>CM050652.1:45604725-55604725 GCA_027574665.1 Rhynochetos jubatus | reverse complement strand
ACGGGAGGAAGCAAATAGCATTTAGGATCTGAAAAGAGCATATGTTCTGGGCTCTAGGTGCGTCAGAGGGAACACTCCCAATCCAGGACAGGGAAAAACATATGGGACTGTTCCTCCCCCACCCTCATACCCTTCTTGCTGTCCTCGGCAGGGACAGGTGCTGGGATTAGCATAGTAAAACCCTTTGGTGTCAGGGAGGGAGGGAGAGGGGAGAAGCCACATTGATATCTCAGGCTGAAGGGATCTCTTTCACGAGGGAGTATGTGCCCGTATCATCTAACACCTCTCCCTCCCTCTGCTCTTGAAGCGGGCAGGGACAGCTGCCGGAACCAGGGCTGGCGGGGGAGCTGGGCCCCGGGATGGCCCCCACCGCCCCGGCCTTGGGCCAGTGGGTTGCCACCCTCAGCTGTTCCAGTCAAACCGGGGGTGGAGGGGGGGAGGATTAACTCTGCCACAGGGGATGGTGAGGCGTGGGGAGAAGGGGGCAAGGCTGGGCAGGGCCAGTTGTCGTGCCCGTTTTAGGAAGCCCGTCCTCCCCGTTCCCAGGGAGGAATCTGCTCCCTGACCGACAGGGACAGATGGGGAGCAGCCCAGACCGAGGCCGGCAGGCTGACCCTACCAGCCAGACACCCAAGAGCCCGCCATCGATTCTCAGAAGACACACCGTGGCCGTGGGGTGCCAGGGAAAGGGAGAACCCGACCTCCCACAGCAGATCCCATGAAGCTTCACCCATCACCACACCAACCCGCACCAGGCTGACGCCAGCCCAAACCCAGGCTCCCAAGGAGTTAACAGCCCCAAATCACAACAGATTCCCACCTGCCTCCAAAGGACAGCAGTGATAAAACCGCTCCCTCCCAGCTTGGTCAAACCCAAGAAGGGCTATCCAAATTCCCCTCACACACCCCATTTCCAATGCAGATTGACGGGGTTTTTTTATGAATTTCTAATCTTTAACTTTCTTCTAGTGCTGCTGGGCACCACTGAATAGCTACCTCAGCCCAGCTCCGGGGTAGCTGCCTTTCCAGCGTGACTGACAATTTCCCCCCCCAGGAGAAAGAGTTAAACTCCACATTGATTTCTTTTCCCCAAGAGGTTAAGTAGGTGGATCATCGTCCGGCATAATCTGCACATGTGGCACTTTGGGGCGCCCAGCCTGCAGCCCTCTGACCCCCCCCAGCCCGGCAGCACAGCTCTTGGCTTGTCCTCTGCTCCCACTGCCCGTCCTTTCCGAGACGCCTCGGAAAAGGACAGCTAGGAGCTGGCTGAGCGGTTACAGCAGCTGCCGCCCACTCTCATCCTCTTTCCTAGGGCCACAGGACCGCTTCGTCCTTACAAAAGGAGCATGGCCAATTTGGGGAGTATAAAGCATGACATTTTCTGCATCTTAAAAAAAAAAAAAAGACAAGTTTCTAAAGTTTCTATAGCCATTGTTTCTGTGTGAAGATTTGCACAGAGAGAAATTAATTGTCCATAAATGGGAAAGCAGCTATGCTAGATCTCTTCACTGGGGAAAAAGGATAAGGCTCCCACGATAAACTTCCATCTCGTTCTGCCCTTGGCCAGTTCATTTCATCCCAGACCAGCTTTCTGCAGCTCACATGATGCCTCCTCACCTTCAGAGGGCTGTTTGGCCACCTCTCAGCACTCCCCCTGCAAGCCTGGGGGCACAGATAGCACCTAGTTTCCTCTCAACAGCCAATACTTGGGGATTTTTTTTTTTTCCTTCTCCTTCCTGTAACTACACGTTCAATAGGTGCCTGCCCTTCATTCTTTTGCATAGCTTGTTACTATGCACTCAGGCAATTCAGTATCTCCAATAACATCTTTTTATGAAAAGGCACTAATTTATAAAAACCCAAAGTCTTTTCCACAGCCTGTTTTTGTTACTCCATATTACTGCCCCAGGTTTCAAAACCAAATCCCTAACTAAGTTAAAAACCTTACATTTATTTCACAATCCAATTCTTGTCATTTCCAACCAGGCCTCAGGGGAATAAAAGGTTTCCAAATCCTAGTGCGGATATCTTACTATCTATAAATAACCATCCAACGGGCAAAACAAAACAAGGAGGGGGAGCAGGGAGCATCACCTAAGCTCCTCTGTTGTTTTAACTACAGATTCAGATAGAACTGCCATGCTTGAAAAGTTTTTGATGTGGATTTAAGCACTCTGCCTTAGCCAGCAGTAAGATACTTGGGTGACACGTTGGTAACACCACATCACTCCTCCCGTGTCCCACGAAAGACTAAATGACAAAAACTAGTTTAAAAATTGTATGTGCCAAGATGAATCCAGCAGGACTTTCCGGACCATGATGGCTGGTTTACTCCTGCACACTGACCTGCAACCAACATTAGTCAAATATAAGATGGCGCTGCACTCCATAATTTCATTTTGAGATACGGGTCCAACCACATTACCATATAACCTGCGACGCACATGCATTTCCAGTAACACAAGTTATGTACCCGTTATAAAATCACAGCCTTGTTCCTGCAAACGCTTACACACATGAACAATCTTTAAGTTGCAGAAATAAAGACTGAAACAAAGACCTCTGACACGCAGAGCCAGGTCAACTGCTGTCACACAACATCATCTTATCTCTTCCTCAAATTTATTACATCTTAGAACTGGGTGTTGCTGCTATGCTGCCCCAGCCAAAAAGCTGCTCTAGAACAGCACTCCCCAGCAGCTGGGACCTGTGTTCGCCTCCCGATTAACCTTATTCCTGAGCAATTTCTGTCTGTTCTTGTGCCAGTACTGTCCTCTGGCTTAACTGTATTTTCTCCTTCCCTTACAATTAACCTTCATCATGCATCCCCTCTCTACCCCTCTAAACAGGCAGCTGTCCCGCTCTTTTGTCATGCAATTCCCCAACCTCTAGAAGCCTTTTCTTGCACCTCATGTAGCTTGTATTCTTTTTTTTTTTTTTAAAGACTTTACACAGAACAACATTGTTAGCTCCTAATCCGTTTCACAGTTCCAGCATTAAACTGCACCTTCTCTAGTACTTTCCCCTTTGCACCACTGTAGGACTCGTCTGCAGTAAGACACATCACCCCGTTAAAAAAAAATGCATGCTATCAATTTAAGAAAATTGGTTATCTTAAAAATCGATAGGCTGATATGGCACAACCCTATTTTGATGGATTTGTGTTGCCTTTTAGACACAAATGAAAAATGCGCTCTTTAATTAATATTTGTGTCAGCACACAGCCAAGGCTGGACCAACAGGTCTGTATTTACTCAGATCATCCCTCGCCACCAACAGAGCCATTAGACTTCTGTTCTCCAAACGTATGCTAGCACTCCTGATTTGATAAGATTAAAACCTGCATCAGATCTGCAACTTCATGACCCAGTTCTTTCACTCCCAGGCACTGGTATGGCCTTTCCCCAGGCAAGCCTGCCCCGCAGCCCAGCCTGCGGGCACCACGGTGCTTGAAATGCGGCTGCTTCTGCAGTAGGTTCATGCCCGTTACCTCCTGTGACCAGCTCTACCCTCAACAACGATTTCTTCCATTCTGCGATCCTGACCAGAGTATCCTCATTAACTACTCCATCCCCAACACTAAGTGGCCCCACATCCTCCCTTTTCTCTAAGTTGAATTTTGAGAAAGGTACCTATTTCCTTAGCAACATTTGCGAGGTGTAAGACTTTAAAGGCACACCAATCTCCCCTGGTAAACTCTCTTTTTGCACCTAAGCCTTAAAAAGGTGACCATGCCTCCGAGTTAGGATGAAGTTTCTTCTTACAAGTTTGGTTTCCTCCTTTACTTACATCAAGAATTTGTATCCAAAGTACCTCTAGCAATATAAATAACAACATTAAAAGCCCCAAACCACACATTTCTACATTCGACTCTGAGTTTTCAGTCCAGTTCTGACTTCACTAAATATTTTGCTTCCTGTATCAAAGCTTGTGTCATGATGACCCCACCCAAAGGTGGGGACACAGAAGCTTCTAAGCAGCTTCTTTTCCTGTAACAGTCATAGCATCAATAATTCACTCACTGCCTCAACAACAGGTGATGATGCTACAGTGGCAACATCTTTTGACCCTATTAGCAGCATTTACTCTCCAAGCTAGATCTGAGAAATTGAAGTTTCTCATACTAATATTTATCTCTCTAATGGTACTGGGAATATCATCATTTCAGAGTCTCAAGTTTGTATCTGAATCCAGTCCTATGTGGGATTACAGCAGACTCGCAGTACTCCCTCTGGGACCTCTTTTACCATTCTTCCCCACAGCAATTCTGACCAGAAACAGATCCTGCGTTATCAGTATTACTCTTCTATCTCCTTTACAGTCTACTGCATACAATACAGACTATCACCTTTTACATCTACCCTATCTGAATCACACATAATCTTGAATGTATGTTAAAGTCATGATTACTGTTCTTGCACATTGATATTATCCCTGTAATATCCAGCTTCATGTTCTGCACCAGTAGCTCTGGTTCCTCTACTTGTTATTTCTAATGTCAGGAGCCTGAAAAAAACACACACCCATACGCTTGTGCGTTTACCGATCACACAGCTCCCAACCCCCTCCGCTAAGAGTATCACCCATCTAGTTACTCCTGAATTTTACTGTTCTTTTTATAACATTGAATTTCGCTGTTTCCCGTCTCCCACCTACCCATCGCTTTGCCTAGAGACACTGTTTTACATGCTACCGTAGCAGCATTTACCTAATTTTCTTCTTTCTGCGTACTAAGCAAGGCATGGAGACTACACAAATTTTTCCCAACGTTCTCAGACCCCAGCGTTTTGCTTCACACGCGCTGCTCTCTTTGATGTCTGCAGACTGAGGAGCAGTTTTGGAAAATGCCAGAGCACAGCCCTGGGCTTTGCTTTGCCCGCTCTCTTCAGACTGCTTACAGCAAGCATCAAAGTCACAATTACAAGTACAGCTACAGGAACGTAAGGCAGCCATAGTCCACCTATGCTTGAAGGGCAGCTACGGTAGTTCCAGGCGTTTTCCACGTACATTTTCTTTTAAAATCGCTAAAAACGGTGGTACTGTGGGGACACAGCACTACAGCATGGAGTGAGGTATTTCCATGCTGCAGCCACTTCACCACATTGGTTTTTACTAAGGAAATTACACCAACCGTTTCATTTTACAAACTGAATTTATAAAATCTTTAGTACAATTTTCTGTTCTCCAGACAAATTAATCCAAGCCTTATCTAGTTACTCTCACTAAAGAGCTCTTACCTCCGCTGATTCTAACTCTTCATCGGTAGAAGCCTGGCTGATGCTCTTCCTCTCACCCACCAAAAATGGCATCTTTAACAATTAGCCAATCACTACATCTGCTAAACTGGGTCATCACGGATCTGATGAGCAGCTTACAATATGTCTCTGCTTTTTAAAGACTGATGTAAATGTAGGAAACATGCCAGCAAGCAAGGATGCATTTTCTGGCTGGGTATGTTCTGATTTCCATAGCAGCTAAATAGATCAAGCGGCTCAGCCAGCTCGCACCAGTGTTAGACAAACAGCGCACGGTACCAAGATTACAGCTTTAGAGCTGCTAGAGATTCTCATTTTGCACCAAAGCAAGTCCCACGTCCTGAGCAGAAAGGTGGCTTTCGCTCTCTCCAGGTGAGAATTGATACTGAAAAGTCATCATTCCTCTACAGGGCTACGTTTTCTGGGCTGTATTGCTTGGGTGGTTTGAACAGGCATAACGTTTTTCAAAAAGCTGCATGATTATTTTTTTTTCTTCCCAGCTTTAATACAACCATACTAGAAAAACTGTATCTGGTCTGGTTGTTATTCTGACCCTGAAATCATTAGAGATTCAAGTGGGGAGGACATAAACGTAGGCAGAGCATGCACGGGAAAGCTCAGTATTCTGAAACAGCAAGCAGAAGCAAAGATGATGACAAATAGGTGACTGCATAAATTGGTTTTCCTCCCATTTCAGAAACCTGGCACTTTCACATAGGTGTCCTGATTTCCAGAGCAAGATCATCTGGTGGTGGAGCAGCTACGCAGGAGAGAGAATAGCTCAGCACCAAGCCAGTGCATTCCTTGCGAGTGAAGCACGTTAAGCATGCAAATGCTGACGACCAGGAACAAGATGCATTAAGCAGAAATGGAACCAGCAGTTCTGGAGTATGTGGAGTAGCAGCAGAAGCAAAGGAGAGTGTGTTGGATTAGCATAATGAGGACATCACAGGAACGAATTTGAATGCATTGGTAAAGCCATAGGAGCCACCGCTTGCCTGAACCCAGTCTGATTAGTCAGTGCTACTGATTCCTCGTGTTCATTAGGATTAATGTTCCTAAAACACATTAGCACAAATTAAATTACCAAAAATACACTTTGAATCCAAGGAAACTAAAATCCCACTGGCAAAAGGCCTAAGAAGCCAAAAGGCAGCGAAAGCAGCAAATACCAGGTTACGTGTAGCAGAGAAGATCGCTCCATCACACTCATCGCTTCTGCCAAGGATACGCCTCAGGCAGACAATGGAACCTCAGTCATTACACATTCCAGTTTTCACGGATAAAATTCGTGATTTCAAGTAAATTCAAGAGACAAAAATATCAAAGACAATGTTTAATAAAATGGAAGCTCTGAAATAGCTCCTAGTCATGTCCTTTCCCCCACAAAGCGCTGGAGATCCCCCTTTTCAATCACCTTCCGTGACACATTCTCCATTCACAAGACGATTTACTTACGAGTGATGAAGTGTGTTCGCATCTGTCTCTACCGCCCTAAACACTCCCCAACCAGCTCTGTAGTCCTGAAGCTGACGTGAAGCGGCTTTACCAGCTAGGCACCGTGCTCACTGTAACCTATGGACACCAGATACCTGCATCCTGTTACCACTCCCATCTCTGCACTGCATCACCTATGAGTAGCTATTAAATATTAATGGTTTGTCTAGACTGGAAAACCAGCACAGTTCTGAAACACAATTACAAATACACAGCCTAAAATGACAGGTCAGGATTAAAAATAATTATTTCTTAAGCAGCACTTATTTTCAAAGCCTCAACAAACTGCTTTAGGGAAGGAGATGGATAATGGAGGCAGAGCAAGGGTACCACACCAGTCTGCTAAAGCAGCATATTGCAAGACCTTTGTTTGCTGAAAAACTGTGGGTTTTTTGGGGGTTGTTTTTATTTTGTTGGGCTTTCTTACAGCCATCCAGTAAATTGGTAGCATTAGCAAGACCAGAAACCTACAGACCAAAACAGGTCTTGTGAAATCACAAGCCTTGCGTCTTGCTCGACCAGAAGCCAAGCCCTGAGTACCAATCTGCGCAGTCCTGGCTGTCAAGAGACAAAAAGACTCTTGGTGAAACTGCAGGAGAGTAAAGACTTTTGATCCTGAAGTTAGATCTGTGTAGGCAGAGTCTCCTGAAGTTGGAAGTACAGATCCTGCCCACACAACTTCAGCTGCTGGACAAAAACCCGGAGTCAATTCAGGCGAAATTCAGGTTGCCCGAAGTCTGGCTCTGAAATTATTACAGAGGAAAAAAGTAAGGCAGCGATGAACACTCATCTGAAGTTCGAAAAATCCTCTGTCAAAAGACTGTGCTACCAGAAGCGAGGTTTTACACACGATGCTAGCTAACGAGCTGGCTCCCAGGAAGGTGGCTTTGACGGAACCGTAACTCACAAAAATGTATTAGCGATTAAGTTGCAAAAATAAAACCGGCAGCAGTCTGGATAGACCAGCAGCATACAGAAGACACAACTTCAACTTTCATTTCTACCCCAACCCACCGCTTTACAGGCATTACAAAACAGGTTTTAATTATACTAGCCTGAGAAAACTCCAGCACACCCGACTGTAACACGCCACAAGGCCAAAAGGAGAGTCTAAAACCAGACAGGCTCCATCGCCTCAGTTATTACCAGAGGCACAGTATGAAGGGGGAAAAGAAAGTATACACAGATTTTCCAGGAAAAAAAAAATATCCATGTGTTGGGCCTGGGCCTCCTTTCAAGGAGAACTCTAAGTGCTTGGCACTGCTTCAGGAAGAAATAAGTGTACTTTTGGGCTAAGCCATTTGGCAAAGAAGGTGTTCGTAGCACGGCTTTCTTTTGGGACCACTTGTACATGCACTGATCTTGGTAATGCTACGTGTCCATCAAAATGCTTTTCGCCTGTTACATGAAAAACAAAAAGGTGTCCAGACGCAGAATTTCAACATCAAGGAAGAGAAGTTTTCTCATGGTATTTTAGACATGACATGACAGCCACGCTGCCTATCTATATTCCTTGGGGGCAGTAGAGAAAGTGGACATGGACAAAAAGGCATATAGCAGAGAGAGTTTTCCTTCACTGCAGAGGCTGCTAGATCTATCAGCTCACTCCAGAAACTCGAAGAAAAGCTTTGCCCGTTTTGTCTCTCATACTCCCGCTTGTTTTTTCGCTTAACAAGCGGCAGCAGTTCAATTAGCCAATCCTTAAGGGGACAACTTTTACACCTAGACAGTTAACATGAAGATGCAAGAGAGAAAGACTTGACTCTTCTATGAAATACAGCAGTTTAAGCCTGAGTGTTTCTCCCAATCTATGCTAAGCCTACAAAAATTAAGGTTAATTCCTTAATTAAAGAGCTGTCTTCCTAAGAATAAATATTATTAAAAGTCACCAGATGGTAGTATCAGAGACACCCTCACCAAGTATTTTTAATTGAGTGAATCACAAACTAGGGCTGGACCACACTGGCGACTTCCCCCATAGCATTAAGTATAGTTATGCCGTTATTCAGCCCTACCAGCGAGCCGCCACGTGGCGGCCACGGGGCCATCGGTGAAGACATGAGCATTCCCAGTCTATCCCAGCAAAAGCTCGCGGGATAACCCACTTTTGCCAAGGGTTTGAGCTGACACGTTTTACCTCGCCTTTGCCTGGGGTGAAGGGAGCACATGATCAACTATCGCAGAGCATTTCAGTACGTGGCCACGTCTTACTCATCTAGCCGAGCGCTCGTTCCCTAACAGACGGTTCTGGTATGGATTTTCCTCCCCACCTCGCCTCCCAGCTTATCAAATTGCTTCCACGTGACAAACTAAAATAGAAAAAGGTACTCGTTCCAAGTTAAAGAGCGTCCACACAATAAACTACCCTAGTATCGACTCAGATTTATCCCTACCTTAGAACAGTACGGCTTCCCAGCCAAACAAAAGCAGAACTGGGGGGAAAGGTTTTCTCGGGCAACATTTTGTTCTTCTGACACGGGAGCAACGGCATTCCCTGCCCAACTTAGTTCAACCAGAACAGCAGAGCAGCTGCCCGCGCATCGTAAAGGTGCAAGCAAGAGACAAAACATGTCAAAAATATTAAACTAAACACTTAATTGAATGGAAGTGAAAGAGAAATAAACAGGCAGCAGAGTGTACGTGAGGCAGCCGGGTCTGAGACCGCATTACTGGCAGGAACTGAGGAATTGGAGAACATCATGCAGGCAGGACCTTTAGCTGCTGCAACAGCAGGTCACCCAATAAATCTCAGGAAATAATTTCCAAACAGTTCCAGCATGGCAGTATACACAACATGACATCTTCAGCGTAAATCTGCAAAGACCATTTCATGAGGGAAGAATTATATCTGTCCATTCGTTTCTGTAGGTCTCAGTTCAAAAATCTTGCTTGCCTGCTAAGCTTCAGATGATGAATCCTGCTTTTCCCCCATTAGCATTTAAAAAGAAAAATAAAAACAATAATCCCAAACTCAAGCGGCTCCAAAGAGATTCAAGAGCAAAATACCAGAAGTGCTGCAGTTGAGAGTTGGGTGCACTTGCTGAGTGCACAGAAAGGATCCCAAAATAGCACGCAAAGCCGAGGTTTGGCAACAACTACGCAGTTTACCCTGAAAGAGGCAAGTCAGACTCGCTAAATGAATAGTGACAGCAGCAAGTCATGCTTTAATGTAGGGAGTGACCCCAGGGACTACTCCTGTTGGGGCAGAGGTGGTAGTTATTGCCGTGTCCCTCCTCCGGTGGTTTTAGTGGAGAAGTAGAAAGCTGCGATGGAGAACAGAAGAGGTATGTTGAGGCTATGCCAGCTCTTCAGCAAGAAGTAGTCTTCACATCACTTTCTGCCTCAGGCTAAGTCAAAAATAGCAAAAGGCAGCAAACACCTAGATTTTGTTTGGTTGGGTGTTTCATTTTTTTGAAACCTATCTATTTCTAAGAAAGCAGGGGAGATCAAAATTCTGGCGATCTTTTGCTTCTCACACAGAGTCCCAAGACACAAGCACAAAGGTCTGCGATGGGGACGTAAGCTAACCGCTACCCGTACTTCTCCCCCAAGAGCCAGAATAAAGCCCGAGAGGCCCAGTCCACAGCCCTTTCCTGCAGGCCAGCTTCAACTGCCAGCAAGTTCTAAAACAAGCCACAGCAGCCAAAATCCCTGGACAACCACCGCCACGGGCTCTCTCCGGTTGCACCATCCGTGTGACCAAGATAACTGCTCTTTTCAGCAGCTGTGACCTCTATAAAAAAACTCACACATATTCATTCACCCCAATTTGCCACTATCTGCATCCTCTGTCCCAAAACCAGGAAGCCATAAAGGTGGTTTCCTGGCTCCCATGAAAACCCTTCTCTCTGTTTTCTGTCACTATCAAATCTCCACCGAAGACTTGGCTCACATTCCCTGCACATTTCTCCAGTTACTCTGCAGCGGGGCTACTCTCACTTCACGGTAACAGGACTGTCCATGCAAAAATTAACTGCAGTCCTCTGCATTACCGGCTTGGATATCGGCAGCACTCGAACTTCAGCCTCTACGGGTCTCTTAGCATGAATTTAAAAGAACCACTTATCTCAGGCTAGAGGTTTGTGTGTAGGCCAGAGCTAAAGTAGGGCAATACTTAAGCTGCATCTCAAGCTCACATTGTAATGAAGCAAGAGCTGCAACTTCAAGCTCTGAAGGGGCACAGCAGGCACACTGAGAAACTTGTGTGAATCCTGAAAATCTCATACAGCTCCACGGTCTGCCGCCGAACTGCTTCAGCAGGGAGGTCAAGCTGCAGCGTCCTCCTCCACGTACCTTACGGGGTCCTCAGTACAGCGCTGGGAACGGGACGCTTTCCTGCAGCAGCGGAACGCGGTAGATGCGCAAACCCTGCGGGAAGCAAACTTCAGAATGGCAGATTGCCAAAGGCATCTCTGGGCAAAATGAAGCAAAACCATCGCTGCCACCCAACTGCCCCACATTATCTGCAACAGAAGAGGAAAATACGTGCCCACCATCAAGATGCAAACAAAGCATATGACGGCCACGCTAAAAACCCCACATGCTTTGTGCACATTCTGTTCCTGACTTACCTTCTTTTACAATTATGGGACAGATCTAATAACGGCTCCTAGAAATCCAGCTGTCACATTTTGATACTTCACTGATTGCCCACAGAGATCTAATTACCTCGGCCAGTCCACATGCCGAAAACCTCACGTGGGCACGGCCATTCCTCAGCCTCGCCCTGCCGGAGGTCTGGAGAGTGGAAGCAAGAGCTACGCTAGGATGATCAGATGGTTTTTGGAGCCACAGAGGTCAAAGTATAGGGACAAGAGGAAGGGAAACAGCTGCTCTAGAGCTAGAGACAACAGAATGCTTCAAAACCTAGAAAAATAATTAAATGAACTAATGAGCCATAGCTGGCAAAGGAACCACAGGTCAAGGAGGATACAATTCCTCAGTGGGGGAGAGGTGAGGAAGGAGAGAAGCTCTCCCATGTTCGGGCAGAGAGGGACCAAGTTAGCAGCTCCCCAGTGGAGCTGTGGCAGGGAAGGTAGAGAGAAAGGGACATATCAAGAGCAGAGGCAATTTATTCTGGAGTTACAGGGCTGGAATAGGCAGCAGAAGATGAACAAAAGGGATTCTCTGTGGTGCATCCGAACAGGAGACGGGGGTGTGATGGCAGTGCCACAGGGTTTGTTTAGTTACTGCGTTTGTTTGTTTTAAAAGGAAGTTAATAGAAAAACACCGGCAGCTTAAAATGCTCCAAGCGTACAGCCCGTCACTCCTCCCAGGTTATGACAAAAATTCCCGCCCCGTAATGAGAAGGGCTTCTTGGGATCCAGCAGCCCTCCGACTCTTCCCTCCTGGCTGGGGGGCGGAGGGGGTTCCCATATCAGCGGCGCAGCAGCACGGAGCTCCCCGCGCTGGCACCGGCCGCCTGCCCAATTCAGACCTGTAATCTCCCTCGACTTTGATTTAATGCAGCAATTACTGGTAATGTGGTTTGAAGAAGATAAATGCCCAGTACAGGGCTGGCTGGCACTGACGCTCATTCCGCTCATGATGCGAGAACAGTTTTAATTAAAATCCCCTTTATGATAAAGGAGCTGCTTGACTGGATGTTTCTGTGCAGCCCTGATACGGAGCCTCCTCCAAAGCGGATTAGAAATCAAAGTTTCCCCCTTCTCGCTACTGGCAACACACAAAAATAGGGAACACAGCCACCATGTCACCCCTCTGCAATTTCCTTAACCCTAGAACTGCTGGGAAAATGCCCACATTTGCTTAAAAGTAATTCCACCTCTTGTCATGGCTCTAAGTGTTTTCCAAACCTAAGCATGAGGGTTCCTTTAATTAGAATAAATGTATCCAGCGAGCTCATCCTACGTGATCCAAAACCGGTTTGCCCTCTATCTGGTTTAAATGGGAATCAGCCCGGCTACTTCTACGGCAGACCCATCCCTACAGCCCGCATTCTGGCAAGGAGGGAAATCGGACGCGTGGTGCTCTGGCAAGATGGTAGGAAGTCGGGATCTGGCTGAAAGGCTGGAAAAGCAGAAGCCTCTCTCTGCTGGGTGAGGCAGAGCAGCAGGGACAGGGAAGAGGGAGGGAGCAGCACTGCAAGATAAAGGCATAAAATTTGGCACAGTGGTCAGGATCCCAGCACAGACATGTTCCAGAAATTATCTGTCAGCTCTTGATCAAGTTACAGCAACTGTAGGTGCAATTTTGGGTTGGTTTTCTCTTCTTTACAGTATAGGAAATACCAGAGATGAATGCATTAAGCACAGCTAGTCTCTATTATTGCGAGTGCCAGGAGCAGATTGTCACAGTGAGAAATTGGCCTTGTGCATTAGACAGAAAAGGCAGCGCAGGGTTGGGAGGCCTGCAGACAGTGCAGTGCGAAGATAAAGAGCCTCGAGTCTCCACGCGCATTATTCCTCTCCTTAAGCCACCGAGCACACGTAAATATAAAAAGGCTGATTTAAGCAACTGAATTTCTCCCCGACCTTCAGAATATCTCTGGGGACCATGGGACTCCCCGAGCCTTGTCGCAGGACACCTACCCACCCCACCCCTTTTCAGACCGTCTGCCTCATCACTCTAGGAACACTCCGTATTCCCTGACATAGTCTCCTCCTCCAAAGCCCTCAATGCCAGAGTCAACGGGATTCTCTTCCAAAAAACCTTTTTTTTTTTTTTTGTTAAATAAGAAAGCAATTTGAAAATGGCTCTCACGTTCCATGATTCCCCACCTCCTTCAGACAGCACAGTATCAAACAACTGATGGAAAAAAGAAAAATCCTCATCAGAACCAGGAGGGATCCAGCACAAGAGCGTGACCAGCCAACTCCACACCGGACCACCAAAGGCTGATGTGGCACTGCTGTAATGGTGGAACCAGCCTTCAGGAGCACCTCGCTCCTCATCAGGATGAGCGGAGGGTAAAAACACCTGGTCAGAGTCAGCAACATGAAGATTTAATGCAGTTTTGCTGGTCCACAAGGGGGAAAAAAACGAAACCAAAAAAGGCCTGGTATAATTAACAAGATTAAAGGGGGATTTAGGATCAGGACAGAAAAGCAACAGGCCAGATTGATCCTTACAGGATTAAAGCTGGAATCCTACTAAGAGTCCAGTGGTTGAGAGATCAACACAACGTAATGGGATTAAATCAACATCAGCTTTTGTTTTTACACAACTGAACCCCCAGCGCCTGTGCTTTTACCCCTTCGGGAAAGTGGCGGCGAAGTTGGCTGGTACCTAGAGACAGACGGTGTGCGGCTCAGCCGGGCACTTCCCCCCTCGGCCCTCTCCTGGCAGCAGAAGCGCAGCAGGTACCCCCGCTTTCAGAACGGAGGACACCCAAACTCCCGTTCGTAACCAATTGTCCAAACGGCCAAGCGAGCTGAGGATTTACCAAAGTCCATGTTCCAGCTAGCTCTAAATTAAGTGCTATCAAGTGCGATGGGATCATCCCCGGACTGACGGATGGGAAAGCCGGGAGGACAGTCCCAGCTGCACTCGGACATGCTGCCGACTGGCAATAGGATTTTGATATTGTCTCTTGCCGGGAGGAACAAAGGGTGCAGTATGCTCCGCAGAACATATCAGCAAACACATTTAAGACAAATTGTCGCATGTCCCCGTTGCTCAACAATATCCAAGAATTACAACAGTGAGAAAAGCCTCTTTCAGCATGTATCATTTGCATTACAGCTGGTGCAACACATGCGGGCCAGCTGCACCTCCATTCCCCTGACCCAAAGTTTCCGAAGCTTGCCGGTAATTCGAGTTGGTAGCGGGGGGAGGGAAGGAGGGACACAGGACAAGGCTCTCAGCCCTTTCTAAATGCATACACTATTTTTAAAGTTTTTATTCTAGCAGAAGAGAGAACCATGCATGTTTCAGTGCGGGGGTATCCATCACACCCTGCTCCGCTGAAGAGGGAAGGGGTGTTTATCCCACACCTGTTCCCAACAGCCAAACAGCTGCACTGGAAAGCAACCCTCCCCACGCAAGGAAAAAACATTAAAACCTCTCCTATTTCTACAGCCCTTACGAGTCCTAAAGCTGTTTAAAACAGCCGTTTCACATATACTGTACAAAGTCCAGCAAAGCTTTTGCTGCAGAAGAAAAATCTCTCCAAAACTAAAATTTTTAAATGTAGATACTGCCTATTTCTTAAAAGATGCCACAATCAACAGCCTCACCTACGCTGAGCATGCTTCTCCTTTTCAGCTGGTTGGACGGAAACAAGCAATCAGCATTCACTGCTCCTCCTCACTCAAGCAGCAGCCAAAATCTCAGTGCAATAAAGCGGGGCGGGGTGGGACAATAGCTGAAACGCCGGCTGGATCCAACAGGCCTGTGAGCAAAACTGCTCTGCAGCGTTACTGAGACCGTCCTGGTGGAGCTACATACCCCACGCATGCTGCCAAATAGGCTCTGCCACCTTCCGAGAGATGCCGCGTCTGTACTCGGAAGGGCTCTCCATCCAAAAGATATGCCACGGATGCGAGCAGGCATCACCGCAGTGAGTGAGGGCGGGATGAAAAAGGAGGCCCTTGCGACAGAAATTAAAAGTTTAAAAATAGCAACAGGCAGATCACACCGCACACTTTCTCTGTCCTCACCACGTAGACACATTCGAATTTTAGCATTTTTCTGCGTTTAAACTTTGTTTCAACATTAGATGATTATGGAAAAAAGTACAGGAGTGTTCCAGTATCATCCTATGCCAGCTCCTTAAAGCATGATGAATAATAATGCCTAAGAATATCTAAGAAAACTGTCATCTGGTCAAAATATTTTCGCTTCATGGTTGTCTTAATGTCCAAGATTCAATTAGAGCATTGTGTGGGGGACAGCATGTTTCATTTGAGGCAGGAGAAAAACTAACTGCCTTTGCCCTGGATTCGGATACAGGCCCGAGAACCATCTGGTAAAAAATCAGCCAGAGCATTGTGCAGGCAGTATATTAGTCATGAGATGTAGGACTTTGAGAACAATGAAACCTAAATTTAAGGGACAGACGAGGGAAACTTAATTACTTGTTTAAGCTTCTTCACAGCTTTGAGGAATCTTTAACGCTTTCAGGAAAATAATTTGGCATCGGAGGGCACAAAGCGCATCCTCGATTGATTTCTTAATCTTCTGCAAGCCTGTTTCCACTTCCAGCGTGGAACTATCTGCACCGGTCCTCAGCACAGCCAGCCTCTCCGACGCACGGCTGCAGTGCGCATCATAGCGCCCTGGGTACGGAGCACCATCCAGAGCCGCAGTGCTGCGGATACAGGCGGCAGATCCTCCTCCAAACTGACAACTCCCTAAATAAAACGTTTTGTCTGACCCAATAACCTGCCTCAAACTCCAGCTGTACCCAGTAGCCCTTGCTGAAGGACGAAGGGTTCTCTTCCAGCTAATCGCACACGCCATCCGATCATACTTTTGGTTAAGCATGCAGACGGTATGCAGTTGACAACCTGGTGACTGCTTAGAGCTGTGGCAAAAAGCCATCCAAATGCAGATCCACTCCAAGACCTCTCCTAAACCATCACCATAACCTTGGGGGTTAGGACAAGGGTAAAGTTCTGGCACTGCTGGAATTCAGATTTGCAAATAAGCACCATGGGAAGTGCAGGAAACACAGATGTTCAGCCTCAAATAGCTATTATCAGTGTTCTTCCTCAAGCTTTCAGCTGGAAACCAGGAAGGCTGAGGTTTATTCTCTTCTTATTCTCTTACAGTTTATTCTCCTCCTTCCAAGATAAACAGGCTGTTTTGTGAAAAACTAACTTAGACAGGACCCGGTCCCTGTCAGTCTCCCAAGACTTGGACCGGCTTACAGTGAACAGTTCCCTGTGCTCATCGCTGTTTGGACAGGTGGGAATAGAGCCGCTGGGTAGAAGAGCTGCTGGAGAAATTCACACCGACTCAGCCAGCCCACATCTCTCTGATTCTTTTGTTTAGACTCATCAGGGAAGGAAATTCCTGAATGTGATGGCCATGTGCTGAGCACTGATTTCACCTGGTTTTATACTAACCGATGTAGCCTACAGAACAGATCATCCTGATCCCCACCTCCCTTCCCTGAAGCCAGTACCTTAATTTGAAATGCCTTCTCTTTTTGAACTGCACTGGGCTTTCTTGTCTCAGTAGTGACCCTGGCATCTTCCAGGACTAGAGGCTTGCAGGAACCCAGAACTGGAAAAGATCACCTGGATTATCAACTCCAGTCCTCTAATAACACAGGCAGTCACGTTATATAATCTCTTCCATACACTCTTCTTTCTCATTCCCAAACCTCCAAAACCTGTATAAAACCCTAGATGCAAACAGATGCAAGTCGCTTTGTCACGCTAACCCCCAGGGGAACGCAATGCAGACTTCCCAAACCAGCTGTGCACGGAGCAGCTCGGGCACGGAAGCAGTACAGCCACGTTCACGAGGTGCTGCACCAAAGCTAATAAGCCTTATCGAGCAGCAGAACTCATTATCTCTATTGCAGTGGTGGACAAACATAACTACATTACTTCTGGATTCAAGCTGCTACATATGCACGCCACAGTATGGCACCGCGAGGACCTGTGGGCTGGGGAAACAGCTTGCAGGCTACTAGCTCGGGGGACTTTTGCGTGAGCTCCATTTTATGATTTTTCCAAGGCTTTCCTGCTCCGGAGCAAGCATCCAAAGTTGGTGCTTATAATAGCACGAGGTACCTTTTACCATATTGACAGAAATTCACCCAGACCTGACCTCTAACATGCACTCAGGAAAACCTCCAAGCGCCCTCACAGCCACAGGCTCCCGGGGCTACCACACCTTAACCTCTCTCCGTGCTGGCCACACCGACTGTGCGCTCTCCATCCCATCAGCTTGATGGCGGACGTGTTTATTTGCCATTCCTACCCGACAGGTTCCAGCCAAAGACCTCCAGGCCCAGCCAGACTTCCCTGACAACAGCTGCCTCAGGCTTGACACCAAGAACAGAGCAGGGAGGCCGTTTTCCCTGGACGGCCACTTGCTTTGCTGCTATCAAACGCACACTTTGAAAACCATGCCATAATGACCATCCTTTTGGCTGGCAGTAGCCACCTCTCGTGAAAAACATACCCGAACAAATAACAGAAAGACGTGGCGCGAGGAAGAGCACGCTGCTAAGACCCACGTTTGGCAGCAGAGTTTGGTTTCCAAACCCTTGGTGGTAAAGCTGATGAGCTCGGAGCCTAGAGGGAAAAATTATTCCAGTGAATGCAAAGAAAGGCTTTTAAGTGACAAAAAGGCAAGTAAAAGGCAGGTGAGGAAGAAAACAACAGAAAATATTTCAAAATTATCTTGGCAAGCTTACTAGCACTACTCTTGCTCGTCTGGTAGGTAATTAGTAGGTCTAGGTAAAATCTTCACTTTTGCAGGGCTCTAGAGAAAGAAATCATTTCCAGTTGCAACAGGCAGCCAGCCCTCTCACAAACACTCAGCATGTGCCCTGTACATGGCTGTAAGAAACGAGGAAATTATCTATACCCACTATAATCTGAGATCAGAGTGATGAATCCAGTGCTTTCCTACCAGAAGCCTAGCAACAGCATGGACCTCCCCTACCATGGTCCCTCCTGCCTTTGATAGTTTCAGCTGTCTTTGAGCGAAGGAGAAGGATGGTTGATAAATTGCTTGCTAGGGCTGCTACCCCTTCCTTTCAACCTTTCTTGTAACAACAGACCTCCAACAAGGCAACATTCATACATGCAACTCTCAGAACACATCATGCACTTTAGAAAATACTTGGAATGAAATGACTCTAGATTATATCTTATGACTCACAGTACACTAAGCTTCATCTGCTCATAAATGAAAAAAAAATAGGGCTTTCTTATCCAGAAAAGGGTTGAACACTTTTCCCACACTCAAACCACTCTCCTCCGGGCTGTCGCCAGCAGAATGCCTGCCCCTGTTGTCAGCACACAGCTCCCTCCGACCAAAGACCCCCTCGCCTCCACCACCCAAAGTACCCCGTGTCCCACCGATGACCAGGAGCCCTCCCCAGCAGTTCAGGAGCCCAGACAGCTGCAGGCAAATGGGGGTGAGTGACAGAAGAAGCAAAGGGAGGTTTAGATGATCCCCTACCAACAAAACACTCATCTGCAAACCCAAAACTCGTGTATGCACCTCCTGTACGTAAGACAAACTACCCACCTTGAATTTCAACACTGATGATCAGATGTATGCGCTCCATCTGCAACATCAGAAAGACTATGATACCGTCTCTGCTTCAGAACGACTTTATAGTCGCATCCTACACAACAAAAGTGTTAAGATAAACAGTCTCTCTTGATATTTAATGGCACAGCCAGTCTGCCGCCTTCACTTCCCTCACAACGCCAAGCATTAGGTCACCACGACAGATATTTTAAGTTTCCGCACTCTCCAGCTCTCCGCAGCCCATAATCCCCTGCAGTCTACCAGGCCCTCCTTTAGGAGTATCCTGCAACAAGTTTCACTCGAGGGAATACAGTTCAGCAAGCAGGAATGTCAGCCGAACCAAGGCTCCGGCACCACTTCATTTCAGAGACAGCTCTACGACCGGGGGCTGCGATGCTGCAGGTAGCCTGTGCTCCTGGGTCCAGCCCCCACACCGTACTGCAGCTGCAGAGGAAGGCGTGCTCGCCTTTTTGTTATCTGTCAAATGTGAAAGCATTCAATATTTCACAGTCTCTTCAAGGAAGATAATTCTGTAACGTGCACCCCCGAGGGGGGGAAGAAACATTATGGTTGCTGTGGGAACCTTAATTCTGGATTTCAGGACTTGCATATTTAAAACCTCAAATTTAACATTGCATTAATGTAGCTTCATGCATTGAATTAAGGAATGACTCAGTACAAATCTCCATGCATCTACTGAAGTCCTGACGTTCCAAGGACAAGAGGCACAGCACAGGGAACAAGGAGGGAATGGGGGGGGACCGGACCCGCGAGCAGGGAAGCAAGAAACCGGCACAGCAACCCCAATCCAACCAGATCTATCACTCGGGGCTCCTTGTTCTCACTGCTAAAAGGTTACGTAGCCCATCAGGATAAAGAGCTTAAAGCAGAAACAGAAATAGGCACAGAGGGAAAGGTTCCTGAAAGGACAGAGGAGGGGAAGATTCCCTGAAAGTAATAGGGTAACCTGTACTGAGAAGGGAAAGATCACATCCAGATAGCAGAAATTCACTAATTTTTTTTTAATTATCATGGCACAGTGCCCAGGTGATGCCCTTAAAACCCCTTCAGCTATTCAAGCATTTAACACTTATGTTCCCCACTCCTCTGAAGTTTAACTGCAACGCAAGCGCAGCGCAGTGCTGGCCGCAGCGTAGGGCGCAGGCAGAAGCAGCAGCCCACGGAGGGGTACGGATCTTTGTTCTCTGGCAAGCATCCCAAAACTCGACCCTCTCTTGGGAGTCCAGGACAGCGCTCCACCTTTCGGGCCAAAGACCTCTGCTTTACCCTACAGTGCTGGCACAGCCCTCGCCAGGGAGAGGAGGCAAGACAGCAGAGCTACCCTCCTCAGCTCCCACCCTCGCCAGCATCCTCCACCCCACGTTTCAGCCAGGTAAGGAACCTCTCCATTATTTACTGCTTACCTAAAATCAGCAGCATGGCTGAATTATTCCTCCTCTTACCCCACCCACCAAACGAAGCACAAAGTTGAGCCATGGGGCCTGCCCAGCATTTGCTCGCTAAAACCCCGCACCCCAGTTGGGGGTCCCACACGCCGGGGGGGGGGGAAGAGCGGGGAGGGTGGACGTGCCTGCCTGCAGGGCCTGCCGGACAAACCAGGCAAGTGTGCATGCCCCAGTGCAGAGTCAAGTTACCCTGCAACAAAGATAGTGTGTGTATGTGCACAGGAGGGGAGTCAAACCCTCCTGCCCGGGCTCCAAGGCTAGCTTTGTTGCTAAAATAAACCAGTGTTTGTTCCTGGGAGCGATGGGGAGCTGGACTCTAAAGCAGAGGCAGCGAGAGCCCCCACCTTCGTTGGGAGTTACGAACGGATTTAAAACCAATAAAAATACAAGCAAGAAACTTGGAAACTGATTACTCTTCACCTCACCTAATCTAGGTGAGGCACCCAAGGGCAAACTGCTGCTCTCAAGGGTGCCCTGGAGCAGACAAAACTACAGACAGATGACTGAGCAGCCGAACAGCTGACTGCTCCAGAGGAAATTCCAGTCCCTGCTGAAAATATATATGCTTTTATATATGGTTTTACTTTGCTTGCTGGATCTATATAACACTTTACACATGTTTTTCCTGACATGATTTTCCATATTCCACCAGAAACTCGAGTAGCTGTGCCACTTCTGGAAAAACAGCCTTGTATCCAACTTTTCTCAAAACAACCTCCCCCACCATCCCCCCAAAGCCCCAAATTACGAAACTATCTACTCACTCCCTGCTTCTCTCTTAAACTTCAGAGACTACAGATCCCTTTCAGCAGCATCCCTCCACTACCTGGGATGTCTCGCAGTAACACCAAAACCCCATAAAGCAGAGGCATGTGGGAACAGCCTTATGCATAAAAAATAGTATATATATGTATGTATAGGTCTCACAGATGGCAGACAGTGAGCAGCGTTATACCAAAAAATTTTGTCTCCGAGACACCTGCCCAAAACTGTTCTCTCCAGAGGAACTTACAACCGCAGGAAAAGCCTGCTCAATACCCAGTTTACAGCACTCGCATTAAACATTTTTTTTTTTTACAAGGGAAAACTGCAGCCCACTGTGTGCAGAGGCTGCAGAGAGCTAAGGCTAACAGCGAAGGCCGCTCACATCGATGCAGAGTCCTTCAGCTTTCCATGCCTTATATGTGCAAAGTGTGCAAGCCCTCACACACGCTTCTCTACTCACCCAGAGGTACATCATGTTAGCCTGGGTCCTTCGAACCCAGCAGTGAGATGATCCGGCAACACCAGAGGCACTTCAGTCAGATTGTCCAGAACGAGGTTGGTTGAGGGTGGTGGTTTTTTTCTTTTTTAAAAAAGAAAAAAAAAAAATCCCACCGGCTGTTTGAGGCGTCGAAAGCGTCTCGCCTCCTCCACCCCCCTCCTCCAGCTCTGGCTGCTCTGCGCTCTTCTCTCGCACTTAATCTCTCCCTGGGAGTTCCCAGCCCCGTGTGTCTGTACTGGCGTGCACAGCACACACTCTGCATTCGCCTCCAGGGAATTTCTCTCTGTCATTCTGCTTCTAAAAACACAATCTCGGCCTCACAAGATTCTTGCAAGAGGCAGGGATGGGTGGGGTTAGCAATAAATGCAGCCGTGCTCCCAGCGCCCGAGTGCGCTCCCTTTACAAGAGGGATCTTTAGACATGAATGAGGCAAACCCTTGTCCTCCGAGGGCACCGGGGGCGAGGACCCATTCCCCCCCACCCCGCTAATTTACTTCTCTGGGAATTATCTGCAGATGCAGGAGCCGCGCACGGGGCCGTAAGCAGGTTCTGCACGTCTTCATCTACCCTATTAGCCAACACCCAAAATTCAGTAGCGGAGTTTAATCGTTAACCGCCGACGGGCCCGGAGGAGCACAGTGATGGGGATCCTGGAGCTATGGAGAAAAATCTACGGTGTGCCACCCACCCTGGAGCTCCCACAGGAGAAACCCACGGTCGGCAGGAGCTGGGGAAGAGAAGCGACTCGCAGATGAAGGGGTTAATCTGTGTTCGCAGGTGGCTCTGCACGGGTATTTCACAGACTCGCATATTGCTAAAGGGAAAGCAGCAGCTGGCTCCGGCTCCTCCAAGTGTATCGGGTTCCCACTTGCCCGGAGGCAGCTTCCCCCCGAGTCTGACTGGGGGGGCCTTGCGCTCCCAGCTCGCTCTGCGGTGTCAGCTCTGCAAAGCGCTGCCAAGGCGGGCTGAGCAAAAGACACGCTCGCCCCAGCTCCCTGACAAGCTCCAGCAAGCCCTTTCCCCGTGCGTCCCATCCCCCATGCCCGATGCCACAGGACAAGTGTCACCTCTCATCTCATTAATCAGGTAAACCGCTCTTCCAAACTAGGAAAACGGGTTTCTCGCCCCCTTCCCTTCCCACCTCAAAATGAAGAATCAACTTCCCTCGCTGGGCTCCAAATGCTGAGTTAAAATTGGCCTCTTCTCAAACGGGGGGGGGGGGGGGGAAATTATGTTTTCATTGAGGCACCAGTCTCCTTGGAAATGAGTTTTGAAGAAATATTTTTATCTCAGCGAAAGATATAGAAATGGGGCTCTTCCACATACCATCTCTACTCCTTTTACTCATAGGTTACTCAAACACAACCCAGCCGAGCCATGCAGCCTGCCGTGCTCCACCCCCACAGCGATCCCTGCCCACGGAGGGGCCACCCACCGACCCCACGTGCTCCCCTCGCAGGGACAGCGGGCATCCCAGGCGTGCCCCGTGCTCCCCTCGCCTCCAGCCAGCTCCAGTCGCACCCCAGGCCCGGCTGTCCCAGGTACAGGCGCAAACACACAGGATGCCGACGGGCTCTAAGGAAACACACGACTGTTGTTGCATGTAAGAACCTGGAGAAAAGGCTTATCAGCAGGATCAGGGTAGAGCACGTACTAGAGACGGGCAGGAAGATGCTCGGCCTTCCAGCCAGGAAAACCCAAGCCCTGCTGCTCAGGGGAAGGAGCAGGAGCCCGGATGACACAGGGTTCTTCAACCACAGCACCTCTCCGGACTCCCATCTGCTCTCACCTTTTGGCATGATGGGGCAGGTCAAGAGGGTGAAAAGCAATGACCCTAAAAATCACTTGCTGCACCAAAGCCTGTGCACCACCATCTCCACAGAGCGAAGCATGAGAACCATAAAATCTGTTCTCCATACTCCTAGAGAAGCAAAACAGCAGCAAGGCTGACATCTGCATCACAGTTAGCCACTTCGGTTAACGTGCCAGCAGCAGGGTCACACCAGTGGCAGCTCCTGGTAGCTCAGCCAGCCTGCTGATTCTGGCAGGCACCCTTGCACCAAATGACCTTGATGGCATTTTCAAGGTCTTCTTCTGATCCAAAAATGATCTTACTATCCTTCTAACGAGAGTCAAGATTCCTTGTATGCAGAGCAGAAAGTGAGAAGACGTGTAGACTAGGTGAGCAAACCCAAATAAATCCTACTCCATATGCATTTCCATAAAAGACTTCAAAAAGATGAGTGCTTAAAACTGAGCTGAGAGTAACCAATAAGCTTCAAATAAATTAAAAAAAAAAAAAAGGAAAAAATGTTCCCCTTCTTCCCCAGGTTCTCTCATCCTTTAAGCTACTCTTCCATCAGAGACAAAAGGAAAAAGTTTCAGTTTCAACAGACTGTTCTTTGATTTCAACAACCGAGTCTTGTTACAAGTCATCCCAGCAACTCCACAGCTGGACAGGTCATATTCAACCTCCAAAGCAAAACAAGACCTATGAACCCTCCTCAAATCATCCAAATACTGTCTCGAAATTCATCTGCCCCTGTTGCTACCAGGCCACCACCTCTGTACGGAAGATAGATGGGAAGGTTACTGAGAGTGGCAGGCTCCGGGTGATGAAACACCCTTGTCGTGGAGCCCTTTTTGATGAACTGCAAGAGCAGGTTTCTCAGCACTCAGTATTTTCAAGCAGCAAGAGGAACACCCGACCGGTCAGGAAACGATGCTGCAGGCAGGATGCCTCCAGAGGCACCACCGCTCTGAGTCAACAGAGCAGCCGCTGCCTCAGGCTTCCAACCAACACTGGCAATATGAAGTGTTTGCCCAGGACTATCCACGGTTGCAGGCAGGACTGGTGGCACTGGGGTAACCACGGTAGCCTCAGATTATAAACGAGAAAAGGATTTACTTGGCTGATATAATGATGTGGGGAGAAAAAGAACCAGATGAGCTATTAGGCCTTCTTGAGAATCTATAGAATCTGCATAAATGTTCAGCTACATTAGCTGGCACGGAAGAGATAGCAATAGAAGATGTTATTTTTTCTGGAAAATCTATCCTAAGAAAACACAAGATATTCTGTAAGCAGCAAGAGGACAGCAGCATGTTAATGAGTCCAGTTCCAGAAAAACAAAAGATAGACGTGCCTAAGACAGGCTTCTGAAACAGGTAGCTAGGATCCCCTGCAAATGCTTTGTCTTAATCCTACCCACAGTGCTTTACAGGATATATGTCAGAGAACTTGGAAGGCTGCTGTGTGTGGAAATACACATGATCTCTTAGGGATCTTTCCTGTCTCAGAAAGGATTAAAAGCAGAAAGAAAAAAGCTTTTTAAATTAATATATACCAGGCTAAGAGAAAAATGTTCAGAGAGCTGCAGCCTAGCAAAACACTGGTCCCTCTTCTCTGATGGGAGGCTGTTGTGTAAATCAAAGTGAAAGGGGAAGAAAGCAGTCTGCAAAGACATTAATGCGTGTTAGGGAGGTAAGGAAGGTGCTAGCAAGGAACAAAAGGGGAAAGAGAAAAAAGGGAGCAAGTAACCACCTGTTTAATATTATATCAAGGTATTTGGTAAAATAAGAGGCACCAGTAAAACAGGAAAAAAAAAAATCTACCTGCTTCTGTAGCAGTATCAAAAGCCTTAATTACACATAAGAAGAATAGTGGCTGCCCAGTTACGTGCGTAAATTCAACCCAAAAATACTGCCAGTATACAAGTTTCAAATAAGCCAAATGCTTAAAAAAACAATTTACAAGTTCTAACCTATTTAGGAAAGATCTGAGTGGGCAAATGGGGAGTAGGTATGGCACGGTTTCAAAGTGACGTTATCTATTTCTAGCCGATTGTGTCTCAGAGGCGTGTGATTCCAAATGCTCGTGGATTAACATTCTAGCAGATAAAGCTCAAGACAGGGTATGAGCTGGTGTGTCTGCTACACGCTACTGAAATCACATTAGATAGCAAGCAGGATGAGTGGCTAGCTAAGCATCTCTTCATAACGGAGGGAAAAAGCCATCTGATCACCAGGAATTTCCAACGGAGATGCTTGCAGGAGGCGTCGGGGGGCTAATGCCAAAGAACACCCTCGAAATATATGAATTACGGAAAACGATTTCTTAGTTCAAGCAGTGTTACACTGGAAACAATCAATTCCATATTAGATTCCATCTTGACAGAAAAGAGCAATCACTCGTAAAAACAGAAATTAGCAGTAGCTTAGGTAAAAATGACTGTGGCAATGGCTTTTGGACATAGGGGAGGTGAACAGAGACTAAACCAGTGTACCTACATCCACACTCTGCACTTGAGCGGAACCAGAGGTACACTGGCGAATTTTTCCTGGACAGACAGACTGCTTCCTGGGCTTCCTGTCACATCCCCACACTTCAACACGTGTATATCTTCTAGCAAGTGGAAGAAATAAAACCTGAAAGAAGGAAATAGGAAGGAAATTGGGGCGGGAGGAGAGAGGGGAGAAATTACAAGGGAGTCCTAACAACAGGAGGCAAAATCCACAGCCAGACTTTTCAAAGCTTCTCAAGAATAGCACCCCCAGCAATCGCGTTGACCTGCTACCATGGGGAAAAGGTAAAACATCCCCAATGCTGAAGAGCCAAAGCATTCAGTACGTATTTCTGTTCTATATTTGGAGAAAAGTCAGCTGTTGCAGTCTGCGATAACGAAATGCTTTCCATTCCAGCAGTAACTAAGGAAGATGTTCCAACAGCCACCCAACAAACAGCACTGTCGTCCTCTTATCTAGGTCGAGCTTACAAACAGAAGGGATGTAACCAGACAACAAGTGGGTTTTAAACAAACTACAGCTGCGAACACATTCAGGTGTGGGCACTCGGAATGGCCTGCAGCCCACACCACAACGTTTAACCCTGCTGCAAGGCCAGAAGCACAACTGTGATGCAATGACATCCCCAACTGCAGGGGTTTGTTGGGGCCCGCATTATTAAAGCTAAGCTCAGCCAAAAGATTCTACCTCTGTCAACGCCAGAAGACTGCACCAGGAAAGCAGCACTGCCGGGGAAGCCACCAATACCGATTTTTGCAGCATCTGAATTTTCCTAGAAGCATCCAGGTTGGAACTCTTCCACTAATGAGAGCTAAAATAACATCTCAGTGCTGAGGCGAAGTGAAAAATGAAGTGGGGTCTGGTAACGGGAAGTTTGCAGAACAAAGAGGCAGGTGGAAGGCGTCGGGTAGGGGAGCGCAAATTAAACTGTGCACGTGAATGCATCTGGGAGAGCGTTTGGATATACGGAAGAAAAATACTGATCATAAAAATATCTGCTCCTGATGTTTAATAAGGCTTCCTGGCAACCTCTCCTGTAAAACAAAACCATTAAGTAGTTTTTTTATAAACAGCCTGAATGCTGAAATTAAAATATTCGATTCTTTTACAGTTAGCAAGTGCTATCGAATCTGTGTTCCTCTTCACTGTGCAGTTTTCCTTGGCTGAAAAGCAGGAGGGGAGGTAATCTGGGTTTGGGGCAGGTCAAAGAGGGAAATTCTATTTCACACCAAAGGAAAAGAGTTGCTCTCAGAGCCAAGAGCTAGACAGGGCTTTCACATTTCATGCAGAAGCTGGATTCTGACCGAGGATGAAGACTCGACCATTGTTCCACCACGATAAACACTTCAAGGACCATCTATAAAAGGTCTGACCGGAGATGGGGAGGGAGATGTGCTCTGCAGCACTTAGAGGGAAATCTCTGAGTCAATGGCTGCTTTCCGCAGCTTATCTGACTCCGGCAGAACGCCCCAGCCAGGGAACTGGGGAATCGGACTCCCGCTAGCTGTGGGTTTGAGTATGCCTCCTGTCTTGGTGGGTTTTTTATTTGGTTGGTAGGGTCTGGTTTTGTTTGTTGTTTTATTTAAAGAAGATTAGAGATGGGGCTGGGAGCTATCTGGGGAGAGGCACCGAAGGCAGCCCTAGGCACACATGCAGTTCCTATGGAGATAAGAGGATGATCTTTGAGGTTGGTTTACGCCTTTGGGTGCCGCTGGAGACTGCCCTAGTGGCACAGTACTGCTCACGTGCGAGACTCCCACCACTCAGGATCGTGGCATTATCTCCGGTTATCAGAATTCCTGAACCACAAGGTAGATTTCCTCTCAACATCCAAAAGGACTCCAGGAAGCCTCTTACTGCATTATCCTGTTTGTGAAAGGAAGCAAGAAGAATACGAAGCGTATACAATAAATCACCCAGAAAAATACCACAATCCCTTTTAGATGTTTTGCCAAGCAAATAAGCCAAACATTGGCATATTACAAGAAAAAAAAAGTCATTTTGTTCTAGAGCAACCCATTTCATTACTGGAAAACTGGATTCCCTATTCTCTGTCCTGCAGGTCTGGTTCAGCTATGCAGCAAGAGGCTTCTGAAAAGAGATTACTTATTTAAAAGCAAACTATCAAGGGCTAGTTTATCTTCCACAGAAAGCCTGAAACAATAAAACACCTTGACATGCAAACAAAACCAACAATTTTCAGGGACTGTCCTGCTACTGACTTCACATAGTAATTAAGTCTTTAATAAACTTCAGAAGGTCTCAATTCACAGGCTTATCACTCCAGTACGTAGAAAAGAAAAAAAAAAAAAGATACCCAGAAAAGCTTTTTTGACTTTGTTTGGGATCTTCATCTCCTCACAAGTGTGTTCAAGAGCGCTATTCTGGGAGGCACCATCAATCCTTCAAAAGAACCGCCATCAGATCAGTAACTAGAAAAGGTACATGGCTGAAAATGTGTTCCCAGACAAAAATTAAAACCAAGAACACCCACATCAACCAAACTAAATTGTGAAGCCACAGAATTCAAAGTCAAGCATTCAAGAGCATGCAAGCATTTAGATGTAAGGAATGATTACAGCTGCGGGATACTGGTTTGGGCATTCATCTGCAGAACACAACAGTGATGCAACTCGTTCCAGGATATAGCAAACACGAGTTTGGGCAGCCACGTGGGAATTTCCATGAATTACACCTGTCAGGCTTACTATGGCGGAACAGGAGTAAAGTTTACAATCCTCCAACACCTTCTGAAGAGAAGCTACCAAGCTTAAGGTCTGCGGAAGAGAAAAGCATCTCGGCAGCTGTGTTGCCACCCCAGGCCTGATTTTCAAGCTGTATCTCCTCCGTTCCACCCCACCTGGATCGTCTGAAGTCCACACAGAATTGGCACATAGCAAATACATTTAGATACTTGTAAGAGGGGATCAGAGTAAGCTCTAACACTGGTATTTAAATCTTTTCAAAGCTTAATTCACCAACAGCTGCCTTAATATCTTCACTAGTAATGTCCAGAGAACAAAGTTTGATCTCCCTTCAATTTTTCCTTGAAGTAGCAGGAAGTACTACAGAGCATAAAGCTCATGCAAAAGTCTATTTTTAGTGTCAAATCAGCAATGCAATATCCAATTGAACAGATAAAGGGCAGAAAGATCCTTTTTTCTAGATTTATTTGTCACTGCTAAAGGGGACATTTATTTGGTCATGGGTTTTGAAGAGGAACACATAAATAAAAACATGTAACTCAGCCCCTTCCTCAACAACTCCTCTCTTCATAGCCCACAAGGGAAGCTATACCAAAGGATGAACTGATGGCGTCCAAGTGTTAACTTATTCAAGGTGTGAGACTTTGGGAAGAGAGAAACTGCTTCAAACACCTCACCCATGGAGCTATAGCATCGATACGCTGTTTTTTTGTCACCGTGCCTACCACGTCAAGTGGCTGTACTGCATCAGCTATCCATCAGCACTGCAACAACCCAGCAAATTAAAAAAGGATGTGAAGATGAGAGTATTGCGACGGTGGGGAAAGGAGAAGACGGGCATAGCTTTCTTCCCTTGACCATGCAGGGGTTTATGTTATGCTGAAACTTTGGCTTAGGCCTGCTGCTGATAAAGGGGAATACAGCCAAGGAACAATACTACCCTGCAGAAAGGAACTCCTCCTGGCTTGTTTGTGCAAAGGAAGGTTAACAAACCACGACAGTTAGCGAGTTATTCAGGAAGTAATGGATACCCTCTTGCCCTGAGCAAATTCCTTTTCAATAACAGTAGTAATTTCCTAGGCAATACAACTATATCAAGGTATAATGGCTGCTGTATTTGTCTACATAGGTCCTGTACTGCTGGGATCTAGTTTACTACAGCGCAGAAAGCAGTTTACAAATCCTGGGATAGTAAAGTTTCCAGGGACAGGAATAAAATTCTAGCCTGTGTCACTTGGTTTGAATACTGGGTTTAATATCCCCTTCTAAGAGTACAAAATGCATTCCCTCCAACTTAAAGAGACTCAAAGACTAATAAAACCCAGAAGTAGACTGCAAATACACCTATGAGAGGGAAGAAATCAGCTTAACAAATACTACATAGTGCACACAGCTTCTCCTTATTGTCACAGCTGCTATATTTCTTCTTTTATTCAGATAAAATACTTTAATTTGACCCTCTGAGAAGAAAAATAACCCATGGCATTACCTAGAAGCCTTACATACCTAATGAAGGCAAAATACCTTAAAGCTGTGATGTTTGTGTTAGCTGAACGCCTGAAAGACAGCTTCAGTATGAGAAATGGCACAAGTACATGATCAGCAAAGAAGGAAGGAATGACTCCAGATAATGAAGAAGTAATACCAATAAACACTAAAGGACATCTCCAGAGAAACAACAAAACTAAACTGCTGAAAGACTTTGGTGGAACCCAGCATCAACCTGTGATAAGTGAGGGTGGGTGGAAAGAGACCAGACACACGTGTCAGGGGACTGCAGACACTTCCATTACGTAAGGGTAGTAAGAAAATCCAGGCAAAATCGCCATTAACGGAACTAAAAGCAAAATATTTCATCAGGGGTATTGGCAGTTGTCAAACCACATAAAGGAACAGCAGGCTGTTCAAATGTAAAAGGCATTAATAAAGCATAAGACAAGAGGCATAAATAGATAAAATATAGAGGAAGATTTCTAGAGGACAGAAATGGCACTGGAAAAAAAATCAGTCATAAAATACAATATCCCCAACTTCAATTCACAGTGATCAGCAAAGGTCAGTTGTCAGAAAAGCAATTCCGCTTCTGATCCCATTCTGAGCAAAGTGGTCCTTAACCATACCTGCGCCACCGCCATCCAGCCGGATTATTCTCATGGCTGCAGCACACAGCTCCCTCCACCTGACTGGTTCCTCAGGGAATTAGGAGCGTAAGGCAATTTAGAAAAGTGTGTGTACCTAAAGACTAACCACAGTACTCGTTTCCTGCTTTTTAAGCAAACGATAGTCCATTCTTCAAAGTCTTTTCCATGTACACATTTAATACGGGACTTCAGCTACTTACCTGTGCCTTTTAACAGGGCATTTTGCCATTCTACAGATCTCATATGCAGCGAGTACTGGAAACACCCAGAGTTTGTAACATGGGATGTTCCAACAAAGTCAGATGTATTTCTTGGCACTTGTGTCAACTGATGTACTTGAATCAGGAGGATTTTGGCTCTTGTAGGAGCAGACCAGCTTTAGGTATGGTTTTCAGCATCACTGCAGTCTGTGGGGTACGAACATACTGTGACCCTCAAACACCTTCAGCTGAGCTCATATTAAGACTGTTCCACCTTCCCTTCTTTCCCCCACACCCTGTCATGACATAAAAAAAATTTACAGTACTGTATATTCCATTCTGATGTCTTTTCTGATGAAATTCTGGCAAAATTAGACTCTTCCATTAGAGATTGATTACAACTTCCTTACTCTTCTGACCCCTTCCTAAGACAGACAAACTGAACTCAGAGTAGGAGCTCCTTGGTTCAGACGAGATGAATGGCATGAAGTAGCTACAGCCAGTCAACACGTGCTGCAGTTACTGTGCCCTAGGTTCTGTGCAATACATCCTCATCTTATCTTAATCCAAATTTAAGCTTTGAAGTCTAGCCATACTGTCTGACAACTACTGTACCTGCTAGAGAAGCTACTCGGTTTGACAACAAGGCAACCAGCAATAATAGATTAAATTCCTCCCTGTTCCCAAATTCTCAGAAAGCAACAGTGATCAGAACAATCTTTTTCCATCCTTGTGTGACCTGAAGAATGCATGTTTCTTTCCAGATAAAAGCCTCGCTATGGTTATCTAATGCTAATGTCACTACAAACTGGATTAGAGACGCCCAGAAACCTCGAAATATGTACATGGATAGTCAGCTGTATCCTAATTCTAAGTCTGAAGGAAATCAAATGCTCCAAATTGTGCCTAATGTAGTTAAGTTTGCCCTTTAGGTAGGATAGACCAGTAAGAACATATTACACAGTGATTAGATTAATTCTTCAGTGAAATTCAGAGGGCTGGCTCTATCTGTCTATTGTGCCAGTATATTTCAAATTATTTCAGAGACCAGCACTCATCCCCTGCTCTGCTCCACAGCAGCAACTGCTCAAGAAATACAGCAGTTCTCTGTCTGGGGTGAAGTTGGCAGCAACTGGGGACAAGGCTGCTGTCAGAGTTCAGCTCCCAGTTCTGAAATGCCATTCTACTGGAAATACCAAAGAGCCTATATCCGGCTACATATACTGCGGGATGTAAAATATCTCTATCTCAGCTTTCAGCAGAAAGCTCTGGAGTCTCATGACATTTACTCCTTTGGCCCCTGTCAGTCTTCCTCCGGACCCTGCAAAGGACTGGAGCTAGCTGCCATAAATGGTTGGAAAACAAGATGCTCCCCAAGCACTGGGAATTGAGGAGCACTGTTTCAGCTTAGGGAGAACATGGCGAGGAGCCAGGGTGACAGGTGGCCCAGAAACAGAGATGACGATCAAACTGTTGCCAGCGTTAGCCACTGCTCTCCTCCTGACCCGTAAGAAAGGGTAGCCCATGCTCTCCACGTGTATCAGGAACAATGGACCAGAAAAGGTGAGGAGGATGTGTTTGCTGGCAGTACCTGAAGTCTCTCCTGGGTAAAACCCAGCCATGAAGGAATTTCAACCTGTCTCATCAGATACAATCCTACTGGTAAACTTTTATCCGGCCTGGCAGCAAGCACAGCGCGGTGCTGCGGTGACATCCAAGCGCAGCTCACCACAATCCACAGGCACCAAAAGAGTTAAAAACGCAGATTCCTGCTAGAACTGCCAAGAGCTACAAACCCTCTCCTGTGTGGGCGGCAGCAGCAACTAAATCCACTCCCCAACAATTGGCTGGCCTGCGGAAAGAGAGGCGGGAAGAGACAGGTCATGGGGGACAGCCCCCCCCCAAGTAAATAGCAGCACAGCATCTGCTCAGGTTTTCAGCTAAAATCGGTGAGACAGTTCTCATTTCATCGCCAGCCTCTCGAGACAGCAGCCTCTGACCTTTATCAGGAAGAGCACCCTTGTCCTCTAATCAGAGACTTCCTGGAAAACGCAATCCAGACGACAATTAATACAGAATGGAGGGGGGAAAAAAGGCTTTGTAACATCAAATCACCACTGCAAGATTTTTAGAGACATCCCCCACCAAAATGGCAGAAGAATTCAAGCATGTTCTCACAAGCCATCTCGCACCACTAGCATTATTTAACAGTACTGATTAAAACAATTTTCTCTCCCCTCTCCCCCCAAAAAAACCTTCCCCCCACCGAAGTCTTGTTTTGCAGATGTTGCCTGCAGCAGCACAGGTTCTCGCTGTGAGAGCTCCAACACAGGTGTGCAGAGCGTGACCTGCGCAGAATTACTTGTGCCATTTCCACTGGGAAATCTAAGAGACTTATTAAGCCAGGACAGTGCCGATTAATCTACTAATGGAATGAATCAAAAGTGTGTTCCTGGCCCTTTCCCTTTCACATCCCAAAGCCTCGGGGGAGCTGAAACCATCTGGCAAATGCCTGCTCCGAGCAACATTATGCTACTACTGGAAATACCTCTCCCTTAACACTGAAAAGAATGAAACCATCTTCTATCCACCAGCTATTCTCAGGAGCATCTGGGTAGCCTGCTGAGGCAGCCCGCTTGCACGCAGCATCCTTCCCCGGCCAACGCAGTGCTGCTCACTCACCATGCCGGAGAAGTCAGCAGAACAGAAAGCGATCCCATTCATTTACTCGGGGTCCCGCTGAAGCGGCCGGCACGAGCGGGGAGGTGTTGCCGTAGTCGGTGGAAGGTACGCAGGCTGCCCTCCCGCAGCAGATCCCGACCACAGGCAGGCAGGAGCACACACACCCCGTGCCCAGATGGAGAAAAAGCTCCACTGAATCCTCTCAGTCCTGTCTTCATGCAAGGGGAGTTGCAGGTAGCGTAGCAAGGAGATGTTTGGTTACGTTCGTACTTAAAAAAAAAAAAAAAAAAATCTGTCCTCTCAGCACGCTCGAAATGGAGATCTGGCCAGAGAGCTTAAAGGGAAATCAAGATATCAAACAGCTCCAAGGTTCACAGATGATACATGTTATTACTGTGAGACAGAGGGAAGGACTGACTCAGAGATGCTGAACACCCCGCACCCTTTGAGTAATAAGCAAGCTCAGGAAGAAAGAGAGCTATGAGACAGCTGTCACAAAGAAAGGATCTCTGGCACTTTTAAGATCACACCGGAGCAGAGGAGCCTCCTATCTTACAGTTTAGACACGCACCAAAAAAAAAAAAAAAAAAAACCCCAAAAAAAGAGAAAAGCCCAAGACAACAGCAGTCATAGGGCTGTGGAATTGTGTAGGTAGTAACAACTGGGTTTTGACTGTCACAGAATAACACAAGTAGGGGGCAGGGGAGACAAGAGGTTCCCGGTGCTCAGAGGCAGCACAGAGGGTGTTTAGACAAACATCCATCACCAATTGCCTAACTTGTTATTACAGACTCCCAGAAACAGGAACTCTGGTCCCCTAAATTACCGTTCCAGTGCTTCACTACATTGAATCAGAAAATGTTGGTTTACCCCTTAATATCTAATTTAAGCCTTCCATGATGCAAATTAGGCTGCCTTCAATGGACACAGTAAGAAAAAAAAAAATATATAAAATCCCAAGCCCCATCCTCCATATGTCTCTACTCTTTCTTATTTTTAAAGAAAGAACAAGCATGGTATTTTCCTTCTGTGTCAGGGTCTCTCAGCCTCTCTTTCTTGTTCTTCCCTGGACTTTTCCAGGTTCTGTCTGTATCTTTCCTGAAATGCCTAAAACTACATACAGTGCTCAGCTCGCTGTGCTGAGCTCTGAAGAATAACTACCTTCTGCAGTTATTCAGCACACCTGGAAATGCATTCCAGGTTTTCCAGATCACAGAAAACCCAGCACCACATACGCAGTTTGTTATCTCCCATTACCCCAGTCCATTCCTTCGATATTACTGCTTAGCCAGCTATTCTCCATTTTCTATTGAGTATACAATTCCTTTTGATAATACAGCTGGCTTTTCTTTAATTTCACATTGGTGGATTTCAGGCCATTTCTGCAATTTACCATGATCTTTCTGACATCTAATCCTACCTTTCAAAGGCTGCCAGCCCCTCCACGTACATAGACTCAGTCACTATTTCATTACCCTGGTGTTTGATGAACAGTACAGAAGAGCAGAGCAGCCAGGGCAGACCACGTTAAAACTCCAAATCACACACACACAGGGAAAAGCAAGACATAATTACTCCAAATACGGTTTCCCAATGACGTGCTCAGCCCCTTCTTAATTTCACCTTTCATTTGCCTAGTTTATGTAAAGGTCATGCGGGACTAGGTGCAAAGCCAGCAGCTTTCCCATCTGCCAGGCCTGCTGCCATGTCAGAGGAGAAAGTGAAATTGATCTGACATGACTGGTCCTTAAAACTTAGCAATGTATGCCTGTTGTTGCCTTAATTTCCTTCAGCCAAGGATCTGACCATAAGCACCCCATCTTTTTCAGCATCCTTCCACGTTCTGTACGTACAGTGACCAAGTGCACTGCACTGACCAGGGCGCGGACTCGCGCCATGAACACCCCTGCCAAGAAGCAAACGCCAAAGCCGGCCCCGCGGCGGGCAGCAGGCTCTGTCTCGGCCCCCCCTGGATGCTGCCCGTGCACATCCCCTCCCCAACCCCCGAGCAAAACTTCCCTGGCGGGGGCCGGCCGTCCCGGGCACTTCAGTGCCCCCCGCATGCCTGCGGGACTCCAGAGGCCGGACCCTTCGCCCCCCCGCCGCAGAGCCTGTGCCAGGGCCCGACCCGAGGCACCCTGCGGGAGGGGGAGGGGGGGCGGGCGAGGCCCGGGGCCGGGCCCCAGCGCCGGCGGGGCGGGGCGGGGCGCGCTGGCCGTGCGCCGGCTGCCCCCTCCCGGCAGCCCGCCGCCACAGCCCCGCGGGGCTGCCCACGCACCCACGCGTACCCCTGGCTCCCTCCTCCTCGCCCAGCTCTCCCGGCTGCGCCGGGGCAGGACACGGCGGCCGAACCCGAGCGGCGGAGCCCCCCGCCGCGCTGCAGCGGCGCACGGCCGGCCGGCCTGCCCCCCCCCCCGCAACACCCACCTGCACCCACAGGTACCCCAGTACCTCCTGCAAAGGCAGCCCAGTCCTGCGGAGCAACAAACGCTACTAAAGGCGCTTCAGTTCTCTTTGGGTTTTTCAGTCTTCCAGGCGAGATGAAGATCCTCACCCGCGCGATGACAGTGCGGCCGTGCAGCTGAGGACCCCGACCCCATCCCCCTCACCCGAGAGCTTTAAACCGCTTCGGCTTCGAGTTAGCTGGGCACGAACTTCTTTTCCCACAAAACATGCCTAAAGCGGGAGGCTCGTTGCCACAGGATGTTGTGGATGCCAAAGATTTAAACGGACTCCAAAACCATTTAGACAAATAAAGAAAAAAAAAAAAACACAGGTGCCTTTAAAAAAACCCTTAAAAAGCCCATGGCCAGGAAATCCCAAAGCCACGGGATTGCTTCAAGAGTACGGAGGAGGGGAAGTATCGCGGAATCTTGGCACTGCTCCCTCTGCTTTAAGTACTTGCTATTAGACACTGTCAAAGCCAGAACACTGGAAGGCAGAGACCTTCTGTCTGACCCAGAATAGCCGCTTTCATCTCCTCAATAGGATATAATACCCATCAACAGGCTGTTTGCTCTACACCGATGGGTTTTGGTCCTCCAACCGATCGTTTTACAGATAATTCCAACACACACAACCCCCACACTCTCTAGCACTCCTATAATCGTTCAGAAGGGGAAATCTAAACAACATGCTGTCCCCCTCGCCAAAATAACTGAGGGGCTTGGGAGTCTCCAAGACGCTTGCAGACATCGGATAACACTTCAACGGTCATAAAGTACATCGCAAGAGAAAAAGTGGTCTCCTGGTCCTCTCCCAAGAAGGATGACTCACATCTCCTCTCTTTAACCCCAAGCAGAGATGAGAAATTGCTCAAATCAGAGGACTCAAACATGAAAAGAATTTGTATTACCTCATCCAGCCCATTTCCTGCCAAGGCCTTGCAACCCCAGAGCTGTGGCCGGACTATTCATCAGCAAGGTAATCGTTACTTCCCTCGAGAAGCTCTTTATAGGACCTGAAGGAGCTTATTGTCAGGAAGTCTTCCCACGGATCTGAATTCGATGCACTCCTCCTTAACAACTTCTCATACAACTTTTCTCCACGTGGTGATTTTCTCTCTCTTGTACTGAGTAACAGCGAGGCGCAAACTCGTGTGGAGCTCACCAGAGGTGTTCAGGACAGGTATTCAAGGTTCTGTAAAGAAAGGATTCCCTGCCTTGTACTCAGAGAGGCTAGAAAGGCAGCAGAGGTCAGGAAAAAGGGAAATAACTATACATCCAGAGTGATCTGTTTGCAGGACTGATGCCAACTGCAATCCACTGTGCTTCCTGTGTTATTTAAGGGGTTTGATGGTGGGAAATCAGTCAAACAGAAAGGAAAAGGGAGCTCTGGGGGAACATGGTCAGCATAAGCACAGCAACTTGGTTCGGAGTGATGTTTCAGAAAGCAGGTTTCTAACAAGCTCACTTATTTAGTGGTGTCTGCGTTACAGTTTTTTTTTCTAAGCCCAATTACCGAATCTGTCCCCCTCCTGGGGCTTGAGAAAATAAAGAACCACTTCTTATCACTTAAATTGCTCAACCAACTGTCCTATGAAGACAGTTCCGGATTTGGGGGAGAAGTATTACTAGATTAGTCTTGCTGGATCTCATCTTTCTACTTCCAACTCACCCATGATTGTGGATGTGATTGAACCTCAGTCTGTAACTAACACCTCCTTCAATTTTTACCTGAATGCTCTTTCCCTCCCTTCCCAGATATCATGATTTACATTGCTTTTATCCCATCTCCACTCTCATCAACACTGATTTAGTGTCTGAATGTGCTGAGAATTAGATGCACTCCAGTAAAGGGTGGCTCAGGAACTTCCTCTCCCCTGCAGCGTTAAATGCCTTCCCACAGCCCACCTTAGCAGCTTAGGTGGTAAATGGTAACCCCCCTGCAGTTATCTCACCACACACCCCTCTGCTACAGCTGCCTCACTGATGCTTCCCATCTCCTGAGGGTGTCGGACATGTCTGGCCAGACCGTATTCTCTGAAGCGAAGCTCATTATTTTTGATGGGATGCTGCAGACAGGTCAGTAACAGGACACCCCTTCGGTCCTGTCTTGTACAGAGTGGAAATACTTCATGGCTTCCCTGAAGAGAGACTGTGGAAGCCAGGAAGCAGTAGATTTGGCAGTCTTAACCCTAAGTCACCTCATTCTAAACATAAGGAAGATGTTTAGAACAGTTCCCCGTCACTAGTTTGGTGCTATCCCAAATTTCGGGTTGTCTGCTTTCAAGCAAAGAGGTGCTTCTGAGAAGCACCAGGAACGCCAAGCCTGGCTGTCTCCATTTCCTACAGAGGACATCAAGTGCTTCCTGACCTTTGTCCTGGCTATTCACTCAAGGAGTGAAGTGTTAAAACTTTAGGTAAGGCCTTTCCAGAACCTCCCTCTGTCCCTCCGGTTAAGCATCTGTATTACATACATTCTACGCAAACCAAAAGTAGAAGCAACAAACAAACCCAAAACCCACAAACAGCCCTCTTTCCTAGCTCCTGTAACTTAACGCGTCTACTGCCACAGCCTCGCTGCTCACCGAGCCAGGTCGCATATACACTGGAGCCTATATTTTCCTGGTCAGTTACAAGCTGGAAAACAAATTAAAACCCAAACTTTTCAGGAACAATACTTACAGATGTAAATTCTTGACATGGGGAGTCACTGTCAGGAGACCAACAAAGTAGGGCACTGGCAAGACTCTTGCTGGTGCCATCATGGTACAAGTAAACACAGACAAGTGGCCAAGCCATTCTCCTCCAGAAGGTCACTTTTTATGTTAGAACAGCACCTCAGTCTGTTTATACTAAACCAACATGGTCCAAGCACAAGTACAGGCTGGGTGGAGAATGGATCGAGAGCAGCCCTGAGGAGAAGGACTTGGGGGTACTGGTGGATGAGAAACTGGACATGAACCGGCAGTGTGCGCTGGCAGCCCAGAAAGCCAACCGTATCCTGGGCTGTATCCAGAGAAGCGTGGCCAGCAGGCTGAAGGAGGGGATTCTCCCCCTCTACCCTGCCATCATGAGACCCCACCTGCAGTTCTGCATCCAGCTCTGGGGCCCTCAACATCAGAAGGATACAGACCAGTTGGAGCGAGTCCAGAGGAGGCCACGAAGATGCTCAGGGGGCTGGAGCACCTCTGCTATGGGGACAGGCTGAGAGAGATGGGCTCGAGAAGAGAAGGCTCTGGGGAGACCTTACAGCACCTTCCAGTGCCTGAAGGGGCTGACAAGGAAGCTGGAGGATTTTGGAGCTGGATTCTATGATTTACGTGGATTTTCTAATCCATACTGAACAACTCAGCAGCTAATCAAGTTGTGGCAATATCCCCAAATTGACGCTCCACCCGCATGACAGAGGAGTAGGTGAAGGAGCTTCATACCACACGAGTGGACAGAGGTTTCCCCCCTGAACTCTCTGCTAAGATCCCCGCTGCTCAGGGACCACCAAAGGGAGCAGCCACCACCGAGAGCAGCGATGCCTCTGCAGCCAGCTCCAACAGGAAGCCCAGTGACCTGCTGTCCTGCCTCCCCATGGGGGCTCAGGCCCGCCCTTCACATCTCAGGATGAAGGGCTTCCTTGCCATCACGGGGGGAGACTGGGCAAAGAAAATAAACAGTTGGGAAAAAAGCCACAGTGGAGGCTTCCTGTTCTCACAGACTGCCACCACCATCATTCGCCCCGGGGAGGGATGTGCACACAGCTGCCTGATGCCTACGATGCCCAACAGATACTCCAAAGCAGCGAGCGAGTAAAGACACAGAGGAACAGGCTGATTGGAGAGGATTTAACAGCATTTCACCTTAAGCTTGAACTCAAACCGAGGGGATGGTGACAAAGCTGTTCCTGGTAGTTGCCATGGGCACCCCTGCTACCTTGGGCTGCAGTCTCATCTGCATACACGAGAACACCAGGTCAGGCCTGGCGAGCGCTCAGATGGAAAACCAGCCCCTGAAATTAAGCTGTTGAAGGAAGTGTCGCTTGTGATGGGTAGCGATGTTTCCACCACATTAGTACCGAGCCGATGGCCCAGTTTGATTTGAGAGTTGTACTCAGGGAAGTACAAGCTTTTAAAAGAGGCCTCAAACCAACATCCTAACCGGTCGTGATAGCTGAGGATCACTTTCCATAACAGAAGAGGTGTAATAGCTCTAACATCCTGACCCAGTTCTGGTGTGTGCAATTACCTCCCGCTTCCATAAACCCTCTCTCCTCCCTCTCTTCCCTTCACTGGCAGCTAAACAACGTGTTCTTGCTCATTTTGCTTCCTGTTGGGGAATAAAATTATTCTGTGCAGCTGCCAAATTCTGCCACAGAAGTGCCAGTATTCAGCACTCAAACAAATTTCAGGTATCATGTCTACTACATTTCTACATGAAAAGCACTAGAGGAATAGGAATAACACAAGCTGGCACAGACAGCATGGAATAGCTTTCTGGAAGCAGAGTATTTACTCTCAATGAGTTTGTCTATATGTAAAAGCTGTATCAGTATAGCTGTACCGGTCATTTTCCATGTTGAGACCAACTCATAGTACTTCAGAGCTGTTTGTCACAGCTTGGGAAATGAAGCAAGGAAGTCTTGGTTCACTGCATTTTAGGCAGGCACTCATGTTACAAAAAAAGAAACACCGTTTTGTTGGCAGGCCCAACAGAGGGATAAAGAACTGAATAGTCCCCAGAGAATACGCTCTCCTCACTAAAGGACTTGGTTCTCAGCTCAGTTAACAATGTTACACTAATGCTTCCCATATTTTCCCTTTACTGAGGGCTTCGTTCCTGCCATCAGCATATATGTGGGGAAAAGGAGGGGCATCCTGCCATTCCTGTATGTGCATCAGACATCCACAGTCCAGAGGGCTCTCCAGCTCCTTACACAGCTCTAACACAGTGACAATAGCGCAACACTTCAGCAACAGAAAACCTTCTCTTTGTAGGCAAACTTAGACAGTAATGATTTACCACACATGCTGCCCAAGACCTATAACCATAAAAAATCCAGTATGCCAAAGCTCTGGTAGGGCAGGTGAGGAATAGGGGCACTGTGCAACCACCCAAAGCTCCAGGTTACCATAAAGCAATCACACACCACCAGAATTAAGAGGAACACAGCCTTGACACGAACCCACCTAATTCGCCTCACTGCTGCTGTGCTGCTGCCTGTGCATGATGATGACAGAATGCTTGAATACTTGAGAAAGAACAGAAAACAAACTTCACAGAATCACAGAACAGTTTGGGTTGGAAGGGACCTTAAAGACCACCTAGTTCCAACTCCCTTGACGTGGGCAGGGACACCCTCCACCAGACCAGGTTGCTCAAAGCCTCATTCAGCCTGGCCTTGAACACTCCCAGGGATGGGGCATCCACAGCTTCTCTGGGCAACCTGTGCCAGTGCCTCACCACTCTCTTTGAGAAGAATTTCTTCCTGATGTCCAATCTAAACCTCCCCTCTTTCAATTTAAACCCATTACCCCTTGTCCTGTCACTCCCTGCCCTTGTAAAAAGTCCCCCCCAGCTTCCTTGTAGCCCCTTCAGGCACTGGAAGGTGCTGTAAGGTCTCCCCAGAGCCTTCTCTTCTCCAGGCTGAAGAAGCCCAACTCTCCCAGCCTGTCCCCATAGCAGAGGGGCTCCAGCCCTCGGAGCATCCTCGTGGCTTCCTCTGGACTCACTCCAACCTGTCGATATCCTCCTTACACTGAGGGCCCCACAGCTAGACGCAGGACTCCAGGTGGGGTCTCACGAGAACAGAGTAGAGGGGAGAATCCCCTCCCTCGACCCGCTGGCCACGCTGCTCTGGATACAGCCCAGGATACGGTTGGCTTTCTGGGCTGCCAGCGCACACTGCCGGCTCATGTCCAGCTTCTCATCCACCAGTACCCCCAAGTCCTTCTCCTCAGGGCTGCTCTCGATCCATTCTCCACCCAGCCTGTACTTGTGCGTAGGATTGCCCCGACTCATGTGCAGGACCTTGCACTTGGCCCTGCTGAACTTCATACTTCATACTGTACACCTAAGCTTTCCCAAATGTCAAACTGAGGACTCAAACCAATCACATACTTCAACTGGCAGGAATTAAAACGATGATAATCTGACCATCTGGGTATGATTTAACCACTAGAGGGTGTAAAAACAACACAGTGGAAGGTTTGCAGCCAGCAATTAATGACAGTTAGAGCTTGAAGGGGCAAAAAGGACACAAAAACATGTGAAGGAGGAGTAGGATGCTACATAAGGTGAAAGAAAGGGCAAGTTATACCCACAGAATTTCTAGCAGGACTACCGTAGTCACAAGATGAGAACGCCCTGAAAATAAAGCTCTGCTTTGCTACTTCTGCTAAGGAAAACATTGTGGTAAAAAGCACAGTACAAGTGTTTACAACAGAGAACTGCAATGGGAAAGAGCAACATAGAGAGACCTACACTCAGCAGCTCAAATCCAGCTCCTAACCTGAGGAAATCTGACACAATTGCTCCTGGATCCTATAATTACTTTGTTACAGGGTCAGGATTGCTGCCCATATTCCCACACCACTTCCTTCCCCAGCACAGAAAGACAGGTGATGATCAGCCATTGTTGTCTCTCCCACACCAGCCTGTCTGTGGCAACAGAGGACTTCTTTCTCTGCTGCTATCATGTTAGAAGCTCCCAATCAGATTAGCTAAAAGCCTTGAAACCTCATTAGTGAAAACCAGACCTGAATTTAAGCTGCTTCATGGCCAAAAGGATGACAGAAGGACAAACACCACAGTTCAAGATGTTACTGAGAGCAGGAAAAAAAAAAAAAAAAACCAAAAACCCCCACCCCACTCAGCCAAAAAAAGATCTTTAAATATATTTGCTAAAATGAAAACACCCGAGTTAAACTGAAGCTGTTTCTCAACTAAAAAAAGTCCGTAAACTTATTTGCCATCTGAAACACGTAGGCACCCTGGCTAATATACATGACTTCCCGCGCTCACCCACGGAGAGCCCTCCAGGGCTGCCCAGGCTGTAATTCTCATTTCACACCCTGGCTGCTGTACAGCTTTTCGTGCCCGTCTCTGCTCATCTGGTGACCTGCCAGCAACAGCAGTTCTGGACTTTCAGATCAGAAGATTATTAAAGAATGAGAAAGAGAAAACCTGTGAAGTGGGACATACTGGTAGCCACCAAAATGAAACACCAAGAAGACCAGAAAGCACCTCTAAATGGGTAGGTACAGTGAAGTGCAAAATAGGGTGCAGAGGGTGCCACCAGAATGGAAAAGCCAAAAGCAGATATGAACCACTTCAAGGAGCTGGGACTGGCTCTGCCCCTCAACCTCACATACCTTACTCAGCCTGGACAGAGTCGGGACACACCTCCCACAGCATCCCAGCGCATAATATTTATTAGTGCTGGTTAACAGTTTAATGTATCCCAGTAGACATTCTGAATAATTTTCTCCTCTCTGGAAATTCACACACACATTACAAGCACCAGAGAATTGAGCTCCTCGATTGCTGAGGCTGCACTATGCTGCGCTTCCTTCATAAAAACATCTCCCGTTAAGCTGCTGCTGCATATACCCAGGCTTCATCAAGATATGATGAAAATCACTTTCTTTATATAGCAGTACCTGAGAGTATTAAAGAATTTTATTTTGGTTTTGTTATTTGCTCATTACCGAAATGTGCTGCATTATTGATTTTCCATGCATATTAATTTCCTGTTACATTGGTTCATACTCTGCTTTGCAGCAGCACTGCAGAACACCAAAAAAACCCTTCATTGGGAGAAGGGAGATTTAATGTGTGACAGTTGTATCTTACAACCCATTAAATTTCATTTGTTCCAAAGCATCTCCTCCTTCCGTTGTGCTAATTCATCAACCAGGATTTCTCTGTCTTTTGCTAGGAGACAAGAGAATGCTTACAGATGCAACGCACTGAACAGTGTAATTTTTACTGATGAAGGAGAACATCCTGAACAAGAGCGAGGGGAAGGGGCCCTGCAGGACTTGAAAGGAAGGCAAGACAAGTTCACAGATACTAGAAACAACCCAATGGGACATGTCATTCCCTACTCCACCAGCGAAGCAGACTCTCACAAAAACTCAGTGTTGCTTTGCTCCCCGGATGCTAGAATTACAGCAGTACGTATACAACAGGGCCAAGCATGCGCTGGCACTGAACATCTACATTCATTAACCCTGAGGAGATAAGTGGGATCTTAGGACAGGGATTTTAAGCTACAGTGTTTTTAAGAATAAAGAATTTCCTGAGCCAGCAGTTACAAGGATCTTGTTTAACCCCTTGCCAGGCACATTGTACGTACTGCTGGAGGCCATAAAAAACATTCAATTTACCACATATATCTCCACAAGCATTCCGCAATAGAACAAAACAATTTCCACTCCATAACGAGACAGCCAGGAAGCTGTCGGACAAAACATCCGTAAGTGTACAGAGGCGTGCGCGCACACATCCACCGCAATCAGACTCTTACTTGATTGTCTCTTGCTGGGTATCCATGATAACCTGAAGTCAGAGGTTCGTTCTGTAAGACAAGAAAACAAAGAGCGAATGTAGTGGTTACAAGAACAGAAACCAAAGAATTATACCTCTGTCTTAACTCAGCCAAAACCAAGGACCCGCACGAAACGGGGGAAGAATATTCTGCTCACTTCCTGTTTTCCATGAAAGCCAATACACCTAAAATTCATTTTCAACTGCATATGCCAATTGTGCAGAAGGGAGAAAAAAAAAAATCAAAGCCATAAAATAAGCCTAAACTAATCCTACCTTACCCTTTAATTTCAGTTGTGTGTAAGTTATGTAATTTCCCAAAGAATTTTTATAGGCAAACTTCATTTACGACCACGAAAACGGAACACAACCAAACATAAAATTACAGCGGCTTTGGCCCACCTTGCCCAGTCTTGAAGAAACATTTCCCCAAACATTACCCATAAAAGTGACAATTTTCTCCTTTTCAAAACTATATTGATGGTTTAAGGTGAATTTAAAAAGCAGCCAGTGTAGTTTCAAACGCCCCGGTAAACCTAAGCAATACCTCACACAATCCCAACAGGGAATCAATCCTCTAGACTTCCTTCCTTCACCCCAGAGCCCACACATTTTGTGTTACTGGCAAGTGCCGTTACCCTTCTCTGCGGCAATATAGGACCCTCCAACGCTTTTGGAATTTCTCCATGGAATTCCCAGGCTTGTCTCTATTGTAGCAGTGCAGTGAGGATGAAGATAACATACTTCACAATACTTCCTAAATGTTTATTTCTGTTTCTTACTTTCTTTTCTGTTGCTCTCTCTCCAACGCCTCCTATTCCAAAGGTGGAGAGGGCCCTCACACGCACCCCGTGCACGCATCTCTCCCTGGGTGGAGGATAAACTGAACTAGACAAAGCCTCCATCCGTTCCACCCTGGCGCCCCTGCGCATTCATGAGCGGCTGCCGGCAGAATGCTAGGAGGAGGAAAGGAGGCAGCCGCCCTCCACAATCAGTTAAAGCCTGTTCCTATCTGTTGTTATGACTTGTGAGGAACTCCTAAGCCAGCCCTGCACTTTCTCCAGCAGCTCTTGGGTAAGGGTGAGGAGAGAGGGGCCCAAGGGGGTACACCCTGACAAAACTCAGCAAAACAATCCCAAACTGTCAAAAGCAAAAATATTCTGGGCACGAAGCTGACAGAGACGTATGGGCGCAGTCAGGCAGAGTTTTTGTTGAAATGGTTTGGGGTCTGTGCTAGTGTATTCGGGTTAAACAGGCCAGCTCCTACCAGAGAGAGGTCTTCTACCCTACACAGGGCATGTGCCCGCTGGCACGTTTCACAGGTTACACAGGAACACTTTCACACAACTGCTAAAAAGCAAGGTGCTAATAATTCAACACAGGGACTAGTGATGCTATTTTAAGTTCATATTTGTCCTCTCTCTCTTCCTCTTTACCTCAAACCTGCCCAGGGGATTCTCCATGGAAACTTGCCAGGAAACATCCAACTTCTCCTCAGGCTCTCATGCTAAAGCTACAGGAACGCACACAATATGAGAGCTTGAAGGACAACAAAACTGGCAGCCAGTTTGGGGGATTAACGGTAATTAAAGAGGCTGACCACCCTGTGAGTACATTCTCCCCCAGTACTAACAGCCAGCGAGCAGGTAAGGCACAGAACTCCACAAATAATAGAGAAACAGAAGGAAAGACACAGAAGTTGGAGGGAGCAAGTGGAGACTGACAGCTACAGTACCATGGTCTAACCATGCTTCTGGGTTTTAACCGTGAACTTAATTCAAGCAACAGCACGATGAAAACGCACAGCTAGGCCTTTTCTCCACCAACGCTAAGCACATATTGTAAGTACCATAACTGCTGTTTGTCCCACACGCTACTGTTTAGCAACTTAGACAAGTGCAATGAACATCCACCTTGGACCTTGGACAGGGTCTTCTCCTGAAAGGTTATTCCAGGTACACTTTTCGCAGTCAGTACCTCAAACACACTCGTGTGCCAGTCTCCCTCTACACCTTGGAAACCAGCAACATTTCCCCACAGAGAACAAGGAGTGAATGGAAAAGTTACCACTGCAGATACTACAGATATGGGCAGTGAACACAAGCAGAAGCAAGTTGTAATGAAGAAAGGAAAGGGAAATGGTTATCTTGAGGATGATGTTCTTCACATCAGGGACTAACAACAGGGACTGTCACCGTGAGGCTGTGGCAAACCAGAAAACAAGCTTTGTGGAACTTCCTGAAGCCAAACGACCTGGATGCACAGAAACTACCTCTAGAAAGAGAACAGTTTCCTAGGTAGAAGCAAATCATGAGAGTGTGAAAAGGAAGAGAAGGATGATTACAGAGATCTGAGGGCAGCCCACAGTTCGTAAGAGATCATAAAGAAACAAGAAAAGTTTGGAGATTGCACAGCCAGCAACTTCCACTTTGTTCTTTGGAAGACAAACCCCACAAATCACAGACTAAAAACGTTTGAGGGATATGGTTGCATCAGAAGGGAAAAAGGAGAGGTGAAAGAAGGTTACATTAGGAACACAGGAGTTTGGAGAAAGCAGAGGTTAGAAAGAGGGTAGCAGCTGGAGCATTAAGGTCACAAAAAGGCCAAAGATATCTCTGCCTTTCACACAGCAACACTGACACCAAGTACTGAACTCTTTGCAAAATCCCCGCTGTGCGTATCATTGCTCTAATTGAACTTAACTCTCCAAGAGAAGGCAGGAAGCGCCTAGGGAAACCGTCTCCCGCCAATAATCTCCAGCGCTGCCAATTTTACAGGTCACTAATGGTGAATCCGGGGCCTGTTGCATGATTATTCCATACAGAGTTTGCTTTTGTTGAAAACGAAGCACAGCAAGAAGTGAAAGCGTTAAAGTCCTGCGACTGGAACAGGACAGTCCAGCGACATCCAGACAGAAATCCCCGTCAGTCAGCAGGCGACCCAAGGCAGCAGAGGCCAGGGATACAGCTCAACCTCCTCCTCTGCCTGCACGCGCACAAAATATTCTCACAAAATACAAGTGGGAAGAGAGAGGGGGGAGATTTAACACAGATAAATACCCTGCCCACAAACGCGGAGGGACCCCGCCTTCTGGCATCAGCCTGGTGGGAGAGGGAACCCCCCAGGTAACTCCATCTCTCTCAGCTCCCTCCTGCCAGTTACATTTCTCTTGCGATACCAACATGCAACCAGACATTCGTAAAGAAATTGAGTTAGGCAGCGCTAGCCCGCAAAATCAAATCAAACTGCCACTGGGATGTTTCATTACTTTGTTTACCACTGAAAGGCATTTCTCAGATACTTGTGATTTGCTTTGAGCAGGAAGAAAAAGACCTAAAAGCTAGTACAGTACCATCAGCTTTCTGCAACACATACAGTGATTTTATTCAAACCGTATCGACGAGCTCACACATGGGCTTCCACACTTCTGCAGGACACGGGAGTACTGTGGTTGTACCCCAGTAACAGTCTCGCTGCCAGTCAACTGGATTCAAGAAGACAGAAGTCACACCTCAGCCAAATCCACTAAGTTTTTACACCCCCCTCCCCCCTTTTACTTCAAATTTTCACCCTTCTTTGATTTCCCAGCCCTGCTAACACAAGTTCTTTTCCACTAACAAAAGTAAGGTCTGCCACAAACCGCAAGCCACGGGTACCAGCTCGGGTCACAAGGTAAACATGGTACAGCCACTTGCAGACAACCCAAGAGCAAAGGAGATGCTCCTATACTAGCAAAACAGCCAGGCTTTGGAGTCGTTGAGTTTTTGATGCCTCTCAACTTGATTAATTTTAACACGAGGAGTTGTCCAGACAGCATACACCATGAAGAAGTAATCAGCTCTGCAGGTGCTATTAACTTATGAAAGGCCACAGTGGACCAGGGTAGAGTCCTGCGAGGGAAATGACAGCCCTAACATGCAGCGGAAGCTCTGGAAGACTTCTACCCTTTCTTAGAAATAAAACTCAGTTTTAACTTCAAGAGGCAATAATTCTGTTTGACCTAATGGCCCCAGAACAACTTAATTTTACATCACAGACTCACCATTTTGCCAGACGCAATGACCCATGAGGCCCGATTAGCAACTGTTTCTTGACAGCAGATCTAAACCTAAACCCTGCAGATTTAAACACCACTGGTCAGAACCATTAGCTGAGTGAGTCCATCCGTATTTCCCAGCCAGAGAATCAATTCCTGTTGAATCTAGGCTCCAATCTGAAGCACTGAGCCCTTTCGGTTGTAAAGATAACCTCAGAAACACAACCAAGCAATCTCTCTTCCCTGGGCCTGTGGCATGCCTGTTTTCCTGCCCATGCTGGGAAAAGGGGAGTGAAGTTAATGCGATTCTTTTGAGTTTCACAGCCGCTGCCCAGCTTCTGAGCAACAGCAGCAATGCCGACAGGAGAACAGCTCATCTGCCTCTGCTGCGGCGTCCCCAGGAGTTACCCAGCAGCACAGCAGCCTGGTGGCTTACAGAGAAGACATGAGCAAGAGCCCCAGCTCCAGAAAGCCAGAAACCTCTGGACTACACAGAGCAATGAAATAAAAACAACAAGAAATTACTTGTTCCTCCCCAAAGTAAAACGGGATCCTGGAGCGGTGAGACAGCACGAGTTACACATTTATCAGGGGCTTGTACTAGACAAACAGAAGCCACTTTTCTAGAACAGAGAGAGTAAGATGTTTACCAAAGAAAGGCTGAAAACGCTGGCAACTAAGCTATGAATCTGAAAGTGATGGTTGCAAGTAACTAAAGCTCACGAGCCAGACAGAAATCCCAGCCCTGTTCACCACAGCCCTGTGTTTCACCATCTTTTTTGCTTTACTTCTTGCACAGCAGGAAAGGCAGAAATCTTATGCTTGGAGGGGGAGAAAAGGGGGGGGTGGCAGGTCTTGACAAAGGCATTTCAGTACTTTAACCGCGGCAGAGCACTAGTAGAATTGTAAATGCCTTGACCTTATCAGCTACCAAGAAAATAGGTAATTTTTCATTAGACTTTACTTGCACAATTTACTGCGAATAAACAAAAAAGAACCGTTTCTTTGTCCAAGTGCATCTGATGCGTTCAGTCTGCCTTCACAACTGTGTGTGCCATCTCCCTACCCCAAATTGTCTGTGGATAAAATTAATGAGAAAAGCCGCATCTAAAGCTTAACCACCAGTTATTAATGAAAAACTGAACTAAAGTAGCTTTTAAATGGATCTTAATGTCACCCCTCTCCCTTGATACCTACCCTAATTTGATATATAGCACTGGCTAATCACTCTGCAGTTCCAATAACTGAATCTATAGTGTGGGACGCTTCAGCTGCCTTCACTTTCAATTAAACCTTCTTCTCGGCTTTGGCCAGTTTCCAGACACGCAGACATCATCTAGCAAAGGACTTCCATTTATTTGCTTCCTTGTGTCCTGACACCAACAACTTGCGCTCACAGGGACACATGTAACAAGATTTATGTTTTACACTTTAAAAAAAAAAAAAAAAAAAGATGGGTAAAGAGTATCTGGGGACTAAAACCCCAAGATTTTTGACAAAATGCGCCACTCCAAGTGCGCTGTGCACCGCTGTCCTTGAAGGCTAGGGAGTCACGCTGGCTGGCAGGGCCCTGGCTTCCCACGCCTGCCCAAATTACTGAGACCACTTCTTGAGGGACAGAAACCCAAAGTGCCACTGCCAGCACAATGCTCCGGCCGTGGAAGGGCTGATGCTGGCAGCTGTCCCTGCGGGCTCCCTGCTCTGTTGCTCAGAGGCCAGGGCCTGACAGAGGCTGGGATGGAGGCCCATCCGGCCCCTCTTCCTTCCTGGAATTCTGGCCCCGTTGTTGCAGCGACAGTTGCCTCCGGCCTGGCTTCCCCACCCCAGGTTTCCCCTCCTAAAAATACCGTGTTTTCAGCAGGATCCAGCACCACATCGGATGCTCCTGCGCCGGGCCTCGCTGCCTCATAGGGCTCCAGATCCCCCAGGGAGGCAGCCGCCAGGATTGTCCCACCTCAGCCTCTCACCCACTCCAGTGCCCCAGCTCAAGGGGGTCCCTGTACCAGGTGCCCAAGGCTTTGCCAGCCCATGGCTCTCCAAAGCCAGATGCTCACCTCTGTAGCAGGGAGAGGGCTCCCCGCAGCCCTGGGCAGCCTGTGACCCGCCACGGGGCCTGCAGGCCCTCCTCTCGGTCATCATTAACGGGCAGGACCCCAGGCAGGGCCTGGCCAGAGGGAGGCCAGGCCAGCCAGTGGTGCTCTGGGCGGGAAGCCCAGTGACACAGTGAAGACAGGAAAGGAAGGTGATGTCAGATTAATAAAAATAGCCTTCTGCCCTGACCAGAGTTCGCATAGTTTGGAGCGATTAGCCAGGCAATCCCACGAGGTGGCCAGCAAGATGGAATGGGGCGGCTTCAGGGGAGGTTGCATCCCTGTCAAAGAGCCCCAGTGAAGCCACTCAAACACTTTGGTGACATTTTCTGTATTTGAAATACGTATTTTCTTAAGTCCAACCTCCTGACACTCCTATTCCGAGAAACCCTATATATATACACTACAGGAACAGCAACCGGTTGGTGTAGAAGCAGCTGCAGAACAGAATACACACAAATATACGTCTGCTTAAACCACACAGAAAGATGGTATTGAAGCTTTCAGATCTGTTAAAAAAAAAAAAAATCAGTATTCAACAGGTTTACAAATGCACACTCGGGTTTCAAGCTGACAGTGTCCATATGAAGTTACAATACAGATGTCTAATTTTGCTGAGAGAAGAGGGACTTTCATACACAGCAAGTACTTACATAGCTAAAATGGAAGTATTTTACAGAGATTCTTTATAACAACGCAGATTCTTCTCTTTTTTTTTGGATGGGGGGGGGGGGGGGGGGTAAACTAATGGAAGTAGCTTTCTAGAGGTCAGAAGCAGCTTTCCACCAACTGGGTTTTTCATTTTCCAGATCAGCCAAGGGGTATTTTCAGCTTCTCAAAGAGATGAGTTTTCCTTAGTTTAATGTAATTTAAAAGTGCAAAACATACACTTTTTTTTTTACTACATATGGCAGCATCCTCATACTCCTCCAGGCATAAAGGAAATACAGCCTGCCTCTGCTGGTCCATGACCTACGTTGGCAATGATAGATCCAGTGCAAGTTAAAGCCCCTGGGAACACTGTGCACAGTGTGACGTCTATGATCCAGCAAATACAAGGACACTCTGCATGCACAAAAGTCAATAGCACAGAATATTGATTTCCCTCCTCTTTTAGTAGGCAGAAGCATTTTAAAATGGCAGCTCATCTTCACTTCCACTCTTACTCAACAGGAACAGTACAGGGTTCATAACAAGGCTCTATAAATCCATCACTGGGGGCACCTTTGGATGCTGTAGCTGTTACATGGGGCTGAGGAAGCATTTCACACATAATTCATGCTAAGCCACTCGCTACAGGGCAACATGCTCACGGCATGAAAATCAGTCTTGCTCAAACACGACGGCTACAAGCTTTCACAAGGCAAGGAGGACTACAGAGTTTGCCTTAGTAGACACTATTGCTTCTGCCTTCTCAAAAAACCAGGATGGAGAATATGGGAGAGAACAGGACAAGGGAGACTGTGGACCTCAGATACAGAAGGGCAGTCAGTTGATCACCAGGTTCTTGGCTGATTTTGCAGATATTCAGACGTTGTTGCTCAAAGGCTAGAAAGAAAGAAGAGTACTCCTACTTTCCAGAATGAAATTATAGTAGTTGTATTACCTGCAGAAGAGAAGGCTGAAACTAATTTGTTGGTTTGGTGTGAAGAGGCTGTGATATAAAATTAAACCTGCCTTGGTTTTAGGAAAATTGGAACGAAAAGGGATAGAAGCAAAACAGCACGATTCAAAATCATGCTGTATACCAAGTGCTGCAGGCAAATAGGTGCAAGAGAAATGTTCTGTGCCCTGGACATGCTGGCCTGATTGCATAAGCCGCCCTAGATAGTTACAGAAAGTATTTTCCCAGGTTCGCGCTACAAACCGGCTTCCCTTTCCCTAAAGACCCAATTTCTCCGAGCAGCCCAGCCAAATGCTGTTTCATCTCCCGGGTACTGCAAGTGCCCACAGCCAGCCTGAGAATGGAGAGAGGCGAGGCGGGCAGGCTGAAGGGCCAGAGCCGTGACAGCAAGGGATTAAAAAGCCGGGAGCAGGGAGGAAGCACAGGGCTTGGGGCGCAGGGTGAAGAAAAGGCAGCCTTCAGGAGTGCCTCGGTGGCCAGGGCTGGTTCTGATTAAGCCCGCAGGATTGCAGAGCTGCACAGGAAGCGCTGGGGGGGCTGGGGGTCTCGGCCGCCGCCATCCCAAACACACTAGAAATCTTTGTGTTCCAGCAGCACCATCTGGAAGCAGTTAGAGAGAAATAACTCCCAGGCCTTCCCTCCCAGAATAAAAAATAAATAAATAAATCCACTCCTAAGACCATTAAGCCTGGCCTCTCCATCCCCCTTCTGGAAAGCTCCTCTCCCTGCAACTGTGGGGAACAAAAGGGCATCTATACAAGGGAACTGAACCCCCTCGGGTGCTGTGCATGTGGCTTGCGTGGCACGGCAGCCCTCTCTGCTCGTGAGGGGCATCCCAAAGCGGCATCTCAGGGGCAGAGAACGAGAACCCTCCACCTCCTGGGCGGCACGCTGCTTCGGAAGGGGTGCTGGCGAGAGAGCGGCCAGGGCCCTATTCGCACCTAGCCAGACCAACATGAGAAAAACAACGACAGCGAGTCCAACTGCAACTAGAATATCCCCAAATGGGAAAGGTGCATGTTGAGGGCTCACCCTGAATTTTGGCCCCATGGAAGCTCTCGTTTCTGTGCCAAAAATCAGCGCACGGATGCAAGAGAATCCACTCCAGCAAAGACAAATATTCCAGACACGTGCCAGAGATTTAACTCTGCTATTAAGAGGACGGAAAGACAACGATGCGAAGAAACACAGCACCACGGTGCTGCTCGCCTGCTGCCCTCAGAGGTACCAAGAAACACAAGCATGACAGACTGATCATTTCCAACCACTGAAGGGCTCCTTCCGATAAGGGCTGGGACAGCCCGTCAGTGCTTCAGCACATGTTCTGGAGACAAAGAGGGTGTCTGTCTCCAAACTGACGTTTGGTTGGATTTTAAAAGGGAAAAGGAGAGGTCATGACTGTTGGATTTTACCAGAATAAATCACCATGTAACAGTTCATTAAAGAGGTTTTCCCCTTGCAAAGGTCGCTATCTCCATGAAGAAGCAAAGCCTGCAGGGTTTTTACCCTTCCCTCCTTGCCTTTACCTTTATTCACCTCTCCCACACACATCAGCGTTTTTCAGGGGTTTTCTTCTAATTAGACACCCAAGTGCACACACTTGGCTACAAAAACGTAGCAACTTATCAAAACAAAAATCAAAGCTAACCTTTCAACATCCCAATTAAGCAATTACATACGAACAGTAACATGACTGACTCCTCCTATAACACAATGCCATTCCACTACAGAAAACACGCCTCTGCTTTTCTTCTCACATCCACCCTGTAACTGAGTGTCACCTCTTCATGGGCCACAGACTCTCTGGATGCGATGTGGCCACGTGTCGAGGCCCTCTATAACTGAAGCGTAGTCGTAAAAATTAAAAAAAAAAAAAAAAAAAAAGAAAAGAAAAAAGCCTTAAAATAACAGGTTTTCTCAGCCATCAACCAAGGACTCCTTGGAATCCACTTTGGTTACACAAACCTCCTCGCTGCTCCTGCCAAGCTAACTATTGCTAAACAGGACTGCCCCGAGCGTGTCAGCAGGGTAGCTGTGGTCACACCTCTATATGGAATATATGATAAAACAGAAATCCTACCCAAGCTACCAGAAACACCCACTCTAGACAAACTACCAGCATGGCAGGGTACAGCCGATGCCCTAACCTAGCCAAGTAACTCATGCTGGAGGAACGAAGCGTCCTTGTGTAGGCAACGGTCACAGCTAGAAAAGGGTTAAAACAGGGAGGAAGGGAGCACTAATCAGAGAATCTCCCTTCCCTCCCAAAGGAGGAACACCTCCTGGCTGGAACAGTTCTAATAGGAGTTTCAGTAAGTGCTTTGTTTCAAAATTTTAGGAGAAAGGAAGAAAGACCTGCCCTTAATTTGGAAGGCTGCACCCAAAAAGTCAGGAGAGTGCTCTGCAGAGAGGAAGATTCAAAACAAAACACCACCCAACCCGGCTACGGGGACAAAACAAGGCATTTACAGTAAGTTACCGTTTCCATTTGGTTGCACTCAGAAGCAAGGCAGGCCACTCCGAAGGCGTTCCTACGAAAGACTGTCTTGCTGCGGAGAGCAAAATGATCCAGCGAGGTATCTGTAAGTGGTCCGAGCCCTTCAGTTTGGCCCAGCTGGGAGTGCTAGCCCTGCTTATAAGGGAAACGCTGCTGCTGCCTGTATTCCACCCAGAAGGGCCAGGAACTTTATGCATTAATGGAAAAATGAAGTGAGACACTGCCAGCAGTCTCAGGCATTGGATATTCTTATATTATTAGTACACCCCGTGTTTAAATACTGCCGTCAACCACAAAAATAAGATTGCAATTAAACAGCAAGAGGTCACAGGAACAAATGGGGCCCGTGAAAGGGTAAGGTAGGTGCCAGAGATCTCTGCGGTGACTGCCGCGTTAAAGCACCATGCTGCTGCCCCCAGCACCTAAGAGATTGCAAGACTTGGGTCTGCTGAAAAGGCTGGAGATCAGACACAGTTTTTGCCTGCAGCATCCCGCGAGCCTGCAGTGCATTTCTCTCATTTAGTTTTAGTTAAAGCCCAGGAAGCCTCAGAAGCAGCGGACAACCTCCTTACAGAGCCCCAGTTCCACCCTATTGTCTTTACGGATCGCCTGAAGCCACTGCAAGGAGACCCACACCCTCCCCCGGGAGGTCTCAAAACCCCTGGATTGCGCATCCTTGCCAGCACCACACAAAAACAAAGCCCCCCTCTTCCCCGCCTGCAACACAATGTAATAAACAAGCCACTCTACCAGCGGTGGAACTAACCGAAACCAGTTCCTCCCAGATGGTACCCTCTGCCCCGCGGCCGCTTCCCGTCCCAGCCTCCCGCAGCTACAACCGCAGCCCCCTCGCAGCTATAACCGCAGCCCCCTCGCCGCGGTCCCGCCGGGCAGAAGGGAGCACGTGCCACCGCAGGGCCAGACTGATCCGTCCGCCTGCTCCGTACGGAGCGTGCAATCCGCCAGTGCTGCCCACCGTGCCCACCGAGGGGCACGTGTGACTGCGTTACAATTCTGCCAGCTTCTAAATGCAACTGAAACTATTGTTTGGTGTGCACACGTGGGAAGGGATTGTCACAGCACATTCCCATAAAACTTGTTTCCTTCACTATTTAGTCTAAAAAACCTCTTCTGTGTGCAATCCCTGGAGACTTCTTTGCATTAAGAAGTTACATTTCCCTCCCTGAGCCTACAGACGATACGCAGAAGAGATCTAAAAGCTCTCAGCTCCCTAAATTACAGCATTGTGCATCTTCCTATGCAGCACATTCAGATGAAGGAAACAAAAAAAAACAGAGCCACCCTCCCACTGAACACACAAACATCTTAAATTAGGTACAGAGAAGCCAGCAGCATAGCAAACTCCCAGAGCAGAGCGGACCGAAGGCAGCGTGGCAAACAGCAGACGATAGGGCCAGGCGAAGGCACAAACCATGGCAAAGCACCACTTGCCTTTTTTGTTTGGTTTCTGGAGGTTTCTTTGCACACGCAGCCAACACTCAAAGCTCCAGGCACTTACAGCGCTGTAAATTCGGTTCTACTTGCTCCTTCCTTCTGCACACTTAGTAACAATGGCTTGGCCCAACCATAAAGAGACTAAAACTCAACTCTCTTGAGCTGCACTGTGATAGGAAACACCTTCCAAGAGACTGGGTTTTACAGGTAGAGAAAGCCAACCTCAAAAGTCATACTACCAAAGGGAATCACCCTGTTATTCCCCTCCTGCTCCCAAGTGTGCATCCCTACCTCACTGCTTGCATGCACAGAAGGGATCGCAGAAGAACATGGCAAGTCAAACCAGCTTGCTGATCCTCCTGGAAACTAATCCCTCAAAAAGGAGGATTAGCTTCACAAACAAAGGTGGTCACTACAGGCCACGTAATCCCTAACACCTGCACCTCCTCCTTCAATGACAGAATAGTCTCTGATCAGCTTACACAAATGGTCAAGCTGCAACAACCTGAGCTTTGCAGATGTCTCCTCCTTTGAAACTACCAATCCTTGACCTCCGTTCACTTCAGAACCTCTTACACAGGCATCTTTAACACCTGAAAGATTCAGAGTTTCTACTCCCTTGAAGAACTGATTATAAGGAACACCAAGCAATCATCTGAGGCAGCAGAAGAAAGTCTTATTTCTGACCACAGTTCATGGCTTCCCTTTCTCAGGACAAAATGTCTCCAATCCCTGGCCTAACCAGGTACGGGTGATGTTTTCTCATGCTTTTCTCCTGTCTTCATCACTCAGAAGAAGGCAGCAACTGAAGCCTGCTGCCACTCTACCAAAGAGGTGCTTGAGTGAGTTTTCATGAGCAAGGGGATGCTCCATAGATAGTAGCCACAAGTATCCAAAACCAAGTCGTCATGATTGTTCGGTTAGTTATTTACAGAGTTGTGAGAATCCAGGAGGGAAAAGGGATTTTTATCAATTAAGTCTATCCATACTCGGTAGTTTGGGGGTTTTTTTAATCATGAAGGACCCATTACAACAGATGCTAATATTTTTTTCCCCACTGGATTTGCAGAAACACACACAGACCCATTCTGTTTTCAGTGCTTTGGGTTTGTGACCTCAACCGTTTTCAGACAAAGCACCCTACTCTTTGCTACAGGCCCACAGTCTACTGTCCCAAAGAGATGCCAAGGATCTGACAAGACCAACTGCAGAAGTGTTGGCTGACACCAGTTCTGGAGAGGATGTTGATGGTAGGATGAGGGATGCAGAAGATTTCACTACTAAGCATCCTTAAACTATGCATCCTCAGTCATCAGAGACACACACATCTGAGAGTCGAGAGGTTCTACCTCAGCTTGGAAGATGACCTGCCTTCCATGATTAATGGTTTCACTATCTCTCAGCTGGACTACAGCAGGCTGACACAGTAACAGCACAAAACTTCCACTTTTAGAAGACTCCAAATCACACAAACTGAAGCAGAGTATACCATTCCTTGAAACACTGCAGTTCTCCAAAAAAAAAAAATGGCAAAGCAGATCTCAGGGTGAGCGTTTGCCCAGGTCATGCTGCTCGTGAAGCCAAGGAGCATCGCAAACTTCATCACTTCCCAGGAGTGGCAGGCACATGCTTACTTCAAATCCTCTAACCAAAGTGTGGAGCAATACCTTTATTTTATATTTTAAGGAGTGCACAGAGATCTTCAAAAAAAACTTATTTTGAAGGAGCGTTTACTTTTCCTAAAGAGGACAGGAAAGAACAAACATGACCTCATGCTGTTAGTCACATTCCTTAACGCATTACAGGAAAACACCCAACTATGACCGAAGAAGATTATGTTGTGTACCTAAAATGTACATTTGTGCACACATATCTATATACGAACCCGACCAAAACTGAAACACAGACCCCCCAACTTCCTAAGCAACGACCAATAATCAGTGGGGATCTGCAGCACTAAAACTGTCATAGAAAGAAAAAAAGACCTAGGAAAGTTGCTGGATTTGTGGTGCATCTTCCTAGTGCCAAAACCAAGTATTGAGGTACCAGCATTACCACCTGCAGTATATAAATGTTTGTGTCAAAATGAAGCTTGTAATCCTCCTGGGTGAAAAACCAAACCTCCCAAATCCCATCCTCTATGAAGGCAGCATTGCATCAGTCAGGCTACTGGAAGACAGCGCTGGTGCCTGGAGGATTATTTGCAGCCTTAAAGCAGCAGCAGAAAAAAAAAAAAAAGATGCTGGAATTTCACACAGATGCTGCTGCTGCACAGGAAAGCTGTTATCAGCCACACAGAAAGGCACTGTACACGTTCAGGACAGAAGGGCTGGACACATGCAAATCAGAGACTGAATGAGATTGCTTCTCTCCCCCACTGCTCTTCAATCGGATCAGGAGGATGAAGGAAGGAGGCGGAAATCCGCTCCCTTCTGGAAACAGTCAAAAATCTCCTGGGGGAAGAAAAAAGAGGGAAGGAAGAATAATAAGTTTTCCCTTTCTCCTGCTGCCATTACTAATGCCAAAATGGGTATAAATGAGAAGCTCCAAAACTTAAAATCTCTACTACACCAAAATACTATGAAAGCATATGGTGCCCAAACTCCGGCAATGGCAATTCCAGCGCTCTCCTGCACCCCAGAAGCCAGGAATTACAATAAGGCTTAGCTTCCCACTGACTACACACAGGCCTCGCCATTCCCGAGTCCCAGTCCATCAGCTTTTGCATTTGCTCCTGGAGGAGCAGAATGCTTTTGCCCACAGCAAACACACCTTTGCACGCCCTGCGTGCTAACTGGGAAGCACAGCCCCAGACGTTCTCCCACTTGCTGCGTGAGCACCACTGCAGGCTTCACACCTTCCCAACTTGTGGTGTCCCTTCCACTCATCCAACTTTAACAGCAACAGGAGGAAGCTTGTTTCAGGCATTTCCCCCTCCTCTCCTGAGGGGGAATACTACACATCTCTTCACTCCTGCCCGTACAAAGGACGAAACACACGACGTTATCCTCTGCTCCCTTCCTCCTAGGCTTTTTGATTCATCACTGGTCAATGCCCACGGACACAAGCGATGATCCAGGCTTCCCTGCGGTTTGTTTTGCTTCTCTCTCCACTGAATCACTTCGGATCCCCTCTGCCTGTCACTGCAGAGAGGCCACGGCAAGCGATACTGCAACCATCGCTTCAGAGGTAATGGCACACTCCCCTGCTCCAGGCACAAGACTCGCAGGGGGAAGGCTGACAGCACATCCTTTCCCTGGGGTTCCGTCACAGCTACACACTGCCAACTGAGACCAGGGAGACGAGCAGGCACTCAAAGGCTTTGCCTTCATCTGCGGGGCTGGCGTTCATCAGGAAAAGCTTCCCACTGGCCAGCGGAAAGGTGCACCCCTCCAGTATCCAGCATTTGCTCTGGCATGAAAGGACTGGGTTTCTCTCTGGAAGGGAGCTCCATTTTCTCCAGCATCTGTCAGACCAGAGGGACCCCAAAGCACTTTATCAAACACTAAAATCCCAGAGGGCTGCAACAGCACAGGATTAAAGATAAAAAACATAAAGGCAGCCCCTGTCACTTTGTACTCAATCATTTACATACCGCCTCTACTACAGAAATCAGCTTTTGAGGGAAATTATTGGTCACAATCCTGACTATTAGCCCCGTTTTTCCTCATCAGATGCACTAGTTCTTAAATATCAACATAACTACTAAACAAAAATTCAATCCAGTGTCAAGGCTGATTTATTCATCATAATCACCAGAAGGAGATCCTAGACAAAGAGGATGAGACAAAGAAGGGGCTGATTTACATGATCCAATTAGAGGTGAAAAACCACTCCTCTGTGCAGTCAGGAGGAGGACCTGAAACTCCATCCAACCCTGTCAGCCGGGACCAGGGCACACTCTGGTCAAAGGAAGCTTCCCCAGGGACTGGCCACCTGCCGTTATCGCCTAAAGAAGAAAAGGTAGAGGAACAAAGCAGAGCTGGGATCAGCACAATGATGATGGACCAAGCACACATCTACAAACTCTTGCAAAGAGAAGTGATAATCTCCACACTATAAAATGTGCCTTCGGTAGCTCTCTGTGAGTTCTGGTAACGTCAACACTAGAGATCTTTTAAACACTTTAACGAAAAAATTATTCCGATGAGTAAGACTAATAGCATAGGCAAATGGGAAATAGTTTCCATTAGGACAATAAAGGAAACGTTTCCTCTCAGAAAATGCGAAACGTGGTTGCTTTTTCGCACAACCATCTCTAAAAACTCAAGATGTGGAAAAGAGGAACCTCAAATTGTGTGTAAAAGGGAAAATTAAGGACGTGGTTTGCAGAGAAATCCATCCTACCTGAAAAAATCCTATTCAAAATTCAGATAGGACACCAGATACCACATACAGAGAAATGGTGGAAAAAGAGTGGGACCCGGGAGCGCGGGCAGACTTCAGCACGGCTGCAAGGCAGAGACGGATACAAACACACGCTAACCTGCCAACAACCACCTATGCCACGGACGGAAAGACCGTGGGGCAACCCAGGCTCGCCGACCCGCCACTACACAACTCCAGGGCCAGCCTGGAAGAGGCAGCCGCCCCCGTGGCCCGGCTCCCGCAAACACACACGGCGCGGGGTGCCCCCGGGGCAGGCGCAGCAACGAATCTATCACTGGGTGCTGGCAGGGTGCCCCGACACGGGGAATTCAATAGGAACAGCAGGCCGAGGAGGAGTGAATAATTCAGGCACCCCGCTCGCTTACATGACATCGAGGAAAGACGAAGCCAGCTTGCATCACCTTTGGCCACCCTGAGCGCTTACATTTCGGGTCAGAACGGGAAGCCGGCGCACAAGCTGGACAGCCGCCAGCTTGCCGAAGCGTGCCACGCTGGCTGGAGCCGGTGAGTCCTGCCCGCCCTTGCCACCAGCGGGAGCACAGCACCAACGCTCTACACAGCACCTCTTGTTCCCCTCGCACATAGCTCCCTGTGTCCCCCCGGGAGGGTCATGTGCTCTCCACCAGCCCTACTCCCCAGGCTTACAGCCGGAGAGGACAGAGGCTAATCTCCTCTCGCTGCCACCGTGCTGCCCTAGGAACAGCCGGTGTTAGATCAGGCTGTCAAAAATAGGAAAAGCTGGGGAGAAAGACGGGATAAGGGAAGACAATAAGAAAGTGTCAGGGATATGAAAATCATTAACTTTCAAAGCGAGAGAGTTACTGACTCAACGTTGCATCATGCAGCAGAGGAAACAGCTTTTGGAAAAAAACCTCTGTGCCAGTCAGTCGTGTCTACTGGTGAGCAGGAACACACCGCAACACTGGGCATCCTCTGTCTCCTCCACCCCAACTGAGAACAGGCACCCATTACAACTCAACACACTCCACAAAATTTCTTCTTGGAACAGGAAAACCTCAAGAAGGGCAGAAAGTATCTCTGGGTTTCTTCTTCCTCTTTCCACAAACACACACCTAATGCTGAAACTGTTTGGCCCGCCCTTGAGGCCAGGACAGCCCTGGCAGATTGACCCTGTGTTTTGGGTGATCCCATTTTTAAGGCATGCCTCCCCCAGCACATGCTGCAACACGGCAAAAACGCCTCCAGCACACAATGAGCAGGCTCCCCCCTCCTCCAGCCAGCTTTGTCCCCAGACCAGGTACCACGCACAGGCCGGAGCAAGACAGCATGCAGAATCGGCCAGGGCATGAACAGTGGCTATGGCAGGTGATGCCAAGACGCGGAGCCTCACCGCGTACGGGCTGATAACAGCACTGAGTCAAGTCTTCGCCCTGAGGAGCTCTTCCCATCTTTTCTGCTCTCAGGGACTTTCCAGTCGACCGCCGAGCCCTTCAGTGGGCGGCAGCGCCAGCGCTGTCCCAGCTAGCTGTACTTCCCGGGCATCGCACCGCACCTCACGGACACCCTGAAGCAAACAGCGTGTGCAGTGGCACGGTGCGAGGCTGAGCAGATGGAGGCAGATCGGGTCCGCTGTGCTCAGCCGGAGCCCCAGGGGGAATGAAAAAACAACCCCAAAAATCTCATTTATTACCTACTCCTTTTCCAGACGGAAAGGGCAAGGCATCCCAAGCACAGATGTCTGTCCCATTACACATCTCCCCAGGGCCTGCCAGGACTTAAGACTGTGGTTTAGCAGACAAAGGATCCCAAAACAGACACGAAGCCCCAAGTGAATCCTCGCAAGCCTGGGCTTCAGCAGCAGCTTCTTGATCTTCACTGCATTTTCCATATTTTCTGAAATTTTTCTGGCACCCTGTCCTGAAGGTAATGTTTGGAATGTACAAATCGGCACCCAAACTGTGCGGAAAGAAAACCTTAACGGCTATATTTAGCTGAATACAAACTTGGCACAGGGCACATTTAGATCGAGCCTTTTGACACTTCAGATTATACTGTACAACCACCTGCAAACCAGTAGAGCTCTTCCTTTGTAAAAAGAAGTGGGACGAAAGAGCGGGGAGAAGAGTATGAAGTCCTGCTCGGTCTAAATCTCTCATTCCTTTTTAACAAACAGGAATGACCGCATCATTAGAGTTAGCAGCAGTACTTAAAAACAAATCAGATTTGGCGAGAGGAAAATAAAGCTATTGACTCCTGACATTTGCAACTTCGAGTGTATCAGACCAGCTTCTCCATTTATAGTGAGAACACCAGTAAAGCAAGCAGCAGTCTCTAATTAAACAGAGGCAGCATGATCCTTACCGAGGGATCAAACGCACCAGAAACCTTCCCCTTGCGGGTGCCACAGCTCCCTGGGAAGCCAGGCTCTCGCAAGCTGCGGAAACCATCCCAGCCGGGTGAGTCACCGCTGCTATCCCAACGGGGCACGATCCGGAGGGCAGCTGGAAACAACTGCTGGGAGATGACCCGAAACAGGGAGAGGAATTCAGACAAGATCCCGATTTTGCCTTCTCCAAGAGGACTGTTTTATTCTTCCTGCTTTGTCTGGACCGCGAGCCCCCTCCACGCCTCCTGGGGCTGTCTCCCCATCGAAGGGGACCGCAACCATCGTTTTCGCTTCACTGACACCACGATGGACTCCAAAAGCCAGAAGAAATGTGTGTGATGTGCCTCTCGCTGGCCAGGTCTCAGGCCGTTTCCTAGCACCAGGGAAAACCCAAGCAGCACAAATTGGAGGAGACAGAGGGTTGTGATCTGGGGGCGCGGGGCTCTGTCAAACACAGCCAAAGCAGTTTTTGGTATCCCCCAGTTTCTACAGAAGCTGCAGACCCACAGCTCTCACCTACTTCCCCTAGTCAGATCTTTCAAGGAATTTATTGATTTCCTACAAGCTCCTCTCTGTAAAGCGTTCCTTCTTTTTCTCAGTTTGCATTGGGCACAAACAGTGCTGGCACTGCTTGGGCACACGCTGCCCAAATGCATTAAAAAAAAAGATAAAGGATGCAATTTGCCTTGAGCTCCAAATTCACTACGAAAAGCATGAAAACCCAGCATCTGCCATACGACGACACAACACCCACTGATACGCAGGGGGCTACACATAGGTCAGTAATCGAAACGTTTTGACCTTCTACCGGCACAGCAGCACCCAAGAACCAGCGACGCACCCCGAAACACAGCTAACCTCAGTTCCCACAACCGATCCTCCTCGCTCCAAGAAAACTGGACAACTTCTATATCATAACCTTCAACCTACAGGAAACAGCAGAGTAAGAGCCGAGGAGGAATATTTACAGAGAGGAAACAGCTGGAAAGGGGCCAGATAAAAGTTTCTCCAACGTGCATAAAGTTTTCCAGCTCCCCGTTTCAGTTTCTGGGCCAGCCGAGAGTCACCGAGCAGCGCTGCCCTGCGCCCAGCTGCAAACGTGAATCTCAACCCCGAGATCCCCCTTGACAATCAAAGGAAGGGTGGGAATCTCTCAATGAGCATTGTCCAGGAGGTGAAAATACAGCATATTCGGCCAAACATCATTACGGGGCATCTCCGGCCTTTCTCTCCGCTGCTGCTTGCTCACCGTGACAGCCCATCTAACGGTCACACAGCTCATCAGCATGCAGTCGCCTGTCCCCCCCTGCCCACACCCTCCCCGTACGCTCCCCAGCATGCAGCAGTAATTGCCTTTCCTATTAGCCCACAGCGACAACAGCTGCCATGGCAACGAGCAATGATTTTAATAAGTTTGGTCCGTTTTCAAGGGCAGCACGCGCGTGCCGGCACACGAGGACGGGGATGCACGCCGAAGGGAAGGAGGGCTGGCCGGCAGCTGCAAAGGCAGAGCAGGAGGGGAGGACAACCGCTCGCTCCTAAAGCCGTGTGGGTATGAGAGAGGTCGACAGCAGCGCTGAACGTGCAAAGGGCCTCCTTTCGAGAGCTGCAGATGCTGCCCAGGTGACAGAAGTGACATGCAGCTGCACGGTGGGTACAGCATGCCACGTCAGCGTATTCACCTCTCAGCTACGCGCATCTCCCCTCCTCCCAGCTGCACCCACAGGCAGGTCGCTCCTGGCACCGGCACCCTTCCAGCATGCTACAGCCCCCCAGACACCCCAGCTCCCCAGGCAGCCATAGGTGCCCCGTGTCCCTTGCTCCCAGCACCCAGGCCCGCTGTACCCCAGGCTAACCCGCAGATCAGTTCAACCCACTCTGGAAGATGCAGTCACTGCACACCGAGAGCAACATGTGCATGGACAAACTACTCCAACACCTGGCGGGATCCAAAAGGCACAGCCTTGCACCCTTCCCCAAGCAAACAGTGGGTTCACAAGCCATTCCCTCTCTTTAAACACGACCTAGCAGGCAGAGAGCCGCAGCATCCACCACAGGGGAGTCAGCTGGATGTACCGATAAACTCCTTCTCTCAGGCATTACTCATTTTCTAGGAGATCAAGAAGAAACTCGGAGCAGAGGGAAAGGATGGCGTCTGTCAACAGGTGTGTGCCATCAGAACAGCTTTGCCCCGAGGGAAGCTGTGCACCCCAACACAGGGGCTGTGCCAACTGCAGGCACCCCACAGACACAAGGCCTTGGTGGCCCAGAGCAAAGAGGTGTTACCAATCAGAGCAACCTACTCCAGGTAGCCTAACTCTGCTTAACCCAGTAGTACCGATACAACACTAGCAAAGCATAAATTTAATACCTTTTTTTGCGAAAGTCTTGAAAGCTTGACTTAATCACCTGTTTGTCATCCACTCATCAGCTGCTACAAAGGGACACTTTCTGCTATTTAAACTGCACAGAAACCTGTAAACTCCACATAAAAAACGTGAAGCAAACACGCATGAAAAGCGAGCACGGCATGGTGAAGTGCAGATTTCCAGAAGGGCTGCAAGGCTAAGCACACAGCACCATCCCAGCCTCACCAGCTACACAGACTCGTGTGGGAGGGCATTTAAAAAAAAAAAAAAAAGAGAATAAGAGAAATCTGCACAGCTTTTTCCATCGTGCCACGTATTTTGCACAAGCCTAAAGAAAATATGAAACACCTCTAAAAATTTAACAAGAGGATGCAGATCCATATATGTGTTTAAGTGTATTTTGGTGCCAGGGAAAGATGCTGTAGGTAAAACGGTGCGGAGCATACCTTCTGTTGACACAGCAAACTGATGCAGTGCAAGATGCGCACCGTGCATCCCCACCACCCTCCACGGGTCCCCCTTAGACGGACTGGGCAGCGATTAAGCGAGGAGGCCACCTAGTTCAAACTAGGGGGTAAGGATGACCCACTGAACCCTGAGATTTCTGCTCCTCCACGGGTGACCCGGTGGAGCCGTTTCCTTCGCCTGCGCGCTACCTCACACCACACTAACACGAATGCTATGCAACTACATGCATTAGGATTTAAGAAGGGTTCAAATCCATGATAACGGAGACCAGGCTAAAGCATACAGAGGTATTTAACTGATAAAAACAAAGGATTAAATCGTTGAACAGGAACCAAGAGATGTGTTTTGATTCCTGCAATGCTATCTGCCTTGAACAAACTCTGCGGATACACTGGTCTCCAGCTAGCCATTACGTGACAAAACACCTCACGCCACCTAACTCTCAAGTGGCTGAGCCACACTGGAAGTAGGAGGCAAACGGCTTCTGGGAACCTTCTCTGTTCCCTCTGACCGACATCCGACTGCAAACCTCTCCCCCAAGCAATTCGTTTTGCTGTACATCCTCCCTTTCCAAGTAGCATGTGAAAGTGATGCTCCATCCTTGCCAGATTCATTGCTGCCCAGGGGGTTAAATACAGCAGCAATGAATTGACCAGTCTTGTTAATTTAATTCAGCTACATGGGAAATCTGTAAACAGAAGCAGAAGCCAGGGCAATGCTATCGGAGGGCTCTGAACACAGCATTGTATAATTTGCTTGTGGTTATCACGGCTAACCATGCAAGGAAGAACTTTTCCAACCAGACATTTTACATTTTTACTGTTTAAGCTCTTCCAGGTAAGAGCAAAGCTTCCTAGGGCACATCTTTTTTCTACCCTGCCAATTAGCTTCATGCATAAGATGCCAAATTAGCATTCGACAAGACAAACTTCCAGCAACACCAACCCAGGGCTAATTTAACAGTAGCTGGAGGTGAAAAGTCTCCCTGGAGTCACCAGGGAAGGCAGCACCACCTGCCCTGGCTCTGCTGGAACGGAACAGCCTTAGGGAGATGAGTGGTACCACGTCCTGTCCTCCCTTCCCATTGCAATCTTATTTCCACAGTGTATCTGTTCGAACACAGCTCGTACCAAAATCACTGCAATTTCTTCTACCAGCTTCATGGAGATAGCTGTCTCCACAACAAGCACTTTGCAGTAACCATCTGTAGATAAGCAGATCATCCAGAGAGTGAAGCTAACCATCCAACAGTCTCTACACCCCAGAACAATCCATACAACTCCTTACCTAGGAATTAAATTTGAGAAGAGCCCTATTAAGAAGTTCTCCACTACTTAGTGTGACTGTATTCATCACCAAAATCCTGTCCAGGAAGTCAGAGGCAAAGAAAGCCTTACAATGGTAGGAATTCACCCATGGAAGGGAAACAATGCCACATGTTTACTCCTGCCCAAAGGGCCCAGAGATTTAGGGATTGTCCTTAAAATCCTATTCTGGAAACAGAAGTAAAAATTGCCAATCCCAGAACCAACCAGACAGGTCTACAAACCTCTGAATCTTAACTCCAAACTCCCAAAAATTCAGGCATCAAGGAACTGGTGACCTAGAATAAGAAACCACTCAGGAGAACAGAGATAAAAATTGTATTTCGGTCTAACCCTGAGGATCAAGCAAGCCACACAAGCCAAACAAAACACTTGCTTCTACTGTGCCATCAAGGCTGGTCAGTTTGCCCACTGTACTACTCCTTTTTCAGAGCATTTGCATCATCTCTTTACCAAGCACCAAACCCAAGAGAAGCAACCCCACACAATGCCTTTCAATAGATATGGGAGCCCAAGCGTAGAGATGTTACACTTAAAGACAACAGAGTTCATAGAGGGAGGAGCTTGGTAACGCCTGGACAGCAAAGGTGACTAAATAGCTGAGACCAGGCACCTTGGAAAATTTCAGTGCATGCAGGAGTCAAACACACACATCTCCGGCTACACCTCCCAGGGATGGCCAGGGACAGGCACTACGTCCAGCAGACTGTCACCACACTCACGCTGTAGGCAGAGGAGGGTTCCTCGTTCTGAAGGGACAGGACCACTTTCCCCATCCACCTGCAACCCACACCAACAAATACTAAAAACCGACAGCGATGGACAGCACTATCCACACCCCATCCACATGTTAGAATATGTAGACTGGATAGAGTCTTTTCCCGATACAGAGATGACTCAGATTTCCAGATGCCAGCATGACAAGGAGGAGAACCAGATCACCAAAGGTGAAAACTAGCAGCTGGTACAGAAAGGAAGGAACAAGCACAGAAGGGATGAACAAGTGCTATACAGAACGCTGCACTGCAAAGCAAGCCAATCCCCCTATCGAACTCCAAGAGAGCTGCCAAACCCTGCCCCACAAAGCCATCAAGGCTGTAAGCTACTTCTATGGTAAATGCCTGCAGTCATCATGAGTTCCAAAAATGAGACAAACACCAAGCTCAAAAAAAAAAAGGCAAAAACTATCTTCCTGTTTTCACTGGAAAGGTCATGCCTATTTAAGGAAACCTTCCCAAGCAACATGGACATGCTCCATCTACATCCATCAACTAACAGCCCAGAGTTAAGTGTAATCACTCATCAAAAATTTCCCAGTCCTTAAAGGAGTCGTGGTCCAAGCTGCGGATCCAACCCATGCTCCTCCCGGCATGCACAGCACTCACAAACACCTGATACCACCCGAGATTCACTGACCAGCAGAGGAGGAATCCTTACTCACCCCTTTAAGCACTGAATAATAGGAGGAAAGCACACACACACAAAACGTCTCACAGCACCTCCATCTATTCTAGTCAACGCCTTCCCCATGGGAAACACCCATCCCCAGGAGAACTGTACAGTGGTCACAGTCTGGCTGAGAGAGAAACACTCAGGTATGTTCTCAACCCCTCAGACAGAGAGGTTTCAGGACAGAACATGAAGCATCAAGAATTCTTAGTGGTGCTAATCTGTGATTTATCGACAGTTAGGTTTCTGAATCTGCAGCATTTGGCACTGACCACAAGTTGCTGAAAGACGACAAGAAGAGATCAGGCAAGTGTGTGAAGTGCAGCAAGCCTTTTCTGGAAGGCGGCAATCAGTGGACAGAGGCACACACAAAACCCCACACCTAATTACAATCATTTCAATTTCCTGGCATAGCTGCACACAGACATATATATATAGACACAGACACCAGAAAACTGGTCATAGACTCAAGTGCCAGTCTCAGTCTCATTCACCACATCCAAGTCCATCACAACCGTCCAGCTGCTGGACAAGACTAACTCTGAGGTCAGAAGCGGGCACTGGAAGAAGGGATGAACAGATGGAAACACAACGTAGTTAAGCCTCTTTATCTGAAAAAAATCAAAATCCACAGCTGGTCCATTTCCTTTTTCTTCTCCTCTTCTCTGAAGCTTTCTCCATCCCACAGCTGAGTTCAACCATCACACAGACAGCACTGTTCAAACGCCGCTATCACATCCCGCTGAATCCATCCCACCCCGGCCAACGATGGCCTTGTCTCCGCTGTCTGCAACCATGACCTCTCAGCCCAGCTCCCACAGCACACTGCACGCAGACCACCACTCGTGGGGAAATCTAACTAGCCCGGGAAGTCAGAAGTTTCCAAGAGGTGCTTAGGTGTAAAGGTCACATAGAGAACAAGCTGCTAGAACCAGCTGGTGACATTAGCAGATGCCAGGTCTCCACTGGATTCGTGTGAGCCCTGGAGATGCCTCCAGCCTCACCTCCTCCCTCAATTCATGGCAACAAGAGTTCCTAGAACACATGCTGAGGCACAAAGGTGGCATTGTCAGGTTGGTCTTTATCTCCTCCGGGAGAAAAGCAGTGGAATACAGTGTTTTTTCCTCCCCTACAGCTTCATACTACTTCCAGTGTCACAGTCTGAAAATCCTGGCAACAAGACAGGGCATCCAGTCCAAAATCCTGGTCTTGTTCTCCAGGGCTCTCTGCAGATGACAGAGCCCCAGCTGTACAGCCCATTTCTGGTCCCCTCCTTTTCTCAGCTAAGAGAGACAGAGCCCAAGACCCACGTAGAAGCAATAAAAAGCAGACAGCAATGGGATGCATCAGGGACACCTTGTTCAACAAGCCAGAGGAAGGAGATGATCCATGACCACCCAGATACTCACCCAAGACACCTGAACCCCAAGTAGCAGGATTGTTTTAGCAGCCCAAAGGTGCCACAAAGCCTCCCCAGCAAAACATGCTGTAGCTTGCCTCCCTCTCCTCCCCGCTAGCCCCACAAGCACCTACGCTGAGACCTGTGTCCCCAGGAAGGGGAACAGTTGCTGGCCCCCAGGGCAGCCAGTGGGTCAAGAGACAGTTCCTGCCTCTGCTGTCCACACAGCAGCTTCCTGCTTGCCAGCGAGCCATTAACTGAACAGGCAAGGTACTACATTCTCTCCTAAAACAGCATTTCAACGGCAAAAGTCACGGGCCGTGGATTAAAACCCGCAGTTAGAGCTACCCATGAAACTTCCACTGTTTGCTCCTGTGCAGGGATGTTACAACAAATTAGGCTTATGTGGAACTTTTTCCTGACTCCCTCTTCATCCAAGCCTAGGAAGCACTGTGTTCTGACCAGGAAAAACAGCTGCAGAAAAAGCAAGGTATGTGGTTTTGGAGTTAAAGACCAGCAATACCCCTTCTACTTAAAAAGTTAGATTCCAAATCTCATCTTCCAAGTCAAGTTTCGCTATGATAACAAAGTTACTTAATTCGAGCTCTTCTGATGTCTTCATCTTAAAAAAAACAACATCACGTCCCATTTGCCCAACACGACACACTTCAGGATCAGCCTGTGGAAGTGGTAGGTAATCATACATACAGTGGAAGCTGTAGAGGGCTGTAGATCAAAGATTTAAAACATTACCAAAACTCCACCAGCTATAATAAAAAAAACCCACAAAAAATAAATCAGGTTGCAAGTGTCAATGGGATTTTTGCAAAACTGGTCTTATTACCAGTATCTCAATTCCCCATTTCGACAGTAAGAGGTAATACACCTTTTCTACCTCTCAGGAAAACCGCAAAAAATAAGATCATTAGTATCCGTGAAGCACCCACACTACAGCGGTGAGTACTGTAGAAGAGACCTTTAAAAATGACTAATTCTGTATTCAGTGCAAGGTTTAGATTATCTGCAGTAAATTCAGTTTGGGGTCACACACGAGAAGAAAAGGAAGAAACGAAATACTTAATAGCTCTCAGTCCAAAGCCTGACCTCACCTGTTTCAAGCGGTAACCAACTCCCGCTAGATTTAGCGGCGCCTCACCGAGTGTTACATCCATTTGATGCACTTACAGAGATGAAGTAATCTCTAAAAACATAACATGTACGAGCACGTAATTAAGACCTCACACGGTGCCGTCTGGTCACATCATCCTGCTGGGCACGAGCTCCGGCCCAACCATGCTGGATGCGCCACGCATTAAACCTCCACCCCTCGGTCACAGCCCACCACAGCACTGGTGCTCGCTCTGGCACGTTCTCCATCTCCTCGCCCCTTTGCATCAAGGAGGCAGCACCCAGCAGCTTCAGACCACCCAGGACAAACACCAGCTCCCATGGCACCAGCGCGGCGTAACACACCTCCTCCTAGAACCGGAGCACTGAGGGCATTCTGTGCTTTCACACGACTCAGCCTCCACTCCTGGACAACATGAGTAGTAGGACGGGCAGGAGTTTCAGAAGTCAACTGATTCCTCCTGCAAGCTGCCCAAGAGCCATTCAGATCCTGGAAAACCAGAAGGGATGTGTACACTTCACTGCCTCAGTTTCCTCCGTGATCCAGATCACTCCTGAGGCCGACATCACACAAACTCCTGCTTCCCGCTCTCATACATCCCACCAGTCCCAGGACATCTGCCCATACCATGCTGCCAGCCTCCACCTCCCCCGGTATGCCCCACGGCTCAGCCTGCTGCGGCAACACCGTGGCCTTGCTTCCCTTCCCTGAACGAACCTTTTGGATCTCCCCAGGCTGCGTGGGTGGTCCCGCTCACGGGAGTGGAAGCAGCAGCATCCCTTGAGAGAGTGGTCTTCAATCCCAGGAAGCACCCCAGGTCACTCCAAAGCTGAGCTTTGAGAAGAACTGGTGCCTACAGGTAAGGAGAAGCACCTACGCAACACTCCATCCTGGTCCAGCTTCGCCCCGAGGCTACACAGGGCCTTTAACATGAAACAACAGTGAAGAGGCCTCTGATGGACCTTCTCTCCAGGACAGGAGAGCACAAAGGGCAAGGGAGAAGCCCTTCAATGCACACATTTCTTCTTCCCACAAAAAGGAAGCAAAGCAGCCACACAACAGAACCAAAGCAAAAAGCCGGGCAGAGGTGTCTCAGAAGCCCCATCCCAGCACCCGCTCCAAGACAGAGGCCTGGCTACCTGCCTGCGGAATCCGGACCCCAGGGGGACGCTGCCCAGCCCTGCAGCACGCAGAGCCCAGCCTTCCCCCGCCTGAGGGGGCGAGCAGGCTGGAGGAAAGGCCACCTTCCCACCCGGCTCCGAGTAAGGGAACAGCAACCACAGGCTGCAAAATTACAGGCCTGGGATCCCAGCTACAGCCTCTCCCCAGCCCACGCAGCACTAAATCAAGGCTTTTAAGTGAGGCCTTGGTGGGATTTTCTCCCCGGGCATCGCCCCCGGCAGTGAGAGCCACCCCAAGCGTCTGCACGTCTCCTACGGAAATCGCAGGGGAAAAGCTGTGCAGAAAGCCGCAGCTGGAAGAGCACGCTCCGGTCCCTTGGAGAAACCTGAGCTGGATCCAGATCCCAGGGCCTCAAAGGCCTCTGGGGAGAACACTTTGATATTTGCAACACACAGAAATGCCACATAAGGTTGCTTCTTTGGCCTCTCTATTAAAGGAAACGTAGCTACGTACAGCCAGAGGGTAAAAAAGTGCTGACGCGTTGGGGTTCCTTCCCCCCCTTAAACGGCACAGGTTCTTCCCCATCGCTATGCTAACACGTGCGTTATTGCGGACGCAATTATGAGTGGATAGAACCCAAGAAAGTCATACAGAAAAAGCAACCATTGCTTCTAGCCCACCCTGAAGCAAGCATCCCATCTCCCCGGCACAATGAACTCTCCTAGGCACAGGCAAACGTCAGCAACAGCCCCGGGAACGCATGGCCACTTCAAGAACATGCCAGACCGAATCCCACTGTCCTATCCATGAGATGCGAGTGAAAGATCTCACGGTCTCTTTTCTAATCTCTACGAATCACACGTACACGCCGCCCACGCTCCAGAGGTCAGGAGGTGGCAGTGGTACAGCTGATGGAACACCAGCGTCGCACCAACTGCGCTGGCAGGAGCCGCCAAAGTGTCCTGCTCTGCCCAAACAGATCCAGCTCGAGCTCAGCTTGGTCCCAGGGAGGACCGTTTCGTACGGCCCCTGCTACCGTTGGGCTTGGCTCCTACAAACGCCTCACATTCAACCTGGAAAAAGGGAGATTCGCTTGGGAAAGTGAAGCTGAGGGAGGGGGAAGCATGCAGGGGAAAGATACACGAGCATCTTCCCTGAATTTAGAAAAAAAGATAGCTGGCAAAACAAAATTTACTGGAGAGCAAAGGGAGTTAAGGCCCAAAATGCAGTCAAGCAGCTCTAATCCCTAAACATCGGGATTATCTCATGACAGCTACACTCCGGCGTCCACTCAATACCACTGTATAAGGTAGATCCACAGAATGCTTCAGTGAACTGGAACTCGTTACCGCTAATTGCTTCTCTCACTTCGCTCCTGGACGTTCCTCTGATCCCTCAGCCACCGCGGTTCAAAAGCGCGCACACACACAGGAGGTCAAGCAACATCCGCGATGGGCAAATTAAATAAGAGGTTTCCAGCCGACCAAAACACTTGCCCTCCTCTTTCGCTTCGCATGAGAACTAAAGTTTGCCCCGGCGTCAGCAGGCCAGAGCGGTAGGTTTTAAAACATCTCCGACCCGCGCGACCCCTTGCGTTTTCCAAAGGGGCAGAGCTTCCCATGCGGCAAACCGAAGGCTGCTGGCGACAGCCTTTACTTTTCCAAGTTACCAGGGGTACGTCCTTCAGCAGCAGCTTCCAGGGGGCTGCAGACCACACACAGAATCCAGCTCAGGCCTGTCTCGACTTCAGTTTGGCTTCCCTACCGCCGCCACAAGTGAAGCAGTTCATTATTTTATTTTACTGCTGCCTCCTTGGTACCTCCCTTGTTTTGGTATTCCTGCTGCCACCAGCCCCACTGCAATCCCTCCCTGCAGCCACGATAAAACAGGATGCTAGTACAGCGACACAGATGCTGACCAACCTTCTTTGAGACGGTCTTGAAAACAGAGGTGTGAACCCCTGATGCAGAAGGGCAAGGGGGGAGCCCCGCTTGCCCGGCTGCTGGGAGGAAATGCCAACAGCGGGTATTCCACAGGATGCACCTGGGGGAGAGGCGCGCTGCTCTGCACTTGGCTAGGTGGGCAACCTTTTTGAAAGGCAAGGCAGAGCCCATGCTTTCTGCAAAATGCCAGTGCACTCATGTTTCCAAATGGGAATTCTGAAAAGTAAAAATAAAAAAGCCTATGTCTACAGCTGAAGGAAACCATCTCCAGTAGAGCCAGACCTCTGCTGGGCTGCCAACCTCACAACCGCCGCCATCACCTTTAAACGCAAACCTCTGAACTCCACAGAGAAAGACTGGAAACCGACAGAGCCTGGCGGGGCACTAAGGCATCCAGAATACTTCACTGGGGCTTTCCATTTTCCTCAACATGGCAAGAAAAGAGCCAACACTGAAGTGCTCTCAACGTCTTTAGAATCCCAACCTTCAGTCTGTTTGCCAAACGTTTTCTTTGAACTGGAGATGTTCTGAGTCTCCCCAGATTGCGTCAGGTCTAACTCGGAACACTCAAATCCTTAAAAAAAAAAAGACAAAAGCAAACTGAGAAGTAACAAACAACCTAAAGGTGATTCATTATGACACATCACATCAACAACAGTCTGTCCAAACAGCATCCCAGGAAACCTCATCCTGGATCCAAGGCACGGGTCAGCTTCTGAGAATTAGAAGTTCCTTTCTTTTCGGGAATATCTCATATTCCCTGTATTACTTTGCATCCCTTTCTGAAGTCGGCCATGCCATGAATAATAAGAGGGAGGAAAAAGCTACCCTGATCACACAGCTCTTCCACAATTTACTGGAACTAGACGTTCTCTAAGATTTAAATCCAGCTTTCCAAAGGGTCCCCCACAGCACAAAAGCTGCTGTTCACTGGCCCTTCCCCGTTACAGCCCCCGTCAGCCCTCTTACTTGCAAAGCCCAAACCTGTCTCTGGAAGGGCCACAAACGGGCCATAGTTTGGACAAGGGCACTGGTTGCCACGAAGCACCGGCAGGAGCCCCACTCATCCCCTTCTGCGGCACACGCCCATTCCAGGTTCCCAGTCTTCGTGCTGGAAGGAGTCAAGCTGGTTGAGGGTGTAACAGACCATCTTCTGGCTGGCGGGAGGAAGAGAAACCGCAGACTTTCTTGTGGAGCGAAGACTTATCGTCTGTTACATCATTATTTAGTCACAGGGGACTGATCTCAACACCGCTAATCATCTTGATGAACCCTCTGCAGACATGCCTGAATGACAACACAAAGTCAGCCGCCATCGCTGCCATTAAGGGTTGACGTGGGCTGGGTAGGACACACGCCACAACTGCATTAGCCGCCTTCCCTGACCACGCTCACGGCTGCGGAAGAGTAATTCTCCCCAAATACCGAGGGATACTGAGCACACAAGTCATTCGTGAAAGAGGAACAAGGGCCAGCTCTGTTCACACCTTGCATCTAGTTCCAACCACATATTACCTCTAGGTGTAATTTTAATTCACTAACCAGCCTAAATCCCATAAAGAAGTTGAATCAAAATTCAGCTTGGGGGTGGAATGAGGAGTCGATTAACTCATTCAGCCCCATGCAGAGCAACCGGGAGATATTTTAATAACCCTTCAGCAGCGTTAAGCTGGCTGGTACACCTCTAGCACCTCGATGGGGAAGACGAACACAGCATGCTGGAATTACACCCTTGTCTGCAGCTCCAAAAAAAAGGAAGGGACTTCCCAGCTAGCCACAACATTTCTCTCTCCTCTGTTCCTCGTGTGACGAAAGATTATTGCGAGGGCACTTTCTCTTCCATTCGTGCAGCAGTCAACCTCTTCTGACAAGCAGCAAATACAGCTGCATCAACAACTGTATTTCAGTGCAGTTTCACAAGCGCCTTATGCCAAAATAACTAACTTGGTTTTTTCCCCCCGCTTGTGTTAGGGACTAGTTTTACCCAGATCAGCAAGCTGATCCAAATGATTCAGCCCATCCAAGACAGCAGAGAGCAAGCTAGCTCCCTAGCTACCATTCATACAGTTCAGCAGCAGCACCTTTGGGGCCCTCCACTTCCAAAGCTTACAAACATCCAAATACTGCCAGGAGACATTCCTGGCCGGTGGCATTTAATTTTTGCCACTTACGGACCAGAGGGAACTAAAAAGCAGCAGTCTGTGCTGGACCTTTTCCTCCCACGCCACGATTAACTGAAGTATGTCCCAGAAGCAGATAGCAGCCATGATCCGATTTGTCCCAATCCCAACTCAAGCAGCTTTACACCACCCTCCTAACAAGATCAGCACTGGCCAAACACCATTTATCCGGCCTGATCAGAGATGGATTAGATAATGAAACCCTAACTGCATAAGCTGTCTGAGCATGCTGGCCTGAGACAGCAGAAAACAAGAAACCCAGCACATTTAAGGGCTACTTTAAGGCACACTCTGCCTCAAGTTCTTAGTAACCAGCTACTATCTTCCCTTCTACAGGCTAGTGCTTATATTTATTGTATTAGACAAAAAAAAAAAAAAAAGCTGTGAGCTTCATTGTTGCATCAGTAATTCCTATAACTAAATGATTCGTTTCAGCATCAAAAGTCCCGTTCACATCCTGAGCCATCGGTAAGTAGTGGTTATACACAGAAGAAACCCTGGTGAGCGTGGCACTCCGGGATTCCTTGCTATCAGCCCAGGCACGAGGTCACCAAGTTTACACAGCAACAGCCTGTGGCTCTGGAACAGGAAATAGAAAATTGACAGGATCTGCAGGAAAAACAAGGTACAAGAGTTGCTGGTGTTATTTCCAGCTTCCAAAAAGCCTCTAGTACATATGAAAAGGAAAAAAAAAACCAAACGGGGGGGGGGGTGGGCGGGTGTGGGCATGGGCAGAGGTGTGAAATAATAGGCTCTTTATACCTCTTGTAAGCATTACGTACAGTTAAACATAGAGAATTTACTAAAAAGAACCCCTTATTCTAAAATAAGGTACTTCAAAAGAATACTGTCTGAACAGAAACCCCCATGAAAGGCAATCTTATGTTGTGACTTTTAAGTAAGAAGATATCAAACTTCCCAAACATTAAAGAGCACATTTTTCCTAGCCCTGATATTATTTGTAAGTTTGGCTTCAATATTGGTATTTCTTGCTTATAACCAGGAGAAGATTCTCCAAACAAAGAAACCACTCTCTTTAACCCTAAAAAATGTCAAGTGAAACTTCTGGACAAAATTATGTGTGTGTGTGGACACATGTGTACATATACACATTATTTTTCATCTTTTTTATTGAAAATATTGAGAAGGTTAAAATGTAGATGGAAAGATTAAAGTTACACCACAAATACCAGGTGATTACAGTGTGGGGGTCTTAGTCGTAAGAATAGTTATACTGACTATAAACACACTTAACTTCAAAACTGGACTCTAGTAGTTGCGCTTCACCTCATTTCTCCACCATCTGCCAGTGTTTCACATGGAAACAAACCCCAAATCTCCGCTCCGGAACCACAGTGAATCCCTACCCCTACCACGGGCACTACCCATCGCTGTGCGCCGTCACGGCCCCGGGGTTGAATGAGGGAAGCAGTATGGTGTACTGTCCATTGATAACAAAACGCTTTCCTGGATGTAAACACAGAGGGAGCCTTTTATGTGTCTAGAAATCGTACCAGTTGGCGATTAAAAAAAATAAAATTTTAAGACTCTTTTGTTAAACCAGCTGAAGTCCCTTCCTGGGCAATTTTCCGTTGATTTACCACTGGTTTACTACAACAACAACCAGTTTAACCGCTAACTACGGGTAAACTGGTGCGTCTGCTACAGCTACGCAGGACCTGTGCATCAGCTCAATGCCGAGGAGCCGGAAGAATTTCCTGTCACCATGCTCACGCACTCATTCATAATTCCTAGCAAGACACAAGGTGTAAGCCCTCCCTCAACGCCGAGCATCTTCCTTCTTGCAATTATCCATGTTGTCTGAGTCACACTCGACACCTACGTGCGGGAGAAGATACTACTTCAAGGCACAAAGCAGCACGGCGCGGTTTTCGCCGGCCCTTGCGGGAGCACGGGCAGCAGCACTCGGGTGTGAAGCTCCAGCTTACATTCGGCCCATCCCATCCCACTGGGGAAGAAGCGATGTTGTGGGGTGGAGAGACCACCACCACGGAAGGCCGGACATCAAACTGAGCCACAAACCAAACCCTCCGGCTGCAAGCTGTTTAAAAAACCCAAACCATCTTGAGCGTGCAAACTGGGGCCAGCCAGGGAAATAAAGAGGGAAGGTCCTTGGCCAGCATCTGGCATCTCGAGAAGCACACTGGAGAGGACAGGATGCTCCCCTTGGAAACTACCAGCAGCGCGTACCGACCCGAGCGAAGGTGGGAAGACAAACAAGTTCGGATGAATAAATCCCGCTGCTTCCCAAGAGCTCCGATGTACTCGTCACGAGAAAAGGAAGCAACCGCGGCCAGCGCAAGGGCCACAAGGAAACGGCCCTGTGCAACACCCAGACAAAGGAGAGCAGGAATACCTTGGCAGCATCGCCCCACGGACACAAAAGCCAAGGCACCTGGAGAGAGCGTTGCCTGGGGGCGACCAAACCGTGCCGGCAGGAGCCGAGAGGAACGGAACACCGTGTGGGCAGCGCCCGTGCCCTGCGGGAAGACGCGCACCCGACGCCCCAGCACCCCGCGCCCCCTCCCCAGGCACCACCTGGCCTTTCTCCCGGCGGCTTTACGAGCCCCGAGGCGGGGCGGGTGAACCGCCGCCGGGCCCCAGCGCCCCGCCTCGCCTCCCCAGGGTCCCGGCGGGGCGGGGGACGGCGGTACCCGGTGCACCGGACCCGGCGGCGGTTCCCCGAGGGCCGCGGCCCCACGTGTTGGGCTGCGCCCCGGGAGCCGCCCGCCTCCGGCCGGGGAGCCCCGGGAAGGAGACGCGCTCCCCCCTCGCTGCTCCCGGCGGGGGCCAGGGCCGCACGCCCGTACGCAACGCGCCGAATCCCGCAAAGCGAAATTAAATTCCACGCACCCCCCCCCCCCCCCCCCCCCCCCAACGCCGAGCGCCGGTGCGGGAGAGCCGGCGAGGGCCCGCCCGGCCCGCTACCTGCATGCCGCCGCCGTCGGCCTCCGCCTCCGTCCGCAGCCGCTTGCTGTGGCCGCCCTCAGCGCCGTCCCCGCCGGGCATGGGCTGCTCCAGCTCCGGCTCCCGCTTCACGCCGCGGGCGGCCCCTCCGCCTCCGCCGCCGCCGGCGGCCAGGAGCTGCGGCTGTGGCTGCTGCTGCTGCGGGGGCTGGCCGCCCTCCGCCATCCGCGCCGCCGGAGCCCCGGCCGCCCCCCGCCGCGATCGCCCCGCTCTGTCACCGCGACTCCCGGCGCTGCCGGAGGAGGAGGAGGAGGAGGAGGGTGAGCTCCGCGCCGCGACCAGAGCAGCGAGCGCGGCGGGCTCCGACCCACCGGAGCGCCTCGGTCACGGGCTCGGCGGCGGCCGGGGAGGGGCCGAAGCCCCTCGGCAATCTCCGGAGACGCCGCCGGAGCCGCGCGACCCCCGCTCGGCAACCTTCGGCGGCGGCTGGGCGGGGGCGGGGGCGGGGCCGGCGGCGGGGCCGGGGCGCAGGCCGGCCCCGCGCCGCGCGGGGCGGTGGGAAATGGCCGCCCACCCCCCCGGCCCTCCCGCCGCTCCCCGAGCCCGCCCACCCCCTCAGCCGCGCCGCCGCGGCCCCCGCGGCCTGGGCTGGCCCGGGAGGGCGGCTGTGCCAGCCCCGCGGGGCTGGGGCGCGCAGACGGGCCTGGCCTCCGCCTGCTCCCGGTGGCGCCTTTTGGCAGCGAGGCTGGGCCAAAGGCGGTGCCGTTCGGGCCGGTGCGTCGCGCTGACGGCCCGCGGTGGGTGCAGGACCCCCCGGGCGGGGCCGCGGAGCGCCCACCCCTCGGGCAGAGCCGTGTCCCCCGGGCCACAGGCACGACCGCGTCCCTGTCCCTGTGGCCGCTGTGCGGGGCTGCCTCTGGGGGCAAGGGTTCGGCCCGTGAGGAGCAGTACCTCACCCCGGGGTGGGGGGTACCGCCTTGGTCCCTGCTTCAGGAGCATCCCGGGACACGCCACCCACCTGGCTCCCTGGTGCGGCCGCGCTCAGCACAGCCTCCCGTCCTCCGGCCTGTTCGCGCCGCTCGCTTGAGGGCTCGTCTCAGCCCCAGTCTGCATGGGATTGTTTGAGAGAGGGGCTGATGTGCTTGACCCTTCCCAACGCCCTCTGGGTTTCTCCCCCGTTTTGATCCGCAACTCCCCATTCCCACTGCTGCTGCTGACTTCCAGCCAGATGGAGACCGGTCTCCAGACGCCTGAGGCCTGTTCATCCGCCCTCTTGCATGCCCCCACATGTTTGATGTTGAGAATCACAGAACGGTTTGGACTGGAAGGGACCTTAAAGCCCAGCCAGTTCCAACCCCCTGCCATGGGCAGGGACACCCTCCACTAGGGCAGGTTGCTCAGAGCCTCATCCAGCCTGGCCTTGAACACTCCCAGGGATGGGGCACCCACAGCTTCTCTGGGCAACCAGTTCCAAGTGCTCCACCACTGGAGAAACAAACCTGGGATCCCCAACAGAACCGTGCAGTTCACTTTACTGCGTGGCTGCTGCGTGGCAGCGCCAAGGACAATGTCTGCTCCAGCACGAGGGACGCGCCGGCAGCCTGTACTGTCCTGAAAGTAGTCTGGAAGCCATGGCAACTCGATGGAGAGCTAATCCGCGGATCGTAACAGGAATCTGCGGTTGGCTTTATTATGGGATGGGAATGGCACTCCCTCCGCCTGCCAGCGCTTTGGAGGAAAAGGAGAAAACCAGGGAGGGAGGTGGTCGTTGTGAGTCTGCGTGCGCACGAGGAAGCCCTTCCTCTTGAGCATCACCCTGTGTAACGAAGCCTCTGGACCAGCCAGGTTATCTTGGCATGTCCTCACACGTCTGCTGGTCTTCGTGAAACGATAGAGGCTTTGGTTTTGAGTGATAGTTAACAATACACGACTCCAGTCTTCCCTTACACCACATTTTTCCTGGTCCAAAAATAGTTTTCAAGGCTACATTAAAAGCTATTTCAAGTGGTATGTTTTGTGCTGAGGTGCCAGCTTGTCTCCTCCAGTGACGGCAAACATTTCTTTCTTCGAAACGATTACAAATCCCCGTGGAGTGGCAGGCACCCAGAGGACAATTACACGCAGCTTTTGTCTGCTCACCCACCAAGGGTAAACACGTCTTATTCATCCCGACTGCCTTTGATAAGGTGAGCCAGCCTGTCCAGCAGCATGGAAGGAACGGCTTTCAGTCCACTCCTGGCTTGAAAAGAAGCTGAGGTCCTCGTGAGTGGGATGCTACTCCTGCAGAGAAAAGCAGCATCCCCGCTTCGTCTTCCTCCTAATTTCAGCGAGGGGTTCTAGATGAAGGGTACAGGTTAAGGTATGGCCCGTGAGGTGCTGCAGAAGGCCTCGACCCCAAGACAAGTTAGGAGTGAACAGTTTGGGGACACACCTGTGTGCGCAGGTGGGAGCGCTCCTCCCGCTGTGGTCTGGGTGTCTGATGCTCCCCTTGAGGGCCATCGAAAGAAGGCGATGCTCTACAGCGCCCAGCCTCCGTTTTCCTCTTTCTCTTCCCCTAAGCCCATTTCCACCATCTCCTGCCGCGCGGGTGCCCAAGTTCCCCCTCGCGCCCTGCGTTCACGTGGTCTGCGCCGCAGAGCGCTGCCCGGGAGTGCTGGCGGCGCTGGGTCCCTTGGCGAGGCGCTTTTGGCTGGCTGTGGCCTGCATCCCGCCAGCGGAGCAGCCGGGACCGCCGCGGGGCGCAGAGCACCCTCGGTTACGGCGCGGGTGGAAAGGGATGAGGCAGGGTACCGCGCCCTCCCTGCCAAACTGACCTGCAGTGGCCGCTGCCCTGCTCGACGCTATCGATTGCTTTCTGTCAGTACCGCCACGATATTTCACTTTACTATTTCTCTGGCTCTTTCCATTTCCGCTGAAGAAAGATTAATGAATTAATCTTCCCAGTATGCGTGCGGGATAGGTATTATCGCCGTGTAACAGAAGGGACGCGAGGCGTTCCTGAAGTCACAAAAAAGCTTTTGAGCTGGGACTACGATCTTAATCCCTTGATTTCCTTTCACACAACCCAGCTGCCTTTTAGGTATTTGTGTGTGACATCTGAGAAATACTAAACAGACAGCTGACGCCTCTGTTAACCCTTCCACTGCTGCACGGCGCTCTTGCCACCGGCTCCTTCCTGCCCTGAGTTCACGGACAAGTTTGCAGAGCGCTCACCAGTGCTTGGTCTTTGACGGATCAACGAGAGGCAACTATAAGAAACCCTATCCTTCCAGAGAGCTCTCAGAAGGTGGTGTGAAGCATATATATCCCTCTGGAAAGATTCCTGTCACTTCAGAGCAAAGTTGGGGGTTCCCCCACCCCGAGACAGACACCCTCTGAAGGGGTTCCTTGAAGGAGCACGTGCTGGTGCTCCCGCTGGGCTGGAGATCAGGTGGCATCAGGATGCCAGGTGCGAAAGGCCTATGGAAGTACAAAGAGCTGGGTCCCAGACGTGCTCAGATGGAGCAGAGGCAACGACTCACGCAGGCACAGGCGTGACGTGAGGCACCAACTCAGCCATTAGCCTTTGACCCGAAGGCACGGAAATCATTAGGGGACAGGTCAAAGCAAACCTCTCCTCTCCACCGCCACAACTGAGACCGGTTTCTTGCTGCTTCCATCACCTACGCAGCACGTCTCGTCCTGCCGACCTGCTCCCTCATGCTCCCGCCGCCTCCCGCCGCTCTGCCCCTCTCCCGCCCCGTGGATTCGGTGTCTCTGCTAAGCGGGTCAGGGGAGGTTTGGTGGCTTGCCCAACCCTGCTCATTCTTGCTGTTTCTATCCTGCCAGCCAAGCTCCCGGAGCCAGCTGCTCTTCCTCCTGACGGCAGTGCTCTCGCAGACAATGACGTGCCACCAAGGTAAAGTTTCAACCTGCACTTTGGTCCTGGTTTCGCAGGAAGCGGTGATGGAGCTTTCCATAGCGACGAGAGAGCAAGGGTAAATGTTTCTCCTTGCTTATCTCGGGTCCGCTCTCTGCTACACGGTTTTATTAACAGAAGCTGCCTTTTCTTGTCACCGATTAGCACGCAGCCAAAAACACGTCACCTAAGTCAACAGAATCCAAAGACCTCGTCACCTGACCCAAACCGCCTGCCGGGAGGATGCCAGTCCCCAGGCAGAGGCAGGAGGCCAGTATCAATGTGTCACTCCTCGACGCAAGGGTGCTGGCAGCTGTCAGTCAGTGGGTCAACACCCGCCATGCACCCGCTCTGTTCCCAGTGCCACCTCTTGCGATGAGGACACCTGGCCTCACAAGGGCCGCCGAGAGTCTCGGCGCCCCGGCAGAGCAGCAGTGACGACAGCTGGGAATCAGCCGGAGAGCTCAGAGCAAAACTTTCCCGACTCATTTTCCTGCCGGCTTCGCCCATCGCCGCGGCGCGTTCGTCGATGCTAATTGCCGCTTGGTCTGTGGTTCTGTGGGGTACCGTCGTGCACGGTTTCGGGCATGCCGACGCTGCTGAAGCTGCACGACACCTGCAGTGCAGATGCAGTTATCTGCATATATGCAGTTAGCATAAAAATGCCGTCTGCTTGCATGGCCTATGTCTGGGAGGAGAGGGAATAAAGAAGGTCCTTCAGCACTTCTAATACGAAGGGGCCTCCCACCGTATCCCCAAAATGTATAATGATAGGGAAGTGTGTGAAGAGCACGTCTGGGAAACAAAAGGCCTTTTGCTTTCCTGTCGAGACAGCGGGGCCAACCGGCTCAAGATAAACAGCATGAGCAGACCACAGAAAGAGAAGACCATTGGCTCCCCGCACCCTCTGAGTGCCAGAGATCAAGAGGTGGGAAATGCCCGGCATTTATTCCCCTCGTCTGCCTGCCCTGAGTGAACCGGAGGCTGTTGGAGGCTGGAGGCTGTGTCAATGGGCCAGCAGTGATGGCCATCGGGTGCAGTCCTCTGGTAGCCTCACTGCAGCCACAGCCCCTGCATAAGTACACAGTCCCTGGCTGTGCCTCTCAAGTACCTCAGGGCTGTGCCACCCTCTCCTCTCTCTGGCAGGAGCCTGTGGCCGTGCCGTGGTTATTCAGCCTGCACCCGCGCACAGACAGACGATAGGAATCGTTATTTGCGACGGCCCGTTTCCAAATAGGCTGGAGGCTGCGCAGCTGGAGAAGGGCAAGCGCCGCGCCGGAGGCAGCGTTCGTTCCCGGTGTCACAGGCAGACGGAACGAAGGGCAGAGCCTAACGCCCTCCGTGGTGGCTGGGCACACCGTGCGGACAGGACGGGTGTTCTCATGTAACTCCTGTTTGTTTTCAGCGAGCGCCCTGTTTATTTGGGCCCCTCAGCTACAACTCCATTTCCTACGTGGCTGATCTCTGGAGTCAAGGCTGATCCCTCCTCCCTGATGGGTTTATTGCAAAGCACCTGAGAGCGCGTCGTTGTACACAACGTGCCAAACTCAGCCGGTCCGTAACTAGCAAGAGGAGCCGTCACCCCGGGGCAGGGAACAGCTTGCAGATACTTCCTACGGCGATCCCTGCATCACCTTTCCCTTCGGTGACTGATGCAGGGAGAAAGAAAGGGTGTGCGGTTGGAGCGGGCCCACACCCTGATGTTTCCCAGCTGCTCGAACCGCCCCTTGAGACGGCAGCCGTCTGCGCGAGTTACAACCGCACGCATTACGCCTCGGGATCCAAGCCACAGGAGCGTTTCCAGGATTGCTCCAGCTTTTCGCTATTCCAAACATTTTGCAGGCCCCTCCTCCTCTGCTGCTAAAGTTTTAGCTCTTTATGTCCTCTGCGCTCGCAGAGCTTTCCAGTTCCGTTCCTCATATTTTCCCTGGTCTCAGCTTTCAGCCCAAACTTCCACGTGTCCGGTCGTACTCGTTCAACTTTCCAGATGCCGACACGCACGTTATGGATGACTCCATCTGCCGGCTATCCGCCGCTCCCGCGTTCGTGTCACCGGGACCGGGACGGGAATAAATTGGATCACAGAACTGTGCCCTGAGATTGTACTTTTTGCTGCAGAAGCTTATCGGCCTGCCTTTCCACGGAAAAGGTGCTCTGGATTTACGACGGCGTCGTACCAATAAGCACCCGCAACCAGATTTTACACCCTTTCAGGGTGCTGCCTGTTGCTCCCACAGCACGCGTGAACTAAAAAAAGGGCGTTTTCAGACCTTATGTTATTCCTCCGCTCTGTAAATAGTCACTGCCTCTTTGGCTTCGGATCCAGATTAGAAAACGGCGATAAAGCACAATAAATACTCCACGTGCGAGCCAAGAGGGTATTTGCAAAGCCAGGCAACCCCCGGTCCGTGAAGATAATCCCCCGTACACGCAAGACCGAGGGCTCGCGTGAAAACCCGACGCGTGCCCAGACGCGCAGCCAGCGAGATGCAGAGAACCGACTCCGCCGCGGCGCGAGGAAGCCCTTTCCTTGTGAGTCAGCGGGACGTTTCAGCACTTGCTGAACTTTAAGCGTGAGAAACACCGTCGCAATCGATGAGGTTACTGACGTGCTTCTGGGCCAGGCGAGTACGCGGGTGCCGGGCTGAACCAGGGCCGTGCACGCTGCAGGCAGGGGAAGCTGCCTGCATCTGTCTCGGAACACGGCCAATTGCCGGTGCTCCCTTATCTCCAAGAAAATTAAATTATTTCAAATGTAATTTGTAGCCTGCACTGGAAAAAAAAAAAAGGCAAACCCTCTCTCCTGCCATCACCCAAAATCCAGACAACACATAACCCACTACAGGAAACACAAACGCCTAATGCAATTTTATAGGCGGCTGGAGGGTGCCAAGTTTGCTGGCCCACACAATAGGCTGCGGATTTCTCTGTGGAAAACCCAAAAAACCAAGGGGGAGACCGTAGGGAAGGGCTGGAGTGCAGCTCTCCTCGGTGCCCCTCAAACCTTGGGAAGTTGAGCTGTGGCTGCTGGCAAGAAGGGGCCGCTAATCCCGCCGTCTGCAGCGAGCAGAAACACAGCCATATTTAGTCATGTTTTCCAGCCCCTTCTCCCGTTCCTGCCGGCTCAACAGCCGTTCGGAAGGCGAGCTACAAATTCACGCCAAACTAAAACGTTACCAGCCCGCGCAAAATTCAGAAGGGGCTATCCACAGCCCTGCGAAGCCCATGAGAAACCCGTGGTGGAAATCCCTGCCTGAGTGACGCTGGAGCGGGCCGGGGACGCCAGCCCCGTGCCGTAGGGTCCGGCTGACCCAGAAATGGGTCGGGTGACTCAGGATTAGCAGCGCTGTGCTGGCCCCGCTCCCGCCAGCCGCCTGCCTCTGGCTTTATTCGTACCCCTTTTCTTCACACGAGCTGCGCGCAGCTGGAGTTAAGGTGGTTTGGGTAACGGGGGGTAAATATGGGTTAAATTGCCGCGGTCTCCCAGGCATGTGCTATAAACTCAGGGGATTTAGGGCGGAGGGGGAAGCTGGAAGCAATCTGTATTCTTCAGCAGTGGGAATGCACAGGTAGGGCACCTAAATAAACGTAATTGTGGTACCGGGCTATAGCCCTGTCATTCTGGAGGAGTCACTTGAGTTTTGGCTCCAGGACTGGCTTACACTGACTTTTAAAGACACAGTATCCTCTTCTCCCCTTGATTCCCGCTCTCCAGCCCTGAGCCTGTCCGGGTGCCTCAGCTGCACATCTCTTACCCTACAACGCGTTGTATTTGACCTCGACACTGCGTTTCCTCACTTGGCAGCGTGGGCTTAGAGCTTAATTACAATACTCCGTGATGGACTTTACCCTGGATAACGTCCACATTCTGCGTAGCGCAAGCTCGCATACTTGCGCCTGTTTACACCCACTTGTGTCCGTTTACACCCGTATGTAAGGTTTGTGGAGGTGCACACCCACCCCCCACGTGCCTGCCACATGCACGTGAAGGTTTAAGACAGCCTCGGCACGGCTTTTTCCTACTCCTTTGGCCAGCAGCTTCGTGCATGCAGGCTGCTCACCCCTCACCCGTGCCTCTCCCAGGGCCTCCACCTGCCCATCCCGCTGGGAGGGGGATGCTCTGACCCCCCCATGCACGGCACCAGGCACTGGGTCCCAAGCGAGCCCCCAGGCTCCTGCTGTTAGAAGGTTGCTGGGGATCCGGGGGCACGTCCTGGACGTGCAGCTCCCCACTGGCCTGGACCCACTCCAAGCCTGGATGCGTGGGGGCCTGGGGGGTGTCCACTCCCACTGCAACTCCCTCACCAACATCCCTGCATCTGCTCCCCCAGGCTGGCCCCTTGGACCCCCCCTGCACCCCTCACCCCTCCGCTTTCATGGTTTATCTTTTCCTCCCCTTTCCTGCAGCAGGAACTTTCCCCTGGGAGCCATCAGTAGGGGAAGGGAGAGGAGGAGAAACGAGAGCCAGAGGTTCAGACTGTGAGCAGGCACAAACTCACCCCTCCGCTGCCAAAACCTCGTCGGAGGCCCCAGAGCTGCCAGGAGTGTGAGCCTACAAGCCGAGGGCTCGCTGCCCTGCCTTTGCTCAACCCTCTTCCTCCCCAGCACCCACCGAGGTCTCCGCACCGTACCCAAAACCTCTGCTCGTGCTGCCCACGGCCACCCCGTGTCACTGGGCCCAGAGCCCTGCTAGCACAGACATCGCACCGGCTAATCCCGTTCGTAAATCGCTTGGGCTCCAACTAAAACCACTGTTAAAGCGTTTTTCAGCTCCCCTTTTCGGCAGGGTGGCTGCTTTAGAATTAGTTTACATCGCAGCTCTCTATTATAAAGCTACTGTCGAGCTGCTGCTTGGTTTTGAAGATCACAGCTTCTCTGCGCTGGCCATAGAATGGTTTGGGTGGGAAGGGACCTTAAAGCCCATCCAGTTCCAACCCCCTGCCCTGGGCAGGGACACCCTCCACTAGGGCAGGTTGCTCAGAGCCTCATCCAGCCTGGCCTTGGGCACTCCCAAGGATGGGGCATCCACAGCCATGACCTCACGCTACCAGCTCTGTGATGGGGCAGAACGCCATCCTGGGCGTCGCGGCACCAAACCAGTCAGAAACAGGTCAAAACCAAATTCCCTGAAGCTGAAATAACTCCCCCCTGTGCGCTTTGGCACTCAGAGGGGAGCCGAGAGGTGTGGGATCCCTGACCCTCGGAAACGAGCCGCTGCTGCAGCGTGCAGCCGGCAATCTCCTTTCATCCTGGCATAGACAAATTCCTCTTGCGCTTCCCCCGTGCCGCCGAGCGCAGCACGCCCGCCCGCGAGAGCGGATTATAATCAAGCTCAGCGGGGCTCATAATCAACACAGGTAAGTACACACCGCGCCTCGCCGAGAAACAGGGTGGCCCCTTTTCACCTCCTGTGTTGTGGATAATTCATCCCCTTCCTCCACGTTTTCAACCTGCGAGAAGTTTCAGCTGAAACCGTTCCTCATTAGCTCCCAAGATGCTTAATTTCAAACGTGTCCCAGCCCATCGGTCGCAGCCGGTGTCCCCCACCCACGAGTTCCTCCACTAAGGCCGTGTTTTAGCAGTAGGGCCCTACCAGATCCACACGTCCCCCCGACGTTACCCGTCGGCTTCTGCACAAGCCCACGCCCGGCTGCGGACACGGGCGCGAGCAGCCGCTGAAGGCAGGGTTTACATTTTCACCGCTGGTCCTTCTCCCATCCGGTTTTGTCTCTTTTTTTAAAAACAAGAGAGGGGGACGGTTCAAATTGCAGAGCAGGAATTGCCACGAGCGGTTCTCATTTTCTGTGAAACGTGGTGCTGCGACTGGCGCTGGCATCAAAGCACTTGCTGTGCGGGTCGGAGAGCAGAGGAAAGGAGAAAAAAGAGGGAAAAAGAAAACCCCAAGAGAAAAGGCAGTAAATATTTTCTCTGTTCGCTGCTCAGCAAACCCAGAAAGCAGTGGCATCACCACGAGGGCAGCCCCTGTCCTGGCACCGCAGCCGCCCGGGTGAGCGAGAAGGGCGGTGCCGGTTGCAAACAGGGAGAAGAGGCAGCACCTGCAAGCTGAGCAGGAAAGGGGAGCGGAGCAAAGCTTGCCAGCCCGTGCAGCGTGGCTGCCGCTTGGGTCGCGCTCACCTGGCCGCTCAATCACGACGGGTTCGCCCGGCTCCGTGCACGTTGGGTCCCCGTTTCAGCCGCGCGAGGAGCGACGCGGGGCTGGTAGAGCTGGGAACGGGGTGGCCGCGAGCACCCCGGTGAAGGTGCTGGGGTGGCTGCAGTGAAGCCTTTACCCCAGGAGCCCCACTGGGCAAGCAGGAGGGTTGCTGGGACCAGCTGGAGGGATGTCAGGGAGTCTCTGTCCTGTGCTGGAGGAAACTGAGCGCAGAGCTGCGGGTTCTGGTTGGCCCCGGGGTGTGAGAAAGCCCTACCAGCCACTACAGTTCACAGGGAGCGCACTCTGCCTTGGTGGGACAGGGCTGTGCACGGCTCAAAGCCCAGAGAAAGGGCACAAGCACGGCCCTTGAGCTGCTGGCGCCTGGAGGGCCCCGGCCAGGCACCCAGCCAGGCAGCAGATCCCAGCCCCATCCTTTGCCGGCTGCAGGGAACGCCGGGAACCGCAGCCGAAGTCACGTCACGTGTGCCTGACCCGGGCATCTGAAAGGCACCTACCCCAGAGGCACAGCACAGGGCTCAACCCCGTGCCCCCCGCGGGGCAAGCCAGCCTGTGGCCTAGAGGTGCCCCGTGGGCTCCCACCCAGGCACCTCTCACCCTCCTGCAGCACGGCCACGGCTCTGCCACGGCCGGGAGGAGAGCAGGGGCCTTCCCAGCCCCGGCTCTTCCCGCCGAGGTGCCTGCTGCGGGGTGTCTCCTTCCTCGGTCCCAACCATCAAGAGCTTTGTTCCACGAAGGGAACCGGAGCTGGCTGCCCGCAGCGGCACTCCTGCCCAAGACGGAGAAGGGAGTCTGGGGAGCCTCCCGCCAGCAGCATCCCACCACCTCCGGCTTCAGGGCATCTCCCTTGCCTGCAAACAGAGATTAACCTCCCTAGGAAATGGAGGAATCCAGCTCATGCTTTTTGTTTGGTACGAATGTCCCATGACGGTTTATTTTAATTCCCTTGCTGCTTTTAATAGTTCCTGGCAGTGTCATGAGGCAGCCTCTCCAGGGAGAGCCGTAGGTACCGCGGTCCTACGGAGAGCAGGCCTCCTGTAGCCCAGCTTGCAGGGATGCCAGGGGAATGCTGAGGGGAAGATTTTGGGGCACTGCTCCGTCAGATCCCACACAGCAGAGCAGGGAGCAGCTACTCTGCCCACCCAGGGGACCAAGACCCTGAAATTTCAGCTTGGAGAGGGGCTGTTTCCAGACAATCTTGCACGATAACCCTGGATGCAGCTCTGTGCCTCGTGTCTGTGCAGTGGGTGCCCACCTCCTCCCTCCATCACACATCTTTGCTCCCGTGTTGAGAGAGGAGCCACAGAGAAGCCACGATCCAGTCTCCTTCCATGATTTTCTCCCTAACCCTCACTCACCCACTGCCCCAAACAAACAAGTCGGGTCCTGTCGTGGGGACGCGGTGCCGGGCTGTGCTCACCCTCCGCGGCCCCCCAAAGCTATGCCAGGGCCATACCACGCCCTGCGAGGGGAGCACCAGCTCTGCGGGCCACGCTGCACGTGGTGCCGCATCCTCGGCCGCTGGAGAGCCTGCGCTGGTCCCATCCGTGTCCCGAGGCTTCCGTGGGTGGCAGCGGGGACGTGTGCCCGGTGCCGCTCAGCCACACAAATTCAGGCGCTTGTCCCCAGCCATCCCGCTGGCTTTCCTCCTCGAACACCTCTGGTTTTCCCACCTTCTGCTTGGGAAGCGGTGCAGGCAGACAACCTCTGGGGTAGGGGAGGTTTTACTCCTGGTGTAGGCATCCTCCGACACTGTAGGGATAACGTACGTTACCCTCCGGCGGAACAGGCGCTGGCTGTGCCGGCCATCTCTCCTCCGGGCCAAACTCCCTGGCTGCAGCAGAGAGGGGGGGCACTTCCCTTAGCAACGGGGAGGGCTTGTGCGTGGATAAACTCCCTTTGGCTCCACAGCAAGGGCCCGAGGAAACGCGGACGCACAAACCCGGCACCTCTCCTCGCGTGGGATCCCACCGCACTTTGTAACTGCGGATCCTCGCTGGAGCATAAGCCACGTCCTTGAAGCTGCCTCCCTGAAACTTCCAGGTGAGGGGGAAACGGTGAGCTGGGCTCCAAGGAAAAGCTGATCAAGAGCTTTATCCGTGCCTTGCTCACAAGGACACATCAGGGTGAGCCAGCTGGGTGCCTCGTGCTTCCGAAAACGATGAGCTGCGCGGCACGCAATTACACCGACAGCAGAAAGGATCAAAAGCCTGCACAGCAAATTGGGCTGCGCGCTACCTCGTTAGAACCTCTTCTGGCTGTGCCGATACCTCTGCTCCAAACCTGCTGCAGCGCCCAGCGCCAACATCAGCCCTCCTTGTGCAGGCTGAGAGCCTTGCCCGAGACGGGAGCTGCGCTCTCCTCCGGAGGCGAGCTCCTCGCACCCGCGCCGGCCGCAGGGGAGGCAGAAGCAGGGCCTGAAAGGGCTGGATCCAACCCAGCTCCAACGCAGGATGAAGCTGGCAGCGTGGGCAGGGTGCACGCAGCCCCCAACGTCCCTCTCAGCCCCCGGTGGGGAAGTGCTGAGAAGGAAACGAAACAATCGGCGTTGGACGCGTGCCCGCTGGCCACCGGGCAGCCTGGGGAGGCTGCACCCCTCCAGCAGCCTGCGGGGCTGGGAGGCTCTGCCAAGGTTCCCTCTAGCCCCAGGGACAGCCCAGGATTGAGAGAAGGGTTCCAGGAGGGAAGAGCCTGGGCTGGGAGGAAGGATGCTGCCCTTGCACCAGGAGCGTTCGGTGCCAGGAGTTTGGGGGAGGAAAAGTGAAAGGTGGGCTCAGCTCTGGCGCGATGCTGTTTCTTTCTAAAGCAACACAGGGAGATGTTTCCCTGGATACAGCGGGAATGAAGAGCAGGAAGCAAATTTCTTTGATCACAGCTCCAAGGGGTGTTTTTTTCTCCTCCTTTTCTTCCTGCATCAAGTCACCGCTTCACCCCCAAAGCTGGTGTGGGCCGCCCTGCGGGGCCGGCTGGCCAACGCATCTCCTGGCCGCGCGGTTCAGCATCTCGCTGCGTCTAGGCAGCGCGCTCAGGTGGCCCCCGCCGGTCTCCTCCACCAGCACGTTGTCTCCAGCGAGACCTTTTCCGGCCGCAGAGCCCCGCTTCAGCCTCGGCTTGCACGAGGTCAGGGGTTTGAGCGACGGCTCCTTTCCGAAACAAGGTGACGGAAGCAATCCGTTTATCCTGAGCGATACACCCTGCCACAACACCCTCTTCCACCAGGTTCTGCATAAATTCCAACAAGAGCCAATTAAGGCTGTAGTGGATGAAGCCATCCCTGGTATAATTCCAGATTAATTCGCAGCACACAACCACCAGCGTGCGGAGTAACCAGCCACTCCATCACCACCACTTCTCCATTTCCTCCCCCCTCGTCTGTGGAGCTGGGGTGCTGAGCAATAGCGAAAGGCCCCGGGCAGGCATCTCCCACGGGGCGCGCGCGTGCACCCGGGCAGCGCCGTGTCCCACGGAACGCTGCTGCCCGCGCGGGTCCTCAGCTGCTGCAGGCGAGCAGAGACGGCCTCGAGCGTCCCTCGTGCAGAAACAAATGACTGCCCGGTCCAAAGAGCGCCCGTACTTTTACTTAATCCACTTTTAAGTGCCGTTCTCTGCGTGTTTTACCTTGTGCCAATTGAAAGAGCCGTAGCCCAGCGAGGGAGGCTGCCCCCCCGCAGGGAGCTGGCTGGAGAACGGACCCAGCACCTCTCCGCTCACGTACCAGACCGTCACCGCTCGGCCTGTCTCATGTTTTAACCTCCTCCTGCTGCACCGCTGCTCGGCGGCGTGTTTTGCTCAGCCGCGCTGGCTCAAAGCGGCGGCAAAGGTGGGAGAGACACAAATTTAGGACTGCAGGGGTTGGGGTTTTTTTCTCTCCTTTTCCTTCTGCTTTCGCTCCCACTGCTGGCATCAGAGGAAGGAAAGAAATAGGTCCAGACAGACAGCAGTTATCTACTACTGCTAGCAATCTGTCCTGGAACTGGGAATCTGGCCTGCGGCTGTTCTCGGAGACAAGGTTCAGAAGGACCCACCCCTGGCAAAGTTCAGATCCCGGCTCTCGAGGGAAGGCCAGCAGGGCTGGGACAAGGCGTCTCCAGAACAGGCTGAGCTCTGCTCAGGGCTGGGCTTCCAGATGAGCCCCGAAGCCAGGCAGGATGCGGGCCAGCTCCAGAGCTTCCTCCCTGCCCCAAGTGCCGCGAGCCAGGCCGCGCATCCGCATGGAGGGATGCTCCTGGACAGCACCGGCCAGCAATTAACGCTTTAAACGTCCCTGGGGCCCGCCGCTCGCTGATCTCTAGCTGGGCCGCAGCACCCTGCGTTTGGGTTTGAGATCGGGCAGCCCGCTGCCCTCCAGGCAGGGAACGCTGCGGTTTTCCACAGCATCCCAGCCCCACAGCCACTCGATCTGCCCCCCATCAGCTCCGACAACCCCACTCTCCGTTTGCATAAGTGGTACTCGGACCATCTGGGGAAGAAACGGGGGAGAGCCGAATGCCTGTCCTAGACCGGGCAGGTCACTGCTGGAACCGGCTCCCAGGGCCACTGTCTTCACCCTGCCCCGGGGAAGCCACAGTGAGGGCCCGGCTGCCTCCCTCCAGCGATTTACCCCCGGCTCCCCGAGGCGGTAAGAGTCCGACTGCGCTGCCCCTCGGTTCTGCTGCCGGCACAGCCTGTGAGGGCCATGCCGTAGCCTGCAGCCCTTATTTTTCTTAGCCAGGTTTATTGTATTTAACGATCCGCGTTACAGATCCTCTGCGCCAGCACAAGGGGCCGGTGCAGGGACGGGAATGTCCGAAATCAACTCCGCCATCATCCCACCCATCCTCCGAAACTGCATTTCCGTGCGCCCTCTCCTTCGGACCCTTCCAAGGCCGGCTGGGGTCAGCCCTGCGGTGGGACGGTGCACACGCACAGAGCTCCAGCCCCAGCTTCCAGGAACAGCCCTCCTGCAGGGCCCACGGGCCAGGGCCCGGTTCAGGCTCTTGCTTATCACAGCATTCGTCACCGCTCGCCTGCGCAGGCCATCCCCAAAATCCCAGGGAAACCCCTGTGAGCCCCTTGGCAGAGGAGCAACTACCCTGGAGGAGCCAGGAGAACTTGCCGGCTCAAGGCTGCACCCTGCACTGTGGAAAACGTTTGGGAGGCTAATTTTGGCCCTTCCACAGGGAAGAACAAAGAGGTGGGAAGTTGAAGGGAGGTACTGTATGCCAGCGGAAAAAAGACATGAGGCTCCTTCCGCCCCGCAGAGGACGGAGCGGCACCCAGCCGTAGGCCAGCTCGCGCACCGCCGACGTGGAGCGCGCAAAAGCCGCCTGAGCTTGAAAGGGTCAGCGCCCCGGCGTTAGGCACTGCTGCTCTGCATCACAGCTGTGCCCGGCCAGCTGGCCTTATTTCAGGCCCATCTCACGATGGGAAAGGGATTTTAATGGAATTTAAAGGGCACGCTGTTCCCCAAGGCACCCTGCATGTGCCTGCAAAGCACTCGGGACAAAGACGGACGTGCCTGAGCCACTGAACTCCCAGACAAGAGTAACTCCAGCCCAGTTTGAACACTGTATACAGGAGGCAGCGGCACAGCAGCGCCTGCGTTCCACGCACCTCCATCCCTTCCCACGTTAGTCCCTATTCCAGCTTTCAAAGGCTGCTGCCTGTGTCACATAACCAACAGAGCTAATGCCAACCCCATCCACAGGGTCCTGCTGCTGCCCAAGGCCGAGCCCACCAGCAACAGCTGTGGCACCTCTGGGATAACGTGTTAAGGGGGAAAAACACCCCAAAACTGCACAACAGCAGCCAGAGAGAGGAGTGACAATATGTGAGAGCAACAACCCTGCGGACGCCCGGGTCAATGGAGGAAGAGGTGCTCCAGGCGCCGGAGCAGGGATCCACTCTGCAGCCCAGGGAGGGCCCCGCGCCGGAGCAGGCGGCTGCGCCCAAAGGCAGCTGTGACTCCCTGGGAAGCGCACACTGGAGCAGGCGGCTCCTGAAGGAGGCACCCTATGGAAGGGACCCACGCTGGGGCAGTTCGTGAAGATCTGCAGCCCCTGGGAAGGACTCACACTGCAGAAGTTGGTGGAGGACTGTCTCCCGTGGGAGGGACCCCACGCTGAGGCAGGGGCAGAGTGTGAGGATCCTCCACTGAGGAGGAAGGAGCAGCAGAGACAGCGTGTGATGGACTGACCGCAACCCCCATTCCCTGTCCCCTTGTGCCACTGGAGGGAAGGAGGAAAAGTGGATTAAGATCTGGGTTGCTCTCACTGTCATCCTCTGATTTGATTGGTAACTGATTAAACAGATTTCTTTTTCCCCAAGCTGAGTCTGCTTTGCCCCTGACCACAACGGGTGAGCGATCCCTCCCTCATTATCTCCACCCACCAGCCTCTCATTGCGTTTTCTCTCCCGTGCGCAGCTGAGGAGAGCAGTGAGAGCGGCTCCCGTGGGCCCCTGCCTCCAGCCAGGGTCAGCCCGGCACAGATTTCTATCAGAAATGTAACAGAAAGTAGATTTTCTGGGGACAAGCTGGAAGACGAGCGAAAGGCAATTCTGCCAATCCGCTGATAAAACAGGCTTCTAGACCTATCCGTCACCTCCTCCACTAACCTGACCTCCCAGTGCCTCCAGAGACCGGGAATGAAAGCGGAGATGAGCGTTTGCGCAGCTGCTCAGAAATACCATCTTCAGGCCACGGCCAGAACCAGCTTGGCTCAGATTCGCAGCCTCGTGTTCTGAAGAGGGAACTCTCTGAAAGCACACAAACAGGGTGCGTTATCCAAAATATCCCCCCAAACCCCCTTGCTGGCCCCTGCCGGCCGCCCCGGCACGATGCTGAGGGTACCGTAACACCCGATTTCGGCTGCGGAGTCACTCGGCGTCGGGGGAGACCCGCGGCGCTGCCGACAGGACAGGTCCGCGCTGCGCCCAGGGGAGGAGAGAAGGGCAACACAGGCACGTGGACTGCAGCACATGGATAATCTTTATTGGTAACATCAGTGGAGCACCAGTAAACCATTACTGACTGTAGTGGTGACACGCAGCTGAGGCACATGCTAAGGCACTTTTATTATATATAAAAAAAAATTTAATTTGTGTGGGGTTTTTTTGTGACAGCAATCGGGACACGAGGCTCCTGCATTTCCAGCGCTTCAGGCATACAGTGTGGCGCTTCGTATGGAATTATTTTTACTTCGCTCATAAGTAGGTCTAAACGCAGCATATACAATATGGTTAAGAATACAGGTAAATCCAGCAACCAGTGTACGGTGTAGAAAAGTAACGACTATCTCTACATAACCATGGTCCCAATAGAAAGGCAGTGATAAAGACCTTTATTTTTTTTTTCTTAATTACTTCTTACGAGAGATACAAAGGCCTTACATATATCTGTGCAGATTAAAGGGGTCTTAATATACTCTTAGTCAATGGTGCACGATAACTAATCCCACCCCCTGGTTACAGAGCAGGTGCAAGAGGCTTGGACACATCAATAAAAGGATTTCCCTCCCCTTATTCCCACCCTCTGCAATTCCTCTAGATTCTGTCTATTACCATTAAATATATTTGGTCCCCCAGAGATTCTCGGACAAGCAGGAGGACGTTGTTCCGCTCCCCCCGCCTGTCGCTAACTACTGGTCCACGCTACCTTAGATGAAACCGCTCAGAGGCAGACACTGACAGGACATCATTGCACTTCAGAGAGCTGTCCAGACAGGAAAAATGAGAAGAGAAATGAAAAAAAAAGACAACTTTGGCAAGTCCTCCAGGTGACTGAGCCCGAGAGGAGCTTCCCTCTTCACCCCTCCCTGGAAACACGTGAAAGAAAGGGCAAATCGCCGTGGCCGAAGCACACCGTTTTTCCTGAAACTGCTCCCAAACCTCGTGGGCGGGCACATGAAAAGAGGCAGAAGTCTGAGGTCACTGAACATGATTGCCGAAAGCAAACAAAGAGGGAGGGGAAGGAATACAGGAAGGAGCTTCCCTGCAGCTAGAATCAAAGACAAAAGGAGATTTACAGCAAAAATAATCTTTCCCTAAGCCCGCTCCCTCCAAACTGTGTAAGGATTCACCAGCAGACATGGCACGGACAGTTCTACAGGCCTTTGTGGTGGCCAAACCGCTGGTCAGATTTCAGAGCCCCGACTCTTTGGCATTAAATACAAAGAGGATTAGGAAACCGGAAAGAGGAGGAAACTAGGAACACAGATGCCCGATGGCTCCAGATACACAGAGCTGGGCTAGCTCTGCAGATTCCCAGCCAATTTAGGAGAAGAAGGTTTGCTGAAAGTCCAATGGGAGGGGGGAGGGCGGATGGGTCAACTCCATCGCGTGTAACCTGGGTCAAATGGGAGGACTTATTCAGTAGCTTTGGCATCGCCAGCATCTGCCTTGCCGTCCACTTCCTCATCGGAGCACTCTCCCGCACCCTTCCTGACGATTCGGCGTGTCACGACAAACGGCAGGTCCCCACGCCTGGGGAAGGACAGACAGCGCGTCAGCGACGCGCCGTTTCGCCGCGCTCACCGGGCAGGGCAGGCGCCGGGGAGAGGCGAGGAAGAGGTTGGCCACGCGGCCTGCCGTGGGCGGGTACAGCACGGCTCCGCTGGAGCGGCTGCCCAGGTCCCGCGCAAGGCGCCGCCTTACCTGAGTTTGCTCTTCAGGGAGCTCACTTCTCTGTTCATCGCGTCAGCCGTCTCAGTGGCATCCTCCAGCTCACGCTGGAGCTTCCTACGGGATGCGTTGGCTCGCTGGGCCTCCTCTTCTGCTTCCTCAAGCTGGCGCTTCAGCTGCTTCAAGCGCATGTTCGCCTTGTCCGCCTGAGTGTCCATGGAGCAGAGAAAGGAAAAAATCCAGAGGTCAGTGTTTCCCCAGAGTCACAGCACCGCAGTGAGAGCAGCAGAGTTCCCCAAGCCCCCCTTCTGAAGGGAGCTGACAGCTCCAGGCTTTTCCTTAACACACATTACATCTTTGTCTTGCAACGATCCCGGCGAGGGAAGAGAAATCCACCGGAGGGTTAATGCTAGAGCCCTCTGACACGCAGATGATGCCGTGGCAGGGAAATCCTCCCGACCCGAGCCCTCTGACACGCAGATGATGCCGTGGCCGTGGAAGGGAAATCCTCCGGACCCGAGCCCTCTGACACGCAGATGATGCCGTGGCCGTGGAAGGGAAATCCTCCCGACCCGAGACTCACCCGTGCTGCAGGTGACTATACACACCTGATCCTTGAACTGCTCGGCGTTCCGCCTCTCGTCATCCACCTGCAGCAAGATGTCTTTCAGCTTCTTCTCGGCACGGCGCACCTGCTTGCTGGCAGCCTGGCGCTCCCTGCGCGGAAACACAGTGATGCTCAGACAAGGGCTTAGCTCCTGCTGTCCCCAGCAAGGTGACCTGACTCGGGAGAGTTAGAAACGAGGAACAGAGCAAAAGTCATCCTAACTTAGGAACAAAAATGGGATCGGAGGCAACGTTTCCCAGAAATGACCAAAAGGCACCCATGTGACACAAACATGACCCTTCTTGAAGCTACAGAGGGGCAAGCAAGGGTATCACAGCTGTAGTTTTCGGAGCGGTTCAGCCCGGAAGAAGCTACAAGTCTCTACAGTGAAAAACCAGGAAGGTTTGCCAAGATCTCACTTCTGCACTACCCGGTGTACCCGGGACGAAGCCTCACTCAGACAAACCAGAGTTTGTTCAGAAGAGTTTAAAATCCCAGAGCGGGTGGAGGCTTGTAAACCGGATTTTCTACTAGGACATACTTTGTCTCCATGTCCAGCTGCTCTTCCAGCTGCGCTATCTTGGCTTCCAAGGCCGTGATGGTAGCCTTGTATTTGGACTTGACTGCACTCTCCATCTCCTGCAGTTTAAGCTTAAGCTCCTTGTTCTGGCGCTCCATCTGCTGGCGGGCGTTCTCGTTCTTCTGCGCGTTGCTACGCTCAGCATTCAGGTCGGCGTTCATCTGATCGATCTGCGGAGACAGGTAGCGCTGAGCACACCGCGCGCTCCGCAGCCTGAAAGGCTCCTTGATTTCTCAGACACACGCTGACACGCGAAGGAAAAAGGACCCTCGGGCTGAGCTGAATGCCTGGAATAACTGAGATGCGGAGGGAGCTGTCTGTACGCAGGGTACTTCTCAAAATATCTTCGCTTACCCAGGTTTTCAAAGTAATTCCTCGAATAACAGGTTTATCAAGCTCCTCTTAGGGCTAAATTTGCCAATCACGTACAATGCTCTCTGGGGCCGCGGTTTGGCACTTAACACAGTAATTATCAGTCTTAGTGAATTACAGAAATCCTGAGGCAAGAGGATCCAATTCCTGTGCTTTACTAATTTAGCATTTATTTGCTGTCTGCCTACTTCCACTACAAAGAAGCAGCTTAAAAGATGAAGGGGCAAGAACTCAACCCACTTCCAAGCCAGGGCTCTGGCTGACAGCCAGCCAAGGAGAGAACAAGGCGTTTGGGAAGCCATCAGCCTAGCTACCCTTGGCTTTGGAGCACCAAGAAAACAACACGCTTGACTCTCAAAGTTGGGCAGATAAAAACACGGCAGAGAACAGGCCGATTAAGATCACGGTTTCTATAGCAGCCTAACAAATTCCATATGGTTAGGCCACTTGAAGAAGCACAGACCTGGCAGGAAAGTCATTTTCCCGAGACACTGTGGCACTGTTCAGCACGCCAAGTTGGAGCAGCATGCTACAGATCATCTTTCTCATAATCCCTTAATGCGGAAAAAAAGGGACTAGGAGGGGTTTGGTTTTTTATAAACTTGGGACATTGTTCCAGCTACCCAATGATGGAAATGATCAAACCTGGCGAGTTCACATCAGCTCTCACTGCCCACCCTTTTTTTCCCCGTCTCCTGGTATTCAGGTGTTTCATCCTGCTTGCGCCTAGGAGCTCCGAGGGGCTGTACCGTACCCACGGCAGCAGCTGGCGTTACTCGGGGCAGTTTGACAGCCTGCACAGACTGGAGAAGCCCTACTGGCACACGCAGCCTGAGCAGGTACCTGGAGATTTGCCTTCTTCAGACGGTCATTGATTATCTCCGTGTTGCCCTGTTCCTCTTCTAACTCCTCCTCCAGCTGAGCTATCCGGGCCTCCAGACGCCTCTTCTCCTCCATGGCCAGCGCTCTACAGGACACAGAATCATTAAAGCAGTGTTGGTAGCACTAAAGCCTTGGGAAAACCTCAACACTTTTAATTTACAACATAAACTCAGTCTTTCAAGAGCAGAGGAGAGAGTGCGTGCTGCAGCCTACCTAAAAATAACTGCCTGCAAAGTATTGTCTTAAAGCAGCTCCTCCACCCTTAAAGAGGGAACATAACTCACCCTTTACCACTGTTGTTGGCAATCTCATCAGCCAGCTCATCCCTTTCTTGCTGGGCCTGGCGCTTGGCACGCTCAGCAGCTGCGAGTTCCTGGAATGAAAACGAGACGGTCAGTGATCCAATGGGAAGCTACTAATTAATGCAGCATAGGAAAAAGTAGTTACTGGTAACGGGCGGTGTAGTCTCCAGCTAGAGCCAGACACGGCCTGCTCCCCTCCCACCCTACAGCTTCCTTTATTCTGCACACTCCTACCACGGCTGTCAAGGAGGGGCCAAATTCTGCATTTTGAAGAGGATCTCGTATTTGAGCAGAGAAAAGAAGTACAACAGAAGGAAATAACCGCTGAAGCTCAGACCGCTACATTCGGTTCTTGGCCAAAGAAAACGGACAAACCCTGGGCTTGCATGCAGATTCCATTACCTCCTGCAACTGGATCATCTCCGCCTCCATGCTCTTCAACTTCTTCTCATTTTCTTTGGCCTGGGCCAAGATCTCTTCTCTGGAAGTACGTGTGTCCTCCAGTTCCCGCATGTAATCCTTCATTTGTGCCTGAAAAGGGGGAAACAAAAAAGGAGGAATTTCAGAGCACCCACATTAACAAATTGGGTTTGTCTGTCTTATGGGAAAAATGGAGAGAAAACAGATTCATTAATCTTCAGCTACCCAAACGGTTGCTGTAAAAACAGAAGGAACCATCCTTTTCCCGTTTCACAAGTAACAAGGAGAAGTAGGAATGGAAGCAGACAGGACTGCTTATACGGCAGGGAAAACAAGAGGTCAGGTATAGGGAGGTGGGCAGGGAGGGTACAGGAAGGTTTCTAGTGACAGTCTAGGGAGGACTTGGAGTTTTTGCCTAAGAACAGGTCAGACAAATGCCTGCAGGAATTTCAAGAGCATAGCAGAAGTGTCTTGGGGCAGGAGAAGACCTAAATGATATTTTTAAGTCCCTCCAGCTTTGCAGCTGCTTAACCCTTTCCAAAAAAACTGCCATGAGGCAAGCAGCAGAGTGGACTTTCCCTATAGCTCGTCTCCCAGGGAGTCCAACTGGCAGATCGGGGTTAGGAGGATATTTGAAATGCCAATAAATATTTCGTGGTAAATTGCTACAAGGTTCTGCTGCTGTTGTGACACGGATGCACGGTTCTCACGCGGTGAAATCTTGTATCCCGCTTCCCCAGGTAAATGCTCTGCACTGACAGCTAAAACAGGCAAAGCTTCTCACCTGCAGTTTGCGGAGCTGCTTGATGGCTTCTTCACGGTTCTTGTTAGCAGTGTCTATATGACTTTCCAAATCCTTCAGGTCCATCTCTAGCTTCTTCCTGGCAGCCACAGCAATGGAGCGCTGTTTTCGTTCATCTTCCAATTCTGACTCCATCTCCCGCACCTGGATGGAGAAATACAGGCATCAGCATTTCGGCTCCCTGGTTTCCCAACAGCCACTTTTCACAGTCCCCTTTCACACGGTACGTAAGTGCAAGCACGTGAATCGTTTTCATTCTTCCTGGCAGGGGGATGGGGCTAACATTCCTCACTAATAAAGCCACACGAGCTCCTGTGATAGACAAAGGCTGTTTGAACAATCATGCACACAAGGGGGACAGGCTCTCACGGCTTTACAGCGCTGCCTGGAGTTACCATTAACAAGAATCTGTGAATTGGCACTGTCTGTCTAACCATCTTTGGACACGGGTGCCTTTGTGTACAGGACACTTTCAGGATTTACAAGAGCAATTCTTACTTGTCTAATCAGCTGTTTCTTCTTCTCTTCATTCTGTTCATCACGTCCCTGGAGGTCCCGGTCAAACTGTGCCTTCATGGCCTGTTGGTTCACTTCTAGCCGCAGCTTGGCATCCTCTGTGGCCTGCAGTTCATCCTCCAGCTCTTCCAGCTGTGTCTTCATCTCCTCCACCTGCTGCTCCAGGGCTCGCTTTGCCTTCTCCAGCTCGTGAACCTACAGCACAGTACCACACGTGAGGTTTCCTCAGAGAGTGTAGATGATTTCACCTATCTTAAGAGCAAAAACGTCTACGAACAGCCACTCACAAGACAGGATACAAGAACAGTGCATCTGTCCCTTGTAGCAGGGCAGAGTCACCCCTCAAAGCCAGCTGCTGGCAGATCTGCAAGCTGCCAGTGTAAATCCCCAGTACCTATTAGTTCTGGCCATGTATGCGTGGGGGTGGGGAGAAAGAAATGCCTTTGTTAGCCCTGGCCTGACCTACTGCAGACTTACAGAGCTGGAGGCGCCTGGTTCTGACAGAATTCAAGAAAATACTTTTTAGCCTCTGAATGTGTTTTCCCCTTTCCTGCTTACCGTAACGTTTTTTATCTTTAAATATCGGGGTTACTCTTTTCCATCACCTGGCTAATCCCTGTATTTTACATATCAGGCTCACATTGCACCTTCATCTCTGTCACGACGACACCAATTCATTTTCAGTTTGCACTACCTCATTTGGGTCATTTCTGGGCTCTTCCGACCCATCTTTCCCACTCAGTGATGTAATACAAACATAGCATTCCCAAACTCAGGATGCGTCCAGGACTCTCTGCTGCACTCCCCTGTGCAGTGGAGCTTTCTGCAGTGTAACACTATCACCCGGGTGACGTTTCCCGCCCAGATGTTTAAACCTCACACTTACACTTTTCCCAACGTCATCCTTTGAACTCATCAGGTCTTCCATCTCTGCGCGGAACTGCTTATTGATTCGCTCCAGCTCAGCTTTCTGCTCTATGGCTTCTTCCAGGGCTCTGGCCAGGGAGAGGGCCTTCGTCTCCTTCTCACGGGCTTCTGCTTCAGCCCGGTCCCGTTCTTCTGCGTATTTGGCGGAGATGTTCTTCTCCTCTGCCAGCAGCTACAAGAGCACAGCATCAGTATTCTGAGACATTGCTGACAGTTTTCTAACGAGGCAAACACACATCTTCTCACTAGCATCTTCTTCGTAGTGTTTTGCCATGGATAGAAGGAAGCAAGAAAATGCAGCATGCCACCCCACCCTGAGTAACTGTGCTGGCCCCAAATTAACAGAATTCTGATTCCCTAGGCCTCCAATCTCCAATTTCCAACATTCTCTCAAAGATCATCTGCAAACAATGCTTTGAACTTGACATAAATGTTATCCCTTTGGGAAAAGGAGGATGACTAAACCTCCTGTGCCTGAAACAGAATTCATTTACTTCTATAAAAACTTATTTCTCCACTCTATGCGGCGCCCGAGTTCAGAAATAAACACGCGTTCTCCAAGCAGCATTAAGTATTCTCAAAGCAGACCTGTCAACAAGACGCACCTACTGACTGCCCAGTGGCTGAAGTCTTACCTGATCAAACTTCTTCTGCTTCTTCTCTAGGTTGGAAACGATCTGCCGCTGGTGATCCAGGTCCACAGTGAGGTCATCCAGCTCTTGCTGCAGGCGGGTCTTCGTTTTTTCCAGCTTGTCATACGCAGCTGTCTTCTCTTCGTAACGCTGGCTCAAGCCCTCCAAGTCCTTCTGCAGCTTCTTCCTGGCCTCCTCCGCTGACTCAAGGCAGCCCAGACCATCATCCATCTTCTTCTTTGCCTCTATTGCCTGAGGGACAGAAAAGATCACACGTGAAGCCACACCACAGATGTACTGTATGTACTTTACTGGCACCAGAACTAGAGAACTGTCTGCTCATTTCTGAAGGTACCACTCGCTCTCAAATCGTACTACATGACTGAATTCCCAAAGGAAGTCCTGGAGACAAAGCTACAAGCAGTTCGTATGATTACCAGACACCTCTTCATTTCCTCTCTCACCCAAATAAGCAGGATCACCCTTTCCCAGGAAAGGTTCTGTGACTAGAAGTCAACTCTGCATTTAGATGTTACTTCCCTCAAGACTGACATGCACTTATGCTTCCTCCCAAAAGTCACTGGTTTATGGGATGCTCTGTACCTGCTGCTGCAGAACAGAGATCTGTTTCTCTAGGTTTGTCTTTGCCTCCTCCTCTTCTTCCAGTTGCTCTTTCAAGCTGTTCTTCTCATCCTCCATTTGCTTCAGCTTCGTGCTGAGGCTCAGTTTGAGGCGAGTCTCCTCCTGCAGCAGCTCCTGTAAAGCAAACACCCCAGTGGAATTCAGCATTGCTCCTTGGCTTTATGGCTCACAACCCTCACCCACTCTCTCCAGAGTGAGTACTTCTGAAGTTGAGTTTAAGTATGCAGCTAATTTCACAGATAAGACAGCCAAAGACGGAATTTGAGTGATTGTCTTCCAGCGTATACAAGTATATGTAAGTACATATTCTTCTCGTGCACTAATAATTCAAGTATACTACTTCACCACAAAAGCCACCCACAGTCCTTTCTGGAGTCCTGAGTAGCACACAAGGCACTGAAACCTTTCCCACCTGTGGTGTGTGACCGTACTTTCTCGTATTCAAGTATCAAAGCAGCAGACAGCAGGCTGATGTGATTTACCACGGCTAAAATCAACGTTGGTCTCGGCAGAATTGTAAGACGCTGGTCATCTACCAACTCCGGGCACCAACAGCATTTGTTGACTTATGCTGCCGGGGCCTGAAGGATCTGTACAGACTACTAAGACCAGTCCACAAGCTAGCGCAGCATTTTTGCATTGTGCACCGTCTTTGGGCCTGTTTTTTAAAAAGCATCATAAGCAGACAGAACAGCAATGGCTGTTCATGGTTACTTAGTATCTGAGGTTTTGGCACACTCTTCCTCTCCCTTCCAACCTTCTGCTTGGTATTCCACCCTTTACCGAAAGACTCGTGTTCTATTAACTGTAAATGGTTGTCCCAAAGTATAAGACTAAGCACGATTTTTTTCCCTGAAAAAACACTGAATTATTAGAATCTATAACCTCCCAGACATCCACTTGGAAATAAAATCTTCTGCTTCGCTTTGCAGATTTACTGGAAATCACACACACACCACCCTGTCAAACACTGGACTGTGAAGATCTCAAACAATAACCAGCATTCCAGTGCAGTGCTAGCATTAAAGAGCTCTCAGGCTGAAAGGTGAGAGAGGACTTCTAAACCTGAGACAGGGAAAGTTACACATGTTCCACATACTGAGGAAGCGGAAGGAAGATAACCAGCTTCTTTCTGTAGAAATACTCTCAATATCATACAATATAACCTCTCAGCAAAACCAGAGCCAGACCCAATCCTCTGAAGCGCTGTATACCCAGTATTTAACGGTGTCCAGAGTGACTCTCGCTTTAAGAACTTGTACTGGACACTGGCTGCACTACAGATGCCTCTGCTTCCTCAGCTCTCACCTGTGTATCCTGAAGCTGTGATTCCAGAGCAGAGAAGTCCTTTGCTAACTTGATTGATTTGCTGTCAGACTGGTTCAAAAGACCTGTGACATTGTCCAACTCCACCTGAAGGAGAGATCAGAGTATCAATTATTAGATGCATCAGCAAAAGCAAAGCCAGGAACAGCTGAGCAGCTACGAGACCCAAAAGTGAGAACGGAGGCACCTCTCAGCACTAAGGCATGTGTATCACTCACCTCTCTGGGGAATGAATACATCATTCCCAAAGTCCCAGGGATGAAATATGAGGGGTTGAAAAGAAATTTTTACTTGGGATCACACCTCTGTTGCAAACCTCTGTTTTGGTTTGGTTTTATATAGATATATATATACGTATATATAATATAGATTTTTTTTTTTTTTTTAAGGCCTATCTGATATTTCAGACAGTCTGGCAAGAATTTTAAAAGCTTCTATTAAACTAACTCTTTTCTTTTTGTAGTATCTGTTTCAGGACTATATTTAGAGTCTCAAAATTAGCATTCTCACACTCCAAAAGATAGTGCCCACGCTGGCAATGCTCAGCTTTTAATGACAACCCTCCATAAAGGAGAAAGAGAAAACAGTGCTCCGTGTGAGTCAAAAGGATTTGTTGTTCCTCTGAAGAAAGGAGAAAACCCTAAATTTCCATATCGCCCTTGAGCCACCCGTCTGTTTGTGCCACTCTGGGTTCACAAGCAGCTGAATGTTTACAGAACAGTACAAACCCCTGCATGCTGAAGGGGAGCAGACATGCTGACACTTCAAGGCCTACAAAACTCAAATGGCAACTGGTGACTTCACTTTCTCAGGGCTGCTCATGATAAGTGACATCAATCCAAGCACCCTGCCCTGGCAGTGAGTTAAGGAGTTTGCATAATCCCTGGGAAGCACACTATGGATTTGCTTCTGGTAGGAACTTTATCCTCAGGAGGAACAAGATTTTTGAACTAGCTATGGGAAGGTACCATCCTACCACCTTGTCTCTCTAGTCCTGGGCAGAATCAGAAGCTAAGGAAGACCCATGCCACTCACCTGCAATTTGTTAACCCTCTCAGCCAGTTCAGTCTTCACTCTTTCACCCTCTGTAAACTTCACCTGCAGTTCTTGGAGCTGAGCATCTACTTTTTTCCGCTTGTGCTCAGCATCCCCTTTGCCTTGCAGAAGAACCTTCACCTCATTGGACAGTTCAGCCCTTTCACTTTCCAGAGCTTGTTTTGCCTTTTCAAGATTTGCTTTAACCTGAAGAGGAAAAATAAAACAGCAAAACCCCTCAGACTTCAGATATGGCAGGATCTTTCCCCAACAAGCAAGCTCACGTTGCATGTTTAGCAGCTAAGATGTAGACTGCTTAATCAGAAAAAAACCCTATTTGGACAGCCTGTCACCGATAAGCAGGTGACAATCTAACAATCAGAGAAGACAACAATACAGGAGATGGTGCAAGACTATCACATCTCCAAATTAAAGGCTGTACAAATCAGCAAGTGCTAGCAGTGACAAGAATGTCTTGACTGTGCAGCATAACATGCCTGATAAGGAAAAAAGAATGAATGAAACTAAACCAGCTTCATAGTGAAAAGCGATCTACCAAGGGAGGAAGAGCACATGTATCAGAAGCCTAGCATCATGAACACTTCATGTTCTTCTGCAGCTTTAAAGCATGGTCTCAGCAGCATATCGTTTCAGGCAGGTTGACTGCTTTGGCCTTGTGTTTTCCATTCCACGTACCCGTTTGGTTTGTTCTAACTGCTCTGCCAGCTCTTCAATAGCTTGTGAGTGCTTCTGCCTCATCTCTTGGATTTGAGCCTCGTGAGTCTTTGCCTCATCTTCAAGGGTCTTCTTCAAAACCGTTACTTCTTGTTCCCTCTTTGACCTGCAAAATTCACAAATTCCATTGAGCTGCCAAGGACAGACCCAAACAGATGTGTATATCCACCAACAGCATCCCCAGTGCAGAAACACGCCAAGGTCTCTTTAGCCCTACAGGCTATAAAGACACTCTGCAGTCTTGACCACAGCTTGCACGCTACCTCCTGTAGTCACTGCGGCTGCTGAGCAGCCTGCCCTGGTAAAGGCAAAGACCTGCGTTGGTGAGAGACTGGATGCAGCAGCGTTTAAAGTCAAAACCAAGTAAGACAACACAGCTACGTGTTGGAGGTACCTGAGCTCCTGCTGAGCAGCTGTAGAATCTAGTGTGTCTTCTAGCTCCGTCTTCAATGCTTCCAGCTCTTCTCCCAGATCTCGCTTCTGTTTTTCGGCTTTATTCCTGAATGCTCTCTCTGACTCCAAGTCTTCCTGCAGCTCAGTGATCTGGGATTCGAGTTCCCTGATCTTTTTCAGGGCCATGTTCTTCTGAGCTGCCTCTTCTTCCACCCTGTGTTCAACATAGGGTTCTGGTCAGAGCCAGATTTAAACCATACGTAAATTAAAACCACCTGTCCTACCAAGAATAATCAAGAAAAAACAGCTGGTATTGGGCAGCTCTACAATATCACATCCAAACTTTGCTCCATGTACCATCTACAAATTCTAAGTTCTATTTCCCAAGACTTGAGAGAGCACGATTACTTACCTTAAAGAAGGGGACAGAGAGAGACTGACAACAGAAGAAAGCAGAAGAGAAAGCACCATTTTACATTGGAAACTGGACACTTTACTGAATAGACGAATATAGAAATTACCGGGAAGACAGTGAGTTGCCACTACGTTTTAACCCCCTCTGAAACCTTACTGCTCCCGTGAAACACGTGCAGTGCACGTTCCATCCACAGCCCAGCTCTGTACAGAGAACGTGGCAGTGAGCGGCAGCCAAAGCATTCTGATGCCGAGGACATGGATCTTAACAGCCCACAGGCTGAAATAGAACAGCCACAGGTTCCATTCAGTCCCTATTCCGAAGCGACAGAAGACAAGAAATACTTCCCAAGCTGGCGGTCCCTGAACCCCGCAGGTCAGGCTCTCACCTGGCTAAGGCTGCCTGCAGCTCCTCTTCCTTCTTGGCCAGCTGCATTTTGAGTTCCGCAATCTGAGCCTGCAGCTCAGCAATCTGGTCATGCAGGTCACTGGAGTCCCCTTCAAGCTTTCGACGAGTCTTTTCCAATTCTTGCCTCTGCTTTTCTTCACGTCGCAGACGTTCTGATGGAGATGGGGACACGTTAAGTTACAAGAACAACACGAAGAACGCTCGAGCAGAAAAACAATAAAGCTATTTATGCAATAGTTTTTCATAATAATCCAACTGTCCAAACTGTAGCTGGAGTGCATTATTCTGTCAGGACCTACATATGCAACAGCCCCCCCAAACCTATCTGGGCAATTTCCCTTTCCCTCATCTTACAGCCAAACATCCTGCCCCCGTTCCACGGTAACAAACAAGCCAGCACAACGGCAGCCTCTCCCAGCACCCACGCAGGCATAAGCGCTCATTCAGTGATGCTGAACGCAAGGTCTGCTCTCCCTGTACTGAAGCTAAACAGGCTGGCTCCTGCGTGTTAACCGGGGCGCTGCCCAGATGAAGTGCCTCTAGCCTGAACTCCGAAGAACTTGTGCAAACAAGATATCAGAAACAGCACTAACCCTGACAGATCGATGCTGCTGGAAGTAGGAAAGTGGAGACACTTCCACAGGAGGAGAAGAAAGAGAACCAGCCTCTCTTCTCCATTGGCCTGCTGCTTTGGAGATGTTTTTTATTTAGATCTAGGGCTCAGCTGACAAGGCACATAACCTTCAGCCAGTCACTGAACAGCTCCACCAAACTGATCAATAGCATACACACTACAGACTAATTTTTAACCCCTCAGAAACTGGAGAGGACTAAAATGAAATGAAACTAGAAATTAAACTTAAATTCAACAAATTTTAATAAGAAACAGCCTAAAACTAAACAGACAAATCCTCTGCAGGATCTGGCTTTAAAAACAAACAAACCAACCAACCCACCTTAGAATCATGGAATGGTTTGAGCTGGAAAGGACCTTAAAGCCCACTTAGTTCCAACCCCCTGCCCTGGGCAGGGACACCCTCCACTAGGGCAGGTTGCTCAGAGCCTCATCCAGCCTGGCCTTGAACACTGCCAGGGATGGGGCACCCACAGCTTCTCTGGGCAACCAGCTCCAGTGCCTCAGCACCCTCTCCGGGAAGAATTTCTTCCTGATATCCAATCTGAATCTCCCCACTTTCAATTTAAACCCATTACCTTCAAGGTCTGTGATCATGGCCTCATGTTTATTCTTGAGTTTGGCCAAACTCTTCGATTTCTCCTCCTCCTCTGTCAGGTTTGTTGTAAATTCAGACATTCTGTCTTCCAACAGTTTCTTCTCCTGCAGAATTGAGAAGGCAGTGTCAAAGCAGTGGCTGGAATAACAGGAGATTTTTCCAGAGATGTCTGATTAAAGATGTCAGTGTCATGAGTGCCTACTCCTGCTACAAGGAAGCTTGGAATGAAAAAAAATCCTTTCAGGATTACAGATGGCATTCAAATAAACGGTTAAGGATGTGTATCTGATAGCCCTTTGAAAGCTGAAAGGGAAGTCTGGTTGTGAAACAACTTGATACTGTTTGGCATATCGGAAAACGTTTGCTCCTGGATTGTTATTTAGTCAAGGCTTTTTAAATATCACGCAATACAGAGTTGTGAAGAATACAGGTAGGCAGCTAATTTCAAAAATTCAGGTCAGAGTTGCTGAAGACAAGACTGAATTAATTCCTAAGTCTTCCCGTCAGGGGGGTGGCTCCAGGAGAAACACCTGTGCCTCTTTAGCCTGCACAAGAAGCTACAGGAGTCTTACCTTAGCCAACTTGACATTCTGATCTTCCAGAACCATCACATCTTCTTCCAGTTTCTTCAACTTGGCCTCTGTGGTCACTTTTTCTAGCTGCAACTTCTGCCTTGCGCCTTCCTCTTCTTCCAGCTGCTCCTCTAGTTCCTTCACAACGCCCACAGAAAAGGAAGGGATTTGTCAGTGCTGCTCACTAATCAACGTAACAGCACACCAGCAATACTAGAACAGACGGTTTCTTTACCCTTCCCTTCACAGTATTCTTAGGGCTTTCTAGAAGCGACATCTCTATCCTGACTTAATGCAACATCCTAACAAGTTTTCTAGCAGAATGAACAATGGTACTTGGCAAAGAATGCTGCCATCCCCAAAACACCTGGCTGAAGCAAAGAGCTGTTTAATTATTTGCCAAGTGGCCATCATCTTCAAGAATGGAACAGCTTGTTCCAGATGACTGACTGCCTGCCTCAGGCTCAGCACTGGAATCTATTGATATTTCCACAGCTACATTTTTCTATGCTTTTTTTTTTTTGTTCTCTGTCCCCCGTTTCCCTCCAAGCTGAGACAAAAGAATCCTTCTAACCCTTCTTACTGACAAGAGAGAATATTCCTAAGGCATTACCTGGATGTTCTGCTGCATTTTCTTCTTTTCAGCCTGCAGATGTTGACACCGTTCTTCCTCTTCCTCCACCCTTGCTTCCAGGTCATGACATATCTCCTCCAGTTCTTGTTTCTTGGCTGTCAGACGGGCTCTTATCTCCTCAGCTTCAGCACAGAGCTCAGTTTCTGCTTGCAACTGTTCCTGCAGCTGCATCTTCTCCGCCATTAGCTACATCGGACACAAAACCAGATATAACTCAAACACCAGTTTAACACAGATTGTTAAGTGCTTTGGTAAGTGAAGTGCTTCAGTGTTCTACAGTTACAGTCTTAATCACTGCAGCAGTCTCCTGCTGCTAAAAGTCAAAAGTTAAATATCAACACACAGTTGAGTTTGTTCTCTTCACGAATTGTGCACTGCAACCACGTCTTATGTTAGCCTTAACACATTTCTCAAGACCATGTCCATTTGAAGTAAGGAGATGGTCTAATTTTCTCCTGCAAAAGTAGGACAAATAATTATCAGTCCTACAGAAAAACAACCCTGCTGCCACCTTCTGTGTTCCGAACAAAAAGTATTCCATTAATGACAAGGCTGAATTCAACCAGCTTGCTGTAACATTCAACCCAAAGAGACTTTTCTTCACACAGTGGCTATAGAAAGGCAAGAGTACAAAATGACCTGCTAGAGGAACGGAGCTGGGAAGAAGGGTAAAGGATGCTGAACAAGATGGCAGCCAGGTCACATATTTCAACAAGCTGAAGCTTGTCCTTCAGACCAATAAAGCAAAAGAGGAGCTCTCAAGCAGTTGGCCAGGAAGAATGAGTTTTACACATGAGATTTGCAAACTCACCTGGGCCTGGAAGGTCTCCATCTCACTCAGTCTATTTTCTGCAGCTAGCTGCTTCTCCCTGACCTTTACTAGTTCTTCTTCCTTGGCCATCATCTCCTCTTCCTGTCTGCTTACTTGCAGAAGAGGCTTCACCTGAAAGGGAAACCAAGGAATGAGGCATGTGTAAGGAACAAGGAAAACATGTACTTGATGAGTATCGAATAAAACCACATTGTAGATAACTGCCATATCTGAAGGACTGGCCAATTGTTTTGTTGTGAACACTGGGAGGATCAGAGGATTAGATATCATCTACACTGCCAATAATACTTTCTGCCTGCACAACTCTTCCTCTGGTATGGGATGCGTCAGGAAGGGGTTGGGTAAATTCCAGACCCTCAAGAGCTAAGCAGTAATGATAGGAGAATGAAAAAGTTGCCACACTGTGACAATTCACAGGTAGGTCAATGTAAACAAAACACAAACAACACCCATCTGTGCTCCCCCGTCAAAACCCTTACAGGCATACTGCATAGCTATAAAACATCCTATGGCATTCCCTGCCTAAATTAATCACAGAGGAGTTGCAAGCCAGCCCAGCTGTAGAGGAAGTGGGTTTTGAGCTCTGCTTCAACCCAAGAAGCTGAAATTGCAACCAAACTGTCAAAACTGCAAAGGGAAATATATTACCTTGGTGAAGAGCCTCCACCACTGCCAGTTCCGCAGTTTCAAATAGGCAGCACAGTTCCTCTGAAGCACTTTCATGGCTGTCAATTGCTGCTGGCGCTTGGCAAAGGCTCTGCAAGGTAAGCAGAGGTCAGGCACAGGAACCCACAGTGGCACACAACTCTGAGCCCTTTCTTAGATACCTCTACATTCTGACTTTAGAAGGTTCCTTCCTGAAAACCAGCCAGATTTCCAGTGAGCTTCCTCTCTCTTTTAAAGTTTTTTGCTAAGAGTGGTTACCCTCTCCTTTATTCAATTGCCTATTTAATAAAGCTTTTCCCTAATGACTTCTCATCTGAAAAGCCTCACTATTTCCACTTCAAAAAAGGGAGATCTGGAACAGAGGCGTGCTTTCCTGTCAATCTGAGAGATACTACTTTTGTTTTTAGCGCTGTACCATTTGCAGCCTGACCTAACACCTTAAAAGAAATCCTACACCTCCTGGATTAGTACTGCACTAAGAACTTTACATTTTCACATTTGCAGTTTGTAGCTCTTGTGTCAAACGCTTTGCGTGCTGCATAGCATTGCTAGAGAGAGGGACAGACTTTACTGCTCTGGTAGGATGTGGGATAGCAGCACGCAGTTTCTCGCAGGTGCCAGAAGTCTGGCATTTCAGAGACCAGAGAACCCCAAAACAACCCTCAACTGTTACACACAACAAATAAATCATGGCCTTTCTGACAAAACATATTTTCTAGTCAGCTTTTTCTGAAGAGCAGCATGTAGGTGAATGGAAGAAATACACGTTGATAATGTACTTCATAAAATATGGTCCTTACTTCCTGGCCAGGTATCCTCTGCAGCACGCTTGGAAGCCAATAATGACATCTGTGATCTTCAGGTCTCTCTCTTCTTCAAGATGAGCAAGGACTCCAGCTCTGAAAAATACTTTACTCTGTCCAATGCGGTAAAGGTTGGAATCCAGCTCCAATGCTTTGATCTAAAATGAGAGAGAAGAATTCATGTCCTGCAAAGCCTGTGATGTGAAACATCACAAAACATATTTGTCTCATGGCTGGGAGATGCCTCTTCCCTACAATGAGCCACTCAGGCCAACCAAAGTTGCGAGCTCCCAATAATGTCCTGTCCCAATTAGAGGAGTTGGAGCTCAGCCAAGCACAGCATGAAGTAACCAGAGACAGAAAATATGATAGAAAGCATTGTTTAATACAACAACACATCAAGCTGATGACCAGAGCTACAAGGATGCTGTGAAGAACATAGTCAAGAGCCTTTCTCCTTTCCTAAAGGAAGCACAGCTGTTGGTCCTTCCTATTTATTTTTTTCTAGTCCTAATTTTTGTCAGGAAAAGGCTCCCCAACTAACTTTCCTATCGGTTAAAGGATTTGCTGTCAACACTTGTACTAGTGAAGAGGAATAAGGTATACTCCTTTAAGACAGAAAAAAGGGAATCCCTTACAGCCAAATTCAATTCAGCCTCCCCTAGTCTTCCAGTTACAGAGCCAAAGCTTTCCCTTTGAAGCAGGCAATCCTGCAGAAATTAATTGGGGCCTTCACTGAAAGCATTTGTCATCAGCAGGCCATTATAAAAGTTTGCTGAAGCTCATGCTTTAAGCATGTGCTAAAGATAACATTAATGCTTCTAAGCATTTTGGTTCCATGAAAACTGCTGGCATCTCACAGTGTGCACATCTGTGGAAACGGGAAGATCCTCTTTGCCTAGGATTGTTGAACCTCGGGCTAGTCACAAGCCTCCATCTGTGAAGCCAAGAGAAAGCTTCTTGCACCCTCCTTCTCTCAGACAAAACACTTGACTTTGGAATTTTGGTCTGTGAGTACAAGATATATTTAACATGCACAACTCCAACTTCCACACCACACCCATCAGTTTATTCTACTCAAGTACAGTTTCTCAGATGTCTTACCATCAGCACACAAGCCTGCTTTCCATCCATAAATCCTTTGGGAATCGCATTTGGAGTCAAGATTTCATATCTGAAAAGGAGAAAGCGTTAGACTAATTAATTACGCAAGTATATTGAAAACAACAACAATCAGTAATGCATGACGAGTTTAACAGTTTACGGTCTTGTTAGAAGAAAAAAAAAAATGGCATCCCTGAAGAACAGAGCATGAAGCAGCAGTCTCAGACGGGGTCCTCTATCCCTCACCTTAGCTACACGCTTACTAGAGAAGTCAAAGATGCTTTTGGGAGGCTTTGTGCCAGGGAATATCGAGGGACAGATTCTCTGTTGCTGCTTCTGAAAACAGTGGCAATCTAGTTGCAATAAAATGCTTCAATTTTTGCACTTATGTCTTAACTTTGCCAGGGTAAAGGCTGCTTCAGATTCATTTCTACGCCTTACCTTTGTCTGAATTCCTGGAATACAACTCTGTTGGGGAAACCTTGACGACAAATACGGATTCCCTCCAGCACTCCATTACAGCGAAGTTGGTCGAGGACCAAGTGGGGATCTAGTTTTCCAGCCTAGTGAGGAAAATGCATGTTTTATAAATACCACAAAGCTTTTACGAAAGGGGCTTACTCCCTTGCCCCTCCCTCCTTTTTGTCAAGCAGCCAGTTCTCTCTTTTCCAGTTAGAGGCAACTGAAAGCTTTTATGCCACCTTAAGAACTGCAGAGATCAGTCTCCAAAATTGTGGGAATGCACAGTTATTTAGGATGACTTTTAAAAGATATCCTGAGAAAACAGGCCTTCCTTAAGATCTCTTGTAAAGCCTGACAAAAGATAGCACCCCAGGTGCAGGCACAGAGAAGCCCATGTCAGGCTGCCCGGGCAGTACTGTTTTATCTGTATTTACCTTTTTCTCATGGTTGGGGATAATGCAACGGACAAAGTTGGGGTTGGTGTTCCTCAAGGTAGCCATCAGTTTAGCCAGCTGTTCCTTATAGAGCTGTCCCACTGTTCGGAACATACCCTTCCTGGTTTTAAAGGCCCCTGGCAGTGCTGTGTCTGACATACCAGCTACCTGATCCAGGCCAACGATACGGTCAACTAGAGAGAGCACAAGAAAAAGCGTTACAATTCTGCCACAACCAAAGGAAGCATTGGAACGCACAAAGAACATCTGGGTAAAACAGGATAAATGAGAGGAGCTGCAGGATCCTTTTTGCTTCATCTCTACACAGATGTCGACTCCTGTACAGAATTTGTGCAGGGATAGGAGCAGCAAGGAAAAAAAGCAACAGCTCTCTACAGGAAGTTTGAGTGATGGAGTCAAACTTACTCCCAAACGTATTTTACTGATGCTCTGGATGGCAGCTCTGGAAGAGCAATCTAAAAGTGAGTTTCAGATGCTTCCACTTGCTTAGGTTACAATGAAAAACAACAAACCAAGAGTTCTCGCTGCTAGCCCAGCAAAGTCAACCGTTAGTTAACTCTGACCCAGAAGGGGCCACAGTTAGAGAAAAAGCCCAGCTTCACTCTTGCGGTACAGGCAGAGCTGCCACGGCTGGTGATCAGAGAAGCCGCATCTACTTGTCAGCTGAGCAAACATGGCAAAAGGCATGACAGAACCAAACCTCAAGATACCACAGGTTGAGTTACTGTCGTGGAATATTCTACTCCAAAAGTGACGTGAACAATACCACTAGAAGAAAGTCAGAACTCCCTGCGCCAACAGTCTCCCTACTACGCCACAGTGACACCCAAGCACCGATGAAGCTATCACCTTGATGGGTGGACTCTACAGATCTCTTTTTTCCCCCCCAACAGAAGCCAGCTAGAACTGAGAGTAGCAGGGGCAAGAAGAAACTACAGCATTACTTTTTCCCATTGCTCTTCTACAAGGAGATATAAATTCACCCACCCAATCAAAACCAATGGTATCACTGCAAGTTTCTATACCCCCAGTACGTTTTTCACTAAAGGCTTCAAACTACTACATCACTTTATCTTTAGTGCTTGGCTGGTGCCTGCACTCAGGCTCCCAATCTTCACTTCAGAAACTACATCAACTTGTACTCAACTGGCTTCTGAATCAAAAATCTGCTAAGAGAAACCCCTAAGAAGAAACAAGAAAGGATACTCTGATTTACAGCTAGTATTAGTTTACAACTGCTCAGTTCTGGAGCAGTGTTAGAATAGGGTCAAGGTTGTCTTATCCCAGAGAAGGTTATGCTATGCCACTAGATGACATCACGGGGAAATCCACAGAAAAGCGTTCCAGATTGCAGCTGGAACGATCCTCTTAATCTTCAGACCTGCAATCCACATCAGGATAGCAAAAGGGACAGTCACTTGCAACAGAAGATCCAGCTAAGAACAATAAATGAGAACTCTTAAGCTGCAGTTCAGTTGATACTTCAAGTCCAAAAGGAGACTCACACAGCTAAGGCCTTGCTAGGCACAAGTTGCTGACGGTCATTTTTCATGCAGTACAAGTTCCTTTGCCAAACTAACTTCTAAATGATCAGCAGCTGCATGAAATCCCCGATACCAGAACCAATGTTAAGCTGGATTTCAGTTTAAATGCAGTCACAGAAATCCTCCTTCCAAATCTTGCAAGAAATACAGCCTTGCTAGCTCTACATCCACACAGTCGACAGCTTTTAGCTGTTGCTAGGCGAGTCTTCCAAGAGCAACCTTTAGCACCTGGACATGGCCATATTTTTTTGTGTGTCCACTTGCAAGGTAGAGTTTTGCTTTTGTTTTCAAGTCCGTGAGGAGCTACTAGCACAAAGCAGAGGAAATGAACAAGAAAGACAAGCAGGTATGACAAAAGGACAAAGAGAAGTTAACGGAAGCGTTTCTCGCATGACGCTAGGATGCATTACACACGACACGACAGCTGGGTTTCTCAGTCACCTGGTTCTAGATGAAGAATAGGAAAGTGTTGATAGAAATAGGCTCTCTGAACGTTCTGCATCTCTGCAACAGACAGAGACGTCAAAGAAAACCCACCACAGAAAGCGACAGCAACAGTAAGACTCAAAAGCAGATAAACCCAGAAAAGAGAGTAAAATACTGAACAACACTGCAGAAAACGCACTCGTTGCAGGAGTAAAAACGGATTCACCCTCGGATCTTGTGTTTAGAGTCTTGCAGCTATGCAAGCTGCTGGGACATAATGATGCATTCACACTTTATCCTGGCATTCCTGGTTTGGAGAAGCGATTACTATGTATGCAGGAAGCTTAACGTAAGCTGCTGCAAGCAAACCTTTCTCCTGAGTTACAGTGAGCTTTTAATGCAATACCATGATCTAAGCAAAGGCTGTTCCAGATAATGCTCATCTTGGTGGCTTAGTCTTCAGGGAATAAAGCAACACAGCTCATCACAAACTTTTGATGATCAAACAAGCCCTTCCACATAAAACAAGAGAAAATTAATGAGATTAAACTTAATTACATACCATCTTTCCACAGCTCAGACACAAACTTATCCGACGACTGGTGGAGAAGAGTAGCAATGTTATCATTCAGCGGATCCATGTTCTTCATCAGCCATTCATCTGCTTTATAGTCCACCTGGAGAAGATAAACATGTCAAGAAACTTGGGAGGGGGGAAGAGGGGGCTCTGCAGCACAAGGTGCAACAAGATCCTGCAAAGTCTATGAAAGCAGCACCGAGGTTTGCACAATCAGCAGCAGATTGCCTAATCGTCCTTGGATTTGCCATCTAAGCAAGCACACCTACAAATTCCAAACCTTAACAAACAGCTGCATGTTCTGTTCTGTCAGCAAGGGGAATGGACTTGCAATGCTAGTTTGCACCACCCAGAGTGTGACACAAAAAACAAGTGCATCATCATTTTCAGTGATGGAAGTCTTGATGCAAGGTTTCTGAAAAGCACCTCCAATCTCACCGAGTCACAGAGAACAAACCTACATCGGTGTCAGTCTGACACATCTTCAACTATACACATATAACTTGCCATTTCCCTTCAGGCCCTGTAAGCTCCACAGCAGTGGAACAACTTTGTGACATCTTCCACTGGTTTCCCATGGGCAGCCGTTTCTGAGCAGCAGTGGTTATGCATTACAAAATACAGCAAACACTCCAATGTTCACATTTTAGATACTAATTCTTTTACCTTGCCAGCATAATGTATGATACAGAAGTCAGCTTTGTCTTTCAGCTGTTTCGGCTTCTGAAATTTGGGGTGGGTGCCTTGTTCTTGTACCACCTTTTCCACAAAGCTTTTGTCTGTTGCTTTTGGGAACCAGCACTCTTCATCCAGCAGGGCCAGTATGCCAGGAGGCCCAGCCTTAAAGAAGGGAAACATCAAAACCTCATTAAGTACATGACTACATCAATAATTACACCTTTAGCTGGCTAGAAAAAAGGATACCTAAGCCTGATCCCCCATCACATTCACCAGTTGTGTGGTATCACTTCAATTACTTCCATACTAATAGAAATTGTTAATCATTCAAAATCCTCATCTGAATTCTGAACGTTTTTATGAGAAGGTCTCTTCCATGACATTTGTCTATGTTATTTTATGTGTAAAAAAAACCCCCCAAACCTTCTAAATAGAAAGAACACTACCACACTGTTCTCCAAACATCCAGGTGCCTAAATGAAGGCCATAGCAGAACATTTCACAAATTAGCCCTTACTACTATGACATTTATAAATTTCCAAGCTTCATTAGAGCAGAATGAAAGCAACAGATTCACAGCTTCTCATCACACAGCGAAGTATGGAAGTTCACACTACTTATGGTAAGCCACACATACACCTAGCACCATGCAGATCTACACAAATGAAGACGATTTTCTGAGAGGAAAAAGTGGCCGACGATCTATTTTCACGCAATATTTCTTACAGAACCGATACCAACAGATTTATTGGTGACATACTTTCAGACAAAGAGGGAGCCGATCACTTCTGCTTCGAAGCACACCAGTGTCAGTAGAGGACGACAGAAGCTAGAAAGCTAGTTTCCAGTCTGAAGGCAGAGGTTACATGCTCAACGACAAAAGCAGTGCAGCCTTTTCTTGCTGTTTGACCATACAACAAGCTTACCGGCTTCTCTATGAGGTCAATGCAGGGCTGCAGATCCAGGCCAAAGTCAATGAAATTCCACTCTATGCCCTCCCTCTGGTACTCCTCTTGCTCCAGAATGAACATGGTGTGGTTGAAGAGCTGCTGCAGCTTTTCATTTGTGTAGTTAATACACAACTGCTCAAAGGAATTCAGCTGATGAAGAAAGAGACAGAAAAATGTTTGAGCAGTTGTTTTTGAAGACACACCTACTATTAGCACGAAAGATCACATCTACAGTTGGGGAATTGAAGCTAGTGTTCCGTGCGGGGTGGACAGCCCTTTGTCAATAACCCCACTTGCTTATGAACTGCCTTTCCAGTCACATGCCACTGCACCACTGCTGCAATCCCCAGGGAAGTGCATACACTGTTCCTCAGACTTCGCAAAAGAATGTTTAGTTGTAAACAGCAGAAGAATTACTGCAGCTACTTAACCCGGGAACAGACCAGACTCCGGTTTTCTCACATACTCAGAGCTGGCAGGTCCTCTTCTTAGGAAGAGGAAGCACCAGAAGGTTGAAGACAAATTCCTAAAAGCATGTGGACTGGAAAGTCCCTTTTTAATGTTTATATAAAATCAGAGCAAGGAAAAGGAGGGAAACTTCTTCACCATCTCCAGAGTTCTTCAAACCGTAAGAATAAAGTTAATAACCAAGGGTGCATTTTCCTGTTAGACCACACTAAATATAATGCAGCTGCTGAAGAGAATGGTCCTGTTCTACTTCCTCCATGTTTCAGTAATTCCTAACCACGTATCATCACTCCCCTCATTTTCATGAGATCCAGCAACCACGAAACCAAAGGTAGACTTGATTGAGGAGGGGAGAGGAATAAAAATAAAAATCAGCTTTTCCATGGCTCAGTTTTCCATTCCATGAATAAATCGATCCGATTCCTCGTGCAGCTGCACATGAGCTAGATCCAGCATAACACAGGTTGATAGGAGCTGCCTGGCTGGCATAATGGGGATGCCAGGATAGTTCTTTTCTGAGGGCAGCCTGTGGTTGCTTCAGACCAAGTGTAATGCAAAGCCACATTCTAAAATTCTTGCTTCATAGACATCATAGTTTGGCCTAACAGTTCACTGCCACCTATAGAGGGAGCTCCCACTTCCCATCTTTTCCATCCTCATGTTTTCTTTAGCTCATCCTCTCCTACGTTTATCTTGCATCCGTTTTTATGCTCAGATACCCCTTTGCAGACTGATTCAATTATAAAACACCCTAAAAAATATTTTCTGCAGGGTTAGAGGTGAACCATATAAGCAGTTGCAGCCAGGAGCAATAGAAGGGAAAAGGAGCAAGTTCACCCCTTTGCTGCATCATGAGCTGTTAAATCAGTTTAGCTGTATGTGAAACCACCCTCTGATCCCCAATTTTCATGCTTCCTGCAGCAAGGAACGTACACAGGTCAGAATATATGTAGGCTCTGACTTGGTCTACCGTTTCTCTGCCTTTTCCAAAACTCATCAGGAGGAAGAAGAAACCATTTCTAGCAATTTTTAATGATGCTAATGGGTTTCAGTGCACTATATCATTTAAATATTTTGGGACAGATTAATGAGACAAAATTTTAAGTCCAGTGGTGATCCATAACTCTACATGACATTTTTAAAGACTTTTTTGTAGGTTAGCAAACTCTATGCTGTGAGATATATAGAGCTAGAACTGTGCAATTAAAATAATTCTGATGCACATACCAAAAGGATGCAAGCACCAGAATATATAGCAATGAGATAAAACATTTGAAGAACGTACCACTTTGGTTATTTAATAACCTGACAGTTCACATCAGCAGGGATCTCAAATAACAAATGAGGACTACACATCCTTTCCAAAACTATACGATTCCAGTTTTAGTGATTTCCTTTAGTGGTCTTTGCTCCATTTTAAAATGTGCTGAGTGCAAGGACCTGACTTCTTACCTCAAAAATCTCAAAGCCAGCAATGTCAAGGATTCCAATGAAGGATGCACCCTGTCGCTTGGTCTTATCCAGTGCCTTGTTGATACGCATAACCAGCCACCGGAACATACGTTCGTAAGTGGCTTTGGCCAGCGCTTCAATGGCAAAGTCGGCCTACGCAGAAAAAAGACAAAGATCGGGAGCTGCATTATAATCCAAAGGCAGGCACAGATTTCACTGTGTCAGCATCTAATGGGCAACTGTAGTTTGAGATTCTTCTCTGCACCACCAAACTCACTGAACAAGGCTCATTTCAGAGGTTATTCCCAATAACAAGTAGATGGCACAGTGATACTCAATAAACAAGCGTGAAATATTTGTCTTACTAAATTAGTGTGTCAAAGACAATTTCAGGATCCTGCTTGTTGGAGGAACTAATGCTTGTTGGAGAAAAGAAAGAGGAATGATGCCCCTTCACCTTCAAAGACTACAGTAACATAACATGTTTCATAGGCCCAAAGTAACGCATTTAAATTCTTTGTAATTTAGGATTTGTGAAGCCAAATCCCCTCCTCCCATGCCACTACCCTACCTGTAATGGACACAAAAATACTATGCATAGTAGAAATTAAAATGGAAAGGCAGCCTGTGACAATTTCTACACTTCACTCTCTTCCCCATCCCTTCCATGTTACGGAGACATGTTTATTTACACCGAGAATAAGGCTGTGTTCATAAAGAAGACGTGCAGCGAGTAAGCACAGGAGCTTTGGTCCATTCAGGAGGCCACTAGCTCCTAGGTCAGGTTTCATTTAAGAACGCAACCTGATTCAAGAGTGTTAGAAAATTTACAGTTTCAGGGGTGAGCAGCAAATTCTACCACCCTAGCAGCTGCACTACTCAAACCCAGTGCTTTCCATATTACAGCAACTTGAAAATATCCTTCCACTAAAGGAACTTACTCCCTTCAGACAGCCAGTCACCAGAATTAAGGGAGTTGCATTCTTTCTCTCTTTTTTAATTTTTTTCTCCACAGATGAGAAAGTGCTACAGGGGCAGGGTGATTTATATCTTTAAACAGATGAAGTGAATAAATACTAGAAGCAATATGTATACTACGTTATCCAAATGTGGCTGCCACACACTGCAACCACAAAGATGGTTCTTAATCACTACAGAAACCTCCAATACCTTTGTTAGCTTTGTGGCAGCAAGATTAAAGTACTTGTTCATTTCTAGAGAATGCATACCTGCTCTTTGGTCTGAGCTTTCTGGACATAATCTCGTCCAACTTTGATGCGAGGAGTCAGGATGCCTCTAGTGAAATCCGTCACATTGATACCCAAAAGGTGAGACACTTTCTGAGCAGCTGAAGGTGGTACAGGAAACAATGAGATTAATATTCTTCTGTTTTTCTCACAGACAGCAAGAGAAAAAGAAGAAACATTCCTGCAACAGCCCTCCCAAGAGAGTCATGAAACAGCTCATACAAACCATGAAATGAAGAACAGGTTCATGTGACAAAGAAAGGTGTCTTCAAAACCAAAAATGTACCCCCCAAAACTCTTGCAACCCATACTACAGCTGATTTGCTCCAGAAGCCACCAGAGTAAATTTGAAGCAATACACCCATACCACTAAGTCATTACACGGAAGCTTTAGAGTTCATAGTCTGTAATCAGTTTAAAGGTATGCCAAGTAACGGATTTCTTAATCAAGCTAATTGTTCTCTCTTCATCTACTGATTAGCCTTTGAGGTAACGCTATTTCAGATTCAAGATCCAAACACCCAAATGGTTTACGTTCCTCCTCAAAACGCCATTTAGATAAATTAGCAGCCTCTCATATTCCTGCAGTACACCTATGAGGACGGTTTAAGAGCCAAGTCTTCCAAGAGACAGCCTTCCATCAAGCGAAACATGGTACTATTTACACATGCAACAACAGGTAGTGCAATATAAAATACATACAACTACTTTATACCCTCCACAAAACTACCCACCCTACTCTCACAGTTACACGTCTACCTGAAAAGCCAGCAAAGAACATTCCTTAAAGCCTGATAATATCGGCCTGTAGGAGCAATCATTCCTAGCTTGGTTCAAACATACACACAGTATGTGTTCCGGGAGAGTAATCCTTTTCATCTAGTCATGACGGGTACTTCCTGCCTAGCCCTGTCACAAGAGCAGTGCCACATTCCTGCCCGTGGGTGGCTGCAAACCCATGCCTGGCAAAACAGCCTCTATTTGTCTGAAGGAGCTCCTTTGACAGAAAATTCACCTTCTAAAAACCAGGATACCCGCATTCTCCACATACTATAATACATTCTTCTACTTGCAAGAGCTTCCTGCAGGCTTTTCTTCTGCATTTTTCTTTGGGGCGGGGAAAGGAGATTGCTTACCTGTATTGTCTGGCATGGAGGCTTGGTCTGTGTTACGCTCCTTCTTGAAGACTATGTTTCCAAGCTGGAGAACACCCGAGATAACCTTCAGCAGACCTTTTAAAGTAATAATAAAAGCTTAGTGTTAGGCACCACCAGAAGCCCTGATATGACCCAGTTACCTTGCCTGACACGGTTAAGAAGGCCTTCTCAACATCCCAAGGATCCTTCTGGAATCCAGGAAGAACCACTACAGGTAATTCCTCTACATGACTCCCATTCAGGACACAGGACCTTCCCTGTGCCTCCTCTGCAAGACTACACCGCCTGGAAACTTACCCAATTCTCAACATCACTACAGTAAAGTGGGAGACAGGGCAGAGTAACGTGCCATCCTACACCATCTGTATTTTTGATAAAATGTTTGTTTGCTGTTAGAGGGCTAAAATTCACTATTTTCCTCAGTACTACTGTTAAGCGCAGAAAGGAGACAGTAAGAGCACAGACCAATTAAAGAGAAGGAAGACTTTGTTCCCTTAACCCCGTATCACTTTCAGCTCCCTGACCAAGGTCCACAGGCCATACAGACAGACATTACAATGTATGAATGGCAGCAGGATGTGGGCGAAAGTGCCTGCACCATGACTAATTACGTGCTGAAGCACCCCACCCATTGCTAATGATATATTCATACTCTTCAAACGGTGCACGTCACAAAAGCAGCATCAGATGCTAGAACAGGGAAGACGTTTTTCAGTGCCGTAGCATCACTTCAGTTTTCACTGTGTTATCAATCATAGCTCATTGCCTAACAGCTTCTAGTTGCCTTGAGCAAGGTAAGCTGCCAGGCATTTGCAAAGGACATCTTCTACCAAAGATTCTTTCATCCTCTGGTTTCTACCTGCTACAGAAACATTTGTTTTAAAACAACATCCTTTTGATAGCAGAGCAAACAAAGGCTCCATATATGCTACAACAGGACTAGCAGAAAAGAAACACGTATGTTCCTAGCGGCATGTTATGAAAGCCAGTGGTTTGACAGTTGAATCTGGGGTCCTGGCACTTGGACAGGCAGCTTATTTTGATGTTGTCTCCTAAGTGAAGATAGTTAGTGTTTAGACTTTACATCAAAGCCAAGTAAGCCTACCACCTAACCAGCTACTGTATGTATTATTCTTCTAAGCCTGTAAGCAACAATAATGCACTTCACACCTTGAACAGCAAAGCACTAAAGCTATCTTTGCTGTAGCGGTTGGAACCAATAGCTCATCCATGTGACAGCAAAGGCATGCCCTAGAGCACACATTAAACACCCAACTCAAAACCAGAGCATAGCAGGACATCCTGACAATGCATTAGGCTGCCAATTCTTTTACTCGGTTCAGGCAAATTTCTCTTCACCTCCATTCAGCAGTTTCAGTCTCAGACGATTCAGGAGATCAAGAATTGTATTAAACTGTGGATAATGACAGCGTGGATTTATAGCAGACTCGACTGTGAAGAGCAATAGTTAAGGCACTGGCACCTACAGCCACAAGAGCTGCAGCCTCCAGCGGAGGAGGTGGTGACCTCAGACCACCACAGCTGCTTGCTTCAGAGTCGAGAAAAAACAGCACTCGCTTTAGAAGACCTTATACATTTGGAAACCGAGATTTTGCAGAACACTGGTTCCCAACCAGTGAGGCAGATCATGAATGAGACAGCACAGAGCTCGGGTGAGTATGTATCACTGCACTTTGTGCAGGCTGCATGCAATTCTAGCTTCACTGTCATGGTACTGTGCTCCCAGAATCAGACAATATTAATTTCTGATCAGCAGTTCAGCGTTAAGCTGGAAAGAAAGGCACTATGACCAGGCTATTCTCAAAGTACTAATCCAGCAGTGGTTGGATTAAATACTTCAAAGCCACTGCTTAGGAATAGGGGGAGCACACAAGCCATGCATTGCACAAGAGAATGAGGGGATTCTTGTATCTTGGATGCGTTATTCATGAAGTGGATACACAGCCCTCAGATGGGGAACAAAAACAGCAAGCAGAAGCGTGTTTTCATTAGCTGCTTGACTTCTAATGTTAACTGTGTAAACTGAAACTGCACTGGTAGATCCTGAGGTGGGTCACTCCGCAGTCACTGAGTTTATAACTTGCGCACTGCTCATCTGCGAGGGGGAGGGGGGCTGGACCCAAACCAAAACCAACAAAAGACCCCAAACAAACGAAGAACCCCAGAACAAGAAAGCTCCAGAGAGATATGATCTGTTCCCTCTTATTTCCTTGCATTTTCAAAGCCTTCAGAGCACTCATACCTATCTGCTCCTCATCTGGGATGCCCATGATCTTCATTGCCTCCATGGTCTCCTGAAACATATCCTTGTCCTGCTGACCCGGGATCGTAACGTGCCCATTGGAAAGGAAGCGATATTTGTTGTACGGCTCCAGCAGCAGATCAGCTTGGGAAAGAATTGAGAATAAAGTTACTATGGCTGCTTCCCCCCCCCTCAGGGGACAACAAACTACCACTGAGATCAAATTTCTGACTTGCATATGCTAGTAGGTGCTGGTCGAATCTGGGATTAAGCCCAGTTTTACTGCAGGCTGAACATGTAATGTATTTTAGATAAATTTGAAGGTTTTCCGCCTTATTTCCTTCTATTCCCTTCTCTGGACTACTCTGCCAAAGCAGTGTCAATCATCATTATGCCCTAAATCTGTAAGAAGTAGGGATTAACCTGAAAGTAAATTTGCCTTTAATTTCAGACACCTCATTTGTTTCAAGTCAGGTGAAAGTTAACATACAGCTCGTGAAACAGTAGCGACTATGAGAAAAGTCCTCTCCTTCTGTCTTTCTTCCAGATCAATTTGCAGCTCTTGCCCAACACAGGCCCCGATTACTAGGCTGAGCTAGGTGCACTGGGATCCTAGACTTCTAAAGCTGCTTAGGTGCCAGCAGCTTTGCTCCATTCAGTTAAACGCCGAGTGCGTCACAGTAGGACCATTCCTGCAGTAGGAGGGTTCACGTCATGCAAGACGAGACTAAACATGGGACAGTGATTTTAGATAAGGAAGGGTGTAGAGTCATTGCTGGCAAGGAGACAAGTGCAGGAAGGAACCAGAGAAGCAAGTTTTCAGGAACTGAGAAGTGCAGGGGAAGGACAGAGGGATGTCTGAATGGGCGGAAGAAGTGGAGGAGGGGTGACCACATCCAAAAGGCAGAGCCCAGAAACTAGGAACAGGTCCTAGCCTACAAGTGTTTTGGACCCCTGTCATTGTGATGAGGGAACCCCACAACTACAACAAAGCCTTACTTACTCTTCAAATGCTCGCCTGCCCCAGACAGCAGGTAGTAAAAGATGTGGAAGGTTCTCTCCTCCTTGGCTTGACGAATTGCACGTGACTTCTCCAACAGATCTTCAGAGAGTCAAGGCATATGGCAGGACATACAAATCACTTCCTATTCTGTGGCAGGAGAAAAGGCTCGTACTACCTGATGTTCTCCTCATGCCAGTTAACAGGGGTATTGATTTAGCAGTCATTACCAGTCAGCAACCCACTGAGCTTCTGGTCAGTCCTGCCAGATTCTGAATGATGATTACGGTAAGAGACACTAAACTGAAAAACCAGAAAAACAGTGGCCATCCATCCCTAACTGCCTTGGACAAAAATGAGAATGGCTTATGAAATTGCAAAGTTATTCATCTTATATCAGTTTATGCTTCCATTCCAGCCTCCTAAGATTAGAATTCATTCATTCAGAAAGGAATCCCACCATGATCACAAAGGTCACAAAATACTAGATGAAGAAACAGGAGACTACGACAGCAATCTTGCTAGCAGAAATTTAAAATGCTTCCTACCACTTTCTCGACCTGACAAACAATTTTTTTTGGTACCTAGATTGCTAGGTACCATTACTGCCACCTCTGTGGCCTTTAATTTCTTCTTTTAAGTGGTTACAGAAAGGATACAGGTCTCGATATTGGCTCCAACAATGTAGCCGTTGACATCAAAGTTGATTCTGATGAACTTGCCCTAAGAGGAAGATAATAGTGTTAAAATTAGTATTCATTCTATCTGTTAACAGCAGTAAACAGCAAAGGTAAACCTCTTTTTCATCCACGAAAGGAAATTCAGAACAGGTCAGGCAGGTTTTAGGCAAAACATAAGGTCAGCCAATAGACAATGCCTGCTGATCACAACAGTGATTTAACAAACAAGACACCAAACACTTTCAGACATTTCTGACATTCAGACAGCCTACAATTCAAATTTGTTATGTTTCAGCCCAGATTTCCCACAAACAGGGTGGGAACTCCCTTCAGTTTCATGTGCTATACGATCTGGACAGTTTTGCCTCCCTCAACATTAGCTTCAACCATTTTCATTTAGTTCCAGCTCTAAACTCTCCCATCTGCCTCTCAGACACCACCCACTGCTCTCCAGAACAAGTAAAATAAGGACCAGTATTTGCTCTCCAAGATAAAACAGACGGTAACAAACTTACAATAAAAATAGACACAGATGATCCTGGCACAGGGTCAGGTTCCTCCGTTCCACTGATTTATCAGGTCTATTCTAGATAATCCACCAAATTAAATTCATATTCCAGATTAATTTGAGGGAAGCCACTCACACCCTGTCCTATCCTCAACAGCAATACACCCAAAGGCAGGCCAAGTCTTCCCTCTGGAGAGTGTAGAATACTGCTGAATAGTAATACTCACAAATCTTGAGGAGTTGTCATTCTTTACTGTCTTGGCATTTCCAAAGGCCTCCAGGATAGGATTAGCCTGGAGCAACTGTCTCTCCAGTTCTCCCTAGAGAGAAACCAGAAATTAATAGAGTAGGTAGTGGTTTACTGCATTAACTTTGGGTCAAACCAGCGCTGAAGTTTCAGTTCACACTAGCTTGGCATCTGTTGTAGAGAAGCCACATTACACCTTAGGAGATGATCCCTTAAACCTTCAAAGGAGACTCATTAGTTATCTGGGAATAACAAACATTCACAAATACGCCTTATTCCCTTCCTCAACACAAGGGCATTCCAGTGCTGTCTTTCTGTTAACAAGCCGCCTGCAAAGCCATTTGACCACCCCACAGACTTCTCAGGATCAAAGCAAAACACTTTGCCATCCAAGATCAGGCCCTCATCCCAGAAGTGTCCTGCCATCTAGGCTGGAAGAGTGAGGGAAATCCTGTCTTCCTACTGCAAGACAGCCTTAAACTCTGCTAGGATTAGGTTAAGAAGATAGTCTGAAAAGGTCTAGTGTTTAAAAAAAACCAAACAAACCAAAAACAAAACAAAAAGCTTGCACTAAGAGTCTACATCTTCCAAAATACAAGCAGGCAAAAACCTCCTTTGTAAGGAGGCGCACACACACACAGAAAAGAATTAGTGGTATCCCACAAACTGCACGATCGCTTGCATTCTGCTGCCATATTCGCACACTCCTTCCCTCAAGGAACACAAAATGCTGGAGCTGTAGAAAAAGAAAATTCAGAACCTTTACCCCTGCCAAATACTGGACCATTGGAGCATATACACCTTCCCCTACAGACTCCAGATGTGTCCCTGTCTCTGCAAAATTACTTGTCCTCTGTGCTAAAAGCATGGAGTTCCATACATTTCAAGATTACTTCAAAAGCTTCTAGAGATAGAAAATTACAGTTTAATGTTTCCCTTTTGAGTAGTTATCGGTAAGTACGCAAGACTTTCTGTGCATAATGGATGGAAATGAAGTCTGAATCACGAGAACTGGAATTTATGGGCAAATTACTTAAGGGTATTTCTGAAGGAGAATTGTTCCCATTCATTCTCAAGGTGCATTATAAAACAGATTAGTCCGTACACAGTCTCTCTAAAAATACATGCAATAACAAGAAAAGAGGAAGATACATGAGAAACTGTACAAAGAACTACAAGTCTTTATTTCACTCCCACAATTATCTCACTCCATGCTTGCCAAGTGCAGAGCCAAACAAGACCCTCAGTCCCTGTAGAACTGCAGATACACAGAAGAGGCAGCTGCTGCAAACACTTTCATTCACTGCCAAGTATATACAATAAGGGGGTTAGGCCTGAGAAGGGAACCTGAGCTGGGACATCTGCTCTCTCACAACAGAGCCAACATGTGGCTTTCTAAGGAGAAAACCCTGGAAGTCCTTGGAACTGTGTGGCAGCCACATTTCTGCTCCTATTCTGGCACATGCCCTGAAGCTGGCACACTCTTCCCTCACCCCATTCCCCTTCCCCATCCTGCAGTGAAGTCCTAGGCCTTTGTTTGCGACTGCGATCTGTTACTATGCAAGTGAGAGATGCCCGCAACGCAGCGTTTCAACCCATCCGCGGAGGGAAGAGATAAAAAGCCCATCTTTTCCTCTAAACAGAAGTCACATCAGATCTATTTTAACTATTTGGCCAAAAATAAGCTCATGCTTAGCCTCACAAAGATCAAAAGTGTACAGAAATCCATACCCGAGACCATCCTGTTATTTAGTACCTCAGGAACAAAGTGTCATTAGTGTCAAGTAGGTGTTGGTACACTGTAGTTTAGAGGTGATTAGGTCTCTTGAACCACCAAGGCAGCAGTGCACATAGAGAACACCAGCTCAGCACACAGCAATATAGAGCTGGGGGGAAACGCTAAAGACTTGGTCAAGTCAGCTCTCAGGGCTTGCCTTAGCATCATGATGCAGTGGAAAGAGCAAGTTGTCAGCGTGCCGTGGCAATGGCACCTAAGATTAAGTGACTGTGATTACAGCGACGTATCCACTCCTCAACCGCATGCGCTGTACTCCACTTTTGTTTAGAAAGACAATCCTTTTATCCTTAAAATTTTTAAGTAGTTTTTGCTAGGGTCTGTTGGGTTTTTTTACCTTTAATTTTGACAGTCACCTTTCACTGAAGGAAGACTCCTACAATGAGTAATTTTGCAAAGCAAAAACTGCACAACACAGAGCTGTCAGTCACAAGCTTTCTAGAAATTCGAAGGTTCCCATCATTAAAATGCTGCCAATTTTCTGACACCTGTAACTGCCATTCCTTGACCTGAAACAAACTGGTTTAATACTTGGCATGCATTTGAAGTATGAACAATATTCCTCATGAAAACAGAAGCAATAACAGCCACCGGATCTGTCACCTTGTGGTTGGGCAGCGCACACTCTTCAGTACGCTCCCTTGCTACTGCTCTGAAGTTACCACACCAGTTTAAAGCAACTAAACCTTGACATCTATCTTTTACTCTGAATTTTTTGCATCTCATACGCTTTTTGGAATGATTTCTATGCAAGGTGGAAGATTTGCCAGCCATTTATTTCTCAGAAAATATGGAGAAAGTCATCTAGAAATCATAGCTAGCTTTAACAGCATGCAATTTAAAAAACTAAAAGATGGGGAGGGTGTTTGGGGGGTTTTGTTTGATCTTGTGGGTTCTTTTTTTTGTTGTTGTTTTGGGGTTTACACTTTAAAAATATGCTTTTGTATTGTTCTTTGCAGTCATGTGAGATATTCTCAAATAACTGAGTCCCAACAACAGCAGGTTGGATGGGGAAGGGAGAAATATCATCACTAACCTAATTTTCATTACAAATATTTCAGCATTAGCAACCATTACCCACGAATTTCTGATTAGATGCAAAGATTCTCACCTTGAAAAAGCTATTTGTCATTGTCATAGCCTCACACTAGCTACTGTGAAGAAAATTAACTCTGTCCCAACTAAAACCAGCACGCTATTAAATGATTTAAGAAGTCAGCGGAGAAGCAGAGACTAAACATGGGAAAACATCAATTTCAACTTCCATAAATAAAGTTTCATCAATGAAAAAAGTGTTTATATAATTAGATTGAACAGGCCCCAGAAGCAGCCTTAATGTGCTTAGTATTCACACCATGCAGCAAGAAGCTATTTAGCTGAATATACTAATGCAGTGGGATCGGTGGAAGCTGTCACTGCCTCCAAAACAAGAGAGCTGGAGTTGAAGAATATGCTTTTTAAACTTGATTTTGCTCTGATACTTGGAAAAACAGGGCTTTACATCCAACACTTCTAATAGGAAAGAGTCAAGATACCTTTCTGGTAGATAAAGCACCACTACTCTCTATATTATCATTGGTTAGGTTCTGTGCCTAGTCTTGCAGCATAAGGGTTCAACACTATCATATTCAACCCTAAAGAATAAATCTGCCAGTATACCCGAGATCCTCCAAAAAATTAACGTATTCAGCTTCATAAACCCTTATAATCTGGTTCCAAGTTTAAGGTTTGTAAAGAATTGTTGCATAAAGCACTCATTACCAATTAATATTTAAAGACTTCAGTTCTAAATGGAGTTTTAGTTCTTTTGCCCAGAGCAGCTGTGGATGCCCCATCCCTGGGAGTGTTCAAGGCCAGGCTGGATGAGGCTCTGAGCAACCTGCCCTAGTGGAGGGTGTCCCTGCCCAGGGCAGGGGGGTTGGAACTGGATGGGCTGTAAGGTCCCTTCCAACCCAAACCATTCTAGGATTCTATTATTCTAAATCCTCTCTGGTAAGGCCAGAGGTACTGTTTAGTCACAAAACTGCAGCAAAATCTAAGCTGCAGGACTTTTCAGAAGAATCAAAACTTGGGGCAGGAATTTAAAAAAAAAAAAAAAAATCAAACTTGGGCAAATCACCAACCAGTCCAACTTAGGACTGTTTTATTCTGAAAGCCTGCCCTGCTTCAGTGGCTGAAAATTTTGCTCAAGGATAAGCAGTGGAAGAATACTTAACTCAAACCCATGATTCTATTTTCCACACTTGAAAAAAAAAAAAAAATAGCAAGGGGGAATGTTTCTAAATACAGCTACTGACAGACCACGGAAAAAGCCTTCCTATGTCTGAAAGTTTGGCACATAGATTTTTTTTTTTTTTTGGTTGAATTCCAGAAGTTACTTATTACTACGTGTGCGACCACAGTACGCCTGCATGCAGAGAGGTCTCCTTACTCATACACTCTACACACGTAAGACATGCCTACACATTAAGCTACTATGGGTAACCTCTTACATAGAGGTACAGCGGACACACTTGGCATCTGGTTTCCATCACGCTGCTCACCAGTGAACACTTCCAACGTGTTCAGCTCTGGCTAACAAGCTCAGAGTCCTGAAACACCCTGTCTGCAGGCAGCCTTCTCCCTGACCTTTCTTTGCAACCTGCAGCCACATCTCGCTGCAGGGAACAGAAAGCTGAACCCCTGACTACATTTATCTTACTAGGAACACCACGCACTAGATGCTTGCAGTTCTAGGAAAGCTTGGTCCAGTCCTATTGCCCTGGAGAAATACTTCTTGAATGGTGTACCTGGGAAAATCTGCAAGAAAAACCTTAAATGCAAACTAGTATTGAGCACAGAACACAATTATTCTTGATATAACTTTAGTCTCCAATTGAACATCCTCACAAAAAGATTACTGTGCACCACACAAAAAAAAAATAAAATTGTGAATTGTCTATGGATTTGTTTTAGCTGCAGAAAGTGATATTGGTGTGGAGTGAAAAGCTGCTCAAAAAAATCACACAATGGGACAGAAAACGCATTCCTGGTGCAGAACGTGCAGTAAACGTGCAGCTCACCTACGAGGACACAACTGACGAATTCGGCAATTGTCCATCGGGGGAGAGGGAGGGGGAAAAAAATATAAGTGAGACATCTTTAAAGTCCTCCCACCATCACCACCACCCTCCTTTCATGTGCTGCTAACAGTTGGCTGGCTTCCACCCTTTTAATGTTTTCCTACAGTTTCCATCAGTTTTCAGCTGATGCCCACTAGCCTATCACTGTATTCTCCAGTTGTGGGACAGTATATGTAAAGCCACACCTAATCTATAAAGGTTTTACACTGCCTGGACTGGTTATAAGCAACACATCCGTGTGAAAAGATCAGTACGCTTGATGGCTCATTTCTAGCGTCTCTCGCCCACTCGCTTGCCCACCTATCCAAGAGGTTGTGGATGACTACCCCTGCTGTAGCTCCACTGAGTTCAAAGTAGCTACGGCTTTGGAACAGCGTTCCCTGACTTGCAGCTGTTTCATAGTTCACTGTCCTCCTCAGTCCCCTGACAGACGTTAGTATCTAGGCTTTTATTGAGCAACGTGCCTTTCGCCAACATCAGCCAATATGTATTTGTTGTCCACAGTCAGCACAGGGACGGTTCATCGTTAAACACAGGTCTTACCTGGTCTTTTTTAGACTTGTGCGAGGAAGCAACGTGAGCCAGGTACTGAATGACCTTCTTGGTGTTCTCGGTCTTACCAGCTCCCGATTCACCTCTGTGAAGAAAATCTGCAGTTAATTCACAAATAAGACGAAAGGGGACAGATTCATGTTTCTAACCCCGAAAGGGCTACAGAGCTCCTTAACTGCATTCTGGCCATTTCCCCTCCCTCGAAACCAAGAGCTAACAAGTTGTACGGGCAAGCGGTAGCGGTGGGGGTGGACTGCAGGCTAGCCCGCAGCCAGTTGGCCTCTGGGTGTGGGTTCTGCACGTGCACAGAGGAGGGAAGGCAATGAAGAACTGTGCTGCCTAGTCACTTGCACGGGAGGGTTGCCACGTGGCTGAGGAATAATCCAGAGGCTGCTGTAGAGCTAGAGGTGAAAGGTAATGAAGTCAACCTTTCAAAAGGAAGCCTCCTGACTGCAAGAAGAAACATACCGATTCCTTAAGCAGAACTGAGGGCCAGCACATTTTCTAGAAAAGGAACTGCTGTATCTGTTACTGTCTCAGCCTCAGCAGTATGAAAGTACTTAAACACAACAGCTGCATCAAATCTGAAGGTCTTCTCCAAGCCTCTTCCACTGAATAAGCTGTATTTCTTTAGGAGTTTGAGCACATGGGAGGTTTTGAAACAGCGCCTCTTCCTCCAACTCTTACGCAAGTTATCCAGCAGAAAGGATTACATGCCTATTGGAGGAACTGTAGTGGGGCCTTCCTTGACACCCAACTACTACCTGATTTACTGAGCCCATTCCCAGCATTTACAATTAAGGGAGTCCCTCCAACCAAGATTAACGGACTTTGACATCCAGACAAGCTGACCCCTGTAATACTCACGTGCAAAGGATGGACTGATCCTCTCGATCTACAACAAAAGTTTTAAAAATTAGTTAGACTCTAAAATTGAATTTTTGTGACAGAATGAAATCGACACCAAAGACAAAAACAGGAACTAGTAAACTCTGCTGAGTATATTCAGAAATATGGCCAGGTAACCCCTTTTTTGACCATAGCTGCCAACATCCCACCATCTGCCAAAGTATAACGGCACCACTGCAATTCAGTTTTCCTTGTTCAGAAAGAATACTGTTTGCATTACAGTTTTTTGACAATGTTTCCTCACCACAGAGCAACAGTTTGATGTACATCTACTTGTTTCTCAGCCCCCTCCCCCACTATTATGCTGGGCCCATGCTGACTTACAAAAGTTATCAGCAGTGCAGTGGAAACAAAAGGGAGGATTGGGACAGGAACCATTACAAATCCCAGAGTGCCAAAACCTCACATCAAACAGAGGTTTTAACCCCCAAAAAGAAACACTCAAAGCTCAGTGAGAAATTTTTGTCACTTATTTTGTACAGAATGGATTTGAAAACTACAATGCTGAGCAGCAGCCTAAGTCCTAAACAGCTGATGTATTTGTGGCACCATCCCCTGATGTATGAACAGAGCAGCTGGTAGCAGTAGAAATTTTATCTTTTCCATGTTGACATACCAGTAGACATACTAATTCGTGTGTTCAGTTCCCAGCTGTGGATGATAACATCTTTCCAGTTACAGAACTTACTTCACCCAGCCTATCCACCACTATCTTCTCCCACATCTTTAACCTCCTTTCAGCTTTTGCCTACAATTCCACTTCTGCATACGCAGTCCTGACTAGTCCTTTCACCATGCCTTCATCTCACTGCTCCTCACCACCTCTGTGTGAACACACTCCCATGCTTCTGCCTTGGTTTGACCTTGCATCCATCCCTCCACCCCATTGTCCCATCCGCCCCGAGTCGGCATCCCCTTCCTCCTCCATACCACCAGGAATCAGCTGTGAGCACATGCCTGTGCCTACACCACAACAGCCTCAGTAGCTCGTAGTCATCACAGGGGCAGCGAGACCTGTTCCGACATGGAACAGCCTTGGGCACAGCAAGTCATTCCCTGACAGTCCACAAAACAGACTGTGCCACCAAACTCAAAATCCCCATTAGTTTGGGAGTTATCCACTTGGCTGTGGGTTCTTTTTGGGTTTGTCTGATTTTTGTTTCGTTTCTTAAGAGAAGACTGATGCCACACTAAGGAAAATCTTCTATAAACTCAATTTATAAACTGAGAAGAGTATATCTGGCCTTTGGACATGTTTTCGTGGAATAAGGAAAGCAGGTAAACCTAGCAATTTGAGATTCTATCTTTTTTTACAGTTATTTTGAAACCAGTAATGGAAACATCATGTTCACACCCGACAGATAGGCAACTCCTGCTCTTAAGCTTCTTTACTGGTAACTGGTTGTATGCAGGTGAGCATAAAAATTTAGAGAAAAATAATCTGCTTTATCCCTGTGAATACGCTTCTCAGAAAGAGCTCATCAGCCCTAAGACTGGAAGAAAGCAAGCGGAAGAAAATCGTCACCCAAATGGTTTCGGTGCAGCAAACGCTTAAGCATTCAAACCTAGACACTGCAGCTTTACTAGCACTGCACATTCATTTTTTCAAGCACTGAATTTTATTCATTGCCTTGAAGACATGCACCTCTCTTGCTGAGGGCCAAGCCAAGAGCAGATGTTCACCAGCTCCAAATGCCTCACCCAGTCAAAGTTCCCAGTGGGTCAAGGGCTCAGCAGTCGCACGCCAGCCCTCTGCGTGACTGGGCACTTTGAGGGTGGATGAGGGGAATAACTAATGACTCATTTATGGATTGCCTAAGGAAATGTATTCTTCGGTAGTGCGACACCTGGGTGCAATTCTCCATCACCAAGCAGCTGTGTGAACAGAAAAGATTGTGTCTCTGAATAACGTCCGACTTTTGAAAGCTTGACTATAAACAAGCAGCCCACTTGTCCGACAAACGGTTACACTCGCATTCAGGCACTACAGAGGCTGTTTTAAGAAGCCAGTTTGGGGGGGGGGGGGGGAGGAAACCAAAAATAAAACTCTAAGGAAGGTGGCTCCCTACTCCCAGTAGCCAACTCTAGTGTTGGAATTATGAGCTGGGGCTCCTCACACACTGTGTAACCCTATGCACTTGAAAAACACACGTCTTCCCTCTCCCCAGGAGAGAATCCTTATTCCAGCAAAGCCTACATTGGTAAGCAGACAGATAAACCAACTGCCCAACAGGAAAAGATGAGCAACATCAGATAACACTCAGCAGCTCTTTGGCACTGAACACTTTTTGATCATGACAAGCTTTGTGGCACTTAGTTGAGGTCTTTTCAAGCCTCGTTCCAGCGAGCTCCCTGGAATGACCCAAGCAAGTCCCAAACGGGCACACGTGGGATTTTTCCACGTCTTAACACAGAGCAAGGTGTTGAAAGGTGCTCGGGCAGGAAACGTCACAGACAGCGCTCAGAATTGTCTGGGCACTAGGTTTTCCTCCCCCAACATGCTTTCCTGGTGGCCTGCTGCAGCTGGTTAGTCACCCCTACTTTGAGCCAGCAGGAACGTACCTGCGAGTGCGGGCAAGTCACCGGCGGCGCGCAGACACGGCCATAAAAGGCAACATTCCTGTTTGCAATCCGGGGGAAATTCTTTCCCAGGACTGCAAAGCAGCAGTCATTGGGATAGCTGGAATTCTTCTAATTGTGTACAGACAGACAAGTCGAATAATGTGTTGAGCAACAGGAAACTGGAGCCGACCAAAGGGCCAAAGAGCTAACGCATACAAAAGGCTAACTCCTAGATACGCTTCCAATTAAGAACTGCTTTCAAATGCCAATATTCATTCTCTGTACAATACCGACTTGTGCCATCACAAATCAGAATTCGGTTGCCGAGACAAGAGGCCACCTCCACCCCTTTTTTTTCTCCTGAAAGATCATTCAGCACGGGTGTACTGCACAACTTCAGCCAGCACTTGCCTGACTCCACCGGCGGTTGTGCAAGCAACCTACTCAGCAAAAGAGAATGTGCTGGGTACCATAAACTCGGTTGCTTATAATAACACAATCAAGAAATGCCTGATTAAAAGAAATCTGCATCTGCTTTTCAATCCTAAACAGAGTCGCTTATTAAAAACAATCCAGAATAACAACTCATTAGTTAATTATAGCAACAGTTCTGTATTGCAGACCAGCTGGCAAGGAAAGCTTTTTATCTAGGCTCTTCTTTAGCTCTCATCACCATACTATTCAAGTGATTGTAAGAAGCAGCAGCCTCAAGCATGCAGAAATTCAGGAAGTAAAACATCCTTAAATTGACACTATGCAGCAGCATGGTATAAGATCAGTAGATTACTTTTATTATTAAAAAACACCTGTAATATCTAATTCATTCTTGACTTGCTTCAGCCCAAAAATAAAAGACTGCCTTTTAGACTGCTTCCAGGACCTTCAGCGTACATTAACACTTACTTAAACGAAGATTTGTTTTCACAAAAGAGACATCTTGTAAATAAAAAGTCTGCAGTCAAACATTCTACCACAAAACAGCGAATCTGAATGAATCCTGAACTGCTGTCATCAAATATACGAGCATAATTGATAATTAATAGAGCTCCAAACTCTTGAATTTTGGTTTTAGATGTTTCGGGATGGGAGAAGAAAAGAAGTTGGGAGGCTAGAAAAGAATGTGCAATTTAAACTCCCCATCTCGGTTACAGAACATCCTAGCAGGCCTTTATCACCCACTTCCTCTGCATGAGTGACTCGTTTCAAGCCTGTTCATCTCCATAAAAGGAGAGGTAATATAGCATTCACACAATGGTGACATCATCTCTCGGCTAAGAGGAAGTGTAGCTGAAAGGCAAAGGCTTGGCTTGCAGTCCCCTGCCTATAGCTGACTCATTAAGGCTAAAAGCTAACCATAGCTAGATGGTACCACCCACCTCCTAACCACCCCGCGTCCAGCACAACGGAGCAGCCTGGCCCTCCAGGTTTCCGTTACTGTACTGCTCCCTCAGCATCGCCCAACTTGGGCAAATGGCTGGCTGACCAAGCCAGAGAGTTGACCTAAAGCAAGAATTAGTCTGAATCTAAGTGCTGCAGCCACGCAGTAGTTTGAGTTCCTCAGTCCCTCCTCAAACTTCTGACCTCAACAGTCTTACACCCAGGGTCCTTCCCTCAGGGCTCTCACACAGGAGGAGCCCCAGGCACTTGACACACTGCGCTACTTGAAATAACCCCACTGGCATAACCTCTAATCCGGCGTGTTCACCGTGCTGCTTTAACCTACACGCTGGTTTGAGCAGGATCAAAAACACTCCAGGGGAATGCCAGGACAGAGCCCGAGGGACTGGTTTTGCCTTATCATTGAAGGAACACATTATAGGGAACATTCAAAATGCTAATAGCCTATCATCAAGTACAAAAAAAAAAGTAAGAAATCAAACGAAGGACAAACAGCATATTCGAGACTGCTGGAAGATGTAAAAAAGGAGAAAAATCACTGGAGTTGGCAGGAACGCTGCGGTGCCAAGCTTCAGCTTTGCATTATCTGAAGTTTGAGGACATTCACGAGGAGAAAAGTAAGTTTCATTTCAAAAAATGAAATATATCCTACTGGGTCAAATGCAAATATTTATTTCCCCAAGCCATTTTTGGAGTAGAGCCCATACCCCTCTCTCTAGCATTCCTCACTGAATCTGGAGATAGCCAACAGGAAAACAGTTAGGCTGTAATTTTAGGTTACACAAATGTTTATGAAGTTCTGACAGGAAAGAAAAACTGGTATATAGCCTGCAAAAGCTCAGGCAGCTCATGATACTAAAACAGTGAGCTGCAGGGAGACTGACAGCAAGGGCTGAACCATTGCATAAGTGAGTGCCAGAGAGCTCCTGCTCTGGTTTACAGGAATGAAGCAAAAAGGGTGTGGTAACTGCTAGAAAACAAGTGGGCAACAGACTCTTTTAGCTCCTTGTTCTACTGAAAACCACATTTTGAGACACAGATTGTTGAGAGCTGCATTTAGAAATCAAGTAATTCAAAGCATGTAAAACATTTCTGAAGAAAATCAGAAACTATGTACATCTTTTCTTGCCATTTGTATACAAACACCATCAAAATTAACACCCTCTATAATTAGTGTCCAAACTTAACGTTGCCCTTTGCATCAGAAATTTGGACAAATCTTGGAAACAAACTAGTGAAACCACAGGCTATATTCTTCTGGGTTTGGTGGAAACAGAACTTGACCTTTACATGCAACTTGAAAGACACATCTGTGCTCTACATAATCAAGTACCTCTGCACTGGTAAACACAGAATATTGCACAGAAAATAAAGTTGCACTTTGGGACAGTGCAATCCGCAGTGCGGCACAGCAGACCAGTGCTAACAAGCAAGCTGAGAAAGATGGCTTGACACCAAGGAAGTTAAAACAGAAGTGTTCTACTAGCTTGGAAATTTAAAAAAAATATGTGAACACCCAAGAATTACAAATAAAATACTTCAAGGTCATGTTCTATAGAAGCAGATCTAGAAGACCGTTTCTTGTGAAAGTGACAACTGGGCCTGAGGTGCACGTGCAGCTCTACAAGAGCGAGTGATTTGTCTTACAACAGCTAACGCTATTTCCTCCCTTGACGTAACAAGGCCAATCAAAATCACAACATTACCATGCTGCAGTATTTTTTCGTTTAAACACCAAACCCAAAGACTACCCAACTCCCAAGTGCTGGCTGCACGGGCTCCTTTGCAGACTAATCCATCAAGGTCATGGCGGGGTTAATCACTGCACAATGATGTTGAGTTCTGTTCAGTGAACTATTAGGAGCACTACACCGACATGTGTAGAAACTGGATGAGAAAGAGGATGGACTACATCCATTAGCAATCTGCTGTCTATTCCCTTTCCTACCTATCTTAGTTGAGCAGCTTGAGCTTTGGAGACCAGAATAACCACACTGATCAAACCTGTTATGGAAGTTTCAGACACTGGCATTAAAACAGCCATCACGCTCCAGATACCGATGAAATGTCTAGCTTCTATCAGTATCTGACACAGAAAATTCCCTATATGTGTTCCAAGTAGACAAACAGGTGCTGCTTAACAGCTTTAAAATACGTTTTGCTAAATAGATCCCCTAGAGACTATGAACTGAGGTGAAGAATGTACCCCTTCAGTGTACATCTGCTGCATTAGAATAACGATTTGCTTGCTCAAGACACCACTCCACTCCCAGGCACTGTGCTTCAGTCACCAGCGCCACAAGAGTCAGACCTGAGGCTCCTGGCATCCAGGTTACCCAGGGGACAGAGGCATTAAGACAAATGGTTGTTTTCTCCGAAAACAAAAATGTTACACTTTTTTCAGAGTTCTGCTCTTGAAGCACAGGAAGCCTCTCCAAGTACCACGCAGCAAAATAATGTTTCTGTCTCATTTCTGAGTCTTGATGTCATGGATCAGAGAAAGGAGGAAACAAGAAAAAAAAAATCACTTTGAACACATTCGCCATCGCGTTCTTGCTTCAAGGAAGTACTTCTGGTGAAATCTAACAAAAAGCAATTTAACCTCTTGAAATATATAAATGCCACATGACTCTGGCGAACGGAGTAACCAGGGGAGACACAAAAGAGGACCAAGCTCACCTATGAGTGCATCAGCACAGATACCTGAAAAGGGTTAAAAAGCTTCTGGATTAGCAGAGATTGGCATGAAGCTCTCCTGGTCCTCTCCCTTCCCAATTCCTTTCCTGACAAATGTCCTTTTGAACTGCCTGCTTATTAGAATACCATAAATTGACTGAAAACCAAAAAAAAAAATTCAGAGTCCAAATCAATTAACGTGCAAGGCTTTTCCACTCCGTCAGCTTAAGAGATAACTATACCCCATGCTGACAGAAGCCAGCGTCAACAGCTTGCTATCCTTCTCCAGACCATGAAGGATTCCAGGTCTTCAGGGCTCTGAAAGTAACCTAGGGAAGGCAGCCTAATCCTAAAATGCCTCCGGCTCATGTGGAGCACCGGACCCTTTCATCTTCTATTCTCTGTACAGATTCCTGCCATACCACTGGCTGCTGCACCAAGCCTCCCCCACCGCTAGCAAAACTGAGAAAGGGGAACAGGAATGTTGCTTTCCACTGCCCCAGAGGCTAGCCAGGGCCAGAGACACTGCAGCAACCTACTCACCTTCGCTCCCAGTAGCGGACAGGGGAATGCTACCGTCAACCTTTGCAATAAGGAAGTAAGGCAACAAATAACCCTAAAACCATGTCTAGGTTTCCTGCTAGCACACATACGCATGTGTGAAGGGACACACACACAAAAATCTTTCCAAACCCAGTTAAACGGGTCAAAGCAGGCTAGTTCAAAACCTAACTGTGAGTGATGGTCACATCCCACAAGCGTTCCAAAAGGTCAGCAACAAGATATCTCAAACCAGGCAAAGAAGAGCTGGAGTGAACCTCTACACTGTCAGTACTGCTGAGAACATCGCGTAGCTAGAATTGTTCTGGGAAAGGTAAACACTTCGGCAGCGCTCACTGCAACTTTCCTGTGCTAGGAAAACACAGTCAGGGCTGCCGTTCTTTAGCTTTGCACACCAAGCAATTCAAGTCTGGGATCTCTGGGTTTCAGACATCACTCAAGCAGTGGTCTGTTGGAGACACCTTCTCTTTTCAAAAGGAAAGCAGCTATCCGTGCAGATTAAACACTAGCTCTGAACCACCATCAGACCAGGGAAGGTCACCTGTCCCATGCTGCAGAATTACAGCTGTCTGGATATCCACTGCCACATACCGCTATATCTGGCAGGGACGAAGAACAAGATGCATGCACGTGCAGTTCCATATGGTTGTCTACAGAGGGAAAAGGACTTCTTCAGTCTCCTTACAGCAATGCCAAAGAAACTGTTTCCGACTCTACGTAGAGGAGATTTCTTTTCAGGGAACAGTAACTCTGGTAAGGTTAAGTCAACAGCTTTTTTAAGAAAAATATACGCTGGTACTTGAGCTGACAAGGAACGGGCAAGGGAGAGAAGGAAGCAATAAAGGAAGCAAAACAGTGATAAGAGGTTTATGGACAACGATGCTGCCACATATAGCATAGGTGGTGCATCTGTCCTTGTCCTTCATGACAGATCCTGTCTTTGTCTGGGGGAAGTGAAGTCCTATATGGGTCCAGGTTGACAGGTTTTTTTCCTCTTGTTGCAGCATTCCTTTCAGAGTAACACAGCAGTAGTATAGCTGTGTTTCTTCATGAGCTGCCATATCTTCAACAAACTGCCATCAGTACCCTGCCACCAGTCCACTGCAGCACATCTGTATGGCTCACTCCTCACTCAAAGCTTTTACAAATGCAGCTTAACAGACCCATCATGCTAGCTCTCCCACGTGCTCTGCGTGGCACCACACCAGCAACCTTTCTCAGCATCCTCCACACGTGAAGCTTGTTAAAGCCATTAACGCAGGTAAACGCAATGAGTTTTCTTGCTCCCTTTCCACTAAAGGCAAGCATATCCTTACACTTCTCCTGTGCCTGGAGATGCAAGTGGTAGAGAGGGCAGGGGAAAAGCAGAACTCTTTAAAACTGTCTAACTAAAATTTTAGAGTATGATTTGATTATATCTCGCCTTTGTTCAAAACAAAAAAAGGCTAATGACAAGACCTAGGAGAGACAAACACCTTAATCACTGCTAGTCATCAGACAATAAAGGAGTAATCAAATTCAAACAAGCCATGACAAACCAAACTGTCCATTCTATCCTTTAAACCTTACAAAGCAGGACCCTTCACGTAACCAGCTACAAACAGGAAGAAAAGCACAGAACACCTCCATCCCTGAACACTCCCCAGGTACTCCAAACACAAGCACTGACTCTGTGAAAGTCCTCCTCTCAGAAGGGGGTTTATGCACAGGACATTCAGAGCCCCAGATTTAAAAGTCTCCAAATGAGCAGCACATAAAATCTTTACTTCTCATTCGGATACACAAAGGGGCAAATAGGTCAATCAGCTTGCTTTCTTTTATTCTATGAAAAGCCAAGAGATTATTTAATATTGCCTGACAGTAAGTCTTACTCTTCACAGAATAAGAACATAACCTAACAACTCCTGATAAGTAAAAGTACCACTAACTATCACACTTCAAGATGCAGGTTATACTAAGCTTGATTCACTCAACCAGACTGTACAACTGGATTTCAAATACTTTTGTTAAAAGCCTCTGTCAACCAATACACATACTTGTCCATCTACAGCTACGTTCCATAGGCTTATCACTGAGAGGGAAAGTTCGCTACCTCTGTTCTCCTTGCCTGCTTCCCTGAACCCCATGCACTCCCACCAGTCTGCTCCTTATGCTTAGTTCTTGCCAGACTTTGTAAGGTTCTTGAATCCACTAAAGCAGGAGAAAGCTATTCACTTGCACACAAAAGCCGGTACTAAGTAGGTGTCAGTCGTCTGTAAGTAAGGACAGAGGGGGTAACAATGCCTTTTGATAGCAGTGAGTAATTGTTCTCCTCCTGTGTTTTGACTGCCACCTTGATTTGTGATTTCAACACGCATCATTATCTCAGTCAGCACTCACCTTGCATCATACTCCTGTAGGCTGTGTCTGTGATGGCATAGATATGAGGGGGCATCTCATGTCTCTTTTTGCCTTTGTACATCTCCACTATTTCTTCTGAGTATATGGGCAGGTTCTTGTAAGGATTGATTACCACGCAGAACAAGCCTGAGTAGGTCTGGAAAGAAAAACACCCCAGCAAATAAAGACAGGAATTCAAAGTGTTACACACTCGCACATTTTAACAGTATAATGGAAAAAACAAACAAACCAACCTGTCCTTTTTTAAGTGCTTCTTCCCGTGACATCAGGCTTCCCACTAAGCAGTATTAGAATCTGAGCAACAGCTAAAGTCATATCAACTTGACTAGCGCTCAACCTTTCCAAGCATCAACTGACACATTAGTCACACTGATATCCAACTGGCTGGCTCCCTGGCTAATTAACAGTCCACTAGGACTGGCTTTTCTTCCTTGCAAAGTTCCTATACTCAAGTGTCCGTTTCATTATATAAGGTAGGTGCTCAGCTCCTAGAAACCTGCACTTTATTAAGGTCTGCCTCATGTTTGCTATGGTTTTATCGACTAATTGATCAACATTAACATAATAAAACTTCAAGCCAAAATGGTTAAAGAAAAAATCAGACCAGTGTACACTCCTTAGTGGTTTTCAAGACCGCTGGACTAGGCTGAATTCAGTGCTGATCCTGCTCTGAACAGGAAGTTGGATTAGATGGCCTCCTAAAGACCCTGTCCGACTGAACACTTCACCATGAATGAATTAACGAGCATAACTGGAACTAGATTCAAAACTGTAAGGTCATTAACGTAGTATAGTTCTGAACTCGTCAATACAGAAACCAATTCTAAATATTCCATGCTCAAAGAGTCAGCAACATTTGCCAAAGTTTACTTCCAATTCATCTCAAATGGTTCGTTGATCTGCGACAGCAAAATTCAATTTCTCAGTTGTTTTCCACTGGCTTAAATTCTACAGTTCTAATGGAAGACAACTGGCAAAATACTTCTAGTGAAAATATTGAGCTTCCTAACAACAAAAATACTTGAGATCTGAGTACCTAAAAAAACCCACCCCTAACAAACATTTTATTTGCAAAGGGAATAGGAGGAGCAGAAGCTTCTTAGATATTTCCTAGATATTCTAAGAATAGCATTCCAAGCCTTGCTCCTGGGGTTTAGAGCTACCCCAGTTCCCTGGTGATTTTAGAGGCATCTGTTTGAAACATCTGGAGAGGAGTAGCTTTCTACCGTAACTTGCACTGGTACCAGAAGAGAGCACATTTGGCACGTTTTATTTCTGCTGCTACCATCTCTTCGATTGTTTGCGCAATGAAGAGTGCTTCGGAGCGGTAAAGAGCTCCCCACGATGAGCGCAGAGAGGACTTAATCAGATTTAGCCTCTTTAGCTAGCTAAAGGTAAGGATTAGACTACAGTAATCAGAAGGGTGAAAATAGCATCTACTGCACAGTTTATGGTCTTATATCCAAATTTTCTACGTGCTGGCTTAACATGACATTATTATGCAGCAGATTCAGGTACAGCTTTCACCCTATCAATATTCTTCTCAGCACAGCCAAACACAGCCTCATACTAGCTACTGCGAGGAAAACAAACTGTCCCAATTAAAACCAGCACAGTCCCCCAGAAAGCAAAATTTTTATAGGTATTTAAGGTTCCTTCTCCATACCTCAGGATAAACTACCAGGAAATGGTGGGAAACTATGAAATTTGGCTAAAAGCCTGTCAGTGTAGGACTTCTAAAGGTCCAGGAAGCTAAACTTCAGTGACACATTCTAGTCAGGTTAGGTTTGACGTAGTGCCTGAAAGGAACAGTTTAAGGAGCTTGCAAAAACCAGCTTGGCAATGCTAGTTCCTTCTGCCTCAGCCTTAGTTCTCCATCAGGTCAGACAGTACTTGCACAGCACAGAATAGCAGCTGCAAGACTGGGTCATGCTTTTCGGACCTTTTGACTACACTAGCGGAAGCGTAAGACTCAAGAGGTAGAAAGGAGTTGACTCAAAACCAGCACGTTCACAGTACATGCAATACACCTTTTCCTTAAACTGGCATAGAAATAATTGACATTGGAGTCACCTGAACTGCTTGAAGAAGAGCTGTAAGAATTAATCAGAGCTCTGGAAAACAAGTTAAAAAAACCCAAACCTCCAGGCCACCAGTTCCTGCTGTCTGCACTAGGAACCATCTTGCCTCAAATCCCATGGCACCAACACCATGCCCACAGTAATCTAAAGAAGATGCCCTATACAGGCCCTGTTCCACCCCTCACCCCACAACAAAACTGTAACTCATACCCCAAACTGAACCCACCTCTCCTTTGAAAATGTTAATAAAGCTAAACGACTGTTTGCTGCTTTGGGGGCTTTTGGGGCGTTAGGAGCGAGAGCTAAAGAAAAGTGGTAGAAAGTACTGTGGCAATATTCCACAAGGAATGTAAAGTTTTCTTGTCTGTATTTGTGTGACTTTTTACAGCCACGTTTGCTGGCAGATTAGAATTGTCGCCTGTCAAGTAAGACTAGCGTAAAGGTGTGAAGCTGGACTGAAACACTCTTGCGGATGGGAGCAGCAGTTTAGTAAACAGAAGACATTAATTTCAATTAGAACAATGAAATCATGAAACAGGTATGCAGAAGAAGCCATTATCTTCTCTCAGCACTCCAGATGTCAGGAGAAATACCTAAGGGAAGTTTCCTTACAGTATAATTATCTCAGACAGACGTGTGAGGCGATATTTTTGTCTAATAAAGAGACATAAGTAATCATGGCTGGGACAGGCAACTGAGCGAGCCCACCATGCCATGCCTGCTGGTTGCACTGACAAGAGTTTTATACAGGAAGCAAGCTGGAATTATATCGAGCAGAAGCTGTCAGCTCTACCCCAGAGAGGCCGACAAGAGTCATCTTCATCTTATTGAAGTACAAGTAAAGACTTAAAAACATAAATCCCTAAACTGAACCCAAGGCTGCAATTGAAAGGCTCATTCTAAGCATAGCTGGTGTTTTTCTAACTGTTAAACAAGCTCTGAAGAGCTGAAAGGACCATCTGCAGCACAGCACAAAGCTGACACTATCAGAGAGTTTGTTTTCCAGCAAATGTTAACTGCAAGGAAATAACAGGATTGTGTAAAGTTGAGTTTGAATACAAACAAAAGTTGTTTTGCAATACAAATAAGGCAGTTCAGGTAAACAACACAGAAGCTGAAAATGATCTTCTGGTAAAGCATCCTAAATAGAAAGGGTTAATAGGAAAGTCAGTCTATTAGCAAGTCACCTCACTGCAGAACCAATCAGCACATGGAAACAGCAAATTGGTGTCAGACTCAAGCTCTCCGTTCTTGAAATGTTTGACACTCCCTGCTCAAAATCTGTCTGCACCAGCCACAAGATCTTCCCCTGCATTTTGTAGGATGGCTAGTCAGAAAAATAAAGTTTAAAAAAAAGAAAGGAAAAAAGCCACAAACACACACAGCCCTGCTGGCAAAGAGCAGCAAAAGGACAAGAGCAGAACTAGATTATGCTTCTGATCTCTCCAGAGACATTTATGCTAGAGATATACTGCGCATATTCTCTTTCTTCAAGAGGATTAATGACCAACTAACAGCCACTCCAATGAAAGTATTTTAAGCCTTCGCATTAATCTCCAGACTTGCTGAGAACTGCTGACAGGTGAGATCAGTCCATTTCACAAGTGCACCGAAACACGGTTTTGGCAAGACAAAGGATCTGTAATAGAGCATTGCTATGCTGGGTTTAGTTGGGCGAAGGGTGTGGAGATTTCTTTTTTTATACTTCTTACAATCCAATTAGAAGAACTCAATTTATTGCATGCACAGACTATATGTGAAATTTCAGAGGATATCTTGCAAGATTGGTGAAACAGCTCATTGCATAGTGTGCAACAGATTTTGAGATGCTGGCAAATTATCTTCAACAACTTACTACATAACTTTGCAATCTTTCCTGTTTTAAAAACGTTACACGTGATCTTGCACATCCTATTTCTCTCAATACCAAGATTCTTCCTTCTGAAAGTAGATTTTGACCAATAGTTGAAGGAGTTACTGACTACACAGAATAATTACCTGTATCAACCTCCAACCACAATAGGCCTCAAAATTTTGACATCAGATAGAAATCTAGTGACTCTCACTATCGGCTTTACGTCCTTTGGATCTTCTCTGATAATTTCTGCAACAGTTGTTCACATGCCTTCTTGCCACTGCAGAAGAGCAACAGCCACAGCACTAGCCAGAACCAGAGTTTCCAGCTTGTGTTCGTGCTCCTTAACTTAGAAGGCAAGAGTTCACAAAGGTGTTTACTCAAGACGGATAGCTAGAGTGATTCCTGCTACGTGGTGTCTTAGATACCACCAGTCCCTGTTAGGGCTGAAGAGATCATCTATAGCTTGCCACCGAAGATGATGACATAAAAGACCATATCTCTTTGGGTATAACAAAGCAGTAAGTATTCAAAAAAAAAATCCAACCCTAAAGCTTATAGATAGACATTGCAGAGAGTTTTTACTTGTATTGACCTCTCCATCTAACAAGAGAGGCAACTTTTGGGTTTTAGCAGCACAAAAAAGGGGAGAGGGGAAATCTAGATAGACTTCTCTCAAGGGCTGTCTTAATATACATGTTTACAGATTAAATTTATTCTTTAATACATTTTATTTTAATAGATCTTCTCATCTTTTGTGAAGAAGACTTCACAGTGCCTAAAAATACTGCACATCCGGCGTTTCTACATCCCTTGGGATTCCATCTCAAGTCATTCCATTTTGATTCTGTAAGCAGAGGCTAGTCTGAGAATAAACAAACTAAGAAACACTAGATCTCATTTTAACCAGTTACTGCACCCGAATTTTACATTACTGCTGAGTTTAAGCATTCATTCTATGCCTGCAGAGTATTAATAAAGTAGAGGCTATCATGGCAAACATCTGCTGGCTAAACAGAGGCCACATGAAGAGGAAAATCAGAAGGGAACCGAAGAACCAGGTCAAGGTTCCAAATTCTCCTTCCCTCCTGTCCCTATCTCCTGCTTTCGGTATTCAGTGAAGTAGCTGCTGCACGCTTCACTGGGTATGACCGTTGCTCCATAAATGGCATCTTTGTCACTTCCAAGGCAGTAAGAAGCAGGAATATCTGCTCTTGTCCATTCTGGGGTGGAAAGAAAGGGAAGTATTTCCTATGTATAAGCACACACAGGCATGTATGTGCCTTCTCTAGCAAGACACTCAGATCCAGAATTTTTGCAACACAACAAGTTTGGCATTAGCATTCTTTCCCACTGAAGCTCCAGACGTGGGAAAACACATCTCAGATGTTCAGTATATTAGGTCTGTGTTTTTATTATTATTTGGTTCAGCTCAGATGAGACTCCCTGTTTACCACTTTCCAACGGCTCTTACTTCTTACTAAAAGAAACTTAAATGGTATTCAAAACATGCTGCAAATGAAGACATTAAAATGTTAAAGACAGATTTACCACAGCATTCCTTGAAAGCTTCAACATTAACTAGGGGGGGATTGGCATAGTTTAGTGAAAAAAAATTTTAAGTAGAGGGAAGAAGCTGTCACATGAGAGTTGCATATAGAGGCAGTGAGAGGTTAACACACACATTTTAAAAGCCAAGTGATTACAGTAGGTTCATGTACTTTGAAATCAAGAACCCTTACCCCAACAGACAAGATCACTTACATAGATCAGTCCCGAGTAGTATCTCTCCTTCAAGTTGTGAAGCACAGAAGCCTCATTCAGGCACGTCAGCTCTGCCATATCTTCCACTTTAGAGAATTTGGGGGGGTTCATCTTCTGGATGTCATCCTTATTTACTTTCACCTTCTTCCCATTCTCTGCCAGTTCCACGATGGCTTCATCTCCTACTTCCTCCTTCAGGCTAGCTGCCTCAAACCCATTCTTCTCTGAGGGAACCCATACCAGCTTCTTGGCTGCCCAGTCAGCCTGAGTCAGGGGGTTATTAATGATGTTTTTGTCCACATAAAGGTACTTATCTGCATCTCTTTGCGACATTGTGCTTTAGAATTGGGGACCTGCGAAAAGAGGGGAGAAAGATATTTTTAAAGCTTCAAGTTGCCTTGTAAATTCCTAGAGGCAGACAAGCACATGCTAAGTAACCCGAGTCCCTGGTCATCAGTGCATGCCTCCCCCTCTTTTAGTTTCATGTTAGTAAGCGCTGGTAAGTTGTCAAACTTCCAATAGGGTCAAGGTTTTGCTTGCCAAGAGGATGAAAAAAACCAAGCAAGCAAAACAACCCAAAACTTACAACAAAACACTGACTGTTAAGTATTTGGAAGCCATTATTTGGCAGAAAAGAGAAAGCATATTAAAGTGACAAGCATCAACGTGCCAATACTCACAGCATCAGTAACATCGGGGTCAAGATTAGCCCTCCACTGCTCAACTTGGTAGAGATATTAATTCAGAAATACAATCATAAATGTATAATCAAGACTTTTATCTCCTATCTCCTTGTTCTGATAAGCTATGAATCAAACACCACAACTTCTTAGAAATGCCATGTACCAGTCTAGACAATACATGAGACGCACTTTGCTTCTAAAAGGCATCGTCGATGATTTGAAGACACCAGTTAAGACCAATGTTAGATACCTTCCATCACCAGCACAGTAGCAACACCCAGTCCACCAGTTTGTGTCTTTTTTCCCAGATAAGGTTCAGTAGCAAAAGACCCCCAAGTAACAGAATAAACCTGTTGTCAGGAAATTTTACAGCTAAAAACGCATCCTTCTGTGAAGCCATCGTCAGATAGAGGAGAGAATACCACCCCTACAAGAAGGAGATTTAGAAAATGGCACCCTAGATCTAGTGTTTCATCAGAACCAGAACACTACCGTCAGGGATTTTCCACAGTATAAGGCAGCAATTTTATTGGTGCCATTCAGAAATCCTTTCAATCAGAAGAAAGGACTGCATGCGTCAAGGCTCATTAACCATGTAACAGCAGCTGCTTTACAAGGTCCCATAAACATTACTTCTTGCATTCTTCTCACAAAGATACCAGTGTCCTCAATATATGTTTTCATGGCTTAGATAGAAGCTATAGCTCTTTTCCACCAGAAGAAGAGAAAATGAAAATATCAATATTCACGTCACGGAAGGCTGCCAGGATCTACAGGGCTAACTTCTACAGAACATACCCATATTTACAGAGCAGCCTGCAAACCAAATACATGAAATGTGACTGCAGATAGCACAGACAAAAAGGTATTGAGAGCAGGACAGAAGCAGTCCAACTCCTGAAACATGCATGAGAGCAACAATAGATGTTGAGTCCCAGCATTAGCAAGCAGTGAACCAAGCCAGGAAAACATCAGCTATAATAATGATGGGCACAAATGCCCACACCAGTCATTTGTAAGCATGTAGCGAAATTCCTTTCAACAAATGTATCACTGTAGGTGGTATGCAACTTTGTGCCAAAGACGGTATGGATAGCTGCATATTCAGTCAAAAATACCTTCGTAAACAAAGAGAAAATTACTCTATAAATAAGCATTTCCTTTAGCTTCAATTTAAAATCTTTCTCTTAAGCCTTACAGGATATGCCGAGCAGCTGTCCCACACTTTACCTCATCTTTCCTTCCCCACAGGGTCACTGGCACTTCCACCTCAGTCACCGCAATGGTGATTCCCAGAGCAACTCCTCCTCCCCGGCTTTTCATATTTTGATTGAAAATTCAGATTTTAATGGGTACACAAGGAAGAGATTTGTTGCAGAGATAAGCAGTCAAGAGGCTGCCATGAAAAATCTGAGCTGTACAGAGAGCTCCAAGAGTACACTGTAACAGCCAGCCTGACAGAGCACAGGAAATTAGAAATAAGCCTTCTCTCTCTCTCCAACTACCCGAAAGGAGGTTGTAGTGAGGTGGGTGTCAGTCTCTTTTCCCAGGTAAGAAGAGACAGGATGAGAGGAAACAGCCTCAAGTTGCACCAGGGGTGGTTTACACTGGGTATTAGGAAACATTTCCTCTCTGAAAGAGTTGTCAGGCACCGGGGCAGGCTGCCCAGGGAGGTGGTGGAATCACCATCCCTGGGGGTGTTCAGAAGACATAGATGTGGTGCTCAGGGACATGGTGTAGTGGTGGACTCGGCAGTGTTAGGTTAATGGCTGGACTCTTAAAGGTCCAGTCTGATCAACTTTATGAAATAGATAAGTAATAATTCAGCACAAAAAAACCTGAGAGACTCCATGACATCGCAGAGTGTCATCTGCAGGTTGTGATCAAAGGGTTAAGAAAAGGGAATGGAGGGAAGGAGGGGAAAAAGGGGGAAAAAAAAAAACACCAAAGAAATATTCAATTGTGTTCAGAGTTGTATCAGGTTTGGCAAGGCAACAGCTGTGCTCTACCCTCCATTACACAGTTTCCTGCCTATGCAACTCCCAGAATCTAACCAGTTGCCTTTTTTGGCTATAATCAGGCAGGACACAGAGGAGTATGCTTCAGCTAAATTCAGTTTCATCATTTCCTGAGGAATCCTAAGTAACCAGCCATCTGAAGCGTCCTACATTACACTGAAACATACTCCTCACTTCTTTACTGTTAGAGTACATGCATTCAATATCCCTTGGAGATTTATTCTGAGATAACGACTATTTCTTTTTGGATAAGAAATACATTAGACCACAAGAAACCTTTCAAGGGGTATCCCCCAGCCAGCTCCAGATCTGAAGAGAACTAAGGAAAGATGACAGCTACAGAGAGATTAATCAAGCCCCTTACAAGAGAACCCTGAATTACCTTGCATACAGCAAGACTGCATTCTTCAGCCAGTAAGGGATCATTCCATAGCATCTATCCCTTTTTATTCCCAGGACTGACACCAGCAACCATCACAGTAAAAAAGAGAAACAGCCTAACATGGCTATTCTAAAATATCATCAACACTTTTTTTATGTCAGTACTACTAAACAGTGAGGAGATTCAAAGATGATCTGCACCTCAAACTTTACACAGACTTGAAAAATTGCCCTATGGCATGGCAGCAGCAAACAGTCTTATTCTCAACATCTCAAACTAGTTTTCATATGCTCCTGAAGAATCCTCAGGTAGCAGAACTAAAAAACTGGAGGATCACACTAAGATAACATGGTATTACTGCTATTCTCGAGGCTGACTTCTAACCCACAGGGCCTCTAAACTAGCGACACCACAAACCAACCATTCATTTGCCTTCTCCACAAGAAGAGTGCCAGAGGAATCAGATTCAGCAAGTTCCAGCACACGGGCTCCAAAAATTATCTTCCTAGCTTATGCTGCATTTCACTGGGCATTTCTAAAATCCCCTTAAGTGGTCAAGGAAGTAAGTCCTGTAAGCTCTTGCAGCTTTTACAGCAACTCCCAATGAATGCAAGTCATTACCATTTTAGGAACAAATTAGGAAGCAATTTGTTTGCCTAGCAGTTTGTATTCTGGGTGTAGATAATTATGTGGGGCAAGGACATTTGTCTTTCCATGGTTATTGTGCAACTGTCAAATGAGAATACCGTTAACAATATTCTTTTTGGTGTAACAGCAGTCTATAGGTAAGATGACAAAAAAAATACCTAAGGAAGACAGACCATCCTTGTTTGGAGTTTAAATGCCTCCTCCTTCCTACTATTGTTTCAAAAAATGAAATACTACAGTCATTTCCCTGTTAACCCAGTATGCTCCCTTATTGTGGTTTGTAGCAGTCCAAGGAACGGGCTGGGCAAACGTTGCTTGTTTTCCATTATTTCAGGTGCCAAAAGACATTCTTCTGCCATTTAGCTAACTACATAGTTGCCACAAAGATGCCATACTGTTACAGATGGAGATAAAGCGATCTCTACAGTCATGAACAGGATGAGACCAAGACTTGAATAATATGCAGCCCAACCTTAAAAAAAAAATTCAAGAACCCTTTACACACATTTCCCTGCAGATTCTTTTGAGATGAACAAATTAAACACTGGCTTTAAGTTAAGATGCCATACATTCTCTCTGAACTAGGCAGAATTACCCAAAACCCTCACTGGAATACACAGGGACAGAAGTTTGCCTTAGCCTCCTACAATTTCATAGCCTTAAGGCTCGAATTATGAGACACTGCACACTCCCCTCCCTATTTTAAGTATCAAGTGCTTCTCAAAAACCTGGAAACAAGCACCTTCTCTGGCATGCAAAGAGCTATAAGCTGCCTTTGCTATAAGGTCCCTTCCTTTGCATTAGTGTTTTGCAACTGCTAAAAGCATAGAACATTATCTGCTTGCAATTTAATTTTCCAGAACTATTTGTGTTATTCCCCCTCCATGATGTTTACTCTGTCAGCAGCCACAGAATTGTTTCTGGGACTGAGCCACTGCTCAATACGATGAGCTTGGGCTATGCTAAACTATCGAGGTAACGGTTGAAGTAGCAATATAATTAATATATTCAGAAGAGCATTAATCGCAATAGTTAAAGCACCAGACTTATTAACAAGTCTTAGAGCACTACCTAGGCAAGGAAAGCACTTTGAGTTATCCAAACCACCATTAAGTAGGGATCCCCACACTGGTTTTTTAGGCTTCAGCTTTGTTATTAGCAAAGATACATCACTACATTGGAATAGAGAGCTTTAATTACAAACCATTTCCCTACTTGAACAAATTATGTTTGTGAAATACAGTGCTACTGAGAAGATAAAACAGCCGGATACCTGTACCTTACCCTTGCTGATTCAGATCACCATTTCAGACCTTTGCTGTAAGACTGAGCCTGCAGGAAAAGGGACATATGTGGGTAACTACTAGTTGTCTCCTGCTTCACATCTACCAGTAAGGCACTGTTACAAAAACCTTTGTGATTTCACATGAAATGATCCCCCCACACTGTTTGTCTACTGGCCTTCATACTAGCCTGTAATAGGAACTACCCTAAAGGTCAGGATGACAAAAGAATGAACACTAAGTAGCATTGCAAACACATTTAGACTAAAACACGTTACTTTACTTTGCTTGTACAGTTCACACTTTAAAAGCATTTCGGGAACACAGCTCCCATGCTGTTTTCCAAACTGGTTTACCTTTAGCAGGTTATGACAGAATGGCCTACAACACAAAACGCCTTTTCACAGAGCAAAGGGAATGTACACCATTTCTACAGGCAAGACAGGACTTTTACACTACCAAAATTACAGCATCAACCAGCCACAGTACCATTTCAGTTACAATTAAATCCTCAGTGATGAAACTTGATTCTTTGTTAACACACTGTATTTAAAAAATAATCTTGACTTTGAGAAGCTAGTGATTCCAAACAGGTTCGGTCCTTAACATATGACGGGAATCTCTTTTAAACGTACAATCTGAACAGCTAATACTTGCATTATTTCTGCAAACTCAACTATTTGGCTTTCCTAAGCCAGCTGAATACAGTTCATCTAATCAACAGAAAGAGTTGCATTAAGTGCAGCTAGAAAGCACAGCAAGTAGACTTTAATGGCCAAACTACCTAGAGTGACCACAAACTGACAACATTAAAAAACCCACCCCTATAACTCCCTTGTATTCACTAAGAAACTGTTCTGATCTCACCTGTTCAGGACATACTAGGCTGACGCTTCACAGCTCCACGTGCCAGCATGTTTATGGGAAAGAAAACTGCCAAGTTTGTTCGCACAAACTGCTCCAATTTGTAAGTAAGTTACACTTATTTGAAAACTGAAGTCTGAATCACTACGGGTGAGAAACGAATCCCAGGAAGGGAAGGGGAAAAGCTGGCAGGAAGCTCAACTGATGGACTGGTTGCATCTGCTCGTTTCTCAGGTTCAGTGTATTGACACACACCAGTGCCCGATGCTTCAGACTGAGCTCGAGGACCACGAATTTCAGTTATCCCACTAGAGAACACACCAGGCAAGTACCCGAGTTTGCAACTAACACTCCCTCCCCATAGCCCCCCAAGCTGGAGGCGTTCAGCTACACTTACCCTTTGCGTTCAGAACGCCGTGCTGCCACGCACACTCACTTCTAGCTCAGCTCTATTTGGGATTCGCAACGATTGCTCTTAGACTTACTGTAGCTCACTGCTTTCCTCTCTGCTCACAGTCTGACGCACACAATACATTGTTGAAAGATGTATTTCATAACCGGAATGCAGATTGCTGGCAATTATTGTTGCATATTCAGTTTGACTCTAGTGCTGCCCAGACTTGCCAGCTACTGTGTTTATTACTGCAAGTTAAACCCAAGGTAGAGCACTGAAGGGCCTTCTCTGTATGCACAGGGCTCCCAGAATCGAGGAGGAGGAACCTACTTATCGAAGGTATAAATGATACCTGTGTTACCCAGAAGCGATCTACTGCCCGGACTACAAGCAGCACAGAAGCTGGAAGGAATTCTGTATCTTCCAGTGGCCTAAAGGTACCTGGCATGTATCCTGGAACAACGAACATGGTATAAATGTTCCTGAATTTCTGCGTGTCCAGCTCTCTTCATCAGCTGTCAAGCACCACTTCCTGGTATGTGTGAAGCAGCACTTGCATATTCTACTATAACAGCTGACACAGGAGGTTTGCTCTGTGAAGCTGGGACTTTCCACGGCAAATTCCAAAGGCCACAAAGTCGTATACAAGTAAAACATTGTCCTTACATGCCACTTAGTAGTCACCTTCTCTCTCCACTGGGCTCAAATGAATGGTAAGATCAGGAGAAACTACAAGCATAGCACATGTAGAGGGAACATAAATTAATGCCAATCTGAAGAGGCAGTTTTAGGTACAAACAGTGAAAACAGGATAGCGCAGGCTTCTCCACGAGCTAAACATGCACAGAAATGATCCTGGGCAACAGCACTGCGTAGCGTAAAGAAATTAAGCCCTGTGGGTTACAGGCAAATACGCCCAGGCACAACGTCCCTAAGTTACTGCTAGGGAGGCTATGCTTGCCCCTAGTTTAATTGCACCTTTTCAGTCCAGTGAGACACAAAGACACATTACCATGTACGTGGCACCAATAAAGTTAATCAGTTCTACCAGGCCTGTGCACATTGTTTAAACACACCAAAAATAGGTTTAGGAAGGGGGAGGGTAGCTTTCCCTTGATTTCAAGTCCAGCCTTTAGCATGACAAAGCTAGGCTGGCTGCCACCCAACGCCATTCACTTTGAATAAATATTCAAAGTTTACAATCCTGCATAATACACTTTCTGCAACTGTTGTTTCTCATTAGTGCTCGTACAGTACATGCCTTCTCAGCAGAGGAGAGAATTCCTCTTCCAGAGACAGTGTGCCCACAAGGAAAACATTCCAGGGGGAGAACACATTCTTCGTGACCACTCAGCAAAGTAATCCCACTTAAGGAGACAGCTGTAGTTCAGAAAACTGCAGCCCATCCCTGCTGTTCAAGCTGTTTTGCTGGAAGACTTGTTTTCAGAAGGCATAATGGACTGCAAAAGTTCTGATCAGGCATGCAGAATTCCCTAGGGACATTGCATGAGAGAGGGAGGAAGAGCTTGGAAAGTTTCAGCCTGTCCTTGTTATCTCAGGGTCACTTTTCATCCATTCCCTAATATTCTGATTTAAGGCTAAAAAGATAACTGCCAAGAACTCTCTGGGGCACTGAAGTGTAAGGCAGCTCTTCCAATACACAGTTCTCTATCAATTACCACTCCTTATCATCTTTGTCAGCTCCAGGTTTCATTTCATCGCCAGAGGGAACGAGGAATAAAGCAATTACAGCTAAATACAGAGAAGAAAAATATGGTTCTAGTTCACTCCTTTAGAGACAAATACTTAGCATGTACGTGGCTAAGATAAAGTCATTTTACAGGAGCCATTGCTCTTGCCTACGTTAACTGAGAAACTGCTTTGATCTCAACATCAATAATACTCATTTTCTTCCAGCTCATATTGGAAAGAACCAAAAAAAATCACTGCAAATACATCTGGCAAGCCATTTCAAAAAACATTACTTTTATACTGCAGCGGGGAACCAAGTTTCTCTAGACACTTACAGCTCAACCTACTGTGCCAAACTATGACCCTGTACAAACAGCCTTCTGCTGTATCTCATGTTTTATTCTTGTTTCAAATAGCTCTGCTCCACCATTAACAGCAGCTATGGGAATGGTAGGCAAAAACACTAGCACAGGGAAGTCACCACCTCTACAGGGCCCAAGTTTGAGTCTCAACTCTTCTAGCTATACACAGGGATTCATTAAGAGGACCTACTGCTGTTTATGAAGGTGACCTTGGAGGTGGGGGGCAGGACAAGAGTGACTCTGGACACGAGAACAGCAAATCCTACACTGAAGGAAAAGCTACAAAGCCTTAAGCTCCAGAACGTATATGGAAGCCAGGTTGAAAACAACCTCTCAGAGCATAACTATCAAGTTCAAGATGGTCTGAAAAACTCTGAACCATTCCGATTGCAACATTGCCCTACGGCTTTCAAGGTCTTGCACAGCTTCATGGCTCCTCACTTAGCTATCCATTATAGCCAGCATTCCAGAGAAAGCTGGCGGTGCAGTAAAGCACACAAGGAACACTTACCCCTCAGCCTCACGCTTGTCTTGTGGTTAGCTTGTTCCTTTCCTGACCTGTGCTTTCTTCCTTAAATGTCAAATATGTCAGTCTTTAAAAAGAAACAGCACCTCTTATTTTAGATTTCACCCAACCATGTCCTCCTGTCTGGATCTCCTGAAGCCTTGATTCTCTAATAAAGGAGAAGAAAGGACTCATCTGTCAATCTGAAATGAGTACAAAGCAAGGGCATTTGAAGTAGGAACCTGGTCTGAACTGTTACAGTCATGGCTATGTGGCATAGAAAGTTTTCTCTATCCCGGAATTACAGAAAAATGCTTTTTCAGGGGGGAAAAAAAAAAAAAAAAAAATTATCCCCTTCTGACAGGAGACTATGACAACCCCCAGTCCCAATAAGAGGAGGCAAATATACTTTGGAAGTTCCAACCAAGTTTTGCTTTCTGCCACAACAGGATAAAAAACAATATGAGGAAATGCTGACCACAGAGTAGCACAACCATTTCATGTGTTTCCACCAGTTAACACCACCCTCCACAACCATACACACTGCAGTGGTGCTGGGGCACTGACACAGACAGCCCAGAGAAGCTGTGTGTGCCCCATCCCTGGGAGTGTTCAAGGCCAGGCTGGATGAGGCTCTGAGCAACCTGCCCTAGTGGAGGGTGTCCCTGCCCAGGGCAGGGGGTTGGAACTGGATGGTCTGTAAGGTCCCTTCCAACCCAAACCGTTCTGCGATTCTATGATATTCTCCTCCTTATCTACACAAGAAAGCTGAACCATTACTGCAGCTGTACTTTTTCCTGATAGGATTGGTATAATACAGCAGGATAATATTTATCAGTTAAATATACACCAAGTTTTTAGCGCATTCAAGAACTAAAAATCTACCTATACAGTTCTGCCATTAGGAAAAAACATTCGCCGTGTACAAAGATTGACTCCCACTACGTGGAGGGAGGTACGCGTGCACACGTATATGCCGGTGCTATGCAGACAGTACATAGATGCTTTTTAGAAGTTACACCAGTTTATCTAATCAATCGGCAATCCCTTTTTTAAAGGAAAAATATGACTAATGCATCTTCCTCATCACATCTGCGTGTTCTCATTTTACATTTCCCATTAAACTGCAAGATCAAGTTCATCTATGCAAAACTTTAACTTGGGAAGGGCCATTACAACAATTCAGGATAATTTACTGCGTAATGAAAGGGCAAAGACTTTAGTGTCCGCTATAAACATTCATGCTGCAATATAACCCAGATGATAAAAGCTACGTGAATTGGTGTAAGTCACAAATCTTGTCACAGTTTAAAGACTTCTTGTGCCTGTGGAGGAATCTTATTTCGTATTTATGCTCCTCTACGAAAGGAAATTCCCTTTATCAATAAGCAGACACGCCCATGTGAAACATGATAGTTTCAAGTATCCAATTAATTATTGTAAATAGTCTACCATGTACCTGGATCCATACTCACATATCCATTTATTTAAACACTGCTGTAAATTCTGAACACGTTTTACTTGATGGCAAAAAGAGACAAAAACATCTCTATCTCGGAACAGAAACAAAAACATCTGAACAACATCTATGAAGAATAAAATATATTAAGCGGTATTCTGCTAAAAAAATAAAATTCCATTAATAGAAAAAGGAAAAATTTATTTCTTGGATTTCAGATGCATTTACAAGCAAAAAGTAACTAAATTTGTTTTCTAGACAGTTACCTGCAATCGGCAATTTATCAATTAAATTGCTTGTTTCTGGATACCTTCATATCCAATCCACCCCTTCTGATCTGTTCCACTAATTGAACACTGAAAAGCAGAGTCACCCACCCCGCCAACCACCCAATAAATGAAAGAAAGAGACCAAAGAAAAATGTCAGTACCTTCCTCTACATTTTAAACTATGAACGACATGGCCAAAACGGAAGTCAGACAGTCAATTTACCTCATCAACCAACTAGTTCCAAGTGCTCAGCCAGGAACCTTCTCAGCCAGTTTGTGGGTTTGATTTCAGATGTACATTCAATATTTGTTGTCAACTTCTTACATCTAAGGCATATTCAAACAAATATAAGATGCTAAGTCTTAAGACAGCCTATCAATTTAAGAAAAAGAATGAAAGTTAACTTGAACTCGCACTTCTCTCAAAACCATGGGGTTTATTGATTCAGAGCACAGGCAAGCAGGCCTACAGTGTAGCAGTCCCCGCCAAAAAGACCTTACTGACTAAAAATTTACCTACAAACACAAACTGCAAGTTTTGCTGTAGGTTCAATTCAGCATTTCTTCCCCCCCTCGCTCCCTTCCTTGGATATTTAAATCAACTCTAAATACAGCAGTACAACCAGCTGGACTGAGCACTGGCCATCACCAAAGTCAAATCTACTGCACCTTCAAGGTTGATTACAAGAGCCTAAATTCAAGTGAACTGATGAAGTCTTGACTTTAAAAGAAAAACACAGATGAAGGTACTCTCATCACTACAAACAATAAAAGGGGAAGTAAGTTGTTACAAGAATATGCTTTAAATCTTAAACAGGAAGCTGCCCTATAGAAAAAAGAACCTGATTGCACAGGACTGTCAATGTTGAGCTGTACATTTCTCTAAACCGCTTTTCTTACAAGTTGGAATGACCACTTTGCCTTCATTCAAATCAGAACTCCAGTTCTGTGTTGAGGCATATACCACAATGGATTTCCTGCAGAGACTCATTAAAATGGTAGTTCTCGATGAATACAAGTATTCATCCGTTAAAAAGACTATGATACAGAACTCCAAATTCAGTTTCCCTCAACATATATTAATTATTAGCTAGAGTTTACCGAAATCGCTCATCCATGTGGTTTTATTTACCACTCTCAGTCGAGTCAGCATACATGCATTAGAAATTTAAATTTCTAGTCATGAAGACAAGCAGAATCCAAATGCTATGTACAAAACTCCAGAGCCACAGATTTTATTAAGAGGTCATGGAGTCAAACCACAGTATGCAGAGCTATATTTCATTATACCTCTCTGCATCCAACAGCAATACATTTGTAATACTTCTCTAAGAAATAATTTGCAGTAGGCAAGTATGCTGGATCAATTTTAGTTCCCACTTTGCCGTGTTTAAAAAGAACATGACTTAGCAGTACCAGCTCCCGAGGTGTTGTACAATGAAATCAATCTCAGTTCCATCACTGGAAAACTGTAGACACTCGTATGTCTTCAGACTTTTTTAGGATGCTCAGAAAGACTACATATTGTGCTGAACATTAATAGGCCAAAGAGTCATTGACTGAAAACAGGGACCAACCCATTAGGCTGAATACGGCTGGGTTGGGGTGAGGTGAGGGGATGTTAAGCCACACCACTAGCCTAGGATTGAGAGTGTGGAGGTTAGTACTTCAAGTACTCAGAACAAGCTTTCACAGTCCCTACAGAAAAAAAAGTGAAGCGGATAAACCATAATTAAGATGAACTTTTAAACTGATGCATTTCATTTAGCTGAACACCACCCATTTGCATTAGCTTCCAGGGCAGAAGCTGCATTTGTGTTTTCCTCTCATCATACGCTATTTAAATCAGGTTGTTACTTTCCATCTCTTTCTACACTAGGAAACTCAATTAGAACCACGGTGTGCTTAAACTGAAAAGAAATTTAAGGTACAAGGTCACCAAGCCACCACTAAGCTAGAGCAATTGCCAGCAAAAACAATGCCGCTGTAGGCAACCCTATGCTATTAGAGTTTTGTTCCAGCCCACAGAAGACTTCACGTCAGGCACGCAATTTCTCTACTTAACATGCAAACAGCTGTGCCTCAGTTATAAACTACGAGAACAAAGACTAATAAGATATTTATACGAGAAATTAAAGATAAAAATGGCTATTAGAGGGCACTGAGTGCATTACTGAGTCGAAATTGGTTTAAATCATACGTTCAGGACTGAAGTTTTGGACTCCTTTTAGCAGGCGTGCACACTAACTGTGGGCCTCTAAAATACACGTCAGTCAACAGTTAGCTGCAGAGCGCTACCCAGGAGCCTGAAGCTACCCCGCAAGAAAGCGGAGATGAGACAACCTTAACTTTGACTTCTCCTTTTCGGTAAACCCTGCATGAACCAGATGGGTTCCTGTACCTCCAGTGGGTCCACTTATAATCTCACCCTATTACAGTCACACAGATTCTTAAATGACATAAATCTGGGCAAGATGCACCCCTGGGGATGGGGGCAGAAGCTGAAGATTCAGCAAAATCAGCTTGGAAATCACAATACCTATGACACGTGACCTGTCCTATCTGTTCAGGATCCTGCAGGTTAACAGAACAAAACCTGAATTTTTGGGTACAGACAGACTACTTCCACCTCCCAGTACAGCTGAAGTACATTTTCATGGAGGTAGGTAGTAGCCATGCTGATATACGTCCACTCTTTTGTACCTGCACGTGAATAGTCTGACAGAGGACTAACGTGAATTATTAGTTATTACATGTAGTACATTATTTTTAAAGACCTGCCAAGATAATAATGGCTCAGGTTTTCAAGATAGTTTGTTGCAGTGTTAAACGTAAGTCTCTGCATCTGTAGCAGAAATATTTGCAGTGCCAAGTACTGTTGCAGTCAGATCTAGGCACCTGTGGCACCCGACTCCACCACAGTTTTCAACTCAAGGATGAGTTGAGAACTACCGCCCGCTACACAGTTTGAACACTCTCCAACATTTGTCACAACAGCAAACTAATGTGCTGGACAACACAGATTATTTCAGCCTCTTAAGGGAGAGATTCTTCTCTCTTTACTGGACAAGTATTTTTACTTTTTATTATGATTGTTATTCATTCACTACTGATTAAAAGATTATAGTGTAATTCTCACAACCTATTTGTCTTCTAAAAACATGCTGAAGCATATCAAAAACCACCTACAGGAAATAATGAAAAAAGCTTACTCTTTTCAGATGAAAATATCACCCTGGCAATTTTTTTTTTTTTTTAATGAGAACAACTTGAAAGAAAAAAATAATCCCAGAACCACAGCAGAAATATCCTAACAATCTCTGCAAACCAAGTCCAATAAAAGGCCTCCGGTTTCTATACCCATTCTTCTGGGACAGACAGAACCCGACTCTTCAGTCTTCCTGTTTATACAGAAACAACCACATGTTACCAGCACAGCAAACTTTGAGGTCAAAGTCCCTTCTCCAGAGAACTTCAAAATCAGATCTTGGCTACACAAGTCAAGCATCCAAAAGTTGACACCTTATTACAAGAAGGAACCACCTAAGTCACCAGCGTGGTGCTGGTCACACTCACTTTGAGGTTCCAGGTCAGCAGATACAAGAAGCTCTGACCCCCATTTCTATCTACCAGTAGCAATTTGGCAGCTACCGTGGAGTTACTGAAAATTTTGCCAGTCTACCTCCAGAAAGAGAGCACGCACACTCTGAGCAAGCACAACAAATGAAACTATCAAGAAAGAGAACACGTCCGTTGAAATAGTTCCACCTGACATGGAGCTTCACGGAACAGTTGCATGATTTCACTCTAGTTATTTTTACAAGGTCAGATTAGCAGCACAATCTTGTGTTTATACAGTTTTGGCAATTGCGATTAACAACTTCAAAACTCTTTTGTGCCAAAGGCAACTCCACTTAAATTTATCAATTGCTTCCCCCTCATTACAACTTTCTAGTGAACAAAAATATTTGCTTATCTCATTTAAACTTTGGGAGAGAGCGCTACAGTTGCAGACAGTACACCTATGAGTCAATACATATCTGCACCGCAATTTGTCATTTTTACTGGAATGCCACGGAGAAGTGAACTTAGTCACATTGCTACCTAGTGACTAATTCCAAAAGCATCTTTACACAAGCAGTAACTGATTAGAGCTCTGTTACTTTCGAGTTAAAACATTACCATATCTAGCCTTATGCGCAGGAGATGTACATGAGAGTTAAGGATGTGTAATTTAATCTTTCAAGCCACGGTTCAACCGCCTCCACGCAAATAAACTTATATTTATTTATAGTGTAGGGCAGAGGCACAGAAATTGTAGTTTGCAGGCCGAAGTCCATACACTGCATCATCTCCAAGTCTGAAGCACAAATCTCTTATGAGTTCCTTGAGAGATTACTCTGTTTAGGACAGACCTGCCCACTTAGAAAAAAGCTTAGGTTCTTGGTCTGCTCTGATGGAGTGCGGCTCAGGGCATCATAACGTAGGATATAGAAGAGAAACCCAGGGAAGCAGAAAGATGGAGAGCACAAACGGTGTTTCAAGAGGGGAAAAAAAAAAAAAGGAGGAAGGCAAGGAAACTAAGGAGGAAGAAAAACGGGGATTTTTAACAGCCCCTGCATGAAGAGCTTCCCAACCAGCACAGTTCACTTCTGAAAAAGTCCACTCCATCACCAAAAGCATGCCACTGCTTTAAAACTCGTTTCACCCTGTGTTCAGGCAAATTAGGAGCCATCCTTATTAAAGCCGGTGGGCACACAGCACCCTCGGGGGCTACGAAACTCGTTACTCTCCACACCTCCTGCAGACAGGTAGGTAACGACAGCACTAGAAGCCGGAGAACTTCTTCTACTCGGTTGGAGGTGATGCCCGAAAGCACAAGCGATCTGCAAGAGTTTTCACTGCAAGCTTCATCTTGCCCTGTCACTCCCTCCTCCCTCTCTCCTGGCTTCGCTGGAGAGACCAAACCGAACGAGGAAGTCGAGATGTGAGGGCGGAAGCCAAGCCCATAGCAATGTCTGCAGGAGGGTTGGCAGCCTCTGACTCAGGCTACAGCCCTGACAGCTGCCAAGCGGTCCCGGTTTTCCCTACCCGTTACTTCCAAAGCACGGACACCGAACACGCGAGGGGAGACGCGGCGGGAGACGCGCAGGAGGGAGCGGGGAGGGGACGGTCCGGTGGGAAAGAGCGCGAATAACGCCACCCCACCGCCGAGGCGGGCGGCGAGCAGGGCGGGGAGGGAGGAGAGAGGCAACTCCCCGGCTCCGTGCAACCGGACGGCGCGACGGCACACACGCCCCCGGCCGAGGCGGAGGGGGGGGGACGGGGAGCACCCCAGGTGGGCGCCCGGCCGGGCTGCCCCCCCCGCCCGGCTCGGCGGGGCGGGCGGAGGAGGGCAGCGGGCGAGCGGCAGGCTCTCTCCCGGCCGAACAAAGAGGCGCGAAACCCGCGAGGGGAAGAAGCGCGGCGCCAGGGGGGACAAACCGGCGCCACCCGCGCCCACCGCCCCACCCGACCGGCTTCACCTCAGCCCGGCTACGGCGGAAGGAGAGGAAACGCCGCGCTCCTCGCAGCGAGAGAGTGGCGTCCTCACGCTGCCGGCTCCTCCCGCAGGGCACCGCCACCGCCTCTCGCTCACCGGCACTGCCAGGCGCCCGGGCCGGGAGGAGCCGCCGCGGCCGAGCAACACCGCCGGCCCGCCCCTCGGAGCCCCGCCCCTCCGGCACCTCGCACCCAATGGCGGCGCCGGCTGCCGAGAGCTGACGGCCGCCGCCGCCAATGGGAGCCGGCCGCGGGGCGGGGGCGAGCCGTTGAGGAAGCGGCGAGCCGTTGAGGGAGGGGGCGGTGCCTCGCGCCCTCCGCCGTTAGCAACGCCCGGGCGCGCGCCAAGCCCCGCCCCGCGGCCGCCGGGGCGCGGCGCAACTGAGGCCACCGCCGAGGGGTCGGGAGGGGCGGCCGCCGCGCCCCGGTCTCACCACCACCACCACCTTCCCTACCCCGGCGGCCACGGGGCCGGGCCCAAATCCCACCCCCCGTTCCCTTCCCCCGCGGGTCGAGTGGTGCCGAGCCGCTCCCAGAAGCCCCTGCGCCAGGCCAGCCCCACAATGCCCCGCGCAGGGCTGTGCCCCTCAGGGGGCGCTGGCCTGCTCCAGCGTGGAGGGCCTGGGGCTTGCCGGCCTCCGACCCCCGCGTGCTCCCGGCGCTGGGAGAACGGGCACCCGCGGTGAGCCGCCGGTAGCAGCCCCCTCTTCCGGAGGCCATGGCAGAGTGCCTCGGAAATGGGCGGTGGGGGTGGCGGGGGGTGAATTCGCACCCGGTCAAGTGCCCACCCAACCCCGTTGTCTGGGAGTGCAGAACAACGGCCGTGGGAAGACGTAGTCCGAGTTGGATCTCATCCGGCCGAGGGCCAGGCCCGGGGTGAGCGTTGGCGCGCGCAGCGCGGGCGCCCCTGGGGTGCTCCAACAGCCAGCGCGTGTGCCAGCACGTGTGCCAGCACGTGTGCCAGCCCAGGCCCGGAATGGACCCAAAGGGGCATGCCGAAACAGTAGAGGTGTGAAAACACAGGGGATGTAATTCTGCGTGTGCTGCGGCGCTCTTCAAGGCTGGACCAGCAAAAGGAGGAAGCAGTAACCAAGATGCAAGACAAAAGGCCTTCTGAAAAAGAGAACAGCGGATGCTGGACGCAGCGGGGCTGATGAGGTTTACTGCACTTTTTACAAACACGCACGTGTACGAGACCCCCACCCGTTGGGGCTTCCTGCTGTCCGCAAGGAGGGCAGATTTGCAGATGTAGGTGCCAGTGACAGAAAACACAAGGTGATGTTTGTGGATGACAATGTCCAAGTGGAAGAGGCAAGTGACGCGAAAGAGGCTTGTATAAAGAGGGAAGTTAGCAGAGAAGTGTCTCGAGTAAGCACCTCTCGTCCAAGTGAAACGTTTCAGGCTTAGAAAGATTCACTGCAGCAGTTTGGAAACAATGCTAGACCTTTGTATCTCCAGAGACAAAAGGCAGTGGGGGAAGTCACTGAAAGGTTTGTAGAGCTGAGTATCGGGGATACAGAGGTGTCGTTGTTAAAGGCAGAGATGACAAATGTAAATATAAGTACGAAATGGAAATGAGGATTTAATGTGGTGGTGAAAAGGGAACATCCAGGATAGGTCTTTGCTAGTACATCAGTGGAGAAAGTGAAAGGAAGCTGGCATTGTGACAGCCACAGGTACCTACATAATCAGATACCTTAGCTGGTGAAATGATCCGCAGGACCCAGTGATTCGTGAAAAAAAGGGTGACCAACATATGGGAAGGATATCTGGTGGTTGAACAACAGGGTTGTAAATTCTCCCACGAAAATGAACCGGTATGAAAATAGCGGAGGCAACTACATATATCAAAAGCTGTTTTAAGAACAGGAGAAGCTGCCTCTTTGGCCAAGTGGCTGAGAAAGGAAAGAGTAGCAAAGCAAGCAGTATCAAGTATGAAGCTTTTAAAGGAGAAAAACAGCGGATCTTAGCTAGGAAAGCAAATCAAAAGGCAGACTGAACTGACAGCAGTAGTAACGTGGGAAATAAAAGATAACAACTGCAAGCATGAAATGGAGAGATAAAAAGGCTGCCACAAAGTCAGTTTTGAAGCGTGTATGATTCTGTGCATTTTGTATTTTTTTATTCTTTTCCGACTCTCCTATTTTCACACGTACTCTGCTCTTCCTGATACTGAAATTCAAGTCTGAGATCAGGCTGGACTGTCTTGTTAAGGTTTGGCATTGGTTTTCTTTGGCTTTTTTTTTAATTTGTTAACTTGGTCCCTCTCCAGTTTAATCCATACCACTACTTTCTTGATGACTTCAGCAGTAAAGCATCAAAACTGAGCTCACAACAAAGATTGCTGCAGGTTTACACCATCATTTCCCTGAATAAAAAGTGTGTCCCCCCTCTTTTGAAAACTGTGTGTTTCAGATGTGTAGTAGTTGAGGCAAGTCTGATTTGGAATGCCTGTTTTCCACAGCTTGATTACTTCGAAAATAAGTGTGACAGGTTTTTGTGTTGATCTGTGGCAGGAAGTTACCCAGGAAACGAGGCACCTCAGAGAGAAACAAGTATGACTAAAAAAATCTATTATGTTAATTTTATACATCTGTTACTTTCTACAGATTCACAGGATGTTTATTTGGATCCTTCTGATCAGCTTCACTCACATTTTCCATCAGTGTTTGCAAGCCAAGCATCCTTCGGAAGAGCAAAGCTGTAATGGTCACTGAGTTCTGAAAGCATCATCTCAACAGCAGGCAGGTACCCCAGTCTGGTGGGAGAAGGTTAATGGTAGTGTAGTATTTCTAGAGGGGGGGGGGAAATAAACTCCACTAAGCAGCGACCATCCAGAGATGCCTCTTCAGTTTGCAGGCCTTAACTGCAGGCCAAACAAATGCCCACTTTGCTGAACTGCAGTGTTTTCCCCCAAGATCGAAAACTATTGGGCCTAAGTTTGCTGGCAAGCAGCAACCCCTGGGAGAATCCTGCACTTCTGCGATCAACAATACATGCAGAGACATTTGATTTTTATATCTGGCAAACAGGTAAAGTGGCTAAGTTAATTTTGGTGAATAATTCCCTGTGCTTTGTGAGGCAGAAATCTCTTCCAAAACTAGTTTCTTACTGACAGGTTTGAGAGAGAATGAAACAAGAAGAGTGACAGACACAAAAGGTGTTTACTTCGTCGGAGAACTTGCATTGCTAAATGCTAACCACAGTGGCTTTAGACAGAAACCGCACGTGTACAGATCTGGAGAATGTCACAATCTGATATTGCTAAGAAGCCTGAGCTCTGCTTTTGCAAAAGCTGGAGACTTCAGTAGCTTCACTGCAGGTTAATAATTAGAATTTCTCAAAAAAAGCAGCTCTGGAGTGGCTTTAATACGTACAACCGTACAAAGCAGCAGCTATAAATGCAGATGAGAACTTGAAGGGTTTTCAGGTACTGTAACAAATAGAAAGGGCCCTTTGGAGGTGGCTTTGTAGAAGAAAGCCACACGTCTGTGGACTTCACGCCTATGTCCTCTGAACAACCTGGAATTTGTCTGCAGTTTAGGCACCATCTCTTAGCACATAATCTCCTCTTCCCCTTTTACCAATTCTGTGTAGTTCTGCTCCCGTAGCAAACACCAAATCCAAACTGAGTGCAGAAGGTGGAAAACCAGGAACTTGAGATGTGGAAGGAGAGAAAGCAAGCGAAGCTTCCACTGGGGGGTCAGAGCTTACAGATTTAGTGACTGACCTTTTAAGCCCAAGTTCTAGCTCTGTTCATCCAGGACCAGCTGACACACGAGCTGCACTGGGTCAGGGTAAGGGAAACGTGGCCTGGCAACCTCAGAAGCAGCCAGTAACAGACGTTAGGAGGAGAGCAGCCCTTTTCTTACAGAATGCTGTTACCGTTAGCATGACTGTGCAACTTCTAGCGTAGCTGTGGAAAAGGTACGGCTTAATCGGCCCATTTTCCTACGTCAGCGTGCGATTCCATCATGCCCTCTTCATCAGCGAAGCTGGTTTGAGATGTTGTCTGTTCTCCCACTAGCCACCCTCCTAGTGCTGTGTCATAGCTCACCACTGCTCATGCAGATGTTTCAAAAACCCTGTTGTAAACTGGATCACTGAAGTAGAGCTAAAAAAAGAAGGTTAAGAAAAAAAGATCAGTTCACTGATCTAGTTTATAGGCCCATGGAGAGATGCATCAGCACAACTGAGGGGATTAAACTGAGGCACTGTGACAGGAGTCTTTCAAATTGACTTTGCTGATAGAGAAAATTTAAGAGGGAACTATACCTGCATCCCAAGACGGGGGAGCAGCCGTACCTGGAGTACTCTAGCATTTAAAACAGTTACTCTGCTTTTCACCTCTCCCCAACCCTCCACCCACACAGTCCTGTGTGAACAACCTGCTGAACTCCCGCTCTCTCGTTGTGGTTCTTGCTTCAGCAAAAGAGGAACGTGTTTTTACTTTCTTAACACATTAATGTCATGACCTGCAGCTGGAAAACAAAGTGTTCACGTGCAGCATCTCTGCTGGGTTGGGGTACCATTCAGAGGTATAAATCTCCACCCATAGGTTAAGTAGCGCACTAAGTGTATTTATCTTGAGTCCCTCCTTTTGATAAAACAGGAGTGACCCCGTCTTGTAGGAGGGACCGGTACTGAGGAAGCAGGTTATCAAACAGCCGTGCTCTGACTGAAGTATCCTCAGAAACACACCTAAATGCTGTCTTAGGCAGAGGAAAACTCTTCTTGGAGCTTGCGAGTTCCTCCAAACCCTGAGATGGGATTCCAACTCCATTATGCATGGTGGAAGACACCACATTCCTGATCTGACATACTAAGAACAATGGCCCAGAGCTCTTTACCTCCAAGAAATTCTAATATAATCTCTGCCATCTAAATGCAAACACAATGCCAAGCTACAGACATGTTTTAGTTCAGTACATCCCCTTCCTACCTTGTTTCCTCTAGACCTCTTCTCTTGCTGCTCACTATTTTCTATTCAGCTTTAAATTCGGAGAAGGCTGGCATCCAACACCGTTATACAAAAGGGCAAGCAGGAATACAAACCACCCAGAAAAAGTATCTTTGCTTCAAAATCAAGATTTGGACTCTGAGTTTTCTACCTTGGGCCTACCCAGACTTGTCCAAAATGCCAGCAGAACACATCCTGGGACCTGCCTTAAATAAGCATTGGATATCAGGAAGAAATTCTTCCCGGAGAGGGTGGTGAGGCACTGGGACAGGTTGCCCAGAGAAGCTGTGGGTGCCCCATCCCTGTCAGTGTTCAAGGCCAGGCTGCATGAGGCTTTGAGCAACCTGCCCTAGTGGAGGGTGTCCCTGCCCATGGCAGGGGGGTTGGAACTAGATTATCTCCAAGGTCCTTTCCAACCCAAACCATTCTATGGTTCAAAGAACAGCAACTCTTTGCTGCAGAAAACAAACTGAACATTTTCACACAATCCATTACCGCTTAGCTCCTTCAGTGATAATTCGGCGAATACAAGTAAGATATACGTAATTTTAGGCTTGTCTGTCCTGGCCTCACAGCTCCTTGGTTCAACATTGTAGGGATCCTTTATTAACATCTCAAATACCTCCTTTTCCTTCTCCCTTTCTCAGAGGGGGTAAGAAATGCTTTGGATTCCGGAGTTTAGAAGGGCTTGGGGGCATTCTTCTTACTCAGCAGAGGATAAGCTGAAAGGAGAATAACATCCCTCCCCAGTCCCTCTGTCACCCCGCAGCTGTCACACTTGTGACATTCAGGTAGCAAACATACTTGCCAGGCTTGGGTCAGATGTGGATAAGAAAAAGTACTTTAAAGAGATTGACAAATCCATCTCAACGCTGTTTCAGTTCACCCTGATGAGGTAGGGCTGTGGAGAGATTTATGCCACCTTTGCTTCTCTTTTCCTTCCCTAGGTCTCAGGCTGGACCACATTTTTACACAACCAAGACCCAAAAGGCATCTAACCGGATGTTCACTTCCCTCTTCCTCTCCCAGCAGGAATTTAGTTTCCCTTTTATTCCCCCCCTCCTTACAAAAAACTGAGAGCACCCCTACTTTTGCTGCCTTTCCTGAGGTTACTGTGTGAGCTTCTGCTCCGCTGATGTTGCCTCTCAGCTTACCTCATGTTTGCTGTTTGTTTTCGGGCTCAGCCTGCAATAGTAATCAAGGCCAAATATTTGCTCAAACGAAGTGGCTCTGTGGTTCTCATTCCAGGGAGCTGGCTGAGGACAAAGTGAAACTAGCTTGAAATATTCTAGTATGCCCAAGAGATGCTAGGAACAAGGGATCTTTTTCCAGTGCTGTAGAAAGTCATCTAGACTCTCATTGTAGCTTTGTTGTGGGAACGGCAGGGGAACTAACTCGTTTATAGCCTGCCACAATTAAAGACACCACTTATGTCTGCCAGAAACCAAACTCGGTCTGGTCAAAGCCAAACTTTGGGACCGTTCTTTCGGGCTACAACCAGAAAGAAGACTCAACGTGAAGTTTCGCAAGCATTCGGTCTTCCTCTTCTGAAAGACTGAAGCCCACATTTTTCTGATAAGAGGAGGCTACATCCTTTGTGCTTGCAAGTCAGCGCAAGGTCTTATAAACACACCCACAGATCCTCAGTGTAACATATTGCAAGCTCTGTGCGTCCGGAGCCAGCGCATGCTTTGCTCAACAACCCCCCTCTCATTCCTGCCAAGATTCCCTCCCACATTTGGGACTTTTTTCCTGCTCCCTTGAGAGCCTCCTCAGTTCTCCCAGCTCCTCCGGCCTCCCGCTGTCAGCATGGACTGTTCCGTACAGCCTTGCCGGTCTGCTCTGCCTTCGGAAACATATGGGCCAGCGCAGGAAGCTGGGCACAAAGAAGATCCGTGCGTTGCCCTCATTCTCATCCCTGTGTTTGGGTCAGGCGGATGGGCCAGAAGAGGGAACCGACAGCGCTGGCACAGAAGGCAGAAAATTAGCTGTGACATACTGAGGCGTTAGCTCTGTGGGGTGTGAGAAAATGCCAACAGAGACACGCTGGGCCATCACTGTGGGAAACCATCTTTTAACTGAGGTGCAGACGAGCTCCATTGAGCACAATCACCTTCTTTCCCATTTATCAGAGCATCGTTTCCTGGGATTATTCTAGAACAAAGAGAGTAACTCACTGGGTATCCTACAGGTTTGCATAACACACAATGCCTGTCAAAAATCAATACCTCACTGAGCTGCCCAACTGCAGGCTAGCACCTGCTCTGCAATATTTCTTAGCTACCAAGAGACAGGAAAGTGTTAGAGGAACCAAACCCACAGGACAGAAGTGCTCAGGAGCTTCTTGTGAAATTCCTATACATGAGGTAGCAGCTTCTGTTAGGCTGGGATGGAAGGACTCCTGCAGGCGTTGCTGCCTTCAGAACTGGCTCAGAAAAAAGAGGCTAAAGTTTTCTTTTGGAAGAGAATATTTGAACTTCGAGTTACAGACCCAAGCGTAATACAGATCTGAAGCACAAAATAAGAAGATAGCTCTGCTCTCTTCTACCTAGTGGGTTAAGGCATTCAACCCGTCGTAAATAGAGTGGGCAGGACAACCCTGTCCTTGACAGGACAAGGGGCAATGGCTTTAAGCTGAAAGAGGGGAGATTTAGGTTAGCTATAAGGAAGAAATTCTTCACAGAGAGAGTGGTGAATCACTGGAACAGGTTGCCCAGAGAAGCTGTGGGTGCCCCATCCCTGGGAGTGTTCAAGGCCAGGCTGGATGAGGCTTTGAGCAACCTGTCCTAGTGGAGGGTGTCCCTGCCCAGGGCAGGGGGGTTGGAACTGGATGGGCTTTAAGGTCCCTTCCAGTCCAAACCATTCTGTGATTCCATGAAATCCCATCCACTCCCTCCTGGTCTTTTCTCTTTACACATGGAGTAAAAGCATCCATAAACCTCCCGCTACTCTACCCTTCTCCGGATTACAGCTGCATCTCAGACTGAACTTGAAACACACACCTGTACACAAGTTGGCAGCTAATGCAAGACGGCACAGAGGCCTATAATTCCTTGAATCTGTATAGAGGAATGTACACATATAAAAGCCTTTTGAATTTTCATAAGCCGTCCCTTAGATGTGGGATAGCAAAACACAAAAAGATGAAAACAAGATGCTCATCCGATGATTCAGCTTTCCTGCAAAGTTTCTTCTAGCAGCCATCATAACCCTGAAAATAATCATCCCAGCCCCTTTTTCCTGTGGGCTACAAACACATCAGCAATGAGGAGCATAATTTAGGGGTTTTGTTCCCACTAGGAATCCATGAGAAAGAGCTTTGCATTACATGGAGAAAAATAATCATATGCAGGAAAAGAAGGTATGTGTACGTTGGTGTGTTTTTTGGGGTTTTGTTTTGTTTTGTTTTTTGCTTCAGGAATGCTAAATCAGGTTTGGCTTTGCTAGGGGACATACCAGCTGTCTCCAGGCTCATTTTATTATGATCCCTCTTGTACCTTAATTGAGAAAACAGGGTGTGGAAGTTTCAACAAAGGTTCCCCTTTGTAGTGTGTTAATTAGGCACAGGAGTTAACAAAACCCCTCAGTTATAAACAATTACCTTTCCCCAGGCTTATTTTCATTTCCATGCTACTGCCTTTTTACTAATTTTCTATTAGTTTCCTAGAGTGGACAAGACTAATTTCTAAAATTAATCTTCTAATTAGCAAAGAAAAAAAAAAACCCTAAGCATGAAAATATGTAAAGCAGGAGGGAAAAAAGGGTATAATTAGAAGCACTTGAGGATGCCTTTTTTTTGTGCTTCTTCAGGATACAGGAACCCAAGGTCTTTCCAGATCACTGTGAAGTCTCCTGTAAAACCGAAAAACTAGATTGTGGTCCCCTGGAAGTGACTCTGGATGCTGTTGCCTGGGGATGGGGAAGAACCTGATCTGGGTTCACATGCCGTGCCCCCAAATGGGTGCTGCCCTCACCCCCGTGGGAGGAGGGGTAACAGGAAAGCGAGAGCTTGTACAGGCTGTGAGCTATGATTCCTCCAGACCCTCCCCACCATCCCTTCCACTTGCAAAGCAACGCTTGCTTTAGAAAGGGAGCCCTGCTTGGCCCGCAGTCCATCTTTTTGCCTGCCAGTGTGCTCAGACCCAGAGACACAACAGCTGGGAAGGGAGAGGTCTTGGCCCTCCTCCCTGCCAGCATTATGCTTCATCCTGATGGCAATGACCTCACCTCTTGGCACCGAGCTGTCCCACCACCCTGGCACTGGTAGCTCTCCCTCTGCCTCCCGGCAAGGGAAGGAAGAAACCCCGGGGGCTTGGGGCAGTCCTTCTGCCTCAGAAAGACCCAATCCCAATGACAGAAAACTCTACTAGAAGGACAACTGCCATCTCAGTGCTAAGCGTTGTACACGTTGGCGCAAAGCCTTGCACGTGGCTGCTCTCTGATGAATTTCTGGAGAAGGGTCGAGCAAGGCACGTGAGCAGCGTGCTACGATTCAGCTTCCGGTCAGTGTCACACTTCTCTGGCCTGTGATAATGCTGTTTGCCCAAGACCTTTTCAATATAGAAGGCACACAGATATTCAAGCTGCGTGGGTGTTCCTTCGTGTCCAAGGAGCTGCCCAGAGGGCAGGGGAGCAGTGGGATGGGGGGAAAAGTAGCTCAAACTACAGTCCCAACAAGTGCCTCCTGGCCTGCCAGCAGACCTGGAAAAGACTGTCTAGGGGAAAGCTCGTAATTCTCAGCGGCAGCTTCCCAAACAGCAGTTCTCCTGGGAACCACCTTGCCTCTCTTCTCCGGCAGAGACTGAAGACAGCCTAGTGAAGATGCATAGTGAAGGTAAGTGCAGTTCCCCCCTGCAATGCTGCACATCAAACCACGGCCCTTCCTTCTCACTGCCTTGCAGTGGCACAGGCTGATTCTCAAGCCAAGATCAGCTCCTGTTACTTTCCCCAAAGAGCTTTCAAACTCAAACAGACCGGACCAGCTCAGTGTGAGAGAGCAATCAGGTGCGAAGAAAGGCTGAGACAGACCCAATTCCTGCAGCAGGTCCCAGGCAGGAGCTGGGTATAGGATACTACCCCAGCTGACCCGTCGAGCCAGGGAACCAAGGACCCCATGGCAGCACAGAGCTGCTTCACGTACGATGGAAAAATGTTTAAACTGCTGTAAGTTGGGGCCCACAGGAAACTTTTGGGAAGTGTGTGCTGGGTCTAAGACAGGAACCAAGAGAGTCAGTGTTTAAAATAGGCACTGACAATGAACTGCTTCATTACTTAGAGAAAAATTGAGAAGGGGGAAGGAGTAAAGCTCAGCCACATCAGGAAACAGGCAAATAATTGTCTGACGGATACACCAGGTCTCCTGCCTGGTACTCTAGCACTTTGCTGCTGCTCAGCCCACAGTCTCTTCCTCATCATGATAAGCTTCTCCTCCCAGGAGAGAGCGAGGTCTCCTCTGCATGTAGGTGTTCCCCATGGGAACACACTGCATCTCAGAAAGGGCAGTGTGCCCTCAGAGGGTCGTTTTCCTAGAAACAGAAGATGGGGGAAGGTGGCCACTTGCAGGCTGACATACTACGCATAAGACCCTGAGGACAGCCTCCTCCCTCGACACCGTGGCACAGGTAAGGTGCTCTCTCACCGTGTGCCCCGTGTGCCTCCGGTCCCCGGGGGACGCGTAGGGTGCAGGGGACCCCGCGAGAGCAGTGCCACAGCCACAGCTCAGCAGAGTGGTGCGGTCCCTGCCTACGTGCTGGTCAGCACAGCTCCTTCCCCGTCGTGTCCTTTCCCGTGGGATCTCACACCCTGGAAAAGCGGCGGGCAGAAGTGTCGTTCTTGCATAGGGCTGCTTACCATCCCTGCTAGCGTCTTGTTTAGCCCTGCTGTGCTGCTCCCACACCTTCCCCTGTACGTGCACTCTCAATTGAAGAGCGAAAGTGCCACCCTTCGAGCTAAGGCAACTTTTGGCCCGTGAGCTGCTGGAGAAAGGCACCCAGACACGCGAGCCACGGCGCTTGGCCGAACAGGCGGAGAGTCTGGGGCAGGAGCTTCCTACACCGCGAACGCTCCAAGGCCAGGAGTCGCGCAGGGCAGAGCGCCTGGAGAAACCGGACCTCGTGGCCCGGGCTCGCGCATCCCCGAGCAGAGACGTGGGAAACGCTGCCTTGCTGGAGGGGGGAGCGCTGGAAGGCACAGCCAGGAGGAGCCTGCCTTGGGAAGGTGCCCGATGTCGCGCAGCGCGAGGCAGGTAACCATCACACCGCTATCCATGGCTCATGTTCCCTGCGACAACCACGGCCTTACATGGGCAAGAGCGCTCCGCTCGGGGCAGGGCTGCGGTGGAGCCTCCGGGGGCGCTCCCGGAGCTTGCTCCCAGGCTGGCTGCCTGCACAAGCCGCTGACCTCCTTCCCGGGAAAAACCCTGGGAACCCTCACTGAATCCAGCTGTTCAAATTTCAAACTCCAAAAGGGCCCAGCTCCCCTCCCCTTCTCCCCCGTCCCTCCTACTAGCTGGAGCTGAGGCGAAGCAGAACGTCTGCATTTACGGTGTTCTGGGTATCTGGGAGCACTGGGCTGGAGAGTCCCCCGCATCCGACGTGGGAAACCTATTCCCATCTGGTTGCGATAGTAGTGAGAACCGGAAGAAAAAAAAAAAAACCCCAAGAAAGGCAAACCAAACCACCCTCCCCGCGCCCCCCCAGCGTTGCTTGTCAGACGCTCGCGGGCGTGTGAAAGGCTGCGGCTGGCAAATCCGGTGCTCCAGCTCCATCGCAGATCCTTTTGCCTCGGGATGCGCTTCGGAGCCCCCCGGTATCTCCGGCTGAGCTGCCAGCGCGCGTGTTGGGTTCTCGCACGTTTCAACCCCGTCCAATTCACCCAGCTGAACTCCGCTGGAGACGGCTTACAAATAAAAACCGAACATAAACAGGCTAAAAACGTCCCTGCCATCAGATAAGGCTGCTATGCACATGAAATTCCTGACGCGAGTCCATCAGACCAAGGACACGGAAAGTTAAGCCACATGCCCGTGGTGGCTGGAACGGGGAGGGGAGATTCAGGCTGTAACTCTGGTTTTGGGCCAGCTGCCAGCCCCTAAGACATCACCCCAGCGTGACTCCATTTCTCCCAAGGCGGGGAGGGGGGGGAACCACTCCAAAAAAGATGTCACAGAACCCACCTCCTTCTGCAAACACCGTCACACTTCAGGAAGGAGCAGCAGGCAGGGATGAGCCCCGCCGCCTGCGAGCTGCGGAAGGCCAGCCTTTCAGAGGGCAAAACACGTGCTGACTGCCAGCCCTGGGTAATCTTCACCAGAACCAGTCATACTTAGCACTCCAGAAGGCAGTTATCTCTGCTTTGTAAGAGAGGAAACAGGCGTTGAGAGCTTCCTCTATAATACACTTCTCATAGCTGCGGCTACATTCAAGTGGCAGAAACGCAGGGCTGGATGCTACCACATGGGCTTCCTCTGACACCCAAGTTTGCACAGAGCTGCACGAGCCACCAGATGCAATGACCTTCCCCACCAAGTCCCCTATTATTTTAAGAGCCAAGGAGGCAGGAGCTGTGGGAGGGGTTCACAAGTGGGAGTGATTTCAGGTGATCCCCCCCTCCCTCCTGAGCTTACAACAGCCACCCTCTAGCTGCTTGAGGGCTGTCTGTGGCTCAAGGAAGAGCAGCTGTGCACCCTTTCCGCTGGGATGAGTGGCATGGATTAGGATAACCTACAAGGGTGGAACATCACGTTCCTCCTCAGCCTCACAAGGGTCAGGCTTGGGGCTTGATGACTGCACAAAGCCAAGCCAAGGCTAAGCAGCCCCTGAAGGAAGATGTCCTGTTCTCCCCCCTCCTCTAATCTTCACAGTCCCACTGCCAGTCCCAGATGACACGGCCCACTGATCCAGCTGGAAACAAACTTGAACCAAAAGAAGTTTCCAGATTGATTGTTCTCTCGGTCCGTTTGACTACGTGAGTGCTAGAGGAGCGCTGGAAATGCACCGTCATGGGCAGCCAGACATAAGCAGGGCAGAAACTACACGGGAATTCCAGCCTAGGAGAGGCCAGAAAGCCTCCTTCCCAGGGATGCCGTGAAGGAATTTGCTCCAGCTGCATGGCCGGTCACAGGGGTTGTTGTAGCATCCCCCATGCAAGTGGTTGCAATCAGTATCTGAATTAAGGAGGTAACTTTGGAGGTCTCCAGTCCACCCACCTGCTCGGAGCAGCACCAGCCTTCAGGTCAGATCAGGGTGCTCAGGGCCACGTCCAGCTGGGCTTTGAACACCTCTGAGGCTGGCAAACCCACAACCTCTGCTCTCGCCTCTTCTCCTTTCCCTGAGCAGCTTGACAACCCGACCCCACCTTCTGCATCACCTCTGTTTGGGCAGGAGCAGACAGGGGTTAGCTAGCCCCCCTCCCTGTGCAGGCCAGCCCGGCTCCCTCAGCCCCTGCTCCTGTGGCAGCCCCCGGGCCAGCTTCACGCTCCTCCGCTGGAGTCGATCCAGTTTGTTGATGTCCCTCTTGCAAAGGACCATGTGAAGGAGCCTGGGGAATCGTCCGTCTCCCCTCCTGGAGCGGAGCAGGTGTCTCTGCCTGCTTGGAAAAGGATGAGTCTTTGCGAGTGCATTTTTGGGGTGTGCATGCACAGTACCAGCCTGCGCTCATGGGTGTACACAGGGAGCCGGTGTATCCGCCCAGCACGTACATACGGGCTCAGAAGTTTAGGTGATACAAACGGGTGCAGATTCACCCAAGTCCGGGGAGCCGCGCCGGTGTCTGTGAGCGGAGCTGTACTGCGTGTCCGCCCCATGAACGCCGTCCGTATGCATGCCCAGCGCACCGTCCTCCTTCCGTGGCTCTGCTCCTTCCCGCTGTTATCGGAGATGTTTACAGTCACATCTCAGTCGGGTCAGGTAGCTTCCCGATTACTCACCTCTCGGTTATTACCCTGCTTCAGTAACCCTGACGCTCCGGGAGACAGGGTGTACCAGGCGGTGGCTGGGACTGGGAGACAACAGGAATCATGTTCTGCTCTGGTGATGTCGCCCCAGGGCAATGCGTCGCTGCCGTGATGTCATGAGGCACAACCTTCGGAGCTTGAAAAAGTACGCCCGTTACTCAGTGGGCCAGCAGGTGATAGGGAAGGAGAAGGAAAACCTCCAAACTTCGACCTGCTGGCTGTCCGGGGGGTCAGGGTGGGCAAAGTGCGGCCTAACTGGAAACCAGCAGTGCCTGCGGCAGTACTGGGATTGCGGCGCGATGAGCGATCCCTCTGAAGTCTTCCTAAAAGACGGGAAGTGGGGAAAGCTGAGGTGAGCTCCAGGCGGTGGGTGGGCGAAACGCACTGCGAGGATACGAGATGCCAGGCTGACAAGTGGGTCATGGGCACGGTCTGCGAGCAGGGCGGGAGGAGGAAGGCAGGGACAGGGCGCCTCTGAGCGTGAGCTCAGCTCCCCCCAGCCCACCTTACGCAGCTGAAAACCCCCTCGGGAGGAGTCCCTGGAGAGAGGGCTTGGGGCAGGTCAGCGCAGGCCACGCTCCCGTTCCTGCGGTGCAGAGCGGGCAGGGTAGGGCCGAGGCTGGACCAGCGGCTGCCCCAAGCTGCAGGGGCTGCAGCAGAGTGGGAAAGCCTGGGAGTGCTGCTTCCCAGCGGGTCACAGCCACTCTCATTTTGCAGTGAGAACGGCCACCAAGCCTCTGTCATAAGGAGCAGCTGCTGCAGCCCAGGGCGCCGGGGTGTCTGACAAAGGACAAGGAGTGCCGGGTGAAGACGTCCTGGGTGTTCAGCTCCAGGCCAGAGCTGTGGGCTTGTGAAGAAGAGGAAGCGAAGCAGTGCAGCCCGCGATGGGGAACAGAGCTCTGAGCCTGGGTTAACGTAGGGTGAGGCGCTCAAAGGCCTGGCCTAGTTCAGAGCTGGGCAAAGTTTGCTCCCCAGCTACAGAAATTACAGAAATGCAATAAACCAGGTTTTTACTACGAACCAAGGACAGGAACCAACAGCTGTTCATGCCACCCAGCTCCCTTCAGTCTGAGACAATACGGGGACTGCCTTAGGTGGCAGGAGCAAAAGGTGGTCAGGCTGGAAACGCAGAGCTCATTCCAGGGATCAGTATCTCCTTCTGAGACCCTTTGGTCAATCCCAAAGCAAGGCAGGGAGGTAAAATACTTCCACCAGTTGAACCTCTGAGCCGATGGGGCCCAGCTGGGGTGGGATGGGAAGCCACCTCTGCGCCACCGCCACTGCTGATATGGGTTAGAGGGCCCAAAACGCACGCACAGGCACTGTAAGCCATGGGACTTTGTTCTCTGCCCAGGGTGGCCCGTCCCTCCCAGCCCTGCAGCCTGGCACATCTCACCAGGCTTATCTGGTCGTGTGCCCTCCTCCCTCCCCAGCGGTACCCCCAGGGCCAGGTTTTCCTGCTTCTCCCCAAATGCTTATTATTTTAAAACAAACAGAGTTGTGTCTGTTTTGATTTCCAGAAGAAGGTTAGAGGGAGGTCAGAGCTGACATCTGGGCTGGAGATAACATTCCCGTCTAATTAGCAAGCCCTGAATAACGAGGGTCTTCCTGTCCCATCCCCCTGTCCTGGCTCAGGAGAGGGCAGAGCCAGCGGAGGCTGGGGCAGGAGAACAGTCCCATTAGGTGGCATTTTGTTTCCTAGTGCCCCCAGACCGAGCTCGAGGGGCTGCTGAGAGACACCCACGGGTGACGGCCAGAAGCTGCCCCTCCTTCATCTGCACCATCGCAGGCGCCCAGCCTCTGTGGCCCCTTTTTCCAAGCGTTCTGCTGTGGCTTTCCAAAGTTCCAACTGTGCTGCCAGTCACCCCTGGGAGAGCCCGTTCACCCCCTGCAACGCCGAGGTTATGGATTTGAACATCCTGAGCACCACCCATACTGCTGTGCACACGGTGAGAGAAGACACTGGGAGACGTGATGTTGGGGGGAGACACAGATGAGATGGGCGGTGGGGTCCCCCCAGCATGCCTGGGCCACCCACTGCCCTCCCCTCAGTCTAGGGAGCCGTACAGGGGCTGCCCCGTCCCCGCTCCGGGGAATCGGGTCATTTGTCAGGGCGATGCAGCTCGCCGGGCCGACACGATCCAGCTGTTGGGGCGCAGCAGTGCTGCCAAGAGGAAGCGGCTGTGGCGGGAGCCAGCTTTGGCTGGGATGCTGGGCTGGGGGTGGCAGAGGGGCAGCAGTGCTGGGGAGACCCAGTCTGTAGGGGCTCCTCCAATTTATAGACATATCCCCTCCGCTTCCCGCAGCAGGGCATGGAGAGGCTGGAATAAAGCCTGACGCAGCTGGGAGAGAGGCTCCCCGGCTGAATCACCCCGTGCCTTCCCTGCAGCTCCCCCACCGCGGGCTGTGCCCAGTCAGCACTCGCAGAACCCCATGGGATGACGGGCACGGGCGAGCGTGGCGGGGGCTGAACCGCAGCCAGGCGCTCCCCAGGTGGGATTACAACACCCGGCGCATCCGCTCCGTGCAAAACCCTGGCTGGCACCCGTCAGCAGAGCCGGTGGCCCCACCCTGCCTGCCCCGTTGGCCCCGTGGCGTTTGCTGTCCGCAGCCTCCAGCGCAGGGCTGTCCTCGCCAGAAATGCCACAGCCTGCTGGTTCCTTGGAAAGGATGTGACCTTCATTCCTGGCCTCGGTGTAACACTCCATGGAGGGAAGGAAAAGGAGGCAGAGGAATAAAGCTCGGGATTTAACACTGGCAGAGCGCGACTGCTGCACCCTTGGCTCCAGGGGCTGGAAACCACGCCCTTGGCTTGGCCACGTGCCACCAGCTGCCACAGGCTGGGCACGGTGTCACAGGGAGTCACAGCATCGCAGGGATCAGCAGGACAGGGAGATGGCAGCAACCCAAGGAGTTTGCTTGGACACGGCCACAGGCGGCCAGTTTCCCTGCTGCAGGCTCCGGTGAGACCAGCAGTGACCGGTCCCTCGTGTTCCCACATCCATTCGTTTCAAGGTTGCTGCCAGCTTCTGCCTTCCTGTGCGATGCCAGACAGATGAAGAAAACCCCAAACGTGCTTCCTCTGAGTGTTACCAAGAAAACCCAAAGTGAGAACAGAACTTGAGCCCAGGGCAGGGAAAGGGGAACGGGAACTAAGCAGGGCCCAGACAGGTAAAAGGGGGCTGGAGTGCTGGGCGACCGCACAGTTTGGCGACAGAAAGGCAGCGGGAGGCGTGACAGCAGCAACCTTTGGTATTGCCCAAGCTCTGTGAAAAGTCTCTGTGCTCCTGCTGGGATCCTAGGGCGAAGCCCATGGGACCCGGCCTGGCTGGGAAGGGGCAGCTGGACCTCCTCAGGTGGCAAGCTAAGCTGAAAGAGCTCAGCTGAAGGATCAGCCCCTTGAGAGCAAACCTGGTGAGCGAGAAAGAAGAACGTGAGGGTTTTGTCTTGTAGCTTCCTGCCAAAAACTGGCACGGCTGTAAGCACCAGCGCAGAACAATAAGGTCTCCTGTCCCAGCAGCTGCTAAAGCTGTCACCTGGGGAGCTTCCTGCAATCAGCCAGTGGAAGGACACAAAGGAGTTCCCGCGTGCTTTCCTGCCATTTGCCATAACCCTGATCTCTGCTCTGCTCAGTCCCTGCCATCCTCCCTTCCCCCAGAGCCGCCTGTCTCGCACTCGAAGAGGATGTGGTTACGAAGATCAGCCTCTGGTGAGGAGCAGGCTCATCGCTCAGCCTCGCTTCTCCAAGCAGCAAGAAGTTCTTTTCTTTACGACTTGTGAGTCCCCCGATACCCCACCCCGCAGACGGTGTTTCCCCTGGGCTGGTCCTGCAGGCGCCGCGCGGTACCTAGATCCGGGCGGCGCAGGGACCCACGGGGCTCGCAGGCCCTCTCTGCCCGCCACACACTGCAGCTCCAGGGCTTACAGCGCCCCGAGGGTTGGCACGACGCTGCCACCGGCTTCTTTTCAGGCCAGCGCGCCTTTCCAAGGCGTTAACCTCTGGGTCTGAACGCTGCCGTGCTGGATCTCTCCTCACGGGTGAGTATTTTTAGAAGGTTTGAGCTCAGAGCATGCAGTCACTCCTGAGCTATGCCAGGACGAAAAGAAAACAACCGCTTTTGCCTGAACAATACGGGCACGGAACAAAAAGCTGCTGCAAACGAGGTTTTTCAGCATCACTCAGAACTAGCCGAGCTTTGAAAGACAAAGCGTGCAGTAAAAGAAAAGGTTCCTAGTGAACAGAAAGGGCTTGGACAATTTACTTTAAAAGCCAGATTAAAGCACGCCGATGTAATGTAAATACCGGCGGGCGTGCGGGCGCTTGCACGCAGTGCGGCACTCCGTCTCCATCGCAGCCGCCGTGCTAGCCGGGCCCGGGGCGTTCGGTACCGGCTGGCTGCAGCGCACGGCCCAGCGGCTACGGCCACCTGCGTGAAAGGAGCCGTCCTGCGCCCACGGCTACAGGCCTCGAGGGGAAGCGTTACTGCCTCACGACGGAGCGTCCTCGGGGGACGCACGGAGCTACGCGCGTGCGGAGCCGGCCGGGAGCGACACCCCCTCGCTGCCGGCTGCTGCGTGGGACCCACACGAAGGAGTCGCAGCCACGCGGGTGGCCGGAGGTCACCGTCATCTCCGGAAACCACCGAAAACTCTAGTGCGTTTTGTACCCTCTGGACAACTTGAAGTGGATGTTTCTGAGGGCTCTCACTGCAAAAATTTCCTGTTTTTCAGTGTTGCTCAACCACTTCGCTCACAGGAGAGATGGGGCCGGGATGCCTTCCGCAACAGAGGGATGAGTAGCGTGCGCCAAGCAGGGTGCCGGGAGCTCAGCCTTCCCCTGGGTGGGAGAGCAAGCAGGCCATCTCCTGACCTCTTCCACCAGCAGCTGCAGCTGCTGGGGACATCCGTGAGCCCCAGAAGCTCCTGGCACTCTCCAGAGCAGGGAACAAGAGAATGTGAGCGGATAAACACACACACACACATCTGTGTGGGGACGTGACTCCACAGGAGCTGCGGGCCACGGAGAACACCCAGTCAGTTTTAGTGCATGTTTAGTGCAGCTATTTGGATTTTGAGGGCCTAGGAGGCGGTGGGATAGGCAGGAGGCTGGGTGCTGCCCTGCTGCCAGCCCTCCGCAGCCCAGAGGGCACGAGCAGCTCCAGCATCCCCCTCTGGTCTCTCCTCACAGGACCGGCTCCCCCACCTCACTGCCCACCAGGAGGGCAGCCACAGGGTTTCTCCTTGTTCCACCCCCACTGGCACATGTGATGCCGCATTTCCAGCCCTCCCCAGATCTCCGGTTTCCGTCCTTTCGGCTCCTCTGGGTGTAAGAAATTTGGGGGTTCCCCTGCTGCTCCTGCATCCATCCTTCCCCGGCTGGTAGAATGCACGCTGGGGAAAGAAGCACGCAGGCACCGCTCGGCACAGCAGCCCCCTCCGGCATCGCGCCCAGATCCGCCGTCGCGAGTTGCAGCCTCCGCTTTTCGCCTGAGAAAGGATTTAAGAGGGAAAGTGTTGCTGAAGTTACCAGGCTGCGGAGGCAGAGAAACCACAAAGCGCACAAGTGCGCCCCGCGGCCTTGAGAAGAGTGGCAGGAAGACACCCGCGTGCAGCGATGGACTTGCGCCTGGGTGGGTTGCTGGGGCAGGTAGCGCTGACGGGACTGCGCAACAGGCGATCCAGTTTGGTCTGGAAATCCAGCCTCTGGTAGTTTTATCTTATCTTTTTATTGCCTGGGATATTGCAGCTGTGCAAGCTGTTACTCTTTAACCTGCAGGAAGCAGAAACTCACAGCGAGCGCTTAACGCAATGCAGCGAGAACGTGGAACAACGCTGAGCGCAACGCTGCTGCTAGCAGCCTCGCAAGGTCGAGGACTCAACTGCCGACGCTGTCTGAATCCCATCGCTACTTAGAGCGGGGGACGAGAAGGTTGGTGAAAGGCCTGGGGCAGCGGCGGCCCTTCCCTGCTGACATGGAGCCGGTCTTTGGCTCTTCGCACAGGAGGAATCACACGACTGTTGATAAAGCAAAGGATTTAGCGTCCACGCGGGGTGGCTGGGCTGCTGGGGCCACACCTGACTGGAGCCAAACGTGGTGAAAACCGTCCCTTCAGAGCTGTAAGGGAGCACGTATACACAGCCCCCGGTATCCCACGAACTGGGCAACCTGAATTTTCCATGCCCTACCAGCATCTGAAGCCACTCTCAGCGTAGTGAAGGTAGCACAGCTCTCCCTCCTTGCAGGCATTCGCCGTGGCCCAGAGCAGTTGGATGGGGCTTGGAGCAACCTGCCCTAGCGGAGGGTGTCCCTGCCCAGCGCAGGGGGTTGGAACTGGATGGGCTCTAAGGTCCCTTCCAACCCATCCTGCGATTCCATGGAGTCCGGCAGGCAGGCCTGAACATCCCGGGGAAAGGAGCAGCTGCGTTAGGCCTTGATGTGAGCGTAAAGCCTCTGCTTGCCCGGGATCGGGCACCTCGGACAAGACTGAGGACAGAGGCACCACGCTGGACCTCTGTGAGGATCTGGGTGCTGGGTTCACAACATACCTGGGGAGGGAGAAATGGGTTCAGCCGAGCTTTGCTCCCCTTGGGAAGGCACCGACCGCCACCTCCTCTTAAAACAGCCACCAGGAACATGAGAAGCTGAGAAAGCCGCTGTAATACAGACAGGCTTGGGCAGGAGAGAGCAAATGCTTGACAGGTCAGAGGAGCATTCGATGGCCTTAACTCCAACAGGGAAAGCCAACCGCGTCCTTGCTGGAGTGAGCAGAGAGGAAACACTTTCCCAGGCAACGTGGAAAAAGCAGCGACTGCTGAGGAATTACCTACTGTTTCAGCTCTCTCCTCTCAGGAAAGACCAACACCACGTCCAGGTGGCATGAAAATTGCCGTGCAACCCCTCTTTTAACCGCTACGTAAACCCACTGCGGTTGTGCTTCCTGCTTGCGCCCCCGCTGCTATTGCAGCGGCCGGGGGAAGCCCCGAGGCCTCAGTCAGCAAACGGGGAGCGGAGTTAAGATCCTGGCACGGAAAAGGCCCTCGCGCTGTGAGCCCTGTCCTGCGGCAAAGACTGTGCAAAGTGCCTGGGGGGCCTCAGGCTGCCCCCAGACCCCTCCTTCTCCTGCCCACCCATTAGGCTGTGGCTGAAGGATTTCCACGGGGCACCAGGCGTGGGGTTCTTCAGCGTTAATCTCCAAGAAGCAGCCGTGGCTTTCACACGATGCACCCCCAAGCGTGCTGCCGCTTTAACAGCCCAATGGCACCTCAGCTCCACTTTTCCTTAGAAGGAAGTGATAAAATAGCTAATTTATACTGCCCCTTCATTACACAATGCAAAGTCACTGTGTTTTTTCCTGTTCTGTAGGATGGTGAAGCAGGAAAGTTGACTGTTGGCGGGTACGTGACGCTGTCCCCCCGCTTTTCCTGCTCCCGCAGGAAAACGGAGACAATCTTTACTAGAAGTGTTTACAGAGCAGGAACACCGAAAACAGCAGGGCAAATTGCCCGGCCTGAAACATGAGCAGGACACGAGCAGCAGAGCTGCTGCGGTCTCCCACATAAAATAAAATGCCGGATTTTACCCATCGTAACTGCCCAACAGCTCTTTACCAAATTGCATCCGAGTGACATCACCCCCAGCAGCCAGCCGGGGTGAGATCAGCCCAGCCTGGACCGGGGGGTACCAGCACCCCCAGGCGCTGCAGCCCTAGGGCCCGGGGGTGAGGGAAGCGAGCGGAAGCAGTGATGCCTGCAGCACCGCGGTTGCAGCAGGAGACGCAGGACTTGGATCGCCACTCCCCTGCTGCTCCATAGGTCACGAGTCGTTATTGCGAAGGTGCAGAGAGGAACGGCCTCGCCGCTCCTAACAACCTACGCTAGGGAGGTGAGATGGAGCAGAGCCAAAGCGGAGTTAAGAGTGAAGGAAACAGAAGCTGGGAAGGGAAAAAACCCCACAAAGCAGCTTGTACAGGGGTATTAAGCACTTAGTGTTCTTGTGCGGCTTAGACAAGCAAACGGGCACTAAGCACTAGGCACCAGCCCTGGCGCTGCACTCACTCCCCCTACGAGCGCATGGGGCGGCTGGGAGCACCCAGAGCTGGGTTGACCGGCAACAGGTGTATATGGGGAGGAGGAGGAAGAGATGGGACGGGCTGAAGGCTGCTGGTGATACGAGCACACAACTGCCTCCCTTGGTCTAAAGGTCAGGGCAATTAAAGGTCTGCCTTTTGGCAGGGCTCACCTGCGTGAGCACATTTAATCATTCACGCAAGGGAGAGGGAGGCTGGCCGGCTCCTGGGGCAGGAAAGGAGGGAGAGAAGCACGGAGGAAACGAGCACAGCTCGGGTTCCTTGTGCGCAACGAGCCGCTGCTCTTCCGCGCGCCGGAGGAGAGTCCTTCTTCCAGCAGCACCCAAAGTGGGTCTTAGAAGCAGCACTGAAAGCCCCGTGGAAGTTACCCATTTGTTTGTTTTTCGGCACGTTACCTTTCGGTAGGAATCAAGCCATAACGAGCACTGTCCCAGCCCATCGTCAGAAAGCAGCCGCTGTGCTGCTGGATACTCCCTCTCACCTCTCCAGGCAGACAAGGGACTTGCCTGTGATTTTCAAGAATCAAGTTTTATTCTCCAGCCAGAGAGCAGCGACCGATAAAGTTCTCTTTATTACAGACCTACAAAAGGAGATCCATAAAATATTTATCTCTATTCTCTCTTATAAAATTACGATGGGAGCCCATGGATTAGTGGAGGAATTATACCTGTCCCAGTAACACGAGGACAAAGGGACAAAGAGGCAGGTTCCGCAGACAAGGCAGAGGCATTCTCAGCTTTAAACAAACCCACCCAGGGCAGGTACGTACCCGCATCTTGCAGGGAGCAGCTGCCCTCTGCTCTGGGCTATCAGATGCTAGGCAAAGGGAAAAACATTCCTCCTCTCACACAGCAGCAGCTCCGCACGTCAGCTCTTTGCTGATAAACACAGGCTCCTAATTCCAGCCGCATTCCCCGTTTTGAGAATAAGCAGCCCCGCTCCTTGGCGCCCTTTACAACCACTGCTGTTCAAGAGAAGGGGGAGTGGGAGGGAAAGGGTTACAACAGTGTCCATCTCCTAAAGACCCCAGATCAGAAGAAGACCCCAGGTTGTACAAAGGCAGGCAGCTCACGTGCCCCTTGGCTCTCCCAGGAATGCACAACGTGGAGGTGTCCAGAGGCAGAGGTACAGCCACCCCCTTACTTCAGGCTCCGATGAGTTTCTTGAGGAATGCCTCCAGCTGATCCTCGTCCTTTATCCCCACAAACTTATCCACGACGTCTCCGTTCTTCATAGCCAGCACGGTCGGCACTGCGGACACCTGGGAGCAAGAGAAACAGGGTGACACAGATGAGCAGAGGCTGCGGGGAGCACCCAGGCCCCAAACGGAGCTCCAGGGAAGAAGTGGCTGTGTGGGAGCTGAGCACACACTGCTCGAGGGCGACACGTCCGCTCACAAAACACAGGCCAGCTGAGCTCCGTGTTCCCGCTCTCCCTGTGGTCTCATCTTGGAGCTCACTTACACTGCGCTGCTTAAGTCAGGGCTGAGCAGCTTCTTGAGTTTAAATGACACCCCAAATTTTAAGGACAAACCCAAAGCTAATATAAAAGCAACAAGTCAAAGCTTTTCCCTACCTCTCCAGCACAAATTCCTCTTCTCCTTCCCTTTCGTCCCATCGTAAGCAAACCAACCCAGCCTTTTACCAGGACACCTTCCGACATGACCACCCTCGGATGTTTTACAGCCAGGGCGGTGTCAGATGGGACCCCAGACAGGACCAGAGCGGGAGGAGGGTGTTCCCCCATCCCTGCACAGGGGGATCTCCTGCTCCATCCTATCACAGTAATGACAACCCCCTCCAACCTATCTTTGCTTTTCTGCTCCTGTTTGCAGTGGCTGAGCTGGTCACACACTGCGGATCCCCAGTGGTCACGTAAGATGTGAAAAAGTCCCTCTGAGAGGAGCCAGCGGGCAGCTGTGCTGCTCTGGGCATGGCTTTTTTAGCCCAGAACAAAGTTTTCTGGGAATTATCCAAGAGAACAGCCATGGAAATGACAACACTCCCCAGGGACAGGCCAGCTGACCAGCGACAGAAGAGACCCCAGGGACAAGATCGAGAGAAGGAGCAACCGGAGCTCGGAGAGCTGTGGCGGCGGCGATGTGGTCACGTTTCTGACCCCACAGCTTTGGTGCCCTTATCTCTGCAAAGCCTCCCCCTGAAACACGTCCTGCCCTTATCTTGTCTGCTGCCTCCCTGCCAGCAAGGATCTGCAAACCCTTCCTCGGGAAACCCGCCAGAAGGCTGGCTTTTCTCCATCGGGAGCCTGAGAGGGACATTTTGTGCCTCCCTTCCCACCCGGCCAGGCCGGCGTGGCTCTTCCTCCAGGACCGTCTGTGCGGTCTCATCTGAAGGGACGGGAGCGCTGGGGCTGCGGCAACGCGCGATCTTCAGCTCCTCCTAGTGATTGTGGGAGCGGATCCAGCTCCATCCGAAGAACCAGCATGGCCAACCAACCGCAACAGGCCAGCACGGCCTGGGCGAGGAACAGGCGACTCCGACGCACCAAACGCAACGCACCCACCAGCCTCGCGCCGCCTCGCGCCCTCCACCTCTTCCCCTTTCCGTGCCGGTGAGCCAACCCGGGGAACGGGTGGCAGGTCTGCAGAGCCGGGCGAGAACCAGGGGCACCGTGACACGTGTCTCTGCCCAGAAAACACCACGCTTTCGGCAGCTGCGGCCGGGGCAGCCCGCTGCCGGAGCACGTACTTTGTTCCGCTGCTGGAGAAGCGAGCGGCATGGGAATTTCTAGTACGCAAAGTTGGGGCCTTTCCACACCCACCCCCTCCCGGCTTTTTTTTGGGTCCCATCTGCACTGAACCTAAACAAACCCTCCTCCCGCCAGAGCATTTCTGGAGAAAGAGCCAGGCTGCTTTTGATCAGCGCTGAGCACAGATAAATACACAAACACGGCCATCCAGGCTATTCCTGGCAGCACCCGCACCGAGGAATTCTCTCCCATCTGAAACCGAGGCTTTTACACGAGCTCGGATGCGACCCAACGGAGCAGGGGGAAGGATCTCACCCAGGCTTCAGCATGAGGTGTAACACAAGACCGAGCTCCGCTTCCAGGAGCTCTCCCGGGCTGCCCACCCGCGGCGGCCGGAGAAGGGGCTGCCCTTTCCCAGTGGCCACGCGCGCGGGCAACGGGCCAACGCAAGAGATGAAGCTGAAGAATTTTAAGAGGGGGCAGATAAAACAAAAGTTTTCCTTCTGCTCTTGAGGTGAGAGGTCAGGACCGGGCTGCAGCAGCAGAGAAAGGCCACAACCAGAGATGAAAGGTGTCAGATAAAAGGAGGAATCCCCAGAGAAAGAACTTCTGTGCTGGGCATAACCAGACGGGGAAGGGCATTCCTATCGCGGGAAACGCATCCCCGCTTTGTGCTAGGACAGCTGCTCCTGTGAAGGAATGCACCGGCATTCCTTGGCACTTCCAGGGGGTCTCTCCCCATCTCCCTGCCTCCAAGGTGGAGACGTGACCATGTACCCCCACCCCCTTCCCCCAAGGGGGCTGCTGAAGAGGACAATTGTGCAATCGGGCGGTGTGCCTGGGCCGGGGAATGAACACGGACGGAAGGAGGCTTCCTGGCAGCTAGTGGGAGTTGTGGGGCGGAACGGATGCTGAAAACCCTTGAAACAAAAACTTTCTCAGCCTGCAGACATCTGACCCCAAACGGAATGGCTTTATGACAAATGAATCTTTGCTGATGCCTCCCAAACATTACCTTTGGTCCCCTTTGCTCTCTTCCCATCAGTCCTTATGTTCACGTCTCCTTCAGTGGCAACTTCCCAGAGGACTAAGGAAAACCAAGCATGCGCTCGGCACACGAACCAAACTTCTGCCTTGAAAAGGATGCCCCAAACTATGAGGCTCAAAGCAAAAGACACAGCGACGATCCCCGGGCCCTCCTACAGAACAAAAACCTCATCCTGTTTGCATATAGCGCTCCAGAAGGAATGTTTGGAAGCTGGTCCTTTCCCACAGCCTCAATCCTGCCGGCACCTGTGCCACCAGGGCTGCGAGACGGGCAGACCCTGCAGACAGACGCGTGCACCCGGCAGGCTGCGCAGCCGCAGCACGTCATCCAACCTGCACGACCCAGGACGGTGGGAGAGCACACGCAGCGTGACTTCCAACCTGCACGACCCGGGCGCTTCCAGCCTCTTTTTAAGGCCTCTCTTCACGTGCACACACACTATTTGCCGTTTTCCAGCCATCCAAGATTATCCTCTTCTAATGCCAGCTAATTCCAGCTACTGGAAGGCTTGCAACAATACAGGAATTAAGCAAATAAATCTCTGTTCTCCTTTTCTCCTTGGCGTGGTTGCTACCAGAGCCTTGCCTGCATCTATTAGGATTCACGCACTTTCTGACCACCCCCGAAACCACCTCACCCTCTTCAGCCTCCCACCAGCACCCCCGAGCGACGCAGCCTTCGGCCTTGCGACACCCGGGCTGCTGGCTCCGGAGCGGGGCACCTTCCTTGGGCTGGGGCGTGCCTGCCCGCACGCCGCCGCTGAGGAAAGCGGCAGAGGCTCGCGTGCTCGGCTTCTGGGAGCTGCAAGTCACGTTCGTGGGCGCCAGCTGGATGGACACGCCACCACAGCGCAGGCAGAAGGGTCTCCTTGGGAAAGAGTGGGAGAGAGCAAGCTGCTTCCACTTCCTCCTCCTCCCAGCTCGGCCGGGTGTGGGAAAGGCAGAGCGTCTCCTCCAGGCTCAGCACGATGACAGCCTGCTCAGATGGGTCACGCTTTGCTGGGCAACTTGAGGAGCTTCCTGCGCTAGCCCTGGCCCTGGGAGTGGGAGCAGCTCCATCGGCGCGATACCCAAGTGAAAATTAAGCCCTTTCTTCCCTGTAAAACACAGCAGCAGGATGCCCCGACCCTGCAGCCCGCCTTGCTGTTTACAGGAGAGACAACAGGGCTGAGCACAGTTGTCAGAGGGATTTTAGCGTTTCTGAAACTACCTAATCACTGACACAGGGAAAAGATAAATAAATTACATAAACCAAGGCCGTGGCCTTCTCCAGTCACTCTGCTTCTTCCCAGCAGCAAGGCAGCACAGGGAACGCACACAAAAGGCGTGTGAAACACTAGCGTAAGCACCAATGTTCACGCCTGTCAAGAGCAAGACGCACGCTCCTGTTGCCTACGTGTGTTCTCCGACCCGGCTTCCACCTGTCCAGACAAAACCCTCCACGGCTCCTTGTGCCGCAGCTTACGGACAGGATGTTATCACCCAGCAAGAAATCCTGGACAAGGAAGGGAAAGAGGACAGGCTGGTTGCACGACGAACAGCATTCAAGAACGGAACACACTGGGGTTGGTTAATTCACGCTCCTGCCCTGCACCTGAGCAGCCCATGTAAAACGCTGTGGGCTCCTCAAGGGCAGGCAAGCGTTTACATCGACACCTGCAAGGCTTAGGGATGCATTTCTTAGAGGTGGGGATGCTGAACACAAGCAGAAGAGCTGGAGGAGAGCCAAGCAGTGAAATCCATCTACTAACGAGCAACCTGAGGGATCAGGAACCTGTAGGCACTGGGTTTCCCCTCCCCCACCAACGCTGCTGTCACGCAGGCACATCTCTCCCCAGCATGGGACCTACGTCACCCTTGCCAGCAAAGGAAAGCCTGTGCTCTTCCGGCTCCTACCTCGTACTCAATAGCAAGGTCTGTGTGATCGTCAATGTCCACTTTGGCCATCAGCACCTTCCCCTCCTGCTTGGCCACCATCTTCTCTAACCTGGGGCCCAGGATCTTGCAGGGGCCGCACCACCTGATGGAGAAAGAGGAGAGGGGAGGGTTAGAGGTGGCAAGCGCAACAGCAACCATGGAAGACTCGCTGGTACGCCAGTGCCTTTACCACCACTGCTATTCCATTCAAGAGCCAGCCTGGAAACCATGAACCACGGCTTAAAAAACAAAGGTGCTGTCAATGGGATTTTTGGGGGGGTGGGTGCTGAGTGGCAGGAGAGGTCCCCATTCAGCATTCACGGTGCTTTTGATGTCATTTCGACCACACTGAAGTCTGCTCTGACAGCCTCGGTCATCCTCCTGCCCCCTCTTCTCGGCTGTTCGCCCCTACCCTACTTTGTGTCCCCGCTGGTGGGTACGTGCGGAGCTGCGACCTCGCTGACCACAAAGCTGCCCTAGAGCGAGCGTCACTGCCAGGTGTGGGGGTCACAGCCCACACTCAAATTGGCTCATGCCAATCACCAGACCATAGACTTCCCCTCTGCACTCCCCACAGGGTTTACAGAAATTCCCCTTTAGCTGCAAAGCTCGCAGAGGCATCGCATCTGTTTCAAGAGAGACCGCCCATTCCAAACTCAAGTGCAGCAACAGCAGAGTTTGCGAGGCCCTGTACACAGAAAACACCCCCTGCATCCTCTAACTGCACCAGTTAGGAAGGCATGCACTTACTCAGTCCTAGGAAGACATGAGTTAAAGCACTGAGTGCCTTTTCCTTTTAAAACTGAACCACTGCTAAACTTTGTTCCTCCTCAGCCTCCCTCTCTATCAGGTTTCAGGCTTCTCATTATTTATTCTGTCCTCCCTGGATGATCCCAATTAACATTCATTTGGGTTTGACAGTTTGGTCTGTTTAGAGCAGAAGTTTTTGGGCTGTTTCATACTCTGGCCAGAATCAGCCACAACAGGCTCACGTGACAGCGCTGCGGGACCATGAAAATACTTGAGAACACAAAGATAATCAATATCGTTAATCCAGCAGATACCATCTAGGAATATTTTTACTAGATACAGCAAGAGGGTGACAACATTTTTATCGATGGCACGTGCTGCCGCCGTTGGTATCACATGGCTGTTATTAACACATGAAGACACCCGGTGTCAAGAACCCAGCCTCAAGAGCCCGCAGCAGGAGAAAATTGGAGAGACACAACACGACGGTGCAGGGCCACACCAAACGCAGTGTTCTTCCGCGGCTGTTAACGTAACTTACTGTTTTTAAAAGGCCATTTAATCCACAAAGCTAAAAAAAGGGAAATATCAGAGCTAAAAAGCTCCAGTCTTGAGGTATCTTTTGAGGGACGATGCAACGCTGGGGCCAGGGTGACACCCGAGCACTAGGGAGGTGCAGCCGCGCCGCTGCAGGGAACGCCTTCCCCCAACAATTTTGTTTTACGCTCCTGCAGGGTGCAGCTACACCCACAGCGGTGCAACCCGATGGGTGAAACCTCTATGGATTGCGCCGCAGGGGCAGAAGCACCTTTTAACACCAGGTGCCTGGCAGACCGGCAGCCCTGCAGGTTAGGAAGCCCTCGGGCATACTCATGTCCCTGGGGCACCTGAGCGCCACTACCGTGGGTAAGCAGCAGGGACACGCCTGCACACGTTATGGCAGTGAGGGGCACAAGAGCCGGGGGAGGGGGAACTTACTGCGCATGGAAGTCCACCACGACAGGTTTGGGGTTGTTCACCACCCGGTCCTGGAAGTCGCTGCCGTCCTGCACATTGAAGGTGCTCCTGCAGGCTGCGGACGTGCCAAACGCCCCGCTGCGGGGTCCCAGGGGGGCACGCGGTGCTAGGGGGCTAGGAAGCATCTGCTGCCCCTGCAGAGGCAGCGTCCTGGGGGCGAGGGACAGCAGCCGCTGGAGCGCCAGCCTCTGGGCCATCTGTGGGGAGAGAAGGTATGTGGGGTGGGTGCACGCCACGGCCAGTCCCACCGCAGCATTGTCCCACCGCCCCTCAGCGGGGCAGCCCCCAAGGCACCAGATATCCTAGGCAGAAACACAGAGAGCACGGCGTGGGAGTGCTTGCTGCCCCACTGTAGCTCCAGCCCCACGGCCGTGGGGTTCCACCCGCCATGCGGCCCCCAGCTAGACAGCACCAGCTTCCTCCCCATTTCCACGGGGCGGGCCCCACCCCCCGCCCCAGACACGGCGTCCCCGTTCCCCTGGTAACATGGGGCACTGCTCCTTCAGCTGCAGGATCCCAGGACCCCCCCACAGCGGGGCAGGGCCCCACGGCCATGGGGTTCCTCCCTCAGCCCCCCAACCCGATGGGGAAGGACACCCCCGCCCGGGCCACGGGGCCCCCTAAGGCCAGGCCTCCCCGGACACGGGGGCCCGAGTCCCCACTCCAGCCCCCTAGGGCAAGAGCCCCCTAGCCAGGGAAACCCTACGGGCCCCCTGCGCCATGGGGAAGGCGCCCCCCAGCCCCTGCAGACCCCAACCCACGGGAGGGACCCCCCGACCCCCCCCTCCCGCACCTTCCCGAGCCCGGAGGTGACCCGCGCCCAACCAAACTTCCGCCCAACGCCCCGCCCACCCGCGCGCTGACTGGCCGCCGCCGCAGGAAGGCCGCGAACAACACAACAGCCGTCCTCCCAGCCGATTGGCCGCCGTAGCTGCCTTTCAAGCCTCTTCTCACCGGCCCGTAGGGGGCCGGCGGGGCGAGTCCCGCGTTCTGATTGGCGGCAGCGCCCCCCGGCGGCCGCCGCGAGCGCGGCACAGGGCGTGGCGCGCTTTCCACACGTGGCGTGGGCCCGATCCCGATCCCCCGCGGGCTGAGCGACCCCGGCCCGGGGCTGGGCACCGGGACCGAGCTGCTACCCCGCTCCCACGGTGGACTGCTGCCCCCCCCCCCGCGGCCTCTGTAACCGCAGCGCCCCAGTGGAAGCGACACGAGGCCCCGCCAGGCCCAGCGGGAGCCACCGGCCACCCGGCCCGGCCACTGTCCTTTGCCTTCCCCCGGACAACCCCCAGATACCACGGCCAGGGTGCCCAGGACGTGGCAAGCAGCCGCACCGCCCAGGTGGCCGCAGGAGGGGTCCCGGAGGGGCTGTGGAGCAAGGCCCACGGAAGGAGGCCGAGCGACACCAACTGCAAACGTGACGGCGGCGGCCCCTTGCCCAGGAACAGCCCCTCGGCCAGGAACAGCCCCGGGCACGCAGCGGAGGCAGGATGGGGACCCGGGGCTTCGCAGGAACAGCAGCCGAATCCAAAGGACTGGGAACGTTTTAGTTCCACGGAGGCACAGCCCCCCAGAGCCTGGGCTACGGGGAGGCCCAAGCGCAGAGGGGAACATTCTTTTAGGTGCTAAGGGGTTGGAAAATGCACGTGGAGGCAAAAGCCTGTATCCCCTCGCCCCTCCGCTATTTCCTGGAAACCACAGGGAGGGCGTGAGGTGGAGCTCAAAGCCACCCTGCTCCGGCTCGGCAACTCCAGGGCCTTGGAGGGAGCCCACAGGGATGGACAAAGGCCGCCAGAGGCAGCAAGAGTGAGCTGAGGGCCTCCCCATAAGGAGGCTGGAGGGGAATGAAAGAAACAGGAGACAAGTGTTTTAACAACATCAAAGCCCACCCGAAACGTTCTTGATGGGACGTAGTGCAAAGAGAGAAACACTGGTCATGCTGCAGAAAAGACAGGGCTAACCTTTCGGGCTGCGTGGGGCAGGAGACGAAAGGCGTGAGGACAGCGGAGCCGAACGCGGTGCAAGTCTCTGTCCCAGGCACACTACTCATCCTCTGAGGAGGGAAGGATGTCCTGCAGTGCTCTCTGGGAAATGACAGATTATCCCACCTACATGATAACTGAAAAAACCAAAAAAGACCACCCCTGTCCCCTCCAACTGCCCTAACTCAAATGCAGGAAAGATACCCGGAGTTTGCCCAGAGCGCCGCTTCGGGATTCAGCAGACAAAATAATCTTCAAGTACACGCAGCACACAGCGTCCAGGGATCGGAGCTGCTGCCACTGGGCGCGAGCAGGTCACCTCCGAAGAGGGACGTGACACTTAAAGTTACCCAGGCGCTCTGCGCTCTCTCTTCTTCGACCCCTGGACACCGTCGCAGATATTGGTCTGCGAAATGAATGCCAACGCTGTCTTCGGGCAACCGAACTCTGCAAGGACAGCGCAGGAGCCTCGGCATCACTGGAGTCCGGCCCCTCGCTTACCCTTCACAGCGTGTCGGTCCTCTTCGTGACAGTGAGATCCGAGCAGGTCTTTGGCAACTCGGGGTTAGTGGAAGGCATGGGGATGGCCAAGGTGCATGGGAAAGGGCAGAATCCTGCCGCGGATCTCCGTTACAACGCTGTCACGACAGCACCTGGGTTTCAGTGCAGAGCAAAACCGGCTAAAGTTCATCCTTGGCATTAACAAGATGCTGCAGCGGATGAACCGGTATCGCCTCATCTCTCAGCAGCTGGTCCTGCGACCCTGCTCGGCTGTCAGGGGTTCTGTCACCCGAAAAGTCTGTGAGAGTGTAATCCTCCAGCAGGCCGGCTTCCACCGCGCGGCGCCGGAGCCCCTGGCTCCCCAGGAGCCCTTGCATTCCCACGTAGCCCAGCTGACAGAAGGGAGGCAGCTTCTGACGGGTGAAGGCAAACAGGAAACAGGACTCTGTGGGAGAAAGGACCAAAACTCAGGCTCAGCAGACAAGAACTCCTGTAAACTCTTGACAACTCGTTCAGAACAGAAGGATGAGGGAAAATGACTGGAGTGTCCCACCCAGCCCCCTGCCCCGGATGGCAGCAGAATAATCAACTCGATTCTGCAGGGCTTAGGAGATGCAGGGTGGGATCTCCAGTCTGCACTCCGAGAGGAAAAGGAGAGGGATTTGAGTTTATGGCCCTCTGTCATCTTCTTCGTACCACGGGATTGCTTCCCTCTGTGCGGCACATGGGGTCCCTGCAGGAGGTTCCCAGACCAGCCTTGAGACCAGCTCTCACGGCCCAGCACCCCCGTTTCCCGTGGGAAAGCAATCCCATCATCAGTACAGGAGAAGAGATCTGGTGCCCGATGGCACAAAGGAACGTTCAGACAATGGAGGAGGAAGGAAAGCTTGTATGGGCGTTGGTGGCGGCTACAGGGGTGGCTCCTGTGAGAAGTTGCTAGAAGCTTCTCCAGCTCCAAGTCAGACCTGCCTCTGGCCACGGCCAAGAAAATTAACGCCTCTGTGATTAGCATGTTTAAGAGGGGAAAAGGCTGTGAGTCTGGGGGGACACCCAGGCTGGAGCAGGCTGCTCTGGAAGAACTGCACCGCACAGAAAGGACCCACACTGGAGCAGTTCATGAAGGACTGCAGCCCCTGGGAAGGACTCACACTGCAGAAGTTGGTGGAGGACTGTCTCCCGTGGGAGGGACCCCACGCTGAGGCAGGGGCAAAGTGTGAGGATCCTCCACTGAGGAGGAAGGAGCAGCAGAGACAGCGTGTGATGGACTGACCGCAACCCCCATTCCCTGTCCCCTGCGCTGCTGGAGGGGAGAAGACAGAGAAATGGGGAGCAAAGCTGAGACCGTGAAGAAGGGAGAGGTGGGGGGAAGGTGTTTTTAAGATCTGGGTTTATTTCTCGTTACCCTACTCTGATTTGATTGGCAACACATTAAATTGATTTTTCTTCCCTGAGTCAAGTCTGTTTTGCCCATGACCATAACTGGTGAGTGCCCCCTCCCTGTCCTTGCCTCAACTCATAAGTTTTTCCCTATATTTTCTCCTCCCCATCCCATGGCAGGGGAGGGCGGGGAGTAAGCGAGCGGCTGCACCGTGCTTAGTTGCCAGCTGGGTGTAAACCATGACAAAGCTGCAGGTAGAAAAGGGCTTAAACCAAACCTCATACACCTCTCCCTAAATCCATGTGTGGCTGGGGCAGTCCCTTTCGGGTGGTGAGCAAGAGCAAAGGCTGTTTGGGGACATACAGCACTGGCACCTTTTCCCATCTGGGGAGCGCGTCGAAGAGGTGTGACTGGCGGTGAGACCACCAGCTCATCACAGGGAGATCTCAGCTATCAGAAGAAGAGAACACCCCTGTCGCGTGTCCCTCGCATCCCTCCTCCTCCTGCCACCTCAACCCCACGCTCAGATTACCTGCAAAGAAGTTGCGCAGGTCAGTGCTGAGGCAGTTCTCCAAGAAGCGCCTCAGTGGCAGGATGTGAGCGTTGGGGGCCGTCCAGTCTGTCAGAAAGTCCTCCACGATGTGATGGACGGCATCTGGGCGGGGGAGAGGCCAATCTGGGGGCTGAAGTCTCATCTCGCCCTCTGCCAAGAGAACATTAAGGGAATCGCTCAGAATCGAAATGGCATTAAAAAGAGCTTGGGCAGTGGAAAGCAGCTACCACAGCTGTTCCAGCTTTTGTCCTGACCTTTTTAATCCCTACCTTACTCTCATTTGCAATCCTCTCTGCTAGCTCTGTCCTTGAGAGCCCTGCCACTGCACAGCTGCCCCTTGTCCCTGCCCGCAGTACTTCCCGTCATTTCACTCCCATTCTCCCTGGGTCGGGACTGGCAGATGGGCTGGGCTGCGTGCAAGCTTTAATGCTGCTACCCGTCACGCTTCTTTCCGTGGAAGGCAGGCCGGACCCTGATCCTAGGATTCTGGAGGAGAAGCTTCAGCACACTCATTTCCCGAGGAAATGTGTTGTGAGCATGCGTGTTCGCTTGATACAACACTCATCTTCAGACCCTTGCCACTGGCTGCCTCCGCCGCTGCGTGACCTCCCAGAGCCGGGCCGGCCACAGCCAGCAGCTTTCTTTTGGTGGCAACGCTGAACATCTGCCAGGACTCTGCAAAATGCATGCAGGATGCCAGTCACAGCAAAGCAACATTCCTCTTTTTGGGAACAGGGCATTTCCTAGAACACCTGGTTGATCCTTTTCCCAAATGTGAGGTCTCTGGTGCACCCCTCCCCACCCTGCACCTCCTATCGATCTGACTGAAACTTCTTGCCAAGTCCCAGCTTCTTCCTCAGCTCCCACAGTGGCAGCAGGTGCCACAGAGGATGGACCCGAAGGAAGTGGAGAAGCAGCATGTGCAATGCCTTCCCCCTTCTTTGGCTCTGAATTATCTTCTTCCCTCTCCGTTTCACTCGTATCAGATAATTAGCAGGGAGAGGCAGGAAAGCTTACCCGTTGGGAGGCGTTTGTAGTAGTAAATAACAGGGTGCAAGAAGTTGGACTGCCAGGCGTGCTGTGCCTCTCCCACGGCTCGGTTGTAGTAGAAGACATCCTTGTCAGCCCCAGAGAAATTCCTCCCGTACTCCATGATGATTACAAACAGCCCGTTGGGAGCCTTTCTCCCTGTCTGTGTTTCCAGCTCGGCCAGGACTCCAACCGGGTACTCTTCCAGGTATTCAAATGCTGTGGCATTCCTGTGAATTGCAACCACAACCATCAGACTTTTCCACCAGAGAAAAGCCAGCTGTGACCCAACACCCCCTTGGATAGTAATTATTTTTGGTCATTACAGATCTGGGCTGGACTTGATGCACAGCTTACAAAGGCTGCAGATACTGTTACAGGACTCCATTATTCTCCCCGAATTATGGGATTCCTCTCTACACGAGCACTGCTCAAGGAAAGCTTTTCCCTGGGGACAGTAAAAAAGTACCACACCGCTGAGCCTAGAGAGAAAGTCTGGACCATTTCAGTCCCCTAAGAGAGAGAAGTAATTGACAGAATTGGGCAAAGCGGCACCAGTCATGGCAGTGACACAGGTTTTGGGGTGGCAGCCTACGGGATGGTAATGTCCCTAGGCAGCAACGGTGCGATTTGTGTGGTGGCACCACAGGAAGCAACAGTAGAGTACAAGGAACGCAAGGATGGAGTGCAGTGCTGGGAATAACTACTCACTCACTCTCTCAGCAGTACGATGTCAGCCAGGACACTGAACATCTGGTAGAGGCCTGAGGCCTCGTTCACCCGCTTGATGATGGAATTGGTCAGCTGTGTAATAGGGTGGACTGTGGATGGCCAGGGGACACCATGGTGACGGTTTTCCAATAGGCGGTGGACTGCACGAGCTGAGGCATTGAGAGAAACACAAGACAGCTTATTTAAAAATCCAAGCTTACCCTTTTAAGAAATCCGTTCGCTCTGCTGCGGCACACACAGATACTGGCAGGACACAATAAATAAGCTTTACAGCTCATCTGTGCTCAGGATCTCCCACCCGGACGGCTGGTGACTGCAGTGGAGATGCCCTCTGCAAGCTGATGTGATGCTAAGTGGTTTGCGAGGGGGCGGGGGGCCCTCAGGGGTATTTCGTTACTTCTCAGCAGTCCTTTAATGATAAGGATGGGCACACACACACACACAAAGGCGGAAATTCTCTCTACTGCCCAAAGCTGCTGGGTTTTAACTCCACAACACAGCCCTCTCACCCACAGCCTGTCACGAGGCAAAGCATCTGGCAGGCAGAAATCTATTGTGTTACATAAACAGGAGACAGTGGGCAGGGGAGACACAAGACAAAACAAAGACAGGCCATCAAAAACTTCAGATATGACCCCAAGTCACTTCTCCTGCGCTTCAGAGGACACAGCTGCAGCCTGGCTGTGTTTGGTTGTTCTTACTGCCAGCATAAGACTAAGGGTGACCTCTTTCCAGCAGTAAGCTACAAACTGTTCCTTCAAAGGGAGGAACAATTCCCACCTTTGCCCTTTCTGTACATGCCAGTACTCACTTGTATACCGGAATCCATGGATAAAGCCCCCAGCAGATTTCCTGAAGTCAACAGAGTGACTAGCAGTGCCGAGAACAAAAAGCCCCCGAGTGCCTCTGGACTCATAACTAGGTTTGATCTGAGGATACTTCTTTCTATTCCCTTTTCCTGGCATCATTCCAAGCGATCTGATGTGCAAAAGAGAAGAGCAGGCTGTCAGGAAGGGCAGGGTTGGAAAAATGAAGTGTTTCTGATACGGTGCACATTCTGATACTGCAGCCTCTACAAGACACTGCTTCATGCCCCCAGTGCCTCCAGTGGCATTTCCTACTTTCCCAAGAGCATGTTGGGGAAAAAAAAAAGCCAACTAGAATGTGTTGGGTTTGTGTGGCGGGTTTTTGGTAGTAGGGGAGGGGCTACAGGGGTGGCTCCTGTGAGAAGCTGCTAGAAGCTTCCGTGGCTCCAAAGTCAGACCCGCCTCTGGCCAAGGCAGAACCAATTAGCACCTCTGTGACTGACATTTAAGAGAGGAAAACAAGGAGACCTGCAGAAGGAGTGGGATGTGAGAGAGACAAGGAGGCAGACTGCAAAAGTCTGTGTGGAAAGGCAGGGAGGAGGTGGGACGCAGCAGAGGTTCCCCTGCAGCCTGCGGTGAGAGGGCAGGTTGTGCCCCTGCAGCCACGGAGGGTTATGGAGGAGCAGAGATGCCCCTGCAGCCCAGGGAGGACTCCATCCCGGAGCAGGGGGATGTGCCTGAAGGAGCCCATGACTTCACGGGAAGCCTGCAGCAGAGGTGGCTGCTCCTGAAGGAATGCACCCTGTGGAAGGAGGAACCCGCACTGGGGCAGTTCATGAAGAACTGCAGCCCCTGGGAAGGACTCACGTCGGAGATGCTCATGGAGGACTGTCTCCCGTGGGAGGGACCCCACGCTGAGGCAGGGGCAGAGTGTGAGGATCCTCCCCTGAGGAGGAAGGAGCAGGAGCGACAATGTGTGACAGAGTACCACAACCCCCATTCCCCATCCCCCTGCACTGCTTGGGGGGAAGAGTGGAGAAACTGGGACCAAAGCTGAGCCCAGGAAGAAGGAGGGGGTGGGGTGGGGAAGGTGTTTAAGATCTGGGTTTATCTCTCATGATCCTACTCTAATTTGATCGGTAACACATTAAATTGATTTTTCTTCCCTGAGTCAAGTCTGTTTTGCCCATGACCATAACTGGTGACTGATTCCTCCCTGTCCTTGCCTCAACCCATGAGTTTTTCCCTGTATTTTCTCCTCCCCATCCCACTGAGGGGAGGAGTGAGTGAGCAGCCATGTGGTGCTTAGTTGCCGGCTAGGCCTAAACCACAGCAGAGGATTTTCCAGAAGACAAGGGTGCCCATCTCAAGGTAACTCTGGACAAGATCAAGTTCCAGCCTCAGCCACTACCAGTGAAGACACTGGAGTTAGCAGTATCCTTTTCAACTGCAGGACTGTTGTGGTTTACACCCAGCCAGCAACTATGTATCACACAGCCACTTGCTCACCTCCCCCTGCCTCATCCAGTGGAGGACGAGAATTGGAGGAAAAGACAAGAAAACTTGTGGGGTGAGATAAGAACAATTTAATACTTGAATAGAAATTAATAAAATAGTGATACTAATAATACTAACAACACTAATAACACTAATACTACTACTTATAATATGTAATGAATATAATAGTACCACTATTACTAATGAATATGTAATAAAAATACTGGAAAATAAAACAAATTACGCAACTGCTCACCACCCACCAACTGATGCCCTGAGTTGCAAGAGCCAAAGCCAAAGAGCACAAGAGCCAGAGCGAGCCCCAGCCAGCAAGAGCACAACCAAGCGACAGCAAATGAGAAAGTCACTATCGCCCCCGGCCCACCCCCAGCTTATATACCGAGCATGACGTTTTATGGAATGAAATACCCCTTTGGTCAGTTTGGGTCAACTGTCCGGACTGTGGACCCTCCCTGCTGCTTGTAGCAAAGAAATTGGGAACATGGGTGCAGTATCGGAAACTGAAAAAAGTCCTTGACTTGGTATAAACGTTCCTTAGCAACAACGAAACCCATCAGTGCTATCAACGTTCCTCTCAGCACAAATCCAAAACACAGCCTCACACTAGCTACTGTGAAGAAAATTAACTCTGGTCCAACTAAAACCAGCACAAGGCTGTACTAGGGAAACAAACCACGGTGGAGTGAAATCTGCATCCTCAGGGGAAAAAAAGCAGACAAAACCTTTCTGTAGCGATCTGTACCTGTACCATCCTCATTCAAAAAAACCCAAACAAACATCAAACCCAAATCACTGCTAGCCTTCTCCATGTGATCTGGCAGGACAGGGTGTTAAGTTATAAAGACACAAGCTTTTTCTGGATCACCCAGGTCCCAACACTGCCATTTGCTCAGCCCTACCACTTGTCAGTCAGAAGGCAGCGGCACACACGTTCCCACTGGGACACGGACATAGTGCAGGGTAAACAAAGGACTGTGCAGCACCAGGTGGCTCAGAGCACATGGAGGTCTGGGCCATGCTGCCAGGAGAGGACCTGCCCTTCCCCTTTATCTCTACTCAGTCCCTTCATAGTCTCTTAATCTCCCTGCTTCCCTGGAGATCCTGGTTATTGCTCACCTGTTGAAGATAGAGAAGTCAAACTTCCAGCCCAAGCAGCGGATGACTCGGTCATAAGGAGCGCGGGTGGCAAAATTATCCAGTTCGTCCTGCGGGAGGGTGATGGAGTCGATGCCTGCACTAGTGTTCCTGTTCTCCAGGTAGAACCGAAGCGTGATGTGCAGCTTCCCTTTCTTGTCCTTGACGATAGCCAGATCTTCCAGGTCACCCTCCAGAAGCCCATCCAGAGACTTCAGCTGGTAGGTGTCCAGCAGGCCATTGTTAATTGCTCTGTGAAAAAAAGGGGGATATAAGAAGAGCTAAAAGAAGGGAGGAGAGGTGGGATCCATGGTTCAGTCTCAGCAGCTGAAAATTGGACACGTTTTCCCAGCATCCCATACTCCCTTTCAACGCAAAGGTTATCCCCAGAGCCTCAGGGCTCCCAGGAACAGCGCAGGTAACACAGCCTCGCTGCCCTTGCAGGATGTAGTCAACCTCTGAGCTCTCCTCTGTGATGGCAAGCAAGTGCAACAACATGGGAGCCAGGGCTTACTAATGATAGTTTCCAAGGGGACATTTTCCTATTACAAACAGACCCCGGAGAGCTCTCGTCAAGCTCTAGTGTTCACCAACTGCAACCTGGATGGCTTTAAACCACGGACCTAAAGACGAAGGCCCCACGTTTCCACTGTGACCCCCCAGGATGAGAGCACCTCCTGGGCCAATCCAGGGCAAGAGGTGCTTCCCTGTGTCTGTACTCCTTCTGAGTTAGAAAGAGGAAGAGGAATGATGTCCTACCTCAGATCCCCAACGTAATGGGTGGCCCATGAGAGACGCACGCGGGACCGGCTCACCATGTGGATGAAATTCGTGACGCCCAGAATGTTCTCTGCTGTCTCAAAGGCCGAGTTCCCTCGGCCCAAGATCAACACGGTTTGGCCAGCAAAGTCCTCCGGGTTGATGGACACAGTCTCGTAACCCTCTACGTATTCTGAGCCAGGAAAGTTGACCACGTTGGGGACCCACATCCCAGTGGCAACCAACAAAGAGCTGCAAAAACAGGGATAGCACTAGGATATGTAGGAATTATGGAAACGAGGGCCATCGCTCCCCAGCTCAGCACTCCTCCTGCTGCGGAAGATGGCTGTGATGTGCCCCCTCCAGCCAGGCTGGATCAGCTGCACAAGTCATGGCGTCAAGAGAAACCTCTTCCCAGCTTCACCTAATGACCTGCTCCCGTCTAACCTATCCTCAGGCCAACGCAGATGATTAGAAACGTCATTATATATAGCAACAGTCAGTGCAGGCGCTGTACATATGCGTCTCCCTCTGTCGTTCACGAATGTGCAAGTACTACTCGTATGTACTCACTGATGATACACGTAATACTAAAGCTTCACATGTTGATTATAGGTTGCATAAGAAATTACTTTGATCTAAAATTCATGTTGCTTCTTAGTAGAGCAGAACAAAAGTCATTTTTAAGATGGCCAGAAAACGGTTTTAAGATTTTAAAACGTAACTCTTTGACACGAAAACACGTTAGCAACATCACTACTTGTTAACACTAAACCCACAGTCATCTTTCTCTCTCTCTCTATAAGAACATTTACTTGAAACTTAGGGAAATCTCTGTGACTTAGCACTGCCTGCTGTCCCAGCCTTCCTCACCCAGCTCCACAGAGCGACTCGCTCACGATGCGTGGGTGCCCGGGATTGCCTTCTGTCCCCTGCGAGCTTGCCAGCCAGCGCACCTCCAAGTGACAGCCAGAGCGATCTTCTGCTGTAGAGCTGAGGTTTCCAGGAGAGGCGAGAAATATACTCCATATGTTCACACTAGTAACTTCTAGATGGTTTTTAGGAACGTAGCTCGGTGGTGGTATGGGATACGCACGCGTGAGTACGACAAGGAGAAGGGGAATTCAGGGGCCAGCAGCCTTGAGGGTTATTTCTCACATTCGGCTCCCTCTACCATAACACCTCCACTTTTCTCTGGTTCACCCCTGCCACCTCTGTGCTAGCCTGGGGCTTCAGCTGGCTGGGACACACTTCTAGGCACATGTGGGTTAGCAGAAGGGTGGTGTCGCTGTGCTGACTCACTGAAGTTTGTTACAAAGGCAGCGGTGGCTACAACAAGTACGACTGAGTTATGCTTTTCCGCAGAGAGCGGTTACCTAGTGATAAAACAAGTGATTTCAAGCTTACCCATCAAGGATGGAACCGGCAGTGACGGCAACCGCAGCCAGTTCGTCCCTGCCCTGCCAGCTCCTCAGCTGTCCAAGGCGTAATATCGCTTGCAAAAGGCAATGCCATCCCAGGATCAGTTATTCCACCCACTCACCCCGCAAAATGCTTTTCCCCTGTGTCGGTGATTAAGGCTCTAGGAGGCTGGGAAATCTCCATCCTTGGAGCTACTTAGGCCTCAACATGGCAAGGCCCTGAGCAACCTGACATCGCTGGCCCTGCTTTTGGGGCGTGGAAGAAACGATCATTCTAAGTCTCTTCCAACCTAATTTATTCTGCGATTTTGTGACGCCAAAGCCACCCACGGAGAGCTGCGTGGCTCGCCCCGCGTCCGCCCATTACCTGCACTTGTAGTTCTGCCTGTCCTGGTCGGTCAGGAGAAAATAGTGGCCGTTCCAGGCCTGCCCGTCCCTCTCCAGCGTCACGTGGACGATGGCCGTGTTGTACTGAACCCGCAGCTCCAACTGGGAAGCAAAGTCCTCCAGGTAACGCACCATCGTGTCGGCGTCGGGGAAGAAGTCACGGGAGTAGCGCTGGAAAAGCAGCCGGCGGTTGTGGCTGAGGAGCGAGTTCCAGTCGTGGCGGAGGTTGAACTCGCTGTTGGATTTGCCCGTGTACCGCTTGTTGATGCTGATGAGCTTGCGGTGGCGAGGGTAGAGAGCAAAGAAGCTGCCGGGAGCATGGCTTCGCTCAAAGACGACGTAATCCCGGCCGGCTTGCTGGAGGAAATAGGCTGCCTGCAAGCCCGAGGGGCCGGCCCCGATGACGCAGTAGTCGTGGTAGAGGAAAGAGGCACTGCCTGCTGCGCACAGGCCGCCAGCGTACAGGGCCAGTCCCAGGAGCGTCCTGCAGACCGCCAGGGCCATGGCAGGGCCGGGACAGCCGCCCCTGCAGGGGAGAGGACCGGAGAGGTGTCACCCAGAGGACAAATGGCTCTGGGGGGTGCGGGCCTTCCCACAAAACGCTCCCGGCCCGGCCGCTCCTTACCCATCCCTGCCCACACCTGGCCGCCATGACACCACCACCGCGCCCCAGGGATCCAGGCCGGGGAGGGGGTGTTGGGGCGGTGGCCCGCTCCCTGCTAACCAATAGAAAAAGGGCTCGCGAGATCTTCCAGCCAATGGGCACACAGGGCCCCCTCCCCCAGCCAATAGCAGACAGGATAGGGCCAGCGGGCAGGAAAGCAGGGCAGCACCTGTGCGCTGATGGCTGCGAGCGCCTGCAGCGCTCTGCGCCCCGACAGCCAATGGGAAAGGAGGCGCAAGCCCACCAGCCAACGGCAGATGGGGTGCCCCGTGCTGCCCTCGCTCCCCCGCCAATAGGGACCGGCCTCGGCCCCGCTCCCCCACCCCCCACCCCCTCAAGGCGCAGGGCACGTGGCCACCCTCTGCGAGGCGCCGCGGCACACCCAGCGCGCGGGGCAGCCGCGAGCCGGCCGGGCTCGTCCCGCCAACGGCCGCACCTGCACCGATGCCGCTCGCGCCGCGCCGCTCCGCTCCTCCCGCGCCGCGTCCCGCCGCACGCGCCGGGCTGAGGGAACACGGACGGACTGAAGGAAGGGGGAGGGGGGAGGGGGGAGGGGGGAGGGGGGAGGGGGGAGGGGGTGCAGCGCAGCCACTCGCCGGGGAGTGACGGGGCGGCGCGCGCCCCGCGCCGAGCCAGCGCCCCGCGCCGCGTCACGTGACGATGCCGCCGCTTCCCGCCGCCAGTGCCATGGCGGCGCCGCCGCGCGCGTACCACGTGCCCGGGAGGCGGGGCGGTTCAAGGGGCGGGCGCGGAAGGGAAACCGCCACTTATTTCGCTCCGGCTCCTCAGCCGGCGGCCGGCCCCGCTCCCCACCCCCAGCAGGGAGCCCGGAGGGGGGTTGCCCGCCCCCAGCCAGACACAAGACGGCGTCGCTGAAACAACAGTAGCTTTATTCCGCTTTCTCCCCACAGCCCAACTCCCCTCAGCGATCTGCCACCCTCCGCCCCTGCACCAGCGCGGGGCGGGAGGGGCCCGGGCCCTGCGGCCCCACCGCCGGGCTCAGCTCTCTTCCTCTGAAAGAGAAGAGAAACAGCAGTGAAGCAAACGCAGCTGGGGAGAGACCACCCCCCCCCCCCAACCCGCTCTGCCCAAGCAATGCCACAGGCAACAAGGTCAACGCGAGGCCGCTGGGCGACTGATCCCACCGCAGCGGGCCTGCGCCCCTCCGCCCGCCCACCCCCCCAAAACCTGTCCATCAGCCCAGGCCCCACGCACACTTTACCTTCCTCAGCAAATTCCAGTGACCTCAAGCCTCCATAATAAAAACCAGAGCAGCCAGGCTAAGTTTACAGCCCGAAAAAAGCTGGAAGGCATTTTTCGTATCAAGGAACCAAGAGTTCCCAGTTAAATGGTTTCCCACCGCCGACAGAGCTCACGCAGCTCAGGCCTCGGGGACGACAGACAGTCTGAGGCAGTGAAGTGAGACAGCGGCGCCACCAAAACGCCCAGACTGACCCACCAGCGACTGCTCAGCTTCAACATTCACTTTGCAAAAGCCTTCACGGAGTTCCCTCCACCAGCCAGCTCACCATGCATTTTAAACGTGTCATCTTACAGTCACTCCCGTTTCTAAAACTGCAGTGTAAAAGAAGTATTGCAGTACCCCCAGAAATCAGCAAACTCCCCCCCAGCCCAGGTCCTGACGCCTCTGGCTCCTCAGCCAGCTCTGCTTTCCCACGTGGTGCTCTGGACTTGCATCCTCTCCCCGACCCCTGCTGAGATCGGCCCTCGCTCAGTGTCCGTGCAGGGGCTCAACATCCACACCTCTAACCTGCGGCGCTTTTTGCTTCCAACTGAGTGTTCCCAGTGCCACTCACACACGCCAATCCCACCGCCGAGTCCCATCCTTGAGACCACGCTGTCTCCAGCCTCACTCCCCGCTTGTCAGTGCACCAGGCCAGATCTTGCCCCTTAATTCTGGCCTTTGTCAGAGGTCACCCTTTTTCAGCCAGACCAGTAGATCACTTAAAAGCATAAGCCACCAAGTATGCTACACACCTTCCTCTTCCTCCTCTTCCTCTTCATCATCCTCATCTTCATCAGAGCTGAAGGTGCCATCAGGCAAGCTGTAGATCCGGATCACCTGCTTGTTGGGGTCTTTGAGGATGAGGTACTTGCCCTCATCCAGTTTCATGCAGATGTCGATGACACACCGCAGGATGCCCCAGGCGTTCTCTATGCTCAGGTTAATCTGGCTGGCGAACTCATTTGGCTTGAACTGCTGCGTGCCCAGGATCACGTGGCGGGCAGAGTCCTTCACATGGTAACGGGACACGTACCTAGGAGGGCCAGAAGAAACCAGAGGGGTATGAGGAGAATAAGCCAAACCAGCAGAAGGGTGACATCAAGAAAAGCCCTGCCATCAGTTTGGTTTTGTTTTCTGGGCTGAAAAGGCCTAATACTCCGAACACTGAAAGCTAAGAGGATCTCCTGGCTGTCAATCACTTGCATGTTGCTACCCCAAATCAGCTGGGGTGGTACAAAATACAGAGAGGAATTAGTCCCATGGATTAAAATTAAGCAACAGCATGATTAGCAGGGAGTTTGGACTTAAAACAGATGCAAATCCATCAGTCCCATATCAGAGGATGGAACCTAGGATTGAAGAACCAGCAGAAACGAGTTAATAAATACTTCTGGTTCCTTATCCACAGCAAAAGTTGTATGTATTTTGTATATATGTAATTATATATATATTGCATATAACCAGCCCTGTCACCTGCTGTGAAAGCTACCAGTGGCAGTCCTAGCTAGGGGACTTGCCAGCTGCATGCTGCTGCTGTGCAAAGAAACCACAGGAAAATCTAGCGGGTAGATTTAGATTGGATATCAGGAAGAAATTCTTCCAGGAGAGGGTGGTGAATTGCTGGAACAGGTTGCCCAGAGAAGCTGTGGGTGCCCCATCCCTGGGAGTGTTCAAGGCCAGGCTGGATGAGGCTCTGAGCAACCTGCCCTAGTGGAGGGTGTCCCTGCCCATGGCAGGGGCTTGGAACTAGGTGGGCTTTAAGGTCCCTTCCAACCCAAACTGTTCCACGATTCTATGAAAAGCACTTCGACCAGGATGCTTGGGAAACTGGAAGCAGCTAGCCCACAAAGCAGCTCATCCAAGCTGCCACTAGCCGGGCACAGACTCAACTGATTTTTAAGCTGAGAGTTTGAAATGGGCTGTGATGATACCTCCTCTCCCCCGTTTCTCATTAACAGGGCACCGAGGATCTCAATCAAATTCCTGACAGGCAGCAGTCACTGCATTTATTTCCCTTGCTGACAACCTCAGCAAAGAGGCTGAGAGCCGCAGAGGCCACCTGCCTGTCATATACAGGGTCTCACAAGGTCAGTCGCAGCAGAGGGCACGTCAGCCGGAGGCAGAAGGGAAGCAGTTTACGCCTGGTCGGCTGGTGGGCTCAGCACAAGCTTTCCCCTCTGGGCCACTCCAAACACAGGGTAATTTTACAATTACTCGTTCTACAAATGGTTCGCTGTGACATATACTGGGTTAAATCATGGAAACTGCACCTGAAGAACATTTGGTGCAAAAACACCACCTTACCCCAGTTTAAGATACTCTGATCCAGCCAGGAGAGCGCAACACGTCCAGCGGGCTAGCTTGTAGCTGTTGTTCTTCAGCTCTGTGGCAATCACAGCTCCTCTCTGTGAGTCGAGCTTCTGGCGCCAGTCCACTCCATTGCAATACTGAGGGGAGAATCAGAACTAGGATCACCCTTACAAGCCAGCAGCAGTCATCTCTCCAGCCATCTTGAGAACGGGCCGGGAGGTTTCTTCTGTCGACCATACGATGCCAGAGGAGGGAACGCGAACAGCGACCTACAGGGAAAGCTGTTGCGCTGGAAACGCAGAAAAGTGAACAGTGGGGATTGAGCAACGTGTGCGGCACTGGTTATGAAGGGAAGGTTGCAAGGGAAGTGTGGGAGGAGACTGGCTGCTCCAGGAGGACAAGAGGGTTCAAACCAGCTGTCTCACGTCTGGGGATGAATCCCCACCAGCAGTGCTTGTCCACCAAAGTTACGGGTCTTTGGCGGAAGGTAACCACCCGGGAGACACTGCCGGATGTTAGTCTCATCTTGCCTGCTGTACCTGGCACGTCAGGCAGCAGTGAAGCAGTTAGAACTAGATTTGGGATCTCATTCTTCCTCACCCTGGAATCCCACTCGTTCAGTGTTTTGATGTTGATGAAAGACACTTCTCCATTTGCTCCTGTCATCACACCATCATGTTCACAGCGGACAATGAGATCTATGTCATCTCCCAGCTTCCACCTTCGGTACCTGTCAACAAACAATCCAACTGGTTACTTCGGACCCTTGTTCTCTTCCAGATCCACACAGCACTCAACAGAATATTCCCTCCTCTATCTGTTCACTGTGAGAATATTCAGGAATCCCTCTCACGGTAAAGTTTCTTCCAGTAACACTCCTGCCTCATTCTGCCTCTGTGTCACACCGACATCCTGCCCCCCTGCCAAACCTGGGCATCAGAAAGAGATCGACGTACCTGTACGCAACAGAGGCTACTTCGTTTTTATCCATGTCATCCTCCACAAAGGGGTTTGGGTTGGGAAACTTGTATTTCTCCTTTCCCTGCGGAAGAAAACAGAAGGGCGTGTTACAAAAAAAATCCCAAGGACGTTCTCCCCTACTACATAAATACTGTCTTACTACAACAGTAGCTAGTTTCCCTTGAAAACTGAAAGAACATCAGTGTAACGTGTCTGTCAACTAAAATGCTTCTGTGCTGTATTAAATCAGCCTTAATGAAGTCTCTTCTTGAGACTCTGAAACACAGACCCTACTCCCCAGCACTGCCCAACATTACCATCCTCAGGCACTGCTGGGAGAAGTTATGGTTGATGTAGGTAGCTTCCATGGCAAGGTTGCGTGGAGAATTGAAGGAGTTGCCCTCTTCCTGTGGTGGCTCGTTGGCCGTTTCACTCACTGTCAGGAGGTCTGGGAAGAAAACCGGACACAAGTGGTTGCACTCAGGGGAGTAACTACGTCAGCTTCAGCGAGTCTCTAGCCCCACACTGGAGCAGATCAATACTGAAGTCACGCCCACAGCTACCACAGTAATCGGCTTGTGCCAGGTGTCTCAGTCTGGACAATGAGACACAGAAGACACTCAATAAAGAAAATTAGACTCTCTAGCTATCATAAGAGCAATTTCTTTCAGGCCTTTTCCTCACCAAAATCAGAATTGTCCCTCTTGTCAAAGAAAAGCTTGGATCCAACTCTCTGGACAATGATGTCCCAGGAATAGACAGAGCGAGTGCAGCTCATCAGTGTGGCCAGGATGGCATCCGTGGCAAATACATTCCCTTGGGTCTTTGCCAGCTACGGATACAGGAGGAGAAAAAAGAAAAAAACGGTGTTTCAGCAACAGGAACAGACACTCCTTCCCTTCCCCAGCCAAGAGCAGAAGTGTTAGCAAACCAGATAACACATTTCTCCCACACTTCGGAAGCTAGACTGGTAGGTACATCACTGACTGCTAGACAAAGTGTGAGGTACCACCCAGCAATCCAGGCCCACCCTCATCCAAACAAGGAAGGAGTAAGAAATCCACTACAAAATGTGAATTCTGTTGGCCAAAGTCATGGCTCCTTATTGCTGATCAGGTCAGAGAGAGAGAAATCTCCAAGACTCCTTCTCCAAAAGCAGAAGCCTCAAGAACCAGGTCTCACACACAGAAGTTCCTTTCCCAGCATAGCTCAAATACCGGTCTGCTTGCCCTTCCAGAATTACACCTTTTCTTTGGCCAGTATTTCTAGTTTTGCATGGACCTAGCTCTGCCCTGCGCCTAAGAAAAGCAACAATACCAGCTAATGCTTCCTAGGCATCTGCAATTTTTCTGCTGTTAACTTCGCTCTGACGGCGACAGCTGGTCTCTAACAACAGCACGCCCTGAGAAACACACCGCTGGGTTTTAGAAACCAGCAAACGTACCTTTCGGATAACTGGGTCGTCAGTAGTAGTAACAGTATGGAAGATGCGCTTAATGCTCCTCAGTGGCTTCTCATTCCTCGTTGTAATGCGGTCGAAGGCTTTGTCATAGTATTCTAGGGCTCCACAGCACTCTCTGCAGAGGTAAGAGGACCATCTTGATACCCTCCCCTACAGATAACGTCACCCACGAACCACACAGGACTGAGGGGCCTGTCGGATGTTCCACAACCTCCCCGTTCTGGGTACCTCAACGAGAACACTGGGACCAAGGCAGAAGACCACTGTCCACTTGTCAGTCCAGTAAGCAGGTGCACAGCTGCTTTAGCAACTCACATGTCCTGTGGCTCCGACACCTCCAGGTAGCGCATCTTCATCAGCCGAGGGAAATCCATTTCTTCTTTCACCTCCCAGTCACTGCGAACCTCAACAGAGGAGTCACGAGGCTTCTGCTGTGCGGCCAGAGGGAGGCCAGGTAGAAAGAGAAATGGAGACACAGCACATCAGGATTTGTGCAACAGGAGCTACCCCAAGAACACAGCCAGAGAAACCAAACCAACGCGGGGGCAGAAAGCTTGCTAGTTTACCTGTGACTTTTGGTCCCATTTCTGCCTCACTCCAAACTGCTTCTGAAATTTCTTCTGTAGGCGCAAACGATCTCTAAAACGACCAACATGAGAAAAGCCATGAAGAGAAGTTCTCCATTCCTATGTGCCACAACCACTCCTACACTTCCAAATTACCACCAGAGGAGCAAGGTTTTTAGGCACCGAGCCACTGAAACATTTGTTGACCAAGATGCCCGAGGCGTTAAAAGCTCCATACTTCACTCTGAGCAGCAATAAGTATTTTCAACTCCAAAGACTGCAACGCAGCTTTCAGAAAGGGTACGCTCCACCTTAAAACATCATGTTTTATTTTCTAAACATGATTCATAAATCCTCTCGAATTCTTTGATAGCTGTTTGAAACCTGTGCTTATAACGACAGGTGACATTAGCAAAACACTGGTCTTGAAATAACCTGCAATTCTTCTCTGCTGTTCGCTCTAGTGGGTTGTTACAGTAACTTCACAGATTTGTCACCAGCGTGTTCACACACTCCAACCCAAGCACGGTATGCTCATATCCAAGGCCTCACCTCTCCTTCTGCTTGGCACTCTTTGGCAGCGTCTGCATGCTGAACTGCAGCATGTTCCGACGGTCCTTGTCTCTCCGAAGGTTCCTCTGCAGAAATGAAGGACAAAAAACCCACCCAAAACAATGTCAGTTGCAAAATAATTCTGTGCTGCTGAAGCTCTCGTCTTGAGCCCGTTTCTGAAAACGCGTCACCTGTGCAAATCGCATACGGTTCCTCTGGTACGCTGTTTTCTGCGTTCGTGCCGTATCCACCAGCTGGAAGCTCGTCTCATCCTCCTCATGGAAATACGCATATTGGCTTCCACCACCAAACTGCGACGAGTACTTGTCTGGAAATAAAAAAAGCATCTCGACATCAAGCTTCTAATTAAAAAAAACACCATGATGCTTTGCCCCTTTCTCTCTCAAAATTCCCTCCAACTGCCTTCACCTAATTCAGATGCACAAAGTCTGACTCCTGCCTTATGCCAGCATGTTTCCTCCCCGCTCCAGGCCTCCCTGAGAAGCCCCAGTCATGGGGCAGTACAAAAATCAGGAGTAAGCCCTAAGGACAGGCAGAGCCCCAAGGAGCTCTCCCAAGGGTGGGGCACGCTTCCCAATTTCAGAAGCCTTTCTTGCTGAGGTGTGCAGCTAACCACCAGAGCGTGTGTCAGACATGAAAGCAGGAATGACGCTTGAAGAAAGCCTCGTAGGAAATAAATCCCAGGAGCAGCCACCAGACAACACGTACTTGTGTATCTCTTATCCTGATACGTGGCTCCCGTCCAATCGGCCACCTAAGGACAAGCATAAACAGTCAAAATAAGTGAGCATTCACCCGACAGACGTCCCCAACTTTGTATCTACAGGCCTTCAAGCAGCAAAGCAAATACCGTACGCTCCAGAACTAATCCTGATGGACCCCCACCTCCGCCTGGCAGCCCCGCTAATTGTTCACAATGTGCCAAGCGTTCGCACGCTCTGCGGAGGGTGTCAGGCGAGCAGCCACGCCAGTAAGCAGGGAAAACGGGCGGCAGCGTGCACGGGCCGGACGCCAGAAGGCACGGCGGGCTGGTTCAGCAGCAGGCGGTGCCCTGCGCCGGCAGCGGGTACCTTTCCCAGGCGGTCTCCTTTGCTGAAGGGCTGGTAGGGCATGTCCTTAAACTGCTCGGGCACCGCGCACGGGCCCCAGCCGGAAGGGTTGTCCTGGATCACGGGGGTCACAAACTTCGCCATTTTTTAACCTTCTACAGAAGAGAAAAAAAGTAAAATTACACCACCAAACCCTCAGCTGCCGCCCGGAAGGCCCCGCCGCACGCGCCCTGACGCACGCGCCCCGCCCGCTGCGGTGGGGCACCGGGGAACGAGGCCTTGCCCGCGCGGTACTACCGTGAGGGGAGGGCGGGGAAGCCGCCTCCGCCAGCCGGGCCCGCGCCGAGCGGAGAGGCCAGGGCGGGACGGGGAGAGTGCCGGCCGCCGCCGCCGCCACCGTGTGTGTAGGGGGAGGGGCGGGGACTCGGCTCCCACCGGAACCGGTGGCAGGATCGGGGCGGGGCCGGGGGTCCCGATGCCGCGGGCGGGTACCGGTGGGACCGGGGACGGGTCTCGGGACGGCCCCAGCGCCCCGCTCACCTGCGCGGCCCCGTCACGGCCCCGATGGCAGCGGATGCAGCGACGACAGCGGTGGCGGCGGGCGAGGAAAGAGGCCGCGCGCAGGCCCGGCCCGGCCTTCCGCGTCAGCGCCGCGCGACAGCAGCGCCGCTGTCGTAAAACTAAAAAAAAAATACGTAAAGGAGTAGAGCGCGACTGCCGTAAAGTGCCCCTGGGCAGGTCACGGCCATAGAGCTGCAGGAAGGCTGCGTGTAGGAAGGCCGCGCCGCGCGGCCGGTGGAGGCGGGCGCTTCTATGATCCATTCCGCCGGCGGGCTGCTGTGTCTGTGTCCGTGTCCCCTCCTCTTCCCGCGGCACTCGTGGCAGCCGTAGTGTCCTTCCGTGTCGGCCTTCGTGGCCGAGGGTGCCCGGAGGGGCCGTTGAGGGGCCGTGGGGTGCAGGCCCGGCAGGGAGGGCCCGTGCAGGGTTCCGTGTGACCTGTGCCAGGGTTGGGTCGCTCTGTCTCCCGCCTCGTCCTGCCTTTTGCCACCACCATCATTTACTAAATTTCACTCCCTCTTAATTCCTGCTTAATAACAAAAATGCGTGTGGAGGGGGGGAAGAGAGTGATGTTACTGATAGTGAATTTGCCCTGTTGGTTAAAAAAACGCTTGGGTTCGGCTTTTAAGTAGAAAAAACGGGGGTCACGTATGACAAAACCTAGTTCAGTTTGTCACGTAGAGGACGAAAACGTTTTCTCTGCTGTCAGCACAGCAGCCTCAGCAAACAGCAGTGAGGTGTCGAGCCATCTGCAGCGGTAACGATGACCGCGCTTCCCAGGCATGCGGAACTACCCTTAGCAGAAGTGTTTGAGCCTACAGAAGGCAAAGGTCTGTTGGGAATGGTCTGGGTGTAAACGACTCGTCTGACAGCAGCAGGGTGGGCGAGGTTATCTAACAAATGTCCTCCTCCTGTCTGTCCTCCACTCCCGTGAAGGTAACTTGGGCTTCACGGCCACACAAAGGACTGCCCAATCTCAAGAATATTTTCTTTTTTCTTTGGGAGAACTTGAATTCAAATGATTTGGCCTAAAATCATGTATTGGAAGAATACTGATCCTTAGCTTAGTGAAATGAAGATTTCGACTACTACTGTGCAGTCCCTGCCTGCTACTGCCAGGTTGCCCTACAGGCATGAGATGGAGTTATTGTAAAGTCTGGTAGGTGAATTCCTGTTTTCACAGTTAAAAAATGGAGATAGAAGTTAAGAGATTTATGACTTGGATTGAGAACAGACTTACAGGGCTCCGTACAGGAAGTATCAATAAAGCCATGTGTGAGTGCAGGAAACACGACGTACTGCTGTGCCTCTTAATTTTCTTATGCACACAGCCTCTTGAAATAAAAATATATTGCAAACCATGCAATGGCTTTGTAGAAAAGCAGGCGTGTTTCAGGTTGTAGTTGTATGATTGTTCAACTGACTCTGTGTTTCAGAGGTTGTTACAAAACACTTGACTTTGAGAGGTCAAGATGTGCGAAGAATGGGGATTGCAGTTGCCCTTGCTGTATTCACAACGTGCTATTCAAGGTTTTGCATTGTCCCTGATGGCCTTCCTTGACCTGCTGGAGGGGGGACCTAGGGCTGGGTGTTAGGATTCAGCCCTGTGGTTCCTCTAGGAGACCATGAACCAGCGATTTAATACAGTATGCGCCTCAGATCCCTGTATCTGTAATTGGGATAGTATTTCTTCTCAGGGAGTGAGAGCAATAAATCATTAAATCTCTGGTGTTCACATGCCAGAGTGATTGAAATTTTCTCTCCCTCTAGAAAGAATAGGATTCAGTTTACAGATCTCTTCAGCTCACAGGCTAAAAACTAACTCGGTGGAGAATTTTACTGGGTATCTTACCTAAGAAGAGTCTAGATCAATATTTTCCAGGCAGAGGTGTGTGGATCTTCTTTATTTACAGCTTGTAATTCCTTCTCGAGAAAGAACCGAAGCCACAGCAGTCTCTGCTTTGCCAAGACACCTTGCCATTAATCAGAAGTGGGATTATTAAAGCACTTTTCCCCGCTAGCGAAAAAACCCACTTATAGAAATACAGTTTATAAAATACAATTTGTAACTGTCTCACCTAAACAGCCTTTTTGGAGACAAACATCATTAGTGCTGGAACTGCTTCGCCGGTTGCTGGCAGTGGCTCAGTGCGATTCCCAGCTCCAGGCAACCCCCGCAGTGCCTGTCCTTCACCCTCCTCAGCTGGGGCAATGAGCTGGACAGGCTCAGAGCGACTGACTGGAAGGAGTTCCATAGAATCACAGAATCATGGGGTGGCTTGGATTGGAAGGGACCTTAAAAACCACCTAGTTCCAACCCCCTGCCATGGGCAGGGACACCCTCCACTAGACCAGGTTGCTCAGAGCCTCATCCAGCCTGGCCTCGAACACTTACAGGGATGGGGCACCCACAGCTTCTCTGGGCAGCCTGTGCCAGTGCCTCACCACCCTCTCCGGGAAGAATTTCTTCCTGATGTCCAATCTAAATCTCCCCTCTTTCAGCTTAAAGCCATTGTCCCTTGTTCTGTCACTACAGGCCCTTGTAAAAAGTCCCCCCCAGCTTTCTGTGGGCCCCTTCAGGTACTGGAAGGCTGCAGTAAGGTCTCCCCAGAGCCTTCTCTTCTCCAGGCTGAACAAGCCCAACTCTCCCAGCCTGTCCCCATAGCAGAGGGGCTCCAGCCCTCGGACCATCTTCGTGGCCTCCTCTGGACTCCCTCCAATTGGTTCCTGTCCTTAAGTTGGGAGCCCCACAGCTGGACACAGCACTCCAGGTGGGGTCTCATGAGAGCAGAGTAGAGGGGAGAATCCCCTCCCTCACCTGCTGGCCACACTTCTCCTGATACAGCCCAGGATCCGGTTGGCTTTCTGGGCTGCCAGCACACACTGCTGGCTCATGTCCAGTTTCTCATCCAGCAGTTCCCCCAGGCCCTTCTCCTCAGGGCTGCTCTCGATCCATTCTCCACCCAGCCTGTCCTTGTGCTCGGGATTGCCCTGACCCAGGTGCAGGACCTTGCCCTTGGCCTTGTTGAACTCCATGAGGTTGGCACTGTCCCACCTCTCCAGCCTGTCCAGGTCCCTCTGCATGGCATCCCTTCCCTCCAGCATGTGGATCGCACCACACAGCTTGGTGTCATCAGCAAACTTGCTGGTGATAAAAGGAGAAGGGTGTCCTGAAGGGAAAACTGGTCTAAGGAACGTATGGGGAGAAGCAATGATAGAGTGATAAACCAAAATCCCTTCCTTTCCACGGCTTCCTCTTCGCACCTGAGCCTGCATGAGGTGCTTCCAAGGGAATGTAACACTGCTGCTGCCTCCCAGAGATGATAGACCATGTGCAGTTTGAGCTTAGCCCATCTGGGCTTTTCTGAGGCCATACTTGGGTATAGGCGTGGGTCAGACGAGAGAGCATGCGTAGGGAGTGCCCGGTGCAGGATACATGCTCCTCTGGGCAGGGACGTAACCTTCCCCTTTCTTAGCACGGGGAAGAAGGGTTCCAAGAAAAATATCCGGTCTTGAGGTGAGTGAGATTTGCTGCCACCTTTAGGTCAAATTTACTAGAAGAGGGGAGGGATCGGGTCTGTCTAGTGCCAGGCACTGCACCTCTGGTCCAGTCTTCCTGACCCCGTGCATCGCTGCTGCAAGCGGTTCGCTGCCCGGCCTCTGGCTTTTGTTAAAGGCAAGTGAGATACGTTGTTTCCCGGAAAAGTACTTAAAATCCACTTGCTTGCAATCATTTGATCCTTGATCCATAATTTCAGTTCATCAGTTAATTAATCACTTAATCAGTTAATAAGGCTAATCACTCCTCCCTGGAAGATGCTTATGAGAACAGCCAGGATAAATTGCTCCCATCTGGTCTTCTGTTCTTGTCTCCCCCTTTTCTGTTTTTGGGCTCTGTGCTGGTGTTAGCAGATCCGTAAAAGAGGGCAGTTCAAAACCTTCACCACCATCAGCCTCCAACGCGGTTCGGAGCTCATCGGAGAGCTGTCGCTGACTCTGTGTCGAGCAGCAGCCTCATTCTGGTGAGTGAGGACAATGCAGCTCAAGCAGCATCACCAGTGGTGTGCCAGGAGTAAATGAAGGAAAGCAAGTCCAAGCTCCCCTTTAGAGTCCTTTCCTAGAAAATAGATCACCTCTGCTTTGAAGGAAGGTGCCTTGGAAGGCCTTCAGACAGGGGTTGCTTTCCAGCTTTCATGACTACTTCCACACAAAGAGACAGCTGAGGATTGGAGAACTGACATTCACGTTAAAACACTACTTTCCAGTATTTCCTTTTCTCATTCTTATAATAAATGCATCAAAAATAGCCAGTTGTTTTATTTTTCCTCTCTAAACAGCAAACACACCGTATGCCTGTGCCATATGCTTAGTCTCCACTGTCCCACGCTTCTTGACAAACCCAGAAACCAAGGGAAATAGTCTCAGCCTTAACACCTTCCCCGGCTGAGAAACCTGACGTTTACACACCTCTTCAGGTCAGACTCCTTTTCCAGATTTCTTGTCGTTGTCTTTAAATCAGCAAAACTTACTGCTGGCTCCTGGGCTCTGGTTGCAACCATCCTTGGCCGTGTGTGAACAGTCTTGTGCCACCAACTGGTACTCACAGGCTGGGAAGCTCTCTGTCCTGCGCTGGCCTTCCTCTTCACGTCCCATCTTTCCTCTCACACTTCTATCTGCCTCCCCCGTCTGCTGTTCTCCCAGACCAAGTGTTTTGCTGCGACGTGTGGCCTCCTTTCTAGCTCCTTCATCCCTCTCCTGGGTGCCCTGGAGGCTGAACTACAAACCTGCCCTCCTTGCGTGGCAGTTGCTTGCCAGCTTTTTTGGGGAAATGCATGATAGGACTTTCAGGAACCCTGGAAAAACAACCATAAAGCAACTTTACTGTGCACGTGCTGCAAATCTGATTTTTAATCTGCTGCCTGTGTGATCTAGGAGGGCTGGGAGCAGGTGGCGCCTGGTAGATTTGCTGTGTGCGTTCAGACCAGCCATGTCCGTACAGTGAGATCCATGCAGAGAATGTGCTGAGTTTGTTATTCTTGGGAGCGGGTGGTGCTTTTGTTGTGAGGCTTTCACCCTCTTCCTCCTCCTGCCATGCTGAGCACTCCCCAGAGCTGCTGGGCCAGACCATCTCACCCACCAGGACAGACAGAAACCTGGCAAGGGCAGGCTTCCCCTCCTTAAACCATGCCGTTTCTGTAGGCTGGGCTGAGCCTGGCCTTGCGTTGTCTGCTCCTTCCATGCTACCAGGAAAACCCACAAATTTATGGCGCACTCAAAAATCATCTTTCTCTCGATTAGTGCAGTGTCTTGCCTCGCTTTGACTATTTTTGTCACCAGCGTCTGATCTCTCCCAAGGTATCTGTAGCTTTGACCGTTAGGGCCTGGACCACGTGTATCATTGAAGAGGCTGCATGTATCACGCTCTGTCCTTGTGTCTGGCTGCTGAACAGCCCTTTCTAGAGCTGTAGAAGGAGCCTGGGTCTGGCTGTCCCCATGCAAACTGTCAGCAAGATTGCCTCTTTTGCTCTGCACTCAGCGCTGGATTTTATCCCAGCAGCCAACAGGCTAATTCCACAAGTTTATTCTACAAAGCTCAATTAGAGCAGCTGGCACCGGCAGCATCGCTGCTGGCTCCGAGCCTGCAGAAGGAGAGGAAGGCTGGTGCGGTGGCTGGGGTATGAGCTTGGGAGTCCACAGGCTGAGCTGTAAATCCCCACTCAATGGCTGTCCTCTGGTAAGCCTCCCCAGAGGGAGCTTGGCACCTCTGTGCCACGCACGGAGGGACTGCATTTCCCTGCCTCACTGGAGGAGAAATATGTTTGAGATACCAGCTATCGTGGTGATGGGGAATCATGACAACAGAGGCAGAAGGTGGTCATGGCTGCTGCATCTGGGAAACGCTGTGCAGAGCCAGCCAGACCAAGAGCAGGGAAAAAGATGGGGCCCTGGGCGATGGAGGGTGTGGGGCATGCCATGACTTCCTGCTACTGAACTCCTGGTTTGCCTTTCAGCTGCAGGAGCCCCACTCTGTGCCCTCCAGAGCCCGAGTTATATCCAGCGCTGCCCTGAAAAGGAACCCAGTGTGCACGAGCAGAACTGCAGGCAACCTGGGCTTTTGTTAAAAGGGGCTTTACCCAGCACAGAAGTGCCTACCATTATTTCCTTCAACATCAGCGGTGTTACAGTAGCCTCCATGGAAAATCAGAATCTTCTGGGGCTAACGAACGCCCGTGCCTGGCTGGGCCATCCTCTGGAAAGCTTACTGTTTGTGCCAGTCAGGCAAAGAGGTCCCAGCAGGACATCAGGAGGCAGAAAGAAGTCCAAGCAATTTCTGCTAAGGAGCAGAGCTGAACCCCAGTTGTGCAAGACCTAGTTATCAAGGCGGTAAGGAGTCGAATGTGGAGCTGCCTATGTGTAAAACGCTGATCGCCTAGGGACTATCAGGAAAGTCCGCACAAAGGAGACAGGGGCAAGGGACGTGCAGCAGCCCAGCGAGTCTGCAGTCGCCATTCCCTTCCCTGCCCCTCTGTAAGTCAGAGACAGGGCTGGCCGACACGCTTGGATGGGGACAAATGTGATTCTCGGGGTACAGGGAGTGCGGAGCCTCGGGGCTATTCCTTCCTCTCCTCTTGAGCAGATTTCAGCACCATCTGCTCTCTTCTGTCTTTGGAGGAGTCAGCCGGGTGCTTTTGTCCCTTCTGGCAAAGCCGTGCTGCGTATGTCCCCCATCGGGCGTCAGGCACCCCGAGGCAGCCGGGAAGGATGCGCACTCTCAGCCTTGCTCCAGAAAGCTCCCACTGCAGCATCCCAAGGTCTTTCTTTCTCTTCTCTTCTCTTCTCTTCCCTGGCACCTGCCTGTCCATCTGGATGAGGCACTTCCCAAGGTCAAAGCTGAATCCCAAGGTCAGGTCTGGGCTTTGGTTTGGCCTCTGCAGGTGGGGATGGGAAGGGGGCTAGGAGGGGCCCTGCTGTGCACCGCTCACTCCCAAAAAGAGCCCACAAGCTGCGCCAAGCCCTCAGGAGAGAGCAGCAGGAGCAGGAGGAGCTGTGGGACCAGCCATAGGGCTCCCTGCCCTGCTCCACGAGATTGCCCTTTTCTCTGCACGAATGCACTATCTCCCCTCCAAACATTCTGGGACAATCCCTGGCCTGGAACCAGCCATAGACCAAAGGAGCTGCAAAATTTAAGGGAGGAGAGGTGGGGAGGCTTGTTGATGGCAGGCAGCTTGCTGGGACATGCTGCCTCCAGCCTCATGGCCACACCAAGCTCAGGGTAGGAGCTTTGTGTTTGCCCTTCCCTCCTAAAATCATACCCATGCCTGGGTTGGTTGGACCCTGCGCCAGGTGGGAGCGAGCCAAACCCCCGTGTCCACGGGGGTTGTGTCCCCTCCAAGCTTACCTGCTGGAAGGAGAGGGGGAGTGATGGGAAGGAGGTAGTGACGAGCCGTGGCAGGCTGGAGGTGGTCCCTGGCCACCCCTGCGCACCAGTGGGACACCGGGTGAGGGTCCCACAGTCACGTCTCCTGTGGGAGTTGTGCGGGTGCACGCGTGGCTTTGAGACTTGGCTGCTGTGCCGAGCTCATCCCACGGGATGGCACTGCCTGCTCAGAAACAGGCAGCCAGGCCGGTGCTCCTGACAGGCATAAATTCAGCAAATTAAATGGTGGTGGCAGATTCTGACTGACAGGTCCCTAGAGAGCAAAGTCCCTTGTTTTCTCCATCCCCGAGGGGATTAGGAGCAGCAGGAGGAGCCACAGCAATGAAAACCCTTTCCCAAGCCCTGCGCTTTGCCCTTGTGGATCAGTTTTTGGGACTCAGCCCATACCCGTATATCTTGACCCCTTTGCTGAAGCTGCCGGTGCCGGGCCAGCTGGCTCCTTCACCGTGGACTTTCTGCAATGTCAAGAGCCTCCTCCCAGCCCTCACTGCACACGCGAGCCATGGCACCCTTGTTGCTCCGTGCCCGGGGTGCGAGGCCTGGAGGTTTCCGTAAAGGGCAAGCGAAATGAGGCCAGCAGGGTTTGGCGTCATTCGCACGTTACTCCTCTCCGCGGTGTAAAACTGGCACAAATGACAACGCTCTGCCAGAACGGTTCACGTCTGCGCCGGCTCTGCTGGAGCCAGGTCAAAGCTGGGATTTGCAGCCTGGGAAGACGAGGGCTGGGTGGGCACCCAGTCTCCTGTCTCTGCTGCTGTTCTCCTGGGAAGCAGCGTGGCCAGTCAGGGTCCCCTGCAGCCCCATGCCCACCAGGTCCCCAACACCCCTCTACCAGCTGGTGGTTGATGGCTTTGGGTCAGGGTATCCAGCGTGGATGCTGGGATGTCGCAGATGTCTGCTCTACACGTGTGGGCACAGATCCCTGACAAAATGCCTTTTTAGGACCTGTCCTGTCTCCTGGGGATAGGTCCTCATCCCTTCTCCAGTGCTGGAGGGGAGTTTCTCCTCTCTGGGGGGGATTTTGCCTGCACTGCTGCTCTAGAGCTCTGCAGAGCCACCAAAATCCGGTGCTGGTGTGTTTGGTTTGGTCAGGACTTCTTGTAAATGCCCTTTGCATGGGTGAGGAGCAGCCCCTATGGGGTCCAGCTCCATGCCTCAGCTTAGCTAAAGGCATGACTTGTTCTCCACTCTTGAACAGAAAACTCAGGCTGGTGGCATTTAATTCATATCTCCTTAATCTGTATAGCTCTCTGGCTATATTTACCCTCCTTCTGCCTCCTTTCCCTGCCAAAACTGTTGTCTCTTCTGTCTGCCTCCCCAGGAGGTATGCAGAAGGGCCTGGGGAGAGGAGGGGTGAAGCCCCCAGCAGCTGGAAGGCAGCCAGGGAGAGCTTGCGAGTCGTTTGGAGCCACCCCTACCCTCAGGCAGACCTCCAGGACATTCAGCTGGCCTGCCCTTTGCCAGCCTCACTCACTGAGCAGCTTTCATTAGGTTGACTGTACCTCCTCACAGACCCCCTTCTCCATCAGCTCTCCTTCCTGAGCCTCTCTCCTTCCTTGGCCTCAGCACTTGGCTTTGGAAAGGTGAGATACGTGGCTGCCTTCCCCCTGTGTCAGTCCACACACGCAAGCACGGCAGTAGGTTTGAGTGTCCGACGCTTGGCCTCTCTGTAGTCATTTGGCACTAAAAATTATTTGCAGAGGAAAGTACTGGGCTCCATACCTGGGTCTTAATTTCCTCCCTCACCAAACCATTATTACTAATTACCACTCCTAGTTGTTTAAACCATTTCAACGATGCTGTTAAATGCCCGGCGATAATTTAATAGCCAAGCATCTGGGTTTCCCTGCATGCAGAGCTCTCCGAGCGTCTCCCACAGAAGCCAAACTCAGCCAGCCCTGGCTGTGCTCCATATGAGAGAGGCAGCAGAGGAGGGGCGAGCTCACATTAACAGCAGGCCCACCAGCACCAGGAGCCAGGCATTACTCAGCAGGAAGCGCTCCCTCACCTGAACTGTTCCCCAAAGGGAGCCCCCTCTTTAGCCATGCTGCCTCCGTGGCGAGGGAAGACCTGGCACCGCTGCCAGCACCTCTGGCATCCCTCGGGCAGAGCATGCCCTCTCGAGCTTCATCTTTTGATGGAGCCATCCTAGGGGAGAGCTCCATCAGAGCTGGGCAGCACCCTCCCTACCAGTCCCTACCCTGCCTACCTTCCACCCATCGCTGGACAGCATCAGATTTGGAGGGGCGGTGCTGGCGGCGGTGCCAGAAATCAGCCCCATGCAGGGCTGGGCACTGCTTTCCTCCGGCATCTGAAAGCAGGGAATGGCCACTACCATCAGAGAGGTCGCAGTGCTGTGGTGTGACAGGACCTGGCTGGAGGCATCAGCCCAAACTTTGCCTGCTGCATCTCTGCTCCTGCAGTGCTGCAAAGGGCCTGCTGGCTCTCCTCCCCCACTGCTGGGGTTGGATTGGGGTGGAGGGGGACTTTTCCAACCCAGATATTTTAACTCACCTCTCAGTCACAAGGTGGGAGATGTCCGGCATCCCCAGGACCTCCTCTGCCTCAGTGCTGCAGAGGAGGAGACGCTGGTGCCCAGCCCAGCCCAGCTGTACCCAGGGCCCACCGGAGCATGTTGCCAGCGGTAGAGGAGGCGAACAAGTGGCATGGGGAGCACCGATACCGAGGAGGGGCACAGGGTAACATTTTAGGGCCAGGCACCCTGGGAAAGAGGGAGAATGAGGGCTCCCGCCCACGCACAAGCCCTTTGCTTTCAATGCTGCCCCTTTAAGACATCACTTAATATGACAGATTAATTAGTTAATGTTTGTAAAGTGCTTTGAACATGAGAAGTGCTGTACAAGTGCTGACTATTAATATTAATTATTATGGCATGGAGGTTGGCCCCATCTGAGCAGCAGTCCCCACGCCTGGTTTCAGGCTGGTGCTGTTTCCCTGCCTCTCCCTCTCCTGTAAAAGCCAGGAGAAGGGGAGAAGCAGAGAGGAAAAAGTAAGGCCATCTGTGCCCTGCAAGGACGGAGCACCTCTTGGAGTCATGTAGGGGGGCTGAGCCATGCCCCGCCTCCACTCCAGGCAGGGCATCGTGTGGGAAGTGGGGCTGTGGCCCCCCAGCACCCTGCTAGCATGGGGGGAGATGTGGGGACACCCTCGCGTCCTCAGCTCTGCAGTAGGCCAGGTTGGGAACATCGCAGGGAGGATGGAAAACGTGCGTGGGGGGTGGTTCTTCAGCTCATCTCACCCATGTCTGGGTGGGAGGTGGCTGCTTCAGAGCCAGGAAAGAGGATGAGGAGGGAGTGAGAAGGTTTTGGGGTCTGTGAGCTAGACAGGGCGGGGAGGCGGCTGCGTCCTAGACGTGTGCGTCGGGGCTGGGAGCTCCCCGACGTCCCCCAGAGCCGGCGCCTGGCCCGCTTTGCTGCCTCTCCGCTTCTCACGCCCTCCTTCTCGCCAAGGCTGCTCCCGGGAAGGGTTCCCGGAGGAGGAGCAGAAATGGGGCGGCAGATGCCCCCAATTACCTCGGCAGCGAAGCATCCCGCTGGCTGGCCCATGGAATCTGTGTGCTGACAGGCAAAAGAGAGGGGTCAGCTGAAGGGGGTCAGGCTGGAGGTGGGGGCTGAGGACGTGCAGAGCGGGGACCCACAGGTGCCAGCGAGGGGATCCGTATGCTGACTACTGGTATCAAGATGTGTGAGGTGCGTGGGGGAGGACTGCAGTGCTGTGATCACACTGCGACCCACCAGTGTCTGCTGGGACACTGCTGGGAGCGGGTGTGCCTTCACCCCACTGCCCCCCTGCCACTGCCGGATTACTCCACCTGGTCTCACCTGTTTGTTTGGCTCATGGTCTCGCTTGCCCGCCGTGGGTCAGACCCTGAGTGCACTTGAGAGGGGCTTTGTCGCTCAGGCGTCTGCCCTTCCCTGTCACCCCTCCGAGCTGGTGGTGACGGGGTCTGGTGGGGATCCTGGGTCACTCCAGAAAGCCATGGAGGGTCCCACAGGTAGCAGGAGCCCAGTGGAGGGTGAGAGGATCTGGGCACATTGGTGGTGGGGTGGGAGGTGAGGGGATGCACTGGGAGCCCAGTCCCTTTGCGATGCTATTACCTCCCTGCCCTGCTGCCACCTCACCCGTTGCTGGGTCTGCAGCTCTGACAGTGAGTAACTCCCCTGCTCCGGGCTCCAGCGCTGAGCATTTCCAGCAGGCAGCCACTGCCAGCCCAGCTACTGAGGAATCCCCAGAAAACCCACGAGTGGCTGAACAAAGCCCCCGGACAATGCTATGCCCACTTGCTTTTCCCTTTCCTTTTTGAGCCACGGTGATTCTGAGCTGGCCGGCAGCGCTTGGCTTGCGGCCACCAGAGGCTCTGTCTGTGGGTGGGAGCTGGGGCATCATCCCGTGTGGTAACACCACCCCGGGGACGAAAGGGACAGGACGGGTGATGCTGGGGGCTAAACAGGGGCTGGAGCAGATGTTTTGGAGGGCAGCAGGGAAAGCCTGACCGTGTGACTTGGGTTTACCTGCACTTACCTCAAAACCAGCTGGGGCAAAGCCCTCTCCTCCTGCCTGGTCCTTCCTCCTCGTAGCTCAGAGACCGGCTTGAGAAGAGCAGTAGAAGCAAAACTGTCTGCTGAGTCGCCCAAGAGGACATAACGGTCCACAACAGCTAGCTGGGTTTCCAGGTACTCCTCCGGCACAGCAAGACAGTAAATCCTCCCCCAAATAAAACCACATAAACGAGGACCAAGTTATAAAAAAAAAAAATCTTTATTTCATGTACCAGGATTTCTTTTTTTTTTGTCATTTTCTCTTTTTAAAATTTTTTTTCTTTTTAACAGTCTGAAAAAAACCACAAAATAAAGAAAATGGAGGTTGGTTTCTTGTACTGGTTTGAGCTGGGCATGAGCAACACCCTCAGAAAAAAGCTCCCCTGCCAAGCCAGCCCTCTCCTCCCACACAGCTCCTCTCCCCTGGCCCCGGGGGCGCGCTCGGCCCTGTGAATGCTCCCCAACTCCGTGGTGGCTGGGGGTGGCTGGGGATGGAGACCCCAACGTGCGCCCTCCCTCTGCGCCGGGGTCTGGGAAACCGGCTTTAACTTATTCCTTGGGGGGCTTTGGGGAGTCGGGGGGGATTCCCTGTGAATCTTTTTTAAAGGGCTGGGGGGTCACAGGAGGGGATTTCAGCAGTGGGGGTGCTCTGGACACCCAGCCAAGCCGCTCGCATCCTCCTCTTGCCCTGTGATGCTGTTTTTGAGGGTGACCCCGTCCCCCTGCTGTCCCCCGGCCATGTCCCGGAGCGGGGAGCAGGGGTTAACGCAGCGAGGGTGGGAGGGTGGGGTGCAGGGAGGATCAGGTTGCTTTTAAGCAGAAACCCCACTGGGACCCGAAGCGGGGGACTGTGCGGCTCCTAAAACTGGAGCAGCAGGAACGAGGACGGAAAAAAAGTCGAAAAGTGGGTCTGAGCTGCCGAAGGGCTCGGCGGGTCCATCCCACAAACCCTCGGCCTCGCGCTGCCCCGGGCATTGCCGCTTTTGGGGAGCAGCCCAAACGGGGCGCTGTCCTTGCCACCAGCTGGCTGGCGGCTCGCGGGGTGTCACAGAGGCCCCCCACGCTCCCCTCCCGCCTCTGTCTGCAGTGGCCATGGAGGGTAAAAAGCAGTTCCTGGCATCCCTGGTGCCCTGCGCCCCCAGCATGGCAGGGAGGGAGGGGGCTGCAGCCAGGCCAGGGGTCCCGGGGCAGGATGGCGGGGGCTCAGCTCACCTTGCCACTGCAGATGAGAACACCTCACCCTGGCATGGCCGCTGGGACTTGGGGGGTTCAGACCTGGAGCAGGGAGCTCCCTAGGGTTGGGCCCAGGGGGGGTGCAGGTGTCAAGGCCAAGCAGCCAGTGGCCGGCTTTGGGCCAGGATGGGCTGACTGTGCTCGGGGTGGGGCACAGGAGCCATTTCAGTGGGCCTCACCATGCCCCCACATGGCTGCAGCCCCACTTGGCAGGACCTAAGGGAGGTCCGGGCAGATTTGGGGAGCCTCTGGAGCATTCACAGGAGAGCGTGCGCGCACCGGGGCACACGTGTGTGAGCATGGGCACGCGTGTGCAAGAGTGCCGCCCCCCCATCGGCACGCTGCCCTCGCCTTTGGCCTCCCGGGTCCCACCCGCCCTCCTGCAGCAGCTGCATCCTGAAGGGATGGGAGCCCTGGTACCCCTCCACCAGCCCCCGCCCTCTGCCCATGCCTCCCTCTTCGCTCCCCGCTGTCCTTTTTGTTTTTTTCACAGTTTAAAGCTGGAGAAAACAAAAAATGAAAAGAAAAAAATACTATCTGTTTTTCTTGCAAGTAAATCCAGTTATTATATTTACATTTATTTATAGCTGTTGTTTTATTAAAAAAATTGCCACTTTTTTTTTAAGAAACCTTTTTTTGTCCTTTTTTTTTTTTTTTTGTCTGTGTGTGTGTGTCTTTACTTACTGTGTCTGTTTGCTTTTTGCACTGTCACCGTTAACCCCAGGGTTCCGGGGGCTGGGGAAGTGGGGACCCCCCTGGGGACACTGCAGAGGGGTGACACAGCTCCTGCACCCCCCAGGGACAGGAGTCACTCTTAACCCCTATGGGCCCACGGGGGACAAGTGGATCCCTACGGATCACGGGGAAATAGAGCGGATCCCCATGGATCCGAGGGGAACGGAGTGGGTTGCGGTTGACCCCGGCACCCCGGGATCCTCCATAACCAGCCCAAGGGCACTGCCGGGTGAGCCCCCATCCCCTGTCCCCCCAGGAGCCTGAATTGGGTTAAAGGTAAGTGGGAAACAAACCATAAAATTAAAGAATAAACCCCCCCAAAATCCAAAGAGCTGCCTCCTCTTCCTCCTCCTCCTCCCACTTGATTTATTGTCGTTTGTTATTTCTTGGTTCCCTTTTATTTTTTTTTAAGTCTGTTTTTATTAAATGTTAAAATAATGGTACATGGGAAATCATGCATTTTCTTTTAAATTTATTTCTATTTTTTAAATCTCTCTCAGTTTTAAAGTTTTTCTTTTTTTTCCTTTTTTATTTTTCTTTTTTTTTAAATAATTTTTTCATTGTTGTCTCTTTCCTCGCGTTTCCTTTCATTTGTTTGTTTGTTTTTTGTTCGCTCGCTTGTTTGTCTGCTTATCTGCTTGTTCGTTGGTTATTTTTTTTGTTGGTTTTTTTTTGTCGTTTGATTTTTTGTCTTTTTTTATGGATTTTTTTTTTTTTTTGCGTTGGGAAGTTCCCCACACCCCCAAGGGGCGCTTCGACCTCCTCCTTCTCACCCCCCTGCTGCCCCCTGCCCCCTTCCACCCTCCCCACCCCATAGCCCACCCCATCTCCTCCTGCCCGCTCCTGCCCCATTTTCAGCTCCTGGCGACGGCTTCATACCGGGGTGGTCCGGCGGTTGGCTGTGTTGGTGTGGATAGAGTCCTTGTTCTCTTTCTGGATACAGTTGTGAACCTGGAGGAAACTGTTATCCCTGTCGGAGTTGTAGGTGGCGGTGGGGGTGGTGGCTGCCTTCAGCGGGTCCCTGGTCAGGGTGTACATCGAGATCTCTGTTGATGGGAGGGTGTTGAACCCTTTGATCCCGACGGGAGAGGCATCCCTGGAGTGTGAAGGCTCGGTGGAGCGGGAGCTGGAGCGGCTGCGTCTCTGATAGCGGTACCGGTAGCTGGGGATGCGGGTGATGGCGGAGGACTGGAGGTAGTCCGTGGCACGAGCGTTGGCACGCAGCTGTTTGTGCCGGTCTATGAACATGTGGACGGCCAGCACTCCCACCATCTCGGCTATAATGAAGGACAGGGCCCCAAAGTAGAAGGACCAGCCGTAGGAGTAGCTGTTCTTCTTGGAGTCACTCTTGGAGGGGTCTCCAGCATTGGCTGATATGTATACGATGATGCCAATTATATTACTCAGACCTGCCAGCCGTCCGGCGGGGGAGAAGGAGGGAGACGTCAGGAGGGTCTGAGATATGAGGAGGAGGCATGGGGTTGAGCCCCTGCTCCTGGGAGGTGGGGATGGGAGAACCCTCAGTTCATCCCCTCCCAGTGGGCAGCTTTTCTTGGGAAGCCCAGGCAAAGCCCTCCACGAGTGCCTGCCGCATCCCTGGACTGCATTCCCAGCCGGTCCCTGAGAGACCCTGGGTGCAGGTAAACCCCCTCCCTCTGGCAGATCCCAAGCAGCAGAAAAGCCCCTGCCTGCAGGGTGCTGCTGCCTGCCTCTGCCAGGCGAGATGACAGGGCGGAGAGGCATCCTTAGGGCGCTGCTTTCACCCGGAATAAGGCTCATCAGGGCTGGGAAACACATGCATCCCTGCCTAGGCAATCGTGACCCCTCAGGATGCCCTGGCTGGGCAGCCCCTCCACCCCCCGGAGCCCACCTCCGGGGCGTCAGGCCCCGTGCATCCCTTTACCTGCAGACACGAAGAAGATGCCGGCACTAAGGATGATGTTGTGTCGGGTTTTGTAGAACTCGCTGGCTGCAATGCAGAGTCCACCCATGAAAAGCAGAATCACACTCAGGATCGGGAAAATACTAGAGGCTCTAACAGCCCCTGCGGAGGAGAGAGGGAGGGGGGCAGAAAGAACAGCGCAGGTGTGAGAGAGAGGAAAGCGGGGCACAAAAACGGCACCGGGGCGAGGGGATGGGGGACACGAGCACGTTTCATGGGTGGGGGCGAAGGGGAGAGACAGAGGGCAACGTGCCGGGGAAAGGAGAGTAATTCAAGGAGGGATAAAAGGCATGGGAGGGAGGGAGAGAGAAACAAAGTGTGTCAGAAGAAGAGAGCGGTCCGAAGCAGCTCTCCCGTGCCCTGGCTGCTGCTGCAAAGCTGGTGGCCTGGCGCAGGGAGGTGGAGGGGGCTGTGGGGCTGATGGTCAAGCTGGGAGCCTCCCTGTGCTGCCTGTTCCCTCTCACGCTGTCTTTTCCTGTGCTTTTGGGGGGACTATGGGCTGGAGGGGGAGGCCCGGCACCAGCCGGCTTCTGCTGCGGGGCGCTGCCGCTCGAGCCCGCTCTTCAATGAGCAGCAACCCAAATGCTTCCTGCAGAGCTGCTCGAGCTTGCATCCTCCCAAAAGGGCACGAGCATCTCAAGGAGAGATTTTTTTTTTTTTTTGTAGTGCTGGGAAGGAGCTCCTGGTGCCGTGCGCTGCTCTGCGGCTTCAGTGAGGGCTGAGGAGCGAAAGTCCCAGCCCTGCGCACCGAAACGCAGGGCTTATCCTAGTGATTATAAACGACTGGGCTCCTTCCAGAGGGCAGTGATGGGTTTGGATGTGCCAGCTCCCACACACGCACGCTCTCCATCGGTCGATACGAGGAGAGCTCAGCCAGCAGAGGGCATGGCACAGATGCACGTATATGTTCATACGCGCATGCAAAACATACCCCAAAGCTTCTTGGGGGGGGGAACTGTCTCGTATTCACACAGCAAAAGGCCAGGACTGTGTATCCGCACACCCACGCACACATGCACGCACACGCTGCTCGTGGGCTGTTCAGTGGGTACCAGCGGTCTGCCTGAGTTTGTATTTATTCATATTTTTTTAACTAGGAAGGCCTTCCCTCCTCCCTTCCCAAGAGAAAATAAGCTGTTAAAGTGTGAAAAGAAGCCTTGCTTGATAAAGAAAGGTATCAGACAGGCTGGTGCAATTCTGCTTGTGGAGCAAAGATCTGGAATGGGGGATGAAAGCTAATCCCTCCTTGTCTGCAAGAATGAACCCTACTGAAGCAAGCGCAGGGCTTTTTCCTAAGTGGGCAGAGGCTGTGCTTCAAAGACCCCGTTGGCGTCAGGATTCTACCAAGCACAAGCAATCGGCTCTTTGGGGGTGGCCCTATCCCGCTGCCTGTGCGTGGGGAATGCAAAAGGCAGGGAGAAACGTCTCTTGCTTGCTTTCCAGTTCTGCCTGGCTGTGTTTCAGGGAACAGGATAGTGATAATAACCATCTTAATAGCTTCTGGAAAGCAAGGCGGGATTTGACAATGTGAAGCTTACATGGCAGTAAGCAAACATCAAGCAGACATCGGCTGTTCAGAGGGTTTCTAGAGGGATGCTCAGTCAGTCGCTCAGCCTGGCCCTGACCACACCAGTTTTATCTGGGTCTTAATTCTGAAATTCACGTCTGTTGGGAGAACACAAAGTTGCCGGCTGACATGGGGAGCTGCGGGCGTTATGTGATGGGGGAAGGACAGCAGCCTTGCTCAGCCCCTGCTTTCTGAGCCTCAGGAACACCATGCCAGCAAGAGAAGGGCAGGATCTCATCCAGTCTGCCTAACTCTGGAGCCTTTGGTCTGAAGGGAAGGGGACTCATGGTGGTGTTTGGATGCCCCCTCATAACCTCTGTCTACTCTAATTTGAGCTTCTTCTAGCAAAGAAATGCACCGACGCTTCTGCTTCCTCTTGACAACAGGTGTCTGATTTCAAAAAGCCTCAGACACCTTATGTGGAGAGCTGGCAGAAATAAGGTCTAAGCCCTTCTAGCCAGGCCATGGACACTGCCCCACAATCATCCTGGTCCCCTGAATGAGGGAATCACCTAGTCTGATACCAACACACAGCTTCCTAGCTGTTCTTGCCAGTACCACCAGGCATGGCCCATGCAGAGTGCTCAGGGACTCCGGTTTGGCAGAAGTCCTGGAAAGAAGCTGTTCAGTGGGGTCCCTCTCCAGTCACGTCTACGTCAGCAGAAATCCCACTTCCCTTCAGACTGACCCAAGGAGTCTTTTATTGACTTGCCAGATCTCTCTTTGAACCTACTTCTTTCTCAGAAAGGACTCTACCATGGGGACACAGTCAGGTCCTGATGTTGGGCCAATTTTTGTCTTCAGATCTTGTTCCCTCTAAGGCAACAGTCCCATCCTTCTTGAGATGCTTGCCACCTTCCCACAATTCTTCTTTCTGAAGCACAGCTGATGCTGCAAGCCTCTGCCTTGCTCCAAAAATCCCTGCATGAGCTGGTTTGCGCTCAGAGGCAGCCTGCACAGTCACTCTGCCAGATGGGCTCAAACCCTGGTCTTCAGCTCTGCCATTCAGGGGCCATGCAGCGATGCGGAGACCGACGCTGCGGAAAGGCATCCGAAAGAAGCAATCTCCCTGGGTTATTTACAATTTACAGCGGATGAAGAACTCTTTGAGAAACCAAGAGGAAGCAGCATAAGATCCTCCTCTTTTCACATACAAATGAGCCTCACAGAGCCTAAATTATCTCTCTGCCGCAGGGCTGGGTCTCCATATCTGGCTTGGAGCATGCCCTGATGACAAGGAGCGATTCTGAAACACTCCTGGCCTTTGGAGACCTCCGATGCTTAACCTTGGGAGGTCAAAAGCCCTTATCTCAGATTTCTGAAGGGAGAAGATCTCTTCTCATTGTGTCAAAAGGTGTTAGGCTTGTGAAGGGAGGGCAGGGTAGCAAGGTCGGGACCTAAGTGGAGTGATCCCTGGTGATCTGTGCCAAAAGGAAGAGCAAGGTCCTGCTTCTGGGGCAGGTGGAAATGCTGGCTTGTGATCAGGGAGGGCAACACAAGATGTGGAGCTGCCCACGTGGCCAGGCTGCCCTCCCTGTCCCCGTGCTCAAAGCCATGCAAGCTTCACCCGCACGTCCCAGGCTGGACTGGGAGCTCAAGTGAGGTTCCTTATGGAGATGCCATGTGCCTGGGAACAGCATGCCTCTGGGGGCTCTGAGTGAGCACCAGCTCATTTCTTCAAGGGGCTCTGACTGTCCTTGTTACTGCTTCCTGTTCCCATCACTAAAATCACTAAAACCAGCAAAGATCAGATCTGCAGCCTCTGTAGGGAAGTGGTGTTTGGGGAAAGGTGAAGACAAAAATAGATGCTCCTCAGACACAATCCAGTTAATTTCTTAAATCTGATGCAACTGGAGTATCAGGTAAGGAAATACAGACTTCGGAGGACACACACACTCACACACACTCACACTGCTCCAGCTAGTCCAGTCCTGCCTTTATGCCCATTCATCAGCTCTCCAATGGATTTGAATGAAGACTCTGGATTTCTATAATAATTAATTGCCATTAATAAAAAATCCCACGGGTTGTTACTATGTGTTTGAAATTTGCACAGTCTCATGGGCAGGGAGGGCCCCAGGGAGATGCGAGTGGAGCCATTTTTGGGGAGTGGTGAGGCACTGGGATCGCCTCCTCTGGCCTACTGAGCCTCACAGGTCCCAGTGTCTCCACCACTCTACCTTCAGAAAGCAAAAGGCACCCGGCGCTAGCACCTACGAACCATTGCAAGGAGAAGAGCCTCTGGACTTACGGAGGAAATATTCTGCTGTATCGGCTTCATAATCTGCATCCTCAGGGAAGTGATCGATTTGCTTACACAGACCTTTAAAATTCCCTAGGGAACAAGAGAAAAAAAGAACAAATGAGAACACCAAAACCTGCCTCGCAGGAACAGCTGCCCTCTGCGTTGCCCTTTGTGCCCGCCCTGCCTTCCTCCCAGGCAGCACGCCCGCTCGTGTATGGATGCCCACTAAATGCCCAGGTACTCTCCTTGCACACGTATCTCCCTCTTACTTGCACAGGAACATGGGATTTGTCATCTGGATCCAGCCTGACGCCCACCTAGCCCAGCGCCTCTCACCCAATGGAGGAAAGCACCAGAGGCTTTGCCCACCTCTCAGGGAGCCAGGGAAGAGGAGCCAGAGTCATGCTGCAAAGCGTCAGGGTCCCTTCCCTCAGCATCGACTGACGTAACTGTGGGTGTTTGTTTCACCCAGCACGGCCTTGGTGGATCCCAGCAGTGCTGTGCACGGCAGGGTGATCAAGTTTGGCTGGAAAAGCGTTTTTTCTCCCAGCTGTGAATTCAATGCCTATTAATTTCATGGACAGCATACATCCTGTTGGTCTGGTGCGGTACAAGAAGGACCAAGCTTAAAGGATTCCCCTTGAGTTTCTTCTCGAGGCCAAGCCTTTCTGGAGCAAGACTTGAGATGCTTTGGGAGGCAGTGCTGAACAAGTAGCTGTAGAAGGCAGGTAGGTGGGCTCTTCTAAGTCAGCCCCCAAGCTCAGCTCCTTCTGCATCCAGTTGGTTTATGTCTGATGCTTCTGAGACACTATTGCCTTTAACTACTAGTTCAAAGAGCTTCCATGAAGAGGCTGGAGAGAGCAGAGAGGAGTGTGTGTGCATGTAAGAGGTAAGTAATAGGAGAAGAAAGTAGGAACAAAGCCTCTCCATGTATCTCTGAAGTGTTATTCCCACATTGAAACTGTGGAGGTTATTAATCACCCTTCTCCAATCCAGTTACCTCATGCAAGAAGTGTCTGCTTCTCAGCCATGGCTCTTCTGGAAGGAAAGCTTCATAGCCAAGCAAATTCCCTTGCCACGCTCCCACCCTGCTGCTTGCCCACTTAAATACCTGTGAGGCAGTCAGGTACAGCATGAAGGGGATCCTTTCCTTTGCTTGCCCCTGACCACCTGGGGCCATCTGTGACAGAGAGCAGCTCATCACCTTGGTCCTTTGGCTGCAGTCACTGCTGTAACAGAGCATGTGAATGCTGCCACTCTCCGAGGCACCGGGGAAGTCTCCAGCCTCAGATTTCAGCTCCTTGCCCAACAGTTCCTGAACACTGAGTGCTTCCTGCCCATACATGCTGGAGAGCAAGCAGAGCCTGCATGCACCTGCCAGGCACACAGCCAGAACCCCCCTGCTGGAATCAGCCAGGGAGGGAAGAAGCGCTGCAGCTGGAAACTGCTTCACTCTGTGCCGTCCTTTCCCTGCTTCCTCTCTTCTTCCTCTCCTTCGCTCTGTGTCTTGCTGTATTTGAGTGTGATCAATTCCTGTGTGAGGAATCAAGCTGCTTGAGAAAGATGCTACATCTTGTGCAGGATGTCTTTTATATGGGCTTGTGTGGGATAGCTAGTTTCCGACACCTGGGCAGGATGAGGGAACATGGCAGGCTCTTTGAAAATGTGCTGCTGGTGCTGAGTGTCCAAAAGGCCTTGCTAATTTGGCTCAGTTGGGTGCTTGGCCATTGGGGTGTCCATCCCTCACTTGCTTAAAACACTGAGGAGCATTGAGGAGCTGCCCTTGACCGCATGCTGATACGCTGTACCGGGCTGATCCCCCTCCTGTACCCAACCCTGCTGGGGTTGGTGAGGGCAGGATGGGCAGCGCTGGTCCCACTTTAGCCCCATCTTTGTCTCTGCTCAGCACAGAACACATGACTGTGGATGCTGACTGTGCTACCACACCCTCTCCTCCAATGCCTCCTAGCTCCTCTGGGCGATGGACGGGGAAAGGATGCAGAATTTAGGTCATTAATGCGCTAACTGGGAATAAGATTCAGAAGAACAAGATTCGGTTTTCGCTCTGCCACAGGCATGCTGTTAAAACCACTTCTTCCCTCTGCCTTAGAGTCCCACCCTGTAAAATGGGGGGAGCGACAGCACTCCTCCACCTCGTGCCGTACGGAGATGGCACGGTGTGGGTGTGCTGGTGCCCGCGGCTGTGCGAGTGCACGGAGCAGGTGAGCAACGAAAGGCTGCGGGTGGGAAACCCGCTCGGTGCGGGGAAGGCCTCGATTTCAACGTCTTGTGCCAAGGTCACTCGGCAGTTCTCTGCCAGACACCTGCGGCCTGCTGAAATGGTGCCGCAGCCTCCCTGGCACCTGCGCTGGGGGAAGCGCCGGGGCCGTACCTGGAGGGGGGGGAGCAGCTCAGCAGCGCTGCTGGGGTCTGACACAACAGCCTTTTCCCATGCTGTACGTGAGGTTTGCGGAGCCGGGAAGAGCCACGTGCCACCCTGTAGTTAATACTCCCGAGCAAAGAGCAAGAGCGAACCATTATTTGGGAGGGCATGTAGGGCTCTGAGAGCCCCTTAAAGGAGTAAAAGCAATGCTCCCTCTGTACTTGCATCCCTTTGCCCTTCCCGTTGTTCCCAACTTGAGCTATTTCATGCTGTGAACCCTGAAGCAGGCAGGTGTTGAACTCTCTGGCTTCTCCTGCATGCCTCTCGGAGAAACTTCAGCCACACACTTCCACCTCCTCCCTGCAGCTCTCCCCGTGTACTTCGGGCTCTCCCCTCATCCTCTTTCTTGTGCTCACCCACCAGATCTTCCTCCTGTTTCTCAGTCATTCCCATTCATCGCAGCCACCTCCCTCTCCCTGGTGTATCCGTGTGGGCAGCCTTCGAGCAGCCTGCTTTGGGATGTGCAGGCTGCAAAGGAGGCGAGGAAGAACTCCGGCTTGTCTCAGGACAGAAAGGCTCTGTCCGTGGAAAATCACAGAGCACAGTCCCCTGAGTGTCACTGGGGAGTCCTTAGATGAGATCCCCACCGTCTGCTTGTCGCCTGCCCAAGCTTTGGAAAACGCAGTCTGGAGGAGCTAGGACTGGTGCAACAGGCACCCCGCCAGTGCCTGGGCTGGGACAGAAGTCACCCAGACAGGGCATTAAGAGACAACCTGCCGTAATGCCAAGAGAGACCAAATGTCTAAGATGCATGAAAATCAATGTTAACTGCGCGTTCAGCCCTCAGAGAGACCTCCTCTGGTGCAGCCGGGTCATCGTTTGGGTACATGCTGTCTATCCAGGACAGCTGGCAGCCGCCAGCTCTGCTGCAGCGAGAGTCAGACCGAGGTACCCCGATGAGAACCTGGCTCAGTATTGCTGGCGATACGGTTTATTTTTGTGCCCTTTTGTGCAGGCCTGTCTCTTTCAGAAGTCTCGCTTGCCTGCAGAGTGCAATCCATTGCAAAATAGTAAGTTCCAAAGAATGAAAAGCTACTCCCTTCCTGCAGGGTAGGAACACTTTCAAATGGTCAGGACTGTACATCTGAAAACTGGAGCCAGAGGCAGAGGAAAAGACGTCCAAAAGGAGAGAAGCAGACAAAGAGGGATGAGAACAGAAAGACCTGTTTTCCCAGAATGATTTGTGATATTTCCATTTATGGAAAAAAGCAATTCACTGAAAGCTTTCCTTCAGTCTCACTCTCTAATTCAGAGGTTTTGGCATGATGGCTTCTAGAGAAATAAATAAAGGGGGCTGGATATAGCTGCTGTCTCTAAAAGCTCAGAAAGATGGCTTGGTGTTGGCCAGGGAATCCATACCTCTTTCTGCCACATGTTCCTTGTATCATTCTAGGCAAGTCACTTAACCCTCCCACTTCTTTCGCTCAAAATGGGAATAAACGCATTTCCCTGCCTCAGGGAAATAGCCTGAGGATATTTATATTAAAAATATGAAAGTGATCAGACACTGGATCATTTGGGCCAGACAATTCTTTCCTCCTTCCAGTTCAAATGTCACGTGCTCATCACCTTCTCCCAGATAAACGCAAATGTTTTGCACACGTGAAAGCTCTTCCAAATTCACTTGTAATTCCTGCCTTAGAAGTAATCTTCGTTGCAGATTAAACTAATATTTGCTATCTACCTATGAAAGAACTGTGAGAAACCGCGCCTGAAGGGCAGGTGGTCAGACACAAACACAAGCATTTCTTTCTGCTCTGGGGCCCTCTTTCTGAGCAGTGTCCATTTGGTACCAGGTGGTGAAGTGGGGCTCAGAGCCAGCCTCTGGGCTGGGAAGACAAATTCCACAGCTATGTGGCAAACTGCTGGAGTGCCTTTCTTACATGTATTGGTAAACGGCTTCCAAGCCAGGAGACAAGGTCTGCTGTCCCTGTCAAAAAATGACACTGGTGACACTGAGTTGTTAATGCCCAACCTGACATGACTTTGAGAGGAAGGAGTGAGGTATCATAAAGTGCCAAGGGAAGCACAGGAAAAACCCTTCAAAAAAGGCATTTTGATTGCTCTCCACCCTTCCAGGAATGAAGCACTCGAGAGCACTCATCATTTTGGGGGATTTGGAGCTGATGGAGAGCACAGTGGCAGGGAGCACAGATAATGCTCACGAGCATCTGCCTTTACCCACCCGTGCTGACGTGCCCAAAAGAAAGTCTGGCTTCTCAAACGTGCTTATTATCCCTCTCGGGGAATCTTTCCACTGATAGCACCTTACAAAAAATTAGGCCATTTCTTCACGTGCCTCAGTACGCATTTAAAGGCCTTGGGTACAGGGTATAGGGTTAGACCAGCAAGCGTAGCCACTGTGACACGAGGGATGGTCATTCTGGGGCTTGAGCAGGGACTGCTCTAGCAGCTCTGGCCCTGCACAGCAGCAGGGGATGCTGTGCTGGTGACAACCCCTTTTGGCTCAGGCGCGCAAGTTTAAGACCAAAGAGTCCACAGCTCTCCTTAGGGACAGAAGAACATTCCACTACAAGGTGAATCTCAGTGGGGTCTGCAGGGTGAGCCTGGGACATAGCAGTGATCCCATGGGAACAAAGAATCATCAGAAATCTCGCCACCTTCCCGGGTAAATGCAATGAGCCTGCTTTGATGTGTTCTTCTCCAACATAAACATGCAGCACTGCATATGTTAAAAAAAACCAAACAAAACCCTAGCAACATAACCAGTATGTTGCATACATAATTCTTTCCCTGGGGAGAGGATAAAAGAACAAACCACATGTGACTGATATCAAGCCCCATCACTTAATGTGCCACTGGAAATCATTCAGATATCGTGGTGAAGAAGCCTGTAAAAGAACTGATGCAAAATAGAAATTGATCTTATAGTTATGAAAGACTATCCCCCCTGCCTACAAGGTAGAACCATTATACTAGCTCTCCTCACCTTATTATTAATAATAATCATGTTTATTACAGCTATTGACAAGGATCAGATGATAAAGGGAGTTTACTGCAGTAAAAATGGTACAAACACCGTCTTACAGACCGTTGCTACCTTGATGAGCATGAGGGAAGAGGTATATCACAGTGCATTAGCAAGGACCAGAGCTGCAGCAGTAAAATGGCCTGATAATACCAATTCCAGGGACACGAGTTTGGCCAGGAGCTGGTTAATAAATAGAAAAAGGAAATGTAGAGATAGATGGGCAGGAGAGAAAAAAGTGTGAGAATCCAGTATGGGGTAGCACTGAGGAGGAGATGATGAGGTGGAAGGAGAGAAGTAGAGCGAACAGCCACTGAGGACTGGGAAGATAAGTCCCATTTAAGCCAATACCAGGTTCCTGTTCGGCCTTTTTCAGCTCTTACTCCTTGCTTGCTCTCTGCAGCCCTCCCTGACAGTCACCTGGCAAAGGAGAGGGGGCTAATGACAGAAGAAGACATCACGCATGACACTGGAGGCAGCTTGAGCCCCCCCCAGCTGGACTCTCAGCGATGTGGGAGTGCAGAAGAGCCCCATCATGTCCTGCATGGTCCCCCGCATCACTCCCCCTGCCTGGTGCTGCAGCTGCGGCAGCAAAGGGGGATCCTGCTGTGTTACGGCCGGACCGTGCGCTAGGTCTCAGCCTTGAACCACATTGCGTTTTGCCTCGGAGGTGGCAGCCCCCTCGCCTTCCCACTCCGTTCCATAACACTGCTGCGTGCTGCTAAGTAGCCGATAGACTCTGCCTTGGAGCTGGCTGTAGCTATTCCTCGTACGTGGGTGGAGATGCAGTGGTAGCAAAACCTATTATTAAGATTATATGAAGATTTCCATTTATAAAGACCCTCTTTTTACAGCGTTGTAACTTGCAAAAATATCCTCACTGTGGCTTGAAAATTCTCCCATGCTTTGTCACAGGCAGAGAGTGAGATTGGCTGGGAAAATTGGGCAAAGGCTCTCAAACGCGTTTTGGTGCAGACACAAATCCAGCACGTTTGAGCTTTACAAGCTGAAACATTGCGGGTGGCTGGTTTTCAGGGACTGCTAGACATCTGTCCAAGATAGAAATTAAAAACCTCAGCACAGCAGTAATAAAAATAATTTAAAAATCCCTTTTTGCATACAGCCAGTACAAACATCTCCCGCGGTAAACCATTGCCTCTATTTTCTAGGCTTTGCCAGAATCAAACCTAAGCTGAATTTCTTTTGAAAAGCGTACTAAGGACAAAAATTTATTAGGCTCATCTAAAGCTATGGATAACTTGGCTTCTTGTAATGTGGTATTTCTTGCATTGCCTTGATGTGCTGGCATTCTGGAATAGAAAATAATTTTACATATACATATATAACAGAGGCACGTTATGATTTCATATATATATGTCAATGAAATAATTTGATGTTCCTTACTGACATTTTCCTGTGTGATTCAGTGGATGTGTAAAGCATTGACAATATCTCTGATACCTCAGCAGAGAGGTTAGAAACGATTTCTACAGTTGTTAGAGTGACTGGTAGGAGAAACATCTGAACTTTCAGGCATATAAGCTCTCCTGCAGAGTTTTCCAAGTATGTTGGCAAAAGCTATTGCCTTTGCCTTGCAAGAAGAGGCAGAACTGGTCTTGAAATGAGCTGGGAACCAGAAAAGGAATTGAGGCAAGGGTTTGTAAATAGTTGTGCTCATATGTCGTAGCACGATGTTGGGTTTTAAATTCCGCGAGCACAACATAAGTGCTGAAGCTGCTGGGGTGGGGGATGGAAAAGTGAAGGCGAAAGTCGATCAGGACATGGAAAGAAGTCCAAGCAAAACAGAAAGGACAAGCGAAAGAAATCAAGATATTACAGAGGAATTAAAAAAAAAAAATCTGGCAATTTGTAGCAAGAACATTTGTGTGTGTGTGTAACGAGTCAAATGTGACACTACAACTGCGAGCCGAGTGACAGGAAGGGTGATGCAATTATCTGCAGTGAGAGAGAAATGATGTGCATAAGGTGTGGGAGGAGAGGAGATGCTCCATAGGCAATCCCAATCCGCGGCTGCACATCCAGCTGTCAGAGGAAGGGAGATACTAATGTAAGCCTGGAGGGAAAGGGGTGGATGGGATGAAGGGAGTATTTAAGAGCTGTTGCTTCTCTTTTCTTTCTTTTTTTTTTTTTTTTTTTCCTATCACGGCAACTAGGACAGGTTTTGCATACAGGGTTACAACATCAAACTCTCAGAAATCAGAGCATGTAAACAACATCCTAGCCAGATGAGGACATGGGGACTGAACCATCTCAGACTTGAACTCACAGACCCAGAGCTCAGCTGGGCTAGTCTCTCCCCAGAATTGCGCAGAGGAGATCCATGTGCCAAAAAATTTATAATTCAGCTCATCCTGTCTGGTTGCATTTCTCTCCTCAGCTATAACCGCGTTGCTGCTCTGTGAGAGTGCATCAGAGGACAGAGCCTGGCTCACCCTGTACAGTAGGTCATATTCTGGGTCAGTGCTAAGGTGATTGGAAATTACCATGCACAGGCACAGATTTAGCAGGCAAGAGAAGAAGGGGAAAACAGCCCTCCTTACACCATGAAAAATAGCCCGTGCAGCCTGGGACACAGCCACAAGCTGTACAGTGCCTTGGTTCAGAAGCAGGCTGAGCCCCCACCCCATCGAGAACTTAAGCTAGGCTATTCCCAAACTCCAAATCTTGAATCTTGCAATTATAATGATGTGTTCACAAGGCTTTTTGAATGCAAATTCCTTAGCCATTTTTAAATGACAAAGGAGGAGAAAAGACAATTCAAATCTTTCATCTCCAACTCCACACTGCTTTGTCTTTGACATATCCAGCTGGATATATAGGGAGACGCTGTCCTCAGTTAAACTGGTGTAAATCTAGTGTGACTCTGAGCTGCTCCTTCAGCAGATGCGGTCACAACCAAGAAAGGAATTAGTCTCGCAGCTGTTAATTAGCTTATGAAGTATGTGGTGTGCTTTAGGGTCCTTCAGGATGCAAAGCGCTATATAAAAATTATTATTAGTTATTAATAATAAAAATACGCAAGAACCCCAGGGAAATAATCCAAAGAATGGGGCAAGTCAATGACAGAGGCAGCTTTCAATCCATCCTCCCTCTTCTGCGCCACTTAATCTCTCCTCCCCCACCCACTCCAAGGCTCAGACACACGAAGGATGGGAGGGACCCCCATCTCAAGTGTTTAGCAATTTGGCAGTCTCGGCGAGCCTCCTGCGTTCTCCCACACAACATCGTCAGCCTGCAGTAGGAATTGTCAAATCTGTAACATAATTGACAGACGGCAGTAGAAATTTTGGGGAATAGCAGGGCGTGGGAATTCCTCAGCTTGCTTCCCACGGGAAAACTGCAACCCTGCCGTGCTGGTCCTCAGGGCCTTTCATCTCATTGCCTTCCCTGCCCCTGGGAAAAGGACTGGGCAGGTAGGCACCGCTTGCTTGCTTTAATGATCTCTGGGCGAGAACTGGGGGCCAGACCGCGGTCGGCTGTGTTGGGGTGAGCAGCGCCGCTAGGGATGCACAACCTGTTTTGGCTATTCCAGCCCAGCAGATGAGTGTGAAGTTTATTTTAGGCAAGGAAATAGAACAAGGGAAGGTCTGGGTTTTCTCTAGCACTTTTTATACCCCAGGGAACCCAAAGCCCTTCATGCAACACTGAGAAAGCTCCCCCAGCGAGGTGGCTCCGCAGACGAGCATGGCAGCCATTACGCGCTCACTGAGCTCGCACACGCTTGCCCTCGGAGAGCGGAGGCGGCTTTACCCAGGCAGGGAATATTGGTTATCCCTTACTCTGTTCAGAAAGCGTGCTGGGATTTTTTGCTGTCCCTGCAGGCAGCCCACCAGAGATGGCCAGGAGGGAACTCGGCGTAGGATTTCCTTGGCAGAAAGCCCTGCTGACTGCAGCGCTTTGGGTTGAGCTGCAGTGTGCAGGGCCATGCACTCGTGCAGCTTTTCTGCCCTGTGCCCTTTATGCCCTGAAATGTACCACCCACACTCAGAAAATTAAACCCCTGAGGAAGGGGTGAGGACTTTCTGATTTTGCAATTTCCTTTAGCAGTTGCTGCCTCTCGCCCCGTAGCGCTGGTGTTTTGGGAGAAGCCCAACACAGAGTAGCCCGCCGGCCAGGCCAGGGCCACCCAGCGCTGTGCTCCGGGGAGCACCCTGAGATGAGGGGAACGTGAGTGTGCCAAACCTCTTCAGGATGCTCACCCCCAGTAAATCAACCTCAGACCTCGATCTCACTCACAAAATGATCCAAAGCCTCCCAAATGCTCCTAAAGCAATAAAGAATAAGGAACTGGAGGGATGATGGGACAGGAAGATTGACCTGATGTACAGCAAGCCCCTTTTTACAGACAGCTGGGGAGGAAGCCACTGGTGACTCCAGCTATCCCAGAGAGGGGAGCTCCCTGCCTTGGCAATGTCATGGAATCACAGAATGGTTTGGGTTGGAAGGGGCCTTAAAGCCCAGCCAGTTCCAACCCCCCTGCCATGGGCAGGGACACCCTCCACTAGGGCAGGTTGCTCAGAGCCTCATCCAGCCTGGCCTTGGACGCTTCCAGGGATGGGGCACCCACAGCTGCTCTGGGCAACCTGTCCCAGTGCCTCACCACCCTCTCCGGGAAGAATTTCTTCTTTATATCCAATCTAAATCTTCCCTCTTTCAGTTTAAAGCCATTGCCCCTTGTCCTGTCACTACAGGCCCTTGTCCTCGAGTGGGGACAGCCTCCATTGCAGCCCCTTCCCAATCAGCCTGAATGCTGAATCCAAACGTGGCTTAATACTGTTTCTTGCATTTCCCAGCTACGCTGGGATTCGGGAGCTGAAGAGTTGTGTGGGTTGTGTGTATAGGTCCCCAACAATTTTAGGCTCATATTTCCCTTAGATTATTTTGGTGCAATTGCTGGCAGGGCAAATATCTGGAGTAACAACTGGACTGGTCAGTGAAAGCTGTGGGAAAGCATTGCCCTCTGTGCTAAAAGAGCTGGGATGCAGAGTTTGCTGTGTTACACACCAAACAAACATCATGCTTATTTTTGACTTGAGTCACTAGAGTTCAGAAAGTGTTGGTAAACACAGTCTATATCCCACAGGGCCGAACAGGGTAGCTGGCCCGTGTGAGTCTGATCAAATTGTGTTAGCACAGCTATGCTGTGGCTCTCAATGTCTCCAGACGAGCTGTTGCTGTTCCAACTTGCTGCTTTACTCATAATCCACATCAAACATCGGGTGTTAAAGTAGATATTGCACAGATTTGATTTTAGGTCCCTTTTTATGCAGCTGAACAAAAAACAAATGCCAAGCCTTGCGAGTGGTGTTAGCTTTTAGAGGCTGCTATTAGAACATTAATAATTTTATTATTGTTATTTCCTCTGGGTTGCAGGTACCCCAGTGATTTACGAGGAAACAAAGCAACTTGGCCCTCTCCTGAAGTGCTTACAACAAAAGTTAGACTTAAGCACAGCACTGGGCTTATTTAACAAGCAAACAGTGCCAGCAGGGTGTTTGGAAGAAGGAGGTTTATAGCAGTACAGGATCATGAGACATTTACGGTTGTGTGCGCGTGTGTATCCTGTTAGTTTATGCTGGTTTTTAAAAAGAAAACCACGGAGGGGGAAGGCGTAGGATTTAGGGATGATGCCTGAAAGAAAGGTGAGGGAAGGTCAGCGAGGGAAGGATGATTTGGAGAGGGGAGCTTGAAGGGAAGGCTGTGAAGGAGGAGTACGAAACTACCTGTGGCACAGCCAGAGAAGGCATACGGGGGAGCAGGCACTGCTGCTCAGTCATAATAACCCCTTTGAAGCTTGACTGCAAGCCGTGCTGCTGCACCAATATTTTTTCATCCATTGAGTACGCTAATTTATTACAGAAGAGTCTGTAGGTGTGAGCTATGTGCTAGGGCTAATCTCTGAAGCGTTTTCAGCTACTCCACACATAACATTACTCTTGCGTCCTGGGGAGGAGGCTATTCATAATGGGCTAAAATTTACTCACAGTGCTAGACTGGGGAATATTATTTCTAATGTGATCTGGTCCAGTTACACTCAGCTAGAAACCTGAAAGGCCATTTCAGGGTTTTGAATCACATCCAAGCCAGGTACCAAGCCACCTTCTGTGGCCAGGATTGTATTACCTGGAGATGTGCCCATCGGAGCTTCTTACACCAAACCGTACCTCCCCACCTTCCCCACACATGGAGTAATGTAGGTCGCAGAGCTGAAACTTCCCTGCTTTAAAGCCTGTAAAACAAGAACTTGTCTGCTAAAGACTGCCAAAACCCCAAATCCTTCCAGATTTGCTCACTTTTCCTTGGAAAAAAAATTACCAGTTCTCCACTGGAATCACTGGTCTGAAATTCCAGCCCCTGCCTCAGTTTCTAACTTACTGCTACAGCAGCCTGTGAAACAACAAGAAATGTTGTGCTGCACCTTAGATCTTAACCTCATTATCTTACCTTCGAACTGGAGTTGCCAGTCAGGAAATGTGCCGAGATCAAAGCACAGCAGCATTTCAGTCTCACTGTGCGTTTGTCTCTCCATGAGTAAATCCCTCTTTTTTGCCCATACTACAGCCACTGCTGAAAGTCGTTCTCTCTTGAAGTTGACCAGAGTTTTTCAGTGAAAATTTCTCAAAGGGATACAGAGGCTTTGACCTGACGACCTGAATCCCAGGTGAATAAGCTGAATACCTGAACTATTGGCTTACTGACAGTTTCAGTGCACCTAACTCACGGTTTCTGTCTAAAAAAAAAAAGCCTTAAAACCCGTCTTTGTCCAACCCCAGTGTAGAACAGGAAGCTTTATAATTTCAGAGTCTCGTGGGACAGGAACATAGTTCTCCATGTTTTTCCAGCCTGGTCTCTGTATCTACCCGACTTCATGTCAGCCTCCTTGGGGACTGCTTGTCCACTTAACTCACAGTTACTGCCTCTCAGTCTATCAGCCTGTTTCTTCAAAACCAGTCTCTGAGATGCACAGTGCACCAAGACCTTGTCCTCTTGGCCCTTTCGATCAACACGGCCTTGGAAGACTGTGGCCTTGGTTTTGCCAAGCCAACATTAGAGTCATGTCAGCCTCAAACATGAAATTCAGTCTATGCATTAGTCTCTGGTCCAAACTGTCTCTCCTGAAGCCACTTCCAGTGAACACCAAAATGAGTTTTGGCCAAGCTAGAACCAAAACCGAGCAGGTTTTCCTCTTGCTTCCTCTGTGACCTGATGTAACAAATGCCTTGTGTCAATGCCTCTTCAGGGCTGCCCTCCATTCTTACTGAAGGGCTCCTCTTTTCCTGTAGTGCACTTCAAGGTGCGCTGCGGAGCAGAGGCGGGTAATACGTCAGAGCAAGAATGAATGGCTTTGCCTAACCATCGGGATCCTGTAACAACCCCGGCACTCAGAGATTCCCCTGCAGGGGGGAGAAGAGAGAGCATTTCTTGACTAGCTGGAAGCCCTGTGTACAGAGTACCTGTGGAGACTGGCAGGGAAAGCGAGCGAGCTGGGACTGGATGCCTTCCAAGCATCCGAGCAAAACTGAGTCTCTCAGTGGAAGATGCTAAATTTTGACAACGGGAAAGAAACAGATAGACAAAGGATGAGTGGGAGGGGAAAGCCTTTCCCTGCTAATGCTGTCTGCTTGTAGCGTTAAGCATTATAATGTATTTCCACATGCCATCATGTGTACACGGCGTTTTACTGGCAGCTAAAAAAAGGCAGAATCTTGCCCTGAGGATTTCACAGTACAAAGACCCCAGCCTTTGGGGCACTAGCAAGGGAGGATGCTCAGCTCTTCAGAAGAGGCTCTCGGCAGCTGTTAGGCAGCAGCTACAAGGCCTGGGTCCTTCTGGTGAAGTCAGCGGGAAAACAGTGTGGACAAGATTAGGTCTGAGACATGCAGGCTGGAATGAGGGAAGGAAGTGCCTGAGAAAGGTCACAAGCTGAGCTATGGCGTGTTCATGTCTTGCTTGCTCCTGGCTTTGGCTGGGTATCTCTGAATCATTCCTCATGCTAAAGATGTAATATAGTAAACAAAGTTAATAGTCAGAAGGGGCAAAGCTTGCCAAGGGCGTAGCAGAAGTGGAAGTCATTAACGCAGGAAGACTAACTGCAGTAGATGAGTCCTGAGGGCAAGCACGAGGGGGGTGAATAAGGTTGTGGTGGTGAAAGGAGGGGAGGGGGAAGCAGGGGAGAAGGAGCAAAGTCATTGCTGCAGGGGGATGAAGGGGGGCCGGGGAGGGGGAGATCTGCTGAGTGAGCACCGAGTAGGGTGGGAGAGGAAGGAGGGAGCAAGCTCCAACAGAGCCATGTGAGGCCTTAACGATGAAATGAGGAGCTGAACTTTGATGTAGAAGGAGACTGGAAGTCGGCACGGGGATTCGAGTGACACAAGTGGAACAGCAGGTAAGGAAAAGATAATGTAGCTGCTGCACGCTGGGTGTTTTAGTGTGAGTATTAAACCTCCCCTACAGTCCTGCTGGGCCTCTCCGGCTCTGAGAATTGACTGGGTTTGTGCTTTCATGATCTGGTCTAAATAGCTTGGTAAAGCATTGTCTCTGTATTGCTTTTGCCTAATCAATCAGCCTCACATCAGGAGTGTTAATTTGTAAGGGGAAGCAGTCGCAGGGAAAGGGCTGTCTGTGAGCAGGGGGATGGGTGCCATCACAGCAGCAGAACAACATGGCACTGAGGGGCTGAGGGTCTCCCATCCCGGCCCACGGGTTGTAAGGAGCAGAGCATTTCTTCAGAGAGGAAAGCAGCGGGGTTGCCTCCAGCCTCAGGACCTCCCCAAAAGGCAACCGAGGGGATAATCCCAGCAGTAGAGCCTTTCCCACACTCTGCAGGTTCCCAAGGAGATCAATACTGCTGTCTCTGTTGTTTATTGCAGCTACCCTAGATCATGTCCTACCAAGGGTAGATCCTGCAGGACAGAACTGCCAGCACGAGCAAAAAACATTCCTGTCCCTGTGGCTCCTTCCCGGGAGAAGCCTCATTTCTCATCTCTGAAACTCAGAGTAGATCCCATGTCTCTTTTTTTTTTCTTTTAATAGCTCATCTCTCCTTTCACTCCCAAAGCAATTTTCTACATGTGAATTTCTTCCATTTTCTTCCCTTTTGTGATCTTTCAGGCTTGTTACAGTCTCTGCTTTATTATTCCAACTGTGGTAACTCTTTCTCCATGCTGCCCTTTCCTCTTTCTTCTCCTTCTTTCCCAACTCTCAGCATGCATTTTCTCACCTTCAGCTTCCTGATCTCTAGGACTGTGTCCTAATGAGCCCAACTTTTCCCTCACTGTGCAGTGCTGCCTTGCTTAATTTGCACCAATCCCTGTTGTCTCTTCATCTCAGGATGACACAAAACCTTTGATTCCCTTCAAACTTTTGATTCTCCCCACATGCTTTTTAGTGCTCATCTGTGGTTTGACTGGCTCCCTCCTTTCGTCTCTCAGACCGCTATGGCAGTGCCTGTGGTGCTGTGTTAATCTCCATTTCTGTCCCACACCATCTGCATTAAAAAACAAACCCAAGCAAAATCCATGACTTCAAGATCTTCTTCAGGATACTGTGTCCAGTCTCTGATTTTCAATCATTTGGGTTATACTTTCAGAAACAACAGTATGAATCCCTCTCTAGCAGGAGGCTTGGGGCAGTTTATTATGGACAGTCTTGTTTCTATTTCTTCTTCATTTCTCAAGTTGCTATTAGCCCTTCCTCCCTGTTTCTCCAACACTGGTATTCTTCCCAGCACACCCATGTTGTTCTCACCTCGTAGGCCTTTTCCAGACGAGTACAATATACTTTTTTCATCTTTCAATCACAGATTGCCCTGATTTATCTCACTTAGACTTACCACCCCCCCTTTCCCAAACCTTTCTCATGTCTCTCCTCCTACTCTCTTTGCAGCCCTGGAAACATCTGACATAATTCAGTCACTCAAGAAAACAACTACTTCTCTTGACCTCAGTACCTCTCATCATCTAGGCCTACCTCCTTACTCCAGCTTTTTACTTTACTCCTGTTTCCAGTAATTCCTTCGCTTCTGGTACTCTGCTCAGCTCTTTGAAAATAAGCCATTATCTGCTGTGTCCTCAGGCTCCTCCATCGACACCGCCGTTCCATTTAACAAGCACCCAGAGCCTCCTTATTCTTCATAGAGCGCTTAAGAGAGTCACTCCCTCTTATCTCTCCTACATGACTGTCCTCGTCCATTTTTGCTGTAGGTTCATGCAGACCGTAGTGCAGAAATCTAATGATCTCCGTTCTGCTAATGATGCCTGGTCCCGGTTCTTTTTTACCTCGTGGCAACCTTGTGAAATTGTTGCCCACTCCATCCGTCACAGGGTATTCATTGCTTCGAAGGTTTCTTAGCGACTGCTCAACTTTCAAGCAGTTGTTCGGACAGGGATGCCTCTTCTGTGCTGGGATCCCTTCTTTGGGGATAAATGATCCTTTAAATCTTTTTCTAATAAAAATTATAATCATACTTAACATTCATACTGCTTCTCATTCATGGAGCTCAAAGCATTTTGCAAAATCTGTAAGCATCGTGTTCTCCATTGTAGAGGTGGAAAAGCTGAGTCACAGGGATATTAGGGCCAATATTTTTGTGTGTTCTTTCATTTTATGCATCTTCATTTCTGAGAACCCGGTCTGAAATAACTTAACCTAATTGCTTTGCTGTGGGACTTGAAAGAGACTAGTAGATCTTCAGCACCTTTGAACCATAGAGAATAGAACAGTAGGAGCAAAGTGCCTCAGATGAGGCACTGAGGAATGAGTAGCTATGAAGATGGATATAGTTGTATACCTTCTGATCAAGACTACAGAGAGCTCAGTTACTGGTGGCATCAGAGCCAGACACCTCCATTCACAAGGATACTGCTGCTTCAGGGTCTTCTTTCTGCCTTAAGTGGTGGAGAGATGCGATGGTGCAAAACACCGGGGTATCTTAGAAGTCTCAGAATAAATATTCAGTTTGTATGGTGACATATCCATACATCCTTGGTTGTTTTTTTTAAAGTGAGGAAGGGAGAAAACAACCCTGCCCTAGAAGAACTAGTGGTCTAGCATCTAGGCTTAATATTGAAACAGTGGAACCTGGATCAAAATACTTCTTCCCACCCAGCAAAGACTTCACCCTGGATTTCCTGTGTTGTAGATGAGTTAATTAATTATTTAGCTCTTCTGATTGCCTCTTCTCTTTCTCTGCTTCTGACTAGTGATCCCATCTCAGATCTAAGCAACCTTTTCCGCTGAGACTAGAAAGTATGTTCCTGCAGAGTGTCAGCTTCAACAAACTGACATTCACAGACAAAAAATGTGTTTCAGTAAAAAACCCCTGTGAGCTCTAACAGGCACTTTCATGTCAATAGTACTCAAATACACACACCTTTTATAACTGCACTGGCTCTTCCCTAATTACCTGCAGCTGCTCTTGCCTAAGAAAGCTTCTGGATTTGTATTGGCTTTTCTCAGTTAACTCCTTCCCAGGTAGAACAGTTCCTCTTACTCTAAAATGCTTCAAATAATTAATATTTCTTTCCTGTCCATCTTTGCAACCTGTTCTGTGTATGCTAGGCAAAACCTGGGCATTTTTGTGGATTTTAACTCATCTTCTCTACCTAGGTATGTCACAACAGCAAATCTCTCAGTCGTAATGTCCACAGCATGGTCTGACCTTTGAAATGTTCTTTCTCAGGGCTTTTGTGTGTATAACTAATCAATCACAGCTGGTATTACATCTTTGCCTTTTCATCTCCAACTCTCGGTTACCCATTTGTTTTGAGACAAATTTTCAAATTTCTCTCCTTTACTTTCCAAGCTGATTTGCTCTGGTCTGTGCCACTACTCACATTGCCCTACTAGTGCCGGCTTTCTCGGTGTCCCACAGTTCCAGCTGTTGACTTATCTTTCTCCAGTGCTGCTTCCTTGGCCAGGACTAACGTTTCCATCTCTCTGCTTTTTGGACTCTCTCTCTCTATTCCCTCTGTCTCGATTTCAATTGATCTCACATTTGTTTTCGGATGTTTTTTAAAACCTTAGTCTTGTATTTTTCCACTGTGAACCCAGGCCAGCCTGTGTTCCTGTAGCACACAGTGCAAACGTTACAAAAGATGGGATTGAAAAGCAATGTAAAAGTACAATTCCATGCGTAATCAACAGAAAGCCCTTCTCTCTTTTGAGAAGCCTGGGAGATATCCACTCCCTCAAAATTTTGAGCCCTCATTCTCGTATGTTTTCAAATAATTCTTTGAAGAAAATAGTCATTTCCCTTACTTTGTTTGTTGACTGACATTTTTGAACTACACAAGGTCAATTGAACCTCTGATCTGTTTGCTAATCCATTTCTGCCAGCATTGCTTTAAGTATATGAGATATGAAATTCCGTTATTTTCTGACTGCATGCATGTATTAAATGACTTTTATCCTGTGACATCAACTGGAAATGGAAAATGTTTTAGTCTCCACTGCCCTCTCAAAAGGAAGAGCATATAAAAAATATGCCCAGAACAACAGATACTTTTGCAGCTTTTGTCATTGTGTGTCAATTTTAAGTTTCCCCCAGCAAAAAATTTCCAGTAACAATTTGGTAGTGGCCTTAACATTAATAGTAACGCCTCATCAGAGTGAATACTTTTTGGTTATAGATTCAACATTTGCTTTTTGCAAGCACGTTCACGTAAATGTTGCTGTTTGAGTGGAAACGCGTGCCAGTAAATATGTTGCTGGAACAGTCACAGAAGGCAGACAAATGGAGTGGGAACACAATTGAAGCAAATTTGTTTAAAGTAAACTGAATGATCACACACAAATATTTCATGCGATATTTACTAAAACCTGTCTCCCTGCCCATCTTATAACCACCACATAATTTCTGTAAAGCAAGATACGACATCCTGACAACAGGCCCGTCAGAGCGCAACCTGTCCCTTCAAATGGTAGGAGTTAACCGACAGTGGGAGAGGTAGCGTGCTGAGTTTTCATTGAAAGTGTAGTCTTAGAGGTCAGTCTAAAATTCAGGCCGCATACGCTTTTCGCTCCAAACGCACGTATATGCTCAGTCCCGGTTTGACTGCAACCGCAGAATCCCTCCTTGATGAAATAAGCCATTTAACAAAGAAAATGTGACTGGAGAATCAATACTTAAGGATAATGGTAGGTAGAAGGCGTGAATTGCTACCTTCTCCTGGTGGAAATGTATCAGCGCTCTTAACTACCGCTCTGTCCCGCTACGTTTCTTTCCTTGGCTGCTCCAGGAACGCCACTGTTGTAGTACAGGGTGGTCTTACAGGTGCTATTAGGAGCACCACATCACTGTCCTGTTTATTGGGCAGCAAGGAATGAGTGTGGGCGAGTCCAGCGGTAGTTAAGATAGTTTAAGTCATGTGAGTTATGTGCTGGCAAGACAAAATGACACATTACAGCAGCTCGCGCTGCCTCCAATTCACTCAGCTCAAGCTGTGAATGCAGCCAAATGTATACGATTTGCTGGCATTTTTATTAGTTATAAACTTCCATCTTCTCCATCAGAGCCAGTGAAATCGCAGTTGTAGCTCGCTGGCTGAAAGGCCTTTGCTCCTGAGCGGAGAAGTCCTGAAATTAAATCCTAGATGTTGTGCACAGTGAAATGGCTGCAGTGCACGGTCATGGCTGCGGGTAAATAGAGGTGGCATTGCCAGCTTATATTGCAAACGGCTGATGAACTGTTTAAAAGAGAGGTGGCAGAGACGACAGTGTTGCCACATCTAGCTCTGGATCGATCGTGCCGCTGTACACCATTACATGCCTAACGTATAGATTTTAAGCCGACTATAAAACCGGTACGCAGCCCTGGGAGTCACACACATTTCAAAACCAAGGAAACACCAAGTGCTCGTCCGCCGTCTGCCATGGGGCAAACTAGTGAACACGAGCAAGCAAAGTTGGGGCCGTTTGCAAAGTCATTTGACTGGGTTCCTCTGGCTGCACAGCAGCAGGTTTGGAGCACAGCATCCTTCCCTAGCATAGCCCTGTTTCCAAGCTGGCCTGGGCAGTGAGCTCCGGGAAAGTGGGATTAACAGGAGGGGATGCATGTGTGTGCAAGGAATTACTGTAGGAGACAGTAAAGAGGAGTTGCCTGTGAGCAGTGCTGCCACTGCTGTGGCAAAGGGGGAAGCTCCTGGTCATACAAGAGGCCCAAGCTGCTACCAGGGGTCTGCACAAAGCTGTTTGCAGCCCTATGGCCGGTCCCTCTGGAGCATCAGCGGGCAGTACCACCCAGAAGTGCAGCCTCTCCCAGGAGCGCAGAGTTTGGGAAGGCTCCTTTGGATGTAGGTTTGATTGCACTGACTGGACTAGATCCAGCGGGCCAGCCTGAAGCCTTTTCTGTGTGTTTGTCTAACATGTATCACAGTAGGAGAGCCTAAAGCCTTTTTTGTGTGTTTATCTAGCATGTATCACAGTAGGAGATGCTGCTTTATGAAATACTTACTGTTCCTAATTACAACCCAGGGTTTTCCAGAACCGTGGCATTAGCTGACAGACGTTCACGTGGTCTCAGATTGCCTTTTACTGTGTTTCTCATCCTCTCATTTGTCCAATAGACCATTGAACTATTGAGCAGTCCTGGATGACACAGTTTTACAGCTCTGAGACCTACAGCAGTAGATCCTCAGCACAGGGGGACTATGATCCCTTGTTACGTTTAGGAAGAAAAAAAAAAAAGTAGGTTTTATCTGAAACAGCTAAATTGGTTGGTGTTGCTGTTAAAACTTTCCTGTCCATTTTGCATGGCATGATGAGAGTAGTATACTCCCCGAGCTGTTATACTGTATATTTCCTCAATAAGGAGCCAAATAAATAGGATTTTGGAGGGATATTTTTCTCCTTGTCCCTTCTGACAGGGCATTATACCTCAGTGGAGGAATTCAAATCCAGTAGCATCCACGCTGACCAGAGATAACTTCACTGGGTTCATAGACCTACCACTGCTCACAGGACTCTGATGATGGCCCAGATGGGTTACAATACGGTGATTTCTCCAGCCTAACCCTTTTCCAACAGAAAGGTGTAAGTTCCTGTTACACGCCCAGAAGCCTGTAAGGGGTGGCTCACAACGAGGAGTCCGCTCATCCCCAGGACAGTGGGGAGCCCCACATACATCTGACTGCAGGGACTAGAAATAGGGTGCGTGGGATTTCACCCACTAGTGCAGAGAGGCATCAGAGATGTTCCCATGGGTTCACAGCTTCCAGTGTGCACACAGTGAGCTCCCAAGGAGCTTGATATTGCACATCACATTTTCCTACATCTCTTATTCTCCAGCTACCCTCTAGTTATTGTGCTAAGGTAGATGAAGCACTTCTTTCTCTCTAATAGTGTGCGTCACCTAGGAAAAGTCATAAAGTCATACAAGGTGCTTTCTTACAAGTATATGGCCCAAGCTGGGCTTACAGCTTGTATTGTTTTGAGGTCTAAGATGGAATATTTTCAGTTCTTGATTGGTACCTACCGAGCACTGCTGGAGTGGGGAGCTGGGATAAGTTTCAAAGGTGTGATGCATAAATCACTAAGACTGAAGCATTAATTTTTTAAAAAGCCATATGTTTCTGGAAGTTTGGGCATGGCTGTTCTTCAGTGGTATACCACATTCATGTGAAGTTCTGCTGGGATATGATATCAAACCTGGCCCCATCTGGATAACACCCTGAGCAAACTGGCCTGGCTTCATAGCCCATCCTGCTTTGAGCAGTAGCTTGGACTAGAGATTTTGTGAGGTCCCTTCCCACCTGAATGCTTCAGTTATCCTATGATTCAGACTTAGCTAACACAACTGTCTGACCGACCTTTGCTTTACAAACACCCCCTGCCCTGTGATTGGAGGGTGTATATAAACAAGCACAACTGGAGGCAAAAGTCAGTGCTATGTCATTGCAAAGCCTGGCAAGACAGTGCTAAAATTCATACCCAGCATGATAATGACCAGACTATAAATTCCTACGGAGCAACTGTAGAATTTCATCCTCCCACAGGATCCAGCTGCTGAGACTTGTGTTACAGCTAGAACTTACAAGGAGAAAAGGAATCATATTGAAAAACAAGTATAGGGAAAAACAGACTTCTCAGACTGGCAACATATTGACAGACTTCTGTCAGTGCATCATAAATTAAAATAAAAGAGGCTTCCATGCTAGTCTAAACCCAAGAAAAGGATGAGTGCTCCAGCAGGTCCATCCCATTGGCTGGTCACAATGTTCTTCATAACTGGTGTGCCTCTGAGAACATTTTGGGATGGAAATCCAGACTCCACACAAGATTTATGATGCATTGTTATTTCCAACTTATCAGTTAAGCTGAATCGTAGAAAAAGAACTGAAACTGAACTCTAACTCAGGCCAGGGGTGTGTTTTATTTGGCTTGGGGTGACCATGGGTCCCACCACATTTGTGAAATGCTGTGCACAGAGCAGGAAAATTGGAATCCTGGAATCTCAATGAAGCAGTCTCAGCAGCCAAAAAGCAATGCACTTCACTGGATGTTGCTGCATTCTGGTGGAAAGTAAAAAAATCAGCTTGCAATTCACAAGAAATTGCAGCAAGGATCTAAAACCCACCGACTCCTAAAAACACCAATAAACCCTAGTTCCTTCCCTCTCCAGCTCCTGGCGTAAGGTTTCCTCAGAGGCACGCCAGGTCATTTCTGGGCATGCACTTACTGTAGGAGAGAGGATCGGGATTATTAGTTTTGTCCCTTCTCCAGTGGGGCTTGTACAAGTTCATTCCATTACTGCACTGATGAGAGTGATGCAGGCAGTGAGGTCATGGCTGCAGTTACCTTGGACCTTCGAGGGTCTCTGGGGAGTTGTAGCCCTTTTCTCTAGGAATGCAGCTGCACGCTTTCAACTTGCATTTATCTTACAAAGCAGCGTGTCTCGAATTGAAGATCTGCACAACAGGATTCTTCATAATGGACTTGACAAATCTGGGGCAGTGCATAGAAAATCTCCCTGCAAGGGAACAGGTTCAGGTGCACTGACACCGATTTTCACTCTTCAGCAGATGGAAGGCTATTTAGAGGTGGAACACTGAAGATGGCGTTATTGCCAAGACTTGCACCCTGGGGTTGAAGGGGAGGGAGCTGTCAAACAGAGAGGTTATGCTGGTAAGAAACTCCCAAACCACCTCAACTCCACTGCAGCAGGAAGATTGAATGATCAGTGACCTTGAGCAGATTTTTTTCTATGACGGTAGAGGGCTTCATAACGAATTGTTGTCCCTGTGGATTGTGCCCAAGGAGAGATATGAGATGTGTCTGAGGAAAGATTCTAAGATGAAACAAGAAGTGTGCGGCCATCCAAGCAGATGGAAAGTGGTAGCCCTGACTGGCCTGACAGACTCGTTTGTATGTGCGTGGCGAAGCCTGGAGATGAACTGCCAGGGATGGCTGAGCGCATACTCTCCCCAAGGACTTCTGGATAGGATCTGTAGACTGGGATCTCCCCGTGAACTCAATGAAGCATACACCAGTTGCAGACTGTGTTGCCATGCTCAATAGCTTGTGGGAGAGAAGCAGTGTAAAGACATGTCTTGCCACTCTGGACTTCGGAGGTTACTCTGGCGGGGGTCAGGATTTGTCCTCTGGTGTAGTGAAGGAAAGGTCCCTGGCAGGAATAGAGTCCTGCAGGGGTCGTACAGAATAAAGCTGATGAGTACGCTTCAGCTTCTGATGAACAGCAAAAGGAGAGGGATGAACAGGCTTTTCCTTTTGTTGTCCTGTCCTGCCAGTAGCTGTTGGACTCTATAAGGCTGCTGAGGTATTGCTAACTCACTGTGTTAGAATCTGCTGTTAACTCCCTGTGGATATACAAGAGGAGTGAGGGCTCATTTGGGAAAAGGCAGAGAGGGAGTATGAAAAAGTCTTGGAAGGAAAGCCAAGGACAATCAGATAGAGTCATGATGCTTTGGCTGGGTTGTATATTGATTAATACTTCCGAGTTGCCCATAAAGTCAAGATCCTGGCAGAGGATGGATCTGGATGCTAACTCAGCATTTGTATGCTCTGGTGAGAATACCATGGGGACTCAGTCTGTTTTCTTCATTGAAATTATTAACTCCAGCGAATTAACTCGGTTTCCACCTCACCCAACCTAAAGCATCCTCCTTTGAAGTTCTCCTTTCTCATTCATGCGATGTTTGTGCACTATACACAAAATTCAGTGTGTCTCAAAGGCAGCTGGAGCAGAAACCACAGAAGGGACAATGAGGCCTTTCATCCAAAACAGTCCTACAGAGAAAATTAATCCTTTTTTTGGACACTGTAACAGCTTTCAGATTAGAGAGAAGAAGGTAGCATGGCTGGGCTGCTGACTATACCTCTGCTTGCTGCCCTTGAAAGGGACTGATTCCGGGGACTTTGCTCACCCACACTAAAATACGTGGTGATTTGGAGGAAGGTGGAAAACCTTGTCCTGGCATTATGCAAGCACCTCGGGTAACTTAAACTGAGGGATCAGTTCAACTCTGTAACTGAGCAGGCATAACCATAGTGAAGAAAAATTGTTATAAGGAGCGAGAAGGGGTTTAGGGACTGACTTTTCTGTCATATCTCTCAGGGAGAAAAATCTCAATGAAAGCCACCAGTATTAATGAAAGCCAACTGGAACTTGATAGGAGTTATTTTGCTATTTTGTCAGCATTGGTTGGAACACAGGGATTTAGGAAGATTTCCTTTGTAGAAGCACATCGAGGAACGCTGTGCTGCCTCCTCTGAGCTGTAAGATGCGCAAGCCTTTGGGAATTTGTATTTCTCTCAGCGTCTGGTTTGTATTCAGCTTTTCAGGTTTTTATGGGAAACCAACAAACCCACTTTGCTGGCACCCATTAGCTGGATGAGAAAACATGAGCACTGACACAAATCCTACCTACATGTTGTGAAGGTACCAGAAGTATGGAAGGGAAATTCAGATTGCGAGCTCTAATGTCTGCACCTCTTCTAAAAATCACCCCCATGAGCAAAGGAGAGGAGAGCCAGGATGGATAAACAAATACCTTTTCACAGTGGGGTAAACTGCCAAGTTCCAAAGAATGGGCTTCGAGAAAGTCCCCAAATTGTTAAACAGGTCATATCAAAGAAATGACACATGACAAACTGGCCTTTGCTGCCCACTGTCATGATGTATCCAGGAGCCGGAGTGGGGTTAGTGGGGACCAGCACAGCATGTAGGGATCCCAGAGAAAGGCACGTGCTACAGCTGCGACAATTCCTAACTGCATTTGCTGGTACTGCACTTGGCTCTGACCAGAGCCGTTCGTTGCTCTTTCTCGGGAGCGCACAAACATTCCCTCCCATTTAAAAGGAAGGAGAAGGAAGAGCTCAGCTGCAGGGAAGAATAGAGAAATCAGAGAGCGAGGGAGGGAGCAGCGAAGGAAAGAGCAGGTATAGTGCATGTCCGATGATGTCCATCTGTTCCTCATTAACCAGATGTCCCCCACCCACCTCCTGAAGTGCCATTGACTGTATATTGTCAGGACAAGAAGGGGATAACAATGCCACCATGGCGCAGACATTCATACACCAACAGGAGTCCTGCCATGCAGCCATCCCTCCCTCTACTACCCTTGCAGATTGGATGCCAAGTCCCTCTTTTTCCTAATCAGCTTTTAAACAGTTACATCCTCATAAAGCTTCTTGCATTATAAATGCCATGTGTTTCATCCCGCTCTGAAAATGGCAAGTTATTTCAGCCCAGTTTACCAGAATCAGACCTTGCTTCCTGTAAGTGTGTCACCACTTCCTGCAGCATTTAAAGGAGAGAAGAGTGAATCCTTGATTTAAAAAGTGATTTCTGCTTGCCAAACTTCATCATTTTAAGAGTTAGAGAGTCCTTGGATTCACACCTGTATCCAAAGAACTGCAATAGATTTATGGACAATCCGACCTACTAAAGATTATTCAGAAATGCAGGAAGAGCCATAAATTACTTTTTCTGTGTTGTTAGCCAAGAATCATTTATAATAAGAGACCATCGAGTCATCCTTACTCCAAAGGCGATCCCTGCATTTTTCTGCGTGTGGGCATGTCAGCGCAGGAAGACGGTCTCATATCCTAAGCTGTATTCGCAGCCTGTTCGCGGGAAGCCTTCCTTAACTCCCTGTCTATGGTGAAACCAAAGCACCGTGTCCTCTGCCCTCTAAATCATACTGCGGCACGGCTCATAAACTGTAGTGTGCAAATGGAGCTTCTGCTGAGCCTCAGCCACAGATAACGTGATGCTTCCACCTATTTCCCTTCATAGGAAGATGCAGGTTATGCTGTGCGCTGGGTCCCTGACTCCTGTAACACCTAGAAGACAACCTGTGTCCTGATCTTCTCTTTTTGCTCTGAGCTCCTGCTCAGGGCACTTGAATGGGTGGAGGAGATCCAGGTGGGCAGGTGTCCTCCAGAACCAGCTGCCCTGAACACTAGCCAGATGACAAGCTGAAGGTCCCAATAGCTTGTTGAGATATTTTTCTCTACCTCTTTCAAAGTCATTTTACTTACTGAGCCTGCAATGCTACTAGAATAGCACTAGGTTTATACGCCTCTTCCCTGGGTGCCAGATCTTGCACAGCTGGTCCTGAACCTCATGTTGATGTGGGACCTCTACATGAGTTGTGCGCTCTCCTTGGCGTTACGGTGTTATTACATTGCTGTCACGACGAGAGCAGCTTCCGTGTGGATGCCTGCTCACTGTTAGGCAGAAGAGTCCTTCATACATCATTGACAGCAGTCGGTCCTTGACCCCTGCTGGGTGATGACTGAGATGGAACACAGGGGCCGTGGGATTGCTGAGCCCTGTGCACATTACAAAATGCTGCACGAAGCCAGGGAAGGATGGAGAGGATAAAAGAAAGACTTGGGTGAGGAACAAAACAGGAAATTTCATCGAGAGACAGGAGACAACGGATGTATGGCAGCGAGGGTAGTGAATGGGTTTTGAAAGAAAAAAGCTTAATTTAGTGAAGGGAATAACCAGAGTGTGAGCCAGAAGGCTCACGCCTCATGAGGAGATTCTGTGAAAGGCTGCACTTCGGCTACCTGGGGAAGCTGTGCGAGCCTGCAGGGAAAGGCAACTGCAGTAGGAGGTCAAGCTCTCTGGCAGGGATGGTCGATAGAGGCTCTGTGCCCCTCAAACATCCCTGGAGATGCCCAGTCAGGTGTAGTGCTTTTGTCTCTCTTTACGCTCCAGAGGCTAAAAGCACATTGGAAACTCAGCAGCTGGATTCTGCGGCAGCAATCTGATGAGTGTCCAGCAAATGGCTTCCAGCCAGGTTTGTGACAACCTGATCAATCTAATTCAGAAAATCCCTTTTTAGCTCCACAGCTGACGTTGGAAAAGAGCTGGGAACATGTTTGGGAATTGAAGGCACCTGCTGAACATGAACGAGAAAGAAAAAAAGCCCCACAGACAAGCAGGTGGATGAATAAATGAATGGACAATGGTGAGATGATTCTTTGTGCTGGTGTGTGGAAGAAATCAAGCAATGGAGGCGCCAGACTCTGTCTTTGCCTGCATCACATAGCACTCATGAGGCTGTGCTGCGGTGGCAAGTTAATGTGGATGCATTTCCACATCTTGCTTTTGCAGTAGAAAAACACACCTGGAAGTTTCTCCAGGTGAGTTGCAACTGGCATGGAAAGCCTGAGGAGAAAGCTGGAATCCAGCAAGACGTGGAAAGGCATACCCACAGTGACCGTTGTTGCTATTAAACGCCATCTGTCGCAGATGTACGCAGGAACTCAGTGCTGGAGCCTTCTTACATCACAAAGGTTAAATGAGATAATCTGCGTCTTAGCCTCGCACACATCATGGCTGAACGTAAGAATCGGTGGTTTATGTGCACTTGTAGTAGCTATGGGTTTGACCCAACGTGTCAGCTTCAGGCCTTCCTTCCCTCACACTGCCCAAGACCTCAACAGCGTGGAATTTCTTTTTCTTTTTTCCTTTGCTGTTTTCTTCTTCTCACTCAAAGCACTGTAGAGTTGGTTTATTTTTTAATAAAATCTTTTTTAGGTACCAAGTAAGTCTGCAATTGCAGGAAGAACAATACCCCAGTGTTCTCTCTTTCCCCTTTGGTTCTAACAACCTCTGAGTATCAAACGGGCTTTGCTTTGGAGAGAAAAAAGATAATAATGAATGACTTAAAATAGCTCTGGTGAGGAAAATATGAGTTTGATTTCAATTGCAAGGGGAATAACTTTTTCCCTGGCTCACTCACGGACTCCAATAGAAGACCAGCAAGATCTGATGCAGCTCCTGCAGAGACCTCCCATGTTCAAAGAATCTGGGAGCTTGCAAGAAGTACTGTAGAGCTTGAATCGGCTCTAATACGTTACTGATTGCAATCCATGACATTTTTGAGGTGCTTTAGAGATCATCTATGTACTTCAAACCTGGAAAACAGGCAGTGCCATTCTGTGGTGTGATAGGTAGTGAGGCCAAGTAAAGAACACTCTGGAAGGATGATGGAATGATCTGGATATGGACTGAAGACTTGGTGAAAAGTGAGTTCAGCTCTGCCACAGTCTTTGTGTATACTTGGCTAACCACCTAACCTTCCTACTTCCAAAATTTTCCACATATAGAATGAGCATGGGAACAATTTTTTGCGCTCCATGGACTCTGGGTGATGAAATGTATCAAGGAGTGAAAAAACATGCACTAGCAGAATGAGTTCTGTTCCTGTGGGCAGAGGACAGCAATGGCATGCATAGAAAGCACAAGTCTAAACCTCACCATGGAAAATGGGACATTTCCTTCAGTAAATCATCTGTTAGCCGCTGTGTACCTGACCAGCGATGGCACCAGTGGGTTGGGAATGTCATCCTGATTGGTACCAGTAAAACTTTCATACCACAATCTGCCACTCTCTGTTCTGGAGGTGCCATGTGTGTCATGGAAAATAAATTTATTTTGAGAGGTTTAAAAATGTTATTGAGACTATTCTTACGTTCGTTCTCTGCAAAAGCAAGCAGCAGTTAGTACTCAACTAACCACGCAGACCTCACAGGAGGCCATAATGATCTTTAAAAAAATCCCAGAACGTCTTTCTGTGCATAAAAATGTCAACATTTTAAACTCTCGCCGTTCAAAGGGACTTCTGTAGGGAAGCTGTGGATTTCCAGCTTTCTCCGTTGTATCTGAAACAGGACGGATGGTTTGGGGGTTAAAGGTGGCTTTGTGCTGCGTTTGTATTTTTCTGACCACCAGACCAGAAGAGATTGGCTTAGTCTCTGAAGCAAGGTAGAGGCACCTCAGGGCTGTTCTAGCATACACCTGACCAAATCATAACTCCAAACAAGGTATCACTGGAGCGGGGGACTCCTGGAACATGATGTCTCGTTACTTGTAGTATTTGTCCTTTGGCCGCATCCCCTAACTGAAGGGAGGTTTATGAATTTCTTGGCTATGTGTGGGTTTCCCTACGGCAAGGGACTTAAACCAGCAATGTGCAGCAACGTTAGCAGAGGGCAGGATCTCTTACTGACTATGGAGTCAGGCAGCAATACAATTAACTGAAATAACACCATGTTTTCTGTTCTGAAAAAAAAAATGTCAATGGCTCAAGACTAGATCGTGCCTGTTTTGGGTCTTGGGCAGGTGCTGTTTTGGAGGGGGCAAATCACAAAAGTCACAGTGTCTGTTTAAACTCATAAATGAGACAAATGCACATTTTCCAGGGAAGAGAGACTTCAGCCATGAGAAGAGGCTGTAACCAGGTGCACTAGAAGGCTACGCAGCAAACCCTTCTCATCATTCCCCTGACATACTCCATCAGGGCTCCTGATGAGTTCAAGAGATGGCATCTGAGGAACCCAGCATGATCCCATGACCCAGCAAGAACCTGTATGACACAGCAGTACCTGATACAAGCAGTGCAAAATCACCACGATAACCTAACGTGACCCACAAGACTGACCCTGTGACAACTTTTGATTTATTACAAATGACATGGATTTAATCACTCACTGGAGAACGCTGAATGACGCAGCATAGTGTTGCTCACTGTGGCTCTACTGAACTGGCACGCTCTGATTGGCTTCGGGAACACACCCATTGGGTGATTCATCCAATTAAAGAGCGGCCAATCCTCGCGACGCTAATGAAATACATCTCTATTTTACTTGTAGCACTTTCTAGCAACCCATTTAGGCTTTGCTGCTGCCCTCATCACTCTAAGGTACGAGCACATCGTAATTGATGGACAGCTGGTTTGCAGTTGAGGTTGAAGGGAAAACCTGGTTCCTAATAGGGTAGAGTTGAACAATTTGTGAGTTTATAATCAGAATACCAATGTTCAGTCAGTTAATTAATTACTATACTGGCTTAGCACAGGTTGGATGACGTCCCCCACCCCAGTAACATTAATGTAGGACTGTTGAGGACCGTGTGTACTAAGCAAAGCAGTGTTAAAACATGGTTGTACAGTGTGCAAACTACATCTTAAATATGGTTTGAGATTTTCTGCAGACCATGAGAAAGACTGTGATGGTTCTCCACTGGAAGGAAAATTAAAGATAGCTTCAAGGTCCATAGCAATCTGCCCACTAAGATCACTAATGCATCAGCATATGTCAGAGCACAGATAGAGGGCTTAGTCCTCAAATTCATTCCAGTTGTTTCACCCCATTTCATAGCACAAAACAGCACATAATTTTGCCTAAATTCTGCCTGAAGACATTCTGTCTGTAGGGGAAAGCCTGGATGACAGTAGTTCAGGAACATGTGAACGTAATGATAGTTTAAGACTTTTTGTCTCCTCCTCTGTCATTTTGGACCAAGTATAATCCAGATATGCTGAAGGATCCAGTCCACATGTGTAGGACAGCCAATATGGTCTGTCATGAACTAAAGCGGTTCAATAGTATTGTCACAACCCACATAATAGACCTAATTTTTCCTATTAGAGCCTCAGTTTCCCTTACTCCTTTGGCATGCCCCTTGGTCTAACATCCATGAGATCCCAGCTCAGGTCCTTCTCTCCATGAAAATTAAATCTCTCCTCATTTGTAGGCTGTACGCTGATTCCCCACTCATTTTGCTGCTGTACCATTAAAAACCAGGTTCTCCCTCATTCACTCTCCCCATCCTCCGAATCTAATGCCCTGGTGTTATTCTCCCAACAGCATGTAGAGATGTGAACTGATCTGCCTCCCATCTTGTCATCTTCTCTCACATATCCGACCCAGTTCCCAGGGTCTGATTTGGTACAACTATGAACATTTATTCTTGAAAATTGATCACTGGCCCAGAGGCTAAATGTTTGTTATCCGGAAAAAAAAGACGACATTACAATTATTCTTATTTTAGGTTCTGAAAAGGGCAGGAAGTCCTACTACATTAGCATTGAAAGGAACAAGGGTGGCTCAAGAGGGTCTTGGCAGGTTCATAAAGTCACAACATTTGAAAGCAAAGTGCACATTTGATCACCTATCAACAATTTATCAATAGCTCAGTGATTAAAAACAAAGCTCTTTCACTTCATTAAACACATTCAGTGCCGTTTGCTCTACATTCCAAATGGCTGAACTGATGTTCCAATGCAGCCTATTTTTAGGATTTCTGATTAGTTCATTATTTGGGAAAAGCTACTGCCTGTGTGTCTGTTGCAGAGACCTAATTCTTCACATGGATCCCAAAGAAGAGCAGGGCTTCATACAGGTCTTAAGAATTTGTTTGGAGGTGGGTTCAACCTCAGTCCCTGCTGTGGTGCAGCTCAGGGAAGTGATGGCCATGGAGCTTTCCTCTCCTTGAGTCCTGTCGTTTGTTTTTATTTTGGGGAAGCAGCCATGTAACATATCGCACCTTTTTCCAAGAAAACTAAGATCAAGAATGACAGAAAACTAGCAGTCTCAGTGAGAATTAAACAAGATACTCAAAATAAGTGATCTCTTGGGTGCCTGAGTAAATTACCACCTCCAGATCAGATTTTGTTTATTTTCAGAACAAACTATTTCTTTGCTGGTAAATCCTGCAGTTTTGTCATGAATCCAATGAATTTTCACTGGTAAGTGACAACCCTAGAGACGGAAGTGGCCGTGTATCCCCAGGGCTGATACCACATGGGCAAAAGCATTCCAGCATTGCCTCTTCAGCAAGCTTCAGCCCTCATGCGAAAGGACAAGATATGCAGGCCCCATGGAGATGAGTCCTTCAGCTTGCCTGCTAGAACTGCAAAGGAGAAACCCAGCTGTGATGGCATCTTCTGGCTCTGGATTTCTGAAGCACTCGGAGGCATGTCTGGGACCACGCTCCCTTTCAGAACCCCAAATAACACAGTACCCCTCCCATAGGAACAGCATGAGATGTGGTCATTCATTCCTTTCAGACCACCTGTGCTTACTAAGTATGGGAGGGAAAAACCCTCTGACCACATCGACTGCCCGTATGGTGAATTGGGAATTGGATTTGGGTTGAGAGCTGTGAGAGACTCTTACTACAAGTCTGCATGGCACCATGTAATGTGGCCTTGCATGGGTCTTGGAAGCAGCACACCTGAGTGAGCGCTGCATCCTGACAGCTCTCAGACACACTGCTAATTTACCTGTGCAGAGCTCCATGCTTGAGTAGCCATTAGGGCTTGAAATACCTAAGCTGGCTTGCCTAGATCAGGTATCTCCTTCTGGTACTGCCTGGCGGTGGGCACACGTGCCTTGTTCTGCATCCTGCTCTGCCTGGAGAAGGAGATGAAGCCAGTTCTGGGTGTAATACCCTCTTACTGATGTCAAAACCAACAATGCAGAAACAAGTTCTACACATTTGCTGTCTTCTGCTTTGCTGCCTTTCATATGTCATTTGTCATCTTAGATTGTCACTTCTTTGATGTAGGGACGGCAGCTTTTGTGTACGCACAGTGTCTAGCATAAAGGTGTTTCCGCCTTACACGAAGCGTTCTGGTGCAGCCGCAATGGCACAATGGCAATAAAAGATGAAAAACTCGGAGAGCAGCAGCCAGAGGTGAGCATTAGGTTTTGGTTCTCGTGTTTTGACAAAGATAATCTGGACAAACCATGGGTTCTCTGCCATGAAAACTGCACTCCAGGCCTTTGGAAGAAGGACAAATCCATGTGTTACAGCTGTGAAACCAGCAAAGACCCTCAGTGTAGCAGGTGGCCATGTCTGCCTTAAGATGCCTACATAGATACATTTCTTGGCACCATAAAGTCGGGACAAAAATGTTGTACCTCAGCACCTTTATTGTTCCTCTCCCCAGCTTCACTTTGTCAGACTTTCCCGCACAGAGCAGAGACCACTGGTTACACTTTCCAAATTGCTGCAGGTCCATGATTGGGTGGTTTGTGTGATTGATCCTGCCCCAACTATGTGTGCTTAAGCACTCCTTTCTCCCATGGGCTGAAGCAGAGGGGAGAGGGACAAAAGACCTTTAGGTGCTGGCATCAGACAGGAGAAAATCTATCCCATTCCACAGGGCAGAGAAGATGGATGAGGTCTGTCCCTCCATCCATCAGCTCCAGCTGATATTCCTGTTTCTCTCAGCAATCCAAGTCTCTCCTACCTCCGAGTCCCAGGGTTTCTCCTGACTCACCCTCCTCTTTCAGACCGTATTTCTCAATTATCTCCTTCCAGAACTCATGCTGCCTTCCTATTACCACCTCCCCATGCCATGCTGTGCCCGAGCCCCGAGTCCCTTCTTGCTTAGTATTTCCTTCTGGCCAGCTGTGCTTTCTGGCTGCCACAGACCCTCCCAGCCCCAACCTTCCCTCTGTTTCCAGCACGCAGAGATGCTTTCCTCCACAGCTGAGTCAGTCTACTCCCAGAAACACCCCATCCCTTCAGGTTCTGCAGAAGAGTATAAATCCTTCCTAGCCCTGGTGCCTTTACATCCTTACAGCGCTTTTTCTTGCAGTCTTGCTTTGCTCTGAATGCTTTCCCCCTCGCTGTTCCTGTAAATGTGGGCCAAGCTGTAATGATGCAGCACACAGAAAAACACCTTTCTCCTGTGATCTTAGACAGCCCCTGGAATTAATTCCTGGAAAGCCGTTCTTGGCCTTTTTGAGTTACGCTTTCCTGTGAACACACGGACAGAGTGATGACTGAAGAGGGGAAGAGTGGAGCGATGACTGGGGAAGAGAGGTGCAATGATTAGGTGGAAATTTAGGAAGATTGTCAATCCCATGCTTTTCCTGTGTGCTATGCTGCTGTTTGCGTTGCAGTTCACTCGGCAGGGTAGATGTATTAGTTTCTCTGTTGCTCCCTTTCCCAACAGCAAAACAGCTGCAATGCTCTGCTCTGCTCTTGGCAGTTGTTTCCTTTGAGACTATTGAGTACAGTTGCAATGGAGGTGTCTCAGCTAGAGGACACTGTGCTCCAATTAACCTCCAACACCAAACCTGTTCACAGCTGCTCTTTTACCACAAACCCTTGCACTTCATCATAGACCCTGTCATCCTTCCTGGTTTCCTCCCGAACCTCCTACTGAACTTTTCTGTGAATTTTCTCTTCCTTGAAGGGAATACATGGCTCCTACTTTTGGAGACACAAGGGGAGCAGGAGAGATGTAAACAACTCCATGACTGGAAGACTTAGGGCCCTAGCGCACTGTGCAATCCTTTCCAGCCTGGAAGATATGAAGGTTATTTCTTGATGGAGCAGCTACTTGTCTCCACTTCTGTTGTTTTACAGGTCAACTTACAATTTCTCTTTGTGCTGCATACACTGAGATGGTAGAGCTCCAGGCAGGAAAATTGTTTAAGGAATATCTGGGACAGAGTCTTCTACACCAAACTGACACACACACCCGCCCATCCCAAAAGCACACACTGCAGGAGTGCTCTGAAGAAAGTTGGAGGAGATAGGAACCTGAAGACAGCTATTCCTGGACCTTTCCTCTCCCCCAGCTGCATTTCCACAGTGTGTGTGGGGGCTCTGTCTCTCACTCATTTGTTTCCTCTGGACACCAGACCCTCTTTCTATCCCCCAAATACTCTAAACCAGCTCTTCACTACAATGTTCCCACTGTCTGTGTCCAAGCATGAACTCCCAAACAAGGAAACCATCCATCCCATGGTCATGTCATTCAGTAAAATTTCATAGTTGCTTCAACCTATTCCCTGAACTTTATTTCATCTCTTAAGAACCATTCCTTAGTCTCTGAATATTTGATTTCTGTCTCCCCCTGCCCCCCGCCTTCACGTGGGATGACATTCTTTTTAGCTCGAGTCCTTTCAGGCACCACTGATCCTGAAGCTCCCCAATTACAACCACTTTTCTTGTGATGGTGACACCTTAAGAGACAACAGCAGCTGCCTATAAAGGGCCTCTGCCATCTGTTTCCTCTGCCACTTCTTTGACACAGCTCTAGCTATATACAGAAAAATATTTATCACAGTTCATTCACTCCCTCACTCAAAAATGAGCAAGAGGAAAATGTCTTCTTTCACGATTCTGCCACTGCCCTTCAAAAACCCATGACCTTCAGCCTAAGGAAAAGGGCAATTCTTGAATCTAAAAGGAAGCAGCAGAAATTCTTGATGATTGATCCCTTGAGACCCTGTACTCTGAAGGCAATTCTGGGGGGCATCTGCATTCAGAAATGACTCCTCATGGCTGTCTGAAAGGCAAAAGTCAGCGCCAGGCCACCTCATCTCAACCACCCAGCTTTCATACCAACCGCATCTGAAAGGAGGTGCACGTGCGCACACACGCACGCACGCACCAACACAGTCGTCAGTCCTTTTCCACCACCTCTCCATAGAGGCTGAACAGGATGGGATCGAGGGGAGTAGTTCCTACCCAAGGGGACCGTGGGCTAATAACGTAAAAGGAAGAGAAGAAACGTCATCAGGGTGAGGGCTGGGGGAGAAAATGGCAGACACGAGAGATGTGGAAAAAAAAGGGAAGAAAAGAAGAAACAGTGAATTCTGAAGGCGACTGATGGAGAGAATGAAGAAAAATTGAAACCAAGAATGAAAAAAAAATTTGAACTAAGAAAGAAAAGTATTAGTCAACATCTTCAGGAGAAAATAAAGCTGCAGGAACAGTTTCTCAGAAAGGTACTGGTTGCAATGGACAGGTCACAGTAAGGTTGCAGGAGTCAGCAAACAGGTTTGGATCAAAAGCAGTTTGATTGGGGAAATATTCAGTGTTCGGGTGTGATCCATCACACCGCAGCTACACTGGTGGTATAAACAGGACCTGAGGAAAGAGAGGAGTTGTCTGAGAGACAGCAAATTTAAGAATGAAATGTAGTTATGAAGCAGTGGGAGGAGAAAAATAAAACAGACACTAAAAAAAATCATGTTCAGGAGGAGAATGAAAACTGAGAAATAGGAAGAGAAAAATCAGAATAGGATAGAAAATCCAGGGGACGGAGGTGGGTAGTGTTATTCTTTATTTGACAGAATGTATACTTTATACAACAAGCTAAATCAGAAATTTATAGTTGTTTGCTTCTAGCAAAAACACACATCAGAAGGATTCCTACCCATGGATAGGATGGCATGGCATTCTCAAGTATTTGTATACCATCCTCATTTTCTGTTTTTCACTGCTAGCAGGCAGGAGCGTGTGCTCTGGGGGAATAGGAGGTGCAGGATAAAGTCCATACGCTTCTCTGGGGACTTACAGATTTGTCAGGAAGCGAGTACAAAAACTTCAGCAGCCTGTGCCACAGAAAGAGAAGTGGATTTCACCTATCCTGCAGGGCTTGTTACGAAAACTCTGATTGTGTGGTTTGGGATTTTATGGGAGAGCTTTTCTGTAACACAAAGAGGATGAATGGAGCTGGGAGACAGAAAGCTGTCAGTAAATAAAAGAGATCCAAAGAATGATAGAAATGCAGAAAGAAGAAAAACAGGAAGGTGAATGCCAGGGGGTTCATGGTCACCTCTGACATTTTACACGCTCCCTCATCCAAGGTGAGAGGTCTGTAAGAGGATTTTTGCCCCACAGGAAGGGCAGCAAGGTTGAATTTTTCTAATGAGGGTGAAAAACGATGAAAATGGAAACAGTTAAAAAAGGAACTGCCGGATGGGGTGAACAGCTGGCATAAAGGAGTGCAGAATCTCTTTGGGGCTATCGCACCCACTCACACTGGAAGTGAATTTAGCCCCTGGTTTGTCGGGTATGGCTCTGGCAAAGCAGGGACACGCAGTGACCTTGGGGGCATGGCTGTTTAAAGCACGCACAGCCCTTCCTCAGCCCCATTCTCCCCTTGCCTACACGGACAGCGTAAACAGCGTGGCTCCATCTGAGGCAGTGAGGTTGCATCAGTGCAAACGAGGGGAGAATCGGGCCTTCGCCTCCTGTGCATAAAAACACTACGGTATTGTACGTCATCAGATGCCAGTTCAGTAATCATTTCCACAGATACAAGAGGAAAGAGACAACCTCGTTTCTAATTTAGTCATGATAGCATCAAAGAGACCCAAAGCCTATTGCTTTCTGGGAAGCAGGGACTTCAACAATAATAATTCTTCACACATATATAGCACCTTCATTGCTAACTACCTACTTTATACCCTGGGGTGTGAAGAAAAAGGGCTCCACTTAATTCCATATGCTCTTAATTGCTCTCTATCCCAGATCCTTCCTAGAAAAATATGATAGAAATACCTAAACTCACTGTTAATTTGACAAATTAGGGCAGTCATTGACACCAGCAGAAACGCAGGCCTAGTTTGCATCTTTTATTGCAACTGCATAGCATAGCATCTAGAAACAAAAGAAATGCCAGACTAAGTAAATCTGAGCTCCGTTTAATCCCTGACAAATGTTTCAGGGAAGAGGCAAGAACCACATGGCAGTCAGACAGGGGATAGACTGCCCTTGTGAAATGTTATCCTAGTTTTTATGGCGACTGGCTTAATTGCTGAATTACGAAACACCCAAAATGCTGTTCACATCCATTAGGAGGACGCTTAATTTTCGTGAACTCTGTCGTAAAAGCCCACTTGCTTGCTAAATGTTGTTAAAATCTTGGCCACGGGAGCTCCGGTGGCAATGAGCTCCACAGCCCTGATACGCATCAAATGAGAAAGCTTTAACTGGGTCTCCGGTGACTCACGTCAGGTCCTCTTGTCTGCGTGTTACAAAATGGGGAAATCAAGAGCTACTGATCCATCTTCTCTAGCCCATTCATTATTCAATACAATCCAATCGCTTTCCCTCTCATTCACCTCCGTTTCCAAGCAAACATGTCTAGTCTTGCAGGCTGCCTTCATACACACGGTCTTTCCTACTCCTCCTCGTCCCTGTCCCCCTTTTATGAACCCTCTTCTGGCTTTGCAACACCCCGCCTTGGGTGGCCCTTGCTCCTGCACTCTCTGTATCCCCCCTGCTCTACTCCCTGTGCCTGGGGACTTGCTGGTGGTGGGTTTTCTGCCTACAGCCATGCGCTGCGCTGGGTCGCTAACAGCAATATCCCTGTTTCTGGCATCCAATGAGCCGTCATGGTTCCTGTAGAGCTCTGCACGGTGCGCAATCCTCCTTCTCCCGCCAGCCAACGGTACCCTATGACCTGACTCACTGAGGTTCATTCAGCCGATCATCGAGATCCACTGGGCCTAGAGACCCCAGTCCCATTCTCTTCACCCCCTTAGGCGTTACTGAGAATCTCAGGGAAAATCATCCCCCTGCAAACAGCTTGAAAAGGACGGCTGCTCGCTGAGACTCTTCTTCCTGACAAACGGAGATCCTTCACTGTAGTGCACAGCAACTGCCCCAGGGTTATGGCTACAGAGACCCTTATTTTCCGTTTGGATCCTGGCCTGATCCATGTCTGAGGGTTGCCAGGGAGGGTTTTTAGGGCTGCTGTGAGCTCCTTCCAGCCCAGTTGCTGGCTGCATGCAGATGAGCCAGCTCATCAGCTGAGCTGCCAGTGAGCCCTCCGGCCACGGGAGGTTGGAGGCTGCAAAGTGGAGGGACATTGGCTTGACCACAGGCAACGAGCAATGAGGGGAGCAGAAGGAGGGGCTTGGGTCTCACCCCCCTCAGAGGTAGCCGAGCTGCCCTGGGGGCAAGAGAAGACAGCGACAGCAACTGGTGTCATACACTGCTTCGAGGAGAGGGGACACTGGCCAGAGAAAGGACGAGGGGGAGGGCGAGAGAAGGGTTGGAAAAGAGCTGCTTTAGAGCGTAGAGGCAGCACAGCTCCAAAAGGTCCTTCAGCTCGGGCGGAATGACTCTGTATGTGAGATGGAGGAAAACCGGGGGGAAACGATGGCAGAGAGAAGAGGAAAGAGGACAGAGAGATGAGACGGCGGTAGCAAAGGGGACAGAGGAGGGCAAGGACAAGGTAATGTAACAGAGGAAAGAGCAAGGGGGATGGGCGTTGGCGAACTTGGCGAGAAACAGGGAGAAATAATGAAGGAGAAGCTGCTTTTGTGAGAAAGCACAGAAGAGACATGAAGATGAAAGGGAAAAATAAAGAGCAAAAACAGAGGAAAGAAACGAGAACAAATTAAAATGGAGATGGATAGAATGAGTCAAAGATGGAGGGTGAGGAAAAAGCTGGGGTCGTACAGGCAAGGGGAGAAGAACTTTTAGGTGTATTGTGTTTACAATACGTTCTGCGTATGGCTGACCTGTTCTGTGCTCGTGTTTCCCCTGCCGGGTAGCTGTCACCCTGGGATGGGGGCTGCCGTGGGAGGAGATGGGGCGAGAGCCCTGCTGCCAACCCATTCCCCCGGCAGCTGCCCCCTTCCCTCCCCGACAGCCCCCTGCAAGGGGGAAGGTTTCGTGGCCGTGAAAGGCAGCAGCACATGCCCTGACAACGAGTGCAATATGGAAGGGAGAAGCAGCGCAGAATGGAGCGGCGCGGGCTCCCCCTGGGATAAACCGGGTATGCTTGATTGGGAATCTGCTCTTAAAACAGGGGCAGGGGGCAGAGCCATCTGAGAGCCTGAAATGTTCCCTGCTCCCCCCGGCAACCTCCTCGCTACTGCTTTTAAATTAAATAAATATGGAGATTCTGCTGTCAAACCTCAGCGGTCCTCCTCCCCCTAAAACTCTTGCTTAGATCGTACCAACCCGCAGTGAAGTGAGACGGGGGCTCGGAAGGCTGCATGGGGGAAAGGGATGGGTTAAAAGGGAAGCACTGGATAGGAATAGCTCCTGGTCTCCCTGGCAAAGAGACATTTGTTCTATCTCTGTGTAATTTCTTTATACATTACTGCTGCCACACTGCATCTCCATGTCCCTCCCACTGCATTTCGCTCTCACTCTCTTCAGCAAGGCAATTTCTGGTGCATTTCAGGACAATATTAACCCATTCCTCTTTCTCTGTCAGTAGAAAGATTCGTAATTTTAAAGCAATTTCAAAGTCAGTTCTAGCAACTCACTGGTGAGGAACAGCATTTCCTTGTCAAACCTTACAAAGGATTGAAGCTTGCAGGTCTCAGCCCCTCAAACCCCTGCCTTCTCGGTGTTTTGAATTTAAGCTAAGAGGAGAACCAAACCCACCCAAGGCTGGGATCCCAACTAATTCTCCCTCACCATCTGCCCCCCCACTTTTTTAAATCCTTCGTCTTCTTCTTCATCCAAGGCCTGTCCAGCTCTGCATCCTCCTTCTCCCCGGCAGATGCAATGCCAGCAGCAATCAGCTATGTGCCGGGCCATTGCCTCCTGCTGCAGCTCGGGGCTGTGCTAGGCTGCTCCTGGTCCTGAACCACGAAGACATGGAGGCCCTGACTTCTCTTCTGTCCTTTTCACTCTGAGCTCAGGAAAGCCCCTGGATTAGGACAGAAAGAGTCAGGGGAAAGGACCCTGGTAGATTTGTGTGTCCTTTGAAGTAGGACGGCAGGCGATTCCACAGCGCAAAACTAGGGATGCTGACAGAAATGAAGGGTAAAAGAAAGGAAATCAGGAAAGGTAAGAGGGAAAAAAACACTCGTAAGATGGGTGTGAAAGTAAAGAGGTGGCCCAGGAGCTAACAGCGGTGGGAGAAGGCAGCAGGAGGAAGCGACGCAGCGCCGGAATTGTCTGGCAGAAGCTTGTCCACTGCCTGTGCCCTGCCTCACTTTGCTGTCAGCTCTTCTTTTTTGCAAACACTGAAACTGCACTTAACTCTCATGCGCTGCTCAGATATAACAAGCTGGAAAGGGAACAGATCAGCTCATTAATTTTCCTTGGGAAGAGTCTCTAGGCAGGAATTATTTTCTGCACCAACATCCATTCAATTACTTGCCTTCACACCAGTCAGATCTACAGGGATGTCTAACCCCATGCGCATCACTCATGCCTGCCTGCCCTGGACTCTTCTCTCCCTCCTTCCCGGTATAAAAGCCTCCCAGACCTATCCCTTCCCTAATAATAATGACAACATGACAAAACCAATAACCTACAGATATAAAATACATTTCATTTGCTTGCTTCATAAGAACCTGATAAGGCATCGTCGCTCACTTTTTGAGATCCTGTAGGAGATCTACAGGAGCTAATGAAAGAATTAGACAAGGCATCACTCCTAATAAAAAGTGGGTTTAAAGCATTCGGTGCCAAGAAGGAATTAGGCTGGAAGATCCGCAGCCATTTCGAAGTTGTAAGAGGCGCAGTATCCATGTGTGACATGAGCTTGCAGATCTCAAGTGCTTGGTGTACGTGTGTGTTTTGTGCCTACACAGTTAAAGGGCTGAGAAAGGCCATTTTTCTTGAAAGGCAAAGATTTTTGAATGGCCCGGGGACACATTTGGGCAGCCCTGGAGGCTGAGAAAGAGTTTTCTTGGGGAAGATTAGGAAAAAACTCAGAAGTGTGGTCTGCAGTAATGTGAAGCGACACCACCTTTCTGCTTTAGCCCCACCATGGAGCAGAGACTCACTGTCGGGCACAAGAAAGGGGGGAAAGAAATCCAGATAGAGGAGGAACGTCCCAAGTGACCTTTCTCTTTGGAGCAATACAAAGATCTGAAAATGCAGACTGAAAGTCCACTATGGGAAACGGAATGGCTGAAGACTGGGGAACCTGAAAATTGAAAGCCTGGGGACCAAATTCTCCAAGAGGAACTTGCAATTCTGACCGCAGCGTATCGGTGTGTACAGCCCAAGTCTGAGTCCCCACATCCATTTTTTGCCACTGGATATCTCGGCCAAGAAGAGAATAGACCATTTAGCACAATACTTTGAGCATGAGGAGTCCAGCATTTCTGACAGCCCAGAATGTTGACTAATGCCAGCATTCCCCCAGATATGAAGGCAGCCTCATCAGGGGCTTCTTACCAGTAGCAGGAGGCAGTTTGGGGTCCTTCTTTGATTATTTTCTTGTTACAAACCCCGCTGCCCTTCTCTTCACTACCTCCTCTCACCCTATAGACCTGCCCTGACACCCGCCCCAGGCAGCAGAAGCATGCTGTCCCACATCCTTTGTCAGGTGTCTTTGCCCACCGTGGGCAGGGTGTGAGCAGCGCCCCAGGGTTTTTCCCTTTTTACAGCCTGCTGGGACTGAGCCCTTCCCTTCACAAGTCTGCCCACCCTCTGCATTACGGGGGAAAGGAGCCTTTGCTGCACACTTCTTCCTCCTGCTTGCCAGCAGGCAGCTTTCACCAGAGAGAGCGAGTCAACCGGGGACACCTTTCTGATTCTTTCTGCTGAGAAAGAAGATAACCCACTCCTAGGGTGATCAGACGTGACAGTAAGAGGACTGCCATCAAGGGACTGGTGGGGATATTTGGCTGTGCTGGCCTGAGAACAAGAGAGTGCCAGTCACCAGCCCAGGCAGGCTGTGGGGCTGTGGGAAGCCAAGCGCAGGCATCCCAGTGGCGGTGGTGCCAGACCTGTGCCGTGCCACCCCGTGAGGCCAACCCGTGCCCAGGCCCTGCTCAGCATGTGGCCATGGGGCTGGTTTTGCCTCCTGCTGAGATGCTCTTGCTACAGAGCCTTTATCCAAGCCTTGGTGCAACCTGTGCCCTCAGGCGAGGGACTCAGAGCTGGGCTCAGCTCCTTGATGGTGCATTGCACCCTCCTACCCTGCTTGCCACTTCTGCCCAGTGCCCAGGGGCTGGGGGAACGGGCCAGCCCAACCCTCACACAGCTGGGGTGAGCGAGATCACCCTGCCAGGGCCATGCAGCTCGCGCTCAGGCTGCGTTTCACACCCCTCGTGCAGGGCTGCGGTTTGAGCCCACTGGAGAGCAACAACAGGGAGGGCAGGGGGACTGGGCCGCCAGCGCAGTGTTGGGGGGCACTTCGGAGCTTTTCGTTGGAAGCATCCTGGCCCTTTTCTTTGCCATGCAAGCCACTTCTCCCCAGTGCCTGTGGGGTCCTGTCAGATGTAAAGGAGAAGGAGCCCCGAGCTCCTCCGATCTGACAAACCTCACCCGCCCCTTCCTCCTCCCCCTCAGACCGTGTCCCTCTGGGTACGGCTCTGTGGGCAGATAGACATGATCTGAATCCACTGCCTCTCCCGGCTGAGGTCCTCATACCTCCTGCCTCCCCTCCAGCCTCCTTCTGCCCTCCAGCTTGGGGACACGGCTCGGGAAGGGAGTTCTTCCCCCGCAGCCTCCCTTCCCTGCATGGCTTTGCATTTGGGCTTCCTTTTTTTTTTTTTCCCCCTTCCCTCTCTCATTAATTTTTAATTAAGGAGATGTCTCCTTCTCTGGTTGTAATGAATAGCTGTGTGAAAGGCTTTTCATTTTTTATTAATATATACCTCTCTATATTTATCTATTTGGAGGAAATGTGTGTGTGTGTGAGCGAGTGTGTTTAAAACATTCTCCATTAATTTACTGCTATTGATTTTCTGGCGTGGAGACAGCATATAGTATTCAGCATAGAGCTCCTCTGCAGGATATGTTAAAAGGCAGCAGTTTGGGTTGACAAAGGGCACTAAATGCAGTATGCGTCAAATAGACCATCGCTCAATGAAGTCACTTAGCTATTCAAAACATGTCCAGCCATCACTCAACCGTTTGCACCAAGAACGGGGGGGAAATTCGCGCTTCTTCCCGGACACAACCATTTCCAAACAGCAGCTTTAGCTTGCTTTGGTGAGAGACATCAGGACATACATAGTTTATTCTCCCCCACCCGCCTTCCATCTCCCAGTGCCGCTCTTAGAAAACCAGCCCTGCGGTACCCACTCCCCGTTCTCTCCCACCACAGGGTGCTCCGTGGACACCGACAGGCACAGACATTATCCCTGGATGTCCATAAACCCCCGGCAGCCCACCCTCCAGCTGGGAGCTGATTCATAAACGGGGCTTTTACAATGGGCTGTAACGTGGGCTCTTGTGCCCTCGCTCTCTGCTTCTCGCTACGTGTGTAACACAAACCACGCATTTACATCGGTTGCCCCTATCCCTCCGGCACGGGCTGAAGACCACCTCCCCAGCCCACGCGTACACCAATAGCAGTACTGAGCAACACATATTTAAAAGCGAATCACTGGCCCCTCTTTTCTTTCCCCCTCCCTTAGGAACCTCTGATTCCAGAAGTTGGCTGCGGCGGTGTCTCTTCTGCCATCAGACATGTCACTGAGTTGCTGTTCAGTTTCACCACATCAGACTTAGGCTGATTTTTCCATTCAGAGACTCATTTATTTTTAGCCTTTACCATAAACCTTAAAAAAATCCAAACCCACAAAAAAAGCCCCAAACAAAAACGCACTCCCCCAACAACAAACCAACGGGGGAAAAATCCCAGCCCCAAACCAAACCAATCAGCCGCCAAACAGACCCCTCTGCACCCAGCCCAGCGAGATGTGCTTGCTTACAGACATTATGAAATGCTCTGAACTCCGCTCGAGATGACTGGAATCCTTAGGCTGACTGTACAAGGCATTTTGGACATAACGGTTGCTTCCCTTTCTCTCTTTTTTCCCTCCTAAAGTGAACTAACAATTGCATCCAAAGCGCTTTGCAGTCACCCCCTCCCCGCATCGCCCCTCACTCCCAGTCTTGTCTTTGCAAATAAGCCATTTGCAAAGAGAGCAATTATTTCACTCTGTGGTTACAGCCGGAGCACAGCAATAATACAGCATTTTGGCACTGCTTTCCCAGGAAATACAAACAAGCTGAAGACAGGCAGACCGCACGGTTGCTCTTTGAAAGGGTCTCTCGGTGTTTTTGTTACGCACACATTATTCCAGTTGGAGGGGGAGAAGTGAATTTTTTGGGGAGGGGGGGAGGGGGTGGGGAGAGGGAGGGTGGGGAAGAGGAAGGGAGAAGGGAACAGAGCAGAGAATGTTTGCCTGTCTTCTTGTCTCTGTGCCCTGAGTAACTGAGCCCACTGCTCTCGCTCCGTAGTGAAAGGAATGAAGTGAGAAAATGGTGGAATGTGGAGGGATTTATTTGGAGGGGGAGAGAAACATGGGGTGGTGGGAGAGGAAAGGGGGGGTGGGGTGTAGATCCAGAATCAAATACCTTCCAGGCAGCAGGTTCTCCATAATCCAGAATGGGTCATGACTTCCTCGTTCTTTTTGCTGGTTTCGTTCTCACTGACAGTTTTAGTCTTGCAAACCCCTCTGGAGTAAAGCCAGTAGTCGGTCCCCACAGCTATGGTCATCAGGCTGAAGGCAGCGAAAGCACCAACGGTGGTTAAAAGCATCTGAACACCTCTGTCAAAGAGCCCCATAATTCTTCATTATACAAATACCCAACCGCCTTCTGATTCTTGGGGTGTGTGTGTTTAATAAAATAAAAGAATAATAATTCCGACTAATAATATAATGGGTATATATAGAGAGATAGATATCAAAAAAGGGAGGTAAGAAAGCCCACGGAAAAGAGTGTAAATTAGAAAGACCACACGGGAAGAGGCTTGCCTTTTAAATCGGAAACGTTCTGGTTGAAATATAAAAAAAGGAAAAAGGAAAAAAGAAAAAAAAAAAAAGAGAGAAAAGAACCAAGAAAAACCAAACAAATAAAGAGAGAACCCCCCCCAAAACGAGACGCCTTAATCCCTTTTTCTAAAATTCTGGTCTCCAGTTTCCATATGTAATGGCTAATTTGGAGATGGCTTCCACAGTGAACAGGGGAGCAGCAGCAGCATCCTCAACACAATCTCTCATTATCTGGACCTAGACAGTTAGAGACTGTAAGAGCAGAGATGCAACCTTCAGTCTTCTTGCTTAGCTCTGCAGCCTGCGCCATGAAAATCCTTTTCCTTCCCAGTTATCTTCCTTGGGTTTTTTATTTTTTTTTTTTCCCGGCAGCGGCAGTCGCTCCAATCCTCTCTCACTTTTTGCTCGCTTGCTTCTTCTTGCCTTCGCTCGCTCCTACCACCAAGCCAGACTGCCCAGTATACTGTAAGCCCTTGATTTCAGCTGAACAGGTGCCGAGGTCTTGCCTCCCATGGCTTTTCCCGCACAGCCGCGGCGCTCGCTCCCGGCGGAGGTGGGCGAGGAGAGAGGGGGGCTCCTGGGGGGCGGGGGGGAAGAGGAGGAGGGAGGAGGGGGACAGGCGCTGCGCCCCTCCCGGGCGGGGTGGGGGGGGGGTGCGGAGCGGAGCCCGGCTACGGCACCCCCTTGCCCCGCGGCGGCCCCCGGCGACTCCCGGGCTCCGCTACTGCATCAAGGCGGCGGCGCGGCGGCCGGACGGCTCCCCCCGCGGCGGCGGCGGCGGCCGGCGGTGCTGCAGGACACGTCCCCGGGGCGGCGGTGCGGGAGGAGCGCTCCCGGGTCCCCGGTGCTGCAGGACACGTCCCCGGGGCGGCGGTGCGGGAGGAGCGCTCCCGGGTCCCCGGTGCTGCAGGACACGTCCCCGGGGCGGCGGTGCGGGAGGAGCGCTCCGCGGCCCGCGGTGCTGCAGGACAGCTCCCGGGGCGGCGGTGCGGGAGGAGCGCTCCGCGGCCCGCGGTGCTGAAGGACAGCTCCCCTGCCCGCGCCGCGCCGCGCCGCCCTGCCCGCGCCGCCCGCGCCCCAGCATCCGCGGGCGGCTGCCGCCCTCCTCCGCTCTGCGCGGGCAGGCAGGCGGGCAGGGAGGGGCGGAGGGGGGCAGCCTTCCCCCCTCCCTGCGCCTTAGCCCGCCGCTGCCGGCCCCGGGAAGGAAGGGTTGGTCTCCCGGGCCGCCGCGGAACCCAGAGGAAGGTGTAGCTGGGGGTCTCCCTCTTTCTCGCTTTTCTGCCCCCCACCTCCGCCCCCCAGCTCAGCCGCCTTCGCATCCCCGCTGTACGTGCCTGGAGCTGCAAGCGCAACCCGCACACCGCGGTTAGACCCGCGCAAAACTTCAGTCAGCCGTTTCTCTCCCCGGGAGACGGGTGAAATGTAACGTGGAAGGGTAATTTACAAACAAGCGTTTATTACTGTTATTACCGCCGTCGCTATGATTTTTAAGTGCTCGCTCTTTGCTCTTCTCGGGTTCGCTGCAAGTTGCGTCTGTTGTGGTGTTGCTCGTCTTCCATCCCTCCGTCCGCCCCTGACCAGCGCTCTGTGAATCCCTGCGTTCTGACTTTGGCTTGACAGCTTTTGCTGACACCCCAATGCCTGCTCCAAGAAGCAGACATTTTGGGAAGATTCTTCACCAGAAAGGACGCCTTATCATTATTATTGTTACTATTACTTTGCTAAGGAAAGGAACCACCAAAACTGAATCCCTTCCTCCCTCCCCCCAACCCCTGAAAAGCACTCCACCTTTCACAGCCTCGTTCTACACGGAACGATGCATGAGCTGAATGGATGCAGGCTGAAATCTCTCACTGCCTAAGTTTCCTGTGTCAGACACAACCCGATAGTACCGGGAACACATACAAAATTGTGCAATGCTGACATCTAAGTATGTCATAATCCTCTCTCTCTTCCTCGCCAGTGTCATTACACCAGGTTAATTACATTAGTCACCTCCTGGTTCTATACACGTAGCTGCTCATTAATGCAACAATCATAAAGAAAAGAAATAATCTGATTCTTGATGCTACCGATTTTGTTTCTCTCTGATCAGATTCATTGTTCAGTGAAAAAGAGACCAGAAGAGCTGTTTTAGGTTCACTGCTGTTGCGTGCGGGGGAGCAGGGCTGAGGGAAGGGGGTGCGGGGAAGTTGAACCAGTTGGAGGGCTTCAGCCACACTGCAGTTTCATAACCCTATTTCTCTCTCCTCTCTTCTCCCTCTCTGGGTGCAGACTGGGTTTGCCTTTTCAGGACAATGTCCCCCAGGACTGTTGGGACATGAAGGGCTCCATAACACGGAGCAGCGGGGCCACTGGCTGCCCGGCAGACCGCTGATCATTTTGGAGGGCACAGACCAGGCTGCCCTCGCAACTCAGGCTGAGATAGGCGTGTTTAGCAGCAAGCACTCATGGTGTCTGCTATCAGCCATATGCAGATCACCACCAGCAAGCAGCAAAGGCCCTGGAGGAGGCAGGAGAAAGGATGGAGGGAGGGGTCGTAGAAGACTAAGACCACTGACACATTTTCGGGGGACAAACACATTCCCTACCCTCAGCTGGGGGAATCCTGACTTTGCCCTCTGCCACATAGGCTGGGAGTCTCTTTCTGCACCCATAGAACTACCAAACAGCCAAGGATTGGCAAGGGGGGGTGGGGGGTGGGGGTGGCCCCAGTGCACCTTTAGCACTCTGAGTGCAGCCTGCTGCAGGAGTGTGGAGGATGGTAGTTGTGGCTCTTTGAACTATTATCCTTGGATCAAAGGAACTTGAGGGTCAGAGAGATGCAGAGAACACCCCTAAGCCGGTGGGAGTTTTTGACTCTACAGGGATGGCCAATGTTGAGAAGGAGGCTCTGTGAAGCTCTTAGCTGGGGAAGCTAGAAAAGATCACGCTAGGATTGCGCCTTTCTGAGATATTTCCGCCAAGAGAAGGAAGGGGCCTTGAGAAGGGAAAGCGTAAGGGAGCAATAAGCAATCCCTGGGACTCAAGCCATTTTTGTGTTGGTGGTTGTTCCCTCCACCCCCACCCAGCATTCAAGTTTTCTGATTCTTCAAAGGAGGGTAGAAAAGCTGGGCCAGGAGCCTGAACGACTCTGAAGAGGAAAAACCTTCAGCTGGGTACTCTGGTGCAGAGCTCTTCTAGTAACGCCACACAAGCAAGCTGACTGGAGCAAGTGAAGGCAGAAAGGGCTTAGGCCCCCTGAAAGCTCCCCCATCCTTACACACCAGGGTCATTCAAAGAGGAGAGGGAGAGAAGGGCCGTTGCTACGTGTGTTCGCTCGGGGCTCACCTGTGTTGCCCATGCGGTTCAGTGTTTATTTCACTGTTACACGTGGTAGTGCTGCTTTGGGTCGGGGTATGCTGGGCTGCACAGACAGGGGTTGTCTCTGGGTGGAGGAGCTTGCTTCTGCTGGTAGCTGAGTCCAGTGAGACTAGTAAGGTGAGCAAGCAGTCACTGCAGAGGCTGTAGGTTTGGGCTTGCAGGGGACCCCAACACTGTGAGGAATTACAGATTTAATCTGTAACAAGAAAAATATTATGGAAACGTCAGGATTACATCTCTTTACATTTAACAGATCCAGTCAGATGCAGCAGCTGGGTCGAAACAGAGACCCCCAAACCCATCCAGAACTAGGATTCCTTCTTTGCTCTGGTAAATATTTCTAGAGCTTTGACAAGCTTGGTTTCAGCTAACTACAGCATCAGGACAGAGACACATTCTCCTCGAAGAAATTGCCAGTGTAAGAAGGCCAGGTTTGCAGGATGGCGAGCTCTTTAATCTCTGGCTAAGAGGAGTGAGACCTATGAGGGCTCAGCACATCCCAGGATCAGGACTAAAGATGGCTTCCTGCCACACACTTCCCAATTTCCAGAAATAATTCTCTTCCTGCTACCCTACTTATATACTCTTAGACCATTCACAATAATCCCTCTACAGTTCTAAATGCCACCGGAGAAGAATGGAACAAAGGCAATGCAAATGCCAGAATGTCCTGTGTGACTGCTTGTGCTGTGGCGAGATGCTGTGCTGAGATTTCATCTTTCCTACAAAGAATCATTAAAAATGATAATACAAAACAAGAATACAGAATAAAAACACTGTGACAGATTTTTACAACGGTCGCGTCTTACTGAATAGCGCAACGCAGAATGACATCTATAGAGGAGTAAGGAGAGAGAAATTAATAGTCTGGAGGAAATAGGGAGATTTTAAATTACATTTTAAATTACTTGAAATGAGAAGCTGATGAGACAGGGAGCCGCAGGAAGTCTGCTTCCAATGGCAAACCAAGAGTGCTGCTATTTGTGGAGAGAAGGGGCAGTGCTGTAGGAAAAAAAGGGGCACAAGAAAGATGCAGGAAGGGAGATGAAGGGCACAAAGTCGGAAGCAACTCCATGGGATGGTAATGGAACCGAATTGAGTGTTTGTGGGTTGAGTACTGCAGTGCAGCTTTTCAGCACATAGGAGAAAATCAGACAGCGGTAGTGTACGAAAAGTGGTGTCTAGGAATCTTCATCCCGGGGAGGCCACCTCAGAAGGAGCTGCTGTAATGAGATGTAAAAGAGATGGAGTTGATGCAGCTGTATTTGCAGGCAGAGCAGAGGTGTTAATAGACAGATGCACCAGCAGAGGAGATGTGAGGAAAAATAAATTGGGGTTAGGGTGATGATTACAGAACTGGAAGCCAATGGGGCAGAGAAGATAGAAGTGAGATATGGTGCAGAAAGAGAACCAGTATCTAAGAGATTTCACTGGAGAAAGTTGAAAAAGTCACATATCTGTACGGTTAGACAAGCAGAGGGGGTGATCAGAGCAGTCGTCACTGCCATCCTAAGCTGAGGGTCCCAAAGCTCTTAAGAAACATTATTCACATCATATCTGCATGCTGACGGCTTTCTTAGAGCAATTTAACAAAGTAGCAAACCGAGGAAGGAAGATTTGTGGTTTTGCCAAGGAATCACAGGTGGAAATGATAGAGATGAGATAGAGAGATAAATACAGATGGGAAAAGCCTCGGTGGTCCTCTCATCTTCAGGTTCACATAACTTGAGAATCAGCATAAAATACACTTCAAGCATCGAATATTCAAATGCTACGGGAGATTCATCTCTAGTATAACACCGTGACCAGAAAGGAAGAAAGAAGATGGGAGGTACAGTGTGCGGAGGTCTAACAATTAAAATGAGTAGGTTTCCATGCAAAAGTGGTGCTGGTGCTGCCCTGAGTGCATTACAAACACCTGTGTTAGACAGGAGTGGAACTCTGGCAGGGACCAAGTATGAGGTTACAAGGCTGCAATATGTAACTCCCTCAGTTTCTGACCTATATCCTCTTCCAAGCTAAATGCTGTGCGAACGAGTCATTTAGCCTCATAACACTCTTACAAAGTAGCATGTTCACTGGTTTGCGGAGGCACTGAAGCACTGCAAAATTCAGAACATAATCTCAAAGCCTGCCAAATTATTTGCACTGATTTTAGTGGGATTTGGGTGCTGCTATAAATGAGTTGAGTACCCACGGATACCCAAGAAATTTGTTGCAGATTGAGGATTGAAACTAGAACTCCTGTGCTTTCCATGCAAGACTCCTTTTTCCCATGAAGCCTTTTCTTCCATTGAATGGCAACCTTTGAAATGTTTGCTACTTGAAGACATCTGGGAAAAAAACCAAAAAAACCCAAAAAACCCAAGTGCTATCTCATGAGCCCTGTGGGTTTATTTCTTCCAGAAGGGAAGGCTTCCTTCTTTATTTGAAAGAGAGTGAGAGAAGACTGGGATTCCCAGGATAAGCTTTCCGCCATGATGAATTGCTGGGATGTGAACTGTTTTGCCTCTCTTTCTCTTTCCATGCTGTGCTGAGGTTTGTATGTACAGCAGCCTCCTAATCAATAGGAATAGAAAAAAAAAAAGAAATCAATGCCTGCAACCCATTAGCTCTAACAGAGGGCAGGCTGCTAACAAGTCACTGTAGCTGGAATTCTAGTATTTGGTAAAGTATCCTCACTGAGGATATATGCACACATAGAGACACAAAATTAGTGAATAAGCTAGCAGAGAAAATCAGTTGTGAGAACATTCCCCATCTCACCAGCATGTCCATCCCCATGTATCTGCAGAACTATGTTAAACTAAAGACAGTATATCCCCCTACCCCAGATGCTGTCCCTCATACGCTTCTACTACAGAGCACACATTTTTCTGCACTTGATCTATAATCCCAGGCTCCCTTCGTGCTGAATCATCTTGTATATACAAAAATACCTGCCTCTACACACTCTTACTCCTGCATGCACAGTAGAAGTCCAATTTCAGACCCACTTATTCACAAGCATATAGCCATTCCCTTTCCTTTGCTGTATCCCCAGATCCTTCATGGAAATCCTCTTTTTTCTTCCCATTTATATCCTTTTGGATATTCACAGTTCCCACAGACATCCACACACTTCCAATCCTGGAAGCGTATTCCGGGAAACAAAAAGTTGGTGAAAAGGTTCTGGCATGGGTTTTGTCATCAGAATCTGCTCTAAGGCCAAAGCAGAGGGAAAGGGTCTCCAGAACAGCTCAGAGAAGCAATGGGTCTCGCTGCCCACTGTGCATACAATATGGGCATAAGTAACTGTCTTGGTCCCAATAAAGCCTTTGTCCATCCACTCACTGACTGTAACTGGAACAGACTCTCACTCCTGATCTGCCTGTCACGGAAAGGGATGGTATCTCCATGAAACTCCAGGGAGGAAATGTGCAGCAGCTGTGGCTTGACTCTTAAAGAAGAAAAAGTCTGTTTTCATGTAAACGTAGAAGTTATCAGAGAATTGCAAAGAACAAGGCAAGAAAGAGAAAGGCCTTGAGCTTTTTTTTCTGCCCTGAAGGTTTTCAGAATCTTCCTGGAAGCATCAGCACAATGATAAATGCTGAGGGAAAGGTGAGGCTTACAGCGAGGGTGGTTCATGTTGACACTGATCGATATTCCATAATATTACGCTTTCTTCCCATGCACAGGGCACAGATGGGGACAGAGAAGAGGATCCTGTGCAGCCTCATCTATTCAGTATCATCCTTTAAAGCCACAATCCAGCCCAAACGTGAGGTTTTGCCATCTGCTTCTCAGCAGCTACAGAGGTACCACTGGGGCTTCCTGCACGGGGCACACTTGTTCTCCTGGGTCTGGCGGTACTGACGCAGGTAGCTCTTCTGCAAGGCAGCTATATGCGCTTTTGTCTTCTTTAGGACATCTCTAGCTCTTCTTCTGTCAGATAGTTAAGGGTATCAGGGGAGGAATACTGAACCTTTAATTTCTCTGATGCTCAGTAATAAATCAGGGTTCAAAGAGACTCGTGAAGGAACATCCTAAGCAAAGCAAGAGAAATGGTTAGTCTCTGGGATAGGTTATTTGGTCCCTCTGACTTTTCACCAGGTCCCGTCAATGGCAATAACAGGCTACCACTTTCAGTGTGTGAGAAGGGTTTCTTTCTGTAGTCCCAATAGCCAGGGAGGCATCCTGTAAGATGTACATGTACTTTAGACCCTTTTTCAGAGAAAGCCAGCTGGTACATTGCGTCTACAGAACCGTCACATGAATTCCTAGGATTAGGTTTTACATTACCGTTGTAACGATTTAGGATCCCCGGTGTGAATTCCTATGGAGGAAGTAGGTTAAACACACCAGATTAAGCCAGTCAGATGCTACACTGGAGCATTGTGGTGATGCACAAAACAATATCCCATGGACAGAAATGGTACAGAGGTGATATTCTCTGCCTTGGGAGTGGAGGCCTATTTTAAAAAGAAAGCAAAACACATGCGTCTATTTAGGCTTCTAACTCCATGTTTAGACATCGAAGAACTGCCCTGATTTTCAGTTGTGCTGAGCAGTCAGCATCTCACATTGATTTTGCAGAGATGTAAAAGCTCCAAATAACGCTGAAAATCTGGATGTCTGTTTTGATGTCTAAATGCCATCTTAGCAGATTAACTTTCACCTTGTATAACAACAAAATTAATAGAAATTAAATCAGAAGTCCCAAGGCCCAGTGCTGGGCTCATGGGGACTTGCCACTTTCAGTCATTCACTGCAGCTGCTGACCACTTGTGAAGATTTCTGGGAACAGTCTGAAAGCAGAGTTTACTCATACTGGGGCAAATCATAGGAAGTGAGGAGTCCACTGCAGAGCAAAGCAATTCCCAGCAGTGCACTTGGCACATCCAGTTCCACCAGACCAAGCTCAGGACCTTGATGATGCCTCTCTGCTGGCTCTGTGGGTCTACTTGGCAGCACTGACCTCAGCAGAGGCTGGCCAAACCTGCCAGCCCATCCTTCAAGGCTGTGGGAGTATGGTTCTCCTTTGTGCTTCTTTGATTTGTTTGCTCCGTTGTTGTCTGCTCTGACACAGTGAGCAAGTCTGACAGGGGGCACGGGGAAGCGTATCTATCTTGGCCATGCTCCTCCCTCCACATCGGCAGTACAGGAACATGCACAGGAGAAGACAGCTCAGAGGCAGGAAAAGGGAATCTCAGGCTGGTTATTCCCTGGGTTAAAGCGGTGGCTGGGAGACGAGCAGTCCCCTGTGCAGAGCTGGTCCTCCTCCCATGCTCACCACTACTGCATTCTTTGATGGGATGCTTTTCCAGGTTGCTTGTGTCTGTTAGATAAAACTATTCGGTTGCCATCTTTCCAGTAGCCAGTCTGAAGCGACAAACCGCTCCTGTGTTTCTCAGACCATTGGGACTCTCCTCTGCAACTGACCTATATTAGTTATAAGCTTCATTCGTTCTGGCCTGCTCTCCTCTCTCTTCTCCCACATGGAGCACATGCACCGCTCCTCCCCCTCAAACAAACACCTTTACACATCCAAGGACATTGTAAAAATAAAATGATCACAACCTGGCCCTCCGGGAACCTCGGTTTTACAGTTTGTCCCGCTCTGATGCCAACAGAATTCACAACCCAGTTCAAGAGAGACAGACAGTGAGTGAGAGAAAGCAGGCAGACAAGCACAGGCAGAAGGAGATGGAGGGAAAAGGGAGAGATAAAAATGTAATAGAAGAAAAGAAACAGAGCAACCAAAAGGAATAAGCTGCAACAACAAGGAAAGGCATGTACGCTAGGAATCTGTAACAGAGAAAGGGGATGGAGTTACAGGGAAGAGCAAAAATTGAAAATGTTATAAAGTTGAAGGAAGAGGTGAATAAAAAGGTGAAAAAACATAGAGGACAGAAGAGAAAAGAAAAGGTCAAAAGGAAGGAGGGAGGTCAAGGCAGGCAGCAAAGCAAGGTGGTGACTATGACACAAGGTGGAAGAACTAAGAAGGTGCCTGTGGATTTAGGCACTGCTTTTTCACGCCTCCTTTTCCATTGAGAGTACAGTGTGAGGAAAAGGGCAACAGCAGGGGGAAGAGAAGGATAAATAAATGTCTGAGCTGCCATCTTAAACAGCTCCTAGCAGTCAGGCAGGTACATTGGAAACGGGCAGCGCACAGGTTGCGGGTGCTCAGGTACACGCTGCGGTTCAGCAGGCAGGAAACGGTCCGCACTAGCACAGCGGCATTCCCAGGTCTGCTGGGTCTGTGTGCAGGGGCAGTGAGCCCTGCATACGTAACAACGCTGCTGTTTAGTACCGGGGGTGGTGCTCGGATCTCTGCCCTCCATCCTCTCCTGGTCCCCGTAAGAAAAGCTCAGCCCCAAACACATGAGCTGCTTCTCACATGAATCCCCTTCCTCTCCCCTGCCACATCGCCATTGTGGTTTGCGCTCCGAGAGCTGCCTTCCCTTCCCCTGCCTTTCCTCTGTTCCCCACAGTTCATCTCTAGCCTTGATCTTTTGCTTCTTATAACTCGCCTTTAGCTCTCTCATTCTTTGTGGCTCTTCTTCCTGTTATTCGTTCAGCTCCTCCTTACACAGGCATATATAAACACCCCCACACACACACTTTATTTCCATCTCCGTAGTCATCCACTTACCTACTACCGTAGTACCTCCCTGACACACATCCCTCTCCCACAGACAATCCATCTCTCTCCCCACCACACACACACCTGCCAAATCTGTCTGGGTTTCCTTCCTTCACAGCCTTTCTCTCCCTGTCCTCCACCCTGTCCATCTCTTTGTCTCCCCCACCCAATTTTCCTGACTGTCTTTCTCTCTCTACACTCCATTCCCCTTTCCTTCTCCCCCACTCTGCCCATCTGTCTGTCCCTCCTTCCAGTTCTCTCCAGCTGATACACACATACCCTAGTCCGCCTCTCTCTCACCCCTTCTCCCCCCCCCTCACACATCTCATCTCTTTGTGTCTCCTACACACCCAGGCCCACGCTTGCTCTCTCCCATACTGAGAGGAGGCGGCGGCAAAGAATTTGCTGCTGACCGCTGCATTGCTAGGAGGCAAACACATGGCCGGCCTTGTGCAGGCCAGTTTCTGCCTGAGTGCCCCAAGTCACATATCCCCAGCATCATCCCCGGCACTGGGAAAACAGATGGTATAATAAATGAGTGCAGTCTGATAAAAGGAGGAAAGGGTGCCTGCCTCGGATGCCCCTCACCCGCGCAGAGACACACATCCAACATGGGCACGGCTCTCTCGCTGCCGTACCAGCCCGGTTTCGTGCCACGACTAGCCAGCTGAACAAGGCACAAGCTCTGCCCCAGTATCAGATGGAGAAGAGAGGGGTAGGACAGGAGAGGGTGGGAGTGGATGAAAAGACCAGTGGGTTTTCCTGACAGCCGCTTATAACCCCAGAAAGAAAAGTACGTGGGGGATGTAAGCAGTCATCAGACAGTGGGAAGGGCTGTTAGCATGGGAGGTGTAGCAGAAGCGTGGGGACGTGCAGTTCCAAGACCTCCATGTGCAGACAGGAGGAAAAAGGCAAGACGCATGGGCAGTGTAGAGGAATCAGGTATCCAAATGGTTGTGGATGGAGATGGATCTGGTGATCACTTCTGGCTTGGTGAAGAGGGAAAGCCACCCTACAAGCAGTCTTAGCTGGGAGGGCCATAAAGAGCAATGACAGACCACATAGGGAAACATCCCCAGGTCTCAGTAGGTGCAGAAACTAGAAGACAGACTGCCTTACTTCCAGCAGAACTGCCCTCCTACCCTTACCCCATCTCATGACATCGTCCAAGAATGCTCCTTTCTTTTCACTACCTCCCCAGGCATCTGCCCCCAGAGCTTCGTAGCAGCCTTCCCTCTGCATTTACCACATATGACACCCACACTTGGCTACCCGTTTCCAAGCCCATCAGCGTTCCTTCCCCCTCTAACGCTGAGACATTCATGGCAGCCTGATCTCTGCTGACAATAGCACAGAAAAGCATTATCTTAACCCCTCAAGACGTCTTTCCTTGATGCTCTGCTCTCCTTACAAGCGGATGCGATGCCCGATGCTTCAAGAGCAGCCTGAATTTCAAAACTTCCCGTTTCACCGTCCCCAAACTGAAGCCACTCGACTTCACAAAACCAAAGCCCTAGAAACAGCACACGACGGCCACACGCAGCTGTCAGACTAAGAGAAAGCGACGCTTCACAGGAATCAAAATAAATTAGCAAAAGCAGAGAAGGGAAACCAATACAGAAAAGAGATCCCTCCCATGCAGAGCTGAAGGCTTTTTTTATTGAAGGTAATTGTATTCATGAACAGAGTGATTTCTATCATCTGCTTTATATTGACCTCACGCACATCACATTTTTTCTCTTTTTTTGAGGTTAAATATTGATATTCTGGGAAGGTCTTCCACTGTAAGAACTGATGGTGAAGTTTTTGTTGTGCGATGTCAATGCTCGAGTTGTAGTGGGCACTGCTGCTTGGTCAGCTGAGGTGCAGGTTCTCTTCCCCTTCCCTGAATGGATGAACATAACGTATTCAGGATGCTGCAGCACAGTCAGGCATCAGTTTATGTGTTGTTCCCTAGCCCCACCCCAAAAAAAAGAGTTGAAGCAAATAGGTCACCCCACATTCTGGCAAAAGAAAACAGAGATGGAGCTGGAACTGATTTGTGTTTTAAATCATACAAAGGTGTGTGGGTAATAATTGTGGGCGTCTGTTTCCCTTTGCTTAGAAATCCCCTTGGAAAAAATGTACTCTGAATTTCCAACCTCTCTTCCACCCTTTTAGTCCGACAGTGTCCCTAGTTTACCCACCCTATTTTTTCTGGTCTCCCCTGGATATGCTGTCTCCAGCCACTGCTCCTCACAGCATCACAGCTTGCTGTTCTTCTCCCCCCACACTCCTCCTAGGCTCACCATTCTGGATTCTCACTACTGCCCTACCAAATCCCAGCACCATCCCTGCCACACAGACTCTTAACCCACCCTGCCTCGTCCTAAGGCAGGCCTTGCATCCTGAACCTGAACTGATGGCTACCACTGCCCTTACTCACCATGGCTCTGAATTCCCCAAACCGACCTTGGCCCTGAAATTCTCTGCTCCGTTATTTATTCTTACCACCTGCCCTCCCACCTGGTGTCATCCAGCTCTACCCTGTATCCTCATTTTCCCTCTGTGGCTCATGCAAAAATTACTCTTCCTCCCACATTATTTCCATACATCATTCTACAAGCCAGGAAAAGCCTTAGGTCTTCCCACCCTCCCACTCTGCTTCAGCAAATCCTCTAGGGTCTTCAAGAAGGGATAAAAACCCCATCCTTTCCTACACACTCCTATTCCCCTACTGCTCCTGCATGTCCCCTGTTCAGGACACAGCAGCGGATCAGTCCTGCCTACGTGCCTACTCCGCTCACAGTCCCCAACTCTAAGTCCTCATATTGTCTATTTTTCCAGTGCTTGTGCAGAAAGATTTCAGGCTCCACATTTCTCCATCTGATGCGTATCTGGCTGGAGGGAAACTCATCAAACTGACCCCATCCCTGACTCCAGCTTGGCATGTAGGGTCTGTCACATTTCCCTGTTAAACACTGCCAGATCTCAGAGACCAGGAAAGAGCAATTCCAGGCTTCTCTTGACAGACAGCTTTAGGGGAGGAAATATGTGAAGCTACAAGAGAAGAATGAGGGAAAGACCCCCCAAGGAGTAAAAAAACCCTCAAACAACAACAAACCAACACTCCAAGTCAGAAGGAGAACAGCCAGTGTCTGTGAAAGTTACACTGCGGCAAGCACTGAAGAGCCAAGATGAGGCTGCCAGGACTCGGCTGGGGTCTCCTGCCAGGAAATTACACTCTAGACTGAGCAACATTCCCGTCTCTCAGGTGATTTCAACAGGGAGTCACAACACCTAAAGAGCCCTGGAAAGACTAGAGATTGAGTAGCTCTCTTCTTCCTCCCTCCCCCAGGCATTGTTGTTCCGGGTCAACAGAGCCAAGGGCAACTGGCACAGAAGACACTGTTCTCAAGGCAAGATGACAGCAGGAGGAGGAAATAGGATGCAAGAAGCAGAGAGATGATGTGCCCTTAGGCTAAAAGAGAGACGTTGCGGGGTCCAACATGGCCCTTGAAGAGCTCCTGCTCAGACTCCACCTCTGCTGCAGAAGGTCCTGGAAGTCCCCCAGCCCCATGGAATACCATCTGCAAGATGGAAAAATCACTTGCTAAGAACAAGCAGATGTGGATATTCTTCACCAAGAAGTGGGTATAAGATAGGAAAAGAAGGACTGAGAATGCATGGGCAGAGAGGGATCCCATCATGGATGGTGTCAAGAATAGGAATGTCTTCCTGCTACTAGCAGCTAATTTGCCATCACACTGCTGGCTTTATACAGGCAGATGAAACAACTGCAAGCAGTAGATCGTAGATACAGTAATTATTAAAAGCAGAGCACAGTCTTGAGCGGGGTATGGACCCCCACAGATCTGTGTAAGCACCGGCAGAAAGCAGTTGCTGCCTACAGCACAGAAACGCAGTGTTTTCCCTGCTGTCAGCACCTGCGTCAGGCTCCTGGCTTCTCTTGAGATACAGCTCTTAATTGGGATAGATTGTACGTTTTCTGCTGTAGCCCAGCCCAGCTCCCGGTTTAATTGCTACTTTATGACTTAGCCTGTTTTGTGCTTTCCACGCTACTTCTTTCCCCACTTAATCTAATAGAATTATAGAAAGTATTGCTGGGAGGACCTCAGGAGGCCACACAGTTTATCCTTCTGCCCCAAGGCAGTATTTCATTTTCAACAACATCATGTGTCTTTTGCTATCAGGTCAGATCGGTCCAAGATGTATAGAGGGTAAAGAAATGAAGCTTACCTAGGGAGTCAATTGGCATAAAAGACTAAATCCAGCCCCCTAAGTCACTGAAGTTATATCAGAAATAACCCTGGTCCAAATGGTGTCATTTATCAGATCAGTTTTCTGAAAGATATCCTTTCTTAAGTTTTAAGTCTCTAAAATGAACAACTCTTTAGAAGGAACTGTTCTGACAGCCCCATTCCAGTATATTTAATGCTTTCTTACGAACAGCAGTGACCACTCCATTGTTAAGACTGAACAGATTTTATCACAGTATGATCAGCTTTGAAACTTCTATTAACTCCCACAATAAAACCTGATCTTTCTGGAACTTTATATCCTGTGTTTCATTCCACAGTAGAATACGTCTGGCAAGACAAAACAAAACCATTAAAGCATCTTTAATATGACAACTTTACACAAACGAATTTCCAGTAAAATTTCAGAATGTCAGTCAGCTTCTTAACATTCTTTCTTCCAAGACAATTTGACTAAAAACTGCGCCTTTGTTTCTTTTGTCTATTAATCTCTCTAAGAAGAAATGTCTTGCAGCCTTGGGAATAGATAATGCAGAAATTAGAAGGACAAAAAAAAAATCAGCTGGTGATGTATCAAGCTAAGTAAAGCAGGGCAGAAGCATAATGGGGATTCTGCACAGCAGAACCACGAGGACCAAAAGGAAAGGTAAGAAGGAGGGACTCCAAGGAGGAAAGAATGGTTTTTTTGTCTAACCAACCAAGCAAGCAGGAGAAAGAAGGACTATGGATCTCCTAAAAATTGTTAAAGGCCTGTTTGTTTCCTCCCCTTCTTTTGAAATTTCAGTTCTGGTTGAGCTGGATCTCTTGTGGGCTGTAAACACACATGCTGAGCACTCGCAGCGCTGCACAGCTGGGCAAAGCAGGGGAGCTGCAAGAAGACAATAAGCCTCCTGGCCAGCACTCAGGCTTTCTGCCATTCTCCCATTATTCTCCACAGTGTCTGCAATTCAGAGGGGTGCTAAGGCTATAAGCAGCACACATCCTCACCCCACAAATGTGACCACAGCAGTTACTGAACACAATAAGAGAAACTGAATGACGGCTGCAGACTCGTACTCATCCTGCTTGCCCAGCTCACCTACTCACTACCCTAAACTCCTTCACACAGACACAAAACTTATTTTCCACAGCCTTCCCGTATCTGGCTCCCATGTTCTCTACCCACTCTTCACGACTAGCCTCTACAACCAAGGTCACAAATAAGCTAGGAAAATAGCAACAAGCATCACCTGCATCACACTGGTATTCTATAGCACATTAGCCAGGAAGGACAACATATTATGCTTTTAAAATGCATTTGGAAGGACACAGATGGGTATTGTCAAACACAGCATCTGGAAAGACATGAAATCCTGTCTGCATTAGTGCTTTAAATAGTCCCGTGAAAAGCAAGTTGGGCAACGTGCGTTAGACACAACCTCTTTTCTAATTCCAGTCATGGCCTGTGGAAAGAGGGAAAGGGGCAGTGGGTGAATCCCTGCTGCTAGCTAATTAGATCATACATTTCCTCTCTCAGGCAATATATCTTTCCCTGCATGGGATGCATTTTTCTTCACTAACCTCTCAAAAGCAGCTTCCCTATAAATCACAAATCACCACTGCAAGCATTCTCTTAATGAGATCCTCCAGCTTTTGCATTCATTTAATAAAGCAGCATTCACCAATCTTCATCCTACTGGTGCACGTAGACTGTTTATTCCAAGTTATGGGAGGTCCTTTTGGTGTAGAGAGATTGAACTCCCTGGCTAAAGACTGCACAGGATTTACTTGATCATCCATTCCCAAGGCGTTCATCCTGCTGTATGCCACGTCACAGGTGGCATACACACCTGGCATGCTATTTCCAATACGAAAAAATATCTGCCTCGTGTTGTAATCACATCATCAATAGAACCAGGGGGAAATGAGCTGCCAGATCAAAACAAATCTTCTTTAGTTCTTTCACTAGATCAGCACAGCAACCAAAATCACTTTTATTCTTAACAGTCAGAGGTACTCGCACCTGCAGGCAAGATTCTATGCAGCCCATGTAAATCAAGATACCCCCCAGAATTAACAAGACAACCCATGTAAGACAAAAATGCCAGTGATGCTAATTCAAGTCAAAAAGGAGCGAGACTTCTAGTTACTCTAAGCCCATGGAGGAGTCTTTCCTTCTCTGGAGGAAGCAAGAGCTTTCCCAGCTGGTTCTGTCATTTTTTTAGGTGGCTTCTAGCAAAAGAACCTATTCGCTTTCTTTTCTTGTGGGCTGAGCTCCTACTCAACCTCTTTAGCTGGTATTCATGCTCCCTAGCTAATTCCCAGCATCAACACACTGTTGCCAGTGAAATGAGCCCAGCTGCTTCTCCAGATTCTTGAAGTGCTTCATAAACTCAGCCACAACATCTGCAGCCGTATTTCTTATGTTCAATCCAATGTCCTTTTCCTAGCATTGGGCATAAAAATGGTTATAAAATGCACATATAAAAGTCTTGAAACACAGATTCCTGAAAAGCCTGCCTGAAAAATCACTCAGTGTTTACTCACTACAAAATTCAGCTTCCCATGCCCAAGAGGGGTTACCATAATCTGAAAGGAAAGGTACGGCTCTGAACTCCTCGGTGTTAGTCTCAGTTACAAGGCAGTACCTTACCATGGATGCTTTCACACACTGCATTAGCAAGCAGACTCTCACACATGCAACATCAGTACCCCTCACAAAAGAGCGGTTCTTGTTACGCTCTCACCCTCCCTGATACAAAACTTCCAGCCAGACCTGGCTGAGTCAGAGTAACCCTAGCCAAGTTGTCTTTCATTTCCCGAGTCCTGTTCCACTAGTGACATCTCAAACGTGCTCTTTCATCCGAAATTCAAGGACAAGCAGGGAAAGTTTAACAACAAAGAGATCGCTGATTCTAGTAAGGGATTGAGAACTGAACCTAATGAGAGCACGGTATTGCCAAGTTCCACTGACAAAAAGGACACAAACCCACACAAGATGACAAATGCATGAAGAAGGAAAAATTATTTGATTAAGATTTTGGTCTCGTCCTTAGAATAAATGAGACATTCTTGCTATCTGACCCCATTCTGCAGATAAGCCAACTTGGATGTGCCTGTAGGAAGTCTTGCTCGCTGAGAGGTAGTAGCTTTCTGAGGAGTCCTGTGACCTGGGACCAGCAGAGGGCACTGCGTTACCAAGCGACAGCCGCACAGCTGCCAGGCAGCTCCTGCCAGCAGCGAAAGCGAGCCACATTGAAAAAAAGAACCAGATTCTAGAAGTCAGAAACACGTATTAGTCATCAGCATATCAGTCCTACAACTGGTAACACTGGTAAAATGGGCCACAAACGCTGGGCACTCTCAGAAACGCACCTAAATCCAGCTCCGTCCCCACACATCTCAGTCTCCATGTGCTGATTTTAGGGCACAGGCCTCCTCCTGAAAATGCTTCCCAAGCAGCAGGGCCAAATCAGTCCTGCCCTGCAACACAGGTATGAAGGCTGGGGTGATTTAATTTGAAAAACATCCTGTCAGCTTCCCCTCTCCTTCTCCAAACCTCTAAATCCTTGCCTGTAGCAGCAGGAAGTCTGTTCAGACAGGAGACAAGACAATATCAAAGCAAAGAGCTGGCAGTTTCCATCCTGCCCTCCCCTGTTACTCCCCACCTCCAACCCAGCAGACTTTCAGTGAGCAGAGAACCAAGTTCGAGGACATGAAAGGAATGCTGAGGTAGCAGCTTCAGAAGAGTGTCTTTCCACTTGCTTATTTCGGGTTTATTTTGAATTACCAGAAGATGACCATGAAGAAGCAAATAGCTCATCTTTTTTTCTTCTCTGTGTATTCCATCCTGCAGGATTCTGGGCACTAGGAGAAGCTTAGAGGATAAATAAGTCATCTCAGTCACGGCCCTCAAGCTAGTGAGTGAAACGTCTCCACTTTCTCCTTGTACAGTTGGTGGAATGACTTTGCCAGGATGTGGAAAGGGGCCTCAAAATTTTTCATCTCCTTCTGTAAAGAAATAAGAAAGCCGCGAATGACAGATGGAATAAGCATTTGACTATTTCTGTTCTAACTGCTTCACAAAAGACAGATTAAAACCGAGGGTGAGTTAGATGGCAAACAAGCCGAAGAGAGTCCCCAATTATCTTTCTTTACCTGAAAGAGGAGGTAGCTTTACAAACACCCACTTCCACAGATGGTGGGAGGAGCAGACACTCACCACTGACATCTCGCAGTATTCCAGGCCATGTTTCTCAGCCCACTCCTGTGCTTGTTTCTGCTCCACAACTCGACGACCGACCAGGTCTGTTTTATTCCCCACTAAGACACCTCCAGAACGAAAAGACACGAAACAAAGCGAAAAGAACAATGCATAAATGCTGACTTATTTGCAATACATGCTGGAACATTTGTAGAAGTAGCTGGAAAAGTTGGAGGCTTGGAGAACAGTCTACAACTACCTAGACAAGGTTCCACAAAGGAAACATATTTATGCCTTATTTGCTTTGTCAAAAAAGCATATGAGTTGGAGGAAGCCATGCCTGCCCCTGGATTAAAATAAATGCTCTATGCCACATATGAACACAAACAACTGCTGTCGTACAAGAGGGGAGCAGATAACAAGAATCTCACCCATTTCTTACCTGGGATGTGCAGTCCAACTGCTTGAGCCCTCAGCTTCTCCAGCCACTTGGCACAGTTGTTGAAAGATTGCTCATTAGTGACATCACACACAAGGCACAGGACGTTGGGCTGCTCCCACTGCACAGCAAGAAAGGAACATTGTCAGCTCTAATGAAACTGATGTGGTCAACAGCCAGTCTGTAAACAGGGCAAACACAGATGCTAAGACAAAAATAAAAAGCTTAACACACAGGAAACCTATGCCCTGGCTGAGGTTTCACATTTCAGTTAAGCTGACTAAATGGATAGCTGGCACTGGAAGAGGTGGTCTTGCCCTGCTTCCCCATTCCTGTCTGCACAGTCCTGTTCCTTCACTTGTATCAGCTCCGACACTCATCCCCGGGGAAGCTAATTCTTCGCGCTGAATCAGCGCAAAATTAATCCTAGAGAAAAAAGTAGAGAAGTTTTCTAACAGTTTGAGAAGCTGAGCCAGCTTCTAGAAGGATCCCTTGCAAACCAGACCTAGTGCAAGGGCAAAAGTAGAATTGCCTCTTGTAGAGCAATGGACCATTAGGTTGGCTCAGCCATCTTATGAAACCTCCCATCAATTAATTGATCCTATGCCTCAAAATGAAATAACACAATGGAAAACTGTACAGGTAAGGACACAAACGCACGAAGGAAAAATCAAGGGCAAGATTATGCTCAAGGTCAAGAATGAGTCCGCTTGGATCAAACACATCACTAGAACACAAAGAAATGCCACTGTTGGAGTAGCAGCAAAATAGGTTTCTCTAAGAAATAAAAGTGACTTTAACCAACAGTATACAGCGATTCTCAGTTAAACATGCCTATTTCTTTTGTAAGAAAACAGAATTACTATCTGCCTTCCTTCCTCTGGAAAGTATTTCTTCTAGGACTTTTACAAGTTTTAGAGAGGTAGAACAGGATGCATTGGCAAGTGAGGTAATTGCTCCCATTTACACTAAAGACAAAGTTTGCTACATCTGCCAGACTGGGGAGTTCAGATCTTCAAAGCAAAAGCACTTACTTGGAAGAAGAGGACTGTTACATAAGACTTACCAGTTTCTCCAGCATTTCAGAAAATAGATCTTTTCCTGCAGAGTCAAAAATGAAGAATTCCTGAAAGCGGAAGCAGAAAGAAGGCTCTGGCCAGGAAAAAAAATGCAGTGCAGAACAAGGTTTTGAAAGTAAATACTCAGACTTGTAACTCCCACATTTTGTTCAGTACAGCAGTGTCATGTCCCTAAGGGACAAGTTCCCTGCACTGAGAATACTCCAGTTCAGATAGTATCAGAAAAAAATAAATAGCTATTTTTCATGTATAACCAATCGATGATTACCTCCAAGACGCCAAGGCTGGTTTCCATCCCTACCGGGAACAGAGTATGTGGAGTGGGACACTATTATACAAAATTATACACGTGGCCCACATTCCACCCGTGGCAGTATAGGGCATTAAGGAAAAATAACAGGTAAGTTCCAGCTTCTGTAATTCTAAGGAACATGAACTAAACCTGAGTGCCCTGAAGGACAGAAGAGAATGCTAACAAAGCTGGCAACAGCTTTGGTTTAAGATGTCATGTTGGATATAAGTATGTAAAACTTACATTTTTAAGAGTAAACTAACCCTGGAGTATTGGCAATTGTACACGATCAGCCTCATTTCCTTAATGCAGCTTTATGGCCACATGAACATGCAGAAGCATCTTCCACCAGAATGAGACTGAAGTGAGGTTTGAGCTCTGGATGTCTCTTTCTGACCCAATTTATGTCACAGAAAAACTCACCACGCTATCACTTGTCTCTGGAACCGATACAGCCTTCACCAACAGTTCTACGCCCGTTGTCTGTCAAGAAGAATCAGGAAAACAAGGCTCAGAAGAGTTTTTAAAAGCCTGTCCGACTGCATACCAACTATGCATTGGATTGAGGCAATTCTTCTGAATCATTACAATCCCATCAAACACAGAGCGCTGGGAACTCCTCGTAGCTGGTAACATACTCCCACCTACATGTCAAAGCCACGTAAATTTGCTCTGATGAGGAAAAAGACAGAGAAGAAACAACATCCAGAGCTTTGCTTAGATACAACCAAGGGTACAAGCTGAGATCTGCAGGGCTACGTTCACTATCACATTGCTGCTGTAAAGCACACCCTAGAACGTTTTGCACCAACCATGTGATTAGTTAACATATGGGACTGAGGTTATTTGTGCCTCTTCCACCTTTTATCTCATTCTGCTTTGTAGCTTGTTTGTTTGTTCTATTTCTATCCTTAACTTCTGGTTTCCATCTTTATTTCAATGAATAAACATATTTTAGGGTTCTTTTTTTCTCCACAGTCATATTTTCCTTTTTTTACTTTACTTATATTTACTTTTATTTTTATCCTGCTTCTGATTAGTCATCACCATTGATTCTCACACTGAAAGACTGCAAACTGTATCCTCTTCATCTGGGAACAGTTTCTGTAGATTATAATTATCTTGGGGCTATGCAGCACATCTTCATGTTTGCATAGTGATAAGCGCACTGTCCACGCGCACATTTAATAGTTGGAATTAAAAGCTTTCTCCTTCCGCAATGCTTTTTCATAGAGCATTCCCTAAAGGGGGAAGCTCTCTAACACCACAAACGCTTGTGAAAACGTTGGTTCAGTGGGAAAATTATAAAATTAGCTAAATTACTTTGCATTAAGTTTTAAAACCAGCACCCACATAATGTAAAGACTTACTGAGAGTTAAATGGTTTCTCTTCAGAATCTAGGTTGTAAGAGAAAGAAAATGCCGTAAGACCCCGCCCTGAATGCCTCAACCTCAAATCATATTCTTTATTTTGTTCTAGACCTTCCTAGTTTTCTCGTGCAACTTAGCAAAATGCTGGATAACAGTTTGAGCCTGCTGTAGGCTTACCAGTGTGTAGTTCTTCTGAAAATGAGCCCCATCGTTGCAGAACATCTGGGCTAAAGCACTCTTCCCCACAGCTGAATCTCCTGCAAAACCAAAACCAGAAAATATTTTTGTTTCATCTTAAAGAATCTTATTTTCCCTCAGTTCTGTTACTATCACATACCATAAGAGCTAGGATGCTAGAACTCTGAACACAGGCAAGAGAACTGTCCCAAGAAGCACAAAACAATCTAAAAGGTAACACCCATGCGAGGATATAAATATTGCCATTATGCATACTGGTGCCGACATCATATTTCTGCTCTGTGAACGACAGTGAAAGCCCCCCAGATCAGGGTGGAACTGCTGTTTGTTTAAAATTCATGTCTGCCCTATAGCCTTTACCTAAGAATTAAAATTTCCCGGATATGTTATCATGTAGGGAAAAACACAGTGTGATAAGGGAGACTGGGCTGCACAGCTGACAATTTCCTCTCCTTAGATTACCCACTTCCCCAAATTCAAATCCTTGTTATATCCTGAGTTTAGGGAAGAGACAGGTCATCTATATACTACAAAGCTGCTTAAGCTGGTAACATTCCTCGATGAACTCTCCTTGCTGACCCTGCTAAGAGAGCAGCTCTTGCTGACTCAATGCTGCTGGTGGCTCATTAGTTGCATCCTGGGCATAGCAGAAGCAAATGTCACTTGGCTGGAGAGAAAGAGCCTGCTGATTCATCCCTATATGGAAGGAAAACCAACGGGCTTTAGTTTTTGCTCTTCTAGAGCCAAGGCTTTCTGGTAGGGCTTGCACAACACTTCAGGCAAACCTGGCAGCTGCCTGCTTTGGCCTGCTGTTACAAAATTCTGTAAGATCCAAAGCAGTGGCAGAGAACTGCAGAATTCACATATGCCCGTATCACGCCACGGAAAACATCATAATCCTTGCAAAACAAAGACTTAACTTCATGCTCTCAAAGGGCTTATCCTCTCTTCACATACTTGGTAGCCTGGATAGTTCAAAGGGCAGGAATGTGGAATTAAATACCTCAGTGGCATTTATCCTTAAAGAAGCACTCATGAGAGCCAAGCCTGAAATACAAGTATTTATGTTATGTTGTTAATAAATAAACCCGGAAAGGGGTATATTTTGACCCTATTACAGCTTCCTAAATGGTGTTTTGAAGGAAATTGGGAAAGCTATCTGCTCACATAATATTATAGAGGAGGAAGAGTGTTTTGGATAGTGACAATTGCTCCTAGATGCATTAACCAAATGTCGTTCTTGTTTAAACATTTTTAGCATGCTTGCCTACTTCGAGATGAGCTGGGCTCATAATATTTAGACAGGAAAATCTGGTAAGTCAGCTTGTTTGTTCCCTGATCAGTTCAAGCTTGTGCTGAAGACAACACTCTGTTCTGAGTGGAAGCTATTCTGTATTTCAATAGACAATTAGATCTGTCTTTGTAAAATGAGATAGAGAAGCATACATTGCTCCAAGCTGCGCAGCCATCATCCGGTGCAAATTCTTAACTCATGTGTTGCCTTTCTTCAGTTTGACAGCCCCAGTTGTTCTTTCCCTCTTCTTATTCTCTGCCATCCTCTTAGCCCATTACATCACTTCTTAAAATAAGTTTCCTTGCCCTTTTCATTTAGCTTGGTCTCATCTGCCAGTACTGCATCCCACAGTATTTATTCCATCCGTATTTCTGTTATTCTGCCAGAATCTGTAGTGTGTCTGTAAAACACTGCCAACTGTCTTTTCACAATGAAAACCTTTTCATAGTGCCTCCACAGTAAGCTCAAACAACAATATCTTTCACTGTGTATCTGAGATGACACAGGAATCGCTTTCTATTGTCAAGTTAATAGTCTCCCTTTTGCTAGTAAAAGCCCTTTTCCTCTGTTGTTCTCTTTGACCTTGATGCGGCTCCCAGTACTGTGAGCCACTCTATTCTTCATAAACATTTCCTTAGGTACACAAGAGTTCCCTGTTCCATCTCTGGTGTTTTTTCTCCTACCTATGCAATTGCATTTTCTTGTCCCCATTAGGCTGTTGTGGTTACACATCTCTGATACCACTTTCACCATACCGGTCTCTTCTGCAAGAGAGAAGTTATTTTGCCTGGTCTGCTTCATTATTATTTTTAATAAAACATGGATATTACTGTAGCACTTAGGAGCACTACATATGGGACAGGACCTTCCTGTTGTTTGCGTTCTGAACAGAATTGAAAAGGCAGCTCCAGACCCAATTAGGATTAAGCACATAACTGGGTCATCCAAAGAAAACCTATGTGAATTTAAAATGGTCATGGAATTGGCCTTTGGTAACGCTAAACAATAAAACCTGAAAGGCTTAAGCAAAGCTTATGTATTGGGATCTGGAAACTTCCAAATTGGAAACGATGTGTAAGTTTCAAATCTAAGAGACAGGCAAGATACTCATGCTGTCCACAGTAACTACCAACAGAGGCACAAGGGAGATTAATTCTTTTAGGTTTGCCAAAGATCACACCGGGCTCTGTGCAAATCGATGGTTAGCTGCTTCTGAGGTTAAAAAAAGGCAAACATTTCCTTCTGGATGAAAGAAAACAGGTTTGGAGCAGAGTTAAATCTGGGAATTGTCTGCACGCAAAGGTTTTATGGATTTGTGCTTCTGGCTGAGGCTGCATAGATCTCCAGTGCGGAAGGTGTGGGGGGGAAAGGCTGGTTTTCTTTCCACGGTGCTATCAGTCAGCTGTACTTATTTCAACACCACCATAACCCATCCTGACTGAATAAACCGGTGTTTTCACCTCGCCTGTTTTTTCAGGTTAACCTCCAGTTTGCTTGGGGGAAAAGGCGCCTCTGTGAAGCGCACATGCTTCATCCTTCTACTCCTTCTCCTTGCTAAGGCTCTACCTTTCCATCACACGCTCAGAATCACGCCAATTTCTGACACGCATTTTTCCTCCAGCACAAAGGGAGCCTCCCGTAAGAGGCAGGACTCGGCTGTCTTCCCTGCTCCTCCACATACCCACCCTAGAAAGACGCTTTTTTTCTTTCCTCCTTTCTTTCCAATCTTGCCCTTGCATTCCAGCTGGTCCAACTATGCATCACACCCGCCCTGAACAAAGCTCTTCGTTCTCTGCACGCCGAGGAGCGAGAGGATACGGGGTACGTAAGAACAAACGTGAGTTGCACCGTCCCCCTTCCCAGGGAGCTGTGCTCATCACCCTTCTCCCGTCGCCTCTTTCTCCACCTCTTCGTCGGGGCGGCTCCTCGACGAGGGGCAGAGACCTCGGTGCGGACTGCCACCACCCACCCTTGGCCCCCGCCCCGCTGAGTGGGGCCCGGGCACCCCTGCACCGCCCGGCTGAGGGCCTCGCCCCACCGCATAGAGCCCGCTGTAGGCCCCGACCGCCAGCGGGCCGAATGGGCCTGAGCGGGCCGGACTCACCTGCCAGGAGGCACTTGGCAGCGAGCTTCACCATGGCCCCGGCCCGGGGGAAGGCGGCGGCGAGGAGCCAGAAAGGCCGCGGCTGCCGCCACCGCACTCGGCCGCGGCCCTAGCAACAGCGCGGCCCTAGCAACCGAACGCCCTGCCTCCTTCAGGAGACAGCCGCCCGCGCAGATCACAATTGGATGTGCTCCTTGCTCATCAGCGCTTCCTGGAGTTGCTATTGGTTCTCTTTGTCTTTTCCCGCCCACTAAGCGTCCTGTCTGTCAAATCCGACTCCCCGCCCCTTCTAGTATCGGAGGCGGGGCAGCGCGTGGTGTTACGGGCACAACGGAGTAGTTTCTGCCCAGCAACTAAGTACGTAGGCAGGAGCTGGTCTGTTATTGGGCAGAACACAGGGGACCGTACCACGTACTCCAAATCAATCCCCTGGGCAGAAAATAATTAAATTACGGGCAACGAACGATGTAATAGGGGGGCGGCAGCACCAAGAAGAGGAAAACCAAGTACGAGTGACAGAGAGAAGGCTCCAAGTCCTGCCTAGAGCTGCAGGGAATGGGATGTCCCATGCAGAACCGCCTCCATTCTCGTGCGGCTGTGCCGCCAAGCGCATGCGCGCGAACGGTCGCTCATCTCTCCCTCCCCCCCCCCCCCCCCCCCCCCGGCTCTCTGCGCTTGCGCGGGTGATAAATGGCGGGGAAGTCGCGCGCGCCCTCAGACGCGAGCGGAGGGCACGGGGTGAGGAGCGGGCCCGGCTGTGGGGCCCATCCGAGGAGCGGGCAGGGCGCTGTGTCCTGTCCGCGGCTGCGGGAGCCTCGCCGTTTGGGTCAGTTTTCCCTCAGGGGACGGAGTCAGATCAGATATTTTTACCAAGCTCTCCTGTGACTGCTCTGGAAAGCTGCTTCTGCGCCCTCTTCTTCATCTTTAAACCGATCTGCCTTGAGCACGCCAAGGCGCGCTTAATGGGTTAGGGTTGGAGCTGAGAAAGCTGGCTGCGAAGCTTCCTGGGTTTTCCCGTCCTTCCAATCTCTTTGGAAGCTCTTGCGCCGCTAGAAAGCGCGCCATTAATAACAAACGATACCTTTTCAGGCTGTAAACTTTGTTTGGCTACATGTTGGGTTGTTTACTGTGGAGCACGGAATCTGCTTCCTGGGAAGAGCACTACGTGAGTGTGGGAAGAGGAGAATAATCAGTAATGCAGCTTAGTTGGGTTATAAGATTGCACCACTCTTACAAGAGTAGAGTTGGTTGAAAATAAATTTTTCCAAGCTTTGTTTTGTCTTCAAGGTAGTGCCTGCTTGGAAAGCAGCTTTTTGTGGTCTTTTCTAGTATCAGTGACCCATTTTACATGTTTGGGACTACGTGACGTATTTGCCAGACAAGCAAATAACATAAAAATAATAAGTACCTACAGCAAAACCAAAGGAGTCTTTTATAGGCACACAAACCCTATTGTTTGCGGGATAAAACCATAAAAGGGACTTCTTTAGCCTGAGTGGGCAGGGACTTCAGTTGTGGATGATGACTGTACTGAGGCATAGTCATGGAGTGGCTACTAAGGGTTCCTTTAAAAAGGAAGAGAAAAATTAATCCCAGGTCTCATTATTGCTTTCACTGTTTTATCTTCCATCTCTGATTCCTCCATCACGTAAAACAGGTGTGCGGTTATTGACGTTCTCCATCACTTGTGTCTAAATAGCTTACCTCCTTTTTCATCTTTCCTGCCTTTTGCTCCATCCTCCAAGAAATAACTTCTCTCTGTGTTGTTCCATTTTTGCAATCTTTGCGTTATCCTTTGTTGTCTATTTGTAATAGTGTCCCAGTTTGCTGACAGGTCCGTATGCAAAGGCTTTGAGGCTCCATTACGATGTACTTGAGATTTATTGATTGTGGCTGTAATGTAGTGGTATCCATCAACATTTATTGAGGCCTCAAACATCTCTACCATTTTACACTGGGATCAGTGTAATAGAAGGCGTAGATTATGTTGGAAGTGAGGTTTTCATCGCTGTTGGAAAATTCTGCTTGGAATCTGGCTGTCTCCTTTCTACTCGTTTGCTACTTTTCTATTAGCACCCTGGTCCTTCATCCCATTCCCTCATTTCCTGCTTACTTCGCATGCATAGAGCTCCTTATGGACTTGTGTCCTCTGTTTGTGCTGTCCTTTGCCCCAGCGTTTCTCTTTTCCGCAGTCTCAATCTTTTCCCTCTGCCTGGCTTCTCACAGGTAAAAGTCGTTCGCTTACTGGCATTGACAGTGATAGATTAAGGATGGAATTACTTATCTACACCTTGTAATCCAAGCAGAATCGCAGTCTGCTGTTAGCAGTCCACAAGGGATGCTCCTGAATAAATTGGAAAACTGGTAGCTGTCCTCACTGAAGCTTCTCTCATGTTAAATATGTGAGAAAGAGAGGGGAAGAGAAGCCCTGTGGACTTAAAAAAACCCAAACCAAAACAACAGAGTATGATGTCCTTACCCTAGAGGAGTATTTATTAGGTTAAATCCTGTATTTACCAGCTAAGGAGAAATAGAGCACTCTTTTTACTCACACATTTCATTTCTTCCTCAAATAAAGCAAGATCCCTACCAGTGGGAAGCGCCCCTTCTCTGACTGAGCAGAGTAAGTTGCCCTGACAGCCACAGGACCCTGAAATTCGAAGTCCCATTCCTTTAGGCAACAGTCAGGAAACAGCAGATAAACCACGCGTGTCCACGTGCAGCTCCCATTTCGTTGGGTTACAGAATGCAGCGATGGTGGAATCGCAATTCCAGCAGGAGCAGCAAGGAATTTCAGAAGCAAGGTAAGGCTTTACGAGGATTAAACCAAGGTCATAGTCTTTTAGATTGACGTGTGGCCTGTGCCACTGTTGGGCACTGCGCAAGTCACTTCATTGTCTCCTTCGCAACGTAGAACTGTTAAAAAGTGATTCTTGTGGTGCAGAATTCCCTAATATTCCTAGGACTTATTTTTACAGTTATTCATGTACAGATGCAAGCATTCTGGGTATGTTCTGAGTTGAGCAGGTTACAACCTGTAACTGGGAACTTGCTGCTTAGTGAAAGCTACTGGGGACCTAATGTAGCTTTCCTTGGAGAAAGCAATGTTTCTCAGGAGGGCCTTAACGCTGAGGAAAGGAATTAGTAGATCTTTCTGTAAAAAGTCTCTTAAGTACGAGATGTTTCATCAGTTCTGTTTTAAATCTTGAGTTGCTAAAAGGAAACAGTGTGACAACATCAGAAATACCCTGCAAATGGACGGATGTCCAGAGTTCGTGCAGCTTTTTCAATCTGTACAGATTCTTACAGAGTCACCTCTGAGTGTTTACTGATAGTCTGGAGAGCTTTGAAAATGGCAAGAACGGATGTGTAAATTTTATTGCGGATTTCCATTCTTTACACTTCCCCCAAGTGGTAGAATAAATAGAAACTTCATCTATTTTGAGGGCTGCTTCGTTTGCCGTCCCCCCGAATTGCTTTTTGTTTCTCTTCAGAGTGGGGCTATTAACACAGAATTATGAATTGGGATGCTTTCGATATCACTGTTGATAACAGCATTATAGTTCCAGGTCTTCAGCTTTTGCTTTTTTGTGGTAGGGTCTGAGGCACGGACATGAAGGATTTTTTGGCTGGGGCTCGGTGCACTGAAATGTAAGATGATTATGAAATGGTTGAATCAGCCAAAGGGTTTGCTGGCAGTTACAGCAGCGCTTCTGACTGATTTGGCATATCTGTTGTTTGTTTCTGATCTACTACGTTGGGAAAGTGGAGGATGGAAATGAATGGCCGTTGTGGCATCAACGGAAAGTGGCAAATTATTAGATGCAGGTCCCTCTACAAGGCTGCAAACTTGGTTTGAGTATGCTAATTGTAACTGCTATGTCCTCTCTTCCAATGAATATGGAACGAGGGACAGATTTCTCAAGGATGCATTCAAATCCACAAGGATAAAGATGAAGAGAATTTGGGGGGAATAATTATTCTGCATCTGTCTGGAAAAATTCCAGCTTAAATCTTTGTTCTTGCACATGGAAGCTAGGAAAATTGGAGGCACAATGCCGTGTCGGGTTGCACTGAAAAACGAGAAAGCTAGGAGGAGTGCTGGAAACAAAACCTAGATCTTTATTCGGTTTTTAACAATATATCCCAAAGTGTTAGACGTGGACAGTTGATCGGGGATCTGGAACTTCATATGGAAAGTGTTTCTGCTGTGTAGGTCTCAGCACAGGGGAGTGTCAGTGACAGGCTGAGGACTTGCTGTGACCTTGTGTGTGGCCCGAACCTTTCTCAGATGCGAGCACGCTGTTATTGAAGCAGTCGTGCTCTTTTGCACAGGCGTGCATAGGGTGATTGGAGGCTGCTAAGTGAGCGTTGAGTATGCCTCTGCAGCGCGGGGAAGGGGTTAAGCTGTCAAATACAGAATATATGAATATATGACATCTTTAAGTCAGCTACCCATAATTCCAGCATGCCAGTCATTATGTGGTGATGATGATTATTACATCAGCTGGGAATCTTTTTTTTTGGATTTGTAGCTGCTGTCTGTTTAGAAAGCAGCTTCTAGGTTTACACTAATGTATCTCATGTTAAAAACTGTAAGACAGACTACATTCAAATAATGAGATTTATTACAAAATAAAAGGTTATGTTGTTGGTTTATGTTCTGTTTATGTTTTTAGGGTCTGAATGTTCAAGGTTTTCTCTGCAGGTATGACAGCTAGGTTTTTTTTCCCCTTGCTGAAAGCTGAGTGTCAGCCATGTGACTCCAGGACCTGGAGTTGTGAGGAAGGAGAAGGAGAAGTATTTGAGATTCCTGACTCAATTTTCAGGAGTTTACAACACTGTTTTCTATTGTCTCTACTTTTCTAATAGGTTAATTTTTAGGCATAAACTTTTCACCTTATCCATGTCCTTTCTTTTCAAGGTCATTTTATTATAACTACATTATAATAAAACCTCTTCTGCTATAAGCGTTTCAAATCCTCCCTCTAACCATCTCCAATCTTTCCTGTTCTGGATTTCCTTTCAAGTCCCAGACCCTGAATTTATGTATTGTTCATTCTCTGGTCCATGTCTTGGAGCTCTCTTCCCATGTATTGTTGCTCTCTCCTACTTCAAGAGCAAGGCTCCCCCTCCCATGTTACCAGTAGCTGTTCACACCAGCTACTTCCTTCCCGTTTGGGGCTGAGCCTTGCTAGGCAAAGCCTTTGTGGCTTTCTTCCTAGAGATGTAGCGCCTTGGTTCCTGCTTCTGATAAAGTTTTAAACATGTGGGCTACACCATGAACTTACAAAAATTCTGAAGGAGAAGGATCCTGAGCTTGTAAAAATAGGATACGCACAGGGAAAAATTACGAGAGATGTTTGTTGTACTGTGCTGTGCGTTTTGTATTCAATAGATGAGATGAAATTTCAAGTTAATTTTGACCTATCAGGCCTTCATTGAGAAATAATTTAAATCCTGTTATATCAGTTATCTTCCTTTGGAGCATTCAAAACGAAGATACATTTGAACACTAGGATCCTCAACAGGCCCAAAAAGATGAAGACTCATTAAATCTGTGAGCAAATGTCTCTTACAACTCCTCTGCTTTGCTAAGAAGGCTGTCACGTGTGAACAGGAAAGTTAATGCATGCAGAGAGGAGCAGAAAAATACTGGCTCTAGTAATGGAGATTGTTACAGAACATAATTGAACACTGACTGCAGCAAAGCTAAAAGGAGACTTGCATTACAATGACATAAAATCTTTATTTTTTTCCCCTAACCTCTGATTTCAGCTGTCTGACTAAGAGCAGGTGCTGGGCAATAGCTCAATTTCAACAACCCATTGCAGCTGAAAGAGTAGATGCAATCGTGCTGTATCCAGCAAAATTGAAAATTACTTTAAGGGGGGGGAATGCAAATGTTTTAAGACAGAAAATCTTCATTCATCTGCAGAACGAAGCATAAAATTAGCACAGCCACATAATTCTTATTCCTCTGTATATTAAAGCAGTATTAGGTGCTTGATAATTTACTATTACCTATATATTTTAGTATCTTTCTAGTGATACATCTTTTTAAACTGCATTGCATTGTGAAAATACACATTGTTTGTTAACAATTAAAATCTTGGAAATGTTGCCTGGAGGGATTTTTTTAATTCTAAAACCTGAAAATGCCTCCGAACCGTTTGGCTTTTCAGCAACCTACGGACCTTCTTCCCTCCAGTAGTGAATGGGTAAGCATTTGACCTCACATCCTGCACCTCTTCTCAACTTTCTGGAAGCTCTAGTGGCAAAGGTGGAATTAATGGAGGGTTACCGCATTCTTACCGCCTGAAGGCCTAAGTATCCAGTTGTTGTTGCCAATGTTGTACCACTGTAACACCAGTGAAGCCAACTGTATTTTTGTACGCAAACCATTAATTGCTCAGGCTAGCATCTCCTGGAATTAAAAACTGTTGTTGCGGTAAGAGTTGGACATTCTAATTCAGGCACTGACAAGGTCCTTTCACTTAGGTTTCTTAGGTGGAAGCCTGAATGAGTTTATGAAATACGAAACATGCCGCTAAAAAAGATGCTTACGTTTATTGAATGCTTTCCAGTGTTTTTATTTGGACCTTCTGATCCATTTACTGTTGTAGCTCCTGCAGTCCCTTCTGCAGAGGCAGGAGAAGGGACTCTAGTATTTGTATTTATATTGACTTACATCTTTAAAAGTGTATCTGGCTTTGTTAAACTCTGTTACTTTATTAACCAGAAGAGTGCTAACCACAAATGTACTTCCTCCCTTGTGAAGTAATTATCCCATATTAGGAGATTCTGCCATCTGGGAAAGTTTTCATGATTGTTCTCTCATGCACACAGCTAACCCCCTTTAGACACATTTGGCTTTGCTCTCTCTTGTTTAGGAGATAAGTTGTTTTAAATGTTGAGAGTGTTGGGATTTCTAGAGGGTGTGTCTCTTTACTTACCCCCAAAAGATGCAAAGTCAGAGAAGGCAAAAGAAGAGTGTAAGCAAGTTTTGTTTTTATTAAGTGAACAAAGGGTGGAAGCAATCACAGGACATTAGGTGGCGTTGAGCTCAGGACTAGTGGATAGACTGTAAATATAAATCCTAGCTCAGCCTTTGCAAAGTGAACAGGTGTTATGGCCTCCAGTCCATTGATTCCCAAAATAAGACATGTGGAAAATTGCTGATCCATGAAACTCTATTAAGAGCTTGGCAGGACCCTTAAAGCATGAACAATTATGAATGTGTTGGTAAGGGTTTGGTAATGGTAAATGGTCGTCTGAGAAATTTTAAGAGTTGGTGATAGTCTGTTGGTACAAACCCTTTGTGTTAAGTGCTGATGTAATTTGTCCAGAAATTACGGTTTGCCTAGGGCTTGAGGATTTGGCTCTTCTTCCTTTTGAGCTGTAGCTGAAAGGGAGATGTATTTCTTTCCTGGCAATATATTATACCAATGTGAACAAGTAGTGTCTTTTTTTTGTATGTGTCAACATCATTTACGTGACTTGAATCATCGAGTTGTGTCTTGTTACAGACCATTGGCTATGAATCTAAGGGAAGGATATGTACTGATTATTTAAAACTTTGTCTTCAACTTCATGGCTGGAGTTGTTTTTTCCATAACTTTTGCTGTATTACAACAGGGGAGAAAATTACGGAACACTTACTGTTCAGGACAAAGAAGAAGATGTAAGATGCCAATTAAGAAATTTGAGGTAATTGTTTCTTGGAGATACTTCATTTTGCTCCTCTGCTTATACATGTGAAAATTAAAACATCTTTCTTCATGAAGTAGTACATTGCAGGGTAAGGTGGATGTTTTGTGTTTGTCAAGCGTACTATAATCCACACTCTGCTGAGAGTCTGATTAAGTTGTGTAGCAAATTCTGCTTTCTTCAGTAGTTTCTGTGACAGTCTTAAAGACATTAAAATGAGAGTGATACGAAAATGATTAATATATTGTATGTATAAAGTTTTATTTTATATTTTATTGTAACTTAAAATTTTGCATTTGTTTGCTGCATTTTGAGCCACAACTCGGTAACTTCCACCTAACAGGAAAATTCTGAGAATTTTTGTTAATTGGAAATGTAACAATTCAAGATTTGGAGAAGGTTTGGAAGAAAGTTGGGCGTGAAAAGTAAGAACCCAAGATAAACGTTGAAAAGCCAGCAGTGGGGGGTGGGGGGAAGTAATAGCTTGATGATAATTGATAATACAGTCATTTTAGGTTTGGGGAGATATTTATGTTACACACGTGTTTGATTTTTTCTGTTTCAGTGTTAGAGGCATGAAATACTGAAATTTGAACTTTGAATGTAAAATACAGTTAGGAAAAAAAAGTGGTTTAAACCAGATTTTATGAGAATTCTGATTACGTGGGTTCTGAGCTTACCAGTTGCATATTTGAATTAACTCACCAAATGCAGTGTTAGACTAGCAGGTACCGTCACTAGGAAAAGTGAAGATGGTGTTGTAGAGGTCTCTCTACCCATTGTAAGTGGGATCCATATTGTAAATTTTTCTGTTTGAAAGGAAAAGGATATTTCTTTTCATCTTGTCCGTTACTATATAGCTGACAAGTTTCAGGCCGATTTAGGTGCTCAGTGTTGCTTGTTCAGGAGTGATTGAGGGAATAATACGAAGAAAGACTGATATGAGAATCCTTGTGGTCTTCAGACTTCCGTGCTGACAAAATAGCCCCATTAGTGTTGCTGTAACTTACTTCATTTCACATAACGTACTATAAATAATTTCTTAGAGTCATTAATGGCTGTGTTCATTTACTATTTGCTCTATTACACTATTTTTTGGTAAAGCCCTGAGCAAAATTTCAGCTTTTGTGCCATTCAGTGGAATATTAAAATATAAATCCTTGCAGGTTCAAAGAACAGAAAGAGACCGTAAAGAATTTTGTTTATAGAGCGATTTTTATGTGGATGCTCTGATTCCATGGATTTTTATTCATGATACTTCAATAGCTGGTTCCTAAATGGTTTTTGCTGTGGCCCTGCATACTCTTGTGATTACGCTTTATTGCCACTTGAGGTCAGCAGCACCCGAGAAAAACAGAGTAAATAAACTGTCTTGCTTCACTGCAATCCGTTTTCATCCGCTTTATTTAGAATACTTAAAAATCAATACATTCATCATATCCATATATACATTGTGCAAAACCAAAGGATTTCTTTTGAACGCGTAGCAGCTTCAGCAAAAAGCCTTCCTTGTGAGTTACTACAGAGTGAAAATCTAGAATGGCTTTAGGGAGTGCTTATTGGCTTCCCGAGTAGCGTTGGGTAATCACCGTGGCAGAGGATGGTGTTCTGTACAATGTGATGGTGACACGGTTTCAGCCTTATCTTTTTGTTTGTTCTAAATGAATGATAAAAAAAATCTGAATGGAATAAGGTGTTACTGCTGCAGGGAATAGTTTGGAATCCAGAAAGGGCAATTATCCTTCATGTTTATTGCAGTAGTCATCAATTCAGTGTTCTGTCAAGACGTGGGGAAGATGTTGCCGGAAAGGGATCCCCCCCCCCGCCTCACCTTTAATAATTTCTTAACCAAAAAAAAAAAAAGGAAAAAAGGCATGAGCTTGGAGCTGAAGTTACTGAACAGAATTTGGCTTTGTCATAGGCTTACTGTTGGCTAGTCATTTCCTTAGCTTGAGTCTCGGTTTCCTGTGTGTAACTCAAAGGAAGATATTAACTTTTCTGGTAAAGTTTTAGAAGAAATGGTTTTTGATGGGATTTTTTAAAACGCTCTTTTAACAGTGGGAGGTGTCAACAGTAGCATCACACCTGAAGCTTGGTGTTCCCTTTCCTGAAATTCATACTGCTGATTCTTGTGAGTATTCCGGTCTTCCTGTCCTAGATAGTTGTGTAACATTGCTAGTAGACATATCCTGTGTCTCAGAAGTGACCGCTTTTTAACAGTTCACGAAGTTATCCCCATGCATGATTGGCACCAACTGATATTCCTGTCAAAACTTTTATCCAAAAATGCCCCTGTGCGAGGCAAATTTAACAAATGATACAGACAAGGATCAATTTACTGATCACCAAAATGCAGCAGGGGAGATGTAGGTTAAATATTAGGAAGTACTTTTTAGCTACAGCGCTGATTAAGTCGAAGGAACAAACTGCCAAATGAAGTTGGGTAATTGCCATCACTAGAGATTTTCCAGGCTATGAGTATGCATCCGTTTAGCAGGGATGGCTTAAAAATAATGCAGTCAGTTTTGCCACAATTCAGAACTTGGACTGAATGACTCATTATATGCATGTTTTATCCCAAATAATTTTTTTAATTTCTTCCCACTTTACCCTCGCTAGGGATAAAGCAGCAGCGATGTCAGCAAAAAAGAGTAACATTTTCTGTCAGCGTGTGCCAAGCCTACATGAGATAAGAAACAAGTTATAGTGAGAGAGAATAAAGCCCAGATTGATGTGACCTTTATTATTTTAACAGTGTCTTTCAGCACAATTACAGAGTTGCAGGATTGCAGAGAACAGAGCTGGAGTATAAAATAACATAAATAAATAGAACAGGAGCCAAAGCAGTCAGCAGGAGGTGGTTGGAATTGGGCAGTGAAGGATGGGTGAAGGGTTTGCATTGGTCAAAGCCTTTATGATTCAGCCACCATAGTTGCAAATTCTGGAGAAGGGAAAAATTAAAAAAAAAAATTAAAAAAGGAAGATGTAAAGAAGGACGAAGCATATTACAATGATTACAGAGTCACCGGCGTAGCAGAAACATCACAATAACAGAAGAACAAAGAAGTCCAAGTTAATTAAAGGGAAAGTATGACTTGGGGAATCTCACAGTGAAATGAAAGGATTTTTTGAGGGTAAGGGAGAAATGCTATACATGCCAGACTGTCAAGACTGTCCACCGCTATTCATCTGAAGAACTTGATTAGTTCCCTGTTATTCCTTTGTAAATCTCAATGGGATGAAGGCAAGAACTAGAAATTTAATTTTGAAGTGAGATAAATTTCCTTTATATCAGGGTTTGGCAAAGAGACTCATTAATGAGTCTTTCAGAGTATTTGTGTCCCTATGTTATAAATATATTAAATTGAAACTCAATTTTGTAATGGCAAATTGACTGAAAATGACAGATTACAAAACCAGAAGGCTGTCACCAACCTACGCAGCGTTCTTGACCACATTGGTGATAACATGAAAAACTCCTGTGATCTCAGAGGGCCAGGATTTTACCCTGTGGCTTTTATTAGTGTTACGTCCATAATATTTACATAAATGTATCTTTCTGCAGTTTGGGGTTATTTTATGCTTTGGTGTCTCTAACGCCTTTTGGCAGGGTGATAAAGCATGGAAAAAGCACATTTGTATCCTGGTGAATAGCTGCCTGGCATACTGCACTCTGAATACTGTATTACCCAAGGAGGTTATAATTCCTAACTCCATCTAACCTTGGAAGAGTTACACTTGAGAATACCTTGCACAGTTGTGTGTGCCTCAGAGCGTTAAAAATGACGGACTGGAGGGAATCCCAAGAAGGGCAACAAAGATGATAAAGGGATTAGAGAGTATACAGAGAGAGTGGTTTATGGGTTTAACATAATCAGCTGAGAGGAAAATGACAAATAGGGGAGGCAGTCTTCTGTAGAGGCTCAGGAAAAAATGATTGAAGTTTGACATAATGAAGAGTAATGTCTTGCAACTAAAACCAATAGAAAATCAGGCATTTTAAAGAACATTCTAATGTTCAGTTGAAAAACCCTAAACTTGTTAACAAGTGCGATCTTTACTGACTGGTGTGTACAAACAGATAGCACTTCTGGTGATGTGTCCAAAAATCAGGTTGCCAAACACTAACACACCAGACTGAGAAATGAAAGTATCAGAGGCTTTAAGTTAAATCCAAATTTATCCATCATTTTGAAAGATGTAAATCCAAATTAGGATTAGCGATGCAGATTACTTAACGCAAAATATGTATAAACCCTGCGCACGGTAGGTACATTGATCGAAAGCGTTGTACATTGAATTTAAGAGATAACATAAAGTACTTGTGATAGAAACCCAGGCTATTCTGGGGGGAAAAAAGAAAAAAAAGGGAAAAAAGCTATGATTATTATATCCCTGTGTGAATAAATCCCACAGAGAGAAACATGAACTGCAGTGGATGAAACCTTTCCAAAAGGGAAATCTAACTTTGCATTATTCTGTTAGAACAAGTTGTCATAGTTGCTACAACTAAATTAAATCCTTTTCATAATAATTTGTATCTACAGAACAGGTTTGGAAAAGGTTATTCAGACTTGCAGCCAAATATTTTCTATAATATGATAGTGATATTATGGCTTAATGGCAATATACTTCATGGGTACTTTCTGAGAGCCCGCAAACCATAAAATCCACCTTCATGAAGAACTGCTATGCTCTTTATACTTACTCCAGGATTTTCAATGTGCTTTATATATTTCAAAGATGTTCTAGTTGAATAATCCTGTAAACTCGCTCACTGTTTATTTTCCTATCAAGGTTAGCCCAACCACAGGTGGCTCATGGAGGCGTTGTTACAAAGTGTGTTCATACACACAAAACTTTGGAGGTACGGTGCTGTATATCAGCCCTGCCTGCTGGGCATTCTTGTAAATGTTCATTGCCTCTGACTGGCCTGTGAGTGAGAGAATCCTTGTGACTGGCTACATCCTCTTTTCCAGTTGTAATTCTCCTTCCAAACAAAGTTATGTCTTTGCACAATTAATTATTTAAAATTGCAAGGGTTTAGACTATTTTGTCATGTAAAATGCTATCTTGTGTCAAAGCTCTGACTTCAAAGACGATTGTTTCACTGGGTTCAGTATAGTTTAGTAGTTTATACCAGCCTAATGCATAGCTTGTAATGTTTTACTGAAATGACAGATACAGTTACAGAGGACATGTTGGAGGCTAATAATTTCTCTCATCAGATTGTGGTTTTTTACATTATCCGTACAATAGCAAATCTGTTTAGGAAACCTCATGAGTAATGACTTACACTGATTTATTTTAGAAGAGCACAAAGAGGGAAAGTAAAATAAAATAAAAGAAGGTCTTCCAAAAGATTTTTCTTTTTTGTCTTGACTTTTAGCTGTGGCAAGGCCATGACTTATCAGTTGTAATTTTGAATGCTTGATGTCTCATTTTTACATTTGAAGAAAATAATTGAAATATTTTAAAATACCTGCAGAAGTTGAGCTGTATCAAGGAAAATATTTTGACTTACTGGGATAAAAATTTGGATTTGTTTTGTCTACAGCGCATGATCTTCAAATTCTAGATGCACTTTTTCAAGTCCATTAATATCAAGAAACTGAAAGTCATGATGTGCATGTCCAGTGATAATACATAAAATAGATTTAAAAAAAAATTGAGCAGGACTGTTCATTTTCTTTTCTCCTCTTTCTTGTAGATGTTCTCCTGAAGCTGACAGAGCTGCTTCAGCATCGCTTCCCAGTCCGGAAGCTAACGTCTGTACTTTTATGAGGTAACCTGGCCTTGGTCTGCAATTTTTTCCCAATTCATCATCTTCTGTTCACATCAGTGAAAGATGGAGGGGGCTCAGTATCCCACAGAACATGATCGTGTCTTGCATGAACAGGCTGCACGTTTTGAACTGTTTGGAACTGACAGATGACCCACACATTACAACTCTTGATCAGACAAGAGGTAAGCTGGTGGAACTATTTCTGAGCTGAACAGTCTTGCAGGAATGACAAAAGGTTTAAAGCAGGAGACCTAAGAGAAAATTTGCAATGTGAGGCCTCTAACGGGAAGAAGGCTGATTAGGTTTAGATTAACATTTGTGATGATAGTCTGAAAAAGATGGCTGTGTGGTGTTAAAAATCCAAGAAGATCAGTTCTTACAGCTGCTGTGGGCTCCTGAAAGGCAGTGTTCAAGGGCTATATACTGAATTAACACTAGCCCCAGTGAAAGGCTGCATGTTTGTTATCACTTGGTGATGAACAAAGCTGCTGTTTGAAACAAGGGGTAAAAGGGAGGCCTGGCAATTCAATTACAGGAAAACTAGCAAATGGTTTGCAACAGAAATACAGCATTGCAGTACTGAATATAAATGGGATGTACATTCATGACTTTGTTCTATTTGCATGCGCAGTTATAATCTGGAATTGAACCAAAGAAAATGTAAATTATCTGTCATCCTCATCTTTTGGTCACAGCCCCAGCTCTTAACTTTCCATGTATTTCAAGCCTTTCCGGTGTAACAATTTGCTGTTGGAGTCAAACTTAAGACATGGGAAAGAAACTGATAATGTTGTGTAGTAGGGATATGGCCAAAAGAAACAAAAGAAAAAAAAATTCTTCATTCTCTTCTCATTATCGAGTATAAATTCTGAGTAATTTCTGTTTGAAGTCAAGGGAGGGTAAAAGTTGCAGAAGAAAGAGGTAAGGAGAAGAGCTGTTTCGTATTGCTTTGTTACCATGTACTGGCTTTCGGGCATTGTTTCAAGTTGGAAAAAAGGTTGTGATCGGTCTTAAACAAAAAAGTTAATGTCGTATTCTCTTGTATAAGCCAAAATCATTCTGCAATATAGTTCTCTTGTTCCAACTGATACTGCTTTTGTTATGCAGCCTTCGGGGAATGACTGAAAATGTATGTGATGTGAGGTGGGTGGATCCGCTTACTTACCTGAATCGCATTTTCTTCTGAAAATCTTTCCCACTGATTTTAGTACCACTGCTACTAATTATAATGGGAATAAGGAGGACCCACATAAAAAAGCACAGGAAATTTCAAATAATGAACCACTTCTCGGGATCAGTAGCGCTGCTAAAGTTTAGCAGGAACTTCCCCTAGGTGCTTCACCATTTCTCCTCTGCAACCAAAATATAATCATGATCCAAGAAGTTAAGAGGCTTTAGGTTAGAAACAGGATCATAGTCACTGGTGTGCCAGTGTGCTGTGGACAGGCAGTTTAGCCAATATATCACCGGACTAATACACCAGTGAGTGATTTTGTATGTCATTATTTTCTGTTTCTAAACTGGGAAACTATGTTAGTTAACCTTATTTTGCTTTTTATTCCTTTTTTAAATTGCTTTTTAGTTGGAGACAATATTTTTTACAACTCCCAGAGATTAAGTAACAGAGATGTGAGTTTTTGTAGACATTTTTTAGATTTCGCACTATCATATGGCTTGTCAACACAGTGAACATGTTGCAATTGCCTGCTGCCTAGGTGATTTAGTACTCTGACCACAAACCTCTGCTACGATCACCTCCTATGAGGAAAGATTTAATTCAGAAATGCATCTCTTCATGTCTGTTCCAATGTGTCTCAGAGAAAAAAGGAGGAATTTTGTATGTGGGGTAATTTGATTCATCCCAAGAGGGAATAGAAAACAGCAGTAATTTTTTAAGCAATGCTGTGAGAGGAAAAGTTGTTCTTTTCATGTAGTTCTCATATTTAGTAAAAGGGAGCGACAAGCTTTCTTAGCTGTGAAGACCCACATAAACACTAGCAAAAGCTGGATAGACAGTTACTGGACAGAAATTCCGTAGCAGACTGGCTGTACTTTGAATGTTAAGAGCATTGCTTTGCTAAGTCATGCATTACTTTCCTCTTCACTAAGTCATCAAGCAGAAATGCTGGTCCTCTGCTTTTTTTCTTTCTCTTTTCTAGGTTTTATAGTCAGGCCCGGGTCTTTGAACTGGCAGTGTCCTAATCCTCACTCCACTGAAATCAAGAGAAAATTTGAACTGGTTGCAGTGGAAGCTGGATAGGTACTCAGTCCTGTGCTGTGGGGTGCCTCAGCTGCACCTCGGTTTCTGCAAACCCTTGCCCCCTCTAGTGTCAGAACACAGCTCCTGTTTCCCCTAAAGCCTGCAAGACAGGTATGGCAAATGTGGCAGGACTTGGCATTTCATTAGATCCAAACTGTGCCCTTCTGAAGGTCACAGCCCCCAGTCATGCCTAGGTTTCCCCAGTTCTTGCATGTAAGAGTAATATTCCGTTGTTACTGTCAAGAGTTTACTCCTCTGATCACATACCATCAGCGCCAATTTTACCATCACCATCCTTATCTCCAGCAGCCAGGAGAGCCTTTGTTTCTTTGTCTGACAGGTCTCTTCCATCTGGGGCAAAGCCCTTCAGTACAAACCTAAAGGGGAGGTATGGAAAAAAAGGAAAGTTTTTTTTCAGAACAATTTCACTTTGTATTTAATCGTGCCGCTGTTTTGATATCTGAGTTGGAGTCCAGGGTTGTGTCTTCATTTACTGACCTTCTTTAACATTCAGGAAGAGCACTTTACTCTGAAACTGCATTTGACTGAAGAACTGTCTGTAAGGTATTGATCATTCCTGGGTTTCAGGACCCTGCAATAAAAGCTACAGCTAGCTGCTCCAACACACTTTAGATCATATAATCAGCCAACAGCTAGTTATTGCACACAAATACTGGTCAAGAGATTGAATTGTATGATATTGTCTAGAGTCTTGTAGAAAAAAAAAAAAAAGTAGGAAACTGGACTCTTAAGGCAAGGTTATTTGAGAAAGGACATATCTTTACTCACTTTAATTCTTCCTCTTCAATGAAGCCACTTCGATCTTTATCAAGAATATGGAAAACCTTCTTCACATCCTCTGGGCTCTTCTTTTTCAATCCTACCATCTCAAAAAACTTCTTGTAGTTAAAAGATTCAGCTGCTGTAAGAGATGAAAGGCCAGAGAACTGCTTAGAAAAATTATTGGGACAAATACCTGTGGTTTTCTTCTGTACTGCTGCCTGTCCTGCCCTGGGAGGCACAGTCTAACCCAGCAGTGGTGGGAGCTGGAGGTACACGCACTCCCATCACCCACGCATGCTTCAGAGACACTCAGTGGAGAGAACAAGTGGGGAGAGGGGCAGCATCTCCCTCTTGCAGGTGAAGAGCTGAGCTACAGAGGGATGGAGACTTGCCCAAGGGCACGCAGGAGGTCTGTGGTAGAGTTGGGAGCTGAAGTCTGACCTGCTTGGTCTCATTTCAGTGCCTTAAACCCCCCTCCCTCTTGTATTTTTTTGGCTGAGTTTTACTCTAAAATAGTCATCCGAGAGTGGACTCTGACAGTTAGGTCTTTCACTTCTTGACACTTCTACTCCTGGAAAAAAACAGAAACAACCCAAGGCTCTTGCTCAACCACGGAGCCAGGGTTGACGGGAAGTGTTTCGGTGCACGTGGCTGTTTCAGTTCTGTTTTCGTTTTTCCTGGAGACTTACTAGAAATCGGTGTTGCATTTCCACCGCTAAAGGTATGTGCAATCGTGGGTTGAGAGCTCAGACTCCTGCGAGGGAGTGCTGTGCTGTGTGCTGCCTGCAAGACCTTGGGAGGCACTATCGCCGGGGAGACAAAAAAACCCCGAGCCCTTGAAATCGGAGCCGAGATAAATGAGTTTACCTGCTCCCCCTCTCCTGTCCTTTAACGGAACCCGCGTTTGTCCCACCCACGTAGCCTAACGACTGTGCTGTGCATTAGGAAGGTGTGGATTAGGAGCCCGATACAGTGACCTCCAAAACGTGCTGTGGACTTTTTAATCCTTCCCGGTGCATCCTTATTCCCACCGCAGCTTTCCCCATTACACATAATGAGGGAGGCTCAGTCTTTCAGGATCCGCTTGACTGAGATCTGTCATTAGTTGCTGCTAATTGCACCTGCTCCGGGACTGGGAGATGGCCCTAGAACAATGGGAGCTAATGAGAAAAGCAGCTGCCGGACCGACCGAAGCAGTTGGTTGGTCCCTTTGACCCTCCGGCTCCGGAGTTTATTCGGGCTCGGCGGGTCTGGGGCTTCTGCCCGCCTGGGAAGGTCACGGCAGAGCGCAGGGCAGAAAGGGGCTGCTCTCCCGGGGGGTGCGGCCAGCGGGGGGAGAGGGGGGAGAGAACGTCTGCATCCCGGAGCGCGATTTCTGGCTTAGCTACCCGAATCCCTGTAAGCACCGAGAAGCTCTGTCGTCAGTTTAGGGGTCGCGATGAATTAGAGGGGTAGAGAATTATCGGAAGCCCGGAGGAGTCTGTGGACCGCTGCAGCCATTCATTCGTCCTGCAGAAAGCTTCTGCAGTCGAGCAATGCACCCGCTTGCTCTGCTGTTGCCTTCTGCTCCATCCCGAAAATCAAAGCCCACCCGGGGATTCCGCATAACAAGTAAGAAAAGAGAGGCTTCTTATCTCCTTGAAACGAGAAGCGGCAGTTCTGTAATACTCGAATTTCGGGGGTGAGTGGGAAGCTGCCGGCACCCACGGCTGACTTCCCTGTCTCACATCAAGATATAACCCACCCTGGTTCGCTGAGGGGTTTGTTTCCTTTGAAAGTATCCTCTCGGTAGAAGCAAAGTCTGTCGGCAGCTACTGCTCGCCTTCCTTTAAAATAAGTATTTCACCTGTGTAATGTGTAAGGCAACTCTGCCGAGGGTGCAGCCCTGAACTTGATAAACCTGGCGGGCTTTCACCGCACTTCTGAAAACGTAGCCTCGTCGGGTATTTTGTCTAGCCGAGTCCTCTAATCTTCCCCGAGCTTAAATAAATGCAGTGCTGTGCTGAGCTGAAGAGACGAAAGAGAGGGGGGGAAAAAAAAAAGCACTCACCTGAAAAGGCTCCTACAGCCTTCTTGATATCCTCAGCGCTGAGCACGTCAGTCATAGCCATCCTGCAACTGTTTGAACAGGGAAGCAAGTGCGAAAAGATTAAAAAGTGCTTTTCTCATCATTTCTGCTCATATGACCAAAGCTGCAGTGCTGTGTGGGGATGGCACACCGGGAGAGGCTGGAGCCGTGCCAGCTATACAGCTCTGCGTGGATAAGTCGTGGGCTGTCGCTCTCCAGTTTGCAGAGCACCAAGTGGTCCACAGACGCCAGGGTTCGGCTAAAAGAGAGGGGACGGGGATGCCTTTGCGGGGACCAGGGTGGGGGAGGACGCGAGTGGGGGTCGCTCCCTGGAAGGTTGGAGTCTAAACCTTACTGGAGCAGTGCCAGAGCCTGTCGTGATACCGGCTGGAGAAGGAGTTGTGCCAAGGTCAAGTTCTCGGGTGCGGTGGAAGAGCTAGTGGTGCAGAGCAGAGCCTTTTCCTTTAGCAAGTCGGGATGAGCTTTACCACTTATATTCGGTGATGAGTAAGGAACTGCAGCATATGCCAAGCTTCAAGCTGCTCTTGAGGTCGGGAAGCAAATGCAATGTAGCTTTTGAACATTCGCCTTACCGTTCAAACACTTTAAGCATTCCCCCCCCCCCCCCCCCCCCCCCCCGCCTCTTCCTTCCCCTTCACGCACGTATTCCTTTCAGACCTCGGTTCTTTCGGGCCAGTCCATATTAAGCATCTTCCTCGCTGAATTAATTATCACATCCCTGCGAATCCTACAGATCCCGTTTGCAGTGCACAACGTGCTGCAGAGTCTTCCGCGATACGATACGGCAGAACGAGCTGCGAGGTGACATCGCGCTCGTGCCGCGCCGTGGTGGGCTCCTCGGGGGCGACCGGGCACTCCCCGACATCCCCAGAAACAAAGATTGAGAAACTGGGATGTGTGTTCTAGGCGTTCGGGTTGATTTTTCTTTTTTTCCTCCAAGAAACTGTGCCCGTATGGCAAGCAGTCCAGCTCCTACTCAGGGTTTGGGCAGGAGCCACGAGGCTGGGAGAGCCAAGGCCGGGCCCGTAGTAGGACAGATCTCCGCAGGGGTATTGCCACCTGCTCCACGAGCGGCGGGGGAGGGCAGAGCGGGATCCTCACGCTGCCACCTCCCCCATCCCCCTGACCCACTCGCACCCTTGTCCTGAGCGGGACGGCGGGAGAGCGGCCTTAAGAAGGAGGCGGCTGCTGCAAAAACCGCGGGGCGCTCTGTCCGGGATCCTTCGGCCCTTTGGAAAGGGCGAGCCCCCATCCTTCTCTCCGCGGCCCAAGCTCAGCTGTAGCGGGTGAGGCATTAGCATTCCGCTCGCGCAGAAGGATGGGGGAGGAGGTGACATTGGGGTTCCCCCCTTTTTTTTTTTTCTTTTCTTTTTTAAAACAGTGACTCTCCGTTGTGGGAGGGACTGTCGTTTTTCCTCTTTGGATCTCCCCCCTGCCATTTCCGTGTATTTCCTGAGATACAAGAGGTTTGGTTTTCTCCAAGGGCAGAGACGGAGGCGGATGGGGGAGCCGAGTCCCTCTCCCTAGGCTGAATGCGATCTACAGGGCAAGAGGAGCTGTGCGCTAGGATGCTGACCCGAGATCAATAGCAGCCCCGTGGATGGACTTCACGCACCTTCCCCCGTGGGTAGCTGTTGCTCGGTTGCCCCCGTTGTTTCAGAGCTGGGAGGTGAAGGGATGAAGTAAAGGCAGCACTCGGGGTACTCGAGTGTCTTGCTTTAGCGGAGTTCACCTTGGAGAACGGAGTTGAAAAAGCCTCATGTAGCACAGGTTAAAGCCCCATCGCTAGTCTGTTTTGCGCTTAGGTTAAACGCAGACCCATCAATATACAACTATTTATAAGAGAAATCAATGTGCACGAGCCTCTGTAATTGGCGTCCCTTTCCTTTTCCTTAAGAGCCCTTTCTTGTCTCCAGTGGAGACGCCTCCGGCCGGAGACGACGTGCCCGACCGCTTCTCTGCTTTGCCTTGTCCAGCATCGGTGCAGCCTGCAAGGGAGCTGGGTCTCACCCTCCGCAGCCTCTTCTTACAACCTTTTGCAACTCCCCTGCTGTGGTTTCCGCGTTCTTGGAGCCACAGAGCCTCCTTTTAGGTCCCTGCAAAGGGGAACGTCCCCGACCGTCGGCCGGTGAGATGCTCCAGAGCACATTTGGAGCGCTGCCCCCGCAGGTAACTCTAGCCGGTAGCTGGCAGGGGCGATGCAGCCCTGCCTGCTGCGCTGGCAGACGCCAATCGTGTTAACTAGCCTCATGCCAAACAAACCGGCCGCTGGCGTGGAGCTTTCCCGGCATCCGAGGGGCGTTCCGTGCCCCCCGTACGGGGGTGGGAGCCCAGCAGCTCCCTCCGCATCCCTAACGCTGGGCGAAGCACCCCGCTGGCCCTCGTCAGCGGATCCCTCGGGCCGCTGATCATGCTGCGAAGGCGAAAAGTGAGAGGTGCCAGAAAAATGAGGCCTCAGACCAGGTGGAGACCAGCCTAAATAACATTTCCCCCAGCTTCCCGTCCCCTGTCGAGAGGCGTCCCGTCCGTAGCCAGAAAAGCAGCGACATCCATCCCTACGAAGCGGGGAGCGAGGTGGCATGGAGGGGTGGCTGCGGCCCGACTCCAGCCTCGGCAGTGCATCCGTTTTAAGGAGGACTAGCACACTTCCAGGAGCTCTCAACCACCACGCTTTAGTCAAAACTGTTATGTTCTTCTAATATAAAAGGCGTTTCACGAATTGGCAGTTTCACGCTCGACCCTTCGCTTTTTTCTCATCATCCCTGCGAGATGAATGACGCGGTTTTCTTTATTTCTGAGATTTTGCCAATTTTCCTGCCCAAACTATTTGCAAAATCCACACCGTGGATTTCCAAGTTGTCTGCACAGAAGCTTTCGCCTGATCAACTCCCCCTTCCACTAGGTCCAGAATGATGTTATTCTCACTAAGTAAGCAATCAAGTAAATTAAGTAGAAATCAGCCCGCCCTTGTCAAAACCAAACAATTCAGGGAGAATTTCAGGAACAGCAAGAAGCGCGCCCTCCCAACACACACACCCCCACACCCCCACACACACACCCTCCACGCCAAAAGTTGAGGCAGAAAGCCGGGAGTCCTTTCCAAAAAGGGTGACACATCTCCTTTATCTTCCGAATGACCACACCAAGGAGGGCAACTTCATCCCATCGCTTCCGACCGTCTGCGCGTAGATGTTTCACTTCTGCGACGTGTTTTGGAGGGGCGGGGGGGGGGGGGGGGGGGGGGGGGGGCTGTTGCGTGTTGCCTTTGGTTCACGGCTGAGCATTTCAGTGAACTCTGTTCAGCGCGCCCTTGCTCGCGTTCTCCTTCGCTTTCTCCCCTCCCCTGTCGTGTTATTTCCACTTTCTCCCCTCCTTTTTCTCCTCATTCCCCCTCGATGTGTTCACCCATTTCCGCCTTTTAATGGCCCTTTCTTCTCGTTTGCAGTCCTCTCTGCGGGAAGCCATTCCTCCGTGCTGGGACGATTCGCACCTCTTTGTCTCTGGGCTTTTGTCTGGGGGAAGGGGATAGGGTGGGCGTGATGAAAGATATCCTTTTCTGTGTTCCTTCGGGTCCTGGGCTCCTGCCGGGGACGAATCCACGTTTGCTGTGGAGATGTGAACGTTTTCTTGCTACTTACCTTTTGGATCTCTCCTAAGCACGCTTGGAAAGGGTGTTCGATATGGATGGAGGTGGTCAAAAAGAGGTGGAACGCGGGGTAGGAACCCCACTTATATAATCTCTCTTGCTCTTTCTATTTTTGGCAGGTGATACCCACTCCTCACCGGTATCCGATATTCCGGGATTTTGGTGACGGTGTCACATTTATCTTTCCCTTAACTAATCAAGGAACACTATTAATAATCCTTGGCACTCACCTTCCTCTGGCTGTGAAAACCTATTACCTCGGCAAACTGACGGTCCGCTCGAAATTTTATTGTTAAGGAGTGAGGCAGGCGGGATGAATCAGCTATCTGGGGGCAAAGAGGCCCTCCATCTTCCATCAGATGGAGGAGGTGGTGTCGGGGAGGTCTGTCACGATGAATCAGGAAGTTCTGTTTGGGAGATGGGACTCTGCTTAGAAGGGAAAGAATAGGAAGATGCAACCTCCTCACTGGAGTGAGGGAAAGCGAATAGACACGAATAGTCCTTTTCTCTTTTTAGCCCTGGCAGATACTACTCGAAACAACAGAGAACAGCCCTAAACTGCCTCCTGCACTGAAAGCTTTACCTTTTTTTCTTTGAAGGAAGGCAGAAATAACTTTCTTGCAGGCGACAGCTAACTCAGTTGTGTAATCCTGGTTGCTCGTACTTACAGGGATATCCAAAATCTCCATTCTAGGCCCTGCTGGGCGAGGTGGTGTAAAGTCTTAAAAATTTACGTGAGCCTTTTTAGGAGAGGTGGACCCTTGTGAATGAAGAGGCACTGTATATACAGGCATAATACATTGACTGTAATCTTTTCAGCATATAAATTCTCTTTATGCTGAGTTGCTTGTTCCAGGGAAAGACGTCTTTGAAGACACCTCTACTTTTACTCTGTCAAGCAATAATAACAACAATAAAAATGCCATTGAGAACTATTTGCCACTCTGTAATCCATCTGGGGACACTTTTCCTGATATTTAATGTTTTTCTGGCAAGGGAAAACATTTTATAAAGGACTATGAATCACTTATATTTGGAATATATTTGTGAATGAAAAGAAAAACCCCAACATCTTGCCTATTTCAGGACTCAAACCAAGCAGTTCTCAGGTTAAAATGCAATCAAGGCTGTTGTGATACAACTGTAATTATCTTTTGGGAAAGATAGGTGCTGCAAAAGTGAGTATCAATATATTGATATATAAATATCAATAATATATCTATATCAATAATATATCAATAAATATCAATAATTTGATATTTATAGCTTCATCAATTGATCCTAGAAGGGAGAAAGCGTAACTGAGGCATGTATGGGATAAGAATATTTTAAAGTATTTCTCTACTGCCAGTATCATTTTGATGCCGAGTTCCATGGTGAATTGGAAATTCTCCAGCAGCTTTAGATAATTTCTAAAGAGGAAGCTGTATTGAATCAAACATGACAAAGGTTAATTCAATCAATTTAATATTCTCCCTCTTTTTTTTTTCAATTAAACTTCCTGTAGTGGTTTTTGAATTTTCAGTGTGCTACAGTAGTAAGGGAAGTAATATTACCTTTCAGGTAGCCTCCTGTATTTCTCACAAACACTAGCTCAGAGCAGGTGAGACTTTGTATGTAATTACAATGTGAGACAGCTGACACTTGCGTGTCAAAATGTTTCACCCGACGCGTGTGTTGCCTTTGGAGCACTATGGATCATAGTAACCTGTTCGCTAAGTTCAGTGATGTGGAGTTTGCATTACACTTTCACACATTATATACCCTTGATGTAGCATCGAGATTAGATTCTGGTTTAGAGATACCAGAATCTCGTGGTTGTTAGCTGGATGCTCTATTTCCATTTGGTAGCTGGCAGAACAACTTTTCTCTCTTAGCTTCCTTTGGCAGCTTAGAGAGGATAAGGCTTTGTAGGACCATCTTCTTGGCTAGTGGAGTGTGACTTCCATTTCTGTCTGCTCCATTGGAATGAGTGCATTCGTCTGTTGTTGAAAGGAGAGCAAGTGCAGGGCTAGTCATTGCGATCCCTTGTGTAATTCAGACATGTGAAAGCAATCCTGATTACTGGAAATCCTTTCTTATCCTTTTAGTTAGTTCCTACTAAGGGCTTATTTGCATAGAGAGAAGCAGATTTATGACCTCATCAAGCATATAGCAAGGTCTTTGTTACATGTTAAGTATTTCATTAATTAAAAGGGTTTTTATTGTTGGGATTTTTTTTTTTTTGTGGTAAAAGGAATACAATCAAAATTTGACACTTTCAGCTTATTCATACAAGTCTACCTGGAGCTGAAAGACATCGAGAGTTGTGGCAGCAGGATCACGGAGAGTTCACCTGTGTGAAATGACAGAATTCAGGGAGGAAGTTTGTGTTACTGCACTCAGAAGTTTCAGTAACAGGGTTACATATTTGCTATCAATCAGATAAATTCAGGAAAAGATTAGGATTGGCCTTCCCCTTTAGGATACATATACACAGCAGAGTTAATTGGGATGCTCATCCATTATAATTTCTTTTTCTCTTTCCCACCATATATCAATAACTGTAATCTGAATAATAAGGTGCTCCAGGTCCGTATCAGCCAGTATACCCATTTTTTTTTAATATTATCATCATCGTGCTAGTATAGCACTTAAAAAGGAAGCTTTTCCTGCTGCTGTCTACCATGCCCAGTACATGTGTTGTGACAAGCAACTTCAGACTACAGGGATACCAGTCAGCCATCTTTCACTCGCCCTACATTTTTTTCCTACTTATTTGTTAAATGAGTCATATGACTTCCTTTATTTGGAAGCATATTTTAAAATTTGGAGGTTTTGTCGATAAGAAATGTTTCTTGGTTGCTGGTTAACATTCCTCATGTGTATTTTTATCTCATATAAGGCTTTGGATCAGCCTTCTTTTTCATTGTCTTCTTGGTGCTTATGCCTTTCATGTGATTTTACAGTTATCCTTCAGTCATTGGGTTAGCCAAGCTATACAGAATTATTTTACATTCTTCCTCATGAATCAGCCTCTCTAGAGCTTTAATCACTTTTTCTTGCTTGTTTTTGTTATTCCTCTGGTTTTGTTGGCATCTTCCTGGTATTGTGGTGCCCAGTATAACATGGAGTTACTTTGCTGTCTGAGCTTGTAGAGTATTCTAAAGAATCTGTTATAGTTCCAAGCTGTTCTATAAGATAAGAATGATGAATCAGGTTGAATTTGCTGCAGTCCAAGACATATATACAATCTAATACCCATCCACATTACATTTATATTTGGAAAGAATTCAGGCAACAATTAAAAATCTTTAAAAAAATATTTTTTATGCCTGCAGCGTATTTTAGTTGAAAACATTGTGAAGCATTTTACAGCCAACATTCATTATACAGGAACTCCTTCATTTTCCTTTAAGGCAAAGCTCAGTGCTGGTCTCAGTTATATTTAGAGGCAGGATAGGAATCTTTACAATAACTGTATTTTCCTTGGTGTTTTCCCTGTAAGTTATGACACAAGTGTATGCTTCTTCCTCCTGCCATCCAACTTGTCCTTTCTCACAAGGCCCTGCGTCTATTGTCCTCTTTCAACTTATTTCTAAACAAAGGAAGGAATGGCATATTGCTATCCTTCTTAGCTGAAATGAGGTGCCTTAGGTGCTGCGTATAACCATAAACCATACAGTACTGTGATTCAGGGTTCCAGAAACCCTGTACTGAAAGTTTTTTGGAGAAGTAGGAGTGAATATAAGTTTTAATTAATATAACACAATTGGGAATTATTAGGAATGTGAAATGTCAATAACCATGTCAGAGGTTGTCCAGAATTTCAGGACAAACCTCTCCTGGAAAGAGTACCACTAAAACTTTCATGTTGGTGAGTACAACTTGTGTCTTTTTCAAAAGATACGTTTACATAGTAAAGAATGTAGCGCTTACTAACTTCAGCCTGCCAAGGATATTGAGAGCTTTTACGCGTTGGAGAGGAGAATGGGCAAATGCATGGAAGAGAGATCCATTGAAGGCTACCAAACTCATACAGGCCACATGCAGCTTGGGAAGCCCCTGAGCTAAAGTGGTTGGGATCTGCGGTAGGATTAGGGGAAAGTGTCATTATGTGATTGCCCTGTGCTTCAGTTAAAATAATCCACAGTACCCATTAAAAATATTTTTCTTTGCTAATATATAACAGGAAACTTCAGTCCATGTTTGCTGTGACTTTTCTTATATAGTGCACTTGATTTTGTGTATGCTCTCTTTTGGCTGCATATGAGCATATTTTTATGTATATATACATTTTACACTACTACCCTGTGACTGAAAAAGTCAGTTGTTTTGTATATACTAATTATCATTTCCTTCTGCCAGATGGAGTACATCAGAGTGATTCAGGCTGTTTAGGTTCCATTACTTCTTCATAGTCCATGCAATAGACCATTCTTTGGTTTGCCAGAGAGAAGTCTGTATTCCGAGGATCAAAGCTTAGTGGTTCCATTTTTACAAACAATTCTGCTGATAATTGGCTCAAAAGCTGGAAATAGCAAATAACTGCCAGAGATACCCTGGAGGCTAGAAGTAGGTCACTAATTGTCCGTGCTACCAGTGGGCTTTGGGGACTCTCCAGCTTGTATTGCAAATGGTGTGGAAAAGAAAGTGAAATGTCTTGAACAGTATCACTCAAAGGAGATAATACAAGTGAAAAACAAGTGAAAAACACAGATAGGTGTTTCTGTGTAACCCCCTGGTGAGAGTTAGGCTCAGATTACCAAACAAGAAAAAAGCTAGTGCTGAAAGAGTATCATAACACCTCCTAGCAACTCTCAAATGGATACTTAGAGCAGGAAAAAAAGCTGTTAGTCCCAGTGGGAAACCCTGACCCTAAGGTTAAGAGAATGGAGATGGTTTTCTTTACAACAGACACTTGTGAGTATTAGACATTTGTCATAATTGACACTCTGGTGTTGTTCACACCGGGATGGATAAGCCTTGTAATTATTACTACAGAGGTTATATTCCAGAAAAACTAGCACAGCAGAAAGATACCTTCATTACTTATTCCCGTTTATACTAGCCTGCTGATAGGAAAGCAGTCAAAGCATTTAGATCAGGGTAAACAGCTTTTGGGGAAATTTGACGTCAGTTTTAGTAGTTGGAACCCTGTGGTAACCCAAATTTTGATAGTTATTGTTTAATGAATCTGTTGGGGTTTTTTTTTTTCCTTATGCTCTTATAATTTTTTTAGAACTGTCACTACATGGTGAGGTGGATTTAAAAGTCAGAGATTTGTAAAAGTTTATAGCAGTGATGCTCAAATGGCAAGTTGGGGCTTTTCCTGCCAACCTCCCAAGTGGAAATTGCTGGCTAAGAAAGTCTATAATGACCATCAGAAAAGGGGCAGGTTTGTGTCAGCTGTTTATTTCATTAGAAAATAATTCTTCCAGTTACACAATTGGTAAATGAGCTATCTTCTCAGGTTTAGGTCATGATTTGAATCCAGCCAGGGAGAAGATAAGTAAATAAAAGTAATTTTTCTGTAGTACTGTTTCAGTCACACTGATGAAATGAGTTGAGCAGCCCCAGTCCAGTTGTTAATAAACAGAACACACAAAACAAACTTATTGGCACTAAAAGAATATCTCCACTTAGTTCAGGGCCTGAATCAGACCCAAACACTGAATCCTCCTGTACTTTCTGTTCTTCATCTCTTTAGGTGTCCTAAAGGAAGGACTGCAGGAAGGAACCTCTTTACCTATGCTAAACTTTGTAGAAGAATAGATGGACATTCAGGTGTTACCTTGTCCAGTAGCATTCACTTCTGCTTCATCTGGGTTCCCTTTAGGCAAATGTCAAATTGAAAATTTGAGTTTATCTTTTGTAACACCCTTATCCTCTCTCTTCTGGAGAGAAATTTATTAAAGAAAGACTCACTGCCATATTCCTATGGGAAGTATATTTTCCCTGCCATTACCAGTGTACCACAACTTTTTACAATCCCTTTTACATATTCCTTCTGATAATCATCACCTTGTTCATGATCTTACCTATAGGGATTTCTTTTTTTTCCCTAGGTGATGTGAAAAAGTTTATTCCCGTGATTTTAAACATTATTTGCAAAGATAGAAATGATTTTATTGGACTAACCCATTTTATAGAAACTTACATTGCATTTTTTATATTCTACACATCTGATTTGATGCTCATTGTGGGCATATTTTTTTCTTGAATGTTTGTTTTCTTTCTTCTTCCTAAAAAGTTTCACAGTGGCGATTTCTTACATAAATCACCTTATTGCAATGCCTTTTTGCACTCCTCCTTTCCAAAGTCTGTGAATATTCCTTATGTAGGTAAAAGAAGTGTAATGTAGAAGTGCAGCATCAATGTAGCACGTGGAGCAGATCTGAGTGATATGTAATAGCACTTTTAGCCCGTGCTGTGGTGTTTTGACAGTTATTTGTAAGAGGCAATAGCTCCCAGGCCCTTTGAGTTTTGATCGCAGCAGGACACAGAAGCTGCTGTCTTGAAGAAGAATGAGATATTTCAGTAAATTGGTCATTAATATCTTGCTTTTGGGTGAAGCAGAGACTCGCAAGATACAAGTGACATGCTGTTTGGTAGCATTTTGCCTCTTTGAAATCTATCACTTCTGTTATTTTTCTGTGCATCTGTTGACATTTCTACCCTCTAATTTGGGAAAGAAAAAACAAGTTGCACGGCATACTAAAAACCTCATTGATCTCTGAGGAAGTGTACCTCCTTGTCTTCCATTACTATGACTGACTGTCTTGGGATTTATTTTTCCGACACCCCTTTCTCCTGTTAAGGGGCATAAAAGAGAAACACCAATGAATCAACAGTTTGCATGAGACCACACGGTACAGTGGCACAAGAAGTGGCATGTTGCATCCTGTCCTGGGATAATATCTTCCAGAATGGACCATCCGTTTCGTTTTTGTGGCTCTAGATCTCGCTCGTGAGGAGTATAGCTTGTGATAGCAGTTTCACTTGGGTGGAGCAAAGGGATCATCCTTGTCACAGAGAGGATCTGTTACTTGACCTCTTCTTTGCCACCAGGTTCAGCCCGTGTATTGCACAGAAGGTTGTCTCTTTTCAATTGGGCTTCTCTTACCCTTTCTCAATAGAGCTAGGTTTTTCCTAGTTATTAATATTATTTATAAGCATGCTTATTATAATAATGCTTTAAGCTGTAATCACAAGAGGCAGGGGAAGCAGAGTGGCTCTTCCTTCTCCCAGGAGAGGGAGAGTTTGCTAATGCCCTGTGAGGGGATGACAGATGATTTCTCTCTCAGGTTACACACGCTCTAAATCCTCTTCATCATTTCTCTCCAGCAATGAGGAGACAGATGCTACTGTAACAGCACAGAACTTGTGCGAATCCCTTACAAGGACCCTTTATTACTGCTATGGGTAAAAACAAGTGACTTGCTCAGCCTTTCATCCTATTTTTAGGGTGGTTTGCATTTCTGAAGGACATATCTGATTCCCTCACATGGCTTTGGCTAGTTTTCTGTTGTTGACTTTTTTCCCTTTTCTTTCCGTGTGCTATGGGAGGATGAAGGTGGGAGAAAGCAAGCGTCTGTTTCTCTGAGCTGTTGTGTTGGAATTTGTTAACCTGACATTTTGTGTGCTGCAATGTGCCCAATTCCCTTTCTAGCTGTTTTTAGTAGCCATGGGGATACAGACAGCAGAAATCACACTTCTCACACACGCTTTCTCTCCTGAAAAAAAAAGCTGGTAAAAATGATAGACAAATGATTTTGGAAACAAATCTTCGAGGTGTCCTCAGAGTAAACGCTAGGAAGTCTTTGGAGAGGAAGTTTGGGTTTATTTCACCAGTTTAATGTAACCTGGTTTGCAAGAATCGCTTTCACATCCAGAGAGCTCTAGTCTCCACTCAGTTGTCTTTTTAGGACCTGAGCCATCTTCCACAGTTGTGATTGGGACTCTTTCTGCTGTTTTTAATGGAGGTTTCACCAGACTCCTCTTCTAGAGCTTTTTACAGAAATTACAAACAGATAGGGATCAATTAATACTACTGAATAATTACTTTGTAGAGAGAAGGCCAATCTGTTAGGAATTTGACACCATCAATCTGTGTGGGTATTGATCTCGTTAGATATTAGTGATTTCTGAAAATTACTGGTAGTTTAGATTGCAATTACTGGCCCATAGCTAAAAAAAGCTGTACCTTATGCCATTTCCTCTTGAACATCCGTATGTTTTTAATGTGCTTCTTTTCTTTTTAAGAAAGAGTACATGCTGGACTGTTCCTTTTTATGTTTTGTTTTGTGTGGTGTTTTTGGTTTGGTTTTGTGTGGTGTGGGCTTTTTTTTTGCGTGTGTAAGGATACATAATTGTCCCTTTTCTGATACAGAAGTTTACAATTCTGGAATAAAAAGGGATTATGATATATGGTTGTGAAGACTAAACAACTATTGATGATGATATGCAAGTTATTTACAATACTGTGTATTTACTACTCAAGTAAGAGCAGGAGGGATATCTGTTCTGATAATTATTTATGAGTGTGAGTGAGAGAAGCAAACAAGGGAATGATTGTGTGAGGACAATGACTGGGGAACAGATACACGCACACATACATGTGTGATATATATATGTAGATAAAAACCTTTTCAACACGTGTGTCAGTTGAAAAAGGTGTCTCAAGCATGTGTGCAACCTTAACCTAGATGTGTGTGTACACATACCCTCTCGGTATGTAATATATACGCTTGTAGAGGAAAGTATGTACCCATGTGCAAATTTATGCACACGTATGCCTGCACAAACCTGATATGGAGTTAAATGACAAGTTGTTTTAATAGTTGAGTTCTTGCTCTTGTAAAATCAGGGACATTGTGGTGATCTTGAAAGACGTGTGGAAGCTTTGGGAAACTTTTAGAGAAAAGCATGGTTCTCCTACCTCTTGGTAAGTGGAACATGTGGAGCTTTCTGCTCCGCCTCCCCTACCAGAAGCATATCTGATACACTGTACAGGGATTTCAAAGTTTAATTTAGCTTAACTCTTGGCTGCAATCAACTGCTGATAAATTTAGTTGGGGGATTAGGGAAACTTAAAGACTAATAGCTCCTTAAAAGGAGCCTGAGGATGAGACAGCAAAACAAAAACATCTGCTAAAGTCTCCCTTAGAATGGTAGTACACCGTACAGTCATAGTTTAGAGAAATACATAGGGTGGTTTTGGGCGAGAAGGGATTTCTGTAGATATAGGCACTTTGAGAAAGAAAACCAGATCTGTAAGTATTTAAGAGAGTTGTTCCCTTTACAAAGTCAAGGAAAGGATATCCTGATTGGAATCAATAGGATATAGCAAACACCTTTCTTCTGTAGTTCTGTATAGTTTGCTAGCCCATAAAAAATAGCTATTGTTAACTCCTTTTCCCATTGCATATTTTGACAGGCTGTCATGTTTAGATGAAGTGTTTGCACTTTCATGGCAGTATTCATTCAAGTGTGAATTCTTAAGCATGGCTACCGCATCTTCTGAACACTGCTTGTGGATAGTAGTTGTGTTGACCAGTTCTTCATATGTGCAGTCAGAAATGGAGCCACAAACCAAATCAATACAAGAAAACTTAGTCAGGTCTTTATTCAGATAATAGGCTTACTGGAAATTACCAGAAGGTTCTTTTCCTAGATGTTTCTTTCTCACTTGTTTTTACACTGCATCAAAATTTATGGATCCAACTGTAACTAAGGCCTTTCGTAAGTATTGTACTTAGACATCTCATAACAAGAAACAATTCTTGTGTCAAAGACACTGTGATCTTGCACAGCCTTCTGCTTTATGCTTAGCTTTTAAACTATGAATAGAATAGTCCCTCTGAAGCCAGATTTGGAGCCTAAATGAGAATTCAGTAACTACTTCATGCCTTTTTCTTTTTTACTTGCCTTCCTTATACCTTCTTCTGCTATCCCACAGTTACATTTTTAGGTTTTCTAACCCAAGGGTCCAAAAAAGGACTTTGATGAGAAAAGGTTAAAAAGAAAAAAAAGTATTTCAATAATTATTATTCAAATTAAGATAGAGTAATCATTTGATAAAATTTAAATCTTCTTAAAAAGAAATGTCTTTTCACACAGCGTTTAATTATCTTGTGGGTTTAGCAGCTGTATGGCTATTATTTCAGCAAAGAGTTTATTGAGATTTGAAGAAGGATTATATATAAAAGTAGAATATCTGCTGTTAGCCTAGCTAAATCTGGTAGACTTTGAAAGCATAAGACAATCATCAGTAGGAGTAAGAATATGAGCTATATTGCCATGACAAACAAGTGTGGTTTGTATTCAGTTTTTTTCTGCAATATATGGAATAAAGCACTGTTGGAAAGAAAGTATTCAGTGCAGAAATACAAGTCTGCTCTGATGAATCAAAATATGGATTCAGGAGTGAGAGAAACTAACAATTTTTCTAGTATAAAAATTTCTATTGTTCATAACCACTTTGTGTAGTTACATCGTGACACAGGTGGGCTGGGAAGCATTATGCTTGGCATTCAGACATAATGTGAACAACGACTTTTCTGTAGCTGAGAGCAAAATTACACTGAATTTTTGAATTGTATCTCTGAAATACCAATTGGACTTATGCAGTAATGTGGTGCAAGTGTTATCTTCTGTGATTCTTGTTCTCTGAACCAGGTATGTTTGTAAACCTCTGCAGCCTTTCTGATTGCTGACTAGTTAATGGTCTTAAGAGTTCTATTTCAAGTCATGTAAATTTTTCTTCAACCTTTTTTCCACTGTGTCAGGCATATAGCCAGGCATGCTAAGTTTCTATAACCATTTTATTTCTTACAGTAAGACCCTTGCTGTCCAAAGGCCACAATACTAACAAAAATCAAGAGTCTGAGGATAATGGAGCCAAGCTACTAAGGCAAAAGAAAACACAAAACCTGTATTTATTGTTAATAAAGCTAGTGCAGGTCTAGTGCTTGTGTGGTGCATAAGTTCAGTCTTTCTATTCATTTTCATGTTAGCCATATTCGCCTTCTCCCTCCATTTCAAGCACTGAATACTTGATGTGTCAGGCAACGTTAGAGGAAGGTTGCTCTAAGGTACTTTAGGCATCAAACTTTCTTGCGTATTTTACAAGAATCATTAATGCAGACCAGGCTTTCCCTGGGATTACTGGGCAAGCTTATGGGTTTCTTGGTCATTCCAAAGCTTCCCCGCACACTTGATAGAGAGCTGACAAAGCAGGAGAAGGCCGAAAGACAAATAATTAGCTGCTCTTTAGGGGAAATACATTGAAGAATTCTTTTCCAACTCAGGATCAGAGGTTTAGGACTAGAAGAATAAAGGGTGAGATAGGGATCAAAAAAACTAGACAAAAAAGGGTGATGTGGAGAGAAAAGTATGTTGAGGAGGAAGATGGGCTTGGAGAGGGATGAGTGCCACAAGAGGAAAATGGTGAGGAGGGAAAAGTTGATATTCAAAGAGAAAAGAATTTGCAGATGCATGAGGTAGGTAGTATAAGCAAGGCGCAGAGGTCAGTTGATTGCTTCTTAATGACAATCCAATCCGAGAATATCTATCAATATGTTTTGCTATGAAGTTATTAAAGGCAATGTTTTAGAAGTCTTTTTCTTAGGAGAACTTGTGTTTTCTCTGATTCCTTTTTTTTCTTTTTCCCCCTCTTTTTATACAGGAAATTGAATTTTATAGCACTGTACTGTAAACTCTGAAATGTTCACAGTTACCCAATGCATGTGAGATTTTAACTTAGATCAAGTAGATTGTCTTGAATAAGGTGACCAGTAACTCTGGTGGAGACTTTGGTTAGCTGAAGATAGCATGTGGTATCTGAACATAGAATAAATAAGAGTAGAAAGGGCACCGGATGTCATCTGTGCAGTGTCTTGCTCAAAGCTGGGCTAGTATAAATGATAGATCAAGCTTGTCTAGTCACGGTTTGCAAGTCTCCCCAGATGGAGATCCCATAGACTTTCTGGGCCCTTGTTCTCGTGTCATGTTGAATTATTTTTTCTTATGTCCAATGAGATTTTTTCCTTGTTCCAACTTGTGATTTTTGTCTCCTGTCCTTTCTTTGTGCACCTGGGAGAAGAATCTAGCCATGTCTCCTCTTTAATCCCACTTTGTTTCATTGGATTAGCAAATAGATCTCCCTCACAGACTTCTCTAAGTGAAACAAACCCATTTACTTCAGCCTTTCCTTGTATATCATATGCTCGACCCTTATTGTTCTCTGTTGAACTCTATACAGGTTATCAATAGTTCTCTTCTTTTGTGGGCTCCAAAACTAGTGATACTACTCCAGATACAGCCTTATAAGCATTTAGTAGAGAAGAAAAATAGTTTCTCTTGACTTACTGGCTACTGTTTTTCTAGTGTAAGAAACAAGTGCATATATAAAAATAAATAAAGGAGATAAACAATGAAGATATATGAAAGAAGAGGAAAAAACAAGGATTTGAGAAAAGCTTGGTCAGCAAAATTGCAAGTATTGTGGCTGTCAGAGTGTAGTTGTGCCAGGCAGCCATGCTATCAGGCAGTGGCAAAAAGGCTCTGATTTATCAGCTTTTGAAATGAAGAGGTCTTGGCAAGGAATATTGCCCCCTCAGGACACCTGCAGATTTTTGGGTGCCAACAGAATATATCCCAGGCAGTTCCCAGGGGGCAAGGGCAACATTCTTGTTTGTAAGTTTTCCCTTCCTCTCTCCAATGTAAATCATCTTGGCTTATCTAAGAGATATAATTTATGGCCAGTCTGCTGGCCGGTCAGCTTCACGCCTCTCATAAATTAGATAGCCAGACACATATGGGTCAAGTTTGGAAATGCAATGCATGTCTTTAGAGGAGGAATGTATTCTTCCCAAATCTTCTTTACATTTGATTGTTTCCATACATCCTTGTGTTTTCCTTTTATGTTCCTCTTTTTGTCAACTGTGTTTCATCCCTATTTTTCCTCTCTATCTCTTCTTTTTCTCCAGTTGAGCTTGTTGATGGCCGTACCGGATCAATATATGAACTTATCTGACTTCTACGCCTAAACTTTTGTATATCCCACACCCCAGATATGGAATAAAGGACTATGTTCCTCTTCCCAGTCTTTCCTCGCTTGTTCTCTCTACACAGGCAGATATTTCATGACAAGGGGAATTGCAAAGAAAGTTCTCTGGCTGTCAAAGCTCGTGATGTTCTGTTGCAGCCGAATAGCAGTAAAAGTCTCTGCTCTTCTAAAATTCTCAGGGGAGATTTTATTTAGTCTAAGATAGGTCTATGGGCTATAATAGCACTTGCTCTACAGCAAGGTTTGAGATCTGTTTCTTTTTTAAAGACCAGGTCTGTACTTAATACTGCTGGTCAACATAATTATAAGAGAAGAAGCATTAGTGAGCAGGATGCTGTGCCGTCCAAATAAGTCTTTTATGCAGTGCAGTTTATTCTGTTCTGGCATAAATTGTTTGTAGTAGGAGAAGTTACTGGTATAACTGTTATAAAAGTTCTTTTTTTAATTTTTAGCCTGTAGTTTCTTCACTGTCTGTTGGTTGATACAGTCAAGAGAAAGAAAAGTTGGAGTTGGGAGAAGCCAGTGGTATGGGGTGTTCAACTTCTGGCATAATCGCCACTAGGGTAGAAGTAAGTAGTATAGAAAATGGGTCTAATTCAATACTTTCTCTGCTGTAGAATGTGGTGATTCCACTAAAAGGCTTCAGCAAATATTGGTCCACTTAGCTGGAAACTAAGAGGGATGTTTGGCACAAAGGTTTTTCTAGTCAGTTAATGGGGATACATCCAGTTCAATCCCCTTTTGAGTGTGATCAGGCCAGGTTTCGGAGGTTACTTGTCCATTCTCATTGAGTGGGAATATATTACAGTGCAGACTGCCTCTGTGAGATGCAGAGATGTTAACCAAGGTGGGAAAAAAGAGACACCAGTTTATAATTTAAATCCTTAATCATAATCTTGCAGAAATTGCTTAATATTCTGTCGCAGGGTGGTCTTAAACGAGCCTTGTGTCCAACAGCCTGATTAGAATTAGAGCAGCCAGCTAGAATCTAGTAACAGGACGAAAAAGGGGAGAAGTGAGTGCCTGAAGTTGACTGAGTCTTCGTAATTGCTGGCAAACCCACCAGACAGTTCTGTTGACAAACAGGACAGGGACAGTTGGAGATAGATCCCTGGTAGATGTGGGTGCCAAAAATCAGCCAAACATCTTGGACATGTTTGGAAGCTTGTTTCTTGTTTGGCTAGTTTCCTTCTCCCTTCCCCCATTTTTCTGCAGCAGAAGCAGTGTTGAAGGGTGCGTATTCTGTCTGGCAGGCTGGTGGAGTCGTCTCTGGCCTCAAATTACACAGCATGAGAACTCTGGGCATAAAATTAGCAGCAGAGTTCTGTGTATTAGGTGCCAGGGAAAAATGTCCCGTTCAGCAGAACTCAGAGGCGAGAGGTGGAACAGAAAGAACTGGAACGGGACATCAATCCCCTTCTGCTTCTACTGTTTGCAGCAGACATATCGGAGAGTGTCATAACCAGCTGGCTTGGAGCAAAAATTATTTGGGCAGTAAATAGATTTTATTGTATGACTTAGTAACACGGATGCTTGCTTTTTCTTCCCCTTTTCCCTCTTCACTTGCTCTTTTTCCTTTATTCTGAAGATTTCTCAGTTTTTGCCTTTTCGCAAGGAAATTGCTTTTCACCTATGAAGAAGTGCTGTTGACATACACTTTTCTGCCCTCCTTTCCACCTTCCTGTGGTCTGACCCCTGGTGAGAAACCCACTGTAATGGCACTACATTCAGATTGTGCAACAGTTTATACCAGTTGTTTGCAGTGGGATCTGGAAAACTAAATAAAGTGCTGGAAAACAGAGCAAAGGCAGAGAGAAGCGGCTCTTCACGGACTGGAGTCTTCAGGTACTATCTCAGTAGCAGCTATCTCATTCAGAAAAGCTATTACAGAAAAGGTCATGGTTTGAGGGTGTGTTTTGGCTCCTTCCTTACATCGTAAAAGTGGTAAAATCCTTGCTACACCAGTGTTAAGATTGCCCTGCAGGATATGTGTGAAAAAGGCCACATTAGCATCTGTATGTGGAGATGGATTGCAAAGGGACATAAATGTAAGCTTGCTGGAATTGTTTGGGGATGTACATGTACACACATACATTCGCTGTGTTGTCAGAGCGCTTTCGTAAGACGGTTACCAGGCGGTGATGCTGGTTTAATGTATTCCTCCCCATTTGTTCTCCTTACTGATGTCTGTGCTGTGAGCTGGGCTGGGGAATTGTTCCGTGTTTTTACAGCTGGCTTATTAGCTGATGCAGCACAGCCTCAGATGGGCCATCCTGTGGGGCTGGGAAAAGCAATTGTATGCAAGGGCAGGGAATTTCCTAAACTGATACCATCACCATATACTCATTTCTTGAAATCACAACTTCAAAGTTCCCCATTCCCTTTGTTTGGCTCGGATTATGGAAGCAGTCCACAAGCAGGAGGATATATTCCCAGATTACGTAGCGTTGGGGCAGAAAGCTATTTCTTTCCTTGCTTTTTTCCAGAGTAGGGCAAGCCCATTGACTACTGCTGTTTAACATGTGTGATAGTTTAGCAACTACATTCTTTTCCAAGGGTTTGGAAATCCGTTCTGAGGCCTGGGATCAGAGCATTACTGGCACATTTTTAAGGAGGTACATTTTTGTATTGATTTCATTTTGCACTGTAGGTGATTTTGAGTGCAGCTGAGTTGCTGAGGATGATGGTTCTAGCTTCTCACTTTTCACCAGACTTTCCCAAAGAATTATGCTTCTATTGATCCTTTTTCCTCCTCACTCTCCCTCCATGAAAGAAGTATTACTGTCAGCCCCATTTTACAGCTGGCAAAGCTGAGGTATAAGGAAACACATAGCAAGCCGGTGGTGGAACTGAATGCAGTTAATTGAGAGGTCTCTTATTTAGACCCAGCTTCACATAACAAGGCAGCCTTTTCCTCTTTCCGCACTTGAAACGGACAGACTGGCACCTGGCTTGGGATCAGATTGCTTAGTGGTCCGGTAATTGCTGGGCTCATTCCCCAAGTTTATCTTTCAAGGAATAAAGGCTGAAGTAGTAAAAGGCCAGTAGGTGAGGCAGCGGGTGGGACGGGCTGTGAGTATACACTGTGAGGAATACTGACAGAACAGAACACTGAAAATTGCAGGATCTTGATACTTATTGCCTCTATATTTGCCACTTGCCTGCCTATCCTAACCTCTAGCCCCCTTGCCCCCTGGTTTTATTAGGGAATATCGTCCCAATTTATGAACTGTTAAAAAATGAGCTATAAACTCTCTGTAATGAGCAGAGTGGGTATGTCTTCACCAGAAAATTATGCTTCTTTGACTATATCAGTGTAGCTTAAGTAGTACAACTCCCCTAGGGTAAAGACAATTATACCAGTGTAAAAGTGCATATCCAAATATAGCTGAGTCCCAAATGGGAAGGTACCTTTATACCAGTAATAACTAGGTCCACAGTAAGGCACAGATTTATTTCCTTAACTTAAGGAACCTGAGGTGGCAAAATTTGGAATACAGTTACTTCATAATTCATGCATATTCCAAGGAGACAGATAAAACCTTCAGAGTAGGAGCTGGCCCATTTGAGGTTGGATTTACTGGCCAGCAGTGCCTCTCTTCACTGACTGTTCAGAGAACTTCTGCTGAACTAAAGGCACTTATCTAAAGTTTCTAAATTAAGTAAAAGAAATTTGGTCACAGGATTTCATCAAATGGATGGAGACATTAAACTACTAGGAACAGTGTAGGATGGTTTGAATGCAGCACCACACAAATTTTAGTAAATGCCAACCTTATTTTGAGATTTGGGAAGGTTCAGTGAAATTTTTATTTTTAGTAATTTTGACAGGTCTTTCGAACTTGTGAAATAGATGAAATAGGATTTTCTTTGTCTTGAGTAGCAATAACTCCACCAGATATTTGACTCTCAGGATGATTAGGAGACTAAAACACAGAGATTCCCCTGCCACAAAGGGTCACTGCTGCTGTGCACTTAAAATTAGATTTTTAAGCTTCTGGAGGAATGGTTGTAGGCACTCTGAGGAGTTCTTGGATGGAGCTATCCTACTTTGTCTGCAACGGCTAGTTACCAGATGCTGACACTGGTGGTTGACTGGCCTGTATGGGTCCACCTCCAGCCAACATCTGTCATACACAGTAGCAGTGACAAGCTTTCCCCTATTTGCCTCTTTTATTCTGGGAATGATAGGCTATCTGGATGAAGAAATGTTCTGTTGCTGTTTCTGACCTTCCATTTTTCTCACTTAGCCTGGCGTTGGGCTTCAATATCCGTCTGAGCTCTGCAAGAACAAAAAGTCCCATTGCTCATCAAGGAGAAGTTGCTACTGTTCTGGTAAGACTTCCTCTAACTCTTCCTATCTTAAGCAATCCTACAATAGCAGAGAGAAATCTTGTATGTTTTTAAAAGGTTTTTAAAGGAAGCAGGTTTATTGTAAAGGAAGAACTGTTTTTCACAGAGCGGAAGGTCATAATACTGCTTGTGATATTGCTCTGCATAAGAAAATATGTCAAGATCTGGCTATGGTATCATGAGCTAACAAAACCAGAATGATACCATTGAATGCATATTTTCAAAATAGCTGATAATGACTAAATAAAAACCTCACTTTTTGTGATATTTTTTCCTGCAATACTTACTCCTTGTTCTGCTGAAGCAATTGAGGTGCAAAAGCCAAGATTGAGTTACAGGATTTAGTTTGATGTTCTAAGAAAAATGTGATTAAAAAAAGGCTGCTCTTTCTTTAACATTTGGTTCTGTAAAGCCCTTTCATGTTGAGTAGTAATTTATTCTAGAAATGACAACATTAAATTCATTGTCAGAAACAGTGGTAGATGCTGACCTTTAAATTTCTTTTGTTCACGATGGATTGTTTAGTTGTGTTTATATCAGTGGAGCATGATCATAGTCCTTTTCTGCTAATTCCTACTAGTTACTTTTCACCCTAAACAGGCAGTCATGGAAACTGTGTCTGGATTTAAATCAAAGCAAAATTCCAAAGGGCTATTTATCTATACTCCTGTGCCTTTTTTTCTCCCAAAACAATATGTGACAAGCAGAGTATCCATGCACTCAGTCAGTATGGACTGAGCCATTATTTAATGAAGAATATAAAACCAATCAACTCAACTTATCTCCTATTTGGCTTTTTTTGAGAAGTTCAGAAAGATAGAAAAACATCAACAACTTTTTCTCTTTTGGATGGGTTTGTTTTCAGCTGTTCTGAAAGCACATCTTGAAGAAAAAGAGCCTTATTACTTGTCATTGGGGTGTCTGCCTTCTAAGGATTTTGTAGCGCTGCCTGCCAAAGGGCACTGAGGATTACAGGGCAGACATGGGTTGCTTATTTTATGTAACGTTTCTCCAAAAATTTTGCAGTGCTATAGTTCATTATTCATGTGCTATTATAATAATGATAAGAAGTTTAAACATGACTGTATTTGAAAATAAATGTTGTAAAAGTGTATTAGAGAATTCTGTAAAAGCTGATGGTAACCATAAAAGCAAAATCTGTACAAGTATGTAATATGAATGGAAAATGGAATATAGCCCCAAATCACTTTTCCCACATCAGTGTTATCAGTTGCAGCTCAGCCTCAAGCAACTACAGAAGACACTCAGCTGCTAATAATGTGTATGCTACAGAAACAAATATTCCACCTGTCCTTTGAAAACAAAATGTATCTTGCAAGCCAACTCTGCTGTTTGTTTTTCTATTTGATGTTCAGCTTCCTTGCAGTGATTGTTAAAATATTATTTCCTTACAGATTAATCTATGGTGAGACCAGTCATCTTTTAAGAATATTATTCTTGTCCACTTTCTTCTCTCACTTACCGAAGTTATTCCATGGCTGGTGATTGAACATAACTGTGCAGCACTTTTCTAACATCAGGTACATCAGAGAGAAGCCATAATTCTACAGTGTGCAGACATGCACAGGCAAAATGGTACAGGAGCTGCTGCCCTAGTAGACGTGGTATGTAGGGCTGTCACCAGTATTGATTCAGCTGAGTATTTTCGCTATGTTCCTTTGATTTACCTTTTATTAGTGGTTCATGTATCTTTAGTGATTTGGGACTACATTCCCATTACAATTCCATGCTTGCTCTGGCTGTTTGTTTATAGCTGATACTCTCAGATTTCCAGGGTGCTCGGTATCCTTGTACAATTATTTTCTAACAACATGTGCATTAGACAGAAGGCCACAATTTCACAGCTCACAGGCATACACAGCCAAAATAATATAGTAGGTGCTGAACTGTGAAAAGGTATGTAATGGTGTCAGCATACGGTCATGGTTCAGTCATCTGAGGATTTTCTCAGTAGTCTCCTTTAATTAATCTATTTGTTAGTATTTCTTGCACCTGGATGCCTGCTTTCTCTTGCACAGGGATAAGGGTTGGTGCATAGTACCGTAATGACCATGCCAGGCATGGTGTAAGGGTCAGTTTTCTCAAAACTGAGAGCTGACCGCATCAGCTGATGCATATTTTCCTGGTGCAGACGTATCTCTTGATGTGGGTACTGTCATTATGATATCAATTTTGTAATGGGAATTCATTTTGTTTATAGACACTACAGTAATTATTTGATCAGAGAGGAAGTATGGGTTTGACTAGACCCAGCCCATTTCCTCAGCCCAGGTTATAGAAATAGATATTCCTACTACAGTAGCACAATAGTAGAAATGGAGAGAAAACACCTGGTAGTTGAGGCACCGATTTGGCACAGAAGAACATGGAAAAGCAGTGTTTCAAATCTGAGTCTCTCAGAGCCTTGGTGAGCCCTCTAACTGATCATCTATCCACTCTTCTGAGGTAGGAATCTGCCTTTTTGTCAGAAAAAAAGATCTTCGTTTTGGTTTAGTTCATAACAAGAAAATATTGCAGAATCAGAAACTTTTTTAGCAGGTTCAATATTAGTCTTTCAGATTAGTCTTTCAGATTAGTATTGTTACTGGCTATAATCTCTGGTAGAGAGTCGTGGAACTGAGGAGCTGCTCTCAGTTTGCTTTACTCAGCTTACAGCAAAGCATCTGCATAGGCAATTTGTCTGTGAGCTTGATTGTCGACTTGTTCTTGAAAAGCCATGTCTCCAGGTAAACACAGGTTTTGCGTTGTGTCATATCCTCTGTCTCTTCACCTGCACTGTATGTAGATTATCTTCCAAGAGGTTTGAATTTCCTTTTAATGATTTTTATGATATTTTTAATGGTTTTCATGTCAAAACTACGATATGCATCAAATATAAACAATTACCTTAAAGGCACCCCTTCAGCCTTTCTCTTTCACTACTATTGAAGTATTTGCAGTTCTTGTGTTTTCCACAATCTTTTTGCATTGTGAAGGGCCCTCTGAATTTTCATGAGTTCATATATATCGATCTTGTGATTAAGAGTTCTGGTCAAGGTGATCTGTTCCTATTTCCTTCTGAATGTCAGGAGAAAGCAAGAGGATTGCAGAGAAAAATCTGTTAGTTCTTTTTAGAAAAAAAAAAAATCTGGTTTAGAAATTAAAATTTTAGAAAAGAAAAAAATCTGTTCGAAAACTTGATTATTGTCTCTCTTACTGAAGGCAAAGGGAAAAGAATAATGAACCTGACTTCAGGTTACATGAGGACTGCACATGCAGTAGGCCTAATCAAGGAAGTGAAATACACAGCAGGGTGTGAAGGTCTGGGGAAATACTTCTGTCCAACATGACTACTTAAAACTTCTCTGCTAAGTCTGTGTGGGCAGCACAGAGTAGCAAATCACTCAGCAAATACAGTTAAAAATTTTGCAGCTGGTCTACAGGACTTTCCTGTTCCCTCCTGATCAAGAGACACTATCCCCTCTCAAATTCTATAATGGTGCCTTCAGTTATCCACAGAAAGGAGGTGAGTGATGAAAATGCTTCATTAAAATGCAGTGAAATGCAGTTTACTCGCGAGGCCGATGATTGCAGTTGTAAACAGAGTTTTATTTTGAAGTACCCTGGTTGACTTCTGCTCTGTTCAGATGAGAATTCTTGTGCTTGACAGCAGAAAGACGAGAAGGAACCACATATGTATTGAACAGGAAAATGGAAGAGAGTCAAAGACTGATTGAGGAGACAAAGATACTACACATGACAGTTTTTGACTAAGGTGGATAAGCTATGCTGCAACTTATCCACAGTGTTAGGAAATGATGGTTTCCTCATCACTTTCTTCCTTTTATTTTCTTCTTGAAAGACTGGCAACTGAAGTTACACTAATGCCTTATCAGTACCCTTTGTGTACAAGGCAGGGCAATCAGAGTTTTCTCTGGGTGAGCCATTACCTTGTCTTTGTAGGGGACAAATGTGGATTGTTTTGAGCACGTGAGTGTGAAAAGTTCTCTGTTCTTTCAAGGACTTATGTCTTACTCGAATTGATCTATCCTTCAAAGCTCATTTCCTAATCTCCAGGGCCAGATACCCTGATACCCATTTGTCTGACAGGGTTTCATTTCCTGACCGTACTTTCTGCTCCTACTTGAAAATTTATTCTTTAGCTCCACCTCCTGGCTCTTGGTCCACGGAAAGGAGGATTCTTGGAAGTTGAAGACCCTCAAGAGCGGATTAGAAGTATTCCTCCTTGTTTACAAACGTTAGTGTAGGGGTGTATATGGGGACATTTTAGGTGGGGCAAACCAGAATTTGTGAGCCGACTCATACTGGCTTTCTGCAGAGGCACATGTTTCGGTGAAGAGGTGGACAATGGAATATGTGTCTCATAGTTTTTGCTTTTTGTTGGACTTTTGGTTTCTCAACTGTGGCAGTTTCAATACATAACAGACATCACAAACCAGTCTTTATGACTGGTTTTTTCTTTAGTACTTCCTCAATCTCATGGGGGTGGGGAGGTACAGAAAAAATCGTCTGACACTGAAACAAAAAAAGATCTCTGAGGCCTTGCAGAGGAGTGTTGATTCACGCAGGGAGAATTGGTTTGACTGTGTTCATCCTATTCAACCAGGAACTGCCCAAGAAGTGGAGGAATAGAGCCTAGCAAGCTGGATTTAAGAGGCTGAAAATCATGTCTCTTCCCCGACAGCTGCGAGAAAAGAGGTAGTATGTCTTTCCCTCCTCCCCCCTCCCCACAGGCCTCCATGTAGCTGCTATGATCTGTTCATTTAATTTGGAAGCAAGCTTCTTTGATGATGATTCTAAAAGGCTTCTTCTTGTCGTAGCTTCCAAACTATTAGGCTGCTCAGTGTGGACCAGACCATTTCTTAAGTTGGAGTGGACTTTCTTCTTTTCCCAGGGAATATTCATCACCTAGGACAATAATGGGTCACTGTCCTCTTTATAGCTACAGTTTCCCTTTTACTGGGGTTTGCGATATGAGTGTTTGTGATATGACTAATTATATCTCTTGGTCTCTGTAACCACACCCCTCTTCACAGTAAGTGGTAGTATTTATGGTGGTGTGGGTGGTGCTGATTCATGTCATTCTCCTTGTACAGCAAGCTATTACAAGACTTTGCATCATTACTTCAGCCTTCCAGATGGGCTACGCATTGTGGAAGCCCCTGCTTGGGATATTCTCCTAGCAGAATAAACTAAGCCAACTGCCAGGGTTTTTGTATTATCAGAATATTTAACATTCTGTCAGCTTGGCATTTCTTAGATGATACTTTTTAAAGTTTCTCCTTTTCTCTACCTCATTTGTTACCCTTTTTTCGTCTTTCTTGAACATTTTTGCTTAAGTGTTAATATAATACCACTCTAATAACATTGAGTTGTAAGATTGAAGCAAAGGTGTCTTCTGTTTGTCAAAGATGTACCAAGAAGAAGGTCCCAGAGGAAAAAGCACCTGCTGATCCATGCTGTTTTATTATGTGGACAATATAAGCAAGAAACTTGAGAGTGTGGTCATATGACTGCCCTTTAGGTGTTCTTGCAGGGATCCTTCCTCCTCTCTTGCTTCAAATCCAATACTTTCTAGGATGTCCAAGGCTTATTCTAACCTTGCTCACTATCATGTGTTCCTTCACACATTTTTGACATTTTTAAACAAGTATCTTTGTGCTTGCTTCAGGTTATCTACTCTGTGAGGTCTCCCCGTAAGTATTTGCTAGGTTACTCATTATTTTTATAAAGCCTCTTATGGAGTCTGCTTTGCTGTGATGTTTACAAGAAAATGACAACATTTTCACAGCAGGTGCAGGCACCACTGGTTATGATATAGAGCAATACTATGTCTTCATTTCTTTGGGTTTTGTCTGATTGTGCTTATCCTTCTGGTGTTTCTTATCTTCTGTGTATAAGGTACATTGTATGCGTCTTGCACAGAGAGTGTGAGGTTTTTAAGAATTAGCTTTGTGATGTCAGTTTCTACAGCACCTAGCACAACATTTTCTCAGAACTGTTTCCTATTCCCTACAGTAATGCAGTAATAATGTCATAAATCATGGTATATAACGATTTCCTTAGAATAAGAGATACTGCTGCAGAGTTATTAGTGTAAGTCTACTAGATGCTGTAGGAAGGATTAAGAATGCATCCACAGTAGATCACATTTCTCAGAAAAAGCTTACCAGTTCAAGTGTTTTGTAGTCCTGCTACTCTAGCAACACTGGGAATGATAGCGACGTTTTTCAGGCTAGATGAATCTTCACAGTGGTCATAGACTTTTGCTGAACTTACAAAAAACTTGGCTTCTCAAGATCAGATCTCCAGAGGAAGAGAATGACACCTTGAGTTTCTAATTTACTTGTTTTGACACTAGATAATGGGATGTTGCCTAACTATTTTTGTTCTGTATGGCATAGAGGCCTCCAAAGGCTAATGAGAGTATGAGTAACCTAAATCTTTTGTTCTTGCTTCACAGTGATTTTGACCAGCTTCCAGATGATGTACCTGTTTCAGCTAACATTGCAGATATTGAAGAGAAGAAAGGTTTTACTAACTATTATGTAAGAAGAGAGATTTATCCTGTCTCTCTATGCCCTCATCTGTGACTGTTTTTGTGGTGGGAAGCAAAACGCAGTTAATCTGGTGTAGTTGCGTTTTGACATGAATAGTTCTGTGCAAAGAACTTGTCAGTGCTCCTTTTTTTCTGGAATGGAGGTTTGTCCGTGGCAGATTTAGTCTAAAAATTTATTGTCTGGTTGAAATGTGACAGAGGTATCCTCTTCTAAATTCTTACCTAATTGCTGGTTTATTTCCTGTCAGACCTCTGTACCTTTGGTGAAGATAATGGGAAAAGGATTCAAAGAGGGTCGAAGGGCAGGGTCTTTTCTTCATTATTCCGTAGTAGTGGCAAGTTAGGATGTTTCCATCTCCATAGAAGGTAGCATATTAGTAAGTCATGAATGATCACACAGGAAGGGAAAAGCACTATGAGATTTACTGAAGAGGGCTTTTGGGTAATACCAGCTCAGTCTGACTTCTGTAGGGTATGCTGCTTTTGCTGAAGAATTGCTCATAAATCCTTCCCACTGCAGTATGCAGGTTTTACTCTCGAATGTAGTGACGGTTGGTTGCTCTGTCTTTATGTTTTCTGAAGGATCTGGCTGCAACATGACTCAGAGGTCAGTTCATGGAAATCGTGGGCTCCTTTAGAGCAATGCAGTTTTGGCAAGAGATAAGAAATAAGATAGAGGTTGGAGGGGGGCAGTAGAAGTAAGGCGAGTAAGTTCTTTTTTCTGGCCTTACCTTTGGTCAGATCCTAATTTCTGAAATTGTGTGGTTTAAAGTCAAAAGGAAGTAAGAATGCCTTCAACTCCAAAAATCAATTAATTTAGATGTCTGTCTATAGGTTTAGATGCCCAAAGCATCCTACTGTAAAATATTCGCATTTACGTCTCTAATATGTTTTGTCACTCTGGGAAGGTGTGTAAGCATAAAATAGCATCCAGTCATTTCAGGTTTCCTTTTAAGATTATGTAACAGGAAGCAGCTACAGGATCATGATCCATGGGAAAGGTGGACCCATAATATATACCAGCCGGTCTGGTACAAACTCTTTATTTACTTGAGTCTGCAGTTGCTTAACTGAAGCCTTGCTTTCCACTCTGCCCCTAAGACAATATTCCCACTACTGGAGCACTGATCTTATGTTCCTATTGTATGTTTCACTTTCATTTGGTAAGTATTTGTAAGTATGAACACCAGCCTGAATCCTCCTTCTCTGTTTTAGATGTTTGTCATTGAAGTAAAGCTTAAAGGTGGTGGCAGATACCTGATTTTCCGACGCTATCGTCAGTTCTATGACCTGCACACCAAACTAGAGGAGAGATATGGGGCAGAGAGCAAAACTGGCCCTTTTAGCTGCACGCTCCCTGTATTGCCAGGTAAGCTGTCAGTATCAAATCTGTGCGTGATTAGCAGCTCTCTCAGCCCCAGGCTGTCCTAAAGAGAAATGCATTGCAGGGAAGTAGTTGTGACAAGGAACTAGCTCCCAGCTGTGGATGCTGGAGAAGTCAAGTTCTATTGGCAGTCCCCCCCCCTTGTGGTAAACTTCATTTAGAAACCTAAATTCCTGTAGAAAATAAGTATTTTCTTGGAGATCTTACTTTCTCCCAGTTGCTTCATTTCTCTGACAGTCTCCTTTTTTTTTTTTTTCCTTCAATAACTGTCACAGGTTTTATATTTTCCAGGAAAAGTTTACGTTGGGGCCAAAAAGGAAATTGCTGAGAACAGGATTCCTATCCTAAATGCCTACATGAAGGTAAAACTTAATTTTAAGGGATAAATTGCACTGAGCACTGCAGATACTTACCCCTTGAAATCTGCTAAGAGAGACAGTACTGTTGTAGTCCTAGGCATCTGCTTCTCTCTGTATTGTTTTCCCTGAAGACACAGTGTCCACACTGTGGGAAAACACGGACTCCTGTTCCCCAGATTGTTCAGACTGTAGGATCTGCTGGAGTACGCAGTTCACAAGGGCTCACTCCCTGCCTTCATACATAGATAGATATCCTTACAAAAAAACCCCAAGGATGTGTGAGGAAGTAGTGAATCTCCAGGTGTTGCATGAATATGGAGTGGGTATATGCACCTAGGAGACTAGGAGAGTGGGGTGGGCTTCTGGGTGTACCTACACTACAGTGAAGATACAGCCAGTGACATCGAGGAGGGAAATTCTTTGTGTGCAGCTTAACTGAAGACCTTACTTTAAATCAGAAAAAGTCTGAAGCGCTGGCCAAAGCTTCCAGTACTTAAGATTGCCTTCTTCCCACAGTCATTCATGTTCTGATGGGAAACACAAAGAGCAATTTACTCTTTCTGCAGTAAATCAGGCACAAAAAGAGTGAAGCAATATGTTGGCCAGCTCCAGTAAAATGGAGAAACTGTCAGCTCTTCAGCTGTGTCCTGCTGAGTGAGAAGGGGGAGGAGGGAGGTTTCTGGCAGTAAAGAATATCCTTCGTGATCCTGTAGGTCAGCAAAGCATATTTGTTACATGTAAATAAATAGGGAATTGGTCTCTCCCACTGTTACACTCTGCTTCCTACTTGGTCTTGGAACAGAACCTACTCTGCCTACCCGTTTGGGTGTTGATGGATGAAGAGGTACGACTGTTCTTCTACCACTCAACCTTTGATGGTGAACAGGTGCCTCACAGATTGAGACGGCTTCGCCCACGGACACGCCGAATGTAAGTGATTGACATGTTTTTTCAGCATTGCTTGATGTAAGAGATGCTGTCCTGTTTTGGGGGGAGAGTGAGATGAGGATCACCACTGTGTTTCCCAAGTGAGTCCGTGAAGTCCTAATATGAGGATATTTGTGGTAGAATGAACACAGTGTATTTCTTGTTTGCAGTAATCTCAAAACTTTAACGTGGGTGCGATACCAGCATTAAAGGAAAATTCCAAAATGAGAGTATAGCTTGCTTTTAAAGAAATGCTGCTCAGCTCTATCAGCTGATAATTCTTCAATGGTAATACCTGTTACAATATGCAGAACGTACAGGCCAAGTATAAGGACATAGGCTTGCACCACTGAAGTCAACGTGAGTTTTGGCACCAAATTGAGTGAAATGTGGTTCGGACACTAAATGTAACTGAACACTTAATTTGTCCCTGTCCTTTGTCTAAATGGTGACCTGTCCTACATAGCAGCATTGACACTCCTTTGGAGAACTGCTAAGTAGACGTCATACTTCATTACCCTTCAGACAAATTAATTCTCCTTCCAACATGGCAAAGGTGGACCTGCTTCCTTTTCACTTACCTCAAGCAGTGCAAAAACTGCCTGTGTGTATGTGTTCCTGGATGCGCGTATGATGGCAGAATTAGAACCGAATGCCACAAATGCTAGAAACAGGGATGCCCAGAAGGCAGAGTAGGGAGGCTGAGCAGTGCTGTGGAAGAGAGGTCCAGGATACTGACTGTATTGAAAATTCCATCTGTTCTCAGCAGCAGACATCATCAGATTGCTGCTGCTCTGCACTGAAACTGAGAGAACTAGGGCAATGTTGTTGCATCCACATTTATTTACTTCAGTGTTGCACAGAGATTCTCATGCAGTTTCTCCAGTGATCTATGGCTTGCCTGCCTCTTAAATAATGAAAATGCAGACTCTGTACTACCAATCGTGTAGTATTTTTGATGACTAGAAAGACATATTCACATCCCTGTTGTCTCCTTTCTTTGCAGTAAAAGCATTTCACCTCAAGTGCCCGGTTTTGACCGCATGGCAGCCCCACGGGCTGAGGTGAGTACTCTGCACAATCTGTCATAGGATAGAAGATTAAACTCTGTTATACTCTGGCATCTCATCGATCAAGTTGCCTTTTCCAATTAGAGCTTGGGGAAAGAAGGGAAAGTAAAATCGACACAGGAAAAAAATTGATTTTAACAAGAAGGTGTGAAACAAAGGATGGAAAGAAGTGTTCTGTTCCTTCTTACTTGAGTAATTAGAAGGTCCATGGTGAAGTCAGAATGACAGGAGGTTCAAAACTGAGCGACGTGTATAGCTTACTGCCAAATGGTCCACATTTACATAGTGATATCCATCAATTAATTTTATACTAAGCATGAACTTCAGTCTCATTGACTTCAGCAGATTTTTAATAGCTTTGCAGGTATCTTAGTACTTTCTGTAACATAAGCGTTCTACTGAAAAGTGCCTATACCCTTGTCTTTCGCTGTATGTTGTCTTGGTATTAAGCACATGGAACTGCTTTGTAACCAGTACTTGTCTGAACATGGTGTTGCTTCCTGAAACATCTGACTTCGCCATGTAAGATTAAAAAAACCCTATGCAAATGCTTGGAGATTTGTTGTTTTTTTACACCAAGTATGGCAGGTCTTGGATCAGTCATACCTCTTGAGTTTTATCTATTAATTTATTAATATTGAATATACCTACCAAAACTTTTCAAGAGATTAAAAAAGGCTTTTGAAAGAGCTATTAAACAGTCATGAACTAGTAGCACAACAGTAGCCATTGTCTTTTTTTCATTAGGAGAACTCTTGGCATTCACAAGACCAGAAGAACCATCTCAACAGAGAATAAAGAACAACTTTTCATTTTCGGTCTTCTAGGAGCATTTAAATGGCTACCATGTTCTCTATGGACAATGTGGGAGATGTGCATTTTTGATAACTTGCCACTTTAATTACTTAGGAACAACTTGTTAGAGTGGTGGTAGCATGTGCTTATCCTTATCTCTCCTCCTCCCTCCCCCCCCTTTTTTTTTTCTTCCCTGAAGGGGGCATCTAGGTTCCATTTTAACTACATGTCAATATCCCAGACTTCCTCAATTCTCTCAGTTCAGTATACAGGTGGAAAGCTAGATGTAAAAACGAGTTAGTTACCCTTAAATTAGGACACAACACCTCTGCATTTTTTTAAGCCTCTTGGTGATATTTTGCAGAAAATCTGAAAGTTGTAAAACTGTAACCAGAAATAATATATATTTTTTCAATTCTCAGGATTTCAAGTTTTCAAGTTGCCAGTTGTTTTCAGCTCTGTTGAGTCACTTGCTCTTAATTGTTTTCAACTTCTGTATATTTATTTTGCTAGTGAGCAGTGTTATGCCACTTCAAGAATCCTATCACGGAGGATTCTCAGAGTCATGCTTATCCTATTGCTTTCACTATTTCTTCAAAGCATTTTTGTGTGTGCTGAGTAGAAGAAGAATTGTGAGAACTGCAGACTACGGTCATATATATGGCCTTAAACCAGAAATACCTCTGTGATGACAAAGTGCATACTATTGGGCTGCTTTATGCTCTCACCCCAAGAACAGAATAGAAAGAAAGATTACTTTTGTAGTTCTGTGAATTACTAATTTCAGTGTTACTGCTTTCCACAGGCACTGTTTGATTTTTCTGGAACCAACAAACTGGAACTCAGCTTCAAGAAGGGAAACTTGATCTATCTACTCAGCAGAGTAAACAAAGACTGGTTGGAGGTAAGACTGCGATAGCAGTACTGAATTATTAGCATACCTTGAAATATATGAGTAGAAAGGGTGTTTCCTTGTCCCTGGGACCTGTCTCCTCCTTTCAAAGTGAAACTGTATCATAATCAGGTCTTACTGTCAAGAATAAGTCCTTGAATCCAAATTTGAAATAGTTTCCTTCCTTGATGGTTTTCAGCTTACAAATTTTCTGCCCTCTAGACTTCAGTTTTCATTTGCATTTGCTTCTGCTGGAATGTTCTTAAATTCTTTGGAAGTGATTAGAACACAAAAAGGCCACAGAAAGGAGATGGAAACTCCATTTCAGCAATTAATTGGTTTCTTGCCTCAGGGTGAGTTGCTATATACTTCATGCTTCATACCACAACACACGTCAGCCTGATTAGGGAGAACTTGGGCAACGCAGCAGTGTTCTGAAAAAGGATGAGGAGAACATACTGTGTGTTTGCTGATACGATATCACTGCCTGCTCAAACACCACAGCCTTCCGTGGTAACCATCTGACTTCAATTTTTTACACACTGTTTCACTCCCCTGCCTTGCATTTGACTACGCAATTGTGTAATCTTTTTGTAGGGATGCCATCAGGTCACTTCCATAGCCTTTCTTTTCTTGATTATCGTAGAAAAATTCTTACTGTTGTTTCCATGGAAATCAATGGAATTTCAGAACTTACTGTGTGTTGCCAAAATGGCATGGTTTTCTTCATTCTAACACTTCTTATCATTCCAGGGAACAGCTGGTGATGCCACTGGGATTTTCCCGTGTGCTTTTGTCAAGATAATAAAAGATTTACCACAGCAGGAAGACACAGTTAATAAAGTTCGCTGTTATTACCATGATGACACTGTGAGCACTATCAGGTAATAAGAAAATAGTATTCCAGTTTTCTGCTGAAGAAACTCCTACAATTCTCTTTTCATGATTTGTAATGATTAGATTTGTCTTGTTACAGGGATATCTCAGTGGATGAGGATCTGAGCAGCATTCCATCATTCAAAGATCTCATGGAACTGATGAGGTACAATGCAAGCAAATAGTTATATGTTTAATAGAATTTAAGTATTTGTTAGGTTCCTTCCAGTCCTACATTTTCTACATTTTACCTGGTCATCACCATGTTTTTGGTGTGGAATACTTTTCAAGTGTCCTGAAGAAGCTGTACTTCGAGTTGGCACAGGGCCTTCTGTGCCTTGGGGTTGTCAGTAAGTGTGGAATGCCACACACTTCTAACTCAGTTATGCTGGGTAAAAGTTTCCATTTCTTGTTCTATGATCAGAGCCATATCCCCTGCAAGGATCTTTTGTCTAATATACTTCTTCAGAATGCAGGACGCTGCCTTCCAACACTAGTGCTATACCAGATTAATTTAGTACTGAACATCAAAACGTTAGAACATCAAATATTAGTAATAGAACACATGTGCTAATGTTCTTCCATTCCTTAACCTGCCCTCCTCTCAAGAAAAGCAACCCTAAGTAGGCAAAAGTGAGTAGCAACTACAGTTGACTCTTATGTATAGAAATTTTACCAAACTCACAGATTAGTTGTGCCATGCATGTGGTGTTACTGGAAATGGTTCTTGGTTCTGACAGATTTCTTAGATTAAACATGTCACAGCATGAATGTGGCTGTATGATTTCTAGTTGTCGTGGATACTAGCTGTATCAAGAATGCCAAGACACCCAAGGCTTTGTGTGGCTTTTAGCAGAATAAATTAGATTGATGGTATATTGTTCCTCATGCAGCACCTCCCAGGCATTCCTTGATTTCTGGAGATCAATCAATTTCTTTTCTACCAGGCGGGAATTTGACCGAGATGACATTGTTTTGAATTACCGTGACCGTGATGGTGATCTGATCCGGTTGCTCTCCGATCAGGATGTTGAACTCATGGTTTCTCAGAGCAGGAGAAGGACTTCTGAGAAGCATTTCTTCCCTTGGAAGTTGCACATCACTCACAAAGATGATTTGGGTGTCTACAACACCACTCCAGGAATAGGTGCTACTCAAACAGTAAGAGCAACATAAGTGCTGTATGGAAATGTTCCAGTAGGTAGCTAAACAGTCCCTCTGTAATCCCTCTCTGCAGACAGTTTCCTTCAACAAGCCTTTGACGTGAGCTTGAAAAGAGCAATTTTAAATAATATATTATCTTTCAATGTAAATTCTGTACTTAGTGAGCTGCTTCTGCTTTTTAGCCCTCTGTAATAAACACATCTACACAGAGACCAGAGGAAGTGAGGAACAGAGAAATAAAATCACTGGCCATATTCACAACGCAAGTCAGTGTTAGCCTGCAATAGAGGTTTAGTGTCCTGAGCCCCAGGACCTGCTCTAATCTCTATTCTCACTCCCAGAACTCATTATTTGTCCAGAATATTTTCATAAGCTCTTTTCCTAGACTGCCATAATTTTCTCTTCACTTGCTGGTGTGAAGGTTTGTGTGCCAGTGTTTATGAACGCGTAATTATTTTTGTCGCGTAGGAGTGTGACTGGGCGTTCAGAGTTTGTTGTAGAAGCATCAAGAATACTTTTTCCTATTTCAGTGAGGAAATTGCGGCCCACTTTTGATTTCTTCTTTCCACTGACCAATGTTTTAAATTCCGTGAATCCAAACTAGTACACCTGTGGTGTTCCTCATAGACCTATTTTTGTAGTTGTACAGACTACTTATTTCCACATTCTGGGAAAATTGATGTGATGCCTATTCATGTAGCACTTTCTTATCTGTCTGTGTTCTGCTTTCTGACACCTCATTGCAAAGTAGAATAAGAAATTACTGTATCAGATTCTTCAACAAATAAAGTTACATATGAGTTTCCTTTATCATTTTCTTTTGAAAAGGAGGGGTGGTTTTTGGGATGAAATAATCCTGATGCTTTTCTTTTTTTTTGAATGTTACCTATTCAGCTTTCCTTAAGGAGGAGTTCACTATTGAAAAAAACCCTCTTGCAATAATTTCTTTAATGGTCATGCAATTAAAATATGTTCTTCTTGTACAATTAACTTACATAACTTGCTTGATACCTAAAATACTGTATTTTAAAAACAACAAGCAGTCATGGTGTGAAAAAGATAGTGCCAAGTAAAAACTAAGAAGTTAAAAGAGTTTTCAAACACCGTGCTTTGGATTCAACCATTAGTTTTTGTGGCATTAAGCTACAACTCTTCATTTAAAAAAATCTTTGTCCTTGATGTGCTGCTAAAATTTGTACAGACAAAAGGGAAGATTAACAATTATCTGCAGGTTCTAACAAACAGTTAACTCACGATACATGAATAACTAACCTGCCCCTCCCAAAACTGGCAAAATAATGTTTTCTCTTTTACTTAGAAGTTACCTGTAATGCTGTCAGGTAACAAGATGTTCAACAATAGAAGTATTTAAGGTGACTTATCCTTTAAATTTTTTTTTCTTCCTGATGTATATATACATTTATTTATACACGTAAGCTTTAATATTCTATTATCTGCAGCCCTGCATTTATGCATATAAGTGTATTTGAAATAAAGGAGAGAGCTTATATTTAAAGATAAGCATATTGTTTGCTATATTGGGATCCATAAATCATTTCTTACTTGCCACTTTATTAAGTGCATAGCCCTAGCAGTATACCAATCCTGTACCAACTCTCATAAGAAAATGCACTCTCCAGAGAATTTTAAGATGTGCTACAGGCCATACCTGCTTTCCAGGTACAAAGGTTCCACCTGAAGAATCCACGCATATTCAATTTCAGAGGCAGATAACATATATTCAGAAGAGACACAGATTATGTCTTCCTTTTTTTTCCAATGCTGGAAGGTTTTAGTTGACATTATTTTACTAGAATGTTACAAAAACTAACTTCTGACTTCAAAGGCATTGTAGCAATAGAGTTTGGGAAGGAGAAGAGGCAATATATAATGATAATGTTGGTCATCTTACACCTTGTGATACATGAGAGAACGCACTGAACGTTTGTGTGCTGGGTTCAGTCAGGAAGGAGTTAACTCTCCTCACCGTGGCTGCTAGGGAGCTGTGTTCCTGGATGCTGAGAGCAGCACTGATAAGGTGTCAGCTGGCGCTGGGGAACGCCTGCACTGAATTCAAGGTCCTTCTCCGCTTCTGACACTGCAGCTGCGTTCCCAGCCCTCGGGGTCTCGCTACAGGCAGTGCAGGGGGCACACAGGTCAGACAGCTGACCCAACCTGACCAAGGGAGTGTTTCATTCCATAGTACGTCATGCTTGGGCCATAGGCGAGGAGGGGGTCCGGGAGCCCTTACTCTCTCCCTTACTCTCTTGCTCGTTTACTTCCTGGCACTTGCTAACACTTTCCCTGACTCCTGCGTTAGCTGCTTTGCTGACTCCTGTGCTGGCTCATTCGTGCGGGAGTTGGTGGGTTTGTTTAGTTTTCCCAGTCGTGCTGTCGCTGACAGGGTTTGTTCAGAATCTGCTGTGGCGGCTATGGGGCTGCGGCTCTTGGGCTGCGATCTCTCTTGGGCTGCGGCTCTCAGGCTCTCTGGGTCTGACTCTCACTACTCAGCACCTGGTTGTGCACTGGTCAGTGGGTGGTGAGCGACTGTATCATAATTGTATCATGTTTTATTTTCTATTATTTTAATTATTTATTTTTAGTAGCATTTGTATATATTAATTTAGATTTAATTAGTAAATAGTTCTTATCTCAATTTTACGAGCTTCCTTATTTCTTTTTCCTCTGATTCTTCCCCTTCTTCTGGAGAACAGAAGAGGGATTTGTGAGAACACCTTCATGGTATTTTGCTAGCTGGAGTTAAACCACAACAGTTTGAAACCCACTTGGCTTGCCTGGGCAAGCGTCCTGGCAAAAGTCCTGCAAAGCGTCTGGTGTGCAGGACTACCTGTTACCTGTTCCTGGAGTTCAGCAGAGCAAACAACACCTGCAGGTTTTCACTGACAGCTAGATCCCGTGGTGTAACCGTCAACTTTGTTGGAAGATGGAGGAGCTGTTTGAGTGAGGAAGGACGGGGAGAGAAAAATATCTGTTGGGAAACAAGAAACCTCTTTTCTAAGGGTGGAGGAAGAACACGCATAAACTTACTGGCACCAGAAAATCAGAGCAGGAGAATTCCTTTCTGCCTTGATACAGTAATGCAAAGTAAATTCTGCCCATCCAGGAAAGTCACATACTGCCCCCCTTGTCTGCAGGTTTTATAGGCACAACTCCTGATAGTCCCAGTGACACACAATTGCCTCAGATCCTCTCATATTCTCCTTGCTCTCCCCTTTTTCCCTGATTCACAGCAAACATTTTTTATCTTGTATATTGATGTAGTTCTTGTGAGAACCTACCTGGGCTCACTGTGGTTTTGGTCAGTACTACAGGGATTTAGAGAAGGTGTAGTAGCGGTGCAGGACAGGCAGACTCTGGCAGTTATTTTCTGTGTCTGGGGACTCATCTTAGCCCATCCCGTAGTTTACCCCTGAGAGTACAAACCTGAGCGTGTCTTTCCCTTATGGCCACTTGACTTTCCTACAGATCTTATTACTGGAGGCTACTGGGCTAAGTTGTGAAGCTGGATTTAAAACAGTGTGGCTGCCTTGGATGCATGGTAACTCCAGATCACCTCTTCTCACCAGTTTTCTTTTGTTTGTTCTACATACTGTAATACTTATAATTTATTATTAATTGTTGCTGAAATCAGTAAAATTTACTTTAAAAAATATTACTTAAATTAAGGGGTTGCAGAGGTAAAGGTAGTTCCTTCTCCCAACACCACCCTCCCACTCCCCCCAGTACATATGCACAGATAAACGTGAAGAACAGAATGATCCCTGTCGTAAAGAGTAAAGGAAGAAACATCACTGGGGTAAAAAGCAGAGAATTCTTTCTTAGTCTTTCTTTGCTGCAGTCAATCTTTTTTTCTGATAATACCTTAGTCCCATGATTGTTGACGTGCAGGTTTGTAATAACCAACTTCCTTCCCCTCCCTTCCCAGTTAAACAGTCCCATCTAAGTAAGTGCTTTTGGGGCTAAACTAGGAAGTAGCACTTCCTATTTTACATGCAATTACACAGACTTTCCTTGAAAGGGTGGAGTCTGCTAGTTTTTGAGGTGCATAGAAGATACGGCAGTTACTTCAAAGACTTGCTTGCCAAGAAAATCCTGTGGTCGGTTTATACCTTCTGAAGTCTCCAGTCCTGGGGAAGTGTGGTTTTGCTGGTTTCTGCATCAGAAGATTCTGATGCTGTGGAGGGAGGCTGGACAGGGAGAGTCACCCGTCAGGTTGAATCATCTGCCTCACAGACAGCTCTGGATCCAGGTAAGGGAACTGCTTCATCTCTGGGGAAAGCAACATGGCAGAGACTGCACTCCTGAAAAGGCTTGTGAGTCATTAAGGGATTCCTTAGCTGTGATGATTATTCAAGGGCTCAGCCAGTTGTTTCTGGGGGCCTTCAGGAATCTGAAAGTCAACAGGAATTTAAAGGGAGTTTTTTCCATGCTCCCCTAAGTAGAAAAGAATCTCAGCTCTGTAACATACTGGAGTAGGTGAGTTTATTGCACTTTTGAGAGAGTAATGAGAGATGAGCAAAAGGAGTTCAAGTATTGAACAATGTGATCTATGATCTTTGAACTGCTTAATCTACTCTCAGTCTCAACAATCACACACACAGAAGAGTAGCAGTTTCGTTATTACTTCTACAATTTGCAACTTGTTTGGGGAACAGCTGGAAAAGTAGCATGTTGAAGAGAAATCTGGAGGTGAAGGAATATGGAAATTCAATCCCCATAGCTCCCAGGAGCCATGTGGTTGGGGGTCATATTTTTAAGGAAAGGTGAGAAACAGAACACCGTTGGGGTTTATTAGTAAGGCTTTGAGCACAAAGAGAAGAAGGATGAATTAAGTTGAAGGCTGAGTTCTCCTCACAGATTAGGATTGTTTCTTGTTGCTACTCAGCTGAAAGAATCCCTTCACTTCACTGGAAATGTGCATTTACTTCTTCATTCTTTGCTCATATTGCAAGCTCACACAATAAGAAAGCATGGATTTTGTCCTACAGTAAATACTTGGTAGCAGTTCTTTCTGAATGTCACTCCAACGTGAAGCCTAAAGGACTTCTGTAATTCAGTTTTACTTCTCTTTATGGGAAATGAAAACAAGAAGCTCCACAGTAAGCAAAACAAGAGAGTAGCCTGTGGCTATTGAAAACAGTTCTCTTCTGAATTAGGATCCAACTTGTGTGCGAAGGACAGCATGATCATGAAAGAGATCTTCATCCTGCTGAATCTATATCTGGTCTTCCGTGTCCAAGCCATTCGAGGTGAGTTTTAAATTGATATTCTCTTTTATCCTTCCATTATTGCCTTTCTTTTTTTAATCTGTCTCCTCCTTTCAGCTCATGCTCTTCCTCATTTTCTGCTTGCTTGCCTGCTTTCCTTCTGCCACCATCTTCTGTGCTCTGCTTCTATGTAGGAGAATAGACATCTTGATCAGAACCAGTGTGTAGCACATGCATGTGCAGACAAATCAGCTGTAGGCTGGTGGTATGGACAGCTGAAACACTGGACAAATGGATGAGATGGACAAGTTGACTGGTTAATGGGTGAATAGGAAGGAGGAATAGACCCTGACAGTGAAAACACGGCAAAATGAAGGGCTGTGTGATTCAGAAGGTAGTGTACAATTGTAGGGACAAGTGGACAAACACAAGACAAGGGAGTGTGTGGGGACTACCAACAGCAGCATCCAGATGACCTGATTTTCTTTTTGTGGAATTGCTGACAGATAAAAAGACCATTTTTATGGTATCCATTGCGTATGTATGTATGTATGTATGTATGTTTCTTTCTTTTTCTTTTTTTCTTTTTTTCTTTCTTTCTTTCTTTCTTTCTTTCTTTCTTTCTTTCTTTCTTTCTTTCTTTCTTTCTTTCTTTCTTTCTTTCTTTCTTTCTTTCTTTCTTTCTTTCTTTCTTTCTTTCTTTCTTTCTTTCTTTCTTTCTTTCTTTCGTTCTTTCTTTCTTTCTTTCTTTCTTTCTTTCGTTCTTTCTTTCGTTCTTTCTTTCGTTCTCTCGTTCTCTCTCGTTCTCTCTCTCTCTTTCTCTCTTTCTTTCTCTCTTTCTCTCTTTCTTTCTCTCTTTCTCTCTTTCTCTCTTTCTCTCTTTCTTTCTCTCTTTCTCTCTTTCTCTCTTTTTCCCTTCACTTCCCTGTGCACCATGTCTGCATCAAGACTCGGCCTGTACCCATCTGATAAACATATCAGAATAAAAGTGCTGGCACAAGGTGTGCCTCATGGACATCCACCTTTTCCAAGACAGCTGCCAATGCCTGCTGTCTGCAGTACCTTGGGGAGTTACACTGCCTGGCCCAGTGTCAATTGCAGGACATCTCCCTTTGGGATCTCTGAGGGAAAGAATATTACAGTGTAGGTCAGTCTGGTCTCCTGGCATTCTGAGCCTTAGCCTTACATTCAGACCATCCCTTTCTGTGTAGGATGTTCCATTTTCTGGTTGTGCAAGGAATGCCGCAGAACTTACTTTGCACTGGTTTTCAGCAGAAGATCCAAGTAAGGCCCTTCTCATGCCCCCTAGCTAAGACACCATCATACTCTTCTGACTGGTTTTGCGTGTAGAAAGCCCCTCAGCCAAGCTGGTAATAGTTCTCATCAGGAAAAATTATTTGAGAGAGGGCATGCTCATGTTTGCACGCTGACATCTCTGTCATCTGAAGGTCATATCCCAGTAGTGCAGCACAGATACTACCTTCAGAGAAAATGAAAAAGGAGAAGAAAGCAACTTTCTTTGTAGTGCATGTGCCAGGGGCAGATGGTATATTTCCACTTCACATTTGTGTAGTTTAAGAAAACCGAAAACATTATTCCTGACGAGAGGTCTGGCTATTTCTGGGCCATAAATCTACTTCCAACAAATTAGTCTGGGCATTCTTTTGAGTTATAACAAGATTCTTCCCCAAGCATCTCACTTTTAAATATACCTTTCCAGCGCTGTAACTTTTACTAGGAGGTTAGTGGCAAAGAAGTTCCACACAGCAACACACAAAGATGAAATGATCCCGTATGCCTGCTGACCATGATATCTACTAAATCCTGAAAACAGTCAGTGTTTGCAAAGTGTGCCTTGCAGGCACAAAGGTGTCACTTCATGGTTGTTACTTGTAGCTTGGTTTGGACACTTGCGTATCGTGGAGATGTGCAGAATGGCCACAACCCTGTACATATTTTCTCCAAGAGTCATTCTTGGGTGCCATGAGGAGAATACTGTTATCAGTGCCTTCCCCAGTCTGCTGGCAGAATCTCTGTACCTCCTGCTGTCTCTCACTATTTACACTTGTAATCACTGCATCTTTTTTTTTTCCTGAATTTCTTTCTCAGAGACTATCCCTATGAAGAGCTTGAGCTGCTACAATGACTACAGCTCACAGGTAACCTGCACGTGGATGGAGGATTCAGAGGCTCATGCCCTCGTTGGCATGATTATTTACCAAAGGGATGCTATTATAGTGTAAGTACATGACATGCTGTGCTGGATAAAAGTCCAAAGGGAACTTGGCCACAACTTGGAATCCGGGAGCCAGCAGTTAGGTTTTCAGAAAGCATGACCACCTCTTTCTGTCTCTAGGTTAAAGTGCCTGCTGCTGAGGCCTCTTCTAGGAAGGGAAGCATGAATAGAGTGTACTAGTGGAGTTATTTTTATCACCTTTACAATTATTTTCCTGTAATTTTGTTGTGGGATCATAGATATGAATTAAGGTGGGGCATATAGGTTGCTCGTAATGGGGTGTAGAAGATGGAGTCAGAACAAGAGGGAGCCTGAGTGATTTATAAACCCAAAATGGAGGTGGCATTCCCGCTGCTATTTTGCCCATTTAGGAGCATCACTGAGAGTATGGTTTTGATCACTTCTGAGGAACACGTATAGACTGTTTGTGAGATAGAGAAGACTGCTAAGTTCATCTGTGCTATCAGTTTTCCTCCCAGATATACTGGTCTGTTTATGACAGTATCTCTCTGCTACGTCTGTTTCCTTATGAAAAGGGAACTGAATCACCAGACTAGATCGATTGTGAGGATAAGAAAGGACAGAAAGGGAGGAATAGTCAAGGAAGAGAGGAAGACAAAGATGGAAATCTGAGAAGAATGTGAATTAAAGTCTGGGAATTCATGAACTAAAAGAAAGAACTCTTGATTTTATTGTAAAGAAAAAAGAATTAATAAATCTAAAAGCAGCTGAAATCTGTGGAAGGTCTAAATAATATTTAATGAAAAGGAAAATAAAAACAACAAAAAAATAAATACAACAGTTCACCACCCGCTAACACCCAGAGAGTTCCTGAGCAGTGAACTCGACAATTCCCAACATATATACTGAGCATGATGTCTTACGGTGTGAAATATCCCTTTGGTCAGTTTGAGTCAGCTGTGCTGGCTGTGTCTCCTGGCTTCTTGTAGCAAAGCAGCTGGTAACACAGGGGCAGTATGAGAAACTGAAAAAGTCCTTGGCTTATTGTAAACATTGCTTGGCAACAACTAAAACCATCAGTGTTATCAACATTCTTCTCAGCACAAATCCAAAACCTGTCCTCATACTAGCTACATGAAGAAAATTAACGCTATCCTAGCCAAAACCAGCACAAATACAAAAAGAAGAAACACATCTCCGGCAGCTGAGGCTACTGCAAGCACACAAAGCTTATCCTCTCCTATCTAGTTTAACATATTGTTTCTGATTCTTGTGATGCTCCTTGGCCTGGAGAAAGGCTATCTGAAAGGATGATTAACATTCTGGATAAAATCTTTAACGAATACATAAGGTCCTTTGACAGAACAGAAACACATTTTGGTTGAAGAATATGTTTTTAAAGTGTCTTTCTGGGACTGCAAAATGAACGTCTTCAGGAAACTAAGGATCATCAGAAACTGTATTGCTTTTCACTCTGAGTAAAAAGTCCATTTCCATGACATTTTTTGTCATACTATTTCTAATATAAAAGAAAAATGAGATAGGTAGAGAGAGATTAATATTTAACAAAAATAGACTGTTACCAAAATATAACATTCTGCTGCACAATGTTGAAAGGGGCAGGCATTTGACAAAAATCCTGGTGTTAAAAATGTTTGTCATAATAACTTATGCAAAACAGGACAAATAGGTACAGTGAGAAGAGGATATATGTGCCTGAGTAAATTATAACGGAATGGGATGAAATTGTTTTCAGGCATTTGGTTTTGCGTTAAATCTAGGTCTCCAAATCACATCTTTATAGATCACTTTCTCTGTACACAGGGATAACAAGGAGATGCTTTGTGAACACCAGACAGAGAATGACGTACATGAGTGTCCAGAATCCTGTGTGCATTGGGTTTGTCACTATGCTACCACCCACTTTGGAATGGGGGTAGATCATATTTACAGCTTCAAACCTAACAAGAGACTTCAAGCAGAACTAAATGTTGATCTTTACCAAAATGGTAAGGACTAAATACCAATTTCTCACATTCTAATGCATATTAGGGATCTTTGAGAATGTATTTGCTATTCAGTCAGGAAGTGAATTCCAGTTCTGTTGTGAAAACTGTCAGAGTTCCACATGGAGGGGAAGGAGCAGGGAGGGGAGAGAGCAAGTTTCTGGGGGCACCAGGACCTTGAAGGGGGACTCAAGCAGGAGATACGTGGTGTGACAGTGATAAGATACTCTAGAAATGGGGAAGCTTACCTAGGCTTTCTTCCTCTCTTCACATCCCTGTCCTCACTATCTCCTCTCATGGGTTGTGCCTTCACCTTCCAGTTCAGACCCTCCCACCTCAAAACCTCTCAGTCAGCTTGGGGAGATCAGGAGACTTCTTGCTGACCTGGAAAGCAGCTGAGGGGAGCCAAGGGCTGGGCAACGCTCTGGAGTACGAACTCACTTACAAGCGGGAGTGGGAGTCCTGGGAGGTAAGAGCAGAGGAGCTGGGCCGGCCTGGTTTGGGCTGCACCCTTTGGGGTGGATGGGAGTGTGTGGTAAACGATGTGCAGCGAATGGCCTTCCCGTTCTCAGGCACTGTGAGGAGATGCAGCAGATGCTGTTTCAGGGCAGGCGGAAGGGGCTCTCTGTCTGTTTGCGAGTGACTTGCCCAGTGAAATACCAGTTGTCCTGAACAGAATGCAAAGGTCTCCACGGTAAAAAAGCTCTGTACTTGGTTTTGAGTTGGAATTGATTTTGCTCTGAATCCCTCCCAAATGGAATTAAAGCACATTCCAACAGGAAGCTGTGGGTTCAGGAGGGAAAATGGTAAAATACCTTTGCAGCTGCTTCGTCTTCTGGGAAGATGGACATGTTGTTTATTTTTTTATATATTTAAGGTGCATATCCCTAACTATCCCATTTCCTCCCTCCCCGCTCCCCTCCTTTCCCCAACAACAGAAAGCTGCCTCGCTCTCGCTCTCCAACACCACGCGTTGCCACCTCAGCCGCGAGGACCTTGTCCCGGGGAGCAGCTACGTTGCCCGTGTGCGAGCAAGACCGGGGCAGGCCAGTGGCTTCTCCGGGCGGTACAGTGAGTGGAGCACGGAGGTGTCGTGGGAGACCCCTGAAGGTAGCGTGGGACGGAGCGGGGCCGTGCAGGGGTGGAAGCGCTGGCTGAGAAGCCAGACCTTTCCTCTCACTCAGCTTCTGTCCCCTCTCTGAAGGTGGCCTGCAGCCCAGGAACCTTCGCTGCCTCTTCAATGGTGCAGATCGTCTGATGTGCAGCTGGGAAGTGAAGAAGGCGATCACCACCTCTGTCCTCTTTGGCTTGTTCTTCAGGGCTTCTCCAGCATCAGCGTACGTGCTGTGCCCATGGCAGTGTGCCTGAGCCTCTCCCACGGAGGTTCTGCTCTCTCCCATGCCCCTGATCTCAGCCCAACACCTTCTTCTCCCCCCAGAGAAGAGGAGTGCTCTCCTGTGCACGAGAAGGCTTTGCCCCACATCCCCTGTGTGGTCCAGAGCTGTGACATCCCTGTTAGCAACCTCAGCAGTCAGAGCCGGTACCTCGTGTCTGTCCGGGCCAAGACGGAGGAGAAGTGGATCGAAACCTACAAGAACAGTGAGTTGTTGTGCAGTTTCTCACTGCTTCTGGTTGTCTCTTGGAACCACGCCCTTCTGGGCACGTGGGGCTGAGGACAGCGGTGGTGAGGAAAAGCGTGTGGGAAGAGGAAGAGACCAGGACTGCTGAAGAAAGGAAGGGGACGCGGCATCAGGTCAGAGTCTGGGAGAGGTGGCCTTTAGGTGTGGAGTTCCTCAGGGCACTTGTTACCCTGAGGAAGGCGGCAGCGGTGGAAACTGCTGTGCAGAGATTCGGGTTGTGACCCAGAGCTTCTCAGTGAGCGACTGTCACCCTGTTGACTTCTCTGTGATTAACTTCTCTGTGATTCTCAGTGTCCCAGGTGGCTGTGGCGAGAGGTGTTTGTGGGGAGTGTGTCACTGTGGGGTTTCTCAAGAAGCCAGCGGGGCTCTTGCGGGTCTGTGCAGTGGTGTTTTGTTTTCAGCCTCTGGAAATTACTCAAAGTGACGAAAGGGAGGGCTGACCCAGTATGCTGATAAGTAGGCTGAGACATTCTGTGTGTTCCAGTTAAGGTCCAGCCGCCTGCAAATGTGTCAGTAACAGTGACAGAGAGCCATGACTATGAGCTGAGTTGGACAAAACACACGTTGAATTATAGCTTCATAAAACAGAGATACCAAGTCCAGTACTGGAAAAACAAACAATACGAGAAGGTAAGTCTCAGAAAGATGCAGGAGTCCTGGATTTCTCTTTGCTGGGCAAATGGGGAAGATGGTTCCTTTCATCTCCGTCATTTGTGCTTCTTTCTTCTCCCCAGACTCTGCAGCAGCTGAATATCAGCAATGATGAGCCCCCCTTCATCTTCACCCTGCAGATGCTGGAATCATCTACGGAATATAGGGGGAAAATGCGTGCAAGGGTGAATACGCCCCAGGATTACGAGGGGCCTTGGAGTGAATGGAGTGAGGAGTTCACCTGGAAGACTGAGAATGGTACTTTTCATGCAGGCTACTTCTGTAAGGTTTTGTGGGCTGTTGACGGCTGAAATGCCTCTGTCGCAAAACACATTCTCTCATCTGGGGTTGAGGTTTGGTCCAATCACAAGCTGGCTGGTGTCGCTGAACACTCTAGCTGCCCTGTCTGCATCCTTGCAGTAGAGAGCAATGCTAATGAAGAAGGGGACCAGGAACAAGCTTTTAATATTCTTTCCTACTTCCCCTCACAAGATGAATACCACAAACCATAAAAGTTTCCACATGGAGCATCAAGCAAAGATCCTGCCCAAAAGATCATCCGTGTTTCCTGATTCCATTGTCCATTCTGCTGTCACTGAGTGAAGAGCCCGAGACTGCAAGAAGACAGAATATAAACCATCAATCTATTATGTTTGTGGAGCGATTATAGGGTTGTGTAGGACACACAATAACATCTACTAGAGATAGGAACCTTGACATGTTTTTGCTGTTTCTGGCCGTAGGGCCAGAATGTCTGCTTTTATATCGTCTGGTGCCCAAAGTAATATGATCCTACACAATTTGTCTTGGGGAAGCTTGTAGTGGTAAGAGAGTAGGCTAGTTTTGATGCATGTGCTCGGGAAGAAATTGGAATGTTGTTGATGATCAGTTGTGGGCATCAGCAGGAGAAGCTCTTTCTTAGAAAACCTCTGGGACCCTGTCTCCTCAGCACTGCACAGAGAAAGGCAGACCTAAGATGCCTGAAGACATGCCCATTGTTCCTGGGGGAGTACCGTACCAAACCATCTTTTTATTAGCATAAATTGCTTATTCTGATGTCAGTTAAAAACAAAAAAATCAGTAGGGAAATGGTGAACTCCTTCAGTCAGTAAGCTGCTCAAGCCACGTTTGGTCTCTCTGACTGTGGAGGGTATCCCAACAGTTAGAAGGCCTCATGATCCTGTCCTGTGACGTGCCACCTACATTTCCCTGGTCGGCTTGCATGAAGAGTGACCAGAGTGAAAAGGCTGTTAGGGGAAGCAGCCACTCTGCAGGTGGATACCTATTTCTCTTTTCTCTATTTCAGCTCTGCCACCCGTGTTTTTCCCAGTGATGGTCCCCGTTCTCATCATCCCTTTGCTAATAGTTGCCTACTGCAGCTATAAGTATTGCCTCAGGTAGGATCGCGTTGTGCCCAGGAGATTGAGCAGTGGGTTGGCCGCGTGGGTAGCCTAAAGGCGGAGGCAATTCTTGTCCCCCCTGAGAGAGAGAGGTCTGCGTGGAGATGAGCCTTGGTGCACAATGGGCAGCCTTGTGCGTGCCTGTGCGAGGGTGAGGGTTGGGTGGGGGTGTGCCAGGGCCTTGGTGGTGCCTCACCGTGCAGAGCAGCACGGTGTACGGGGAGCGGTCTTTTCTGGGTGAAGCCACTGTGAGAAGTAAATCTTGAAAAGGCTGTGTTGTTGTTGCAGGAAGAAGCAAATGTGGGAGGAAAAGATCCCAAATCCTGGCAAGAGTCTCCTGATCCAGAGCTACCAGGGGGTAAGGGAACTGTACCTTGAAAGTTCTTATTTCTCTCTCTTTTTCAGGACTTCCAGTAATCTTAAGAGCTCTTTTTGTCTCCTGGTCCACAATGTACAGATGTGTTCATTATTTTATGTCATGTTTCAGGAGAAGTTCTGGTCATCTTCAATGTAACTGTGATCTCGTATTTATACTAGTAGACTTCTTTGTGTTTTGCTTGTCAGCATCATTGTTCTTTAAAATCAAGGTAGAAAATTTTCAGTACTTTAAAATTTTAACTGACTGAAATGATCTAGTGCATTAGCAAACTTCACTGGCTGGTGCTTTCATTCATCTCCAAACAGTAATCAACACTAGTTCAGAGCTTTTTAGAATGGCAGGGTAGCCCTATAAAAAACCCTTTTGTGTTAAGGAGCTAGGTTTTCTGGAATAAATGTTACCAAATGCCTGTCTGTTGCCAGGACAAGCATTCTTTATTGGAAATCAGGGAACACACTTAGACAGCATTTGGTCAAAGCTGTGTAAGTGGAACCTCCCATTCTTCTTTCTCCCTTACAAAAAAATCCAGCTTCTGGAAAGGGTGGTGTAGGCATCTCTAGATTTTGGTGGTAAAAATCTTCCACTCTGAAGCGCTTACAGTGTCTACTTTTGTGCATGAGTGGAGTTAACACATTTGTTAACTATTGCACATTTGCTATGTTGCTGTAAAATGGACTTTCCTTGTAATGACCTGGTTTACTTTACCATTTTCAAATACATGGCAAAGACTAGGCATGGATTCTCTTGTGCCAGAATACAAACTGGTTAAGCTTATACTAAAGTCTCAAGTTTGCTTCCTTTGCCTGATCTCTACAGTAAAAACTGGAACCTTTTTCCCACTCTAAGGAGCACCTTAATAGCTTTTTTTCCTGTCTCCTACCTGTTTCTCCATCCAGAAGCACTCTTTGCCTTAGTTAAATGGTTTTGAAAGATTCTGTCCCTGCACTGAATTACCTTATCCTAAGTTTTGCAAACATCCCAGTAATTCTGTTCCTCTGGTCAGCTAGTACAGTCATTATATCTCTATAGGTGAAATAGTGCCCAGAGGTCCCTGTATGGTGCTGAAAAAGAGTAGACACTGCACAGAGCAGTAGCTTTGGTGTTTTATTGTGGTAGGAACCTGCAGCATCTCTATGAGCTCTTTAAGGAGCAGGTTCTGTCCCCTGTGCTATGGAAAGATGGAAGAGAATAGAGTAGAGCAGAATTAGAATAGAATACTATAGACTTTTTCAGTTGGAAGGAACCTACAATTATCTAGCCTGACCAATTCAGGGCTGACCAAGTTAAAACATGTTATTAAAGGCATTATCCAAATGCCTCTTAAGCACTGACAGGATTGGGGTATCGACCACTCTTCAGGAAGGCTGTTCCAGTGTTTGACCACCCTCTCAGTAAACAAAGGCTTCCTGATGTCCAGTCTAAACCTACCTTGGCACAGCTTTGAACCATTCCCACGTGTCCTACCACTGGATACCCAGGAGAAGAGATCAGCACCTCCCTCTGCACTTCTCCTCCTCAGGAAGCTGTAGAGAGAAATGAAGTTGCCCCTCAGTCTCTTTTTCTCCAAACTGTATAAACCCAACTTTAAACCAGCTTTTAAAGTCCTCAGCTGCGCCTTATAGGACATTCCTTCCAGCTCTTTCACCAGCTTTGTTGCCCTCCTCTGGGTGCATCCTAGTACCTTAAAATCTTTCTTAACTTGTGGGGGACAGAACTGCACACAGCGCTCAAGGTGAGGCCACACCAGTGCTGAGTACAGCAGAGCAATCACCTCTATGGATCAGAAGTTATGCTGCGTCCGATGCACTCCACGGTGTGGTTTGCCCTCCTGGCTGCCAGGTCACGCTGCTGACTCACGTCAAGCTCATTGTCATCTAGCACGCTCAGATCCCTTTCTGTAGGGCTGCTCTCCAGCCACTCCTCTCCCAAATTATACATATGCCCAGTGTTACTCTGTCCCAGGTGCAGAATCTGGCATTTGAACTTGTTAAATTTAATTTCCTTGGTGATTTCCCAATGCTCCAAGTTATCTTGATCCCTCTGCCAGTCCTTCTATTGCTCAAGATATTGCTCAAGTCAAGAGCACCTTCCAGTTTGGTATTGTCTGAAAACTTGCTGATGGTGCCTTCAATTCCTGCATCCAGATAGTTGATAAAAATATTACACTGGCTCTAGAATTGAGCCCTGAGGTACACCACTGGTGACTTGTTGCCAGCCAGGGTTAGCCCCATTCACTACAACTCTGAGATCTGCCCTTCAGCCAGATCTTCACACAGCACACTGCGTTCCTGCTCATCTCACAGTTGGACAACTTGTCCAGGAGGATGCTGTGAGGAACAGTATCAAATGCCTTACTAAATAATAAAAAATCCCAGCCCTACATCCACTGCCTTCCCTTCATCCACTAGGTGAGTGACCTTATCATGGAAGGATATCAAATTGGTTAAACAGGACTTTCCCTTTGTGAACACGATGACTGTGCCTGATGACTTCATTGTTCTTTAAATGCCTTTCAATAGCACCCAGTATGATCCTCTCCATAATTTTTCCAGGAACTGAAGTTAACCTAACAGGTTTGTAGCTTCCTGGACCTTTCCTCATTTCCTTCTGGTAAACGGGAATAACAGTGCTTAGCTTCCAGTCAGCAGGGACCTCCCCAGACTCCCCAAGACCTTGGGTAGATGATCAAGAGGGGTCCTGCCATAACATTCACTAGCTCCTTCAGTACTCTGGGATGAATCCCATCAGACCCTGGGGACTTATGAACATTCAGCTGGTCCCTTACAGTTTTAGTGCCCACAAATGGAAAGTCACAGTTCTCACATTCATGGTCCTTTGACTTGAGGACTGGGGAGCCTGAAGTCTATCAGTGTTATGAAAGCCTGAGGCAAAAAACGCATTGAATGCCTCTGCTTTTCCTTCATCTATATAAATGAGGTGACCATCATCAAGTACTGGTCCAATGTTTTTGTTAGACCTCCTCTTGCTATTACTATACTTAAAAAAGCCCTTCTTGTGGTCTGATACAACACTGGCCAGCTTCAACTCTAACAGAGCTTTGACCTTTCATGTCTTCTCCCTGCATAGATGAACCACAGGTCTGTACTCTTCCTGAGAAGCCTGACCTTGGTCTCAGAGATCATACAAATTTTTTTCCTTCTTGACCTCCAGAAGAACTTCCCTGTTCAGCCAAGCTGGTCGCCCGCCCCCCTTGCTTGACTTATGACACAATGGAATTGCCTGCTCCTGTACTTTTAAAAAGTGGTTCTTAAAAACTAACCATCACTCGTGGACTCCCAAACCCTCAAAAGCAGATTCCCAGCTGACACTACTAAGCAGCTCCCTGAATAGCTTAAAGGTTTTCTCATTCATTACTCTGAAAATTCTAAACACAACAATTTCATGATCACTGTGGCCAAAAAGCCACCTAACATCACAGCTCCCACGAGTCCTTCTCTATTCACAAATAACAAATCTAGGAGGGCATCTGTGCTAGTTGGCTCACTGAGTACTTGTAGTTAGGTCACTGATAAGGCAATACAGGTTTGAAGTAACCATCTTCTGGAGAACAGAACACACCTTCTAGCCATACTAGTGAGGCTGTATCCCTATTGCCAGATGCTGTAGGCTCTCCTGTTTTCTTTGTCCATGAGGAATGTATGGTTCTTGATACTACTGCCAGTGAGGCACTGCTCTTTTTTCTTGTCTGCTTTTTCATTTTCAGAAAGCACATTTAGGAAACTGGCCAGCAAGCAGCCAGCTGGACTTCAACAAATACAACTTTTCAGAGAAGATGGAGCAGGCTAGCTTCCTTCAAGTTGTGGACAGGTGGGTGAACAGCACATTGTAGTGACGCTGTAGATGATGGTCTCAAAGACCTCCCTAAGTCATGCAGGATATAATCAAATGTTCTGTCACTAGAAAGCCTATACAAGTTGCTTTTGAGGAAGGGATACAATTTCTTGCTATCTGGGTTAGCCTCCTTCTCCAAAGAGAGATTTTTTCTAACCTTATGAATAGCTATGTTTTCAACAAAGCTTGTTTTATATTTAATGTTTACCCCAATAATATCTCTCATAAGCAACTTTTAACTTTCCCACATTCAGGCAGACGAAGACTTTGACAGAGTCCCCTGAAGGACAGGATAAAATGACAGATGTTTCCCCTGTTGTGCTGGACCTACAGAACTCATACCATGCTTTAAATGAGTCAGAGCATGCCCCACTTGTCTGCTCAAGTCAGGTTGCTGGTCATGCCTTTCCGATTTCAAGGAGAAACAGTGCTGATTCAAGAATTGCTTCCCAGACAGCAAACCCTTGCTTTGCTTTCAATGGCCCGTACTTGTTCAGCCCAGTGATGTTGTCCCAGCCTGATGTGCATCAGAGCCTCGCAGTGGACCCAGCGGGAGTCCGTAAGAAATCAGTTTCCCTTCAGTATGTGACCCTTCCTAAGGAAGACTGTCCCCAGACTCCACAGAGGCAAGAGCAGCCAGGAGCAGGTCCTCCACAGCCCTTCCTGCTCCCGGATCAGAAGGAAATGATGCAGCACCAGAACGATGAGGAAGAAGTCTCACCGGCCCCACCAGACCGTGGGAAAGGCACGATCGTGAGAACAGAAGAGCAGAACTCTGCAAAGGCTGTTAGCTGTGTCACATCTCCTCAGTGCCCCTTGGAATACATCACCACAGAGAGCCTGCTGCTGCCATCAGCCAGCAAGTCCACCCATCCGCCACCTGTCCCTTCTGGGGAGTTGCCCTGTGACTCGCAGGAGCCCCAGTCCCCTGGTGACCACTCCTGCCATAAGTCTTCTCCCAGGAAAACTGGTGTCATGGCCCCAGTTTCAGGTCAAGTGCCAACCTCTTCTCCTGAATTGAACCTGGATACATTTGGAGACTATCTTACTGTCCCCTTAGGCCTCCATGGACATTCAGAACCCAAGATGATTTCTTTGCCTGTCTTGCAGAAGGAAAATGATCTTCCTAGAAAGCAGCCTTTGCCAGAGGGTAACTTGGTGGTGTTAAACCCTGACAGCACTGAGCCAGTTTTCCTTTGCCAGGTTGGTGACTATTGCTTCCAGAGCCTAAAATCAAGTGTGAAGATGGATAGTAGTCAGGAAGACCAGCAAGTCAAGAAACTTTCTGAAGGCAAGGAAACCCCTGGGAAGCCTGTATCTGATGATGAATCCATCACTGGCAAGGATAAGGACGTATCAAAAATGCAAGCTATTCAGCTTTTCAAAAACCTGAAATCAGATGATTACTTTTCCTGGCAGCAATCTTTGAGGATCAGAGAAATCTGTTAAAAGGGCAAATATTAATTGAATACCAGAGCTACAGGTAACTGAAAGAGTGTGCAACTGTCTGATGAAAATGAACCCTCAAACCTAGGAACAAATGAACACCAGGCCCCTTTTCCAGCTTCCAGTCCAGTATGTTGAAAGACTTGAAGTAGCTCAATTTCCTTCTCAATGGCCATCACAGATTTGGCATGAAAGACAATCCCAATATTGCCCCTTGGTGTTTTTCAAACTTTTTGGCTTATCCGTAATGAACAGTTTAGCCTCTCTATGATCCTGTGACAGATCAGTCATCTTGCAATAATACCAGATTGCCTGAGGCAAAACTTGTGGCAGGAAATGCAGACTTAACAGCATGAAATGCTATCAGAAGAAAACAGGCTTGGAAACCTTGGAAAGAAAACGTATATTCTTAAGAGCAATTTTGTTGAACTTTTATGTGTCGGTAAAATAGATCTTAGCGTCACCAAGGAGCTTTCATATCTCTACCTTTTCACTACTTGCATGAAACAGGTATTGTCCAAGGTGAAAACAACCCAGAAAGTAATAGAAAGATAAATAAAAATGAGGAAAAAATTGTTGAAGTCCAGGAAACCTTTCTTAAGGTGCAGTGTATCACAGTGTTTTCTAAGGGTAAGAAGGAAACATGACTGGGATACATAGAGTAAGCTGTAGAGAACCAGGGAGAGGAAGATACATGACTGAAAGAAAATCCAAGGGCTTGTAAGGTAAGGCGAGAAGGGAGTGGGGCAGGTAACGGAAAATGACAGGCAAGAAATGCTGTGAATGTGCACAAGCCTCTATCTGCTGAGTTGTTTCTATTTCAAAGTGTTAAAGTACTATGTTATTTCCTTTCAAGTTCTGTTGAAAGGCCAGAACTGTTTATGTATGATATAATTAACTATGTAACTTATTCTCAGTTGCTTTTTTCTGGGTAATAAGCTGTGTTGAGAAAGAGGAGGCTTTTTTTTGCCTAATTCTGCTGTAAAGGAAGTGGTGCAAGGTAAGAGAATATGTTCAGAGCTGCCACTCTGTGATCAGTAAAAGGCTTTCTTTTCAGACCTGAAGGTGGGATTGTGTTCCAAAAAACCACGTGTTTCTTTTTTTCAAATATAAAATTTGTACTAATAAAAAACTGTTCTTTCTTCCTATAAAACTTTTCTTTCTTACATTATGAGCATTGTGGTTACAGTATCTTCACTATTAGCTCATCTGACCAGGCCTCAAAAAATTCTGTAGGCTCAGCTATGTCACCTGTGAGGTAGGATGTTTTCTCCTGACTTTGCTATGTTATTTGACAGAGATAATGAGAAGGAATTTTGTGTTTGTGCCAGCTGATTCCTCCTCCTGGGTTAATGGGACAGTGCTGATTCAGAAATTGCAGTGTAGTGCACTGCTTTTTCAGAATTTAAATCCTTGTAAATACCACCTTAAATCTGAAAGGCGTGCAGATTCAGTTTGGTGTGCTTGACAGCAAAAGGCAGGCAGTTGCAGCCTCTGATAATGTTGAGGAACACTTTCAGGGATTTTTAATTTAATCCCTTCCTAATCAATGGACTTTTTGGTTACTCTCTTCTTTGGCCTTTTATGAGCGTGTCTCAGCTTTGCACCAGCTAGTCTACGTTTTGCTTCACCCCATAACACATCAAGCTGCATAGGTGGTGCCAGCCCGGGGCCCGCGGCACTGCAGGAGCGGTGGGGAGGGGGTGGGGATGTGGGTGGAAAGGTTTGTGGTCGGGCAGGACCCTGGGAAGGGGAAGGGTCTGAGGGGGCTGCCGGCCGAGGGGGCTGGGGGTTTGTTTGTTGTGGGACCTCTTAGCAAGTGGTTGGTGCTCCGGGCAGAGCCAGCGTCTTGCCGGGCAGATCGGTCTGGGAGTCGGGGTTTGGAAGGTTTTTTTCCTCTCTTTTACTCTCTCGGGCCCCGGGCGGTTTCGTGGGGGGGGTTGCTCCCTTCGGGTGGGTTTTCTTTCCTTTTTTTCCTTCTTGGGGTGGGATCCTGTATCATTTGTTCTACCCTCTTCCTCCATTCCTTAAATTACTCATTAGCACTAGCATTGTTAGTAACTCCCTAAGTTTCATTTATATCATTAAATAGTTCTTAACTCCTACGGGCTTTTCCTCAGTTTGTTCCCCTGACCCTTCCTCACCGGGAGGGGGTGTGGAGGGGGGCGGAATGGTAGAAGCAGCTGGTCGTGATAAAAACTACGACAGAGTGGCACAAACAGTTTCTTCCAGGCTGTATGATTGTGCCCTATCTAGGCATGTGCTAAAAGGAGGTATTCAAATTCATATGCAAATTTGGTATCCGGATTCACATCTTCGATATGTGTCACATCATTGCTGGGCCTTGAACTGCTGTGGTTTTAATAACCAAGAAGAACAGTGAGTGTGAGGACTTTTATTCAGCTCAGTGGCTTTTGGATGAAGCCCATTTGCATTGTGATCAGCTCTCTAAGAGCTGTCTGTTCCTTCTGTCCTTCTGCGCTTCACTGGGCGTTTGCAGAGGCTGCTTTAGGAGACAGGATTTATAGATACAGGAACATTTGACATGACCCTGCAGAGCAGATGATATGGTCTGAAGGAGCCTGGAATTTGCACAGTTAACATGCCATTGTCAGGCCGGGGGGGCTGAGCACTGGTTTTCTTTTGCAACGGTAACCCTTGGTTTAGGGCAGAATGAGTTTCTCATTGTTGTTCAATATCCACCTAAGCATCATTAAATAAAATATGTAATGAACTTTGAAAGCAGGAGTAACAATCAACAGCTCTGCTGTGCTAGAAGAATCCAATGGTTACAGAATCAAAGCTTCCGTAAACTTTGTCTGTTGCTGATCCTGTGAATCTTCCATCCCCTTCAGCATGAGGTCCAGCTGCAGTGGGGGTGGTAAAAAGCATTTTAGAACCCTGTAGCCTGTTGATTCAAGACTTAGGAGCTGTTGTGAGTCCCAGGTCTTCAGCTTCCTGATCACCAGCTTGCACCACGAAGTTACTGTGCAATAAGAGGTTGCTGCTACCTTCCCCAGTGCTAGGTAGTGATATGCAGGAGAGGGATCGTCATTCTGATGATTCAGGAGCTGATTATGGCATGCTCTTCTCTGTAGGGCTTCCCACTAAGTAGTGCCAGCCCCTCAGCCTGTGTGTCTGACTGATGATTCACCAATGTTTCCCATATATATTCCTACATATATAAAAAAGGAGAGGTAGGCATCTCAATTAATACTGGAAATCACATTTTACAACTCTGTGTTTATGCTGAATATACAGTTACGAAAACACTGCAACCCTTTCCTTCCTGTATGCTCAAACATCATAGATTCTGCCTGTGTTTTAACAGCAGGCAGTTTCTCCTTGTTGCCCTGAAGTAATGTTTGTTATTCCCTTACCATAACCTTCCTCAACCAGAAATGTATTGCCTGAATTTGCATGAGATTAGGGTAGTAAGTATATTGTGACCTCAGTAGTTCTAATTAAGATCCATGCTGAACTACTCTGTGGTTCTGTTTCTGCTAGCCTGGGGGTTGTCTTTTGTGTGAAGAAGGAAAATGAGGCTGAATGGTTTGCTAGAAAAGGAAGCCTGCAGTGGAAAGCCCTCCAAGGCCTCAAGGAAAAATAGCTGGAGGATTTCTGAGAATCCTGTATCTCTGCAGGGTAATGGAAGACAAACCCAACCCATCCTGCCAGTCCCTGTGTGGTTTCCTTGTCCGTTCAGTCAAACACTTTTGTACACACAATCTTATTTCCATGGAACTCAAACGGATGATCTCTGCTCCTTCCCCGCACTCCCTGTGCTCCCACTGCAGAGCTGGAATTTCCATGAAAAGTAACCCCACATCTTACGTGCTGTGTGTGGGGAATAAGCACTACAATGACTTTCATGCCTGTTTTGGTCCTTTCTAAGTCCTTCCAGGTAGCTGCCAGGATGCTGTATGCTCCAACTTTGATCCGAACAACTCCTCGTATTACGGGATGGATGTTTCACCATGGCGTTAGGTGAGTGGACCCAGTCTGTTCTGCAAACTTGCTCAACACGAGCCAGCCTTAGGTCAAAAGCTTTGTAGATTCATTGTGTCCTTTCGAGTTTGTTGATAGAGAAGCGTATGGTCCTCACTGCTGAAGGCTAATCTGTTTGTCTAGAAAAGCAGATGTAAAGCTATCTGAAACAATTGGCTGGCTTTTCCTATTATTTTTAAAAGTTTTCCAGCTCCTTGTTCACAGCGTGCACATACATTGCAAACTTCTGAGATGAGGGCATTTGCATCTGCTGTAGCCTTGTTCTGCAGTTCTCGCCTGTCTGCCCTTCTGCTGCATTCGGAGGAACGCAGGATGTTGACGCACATTTTCAAGGTTATTTAATTGACTGCGGATTCACGACAGATTCATGGTACTGTTTCAGCACCTACGGACACTCTTTTCTTCCCTCTACGTGCAGCACAGACTAATAGAGGAACATAAGACTAACACACTGGGTCTTAACAGTCATTCCATCTTGCCCAGTATTCAGTTTCTGTCAATATTTGCAGCAGGTGCTTAAAGCCAGGGTGTAGTAAACATGGAAAAGTGTACAGTAAATAGCAAAATCCTTAACTGATATATTTACCTGATGTCTGGTCCGGAGCCTTCCTGAGTTGGAGGAATCTAAGCTGTTGTAGATAATAGGTACTTAATGTCTCTGGTTTTTAGAGATTCAACTAATCCCTTTCTAAAACCACTCAATTTTTACTTCATAACGTCTGATAGTAAATCATTAATCGATTTGTTTATAAATAAAAACATCAAAACAAAAAAACAGCACACATTTTCCTGGACTCATTTTGTGCCAGTTGCATGGTAAGTTCTTCTTTGTTCTTGTTCTAGAATTGATAAACCATCATTCCGTATTCACCATCTCCTGTTTTACATGCTACTAACTTCTGTTAAATCATCTCTTGGTTGTTTCTTTTTCCAAGCTGAAGAATTCCATAGCAATTAGTCTCTCTTCCTATAGACCCCATATTTCTGATAATGCTTCTGTACTTTTCCTGTTTCTACAGTGTAATCTGCAGTATTCCTTCAGAGATGAGATTACAAGAATTGCATATAGTATTCAAGAAGCATGTTATTTAGCCAGTGGTAACTGGACTCTCCCATTACTATTATTATTTGTCTGCACTCACAGTTTCATTAATCTTGTTGTATGATTAGGATTATTTTTTTGTCATATGACTGTCCATGTATTGATTAACACTGAATTGATTGATTGATTGAGAGCAGCCCTGCAGATAAGGACCTGGGAATAATGGTGGATGAAAAATTAGATGTGAGCCAACATTGTGAGCTCGCAGCCCAGAAAATCAATTATATCCTGGGCTGCATAAAAAGAAGCATGGCCAGCAGTTCGAGGGAGGGGATTCTCCCCCTCTACTCTGCTCTTGTGAGACCCCACCTGGAGTGCTGCGTCCAGCTGTGGGGCCCCCAACATCAGGGTACTGACCAGTTGGAGCGAGTCCAGAGGAGGCCATGAGGATGCTCAGGGGGCTGGAGCACCTCTGCTACGGGGACAGGCTGAGAGAGTTGGGCTTGTTCAGCCTGGAGAAGAGAAGGCTCTGGGGAGACCTTATTGTGGCCTTTCAATATACAGAGGGGCTTATAAGAAAGATGGAGAAAGACTTTTTACCAAGGTGCCTGTAGTGACAGGACAAGGGGCAATGGCTTTAAACTGAAAGAGGGGAGATTGAGATTGGACATAAGAAAGAAGTCTTTTGTGCTGAGAGTGGTGAGACACAGAAACTGGTTTCCTAGAGAAGTTGTGGATGCCCCATCTTTGGACGTGTTCAAAGTTAGGTTGGAGAGGGCTGTGAGCAACCTAAACTAGTGAAAAATGGGATTTGGACCCTTCCAACCCAAACCATCCTATGAATTTATAGTTCTATGATTCTAATTTTATACCGCATTTATAGCTTGTAACTTAGCATTTTCTCCAGCATCGTTAGACTGGAGTACCCTAGATAAAATTTTGTCTTTCTCAGTCATGCAGATCTCTCAGGTGAGGGATTTCTTATCACTGTCTTCCCCACCATTTATAATGGTATTGAAAATGATAAATTCCTGGGAGAACTCACTTAAAACTTTCCTCCAATATGGAAACTAACCATTAATTTATCTCATTTGTTTTCTGGTTTTAACGGACTTTAATTTCTTAGTTTCTTGGAACTGCATTTTGAAGGATTTCATCAAGCTTTTTAGACATCTAGATATAATACACTAATTGGATAACCCGGTATCTGTTTGCTCCTGGAGTTCTTCCAAGAACTCTACAGGTTTTATGAGGCATGACTACTCTCTACAAAAGCTCTATTACCTCTTCCCCAGAACATTTCACTCTGCTATTTCTATTTTTCATTACAGTTCGTATCACCTATCCTGTGTAAGAGCTAGCATGATTGGTCAGTAGTTCTCTGCCTTATTCTCTGAGTACTCCTCAAAAACTCGCATTTTTAAGCTTCTTTTTCTCTGATACTGAGGCCTGTTAAAGCCTTTGATTATTTACTACGACTACTTTGTTCGGCAATTGGTTTTTTTAAGTTCCTTTACGGATTTTATTACAAGAAAGCAATTGAGTAAGAATATAGGTTATGCAAGACTTGTAAAGAAAGTAATTATGTTTTATTAAACTGAAAGATTTAGTTGGATAATATAATTAGAAGTTACCATTTCTCTCTACATGTCTTGCCACATTTACTTTTTCAGAACATTAAGGTTACAATAACCCTATCTTTATAGTGTGGGTAGATTGCGAAAGTCCTAAGTTCACTTTTGAGTTTTTTAAATTATTCTTTACACAGCCCCTTTGGCACTGAAAACATTCGACCCTTTTAGCAGCTTCTTGGGCTTATTTTCACGTGTCCTGTTATTCTTATGCATGCCCTTAAAGCGCTGTGTAGTAAACTTGTGTCTCTGGATGTTTCAGCTTGTACTAAGTCTTGTATATTATTCAGGACTAAATCAGTTGGTTTCTTTTCTCGTGAGTTCTTTCACAAATAGCTCGAGGAAGCGATCATTTATAGTGGCTAAAATAGGAGAATCTGTCACTAGATCCATACTAGCAAACAAAGTAGACTAAGGTCCATTTCTGGCTGTAAGAACAATTGACATGGAGCAGTGATGGAAGGTTTGTGTATCCAAGCTCTTTCCCCAGCAGTAGAAGGTGGCCTCTTTCACACTGCATGTTAAAAGCCATGGCTGCCTTGCTCATTAAGATGGACAAAAGCCATGTCAAAGAGTTCACTAACAATTGATCAGAGCCTATGATCTCATTCCAGAACTCAAACCTTTGCCTTGCACTGGTTTAGTCTACCAGTGCAGACAGAGCCTCATCATTGTTCACTTGTGACCACTGGTGATGTTCACCTAGTCTAGTGTGATTGGACTGTCCCATTGGTACTGCCTGTCTGCCCTCTGGTCATCCCTAGCATTGCACTTGCCTCCTTCTGGTCAGCTGATTGATAGCATAGCACTGGCAGCACACCGTTCCTTTTAGCATGGAAAGAAATTCTGCAGCCACTGAAATTCTGTAGTACGACACAACGGTTCACACATACGCTGTTTGACACTATAACATTAATGTGTGAATGCAAACTGCTCTTCTTGTACAATATGTATATTCTTGTACCAGTGTTCCACTGATTATCTTCTTTTCATCATATTTCCATAATTCCTGTTACACTTTGTTTTATTTTATAAAAGGCATTTGTCAATGGTTCTGACATTTAAACCATATTTTAAAATTGAAGTATTTGTACAGGTATATTTGGGCTTTTGTCTTGATTTAGTTGCATATTTTTATATGCTCTGCTTACCTGGAATGTTGGTGGTTTTGGTTTTGTTTTTTTCCTTACCTTCTATTCTATCCATTTTTCTAAGCCGCAGGCTTCATGTTATTTCACACTACACAGATATATCCATCTGAACAATTTACATTCCACACCTGGCATGATTCCCGTGGTTTTGATTTTTAAATTGCCTCATAGCATTTTAAATCTTAAATGTCAGCAGCACCGATTCTGTTTTGATTAAGTGGAACCCATCCTATATAAGCTTAGTCTGCTTCAAAAATTTACCAGATACTAATAAATATAATCTCCTTTTCCCTACACTGTTTAATCAATCATGACTGAGCCTCTGTTCTCTGACACAGTGTATAAAACCAGGACCAGTGAAGAATGCCACTGGGTAAGACCACATTTTTAGCCTCCTGGTTTAAACTTTGCTTCCAGCACCTTTCACCTGCTGTTTCTTTGGTGGTGGTGTGCATAGGGGCCATAACCTTTGGGTCTTCCTTAGCACTTACTAAGAGACTGAGTAGATTCCTCGCGGTACGTGCCATCTTTTCAACCGCATGGTTCTTTTCTAGTAAAATGTTTGCCAATGTTTTTATCTGCTTGGTCATGATCTTGTTTAATTTTGTTAGAAAGGAAAGAGGTATTTTACTTTTTCTGTACCTGAAGGGAGCCCGTCCCACTTAAGACACCCATCAGCCTTTGCTGTATATGGTACCTGCTGACTAACTCATGGCACAGTGTTAGCTTGCCTTCATGTCACCCAGACTCACCTTTTGGGGGTGACCTTCTCCTGGAAGTGAAGGCCAGCTCCAGCAGATCCACTCGGCCCACCCAGGGGATACCTGGCTACTGAGATACAACCTCCTGCCACCACATACCGGAGAGAACTTTGAGTGCCAGAGGGGCTATGGATGGCCCATACAGGTATGACAAGACCCACACAGTGTCTGAAGAATGATTTGAACTCTTCATGCTGAAAGACTTGTCTAACCATTCAGCTGAGTTATATCTGACTTTGGGTTAAAAGATTTTAATTGACTAGTAAATGGCCTTTTGGTGTCTTGTCAATTCACAATTCTGGACTTTCTGAAAGGGTTAATTAAAGTCTTTCTGGTCAAAGTGCCCATCCCAGTAGTTCCGGATAGATTACCAATGAATTTATGGCAGTCTGTTCGCTGGTTTACGTACATACCTGTGAAGATTGCTTTCACTGTGTCTCAGCAAACATAGCAGGGGAAGTCCAGGGATTTATACGTGGCGTTTTTTTTCCCAGAAGAATTTTCTTGAATCTCAAGCCTAAATTGCTGCTAAAGGTTGTCAGCGAATTTCACTTTAGATAGGGAATTATCATGCCTTTAATTAATTCCCTTTGTGAGGCCTTTAGAAAGAAAGGCGTCACTTCAGTCTGATTATCTGTAGGAAGTTGCCTTTACGGAAGCTCTCAGGTTTCTGTAGCACAGGTATGTCTTGGCACCGGGATTTCTGTGCAAATTAACAAGGTAACTGATGGTGTCGGACTCTGCTATGAGACTAGCATGGAAAATTTACTGTCACTGACTCAGAGGAGCTCAAATGACTGTAGCAGCTTGGCTGAAGAGGCGTGTCTCGGTTCCATGCAAGGGAACCTTAATCTGATCTTCACCAAGCACTGCTCTGTTGCAGAAGCACTCCTCCTGATAGGTAGATCCTTCGTGTCTAGGGATGCGAAAACATAATCGGAGTAAATTAAGTGAGAGGAGTAACAGAGTATTGCTTGGAATCACACACAGCGTGAGTGTGCTTAACAAGCATGTAAAGAAGAAAAAGCAATTATTTATGAATGACTGAAGTTGCAAGAGACATAGTGCATGGGTATTCACTACCAATCCTCATTTTTCCCCACTGAGGTCTCTGCATGTAAGTGGGATAAATCTTCTGCCTGTTAAGAAGAAACCGAAGGGATAAGCTTACACCTCTTCTTTTTGCTGTGAAAGGAAGGAAAAGAGATGGAGAGTGCATGTGTGCCCTTTGGGGACTGCAAAGACAAAGTGCCTGCATTCTCAAGGTCATGTCTATGCACTGTGTGCAACCTTCACTTCACAGCGTGTCCTGAAAGCTGTCACCAAGTCGCTTTCTCTTTGTCTTCCACTCTTTGGCTTACTCTGCTTTTCTTTTAGCTTTAAAATAATTCCTACTGCACTTTCAGCTGCTACCAGTTCATAAGAAATTGTGTATGTTGCAGAGGATGTAATCCAAAGTTGCCTAAACTCTGGTACTTTCCATTGATAAAGGTACTGCTGCAAACTGTAGTAAGCTCTTCGCAGAGACTGCAGTCTGGGTTAGAGAAAGCTGTAAGAAACTTCACCACCTCTCACTAATTTAGATGCCAGCACTCCCCTTCCTTTTTTTCCTAAGGTTAAAAAGAAGATATAAACAGACGTTAAATTACACTGTCTCCATTTGAATGTATTTTCCTCACTTCTACAGATGCAGAGTGATGCTATCACTTAAATTAAAACAGGTAATCAGAGCGTGGCTTGAATTTTAATCCCTTAGCAGCATGGTTTTGGTTTAAGCAGAATCCACACTTCCAGTGCTACTGTTTGGATGGAAACGGTTTTATACAGGTCAGGCTTGGCAACAGCAATGTGGCTTTAAGACAACATTCACAGTGTAAACTAATGTTTTATTTAATGACCACTGAACCTGATGGCAATGAATTTTCCTTTCAGAAAACATTGCACACAAGGAGAATGATTATTTAAAGGACAGATTTTGGGTGCAGATCAACAGAAAAGAGAACAAGCAGCAAAGTTCAGCCTCTGTTAAGAGATCATTACATCTTATTTGCGGAGAAGTTAGTCGCTTTTCTTGGAAACCCTTTAAGCAAGATGTAATGGTGAAAAGTACTTCTGTCTTCCTCTTAATTGGATGACATCTGATCAGGAACCTAGTTGGTGGGTCTGTGCTATAATCAGGAAGGTGAGGGAAAACAAGTCAAACGTGTCTCTGGTGCTGAAGACTACAACAGCACAACTGACGGGGAAACACAGCACAGGCTTATTTGAACGCGTAAAACTGTGTGTCCCACTGAGAGCTGCATTTACAATGACTCCACGAGAGTGATAAGAAAGTCAAATAACCACTTGCTGTGAAGCACCTGCCTTGAAGACCACTCAGCATTCACCAAGGCAAATGTGTTGTTCCTGTGGGGAAGGGATAGGCAAGGAGCACTCTTTTATCAAAGACTTTTGTCCTGGTCTTAAAGGTGAAGAAATAGGATGACTGGATCTCTCAATTCACCAGAAGTACTTTTTTGTGAGTAGGAGTGGTAAGAGAGGCAAGGAAGTATTTCTTTTTGGGCAGCTTGAATCAACATGAGTAATTCATTCCTTCTCGTAGCTTAGGGGTTCTTTCTTACTCTCAAGGTGAAGGAAGGAAGTGGAAAATGCTGTCATTAGTTCCAAGCAGAAAGCTTTGTCCTTGTCCTCTGGTGAAGAGGTCGAAAGTTTTCCCTTAATAAATTATCTTCATATGTAGCTGCTCCAAGGGATCATGTCAGTGTTGATGACAGAGGTGGTTTGGGGCCAGCAGAAGGCCCAAGACTCTCCCAACTAAACACATGAGTTTTCCTTTCAGCTACAGTCCGTGACAAAGAAGGAAGGACACTGGCTGTTGAGCAAGCATTTGAGGAAGAACAGCCGGTGATGCAGGGAGTTGTTGCCTGACAACATCATACTTGTGTGCAAAGGTGTGAAGATGAGAGAGCTCATCAGTCTTCTTTTGGCTCCATGCTTGGTTTTGGGGTTTGGAAATATTCGAGGTGAGTTTCAGACTCTTTGCCTCTATTTTTTCCTCCTTTCTTCTCTATTATTGTTCTTCTTATTTTAGCTTGATATTTTTCCACCTCCCCTTTATTTTCTTCTTTCGTCTCGGGGACAGAAAGAGGAGACTCTGTGAGTGTACACATATGCACTTACCAGGGCTATACCAAATGCTCCAGATGAATGCCAATGGCAGACTTGTGGATGGTATTTAGTCAAACCCACAAACTTTGTAAGCTAGACAGTGTTCAAGGCCTGTTAGTATATTTACTTAAATTGACTAGTGATGAAGTTTCACACCTGAGCAGGCATGAATATTACCAGTATGAGCTGTGACTTCGCCTGTCCCATCGTTAGATATCGTTTTGGTTCATATCAAAAGAAAACTTTTTTTTCCAATCTACCTTTTTCCTCAACAATAGGTGTCTCTCTGTTATATCTGTTGTCTTGTCCTGCCTCCAAGTGATACTTGTCTTCTCTTTAGAGTTAGAGCGAGGGCTTGGCTGCTCCCTAAGAGACGAGGAGCTGAGAGCTGGTTAATAACACAGCTAGGAGGGCAGAGGCACCGCACCTATGTGAGTGAGGAACTTAGTCGTTACTCCTAAGTGTTGGAGGCTCTGAGGTATTGAATAAAAAGGACTAAAATAAAAGGTATTGCAAAAGGTAGCCGTTGCACGCTACCTTTCCAGAGACAGACACGTATCACTGGTACTTGGGAGGATTATGGTCCCTTGCCTAACGTGATTCACAGCACTGAATGCCCTGGACTCTGTGGTCTCTCAAGCAATAACCCTACGATGACTGACACAATCTCGTCTTTGCAGCGTATTTCACTTTTTGGACCTGAAAGTGACTTGGCTTGGCAGAGGTGTTTCTTGCAAGATTAGGCATCAGCTGCCCTAGGCCTGCTAGGAATGGTAAAACCATTCCATATTGTCTCTTGGCTGCTCGTTCTGAATAAAAGAGTTCTCTACCAAGCTGACCCTAGGTCAGTAGTTCCCATCATAGGAGAGACAACTCTGGCACCTGTTCTTGGAGTTCGAATTCTCAGGGAAGGGCACATTCATTTTCCCAAGTTAACAGCAGCCTTTCCTCAACAGAGACACAGCTTCTCCTTGCGTGGAGCTTTTTCACAAAAGAAAAAGGAAAGGCAGGTTCTCTGCAAATCTACCTGTGACAGGTATGTTTGTTTACTGATAGAGGGAAACAAATTTTTCAGCTGCTAGATTTTTAAATATATTTTCTTTGTCAGGAAACTTTCTCCTTTCTGTAACTTAAATGTCAGTGTATCTAACCAGAGTGGGTGTCTCTCACTTGTGCATATGACTTCCTGCAGGCATAACTCTTTCTAAGGCAAGTGGGCTTGTTCGGTGAGCACGTGAATGTATTCAACACCACACAACAACCCACAAAGCTGAATGTCCTGCTTAATGAGGCATCTGGTTTTTTGCCTTAAATAATAAATCACTCGTTCATATCTTGCACTTACTGCCTTTCTACTGAGAGATCTCTTGAATGCTAGAAGAGCAGTGCATTGGTGAGAGCATTTGTTTGGCTTTTAAAAGACCTATAATTATGTTCATAAAAGTTATTTTCCTAAATGTCTCACAGGTTCTTTCTGTCGTTAAGGGTTACAAAAGTCAACACTAGACTGCCTAGGTCCTAGGGGTCCTCCCATTAGGCTTGAACCCTTGCTTATTGCAAAACTCTGCAGAGATTTGCCAGGCCTCAGAGTTATCCTGATCCTAGGACACTGATGCTGATGTGAGTGCTCAGCTAAATAAATGACCATTCACCATTTTCCAGTTTGTCTGGGTACTCTCATTTCCTCCTCCTGGGAATATCAAAAGATCATTCAAGGCTTTTCACTGGAGATACCTGCTCTTCTAGGCTTTCTGTGTTATACTCCCACTTGCTTGACCAGCTTTCTGTCTTTGCTGGAGTTTCATGGAGCATCAGGCCTCTGCAGTTCGGGAAGAGGAACAGAGGTACAATCTGAAGTCTTAGGTCATAGTTCACTGTATCAGAATGGCTGTGATTCCTGTCTAGGGGTGAGGAACAGACAGGGGAAGACGTGTTTGAGGTTTTAGCCAGGGTTACAAAGCCCTTTTGCTCCAAAAGCCTGAAGTCTGACGAGGCTTAAAACCACCAAGTGTAACCCTTTGGAATTACAGTATTTCTTGAAAATTAATTTTACCTATTACAAAACAATTGCAACTTTTCTTCACCACCTTCTTCACCTTCAACCTTCTTCGAAGGTTGTAAACCAGAATTTTACTTTTCTTGCATGACCATTTTGATTTACATACCAGCAGAGTCAAAAAGTTGAGGCTTTCTCACTCCTAAGAGTCACGATAAAACTTGGATAAATGGCATCATAATGACAGTCCAGCCCACTCTAAAAGCAGCAGCTGTTCTCGAAGACTTCTTGTCTTCAGACTTTCCCATGAAGAGCCAAACGTTAAATCCATGCAGTAGGAGCTGGAAAACATAGAGGATATTCACAGCAGATCTCATCCCCCAGCTCCTCATTTCTCTGTCCCTGCCTTCTCGGGCACAGTAGCAGAGCTTGTGTCCATTTTACCATTTCCCACTACCTCCTTTAGACCCATCTGTCTCCTGATTGTTTCCTCTTTCCAGCGAGCACCCCAATGCAGAGCCTCCAGTGTTATAAGGACTACGCATCCCTGACAACTTGCACATGGATGGAGTGTTCAGAGTCTCATCAGTTCTTGAATGCGACCCTGAGCCTTAACAGCTGTGAAAGGTAAGTGCCTGGCTGGTGTGCTGTGCAGGTTTTAAGGGGCTTGGGTGCTGCCCCTAAGAGACGGAGCTGGGCAAAAGGACAGGGGACTGGGCTTGCAGCCAGCGTAGTATCCAGCTCACAGGCACCAGTGTCATGTCCAGGACAGAGAGAAAGTTGGATCTGTACAGGGTGAGGAAGGACAGGAAGAAGAGCATGCTAATCACGTTGTTTTCGTTATCTTTCCAATCACTCTTGCCTGCTTTTGCTGTGAGAGCACACACACAAAATATGGCAGGACATTTTCATTATTGCATCGGAGTGAAGAAGGATGTGTTGCACTAGATGCAGTGGTGATAATAGCTAATCAGAGTGGTAAAGAAGGCTTCTTCTTCCAGTAAGAACACAGCTATGTTGAAACAATTCCTACAAAAGAAACTGTGAGAAAACCAGAAGTTGTACATGTTTGTTTGATACATTTGGTTTCCTCCCAGAGATACTAGGCTACGTCTTGCACTATCTTTTTGCTACTTCTGCTTCCTTTCAAAAAAAAGAACAAACCCCAGAACAGTCAAACTGGAGAGCATGAGGGTGAGGAAGGAACAAAAAGGAAGGAAGAGATAGGGGAAGGAGAAAAAAGAAGAATAGTAGAAGCAGTGGATGGAAAACAGCAGAGAGATTAGAGGGTGGGAAGGAAAAATAAGAATAGGAAGAAGTTATCTTGGTTCTATTTTTGAGAAAGAGCTCTAGGAGTCATTCATGAGCTGACCTGACGGCTGTTGAAGTCAATGGAGAAGGTGCTTCTTACAGGCTCTACAGTACTGAATCACATTCCAAATGTTAGCAGTTTGCTGTGGATTGAAGTCTACAAACCACAGAAGTGTTCCTGTGAAACAAAGAACTCCACAGTCTGCACAGAAATTATTTTTTTTGGTAGGAGGACTGCAGTCCCATAGTCCTCAAAGAACTTCTGTCCCAGCTGCTCACTGCATTTCTTTGGCTTACCTTCTTTGACTTCTCTTGTGTAAGCATGGCACAACATGTAAACTGCCAACCCTACTGTTACAGAAGCAGCAAGCTCTGCTAAGGGAGTGTGAGGTCGGAGTTGAGGGTGACGGCGAGGCATTGGCCTCATTGACAATGGTGTAATCCCACAGTAACAAGAACAGTGACAAGGACCAGCCATCACTTCAGATCCCCAAGACAGTCTCTATCCAGCAGCTAGGCTTAAGGTCAAGCTAGGAAGTCAATTCCACGGATCACAGTCAGCAATGAGTATCACCAGGTACAGGTATGGCTGCATCGTAGCTCAGACAAGGACTAAAGGCAAGGGCCTGAAATTAGAAGTAACTTCTGAGTGAAGGTGGGGAGGCCCTCAGTCAGGCTGAATCCATCTTAGCCAGCCTCAAGCATGGGTAGCCAAATCCCTTGATGGGGGGCACTGAAAGAGGTTGTGATCAGTACCCAGACACCTACCAACCCAAGGTAGTTATTTTGAGTGCATCTTGCTTTAAGGAGAAGGAGAATAAAGCAGGTGTGCATGATATTAGAGAGTTTATTCATGTCACTTAATGGACCACTGGAGTATGACAACATAATGCAGTGATAAACACTGATTTAGAAACAGAATAAAATAGCATGTGGGGGAGGTTTCAGAAACCACACTTTGTGCCATCTAGCAGCATCCCATTTAGATAGTCATGCTTTCTTTCTGTGTACCCAGGAACAAAGAAATGACCTGCAGGTCCCACAGAGGTGAAAACCACACTGACTGCCAGAACTTCACAATGCACTGGGTGTGTCACATCCAGGGATATGATCCAAGAATCTACAGCTTCAAATTTGACCTGGCGCTGCATGCAGAGCTAAATGTCTACTTGTTTCAGAATGGTAAAGATGAACTACTAAGTCTTGTCTCTGTTCTTGAGCATTTAAAAGTGGTTCAGATTAATATACTGAATATCTATTCCTAAAAAAGATACTTAGGTCAGCCTTTAATGTGAAACATAAGCAGGAGTGAGGGTAAATAGCTACAAGACCATACTACCACCTTCAAATGCAGTGCATTCAGGGTAGACAAAAATAAGTCTACTTTAAATGACTGGAACAGAAAAAATGGGGTAGACCTGCCAGCTAACCAGTGTCTTGACTGGGACAGGGGAAGATGTCAAAAGAGCCTTCTGTTCAGCACCATGCTGTCCATGCATTACAGCATGTTCTTTCACAAAGCTGCTATGAAGCTGCACAACAGAACTGCTCTCCCTGCCTTCTGCGTCTGTTCACGAATAGAGTTCCCAGGTCTTGCAGACTTTGCACTTTGTGGTGATACAGAATCATGGATTATTTGTAGCAATACAGGGAAATTCTTAAATAATCAGGTTCCATCATTCAGAGAACATCAGATAGACAATTTCTTCCTCTCTTCACATCCCTGTCCTCACTATCTCCTCTCATGGGTTGTGCCTTCACCTTCCAGTTCAGACCCTCCCACCTCAAAACCTCTCAGTCAGCTTGGGGAGATCAGGAGACTTCTTGCTGACCTGGAAAGCAGCTGAGGGGAGCCAAGGGCTGGGCAACGCTCTGGAGTACGAACTCACTTACAAGCGGGAGTGGGAGTCCTGGGAGGTAAGAGCAGAGGAGCTGGGCCGGCCTGGTTTGGGCTGCACCCTTTTGGGTGGATGGGAGCGTGTGGTAAACGATGTGCAGCGAATGGCCTTCCCGTTCTCAGGCACTGTGAGGAGATGCAGCAGATGCTGTTTCAGGGCAGGCGGAAGGGGCTCTCTGTCTGTTTGCGAGTGACTTGCCCAGTGAAATACCAGTTGTCCTGAACGGAATGCAAAGGTCTCCACGGTAAAAAAGCTCTGTACTTGGTTTTGAGTTGGAATTGATTTTGCTCTGAATCCCTCCCAAATGGAATTAAAGCACATTCCAACAGGAAGCTGTGGGTTCAGGAGGGAAAATGGTACAATACCTTTGCAGCTGCTTCGCCTTCTGGGAAGATGGACATGTTGTTTATTTTTTTATATATTTAAGGTGCATATCCCTAACTATCCCATTTCCTCCCTCCCCGCTCCCCTCCTTTCCCCAACAACAGAAAGCTGCCTCGCTCTCGCTCTCCAACACCACGCGTTGCCACCTCAGCCGCGAGGACCTTGTCCCGGGGAGCAGCTACGTTGCCCGTGTGCGAGCCAGACCGGGGCAGGCCAGTGGCTTCTCCGGGCGGTACAGTGAGTGGAGCACGGAGGTGTCGTGGGAGACCCCTGAAGGTAGCGTGGGACGGAGCGGGGCCGTGCAGGGGTGGAAGCGCTGGCTGAGAAGCCAGACCTTTCCTCTCACTCAGCTTCTGTCCCCTCTCTGAAGGTGGCCTGCAGCCCAGGAACCTTCGCTGCCTCTTCAATGGTGCAGATCGTCTGACGTGCAGCTGGGAAGTGAAGAAGGCGATCACCACCTCTGTCCTCTTTGGCTTGTTCTTCAGGGCTTCTCCAGCATCAGCGTACGTGCTGTGCCCATGGCAGTGTGCCTGAGCCTCTCCCACGGAGGTTCTGCTCTCTCCCATGCCCCTGATCTCAGCCCAACACCTTCTTCTCCCCCTAGAGAAGAGGAGTGCTCTCCTGTGCACGAGAAGGCTTTGCCCCACATCCCCTATGTGGTCCAGAGCTGTGACATCCCTGTTAGCAACCTCAGCAGTCAGAGCCGGTACCTCGTGTCTGTCCGGGCCAAGACGGAGGAGAAGTGGATCGAAACCTACAAGAACAGTGAGTTGTTGTGCAGTTTCTCACTGCTTCTGGTTGTCTCTTGGAACCACGCCCTTCTGGGCACGTGGGGCTGAGGACAGCGGTGGTGAGGAAAAGCGTGTGGGAAGAGGAAGAGACCAGGACTGCTGAAGAAAGGAAGGGGACGCGGCATCAGGTCAGAGTCTGGGAGAGGTGGCCTTTAGGTGTGGAGTTCCTCGGGGCACTTGTTACCCTGAGGAAGGCGGCAGCGGTGGAAACTGCTGTGCAGAGATTCGGGTTGTGACCCAGAGCTTCTCAGTCAGCGACTGTCACCCTGTTGACTTCTCTGTGATTAATTTCTCTGTGATTCTCAGTGTCCCAGGTGGCTGTGGCGAGAGGTGTTTGTGGGGAGTGTGTCACTGTGGGGTTTCTCAAGAAGCCAGCGGGGCTCTTGCGGGTCTGTGCAGTGGCCCTGGAGTGCCAGGGTGAGGTAGGGCTCCTCTGCTGAGTGAGGTGCGCCAGGATCATCATCTCAGTCTGTGTGTGTCTGCAGGTCTTGATGCTGCTTTTCACAGGCTCTTTCACTGGGAGAGCTCCTGCACTGGGTGAGGATATCAGGTAGGAGGTCCAGGAGAGTTGAAAGTCTCTGGAAATCTGGTGAACCAGTACAGATGATACTTCAAAAATTGCTTTACTGCTTTTCTGTACACAGGGAGTGCCGTCAGTGTTAATGGATATGGATTTTGTTCTTTAATGGTCTATTGGTTTATTGTATTTGACTAGAAAATAAAGATACAGGGAATTAAGAAGTGTTAAAAAGCTGAGACATTGCATAAACCAACACTGTTTTCAGTGTCTGGAATCTACTTACAGTGGTGAAAGGGAGGGCTGGACCAATATGCAATACTCTGAGACATTCTGTGTGTTCCAGTTAAGGTCCTGCTGCCTGCAAATGTGTCAGTTACAGTGACAGAGAGCCACGACTATGAGCTGAGTTGGACAAAACACACACTGCCATGTGACCTCATAAAACAGAGATACCAAGTCCAGTACTGGAAAAACAAACAATACGAGAAGGTAAGTCTCAGAAAGATGCAGGAGTCCTGGATTTCTCTTTGCTGGGCAAATGGGAAAGATGGTTCCTCTCATCTCCGTCATTTGTGCTTCTTTCTTCTCCCCAGACTCTGCAGCAGCTGAATATCAGCAATGATGAGCCCCCTTTCATCTTCACCCTGCAGATGCTGGAATCATCTACGGAATATAGGGGGAAAATGCGTGCAAGGGTGAATACGCCCCAGGATTACGAGGGGCCTTGGAGTGAATGGAGTGAGGAGTTCACCTGGAAGACTGAGAATGGTACTTTTCATGCAGGCTACTTCTGTAAGGTTTTGTGGGCTGTTGACGGCTGAAATGCCTCTGTCGCAAAACACATTCTCTCATCTGGGGTTGAGGTTTGGTCCAACCACAAGCTGGCTGGTGTCACTCAGCACTTCCGGTCAGTAAGCTGCTCAAGCCACGTTTGGTCTCTCTGACTGTGGAGGGTATCCCAACAGTTAGAAGGCCTCATGATCCTGTCCTGTGACGTGCCACCTACATTTCCCTGGTCGGCTTGCATGAAGAGTGACCAGAGTGAAAAGGCTGTTAGGGGAAGCAGCCACTCTGCAGGTGGATACCTATTTCTCTTTTCTCTATTTCAGCTCTGCCACCCGTGTTTTTCCCAGTGATGGTCCCCGTTCTCATCATCCCTTTGCTAATAGTTGCCTACTGCAGCTATAAGTATTGCCTCAGGTAGGATCGCGTTGTGCCCAGGAGATTGAGCAGTGGGTTGGCCGCGTGGGTAGCCTAAAGGCGGAGGCAATTCTTATCCCTCCTGAGAGAGAGAGGTCTGCATGGAGATGAGCCTTGGTGCGCAATGGGCAGCCTTGTGCGTGCCTGTGCGAGGGTGAGGGTTGGGTGGGGGTGTGCCAGGGCCTTGGTGGTGCCTCACCGTGCAGAGCAGCACGGTGTACGGGGAGCAGTCTTTTCTGGGTGCAGCCACGGTGAGAAGTAAATCTTGAAAAGGCTGTGTTGTTGTTGCAGGAAGAAGCAAATGTGGGAGGAAAAGATCCCAAATCCTGGCAAGAGTCTCCTGATCCAGAGCTACCAGGGGGTAAGGGAACTGTACCTTGAAGAACACTCCTGGAAAAGTACAACTTGTAGTTATTCCAGGGTGAAAAGAAAGAAGTGAGGTGTGTTTTGGGATGTCTGGTTGAGCGGGAGCTGCCAGCTTAGGGTCTGGACTGTCACTGAACTTCTGCATGCTCCAGGAGGATGATGGAGCCTGGATGAGCCTCATGAAAGCCTTCATTACAGACTTTGGTTTTCTGCCCATTTTCCTACCGTAGTATACAGGGCCTAAGAGTTGAAAAAGAAAACTTGCTCTCCTCCCTGATGCATCTGGCCGGTTTTGCCATCCCTTGCCTCCAAAATGCCTCCCAGACTCCTCATACATAAAGCCTGTTGTCCCTAGTTGGGCTTGACCTTTCTCTGTTCCTGGTCAGGATGTTTCCTGACTCTCTTCAGTGCTACCTTCCGTAGTCTTTGCACGATTACCTCCCTGTATACTCTTCTGCAGTCGCTGGAGGTTAACTTCATATTGTGAGAGCTATATTTGCTCCTACATGTTATTTTTCCTGGACATGGTCATTCTCCTCCAGGTAAGAAAGGAGAGGGCAAAGAAAAGGAAATGTATAGTTTGCACAGTCATATCTTTGGAGACATCTTTAAGCGTAAGTGGCTTCTTTTTCCTTCCCTCTCTCCCTCACCCATTTCCTGATTTCATCTGCAAGGACCATGCACACCTTGTGATCCAAAGAAATTACAGCCCAGTAGGTGGATATCACCGAAAGAGGCATTGCATGGAGCACGTTTGAAGTGTTATGAAAACAGTGGCTAGTTTCCTTCCTGGAACTGACTCTTGGGTGTTTCAGTTTCTCCCCTGTCGTAATTCCACAACCTTATCTATCCGCAAGTCTCCCCTGGAACCGCTGGGTTTGTATGTGATCTCACGTCTCTACTGTTTCTGTCTCCTTAAGGCAATGCTGCTAATCGCCATCCTGCAGACGGAGAGCTCATGCTATTTTTGCCACTGTGTTTTATCTTCTGCTTAAGCTAAATGACTTCCACCTCATTTCTGGCTCCCTGCAGTGCGAGTCAGTGATGCACAACTCCAGGGAAGAGTGGTCTTTACAAAGATTAACTTAACAGTCAGTTCTCCAATTGCAACATTTCTGCATTTCCACCCTTGCCTTCTCTGCCAGCCTCACTCCCTACCTTGCAAGTCCTTTTGTCCCATTGTGTATTTTCACCTTACGTGGCGTGCCTGGTCTAAGCGTTGCTCTCGAGGGTGCTGCACGTGGTGGACTCATTTGGCACCCAGTATTTCTCAGCCCCTTATTCAGTCAGCAAGCAATGTCTCTCAGGCATGCATCCAGTCAGCAGCTGATACAGGGGAAGTGTGGTACACCAGACTGCTTTACAGGATGCCTATCTGCGTGTTTTGCAGGCTCTGATAAATCCCCCTTGCAGATCAGTCATTGTTCTAAAGTTCCTTCTGATTAATTTGGCTGTCAACAGAATTCTTCAACTTCTTTTTCTGTCCACGCGCAATAATCAGCACCAGTATGAGGCCGTCCGTCACTCTAAAAAGCATCACTACCTTTGTCACCTCTCTCATACCCAGCTCTCCGTCCGCAAGTGCCCTCTGTTAGTCTTGTGGTGTCGAGCGTTTTCATCCCCGAAGCAAATTCCCTTACCCTAAATTTTGTAGACAGGCCAGCAGTTCTGTTTCTCTGGTCAGCCAGCACAGCAGGACACTCACCTTGGCTCCACAGGTGAAATGTTGCCCGGGGTGTCCTCATGCGCTGCGGAATGAGAGTAGGCGTTGCACGCAACAGCAGCTTTGAGGTGTATTGTGACAGGAACCTGCAGCTGCAGCAGCCCCCAGCTCCTGTGCTGCATGGAGATAGGTCAGGGATGGTCAGCGTGGAAGTGACGGAATAGTCTGCTGGAGGGCAGGACATGCTTTGGAGCCAGCAGTGTGGTTGCTCCCACATTACCATCCATTGTGACTTGAAGATAGAAGGGAAACGGATTGCAGCTTGTTCTGGCTAGAGAATGAATGCTGAAATGTGAAGGGGATCTGCGACTGGAGCAAGGAGGAAGGATGGAAAAGCTGATAGAAGATGTTAGAACAAATCAGTGGGATATGAAGGTGCCAGGAATACTTTCAGACTGGCAGTTTTTAACCTGCATCAACCTATTAGAGACTGCCCGTAGCAATGTTTCTACCATGTTTAGGTGGGGAAACAGCATGGCCCTAAAACAGAACAGCAATCTTGTTGGGCAAAAGTTGTTCAGAATAGATTACTTCTTAAACCTGGGTTGGTAAACTGGTAAAACTAATTATACAATGTGAATGTCTGGAAGCTCGTTCTTGTCCTAAGTGTCTATCACAAATGTGACACTAGTGTTCTTGTACCCACGGCTCCTGGCTCTTCCTGGCCTCAGAGTGATCTCTCCTCAAAAGTGTTACAATCTCATTTTTCTCTCTTCAGGAAGCTGTCAGCCAACGGCCAGCCAGCCAGGTGTGCTCTGTGGGCTCCCCTTCTCAGGAGGTGGAGCAGATTAACTGCCTTCAAGTGCTGGATGGGTAAGTAAGCAGCCCACTCCCTACTCCTCTCCTGGAAGGTTCCTTCCTAACCATGCAGTAAGAGCAGGCTGTGTGTGGATATAACCCATCGTGATGGGGAAGACAAAGCATTTTCACCCGCCAAACACCATCCAAACATCTATGGAGACTGTAATGAATTGCTGCAGCCCTTGACTTCCCTGGCTGCAAGTCTGAGGATAGAAACCTGTTCCCTTTCTTCTTCTGCTTTTCCTTTGGAAATAGGTTTGAATGAAAGTCACTGACCTAATGGGGTGCAAATCTTGTCGGCTGAATTCCTCCCAGCCTGCCTGAACACAACCTCCCTCTCACAGAAATACACATATTCCCTTACCTCTTCGTCTTCTAGAAATGACATAATTTCTGCTCCTTGAAGCAAAGTCTGACTTTGAAAGCGGAATGTGAGCAAAGAAGAGCTGCAGTGGTCCCAGCCAGTGTGCGGCTGATCAGAAACAGCTCCAAAACGTCCATACGGCCTCAAATTTGTGTCACGTCTTCAAAGACGGAGCGAGGAGGTGGCCATAGCGCTCTGTACAGGAGACTGTCCTAGGCTGCAGAGCAGCTGGGGAGGCTGACACAAATTAAACTGGCTGTTGGGTTTCATGGTAATTATCTGCCTCTTCGGAGAGGCAGTCAGCTCTTTTTGTTATATACTTTCGAAAGGCACGTGAAGGAAAGGTGGATTATGTTTGCTACTTCTTTGAAATCTTTGTCTCCTTCCTTTGTCTAGCTTCACATTCAGTGCTCGTAAGGGACAGGGAGCCTTTATTTTGAAGAAGTAACTGCAGAGTATCGCTGAAGGCTCGAGAGCTGCACAAACGCTGATGCTAGCAGTCACATTGCCTGAGACTACACGGCTAAATAAATCAGGGCCAAGATGTAGTATCGAGCACTGCCTTGTAACTGCTTGCCCTGCTTTGTTGTCAGCACTCTCCCTGCCATGGTTTGGCCTGTGCTAACTACTGCTCTCCAAGATAACATCCTGGCACACTTTGGGAGATAGCTCAGGGTAGCAACCATTCCCAGGTGGCAACATGGGCAGGACTGTACCAGGTTAGGCTGTCCAGTGCCCTTCAACAGTATTCTAGCAGGCTTTGCACCCAGGCCATGCACCACTCATCCTGTTTCACACTACGAATACAGCTGTGACACAGCAGTCACAGTATGCCGTGCACTTCACACTGAAAAAAAAGAGCCACTAAACCTTTGCTGTGTTTTAGACCGCAGAGACTCTGTGGGAGACCCAGAAGACTGCACACAGTGTGACCAGTCGATGTGTGCCATTCTGCCAGAGGCTCAAAGAGTGGTCCCTGGCTCTGTTTCATTTACAGCAAAACCCGTAGTTTTCTCAAAAGCTGATTTGTGCCTCAGTATCTTGGCATTAAGAAAAGTTGGCGGTAGACTGTTGTTTTCTTGACGTGGCACAGAAAAAGCTGAGGCTTGCATCTTCTAAGGAAGGTACAAGAGATGTGGCCAAAAATTCCTTGTGGTTTCCTGGAAGACATTGTATCCCCCTAGAGCATCTCCCGTTGATATGCAGTTGTCACCTTAGAGAGCTGTCAGTAGCAGCTGAGTCCTGTGTTTTTCACCTGAACAGGATGACTAAGAGTCCAGCAGAGTTCCGTGGAGCTGAGGCAAAGACAGTGCAGTTTTCCCATGCCACACTGGCTCCACAAAACTCCCATCGAACTTCTGGAGTGGCACATAAAAGCTCCCTTTCATTGTCCACACGTGTCTGCCCGTTGAATCAGACTGGTGGTCCGTCCTGCCTGTTTGCCAGGCTTCCATGCAGGAGTGCTGCTCATGCAAGTCCTGCTTCCCAGACTTGCTTTGCTTTCAATGGCCCGTACTTGTTCAGCCCAGTGGTGTCCTCCCAGCCTGATGTGCATCAGAGCCTTGCAGTGGACCCAGCGGGAGTCCGTAAGAAATCAGTTTCCCTTCCGTGTGTGACCCTTCCCAAGGAGGACTGTCCCCAGACTCCACAGAGGCAAGAGCAGCCAGGAGCAGAGACCTGCCTGCAGCCCGGGGAGGACCCCACACCGGAGCAGGGGGATGCCCGAAGGAGGCTGTGACCCCGTGGGAAGCCTGTGCTGGAGCAGGCTCCTGGCAGGACCTGTGGCTCCATGGGGAGAGGAGCCATCCATTCCTGAAGGGCTACACCCCATGGAATAGACCTGTACTGGGGCAGTTTGTGAGGAACTGCAACCCGTGGGAAGGACTCATGTTGGAGAAATTAGTGAAGCACTGTCTCCCGTGGGAAGGACCCCACGCCCAAAGAGGGGAAGGATGTGAGGAGGAAGGAGCGGCAGAGACAGCATGTGATGAACTGACCACAACCGCCATTCCCCGTCCACCCACGCTGCTGGGGGGAATGTGGCAGAGAAACTGGGAGCGAGGTTGAGCCCAGGAAGAAGGGAGGGGTGGGGAGAAGGTGTTTTAAGATTTGGGCTTATATCTCATTACCCTACTCTGATTGGATTAATAATAAATGAAATTCATTTCCTCAAGTCTTTTTTTGCCCATGACAGTAATTGCTGAGTGATCTCCCTGTCCTTGCCTTGACCCACAAGCCTTTTGTCATATTCTCTCCCCCTGCCCAGCTGCGGAGAGGAGTGATGGAGCAGCTTGGGTGGGCACGTGGCCTCCAGCCAGGGTCAGCCCAGCACATCAAGTAAATAACTCTTGGAAATCCATTAGAGTGATCAGATAACCTACACATGATGGGGGATGGAAGACAATGTACAGAACCTTGAGGTGATTCAGATCTTCAGAATACTAAAGAAAAGAAAGCTGTGGTGGGAAGGAAAACAGCCAGCTCTGGGATTCAGAAAAACCTGCTGGAGTTGTAGTGGTCTTAGATAACCAGGACAAAAATTTGAAAAATGACACCATTAAAATCCCTTTTTCTTTCTACAAATGCTACCTCTTTTCTCCAGCTTCTAGTGCAACGTGGTGAAAGTTGTCAAGCAACCCTGCCCCCTTCTTAGTTCTATCAAGGTATTTGGTTAAAGGGACAGGCCATGGTTCCCACACACCTGCATTTAGATGGCTCACGTTCCCCTGGCAGGTGTGACTGGCGGGGGAAGAAGCCAGATTTAGCTAGGGCTCCTTTCTAAAAATAGGTAATCAATTTCGGTTCAAGGCTCTCAGGTTGTAGGAAAAGAAAATGATTTTGCTAGAGTACATAATAAGCTTGGATAATCAGCTTCCCTCCTCAAGAGCAATGAATCCAAGGGTTGAAAAGAAAAGGAATTTTATTAAAGGGGATAAAATGGCAACACAACATTGGTAGGACTATTTACTAAAATCAGCAATTCAACCTGAAAGCTTCTTGGTAATGTAGCCCATTCCCTTGTTTTGCCCAGAGCTGAGAGAGTCCGTTGTCTGTCTGTAAGGAGATGTTGCTCTTAAACCCCTCTTACTGTTTCCAAGTGAGGTGATCCCATCTCTGATACTAGGTGGCTGCTCTTGGTGGCTTCAGCCCACATGGCTTTGGTTCTGTCTGCAGTCCCACACTGCTCCCTCAACATTTCAGATCTCAGAGAGGCAAACAAAACCCGAAGAGAACCCTGGGGAAAACACCCTTTGTGTTCTGGAGTGCTTTTACCTTCTTGGTCCATGGCTCCTTTACCACTGTCAAGGGAAACTTCACAGGTAATTCCTAACCCTCAAAACACCGTTGTCTCTTGATGGATGATAGTGTTTTACATGCCTTCAAACTTAATCACAATTGTATTTCAACCCTAGTGCGCAAGAGTGAGATCCACTGAAGTCCATTCACTTGCTCCCTCTTCGTTGTGATCTCCAACCATTTCAAGCAGCGCTGGATTTCTCTGCTATCCCATTACAGGCAGGATCAGCAGTAAGTACACCGTGCTTTTAGGAATACTGGGCTTACCTCCGGAGAGATGTAGCTCTGAATTTCAGTTTTATCTCAGTGCAAGCTTTACAGCAAAAAGGATTGACTTTAATAGGAGGCTGAAGACTCTTATCAGAGTTCTTGCAGTGACCATCTCCTGTTCTTACAGTTGTTACCAGTTCTTTAATGAGCCATTCAAAATAATTTGTGGTGGAGAGACCGAAGTTTGGAATCGTCCAGGATAGCACAAGATAGGCAGAATTCAGAGGGTTAAATGGAAAAAAAAAAAGATTGGCTGGAGAACAGGCAATCCCTATTAAAAGTAACATCCTGCAGAATGATGTGTGCCTCAGCGGCAGGGATGCATAAACCTAAACCGGGAAATACCCATTTCTTTGAGAAATACTAGGTGGCATGAGGAGAGTGCTGCAGAAGCTGGGATGCAATTGGACTCTTCTATTTCAAATTGCTATAGTATGATTATCTATTTTTCAAGTGCATTGACTGCTTACAGCTCTTAAATAGCCATTTCCGTGAATGGTTTGGCTAAACCAGAGAAGAACCCATTTTCCCCCGCGTTGGATCCTGTCAGAGAACAACATTGGCTCAGAGCTGCCACCCAATGACCAGACCTTGTAAAATCACTTAAGTACAGGCTACCTGCGTTGCAAAGTGCTGAGTTCAGTGAGAGTATTTAGCGGAGGCCAACTAATTTCTCACTGCACAGAACCAGGCCATCTTCCTCTCCGCTCCCTTTCCACTCCTCTTCCCCAACACCTGCATACCCCATCACTCACTGACTTGCCTGCAACAAGGTCCTTTTTGCTTAGAAAACTTAATTTGTTAACCTTTTAAATTTGTGGGGTTTTTTTCTTCTGCATTGATTTTCTGCTGGTTTATTAAGTTGAATCGGTTCAGAGTGTGGGCAGAGAAGTTTCAGCACCAGCACAAAACAAGCAAGAAGGAATGAACTGCTGAGAGCAGAGGAATGGGTAGAAGGGAGATGTTGGCTGCAGCAAGCACTTATTTCAGCGTTATTCTTGCCCAGCTACGTCTGACCTGCTATTTGGAGACTCCAAAGCTGGCCTGAAATACACGTTTGGGTACTCACAGCACTCTAGATAACACAGAGTGCCACACAGGGCAGTGCTCCTTGCCAAGGTTCTGGCTAAATTAGTCAGTTCAGCCCTCAGACTTCAGGGATTGATTGCTCCCAGTAGCCGCAGTGTCTCATGGAGAGCTCTCTCTGATATCTCTGCAGCTTTCGATGTGTCACCCATCAGAAGGGGTTTGCCCCTGGCTGAGATGTAACATTTGGCAAAGCAAAGATGAAGAGGGATCGCTGCATGTATGTTCATTTGGCATCAAACAGCTGTCACCCGTTTGAGAGCATTACACAATGCCAACTATTCTGTAGTATTTAAGGGCTTATAAAATTATTTTAATTCATAAAAAGTGTACAAAGTGATTTTACTCCACTGCAGGAGGCAAACAACACAGTTTGTGGCAGAGTGTAGCGGTGCACCAAGACCTTTCAAGCCGTTTCCCTTCTGATCTAGTCTCTTCATGAGCCTTTCATGAGGAGCGAAGGGCATTTGCTCCAAGCTGTACGGTAATTCTGCAGTCTGCCTGGCCTTACGTCTGTTTCTAATGTCTGTAAAGCTGTGTGCTGATTCAGCCCCCATGCTATGCCTTGTGCTTGTATTAGCGAACCGTACCAGGAATGGCCTGCTTTCAGTGCGCCAAGCAGTGTCAGTACGTTTCTGTTCAGCTCCGTGTTTTCTGGGTTAGGACAAGCTGCGCTTTCAGAAGACAGCATTTATCATGGACTTGGAGTCACACAGGTCATCCACCAGTGCTTGATGAAACACAGAGAACGGGTGTTCCGACAGAGGAGCGCTGGCCAGCTGGAGGTGGGGTGGGGTGTGCTCAGGCAGGAGCCGCTTGGTACTGATGTACAAGGAAAACCCACAGGGAGGTTTCTACAAGATGCCATTTGGCCAGGCTCCTTAATTTGGAAGACTTGGACATATGCCTGGAAACATCTGAATTCCAAATAGTTAATTACTACTGGTGGAAAATGATTACCACTTGATTATCATCACTTACATTTTAACTTCCTTCACCACTTCTATGAAGTCAGCAAATTGCTATCTAATCCCCAGCTGATGAAGGGTGATGTACCAACCCTAATTCTGCCCCAAAACAGTTCGTATCAGGGAGCAAAACATGAGCCTTTTAAAATGGTGAAAGCTTGGGGCCACTCGGGAAAGATCAGGGCATCGCTATTCCCTGACACGTACTTTGTGATTGGTTCACCGCACTGCTGCGCTTTGGGGCTGGAAGGCAGGATCCTGCAACAAGGGTCGTTCAGTACAGTGAGAAAGACACATCAGGAAGCCCTAAAGACCCTGCATCTCCTGTATCATTCAAGCGCTTGGGTGGTCCTTGGTTACTGTGCAGAAACACCCTCTGAACCCCAGATTATGCAGGCTGCCTGCTGGGTGCGTGCGCGTCTCTGCCAGAGACATTTACCTGTGAGTGAGGGAAGGGGTTGACAGGGGTGAGTATGGCTTGTAAGGGTCCATTCACATTGTGGCTTGATTTGCAGATTGGAGAAGTCCTGGGGCTTCTTGCAGCTTTCCTGTTCTCTTCAGGTGGGATAAGCTGGGATTTTTTGCACTGGCTTGGCCTGCAAATAGCGTGGGCTTTAGTGAATACCCTGATGCTGCCGCCTCCTCCTCACCTCCTCACTCAGGTGAGTCTCCATTTGGTTTTGCATGTTACTGCTGCTCCCTGCCAGGGTAAGAGCTGTCCCTGAAATCCTCCATGTGGCAGAAATAACAACAAAACAAGGGCGGTGGGAGAGAAGCCTCCTTTCCTACCCCACATAGGCATCTGGTGCCAATCACACTGAGTTGTGCCCAGGTTATTGAGTGGGCACTGTTCGCTGCCTTCCTGGCGAGAGAGCCTGAGCTCACCTTGGAAACTTCAATAGGGAGCTGGTTCTTTGTCTGGTGCAATTTACATACAGCTCCAAAGCTGTGGGAATTTTACAGCCTTCAGTGTGTGGAGAGGTAGGCAGCACCGAGGGCCTTGGGCAACCCTGGTTCATTCCCAGTGCATCCTCTGGACTGCTGGGGCAGCTGTCAAAGTATGATGAATCTTCTGGTAAACATGAGTTTGCACACATGCACACACACACCCCCCCCCCGTTGCCCCCTCACACTGTTCACAGGTCCTACTCCACCTCGTGCGCCGAGCAGGTGAGACGGCCTCCTGTCGCCCCCACATCCCTCTGCAAGGACGGGTGCCTCACCAGGCCCACCCTGCCACTCACCAACCAAGTGGGTTGTTTGTATTCACGTTCTGATTTATCTTGCATTGCTCTCCCCAGAGTCACCCCAAAGTGAGAGGGGAAAGAGCACCGGCAGCAAAGCTGCCCTTAACAACTCGCAAGCGGTGGGTTCGTGCTTGTGTGGAGGTTTATTAGGTAGCTGAGGAAAAAGATCCCTCGCTGAATCACTCCAATCCTCATCTTCTAAGGCTTGCCTTTTTTCTTCCCATATTTGTCCTCCAATGCTCTCTGCAGGTTAAGGTTTAAGGCATTTTTCTGATGCCATTTCCCTGTAAAGAAGGCAAATCATAGTTCAGTTACAGCCTCCCTTCTAATGCTATTATCCCTCAAGCATTGTTCTAGCTGAGGAGCTCCTCTCTTGTGAAAATGCCAGTTTCTAGCCCCCGCCCCGTGCCTTTGCCCAAACCCACCCGTTTTCCTCAGCAGAAGCAGCACCCATCTCAGGAATTCAGCAACGTGCTTTTCCTAGCAAAAGCCATACCTAGCTCATCGGTCTTCCTTCCGTGCCAATTCTTGGGATCCCTGATTGCCTTCTGAATTATGTCAGGGGTGTAGGAATCTTTCATCAAGCTTCGGGTCTCCAGTGGGCCACCTGCAAGGAACAGCAAATACGGAACCGTAAGCAGGAATCACCCTGCCGCAGTCCTGGAACTGAAGAGGGGAGCAACACCAGCGGTTTCAAGGGCTCAAGAAAAGGCATGTGTTGCCTGCAGTACCTTTGATAACAGCTTCAGCATCACAAAGGAGGGAGCCTGTGTTTGTCAATTTATCTGCTTTTCATCCTCAAGTATGAGACATGCACAGAGGATGCCGCAAGGGATCATCTGTATTTGTATCCCAGTCCCCTTTAGCTAAGTGCCCACTTATCTCCTGTTGAATCCCCTCATTCATGTGAGTAACTTCCTATTCAGCAGCACAGCTCCGCAAAAAGCACCATCTTACCACTCCAGGCCTTCTTGAGCTCCTTTTCTGCCAGGACACTGAAATAGTTCCCAACTGTGACTTCTCTTTTTATCTCCTCTTGACTTTTAGCCATTTGAGGGCGCTTTATTTTCATCTCTCAACCTCTCCTCTTCACCTTCCTTTTTGTTGTACCCTTTCCTTAATTATGATGGTTTTGAGCTCCCTGGGGAAAACTGCCCTTCCTTTCTCTGTGACTGCACACACACAGGACAACGCAGTCTTCAATGCCCAGCCAGGCCTTGCCATGGAACACAGTGTGAGGCAAAGAAAACTGTCTCGTGCTGGTGCATGAGAAACTGGAGTCGGAAACAATTATTGCAGAGTTTCTCGGGTATGATGGTAACAAGAATGGGATGAATGCTTAGCTCCCGATGTTTGTTTAGATGGAGGGATCCCTGAGGACCTTGGAAACAGGTTTGGAGAAGACATTTCAGAGACTCACATCTCTAAAGGTCTTGAGAAATAACATCAGTATTGGAACTGGAGGGAACTCGGGACTGGAGAGGACAGGGGACATTGAATTGCAAATGGTGTCCATTTGGACAGCGCTGAACACGGAGGACAGGGGTCACGATACACCTTCACTTTTCACACCTTGGGAAAAAATAGCGAAAGGAGAAAAGAAAGGGACAGAATGCATAGAAAGGGAGGCTCTAGCTTTCACTTTGTCAGGCACCACAGCCTGGACAAGCAGTGGCTATGGGTAGAAGGAAGAGAAAGCGAGGGTCACCTACAGTCAGATCTCTACCGAAAGCAGCGTGGCTGCCCTGGGCCCAGGCAACGTGTAGAGGGAACCAGCTTTGAAGGTCAGACATAGGTACATGTGTCCCCTCACCTTGGAAGATGTTTGATCTCAGGTTAAAACCCAGTTGCTTGTAATCAGCACAAGATGGAGAGGTCAGGGAGTTTTTCAGCTTTTCAGTGCGGTCGCTGAGTCTTTTCTGTCCCATGACTAATGCTGCCTTGCACAGAGCTTGCCGTTCCTGAAAACACAAACAAGAAATCACTGTCAGTCCACGTTCCCTGAGTGCAGCAAACTCCTGGCATTTCCAGCCTTGCATAGGTCTTTGAGCTGTGACTAATCCCCGGGACCCGGATCTGCCCTTCAGTCTCCCTCAGCGGTTTCTGTAGGCATTGTAATCGCACGGGACAACTAGGAATGGTAAAAAGGGGGGGAATTAGACTGGGATGAGGGTGTTGGGCCCTGGACTGGGTCCTGGTATCACATCATTTTGCCTTGCTGAGCTGGGACACTGCTTGCCTACAGGAACCTTATAAATGAAAGGGGGATGGAAAAACAGAATTAAAAATGGCATGGGAAAGACTGTCTGTGGAATGTGTCACTGCCTCGTGTGTGAAGCCCAAATCCACCCCCCTACACGTCTTCTAGAAACTGCTAATACCCCTCTCACTCAGCCCCTTGCCACACCATAAAACCAGCCTTTAACCTGCCACAAGGGATAAATGAAACGGCTTCCTCCAATACCTCTTCATCGCTGGTAAGTGAACCGGCACTGCCAAATTCAGATTTGCGGTTACCACTGGTCAAGCTGTTTCTCTTCTCCAGCAGGACCTTCCAGCCTGCTTTCATGTCTGAGCCTAACGATGCTAAGGACTCTTTGGCACTTAATTTGCTGCAGGTCCCCTTGGTTTTGTCATAGCTGGCTTTGACAGCCTTCTGGGAAGATCTAGGCCCTTTAGATCTCTGCGTCTGGTGCTCGCCTGCTACCGGTTTTCTGGTATTTGAGATGGATTTGGTGTCTTCTGCCTCCCTTTGCTTGGACATTGCAGACAGGCGGTAAATGCTGCTCCTCCCTCTTGGCTCACGCCTCACTACCGGGTCTTTGGTGGCAGACGTATCTTCTCCTTCCCCTTCAAGTCTTCCTGCAAGAAGACTCTGCGTGGAGGAAGTTTTGGCCTGGAGTCTCTGTTTGCTCTGTTTCTCAGTCTGAACACACTTCGCAGAAGGAGATGCCTGGGATTTAATAGGTGTGGAATTCTTTGCTGTTTCCTGAGCGACCGGGCCCTTGGGGATCTTCCAGGAGGCTTTGCTGGAGCTCCTTTGGGATGTTCTCTCTCCGCTGGGACATAAGCTTTCTGGAAGATGGTCCTTTTTTCCTTCTTCAGGTTTCACTTAAAAAACAAAAATAGCTCAATGACTTTGATCCTGTTTTGATGACAGGTGGTATCCTAAATGGAGCTGGAAACAACTGGGCATGTCATTGTGTCATTGTCAAAGAAAAGAAACATTAAAGGTCTCAAAGAGGGAAAGAGAAAAAACCCAACCAGCTAGCAGTATTATAGCAATCTTCCTGCTGAACCAGGTTGAAAATTCCTGAGGAGGCTTAAATGCTCGAGAGATGAACACGCGCAGAAGTGTCAGGTAAAAATCGTGCGGTCAGACGCGCACACGAAGGTCTGTGTTATCTATCTCGTGTAGGGGGCCCTCCAACCCACGATCGCTCTCACTCTCGTGAACACACACTTAAGAGTCTCTGTGGCTCATCGGTATTTGCTGAGGAGTTTACAGCACGTCAGTGGCCGGTGGCACACCAGCGGAGGAAGACACGCTCGGGGCAGGGGGATTCCAACCCATCAGCTCATAGCACGTGGGATGCCTGTCCCAGTAGTGTTCCCCCACAGAGGTACCTGCAGACCTGGAGAGCATGAAGGGCGGGACGGAATGACATGCAGCCTCACAAGCCGTACTGCCAAGCAAGCTCTGAAGGAGGGACAGCTTCTCTGCCACCCTGCTTACCTGTAGTCCCGTCGTCCAGCACGGAGCCACTTTCTGCCACATCACGTGTTGGGGAGGTTGGAACCTCTGGCACACCCTTGCAAGAGAAACAAAGGCAGTGTCAGCCCCAGGAAGCGGACGGCAGTCCTGCTCATCTTCAGATGACGTGGATTATTCTCACACAAACGTATTTATATGCCTTCCTAGACCAAGGTAGCGCTGCCCCTGCCTGCCTGCATGGCTGGTCCTACAACCCACGATCCTCCCGAATTAAAAAAGCACAAAAGTCCTGCAGGGTTGCACGTTAACAGCTCATGTGAGACAGCCTGCCTAGGACATGGCCAACCAGTGCCTCTGGGGAATACCGAGCTACAGAGGTTTTATGGGCAGTGGTGCAGGCACAGGACAAAATGGAAAAAAACTCAGTGAAAACATCATTTTTTTATTCTGAAGCACCTAGAGATGTCAGACCTGTCCACGCGCTGCACAATTGCAACACTTCCTTCTTCTGGTGCATTAAAGTAAGGCCCAAAAAAATGGGGAGAGCAGGTGATAAACATAAAACGCCTGTGCAGTGCTGGCTATGCAAAGGAGGAGAGACAGGCTGAGACAGGGGTTTTCCCCGATTCTGGCACAGACTCCCCCGTTTTGCTTTGCCTGTCCCGGCCTTTGCAAACTGCCACCTGCACTCGGAGGAAGCTCGTGCCTTTCCTGCAGGGGGATTCTGTGTAACTCAGCCATCTCCTGCTGACGGTCTGTGTCCCTGACCCCAGTGTGACCCTACAGGCTTAGCCCATGGGAAACCTGTGAGAGGTTACAGCTGAAGCCATGGCCCACGGTGGTGGATACGGTAATTGTGAGCCTGCTGGCACTAGCAGCAGCGCAGCCGGGATCCGGATCAGGTAGGGGTGCATGTTTGCCTTTGTCAATTGAGCTCGTGACGTGACGTGCACGCCTACCTTCTGCCCTTGCGGCTAGTTATTGGAACGAAGACACCAGCCAAGGGGGCTGGCAGCCTACCACTCTGAAGTCTGAACCGGCAGCTCGTGTTCTGCACTGCGCCAGTACGTCACAGAGCCTGAAGGTCCAAAGCCAAAGCACCGCTCTCAGACTCCCACATCTTGATGCCAAGAAGGACTTTAAGGCCATTTTACCATCCTCCTGGATAGCAGAAGCCACAGAACTGTGTCTACTTACTCCTTTGCTAAGCCAGTTCTGTGGGGGACCAGAGAAAAAACATACCTTGATCAAAGAGCTAAAACTGATTAAACTAGATCTTTCTTTCTGAATGAGAAAAAAAAATCACCAAAACACCTGTTTAGCGTAGCCTAACACTGACTTTCCTGACATGCAGCCGGGGAGGGAAAGAGGGAGCTGTCTTTCCCAGGCAGAAAATTAACCTCCTCAAACAGATGTAAGAATTGGTATGCCATTCTCACCAGCCACCAGCCCAGATGTGGTCAAAAATGGTCTCATATGCCTCCCACATCTGGCCAGGCCTCCCAGTTATGAGATTTCAGTGACTTGCCAGACCTGAGAAGCCCCATGGACATTGGATCTTTTATCTCTTTTTTTAAGATCCAGGATTTAACAAGAGGCAAAGCCTCTTCCGTAACTACTTCTCTCACCTGGTCCATGATCCCTGAGGTGGTGCCACAGGGATTCCTACGAGCAGGCGGGTCTTGCTGAAGTCCAGGTGTGGAGGTGGAATGAAGACTGAAGAGCAGAGACGGTTGCTAGGGAACAACCCTCCCTCTATGAGCTGTGGTCTCCATGGGAACCAGAAGAAACATGGCAGAGATCAGGGTCATCCTTGCTGATTGGAAACCACTAAGAAGGAGGAAAGTAAAAGGCTTCTCATCACATACAGGGGATTTCTTGGGGCCACCCGTAACACAGTGACAATAACCAACAAGACTGTATTCCAGCAGAACTGGTTCTTCTGGCACCGCCAAATGCTTCACGTGACCTCACTGACCGCCACCGGAGAGGAAGGGGAAGGTGCCCCCATTTCTCAGGTTAGAAAACGCGAGATGACGGGCTGGCAGAAGGCCTCACAGTGCGTCAGTGACAGAACCACAGCTCGGCCCTCCTGTGTCCAGCACCCGGTGCTCTATTTGGGCCCTGCGCTGTTCATGCATTCTGCTCCACCGCGGAGCCACCGGCATTTCCGCAGGGAAGACCGCAACTCTCCTTCACGGCGCAAAGCTGCTTTTCCTACCCCGTACAAGCAGGTTGCAGGCTACAGAGAAGAATTAGAACATTCACAGGTGCATCATCTTAGAAGTAGATTTTATTAATTGTGAGAAACCAAAGTATTGATAGAAATCTACTGATCGTTCTTAGAAAAAATCGCAAAATATAGATCAGCATGGTTTTTTGTTACTTCCACCTCCTTCCTTTCCCTGTGCCCTGGGCTGGAGAGAGCTGCTACACCTCACTGCCCACAAAACAACTCTCCCTCTAGGCCTTGTTGCGCTTCAGCTCAGAGACCTTGTAGTGAGGTGGGGCACGGTGGAACCACTCGGACCAGGAACCATCATAAACAGCCACATCCCGCTTGCCACACAGGTAGGCTGCCAAGGCAATGTGACATGCCGTGACACCTTTGCGGCACGTGACCGCCAGTGGCTTGGAGAGATCCACGTTCTTCTCCTTGAATATTTGTTGGATCTCCTCAATGCTCTTCTCGTGGCCCGTGTCTGTTAGGAATGAGCGGAAGGGTATGTTCACAGCGCCAGGGATGTGACCAGATTCCAGCCCTGCAGGAGTGAACACAAAAAGGAAACGTGAGCGAGGAGACAGTAACGTAAGACACACGGAAGGGACATCACTGCAGATACTCCCACTGTCTCCATGACCCTCATTTGCTTCAGGTGATGATGAAGATGCAAAGTCTGTGGCTAAAAAGAGGAGGACAAAGATTATCCAACTTTGCTGAAGTCAGAACTTCCAGAATACCTAGAAAACTATTTCCCCCCTGAAGGCAATGAGAGAGAGGAATCTGAAGAAGGCCTGGACGTGACAAGAATCAAAGAACCACCACAGAAAAGATCCTAACAAAGGCATTAAGGGGATCTGTGTAAAGAGAAACGCAGCAGTGCCTTTCTGACCCTCCCCCAAGTATGCCAGCAGTGTGTGGTGACACAGTTTTCAGCAGCAGGAAGCGTGGCTTGTATGTGGAATTTGTGAGAGTAGTTATCTGTTCACAGTTTACTGCTGTGTCGATCATATTTCAGAAACGTAAAGCAGCATTAAAGTCAGCCACGTTACTGCTGAGCCAGCCATCCCAGGTCAGAGGAGTGAGAATTTAGATTTTGTATCACTCTTTACCCACTCCGTGGATGAAATCAGCATGGCATAACTGACCACTTCAGGCAGGCTGAAAGTTGCATCTCTCGAACAAGGTCTTTAGAGAGAAGCAGATGTACAAATATGATGGATAAGATTTTCATCATGCCCTTGAAATTCAAACTCTGTCCCTATAGGTTTAATCAAAGTCATTACACTCAATAGAAGCTTTTCCACTGCCTTTGACAGGCTTTACATCAAGCCTCATTGGAGCAGGAAATATCATACATTATGTTGCAAATGCATTTCAGGGAATGGTTCCTTGCTCGGTTTGAATTCCTAATGAGACAGCCCTGGTAAAGTCATATAAACAGTAATCTGTTTCACTGGCAGCTTTCCACTTGTCTAAGTCTTCAGGGTAACTCATCGCAGGAGACGGGAGAGACTGGGGCAGGGAAGCCTTTGCACCAGTCAGGTGATACACCTCGCCAGAGACCGGCATCACATATCGCAACGACACTGCAGTTTCATCGCTCATGAAGAGTGATGTCACAACATGATGGCTCATGGGGTTTTGGCGCGGTATTGAGGAGGGGATTTTTGCTCTGCTGGACAAAGAGTGAGGGCCTAAAGACAACCAATGCTGCCCTGAGTCAGCTTCCCAAGACCTCTCCCTGTTCCAGAGCGACCCTCTCTGTCCCTTGGAAATCTGGCATTGCTGTCTACTGGTCACTCCGTGAATCCTTCAGAAGTGTTCAGCATTACAGGGAGACGCTGGGAGAAAAACTGCTGACTTCTGAAGGGCCTAGCCTGAAAAAAAGATAGAAAAAAGACAAGTGTTTTGGACTGATGCTTTCGCCACATTTTTTCCAGTTCCAGAAAACAACAGTTCATCACTTCACTATGGAGAACTGCAAAAGCCGCGCTCATTAATATAGTGTCTGTATGACGGAAGGGATAATAGAAAAACCGGGAGTGAGACAACCTTGTTTGCCGTTCACAAGACTGCAGAGCTGCTGCTGGAGGGTTACATGCCTGGGCTAGGCTACCACCTTCCCACCGAGCGAATGGTCCTGGCCCTGCCGTTCGGCGAGGGATTTCTGCGAGGCTCTGCTGCAGCACTGGGGATCACCCCGCCGCAGATGGGTCTGCAAGCCGCAGAACAACGCTCTCACACCATCCTAAGGCACTGGGAAGTGTACTGGGATCAAGAACTCCTGGGGGATGAAGGGCCAGCTCGTGCTCAAATTAACTTGCTGGGTCACCGATTCAGGTCTTTCTTAGGTGTCCCAGGCCTCATGGCCATAGAATGACAGAATTACAGGATGGTTTGGGCTGGAAGGGACCTCAAAGATCATCTAGTTCCAACCCCCCTGCCATGGGCAAGGGATTGGCATGATCGCTTTTCTACACAGTTCACATGTCTTAAACCAGGTGGGACTGTAGCCCTCTCTTACTGGAGACCCAGCACTCCCAACAGCTTCATGCCCTCAGCCAACACCCAGTACGAGCCCATCAGATGTACTTTTCACTGCCTTGGCCACCCTGCAAACAGTTCTAGGCGACCACCAGGCTTTTGGATAAGGAAGCGGCATTTCCTAGCATCTCGATTGGTGGACCAGAGGTTAATAACTGCTGCTGACAAGGCCAAATCGCATCTAAGGCTGTTGCACCCAACTCGTTCATCCAAGTCTTACCCTCTTTCATTGCTTCCAAGTATGGGTCTTCAGCTTGTGAGAGAAACACGAGTAATTAAGTGTTTGAAGCTACTAAGCGTTCCGTAGCCTTGCATTTCACTTCTATCACTGCAGGTGGTACCTCACATAACACCCCCATGTGACCATTTAAACCTTCCCAGGGCTGTGCCACCAGCCCGTTTCAGTAGCAACTCCCTATTTTCAGTGCCTCAGTGATTCAGAAAGCCATGAAATACAACACAGAAGCGTAACGATGGGACCATGCTGGCAACTTCCAGCCCCACGGATCTGCTTCCAGCCCCACGGATCTGCTTCCAGCATAAGCTGTTCTTATCTCCCTTTCAGTCAGTTTTCGGGGAATCTAACCGCATTTGTGCTATTTGCCCCCTTCTCACGCTGAACTAATACCTGCCCCTCTAATTTATGTCCAAAGTATTAATGAAGCCTAAACGGAACAAGTCTACCTCGTAGGTGCTTCCAGTGGCTGGAGAAGATCAGGCATAACTTCCAGGCATGCGTGTCCCCCTTTCTCTTACCTGGTGAATCAATTCTGTTGGCAAGGAAATCGAGCCCTTAGCTGCAGGGCAAGTTCACCAAGGCATTTTACTCAATTTTGCCCGCATTTTCAATAATTTTTCTTGAGGAGTTTTTGGAAAGCCTTCCAGTCTGTGCATGCTACCGTAACAGATCAACAGCTGCCTCGGCTGTGCTGTACCTCCTGTCCTAACTACGAACACAAACTCTGCTAGTGTTTCCGTCCCACAGAGCCATGCTCTGACGAAATGTATTCCATTCTTGCCTCCTGGAGTTGCACCGCCGCATGCCTGATTTCTGACACGTGCTTGGGAAGGATAGCGGCTGCCCCACAGATTTGAGCACACGGCTATCTTTCGGTTATATCCCCTCTTTCAAAAGGATCATTTCTGTTTCTTTCCCCTTCTTGCTACCCCTCTCCCTGCTCTGCAGATTTATCCCCAGGATCAAAAAAGGAATGGTAGCACAGACTCAGTATAATTCCGAGGCTGTACACAAATAATCTTTCATCTGGAACCCCTGCTAACTGCATAGCAACCCTATTTACTCCTTCCCTCCTTGTTCTCTTTTTATTCACTCTGCTCCAGCAGTTTTTGTTATTTATTTTAATTCTTTTTGCCAAGTCTCACTCAGCTTGCCTCCTGGCAATCCTCCCTTACAATTTGTAACCTGTAATATGTTATCTTCTTCACTGCTTAATCCCCTTTTCCACATCTGTTAAGATTGTCTGCTTAATTTTTTTTTTTTTTGGTGGCTATTTATCTAGCTAAGACTACATCTCCTTCTCTCCAGCCTTTCCCTTTGCGATGAAAGCTCCAGATGGAATTTCTTAATGTCAAAAAGATAAAAGATGAGCCTTGTCCACATTTAACTCCCCGTGGTCTTAGAGTTGGCTGGCTGCAGATAGCTCATCCTTTCCAATTGCCTCATCTGTTGCCTCCTTTTTTAATCTCTCTCTTCCATTCAAATTGTGTGCCTCGGAAAGGACCATTAGTGATGTCACCTCACCTGCTGTGAACTCATCGGAAGGAGCACTTGAAGCTTGGTCCTGGCCAGCTCCCTGAGAGTCCCCGCAGTCAGGTCAATAGGCCTCTGCCACCAATGTCAAAATACCGTGCGCGTACACAGCCAGAAGAGTCAACTCTAAGAACCAGCAGGGCCACGGTGCTAATTCTGGGCACTGGCGTTTGTCGACCTCGTCACATGAATGGACACCTTTGGATCGTAGGTTCCTGTGGGCTGAAACAGACTTGGATAAAGTCTGTCACTCTCCATGTTGTGCCCTGAATGTTACTGCTTCACGGTCAAAGTAGACTCAGTCCGCTCCCGGCTGCAGACTGCGCTTGGAGAAGAAAGGGGAGAAGCAGCAACATTTCCTTCTCGCTGCCACTCAACATTCAAGCTGAGCAAAAGCTTTATGTTTGGGGCAGGGAGGACTGACAGCTGGGAAAACGGGCAAAACCTGAAGCTGTGTATGCACAAGGGGAACAAGGACTACCTAAGGGCTGAGAACGAGGAGAAAAATAGTTGGAAGCTCATGAAATCACTTTGGGTTTGCTTCCTTTTTTAGGTGACAGATTTCTTGTCTGGCAACTTGCCCCACTTTTCTCAGGTGTCTGCAAAAGAATTCAGAAATTCACAGCTTTTCTGCATGCATTTTTTCAGCCAGAAGCCTTGTTCCTGGGTTTTCAGTGTCCAATACTCAGAGAGAGTCAGCACTGGCAGCCATCATGTAATTATTTTCATCACCTGCCCCTGGATTGCCTGGGATTGTCTCAGTTCAGGCTGGTTCTGTAGACCTGCACCCTACGGCGCCGGAGTAAGCAGCCCCTTGCCGAGCCTGGCGGGGCCATTGCTGAATCGCATCTAGCGAGCAGGCCCAAGTTGTTAGTTCCTCCAGAAACCCAGCACTGTGCAGGGACACCTTTACCCACCCTGTGCACAGGTCGGGGCTGCACATCCGAGGGGCTTATGCAGGAACACCCAAGCTTTTTCATCCAAAGCAATCCCTGCACTTAAGACCTATGCCACCTGGCTTACAGAAAGGCCATCCATTTTTCTCCACCCTGGAAACCTGGGTAAACCTCTCCCAGCAACCAAAAATGAGCCACGTATTATGGCTTATCTTAAACACTACAGAGGTCTAAATCCCAGCGAGGTAGATGCTGCATAAAAATAAACCAGGGACAACTAATTCTTACCACAAGAAACTGAAAAACTAAAGAGGTGAAAGAGTCAGCTGAAATTAGCCTCTTCTAGAGATGGAGTTCATGGAACTGGAGAGATTAATTGACTTAATTAGGAAGTCAAGAGCTGAGGCAATAATTAAACTGAAATCACCTGAGAACACAGCAAGTTCCTTTAACCTTACGACCATTCTTCTTCTCTAAATTGCAGGCAACGTTCCTCCTCCCTCATTGGATGACCCCTGTAATTAATGAGCATTGATTTCAAATTGCTCTTTCAGGTGCAAGCTCTGCCTTTTAGCTACTGCTGGCTGTAGCACAGCTACCAACTAGCCTGGTTCAGAAGGCTGTCAAGCTCCTGTGGAAGGAGCAGCTGCAGCTGGAGTGCTTATCCTGCTGGATCTGCTGTGGGAAGCAAAACTGGACCACCACAAATAAACTGTTCCATGCTGACTCATTTCAAAGGAAAAATCTGTTTTCCAGATCCTGTCAGGGGCTGCAGGATTTGTCACCTGGTGACAACTCCCACCTTGGGAAATCCAGCGGCTCCTAGCGAGAGGCGTTTTATTCACACAGAGGTTAAAATTCAACCTTCGCTTTGATGGGCTCTGGTAGGTAAAGAAACTGAATAGCAATAAGCCTAAATCCCCCTCTCTCCCTGCAACAGTATCCTCTGCCACTCCCCTTGCCTCTCTCACCTTCCACACTGTCTTGCCCAGGTCGAGTGTGTTTGAGGGCCTCGCTGTGGACACTCAGGTGAAACACATGTACAGAGCCACTTACAGCCAAACATTCCTGAGGTCTGGATGCGGGAATTTATTTCAGGACGTGGTGTCACGCTCTATGGCTGTGCAGCAGCACAGATGTAAGAAAACAGCCCGGACGGAATGACAACCGACCTGCAAGGCAGCAGCACGGCACTGCCGGAGGATCACAGATGCCTGCGGCAACGCTCGCTCCTGCAGCGCGGAGCTCGACTCAGACCCAACAACTGCTGCTGAGCGTCCCCGTGCTTTGCTTTCGAAGCTGCGTTTCTTTTTAAACCATTGCTGTGATTCCCTTTCAGAGGAGAAGTTATTCTGGGCTATACCGAGGCTTAAATTACACAGTAAAGGCATCCTTTAACAACCAACTTAAATTTCATTCCAGGCACACTGCTGTACCAGCCGTCCCCACTGCACGGCATTTCTCCCACCCCGGCTGCTTGTGTGTCTGGTGTTTGACAGAGGTAACAAAACTGGTTTTCCTTCCTGTTACTTGGGGCATCCAAAAGAGAGAGGTTGACAGCCCACACATTCAGGAAGGGTTTGGGGTTTTTCTTACTTAGGCTTGTTAGATTTAATGGCAGAGAGCAAAAGGACAAAGATCAGCTCAAGCAAGTTCTCGATTTGCTGGAAACCAGAGCCATGAGGAAAGCGTCCCTTGGGTTACCGTATTGCCTAAACCCTGGGTTTCTGCCGGTGCACTCAGTATGGTGAGAGGTCCCTGCATGAATACCGACAGTTTGTGTGTGCCTGCTAGTGTCAGATAGGACCCTGAACAAACCCCCTGGGAGCTCCCTCCTCCCGTGTTTGCGTTGTAACTTCTGTAGGGTGTGCGATGGGGGATCCCTGAGCCAACTCACTGCAGACCTTGTCTGCTATCTCCTCCTGCAGCTTTACAACCAGCCTCAGCAAGAGCATTCTGTGAGGGCACTGGGACCTGAACGCTCGATCCCTTAAGGTAAACCAGCGAGTTGGGCAGAGGCGCGCCTGTGCACGAGGAAAACCAGTTTGCTGGCTGGAAGGCGCTGTTACGCCCAGAGTAGCATGGACGCTCGTCCCGCTCTGGTGCGGGGAGGAAAGGTGCCATTCCCACCTCCATTACCTTGGTCCAGCTCGGTCCCCCGGAACCGGCCCTCAGGGCGGGAATCCACCACCTGGAACCGCAGGGACCCCACATTCTGCATCATTTCCTCGAAGGTCTTCAGCAGGACCGTGTTCAGCCTGGCCTTGAAGACGGCCGGGGCGGGCTGGCTGACCTCCGCCGTGACAGGGTGGCCCTCCTTCACCCAGTTCTTGAAGCCGCCGTTCAGCACGGAGACCTCCTTGTGCCCGAAGGCCCGGAACATCCACCAGGCACGGGGCGCGTAGAAGGTGCCCAGCTCGTCCCCGTCGTACACCACCACGTGGGTGTCGTTGCTGACCCCCAGGCGCCCCACGTAGTCGGCGAACCGGGACTCGCTGGGCAGCATGAAGTCGTAGGGAGACGCCTGATCCCGGCACTCCTCGATGTCGAAGAAGGAGGCTCCGGGGATGTGCCTCTCCTTGAACTCCTGCCGGGCGTTTCGCTCCTGCGGCGGGTACCAGGAGGCGTCCAGCACCCGCAGGCTCGTCCCCACCCGCCCGGCCCGCACGGCCTCCGAGAGCCATTTGGCGGTGACCAGCGCCTTCCCGAGCACCTGCGGCGCCATGGCGGAGGGCCGAGGCCGGGAGGGGGCGCCGCCGCCGGGGACACGCGCAAAATGGCGGCGCCGGGGGGCCGCGGGCCGGGAGGGGCGGTGAGGGGGCGGGCGGGACCGGCCCGCTGGGAGGGCCGCGGCTCCCGCCCCCCGGCGGCGGCGGCCATGGCTGGCGGGGACTGAGGGCGGGTTGCTGCGAGGCTGAGGCCCGGCGCGGAGGTACGGGGCGGCCCCGCTTCTTCCCTCGCCGCTGCGCGGAGGGAACCGCGGCCCCGCCGGGGGCTGGGGGTCTCCGGGGCGGGAGAGATCGCAGCGAGAGGCGGCGGGGGTCCGGCATGTGGGCCTCGGCTGGAGATTGGGCTCCGGGGTGGTGGGGGCGGTGGGGCCGGTGCCTCGCCCCAGGGCGCTCGGTCCCCTCTGCTCGGGGGCTGCCCCGCTGCCCTCGTGCTGCTGCCAGCGCTGGAGGTGGAGGGCCCGGGTGGGCTGCAGGGGGCTGGGCGGAGAGCAGGCCTGGGCCGTGGCTGTCCCGCTTGGTGCCCGGCTCGGCCTGAGCGCTGTGAGGCTTTTCAGGGCTGGAGCATTTCAGACCCCTCGCCGGAGGCTTAGCCAGCACCTCAGTGCAAACGCAGGCCTTTGGTCCCAAAATGCATCTTTGACCTGTTGCTTTGAGTAAGGCTGGTCTCTAATTCGCAACTTTCCTCCTTTTGCAGTCGGGTGGATTCAGGCGAACCCCAGGAACCGGGTTATCTCGGCCTGGACTCCGGAGCAATGTCACAACAACTCCTCTACCGTGCTCTGGTGTCTGCCAAATGGCTTTCAGAAGCCATCAAGTCTCAGCAAGCTGGTCTGGCCTTGAGAATTGTGGATGCGTCCTGGTATTTGCCAAAGATGAAGCGTGACCCGAAGCGGGAATTTGAGGAGCGCCACATCCCTGGTGCAGTTTTCTTTGACATTGACCAGTGCAGCGACCGCACTTCACCCTACGATCATATGCTGCCCAAGGCTGATGACTTTGCTGAGTATGTGGGGAAGCTGGGTGTAGGGAATGATTCCCATGTTGTGGTGTACGATGGCAGCGACCAAGGTCTCTTCTCAGCGCCCCGGCTGTGGTGGATGTTCCGGGCCTTTGGACATGAAGCCGTCTCCCTTCTGGATGGCGGCCTGAAGAACTGGCAGCGAGAGGGGAATGAGCTGAGCTCTGGGAAAAGCCAAGTAACACCTTCAGAGTTCCACGCCTCCTTGGACAAGTCCCTGGTGAAAACGTACGAGGACGTCTTAGATAACTTGGATTCCCAACGCTTCCAGCTGGTGGATGCGCGTGCTGCGGGACGGTTCCGGGGAGTAGAGCCAGAGCCCCGAGATGGTAATGTGCCTCCTGAGACGCTGGCATAATAAAAAGGGCCTTTGTATAAGGTGCCCATCAGTTTAACTGCTGTAGAGACAGTGAAGGGAAGGTTGTCCTTTATGGGATGGCACTTGAGGCCGTGTATCCACCTGTCCTCTCCTTTTGACTAGCAAGTGCTGCTCTTTGAAAATTCAGGAGTGGGGAAGCTGTGTCATTTTCTTTTCATGAGGGGCTGGGGTGAGGAGCGTAGCTTTCGTACACCTCAGAGATATTCATTGGTCTCTTAAGGTACTGGTGCTACTCTTCCCCTCAAAAGATGCTGTGGAGGTGCTTCAGGCAGTGCCCTGTCAGTGGCTTGCTCCGATGTGGGGAAGATGTGGAAGGAACTGGGAGGAAGAACAGAACTTGACAGGATTGTGTCCATATAGTACCTGAGGGTTACAGTCATCCTTCCTGAGTAATCAGTAATCTAGTAAAGCAGAGTTTAACAAAAAGAAATGTATTTGTTTTAACAAAATGCACTAAACAGTAAATACTCCTCCCAGTGAAACAACAGGTTTTGCAGTGGATTTGCCCCAGACAGTAGGGGTTAATTCCTATCTATTTGTCTGTCTTGCTTTTCCTCCAGGAATTGAGCCTGGTCATGTCCCTCAGTCGATGAACATCCCTTTCACCGATTTCCTCACAGAGTCTGGCTTAGAGAAGACCCCTGAGCAGATCCGCAGTCTGTTCCAGGAGAAGAAGGTGGACCTCTTAAAGCCGGTGGTAGCCACATGTGGCTCTGGGGTCACCGCCTGCCACGTAGCTCTGGGGGCATACCTCTGCGGCAAACCAGATGTTGCTGTGTACGATGGGGCCTGGGTGGAATGGTACATGCGGGCACAGCCTGAAAATATTATCTCTGAGGGAAAGGGAAAGACGGTGTAGTAAGCTGCTTTGTTTCCCAGCTGTTCAGATAATTTGCCTTGAAACAGGATTTGGAAAAGATGGGTTTAACATTGCTGGTTCAGTGCCTTGAGGTAAAGGTGTTGGGTAACAAGTACAGGCACATGGGACTTTGGCACTTTCTCCTTACTCTGCTGCTTAGAAACATAAAGATGACCTGGGCAGCCAGCTCTAGGTGACCCTGCTTGAGTAGGTGGGGTGAACCAGATGTCCTCCCAAGGTCACTCCCAACCTCGGCTGTCCTGGGATTCTCTGGCCTTTTTACCCTGTCAGAAGGAAGGGGGAGAGTGCTGGTGGCAGCGTGGGGAATCCAGTCAAACCAAGCTCACTCACAGGATGGCTGTACTTGTGTAACTGTGCCTCGTGATCCTGCTCCCTGCCTCTGGCCTGGAAGCCATCCATGTGCTTTATGGCCACTTTGAAGGCAAAACTTTGGGGAAAGAGCTGTTAAAGGCAAAAATACAGCTTCCAGCTTGTCACTTGGAGAATTGGCTTGGATTTCTTCTTGCACTCGGACTCTAACTGCAATGTGTACTTAGCCAGTTTTGTATCCCCTTGGGAAAAAGAAATCCTGGGATTAAAAAAGGGTAAATAAACATGTTTCAAGGTCTTTCTGCTGAACGGAACTTACGTGAGTGTTGTTTGGGTGACTCCTTTTCAGGAACTCTATGGCACCGCTTTGTCTCGATGACTCAAATGAGATGTTTCCTTCTGCCTGTGAGTAGAATCACGTCTCTTACCCTCCACAAGCTCTTTGGCCCAGGATAGACAATGGCATGCCTCTCTCTTGGGACTTTCAGTCCTTGTCTGTTTGCTTTTTGGCCTAAAACTCCGCGTTGGTCAGTCACAGCTGGGTTCTTCAAAGACTGGATGTCAGCTCACATGGTGAAAATTGGACAGTATGGGTGTTTTCATTCTTTCCATGAGACATAACTATGTAACCTTAAAAAACTTAGGAGAACTGGAACTGAAACCTGCAGAGGAATAGCCCACAATGGGCTTGGGGAAAAATAGGTACGATTGTCTTACATCGGAGAGTTGAAATCCCCCTGGGTATCCCTGGAAATGGTCAAGAATTTGTTCTCTCTAGGATTTCTAGGATTTTTTTGCTCTTAAAAAAAAAAGGGGGTCTGGGCATGGCTGCACCTGTTCTGGCCCACTGGTAACTTAAAAAGGTAGTCACACAGATTCTGCCCTTGGGATTGCAGCAACCTGTGGAGATCTGAGCATGGTGGGCTCATCCTTTCTAGGGGATGCTACGGGTTCCTGTGGTCACAGATTTGCAGGGTCCTTTGCTAGTTTCTGAAAAGGAGGACTGGATTCTTTCCTATTAGAGAGTGTTTATTCTTTGCGTTTCCGTTGGCCTCTCCTAGCTGCAGCCCTGGCTTCTTCCTGTGCTTGGCTTACATGCACACAAGCTCCATTCCTGCTCACCTCCTGTGGAGTGAGAGTTTCGCTCTCCGAGGTTTTCTTCCACTGTTGTCCCCACCCACACAGACAGCCTGACCCCTTCCCAACCGTTTCCAGTGACTGAGAGCATTACATTTCCCTGCTTACGTCCAGTCTAACAACCTAGCTCCTCAGGGACTTGGGGCTGGCATTACAGCCAGTGCCGAGTATCCAGAGTGCGCAGGGGTCTGAAATGAGAGACCCTTTAGTACGCAGTGCAAGGCACAGATCCGGATAAAATAATAAACCTTCATATTTTCCAGCTTCCGGTTAGTTCTCTGGGCTTAGACTCCCCAAAAGGGCTTCCTTTGCAGGTTACAGCATACCCTGCAAATTGTTAACTTTCAGTTCTGGATCTAATTGATGGTTTAATTACTTCTTCCTGCTAGGGAAAGGCTTTCTACTCCCATGCTTTATGAATTTCTCCACCCAGGTAATCACTGTGATTTTAAAGGCTGGTAGCAACACCTTGCTTTATCCCAAGTGAGGTAATTTTCTAGCAACTGTTTCTTGCAGGGGAAAGGGAAGAACTAGTCAGCATGTCATGTGGGACACCAGGTTGCAGTCTGTAACTGAGAGCACTTAAAATCGCTTGTTAAGCTGAAGTATGGTGTTGACATAAAACAAAAGGATAAGTGGTGACTGGGGTGACTGACTGGGCACAGCAAGGGGTGCTAAACTCTCTGTGGAGGGGCCTCCCAATCTGAGCAGCGGGAGTGCTGCTTTTTAAGACGCTTTAACTTAAAGGTAGATGTACAAGGCAGCGTTGTCTAGTACGTGATCTTGTAGCCGGATCTGGCTTGTGACAGCTTTTCGGTTCGGGATTTTTAACTTCTCCCACCATCACCCAAACTAAGGCTTTCACGTGGTGGGTCATTAAAGTTCATCACCCTGGGAATGGCTGGGAGGTAAGGCTGATTCTGGACTCTGTGGCCAGGCCCCTCTGAGCAAAGAGACAAATGGGAGTGCTGTGCCTGCCCTGTTTCTCCAGGAAAAGTTAGCTATTAGAGAAAATTGACATTTCTTTCACATTCTGTTAATCATTTCCAATGGATGCAGGGGGCTGGCTTTTGTTTGTGTCCTTCCAGAACATTTGGCCGTGCAGCTTAAGCGCTGTGTTTCTTTTTTCCCTGGGGTCAGTGGGAATCTCTCTGCTTCCTCTTGAGACTGAGCTGCTTTTCTCTGTTCTGGTGCAGCCCGGCCATCCACCTGGAGATCGCAAACTAAGTGAAAGATTTCCCTCTCCCTTTGCTCTACATTCTGACTGTGTGGCTCGATGACATCCAGCAGGGCCCTTCCCCCTCTCTGGTATGTGTGCCAAGGTTGGCACAACCCAACTGCTCTTCTCCCGGGCAGGTTTTGAACCACAGAATCTCAGTGATTCTTCAGTTTCCCAGGTTTTGGCAAATCTTTTGCCAGATGCTATGCTTTGCTTTGCCTTGATTTCCCCACAGAGGAGAAATTGAGAACTTCTTCCCCCCGATAAGATACTTTTGTCTTTCTGGGGCATGACCCGTTACATCACATATCAAAAATCTGCCCAAGAGTGTCTTCTGATACTCTCCCTCCTTTTAGCTGAGATCTGTTCTTACGCTGCAGGCAAAGCACCGGGAACGTTGCGGAGACCTAGACAATGTTTTCAAAGCCTGGAGACTGCAAAAACCTATTTTGAGCCATAACAGATGCGACTGGACATATGGAACAGCTGAGGGGGCTTGCACCAGGACTATAAATGTTCTGCAGATCTTTATGTCCCTGACTCAGTGGGTGGGTTTCCTGTGGGAACTGGAAACTGGGAAGTGGAGAAGTGGATATGAATGCAAATCACTAATGCCATGGAGAAAGGGGAATAGCGTATCTTTGGTGGGATAGGGTTCATGGTGGTCAAAAAGTAGCCTAAAAACCAGCCCTGATTTAGGAGGTGGGTCACATTGACCCGAGGTTAACTTGAGACTGGAGCTTTTACAGCTCTCTATGTAAATTTGAGAATCCCAGGTCAGCATGTAAACTGTTGGTCTTCTCCTACAGTGGGTGGTTCTTCATTCTCCCAGTCCCTGCTTTTGCCTCAGTGACTTGGGTGGTGTGGCTCGAGCACTTCCCAGTGAAGACTGAGGCAAAAAATTTGTTGAGTACCTCAGCTTTCTCTGTATCCCAGGTAACCAGCTCTCCCATTTCCTTCCAGAAAGGGTCCACATTTTCCCTAATCTTCCTTTTATCACCAGTGTATACACAGAAGCCCTTCTTTTTGTCCTTGATGTCCCTGGCTCTCTCAGGGCTTTAGCTTTCCTAACCTGATCCCTGGCTGCTCAGACAATTTCTCTGTATTCCTCCCAGGCTGCCTGTCCTTGCTTCCACCCTCTTCAGGCTTCCTGTTTGTGTTTGAGTTTGTCCAGGAGGTCCTTGGTTTTCCACACAGTCCTCCTGGTGTTTCTGACTTCCTCTTTGTTAGGATGTATCGCTCCTGAGCTTGGAGGAGGTAATCCTTGAATATTAACCAGCCTTCCTGGAGCCCTCTGCCCTCCAGGTCTTTATCCCATGGTACCCTACCAAGCAGATCCCTGAAGAGGCCAAATTCTGCTCTCCTGAAGTCCAGGGTAGTGAGCTTGCTGCGTATCCTCCTCGCTGCCCTGAGGATCTTGAACTTCACCATTTCATGGTCGCTGCAGCCAAGGCTGCGCTTGAGCTTCACATTCCCCAACAACCCCTCCCTGCCGGTGAGAACAAGGTCTGGCAGGGCACTCATCCTCGTCGGCTCCTGTATCACTTGGAGAAGGAAGTTATCATCAACGCATTCCAGGAGTCTCCTGGCTTGCTTTTGCCCTGCTGTGTTGTCCCTCCAGATATCGGGGTGGTTGAAGTCCCTCATGAGGACCAGGGTTTGTGAGCATGAGGCTGCTCCTGTCTGTCCGTAGAGGGCCTCATCTGCTCAGTCTTTCTGGTCAGGTAGCTTGTAGCAGACCCCCACTATAATGTCACCTGTCTCTGCCCTCCCTTTAATCCTGACCCATAAGCTCTGGGTCACCTCCTCATCCATCCCCAGATGGAGCTCCCAGCTGGTCCCTGACATAGAGGGTGACACCTCCTCGTCTCCCCTGCCTGCCCTTCCTAAAAAGCCTGTATCGTTCCATTCTGCCACTCCAGTCGTAGGAGCCATCCCACCACGCCTCTGAGATGCCAGTAAGATCACAGCCCTGCAGGCGTGCGCACATCTCCAGCTCCTTTTGTTTATTCCACGTGCTCCGTGCCTTTGCACAGAGGCATTTAAGCTGGGCCCCTGATGGAGCTGACTTACTGGCTGGAGTGGCTGGAATTCCTTCGTGGTGCTCTTCAGGTGCTCTCCTCCTAACCTGTGATCCTTCTCCAGGCTCTGGGCATCTGTTGCTGGCACTGGCATCAAACTGGTAGGAGTGGGATGGATTGAGGTTCCCCTCCACCACCAACTTTAGTTTAAAGCCCTCTTCACCAGCTTGGCAAGCCTATGGCTGAAGATGCTCTTCCCATTCTCTGACCGATGGACCTCATCGGCCCCCAGGAGACCAGGTGTCTCAGAGCGGTCTAAGCCAAACAGACCCCTGACTGTGGCACCAGTCCTGTCAGCATTCGTTGATTCGCCAGATTCGACTGGCCCTTTCAAACCCCTTCCCTTGGGCTGGGCCGGGCGATGAAATAACTGCCTCGCTCCAGAGTCCCTTACTGTCACTCACAGGGCTCTGTGTTCCTTCTTGATACTCCTCAGACTGCTCCTGGCTGTATCACTGGTGCCCACATGAAACAGCAGCCGTGGGTTATAGTCACTGGAGTGTACGAGGCTTGGCAGTTTCTCGGAAACATCCCTGATGGGAGCCCCTGGTAAGCAGCACGCCTCTCTAGAGAGCGCGCCAGCTCGGCACACGGGTGCCTCCGCACCCCTCAGAAGAGAGTCCCCTACGCCTGTCACCCGTTGGCTTTCCTTAGCTGCGCTGGTTGTCACACGGGGGGCTGGCAGCGCTGCCTTGGCTCCAGCGTCTCCTGATGTGATGGGTCCTTCCTCTTCAGCCCGCAGAGCGGTGGAGCTTCCCGCTCCAACGTGCCTGGCTGCGCTGGCAGTCAGGCTGAGCTCTGTTGGCTCCAAGGGAATGTCTTCCAGCCCCAAGTCCAGCACATGGAGTTTCTTTGCCTGGTTCGTTGTTGGCTTCGTGGCAAAATGTCAGAGCATTCCTGGTCCTCCCCTCCCCGCTTCCTATAGAGAAGAGAGAGGAGACGGTTTCTTCTCCGGTGCCTCCACAGTGTGTTCGTCAATTAAATGATTGCACGGGGTTAATCCCAGACGCGTGTTCCCAGCCTGACAACGTGGTGATGCTGTCTGTGCCAACACATGCTAATCCCTGCCCCCACTGCTGCTCCACAGTGCAGCAATCCCCTCCGAGCAGCTCCGCAGCCTCAGCCATGCATCTTACGCCACGTCAACTGGCCTGTAGCTTTCTGTAGGTTTGCGCTGCAGGCCTGCTGGCTGCTGAACCCGGAAACTCGGTTTACCCCCGGCTCTGTTTTCCTCAACTCATGTTCAGCCCCATCACCTGTCTACCCAGCGGCTGTCCAGTTTTCCCTGCCCCCAGCGCGTCTGTGCAATTGTCCCCGTGATTTAACTGGGTACTCGGCAGGCCTGCACGGCGTCACGCAGCCACATTGCCCTGTGTAAGCTCTTGCTTGCTCCGGTCTCTGTGTTTCTGTGCATGTGTTTTGGGAGGTTTCCAGTAAGTTTTGTGCTGTATGTTGCAGAAAAAAAGGCTCTGGGGATGGGAGTGGTGTACCTTGACCTTTCCTTGCTCACGCTGTACCTCTTTAGATTTACCAACTAACCTTTCACACCGTGGCCCTGGGGTGAGCAAGGCCTGGAGCGCTGGCCACAGATGGAGGCTGCTGTTGGTGGAGGAAGGTGTGTGTGAAATACAGACCGTCCCTGACCCGTGAGCTGCGTTGGCATGGGAGGTGCTGGGGAGGAAGGTGTCGAGAAGAAGAGGTGGAGCTAAAAAGGAGCAAGAGGCTGAAGGGCTGTGAGAGGAGGGAAGGGAGACAGGGTGCGCCCTTGATGGAAGAAGGAAGAAAACAAAGGCAGGGCAGATTTCTTGGAGGGGAGATAAGGGGCTATAGGCTGCCACCCAACTGCTGCATTCATATCAGGGAGCCACACTCCTCACCCTAATTCCCTGCTGGAGCTGTGCCCAGCACAGACAGGGTCCTGCATCTCTTGCACACCAGAGTGTGGGGCAGAACCCTCAGATTTGCCATGGTTTCACTCAGGGCAACAGTCCCACAGCCCAGGGCTGAGTTGCTCTGTGTGACGCGTCTGCTCAGGTCAGTGTTAGTCTGAGCATCTTTGATGGGCACCACTGCTCAGTGGAGAGTGGTCCACGGGCTGGGCACTAATTTGGGCCAAAGTCTGCTCCATGTAGGTCGGCAGAAATATTTTTTCATCCCCTCCCTGTTGTTGGTCACGCTAGTGCTAGCCAGCTCCTGGTATGAACTCAAGGAGATCCAGAGTTATTTGAATTTACACCCTGCAGCAGCTGAATTGTTCCTGTGATTAAATTAGCTGGCGATCAGCGATCTTGAAACCTTTTCCGTGTTACCCTCTCTTCCCCTCCTCCCCTTTGCACTCCTTCGCAGAAGGAGCAAAGTACACACTTACACCGTCTTTGTGAAGGAAGCCTTGGGTGATCTGGGGGAAGGGTGACGCTGCCCTCACGTCCTGTCATGGTAAAAGGGATTTGTAAGTAAAAGAAGAGGGAAGGACGAGAAGAAGAGGAATATAAGAGTAAATTGCAATGTTTCCCTTTATCCACCCTCTTCCCCCAGTAAACTCCCACGTCCCAAGACCCAAAGGTGGAAGTGCAGGAACAATAAAGCGTCAGCCAGGCGTGACGGCGTCTCTGCAGTGCTGCATTGCCCTGGCAAGGAAGAGACAGAAAGTCGCTTAGGTGAAGGAAGGCTTTGGGCCACGTTCAGGTGAAACATCAGCCTTGCCTTTCCATTCCTAATATGCTTGAGCTGCTGGCAAGCACGGCTGTGCTTAGGTGGGAGCGGGAAAAGCAGAGCTGCTGGAGAGAGAGCTCGTTGAGGTTGTGTCCCTGCCAAGGAGTGCATTTGAGCAGAGTCCCGTGGGGCATGAGCTGCTGAGCTCCAGGCTCAGCCTGGCAGGAGCCAGCGGCAGAGGCAGGCCTGCATTCCGCACGGCAGGCCTGGCACATCAGCCTCAGCAGGTTATACGTGCCTGGGGCAGAGGTAGAAACTCCACACAGAGCTCAGTTAAAATCTGAGCGCTCTGCTGCCCAGGCACAAGCAGAGATGGCCGGAGCGCGGGGAAGGACGCAGGGGGTCTCTCTCTGGCATGGTTTGTGCTGGTAGGGCAGCACAGGGGGTGGAGTTTGCTGAGTCAGCGACTCTTGTGAGCTGGAAGAAAAATTATTCCTGCCCCCTGCCAGCACTTCATATGCAGATCCAGGTTACAGTTCCCAGAAACGTCCCTACACATGTTAGCAAGGAGGCCACAGCCTGCACATTTCGCAGAACAGCGTGGCGGCTGATGGGGCGCTGAGCTGGGAGCCGAGGGTAATGGATCTCCTGCCGGGAAAGCGGTGGGGTACAGCACTGCTGGGCCTTATCTCCTGGGTGCCGGCGAGCAGGTTGTTCTCCCTGGCTCTGGGGAAGCTTGCAGGCAAGACCCAGGACTGGAAGCAGGCTGACTACCAGCTGGGGTCATGTAGGACAGGCCGGCCCCCTTCCCTACAGCATCCTCGCTGCCGGGACAGCGGGCTGGGAAAACTACAGTTCCCAGCACCCTTCTGTGCACGTCCCTGTAAACTACAGCTCCCAGAACCTTTTAACGAGCCGGGATGTCTACATGGAAATAAATGCCGACGGTTTTTGCATAACACCCTGCAGGCTCTTGGTCCGTGAAAACGGGAACGGGGGGAAGGCGTCAGCGCTGAGGGGCTGTGCTTTCCCCCACCCCCAACAGCCGCAGCGGTACCCTCCAGCACGGAGCATCCTCCCTCCCCACCGGACTCCCCTGGCGGTCACGGGGAGGCCCCCGGGAAGGGAGGGAGAGGCAGATAAACTACAGATCCCGGCATTCTCCGGCAGGCAGCACCTGCGGCAGTGCCTGCACGCCGCGGGCGGGGGATGAGGATGGAGGGCGGGGAGGAGGTGCAGGGCGCCGTGGGGCTACGCTGCACCTGGGACATCCCGCCACCCGCTGGTACCCAGGCTAAGTGGGTGAGGCTCAATGTGGGGGGCACCGTGTTCCTCACCACCAGGCAGACCCTGTGTCGGGAGCAGAAATCTTTCCTGTGTCGCTTGTGCCAGGGCGAGGAGCTGCAGTCGGACCGGGTAAGGCAGCTGCGTTGCCTCCCGCACCGTGCCCCACCGGGCGCGGGGTGGAGGGATGGAGCCAGGCCCCGCAGCCCCAGGGGTAACAGTGAAAACCGCCTGCTCTTCCTCCCCGCTTTCCCCGGTGTGGGTTTCCCCTTGCCAGATCCCAACTTGCTGTGTTGTAGCCTGGCACCTTTCTTCCCCAGCTGGGGGATAGAGGCCATCTCCCCCCCCCCCCCCCCCCCCCCCCCGGCCCCTGCTCTCCCCACAGCCCCGGGTGTACCACCCGGCTGTTCCTGCCTGACTCAGCCTTGTCCCCTGTAAGGGGGCTCCCTGCTCTCGCACCAGGCCTGTCTGCACGCTTGCAGAAGCAGACTGAGGCCTGTCTTTTCGGATTTCTCAGCTGGATTGGGCCGTGCTGAGGTAGGCACGCTGAGCATCCCAATACAGGAGTTAAAATCCGAGCTGGGCTGACTTGGCTCCGGTCTCTTGGGGGCCTGTGGTTTCCAAGGAGTCATAGAAACATTGGACATTTTTGCTTAGGTTTATATTTTCTTATAGTCTGGAGCATTTGAGGGTTGGTTACAAGTTTCCCATGGGGCTTTTCTCCTCGTGGTCTGTCTGTGTTATCTCTAGGATGAGACTGGTGCATACCTAATAGACCGGGATCCCACTTACTTTGGACCCATCCTGAATTTCCTTCGTCATGGGAAGCTGGTCCTGGATAAAGATATGGCTGAAGAGGGTGAGTTCCGGAGCTCAGAAATGTCCCGCTTCACATCACTGCTGCAGCCAGGACACAGTAGGACTTGTTGTTGACCTTGTTTTCTCTCATGCTGCTTCTGGATGTTAACGTGGGGGGTTTGAGAGGGCTATCCCTGCAGCTCTTGGAAAGCATACTGATGTTTCCTTTACTAAAAGGGTTCGGAGTGAGTGAGGAAAGCATCCTACAGATGTTGTGGCTTCACGACTGTTTGTTCAGCACAGATGTCACCAAGATAGAAGTAGGCAAGATCTCTCAGCCTCAATAGACCTTCTTTTCCACTTGTTTCTGATCCAGTTGTAACCAGGCGGTGTGACTGAGTTTTCTGTTAAAGACTGAGTGTTTCTAATTAGGAACAAAAACCCAGAAGACCAAACAAAACCGAGCTCATCTCTTGTACTGACTGTAATCAAGACCGTCATTAATCAGTGATAAGCAATGTCTGCTACTGATGGGTTGTGGGCTGTAGCAATTCCAGTGGAGCAAACCAGACAAACCAATCTCTCATTTGAGGTTGACAGGGGGTCCAAGAGGGTAGCTCAGTAACATCGCGGTGTTAGCAGCCAGCAGTCCCCAATGCCTCGTTATTTTTTGGATGCTAAAGTCTAACAAGGAGCCAATTCCAAAGACAGGCTGTGCTATCCAGCCCTTGCCAAGCACACTTTCTGCATGTTCATTAGTCTTCTTGCCTCTCTCTCTCACATATTTTTACCTAATGCAAGGGAAGTTTTCTTTAGAATCATCATACTAAGCTATATTTCCAAAAATATATCTAAGCAGTGGTACAGAATTGTAACAAACACAATTCTGAGGTGTTTCCTATTTGACATTTCTTGTAATCCTGAGGTTCATCCACAGGACTTAACATCAAATCTGAAGCACAAACAGGAGTCCTGTTCATAGCTTAACATTGCCTTTGTTCCTGCTGCAGACACACAGCATAAAACTAAGCCATTAGACAATTCACAGCTGAAGGAGGGACTCAGAGCGAGTCTGAGTGGGTCAGGTAGTGAAGGATCAATCTCCCCACCTGTGCTGTCTGTGAACTGCCCTGGGGACATGTGAGTGCTGGCTCCTAGCTGCCTTTCCCTCGCTGGCTCTCTGGGAACCCACCTCCCTTTCCCTGAATGCCTGTGAGCAAACAGGTAAGACTCAGGAGAGGTGATGGATGTGGAGACCATAGAGAAAAATCCTCAAACACTTCTCTGTTTACCTGCTTTGAGGTGAAGCATGGGAGAGAGAGCCAAAGATACTGGGCTGCAAGGTGGGTGCAACCCCAGCTGGCCCAGGAGGAAAGTTGGGATTTTCTAGGTTCTTTTGGGGACAAGGACAGAACAAGTTGTGGTTCTCTGCCTTCAGAAGAGGGCCTGAACAAGGTGACAGTGGTGGTCGTTGCGAGAGGCTGGAGCCTGCATTGCTTCTGCTTGGCCAGTTATCTGGGAAAGGTATTAGCAGCCTCGGCACAGGCTGTAGCTGTGCCTGTTTCTGTAGGAGCAGGCACCATAAGGAATTTGGGGTGGGCATTAGAAACACAATGCAGGGAGACAGATTCAATTCTCTGCAGCAGGAGTTTCAAGCAACAGACACCTGTTAAGAAGTGATATTGCAGAGTCATTTCTCCCTATGGACCTTGAGAAGCTCAGATTTGATCTTTTGCAAGCCAAAAACCAGACGGACTGTTAACTTTCTGTCTTTGTGGTCCTTCTGTCTCTCCTTCTCAGGGGTCTTAGAAGAAGCCGAGTTCTATAACATTGGTCCTTTAATCCGAATAATCAAGGATCGACTGGAGGAGAAGGACTACACAGTAACTCAGGTATGGAGAGAAAGGTGTGGCAAGGAAAGGTAGAGTGGGTTGTGCGAAGGAGGGAAGGTGGAAAGGGAGAGGTGAGTCTAGAAGGGAGAGCAGCAAGGAACGGAAAGAAGCAACTGATTAGAGTTTATGTGCTAATGTCTACATAGCAAAATCTTGCAGGGGACAGGTTACCACCATTTTCATTACAATAAACGAGTTACAGGCTTGGTTTGCAGCCCTGGAAGTAAGGCTGGATGTAGGCCCTGAAACCGTATCAGATCCTTCTAGCTTTTGGAAGAAGGCAGATGGTTGCTGTGGGATATGGAAGAATGTTTGTGAGGAAAGCAAAGGTGGTGTGGGGAAGAGGGCTCTGCTGTGGGGAGTCCTAGGTCTGTAATCACAGTGAACAGCATGGGGCTGCCTGTAGAGCAACCTGGAGTGAAGAGGTGAAGAGATGTCCGTGGCAGAGTTAAATGCAGGCAACGAGGCACAAGGAATCAATTCTGTGGCACAATCACACCGTGTCTTAGCCAATAACCTTTTAAAATCTGCATTCTGGGAATGTTGGCTGATATCTCACTTTTCATTACATCTGCCTCGTGTTGCAAGCCTTCAGCAACGCAGTCACTTTGCACTCTCCAAACCCCATCAGCATTTGTGGCATTTGCATAAATGACTTTGTAATGACAGGCGCAAACTCCCCATCGAAAGAGCCTGGTATCTTCTGGGGGCAATGCAGCTCAGTCCCTCCTCCGTGGAAGAGATCCCTGTGGCAGCAGAGTAGAAAGTTGTGTTGTGCCTTCTATTCCCCTTAAGCTTGGGACATGGGGAAGAGGACAGGTCTGCCAAGGAGGAGTACTACCACTTCATTCTGCAGGAGGGCAACAGCCTTTAGAATCTGACCGTTGTCAACGTGCTCTGCAATTTTGCTGCCAGGTGCCTCCTAAGCATGTCTACCGCGTGCTACAGTGCCAGGAAGAGGAGCTCACTCAGATGGTTTCCACTATGTCGGATGGATGGCGCTTTGAGCAGGTATGGAGAAGATAGAGGATGGTGGGAAGGAGTTGTCTTTTGGGGAAAAGCCACAGGTACCATAAAGTCCCCAGGCAAGGCACCTTCCCTCTCTGAGAATACTGGGTCAGTCATTGATGGTGCTATGACGCTGACTCTCTCTTGCCCTTTCTTTAGGGGTTTAGAGTGTGAACTTTAGCTGTTTTGCATCCCGACTCCTCTCCTGGTTCTCTATGTTGCCTCCCCAGCTTAGTTACGAGGCCTTTTTACTGGGGGTATGGCTTGAACTTCGTGCTGCATGGTGGGCTTCTGCCTTGCTCCCCAGATGGAAGTGGATGTTTGCAGGAATGTGCTGGTGATACTTGCTCTCGTCTTTCCTAGCTTGTGAACATTGGCTCATCCTATAACTATGGGAATGAGGATCAGACAGAGTTCCTGTGCGTGGTCTCCAAGGAGCTGTACAACTCCCCCAATGGCCTGAGCTCTGAGCCCAGCCACAAAGCCAAGGTGAGACCAGCTTTGCTATGGCCTTGCTCCCGTTGCCTATGAGATCCTTTGCTCTTGTTTGCTCCCTCTCTCTTTCCTCTCTCCACTGTGACTGTGGGGCACCTCAGGGGTGAAATACAGGGGCTTTTCCTGGTGTTCAGCACCATGGCATCACACCCATTGCCCAAAAGGAGGAGCGCGTGTGTTGAGAGTGGTGGTGTCTGGCTGTGCGTGGCAAGTGGCTTTAGCAAGCAACTCTGGCATTTCTCATGCTCCTCTAACATCCCCCTCGCGCCTCCTCATGACCATGCTCTCTGTGTCACTCTGCCTCTAAGGTGTGATCTCCCTGAAGGTTTTGCAGCATTCTCTTTCCTTTCGCTGAGCCCCAGCCCAAGGAGCAGGAGATCACCTGCTCCCCTTTTGAGGGCAGGACGGAAATGTGTGGCAGTGCATGACATCCCGTAGACCCCTAGGATACGGGAAGGAGCACTAGCGGCTGATGGCATTTGTTGGGCAGTGGGATCACAGCAATTACAAGTGGGTTAGATAGCCCTGACGTGATGCTCCAGAGGAAGTGTCTTTGGTCCCTGACCCAGCGCTGTCTTGGCTATGAGGGAAGGTCCCTTTTTATTCCAGTGTCATGACCATTGCTTTATTCCCCTGCGTGTCAGAAAGAACTGCCATGGCTCATCTTGCAAGTATCTCCACTCTCTCTTCCCTTTGTCCTGCATGCTGGGCCACAGAGCACAGAGGAGGACCTGGAGGAGGAAGAGCAGGAGGTGGAGAAGGAGGAGGCAGTGGCAGAAGCAGAAGGAGAATCAGAGGAGAAAGGTGCAGCAAATCCTTGAGGAAAATGATAAAAATACCCCCCAAGCATAGACCCGTCCACCTTTCTGGTGAGAGCTCACAGCTAGCAGCAGGGAAGGACTAGGGCAGGTGTGGGGCGTGGGGACAGTCCTCTCCAAGAGCAGAAATGTCTCTGGAGATAAAGCTGACAGGGGAGAGCTGTTACTGTGGCTGCCGCTTTGTGTTTTAAACTGGTTTGTTTACGATTATATGTTTATTTGCAGACTGTCCATCTATTCGGGATTGCACTGAACTCCTTCTTCCTCCAGACCCTCCCTCCTGCTCCCTCTGTGCCCATCCCAGCACTGTCACCTACCTCCCACCCTGCCCCACTCCCCAGCTTCCAGCATCCTTCCCTCTGCTCTCTTTGCCCCCCAGGGCTCAGAGTGGGCCCCGTCTCTCTCTGCTCCTCACTTTTCCTCCTCTGCAGGTACGTTACCTGTCTGCACTCTCAGCTCTGGCCAGTCTGAGCTCTGCATGAGTGACTCACATCCCTCTTGTGGGTATGGCCCTGGTTTGTGGAGCTTGGGGAGGGGAAGGAGGGTGGGGAGGTTGACTCACCTAAGGTAGCTTTTCTGCTTCCCATCCTACATGTGCCTTGACCTGCCAAGCAGGCCCTATGGCTCTGGACCAGAGGCTCTGGCAGCAGAAAGGAGAGTGCAATGACTGCAAAGCCAGTAGGGGTGGCACGGGGAACGGGGGGATGTCTGCCACATGTCTGCCTGGCATGCGTGCCAGATCGCTTCTCCAGGCGGCCATCGGTGGCTTCTCTGCCTACCTGCCCGAGAGCAGTTTGCAGAAGGCAGCCTGTTATTTTTCCCTCCTGGCTCTCGCTTCCCTGGGCTTTTCCCCCACCGCCTCTGCCAGGGTGAGAGTGCAGTGGGAGAGGGTGGCGAAGGCAGAGCAGAAGCAGCTGATCCTCGCTCCAGATGTTCTCGCAGCTGTGTGCGAAATGAACCTCTGTGCTCTGTCTCCTGCTCAGGGAGGCTGCCTGGCTGGGGTGCGTGGGGCTGAGAACAGAAAGCGTTAGGAGGAGGGTTCCTCTCTCTTCCTGGAAAACTGTGGGGCTCTTGTTAACCAGAGGAGCTCAGTGCCACTCTCCGTCTTGGTGGGGGGCACTTGTTAGCCGGCTGACATTTCTCTCTCCCCCTTTTTGAGAGCCTCCTTGTCCATGGCTGTGGGACCTGAGTGCTGTTCTCTTGAAAGTCAGTGTATGGTAATCTCACGGCCTTTCCCTTCCTTTTCTCTGTTTCTCACCCTCACTCCTCATCTCTCTTCTTTTCCTTCTGTTCTCGTTTCCTCTGTCATTTCCCTTTTCCTGTTTCTCACTCTCCCTTCCATGCTCAGTTGCTTTTTTTCCCCTGCCCTTGATTTTGTTTCTCTTTTTCTCTCTCCTTCTCTAGCTGTTACAAGCCAGAGGTCTGAGGATGTGATCCCGACACTCCACTCCAGCCTTTTCCTTCCTTGTCTATATCTTTATTTTTGTACTGCAGCGTGCGGCAGCCCCTTGCCCCACAGTGACACCCCCCAGCCCCCTTCACTCCTCACATGCAGCCATTCTTTTTTACAAACTCACCTCGGAGGCCTGAGCCTCCGGCCCTGGGGGAGGGCAGATGCTCCATGGAGCCCCTGGGCTGGCTTTCCTTAATGTCACAGTGTCCCCTGCTGGGGACATTCGTGATCAGCCACTGCGGTCCCTTCCCCAGCACCCTGGACGCGACTGGGGCCCCGAGGAGGTGGCAGCTGCTGTAGGACCTTTCCTTGCCCTTTCGCTCTTGCAGGCAGCTGGTCTGGGCTTGTGGCCAGAGGGCAAATGGGCCACTGCCCTTTTACGAGCCAGTCACACAGCTCGCGGGGTATCCCTGTGCTGGGTGTCAGGCTCCTTGGTGCCTCCCGCTCTGACCCCCAGAGCAGCCCTGTGTCAGCAGGGTGAGGAGGAGACAGGGTGCTGCCTGGGTACTGGGAACACGCTGGCGCCTGATGTGTCCACTAGCACAAGGAGATGCTTGCCTCGGGGAGCGGGGCGCTTGCTTCACTGAGGACACCAGGTTGTAACTCCTGAATAAAATTCACAGTCTGTTCCTTCTTGCCGCCTCTCATTTCAAGTGGCAGAAATTTGATGCTGGTAGAAGGGAGCTGGAGGAGTTTGGATTCATCACCTGGAGCCACCAGAAGCCGCTTGTGCTATGCCTGTCTTCTGGGGGCTGGAGGTACTTCCCGCTGCATCCCCACTGCAGGCACCTGGGCTACGGAGTAGGTTTGCTTATTGGTGTCTGCACCCCTAAATCATAACAGTAAGCGAGGACCAGCCATCTCGGCAGCGTATTGACCCCCCTGTGCCTGGGGAACTGCTGAGAGGGAGGGCAGGGCTGTGGGAACTTCGGCCAGTGCCAGGATTGGAGTTTGATCAAAAGGATACAAACCCCAAGATAATTTTTAACTGAGTAAGGCAAACTAGAGAAAAAAAAACCAACCTCAAATTAATTTTATTTCTTATTCCAGAGAGTAGCCCATTGTGTGTGTAAATATACACGCATATATATGTATATCTTTAGTAAAAAACCCAAACCCATAGCAGTCACTATTTAAGCACTGTGCCCTGCAGCCTTCTCCTTCACCTCCTAAATTATCTGAGTTAGGAAACAGAAGCAGTTGAGAATCCCCCATGTTAAAGGTATTTAGAAGGGCTGAGGGAAGGGGATGGGAAACTGCTCCATAGTTTTTACTGACGGGCTGGGGCCTTTCCTGAGGAAAATGCAGCAGTGGAGGCTGGGCGCTGCTCCTGCGGGGAGGCAGGACACGTGCCCGGGGGTGCGGTGCTGGACTCGTGCCTGGGAGTCAGTGAGACGTGAAGAGTTGTCTGGCTGAGCGGAGCAGCACGCTGAGCAGCACAGCCAGCTAAGAAAAGAAGCAATTAGGGAGATGGAAGAGGAGGAGTGATGGGAGGGGAAGGGGGAAGAAGGATGAGCAGCAGGAAGGAAGAGGGAGGCAGATTGATTTCACAGTTACTGGAATCTCTAGCTACATCAGTCACATTTTCTTTCAGCAAATGTTCCAGCATAAGATTGTGGCTGAATCACATGGTTCATGGAAAGTTCAACTCCCCTTATTCCTTTCCTCAGAAACCATCAACCTGCTGCCGTTGCTGTGTGTCGTGTTGTCATCCCCCCAGCTCTTTTGGATGGATGGCCTAAAACCACCTTGTGATGCTCTCTGGGAAGCACTGCTTCCCCACCGGGAAGAAGGTCTGTTTGCTTTTCTCGACAATCCCCATGGCAGGCTTTTTTTACCCTGCTCAGAAGAGCATCCTGGGTCTGACAACATCCCACACAGAAACTCTTTCTCTGAGAGGCAAGTGAGCAAGATGAGGAATGAGTGCCACAAGAGTGTAGGTCTGATGGGGAGAAGGCGGAGATGCACTTTTCTCAGCTCATGGTTTGGTTCATCCAGCCCAGCACTTGAGTGATCCTGGTGTATACTCCGTAGTGATTTGGACGTGCGCATCCCATTCCCCAGCTGACCAAACCAGCCAGAAACCACCTCCCACTGGGTTCCTTGCAGGCCAGCGGACCTCCAGAATCACCCTAGAGAAAGGGAAAGAAAATTGGGGTGATGGTGATCCACCAGCTTCTTCCACTTGAAGGTAACCTACTACTGGCTTTGAGTCCTGCTGCATTCCTGTATCCCCTCAGCTCATGCAGGGGACAACTGCAACATTCCTTGTACCTTAGGCAGATGTCAAAAACAGTCTCCAGTGCAAACATCCGACCCATAGTTGCGTTCCTTCATCACACAAATCCCTTCCCCTTAGCCAGGTCCCAAGAAGCTGACAGCTCTATTGTTTCCTTCTGCTCCCTGTGGCATTTCCAAATATGTGGAAAGCAAGGGAGCTGGTGGAATTCAACTGGATACCCAGAAAGATGGGAGACAGAAGAATTCCTTGAGGTTGATAGTAATGAAGGAACAGACAGGTTACTCTGTGTGACAGATACTGCAGAGGAGTAAGAGACTGATGTAGACACATGACTTGAAAGTGGGAGGTAAAAGAGTGGAGAATGGGCTGAAATGAGAAAAGGAGAAGTTTAAGTGTATTTGGATCCTGCCTAAGGCAAAAATGCTGGGAAGAAGTGGTCCTGAGAGCTGCTGTTGTCCACTTAGATCAGAGGAAATGTTGGGGGAATCAGGCATTTTATGGTCTTTTCACCCTCATTTCAGGCTATGGAGTGCATTTGGGAGACTTGCAACACACCCCACCTCCAGCTGTCAACCCTAATCCCACAGCACCTCTGTCACCTGGCAGGCATCTTTCTTGCCCTTGTGGTACCCAGCACACAGCATCCTGGGAGAAATCATGTAGTGATAGGCCTCGCTGCAGATGTCCTGCTGGATGAGCTCCACGTCCACCTTCTGCAGAACATTGCTGATGTGCCCTGAGGGGTAGAGCACCAAAAGTAGCGCAGGTGAGCAATGGTGGAGTTTCCCACTGTTTACCATGATCCCCCAGCCTGTGCCCATCTCACTGCATGCTGAAAGCTGCCATCTGGATTTCTATGGCATCGTGATCTCTGATCATCACAGACCACTTCACCTGCACAGAAAGAGTAACATTCAGGAGGCACTTCACCCTCTGCGACAAGGGGGATTCTGGTTTGGGGAAACCTCTGGGATGTCAGAGTCTTGGGTTTGTGCCTCATTGAAATGGATGTTAAGCTCTTCCAGCTCAGTATGCAAACCAGGAGTGTCCGGTTCTGGATAGACCCCTGAGTGTTTCCATTTAGGAATCAGCTGGAGCAAGTGTGTGAGTGGGTGAAGGTGCTAAGCCGACCTGGGTGTGCACATCCATATTCCCATGCCATGCACTACCAGAGAACAGCTTGGGCCTGTTTTCCTGGCCCTGTGGCAAGGGAACATGAAAGGTCCATACCCATGCAGCTGAACTCTTCCTCACGAAACAGAATGGGCTTGTGGGAACAGGTCTTGGCTCATGTTGTCCCCCAGCAGTGTGTGGGTGCTGTGTGGTCAAAATGGTCAAATGGTACCAGGGCGCACGCTAACAATCCAGCAGCGCTCCTCAGGGGGCCCTGCGCTCCTACCATTGAATTTACTGGTACAGGTGTTGCTGTGGGACCCAGGTCCTGGGGTCTCTGACATGGGGAAAGTGTGGCTGCAAGGACTGCAAACAGGTGACCCCAGGAGACCTGTCTCAGTTTGGTGAAGAACAGGTTTTTTTTAATCTCAACTCTCTCTGGTCAGGCACTGCCCCTGGGGAATGACCCAACAGGATCCCACATGTCTATGCCAGCATGGGGTTGGGCATTGGGACTGGGGCTGCTTCATGCTGTGTCCATGGCTGAATAGCCACAAGACAGACCCCTGATTCCTGCAGGGCTATTCTAGTCTTCGGATGAAGGAACACGTGCCATCCCCATATGGTTTACCAGACTCATGCCTCCCTCTCCAAATGCTGGTCCAAGGCACTCAACTTTGTCCAACCTGTGACCCAGAATCAGAGGGGGTGAAGGAGGCATAATGCTTTGGGGTGAACAGAGCCTATTCTGCCTACCCCACATCTGAACCTATGTGTCTGCCTTGGCTCTTCTACAACAGGCCACCAGCAAAGGCCTTGCACCTACCGCCTTCCTTGAGGGCTCCCCAGCCCGTGATCCAGCAATGAAGGCCAGGCTCAAAGAAGTGAGACGGAGCGGGCAAGCAGATGGGCTGGATTAGGGACGAGATGATCACAGGATGGTCCAGCTGGAGCAGGGCCACATCATAATCATGGCTGTCCTCCTCGTAATAAGGGTGGAGGAAGAGACGGATCACCTTGAAGGACACCTCTGTGTGGCTGGTGGCATTTTGCAAATATTTTCCCAAGTAAACGGTCCAGATGGAGGCGGAGGCCAGTCTGTAGGACATAGCAGAGATGAAAACTCATCACGTGAGCAGAGAAGGATGGGCAGAGCCCGGCTGCTTCTGTCACAGTCTTTTGAGTCATCTCTGATACGGACGATCATCTCCCTCATGGGGACTTCTTTTTTTATCTGACCGCTGATTTCAAGAAACTAGGTGGGACATCTCTTTGGTGCCTTGACCTGCCTGTACAGTGGGACCAACTTCGGGCAGACACTCGTACTCGAAGGCAACTTGCTCATATTTGCTTATTTTCCTTAGCAAAGCAGGCTAAAAGGTGTATGTAGGTTAGGCAAGCAAGTGGGGCTGGTCATGTGCAAGTGACTGTGACAGGGCAGAGAGCAGGAGCTGAGCTGGTGAATCAAAGCTGCAAGGAGAAGGAGACATGGAGAAGGGGAGCAAGCTCTGAGAAATTTCTAGAAGGGAGTGAAGGGAGAAAAGCAGAGGTGAGGGCATTAAAAGGCATGACAGCCCTTTACAGAAACAGGGGCTAAAGCTGGGGACCGCCTAACAAGGTGACATCTCTAAGAACAGCTAAGAGCTAACAGCCAAGGCAGACCCTGTCTCCAACAGAGGACCGGAACTCATCCCAGACCAGAGCAATAGGGAGCAGGGCGAGGGCTGGTTTTAGACTCAGAGCCCTGTCCACCTTTTGCCTCACACATGCTGTTTTCTGCCACACTGCCCCTCTGGGTGCAAAAAACTACCTGGTTTGCTTTGACCATCTCTCTTGCTCCAAACTCCCCCTCAGGACTCCTGCCCAGCCTACTGCCTGCACAGGCAGCTGCCCATAGCATGGCTCCCCCTGGCTGCTGTTCTGCTCTTTCTCCCCCTGCTACTTCTCTCTCACACCACCTAAGCTCTCTCCCCATCCAACAGGGTTGTGCTCGCTCCACCCATCTTGCACCGGGACACTCCAAAATGGCCAAATTCAGCCCACGTGGACCACTCTAAAGGCCTGCTCCCAGTGCTGGTGGGCTTCCTTGAGGGTTGTAGGACACAGGTAGGAGCACAGCAGGAGCAGGGTGAGGTGAGAAGCACAAATGTAAAGCAGCCCTAGTCCTACCAAGGCTGGTGTCACTGAACTGGGGGTGACCAGCAGCTTCTCCTCCCTGAGCTCACATAGCATCAGGAGGGAAGGGCAGCCGAGGAATTCCAGCAGCAGTAGCTGGGAAGGTGGAGAACCCCCACCAGCTCACTGGTAGAGGAAAAAGGAAGTTTGGAGGAGGTGGAAACTGGTCCTGAGGGTGCACACTCCTTCCCACACCCAGCCCTCTTGTCCAGCACAGCTGTGGACCTTCCTCCTCCTCGCTTCCCATTTTGAAAGAGTGAACCCCCCTGGTCTGTATGTTACTGCTGCTGTTGTGGAACCTACACTGGGTGGAAGGAATGGTGAGAGACACTGCTTCCTCCTGAAAGGGCAGGCCCTGGGGGTGGTCAGCATGGGACCCAAACAGCATCCTCCGCAGGTAACACCATGCTGGCCCCATCCTAGCACATGCTGACACCTCCACGGCTGTGACAGTGTGGGGACAAGGCAGAGGCAAGGCAAAGGTGGAGCTGTAAAGTGTCTTCCACTCACATTGCCCATTGTGAATCCCAGCACTGCTTCTTTTCCCCTGCATGCACACCCAAGTACTAGTGTGCGTATCCATACTCCTTTCTCCGGTCCAAGACACGGAGAAGCATGGCATGGGTGCCAGATGAGGGGTGTGGCTGCCCCATGACATTTTCACAAGCCGGATGGTCCTCTCATCGTGCTTGATGCGCAAAGCAACGCAAACCCTTCTGCCCAGCACCCTCCCCTCTCCATTTACCTCTCATCCTGGAAGCAGTGTGCAGCTGAGACCACCCAGCGGTCAGCAATGAGTGTTCCCCCGCAAATGTGGCGTCCCCGAACTTGCAGGCTGGCCTGCCACGGCCATTCCCCTTCCACAGAGTTCGCACCACCCACAATCCTGCTGAGAGGGGCTTGCAGGCCACAGTCTGAGGAGGAGGAAGGGAACATGACATACTGTGCTTGACCTTCCTTTCCTACTGACTGACAAGTTTGACCTCTAATCCCCTGCCTTACCCAGCCAGCAGATGCTTCATGTGCTGCACAGGACAGGTCTAGCGAGCCCTCCCTCCCCATGCGTACCCCCACTGATGCCTGCACAGCCTTACCCCTCCTCCGGCAGCAGCCTGGGGATGCCTTTGGAGCAGCACGCTGCCTCGGCTACCCGCTGTCCTGCGGAGAAACCCTTGCAGTCATTCCCCTTCGCTGCCCACCGAGGCTCCATTAAAAACAAGCAGGGAAATCAAAATACAAGCTCTGTCCCTGCCAGTGACCGTGCAGTCACGGGTGATTTCCCTGGCTGGAGCCACGTAGGATGGCATCGCTTCCCACGAGCCAGCGTAGTGGTCCAACAGGCAGCCTGGGGGTAGGACCTGGCCTGTGCGACACGTCTGTCTGGCCCAGTGCCTCTGCTTGAGGGAGGTGGGGAACACCTCTCCAAAGAGCAAGGGCCTGCTCACCGCTCAGCACAGAGAGACGGCTCGTTGCTGCTGGCACCGCCGCTGCGGGATGTCGCAGGGCAGCTTGCAGTCACACGGCAGCCTAAACCTGCCTGGCTGACATGCGACCAAGCATTTCCTCACCGCAGCGCTTCTCGTCAGACAGGTCCTTGCAGTCGGCCGTGGTGTCGCACAGGGGGTTGGGTTTCTTCACGCAGGTCCCATCCTCACAGCGGTAGGTGAAAGGGCCGCAGGGGACCCCTGCGAAGAGGAAGGGGAGCCAAGGCTGAGGGAGGGCAGCAGGTTGTAGACACAGCCTGAAGTCTTTTGGGTGAGGGGGAAAAAAGGCAACGGGGGGCTTGAGGGAACGCTGTAAATGATGACAGGGAATTCCCCAAGCCAGCTGAGCCAGATCAGGCACATTAACTCCCAGCAGATGCCTTCATTTCTCAAGAGGGAAGTACGATACCGACAGCCTTGGCTCCAGCGTAGGGGAAGGTATGTGCCAGCCCAGCGTTGTCCGTCCCTACCTTCACTGCACTGCTCCTCGTCGCTCCCGTTGACGCAGTCCAGCTGCCGATCGCAGACCCTGCTGAACTCGATGCAAGTGCTGTCTTCGTGGCACTGGAACTTCGCAGGGCACACTGCACGGGAGGGGAGCGCCCGGGAATTAGGCACACGAGACAAGGCATCAGGTGTGAGCTCAGGGTCCTAAGTGCATCGGTAGGCTCCGCAACCTCTGCCCCACCTTGCAAGGTGTGCTTAAGGCCAGCTCTGGCATAGTGCAGCTGTGTAGCCTTTGCCTGATCTACATTGTAGGTAAGCCTGCACCCTATCTTCCACTTTGCTGATGCTGAATTAACTTTCCTTAACTTCATGGCTTGGCCTCGGACCTGCCTCAGCACTGAGGACTTGCCTGGAGGTCACTGGACTCTGGGTTGACCCTCGCCAGACCTGCTTTGCTTGTCTCGTCCAGGCTCTGTAGGACCGCATCCTGTCTGGTGAGGTCACTGTTCCTCCTGCCTTGCTGTCACCTGGAGGTGGAGGTGTCATGAGGGTCACCTTCCCCTACAGAGCAGCTACTCCCTTTGCTCTCTGATGGATTCCTCAAAGTCCATGAGTTCTGACTTGGGGATGGACCTGAGGTGCCTACCCATCACAAAGTTTGACTTCTGATTATACATTTTCATAGCAGGAAGTTGTCCTGTGTCTGTGTATGTCTATATGTGCCACACCAAACACGATGGACCAGTACCTCCCGTGCATTTTCTTACTGCAATGACTATAATTTCTTCAGTAACTAGCGTGTGGCCTCTAGATGACTAAAGGCACGTGAAGGTCTGAGGCAATGTGGACATTGATTTTAAAGACTGGATCTGTTCCATACAGACGTGGAGTGAATAAGCAGATATGCAACACTGGCAAGAATATAAGAAAGGAAGGAAATCACAATATTTCCATTTTCTTTTTCAAGTAGAAAGGGATGTTTGAAAACACAGAGAAACAAATACGGTTTTTGTTCAGTCTTGGTCTGTGTTAACCTGTGGAACTGAATGACACAAGGTATCCCTGGGGCCAATACGCTAACAGGATTCAGGAAAGGATTAGCTATTCATGAGGATGCGTATGTATCCATGTCTACAGGAGGGAAGCAAGCCCTGATGTCAGACAGCTGGATGATGGGACAGAGTGCGCCATCAGCAAGAATGCAGACAATACAAACCCCAACCTCGAGAGCTCTCACATTTCCAGCCTTGAATTAAAACTTCCTTGAGAAAGATTTCTCCTTCCTTTTACTTTAGAATTTCCTATACCTTCCTCTAAATCTTTCAAAATTGATCACTGTCTCCAGAGAGTGTTCAGGGATCTTTCTGTCTGTGAAAAACACAGCTGTAGGGGACAACTAATGAGAAATTAGTGGTGGCAGAAACGTAATGAGTCCCCACCCTCACCCCCGGGATGGAAGAATAGATGAATTGGGTGTCATGCCTGAACCTGAATAGCTGTTCCTATGAGAATGGGGCTTTGCAGGAGTCCTGGGATAGCGGGGCTGGTGTCTGCGTCAGCACTAACTGCTGTTGGCATGAAGAACGGATGGCTGATGGAGGACTTAGATGCTCCCAAACTGGGGTGCAATATATGGGTGAGGATCTGTACAGATCAAGTGCCACCAATGGCCTGGGGGGAAGGGGAGAGTGCAGGGCAGGGCGGGCCTGGGGAGGTGTGGGCAGGGTGGGAGGGCTGAGGGTGGGGATGCTGAGTGGTACGACAGCAGAGGGGGCTGTAGGCCAGGGCTGAGGTGGATTGTTGGGCCTGGGTGGGGGAAAGCAGGACAAGGTGGGGGACAGCATGGCCAGAGGGCTTCTTTAAGGCTGCCTAGAGCACTGAGTGCCCGAGTACTAAGAAAACTTCTCCCAGGAAGACTGTGCTGTGCACCCGAGCAAGAAGCGTTGCAGCTCCTTCTCGAGCAGGCTGAAGCCATGCGGCAGTGGGATGGGGCTTTTAAGGATGCAGAGGTTTAAGCTCCTGGGAGAGATGTACAAAGCTGATCCTCCCCATCCCCTTGCTTTGGAGGAGCAAGGGGCTGTGTCCTGCTGAAACCAGGGACTAGCAGGGAGAAGAAATCACTCACCACAATTTCTCTCATCCAGCCCATTGGGGCAATCTTTGATCCCGTCACAGGCTGGGACGCACAAGCCGTTCACCGAACACAGGAACTCCCCGGGACAGGCTGTGAAACCACCAGAGAGTAGTTAGTCCCCAGTGACTGGAAACCTCCTAACGGCAGAGCACGGTGGCTTGAAAGTGGAGCGTGGAGCTGCATGCCTTCCTGACCACACACGTGCCCCAGCAGCGTGCCGGTGGCACTCGCTGTGCTCCCCGAAATCTGCCATGTCACCTGCTCTGAACAAGGGCAAATGGAGCCAGGCTCTGCACCAGGAGAAGGAGAGCTCTTTCCCTGATTCCCGTTGTACCAATGGGCCAGAGCTGGGACAAACACCCACCTGGCATGATTTACCTCTGGTTTAGCGCTGTTTCATGACTCCTGAATGCTGTGGGAAAGATGGAACAGGTTCTTTGGAGTTGTTATTAAAACTTGCACAGGGCCTTGAATGGATTGGTGTTAGACATGCTGGCAGGTGCATGTATTCAGGGACTGGGATGCATTACAGGCACCCTTTAGGGGGGAGGTGGAAAAACCTTGGAAAGACAGATTATGGGCATGCATTTGCATTCATGCATATATGTATTTGTGTGCAGTTTCATTTGCTTCTCACTTGCTCAGATTCCAAGGTGAGCAGGAAACAGCTCTCTCTAAGAGCTCTTATAATCAAAATAGAAGTTGCTTCAAGCCAGAGATGGTCTCTCATTGAATGCCCAAGGCCAGTCCATGATGTGGGCACAGGGGTGAGGCTGTAGACAACTCTGACCTTGGGTTTTGGCACATGGAAGTTCTGGCAGCATGAGACAGGGCCACGTGCAGAAGCAGCTTTGCATGTAAATGCCTCTTTTTTGGGGGGAGATCAGTCGTGTGTGCATCAATGGTTTGTGAGCGTGTGCCTGAAGGGCAGATGGCACCTAGGGCTCATGGGATGTGTCCTGTGTTTCTCCTAACACAAGCCAAGCCACCACCCCACTGAGGAACAGGGAGGAGCCTGAACTTACAGTCAGATTGGTTGTACAGGCTGTAAGCTGCCTGTACGCCGGGGCCAGTTAAGGAGATCTGCGAGGTGAAAGTGATGGTGATGTCTGCAGAGGACGTGACTGGGATCCGCTCAGCGTAGGCTTGCAGGGTCCGCAGGCCACACAACCTGAGGAGCAAACACAGGCAGGATGTCTGGGGCAGGGAGGAGAAGGCAAAGAGCAGGGCAAGGGGGCTCGGTGGGGCTGGGATGGCAAAGGGACCACACAGACTGGGTGTGGGGGGGAAGCCAGGAAGGCAAAATGCCTTCAGTATGACATGAGGTCCAGAGTGACCCTACTATCCTTGGACATTTCCCACTTCCTAGGCAAGCACTGAATTCAGGCCACACAAAGCAATTCAGTTCTTACCTTCATCTTCCCAAAGACGCCCTGTTGTAGAAACTGAGGGGCTGACAGTTTAAGAGAAGAAGGCAGGGAGAGAAAAAGTGGAAATCCTAACCCCTGGAAGCATAGCTTCTGGGTCAGAGCCTTCAGAGGAAAAGAAATCACCCCCACGGGAGCAGTGGAGAGAACGTTAATGAGATGGGCTGGGGGAAGATTTGGAGGGAAAGGGGCAATTTTACAGTAAGTGGGAAGGAAACCAAAAGCCATAGGCCTGTCTGTCTCGGAGCCTGCTTTGAGGAGGTGGGAGTGCAGCAGCTCTTGGTCCTTTGCAACTGGACAGCAGTGGGCAGGAGCCCCCGCTCCGTATGAATGCCAGCTTTGGGAATTCCTGCAGCGGGAAGTGGCTGTAGTCAAAGCAGGAGGCTACGGAGCTAGGTGGAAGATCTGTACGGAGGTGGATGCAAGGCAACGGCACACACAGATAATATTGCAGAGGTGGTGACAGGCAGATTTGCAAACACAGGAGACGTGGGAGGACACCAAGGTTACACACACAGGAGAAAACTAGGAAGCCTGATGCAAACAGCAAGACAGAGAAGGCAGGCTGGTAGCTCGAAGCAAATCTATAAAAAATGTGCTCAGTGGGGAGCCTGTGAACAAGAGAGGCTGGAAAAGACGTAGAAAAGCAAGTGGCACCAGCACAAACAGTGGCTACTGAGTGTGATGATAGGCCCTCCTCCCGCAGACCTGGTGGCCAAAGCGAGCAGGGAACCTGCAGAGGTTTAATCCCAGTTTAATGCCAGGTGGGAAGTGAGAGACAGAATCCAGGGCCTCAGCACACACCTTCTGTTCTGAATTATCCACTGTCCTTGGGTGCAGGGCAGGTCATGCTTCTGTCTGCTGAGCGCGTAGGCATCGAACCAGAGGGTGACCCCGTAGTCGAGGGAAGGGACCTGCAGGCAAGGGGGTCCAAAGCAGACTGTAGACAGCCCCTGTGAGGGCTGAAGCCCACTCCACATCACAGAAACGAGCAGGGTAGGTGTGAAGGGGGAGCTGCCAATTCACACACTGCAGCCCACTAAGAAGCACCCTCTAAACTGGGGCCATACCACAGACCAGGGTGGCTCTGGTGCTGGTCTCAGTGCACTGTAATTCCTAGCAATTTCTAGGAATCTGGGTCTGCCTTGAGCTCCTCTGGGAACCAGATTTCAGATTCCTCCTCAGCTTCATGCAATATTAGATTCCTTCTCCTTCAGAAACATGCATTTTGTTGAGGCTAGGCAGGCTACCACCCCTCACTTGCTTCTCATGCTGATCTGACCAAGACCACTGGCTGTACCCGCCTAATGTGGGAAGGGCCACATGGGTTTTGGGGCGGGGATGGATGCTCTTGTGGGAGCTGGCTCTTACCGTCATGTGCCAGGTGCACTGAGTGTTGGGCGAGTAGTAACTGGGGTAGTGTGGGGTGCCGATCTTCCCCTGCAGCTCCAGGCCCTCCCGCAGGGTTATATTCACTTCGCAGGCTGAAATACAGACATTCAAAGCCCTGGTACCTGTCAGCTCAACCTCAGCCTGGGGTTGACGTGTACTCATCCCATTGCTGGAGGCGAGAAAAGGTCCTCTAAGGCCTGATGCTAAACGTGACTGGAATGTTCCACCACCACCCTTCAAGGAACCATTTCTACCTGGCAAGACTTTTTGCCCCATGCTCTTGTCCAGAGAAAGGTAATGGTAGTGTACGTTGCTGCTTAGACTCTTATACTGAACTGACATTTATCTCTAAGTGTGCCTGGACGTGATGTCCTGGCCACATCGGTCCTGTCCATGCCTGGCCTTCTCTTAAAGTACCACAATCACTCAGGCTCTGCTTGCCAAAGCCTGGGCTATGAAGACTCGAGCCAGATGATAATGCATGAGTCCAGGTGAGGGAGCAGCACCTCTAGGTGCTGTGATGTTGTAGGAGATAACCTATCTCCTTGGATGTCTTCAAGGACAGGCTGGATGAGGCTTTGAGCAACCTTCCCTAGTGGAGGGTGTCCCTGCCCGTGGCAGAGGGGTTGGAACTAGATGGGCTTTAAGGTCCCTTCCAACCCAAACCATTCTATGATCCTTCCTGTGTCTATGGCCATCCTCCTCCAGCCTTCCTTACCTTTGAGGGGCACTGCCTGTGCTGAGAGGATGAAGGGGTCAAAGTAGCTGTACATGGCTTTCTTCCACACAACTGACATGACAGGGCCAGATGAAAGGACTTCGACAACTGCCTCCTGACGGCTGCAGCCGTAGATCCTCAGGGGAAAGAGATAAAAGGATGAGAGTGAAGCAAGTAATAAACAAATGAAAGAGAGGAACAAGAAAGAGAGACAATGGATGCCTGTGTTATCCACAGCACACCCCTGCTGCGAGGCACTAGCGGAATCAAATAGAGGGCCAGCAAGGAGACAGCTCGTGCTGCTGTAATCTCTCAGGCTGCACAGCTGGTTGTGTGATATCCCACATCAGTGAACTTCAGCTGATCAGCAAGAGGCAGGTTCTGCATCAAAGAGAATTTCCTCTGATGTAGTCTAACACCTTCCCCTGCTGTGGTGTGCCATGCCATCCTGCCCGGCTTTCCCCACCATGCTCGCCCTGCTCAGGAGCTACCTACGAGGTGATGAGGTGTTTCTCCAGGGGCCCAGCTGTGTCATACATAGCCAAGCGGTCCCTGCAGTCCGGGAGAGTCCACTCCAGGTGTAGCTTGATCATGTAACCCTTGAGGCTGTGGAGGTGCCAAAGGCAACTGGAGGCCAGATAGTCAGGGCCCTCCAGCCTTAGGACGTCATCCTCCTGGACATAGCTGTACCTGTAGCAACCTGAAACCAGGGGAAAGATGAGGGATTTAAACCTCGGGGTGATGTAAAAGGAGAAAGTGAGGCTTAGGAGAGGTTGTAAGGGAAATTAAGATATGGAATTGTCACCTGGGATATCAGTGTGAGCTCTGTTTCAGGGCAAGCCTGACTCATCCCAGTGATCTCAGTTTACTTCTATATATGTCGTGGTTGCACCAGTCCCCTCATACCATTGCCCCAGTTTCTCTGTGTAAGAACCGTCCCCTCTTCCTTGGTTAAGCTAACACTACCTCAGGCTTTAAATATCAGCACAGCTGTTTTCCACTGGCTTTTCTGGCTTTTTTTTTTTTTTTTTTTCTTTTTCACCTCTTTCTCCTCTCACCCCCATATTCTTCCTGGCTTTACATCCCCCTCCTCTGCCTTCCGGCTTTCAGCAGACTTCCAGACCAGGATTTTTGAGCAAAAATCACCTTAAAGGTGAGCCTCTAATAGCATATCTAGTGCAAGCTGCCAGCCACAACACTTAACACCACCATCTGAAATTACTAAAACCATCTTCAAACATCGCTAAGACAACAGACTCCAAAATGATTGGCAGCACATCCAGTGCAGAGCCACGCAGGGAAACCCCCACCCCACTCAGCAAAATTTCATGGGGCCTGGAATTAGCACCATTGTATCAGTACACCAAGCTATTTGACGTGACTCATCAGGACAGGGACAAGATCAAAGGTGGCTGCGCTGTCCCTGGGAGTTGGTACCTCTGCACGGTGTTGTGCTACTGGGGGCAGAGGAGTCAGGATGCTCAGAGCAGTCCAGCACGTAGCTGCGTCATGGAGTTTGGGTCTGGCCAAGCAGTGGCACTGGTGGTCCCTTGCTATTGTTCTCATCTCCCCTTCCCAGGATTTACAACTCACGGAAGCCAAAAAGCTTTCTGTCCCCTGTAAAAATCCCTCCCATAAAGTCACAAACTCAAAAGGAAAGGAAAAGATAGCCTACCCAGAGTGGATTTCAGCACTACTATGTCTTTCACACTGGATTCTGTTAGAAAGGAAATATATAAAGGAAGATAAACAAAAAGATAAACTGGTAGCATGGCAGGTGGTTACTCCCTTCCTACGTAAATGGCTCACAACTTCGCCATGGGGCATCCTCCAGGTACATCTCTGTCTATTCACAGGGACCTGTTTCAGTCATGCCTTCCCCACCCCATCTCTCTGGCCTCTTCCCCAAATCCAACAGCCCCAATTCATGCTTTCCAGCCCACCATGCACTTCTCTGCCTTTTTTCCTTGCCCATTTTTTGTGCTATTCCAGGTCGTATTCCCCTTCCCAGGAGGGCTGGGCATTGCTTCAAGCAGCCATCCTCCTCCTCTGCCAGCCACACTGCAGGGTACAACGCTACTTCCCAGAGCCTTCACCATCTGCTCACCCCTCCCCTGCTCTCCCAGTTTAAATAACCCTCACTGGAAACATGGGAGTTACTGAGGGTGGGGAAGATGGTCCCTCTTGATGACCACTGGCTGATGAGCTATTCAGCATCCTCATAGAGTGCACTGCTGGAGAAGGGAGGTGCAGAGAAAGCCACCAGCAAGGACTACAGATCTGTGCAAAACAGTGTCACAGGGTGGACAACACTTTTAGGAGAGCTGGGCTTTTTGCTCCAGCCTCCCACTTGAACTGGAAGCAGCCAGAGATCAGGTGCTACTGGGAATAATTGCCAAAACAGAAAGTACTGTGAGGTCAGTTGGGTGTGAATTGCTGCTGGGGGATTGTCTATAGGTCAGGGCTTTGGTCTTTAGTAGCTGCTAAGCAGAGTTTGCAATTCTGTGGGGAGAACTGAGCAGTTTTGTCGTGGCAAAAGCAGATGTTGTGGAAAAGATGATCCTCCAGGCATAAGGCAGGCTCCTGGAGAAGCTCACGTGCTGTAGGGAAGGACATATGCTGACTTGATATTAAGTACTCCTATCTGAAGGTAATAAACCCGAGTTCCTGTAAGGAGAAGGAAGTCCTGAAACTCTCTGGAGGAAAGGGGAAGCTAGTGTCCTGGGGTGAGCATCGCTGTTAGTAAAAATAGAGCGTTGGAGAGGTTCCTGTGCTAATCAGGGGTTTGCAGCGTGGTGTCGTAAGGCAGGCCGCAGCTAGACTTCATGTTTAGAGCTAAGCAGGTAAGCAAATGTGTCTGTCGGAAAGCAATGAAGTGCTAATGATGTGCTATTAGCTCGCTATTTTTTCACTCCAGTTTTACAGGGCAAAGGAAGCCAGAGGTTAAGTCATTGGCTTGAGGTCATCCTGTCCCAGCAGTATTTCAGGCTTTTGTCTTAGTTGCTAGACTGTGCTTCTGACTGGAGAGGGAGGTGAAAAGGACTAGGGAAAGCAGAAGGAGCTGGAGAAATGACAACTGGTGCGTTAACTCCAAAATAGAAAGAAGTGTGATTTGCTGAAATGAATAAAACAGTGAAATAGACGCAAAGGGAATAAGAGGGAACTTGGAACGGCTAGAAGAATGGCACCATTATTGTTGTTTGTTTATGAGTTATATTATGAAGTCAGTGAATAAAGGGAAAGTGCTAGATAGGCTGACTTGGAAGCAGTTAGCATATTATTTCATGATACCTTTCTTAAGAAAGTTAATTGAAATTGGCTGAGCATAAGGTCAGGCATGCTGGAAACACATCATAAGTAGAAGTAAGTGACTAATGGTAACTGCGGGAGGAGATGCTAATGCAGCTTCAGCATAAGTTCTTAACATGGTGGTCAGGATGAGGGAGTGAAAGTCATTTTGAGGAAGTTAAATTTTCTTTGAGGACACAAAAAAGAAATGACCCCAAACCAAAACAATTGACATGTGGAGGAAACAATTAAAGAAAATAAGGTTTGCTATATTAAAATAAAATTTACCTTAGAAAAATGCAAGATAACATGTCTGGGGAAAAATACTTGGAGATGTGACGTTTCATGGGAAGAAGAAACTTGGAAATGAGACTCCAAGGAGAGAGAAGAAACACAATGCATTTAAAAACCTGTGAGGTTTGGGGCTCTGTAAGAGGGATCAGTTCAGGCTGAGAAGATAAGTCTCGTTATAAAGACCAAATACAAATTCCATTGGACAAATCCCCAGTCCTTTGTCAAACACCTACTTTAGAGTAGTTCTGTAGGCGTGGCTTTTTAAACACTGATCTTCACTGTGGGCAACAATAAATAATCCTTAAAATCATATGTCAAGAACTTAAGTGGCAACAATGCTTCGTCTCAGAAGAAGTCTAGTGGTGACTCAGGTGTGTTGCCTTTGTTCTTCTCTCAATCCAGTAGCTTGGAACAATCTCTCAAAGGACAGGAGGAAACCTAATCACTTGCTAATTTTGAGCTGAGCTGATCAAAGTCATGGCCTGTGTAAGTTCTTACTCCAATAGAAGCCAAAGTTGATGGGAGAAGGAAGGGGGGAAAAACAAAAGTTACCTAGCTGGTCACAGTCAGCTGTACCTCCAATAATCTTCAATCCTTCAAAGGAGGGATGCTTTTTTTAATCAAACTTCAGTTCTCCTCCATCAGGAAGAAATACCTGTAATTGTATCTCCCGATCCTCGCTTTTCCTCTTTCCTCTACAGGTTTCCCCTCTCCCCTTCAGCACCGACTTCTGGCCTTTCCTCCTAACCTCCCTTCAGCACCTCCCAGATCTTAGAGCATCTCTGACTGCTCAGGCCACAACCGAGCAGCTGGTACTTACCCAGCAGCACCAGGGAGTCTGGGTTGACCCTGTACTCTGTCTGGTAGGACAGGCTGCCCGAGCTGTTGAAGCTGGTGGAGAGCTCTTGGTGGAGCATGGTGTTTACCTTCTCAGCAGTCACCTCCTTCTGCTGACTCTCAGGGATTTGGAGGGCAAACCAGAAGAAGAAGGTCAGAGCCTCCTCCCTAACAGAGAAAGAGCATGTTAAATAACCTCTCTCTTCCTCTCCAGTGATTCTGGAGAGGCAAACCCCAGAGATTAACCCCCCACTGTTTTTCCACGGGTCAGACATATCTTTGTGGACTTTCCAGCTTGCTGCTGTGACCCAGAGGAACCATTCTGAGAGCTGCTATATCCACAGTGGTAGTTAATGCTCAGTCCTTTGGAGAAGGAAGCCATTTTATGCCATCTGGCTTTAGTGATGACCATATGTGGCCAAATTAATGTGATAATTAATCAAGGCTGGACTAATGAGTAGTCTCGTTTGAGGTAGAAGTGACCTTTGGTTACTACGGCCCAGAGGTTGAAAAGAAACTCTCAAGACTTCATTGTCTCACCTGCCAGTGGTGTCAAGTGAATGATTTAACACTCAGTACCTTACCACAAGCAATTAATGCTGGGCAGGCTCAAGCTGCAGGAGACTGTCTGGGAAAGCTCTCTTCAACCAGCTGGCAGAGAAAATTGGCTGGGGGAGGAGGGAGAGAGGTTGAAACAAACCTTTGTTCAGTAAAAGGCTAGATGAAGAATTGCAAGTGAAACTTTACTTTCCCCAGTTGAAAATGGAGTTACATCAAAACTGGAATTTTCCTTAGTTGAAGGACAAATTTAGGGGTGTGATTTTCCATGGAAAAAAATCAGAAGCAAATGTATACGTCAGTTTGGAAGTTATTCCTGCTTTCTTGATCAACTGTGATGACCTGCAAAGCTGTAGTCCCATCTGTCCCATTTCATTGTTATCCTATTCCCAGGTGGACCATGGTTCTTGGCTGGAATACCTTTTCCATGGTTCATGCTGACCTCTCCCTTCTGGTGCCTAGAATCAGGCCATGAAATTACTTACTTGAACTAGGGACATTAATTTCCAGCTGCTTAGTTTCTACTGAGAATGCCAAGCCTGGGTTTGTGGTTTTTTTTTTTATTATTATTATTTTTTATTTTTTTTTTACGTTCTTCACAGTGATTTTTTTTCCTCTCTTGAACTTTCGCCTCTCTGAAAAATTTCTCAGTTTGGCTTTTCATCATGACCTTGGATGAACATGAACATCAAAATATGCCCTGCTCTGTTATGCTGGAACCATTCTTGATCTGGACTGCCCAGCCTAGTTTAGAGGTCATGGTAGGGACTGCAGCAGCTTGTGATGGCCAGACTTCAGTGAAACCAGAGTACAATTGACTGGAACCTTTCACACAAGAACAAGCGAAAATGCTGTGGGTGCTACTCACCCAAAGGCATACACTGTGCTCGAGTTGTAATATCGACCCAGCTCTGTGGCACCAATCAGTTCCTTCAGCTGCAACGAGAATGTTGTCTGATAACTATTGTGCAATGTTACAGTGGCAAAGGACCTATGGCCAACCCTATATTTCATCCCTCTTGCTGTACAGACCCACCAAGTCTGACACTTGGATGGGGCTACCTCTCCCCTTCCTCTTTCTACTCACTGAACTGCCTCAGGGCCAGCTCTGGTCATGAAATTGCCCTCACCATCTTCTGGAGCTTAGCTGACTCCAACCAGAAGGCTCTCGACTCCACCTGCCCAAGGTCCGGGGAGTATTGGCGATTGAGGACCTGGAGACTGCCAGAGTAAAACTGCAGGACGGCTGGTTCCAGGTGCCATGGTCTGTAGTCTGCCAACAGAAGACACTACTGGATTACCTTGCTGATATATAGGGGGTTTTACCCCCGTGTATGAGTCTGTTAAATCACGCAGAGTCACTAACGTGCTTTGGGCTGGGCATTGTCTTGACTGCACCCCACCCACCTCCCGCCTGGGGACAAAACATCTTGAATTTTTACCTAGGAAATACCAGGTTGCTGCAGCAGCTCCAGTCAGCAAAAGAAAGGCTATCCCAAGGGGCACATAGCGGAGGTAGTTATGGGAGTTAGTCTCCGATTCATCCTTTGAGAGGGAGTTGGCATCTTCCTCCTGTTCCTCGGCCTCCATCAGGGGCATCTAGTGATACAGCACAGCATGGTCAGGCTGGGTTTTCTGCATCTCTCCACATATGTCTCTGGAGGTGTTCCAACATCTCTGTGCTCCTTTCCCAAAATCTATAGCCCCAAGAGATCTGTGTGCTAACCATCAAAGACTTTGCTCAGCTCGGATGTGAGTAAAACTCCTCATTCAGTGGGAGACAGGCTTCCAGGACACTGCACTGTGTCTCCTGGATAAGCCCACAATTTTCAAAGGCATTCCCTGGGTTTTGCTTCTGCCAAAACCACAAATAAGTGCAATAATTAATTTATCTGGAGACAAAACTGTTGCCCTCCCAGGCTGGGAATGGTTTTAAAGCTGGTATTTTACTGACCAAGAAATTAATATGAAAGAAAATCCATGACCTCAAATTACACACAGAAGTCGCACAAAACAGACACAGCCTGGGAGCAAAGTTGCACTTTGCCTACTGTGCCATTTTGCTCCTGGTCCCTGAAAGTCAGCAAATCTTGCCATTCACACCAGATCATGTGTCCCAGGGCTAAGCCCATGCTGGCACGGACTCAGTAGCTCTCCAACACCCTCTTCTTGTGCCAGGGGACACCTTCTAGCTTCTTTTGCCTCTAGTTTCCCCAGGCTGCTGCTTTTGCTTCCTCCTGACTGCTCCCTTTCTGTCAGCCCCAGAGTCTGAGGGTAAGAAATACCACTGCCCAAGAGACCCATGTTAATCTTGGTTATCTCACCCGGCTTCCTTCTCCTTTCCTCTGCCATCACCCAGTGCACGGGCCCCCCCCAAAGGCTTTCTGGGTGGCTGAGGAGGAAAGGGATGTGAATGCACCCGCGTGAGAGAGCACAGAGGTTTTGGGGAATGCCTGTGCCCTGTCTACGCACCTGTGAGTCATCTTTCTGCCCAGTGGTGCGTGTGAGCGTGGGGGCATGAGTGCATGGGAGGGACTTGCTGCGGCTGTGGGAAGAGATGGTTGGCCTCTTGCACATTTTAGCCCGCCTGGATGCCACAGAGTGTTCACATAAGGGCAAGCAGGCTTCTCAGTATCCCTGCTTCCCCCCAGTTACCGAGCCCCGAGACCTCCAGGCTGCCTTGCAACGTGGGAACTTGCTTGCAGGACGTGAGCACCAGGCAACTCACCCCATTAAACCCTGCTGGGTGAACATCAGCACTCAGACAATCAGCCAGACACCTGCTTGCTGTAATGCACCCTTCCAGACCGGCACCTCCCAGCACAGGCTGCCCTCCCTTGCTTCTCGTGGGTCACCTCTCTGTGCCACCCCTCCCTAACAAACCAGGCTGGGCGGTCCAGGGGCGCAAGGGCACTGCTCCACTATGGCAGCATCCCTTCCCACACGGCAGGCACAAGCAAAGAACCGCAGGTTGAGGGGTGGGGGAGGAGGGCAGGAAGCAGCAGCAGAAGAGCCTCTTTGTTAGAAGATCTGATGGTAGGCACTGGGGATTCCCCCAGAGCTGCAGACCTACCTTTGAAACCTGCTGCTGCCTGTGAGACCGGGCCCGGACCCCCTACGCAAGCCAGCTCACACACGCGTGGAGGATGGGGGGAGAGAGGAGGACATCTATTTACCCAAGCTCAAGGTCTCCTCAGCGATCAATAACCTGATGCCATGTCCCTTCAGCTCGGCCTTTGTCCTGCACCGTCCTGCAGCAATGGGTCAGCACACCCAGTGCAATGCCTTTTTTCTGTCCTGAAATGGAGCTTTTGGAGGTTTGCAGGGGGAGAAGATCCACAGGGTGAACCTGGAAAAAGTCAAGGAAGGAGCACCTCCAGCTGTGCAGAGAAGAGCAACCCAGGAGGCTGGTGCAGATAGCTTACGTCGTCCTCCTCGGGGGACAGGGAGTTGCTGAGCAACTCCTGTATTTCTTAGCTACCCTTCTCGGTCCCATTGGAGGGAGAGGCAAAAGGCAGGGTGTGTGCTCCCCACCACAGGGATGCAGCTGCTGGTTGGCAGGTGTAGGTCCCTTGAAAGAGGGAAGATGGCAGTAGACAGCAGGTCCAGTTACCACGGTCGTCATTCAGATGAAAGCACAGCACCGTTTCTCTCAGTCCTGATCCGCAAGAATCCCTCTGGTCTTCTCGCACTTCCTGCTGCCCAGACTCCCAGTACTGGGCTCCCCGCACTCTGTTGCACGGCCACTCACTCCTCCATGCAGCATCTGCTTTTCTTCCAGCCCCAGGTCCTCCCCACCTACCTTGCCTGCACCACCTTCTACTTACAGCCCCACAGCTCTGTATGTGCTCCTTTGTTTTTCACAAAAAGCAACCACGGTCCAGCTAGAGCAGAGTAAACAGGGTTACTCTATCAATAAATGGATGTAGGGGGTGGGGATATGGACGACTCTTGACCTGGGGCTGAGCTCCAGCTGGTGGCATTGACCCGGTGCTCATTTGGGCTTATTTTGGCAGCCTGGCAGGGATAGCTGTTTTCAGCTCTAACACTGGTTCGGGTTCAGACTGGGACCGCATGAAGAACAAATGCCATTGCTGTAGTTGCTTCATGGTGGATTCTCCTAGATAAATGTGGATGAAAACCTGCAGTGTCTGACTGGGAATGTGTCAGTGTGGTTATCCCAACTAACTCATTGCTGCACATGTGGGAAACTGAGGCATGCAATGACAATAAGAAAAGCTTTCAGAACTGCTTGACAGATTTGAGAGACCAGACTTCACTTTTTAAAGTTACTTTGAGCCTAAATTTCCCCAGATAACTGGGGACTAGCTGCATCTTCAGGCAGATATGTATTTGTACATGGCTTTCGCAAGCTCACACTATAAGGGCTGGCCACTGTGGGTCAGAACCCAGCTGTGGGTATTTCCCAATGCCAGAGACCTTACTTTTTTTGGTATCCAACTTTCCTGGAAAGAAGCATTCTCCTTCTCTGGTGTTTTAAGCAGAACAAAAAATACAGAATCTCAATCTGATCTATCTAAGCAAGCATACCACATCTATCACCGCAGGCTTTTGAATCAACCAAGGACCCAAACCCCTGATCAGATCTGACTTTAGAGGAATTCCTTTACTGCAAGTGCCCTTTGCTTTCTGCTTCTCCACAGGAAAAAAAACCAAACAAACAGGAAGGGATGTGGGAGGGGGCTGAGAGCGATGTTGCCTATTTATGAACAAGGTATCTTGGAAAGAGATGAGAGATGTGACAGTTGTCTTTGCTGTATCCTGGCTTGAGATAAAGAGAGGGCTCGTGTCTGTGTTTGCTCAATATTTTCCACACGGTGCTGGCATTCAGCTTTGGTTAGCCTCTGGTACTGCCGGACACTGTCGTAGTGTCCTTCTGTGGTTTTGCGAACCACTCACTGTGCATCCACACTGGCTTGAGAGGGGACAGCTCCCCATGTGACGTTTCCAAAGAGCTCTTGGGGACCCAGCAGAGAAAGGGCCCCCTACCACTGACAGCGTTACGCCTTTGGTATTCACAACCTGGGTTACTCACATATGAGACCACATGATCTTGTCTTCCTGGAAGAAAGGTCCGGTTATCGTCAGATCTGATGTCGAGCGCTTCCTGCCGCAGCGTGTCACACATTCACACCCAGCGTGGCTGCGAACACAGTGCTAACAGCTTGCCAGCTTGAGAGCTGTCAGCATTTTCACAAGGGGGGTAGGTGGGTGGAATACTGAGCCAGCAGGATGGTCCTAGGGGGCTTGCAGCAGGATCACCTCCAACTCTGCTTGCTGCCTGAGGTGGCTGAGTCCCCCGGGGAAGGGAACAGGACAGTGGGCTTAAGGTATATCGGTCCCAGGAAAGCGTTGCCTCGTCACTTATTTAGAAAAGCTGTTAATCCTTTTCCCCCACCCCAAAGGACAGAAAAACATTGTAGATTCCTCAATATTTCTTTAATTTATAAAGAGGCAAAAGGATTTTTTTTTTTTTTTGTACTCAGCAGCAAGAATAATTGAAAAGCTTATGAAGAACTACATTGGGACAGGATAACCAGCAGTACAACTAGGATACTTGGCCCATGTGAGATAGCAAACTGCCCCTCAGGGGTGAGGGGTTCAGTGTCTCTTTTTGAAGTCCATCTGGGAAGATTCTCAAAGTACAGTTAACAGCTGGGCAGGCCATGTGCTTCCTTATCCAGGAAGCTATGGGGTCTTCTTCACTTGCTGTCTCCTGGAGTCAACACAGCAATCCACGTCTTGATGCAGGTGGTGAAGAAGCTGGTGAGAGGAGAGCTACAGCTCTCCCAGCCCTCTCACCTGCAGGCAGGCTCAAGTCCTTTGAGCAGTTCTTTTGAGGTGAAATCCAAGCCAGTGGGTGATCCCATAGCTGGGGCTCACAATGGCATTCAGGCTGCATAATGCAAGGTCAGGTAACAGTGTGGGACCAGGACAAAGGACAAGCTCCATGTTTGTACGGGCAGAGGTAGGGAAGGATTAGTTCTGGGTGATACAGGGGTGACAGAAGAACCAACAAATTCGATATCCTTGACCTTGACTTCTGAATAGTCCAGAAATATGGCAAGAAAGAAGACAGACAGGACAGATGTTGAATGCAGGGATGGATGTAACCAGAACAACTTATTTTCCTTCACCTTGCTGCTTTTCTTCTGTGGTGTGCTGCTTTTTCTCAACCCAGCTAAGCAAATGCAGAGGAAAAAGAAAGAGAGAAAGAAAAAAAAGAGTAGTCTTTTCTATCCCCATTCTTTGTGAGTGGAATGAGGTTTTCTTTTCAGCAAAGGTGCAGATTCGTGGGTTAGTTTTCTGGGCTCATTCACCACATCTTTGCTGCTAATTAGGCAGTGGTTTCCCTTGAGCAATGGAAGGAATGGGCAGCACTGTTGCGATGTTTTCCACTAATACAGGATGTGGGATGAACTATTCTGCAATCAGCTTATCGTCGTCAAGTAACTATTTTGCCAGCAGGGCAGAGAGGCTTTCGATTTCATGAAAAATATTGCAGCAAGAATGGGAAACTGTGTGCGTTCTTTTTACTGCCATCATCAGACCTCGGGGAAAGAAGGGGGGGGGGAGGGGGGAGAGGGAGGAGGAGAGGGGATTTCCCCAGTATTTTTAACCCAACAATGGGGATTTCTTTTTACACTGCACTGCTTAGACAGCTGATGCTGTTATGGCTTAGAGACTCGAGTCTAAAGCTGGACTGAGTAGCTCAGAATGTAATCTCTGATTAAAATCTGAGGAGGGGACATCACCAAAAAAATTACACCCTTGGTCAGTGAGGAGATGTCTTCATCCATTTCATGATCGGCCCCAGCACTGACTGGAGGTGCTACTGTCCCTTCTACAAAATTTCATATACACCTCTTCAGGCATTTCTCCCTCCTGTTAGAGGATTTTAGGCAAATGGACCACGTGCCTGTTCAGCCTCAGAGCTGTGTGCTATTTTACATCAGCATGGAAGTGCTGGCACAGCCTCCTGCTGGGCTGGGAAGATAAAAACAAGCTGGTGTGGTTCAGGATGGCACTCGAGCATTGTGGGAAGGGAGCTTTATGCCATCCGATCCAGTAATAGAAAACAGGTTCACTATGAAGGTGAGTCCGTGTTGGCCTGTATGCTTAAGAATCTGGCTTCTACATCTCCATTAGCCGTGTAGCCACTGAATGGCTTTTATGTGCCATTATCATTCTCCATGTGTTGCTTTACTGTCCACTAGCCCAGTTACCCATGCAAAACATCCTCTCATTTCCAGCGGCCTGTTTCACTAACACTTTACCTTGGGATGGATTTACATTTTGTCCATCCTGTTCCTTTTCTGGCTTTGCAGCCCTCTGGAGTAACTGTGTTCTCCAGCCTCATGAAAGAACCGTCCCAACCGGTTTGATACTGGAGTCACGTTCATGTCCTCAATAGAAAAACTGTCCATCTAGCCTTCCCTGCAGAGAGGGCCTTTCCCACCTGTGGGTTTCTTCCCAGCAGATCCTAGGCAGAACAATGGCTGTACTGGCTTTGGAGGTCCCTCAGGGAAAGGTAGGCACCAGTGTTTGGGACCTGGCTGGAGCAGGGTGTTCTGCATGGATCCTCATCCTGGCTTTGCCTTACAGGTGGAGGCTGAGAGAAGGACGATGTAGCATGTGCTGCCGGTGTACAGGGGTCCATCGGGGGGCCTGCCTTCCCACTCCTCTCCGTTACATTCATAGTATCACTGTCATACAGGTCTGGTGGGTCAGGGAAGTCTGTGTCCAGCTGGCATAGGGCCTCAGCAGGTGGTAAAGCTGCTTTGTCCATCTCCTTTTCATCCTGTTTCAGACCTGGTGTTGGTGAGGTGCCTTCACTTGCTTGGAGAGCCCCAGAAATAGCCATGGTCCGCTGGATTTCACCTTCTGTCTCTTCCATGAAGGACTTGTTTTGGAATCCCTGGGTCACCTTAATACACTGAAGGAAGTTGTGGGACAACACAGGCATGTCCTCTGCCAGCGTGCAGATGTCTGAGGAAGGGAGAGCATGGTAAGACTCTCTGTCTTCACTGACACTGCCTTCCTGGGTGAAAGGCTCATAGGTGAAGTAGACCTGACAGGGCTCGATCTCAAAGGAGTTAGGAAGGTGGAAGAAGAAATAGCCTTGGTTGGTGAAGCAGCTGGATACAGAGTGCCCACTGGTTTCTAAGGGAGGATCAGGAGTCAGGGTTCCCTTGGAAAGTAGAAACTGGCATTCCTGGTCATTCTTCTGCATCACCTCGAGCATGGAGATCTCTGGGGTTGTGCTGTTCACACAGTAGGAAGATATGGAGAATGGGGAGGAGAGCCATTTCTGATGGGGGAAAAAACACAGGAGAGAGACTGTTATGCCCAAGGTATAAAACTCAGTGAGGAACCAAAGGTTTCTTCTCCTGAGCACCCACAGCAACCAAGTGACCTGTTCACTGTCCGAGCAAGAGTTACCAGTGGTGATGGGGTGGGAAATTTACATTCATGATGTCTCATCTGCAGGATTTTCAGAGAGAGCATATCTCTCTGTCGCTCTGAAATCAAAAGTGGATCTTGCAAGCCTATGTTTTGAAATTTCTGGAGGGGAGAACAGAATATGGAGGATTAAAGTAAAAGTAAGAAAAGATTGCAAGACCATAAGGTGAAGTGAAGGTGGGAACATGAAAAGCAGTTCTGAGATGCGTCTGTTCCTGTGCATTCCAGATGCGATCTATTCCTAGGTGCTGAACTGGTTTCTGATACATCTACATGGCCCTATGCAGATTTCTTGTCTAAATTGCTCTTCTAGGCTCCTTGTGCCTAAATTTCCTCACTCATCCTAAGTGACATCCTGCAGTGCATTATTATCCTTAAAAATAAACTGGTTTTGATAACATTCAACTTCATTGCCTTTATGGCTGGTAAAGCAAATTTTTCTAGCTCTTTCTGCACTGAGAAAGTGTCTTCAGTGCCTGCTGCACACCCTGCCCCCCCTAATCTGCACTACTCCCCTGTAGTTCAAGCTTTCTAAGGCTTTTTGCACTCAGGATTTTCCAAAGCTCTGCCATCCTCTGGACCCTCTGCAGTTTGTTTCCATCCTTCTTAAAGCGAGATGCCTCTTGGGATCACCTCCCACGTCTTGCATCTGACACTCCCTTTAATACTGTGCAGAATGGTAATTGTCTCCTTGCGGCTGCCCCTACTCACAGAGAGATTAGAGGAAGGGAGAAAGTGGGGGTGGAGAAAGAAGGGAAAGAGACAACAGGAATGCAGAAAACAGCTAAGTGCCATTCAGCATGATGGCAATTTGTATTAGGAGCAGAAGAAAGGCTCACAGCCAGGAGGAGGGGATCACAGCAGGAAATCTGGGCAAGAGCTGAGCAGCCTAGGGCAGGCAGGGAGGGACCAAAGTGGGGTGGAAGGGGATCTGAGAGGCCAAGCTCCCTCATGCAGGTCTCTCGTTTTCTCTCAGGCTCTGAGCAGGGTGCTAAGGTTTGCGTGGTTTGCCATTTCTCGGTTCTGTAACTAGAGATGCTTCAGCTGAGTGTCGGGTTTTAGAAGGTCAGAAAACAAAGCTCGAGTGAAGAACCCAGCAGCTGGTGCTACAGGCACATGCGTTGTGTGTGCACATGTAGGTCCGACAACTGGCTGTCTGTGCCGGGTGTGGGCAGCTGGACCCTCCTCTCCCTCATTTCTCCTTCATAACTCCATGACTTCATCCCCAGTCTCATACCTGAATGTCACCTCCATGAACCGAAACAAGTGGGGGAAAGAACTTCTCAGGGTCTGGGATGTGAATCTTCAGGATCTTCTTAAACCTGGAGAAAAGAGAATGAGAAGGAGAAATGAAGCTGGGCCTGATTCTGACCGATCTGGCACTGTGGTGGGGGTAGGGGACAGCATTGCAGTTCATGGGTACTACCCTGGCATGGGGTAGAGGTAAAATAGGAACAAGCATGAGGCCTCCCCTTGCTTTTGAGTGGTTTGAAATGCAGTAGCTGAGGGATAAGAGGTATAGAGATGAAGCAGTTAAACCTGGCACTGGAAAAAATCACTGCCCTGGGGAAGCACAACCAACAATTCACTGGTTTCTTCCCTGCCTTTGCTGCTCACCACCTGTCCCCTTAAGGCCTGTCCTGATGACAAGGCGGGTCTGCCTTGTTTCCAAGCCCCAGCTGCTGTGAGCTGCCCCCTCTTTGCTTTGCTGCTACCACAATGGCTCAGAGGAGACCATGGCTGGAGTGGGACCATGGCTGGCAAAGGTGTGCCACAGCTCCCTGCCCTGTTAGCAGGATGCTGCATGGTATAGCTAGGACACACTGGCCATGCAAGCCATCTGAGTATGCCTTGCATCACTCCAGAGGCCTTTTCTGGAACCAGTGTGTTGTCATCCTGAGGCAGCATGAAGTGATCTAATCTGCTTTAGCTTCTTGCTGAAGATTTGCTGTGGGATGCTCTAAGACCCTCCTGACCTCTGGAGGCAATCAGTGTACTCTCTGAAGCATCAGAATTTGCTAGTTCTTGCATATAAACTACCTTACATCACTGCAGATGCTATTTTTATTCATGCATGTCTAATCCTTCCTTGGATCTTACCTCAGCATTATCCTCCATCCAATTCCCCCAGGTTGATTATACTCTGTAGAGAAAGGAGGCCTTTTTATCTCTCTCTACACCATATAGCTAGCACTTCCTCACCTTTGTGTTACGACTCAAGGTAAAACACAGTGGCCAGTGACTTTCTCAGTATCCATCTTCCTTCAACTTGCTTCTCCATGCCTTACAGAGCAGCCATCCAGCCTCTGCTGCCTCATCTCTGAGAATATTTCTCCCTGCTCCCTGCCATGATTATCAGTATCCTGCTTCTTTGCCCCTGTTCTGAGATGAGAAAACGTGGCCCTTTCTAACCTCGCTGTGCTGACAGGGCACTCTCTGTATTATTGCATGGGGTAACCTTGTGGGACACTTTCAGTCCTGAATAAAAGCAGTGTCTGGGTAGAAACGCTGGCAAAGAGTTCTTTAAAGCATCATGTAGATGTTTACCAGCATGTGATGAGACACTTCAGGACTGCACAGACCAGGGAGAGGAAGAATTGTAGTTCTCACTCAAGAGTTTTGCTTACAGACCACCTCACCCTGCTTGAGCTCTTGCTGGAGCGTTAAAATGAGAAGCAATACCTAGACTTGCTTGGTCCTCTCTACTGGGGGTGTGCTGAACCCAGTGGCCTGCTTTTTAAGAGGCAATTTTGGTGCCTGTCAGGCAGCATCTCTCTAACGCCTGTGCAACAGAAGTGCTGAGTTGTCTGTTTTTGATTCAGCCAGGGCACGGCACCAGGTCACAGGAGCATGGCACAATATGCTGATGGTGGTGAAATCACATCACCTTGCGCAGCAATATGCCTCCCCAGACAAATGTCAGCCTCATAAGGTTGGGCTATAAACCATTTTTTTAAGCTGCTCTCTATCCTGAGTAACGCCAAGTGAAAAATATCCCCAGTTTTGAAAAGACACAGAAGATGTAGGAAGGGAGAAGAAAACTTGGTTCTCATTTACCATTTCAGGGTCCATAAGTTAATAAGGAAGGCAATCCCAATGATCACGAAGATGCAAGTGCTCACTACAAGAACTGACAGGACTGGACGGAATGTTTCTGCAAGATGAGAGAGAACGAGGGAGTTGTTGTGAAAATTTAACCAGGATTCTGGAGACAGGAGCTGCAGCCCATCCACAGCTGCTCAAGTTGATCAAAGTAAGCCTTTATTATAATTTTAGAATTAATTTTATATAATAATTCTCTCTATATATAATGTTATATAAAGTTATAATATACAGGTCAGATAAATGAGTTCTGCTGTGTTTCGTACGATGCCTTTGAGCTGATACTGGTTTCAGAGTCTGCTTGGCATTGCTTAATAGATAATTTGTGCTGAACAGCTTGAACTCTCTGTTCATAACAGCCGGTGGTTGCCACAGATGAGGTGCCACAGTCTACTCGTTGAAGTGCCCATCGATCTGTCTGTCTCATTGCAAAGTAAAGCATGGAGTTCTAAAATCAGCTTAAGTGGGATTGGAGACTTGAAACAGCATTATGAGTCAGTGGGGAAGACAGTCATGGGGTTCATGAGTCTTTGAGAAGGCAGGAGGACCAAGAATGGAGAAGTTTAGGAGTCAAGGGGCTGTGTTCTTTGGAGAGGTGTAGGAAAGCTTTAGGAGGCTAGGAAGCTTACGGCTTTCCACCACATTTTGGTACGTGGATTGTAGGACTAGGAGAAAGCGACTGAGTTCCCACAGGAGAAAGAGATTGAGTTCTCACATTGCCAGTGCTGCCAGAGCTCCTCAGGCTTTTCTGGCATCACCTCAAACTTTTCTCCATCTGTTTCTTTCACACACATCTCCCCAGTGCACCTGTGCTTGGTCTTGCTATCCTGATGCCCGTCCCTCTGCCTGCTCCCTCATCTCCCTTCACCCTAGTGTCCCCTGGTCTGGGCCTGCAGAGCATCTCTGGAGTAGTTGTGAGGGAGCAGGGAAAAATCAAAGAAGGAGGAGGCATTTTTAGGACATTCTTTCTTTGCCTGTCCTTGAGATGCTACTTAGATCACTTTGTCTCCTCTGCCTCTTGTACCCTGGTTATCTTTGGGTCTTGGTTGCTATGACAACAGGTTGCGGCTGTATCCTATTCATTGACATCACACACTGTCAAAATTTGATCGCCACAGCAACACAGTGCCCTTTCTAAACATAGATCCTCTGTTTATACCAGCACCAGGCACAACAGGGAGGGGCTGAGCAGGGGCAGAGCGGGGGCGACATGAGAAGGAATAACCTCTATCTGCTTAATTTTTGGAAAAGAAATGACAGAGAGCACAGCCAATGACTCACTGAAGAAACTTGCTCAGGGCACAGTCTTTCATGGCTGGAGGTGTCCTCCGTGCCGTGGTTCATGACAATAAGTGATGCAAGTCTCAGCAGACATTTTTGGAAGGGACTTAACATGTGTGTAAGTCTCTTCCATTCTCTGTGAGACTTTGCTTCCTAGGCTCAGGTGTTCTTTGGTTCAGGACTTGTGCACTCTGTTTCACTGCATGTCACTGATCAATGGCTCCAATGAACTGGGACATTTTAGACAGCTGGATTTATGTTCCTAGGTCACATTAGCACCTGGGAAAATGCAAGTCCCGGCCACTGCTTCTGCAGGGCAGACATCTGACCTTACTGCTCTAGGGGAGCAGTCCCTGATTTCCATCTTGTGAATTTTTCCTGGCTTCTGGAAGTCAGAGAGGCTCTGTTGGGGTCAGAGGGTCTTTGCCCTTAAGCCCTGTCAAGCCAGCCTGACCTAACAGATTAGGAAGGACAGATCGTTTCCAACCTTTTCTATTGCTCTTCCATCAACACAGTCCGCCATGCTCATGTTCCTCCAGCATCTAAGCCTGCTTTGACCCTTCTACCTTGTTTTCCCTGAGTCCCCATTTTCCCCTCCAAGTCAGACTGCCTTACTCTGATCCTTACGGTCAGCATGTGTCCTCCACAGTATCGGCTCACTCCAGTCGCTCCAGACGCCTTTGCAGATACTTGAGGCACTTGGCCTTGCACGGACAGCTGCCTCATATTTCAAGTCAGGTAAGAGGTTCTCAAACACCACCCACATCTTGTCATACTCAATGGTGATGTTGTTGGCATCCTTGGAATAGGGAAAAATTAAAGCATCATCAACACCCAGGCTTACAGCCTCACGTACCCATTTCTTCCAAGGCCCCCAGAGAGGACCTGTCTCAGAGGACCTCATGCACTGCTTATTCACCATGGAGGAAAATTCTTCTTTGTTTTGCTTTTTTGAGCCCTTTCAGGTCTGTACTGGAGCTGTCTGGACTTCTTTTGTGACAGCACTAAGCAAAATAGGATTCCTGTTTGCCTCCATATTGTCACCAAACACTGGCAGTGGGTGACAGAGATAAAAGGGTAGGGGGGTGTGATCTGGTCTCCAGATTCACCAAAACTGAGCTTGTCCTGAGGGGTGGCCTGGGAACAAGTCCTGGGAGATGTAAAGAAGACCAGGATTTGTATGAGGAGAGGACCCAGTGTCCCACTCTGTACTCACCTCCCAGGGCTGACCTGTGGTTCGGTATCGCACTTCGTATTCCCGCTCCCCATCCAAATAGTGAGAGGAAATGTTCAGGCTCCATGTTAAGTTGTACTTGGTTTTAGTTTCACTAACCATCTGAAGATTTTCTGGAGGCCGTAGCTTTACTGGAAAGAGAGAAGGAGCAGGGCTGATGATACCTCCACACTGTCTGTCCATAGCAGGGCTCTGCCACAAACCCCGCTGCAGCAGGGTTGGTGTCCTGGCTGTGCTCACAGGCTCCAACCAGCCACGGCCACGTGAGATGGTTAGTGAGTTCCTCCTCTCTGTTCCTCCTTCTTCCGCCCTGTTCCTGACTGCAAAAGGCCTGTTGTCTCTGGACCACGTTAAAGGCAGCTCCTCCTGTGAGACTGGGCCCTGCAGTCAGTGCAATCAGTCCCACATGGCCAAGCATCTGATCCTGACGGGGTGACTCACAGGCAATTGTATGGACAGGAATGGAAGAGGGCTGGGGAGACAGCTGCTTCCCAGCTGCTCTTTCAGGGGATGGAGTTACACAGACTGTCTAGGCTGATCCTTCCCAATCCCTGACTCCAGCCATGCCTTCTTATGCCTCACCTTGCAGCAGCGCTATTGGGCATTTCCTTGGGCCAGGTAACGTCAGACAGCCAGCAAAATATTTACCCAAGCAGATGTTTTTCTGCTGGATTAGTGAGTTGAATCCCCTCAGCAAAGACTGCTGCACGCCAAAGCTGGCTCAGAAGGGGGTGGAAGCGCATGTCTGGCAGGAGAGACAGGGCAAAAAGCCTCAAGACTTTCCCTCCTTGCAGCATGCCTTTTTCAGGAGGTTGGCTGAGCTGCCATTGCCTGTTTGAAGCCAGAACCACTGGTGCAAAGCACTCTAATTTAACAGTGTCCCAGATCCAGGACAGGACAGGACTGGAGGTGGCTGGCATGACACTGCACGTTAGAGGTGCAAGTGGCAGGAGTCGATGTGGTTCATCTGTGCTGGTTGTAGCAGGGGACAAGGAAAAGACACAAGTCTAAAATCAGCTATGGGTGTTGCATAGGGGAAGAGAAATTAGTTATCCTTTCATGGGGAAGCTTCAGAGACTGCAAGACAGATGAGTACTCACTATTTTTAAGTGGACTGAAATCTTCTATTCGCACAGGTATAGACTTATTCTCTCCAATCTGGCAATGGACAGACATGGTGAGATGGTCTGCAGTGGTGAAGCACTGAGTCTGCAAGGAAAATTTACCATTAGTGACACTGCAGCCTGATCAATAAGCATTCATATTTCTAGGTATCGCCTATGTATAAGAGGTTTAGGAATGCTTGACAATAAATATGCATGATATTTGTGTCTGAAGAGCATAAATCTCAGTGCTGGGTGAGGAACAAAAGATTCATACTTCGTGTGGTTGGACTTTTTTGTTCATTGGTGAGAAGGGCACAAAATACTGTGATATGCTAGTTTACTAGGATTGCTGTATGTGCTGACTAAGCAGGAAAAAGTTACTTTCTATGAGTGACATTTATTGAGAAAAAAATATTTTTACTTAAATATTTTGTGTTCAACAGTAAGATTGACATTAGTATTAAATATTAATCTTGAAATGCAATGACACTAAAGGGCCACATACAGCATACACTATTAAATAAGCCATAGGGAAATTAGCATGATTAGAAAGAAAAGATTTTGGAGCAACCCTGCAATTCGTCTTTGCACGTGATGTGCAAATGGAAGAAAGCTTGTCTCTCATCAGAACCGGTTGTGACTTTGTCAGTATGGAGAATTAGCTCATATTTGGGTGGGTTCTTAATGAAAACACAAGGATATGACTGAAAGAAGTACATGATGAGTCTAAAAACCAGACTGATTTAAATGAAGAGTAACAGCCAGAGGATTTGCATCACCGTTAGCTCCAGTGATGTGCTGCTGTGCATCCTGCATTTGACGCATCTAGCCAGACTTCACAGTGGTTAATGATCTGGAAAATGGTACTGTCCTCTTCAAGGAAAATGAGGTCAAGAGGTAACTTCAGAGCTGGTGGTGATGTCCATCCCTCCTCAGAGGAAAGGATTAGGGCCAAACCCAGGTAACTGAGACATGGGACACTGCATATATTCTGTCTGTCCTGCACCTCTTCTGCCTGTGTCAGGACAGCACGACCAGCTCACAGCGAAGCCAATCACTCCTGCAAGGGAACCTGCAGGGTTGGCGCTTATCCACAACACACAGCATCAAGGCCAACTCCAGAAGTGGAGTCAGGGGTTAGCTTTGAGCTTTTTATACTGCTCCTGGGCGTCACACTGATTATACACCCAAAATCCACACACAAATCCTTGCCACCTTGTTATTAGCCAGGATACCCCAGATGAATTACTCACATTACTGTTTTGGCTGAAGGTCTTGATGCATCTCCTCAGTCCTGTCGTGTGTTCTGTCCTGGGTAATTCACAGTACTCCTTTAATTTTTCAGATAACCTGGGTTTTAAGCAGGAGAACTCCAGTGAGCTGGGGAGGCTCTTTTGTATTTAGTCAAACTTTATGGGTAACACTGACAGCCTTTCAAATCATTTTGCATCCTACCATATTTGCTGAACAGATTACAGCAAGGATGTAATCTCACTTTTTCTCCCCACTGCATCACTCAGAAAAATTTTATGTGCTGGCATAAGGAGATTCAATGCACCCCAGTTATTTCAAACCAAAGATAACAGTAGGTTTCCAGTTTCCAAGTCTTCACAAAACCTTATTGTAACCTTCTCTGCTTTCTGTTGATATCCGTGGGCATGCAGAGCCCACACACGCCCGCTGCCCAAAACTGCACCAACGTGGCCCTGAAAGACAGGTGCCTGTTTCAGCCCCTCTATGATTTACAGGTCTCCTTCAAGCCACCCTCAGCCCTGCAGGACCTCAGATACTGAGTGAGATGTATCCTCCGATCCAGGTCACATCCCGGTCAGGGAGGACCATACGTCACACTTGGCAGTGCTCTGCCATGACCTCTCTTCTGCTCTGACACGTGTGCCTGAACAGCCTAAGATGAGCTATGGCACAGGGAGCGACAGGGTGAGAAACCATCTGTGGGGTTGCAGCTGAGGGGGTATCAGACTGAGTTGCCTGATCCAGCTGTACGGTCAGATCAAGCCTGGACTTGCTGGTCATGGGGAAAGGTGGTGTTCTAGAGACCTGGTCAAGTAATGGTGCCATTCCCAAATCCAGCCCAAATTCCAGCCACAATCTCTGTGATTCACAACCATGAATGTTTTGGCTTTCTAGGTCCATGCACCAGTCCCCAGAATATATTTGCCCATCTCACCCTGTTGGAGACTTCTCTATGACAGTCACGAGCAACCCACCCACTGCCAGAACGACACTGAGCCTCTCCTTATGATAGGCACGCAGGGAAGCCTTGAGGTGGGCTGGTAAGTCTCCTGACTGGAGATGTCACACTTGAAGACCACAGAGACTCTGTCAGCCCCCGCTGCCCATACAACTCCCTTCTGCCAGGAGACGTGTGGGAGAGGAAAATATCAGAAACTGAAAGGGCCAGGGGAGATAAGGCAAACAATATTTCCCTTCATTTATTGTTATTCAGGGTGCAACATCCCAGCTCATCCTGGTAATGGGAAAATGGCCCCTGTATAACTTTAATTCCACCATCCTCCATTCCCATCTCTATACATCCTTCTTTTCTATCAAAAATGCCTTTCAGTCCAGAGTGTGGCTACCAAGGAGGAGGGATTTTTTGGAAAACAAAGCACAGACGCAGCTATGGAGCTGGAAGATGGGCTGTGCTAGACAGTTTGGGGCCATCTGGTGACCAATGCCGAGCAGTGGCCAGCCTCTCAGCCTGCAGGGGGTTAAAGCCAGAGCTCAAGACAAAGTCCCTCATCTCTGTGACTCCATAACACCTGGCCTGGGGAGGGGGAACCCTACATTTTTGTGAAGTTGTAAGCTTTCCAGGACACTTTTCATTTAAAGCACTGGCTTTCCTCAGCCTCTCCAGTCACCTACCTGTCACAAAAACCTAAACTCGATAGAATCTCCAGCTGGCATGGTGCTTCAACCAGGTCCCTGCCTGGGTTCCAGTCACAGAAGAGAGCTGCTCGTGAGTCATACCAACAAGTTAGGCTGGAGGTGCCTGCCAGCAGAGAAAAGATGGGCAGAAATGTGGCTGAGTTAGCAATGATGTTTGGCATTAACCATCACCCTGGACAATTCTGCCCCATCCCAAACTACAGATGGACAACTCTGCTGGACAACTGTCTCCAAGTAAGAAAGGCAAAACTTCCCTATGTTCTTGGAGGTTGATGTGCTCATAAGAGACTTGTAACTATTTCATCCTCCTCCGGCTGTATATTACAACACGAGCATTGCACAGCAACACACCGAGGCACGCACGCTCCGCTGGCTGACCCCCCTCCCTGCTCGCCCAGCTGTCACCGGTGAAGATAATCACTTCCTACCTTGTCCGGAGTCTGATGCCCACGAGAAGCTGAACAGCCAGAGGTGACACAGAAGCAGCAAAGAAGGCTTCATCTGTACTGGTGACACACTGAAAGAGAGAAGACGTCCCCCCAGCATAGCTCAGCAATGCAAATGAGGAAGATGTCATCTCACGGGGGGCATCCACTGTCCCAGGGCAGGGCTGAGAGCTCGTGTCAATCTGGGCTCAGAAACTCATACCCTTCCCACTCTGGAGTCTGTGCTTTTCCCTCAACAACTCATTGTTTTCTTGCTTTGAGTGCTTTGCTCAGCACTGAAAGCGTTCACAGTGCAACACAGATAGGCTGTTTGCAGGAGTAATGCCTTCTGGAAATGTGTGTGTGAGCACACCACGGTCCGTGTGTATTGTTTCGGGCTGCTTGCTGACTCAGGTAGAGAGTACTGCCTTGGTGGTGCATAGCTTGCGTCTTGAAGAGCCTTTTTTTTTGGTAAGCCTTAGGGCTGAAATAACTAGGTGCTTGCTGAGTAGGAGGGGTCTCTGGCTGCAACTGATAAAAGTTAGTTGCAGAACTCACGGCTTAGGAGGTAGACTTGGAATGGCTTCTTTGGGAAGGGGAAGAAATCAGGGAGAAGGAGTTTGCCAGGTTCTGGAAAGTCAAGGTTTTACCATAACACAAAATATTACAGTGTCACACACAAACCATACACTATCCTGGCCAAGTAGACCCTGCACTGACTTGGAAGGAGCCATGCTTTTAGGTGTGGCAGAAAATTTGGGTTTTGTAATTAGGAAATTCTGCAGCACCCCTCACCCGCCCGTTGCACCCAGGGAGAATCTTTGACTTATGAAGCCTGTACAGCCGTGCTCCCTATTAGACAGACTGGGTTTATGGGCTTCTCATCCAAGCCTCCCCCTCCCCCCATCCACCTGGACACTGAGGTCTGCCTCTGCCCAGGGGAGAAGAGACCACCCTCACCTCCCAGCAAGCCTGGAGCCCAGGCAGAACTGAGCAAAACAAGACAGAGTCCCGCTGGATGGAGTCTGCTGGAACTGCCAGGGGAGCGGGAAGAGAGGGTTGATAAGGGGCTGGCATGAGGCTTCATGTCGATTCCCGTTGTGATAAAAGATTAGGTTCAGAGGAAGAAAAACATGACGACAACGCATTAACAGACAAAGGGGAGAGAAAGAGAGAAAGAAAGCAGGCGGCGTGGTTGTGAGATGTGGGGTCTGATTTGAGAGGACTGTGGAGAGACAGAGAGATAAATACATGCTCAGCCCTCCCCAACAGCGAGATTCAGTTTGTCAGATCGAAACTCCTTCCAAGACATTTTTCAGATCAGCCACCCCTGTGTGGGAGAGAGCTGGCATCACCCCATTTACCTTCCAGCTCCAGGCACCCGGTGGTCCAGACGAAGGCAGTCCCTAGGAACTGGGTCGCAGGGTTGGATGGAAGCAGGTGCTGGACATCAAACGGTGAGGGGAACAGGGAGTGAGGAAAGGGAGAGGGATGGAGGGAGATATCCTAGATCAGTGCATGTCCAGGTGTCAGCCAGCGCTGCTGGCACGAAAGGAGAGGTGCCTCCAGCCTGGCAGCTCTGGTGTGGAGCCGTACCTCTCATATGTGCACGATCTCTCTCTGTCTCTTCCCTCTCACCTTTGCACAGGAAGCTGCTGCTTGCTTGCCTTGTCAGACTGAGACGAGGCCCTGAAGTATCGAAAAGGCTAGCGAGGCCGAGAATAAAAAGCCCCAAACCACGTCCTACTTCCTGCTGGTAAACCAATAGGTGCAGAAACAAGGGTGGAGGGATCAGGTGTTAGCTTGCAGTGCTCAGATATACTGGGACCAGTTTGTAACTATTGCTGGGAAAAAAGAGTGAGAGAGGACCTGTCCTCTTGGGACACCAGCAAAAGACCCATAGCTACCTCTTTCGGACACCTGAACAGATCACTTATATTGTTCTCAGGGTGTGCAGGCATGCACAGATCACTTTGAAACTGGGGATAGGAGTCAATCTGCAGTAGAAATACTGTGGACCACTTTTTGTGAAAAATACCTTGAGTCACTGACCTAAGCACCACCAGAGTGAAACCAGCCTCCCCACTAGTGCCCCAGTTTCAGGGGATTCATCCTGGGTCAGAGCAGGAGTGGAACGAGGGCACTGCTGAGCGTGAGCAAGATTGAGGCACAACCCTCACGCTTTCAGATGGTGCGACACCACAAAGAACACCCATCCCGCAGCCTCCCCTCCCAGCCAAGCACCCTACTCGCTCCACAGCAGGAAGAATCATCCCGCAGCTAGTCCAGACACCCAACACAGTAGGTGCAGTGCTTGTTAAGCATGGTTCCTCCATTCAACAGGCCAGGAAGGCATGCAGGAAACATGCCCGCTTTCTTCCAAAGATTCATGTGTGAGACACATGACCCCTCACCGGCCATGCAAGGCACATTCAGTGTTAGAAGGGTCTTTCACCACAGGCAGATTCTCCCCCAGCACACCTCACTTCACCTCGCAAAGCAGGAGAGACGCACAAACGCCAATCCACAGCCCGACGGTTGCCCGGTTCCCCAACAGGCATGCACACGCATACGTGTCCCAGCACACCTCTCTTTTTCCATATACAAATATGGTTCTCTGAAGTGCAGCACATCACGTTTCCTGTCTGGTCTGGGCTGCACAAAGATGACTGCTGGTGTGGGGCCAGATGATGAGAATCTCCTTTTATACACACATCATTGGTCACTGCACTCTACGCTCCTCACCTTTCTCTCCTACAGCAGCTCAAGGCCCAGGCTTCAGGTCCAGCAAGCAGGTTTTGCTGACCAGAAGTGGCCAGAGGCTAATCTCAAGTCTCCAGGCAGTTTCTTTTTGAGGACTATATAAACCTGGAGGATGTGGCCTCCTTTAACAACAAAGGGATCTTGGTTTCAGGCAGTGGGAAAATCAGTGTGGGAGGAGGATGAGTTTTCAGTCACGGGCAGCCCAGCCCAGAGGATGGATCTCAGAAGACATTAGACCTCAAAAAGAAAGAGTGTTGGAGCAGAACAGTGATTTGAAGGGATGGGCAGAGCCATTTTGAAGGAGGTTGGGATAGTCGATCACTGGTCATTTCTGGAAGGGGACTGCAGTTCAGACTCCACTCCAGCATCAAGCCTAGAGTGCAACACCTCTTTCCTCATCATGCACCTTCTGTGAGGTCAAGCAGGGGATCTGACCAGCCATCCTCTGTTGAGGAGGAGCAGGGGAGAGGATGGGCTGTGTGCTTTCCTGCCCTGGTAATCACTGACTGTAGTAATTGTACCTTGGAGGCTGCAACCAGCTATAATGGGATGTATAATCAAGGCACAGCCCGCCTTTCCTGGGAACTCTTATAATGAATGTGGCCTACTCTGGTGCAGAAGTTCTCAGCTGAAGCAATGAAGTGCTCTGTAAGTAACTTCTTGCTATCACCAGCTTTGCAGCTGCAATGCAGTATTCATATTCACCATCATTTTTCTTGTTTGTCCTTCAGATTGAGGCATCTGCGCCTTCCTTCAGACCAGAGAGCGCTTTGGGAAAGTCAGAGCGCAAAGTACCCATTTTTTATTGTTCAGCTTTTCAAAGAAAAAAACCCCAAATACCAATTCCCCCCCTTTCTGTTGCCTTTTCCCCTTTTTTTTTAATGTGCAAGAATCAGGTTATGTTGTTTGTGCACTGTGATACATGAAATAGTGGAAGAGGAAAACATGTAGTTAGTCCCTAGAGAAGATGAGCTGCTGCTACAGATGAAAACAAGGATTTATCTGGTCAGTCAATTCACTGGACGCTGTTTCTTTCTAGATCCGGGTTTCTATGATAGATTCTCATGCAGATTTTTTGACACCTGGTAAGGACTGATGTCACATTGAAAACTTTCCCAACGAGGGTCCTAACAGAGAGACAGCTCCCCTCGATCCTGACACCTTTGCTTATCAGTAGTAAGGAATATACCTCTTTGTCAAGTATGACTAGAACTGATCGACTTTTCCAAAATTGTGGAGGGAGGGGGAATGTCCTGACAGATCAGCTAACAGACAGCCAAACACCGATGCTTGGAGACAAAGACTGCCTCAGCACGTTTTATTTCCATTGGAAACACGGTTTAAAATGTACTAAAACAACTACTGCGTGGCATAAGTAGGAAAGGGCTTCCTACACAGGCATGATACCACCACCGCATCCAGACCCCATCCGATACAGATAAATATACTTGCTGTCTGCACAGTTTTCAGACTTGATTGCCCAGGATGTCATGCTACTGAGAATTTGGCGCTCCTTATCTCCTTTACGCCAACATTGTTCGGAATGGTGCCATTTGTAACGTGAGAAGCCAAACAAAGCCACATTCAGTGATACAGGCGAGGTGTTCTTGCAATTACCTTCCTGTCCCCATAATGGTGACTGAGACAGGCAAACACACTAGTCAGTGTTGTTGTTGAGTGTTAAAGCAGCAGGTAAAAGTGTGGTGTCTGGTTAAAGGTGTTGTTTGGGCCAGATTGGCGTTTCAAAGGCAATGCAAGTTTTTTAAGTCCTCAAGACTGGGGCAGGTGCTTACGCACGGGCTCATCATTTTCCCACCGCTCTGCTTTCTTTAGAGAAGATCAGTGCTCCTGAAACTTCTTGTTTTCAGTTGCCTGTCCACTGAAAGCCTCTGCAGAATGGCAGAGGTGAACAGGAGAGCAGAGAGAGTGAAGAAGTGAGAAGGACAAAAGTATTGCGTTGTGTTGAATTATCCCACAGTTCATCGACTCATTAGCTGTCATTAGGCTAGCCACATCCCTTCTCTTTGCTGTCTCCAGCGGGGAGTGGAGTCCCAGGCTAACTGGGGTGCCTTGCCTGTGGTTTACAACCCCCCCCAGCTCACCAGGGGCGAGCTCAGTGGAGGGCTCAGTAGAACTATCTTGGTGTTCTGCCCTCTAGGCAGTCTGGAGTGGAGCAGTGTGAAGGGTCCAGAGGCAGCAGGAGGTGAGGGGATGAGGGAAGAGATACCCTGATGGCCACCAAAATTTGCTTCCTGACAGGATACACTATGAAGATCTCTAGACATTCTGTAGGTTATTTTTGGTACTTTCCAAATAATGTTGTTTTAACTATAACCTTTACATTGAATTTCCTGCCATTCGTATACGTGCGCTTCTCAAAACTACGACGTTGTTCTACATCTGCCGTTATTTTCCCCTTAAATTGTGGTTCTACTCCGAAAAAAGTCTGTAAAACTGGCCCTGTGGGGAACCACTGTTTAGTGTATCAGTGAGCTCTTTATTGAATTTCTTCCCTTTATCAGCCTAAAGAAGGCTTTGCTTTGTATCAAAATGGCAACCTTGAGCTGACGTTAAAGAGGTTTTTCTTTCTCCTGCTCCACCATCCCTCAGAATATTGCTGCTATAGGCTAAAGGCTGCCCTCAGGTAAATCTCCATCATCATGTTTAAGTGAAGAAGCGTTTAAGCAATGGAGTTTAAGTTCTGGGATCAGGTACCATGACGGGCATCAAGTGTTAAGGCTACCTCCACAGCAGATGATATTCCTGCATTTCTTCCCTTCAAACTTCTGTCCCAGAGAGTGTGTTGATAAATCTGCCTGATAAAAGCAGAAGACATCAAATATACACATGAATACACAAAATGTTCAAAAGTAGGGATTCCCTAGCCCTGCAGGCTATGGGAGAACATGGTAGGAAGGTGGGGCATTTGCAGGCACTCTCACCCGGGGCAAGTCTGGGGCCACAGGTGGGAGGGCATGGAGGAGGTGTTCACTTTCACTTACAGTGATGGTCACAGGCCCAGAGAAGGCGGGGAACACGGGTGGGAGGGAAAGCATGCTACATGCGAGCAGTTTCACTCTTAGCCTGCCTGGCTGTGAACACACAGCTGTGTACTCATGAGCACAAGCACGGGACAGTCACGAGATGCCCCTCTCAAGGCCTGAGACCTGGCTCCTCATTATGTTTGGGCTGAACTAGACAGCGGTCTGAAGGGCTGGAGCCCATGCAGCAGGCTCCAGACTTAAGAGAGCTCCTAGGTGGGGATGCCAACCTCCCTGATGGCTGCTCAGACCCGAAGTCCCTCCCTACAGACACTCATGGAAGACCTGGTCTGTCATCCTGGGCCTGGCACTCTGTCCCTCCATACCCTCAGATGACAGAAGGCCATCACCCATGCCCTTGTCTGAGCCTGTGGACATAGTGTGTGGCACAGCCGGTGTTTGAGCCACAGCAGCGTGGCAAGTGATCCCTGTCAGCTGAATCGTGGTGTCTGTGTGTGCAGATGGTCTTAGCCTGGCACACCTGTGATGGAAAACTCACCAGCGTGAACTGGAAGGAAGATGCTGTACCCATGGGACTACCGATGTATTTGCACAGCTCTCACATCCTCTCTGCATCTCAATTTCCACAGCAGAGAAGGGGGCGTAAAAGAGCTCTTCCCATCTTTTTCAAGAACTGAGAATCGCAGAGCAGGCATCGGCTCCTGAATCACACGCAGGTGCCCGCTGCCTGGGTCTGTAGGGACATTATTGACTTCCAGCATTAAAGTGTGCCCATGCCAGTCCCTGAGGGTCCCCCTGGCACTGAATGCTGAAGATGCATGGCCAGACTGCCTGCTGAACTTGCTCACAGACCTGTATTGAAGAAGTGCCTGTGCAAGTTATACTCTCTACAGGAGGGCAGCATTGCCTTCAGAAACCAGCCTTACACCAAGTCTGAGCCCCAGCAAGATAATGAGCTGAACGCTGGCCGATTTGCTATTCAGCACCAGCAACTGCTCTCGTCCTTGAGGGAAATTATTACCTTGTTACCTGGGCGGTCTTAGAAAGATAAAGCCCTGCTCTGTTTTGCAGCCTGCCAATGTGTTACATCTCTCCCTATTTAGAGGGGCTTGTGTGCAAATGCTTGACAAGCCTAATATGAAGCAATGATGGCTAATAAATTGAGAAGAATGCAGAGATTTATTGTGCATTCAAAATTGCTTGAAGGCAAGGCATGATACTGCAAGGAGATTCTTGAGAATAAACCCTCAGGTACTTTGATTAGCGAGGCTTGCTCCCAATTTAATCACATATCCCTTCCTTTTCTAGAGGAAAAAATCATTACAACAACCACCCCCAGTCTGCTCAGAGCTCTCCTTGCTCCTTTTCTGTTTTCTCTCTCTCTGTGCCTGAGCAGCTTCTAGAAAGGGAGTTAATTAGATTGCTGATTTTGTTTTAAAATACGCTTCATGACATCATGCCTTTCCAAAAGCCAACCCCCTGCTCTCCCCTAAGCCCTTCTGGGGGTTACTGATTTGTGACTGTGGCAATTATTACCTTCCATGTCATTAAAATGCCTGAACAGAAATTCCTTGTTTGGAGGCAGCTGCCTGTCTCCCTGCAGGTCTGTGCTCAGGAATTGCGCTCCTGCATCTCCCCTGGGCTCAGTCAGGAGAGCCGTTTTCCCCAAGCTCTGTGGTTTCCCATGTTGAGGCACACCCCCCCATTTGCCCCTCTAACATCGCTTTACTCTTTCTTCCCCACCTCGGGAGGCAGAAAGCATGATGAGAAAGGCAATGGCCACAACCAGTGTGCCTGGAGGGAAGGAAGGGAAGGGAAGGGAAGGTTGAAGTCCAGGTCCACAACCTGACCCGAGGATGTGAGTGCACTTCACTCCCCCGAGTGATGCACTGCCTTGTGAACAGGTCAGCCCAAAGTGCTCCTCATCCCTCTCAGGAGCCCACCGCAGTCAGGGTTTTGGCTGTGGGCTTGCTCCTCTGAGCACTTTTCCTCCCAGGGACTCCTTCTCAGACGTGAACTGCCAGCAGCAGAACAGCTCCGCAGCTTGCTGAGGGTTTTGGGTATGGCTGCGTGCGATTGAACAGCCCGTTTTCTGGCTACAGGGGTTGGAGCAGGACAGGCCGCTTGTTACTGGAGACTGGTCAACACTGCAAGACAACCACTTGGAGAAAAACCAAGCAGTGTGGAAATTACTCTTTTCCCCACTGTGGTCTCTGAGCAGCCTGAAGGTGCTCCTTGAGAGATGTGACACAGAGCCCTTTACGTGCGATACGTTTTGGGTTCATTGCTGTAGCACAAAGCCCAGGCCACATCTCGCCACATCTGCCCCACTGACTGTGCCTGTATTTGGGGAACGGGATGTGGAGGTCTCAGGAGAAATGGGATTTGATTCCTTGAAAGACAAGACCAGGGTGTCACTGCCCTCCTCGTGTTCCTGAGAGCGGCAAGGATGGACAGGAGGGGAATGGCCTTTGGAATATCACCCTTCCCTGTTGCTCCAGTACCTCCTGCATAAGAAAAGGCACAGAGCATTGAAGCAGTTCACCATTTCATCCTCCCTCTGCCTGCATCTCAAAAGAGCAGTTGCAGCCCTCGCAGCCAGCACGGGGCTAGGAGTGCTTATTTTAGGCAGGGTGCCATGCCCTACAGTTTGGAGCAGGCTGCGGATAAGGTCAGGAGGGAGGGCATGCCCTCTGCCTGCACCTGTGCACACAAAAACACATGCAGATGCAGCCAAGTGAGGAAACACAGGGGAGATCAAGCACTTGGCTCCACTGGAATGCTTACCCTGGAAACAGGCCAAGGACACCAGTGTCTGCAGGTACCAGAGTCCCTTCCCTTGGCTACAGTCCTCCCAGGTGAGATCTTGACTCTGGGGGAAACTTGCACTGTTGCTTTTAACAAGGGTGTCAGAACATTTACCCAGTGATGACCTTTGCTGCACCCCAAGAGAAAAGATCCCCCCCTTTCTTCATCCTCTCCCCACCTGCTTTGAGGCAGCAGATTCCTTCACCAGAGCTGCTCAGTGCCCAGAGGGAAGGCGGCCGTTGCAAAGGACTACTGGGGGTGTTTTTCCCCTTCAGTCTTGGAAATGATGCTGGCAGCCTGGTGCAGCATCTCTCCCTCCCTCCTTCCCCCCACCTCCCCTGCCTCAGCCCCCGTGAAGGGGGAGGAAGAGCGTGGGCGGTGGAAGGAGTTGTGGTCCCCAGATGTGTGAATTGTTGCCGAGTAGAAATAGCGCACCACGGACAAACAGCAGAGCAGCGCAGCTGAGAGCCATCGCTTTGGGCTTGCGTCACTGACCTTTTCCTCTCGCCCTTCTCAGTCCCCACCTGACCCTCCCACCGCTTCCCCTGCACTTTGCACTCAGAGAACTCTCTGCGCAGTGCTTGGCAAGGGTATGGAGGGCTGGCACAGGAATGTAAAGGAAGGGGGTAGTGGGAAAAAAGAAAAAAAAATCCCTGCAGCAAAGAGAAGGTGATGCATTGATCCTCTCTCCATTTCCCCGGAGCTCAGGTTGCCACTCTTGGGGACAAAAGAGTCACGGGCTGCGCCAACACACCACTGTGCCTGTCTGGTTTAGTCACTGCAATGAAGGCAGAGCTGTTCTGCCTCCACAGCTGCCAGGGCTGGGGGTAAGGGAGGAGAAGCAAGCCTGTCCTAGGGTCAGGGGAGTGCTTCGGACTCTGGTGAATCGTGAACAAATGGAATTTCAAAAAAATGTTTCAAAGCCTTGTGGAACCAAGCTTGAAATGTGGTATGACTGTAAAAGCCTTTTAAAGAGTCAACACCACCAGCATACCGCATGGAGAGAAGTGGGGGGTTGGGGTGAAGCAAGGGCTTGGGGGTTGTTTTGGACCATGTGTGGAATGGTAATTCTGTGGGCCTTTGGCCCAAAAGACCTGCTGAATTGCTGCCTGTGGCTGCAGGGGACACGGCTTGATTGCCTGGGAAGACCTTTCTAGTGATCTGCCCCACTCCACTACTTCAGGGGAAGAACTGAGGACATGTGGGGGAAACATAAAACCAAGTGTCTGTAGGGGGGAATGGGAGAATGCCGCGAGCCCAGAAAGGCACGTGTGGAGCAAACAGGAGAATGCTGTGAGCCTCAGGCACCCCATGGAAGATGCTTTGCCCAAGTCTTTCTCTACGATGTTTCTGAATGCCCAGAGGGTAGTCAGGACTTTAGGGATCAGAACAGTGAAAATGATGCCTGCAGGATGGATGTCAGGTAGACAGATTTGTCCTCCTTCCTCTCCCTGGGCATTTTCTTTCCCTGGCTACCTCGAAGCATCACAACCGCCCTCTGTAGCACCCAGTGAGGCTTGGACACATCTCCCACCTCAGAGGTGCCCTTTGCCTGGCCTCTCTGGCAGTTGAGACACCTCGGCACCTCTGAGGTTGATGCAGTTCAGCCTCACTTCTCGAGGAGGCAAGTAGGTTAAAGTGAATCAAGAAACAACGCAGCCCCCCGCCTCTCACTCACCCAGAGTTGGATTCCTAGCCTTCCCAGGTGGATGGGGGAGCTTCCTACTCTGTAGCCTCTCCAACCCAAGAGCTCTCCGCCCTGCTGCCTCCCATTTTAGCTGTTGCAAACAGGGACTGGGAAAGGTGTGAGATTTTGCAGTAATTCACTGGTCAGTTGTGAGTTAAGTGACACAAACACGAGAGACGGGACAGTCCGTGGGTTGAGAAACTGTCAGAAGCCTTTGATTTAAACCCTCTGCCCTGGCACTCACCGTGGTATAACTGTGGGGAGAGAGATCACAGAGGGCTTGTGGAATAAGGGGGAGGCATGTCAAAGTGAGGGAGCTGTGCTTACACTGAAGAGGCCTGTAGCCTCAGCCCCCCTCTACCCACCTCCTGATAGCATCTTCAGGGTGAGCCAGGCTTGCAAAGGGCAACGGTTTCCGTTGGCAGGAAGGCGAGAAATGTCCATATGGGGCTGGTATGTGCATGTGTATACATGTGTGGGTGTCATAGCAGAGTGTGCACTGAGTTGGCCTCTGAAGCCTGGCATGGCTTGGCAAATGCCCATTTTCCCACTGTGGTCAGAGGAGGTGGAACGATTGCCCTTGACAGTGCAGCTGTGCCCCATCATCCAGGGTCCACATCCAGCTCTTCGGGCCCAACAGCAGCTCCCAGCCAGAAATGGGAAAGGGAAAGTGAGAAAAAGGAGATATGGGACAGGTTCAACCCATTGCTGGCATCTGGCTGCCATGTGTTGGATGGATGGAGGCTGGGACGCTGCTTGCAGTGCTGGGCAATGCTGGCTGGGGAGTTACAGCACTCCCCCTCACCCCCCTTAGTCTCTGTGGGATAAACAAGGCTGAGGTGAAGCAGGCTGTCTGGATGCTTTGGGGGGGCGGGACAGCAGGCTAGAGCAGAGGGGAAACCTGCTATGGTACAGTGATGCAGCACTCTGAGTGGTACACAAATCCCTGAGGTGGGGCACACCCTGCGCCATGCCTGGCAGCTGGGGTGAGCCTCGAGGAGCTGCCACGACCTTTCCCATAGCTGCCCCACCTGTGACAAAGGGTCAGGGAGATACAGAGCCAAGTGCTGCTATGCTGCGCCCCTGCTCTCTCTGGTGCTTTGGGTGCAGGCACATCCACCTGTGCCCATTTGAGTGCCCCCAGTAGGGTCAAAGTTCTCCTTTTGTATTCCTTTTCTTGCCCTGCTTCTCTCTTTCCCTTTTCCACAGCTATCACAGGGCAAGTAGCTATTGCAGGGCCCTCAGTTTCTCCTGAACTGGCCCTGACATGCGCTTTCTTCCCTGGAGACAGCACCATATCCTGCCCTTTACCTCTCCCATTCCCCTCACTTTCATTCCTGCAAGACCACAGATCCTCAGGAAGCCAGTTTAAAGAGCCAACCCCTTTGCAGATAACTCAAACAAGCTTGAGGTGCAGCTGCAGAGCCCTTTGCAGCAGAGCTTGGACCTGTCTTGCATGCGAAAAAAGAGGCATGACCCCAGGGGTAGTGCTGTAGGCGCCCCAGGGCACACTTCTTGCTTTGCCCAGGAGAGAGGTACCAGCTCTCACCTATCCCAGGTCACACACCACAGGGCAGCCCCATTGCATGGAAAAGGACCCAGCCCCTGGGTGAATGAAGGTCTTGTGGCCTTCAGGGTACGTCTGCACCTACTTGCAGGGTGGCAGGGCTGGTTTGACCCAATTCCTTCAACAGCATTGCAGGGTCCACCTTGCCTGAGCCTCACCTCACTTAAGTCCAGCATCCATGGTGTGATGGGTGGCACTGGCTACAGACCCCACCTGTCACCATGCACCTTATCCCCAAGGGATTTGGCTGAAGAGACTCTTCAGGTGGGACTTCCCTCTCCAAGTGGGCAGGTTGAAGGACTGAATCGTAGAAAACATTTCTAGAAGGTCTGGCTACACATTTCTGCCCCTCCCTCCTCACCTTTTCTAAAAGTGTGACAAAGTCACCTCCAATCTACCAGAATCTCACCTCAAGGGGCCAGGAACATGCACAAGCACAAACCCTGCATTTCCTGGGGACATTTCTATCTGCTTCCTCAGAAGTAAATAAAAAATGTGAAGAAGGCTGGGCTCTGACCTGACAGAGTGTTGAATTTACTAGGATACATACAGCCCTAGTCCTGGGCCTGACACAGGACCAAAGAGGCCTGTGAGAATGTGTGTGACTATGTTTTCCACCCCTTGCAAAATGAGGCATCTGTTACCCATCAAACCACAGGAGAATCTATGTGAAGATGAATTAAACTCAAAACAGAAGGTCCTATATGGGCATCTCCTCTTGTTTTCTTGTCCATTCCTCCACTTCAGCAGGAGACCCCTCAGTCCAAACCCCAAAGCTGCTAAACAAAACCACACTTACCTCTTCTATTTGCACTGAGACCTCCAAAAAGCATGCCCCTGTCCTCAGGACTTCTAGATCTTCCACTCAAGCCTTCACTCCCCCTCATGTCTCCCCATTTTCCCCAACTTTATGCACAGTCACCACTTATCTTTCCACCTCTGACCTGAACCTTTCTCATCACACACAGATCTTCCAAAAATGTGTGTCCAGCCTAACTATGGAACTGCCACTCACCCCATTGTTACCAAGCACAAGTCTCTAGTCAACAGTTTTATGTCCTTCTTACATGTGTTCTTCCTAGCTTTCACCTCTTGGCAGAGGATAGAGAAACACCACAGGGAAAAAAGGAGGCACCCATGCTAACTAAGTACTTGATAGAAAGATGTGCTAAAAATTTCATAAGATAAAGGGTCTGATCCCCCCTAAGAGAACTCCAGCATTAGCCCAGCCTTCCTCAATATAATTAATTAAGTACTTGAAGCCTAATCCTACAACCCATTGTATTCTCCTGTGGGGTTTTTTGTTTGGTTGGTTATTTTTGTTTCGTTTGGGTTTTGGGTTGGTTTTTTTGTTTGTTTGTTTGTTTGTTTGTTTGTTTTAATTTCCAAAGAATCCTTCCTTGAATTTGTTTAAAGCTTTCCCAGCAAAGAGAAGAGGGTTGTCGTAATTAGAAATGTTCAAGCAGTAAATATTGTCAAGCTAATGGTTCTCCACAAAGGAAAACAGAGAGAATTCACAGATTCGCAGAGTGGTAGATGTGGAAGGGACCTCTAGAGATCATCTAGTCCAACCCCCCTGCCAGGGCAGGATCACCTAGAGCAGATCACACAGGAACAAGTCCAGGCAGCTTTGGAAAGTCTCCAGGGAAGGAGACTCCCCCACCTCTCTGGGCAGCCTGTTCCAGTGCTCTGTCACCCTCACAGTGAAGAAGTATTTCCTCATGTTCAGGTTGAACCTTCTGCTTTCCAGTTTATGGCCATTGCCCCTAGTCCTGTCACTGGACACCCCTGAGAAGAGCCTGGCCCCATCTTCCTGACACCCACCCTTTAGATTCTTATAATCATTGATAAGATCCCCCCTCAGCCTCCTCTTCTCCGAGCTAAACAGACCCAGCTCTCTCAGCCTTTCCTCATATGCTCCCGGCCCTTCATCATCTTAGTGGCCCTGCGCTGGACCCTCTCCAGTAGTTCCTTGTCCTTCTTGAACTGAGGAGCCCAGAACTGGAGACAGTACTCCAGGTGAGATTGCCAACGATTGCCCAGGGAAGTTTCAGGGCTTAGTTAGACTCTGTACCTGACTCTTTCAGTCAGTGTCTTTTCCATCACACTATTCAGCAATAATCAGAGCTAGAAGAAATAGGCTGGGAGGGAAAAGCAAAAAAAGTGCAAAACAACCAAGGAAAAATGTTTAATATCACTGAAAAAAAATATATATATACAAAAGTTCTTGGAGTTTGTTTGGTTTAGTAACATAAAGCACCATTAATTCCACAGTACATTACAACCCAGCCTACTACACCTTCCAGAAAGCACCCAATACTCCTGAAATCTGATTTAGCACCAAGGGATTGCCATCTTGTTTAGCACCAAGAAGCCTGTTAAGCACAGCCTTTGGTCCCCCTGCCCTCCTCTCTGATGTGCATCAGGCACCATCTGGCTGTTAATGGGTAGCACATGAGACCCATCACTGGCATTCTAACACCAGATAGAAAAGGAGGAAGAAGGAAGCTTGTTTCTGAAGATATTCAGTGTTAGAGAGGTTTGCTTCCCTTTAGGGAGACACAGGAGCACTGTACACTGGAAACAGGCAATATCTGTGTTTGCAGCCTGTTGAGGAAGACAGAAAGGGATTCGGTACTGAGCATCACCTCCAGCATGCTGCTTCCTCTCTCCTGCCTGAAATCCTGTCTCTGAGCAATTCCACACACTTGACCTGCTAAGGGAGGGGAAGAAACTCACAGTTTCCTTTAATTCCCATGATCCCATCATCACATGTTTCCCTGGGAAAAACCCAGCTTTGCTTCAGTGAAACCTTGGTTTTATACCCATTCCCTTGCTGACAGTGGTGGGGGAGGATCCAGGGCAGAAAGTGCCTGAAACTCATTCCAGTCTGAACAGCTTCCTTAGCAAAGCAGGAAGGATAAGTAAACAGAGCAAGAGAGAAAATGTCCTGCAGTTCTCTCAAGTTAATTTTTAATATTTAGCCTGGGTCTCTGTGCCTTTGCTATCCTGAGCTGAGTGTACCAGACCTAGTCCTCTATACACATTTCCTATGGGAGAGCTCTGGTAGGCCCAGGAGCTATAGGCAGGGACCATGTCTAATCGTAAGAAGCTAGGTAAATCAGAAGACTTCATTATCAGTGATGGGCAGAGAGGAAACATGGTTTCTCCTGCCTTTCCTATCCTGAGACTCAAAAGAGAGACAACTCTTGGCACTGCTGTTTATGGAAGCATCACAATATATGGAAGTAGGTTTCCCAAAGTGCTGAGTCAGCCTCACCCGCTCCCCCCAGGGCCATAACAATGCCAGGGGATGTGAGTGAGAGCAGTGTGAGACCAGTACAAATAGTACCAGAAAATCCTACCACTGGCATTCCTTTCCCCCTGTGACATCTCCAACCTGACAAGAAGAGCGAGTGTTTGTTTTAGCCACATACTTTAATCAGTCGCTCTGATGGGATTGCCAGAAAAGGGCACAGAGCATGGGCAGAGAAGCTTGTAACCCTGGGGTGAGGTGCTGTAGTCTCACCTCTCTCTCTTTTCCATCACAGAGGCAAAGAAGTGCCAACCTGCCCAGGTTTGGAACCGATTTAACTGCAATTATGTTTATAGCCTCCAGCTCAGTTCCTGAACCAGCGGTCCCTCAACACCAGCGTGGGAGAACCACCTTCAGGACGACAAGGTAAATGCACGCAGGAGCCAGGGCCTGGCTCTCCCCTCACAGTATCAAGTGTTAGGGATGACTGCTGCTACCAACAGAAGGGCATGGGTGCACCTCTGCCAAAGAAGAGAGCAGATTGGGGTTCACTGTCTGGACTGGCTTCCCACAGTTGGGGAACCAAGTCAGAGTAGCACCCCAGAGGGTATTTGGAAGGGAGGTTTGGTAGGCTTCTCTCTCTCTCATTCTGTACTTAGGATCCCCAGTGGGAATAGAGTGGTGGGCTCTGTTGATTCAATGGCAGATGAGTGTCTGGCCCTTCATCTCTTCGAAGAGCTAGAGCTGCCACAGAGGAGGACAATCCCACCAGGCCTAGATTTTACAGCCAGCCTGGACTCTGTGACCCAGAAGAGTGTCTAAGGAAAGCCAGTTAAAATCCTCAGAAGGCCAACAGTCCCCTTTTTGGAAAGACAGTGTTGTCTCTCACTGCTCCTAGAGCTTCCTTGTGCTACAAGCCATCAGACCGTAGTCCGCTCTCCAGACTACAGGTGTGAGAGGTGACATTAAGGTCATGTTGCAGGCTGTAAAAACTAGCCTCTCTAGTCAGGATGGAGAGAAGCCAGGATGTACCTGGGCAGCGGGAACTTGCTAGCCCTTTTTATAGAAGTCCTTTGTGTATGAAGCCCTAAGGAGGGACACATCTCCAGGGTCAGCATTTTAGCCTTTCTCCTGCTCTAGAACCGTAAGTACCAGACACAGTTCGCTAGCAGGTTTTGAAGAAGTCATTAACCTAAGCTGAGGTCATGAGGTGAGGGGGCGAGACATGGTAATGTCACGCTGTAAGTGGACAGACACAGGCCTGGCTACAAGAGAGCGTGACGTGGAAGCCAGTGTGGCAAGTTTCACACTCAGTGCCTGAGACTTGACAGGCCCATTTCCAAGTGATTTGCAGTGGTTGCGGGCAGTAAAAGAGAGAGAAGAAAGAAAAGGCCAAAGAGGCCCCAGGGAGGAGGAGGGGCAATTATTCAAGGCTGGGCTTGACCAGGTACCCATTGAAGGTGATGTACACATCAACATCATCGCTGTAAATGGCATTCTCCCGCTCCCGCTTGTAGAGCCTCACCCAGATCTCATCGTTTTCCTGAAGCTCCAGCATGAGGCTCTGGCTCTGCATGATGCTGCGGTCACTGGGTTGGGCGTACAAGATGACTGCCTCTTCTTCATTGTGCATGATGTGCATGTAGGTCTCCTTGAAGTTCCAGGTGTGGACGTTGAGGCTGAAATAGTAAAGTCCACTGACGTAGCAGTAGAATTTGCCATTGAACATGTCAAAGTGGCTGTAGAGGTTGACGAAGACAGTGTCGAAGATCAAGACCTGGAATCCTTCACTGCTGTGCAGTGCTTTCTTGCGACCAACAGAGAACGCAGCATACTGATGCTTGCAGGGGTCTCCTGCGGTGCCCATCTGTCCTTTACTGCCTTTCTGGCCCTGAGCACCGCGCTCACCTCGTGGTCCTTCTTTGCCCCATTTCCCTGGCATCCCTGGCTCTCCCCGGTCTCCTTTCTCTCCTACAAGAGAAAGCAGAGGACAATTCCTGTGTGATACCAGACAAAGGGGTGGAAGTGACAGTGCGAAAGCCCAATGAGGAGGCAGAGGGCTGCTCAAGGATGGGGCAATGCCAGAAGAAGGAATGCTCCTGAGGGTCACAATATCATTGTGCTTCATGGGAAAGGAATTAGCATAGCTCTGGGTGCAACTGGGGTCTCTTCTCTTACGAACCCCCTGCCCACCACCTGACATAGCCTTGCTGGAGGCACTAGGACCTATCCCTAAGAGACTTAAGCCTCATATAGAGCCCAGCAGTGCAAAGTACCACTGGGGCTCTTGACCTCTTCTTCCTCTGCCACACACCTCTACCTCCACCACAGTCCCCGCCCTCCTGCACACCTCTCCCATGGCCCAGGTATCCATGTAGTATGACCACTGTTCTTGCTGTAGGCTGGAGAAGGGGAAAAAGTGCCAATTCCTGTGGGATAATAAGACTAATGAGGGACAACAAGGGGAAAAGGTCAGAGGGAAAAGATCCAAGCTGGGCTTGGCGGATGGTGCAGTGCGAGTTAGAGGTTTGGTACGTTGACAATACCAGCATCCTTTGGGCATCCTGTATAATTAACGCTGCAGTTCTATCCTGGGGTTTGTGCATTGGCTGTCACACACTTGGGCAGGCATCAGTACGGGGAGAGAGCAGCACCAGAACATACTTTCTGTATAGAGAGAAGATGGGAGACAGAGCAGCCTCCAGCACATGTGGGACCCTCCCAAATTTGTGCCTTGCTCCTTTCCTCCTGTCTATTCCCTGTGTGTTTTTGCAGAACGGCTGATGCAGAGGTCCCCCTGCAACTATCTGCAGCTCCCTGATTCTGACGGATTGCAGCTATTTCCAGGCTGGGCAGGGAAGGGGGAACATCTGCCCATCTAGTCCAGAGGAACCATAGAGCAACAGTAAGTGAGCAGAGCAGGATCCATCTGGGAACAGGCTTTTGCCCGCAGCAAAGGCTAAAAGGGGAGCCCTGAAGGGAGGAGCTGATCTAAAATAGGGAGCCTTTTCCCGTTAGCCAAGCCAGCCACAGTAGGGTGGAATGAGCGGGAGGTCAGTGTCAGTTAGCCTGGAGCTGCTGCCTCCCCTTGCCCTCCTCCTGATCTGAAATGCATGTGACTCATGGAGCTGGAGAAGGTCTCCCCACAGCCTTCCTGTGTGCCAATGCCTACCCTCCAAACCTGCTTATTTTGCGGCTGCATAGAGACTGCTCCTTCCCTAAGGCACTACAGAACTCTGGAAGTCTGAGGCAAGGAAGGTGTCCTCCAAGCTTGGTAAGAGGCTGCCACTGCCACTCCTGTGCTAGCAGGGAGGAAAAGCTGGTAGCAGGCAGCATCACGAGTTACAGAGGTCACAGTGCAGATATGCACTGACTACCCTCCCCCCAGGCTACTCTTGGTCACAGCACAAAACATCTAGACCCTGGGGACAGTGTATGTGAGCACATACCCTTTGCGATGGCATCTGGCAGCCAGTTAGCCCAACCAGCATTCCAGCAACCCTGCTGTCACTTCCACTGCAGTGCCCTGGGTCCCTGAGCAGGCCTTGGCATCCCAGGGCCAAGATGGGCACTTACCCTTCAGAATGGTGATGTTGATGTAGGGACGGACCTCCGGCATTGGGTAGGGCAGGTGGTGGTGGTGGCTGGGAGGGAGTGGTGGGGCATCAGGGGAAGAGTCCAGGGGGTCACAACAGCGCTTGCAAGCACCAGGGGCTGGTTCTGTGAGGTTGGGTTCATCAGTGGGTGCCCCGAACACAAGAGGGAGAAGAAGGAAAGCCAGGGGTGTGCACAGGTAAATTATGTCCATGATGACCTGGAAAGATACGAGGAAGCACCAGAGTGAGGTATAAGAGGGGACATGGGGGATGGAGCAGAGATCACCACAAAACAGCATCTCTCTCTGGCTGGAGCCAGGGGTGGGACAAAATGGCATTGTCTTGCGGAGGGAGTGTACAAGTTTGAAGTCCCTGGACGTTCAAGGCTGCAATCTGAGTTGCAACCGCATGGCCCAAGGGGATGCCCCACGCCCTTCTGCCCAAACCAGTGGAGACTAGGTGCTAACCCTGGAAGAGGGCTGGACCTTCACTAGGCAAACCACTGGAGCCATGGTTACGTTCAGTCTCCAGGCTGGGGTAGAGGAAGGAGACATGGCAAACCACACAGCCTCTTTAGCAAATGCATAGTCCAGTAGGCTGCCAAATCTGCGGGGGTGGTGGGCTGTGAAAAACCCTCCAGTCCTCCAATCACTAGGTATCAACTCTTCACAGGAGTTAACCCAACACCCTCCTTCCCATCTGAAGTCAGACACACATCTGTGGACTTGGAATTTAACTTCAGCCCCCATCCTCTCCCTACCCCAGACCCCATCCCTCTTCATACCTCAGCCCCCTCCCACCGATGCTCAGCTCTGTTCTCAGCCATACTCCAGCACCTTTCCAAAGGGTTGGCTGTCTTTTCGGAGAGCAGGGAAAGGGTAGGAAGCAAAGCTCGGAGCAGGCAGCCTGCAGAGAAGCATGCTTACGAAAGACAGACACGCAAACAAGCGGAGAAAGCCCCTCTCGCAGCCTCTCCCCTCCCTTCCCTCTGCCTGCACCCCAGCGCAGCGTGGCAGCTCACCCCGGAGCCTGAGGGATCCCCGCTGTGCTTCCCAGCCCCTGCTCCCAGGGTTCCCCTCCGCCTGCAAAGCCAGCCCCCGGGCCCATGGCTTTAAGAAAGCTGGCTCTTGGCACAGGCACTGCTGAGTGCTGGCTGGGTGTGCAAGCTGGGCTTGGACCTGCTCCCTCCCCTCTCCCTCCCATTCCCTCCCTGACTTTGGGCGCTCTCCATTGCAAACCGGCTTCCTCGGTGCCTTTTAACTCTTTCCTAGGTAGTTACTTTTCCTTATGCATGGGTTTGGTTTTTCCGCTTCCGAACAGCCTACCTCTGGTCAGAAAAATGCAGGCGGCACAGATCGCACCCCGTGCAAAGGGTGGGTAGGCAACAGGGCTGTGTCCCACCCTCAGCACCTCAGGGTGGGCGAGGTGGGGTGCATCAGTGCAAGAGACAGACTTTCCTTCAGGTGGGATGCTGCAGGACTCTGCCCTCGCTCCCTTGCGTTAGTCCCCTGGCCCATGGATTAGCCCTTAACCAAGCTGGCCTTGCCCTCTCCCCAGCCACGTCTGTCCCACTCACAGCCCCCAAACTCCTTCATCTTCCGCGCTCTCCTGCATTATTTCTTCTGCACGTCACTGCTGCCTCTCGCCCCAGGCATGATATTTCTAGCAGGATCATCCGCCAACTGGGAGAGGCATCAGCTTTTTCCCTCTCCGGTCATCCCCTCTCCCTGGGCTGAGCCCCAAGCCTCGCACTCCAGCGCATGTCATCCCCCGGTCATGTCCCCCCGGGTCAGGTCCCGGGCTGGGCAGTTCGCACAGGAGGGGTGTGCCTGGCCCGAAGCACAGCCTTGCTGTGGGGGGCTGCCTGCCAGCAAAGCCGAGGCTCTGGAGCGAATCCTGGCCGCGATCTTTGCCCCCAGCCTGGCGCCGAGCTGACGTGCTTCTGCTGTTGGGGTGAGCACTACGTGGCTGCACCACAATCCGGGAATGAAGGGCAATCTGGGGGGAGGACTGTGAGGGGGGACAGACAGGAGACTTCTCCTACACTGCAGAACCTGTTGGGAAGGGGAGTTTGGGGGGTCCAAGACTGCAGCAAAGCTAGATTTGGGAAGTTACACCCTGTGGGGGTGCACATATGCATCTTTGGGAGGCTGAAGGAAGGATGGGCAATAGCTCTTTTCTATGGGGGCCAGAAGTGCCAAGTCAGCACTGTGCCTCCTGCAGTTTCCAAGGGAAGGCTCCAAGGTTTCTGAGGGGGAAAGGGTTTTCTGTGTGTCTACGTGTGCTTGGACGTGATGGGTTGGTTTTTTTTTTTTTTTTTTTCTTGTTTTCCTTCTCCCATTTGTTTAGTTTGGGAATGGGAGGCCCTGCTTCCCAGAGAGTGGCTTGCGTTTGGCAGGACCCCAACACCACTGGAGAAGCAAGCGGAAAACTCTGGGAAAATATGTGCTGCAAGCTGGGGGAAGGGAGGAAGGGGGCTGGGAGGCCTGGAGATATTCTCAGGCTGCCTGTCAGCCTGGAGCTCAATGAACATGGAGCGAACATGCCTCCCAGCCGCAGTGGGAAGAAGACCAAGAAATTTGCTGTTGTGCTCATGAATTCCTAGTCAGGCTCCAGCACTAGCATTGCAAGTCTCCCACATCTGCCCGTGCCTCAGTTTCCCCTTTTAGAAAATGAGAGGGGGAAGGGTTAGAGCAATGCTCCTTGCTACTGGAGCCTTGCCAACTGACAGAAATTGGGGTTTGTGGTCAGTTGTGTTGTCTACTCCTGCCTGCTGCTGGTGGGGATATCGGCAGCTGAGGGTACTGCTGAAAGCTAATACATTTTCTGGAGTGCATGAAAACTCAGAGAGAGTGAATGTGGAGTTCCTCTCTGTCCCATCAAACCTATCATAATAGCTCATTTCCTCAGGTTTTCCTGCCTGGCTTAGTCCAAGCATGACATTACCTCCATTTGCATCTCCCTGCCTTAGGTCTGGCCTCCTCTGCCTTTCCAAAGGGAACAGGTAGCAGGGAAGGCCCTTGTTCTTGTTTCCAGCCTGCCTTTCCATCCTGCCTTTCCATCTGCACGCCTGAGTTGCTGAAAACCCAGCAAACATTCTTCATGGAGCACCTCATCAGCTCGGGCCTTTGCCTTTTTCTTGTCTGACTGCAAGAACAGCCCACAGTGCGCAGCGAGCAGGACTTTGCATTTAATGCCTCGTCTGAGCTGAACGGTGACCTGCGGGGAGTCAGCAGACAAAGCCTTGCACTGGTGGCATTGCCCAGCTGGGCAGCAGTTCACACCAGTACAGACACTTTTGCCAGGGTAATATTGCCCGGTTCCCTGAAGGGAGCTGGCTGTACCAGCAACGTTTTGCTGGGGCAGCCACATTTGTAGGAGGATTTGGCTTGCATGGCTGAGTGCTCAAAGATGGGAGTTTTGAGAATGCTGTCCAACAACCCTGTGCCAGCCATGCTTTTAAGTGTAACCCAAGCCTGACGGCACCTTGTGTGCTCAACAATCTTCCCTCTCCCTCATCGCACACTCTGCCTTGGAGGCAGCCCAGGAAAGCTCTGGCCAGATTGGACTGCAACAATTCCTGCTCAAAAGCAGCTGTTTCATCCTCCTTTTACATTTCCTCCCTTTTCCTGCAACAACCCCAACTTAGACAATGTAGAGGAGTCACTGGCTCTCCCCTAGTGACTCCTTCCATCCTATTAACCCTCTCTACCACAAGTATAGAAGGAAGGAAATGCCTCTGTTGTTTTCTCCCCTTTCCACCCCTTGCGTACAGCTCAGCTCCCTTCTGTACATGTAGACCCCCTGCCCTCCTACATGTACACACAGGCTCCTATCCACCCACAAACACCCACACGCTCGCCCTTCACGGCTCCTCCCTCACCAAAACCTCTGGAACAAAGGTATCATCCTCACTAAGAAGCAAAGAAACAGCTCCTTCTCTTTCCCTGACTGGCTGCTTCTCCTCCTCCACCACAGCCCCCTTACCCACCCCTCTGCCCCCATTCTCCAAGAGCATCGCAAGCTGGGAGGGGTAGTGGAGGACCTCTTACCTCCACTCCCCTCCGGAGGGGTCCTGCGCTGGTTTATCTGTATCCTCAGCTGCTCCTGGTTAGCAGCGTGGGGAGGGAGGGCTGGCGGGGCCCAGCTGACTCCAGCCAGATGCTCGCCAAGTGCTCTTATGTAATTACTGTCTTTTCCATCCTGCCTCCAAGGCCTTTATGAGTGCCTCCCCCCCTGCTCTGGCCCATGTCAGGCTTGGCTCTCACTCCCTCCCTCCTTCGACCCACCCCGCACAGCATCACGGTTTGCTCAGCTCAACAGCTGATTCCTTCTGGAAGCAAAGTTCAGGCTTTTGGCTACTGCAGTTGCTACCCTTGAAAAGAGAGCTCACATGTGTTTCAAGGATCTGGGAAGTGATGGGCAGCACTGCTCTGTGCTCAGCTCCTCTCCATCATTGCCCGATGGCGGCCGGGTCCCTTTGGCTTGCCCTTCCGTAGTGCCTGCAAACAGGGAAGGGGACACTTGAGACATGGAAAGGTGGCAGTGGGTTTTCATGCTTTAGTACTTTGGGGTGCTCCCAGGTTACCCTGTAACAGCAGTGAGTCCTCTGCCATATTGGGATCACTAATCATCTCCAGTCAGGCTGTAGAGGGGGTTGGCAAGCAGAATCTTTTCCAGCCTGTGGACTCCAAGGCTGTGCACGAGGCTTGTGTAACAGCCAATTCTTGTTATCCAAACGCACCAACATGGTATGAAATTACTGGCTTAGAATATTCTGTACATCTCTAAGGATGGGCAGGCCCACTGGAAGTCAGCTGCGTGGCTGCATTTCTTTCGTAACTTCTGCCCGTGTGGGGCCTGGACCCGCCAGGAATGACACGTTCCCTGGCTTTACGCAGGCTGCTGCAGAGTCTAAGGGCACACCTGCCAGCAGGGATTTCTGCTGCGGGCTGCTCAGCAGCCTGGACTGTCTCACACAGAGATCAAGGCCTGGCAAAGCTGCTACATTTCTTTTGCTGTGAGATGCTGAAACGCCACGTGGCTGAGGAGGAGATGGAAGAGCCAGCTACCTGTACTCGCCGCTAGAGCAAAGCTGTTGCTAGACCTGGCTGTCTCCAGCACAGAGCATCAAAGCATGAGCTTGTCTCCCACTTCCCACTTGCCCCCACAGCTAGTCCGAGACGCCGCATGTCTGCCAGGCAGAGCTGAATGGTCTATCAGAGACTGGCTGACAAGCTGCATCAGTTGCAGATGCCTTGCAGCTAACAGCACATCGCCCAAGCTGCCCCTCTCCCCATAGGCAGCTTTTACAGCTTGAGTGTCCCATCTCCACCTTGCCTGAGACAAACACCTGTGCCAGTATCCACCCCCACCTCTGGCATGTGACTACAAGCACTAACCCGACTGCATTGTGAGCATCTAGGCCCAACAGCTTGGCTGCGTGGCAGATACCAGGTGACATTGCTGCCTGTTTGAACCAGTTCTTAAAAGTAACCTTTTCAGGTTATGGCTGCCTTCTGCTTCTCTGCATTTGAATGCCTTCTCCTCCCATCTGAATGCCTTCTCCTCCCATCCACTCCTATGTAGACCCAGGAGTTTTTACCCTTGTGCCATCCTCTTCCACACACACTCCTAGTCCTGCCCGGAGCAGTTATCAACAGTAGGTCACTACTGGGGGTGTCTCAGCTCTCACAAGGAATGCTGAGGAAGATGGACAGTGGTTAGGGCAAAAAAATTTTCTTCAGGGATATCCATGAGCTTTTTTACCAAAGAAACAAGCACTTTGTAGCAAGAGGGGGCAAGCTGGTGTTCAAGAGCTCACAGGAACTCTTGGGTCTGTGATGGGTACTTCCCACTAAGGAAAACACCCTGACAACAGGGGCGTTTGAAACAGAGCGTTTCTACCATTGCTTGGTAGCACTGTCCTGAGTCTGGTCCTAAACAGGACAAGAGTCCTGACACATTCTCTGGCCATTTGATCCAGCACTGGAATGTTTGTGTCTCCATCTTCAAGGCACAGGGCACGGGCGATGTTTGATACGCATGCAGCAAAGCTCGGTGCTTTTCACAGCACCGGGTCTCTGCTGCAACTGTATGATGCCTTGCAGTAGCTACAGTGCCCCTGAGGGTCTAACAGATGGCTCTGCATGGATCTCCAGGTCCACAACCTGCACGGTGAATAGATGGGATTTCCAAGTGTTGTCAGAGAGAGGGTAGCTACTTTTGTTTAACATCTTTATCAGTGATCTGAATGAGTACACCCTCAGTAAGTTTTCAGGTGACATAAAGCTGTGCAGGAGTGTTGATCTGCCTGAGGGCAGGAAGGCCCTACAGAGGGATCTGGACAGGCTGGATCGATGGGCCGAGGTGACTGTATGAGGTTCCACAAGGCCAAGTGCTGGGTGCTGCACTTGGACCACAACAACCCCCTGCAACGCTACAGGGTTAGGGACGAGTGGCTGGAAAGCTGCTCAGCAGAAAAAGACCTGGGTGTGTTGGTCGACAGTGGCTGAATATGAGCTGGCAGTGTGCCCAGGTGGCCAAGGAGGCCAATGGCATCCTGGCCTGCATCAGGAACAGTGTGGCCAGCAGGACTAGGGCAGGGATTGTCCCCCTGTATCGGGCACTGGTGAGGCTGCACCTCGAATCCTGTGTTTGGTTTTGGGCCCCTCACTACAGGAAGGACACTGAGGTGCTGGAGCGTGTCCAGAGAAGGGCAGCGGAGCTGGGGAAGGGTCTGGAGCACAAGTCCTGTGAGGAGCAGCTGAGGGAACTGGGGATGTTTAGCCTGGAGGAGACTCAGGAGAGACCTTATCGCTCTACAGTTACCTGAAAGGAGGGTGCAGAGGTGGGTGCTGGTCTCTGCTCCCAAGTGACAAGTGGCGGGACAAGAAAAAACGGCCTCAAGTTGTGCCAGGGGAGGTTCAGACTGGATATTAGGAAAAATTTATTCACTGTAAGGTTATCAGGCATTGGAACAGGCTGCCCAGGGAGGTGGCAGAGTCACCATCCTGGAGCGATTCAGAAGATGTGTGGATGCGGTGCTTACAGACATGGTTTAGCGGTGGACTCGGCAGTGCTGGGTTAACGGTTGGACTCGATAATCTTAAAGGTCTTTTCCAACCGAAAAGATCCTAGGATTCTCCTGACAAAATTCCCAGCAGTACCCCTTGTTCTGCAGTCAGCCCACTGCGGGGCGTGGCAGGGCTGCTGCGACCAGCCACTCGTGCAGCATCCCCGCCGGGCACAGCCCTGCCTCAAACCCGAGACCCTTCCAGGTGGGAAAAGCGCAGGTGGATAAGCGGGATAAGCGGGCACGGCTCGGCCGCAGCGCACAGTTCCCGCCCGGCTCCGCGCCCGGCTCCCGGCCCCCGGCGGCCGCCGACTGCCCCCTGCAGGACGCGCCGCGCCCCCGCCTCCTCCCCTGCCTGCGAAGGGCTGGCAGGCTGCTTGTCCTGCCCACGGCTGGCACCTGTGGCCGAGGGCACGCAGGGGCTCGGGGTGGGCTCACCTTCCGTCCTCCCCTCTGCAACATCCCCCTCCCGCTCGCAGCTTGGCGGCTGCTCCGGCTGACGTCACCCGGGCTGGGGCAGCGGGTGCGCGCACCCCCGCGAGCCTGAATGTAGTCGTACCCTTCGCGCGTGCATAGCGGGACACGCTGCAGCCCAGGCGCTAGCTGCAGCGGGCTGCATTGCCGTGCTGGGGGTGTATGTGCTTGGGCATGATGCGGTAGGTGTGAGATCCGAGTGAGCTGGCTGCCTTGTGCGTGGCGTTTGCATATTTTATGCTTGGGAAGGCAAAGAACAGCAAGTTTTTATGAGCAAATATTTGCATATTTTCCACTCGTTCGAGCAGATAAAGCATTTCAATTCTCTGCTGCATCCTCAGGAGAGCCAGGAACATCTTATTTTCAAGGGTGTTTCCCTTCCTTGTATCTCCCTGACTCTTATCTACTGGCTCCCCTATTTCAGCAACTGATTAACTGCTTCCTCCCCCCTCCTCAGACCCCCTTGCTCCTGTACGGTCCTGAAGCAGAATGTGGCCTGGACAATTTTGCTGTTGCCTGCTGTGCTTCCCTGCTGATGACAAATACAGTGGCTCCCTAACAACGGCTGCAAATGACATTAAGTGTAGGCTGTGGTAGTAACAGCCTGGAAATGGCACCCTCAGCCTCTCTATGCTGGAATCCCTCCCCTATTGCCATTCACTGCCCTTCCAGTTTCTCTCCTGAAGATCCACTGCAAAGCAGAAGGGTCACACTGAGTGGGTCCAAAGCCACGGGCCACGGTTGGGCTGGCCAAAATGTGATTGAGTGTGCATGTATGGTGGGTGTGGGTAGCATCATTTGCAAGGTCCAGTTGTCATCCCTCCCAGTTTTAGCCGGGGCCGTGTGTATGAAGGCGTATGTGCTGTGTTCTTGCACTCGTGCTTAGGCCAAGAGGTACGTGCATGTCTGGGTATGTGTGCATCCATGGGGGTGGCCACATATGGTCTCAGATACACACAGATATACTTGAAAAAAAGCACCCACAGGCATGAATATGTACATATATTTAAACACATTCACACAGTCACATGTACCCACACATACACGCATGCAATCACATAAATACTCATTTGTATGCATCTATACACATCACATACACATGCCTCCCTAGACCTGCTCTTGTGCCCTCTGACGTGTGCATATGAACTCTCTGAGCTGCTGGCAGAATGGACTCTCCATGCCTCCAACACACCATCTATGATCAAATGTTTGTTGGGAAGAGGCATTGCACAATGCTGCTGAAACCGTTGCGGCCCTTTCTAGTCTTGCAGCTTCGATCTCTACGTGACGAGAATAAAACCTTTTGTGCAGCACAGGGCTTGATGGAGCCCTTATCTCTGTGTCTGTGCACCCAGAATAGAAAAATCCATTTCCACATCTGACTGGAACAAATCCCCCTGAACACAGCCAGAATTTCCTTTAGCCACTGTGCATGGTACTGGTGGCCTCTGGATTGCTGGGACCCAACCACACCATCGTTAGGAGAGGGAGTGGGATCATAAGGGTGGTCGGATTAATACTATTACGGTGGAGAAAGCTGGGGGTTCACCAGGAGGGAGATACAGCTGAGGCCAGTGACAAGGGTCAGGAGGCAGCGAGGTACTGTCTGTCATTCCAAATGCCTGTTCTTATGAAAACCAGCATTTTAATCAAAGGTGATACTTTGCAGAATTTTATAGTGCTTATTTTCTCCTCGTGAATTTCAGAAAAAAAAAACAAACAACTTTTCCCTCCCCCAGTTTTATTTTCGGTTCATCTCCATTTTTTTCCTCAATTTGTCACTGAAAAATAGGATGCGGCGTAGGGGGGAGAAGAAAACACAAGACAAAATATATGATTCTTGTGACTCTTTTCAACTCCTCTTTAAACTAAAGACCTCCAGTTTTCTGCAGGTCTCCCTGGAACACATTTTATTTCCCCCAACAACACCCCCCCCCACCCCCCCCACCCCGCAGAGCTGCTCAGACTCCACGTATCAGAACGATGTCTCCTTGGTGCACTTGCTCTGTGCTGGCATTGCAGTCCTTGGGCTTTTCAGACATGTAGGTGTTTTAAGAAGCCAACCAGCTGATGGAGTTTCTTGAGTGGTGACTTGCAGCAGATGGAGTTGCAAAGGCGTGCGAAATGAAGCCTCAGCTCAATTCAGGAGTGAAGGAGAGCAGTCTCTAAGAGTGTTGGCAGACCTGGAACTCCCCCATTTTCCCAAGGCAGCTGGGCAGCCACTCTGTAGAGAAAAAAACCCTTCCTATACCTGCCCCCCACCCATCTGAGTGGCCTCCAGCAAGGTCCTCATTCACTGTCACATAACTTCTTCAGTGCCTGGTCATCAGCCACGTACAGTGCTTATATGGTCCCCAGCTAATACCATTTCTCCTCTGTCCTACAGGGATTGCTGTGCCAGTCATACGCAGCATTCCTCCTGTCCTGCTCCTCACTGCAAGAGGGGCAACACAGACCCCCGCTGAAAGAGCAGTCTTGTCCATCTCTCTTACCACTTGGCAGCCAGACCTTTTAATCTTCCTGCTGTTTGTTACCCCATATAGAGGCAGGAGCTTTGGCAATTCATCTTCATTCTGCTAGGATTTCTTGGTTGTGCTTCATCCAGTGGGTACTGTGGGAGATCCCCAAGCCAAAAAAAACCAACCCCAAAACCAAACATGAGGCTTTTTTAGTCCAACAGACTGTGTATCCCACACTCATGAATAGTTTGGCTGCTTTTCTCACCGGGGCCCACAGAGTGGGCAGCTGATGCATGGATGGATGAAGGAGGAGGAGATGTGAAGAGGTAGCGGTGGGAAAGAAACTGGCTACCAAACACTTTCTTTACCCCATGAGTTGAGCCTGCACTCCTGGGTGGCTGACTGCCCACTCTCACGGGAGCAAGTGCACTTTATAAAAGGAGCTAAGCACCAGCTGTGTGGTACTGACCATAGCCCAGCTCCCGAGCCTGAGCCTTACAGGCATGGGCAGCTTGGCACCAGTGTCCCAGGCTCAAAGAGGAAACAAGAGGACGGGGGATTCATAGGGACAATCTTTCTCTGTCAGGGAGGTGATGGCTGTACCAGTGGCTGAGAGCACAGCTTTTGCTTGGTCATGTCTGCAGTCTCTTCCCACCCTCCCTCTGCTCTCTGGCTTGGCGAGGATATGTCTCACCTGATGCCCTGCTATGGTCCTTTCCCAAACTCAGCTGTCCTGACTCCAGCTCCCCTGATGCCTGCCAGGTGTTCACTTCTTCTCATATTGCCTTTGGGTGACCTTGTCTCTTGCTCCCTCATAAAGCGGTTCTGTTCCCATCATCCTCAGCTAGTGCAGCTTGTTCTGCTTCCCAGTCCAGGGCTTTTGTCTTCTCTCCCATCACATCTGGCCCCATGCCATCCCTTCCCACCTTATGCCTTCTCTCAAGTCACCTGTGAGACACCTTTTCATCACCCAGCCATCTCTCATCGCTGACACTCCATGGACTGTCTCCTCCCACATCTCCTGACCTCAGGGAGTCATATCTCCTCCTGGTGGATCCCTCCTTCCCATTTGTCAAAATTATTTGTGAAGAAAAGTGCTCAGATATAACCAAGGGCTCTGCTATGAGAGTCTCAGTGGCTGTAGCTTAGCAACAGCATTCATGGAGAAGTTCAAGGTGTGGGGACAGACTTTTAGCAGAGCCTGCAGGAATGAACCCAAAGTGGAGGGAGAGACCTTCATCCCACCCACCTTTGTACATTGCTGCTCCTCTAGCCTGCACACTCAGACAGGCCCACCCACAACTTCCCTCCAGCAACTGATGCGCAGAAGCAAGCACTCATCCGCCACTCACAGCAACACATATACTCTCACACTCTTACCCAAGCACTGCGCACGTTTCCATATATACTTGCATGCCTACACAAGCGTATCTACACTCAAACATCCCACAATTACATAAATACACTTCCTCGTCTGTGTTTGTAAACACTTACACACATGCATCCCCCCTTCTCAATGTTTGTACACATTTACCCACACCCCACGGCCACACACAGATTAGCATCGGTGCACATGTCCCACCAGCACTGGCTCCTCTATCTCTCACCCTGTTCAGCCATTCTCCCACACATACAGGCCAAACTTTCTCATACAACCACCTGTGTACACATGCTGACACATCATTTCTTCGCCATTCTGGGACAAATACCCTACCATTTCCTATAACACAGATCAGTTCATAGACTGGAGATCCCACAACCTGCTATGCCCCCTACCCCATCCTATTCCGATACAGGCCTTGATCTCCTGTACCAGCCAAACATTACTCACACAAAGACCAACTCATCTCAAAGACATTGGATATTGTCAGGAGAGCCAGATCTATAGCACCCTCCCTCCCCTAAACACACAGAATGGTTCTGCCCAGTTGGCCTTTCAAGCCCAAAGGCTTTTTGTTTATTTACAGTAAGGCTTGGGAAGAGTAAAAGGGGAAGGGCATTTCAGCTAGTAAGAAAACCCATGCCTCATCATCATCTTCTCCACCCTTGTTACACCTTCCACCAAGGTGCAGAGGCACCAGGAAAACACTGAAGAATGTGAGGTTCATGAAAGAATTGTCCCATTTGTTCTCCCAGGTAGGTCTCATCAGCCTGCCCAGAGTCCATGAGAGCCCTGGAAAGAAAGAGGAGGCCTTGAGCAAGCAGAGTTGTCTCTGGCCAGGACTAGCACAGGTAGGGAAGTTGTCCCCAAGACTTACTGGAGAGCTAGAGAAGGGTCAGCCACTCATGCCACTGGTATGTCTTAGCTTCACACATTTTTCTTCCTGTTATTCCTTTAGGATTAATTGCTTCTCACGTTTATAAGGAAGATAAGTAAGACACCAGGATGCCTATTCTAGATCTTCAATGGAACATGTCGTATATGCTGTTTTGAGGACTTCCTTGAAGTGTCCCAGTCAGGTGGCCGCTGATGCCCTTCACAGCAGAGGTCACGCAGTCTAGGGCTGACCTTGCTCTCTCTGTACTTTCAGTGCCCATCACCTCTTCAGCTCTCCCTGGATCCAGTCTTTCCTTCACCTGGCACCACACAAACCTCAAGTGTCCCTCCAAAACCAAGAACAATGCCTTGCTTCTTCCACAAGCTCATGGAGCCCTCTTCATCTTTAAGCAGATTCTTGGCCTTTAATATTCCCTTGTATCAACCTCTCCCATTGCCTCTGAGGTGGAAAAGAAGAGAGGGTGAAGGGGATCCCATGATGTCCCAATATCTCTTTCCCCTGCACCATCACTTTCATCATAAATAACTGACATGCAGCTTGTTGCTCTTTTCAGATCCCACAGGCTCCTCAGGGAGTGGTTTTTGCTGATTGCTTTCTCCTTCCCCACAGCTTAGAGGGTGTTCCTGCCTGTCATTACCATTCTGGGTGATCTTGCTGATCTCACCCTCCTCCCCTTCATCATTGGTCTTCTCTGGGGGGCATGCTGGCACCTCCTGGCTCTGGACTCGGCGGGACGGCCTGAGGATGGCCCTGCGGAAGCCCTGCTTGAAGCGGTAGGAGAGGAAGCCATAGATGATAGGATTGGCACAGCTGTTGGCATACGGCAGCACCACCACGAGGAAGTAGACACCAAAGAGAGACGGCTCCTCCGGCAGTGGGCAGACGACATTGATGATGTTGAGGACATAGAAGGGGAGCCAGCAAAGGACAAAGACAGCCACGACAGCCACCACCATGCGGGTCACCCTGCGCTCTGAAAGCTTGTGCTTGGAGGACAGAGCCCTCACCCGCCTGCCAGACGAACGGACCTTCACGACAATAAGAAGGTAGCAGAGACAAATCACCAGCAGTGGCCCAAAGAAACCCAGGGTGGCAGTGTAGACGATGAAGCCAGCTCTCCACACAGAGGCAGGCTCTGGCCACTGAATGTGGCATGTGCTCATCCCTAAGGGAACATCTGAGAAGACCACCACAGGCAGCACCACCACGGAAGACAGCACCCACACAGTTGCACTCACAGCCTTGGCCACCCGTGCTGTCCGCCATTTGGAGGACTTCCCTGGGTGGACCACGGCCAGATAGCGATCCACACTCATCACTGTCAGGCAAAAGATGCTGGTAAACTGGTTGATGGCATCCACCGCCATCACCAGGCGGCACATGAAAGACCCAAACGGCCAGTAGGACAGGGCATTTTGTGCAGCCAGGAATGGCAGGCCCAGCATGAAGAGTTCATCAGCTAGGGCCAGGTTCAAGATGTAGACGTTGGTCACCGACTCGCTCACAGAGTGCCTCAGGACCACGTAAATCACCAGAGAATTCCCAGCCAGCCCCACCACGCAGACAATGAGGTAGACAAGGGGGATGAGGACACTGCTGACAACCACACCAGGGCTGGCGGTGGTGGAGCTGTTGGGGGGGGTGAAGCCTGCCCAGCTGCCGGAGGCATTCCCCTCCTCTGACACTGCCGGCGTGGGGAGGCTGAAAGCAGAAGTGTCCATAGCAGAGGCAGGGAGGAGGGCAGGGGGCAGTGTCCTTGCAGGATCAGTTAGCAATCTGGAGATGAGAGAAGGAGAAAAAAAAGCCATTGATACTGGGCACATGACAGCTGAACAAGCCACAGATAAAATCACCACTTAGCTGTATGGACAGGCATGGGAAGTCAGGGTGGATGCTGGCAGCTGCCGGAAGATGTAGGACAATATTGACCGTCTGGTCTTGGGAGGCACAGTGTGCATGGAGGGACAAACAGGGACATGGCTCAATGTGGGCTAATGGATCCTCTCCCCTAGGGAAAGATCCTTGGGGGGAATAACCACAGACTAGGACAGATACAGGGAAATTTCTCATTTTCTGCTCATGACTTCAATACTGAGGATCGTCAACCGTGGCCTGATTCTCATTTATGGGTGGCAGGTGCCTTACAAACAAAAGAGGGAAGAGCATCCAGTGACAAAATGCCGTTCCAACTCCAGTTCCCCTGTTCACTGAGTATCCTCCTGCTTGCTGAAGCTATTTTGGACTGGGCAGGTTATCGTGGGGTTGTTAGCCCCACCAGCAGAGACGAAAGCACCTCCACTCTCAATCCAAGGCCATAGGGCTGCAGCACACTGAGCCGCAAGATATCTGGTTTGTGTTATGCCAGTATGAGAGCAAAGGAAGAGCCAAGTTGTTTTGGATACATGATGAGGGATCACAGATTCACACAGATTCACATCAGTCCACATCTCTCTTGTCTTTCTCTCTTGTTTTCTCTCTCTTCTTCTGTACCCTACAACACACCGCTAATGGAAGAGACTCTGCCTGCCCTGGCTGTTTGCAACACCAAAGCAGTGTCCCAGCCCTCCTAATCTGAGGTGCCCAATTGCCCGTCACATCAGGGTTTGGCATGGAAACAGCACTCAGCTCACTCAGAGCGAGCCTTGAACAAACAAACTCTCCACCAGCTCTCTGCTGACACTGGGTGAGAAGTTGCAGGGAGAGGATGGACAGATAAGGGAAGGACGTGCCTTTTGTCTTCTGTCAGGGCTCCGCAGATGAGTGACAGAGCCCAGCATATACTCCATACTAGAGACACCATGACAAACCTTATGCAGGGGAGATTTGTGATGTTTTCAGGATCATCTGGGGTCTGGCAAAATCTTTTGGAAGTGCAGACTGGCAGGGTCACTCTTTGGGTGAACTAGCTCCCTGGAAGTGAGGATGACTTGGTAGAAGAGAACAGGGACCCTGACGGAGATTTACCCATCCCAACAAATCTCTTAGGGATCTGAAGCTCCTTTGTTATTGAAATGAAAACTGGGGATCTCAAAGGAAAGGACTCCTGATATTAACTACTTTCAGGAGGCCACAAACTTTTCTTCCCAGATGGGATTCTCTGTAGCATCACAACTTTGTTCTGATATTACAGCTTTTATTCTTTTTTGTAGATGTCATTCCTACTTCTAGAAACGTTAGGGGAGACCGGGGCTTTGCATGGATTCCTTGGATACCAGATAGGCAAACCCAACAGACTCCACAGGTGTCTCAAATCTTATGCTGAAAGAACCTCATCTGATAGGCCTCACAAAACCGAAATTGGGCAACTATGTCTTAAGGCCATTTCTACAGGCTATTGCATAAATGTTTCCTGCCATAGTGAAATGAGTTTTGAAGGACTGGAACTGTTTAGCCTTTATTTGCAGGTGCCTTGGGCTGTGACACACTGTCCTCATAGAAGCCCATCTCTTGGGGTCCTGCAGTATTGGGTTGTCCCACACATGATGAGTGGCTTCAATGAATGGGCGGAGTAGGAAGTGACTTGAAACACTATTTCTAATTAGGCTCAAGGATCTTTCCTCTGATATGTTGTTTTCCAGTGCTGTTCCAGTGACGCAAGTCACTTGTTGGAAGAAAGGGGAGGGCAGTGGCTGCTCTGGGGACGCAGATGCCTGCAAAGGGTGGCAGAGAACAGAACAGTACGTTCATAAAAAGATGATCCTCTAAAAGGTGGGGACATACTTAGGAATCCCTTTGGATGTTCCTCTTGCCTGCAAAGGAATTTCTGAAAAAAGCATTTGGATACAGAGCCCTACAAATATCAAGCATGGATGGGGACACTCACGCTGGGTCTGAAGAGCATATGGGGAAGTGTCTGGGGTCCAGACTCGGCTGTGGTTTAGCAATACAGTAAACCCAGCTTCAGAGCTCCAAGAGCCCTGTAAAAATGCTAAGGCATGTAGCACTGATTCACTATAAACTCATTCTCCTGCACAGGCAGCTGCAGTGGAGAAACTTTGTCTTCAAGCAGGCATGGTCTGCCTGTGCCATTCTAACTTTGTCAAGTACCATCTGCCAGCTCAAATGCCGTATCACAAATCCTGGTTAGTTTGACAGAACAACCACTGGACACCAGTGGATTCACTCTGCCGGCTGCTTTGGCAGCACCCGCGTAGGCAGGAATTGGCGAGGAACCTTGGCCTCGGACAGATAGTGTGGTGGCATCTGCTTGGGGTCTGTCCCTAGTGACGCAGACTACGAGAGGCTTGGGATCCTCTAGCAGATGCTGCCAAAATATACCTGGTCCGTACATCTGGAGAGCAGGGGAAGGCAGAGAGGTAGGAGGAGATGGTGAATCGGTGCTACCGCTTTCTTTAGGGAAGATAAATAATATAATATATATTTCTGCACTGAGTGAGAGGAGGAGGTGTATGCTGAGCCTAGACCTGGTTACAAAACAGGAATAGGAGCTGGGAGAGACCACAGAGCCCAGTAACCTGCAGCCCCTTCTGCCACCCTCCCCTCCCGTCCACCTTGTTTCCCACGGCCCTGCTCCAGCTCAGGACACCCCCACCCCCCCCACCGCAGGGCTGAGCTCTCTGGTAGGGACCGGGCTGGGCTGGCAGAGCAGGGGGCCGGGAGGGAGCCGCCGGGTTTCCTTCTCTGGGACTGCAGTTAACTTCTGCATGGACTCATGCCCGCGGGAGACAGCTGGGAAGAGCGGGCAGAGCCGCCTGGTACTTACGTGTCGTTGGGATTTTCCTCTGCTTCACCGGGAGAATCCGTGTCATGTTTTTTCCCCTTTCTTTCAAGCACTTGAGCAAAGCAGTCCCGGGAGGGAGCGAGTCCCACCGTGCGCTACCGGAGGCGCAAGTCCTTCTCCCTGGCCCTGCCCATCACCCCCTCCGTGACCGGCGTGGAACCGGGGCCCACTCCCGTGCCCGCGAGTGGGCGGCCGGCCGGACTGGCGTCCGTCCGGGGATGCTCGGTCCCTCGGTCCCTCACGCCGGCGGGTCCCCCCCCCGCGCTCCCCTCGCCATCGGCGGGAGAGGGGGGCTCGGCTGCCGGTTTGGGCAGACGGAGCGGGGTGGCGGCTACCGGGGGGACGGATACCGGCAGCCAATGGGCGCCACGCACGGAAACACCGGCAGGAGAAGGGGAAGGAGGGATGGACGATAGGGCAGGGGAACGGAAAGGAGTGGGGGGAGATGCAGGGATGGAGAGGAAAAGGAGGAGAGGGAGGTGCAGGAGAGGGGCAAGGGGAGAGGGGGAGCGCAGAGGAGGAGAGGCTGGGGGGAGCAGTAGAAGAAGCTGGGGACTGGAGGGGAGAGGGAGAGGAGGAAGAGAGGGATGCAGGGAACAACTGTGTGATGGGAGCATGGCGTGGCAGGAAGGGGGGGCTCGGCTCCCCTGGGCGAGGGGAGTTGTGGCCTTGTAAAGCACCCTGTGAATGCCCACCGGACACGGGAGAGGGGCTGCCTGTTCCCAGGACCTTGTGGGCAGGAGTGGTGATGCTCAGAGCCGCGGGGACAGGGCAAAGCCTTCTGGCTGGCAGGAGGCTCAGAAGCAGGGCTGGGTGCTGAGCACACAACCCTTCTCTCTTCTGTTCCACCTTGGAGCGCCTTCAGCCGGACGGAGCCAAGGGCAGGTGGGCAAACAGTGGGGCTGTCTGTCTCAACTCCCTCCCTCCCCTGGCTCCATGCACTATCTCATGTCTTTTGCAACTTCTTTGGGAGAAAGCTCCAGTTCAACAGTCCCAAACTTTCCGACCAGATTTCATCTCTGCTGCAAGATTGGACCCAGAAGAAATGGGACAGGGCAAGAAATCAAGCTCCTTTCCTTTCTCCCAGGAAGGAAATCAGGATTTTCCCTGATTCCAAAGTGCTTCCCTGTAGTCCTCACCCCTTCCCTGCCCTGCCGCCAACATCAGTGACACCTTATGCTGTGCAGTCACCCAGCTTTTGACATTTGGCACTGCTGTTATGGACGTCTGAGCTCCTGCGGTGAACTCCAGCCTTAACAGAAGTAGGGAGTATCTCTGTGAGCAGAGCATAGCCAGGGTCTAAAACCTGGCCTTCCAAACCTGCTCGAGACATTTTAGGTCTGGCCAACGCTGCTCAACAGTGAACGGGGTAAGTCAGTGCAGGGCTCCAAAGCTGTCAGGATGCCTTATCCTAGATCTTGGCCACAGTGCTGCCTGGAGACACACGGAGGGATGAGGCCTCACCGGGGAAGGAATGGCATGGGCAGCACCCAGTGGCTGTCTTTGTCATGGCAGGGCAGGTACCTGCAGCACCGTGCAGGGACACTCCCCCCTCCTCCCAGGCTCCCAAGCTCGTGTCTCCAAAGAAACAGAACCATGCGACAGCAGTGTCACAGGATCACAGCTTCCAGGTCTCCAGCTCGCTTCCTCCGTGCTCTGAGTCCTGCCCCATTCCCTGCCTCAGCTCCAACGGGGTTGTGCAAACCGCTTGTATCGTGTTGGGGGCAGAGCTCAGCCCGTGCACCTACCTCCACGCTTAGGCAGATACGTGAATTCATGCATGTGGTGAGCCTCCCGTCTCCGCATGCTGTATGTGATAAGGGACAGGACAGGCTGAGAGGGTAAAAGCCAAGGATTGAAAACTGGAGAGGAAGTAATAACCTACTGGGAATTCATTGGTTTAAGTAATGTTTAGGATGCTTAAGGGAGGCTAGATCCCAGTCTCAAGGGCTTTGTGTCCCTTGACCTTTCACAGGTGTATGCTCACACCAGAGACTTCATTTCTCCTCTTCTGGACTTCACGTTGACACGATTTACACTACCTTTGGATGAGGCTTGGGCAGTTCATCCGGCGGCAGCAGTGCAGACATTTGTGGAACTTGCTGCCACAGGATCTCTTCCAGGTTCGCTCTGGACACTATCAGTGGATTATGTGTCACGCTGCTGAATTAACTGTCTCGCTCAGACCCGATCACGACTTGAATTTGCAGAAATCTACCTGGCTTGCAGGGTGCCTCGGTGGCTGCGCCGTGGCGGGTTGCTGCTGACAGTACCCGTGCACCTCCTCCGTGCAGGAAGCAGCCTTTGAAACTCAGAAGTGGTGCTGCGTCGGGGAGTGGTGAGCTGGCTCAACTCCACCGTTCCTCCGTGCCCTCCTAGGACTGCAGGATTTTGCAGTGCCAATCACCGCACCCTGGGCCCTCCTCCCTCCCTCCAGCAGCAGCAGCCCTCCTGTAACACTTCTTACACTCAAGTCCCTGCAATGCATCAGGAAGGCAGGTGCTCACAGCTGCCAGATCCATAGTACCGCTGGGACCACTCTCTTCAGCTTAATTTTAGTGACTTGGAGGCAATTTATCTGGACTGATGACTCATTCCTCGCTCGTCCCCCTCACCAACCCCCCCGTTCTCGCTCTGCTTGTGCCTGGCAGCATGAGTGAGTGCCGGTACTGATATGACTGCGCCGTGACGTGAGCTTAGGAGCGTTAAGGCAGAAATGTTTTGGTGAAAGGGTGTCTCCATGGAAAGGAGTCTGGGCCCGGTGTTCCCTCCCAAAGCCTGCATCTCATCCTCTGTGTGTCTCCGAGGGGAGACAACTTTCCCTCTGAACACATGGAGGCTGAGAAGAGGAAGGGCAAAAGCTGAGGTGTAACCACCCTGCTGCCTTTGGCTGGCACCCGGCACTTGTGCTTTACTGAGGAATGCAGGGGGCTCAGCTGAGAACTCAGCAACTCAGTGCATGAATCAGGCCTTGCCCCTTCATCCTATAGCGGCTGGGGCTCGCCAGTACCAAGCTCAGCATGGTGCTGCCTGGGTTGTCACTGCCAAAGGAGGGGCAGAGCTGGCAGACGCCCCCACCCCAGCCATCCCGCTGCTCACTACTTCACCGCTATGTCCCCCGAGGTGCAACACATCACGGCCACGGCAAGAACGTATGGTCTGTTTATTGGGTCTCGCTCACTATGTTGGAACCTCAGGGGTGGGTGAGGAAGGGAAGGGGCAGTTGGGCGGAGGCGAGTGTGGAGAGGTTGTGCAAACGGACAGACCAGTGCTACAGAGCCACAACAGTCTTTCAAGCCAGGAGAAGTAAAAAGCACAGTGACCACCACAAGGTACTGAGCTCCGGGGTGCTGGAGCCATTGCTCTCCTGTGTGCTGGGCAGAGCCTGGCATCAGGATGGGACCGGAATCTGTAGCCAAAAACACAACAGACCTTGTGAAACTAGCTTGGCTGCTTTCTTGCTCTCCCTCCCTCTGCCCTGGAGGTGGTGGGAGAAGGAAGGGGCAGGGTCCCAGCTAGAAAGCTTTCACTCTTCTGTCTCCTCAGGCTCTGGCCAGCTTTGCCTCTCATCCTGAAGCCTCTCTGCTCCCTCAGCTGCCTTGAGTTGAAGGGGAAGGGCAGGTGGGGACAATACGATAAGTGAAGGAGTCCTGGGGGAGAAGCTGCTGCCTGCCAATGAACAGCAACACAAAAACCCCCTTGAGGTGAGCAGGGCCTGGTAAGAGGAAGGGCCATTGGCAACTGCCATGAATAAGGAACAGCTGCTTCTTTTTAAAAATTTTTCTGTAGGCAAAGGCTGCAGCTTCACAGCTCTCACAGCAGGTCATCCCCAGGGCAGCCTGGATGCAGTTTCCTCTGCAGAAGATGACAGACCATCCTTCTCTGAGAGGGCAGAGGAGGAAAATCCTGGACTGCCCTGCACCAGGAGGTGGGGTTGAACCTGCCCATGGGCAGGCAGCAAGGACAGGGAAGTGGTTCAGGGGTCTGTGTGCTCTGTCATACCCTGCCCTGTCCTTTCCCCAAGCAGGACTACTGTCTCTCTGTCTCTCTCTCTGAGGGTGACCCATCCCACCAGGCACAGCAGGTCATAGGAACCCAGCATTCCTGACCTTTCAGGAGTTGGAAAGTGGTGTCACTCCCAGGGATCCTTCCACACTTACTCACTTAGAGGAGGCTGCATACTCGTTTCTTTGTCCGAGTGGGCTGCGGGCAGAGGACTGCTCGGATGGCCTCATCAAACACTGTCTTGAGGCCACGCTGTGTCAAAGCTGAGCATTCGAGGTATTTCACGGAGTCTGTTGGGAGGAAAGGGTGCTGTAATGGGGAGGAAGCGAACAGGGGTAGGCAGGGAGGGTAGCCAGGAGTCTGCTGCGAAGAGTCCTCAGAAGAGAAACATGCATGAGGAGTATCACACATTGGGTCAAGCAGGAAGAGATCATAGGTTCATAGAAACTTTTTGGTTGGAAAAGACATTTAAGATCAAGTCCAACACTGCTAATATCACCACTAAACCATGTCCTTCAGCACTTTGTCCACACATCTCTTAAATCCCTCCAGGGATGGTGAGTCAACCACTTCCCTGGGCAGCCTGTTCCAATGCCTGATAACCCTTTCAGTGAATAAATTTTTCCTAATACCCAATCTAAACATTCCCTGGCGCAACTTGAAGCCATTTCCTCTTGTCCTGTCACTTGTCACTTGGGAGAAGAGACCAACCCCCAGCTCTCTGCAACCTCAAGTAGTTGTAGACAGCGATAAGCTCTCCCTGGAGCCTCTTCTTCTCCACGATAATCAACCCCAGTTAATGTGCCTGTGCCTGTATCACTGGTATGTTTCTGACTCCCATCACCTCACAGCCACAACGCCCTTCTCTCTCAGTGCCTATTTTACAGTGTACTGAGGCACATACACAGCAACTAAACACTCCTTGAGTCTCATCTTGAGATGAGGTCTCAAGTCTCCTCAAGCTTTGAATGTCAAGCACCTCTGGTGGCATCTCAAATCATGTGGCACCTCCCTTTTAGGACTCTGTACCCCCAAATTCTTAGAGCCCTTGTGCTGAAGGGCCAGGCACTTGGATCTTGTCTGAACTGAATAAACATAGATCAGGTAATCAAAGCCATTAAGCATTGTCAGGAGACACTTCACACTCAGGCAGTCTTGACTTCAGGGCTAAGCTTGCCAGCTGTACAAGACCAGGGTTTGCCTCTTCTCCACTCTTGTAGCCAGAGCAGAGGAATCATGTGAGGCTGACTATGTTATCCTGGTTGGACACCCTCTCCTCTGAAATCCTGGTTGAAAATCTCTCCCTCAGTCTGTGTTTCCTACCCCTCTTCTGCCTCTGCATGCTGCATCTGAGGAGAGGGGTTACCTGGAGCAGGAGGGAGCTGATGCTCCTGAGGTTAATGGGGGGTCAGGTACGCATACCCAGGGTTGTGCGTATAAGCCCTGGTAGTCAGAGGCAGGGGCAGGAAGCTGCAGTTGCAACTCTTCCTGAGAGATGTTAGAAAACTCAGACTTCTGCCCCTTTCCGGATGTGGAGGAGAGGCCCCTGCCCACAGAGCAGCTGTGGCTTTCACAGAAAGATATTGGCCCAGATAGAAATAGCAGAATAAAAGGGACTGCGCAAATGTATATTTGTGTGTGTGGAGGATGGTGGCAGGAGAGAGGCAGAAGACAAAAGCTTGAGGGGTTGAGGCTTCCTCAAGGACCAGATCTCCTTCTTGAGCTTCCTGAAGTGCATCTCGTCCTATGAACCTCAATGTGTCTCCCTGTGCCCTTCACAGACACCACTGTGAGATACCTCTAAGGAACCCTCATTTGACTGAGGGGAAGACCTTCTCTTATGCCTCTTGCCTTTCACTAGGTCCAAGATGTTGTCCCAGGCACATACCGATTTCCTTGGCCAGAGCAAGGCCCTGAGGATATGTAATGGGGGATAGCTTCTTCTCCTTCAGCTTCTCAATGGTGTCCTTGTCATCACGAAGATCCAGCTTTGTGCCCACAAGAATGATGGGCGTGCTAGGGCAGTGGTGCCGCACCTCGGGAAACCACTAGCAGGGGAGCAAAAGGGCAGAGATGTCAGAAGAAGCCATGTACAAGGGAAACAAAGAAGCATGACTGAAAAAATGTCAGCAAGATATAGTTAACACTCTGTCCTTCCTCTCAGCCCTACCATCCAGCTTTGGGCACTACAGCCTGGCCGTGACCAGCCCCTGTTGCTGGGTCCACAGGCAAAACCCCTAGCATGGAGCTCAAATTCTGTTAAGCAAAAGCGCACAAGCTGCTCTCCACCTTTCATGGCTCCCTGAAACCCATGGAGGAACCTGAAAGTCATAGGAAGGAAATACTGTGGTGTTCTCCTCTCCATCCATCCCTTCCTTCTTCCCTCACTTCCCATCCAAAGGCTGTAGGTACCTGTTTCTCATACCCTATGGACTGGTCCTGCATGTCTGTGTTGTGGCAGTCTTGGCTGAAAGATGCCATCAGAATGTGAGCCTGTGGTCTCACAGCTCAATAGCCCAGCAAGATGAATACTAGCCCTTTAATCAGGTTGGCCGCCTTCTTTGAGATGACCCAGAAAAGACAGGAGGCTGATATTTTGGTTCCTTCTGACAAAGAAGAACCTCTGAATCTAGATGTCCTATTAGCAGTTTCCATCCACACTCACTCTCTTTGCAAGGCTACCACCAACCTCACCCTGCTCAACCGCCAGTGGACCAGGATACTTCTATCTCACCTTAGCGCGGACGTTTTCATAAGATGCGGGGCTGACAAGGGAAAAGCAGATCAGGAAGACATCCTGTAGGCATACAACCATGGTGCAGAGTTAGGAACAGAGCATGGGATTGTGTGACAGGAGGCAGGGAGGGGACAGAAGAGCTGGGTGGACATCATCCTCCCTCTGCAGCAGAGGGTCGTGCTAGGGAAAGCTGTCTCTCATAATGTAACACAGTCCTGACTGCTGCTAATTGCCTCTAGAGGAGAGAAACATAATTTGCTTCCCTGACTCATGGTAACCATAGCCACCATTATCAGAAGAGCCAAACGTTTAACTATGAGGATGGGGTTTTTGCGGTAGGCATACTCATCCTCATGGGAAATGGCCCGACAGGGCCCTGTTCATTTCTCACAGATCACCAGAGAGCTTTCAGGCCAGAATAATTTTGCCTGCTGCTGAGACAGAGCTAGGCTCAGCCCAAAAACTGCACATGCAGGACACAAATGAGGTGGAGTCTTGGTTATCCACGTAGGCGATTCTCCTGGGCATAGCACAACTTAGATTTCCATTAAGAACAAAACAAAACCAGCTCTTCAGGTTTATATTTATTTCATTCAACTCCACCTAGCTAAAAAAAAGAAGTCAGGTCCAACCTGCCCATTTCCATACTTCTACAACAGTCAGTGTCAAGTACCTTGCAGTACATCCAAATACCTTGGAGAGCAGCTACCCCACATACTGTAGAATCATCATAGAATCACGGAATAGTTTGGGTTGGGAGGGACATTAAAACCATCTAGTTCCAACCCTGTGCCATGGGCAGTGGCACCTTCCACTAGAGCAGGTTGCCCCATCCAGCCTGGCCTTGTACATCTTGGGATGTGGCCCAGGGTGGGTGCAAGCATGTTGTTGAGAAATGTGCCTGATTACACAGAGTGCAGAAGGAGTCTAGGGAAGCAGCTTACGCAAGGTGTCTGACTTTTAGGTGGCTGAAACTAGCTGAAACAAGTAGTGACCTCAATTCTCTGCCCTTCCGATTGCAGTGGTAACCTTCAGACCAACGCCTGGGGCAGCAGGGTCTTTCTGAGCTTGCCAAGAGGATTCTTGGAACAACATCCTCCAGCGAAGGTGATCTTGAAACCCTGAAATCACTCTTAATGTGGTGAAAAACTGATGAACACAGTATCTGATGAGAGACATCCATTTGCTCAGTTGAGGCATCAGCAGATCAAACACATGCTCACACATCAGATCTCTTTTGAAAGGCAGAAGCCAGAATAATGGGGTTCACAGAAATGTGAGAATCTCCTGCCTGAGATCCTGAATTCCCTGATCCTCTTTAACTTTGCAAGGGGAAGGGTTTTTTACCAAGGCTGTGGAAAGCATCTGTCTCACACTGAAATCAGTCTTAGCTGGATTCAGTATCTTTGAAGATTTCAGTATTCTTGCCAAGTTATCCCAGTAATAAAGTTTAGATAAGGGTCCAAAATATACCCTTACATGCCTTTTATCTTTAGTGTTTCAAGGCTCTTGTATGTCAACAGAGATATTCACAGAAAAGGGCAGAGGGAGATGGGAACAGCCCTGTCACTGTGTTATGGCAAATGTTGATGTTTGCAGGGGGGGTGGAGGGAGGAACAAGGGAGGAGGGGCATGGATTGTGACCCACCGTCTGTGGGTAAGAGAGTGGTCTCAGCCTGTCATAATCCTCTTGTCCAGCAGTATCCCATAGCCCCAGATTTACAGGTTTGCTGTCAACCATCACATTGGCGGAATAGTTATCGAACCTGAAATGCAGAGACATAGGCAGTGGCTCAGTCAGGAGAAGAGGGAGCCCTTCCAGTAGTGTGGGTGGAGTTCACTAGGTGCACCCCAGAACAAAGCACAGTGATTCCTCTTCTCAGCTCACATGAGTGATTCTGGTTTCCTGTAAGCCTCTACCTTATGCAGTCCCCACCCAGCATCAACCCCCTCCTCGCCACCCAGCTGTCCTGGACAGGTGCCTGGCTGCAGCTCCACCTTTGCTACCATGCGTGCAGATCCATAAACCCTGGCTGTAGCTCCCCCAGAGCCCTGTACTCCTCAACATCCCTGCTGGAATCAAGGCCAACATGTCAAGTTGTGTCCCCTTACTCTTTGACAACCCAGCATGAAATATTTGAGAACAGCTGTCAGGGCTGCATGCTTGGGAGCAAAGACTTAATGGAAAAAAAGGTTATTAAATCAGCAGAGGTGTTCCTCCCCTCATCCTAGAAAATTTTATTTCCTGTTCCTTTTGGTATATTTTTTTTCAGGCTCAGGTGATAGGAAGGAATCAACACAATGACCTCGTGAATGTGCTCACAGCATATGCTGCCACTGTAAGATAAGCCATGCAGTCCAGGAGCACAAAATCGCCTCCCTTTCTTGTCTCCAGACACAAGCCTCAGACAGGGGGAGAAATGGCGTGTGACACACAAAATGCATGGCCACTTCATGGCTACATGCCAGGAAGGGATGGTGCCCTTCCACAAACCAGCTTCTGAGGAAAGATGGATTCTTGCTGCCACAACCATTTTTTGCAATGTCCGTTGCAAATTGGTCTGGAGAAAAAAGTGAGGCTCTGAGGTTTTCCTGCACCTGTCCTTCCCAAGGAATCTGAACTGGAGCTGGCAGTCTGACTCACTGTGCCTAGCTCTTTTTCCCACCTCAGCAAGTAGTCATGTTCCACACCTCAGAGCTATGGTATGGGTTCATGTGGTGTGCATCCCCAAACATATCCCTGTGCACTGTGGTGAGACAAATACACCTGACCATTCAGACTAAAGCAACTCTAAGCTTGCTGTTTATTCCAACAGCCTGCAGGTCTGTCCCAGCCTCACGCATACATCTTCTGGATTGCAGAGTGATTTGCAAAGAAGGAGGTGGGAACCCCTGTGCAGCCAACAGCCTTCTTTTGAGTCTAGCCCAATGTTTGCAGCCTGGTGCCTGGTTGTTTTGCCTAGCAGGACCCCATCTACTATTTGTAAACTGTATTGTTTGTAAACAGATGGACCCTTGGGTTGGTTTGTGTCTCACAAATATCCCATTTATACCAGGGTTTTATTTGGCAACTTGTGCTTCTGGGGAAAGTACAAGACAGATCCTTCACTAGTTTGGCACCCCTTCCTCTTCTGGCATGGAGATTGTGACCCTGCCTTCAAAGTGCAGAACAGGGGGTTTCTGCACCCCTTTCCATCCTGTCTTCCACGCCTCCCACCCCCCAACCCCCTCCCCAGACCTGTTCATGCACTACTCACACGGTGGGGATATATTCTCCCGGGAAGGCATTGGTGGTGTAGCTAATAAGGAGACAGGTTTTCCCCACAGCCCTGGAAGAAGAGAAAAAAAACTATAGCAGGAAGCCATGGTAGTGTGGGCAGTCTTTCTAGGGTGAGATGGGGATGGAGAAATCCTTCCCCACCTCTAAGGTAGCCTTGTCAGAGACCCCTGGAAGCAGAAGCAATTCGCAGGAGCAGAGAGCGCATAATGATAGGTTAGACAAGCGGCAGGAAGAAAGACAGGATGTTACCCAGAAACGTTTGTTGTCTTCGAGCACAAAGGCTTGTTTTTACGATCTGGTACAGAAATCACTCAGCTAAAAAACATCCACTCTGAGACGGAGGTGAAAGCCTACTTTACAGTGCATGCACAGGGCATACAGCTCACAGCCAGGGCCGGTGTATTGATTTGCTGCAGGAGTGCCAGGACAAAGATGCCCAGCTGGCTACAGCCCCTGAACACTGGCACTCCTGCCTTCTTTGGCAGGCACCGTGGCCGGGGCAGAGAGCACCTTTTCACTTGGCCACGACACCTTCCAGTCTTGCCGGTCTGCGGTAAGCTGCAGCTTTGCCTGCAGAGAGCCACCCGCAGCCAGCAAGGTGCCTCTCCCCGTGGCTTGGGGAGGTATTTTGGTGGTATTTCGGAGCTAGAAGCTGGTGTTTCCTCTCCCCTCAGCCTCCCCCACACCCACGCGGCTGCAGGGTGGAACATGAATAAGCAGCACAGTCCAGGCGGGGTGAGAGCATGGGTGTGAGGGAAGTGGGGAAGGGGCCAGTCAGGCTGTCAAGGGGAGGAGAAGGTGCAGTGGGAGGTGAAGCCTGTGGTGAGGGAAAGAAGAGGAGAGAAACTGGAAGGAGATAAAGCAGCCAGGACAGATGTGGAAAGGGGAATTACTCTTCTGCTGGGCTGCTGTTTCTCAGGTCTGTGTGGCCTGGGAAAGTCTAGCCATGCTTCGGTTACAGCATGTATAAATGGAGGTGGTGAGGGCAACCTGCCTCCTCAGCCTCTGGCCATCGTGGCAGGATGACAGAAGGCTGGAGTCCCGCTGCTGGGGACGATCCCACCATCTCAGCTGCAAAGTCCGCTGTTTCAGAGCTGCAGCCCTGCCTTTTCGTGTGCCCTTGGCAGCCACAGCCAGCATCTTCACCCTGGTCACGAGGCACCTGCCTCAGTCACGGCACTGGGGGCAGCTGAGGAGGAAACTGAGTCTTTGGCATGCTCTGACACTTGTTTACTGACTTCTGCCACCTCCCATTCTTAGATCCTCCTCGCTGAGTCCCTTCTCTTTCCCCAGCTCCTTTGCTTCGTTCTTATCATAGAGATATTGAGGGAGGGCCGTGGAGGCTTCCTGAAGCTTTACAGGGAATGGCTCTGGAGATCTACAAGGCTGGGGATGCTCAGCCATAGAAGAGGGGGTGGTTAATTAGAATGGTTGAACGGAGAGAAGCACAAAGGGTCAGTGAAGGGTGAAGGTTACAGCAAAACTATTGAGAGATGAGATTAGTGTCGCCTGCAGGTTCCTGGGACTGAACTCCGGGAGCATTAAGAGGTTGGTGATGTGTGATGGAGAGGGCTATGGGGTTGGAACAGCTATGGGGGAGCATGGGGAGCTTAGCGGAGTGAGAGCAGCAGGTCCTGTGGTCAGTAAGGGTCAGCCAAGGGAGGGTGACATGGCTGGTTTGGCCGGGAGGGATGTGAAGGGGGGTGAACCAAGAGCTCAGAGTGGTGGGGGGATGACTGGGCTACTGTTGTGCTGAGAGATGGTGGGAGGGGAGGTGCAGTGTACAGAGGAGGAAAATGACAGGACAGAAGACATTTCAGAGGAGTTGCGGTCAGACGGGTTTGGAGCAGGATGTGCTGTGGGGTTGGCCATGATATGAGGGGGATGCTGCCTTAAGGGATGGTTACAGGGTTGGTGCAACATGTGAGGGGGAAACTGGGGGGTTAACAGGGCAACGGATAAATGCCCAGCAGAGGTGTTCATCCAGCTCTAGCTTGCAGCCTTCAGGGGACTTTTCTTATAGGTAACTCTGTTTTTCTGGGGCTCTGTCCTCCCTTGTCGCTTCTCCCCATCCCCATGCCCCAGCCCCTGAGAATATCTCTAATATGTACTGTTATGTTTGCAGACATCTTCCCCACGTGAGTTCTGAAGGAGGAAGTGACTGTGGGGAGCAGGGCTGCTGCAAATGTCTCTTCATCTGCTACCTGATAGCTGCCCCAGATAACAGTCTGGCCAGCTCCTGGCTAGGAAATGAATTAACCTTCTCCGTGCCAAATGTGGACTCTCCTCCCCTCCCTTCCCTGCACCTACCCGTCTCACAGGACCCTGTCCACCCCTGACTGCTTCACTTATTGATGGCTTAGATCAGGCCATTTCCAGGGGTCACAGGATGTGGGCATGACGCCATCATGCTGTGAAGGCAAGGTTGTGCTACCTCCCTCTCCCAAATATCTCAGTGGAATGAGCTCCTCCTACTTGCACCCAGGTCTCCCCCTGACCCCGACACAGATAATGTGCCGAGGAAAGCTGAACAGAGATGCTGGTGGACATCTCATCAGGACCATAGTGCCGTGCCCTCCCAGTTAGCCCCAGAGAGCAGATGGCTTTCAAGGAGCCAGTCACCTGCAGAAGAGTACTTGAACCTCTCGGGTTTTAAATCTGACTCCTGCCTACAGGTTGAATCTGGCAGCGACAACCACCACATCCTGTGCGTGGGACATACTTGCTCTACTTTCCATGCCCCTTTTGCAGATGCCCTTCAAAATATCCTCTTCCACACCCTCCCCAGAGGAAGGTCTGTTGCCCTGGGGAGGGAAGAGCGAACAAGAGAGGGAATGCAGTCTGCAGAGGTCAGAAGCAAAGCTGGGGAAGTTTCACCAAGCAGCCACCTTCTTTCTTGCCCCTTGTCACCGTCCCTCCCTCCCCGCATCCACGGCAGACCAGCGGGGTACCTACCCGTCTCCCACCACGACACACTTGATGGCTTGCATGTCTCCGGACCTGTGGTGGAGGACAGCGCCCGGGGCAAAGGGAAGTCAGGCCAAGGCGAACAGCGGGGAGACAGGGGGAAATTTGGGTATCAGCCCTTGCGCTGCAGTGAGCGGCAGGTTGCAGGGAGGGAGGAAGTGGAAGAGGGAACTTTACTCAACAATCACCCTCTGGTCCCTCCTCCCCTACCACCGCAGCAGCAGCTCTGTGGCAGAGGCCGTTAGCCAAAGGCGGAGCGTACGTGACTTCATGACTGTGATGATGACTGCTGTACTGTTGTTTTTTTCTCCTCGTGTGTCTCACCCACTCCCTTCCCACCCCATCCCAGTGAACGGCTGGGGGCACCAAAGGGGAGTTGAACAAGGATTAGAGGCAGGGTGAGAAAGTGAAGAGGTGGGTTTCCTTCTTTCTTCCTTTATCATCCAAACTTTGGAGAGGGTGTGAGCAGGGAAGGGAATCTGAAGTGGGAGTAGTGGGGTGACATGTGGCAATGAAGTTTTTTTGTGTCTTCCCAGTGCCCCTGAGTGTCAGTGGCAAAACGTCAGGATGTTTTCTGTGAGGCTGAACAAGGAAGTTACGCAGCCTCTAGGAAGCAGCAGCCACCCCATGACTGCTCTGTCCCTCCTCTCCTGTGCTGGTACGGTCCTGCCACACTTTCCCACCTGCCCAGAGTACAAGTACAAAGAAGTATTGTGTGAACCTGTGTGTTCACCGTGAATCGGAGCAAATGCATCAAGGGGTGCAAAGAGCTGTTGTCTCTCCCCTGCCAGTACTATCAGAGCCAAAACTGGTGGATGAGGGGAGCCCCTGCAAACCAGGTTCTCCCTATCCACCCTGTATCCTACTTCTGTGCAAAAGCAGCCAGGGGAAGCTTCTGCCAGACCTTTTCCATCTTGCTGTAGGATCATAGAATTGTTTGAATTGGAAGGGACCCTTAAAGGTCATCTAGTTCAACCCCCCTGCAATGAGCAGGGACATCTTCCACTAGATCAGGTTGCTCAGAGCCCTGTCCAACCTGACCTTGAATGTTTTCAGGGATGGGGCATTTACTACCTCTCTGGGCAACCTGTTCCAGTGTTTCACCACTCTCATTGTAAAAAAAATTCCTTCCTTATATCTAGTCTGAATCTACCCTCTTTCAGTTTAAAACCATTGCCCCTTGTCCTACCGCTACAGGCCCTATTAGAAAAGTCTGTCCTCACCTTTCTTATAAACCCCCTTTTTGTATTGAAAGGCCAGAATAAGGTCTGCTCCAATCCTTCTCTTCTCCAGGTTAGACAGCCCCAAATCTCTTCACCTGTCCTCATTGTCCTCAGAAAATAAAAGAATTTTTGAGGTAAGCAGCAAGGAGAAGAAGGAAGCGAGCACCCTAAGAAAGAAGAGACAAGGAGCAGAAAGATCTCAGGAGGCTCTACTCCTTCCTTTCCCTGTTTGAAACGAAGGTCTGCCTCCTCTTCCTTCCTTCTCCTCCCATATAATGCTAAGCCTGGAAAAGTGTGTACGTGTGCACATCTGGGTGCTCCAGCCTGAACTGATGAGTGGATGGGTAGGAGATGCGTTTTCTAGAAGAAGGGATGCAGTGACACAGAATTAATTGGAATTTTCAGGCTTTGTCAGAAGGCCAGTTAGACCAAGAACAATGGGTTTTCAGCTGTGGTGTTCCCAAAGGAAGGAACTCTGAGGGAAAGTGTTTTCTCCAAAGGTTGATAACCTTTGCACTGCTGCAGCCGTGGGAGGCTGTGGCAACTGACCTGCTCAGGAGGAGAGCTCTCCCATCTGTCACTCTGAGCTGGCCGCAACCCAGAAACCTTCAACAATGGAATGTTTCCAAGTCTTGCAGCTATTTCAGAAGCACAAAGCGAGCAGCTGTACTAGGTGTTTCCTCTGTGGGTGGTAGGGAAGGGGGAGGAAGGAAACCCACTGACTCCGCTGCAAGCGAGAGCAGGCACAAGCCATAGGCATACGGGTCAGAGGAGGACAGAGGGACAGGGAAAACAGCTATTACAGGGAGAGCAGCAGCAGGAGCTGGAAAGGGCAGGCAGGCGCAGAGTATAGTGGGCCAGGAGATAGGGACTCAGCCAGGACAGAAGGCAGGTATGCCTGGCTCTAGGGAATGCTACTGGTGGATGGAGGGAAACCGTTACAGCTCCCTAGGCAATTGGACACATTGAGACCTCTTGGACAGAGACACCTGGGTGACAAGTGAGGGCCCAGGGAGCTGGTGAAGTCCCTAGAGCTTCAGGGAGCTCTAGGTTGGGCAGGCAGCCTGGGATGGGCAAGCAAGAAACTAACTCCTTTCTGGGCATTGTTGAAACTGCCCAGATTTCTCCAAAGGAAAATTTCCGTTTTCATCAGATCTTTTCTCTGAAGGTTTCCAGTAACCCTTATGTGTCTGGGGTTATGTGCAGGGTGGGAAGCACAGAGAGTGAACACCTGGGAAGGATGGGGACTGAGGGGAAAAGAGCTGGGGAGAGCCAGAGAATACATTCACTCTTACCTGGGACAGAGTAACAGTCATGTGAGGATACTGGGGCTAGGGACAGGATTCAGGCTAAGGGAAACTGGATGGAAAACCAGCCAGTGGCACAGTGGGACCTGGTGGCAGGGATGAACAAGGACCGCTGACCTGCTGAATGCCAGTGTGTGCTTTTGTCCTTGTAGTCTGTCATATGGGCATGTGGGACTGGCAGCATGGAAAGGGGTGGGGAAGAGGGCAAGAAGTTAAAATTGTCTTGGGACAACTGGGACAGTTGTTGAGACCCCATGTCCAGATGAGCCTCGTGTCAAAGACACTTTAGCTCTGTATGGTAAACAACGAGCTGTGGAAGTCCTGTCAAGAAGGTGTATGTCCAACCCTCTCATGGGAAAATTGCTTTTGGAAGGCAATTGCATGCTACTGCTATGGATAGCCAGTTCTCATCCAAGTCAGAGGTCTGTGCTATGAATCTATAAACACCCCTCCTCTGCCAGTGCCTTTGTAGAGGGACGATAGAGATGTACATAAAGGCTTTCAAGGTGTTTCCTTCATATTTAAATTATTAAAAATGGGATATTTCATTCAAATAACACATATTGTAATCACCCTGAGAACAATTGGCAACTGCTACATTAAAACGTCTAGGCTGTGCATGCTGCAGGAAAGGGAAGGCACAGGCCCACAGTTCTTAACTGAGCTGCTGCTTTGATGTCCTCTCTCACCACCAAGAGGTGCTCTTGACATGTTTCCTTCTGCATGTGCAGCGGGGCTGAGGGAAGGCAGACACCCACCTGGGGTTTCTTGTTCCCTTTGCTGAGTTTGAGGAAGGTGCTAATGGGAAAGAGTTGTTCAGGATGACAGTTCTGCCCGGAGACACTTCCAGGGTCCTGGGTTGGGTCACCTCGAGTGACCCATCTGTGCTGAGCTGGCACCGCACCCATGTGGGATGGTGAGCAAGGAAGGAAATGCATGATACTATTTTTCTCCCCACAAGGATCCAAAGCAGTGAGGAATTTGGGTGACAACATCTCTCCCTGTCATCCCGTGGAGTTCTGCTCTCTCAGGGAGGTTGGGAAAAGGGTGAGTGGGTTCTTTCGGAAATGAAGTTTGCACTTCACAGCCCTGCACAGGAGGGCAGGAGCTGAGCAGGAGGCTTGTCCTTCAGCACAGAGTATCAGGGGGAATCCTTTCCTCAGGGGAACACGAGGATCATTTCTTCGTGCACACAGGGCATGGACACAGCAGGTATTCTCACTACCCTGGGTCCTGATAGGATTTATTTTATGTGAGCTATTTCTCAGGCAGTCCCGCGTGGCCATGAGACCTTTTCTGTGTGTGCTTGGCCTCCACGGAGAAGAGAGTAATTTGCTTCAGTCTGGCTGGGCTGCAAGCTGTCCCCGCTTGTTTTATTCTCCTTTTGCGTCTTCCCACTTCCCCATTCACACAGTTTCCTACCATCTGCCTCTTGCTCTGAGTTCTTTCTTTGCTTCTTCTCTTTTCCACCGCTCCCACCCCTCCCAGTTGCTGCCCCCCTCTCCCTCACTGCTCTGGCTTCGCACTGACTGCCACACTTGTTTGAAAAGCCTGCTCTGAATTCAAAGCCCAGGTCGTAACCGAAGTGGGGCGATGCACCTCAGGCCGTGATGTTCTGCAGTCCCTGTTAGAGCTGTTAGGTTGTGGAGTTGCTTCATACAGCATCTGTTTTCTAACATACAAAGTGCTTCTCTAGCCTAAATTTACCCTGTCAAGCAAAAGCTTAGAAAAAAACCCCAAAGTTTGCAGTGCAGCTTCACTGAACACAAACTACCTGCATTTACAACATAACTCGTTAGCAACTCAACTTGTAAATGACGTTTACTATCTTACTCATGGGTTTTTCTGGAGACCAGCCCTACTGCAATCAGGGGCAGATACATTGTGTCATGGAGCATCTTCTGTCTTCAGAGCGTGACTGCTCTCAGCCTTTTCATTTTAGGGCAAAATAGCAGGTCCACTGCTCTGGAGCACTGAAAGAGGTTCACCTCCTCCCCCTCTTCTCCACTATGTACCTGGGTAAGCAGAAGACCATGGCACAGACCTTTGAGCATGGAGTTCTTTGTGGTGGCTGATTCACACTTGCACTTCCCTCAGTCGAGAAGTTGTCCGCGGGCTCTAAATCATGTTTTCTTATGGCTTGGCCTTATCTGGTTCTCTGTACTTCTGCAAGTCCCCAGTGATTCTGATAGGGGATTCCATTCCGAGACATGTGGTTCTCCGCCTGTGACAACCCCCATCTGGCTGACACCACTCTGTTACTTAATGGTGATAAATACAGATCAGTATCTGACTGTGTATCCTTTCTCATGAGGTGATCAGATGGCTCAGTAACATTTTTCACCTGCCTGTTGTAGGGGGGATGTAACAGGGACTAGAGATTACATGTGTAGATCCTAACTTGAGTGTCAACTGCTTGGCCGAACTTCCCCCCCTGCAAGCACTCTTCAGATGTTAGATACGCTATGTTTTGTAAAACCAGATCTAATATATATCTTCACTGGTAAGCTATGGTATCTTTCAGGAAGGCTGCATCAGGTAAATGGAAAGAGCTGTTTAGAGTACTAAGGAAATCTATGGCTACTCTGTTTTATAAAACTAGTATTTCCTTCACTACCAAAGTAAAATCTTTTGCTTGACTTCTACTATTTGTTTTCAAAGGCATAAAGCTTCAACCTTGCTGCACGTCAAAGTCCAGCAAAAAAAATCCCTCTGGCTCTTCACTCAAGTTTATCATACTCTAAGTGACCCTCCGGTAATCTTTATAAGAGGCTTTTGTTTTGTTATTTTTCCTACGGCTTTTTATAATCACCATCTTTCTACTTTTAAAATAGACCCCAGTTCCTTGAATTAGTACAAGCAGTTGAGAATAGGCTATTCCACTTACTCTGCACTAGTAGCTTTACTTACTGCCTGCACATTTGCAGCCTGAGCTAGTGCTCTGGCTGTCACAGTCTGTGTTGTTCCTCACACTGAGACAAGAATTATTTTATTCCAATTGCCTTATGAAAAAATCCTGTTATTGTCTTTGCTCTAGTGCTGTTTTACCTGGCACCAAAATACTGTCTGTGCAGCTCGTAATCACCACAATACCATCTAAGAAGTGACACACTCTCTCCTGACATACTGCAGTCCCTAAGCCCAACCTGAACAGCAGCCTAAACCTCCTGAAGGGGCTGTAGAATTTGTACAGATCTGTGCTTTGCCTCTCTGCAGAGGGTTGTGGGAACACACTTGACATTTTCAGCACAAAGAAATATATGGCATTTTGTCACTGTCTTTATCCCCTTGAAAGTAGCAGGGAATATTTATATTTCCTTTTTATTTACACAATAATTTGAAGCCTATACCAAGGAGTAGAAAAGTGCACCCATGCTGTTGGTTTGATATTTTCCTTTGTGACCACCAGAACAACAGATATTTCCGGCTCCAATTAAGTTTCTGTGTACAGTCAGGGAGCAGCCTGGGAGAAAAGGTGGGTTGTGGCACAGGAGGCACAGGGAGCAGCCTGGGGTATTGATCTGCAGCAGTTTGTCTAACCCATCCATGCTTGACGCATGAGAACTGCTGGACCAGCCTGGATGTCCCCATTGCACACACTCCCACCTCTTGCCTGCACAGCCCGTCTGAGATAACCACAGCTGGGAAGGTTGTGCAGTGGGAGCGGCAGTGACTGAATGTAACCCCAGTCCTGTATCAGATGTGCTGATTTCTGGGCATCTGCTTCTTCCTGTCCCTGTTCCCAACAGCTCTGGAGGCACAGGAGAAGCATTGCTTTACCTGCAGGGTGATGGATGTGAAGGGGAGTGATAGGAAGGGGATGAAAAGGGCTAAATCCTGCTTTTCCAAGGAGTGCATTCCTTGATGGGCTATTCCCTTGATCTCACCTAGGCTGATGTTGCTGCAGTCATCATAGCGGGGATTTTTAATGTGTAGGCCACAGGTTTCTCTAGAAAGAGGAAGATGCCAGAATCAGTGCCCAATATAAGAGTCAGTCCCCTAGATGTGGGTGTCTTTCAGCATAAGTCGATTTTTGCTGCATGTCAAATTCTCCTTGCTCAGTCTGTATTTGACCTAGGCTGTGTCTATGCTGGCCTTGTTGACAACCCATGTGCTCTGAGCCACTGGCTATGGGCTAGTTCTGACCACACTGTACAGCATTTAAATCTCATCTCCCTTAGCATCCATTTGGTGTTTCAATTTTTATATGTTCTTGTTTGCTTTCCTATTTGCTAGCCTTCCTTCCTTCCTTCCTTCCTTCCTTCCTTCCTTCCTTCCTTCCTTCCTTCCTTCCTTCCTTCCTTCCTTCCTTCCTTCCTTCCTTCCTTCCTTCCTTCCTTCCTTCCTTCCTTCCTTCCTTCCTTCCTTCCTTCCTTCCTTCCTTCCTTCCTTCCTTCCTTCCTTCCTTCCTTCCTTCCTTCCTTCCTCCCTCCCTCCCTCCCTCCCTCCCTCCCTCCCTCCCTCCCTCCCTCCCTCCCTCCCTCCCTCCCTCCTTCCTTCCTTCCTTCCTTCCTTCCTTCCTTCCTTCCTTCCTTCCTTCCTTCCTTCCTTCCTTCCTTCCTTCCTTCCTTCCTTCCTTCCTTCCTTCCTTCCTTCCTTCCTCCCTCCCTCCCCCCTCCCTCCCTCCCTCCCTCCCTCCTTCCTTCCTTCCTTCCTTCCTTCCTTCCTTCCTTCCTTCCTTCCTTCCTTCCTTCCTTCCTTCCTTCCTTCCTTCCTTCCTTCCTTCCTTCCTTCCTTCCTTCCTTCCTTCCTTCCTTCCTTCCTTCCTTCCTTCCTCCCTTCCTCCCTCCCTCCCTCCCTCCCTCCCTCCCTCCCTCCCTCCTTCCTTCCTTCCTTCCTTCCTTCCTTCCTTCCTTCCTTCCTTCCTTCCTTCCTTCCTTCCTTCCTTCCTTCCTTCCTTCCTTCCTTCCTTCCTTCCTTCCTTCCTTCCTTCCTTCCTTCCTTCCTTCCTTCCTTCCTTCCTTCCTTCCTTCCTTCCTTCCTTCCTTCCTTCCTTCCTTCCTTCCTTCCCTCCTTCCCTCCTTCCCTCCTTCCCTCCTTCCTTCCCTCCTTCCTTCCTTCCCGCAGAACATGTGTTACTTACCTTAAGGGCATTTCCAGGCACGTTGCTGGCTGGGCTAGTGTTGGTATCCCACTGAGTTCGCCACAGATCCGTATTGCCTGTCTAGAATGCTCAGACAAACTGATCTCTCACCTGGCTCTAGGTTTCCTCAAGAGAGGAACCGGTAGTTTTGTTCCAGGGTAAGCCTGGAACTGAACTAGTTTGCGCACCATGTGAATGAGTGGGGGACTAAGGACCTGGAGAGGGAGACATAGTTACCCTGCACTTTGGGAAGAATGGGAGACGCCCTAGGCTCAGTTCAGTTATAGGATCCTGTCTCACTTCTTGCATACCCGCATGAGAAAACATCTCCCAGGTGTTTCATTTCTACATGAAATAGACTTAGGCAGTTCTTTAGCTGTGCATTTCCCATTCAGACTCCTCTGGCTCAAACAACTGAAAGCATTTAAAGTGCATCAAGGCCAACTCCTGTTAAAAGCAAGGTGGCCAGAACCAGGAGAATGCAAGCAGTGGAGGCGATTGCTGAACTGAATCAGTTTGTAAGGTCTCGAAACAGGGCAGTCAGGGATTCTGACAGACAGGCAGGAAAAGCTGTGAGAAGGAAGCATCAAGGAGTTAAGAGATGAAGCAAGTATGGACTAGAGACACAGATACAGGTTTGGCACTGCTCTCTGTCGGAGTGGCTGAGAGTACTGCTGCAGGGCACAGAGCCATCCATTTTGGTGTTTGCAGGGTGTTTGTGGTTTGGCCTTCCCACAGACACATGTATAAGAGCAGCCCTGATCAAGCTGTCTATGTATGTCGCCCACCTTGGACACAGGCAAGATCAGGTATTTCAAGGAAGTGCTTTAGGTTGGCACGTCTGCTTGATGACAGCTGCAGTACTGCTGAAACACTTCTTTTGTGGAAAACCATGATGGAGGGACGGGAGGTGATATGCTGGACCCAGCCCCAGCGCAGGAACGGGGACACTGGCCAGACTGCGGGGCAGTGAATTCTCCCCTGATGTGGCCCAGGATCTCAGTACAGAAACTGAGTTTTCAAGGGGTGGGCTTTTGGCAATTTGTGACCCAAAGGCAGGTCTCTGGTAAATTTTAAGCATGGACGTTGGGTGTAATGAAGGTCAGCACAGACACGGCTGTAACGGTTTGAAATCAGTTTGCATTAATAAATATCTTTCTCTCTCTCTTCTCCTTCCCTTTATGCCTCCCAAATAAGCTCCTAGCTGTGTCTTTGAAAATATTGACGCTGGCCATGTGCCACTGACTCTTCCTAAAGATCATAGGTTAAGTGTGACCCTGCCTACAGCTGCCTGTGTGGATTCATTCTGGATTTCTGCCACACCTTGACATCTTTAGGGTTGGGATATCTCCCACTCTTCACTGGAGGTTTAGTGGAGCGCTTGTCGGCCCCTAAAACAGCACTGAACCTATAGCATAACCACAGGTCAGAGCAAATACGAGAGACTGAGGGGAAGGGAGGGCAATCTGTGTGTTTCTTGAGTGGCACTAGAGCAATGGACCTTAGCCAGAGTGTGCAGCCAGGTCCTACCTTTTCCATCAAGCCTTTTAAAGGGCCAGTTATTCTCTCCATAGATCTCAGACCAGACTCAGTTGATGGGAATGTAGGAAGGTAATAGCTCTTCCTTTCCTAGTGAGTCAAGGACCTTCAGCCTCACAGGAACCTATTCCAAACAGTGGCAAGTGCACACAGATGCTAACTCAAGTCAGAGGGTCATTTCTTATTTTTCTGCACTAGCAATGCTCTTGCAAACTTTACCTTGCTGTCTCATGGAAAGATGGTAGGTAGAAGTCTAAACTTGTTTTGCTGTCCTGCTCAAGGTCTGCTGTGAGTACAGCAACACATCAGGGAGCTGAGGATGGAGAGTGTTTTAGGGGTAAGAACTGACACATGGAGAGGAGCAGTCCCTCTGCAGCTTCAGTCCTGTTAGAGGAGGAAAGAGCCCTGTTTGGGCATCACACCTGGTTTGAATTTTACCTTGACCCATTTATTCAATAACCACTTCTTGTGGCTCTGACATGGTGCTCTCCTGCAGGCTGCTTTTTTCCCACATCACCAACATCAAGAGTTCTACCACATAAATCACATGGCAGCCAAATACAACTCAAGGGGAAGTGTACAGCCTTCCAGGGCTGTGTGGAGGGGCTGGAGGAAAAAGGGCACCTCTGCCTCACAAATGAACAGAGCAGCACAAGTGTCTTCAAAATGGTCCTGCTATTGCCAGCTCTCCCACCAGCAGGAATATCACTAAACCTGAGAGAGGATTTCATTTCTTCACAGTTCACTCCATCCTTACTTAAAAGGCTTCCAAAGAAAAAGAGTTTGCTAGTAGGAATAAAAAGGAGCAAGACTAAGACAAGTCACTTAATGGGCAGTGAGGGAGGGAAAAGAAGAAAGAGACTCTCTTCTCCCCTCCATCAACCACCCTACAATTTTGGAGTGCTCATCCTCCTCACACTGCTGCAGAATTAATAGAGGAAGAATCTTTCCTTTAAAATGAAACCACTTCCCGAATCAGATGGATTTTCTGAATCAAGGACTTCCTTTTTTCCCCTCACACCTCGGAGTATCTCAGACAAAAGCCCAAAGTACTACCAGTCCCTCAATGCTCATTGCAGCCCCCTCAAACAGAGATGTGTGCTCAGCGATCCCCTAAAAAGCTGCTGGGATGGAAAAGCGTTTGTGGATTTGCACTCCAGAAGTAGCCCTGATAGCTCATAGTGGTTTGTACATGCAGTTTCCTTCACCCTTGCGAGCTCAAGAGATGCAGTCAGAGGGACGAGGAGGGGAAGGGAGGAGCCACAGGGCAACCCGCCCCCCCAGTGCTGCTATCATCTGGGGCACCGACTGTTTCAGTTCTGTGCAGCATCTGAACAAGCAGAAGGCGAGGGGGAACAACACTTTTGTTGAAAATATACCACGCTCTTCAGGATGGACTTTTGTCCTGCTGGTAAGCCTCGACTGTCGTTTGCCTTGTTTTCCGTGAGGGCTGTGCGCTCAGTTTGATGGGGCAGAGCGCACCACGAAATTCCAGCAGGTAGAGTGGATGCTCCCAGCAGTTGGTGGCTGGAGGAAGGAGATGGTGGAAGATCACTGGTGGTGCAGTTAATTGCTGGTGGTGCAGTTAATTGCTTGTCAGCCTTCATCATTAGGCATGGTTTTCTTTTTACTTGCTCTCCTGTAAGCAAACATCATTTTCCATCAGGAGTTTTCCCACTGGTTTGAATGACCTTTGTGCTGAGAGTGTCTACTGCTGACATGCCTTGTGCTGGTAATCCTGAGCTGAGCTGAGAACTGCCTCAGGGGTATCAAGGGTCTATGCAATACTTGGGATGAGCACCTATAAGCTTTGGCTTCTCTTCATGCAACTCTGGCGTGGCTCCTCAGTGCTGTTTCCCTACACGCCCCCGGAGCTGGTTTGCCTTCGTGGAGCTGCTCGTGCAGTTGGGTATCCCAGTGCAACAGCCTCTCAAGGCTTTTGGTACTGGGGGCCTCTTGCTTATGTCCATGCTAAAGGTAAATGACTGTTTCAGAGTTTTACCAACTCCAAGTGAGCTGCAGGTGGGGCTGCCTGGTCCTGAAATAATCTGCAAAGGCAGATTGGGGTGAGAGGAGATAAGACACATCTGAGGAACCGAGAGAGATCTCAGGTTTTATTTCCTACTTTGGCAGGTGGTGGATAAAGCGATTGGGATTCAGCAGGGAAAGGCATACTGCCAGGCTGAACATTTCCAGCCTCTGGCTGAGGAAGCTCTGAGTGTGTGCAAAGGCAGCAGATAGGGAGAGACGGATGGAATAGGCTGAACAAGGGCCAGGAAGAAAAGGGATTATTTTGCAATGGCCCTGCTGTGTCTGACTGTCCTCACAGGCTTTTGCATATAGGATGTAGAGCACAGAGTGAAGGGAAAAAGCAGTGCCCAGTTTCAATGACTCTTCTGCACTTTTTAGCTCCTAGGCGGGTAGCCGAGGAAAAGGCACACTCCAACTGCATACCAGTCTCTCTTGTCAGGGAAATCGGTGGGACCTGTGGGAGCTGAGTTCTTCCCAGCATCTGGCTATGGATGTTGGTGAAGGTGGGTCTCTTCAGATCACCCACCCGTCACCACCTGAAAGTAACTGTGGACAAAGCTTCAGCAGGACAAGCTGGGCAGGAGGAGGAGTGGGGTACCTCATGTTTTGCTCCTTGTTTTGGGGTGTGCTTTCCACAGAAACTGAGGGCCTCTGAACTGATAGTCTGACAGTCATTCATTCAAGTTGCATGCTACTGAGTTAATTATGTCTTAAATGTTGCATTGCAAGAGCACAAGGATATGCTGCTCAGGGACACAGTGGGTTTGCTCAGCTCTGTCTAGAGGCAGAGCCTGGAGGCAGGCAGTGCCTGAAGAGATGTGCTGGTTCTATCTGGTGGTTTTGCTCAGTCCCAGCCTATCACTTCACACCTGGGTGGGAAAGTGGGTTGGTTTGATACTGCTCTACCTCGGCTGCCAAGGCTGCTGCCAGATGCAGTTTTCCAGTGAGCTTTAGAGCACTGGATGTGTTTAAAGTTGCTTGGTTGTGGAATGATTTTAGTGAAGGTCAGAGGTGCACATACACCTCTTCCAAGAGCCATTCCTACCTGGAGATGCAATGGTCCTGTTAGGTACGTGTTTGCCACAGCTGTGTGCAGATAAGACCTACCTCTGTGGGGAGGCTGCTCTCCCTGCAGTGGATGTCATCTTCCAGCTTTCTTCAGGACCCTCTAGCTACAGTATGGGTGAAGCCACAGAGCCCATACGCCAAATCCTTGAGTGGGGTGTGTCAAATATCAGAGAGCAGACTGGTATGTAGGGGGTGTGGGGTGAGAGCCATCCTGACTGCTGTACGTTGTCATGTGGGATAAGGGAGCCAGGAGACAGCATAAATTCTTCTTCACAGCTTTCCCCCCCCGGCTGGAATGTGCAAATTAAGCCTGTGTGAGGTCCATGTTGAATTTCTTCTGACACAAGCTGGAAGAGAATTGTGGAGTGGCTGCAGCAGGGAGACAGATTGGGCTGGAGGGAACTGAGGAGCTGGAAGGCATCGTGTTACCTGCCTGGTACCTGGCTGGGGAGGTGGTGGCCTGTACTGGAGATGACACAGAAGCTAAACCAAAAATGAAAAGGAATTTCAGGTGAAAATCTTCCACCAGCCAGCCTCATCCAGGCAGGAAGTGCCCATCAGGCCACTCTTGCTTGTGCATTGCCAGACATAGAGGTGCCTAAACGCTTTAGCAGCCACACTCAAAGCCCCACGTTGCCTTGCAAACAGGCCACCAGAACCTTGGCTGTTGTACTGTGGGTGGGTAGCATGTGGATGGCCTGTAACAGTGCTACAGATGCAGTCATTCTTCACAACCTTCCCCTGCTGCTTCTGCTGTCCATCCTTCCAGCTCTCCTGGGAGTCACTTCCCATTTATCCCTCTGCTCCACTAGCTCTCTTCTTTTTCATATACTTTTGCGTGGGACTGAAAGCCTCGCTTAGCACCTGGGCGGCTCTGCACAGCCCTTTGCTTTGGGAAATGAGACCAGCAGACACAGAACTCTTGGCTGACCGCAGGAGTACCCAGACTTTTGGGTAACTCTGACCTGTCCTCCAGATGGGGAGGCTGAGGGCGTAAGTCACCACAACTGGAATCAAAGGCTGTGTTCTGTTTTGAGTGACAGCACTAAGAATACAAGCCTGGGTAATTCATGAAGAACAGACAGGTCTTTCTATCTGGGTCTGCCTCAAGAGTGGGAAACAACCTCAAGAGTGAGTGTAAGCCCCACAGATGTGATGCTGATGTGCTTTCCTTTCAATGTTTGCTCTCTGCAAATAAATTCCAAGCAGCAACTTCATGTCCTCTCTGGAGAGGATGTGCAGCAGTTTTTTATGCCTTGTGCCCGAACTGGAAGACTTCAGTGTTGGCTTGGCTGTCAGCATCCTCCTGAAACCTGTGGGTATGTTCGTGGGGTGTTCTTCAACGGGGTGAAATTTCCCCCTGTGCAGAGAACCCTGACCAGGGCTATGCTTCATCTGTGTCCTGACCTAACCCGAGAGGGAAGTGGAACTTGGTGGTACTGAGGACTTTGATGAGACTGAAGCTGTTCCTCAGTCCCCCAGTGCAGGGATGAATTCCCTCTCCCATTGCAAGCATCAGGAGCAAGCCAGGCTGTGCTTCACTCTGAGTGTCCCCCTCCTGCCTGCTCGTCTCGCTCTTAATGTGGAGAGGGAAGGAAAGGCAAAGCAGCCTGCTCTCATTCTCTCATCTGCCGCTTCCCCAGCTGCCTCCACTGTGGAAAGTTCCCCAAACAAGACTTTGGTGTTCACTTCCCCTAACTGTAGACCCCAGTTTGTGCAGTAACATTGATGAATGACCTCAAAACAGCCTTGAGCAGAGCATTAGGACTTCTGTTAGGAAAGCAGCTAACATGCAGGCACTGACCTCACAATTATTTTCCAAGGCAATAAGGGACTTAAGGAAACTTAGGAAACCTTGCAAGGACCCTCTCTGCAGCTCAGTCTAAATGGCTTTGAATGTACGAACCATCCATTTTTTTTTTTCCTTACTATGTCACCCTTTCCTGGTTTTTTATCCCTTGATTCCCTCCCCTTCTCCATGACTCTATGCTTTATTCTCTCCCTCCTCCCCCTGCAAACAGTCCTTCCCACATTTTTCTCATTCTGACAAACTGGACAGGTAATTCACTTGGGAGCTGGGGTTGCCAGATGTTCAGGAGGAAGGGGGACTGAATTATTTAGAGTCTCGGTGGGGGTCGTGTGGGTGAGATGGTGTCCTCTGGGAGCCTCTCATCTCTCTGAGATGCTTTAGGCTGCTTCAGTAGACACAGAACAACTGAAGCAAAGCAACCAGCCACACCACAGACTCTGCTGATGGGGTGGGGGAAGGGGAGATTCTTCAGGTACGTCCTGCTATGGTGCTTTTGTGGAAAGAAATGCAGGACAAAGGGTCTTAGGAGTAATTTGTCAAGGAATTGCCCCAGTGATTTCACAATTACCAGTCCCCATAGGGATGAGAGAGATAAAGCTGGAGAGACCGAGACACTGGCCTCATCTCCTGCAGACGCCAGCGGCAGGAGACAAAGTAAGCTGAAAGACCCAGGCACTGCTGACATTCAAGGGGAAGTCAGCAACCTGCCTGATGAGCAGCAAAGCCACTGCATGGGGGTGTTTATTGTGGTTTCTGTTTGTTTGGGTTTTGTTTGTTTGTTTGGTTGCTTGTTTGGGGTTTTTCCCGTCAGGTATAGGTTTGGCTGTTGTGAGCTGCTGGATGCCACAGGTTTTCCTCCCCTCTTGACCGGCTTCAGCAACCCAGCATCTTCTTGCAGGTCTTCATGAGGGCTGTTTGCAGAACTGGGAGGGGATATGGGTCCTTCCCAGCCCTGGCCTCATGCTAGCTCCTTGCCCAGTGCTCTCCTCCCAGAGGCTCAGCAGCCTCTCCCCAGGGAATGCAGTGCTTGACAACAGCAGGAGGAGTGATGGGAGCACAGAGCACAGTCTGAGAAAAGTAAAAGGACAGACTTAGCCCATGGAAACCCAACCAGCCAGGAGGATGGGGGAAATATTAGGATGAGGGAAGGCAGGTCTCTCTGACCTGTTTTGGTCATGAGAGGAAAGAAGCTTATGGGCTCTGAGATGACTGCCCTTGTCCCCTTTTCCTTCTGCTTGTCTTGGCTGGTTCCTTCTCCTTTTACCCCCACTCATATTTATAGCAGTTGTTTTGCATGTGAGATCCACACAAAGAGAATTTCCAAAGCAGCTGGCACCACTTCCCTTTTTTCCAGGAAGATGGGAGGCCCAGGGGATTTTGACATGTGAAACAGTGGAGCAGGGCATCCAGTGACATGACTTGGCTTCCTGGGGAAGATTTGTCTTGCAGTGTTTAGGTGCAGCAAGGACCCTGTCTGCAAGTTCTGCAGTGACCTCCCAGGAGCTCCAGTGCTCTCAGCCTTGTGTGAGCCCTCTGCTTTTTTCCTGGGGATCCTGCTTTACCTCTCTAGGGCTGCAGCCTCCTCTTTCTCCTTGCCGAGGAGGCTGTGCTTCGCCTGGATTATATTTAGCAGCAGTGCTGTCACCCCAGTTCTTCTAGGTCTTTTATGAATCATTTTGTGGTCGCCTTGGCTCTGCTGGTATCTGTTTAACTTCCTGTAGATTACAACGAAGCCTGCTCATATTTCTGCATTGTCTGTAGTCCACAAAACAGCAGCCTCCCACAGACACTTCTTCAGCAAGGCTTTCATCCCCCCCAGATCCTGCCCTCAGACTTGAAAAACCTCGCTTCTTTCTCTTAAGCCATTTCTGACTCTAGCTGTGGTGGATCAATCCATGAAGCCAGTGGCTCTTCATGGGAGGTTTGGATGTAGATGAAGTATTTAGGTCACAGCTCTTCAGTACATAAAGATGACTGAGATAAAAACCACCGAAGAGCATTTGGTAAGACCTCCTCATTGTGCTCACAGCGAGTGAAATGGGTTGAGTAGGCGGGGTGGGTTGCTGCAGGGTTAGATCATAGGGCTACCAGCACAGCGGCGGATGGCTAGGAGGGGTATATGGCTCTGTGCTGGTCGCCCTGGGCTGAGAAACATTTGCAAGGCAGAGTGTGCAGTGGCTGCAACAGCAGGGAACATAAATGCTGAAACACAGAATTCAGAGTTGCAGTGACACAACCCTAGGAGACAAGAGGCGCTGAGAGGTTGAGGCAGCTTTTCCTCTGTCAGCTGTATTTTCCTGTTTCCTATATTGGCCTCAGTACTATCCTCACAGGCATCTGGGTTTGGTTTTTTTTTTTATTTCCCAGGGTCAGCTGACTTAAGTGAAGCTGAAGAGGCTGAAATAGAGACAATCAGGCAGCACAGACAGGAACTTCTGGAGGACATTAAGGTAAGACCCATCCTGTTCCTGCTGTCTTCACCACTGAGTGTCTTCACATAACAGTCCAGGCCATGCAGAAGGGCTCCTGCACAGGAGGCATGTCCTCTGGCGTGATTCAACTTGAATTCTGAACTTCAGGCTGCCCTGGCATACTTGCCACCAGTATGCATGCAACCTGTGGTACTCTCTGCTGCAGGAGTCATAAACTACTCTAATGGGATATTTAAGCCTGGTCAACTCATTAGCAAGGATGGGCTGGGATTGCATATTTAGGATTAAGGAAATGAGTATTACTTTACTATGTGATACTGCAGGGATCTGGCTCAGCATTTATGATTATTTTTAATTATTGATTACCTGCTAATGACATCTTAGTTACTTGCATCTCCCTGTGTTTATCAAACTGTTTGTTTGCTTGGTTTTGGACTTCTAACAAATCCTCAGGATTGTCTCTTTAGAGAGGTGTGATGTCAGGTCCTTCCACACAAGTTTCCATGGTTGAATCGTTTGAAATTCAGGAGCTAAGATCACGGCTTTGTTACATTGGTGCAATACCTAAAGCTTAGTAAGCAACACTCCCCGCTCTGTAGACTGATGAAGCATGACAGAGTGAAGGTCAGAGCAAAACTGAAATCCAGAAGCTCTTTTAAATCATGGGATATTGGAGAACTTGAGTTTCTCTATCTGGGTGCATACTGTGGCCACATCCTCACTCTATGTTGAGGCAAGATCTGTCATAAAACAAGCCTTCTTCTCCCACCTATTCTGGTTTGCGTGGGGAATAATGTGTGTGATTCCTGGAAAAGAGCTGTGATGCACTCTGGCTCTGAGGAGGACCATAACTACAGGATAGAAGCTAGGAGATACAGGCATCTTCCTTTCCTTGGTATCGCAGAATACCCAGCCAAGAAGGCCTTAGTCTGTCATGAGACGAAAGGAAACTGAATTCTACAGTTGATTTTTTAAAAATTTGGCAGTGATTACTCTTCTTTTACTCCTCTCTTCTTTCTCCACCTAAAGACAGTTATCTGCCCAATAGTATTTGAATGATAGGTACGTTAAAAATTCTGTACTTCACAATGTGGCCACTTCAGGTTCATACTGACCTCACAGTTACTGGTTCCACTTCCCCTTTCCTGGATGTGCAGCGGGGCTATGCAAAGTAAAAGCTACGAGGAAATGGGCATGATGGAAGGGGTCTTACATCTGACACTGTTTGAGGAACTGAAATCAACACCGGGGTGAGTTCTCTGACACTCTCCACACTAGTTAAGGTTGATTTTCCAGCCTTGATTGACAACAGGTGTGAGAACAATTTTCTGCCGCTCTCTCCCATTGTTTTCATCTGGAATCCAGCAGGGTCACCCCAGAGCAGTGCCCATTTCATAGACATCCTTGGTTGGTTGGGACCATCTGACCTGTCCTTTTCCTACCACTGAGAGAAGACGTAAGACATGCTCTGTATGCATCTGCTGTTTTCCCCTCCACTGTCGTTATCCTCCCTGATATTTCTGTTATAGAAGCTGAAGGAAGAGATTGCTGCAGTGTTTGCAGAGATTGAATGCTTCCAAAATGCAGAGGAGAGGCAAGAGGCAGACAATAAACCTGGGGAGCAGACCAGGTAAGTGGGACAAGATGGGTATCCCTTTGTTTACAAAGCATCTCTCAGTGCTGAGAAAACAAAAAGATGGATGGGATCTGGATCACAACAAGGACAGGGAAATGAGGCCAGGAATACCCTTCTCTCTTCTGAGATTTCTCTTCATTCCTGGATAGTCAGACACCTCTCCTTGAGGTTTCTGAGTTACCTTGTAAGTGAATTGAAACATGGCCCTTTATTCTAAGTTTGAATTTCCTTCTTCTTCGTGTTTGCAGCAAACGATCACAGAGGGATAAAATTCTGTCCCTGGGCCGGAAGAAATTCAACATGGACCCTCCAAAGGTAAGATTTGCTCAAGCCACTGATGAGGAGAAAGCTGTAAGGAAGAGCTTCTGTGGGCTACTGGTCCACTCGCAGCCACCCATGTCAAAAGAACCGTGGCATGGGACTGTGGGGCTGGTTTCCTACCTCATTAAGGCTCCAGTTAGTAGCACCTCCAACCTTACCCTGAATAAGGTCTTTTGATATGATCAAGCTGTGTTGCCTCGCCCCGTCATGTCTCTATAGGCCATCCCATCAGATGTAACCCAAAACTAAGAGAAATAAAGGGAGGATGGTTTAACACTGCCAGTGTGTCAAGAGAGCCAAATCTGTGGCCTGTGGAGTGAATCCAGGTTTTCCATTTTCTGGGACTCTGACCAGCAGGGTCCAGGCTCCATAGCCTTCAAACCTCTGCAGAAAGCTCTAAAATAGTCTTGATTAAGTAGAGAAGATGTGAGAAAGAGACAGTTTCCTCTTCCTTCCTCCTCATTGCTGGACCCTTTTTTTGAGCTCTGTAAGGAAAACCACAAGCTGCAATTGAACGATTGCTCATTGTCAGCTAACCACCACAGCTAGCATCTTGGGTGACCTGTTAGTCTGAGTTACAACGCTTCATGTCTCCCACCCTGCCATGCTGAGACCCTCAAGATGCCTTCCCCGGTGCCCACACCACAGCTGGAGTGCTTGCCAGCCCCCTGGACATCGCACTGCCAGCAGGAGCTGTCTCAGGGCAGCGATACCAGTACTTGCAACCGAGAGCAGGTTTTGTTTTGTCTTTCTGTCTGACCTTGGTTTGAGTCCCCAGGGGCATCTCTCTCCGTGGCCCCGTGCCATGCTGTGCAGAAATACCTGAACTGGGTCTGACCCCAAACCAGTTTAGCTTTATTAGTTCAGTGCCAGTCAGCCTGGTCGAAATGTTATAGTATGTGCTCAGATTATGCAGATTTCTGTTTATTGCTTCCCTCTTGCTACATGCCACAGGCTGAGAGGTGCTGCAATGCAATGAACTTTCTCTGTCCCCCTCCCCCTGCCTTGCTAAGGTTACACTTCATCCATGAAAGGCTGATGCTTTTAAATGAGTTCCTATCTCCAAGATCTCAGGGCGAGCTCCTGAGGCTGGAGGAGGTAAGCGTTAGGCATCTGACTGAAGAAAACCTTCTGGGTGAAACGTTTTCTTCTGGAAAATAGAGCCACATCATCACCGCAATGGCTTTGCAAAATTAAATTGGTCTTAGCGAAATTCCGTCTGGGGAAAAAGAAAGGAAAATAGTGTGGAAAAATCTCACAAACATTTCTTCTTTTGAAACTGCTTTTTCTTTGGGGCATTTTAGAAATAGTTTCTTATATATTACAAGGCAAAGTGAATTGATTCTGTTGAAGTAGAACATTTTGATGGATCTGAAACAATTTTCATTCCTTTATTGTATTTTGTGAGGAGAATTGCAATGCGATCTGGAGGGTTGCAGTGTTTTTAGATATTGTTAAGAATCTGAACAAAACCTACACTTTCTGTGTCTTTGAAAATCATGGAATTCCGTCTAAAATAGGATGTTGACTCTTTGCACAGCCCACATCAGACCCTCTGTATTCCTTGGAAAACACATTCCATGCTTACTGGCAGGGGAGGGTGGAACTGAAAAGATTGCAGACTTCTCTGTTCTGTGATGTAGAGGAAAATTTAGGACAAAATAATTTTAAATTGTCTCAATCCTATATTTTTGTCTGAGTACATTTTTTACTATGTCTTTTTTTTAAACAAACTTTTTTTTCTTTAAGTTAATTCAGAAGAAAATTCCATTTTGAAAGTGAACACTTACTTAGATATCTTGATTGAAAATGTTAAGATTAACTATTTTGACTTTGCCTTTTTGGACTTTCAACCTACATTGCCCTTTTCTGTTTGCCTGAGTTGTCACCTGAGAACCATTTGTCCAAATCGAGGGAGGTGGGACTGACCCACCATGGTAGATGAAGAGGGATGGAATAAGGGTGGGAACGTGCCTGTGGTCTCCAATAATGGGGCTGGGGGTTAACGGATGAGGCAACATCATCAAAGCCAAGGAAGGCTGATATCAGGATGTTGGGGTTCTACGTTCTCCTCAGCCTGGAGATCTGTCTTACTTCACTGCCTTACTTCTCCTCCCCCAGGGGATCCAGTACCTGATTGAGCACCAGGTATTGTCCTCAGACCTGCAGGAGATCGCCAAATTCCTCCATAAGGGTGAAGGCCTGAACAAGACAGCCATTGGGGATTACCTGGGTGGGAGGTGAGCAACCCAGCCAGGATGAGGAGGCCCTTTGGAGACCCTGTCCTGCCTGGCCCCTCTCAACTACCATTTTAGATGATCCCTGCAGACCTCTGTCGGGTGCCAGGACTGGACATACCTCAGCCTGCAGTGGGCTGGGTGGGCAGCACACCTTTGGGTTGTAGCTAAGGCTGGCTGTATTGGTCACCTTTCCTCCCGCCTGTGATAGGGTCAGCCTTCCCAGACAAGAGTGTGCGTCTTGGGTTCTCGTTAGACAGGGGGGAAGTGGAGGTTGGGATGGAGCCAAGTGCATGTTGTCACACCAAGGGGCATCCAAACTGAGCAGGGTCAAAGCTCTTTTCTGACCTTTTCCCTCTGTCCTCTCCCAGGGACCCCACAAACATTCAGATCCTCCAAGCCTTTGTGGCATGTCACCAGTTTGCCAACCTCAACCTGGTGCAGGCGCTGAGGTGAGTGAGCGTGCAGGACGCAGGGGATGGAGCAGGAGCCGGCTCAGCCACTGGGTCTTGCCACCCAGGGAGGTTGTGAAGCCCTGCGGGGATGAAACAGGGCTCCCTAAGGCCCTGCTGCGTGTGCTGGCACTGTGAGGTGTTCACACCTTTTCCTGGGGGAACATTTTCATGCCCCTTGACTGAACTGGCCATGGGCAGAGATTGGAAAAGCAAAGTGGGTCTCTGTGGCTTCAATGGCTGGGCGGGTGGGGCAGGTATTTGCACCAGGAAACATGTCTGTCCACAGTCCCTGTTGTGTCAGTGACAAAGTGACTCTGCCTTAGGGCATCTTGTTTTGTTATAGGCCAGCCTCCTGGCAGGACCCTTTCTCCTGAGGTCTCTGCTGCCTTGCAGGGCACTCCTTAGGGAAAAGGAGTCATGATTTCCAGGATGCTTAGTTCTTCTTCCTGCTTTTCTGGTGTTTAAGGCTGATGAGCTCGGGCAGTTTCCGGAGAGAGGAGCGGAGCTCCTGCTTCATGCACTGTGTCATCTCCTCAGTGTGATGGGATGACTTCTTTTGTTTTCATGGTGTCCCATGGGTTGAGGGAAGAGCTAAATGTCCCTTGCACCCAATTTGACTAACTCTCTGGCTCTTCCCGTTAGACAGTTCTTATGGAGCTTCCGGCTGCCCGGGGAGGCGCAGAAGATTGACCGGATGATGGAGGCCTTTGCCAACTGGTACTGCAAGTGTAACCCAGGAGTATTCCAGTCCACAGGTAGTCATGGGGATAAGAAGGCCTGTAAAACTGAGCTCCACTGTTTATGAGAGGAGCCTTCCTTTTCCATTCACAAAGCACGGAGGGCATTTCTTGGAACTGGGGATGTTTTCCTTTAAGCTGAAGGAGGCAGCCCAGTTTCTGTGAAGTTTTTCAATAGGCTGGGCGTCTTCAGCCCTCCTTGTGTTACTGTGCTCCAGTCCAGCCCCATGGGGAATAGACTTGAGAAGTGCCCCGAGCCCCACAGGAGGTGTACGTCATCGCAGCAAGAATAGCACTGACAGACACGGGTCTGTAGAAACTTTCCTTCTGGCAGAGCCGTTATCAGACCAGATATACCCAACTTGCCCCATCGCACTGAGGGGATGGAATCACCTCCATCATAGCTTATCAACTCTGTCACTTGTACTCCTAGCAGAGGTGACATCTCCCTCTTCCTACAGCTGAAAGAATGACGCTGTTCTCCAGTGACTGGAAACCAAGCCACCTCTTAGGGTGTGGATTGATCTGCTCTCTAAGACAAGTGCCACCCATCCTGGTTTTATTTCTTGTTGACAGATACCTGTTATATACTCTCCTTCTCTATCATCATGCTTAACACCAGCCTGCACAATCCCAACGTGAAAGACAAACCCCCCTTTGAAAGGTTTGTGTCCATCAACAGAGGAATTGACAATGGAGGGGACCTGCCAGAAGAGCTCTTAAAGGTAAGGAGACCTCCCATTTTCTCATCAGTCCCTCTTTTCTCTCTGTTTTGGAGTCCACTGAGAAGCAAAGTTCCACAGGTCTCAGTGTAATACAGGCTTACTGACCTACAGTGCTCACATCAGTCAGGACACCAGTGCCTGACCTCTTACACCAGGATATATCTTTGAGAGAGTAGAACCAACAAGCCTCCGATGAGTGTCAGGATCTCTTCCAGCATCTGTAAAGCTCTCAGAGGTTCCATGGTGTGTCTGATCCTGGATGATGAGATGCAGAGGTGGGGAGACAGAGGCAGGGGATGCATCCATTAGCAAAGCTGGAGGTACTGTTTTCCCAAAGGCTCAGCAGGCATGGGGCCTACCTGCCTTGTGAGGCAAGGTAGAGGTGGGCAGCTTGCCTATGTGTTCACCGAACCAACCTGGGGAGAAAAACTTGTGTCTTGTGCCAAAGAGACTGCCTGCAGCCCACACTTGGGTTTGCTGAGCAGCATCCCCTCAGAGTAAAGGTTTTGGATTTTTCTCCAGTGTCATTTCTTTCAGGCAATTTGAGGAAAGTTGCAGGAGCCTGTAGTTTCTTTTTCTTGGCTTCGGATTTGTGTAATAAACGATGGCGAATCCAATGCCTTGAGCAACACTTTTGTACCCCTTGAAAGCTAGTAATCTGCCTCCCTGTCACTTCGCTACTGTGAAGGTCACCCTTTGTGCCCGTCAGTGCAAAAGCCTTGGTTCTATGAAATGTGCCTCCTTGTGGTCATGTAGGTGGGTGTGTTGGTCTCTACATACCAGGTCTCGGCAGTGCTTGGCACCACCAACCCAGGCGTTAAGTGGGGCTGCAGCCTCTGCCGTGTCATGTGTCTCCCCCACCAGTGCCTTAGTCCTACCCGCAGCGGCACTTGTGTGGCATGCTGCGTTTAGTCACTGCAGCCTCTCTTGATACGACTGCACACTTTTGTGTCTGTGACTTTCCAAATAGGGTGAAAAAAAGGGCTGGTGATACTCCTTGAGACCCTGTGAGGTGTAGACTGAGGGCTGTTGTACCCTCAGTTCTCACTGCCCACTCCCCTCCTCATTCACCCTCCTGCCCCTGTGGAAACAGACCGATGGACCAGATTAACCTAGGAGAGTTGTGTACAAGCTTTATCAGAAATCTGTCTTTCTTTCTCTTTCCCCCACCAACGCTCTGGGGCAGAATCTGTTTGAGAGCATAAAGAATGAGCCATTCTCCATACCAGAGGACGATGGGAACGACCTCACACATACTTTCTTCAATCCTAACCGAGAGGGCTGGCTCCTGAAACTAGGTAAAGGGAAGGATTCCCCCAATTCCTCTGAACTCCCCACCTGCCTGCCTCCCACCACAAATCTCCCCCAGGAACCCACCAGCATCTCTGCATCCGTCCCTCTGGCTGCTGCGGTGGGATGAGGCTGACACCTGCTGTTGGAGCCAGCCGCCTGCTCTCTCCTCCCAGCTCCTGCAGGCTCTGCCTGCTCAAAAAGGCACTCAAAAAGCTGTCCCTCACCCTGCCCCATTCCCAGCCCCAGCAGAGCAAAACTGGCTCATGTCCACCATACATTATCCCATCAGCAGTGAGCAACACGGTTGCCTTCTTGGGGCTGGGAGGGTGTGCTTGTGTGTTCATGTTTGGAGCTGGGGAGGGGGCCGGGAAGGACAGCAAAATGGATCACTGTCGTTTTTTTGAACCTCCCTGCATTTAGGAGGGCGTGTGAAAACCTGGAAACGCCGTTGGTTCATTCTGACTGATAACTGCCTGTACTACTTTGAATATACCACGGTAATAAAGGCTTAACTCCCGGCTGGGAACTGTGTCCTGGGTGGGTATGAGCCTCTGAGAGGCCAGGGAGGAGCAGCGGGTAGGGGGCAACTCTTCCCTTCTACCGCATGCTCCCAGACTGAACTCAGACCTTCCTTCTCTCTATGCTGTTACCTTGCCTCTGGTCTGGAGGAGGAGAGAGGCTGGACACTGCAGCTATTGCTGTGATCGCCTGTTAACCAAGCTCCCAGTCATGTAAACGGAGATGACACTGTCCTTGTCACCCCCCAAAGACACACGTCTGGGAAATCAGGGAGGCTCTAAATATTGGCATAGATGTGGGTGTTAATTCATGTTTCCTTCCCATCAGGACAAAGAGCCTCTGGGCATTATCCCTCTGGAGAACCTATCAGTCCGGAAGGTAGATGATCCCAAAAAGCCAGTAAGTCTCCATTGCTTGTTTCTCTGGCAAGGCAGGCTCTCGGGCGGTCAGGGGGAAGAGAGGGTGCACACACCCTACTCTTACCGTGCTTCTCAGAGGGAAAGTGCCATTCCAAACTGCCTTGTCCCCCCATCTAAACATGATGGCATCTAAACATGACTGTAGTTTACCAGGGAAGATCTCATGTGAATGGAGAACTGTCCTTTGCCTGGCTGTATCGTATGTTTTCACGTGTGTCCCTGTCTGCGTGCAGGGGGCAGAGATGAGTGCACAGAAGGGGTGTATTTACCTAAGATGGATGGCCTGGAGATGTAACTCACAAGAGGATTCTTGGGGTGGGGAAGGAAAGGCTATGTTGCATTTCAGAGACAGAATGTTCGCCTCCCCTTTGGAAGCTCTCTGAGCCTGGCAGCATAGTCTGCTTGGTCCACCCTGTCCTCCCTTACCGCTCCATTTTATTCCCTTTCTGACAGAACTGCTTTGAGCTCTTCAATCCCAACTGCAAAGGGCAGAAGATCAAAGCTTGCAAAACAGATGGGGACGGGAAGGTGGTTGAAGGCAAGCATCAGTCCTACAAGATCTCAGCAGCCACACCAGCAGAACGTGATGAGTGGATTGAGGCAATACGGTGAGGACACCAGAACTGGAGGCCTGTGCTCGCCTCTGTTCATCCCCAGGGACAAATGGCCACAGAGTTTATCTGGCTACCAGAGCTTGAAAAAGGGGGTGGAAAGATATTTGTGCAGTCTAGCAGCTGTGGTACCTCTTGACATCAATGAGTTTCAAGGTTGACTTCAGTGAGTTTCTGGAGAGTCACAGCTAAATTCTCTGCTGTGGGTCTGCAGATCTCCAGTCCTACATTTTGGTGAGTGGTGTCTCTGTGCAAGTTCCGTTAGGGTGCCTGTGCTGCTCTCCAGCATTAAATCTCTAACATTTTCTCCCATTTCCTCTCATTTCCAGGACCAGCATCACCCAGGATCCTTTCTATGATCTGGTGTCTGCCCGCAAGAAAAAGATTGCCAGCAAAAACTGAGCCCTGACCTTGTCACTGGCATCAGGAAGATGTTGGACAGCTTTCCTCCCATGCTGGGCTCTTCCAGTGAAGAAATTTGGGAGCATTGGTTCCCTCTGCCTCCCACTTGGCAGGAAGATGACTGGCAGGACGCCTTGCCAGATTTGCTTCTTCACTTTCCAAACTGAAGGCAGAGGCGCAGGGTGCAATCCGACGAGGACTGTCAGAACCGTGGGCGTGGCATTTCCCATGTCTGAATGTAAAGGCTCAACAGCAGCTGGCCTTTGGGTTCTCCCATACAGACCCAGGCACGTAAGACAGGATTTCAGAGGAGACAAGGATTTCTCCAGCATGTCTCCAGCCCCTTCCACCACCAAACTGGCCTGGGTATTATTAAGTGAGGAATCATGTAGATGCTCTTGGAGCAGCCAAGCGTGGTGCAGTCAGTCGCAGAGCAGAAAAGCCCCAGTGTTTTTTCTTCCATGAACAGATGTGTAGTGGCTGTGGAGAAGGGGACACTGTGAAACCAGAGGCCAAGAGAAGATAAGAAACCCAGTTCAGAAGAGAGCCCTCTCCCCTTTCTACCTCTTCCCATAACCATAAGGGCTGTAATCCTGGGAACTCCCTGCTCTGTAACTGAGTCATAGGTTTTATCAAGTTAAAGATATTGGATAGGGAGATAAGGGGTAACTGAGTGTAGAGGATCTGTGGAACCAGGGAAGTGGCTCTGGGTCTTCTGTCTCTGTTTTGAGATGCAGGGACCACCGCAGGTCTCCCTAGGGAAGAAACCCAAACACTAGCTCTCCTCCTGGCTGATGGCTCCCCCAATAGGAGTTGTTTCCTTGTACCACCCCAGAGGCCTGGTCTTCGGATCTGAAAGGCCAGCAGCCAGAAGGCATGAAAAATTGGAGGTGCATATGCACCACGCACACAGGGACGTACACACAGAGAGGCATTAGGCATTCCCATCTTCACCCATCGGTTTCATCTTTAGCCTGGGGGTTTTTGTCTCTTGTGTTAAAAAAAGAAAAAAAGAAAAGAAATAAAAGTGCTTGAAACCATCCCAAAACTCAGGGTAACATGCTCGTTTTAGTGATAAAGGCAGAGGATGTGAGATAAGAGTGTCATGCTCCTGTGCCTGGCAAAGCAGCCTGAGCACCACCGCAGCTCTGCACTGCACCCAGAATGCAGGCAGGCTGGGCGCGTGGCACGGGCAGGCAGCTGTTGGGCAGCCTGGGAGGGAGGGGAAGTGGTGAATGGGACAAGAGGAAAGGTGCAGGGAGCTGGGAACAACACGGGGACAAACACCAGAGACTGGCTAGAGGCAACTACACCTGCAGAGTTAAAGGATGCGATAAGCTATTGCTATTTCATCTGTTACCTTTCGGGTCTCTTCTAGTAAACACTGGTGCTGTCAGTCTCTTTGCCTTCATTTCTTCCTGCAGAGGGCCCTATCTACCAGGCAATCTGCAGCAGGGCCAGCACAGCCCGATTATTCATCCTAGTTATTTTTGCTCAAGCCACAGGAATGTTGAATTAATTTCAAGAGGCAGGGAAGTGTATCTCGGAGTTGAAGCACACGCTCGCCCCAGAGAAGGAACGTGAAGGTTTTCTTCTGCTCGCGCCTGCAAATGTCTCCTGCGTTGAATCGCCTTGTCACTGATGTGACACGGAGTGAGTTTGCTGCCCACCGCTCTAGAGCACATGTGCTCACACACACATCCACTCGTGCTTTGGGTTCAATGTGGGGAGGCAGGGTCGGGTCCAGAGCTGGGAGGAGAAGGCAGAATACAGCCCCTTGTCTTGGCGACATCTCCAATATATGTAAGAGAAAAATAAATATACACTTGGTTGGTGAAAGATGCCCCAGAGCTTAGGATTTGGGTGAGAAATGTCTGTTCTGGTGTCTCTCAGACTCATATTCTGTGTGATAAAAGCCATCAAAATGTAGCCCAGAGTATCTCTTCTACCCACAATCTAGTCCTGGGTGAGGGAGTCCAGGCTAAGCCTTCCATTTACCTGGATCATTCCTATGACAGCAGGGTCTATCCAAGTTCTTCCCAGTCCCTCCTCATCCCAAATCTTTGCAATTCTCTTCAGGCTGCCTATGTCCTTTCCCCTCCCTTCTTCCCCCAGATACCCACACACTGCAGAGCAGAATCATTCGTGCAGGGACAGGGTGGGAAGAACGACTTGTGAGAGGCAAAACAATGCACAGAGACAGGCAATTGTATAATTTCCATCCATCAAACTAACCACAAGAGTCAGGAGGAGATGGGCCAGGTTTCTTCTCTCTTAGAGACTGAGGTAGGGAGAGGCACAGTAAGTTTGAATTTCTGTTTCTTTCCTTGGCCCCAGCACAGAAAATTCATTTCCAAACTCCTTGCTACTCCATGCCCTGATTTCCTCAGTGTGGTGAACACAATGGTACCTGATGTTGCCTACCAGCAGTGCAACATGTGCACGCTCCGAGCGACATCCCTCACCTCATGCCTGCTGAATACCAGTGCGTTTGGTATTGGCCAGGGTGTCTCAGAACAGGTCTGTAAAACTTGACCGTCCACTCACATCTGTGTGCTCTGACAGCCACGCTTGGAGCCCTTGCGAATTTGTGATGGGAATGACTTGTTCAACTGGAATGGCACCAGCAGGGAATGTGCTGATGGCCACCATCACCATTCCCTTTGCTGAGGGCAACTGCAGCACCACACACATAAATGAGTACACACAGACAGACACACAGACACACACGGAGCCCTGCAGGTACTAAATCTGACAGATTGCTATCTGGTGGATGTGTTCCTCTTTCTCATCATAGGCAGCGTATGTGGCTCACACGGACGTACATGCAGAAGACTGACACTTATTCCCCGCCTGCCGAAGGACTCCTGCGCACACTCAGTAATTCATTTTCATAATAAATGTCCATCTATTTTAATAAAAGGGCTGGGAGGAGAACGCTGCAGATGTGCGGAATAAACCACATCACTGCAACCTGCCTCCTTTCCCCTTCTTCCCTTCCTCCTGTCCCCTGTTTATCAGCTCCTTTTTGGAAGGCTAATACATTTTAAAAAGGCTTTCTAGAGACTGTTTGCAGCGACAGAGATGGAGCAGCTGTGAGGAGAGCCAGCAGTCTCAATCGGCACAGCTTAGCTACCAAGCAAAGGGTAGAGAAAAACTCTGGGAGGTGGAGGGGAATGGCAGGGACAGAGAGAATGGAGAATTATGCATTCAGATCTGATCAATGGGCATGAATTAAACCTGTCTTTTTCCAGAGGGTGAATGCCCTTGGTGGTGGGAGCTCATAAGCAAACGGAGGCCTGTGGGAAGGCAAGACTCTGCAAGCGAGTTGGCCAGGAGTGGTGTTTAGTGGTGGGGTAGGAGCACCTGTTTGAGATCCTGTTGGTGCCTGGCAGGCCTGATGCTGCTCAGCTGTGCGTCACACACCCTTCAGCGCAAAGAGAAAACCAAGGCTAAAGAGGGCTGTCTGGCGTGGGACTGCCAGCCTTTCAGCTCCCTCTGTGATATGCCATGTGAGTCCCCACACCTCACCCCTCCGCAGCACTGCAGGGGTAGCTACCAAGAGGGGTCAACAGGTTGTTCCATAAACTTGAAGGAACAGAAGGCTGTTGCAAGGGCCTTGGGGATGGGAGCCAGACTTCATACCTTCTGGGATCAGGCACTTGTATGTCAGGGAGCACAGCCCTGCTGCATTGGAGCTGGTTTCAATGGTGCACTCAGATTTGTGGGTCCAACAGGAGTGGTTCCTCCTGTCTCCCATCCCTTATGTTTGGTGGCCGGAGAGCAACTCGTTACCTGAGGATGTGGGACCTGTTGTGGTACTTCCTCCCTCTTAAAACTTTGCTTGAATATGTGTTTCACACAGAAAGTCCAGAGCACAAAGCTAGAGGGCAGGACGGCTCTCAAAGGCACCATGGCCTGACAGCCCCTCAGTCTGGGGGACTGGAGGAAGCCCAGGCAGACTGGGATTGGATTGAGACCTGACCAAATATTCTTGGAGTGTCACAGCTGTCGCATCTGCAGCGGCTCTGCTCTAAGTGCCTGCGACAGGGGTGTGCAGCTGTCTCATCTCGCCACGCCATTTCCAATCCTGCTGCCTGCCTGAGACGAAGATGAATGTGACCTGTCCCAGGTTACCCCATTCCTGGGTGTGTGACCCTCTACAGACATCAGTGTGCTCCCGAAGGCTGATGCTATTGAGCTAAATTCAAGTAGGCTGTGTACGGTGGGACAGAGGGGGCTGCAAGTATAGCGTCAGAGAGGGTGGAGGAGTCTGGGTCTTGTCTGGGTAGTTGATGATGAAGGGTGACGAGAACAGGGCTTTCATGTCAGCTTCAGAGCACTGGTGGCATGAATGTCAGGAACAAGTAAGGTATGACATCCCTCGAGCAGCCAACAACCTTTTACCGCAGCCACTGTGTCACACCATCAAGGGGCACTCCCCGTCGCAACAGCTCTCCTCTTTTGGGGGTGGTTGAAGAGCAGTGTCTGATGGTAGTGTCAGCCCAACACTTCAGGGACAGTGGAGTTGGTGCACGGTGGCCATCACATCTGGGCTCTCAGGGGCACCGCATGTGCAGACAGAGGCCCATATGTCCTGCTAGCACAGCATGTCTTTGCTGAATAAGTGGGGTCACAGGTCCCTCTCTGCCTGCGAGTACAAACACAGGTACAGGTGCGTATGTGAGTGTGCTGTGTCCTGCACACGCGTAGTCACACCTACCCAAGCACATCTGCGCAGACGCAGGCACACACACAGACCACAGGCATCCCAGGCATGCTTCTCCTTGCCCCCTCCTTGGAGAAGGGCCCTGGGAACCTGGTCTGGTGGAAGGTGTTCCTGCCCATGGCAGGAAGGTTGGAACTAGATGGTCTTTAAGGTCTTTTCCAACTCAAACCACTCTGTGATTGTATGAAGAACGGAGATCACAGAGGAGCAGGGAAGGGCAATCCATAGGTTGTTGGACAGCAGGCAGTGTGTGGGGAGAGGGAGGCAGGACAGACCGCAGTGAGGTCTACAGAGACCATAGGGCTCCTGCTCCATGAGGGCTACACTAGTGGGAACACAGCCCTTCACCTGGGGCAGAATTTGGGGAAAGGCTATGTTACGAGACATTGCAAGGTGAGGCATTTAATAGTCCCCTCTTCCTTCTGAGGTACTAGGTTGACCTTAAGGGACCTACAGAAAAGATATTTTCTGCTGCCTCTTTAACTGTGTTGGGTGCCAGCGAAGTTCCTGGGGTTGGCTAAAGAGGTGGTGATTTGTGCAATTAAAGCCTAATCAGTTCTATGAATATTTATTGCTAGTCAGCAGGCTCTTGAGTGACAGTGAAGCCCCATCTGATTGGAATCACATTCACAGGTAAACCAGAGGCTCCTTTGGGGTTCACAGACCTCCCACTGGGGCAAAAGGCCCAAAAGGGGTAACCATCCTGCTGCACATGGGAGGCACATGTGCAATGTGCCCATGGAAAAATGTATTCAACCCTTTTGTGCAGGAGGGAAACTGTTTTAAAATTGACTTGATGAGGAGAGACACCTTGAAATAGTCTAATGTATTAGGAAACTTAACCCATGACTGAGTTTGAGCTTGTTCTTTTATCTTTGTGTGTGTGCGTGCGCTCTCTCGTTTATCTTCTATTGCAACGTGGGAGAGAAAATAAAAGGGAGAGAAATATAAACTCCTGCAACTGTTTGAAAAGTCATATAACAGTCAAGAATTTCTTGGAGCTTGTAATTGACCCTTCCACCAACATGGCATAAAGTGTGAAGAAAGATAGTATTTTGTGTCCTGAAGAAATAGAAATTTGGGGACTTTCTGTCATCATCAGAAATGTGACGCTTCTCAACTTTGCTCAAATTGATGCTCCTTTCCAGAATCCCCCATTTGCTCCCTTCACTCCCCCTCACTCTAATCCTTGCACCTCACCTCTGTCTCTGGTTTCTCTTTCCCATGGTGCCTTCTTCCCTCTTGGCTTTGCTCTTCCCTCTCCATAAACTTGCCACTGTCCTCTCACCTTCAACAAATCCCCCTCTCCTTTTCCTGATGAGGGACGCTGCCTCTCCTGCCCTCCTGCTCCCCAGACAGACTCAGCCTGGCTTGGCAGAGCCCTGGGAAAAACCCCTGTCATCAGTGGGAAGTGAGTTGCTAAACCTGATACAAACTCTTGAGCTCCTGCTGCTCACCTGCAGCTTGGGTTTGTGCTGGAAGCGCTGCCAAAAGCCTGTTATTACCTAAATGAAAAAAATACGAATCCCTTGCTGGGAAGGAAGAGACACAGATAACAGTGATTTGCCTCTTGCCTGCTGCCTTCCAACTGGGAAAAACATCCCAGATTCTAGCAGGGCTTCCAGGACCAGCTTTCAACGGAGGGAGAGGGACTGAGGCAGCTCTGCACATTTTCACTCTCTGCATGGAGGGGGTCCTGTGGCTTTTTGTGGCAGAGTGAGAGAAGGTCCTCCAAACCTTCACCAGAGGTATCTCCTTCCTCTCACATGATTATACCTCACAGGATGAATAAAATACAGAAATGGGTCAATAATAGACCCAGAATAAACAGCAAGGTATAGGGGAGGGAAGAGAAAGGAGGGTTGGCCAGCCTGAAATCATTATCATAGTGTACAGGGGTTCTTCTGCAGAGCTCTGGTTTCATTGCTGCAGCCCTCGGCTCTCCTCACCAGCTGCACTGCTGTGCTCTGGATCTGTGATTTCAATATCCAGGAGCTGATGTGCTGCTTAGCCTCCTCTCCGGAGGGCATTCAGCAGAAGAAAGTGTGCTTCACACACAAGGAGGCTAGAGGGACTTCAAGGGAGGCAGTGGGAAGGGGCAGGAGGGGGCAAGCAGCTCAGAGCCATGTGCTGCAGGGAAGAAGTGCACCCAGAGGTTCCTGGAGATGCCAGCTGACCCTAAACCCCAGGCATGCTCAGCTTCCTCTCACACGGCTTGATGCCCATACAGCAACCTGCCCTAGTGGAGGGTGTCCCTGCCCATGGCAGGGGGGTTGGAACTAGATAATCTTTAAGGGCCCTTCCAATCCCAACCGTTCTGTGGTTCTATGAACACATACATGCACATTCCTTTTCTACTACAGTACCTTCTTCTACCCATTTACCATTTGACCACATTTCAGCTTTCCCAAGCTAGACTAAAATATCACCAACTTCCCCAAACATAAAACTGGACTTTAAAAAACAACCATGAGATTTTATCTGAATGCCCAAGGGACCCTTGTGTGGTTATATTTTGAAGATATTTTCATCTCTCTGAAGAAGAGAAAGAAATTTGCTTCTCTCCTTCCTTTTCATATTTGGTGTAAGAATGGAAATTGTGATTTGATTCCCCTGACTCCAGATGCTGGGGCTTTAAGAAAAATATTAAATATTATGATGCTTAGGTCAAAATGGTAAGATTTTGCATCATTTCCGTGCACTCTTTTCATCAGACACCTCTACTCCTGCTGTAAGGCACACTCTCACCCTCACATCTTCCCCCAAATCCTTGCCCTCCTGTATTCCCCAGCACCTGACCAGAACACCTATGCACCACATGCAGCTCTGCTTAGTCCTGTGCAATCACACACAGAAAATACCCTTTTTTGTTGTTTTGTTTTGTTTTGAGGAAAGGACAATGTTTATCTTGCCACAGGGCAAGATACAGAGTCTCTTCCCCGCTTTCCCACAGACATCTTCATGATTCCCAGCTTTACTACAGACTCCTCCATGATACCTCCTCACGCCTGTTTCCCAGATTGATCCAGGAAGGACATGTAGCATGTAGCCTGAGGAAAATTAAGAACTCAGGAAGTGTTCAGCATGCAGCTAAACTATAGCACGTCATCCAGTCTGATGAGGAGAAAGCAAGGCTACCATTTTCATGTCAAAGCCCTTCCCTCACACAGCCCAGTCCTGAAAAACCTCTGGCCCTTTTAGCAGTATGATTCTGCCTAGCCACGCTGTTATGCTGTGGGCAACTTTCCCCCCTCCAGAGCCGGACTCGCTGGCCTGAGCAGCCAACGCTCAGAGCTGCAGGTGAAACCATGGGGCTCTAGTAGCCCTTAACAAAGATGTGGGGTCTTTGACGTGGGGGAGAAAGGAGAAGAAGAAAGCCTCTGTCTTCTAGGCAGGTTTGGGAGCTGCTGCGTATTCCCTCTGGCCTCCCCAGAGCAGGCAGGCTGCTCCTGTGAGCTGAGAATTGCTAAGAAATTGAAAACCTGTTGCCTGGCAGGGGCAGCTGGAGCAGCGGAGGGTTCAGTGTATTAAACTCACCGTAGTAAAGCCATAATGGGATTTTACATGCTGCTGTGACCAGAATAGCCAAACCAACTCAGCATCTTGCCTCATCAGGAGTGCTTTCAATACCTCCTTCTTGCTCTGGTCCCTCTCTCCCAACTTGTACTGTGTCCTAAGGCTCTGGAATAAAGTCTGTCTGTACTGGAGGAAAGGGGGCTTTACCCCTCAGGCCCACCCAAGTCTCATAGGCTTGTTGGCTTCTTCCTTTGCTCCTTTCAGGAGTGTGATAAGCATCATTTATAGGTGGGAATACATCAGCGGTGAAGGGGAGAGGGCAGAATTTCTCCCTAGAAAGAAGGAACAAGAAAGTGAGTTTCTGGTAAGCTGGGTCAGACATATGTGGAAAGGAGGCTTGGGAAGAGGCAGGTCAAATGGCAAAGGGGACATGAAAGAAGGGTATGGAGGAAAACTGGGAGGAATGATGTTCCAAGGAATGGCTTGGGGAAGGGATGCCTTCAGAATAAGGACGTGGTCAGGGGAGCAGAGCAGGGGTGTGTGTGCATTTTCCCATAGGGTAAATGTCTCTTAGAAAAAGCCACTTTGCAATCAGGAAGCTGGGATTTGCTCTTCTGGACCTGCCTGTCCTCTGCAAACCATTTGAGGGAGTTCATCTTTTTAAACACTTTGCCCTGGAGGAGTGAGGAGGTCAAATGCCTGCTGGGGGATGGACACTTAGCAAAGCTGTTTCCCTACTCTTGCAGAGACCCTAATCTCCATCCCTCCTTCCCCTGTTCATACTCCAATACCTAGAAGGAAGAAAACAAGATGGGAAATAAGGGTGGATATGAAAGTGAACCCTCCTTCCACCTGGCATCCATCCCAGGCTGTGTGCTATCACCCTAGACTGATCGTGCTACCTGCCCAGCTCTGCAGCTGCCCAGGGGTGAGAGCAGGGAAGGCTTGGGGTTCTTTCCCAAACCCCATGGTCTGGTTTGCTCACAACCACTCAGATCTGTTGATGAGACCCAGACTGTGCAGCAGGAGGAATATATGAAAGGCAAGGGTTAGGGGACTTTAAACTGGAGTAACCCTTTCGCTTCTCCGTGGGTTGCCTCACGTACTGAGCTGCAAGCTCACTGGGGTAAGGCAGTTGCTACAGCTGCAGAGTGTCTGCATGCAATGACACTGTTATTCTTGCGGGGGCTACTGGAAATAACCCTAATACACATAACCGAGAGGGTGCATGCAGCCTCACAGATGTCTTCTTCATCATAAGCACAATCACAGTTTGAGTCACTTTCTGGAGAACCTACCTATGCATCATTTGCTTCCTATTTTCCTCTTGCTTTTCCACTCTTCTGAGGCTTTGCCCGCTCCCTCTTGCCACAATTACTCCTTAAGTCTCTCCTGAGCTCTTCAGTGGGATTGTGCTCAGCTGCATCTTGGCCAGCGTGGCTTCTCCTCCGCTGCAATGAGGAGGTAGACAGGGAGGGCAGGAGAGAACTGCAGGCTGCCTCTGAGGGACCTCCCTGCCACAACAGTTTGGCTTATCCGCCATCAAGATGCTTGCCCTAAAAGCCCATCTGGCCAGAGGGCTTGGCCATTGTGACAGAGTTGAAGCTAGCCTCCCTCCTTCTTCAGCCCCCTCAACCCAAAATATAAGCCTGAGTGGAAGTGAAAGAGATGTGGGTTAAGGTAAAGAAAGGCTTGTCAGTGTAATTTGGATTATTTAGGGTGGCAGTGAGCATTAGCACAAGGAAGGTGTGAGACATTTCCATGCATACTGCTCCTTTCCAGCCCGGATGAGGCCAGGAAAGTACCTGAAGGTTTGCCCTTCAGCTGTGATTAAGCTTGCAAGGAAACCCGCATTGCTTGGGCCACTGACAACCTGACTGGCCCCAGCCCCAGGGGCAACGCTCCCTCGTTGGCTGGGTAACAAGAGCATCCATTTCCAGCACAGGCAGTGTGGCAGTCAGCCACTTGGCAAAAAGATGGATCAAATCATAACACAGCCAAGGAAAACCTGGGAGGGAGATGGAGTCCAACTCTGTCAGGCCAGGCTGTGGCTGCTTAGCAGTAGAAGGACAAAACTCAGCCGGGTCTTTGCTTTGGCATCCTGGAGAGTGAGGCCTGGGTATGGATAGATAGGGGTGAATCCTAGTGTCACTATGGGCAGGAGAGGGTTGGGACATCATACTCTCCCCTTCATTAGCCTTCCCTCCCAGCACCCAAATCACACACAAGTCGTCACTCCTGCTGTGCCAAAAAACACACACCACAGATAAAGGAGGAAGGCAGAGCAGACACTAGCAAAGGGTACATTGCTCCACCTCTCCCTAAACACTCTTTTCTTTCCCTTTTTCCTTTTGGTACCCCTGGGCAGTGGTGTCCCATCTGCCCCATGAGTAAAGGCAGGTGAATCCCTGCCTTTTGACACCTCTCCACAGAGGGACTCCAAGGGCTGGGGAATGGCAATAGGTCATTTGTCAGTGCTCTGCCATGGAGCAGAGGGGCGGTCACACAGAACTGAGAATGGTACTGCCACCAGGACAGGCTGGAAAGACCCAACCCACAGGGCTCCAGCCAGCAGCCAGCCACTCCTTCCATATCTCCACCTCACTCCACTCCATGGGGCAGGGGGAGATGGCTCCATACCAAATCTTTCCCCTTCCCTTTGAGGGACGGACATGTCTCCCTTTGTTCTTCTAAAGGGCAACGTACCGCTAGGCATAGAGGAGCAGATCTGTGTGGGTGTTGGAGAGTGGCTTCCCACTTAGAAACAGGCATGCTCTTAGCAAACAGCATTGCACAAGATTGTCACCATGAGATGTGGAGTCACAGGAGTAAGCTCCCTGACAAGAGGAAAGGGCAACCCTGTACGCAGCACATACAGTCTGATGGCCCTATTTTCTCCTCTGCTCTGGGCTCTGTGTGCCAGGATGAGATGCAGCAGGAGAGGTACCATTTTGCTAAATCCTGAAGCTGACACTTTTAATATCCATTAGCATTGTTTCTCTGCCAGAGAGCATTAGCTGAGATACACGGGCTGTTCCCTCCTGATCCCTAGCCCCAGCCCCTAACCATCCCTCCTTTTGTCTCCCCAGCCTCACTGCTGCTCCCAGTACCAACAACATCATTTATCTCAGGTTCAACCCCTTTTGTCTACAAATCTGTCATTGCTGTCTTTCACTCCTTTTCAAGGATTTTTATGTCTTGAGGAAAGTGTCTCTCCACACAATGCACATGGACCAACATCCACACACATACCTCGCAAAGGAGAAGGCAAGACTGACTTTCTTCTGCCTCCAAGAAACAAATATGAGGCACTAAATGGAGCACAGGAAAGAGAAAAATTGAAAAACAGATTCTGGCATTCCCTCTTGGCTGCATTGCAGGGGTCAGCAGAACCCTCTGCCAAAATTTGTTTTTGAGGCACTGTGAAAATGAGTTGTCAAAGCCATCCCTGCCCTCCCTCCACTAGCTTGGACTACTGAGCGTCCAAAAGCAGGATGGTAGGTGCTACTCTGCAGGGGCTGAACAGAGGTGAGTGCGTAGGATTTGCTCCGGGTGTCTGTGACCCGGTTAGAAGATGGAGCTGTCCCTCTGTGCACTGGTCAAGCTGCCATAGGCTCAATGTGGTACTTGCCAAATTCAAGTGGCCTGAAACAGCTTATGCTCAGGTAGTTAAGCTCTACTCTCCTCTACCTGAACAGGGGGCCATATAATGACCCTTGGCATTGGCTCTCCCTCAAACCAGTCATGAACCTCCCAGGGCAGATGCTGATTTGCACAAGCCACAGCCATGCTCAGGAGTGGGCTAACAAGTGCAGTGTGGACAGCCTGAGAACAGTGCCCAGCCTGTCCTGGATGTGTTTGCTATAGATGTAACCCCAAAGGGCTATGTCCATGGGCCTTCAGAGCCTTCTAGGCTTTGAAGAGCCCTTCGGAAGAGGGAGGGGCAAGCACGAGAAGTGCTTTCTGCAAAGATGATTTTAAGTGACTTGGGCAAAGAATGACAATGGTTTGGGGAGCAGTGCAGCTGCCAAACATCAGAGACAGGAGGAAGATTATATCAGGATTCCCATTTTGGCTGGGTGACTATAAGCACCAGTGGTGTAACCAAAAAATGACAAAGACTGCTACAGACCCATGTGACCCACAGTCATTTGGCTCTACTGCATAGTCTTGATTTCAGAAAACATCTTATTTTGCCCTCCCACCAAAGAAGTTTAGAGAAAAGGAAACCCAAGGCAATAGTTACCCACTACACACGGCAAGCCAAGGTCAGCACAGCAGCATTATGTTGACTCAGTGGGGAAGTATTGGGGAACATATTTGTGGGCACGTGCTTAACAAAGGAGAACGGATTTGGTGGGAGCGCTGTATTGTGCACTTACGTTTGTGTTTGCATAGAATAAATACACACCTGTTTGCAGTAAGGCAAGTATAAATGTGCTTCTGGCCACCCTGTAATTCTGACAGCTCTCCCCTCTCTTATTTTCAGATGATGCTGAGAGGTAAGAGCAGCAAATATGAGTTTGTTATGGCTGGAAAGAAAGATGAATGCCAATTGTCAGGGAACAAGAGCATGACTGCTCCGTTAGAAAGGATGAGTCAGGAGCCAAAGGAAACATGAGCACAGGCAAGGCAGTGACTCCACAGACTGGGATGAGAAACCACACCACCTGAGCAGGGTTAGTGATAGCAACTAGATCTAGTAACAAGCTTTGGTAAGCCAAGGTAATAAAACAGCTCCCTCCAAGAACAACACAACTACAGTACACCAAAGCTGGTGCCCTGGCCAGAGCTTAAACAGACCTCCTGGGCTGTGGGTAGAGCATGTGCATGTGGAAGTCCCATGTGAGGCTGGTCAGGGCGGTTAGGCTCATTAGTACAGTCAGGGCCCTGACACTAATTAACGCCACTGAATGCTGTGCTATGCTAACAGTGGTGAATGTGTTGGTTGGTGCAGTTGTGACTGGAATGGGGGGGGGGTGGGGGGGAGGTGTGTACACAGTTATGCTCTAGTGTGTGTTTATGATGAAGAAGTTTGTATATGCACCATCTGGGGTGAAGCTGTACGGCTACTGAACCCAGAGCAAAAAAATGTAGCTAACAGAGCTGCTTCCATCCACCCAGTAAGTGATCTGGTCTGGTCTTAAAGACACGGGGGAGTTATTTTTACCTCTGTTATTTCTCCCAGTTTAGGTAAATTAATGATGGGAAAATCTTTTCAGAAAGACAAGCCTTAGACTGAAGTTTATTTAATTTCTTGGTCTCTGAACTGATGTATTGGACTGAGTTTGAATGAAAGTGGCTGTCAATCACTGTAGCTGGAGAAATAGTAGAACACACAAATATGCTTGTGACCTCTGTCTAGAAAGATGCTGGACAGATTGTTAAAGAGTTTATAGTTATGCTAGAAAGTGGGGGGAAAAAAAAACCCCAACCAACCAACCAAACAAAAAAAACCCAAAAAAACCCAAAACAACCAACCCAAAACCCACAGATTGGGTTTTCTTGATGATGGGGAGACACTCTGTCTGTGACCCACCTTAACAGGATATACTAAGAAGATTGACTTACAGTGAGAAAGAGTGGAAAGAAGTTTCCTCCCTGCAGACAGATGTTATTGTGACATTGTCTCAATGCAGTGTAGAGGTAAAAGGGAGAAACACAAAAACAGAAAAGAATCAACGGGTGTTAAGGCACAGAGGCATGAGCGGAAGTCTTAAAGGACCATAGTCATGGAAGAAGTAGAATTGATTGGAATTTCAAATAAAGGAGATGAGTGTTCATCAAAGCACCTGGAAAGACAAAGTCTTTTAAAGGTGTTACTATATAAAATAATTCTGTAGCAAAGCATAGGTGTGAAAAGTAATTATCTCACATAGATACCTCTTGGGTGAACTTACAGTGCTCTGGCAGCTCCATCCCAGCCCCAGTACAATGGCAACTCCAGGCTATCTCTTGTGAGGAACCCTAATCCTACTTTCTGGTACAGACTATGATTAAGATCCCACTCTGGCCCACACAATAAACTTCCTCTCAGCAGAGATCTCTTGGCAGTGCACACTTCGTTTTGGCTTTCCCACTCCAACCATACCGCTAGTCCTTAGTTTTATACTTTTATCCTTTTTACAGGATGTAATGGATTCTCATAGACTGGACTCTTAGCAATGGTCTTTTGCAGTACTAAGTTCATCTTGAATCCTCAGATAATTTTCTTAAGATATCTGAAATTGCAATTTGATGTCTTCATTCTATCCAGTTTGTTCTTCAAGGCAGGCTCCAGCTATTTTTCTTAGGAGAAGCAGCTAGTATTTTGCAATGTCTCCCATCAACATAGTGTTCTGGCACCAAGCAGAAAAATCCCAGGGATTCCGAAAGCCTGGAACTGTTTCTTCTAGATATGGATACGCTCAAGTTCCTTGGGAGAGGCCAGGAATTTTCCTCCCCTGAGCCACAGCCTGCCCAAGAACAACAAGTAAGATCAGACCTGGAGGACAGAGAAGGATGGAGAGTAGGGTGAGGACTGTTGCTGCCTGGCCTCTTTGTCCCCTTGTTTAGCCCTCAGTACTGAGATTGTTGTGAGACCATCTCTGTGTCTCTAATTGCTCTCTTCCCTCCATCCATCCCTTATAACGGCACTCTTCTGACAGCTTCTGATGGTGAGGCTGGAAGGAAGGATGGTTGGGTCTGGGTTGCTGGAGGTTACTCAAGAATGGCAGGACTTCATGCCCTACTGCCTACAAGCCAAGATCAGTGTGTTGGTATGAGATGAGGCTGGCGGGTGAGAGATGTCTGGATACAGCAGTGGGAAGAGCGTGAGAAGATGACACAAAGAAGGATGCGGCGGGAGTGGAGTCATGCCAGATGCCTGTGATGATACTGGGTCAGGGGGTTGCAATGGAGCCAGGAGAAAAAGGTCAAGAAGGGGTCTAGGCCTTCAACTGAGAAAACCAAAGAACAGCAAAAGCACCAGCCTGCAAGGCCTGTCCAGTGGGCATGCCAAACAATTCCCAGGACAAGGGAGAGCTCTGGAACCAGGCACACCACTAAGTGCCTAATTCCTATTTAGGCACCTAAATTCCCACTGATGGGAAAGGACTGTGAGCCTGAATACTAGAGTCCTTTGTCATTCCCTCACTGTGGTTTGTAAGGGCCAGAATAACACAGCGACAGAATGAAGGGATTAAGCGGCTCCGAATTAAACTCCAGTTTAGCAACATGTTCCTTTTGTCCTCGGGAAGGATTAGACAGACAGTGCCTTGGTGCTGACCTCTAAACTCTACCTGCTGCTACTCCAGGCAGCCCAGGGTTGATTTTCCTTGGATTTGAATCAACTGCTGTCAATGATATAAACCTCAAGAGGTGAGTAACAGGCCTCCTTATGAGATGATCTTTTTTTCCCCAGCCACAGTGTCTGTTCCTGCAGCTTTAAACCCAACCAAGGAATAATTTTTTTCTAATGATTGAAAGAAGACAGATAAGAGGTAGGTCTTCAAATTAAGAATCCAAGTCTTGATTGCAGCTCTTACCATATTTTTCCATTTTTTCCCCCTTCTTCCCAACAGAAAATAAATTGCTTCAATAAATTACATCTTTAATCTGCATAGGGGACCAGCAGGCTGGGCTCTTCTTTTAATATTTTTTATTGCAAGATAATCAACCCCTTCCTCTCACTGCATGGAGCAAACTAATAGATTTTAAACAATTCCATTATTTGATGATTTCTCCCATTATTAATACAAATTGCCTCCACTCACTTTCAATTAGAGCATTTTCATTTTCTAATAAATCCCAATCAGGTTCTCTCAAACACCACCTAAGCATGGGGAGATTACTGCACTTTCCAGCATGGGGAGATTATCACACTTCCCATTTAAAGGAAGAAGCCATCGTACTCGCATGCATTGCCTCACGTTGTTTCCCATGACATTCCTTCCTCCAAACTCTTCCATTTTTGCCTCATCTCTCTCTCAGCAGAACCCACTCATTTTCTCCTCCACTGTTTTCTCCTAAATGTGATTTTATGTCCCTATCTCTGGTGGTGGATTCAGTAAGGCTCTCCATCAACATTATCGATTTGTGCTCCGCCTTGTTATTTTCTGCCTGCGTTCCCAAGAGTGACACAGCTCACCACTGGCACAGATCCCCTCTCCAGGGCCTCCTTTCTCTGTCCTGACACATGAAACATATAAATATAAAATATTATCCCCAAAATGGAGCACCGTCTTTTCTAAGGACACCAGCTGTTGTACAAAGAGACACCAGCTCTCTTACTGCTACCAAACGAGTGCGCTCCCTAAATGATGCAGGCAGGGGTTGCATTCAGCTCACCTTTTAAAGCAGCTGCTTCTGAGGTGGAACCTGGTGCCCTATCTGCTCCTGCAGTGCAGCAGCATGTCTGCATGACAGGGAGAGGGAGGAATGAAGATTCCTGAAGAGCAGAGGATGTCTGCACTGCCAGCTAAGAGTGGTCTGGAGAGCCCTTCTTCACCTAATGCTGTCCTAGCACAGTTTAGCTTTCAGAACCCACTGAATCCAGCCCAGCAGCTGGACAAGACTGGTGTGCCTGAGGAACACCATGTACGCTCTGTACACTAGCATCTCTCCCTCAATACGACACCTGGATGCTCTGAGGTGACTACCACTGGCCTCAGAAGGTTACCAAAGGAGTCCCAGCTGCTGTTTCCAGGAGATAAGGATGCAAACAGGCCACAGGTTTCTTCCTACAACCCATCTTTTTTGCTGCTGCTGCTGCCTGTCCTCCTGAGAGGTAGTACAGTGAAAGTTGTCAGCTGCTATAGCAACCCTGCCTTGTCTGGCAAGGAGGGAGGAAGGCTGAGAGTGAAGGCAGGGATGGGAAAGGGTGTGGGGATAGAAGATCTCCACAGTAATCAATGTGCAGAGGTCATTAACCCTCACCATCCTTCTGCACAGCAGCATATTTGGGGGCTGTATGGTGGAGGAGGAGGATGCTGCTGCAGGGTGGATGGACATAAGTACAGGAAACCTGTGTTTCTGCACAGCCAGGGGCTGGCCATAAGCTCCACAAGGGCTTCATCTCCTTCTGCACTTTGGCCACATCTCTTGCAGTGTGTGCCACACAGCACGCCCTCCCACTGGCTCGCACCTCCACCTCCCCTGTCTTAGCCCACTGGGTGACACGCTGCTGTTGCCCACTACATCCTCCATGGGTGTCATTTCACTGCTCCTCCTTCACGAGCACCAAGACACATCTTTTCCCCCACCTGCAGGCAGGTCTGCCATGCACTGACCAGCCCTGCAGCTGTGGAGCTGTGGAGGTGTGGATCCCTACCTTGATGTAAACCCACGCTGTGCCTGCGACTCCCAGACACACGCACACCCCCTCCCACGCTTGGCCTTTGCCACGTATGTTTGCATACACTGCCACGGCCAACTTTCCTCCTCCCCACCCAAGCAAATTTGCCCAAAGCGCCAGAGCTCCCCAGCATACACACATCCCCCCCTCCGCCCCGATACTCTCTCCTGCCACGCCAGCCAGCGACAGCCACCCACGCAGAAACACACGCATGCAGATCCAGAGCGACGGCAGAGCCCTCAGCGAGCTGCTGGAGCAGAACAGATGGCTTAGCAACCAAAAAAACAGTCATTCGCTCCACAAGTTTCTTCCTCGACGTTCTGTTTGTTTTCAGAACACGTTTGTCACCAGAATAAAATCCACGCAAGATGGGCTGATATAAACACCCCAGCTTTGATCCCACGAGGTGTGAAGTCCCACCTGCTTTTTGCACCCTTTTTTTCACAGATCCCAACTAACTGCTCCTGAGGCATCCCCCCTCCCTTTCCCATTTGCAATCTCCCCCCCACTGGTTTACACATTAACTTTATTTTCCTTGAGAGACAATACCCCCACAGCTCGTCTGGTTGTTGTCCTCAGCTGGCAGGCACTCTCCCTGTTTTCCAATGCTTGTTTTTCCATTTCAGGTGTGCACCTGGCCCGAAGGAGCACTTTGGCTCTTACCTTGTGCCGGAGTCACCTCCCTGAAAAGCATTTGCTAAAGGACTGAGGAAGCTGTGTGGTGGAGGGGGAAACTGCCAGTTCGGTGGCCGTGGACATAGTACCCATCGGGTAGCAGGTGGTGCTAAAAGGAAGGGTTGAAGGTATGTATTCCCCTACAATGAATTCCTGACTGAGATTTGGGAAAGCAGACAAATGGGGATTCGTATGAGTGAGAGGAAACTCTCTTACAGGCAGGAAGGAAGCTGTTGCAACTTTTTGATACCCTACATCACAGCCAAGTGAGAGCTACATCTATTCCCGAACACAGAGGTCAATAGTGAGGGCTGTCTTTATCCAGAATCTACGGCAAGGAAAGGGGGAGTCTTCGACCCTGCCCTGCCACAGCTGTCTGCTCTCTGTGGGGGTTGGGAGTTCCCTATACCTGCCATATACCAACAACTGAGCAGTCCTGTCCATCACCAGAGACTTCTGGGTCAAGCTGAACTGCAGCAGAAGGAGGGTCTTTGACTCCCCCTAGTGATCTATCTGGAATACGGTCTCAACAGACCCACTCCCCCTACAACTTCATCAAAATCCAGGGCTGGGCGCTCAAGATGCATGGTCCAACCTCCCCTGCCAGCTGAAACCAGGCTATTTATACAAGCAAGCCAATTAACGGCTCCAATGTTCATTCCCACACTGACATTTACTGATGATGCCTCCTGGGAGAGCTCGCCAGATGCATGGGGTGGGAGGGGGAAAGCCCCAGGAAGGCAAACAGCTGGCTCCAGTGCAGCAGGAGGAGAGGAGAGCTGGGTTTGGTTGGAGTCACTCTATGCCTCTCGACAAAGTGTCCCAAACCTTCCCTTGTCCCCTTAAACAGGAATCTCTGCCCTTGCAATGTTCTCCACTGTGAGGGAACTTCACATCCCTGTTTCATCACTGAGGATGGGCCCCAAATCCTAGGATGCAGTCAATTAAAAGCCATGCCATGTATTTCTGGCAGCAGATGAGGGAGTGCCCTCCCGGCACACCATGGCTCCCTACTCCTCTCCCCAGGAAGAAAACAAAACAGAATGCTCCCTCTGAGATGAGGAAGAATTTTTTAAAAGAAAGGCTAGATGAAGAGGTAGTTGGCAAACACAGTCGGTGTGAGGAGAGGTAGGAGAGGGTGGGGGTTGATGGGTATGGAGAGGCAACGAGTCATGTCCATATTTCATGAGGAGGTAGTGCTCCTATGCTCTGGAGGCTGGTGTCTTCAGCCAGTCACAAACGGCTATCCAGGCCAGGGCAGCGGGGAGGAGAGGGTGTCAGAGCATAGCTCGCTTCGTGTAAAACATATGGCCCAGGCAAGCAGAGTGTGATGAGATGGGGATCTGAGCAAAGGAGGGATGGAAATGTTGAAAGGAGAAACTGGTCCTTTCTGGGTGATCAATGGGGGCTGAGGAGCACGAAGGACACAAGGTAGGGTCTCTTCAACCTATAGAAAAAGTTGTGCTCCCACATAATTACGCCAGGTCATGCTTAGCTCTGATTAGGCCATCTTCGTTATACTTAAGGGATCATGCTTACAGTCCCACTTGCACTAAATGAAGTCATCCATGGTGCGCCCAGCTTAGAGGACAGAAAGTTTCGGTATGAAGGCAGGGACAGGGCCCCCCCTGTCTGCAAACAGGCTGTGTGTATTTGTGCATTACCAGCCTCTGCTGAAGGCTTGAGATTGTCTCTGTGAGACTCGGTTGTGTTCCTGCAAAGGCTGCATCTAGATTGGGCTGCAAAGAAGGGCTGCAGCAAACCTTGGTATTCCCAGCCTATGTCGATGAAGCCAGGGAGACGGTAGTATGCCCTGGCTCCCTGCCCACCAGCATCCCTGCCACATCAGGTGGGCACAGATGATGCGGTCTCTGCTCCCATGGGCTCAGCACAAGGCAGCGGTACATTGCAGAGCGCTGACCATAGCTGAGAGGTGTTCTGGAGTGCTGAAGCTCAAATATAGCCTCAAAGAGCTTTTCCTTTGTCCTCAAAAGGCCCTTCCAAGGGAGGAGGGCATGAGTGGCAGCCTTGCCACCACCATGAAATCGCGAGCAGTTGTGCTACGCAGCACAGCAACAACTGTGAAATCCCAAGGGGAGTCACAGATCCATTATATTGTAATATATCTGGGTCAAAAGAAGGCAGTCAAGGAGAAGTGACAGGAGGAGGAGAGCTGAAATCCTTCCTCCTAGACTGCCTTCCCGGTGAGCAAGAACAAGCACGCACAATGTCAAGCATTGCCATGACCTGCTGCTGGAGCTGTCTGGCTTTTCCCAAAGAAGGGGAGAGACGCTGCCCTTTCACCGGCACTTGCTGAGCAGGCAGGGTCCCTGTGGGCTGCTTCTGCACCAGGCACTGTGGTAGCTCTGCCCACCTCCTCCTTTGCATTGCAGCACCCTTTGAAGGTCTGCAACAGAGGCCAGGGCAGGGAGCCTGATGCGGGTCATTGCCAGCTGTGTCATGCCAGGGCAGGGCAGGGCAGCCAGAGATCACGAAATTGCACAGCAACAGGCAGGCTTGGCCCAGGTGCTGAGAACCAGTGAGGAAGGGAAGAAATACAGCCTCACTTCATGTCCAGGGCACTGCTTCCCTCTCTCTGCCTCACACACTTGTAGCTGACATGCTTTGAGACCTCCTTTCCTCCTTCCTCCACAGTTCCAGCATCTCTTCTCATATTTCCAGGAAGTGATTGTCACCTCTGTACAGTTGTCTCAGCTTCTTCTTTCTCCCAAATCACTGACAAGGGGATGTTTCTCCACATTGGATAACCCTTCCCCAAAAAATGGTACTGGCCATGTGTTATTGCATCTGTGGTCCCTAGACATTAACTACAGTGTCATCCTGTTGTTGAGTCTCCTCATCAGCTGCCAGGCTGAAAGACCAGGGAGCTCCCTCACAAAGTTGGTTGGATGTCCAAGATGCCAGGAAAGGGTCCTGATCATTTCAGGTCTGGTCCCATGCACAACCCACCCTATGCCCCTCTCTTCTGGTGACAAGCAGAGTTTCCCATCTCCTACTTACACTGGGAGTCGTCTCCCCACCTCCCAGCCCTGCATCCTCCCTCTGGTGAAGCATGGTCAGCTCCCTCCTCCATCATGGTAGAAGATGCCACCAGGCTGGAGAACAGGTCTGGGAGAAGGCTGCATGTCCGGCAAAGTCAGTTGAGGTTTGGCACACCCGATCAACCCTTGGGTCTCCCCTGTGGTTCACACACCCTTACTCTCACACCTTCTCCTAACAGGCTTCCCCACCGGCATCACCCAACATGGTATACAGCTGCTATTTCCGGCGCCATGGGGCCACCTCAATTTTTGTTGCCTTTTCCTCCTAAGTGCCCCCAACAAACAAGAAATTTATTATCATGGAGGGCCATTATGGATAAATGATGTCCTGACAGCTCTATTTACCAGGGGAGGGGGAGGAAGCCGGAGCCTGTGTGTGTGGCAGTGGGGGAGGCTGGAGCTGTGCTCCAGCTGACAGCGGCATTCATCCACAGAACTGTGCAGGATCTAATTAACGTGCAGCGATGCTGCCCATGGCAGGTAGTCCACGGCAGGACATCAGTAGGGAGGAAAACAGACAGGGAAGGAAAAGAGGAGAGGGTAGAGAGACAAGTGGAAGAAGAGAGAGGGCAGGAGATGATGGGAGAGGGAAAGGAAGGCAGGGTGATCAAGGCAGCCCACTGCTTCTCCATCACCCTACGGGAGCTGCCTCCCGCTGGCTTCCCTAACAAATTCCTAATTGCAGCCACTTTTTGTTTTTCACCTGGCTGGTGGGAAGTGACAGCCCTTTTTGTAATGTTCATAATGTTTTCAAAGCCCAGAGCAGCAGCCAGACCCCATGAGGGTTGGGGAGAGGTGAGGAGGTGTGGGGTGGGGAGAAGACCGGAGCGCACAAGAATTTTTTACTCTTTCAGATTAATTTGGAAATCAGGTTTTTGGTTGACAGAAAGTTAACAAAGCCACTCCAGGTCTGGGGAGCCAGGCCTTGGCATCCATGGGCACACACTTGACTGAAGGTGAGAGGAGATGGATGAGGAGCCTGTCAGGGGAATAGATGTGATGTGCCTATGCATGTTTGTTCACTGTGTGCACACTGCTGTGTGCCCACGTCATGTGCACCTTATACATACAGACCTTGCGTTGCCCACGTGCTCAAGCTCTGTGTGTGGGTATGTATGTCCACCCACTCTATGAGTGGGTATGTGTGTCCACCCGCCCTGAGTGCCCAGATTCTTGGTGTGAGCCTGTGGAAGTCTCAGTAGCAGCTTGGGCTTGTGCCTGCAAGGTGCTAGCCCAGGCTGCCATTGCACAATTGTGCAGCTAAGTGTGTGTGTTGTGCTGGTTTTGACTGGGATAGCATTAATTCTCTTCACACTAGCTAGTATGAGACTATGTTTTGTATTTGTGCTGAGAAGAATAGTGACAACATACTAATCTTTTTAGCAGTTGCCAAGCAATATTTACATTAAGCCAAGGACTTTCTCAGTTCCTCACACTGCCCCTGTGTTCCCAGCTGCTTCTCTGCAGGAGGCTGAGGGGGGACACATCCAGGACAGCTGACCCAAGATGGTTCATGCCATAAGATGTCATGCTCAGTATATAAACTGGGGGGAGTTGACTGGGGGGTCTGGCTTTCAGGGTTCTTGTGTCTCTCAGGCTCTGGCTTGTTCTCTGGCTCTGGCTCTTGATGCATGGGGACTGGCTGGGCATTGGCCAGCAGGTGGTGAGTAATTGTATCTTTTTTTTTCCCTATTATTTTAATTACATAGTATTAGTATTATTTTAATTACATAATATTAGTAGCATTATTAGTATCACTGCTTTATTTTGTTGATTTTCAGTTATTAAAGTTATTAAACATGTCACCCCATGAGTTTTCTTACCTTTTCCTCCAAACTCTCCCCCATCCCACTGGGGGAAACGGGAGGTGAGCAGGCGGCTGTGTGGTGCTTAGTTGCTGACTGGGGTTACACCGTGACTGTGCGTGCGCACGCATGCACCCAGATATATGCTGCTTTCCTTCTGCATCAGCTGAGTGCCCAAGGAGCTGCAGGGCATGCGATGTCTGGACAGCAGCTCCGTGCTCATGGATGCTATGAATGATACAGGCTAGCTGTGGCAGTTCTCAGCAGCTCAGGAGAAGGCTCTTAACTCGCACCGACAGTCAGTGCTGGGGGCAGCTGGCAAGGGGCTGGAAGCCAATCTATTGTGACAGCTGCTCTGCCAGAGGTGGTTGGGGGCTTCTCTGTTCTTGTTTTCACCACAAACTGGTTACCTAGTGTGAGGCTAACAGGGCCGCTGCTAAATCTGTCAAAAATGGGATCTAAGGGGACAAGCACAGAATGCATTAAGCAGAAGAGCATCAAGAAAGCAAAGCATTTGAGAGCTACATGCCTCTTGGTTCATGTGCTACTGATACACACTCCTCTCATGTTGCTGCGTTTCTCAGGGCCCCTCTTCCTTTCTGTCTTCCACTGTTCCCCCTCTTCCTCCCCACCTCCACCACATCCTTCTTGCCTGTTCCCAAGTACCTTCCCTCCATGACCTCACCAAGCACCCAATTAAGATACTGTCAATGCTGTAGCTTCCACTGTGCCTGGGACTGGCCTTTTAGATACCTTTTGGCAAAGAAATCTGAGTGGAGACTACAGTCATCCTTGACTGTTGCCGCACTTCGTTCATCATCCTTGGCCTTGGCCACTCTGGGAGCCCCAGCACCAGGCAGGTTGCCAGCTATCACAGAAAACTGCTTGGCTGCTGCTCCTGACGGCAGTGGTGAGCCTCATGCTATGAATAAGGGAGAAAACAGTAATAGCTCTGAGAGTATTGAGGAGATCCAAAGGGGCCATGATGCCTTGGCATAAAGTTCATGCTTGTGGATAGGTATATCTAACAGGGAGGAGGGCTTGAAAGCAAATACAGAAAATGCAATGCCCTGGATTGCTCTTGAAAAACCACCCTAAGTCTGCTCTGAGTCTTTCTGGCCCCCTCATGCCCCACACTGATCCCTCCTCCACAGCCTCTCTTTTCCCTCAGTCCAGTGCAAGAATGCTGGTCCTATCGCCAGTCTCATAAACCAGCTGGAGAAGCCATGAGGACCCAATTTTCTAGCTCCACAAAGACTGGGAAAGAAAAACTAGAGCCCAACGCATGACTTGGCAGAGGAAGCAGCTTTGTCACACATCACCCCATAAATCTCATGCCTGACAGAGCTTCTAATGCTGGAGTCACTTAAACCCACAGCACCGTATTGGGTTAAATTGATGAATGGTACCGAGAGAGGGGACAGCCTACAGCACTGAACGGGGACTCTGCCGATGGCAAGCTCCCACTCTCGTTCACATTCTGCTCCCTCTCTCCCCTAATGGAGCCTCATCTCTTTAATCAGAAAGTAAGAGCTCTCCAGGTTACTGCCTGAAACATTCAGACACTCTTTAGGGAGACCTGGAAGCAGCAACACTCGACTTGGAAACTCTTCAATCAGGAGAGGACAGAAGAAGGGGAAGGACAAGGAGGTTCAGAGTGTTCATATGTGAAGGGTTGTGCCTCCTCAGTTGTCAGTGAGGCCAACAACAGCCTATCAAGATGTTGGAGAAGCTTGATGCCAAGCCAGATTCAGCCAGGAGAGTAATGAGTATAGCGGTTCTCAGAAAAGGCCATCTCTAAAACAAAGAGAAGCCCAGGAGAGCAAAGAGGATTCCTGGGACAGCACAGCAGAGTTCTTCACATCCTTTTTCCTATAGGTCTCATTAAGTACCAAGTTCACTCATTAAGTGTCAAGTTTTCTTCCTCACCTCTTCTGGGCATGTGTTGCTTGAGGACACAAGCTCCTTGGGGGCACTCCATCCACGGGGTGAGTATAGCCACCCCCTGGAAGCCCAGACAGTCAAGCAGGACAGAATCACTGCCCTTCACCACCCCTGGGTCGCCAACATGAGGGTGGCAGGGAGACTCCCCATATGTTGGCCAGGGAGAAGCACTGGAACGTAATTTTTCCTGCAGATGCTTCAAGGGAGATCTGCTGAAGTGAAGGCAACAGGAACCACGTAAGGCTCCTAGAGAGCTCATGGCAGGTAGGCTAAATAGAGCAAGGAGGTGTGCTAGATGCACTGGGGGGCACAGTGCTGTCAGCCCTCCTACGAAGGGACCTGAGGGCTGGATCATTTCAGCTGTGGCATTTTCTAAAGGCTGGCTGTGCTGATGGTCAGGGCTGTTGAGCTTGCCCTCTGGAGAGAGTGCATGTGGGGCTGGGGTTAGGGAGAGGGAGGGAGAACCACAGTTTGGGACAGGAGGAAAAGAAAGTGACTCTGAAATATTGCAGACTTCAATCGCCTCTGCTTGCGTAGCTGTTTTGGGGAGTGGGGGAACAGGTAGAGGCAGACCCAGGAGGAAGACTTTGACACGCATGGTCCCTGCAGGTACCGAGATCAGCAGATCTTCCCTTCTCAGCCACATGTCTCCCTCTCAGAGCTGGGATTGCTTCCTGAGGCAAAGGAAACCTTTATATCCATGGCCAAAATGTCTGTGACAAGTGTTTGCCACTATGCAGTGCTCCACCTTCTTTTCTAAAGTGTTGGTCCCCAGTGGCCTCCCTTGTGCTCTGTTGTTGTTTGATATTCTCCCTCCTTTACATCAGCATGAGCCCCACCTGATCCTTAAATATCAAGAAACTTCTAGAGTTTCCTGATGCATCGTTTGCCTTTCCCAGGGGCTCCTTAGGTGGCTTCTGCTTCCTGAGGTGCAGAAAGCGGGGTGGAAGCACTGTCTCAGTGGGCTGTTGTAAGGGACAGGGCAGGAGCACTGGCTCGCTGTGTGTGAATCACTGCAGGGGTGGTGTGGCAACACTACTGGAGAGAGATGGATAGGGAGAGATGGCAAGCGGTGGGCTCCGTGCCATGGCCCCCACTACCCGCAGCCGTCAGAGATGCTCACTCCGCATGCACCACAGCGTGCGGAAACTCCGTGTCCTTCCAAGTCAGCGTGTTCCCATCCCCTTCGGCTGTGTGTAATCGGCACCATACTCATATGGCATGGCCTGATGCATTCCTGTTCATCTCAAGGCTTTGCTTGCCCGTACTGTGCGCCGCTCTAATCTCGATGGAGAGAGACGCAGGATGGCAAGACCCCACCCCCTCCCAAAACCAAGATCATTTTCCCTGTCAACAGTGAGAACATTTGGCTTCCACCTCCCTTCCCCGCTCTCTCCTCCTCTCTTTTTCTGTGTGCTATATTTTCTCCTCTAATGAGGGCAACACCTGCTTCCCAGCCTCATTTGAATCCCTAAGCATCCTTCCTCAGCGAGTGTGAGGGACGGAAGGGCAGGTAGCCGCCCCTGGAAGGCAGTCTGCCTGTCCAGATGTTGGGTACAGAGGGCGAAGGACCGCAACAGCTCTATTGGATATGGGTGGGAGCAGGGCTGCTCATGCAGGAGACTTGCAAAATTCTGGCCTCCAATCCCTGTATTTCAGGATCTAATGCCCAGGTTGTCAAACCAATCCCACAGAGGTTATTTCATAGCCTTTGCACTTCAAGACCCCATGGGAGCATAGGCCTGACCAGCCTATTTAGTCTGGGGGACACAGATTTAGTACACATGGCACATCTACACTTATTAAGGCTCCCCAGGGGGTTCCTCTGCTCCGCCAATTACCTAGCCAGCCAGCCCGAGCAAGGGGTGCCCCGTGTGCCAGCTTCCAGCTGCTTAGAACAGGCTTTTGGGGGGAAGCTGTGAGGGGGAGAGGTGGGCAGTCACTCTGCCTGTTGGCGAGCCCTAGGAGCCTGGGCTAATGTTTGCTGGGAGGCAAGACCAAAGGCTGAGCATCTGTGAGAGCGACCCCAGGTACCAGAGAGCCCATACACCGCTTTGCTCTGCAGAAATCCTCATCTTTTCCCTGGATGTGCCAGCTGCCCAGCTAAACCTGGCAACTGTGCTAATTGGGAGCACAGGGAGAGGGGCTGAGATGTGTCAGGGGAAGACGGAGTGACTGAGAGAGCAGACGTCAGTGGCAGCATGGGGGGACGGTTGGAGGGAGAAGGGAGGATTGCAGGGAGGGTGAGGAATGGCAAAGAGGCTGAGGAGAAGGAGGGGCTGAGCAAAGCAGAGCATTTGGGAGAGCGGGCGAGCACGCGTCAGAGCTGCAGGGACTCAGGGACAGTGTCACAGGCAAGGCTGAAATATAAATGGAAATTCTCGCTGAGCCGGATCGATGCCATATTGGTGAATGAAAAAGGGAGGCTGGAGGAGTGAAGGAAAACAACACAGCCCGAGCAGCACATCCAACCCCTTCCCAGGCACCCTCCGTAGCATTGTGCCTCCCCACCAGTGCCGGCAGCCAAGCTGAAGGCAAGGCAGTCAGCGAACTGGTGGGGGAGAGGGGCACTAAGTCATTAGCTGGTCATTAAAAAACCAATAAAGAGAATGAACAAAGACACACAGCCATTTTTCTCGGTTTCTCTCTCCCAACTCCCCCCCTTCCTCCCTGACCCATGCCTGGACAGCCCTGGTACCGGTGGAAATCAGCTAGCCCAGCTTTCCCCACCACCCCTACCCCCCAGCCTCTGCCTGCTACAGGGTCTGTTTCGCGTACTGGCAGTTCTCATTAGGGCTCCAGGCATCCATCAAACATGGGGCTCTTACAGCCCCAGGTGCAAATGCACGTGTGTATTCCTTAAGAACATCATTAATCTTTCCCTCAGTCTGGTCCTAGAGGGGCTGGAAAGGCTTGAGAGGTACAGGAACAAAGGGCATGATCTCTGAAGTCACAGGAACTGTGGGCTCCCTTCCAGGATGGATTGGTCTCTAACTCCCCTGGCTTTTGCCCCCATGGCTTCCACACAGACATGTTTTATTTAATTCTATTTTCTGCTTGGCCACAGCTCCGCACACCTACTAGCCAAGTCCCACAGTCACCTCTAGCCCCTATCAGACCTGCCTTCATCTAGCTCCTTTAGCCATGATGCCTTCTCCTCCCAAATTCATCTTTATATAGCACTTTTATTCTTCTCCCACCTCTCTATACGTTGCATTTCATAGCATTGGAGAGGAGCCCTAGAAAAGTCAAAGTGGAACAGCAAATTAGCCCCAAGGTCTGCCCTTTCCTACCATCTGTCTTTACCCACTGCTCATTCCCCTGTGTCCCAGGAAGAAAGATTCCTCCAGAGCAGAGGGGAATATCTTCTCAGACAGAAATATAAGTGCTGAGAGTGTAAGTGTAGCCATGCCACTGGGGCTGGGAGGCTGGGGCCTCCAAGGGCTGAGCTGCCAAAACCAAAAATACAGATGGGTGGATTAGTGGCCCCTTTCAATGTGGATCTGCCATGGCATCCTGATGGCACCGTCCTGACCCTTCCTTTTCACCAACAGCAAGATGGTGAACCTCTGGCTTTGAAAGCCCCAGAGCCTAGAAGCAAAAGGAATGCCACGGTGGGAGAAACAAGAGCACTTTACCGCAGCAGATTTACTAGCACCGAGAACTTTGTGGCTTTCTGGTGACTCCACGTGGGCTACATGTACAGAGAAGCAAGTATTTCCATTTGATGGTGCTGAGGCTCACTGTGGTATCTGTACCACCAAACCTAGATCCTCTGTCTGACACTGATGCCTGGCAGAAGTTCTCCCTGGAGAGGGGGGAGCATCAGAGACTCCCTGTGTCACTGCCGAGGCTCTGTTTTTGTGAGTACCACTGTGCCATGAGGCACAGAGGGGTCCCGCTTCGTGTGAACAGCACTGACTCAGCCGCTGCAAGGTAGAACGAAGGATCACACTACGTACAGCCGAATCCTCAGAGAGAGCGAGCACGAGCTGAGGCTAACCCTGCCAAAGCCAGTCCTACGAACATGGACCAGACTTGCTTTCTGTCCATGTCAGACCCACGCATGCAAGGGCAAAGGGGTTGCTGGTGTTTGGAGAAAGGGATGCCAACTGCATCGTGACATCTTAGCAGGCCCGTGGCCATGCAGTTTAGGTGGAGCAGGGCCTGTCCCAATGCTTGCTTCAACGTGGTGCACCACCTACACCAAGGTGGGGGTCTGCCTAAGCATAGTGTGGGTCCATTAATTCAGGCTAGACCCAGAAAAATGGAGTAACATGACCTGCTCCACTCCTTGCAATGCGCTCAAACCTCTGTGTGGCTCTACCAGTGTCAACAACTTTCACCCTCAACTTGAAGTCAAAACCCAGTTTTCCCTGGGAAACCAGAGTCGAGGTAAAGCATTTCACTTTGTTCGCTTGGATCAAAACTGCCCAAGGAAGCAATTTCCCATTCGCTCCAAATCTGTTCAGCATCTTTGTCACACACCCCCCACCCCACCCCATACATTCCCATCCTGAGAATTGTAAGAAGAACATCTCCCTCCCCCGCACATCACCCTCCCACCCCTCACTCTGCCCGCCATCGGTCCTCATGAACATCACAGCCAGTTTCTGTGCCGCTGGAGCTGTTTGTTTCTCTCTTGATTTTTCACAAGTGATTATCGAAGTCAGAATTTGTCACCCACAGAATGAAAGGAAAATGAACCTTCAATCACAGATGCAGATCTACCTGCTGAGGAGGGGGGGTGGGGGGAGAGACAGATGGGCGAGGGCAGGGAAAAGCAAGGAGAAGAAGGGCTTGTGAAACAGAGGGAAGGAACCATGAATAAAGTGAGCAAGAATGAAGACGGGAAACACAGAGAGAAGGTGGGGGAGGGGGAAGGACAGAAAGTGGAGAGCCTGAGGTGGGGAGACTAAGTGAGGCAGGGCAACTAAACACAAAAGGCTAAAAGACAACGTGAAAAATTGAGGGGTAGAGTAAGAGAGATTATATCTGGAGATGGAGCAGCAAGATTTCTTCATTCTCCTTTACATCCCATCTCCCACCTGATCCAAATCCACTACCCTCATCTCTTCCAACTCCCCGCAGGACTGGTCCCTCTTTGGTGCTGTGAGGTGATGCTGCCTGCCCTTGAGCCTGTGTAGGGGCAAGGTAACCACTAAGGTCTGGCTCTTGGGCAATGCCTTGCCCCCGACGCTGCCCTAGAGCATACCCACGCGCTTGCGCTTGCACACAGTTATTCGTGTCTCTCAGATGGGGAGATGGTTATCATACATCCTCTTAGTCATCACTTAGCTAAGATAAACACATTTAGTGCTTAATCTTCCCTCATCAGTCAGACCTTCCTTTGCCCCTCTGTCTGCTGCTCTGCCCTGCATCTTCTCCATTTTCTCTCCATTTCAGTTAATAAGCTGCCCAGCCAAGCAGAGCCCTCCGGAGAGGGGCCAGCAGCTCCCTGTTCCACAACTTGATGCTTCAAGACAACCATTTCCCTCTCTGCTCCCCTCCCCACTCCACTCCATCTCCTCTAAATAACAGCTATGGATATTGTTTTGTATTCTTCTCTATCCTTCCCTTCTCTACGACCCTTGCCAAGCCTAGCAATTTGCTTCCAGGTCTTTCAACGGCTATTCTTCTTTAAAGAACCATTTACTGGTATCTGATGAAGAGGAGACAATTCTGAGTTCTTGAGAATTATGTATCAAAGTATATGCGCTTCTCTAAAATAAAAGGAGAGTTGTGGCTGAGGAAAGTTTGACAAGAAGCCCACATACAAACAAAACTCAAAGACAAAAACAACCGAGTATTCCAATTATCATTTAAAATTCATGGTGATAAGCATATCTCAGTTGCATGAACCCAAAGACCTTCCATCATACCGCAGTGTTTGTGGTGTCACATGCTTTGCAAGATGTTTATCTGTCTCTACCTTCCAGTAGCTTCCAGAAATCTGTTTTTCAGAGCAGTTCTGCCAAACACTTCCAGCAGTCCAGGTTGCAGTCCTGAAGTACCAAAGCCCAGCAGTGCCTTCCCTCTTGATTGACCGGCCGTGTACCCACAAGACAGTCAGATTTGGCCTTCCTGTAGCCTTTATGTGCCCAAAGTGACCTGACAGGTAGGGGCAGCAGGGTGAGGCAGCTCACTGTACACCTTGCCTCAAAAGCTGTAATGGGACCAAGGGTTTGTCAGCTATCCCAGAGGAATCATAGCGAGAGCTGTGGAAAAAAGTCTACTTGTTCTTTGTGCAGCATTAGCAACACAACAATCACCTTAAAGGGCTCCAGCGCACAAGCACAGAGAGATGGTGGACTGTGCGGTCACACGCACGTCTCCACAGGGAAGGCCGGGGGGAATCCAGGACAGGGCAGCGCATTCTGACAGGGATGAATAAAAAAGACGCTGTAGGTTTAATGATTGCTAGGGAGCCTGCATTTGCTGGGGATAAAGATGGAGGATCTGACCAGATTTTGAATAAGTTCTGCTACAAACTGATCGAATGTCCTTTAATCAGATGGATTTAGCTGCCACCTTTCTTTAAGATGGTTCCAGGACACAATTAGCCTCCTGTATGAAGCATTAGTGACCATCACCTACACATAGGCACACAGCACTCCGCAAAAAAGGGTATGTGAAGGAAGAGCTCTCAAAGAGGTCTTTCTAAAGAAAGCTGTGCAGTCTGATAAAAGGATGAGATAACAGGCAGGAAGTAAAAAAAGCACTAAGAACAGCCCAAAGAAAGGGTTTTGGGCAGCAACTAAATTGCCTCCTAATTTTTAACTTATCAAGGCAGCACTATACTTCCTTGGGAAACAGAGGGTGTCCCCACAGAACTTCCTAGATCCATCATTAATTTGCCTCCTTAAAGGAAAACAAGATACAGGAGTTTGAACTTCAGGCAACAACTTGAATCAGAAAGATGCAACACATTCTCTGGGCATAGGTCTAGAGCAGGGATCCTGTCATGTACATCTTCTCGTCCTAGAGCACATTTCCCATTAGGTTCACCTCTTCTCAGCACTAGGCCAGCCCCCAGTGAGTGGCCTCGGGGAGAGGCTCTAGTCTTTCCCTCTCCCACACGGCAGCGTATGTGCACAACAGGTCAGCAGCATCAGGGAGCAGACACAGAGCTGCCTACGTATCCACCCCTGTCTTTGGATGAAAGAGAGAAATGGAGATGACAGAAATATTTGGGAAGGAACTCACCCAGACCCTTGCCATTTCCCTGTACGCTGACCTTCCCACCCTCTACGTCCCGCTCCACGTCCCAGAGGGATGTTTTCCCTGTTGACTTCAGAGGCAGCGGGAGCCAGCCACTAATTAGGATCCAATATGACAAAGCACAGAGTAGTCTGACACTGCTAGACCACGGGCGCCTAGAGGCAAAGGAGACAGCGCCTGCCCGAGGATCAGTTTCATTAAGACGGAGAACATCCAACAGCTTTCCCTGAACTGACATCCGTCTGTCAAAGGAGCCTGCAAAGAAAGGCAGAGCTGACAGGGGCCCTAAGGAGAATCTCATTAGGAGAGTTTTAGAGGGGCTTCTTGATGAGAGAGCTGTGGGGACTATCTTCTCCCTCCCATCAGGAATGGCTCGTGCCTGTCAGTTGTTGTCTCCGTTCTCAGAGGCTGATGGGGATGGACAGGTAATACTGACGGAGGTCACGGGCATGGGAATGTGACCACAGAGGCACTGGACTGAGTGAGAAGTAGTGGAGCAGGGCACCACAGAACAAGCGCACAGAGGGAATATTCAAGGCACGGCTGATTTTGGCTGTGAAGAGAGGGAGCTGCTGCAAAGGGCAGACTGCTACAGCAGGCACCCCGGGCAGGCTGGGCTGCCCTAGGGGAGCCCAGTGGGACTGAGAGTAGCATCTCACCTCCTTGTGCACACTATGCAGAACTGGATACAGACAGCTATCCTGCTTTTTCTTCATAGGACTGGGACATAGCTTTCACTCCAGACACATCTGCTCCTCCCTAGGGGCTCATCAAGATCTCAACCCAGCTGAATTAACCCACAGCCCAGGCTGACAGGTAGGGATATGCTTCCTCTCCCGTGGGTGCAGTGATGAGGAAAGCGTCCTTCAGTCCACAGACAATAGCAATATGCACGTTTAGATGGAAGAGGTATAACGCCGGGGATGTATGGCTCTCTGGGTCTGAGCTATAGCCACATGGCTCTAACATAGACCAACGATCTCTGGAAGGCTTAAAATCAGGCATTTATCTAGCACTGTAACTCTCTCCTGAGGCACTTCTGCTGGTAAAATCATTCCAACACTTGCCCTGCAGTACAATGAGAAGGCATGTGCTCCAATTCCCCAGCCAGCTCTGATTCAGTAATCACAACAAGTGTTCATTAGTGCCTGCAGGGACATCCTACTTATTAGGAGTGGTCAGCGGGGCATTACACTATGCTCAAGTGGTTCACCAGTCTTTAGCCTCTAAAACTGACCTTGCAATTGACTGCTACACAAGTTGATGACATCATTCAGCACCTCTAGAGGCTCACATGGGTGATATCATTGCCTTTTGTTACGAGTTACTACTCTCAGTCTCACAGTGTAGAATGCAAGCATGTTTTTTCACTTCCTTAGAAAGCTCGTGCCTGACGGTCTGTTTCGTGGCCATCCTTAGGGCTGCCACACATGACCTCATTGTTTTGCCTAAAGAAAGGGTGGGAGACCTAAAGTCCATAGGCTGGATATAGCCTGCAGGAGCTCATGGGCCTGGGGCCTATCACAGACACTTGGCATGCTCAAAAGGCCTGCACCTGGGCAACACAAGAGATGCCCCTGGCACAGGCCAGGGTCTCTGCATATGTCATCACAACCTCAAATCAAAGATCCAGCTCACAAACCATATTCCCAAGCAGCACGGAAAGCCACATGATGTTCTCACATCGTGTTATTGCTGTGCACTGCTAAGGTATGTGTGAATTTGTGACCAGCTAAAAGGTGTGGGAAAGACCTGCTCTCTCCCCAGGACAGAACAGGCTCGTCAGCCATGCACCATGCAGCGATGACATCACCCAGGCTTTGACGAGCTCTGCTGGATGATGTCACATGGTACCTCTGAGTATCTGCAGTGCTGATGCTGTCCCTGGTTTTAAGGGTTAGTACAAATGACAGTCAAGGAGTGAGTCAGAGGCCCAAACACTGGTGTTAGGTGCAAGGTCACCCACCTGCCTTCAGCTTCTCCTCTGGAGTATCTCCCACAGGTCCCGTGTGGTATTTACCAGCACTGAGAAAATGTTTGGGATAACCCAGGGCACCAAAAATGGGTCTAGAAACCAGAATCTCACCCTTTAGATCCCTGAGGGCCTGCAGCAATGGTGCCATCTCCAGACCCTTGCTGGGGTGCCTTTCTTCTAGCTTTTCCTCTCTTCTGAGGACAGTCACTCAGAGGTGGAGGGCTGCTCCCAGCACCTCCCTCATGCTGCTGTCCCCCCAGCTGGCAGAGAGCTGAGCTGCATTTCATAGTGCATGAGTTCTGCAGAAACCCTTGTTTTGCCACCACACTTATGTTTCCCTCGCCCTTGCAGGGCATGGAAAGGATCCATCACTGAGCCCTGATGAAAATGAAGGGGCCTCTGAGCACTGGATGGCAGATGATCCTCTTTGCAGAGGCAGCAGAAGCAGGATAGCTGGTGTGTTGAGGCCAAGCAGGTGCTGGGAAGGGACACGATGTTCCCATCTGCCCAAGCCTGGAGTTTGTGGTGAGAAGAGACTGGACCTGGCCAGCTGCAGGACCTGGCTATGCTGTACTGGCCATTTGGCTCTGCGAAGCAGCCTCCTGCAAGCAAGAGGAAGGCTGTCTGCCTCCTGCTCCAGTTACAAACAGCACAGAGGCATCAGAACAGGCTGTGTGAGCAGCACAGCAGCTGCTGTCTGTTGGGACGCTGGGATTAGGCTTCCCAGTGTGGAACGGGAAAGGTCTATTCAACCCATCTCCCTCATTTCCATCCTCAGTGCTGCCGACCAGCCATGTGGTATGCCAAGCTTGGTGGGGAGGGAGGACAAGCATCCTAACAGGGAAGGCATGTGTACAGACAGGAGGTTGTTGCGACTCCCCAGCTGCCCCTGGCATCATTGACTCGAGCCAGAAGGGTCAGTGCACGGCTCTCAGGACTTCCCATCTCCACCTGAAACATGCCAACCTACTGTAAGTCCCAGCCCCGCAGTGGATTCCCAGGAAGAGCGGGGTTGAAGAGGCTCCACGCTGGCTCACCCCTCTCCTTCTGCCTGCTTCTCGTGCTCCCGCTCACATGCCTGCGGTAGCAGTCTCGGGCTCTCTCACACAGTCTGTCTCTCTCACACACAAGCTCTAACACAAACACAAAAGCTACAGGATACATGTCCTCACGCATTGTATAGGATCCCTCTCCCTCACAGACTGTTTCACACACAGTCTCTCTCCCTCACACGCTTGCATACACCTCTTTTTCTTCTGCCTTTTCCTCCTTCTGGCACTGGTGAGAGTTTCAGGACACAAGGCTCTGTCTTATTCCCTATTTTCACAATACCTCACTCCCTGCTAGTCTGTGCCACTTGTTTTGCTATAGTACTATTTTCTTTGCCCAGGGCTCAGTTCCATCCCATCAAGGAGGAGTTCAAACCATTATGGCTTAGCAAGGAACATGTCCCAGTTCCTCTGATTCACCAGACATGCCTTCATTTGCACAGGTCCATGAGGGTTTTGCTTCAGATCCTGCTGTTTGGCTGTATTACCTGTCAGAAAGTGATGCTTCCAGCATGTGGCAGGTTCACATGAGTCAACCTGAACACCAGGCGAGTTTAATGTGAGAACAAGCTATACAGTAGTGAAGATCAGCTCTGAAAGATTGTTGAACTGCAGTTCAAATTCAGGGAAGAGCAGCTGATCCTCTTCCTCCTTATTCCAAGTGTGGATTATCACAGTGCATACCCATATGCAAATGGATCATCAAACAATTCCTTAACCTTCTATTTCCTTTTCTTCACAGCTCACCAACCAGTGTAGGGTATGTTGTTTTACAGGTGGGTCTTTGTGAAAATCAGAATGCGTATTTTAACAGCAGTGCTGTTCTAAGCGTGATGGCTGAAGAACGTAAGAGAGACAGGGTTTGCAGAGAATGATCAGCTATAATATAAGCACAAAGAAATGAACTGGGTGTCAGGCACACAAACAGGTCTGGAGTAGATAAACACAGCAGGCCTAAAGAAGAGCTTGGCTATTTCAATTTGGCTTGTCCAAAAAAACACGTTTATCTTCCCCTGTAAACCTTGCTTCACCAACATTGCTCTAACTTGTTGGGAATCAGAAACTCATAGATTCCTCACAGCAGCATCACACCTCTTAGAGATGCATACCTCTAAGAAGACAGAGGAAGTTCAGTTCCATCCTTCCTAATTGGCATGAGCCTTCTTCCCACAACTTCATATAGCCTTAGGACTTCCACAGCAACATTTACTTTCCTCCAGTCCTCAGGCCCTTCTTCCAGTGACCATGAGTGTTCAAGTATTATTGAGAGTGACCTTGAAATGACATCAGCCAGCTTCCTTAGCACTGCTGGATGCATCCCATCAGGGGCCATGAACTTGCACATGTCCAGTTTGCTTAAGTATTCTCTGATCCTCTTCTACCAAGGCTAAGGTGCTCCATATTTTCTACTAGTCTCTGGAGCCAGGCATTTCTGAAGGACAGTCTTGTAGTAAAGACTGAGCTGAAGAAGACATTCAATACCTCAGCCTTTTCCATGTCCTGTGTCAACAGGACACCTCCCCATTTAGCAGTGGGCCCACATCTTCCCTTTGCCACTTACAGAATTTGTATTTTTGACATTTTTAAGGTTCTGGATAGTCATGGGGAACTCACCTGGAGGCTTACTCAGAGACATTCAGTACTGCGTCCCACAGGCACATAGTGCAGTGCGTAGCTACCATCTGCTCAACAGAGGATGTGAAGCGGACTACAAACAAGGTCATTAGCACATCTAGCGTAGACCTGCATCTCCCAGGATCAAGCTCACAGGAACTTTCCCAGCTCAAGATCTATCTTGGTTCAGAAGGGTCTTTAAGTCATGAAGCCATATGTTTTGTCTTCTTTCTTGTCTATTTTCACCAATAAAATCCCGATTTCTTCTATCCTACCACTCCCCGCACACACTCCTGTGTCAGCAATTGCTGACATCAGCATTCTCATCATGAGGCAAATCTTGCTGCTAGGCAGATTCTGCTGCCCTGGTACCATGGCTCTTCCTCTCTCACATCATCTGATGTGCCTGGCCTTGGTCACAACACTTGCCAGGGTCCTGACCAGGGTAATTGTGAAGACTCTGGTGCCAAGGCAAGCATGTGTCCAGGGCTGTCCTGACTTAAGTGGGTTTATTTGATGAGAAGTCCAAGCTAAATGTAGCTTTTCCTCCTGTTCATTTGTCTGATTGCTGTTGTGTACATTTAAGCTTTTTCCTACCTGAACAGCTCGCTTGCCCTTTCTGTCCATGCCAAATAGTTACAAGGCTTGAATGTTATGCAAGCGCTTGCGTGTGCTGGGAGAACTACCAACAGCAGCTGCAGAAGCTCTGTTCTGAAACCGTGATTCTCACTGCTGCAATGCTGGAAAGCTTCAGGTGCAACTGTTTCCCCATCAGGTCTGTCAGATGATCTTAGCATCAGGTTAAGAGCTACCTGGCATTTCAGACCACTGCAGCAGCCTCGCTGGGTAGATCTTGGCGCAAGGCTGGCAGCGGTTGAATAAGGTGTGCAAAAATGCAGAAGCATGGATGTAGTGGATCAGCATGAAGGTCCGTCTGTCCCAGTGTTCTGCCTCTGACAATGTCCAGGGCTGGATGGGCAGGAAAGAACAAGGCAAGAGTCTTCCATGTTTTCTTTTCCCTGATACTGGCTATCAACAGTTTAAAGGCTTCCAGGGATTTGGTTACAACACTTTGACAAGGAGTTTCACAAGTTATTTCTGTACTATATGATGTTTCCTTGGATTTGCTCTTAAACCTGCTGTGTGATCATTTCAAGGACAGTTGGAGTTCTCATATTGTAAGGAATAGCCAATATTTTTGCCCTGCTTGCCTTCTTCAGGTCATTTGTGATTTTAGGATCCGCAGTGGAGAAGATGCAGACAGCTTTGACTCATGCTGTTTTGGCAATTTTTCTACTGGTGTTTCACAAAGTATTTCCTTGATTTGGAAGAAAGATCATGTTCCCTGAGCAGATAAATTTGCTCTCTCTGCCTGGTGGTCACCTGGTGATGATCATACAGAGGTCGGAAAACATGTGCTTTATTCCACTGGGCCTTTTTCCTGCCTGGGACACTAGCAATGGAGGAGTAGCTCCGATGGCTAAGGAGTACAGGAGTACCTATGAGAAGGATGAGAAACCCTGACATCATGGCTTTCTGCAGGGAATGTTTCTGGCAACAGCTTCCTGGATGTGTGCTGTCCAAGAAACTTTGGTGTAGATCCAAGGAACCTCTTCTGTCCAGATTGTTCCAGGTGGTGTCAGCAGAAGCTGGGAGAGGGAGATGACCCATAATAAGGGGAATCCTTTCCCGCCCACCAACCCCCTTCGTTTATAACAGCAGGTGGGAAGCACATGCCGCCCATCACATGCCAGGGCATCCCTGCTGCACCTACAGAGCCTGACCGAGTTAGGATCCGACCCTAGAACATCACAGGTTGGCAGCACAGCCACAGCCTCTACATTGGTTGGAGATGCTATGTCCCAGACTGTACCACCTTGCTTGGGCTGTGACATCCCTGTAAAGGAGTGAGATCTGAGGCCCTGCAGACAGACACTCATTCACAAGGAGTCTGCTAGAAGGCACGCTCCATTGCTGCCACTCTGTCCCTTTCCCAATCTGCTGTCTGTGTGCAGCTTCACTCTGCTTCAGGTCCCAGCGCTGCCCCATCACCATCACACGCAGTGCTGTGACAAGCACCGACAAAGCACATGCCTGTCTCTCCACCCTCTCTTCAACTTGATGGATCCCAAGAGATCCACACAGTGAATTACCTGAAGATCCAGCTGTAGAACAGCTGGTTCAACCAGATCCCAAGACATTTTTCTTTTAACTGGACATCTTGTGTCTCTCATTGTCACACTGAGAGACCTTGATTTTCACCTGAGATCTTCCTATTTACTGGGAATCTTTGGAGTCTGGCTTCAGGGCTCTTGTAAGTGAAGCAAGAAAAAGTCCCAATTACCCTATCCATGAACAAGCTGCTAAAAATACTGGAATCACGTGGGATTAAGTCTGGGCTTGCTGTACAGGGAGATATGGTTTGTTTAATAGACCACTGCAACACAAAAGTCTGAGGGATTCACTGAGATTTTCTTTCTCTGCCCACCAAAGCTACTCTCTGACTGAGCTGTTATGTGTTAAGTCAAATCCTTCTTTGCCCTGCTTAGAACCTATGGTGGTGCTGGGTCTGCCCTGCTTGTAAGAAAGAACAACATGTTACATTCTCTGCTTCAGTCATTTCTGAGGTGATGCCCCTGACCAAACCTATTGGACTTGCTTTGTACTGTGGCCTCTATTAACAAACTCCAGCCTGCGGGTGATGTCCAGACACTGCAGCAGGTCATCTCTGGGATCCAGGTGTGAGACAAGTTGGTTACAGTTAGAAGATTCAATAAGGAACCTGGAGAGACTTGGGGACCTGGCAGGAACGTCTGCAGGGGAAAGTGCCTGATCCCTCAAGAAAGCACTTTCCAGGGATGCTTTGAGTGTTCATCAGGTCCTTAATTATGATGGTGTGGCACCAGAATAACATTGTCCAACCCCTGCCCTCTCTACCTCACTATCAAGGCCATTTCTGGAAGAGTCACAACTGGGGTAATTTCGGCAGAACCATCACTCCAGAAGTGATTGAAGCAAAGAATATCCAACTGTTTTGTGGGCTGCATTTCTCTTTTCCTTTTCCCATTTTGAAGGGCTGTACCTTCACTTTATTCCAGACCCTGCTTAATGTAACAGCAAGGTTCAGTGTCCACTAGTCTCCACGTTGTTTCCTGACTCAGCCTAGAAGGACAAAGCTGTAGGACTGGGGAGGCGCTCTGGGTGTGTGTCTGTAAGAGACATCCTAAGTTTGTTTCACACACTGACTGTACCTCAGCTGCATCCCCAATTCCACCTTCTGTCAAGCCCAGCGCAGTCCAGGCTGGCCTCAGTGCTGTGCACGGCTGGCTGAGAACCTTAGCAGGACTTTCGATGACACACTGATGCAGAAGCGCTCAAAACCCAGCGGTGAATACTTCCTCAGGTGAGTTTTACCTTTCTTCATCCCTTTCTGAACAATGAGCTGGCATTTATTTGTCTAGTTTGTTGGGGTTTTTCCACCCTGTATGGTCAATATTTGATTTCTGGTGAACAAAGTGTTTTTCACATTCTGTTTCCCTGTGGGAAACCACTTCCTTGCAGGTTTGGATGACTCAAGATGTGAATTATATTAGCTATTATATGAGAGGAAAATATGTGGACACAGGGTGAGACAGAAGGGGTCGAATGGAGGAAAGAAATGGGGAAAAGGAAAAAGGACAACTGATGGAAGCTGGTGAGTGAAAGCATCAGGAAAATGAGAGTGGAGCAGCGGAGGAAGTCAGGATTACCTAAGGAACAGAGAGGTAAGAGACAGTGAAGGAGGGCAGAAAACAGAGAAAACAGCAACAGGAAAAAAGGGAAGTGTGAAGGGATCTGTGGGTGGGAATTGTGAGGAAAACACAGTATGCAGGAAAGGAGGAGAGACGTGATGGTCCAGAAGATAAAGCAGAAGTGAGAGGAGAACCTGTGGCATGTTCTGACAGTGCTTCAGACGTCTGGCTGCTTCTCACAGGTAAGAGGCCAGGCAGAAGAGGTCTGATTGCCATAATGTGTTGCCTCCTTCCATCCACCACACCGATTAGACTTGGGACCTAGTGATGTGGAGAGAAAGTGAGGCAGAGAAATCTCTCCCATTTCCCACAGACACCTCATGAAGTCTATCTGGGGGATCAGGGATGTGACTTTCCAAGAGACCCAGAAAAGTCCAGCCCTCCCCCAGAGCCAGAAGGGAGTTCTTTAGTTTCTTCAGACCCAGGAGATCTCTATCAGTGTGAATTCACAGATGTAGTGACCTTGAAGTTCATACTCTACTGTGGAAAGACTCCATAATATGCTGGAGTGACCACTCCAAGGCCTTCTAGCCACGAGACAAGTTTCTTATTCCTCTGAGAGGGTACGGGAGTGTAGAAAGGCTGTGCTGGCAAAGGTGACCTCTTCAGAGCATGCCTACATAGAAAGAATTGCAAGTAGGAAGGAAAGCTGTCACCTAAACTTCCTTCACAGTCTGGCTAACCTGCCTCAGGCTGTTTCACCTTCAGGCACACAGACTGCACAACAGGCTTGGGGAAGTTAGTGCCCCCTTCTCCATTAAGAATCGGGGTGAGGGTATGGGAGCAGTCTCCTCAGCATCCCCAGAGCCAAACAGCCCAGCACTGGCAGAGTGGAGACAGGTGCAAACAGAGCAGCTCTGGGACAATAGGGATAGCAAAAGCTGGAGAACCAGCTCTCCCTCTCACACTCCACCACTGGACTGGTGCCCTCCTCTGCTGCACACTCAGTCACAAGGCAGCCTGACCTTCTTAGGGAAGCAGGAGGGGCCCATGATGCCCTCTTACAAAGAACCCTCCACCACCTCGGTCATTAAACCTCAGGACCAGCTCAGGTTGATCTGTCTCCCCAGGCCCTCTTTTAACCTGTTTTAGACAGCCACTTTGGCTGCAGCAAAAGCCAAATCCCATCAGCTGGTGCTGAGAACTGGCTCTCTCCCTTCAGTTGCACTTTCTCCACCATCATGTCCCCCTACTCCAGTCTGTGTTCAGCCTTGCTTCTCACTCTTCTGAGCTGTTTGCTCCACTCCAGCACCTCCAATGCCACTAAGGAGCTGGAACAGCCTTTTCCTGGCCACCGCCTCCAATGCCACTGATACCTCCTTACTCCTCCCCTCTGCCCCAAAGGCACCACTCCCTAGAATGGCCCTGAAAGGAGGGCATCGGTCCTCACGGAATATGGTAACATAGCCCTGGAAAGCCTCTAATTAACCCAATTAGCTAATTCAGGGCTTCATCTCGGCAGCTTCTGTCACAAAGTGCTCAACAGACAGTGACAAAAATATCTTCCTGGCTGCCACTTGGGAAGCAGAAAGAAACAGGTGTCCAGGCAGGAAGCATGGTGGATGATGGTGGCACAAGGCAGAAAATGTATGGGAGGGAAACAGAGGAAACAGCTCTCTCCCCACTTTACCAGGAGGCTATGAGAAGCTGGGATCTTACGTGCCTTCTGTCCCAATGCCCAACCTGAGCAAAGCCCAGAATTAATCCCCTTTTCTTCCATCAAGCAGGTATCGTGACACTAAGCAGCCACTTTGCTTTGACTGAAGGCTCTCATACACAACAGGTACAGCCACCTCAGCCTTTACAGCTTTAACCTGCTAGAACCTCCTTGCCCTGACAAATCCACTCCATGACACAATGTTGCTTGGCTTGCACATTTTTGTCAGCTGAATCAATGTCCTGCAGCTCCGGATCCAACAGTGTGCTGGCCATGTTCAGCTGTGAGGAATCCCCAGTCACCCCCACACTTAGACTCACCTCTGGATAAACTCCAGATGTTCAAGAAGGGAAAGAACAGAACAGAAGGAACTCCCCAGGCCTGTGTGAGCAGGTCACAGCAGGGAGCTGGGGCAGGCTTGTGCCTATTTGCTCACCAGTCTGCGGGCAAGCCTGGCTCTTCCTCATGCTCGCCGCCTGGCTGTGCTTGTCCCTCCTCTGCCACTTCACGCCAGAGGCCCTCAGCTCTCCCTGCCCTTTCTTCAAGCTCCATCTTGTTATTCAGGTCCCGTTTGTCCCTTGATACTCATGGCAGAGCCTCCACTGTCTGGAGCTGGAGCAAGACAAGCGGGACAAGGCACTGGCCTGGAAAATTGGGTGCAGAAATTGCAATGAATTCTTAATGATGCCCTTTCTGGCGACATACACAGAGAGATGGAGCTGAATGCTTTTCTTTATTAAAGTGTTTCTTATTTAAAAAGTGATGAGGCTTTTGATCCATTTTCCACAGTAGCATTGGCTGGTCCCCTGCTTACTTCTGCCTTGCTTAGCAGGAGTCACCAATACAGCTCCTCAGACTCACTCTGGATGCTGTTCCCTCCTCCTTCGAGGATGTGTGTTAACCATCAGTCCCTGAGTAGTCTGGCAATCCCACTGCAAGATGTATCATATCACTGTGTGAGAGACACTCCCTGTCCCAGGGAGCCTGGTGATGGAAGGGAAGACACAGATGTGTGTTGGATATTTGGGAAGCCAAGGAATGGAGCAGCTCTTCACTCTGCCATAGTCCCACCAAGTCTGTGGCAGAACCTTGAGTTTGGCCACATAGTGCAGCACCAGTGATACTAATCCATTTTCATCTTAACCCTGTATGTGAAACTATTCCTTGTGTATTCGAGTCCTCCTTCCATCTCTCTTATCCTTTCACTCCTAAATCTTTCACTCTCGGGCTGTTAAGGTTTGCCTTCTCACACTGTGTTTCCTCCAAGGATGAGAAGAGAGATGTACAGGTTGTTCAGTGACATCCTCTCCTCCCCTGCTAAGGATGGGCATGGCCTGTGCACTTACAGTCCCAAATCCCCCTGGATTCTGTGTAGATCTCAGCCTGCCCTCCAGCGCTGCATGACACACACCTTTGTGTTTTAATTGAGAATGAATCCAAGACCTGGGGAAAGATTTCGGCCTTACCATTCCCCAGTCTGCACAGCTCTCCTCCTGAGGAACATTCCTTGGCACAAATCTCAGCAGTGTGACTCTCACACCCTCATCCATTTGCTCACTGCCCTTCACAGCTGTTGGTTACCGGTTCCATTGGAGACAACTTAATCTGGAGGGGAGAGATTCCTCACTGCTCTCTCAGGCCTGGCCTGACCGGAGTCACAATTGCTCAGGGGTCCCCAGGCACTGGAGCTCCAGAGAGCAGTGGAACCCCTAATCTGACCTGGCTGTTGTAAAACTCACCAGGATTTGGATCGGAAAGCAAGGGTCAGAGAGGATGTTACCTTTGCAGTGGGAACAGGATTCATCTGTCAGGCTGCGATTCCACCAGAGATGTTCTTCCAGGCCTGACAGTCAGTCCAGAAGAGGGCAATGTTGCCCACTTGCCTATCATCTGTTTCACAATACATTCGCACATGCACACACACACCCAGGCAAAGAGATCTCAACTGTCCCGTATGATTTCCAGCTAAAAGGCTCGGTGGCTAGGTCAGTTCTTCCTCTGCTGCAGCCAACGATGGCTTAGATAAGCTCATGGGGACAAAAAAGACCCACGTCAGCGTGAACCAACCACAAGAAAATACTAAATGTTCTTCCTGAGTTTGCAGCCAGCCTAAAACATGAGGCTATGCAAAGTTGTGCTGTTGTTCTCAGTGGTGGGTTTGCTTGGCAGGCTGGCTCACACTGACCACCCAGGTCACTCCCTCTCTCACACTGTCCACTGCAGCCACCTCACTGTTCACAACACAGTGCTGGGTCTTTCTCCCACCCCATGACGCAGCCGTCATGGTCCATCAGGCAGGGTCTGGAGGCAGAGGTCAGTGTCATTCGCTGCAGGGACTGTGTCAACTGGGCACAGTCATATTCAGAGGCTCTTGAGAGAACAACGCAGGTTCCCAGACGCAGCTCACACCTCATCGCTTCCCTGGTCACATGCCGGCTCACACAACCCTGTGCAAAGGATTCCCAAGGTCTCTGGCTGGAATCAGCAAAAGGCTGCTTAAATACAACCACTGCTTAACTCTTCCATCCCACGTCACTTTGGCCCAGGGAGTTGGCTACAATGCCTCCATGGACCCCCAGCCCAACATGTCCCACCCGGCTTCAGGACATTTGTGGTTACTTCACCCCTGACAGTCTTTCCTTCCCAAAGTTTCCCTCTCCCCCTAGACAGCATTTCCAAATACATCTTGTCCGTTCTCATCCCTGTGGCAGAGCAACCAGATGAAATGCAGGGACTGTGGAGATAAAACTGAATTTAGCAACAAAACAAACAGCATGGGGGCACTCTTCTGATTAGATTACACCTCTTTATAATCTATGCATTAATTCCTCCCAAGGTTTGAGGTGCCCTGTCTCAGAAGGCCCATATCCCTGCACTGCAGAGATGCAGATACCAGGAACACCAACTTGACACAAAGATCCAGCTTTCCACCAAGCACATGAAGCTCTGATTAACCCCTGCCTCTTTGTTATGCACCACTGTCCATCCCCCAGAGGTGCACAGCCCAGCACCATTCCTCCCCACACTCAATCATTCTTCCCAAGACCAACAAAGAATGTGTCAGACTGTGAAGCATCTGCCCGTAGTAGCATCTTCCCCCAAGGCTGCTCTAAAATCAATTCAAGCATTAATAAGAGTCATCAGCTACTGCAGCATATATATACCCAGGAGCTGAAAGTCACTGTTGCGTCCATATTCACAACCCCCCCAAGACCATTTATTCCTACCCCTCCCTACATGAGGAGCAGAGGCTGTGAGCTCAGCACACCCAAGAAGGGAGCACAGAAGCCGTGATTAGACCTGTCTGATCCAAGCTGTATGTGCAAGGACAAAAGAATAAACCCTCTGAGACAAGCAGCAGTGCCACTCGAGAAAAACTAGAAATGAGACAAAACAGGAGGAGGAGAAGAGACAAGACATGCAAGGGAATGGCTGCTATGTCACCATGCACAAATTGGCCTAATTATGTGTATAAATGCACCAACAGCCACGGATTTGCTGGCTGTATTCTTGACTTTAAATATTGATGCTTAGGAAGAGCTGAGATCAGGATATCTGCTGTTGGACTAGGCTACAGATTGCTCAGTCATTATCCATGGCCAAATCACCTGGCTTGGACTGCCTTCTTCCAGACAGTTCTGGAGCTTGGGCAGAGGATGCCTCTCACCGCCAGCTGAGGGTCTGTTGTGTAGGTGATGGGCGAGGATGCGTTGCCCTGCACCCAAGGCGTGCTGTATGCGTGCCCAGTATGGGGCATGAACTGGCCGCTGACCGGTGCAGTAGGGGACCAGTGTCATGGCAGAACCGAGGACTCGGTAAAAATGATGATGTGTCCAAACAAGGCGATATCCGAGGGCTGAGAAACAGTGTGTGGGGGGGGGAGCAGATGATCACCAGGTGCCTGGGAGAATCCACAATCCTCCTCCCATGCCCTGACCCAGCTTTCTCAGTTTCTCCATTTCCCCATTCCCTCCCATCCCATCCCACCTCCTGTACAAGACAAGGCTGGGACAAATGGACTCAGAAGCAGCTTTTCATATTTTTGTTTGTTGTTTTTTTTGGGGGTTTTTTGTTGGTTTTTTGTTTTTTTGTTTTTTTTTTTAAATAAGAAATTTATTGCAAATATAGAAATTGATTTTCTCCATACAGGAATCTCCAAGTTGAGGAAAAACGATTTCGTGCCATTCAGTTTTAAAACAGGAAAAGAAAAGAAAGAAAGAAAGAAAAAGAAAAAAAAAATAAGAAAGAAGAGAAAATCTAAAATAAGAAAAGAAAGAAAAGAAGAAGAAAAGAACGTAACTCCAACTCAAATTTGTCCATACACAACCATGGGGATCACAGGGTTGTTACGGAAGGAGGAACACCAAAGAGGCCACGAGGAGCCAGTCCCAGCAGCTGCCCCCCAGGCCCTTCCTTACATTCAAGGGCTGATACCCCCAGCTCTGTGCCCAGCAGCTGCCCACCCTTTCCCACCCCCTCACCCCAAGTGCTGTGCTTGTGGATGGACCAGCCGTACCAGCCCTGGAGGATCTGGCCTGGCCCAGCCAGCCTCCTCCTCCCCTCGGGAAGGTGGAGGGCAGGTGACGGGGGCAGGCCAGCCAAAAGCAAGGCCTCACAGTGGCGGTGATAGTTAAGGGAGGGGGAGGCAAAGGCCAAGCCAAACGCGTGAGGATGGGGCAGAAAGAGTGGGGACCATAAGGGGGGGAGGGGGAGATTTACCTCCTGGCAAGGCAAGGAGGAAAGGAGGTGCCCACCCAGTGGGAGAAGGAGAAGCCGGGCAGAGATTGCCCTCTCTCCACCCAGGGATGGGGGGTGGGTTGGAGAGCGTCTGTGGTGGGACTGCACATGGAGAGGTATAGAGATGTCTCTCCACGGCGCGTGGCAGGGGAGGCGGAGGGGAGGCAGACCGAGAACGCCCCTCACAGTACAAGGCCAAAGCGGCTGGATGGTCGGGGTGCCGAAGTGCGTGCGTGTTGGGGGGTGGGGGGGGGGAGCAACAGATGCTCCCCTCTGCCCCTTCTGCAGGGAAAGACCCAAAACCACCTGTATCAGACAGGGTGGGCAGGGGGCAGCTGAGGTGGGGCAGGCTCCGCCAGCCTTACAAGAGACCCCCGTAGCCTGGTGGAGGGTGGCACTCCATGTCCGGCCCACACCAAGCCACCCTGAAGATGCTCCCTCTGGCTCAGATGGTGGGACAGCAGCAAGCTGCCTCTGGCAAGAGGACGTGGCTCCACAAGGCTCTTCTTGCGTGTGGCTTGTGCTGCAGGAGGTGGTGGAAGGGGTGTTCTCCAGGCTCCCGGAGGCTGTGTGTCCTTCCAGACGCAGCTGAGCTTTCCAGTCAGCAGCAAGCAAGGCCAGTGTGTTTTCAGGGCTCTGGGTCCAGCTCCTGCCCGTGCGGCAGCTGCCCGCCCTGTAGCGCTGAGCTCTGCCCTACAGAGAGGGGCCACAGCTCATCACGAAGGCCACACAGCTTTTGTCTTCAGGCTCTGCTGACTTATCCCACCTCCTCTCAGAGAGCCTCCACCCCTGCACTCAACCCTTTCTCTTGCTGGTCCCTTTCTCCCTTTACCACCCCATTCTTTCCAGGGTGGCCATCTCTTCCCCTGGTCTTTCCAGCCATGTTCCTCTTCTCCACCCTCTCCAACTCCCCTCTTTGCCTCTCCATTCCTTGGTCCCACCACACCTTCCTCACCCCTGCCATGTCTGTCTGCCCCTCCTCTCTCTTCCTCATCGCCTTTTCCCCCTTCCCTCCTGCATCTCCCCCTCCTTCCTCCCAGCCTGCCTGGCAGAGCCTCCTCCAGGAAAGCAGGCTGATTAGCATTGCAAACACAGAGAGGCCTCCTCAGCCCGACATAAATCTTCATTTGTCAGTCATGAATATTTCACACCTGCCTCGGGAGGGATTTATTCAGCATGGAAGAGTGGGGAGGGGGAGAGGGGAACGTGGCACTGCAGCATAAGCTGGGGCAGCACCAGCAGGGATGGGGAAGAGCCCTGCCCCACGGGAGCAGGTTGCCTAGGGTCTCACCTTCACTCTTCTGGGTGCAGGAACATAGCCCAGGCTACCGCCGAGCCCGTTCCTGGGGGAAGAGGGCAGGTCAGCACCCAGCCTCATTCCTCACCCTCCACGCTTTCCAGTGAGATGAACTAACCCCCTGATTTCCCTGCTGAGAGTCACCAACACAGAAATAAAATGTGAAAGGGGCTGGTCCTGGTTCTGCCCCACGGATCCGCTCTGCCCTGGGAGAAGGCAGGGGTGAGGGACTCTTGCCAAAGCCAAGCCATAGGTGGCTTGGAAACTTCAGGCAGTCTCTCCACATTTTTTCCCACCACAGAAGCTTTAAAGGTATCATCATGCCCTGCCCTCTGCCAGGGCCACCCATGGGAAAGGAGGGGCAGGACAGACCTAATCCAGAGCTCCCTGCAGTCCATGAGAGGAAGGTGGTGGGAGGTCTTGTAGTGATTGCAACCAGCTCCACATCAAGCTTCCACCGTATCAGAGGTTTCCCTGAAGCTGAAGCACTACATGTTCCCCCAAGAATAGCCTTGCTTGTAGATTTGGGGGGAAAGCAGCCAGGCCGTGGGGATGGTAAGTGACCATTTCTCTTATGAGATCTGTCTCAGTGGGCATCACCCCTGTTTCTAAATAGAAGAAATGATGACCACTAGAAAGAGCAGGCCTTTGGTATACAACACATCCCCCTTCATGCACACAACCCTGAAAAGCAGCTGAGAGACCACATTTGGGGCCAGGGGAGGGGGACACTGGAAAGAAGGAGGAATATTCTTCATGGGGCTGATCAGGTTGGGTTCTCTTTGGGGTGTGTTCCCTCCCAAACTGGTAGGAGTCCCTCATAAAATCACATCAGGTATGAATGAAGGGAGCAGGGAAAACAGGGACAAGGACAGGAGAGACTTTCGTGGAGGAGGTTAAATTCCAACAAACTGGCACATACACAACAGGTGTTTGCTCAGAAAAATACAGTAAAATCATCATGCAAATAGAACGTTAAATCTGCTTTCCTCCGACAGGGCTGGCATCACTTTGCGAGCCCTCATCCCTGGGGAGGGAGCAGGACAAGGAAGAAGGGAGGAGGAAGGAAGGTGGGACAAGTTTCCCCTTCCTTGCCCTCTTCCTCCCACAGAACAGTCCATCTTGTGCAAACTTCACCCACTGGTTTGGAGTGGGGGGCTACAGTTGGGAGAGAAATGGCTTGTCCCTCCTACCCAGCCTTACCCCCACCACAGGCGAAAGAAGGGCCTGATGATAGCTGTATCCCGACCTTTCTTTTGTGCCTCACTGGGGTGATGGGGGGAGGGAACAGAAACCATTACAGGTTAATGCTCCCCCCAAAAGTATAGACTGAGTGGAATTGATTACAAGACCATACAGCAGAGAAGCACAGGGAGGGAAGAGGTGGGGAGAGAAACAGGACTCCATCCCCCTGAGCCTGTCATCCCCCTTTTCCTGTCCAGCTCTGTGCCCCAGCCAATAGTCTTTCCTGCTTGGATGGTTGCCATGCTGGAAGACTGCTGTGCCTGCTCCATGTAGTAGCGGGAGAGGTCCCTGCTGTGCCTCAGCACCTCTCACAGCATTTACCTTTCTTGAGTTGCTGCATTGTCCCAACATGGAGGGAGGCCTGGCAGCAGTGATGAGACTTCCCTTCATCCTCCTGCACATACACACACATGCACACACACACACGTGCAAGCACACACCTTCTGCTGGGTTGGACTGGCTCTTACAGTGCAGAGTCAGACCCATGAACACCTCTGGACTCGAGGCAAAACGATGCTTTGACTGTGGGGAAGCAGGCTGACAGGGAAGGAGGCTGAAGCAATGGAACCAGGACCTGGCTTAGGATTGTTTACCACCAGCATCCCTGCAAGGAGGGAACCTTGGGGATCCCACTCTGATTTTGGCACACCAGGCTCTGCCTACTGCTGCTCCGCACTTACAGAACATGAAGTCATGTCACCGGTGGCAGAGAAACCAGCTCTCAGCTGGCAGTGCTACTACCTGACAGGTAACAGGCAGGTTCTCTGCAGACAGCACGTAAATCCCTCCCAGATAAGCTCCTACACCCTCATCCTTCTCCCAGGGGTCCCCAAAACACCACAGCTTCTGAGGAGTGCCTCAAAAAGGAAATAGCCACTTAGGAAAGACCGACACAACACAGGCCCTCAGCCCAGTAGAGGTGAACGATTGTCAAGAATTGGGGTGTGCAGCTCACGGAGAGGAGGCCCACTGTGCTGCGTAAAGACATGGTCAGCAGGCAGCACCCCTGCCTGACAAGAAAACCTAGGGGGAGACGGTGACAAGATTGTGCTTCATTGGGCTGCTCAGAAACGGGATGAAGTGAAGAGGGCAGCAGGCTCATTCCCAACTCTGTGGCAGATCTTCTGTCCAAGAGACAGAGATTGGGAACTAGCGGGTGAAGCCGGGTTTTTGCCAAGACATTATAGGATCCCTAAGAAAAGTTTGTCCCAGGTAACTGTGGAGGATTTTGGAGGTGATAAGGTCCCTTAAGTATCCAAGGGAACACTGCCATCCAGAGACTGGTATCCTCTTTTATCTCAGCACACACACAGCGTGGCTGCACGCACAAGGGGAGCTTCTCCCGGAGCCATCCCTCTTGGGCTACTCTCAGGCCCCATTCTCATATCTCTTCCATTTCCTGTGCTCCTGCATTCATCCTAGGCTCTCTCCTACCCACACCTGGGTGCCCATGGCCTATCTAAAGGGAAGCCACTTGGTGGCTTTTCTGTCATCGCGGACAGGTCAGCACTGAAATCCTGTTCTTCACATCCATCTGCAAGTGAGGAGGGGGATGGCTGATGCTCTTCTCACACACACCCACCCCACACCCCATGGTGCAACTCAGCTGGGGAGAGCTGCAGAATCTTGCTGTAGAACATGTTCTGCTCAGCTCCTCTCCAGGTCCCTTCCTCACAGTAAGGGAGGCATGAACAGAGAATACCAACCCTACTGCACAGGGGAACCTAAGCATAGGTGGGGGGACCTCTGTGACGCTCATGGAGAGGTGGGAACCTTTTACACCTCTGAGAGACCGGGCCTTCCTGCCTTTTCCCCCACCGCTCCTCGGGGACCTGGCTTGCCATGCCGAAGAGCACATTCATGTGTCCCCTCCAAATGGCAGAAAACTGGCTCCGAGCAGGCCTGGAGAATGGCCATCACTCCAGAACTGCTGGTGTTCATCAGCAACAACATGGCAGGAGATGGGAAGGAGGAACAGCAGCAAGGGCACAGAACCTGTTGTGTGGCAGGTCCCACCTCTCTCCTTCCTTTGCACCTCCTCTCCTTCCTCCGAGGAGGATGGAGGTTCATGAAATATCTAGACAGAAAGTGCAGGCCTAGGGAGCCATAACAGAGAAGGGAAGGGAAGAGGAAAAGGAAAAGAAGCCACAGAACTTCCAAAAAACCCCCACCTATCTTGGAAGAGGACCAGAGAGAGAAAAAAAGCCTTCACTGCCACAGGAAGTAGGGGAAAAATAGTGATGGAAGATTTAGAAAAGTAGGTGCACCAGGTGAGCAGGGAAACTTTCTAAACCACAGTCCTCCCCTCCCACTCAAAAGGAAAATGAGCTCTCAACAGGAACTGAAAGAGCAATAGTTCACAGCTGAGTTTCATGCCCAGTGAGTGTCCCTCCCTGCCCTTCCCCTGCCACCGCTGCCACCCGGTCCCGGGCCATTCCCACCCACCCACACTCCAGCATTGTTACCACAGTGTCAGAGCATGACGCTCCTCCCAACCATCTGCAGGCAGAACAATGGTCCCCATAACACAGTAGAGACAATTCGGCGTGTGTGTCTGTGTGTGTCTGTGTGTGTGAGAGTTTTCTGTTGTTGTTGTAAACTTTAAGAAACGATTTTGTCAGTTTTGTATTTGTCGGGAGTATTTTGTTGTTGGTTTATTTTTCACAGTCAAGTGGCATTTTAGTTTTTTTCCTGCTTGTTGGGGGAGGGGGGTGGTGTCTTGTTTTGTATTGTTTCCTTGGAAAGATCAAGGGATAGTCACAGCTTCTGCTGAGCAGAGACTCCTTTCCAGTAATCCAGGATGTCATGCAGATCCTCGTCCTTGGCAAACTGAACTTTCTTCCGCAGGGCATGCCCAGCCGCCATGTAAACCTCCTCCCTGTGGTGCTTCTTGTAAGGCCGGAATCGCTCCCATATCTTGTGGGTGCTCTCTGACGAGTACTCAGGGCTGGAGGAGTAGCCTGAGAAGTAGTGTCTGGGGGAGAGCTGGGAGTACGTGGAGTCTCGCTTGGACCGGGAGAGTGGCTTGAGGAACGACACCCGCTGGCTCAAGGTGTCAGCACTTTCCTCGTAGTACAGGGCCGGGAAGGAGTGACGGTGCTCACTGCAATGGTAAGAAGGCTTGACCTCCAAGTGGTGGATGGCGCCCGGGGACACCAAGGGAAGACGATCCAAAGGGCTGTTGAGTGGGCTGCCCTTCTCGATGTATTTGGAGTCAGACTTGCTGAGTGGCGGGTGGTCAGGCACATCCAAGCTGAAGACCTTGGCGCTCTTGATGGAGCCACTGGAGGAGACACTGCAGGTCTTTCTAGCCACGGCAGCATCAGCACTGAGCTGGCGCTGCAAAGGGTGGTGGGAGCTTTCCTTGTAAGGTGGGGAAAGAAAACTGGGCCGCTCTAGCCCACCCGAGGAACTGGCTGGGATGGACTGGCACTCAAAGGCCATGTCTGAGTCAACACCAGTCCCACCACCCAGGAAGGAGGCTGTGTCTAGTTTGAGGGCATCAATGCAGTTGTTGATGATCTGGTTGACCTTGTCTACCTCCTTGGCGATAGTAGATATCTCAGCAGCTGAGCCTTGCCCATTGTCAAGTTCCCTCAGGTCCTCATCCCGCTGAGTTCGCTCCAGCCCATCCCCACCACCAGTCCGCACCTCAATGTAGTTACCTTTAGTGGTGACTTTAGGAGTCTCCATCCCAGCCTCCATTGACTTTGATGGGGGCAACTTCTCCCCAATCATGGAAGGGATGGAGGACATCCGTGAGACAGGGATGACTGGTGGCTCACCCAACTTCTGGGAAGGATGAACCATGGTACTGGTATCAATATCTGATCCATAACGCATTTCCAGAATGGTCTTTTTGACATTGAGGGACTTCTGTTTCTCCTCCTGCATCCTCCGCTTCCGCAGGCAGTAGTACACCACCCCCAGGACAATGACCATCCCAAAGAGGCAACCCAGGGTGGTCATGATATAGTGTGTAGTGGTGGAAGTACTGGAAATAGGGTCCTCCCTGCCTTTGCTCCGGGTTGCGAAGGTCAGGCAAGTGTGGTTGTAGCGCCTGTTGTTGCGGATGGAGGCCACACAGAAAGTGTAATCAGTATGGGCCTTCAACTTGTTGACAGTGACATATTCCTTCTTGCTTTTCAGTGTTGCTATGTCAGAAACGTAGCTGTTGTTGTACTGGACCAGTACGTACATCTTACTGTAGGGCATCGGGATGGTTACCATCAGGATGGCTGAGGTGATGGTGACATCATGAAGCTTGATGCTGGGACTGAAGGAGGAGTCAGTGGTGGAGGAGGCAGGGGGCTTGACTGAGAGGAAGTCCCCAGGGCTGATGGCTGAGCCCTCATCCAGGTCTCGCTGGGAGTCAGGGGTGTAAGGAGTTGGGTTAACCCTGGAGAGAGAGGGGATGGTGCCACCTCTGCACATGGACTGGAAGATGGTGATGGCATTGCGATTGTGGTGAGGCCGAGGTACCAGGAGCGGGTACCCAGCGAACTCCCGTGGAGTCTCACACTGGAGCCGGTCATAGTTCTTGGTGACGTTGTTGAAGAGCGCCAGCCAGTTAAGAAAGCTGTAGAGGCTACAGTCACAGTTGAAGGGGTTGCCGGCCAGCTCGCACACCATCAGATTGCTCAAGCTGGTGAAAGTGTTCCCCTCCAGGCGGCTGAGGCGGTTAGATGACAGGTCAATGCTAATCAAGCTGGGGCACTCAGAGAAGGCAGTCGGGGTGACCAGCTCAATTAGGTTGTGCTGCACGAAGAGGAACTGGAGACGGGCCATGCCCCGAAGCATGCCCTCTGTCAGGTTGGTGAGTTTGTTGTAGCCCAGCTGTAACACCTGAAGGTTTGACTGGCCCATGAAAGCCCCATCCTCGATATAGGAGATCTCATTTTTGGTCAGGTTCAAATCAGTCAGGTTGCCAAAGCGGTTGAGGGAAGAGTACAGCACCACCTTGAGCTTGTTTTCGTTCAGACGCAAGTCATGCACTGTGCTGTTGATATGCTGGGGGATGGTCTCATACGGGGGCTGGTTCTGGCTGCAGATGGCCAGCCACACGTAACCTTTGTCCCCCTCAATCAGCCAGCAGTCACCTCGCACAGTGCCGGGGGAAAACAAGCAGAGCAGGGCAGCTGCCCACAACCCCAGGCACGTCATGGCCTGCAGTGGTGCCCTCATCAGGATGAAACAAAAAACAAAACAAAAAAACAACAAAAAACAATCCCAAATCTCAGGGCCACAGCAAAAGGAAAATAAGGAGCAGAGGGAGGAGAAAAGGGCAGTAATTGGGGTTTAGCAATGGAAGGGCATGAGCACCCCAGTCCTATTGGGTGTCGTCACCATTATTTCTTCTTGCCCTCTGGGTCAAGCCAGGAGCGTGGAGCAGGGGGAACATGTGCAACCTGCTTCCAGCACACCCAAAAGCTATGACCATGGATGATGGGTCTGGAAGGGAACTGCCTTGTGCTTCTTTTTTAAACAAAAATTCAGACCAAGGATAACGAGTCTTCTTTGACGCTCATGAGTGCCTCCCCCACCTTTTCTACTTTTCTCCCTCCCACCCACCCCCCACCCACACCAAACCCACCCCAAAACAAACCCAAGTCCTCCCTCTAGTCTTCCCCCGCGCCTCCACGGTGTGACTGGGAAGAACAAGGCAGGGCTGCCTCCTCTGTCGCTCACGCTCCCTCGGTTCCTCCTCCTTCTCTTCCTTCTCTCCCAGGTTCCCTCTGAGGAGCTTCAGAGCTTCAGATCAAACATGTCGAAAACAAAAATACAGAGAGGGAAAGTGCAAGTGCACATGAGAGAGATCCATCTGTCACTGGAATCTGGAAAAGAAAGCACACAGGAGACAAGAAGAGGCATTAGTTGGAGGGGTCTTTGAGATAAGAGCGTAGACAGCAAGGATTCACGAGAAGAGGGAGATGGGTAAGATACAGCATCCTGGGGGGGGGGGGGTGTGCAAGCAAGAGAGGTACGGCCTGCCACGCTGGTAAGCCTTTGAGAAGTGAACACTCACAACGTACAATCTTGTATCAGGGGTATGCAGAAGGGTACCCAGGCTTCCCTAAGTAACGTGGGCACTGCCAGTGACCTGGGGGTAGAAAGGGGAAGGGGAGGGAGGGAAACATAAGGGTGTTCTTGCAGGCGGCTCAAAACTCCTAGTGTAAACAAAGGCGAGCCCCAAGCACAGCCAAAGCCACAGACTTTCAGCTGCCTGACAATCATGTACTCAGAATGCATGAAGCAGGGAAAATGCAGACAAGCCTCCCCCTCAACACCTAAAAAAAAAAAAAGACATTTTTTTGTTTGTTTCCTTCCTTCTTTGATGCAAGAGGGATAAATAATTCAAGCCACGTGTAACCACTTGTGCTCTAAAAACTGTTCCTGCCTCTGGTGCAGGGACAAGGCTGTTGGGGTGAGCCAGCCCGGCTTGAGCGTGCTGGGACAGGGCGGCACGGTGTAGGCAGTGTCTCAAACACCAGCCTCTAGCCTCTCACCCAGTAACGCCAGCCCTCCTGAGCTGGAGGACATCACCCACCTACCCCCCCACCAAAGAGGGGTGCACAGCCTCCACCTCTCTACTTTGCCACCTCTCCCTAGGGGCTATGAACACTGGTGTTTTGTGGGAAAGGACACCTTGCAGGAATCAGGGGCAAAGTGACATTTGCTTCCACCTATTTCTGGGCTCTGGGTAAGCTCCTGGGCTTGAGTGGGAAGGGCAGCCTGGAGCACCCTTCCCTCCAGCTACAGCTGCAACCCTTCTCCCACCGTGCTGAGAGATGAGCCTGGCAGAGGTGTCCTCAGGCAGCGCAGGGGAAATAATTTCATACAGCAGAGAAAACATGTGGGCACTGCACACTTTTTTAATTTTGAGGAGAAATAAAACCATGAAAAAACAGAGAAAAGGACTCTTAGTTAATGAAAAAGAAAGATCCCGTCTTGCCCCTTTTATTCTGGGGGGAGACTGCTCACTAAAGATACTGCCGAAGCTCTGGCTGTAAAAGCTGAACCAATTTCTAGCAGTGACACAAAGGGCAGAAATAAAATGAAGGAAGATAAATGGAGGAGGAGTGAACCCTTGAGGAACAAGGCTTACGTCTGTGGAGAAATCTGAGCTGATTTGGATCTGTGGAATTACCAGGCCAGCTGGATTAAGGGATCAGAGATAGTGTCACAGAGAAACACTTAAATATTCAATAATCCAGAAGGTAAAGCCAAGATGGAGAAGGGGAGGGGGAGAAGAGCTAGACCAGTGGAAAAGACAGAGAGAAAGCCTCTGTTACCCACAGCTCATTGTCTGAGGCCGTCAAACTCATGCCATTTATGGTTGTCATATGATGGCCTCCAGCTGCTGCCTCATCTTTGCATCAACCAGCACTGGAGCAGAAGGCAGAGGTTTTTACAGGCTGTTGCTTTGTTTCTCAGCCTTATAATCCAACAAGAAATCATTTCCTGACACTGCCTACCCAGATGCATCAGATAGGAGGCACATCTGGCTCTCCACAGGTTGGGACCCACAGGCCTCTGATATTCCTCAGTTCCAGTGCCCTGCCTCATGCCGCCTCTTTCAGAGGTGGTTCCATACAGAGATACAATCCCCCACACCATCTCTGCCCCTCTATCTTGCTCTCTAATGCTCCTCCGCTTTGCCCGGTCCCTTCCACTGAACAAGAGTGGCAGATACTATCATGTTTTTAGCACATTGGTGCCCAAAGTATGTCACCCCCAGGAGAGGCTGGGGCAGCCCCTAGCAAGCAGTGAAAAGCTTAGCCCGTATTTCTTTAGCCAGCATCTTTCTCTGAGCATTATGCTTCAGGCTGTCTCCTGTCACCAAATACCCTGCACAACATCCAACTCCATAGAGGAACATCCCACCCCCCCTGCTTTGACCCCTTCTGTTGGAGCTCATTCATTGTGCAGAGGGAGAAACTGAGCCCAGGACCACATTCCTCTGCAGAAGACCCACCAGTCGCCATCGCCATCCTGCTCAGATCACTGTGCTCAGGCAGCACAGAGCAGGCTTGTAAGGGGAGATGTCCTGGCAGCCTGGAAAGAGGTGGCTGGGTGAGGGGGTAGATGGAAATGAATGTGGTGTTTATCCTTGCTATGTGTCAAAAACAAGGGGACCATGCAGAGAAGACCTGCTTCCTGCCTACCTCCCACCTTGGTGGTGCAACCTTGCCTCAGCCACAGGCCAAAGGAAGGGCAAAGCCATTCCTCAAGCCAACCTCATCAGTCCTCAAGCCAAACTCATCGGTCCCCTTGGGTCCCCATGGTGACTATGCACAAGAAATACACAGACCCTGCCATTCTTCCCCCAACAGCTCCTGTCTCCCTGTTATCACACTGCTTTTAAGGTGTCCAAGGCCAGCACAATCTGTGGCCTCCTCCATGACTGCCCATGTCCCAGGACCCCATTTCAGCTCAGCCCAGTGCCGTCAGTCCCTGACACAGCAATGCCAAAGGAGTGCCGGTCCAGCTCCCCCCTCAGTCATGCCCTGCTCTTTAAGTAGCAGCTTCTCCATGACACTGGCATTCACAGGCAATGGGAAGCCAGGGATGGGGGACAGCACCATGCCCTCCCTCAAATGTCCAGAGCCAAATGAACCTAAATCAAATAGCATTGGACTCCACCAATACAAGGAAGCAACACTCTGTCCTTTCTGCTGGCCTGAAAGGTGCTGACAGTGGAGTTGGCTGTTTCCCTTCGTTGCAGCTCAGATGCCAGAGCAGGAAGATGTAGGGATGGAGGGTGGGCATGGAGAGTGGGGGTGAGCAACTCCACTCCAAAGCAGGGCCAAGGAAGGGGGAGGCACAGTTTGTGGAGAGTCTGGTTTAGAGGGAGGCTGTGGCTGTAGGTGAGGGGGAAAGTTGGGACAGGGGATCTGTTTTATAGGGCAGGTGCAAGGTCACCACCCCCATGTGCTGGGCCCACCTGACTGCTGGGTTCCAACATTCTTCCGTGTAACCCAAGATGGCTCTTAGAATGTGCCCTTGGCTCCTGGCCATCCTCATGTATGAAAGAGCAACAAGGAACAGTAGTGGCATTGTGCCCATGAATGGCTGTACCCTCCTTGGTTGGCACAAAGACAACCCATCAGCTCTGAGCTCCCAAGGACTTTCCTCTGGTTTATTCCCTACTAATGGATGCCTTGATGTTATTGGCACTTCTTTGCATCAGAGTGTTTGGAGAAGAGCAGACGGCCACAGGGATGGTTTCCTTGTTTACAGAAGAGAGAGCAGGAAAAGAAAATGCAGGGACAAGACCCCTAAATCTGAGTCAGGAGCTGGATATCCTGACAGCCACAGACAACCCTTGGGCTTAGGGATCAAGCTGACACAGGGGGTGACATAGGAGTACAGTCACTAGTCAGATGGCCAGGTATGAGGGCAGGTTAAAATACAACCGCTGAAACTGCAGACAGGCATGATACGAGGGACGGAGACAAGCTGGGAGATTAGGGGGTGGCAGGACCATGACTGAGGGAGGATATAAGGTCTAGAGGCCACGGTGTAAAAAGGCAACCAGAAAAGCCACATATAGCAGCAATTTGGGCCTGAAATCCTGACCTTATCCACCTTGGCCTCCCAGGGCCCAGTGCACTGGAAAAGCCAGCACTTAATTCTACCATTGCTTAAACGGTGCTAAGAGCCTGCCATTAGAAATGCATGCATTAAAACCCTGCCAAACGCTCTTGGCTCCTCTGGGGACACCCCGAAACCAGGCCAAAGCTCCTGCTGCTTTCTTGCGCTTTGTGCTGCAGCCGGGCATCAGCCCTCCTCCCAGCTCAGTGCGCTGCCTGCTCCTGGTGAGCCTCAGGGCACAAACACCATCTCCAAGGGGCTTTGCATCCCCCGTCTTGGCTTCAAGGTCCTTCCGACATTTCTCTAACCACTTTCCAAAAAAATGTGGCCTTTCCCAGTGGCGCTTGGTACAGGGGGTTGGGGCCTTACTTGAAGGGACCCTCCATACCAGCTGGATAGTTTCTGTAATACACACTGGTCTGAGCATCACTACAGCTGCTTCAAATCACCACCCAGAGATGTGCCTTGCTTTTGCCCCTGGCTATAGTGGAAGGACAGCACCGTGGGAGAAGCTCACAGCACAAGCGTGGCACGTACACAACAGCAGACCCTTCCCTCTCAGCCCCGCTGCTTCCAGGGATGCTCCCACTTATTGCAGGAATTACCATCAAGTCCTGCAGCAAAGAACCTGTGGCTGTGCCCAGGCGTGTTCCAGAAGCCCTGAGAAGTTTGAGACCAAGAGAAGAGGAAGCAGGAAGCCTGATGACCTGTAGATTTGTGACACGGAAGACATTTGTGTGTGTGTGTGTGAAAGATAGTCTTCTAGTGCAGCTTCTCTGATGTCCACCAAGGATTGAGCTCACACGGCATTCTCTCCTCTAATGGGGCTCTGTGAAGGTTTCTCTCTCGCCTTCTCTCTCCTCTAATTTACCCCCCTATTTCCACGAAACACCTAAGACCTCAACATCTCTGAGATCCATTATAATGTTACATTTGTTGGAAATTTGCCCTGTAGCTTCAAAAATCTAGAGGACAGAGAAGCTGGTTTAGGCAGAAACATAAAAAGGAAAAAAAAAAAAAGCTGTAGAGCCACCCTGGAAAGTCATGCAACAAAAGGTGTTTTCATGTCACTAACCAGACAAAGCCTTCATCCCTTGCAGGGGCTGAACTGGTATCAGTGGGTCCTGCTGAAGGGTGGACACTCAACATTAGAGGCTCTGTGAGTTTCGGCAGAGTGCTGCTGCAAGAGCAATCTCGTGGTTCAACTCTGGGCAGGTTCATTTCGCCATACACAAATCCACAGCACCTGCTGGGAGAAAATTCAACCCTCTGAAAGCTGGGCTGGCCATGCCATGAGTGGGGAGGAAGCTCGCAGCTTCCAAACTCCAGGTGTCCCTGAGACGAGGAAGCCCAAAGCACTGGGATCCCAGCAGGACGTTGCGGTGCAGAAGCCCACAAAACTGCACGGACACAGGACACTCACAGGACACTGCTGCGAGGATGCTCACAAGCGCTCAAATTCCAGCCAGAGGAAGGGCAGAGGGCTGAATACAGGCTGCAGGACTGCCCCAAGGACATGCTGCCCTGCATTCCTGCCCTTTGGCCAGTTTGGGGCATGGGAAGAGTTCAGGCGTTGACCTGAAATTACCATCTGCCATACGTGCGCACCCAGGCTCAAGCAAATCCACAGCCGTTGGCTCCGAACCTTTGCTGGGCCAAACAGCTTAAAGACTAACCATGAAAAAAACCCCATCGCGCCTCCCCAACAGCGATTAGATGCCTAATTTGTTAAGCAGCAAGAAAGAGAGAAAGGAAAAGCTCAAGGGAGAAAAATGAAGCAGCTCAGAAGCCTGAAAGAGAAGAGAGAGCTTTAGAAGCTTAAATCTTATTTTAGAGTGATAAATACAGGCAGAAAGGTCTTTCATATGCCAGTAGTTCCCTGGCAGGCCAGAGAGCCACCTTTGTTTTCCAAAGTGAAATGGTTACCTTTTATATTAATATGATTATTGAAGATTAAGGGGGATTTGCATCAAGCCAGCTCCACCCAGACAGCCTGCGGCAGCAGCCCACAGGACTGTGTGCTCAGGGCTAGGCTTGGGGAACAGCCTTCTCCAAGTAGAACGGGATGTAGGGAGCTTGCAGGCTCCATAAAAAATATTAGCAGCAATAAAGTCACCTTCCCCGCTCTCCTCCAAGGGAGAGGGGGCCTGCGAAACATCCCTCCCCTTGGTGTCATCCCATGAGCCCAGACGTAAGGCAGCGGAAAGACTTAGGAATCATTCCTGTTGGCAATGGGGAGGGAGCGTGGGCTCCGTGCGACCGTCTGTAGGGACCTGCCATAAGGAGCACAACAGTACGACTGCTTGGGCACGAGCACGGGTGTGCGGGGGGGTGAGTCACGGTGGAGAAAGGGGTGGCAGTGTCAGCTCTGGGGGTACGAGGCGGGTGGGAGTATAGCAGAGGAGTTGCTATAGGTGATGGATGGGGTGGATGTGGGTTAATCCTGCTGTGAGGGAGAGAAGAGTGCTGACTCCTGGGGGAAGGAATTGCCACGGGGAGTCAGGCAGAGCGCTGGCTGTGAGTGTGTGCGTGTGTGTGCACCAGTGTTTGCACAAAGCAGTCACCGTGGGGAAAGCGGTGGGAGGGTTGGCTGCGTGTCAGGCGCCGTAGGGAACAGTGGCTGAGCGTGGGTGCACGTGGATCACGGGAGACGACCGTGGTGTATGGGAGAAGGGCTGTAGGAAAAGGGGTGGGAGCACTTCTGCTGTACGTGTCCCCCAACATGAATCACGGTAGGGAGCAGGATGTGAGTGCTGGCTCTGTGCATGTGTGCGTGGGAGGGAGTTGCTGGAGGGGATGGGGAATGACCTCCTGGTCTCCGCAAGCTGTCAAGGGGAAGAGGGCAGGAGCACCAGCTCTGCATGAGGGTGCGTGTGAGCTGCCACGGGTAACAGGCTGGGAAAGGAGTCTCTGGGTGCGTGGGATAGGGAGCAGGGTGGGAGCACTGGCTCTGTCTGTGTGGGGCACTGGTGCAGAGGTGTGGAGAATGTCCTTCACAAGACCATGTAATATCACTGTGAAGATCCCACCAGAGTCACAGTGGCACCTCTGCTGTCCTGTGCTGGCCTTGCTGCCCTATTTCATACAACAGTAGCTCCTGGCTTTCACCAAGCTGGCTGTGAATGGCAGGTCCACGAGCCTGTGGAGGATACCACCAGGCCTGCAGACTCCCATGGAGCACAGCATCCTTCAACATGCTCGCAGCTTCCACCCAACCTTCCCCTGGACAGCTGTCTGAGGAAGGTTCCCTCGCTGGCAGTGAGACCCCTCTCCCGGTAGGACAAGCAATCACCCTGGTACAACTCCAGCCAGTAAACTCCAAAGGCCAAGCCTGCATTCCAGTGAGAGTAAGGGGCTGCCCTTGCATGGCCTTCCAAGCCAGGGTGTCTCTGACAGTCATGTCATCAGCCTGCAAGGTGTCAGAAGTTGGGGCATGCCCTGCACTCACGTTTCCCACAATCGCAGTGTCAGTCAGAAGCAGAAGCTGTTACAAGCGGTGGTTTAAAGATGGCAGATGCAGTCCTGATCTGATGTGGGGCAGAAGCAGAGGAAAGGCGTGGGGTGACATGGAGCAGCTATTTCAGATGACCCCAGACTGAAATGCTGTGGCAGCGTGGGCTAATGGTGACACTTCAGCCCCCCAAAGCTCCTCCTCCAGGTTCAGCAAGAGGAGCAGCCCCCACGCTGGACAGGACATTTCCTCATGGCTGCTTCCACCTTTCCTCCATCCTCCACCCCCAGGCACCGGCACAGCTCAGCCCCGCTGAGGAGGGACCCTCCTCCTGGCCAGCTCGCCCACCTATATTTCAAGTTAACATCTGACATGCATTTTGACACAGCCATGCCTCCCTTCTCCTTTCCCCACTACCTTCCTTGTTTAGAGCCTGTTTTTTTCTTCCATTGCCATAACACAATGACTGTTATAATTAACAGATTATCTCAGTGCGACAGCTGCAGTCCTTTGAAAATTAGGTTGAATAACAGGATCCTGCCGTATGGTAATTTCTTTTCATCTCTCAAATATTTTCTCTCTCACACTCTCGTTTCTACCTCATTTCTTTTTTTTTTCCCCCTTTCTTTTCTCTGGCCCCTGTCCTACCTTTCACCAGCTCTCTGACTGCATGAGTGACATCTTTGGGGTGAGAGAAGCTGAAGGACTCTCTCTACCTTCATCAGCTGTTGTCATTCCTCCTCTTCTACTACCACCCCTCGAAGCGAGGCAGTGTTTGCAGGCAGGACCATATACATGTCAGGAAAAAATGTGCTTTGCTGTGGCGCACCCAGAGGCCACGGTGAAAGGCTCTCTCTGAAGCCCTGCTGGCTCAGAAAGGCAGCTTGGGATACTGCACAGTCAGGGGGAAACTGGGGATGCAGTAGCCTGAACCACTGTCAGCAAGTTTGCCACGGGGAGCCAAGTGCAGCGGTGTGGCTGAGTGGTTTGTGAGCTAGCCGGGGTGGTCTACCCACCCACCCACCTGTCCGCCTTCTTGCTGACTCAGTACCTGCCCCTGACTCACTACTTGCTCACTGAATGGGGACTGGCAGTACTCACACGGCATCCTTCCCTCTCGCTGAGGCAATAGCTCTGCCACTTACCACCCCCTCTCCCCATTATCCACCTACATCTGTCTCTCTACCGACTCAATCAACTCAAGCCAGCCAAAAAAGCAGCTTGCTGGAAATTCAGGGTTTCAAAACCAAAATAAAAACTGGTGCTGCTCCCAGCTGGACCCAAACTAAAGGCTCTGGAAGTCTCCTCCTGAAGGACTGGAGATCCCCTGGCCCCTGCTGCAAACTGGACTGATCCATTCACCGAAGGACTCCTGGGCCTCCACTTGGGCAGGCCTGCTAGCATACAGCGTTTCAGGCTATGAGGATGAGCAGCCAGACATGTGGAATGTGTCTGTTAGGATGGTGCCCTGGATTTGCCAACCAAAAGGTTTCAAGTTAAACATGTTCTGGACTCAAGAAATCTGCAACTTTGTCATCAAATGTACTAGAAGCATTAGTCAACTATTCTCTATGCGTGGCTTGAACGCATGCAAAATGCCTTGATCCTGCACTGCTCATTTCAACCGTGTCTGTAATCTATGCAACACCGCCTGCTACAATTAAACACTGTTTTTTCCTCTTGAAAAACAGGGCAGCATTCCTCCACATCACTCATCCATCTCAGCCTAACCCACCTCTCCAGAGGCTAGCTCCGGCTGAGTCCCGGGCCTCCTCCTGGCCTCCTCAGCACTGCCATTTCCTCTCCTCCCATGAAGTTCCACCTCATTTATTTGCTTAATCCCGACTCAGTAGAACGGAAACACTTTGTCACCATTATTCTGCCAAAAGCCTAGTAGAGTCTTTTAACAAACACTCATCCGTTCCACTGCATTTCAGCAACCTCCAGCAACGCTCCTCCTCGTTGTCCATGATCTCTTTTTTCATCCTTGCCACCCTCACCCTGCATTCTCCCTTTGCTTTCACTCCAGGCCTTGTTGGCTCGTGGCACTTACAGTACATCTCCTCATTCATTCACTGTCACTTATCTAAATGCTACCTTCACTTATTAATTCTCCTTTTTTCTAGTAGCATCCCTTCTCTGAGTGCTCTGTACAGTCCTACTTACGTATCCAATAATAGTATTTTCCCAATGAGTGAGTCATATACCCCTTTGCTGACATTTAGAATTCTCCTTGTTCTTTGAAACACGTTTATTCATTCCCTCTCTCTACAATTATATATGTGTCTACTCGCGGTGTTGCAGTTCCTACAGCAGCTGTGCAGCAAACAGATGATCCTTGCAAATAACCCAACAAAACAATTGTCTCCGCTGGTGCCTTGTCACCCTCCACTTTAATTATGTAGGCCAAAGCTAAATCAAGCTATGTGGCAGTCAAAAATAGGGGACAACTTAATTTAAAAAACACCCCACCCTTTCCTTTGTTCTTGCTTGGTCCAGATTTCAATCCTTCCCCCCACACTCCCATTTGCTGCCCTGCCTCTTTCCTTTGCTGTTAGTAGCAAAGTATGTGGAGGCTGCAATTGATACTTGGCCTCTGGTTTCCTAGGTGCTGTAAATATATTCAGGGAGAACCAAACTTTGCTCCAGACTGTCTCCAAGCTGAAAGGACAGAAAAAAAGGAGTATCACTCAACTAATAGGGACACGTAGATGTCTTACCCACTAACACAGGTAATATACACTCCATGACCAGGGAGTGATGCCACATCCCCCTAAATCTCTCTCCAGAGGCTTCATCAGGCAGCCCTAGCAACTAATTCATCTGGCAGTCCCTCCTCATTCCTCACTGCAGCCCTTATTCCTTCCTCCACACAGTCCTTTGTTTCTTTTCCAGTCCTTAGTCACCCTTGCATATGCCACACTTTATTTATTCCTTACTACTCCTCTTAATCTGCATAGGCCAAACCCTAAGCTCTGTAGTCACCCTGACTCATTTCCTACCCAGGAAAAGCAACAATTTAAATCAGTGGGAAAGCCTGTGATGTCAATCTGGACAGAGACGGATACTGCACGGGGACTCCCGCATGATGTTTCTTGTTCTCGCTCATTCAGGTCTCCGTTTAGCAACATACTCAAGCACGCACCCAACTGTAAACCTATGCAAGTCCCGTTCAGCTTCCCAATTGCTTTCTTCTGCAACATCTGTGTTGATGGTTCCCACAACTTCCAAACACAACAGATTCTCCTTCTGTGCTTCCTCTTCCTAGTCTCTTTGTTACCCACCCACCAACATCCTTTCGCTTTGGGAAATTTAGACTTCTTTTTTTCCCTTCGCTTTGTGTGGATTCTCTTATTTTCACTGCTGCCCAGGGACTCCAGCTTGTAATTTCATCTCCCTTTTCCCGAGAGTGCTATGGTGAATAAAACACTGACTTTCCCCTCTGCTCTCCAGTATTCTGAAATACCGAATTGGGCCATTGAAGAGAAAAGCTATTGGGCAGGATTGCTGTTTCTGATACTGAAACAGAGCTGGCAGCGATATTTACAGGCTACTTTGAAAGCTCCAGGGATGGCTTGTGGCCAAAAATGATGATATCCACCCCCTCCTTTTTTTAATGATGTCTTCCTATGACTCAGTCTGGTCCATAAGTCAAAATGAGATTTTTTTTTAACCATCCTCCCTTTAAGCAATGAGAACAAGAGCCTGAGAACAGAACGCCGTAGCATCACGGACAGGACCGGTTACGTCACGAGTAGTGCAACTCGGGGTGTCCTTGGCGGCTTTAAAAGAAGCAGAACAAAAAGCACATGTCCTCCTTCCGGAGAAATGAGTTTTGGCGGAGCTAAACTGGTGATTGCCTGAGTTTTCTAAACTTAGTTTTATCTGTAAGCAAAGCAAGAAACACACGGGAGGCAGAGACACCATGACCTCAGGGGCTCATGACTTCCTGGGCTCTGCAAGGAGCTGCCGTCCCCTTTATTATCCGCCGTTGTACGGGGGCAGAGTCTTGGATAAAGGGGATGGTGTAGTGGGGACTGTGACAGCTGTTTCAAAGTGGGACTGTGGCGTACCAGCGCAGCCTGCCCACACACTCTTCCCTCTGCCGCCAGCTACACAGTCTGCGGCAACAAACAGCCGTACAAACGGGTGATAAACGAGCAGTTCAGCCAGAGACCACTTCATATGCTCCTTGCTGCCTTTCTCTGCCAGTGGTAGGGAAAAATGCGTGTTTGGAAATCGGCAGTGCTGTGTATAGCAGTACCAGGCTGGAGTTAAACGGACTGCTACAGGGAAAAAAACCCCAAAACCGACAAAAAAAAACCCCAGGAGAGGAGGGGACAAGGCTGAGAGCTGGGGAGAAGGATGGAGGTGGGAGCAGGAGAAAGCCAGGGAAGGAAAAAGGGAGAGAAATGAGATGGTATTGTATCCAAGACTAGATATTATGATGATGGGGACATTAAGAATTTGATAAATAGGCAGGAAAAGAAGGCAAACAGACAGAGGCAGGCACAGGGAAAGAGACAGAGATGAAGAAGGGAGGGAGAAGGAAGAGAGAGGCAGAATTAATTTAGGAGGAATATACTGAAAACATAATCTTCTCAATGGAAAAAAAAGAGAGAGAGAATTAAACAAACAGCGACAGGAAACTGGGAAAGAATAACTTTTTTTTTATGAGCTTGTTAACATTTGTGAAGTTAAGTAACCCTAAATTTATGCCATTAATTTGCATGTATTATGGTTTTTTTTCCCTCCGCTGCCAGTTTACAGTCTCTGTGAAACCTTTAAAAAGTGGCTTTTTTTCCTCCTTTTCCCTTCTCTTGTGTTAATTAAGGCTTGTGATATATGTGTATTTTTACACTGCCGCTGTGCTGTATCATTTAATCATCAAATGGCCCTTTCTGCCTTTTCTCTGGGCCACTCCTGCTTCTTCTCCTCCCCCCCACAGAAACACGCTGATCTGTCAGCATGCCTAGAGCCGGGCTGGGCTCCTACCAACCGTCTCCCTGTGAAACAAGGCGGCTGTCACAACAGGGAGACGTGGGAAGGATCTTCAGTCGCTCAAGAGTTAACAGCTCCAATCCACTCGGGCAATCATAGTGCCATGCTGAAGCACACTGTATTTACACATTCGCAATCACTGGGGAGCCTTAAAATCGGATTCTCAGGGGAAATCCAGCCAAAGAGCACAGTGAGATTCCTAATGAAGGTACCAGTGGCCAGAGCTGGGGGAGGCACGAGTGATGGATACCATGCAATCGTTGTCCTCCAGGACTTGAGTAGCACCTAGAAATCTCCACACTAGGACGTGCATAGAAAGAGCTGCTGTAGGAAATGCATGTCCGGCTTCTTCCCTCCATCCAGGGGACTGCCCCACACCTGTCCCAGGGACAGCAGTCCCTCCTCTCCTCCCAAGGACTCTTCTTTCTGGGCAGACAGACCTCCCTCTTAAGCACATCGCTGACTTTGGAAGTGCCCAAGGCCAAGACAAAGCGTAGCTGGTGGAGCCCTTTTGGCAGCTGTCCCAGCAAGCATATTTCTGAGCTCAGCTGGACAGGAGTCTTGGGCCTAAATGTGCTTTGATTGCTTTGCTCCTCTCTAAAGGCTCTGTATCTCCCAGCTGTAAGCAGAGTTTGCTGAAGCAAGAAGCAGGTTGCTGAGCCTGGTTTGGATGCTGTTTGGTCTCTAGCGGAGCTGACGGGGTTCGTCCTGTTAAAAGCCAGCTGAACTGAGACCATGAACACTGATTCAGACCTTGTGGGAGACACAGCAACTCGAGCAGGGAATAAGGGCAATTTCTGGTCACAGCAAAGATGGTGGCCCCTCGTCCCCTATGGAGGAAGCCTGTGATCTCCCTGGGGCTCTGACAAGTACACAACAGGTCTCTGGAGGGTCTCTGCTGAACTGGATTTGGGAAGGAGAGGTAGGGGACACCGACGAGGCTTTCCACACTGTCACTATTATTTTGCCATATGGGGGTGTTGAGCACCAGAGAGGATATTCTGATTTACTCCCTGGCTTACTGTTGCTGTGGCAACGAGAGAAATACAGACCAAACCAGGCTGCATCTGCAATGTGGTGGTAATAAGGAGTTTGGGTTCCCATGTGTTTGTTTGTTTGTTCGGCTGTTTGCAGGAGCCACATGGTAAAAAAGCACTGCCGTGATGAAAAGGGAAAGGGGCCCAAATTGTAGCCAGACAAATATGCCCTCCTCCCATGCAACACCAAAACAGTCATGCATGCAGTCATAGTCACAGCACACAGCCTGAGGAACACCAGCATATACACGTGTCCTCTCTTCCCTAGAGCCAGGGGTCCCCTAGCTACAATCCCACTGTCCCAAGAAGCCGGACTCCTTGTTTCATAGATACAAGGTCCCTGTGCACCAGACACTTTCTAGTAGGGTTCTGAAGCACAACTGAGAGTCTGGGGCCCAACAGCTTGTGTCAGCAAGAGAATCTCCTCTGCCATCGGGTCCACACATCCCAGTTAGCCATGGTGCTAAGGGGTCACAAACCCACACCGGCTGCTGAGCAAATACTCCTCCCTGCAAATACTCCTCCAGCACGCCACAGTGACTAGTTCCTATCCCATTAAGGTGATCAATAAAACAAACTCAGCCCCGTCTCAACAGCCATATCCGCAGCTGGGAGAGCTGGCCTCAACTCCCAGCACCAGAGTGAGACCTCACATCACATAAACTGGCCTGTTGCAGATGCCAACCTCCAACTGTGACACCACCACCTTACGAGTCTGCCAGCACAATTCCCACCTCAGAAAGCAAGCTGTAGAGCGGAGTTAAGCACAGCCTCTTTCCTTCCCTCTCCTCCAGCCTGCTGGGACCTGAGCATTCTCAACCTAAACTGTGGCCTTTGGAGAAAGGCTCAATGTCCAACGCATCCAAAGTACTGGTACCAGAGATCTCCTTTGGGACAAGCAGAAGGAAGGAGAAGATTTTTCAGCTGCCCCTCACCACTTCAGAGCTGCTCCCTAGAGAGCTGGAAGCACAGAATAGCCTTAAAGCAAGACAAAGTTGCTCTTCAGTCACATCATGATCTGTTCTTTCTTATCCCACAGCCCATAACAGGCTGAGGCTAGCCAGGGAGCAGGGGAGAAATGACCTGCTGTCAAGGCATAAACAGGGTTTGGCTGCCAAAGCATAGAGGCCTTGGTGTTCCTGGAAATCAGATTCCTAATCAGCTTTGGGAGACCTACGTTGCAACTTTGGCAATGGAGAGGCAAAGTCCATGATGGAGATAGACTGAATTTCCTCAACTGGGCAGGACAAGGCCCGGTGAGGTGGGACACCTCTATGGGGACAGTGCACATGGAGTCTATGACACTGCCAAGACAAGGGGTGGCACTGAAAGGGTGGTGATGCCCATATCGTGTTGGCTGCTGCTTCCTGACTTGAAGGACACCACAGTAAAAGCCAGGGGGGAAACAAAGAGGTTAAGGTTGAGCAGGCAAAGATAAGGTGATGGAGATGAGAGGCTCTGCAGGTACGAAAAGCTTCTCCAGAGCACTGTGCAGAGAAGTCCAGCTCAGTCCCGATGAGGACAAGACAGCTGCAGGGCACGTGTGGTGTCTTCCTGCGTGCTACAGGAATGCCCCGAGTTTGCAGTGCCCGTGCATGCAGGAGAGGTGAGATGGGGTATAGGTTCCCCTCCTGTGACTCCTGGCTGCCTTGTCTCCCATCATTCCTGAGACTCCATCTGGCTCCACTATTTTTACACACATACACAAAAAAAATAAACACTTAATTTCTAACCTAATCAGCCCTTCTCTCACTAATTAGCACCCTCTGAGCACATCCACAGGCTGTGAGAGATACTCTGGGGCTGATAATGACCCCCAACCTGCAGTTGCATATGCTGAAGGGTCAGCAGAGCCAAGAGCCAGCCAGGGGGAGGCAGGGAGCAAAGTGACCTTCGCCATTTATTTTTTCCCCTCAAATCTGGGATGCTGGAAGGGGGGGATGTCTCTTTTTTGGAAGGATCCCTTGTGTGTATGTGTTTCTCGGTGAGAGAGAGCGAGCGTGTGTGTGTGGATGCATGTGTGCCGAGGAGGGGGGAAGCTGGAGAGGTTTTGGAGGGAGGGGACTGGAACAAAATTCTGGCACTGAGCCCAAATCTGAAACACATGCCAATTTGTGCCTCTTGCTGGTGGTAATGAAGGGCTCCGTTCAGGACACACGGGACACTAATTAAGGGGCTTCAAAGGCGGCTTTCTGCAGAGTGCTCTCTAAAGGGGGGCTGAGGGGAGGAAGGAGCACAAGAGGGGGGTGTTCTCCATTCAATGGAAGACTTCTGGCTCCTAGTGCTGCTGGGGAAGGCACTTTTTCTTTCTCCCTGTCTCCCATAGCAACTCCTACCCATGAGAGCTGAGAAGGTGCAAGCATCTGGCAGCTCTGGGCAAGCCCTCAACAGCTAGCAGGCAAGGCAGGCTCCAGCACCAAGCGTGTTCTGCCATGGGGAGGGGAAAGATCCCAGTGGAAGTGGAGGAAAAAGAAGCAAAGGTGGACATAGGGCATGGCAGAAAGAGAGAAAAGAAGGGAAGGAGCTGAAAGGGAAGAGGCAAGCACTCGGTGTGATTGGTTTGCAAAGGTAGCACCTGTGGGAACAGGCACTGCCCTCAGACTCCAGGGATTTGCAAGGAATAAAGCTCTGGATCACCACAAATCGAAACTCCATGGCTGAGTCTTGTCAACTGCCTCCCATGGGGTTGTTTCTCTCTGGATGGTGCCAACTTTGTGAACAGGACAATGGGCAGGGCAGGGAACGCGCCTCCAGAGCGTCAGTCTGGGCACAAGGCTCTGGGCTTAGCTGTGCACCAAAGGCCAACAAGCACTGCATGGGTACCCAGAGAGCTCTATCCCACTTCCAGGAGCTTCACAGACCACAGCTCTACAACCTCTAAGTGCTGCAAGTTCACTCATAGCTGTAGCATTCCTACGTCGGAGGGCGGGAGCCAAGCCACGGAATGGGTGCGGGGACTCAGCCTTGGACACCTGAGTCTCAGCTCAGCTCTCCTGCGTCCTACCTGGTGTCTTAACCACACACCTGCCCACCCTCCCTCCACGGGAGTAAGCATGAAATGGCAGCTCTGGAGGAAAACAGGCCTGTGCTGAGATTGATTAAACGGGGACAGAGTGTGGGAGGAAAGAGAGGAATAAACTGGCAGAGAGAGCAACAGAGCGTTAGTGAGAGACAGGAAGAAAGGATGAGTGAGAAGGATGGTGAGGAAGAGAAAAGAGAGAATAGAGGGTTATCTATGGATTATAGTCACTGGGCCACGCATCAAGCACAGAACGAAAGTGAGGGAAGGAAAAGGGAGGTGATATTTGCACATGAGAGGCAGAATAAGTGAGAAGAGACTCACAAAGAGCAACAGAAGCAGACAGCTTGAGGAAGAAGCAGTGCTTCACTGATCCTGCATGACAGCATGCTCCCTGCCATCACTCACTACCCCACAAGCTGCCAGAGTGCCCCACAGCTTCCCCTAGCTTCTGAGGGAGCTGCCTTTTCTATGCCAGGCTGCCTCAGCACCAAGCAAGGGTCACCTGGACACAGTTGTTTGAGAGTCAGAACCAGTCCTGCCACAGTGAGCCATGGGTATACAATATTCAACCAAGGTGAAGCAGAAGGCTAGCTGAACTTACCTTTCAGTAGCTCTCTAATGCTTCTCCACAACTGACCAGATCTGTAGTTTTTCTGACCTTTCTGACCTTTCCTGTTCCCTGTCCTCCTACGCACCAACCTGCACTTAACCACTTATTCCGGGTGACCTGTTCCACGTCTCCCGCTTTCAGTGTCACCCAGCCAAAAGCCCAGCCACCGGCACCTCTGAGCAGTCCAAGAGGGCTGTGTCTACCGCTGGAGAACAAGGAGGATGCTGCTTACCTCGGGAGAAGCATGGGATGAGGCCGGCTGAGGTGTGACTCAGGCCAACGACTGCACAGAGCAACGCAATTCTCAGCATCAGCTCTTGGGCAAAAGATTTCACATGCACATCCAGCAATTCCCTGTCTACTTTCCTACTGCTGCCTAACCCTGAATCTCACTGCCCAGCCCGAGCATGTTCTGAGAAGAGGTGGTTGGATTGCGAGGCAGACAGCCAAAAGGGTTTGGAGGCAGAAACACGTCATGGCACTGGAATCAGCCCCAGAGCAGGTCTTGGAGCTGCCTGGGCTGAGGAACATCCTGGGGTCTGCTAAGATCTGCTGAGGAAAGAGCTCGGCCTCGAGCAGGTGCAGACAGTCTCAGACGTAGCTGCAAGACACCGTTTTGGAAGTGCGTAGCTCCCTCGCCGACTCTTGTCGCATGCAAGTGTAACAGCCGCAGCACAGCCCAGACGAGCCCAGGGCACTCGTGCGCCCTGACTCCTTCCACCCCACAGACCACCAAACACTGGCCGCCAGCTGCAAACAGCTGCTGAATCTTGACTGAGAAAGCCACAAAAGGTCTAAATCGAAGGGAGAACAGAGCTGACCACCAGCCTCTTGTGACCATGGGGGAAGGAGCAGCCAGGACTTTCAGGTTCCCAGCCTTAGTTTCCTTGGCGAGAGGAAACAGGGACACTCTCCAGCCTCCCCTTTCCTCTCCCAGTTCTTCCTTCTCCCCACATCCTTCTGCCCAGTGCGATCCAAAATGAACAGTAGGCCAAGGATAGATGAACAGGCAACTAGTGGATCACTCTTATTAAGTTTGAACTGATTATTTTTTTTTTTTTAATCAAAAGCGAGGGAGAGAAAATCAAAGCTGGGATTACAGGCTTAGCAAGCATGAGTGCATATTCAGCCTCCACTGTTCTCTTTGTGACTCTGTCACACCGGTAGCCTGCTAAGAGAGTTATACCATTACTAACATGACAGCATTGTCCTACCCAGCCTGGATTAGAAATCCCAACGGCTGTGTGGAGGGGAAAAGTCCCTTGGCAGTGGCAGGCACTTGGCCTCATGATGCCTTCCACTTGCAGCATGCCGGCCAGGCAGGGAGATGCATTCAATTATCAGACAGGCTCTGCCTTTTCCTAGGCCAGCTCTTATTGTCTGACTGCTTTCTCCCTGGCCAGTGATGCTTGAGAAGTCTGTCACGCAAGAGAAACTCAAGATGGTCTAGGCAATTCCTGAATCAGGCAGCCTTCTCACAGCTGACCCCCTCCTCCTCCTCCTCCCAAACACACAGTCCTCTCCGTGTATGGATAGGCTGCTCAGTCCGCAGGTGGTGAATATCTCCTTCACAAACACTGGACCTCCAACAACTGCCTGGGAAACTGGATCTCCCTGTTCCCTGCTGGGCTGGGAGCATCAGCCAGTGTGATTCCTTAGCACTTCTCTGGCCTAAAATCATGGTACAGGCACAGAGCTGAGACTGACTGCCCTCATTACTTTCACTTCTTAAGGAAGACTCCACCAGTTTTTAAGCACATCAAAGATGTGTGTGTTGCCCTAATGCAATTCTCAAACATCTCCTTTGTTTCAAGTAACTCCCATATAAATACCACTCAAAACATCATGGCAATCAGATCATCAGCCACACTCTCATCCACTGCTCATATCCCTCGTGATGTCCCTGGGAACCCTCACTGGGATAGTGCTGTTACGGTGTGTCCATGAACTGGCACAGACTGACAAAAACAGGCCATAAATGCATCACCCCAGCCAGGATGCAGAAAGAGCAAGGGTCGTTGGGTGACATATGCTCTCACTTCCTGGCAGCAGCCAGCACCTCTGCTGATGTGGCCACCAAGGATTTGAGGAACCAGCTTTGGTACCGCTGAGGGAAAAGGATGCTGTGTGAATTGGCAGTGTCAATCCCTGGGTCTCCAGAGACAGAAGGGGGAGTTGGACTTGGAGTGAGAAAAGCAATGAGCTGAGAGGAGGAGAGAATTGGGTGTGCAGTGCCTGGAGGGTGAGGGTCAGGACCAAGAGCGGCAGAAGGAGCTGTCTAGGACAGCTGCTCACCCAGATGGTCTCCAGTCTGCAGCCTTCAGATCTTGCCATAGCTCCAGCCCCGTGGCTGGTGCCTGTGGCCTCATGTCCCCACATCCCTGTTCTATAGCCAGTAAAGCCACTGGTGGGGTAGGCTCTGTACCTTTGCAGGAACTGGGGCAGGGAACATTCCTCGTTCATGCTACCCCAGTACTACTTCATCTGTCCCAACCCAAAGGCACAAGGGAATAAACACATTTTTTCTTTTCAGAGCTGCCCCAGGGCTAGGCTACAATGTTTTATGGCCCAGTTCTTAGCCTATTTGCATTCTGTATTTTTACTTCAACTGCTGTTTGTTTCCAGGCATCTGGGATGCCTAATGATTTTCAAAGCACTGTTTATTTTAATCCCTCTAATTTATTAATACATTGGTTGGCCTCGAAGTGCTTAGGAAAGAAGAGTAAGGAAGTTGTAACCAGTGCTTTGAATAAAGCATCAAACTGTCATATGATCACATCAAAGCAACAACAAGCAGCTCACTTTGCTGGCCACATCATGATACAGCCTCATGGGTCCTCCAGCTTGGTGTCATACATGTCACCCTGCAACACTACCAGACTCACCGACTCCAAGGATGAAGTTAGAAATAGCAATACCCAGAGGCAACTCCCCATGAAAACTCTGCCCCTTCTCACCCTCCTGCGTGTTGTGGGAACGTAACATGCCACCACGGTGCGGATAATATAAACCATGCTGACATCCATGTGGATTTGCAGGCAATGTCACGATCTTCCAATAAATCAGAGGTATGCTTGGCCTCCACCCTCCACTATCCTCTCTTCAGCCCAGTCCTCGGCGGTGAGGATACGGTTTCACGCACAGGGCAGTCCCTGGAAAAGCAGTGAGCATAAACACTGCTAATCATGCAAATGAGAGCACTTTGAATCTCTTCTAGTCGTTCCCAACAGGAAAATGTCAGACGTCCTCAGCACCAGAAAGCAACGGACAGATCCTGAAAATCCAGGGGGCTGCCCTCAAATAACTTCTCCTGCCTCCAGGAAAGCCGTGAGTGTGCCTCACTGTGCATTCAAGAACCTGCCCCCATCTAAGCCAAGGCCTGAAGACCAGAGCTTTCTGCAGCTGACAGCTCCGTAGCACCCCTACAGCTGCAAAGCCCGTGTGCTCTCAGTGGTCCCATCGCGCTGAAGAACCCCTTTCTCCCATCTCATGCCAACTAAGAAAGCTCACAGCAGCACAAGCTGCCTTACCATTGCTACCGCTACAGCTCCGATAGCTGCCCTGTCAGCGACGAACATGTTAGCCACGGACCAGCATTTGCCAAGGACACAGGACTCGCAGAAAGCAGAAGCCTCTCTCCTGTAGCGGCAGTGCTTCCTGCAAGCGTACATCTTGTGCCAAAGGGCTGAGGTGGTTCTGCAAACAGCTCCGTGAAAGCAGCCTGAAGTTGCTGCTGGTTGTCACGACGAGTTAGTTGTGCTAGATGTCCTCCAGAAGCACGGTTCTGCCTGGGAATAGACAATGACTACTGTTTACAGCGGGTGAACGCATCCTGCCTCAATGAGCTTATTACAACAGCCAGCACGGCTGGCTGGCAAGAGGAGGGGGCACCTGCACCGATGGGCTCTTGCACTGGTGGACAGACTGACAGAAACAGAGGCGCCTCAAGAAAGACCACGGTGGGAGAGAAGTTCTTCCACCGGGGATGCAGGAAGGACAAAAAGGTTTCTGCAGTGCCAGTTGCAAAGCCATTTCTGAGTGGCTCCCTTTGCTGAGATGGATTCTGCCAGTGCAGATGCAACCTGTGCAGAAGTGTGCCCCAAGCTCGCCAGGTACCCATCCAAAGGCAGGCTCCTGCATGCCCAGCAGCTCAGATGCTGTATATTTCCAGGACAAGTATATCCTCAGCAGTACCAGGCCAGACACCTTCCTGAGGTAAGCAGTCACAGCAATAGATTTACTCCATTCCCCACCACAGATTAGGCCCTGCACTTCGAGGGGTAGCTCCAGTTCTGGCCTGGACATCACTGCTGATTGCTCACCATGCATTGCCATGTCACTGTATTATTTTTGCTCTGAATCCTGTGCTTTACTTTAAAACAACCCTCTTCCATCCCAGCTGCATATCCCAGCTGACGAATGGGAGCCCAGGGACAAGGGCTGTCTGCCACATCCCCCCTACCCGCCTTTCCTCCCTGACTCCCCAAACTCCCACCACATCCTGCCAGCACAAGAGGGGCCTCCTGGGAGGCACTGAGACTGCTCACCCTCATTCCTCTCTCCCTTTTCCTCCCCCTGTGTGGACCCCCGATGGCATCTACCCACTCACTGGGAGGAATATTACAGACATTGTGCCTGCCCTGCTCCTGGTACTCAATAGCAGTTACCTCATTTTGAGGGCACTGTCAGTCACTCCACCAGCCTTCCCCTCCCATCCAGCCCCCCCAGAGACAACTGGAAGAAAAGGGATGGCATGAATCCCAGCTCTTTGCTATACGTGTTGGACAGGGCATTACCTTCACCCTATAAAGCAAGGGGAACTCTTGGTGTGCTAGGACAGGGGGTGCTTGTGAGCACTTAGGTGATAAACTCAGGTTATTACCTTCCTGCCCTGGCAAAGCACCTTGATATCCCTCCTGCCCATCTCCCCCGGGATAAAGCTCCCTGCTTTAGCAAAGCCTGATCTCCCAGCCAGCTCTCCTAGGCTACAGAGGAGATAAAGATCTTTGAAGCGGGATTTGAACTGAGTCCTCAGCTTGATGATGTCCCACTTAAGGAGAAAGCCAGGGGGAATTAGCCCTGATCTCTGCTCTCAACAAGATGCACCAACAAGTGATGAGGACTTTGGAGAGAAATAAGGAGAGGGACAGCAGACAAACCGGCTCTCAAGAACCTTCCTGAGAGGAGCATAACCAGCTCGTGTACTTAAGACCAAAACCCTTCTTACTCTCCCTGTAGGTTTCTTGGTGTCTTTTCTTCTATTGCCTCTACAATACCTCAGAAAAGAGCACAGTCTGGGCAACCCAGCCCCAGCAGGGAAGTCCAAGAAAGGCCAAACTCTCCAGAATCTTGCCTTTCTTATCTAAGAGCACAGGCAAGTGCCATCTGGTCCCAGGATGCTTCCTCCAGCAGCGACAAGCACTGAAGCCTTGGAAAAAGGAGCAGAACCTGGCCAACGTACAGTGATGGCTCCCCAGGTTACTCTCCCAGACAAGTGGAAGCCAGTGGATTTAATGAGTTGGATGTGGTCCCTATGAATTTACAGAACTTCACAAAACTCCTCCGTAAGGATCTTGCCCAGCCTCCCCTTTAACTGCTCATTGTAGTTTCAGTTCATAGCTACACACCAGCTGCATTTCTGGTGGGAAGAAAGGGGACAGCGCAAGGCCTGTCCTTGAAGGAAGAGATGGTTTTGAGTCCTCCCAGTGTGGTGTGTGCCTACAGGCAGTGAGGAGGACAGGTCTTCCTCCTCCACGTTCCGCTGTAGGAGTGAACAGTAATGAACACACCAGGAAAGGCCAGTAGCACTTTGGTGAGGCACATGGGTCTTTGAGTAAGAGCACGCCAGCCAAAATGGAGAGACCATCACTGCGTTCGCTCACATTTGATGTGTCCATAAAACTGGCTAGTGCAAACCCCCTGCCACCTTGTGAGAGTTCATGTGTGCTGCGACTTGCCCTGGGACGTGTCCCCAACCCATGAGCTGACCCCACAGGGTGCATGTGTGTGCATGCTGCCAGGCTCTCAGGGTGCCTGCCCACTGGGGAACTTTCCATCTAAACCAGCTGACAGCTGCTCTCCTGAGTTGCCTGGACACCAATAATGTTTTCCCTTTTCTAATCTCCCTGATGTAAATCCATTCACGACGAGTGCCTAGAGACTTTTAATTCCATCGGCATTAGACTCACTAAAACCTCTATTACCAAAAGCTTTTAGGATTTTCCCCAGAATCTACAAGTCAGGTTCGTAACATGACAGAACTCCACCTCTCCAGGGTGTCTGAGAAATTAATTTCTGCTTTCCAAATGCCAGGATCGCTGACCAGACATTCAAAGTATCCCCTTTCCTGTCTGTAAGCTCCAGTTGCTGATATGACAAGGCTGTTCCCATGTGCTGAGCTGTCTTCTGAAACATCCGTAACGGTGTGACAAGACCCCCCCACCCTGTAATAGGCAAGAGCAGACCGTCTGCCACAGCAGAGCCCTACCAGAGGTTCGCAGATGCTGCATTAGGAGTGGAAATGGTCTATTGCAGTAGTGCCTTGCTGCACTCGCAGAGCAAAGCGCTAGCAAAATGCATCACAACACTTGACGTTCCCCAGTGCCCTGAGAAGTGAAAAGGCAGCGTGGTCTCATCTCAGTGCTGCACACGGCCAGATGATGTAAAAGCACAGGGATTGTCCAGCTACACCTCAGTAGAGAAGGTGGCTGGATGCCGAGCCAAGTTGAAGGCAGAGGGGGAAAGAGCTGTGAATCAGTGAGCGAGGTTTCTAAATGCTGTAACGCTCCAGAGATGGTGCATTTATCCTTTGGCCCCGGAGGTTCATTGGTTGCTGTAATAGAGCAGAGAGATGCAATCATCTTCGGATCCCAGAGGTCTTTTTAGGTGCTATAATCGAGTAGTGGTGATCAAGCCGTCTCCGAAGCCTTGGGATTGCTGGCACACAGCTGGGGTGACGTCAGCGTCTCTCAGCCCCCGCAGTACACAGCTCCTGGATTCCAGGAGAGGTGCTGGAGATGCCGCTTCCACCCCAGAGGTTCGCAGGGGCTGTGATTATGTCAGCTCTGAAACATCGCCAAAGTTAGTTCCCTCTGGCCATAAAGGAGCTTTTAACCCCGTGGAAAGGTGTGATACTGACCCCAGGTCTCCCTCAGCACTGGGACGCGAGCCGGGATGCTCCCACTTTATCCGCATCAGCTGCAGTGGGTGTAGCTCCGAGCTACCCACCAAAACACATCACAGCTCTAAGAATACAAGAGAGCTCAGAGACCCAGCAAAGAGCAGCATGAGGAGATGATCCACAGCATTTGTTTTCCTGGCTTAAAAACATTTCCCTCCGCAAGGAGTCACTCCACTCACACCTCATGGGCTGCCCAGGAAGGAGACACACAAGGAGTCTAAGATTTATGTGCACTACACATAAATAGCTAGAAATCAAACCTGGTGATCAGGCTCAGTTAAACAAGCTGTTAATGATTTCAACACCCTATATTCAGTTAAAAAAACCAAGAACCAGGGGTCAAACCCCTGTTTCTTACTGGTGACTTTGACACGATTATGCAGTTTTATGTTACGAGAGAGTCTGGCCCCATTCTTCCCTGAGCTTGCTCCTGAACCCATGTGTGCTAGAAAGAGCTGGGACATGCACCAACTTTCACTGCTCATGTCCCAGCAGGTGTTATTAAGGTACACACTGGGGAACAACCATTCCAGGTCAGAGATGTCCAAACTGGCTCTTGTGAAAGACCAGTCACCAGATTTTGGGGAGGGGGTGGAAGGTGGAAAAAACTCAAAGCAGACAGATGAGGGACAGTGTGCTCCTATCTTCATTTTCTTACCAGCCACTATGAGTCGCAGGTTAATATAGGCTCTGGAGACTGAACCTGAAGGTTCAGTATCCAAAACTGGGTTCGTCCTCACTTAAAGCTCATTTGTGCATTCTTGCTCTCCACAAAAATACACAAGCCCGCTATGAACCCTTCTAAATTCTTGGTCCTGACAAAATCTCATGACTCAGAGCTCCACAATCCTTGTGAACCTAAAATCCTGTGCATTTTGATTTCACTGTGCATTCCCTCATTCCTGTGTGATGAGAAAAGGAAGGACAGATGTACTTATTAGTCTCATAATTTTATTTCCTTCCAATATGCACTCCCTGTCCACTGTCTGACACTGGCAATCCCTGTCTCTTCCACCTCTTCACTTGGGGGGTTCACAGGCTTTGTCTCACCTCAGAGACCCTCCAGTGCCCCAGCATCCCTTCGGAAACAGGGTGACCCCAGATCGGCATGCAAGTCCAAATGAGGTGGCACCATAGGTGTACCAAGAGCCTCGCAGCTCGTCCAGAGTACTTTCTACCCACTGCTTCCGCAGCCAAGTAGCTACTTTGCCAGCACAAGGGCAGCACAACACGGAGCAGAGCTCTGCAAAAAGCCCCCTGACATCTGCCCACCCTCTCATTTGGCTGATACCCTTCATTCAGGACCTTTGAGGGTATCTAAAGAGTTGCGAGTCTGCCCTGCAACACACATTACTTTGAACTTACCAACGCTGAATTTCGTTTGCCAGAGTGCAGTGCATTCATTTAACTTAGCTCTCTTTCCCTGGCATCTCTCACAGCCCTTTCTGGCCACAACCAACTTAATAACTCCGTCTCATCTGCAAATTTTCATACAGCATCTCTCTCCTCCCACCTTTCCAAGTCATTAAACAATGCAGTAGATCGCATGGGATTTAGAAGAGAACCTGGAGGCCACATTAACCTTTCACCATGGTGAAACTCGACTGTTTAATCCCCTCATTCTTTCAGTCTCCTACTCAGTTTTTGATCTATGTCAATATTTTGTCTCTCACCGACTACTTAGCTTCTTTAGTAGCTCTCGTGTAGGATCTTTCAACAGCCTTTTGGAAGTCTAAATACGCTAAATCAATTGGTTCTCCTTTACCACTGCTTTATTGACACATTCAAAGAGTCGTAGGAGATTAGCAAGATGCAGTTTTCTTCTGCTGAACCCATGCTGGTTAGGCCCTATCAGACCACAATCTTCCAGATGTCTTCAAGCATTGCTTTTTAATTTTCATTCCCACCAGTTTAGCAGATACAGATGCAAAGCTTACTGATCTTTAATTCCCCAGATCATCACTGAAGCCTTTTTTTAAATATAGGTACAACATTTGGTCTTCTCCAATTCCCCGAATCAGTAGCTTTTTTTTCACAAGAGATTGCATATTTTTGTTACAGCTCAATCACTTAAGCTCCTTCCAAACTCTCAGATTTAACCATCTGGACTTGATAACTTATTGTTCAGGGAAAGGGGGGGAGGTTTTATGGTTTTTTTCAGAGGTTTTGGGTTTGTTTGGTTTTGGTTTTTTTTATGATTGGCTTTGTCCCAGCACCCATTATTCTGCCAGCATGGTTTCCAACAGTTCCTCATCTAAACAGATATGGGAAAAGAATCTCACAAACACCGATGGTAGGGATGGCTGATATAAGAGATATCATAAGAGAATTCAGCTCCCCAGCAACATCCTAAAAATGGAGATACTGAGTCACTTTAAACACAGGAGGTGACTGGAATTGATCAGTGCAAGTTTTCTTGGATAACTTCCACCCTATTCTGACCGACCAGGCTAGTTTTGCTCATTTGTTTGGGTCTCTTGCTGAATAGTGATTTCCATCTTGACCCCAGAAGACTCAGGGCAGGAACGGGGCTAGCTTGATTATATACAGCCTAAGGTGCAATAAAAAGAAAGTGACCTCCTTGCTGGGGGAGGCATGAACCTGGGAGGAGATGAAACCCAGCGAGGATAAAAAGAAGTAAATCAGAAGGTGAGCAGAACAATGCTGGGCTGTTAGCTCCATTGATTGCCTTTCAACTGAATCAGCCCCAAGACATGAAACGCAATGGGAAATGCTGGGGAACTCAAATAAGTAGCCCCATTATATGAGTGTTTCTCTCTTTGTGCCGGGTTGGTTCTCGACAGCTCTCACCATGCTGGCTGGCTTTAAACGGCATGAAAGTTCACACTGGGGCACAGGCTGACGGCCCTGATATGCCACATGGCCCATTGGTCCTACATCAGGGGGACAGGGAGGAAGCTCAAGATGGTCAAGAAGGACGCACAGGTTTGTGTCAAAGGTACACCACAGCGAACACGTGTTCACCTGCAAACCTGTCTGCAAGCCAACGCTGGCATTCTAGCTTCTGGAAACCTTCTGCAAACTGCCATACTCCCATCAAAAATGACACTCGGAACACCTGTATGAAAACTAGCCAGCCTATGACAGAGACATGGCATACCTCCCTTACCTGATATGTACTCAAGCATGTTTCCTAGAAGAGGAATACAAACTTCCATAAATCCCTCTTACCTAACTGTGGCAGTTCAGCTCTTATGGGACATGTTGGTGGAGCAATTTAGAGAGAATTCTGGCTCATGTAGCCTGTTGAATCCGTTCCCTGCAGACATTGCCTGTGCCAGGTAAAGTGGCCATAAGTATTTCTGGGGAGCAGCCTAAAGGCAAGTCTGTGGATCCCTCTAAGACCTCACCAACATCCCTCCAGTACAGAGCAAGGCAATTCCCAGCAGTGCCAGACATCACATTCACCTCCCCTGGCTCCACAGGGAAGGTCCAAGAGGACAGAGGACATGCGGGGTGGGGGCTCTCAGACATGTTCCTCTGCCCCTGATATGGGAGAGGGAGCATGCACAGAAGAAGACAGCTCAGAGCAGGAAATGGGAATCTCAGGATGGATACTCCCTGGGTTAAGGAGGTGGATGGGACTTGAGCAGTCCCCTGTGCACAGCTTCTCAGACCCCATCGGTGCCCAGTACCAACACAGTCAGGTCACAGTCTAGCCTGTAAAATCTATACGAGACAACTACACCACATTGTCACTGCTGGGACATGTTGCTCTCTTCCTGCCTCCTTCTTCTCCTCCTTCGTTGCTTCTGCCCTTTTTCTCTCAGGTCTTCCCTCTTCCTTACCGTCTCCCTCTACACCCCTAAGTGCCTCGCAACCCCCTTTCCCTCCGCAAGACCTCCCTCCACTGCCTGCAGGTCTCCACCTCTGAGGAACAAGGCAGGGCTCACACCTGAAGAAGCACAGAAGGGATGAGACAGGGGAGGAGCTCAGGGGAAGAGGTCTTCTTTGCCCCCTGAGTTAGCCTGACACGGCTGCCCAGCCCACGACCTGGCCCAGCACACGGGGCACAGCCCTGCCGAAGGTGCCTGCTTGGGCTGGGATGAAGCAGCACAGGCGCCCACACGGATGCTGTGCTACTGTGTGCGAGCTAAGCCAGGCAGTGGGGTAGCAGGAATCCCATCCAGCTGCTCTTCCAGTAAGGCTTTTACCCCTCTCCCTCTCCTCACACACATGGATCTGTCATGCGTGTGCATCTCGGGGCTGCCCTCAGCCGCTCAGCAGTGGCTGTGCAGAGGGTGCAAGGGGGAGGTGATGGGAGCCATGGATGGCCGGCTGCCAGTCATGGCCTGTACCAGGGTCCTCTCTGCTCCCCCGACACACACACAGACACGCGGCATGGCTGCTTGGGTAAGCCCAGCCAAGAAGCCTGCCCTCCACTGCTGAATCCCCACTCTGTTTCCCAACTGACAAGCCACAAACTCCCTTTCTCTTCCCAAACAAACAGAGGCTTGAGTGAATCACTGCCTTGGCCCTGGCACACAGCACCCTGGTCATTATGGATTCCCCTCCAGCATCCAGCCCCCAGCGAAGGTCAGCACACAGCCGTGCCAGTGGAGTCCGCAGGCTGCACCCCCCTTCCCCACAGCATCCCTCTGTGCAGCCCGAAGCACCATGCAAACAGTAAGCATGCCTTCACATCCCTCCTCCCCACCCACCCCCTCTCCCCAAGTGTTTGTGGCTACAGTCTGCCCTGTGTAAAAGTAGGGGAAACTGAGCATGGTGATTGGTGAGAGACCTCACTGGGATTAGGATTCAGGAGACCTTAGCAACAAGGTTTTGTAGGCAGTGTCATCTCTCAGCTTCACCCCACAGAAGCTCATCTTGTTGTGCTTTAAAGCAAAGCTGGCAAAACCTGGTCAGCCAATGCTCCTCCTTATCACCAAACACTTGCATACGTCCACACACAAGCATGAGGCAAACCAGCCCTCACCACTTTCCTGCCCATTCCCCCACCCCAAGGTGCAACCGCATTTTCTGCCAACACAATCGTGTGAGGAGCAATAACGCCTCTCCCAGGCACTGGCCACAGGGCTGTGAGATGGTCAGGCCTGGGGAGCAACATCATCCTGCTGAGACAACGCTTCCTTCCTCTTCGGCGCGATGCCTGTCCTCCCCCCAGACAACATCATCCTCTCGTCCCCACACACATGCTCTCAGGGGAGTGGGCAGCGGGTGAGACAGCCCAAAAGCCCTTTGGGAGAGCCAGGCAGAGATGTGGGCCCCAGCCAGAGGGCATAGTAGGATCTCCCTGGACCTGGGGTGGTGCTAGAAGAGATGGAGCTGCAGAGAGATGGGTTTCTGCCTCACTGTCCATCACTTCTCAAGGCACTTGGGAGACAAGGACTGTTGTAACTCCTGAAAGGGGAGGACAGCTGCCTGGTGTGGAACACAGCTCGCTCCCTGCTAAGACTATGATTCAACCCTCTTTCAAACCGGCTTGCGGGACAGGAAGGATTGAACCAGGCTGGCTGCGGCGTGCAATTGCATCTGTCATATTAGCCAGAGCACACACGATCCGGCGTGCATGCCAGATGTGGAAGGACAAACAACACTCGAGCCAGCATCAAGCTAGAGTGGTGCAGACAGATAATACCCAATGCAACATAAACCTTGCCAGTACAGAGTTAAGCCAACATTGTTTTCTAAACAAATCTGAAGCAGCAGAGTGAGTTTGTACCAGATCAGCATTTTCAACCATGTAGCCGCAGCAGTTTTGACCCAGCACCAAGCTCCCTAGAGCTGGATTTATTGCCTTGTCCACCCTGACCCAGTGCCAAAGCCATGTCTTGAGAGGGCTGAGAAATTTAACCAATGCCAAATGGCTTTGGAGGCTTCATCTGGGGAGAGCTTGCTTTCTGCAAACTCCTCAGTAACAAAACCGAGCGCAACTGCATGGTCACGCTCCCTGCCGGGTCCGGGCCAAGAGGAAGAGTGACACATCAACAACGCTACAGTCACTCCGTCACCTGCAACACACACGCGCGCACGCACGCTGAAGAGCGTGAACCACAGGGGAAAAGATCACTTGATAGTACTGTCAGCTGGCAGCAGCATCCAGAAACGATCCTGCCAGGGAACATCAGCCCTTCCCGAAGCTGCCCAAAGATGCTCCTGCCCAGCACGGTGCGTGCTGAGGGGTCACAAGGGATGGGAACCGGAAGGGGAGCTGTTGAAAGAGCGAAAAGCAGAGCTCAGAGGTACCCCCCAAAGAGGAAGAAAATCAGCTGGCACCACCAGAGAGAAGCTGAAGGCAGCAATTAAGGTGGAAGGGTAGGTGACAGGGTAGCTGGAACAGGGGCATTGAGGAACTGTAGCTGGGGAGGGCTGGCAGCAGGGTCGTGCACTGGAAGATGCATCCTCCTTGCCGGCATCACTAGGTGGGACCTGGTCAGGAGGGGAGCAACCCATCACCTCCTTCAGGGGACACCACGGCTGCAGCACAGGCCCTGCCGGCCCCTTCACCTCGGAGAAATGCAGCAGCCCCAAAATCTGACTCAGAAATCTACAACATCTACCAGGGTCTGTGCAGAGCCTGAAACCACAGCCTGACAAGTGCAAACCCCAAAACCTCCCCTCTAAAATCCACCCATCTGAAGATGCCTGCTGCCTTGTTGCTTTAGGGTCTTATTCTGGAAAAGGCACCTCCAAGCACATCCGTGCCCCTCAAGGGCCGGCAGCACGGCTGAGCCTGCCCAGGCCATGGGAGAAACACTTCCCTCCCGTCCCCACATTGCAGCAGCTCCAGCAGCACAGAGACATGGTATGGAAATAGTACGGCTGATCTTCCTGCCTTCCCTGCAGAGGAGCTGGGGAAAGGGGCACCGAGGGCAGCCCCCGGCAGCGGGCGGCCCTTTCAGGTGCTCCCAAGAGCTTTGCGCCCCAAAATGGGTCAGGCTCAGCACAGGGCCCCTTCGCTGCCTGTGCAGGGCACACGGCGTTCCCAGCTTATGAAACGCACTGTCTCCAGCAGGAAAACATCCCTTCCAGCCAGGCAGGAGCACCAGGGGACAGCAGATGAACAGTGACGAAGAGCATGTCCGTCACCCCAAAAACTGTGCCAGGCTGGACTGGGTATTCAGAGAGGCTACCTGGCTAGGAAATGGAGGCCAGCACCCTCCTTGGGGAATCAGGATGCCCAAAATATCCGTGAGATGAGGAAGGAGGGTAGTCCTCCTCTCCCGGCAGCGTGATGCCCACTCCTGCTCTGCTGCAGGCCGCATCCCCAAGGGGAGCCAGGCCTGGGTCCAGCCCGCTGCTCGCTGCAACAGCATCAGCCCGGCTGCCCCTTCTCCCAAAAAATGGGGGAAGGGGGTGAAATAGGAGAAGAGTGGACAGGTGTGTGCCAAGGGAGGGGTGGGAAAGGAGGGAACGCACTCAGGACTGCGCACAGGGGACCGTAGGGCTTCCCCCCTCCAGACACCCCCTCCCTGCACATGCATGCAGAGCTGCAGGGAAAGGGGGTTGGAGGGGAGGGAGCAGCTCTCCATTATTGGGGGGGGGGGGGGGGGGGGGAGGGCCTGATGAAAGCCTTGGTTTTCCTCACGGCATAGCAGAAACCCTTGACTCTCCCCTCCCTCGCACCTCTGGGGAACAAGCGAGCAGAGGGAGTGATGGAGAGGAGCGCAGACATAGGTGCCGAGGCTGGCTTACCTCGCGGTGCCTGCGCTGGGGGTGCCCGGGTGCGCGGGAGGTAAATCCAGGGCTCCGCTCTGCTCGGCGAGTGCTGGGAAAGGCCTCTCGTCAGTCACATCCAGGAGTGGCCTGTGAGTAGGTGCTCCAGCTCACCGCTCGATCGAAGCTGCCATGGATTCATTGCGAACGACTTCGCCTTCTGCGAGGAGAGGAGGAAAGGGGAGGGGGAAAAAAAAAAAAGAGAGAAAAAAAACACCAGCTTAAGACTTGGAGGGTAGATTCACTTCTTTCTTAGGTTTCCAATGGCAACTGAATATACCACAGATGAAGATCCAGGGTGTGTGTGTGTGAATGTGTGTGCGTGTGGGAGGGACGGAGAGATGCACAGCTGCTGAGTCCACAGGCAGTATGGGGTGTGAGCTAGTCAGGGCGTATCAGTGATTATGGGAACAGACAGCTGGACACGGGCAGCAGAGCGGACAGACAGACAGATGGAAAGAGATTTAAAAGATGGAAAGAGGGTGGTCTGTATCCCAAGAGCCCAGCTGTCACACTACACAGAAAACGGAGACAGCACCTGATTCGGCACAGGGCAAGGTGCTGCTGGAGCAGAGCCAGGAGAAGGTGAGGTGTGCCTGCAGCTGCACACACACAGACACGCCGCCTCCCAGCCCTGCTCACATTGCCCGGGGAATGTCCCACTCAAAACACACTCACCAGCCTTTTCATACCCCCACACACCACCTTGCATACATCCCCAAAAAATGCAGGGTCCCTCCAAAGGGTGAGGAGCTGGCTTCTCTTCTTCACATACACCTTGCACTTACAAGGTTGCACAGCTGTAGTGATGTGCATACTTGAGATTTCAGGCAACCATCACAGAACCACATCCGCTCCCCCCAGCCTGTAGCACCACTCTCATGAGTACACAGCAAAAAACATTTATACACAGCACAGCAAACACTAAGCACTGCCCAAGCGCATGCTGAATATCTGAGCGTATCTACCATGCACAAACTCCCGACCGCTTACACGTAACTGTCGCTGCACAAATGCACGTCGTTTAATAAACCCACCTCCGTATCAAAGACCAGAAAAAGTGCCATGTACACACACACAAACATCCGTATCAGTGCAAGCAGCACACCGGCATATCACAACGCACGCATCCATAGGGAAACAAAAGCACACAGAACATCCTCACGCGCTTAGGAACACAAACCTAGCAAGCACCGCTGGCTGCATATCACACGCACAAATACACTACGCTTACGAACTGCCTGCAGTATACAAACTGATCGCATCACACGCTGTTACCTACCTAACTCAGCCCACACAGTGGCATACCATCCTTCTGGATCCTAAACGCTAGCCCCAGCATCATCAAACACCAGCCATATTCTGTCACATGGAAAACACAAATACTCATCAACATCCAGCACAGGCAGACAAACACAAACTACACACAAAACGCAGACAACCAGCATCGCTCACCCCCCAAAAAAAAATGACATTCTTGGAAGTTATGAGGCTGGAACTCAACTTTGGAGATAGGCGTATTACGCTGTGCACCTGCACAGGTGAACGTGCACACACACCCCCACTGCCACACCAGCTCTGCTTAAACTGCCTCCACCTCTGAGATCTTCCCTTTTTTTTCCCCCTTTCCATAGTTCTGCCCGTTCTGCCATCCCCCAGCCAAGCCCATGTATCTGTCCGCTGACACATGTTGCAGCTTCTGGGGGCAAAATCTCTGGAGCAAAAAGCCTGTGAAAGCATCCACCCTCATCCCTTCTCCTTTCCTCCTGATGTTAGAGGTGTGTAATTTGCGTGCAACATCCCACCAGCTCCGAGTGCTCTGAAATTGGCTGACAGTGGCATCAGGGGATGTGAATGCCAAACCTAAGCCCAGTGAAGAAGCACATAAACCCTATGGGAATCAGAGATTCAGCCAGGAAGGTGCCAGCTTCCCCCTGGCCCCAGAAGAGACCAGGAGATGGGGGAGATGGGTAAGAAGGGGTGAGGGAAGGATGGGAGTTTGGCCCAGCATCAGGGATGGCGCGGTGGCAAGCGCTCTGCCCGGCTTGTTTCGCAAGCTCCGTACTGTCACAGTGTGATCCTGCGAGCGGATGGCGGGGAGCCCCAGCACCCAGCTTCCACAGCTCTTCACCAAACGCCCCCCAGCCTCCTTCCCAGCACAAGCAAAGCACGCTTTCCCCACTGTTCCTTGGGCATGCAAAGTCTCTGCTCCCCAAAGGCACCCACTTCACCCATTCCCCTGGCGCACTCCCACCTTCCCATGCACACAGCACACGCGTGTCCGTGCAGCGGCACGAGAGAAGCCAGAAGAAATATGTGGGGAAGCCCTCACTGACACCCCAACCCCTTCAAACCACCCCCTCTACCACCACCACCACCACACACTTTTCAGAAGCGCTTTGAAGGAGTAGAAATTCCCTCTCTTCTCGGCCCGTGCACTCAGGCAATTCCAGCTTGTCAGGAACGCCTGTCGTCGGCAGTGTGCTCAGCAGTTGTACCTGCATGGCTCTTCCCACAAACATCCATCGTGCATTACAGGGGATGAATAATGCAGGCTGAAAAGGGGACAAGTGAGTCTTTTGAGCCTCAGCAAGGCACGTGTACAGAGGACAGCGGAGATGGAGCCACCTCATTCGGTCAAAGCTAACAGATGCTGCCAAACCTGGAAAAGCCACCATAGCCTGAAGTGCTACTTGGGTTAAAGTATGGTCATGAGGGTGATTTAAAGAGGCTTTTGGACTCAGGGTTTCTAATAAGTGCTGAGAGGTGACACAAAGGTGTCGTGTGTGGATAGGCATGGAGGATCTTCATCTCTGAGATACTTAGCACTAGCTAAGCAGCTGAAGAGAGACACTAGTGGAAAAGGGAATCATCATCCTACACTGACCCCCAAACCCTCTGCCTCGGCTTCAGGGGCATAGAAGCAGCACCATGACTGGCTACACAAAGGAAAAGTGAGAGCGAAAGCAAGGCAAGCAGGAGCCAAGGGGGACGCATCTGTGTGTTTGTATGTGTACATCGGTGTGCTGCTCATCTCCAAGGGACATGTTTTGCCTCACCTTCACATGCCAGTTTTGTGCTGGCAAGCAGGAGACCTGGAAGACAAACACACGTGTCTGTCGGTGTTGTGATGAGCGGGTCCATCTGCGTGGGATAACGCTGAAAGGGGGCAACGTGGATGACATGGTGTCACATGTGCACATGGGTGTGCAGGACTGTGTGGCCTCTGGTGAGCATCTGTGTGTTGGCGTTGTGCGAGTGCCTGCTGCAGGCAGTGGACAGCAGGTATCGATGCATGGAATGCATATGTGTATCCAAGTGCTATACTATACGGTGAAGAGTGCGTATGTGTGCAAATCTGTTCTTTGCTGAAGTTATTGGTGCATCTGTGAGGTGTCACAGGGAGCGATGGTCCTCTGCAGATTGTCTTCTGTGTGTGTGGCAGCAGTTACACCTCTGTGTGACACCAGCATGTTACTGCACATCCTTGTGAAATCAGTGTGCACGTGCTGCGAGCGCTCCTGGGTGCATACAGGTGTGCAGGGATTGGATCCCTCTGGGTGGGGCTGTCCGTCTGGCTCCCGTGTTGCCTCTCCTTCTGGTCTGCTTTTCCTTTCTCACCTTCTCTCAGCTCTCCTCACTCACTGGCAGCAGCATACTCTGCCCTGGGAACCAACTCCCACACACCAACACACAGCAAGGGAACTCCTTTCCTTACAGTTCCCTAGTATCTTCCCATACCAAGAGCCAGAAAATAAAGAAAAACATCACTGGGCAACCTGAACTGGACCTATTCCCTTTCCATGTCCTTGTCACCTATTTCCAACCCCCAGGAACTACATCACAAGCCCGCAAACTTTCACCCAAACCCACAAACCTCCACCCCTAAACCCCAAGAACTACAAACCAGATGTCTCACACCCAAGCCATGAGCCACCTAAAGCTGACACAGCTCAGGTAAGGCAGCTCAAGGGAACAGAGTGAAGAGACACAGTCCCTATAGCTGGGAGAGGCTCCTGCAACTACGGTGATAACCTGTTTGGTTTTCAATTCCCCAGCCACAGCTGCGGTTGGTGCAAGAAACCTTTCGCACAAATTGCAGTCAGCACAGCTCACACTCGTGCCTCTGGAGCCAAGGCAACACATCCCAGCTGCTTTGTCACTGCTCCCACATCAGAAGGCTAAACCTTTGGTCAGATCCCACATGTACTGAGTAACCTTCAGGCTAGGATCCAGAGCATGGAGCCTACCCACTTGGAGTACCTCCTGGGCCAGTGGGAAAGAAGAAAACCCCTAAAACATTTCTTTATTCCTTTAACCAGTTCTGCAGATCACTATCTTCCCCCCAAACACCTTACACTGAGCTCTACATGTTTGTTCCGGGGCTGATCTAAATTACTCAAATCCCCAAACTGAAATGCAAACAACTGGCCTCCATTCCAGGCTTTGCTTTTGCCCTATATCCTGCTCCCCACCTATTCCCTCTGGATGGGCAAAACTAGCACACAGGAGTCAGATGTGACAATATGCACGCCTTCCCTGGAAGGCACCATGGGCTCCCAGCAAGACCCAGTTTTATCCAGGGCCAGGATCATCCAGTTTTGCTGTGAAAATACAGCCCAACTCTTAAGCTTCATTTGTTTGAGGCAAAACAGTTTGCCTCAACTGCAACCCTGAATCTGTGATATCCTCAAAGTTCACCCAACCCTGGACACTGAAAGGTTAACCTCTAAGCTCACTTTTGTCCCCTTTAACTTGTCCCCAGGTTTCTTCTGAGCACAGACCCAGCCTTTCACCTTGCTGCTCACCAGCAAGGCAGCGGACTTTAACACGAGTGCTGCGACAGATCCCTTCCCTGACATTTTCCCCGCACTGTACAACAAGACAGGCTGGGAAAGTTTGGCTCTCCGACCCATCAGGTAGTGGCAGCCACAACCTGGTGCAGGTCTCCAGGAGCCAGGCCAGCATCTTCCCAGTTTTTTTTCTTCCCTAGAGAGAAGCCTTGCTCACAGCTAACACAGTTTGGGTGACCTTTTCACTGATGGCAATCACAAGTGGAAGAACAGCCCCCTGTGTTAATATTTAAATGCCCACCACAAAAAGCGCAGGACCACCCCCAGGGCCTCTTTGGGGCTCTCCCTGTGCAGCACCACCAGCATCACTACTCGACTCGCACCGACTTTTCCCCTCACCTCAAGGTCTTTCCCTCCAGCCCTGCACCTTTCTCTTTCCTCTTCAGCTTCATGAACAGCTCCTACGGATGCCTTTCCTATATCCTGCCCTCCAGCCTCTCCAGCTTTCCCATCTCGAGTCCCTGATTACCATTCAAGCTGGATTCTCATCAGGCAGAAATGCCCCTCCAGGAGATCCATTAACAGTCCATAAGGTTAACTTAATCCAGCCAGTCTTGTGTGGTCTCTGCCCAAATTCCCTATTACATTAACAATCTTGAGCCTTAATTAGCATGTGAAGCAGAGGTGGCATTATTAATGGAGATAATACGGAGCATTAAGAATAAACAGGCCAGGCTGTCTCTCCCCCACCATGCATGCAAATCCCTTTCTGTGCGGAAATGGCGTGAGCTTCCCCCACGGGCAGCACATGCTGAGAGGCTGGGGTGCCCCAGACCAAAGATGAGCCCTGGAGCATATGGTCAGGCTGGTGCAGGAAGATGGTGGAAAGGAAACAGGATGGCAGGGAGACCCTTCATCTGCTTGGGAGAAGGGCTGCTAATGAGAAGATGACAGTTTTGCAAGTCCTGTGAGGGAAATCCTTGCACTGTGGAAGAGCCATCATGTCCCTGGCTAATCCATCCCTCACATCTTTCTGTGAGGCTTGGGAATGCAAGGCCAAAATTGTGTGAATCCCTATTCCCTTGAACGCTCAATTCACACTGTCAGATGTGTGCACACAGAATAACGCGATGGGCGGATGTCCTTGAACACCACATGCAAGGAGGAGTGTCTGCCGGATGGGGAACAGGCTGTAGCAGCTGGGGAAGATGCTCCTCATGGGTCTCCTTTCTGACCACAAAGCCACACTAAGAACACAGTGGAAGACAGAGGGGGCTCAGGGGAAGGAGGGAAGCAGTAACCTGCAAGATCAGACAAATGGACTGGGGCTCCTGCTCGGCACAGATTCACTGCTGGGAAGGGACAGGTCCCTCTTGGGACAGGCTGATGGCCAGTCAAATCAGCTCGGTCATCGCAAGTGAACAGGCAGACCCTTTCCCACCTCAGGTAGAGCCAACTGGTCCCCCCAAGGAGGAGACACCGCAGGTGAGAGCAGGGGAGAACTGGTGCTGCCAGCAACAGCAAGGTGCTGGGGGAACCAGGGACACAAGCTGGATGTGCTGCCCTGTGTGCCAGCCAGGCTGGGTGAGGAGAGCTCACGTACAGCCTCCTGCCCTTCTGTCATCCCGCAAGCCTCACCCTTTCTTCAAAAACACGCACTTGCAAAAGCATAAGACAAAAGAGGGGAGGAGGGAAGCAGAAGCAGCCAAGCCAAGGAAGCAGCCTCTAAGGGCAGTGCCTCCAGACTGCTAATTCACACCCCCAGCAGCACCCAGCAGGCTGGGGAGGGAGTGGGAAGCTCGCCACAGGGACCTGCAACCGCAGGGAATGTCATCCTGGCTTGTTCCTGGGGCCTGCCCCATGCTATTCCAGCAGTACACATCTCTGCTGTGATCAGCATGTCCCTCTGGGCTCTGCAGAGGCCTGCGCTGGGGGCAACAGTTCCTGAAGCACAGAGCGATGTCCCCTGTGCCTCAGTCCTAAACGTCCCTGGGCCCCAAAGCCCCTGGCCAGTGCTAGGCAGCCTTGCTCAACAAGGAGTGGGGCTGCAGGCTGAGGCAGCTCGGCACCGGCCCGGCTGCCTTCCTCTGCCCAGAGGCACCATAAGCAGCGATGGAGGCCCTGAGCAAAGCCCAGCTCTCCCACTTCCCAGCACAGCAAGCTCCCACTGCCCCAGGCCCACCAGCCAGCCCCTGCCAAATCCATTTGTCCAATCTTGCACTTTCTACTAATCCTGTTGAGCCATCCTTTAAGTTGCTCTGAGGCAGTGATGGAAAACACAACCGATGCCTTAAGAAGCTTCCTCTGACCTTGCTCAATTCAAGATAAAGGGCTTTGATTTAAAAAAAAAATTTACAGTGGGGGTCTGCTGCCGATCCATTGCATAGGTTGAAGGAAAACAAAGGATGCAGCCAGTATGAGGTGAGCAGGGACAAAAGGTTACAACCAGCACAGGGAAGGAGAAAGAAGGAAGGAAAAGACAGAAAGTGAGAGGGGAGGCAAGAAAAAAGCCTTCTCCCTCACCATCTCTACACTTGACTACTGTCAGACAAGCTTTATACACACATGGTGTGATACAACATGTCCCATCACCTTCCTTGGTCTGTAAGGAAGAGCAAAGCAGCTGCACCATCCCATGGTGTGACCAGGCTGGGAACAGGCTGCTGGGCATGGAGAAGAGCTCCTTGCCCCATGAGAGGCACCCAGTGGGTAGCAGAGGCTGAAATCTGGAGGCATAAATGCCTGCTGCAGAGACCTCACCACCACTGTCTCTCCTTCTGATGCTGCCCAGGCCTTTCTGCCTTCATACCTTGCCCCTTCCCTCACACCAAAACTCTCCCCTCACTGACAGTACTGTCCCTCACTCTCCCTGCTGCCTGTCCTGGCCCAGCTCACACTTGACAGCACCTAAGCAGACTTTCCATCACCGACCCAGTCCCCTACAGCCCTTAATTCAAAGGTTACTCTGAAGACTCTTCCTCTGTAGGAAATGTCATAAGGGCTACTGGGGGCACCTTCTTTCCCTGTACCCCCAATACTGCAAGTTTGTTGCACCCCAGGCATGAGCCTGTTTCCTCCCTCTAGACCTATTCTGTTTGAAGACCACTCACAAGATGGCTGATGTTTCATTTTCATTCATCTTTCCTCCATCACCTGGCTGAGGGTCTCAGCTGGCCAAGAAATATGAGAAAATTTTAATTTCAGCAACAGTTTTGTTGCTAAATCTCTCAATCTGCCTTAGAAGAGCCTAGTCCTGACCTGAAAGCTGACTCTTCAAGTGGGTCAAGATGTCCCTGTGCTGTGCTTAGGCCCGAGATCCCCCTCATAGGCAGTCCATATCCTCTTACCTTCTCCTGCCACTCTCCTCTGCTGCCTGTGTCACAACAGCAGAATATCCAAGCCATATTTTCCCAAGACCCTCATAACTACAGGCTGTCCCATCATCAATCTGCTTATCCTTCAGTCACAGCCCCAACCAGATCGCCATCACCTCTAGCCTTTCAATTTCCTCACTTGCTCTGTATTAACCAGTTCCAACTCCCACGCTCCGAGAAGCTATCCCCACATACCAAGGTACACTTTAAAATCCCCATTCCTATTTTTCAAGCCTCCCAGGATCTTTCCCAGTCCTGTCTTGATGGCCAAGGGCACCCGACTGTTTCCAGAGGTTTTGCCCAGCTTCTTCACCTCCTCCAAACCATGCCACTGCCACAAGTCTTCACCCATGTGAGACCTGGCACAGCTCACCTCTGCAATGTCACTTCCCACCTAGCAATGGCCCATGTCCTTCTGTCACTACAAAGCTGCATGGCTGCAGCCAAGAAAGAGGCAACTGATTGATGCAGAGAGATGAAAGGTGAAGGGCTACTGGAAAAGAGACAGTAGAGACCATAAAATGAGACAGGTCTATAAAACCACGGATGACACAGGCACAGTAGAGAGGACAGGTATTAACTGTCTCTTCCCACCCAAGAATCAAGGGTCAGGAAGTTAAACCAGAAAGTAACAGGTTCAGGACACACAACAGGAGGTCTTGCATTGCACACTGCATGTTTAGGCTGCAGAACACTTCCTACCGTGAGATGTTGAGGATGCTAAAACTTTACCTGACTTCAAAAATTGTCTGGAAAAAAAAAATCGGGGAAGAAACAAATCCGTAGGGACCTATGAAGCGTACAACTGATCTTCTAGCACAAGGTCTCTCAGCCACACATCACTGGAGGTTAAAAGAGTGTTCAGAGGATGTACTTCTACACAGCTGTCCTGCCTTTATGCTCTTCCCTCTTTCAGCCACTGTGGGAGATACTGGACAGGAAGGATGGCAGACTCAGCTCAGTAGGGTCCTTCTTACATTCTTATGGCCAGGCTGACCCAGAAGTCATGGGCCAACAGCAGCTATGAGGCACAACAGGATTTTGGTGCATTACAGCATATTGGAGATGGATGGACAGGGGAGAAAACAACAGAGCCCATTCCAAGAAGGTTTTTTCCCCCTCTGCCGTAAAGCTGGAAGGAGGTTTGAGGTCATTTCAACCAGTCATCCCAGTACAGATCCTTGCTGGGAATAACATGTGTGCTTGAGTGCTAGCCCCCTCAATGCCTTGGTTCCAGACTTTAAGACCAAATTTCTTTTCCCTGTTGATAAACACAGAAGCCTTTCAGCAGACCATCTGTAACAGGGCCAACCCCCTTGAATTCCCTTCCATTTCCCTGACCTGTCTATCACACTATTCACCGCAGCCTCTCCACACTAATCCTTTTATTATGATCTGACTCAATTTTCCTGGCCTGTGACTGTAATGGGGGGAAAGAAAAAAGGAGGGGTGTTAATCCTCCTGACCTTGTTGTCCCAATTCTGGGCCATCTGTGACTAGGAAGTCAGAGAAAGGAAGTAGGATCCTCCTGACCCCACTGTCCACATGCCAAGCCATCTTTGTTTGTAAAGAGGGAACCGCTTGCTTTGGTACGTTCAACCTGTCACCTCCTACAAAGTTGTTGTGGCAAAGCCCCTTTTCACCTACAGGCACTTCCTACAGGATTGCTTCCGTGACTACCTCTCCAGCCAGAGAGGAGGATGGAGAGAATAATGTCCACCACCTCCATCAGACCCTGTTTACTCATTCCTTCTGTACACCTCTCCGCTCCCTCAGCAACTGTGCCTGCAGGTTCTCCCCAGCTGTGAGACAGGAGATCGATAAAAGGTGAAAAACCATCAAATGTCTCACAAAATTTCCCTGGCAATGCTGCATATGAATGAGAGGCCTTGCAAATCACTCCACCTCCACGACTGGCCAAGTCCAGCTTGTTCCCTCCACCCCTTTTCCACCACCATGTGTCTCCTTGCTGCAAGCACGTGCATCTCCATACACCTGCCAGACTATTTCATAGTGGGTCTGAGAACTCGCACCAGGAAGCTTGCATGTACCCTCAGAGCCGCCCAAATTATTCTCCCCTTCGCTCAACCTCATCCCATTCGTCTGACTTTGCCCATCTTTTGCCACCTCAAATAACATCTTCATTTCCTTGCTGTTTACAGTCCTCAAATACTCATAAACTGTTATATCATCATTTAGCCAAGCTCTACATATTTATTCTTTTAATCTCTCCTCATAAATAAGTCCATCCTTTCATAACTTTTCTTGCCCTTCTCTGAATTCCCTCCAGTTTTTCACCCTCCTTCAGCTGGCGCAGCACCTAGGTTCAAATGCCACATTTTCCAGACTGGTCTCACTAAAGCCTTAGAAATAACATGAATCGGGCCTCCCCCAGGTTTGATGTTTCTGGATGTACTCGGGTGCACAGATGTCAGGAAAGCTAACTCACTTCATACATGGGGCATCAGGTAATACAGCTCAAGATTTAACTCTGAAAGCACAGAAACTCTCCCCAGAGAGAAGAAGCAGCTCCATGAGAGGTGGGGAGAAGCAGATACACGGACAGGTAGGATGGACGTCCTCCAGCCGAGCATGGCACACAACTATGAACTATACATACTCACACTCAAGAAGCAGCATCAAGTCCGAGAGGTGGAAAAGGTGCATCAACACACACACATCCACGTGCGCTCACTCCACAAATACACCCACACACAGTACCTGGATCGCACACAGGCACAAGGACATCTGCACACGGGAACACATGTACAAGGGTAACACGGGCAAAGCTGAGAAGGAGGGAATGAGACAGGTGCTCACACAGACTGTGCATGCACAGGCGTAACCTGGGCATACAAGAGGATAGGACAGACAAAGCCTAGCAGAAAATGGTTCACCCCCTGTTCACAAACATACATGTTCTCATGCATAAACCAATGTACCCAGAGGAAGGATAGCTCATGGAGTCCACACAGTAACCTAAAAATACACAGGCAGCTCTGACCCATCTGGCCTACAGACTGAGTGCATAAGCCATGGAAAGGATGAATACAAACATATGACTCCTCGCCTTAAGGGAGCTGGTAGCCTGCACACCATCCTGAGACACAGTCTGCACATCTGCAGCACCTTTCATGGTGATCAGCTTATCACCAAAGCCATTCAGAAGTGAAGTGAGTCCTGAGGACTATAGAGGGGAAGGGATTTCCCCACAGGCCAGTTGTGGCAGACATGGGGATCCCTCCTGCTTCTCCTTGACCCCATCCCCAAGTCGCATTACCAATGGCCTTCCCTCACAACAGTATTTTCTCCATCTCTCTGCTATCAGAGTAACTGATGCCCGCAGGAGTCAGAACTGCCCACAGTTTCTTGCCAACAGTCCTTCCCCTACAGCATACCAAAACCAGACGGGTGTTAACTTTGTGTATGAGTGTCTCTGTGCAGGGGAGTACATGGGTTCTTGACCCCCAGACACCTCTGCTCACCTCTGGGAAATTCATGGTGTGCCATCAGCTACCCAAAGCACTGCCTGGAACAAAATTCTATGTTGAAGGGCTGAAAAGCTGGAGATGCACTCCCCAGGCTGACTGCAGATGGGAAGGAAATGCCCCAGCACATCAGCTGGGTCAGCACTGGAGGATGGATGGGCCTCCCCTTCAAGAGCAGGACAGATGCTCCTCCAGGGTTTTGGTCCTCTGCCTATCTCCGTGGCATTTGGTGCTATGCTATAAAGCGACATGTAGCTACCGTGTCTACACAAATCAGGGCTGCCTGAGAACCTTAAAGACTGCCTGCAAGAGTCACCACCGAGGCACCAAACCCATCAAGTCATTCACCTCAACCTGGCTCTTCACAGCTTATTTCCCACCCCTTGTAATGCCGTGGAGTGACAACTGCCCTGCCCTCCTTCTGTACCTCAGCTGGTCAGCTGGAACTGGGTTTCCTCTTGGCTTATGAATGTTAGGCAAACGAGGTCATTTCTCCTCAGCGACAGAAAATTATTTGGTCAGTCCTGTCCATGAGGAAAATGGTTCACCTCAGGCAACAGCAAGGTAACCCCAAGCTCCCAGGAGACCCAAAGAACTGCTACAATCTCTTAAGGAGGGAAAACCAAAACAAGCCACCAAACTAAGACCAGCTGGGGAGCAAAGGAAAGCCGGGACACAAATGCAACTCTGCTACAGTGAAGCTGTAACTGCTGCCAGACCATCTCACAACTGGAGCAAATACAACAGCAGCCCCACAGTCACTGTCACCTCCAAAGTGCCAAGCTTGACTCACCTTGGTCTTTAAGTACAGCCACTCTGCCCCCACTCACAGGTGCTGGGTGAACCCTAAGGAGGGCAAAAGCACCCACTAACTCAGCATCAGGACCAGCCGGGGCAAAACCCACCAGCAAAACCCACAGTGCTACTGGAGAACCCCCAGCTTCCCCATACTTGCCGGCAGCCTGGAATCCCTCACTGCCAAGGACAGCTCTGCTCCTCCATGGAGGAGAAATGCAAAAGCTCCTGTATACCCAGAAAAAGGAAGATTTTCCTGGAGCACACTTGCCCTGCACCTAAGCTGCTGCTCTGGTGCCTGGGCACAGGGGAGGGCTGCAAGTGTGTCTGAGGGATGCCACATCCCTTTCCCAGGGCTGGGTGCCTCTCATCAGCTCACAAGAGTGTGGGAACAGAGGTGTTCTACCCTCTCACACTAATACAAGAAACAACTTAGCCCAGGCCCACACTCGAGGGGGATGGAGGAAAACCCACAATATTTGGGATGAGGGAGAAAGCAGCTGGGTCTCTATATCCCAAGAAACATGCTGCTGTTTTCTGACACGGCTGCTGACAGCACTGGGAGGTTTCAACAGGCCCTGGTGTGACCACCACCATTTTTCCCAGGTGAGCAGTGCGCTCCACCACTCTTTAACAGGGTCAGACAAGGCAGCTGCACTCTGCCTGAAGCTGCATCTGGCTTCCGACACGACATGGCCAGGAACAAATATCGCGGACATCATCACAGCTATGCTTCCCTCCCTCCTGTCTGCGATTTTCACCTTGCCGATTTTAACCGCAAGCTGCCCCCCAGCAAAAACTACACCTCCATATGCCCCCCTTTCCCAAACGCCCTCTCTACCCTCCAAGCAGCTTCTGCTCCAGAGCTTAGCTTGGCACCGGCGCAGCGGATCAGACAGCACATTCCCAAATACCCACTTTGCCTTGGAGCTGGGTGAAGAGAAGGAAAGGCCACGCATCCACGGTTCTTCCCTCGGTGTCGTAGTTTTTGAGGGGGGAAGAGCAATGAAGGCAGCTCACTTCATACCCACAAATCTGCATGCTTGTGGGTTGGATGCCCTGAAAGCCAACCACCTCCCAAAGGAAAATAATGGGGTGAGGAGAGTGACAGGAGGGGAAGCAGAGACTGGGGAGGTAGGGGGGAAGGTTTTTAGGCTGGGGAAATCAGTGGGATTAAAGTGGCTGTTTCTCACCCCCGGCACTGCATCGGCACCCCTCCACTCCCTGCAGCTTCCTCACTGCTGCTGGTACAGCCTGCACAGAGGGGGGAGGCGAGAGGGGGGCTGTATTTAAATATATTAATAATGCATGTTCCATGCAAATGAAGCTTCCTTTGAATATTACATTAGTGATGCTGTCAGGCTGCGCTTCCCAGGACCCAGGAGCGACGGTGTATACGTGGGGACCGGGCGGAGGGGGATGCGGGTCACCAGAAATCCCCTCATACCCCGGTGCAGCCCCCTTTCTCCCCTCTCCACCCCATCACATAGAATTCCTGCTCCCTCCCACCTCCCAGTGCATGACAAATTCCTTGGCTTGCAGCATGCAATGCAGCCAGGCTCCCCAGTCCCCTAGGCCCCCTCCAGGGACACGGACACCCCCATCCCCACTCACTACATAATCTTTGTCAGCAATCCCCTCCCTGCTCCACAGCTTGGTTTGTAGCTCCCTACCTCCAGGGTGGGGGGAAGGCTCGTGCTCTCCAGGCTTTAGGGCAAAAGGAGGGGAAGCAGCTCCCAAGTCTGGCCTGCACATATGCACCCACTTTGCATGCACTGGCCCCCAGCAGCAGACGCTTGCGTGAGCCCAAAGCGGGTGCAAATGGACCGCGGGCTGTGCAGGGCTGCAAGATGCACTCGCCCGCAGCACGGGAGCGATGCTCTCCTCCCCATCGCCGACACCTCCTTCCCTGGGCGCTTGCAAGGATGTTTGCAAGCACATTGTTTGTGCACAGACCACCCCCACTCCCGCAGACACACACACATGCACACGTGTGTGCTCACATGCATACATGCGGGGGGGGGGGAGGCATACCGGCACACACACGAGAGGGCATTACGCACAGCAGCTCCCGAATACGCTGCCTGCTGCAGCATGAGCAGATTTATGCTGCCTTTCCCCAGCCAGATCCAAGCTCTGGAATGGGAACAGCAGCAGCTGTGCACTCCTGCCTGTCCTGGGATGAGAATAGGATGCGTCTGTTCGTCTTTCTCCCCCACCCCCATGCCTCCTCCTTCCCCCTCCTCTTGCTCCCATTCATTCATTCAGCTTCTCCTCCCCCCACCCCGTGCCCCAAAGCAGGAGGATCCTTACGCATAAAAATGTGGGCATGCTTTCTCTGCTGGAACAAACGGACATGCAGACACCCTGCAAGCAATGCACATACACGTACGTATGCATTTGAGTAGCTGTCCTGGGCCCCTACGTAAATATCCGTCTCCCACCAGCACACACACCCGACAGACACAACGCAATGACTCTTCTGCAGCCAGCCAGCCTCCCAGCAGAGCAGTGTAAAAGCAGAGCAGGGATTTACTCACTCCCCTGCATCCAAAACAGGCGAACGTTCACACAGCACGCACACACACGCATCACTGTCGGCAAAGGCTCCACGACAAAGTTTGCGGAGAGGCAGGGAGTTGTTGGATGGAGAAGGCTGTCTCCTTGTCCCTCCCATAAATCCAGGTGATATGCATACATGTCTGTATCAATATCTGTATATGCACATGCATGGGGGGGGTATATACGTATATCTATAGCTACACCTATACATGTATACACAGACACACACAGACGTATCCCCTCTTGCAAGGTCTGAATAGCAGCAGACCAGTCAAACCCAGCTGCTTGCAGCAAGCCCTGGACCTATTCAGCATCCCGATGCTAAGCAAGTGCATGCACACACACACTGAAAGGAAGACCTGTCTGCAAGCCTCTCTCCCTCTCATCACCCCACGTGGGCATTATCTGCCCCCGTACTCCCCCGCCCCCCAGCCACTTCCCCATCTCCCTCGCACTCACCCCTTGCCTTCATCCTCAGATCAGAGACATCCACCCCCCCAGGGAGCGCACGCACGGGCTGGAGGTGAAAGGCAATCCATCCATCCTGCCCTTCTCCCCTCCTCGGTCCTCCCCCTCCAATCTCAACCGCGAGAGGCGACACGGACGACGACAGGGAGCCGAGGACACGCCGGGCAGCTGCACAAGGGCTGCACACAACAGCGTGTCACACGCGCGCGCACACACATACCTGCTTCTGGAGGGGCGGCTGCTCCCAGCTTCCATGCGGGGCATGGCAGAGGCGAAGGGGAGGCACAAAAGACCCCTATCTTCCAGCAACTTGCAGCCCTGCGGATTGCGGGGCGGGGGGGGTGATGCCCCCGCCCTGTGTCACCCGTCGGGGCTGTGCTGTCCCCTGCCCCACAGCCCTCTCATTCCCGGCTGCACCTAGGCAGCACCCCCAGCCACGCACACACGCGAGCGCGGCAGGCGGGGACGGAGCAGCCGTCCGGGGGGGGCGCGCACAGCCGGAGGATTTGCTGCCTTCGCCGCATCCGCATCACTGGGGGAAGAAGGCAGAAAGGGCTGTATTGGCATTTAAAACGCGAGTGATTAATTCGCCACAGGCTCGGCTGATAGGGCTCCGGGAGCAGGGCCGGCCCTGCTGCTCCCAGCTGGGAAGGCTGTGGCAGGCGGCGGTCCCTCTCCCATGGAGCCGAGCTCTCCTCGCCGGCACAGCCAGGCGTGCGGGCGGGAAGGGGTGGGCCTCCACCGGAGACATGAGCAGGCATGCAACAGCTGCTGGGGAGCTGCACACCTCCGAAAACACACACGCGCAACAGCTGCTGGGGAGCTGCACACACACCCCCCATTTCCTTACAGCAGCTGCTGAAGGGCTACACGCGACATGCGACACCTTCCCAGGATCACACGCAGGCGTCAGCTGCTGGGCAATCACACACGCACAGGGGCTACAGCCTCTCAGAATCGTCACCCGCATGAAAATGCAACACAGGTACAAGCTACGTACGCGCGTGTATGCGTTGCAACAGCTCCGCGCCTCCTGACACGGGTGTGTGCAACAGCCGTGGGAAAATACACCTTGATGCGTGCCCCTGCGGTGTCTGCTAAGAAAATCCACGCATAAAAACGCAACGGGGGGTGGGGGGAAAGCTTTCATCCACGCACAAACACACGCATGCGACTGCTCTGGGGAGACTGGCTTTCATACACCTCCTCGAATCACTGCACGCAGAAACACAACAGCTCCTCAGTCATCACTCATCACCACGTACCCTCACGTACACGCAACAGCTTGCTGGGAGACCTTCCCTGTGCCCAAACCCACGCGTGCCATCGCTGACGGAGACGTCACCCGCAGTCAGGTACAAGCATCCATGTGCACCAGGTGCCGGGGAGCCCCAAAGATTGCAATAGCTGCTAGGAAACCACCTTACCAAACACAGGGGGGTCTCTTAAGAAATTGCTCCTTCACGGAAAGCACATACATGACAGCGAGACACACATAACCCCTGCACAGGCATGCAGACACACAGACCCCGATGGAAGGGACACGATGCATCCCTTGCACTCACCATGGCTGCGGAGGGACTGCCTGTCTCACTCGGACACGCGCAGACATGCAACAGCTGCAAAGAAACTTAGGAACATAGGATATTGGATGGGAACTGGCTTCCTGGGACTTGCGATCCAGTCTCCTGCTATTCTAGGCAACCACATCATATAATCTCGCCCACAAATGTCTCAAGGTCCATCCTAGCGCTGTTGAGACTATGTGCTCCCTGCTCAGAGGCTGTTCTGGCCCCTGGCAGCTCTGGTGTGACAAACCTGCCCCAACACCTACACTTACCTGTGACCACGGCCCCATGTTGCCATGCCAGTTGGCAATGTCCTTCACACAAGCACACGCAGAGGTTGCAACAACAAATGGAAGCGCTCCAAAACCTCCACTTGCAGCTGAACAGACACCCTCTGCACCCCTGCCTCACGCAAACACACACAACAGCTGGGGGAAGACATTCCCAAATATCAACATGCTTGCAACGGCTTCGAGGGAAACAGACAGCTAACCCTGCCACCCATAAGGGTACAGACATACTCACATGTGATCTCTGATGGGAAACCAAAAGACTTTGTTCATGCAGTGCAAGAATCGCAGAGAAATTACTCTGCCACATGCCCCCCATTGCAAGCAGCACTATTATTTATTATATTGTGATGATGCCCAGCTGCATCTAAAACAGCCCACCTGTGGCCCACCTCCCCATCCTGCTAGTCATTGTATAAGTAGAGAACGAGATAATTACCCCATCTGCTTCACACCTGCAGACCTATGGGGGTGGTGAGCTCCTTTGACCACCCTCCTGCACATTCTTCTCTGTTGGGAGAGAAATAACATCATACAAATCCAAACCCAGCAAGTACAGGACTGCCTCTACCTGCTTTCTAACATGCCTCAGGGAAGGACACCAAACCCGCAAACACTGTACGGGAGGGGGCAAATGATGAGTAGCCCTACAGGAATGAGTTTCCTCCCTCAAAACACAGGCGATGAGTGCAAAGGACCCATCTATGTTCCTTAAAATCCTAAAGATGCAGCAAAACTAGCCCCAGGCATCACACACCACCTTGATGGCATGAAGTTCCACCAGGTACAAACACACGTGAGCATCAGCCCTGCTGAAAATGGCACGCAGGAAGCTTGTTGTATCCCTTTCTTATTCCACATATGCAAATCCAGATGGGAAAAAACACACACACATGCTCCTCAAAGAGACAAGAGGTGAGCAGCTCTGAGAACACTTCTGGATGTTCCCTGGACAATCTATAGATGTCTGTTCCCAGTTGATTAAATGCCAAAGCTACTCATTCCACCTGGGATGAGAGAAGGAAGCTTCTCTTGGCAACTACAGGCACTCATTTCCTTGCCTTTGTCACTTTGGGGGGTTATGCCCGTGGGTTTTTTCCTCCAAGCTCTTTTGAAGCTAAAAGACAAAGGAACAGAAACTTGCTTCCACCTTTTCCTACCTCCTCCAAGGACAGACACTGTCTAATCTTGGCGGGTGTTGACGCTGGAGAAAAGGTTTCCAACTTTCTATGCAGGATTTGCTCACGCTTGAGCTCCTCCAGGATCATCTTGCAGTCTGTTCAGGATGGATCTCCCAGAGGCTTTCCTGTGGGCACAGATCCATTCTGGACTCAGAAGTGCTGGGGCAGGATCCACGTGCTGCTGGGGGCCATGAGAGGCAAACAGACCTTGCATATAATCCCACCAACCCAGGAACAATCCTTAAATCTGGCAGAATGGAACAGCCCCAGGAGACAAGCAGGAGCAACCACCCTCATCCCCAGTGGTGTGGGACATTTGGGTCCTCGATGTGATCCAAAGCCAGGCCCCCAGTGTTTATTCATCCCTTTGCAGATGATCATCCAGAGGGTACAGAAGCTCACTCCCATGTTTATTTTGCAGAAGCTCTGACCTTGTCAGAAGCTGTGGAAAGACTCTGTTGTTTGTTAGTTCACAAGTTAAAAAAAAAAAAAAGGACTTCACCAAGAAAAAAAAAACCTCCTAAGGACGTCATAGATACTTTAAGTCAGCTGCAGAGGCGTCTCATTCTGTGTCCAGTACTACAGAAGAATAACCACCTTCTAATTCTTTTGTGTCCATGTCTCTGAGACCACCACCCTCCAGCCAGGCCTGACCTCTCTTTCCCTCAATGGGGATGGAAACAGCCCCGAGAACCACCTGGGGTTACATCTTTCTGCTCAGCTGCTGCTCTGCTGGGCTGCTACATCCTCAAAGACTGGAGATGCTGTTAGGGGCGAACAAGGGAGCTGACCTTATTAGAGCAACATCCTAGTGCTATTCTGGCATATGCCAGGGAGCTGTTAAATCCCGGAATAGCCCAGAAACTGGGAGTCACAAAGGTGATGATAAAACTGATTTTTAACCCTCTGTGACCAGACTGGGGAATACTGGAGGTAACATTCAGGGTGAATGCTACCTCTAGGGTGCAGGAGGTGGGAGCACAGCCAGCCATTCCCCTCCTCATCCCCATCACCCGGCCCGTGTGCCATTTCCCCGCACACGGAGGGAAGAGTCGGGCAGGGAAGGCAGCCACGCAGTCTGCCTGCGCTGTCTTCGGTGTGTGCTGCCAGGGAAGCGAGTCTCACTGGGACCGTTTCCAGCTCACAGATCAGACCTTCTCCCTCTCTGCCTCTTCCCCTGCCCATCTGTCCATCTCCCTCAGGATTACAACCAGGTCCCACATCTGGGGAAAAGGGGCCCCGGGAGAAGGCTAGGCTCTGCCCTCACTGCAGTCAGAATCTCTCCGCTGATCTATACTGTGGTGAGCAGTGACAGATTGATTTTACAGCTCTGCTTGGAGCCGGCTGCTGGCCCTGGGCTGTGGATGAATCAGCTTTCTCTGGGTCTTGGCTTTTCTTTCATTATTTTCCTGCAACTTCCCTCACAGGCAGCTAAAGAGAGAGCAAGAGGGAGAAAGACAAAGTTGGCACATTTCCTTCCCTGCTCGTGTGCTCCCACCCCAGCTTGGCTTTGGGACTCCGGGAGGAGGGAGGAAAGGGATTGTTTTCCAGCTGTCAGGAATTAAGACATGAGGCTCCTTCTACATGCAATGGCTCTGGGAGATGGCGGGTACTGCGTATGCGCCACGTAGCACAAACAGTTCCCGCACTGTTACGCCAATGCCTCATTCTTTGCCGAATTGGGTCGGGCTCGTTTTCCATTATAAGGAGCAGCACGTTTGGAAATAATATCCATGAGTGCACTGGACATTAACCTGGGCAGACTCTTCAGGGTGGAAGCTCTTCCAAGTTCTCCCTTAGCAGCTGTGGACCTAGAGGAGCAGGCAAGGGCTGCCTGCTGCTGTCTCCATCAGGCTGAGGGGTCTCTGAGCTTGCCACAGCTAGGAGGTTCTCTCAGGATGAGGTAGCACCTCCAGGCATGGAATCAACCTTCTGCCCTTTCCTGGCTGTGGATATTGTAGACATTGCCCAAGGGCAGCCAGGCTCAGTCCTAACTCTGTTGGGTTTTGTGCCATCAGGAAGAAGAACAGTGAATTCAACCAAGGAGGAAGCAGTGAAATTAAAGGGCAGAAAGGTGTTGGGTTTTCCAGCCCTAGTCTGCAACCATGGTGGGACAGTACAAGCCCTCAAAGGCTTCAGTGCAATTAATGTCCCAAGGATAAGCAGAAAACGGAGAGATCAAGCCAGCACGCAACTATCACGTTCCTCTCCACACCCCCAACACCTTGGGGATGAATTCCCAAGCAAATTCCTGCTCTATCAGACTTGCTGCTGAAAAATACCTTTGTCAGAGGTGAAGATCTATCTACTCAGGGGATCCCTCACTTGTGCTGGGACCTGCCCTGCAAGAGGAAGAATAGCCAAGTGAACCCACCACCAGTTTGGTCTGCTCCAGCCTTCTTCCCACAGCTCACCTCCCCAGAGAGGCTTCCCATCACCATGAGTGATAACATCCACCACAACGGGTTCGGGATGCCTTGGAGCTTTTTCCTGCTTTGTCACAGTGCAATCCAACAATACAGAGTGCCTGGGGAAGGAAGGTTCCTCAGAAGAAATGCTACGTTTACTGAAGGTGGACAGCTAGGACATTATGTCAGTGGCTCCCCCAGGCTCACACATACTCTTTCTCTCTCCACCTGCCCCAGAGCAAGGATCAGAGGGTGGCCTTGAAGATGGCCAGAATGGCTCAAACCCTCAGAAGGCAAGGGCCATTTGATCTGTAAAGATCAAGGGGTGGGAGGGAAAAGGGAGGGGAAAGGAGGGGCAGAAAGATGGGAAAAGCAGGAGAGAGAGGTTTCCCAGAGGTCTGTCCCAGCAAGAGGGAGGGAGGCAGCAAAGTCCATCTCATCCACTTTGCGTAATCTTTTAATCTCTTGGGTTTTAATCTTTCACATCAGGAATGAGACACATCATTAAGCGTAGAAGAAATCCCAGTTGGAAGGGAGATGAAAATGGTGAAGGAGACAAAAAGGTCTCTTATTTCTAGACCTTGTGCCTTGTTCCCTTTATGTCTCTGTCTCTTCCCCTCTTCCTTTTTCCTCTCTGCTTAGAGGCAATAGTACAGGGTAATGACCTGACAGACACACTGGTGGCCTCGGCTTCCAGAGAAAGGGCAGTGCCTCGGCTTCCAGAGAAAGGGCAGTGCCACGGCCTCCATGCGATGCAAGTCAAGCCCTCCCATGGTGACAGTCTGCAGGGACACAGAAGCACAAGGCTCCGTGCCCCAGCTTGTCTTGAAAGGCTCTTTAAGAGCCAGAGATGAACAGCAAACATTACCAGAAAGGTCTGTCCTTGACAGTGCCAGAGTGACCCAAAGAAGCCAACTCACCCCTCACCGGGAAAGGAAAAACAAGTTTTTGTAGGGCAAGGGAAGACCTGGTGGCATCTGACTGCCTGGTCCCACAGCCTCCGGCTGGGCGCTCCATGTCTCAGCTCCCCCCATCTGTCCAATCCTGTGGATAATAATCCTCACCTCGGAGGGTGATTCTGAGAGGTTAATGAATTAACATTCGTAAAAGCTTTAGATAAAGGGCTAAGGATTATTACTGTTGTTATGCATGGAAACAGCTCCTAACAGCATTTCCCACCTCCTCCCTCCTTCGAGCCTGGGGGATCATCTGACACAGATCCTGCTGCACAGGAACTCCCCCAGAGATGGAATTACAGGGAGAGTAAGGAGAGGGCTGCTGGCTGCCACAGACACTAATCAGGGGAAGAGAAACTGGGGGTACTCTATCAACCAGCAGCCCACACGGGGCTGTGGGGCCGAGAGCCTCTCCACTCACTCTCTGACCAACAGCGATAGGTTCATCCCACTCCCATTGAAGTTCGGCAGAAAATGGCAACTGATTTCTGAGCAGCCCCTTCTCTTGCCCTTCCAAGGCTGTCGACTGACCTGAGATAGTTGCACAAGATATATTTGCTTTAAGGAAAACTTAATCCCAAAAGGAAACTTCTGTGCTGCTGGCTTGGAGCAAGATTCAGAAACAACCCAGACAGACACTCCTTTCACAGGCATGGCAAGAGGCTAGCTGGGATCAGAACCTGGTGTCTTAAATCTTGTGTAAAACGTGTTCCATGCTGGGGATAGGAACTAATTCAAAGCAGGAGTCTTAACATTATACATCTCTCCCTTATACACAAGCATAACCCCGAGAGAGAAAAGCCCTCTCTCACTCGCCTGCTATAAATACACCAAACCACTTAAAATGGCTACGTTAAAAGAGAGCTGGTAATTTGATAGTGGTCTCCACTTAATTAGATTAGTCTCTTCTTGAACTCAAGGGCTGCAAGCAGCTGATCATCCTTTCTTTTTCAGTATTATCCTGTCAGCTGCCTTGCTGCCATGACCATCGATCCTCCCTCGGTGCTTGGTCCTCATGGGATGCTGACAGGGAAACCCTGGGGGTCTAAAAGCTGTTGTCAGACAGTGACTCAGAAGAGCATTTAAATACGTGACCCTAACCCTGCATTGAAGTGACCACTTGATGCAGCTGGGACAAGCTTTTTTTCTGAAACAACAGCTCTTATTCACCAGTCAAGCAACGCTCTTCCTGGCTTTCCTTGCCATGTTCACATGCCTTTTGCCTTCGCCTTCTGAAACCTGTGTATCCATAGCAAGATTTCTCACCTGGAGGGAAATAAGTGACCTGTTTGTAGGTTGCTGGTGCTAGCTGGCAGAGTCTATAGCCTGAACATCATTGCTGGTAAGACAGAAAGTCATCTGGAAGGGAGAGGTGAAGTTGTTCTGGTCTTAGGAAGGGGGATGGACTTGGTCAATTCTTGAGGGCCTTGTCAAGCCCCCCTAGCAGTGCAGTCAGTCAGTAACTTTTGCGTGAGTCCAGGTGCTGGTCTCCCCAGAGTCTTATCCAGTTCTCACTCAAATCCAGGTGTGCTGGTTTTGGCTGGGATAGAGTTAGTCCTCTTCACACTAGTTAGTATGAGGTTATGTTTTGGACTTGTGCTGAGAATATTGACAATATAGTAATATTTTTAGCTGTTGCCAAGCAATGTTTACATCGTCAAGGAGTTTTTCAGTTTCTCATACTGCCCCTGTGTTCCCAGCTTCTTCTCTGCAGGAGGCTGAGGGGAGACACAGCCAGGACAGCTGACCCAAACTGACCAAAGGGATGGTTCATGCCATAAGATGTCATGCTCAGTATAAGTTGGGGGATTTGGCTGGGGGGAATCACTGCTCAGGTACTGGTTGGGTGTTGGTCAGTGGATTCTGATCAGTTGTATCACTTGTTTTTTCCCCCCCTCTTGTTTTTTTTCTCTGTCTCTTTTTTTCCTGTTGTTTTCCTTTTCATTATATATTATTATTATCATCATTATTTTATTTCAATTATGAAACTGCTGTTGTCTCATCCCATGGGTTTTCTTACCTTTTTTCCTCTGATTCTCTCCCCCATCCCACTGGGGGAGAGAGAAAGTGAACGAGTGGCTGTGTGTTGATTAGTTATTAACTGGGGTTAAACCATGACACCAGGCTAATTGTGGCACTGCTCTTAAACTGCTGGATTGGACTGACACCCTTCCTACCTGCTCCTTCAATCCCTGCTCAGTGAACTTTATTCTGTCCCTAGCAGAGCTGTATTCTGCACAAGTTGCCCCCTCCACATAACAGCCCCAGATTTGCAGAATTACAATTCCAAGACCTTTTGCTCTCCATCAGTAATGGAGAAAGTTGGCTTTAAGGACAGACAATTTGCTACTCAATATTTTCTTAATTAATATTAAAATTATGTCAGGTTGTTTTGTTGTGGGTTTTGGTTGTGGGGTTTTTTTAATCTTCTATCTCTTTGTTATTTATTCGTTTTGATTTTTTATTTTACCTCGTTAATGTAGTGGTGATTTAGCTGCAGTTTCCTCTCTCTGCTGCACTTAATGAGTCGTCAGCTTTATTCACTCTCACCCGCATCCTCATGGGAGCATGCTTTGATTTTCTAGTGGGTGCATGAAAACACAGATTAAAGCAATTAGACAGAAATAATCTTAGGGAAAGGGGAGAGAGATCCAGAGCGCCTAATTATACCATTTTAATCAAGACACAATTATGCAGAGACTTTTATAGATTATAAATTAACCAAACTCCAAAGGCAGAAAAAATATCATTTTAAATATGGTTCATTATGCTTGTTGTTTCTGCCTTGTGATCTCTCCCAAACTGGACTTCAGGGATCATTTAGAAAAAGTTCTGGACGGGGCTTTGCAGAAATGGAGGAGACGGGACACCCTGCTTGCTAGAACCAGGGTCTGGAAATGGCCTCTGGGAGAAGGTAGGGAACCACAGCCGCATTTCTCACACAATGATCTCACCGGTCTTTTCCCAATGAACCGAGTAAGTGCACCTGCTGGTAGGCCAGGCTCGACTGAAGACCTCCAGCTGCCTGCACGGGTCCGGTACGGAAAGACCCTTTTCCGAGGTGTGGGCTTTGCTTTGCCCTAACAGGCTATGCCGAGCTGCCAGCGGAGGACTGTGGGTACTGTAGTCTAAGAAGCAATTTCCCAAGCTACAAACATTCCAATTAGAAACACAGTGAGTGGGCAAACAAAAACACATCAGGCTGGATGTGTTTTCTTCTGAACCCTGGAGGAACTTAAGCCAGCTGCTCCAGATTTATAGCTCCTCCAGATTTATTGCAGCAGAACTGCAAGGCGCTCAGGTTCTCCCAGCATGTAGGAAGGTGCTCTGCTCCTGCCATCTCTGCAGAGGAGCCAGGGAGACCCCCCCACTCCCCAAGAGTGCCAGGCAATCCCGTTTTCCCATGTACCTCTCATTCTAGTTATGATGGGGAAGGTATCCAGAGCTCAGGCAGAAGCAGGCAGTTCAGGCACCTCTGCTCTTGTGGCTGCAGCCTGGCGATGTCTGCGAGGCATCGTGACGCTCACGTTTGCTGTGAGCGCAGCATTAGCGATGCCTCCTGCCCCGACACTCCTCAAGCTGTTTGCAAGTGTTAAGGAGACAGGAGAGGGCACGCCACAGAGATCCTCGGCTTCCTCCGAGGTTTGCCATCAAGTCTCCTGAAAGGTTTTGCTGCACTGTAGCCTGCACAAAACTCTTCTCCAAAGGAGTCTGCTGCCAGGTACCCCTCTGTCTCAGCCCATCAGGGCTTCACCAGGCCCCTCTCCATTGCCCTGGCCATAACGTGAGCAGTAGTGCTGAAATGACTGCTGTCCTCTCCCTGAAGGCAAGCCTCTCATATGCCAAGGGACCAGCCTCGACCATCTTCCACCTGCAAGTCAGTGCTGGTGACACCCATGCAGGCTGCCTGCAAGGTGGGGATGGCTGGGATATGCTCAGAGCTGGTCTACCTGAGTGACAGGGATGCCACCAGCCGGGGAAGGAGGGACTATGTCAGCATTAGGCACCGGGAATCGACGGGCACACAGCTGTCAAGCCTGAGGCTCAGCAGCCCTTCCAAGGAGCAAAAGGCAATGCCTTCCCTCAGCTTCCCTGCGCTGCAGCCATGCTGTGCCCGTAGCCTCAGAGGGGAAACCCTGGGGCTGTATACGCACTGCATCCACCATCCGTGTCCGAGTGGTGGGACTGCTGTGAGCTGATGGAGGCAGCCATGGGTAGCAGGGAGACTCCTGGGACATCTGTCCTTGCAGCCTTCTCACCTGTTTACTCCTTCTTGCAGTGAAGGAAGCAGGGTAGCACGCTGCTGCCCTTGATCTCCATCACCTCCTACACCCAGGGCAAATCCAAGGGCTTTGGGGGTGTCCCTGTTCCCTGTCTGAGGGCTTGGTTGGGTGGGTGAGTGACTGTATTGGAGTGCCCTCTGCTGGCTCCATTTCTGGACTATCTGGACTGTCCAAGGCTTGCACACCTCCAGCACCCCTGGAAAGTTGGTTCTTGGCTTGCCCCCACCAGGCCCTGACATCCCTGCCATGGCAGGCACCACTCCAGAAGCCGTATGAGCCAGCCCGCCCGCAGCATGGAGTCCTCCCAGTGCTGGGTCATAGCCCCGCAGGAGCCAGGTTTCAGCTCTACGTACGTGGGTGGGTGGGTGGGAGGTGCAGGCGTGGCGTTCACACTTGCCAAGGGTTGCTGCAGAGAGGTGGGGGGGACTCCCAGGGGTTTTTTTTATACATTCCCAATACCTTAGGAGGTAAAGTCCATCCCCTTCTCCTTTGCTGCAAGAGGCAAGACAATCAGAGGTGTAGCAAAAGGAGCCAAGGAGCAGCACACTCTCTCCCTTGAGGCTTGTTGCATTTGGATGATTGACCCTGTGATGGGAGAGGGTTGTCTGGGTATTTTGAATGAGTCCCCACAGAGCTGGGGCAAAACATCCTGGTCATTCACCTGCTCCAGGTGGCTGTGAGCCTCCATCACACTGGGATGTGCATGCCTTCATTCTTCATCCTGAATTTTCCTCCAGAGTTCCCCTCGATGTCTCCCTGTGTTTTGGCTATCCCCGTCTGCCGTGGAGAGTGATCCCTGGGATCATTCTGCCTGGACCCAGGGCATCTGGGTTCAGACCTGCTGGTGGATTCCCAGGCTGTGCAAAGAAATCTCCCAAGACTGTGCACACAGAGTGGGGGTCGGAAGTCCCTGTGGATCTATGCTGATTTACACCAGCAGAAAAACTGACACACTCTCTCTGTGCTCCAGAACTACAGAGGTGACCTTCTATTGCTATCAGCAGAGGAGAGAAGGAGAGAGAGAGATTACAGTCCGAGGAGTTCAGGTCCCTCTGTGGAGCTGGTCACTTTGTGCGTTGGTATCAAAGTCATTTAAGCAGGGATAACACTGACCTGACAGATAAGATGTGAGCTAATTAGCAGTGCTCTCTTCAAGTGCTTTCCAAGCTCAAGTGTTGCAGAACTGCTGAATACCAGGTCTGGCTACTGTTCAGGGCAATTGTTAGTCAGAAAGAGGTAATGGAAACTGGATTATCTGAGGAGATGACTTGGATTTGAGACTGGGGTGCTGCGTTGACGTATTTGCAAGCCTATGAGGGAGAGATGCAGTGGGGTGCCGGATATGCCAGTACCAGAGGGGCTGATGGAGCAGAGAAAAGTCCCACACAAGCCCTGGAGGAGAGTCCCTGCGGAGAAACTTCCTCCCACATGTCATGTGTAGGCAGCTGAGCCCTGTGAGCACTTCCATCAGGAACTGCCTTTTGTAAATATTACAAAACGGTGACAGGAAAAAAAAAAAAAAAAGAAAGAAAGAACAACAACAAAAAACCCTACATATGCAGGGGAAGAAATTTGGTTTTAGAAGAGCAAACAAAGGTGTCCTGCAGCCTCAGCAAGTGGCACAGTGCTGTGTCCTGCACTGGACGAAGACACTGAAATTGCTTAGACATGCAGTCCACCAAAAGACCTCAGCATGGGACTAACACGTAGCTTAGCCACCCTCACTGAGGCTGCTTGTGGTCTTGAAATGTGTGCATGGCAGCTCTCTGCCAGGGAGGGAGTTACGAGTGGGTATCATGCTTCCCTGGCCTTGGTTAGGGTAATGTAAAAAGGAAACTGATAGTGTCCAAGGCGGAGCAAAAACTGGGCTTGCCTTTCCCTCAGCTTTTCATTAAGCACTGCTGAAACCACTGCCCTCTCTCCTGCTCTGACAGTCATCTCAATGTTGAGCCACAGACAACGAGGAGCCAGCCTCTGCTCTTATTAACCCAAAGTGCTGAAAAATCACAGGCCAGAAAAACTTTTTCTGATAAAAATGTAAATGTCACTTTACAGAGGATGGCTCCAGCTTGACAGAAAATCCATTGCCTCTTCCAAACTGTGAACTCTTCTGGGTGCCATGCTTTGACTGGTTGAGCAAGCAAGGTGGAACACAACTACTCTTTTTCCACACCCATCTACTCAATCCCCAACTGCTGCAGTCCATTTACCTGTGGATGTGCCTGTCACTGCTACAAGCATTCCCTTTCTAAAAGGCACTCAAAAAAGTGAAAGGCATCCTAGACCTCTTTCCTTTCTCCTCTACTCAAATCCAGATGCCTAAGGTGTTGGCATGGATCCCATTCTCCATGGTCCCCTGGATAAATCCCAACCAAAGTGGTATCAGACTGAGAGTTCCCTGAGCTCCTGTAAATGAAAATTATTTTCTGCAACTGAAATTGAGAACCCATTATCCCAAACTGGATGACTTCCAAGTGAGACCAAAGCCTGCTCACTAGGTACCAGCTCCTACCAAATAAGCCAATGGTCATTACTGGTGTCCTGCAGCAGTGTTGGAGACCTGCCTCGGGGACAGCTCAGGGTTTGCAAAGCTCCCAGGGGGAAGCTGGGGGTGATTTCTGTTCCACCCAGACTGGACTCTGAGGAGAAGAGTGGAGAGCTAGAAGTCTGCACGAGATTCCTGGAATGACTCCAGACCCCAACTCTCTGCAAGCTGCTTCTTCCCTTCCAGGTCTCTATGGCCTTCTGCCCCATTCCTAGGCTGGTTGTTCTGTGTAGGCACAGACCATGAGGGAATCAAAGACCAGAGTTCTTCTGAGATATGGGAAATGTTTCCATCAGAGCCTTACCCAACCCACCCATCCATCAGTCAGGGACTCGAACTGTGTCCCAGACTGCCTGTAGCTTTAATTCTCAGAAATTCTCTGTGATTTCTTTCTGTCTCCACCACCCTGGAAGTCCCTCCTCAGATCAGCTGGAAGGCAAGGGGCAGTGTGTGAAACAGTTAAGTCCCCTGCAGAGGATGCCAAGCTCCATCAGCTGTAGCAGGGCTCCAAAAAACAAGCACGTACTAGGTATTTTGCACCTGATCTCAACATGCGGAACTCCAGGGCAGAGAGGGCTATCTGATAAACTCACAGCACTGTGGAAATGACCACAGAGAAACAATCAGGAGAGGGAGTGGGGAAAAAAAAAAAAAAAAAAAAAAAAAAAAAGAGATACAGAAAGGAAAGCAGTAAAATACATACATTTGAGGGCAGCGGCGACACAAAGAGTAATGCAGAGCAGCAGAAAGCGAGCAGATGAAATTATATTCACAGAAAGCTGGCTATAGGGAAAGAAAAGGGGAGGGAGGCATATATAGGGAAGGGCACAGATGCAAGGAAAGAGAATATAGAGCAGGGAAGAGAAGGGGGAAGTCAGACAGGGAGAAAGGGAGGGATCTGGAGGGATTGCCTGATGTCAAATCTGATAGAAAAGAGGATTTATCTGCAAAAAATAACCCAGATCTAAGCCACAGCTTCAGAGCAGCTGCGCACAGCCCTACAGCACTGGTATTTGTTCTTAAGCACGAGCGAAAAAGGGCTGGTACAGGTTGCAAGCCAAAGCAGGGTCGTGCCATAACAGGAGGCTGTCTACCAGCCTGGACCAAGCCGAAGGGAAGGCAAGGCAAGGCAGAGGAAGGCAAGACAAGGCAGAGGAAGGCAAGACGAGGCAAGGGAGGGAAAGGCAAGGAAGGGGAAGGCAAAGAAAAGCAGGGGAAGGCAAAGAAAAGCAGGGGAAGGCAGAGAAAGACAAGGGAAGGCAAAGAAAGACAGGGCCAGGCAAGGCAAGGCAGGGCGTCCCTGTCCAGGGTGCTGACTGGAGCCCCACAGCCCCTCTTCTCCTCCTCCCCCTTGCCGGTACAGACGGCAGAGCCACTCCGGGGACTTCAGTTACAAAACAGTGTGCTTCCTGGAGTGAGCTGAGCAAGGGGAAAAGAAACATCAACTAGATGTAAAAGATATATTTCCCCTTCCCCTCCTGCCAATAATTTCAGCAGCGAGGCTGGACTCCCTAAAGGCAGGACCAGATGACTGGTAGTGAAGTGTGTGCCTGTGGAGCTGAATGCACATGAGGCATCTCCAGAACTGCATGTCTGACCTGTCTGGATAGGTCATTGTAAGGAGCAGCCATCCTCTTAGCTTCTCTGTACAGGAGAGAGCTCATTCCTTCAGCCAGGCTCTTGGTACTCCTAGCCTGTGCAGCACTGGATGTTTCTGGGTGATTCACAGATTCACAGAGTGGTAGGGGTTGGAAGGGACCTCTAGAGATCATCTAGACCAGCCTCCCTTCCAGAGCAACATCACCATCTCCATTGCTGCTGGATCCCAAGCTCTCAACATTCACAGTAGAAGAGTAGAGATTGAGATGGAAGGATGGATTCAGCTGTCCCACCTGCACTTGATCTGTTCAGAACATGTGACCAGAAATTGGCAGTCACACAAGTGCTCTGTGTGTTGGGCCACATTCGTCACCAGGTAGCTTTTGGTGAGGAGCATTCCCTCCATGGCTTTGAGATTTACCAAAGGCTTAATCTGAAAAGTGGTCTGAAAGCCATGGTCCACCCACAGGGTGGACAGGTGCTCTGTCCCCTCAGAAGCTCAAGAACCTACTGTGGACTTTCAGGTCATTTTGCAAGATGAAAGGGCTAAAAAGAGCTGGCCTTCTGTGTCCTCAGCTCTAGTATGTGTCTCTGCCTCTTTCCAAACACATCCTGGCCTCAACAGGCCATTTTTGTTCCAGAGAATTGCAAATCATCTGCCCTGCAGAGGAGACAGCAGTGCCCAAGAGCCTGACAGAGTTGCTCCATGGGCAGCTACAAATTGGCATGGGCACAGAGTTGAAGAACAAACCTGTCTTTCAAAGGTCAGCCTGGTACCAGTGCTTTGTTACCAGCACCCTGGGTTTCCAATGTGATGCCAATAGTCTGAACCAGAACAATGTGTTTTAAGAGTCTATTGGAAAAACATTTGACAGAAGGGGTGTGAGGTGGCTGGCCGTGCTGCAGGACTAGATAACCTCCTGATAGCTCAATAACATCACGTCCTTAACTCTCTGTGATTCTAGTATGTGACCAAGTCAGAAGGCAAACTCTCCCAACACACAGGCCACTCCGTCACCAGACGAACAACACAAACACTTCCTTCCAGCACTGAAACCTTGCTCAGGCTTGACATGCAGCAGGAACCCATAGTGACTCCTGCCACAACCATGTATCAACAAGCACAGCTTCATAATCACCATTCTCCACAACACCATGGAAGGCAAAATGCCCTTCAGGGATGCGAGGCAGGGCAGCAGTGGGACCCCAACTGTCCTGTCAAGAGAGCAAATCAGAGAGCCTTTAATCAACTGGGCCCACATTTCGTGGGGATGTGCTGTCCGCCAGCACACCAGACCCAACTTTGGGGATGACTGAAGCAAGGAAAATGTGCAAGGAAGAGTCAGAAGAGAACAGCACAGTCCCAGGCCAGCCAGGATGAACGACCTGCCTTGCGGCAGCTCTCCCAGTTCTGTTCTCCTCAGCTGTGCTGTGCCCAGCAGCTGGCTGGCTGAGTAGCCGTCCCTCTCCTGTGGGCCAGCGCCACGTGTCTGAGTTGGAACATTATTCTCCAGTTCTAGGAAATTGGATTAAGGGTCAGAGAATACCGACTGTTATTTACCTTTGATTAAAACCAGCCCTCCTCCCTCCCGGGCTGGAGAGGCCAATGTTGCTGTTATTTATTCTGCTGCCAAACCTGGAGTTCAATCCCTGCCCTGCGGCACTTAATAAAAGCCAATGCGAAGGGGGTGGGGGGTACGGCAGGCAAGCAGGCAGGGCTGTGTGGGTGGAAGGGGAGTGATTATCCAGGCCACTAAGTCCAGTTTGTTTCTTTTGCAGTCAGGCTCTGGCTCAGCAAGGACAGGGGTGCTGGAAGTGCCTGCCCCTGTGGCTCACAGCACTGATGAGGATCCAGACAGGGTGATCCCAAGCCAGCCCTTCTTGCTCCCATGCCTGTCTCCTGGTCTTCTCCCCTCACCACATCCCCGCTTTCACACAGCTCCCCTTTTCCTTTACCTCCTCTCTCTCTCCCCTCTGCTTCCACCCTCTCTCTCCCCCTCCATGACATCCCTGCCTCCCCTTTCTGCCTTTTCCTCTCTTCCTCTCCCCCTCCCTCCCACCCTCTCCCCCCACCTCCGTTTCTCATTCCCCTCATTCTCCTCCTTCCCTCTGCCCCCACCCTCCAAGCTGCTATTCCAGGACAATAGAGCAGATGGCAGGCTGTTTGTTTTATATGTCCCTTTGGAAAATCAGCTCAGCTGTTGAATCTGCGACTTTTGCTAAAAACAGACACTGTCCAACACTAGCTGAATGCTGGGGGAAAGGGAGGGCTGCGTGGAGGGGCCCTGATCTCCCCACCAGCTGCACCGAGACCTTGTCTGTCTGCACCCCACACCACGCCTTTGGGAAACAGGCCTGTGCGAGAGCCCGGAGAGGAGCGTTCTCCCCTGCATCACCCTCTGCAGTCACCCTCGCTCCAGCCAAAGCTGATGGTAATGTGGGGAAGGTGGGGCAGTGAGGAAGGGGCAGTCTTTTCCATCCATTCATCCTGCTCATTGCCCCAGTCTGCCGCTTCTCTGAGTGTTCATGAAAGCTGAGTTGCATGGGGTGACCCCAGGCAGAAGATGCAGCACAGAGTAGAGGCTGGTGCTCTTTCCAAGCCCTGCATCTCCTCCTGCGCTACTGGGGTACCCATGAGTGACAAGCCACAGGCCAGCATTGAGTGTGTGGGTAGGGAAAGACAGTCCTTGCCATTTTCTTTCCAGCTTTCCCCATTTTTTGTTGAACCCCTAAGCCCCAAGGTACCAGTCCTCATGCCAGCATTCATCAGTTGCCAACACAGCCATGAAGATGTAAATTTAAAAAAAATTGAAAATGTAGATTTTTGTTCTTCTTCTTTCTCTTATCCAAACTAATTTCTTCATCCCTCACATCTCTCTTCCCATGTGCTTATATCAGCCATCCTTCAGATCTGTTGCTTCATGGTACTTTTGAGTGGAGAGGGATCTTTGCTCCTGAACTGTGCCCCTTCTTGTCACAAAGACCATCTTATTCCACCTCCTTAGACGTGACAATACTGTCCCATTGATCCTGTAAGCCCTCCCCTCCTTCGCCACCCTGTCTCTGCTTGTGAGTGCTCCAGAGCAGGCATCATTTTTTCATTTTCTCTCTGTCCAGCACCAAGCACAAGCTGGCCTTGGCTCCCAACGGGGGCTGCTGGATTCTCTGCCAGTGCAAATGCTGGGTATTTCATGGCCTGTCCTCTACCTGGTGATACACCGTGTCCTGATACACTGCTGCAGTTTCTCCCTGTGCCCTACTTCTAGGGGTAGGATGGGGAAAGCAGGGGGTCAGAACGTCAGTATCTCTCCCCATCCAACTCCCTGTTTAGTTGCACTGTTTCTTATGTTGCAGAAATCAACACTGTCTTCTTCTCAAGCAGCGGCAGGAAGGGTCAGGGCCAGAAAATCCATGTACAAAGCACTCAGTTTAATTTGTTCTCAAAAAGTTCACTGTGAATCAGATGCAGCTCACAGCAAAACCAAGGGAGGCTTGACCGAGGCACAGTCAGATGTAACATCTAAAGAGAATCCTTAGCCTTGCAAAATCCTGGAAGGCAATTTAAATGTGACAGATAGGCAAGGGGGCCATTCTTGGGGTCTGTAATTAATCACACACAGTTCGAACAGGGAGGGAGATGAGTTCCCAGCTTTCTTGGAGTCCAAGCTGGATCAAACAGGGAGTGACAAAAAAATCTCAGGCTGTCAAGGAATAGCCTTAAAGAGGCAATGCAAGCTGAGCAACAACAGCTCAGCCCTGAACTCCTTTAACCTCCCAGGTAATTGGCCCGAAAGTCTAGAGGAAAAATTCCTGCATCAGCTGGTGAGAACAGGCACAGTTATTTGTACATTTGTGGTGCTGCTCTTCTTCCTGGCCTTGCTTATGTCTGTGGTAACACTCACATCCTCTTCAGTGCATCCATAAGCCAAGCAGTGTTTGGGACAGAAGCAGGTCCCGGTTAGTATGAAATCCCATCTCTGGAACCAGCTGCTAGCAGGTACCCCAAGGAAGAGCATAAGGATGGTACATGACTGTCTGTGCCCGTGCAGTTACCGACCAGAGCAGTAACCCACCCTCCCTCACCTTTGCATCCATCCCAGAAGTGTGCTCAGGGGTGTACAGTCCTGGTGATCAGTGTTGTAAAATGGCAAGCCAGCTGTCTTGTAGGGTTTTTCAAGGATTGAAGGCAAAAAAAATTTAAGTAAATGAATGAGAAGAGCTGCTGATCCCACCCCTGGAGTGTCTGAAGAGCCTGCATTGTAAGCGAGGGCAGAGGAAGTATCAAAATTAAGAGGCCAAATCTGCTGTAAGGAATTGAGTATAACTGTCAGATGAAAACACACTGACTTCTCTGGAGTGTTATACAAAAAAAAAAAAAAAAAAGCAGAGGTTTGGGGCCAACCAACCTGATCTCACCTCTTCCAAGGTGAACTCTGACTTCCAGGCTGGCATCCTCTGGGGCAATCACAAAAACATCCAGAGCTGGGTGTCCAAGCAACACCCCCTTTCCCGCTAATGCTGTGCAGCTCCCAAACTGCCCTCTCAAGGGACAGCTGAAATTCCTATGCTCTCCTCCAAGGCCCCACTTGGTGGTTTCTTTCCTTCCAATCTATTTTCTTCCTGGTCCTATTTCTCACCTTTTGGCTTCTGTTTAATGAACTGCTAGTCTTTTGAAGGCTGCAGCTTTAGCAAGAGGCCTGGGGAGAGAGCTGAAGGCTGCGATCAGGGTACGAGTTGGGTAAATCCCACAGTGGTTTAGAAATCTGTTTTTCTTCAGCAGCAGAACTGTTAAGAGGAGTTGGCACCAGAGGCAGAAGCATTGTCTAGCGTTGCTATTCTTCTCCCTCCTCTTCAAGCCTTTAGCAACAACTGCAGTTTCCCACCTATTTCAACTAACTTCTCTTTTCCCCCTAAAGAAAGGGAGTCATTAGCATTTTTTTTTTGCACTGTCAAATAGGGGTTTCCTTATAAAAATTCTTCACAGCTAAGGGGAAAGTGAAGAAAGGATATTGTTAACATGAAAGCCTCACTTAATACTTTACATTTCAAATACTGTAACTGCTTTTTTTCCCCCCCTCCTTCTCCTTTTTCTGAATCTTCAGTATACAGATTAATCATCATTAATAGTGTTGGTTGCTATGGTGCTGGACAGGCAGAGGTCTCTCTACTTGAAACCGTGAACTACACTTAATGTTGTACAACAGCAGGGTCATGCCAACACCTTTAGCTTTGACCCCATTCTTCCCAGTAAAATGAAAAGACCACATCTCCATCCCTTTTCATTCTTGGGATAGGTGGGGGTTTTTCCTGCAATGAGAAAAGGGGGTGTGAGAGAGATATATGAAAAAAAAAAAAAAGGAAAAAGAAATAAAAAAGTAATAGACCCAGTGGAACCTTTCCAAAAACTTGAACAGTCACATCAGAAAATAATGAAGGAGAATTAAAAAAGACAGTCCCCTGAAAAGTTTCACGTGAGGTTGTTTCTCATTTTCCCAAGCAGCTAAACATTTTAATAAACTAGGAAAATGAGGCTGTAAAACCGCAACATCTGACAGCGAGCCCCAGGGGCAGGAATCATTCCTGAAACTAATTTTAACTCAGGTTTTAACGTTGATCAGATTTCATGTGGTGAACGTCCCCTTAAGCTGTCTCTCTGTTCTTAGAGAAAACCTGGTTTCTTTTGTCGACTCCGAGAAGCTATTTTCTTTCCAGCACATTGTCGTCACAGGCATAAGAGGACTTTTCTGTCATTCGTTTCTCTACAGCCCAAGAGATGCCCTGCCCCAGACATCTTCTCATCTGTTCTCGGTTTCCTTATGAGACAAGACATCTTCCACAGAAGTGCCACTTAACTGCTCCAGCAATGAAGCCCAGTCTTAAACCAGTCCCCATACAGCCACTCAAGGATTCAACCCATTTAACATCTGATCTTCAGCCATGCAAAAGGCACCAGGTCAGTTCAGACCAGCTGAGGCCAGTCTTCCAGTTTCTCTGCCTTGCTTTTCCCCAGGGAAATGAAGATGCTGCACCAGTTTCTTCTCTTTCTCTGGGCGCATGAATCCCATTTTACGTTGACTGTCACCAGGACATCTACAGACAGGACAGGCTTTTAAACTCAAAGTCTCGATTAAAAACAGCTGAAAGTTTGAACGGGGAAAAAAGAAGATATCTGGGTAGTGTAGATTTCTCTTGAAGACTCTCATTTCTTCTCAAAGAAGCGCCTTTCAACTCCTAGTTTAGTTCAAACCAAACCACTTGCCCTGTGGGGCAGGACTTCTTTATGCTGCACCCATCTTCCCATAGTTGGGTGTCTCTGTTTTGAGCCACGTGGTTCCTAGCTTCGCGCGAGCCAAGTGCTTTGCACGACTCAAGGAGTGGTCATTGGCATCAGCTAGCCCCTGTGCCTGCTCAGGATGAACCTCCAGTTCAAAGGCATGTCGTGCAAATGAAAGCAGGGCGCTCTGCTGCTTCGCAAGCTGCTTAAATGCTGGTAGGAATGACCAGGCTGGACAACAGCTCTACAGGCTCCTGCCTTCTGCTTCGCCAGAAGTTAAAGTGCTCGTTCATTTCTAGATCCCCCTTTGCAGAGGTGGAAGGTCTGTCTGACGCCTTTCCTTCAAGCCTCATGCGTGCTGTGTAGGAGATGCCGGTGCTCGGGGCTCGGTGGGTGGGAGGCAAGAGGGTGGCCAGCTTTCAAAACGGTAAAGGCACAGCAGTAGTCACCCTTGGCTCTTCCAGCCCACCAGCAGCAGGCTTAGTCACATCAGCAGCATCAAAGCTGCGCAGCTCTTAGGAGAAAAGGGCATTTGTCCTTTCATCTGGAGATTACAGGAATCTTTCACAGATCCCAGCTGTGTGTTTTGAAACGCTCTTTAAAGAGAAATACCTGTTTGTGGCACCACCTGCCATTTAAAACAGCCTCTTTGCCTTTCAGCTTTCCCTGCAACGCTCTCCCCCAGCCATTTAAGCATGTGTACAAGGACAAAATAGTGCCAAGGTTCATTCCCCAACGAGCAGAATTGCCCAGCTTTCATGCCAGGCTCTGTACTGAGGAAAGGAATCTCCACAAACATGCCAGAAAGCTTGTAACCTATTTGGGCTGGCTCCTTTCCCCTGTTGCGCTCAGCAGGTACAGCAGGACGGCAGAAAGCTGCTCTTAGCATCTGGAGGAAAGAAACGCAGAGATAAAAAGCTCTTTGCCTTGCTGTTTCCATTCCTTCATGACTTAATTTTTATGGTCAGGGCACAGAGAAGATTATAAAGCTGTAACCTCTAATCCGCTCCTGAGCACTCCTTCTCCATCTCTTTCTTTCTCCTCTCTTTCAGCCAGTCCTAATCCTTTATGTCTCCTCTCTCACAGGTAGGAGTTGGGAGTCTAATCTCAGATGACAGGTTGGTAATTAGAGCAAGAGATTATCCTGACCCCATATCAAGAAGGTAAAAAGAGAGGAATAATACAGGGCCGTGCAAGATCAAGCCTTCCATGTTCGGTGCAGGAACCATCCTCATCTTGGTCTCTCTCCTCCTCGCTCCCCCACACCCTCTCCTTTGTCCCACGGGGGGGGGGAATTCCTGATTCTTTGTACTTCCCACCCATCTCCCCTCTGCCGGGCGAGGACTACACTTTTCCAGCACTCATTCAGCACAGAAATGGTCACATTTTCCATTCCTGTAGACCTTGACTAAGCAGAGACTCAGCCCAGGGCCTGTGGCTGGGAAGAGTGGGCAGTGGGGAAAGCACAGGCAGATACGGAGGAAGAGGGCCTGCTCAGAGAGGCTGGAGCCATGACACGCTACCAGCCATCCTCAGTTGGGCACTGGTTACCCACATCCAAGGCCTTTCTAGTCCAGCAAGATGAATCCACAGCAAGGAGAAGCAGGTGCCCATCTCTACACAGACGCCCAGCAGTCACCACCCAATCCGTGGAAGGGAGTCCTCGCTCAGGAAAGCGTACTGCTCCCATCCCTTGCACGTATCCCAGCACAGATGGGAAGCCCATCCATGCATCCAGCCCATGTCATCCATCTTTGGTACGTATCTTGTCTCTTGTCCTGTGTCAGTGGTATTCAGTGAGGACCAAAAAAGCTGTCACACAGCCCCAAGACCACCAGAGAAGAGGGGAAGCTGGGAGCACTGAGCTTCTTCAGCGTCCCACCCCCTACACGCACAAGGTGAATGGATGTCACCAGGACCCACTGTAACTGTGGCTGAGGCATCACCAGCCAACAGCCTGCAGGCACCAGGAGGTGTCGGGATAGAGGTGGCAGTGGAGTGATCGAAACCTGCTGGGGAGAGAGTGAAGGAAGGTCAGGCGACACTGTTTACACCAGCGCACAGCTGGAGAATGTAAGACCTCTTCCTCGAGTCCCATCCCACCCTGCACTACAGAGCACCAGGTCTGGTTGTTCGCCTCAAGCTGTCTTCTCTCAGCAAAGCTAAGCAGCCAAGCCTCCCTCCGACACCCGAACCCGGCTCTGGCCCATGGAGGCCAAGCCCATGGCTCACCCTGATCACAGGCAGGGAAATGGGCACTGCACCAGACCCTGATGCACAATTCTGCTGATGCTCTTTTCATCACTTAGCTGCTTCCCACCCCTGCCATCTCCAGCCAGGAGCTTCCTACCCATGCTCTGCAAATAACAACTTTAGGTTTGTTAACTCCAAGCAGAGAAGGTAAATCAAAGAACACTTTCGTTTGCAGTCAGCCTGAAGTGAACCTTTTTCTTTTTTCTCTTCAGTTTTCTCAGCAAAACAAAAAATGAAAAAGCAAGCAGAATTTCCTTTCCTGAGTTTAAAAGAACATTTCTGTTCCTGTCCCAGAGGTAAAAGGTTAGCTTGTTCAGTCTCAAAACGTGAAACAAACAGCAATACTTTTGGCTCAGGAATTGTCCAAATACAATGTTTTGATCCTCTTTTGCTTCCCACTCATCCAAAAGGGTTTGCGAAGTTTGTAAGCATTCACAAGCAGCTTAAGTCTGGTGTGCTCCTTGCCCAATAAGCCACCTGAAACTGCAAGGTTTCTATCCCTCGCTGCAGACCTCCTGCACCCCATTTGGCTGCCTCCCCCTCCCAGCCTATTCTCTGAAGGCTCAAACCGCAGCAGCACCCAGAGCGCTCATGCCCCGTACCTTGAGGGATCCTCTTGGGGTGAGAAGGGGCCGCTGAGTTCAATAACGTTGAGCTTGTTCTCAAAGACACCATAGCTGAGGGTGACCTGCAAAGAGGGATGGTGAGAAAGGAGCAGGGAGGGTGAGGCGAGTGCAGGAGCAAGGAACTTGCTTTGGGTGACAGAAGCTGCCATTCTGGTTCCTTCTCTGCTGGATTGGCCTCTGCTTTCCACCCCGCATCTCTTCCTTCCCGTGGTGGTCCACCGTGCTAGTCCTTTGACTCTCCAAACTCCCTACACCTCTTGTTATCTCCCCACGCAAGGCAGACATGGTGCCATGTCAAAGCCCCCTCCCCAGAGAGAATCATCATTCCTGCTTGTCTTGTGCCATGTTCCCCAAGGATGCCCTCAATCCTCACATTGTTCCCCACACGTGTGCGCCCCACCACTGACCCCAGGGGCACTGTGGCTGGCATCCGTGCTGCCGGCAGCCTCTGCTCCTTATTTCAAAGTAGCATGTGTCAGGAAGGTGTCCCCAAAAAAGCAGACCATTGATTCAATCCACATCAGTGGCACCAAAGGGACAGCGTGCCTGTACGCTCCCCTCCTCTACCCCTCCTACCTCACACACCTTCCTCTCGCTCCATGTCCCCTCCTCACCTGCTGCGTGAGCCGAGAGGGGGGGATGAGCTGCAGGTTCTCCAGGTGGGAGTGGAAGAGGGCGTTGGGCAGCAGCTGCCCACCGACTTTGCACTCAATGATGTAACCCACGGTGCAGTCGTCCGGCAGGCGGATGAGCTCTGAAGTGCTCAGGAAGTTTCGGCCACTGGAAGAGAGTAGGGCTGCATGGGTTAGGATGAGGGTAGAGGGAGATAGAGGCATCCACTTGGGTAGGAGGTAAATGAAGGACTTAAAACCAGAGTAAATCTTGGAACTAGGGAAGAAATCCCTGAGTTCCACCTGCAAGGATTTGGGCACGTGTTTGCTGTCCCACCGACTGCCTGGTGCGGTTCCTGATCCGTCTCCAGCTCCTTGGTGAGCTGCTGTGGAGAGCTGGCAGACTTCGCCAAGTCACTGTTTCACCCGTTAGGTGACCCAGAGGGGTCAGATAACCCAGCACAAGAGAAACAGTGTGACCACACGGCCAGGACCAGAGGGAAACAGAAACAGGACAGTCTCCTGCAGCTTGAATAAGCCATCCATGGCTCCACTGCAATGTAGCACCACACGCTTGGCCATCCTTTGGTGGCAGGCTAAACCCAATTTTAAGGCTCCGGTAACTGGAAGCAGCAACACAGCACAAAGCACTGTCACCCCTCAGCTAGTTCAAATGTGTTTTAATAGTTTTAACACAGTAGTGGCAGACTTTGTGCCAGGTTAGGTGTTATCTATCCATACCACTTCCATTTTACCCTTGATCACCCATCATTCTCTTGCCTGGGTCTATCATAAAATACGTAACATGGACTCCAGCTAAACCAGCCACCTGGTGTGGATCAGATCTGCCTTTCTGGGTATGCACAGATCCGGTTAAGGCTGGCACAGCCACTGCCTATCAGCGTATTTGCATATAGCCTGTGATACAGCCTAGGAGATCCTGGGAAACATCATCTTGTAGGCTGGGCTAACACAAGACCCCGGGGCCTACCTTTGTTGTCCATGCACCAAGCTGAGGCAATTACAGTGGCCACTGTAAGAAGCTGAAGAGGGTTTGAGGTGGGGGAATGGGAAATCAGCTCAGAAAGGAGGTACAGGAGTTTGGAAAGAGGCAGATTAAGGGGAGAAGATGGGCAGATAGGGAAAGCACTTAGGAAAAAGAGTCAGAAGAAGCTGAAAGGGATGGGAAGGAATGTGGGGGAACAACTAAGAGCTGAAAGGAGTTGGGGCGTATGTCATCCTACGATCACGTTTGCTGACGTGCCTGCCTCTTTTTAATCAGGTGGCAGACCCACTCACTACATCATTCCTCCAGTCCCACATCCTTGCAGACATGGAGCACATGGCACCCTGCACCCCTCCAAAAATCCTTGCAACCACCATGTATACGAATCCAGATGTGACACCGCCAGGAATCAATGTATGTCCGTGTTCCTCGTCCCCAGAGGCTCCCATACCCACCAGCTGCAGAGCTCACCTGGCCCAAGGCACCATCTTGCTTGCCAGCTTGCGGCTGATGCAGAACCCAGCTCCTCCCGTGGCAAACCAGAAGCGCACAGATCTCTGGAGCGAAACAGCAGAGACAATCAATGGCAGAGACTCAGAGAATACCATATTTCCTGAGATGGGAATGCTGGAAGCCCAGCTTTGATGCCAGGATAAACACAGCCCTGTTTTCATCCCAGACCCCTGACTGCTGCCCAGAAGAAGGACTTGCCAGCAGTACAGCATGGATTTAGACTTCCTTATGTTTGGAGCGGCCAAGTTCTTGCTGGAAGCAGCAAGTGAGCTGCCCAAGGCAGGCTTATCTCTGGGCAGACAGGTACCCAAAGGCACAGCAGCAGAGTGGGACCCTCCCTAGGTAGATTGGATCAAGTCAACACCTACAGCCATGTTCAGACAAGACCGGTGACTTTTCAACTGTCCCTCCTTGGGGTACATCTACAGCCAACGAGCCAGAGCACTAAAACCAACCCATTGGCCCCACCACCATGGGGTGTACCGTCTGGTTGTTTGGCAGCGTTTCAGAGGCCCAGATGGGTCGGTTCAGGCTGGGTTTCCCCAGGTAAACATCCCACATCGCAGAGTAGGAGGACAAGAGCTTCAGGAGGGCCTGAGGGTTCAGGTAGTTGTCATCATCCAAATGGCAAAACCAGCTGGGGGGAGATGGGAATGAAGACACAAGAGATTTGCAGTAAGGAGGGTGCCTCTTGCTCTCAGGGGTCTCCCCTCGGCAGCCCTGCCTCACCTCTGGCCGCTGGCCAGGAAGGCATCAAACTCAGCAGCCATCTTGCAGGAGAGGGCTGGGTGGCTGTGCTCGGCAGAGCAGTTGGTGAAGACCGCGTGGTCACCTGCCAGGAGAGAGAAGGCTGTGTCTTGGGGCTTGCCTGCTTCACACAGTCACAGGGAGGAATTCTGGGTGGGAGGGAAGGGGTTTGTTTACAGCCAGGCTCCTCCCAGCCCCCTGAACAGGTATCTAAGCCTGTGGTGATGTGGGCTCCATCCTTCCCCCTACCAGGAGATGAAACCTGGAGAAAGACAAGCACCTTGGCCAAAACTAGGTAGACTTGGCCAAGACCTGCCAGCCAGGGTGCAGTGGCTGGCCCTTTCTCAGGCTGCTTCCACCCATGGATGCTTTAAGGCAGACAGCACCTTGCCTCCCATCGACCAGGTGCCCTGCGGTAAGCCAGCTAAAACAAATCATCACCTGGGGGCACTGTGGGGGCCAGACCCCCTCCCCAGGCCATGGCAGTTCAGAGGGTGAAGGCAGGGAGGGGAAGGTGGTGTTATAGGACCACCCATTCTCATTACCCATTCTCCGTTTCAGGGCATCATCTTCTTCATCGGTGAAGACGTAGGTCTGGGGAAAGGAGGAAAGGAGGTTACTCTCAGAGCTGGAGCTGATGCTGCTCCTGGCCACCCACCCCATCCTCTTTGCTCACTGGGGTGCCCCCTCCCAGGTGCCAGATGAGCAGAGGGACAGCTGCACTCCCCCTCCCAGCCTGACCCTATTATCAGCACTTGTCTGGCTTTATTTCCCTCGCCCCACTGTCTTGGGAACAGGGAGAAGGGGACCCGTGACACTGAGTGAGGAGGTGAGGGAGCCCTGGCTTAGGTGTCTCTTGTAGAAAAATGAAAGCACCATGGTTGAATGGTGCAGGGTTAAAAGGAGAACATCTGTTTGTGTGTTAAGTGTGCACAGCCCCCCTGCCGCCTCCCGCCTCCTCCTCCTCTTCCTCCACCCCCATGCCTCTCTAATCCCCCTCGCTGCCATTATGTGGTACATCTCCCTCTCTCCAGGGCCAGGCAGGGATCAGAGCTGGTGGAGAAAAGCTTTCCTCAGGCAGAAAATGAGCTTTCATGAAATCAAAAAGGAGTCGCGAGCCGTAAACAGTCTCTCCACCAGCTGCCCACAGGCTGGTTAAACGCAGCACCTGGGCAGGGACAAAGGGGACAAGGCAGGCAAACAACAGCTCCAGGAGACGTCACTGCTCCCAAAGGCTCTGACGAGGAGACGAGGGTGTCTGCTTCTCCCCTCACCCGCCCAGCATTTGGGAGATACAGCCCCATCAGAGGATGTGGCAAGAGAAACGTTCTGCAAATGAAAGGAGGGCAGTGAAGGACCCTCAGAGATCACCTGGCTTGAGCAGAGGTGGCAGGATGCTCTCAGGATCTCAAATGTACGTGGTACAGCGACTTGGAGCTTTACCCTGCAGCAGCTGAGCTGCAGCACACGTTCCTACCCCACCCACTGGTCAAGCCTCTTGGTTATGACCGCTTTCAGGGTGGTCACGGGACAAGGAGCAATTAGCTAGTCTCAGGTAAAGGAGTCGCTCTGGGTCAGGGGACTGTACCGCAACCTTCAGGCAAGGCAGGGATTGCCAGTGGCATGGGATTTCCCTCACGAGCGTGTCAGAGCCAGAAATTTCCACTATGACAAATATTCGTCTTAAGAAAACATGTTCTGAAACCACTTAAACTTTCCAACATTTTCAAAAAACACCAGAAACATAGTTGCTGGAAATGACTTGCTTACAGATATAAAATCAGCTAATAAACATGGTATCTGACTTTAAATGGGAATCTGTATCTTTTCCCAGATTTTCTACTTGTGAAAATATTCCAAGGTTCCCATTTCCCTCTTGATGCAAGGTGGGAAATGCTTTTTTGCAGACATCTGACATGTTTCTGTAGGAACACAGGGATGAAGGAGCATCCACAGGGAACACCAGACTCTCCAGAAGAACTGGAAAAAGGGGCTGTGGGTGTGGGGGCTAGGGAAATGTCATTCCTTTGGCTCTCCCAGGCTCTGATCACCATGGTACACCTGGCTGCAGTACTCCAGAGATGCTGGTGCATGTGCCCTGGCTCTGGCTCTGTCCTGAAGGAGATCACAACAGCACAGGCAGCTGCCTGCATCTTCATCTCTCCATCCCTCATGCCTCTGAGACTGGGAAATCTGGAGCAGCAGCTGCTGCCAGAATCTGAGCAACTGCTGCCGTGTGTCCCTCAGCAAAGCCACACACGATGTCTGGGATGGGAGAGAGAGAGGAGGGCCCTGGCTACAAACCTGCCTGGAGAGCATTTGGCCTAGTTACACTCCCAAGGAGACACCAGCAGCTGTTGTCCATGCTAATGGAGCCTGGAAGAGACTCAGAAGGTCTCTCTGGCCACAGCAGACCCACCCTCTCCATTGGGGATGTGCAAGCAGAGGAACACCCAGTGTCACCTGTGTGCCTGTGGGCAAATAGGGTGGGCAGGAGCCTCCCCACTATATCCACCTTCCTGTTCTGCACCAGACCATCTATGGGGCCATGCAGGGTCTCCCATCATGGTGCCTCCACCTGCCTTGGGCAGGCAGCCTGCGGGCTGGTGGAGCAGCCACCGCTTCCCACTCACCTCCTGCACCGCATTGCCCCCAGCACAGTTCCTCCTGCCAGGGACAGGGGGAAATCAAAGACCCCAGCTCCCAGACACACTGAGAACAGCCCGGGGTGGCTGTCATTGCTGCTGCAGGGCAGCCGAAATGGGTCTGAGGAGACATGCAGCATGGAAAGCATCCCTCTGTTTTAGGGCGAAGTTGGCTGTATAGTCAAGGACGTCTGCTGGACAGCAGTGCCAGCAGTGATACGGAGCCTCCAGTGTCCAACGCCTTTGCCTGGCCGTTCTCCATGAACACAAGTGCCCATGCAACTGATCAACACTAGACTTTGAGCCCCCTTCATCCCAAGTTGGGAAAGTAGCCTAGCAAGGCAAAACTAGGAAAAGGGAATAAAGATGTGGAACCTGACAAGCCATGACCATATTCATCTCCCAGGTTCCCAGGGTATCCCTCCTCCAGGAAGAAACAGCCTGCAAAATTGGTGTGGCTGGGCAGGAAGCTGTTCCCCTGCCCAGAGAAGAGATTCAAAATCTGTGATGTGTTCACAACACTGAAAAATGTGAAAGCCAGTTCAGGGTGGGTCATCTAAAGGTTTCATTTCCAGCAGTTGCATGTTTGGGTTTCTAGAAGGAGGGGAGGTGATAGAGTTAGTTTACGTTATCAAACAAAATTTCAGACCAGAAACCTAGACTCACCTCCATCGGAACTGCTGGGGCCAAGAATGTAAGCCACTCTAAGACACTGTCCAGCCTAAACAGTCATCAGAACTGACACTTCTGTTTAGATTAAGCTTTTTCTGAGGAAAAGGCCTTCGGCTGAAATGAATTCCACATCAAGCTCCAGTGGAAAGTTTGCCATGGATCATGGTCCAACTACCAGTGAAGAGCACCCACCCCACACTTCCCCTTTCCCATCTCCCACCAGCTGCATATCTTCTGTTTAAACAGTGCAGTTTCAGGAAATATATCTCTCTCTTAATGTCCATCCCAACAGAGTCCAATGTAGAGGACTTTTAATTTGGCTCCCGTACAGTCTGTCCTAGCCATAAAAACCACAGCTGTTCCTGCCTCCTGTTACAGCCACCTAAGCCTGACCTGTGAGGTCTAGGTTGCTTCCTCCGGGAGAACACCGTGCAGGTAATCAGCTCTTAAACTAGGCTTGGCATCAGCAGCACAGCCAGCTGCTAAAATTTCCCCACTGGCCACCCGCAGAGAAGGACCCGCTGAATTGGTCTCCAGCCGTGAGCAAGGGTGATTGAGACAGCGAGGTGGTGGGTCAGCCCGAGGAGGAGGCGCATCAGGGCTTCTGAGACCCTCATCTCTCCAAGACTGGCTCTGAAAGCCTATGTCTCTCCAGAAGGACTCAATAACAGGAGGTCTGGTGCCCTGTCCCTGGCCCCACAGCAATTAAACGTCCTTTGCAAATTGAGAGCTCTCTTTTCTTTCCTAAGCGAGGTTTCTATATTGTCTATTTTTCAAAACTAAACCTTTCCCCTACCTCCAGAAAGCCCCTCCAGCAGCAGTATATTAAAAAAACAAGGCTTTTGACTTTCATATACTTCTCTCTACCTCCCTCCCCACCCCCGTTCCCCTGCCCTCAAGGCCATTTAGTAAAAAAAGCTGAAGAAAAACATGGAAAATTGAGGTGGGGAGGTAGCGGAAAACACTGAGCTAGCAACAAAAATCAATAACAATTAAAAATCACTGCTTAAAAATGACTGACACTACCGCTCTACCCTTCCTTCCTCTTCTCCTGCTCGGTATGTGAAGCATTCCTAGAGGCTGGCAGCAGCATGGAAAATTTAGCAACTCTTCCCAGGTTTTGGATATCATTTGCCTGCCAAACAGGTCAGATGAATCTGGGGAGCTGGTATCTAATTCCTGTCATCAGCGGAATGGCCAGGCACTTATTCCTCAACCACACGAGGAGGGAAGGGTGAGCTGCTCCTTAAAAACCCACTCCAAAAGCCCCGGTCACAGTATCTTAATGCCAGGGTGGCTACGCCGTTGGGCTGGTTTCCCCATGGAGCTGCTGGGCTGAGGCCGGGCGGAGAGGAGAAGTGCATCTGGAGGAGGAAGCAGGGCATCTCAGAGGCCGAGAGGGACGCGCAGACAGGGGAGGAAGCGTGCTCAAAATAGGACATGGCTTCCTGCGACGACCGCAGCAGACCAGACGGTTGCAGCACCGTGAAGTGGAAAACCACTCTTACCCAGAAAACCCTGCATTGCTTCAAGCACCCTCCTACCCACTACCTCCGCCCCCGGCCCCCTCCCTCGCTGAGGCCTGAAGTTGTCTTCTAGGCGCCCATCGCACATGGGCAGAGGCAAAAAAAAAAAAACCCTTTGGGGGCAGCCACAAGATTTCTTCTTTCTCGAGGAGCAGCTCTGCGAGGGAGGGAGAGAAGTACTCGGGCTCTCGGGAGTACTTCTGCCCACCAGCAAGCCATTCCACACAGCATCAGCAACGTGGTGCCCCACATCAGTTCCTCTGACAGGAAGGAAACTCTCCAAACTCTGCTTTAGCAAAGGGTGAAAACACCAGACCACCACCACCCCCATTCAAAAAAACCCCAAATTTAAAAGTCAAATTTAGACTCACAGCACTTCAAGATTGTGCACACGAGGGGATCTCCCCAAGAAAGCAAGGTATGGATTGTGCTGGGGAGCGATCAGGGCTGCCAACACCCCTCCTGCACCCGCGGCTCCCGCCCGCTGCACCCCACCGTGCTGGAGCGAGGGGTGCCCAGGCACAGTGCAGGCGTCCTGATGGAGGGCCAGGGGCAGCCACTGGGCTCAACACCAACCGAACACAGGGCACTAGGAGGTAGAAAACCACCGTTTCATACAGACCCAGGGCAGCCTGTGCTCTCAGTCCGGTGTGGGCCCCGGCGTTACTGGATAAAAAAGGGAAATTAAACCCCCTCAAGCTGAAAGAGTCAGGCTTAGGTTAGGGGCAGGTGCTGCCTGCTAAGAGCCCTCATCCTCCCAGCCTTCATGGGAAGATCCTGAACAAGCTCTTCATCCTCTCTGCCAGCCTTTCCCGTGAACCAGCTATGGGTGAAAACGTTTTGCTGTGTTGCATCCCCCTTTCAATCTGAACAGAAGAGAGAATTAGGGAAAATGAGGCAAAGGACTGGGTGGGACTGGAGTGCCCAGCCTCGCCTTTCTTTAGCCTTCATCCCCCGCCACCACCACCACCATCCCATCACCAAACATCCCCTCCCAAAGCCATGCACTCACCTGCTCTCTTGCTCGGGATATCCACGTGTCCAGCAGCAGCTCCATCCTGCTCTGGTGAAATCTCTTGGTTGTCTTCACGGCTATGAAAATGTCCCCAAGGGTCAGGCTCCCCTCAGTCCTGTATCCCTCTGGAGGATGGACTTCCAGGTCCTTCTGCCCCCTGCCGCCGCTTCCCGTGGCATCCTCTGGGCTCACCTTGCTCCGTCGCTCTGACTTCTCCGACATCCCCTCCCTGAGCCCCGGGTACCGCGCGGTTTCCTGAGCCCCGCGGTGCCGCACGGAGAGGAGAGCCATGCTGACAAGGAAGACTGCTGCTCCAGAGAGACCACGGATGAGCCGACGGCCCATGGCTCCCAAATTGTTCCCACTGCAGCCAGTATCCTACCAATCGAGGGCAACCTCTGCCCGTACCTCCACGTGAAGGTGTCCGCTCAAGCCTCCGAAGGGACAGGACGAGCCGAGGACGAGGTCTGGATAGGATGTGGCCAAGGAAGAGGGTGGGTGAAGACCAAAAAGCCAAAGGCACAGCAGCCCCGGGGGGTGCCAGTGAAGCGGGGGGAATTTTCACGGACTAGGAGGGCTCGACGACCCAGCGAGGCAGGGACACGTGATGGGAAAACACTCCAAGGCGCCTGGCAGGTGGCTGGCAGAGCCTGCCAGGAGGAAAGCGAGCATCCCTACTCCCGTTGGAGGAGCCGAGGGTCCCAGGCTGGGGGTCGCGGGGGCAGCAGAGGAGATGAGAGCCATTCGCGGGGGGTCTGGCCTGAGGGCGTCAGTCCCCCGGGGGACAGCAGCCCGCGCAGCAGAGCCAGAGCCGGCGGGGCGGAGGCGGGCGGCGGGCGCGGGGCTGCGGGGAGGCGGCCGGGTGCCGTGCGGGCGGCCGGGCGCTCTCCACCTGCTCCCTCCCCGCAGCTCGTTCTTGCTCCCCGCCGGCCCCGGTCCCGCCTCCGGGCACGGGGCGGGGCGCCAGCCCCGGGGGAGGAAGAGGATGGAGGGGGGAGAATGGGGGGAGCCCTGGGACTGGCGGTGGGGTTGGCCTCACCAGGGCATGGCCACGCTGGGTCACCTCGGAGGTGACAAGCAGCTGCTCTGGGAGGACAGACCTGTTGCTTGACTGTTTTTCCTGCTCCTCGGTGACAGCCCAGCCCGATCCCGGCCCTGCACTCGTGCAGGAGGAGGGGAAGGCGGCACAGCTGTGGTCTTCGAGGATGTTAAGGCCCAGGACTTCCCCTAGCCCCAGACTTTTCCTGGGGGCACCGTGGGTCCTGACAGCAAACCTGCTCCAGCACGGGCTCCCCTCCACGGGGTCACAGCCTCCTTCAGGCATACCCCCGCTCCAACGTGGGGTCCCCCCCGGGCTGCAGGGGGGTCTCTTCTCCCTCATGACCCTCCATGGCTGCAGGGCACAGCCTGCCCTCTCGCCATGGGCTGACGGGGAACCTCTGCTCCAGCTGCTTCCTCCTCCACTGACCTTGTGGTCTGCAGTGTTCTCGCTCTCACAAACTCTCCAGCTGCAGTTTGGCAGGTTTTTTTCCCCTGGGATATGTTATCCAAGAGGCCCTATGACCATCGCTGATGAGCTCGGCCTTGGCCAGTGGTGGGGTCTATCTTGGAGCCAGCCGGTGTTGGCTCTATTAGACATGGAGCCAACCATGGCAGCTCCTCTGGTGGCTTCTCGCAGAAGCCCCCCAGCTACCAAAACCTTGCTGTGCAAACCCAGTACAGAGATGATGGCCTTTCCCCCTTCCCCTGGCAAGGAGGAGATGGGAGCTGAGCAAGTCCTGCCTGGAGAAGGGTCTCCCCAGGGATAGGAATATCACAGACCCTCAAAAGGCATGAGAGGGTCTTCGGGAGGGCCCAAGACAAAGGGCTGTCTGACCACTGCAGACAGAAAATTTCGGGGTCAGCACCACAGATTCCTACATGCTGTTGCTGGTTCAGTCGGATACTGGATGGATGACCATGGAGGTGCCCTTCACGCTCCCTCCAGGCCACTTAACAGAGCAGCTGGGGAGTACAGAGAGGCAACCAGCCCAGGAAGGGGATGACACCCGCACCCCCACCCCAGCTTCCCTGTGGCAGCGAGCGTGGGGACAGCGGGATGGTAGTGCTCTACATAAGCTGCCGAAATCAGAGCGGATCCTTAGGGACCTGCAAGCTGTGGGCATCCAATCTCAGCATACCAAAAAATAAAAAGTAATAAGACAAGGACCCGGGGGAAATGTGGTGGGGACATGGCTCTATGTGGCAAAGGCGCTTCCCCCCCCCCACCCCTGCCGTGCACATGTCAGGTCACGGGACCTTAGAAAAGGGGGTCAGTGTAGGGATCAGGGTCTGTTCCACACTCCCACCGCGTGTCCAGACACAGACACTTTCCAAGCACCCAGGGAAGACCTCCCCACAGGGCTAAACCCATCTGCTGTTTCCCCAGGACTCGCACACACACACTTTCACCCCTGCCCACAACGGTTTTCTTTTGTAAGGAAGAAACCACTGAATCCACTTCTCCTCCTGTCTATTTCTCCAAGTCTCCAAGACTCCTAAGCCTTCCCCTGAAGCAAGAACATCTCCAGAGCACCTCCTATATCCCACTGGAGGGTCCCTGCAGGTGTTATTTTTAGATCTCCTTGAATAGCGATGCTTGCTTAGGCTGATTTGGGGCAGAGGGGAAATCATTCACCTTTAGGCCTTGTATTACTGGAGGGATCTGAAGCTGGTATGACTGATCCGCTGCCTCTGTGCTAAATACTGGGATTGCTCCCATGGCTAGCCACAGCTCCTGAACCAGAAATTAATGTCTCCAATTGCTTTAGCCTCACCCCAGCAGCCCCAGGCAGATGTAAAGGTAACTTCCATGGCTCCCAGGCATCCTGCAGCACCTCCCAGCTGGAGACTGTCTGGGAGAGAAAGGGGGACAGAGGCTGAGGATCCTTAGTGATGTTCCCAAAATATGATTCAGAGCTACCTCGTACAGACCAGGTGCTGGGCAGCAGAACAGACCCAAGCACGTACAAACCAGAACATTCACGATGCTGGAGGTGAGCACAGCCCATTTCTTCCGTCGCGAGACACCACGTCTTCTGGGGTGCCAGGGATGGGGGTCCATTCAGTGCCCAATCCCACTCTGGGATGGGGCTGGCTGATCCATGGGACAGAGACCCCATCCTGCTGCAGCTCTGCTGGGGCAGGGGGACGGCGTGGGAAGGGGCTGCCGACTTCCTAGGGTGACACATACACTGCCGTGCCAATCCCTTCCCCGGAGGGAGAAATCTTGCTCTGGGTGACTCGTTACAGGGGCTTGCACAAGGCTGTTACCACTGGTAATTGGTGCCCAGGGCTGCTAATTGCATTCTGCCTGTTACCTAACCCGTGACTCATTCCTCCATCAGGCAGCCACCCCCCCAGGGGTACAAAGAAGGTGGGCTGGGGTGTGCAGGGCAGCAGGTGGGGGGGGGGGGGTCATTCATGTTTGCCTTGGAGCTCACTGCCCCTCTTCTCACCCGTGTCCAGAACGAGTTGAAGCTGGATTTTGAAAGCCTCAGGGGAGAGAACACAGAGAGAGAGGGCCTGGAAGAACCCCGGGAGGTGGCGAGGCAGTGCCGCCTGGTGCTCAGAGAGCTGGGTACTGCCAGCCTGCCTCCCAGCAACCTTCCTTTCCCTCCCTTTCCCTCCTGCTGACAGCACCGATGGCCTAGGGAGGTGCTGGGGGACCTCTGTTTGTTGGGGAGAGGCTAGCAAGTGCCAAGCTGGGAGCACAGCCTGACTACCCAAAATGGGGTGGAGCCATTGATGGCCTATGGCCCCCTCAGCCTAGGCCATAAAGCTGGGGATGGTTCCTAGTGCCAGCAGCAGCAGGAGGGGTTGTCAAGCCCTGAGTCAGAGTGCCTCATGCAAAGTGTTTTCCCTGGGTACTCAAGCGCTACTTTTTTCCCTGCAAAGATGTGGCCTCTAATCTCCAAATCCATTCCGGGATGGAGGAGAGCTCGCTCTGGGACTTGTCTTCTCATCAGCTCAACAAGAGTCCCACTTTGTTTGCCTACAGGGCAAGCACCCTCCCAGGGGGCTGGCTGTGCTGGGATGCTCAGGCTGCATCCCCCGGAGTGGATGTCACCTGGGAGTTTTCATCTGGAGCCGTGTGTTACACCAGTTCCCCTTTCCCTGGGAGCAGAGCTGCATCGCTCCAGGGCAGATCTGGGACTTTGCTCTACATTTGAGTGACTGCAGGTTAAAATCTTGTCGTTTTTCTTTCCTCCCCCCTTCACTCTCGTCCTCATAAAAGACACAGGCAACTGGTTTAGAGCCTGAAATAACACCTCACAGGGGACCCGTGAAGATGAGCAAGTTAATCTCTGCTCAGAGCTTCAAAAGTGCATGGCACTAGCAGTGCCCTAATCGCAGGGGCGAGGATGACACAGAGAGGACTTGACTCTCTGGGGTTGGTTGCCCATCGTCTCCCATTGGCCCCAGGAGCAGTGGGCTAAGCCCTCTGCCTGGCCTTGTGCCTCACGAGCCTCCCAGAACCACAGACCCCATTTTCCTCTTGCATGCCCCAGGAAAGACCACCTATGACCACAACCACCACCTCTCCATGACACAGGTATCCTGGCACCCCTTTCCCATAGCAGAGCTGATAACGGCAAATGGTTAGGAATCAGGACCGTGCTAGGGTGGGTGAGCATGGCTGCTGCTACCCAAACCCTCCATCTTCCACCTGCCACAGTCTGAACCTGCACTCGGCCCATGTCAGGGTGAGAAGAGCCCCCAGCAGAGGGGAAAGAGGATCCCAACTCTCCTGGCAGTGTGGCTGGCCTCAGTTTTACTGCTGTCCCTAGGAGGACAAGGTAGCTGGCTTGTCACTTCATGATAACAAGGGCATGGAGGGACGTGAAGCTCTAGGGACCTCAGTTAGACACATCAAGTGAGCTTTTCCCTGGCTTTCCCAGAGCAACCTGGCCAACATCAGCACTAGGGAGAGGCAAGGGACTGAAAAACAGGGCGCAAGTAGAAATCGGAAAGAGCTAGGGTTGTGGCATGCTCGACCTCTCCTCTCCCCACACCTCTTGCTCCCCTACAACAGCAAAAGCAGTGCTCCCTCCTTCCCCTGGAGGGCTGGGCAGTTGGGTCCCGGCTAAAGGAGGAGACAGATACCCCATCGTGCATCACGCGAACCTTCCCAGTCACACACAAGCCCATAGCCTGCCACCCATTCCCATTATGAATGGTATTTAATTCTCTTTATATGTGGTTTGCCAATAAAAGGCTTCATTAATAATTTACAAGCAATAAAGAGTACAGCTCCTATAAAACGAGGCTTTGTTGCAAACTTAGTGTCACTCCAGCCGCGGTGGGGATTCGGCACATGAGCCGTGCTCCCTGAGCCGTGGGGCCAGAGGTGAGGTAGACAGGGGAAGAGGGGACTCGGAGCACACAGTGCTGCAGGGCAAGGGAGATGGAGGTGGTGGAAGAAGGGCTTCAACAGTGTGTGAGAGATGCTCCTACACAGCCTGATCCCACACAGCTCCCTTACATTCCCGATCTGGCCACGTACTAGAGATAAGGGCAGCCAAAGGTGATGAGGAACAGCCCACAAGGGTGGTTTCCACCATGGTGGTGGAAGGTGTCTCACCAATAAAATACAGAAAGCTCAGGCGGGGGAGGCAACATGTGTTACTCCCTGGCTCTTGGTGGCCTCAAGCAGACCAGAAAGGCTATCCCTAGGGCCTTTGCTGCCGGCATCCCCTCAGGGAGGAAGTACATGCTACCTGGAGGGGCCTGAGGAGGCAGGGGCCTCTGAGAACATCTGGTGATGGCAGCTGCGAGTGCCCGCTCTGCTACACCCAGCTCAGTCGTCACCCTCCTCGATCCACAGCGGGCGGGTTTGCTCCTGGAAGATGCATCCCCGAACCACCTTGGGCAGCTCCTCGGCATGACTCCAGGTGTGAGGCTCCACACGGGCCCAGGAGCATGGCAGAGTGTGGAGAGCCTGCTCTGCAGCACGGCACACCTTCAGGACCTCCGAGTCCCGCTGGCCTGCCTTGCCCAGCAAGCTCCTGTGGAAAACACAGGGGCAAGCATTACTGTCAGGGCACAGAGACAGGGTGGCAAAAATGCCCACAAACTCCCCTTCATATGCACACAAAGTCATTTCTCCTGCCCTTTTTCCCCCACACAGCGGCCAGCCCCAACACACACAACTAGTGCTCCCATTCCAGTCCGTGTTTCTCCCTCTGAACAGAGACAAGGGCTTCCCCCTCCTCCCACAATACCCTCCATCCATGCCACTCCACCTTTTCTTACCTGAGTCCTCTAACGTTCTTCTCTGTGACCTCGACATGGATAACAATGGGGTATATTTCACTTTTAATTAGATCCCTCACACTCTGAACTCCCAGCTCTAGCAGGCAGTGTTTATTCTGGAAGGGAAATTGAACAGATTTACTGATTTAAATGGAGAAAAAATAACCCCAGCCCCTGACAGTTACATTAAATCAAACCCCATACTGTGAAATATCATTGCTTTTCCAATAGTAATTCCATTAAATGTGGGATTTACGGACAGGGCCAAGAGGGAAGGGGAGAATTAAAGAGCAGGGGCACACAATCCATCACCGCCAACCCAACCCAAGGGCCCACCAGACCCCTTGCTCAGCCACAGCTCATCTTCACATCCTCTTTGTCACCTGCAGCCCCCCATTTCTCTGTCTGCCAGAGCTGTTGCCGCTTTGGCAAAGATGAGGAATGTGAGAGCAGGAAGGTCACTTCTGGGTATGGCATTTCCCATCACCTCCCCCACGAATCCCCAGTTGCCATTTCTTTCACCTGAGCTCAACAGAGGCTCAGGGAAAAGACCATGTCTGCAGCTCCACAGCCCCACAGCACCTGGACCTAAACCACCCTCACAGTCCCCAAACAAGCAGCTCCTTCTCCATCACACCACACCACCCTCCCCCTTCCCCCGCTCGGCTGCCCCCTCCTCTCCTCCAATTTGAGAGGGTTACCCCATCCTGACCCTCTCTCCCCACACCAAACAGCTCAGCACCTTTTCCATCGCCTCCCGGATCATACAGATCTGCCCACTGTCCCTCCGGTCCTGGGGGGCAACTCTAGACACAGGGCTGTCCTGAGCGTGGGTGGCGCCGGGATCCCCTTCTGCCAGCTTCTCTGTGAGCCGAGAGGAGATATGAAAAGGGAGACGTCAGCCCCTTCTCCCTTTTGCATGCACTTTCTCCCTCGGGTCCCGCACGTTTGCTGCCGCGCTGATGCTTATCTGTTTATGGATTCTGCAGAGTGAGGCTAATTACACGACATTACACATCGGCATGGATCTCCTGCAGCTTTCTGTGTACAGAACAAGCAAGATGTCACAGCTGAAGACACCTCGCAGGGTGAGAGCAGCCCTCGTGTTACGGTACCGCAGCAGCCTAAGCCAGCTCGCAGCCCTGACACCCCCTTCCCGACTGCCCCACTGTCCCACCCCCCCCTCACAGAATGTGGCCCCAAAATAATGACTTTATTTTGCCAGTTAGGTTTTCTGCGGGGTGTGCGAGCTTCACGGGCTCAAAGGTGGCTCCAGTGAGCGACAGGGCCAGGGAAGCAAGGGGAGGGTACATCTTGCCGTGGGAGAGTGGGAAGAAGATGGGGAGCAAGCTGAGCCACCTCCCCCTGCTCGGAGGCAGAAGGATGTTTGGAATTGGGTGCAGAGCGTGTTGCAGCTCTCCCACACCCCAGGCTGGCTGGGAATCCTCTGGTACCTCTGCCTGGCAGCACAGGTAATTCCCAGGTAGGGCTGGATCCCACAGAGCCAAGTTTCCTTTGGGAGTAGCAGTATCCTGCAGAAGCCGGGCTGGCTTACACCAACTCTGCACTGGCTGGGGACTTCTCCAAGAGAAAATACAGGCAGCAAAGAGAAATGGCTGGGTGCTCCCGGATCACCTTCCTTCCCTCACAACAGGTAAAAACTGACAGGGGAGACGGAGTTTTTGCCCTCGGTGTAAAGTCCCCAGCCGCAGTCATGGCTTCGAAGCGTGTCCCCATGCAATGTGAGAAGGACCCTGCAGAGGGCTCAGTAGGACAGGATATATCGATGACAAGTCACTCGAGTAAGGACCCCAAAGGCCAAAATTAGCAGAGCCATCCTTCAGCAAACTGGAGATTTTTTCACTACATCACCGCCCCCAAAAAAATTATACCGACTCATTTTTCAGTCCTGCAGTTGGCAAAGGGACAACCCTAGACAAGGGCAAAGGAGAGAAATGGAGAAGGGAGGAGGAAGGGAGAAAGGAGTTGTCCTCTGTGAAAATTCCCTATGGAAAAAAAGCCCTTTCCCCAGCAACCTCTGCAGTGGTGGGTCAGCCTCATTCCTGGGGAGGAAGAGCTGGTATGAAGTCAACATGCAGATCCCACCTCAGCCAGGGACTTCATCTTTGGAAAGAGCTACCCAGAACAGCAAGGCAATGCCACTGCCACCCACTCACAGGAAGAGAGAGGATCCCCATGCCCCAGGAGACCAGAAGGGAGGGCTGGCTTCCCTGTGGGCCAGAGGGATAGGACACGGTTAAAAATAGGGGGGGATACCTTGAAGATACCCAACCCAAGAAGGTGACCTGCCAGTGGGTATTGCCTGGGAAGACTGAGAGACCCCCACACTTAGCCACTGAAGAGATACGTCAGGCCCCCTCCAAGAGTCCCATGAGTCCATGTTCCGTACTTCCAGGACTAAAAGCACCTCTTCCCTGAACTGGATTGACCAAGGCCTCTGCAGAAGTGACATCACTGAGCAACATCGTGGCTTTCCACTATATGGCTAAGAAGTGGCAGGAGGTAAAAAGGGAAAGCAGCCTGGGAAGCAGGGCACTTGTGTACTCCACTGAGCCACAGGCTCCTCAAACAGCCTCGGGCATGTCAGCTGCTTGCTGCTGCCTACCTGCTGGGCACACGTGGAAGTCCAAGCGAGATGTGGGCAAGTCCAGCAGGTTCCTGATGAGCCGCGGTGCAATGCAGTTAGGTGACAGCACCACGGGACGGAGGGTCTTGACCACCACAGGGCGCACCAGGCTGTAAGGTTTCAGGCTCGTGTCCCGGTCTGGAAGACAGGAATGAAGAAGAGAAAGCCAAAGGTGAGAACACGGAAGACGAGGCTGCCACCAGCCCACAGACCACAGACCATCCTGTTCTTCCTGTACCATCCCCTCATCCGGACTCACAGAGGCACCTACCAACCATCCTATGTCCCAGGAGATATCCTACCCTGGTTACAGCACTCACCCACAGGCAGATAATCTAGCTGTAGCCCCCCTCACCCATTCTAACAAAAAGTTAGACGACCCTAAGAACAACAGAAGCAATGGAAAGCTGCATAAAGCCTAGGAAAAGGACCATTAGCAGGGTTATAAGAGGGATCCTGGGCAAAGAGACTGAGGCATTCCAGTTGCCAAAGTGTCTTCAGTGCCCACAGGGGACGGAGTGGGTCTCCAAGGGTAATGGGGCAGGGGTAACGGCTCACCTGAGCAGGGGTCCAGCCACAGCTGCTGAGGGGGCTGTTCTGGGCTCCTCTGCGGTTTGGATTTCACCAGGCGCAGCTGGTCCAAGGCCCGTTTCTTTAGCTGAGGAGAAAGCGAGGGCAATAAGGCTGACAGTGTAGACCATTTCACACACACCCACGGAGTTGGATGCAAACAGGACGGAGCACACATAGAAAAAGCACGGAACCAGGTCTGCAGCCCATCAGGTTCAGTCTGGGAAGTGGGGAGGGGGTAAGAAAGCAGCCACAGAGCAGTAACACTGCCTGAGCTATAAACTCCTGCTCTGCTTGAGTGCCAAGGTGGCTGTAGACACACACAAACGGGTCTCATTTCTGGCTTCTTTGACTTACATTATTTTTGTGGCCCCTCTGCTGCCCAGGCATCTGGCCCTTCTCCTGGGTCTTCAAAAGCTGGTGAGCCCTGAAAAGACAGAGAGGTTACACTCAGGCAACTCTAGAGCCCCCAGGAACTGTAGCCCGCTGTGACTCTTCACCAAACCCCAAACATCAAAGCCCTCCCTCAACCTCCCTGTCTCTCAAGGGCACCCAAACACAACTGCATTGGTCCCCCCTACACGGTGGGGGGCAACCCACATATCAAGAGGCCACACTGCACCCATCCAGACTCCTAAGGAACGCTCACCACAGAGAAATGGGGCAGGTACCCCAGGTACCCCCTGCCTTCTTCCTCACCCTGGTTACCTGCTGTAGTTGGGCACTGTCCCCTTGTCCAGGTCCCGCATGGTCAAGGGGTCGACACGGGAACAGTACCACTCCAGTCGCCCTTTGTGCATGGTGTCCGTGACGTGGAGGATCTCCCGACTCTTGACGCACAGCGCATAGGGGTCTGACGGCTCCAGGAGGGACAGGTTGGTACGTACGTAGAACGAGTCTCCAGAAAACTTTTTCCCTTCTTCCAGGGCTTCCCGCAAAGGCTGGTATCCTGAAGCAGGAGATACAGGTCACCGGTGGAGACACAGGAGGCAACCATCACCAACAAGATAGGCAAGTCCCCAGCACAGTTGTGATGCTACAGATTGGGACAGAGGGGGTACAGAGGAGGCAAACAGACAGAAGGTCTGTACCTCCGTCCTGTAACTCAGAGGATGCACATGTCACACCAGACAGGGAAAGCTACTGGAGCTACGGCCAACCCCTGTGTCACACATTGTGGCCTAGGACCAAAGAGGAAAGGAGAGAGAGTAACTGAGGTTTACCTCCAGGGCCGTGTGGAGGGTCTGGAAAGGGAGGCAGAGAGCTCAGACACAACGGAGACCCAGCTGCCAGGGCCTTACCTTCCAGGTCCAGCTGAAAGACAAGACTGGAGGGCTCATCCCAGTGCAGCAGGCTCAGGTAGGCGACCTCCCGTGTGCAGTTCTCCAGGGAAAGCACCTCCTCCTTCAGCAACGGCACCCTCAGCTAGCAACAACCCGATGCCATTAGACCTAAGGGCTGGAAGAGCAGGCTCCCCCCCTTCACCCATCAGGGTTACACAAGAGACCTTACAGAGCGAGGCAGCCCCAGGGAAAGCTCTCCCTGAGGACAAAGCATCCTCAGTCTGCCTCTGGTTCCTGCCTCTGCCTCCAAAATACCTGCTGCCAGCCACCACCCAGACTGGATGCCGGGCTGCTGTGAAAGCCAAGGTGTGCACATGCACACGTGTGGGAGCGGGGGAAAGTTACAGGTGGGATATTAATTCAAGTAGCGTAGCTGTATTTCAAGTGGTGTCATTCTTGCCAAAACAAATGCCCTTCCCTCTCTCCAGGAGCTTTCTTCAGAGCAATTATTCTCTGCAGCTCAGGAGGGTCACAAAGGGCTGAGCAATCTCACTCCAGAATCGATCGCTTTGCAATGGGTAGGATGCAGGACCCAAAGTGCTCTGCGATACTACGAGGTGACAGACAACTCCGGGGACATAGAGCCACACTGCCGTCTTAGTCTGTGTGACTCCTTTTTGTTTCTAGCCCCCCACCCCAACAGCTGAAGGAAGCGTTTCAGAAGGCCTCAGCATTTTTACATGCCCAGGTACACTCAAGTGCCGTCAGACCTGGACGGCTGTTTGTGCTGCACAAAGCTCTAGGCAAGGAGCATTCCCGAGAAATGGAAGTGGATTTCAAGCTGGGTAGAGCTCCACACTCCTTGCATCATCCCAGGTGCCTTGCAAACCCACAAAGCGAGCCCTTTCCCAGACTCACCTCAATGAGCCGGCACCCTTCCCTGAGTCCTGCATCCTCGACTCGCGAGCCTGGCTTGACCCACTGGACGTAAATCCCTGTCCTGTTCCCTCCAAGGATGGAGATGTCTGCTCCGAGCCTTTTCTCTAGAGGTGAGGGGTTGCTGGGGTGACCCATGCTAGTGAGCTGTACCACCAGTGACCTGGCAAGGAGAGACACCAAGTCCAGCAACCAAAGTTTGCTGCCTCTTCTAAGAACCGGTCCCCTCTGCCTCATGCCCTGTTACAGGGTGTTTATTGTACCGAGCGCCGCGTGGCACAGAGCTCATGATTCATGGCCGCAGGTACAGACTTTACGAAGCCCCACAACTCCTTCCATCCCACCATCCCCAACACCAAAGCCAAGCTGGGCTCCCACGGTCCTGTCTCCAACTACAGAGATGAGTGTCCAGCCCAGGCAACATCCCCACTCCTGCCGTAACAAATGAGACGGCACAAAAAATTGGCGTCCTGCTAGGAACCAAGGACTACAGGATCTTCATTTCTCTCCCACTAGCAAGGAGTCCACAAGGGGGGAGGCAGAAAGGAAGGGTCTGCCAGGCGTGGTCCCCCAGCCCCACAAAACATCCCCCAAAGCAGCCGGCTCAGAGCGCCTAGCTCGGAGAGCAGCAGTCACCTCCTGGTGATCTTCTCGCGGCTGGGAAGCATGGACAAGCAGATCTCCGACTTCACCCTGGCGTAGGTGCTGCTGGAAGAAGAGGAGAAGGCCCCAAGCGAGGCGCTAGCAAAACCACTGCCTAGGAAAGAGAGCAAGAGGGAGAGAGAGGGCACATCACCTCTCCGAGTGCTGCAAGGAGTTCACGTTATGGGGGTGCCAAGGGCCTGTCACCCCCCTCCTGGGCATTTCCTAGTATGGGACTGGGAATCTGAGTCAGCAGGGAGGCTTTGAATGGTCACCCTCCTGGAAAAGGTTTCCTGTGTCTCCTGAGAACAAGGAAATCTTGGCTCCATCAGTGTTTTGGTCAGAAGGCAGCAGCAACAGACACCTGGACGTGCCTGGAGGAGATCAGCCACCAGCACCCACCCCATGACCTGCCAGTACCAGGAGCTCCACTCCAGGAGATTCACAACCCACCCCCCAGAACCACTGACACCCCAGGGCAAAGGGTTACCCACTCCCCCAACTCCACGTCAAGTCTTCCATCCGTGCCGCTCTCCGTCAGTTAAACGGAGCTGATGTGAACAGACGCCTGCTCTGCAGGGGGAAAGCAGCTGTGCCTGGTGTAGCAATGGCGGGGGGAGGGGGGATGTGGGGTCCGCAGCACACTGCTATGGGTGCGGAGCCCTCGCAGTGAGCTGCACGAACCAAAGGTGTGAGGGAGGGTCAGTTGTCCAACCCTTCTCCCCACAGCCACTTCTTTTTAGCTAAGCCCCTCGGAGAAAGCCCCCACCCCGGTACCTGTTGCATCTTCAATGCTGCTAAAGGAGCCACAGGACAAGCTACAAAGGAGACACAAAGGGGAACTCTGAGGGAGCAGCTTTTCCAAAGCCTGTTTACATCCCGTTCTCAACCCCATCCCCGCAGCCTTCCCCCAACCCCAGAAGCTCCCCCCAGCCAGCAAGCAGCTCCCAGCCAGCATTCCCACCCTCAGTCCCCACTCCAGGCTCCCCGCTCCCCTGCCAGCCTGCTCTTCCCGGCCCCCACAAGCCCCCCTGAGGAGACACAGACTCAAGCAGCCCCCGGCAATCACCTTTTGTGAGGCATGCACCTATCCTCCCGCTGCCGGCGGAGGATGGAGCCGATGCAAGGAGGGAAGGGGAAGGTGGAAAGGCGGTTGATGTCCTTCTCACTGTCGGGAGTCACCTCCTTGGGCAGAGTCAGAGAGAGAGGCCTGCTAACACCGACACCCAGCACTACGTCTCCCCTCCCTTTGGACCTGGTTGCAAACAACTCCTCGGGTACCACATGCCTCTTCAGGGATCATCCACATCGCTCCAAACACCTAGGGGCACCTTGTTTTCCCAAGGAGGGAGCACGGATGGAGATGCATGACACTGCATCCTCGTCTTTTTGCAACGTACAAGCTATGGGTTTAGTAGCAGATGAAGGGAACCCAACCTTATCCTTATCTCGTTTAGTCCACTGCACACCCAGACGTGTGAATAACCTGTGGGACGGCCCCTTTTAGGGTGCTCTAGGACCAGAGTTCACAAACACAAAGAACCTGACACCCTTAGAAATGATATGATGCTGCTACATGATTCAAACCAGCTAGGATTTCTCCACCAGCATATGTAGATTAAGCAGCTTTCTGGGGAGGATAACATCTTACAGGAGGCTGTTGATTCCTAGGGTGCCATATGGCAAGAAGAGAGTTTCGCTTCCCGCTCTTTCCCACCCGGCTGAGCGCTGCACACTTCGGTGCAGCTTTGGCTGGTTTGTCAGACACGGAGAGCACAAAGCTCTGCTCCTGGGATCTGCTCCCGCCATACACACCGCCCCGTGCCCTAGCTTTCCACCAAGTCACAGCCCCGCAGTGACTCTGCTCCGGTCCTTCTGTGCCCTTCCTGAGCAGCGTGGGTCCCCGCTGCCCTCAGCTGAGGGTCAGGCTCTCACGGTCAAGCGCTCACCATGCTCTGAATGGCTGAATCCCCTGGGAACGGGATAGCAGACACCCCCAGCGCATCCCCAAGTCCGGTCGCAAAGCCAGAAGAGTTGTCAACAAGGCTCCAGGTGCTGCTGAGGTTGGAGCAGAGGGAGTAGGAAGAGCTGCACATCTGGGAGAGAAGGGACCCATCATCCCATTGTCCCCCAGAAACCAGCCTTGACCCCTCTACCTCCTCCGTTCCCCCTTCTTCCCAGCCACCCTCACCTTGCCCAGGCTGCGGCTGCCTTGGCACCGCTGGAGCTGTGCCTCCAGTGCGCTGTTCAGCCCTTCCACCTGGCTCAGCTTGCTCAGGAGCTCATCCCTCTCCTCCTCCAAGGCCCGCACGCGCTTGCGGTACTGGTCCTTCTCAATCAAGCTTTGGGAGTATTGTAGCTGCACCCCATCACGGCTCCGGATTGCCTGCAAGCAGCCAGGCCAAGAGTGAGGAAAGGCAGAGGACTGCACTACTGATCCCCACCTCCCATCCCAACATGGATGGAGAAGATCCACTGAGGAAGGAAGGGTTATCCAGAGCAGAGACAAAAGCCCTGGTCCTGCTGGGGGGTGGAGAGCCAGGAGGGGAGGGCAATTCACCTGATCCCGCTCTTTTTCAATCTCCTCCAGCTGCAGCAGCACAGTGTTCATCCGATGCTTGTAGAGATCACAGTCCTTCTGCAGCGTCCGGTACTTCAGCTGTAGATCTTCCACCTCCTGGAGGTACTGGCAACAGCGAGCAACAAGCATTAAGCCCTCCCAGAAGTGACTGCTGTGACTTCCCAGGCCTCCCCTCTCTTCCAGGCCCTGCTCTGTGTGCAGGGATGGGGGCTGTGACGGATGCTTTACCTTATCCCTCAGCTCTTCGGCCCACTGCAGCTCGTTCTGCAGGGAGTTGAGTTTCTGGCAGAGATCCTGACGGTCATCTTGTGCTTCCTTCCAGTCGTGCTCCAGGATGTCCAGCAGGATCTGCTCAGAGCCTGGCACCGGGCCCTCACCTGGCGTCTAGGAGGTGAGAGGGTACTGTCACTGCACCACGAGCACCAAGGGACCACCAGACCAGGGCAGTGACAGGCAGACTGGCACGACTGCCAGCACTGTTCTGCATTAATCTACTGTGCGCTCCAAAGTCACACTCGTAAGCACATCCAAGAGTCACAGAGCTGGAAACAGGGGCCTTTTACTACTACCCAAACCCCGAAGCAACGGCAGCCACCGCAGCCAAGCAATATGCTCAGAGGAAGGGACAGCCAGCCCAGGACAGCGATTTCCCTCTTCTTTCCAGCGCCCCTATCACCAGCACTGCAGATGCCCCAGGAAAGGAGGTGATGCCCCACTAGGTACCTGCAACATGCCCTGCAGCTCCTGTAGCGATGCCGTGAGCCGCTGGTTCTCAGCCCACAGCTCGGACACGGCGTCGGGATGGCCCCGCTCCTCCGCATCTCGCTGGGGCTGCGCAGACGCCTGTTTCCGCAGCAGGCTACACTCCTCCTCCAGGCTGGTCACTTTGCATTTCAGCTGGTCCACCTGCAACCCAAGGAAGAAACGTGGTCTGACACACCTTGGGGCATCCTCAGTGCAGCTGGCCTTGCCCCTGGGTGGACCCAGGACCTGTGGTGCGCTGCCAGGGCCAGCAGCGAGTATCTCAAAGGCTTCCTGGCTCCTAGAAGAGCTGAGAAAAATCCACAGCAGAAAAATCCACCACGGAGTGGTCACCTCTGGCCTAGGAAGCGTTTGAGGCTCAAGCTGCTGGAGGCTGCAGGGTACCACAGGTTCTTCATCACACCCTGACCTGCTCTCACACTCCTCCAGCATGTCACGGGAGACAGGGGAGGTCAGTTACTCTGAGGAGTAAAGGAGGTCCTCGCAGACCTGGAACGACTGATGAAGCTGAGCAGAGGACCAGAGTTTCACAGCCAGGTAAGGCTCAGAGCAAGCAGGGCAGAGGAAACCTATCAGAGCCACGGAGCACCAAGCAGCACTGCTGGAATTGCCAAGGACGGAGTCGCAAACAGGATTACTTCTGCCAGTCTGTCCAGAAGACCTAGGATGGCTTCCGGGGACCCATCGCTTCTGGACCGCGGAGAAGGCAGGCAGGGACCTGGCGACTCACCCTGCTTCCAGAAGGATTTCTCCACCCCACAGACATCCGCAAGCCATTCACCTCCCCGCTCAGAGGAGGCCCAGGAGAGCTGGCATTGGCAGGAAAAGCAGATGAAAGGTAGGGAAGGATCCCAGGGCTGGCAGAGCAGGATGAGGAATGAAAGGTAACTGCAGGGCTGCTCGAGAGATCCAGGCCCAGACTGGTGGGAGCAATGCTGAGAGGCAGCAGAGCACCAAGAAAACTGGGTTATTAATGGGCTCAAGGTACGGCTGTTCTTGCCCAGGCAGGAAATGGGTGCGTGTTTGCTGGAGCCGAGAGCTTGGCAGCTGGAGCGCAGCGTCACGAATTCCTTCAGGTATGCGGCATGAGTCTCCCAAACATCACGAGAGAGACAAGGAGGCGGTGGGGAGCGGGGCAGGGGGTGATAGGCCGTCTGGGTCAAAACGGTCCTGTGAGCGGGGAGGGCTGGGCAGCTCCAGGCGGCACGCACACACCCAGCACCCCGTGTGCGGGTGGCTGCACAGCCTCCACCCTCACTAGAAAGAGGAAGATGCAAGCCCTTTCCTGAGGAAGGAGTAAATACAAACAGGCAGCTTGACAGAGCAGCGGATCAGGCAGCGTGGGGCAGCAAGCACATGCAGGAGCAGACAGGGCATCTTGTGGTTTCGACAGCCAGGCTGAGAGCCAAGAGGTGTCGCAGAAGGCACCGCCCTGACAGCTCCTCTGAGGAGTTAGCTCTGGTTCCTCCTGGTGATGTATGTGCCATGGCAGGAGCTGGTGATATGCCTCCAGCCGCCCCAGGGCAGCGGCAAGCCCCCTGCGCCGTGCCCACACTCAGCCGCTCCACGGGGCATCTTTCCCCTCCAAGAACAGGGGCACATGCCCCGACACACGTCCCACCTGCCATCGACACCTTCACACTCGCAGATGTCCACCACACGTGGACATCCGTGTGCATGCCTCTTGGCCATCATTCCACCCCTGCCTCCCGCCGCCCACCCTCGCGCTCCCCGGGGCCGTACCACCAGCTGCAGGTCCCGACTCCGCAGCACGGCCAGGTTCTTCTCCTCGCAGAGCTGCGCGTAGCGCATGGCCATCATGTAGTTCTCGTCCTTCAGCCTCAGCAGCTCCACGCTGTTGGAGTCCCACTCCTCTCTCAGCCGCTGGTAGCGCTCCTGCACCTTCAGGAGCTCCTGCAGCTGCTGCTCCAGCCGTGTCTGCTCTTGCTCCAATGCCTGGTTTTTCACCTGGAGCTGGTGCTCCTTCAGCAGGTGCTCCTTCCGCTGAGCCCTCACCTTCTTCACCTCCATCATCAGGAACTGAGTTAGTCCCTCGGGGCCTTCCTCATCTGGGGGAGAGACCAAGGAGAATCAGGTCCTGGCTGCTGAGATAGGGGTAACCCCCAAAAAAGTAACCCAACTCTCTGTCTCCCAACAAGGGGTGCCAAGCTTCCCTGTGGGTTTGCAGCCCTTCTTGTCCCCAGGCTTATGGCACCACAGTCCATCACACACAGAGATACAGCTCCCTCCTTCCCAGATCCAGAGCGTGGAGCTATCGGGGTTCCTCGCACACAGGTAGTGTGAACCAGGGCTTTATACATGCACACGCACAGATTTCTGGCCCTTTCCACATGAGCAGGAGTCAAAGGAGGGGACGGAGCACCTTCCCCTACCCAGGATCATAGAACAGCGCTGGGCTGGCTCCCTCCCTGTTAGCCGGGTGTAGTGCTCTGGGTAGTAAAACTCTAAAGACTCCAGGAAGGCTTCGTAGCCTCGCTTCCCACGGCGCCGGAGGATATCCATCAGGTAACCTGGAAGAAGGGATAAAGACCCTGGATGAATTCCCTGCAAACCAGAGAGAAAACAGCATAAACCACCTTCACAACCCAAAACAGCTTCTCCACCAGTTCTACTTCCATCCACAAGACCAGGAATGGCTTGGAGAGAGAAGGGGGTGGAAGCACTGTCCTGGTCTGTGTGCAGCCATGTGGGAGGCCCACAGAGGACGAGAGGGAGGTCTGGCTGCAGAGCATCTCAGGGAACAACAAAGCCAGGGCAGCAGTGCAGTGGGAGGGACCAGGAGCCCACGCCACCACACACTGGGTAGCACCCACTGCATGTCAAAACCAGGTTGTCCCCCACAAACCAAGCCCATCTAAGTCCAAGTTTGCTCGTTCTCCCACCTGTCTGGTTGCTTTTGCAAGGGAATCGGCATGAATTCAGCACCTCCTCCTCATCCTGTTCATCTATCACGCGGCACTGGCGCAGGTACGGGGTGAGCTTCGCAGGGTTCAGGGAGCGGGTCAGCTGGTGCCGTGCACTCTCAATCTTCTCCCAGATGCTGTCTTCTTCCTCCTCCTGCTCCGAGAGGCTGCAGGCTTGGAGAGGGGCATTCTCCAGGGCTGGGAGGATGAAAGGAAAGAGAAGGTCTGAGGAATGATGGAGGAGCACAGGGTAAAAGGTGTAAATAGGCATGGGAGAACGTGAGTCGAGGTGTGATTCTGCAAATGATTCAGTAGTCTCCCAGATGGGACCCAAGATACATCAAAAGTCATTCTACATACAAATCGGTCCAGCAGGACCTTGAGTGTCCACCCAGGGCCTTAGATACGCAGGAGGCAGAAGGCAGTGGTGCATAAAGCAGTTAGGAGCTATACAGCAGGAAGTCTAGGGAAGATGTCACCTTCATCCCTCAAGCACTCTTCAATACCCCCCACCATCGCACGTCTTCCCTTTTTCCCCATCCCCAAGAACGGGCAACTCTCAGGACCAAGAGTTTTCACAGCCTGGGACATGCTCTCTCATACTGGGGTTGGAGAGGAAGGTTTCCCTGGAAATGAATCCACCTGCCCTGTGCATGCCCCAGGCATCGGTGACCAAACTAAAGACCTCGAGGGCACCATCCCATGGAACACCTTGGCTCCAGGTACTGGAGCGCATCTTCCACACATCCATGCGGAGCCCTGGAAATAAGGGCAACAACGCAACCCCTCTGTCAACCCAATAAAGCAAAAGGGACCCCTGGAAGTCAGTGGACCAAAAACCCCGAGAGCAGTGGTGAACCTGCTCCATCAAGTCCTACAAGCTGTGATGGAGCAGGTATGTGCAAGGAGCTCTCTTCCCAGCTGTGTATCACCTCAACCAGTGTTACCTATTTTCACTTGAGAAATAAAATCTGCTTCACAAGGCCGGCACAAATCCTTTTAGCTGGGCAAAGCAACAATCTTCTGGGACCTATAAGCCATCTCTCCTCCCCAGGAGTTAGTTACCTGCTGCTCCGGGGCTGGCATCAAGGCCAGCTTTCCTACCCCAGACACACAAACATCCCCAGGGGCAGTGCAGCGGTTCCTGTTGCATGAGGGCAAAGGGGAAAATAAAAAAAAATCTCCCGCTTTTTCTTCTTTTCCTTGGGTTTTGTGTGGGGTTTTTTCTTTTTTGTGGTGAGAACGATATCATGCGATTTCAGACAGCCAACTAGCACAGCAAGGGGGACGGCCGAGAGAGCCGCGAAGAAGTTAATCCTCGAAGTAGAAATACGGGAGGCTCAGGGGCTGTCTGGCTGAAGGATAACAGGAAAAGCGAATTGATGAATCCACAAAAGATACTCGAGTGTCTGATTTCCAGCACCAAAGGGCTTAGGAGCCTAAATACCGATATAGATCTGTGTCATCATAGGTTGCATAAATAAAACAAACTGCGTTTCTTGCAGACATTGATCTCTCTCATTTGGGGCAGGCTCGCTTGCCACAGGGACACAAGTGTGCAGAAGGGGGTGCAACAGCAGGTCACAGAATGCCTCGGTTCTCGGCGGATCCATGCCGTTAAATCCAAGTGCTTTTCCAAGAAACCCAAGCCGGCTGTGCGAGCAGCCACCAGCTTCTCGGCAGGCAGGCTCGGCAGAGAGAGGGAGGGCGGAGGGGTCTGGGAGCCCGTACCCCTCCATCCGCCCTGGGTACCACTCCTCCCGCCCGGGGTACCCCTCCTCCCGCCCGCCGCGGCCCCTCTAGGCCGGAATGGGGGGGGGGGGGGGGGCGTCGCTTCCCCTTTCGGCCAGCCCGAAGGCGCTCTTCGAGGAATGGCGAGCGGGAAGCCAGCCCTGTGGAGCTGGGAAGGAGGAGGAGAAGCGGAGCAAACCCCCCCTCCCCGCCCCCCGAGCCTGTGCGAACCGCCCGGCCACCCCGGGGCGATACCGACGGGCGTGGCAGCACCCTCCTCGGGAGAGGGGGCACAGCGGGGCTGCGCCACACTGGAGGGCTCCGCAAGACCCGGGGAGAAGCCTCCCATCCCCCGCTCCCGGCCAGGGGCTCGGCCCTTACCCGCCATCCCCGCCGCCGGGCGGACTGCCCCGCTCCGCGCCCCGCTCCGCGCCGCCGCCCGTCTCGCCGCCCCGGCAGGTGTGTCTGAAGGGCTCTCCCCACCCCGCTGCACCTTCCCACCTTCCCTCCCTCCCTCCTCCAGCCTGCTGGGAGGGAACCGGCATCCCCCTGGGCAATGGAGAGCTCAACCCTGCCCGCCCCCGGGGGTCGCGGTGGCACTCACCGGCGGGGCGGGGGCGGCCTCTCCCGGTTCCTGACACCCTCCGGCTGCTCCTCACCTGGGCGAGTCGGGAAAGGGTTTTTCTCTGCGTGTGTCCCGGCTTTCTCCCCCACCGCCCCCCCTGCTCAGCCCCGGGATGGAGCTTCTCTCCGGAAGGATGTGGCTCGCCAGCGACTTCTCTTCCGAAACGCACCCGGCTTCACCTCCCGACAGGCTGGCGGGGGAAGGGGGTGCCCGGCTTGGCCTCCCTGCCCGCCGCGGTGGGGGGGTCTCTCCTGGCAGGGCGCATCCCCCCCCCCCAGCTCTCCCCGGAGAGAAAAGGCACGTAAGGAGGAACTTTTTTGGTTGAAGAGCTCCACAGATTGTAGCCTGGCCACCCCAGGGGTTTCGGGGGAGCTGGGGTGGGGGGCGTTCAAGCAAGGGGAGAAAATGAGGGTGATGGAAAGAAGCCCGATCCAGGCTGAGAAGGGGTCCCACAGGCTTAATTTTGGCCCCCAGTCCTCAGCAGTGTCTGTGGGTGGAGCTGGGCGTGGAGGCACCCCCGGGGCAGCGTGACTGAGCCTACCCCAGGGCAGGCAGGGGCTTGCACCAGCGGCATGACCAAGCACTCCCCCCGGGCCAGGGGCACATGCCGGGAAGCTTTCCTCCCCCTCCACCGGCCCAAGCGGCCACAGCAATCCCAGGAATGGATCTGTGTATTCGCACAGCATCCCAAAGGGCCCGCACAGGGTAACCTCCACCCCTGCTGTGTGCCCGATTGCCCAAACCTGCGCATACCATTGGGACCCCGAGGGGTCTGGGGGAGATGGAATTGGACACTGTGGTTCGGTTCCAACATTGCATGCCACCCTCTTCAAGGCTAAGGCGTTATTCATTTTCTCTAGCAACCCCATTTCGCTCTCATTTCATCACTCTCAACCACGTCAAACCTCAGCGGCCAGGATAGACGGCGCAGACTGTGCGAGAGGCTTCCAACGCAATATCAAGCTCATAAGAAACGGGAGTTCATCTCATTCCCTCCAGCCCCGGGGTCAGCCCGCAGAGCAACCCTCCGGGGCTCTGGACAAAGCGTGAAGGAGCTCTACATCGCTCCTGTCCCTGCCAACAAGTTCCCGAAAGGGAGGTGCCCTCAGCATCCCACCACCCTTCTAGACCCCATCTCTGAATGGAAACCTGTCTCTCCTCCCTCAGATAACTGAAGAAACCGAAGTGGGGGGAGTATGAGACAATCTTGACGTATGAACTGGCCCTCCTGCCCTAAGGGTTCCCGCTGCACCCAAAATGAACATCTTTGGTTTTCCTCCAGGGCCAATGGCAGGCGCATCCCCTCTGGTCCCCGCACATCTCCTGCACCACCTTCGGCAAGGTGGTTTGAGGGACGGGAGGCTTAGCAAGACCATTCCCCGTACTGCTATGTTCTTTCTGAGAACAAGCACGTTCCCTCTGGGAATTGAGACTGTACCTGTGATGCACAGAGCATCACACAGATACATAGCCTTTTTGTTGCAAAATACACACAGGTATTGAGCAAACAGGCACGCGCACGCAGGGCTTTTGGCAAGCGCCACCTCCTCTGGCGTGTCACTCATCCCAACAGGCACCGCTTGACACCCCGAGCATATGAATTGGCTGCTGACACCCTCCCTGTGAGGGGTCCCGACCGCCGCCTTCCCCTCCCTCGCGAGCCCAGCACGGCACAGCTCCCTCCCAAAGGGTACGTGCTGACGCAGGACCACCTGCAGCAGGGCACAGCTATGGTCTCCAGCCCTTACCTCCAGCCAGAGGAGTCCAGCTGAGAGATCAAAAGCAAGTACAAGCAAGGCTGTCTGCAGGGAACCTGTTCTGACTCAAGCCATCTCAATTTTTGCCTGCTAGTTATTCTCTTGCAAACAACCCAGATCTCTCTCTCTAGTGAAAAGATTTCCTGAGCAAGATATTATGTGGTGATAGTAGATAAGATCTTCGCAGTCACGATAAAAGCCCCAAAACAAGGGTTGGTTTCTCTCATTCACTCAGAGAGATGGAACTCAGGGCTGGTGTTAGGGAAACCTCTCCCTCCACACGCCCTGACCCCACAGGCTGTGGCTGCGGTGCTTTGTGACTCAGAGCGCGCAGACATCAGAGAGCGAAGGTCCCACATCAAGCACCCTCAGTTGTCCTCCTTCGTGGATGGTCTCTTCCGAGCTCAGCTTGTAGCTCAGGAGCAGGCAGACCACCCCTGAAGGTTCTGCGCTGGGTGGATGATCCCAACAGATCAGACAGCTCCTGAGAGGGAGGAGATGGTGTGTCCCTGATTTTTTGGGCAGGGTATGGAGGCACAGAGATGTCGGAGGGAAGCTGCAGCCATACAAGACACCCCCAGTTTGTCTGAGATGTGCAGTCCCACCGGACACTTCCAAAACAGCTTTACCAGTAGCAGCTGCTTCTGCGCTGGCACACCTGAGTTCGCACCAGGAATGACAGTGGGGTGTTTGGGTGGGTTATTTTTATGTTGGGTCGTGGGCTTGGGTTCCTTTTTTTTTTTTTAATTGTTCAGATACTAACCAAAATAGTCGCACTGGTAAAACTTTCCAAGCCCAGCCGGCTCGCACAGGAAATCTATGACAGGCCGGCAAATGGTGAGCCACGTGTTGTTTCCACTGCCAGAGGAAGGGCTTAGCACACACGGCCCTCAGAGCCTGACGGGCAGCTGGGTCTTCCGCAGGACCTTGCGGTGTGGGTCCAACCATCGGCACCAGGAGGTCGGCGGGATCCCTCGGAGGCGAGCGAGCCCGTGCTGCTGGGAGCAGGTCTGGGTACGCCACAGCACCGCGTCATTTGACCTCTCCTGGAAACGGCTTTTGGAGGGTCTGAGGCAGGGAAGGAATTCATTAAATTCCCAACCGTGTGGCTAAAACGCTGTCAGTATAAAGCTCGAGCTGCGGTTGTGGATGGTGAGCTTAGATGCCCTGTAAAGTCCTGCCCTGTGTTTTGGGATCTTTACAAACCTGCTCTGAAGCCTCCTACCCACACAGAGTCCACAATGTGAGCTGGCCAGAACATCTTCAATAATACATTTCTTGCTTGGTCCTTTTTTTTTTTTCCAATCAAAACACGCTGTTCTTCTCACAGCCCGGTGACTCGCAGCCCTGCAGCTTCCAATGAAGTTTCAGAGGGGATGTTTGCTAAGGTCCGCAGTGTTCTTCCTAGTCAGGGCAAGGAAAAGAGTTTGAAATAACCCCCTTAATAATAACTTCCACCCTGCAACAGCTGTCCCAACACGATTTGGTATCATGAAAAAACTCTCTGCAGTTTTTGTTCCTGTGTGGAACAAAAACAAATGCTGAAAACGCGAATGAGGTTGTGAAACAGAATTATCGACTCCAGCCTGATCTAATCGGCTCATGTGCTGGTTCACACCAGATTAGTTAACACACACAGAAAAAAACACCAAAACCCCTCTTTTATTTTCCTAATGACATTCATCAAACTCGGTGTTTCTATTAACAACCTTTCAAGGACTTTGACTACCTGCACATCTCCCCGACGCTTTCCGTAGTGGATGGAATACTGCTCCAGTACGCTGGCAGCGGTTTGTTCCCTTCATGGTGTTGGTGGTGACTGCAGAAGGGAAGGGGGAACGAGGTCTCCCCCACAAAAATAAAAGGGACAAGTGGCCTTCACGGCAGGAAGGAAATGCATGTGTGTGGAGATAGCAAAACAAGCAAATAGTTCCTTCAGCATTCCTCCCCCTTGCACACACCCATTGCCTGGAGCTACAGGAGGCAGAAGTGCGTGGGAGCCTTTTGGGAAGGTATTGGCAACACATCTCTGCCCTCATTAGGGCTTCCAGGTGTGCAGGGTGGCAAGGAAGACCAGAATTAGAGCAGGCTGATGGGATTTGGGTCACTGGGATAGGTTTCCTCCAAAGCTGCCCCCACCAAAGGGGCTCTACCTCAACAGGGCTGAGCCTGGAAATCTCCTCACGCCTGGCTTCCACCTCAGCCTTGCTCACAGCTGCCTTATTCTTAGGGCATTATTCCTGCAGGATGGATCCCAGCTTTTTTTTTTTTTCCCCTCCCTTTCCAGACTCCATCTCGCTGCTCATTCTGAAGCCAATTTGCCTGGCTGGTTCTGCATCAGACTTTGCAAGGGGACCATTAAAGTCTGCGCCCCGCAGCATAGGAAGGGTCCAAACGCTCACCGTACAGAGGTCACAGTGAATTCAGGGGAGCAGTATCTGCTCTCCCCAGGCACACCCCACTCTGTCTGGAAACCGGGAGTGAATTCAGCTCTCCAACAAAGGATCCACCTTTGTTTCCTACCGGTGTGCCTGCAAACAGACTCTGAGTCCTAAGGGAGGAGAACCACGTGGACTGAAGATGTACACAAATAGGGGGTAGATCACACCGGCTCGGGGCAGAGAAGGAATGACGGTCCAAGAGGCAAGGCGATGGGCGAGGGAGCCCAGAGAAGGAACAAACCCAACAGTATTTTCATTGCAGCTCACCAAACCCACCCGCTTTTCCTCCGTGCTCTCCTTGCACGCTGGAGCTGCAGCCACCAGAGGTCAATGTGACCACGTCAACCTCAGCCAGCTGCTGGGTGCTGTACCGAGACCCTTTGAAACTCCGGGGTGACAAACAGAAATATGAAGTAGGTAGTGTTTTCCACCTCTCAGGGCATAACTTTGAGGTAGATTTGCATGTAAACCAACATTCAGAGCATTAGTCACAATGTGACCCCAGCACTATCCTGGAAAAAAGGGCTCAAGAACACCCTGCAAACAGTCTTAACTGAGACCCTGTCACTTGCCCGTGGTCCTACAGGACCCCATAATTGCTCCAGTCACTCCAGGCATGGCTCATACTGCTGGTTTCAGTACCACTCATGTTTTCCCAAGTCACAGACCTGACCTGCTAGCAACAGATGGCAATGGGCTATTTGTCCTCCCCCCAGTCCTACTTCTGCTCCCTGGGCCGTAAGGTCTGTCACGGGGAATGAGGTCTGCCACAGATCCAGGCTGGCTGAATAAAACGCGTAGCTGACCTGCAGCCATAGGAAGGAAAATGGGTTAAATGAGCAGGGTCATCAATCTGGATTAGAAGTCAGACAGGGAAGACGGCACTGCAGAACAGAAATCAATATGTCTGGATAGCTGCGTAAGAGCCAGCCAATCCTCTGCACTCCCACGCGTACCAGTCACCTTCTCCTCTCCACCCCACCTTTGCCTTGCCCTAGACCTCCTCAAACAGTCGCAGAGAGGCCCTTTCCGTCCTAGCCTCCCAACCCCTTTATCATCTATCATCTATCACCTAGTCAGAGCAAAGAAAACATTCCTATTCCTGCTCCAGCCTCCTATCCAACCTTGTGGGATGTCAGGTTTCCCTAGATGAGAGGTGTCTTCTCCAAGAAGACTCCACTCGACTACAGGATCATCAGGGGTCCTTTGCCAAAGCTGGCCAGCTCCCCAGACCAAGCCTGTTTCCACCATCTCATATGAACTCAAGCTTAGGATGGGAGCAAAGACAGACCAGAAGATGGGAGCAAAGACAGACCCTGCCCGGTCTTTGCAGGGCAGCTGAAGTCACAGATGCCGAGACAGTGGGAATCGCCAGCACCAGCTCAAATATCATCATACAGATGAGCAAACGGACTGCGAGCACTATGAATTCAGAAGAACAAATTGCCACCAAGAGGTTAGCTACTCAGCTGGGAGCTCTGCTCTGCCCACTTCAGAAATGCCCTGGTCCCTGCTGCTGCTGTGACAGAAGGGAAGGAAGGAGCTTAGATGGAAAACACCACTTCCATCTTCCCTCTCTCCTCCCCGAGATGATCAAAGTCCCATACGGCTGCTCGCATGAGCTGGTGAACCAGCATGGCCCAGGGCCCCTTAGAGTCACTGTCAGGCTGAGACTGGCCAGATGCTGATGGAGGAGGAGCAGGAGGGGTGTGACACCATGTGCCGTATCAGGGAAAGGGACAGGCTTCATGTATGGGAGTGCTGGGGGTTCAGTAGAGCGGGACCGGGCCAGGCTGGAGAGAAACCTATCCAGGGCACAGAGGGGGAAAAGAGCTGAGCTTACACTAAGGGGGGCAAAGTCTGTGTGGAGAGGGCAATGAGCAGTGTAGTGTCACCAGCACGTGTAACACTGCTCCAGAGCCATGGGGTGGCACCACGCCGCCATCCAACCCCTTGGGAAGGGTGGTGGCTGGGCGAGTGCCAGGGCAAAGCCCAAAAGGGTCAGCCTGGCCTTCTGCTGGAGCCCTTGCGAAGGGACAGATGTGGGGAGCCAAGGGCTGTGCCTGTTCCTGCCACGCTGACCTGCCAGGGCTCCTCGCTCCTGACTGCTGGGGCCCTTCCCAAGCCTTTCCACTCTGAAGATACTGGACCCAAACCAACATGCACCCGTGTTGCCTTCACCTACGTCAGGCCCAGCTAGTCTCGTCCTACGTCTGATCAGAGGTCGCTGCTGCACGGAGCGGGGCCGAAGCTCACCCACAGGGCAGCAAAGGGGCTGTAACTCCCCTCTGCTCGCATTAACGGTGCCTAATGGGGTGTGCCCCAGGGCGTGGGGCTGCAGAGAGCACCCACATTCAGCACGGACTACAAACCAAAGCTGAGACCTAACAAGCTTGGTACAGATACGACCCCAGCGAGAGCGGTTAGGTGCCAAAGGTGAAGGCAGGAGCACATGCTGGACCTCATTTCCTTCTCCGATACCACCATGGCTGCACCAGATGCCCTGCAGGATGTGACCCTAGATAAGGTGGGAGGTCTTGCAGCTGCTCAGCCTGCTGCACAGGCGCGGTGCTGGAGCTGTCATGGCTGAGCATGGTGTGATTCGTACCCATCCCTTAAGCACGCCTCTGTGCCTGGTGTTCCCAGAGCTCTCCATTCCTGTGTCCCAAAGCCAATATACCCAGCCACCTCCTCGGCTTGGCCCAAATGGCTCTTTGCCCTTCAGACCATCCCGCAGAGACCAGCATCTGCCAAAGCCAGAGACAACCATGGGAGGAATCAAAGCCTTGGGCCCAGAAGGAGCTTCCCAGGAAGCCAATCCCAGCCTCGGCACTAGAAGGGACCTTTGCAAGCCCCGGGAATGTAACCCCAACCCCCCTCCCGGGAGCTGGATGCCCATTTCCCCAGGGAAGGAGTTGCACCCTGCCCCAGGGATGCGATCCTGGGGCTGAGAGCCTCAGACAGACGCTAGCTGGAGCCCGCCCAAGAGAAACGAGCTTGAGCTTTCCAAGTCCTTTCCCTTTCTTGGGGGTCTGGTAGTCACATAAACAGGAAAAGCCTGGCCTTCTCCCCCCCCCCCCCCCCCGGCTTCCACAGCTCTGCCTCCCTCCCCTCCTCTCCAGCGTGACAGAAGGCCCAGCGTTGGGCTGCCTGGCCCCCACGGGAGGAGCTGCCAGCTGGCCCCTGACCTCCAGGCTCCGCATTTCCTGTGGCAGCGAGGACGGAGACGAGGCCCCTTTTTCCAGACGCTGGGGCTGGGCGTAAAGAGGCCTCTGCAGGGCAGCCCCCGGGCAGGAGGGAAGGGCATGGTGGTCCTTTGCCATGGGTCCAAGGGGACACAGATGCCAGCTGCCCCAGGAGAGGTGGGAGCATCGCTGGGACAAGGAGCTTCCGGCCGAAATGACAGGGCGAGGGCCACTCTCCCGCCCCAGCCCTTGCAGCCGGCTCTCCAAACCCTTCTTTATCTCCTGGCACTTATTTTAAAAGGCTTTGTGGCCTGCCCTCCTAAAACCAAAGGCGGTCACACCGGGTCAGGGCGGCCGCCCAGGGCGGTTGCCTGCGGTTCACACAGTCGCCCTTGCAGAGCCCAGTGCTGCGAACCCTCGGCAAGCTAAGCCCCACCGCTGGAATACATGCCGGTCCTAGGATGAAAAAGCTGTGACTACTTCCTAGGAGGGTGTTACCTCTTTCCCCCAGGTCCCTCTTAGGGATGACAAAGCTAAGACAGGCATCTCCTGCCCCTCTGCACCTCTCCCGTGGGTCATCATGGGGAGCAGGACTGGGATCTTAGGGAGGAGAGGGGAGAAGAACCGAGCCTTGCTGCAGGCGTTCGGCTTGAGAGGCAGCTCCCCATCCCCGGGGTCCCGGGCCGTGCTTGGGCTCCGTGCCAGCCCCAGCTTGTATAAGCCCAGGACGCCAGCCAGATGTGATGCTTGCTCTTTACGGCCTGGCAAGAGGTGCCGGATGCCCAGGGAGGGAGGATGGCATCCCGGATGGAAACCTCTGGCATGCCTCTGCGCTGATCTCCACTCTGCCCTGGAATGCGCCCGCCAGCAGCATGTGGGAAAGTGGAGTCAGCAGAGACCTTGGATGTGTCAGCTCCCCGGCTGAGTAAACAAGAGGAGCCCTGGCAAGCGTTCAGCCCCAAGCATCCGAGACCTTGAAAAAAGGGGAATGGAGACCGGGAGGTTCTCCTGTCCCCTTCTTGTTCAACCCCTGCAAAATACCTCCTCAACTCTCACCTACCTCAGGTGCTAACACCACCCCCTCTCACCCCTCAGGTGCTAACGCCACCCCCCCTCTCACCCCTACCACTCTGGAGAAGTGTGGGGAGAGATCTCCCCTGCTGCGTTTCCAGCACCGGGCTGTCAGATCTAACATCCCTGGAGGAAACGACCCCTGAGAGAGACATTGCCACAAAAGGAGGGTCTGGAAAAGAAAGAGGTGGGACAAAAGGATTTATCACTCCCTCCATGCACAGACATCCATGCCCCTTGGCCATCTCCCAGACAGCAGGGAGCGCAGAGCCGTGACAGCCAGGACGGGGAGGCATGCTCCCAAATAAATACCTCCCTGGCCCCAGCTAGGGACATTCCCACTGGGGGATGCCAGCTCCAGCCACCCTCCCTGCAGGTTCACAGGCTCAAGCAGAGGCTGCAGAACAACAGGGTCCCCCGTTGTCGGTCGGAGACATGCCCCCACTGCTCTTCGGGTTTCTGGCGTTGCCTCCCTCATCTCCTCCATAACGTGTGTCCACGTGAGACGGCCCCTCATCCCCTCTCCACCCGGGTACAGGAGCCTGGTTCGGGGTCTGGAGAAGAGGGATGGGCTGGGGAAGCTCCCCCTGCATCCCACCGGTGGACCCCTTCGTCTATCGGGGGGCAAGCTCCCGCGGCGGTGGGGCTGGGAGGCTGTGCCCGCCTTCTGGCCACCGTCCCGTGTCCCCTATCACTCCTCGGCAGGCGCGGACTCCCGGAGAATGAGCCATTGTTCCCCAGCCCGCGGCCTCTTCCTGTCCCTGTAGGGCTGCGAGACAAACAAAAGCAGAGCCAGACGCCATGGGGAGGAGGCTGGGCCTGCTCCCCTCCTCCAGATCCCGCAGCAACCCCGCAGGCAGGCAGGCAGGCAGACAGACGGATGCCCGCCTTGGGGGAATGGGCAGGGACACCCCTATTTTTAGCTGCCTCTGCATCCCCACCCCCTTCCTTCCGTGGGCCAAAAATACACGAGCTGGATGGACAGGCAAAATCATTACGATAAACGAGTTGTCCAGGCCTTGTATCCAACCATTCCCTGGATTTCACCTCTCCCCTTTGGCCGGGACAGGTTCCTCAGGCATGGTCTCCCTCTCCACCCATGGATGACTTCTCTCTTCATTCCCTATATCCCCACATCCTCTCTGCACATCGCACCCTTCCTCATCCCCGCACCCTGCTCCCCGTCTGCTCCATGGATGCATTCCCCCATCCCTTGAAGGTCCCCTCTCCATGCCCCCCACTCCCTTCTCTTGAGACCCCCAGCTCCTCCTTTCCCCGAATGACCTCCCCCCACCTCCTCATGCAATTCATCTCCAAAAAGCTCTTTCCCCCCAGCCCACCCCCCACCCCCCCGTTTTCTGCTCCTCACCCCCATCCCCTGTGCACTTTCCCTCCCCACTGCATCCCTCATTCCCTCACCATCTCTCCACCCCAGCATCCTCCATCCCAGCTCCCTCCAGCCTGTACGGGCTTTAAACTCCTGCAGACGTGCTCCCGCTCCTTACCCTGCCGAGGGAACGTATTGGAGGGGGGGGTAAACGGACCCACAGATGCTCCCGCACACAGCGAGCTGCTTCTCCAAGCAACCGATACCTGAGCCCCCTGCCCCGGTCCCTCCTGCACCCCCTTAAGCTCTATGAAAAGGAACCAGGGAATCGAATGGTGTTCGGGAGGGGTTTTCCAGGGAGATGCAATGTACCTACATACATACACATGTATTTACATCTCCTTCCCAGCTCCCGGAATCACAGAGGTGTTTCCAGGCCACAGGCAGCTGTTCCTGGATTGCTTCTGGTTTATGCAACATCCTCCCTCCCAGCCATGTCCCACACTCCCCCCTTCCCTCTCCTCTGCGCCAGGGGAAAGTCGGAGGGAGAGGACAGATCAGGGTCTGTCCCTCCACCCTCCCTCCCACAACGGCCCCCCAACAGCCCTACAGCACCCCACATCCCCAGCCTGCGAGCGAGGACGAGCCTATGAGGAGGAAGCCGGGGAGGGTGGGAGGAGGAAAAGGATAACAACATTTGGGATAGGAGGAGATGGGCGGAGGGAGGGAGGGCGGGAGGCAGCCCGCCAGCAAGCCTGGGAACTCATCCCTACCTCCTCCTGGGCTTTGGCAAACCCCAAGGCTTTGAGTTCCCAGCCCAGCTCCTGGGGGAAAAGCACCCCCCACCCCCGCCTTTGCAAACCCCACAAGCAAGACGTGGTCAATCTCATTCCTTCAGCCTCCCACTGCTCCAGGGAGGGGAGCTGGAGGAATCAGTGGGGAAAACTAGAAATGGACTTTTACATAGGTTGGCCCCCCACCCCTTCTAGCATGAGCAGGTCTAACCCGATGCTGCTGCCTGCCCCAGGGTGCTCGCTGCCACACATCTGCTTTCCTTCCCCACTGCTGCACAAGGATGCCGGGAACCACATCGGTCTCATCCCTCTTCCTGGATATCACAAAGGCTATGGGCACAGAGTGGAGCACCCACAGCACAGCCCCGAAAACGGGCCAAGCCTGGCCCAGCACATCCCTGGAAGCACCACCGATGGAGAAATCCTCACAGTGAGGAAACTACGGGGCATGAGGGATCCAGCACCCACAACGCCAGCACTGGCAGCAGACCAGGGTGCTGTGCTCACACCTATCCCTCGCCCCGGGGTGTCACCTCCTGCCACCACCCTGGCTCGCTCACCCTAAAACCGGCTCTGCCTCCAGCTCATCCCCAGGGCGGTGAGACGCAGGCTGGAGGCAGCGCCGATGGCCATGGGCTGGGAGCAGGGATCTGACAGCACCAGGGTGAGCTGGATGAGGCCACTCTGGGATGTATGGTGGGGTAGGGGGCCCTACAGACCCCCATCATGGCAGGGGCCTGTCCTCCACCCCACTGCCAGCAGTACCTCCCATACCCGCGCGGTATACACCCTCGCAGCCGCCGCGAGGAGAATGGAAACATCTGGAAGTCACCCGCAAACGAGCGGTGCTCCCAGTTAATGAGGAAATATGAGCCGGAGACCCTGGGCAGCAACAGGATATCTGCTTCTTGTGTGCCGAGCGAGGCACCCCTCTTCCCACCAAGCCCCCCGCCTGCCCTCCTTCCCCAGGAAATTTCCAGGGAAGGGCTGCTGCTCTCCTGGAGGGAAGGGAGCAGGGAACAGAAACCCAGGGGTGAGCACCCCATCCACAAGCCGGGATCCCCCCCATCACCTTCTCCTGGTACCCCCCAGGCACCGGGGAAAGGGAGAAGGGGGATTTTTCTTCTCCAGGGGGGAATCCTGCATCAGCCTCCTTGGGGCATGGGGTCTGCGAGCAGCGGGGGCTGCAAAGAGAGGTGGGAGGAAGGACTGATCACCTGGAGGTGTGGGGCAGGCCTCAGCCCCCCCCCCCCCCCCATCCCTCCATCCCCCTCTCCATCCCCATAAGACCTCGGCCCCACGCCGGAGGGATGAGTGCTGGGAAGAAGAGGGGATGCAATTTGCTCAGCCCTGTCTTTGATGTTGTGGGAATCAAAGCAAATCTCCAGCCGGGAAAGCTGAGGGGCCACTTGCCTGCTCCCGCGATAAGCCCGATGGCCGGTCTCTCCGTAATGGTGAGACTGGTACTGCTGCCTGGGGCACAAGGCTACAGACAGGATGAAAGGTTGGGGTGACGGAAGGTAAATGAGGTAGCCGGGCTGGGAGGGGTCCAGGCATTAGCTCCTGCCCAGGGCACCCACGGGTGGTACAGTGTCTCTGCAGCACCGGCCAGCCCCACAGCCACCTCTCATTTATCGGCCGAGGTGGATAAACAGGCTGGGAGGCAGGATTGTATGGATTCGCTTTGCAGGCAGCTGTATAGGAAAGAAGGGGGGTCTTGGCAGGGTGCAACCCCTTCTAGGGTACAGCCGGAGGGGCCACACCACCTCTGCTCTCATAGCTGGGGAGCCAGAGGCCAGGATGGGAACTGAGTCCTGGAGCTGGCACATGCCCCGGAGGTCCCCTAAAGCACTTGAGCACCAGCCCCAGAAGGACAAAAGTCACAGCCCAGCTGGCATGGCCACAGGACCACAGAGTCTGGGGAGGGGTGCTGGAGGGGGGGGATTTCCAGCTGCTTTCCTGGAAAGAGAGTCCATCCTGGCCGGGAGCGCAGAGATGCTTGGAGCAGGGGTGAAGAGGAGGAGGCTGTGGAGAGCCGGCCGCCCTGCAAAGAGCGGAGCATGGCCCCTGTCCCATCTGGAAGAGATTTGTTCTGCATTCCCCGGCGGAGGCGGCTGCCGTCGCCTGGGCTGCGCTCCCCGCCGCAGCCCCCACTGCAGGGCACGGGGATGGGGGTGAGGGGGGTGAGGGGGAGCCCCGCGGGCTCTTGGGGGGAAATGCCCTGGCAGGTCATGTGGAGGGAGGAGACCCAAAGAAACGATCTTTTCCTGCCTGTCCCACTACCCCCAATGGCTTCCTCTGAGCGGGACATGGGGGAGGAGATGCCCACCATACCTCTGGCAAGCAGGGAGGATGCAGGTCACCATCTCTCCATACCCCACTGGTGGCACAGCTCAGCCCTCCTCAGACCTGAGCTCCTGTCTCCCTCCACCACACAGACCCACCCAGGAGTACCACCAAAATCCACGGTCCATGTGCCCTCAGTCCCTGATGGAGAAGATCCTCACAGAAGGCAGAAAACCCAACTGTCCCATTTCACAGAGGAGAAGCCTGAGGCCGTGAGGCTGCGAACGGTGCCCAAACCCGACTGCTGCTTAGCCAACCTCTGAGCAACCAGGTTCTCCTGCCCGGGCACCCCGGCACGAGCCCTCTGAGCCTGGCGAGAGGTCAGGCTCCATTTTGACACCTCCTCTGCAGACATCTTGTCATCCCTGCAGCCAGGCCCTGCTTAACCCCAACAAGCCTGGTCTCGCCTCCACCAGCAGAGACACCTCCCTTCTCCTCCACCGGGCTCTGAATGGGTGCTTGTGCCTCTGGCCAAGTGCCCCCCAGCAGAGCCACCGAGTCTGACCCTGCCATGAGAGGCACCAACGGCCATGGTGACGCCGTGCCCACCAGCGGGTTGCCCCTCCTTGGCACCGATAGGGTCTTCTGCCCTGTGACCACCAAGGGACAAAGCAGTGAAGCACGATGCCGGAGGGATACAGTGTCCCATGGGCAGGCAGAAACCCTCCCCGGTGCCACCAAAGAGCACCTCTTCGCGTGCCACCCCCTCACCCTGGTCTGACGCAGCGCTGCTGCTTGTCCTGACCCCCTAACGCTTGTCCTGACCCCCTAACGCCCGCCTGGCCCACACGGCCTTCAGGGGAGCTGTTGTCCCTCTGAGGCTCAACCCAACGCTACCCACGGGCCCTGGCATGACCACGCACCCCCAGACCCCATTCCTGGTTGGCAGCGCTACACCACAGGTGCTGGGAACTTCCTGTCCAACGCGGGACGGGGGTGTGGAATGACCCCCTCTGATATATTCAGGGTCACACACACAGTAGCCCCCCAGCCAGGCTCCCCTAACCAGGTCAGCGGCCTGAGCTTCCCCCTTCTCCCACTTCCATTGAAGCGGGCGCCCGGGAGCGGGAGCCGGAGGACGGGAAATGGCACTGGGGAAGCGAGGGAGGGAGGGGGAGAACTGCAGAGAAGTTCCTGAAGTTTTCTGTCCTGGATAGTTGGAATAAATCTCATTTTCTCTGGTCTCCTTGCTGAGGCGAGGATTGGCTCGTTGGCGCCGCAGCCCGCCCTCCTCCTTCCCACGTCCCCTCCCCGCCAGCTTCGCTCCCTCTCTCCCGTGGCATCGGGGCGTCAGCCTGGGAGAGCCAGCCTTGGGGGGACAGCCGTGGGAAAAGGGGGGGGGCACGCCTCCCCTTTCTCCCCCCCCCCGCTTCAAGACGCAGAGCCGGTAACCCTCAGAGGAAACTGTGGGGGCCCACAGGGAGCGTCTCCCAACTTTTCGGCCGGAGGACGGGAAAAAAAAATAGAACCCTGTTTCGGAAGAGGTAAATCCTGAAAGTTTTGTAGAGTTGGGGGGGGTACTCAGGAGCAGCAGGAGAAGGGTGGAGAGGGGGGTAGAAGAGGGGAGAAGCGGGAGGGGTGGCAAGGCGACGGAGACCGGGAGGATGGCAAAAAAGAAAGGGAGAAGAAGGAAGGAATGCAACAGGAAACTGAGGAAGGAAAGCGGGAGTGAGACGAGGGGAGACAGGCTGGGGGGGGGCAGGAGAGAAAGGGGGTAAGGAGGGGGTCTCAGGGGTGAGGAGATCCCCCTTCCGCACCCTGCTCTGGATACCCCTCGAAGCCTGGCAGGCTCTCGGTGCCTTAATTTTGGGGGGTTGGAGGAAGAAGGGGAGCGCTTTCGGGCAAGGGGGGGCAGAGAGGATGGCTGGAAACAGCCCGCCTTTGGAGCCCCGGCCTCCCCCCATGTCCCAGCCCGTCTGCTTGGAAAAGTACCCTTGTTATACGGAGAGATATAGCTATATATATATATAGCAGCCAGCAGTGCAGGAGTCGGACTCGGGCTTGTCCGCCTACTGCCCGGCACTGCTCCAGGGGAGCTGGAAGAGGCCCAGCCCGGCCAGCCGAGCCCCTTTCCTCCTTCCCCAAAAGGCTGACCCTGCCGATTTTCCCCATCCCAGAAAAACTGACCCGACGGGGGGAGCCTCAGCCTCCCTTCCTCCAGGGAAAGGGAGGTTTTTTGGCACTCGGGAAGGCCGGGAAAGCCTTCCTGGCCTCCCACAGCCACTTCCACTCGCTCTTCCCCCTGTTGAGACCACCCCAAATATCTCCTCGCCCTCTTTCAGAGTATGTCCCCTTTGGGGGGGCTGTAAGTAGAGGAGGAGGAGGGAAGAGGCTGCTTTCAGCAGCTCCAGCCAACTAGACATCTGGATTATTTCCCCCCCCTTTCTGGTTTCCGCTCTTCCCAGCAAGTAGAACAGCTCTGGCCATTCCTGGCGAGTGGAAAACCAGTGGAAACCAGCTGAACTCGGGGGGAAACAGGGGAGGCCAGGCTGGGCGGAGGAGGAGGAGGTGTCGGCGGTTGGTCCTGGAGGACAGGGGGCTTCCCAAAGGAGGCAAGGAGGGAGCCGGGGGGTGCGATGCCGGGGAAGGGGAGGTTGGGACAGGCTGCAGGATAGCCGTGCCAGGGGCTGGAGAACGCGGCAGGCTGCCGGACAGAAGCGGCATCTGGACAGAGGGGTGACCAAGGCCTGTCCCCTGGCCCAGTGGGGGAGAGGAGAGCGCACAGGTCACCTTCTGCCCCCAGAATCATGAGTTTCCCCAGCATGGAGGAGTCTGCTTGGACAGAGGGGGGGCACAGCCAGCACGGAGACACATCCGGGGCAGAGGGGAGGAGGAAAAAGGGGGAGACTGGGCGGAAAAAGCCTGCCAGAAACCTGCCATCCAGGTAGGGCTGGGCACCAGCTGCCTCCCTCCCTCCTGCCCTCCCTCTCTGGGGGGAGCTGGGGGCCAGGAGGTGCTGGCTGGTGTCCCCGTGGTGCCAAGGGACAAGGAAGGAGAAAGTCTTTTCCTCCTCCCAGCTCCCCACTCAGCAGGTCTCCAGGCAGGGAGCAAAGGGATGCTCTCCCCCTGCACCTCCCTCCCAGGGTGATGCCAGCCCCCATGCCCCATAAGGGTCTGCAGGTCAGCTCTGCTGTGCGGGGGGCCTGGGGTGGGGAGGGGGGTCAACCCCTCAGTGTAGCCCTGCCCGATGTCCCCACTTTGGGTTTCTCAGGGACTCCAATGTGCAGAGGGAAAAGGAAACTCGAGGGCTGTAACTTGCCTAAGACCTTCTCCCGGGGTCATGCACCTTCCTGGGGGACAGCTCAAAAGTGGGGGCATATCTCTCTCCCTGTGGTCCCGAGCCCCCCGTTGTGCTGCAGGGACGACCCTCGTGGTTTCCTTGCACTCCAGGAGAGCCCTGACCCTGTGGCTGTGGGTGGGCTTCTACCAGAGAGAGGAAATTGCTCCCCAGTTGTCCTCCCACCCCAAATCTGCCACGTGCCTGGCCCATCCCAGCCATGAAGCAGCACTGCGTGGCCTCCCTGAGCCGGAGGCAGACATGGGCTCATGAGCCAGGGAGCTGGGGGCCAGCAGGAAGCCAACCTGCCACCATTTCCCTGCAGCCAAGAGCCAGTGCCACCCCGGGAGGCAGCCAATGGTGCTGGGAGCTGCGGGGGGAGGTTTGTTTTCCCCTCCCCAGGCATTAACCCCTGGCAGATAAGAGGGGCCCCAGGTGAGCAAACAAGGCCAGGGCAAGGCTACACGTGTAGCCAGCCAGGAGAACAGCTTCACATCCAGGGCTCCCCCCTCACCAGAGTCTTTGCCACCCGGGCACCGCCTGACTGCTCCGGGGTGAGCCGGGGACAGGGGGGAGAGGCAGGCGGCGTGGCGGGGGAAGACAACGGAGCCACGTGGCAATGGGGGTCCTGGCACATGGGGACCGAGGGATGTGAGACTCCTGCATCACCTCTTGGCATGCTGCCCTCCGCAGCCAGCCTTGCTGGAGCGACCCAGCCCCATCCCGTTCCCCGGGCCCTGAGTGGGGACGGAGCCCAGGGAGGGACATGTCCCCCAGTGGGTATCTGGAGCACTGATGCTCTGAGGTGCCCCACATCCCAAATCCTCTCCTTTCTCCAGCCTGCCCTCTCCCTCTTGCCACATCCCAGAGGGATCTGCTGATCCAAGTGGCCTCCCAGCTGAGCAGGGAGGTCATCGCCCTCCAGTCCTGCACCCAGCCACTGCCTCCCCCCCAGAGCCTCCGGGACCTACCTGAGTGCAGGGACCCATCCCGCCTTCTCCTCCCACCTTGAACAATCACCTCCCTTGCCATGCCTCAGTTTCCCCTGCCTGCCCTCCCTGCGTTCCTGGCTCCTTACAGCTCCAACGTGCCTTCCCAGCATCCAGGGATCCAGCCAGAGCGGGAAAAACAAATCAATATTGCATCTTCCCTCCCTGCTGCCCCTCCTCCCTGAGAAGCATGCGGTCCCCAAGCCTCACCCTCCCCTCAAGGGTTCATCTGAATAGCAAAAAGGAGGGAGAGGTGTCTCGCCCCAGGAGACCAGGCAGCCAGGCAGGGCACCGCTCCGGGAGGAGATGCCGCCTGGGAGGGAGATCCTCAGCCTGCATTGCGGCACGGGTCCAGCAAAACTGCTTTGCAGGCAGGGGAAACTGAGGCACACCAAGGGAGGTCAGAGGGCTGAAGGACAGCACGTGTTTTGGGGGAAAGGCTTTTCCTTCCTCCCCAGGAGGAGGGCCAGGTGAGGGTTTCTGCCAGTAACAACCTCCCCACCACTGCTCATGCACCGCCTTTAGCCTCCCCAGCCAGTGCCGGGGGTACAGCCAACCAGCCAACGCGGTTGGGAAAATCCTCCCCGAGGGCTTCACCGTTCCTCTGATCTCGTTTAGGTGGCCAACAAGGGGACCGAGGCGCTTGACCTGCCAGCCCACCCCAAGCTCCCGGCACCCACTGCCCCAGCCGTGACCGGCTCCTGCTCACCCGGCAGCAGCAGCAGGGCGGATTAACCCCTAAACCTGCGGCTAGACGCAGCTTCCAGCGGCCTCCGCAGCACCGGGGGTGACCCCAGACCCCTCCCCAGGGACACCTCCGTACCGCCACGCTCCCTCACCCCAGGGACATACCTGCTGTGGGCGATTTCATGAGCGTGACGTAGTGTGGGGAAGCAGGGGGACAGGCACCCTCCCCTCCTGCTGAAGGCCAAGGTGACGTGAGCTGTTCCCCCGAGAGCGTCGGAGCAGGAGCGATGTGGAGGCCGGGGATGTGACAGGCCACCCCAGTGCTGGAAGCCCGGCAAGGACTGTTTTTTGGGGCTCTTCCAACGGCGGGGACAAGGTGAGAGGTCCAACATGAGCCTGGGAAAGCTGCCGGTGCTCAGCTGGGTGTCGGGCTCCCACGGCAAGCGGCGGCTGAAGTCGGAGCTGACGCCGGACATGATCAGCCCGCCGCTGGGGGACTTTCGGCACACCATGCACGTGGGGCGCGGCGGAGACGTCTTCGGGGACACCTCTTTCCTCAGCAACCATGGCGGGGCCGACACCGCCAAAGCCAACAACTTCTTCACCCGGACGCTGCGGCACGTCCGCCGGACGCCGCTGAGGAGCCGAGGCAGTGGGAGCCAAGTGGGGGCATCGCCCGCCCCCCCGGCCGTCTCGCCCATCATCAAGAATGCCGTCTCATTGCCGCAGCTCAACGAGGGGACGTATGACGGTGGCGGTGGCCGGGGTTTGACCAGCAAGTTCTCCTTCAAAAGCGGCTCCAACAGCTTCTCCAAAACACACCAGGCGTACGGTGAGTGAAGCGCGGGGCAGGGGGCTGGTGCCCAGGCTCCGTGCAGCATCCGCAGCCCTTCTCCATTACTCCGTGCCTCAGTTTCCCCACTGAGGGACTTCAGGCTGTCCGCACAGACAGGACATTTAAGAGTCCCCTGTCCCGGTAATCCCACGAGCAGCTATCCCTAACCTTGTTTTCAAACACAGTCCTAGCTCCTGCTCATGGAAGGTCTCCTCCCAGGGTGCCCCCCCAAGTGGAGCATGGATGGTTTCTCCTCCTCTCCCTCCCCTATAGCTCCCCACAGCTGGCAGCCCACGTGGAGTAGCTGTAAGGGGGTGCCCCCCTGTCTCCCCCAGCCCTACGCCTTCCCTGAGGAAGCCAAGGGGGTGCTGGGGCAGGGGGGCAATGCCCACACCGAGGTTTGCGAGGTCAAGGGAACCCATGGCACAGGCCTCCCCACCTCCACGCCTGTGCCAACCCCTCCATCTCCATGTGCTCCTCAGGGGTCTCCATCCCCCTCTTCCTTTTGTGCCCACATCCTTCCCTACCAGCTGGGGTCCAGGGGGGACCTTGGGGGAAGGGGGGTGGGAAGGACGGGGCAAGACAGCTGGGTGGCTCTTCTCCGGCCTTGCTTTTCCCCAGGGAAGGAGGTCTGGAGCAGAGGATCTCCGGGTGGACCGGAGGGGGGCTGCTGCAGCGAGGGGAGGTGGCTGGGCTCAGAGGGAAAGGCAGGCTGAGGCAATGCTGCCATCTCCTGGTCCCGTCTGCCTGGCTCAGCCCCCACCGGCATCTTACCAAGCCCAGAGCCCACCCGGAGACCCTCCGCTGTAGCTCTGAGCTTTGGAGGTGTCCACACAGCCACTGGCCAGCACCACCGATGGGAGCATGACCTTCGGTGGCAGTGTCCCTTGTCTCCCACGGATGTAAGGCAGGTTCCTCCCGCCTAGCTGCCCCTTCTCACCAGCCACCCTTTCTGTCTCACAGGGCTGGAGTCCGGGTTTTGCACCATCCCTCGTGTCCCTCGCTTGGAAAAGGCCCAAGAGAGCAGCTTTCCCGTGGAAGCAGAGCTGACGCGCTCGGACTCCCTGCTCTCCTTCCGCCTGGACCTGGGGCCCTCCCTGATGAGCGAGCTCCTCCAGGTGATGAGCTTCTCTGAAACCAACGGGAGCGAGATGGGGGAGGATGGCCCAGGCCTCCCGTGTGGCGAGGGGACCAAGGATGGGATCCCTCCAGCATTGGGTGCATCCCATGGAGAGGACAAGGCAACGTCCAGCTTCTGGGACCGCTCTGGGCAGAGCAGCCTGTCAGGGGCCAGCTCGCTGCCGGGACTGTCAGTCCACGCCAACGGAGAGGCACATGCCATCGAGGGTGCTGGAGAGGACCCTGCCTGGGCTTTGGGGCCAGGGGCAGCGTCCAGAGGGACCCCGTGGCAGGGGCACTGGAACGACTGCACCATCGAGGCGGGAGAGTTTGACCGGGCGGCCCAGGTCCTGGCTCGCCATTACGGTGGAACCAGCACCCCGCGGAGCTCAGAAAAGGGCGAGGGTTTCCGGCAGGCCCGGACACAGATCCCATGGGAGAGCCCCAGCAGCAGCTCGTGGCGGTCACAAGTGACAGGGGAAAGCCAGTCCCCCGAGGCCACCTGGAACCAAGAAGAGGAAGAGGAGGAGGAGGAGATGGTGACCAAGCTCTCAAGCCTGCAGGAGGGCTATGCTGGTGCCCGGGGAGGGCGCAGCAATTCCTTTGAGTACGCCGATGAAGAGGAGGATGATGAAGTCAAGGTGTGAACGGCCATCCCTCCCGGCACAGCCCCCTGCCAGAGGCACTGTTGCCGGGGTCTTCACCCTCCTCCCCGTCCCACACCCTCAGGTGCCAGCATCACCGGCAGACCCAGAGGACTGCCTCCTTGCCAAGCTGGAGCTACCTGGGGGGGTTGGAGGGGGCAGGAGGAGAGCCCGTCTCATGAGGGACAACCGGGGGCTGGGCCAGGCTGTTGCAGAGGCCCAGGGAGGGCTGTGCACCAGAGCACCAGGCATCACAGCCCTTCCCCGGCCTCACCTCTGTTAGACGCCAAAAGGACGTTCCCATGTGCCAAAGAAACCCCAAACCTCTTCCTACGCCATCCCATTCCCCTGGCACCCTCTCCCCCATCCCTCAGCCTGCCCCCCTTCCCGGGACATGCCCCATAGCCCCCAAATGCCCTCTGCGCTGGCTGGGTGCCCTCCTGGAGATATTCCCAGCGATAGCTCTGCCACACATGGGATGGGGGGTCTCTCCAGCTCCAGCTGGTGCAAGGCCCTTCCATACAGCGCATCCATCCACCACAGGAGGTCAGCTGGGGGCCCAACAGACAGGTAACCCCCCCAGAGCTTTTTCTTTTCCGTCCCCCCCCCCCAAAAAGCCACGAGCTCAGCATTCAGGAGGCACGAGCACACACAGAGATAATCGCAGGGGTCTTTCGCTTGCCTCCTGCTGCTGAGCATCACTTAGGCTGGCTCCTTTTCCAACCCCCACCCTCTCACAGCAGGGAGGGGAGAAACTTCTCGGCCGGCTGGAGGCAGAGGCGATGTTGTCAGATCACCAAATTCTCCAGTTTGGGCCCTAAAAACCCCCTCCTTTCCCCTCATCTTACAGCAAGGAGACACCCATTCTGCAGCTGCTCAGTTTGGGCCACCTCTTGCCATTCCCCACGCACGCACCCCTCTTTCCACTGCGCCCCTTCCCAGGGGGACGTGTGGAGGATGGCGAATGTCCCTCGCCGAGCGGCCCTGGGCGACGCAGCCGCCCTGGCACCAGCTGCCCCCCACACTGCCCCGCATGCAAACCGTCCCTCACAGAAGCTCCTTTGTGAAGCCGGGATGCTCGGGGGCTGAGGTCACTGGAGGGACCCTCACAGGACCCCCCTTGTTCTCTGGGACAGGAGAGGGAGTGCGGCAGGGGGAAATGCCGGGCTGTGGCTGCAGGGCTCCGCTCCCACGCAGCTCACCCACTGCCTGGCTGCTTCTGGCAGGGAGCAATTCAGAGCAGAATAAAGGGGCTGTGGCGTGCACGCGTGTTCTGCGTGGGAGTGCTGCTCGCAGTCAGGCCATCCATTGAGGTTTTGGGCGAGCCCACCTCCCCTGGTGGCTGCCTCGTGCTAGCCAGCAGCAACAGGTCGGGGCAGCTCCAAGGAGTCCCCAGCACTGGCCACCGGCACCCAGCAGGATCAGCCTTATCACCCCCGCACCCTCTGTGGTAGGGACCCTGGCTCTCAGGATGAGCTCTCTCCACTTCCCAGACCGTAACACAAGCTCCAGACCAAAGATCCACACGTGTGGAATATCCTTTCTGCCTCCGTTCTGTATCCCATGCACTTATTATTGTCCTTATTAAAGCAGTTTTGATACTAACTTCTCTGGTGCCTCCTCTCAGCTGCAGCAACCTCATCATCTTCCTTCCCACGTCTGCTGGTGCCCTAGCCACAAAATCCCATCCTCTCAGCAGGATTTTCCAGCACTGCTGGGATCCCTGGGATAACTAGCCTGGTACTTTGCTGCTCAGCATGGCTAACACACAAAGCGACCTCTAATCCACCTGGCTCCGCGTAGCATGCTGGAGGGTGCAAAGCTTCCTCTCCAGCCCAGCAACAATCCGTTTGCAGCCTGAAGAGGATGGGTACCCTTCCCGAATCTGGCTTGCCTGCGGCCCCTCCAGCCCGTCAGACATCCCCTGCCTCTGCACTCAGGCAGCGGCAAATCCCACGGGATGGGTGGCGAGGAAGCGGAGAGGGTGGGCAAGAGTGATGCCACCTTCCCTTGGACCGGGCTCTCCGTAAGATGTTCTACTCTGCTCTCCTCCCACCCAGCCTCAAGTGCCCGATGTTGGCTGTCACACATCCGTCTCGCTGAAGGCTGGCGGGACAGTTTCTAATTAGTGCTGCAGTATGAGGTAATCAGCACTAATTACCTGTAGTCCTATGCGAGGGACAGGGACATGGAGGTGCTCAGCAGCATTAGCCAGCCCAAACTGCCTTGCCCTGCCTCAGTTTCCCTGAAAGGGGTTCAGTGTGGAAATGTCGGAGTAATGGGTAACCTGGCTGGAATGTGCCAGCAGATAAGTGAGGTGAGATAAGGGGAAAGTCCCAGGAGACAATTCCTTATAACTGGCTCAGGAGCACACTTGAGCTGTGCCACCGCTCCGTGTGGTACCACTCCTGTGGGAGGGCAAGGCACACCTTCTCACCCTTGGAGAGCAGCCAAGAGGAACCATCAAAGCCATTCCCTGAGATTCCCAAACCTAACATTTAACTGCGCTTTTTTGGCACCAGATGCCACATCGCTCACATCAAACACTTTTGTCCCACTCCTTCCCAAAACCTCTTGTTCTCCTCCTTTTCTCCCAAAGACTTGGGTGCAGGAAGAAAAGGTGAATTGTGGAGAGATTAAACAAACCCTTCCCAGAGCAAACACAGTGCCCCTCTCCTCCCAAACCCCACCTACAGCCTGCTTTGTTCTACGTACTGTCCGTTTAACCCCACATCCTGGCCTGACCCCAAAAAACACCCAGCACTACCTAAGAGCTCCTTCCATCCAACAAGGGCTCCTTCCCTGTTGGTGGAAAACTATGTAGGTGTCTCGCACAGAGCCCCAGAGAGATCTCACAGAAGCCAAGGCAGCAGGAGCTGGCAGACTCCCACTCCTGATGCTTTTATTGGAGCTGAGGAGGGTCGCCCATCAGTCCAGCTTGAAGGAGGTGACCCTGAAGTCTCCAATGACGTTCATGTAGCTGACGTTGTGGTAGTTGTGCCGGTTGGGGAAATGCACTTCATGCCCATCCTGTAGGGTCACCCGGAATTTCTCTGCCATCATTTCAATGATGAACTGGGAGAGGAGAGGGGAGAAAGGGCAGAAATTGGGGACAAGGAGGAGGTTAAGAGGTGAGCATCCAGGAGAAAGGCCTGTTACACGTGAGGATCCGGCCTGGTACTGACAGACTTAAGCAAGGGGCTGGGGGTTGAGCTGAGGGTGGTGCAGGGAATAAGTGGTTGATATCAGGGGTCTGAGCTGGTACCAAGACTGTGACCTGCTGACAGGATCTCTCCTGGGCTGTTTCAGTTACTCAAGTTGTAAACAGAGAGCAGTTAAACCCAATTGTGTCTTGACACACTACATGGCTTAGGTCTGCTCTGAACGCCGCAGAATAAACCCAACACCCCTATGCCCTCAGCAGCTCACCAGGACCTGGAAAAAGGAGCTTCTCTGATACACACTCACAAGCTGACAGGACGAGAACCCAACACCGACCACTGCAAATTAAAGAGATTGTTCCCCAGAGCCATCACCTCGACACCCCTTCCCCAAGAGCCAGCCATGACCGAGGAAACAAGCTTCCTTCCCGCAGCAACAGCAACAGGACTGCTCCTAAACACAGCCCCATTAACGTCTCGGGATGTCAGGTGGGGTGAGACAGCAACTCGGGGAGCATTCCTGGCAGGAGGAGAGGGAGGGCAGATCAGCAGAGTGCAACCAGGAGTAGTGAGAACAGAAGAGCCAAGGGAAGAGGTTTTTGGACATTGCTCCCAACTCTAGGTTGCCATAAAACCTACGTTTTCAGAGGAGGGAATTAGAGAGAGAAATGAGGCAGAGATGAGCAAGACCCTGCTTCTTGGAGACTCCTTTTACTTTTGTACATGTCCCTGGTGCACGCTCACCTGCTGGGCAGGTGTGAGGGGCAGGAAGCACTTACAAAGCCTGAGACAGACAGCGCTCATGCAAAGTTCCCAGAGGAAGCGTTGGGGTTTGAAGGAGGGGTGGAAATGGCAATCAGGACCAAAAACCCAGAGGATGAGGGGCTGTTGGGATGGAGCAGAAGGCATTGGATGAGACTGGGAGGACTGGGGGATGGGAATCTGCCAACCAGGAGCTTTCCCCCACCCCTACACCCCCCACAACGCCATGGTGGTCAGACCCCTCACCTTGACAGTGGAGCCCTTGGAGAAACAGAAGTGGTGATCACGATGCTCCTCCTGCCAGGCATCGGAGCACCTGGAGTTGCAGACGATGACAGACTCATCGAAGCGGGGATTGAAGTGAAGTGCCAGATTAGAGAAGCTGCTTCCAAGATTAATGCTGAACCTGTGGGTGAAGAGGAGGAAGGTCAGCCATATGGACAGGATAGGGTCTTGGAAGACCCAACACATGGCTCTGCACCCAATTCCTCCATCAGCGTTGGAGATGCTCAATGCCTCCCGTTTCCTCATTCCGCCCAGGAACTGGGGGAGTAGTGGTGGTGTAGAGGCTTCCCAAATGGAGCTATGCTCATGCTTTTTATACCTGGCAACCTTGGAAAACCACTTCCCTCTGCAGCTCACCTTCAGTCCTGGCAAATTGAGGTGGTTTCTTGGTACTTACCTGGAAGCATTATCGGGTATTTTGCCCTTGACCTTCAGGGTGTCCCCAGTCTTCATATCCAGGTTTAAGATTTCAAATTTTTCCTAAGGCATAGAAAAATAATCTGTGAGGCTCCTTCAGCCATTCCTCCCTTCTTGCCACAAGTCAGAAGGTGCCCCAGCCAGGAAAACAACTACTTCTCCCGGCTGGTGCTCCTCTCGTGACCAAAACCCCTCTGTGCCGGAGGTCTTGCATGGGCCTCTCACTCAGCGAGGGGAGAGTGGGCTGAGTGAAGCCAGCAAGCAAAAAAAAAGATATCAGGGAGAGAGAGAGAGAGGAGATGAAAACAGGCTTGTCCCCACCAGAAGGAAAGGAGAGCATGAGAGCAGAGGTTCAAAGAGGATTAAAGCAGAGGGGCACATCCCAGGGTTTGGTGGTCGGCATTGCCTGCAGCCCAATAGATGCAAGCGGTGAGAGCAGTGGTGGCTGTGGCTTGCTGGTCCCTCGCTCAGCCGTGCCAAGCTGGGGACTCTGGCTGACAGAGGATAGGAGCAGCAGCCCTTACAGGCATCTTCCTCAGAGGACAGAGTAGCCAGGCAGGGAGCCACCAGCAGTTCAGCACAGAAAGGCTTTCCACAGAGGACCCTGTTTCCTTAGACTTCCTTGCGGTTTATATATTAACAGCACCCACACCTGCGAGGCTCCACCAATTGCAGTTAAGCCAGGAGAGACTTTGATCCACAAAAATAGCTTTACACTTCCTCTTAGTAAGGACTTCAGGGGAATTTACCAATTGCCAGCCTCCTGGGTGGGCTCCCAGTCAAGAGACCAGGACACACAGCCCTTAGAGGTGCTGCTCCAGCCACCACACAGAACAAAAGTCTTCCCAGCTGGCCAGGGAGGCATAACCACTGTGTTCACTTCTTTTCTGCATGTAACAGCTCAGCCAAACGAACCATCCCAGCTCCTTCCTTCTGTGGCTAGGAGGCAGCCCCCAAAATCCACAACAGCACACCAAAATGGTCCCCACCATCCCTCCCCACAGCGCTCTGAAGAAGGGCTCCAAAGGGCTTGGAGGAGAAGGTAGCCAACACACTCCCTCTAGATAACAGGAGCTATGAACAGTCTTTTGCAGGAGTGACATGAGCAGCATCCCAGATCCTTCCCTTCTTGTGGCTCTAGATTCAGCCCCAGCTGCATGGATTGTACTAGCAACACATGGGAGCTCTCTGCAGCCTCCCATCCAACTCCACCAAGACCCAAACCTTGTAGCTTGAGGAGCCATGCACATCAATAGCCCCATGCTCCCTAACCCTGAGGCATGGAAATGTCCACACAGAATCACAGTCTGGGTTGGAAGGGACCTTAAAGCCCATCTAGATCCAACCCCCCTACCATGGGCAGGGATACCCTCCACCAGACCAGGTTGCTCAAAGCCTCATCCAGCCTGGCCTTGAACACTTCCAGGGATGGGGCATCCACAGCTTCTCTGAGCAACCTGTCCCAGTGCCTCACCACCCTCTCCGGGAAGAATTTCTTCCTGACATCCAATCTAAATCTCCCCTCTTTCAATCTAACCCCGTTACCCCTTGTCCTGTCACTCCCTGCCCTTGTAAAAAGTAACCCCCCAGCTTCCTTGTAGCCCCTTCAGGCACTGGAAGGTGCTGTAAGGTCTCCCCAGAGCCTTCTCTTCTCCAGGCTGAACAAGCCCAACTCTCAGCCTGTCCCCATAGCAGAGGTGCTCCAGCCCTCAGAGCATCTTCATGGCCTGGACTCGCTCCAACTGGTCCGTGTCCTTCTGACGTTGAGGGCCCCAGAGCTGGATGCAGCACTCCAGGTGGGGTCTCACGAGAGCAGAGTAGAGGGGGAGAATCCCCCCCCTCAACCTGCTGGCCATGCTTCTCTGGATACAGCCCAGGATCCGGTTGGCTCTCTGGGCTGCCAGCGCACACTGCCGGCTCATGTCCAGCTTCTCATCCACCAGTACCCCCAAGTCCTTCTTCCCAGGGCTGCTCTCGATCCATTCTCCACCCGGCCTGTCCTTGCCCCGACCGAGGTGTAGGACCTTGCACTTGGCTTCATTGAACTCCTTGTGGCTGGCACAGGCCCACCTCTCCAGCCTGTCCAGGTCCCTTAAGGGACCGAACAGAGAGGCATCACCCCTGCTGCCTTCTTCCCAGGTAAGAGCTACGCATCAGCAGTGTCCCAGATCTGGCTGAACAAATTGGTGGTGTTTGCCAGACTCCAGAAGTCAGAGGGAAAGCAAAAGGGAGGAGGAGGCCATGGGTCAGGAGACCAACAGTCCCTCAGCCCCCCTTCCCAAGCCCTGCAGGGAGAAGCTGAGTGTGGCCATCCTGCTCCTGCACAGTGAGCTGGAAGACAGCTTTTGCCCTTCCCCAAAACCTCCTGGAGCAAGCCGAGGTAAGTGCTGATAAGCACTCCTTCCCCAGAGGTGTTTCCTAACGGCAGGGGGTCATAAAGGCCAGGAGGCTTGGTAAATTTGTTTGCTGTTGAGGTCATTGAAACTGTTGGTGAAACCTCCCCTGGCTGAGCACGGAGCCAGCAGGAGCTGGGGGTGGTGGATTCTGGCACTGGGTCTGTTTGCCATCACACTGCAGCGTCCCACACACCTACACCTTCATGTCATCCTGCTTCCCCGCAGCCGTCCCTGGGAGAACACAGAGGCGGCCCCCCCTCAAAATATCAGAGCATCCCACTGGCTACAAGAGGTTTCTCTTTCCGGCAACTCACGCTGTCCCTATGCAGGGTCAAGGGATGTGGCTGGCCACGGTGGCACAGAAATGTGGCAGCTGAGACAAGACCCAGGACCTGGACCAACAGTGTAGAGAAGCCTCTCCCCATTTCCCACACAGAGCAGGCAAATATCGCTCTCACTGGGATTTATCCACTGATCCCACTGTCAGAGAGTGAGGCAGCCCAGGAGGAAAAGCAGCATGAGGGATGGGGAAAACTACCCACATGGAGAGTTATGGGTGGAGCCACAAGTACCATGAATGTGGGAACATGCAGGGAGGGAGATGGGCAGGAAAGAAGCACGAGCTGCTTAGAGAGGGGCCGTGATATTTGATCAAGATAACATTAACCCCCCTCCTACAATGCTCAGCAGGGGCGTTCACCCCCCTTTATTTGCCACTGGGAACAATAGTGGGAAGCCAGGCAGCAATTTTGCCAGCGCTGGCGACTTCCTTCGTCTGCAGACCTGAGCCTTCGCACGCTCAGACACCAGCCCTGAGCAGATGGCCTCCCCCGTGCAGGGGTACATGCTCCCCACACAGGAAGGGGTTAAGACTTTAGGGACCACAGAAGGGTCGAAATTCTCCAGTGCAATTGGAGGTGGCAATTGGGATGAAGAAAGGAGGGTGAAGGGGGCAGGTTGATACTTCCCTCCAGACACTGCAAAGCAGAAAGCCTGGGGAAACGGTGATATGATGGGAATGTAAATCCCAAAGAAAGAGGAAATCTGGCTAAAGGGCATCTGCAAAGGAGATGGAGGGTCTGTGCAGTGAGGAAAACAAGCAATGGCTGTGGAAGCTGGCAGCCTCTGGTGCAAGGAATCCAGGAACCCTTCACCCTCAGAGAATGATCCCATAACAGGGTACCTGCCTGGGAGTGCCTCCCCAGGGCCCCATACAGACGTTCATCCTGGCCAAGGGCAGTTGGTCTGTGCTGGTGTGGGAGGCCCATGTTCACACCACTGGCTCCGGAGGAGGCTTTGCTGCATTCCCAGAGGGTGCCTTGAGACAGCGGAGACCCGACAAGCAGTCACTAGCACGAGGGTAGGGGCCATGCCCGATCCAAGCGCAAGGCAAGCTTCCAACAGGGAACAGCCAGGCCTTCGTTTCTGCATGGAGAAAACAAGAAAAAAAAAATTCAAAATCACATTTTAAGGATGGAGAGACCAATGCAACCGCATTGGCTTTCAGCCACAAGGATGGCAGGGCAGCTCCTCCGCAGGCTGCCTTCACCCCATGAAATGCGGCAGCTCCATTTGCAGAGGTCCCATGAGGCAATTTTTGGGGCTAACAGTCCTTCCCAGCTTTCCTGCTAGTCCTGGGGAGATCTCAGGACACCTGGAGCACCCACGGAATCTCAGGACCCTCAGGGTGGCTCCAGACAGCAGGACCTCATGTACCATAGCCTAAAGCCACCGCCGCTATCACAGAGCACCCACACACCTGCAGAGAACAAACTGACTGCCACCCTCCCCAGCAGGCTGCCAAGACCCTTGGCAGCATCTTTGCTGGCAGCAGTATTTATTTTGTTTTCTGACTAGAGCAGGAGATAAACCAGCTAGGTGTGAAGCCCTGAGGAAAACCACAGGCTTCCCCACTTCCCAGCCAAGTTAGCCCAACTGCCCAAGCCGTGAGAGGGCTTTTGAGGCAGGGCCTTTTGAGGCAGGGAGCAGCTCCCCAAGTCCACACCAGCACACCAAATGGTCCCCACCATCCCTCCCCACAGTGCTCCGAGGCAGGGCTTCAAGAGGGTCGGAGGACAGGGCAGCCAGCGTGTCCTCTCCAGGTGACACAAGCTATGAATTGTCCTTCACAGGAGTGACAGGGTCTTTATCAGACATGATGCTCAACCAAGAAGGGGAGAGGGAGGAAGGGGAAGGCGAGGTGGCCATGCCGGCTGCGGGAATGCCTCCAACCAAGCCCCCCGAGAAGAGGCAAGAGATCCCCTCAGCACCCTAACGAAAGGCTGTGGCTTGGAGCTAATTAGCGGCACCGGAGAAGGACACGGTGGGGGGAAAAGGCACCCGTTCCATTTTGCACTCAAGGCACCAGGGAGCCTGTGCTGTATACCCGGCGTCGGCAGCCGCTCAAGGCAAAGGGAGCTGGGGGGAGCAACCGTGCATTCTTTCTCGGAGTAGCAGCTGCTCACTCTGCTATTATTTCCTACTGCTTCATATAATTTGTACTCCACAGCAAGCTATTGTCCCTTTCCACTGGCTATTTATTTCCTTGAATAGCCTCTGGGGAAGGATTTCAGTGCGGGAGTGAAGAAAAAAAGTCCGCACAATAAATATCGAGCGGTGACCTGATTTAAACCATGTTCTCTGACCTCAGCCGGGCCCCAGTTGCGGCTCCTCTCGGCAGTTGTGACTAAGCCATGTTTCTGCCTCAGTTTCCCCATTTTATGAAGCCTAGTGGGGAATGCTCCCTGCCTCAGAGGGCTGTGGGGTGGGTTTCAAGCTGCTGAGCTCTGGATTTTCAGAGGCCAGAGCTCAGGACAGGACCAAGAAGAGGTTTCCATCCCCTCCTGACGGAGCTGTTCAGTCCTCCTCCTGCCAGTCACAAAAATTCCCAGATAGGTTTGATGGGAGCAGTTTCCCCTTTAGTGGAGAGATACTGGTTTGCCTCTCAGCACATAGCGTTGTAACCTTCCCCTGACCCAACCCTAAGCGCTGAAAGCCAGCCAGCTTCTAACGGAGGAGGACGGAGAGAACAAAAAGTATTTACCTCAGTCAAACACTGCAATAAGCAGGAGACTAGATAAGCAGTTCTGTGAATCTGGAGGGTGTGTACAGGAGAGGATTGTCCAGGAGATGCCAAGGCAATGAAGAACTGAAGGAAACTGGTGGAACACTAACCTCCCGCCTAAGAGGTTAACCAGAGCGGGACCTCTCCTCTAGGGAAGGCACTGAGGTCTCTGCATTCGGATCAACTAAAACGGGAAGGAACAAAGGACTGGAGGTGAATCTCCTGCCACCCCTCATGCCCCAGACAGTGCATCATCCGGAGCCCCTGTGGGAAGTATGGATGGAGCCATCCATGCTCTGAATCTGGGGACAAGGGATTAGAGGCCATCAGCCTCTGGAAGGCTCTCCACCGGCATCACCCTCCTTCATCCATAGGGTACAATTTCTCTTCCTTAGGATGTGGGGAATGAGGAGGAGGAAGGACAAAGCTAGCCAAAGAGCTAAAATTTGGAAAAATGCCACCTTTCTTCAGGGCTAGGGACAGTGGCGGAGGGAACCTGCACCAAGCAGTGGAGCAGATCAAGAGCAGAGGGAAGGGGCGTAGCCTCAGACTCCATCTCCCTCCCTACCCTGTCGGAAAGGCGGTGGTGCCACAGTGATTGGCATCTCCCATCTCCATGTGGAGCTCAAATGCACTCTGATGGATGGTTTCCATCATCCCCAGGGCCAAGTCCCTAGCAGGGGATCTCTCTCTCGGACAGCTCTGCAATCTGGCAACACTTTTGCGTGCTAGGAGCTGTGTGGAGAGAGGGGAGGAAGGTAGTTCATGTGCATGGGAGCCGGCTCCTGAGGCATCGGGGCCATCCCACCAACCCAAGCAGCCAGGAGTCACATTTTATGGGTCCTCAGTTTGGTCAAGGGGCAGGAGAGCAAACCGAATCAGCAGAGGGTAGGGAAGGGAGGTCAGAGGACTGATTCCATGCCACCCAGTTCCATTCCCAGCCTTCATTTCTCTAATTCTTTCCCTCCTAGGGGCACGCCAGGAATGTGGGTTGTGGGAAAGGCTTTCAAAAACACGCCTGGAGATAAAAATGCGCTTGTGTTGAAAGCTTCCCTACTGGCAAAGGGAAGATACACAGAAGGCCCATGGCTTCCTCCTCTCCTGGACTTTTGGGATCCCCCAGCTTTACCCAGACTTGCTGCATGAGATATTAATAGCTTAATGCAAAAAGGATATTCCAAAGAGCTCTCCACAAAGGATCAGCTTCATGAGGTCTTATGCTCTACTTGTATCTTGCACCAGAAGATTAGGATCTCCAACAGCTTTATCTGGCCATCAAGTAAGGAAGATGGCAGCCCTCTCATCTTGCACATGGGGAAACTGAGGCACAGATACCCAAGTTCATATAAAAAAAAAAAACCTCCTCTTCTTTAAATTTTCATCTTAAAGCTCCCCTGGGCAGATACATTTTTTTAAATCCAGCTCTGAAAACCTGGCCTTGGCTCCCCTGGCTAAGGCAGTCTGAGTATCAGAGATGCTGATCTCTCACCACACCACCTACTATCAGTAGGAGGCACTGAGGGATTCAGTGCCTCTGAGAAATATTAGCCCTTGGGTGGGTCCAATTAAGTCCAAAAACCAGAAGCATTCCAAATGAACGGACGTCTTCCAGCAGTGGAAGCCAGGGGACTTCCGAGATGCTCCAAGCCCAACTCCCCTGACTTCAAGGGGACCATTTCCCACAACAAAGACAGTGTGAGGCCAGCTGGCTGGAACTCAAATAAGCAAAAAAGAAATGCAGCGTTGCACCATACACAAAAGGCCCATGAGGACCTCCCTCCATTGAGCTGCAAGCAGCCATCCCAGACTCAACCCCACCCCAGGACAGCAAGGGCACTCAGCGAGAGTGACTACCAAGTCCCCGCGCGCAGTGGTCCATCCCGCACAGGGAGAACAAGGCTGCTGGCACTGAGCAACTCATTTTGGGAGTGTTTCTCACGGGCTCCAGCGCTCAGCCCGGGCGGGTTGGACAACTCTGAGGACTTGCAGGAATCCTCCAGACAAGCAGAATTCGTCTGAGTCACACGCACGAGGCGCCATGCCAAGGGTGGCTCATCCACTGGAAAAAAAAAGAAAAAAACCAGGGAAAGAGAAAGAAATGCTAAGGGAGAAATAGCAAGTTTTGAAAAGCCACAAGAATTAACAGCTCATGGGCTGGAAAGGAGAGCACAAAAAAAAAAAGGTCTGGTGTCCCATGGTCACGTCACTAAAGCCAAGTATCCCTCATCCGCACTGGGAAGCAGCAAGCCACCTTACCACCCATCAGCTTTGAGAGGGTCTGAAGGGGCGACCCACCCTGGATCTAAGGCCATGGCTGAGGTCTGCCCAGGAAGGGGTTGTCAAGTCAAAACTATCTGTTGCTCCAAAATCGGCTTGAACAAACTGCCTTTGATGGCCCTGCAAAATGAAATGGTAGAAACCAAACCAGATGGAAATGGGAAAGAAAAGCTGCCAAAAACAAGGGAATCCAAATCCCAAAATGACTGACTCAGTGCGGGAAATGGGCATCTAAAGAGGGAACTGCAGGCATCTGAAGGAGACCTAAGAAAAGACCAGGCCCACACAACTGACTCTCCCTGTTCCTCCCCTCCTCCCTTCCAGAGGGAAGGGCGCCAGAAATACACGAGCCTGCGGACCTTCAAAGCGAGTTACAGGGCAAAGGGCTGAGCCTGCAGGAGCTCCAAGGACAGCCAAAGTGCAGAGAAGGTCCCAACTGTCACTGGCATGAGGAATGAGTGCTGAATTTCTTTTTTCTGCTTCCTGGTGGGGAGCTACAGCCACAGCCTTGCCTGGAGTTGCCACCATTGAAGGAGCTCTGAGCCTGATGGGTCATGGCGCTGCCCAGAGATGTTTCACCTCCATGTGGTACCGCAGGGAGCAGGGCAGCAGCTGCTTCCAGCTGCTTTGCACTGCTGGGACACCTCATCTCACTTTCCAGAACTATACCAGGCACTAAGGGATACCCCACACATTTGAGGATACCCTGTTTTGCCGATCAGCCCCATAGGGGCATCCTGCCCCTCTTCCGGGCTGCTCCTGTGGGCCTCTAGTCCTGTTTCTGACCCATCCCACGCAGCCAGCAGTACATAAGCCCTCACTTGACCACGGTGAATGTTTATTTTGCGGTTGCGCTAGGTTGTTTGCTCTCTCTGGCTCTCTTTCCCTTCCCTCCAGTTGGCAACTCTCCCTGCTGTCCTTCCCCACCACTGGCCACACACCTGGGCCAGAACCTGGCTGTGTCTCTCTCCCTGCCCCCAGGTTTTTCCATACTGCTCCAGTGTGACCCAGCAGCAAGCAGACACCCAGCTTTAATTGCAGTCAGATTCCTGGATGGAGAACACTTGCTCTTGAGAGGAGAAAAAGGGTATTACACACTAAATGCTTTGAACACAACTCACACCAAACAGATCTTTTCCTATCCCAGGCTGAATAGCCCCAAACACGTGGCCATTCACACACAGACTGGCCAAGCCAGGAGATTTGATAAGAACAATGCAGGGAGAACTGGCGGCTGCAACTGCCAGGCAAGTTCCCATCTGCATGCAGATAGCTCATCTCTCCTGTCAGGATGGGACATGCATCAACATCTGCTGCACAACAGCAGGGAAAAGCTAGTGGAGACCTGCTCTCCGGTCCTGAACATGCACGTAGCACTCCTTACAACACCGTCCCTGAGGAACATCTCTATTACTCACTCGGTCTCGTTAGGAAAGGGGTGGGAATCTTTCCTGAACAGCTCCGGCAGAGACGCAGCTCCCCAGGGACCCGGCTCAGGATGAGCTGAAGAGTGCCTAGCGCCTGCTCTGGACTGCAAAGCTACTCCGCGTGAGGAGGGAAGTGGAAAGAGAAGCAGCCTCTGCTGGGAGCATCTCCTCCTTCCGCACAGGGGTGGGGGCACAAGGGCTGCAAATCAGGGACGGCAAAAGTGCAACGGGGTCATGGTGAGACCCAGAATGTGGACACTGGCCTGCCAGGCTCCCTGCATCCAGGAGCTGGCCCCACACGTCCACATCCTCATCCACTCAGTAACGTTTCCTCATAGCATCTCTCCCACCTCACAAGGTCAAACACAGCCAGTGATCCACAGCATGGGACGTAGGACACTGAGTCACAACCCCGTGTGCAGTCGTGCCCAGCAGACAGAGTGTTTCCCTGTTGCACTCTGGCATGCACGCTCTCACCCACCACTGGCTGCGTGACTTTTCCCACGCTCAGAGAGGGAAGAAGTAGAAAATTAGGGGGTAAATATGCAGGCTGCAGGAGACTGCGCTTCAGAAGCCTGCCTTCAGAGGGACCCGGGCTTACAGCATGTAGCTGTTCCGCCCCAGGCCCCAAAAGCAAGAAGGGGGGCACATCTCCCACCCATGGGGTTAAATGCTCGGCGACACCAAGGCTCCGTTGGGAACAGTCCCCAGCGCGCCCTGTCCCCTGGCTGTGCCTAGGCCCTGTGGCACTGCTAGCCAGCACAGCCCAGAACCACGCCAGGGAGGGATGCTACAACCACACAGCATGAGCCATCACCCCCAGGCAGCACTGGGGCCTGGCCCGGCTCCTGTTGCATTTACTAAGACAGACGAAGCCAGAAGGACCAGCAAGGAGCCTACGAAAGGCCAAGTCCACCCTAGGGAAATCTGTGTACACAGGCTCTGCATCTCCCTCCTCCTCCTGGGTCAGACTTTCTATTCCTAACCCCACATCCGCCATGCCCCGGCGATGGGTTCGCTCTGCCCAGCTGCTCCTCACTGCCGCTAAAAGCGGGGCTGAAGCTGGCTGCGGAGCCAAGCGGCAGAGGCCGCGCAGCCAGGCTGGAGGGAGAGAGCCGCCAATCTGCCTCCTCTTGCCGTTTCACAGTCCGGACTTACGCCAGCGCTGAAGTTTCCTAGGGAACCTGAGGCAGCTGCAGCCAAAGCAGGATCACTGGCAATGAGGGATTTTCAAGCCCGGGCCAAAAAACATCTATTCAAGCTCACCAGCTGCCAAACCTGAGCCAGCTGCACAGCCGAGAGCACGTGCATTCAGCGCCGGGGCACCCCGCAGCGCGAACGCCTCCTCCCCGTGCCGCCTTGCAAAAGAGAGGCTGCACACGGCTGCGTCTCTGAGCTCCCTGGGCCGCTGCTACGCTAAACAACCCCAGCAAACGCTTCGCTAAGTCACACTTCGCTGTCGCCGCAATGCGGGGATGTATTCATCATCCAGGCTTGGGGATTTGCCGCAGCTGGGCTCGCTGATTTGCTCCGGGATGCCTAGTTTTGTGTCACCGATCTGTGCTTGGATGCCTGTGAAAAATGCCTTTGCAATAGGATTTTTCTCCTTCGCTTTCTCCCTCCTGCTGTTCTTTACAGCCAAACTGTATCTCAGCAAAATCCAGGGTCTCAAACCATTTTTTTCCATTACTTGTGCTTTCTAGCGACACCCCTTCCATCCGCTAGCAGTAACAGCAAGTCGAGGGTAGAGCAAGAATGGGTGAATCTGTTCACCCTTTCAAGTGCCTCTCTCAACACCTGAATCCCAAGCGCCCTGTATCAGCAGCGGATCCGTTCCAGTCTGGAGCTGATCTCATCAGCGGTGCAGGGAATGACTTCATCCAGGCTCCCCCTTGCGGGCTCCGGGCCTTCGATGCTCACCTCAGCTCCATAAATTTAAGCTGCTCTCTCTAACCTGGCAGGTCTTCCTCTCCCTGCTCTGTTTTTGGCGCATCCAGACCCATAACCCACCAGCCCCGAGGCCACGGCTATGACTAGGGCTTCCATCCTGTTGGTTTTCTTTCACCTCTGCCTGCTGCTGACACCCTTTCTCAGCAGCAAGAAGGTTCCCATGTTCTCAGAGCATCCCCTGGCCGTCCAGAACTCTCTAAGGAAGATGCTATCGGCAACAGCAAATCCAGCCAAGCCTTCCCCGGCGGGGCAAGGAGGCACTGCTGCTCCCGACACCAGCCAGGAGGGCACTGCTGCCCACTCAGGGATCAAGACACCCCTCGAGTTGCCCAGTCTGGAAGGAGGGCTGGAACACAAGGAAGCAGCAAAGTGCTCCACTCACCTCCAGCTCTGGTATTTGTTTCTCTCCCTTGCCTGTCTCGCTGAGCCAGTTGCTCTGATGACAGACAGAAGCAAGGTGGAAAGGAAATTTCGTATAGAGGTCAAGGCAATTCCCCAAAGGAAGCAAGTGCATTTATCCCCATGCTAACAATCAGGGAAACTGAGGCAGCGAGAACATAGATATGCATTTCCTTGAGTCTTGCTCCAGGACATGTTTAATTGCAGAGATCTAACCAGAAGATTTTCTGATCCCTTATCCAGCATCCTGTTTCCTCATTCTGTAGTTGTAGAAGGATGCCTTTGATCACCAGGGACAGGTCTTCCTACAGTGAAAAGGGAAACGCTGAAAGAAATGGAAGGGGCAATCCTGGTGGATGACTGCATACCACAAGAAAGGGCTGCATATGAAAGGGAAGAAGACATTTCCTATTAGATTAAAGGAGCTCAAACCGTCTCTCTCTCTAGAGAAGTATGCAACCCTAACCCTCTAATTGCAACCCTCCACTGGGGAAGTGCTTAGGAGTATTGCGAAAGGAAGGAGATTAGCCAAGGTCAGGGAAGAGCAGGGCTGCAGATCCAGAGGACTGCGTAAGAGGTGCGTGGTCTGAGGTGATGTCAGGAGAGGTGCTGCCAGCCCCGTTCCAAGAGAAAGTAGCAGAGGTAAAATTGAGCCAAAAACCCCCAAGAACTGGCTGCTGCAATCAGCCAGAGAAGAAAACATGAAAAGGGAACAAAAGACAGCAGTACAGAGCTTTAGGAAAGTGAAAGTTCTCGGGCAGGATGACTTGCCAAGGAAAGAGGAATGCGACAAGGGAAAGGGAACCTCGAGTCAGGAGCCAGAGCCGAGGACCCAGCAGGAAGCACGCAAAAGCTCTTGTTGCCGCACACAAGCGCATCTGAAAAACATCACAGGGCTTGCATAAACACACACGGCACAGAAACCAAACAAACTTGGGGACAGAGCGGGGGCGACAGAGTGGTTCTGGCTGGCTAAAGACGACCTGGTGGGTGGAAAACGCCGCCCCCAGGCGACCCGGCCACTCCTGCAAGGTCGCCTTCCCTTCCCCACTGAGGGGGACTTGGCCTGTTGTTGACCCACCGCGACTGCACAGGCAGCAAGAGCATTTGCTAAGCCCAGACTGATCAGGCAGGGGCTCTCCTGCCTGCTGCTGCCCTCTGCGGGACAGCCTGCTGCAGGGCCTGCCAAACTTGGGATCTCACACCCCTCTGCCAGCGCAGTTTGTGTTTCATCAGCTCCACAACCATCCAGGCCTGTGGCTTGTGGGTAATCACTCTCCTCTGCAACTGGCTACGAGCTAATTATAGCTCCTGTACTTTCATTCTGGAGAAGTGTTAATTACAACATGGCCCCTCTCACTCTGTATCCAGTTTGGGTTGCCAGCTGTCAGTAAAAATAAAATGGAGAGGCAGGAGAAAGGTTTTTCCTCACACACCATTTATGCACTGTCAGAGCAAAATTCAGACTTGGTTCTCTTTTTTAGATTGTGCTTAGGGTCCTCATTACACGGAAAAAAACACGTGACCAAAGGAGAAAGAGACTCCTCGATCTAGGGCAAATAAAAGCACGGTTTGAAAGGGCGCTGTTACACATGAGCTCACTCACCATTGTTCCCAACCAGCTGAAGAGAGGTGCAGCCTTCCATTCATCCCAGACTTGCTAACCACTGGGTGTTGCCAAAGAGAGGAAAATAAACAAGCTTGAGACGGATTGAAACCTGAACAAAAGAGGGCTGTGAAACATCAGCCTGCAAAGCCACTCCTTCAGAGACACAGCTCTGTGGGTCGCAGAGGAGATGAATGCCTTCTACGCAAATCGTACATGACCTAGAAACACAGTATTTAGGCCTCAGTATTCTAAAGATGACTTAAGGATTCTCAGGAAAAAAAAAAAAACCAAAGAGGTAGTAGTGACAGGCAAGGCTGACTCAGAAGATTAAAATAACCCACCTAAAACGTGCCTGAACACAGCACAGGGAAGGATGTGGCAATTTTCTATGAAAGGCACTTAAAGGCTTTGTGATGCAAGTCAGTAACAGTTAAAAAAAGAACTACATTCAAGTGCCAAAAAGTACTTGTTAATAGCCAAAAAAAAAAAAAAAAATCCCCCACAGAACAATGGCTAGCCATAAGGAAAAGACATCAGAGCAGCTCCCTCGCCTGCCACCTGCGGGATTAGCACTGTAAATGAGTAACCCAGCACAGGCCCGCTCTGACCCAGCCGCCTGTCTCCAGGATCAGCCGCTGTGAGGCTGAACGGGCTGTACGTACTCTTACTGCAGAGGCTCCGGCAGGCTGATGCGGGGCACTGGGGACTCTTCAGACAGGCGGAGGCCTGTGCTCCCCAAAGGTCGTCGAGTTGGCACCTTTCACCGGTATTATTTTAACAGAAGAAGAAACAAAAAACCACCTCAAACCGCCACTGAGCGACAAAAGCAGCGAATCACCGCAGGGACACGCGCACCGCTCCTCCCGAGGGCGCTGGGGCACGGAGCGCACAGGCCATGCTGCGTGACAGAGCTGGCCTGGACCACCAGAGCCACAAGGAGAAAGGGGACAAAGGGAACTGCGCGTTCCCAGAGCCCTTAGTTATTGCCAGGGCTCCAGCAACACCCCCAACGCGCGCACAGCTGCTCGGCCAGGCCCAAGGCGGCCAAGCCAGGCCCTGCCAGGAGAGGACGGGCCGCTATTTCAAGATGACTCCCACCAGGGCACGAGAGCTCGCTTGCAAGCATTTATATTGCGGCCCAAACCCGCCCCAGCCGCCCGCGCAGCATTAAGGCGAGACACCGCCACCCTGCCGCCACAGGGGCCGCCACGCCGCTCCCCTCAGGGCTGGGCAGGAGAGCAGCACGCATGCGCCAGAGCCGGCGGGCTCGTGTCCTTTTAAAGGACACGCCGCTCCACCGCGAGGTGGAAGTGGGCTGTCCCCGCACCGGAAGTGGCTTCACCTGCCAGCACAAGGGTTCTTCCGGGAAGGGCTAGGCCGGCTGGTTTCCGGCGCTCTAGCTTGCTTTGCCCTCACGCGCTCTCTATGTCCTTCTCGCGGAGGCCTTCCGCTTCCTCCCCCATCCCGCGCCCTTCTTTCCCCCGTGCTGTGAACTCTATGGTGCACCCGGGTGCGGTTCGACGGGGTGGGGCGCTGCTCGCGGGACGGCGCCTGCGCGCCGCCGACTTCCGGCGCTCTATGGTGAGGTCGTCGGAGCGGCGCTCTAGACGGTTCGGTGCGCTCTCCATGGCTCGGCGGCGCCGGGCCGGGCGGGTGGGTGGCGGCGCGGTGGCGCTGCCCCGCTGAGGAACCGGCGGGCGGTGCCCTCCGCCATGGAGCCCGAGACGCTGGAGGCGTGCATCAGTGAGTGCGCCCGGGACCGCCTGACGGGACGCGGCCGCGCCGCCTGCGGGCCCCGGTGCTGGGGGGGGGGGCGGGTAGATGCGTGGGGGGAGGGGGTGTTGGGGTGCGAGGGAGCGGGTGGGTGCTCAGAGGGGACCCTGGGACGGGACTGGGGGTCGCTGGCAGCGAGGTGTCGGGGCCGGCCCGTCTGCCTGTGGAGGGGGAGGCTTCGGGCAGACGGGGGGGTGTCGGGGACACGCGTGAGGCTGGGTGGCCGTGGGTGTACCTGGGGCCTGCCAGCACGACCCCCGGGGGGGGGGCGGGGAGCACGTTGGCAGCGCCCGTGCGGCGACGGTGGGCGCTTGTGCACAGGCCTCGTGCAAGCGGCCACGAGCATGGGTTGCCATCCTTCACCGATGGGCCTGGTGGGGGCAGGGTGGGAGCCTGGGGAGACCCTCTCACCGTCCCCTTCTCCCTCCCCCAGACAAAGCGACAAACCCCCTGAACAAGGACCTGGACTGGGATGGTATCAACGCTTTCTGCGAGCAGCTCAACAAGGAGCTGGAGGGGTGAGTGCTGCTTCCTTTCCCCGGGCTGCTCCGGGTCACGGGCCTGGGGTATGATTGCCCACCCAGTAAGATTCAGTGGGGTTGCCCTGAGAGCTGAATAGACACAAAGCCCCTTAAAGTGGGGGTGGGTGGGCGTCCTGGTCCGTGGACAGAAGGTTCCCACAGGGTTTTAGTGCCTTCTCAGTGCCTTAAACTTGGAACATGCTTTTCCACCCTGGATTCCTAGATAGAAACACGGGTACCAGGTTTTTCATCAATAACCAGCCAGCTCTTTTTTCCCCTCACTCCTTCCAGTCCTCCACTTGCTACCCGACTTCTTGCCCACAAGATCCAGTCTCCACAGGAATGGGAAGCTATCCAGGCCCTCACGGTAAGGGCATCTGCAGGCTGGTAGAACGAGACAGGGGGCCAGAGTGTGGGGTTGCTCCAGTTTGACTGGAGGAGCACGGGAAGCTTTGAACTCTCTCTGAGAAAGCCCTGGAGCACCTGAGCTCTTGGGTGGGAGAGGGGCTGAAAGTGGTTCCACGAGAGAGGAGGGGTGACTGTTCAGAAAGGTCTTGTTTCTAGGAAGGAACATAGCTTGTTGGAGTCGATGGGAAGCTTTTTATTCCCTTAGTGACATTGTGGATCCATGCTGTGACATCCCAGTGTTTGTGAACTCTAAGGATATCCCTTTTTATGGATTTTTGTTGTTTCCTCCGAAGAGGGAAATCTTCTTGCTTCCCTTTGGGAGGGTGACTGACCACCTGGGAGGGAAAAGGGGCGTCCCTCCGTGCTGCTGAGAGGATAGCTACAGGCTCCGTGCCTGGCAAGGGGGGAGCAGGAGGGAGCTGGCTCTTAAACCTGCTGCTGATCCCATTCTGGGATTCACCCGACCCCTCTCCCCAGGTGTTGGAGTCCTGCATGAAGAGCTGCGGCAAACGCTTCCACGATGAGGTGGGCAAGTTCCGCTTCCTCAATGAGCTCATCAAAGTGGTGTCACCCAAGGTGGGTCCTAGGGGATCGTTCTGGAGGGGACCAGACCTTGGCGACAGGATGGCTCTGGGAAAAGGTAGTGGCTGAGCAGATGGGGATGTGGGGGAAACAGGATAGTGCTAGTAGGAGATTTAGTCCACCCTCCCACTGGAAAACTCAACAGGGAATGAGAGCTTTCACCCCTCTGCTCTCAGCTGATTCTTGATGCAGAAAGCTGAGGGCCAGCTAGACATGATGTCACCAGCATTTTTGAGACTACTGAGCTCATCTGCGTGCCTGGAGTCACCTTCCCTGCATGTCTGTTGGGCTGTCTCTTCTGTACTCTGCATGTGCTCAGGAACCTCCCCCAGCTTTGACATCGTGACAGTGTCTCTCTGGGGTGTCCCAACCTGGTTGAGACACTCTCAGACGGCAAGCCCAGGCCTGGTCAGTGGTGCTTTGGCAAGTCCATCTGAAGCACCAGGTCATTACCTGCTGATGCTGCTGTTCCTGCAGCAGGACAAGCTGCGTGCGCTCTCCTGTTCAGTCAAGGCAGTTAACAGCAGCAAGCATGGAGTTAAGGGAACACAGACTAAATGTGACTAAGGAAAACAGCTTGTGACCTGTGATGACGAATAGCCAGGGACAGTGACAACAGCATCCTAAAGTCCTCTTGCTAGGCGCCCTAGGGAATGTCCTCTAACTTAAGCTGCTGGCCTCTGGTGGCACACGCACTGTTGCTGCCACCAGTGCCCCCAGCAGACCCACGGGAGAAGAGTGAAGGATAATTGAGTGGCAGGGGGAGAGCTGTAATGTTTGGAGATGTCAGCGCTGAGTGCTGGTCGTCTGGGGCTCACCCAGCTGTAAAGGGTGCCAGGTGCTTTGTGCTGCAGAGTGCCCCCGAGAGAGGGGTCTGGGCCCTCTCCCAGGGGCCATTATCCACACTCCTTCCCCTCCCAGTCCCCTCGTTCTTGAAGGGCTGCCTTGCCGAGCAGCTTCTGCTAGCAGTACCCTTTCCTTCGCACGGTGACAGAAACCCGCCTGAGCCTCCCCACCTGTCCCTGTGTGCCGTTGAGGGGCTGCTGGTGCAGCATTTCTCCCACCTCTTGTGTTTCCTGTGGTGGACACCCAAGCGCAGCATAGCACATGTTGCAAGGGCCTCGTGAGCTTTCCTGCTTGCTTCCTCTTTCCTCCTCCTTGTGCCGTTGGGAACGGTCTCACTTCTCCTGGGGGAGGGGAGGAGAGGAACAGGCCAGGCTTGCAACGGCTCAGATCAGCTTCAAGTCACTTCTTCTCTCTTCCTCTAGTATCTTGGCAGCCGGACACCAGAAAAAGTGAAGTCAAAGATCCTGGAACTGATGTACAGCTGGACATTAGGGCTGCCTCACGAGGTGAAGATCTCAGAAGCTTACCAGATGCTGAAGAAACAAGGTGAGAGGCAGTGCTCTGGAAGGGGAAGGTGGACAGGCGGTTTTCCCTCCCTCCTTTTCTGTCTGGGCAGAATCTGAGACAAACTTTCCCTTTCCTGTGCCCAGACCCAAGCGCATCCATCAGTCTGCCTGATTCAGCAGCAGGGGCAGGTGAAGGAGTGGGTACCTTGCGGCCCCTAGCTGGGCAGAGGGAGTTGCTGGGGGTGTGAGTTGTGTGATGGGTTGGAGGGGACATCTGCTTGCGCCTGCAGGAGGTGGTGCACTGGAAGCAGCTGGGGGACTGCGAGTGCTTGGGCAGTCAACGCTGGATTTTTCTAAGACAGGATATTGATGGAGAGTGGGGGGGCAGTTTCTTGCATGAAAACACAATCCAGGATCATGGGTAGTGGCAGCAGATCCAAACCCCCTCGATCCCAGCTGGGTTTGATGGTCCCTTAGGAAAGAAAGGACCTAGGTGGCAGTGTCATCCCCCTGTGGGTGAGTCCTGCTGACCTCTGCACTGGTCTCTACTGCAGGGATCGTGAAATGTGACCCAAAACTGCCCGAGGACGCTCCTTTTCCGCCTCCTCCCCCTCGGCCCAAGAACATCATCTTTGATGATGAAGAGAAATCCAAGGTAAGGGCTCTGTGCAAAGATAGGGACAGCAGGCAACGTCTTCCCTGATCCAGGATCTTCTGTCCTTCTGGGATGCAGATCCAGAGTCAAGGCCCCTGCCTCACATGCTGTGTTTCAATCACAGGAATGCTGAGGGCCCGTTCCAAAACCATGACCAAGGAAACAGTCAGAGGTGGGGCATGTGGGTCGTTTGACCTTTGGAGCGTTAGCTGCAGAGGGTGAAGCAGGTTCTGGGAGGTTTGCTGCCATGCGGCCTCCAAGCTTCTGAGTTTTCTGGCCATGAGGTTTCAGTCCCAGCCCCAGATGCTGCTGCTGTTATCTCTCCTCACCCCCAGCACTGCAATCTGCTTATTGCCCAACTGCTTCTACCTTCCTGGACCCCTCCTATGTTGCCTTTCCATGAGAATTGTGTCACCGCTCGAGCAAACCTCTGCTTTATCAATGCTGATACGTTTAAGCAACTACCAGGCTCCTCTGGGTCTATTTCTGCAGCAGAAGCGTGATGCCAGTTTGCTGCAGGGGATATATTTTGCCTCCGTGGGTCACAGTGTGCAAATGAGGATTTGTAGGTGGCCAGTGGGCCTGTTCACTGACTACTGAAGGGTGGAGAAGGTGGGAGTAGGAGCCCATTGCAATCCTATGGCAATTCCTGCGTAAAGCAGGCTTTGTGTCTTGCTCAGTGTTAGTGCTGCCGTGCTCCGGGGTCTCTGTGGTGCATAATGGGCAGGCAGGAGCAGGTTTTGAATGCAGGGGATCTTCAGGGAAAGACCTGTCTTACGTAACCAGAACCACAACGGGAAAAGGAAGACCAGTTGTACTTCTCTCCCTGGTCTCTGATGGCCCACGAGCTCTCGTGGCTGGGCTTTCCGACGGCTTTGCCCGCTGCCTCTGCCAGATACGGGTTTGGGGCAGGGGTAACGCCACTGGCTCTGGTGTTGCAAGAATGACTCTGGCTGCCACCCCTCAGCTGGGGCTCAGAGGTGCCTTCTCGTTTGCAGATACTGGCTCGTCTCCTGAAAAGCTCCCATCCTGAGGACCTCCGGGCTGCCAACAAGCTCATCAAGGAGATGGTTCAGGAGGTGTGGCCGGGGAGAAGGGGAGCTGGGGGGTCATTGTCTGAGTGGCAAAGGAGAAGTGGCGCTCTGATCTTATACAGACATAGAGAGCTTCTGCCCCAAATTCTGCTGCAGCAGCTAAAGAGTCCTTGGGTGATTTCTGCCATCCCTTGGCTGCTTGGAGGACTGGCTCTGGATGTTTTCTGCGACCCAGGCCCTCCTCCAGCACTATGTCTGTGGCAATTCCATCCCTGTTTGGCAAGTGCTGGCCCAGAGATGAGGAGTTTTCCACTGGAATGGGAGCTGTTTTGTGGGCAGTGTTGCTGTGCCTTAGTCCAGGGCGTTGGGCTGTGGGCTGGCCAAGCCTTCCTCCTCTCCAAGTTGCAGGCAAGAGCAAGGATATCATTCCCAGCGTGCTTCCCTTCCAGGACCAGAAGCGCATGGAGAAGATCTCCAAGCGGGTGAATGCCATTGAGGAGGTGAACAACAACGTGAAGCTGCTGACAGAGATGGTGACAAACTACAGCAGGGGGGAGACAACGGAGAGCAATGAGGACCTGATGAAGGTGAGGAAAGGCCATCCCAGCACCCTTCCTGAGCTTAGGAGATGGGTGACCCTTACCCCCTCAAGTTCCTCCTACCTGTTTTGCACCCCCAGCTCAGCACCCTGCTGCTGGCCTCAGCACCTTTTCTCCTCTCTCTCAGGAGCTGTACCAGCGCTGCGAGCGCATGAGGCCCATGCTTTTCCGGCTCGCCAGTGACACAGAAGACAATGACGAAGCTCTGGGTAAGCATAACTGGCCTTTCCCATCCTGTCCCCTTCCACCTCCATCTGCTTTCAGGGAGCCTGTGCTTGGGCTGCCCGCAGCATGGGATCTGTCGGCACCCGCCGCTCTGTTTGGGGTGGCTGCTCGCTGTAGGTTAGTCTGCATCGCGGCACTAAGCGAGGACATGCGGCAGCGGTCAGCAGTGCCACTCGGCTGTAGGAACGACACTTGCGCTTGCCCTGCTGAGGCTGCCGTGGAGGTGTTGATGTTCCTGCGCACCGCGTCAGCATACAGCTGCAAAAACGCCGTCTGCAGCGGGCCTTGCTTTGAAGGAATAGGGACAGTTGGGGTATAAAAAACTCTGTTTCATCACGATTTTCTAACTTGCTTCCCACCTGTTCCATTTCAGCGGAGATCCTGCAGGCCAATGACAATCTGACGCAGGTGATCAATCTCTACAAGCAGCTTGTGCGGGGAGAAGAGATCAACGGGGAGACGGTGTCCGGTCCCCTTCGAGGTGAGGAGATGTGGGGACTGGGGACAAGAAGGGTCAGGCAGAGGGGACCCTGTTGCTGGTTTCCTGCACTGTAAGAGAAGATTGAGAGGTGGAAAGTTGAAACCCACAGGAGGTCAGAGTGGTGCTGGTGAGATGAGGAAATGGCTTGGGGAGATGGCTGATGCATGAAGAGAGGGAATTGGAAGGGAGAGCAGAGGGGAAATTCCCTCTTCCATACGTGAGGAAGGATGGGAACTGGCCTCAGCACACTGGATAAAGTTTCTCTCTCTCAACTTGTTTCTTCCTTGCAGGCAGCACCTCAGCGCTTCTGGATCTGTCAGGCCTGGATCTTCCGGCAACAGGCCCTTCCTACCCAGCCTTGCCCACCCTTTCGGGTGGCTCAGCGGTCCCCATGCCTGACCAAGCTGGCTCTGTGTCCTTGCTGGATGATGAACTCATGTCTTTAGGTGAGAAGGCCAGAGCAAATGCTCTTTATTCTATCCCCGATTCTGCGTGGATGGTTTTCCTCATTCGCGCTCCTGCCACAAGGGAGAGCTCTGGGAGAGGTGAATAATGAAAGACCACAGAAGGTGGTCTTCCCTGAGTGTGAGGGAGGAGGAGGGAAGGACCCTGTTATGATTCTGAACTTGAGTCCCGTGGTGTTTTCCTGACGAGTCAGAGAGAGCCTGCAGGGATGTGCCCTGTGATTTGCTCTGGGAAAACTGACCCGGCAGGTAAATCAAGAGTGATGCAATGGCTGTCCCCAGATGGGATCACAAGGGTGGATCACCCCAACTCCTCGTGTTAACTCCTTGCAGTTGAAGGCACGAGCTAACAACAGACGCACAGGACTCCCAGAACTGCTCACACACAAGTCTTGGGAGGTGCCAGTCCTAGAAGGGTCTAGAATCCCTCTTTTTTCCAACTTTCCTAAGAAAAGTGCTTTGAGTACAACAGCAAGAAGTAGGCAGCGTGGTCAGTGGGGCTTGTCAGCCCAGTGCTATTCACTTCTCTGCTAATTGCAGTGAGAACGAGGCTGTAAATTAGGATCTCTGGGCAGAAAAAACGCTGTCACCCTCCCGGCTCTTCCCCCACGCAAGGATGGGGCCAGAGGTGGAGACCATGCGGGTGGTTCTGTCCTGCTGCTTCCGTGTTGTGTTCAGGCCCCATTCCATGCTCTCACCCGCATGGTGACGAAGCTTGATGTTTGCTTTTACCCCGGACAGGCCTGAATGACCCAGCACCGCCTCCTGCCCAGGCTGGGGACAGCAGTGGCTGGAACAGCTTCCAGGTAACATGCTAAGAGCCAGGGCAGAAGGTGGGGAGGGCGACGAAGGCAACAAATGGAGTAGACGGGGAAGTGTCCCCTGTCTGATGGTGGGTGCTGATACACAACCCTGCTTGGGGGGGGATCTCCTGCGCACTCTTCACAGTCATCAGACAGCAACGAGCCCGGTGTCGTCCTGATCACGGCAACGCCACCAGTCAAAGCAGATGCTGGCGTGTCCTCCCCCAAACCTTCTTTCACCAGTGGCCTGGATGACCTGGACCTCCTCGGCAAGACTCTGCTGCAGCAGTCTTTGCCTCCAGAGTCACAGCAAGTGCGATGGTAACTAGGAGCTGGGCGATCTCGCGTCTCTCCCCGTTGTTGCCATTTCTGGGATGCTGGATGTGACATTTCTGTGCCCTGTTCCACTCATTGCTCTCTCTCTCTTCCTACAGGGAGAAGCAGCAGCCACCCCCCCGGCTCACCCTGAGGGATCTCCAGAACAGGAGCAGCTCTGGCACCACAGCCCAGAATCCCAGTGCTCTGCCTGTGCTCCAGAGCGTTTCCCCTAACCCCACGCTACCCCTGAGCTCAGAGCTGCCTCTCCCTGCTGCGCATCCGAAAGCTGCCACTGCCCCAGCAGGAAGTACCGCAGTCCCTCCGCGGCCTCCGGCTGCTGCGCTGCCCCAGGAGATCTCGCTGGCCAACATCACTGTGCCTCTGGAGTCCATCAAACCCAGTGAGCCGGGGCAAAAGAGTGGGGCAAGCTGGGGGGGGGTGGTGAACTGTTTGGAGGTCAAATTGGGGAATAAACAACTGGACAGGGTAGGAAGAAGGTGGAACGAACCACGTGCAAGGGAGGAACGTGGGGAAACTTCTTGCTTGTTGGGGTTGAGGAGGAGTGGTACCCATCATTTGTACAGAGTTCGGGTGATGGGGAGAGGTTGCTGCAGGGCCATCTCCTTCCCGGCTGACTGCTGCCTCTCCCTGCCTTTCCCACAGGCAGCATCCTCCCTGTGACGGTGTACGATCAGCACGGCTTCCGCGTCCTCTTCCACTTCGCCAAGGACGCCCTGCCCGAGAGGCCCGACGTGCTCGTGGTGGTGATTTCTATGCTGAGCACGGCCCCGCAGCCCATCCGCAACATCGTCTTTCAGTCCGCTGTCCCCAAGGTAGGGTGGCTGCCGGCGCCCAGGTGCCCAGGCTGGGCTGAAGTGGGATTCTCCCTTTGCAGGAGAGGCAGGGTGGGTGGGAAGAGCTCGGAGAGGGGCTCCGAGCGAGTTGTGTTGCCTGCAGATTAGCAGGAACCAGCACAGTGTTGTTTTCTTTGACTAGACAGCGGAAGCTCCCAAAATACGGGAGCAGGGCCTCTGGCTGCCCCTCAGGATTGTGCGATGCTCTCCTCTCTCCGCAGGTGATGAAGGTGAAGCTACAGCCTCCCTCGGGCACGGAGCTGCCGGCGTTCAACCCCATTGTCCACCCCAGTGCCATCACCCAAGTCCTGCTGCTCGCTAACCCACAGAAGGTAACAGCACCATCCCTGGTCATGCTGCTGGGGCAAAGCCTCATTATCCTGTCCCTAATTCCCTCTGCACCTTCCTAGAGACCAGAATGGTTTGTGCCTCGTGACTTTCTTCCCCCCCTCTCCCCCGCCCCGCCTTCTGACTGCTTATCCTTTCTCCCATCTCCAGGAGAAAGTGAGGCTACGGTACAAGCTGACCTTCACCATGGGAGAGCAAACGTACAATGAAATGGGGGATGTGGACCAGTTCCCCCCACCCGAGTCCTGGGGAAACCTCTAGGGCCGCAGGATACAGGCACTACACCGTGGAATCCTTGGGGAGCCAGCCCTGCCGGGCTGGAGCAGCCTGAGGAGATGGGGAGGGCGGGTGGGGGGCTGCTGCTCACGCTGTATTCCCAGACGGCCGGGCGAGGGCCAGAGGGAGCGTGCCTCGAGGAGGAGAGCAGAGATGCCAGGAGGTGTTCATCCTGCAGGACTAGGAGTGGAAAGCTTCGTGTGGGTGAACAGTTGCCTTCTCTGCCCTTCTGAAGGGGGCTCCCTCCCCAGTCTGTCCACCGTCTCCTCTCGCCCTGCTTTCCCCCAAGGTGCAGTGGGGAATGAGGAGGGGGAGCTTTAACAGCCTCAGCCTGGGGCAGGGCCTAGCAAAGGAAGTTCCTTTTCCTCATTTGTCCCCTTCGCACTTCCTGGCCCTTCAGCTGCTTCATGCTCTGCGGTGCTTTCCCTTGTTCCACGTGCCCCCACGGAGCTGGGCTGCAGCGGTTCCCAGTCGGGTGGGATCATCTTGGAGCTGGTGCAGAACAAGGCTGGGTGGATACCGTTCTTCCAGCACCGGAGAGCGGGCAGCTGCCCTTGCTTTGGGGGAGAGACGGGGTAGATGATGGACTGGCAGTCGGGGGGAGACTGCAGCCCAGCCCATCACCGTGGGGGGGGTCGGGGGGGTACAGCTGTGCCTTGTGCACCTTTGCCCGCAGGCACGGCTCCCTGCGGCGGGGAGGGGCTCGCCCCAGCCGCCTGATCACTGTGACATGGGGGGGATCTGCAGGCACGGAGGAGACCAGGGGGTGGCACATCCCCAGCGATCCCCATCCCCACGGGACACAGGAGCCGCTTCCCATCCCTAAACTGATTTTAAACAGGGCCTGACCTTAAAGACGGGGGCAAGCTGTGCCCTGCATTGGCTTGCCAGAGGTAGAGGGGGGCCTGTGCGCGACAGGTGAACGGGGTGCCTTGTGCTCTGGGGTCGGTGAAGGTGTCTGAGCTGGGTGCAGCGAGCGGCGGAGGAGAGGGGGAAGCAAGGTGTTTGTGCTGGGGTTCTGTGTCTGACTTCCCTTCCTGGTCTCTCTTCAGGGTTTTGTATGGGGTTGGTTGTTTTTTTTTTTTCTCTGCAGATCTTGTTTGGTTCTTGAACAGACTTGTATATATTTTCAGTGCAAAATTCTGTAAATGGAAGAAAACAAAACAATCAAAAAGATTGAAAACGAAACGCCCGGCGCGAAGAATCTGCTGTATTTATGGGAAATAAAGAGTTCTTTCCTGATCCTGCCCCTCTGCCTTTTGACCCACGAAACGTGTTTTCCACTCTCCTGACTGCTGAGGAGCTGATTCACCCCTGTGCTGGGTCAAATCCTGCCCCTGCAATCCTGTAATTTGTCCCCCAGTCACCCGGGGCCTTGTCACGATGATTTCCCTCCTCCCATGAGCAGGGAGAGGGGATGGTGGAAGTCCCCAGGCTGCTCTCAATTCCTGTTTGAGGCCACTGTTGCTCCCAGGCTGTCATCTGGGTGCTGCCAGCTTCCCACCCTGCCTGGGGACAGGCGGTGGGCAGGGGTCGGTGCCTCCCCCCTGGCCCCCAGGGACCAGGGCGTGAGCTCGCTCCCCTGCCACGCACGGCTGTTGGCAGCTTCACCGCTGCCACTTCCTCCTCTTCATCGCAGCCATTTGGGTGCAGGAAGAGGGACCTGCTCTGGCAAACAGCACCCCGGGGCTGGGAGCAGGTCATGGCGTGGGAGGCAGGAGGTTTGACTGCCACCTGATGCAGCCAGCGAGGGTCCGGGGGGGCTTTTCCGTGCCTTTGCAATAGGGGCTCAAAGCCCTTGCCCGCTTTCAGCAACCACAGCGCCCGTTAGAGGCACCCTCAGGGTTGGGGCTGGGGGATTGGACACGCTTGGCCACGGGTTTAGGGTGTTCAGGTGGCGAGCTTGGTGCTCGCTTGGTTCCCTGCTCGGAAACAGAGGCCCAGCACCGCTTTGCCACACGCTCGCTGGAGGTTTGTCCCCCTGCCAAGAAGGCGCAGAGCCCCGCATCCCCCAAATAATTGCTCGTCAGGCTTTGGGGCACAGGTGGAGTGGCCCTTCCGCCTCTTTTTCCTTTGCTGCTTGTCTCATCTGCCCACAAACCGACAGCTTCCCGTCTGGGCTCGGGTGCTAGTTCCTTTGCCAGCCTCCTAAGCTGGCCGAGCGGCAACCTTGGCTCTGTCTTAGCGCCGGAGGAAAGTCCCAGCTGCAGGTAGCCAGCGACAAGGCTAGGTTTGCCTCTCACTGGAGCCCAGAGCAAGGGCAGCGGTTGGTGGTGCGAGGAGGATGCTTTCAGGCTAAAAGCTGAGCCCTGGTGCAGCTCTGCAGAGAGCAGGCAGCACCCGAGCCTGGGAACCGGGAGCTTGTGGTCCCCGTGCAACTGTGTGCGGGTGCTGCCGCTCTGCGCTGCACTCAGCTGCCTGGCTCAGGGAGCCCTGCCAGCAGCAGGGGAGCGGGAGGAAGGGGGCCCCCCAGGGCAGGAGGCAACGGCCCTTGGCCGCAGCTTTGCGGTGGCTCCGGGGAGCCTTGTCGACGGCAGGAAAGCGGGTTGGGGGGTGCAGGAGGGGTTGCGGGGGCGGCTTTGCAATTCACCCGCTTTTCTCCCAACGAGAGGGACGTGTCACGAAGGGGGAAGGGGCTGGAGCTGAACCCATGAGCACGGAGAGGTGCCCAAAGGGCATTGTCAGCGTTTGGGTGACCAGGTAGGCCAGGCACCCCATATGGACCGCACAGCCAGCTGGCACGGCCACGGGCTGGCCCGGGACGCAGCCGGTGGTGGATAAAGAAAGGGGGGGAAAAGCCACCCCGGCTGAGACAGGGAGCAAGAAACGGAGCGTGGGCCCTTTGCTCGGGCTCAGCAGCAGCGTGTGCTTGTCCTGCCTTGTTACGTGTTTGCTGTAGTAATATTTCCCCTTTAAGGCTGGGCTGAAGTTATTTATACTTGTGGGGTGGTGACAGCAACACAGATCGGAGCAGGAGCCCTGAGCTGCTCTTACCTGATCTGCGGTGGAGGGGCGGACGGAGGAGGAAGGAAGCTCAGAAAAAGAGAAGGAGCGAGAGAAGGGAGCCCAAGGGAGGGAAAGAGAAAGCAGGCAGGGCAGCCCTGCGGAGGGACGAGAGAGGTAACCAGCTGAGGAAACAGAAAAAGGGGGAACAAGGGAAGGAGGAAGGAGAGGAGTAAGGAGGGAAAGGTTCTCGAGGGAAAGCAAGGGGCAGAGTAGCTCCAGGGAGCCGAGGGGTCACCGGGATCCAATGCCAAGCGTCGCCGAGGAGTGCTGAGCAGGTACAGCCGAGCGGAGCAGCTCTCGTGGTCTCCTCCCGGCTCTCAAGATGATGAAGAGGCAATTCAATCGGATGCGGCAGCAGCTGTCCCATCCCAACATCATCAGCCGGTAAGGACCTTTCCACTACCTGTGCAGGAGGGCTGGGAGGGAGCGGGATGCGGGTCCTGGAGGGCTTGTGCTGGAGCTGGACTGACCTCCCAGGTCTGGTGGTAAGGGGAAAGGGGAAGGGGGGATGACTCTGGGCTTAGAGCATCTTCAGCGTAAGCCTGGCTCTGTGGTGCCAGCAGGAAGGCTGCACTGCTGCTGCTCAGCAGAGACGTGATCGCCAAGCCCAGCTACCTATCCCAGGGCCCACAGATGCTGCATCCACCTGGAAATGGGTCTTTCCCAAGCTTGCCTTCCCCAGGATGTGAGGGCAATGGGGAGGGACCTTCCAGCCACATGCCCTTGGCTGTGCGATGACCAGGAGGGTGTTAGGAGCTGGGACCTGTCCTCTGCACTGAGCCCGGGGTGCCCCATGGGAGCCAGATGACCCGCACAGCTCTAGCTGGCCTGGCAGCGTGGGTGTCCCAGGATGTCCTTCAAGGAGAGGACCGGGGATCCTTGGAGGACCCATGGAGGACTTAAAGCTTCAGACAAATCCCTCCAGCCCCCTCCTAACTCCACCGCTTCCTTATTCTTGTCTTTGTCTTTCCAAAGCTCTCCCCTTGCAAAACTCAGAACTGAAATTACAGGGCTGGGCCCTCCCATTCCATTCCCTTCGCTCCCTCTTTTCTACAGCCACCTCCACAGGTTCCCCAGTGCTGGAAGGCTGAGCGGGACCAACCGTGTCCCCTGGACCACCGAGGTCCTTCAGCCAGCCTGGCAGACCAGTCACAGGGAAGCAGCTCCTGCATCCTGGTGGCCTCTTGCTCTCCTTTCATTCCCCGTCGAGGAGCATGATCCCCTTTCCCGTCCCAATTCTCTCAGGATGCCTCCCCTCCATGTCAGATGCACCTCCCTTTCGTTTCATGCAGTGCAGGCAGGAGGTCGCAAGCAGCTCGCGCAGTCCAAGAGCAAGCCCTTACCCGCTGCAGAGCCTCTCCTCCGCGAGCTGACACCTCACGTGATTTTGCTTGCCTTCAACCAAGCCGCCCCCGTTTCCTGCGGCTCCACGGCCTCGTCCCACATCAGCTCCGGCGGCGGTGAAAATAGAGAAACACGAAGTGGGGGAAAAGCAGCAGTAGCAGAGGGAAAGCAAACGGGGTTCCCGGGGCGCAGCAGTGGCAGCGGGCCGTGAAGCAAGGTTTCCCCAGTGGGAGCCATCAGGGAGGTTTGGTGCTGATGGCAGCTGGCGGGGTTTGCATTTGGTTTAGAGCAGAATTTTGCTGCAAACCAGAAGTTTCCTTTGCCAGATTTGCTCCCAATACCTGCTGCAAACCCAAGCAGAGGGTTGGTTTCATGCAGACGTTTCTGGAGAGGCTGATGCTGGTCTCAGTCCACAGCTTAACCGCAAAGATATCCTTGCTCCGGCACCGGTGGCCACCCTGGCCTGCGCAGACACGTGCCAGGCCCCAAGAGCACTGCCCTGTATTTGCTACAGGCAAGAGGTGGGCGGTCAGGGGTAGAAGGTTTCCCCAGCAAACATCCCAGCCCTGCCACAGCCCTGCCAGGCTCCCTGTCTCCAAAAACCAGGCCACATCTGAGTGCTTTGACTGGGATGCTCTGCACTGGAAGCTCTGTCTGATGGGGTGGCCACCAGCCAGCACGCTTGGCTGCCTTGCCCTGCTCCTGCGCTTCTCCTTCCCACTCCACTGTGCCCATAGCCTTGTGTACAATGGTCCAGGCCGTAGCCAGCGTCTCCTGCTCCCGGGAGCCCAAAGAGAAGCGTAAGGACCTGCCTTCCCGAGGAGGCTGGGTGGAGGTCACCCCCACCTCCTGATGGCGCCTTCTCCTTCCTCCACAGAGCCCAAGAAGCAACGGAGCTCCTGCCAGAAGACTTGCTGCAGGTGAGGGGCGGGCTGGGCCGGCCTGCATGTGCCTGCCTGTGCCCGGGCGTGGGAACCTGCCCTGCTCCTGCCGGCACCTCCAAGTCACAGGGCTGGGAGCTGCCCGCGTGCCAGAGGGTGCCTCCAGGACAATGGTGTTCAGGGAAAGGCAGGTTCCTGCCACGGGAAAGGGCTTCCCTGGCTGCTTGCAGGGGAATGAATCCTGACCAGGACCTCTGCTCCCTTATCCCTGCAGCAGGGATGCTCCGGGCTGCGGCGGGATGCTGGGCGGGCTTACCCACGCCCAGAGCTGGGTGATGGGGACATGGCCTCAGGGTGCCCATGGTCAGCAAAAGGGCTTCCCAGGTCCCACCTTCCCGCCCGCAGATCGAACAGAGGATCGAGCCGGCCAAGCGAGCGGCGCACAGCGTGTCCAAGAGGCTGCAAGCCTGCCTGCAGGGACAGTGCGGCTCCGAGATGGACAAGCGAGTGGTGAGTAGGGTCCTTCCTGCACAGCCCGCCCTCACCCCGGCTCTGTCCCCACCAGCAAAGGGGACACCAGGCCCAAGCTTTGCAGGCTGTGCCCAAGGGTGGCCTAAAGCCCAGCCCAGGTCCCACCTCCATCAGTGTCTGGGTAGAACAGAGCAGCGCAACCCCCTCAAACATCGCTAACCCGAGGCCTCCTGAGGCAGAGACGGTGTCTTTGCAGTGCATAACCCTCCAGCGGCCTGTTGCCTGTGTCCCTTCTTGAACCCTGGCACCCACGGTGCCCTGCGGTGAGGAGCACCACAGTGCGGCTGGGCACAGTGGTGCCACCACTGCTTCCTCCTCCTCGGTTTGAACCTGCTGCCCTCTTCCCAGCTGCTGCTCACCAGCCCTTGCCTGGGGAGCAAACAGTGGATCTCCCTGCACTTCCCTTAGCCCCGCCATGGTTTTGTGGGCTCCTCTCGGCAGCCTGACAAGCCCCACCTTGGCTTATTCTCGGGGATTAAACTGCTCTGTATGTTTGAAGCCGTGGCAGGGCTGGGCTTGGTGAGGGCCTCCACCAGCATCACGGGCCTCCACTCCTCCACAGGGGATTATTTTAGAGAAGGTCAGAGATTTTCTCACCAACTGTGGAGCCTCAGTGCCTTGTTTAGCTACCTGGATCCTGGCTTTGCCTGAAGGGACATCCAAAGTCTCCTTCCGCAGGCCCCAGGGCCAATGGGGCTGGGTGGGCAAGGGGAAGATGTGCTCAGGGTTTGGCCACTCACTTCTGTGGTGGCATGCTTCATGAGGAGGGAGATGCCACATGCCAGCACAACATTCCTTTCCTGAATCCTTGGCTCTGTGCAGAAGAAGCTGCCCTTGATGGCTCTGTCCACGACGATGGCTGAGAGCTTCAAGGAACTGGACACAGACTCCAGCCTCGGGTAAGTGATGGTGGGAGAAAGGGAAGGAAGTGACTTCAAAAGATGCCAGACCCTGGCAGAGCCACTGTCTGGGCTCAGGGGCTCCCACAGCCAAGCTGAGCTGCCAAACCCTGTCCTCAGAGCAAACATTGATGTTGCAGGAGGAGAAGGAACATCCAGCACGTTCCGCCTCCAACTGCAGAGGGGGCTGGGGGCTGGCTCGGGGTCCCACGTGGGTATGGGCATGGTGTGGGTCAGAGGGTGGCATGACTCCAGCCTGCTCTCATTCCATCTCTGACCCCACACACAGGAAAGCCCTGGAGATGGGCTGCTGCATAGAGAGCTCACTAGCCAAAATCCTGGCTGAATTCGAGGTCACCCTGGAGCACGACGTCCTGCAGCCGCTCAACAAGCTCAGTGAGGTAGCCCTTGCCGCCCTCCTGGCTCCACTCTCCCTTCCCGCCTCCCCAAGGCTCTGCAACTCCCTCTGGCCCCTCTCTCCCACAGGAGGAGCTTCCTATCATCCTGAAGCGCAAGAAGACCCTCCAGAAGTTGATCTCTGACTGGAACACCATCAAGAGCCGGTATGGAGCACACCACGACCTTGGGGGGGGCAAGGGCACATGGGGCGCAGCCCCCAGCCAGGTTGGGGGTGAGAGGAAGATGACTGCCCTGGGGAGAAAGTTCCCAGGGCTGGAAGTGAAGTCAAAGAGGCAAGAGCTCTTTGGCTTTTCCACACTGCCCTCCCTTTGTCTGGAGGAAGGAGAGGAGGGGACATCTCAGGAACAGGGCTTGGGAAGGGTCCTACAGACCCTGGGTGTTTCAGGCAGCCATGCTGACTGCTCCCCATCTTGATGGGGTCGCACCCCTTGGTGCGGCAGCCCCTTCCTCTGGGGGAGGACAGCGAGAGGTGCTGGCCAAGGAAAGCCACCCCAGGGCGGTCTCCATACCTGCCACACCCCTGGTAGTCCCCATACCCCTTCTGCACACCCATCCCACGCCGTGTCCCTGACGCTGAGGCTGTGGGTGTGCCTCTTCTCTCCCACCCCAAAGGCTGAACCAAGCTGCCAAGAGCTCCAGTAACAGCTCTGGTGCTGGCGCTGGCCCCGGGGCGTCTTCTGCTGCCAACAAACTGGAGATCTTGAAGGAGGAGGAGGAGGAGGTGAAGAGGAAGGTGGAACAGTGCAAGGTGAGAATGCCACTCGCCCTCCACCGTGGGGCAGCTCCAGGGCTGGAGACCCGCTCCCCTCCAGCAGCTCCATCCAAGGTGATCCCACGCCAAGACAGGTGCAGCCAGATGGCACGTCCTGCCCTCTGCAAGCAAACCAGTGCCTCGAGGAGCAGAAACAGAAAGATGCCCCAAGCCCAGGGAAGAAGAAGAGGAAAGGATTTGAAGCACAACCTGCTGCAGAGAGGAAGCTCCAGGAGCTAGGGCAGGGAGCTTGTGGGGTCCCCTCGGGCTGGGAGCCAGCTGAGCTGGGGTCTGTGCTGGGTGGAAGGGGACTTTCACATCAGCTGTCTCCACCTCTGCCCTGTTTCTCTGAAAAGCCTGGTGCCTTGTCTGGCAGATCCCATGGGCATGCTGGAGCTGGAGGTGCAGGAACCTCTTGTCCATGAGCCTCTTGTGCCAGGACCCTGATCGTAGGGCAGGTCACTGATGCTGCCCGGATGTATGCGATGGGGGCAAGGAGGAATCCCTGTGTGGTCCCAGCCTGCCTCTCCACAGCACCCCAGAGAGTCTGGGCAACTCACATCCCAGACAGGGGACTGTGTAAAGGCATCTCCTCTTCCCTGGGTGCCAGGGAGGAGGTGGAAAGTCGCTCTTTGTGTCATTTCCCAGGATGAATACATGGCTGACCTCTACCACTTCTCCACCAAAGAGGACAGCTACGCCAGTTACTTCATCAGAGTAAGTCCTTTCTGCCACTCCTCCGCATGTGAATGTCTCCTGGGGGGGTATGTGTGAGCCCAGCCTTGTCCCTGTCCGCACCAAGCCCTCTGGCCAGGGCAGGGGACAGGCCCAGGCACCAGCAGATGCCCAAAGCTGGCCTCGCTCCATGCACCGCGGGTGCATGTCCCCGCTATCACCAACTGCAGAGTGGCTTGTCCCGATGACCCAACAATCTCCAGTTTGGCCTCTACCCCTCACTATAGCCACAGTCCCACGAGTCCTGGGAGGGTTCCCCTTGCAGCTCCCCATTCTCCCTGTCTGTGTGTGGGTGCATCATCCTGGGGATGGGGGAGTCTCTCCAAGAGGGGCTGGTGCCAAACTGAGCGCTGTTTGCCTGTCCTCTGTATGGCAGCTGCTGGAAATCCAAGCCCAGTACCACCGGCAGTCCCTGGGATCTCTGGACTCGGCGCTGGCAGAGCTGAAGGAAAGCCACAGCCAGAAAGGTATCTGCTGACTCTCCAAGCAGTCCAGGAAGGACTGAGCCCATGGGATGCCAGTGTGGCCAGTGGGGCTGGGAAAGGAGGAATTTCCCTCCCTTTGCCTGCTGCTGCCTCCCAGTTCTGGCTGGTGGGATGAGGACCGCAGGCAGAGGCAGTCTGGGAATTCTGCCCGCCCTGCCTCTGCCTCCACCCACCCAGGCTCAGCTGGGAGCAAGATGTCTCAGGGCTGGATGACCGATGGCCCCAGTGGCCGCCGTCCCTCCCGACGTTCACCTCCTTCTTTTCCAGAGCCCTCCTTCTCCGCAGACACCCCGGTGGCAGGGTACTATGGTGTGCCCCTAGAGACGCACCTCAAGAGCTTGGGCCGGGAGATCGCACTCCCCATCGAAGCCTGCGTGATGATGCTGCTGGCCTCCGGCATGAGGGAGGAGGTAGGCAGCGCTCCTGACTTCTCTGCCACCCTCCCCTCCAAAATGCAGCCCCCCACATCCCTTCCCTCTTCGCCTCATCCCCAGGGACTCTTCCGGCTGGCAGCGGGCGCCTCGGTGCTGAGGAAGCTGAAGAGCAGCTTGGCCAGCGGCTCCAACGCCCTAGAGGAGTTTTACTCGGATCCCCATGCCGTGGCCGGTGGGTGCCAGGGAGGCAGGGCGGGGGGACACGATTGGGCAGTCCCTGCCATCTCCCAGCCACTTTTACCCCCGCCGCTGCCCCTTCCCCTCCAGGTGCACTGAAATCCTACCTGCGGGAGCTGCCCCAGCCTTTGATGACCTTCGAGCTCTACAGCGAGTGGGTCAAAGTGGCCAGGTGGGTTGGGTGTTGGGGCAGGAAAGCCTGGCAGGGCTCAGCCCCCAGTCACCCCCCTTCATCCCTCACAGCACTCGGGGCAGGCTGCTCAGCCTCGTTCGCCATGCAGGGAGGGATGAACACAGCGCCTGGTCTGTCCCATGCTCGGCAGAAATCCATATGGCCCAAAATCTTGGAGAATAGCAATAAAACCCATGGCGGGGCGCGGGGGAAGGCTGCAGCCTTTCCGGTTGCAAGAAGAGCTTAGTGTGTGAAGACCCACTTGATGGCTCAGTGCCAGCAAGCCCTGTGGTCACGGTGAGATAGGGTGGCTGCTCGTGGCAAAGTGGTGCTCGAACCCACAAGCTGTGTTTGTATCATATTAAATCCCTCTCAGCCTTTGGGGTGCAATTTTGTCCTCGGTGGGTGCCTGCCCCAGCGGCCCAGTAAAGACAGCAGCAGGGCATCTCCCTCCCCAGGGCTACGGCCCGCGTGGGGCAGCTGACGCTGGCCTTCCCCCACTTGCACACTGTGTCCCTCTGCCATAGGGAGCAGGGCTGAGCTATCCGCTCCTCCTTCTTCTCTCTTGCAGCTTAAAGGACGGTGAGAGCCGCATACAGAGCCTGCGGGACACCTGCAGCCGCCTGCCCCGGGACAGCTACAACAACCTCAGGTGTTTTGCAGGGACAAAGCTTCTTCAGCCCCAAGCAATCACCGGGCGCAGCCGTTCCCTCCCCAAATCTGTACTTACAGCCCCCTCACCCTTCTTTCTCCCCACAGGTATCTGGTCAAGTTTTTAGCCAAGCTGGCCGAACACCAGGAGGTGAATAAAATGACCCCCAGCAACATCGCCATCGTGCTGGGCCCCAACCTGCTGTGGGCGCAGCAGAGCACAGGGTAAGGCCTGGTTCGGAGGGGTGGGAGACAGTTCCCCGACCCTGGCTGGGGTGCCCTGAGCGCAAACGCCGTGGGAAAAGCTGATCCAGTGCCTGTGCCTCTTCCATCCTCATGTCTCTTGTCCCCAAGTATCATGTCCCCTCGCCAAGCACATGTCCTCTTAGCCACTCTGCAAAATCGCAGAGGGAGAGGCTGAGACCCAGAGCGCTTGTGACATGGATAGCCTCCAACACCGTTGGCCTCCAACACCAAACAAGGGCTTCCAGGACGGGGAACAAGGCCCACCTACCCCCCTACTACTCCCCTCAGCTGGGCTGTCTCCCTTTCGGGCTCTGTCTCCTCAGGAACACTAAAAGGGTTAATGCCTTGACACCCCTTTTCTGATGCCTCCCCCACCCCTGTCTCTCAGAGACCCCATGCAACTGGACTTGGCCTCAGTCTCCTCCATCCAGGTGGTGGGCGTGGTGGAAGCCCTCATCCAGAACGCAGACACCCTCTTCCCTGGAGGTAGGGCCAGGGCCTCGCTTGGGGGGGGCCACAGCCCAGAGTAAAGGGGGAAAGAAGGGAAAGGGACGTTTCTCCATCCCCAGGAGGAGGAGGTGCTTCCTCATGCGATATCCTCCTTTCTCTCCCCCCAGAGGTAGATTTCAACGTCTCGGGCATGTTCGTGCCGCCCACGAATGGCGGACTTGGCGAGGCCACCCCAGTGGAAAAGCTGACCCCTGAGCCCCCTCCGGCCGGCACTCCCACTCTCCTGGATGGAGAGGCGTAAGTCTGGCGGGAGCTGGGGGCTCTGGCTGTCCCAGCTCTACCCATGTCCTCCCACATCCCACCCACGCCAGGGGCCATACCCTCGCAGCCAGGACCACCATGCCAAACCACAGCCTGACTTGCCCTGTTCTCCGAGCAGGACCTTGACGGACCCCGAGGCCCAGTCCCAGCCAGCATCGACAGCAGTGACCAGACCGTCTCCCGAAACTGTGGGGCCGCCGGCTCCGACGCCGACTGACGACACCGCCCGCAAAGGTTAGGGTGCCCCAGGCGGCACAGTGCTTGGGAAATGTCGTCCCTTCCTCTGGTTTGCCTTCATCCCGCTGTTCCCTGCACGAAAGGGTGCTGGGGGCATCCCTGGCACCAAATAAGAGGAAGGGCCTCTGGCTGGGGCAGCATGGCCAGGATCCAGCGTGCTCCAGTCTCAACCGAGGAGGTGGGACTGTGGGATGCACAAGGTAGATCCTCCAGTGTTGGGTTTAACACCTCCTTGTAAAGAGGTGTCAAAGCTCACGGACCCTTGTGAAGAGAAGAGGGTGGGAAAAGCCCCCAAAAGCTGGTGTGAGGCACCACAGCCCCTTCTGCCCTGGGGAAAGACCCCACCAGAGGCCCCCCCCGCCCACTCCAGCTTTCTTTCCAGGCAAGCGCCCGGCTCCTGTCCGACCCATGATGCCGCCGCCGCCCGTGGCCCAGCCCCGGAGCACCGTTCCCACGCCGGCAGCCTCCGAGCACCCAGCCAGCCCCAAACCCCGACCGCGACGGATGGCCGGGGCGCCCAGCCGAGCCCCCAACATCCCACCACCGCTCCCCCCGCAGCCAGCACACCGCCACAGCCGAGATGCCCCGCCATCCCCCAAGCCTCCCGCCAGCGAAGCCGAAGTGGCGGCAGCCACAGACTGTGCCCTGGGAGCCACGGACGAGGGGCAGCCACTGCCTGCAGGAGGAAGGAGCCTCCTGGCCACATCACCGCCAGCAGGACAGCCCACGGAGAACTGAGCAGGGGGGGACCACAGAGATGGGGAGACGGTGTCTGGCGACGCTCTGGAACCTAGCAAGCACCGTGGAAACGTCGGGGTGGCCTGAGGAACGTCCTTCCCGCTCCTCCATCTTGTTCCCTCGGCTTGCACCAGCTGGGACCCTCCACCCGCCTCCCCTTGCTCTCCCATCTCCAGAGCCTTCCTCCCCACACCGCCAACGCCTGCCAGGGCCCAGGCACCCCTAGGGGACACAGCTCCCTGCTCCTCAGGGCCCCGTGGTGTCCTCCCGAGCCGGGAGGGCTGGGGAGGCCGAGGCAGCGCAGCCCCCGGGCACTGCCTGCGGTTTTTGGGCCAGCATGGGCAGGTTGGCCATGGCGCGGCCATCATCCCAGCCTCTTCTGCTCCACGTTGCCTTCAAATGTGTTGCCCCGGGAACAAGCAGACACACAGATAGATATAAATATATATGTATTTTGCAACTAAATTATTTAAAGAGCTTGTGTCAGAGCCTCAGGCAAGTGTGAACAGGGCCCAGGTGCCACAGGCCACCCGCCCCGCGGGCTGCAGCCAACGCGGAGGCGCACGGCACGGCTCTGCCCGAAGACGAGGGGGCAGCCGGCTGCGCGGGCCCGCGGAGGTGCAAGGCCAAGGGGTAATGGCGGCTCGGCTGCCCACACGGCCCGACGGGCGGCAGGGGGCGCCCTACCGCCGCGCGTTCGCCCCGTGGGAGGAGGTGGGTGAGCAGGCTGGCTTTAGCCAATCGATAAACGCGCTCGGGCTCTGTCCCGCCTCCCCGCCCGCTCCCTCAGCAGCTAACAGGGCGGCTCGGCCGTCACTTTGCGAGCCGGCCTCCCCACCGCTCGGCCCCGCCCCTTCCCCTCCGGGGCGACAGGGCAGCGCGGCTGCCGCTCGGCGCGCCCTCCGCCTCCCATTGGTGGCGGCGGGCAGGGAGGGGCGGTGATTGGCGGGGCGGGGTGGCGGGGCGGGACGGCGGCGGCCGGCCGGCCGGGTGGCGGCGGCAGCGGCGGCGGCATGGCGAGCTGCCGGCGGCTGAGCGGTGCGGGGTTGCGGGAGGTACTGGGCCCGGCGCAGGGGCTGCTCTTCGACTGCGACGGCGTCCTGTGGGCAGGCGAGCGAGCCGTCCCCGGCGCCCCCGAGCTGCTGGAGCGGCTGCGGCGCAGCGGCAAGGCCGCCCTCTTCGTCAGCAACAACAGCCGCCGTTCCGTGGCCGAGCTGGAGCGGCGATTCAGCCGCCTCGGTTTCCGCGGCGTCCGCGCCGAGCACGTCTTCAGCTCCGCGCTCTGCTCCGCGCTCTTCCTCCGCCAGCGCCTCCTCGGCCCCGGGGGGAACGGGAACGGGGGCGGCCGAGTCTTCGTGCTGGGCGGCGAGGGGCTGCGCGGCGAGGTGCGCGACGCCGGCCTGCGCCTGGCGGGGGAGGGCGAGCCGGTGCCCGGCGCTGCCGAGCCGGTGCGGGCCGTCCTGGTGGGCTACGACGATCAGTTCACCTTCGCCAAGCTGGCGCAGGCCTGCGGCTACCTGCGCGACCCGCAGTGCCTCCTGGTGGCCACCGACCCTGACCCTTGGCACCCGCTCAGCGACGGCCAGCGCACCCCCGGTGAGCCCCTGCTCCCCCTCCCTCGCTGCCCCGGGGCGCTGCGGGGACGCTGGTGGCGGGGTCGGCCTCGCTTGGGGTCGGCCTCGCTTGGGGTTCGCCGGCCCAGGCCAGGGCCGGGCGGTTCCTTGAGCATCGGGACGGGCAGGGCTGCCCTCACGCATCCCTGCCAGCTCCTGAAGCCGTGTTCCCGCACCCCGTTTGCTTATCCCCTGGTGGTACGCAGGGCGCTGAGCTGCCCGCAGCCGATTAGCCCGTGGCTACTTTTTTCTCTCCTCCTTGCCCCTCTCCAGGGACTGGCAGCCTCACAGCCGCAGTGGAGACCGCTTCGGGCCGCAAGGCGCTGGTGGTGGGGAAACCGAACACGTACATGTTTGATTGCATCGTGGAGCGTTTCGGCGTTGACCCGTCCCGCACCCTCATGGTGGGAGACCGTCTGGAGACAGATATCCTCTTCGGCAAGAACTGCGGCCTCTCCACCATCCTCACCCTGACAGGTGTCTCCCGCCTGGAAGAGGCGCAGGCCTACATGGCCAGCGACAGCGCCGCAGCCAAGGATCTGGTGCCCAATTACTATGTGGACAGCATTGCAGACTTGATACCGGGCCTGGATGAGTAGCGGTCTGTACGTGTGAGGGCAGAGGGGTCAGGTTCCCCATCCCAGATCTCCATCTGTTCCCATTTCTCTCTCACTGCCCAATTCCCTCAAATCCTGGTTTCTTCACATTCCAGCGCCCTTCTGTGGGGGCAAAGTAGGGGGGTTGACAGGAAGGGGCAGGGTTCAAATTGTCTCTTGAGAGCTATCCGTGATGGACAGAGTGCTGCTCTCATGCCAGCTGCCAGTGTCTCTGGGAGAGCTGGAGGCTTTGAGGCTGACAGGCAGGTCAAATCAGTGTGTCTGTCTGGCCTCTCCTGCTGCAGGAGTTAGGGACCGGCTGTCTTTATTTTTCTCTTAGATAACCAGTGGCGGCCTTTTACTGCTGTCCCTTCACTCGCGTAACACGACTTCTGAGCTGCATCCCTGCAGTCCTTGTGGTAGGCCCCTCCTTGCCAGGGGACTGGCTGGCATCACCCAGCTGGTTTCCATCGGTGCCAGGGCCTGTGGAAGGAGCCTGCCGGCGTTCTGGAGAGCATCCCAGCCTCCCACGAGTGAAAGGGAGCATCGCCTCATCTCTTCTCTCCCCTGTTCCTTAGAGATATCTCCCCCCCAGCCTCTGCCCCGACTCACTAACTGTGCCGGTGTCCATCTGAAGGACTATAGAAAGGGAAGAGACTGGTTTGAGGGGGTTTTGGTGCCAAACAGACAAGCTGTGACCGTGCACAGTGCATCTGCGGTTGTACCTTGTTTTCAAGCACCCTTTCCAAAGGGGTGTGTAAAGGAGGGAGGGCTCCCAGGCAGCACAGCGGTAGTGAACTGTACGACTCTCCCCGGTTCCCCCCTCCTCAGTGGATTTTGCCAGAGTATGGTGAGAGAAAAGGGCTGATGGGGGTCTGTGCTCCAGCTGCTGGTGTGCAGGTGAGGTGTTGGTGGTATTGTCACTGCTGTGAATGTGTCGCAGCCCTCAAAATCATTCCTTGCTGCTTTGTCTTTCTATGTTTTGGGTTTTTGGGGTTTTTTTTTAATTTCTTGATCTTATTTATGAAACTTATTTATTGTTCAAATACTGTATTATTTGTATAAACTATGCTGACTGGTTGCACCAAGGGGGCAGAGGGCAGTGCCTTTGAGCCTCCCCTACTGCCTGTGTCCCATGTTGATGTTCTTACACTCACCATGTCTCTGTATATAATAAAGTGTGAGCGTAGGCTGGAAATGGCATCCTTTTTTTCACTTCTGGTCCCATCAGGATGAAAACAGCTTTAGATATCTCTTGAGACGTCAAGGATGAGGACATGGCAAGAGCTTTCCTCACTCAAGGGGGTGCTGCTGGGTAGACGAGAGAGGGATGGGCAATATCTTGTGGACAGTGCCTGCGTGCTGCTCTTTGCTGGTCTCTTACTGGCGTCTCGGAACTGGAGTTGAGGGTGGAGGTGGCCGGCGGGGCTGTGGTGTGGGTGCGGGGTCCAGCCAGGTGACTTGGAGTGATGGGCGGAGGTGATCTTTGCGTTTCACAGCAGGGGTGATTCCTTGTTGGGGAAAAGTGACTTACCGTGCTGCGCCTGAGGTCTACCTGCTGCTTAGTTCGGTGGACCCTGACGCAGCCCTGCCCAGCCCTTCTGGGGTTGGGGTGAGGTGCAATCTGTCCCCCCACGTCTGCCTGGGTGGGGGAGAGAGAACTGCCCGGGTAAGGTTTTGCTGTGACCCTTCTCGACTACGTGAAGCTTTGAGCGAAGGGGCGGTGGGTGTCACACTACCCCTGGAGGTGACCTTCACCAGCCTCTAGCTTGCCGTGCCCTCTGTCCTCTCCCGGAGTTTGGCTGCGGTCCCAGGCCCGAGAGAAACAGATTGGGTAAGAAAAGATCATTTGAAGGTACTTTGCCTCCTTTACTCATACGGGAGCCAAATCGTCCAACCCTGTGAACGGCTGTTGGTAACCACGTACCGCATCTCCCACTGGAGAGATGGGCTGGGTAACCCGCCCCAGCGTTCCTTAGTGCTGCGCCAGCTCGTGTGGCAGAACTAGACACAACTTACCAGCCCTGGGATAATTGCAGGTGCTGAGTGTCTTACCCCCATGCCCCCCAAAATAACCTAGGAAACAGCCCTCCAAAATGAAAGAGCATCCAAAGAGCTCTGTAAAGACTACCTGTCTTTAGAGACAGGGCCTAATCAGCCCCCTTGGTATGCATCTGTCTCTCCCGTCTCCAATTAGACAACCCCAGAGGACTCGTACTCCCTTAACGAGCGCCTGACCAACACTTGCATCATCAAGCAGAGGCAAGACCAAGACCTAATGTGTCTGCTAACTCTGGCTGCCTAATTAGAGACACCCAGAGCCTGGCTGATTTTTCAGAGCGCTCGGTTCTTGTACCAGGCTGAAACTCGGAGTGCTGCTGCTGTGACTTGGGGCCGGAGCTGGGAACGCTCAGTACAGCTGCAGGTTGCGTAGGCTGAGGAGGTTGTGTGCGTGCAGAGGAGACTGGGCACAGCAGGAGCATCCCTGGGAGTTGCCCCCTATTTTCTAGGATGCTTTGAGGGCGGGTCCATCTCGTGTTCTTCACTTGTTCACTCTGTCCTCTCCAGCTCTCCCAGCCAGCAGGCAGGAGATCGGAGGCTGTGGTCTCCAGGTTGGCACACTAGGAAACAGAAGAGAATCAGATCCTAACAGCTTGCGTTTGGGCCCCCTCCAAAGAGCCTTTGGAGTTTGTCCTTTGGATCACAAATGGTGAGCCTGCAGAGCCGGTTCTCTTTCTCATGCAGCTGTGCTGAAAACAGGGCTCAGCAGAGGTGATGGTGATGCCTAATCTCTTACAGCCGTGTAACTTCTTTTGACCTGGTGCACCTCTCCCTGAGGGCTTTGCTATGAAGCAGCGAGGGGCTTGGAGCAGAAGGGGAATACCCTGGCCTTTACCTGGCCTTCCCTTGGCTTTTCATGTAGCTGAGGGTATTAGGCAGGAGTGACCTGCACCCTGTAAATGCTTCCTCTCCCTCATGGGGTCCCACTGGGGTGGCTCTGGTGGGGCTGCAGAGCTCATCTGCTGTTGAAACTGAACAAAGCGATGAATCCTGCCAGGGTAGGCTGTTTTTTTCTTGTCTAAAGCAGTTTTTCTCCTCAAGTTGGGTGCTCAGGGAAGCAGTGCAGTTGCCAGGGAGCACAAGGCTGTGGGGAGTGGAGCCGTGGCAGCACATGGGAGGGTGGAGTGGATGGGAAGCCTGGCTTAGTTTAGCGTAGGGAAGGGTATTTATTTTCTCACCTTCAGAAAACCACATCGTCCTTTCCTGCCGTGCAATAGAGACAACACCCAGGCGGGTGGCAGCTTTTCCGTTACCCCAGGAACCTTATATCCTTCATCCGTAAGTGCGGTTACTGTGGCAACCACTGGCTGGCTGATGTAAGCAGCAACCTGCCAAGCATCGCCTGCTCTGGGCAAGGCCCAGGGAGAGGCTAGGGATGCTTCCCTTCCTCTGGCTGCAGAAGGGGCAACTTCATCTTGCCTCCTGGACTCCAGCCATCCTTGGGCATGGATGGGTGGAGGAGGCCGCGAGAAGTATCTCCGGGCTCTTGGGAGCATGGGGCAGTGTGGAAAAGGGTCAGATATATAAGTAGGTGAGCCCACTTCCATGGGAAAGAATCCCTTGAGCCAGAGTGAACCAAACTATACTGCTGCTGTATGCATGGGGTGTTTGTGATTTGGTGGCAGGTAACCTGGAAAGTGTGTGTGCTCCTCCATGGCTGGCTGCTGCTTTCCACGACTGCTTTGTCCTGCTCTCACCGGCCTGACTTCTAGGGCACTGGGGCTTTGGTAACCTGACATCCCCTAGGTTGAATCTGGCTCGTGTTCAACCAGGTGTCCAACAGGACCCCAGGGCCTTTTCTGCCAAGCACTTTTCCAGCTTGGGGGCCCCCAGCATATACTGGTGTCTGGGGTTATTCCTCCCCAGGTGCAGCACTTTCCGCTTCTCATTGAGCTGCACAAGGTTCCTGCCAGCACATTTCTCCAACCTGTCGAGGTCCCTCTGGATGGCAGTGTGACCTTCTGGTCAGTGCTCCCAGTTTTGTGTCATCAGCAAACTTGCTGAGGGTACACTCTGCCCCATCATCCAGATCATTAATGAAGATGTTAAACAGGATCAGACCTAGTATTGACCCCTGGGCACACCACTAGTTACTGGCCTCCAGCTAGACTTTTTCCCACCCTCTGGGCCTGGCCATTCAGCCAGTTTTCAGTCCACCTCACTGTTTCATCACCCAGCCCATACTTCCATTGGCTTCTCTACGAGGATCTTGTGGGAGACAGCGTCAAAGGCCCTACTGAAGTCAGGGTAGACAGTGTCCGTGGCTCTCCCCTCATCTACCGAGCCAGCCATTTCATCATAGAAGTTTTATCAAGTTGGTCCAGTGACTGACACTTCAGGAAGACAACAAATGGGACCGAAGATATTAATCGGTGAGTAGATGCCTTTAATATGAGGAACTGATGATCATCCTGTCTGGAAAGCTGTTAGTGTTCAGCCACATGACATGGTAAGAAAACTGGGAGGATCTGGAAGGTGTTGGGACTGGCAAGACAGAGGAGGCTTTTTTGCATGGGAAAGTGCCTCTGGAGCCAAGAAAGGATCATGATCCTAGGAACTCACTCGATACTTGCCCAACCTGATGTGAGAGTCCCCCTTTGCCAGGGCAGGCACCTCCGGCGCCACCCTGTCCCGCAGCAGCTGGAGCAGGGAGGAGGAGGAGGTGAGGAGGAGCAGCCTGTTACTGCCTGCCCTGGGGAGGCAGCCAGTGTTCGCTCTTCCTCCAGCAGCAGCGTGGGGACAAGTCCCTCCTTTGCAGCACAGCTTCCCTCTCCTCACTCCTTACACAAGGCATTGCCCCCTTCACGCCATAACATGGGCTTCCAGGTACCCCTTTGCCATTCCTGTGTCATTATCCGTTTTTTTTCCTTCCTTATTGCTGCCTCGCTTGCTCTACAGACTGGCCCCAGCAAACTCGCCAAGTAGCGCAGGGCACCTGCGTGGCTATGCACGTCCAGGCACTGCTGCTGTGTTGTTGGACTCTGCCCACCTGGGAATTGTGTGTGGATAATGTCTTGAAAGTGCAGACAAGTGATGCTGTCGCTCTGTGTAATCCCTGGGAGATACTGAACAGCTGAACCCGCTGAGAGCAATTAAAAGCCTTTAATAACTCCACCAACTTAGAGAGTTAAACTGGTGGTTGTAGATTCAGCATGCCACCGCAGCAGAGCACTGTCAGCTCTGTAAGCCTTCAGCGTGGAGACAAGGGAGACGTGATGCCAGAAACATTCCCAGATCACAGGGGAGCTGCCTGTGACCATCCAGGTTGTTCTGCCCTGTGATTTATTCTGCTAGATGTGCAGCTCCAGCAAATCGCAGTTTCTATTCTGTAAATAGGATATTGCTGAGCACTGGGATGCCCTCTCACTTGTTATGGGTGAGAGAAATGTCCTTTAAATGGACACCGCTGTCCATCAGGCTGTAAATCAGGTTGACCAAAGTCCTGTGCCAGCTTTTCTGCTGACCAGATTTTGCTGAACCTCTAGCCTGGCTCCCACAGAAGATGCACACAAAGTGGTACCTTGTTAAAATCCAGGGGGCAGGAGTTGCTTCCCTACTTGACCTGCTTCAAGCAATCTGAAACACCACAGACAGGGTTTTCTGTGTCCTCCAGGTGCTATCCGCTGCTGTACTACAGCTGCCTGTGTGCAAGTTAAGCAGCTGTTCTCTGCAGCACAGATGCCAGAGGAAATTGAGTCTTCTTCGTGGGCAGCAAATAGATTTCCCGCCTGCCAGGACAACCATGACAGTGGCCCTGGCAAGGTGCCCTTTCCCCGTGGACCAGAGGTGTTCCTGACTTGGTGTCCTTCTCTGGGCTAATGCGTGGAGGCTGCTGACTCGGCTAACGTTGAGCGGAGGCTAGGCGAGGTGTGGAGCAGTGCCAGACCCTGTCTGTGTGCTCGCAGAGTCTGGGGGTGGAGGTGTGAAGAATGGCAACATGCTCCCATTCAACGCTCAGGTACAACGAGGGGCCCGCGTGCTTGCACGGCCTTGGATAGCTGGAGGTTGATGCTTCTCCTGGGATGGGGTGGCAGTGTTCCTCCGGTGGAGAGCTTTGGCTGTGTATAGGCTCAGCTTTGTGATGCTCACTGCCTTGTAATTCATTGCAGTCTCATTAGTTGTCTTCCCTCAACAATTTCAGGGGTGAAAGGACCTGTGCCATTGAGCAATCCCACACTGTGTGTGACTCCTGTTTGGCCATGGGCAGCTCCGAAGGCCCTTGAGCTGACATCGCTGGGAATCTACCTGTCGGTGCAGGTTTTTGAGCTGCTTTCTTCTCAGTTATCTGTTCGGGACGCCTGATGTTAAGGATGCTCAGGAGAACTCTCTAAAGAAGTGGGGTTCCTCATCCCAAAGGTCATTTGTCACTTGCTGATGGCCTGGCAGCAGCAGCACATTCCTTCTGACCAGAGCACGCTTGTTCCTCCGGTCAATCCATGGGTGGAGGTGGCTGGACACTGCAAGTAGCGCATGGTCCTGGCTGTCAGGACCTGAGGCAGACCCCCTGGTACTGCTTGCTGATGCAATACAAAACTCTGCCATTACAGTTTTAGGGGTGTTGTAAGCTTTCCAGCAATGGGACACAAACAGCAGCAGTAAAATCTTCTGTCTGACCCCTTTTAGTGACTTAGGAAGAGATACAACTCCCTGGAACAGGAGTCCGAGTTACCCTGGGACTTCTGGCAGCAAACTTCCAAGCTCAGCAACATGGAGGCATCCTGCCCACTACCTGTATTTCCTCCTCCTGCCCTGGTGATATTCTACAATAGAGAAGGGTAAAGCACCCACAGAGGATCATCCTTACCTGCTCCTTGTCTCTTGAACCTGGATGATGTGACAGGTGCAGTAAGTAAATTAGACATCTCTCATAAGCCAACTATCTAGGGCTCTCATTCTCCCATCTCCTGGACTGTTCTCTAGGCTGAAAATAAAGCTAGAAGTAAGAGGCTTCCGCTTTGTGTTCCCGTTATGCCTCCTGGAGTGAACTGACACCAGATTTCTCTTTCATTGCATACCATTCATGTCAAATTTCTCTTTCCTTTTTGTTTTCTATTGCAACAACCAGGGGCTTCACTACCTGTCTGTTCCTTGTGCAAACAGTGTGAGCTGTGCACCCTCACCACCAACCACCCCACCAGGCACCCTGCTCTTTAACACACAGCTGGGTGGTACCTAGAGGCCTCATTACTAGGCACCGTATCAGGAAAAAAATACAATTGGATTTAAAGATGTGCAGCTGAAATTGTTTCCCAGCAGGCCTCACTTTCCCTGTTCCCCGTCTGTCTCAGTAGAAGGGAAGGAGTGGGAGGTTCCACGTCACAGTTGCTCCATAGCTCTGCAAACCCAAGGTAAGCTGGCGCTGCCTGCAAAACACTCAGTTATTTTCACGCCGGTGTGATGCTCAGCAACAGGAATGCTTTCACCATGAGAGAGGAGGCTGTGCCAGGCAAGGGCGAACGGCTGAACGTTGGAGTGCGGGATGGGACGGTCCGGGGAGTCATCCTGGCCAATGCGAGCTCACTCACAGAAATATGGGCTGATAAATGGCAGCTGGCTGGGAAAAGAGTGTGAAGTCCTGTCCCTTCACATATTCAAAACTTGCATTCCTCTGAGTTGCTGAACAGGCCTCCTTCCCAAGGGCTGAAAAGCTGGATTTATAACCACAGACAATTTTGGCCATTCTTCGGGCACCAGCTTCTTTTGCTGGCCGTTGTTGACACTGCAGGGCCCCTAACCACTGCTAGCACCCTGGGTACAGCCAGCCACTCTGCAGCTCTCTGCTCCGGAACTGTTTCTCATCACAGCTTATCCCTGCTTCCCCCCACAGCTCCGGTCGGCAGCGGCTCGGTCACGCAAGCCTCTCTGCTCAGGAGAGCCTGGTCGCTGGCAAGCAAAGGCTGTGTCCTGGAGTGCAAACGGCGCACAGTGTGGCTGACAGCCCTGCAGCTGGCATCCAAGTCACGGCTCCCTTTTGTGCGTGCTTAATCGGCTCCTTCTGCGCCGGGCTGTTGCTTGGCATCTTCTGTCATGCTTCCAGTGGCTTTTAGAGGGACCATGCCCTCCATCTACGCCCTATAGTTTCAATGCTATAGATGTATATTTTCCAGTATGCACATCATCCTTCCTTCAATAGTGGTCTTATGCAGTTCTTCATCATCCCTTGATGAACACCAGATGCCCTGCTTGCTGCTTTGCTTGCTGCTCCATTGGCTGCACTGCCATAGGAATGGTGTTTTCTACTTTCCAGGCCTGTAACACGTGGTTTTTGCCTATCCAAGATAAAGTGAAGGAGGACCTAATCTGTTCAGGTGCTGCTGTAAAGCCCTTAGCAGCAGTTTCAGGTGCCTACATCTCCATGGATCAGACCTGAAGTCTGGAGCAGCAGGATGGGAAAAAGGGTCATTTGCAATGATCCATCCGCAACCCCTTCTGAGGGATGGAGCAGTCCCAAATCCATGTGCGGTGCCTGTTTCTGGATCGACGTAAAGGGCAATTATTGATCAAGGCTGAGTGAGCAGCCGAATTTCACAGTGCAGCGAGGCAGTGCCCCTTCTCTTCTGCAGCTGCTCAGGCCTGTCCAGACAGGGGAAGGAGAGGGAGGTGAGGCTCAGGTTGCCCAGAGAAGCTGTGGCTGCCCCATCCCTGGGAGTGTTCAAGGCCAGGCTGGATGAGGCTTTGAGCAACCTGCCCTAGTGGAGGGTGTCCCTGCCCATGGCAGGGGGTTGGAACTAGATCTTTGAGTTCCCTTCCAACCCAAACCAGTCTGTGATTCCATGAAGGGGAGCGCCCGGGACAGTGGTTGCACGATCCTGGGAAACTGCACGTATGCAGCCTTGCTGTTGTAATGGCAGCCCTCACCTTCATCCCAGCCCAGCTGGTTTGCCCTCGAGGATGATGTTTCAACAGGAGGAGGCCACAGACGCTCAGCCGGAGCGAGGCAAACACCACACCAGCCCGGCTGCCACCGCAGCGTGCCCAGCCAGCCCGGCCTGGGAGAGCCAGGGCTGCAGTTGGATGGCCCACAGGCATGGCTGGCAGCAACGTCAGGCTTAGCACCCTGGTGCAATGCAGAGAAGGAGCTCTCTGCTCCTCTGAGACAGGACAGATGGGAGAAGGTGTGTGGGGAGCTGAGGCCAGTCGGTGTTTGTCCTGGTTGCAGATGGAGGAGGCCGGGGACTCGGTCCACTCTCAGCTGGTGTGGCATTGAGATTCTACCAGTGGGAACCACCTTCAGGCACCCAGGGGTTTCAGGCACCCCGTGTTGCTGTGACAGTGGCTGGTGTGCCAGCATTCTGCAAAATATCCATGCAAAACTGCTCTCAGGGACAATGGGGGAGACCCAGGTCTGGATAGGGTGCTGTGGCTACCAAAAAGGAGTGGTGGGTGTTGGCATGCCCTCAGCATCCTCCCCCCTCGGCTCTGTGGAAGCCGGAGCAGTGCAGTGTGGTACACCTCCTCTGGGGAGGAGATGCCATCAGAGGTCCCAGGATCCCTGTTCTTATCCCCAAGGCACCATTTGCTCGCACACCATCCTCTCCCTCTGGCCAGGCCACCTCTGACTCTGCCTCTTGTGCCACACACCTAAGACCATGTTCCCATCAGCTCTGCTGGTGCTGCTGAGCTCTGGTCCATGGTATTACAGTGCTGGGTGATTCTCCTCAGTGGATGTCACAGTGTTCCTGGAAGTGTGTGCACACAACCCAGGAGGTTGAACAGCATGGCATTAAAAAAGAAAGTAAGAAAAGCAGTGCATTTCATGTTTCAGCCTCTTGGAGGGACCAAAGAGTATCTTGTCTGTAGAAACACCCCCAAAAAGTGAAAAATAAAAAAAAGGTAAACTTGACTGTGAACTGTAGTGCTTATCCTGCCTTCCCTCGGGACTCATCCTTCCCTGCCCACTGCAGGTACTCTGCACCCTGGCAGGTGCCTGACCTTGGGCAGACCCATGCCAGGCTAAAAAAAACCCAAAAAAGCAAACATTTCTGAGCCATTTGCATCTCCCCTGAAAAGGGCAAGCACATGCCCAGCAAAGCAGGCCATCCCATCTCTGGCAGTTCTTGCTCCTGCCCAGAGAGTGCTGCTGGCTACCTGCTTGCCAAGAGCCTGTCTTTCTCAGAAAGAATCCCGTTTCCCAGCAGGGAGTATCGCCCTGAGCCAGTGGCCACCTTCCTGCCTGCAAAAGGGGTGACTGGCTCATGGCACGGCCAGGCATCCTCACCCGTTTCTGCTTCTAGGAAGAGCAGTGCAGAGCCCAGCATCTCGGTTTCACTCTGAGCAGTAAAACCATCTGTCCCCCAACCAAACTGAGACACAGCCACATGCTGGACACATCCTGGCCTTTCTGCAGCTGGAGACCGACGGTTTTCCAAAGGGGAAGTGCTGATTTTGTGGGGGAGCTGGTCAGCATCAATAGCATCCCCTGGGCAGCTGCAGCCCACCAGCTTTGGTCAGTCATTCTCTTCACTTAGGCTGCCTGCTCTCAAGAATTCTGAGCCTGGCGTTTTTGAGGCTGGCCTGAACTGGGCATGGTACCCTGGCTGGGAAGATAGTCTTTTTGCAAGCCACCTCCTTCACATGACAGCCAGCAGCTTCACAAGCGGAGTAGCCCACCTTCTAGTCTTCATCCCAAAACCTTTTATGCACCCAACAGGCCTGGGGCTACCTGACAGCTGCCCTTCCAGCATCCCATCACCCCATGCAGCTGGATCCAGCATAAGTGACTGCAGTGACCTGACCTGCTTCTTCCCCTGGTCACGGGTTCGACAACCTGAAGCCACCCTTCCAGTCCCATTGCGCTGAGTGAACCCGTCCCAGCACAGATCCTGACCTTGCTCAGGACACAATACATGCAGGGCCCAGGAGCAATAGGCTGACTGCTTCCAAAAGACAGAGTTGCTCAGCGGCAAAATAGCTGCTCTCGGTTCAGCCCCTCTTAGGTCTTTGCAAATTCTTTAACAGCTCGCAGTACCTGAAGGTCCTCTCAGTCCAGGCTCAGCTCGCTGGACTTCCCTGGCTGGTCTTGGGAGCTTGAGGAGGTGTTTTTCAGGAAGCCTCAGCCTGATGGACATAGCACAATGCAAGAAGAGATGACGGTTGGTGTTCGGTGAGGCCAGGTCCCTGTAGCATAGCACCCTGCCCTGCCAGAGAGCTGCCCCGGACATCGGGAGGTGAACATCGGTCCTGGGCTCTCTGCTCCTTTTGCTCTGATTCAGCTCCAAGGCTGTGTTTGAAGGGTCAGAGCAGCGAGGACGGACACACCGGCCTTGGTGGTGCTCCTCAGAGGCTCCTTCCTGGTCTCAGGGAGCTCAGACTGCCACCTTGCCCTGAGGGGACCCTGCAGGCAAGCAGTAGTCCCAAGGCAGAAGGACAGGGAGCAGGTAGCCCAGGACATGTGGCTAGGTGGCCTGGCACCAGGGTGGGGACTCAGCCCCATTGCCCAGCAAGATAGTGTTGGCACTGGTGTGGCGGGCTCTCAGCACGTTCAGAGAGCAGGAGATGGGAGCACAGCAGCAGCAGAGGTCCTGCATGAGCTCCCATCTCCCCCCTAGTCCACCGGCCACGTCACGAGGATGTTGCGTGGCTCAGCCTATGTGGAAGTTGTAGCGAAGCTCAGTAGCGGGTGTTTTGGCCAGAGAGATGTCTGGGAGGTGCCAGGTGCCGCCTGTGGTTTCCCTGCCGTACGTGGAGTCCATGCAAGGCTGGGGGAAGGAAGGGTGGATAGCGATGAAGCGATGGAGAGTTCGAAGGAAGTCCAGCTGAGACACCCTGAGAAACGAAGCGAGTAATAAAATCCTGGAGAAAAACAGTGCTCCGCACCCAGCCGAGCCCACTCCTGGAACTGCCAAAAAGGCATCCTTGGCTCAGAAGCAGGCAGTAATAAACCCAGGTAGAGACTTCACAGGGAGGGAAGGTTTTACCTGTCTGGCAAGTCCCAGAGTACCTTCGCCCACCAGCTGGGAGTGTTGAGCACCGTGGGGAAGTGAGGCAGGCAGTCCTCCCACCACAGCCTTCAGCACAGCACGGGGAGGAGAAGGAGAGGGGCAGCAGCTCTGGTTTCTCTGTGGCATCCAAGCTGAGAGAGTGGCTGGGTTGTCTGGAGAGGAGACCAACCCCTAGGGAAGGTGGGATGGGCACCTGGGCCAAGTGGGGTAACCTCTTATCATCAGTGGGGAGCCAGCTAAGGAAGGCTGAGTGCCTTCGCAGTTTTTGGCAGGCTGCTTGTGTTTCTGGCCGCCCTCTTGGACTCAAACCTTCACGGCTAGAGAAGTGGTCCTGTCTACTTGTACTACAGAAACACAGAATGGTTTGGGTTGGAGGGGACCTAAAAGATATCTAGTTCCAACCCCCCTGCCATGGGTAGGGACACCCTCCACTAGGGCAGGTTGCTCAAAGCCTCATGCAGCCTGGCCTTGAAGATAGCCAGGGATGGGGCACCCACAGCTTCTCTGGGCAACCTGTTCCTCTGCCTCACTAACCACTGTAGGGCTGGCCCCCAGCTGCCCTGTCCCACCAGCCCTGATGGGTCCTTCTCCCAGTTCCATGCCTGCTCGTGGGTGCAGATCCTCCTTGACTTGCTCAGCAGGTAAAACCTTCCCTGCCCCGGGCAACCGAGTAAAGCACCACGTGAGGCGAGGCCCTGTTCTGCTCTCTACTGTTTTTCCTTCCTTTCTCCCAAATAAACAGGCCGCCAGGAAGTGAGACAAATGACTTTGTTTCCAAAGCAGGAAGGACTGTCAGAACAGCATGACTCCCCGCATCTCGTCAGGGGCAAGATAAGTCCCCGAGGGCCATGGGGAGCCCTGCCACACAGCACAAGTCCTTGCTGACAGTGTTATTATTAAGAAGGGGTGCATATAGGGGGGTTTGCCCCCTGCTTGTTTCTCTCCAGAAAAGTCACAGCTGATGCCTTCTTGCCCAGGGAGACTTCCCCTCCCGACAGCTCTTATCCTGAACAGACACCAGCTTGGCAATTCCCTAGGAGTGTGCAGGGAGGCCCCTGTTTCTGGACCTCTCCGTGTGCCCCTGGGCTGGAAGGCACCCCATGGTATGCCAAAACTGAGCTCAAAAGTAGTAGTCTTCTCTTGGAGCTGCCTAGTCCCGAGCTGATGTCGCTCCAACCCAACATCTACACCAAGCAGTGCCCCTTGGGTTGTTCCTTCCAAGACCTCGTGGGTGACAGAGTGGTGAAACAAGCCCAGGATGCTCACCCTGTCTAGGTTGGGGGACACCTCTCCCAGAGTTTGGCTTAGGGTTGGTCCTGCAAATGGCCTGTTTCCTTCAGGGTAAATTTACACAACAGCAGACCCTGCAGGGACATTGCTTTCCCTCTAAGGTTACCTCCTTATCATGGGCTTGACCCAGGGACTATTCTCATCTCCCCATCTTCCCTTTGAATGGGAGGAGATGCATTGTACTACAGCTTGGACCTGCCTGACTAAATTTAGCCAGTGCAGAGACAAGAAGAACCTCCCTGCTTTTCCCTGTTTGCTTTGGTGGGAATGGAAATGACGCATCCCGGTTGTTGCCGGCTTCTGGAGCAAATGTCCAAGGGCCTGGAGGCCAGTAGTTCTCAGACATCCCGGGTTTTTGAAGCTAATTCTCCCTGCACAGGAAAACTCCTAGACTGTAGGGTGGAGAAGCGATAAATGCCTCTCTGTACCAGAGGGGGCTTTGCAGGAGACCCACTTCTGCTCCTTGATGCTCCTCTCTTGCCATGGCCACGGGGATGTGCCCAGCACCCTTTTCCATCCTCAAGCATGCCTTCTGCCCTTCCCTCTGGGCTGTGCTCCCTTGCAGCCATTTACTTTTCTTTTGCCAAGAAAGAAGCTGAATGCATTAATGCCTTCCCAGCTCTGGGTGGGGGTCTCAGGGATCAGCACCCTGGGGTGTAACAGCTAAGCCTCCCGCTGGTGCAACGGCCTTGGCCTCGCGGTGAACCTGGTGAAACTGCTGTGGGCTGACCAGACAGCACTGATGTGCCCCATGGTGCATGCCCCACAGCCTGGCTACCTATGGGGTATATAGGGTACACCCCAAAATACATGGCTGGCTGATGAACTCTCCCTTACCTGCTATGCTGGGAGAGAAGAGCAGGTTTCGTGCTCCTGCAAGCAGCACTTGCCACCAAATCTCTGGCACACAGATGCTGCCAGTGAATGCTCATCCCTCTTCCCCCAGGTTCCCGCTGCGAAGAGGCTAAGCAGAAGCTGATAACATGTCTAACCAACCCCTTGCTCCTTCTGTGACCCTGCTCCCTACCGAAATATCTCTCAACCAGCAGTGCAGGGGCCAACAATGCTCTGTAAAATCCTCAAAGCTGTCCCACAGAAAAGCCCCCTGCCTGTGCGCATGGCCAGACAGTCAGTTGGCATGTCAGGAGTTTGTCAGTGCTCAGCCTCAAGGTCCATCATAACGAGAGCAAGACTACCATCCCATAGGACAATGACTTGTTGTTTATCTGGGTGCTAAGTGCATCGGCACACTTCCCTCCTCTTTCCCAAGCCACCCAGTTCTGCTGGGATGTGAGCTTTGGCTTTCTTCCAGAAAAATGAGATGGTCCTTTGTTTGGGAAAGGAGCCCAACCCTGGAGCACCAGGTGGAAGAGACGGAGAGTATGTCTGTGCTGCCAGTGCTGGGGGAGCGAGCTTGTGCTCTTGACAAAACAGCCTGTATTACCACCCCACCAGCTGTTGTGCACCTGCCCCAGCTCTGGATCTGGAGGAAGGAACCGGGGAGATCCCAAGTATGGACACTGTCTTTTGCCATAAGGCATAGAGAGTTGACACCTGGACCGTGCTGAGCACCCAAAGCCGGCCCTTCCCGAGCGCTGAAGGCAGGCAAAGCCCAGCTTTGGCATCGGTGGGATGCTTCAACACCTGTTCTCTGCCTGGGGAACAGGGCAAGCTGGAGAAGCCAGACGTGGGACACGATGATGATGGATGCGTGCTCTTGCCCTCGGGGTAGAGATGGCTCTGCAAAGGGCTTTCTTGGAGAGATCCCCTTGCAAAAACTCCCAAAAGAGTGACACAACCTCACCACAGCAGTGATGTGCATGTACCCACCAGCCCCACAGAATGCCTGGGCCCCCTTGCGAGGGGGTGGGAACCAACAGCGTTGCAGGGGATGACGCATCCCAGCGCTTTCCACTGCCTCCAAACCGCGATAGCATCAGAGAGGAGCGCCCTGCGCATTCTCTCCCCAAATAGTATGAGCCTTAGGGAAGGGAGGGTGCCAAGCCCTGCCAAAACACCCTCCCATTTCAGCTACCGATCCCGGTGGATAACAGACAGCTTACTAGCAAGAGGGTAATTATTCCAGACGGCTGTAGGGTGGCAGGCAGCAGCTGCCTAACAGGGCTCAGTACCATCTAACTGTTTAGGGCAGCAAGTGGGGGATGGCACATGCAGCTGAAACCTCCAAGGGAGTTCTGTGGGGTCCCCGGTCAAGAAGAGGAGGGGAGTGCTGGGCTGCACTGGCTTTGGGGCCAGGAGGATGTGTCCTCATTGGGGAATGATGAGCTCTACCCCAGGGGAGGGCAGGAGCGTGTCTGCCCAAGCAATCTTTTCTCCAGCTCCTGCTGCCTGGCGAGGCCCCATTGCCCCTCGGAAAGGCCAATTTGGCCTTTTGCCTGCCTTGGCTGTGCTGATGCCTTGTGGGTCCCATGTGGCTTGGAGGCTCTCCAAGCATGAGATGTGCCCCTAATACTGGCTCGTGGGCTGGCTGCAAACGCGTTTGCCAAAGCAGATGCAGCGGCTCATGCAGGGTTCGTCTCAGTGAGAAAAACGGGACGTGCTCCAGGCTCCTTGCTGGCCTCCGATGCCGTTTCTGCCGTGTGTGGCAACCAATATCACATGCCACACCCTAGGTAGGTACTATTTTGCATGTACCAAAAAAACGGTGTTTTCAAGCTGCTTTGTCATTCCTGCCAGGAAAACCTGTTCAAGGCAACACTTTTCTTCAGGATTATCATTCCAGACTGGTTTTTACACACACCACTCACTGAAAAGTGGCATGCGGCTGAGTTTCGGTCTCAAGGGTGTTGCACGAGAACGTGCTTGTATTCCACAAACGTACTTCTCCTGAGCATTGTTTCTTGGAAGAGCTGAAACCAGCATCTGGATTGCTGTAACATGTTCAAACACGGCATCCGCTTACAGTTTGCATATAAAGTACAGCAAACAAATGTCTGCCCAGCGCGTCTCAAAAATCGCCTTAACAGACAACAACCAGAGACGGGGAATATGCCTCAGCAGGTTGTTTCTAGGCTTGAAATAGGCCTGATAAATTGGCAGGTTTCTAGGGCACTGCAAGGACACCAATTTGGGTATTGCAGCAGTGCAGAGCCGGGGGGCCGCAATCAGCCGATAGCCTGCAGCCCTCCTGCTCTGGCACATCAGTGCCGAGACGTCTGACCCTCCCGTGAGCTGCTTGAACTCCCAGCGCTAACCAGTAGCCCAGGAATATTCCTTAGCGTCATAGTTTAGCACAAGATCCCCTTTCCCTCCTGCAGCGGTGGCACTGGGCTTATGTTGCGGGCCCTCCGGTAGTCATTAGCCAACATCCAGACACGCGGTGGCAATGTTTTCTCCTTCACAGTCAGCGTTTGCTGAACTCGCAGCTCTGCTTTCAAAACATGTCATTTCTTCAAGGTTAGGTCTGAAGCCTTGCCTGCAGTGCCTGCACAGCCTGAACAGTGCATGCTGCACCCCAACTCATTTTCACTTCTTTTCCATTCTATTTCTTCAACTTGATTTATTTAAAGAAAATTGCCACCACTCAAAAGTTGATTTCCCATTTTCTTTAAATGAGAAAAATAGCAGTTTCACACTGTGTGGACTAGTTGTACAAGGTCCCTAACTGTGCTTTGCCTACAGGAGAACTTAACCCCTTCACCATTCACCTTCCAGCTCTCCCCGGTCTGCTGTGTCCCCTGGCTCAGCAGCGATTGCCTGACCTGCTGCAAAGCTTTTTTTAACCTGCATTTGCAGCTCTTGGAATTCCTCTACGTTCAGCAACCACCCAGTCCGGGCTGCTTCTCTGTGTTAAAACCAAGAAGGTGCTTTGCTAAAGCATCGGGCTGGCCCTCCTTTATTTGCCTTTGCTGTGCCACCCTCGGCCAAGTGCCCTTCAACTGAAATGCAGATAGCCTGAAGCCGTCACCGTCTGGCTGGGACTAAAGACCTGCTAACTCCACTGCTCCAGCCTCGCAGCCAAGATCCTTCATGTCCAAGTTAATGGAAGGCTTGCTGCTTTTTTGCTGTGCCGCCCGTATTTCTAGCACTATCGGCGAGGAGTCCTCCTGCCCATCACCCAGCCGGAGGAGCTATCCCAGATCAGTGGGTGGCTTCTCGCATGCTAGAAGGGCACCTGAACACCTTGGGCCACCCGTCTCCATGGCTGGAGGCCACAGCCTCCCCTGCTGTGCCCAGGGAGGGTTGACACGCCAGAGGCAAGATGGGGCCCAACGTGAGCAGCCAGAGGTGCAAGGGAAGACAGGGAGAGCAGAGATCTGGGGAGCTCCTGGGATGCACTTCAAGGTGTGTCTAACACATCTCGGTGTCATTAGCGTGAGCAAGAGTCATTCACGCTTCCCCAAGCTGTAATTTCAGGCTTGCCCAGATAAATCACCTTGTCCAGGTACCCTTTGATAACATTTTCAGGATTATCTTCCCCACTGGGGAACATATTTCCATACTGATTTAATGAAAGCAGAGATTCTGGAGTCAGCAGGAGCTGGAGCCTCATAGACGGCTCCTAATCCAGGAAATTGGATGTGGTTGGAAATGTTTCAGCAGGCAAAGCTTGGGAGATCCTGCTGTGGCTCATTCCTGATGTGAGGCTCTGTGTCCACGAGATAATAAATCTGAGTTTAGCGCAACTAATTCTGAATTTAAAATACCACAACCCACATAACACCAAGTGGCTGAACAGGTACAAAGACACTCTCCCGGTGGAAAGATGTTGCAAATCACTGAAGGAGTAATTGCAGCCGAAACAGGCGTTTGCCAGCTGGAGAGCAATGTATACAGGTGGACTTTGGTCACGTAGTTCACGGGCTGTTCAACCAGGCCCTTTCCCAATCCTCCAAGGTCATGACTCGCAATGCCCTGTCTATCGCTGCATCCCTCAGAAGCAGATTTGGGGGCAGATCTTCCCTCTTTTGCTTCAGACACTTGCCTGACTGGGCTATTTCTCTGACATCTGCCAAACCACCTTGGTTAGAGCCACCCAACAGCTCAACTCAACCCCACAGTGTGCAGTAGCTGGACTCCAGCCCTTAGCACGCAGGACCAGTCGGATATGCTGAGGCACAGCAGTGTCTACCAGCTAGACCAGAAAGCAGGCTCTATATCAAAGCCACTAGCAGTGATGAAACTTACCCTTAGCAATCACGTTTCCCTCTTCATCTTAAGCTGAATTGCAGCTTGGAGGTTGGGAGGGGTGGGGATATCCGTGAGGAAAGCTGGGAGCTCACAAAACCATGCCATCTCAGCATGGAGCGATCGGCACAGGCTCTTTGGGTGTCAAGGTGAGCGCAGGAAGAAGGCTGAGGCCCTGGGTGAAGAGCTACAATGACGATGATGGGCAGCCCCAGCAACAGATGAGGTTGTCTGGTCCCTTCTACAGGAAAGATGGGTCACAGCCAGCGTTGGGTGATGAGCTCAGGCCCCAAAGGCAGCAGCAGTTCTTCGAGGACTGTCTGGGATTGCTCACCGTACAAGGGCAATTTACACTTTCCAAGGAGGAGTGAGCAGACAGGGACGTTGTGCAAGGAAAGGCTACTGAGAGGGCAGTGAGTCGCTACTGGGAGCCAGGCTGTTTCTGAAGCACAGGCTACAGGGCAGGTGCCCAGGGTGAGGACCTGAGCGGGATGCCCAACCCCTAGCACAGAACATGCTTGGTGGGGTCTTTGCTCTGATTTCTGGCCTTGCATGTGCTGGCTGTGAATTTGGTCTGCCCCTGCCATGGCAGCTGGCTCTGCTGGCCCCATCCTGTCTAGGACACACAGTCCCAGTTTGGAGAATGCAGGTGCAGACGCAAACACCACCTGCCTCACCCTCATAACCAGTGGTGAGGCACTGCTGAGCTAATATCCCACAGACATTACTCCCTTCTCCACACTTGTGGCTCCCTCTGGCCAAGAATTTGGCATGGCCAAGGGCACTGCAGCAGCACCATCACGTCTCGCACTCCGTTTGGCTTGGACAAAGAAGATCTTTGCTTCCCAAGGTACGATGCAGATCAGTGTCTCTCCCTGCAATACAAAGCAAGGATTTGCAATGCGATGCAGGAATGCTTTCCTAGTGAGGAAGAGCCTAGCCGGAAGGGTGGAGGAGAAGAACCCTATCCCAATGCTGAGTTCCCAGACAGCAGGATAAGCCCATGACACCAGGGTCTGCTGTGGTTTGTCCTCATCTTCCTCATCTCCATCCTTTGCAGATCAGATGGGCTGATAACCTGCTGGCACATCCCCTAGCTGGCTGACCTGCCACACACCGGTAAGGAACGAGGTGACTAGAGGTGAGGATTGCCAGCTCTAACCAGCCTGGCTCTGCCCTTCTCAACCCACAGTGACTCTTCCTACATCACATTGCTCCTGGAAATAACAGGCAAGCACCCCTGCATTGTCAGTGCAGTAGAGGAGGTGTCAGTGCACCTGGGGATACCACCCCTTTCTGGTGTGCCATCATCATGAGCAGGGTCCTTCCCTCCCCTGAATTCAGCCGTATCTTGTGAGGACACTGATCCTGCAGCTTTAGGTTCTGTCACCTCATCATAGAATCACAGAATGGTTTGGGTTGGAAGGGTTAAAGGCCATCTAGTTCCAACCCCCCTGCCATGGGCAGGGACACCCTCCACTAGGGCAGGTTGCTCAAAGCCTCATCCAGCCTGGCCTTGGACACTCCCAGGGATGGGGCACCCACAGCTGCTCTGGGCAACCTGTCCCAGTGCCTTCCCAGCTCATAGTAAAAATTTCTTCCTTATATCCAACCTAAATCTCCCCTCTTTCAGTTTAAAGCCATTACCCCTTGTCCTGTCACTACCTGCCCTTATAAAAAGTCACCCTCCAGCTTTCTTGTATGTCCATGGTGGTTCCAATCCAGAGTTAGGAAGGGAGACATGGCACTGCACTAATGGAGGTAGCCCACGGTCTACAGGAAAAAGGGACAACCCATTAGCCTGTCATGCTAATGGCATTTAATTCGAGACCTCTTGAAAGCCAGTGGAGACACCTAGACTTCCAGCAAACATGGGCTGCCCGCAATAGAGTCAACTCTGAAGGCTGAATTGCATTGGTGTGAATAGCCTTTCCAGTATCTCCTCTGGGATTGTACCCCCCACCTCGGTGTCACCTGTTTTCCATGAGCAGGTCTCTGACCCTCTCAGCAGGATTTGGAGGAGGGTCCCTGGAGAGGTGTGACTCCAGGAGCTGGTGGCTGCTCAGGCTGGCTTTCCGTGCCCAGCTGCCAGAAATGCTGCAGGAAACACAGGCCCTACCCCTGACCATTTAAATGACCTCCCCCATCTCCAGCTCTAAGTAAGCAAATACCTACACATTTCCTTTCCCTGTCCACCATTTCTTGTAAGGGAGCAGTCCCTTCTAGTCTGACTCCTGCAACCTGCTAGTCTGTGGTTCCAGCAGCAGCTCCTCTCCTTGGAGAGATGTCTGGGGTCCTTTGCAGGGGTTCGCTCTCACAAAATCTTGCCGTTGAAAGGGATTTGTTCAATTACACACACATGCTGAGCACAGGGAAGCTGGCTCTCCTTACTTTTTGTCCTGCTGGTATGGAGCACTCCTCCACGTCCCACACCACTTGGGTGGGATCAGGAGACGGGGAACCAATGTGCCTTGCAGAAAGGGAAGAAGAAAGTGTTTCAGTGAGTTTCAGTTCGGGGCCTCTCAAGGAAATCAGAGAGCGTCTTATGATTTAGAGACAAATATGCAAGACAAGGAGAGCTTTAAGCCACAGGCTTGGCCCACTGCCTGAATTTTTTCCCTCCTCTTTCATTGTAATTACAGTTGAGCCATGTAGTAATTGGGTAACTTTTTCCAGAGGAATCCTTTCACCCCGAATGAATCATACTTGCCGCAAAAAGAACATGGAGGCAGATTAAAGACACATAGATGCTATGGCTATTTGTGATAGAGCGTTTTTGCCCCTATTCCCTTCTTCCTCAGCCCCCCCGATGTACCCAGTGTAGGTGCAAGAGCCAGGCACTGAGCTTCCCTGCATAATTCCTCCCTACCCTTCCAAGACAGCTTCTTCCTGGCTTGCTGTGCCCTACAGTCGAGACAAAATGCATGGGTTTGGGAGTGTCTAGGGGTTCTGCAGGGTAAGGACTATTTTCCCTCCCTTGGTTCCTGCACCTACAGACATGGGTGGTAACGGTGGGCAGCTCTTGGGATCAGCAAGGCTTGATAGTGCAGCTGGGCAACCCTCAATCCAGCTTCGTCCCTCTGCTCCTGGGGTTTCACCAGGACCACAAACGGGTTGTAGGGTACCATGTGTGCTCAGTGATACTTCTGCTTCCGATTTAGCCAGAGCTGAGGAGCCCAGCCCTCCTCCCAGACCCTTCCCACCAAGTCTCAATCCATCTGACCATTTTCTGCGTGGGATAAAAGCCTTGGATAGTAAAAGGCTCATTGTAAAACTATTTTCCATTGGCTTCACGGCCACACACAGCTGGGTCTCCTCCTGGAGAGCCCGGCAGCCGGCTTGGAAGGATTGGGTTTAGCATCCTGGAGAGGTGCCTGGGTGAGGGTGGGAGGAGGCAGCTCTGCCTGACAGGCTCTCCCTCCCCCCAAAACCAACCCCTCCCACCCTTCCCTCGGACTGATTGGTGGGGTGGGGTGGAGAAGGGCTGGGACAGCTCAGCTCTCCATCTATTTAAGGGCAAGGGTGGGGCTGCCCCAGCTACTTGCCTGGGACTTGCACCTTGGTGGAGAGGAGCAGTGCCTGCAGAACAGCACCATGTCTTCTGTGAGTAGGGGATGGATGGGGCAGCTTTGCTGGTGGTGGCCCTTCGCGAAGCGGGAACGCGTTGGCTTGGTGTGAGGGTGCTCACGCTCAGCTCATCCATCTGCTCGTGAGCCCCTGTGTCAGTGGGTCTGCCAGAGCTGGGTGTCTGCTGCTGGGGAGCAAGGATCCCTGCTGCATCCATTATGGAAGGCTGGCTGCTGTTTCTTGTTCTGGCAGGAGTGGATTTTCTTTTTCCCTGCAGGATCCCTTTGGTTCCTGTGTGGGGTTGGCTCCTGAGCTGGGGTTGCCTGTTTTACAGCAGCCCTGTTCTGGGGAGGCAGCTGCAGTAATGTTTACTGCTGCCTGAGCATCTCCTCTCCTGGGCAGCCTTGCTGCTTGCTTCCTGGCTGAAGTTTTCCTGAGTCACTGAGTCATTATCTCTCCCTTTCTTGTAAGGAAATGTGCTATACAGAAGCATCCTTCTGTGAGTGTGAATGATGGCCAGGGAGATGCTTGTGTCAGAAGAGTGATTGTATTTCTTTGGTTAATTTATCTTTCATTAGATTGAGGGTGATTGATCAGGAAGTGTCCCAAGTGCAGACTTATTTATTAAAGTGAGATGAGGGAAAGACTCTTAGTATTCCTGGAGCCTTGCCTTTGGCGTGATAGAAAATGCATACAAACGGGTTTACCAGGGTATTTAGTTCCCCTAGAGAGAAGATGAGGGAAAAGTGTGTGTGCATGGACTCTCAGAAATGCTGAGCATACAAAAAGAAAACCCCACACCAAGCCCTTGGGAGCTGGGGAGCAAAGTGTCTGAGCCCCTGGACCTAGGCAAGGCTTGAAGTGCCAAGCCAGGGAGGAGGGGGTGGAGGCTCCATCCCTGCACAGCCAAGCTTGTGTGGGATGTGAGACCCACAAGGCACATGGGTGTGTTTGGGATGGGGTGGGTGTGATGGGAGCTTGCAGGTGCTTACACTTTACTGCTGTGAAATGCAGATACATTGATGAGAGCAGCAGGAGAAAGGTTGGGAAATTGGGCACGTCCCATGTGACTGGAGTAACTTTTCTGGGATGTCCCTGGTGCAATGCCCTAGGGGAAGGGAGCTTCCCTGTCTCTCAGGGATCCAAAGCAATGCACTGTCTCGCAAGGAAGCGGGGAGAGCTGCCAAGTCAGAGCAGGTGAACCAGCAGGTACTGAGCTAACCTCTCTGCCTCCGTGTTCCCCAGGGACCAGTGTGCACCAACTTGGGTCTCAAGCCTGGCCAGCGCCTTACTGTCAAGGGGAAAATTTCACCGAATGCCAAGAGGTGAGTTGTGCTGTGCTGCCCAGGCATGGCCAAGGCACCACACAGAGTTGTCTCCTGCTGGAAGGGGCCAGAAGGAATCCCTCCCTTGGGTGGGAGAGGAGCAGCTCTGGAAGGGGTTAACACCAGCAGTGCTTCACAGTGAGTCACTGCCTAATGCTCATTGCAGACACAGGCTGCTGCCAAGGGGCTAAGCCAAAGCAGATGGGGAGCTCCTGCTTCTGCACTGGCAGTGACTGCATCCTCTTTAGTGCAGGGTAAAGGAAAGGGAAGCTGCATCTGTACTGAGATTTGGGTAGAGACCACAGCCACATCATCTCCCCAGCACCAAGATGGCCCAGGAGCAGGGACACCATAACAGTGCCTCGCTTCACTGGGCACGAGGAGATTGCAGCCCAAGCAGCTGGGAGCTCTTGGATGCTCCAAGCCACAGCTCCTGCTAATGGTGCAAATGGAAAGGCTGTGTGTTGCAGCACGGGGCCTGTTGAAGTTTGCTTTCACCCAGTGCCTGTCTAGTGCTGGGGGGAAGGTGGGAGTAAGTGGAAATGTGCCCCTAACTCTGCAGGAATCAGGGTGGCTGGGGCCCCCAAGGAAGCCTCTGCAGCAGCCCTCAGCCCTTGTGTAGGTCTGTGGCTGGTGGGGCCTCTTGGTGGGTAAGGTGGAGCCCATAGCTGCTGTACCAGCACTAGTGGTGTTCCAGGAAACATGTCCCAGCTCTTCCCTGTGCCTTTGAAGTCTGATAGCATCGGAGTGAAGCCTCCTGGGGTTTCTTTTGCCAAATAATATGCCTCTTCTCATCTGGGAAGAGGCCTGGAGGCAAGGTGGACACTGGGCTAGGAAGCTGCTGCCTGCCAGTGCAGATGCTTTGGGATAGCTAATGACAAGGTAATTATTTCAGCTGCCTGCAGGATGGGGAGAAGGCAGTGGCTGTCAGGCAGGGTGCAGCACCAGCTAACTGTTCGGAGCTGAAGGGAGATCTGTGGAAAGCAGCTGACTCCTTGGGAGCTGGTTTGGGTGCAGGATAACTCCCTGTTCAGGGCCTGAAGTGCTGAACTTTTCTCCTGTTAAAAGCTGTGTGGAAACTAAGCACCGTCTCTCCTGGGGATGGCACTACGGGGCCTGTCGCCACAGCAGAGGAGAGTACTCCTCTTCTTGGGGAAGCTGTGGTTTAGCAAAGGGTTTCTCTTTGGGCACCCTCAGCTGGGCTTGAAACAGCAGACCCAGAGCCACTCATGGTAAGGAGCAACGTGCTACCACAGCTGTCATGTCTTTTTCCTCTGCAGCTTTGTGATAAATCTGGGGAAGGATGCTTCGTACCTCGGGCTTCACTTCAACCCCCGTTTCGATGCTCATGGTGATGTGAACACCATTGTGTGTAACTCAAAGAAGGTGGAAGAGTGGGGTGCAGAGCAGAGGGAGAGTGTCTTCCCTTTCCAGAAGGGGGGCACAGCAGAGGTGAGGCCTGGGACGCGCTCTCTACATGCCCTGGTGAAGGGAGGGTGTTTGGCACAGAACACCCAATGGCAGGGGCTGTACTGGGGCTGTCTGTACAGGGGGTGGCTAGCTCCTGCTCGACCAGTGCCACCATCCAGGGTGCTGAGCAGTGATGGGGGTGGGGATCAAACGTGCTAGACCGCTTGCTCAGAGGGATGTCACTATTGAACTGAGCAGGGAACCTCCCAAGACATCTCTTGGGAGACCAGAATAACACTCCTGCTGTTGGAGAGCAGGTTATGCTGCTGAGTGTGTCCGTCCCGCAGAGTGGGAGGTGGCACAGTGGAGGGGTAAGGCTTGAGGGTATCTTGGCAGAAACTTTCTCCAACTTTTCCATTTGTCTTGCAGGTCACTTTCATCATCAACCAAAATGATGTGACAGTCCACCTGCCAGGCCACCAGTTCACGTTCCCTAACCGGCTTGGTATCACTGTCTTTGACTACCTTGATGCACAAGGAGACTTTGCACTCCAGTCCATCAGCTGGGAATAACTTCCTCTGACACCTCCATCTCAAAGATACAGAAGTGATCAATAAATAAGAGTTTTGGTCTACACAGTCTCAATCTAATCTGTTCCACACTGCAAGTCCATGTGGGTTGGTCACCTTGCTGGGAAGGAGGGTAGCCAACTTTGCTGGACTACCATATGTGGGTGGGATTGTGCCAGCCTTGGCCCTTAAAGTCATGGATGGAGAGGAGGGTGAGGGGTAAAAGCCAGGGAAGGCAGAAAGTGAAAAGCCCAAGGAGAGTCTCAGGAGGAAACACTGGGGCTAGATGTGACTAGAGGAGAGAGTGGAAGGGTCCCTTAGGCAAAGTACCCACCTTTGGGGTCCAGACTGACATTTTACTATGCCTGAGTAAAATGGGTTGATGAAATCTGTTTGTCCCAAAAGCCAAGCATCCCTGGCTGGGCTCAGAAAGCCTCAAGTTGCTGTGCTAGGTAAACCTAGTGGGGCATGGAGCAAGGGGGAAGTCCTTGGTTGTATTAGTTTTGTCCTGTACTTCTCTGTGGAGGCTGGTCCCACTTATGACTCAGTTCTGTGTACTGTAACCTCTTGCACAGGGACAGCAGTAGGAGAGAACACCTTGCTGCGTGTGATGGAGCATGCAGTGGGCTTCTCATCCACATCCTTTCTTCCAACAACTAACTGCAGAAGCGTGAATACTGTTTGGCCACAGCTCCCGTGGCACCTGAGGGAAGTAACCTGGAGGGGTCTAGATTTATTATGCCCCATGTTCCTTGCCTGGTCTGTCTGGAGCTGGGAGAGGTAGCAATGCCCAGCAGGGGCGTAGCATGCTAAAGAGGTGTCCGCTGTGTTTTTGTAATCCCTTCAGTCATATTAACCCAAAGGGGGCTGAGCACTTAGTCTGAGTCCAGCCTCTGAGGAGACTGATGATGATGAGACATGTTTGATGTTATGGCATAGTCCTCACAGGACTGAGTGTCACCACCTGAGGTGTCAGCCACCAGCTGCCCTGGGGCCCTTTGGAGACAAGGGCTCAAGATGAGCTTTTGAGCTGGGGGGCAGGAACACTTGAGGTGTACAAGCAACTTGAGGCTCGACAGCTAGCTCTCTCTCAAAGCCTTTTGTTGCCCAAAGCCAGTCTTCTCTGGATGATCACACAATGCTCTTTAGGGATACATCTATAACAGTAAACACGGCATCTCACATTGCCACCCTGTGCATGGGCACGGCTGAGGAAGAGCACAGCTTTGGGACTCTTTTCCATAGGAGGATACGGATGAGGCCATCCTTTCTGGGGATGAGAAGAATGTTTAGCTGTATGGAGGTGAATCATGCTAGGCTAGATGGCCTCAGGACGAGAGACCTGGCCCAGTTTACGCAGGGGTGTTGACAGAATCTGCCACACTGGGGTACATTTGGCAGGCTAGAGAGTTGGGGATTTCCTTAACCACAGCAGGGACGTGGTGCTGGTGAGGGCCCCCTCCACGAGTTGTGATAATGGACACATAGTGGAGCTCTGTCCTTGCAGCTTCCTCTGCTGGGCTGATCTTGAAAGCTGAGCAAATGTGCTGACCTCCCTGAGCTGTACTTCAGGGCGATCTCACAATGTCCCTTAACTGCATTTGGGAGTCTTTTTTTAGAAATACTCTTCAAAGGTTTCTTTGTGGAGGGCAGGGAAGAAAGCTGAGTGTAAGTTTTACCACAAGAAGATGAACCTTATTCAGGTCTCCTGCTAGCGTGGCCACTTCTTGAAGTGACTCACTGGTCCTGTGAAATCTGTGACTCACTGTTGTCCTGACTTTGTTATGGCTCAGCCCGTTGCCAGCGAGGAGGTGAGGGGTGGCGAGGGTTCCCCAGCTGTATAATTTAGATGTATGGAGGCTGATTGCTCCCTTCCACCCACTCCTCAGCCTTGCGCAAGGTGGAGGCTGACGTGCGAGGGCTGAAGGAGCTGAGGATGGAGTCGGGATGCCCGAGACAAGCATCCTCTCCCCTGCTGAAGAGGGTGAGTGGCCTTGAAAAGGGGAAGGCATGAAGCGGAAGGAACCACAACAACGATGTGGGCATGGAAGGTGTTGCACTTTTATTTCTTGACCCAACACCAGCCAAAAGCTGGAAGCTATTCTTAACCTGGGGCACTGCTCACCCCTCACTTCCCCCCACAGACCCTGACAACTCTCCAAAAGCCAGGGGGATGCTGTGGCCTTCTGTTGGGCCCCCCACAGCCTCCTGGAAGAGGGCCGGGGGCTGTGCCATGCCCATCCCGCGGTGGACAGGGCGCCGGTGGTAGCTCCCGGCAAGCAGGGTGTAGAGGAAAGGGTTGAAACAGCTGTTGCCGTAGGCCAGGCAGGTGACACCGAAGTTGAGGTAGGCCTGGGTGGTGGGGCTGATGCCCAGACCCTCGCCCCAGTACAGCCCGGCCAGCTGCCAGGCCCAGAAGGGGAGGAAGCAGGCCCAGTAGGCCACCACGATGGCGAAGATCCTGGAGAAGAGCCGCCGGGCAGGGGCCCGGCCAGCCACTGGCAGGCCTGGTCCCCAGGCAGAGGACCGGTACGCCCAGGCCAGGCGGGTGTAAACAACACCCAGCACCACACCGGGTGCCAGGATGCTGGTGGCGAAGAGCACCGTCAGGTAGAGCCGGAAGGCTGCCGGTGTCCAGGTGGGGATGCAGATGCGCTTGTGGGGGCCATCCTCCTCCCGCAGGTGAGTCATCACCATCATGGGAGCCGTAAGCAGGAGTGAGAGGAGCCAGAGGACAGTGCTGGTGAGTTTGCGGTAAGCATTGCTGGCCCGCCTGGCCCGCAGTGGCCTGGCCACTGCCCAGTACCTCTCCAGGCTCATGGCGGTCAGGAGGAAGATGCTGGCGTGCATGGTGAGCAGGTCCAGGCTGAGCAAAAGCCTGCAGCCCACATCCCCAAAGAACCAGTCGTGGGCAAAGTAGGTGCAGACCACAAAGGGGATGGTGGAGAGATACAGGAGGTCAGCCAGGGCAAGGTTGATCACGTAGACCCCCAAGGAGCCCGCTGAGTGGCCTGCCACCCTGCCAGAGGCCACCACCACTGTGTAGATGTTACCCACCATCCCAGTGAGGCACATGACCAGCAGTACTGCACCCAGCGGCCCTGTGACCAGGCTGTCCCCTCCCAGGACACTACTGTCATCACCCCCACCGCTGCTTTCCTCCAAGAAGCTGCCACCCTCGGGATCCTCTCCAGGCATCATGCTGATGAAGGAAGGATCATAAGACATCTTTGGGTAGGGTGAGCAAGAGCAAGACAGGCTGTCAGAGACCCGTTTCTCCCCCTGCCTTCCCCCCTTCGCTGTATGGGACACGTCTAGCCTTAACAGGAATGCAGCCGAGGGAAGGGAAGAATGGTGAGAGTTCATCAGGCATAGGGTACTCCAGAGAAGTCTATTCCTCACCTCCAGCTGCCCAGTCCATTTTGCCGATCTGGTCCATCACGAGCTTGGTCCGTTAACCACCAAAGGGCTGAGAAAGGGACACTGCCCTCCTCTTCAAGACCAACAGGTGCAAAACAACCTCTGCCAGCCAGGAGGAAATGTCTTCACCAGCTCCTCATCTGTTGCTTCCCTGGCGTTCGCTGGCCTCACAGAAGCCAGCAGACCCGGTGGACAAGCGGACTTCTCCTCCCAAGTCTGTCCCCTCTCAGCTCAGACAGACTCTGGAGAGGTGGGCTCTGCCCCCCTGAACCAACCCCTGGAGAGCTGCCTTGCCCACGACACAGAGGAATGTGCCTGACTCAGAGCTTCACACACCGGTGCGAACGCAGTCCCAGTTTATACTGGGCCGTTAGCCACCAGCTGAGGAGACCTATGGCTCCCTCCTCTTTCTCACAGACACGCTCTTTCTTTCCCCATATCTTCCTGCACCTTCCTCCTGCTCCTTCTTCCTTCTTGATCTTGTTTCCCTTTCTTTTTCCCATTTCTCCTTGCACAGTTGAGAGGAGAGAGCTGAAAGACAAGACTCCCTAATGTGGCAAGGGGGGAAGGCATCACACTGTGGCTTTAGAAGGGAAACGAGGGCCAGCCCCGAAAGCGCAATGGGCAGGGAGCTGCCACACCACTCTCCTTGGCCATTAGCAAGCCGGGCTGAGAGGGCCTGTCCCTCACTCCCTTCCAAGGACATCAGGGCCCCTTGGGGTGTAGAAACGGATGCAGCCCCCAGTTTGCAAGCAAGCCCACCTGCTGGTAGGGCATCTCCCATTTTCTACAGCCATCTTGTCCCCCAGTCAGCAGCAAGCCTCTAGAGACAAAAAAAGGCTGGATATTTTAGACCTACTCTTTCCTCCCTCTCCCCAGAGTCCATCCTCCTCCAAGCTTTCCTCTCCTTCCCTGGAACACCCCAGGACCTGCTGCCTCCCCTCGGAGGAAGGAGCAGAAGCCCGTTTGGTAGGCACCATCGCCTTCTAGTGGAGCATCACCGCATGACACCTACGTCCCCAAAACTGCCCAACGCTATCCCGCTCTGTCTGCGCCCGCATCCGAGCATCATTCGTCTGAGGGAGCAGACACGGTAGGACAGAATGTGCAGAGCAGAGACAGATGCACCAGTACTAAATGTGCTCTGCTGTCACAGGGGTTTTTCAGGCCACTCCGGCCACGATCTTTTCGCATCATCAGTGTATTAGCATCGATGTGGCTGAGTCGAATGCCTCTGCTCATCGCCAGCAGCGATGATAACGCAGCAGCAAACGGGAAGGAAGCACCCCACCGCTGCTGCCCTCGCTGCAGTGGGACCCAAGCACCTTCCCGAGCAATGTGCTGCATGCAATTTGGAGGAATTGCATACAGCACATCTAGCATCGATGGAAGGAACTTCAGAGCCTCCCTCTGCGTTCTCTGTACCAGCCCTTGGCACGCCTGGGTCATGCTCTCTACTCTTTTCCACAGAGAACTGAATGTGCAGGTTGTTTCTGCTTTCTTTTTTTAATGGACTGCCCCATTTCATGTTACCAGAACTGAAAGGCACTTTGTTTGGGAACACAGGCTTTTGCAATGACCTTCGATTTTTAGGACACTCGTGCTCCAAACTGGGAGAGATCAGCAAACTGCAGTGAAAATGCATTTTTGGGTGGAAAGCTCCATCGTGCTACAGCAGCAGGCTGAGTGATGCTGCCTCTCCTCCAGGAAGTCGATGCTTCCAGCAGCTTATGGTGGTCTCAGCACAGAGAGGGATCCCCAGAGAAGCAGAAGGGGGACCATGACTTTTCCCACTTGGCTCTGATGGGAAGATTCACATTCCACGTGCCCCAGGGAATGCAATGGACATGGCTCTTTGCTCTGATTGTGCTTTTTGCAAGAAATTACCTCATACCTCAGCAGTTAGCAGCTCAGCTGGTTTAGTTAAAATAAATTACAATGGGATTTTTTTATTCCATTCTTTAGGAGCTATTTAAAATGCTGGTTGTCTCATTAATTCCAGTTAGCTCCCCTTAACGCACGAGATGCCTACACTCACGCTGCCTGCGTAAAACTGCGGACACATCAGATACTAGAGGCATCAGCAGAACTCAGCTGGTCCTTCCAGCATGTGAAACACAGCTCTACTAGGACGGCTCTAAGAGATAGTCTTTAAGATATGAATCATGGGTTCATTTAGTGGTTAGGGCTAACTGTTACTAGGACATGAACATGCAGACTTCCCTGTTACACTACTGCATAAAAATTATATGTGTATGTGATATACAATACACACATATAATGTATAGGGCAGAATCAAAGTGCCAGGCCTTTGACATATGGAGAACGAGGGAGCAGAGATACATGTATTACTGTCTACAAACATCAACCCCCAGGCACTAGTAAAGAGAACAGAGAGTCTGAACTCTGCATCAGACACGCCATAAGCTGCCGTCTGCAGGACCCAACGTCTCTCCATTGGTTTGACGAGAGACTCAGCTCAGCTGAGCTTCAGTGGCATGAATATCCCTCACAGTATCTTCCCTAGGGCGGTATTCCACCTCCCATCACTCCTCGTTATGTGCGCGCACACCCGCGCGCATTACCCACATGCACGCATGTATACCCACGCGCCGGTTTTGAGGGGCTCTCTTAACCTCTGTAGCGATCGGAGGAAGGTCTCCACACCACGTGGTCAGAAGGAGCTTCGAACCCATACACAGCAAGAGGAAACAGGCCTCACATTTGGTTGTTAGATTACATCTTTTAAGTGACCTTTCTCAACCACAGCTCTAACTGATCAAATATCTAGATGTTTCACATCTCTGTCGCCAGCAGAGAAGACATCTCTTGTGAAGGAACAGTCTCTCCTAGTCCAGCAGCCCCTTCAACCCGTCAGGGTGTAACTCCAGCCAGGTAGCTGTTCTCCTGCGTAAGGTAGGTAGCTGCCTGCAGTTTCATGCAGGAGTGATCCTAGGTCCAGTGTCCAACAAAGCAAGTGCCACATTTTCCAGGCCTGACTGGCAGGCAAGGCCTGCCAACATCCAGTCAGATCACAGCAATTTAACAGTGACAGGTTGCGCTGAGGGTTCAGACTCACCAAGTCTTGCACTCAAAAGGAAGCAGCTTAATTGGGCCCCCAGAGCAAAGTGAACTGTCTGTGGGGAAAAAAAGTGCTTCAAAAGGTGCTTCAAGAGCACTGTGTTTCTCTGATGTCGACCTCCTCTCCTCTCCTGACAGCCCACCCAACAGGACCAGGTAGAGTCGAGTCATAGCAAGGTTCCTGCGTGGCTTCCTAGGATTTAAACTTGAAGTAGGCTTCAACTGTAGTGGAGAAAAAAGGCGGTGCATTAGAGCAACACCCTGATCCAGGGTGGCAGGAGGGGAAGGAAAAGAGCATCCAGGCACTTACTTGCGTACTCCTGTGGTGTCATGGCCTGGTTGATGACGCTAGTGAAGGCTGCGATCCAGTCCAGCTGGTCAGTCTCCGTCTCGCAGGTGAAGAGGTATTCCCGGTCAGGGGTGACAATGGTGAGGCCGTGGTGCCAAGAGAAGTTGCCCTGTGTCCCCGAAGGCAATCCCTTCTGGACGCTATATCCATTCTCTCTGCTGCCCACAAACACCTCACCCTTAGCAAATGCATCCTGCACATCAGGAAGGAAAGAGAGGAATTTATGGAATCCCAGAAGAACCAGGGAATAACAGCAATGCACCTAAGGACGGGAGGAGAGTAGGCAAGGACCAGAGATGTAGCAGCAAAAGGATTTGAAGGTGGTCAGGGGATTCAGAAGGGCAGGGATGCTATGCCCTATGGCAGCGGCAGAAAGGTAAGTTTAAGAGCATAGATCTTGAGAGGTCTGAGAGAGGAACTGCTGTTCCTGGCTCTCCATGTCACCTGCCATGTCACTCTCCTCCCCATCACCACCTTTACACCGCTGCTCTCCCCATTCCCGTTATTTACAGGCAGCAAAACAAACAGAGAAAGCGTGCGATGAACTAGGTGGGACGGAAAGGGAAAGACCTAGAGTCCCTCCGGAGCAGCCAGGGACCCTGCAAGCCTCCCTTATTGCAGAGCAAAGGCTCTGGTTGCGCTTCCGCCCTGCCCCCAGCACTGGTGCTTGCAGCTACCAGAGGTCAGATCTCCCTCTCACCAAAGGGTCCTTGAAGTACATGAGCCTGCGGTGATCCAGCGTGAACCAGCGCTTCTTAAAAGCCTCTCTCTGCTGTGAAGGGAAGAGGTGACATATGTGAGGGGACAGTGCCCTCTGCTGAGAGCAGTGCGAATGGATACCCAAAATTCATCCCAACCACTTGAACCGTGCCCCTGCCTCAACAGCAACCTCCTCCTCGCCCTTGCTGAGCTGAGAGTGGGGATCAGTATCGGGTTTTTCACTCCCAACTGCTGTCCCCAACTCCTGGACCTCTGTGACGGACCCCAGAGTTGAGACAGGAGAAATCTAGACGCTAAATACCTGTAAGGTCATGCACACACAGACACATGCAGAGAGATCTGTTGCTCTGGGAGAAAGCTCTGGCTCCATCTACTTTCACATGTGTCCTTCCCCTTCCTTTTATTCTCCCCTCCCTTGGTGCACACACACTGTTCCCACGGGTGTCTAAAGAGTCAGGGGGGGAATGGGGAAACAGCAGGAGAAAAATATTGAAGTGGGGAAGGTCAGCAGCTCTCTGGCAGGTCCCTGTTAGATTATTTTCTCCCACAGCAGCTTACCTTGGGACCAGTCTTCTCCATGTATCCCTCCTTCAGGAAGTTTCTTGTCAGCCGATTTTTAATCTGACAAAAAGGCGAAAAACATTCACTTGGCCACGTTTCTCTGCTACTTGCTTTTGCCCCCTGACCCTTCCTTCTATTCCCCCAAATCCTGGCGCTTTTCAAATTCACGTTTGCAGAACTGCCATCCAGTTCTGCCATCCAAAGCGCACAGAAACAGCAGAGCAGGGTTGTTCTCTGGCCACCGCAGGCCCTTTCACACCCACCTTCTCATCCCCCTATCTAAGCACTGCCATTTCCACTTCTGTACCCGGGGTCCTAAGAGGAACTAATGGGCTCTTTTATCACATAAGCGAGTACCAGCAGGAGCCTCGGCACCGCGCTCCGGTGCTGCCTTACCTCGTTATCGCTGGCAATGGGAAATGCTACCTTCAGATAATGGAACTGCACGGAGCGAATGGCATTGAACCAGTCCACTACCTCCTGAGAACGGGAAAGGACAGGACAGAAATCTTAGCTGGAGCAACAGTGAGCCATCTAAATTCAGCCCGCTGCACCCAACCCTACGTTAACTACAAACGCAGCCCAGCTCCCCGCCCCCCAGCACCTACAGCATCTCCCTCACACACAGCCAACACGGCTGCCCCATTCCCCACATGCACAGGCAGCACATCTTCTGCAGCAGTTCCTCCCACGCAAACCGCCTCAGCCAGTGCTCCTGCCCTGCTCCCTGCAGCAAAACTCTCTCGCAGACACAGAGCCAGAACCCCCACCCTGTTACCTACAGCAACACGCACACCCCGTGCCTCAGACTAGTATCAGCAGCTTCTCGGATCACCTCAACTGCTTTGCAGTGTTTGATGCTAAAACCGGGTACCTTTCCACTTTCATGGTAGACAAATATATTCCGGGTCTTGTTGTCTTTGAGATAGGTGATCTGCAGGCCATTGGGGTTCCCAATCTTCACTGGCTGGAATGTGGCATTGATGACATCTATCTTAACATTGATTTTGGGTTCTTTGGCCTGAAAACACAATAGCATTGGCCATGCATTAGCAGTCCTAGTGGGAAAGAGACCTGAGCTACTGACTTGGTGGGATAAGGCAGAGTCAGAGAGGCTTAAAAGGTAATAACCACCCCTTCACAACAAAAATGCTCTCTTCACGATGTGGCATGCTCAAGCCCAAACCGTGGCCCAGCCCCTCCAATTTAGATTTGAGCTGTGCCTACTCTGGAACTGTCAGTGGAACACTGAGAATGTATCTGATTACAGCTGAGCCAGTCTAAAGGCTAACTGACCTCAAAAGGAAAGAGCCCACTCCTAGAATCATCAAGTTTGGGTTGGGAGGGACCTTTAAAGGTCATCTAGTCCAGCCCCCCTGCAATAAGCAGGGACACCTTCCACTAGATCGGGTTGCTCAGAGCCCCATCCAACCTGGCCTTGAATGTTTCCAGAGATGGAGCATGTGTCATCTCTCTGGTCAACCTGTTCCAGTGTTTCACCACCCTCACTGTAAAAAAATTCCTTCCTTATATCAAGTCTAAATCTACCATCTTTTAGATTAAAGCCATTGCCCCTTTTCCTATTACAACTTCCCTGCTAAAAAGTTTGTCCCCATCTTTCTTATAAGCCCCTTTTAAGTACTGAAAAGCTGCTGTAAGGTCTCCCCGGAGCCTTCTCTTCTCCAGGCTGAACAAGCCCAACTCTCAGCCTGTCCCCATAGCAGAGGGGCTCCAGCCCTTGGAGCATCTTTGTGGCCTCCTCTGGACTCGCTCCAACTGGTCCGTGTCCTTCTGACGTTGAGGGCCCCAGAGCTGGACACAGCACTCCAGGTGGGGTCTCATGAGAGCAGCGTAGAGGGGGAGAATCCCCCCCCTCAACCTGCTGGCCATGCTTCTCTGGATACAGCCCAGGATACGGTTGGCTTTCTGGGCTGCCAGCGCACACTGCCGGCTCATGTCCAGCTTCTCATCCACCAGTACCCCCAAGTCCTTCTCCTCAGGGCTGCTCTCGATCCCTCCATCCCTCACCCAGTATCGATACCAGGAGTTCCCCCCACCCAGGTCCAGGACCTTGCACCTCATGAGGTTCACAGGGACCCGCTTCTTGAGCTTGTCCAGATCCCTCTGGATGGCATCTCCTGCTCCTTCCTACCCCAAGCCATTCCCTCCCCTGTGACAGGACATCAGCACTTGCCCCATTCATTCTGGGGAGATGAACACGCAGAAAAGTACCCCTCCTCAAAACAAACCAAACAACAGGTTTTGCCAACTTGGCTCACAGTGGGGTGAGGCTCTGGGGACAGTGCAGGATTACACAGCCAGGCAAATGGATCGGGGTGAAGTGAAAGATCAGCCCTTCTACCAGCGGTGAGGGAAGGGTGTAGGGAGGCACAAAGGGAGGACATAAGAATATGTCACCCTGACAGCAGGAAGGGGACCTCTCTCCTCAGTGACATGTTTCTGATATCATCCCTGGTCTGGGATGAGCAAGGCAACCTCAGAAACATGCATAGGAAATCGAAACATCTCCGTGACCCCACTGTCCTGGGTGGAGTACTCACAGAGGTGGGAGTTGACCACCGTACTCACATCCTGCTTGGTGAAATACTTCAGACATCCCTCTCTCTCAGACAAGAGGAACTTGCGGGGTAGGAACTGCCCGTTGTCTCGACCTCGCTTCCAGAGGATGCCTTCCTTCACCCCTAGGAGCAGAAAGCCCATTTGTAAGAGCATCCCCCAACAGGCATCAGAGAGCTGCACGCAGCCTGGGGTCCCAGCCACAGGGACAGTCATTAAAAGACATTCCCAGATGCTTCCCACCTCCTAGTCTGGCTCCCACTACTCTGAGAGCGTGAGAGATGTCTCTCCTGTGAACACGAGTTGTGCACCACGCAGAGCCTGCCGTGGCACCACAACTCTTCCTGCTTGACTCTGCAGGGCCTTGGGCCACAGCGTATCGTGTCACTTCAAAGACAACTGTCATGGGTAGAGGGGGTGGCATGCAGCTGGACAGAAATTTCTTACTGCAGAGGTCTGGCTCCACCAGGACAGCAAATGCCTTCCGAAAAATGCCATCTGGCTATGCCAGGCTTGGAAGAAACCCATAGCAGTGCCAACCTACGCTGCCCACAATTTAACCCCCTCCCCCAAAATAATGCCCTCTAAGTACCAGCTGGGTTCTCAGGGGTACCTGTGGGATTTGCAACAGGGACACTATGAGCTTTCTCCTCACGGTGCCCAGAAGCTTCCAGCGAAGGCAACTGGCAGGATATTTGGATGCTGTGCTCTGCTCTTACCATCAGAATATGGCAGCTGTTTCCCCGGCTCGGTGAACTCTCTGCGTTCGTATTTGGCCCGTATCCACTGTTCCCTCAGCACTCTATGGAGAGAGGTGACAGGTAGCTCAGAAACGAACAGTAGGAACCCAAAACTGCCCTTCCCCCTTTTCTCCTGTCTGCAGGCAACTTACTGGCAGTCATTGTAGGTTGGCTGGTAATAGTAAATAGGGATGTGAGCTTCGTATGTGGCTTTAGTCACAGCATTCCCATGTTTGGCCAGAAACTGCAGAGTTAGACAGAGAGTTAGTTCCTTCCCTTTGATGCGGACTCACATCGGGCCTTTTTCTCTCCTGACCCACGACAGAGCTAGATGTACACGGAGCTCTAATGGAGCATTCTCTTTCCCCTCCATTGCAACTTCCCAGCGAAGTCTGGCTACAGAGGTGGGTGTCAAGGGTCTTGTCTAGTCTCGGAAGATACACTGATTGCACCTGAATCAACAGAATGCCATAAAATGTCACTTCTGTGGGGCTGGGTGCACACACATTCAGTGGATTTGTTGCCATGCTCTACATCTCCAGGGACACCAAGTTTAACAGCTCTGCAGTGCCGTCCGGGAGGACATTCCAAGCTTCTTTGCCCCTCTCCAAAGAGCAGTGAGATACAGATTATTTTCTTTGGATCTCCGGAAAATTTTTTCAGTCCCCTGAAGATTAATGGGTTGAGGGGGGTGTAACAGTAAGAAGTCAAGTTCCCATAAATGCCATTTTTCTCAAGAGATCACGTTATATCTGGAAACTCTTCTCAAAGCATGGAATTGCCCAAGATTTTCCCCTCCAACTGCTGAAACCAAGAGGAGACACTGAGGCTGGATGGTGCTGGGGAGTGGGAAATGAGTAATCTGGAGCGACAAAGACCCTGAGCCTTGGCAAGAGCTCTGCATTTGCCATAAAGTAACAGGACGTGGGGAGCCACATAAGGCGAGTGCATGCTCCCTCTCCCAGTGGGTTACGGGGAGTTATACCCGCTTGAGTTTCCAGAGCATGGGTAGCAAAGGGCCAGATTAAATATCCAACTCTGTGAGGCCGGAGGACTGATTTTCCCAGGATGGTTAGTCTATGGCCTAGACCCAAGCCACCAGTGGGGATAAAGATCTCACCTGCACCTGAGCATCATCCCAGTGGTCCATCTTCAGGGACTTGACTTTGCTGATGCTAGGGATGTTGCGGTGAATTCCTGAACAGCTGAGGCATATGAAGACACCCAAAGTGGAGGATGCCCAGTCAGGATCTGAGGGTATAAAAAAGGGTGTGACTCGAAGTGGTATATTCCCCTGGGAGATATGCCTCATCTGAGAATGTAGTCCTGAGAAACAGAGCTAGAGGACCACAGTTTCATCCGGGCTGATTAATTAACACCCCAGGTACAGATACCAGCCAGGAAAAAGCACAGCTACTAGTCCCTCATTCCCCCAGCTTCAACCACTTCATCTGCATCTCCATTGACGTGAACCTTGAAAAACTCAGGAGTGCTCTGCGACCCCCTTTGTGTAAAGGGTCACCCACAATGAAAATTAAACCACCTTGGCGAAAAGACTCCGGGAGCTGTTCAGTGCAACACACCAGCCCCCCAACAGTATTTAGCTCGGGGGGTGGGAAGCAGCCTTGAATCCAAAATTTTCCTGGGAGAATTTAAGAAGGTAAAATGGTACAAACTAGCCCAGTCTCAATTTGGCTTGGGGCCTACACTCCATGCATCCCTTTAGGCAGGAATATGATGGATGTTTTCAGCAGCGCTTGCAGGACCTCAAACCGGGTAGGTAACCTTTGACCTTCAGTAAAAGAAATCTCTGATGCGCCTGTGGCAGGTTGTCAGTTCAGAGCTGAGTCACGGAGGAGACAATGCCCTCCTGAATCATGCCTTCTTTCTGGAGCAGCTGGGATTTCACCGGGAGCTTTCCTGTCAGGTCCTGACTGGGCATGACCTTGATTTGCATTGGAGCTCTGACATGACTACAACCCACAGTGCTGCAGCTACACAGCCCCTGCTCATCTGGCACTACCACATCCCCGTCCTTCTTCCCACCAGCGCTGCGGCAGCATCTCCCTCCTCCTCCCTTGCCAACTCACCTCCAAGGAGAGGAAGCAAATATCCAGAGCAATGCCTCTCCTTCCTCTCCACCCCAGCCTCCCGTGCAATCCAGATAGCCGTCACCAAATAGCTGCTAGAGACCAGCCCCAGCTCCCTGCTTCCGAGTCTTCCTCCAGCAGCCCTCTGGGACTCACCTGGCTTCCCGCAGTCTGCGCACAAAGAGTTTTCTGCTCTTCTCCACACCTCCTTCAGGGCCTTCGTGCTCCGTTCGTGTCCTCCGGCCATCCCTTCCAAATGCTATCCCTCCAGGCTGGGCAGGGCAGGGCCGGGCCGGCAGCTGCCTGCGCCTTCTGCGCCTGCAGGCCAACACACTGGGTTGCCCAAGGGAGAAGGAGCCACCAGAGAGACAGAAACTCTGGCAGACAGAGGGAAAAGGTGAGGGCAGAAGCCGTAAGGTTGATGGAAGGAGTGTGGAGGCCTGAGGCCGCACCTGAACCGGCTGAGTGCAAGGCAAAGAGGCTGGAGGCTGAAGTGAACCCAGACTGTGAGTGAGGAGGAGGAGGAGACCTACCCCATGGGCGTGGAGGGAAGTGCAGCAATTAACCACAGAACTGGTTTTTCCGCATTTCTGCTGGTGAAAGGACAGGCCAGGAAAAGAGCACAAGCAGCAAGCGAGCTGATAAAAGGCCAGACGGCCCTGGAAGAGCAGTCAGGCAGCGTCAGGACTCCTGTCATGGCTCATCACGCTCTGTGGGCTGGGGGGTTGGCTTTGGCTGCCCCCGCAGCGCTTCCACCAAAGTCAGCTGGCCACCACGCAGGAGTTACACCCATTTTCAAGGCGAGGACTGGAGGGCAAGAAAGGTTCAAGAGTTCAGCCAAAGTCACTCGAGCCAACAGGGCAGTCCTGATGCCCCCACCTGCTCATGTCAGTACCTCTCTCCACCATCAGCTACAGAAGTCACGGCTGCTTGTACAGGTCCTGCATCTTGGACACTCGGTGTTGGAGCCAAGACCCATCGCTGCACTTGCCTCCCCACGCTGAGAGAAGCGGCACAGGTGTCATGACATCAGTGACGGTACCTTGAAATAAACACTCAGACCTTTATTGAAGAAATGCACGTTAAATATTTGGAAAATCAACCTTTATTAGAGACGCAGATGTGAAATACTAAGAACAGAGGGTGAGAGATGCAGTGCTGCACTGCTGAACAAGACAGTGCCCTAAGAGCCTTTCATGGGAAGGGAGCTGAGGGCACCCAAGCCTGAAGAAACCACGCTAGGGCTGGGAACAGACACCCATGAGGTCCATGGCGGTGGCTTCTCTCTCCCACCCGTGCCTGGGGGAAGAAAGCGCACCAGGAGCAGGTGAGGGAACCCACCCAGGTCCCACACACCGGTGGGACAAGAGGACTGTTGTCAGCCCCACTCTGATCCTCAAAGGCACCCCGCAGCCATGGCAACGGCACGGGCATGCCCTTCCTCCCACCCCGCAGACCCACCGCCGGTGATGCTCCGGGCCGCCCCGCACCCCGGGGCCGCTCCACCTTCAGCCCACCAGCGTCTCAGCCCACAAGGGCCGGGCGCTTGGGACCACCTCAGCCCCCTTCACCCAGCGATCAACACGGCGGGCGGGGCTGGGGGCCGCCCCTCACGGCCGGGCGGCGGCGGAAGGGGCGGGCGGCGGCGGCAGCGTGGTACCGCCATGGGCCGCAAGAAGAAAAAGGGCCCGGGCGGCCGCGAGGGGCGGCTGGTGGTGACTTTCGATGAGGAGAGGCGGAGGTGAGGCCGGGCGGGCCCCGGGGCGGGCGAGGGGAGGAGAAGTGGTATCCCTCGGTGAGGGGGTCGCTAAAAGCCGGGGGGATGTTCTGTGTTGCCGGCGGCAGGGAGTACCTGACCGGCTTCCACAAGCGGAAGGTGGAGAGGAGGAAGGCGGCGCTGGAGGAGATCAAGCGGAAGCTGAAGGAGGAGCAGAGGAAGATGAAGGAGGAGGTATCCCAGCAAACAGCCCCTGGCCCTCTGTGGGAGGCCCCTCCCGCCATGGCGGGCCAGGCCGCGTCGGCCAGGCCGCGTCTTCGGGCTTCCCCCACCCCGATTGCAGGGGGAAGGGGCCGTCCCCGGCGGAGGGCGGGCGGCTGGAGCGGCAAAGGTTCCGCAGTGACCTGTTTCCGTCCCGCAGCGGCACCAGGAGTACCTGAAGATGCTGAGTGAGAGGGAGGAGGCGCTCGGTACGTGCTGGGCCCTTGGCGGCGGGGTGGCTGCGGGAGGTGGGCGCCTGTGATCCGAGACTCTTGGCTGGGCGATGAGAGCAGGAGCACATTGCCCCACGACATCAGCTCCTCGCTCCTCTCGTGTCCCCCTGGGAAGCTGGGCAACGACCTGAGCGGTGGACCCCTGGGGCCCTCTGGCCCGGGTGGGACAGGGGGCCAGGTGGATTGTACAGAATGGAACAAGCAGGAGGACATCTCCAAGGTCCCTTGGACTCCAAGGACTCCTGGTCCCTTTTTCTGGGAGAAGGAGCTTTTGCCCTTTGTTCTTGTAGTGCCAGCATTAAAGCCCCTCAGCCCTTTAACCCTGCACGCAAAGGCTGAGTCGTACCCCCAGCATGACACCGCAGGAACAAGGGAGTGTGCCTTGTGAAAGGTTGGGTGCTTTGCAGTACAGGATTTCTTGTCTCTGCAGATGAGGCTGATGAACTGGAGCACTTGGTGACGTCGCGGACAGAGTCTGTGAACATCGACCACCCGAACCACATTGTGACAGTGACCACCATCAGTGACCTGGATCTGTCAGGGGCACGCCAGCTGGGACTGACCACCCCTGTGGTAAAGCCTCTTACTGCCTCTGATTGTATCAACCGTAAACATTGCTGGGGCTGGCTAGGTAGGGCTGGCACTCCCTGAGTATGCCCAGAGAGCTTGCAGCTGGCTGGGAGCAGGGATGGAAAGGGAGCCTCATAACTTTCTTCCACAACTTATGTTGGGCCTCTAAGTAGAAGAAATGTCCTGTGTGAACAGCATGCTCCAAACCTCCCTGTAATACTTTGCTAGGGATCCCAGCTGATTTTGTGTAAGTGAAAAGTGTCACAGAGCTGGATAGCGAGATTAGTATTTTAAAAGCTGATGCAACACAAGTAGTAAGATTCCAGACTTTGCTGTATGGACTGTCCTCAACCTCTTTCCTGTGTCTTGTCCAGGAAAAATCATTTTAGCTCCATGATCCCATGCTTGGACCACAAATAAGGAAACCATTCAGTTCTGGTTGTGGCTGCTTTTATTCTTAAAACATACTGTAACAGATCTCTCATTTGTTTCATAGATGCTTTCAGGCACTGGTTGACTTGATTCTTTTGATCTGTATGACTCATGCCTGGATTTGGGGATGTGTCTCTGTTAACCTTTTACATTTGTGAGGTCACCTTCTTATCTGAAAATCCACTTTAAAGAGGTTTTGATAGTAATTGTAAGAAAAAAGTGGAACCTTCAGTTCATAGTTTAGACTTCAGATGCATGGCCATTAAGATCATGCGGAAGTTTTTAGATCTTAGGGTGGATTCCTGTAGGACTTCTCACTGGTTGCCCCTTTCTGAGGGGCTGCGATAAGAAAACTTGAGATTTGGACAGCGAGGGATGTGGAGAATTGAAAAAACTTTATCAATGGCTAGATAGTCACAAAACAGGATGAAACCAAGACGGCAGCAGAAACACCAGAATCACAAAACTGTCAGTTTTACCATGTCTATAGTGATTTTTTTCTTTTTTTCCTTTTTAAGGGAAAAAGTGATGGATCAGAAGAAGAGAAAGGGGAAGAGGTGGTGAACAAGCCTGTAAGAACAATGCCCAAGAAGTCCAGAAACCCCTTCCTGTCTGAAAAGTATGTATACCTTCATTCAACTCTTAGCTGCTGGGCTCTGCAAACTGATGAGGAGGATCTGCCCTTCCCAGATGAGCGATGTGGGTGCAGGGAAGGGGATTCTGGGCTGCCTGAATGCCGGTGGGCAGGAGCCAGCAGAGGGCACTGGCAGAGCACAAGCCTGCCCCGGATGCTCTATTCCCATCGCTTTGATCCCTGGGGACAGCAGCAGCAGGAGGATGTGGTGCAGGGTGAGTTTTGTCTGAGCTGTTTACCTAGTCCTCCTCCAAGTATTGCAGGATGCAGAGTTTGTGTCTAGGATTGAAGGTCTGAAGACCCTAAAGCTTAAAGCTTTGGCATTCTCCACATTTTTCAGTATCCAGGATTTACAGCTGCTTTGGGGATACGGATAATTACTTAACTGTGGCAGCTGGACAGCCCACTGCCCAGAAAATTTGTTTTGGTTCTTACTGCACACCTAGACTTGCAGTCTTGCTTCCTTGTGAAGATGATGCCCAGCTCAGCAGAGTTCCTGGGGCTTGCCAAGGCTGGTGTCCATTCCTGCTGGGTCACACAGGGCTCTCCTGCTGTTGTTGTGGTGTCACATTGCTCCTGCAGGCTTCCGGTCCCAAGCATTTCTCTCTTCCTGCCCTGCACAGGATCTCTTCTCTTACTGCCACGCTCCACATGCACAGCCGGAAAAAGACGAAAGGAAAACAACCTCAACACAGGCAAGGCCCACGCAAGAAAATCCAGAAATCCAGCACCGGGCGAACCACTAAGACTCAGCGGCGGAGGCTGACGGGCAAAATGGGCCGTGACCAAGATTAACGGAGAAACTAGTGCTCAGACCAGCAGCTTGGACACCACTCCACATCTGGCCTGCTGCTCTTGGGGCCCCTTCCCTGTGGGCAAGGGCCTTGTTTACTCTGCCTTCTGACCAGCAGTGAGCCCAGGGTGGCTGGACACCCGTTTATTTCTGCAGTGATCTCCAGCTAAGTGCCTCAGAGGCTCTAGAAACTTCTGCTGGGGGTCAGATTCTCTATTTGGCGTAACCCTTCTGTCCTTGGGCCTCCCCTTCCAGAGCTGATACTTGGCTTTATCAAAGGAGAGGGTCACGCATCAGCGGGACAATTACGCGACTAGGAAGAGCTCTGCTTCCCGTCATGCATCATCGCCCTGGCATTTCTGCCGTGTAGTAAATCCTTCTTCCCTGGAGACATGGTGTCATCTTGTCTCGTGTGTTCTCCAGTGCCATGCTTGCACGCAGGGGTACTTCTTGTTTGGTACCTGTACCAGGTGAAATGTGGTAACTCGGTGAATAAATTTTTATCAAGTCATTTGGAAAAGAGAGAAATATTTGTGACTTATTTGAAGCAGAACAGGGATTGTGCTAATGCCAGTACCAGCTGGAAAGAGGGGAGATGATTCCTGTCCCTTAAAGGATCTTGAAATCCACTGGTGCTTAAGAAAGGGAATAGCTAGGAGCCATTTGTGTGGTAATACAGAACCAGCCAGAGCAGGAACGGCTCATTCCAGTGTCTGCTGAACGTGCTGATCTTAACTGCGATAGCTCAGAGGAGTATGAAATGCCCTAATGCCCTTACTCTGTGTGGGTGGCCCTCTCTGGGATGGGAGTGGCGCAGGCTGCCCTTTACCTCGGGGCTGCTGCAGTCAGCAGCAATTAATTGCCTTTCTTGGGACCTCTGTATGTGTTTTTTAGCATGGATGCCTTCAGCAGGGCGGGGAGGGGGAAAAGGCTTGTGCGAGTTGAGGAATGCCGGCAGCAAAACTGGAAGCGAATCCTCCGAGGAGGAGGGTGAGCCTAAGCAGCATGTTGGCCTCCGTCCTCAAGTATCTGCAGGACATAGTGGCTTCTGCTTCTGGCAGCCAGGCCCCCTCCCTTGCTGCGTGCGTACAGGCAAGGAAATGACAGGGAGAGAAGGGCTGTTGTGGCCAAAACCCACACCAGAAAACTGGCAACGCGGTAGTGGGTGAGTGCGTAGATTCCTCATGCCAGAAATGGGAGGGAGCCAGCGCCTGAGGCTTCATGGGGGAACATCAGAGTGATGCTGAGGGCCTCCAGCTGCTAAAGCTAACGGCGCCAGCCGGATGTACCTCTCATCCTTGGAGCAAGCGCATGTGTGTGTGCATGCAAACGCACAGAAAAAGTGTGTCATGAAGGGTGTGGTCTCAGCAGTGGCAGCAGCTACACAATTGCTGCTGAAGCATCTTCTCTGGAGGGAGCTGGGTGACACACGTGTTTGTGCTGAAGAGTGGGGTCCTGTAAACGGCAGGGAAGTGGATGCTGTTTTCCCATGTGCCACCGGTGCCTTGCGAGCCCTGTCCTGGGCTGAGGCTTGGCGCTGTTGGGCATTAATCCTGAATAACCCTAGTCACATCATGAAAGTGCAGTGTGTGTGGTTTCCTTGCCTCTGACATAGCCATCGTGATCTTGCTCTGCCTTAAAGGCCACCCCAGAGAGCTCACGGGGTTTAATGTGCGACCTTGCCCATCTTCCTGTCTCACCTCGGGCTGTTGGGTGTTTCAGAGCTGCAGAAACACAACTTGGGGGTGAGGCCAAAAGTCTGAGCCATTCAAAGTGTCTGAGTGGTTCTGTGTGTGGAGCACAAAGTGTTTCTTGTTCAGGTTTGGGAGTTCTGTGCTCTAGAGCTGTTCTGCAGTGGTTGGGCTTGAGCGGGAGAGAAGGAGGAAAGGAGAGGGGAAGTTCTGTTTGCAGCGGTGCGCCACACTGGGGGGACTGTGGCTCAAAGCTGGAGGACAGTGTGTGACACCCTTGGTCTGGGTTGTTTGGCACCTTTCCCTTCCCTCCAGGACATAGTGCCTTGCAGTGTGACCGTGGGCAGAATCCTAGAATGGTTTGGGTTGGAAGGGACCTTAAAGCCCACCTAGTTCCAATCCCCCTGCTATGAGCAGGGAGACCCTCCACTAGGGCAGGTTGCTCCAAGCCTCATCCAGCCTGGCCTCGAACACTCCCAGGGATGGGGCACCCACAGCTTCTCTGGGAAACCTGTTCCTGTGCCTCACCTCCCTCTCTGGGAAAATTTTTTTTCCTGACATCCAATCTAAATCTCCCTTCTTTCAGTTTAAACCTGTTACCCCTTGTCCTGTCACTACAGGCCCTTGTAAAAAGTCCCCCCCAGCTTCCTTGTAGCCCCTTCAGGCACTGGAAGGTGCTGTAAGGTCTCCCCAGAGCCTTCTCTTCTCCAGGCTGAACAAGCCCAACTCTCTCAGCCTGGCCCCATAGCAGAGCATCTTCATGGCCTTCTCTGGACTCACTGCAACAGGTCGATATCCTTCCGATGAGTGCTCCAGAAGGGGACTTCCACGTGCCCGGCCCCAGGAGTTTGCTCTGGAGCTGGAATGGCTGCCGTTAAGGAAAGTACGGTTTGTGTGTTTGTGAAATCTGCTGAGGTTGGAGTGTGACCCGTGGGTTGGGTTGCCTTCCACAGCCTGTGGATGGCCTGGTATGGTAGCTGGGATGTCGCTGGATTCATGGTCCTGCTGGGATGTTCAGAGAACTTCAGTGCGTGTTATTCTGCTGGCAGGTGATTCAGAAGAATCACTCTTTCGCTTTGCTACTTCCCTGGCCCTAATAACTTCTGAGCCTCTCTCAAGTGTCAGCTGAAATCTCCAGAGGCCTCTTCCACGCTCTGAAAACTTCCAGTTCCTGCCGATAGTCGTATTTTCACGTCTGGGGAGGGAAGAAAAAAAAGGCATATGGAAAAAGTGAGAACGTTAACCATCAGGATCGTTCGCTGCTCCATTGATTTCTCCATTTAATCGATTAAAGCTTTATTTTGTAACGTGAATTACGGACTCGGCCCCAGCCTGCCGTCTTCGTTACGCACGGGGCGCGCAGTCGGGCTGCCCCGGGATATATTGCGTTGAGGGAGAGATGCGGGGCCTTGGTGTGGGCTGCCGCGCTGGGGTTTCCACGCGCGATGGCTTTTGCTGGCTAGGCTGCCGTTCCGCACACGTGCACACACAGAAACGTAATCGGGATTACGGAGGGTCAAAACCAGACCCGGGAGCCAGAAGGGTCAGAGGCTTGGGGAAAACGAGGAGCGCGGCGCAAAGGAGGCATCGCTGCAGCGGGTGCGTGAGCTGCGGGATAAGCAGGGCACTGTGTTTGTTGTTCTTCAGTGGTACGTCAAGCTCAGGGCTGTACCCAGTACGGTCCCACTGTCACCTCCAGCAGTGTATTCCAGAAATGAACTGGGGGAGTGACAAGAACTTTCGGGGGGTCATGGACCTGGGTAACTGGGAAAGAGAGGCTTGAAGAGGGGATTGCACACCGCCTTCTGCAGGCTCGGGCAGGGCTTGTGCTTGGCGGGTCGTGCCCAGGTGAGGCAGACCTCTCTGGGGAGTGCCGTGGGTGGGGGTGACCTGTTGGAGCTGTGCTGGGGGACACGGTGAGGTCTGGCCGTCTCCGCTGCCTTGGCACGTGTTTAGGGTCCGGGTTAACCCCTGGGGTGATGCCCCGCGGGAGCACAGGGGTGGACCCGCCGTGGGGTGGGCCCGGGGGAGATGCAGCCGAGGGGAAGGGCCGAGAAGAGGTCGAGGTGTGAGGGTGCAAGGTGGGGGGGGTGGGGTGATGGGCAGCAGCCCGGTGCCCCCTCCCCAAGCTCAGCCTCCCCCCAGTCCCGGGGCCGCCATGCCCGGCCCGGCCGGGTCGATCGCCCTCCCGCTGCCACCGACACGTGGGCGCCACAGTCCTGCGCCTCCGCCAGCCACTCAGAGGGCGGTATTCAAATCACTGCTCGGTGGTAGCCAATGGGAGGGGAAGGGGCGGGGCATCGCTCCCCGCCGTTCCCACGGCAAGCTTCATTGAGGGGGGAGCTCGGCGGGCGGCGAGGTGCTGGGAGCCATAGGGAATTGAGGTACGGGGAGCACTGGGAGGCACTGGGCATGGCTGGCTGGCTGGCTGGCTGCATGTGTGTATGCCAGAGGCCCTGGGGATCACAGCATTATCCTTGCCGTAGGCTCCAAGAGATGTGGGGAGCGATGATTTGCCCATCAGGCAGTGGGGTGCCATGGGCCCCAGCCACGGGTGGTACTTCATGTGCAGGGGTGGGTGGTGATGTTGGGGTGGGTTTGTGCTGCATCCCTGGCAGGTGAGTGCTAAGGGACTTGTTGGCTTTTGGTGTAAACAAGTCAAGAAAACATTCCCCAATGCGAGGATGGAGGCTGCAGGGTTGGCACTAGTGCAACTTGCTGTATTGCAAGTGAGTGCGCTGACAAACAACAATTCTAGCTTGGTTTTGGCATTGATAGTTGGCCCTGGTTGTTCTGGGGAGCAGGCATAGCCTTGGTCAGCTGCTCTGACTCCAGTGTCCATGTTTAGGGAAGCAGTGGCATGTTCACATCAGGGACGCTGGGCTCATCCCACACTGATTTGCTGTCCTTCTGGTGGTGCCTCCTCCGGGCAAATTAAGTGGAGCCCTCCCAGCACAGATCACAACCTCAAATCCAAGAACTCTCTCAAACCCTGCGGGACAGAGGAGGTGATGGTGGGCAGGATGCTTGCGAAAAGCCAGGACAGAAGCGTGGAGCCCAGCTGTTGTGTTAGCAATGCTTGTTGCCCTTTGCAGCTTTGCAGTCGACCGTCCTACAGGTCTCAGAAATTTTAGCGGGATCAACAAGTTTAGGAAAAATCTTGGTGGGTTTCCAAATTTCTAAAGCTGTTTATGGCTCTCTCTTTATGAGCCACGTAGTCAAGAAGAAAGGTTTCCTTTATGTGCCTTTTAAGAGAGCTTGAAGGAAGAAAACTTCTACCAAACAAAATAGCAGGAGATGAGCATCATTCCCTCTGTTCACAGGGATTTTCAAATCGGGGGCGTGTCAGAAATCATTTGAGGGTGCAGCGCAGTGTCCCCTTCTAAAAGAGGTCCCTGCTGCAGCATACCCTTTTATTATCTATAAATATATGCATAATTATATGGATCATACTGGTGGTCTTGCACCTGGGTGCCCTTTGATTGCAGTATTGCCAGCTGAGAGCAGTAAGCTTCAGTCTGGGAGTAACATTCCTGCTTCCACAGGAGCCTGAGGCTCGGGAGCCGAAAGCTCTGGTCTTCTGCTGTTCTTTCCTTCTTTTCCGCCTGGCTGCCCCCTGCCAGCAGCCCAGCAGCCGAAGATCTTCGTCCCTGCTATGAACAATGTCTGGTTCAGTAGATGACGTGCCCTGCATGAACTTTGAAGCCAACATATTTGCGAAGAGCCTGTGCCAGCACTGTTTCCGAGCCGCAGGGGCTCACCAGCACGATACTCAGGTGAGCTCCTCCATCCCACCTGGAGGCTATGAATACATCACTAAGGGGTCCCTTTGTTCCTCCTTGGGACTCCACGTGCCTTTGTAGAGATGGAAATCCCTAACGCGAAGGCTCAGCTGGGCTTTCTTTGGGGAAAGGCTGCATGGGGAGTGAGTCTTCCCAGGCATGGGAATCCACCATTTAGCTGTGCCCGGAGCTTAGCTGGGAGCCACCTTAGCAGGGGAGGGCTGGACACCGGATATGAGGGGATCAATAGATCCTGGAAGGGGAAGACAGGGTGTCAAAGATGTAAAGCACAAGGAGTGGGGGGGGGGGGGGGGGGGGGGACACTGGCAGAGCAGGGACCCACCCTGGATTAATCTCTGCTTGATGCATTTACAGCCTGCCTCACCTAAAATATGCTCCTGGTATGCTGCCAGCTTGGGGCTGGGTCCTCTCCCTGGGGCAGCTGCAGTGAGCTATTCCCAGAGGGGAAGGCAGGAGGGGGATGAATCTCACAGGACTTTGGGCTCTGGATACCTCAGTCCAGCGTGGTGCTTTGGCACAGGGCTGGGTGCACAAGCTGTTTGGCAGCCTCTGACCAGGCGACAGCCGGTTTCATGTTCACGGAGGGTTTCGTGTTGTTCGCTGTCCTCCAGAAACGACTGGCCTGGGATGATGAAATAGTAATGAGCCTCCCTCTCTCTTTCTCCCCCTCTCCCCCTGCCCCCAGGCCCTCTAAGGTTACCTCATCCCTTCACCCGTGATCTGCTCAGAGCCATTGCCTTTGAGTGAATCCCGGTGTGGGTGAGACGCTGGAGGGAAGGCAGTGCAGACAGCCAGCTCCCCAGAGCCTCCCCCTCGCTGTTCGTAAGCTCCGTGGGTAACGGGGCTGGGAAGGATGCTGAGACACCTGCAAGCCCTGACAGAGAGAGGCAGAGGCTGGGGCTACAGCCTCCTCTGTAAAAATCACCCTCCCTCTTGGGTTCTTTACCTCTCCCTGGGCTATCTGTGAGGGAGAGTGGCTGCCAGCAGCATCAGTGCCGACATCAGGGGGGTCAGTTTCCCTGAGCCCTCATCCACACGCACTGTCTCTGGGATGTCTGCAGCATTCAGCGTCAAATAGGAGCGTGTTGGGCCTCTCTGCGCTCCTGAAGTAGGAGAAAAATCTCAACCAGCCAGGCTGCTCTTGGTGGAGGTAGAAGAAGCAGGTATTTCTGGACAGCCTTCCTCCTCATCCTCGTCATACTGATGGCACCATTGCATCCCCTTCTTCCTCGCAGGAGCATGCTGTGGAGGCCTCAGGGCGAAATGCCAGCAGCGATGCAGACCCAGGCAGGCCCTGGGACGCTCTCCGCATTTTAGCCCCCCAGTGCGAGGTATACGTGTGCGTGGGCCCAGCGGAGGGGACAGATCGGTGAGTACCAGCCGGGAGCCGCGCTGCTTCAACGAGCCCCCTTGGTGGGAATAACAGAGGAGGGGGAGAGGGAAGCCGAGCAGAAGGAAATCAGGTGCCTTCTTCCTGATGCTCGGCACACTGGTGACTGGGAAAAAGGGCTGAGCAACCCCCATCCATGCCCTCTAACCGGGTTCCTCTTGGCTGTCCCAGGAGAGGTCAGGCCACCAAAAGAGTCTCCCTCCTCCTCACTATCTCTGGAGCAAGGCTGGTGGTCCCAGGATGGGCTCTGCCAGCCTCTGTCTATCCAGTGGAGAAAGAGCTGGTGCGGCTTAGGTTGCTGGCGCTGCCACCTGCCCCTGAGCTCTGCAAGCTATGCTGACCACCAGCTGTCCTCTCTCCCTGCCCCACAGCTGGCACGAGAGCGGGGGATATCCCCCACTCAGCCCCGGAGCTGAGGGCGTGCACAGAGAAACCGGCACCGACCCCAGCGCCTGTGCCGAAGCCAACTCCGCGCTTGCCAGGGTGAGATGGGGATCTCTTGTGGTTTGGGTTAGTTTGGCCCCCTCGGCCCTTCAATGCCACTTCTGCTGGCACATTCAGAACATCTTGAAATGCAAGGGGTGGATCAGCTGAGACCCTTAGTGCCCCCATGTGGCCTTTCCTATGTTGTTTCTTGCCATGGCCATTGGTGTGGGGCTGGGGTCATCTTACACTTACCCAGCTCCTCTCCTGTTTCACTTTTACCAGTAGCTTTGGGCTGAAACAGGCTGTAAATTTTCATATGTGCCCTTACCTCCTTCCACCCTACAAAAGCTACCGGTCCCCATTGCAGAGATCTGCCCTGTCTTGTCTCCCAGGACGGGGAAATGACCCGGTTGTGGGACAGCACTTTGGGATCGGGCAGAAGGGACGTGATGAGCTACGTGGGCCACGAGGAGGAGGTGTGGCCGCAAGGCCCGCAGGCAGACAGACCCAGGTGGGCTCAGACCATTCCCTCTGGATCCTGGGTGAAAACTGAGGCCCAGGGCTTTAGGAAAGAAATCTGCCCACTGAAAGCAGGTACACTTGGTTTGCTCCCGTGTGAGATCCTAGTTCTGGTTTGCTTTCCACCCGGGGGTCTCTGAAGTTCACAGCAGATCTGTATTTAGATTTAACATCTCTCTGCCCAATTCTGGTCCCAGGAGGCATTCGACACCTCCGTGGGCACTATGCGAAGGGATGAGGCCCAGAGTCCATGAGATGGCATCTCTGTGTGTGCTGACTGTGAACTGTGGGTGTCCTGGGTGTTCTCTCTCTGCATGGTTTGGCATGCCCTCGGCTCCCAGCGCTCCCACCTCACCTGGAGGGAGTCTGCGTTTTATCTCTGCCCTCCTGGACCATTTCTAGCTCTCCTCCGAAGACCTGCTTTTCCGTGGACGTGGTCGCATCCCGTGTTGCTCGCGCCTCCCCCAGTAACGGCCTTCTCCCCGTCCCAGAGCACCGTCCTGCCAGCCAGAAGCCCAAGGAGAGCTGGCCGAAGCACCGTATAGAAAGCGGCTATTTCTCTCTGGAGCGCCGGAAAACCGACCCTCCCTGGGTACCCACCCCATCACGTGCCAACGTTGACTCCACGCTGGCACGTAGCGACACGGTGGGCAGCGGCAGGCGCCTCGCTGGCTCCCGGGTTCGGGAGCCCCGTGGGCACCCCAGCAGTGCGGGCACGGAGGGGCGGCACGGGCTGGAGAGGCAGGAGTACACGGTACTGGCAGACCTGCCCAGACCCAAGCGCCTCAGCCAGCGGGATGCTGTTGACCACTGCGGGTCCCGCACGCTCAGCCCCGGCCGGGTGGAGGTGGAGAGGATATTTGGCTGCGAGCGCAGGTGAGAAGCGATGGTAACATCCTCTCTACAGTGGTCAGAGGTTGGGGGATCGCCCCTCTGTGCTGTTGGGGTGTCCATATCTCCAAATCGCTGTGCCTCAGGGAGAGAGCAGGGCTAGATGGCAAAGCTCAGCTTTCAGCTGTGCTTGAATTTCCCTTAAAGCAAGGATTGGGTTTACGCACAGCGCCTTCTGGGCTGGGGATCTCTCCCACTGTGGCACGCAAGAAGCATTGGAAAGGTGGAGTGAAGCTGTGCCGCTGAAAGTGGAGGGCGTAGCTCACCCTCCTCATCCTCCCAGCCACCTCCTGGTAGCCACAGGGTGTGCTGCTGAGTGGGGCAACTCGTGGAAAGGGGGAAGGAGAGAGATGGTCCCTGCTCCCAGCGTCAGTGGATCCCCAGGGATACTGAGAAGTTCCCAGTGCTGTTTGGGTCTCGGCTGGAGAAGCACAAGTGGCTCCGGTGTTGGTGGCACGGGGCAGGAAGGAACATAAACGGGGGCCAGGGAAGTATCCTGGGGCAGGTTGCTGGGATGTGAAGCAGCAGGTGGAGATTAAGGAATAGTATGAAGAAGACATGAGTGAGACAGCAGAATACAAAAGCTGGGGTGACTGAAGCAATGGGGAGAGAGTCAAGAGGGAGAGGCTGCGGTGCACACGGTGTCCGGGGCTGGTGGAAGTTTGCAGAGTCAGGCTCAGCAGGAGCAGGGTCTGTGGGGGCTCTGCCTCTGAGCTGACCCTGGCTGCAGCCAGACAGACTGTGCGTGCCCACAGGAAATCGGAGACCCTGGAGGCCTTCCAGGCCCTGGAGGAAGGCCGTGTGGACCGGCTCGATGGCAAGACGCCGGTGCCGCCCAGCAAAGGCCGCCTAGTTCGGAGGCAGTCCAGCCCCAGCCTGCCCAGGGAGGTGAGGCTTGCCTGCATGGCGGGACCCCATCCCAACTTCCCAAGCTGGGTTGCTTTTCCCTGCCACATTTTCCTCTCTCTGCCGCCTGCTTCTCTCTTCCATTCCCCTGCTCCACCGTCCCTGTGTTCCCAGCCCTGCCACAGAGCAGGACTCAGCTCTTAAATGACAGCAGCCCTGTTGCCCCTTGGATGCAAGAGGCTTCTCTTCAGAACAGGCTGTCTCCCTGCGTGGGAATGCAACTGCTGTCTGCAGAATTATTTAACCAAACTGTCTCCCAGCCCTAATCCCATCTTGTTCCTGCTCACTGGTATTTTATTTTAAGATGACTCCGCTCTCTTCCCCCATGTCCCTAGGGCCAGCGGCTGTCCTGGCACCTCGAGCAGCGCAGCAGAGCCCCCAAGGAGCCCCTGCGCTCCCCCAGCCCGGCTCGGCACCCGGAGAGGGCCAGCAAGAACCAGAGGGATCCCCCGCATCCCACCAGCCCCGGCTGGCTGCTGGAGAGAGGCAGCCGGAGCCCACGCTCCATAAGCCCTGCCCGCCGGTCAGAGAGGAATGCAAGGGAGCCCGTGAGCCCTCCCAGGCACTCGGAGAAAAGCTGGAGGAGCCGAGGGGAGCCTGGCCAACCCGCGAACTCGGAGAGGAGCCGAGCCATCTGGCAGGTTGGGAGTACAGGGCAAGCATTGGAGAGGAAGAGCCGAGGGGACTCCCTGCACCCTCCAGGCCTTGGGAAGGGCTCGGACAACAGTAGGCTGAGTCGGGCAGGGCCTCCAGCACGGTCCCTCAGTCCTGGGAGATGTACGGAGAGCACATGGAGAAGCCAAAAGGAAATCTCCCCTCCCAGCCCAGTGCGGGGAGCAGAGAGGCAGCGGGTGAAGCCAGGAGAGCTGCTGCACTTTGGGGGGCCCAGGAAGTCACCCAGCTGCGTCTGGCAGAGCCTCCAGGAAAAACTGCCGACCTCCCATCCTGGGAAGGGTGCTGGCAGTGACTGGAAAGGCCGAGGCAAGCCTCTGCGCCCTGCGAGCCCAACACGGCCGCTGGAGCAGGACTGGAGGGGCCAGAGGGATGCCCACCAAGCACAGGAGCGAGAGAAGGACTGGAAAAGCCAAGAGAAGCCAATGTGCCACACGGGCTTGATGCGCCAGCTGGAAAGGGACTGGAAAAGCCCTGCTAGATGTCTGGACGTAGGACTACAGCCCGATGACAGCTGGAAAAGGCCTGAGAGTCCATCCCGGCGGCTGGAGGATGACTGGAAGGGTCCCGAGCACACCCGAGGCACAAACAACCCAGAGAAGCCATTGGAAAGCGACTGGGGGAACAAGAGGCTTCCAATTTACCATGTGAGTAGGGCAGAAGCCGGAGGTGATGGACGCACTGCCAGGCATAAAACTGGGAATCACAGAGCGGGTGGGTCCCCTGGGTTGCAGTTCCATGCACCCCAGCTCCCCTGGATCCTCTGCCTCTCCAGGGGAACGGTACTGCACTGGAAGGAGAGAGAATGCCCTGGGAGGCGGTTGCTTGGATCTGGGATACCATGGTGAGGACTAAACCCCTGTGGCTTCAGCTCCTACTTTCTGTCCTTGCAGTCCTGGCTGGGTGGAGGTGCCTTCCCACCACAAAGCAGCACCGGCTCCTCGGGAAGCCCACAGCTACGCTCAAATGCCAGTGAGAAGCACAAGGTAGGGGCCAGGCCCTGGGAATGGTGAGGAAGGGCAGCTGCCCTTCCCTGGGGGTCACCACGGGCAGCACCTGGGTTGGCAGTGCTTGGTCTGAGCAGGCTCAGCATGGTGCTGCCTGCCCATGACTTCTTGGGCTCACTAGCACCTCCCGTCCCTTTGCCAGCCCATTTCTCAGTTGGGGAAACTGAGGCACGGAGCCTTTTCTTAAAGCCACAGAGGAGTGAGCAGCAGACCTGGGACTAAAATCTCAGTGTAGCTGCTTTCCTTCCCTATGTTTTTCCTTATTGCCTGGTGCTGAGATGGCACAGAGGGGTTTACAGGGATGAAGCAGGCTTTAGTGGCATGAAACAGATACAGTCAATTGTGTTGATGTTCCGGGGATGCCAAAAATGGCACAAGAGCGGCTTTGGAGGGCTGCAGAAAGCATCCCGGGAGCCTGAGTAGCTGACAGCTGTGCCCAAGTCCCTGCCTGTGTCCCGTCGTGCGTCACCTTGGCCAGGTTGTCCCCTGCCTAGGGCCTGGCTTTGGGATTTATACAAGGACAAACAGCAGCCGGGCAGGCTCCCAAAGGCCCCTGACGCTTGGAACTGGTGATGTCACTTCCTGCCCCAGGTTGGAGGGGACCCCAAATCCCCGAGTGTGGCCTGCACATCTGGGGCTGGATCACCCCACCTATCCCAGGTTTCTTTGGCGCGGAGCTTCGTCTTGCGGTGAGAAGCGTCGCCGTGGTTTAATTGCGCAGCGCTTCGTGACGCGCAGCCCCCTGCCCCTTTTCCTTTGGGACCCTCTTGAGCAATTCCCCTTCCCACTGCTGGCCGGCTTTCCGGGGGGTCCCCCCGAACCTGCTCCCAACCCCTGCCAGGATTGCACTGCTTTGGGGGCGGAGGGGAGGATAAAACCGGGCAGCTCCGGGAGCAAAGGTGAGGACCCCGCTGTGTGCACACACACACACACACACGTCGGGACTGTTCAAAAGTCCTTGCCTGAACGAAAAACCCTCCCTGGATACAGGAATGGCCAGCCGGGAGGGAGGGGGACGCGGCTCACGGCCCCTCGCCCCGCGGCCGGCCCCCGCCCCTTTCCGTGCGTCCCGGCGGCCTCGCCCGCCCCGGCGGCTCTATTGGCGGCGGCGGGTGGCTGCCATTGGCCTGCCCGGGCCCTCCCAGGAAGTTTGAGGGGGAGGAAAGAAAAGTTTTGGGGTTGGCTCTGCCCTCCTTCCCTTCCCCTTTTTATTTTTTTTTTTTTTTTTTTTGTTAAATCTATAATTTAGAAGGGGGAGCGGGGGGCGGGCGGCGGAGCGGGCATGGTGGGGCCGCCCGGCCGCTGAAGCCGCCCCCGCCGCCCTGGCTGCCAGCGCCCGGCCCCGCCGCGACCCCGGCCCCGGCCCCGCCGCCGGCCGCGGCGTCCCCGCCATGACGGTGAGTCGGGACCGGCCCCGCGGGGTGCAAGCGTCGGGGTGGGGGGGCTCCCCCTCGGCCGGGCTTCTGGGGGGGGTTGCCCGACGGGACCCCGCGGGGCTGGGAAGGAGGGAGAGGGGCCGCAGCTGTCAGCCGCCGCCTCCCCGGGGTCCCTCCCGCTCCCTGGGTACCCAGGTTGTGGCTCGGTGCCCCCTCGCCTCCCTTCCCCATCACCCCCGGGCTCCTTCCCTGGGCTTCCCGGGGCCGCTCGGTAGAGTCGCTTCGTTAGCGCCGCTTCGTTGGCCGCCACCCTGCCGGCACAGACACGGGTAACGCTGCGCGTCAACGTGGACCGGGCTGAGGCCTGCCCAGCTCGTTGCACCCATGGCCGCGGTCGGATGTGAAATCCGCAGCTCCCCGCCACGGCGGGCCGGGAGCCCTTGCTCCCTGTGGGAGCCAGATGTGGTTCTGGGGCAGGGAGCATCACATCCCTGGGGCGAGCCTTGCTCGGCGTGGACCTCTGCCAGCCAGAGAGGAAGGTGGTTGAGCGGAGCGGGGTAATGGAGGTGACAGGCCGTGCTGTGCCCGCCGGCGTTTCACACGAGGGCGGTGGGAAAGGAGAGCCTGTCGCCCGCTTGCTTTCACAGCACTACAGATCCGGGAGTTGTATGTGTGCTCTAGCGCGGGAGCGGTTTTGCTTCCAGCAAACTGAGCTGGAGCGGTTTTGTTTTGTGTTTTGGCCTGGGGCCCACGCCTTGTGCAGCAGGTTCCCTTTTTGGAGGAGAGGAGACATGGTGTTTTCTGAGAGGCAGAGAGCCCCTCGCACCATCTCACGGGGGTGAAAGTGGTGCTCCGGGACCTGTGGTCCTGAGGAGATTCAGGGAGTGGGAGGCACAGCAATGGTGGAGGCTGGGGATGGAAGAAGCACACCTGACTGTCCTGTCCTTCTCCTCGGACACGAAGCTTTCTCAGCCTACCTCCACTTCTCCATCCTGGCGCCTCTGTACCACCCAGGAGTCATTCCTTCACTCCCACCCCGTCCCCTTTCCTTCTTTGGTGTTTACATTCTTCAGATACTTGCAGGCTGTTATCACCTCCCCTGTAGCCCTTCTTCACCCAGAGCAGGCAGCTGCCTCTCCTTAACCTGCTGTTGTAAACCAGTCCTCCCAGGCGTCACCTACGTCCCCCGCTCCTCATCACTTATGTCCCCAGCTCCTTGGGATCCCCTCCTGGGCCTCTCCCTGGCCAGCTGCGGGGCTCAACATATAACTGGTGGGTACAGATGTAACCAGGCAAATTTGGTGCTGCCACCTCCTGAGCCAAAGCCTCGCCATCCGCAGCGCCGGCATGGCAGGGCCGTGCGTTTTGCCGGGGGTGCATCCTGCTGCATCCTTGCATCTCCGGCACCCGGATCTCTCACAGCAGTTCGTCTTTCCTGGATGTTTCCTCCTCCCACTGCTGAGCTGTTTCCTCTGGATGGGGGGTTTGGTTTGAACCCCGCTCGCTTCTCTGCCACTGTCCTGAGCTCTTTATTCCAGATGAGGAAGCTGGATTTGGTTGGGGGGAGAAAGTGGCTTTAAGCACTTTGTGCATCAACTGATGCCTCATCCTGTGGTACCGGCCCTGCTACGACAAGGATAGTTCAAAGCCAATGCCAGAGCTGCGGCTCTGTATCTGTGGGTGGCAGGGAAAACAGGAGCCCTGTGCCATTCTCCCGGTTGGGAGAAGCCCTCTGGGGGGATTTTCCAGCCCTGGCATTGCGTTTGGGGCAGTAACGGGGCAGCACGTAGTGGCAGCAGCTCTGGCAGGGATTTGTGCCGGTTTTCCCGGCAGCATACATCCCATTAATGCTTGTTATTTCAGCGCCTAATGCTTTGGGATTGTAAATCCTCAATAAGACGAGACCCAGCTGATCCGTCCAGCAGCCCTAGCCAGGAGTCCTTTTGCTCCCCCTCTCCCTGTAGTGCTTTTCCGCCTCCATGGAGCCTGCTCGGCTGTCTTCTGCCGAGCGCACGTGCATCCCGGGCGGGGGGAAGGTTGCGCTTTGACGTTTCGCCTCCTTTCCTTCCCTCCCGCCGCTCCCAGTTCAGTGCTGGAGCTGAAGTCACCGGATTGGAAGGGATAACGGGAAAAAGGGTGGAGCTGCTGCCACGGGGAAGGAATTCATTTTTGGGGTGCTTTCTCAGGGCGACAGCAGGGCCGGTGGGACATCCAGGTCCGTAGGGATGGGGATGCGTGCGTCCCCCTCTTCTCGCAGCTGCCGGCAGCACCCATCGCCTTGGCGGGAGGTGAGGTGTGGGAGTCTCCCCTGCCCTTTCCCTCTGGTTTCCCTCCCTTCCCAGGCGGCTCTGGGCCAGGCCTGGAGCTGTCACAGCCGGTGACCTTCCCCTTGGCGGGCCTCCCTACTCCTGCTCAGACCAATAGCCAGGGTGGGCCAGCGCATACTGGGCTCTTGCCACCCCATAACGTTGGGTGTAACCCAAGAGCGGCAGCTCAGGAAGGTGGAAGCAGGGGAAGGCTTGGCCTGGCTGGGTGGCCAGGGAGGCTCAGCGCTGCAGACAGACTCATCTGGGAGGCACAGAGTGGCTGTCAGCTTGCTGAGCTGCCCCTTTTCACCAGCTCGGTCTCGGGTGGTGGTTGTGGCACATGGGGACCGCTGGTGGGTTGCCCACGGCTGGCAGGTCTGGTGTGGAGCACGGGGAGGTCCAGCTCTGCCACCGTCACCTCTCCAGCACTGTCCCTGCTTGGTTTGGCTGCAGAAGAAGGGGCAGATCAGCAAATTCTGGCTTCCTGGGGAGAGGAAGCATTGAGCCGAGTTATTCGGTGGTGCAGCTTCTCCGGAGCCGGCAAGGGTTGGGAGGAGGACCAGCTCCAGCCTGTTTGGCTGAGGGCAAAGCCAGGGAAAGCCGTTCCCCTGAGTCAGCTCTCCGGCACTCCACCTTGGGAAGGAGATAAACTGGTTGGGATGCCGCACCAGTGGCGTGAGGTTAGGAGGAGGCAGGGAGCGGGGGAAGCTTCTTTCTAGCGTGGGGTGGTCTGGGTGAAACTCTGTTCATCCTCATCTTCGGTAGCTGAGGACGGGCCCTGCAGCGGGAGGGAGCAGAAAAGGCTGGGTGAAGAGGAGCCCCCAGCATCTCGGAGAGGGTTGAGTCTTAGAGAGGGTCAGATCTCAGAGAGGATCAAGCACTGGTTATGAGTCTGATTTCATCTCTAGCCTGGGGCACATCATTTAAAGGCAGCGTGTTTTCACAGCTGTCGAACTGCCTTCTGTACGTTTGCGGTGAGGGCTGTTTCGTAGAGAGCCGCTGGTGTCTTTAATAAACCATCGGTGGTGAAGTTACCGAAGGGATGTAGCTCTGGGGCACGGATGGCCAGGGTTTGGACAAGGTGTGCCAGTTTCTTTGCACCATTGCTTCCATCTCCCAGGCAGCGCAGCACTCCCTTCTGCCCGCTCTCCTTGTCCCTGCCTCCCCCTCTCTGAATAAATACCTTCGAGGCACCTCGTGGAAACTTCCCTGCTGCATATTTTCCTTCAGTTTTTTTCAAACCTCATTCTTTATCTCCTGCTTCCTCTCACAGGAATGACTGCCTGCTGCTGAGAGCTAAATCCAGTCCTCCTTCCCCACCGGGTCCCGCACCCCCATGAGTTTCCTAAAAGCGATGCCAGGCTATTCCCACTGTCCTTTTGCCACTGAGGACTCGACTTCCACCCCCTGGCATGAGAAGCCCTTCTGTGGGTCGCTCCCAGGCAGTAACCCTCCCTCTGTCTTATCCTTTCCTCTCCAGCCGGATCTCCTGAATTTCAAGAAGGGATGGATGTCCATCCTGGACGAGCCGGGAGAGGTAAGCCTGAGGCGGGGGTCTGCCTCTTCCCCCAGCCCCTGCTGCTAGAGGTTCCCTGTGGAGCAGGCAGTGTCCTTCCCCCCTCCTCGCTGAGGTCTCTCCTGCTGGAAAGGCAGTGAGAAGCCTTTGGCGGAGGTGCCTCGCCCCGCGTGTGGGCACGGAGGGTCACCCAGTGCCCCTCTCCCAGCCAAGGGGTGTGAGGGGGAGTTGGAAGGGATGCGGAGGAGGGGGAAGAGAAGGCCAAGAGGTTGCGGTGCAGAGCGTCCCTCCCTGTTCCTATGCTTCCCCTGGTAACTGCCTGTCCATTTCCCTCCTGTCTTTTCCCTTCCCTCCCCCTGCCCGATCCGACTGCAGTGGAAGAAACATTGGTTCGTGCTGACCGACTCGAGCCTGAGGTATTACCGGGACTCGAACGCGGAGGAGGTAAGCACGGCCAGCCTTTCTCCAGCCCTCTCTTCCTTCCCGGCCCCCGGGGGAGAGGAGCACAGCCTTGGTGCGACCAGGTCACTCCCAGGAGAAGCAGCAGCATCCTGCTCTTTGCAGGGGGTGACGAAGGGGATGGGTGTCTGAAGGCAGGCTGGCGATGCCTTGGGGGGGCTGTTAGTGGTGGGAGGGGAGGAGAAGGGCTGCTGCTGTCACTGGGCATCTCTGACACTCTCCATCCACGCTGCTGCTTGCCCCTCAGGATAGAAGAGGCCACGCTGTGCCCCAGAGCTGAGCCTGGTTCCTGGGGAGCCGTGGGGTGTCGGCAGAGGCGGCCTGCGCGTCGCTTGGGGTGACAGCAGGTGACAGGGACTTTTTCAAACTGGGTTTGAACTGGTGTCCTAGCGGGTGGCTGTGCTTGCAGGCTGATGACCTCGACGGGGAAATCGACCTCCGCTCCTGCACGGACGTGACCGAGTTTGCCGTGCAGCGCAACTACGGCTTCCAGATACACGTGAGTGTCAGGCGCCACGTGGACACGGTGCAGCGGCACGGAGGGACACCGGGTGGGAGTGCGTGCTCCTTCCGCATGCCGAGAGGCGAGCTGTGCAAACCTTGTGCCAGCATGGTGGCCAGGCAGGGCTGGTTGGTGACACGTGGGTGGCAGCGCTCAGGGACGCGAGTGCTGGCTGCCTGCAAAGGAAGGAGGAGGAGGGAGGCTTTGCAGGGCTGGCTGAAGGCTGCGCTGGAGGCAGGCTAAATACCAGCAGTGTTTACATGCCCTGTTGGCCAAGGTGGCTTCTCCAGCCCCACAGGGAGGGAAGTGGTGAGCGCAGCAGATCCCAGTGTAGCCTGGCTGACCGTGCTCTGTGTACTTGTAACCCTGCATCTGGCCTCGGTACCATCCTGTCCTCAGCTGCCTGCTGTAGCAGTGAGAGATGGCTGCTAAGGCAGCGCAAAACCCCGTGGGTGTGCAGGGCTGGGCGCTTGTGGTCTGGGTTTCCCTGCTGTACCCCAGCACCTGAACGACCGGATGGCACCAGTTCATGGTTGGCCAAACGTGCCAGCAAAGTTTCTTCTGTCTTTGCTTGGGAATGGTCTCGTGGGGGACGTGTAACAGCCCACAGAGAGTGTCTCCACTCCCACCCCTCCACCTGACCCCAAGAGCACGGGAGTCTTCACGACGGCGTGTGGTCTCTAGCACTGACCACCACCCGTGCAAGTGGGTGCTCGGGGTGGGCGAGTGGTGGCTGCCTGCACCTCCGCTAGGCGCTGACAGAGCTTCCGTCACCTCCCTGTTGCAGACGAAGGATGCTGTCTTCACCCTGTCAGCGATGACCTCGGGCATCCGGCGCAACTGGATCGAGGCCCTAAGGAAGAATGTGCGCCCGGTCAGCGCTCCTGATGTCACCAAGTAAGAGCTGCCCTGTGCTGCTTCTCTTCTCCATCTCGCTGCCCATCTTCCCTAGCAGGCAGGGACTGGGAAGGTCCTTCTAGCTGTTCCTGAATCAGCCCTTTCCCCCAGCAGTCCCCCTGCTCCTCCTGAATATGGTCTGGAGACACCAGCCGGAGGCAGGGGTTGGGAGTCTGATGGCTCCTGCTCTTGCATCTTCTTTTTGCCTCACCACATCGGTTTAGTCCTGTTTCATTGCCAGCGTAGCCGAAACTGCGGGTGAATCCTCCCTGCCTTGTGGAGGAGCCTGTTTTCCTAAAGGATGGGATGTTATGAGCCCAGCTCTGCACTCATGGTGGGCTTTTGTAAGGCTATGCTGAGCCTTGGGCGTCCTTTCCCGTGCGGTGCCTCTCCTTCATCAGCCGCCGCTCTGCTTGCAGGCTCGCCGACTGCGATAAGGAGAACTCCTTCCGTAACTGCATCCCCCAGAAGGGCTCACTCCGGACGGAGGAGCAACAGCGGCCGGGCACGGGCTCCGAGGGGAACTCGAAGGGCGGTCACTGGAAGGCGGACGGGCAGCGCCATACCTTTGACTATGTGGAGCTGTCTCCCTTGCCGCAGGACCCCGGGAATCAGGGGTCCCCACAGAGGACGAGAGGGAGCTTGAGGATATCCGACCGAGCTCCAAAGCATGAGGAGCTGGAGCGGGATCTGGCCGTCCGTTCGGAGGAGAGGCGGAAATGGTTTGAGACCCCTGACGGCAGGGTCCCAAATAGCGATGGTCTGGTGGGGGACTCTTCTCGCAAGGCGGGGGAGCAGGACCTCCCCACTCCCCCGCTTTCAGAGGAGCAGCGGATCCGGCTGAACGAGGAGATAGAGAAGAAGTGGCTGGAGCTGGAACGCCTGCCCCTGAAGGACTCTCGGCGGGTGCCCTTGACAGCGTTGCTGAACCAGAGCAAGGGGGGCCACGGAGACACCAGCGAGGCACTGAAAAAGGAGGTAAGAGCATCCCTCCTCTCTGAACTGGGATTCTGGTGGCCCCTTACTGTGGTCCCTGGCAGCAGGAGGCTCCACAAGGCAGAGGTGCGGGGAGACGGTGGTTCCTTCTGTCTCCGTTTGCCACCCCTTGAGCACACGGGAGCTTTTGCAACCAGGTAATGCAAGGCCAGAGACGTGATCTCGTGCGCCTCGGGAGGTTCCCCAGGCCACGTTTTGGCCCAGGATAAGTTAGTTGGTGGCACTGCTTGTGTTTCCCAGGAGTACATCCGCAGCCTCTCTTTGGCTGTTCCTAAGTGCTGCAAGTGCTTCACCTCCCAGCTTGCCATCCCAGCTATGCGTGTGGTGGTGGTTTCCTCCAGCACGGATCCACCTCTGGAATTTTTGGATGCCTTCTCCCCTCCTTGCTGGTGCTTACCAGCTGGGGCTGGGTTTGCAGGTTTGGTCCCTTGGCAGGCAGCCATTCCTGCAGGAAGTGGACATCTCCATTGACCGCGCATGGTCTGCCCCATCCCTAAGCCCAGGGTTCGGATGTGGCATGTTGCTCGGGCTGTGGCACTTTTCTACCTCTGGCTGAGCATCTCTCCCCTCCCTGGCACAGGTCCAGTCACTGCGGGCACAGCTGGAGTCCTGCCGGGCCCGAAATGAGAGCCTTCGGGAGGCAGCGAAATCCCAGGGAGACGGCCACGTGCCCCGGGGGTACATCTCACAGGTGAGCAGGGCGCCGGACATGGGATCCTGGGATCGCTTCCAGTCCCAAACCGGGAAATGCTGGCCCTCCGGTCATTGCTGAGCAGGTATTGCTAATCATTGGGTTGCCATGGTGACTCTGAGCCCACTTGTAATCAATGTTAATTACATAAAGGCGGGTGCATGTTGCCTGGCCTTAAAGGGGCCAGAGTATAAACGGGGAGGAGGAGAGTTAGGGGAGAGCTGCAGGATCTGTGCCCTGCTTTGTGCGTGGACATGATGCTGGCCTGGGGGGTGAGCCATCCCCCAGCTCGGGGGTGGGTCGGCAGCTCTCTGCTGAGCTGCCTGCACCTTCCTTGGCGGTTTTTGGGGTTCTTGCTGGCACAGGCTCCCGAATCCTTTGTTAAAAGCGGTCCGTCGGGCCTGGGGAGCTCCCATCCCTGCCAGAGCCATCCGAGCCCTGAAGGTCACTGTGACAGCGCAGCGCGTTCATTTGCTGGGCCGGCACGTGGGAAGGCTGCAAAGCGGAGTTTGTCACGCTGCAGCCTCTCGCTTCTCTGTGTTTGTTTATTCCTCCCCCCCTCCACGGACTCGTCCAAAGCAAGCAGGGTCACATCCCGCAGGGGTTTCCTGGGGGGAGGCTGCCGTTCCGCCACGCTGTGGGGGTTTCAGGATGTGCCCTACGTGTTGAAAGATGCAGGGGGGGTGGAGAGGAAGGAAGTAGGGGCTGGGGAAGCCTGTTGCAGCGGGTTGGCTGTACCTAGCCGAGATAAAGAAAACCACAAGCCCCGTGGCGTCCAGCCCAGCCACTTGCCAGTGGCTCTGTCATCTTGATTTAATATTTACAGCTCATGGGACTTTCTATGGTCAAAAAAAAAAAGCAAAAGGAGTAGGTAGGAATGGCACCTTATCTTCCTAATAACCTGATCAGAGGCCAAACTTGGCCTTTCCCCCAAGGGCTCGTTCCCTCTGGCTGCCGAGGTTCGCAGCCAGTCCATGGGCAGGCCACCAAATTGATCCCTCACCTTTTCCTCTCCTTTAGTCGATTCATGAAGCTTCCCAGCTTCCCCCGTCTCAGTAGGGAGGAGAAGCCAGCAAGGACTTGCATTCCCACGTGTCGTACCGCCCTCTGTGTCAGCCTTCGCCTTTGGGGAAGGAATGGGATGACAAGGAGCTCTTGGGGGATGCGATGGCTTCCCGTCTCTCTGCTGATTTCTGGGAGGCCCTGGCTTTTTAAAATGATACTCTGGTTTGGTGGGAACAAATCCTTCCTGAGGGGTTTGGGGCAGGGCTGCCAGTGTCTGGAGGGAGAGCGGAGGTGTCGCTCCGTGGTGGGAACCGCCTTGCTTTGCTGTAACACCAGTTAACCACAGCGCTCGGTGTTGAAAGAACCATCCCCTTGGTCTCGGAGCTGTCAGAAAGGGGAGCGAGCTGTGTGAGGAGGATCCCTAACCATTAGGCTTTGGGGAGGGCTCCTTGGGAGCCCTTGTGGGCCGCAGGGTTGTTCAGGGTGTCACTTTTCAGGAGAAGGGGCTCGGTTTTCATTGATTCCGGGGGATGCTGCTTCATTTAAAAGGCAGATGCTGTGATGCGGTTCCTGCTGTTGACCTCCAGCCAGGCAGTGCAGCCTGGTGGAGCGTCTGGACTGGGGCGTTGGGCACATTATTCCCAACTCTTGGCCCAAGAGGGATGTTCCTGCCTTGCTGCTTCAGTTTTAAGGAGGGGAAGAGGAGTGTTTTGTCCTCTGCAAAGACATGGGGTTACAGGATGTGTGGTCCCGTCAAATGGTTGTGTTCAGTGTTAGAAGTGCAGCCTCACTTTCAGAAGGAAAAGACCCGCCTGGAAAGGGGTCTCGATTCTCTCAAAGCGACCCTGGCCTCGGGTGAGGTTTGCGAAGGCAAACGACAGGCCAGCCAGGTGCCTGTCTTGGCCTGAGCCCTTCCTCCTGCCATCCTGGTCCCTCACCCCTCCTTTCCCCGGCTCGGCAGGAGGCCTGCGAGCGCAGCCTGGCTGAGATGGAGTCGTCGCACCAGCAAGTGATGGAGGAGCTCCAGAGGCACCACCAGCGGGAGCTGGAGCGGCTGCGGCACGAGAAGGAGCGGCTCCTGGCCGAGGAGGCGGCAGCGACGGCAGCAGGTAGGAGCGAACGCCAAGCCGTGGGTCCCTCCCACCTCTCCCAAATGTCTCTTGCTGGAAACTGGCCATCCCAGTCGTCTGGAGCCACGCTGCTGACCCTAAGGGTGGGAGGCTGATGCTCCTTGGACCTGTGCTGCGGGGACTGTTTGGCCTTGGGGGGTGTGGGGTGGTAAAAGTGCAGTGGGAAATGAGGTCTGGGCTCTGTGGATGGGTGGGAAGGAGCCAGCACCTTCTTGTAGGCGGGCAGGGCTGGCAGAGGTGGCAGGGAGCTCCCACACTGCCTTGTGTTAGTCTCCTTGTCAGCATTCAGTGCATGGGGATGATCCTGGAGCGTGGAGAAAGTGGGGTATACCCTGAGGGCAGAATGGAAGGAGAGGGAATCTGCCAAGACAGGTCTGGAAACCTGCAGCAGGAAGAGCTCAGCCAGTTCCCTGGTGGAGTTTCCCCAGATGTGCCAGAGCTGGCACAGCCTGATCCCCTTTGTCCCCCTCCGCAGCCATCGAGGCACTGAAGAAGGCCCACCGGGAGGAGATGAATAAGGAGCTGGGCAGGACACGAAGCTTCCAGCAGTGCAGTTCGGTCCCAGATGCTCTCCAGAAACAGCACCAGTAAGAAACCACTTCTCCCGCTCCCCTTGCCTGCTGCTGCCGCTCTGTGCCAGCGCCACCACACCCCATCTGCGGCCACAGCCCCGAGCTGTCCCTCCTGCCACCTCCTCAGCTCCCTCCCTGGGGGCGGTGGGTGCCTAGTGGTGACTCCCAGGGCTGCTGGAGCTGCGGGGCAGGGAGGTTTATCCCCTGCTTGGCTGTTTTTCCTACAGCGCCTCTTTCCCCGGGTGTTTCTACAGCTTCTTCCCTCTATTTTCTTCACGTAAAGCTCCTCCATTTCTCCTGCGTGGCTTGAAGCTCCTCGAAGCACCACGCTTTCGTGCGGGAGGGTGGGAGCCAAAGCCTTGGTCCATGGGCAACATTATTTTGTGCCGGTGTGTCTCTCTGGCAGGTTGGACGTGGATTCCCTGAAGCGAGAGCTGCAGGTGCTTTCTGAGCAGTACTCCCAAAAGTGCCTGGAAATCGGGGAGCTCACCCAGAAGGCAGAGGAGCGGGAGCAGACACTGCATCGCTGTCAGCAGGAGGGGAAGGAGCTCCTCCGGAAAAACCAGGCAAGAGAAGGGCTTTCCTGGCCAGCAGAGACCACGGAGCATATTCCTCCCTGGCAGAGCACAGAGCCCCTCTGTTAAAAATCCCCTGTTTGTTCACAGTTCTTTCCTTCTGAGTTTTTCTTTATCATCAGAAAGGGAAAAAAACAAGTAGGAGTTAGAGGCTGTAGATGGGCTTGTCTTAACTATGGCGAGAGTATCCTGTGGTTGTGGGTGCCGCCGTCACCTCCGTGCAGGGCGTTACAAGGAGGTCTCTAGGATGGAGCAGGGCTGTCATGAAGATGGAGCAAAGAGGTCTGTGCCATGGCTACCCTGACGTCATTTGGTTTTGCCTGCAGGAGCTGCAGACCCGCCTCTCGGATGAGATCGGGAAGCTCCGAAGCTTTATTTCGTCACGGGTCTCTGGAGACCGCTCCCCGCACAACAACGAGCGGAGCTCCTGCGAGCTGGAGGTAGGGGGGTCTCCCGGGCTGCCCCACTGCCTCCATCCCCATCCTGTGATGGGGGTGTCCTCCTCGCAGTGGTTTTGGCTCGGAGCGGGTGGGAGAAGGTTTCCGGAGGGAACCGTGGGGCCAGTTCCGGAAGGAGGTACGCAAGCTTCCCCTTGCTGCTCTCCTGGGGTGCTCGCGCCGTTTCCTGGCCCAGCCCTCCTGGTTCTTCCTTCCTTTTCCACCGCCGCGCTTGCGCTGGGACCCGCCGGCCTTTCCGAGGCGGTGGCTCTTGAGTCACCTCTGGTTCCTTTTCCTATCCCAGGTGCTGCTGCGGGTGAAGGAGAACGAGCTCCAGTACCTGAAGAAAGAGGTGCAGTGCCTCCGGGAGGAGCTGCAGATGATGCAGAAGGTGGGTCGGTGTTTTCTGGGAGCCATTGGGAAAGCAGCAGGAGAGGGAGGAGAAGGGTTCAGCTGGGTTTGACTGGATGCTCAGGCCAAACCCTTGTTTGTCCCTGCTTGCTCGTGAGCGTGGAGCAGCCGCACGCTCCGAACAACACGGGCCGGCGTAGTTTTACCTTGTACAAGGGAAACATCACAGGGCTTTGCTGCTGGGTTCCTCAGATTATGTGGGATATATGAGAGGGAACCAGCCAGGACCCCTTCTTTCCCAGGTGGGAAGCCTGGGTGAAGCCTGCCCTGGGGCACACTGCTTCCCCAGCCATCTTCTCCATCCCCTGGCTGCACCGTGTCTCTTTGGGCAGTGTTGCTGGGAGTGCTGCTCCCTCCACTGGCAGCAGCTGTTTCAGAGGGATTTTCAAAGACCTCTGCCAAAGGGGAACCTGAAGGCAGCTTTGAGACTCGGTGATGCTCCAGGAGTTTATACCTTTCTGGCTTAGGGGTTTTGCCATGTAAGTGGCCAAGACCAGCCCTTTCAGCAGCCTGCATCTCTGCTGGGGTTTATTTTTCCCATTCGACTGGCCCAAACACACCTGAACCATGGTGAAGCCATATCACCTCGATTTGATGCTGCAAATCCCCGCTGCTGTGGGATCAGTGACTCTTCCTTCCTGCCCCAGGGTTTGGGAAGGGCTACCTCCATGCTCTTCTGAATGGTTTCTGCGTGACCCGGATTGGGATGGGCTTCAAACCCAGGGCTGGCTCTCCCCTCCACACCTGCTGGCCCTTTTCCCTTTCTCCTTGCTACTCCCCTCCCAAATATCAGCCCTAAAACCTTCTGACCCTTCTCCCTCCCCTGGCAGGATAAGAGATTTGCCTCAGGGAAATACCAGGACGTCTACGCAGAGCTGAACCACATCAAGGTGCGCTCGGAGCGGGAGATCGAGCAGCTGAAGGAGCACCTGCGCCTGGCCATGGCGGCTCTGCAGGAGAAGGAGTCGCTGTGCAACAGCATCGGCGAGTAACGGTGAGCGCTGGGCGGGGACCGTGACATCCCTGTGGGTTGCTGAGACCGGAGCCAGGCTGGAGGTGGGAGCTGGCTGCAGGTGGGAGCTGGCTGCATGCTGGCCTTCGCCCCGTGGGTTGGCAGTTACCCACCGCCCACGTATGTGATGCTTCTGCAGCGTTCACCTTTGAGGCGGTTTCCCTAATACCGCACGGAAATTTTAGGTCTGCATCCAAGTGGTCCTGACTAGACCCAGCCCTCCTCCTGCGGGCATCCGTGCTGTGGCTGGGGAGGGAAGCAGGGTGGCAGGAACGAGGGTGTCCTGTTGTCTGGAGAGCTTCTGCTTCTTGCTTTGGTGCCGTGGCCATTGGGTTGGGGTCACCCTGCCACACCAGTGCTTGCTGGTGGGCGCCGAGAGGAGGAGGGGGTCTGTAGCAGGGCAACAGATGGCTGTGCCCCCGGGGAGTGAATGGGACACCGTTTCGGCACTCGGTGGAGTCTTCCTAACCTTTTCCTCATTTTGTCTCTCTCCAGGTCTGCTCTCCATCTCTTTATCTGTTCTTGTTTTGTATTTGCTCCATTCCTCACTTGCGGGGAGGGGGAGGTTGAATCCCATCCGTTGTTACTTTGGCAGGGATTCCTGCCTCCCACCTCCTCACTCCCTTACCAAAGCTTTTCTGATGAACCCCTTTTGCCTGTGTACCTGAGCACGTTGTTCGGACTGGCTCCTTACATGCACCTTCTTCGGGATTTTATATGTGAAAATTATATTTTATAGAGGAATTTCCCCCCCCTCCCCGGGAAGAAGGGGAAGAGGAGGGGGAAAACTTTTACTACATCACCAGCATTTTCTAACCTGAAAGAGAGAATCTGGTTTTCCCCCCCTCCCCAGCCCCGTTGCTTCCAGCCACACAGCCACCTTCGGCACGTGTTCCCTCTCTTCCAAACGTTTCTGCGGTTCCCCTGGGATGTACGGCGAGGACCACGCTCCCCACCTCGTGATACCCCCAGGGACCGGTGGAGAAGCCATGCAAGCCATAGGAGGGAGCCGCCGGGGCAGTCTGCCATGGATGTGCTTGCCTGGGACTTCTGAAAGAGGAGATCTTGGCAAGAGTCCGCATGATCGAGCTCTCTCCCTGACCTATCCTTTGGCTCCTTCAAGAACCCGAATTAGCAGGAGCCCAGAGCCGCCGAGCCTCTCCTTTCCAGGGAAGAGGAGCTGTGAGGCTGCTACTGCGCCTGCCGGAGACGACCCTCACCCAAGGTGGCAGCTGCTGCTGCTGCTCTGCTGCACCCTTCAACTTTTAACTTAATAAAATCTTCCCCTGTTGCTGAGAAAAACGTGTTCCTCGAGAGGGAGAGCTTGCCATGTGGGCCCTGACCCAGTGCCTGGCGTGGCAGAGGGTCACTTTTCCAAGTTTCTATGTGATTTTGGGGCACCCTGATCTGTCGCTTCCCTCCCTCTGGATTTGGGAAAAGAAAGCAGGAGGAGTACCCCCCAGGCCCTGGCCAGAGGGTGAGAGGAGCCCTGCAGTGCCTTTATCCAGCTGTCTGCTCCACCTTTCGGGTTGGGAGGGAGCAATAATCTGCTTCACCACACCGCTCCCAAAGTTCCACGTGGACTCTCATCCCCACGGAGGAAGAGCTGAGCCTGGGCTGCATTAGTAAACCCAGTTTTGGGGCGGGGGGCGGGTGGCACTGCAAGTTGCTGGCAGGGTAAACAGTGTATATGTAGATCCTGGTGAAGATCAGAGGGATCTCGTGTTCCTCCTCCTGATTTTGAGTGACGCACGTTGCTTTTTTGGCAGGATGGAGGGGCCGGGGGTGACCGCTCCTCGCTCAGCCCCGACCCGGTGTACGTGTGAACCATTCTGCAGAGCAGCCACTGGCAGTTAGGGAAGAGCCCTAATCGCCAGGGCGGGAGGCGCCCTCTGAAGAGGGGGAGACAAAGGGGTCAAGGAGAGGAGCCTTGGGTGGAGGTGATGGATGCGTGGGCTGGGAGGCTGGATCACTACGAGACGCGGGGATGGCAGCGGGGAGGTAGGGCAGTACGCCTTCCCTCAGCGTGTGGCAACCTCGGCGTGGGGTCGGCGGCCCCTAGGGCAGGGGCTGCAGGCAAATATGGGCCCACTCCTCCATGGGCATGGTTGTGGCGACTGCGAGCCGCTTTGCCAGTCACAAATTCCGGTAAAACTGGGTTGCAGGCTCTAATCACACGTGCAAGGTCCTCGGGCAGCACGGCGGATGGCACAGGAGGCCAGGCACCGGGCACCCCGTTGCACTATGCTGAGCCAGGGCTTGTTCTTGTCGGTGCTTGGCCTCCTGCCTAGAAACCCTCCCGGCCCTGCGCTGCCCAAGGTCTGGGCTTTTCCCTCTGCATCCCAGCAGGACGTGGCTGTTGCCATCAGGGTTTGGGACCGGGCAAGTATTCAGCAGGTCAGGGGCTGAGATGGGGAGGCAAGAGGCGATAGAGCGGCTCAGGGCAGCTGCTTCCAGGCTGCAGGGCTCCGTCTTGCCGTGGGGGATTGGTAGGGACAAAGAAAGGAGGGAAACAGCAGGGTTCAGGGCACAGTGTTGCAGGCTGAGGGGGTGCGTGTGGTTTTTAGAAAAAACAACTACTGCAACAACAGTCTGCATGGTTGTACCTACTCCTGGGGAAGGAAGCCCCCAAAAGTGGAGCCTGGGTGGGGGCAAGTGGAGCGAGGGGTGAACTGCAGGCTGCTGGTGTGTGCAGCTCACCAGCCCCTTCCCCCAGGGGTTCAGTATCTTGTGTTTGTTTGGGTTGGTTTGTTGGCTTGGTGCCTTTTTTTCCCCTTCCTGACCAGGGGCTGCTGACCCCGATAAACGTGTTGCGTAAGCAAGGGCGAAATGTGCGGGTGGCTGACATGCGGTCGGGCCACCCCTCCTCCAGGCTCTGCGGCTGCAGATCAGCCACCAGCCGGGTAGGAGCATCCCGGAGTGACGGGGGGACTGCTGCCTCCCGAACTGGCGTGGCGTTAATTGGGCGGGCCCCGTCTCCCCTGCGGCAGGGCGATACGGTCGCCCCGTCGCCTCTGCATTGCTATCTCCCGGGTGCAGGGGAGCTGGGTGCGGAGAGGAGGCGGCCGAAACACCCGCGGGTGACAGGCAAGATGGCCAGAGGGACGCCAACCCTCCACCACGCTTCACAAAGCCCAAAAAGTGTCCCAGAGTGATGTCTGTACCCCATCCCGGGTTGTGGCTGTTAGAAACATCCCAGCCTTGAACGTGGGGAGAACCCACAGCCACACGGCACCCCGGTCACACGAGAGCCAGCCGGCATCCAGCTCACCTAAGGAGTTTGCCCTTAAAAACCAGCTCCTAAGTCCTTTAAAACTGCGGTGAGCAGTCCAGCACCCGGAGGCAATACCCCATCGCCATTTATTTACACCCTGAAATCCCGCTCCGCTGTTGGCAGCACTGGGCTGAGCAGCTCCGTGCCAGGCTGACCACACTGCATCACACACCGGAGGCTCAGGGCTAAAGCTCCGGTGAGCACAGCTGGAAAATCAGCGAATTTCTCAAAACAGCCACTAAAAAAAGGCACTGAAGCACTTGGATGTGAGTGCCAGAGAGGCCAAGTCCCACTGCAGGGGATTTTGAGCCTCTTTGAAAACAGGAACTAGGTGAAATAAAGCGTTGGTGGCATTAGCTGCCAGAAGTGCCCCGGTGCACTTGGATGCCAACAAACAGTCCTGCCCCTACAAGGCAGGAGTTGTTACCCGGCGGATCCGATGGGCACGGTTTGACCATTTCAGATGAAATCCATAGCTGGAAGTGGGCAAATCCCCGTGGGGTCCGATTGAATGCAGCACGGGGAGGAAGGGGAAGGTGAATGGGATTATGGAAAGGATTCCTCTGTGGGGTTCCATCCTCTGGATTTGTTGGAGAAGCAGTATTTCCCAATCTCTGCTGCCTAATGCCAAGAACGGCAGGCATGGGGGGCCTGGAGCAGTTGGATACCTCTCTTTGAGGAGAAAAAGGGGTGTGGGGGGCAACCCACACCACCCTGGGCATGGTGGCAGGTTCCTGCGGCCAAGATTACAGGCACAAGACCAAGCCATGCACAGGTGGCCTGGGTGGCCCATGGGAATAACTTTTCCTTCTGGATGAGCCCCCCCACACGCTGCCTGCAGGGGGGTGCTGGACCCCACAGCCCAGAGGCAGCAGGGCTGGCATTGCCCTACAGCATCGGCGTCCCACCTCCAGCCCCAGCATCCCACCAGGGGCCGGAAAACCCCTCTCGATCCTGACCAAGCACATCCTAAGGACGCATCGGCATAACTGCAGGATTCAAGGGGTGCTTTCCCATATCAAATGGGGCGCTTAGGGGTTACCTTGACCAGGACCACCCCCTCTATGTGCAAGGCTGGCAGCAGCCTGATGAGCTGGAACCAACTGTATGCTTTCCCACCACCAAATCGCTTGGGGGTATGGGGTCTTTCCCCTGTTTTGACTGGCTAAAAATTAGGGAGCTAGTCCAGATGAAAGGGCTGGAACCCCCATATACAGGGGGAAGGGTGTTTGCCCACCGGCAGCGGCACCCACAGGAGGAGGAGGCTGAGCAGCCCCAGTCGGCTGCAGGAGCTGCCCAGGTGACTGGCTGCGATTAGCCCCCCTAATTTTCAGCTGGCTGAAGTTAGGTAGAGCATCTGCCCTCCTCCCTCCCTGCCGCCCCCACCCCTTGCCTCCCGGTCACTGTGCTGCCCTGATAATGGTTTTTAGAGCTGGCGGCTCTGCAGTCTGCCCGCGGCACTGTGCCATCCCCGGGGGCTCGGGGACGATGCTTACGCACCGTCCCCCTTGTCTATCCTCGGAGCCCGGCGTACGGGCGAGCCACTTCTGACGGTTAAAAACTTGGATGCAAATAAAAGCAGGCGGTGCCCTATCTGTGCCTACATGCGGGCAGCCGGCCACAGTGGTTTATTCCCAGCTAGGAAAAACGAGAGGTTCCCAGGTGGTCCAAGCATGTACGGAGGCCTCCAGAGCCCACCGCCCGTGCTGTCCGTATGGGATGGGAAGTGACGTATTCCTTAGGTCTTAAGCAAAAAAAACCCAAAACACCCAGGGGAGGTGAGAGGGTGGTTATTCTCTGTAATTAGAATCCCATTGCTCTGAATAAAATGGAGCAGTTGGCAGGTGTTGCAAACCTTCCCCGCTCCCCAGACGAAGCGGGACATGGGAAGGAGCCGCAACAGAGTGAGAGGCACGAGGGGATGACCCCAGTTGCCCTTCCACCGGCGGGAAAGCATCAGGGGGCCGAGTGCCTCCTCCCGGGACAGGGCACGCTGCACCCTCACATAGTACTTCTGTATGTCAGGGAGGGGGAATCAAATGCTTCCATTCCTTTTTCTTTCTCTCTTTTTCTATTTCTTCTATTATTTCTATATTTCTATTAAATTTTGTTTATATTTCTATATCTACATCTATAACTATCTAACGTGCGTGTCCTTAGCCGGCCTTTTTCACGCCCCTGGGCACCCAGGGCATGGGGAGGTTACGGAAAGGTGCTACCCGTGGATTTTAATGCCCTGTTGGAGTGCCAGGTGGTGGACGTTGGAGATGCCAGGGTTCACCTCTGAGCACTGCACAGCCCGGGGGGGGGGGGCACCAGGCGGCTGCACCCCTGTGTTTTTAGGAAATAAGGGTGAAAACATCATCTATATCCTGCGCGCGAGATGGCAGTAGGGGCTGCACCTAATCTCCCGGGAGCAGCTGACCACTGGCCGAGGATGGCTGGTTGTCACTGGTCTGTGTCCCTGCCCTGTCCCCTCACAGGGTTGCGTGCGTCCCCCGAAAGTCGTCAGCGCCGCCACACGCGCGCGAGGGCTGAGCTGCTGTCCCCAAAGCGCCTGGCGGGGGGCAAACAAGGGGGAGCAGAGGCACTCGGCTGTGGGGTACTGCTGCTGAGCCTGCATTGAGCCCCATGCTCCGCCTTTTCTCCTTGGTGTCTCCTCCAGTGTCCCCCCTTGTCCCCCTAATGCCCTCCCCACATCCCTCCTCGTCCCCTGATGTTTATTCCTGCGTTGCTTCTTGTGTTTCCCCAAAAGGTCCCTCCCTGTCCCCCAGTCTTCCTCCTCATCCCCTGATGTCCCTCACTGTCCCAGCCCGGCAGGGACCCGGGGCGGGGGACACACGGGGGACACCACCGGCGGTGGGCGGGTGGCGCAGGCGGAGCAGTCCTCCCCGCGGTCCGCGGCGCGCCTTTAAAGGGTGGTGGCGGCGGGTGCGGCCGCAGAGCCGGCGGCGGGAGGGAAGCGGCAGTGGGGCACCGGCTCCGCCACGCTGGTTCCCCATCACTCCTTTCCCCAGCATCTCCCCGCACCAGGGCAGGGGTCCCACCGTGAGGGTGTAGCGGGGCGTCGCGTGGCATCGCGTGGCATCGAATCACCGACCATGACCGAGAGCCCGGCTCCAGCCGCCAAAGCCAAGCGGGCCAGGTTGGCGAGGCGGCCAGCGTCCCACCCCACCTACTCGAACATGATCACGGCTGCCATCCGGGCCGAGAAGAGCCGCGGCGGCTCCTCCCGTCAGTCCATCCAGAAGTACGTGAAGAGCCACTACAAGGTGGGCCAGCACGCCGACGTCCAGATCAGGCTCGCCATCCGGCGCATGCTCGCCACCGGCATTCTCAAGCAGACCAAAGGGGTCGGCGCCTCCGGCTCTTTCCGCCTGGCCAAAGCCGACAAGGTGAAGAAGTCCCCAGCCAGGAAGAAGAAGAAGGTGGCCAGGAAATCCACGTCACCCCGGAAAGCGGCTAGGCCCAGGAAACCCAAGTCACCGGCAAAGAAGCGCAAGTCCACCGCTGGGAAAGCCAAGAAGTTGAGGGCCAGCCCAAAGAAAGTCAAGAAGCCAAAGACTGTTAGGGCCAAGTCGCTGAAGGGGTCCAAGCCCAAGAAGGCAAAGCGGTCGAAAGCCAAGCCCAGCGCCCAGAAATCACCCAAGAAGAAGTGAGAAGCCTGGAGGCGTTTCGGTACTCTCCCCACTGATTTCTGTAAATAGCTTTTGCCTTTATTTTTACCCCTTTCTATCACGTTTTATAAAGAATTGATCTATTCCTGTCTGGAAATAGCTAAAACAAGGCAGTTAATGAAAAAAAAAAAAAGGAACATCTTCGCTACAGAGAGTTCCCATTTTTAAGAATTACTGGTCTGGGTTTTTATTTCTATGTTTCATAGATTTCTGGCGTGTCTGTTGTGGTTTTTTAACACTGGGCTGCAGGCTGTGCGTTGGGAGCGATGGTCAGTCCGTACAGGATTTCAATTCCTGATCCCGCCCCAGCTCCCGGGGGCTTGTGTGTTCACTGGGGCCGGGCAAAGACGCTGCCTGTGCTGGAGGGGAAGCAGGAATGTATGGCTGCGACGGGCACGGCCTTCTCTGGAGGAGGAAAAGGGGCTCCCTCCTCCACGGCCCTGGGTCCCCACCATGGGGCGAAGGCGAGGTGTGCTGGGATGCTGGGTGTGGGTCCGGCTGGTTCTGGAGATAATGGGCCAGGCGATGGGGCTGCCCACCTGCTGCCGCGGCACAGCTGGGTATTGGCAGGGACAGGAGCAGGGGCAGGATGGATGAGGTGGAGTGGGGCCAGGATCCGTCCACAATGGCTTTCAAGGGGCTGGAGGTGTCCAGCAAGCAGGAAGGGGTTGATTGCTGGGGACAAAAGACAAACATGGCTATGAGGGGCTTTGCTCCCTGGGAAGAACGGGCTGAGCACGGCAATGGACAGCTCTGCAGGCGAGCTGGGGTGGGCAGCCAGGGCAGAGTGAGGCAGGACTGCTGGGCACAGCCCTCCTGTCACAGGGAGGCTCTGGCTTTGTGCCTGGAGGGGGCTGGCATGACTCCAAGGCCTGCCTGGCCCCTGTCAGAGCCCCTCCCCGGGCAGGGCTGGGCAGTCCTGACAGCCAGGGCTGGCAGAGAGCCTGCAGGCCGGCCCTACTGCTCAGCAGGATCTGAGCCTCAGGCAGGAGGTGCCTAATCACCCTTGGCTAGAGACGTCTAAATTTCTTGGATGTCAGGATGCCTGACCACCTGGGCCAGGAGGTCCGAAATCCCAAGGGCCGTGGGTTCCCAGTCCCCTTGGGCTTGCTTGTGGACCCAGGGTCTTCACCCTCCCCGATGGTTGCTCCCAGATCCATTGACCTGATGATCCTAAATCACTTGGGCAGATGGTGCCCGAGCCTGTTAGCTCCCAAGGACCCCAAATCCAGTAGTTTAGGCTACTGAAATCCTTGTCCTGGAGGCACTTAGTCCCTTTGGGCTCTTGTTTCTAAGACCCTTGGACCATGGGTTTCCAGACCACTTAGGCTGATCCTAAACCTCGTTCAAGACCCCGGTGCCTGATCCCAAACAGGATTGATCTAAACCACTCTGGCCACAGGACACCCAGTCAGCTATAGAGGAGGCTGGAGATGCCTGATCCAGCTGGGCTCTTTGTGTTTAAGCCCGGTGGGTCTGTGGGTCACAAACCCCTACAGCCAAAGGTGCCTTGGGCTCGGGTACCTAAACTCCTCCAGATGGTAAATCCTAAACCTCATGCACCAAAGGATCCTTGGTCACTTCACCTGGATGCACCCAAAACCTGTGCGAGGATTCGAGTGCTGAGGACCCCAAATCCTTTAGGTGGGGGCACCTAATGCTCCAAAACCTGCTGATCCTCAAGGTCCACGGTGGCCCATTGCCCCCAAATCCCCCTGGGATTTAGGACATGACCCCCCTACAGTATCGAAATCCCATGGATGGGGCTCCCCCCAGTCCCTCAGACTTCAGGGATCCCAAATCACCTGGGTTTGGGGTGTTTAAACCCCGTGGGACAGAACCTTCCCCCCCAAAAAAAGGCCTGAACACCCCCTAGAGATGTACCGAGTCCCTACGGGCTGCGGGGGGGGGGGAGGGGAGAAGCGGCGGAGGCGGGCGGAGCCAGAACGACGCCCCGCCCCCTCCGGCGAGTGGGGCGGGACCCCGGCGGCCAATGGCCATTGGCCGCCGGGGTCCCGCCCCACTCGCCGGAGGGGGCGGGGCGGAGCAGCGGGATGTGGCGCGGCGCGGCGGTGCGGGTGCTGCGGAGCGGCGGGACCGGGACCTCCCGGGCCGCCTCGGGAACGGCGACGGCTGAGCTCCGCCGGCGGCTGGAAAACGAGCTGGAAGATATCCGAGGAGCCGGCACCTGGAAAAACGAACGGATCATCGCCTCCCGCCAAGGTCCACACCTCCGCTTGGCGGGCGGCGGAGCCGGTGCGTTACCGGGGAGGCGGGGAGGGCTCTGGGCTTTTTCCCAGCGGCTCGAAGCCCCTGCTGCTCTCTTTCTCTTCCAGCAGGGATCCTCAACTTCTGCGCCAATAACTACCTGGGGCTTTCCAGCCATCCCGAGGTGATCCGTGCGGCCGTGGAGGCCTTGGAGAAGTTCGGCGCTGGGCTCAGCTCCGTCCGCTTCATCTGCGGTACCCAGGTACCGGGACACCGGGGCAGCATCCCCGGCTCCAGGGTAACCTTTCTCAGGGGTCCTGCTCACACTCTCCTCTTGGCACTCACCATGTGCGGGCACGTGGGAATAAAGAGAGATCTATCCAAGGAGCCTGACATGAAACGGCCCTGCCAAACCCATCCCGGGTGTATCACCGCCGGAGCCCTTTCCGAGCCCTGGCTGGTTAAATGCAGAGAAAACTGGGAGCTGCTCCCCCGTGGGCGGGGAGCTTAGAGCCTCCCAGCCGCGCTTTCGGCGTCCAAACCCGAAACCACATTTTAGGGCCGCGTTTGCCACGGCTAACTTCTCCCGCGCACGCGCACCTTTTCTGGATAAAACCTGGCTGTTTCCCGTGCAGTCAGCGTCTAACAGCAGCGGGCAAGCGAGAACTTGTGCTGTCCCACCGCTGACGCTCGCTCCTCTCCTCTCCGCAGAGCATACACAAGGACCTGGAGGAGAAGATTGCACGTTTCCACCAGCGGGAAGACGCCATTCTCTACGCCAGCTGCTTTGATGCCAACGCTGGGATCTTTGAGGTTCGTAGGGCTTTCCTTGCGTTGTGCGTGGATGTGACGCCCATGTGCCTGCCCTGCCTTCCCGAGGCTCTGATCCGAGCTCTGTGCCGCGCAGAATATGGCAGTGTCTGGTGGTGGAGGTCCCTGGCTTGGTGCCTGTGGACTGGGGGTGGCACATGGAGCTGTTTAATCAGCCTTCACCTCTTCCCTCCCCAGCCAGCTTCAAGTTTTGGGGAGAGCTTCCATCTCCTGGGGAGTCTGTACACCCTCTTGAAGCATAGTTGGGGGAAGGGGTGATCCCCCAGGCTTGCTGGGGAAGAGGAGAGAGGTTTTAAGCTCAGAAGCCACAGGCAAGAGCCTGGCAGAAGGAAACTGAGGGATAAGGTGTCTGGGAAGGAAAGTTTAGCGGTGCCAGGAGAGATGTGGCAGCTGCAGTCAAACCAGCCTTGTCCTCTGCACTGAGAGATGCTGGAAGATCTCGGGGAGTCATCACCCTGGTGCAAAGGCAAATCCTTTCTGTTTGGCGTGTCCAGGCGCTGCTGACCCCAGAGGACGCGGTGCTGTCGGATGAGCTGAACCATGCCTCCATCATCGACGGGATCCGCCTGTGCAAGGCCAACAAGTACCGCTACAAGCACATGGACATGCAGGACCTGGAGGCCAAGCTGCAAGATGCGCAGGTACAGAGGTCTGCTCCCGCCCCAAAGCGAGGGTGCTCGCTTAGATGTGCTGCCAGTGCAGCGACCAGCCCCAAAGGGTGAGCTCTGCCTTTTCCCCATGCAACAGGCATCGGTTCTGTTGATAGGCAGCGGTAGGCACGGATAGGCAAGGTGGGGAAGAAGCTGGTTGCAATGCAAAACCCCCGTGCTGGTTATATATATCGACTCCCTGCGGGAACTGGACTATTTCCTGGTCTCCTTCGCCATCCCCTCTCCTCAGGGTGACATCATCACCCCTGGGGATGCCACTCTCCCTCCCGCAGAAACATCGTCTGCGGCTGGTGGCTACCGATGGTGCTTTCTCCATGGATGGTGACATCGCACCCCTGAGGGAGATCTGCCAGCTGGCCCAGAAGTATGATGCCCTGGTCTTCATTGACGAATGCCATGCCACAGGTTTCCTGGGTCCCAACGGCCGGTAAGGGACTGGTTTACCCCTGTTTCTCCCTCCCCAACCCCAATTACCTCTGTGGCTGGTGGTGCTTTGTTTCCCCTGAGGCATCAGGCGTAGAGCAGCTTCCCTGGTGCATGCTGGCACAGCTGATAATGTGACATTCCTTTATCTGCAGGGGTACCGACGAGCTCCTTGGAGTGATGGACAAAGTCACCATCATCAACTCCACCCTGGGAAAAGCTCTTGGAGGAGCTGCAGGTAAAGGCATTTTCCTGTTCAAGGCCCTCCATATCCTGAAGAGCTCCACAGCATCGCTGTGATGTTTCCTTCCTCTGCCTAATGATAGAGCAACCAATGCATGTTGTCCTCGCCTACTGGTGGCAGGAGGCTCAGTTTTGGGACCCTGCTGCGGGGTCTAGGAAGGTCCTGCCATGTGCTGCTTCCCCTTCCATCTTCCCCATGCATTCACCTTTGGAGTCAAGGTGGAAACTCTTGGTAAAAGGCATCAGCTGTGATTTTTTTAGGCCTGGTTTGTACCGAAATTCCTGCTGTGGATGACAGGTTGGCTTTATTGACAGGGCCCCCCGTCTGAACAGGTCACCCTGGGGTGCCTTGTCCATTTTTCTTTCCTCCATCTGCAGGTGGGTACACAACTGGCCCCAAACCCCTCATCGATTTGCTCCGCCAGCGCTCCCGCCCGTACCTCTTCTCCAACAGCCTGCCCCCCGCCGTGGTGGGCTGTGCGTCCAAGGCCCTGGACCTCCTCATGGAGAGCAATGCCATTGCGCAGTCCATGGCTGCCAAGACCCAACGGTGAGGGGGCCGTTCTGGGGTGGGAACACAGGGAGAGGTTCGTTAGGAATGAATTCACGCCCCTGGTGATAGCCATGAAGGCAGTTTGGAAGTCATGGCCAGGAGGTGCTCAGAGGAAACAGCAGGATGTGTGTGTCAGGCAGATGTGCAGGCAGATGTGTCACATCTGGATGCTCTGCGTCCTGGGACACATCTGCCCCTCCAGCAGCTCCAGCCTCACGGAGGAGGAAGTGGCAGAAGGTCACTCCAAAAAGAGAGAGTGCACAGGAGGTGCAGGTGGAACAGCACCGCACGCAGCCCTCGGCAGCCAGGGTGCCTGGGGAAAAGCAAGGCAGCAGTCCCCACGGGCGGGGGTGATGAGGTTTTACTCACCCTCTCGTTCTTTTCACCAGATTCAGAAGCAAGATGACAGCAGCTGGCTTCACCATCTCGGGGAAAGACCACCCCATCTGTCCTGTCATGCTTGGGGACGCTCGGCTGGCCGCAGTGATGGCTGAGGACATGCTGAACAGAGGTGAACTGGGGATGGAGCTCTGGGTGCAGACACATGCCTGGAGGGAATGGACAGCCCGTGGTGGTGCTACCACCGTCCTTCCTCCAGGGGATGTTCCTGCATGACATCTGTTATTTCCACACCTTCCAGCTGCAAATGTCCTCGTGGTCCACGCAGACATTGCTCTTTTCACCTCCTTTTTCTTTTGGGGAGTGGGTTACATTAGCCCTCTTCTGCACTCCATCCCCATCACTGGCCCCATTCCCATGCTCGGGAGTAGATGCCCCTTGAAAACCCTGAAGCCTGGAAATGGTTATTGAGGGGGGAGGGAGGCTCCAAAAGCCTTTCTATCACCCACTACCACCTCAGCCTCCCTCCCAGCAAGCTCTGACTCTCAGTGCATTTCCTCCCCAGGCATTTATGTCATTGGCTTCAGCTACCCCGTGGTCCCCAAGGGAAAGGCGCGCATCCGAGTCCAGATCTCAGCCGTGCACAGCGACGAGGATATCGACCGCTGCGTGGAAGCCTTCACCGAGGTGGGACGGAAACACGGAGCACTGCCTTGAGAGGCCAGCGAACGCCTCCTCCAGCGCCCTGTCTGCCCACGACCAAGTGCCTGCGCTGGGGGAAAAGGATTGAGCAGCAGGCTGCCAAAAGCAGGACCGGTCCTCAAGGCGTGGCAGGCTGCGGGAGGCTGTGGCTGTTGCAGCGTGCTAGCGGTGGCGCTGGCAACCAGCTCTTGTCTCATTAAAGGCGTCCTGCCGTGCATCGGATATTTGTCCGGCTCTTGTTTTCTCATCCAGGAGCTGCAGCCCGGCCCCATCCTCTCGTGCTGTGACCAGACACTCTGCTATGTCTTCCCTGAAGCTTCAGTCCAGGCGCCGAGGCACCACAGCTCCAGCTCTCTTGCCGATGGTTGCTGGCATGCCCGAGGTCGCCTGCTTCCTCTGCCTCTCCTGCAGGTCCAGCAGCATCACCCCGGCAGATCTGCCTGCTGTAATTCCCCACGGAGGCAGGGGGGTTTTCCAAACCCATGGCAACCTGTGCAACTGGCAGCTGGTTTGGGAAAGAGGGCATGGCCAAAGCTTCCTGCCAAAAGCTTGGCCAAAGCTTCCCGCTCTCGGGTGTTGCGTGTCAGGCTTGCCTGGTCCCCAGGGCCGGCTTTAAGACTTTGTTTATTGCCGTGGTGCTCCCAAACCTGCCCCGGGAGCTTCATCTCGCCGCAGAGAGGCTGTCGGGCAGCAGGCAAGACGAGGTGGTAGAGCCCTGCAGCACGACGAGAGGCCCTCCATCTGCCTGGGGCTGAGACCGGGGGCAGAGCAGGTGACAGAAACCTGTAATTTTCCTCCATCAGCTGCAATTTTCGCGCAGCAGAGATCACACAGCGGGGCTGGGCTCTCTGGATTTGTTCCTTCAAGCTGTGCTGCGGTAGCGATTTAACACCCGAGCAGGAACAAGTGGGCGCTGGGCACCTCAGGACTGCTTTGTTTGCATCGGTTTTGCTCCAGATGAGAAATCATGTGTGTCCTGCCGTCTGCCTACATGCTGAGGGGAGTACCAGCTGCGTGCAGCTGGGGACAGGCTCCAGCCCAAAGGAGGGTGTGCTGTGCTTGAGACCGGAGCACTGGGTCACGTCGGCAAAGACCTGCTCCGAAAACGCTACCGGCCGTTAGGCAGTCAGGGGCGAGCTACTGGGCGATAGCGTGTCTGACCTAAACCAGAGCAGCTGCAGCAGGGGACAGAAGCGAATCCAGGGTTGCAGGCCTTTACGGGATGCAGAGGGCAGGGGAGAAATGCGTTTTCCATAGTGCTGACCTTGTTAGAGCAGCTGGCAGTGTAACTGTGTGCCGATTTTATTTAATTTTCCGTCTCCACGGGGCCCTGAACTCAGCCAGCTGACAAAGTATGGTCTGGAGTTCCCTCTGCGTGGCACCAGGCCCTTCCCCCTTACCCACGGGCAGTGTTTTGGGAACGGGGAATGTAATGGGGAAATGCTCATGCCCCCTCTTGCAACCTGGAAGAGATGAAGCTTCAGTACAGGGGGTTGAGCCCCTAAACTGAATCACTGCTGTTTGAGCCCGAAGCTCGTGCCCCCCTTGCTCCCCCCTTTCCCTCCCTTCTGCTGGTCCCAACCCCTCTCCCCATGCCTTCTGCCGGCAGCCCTGCCCATGTCTCTGCCCCGCTCGGGGCAGCCAGCCCACGCAGTTTAACCCTGCTCCAGCTTTTGTCCCCCCCTCCATGGGGCGAGCAGCCATCCAGCCATCCCACTGCTCAGCCACAAGCAAGAGCAGCACAGCCGCCCTTCCCTGACATCCACACGCTTGCTCTTGCGTTCACACGCGTGCTTCCCCCCTCCTCCTCCCCCTCCTCTCCTCGCCAGGCGCCCCGACCTCCCTCTCCTGCATCCCGTCTCTCCCAGGCCCCTTGGCCGCTGACCCCCCGCGGCCCCCGCTGCCTCTCCGCCTGCTTCAAGGCCGCGCTCGGCAGCAGGCTGCGGTTTGCAGGGAGCGCCGGAGCCGAGGGAAGGCAGGGGCGTCAGGCGATGGCACGCTGGCAATGACTAATGCAGCGCGCATCGACCGCAGGCGCCGTGTCAATGCTGCATTCCCAGGCAAAGCCGCCGGCTCTTTTATTTCCTCAAGGCTTCCCGACGCAGCTATGATCCGCAGCTCCTTGCAGCTTTTAGCCCAGAAAGCAGAGGGCTTTTTGCTATGTGGGATGTAGAGGCAGACGCCACTTTTCGGGGACGCAGTTCCCACCCCAGGCACGCTGATGTACCCCAGACCCTGTACGCTGCTCTGCTGGGCTCCCCGGTCCCCAGCCGCTACCCTCTACACTGTGTGGGGTACGTGTGGGATCCCCATATCTCTCCTGTTGTACCTCAAAGTAGGGGACTGTCCTATCCCATCCCATTTCCATACACCTCCACTCCCAGGGATGCTTCCAGCCCTCAGCCCCTGCCCCCCCTGCAGCTTCTTCCCACCTTGCCAGGCCGCCCCACAGCCCCAAACCTCCTCCCTTCCACTGCCCCTCTCCATGCCATGCACCCCAAGGTGTGACCCACCTGCCCTGCCCCTTCCCCACTGACATCCCTCTGCCCTCGCTCCCTGCCCCTTCCCCACCCAGGCAGGCAGGGACACCCCGGCTTGGACCCTGGGGCCAACGCAGACAGGATCTGAACCTGCCATTGGGTACCAGGATTTTCCCATCCCGCATCCTTCACCAGAGATGAACGCAGCACAAGGGCCTTCTGCCCCCGGGCTGGCGGGCAAGGGGCAAAGCAGCTGTGTCCCCCGGCCCGGGGGCTTTGGCGAGGAACAGCAACGACCGCAGCCAACCCCTGCTTCCTTTCTGGATGTTTAATTTCTCCGCTTGGGGGGATTATACCCCCAGCCCTGAGGGTGAGTCCAGGCAGCTGCTCACCTTTTCGGGCCCTTTGGCTGCAAGAACAGGCACCGGTGGGTCCCTCCGCAGCCCCCCGCAGCCCCCTCAGCGGCAGGAGCACTTGCAGGCGGCCACGACGGGGTAGGGGATCTGCCGCCAGGCACAGTGCGGGGGCCCGGGGGGCCGGGGGGCCCAGCAGTGCCAGGCCAGCAGCTTGATGTGGGTGAGCTGCGCGGGTCGGCAGGTCATGCCGGGGGGCCAGGAGCAGCCGTGGGGGCCGTTCTCGCAGGCGGTGTGCCTCACCCAGCGGGGCCAAAAGACGGGCCCCAGGTCAACCCAGGTGGAAGTGAGGCGGCAGGCGGCCCGCTCCACCAGCCACAGCCGCAGGTGTCGGGCCAGGGCCCCTGGCAGCTCAGGGGGCACCCCCGGGCCAGGGGGCAGCAGGAGGGGCAGCTCCAGCCCCTCTGTCTCCCGCCACAGCTTGCGGCGGTAGCGCCCGGCGCCTTCTGCCAGGTCCCGGCTCAAGGCCTCCAGGTTCTCCTCGGGAATGCTGCCGTTGCGGCCCCGGGGCTCCTCGGTCGCCATCCAGAAGGGGTCGAAGGCTGAGCCCAACAGCCGGCGCAGCCGCCCGGGCCGCAGGTGCCGAGGCTTGGGGGAGTAGCGGTAGTCCTCGGGGGAGAGCGAGAGGCTGTAAGGCCGCACCGGAGCCGAGGGGCGTCCGCGCAGCAGGTGGGCAGTGGGGTCGGCGGTGCTTGATGGCGGCAGCAGCAGATCCCGGGGTTCCTCTGGTGGCAGTGGTGGGCCCGGGGCAGCCGGTGGTGGGAGCAGGCAGAGGAGGAGGAGGAGGCCATGGCATGGTCCCTCCATGGCGAGCGATGCCGCAGCAGGCTGTGCCGGGCTGCAGGCTTGTGTTCTGCCGCATCCCCTGGGTTATCACGGCGTCCCCAGGCACGGCCTTCCCCTTTTCCCTGGTTAGAGTGGCTGATATCGAGCAGCAGGGACACCCCGCTCCCTCCCGCCAGAGGAGGAAGGGGCCGGCACCTCCTCCTCCTCCTCCACATCCCACTCCATCATTACAAGGGGTGTCGACAGCCTTTCCAATGAAGGGAAGCTGGTGGCCTTCGGGTCTCCATGGGAAAGGACCACCAAGCTGCACTTGGCCCTGGTGCCCCTGGAGGGCTGCAGGGCACAGGTCCTGTCATGGGGGTGGATGTGTGGGAGGGGCAGGAGGGCTGTGTGTCTCTCAGCACATCAGCCAGCACGTGTGCTGTCCCGAGCCACGGTCATGGAGATGAACCCTTGGAGATGGCCTCCCTGGGTGGCTTGTCCTCCTGCTCCATGCTGCAATGCTGGTGGAGGGCAGACCTGGGCTGGATGGAAACCAAAACCTGCTTTCCTCTCCTTCCCGGGGTCAGACACGGTGGGCGAGACTTGATCTGCTCTGTGCTGTGCTGCTAACAATCAATTAACACCTAGTAATAGCAATTAATTCCTTGTGGTCCATAGGCTTTAGACCCATATCCCAAGGACAGGGCAGGGTCCAAGCTTACCATGGTGGGACACTGACGTTCCCTGGAAGTGTTGGGAGACACATCACGAAGACCCAGGATTGAGGGATGTCTGCAGGACCCACTGGGGTCTGTGGGACCCTGCCCCCCCTCCATCCTCCCTTTCCCACCAAAGAGCAGCGGGCTTATTTCTCCGCTGCCCCCTCCTTGCTGGAGCTGGGGGAGCGGCTGAGCCCACGGGAAGGCTGGGCAGAGAGGAGTTAACTCCAAACCCAACCTCAGGGAGAGGGGAAAAAAACAAACCAGAGATCAATGGATCAGCAGCAAGAGCAGAGGGAGGGAAAAGGGGGAGACAGAGAGAGCGAGCAGAGGAGCTCCAGAAGGCGAGAGATGCGTGTGGGAGCCAGGAGGAGAGAGCAGACCTGGCAGGGGGAGGCAGCGGAGCACCGGGCAGGGGTGACGACGCTGTCCAGACAAACTCTTCGGTGGCCCGCATCCTTCTCGCTGCTGCTGCCCAGGCTGGACCACAGGTCTCCCGCAGGTGAGTGGCAAAGCTGCAGGCCCTTCCTCACAGAGGTGAGTGCTGGCTTCCCAAGCAAGGGGCAGCCTGAGGTTCCCTGAGCAGGGACAGGACGGTATCCAGAGATGCCACGCTGCCTAGGTCGAGTGCACACCCAGAGGGTGACGGGGTCCTCTGCTGAGTGTGGAGATCCCACGGGCCCAGGGTGAAGGAGCCAGATAGTTCCCAGTAGGACAGAGGGGAGCGCAGAGCCAGAGAGGCAGGGATGATTTTGGTGTGATAGAGAGAGGCTGTTGGGAAGAAGTGGCGTGAGCTGAGAGGTGGGGGAGCATGGGGCAAAGGAGATTGCACGACCCAAAAAAGAGTTAATTGCATGTCAACAGTTGCTAGATAATGGTGTCTTTCCCTCCTGGTTGCTGCTCAGTGAAGGACAATTTGTTCTAATGATAGCACAACAGGGGGAAGGCTCGTTAGTAGATAGGCTGTCGGCGTTCCCTGGCTGGAAGAAGTTTCGCAGCAAATAACAATACCTTGAGCTGCGGTACTAATACGTTCCTTCGCAATGATCGTCGTGTTGTGTTTCAGGCGGCATTGAGGTCTCACCCCCATCCTCTCCTAGCCCGTGACCACCTCTCAGCACCAGGAAAAGGTGCCCTGAGTTACCTCTCTTCTGTGGAGCGTAACTACTGCACAGGGAGAAAGGAGCAGCCAGCTCCGGGGTGGACATGGTCTCAGCTGAAAGAGCTCCCTTGGGACAGGACCGTGGCGGGGTGCTGCTGCCGGTATCATCCAGGCATCAGGTCCCTGCTGCCGGAGGTGGCACAGCCCTGCTGTGAGGGTGGCAGGACCACTCGCAGCTCACGGGAGCCCATGGGTGAGCACTGCTGAACACCAGCTGGGATTTAGACTTGCCAAAGCAGGCAAACCCAAGAGGTTTAGCAGCTTTGGGATTGTAGGGGAGGTCAGGCAGCAGGACAGGGGGTCCTTCAGGAGGCTGGAAGCACAGGAAGTGCTGTGGTGGGTGTGGGCAGGAGAAAAGGGCTTTGGTCCACTCGAGCCAGGTAGATGTGGGCACTCGAGCCAGGTAGATATGGGCTGACTGATCCCAACAGCATTCCTGCCAGCGACATCATGAGGATCTTGTAGTCATCATTTAACCAACTGGTAGGGATTGTTATCTCCAGGAGAAACATGGGGGTCAGACCAAGGCCGGGATCAGGCACCTTAGGGCCAGAGGTCCAGTAGCCACGGTGGTCCCGGCCTATGGCCGTGCCCAAGTGCTGTGCCTCCCCTTCTCCCCACGCAGGTCCCTGCAGTCAGATGGGGAGATGCCTGGAGGCTGGAATGCCTCCTCTGACAGCCCGGAGCTGCGAGCCGCAGGGATTATCGTGCCCATCATCTTCTCCCTCATCTTCCTCCTGGGCACGGTGGGGAATGGGCTGGTGCTGGCAGTGCTGCTGCGGAACGGCCAGGTCAAGTACAACACCACCAACCTCTTCATCCTCAACCTGGCCATGGCCGACCTGTGCTTCATCATCTGCTGCGTCCCCTTCCAGGCCACCATCTACACCCTGGATGGGTGGCTCTTCGGGGCCTTTGCCTGCAAAGCTGTGCACTTCCTGATCTACCTCACCATGTACGCCAGCAGCTTTACGCTGGCCGCCGTCTCTGTTGACAGGCAAGTGTCTCCTCCCCTTTGAGTCCCTCAGTTTAGGGACAACGTGTTTGTCACCCTTGAGCTAAGGGGTGGGAGAAAACCCTGTGGAGTGTCCTGTAAGAAGCAGGCCGGGTGTCCCCAGAGGCAGGGCCAGCAAAGCCAACCTCCCCATCTGGCTGTGCCCTCCCCCAGCACCAAGCCAGGCCTGGTTACCCAGCCCTCACTTGGGAAGGAGGAGTGCAGGCATACGCTGAGGCTTGTTGTCCGCCAAGAACAGCAAAGCCCCGGAGCAGCAACGCACCAGGGAAGAAGGAGGGAGCCCTCCGGGTCCTGCTCCTTCTCTTCCCTGGTTCAAGAGGTGTGGTGCTTGCCCTTCCTGAGCCAGCACAGAAGAGTGGGTGACGGAGACACCAGACCCACTGCTGGGATGCCCTCCCAAGAGGTGGGGAGAGGCAGGTGGCTGCATGGGAAGGGGGCACAGATGGCAGCTCCACAGCGCAGGAGAGATATCTCATCTCACCCACCTTGTGTTTGGTCTCTCCTTCCCCTTCCTGCCAGGTACCTGGCCATTCGCTATCCGCTGAAGTCCTGGGATCTCCGCACCTCCCGAAATGCAGGAGTGGCCATCGTAGTGATCTGGTCGCTGTCGCTGCTCTTTGCGGGGCCTTACCTCAGTTACTACCAGGTTGTCCACTACCACGGGGTGCCCATCTGCATCCCCATCTGGGAGGACCAGCGCCGAAAGATTCTGGACATCCTCACATTTGTCTTTGGATACCTCCTGCCCGTGGCCGTGGTGAGCCTGGCATATGCCAGGACCATCAAGTTCCTGTGGACCTCCGTAGACCCCATAGAAAGGATCTCAGAGTCCCGGAAGGCCAAGCGTAAGGTCACCAAGATGATTGTGGCTGTGGCCATCCTGTTCTGCCTCTGCTGGCTGCCCCACCACCTGGTCATCCTGTGCTTCTGGTTTGGCCACTTCCCTTTCAACCGAGCCACTTACGCCTGCCGCCTGGCTTCCCACTGCCTGTCGTACGCTAACTCCTGCCTCAACCCCATCGTCTACGCCCTCATCTCCAAGCATTTCCGCAAGCGTTTCAAGCAGGTCTTCACCTGTCTCTTCTTCCAGAACAAGACCAGGAAGAAGAAGAGGAGAGTTGGAAAGAAAGGTCGCGTGGTCAGTGTGGGCAATGGTTTCACCAACAGCACCAGGGGTTTCTATGGAGGCAACACTAAGGTGACCCAGGTCCCAGAGGAGAGCACCAGGAAGAGAGACCCTGAGGGTGCCATTCATGATGCCAGAGCATGGAGCCACCAGCTACAGGATGCCATGGTCTCTGCTCAGAAGGAGCTGCTGGAAGAGGAAAATTTGGCCACAGCTGGCCATCCCTTAGCCATGACCCCTCCAAGAGGAACTCGTGAGTTTCTGACTGTTCATTACCGAGAAGCGAAGTGAAGAAATCTGTTTTCCAGGCTGTGAGTGACCACTGCATTCTCAAACCAGCAGAACGATGAGGGACAAAAGGGGATGGATGCAGTGGGGTCATCGAAAGTTCCTGTGGCAATGGTTAACCCATGGTCACCACTCCTCTCCCCTTACTGCCCCACAGCATTCACATAGGAACGGCACAATCCACCCATATGAGTGCAGAGCCGAGGGACACGTTAACGTGATGCCGAGTGACGTGGGTGGTGTTCCTGCCACAGGTTTGAAGGCCTTCACTTCCCAACTTCCTAACTTGCTAATTCTGTGCAGCACCTTGGAATTCTAAGAGGGAGGCAACCAAAATGAAAGCATCCTGGTAGGAACCCCTGGCTGTTAAGGACACACAGAGCATGAGTGGGAAGGGTGGAGAGAGTGCAGGGGGGCCTGAGTGTGAACCAGGTAGCTGGCAGCCGCTCTCCCTGGCAGGGCTGGAGTGCTGTGCCCAGTCCCAGTCAGGTGAAACACATCCCCTGCTCACACGCCTTGCTTTTCCCATGGTCCAGGGGCAGCTCAAGTCCACTTCCAATGCCTTTCCCTAGCCCCTGCATCCAGATCTCTGATCCCTTTACACACAGAAGCCAGCCGTCCGTGCCAACAGCTCGATGACGCAAACTCTGCGGCAGTCACTGGTCATACTCGTGCGACTTGTGCCACGGCAGGTGAAGAATGGAAAGGCTCGTGTGCCAACACCCCCGCCTGCCTCCCCTCTGTTCCTGTGGTTTCTCTGAAGTTCACAGAGGAGAGAACCGTCTGTGCAGTAGCCTCCCTCCACCCTGCCCCACCAGGAGTACTGAGGGTGTTGGTGGTACATCGCCGGAGAGTGTTTCTTAGAGCTCTGTCCCACCTGGCTTTAGCTCTTGCCAGGAGATCCTGCAGGACACTGTCCCACTTCCTAATGCCACTGGCTGTTCAGAAATATTTCCCAATAGCCGTCCTCAGTCCTTCCTAAACAAACCCCGCGGCTCCTCCTTCCACCACATCGTTCCACCTGGTTCAGTCCTCTGCTTACGTTCTGTTCACCTTTCGCAACGTTCCTGGGGGATCACTGCCTGCTCTTTGAGCTTCACTGGTGACGCAGAGCTGCTCCGTCCTTCTGGGGCCGAAGGACCTGTTGCTGTCTGAGCAGTGACATCATTCAGTGACGTTAGCCTCCCGTGTGTGGTTTTCTCACCTGACCAGACAGTTCTTTGCACATAATGATGACGATGATGAGTGAATTGATGGCCGTCACCGAAGCAGCAGACGGCAGCCAAGCTGCAGCATGAGCTGTGGAGCCAGGGAACGGGCGAGGCAAAGGAGAAAGAGACGGGCCCATCACACCCACGTGCACTTAGTTCAATCCTGTCTCTGCAGGCTCCCGCTCTGCCTGACGGAGAGGGTTTCTAGGAGGGTGCAAGTGCACCATTGCTCAGCGGGCTGGGACACCTACCAAGGTGGCCACTGCTTTTTGGGACCCACGGCCACTTGGGAGCAAAACTTTCCCCTGCTCTGTCCCTGCTTCCCTGAGCAACCTTGGACGATCCTTCGGCCGTGGTAGCAGCTCAACGACACCTGGGCGTCCTCCCGGCCTGACCGTGGGAAGGATGGGAAGCACCGTGGGGATGGCAGGGTAGGACAAGAAATCACGTTCACTGGATGGTGCTGGAATTTCTCCCCTGCTTGACCTTAATAAACCCTGGTAATTTCCTTCTGCCACGTTTGCTGTGTGCTGGATACAACCTCTGCCTGGCGCGGGGCTCTGCCGTTTGGGCTGGAGGTGGTGGCGGCCCGACTCACCCGCAGGGCGTCACTCGTTCTGTTTCGCTTTGCAGGCGCTGCAGAAGTGTACAGAAGCAGTGAAGCAGGGGGGGTTAAGGCAGATCCAGCACTGCTGGTGTTCGAGAGGAAGTTGTATGAGAGGGAGAGAGAAGCAGAGAGAGGGAAAGGGAGGGATGGTGAGAGGGCAGGTGGAGGGGGGCCATATAAATGAGAAGTGGGAGCCATCCACAGGGACAGAAAGTGGCGGTGAGAAGGCAGGGCAAAGCGAGGGGCTAGAAGCAGAGGGCAGAAGGGAAGACAAGAGGGCATCAGGGAGGTGGGAAGTGATGTGCTGACAGAGCACCCACGTTTGTGCAGGAGCCTTCTCCGCACCCTGGCAGTGTCACACTGCTCCAGAGCTGGGGTGCACCTCATCCAGCTGTGTTGGACCCCAGCCACACAGCAGCTTTCTCCGGCATTTTTCTGCATGATCAGGCTGCTGGAGAAGCCCCAGAAACCACTGTCCAAGCAAGGCAGTGTTCAGCCTAGCACACGAGAGGTAGGGAGCCAGAAGGATTTGCATTGCTGCAATGCTGTGGCTTCCCACACTGCCTGGCAGAGCCAGGTCCAGGCACGTGGCTGACTTCACGCAGCTCCCCATTTGTCATGCACTTGTGACACGAGTGGAGAGGGGATGGGGACCAAGCAGGGTACTCAGCTTCCCTGCTGTACCAGACAATGGCAGTCACCAGAGGCTGTCCTCTGCAGGGGTGAGCCAGTTTTGCATGGGGACACCAGCTCTGGGATGCCACCCAGCTAGTGGGTGCAAGCGGGACAGATCCTGCTTCACTTGCCAGCATGGACTGGGCCCCTGAGCCTCAGTCCTCTGGCTTGGGAGCTTTTGGGGATGCTGTAGGACAAGCCCAGGAAGAAACTCTAGGAAGGGGACAAAGACAGGTCACCCCAGAGAGTCGGAGGGGGCAAAGGGACTGCTTTTGCCCTCCAGACAAGCTCAGAGGAAGGGAAAAGAACCAGCCCATGGAAGAACCTCCATGGTGAGAGGTGAGGAAGAAGTCTTTGTTAGCATTACAATTCCATATCCCAGGGTCTTCATTTTTCTCTGGAAGAGGCCAGGATCATCAGGCCCACACCTTATCCTCACTGACATGGTTTTCTGTTGGCATTTAGACCCATTAAATTGAGCTCGAGCCCCACAGAGGGTCCTCAGTGACCTCCTCCACGATCCTGCAGCCAGGCCTGGGATGCCTCAGCCGCAAAATCATCAGCGCTGCCGTCATCCCACCTCAATATTTACAGTAAACTTCACATGATTGCAACAGCCCTCCTCTTCCTTAATTACATATTAATTAGTGCTGCGTGGCTCCTGAGTGCCTAACTCTTACCGTGAAACAGCTCTTCACCCGTAATGCCCTAAGAGCAGGAGAAAGAGAAGCTTGGCACAAAGTGTTGACACAGTGACATTGTGAGACACTCCAGACTTCTGTACTGAGACTGGGAAACAGAGTTCGTCACAGCAGCAGTAGGTTTCAGAGCGAACGCGCTTGCCCTGAACGGGGCAGACGGTTCTCCTTCCATGGCACTTCGCTTCCCCCCGCCTCACTGCCCACAGCCAGCATGTGCACTGAGATATCCCTCACGGCAAAACCCTACAGGGTGACTTCGCAGGCAGAGACACGAGGATGGGGTGCTATGGCAGACTCTGTAGCCTGGAAATCTAGAGGGACCGCACTCCCTGCTTTCTAGCTAATTAAAACAGCAACGTAGGTAACACTGGGGATCCCCAGCCGACAGAGGAGCCGTTTACTGCCCGCCGGTCATCGGGAGCCAATTGCCAGCGCGAGCCTGTGGCAAATCCAAAGTCATTGGAGGCTGCGCAGCCCCGTCGATCGTGTCCCGAGCCCCACACAGGCTGTGAAACCGCCAGTGTCCTCCCTTGCCCCTGTGCACGGTGGGACCTCGGCGAGGCAGGGGGAGGCTGTGGTCAAAAGCGAAGGGGTTTTGGCCCCATCCCTGCCCTTAGATGCTCTCAGCACTGCAGGTGTAGTGCAGCGAGGCCGGGGGACATCAGGCAGCGAGGGGCTTGCAGAGCTGTGATGTGCGTGAGCAGAGCCATTACACCCTCTTACTTCACCCGTCCCTAGGCTCCACCTGGTGCTAAGCCCCGATTTTGGGAGCGTGTAAGTGGGAAGGGCAGACACTGAGCCTGGCTTGGGTAGGCTCCAGAGCCAGGAGGGAATTCCTTTCTACCCAGTAACAGGGTACACACTCCAACTGGTTTCACAGCTCAAAGGTAGAGGTGAAGAAAAGGTGTCACGTCCTTGATCTAGAGCTGGGTTTAATTAAAGCTGAAGGAGCTTGATTGCTGCTTTTCACAAAGCCTCCCCTCCAGACTGATTAGCATTCTGCAGTCTCTGCTCACAGCTTCTTGACTTAATTAATGACTCCTTGCTTATATTTTCTCTCCTCCTTGTCATCACTGGGGCTGCTGGGCTTTAACCCTGCAGAGGCTGGTTTGCCACACCAGCTGAGCACAGCCGTACCGGGAGCTGGCACGGTGTAGAGGGAACGGGAGAGGCAAGGGCAGGTCAGGGCTTTGCAGGTAGTGGTTGGCACCAGCTCTCCTGCAAGCTGGGCTCAGCTACCCTCATAGCAACTCCATCCTGCAAGCTGTGTGCCGATGCTGATGCCCGGGCATCTTCCCAGCATGCGTGCCGTGAACCAGACACTGCTGGGAGTAGTCAGATTCAGGTACCAAGAAGCTCATCCTCCTCTCACCCGAGAGCAAATCTGGCAGCCCCAGTAGGGCTTCCCCTGTCTGCAGACACACGGGGCAGAGGCAGGTGGAAAGTCAGGGAAACTGCTACAAGGACGGCTCCTAATTCTGCAGCAGAGCAACAGACTCGCGTGTTGCCTGTGTTTCCCGTTGAGCTCGTGGGAGCAGGACCTTGTGCAGACCCTCTGTGAAAGGTCAGGACAGCCTTCCTGGGTCACGGGCAGGGAAGTAATGGTGTGACAGGGTTGGTCAGGGTACGTATCCCTGTCAGCTGTAGTGAATTCTGCTTATTTGCTTTTGGGTTTATCTTCTGGTTCCTAATCCATGCCCAGCCTTAGCAGGTTGCCAGTTGATTACTTTAATCCTTCCAACTACCACGTGCTTTCTTCCCCTCTCAGAGCTTTCAGAAAAGCCCAGAGGAATGCTATTTGCCGTATCTCCTTTATCAGCTTCCTAATCAAAACCGCTGGCGCTTCCACCTAGTCGCCCCGTGGGCCCTGAGCTGACCAGGGCTGCTCTCCCACGCTGGCTGGGCATGGTGCATGAAGAAGGCATCTTTCTGCAAGTCCCTTGCTGTGATGGAGGAGAAGAGATCTGTCTTGCTTGAGAAATGAGCGGAAGAAGCAGATGAAGGGGTGGGAGGTTTGCCAGAGATGCTTTGTAGGGCTCCTTCAGCAGCGCAGGTAATTACAATGATGGATTTGGAGTCTGCTAGGAAGGCAAAGGTGGAGGAAGTAATGGAGTTCAGATGCTGGCTGATACCCTGGAGTTTAATTATTTAGCTGCCCAAGAGTTGAACAGATTCTTGATGCTCGCGTGCACTGCAGCGTGTGCTTTGTGTTCGCTCAAACGGGTGAGTGGCCGCTTCAGAGAAAGGCCTTTTGCTTGAATAACATCCGCACAGCTTTGCTGGGAGGCTTTGTTCAGGGCTGCTGCTTCTGCTGCGGGTCCTCAGCGAGACGCGAGAAGGTTTTCAGTCTTCACTTGCTCGGCTGAGCCAGATCCTCAGCTTGGCTGGTTCTGGCTGTGTCTTACAGCACTGCAGTGGCTGCGAGGATGGGGAGGCTGCTGCCGGGTTCAGCGGCTGGGGATTCAGCACGTCACTGCAGAGCCATGCTCTGCTCCGGGATGGGAAACAGTGTATGTGGAGGCCAGACAGCAGTGAGGGGGAAGCAAGGCCTTGGGTCGAGGTTAATATCATGGCCCTGAGGTGAGGGAGGCACCACCGCTTGGGAAAGGGACCTGGAAGGTGAGTTTGATGGCGCAGTGCAAGGAAAATGAGGAGGTTGGACTGAGTTTAATGGCAAAAATAAAGAGCAGAGGGAAACCTGTGCTGTCACTTTCATTCTTTGTTACTGCAGCAGACACCTCTGAGAGACGCGGAACGCTGCCGCCAGCCTCGCACCTACGGGCTGCGCGGGGACATCTGTGGCCCGGGGTGCAAGGGCAGGGGGAAAAAGCTGCCGGGAGAGCCGAAGACTCTAGGCCGGGAGCAGCAGAGAAATCGGACGGTGCCAGTGAACGGCTCTCAGCACAGCATCAAGCCACACTCTCCTTCTTCCCCTAGAACTTTCTCTTTCCTCCCTTCCCTCCCCAGCAGTATCTCTGTGGAGGCAGAGCTGCTGAGCAGGGCAGTCAAGGCTTCGGCACGACCAGCTGACGCACAGAAACCCAACACTTTTCTCGGTCCGGCGCCAAACGCGTGACACCGCTCTCGGCAGCCCGATGCTCCAACCCCGAGGCAGGAAAGCAGACCTGACCGCAGTGATTCCTGCTTTCTCCCCCTCCCTGAAAACCAGATCCCCTTTTCTCTTTCTTATCTGCTGTTATCGCTAAAGCAGTGGAAAAACTTTGTGTAAGCCTGCTCGTTTTATTTGCCTCAGCTCATCGTGGCAGTTTCCAGGGGATTGCCAACGCTGCCTCACCTCCCACGGAGTGAGCAGTGCTGCACGAGAGGGACGGCAACCACTCCTGGCTGGCTGCGGCACCCACACCCTTCCCCTCGGGAGCAGTCATGGAAACTCCAGGCGAGACAAAGGCCTGAAGAAGACAACAACATCACGTGCGCTCAGGCTAAAAGCTTCGCTCCGAGTCCCAGCTAGGTGTACTCTGGGGTTGGAGGAAAGCTTCCAAGCTGCGTAGTTAGCAGGCAACATCAGCAACGACGGTAACTGCTGCAATAAAGAGCTTTTCAGCCGCCCGCTCTTCGGGCACCTTAATGGTCTCCTCAGCAACAAGGCTGTTGAGTGCAGCAGCGGGGGCAGCTGGGTGTACGTGGACACCAAGCCTGGGCTGTGGGAAGAGGCGAGATAAGAGTGGACACGAAGGTCACCCGCGGAGAGCACCGTGGATATTCTCTGCCCTGCCCAGATGTCCCACCCCGGCCCCTCGGCCCCTTGCTGTCCCTTCTCAGCGGAGCCATTTGATCTGGCACAGGGCAGGGCACGAGTTCAGCCGCCTCCGCCCCACCAGCTCCGTACTTCTGCAGGAGCGCAGGCTGGGCAAGGCTGCTTTTCCTCTTGGCTAAACACCCCTTCTTTCAGCTCGAAGCAATCCCGCTGAGATTCCCTTTCCTCTATTTGTATGGTTTCACGGCAACTAACTTGATGTGAAGTTTGGATTTCTTGGCTGTGGGAGCCAAGATCGGGAGGTGAGCCAAGATCGGGAGGTGAGCCAGCCGCTGTGTACTTCGATCTGCAAACACACTGGTGTTTGAAGTCAAACAACTTGGTGTTGTCACTTCTAATTTCAGTACCAGGTATGAGAGCAGGAGTTACCAAGCCTAGTGCTGCGCCTGGGGCCTGGAGCGTACACAAAGAGGAATGAGCTCTCTGAAAAGCAGAGACCTTGGCTGAGGAGCCTGAAAAGGCTGACAGGATTTTATTGAAGTTCGAGATACAAAAAGGTCAGATTGCCTCCCACCCCCACGGTATCCTTCCCATCCCGCGTATCACAACAAAGTGGCGGTACGCACAGTGACAGCTCCTGCCAAAGCACAAGATGGTTAGTCCCAGCTGTGGCCTCCTGCAGCCCACGGATGAACCCATCTGAAGGCCACGCGGATCTCTGGTACCTCAGCTTTGAGTATGGAGGTCACCTCGCCACGCCCTGGACGAGAGGCCAGATGTTAGCGAACACGCTGACTTGAAGGTCACGCTCTGCTGTGGAGCATGGTTAAGCTGAATCCTAAGAATGAACACTTCCAAACCAGAGATTCCCAAGCTGTGGGATGGGTATCGTTACCAGCACACCGTGTCATTTACGTGTGGCACACAGGTGGCTACTCAGACTGCTACTGGGCATGTTCTTGTCACCCTGCTGCTATTTGCACCCTACTGACAAGATTTACAGGTCCCTGCTCCAAAAGAAAACTACCAATCAATCATCTACATCATCTTTACTAACCACAGTGGTGCAGAAGCAAGAGATTAGGAATTCCTTGCATCACTTCTGGCTCCCAGCAGAGGTCATAACCTGTTCCTGATGCTGCACATGAGGAACATACATAACTTGTTCCTCGAGCTGCTCCAGCGTCCTGGAGCAACACATCTCCACAACAAGTAACACAGTATGGGTCAGCTGTAGGTTTGGTGCTGCTGAGGCAAATCCACCTCCACCCCAGCCCAGTAACGTGGCTGAATACACCCCACCTCCTATTGCAACTGGACCTCTTGCCCGAGACCACCAGTCGTAGGAAACCCAAGTCAGTTACGGTGGGACTTGCTGCAAGATGTAGATGTCTGCCTAAAACTGCGGTGGGATGAAGTCACCCCCCAGACTTTATTGTTGCATCAGGGCAGCTCTGACCTGCTAGCTGTCCACCTGGGTGTTTTTTGCAAGTGTCTCTCTAGCATTTAAGCACTAACTTGCAGCAGTGATTTAAAAACCAGGACCAGCAGAAGCTGTTTGTTACTCTAGTAATTAAAAGCTTTGTATCCCATCTGTAGGCAGACAGATCCTCTGCCTTTTCACTACAGGCTCTGGGGAAGGTTAGGATTAAGCTTTGGTGCGTGTTTCTCAAGGCAGTATGTTTGCTCAGCTGCTGGCGTGCAGAATAAAGTGCGTGTTCTTCTCACAGCACAAAGCCTTCTGTTGTCCAAGGCATCCATCCACTGTCTCCCACATGCAACTGAATACTGCAGAGGTGGCAGAGGATGCCTGTTCCAAGGATTTCTGTGATGCTGGCCAGCTGCTGAGTGCACTAGTCGGGGCTGGTGACTGCACGTGGCATCAGACACCACCTACATCGAGATGAAGGGCTGAGGAGAAGGCAGAGTATCTCTGGAAGGGGTATCCTCTTCAACACCCTCTGACAAAAGGAAGAGCAGCTCTTTTTTTCCAAAAGTCTCAGCTGCAGCACTCTGTTGCCTGTTGTCCAAAGCCAGCTGCGTCCCCACGAGGCAGCTGTGGCAGCGTTCACAGGGACAGTCTGGGTACCACTGGAGAGTGGATCCGGTGGGAATGGCCGCTGGCAGCGTTTAATCAGCGATCTGGGAAGCAAGGTTCAGCTTCCTCTTCTGCTCTCTAAGGCTTCTCCTACTGCATCAGGATGATGATTTGGAAGCCCATTACCTCTTCTCCATCTGCTGCATCTGCAGGCTGAGCGACGTGAAGCTGGCCAGGAGGTCTGTGACCTCGTCCACCTGCCAGGAGGACACAGTTGGCTGTCAGGCAGGGGAAGGCAGTCATGCAGTCACCCACCACCCCAGAAGAAACCCGCAGGCAGCAGGGACCACCCCTGGCACTAGGACTGCCAGTAATGCCCACGCTGAGCATACTAGGACAGGATCCCTTTGGTCCCACAGTTGCACAGGAGGGCTCCTGCCCTCACAATCAAACAAGTGCTGAGCTAAGGCAATGGGAGCTTCTCCCCGTTCCTCAGGGATGCTCGACCTCCACCTCATGCAATCTAGTTAGTCCTTAAAAGAGAAGCGTGTTGCTGCATTACCCTGAACTCAACAGTGGTATCCAGGCTGTTTCCTCTAAACATGTTGCTATGGGTGAATCTTTTGTAGAAAACCCCCCAACCAACCAGTTAAAAAAACCCAGAAAGGCCCTGCGTGGTTGTGCCAACCCTGGCCTTAAAATGCCTGTGCCCTCAGCCCATCTGACCTTCAGCTTCTCTGCTGAGCTGCCAGGCACAGTGTTGCTTTCTGCATTTTGAATTCCAACACAAAAGAGTACTACAAGTCATCATGTAGCTTGCCCACTTCACCCAACGTGAGCAAGAACACTTCCAGAACCGAGCCTTCAGTGCCACCCTGCTCGCGCAGTCGCATCCTCCTGAACGCGCAAGTCATACCACAAGTAGGTGAGTCACAGTAGCTCAGTGCTGCCTACCTGCTCCTTGGTGCTAGTCATCTGCAACCTGGAGCAGAGGTCATCCAGCTGTTCCTTTTGCTCGTGCCTCCCCAGGTGGTCCAGGTATTCCCGCAACATCTGGATAATCTGAAACCAAAAAGGTGGAAGAGGCAAACGTCACGCAGCTGCACCAGGCTGGGAGGTTTTAACAGGGAAGATTAAATGACATGGCCAAGCACAGCCTTGACGCTGCAGTACGTGGCAGAGTACACGACCCGCAGAGCAGAACGCATGCAAAGCGACCAGGGAGCACTTAATGGCAGCATCAGAGCCCAGTGAGTCACCAGAGGCGTTGATCAGCCACAGAGGGACTAGTCGTGATCCCCATGCCTGGTTTAAGAAGCACAAGGTCTAGCCCTGAAAGCACCAAGCTTGCCTTTACAGGCAGCTAGCTTCCCTCACTGTGAGAAGCAGGGGCTTCCCATTCCAGCCCGACCTCCTTGCGCACCGAGGATGAAAATCTCCGTGGCTCCCATATGGCTCCTGAAGTGAGGCACTCATCTCGTGCACTTGTGACGCAGCCCCGTGACTGCCTTCCTATCCCATGCCTCCAGGTATGGCAGGGCAGACTGTGCTAGGAATGCAGAGTCCCTGCTGGAATGCGTATGCCATGGCTACAGCCCCATGCTGTGGTCCCTCTCCTGCCACAAGGCATCTGTCTCACACGGTGGTTGAGGAATGGAGAGTGCTCCACACAGCCTGAGAATTAAGACATTTAATGCATCCTTGGCCTACCAGAGCCAACAGAGGTCCTGCAAAAATTCAGAGTAGCGGCTGGGAAAAAGGAAGGGCTCTGAAAACAGAAGGGAAAAGTCAAAACTCCCCCCCAGAGCAGCTAACAGCCTACAGACAGGTATTTAAATCAGCTGCTAAATGATATTTGACCCTTAAAGGGTGCAGGAGACTGCCAGGGGCTGCACCACTTTACCAGAACATGGGACTGTTTCTTTTACCTGTTTCACTTCAAGGCGCACGGCCTCCAGGCTGTGGGAGAGTCCTTCCTGCAGGATGTTTAGCTTGGATTTAGCCAGGTGCAGCGGGGTTCTGCCAGCTCGATCCAAGGCATCAACTCTGGCCCCTGCAAGACGCATGAGCACGGACAGAAAATGAAGCCTGTCTTCAAGACTTGGTGTCCCTGGGGAGTACCAAGGGGGCAGGGCAGGAAAGGGACAGGCTGTAATTGTCGTAGAGGAAATGTTACCTCCGCGCAGCAGCGTGGTGATGACAGGAACGTGGTTCGTGCAGGCAGCTGGGGAGGGAAAGCACAGGACACACAACTCAGAGGTACTAGCAATCAACGAAGGAGTTTCTGCTCAAGCATGGAGCTTGCTGCTTCCCAAAGGGCTCTTTGCCATGGGAAAGAGGAACAGCCCAACTGCTAAGGGTAATTTCATGCCCGAGTAATCTCTCTGGAACAGATCTTGCGCTCCTTAGGTCTGGCAGAGGGAGGGAAATGGATTTTTCTTGAACTCTGACCCTTAAACCTTCGTGAGGAGTGAAACTAATAAAACACAGAGTCCCTCCTATGTACTTAATGCTGGGGATGCATACTGCGATGCACAGGACAGAGGAAAGAGGAAAGTGGAGAGGAAAGAAACAGCAAGGCAGTGTTCACCTCACCTCTCTGCATGCCAAGCTCCTCTGTGTGGCACTTACCCAAGTGTAAGGGGGTGTTTCCCAGCCCATCTCTCTGGTTCGGGTCAGCTCCATGGTCCAGAAGCAGTTGCACTGGAAACAACAAAACAGAGCCATGTCAGTCCCTTACCTCTGCCCCACAGGTCAGGCCCACGCGGGCCTCTATTCAGCTCATCAGCTTCCTTCCAGAAACAGGCGACGGAGGTTTGCACAGCAATGCAAAAGGACCCAGCACTACACCAGGCAGGCCCACTGCCCCTGGGCTCCCCGAGGGGAAGAACCGGGACTAAGAACATCCTTCTGCTCCACTACAGCCCTAGACATGGGACCTGCTCCTCCCTTCAGCAGGGGGAAACACGACTAACTCTGGCGCCAGAGTTCAGCTGGCAACTTTACTGCCAAAACCACAGAAAACAGCAATCTCTGACACGTGCTGAACCAAAATAAAGTGCCAAAATCTCTGCCACAGAGAAGTCGGGTGACAGAACTCCCCACTCACCGATGTGATCGTTGCCATTGCAGGAGGCGAAGTGCAGGGCTGTCCGGCCTTTGTCGTCTGCGGCACAGGGGTCAGTTCCATCCTCCAAGAGTTGCTGCACTGACAGTGCCAAAGAGAAGAAAGCAGGTAAGCTGGCGGGGCCCCTGAGCAGAAAGGCTCCTGTACAGCGGTTTCAAGATCTGCAGCGTCTGAAACACCACGTCTGCACCCTTCCCCTCCTCTACTAAAATAAAGGTCCTCAGCAAAACCACCGCCCCAGGAAGAGGTCCCAAGCGGGATTGGCAGAAATCTTACCTGTGTCCAGGTCGTTGCTATTGGCAGCTTCACGCAGCCTTTTCAGCGCTATGGAGGAAAGCAAGCCATTACTGGAAAGCACAAAGGAAAAAGGAGCGTTTCCCTGCCAAAACATCCCATCCTGGCACTCGATCCCGGGTGCAGGGCCCAAAGCACGCCGGTGCTGGCTCAGCCCGGAGAAGGGAAAGCAGGAGGTCGAGACTCCCGGTAAGAAGCGCTCTCCTCGCCCCCCCACACCGGTGGCTCTCCACCCCGCCAAGGCCCGGGCGGCAGCACGGCCGCTCCCCGCGCGGGGCCGACCGAAGGGCGGGCGGTCCCAGGGAGGGGCGCTCCCCGCTGCTCCCCGCTCACCGTGGCTCTCCTTGCCCGTAGGCCCCAGCCGGCGGTGGAGGCGGGCAACCCTGCGCAGGCGGCGGGCCGGGATCTTGCCCGCGGGCTCCTCCCGCTGCCAGAGGACGTGCAAGTAGCTGAGGGGGGCACCCGCCGCCGCCTCCAGAGCCAGCCCGGTCCCTGGCGCTGCTTCTGCTTCTGCCTCCGGCTCCGGCTCCAGGCCGGGAGCTGCTGCGGCCCCGCCGCCGCGATCCATTCCCTCACGGGCCGGGCCGCCGCGCGGGGTGGGGGGGCTGAGGGGAGGGGACGGTCGTCGCTCTAGCAACAGGGCGGGTCGTGTCCATCCGACCAATTGAAGGCGCCGCAGTCCGGTGCATGCAGCCAATGGGAATACAGAGTGGGCAGAAGGAAGAAGAAGGGAGGTGAGGAGGGAGGCTGTGGCCAGGATGTGATGACGGACAGACACATTCTCCAATCAGAGAGAGGGGTGGGCCATAGGCCGCACCAGGCCCATGGCAGCTCAACGGGCGGAAGACAGGCAGTTGTTTCAACCAGTGGCAAGGCGCAGCTCCGCTCGGCAGCCACATCCCTTTCCGGCCGGCCGGCCCGAGCCCCGCCCCTGGTCTCTCTCCCTCTTCCTGAGCGCCCCGCGCCGGCCCGCGTTGCCGCCCGAAGCCCTTTCCGCGCAGCGCCGCGCCGCCGCCATGGCCTACCCGGGGGAGGACTACGACAACGAGGTGCGGGATGGGGGTCTGGGGGGGTGCTCGGGGGGTGGGTCGGGGTTCGCGTGCGGGCTGGTCGGGGTGACTCGCTGCCGCCCTCTCCCCGCAGGCCGCCTACGACCCCTACGCCTACTCCAACGACTATGACATGCACACGGGTGAGTGCGGGCCTCGGCCGCGCCGTCACCGTGGCCCCTCGGGGGTGCTGACGCCCGGCTGGGTCTGGTAGGCCCGGGCCAGGCCGTGCGGCAGCTGCCTCACCGCTCCTCTGTCCCCTCAGGAGACCCGAAGCAAGACCTGGCCTACGAGCGCCAGTACGAGCAGCAGACCTACCAGGTGATCCCCGAAGTGATCAAGAACTTCATTCAGTATTTTCACAAGACGGTGTCAGATCTCATTGACCAGAAGGTGTATGAGCTCCAGGCCAGCCGAGTTTCCAGTGATGTAATTGATCAGAAGGTGTACGAGATCCAGGACATCTATGAAAACAGGTACAAAGCCATTCTTCCTACAAAGAGGAACCAGCCTTTAAACTGTGATGAAAGGGCACCCTGCTCTTAAAAGGAAAGGCAGATCACCTGTCTTGTTCCCAACCTGAGCTCACAGCATGCGGTTTGATTTGTTCCTGGGGGAAAACCGGCTATTTCCAGGCCATTAATCTAACAGGAGTCTAACTGAGTTGTAGCCTGTCAGAAAGAAAATACCAATCTTGTGCCTAACAGTTATGGAGGCAGCAAAAAGTGACCTTGGTACTGCTACTTAGGCAGTTGGCAGAAAGCTGTGAGGTATCATTGTTGTGTCTGTTCCCTACAGATACTCCTATTTCTGCTTGTAGCCATGCTGCCTTACTATAAGGGGAATGCACAAGTAACATACACAACTGTTCCATGCTTCAGAGTTAAAGACTTTCACTGCTTAGTTTGCCATTCTCATTCTGTGCTTCAGTACTAGACTTACTGAAAGGGGATGGTTGTGGTGTTCTACTTTGTTCAAGCCCAAGACCTCTATATTGGGATCTCTAACTCCAGCACTGTCATGCTGAGAAATGGTTTCCAATACCACGTGTGTCTGTCTTTCAGCTGGACAAAACTGACAGAAAGGTTTTTTAAGAATACCCCATGGCCAGAGGCCGAGGCCATTGCCCCTCAGGTTGGAAATGGTAAGCTTTTTACTTTCTTTTTGCTTGTCAGAGCAGGAACTAAATCGCATTTGATGTATATGAGTGAGCACGTGCACAGTGTTGCTGCTGCCTGAGTCAGTCCTTGTTCACTCTGGAACCTCCTTCAGTAGATGCTGAAAAGACGTCAAAACTGAAGGAAGTATCCTTCTGTGTCTCCCTTTATTACTGTGGCAGGAGGAGCACCACGGGCATATCCGAGAGATCCAGTTGCCTAGGCCATGTGGCTTGCTGATGTCCCATTCTGTCATCTTTTCCAGATGCCGTTTTCCTCATACTGTACAAGGAGCTGTATTATAGGCACATCTACGCCAAAGTCAGCGTGAGTTTCTGTCCTGTGTCTTCCTGTTGGTTGCGTGCTGGCTTCTCTGTGCCATAAAACATGTTGCCACCACAGCGTCAGTCATTCCGTGATTTTTGCAAGACAGGATTGGATGGGTTTTTGAGCTATAAGTCAAGTCGCTTTCAGGGAAGCTAAAAATTCTTGCCTTTTGTTAGTTTAGTAAGGATTTGCTTCTTGCTGAAAAGCAAGAAAGACTAGATTACTTTCTGAGGCTCATTAGCTGTCTCCTAATGAGCGTGCAGGTTTCCCTGGCAGCTCGTATGAATAAGATCTGGTCTGAGTTTTCAGGAGGCTGTTCTGGGAAAGCTTGTTACTGACACCGGCTGTTGTGGCTGGTGCGTTAGGGAAGATGGAGGTGTTGGAATGGAACTGGATTTTCTTGGTGATAGAGCTGTAATTGCTAGACCTGTAGATCAGCTGGGTTTGTTTCATTATGGCTCTTTGTTCTTCAGATTAGCAGGTGGGTGAGAGGGTGCTGTTAAAAGAGGGAGGTGCATTATTTGTGATTAAAGAAACGTGGGGTCAGAGTGCCTGGCAGAGAGGGAAATATGGGCACCATAAAGGATACAGGAGAAGGAAGCAGAAGGAATAATGGTCCGTAAGCCAAACCAAACCCCACTTGTGGGTTGGGTTTTTTTTCCAGCTGATTTGAAGTCAGTGGGAAGATCACAGTAGTTCTGGGTTCTTTAAGGAAAGAAGCTGAACAGAGGCATGAGTTATGGGCTAAATAAGTAATAACTGCACTTTTGGTTTGGACTAGAGGGTGGAGAAATGGGGATTTTGAAGAGCCTGCTGTATTAACCTGAGTCAGGCTTTAACCAGGGAAACTGGTTTCTTGAGCTGTGCTGTTAGTGGTTCTCAGGCTGCCCTTGGGTGTCTCCAGGTGAAACAAAGAAGATTCTGGGAAGAGCGATTCCCTACTGCATTTATTGGTCTTTCAAGGTGTTCAGAAATACTGTCCAGAAGTAGAATTGTCAATTTATTAAAGTCTCCCATGAGGGGAGAAGCAAGGGAAGTGGTTGAAGGTAATAGGAAGCTCTTAAGTCTGGACAGCAGAGAGGAGGACAAGGAAGGTTAATGCTTCCTATTCACAGAAGGCCCAAACGCTCGGTCATCCTGGGAGAAGCTGCCTGTATGTGAAAAGTCAGCCCTATTCTATGGGACACCAATGATAGTTTCAGGTTTGCTGGGTGGTATTGCTGGAATGTTGGCTCTAACTTTGCTGAAGTAGACTCTCTGCTGCTGTGACTATTGACTGTCCTTCCTACGCTGTTACCCATAAACTCACTCCTGCCATGCTTGAAACTAAGCAGATTGTACTGACTTCTCTTTGCAGGGTGGGCCCACGCTGGAGCAGAGGTTTGAATCCTACTACAACTACTGCAATCTCTTCAACTACATCCTCAGTGAGTTGCTGCAATTCATTTCTGGTTTGTGAATTCTGTAGAGTAAGAGTGACTGGGGAGGACAGAGGTGGAGAAGGGGTCAGAAGAACAGGCATGTGTTTGTTTATAGATCATACAGGGAGCAGCAGTCTCTGAGCTTTCCATATGTTGGAGTTTGTGGGATGAAGAACACTTTACATCCATGCGTTTGAAACGACAAAAAGCGCAAATAATTTCCAGTGCTTTCTGAAATACTGTCAAGAACAAAACTTATTTAGCTTTCTGTCTTGCTGAGAACTGCTTCACCTATCTTTATTAAAAAGCAGAATGAAGCTGTAAGCTAGAGAAAACTTGCAGTGTTTCACAACTGCTTACTGTTGTTGACTCCCCTTGGAACAAATTTTTGTTCCAAATTTTCCATGCAATCTGTGCACGGCTTCCGAGAATCACTGCTGCTGGGCAGTCACGCTCTGGAGATTAACCCCATACGTGCTCCTATCCTGTAAAGAGTGAAGGTGCTGAGGTAGCCGAAGCTACATGTCCCCACCCTACTGGAAGCTTTATTCATCTGCTGCTGCATCTCCCATTTCAGGGAAATCCTTATGTTAATTTGTCTGTTCCTCCAGTTCTACCGCCGTTCTGGCTCAAGGTATTAAACCTCTCATCTATTATGTTGTTCTGCAGATGCTGATGGCCCTGCTCCTCTGGAACTGCCCAACCAGTGGCTCTGGGATATCATCGATGAATTCATATACCAGGTATGTGACTATAAGACTGGGATGGGCTTGCCTCTATTTGCACTATACATCTTCCATCTCCTTGCTCTCTGATTTTCACAGCTAGGGTAGCATTGCAGGTCAAAAAGCTTTGGTAAGCACTGTTACTCCTAGTAGATGAAGCAGATGTACATGGACAGATTTTTAAGCAGGAGCTTTTTGGCATGTCCTGGACTTCTGCTGGTATTTCAGTTTCAGTTGCTGCTTAGGGGATTATTTTTTTTAAAACTCACCTTCGTTTCTGCCTGATTTGGGCAAAAGCAGCCTGACTGAAATCTGCTGTAATCACAAAGACCTTATTAAGGTACTTGTTCAAACTAGTTTTAATGTGTTCTATGGGGGTTTTTTTATGGTTTTGTATTTCTTAGTCAGTAGGGCCTTTATGCTTCCACTGGGAGATTGCTGACCTGATTGGAAATCTATGGTCTAGGATCTGCATGTTAGGAAATATTTTCCCCCTTATCGTTCCGAGTGCAGTAATACAGATCTCAAAGGCTACTGGTTTCTGTCTATAGATTCCTTTTCATGTAAGCTTTTTACCAGAGACCCATCTAGAATTTTTCAAGTGCAGGCTTGTGAGGCTTATATGAAAAAAGATGTGTGCATATGTAGAAAAAGATAAGTCTATATGCAGGTATATCTTATGACCTGGTTATTATCTTTGCTACCTGTTCAGACGGCAAATTTGTGTGCAGTTGCCTGTCCTAGTTGGCTAAGAGATCCTTCTCATCATTCCTTTTCCTTGCCTTTTTCTTCAGACCATCTCAGCATTGTATCAGATTTTCCCTAGGTGCTTTCTTGGTGGTTTAATTTGTCGTCTGGATTGCCAGATGATCTCAGATGAAACTTTTTCATGTGATTTGTGGCTTATCATAATGCATTTGTTATCGACTTGTGAGCTTAGTGCACTTAGCTGAACGTCTCCAAACCAGCTTCACATCATCCAATCTCTGCTTTTTCCTGCAGTTCCAGTCTTTCAGCCAATACCGCTGCAAGACAGCCAAGAAGTCTGAAGAGGAGATTGATTTCCTTCGTTCCAACCCCAAGATCTGGAACGTCCACAGTGTCCTTAACGTGCTGCACTCTCTGGTGGACAAATCCAACATCAACCGGCAGCTGGAGGTCTACACCAGTGGAGGTGAGCTAGCTGGGTGATGCCAAGCAAGACTGTGCTGCCTTGCTTTGATTTGACTGAGCTGTTAGCTTTGTCTGGGAGGTGGGTCAGACCCTTCATCGGTGGATGGATTGACCGTGAGGAGGTTCTGTTGGCCTTACGTGAGAAATGCTGATGATGGCAGTTGAGGTCTTGCTCCCTTTGCGTGTAAACACAGAGGTGTTGAAAGGGGGGCTTGCTTCCTTGGAGGACAGTATCATGGTTCCCTTTTTTCCTAGGTGACCCTGAAAGCGTGGCGGGTGAATATGGTCGCCATTCCCTCTACAAGATGCTGGGCTATTTCAGCCTGGTTGGACTCCTGCGTTTGCACTCTCTGCTGGGGGATTACTACCAAGCGATCAAGGTTCTGGAGAACATTGAGCTCAACAAGAAGGTAATGCAGCGTGTTTTAAACGCTCTGTTGCAGTTCTTTGGCATGAAATCGAGCCGTATGATAATGCCTGATGCTGTTGCAGCACAGATGCCTCATTTTTTAGGAAGTTTGCTGTGTTGTGCAAGGCAACATTGTTATAGGGAGTATTATTTGAACTGTAAGTGGTAGCCAGCTGCAGACATCGTTACCACCTTTGTCAGTGGCTCACTCTTTTACTTTTGACTCTCCTTCTCTCTGTGCCCACACCCACCTTGCAGGTCTTTGCCCTAGAACCAAGGGCTACTCATGGTAACCGTCTGACAGAAGTCCAGCTGCCTCGTGGGCTGGGCCCGAGGCTTGGCCTAGATCTGTCTGTGTGCTGTATGGCACAGGGTATGGAGTGAAAACGGTGGAAAGGGAACCAAGCAAAGCAACACTGGGGACAGTGCAAGAGTCCTCTGCTTGCAGGAAGCTGACATTGGAAAACATAGGAAATGGGATGGTCTAAGAAACAGTGGGGAAGCTGCTGCAGGGAGGGTGGCAGGTGAGGTATCCTGAATTAACCCTCTCCTTTCTATATTTGGGACAGGAGTGAAGGCAGAGGTGACTGGGTAGCGAGCTGTTTGGATCAAAGGTGGTTGTCTCCCCTCTAACGTAGCCTGTTGGTCTTTCCTTCTCAGAGCATGTACTCCCGAGTGCCTGAGTGCCAGGTGACCACCTATTACTATGTGGGCTTCGCCTACCTTATGATGCGGCGTTACCAGGATGCCATCCGTGTCTTTGCCAACATCCTTCTCTACATCCAGAGAACCAAGAGTATGTTTCAGAGGACGACTTACAAGTACGAGATGGTAAGAGATAGAATAGGTCTAGGCTTCTCAGAAAAGGCTGCTGTCTTCTTTCCTGCCCTTTCTCTGTCACCTGGTAACCTACACCTAATAGTCCAGCCTTATTTTCCTGGACTGTGGTGGTGACTGGGGATCCTTTGAACTGCTTCGCCACATCTGGCTGTATTTGCTCTTAGCTGTGTTACTAGTTCCTTAGGTTGTTCACCGTGCAGTTGACCTGGCTCCATCTGTACTCTCTAGGCAGTGTTGTTAATGAATATCAGCTACTGATGATATTCTTCTGGATGCTTCTTCAAACTTCGTCCTGTTCCTAGTCCAGTAACCTGCATTTCAGGTTCCTGACATCATTCCATTATCAGATAATCATTCACAGGCTGTTTTAATTCGGCATGGCTGAAACAAAGCTCCTTTCTCTTTCCACCTAAGTTGTCTCTGGTGCCTGTTTTACCCCTGCTGCTTCTGTCTCCTTTTCATCCTTATGATTCATTTCTATCTCATTGTGTAGCCAAATCCTGCTCTTAATTCCATGACACTTCAAAAATTTGTATCTGTTTCAGCCACACAGCTGACAGTTTTCTTCCCACACTCAGATAAATCTTCCTTCTAGGTATTTTCTTCACTGGCCTTCCTGATAACTGTCCCTTGCCAGGAGATGGTTTAAACTGTTTGCCTTCTCCTCTGCACTTTGTTGCACTGAAGTGGTCAAGCCTGCTTCTGGCCACCCAGGTTCTGGGTGGCTCTGGATACATTCGCTGTACTTCTCCCTTGTCCATCCCTCTTCTTCATTGACGAGAGCCTTGATAATGGCATTCAGCTGTCTGCTCTGCCCAGAGGCACTGCAGCTCCCGGCTCTCTCCTGCGCCATAAAGCCTGAGCACGTCGACAGGCTAACAGGTTCTCCTCTCTGTCTCAGATTAACAAGCAGAACGAGCAGATGCATGCCCTCCTGGCCATCGCCCTCACCATGTACCCCATGCGCATAGATGAGAGCATCCACCTGCAGCTGCGAGAGAAATACGGGGATAAGATGCTGCGCATGCAGAAGGGTGACGCGCAAGTCTACGAGGAGCTTTTCAGCTATGCCTGCCCCAAGTTCCTCTCCCCTGTGGTCCCCAATTATGACAACGTGCACCCCAACTACCACAAGGAGCCCTTCCTGCAGCAGCTCAAGGTCTTTGCTGATGAAGTCCAGCAGCAGGCCCAGCTCTCCACCATCCGTAGCTTCCTCAAGCTCTACACCACCATGCCCGTGGCCAAGCTGGCTGGCTTCTTAGACCTCACAGAGCAGGAGTTTCGTATCCAGCTGCTTGTCTTCAAGCACAAGATGAAGAACCTGGTATGGACCAGTGGCATATCTGCCCTGGATGGGGAGTTCCAGTCTGCCTCGGAGGTTGACTTCTATATCGACAAGGTTGGTATCTGCCCCTTGCTGGCTAGAAAATTCATCCACCCAGGAAATTGTGGAAGTGGCAGTGCCAGGTGGGCACTCCAGTTTGTGGGAAACATCCCTTCCTCCTTTGCCCACAATGAAACCATAGCCTTGCTTAATAGAAGTGTCAGTGGATGAACAGCGATGGGATATATTGCAGGCAGCTTTGGTAGTCGTTGCACCTGGAAAATAAAGGTCCTAAATGTCTTCCCCAGGACAGAGGGAACCATTTTTCTGTCGGCATTCTTGAAGTGACAGTTGGGTACTGCTGGTTGTCAGGTGGGATTGTCAGCTTAGTAGGTCTCCCCTACTTTGGTTGACAAAGCAGGGATCTTGCTTGGTTATCTTGCAGATCCGTTTTTCACTGGAGCAGCATTTAGCTCTGTCTGCTTTAGGAGGAAATCTGAACACAAGATGTGGTCCTGCCCTTGGAGCTCTGGGCAGTAGGAAGTGCAGGAAGAGTCTCCTAGAACTTCATTTTTCAGAGAAGATAGCAAAAGACCTAATGGTTACTGCTAGGAAGGATAATGAATTGCCCCTTGCTCTTGATCCTTGTAGCAGACCTCTTCCTGCAAGGTCTCATCCTTTGTCTTCCCTGTTTACCTGAACCAAACTGATTTGTGTCCAACAGACTGGCATTGCACCCCAGCTCTCCTGGTAGATAACACGAATCATAGCTGCTGGTAGAGGGAAGCAGGGCATGAATCAGGGTTGGGATTGCCAAAATTCTCCAGAGAGGCAAAAATAGTGTGCAAGAACGTGGGACGTGAATACAGTGTGAATTTGGGACCCATCACAGGCAAAGGTATATAGGGAAGGCAGCCCACAGAGTGCTGAACAATTGCTGTGGGACTAGCACAGGTCCGGTATGTGTGATGCTGCACCAGGGCTGGAGTGAAGTCCCTTTGGCTGTTCCTCCTGTTTGGCAGTGCTTGCTGTCTCCCAGTCCTTTTCCTGACCTTATGCTGTTTCCTCCCCAGGACATGATCCACATCGCAGACACAAAGGTTGCCCGACGTTACGGGGACTTCTTCATCCGCCAGATCCACAAGTTCGAGGAGGTGAGGCCTGGGCGGGAGAACTGTGTAGCTCCGTAGGAAAAGTGGGCGAGCATAGGGCTGTGCGGGCCCTGGAGCTATGGCTGGTGAGACAGCTCTGCGATGCCTTGCTGGGAGGAGTCCCAGCTCTGCCAGGCACTGGGCAAAGGCAGATGCTTTAAGCAGCAGCCGCCAGCCTTTGAGGAACAGTATGTTTTTGTGTGAGAAGTGCTGGTTCAGTTGAGCCACAGTGGAAAAGGAGGAGGGTTTTACTGTCTGAGGGTGCTGACTCCGTTGTCCCTAGACAGTCGTGGTGTTCCTAAGTAACACAAGAGAACCCTCATAACTGCAGTGCTAGAAAGCGGCCTCAAAGGTTTCTGGAGCACGGATGACATCAGCGTTATGTTTGACCAGGAGGTGACGTTCTGTCCCTGCTCCACTCTCCTGACAGGCTGCTGCGCACTTGGGCAGCAAAATCCCGACACGTGGGGACGTGAGCGATGCAGGGTTACGATACCACTGCTGGAAGTTTGCACTCTGTTCTCCACACATCTTCCTCTGCTGTCTTGGACAGGAGGAGGGAGTTTTACTAGTTCACCTTCTACTTTGCACGCTGCCTGCACTTGCGTGAGAGCTTTTTGTCAATGAGTTGGAGAGGAAGGAGTAGAGGTGTTGGATAGAGGCTGCTGAGGGGAACAGTGGTGTGTGTCACTTGCTGTGTGTTTTCCTGACCTTTGCTTTCTCTAATTCCAGCTGAACCGAACCCTGAAGAAGATGGGCCAGAGACCCTAAAACTTCTGTGGATTGACCTGAGCAGAGAAGTGGGTGGGAGAGATTATCCTCTTTGTGGTGAGGGAGGGGAGCTCAGGGTTCTGGCATTTCTGGAATCTCCTGTGACTCAGAAGGGTTTTTGTACTTAAATAAGCGGGCTCGTTTGGCTCAAACTGTCCTGTGAAGGACAAGGCATCTAATAAATTAGTGGAATTTTCCTGGTGAGCACTCAGTATCTGATGTACTGGTTTATGTTTCCTCCATGGAAGAATATAATTGCATCTGAAGATGTGGGCAGCTGCTGTTGGTTTGTGCTGTCTTTGGTCTGTGCCGTTGCAGCTAGCGGCGGGGAGCAGATCTCTTTCCAGGCTCTGCAAAGGTACCATGCACAGTGAACAGGGAAGGCTGGGAAATTGATTTACAGGGAGAAAATTAGCTGTTCCACAGTGTTTCCACAGGATATGGAAGGAGATGCAAGCAAACTAACCTTATTCCTGTTAGCTCTTGCCCCACACATTGAATAAATGTAGTTGCTTTCCTAGCAGGTGGCATTTTTTGCATTCCCACCTCTTTTTTCTTTTCTTTTTCCCCTGTTGTTACGGAGTAGAAATGCTCCAGAGTGGATTGACGAGTTTTTAAAGGAAAGGGGAGAGGATTTTTGTAAACATTCACCCAGTATTAACTTTGGCCATCTGATGAGATGTCCTTGCTGCAGGTTGTGTTTTATTTCAGCACAACTGGTGCCCAAGCCCTGACCCTTAATTTAATGGAGTTCAGTTTTTCCATAAAACTCCCTGAGGGTGTTTAATTTATTAAGACCCTTTAAATGCTGATTTTTCTCAGCTCTCCAGCCACTTTGGATTCTTCAAGGCAAACATGCGGTGCCTTGAAAGAGGAAAACCAGTTGAAAACTAGCCCTGTGAAGGGGAATTGAAGACCTCTAGCTATGGGGGAAGAGAATGCAAGGAATGAATCGCATCTCATCTGCCCTCCACACCCTCTCTCCCCTCTGTTTTTTGTCTTTAAATAGTTGGGTGTTTGAGTGGTAGAAGCAGGTGCAGAGAAAAACCTGGCTGTGTACTAGGGAAGCTACACAAAGCCTGTTTCATTTATACCCTCTGCCTCCCTGTACCCCTCCCTCGCTCCTTTCCGCTGAGAGAGGGGTCCTCTCAGCCCTGCTTGGCTTTGGGCGCGAATCTGTTTAGAAGTTGGGAATAATTAGCCTTTGTTGGATTATATGCCGTGTTTGAATGAAGGTCAAGTTTCTAGTGCCCTAGATACTGCCCAGAAGTAAACAGTTTCCCATCCCCAAGTCCCGTAACTCAGGCGGGCAGGAGACCGGGAGCGCAGAGAGAGGCTGGCCGCCTAGCTGCTGCTGTTCACACATACTAGGACTCGCTGTCTCCTGCTCCAGAGGGTTTGAGACAGCCAGATCATTAACGAAATTAAGGGGCTGCGATGCCACCGCATTGCAGTAGCCCACAGGAGCTGGGTGTCGCACAAAGAGAACCTGCTCCTTTTTGTTTTTAGGGCTGGCACTTCGGCTTGTATGTCTTTACCAACAGCGGCACAGTGAGGATAGCTGTCAGCAGCAACTCCTCTCCTGCTTTCTTGTTATCCAAAGCCTAAATCTTTCCCAGAACGTGTGTGAAGAAAGATGTCATGTACAGTGGAACCTCTGGCAGGGCAGTATCTTCATGATCAGTTCTAATTCGTAGCATAGTGAAGGATCCAATGTGTTTCTGGGATTTGGTCCTTTTTAAATCTGGGATTGGCATGTTGGAATTACGGACTTGTAATGCAGGTGTGTATCATCTTGAACTCTGCAGTGGTTACAGGCTCTCTGGGGTACGTGAATATGCTGCTGCCGCCTGTGTGTGTGTCTGCCGAAGGGTTTCCAGAGGATGCGGAGACCATCCGCCGGTCTGCCCGGCTCCACGCCTTGCCTGAGGGACTGCTGAAGGTTAACTGAGCCGGACTGGCTCTTGGTGGAACCAAGCCAGGAAGAGCTTTCAGCTCTCTCACAGGGCAGAAAGATGGGCTCAGCGAGCCGCGGTGCCTGGCACTGCTTGAAGCCAGAGAAACGCAGGGCGTTCAGCGGCATCAGCAGCCCCGCTGCTGCTGGAAAGGCGCGCTGCAGGGAGGCGGGCTGGGTTTCTTGCGGCTCAAGCCTTGCATGCTGCTGTAGGGTTTGGTTAGTGGAAGTGTTCTCGGTTCTGGTCAAAATGGTTTTGTCTGAGGGAACCACAGCACGGGGTTATCTAGTCTGTCTGTCTGACAGACAGTTGTGCAGGGGGTGGTTATGGACCCTGGAAATGACAAGTCAAGCAAACATCCCCGATCCTGCTCTCCCTTAGGATACACCAGGAAGATGCTGTCAAGCAGGTCTGGGGGATACTGAGCAGGCAGCTCTGTCATTACCAAACTGAGACAATGCTTGATTTCCTTTTTCTCTGCATTTGTGATTTACACCACAGGTTGTCTCGGGCACTGAAGGAGAAGGCTGTGCAAGCCCTTGAAAGAGAATGTTTTTCACTTGTTACATGGCCCCAGAGCCGTAGCGATAGAATGAAACAGTGGAATAGAGGAAGGAGGGTGCTGAGCATGAGATCTGACTGGAGAAAGGAATACGGAGCCCATTAAAAAAAATGGGGAGAGGGGACTCCTATTGATTTGGGACTGGCAGCAATAAGCTCAATGTCTCTGATGGATCAGCCTTCTACGGAGGTAGCTATTGTCCCCTTTTCCTAACTGGAAATGAAGGAAATGTTTAGCAAAATACAGTAACATTTAACAGTGTGCTTCCCTCCGCCCCTTGTCAGCCCATCACACTAAGGATGCAAGCCAGCTCTCGTGACAGTCCATCTCCTCGATGTCGTGGGTTCCTGAGATTGTATTGCACCCTTCCTCCGCTTCTTCCAGGGTTTCCTGTGAAGTGCTGCCTGCGACTCCAGGCATCCTTCTCTTCAAAGCACTCCCTGGCCCCGTGCCCACCCTGGGAGCCACCTACGTTCCACACGTACTCCACTGCCTGATGTTTTCCCATCCTTCGCTGCCGAAGCTTATGCCCCTAGGGCTGCCGAGCACTGCTGCCTAGAGCAGCCTGCGTCCAAGCCTGAGGAGGATCCAGAAATGAGGCTGCCTGGTGTTTTTAGGTGCAGTTAAACTTTGGTTCAGTCCCAGCTGTTTTCAGTTCCTGCTTGCAGTCATCCTTCTCCGGGCAACGGGCGGAAAAAAGGGCTGCAGCTTCTGTTCGGGGCTTTTCTCTGAGAACGGAGCCTTTCCTGGGCTGGGGAGAGCCGTGGGGGGAACGCTGCTGCTGCCCCGGGGTCTTCGGGCTGCCCCAGCAGCCTTGTGCCCCGGGCCCCGCCCCTCCATAGGCCGCGCCCCGATAGCCCCGCCCCTCGCGCCCCCGGCCCCACCCCCGTCGGCCCCGCCCCGCCGCTGGGCTCCCGGCGGCGGCGGCGGCAGTCGGAGCGGCCGCCCCCATGTCGGGCCCGCGGGGCGCCCTGCAAGCCTGGTGCCGCCGGCAGTGCGAGGGGTACCGCGGCGTGGAGATCCGCGACCTCAGCGCCTCCTTCCGCGACGGCCTGGCCTTCTGCGCCATCCTCCACCGGCACCGGCCCGACCTCCTGTGAGTGCGGCGGCGCAGGCCGCGCCGCACCGGCCTCGCCTCGGACGGGGGGGCCCGGCCCTGGCCCGCGGTCGCTGGGGGCAGGAGGGGGAGAAGAGGAGGAGGGAGGGCGACTTGGGTTGCCGGGTGGGGCGCCGGGACCCCCGTTTCTGGAGGGGGCTGAGCCGTCCGCGCCCCTTCGCCGCTCTCCCGGGGGATGCCCGGGTGGGCGCGGGGCTCGCAGGGAGTTGGGGGAGATGGAGATGGCGAAGGAAAAGGCTCTGGGCTGGCTGGCAGGGAGGGACAGAGCCTCCCTGGGCCTGGGGGGTTTGGGAGCAGAGAGCGGGGCAGCGGCCCTGGTACACTTTGGGGATGAAGGGTGCTGCGTTTCAGTGGGTGACACTGAGCGGGGCTTGGAGACCCGTCAGGATCAGGAGCAGCAGGAGCTGTGTGGCTTAAGGTTGAGGAGAGCGTGGAGGTGGGCTAGGTCCAGCCTCGAGCTAGCATCCTGGTGCTGCCCTACACCCCACTGGGAGTGGTGCCTGCCATGGCGCTGGCGGCTGGGTGTGGGGGTGTTCTGCCTCTGTGAGAGGTGGGTGTTCCGGCTTCCTGAGGACCAGAGACTGGCACAGGGACATTCCAAAGACAGCTGCTCTGAAACACGTAGAGCCCTGGACCAGGTCGCTTTGTGCACGTGCTCCCAGCTTGCTTGCCGTGGATGTGGAAGCAGGAGGTACCGAATGCCAGCAGGGATATCAAGCCTTGCTAGCCTGCCCCGGGAAATGGCTTGGAGTTGAGTTTCCTCGTCAGCCTCGCGTTCGCAGGGTTACTTTGAGTGGAAATGTGGCTTTCAAGAGGCAGCTGGTGAGTTTGGGATTGCTTGAGGGCACGGTGTCAGGCTGGAGAAACTGGCTGGGCAGCTGGAAGGAATCTGCCCCGACCTGCGTGCCTGCCCCGGCACTGCTAGGAATCTGCTCAAATCTTTGGTAGCCCTTGCAGTGCAGGTCAGCATCGCCCCAGCTTTGCGGTGTGGCTCCTCACCTCTCAGCGAAGCGTCCCCTGTCACGTTCTGCTCTGGGGCTGGTGGTTTTTCTTCTGAGGTTACCTGATTGACCAAATCCTCTTTATTGAGCTGGCCCTGGGACAGCCTTTTGTCATGACAGTAACAAAAAAGTCTGTCTCTAGCAGGCAGAGGCTTGACGGTGATGCTGCTGTGGAGATGCGGTGCCCATGAGAGCGCAAACCAGGCTCGTGTTCTTACAAGCAGAAGCTGAACAGGTGGGCAAGAAACCAAGCTGCTGCCTGATGTGTTTCAGGTGGCTGCCTTGAAATCCTCAGCGTGGGATTCGGGAACCACCGAGAGCCAAGACATACGGTAGCTTTGCACTGCTCTGGGTCTTGAGCCGCCTTGTGTCCTGGCAGCTCCCACATGGTATGGTTCGCTCTGACCAGCTAGGATCAAGCCTCTGAAAACGCTCCCAGTTGCACGGCTGCTGGAGGAGAAGAGGCAAATTAAGAATGGGAACACTTGCAATTTCTGTGTTTCTGAAGTCTGGGTTGGTTTTGTTTTGTTTTTTCTGAGTGGCATAGTAACTGGGAACTGAAAAGCAGAGCTTCAACAAAAGCTTACGATAAACACCACTAAAACCACCTGATGGTTTCCCATTAACCATATTTACCATCCCACTGAGCAGCAGACGCTGCTCTTAAGTTGTCAGTGGGCTTAAATCCGCTCCTGGCAGATGTCCTGACTAAACGCTTCACAGTGCCTCTGCACGAGCTGTATTGGAGAGACAAAGCCCAGGGCCTTACAAGGACATGGCATGCTGTGGAAGGATTTTCAGAGGGTGGTCAGGAGAGTAGCATCATTTCATCTGATTCCAGCTTCTTCAGCCTGTCCCGATTTGGAAGTGGGAAGATCGGATCAAAGGCAGTAAATCTGATGGCGGAGGAAAAGTAGTTGCCCTCCTTTTCTTCTGAAGTCAGCCCGTTAATGGGACTTGGCAGGGATCTGCGAGTTCGTTTCTGACCCTGCGTGGTTTTCCTTTCTGCGGGGCTCTCCTCACCCGCAGGAGACAGCTGTGCTGCTTCCCAGAGGCTGGAGGTCCTCTACTCGGCTGCTTCCCCTTGGGTCACAGAGGGAAGGAGCAAGCACATCCGTCCAGGAGCTGGGCTGGAACTCTCCCACGTACCTGCGCGATACTGCTCCTCTGGCGCCGTGGTCCTCCGGGCTTTCTCCTGCAGCCATGGTGGCTGTTGGTCTGTCCCGGCTGGCTGACCCTCCCTGGACACCTCTGTGTCATGCTGGTAGGTGACACCCTGGGGAACAGGCTGTTGTGAAAGGAAGGAGAGGCCGTTCGGATAAGTGAGGCTGGGGACAATTTTCCCTGTGACCCCTGTTTTGAGCACAGTCCCCTTGGGATGAGGCAGGTGACATCGATGGGATGCTTCCCTCGAGGGTTTCGGAGCCGCTTCTGCGGGACGCTTGGAACCACCGGAGGTATTTGATGGAAAGAAGCAACCAAAGCTGGAAGTGCTCGGTGTCCGCTGAATCCCGCCAAAGGTGTCTCCAGCTGCCCACTGCGGGCAGGGCGCTTGCCTGCGGGACCTTGGTGTTTCACTGCGAGGCTGGAAGCCCCCGGCTCTAGCTCGGCTGCTGTACGCACCTCGCTTGGTTTCACTGCCTCGCTCTCCCAGCCGGGAAACCTGGATTGAGCCCCTGACTGCGCTGCTGGCTGTGTGATCTCGGGGCGAGACATTTAATCTCTTCTTTTCCCTTGTCAGTTAAGCTGGAAGCGTCCAGGCCAACTTGACAGTGGACCGTGGGGATTAATGAGTTTGTTTGCTCAGTGCTTTAGAAATCTAAAGCACGAAATTAGTGTTTACAAGGCATTTGCCGCAGCTTAGTGAAGCAAAGAGCGTCTTTCAGTGTCCCAAGCTGTGCAGCCTCCCCAGAGCCCAGGGGAGGTCCTTGGCATTCGGGGGCGAGAAGAATAAGAGAACAGCATGGCACACGCCTTTCGAGTGCCGAGAGAGAGGTGGAGGCTTGGGGCAAACAGGAGACGAGCTGTACGCTAGAGATGGTTTTGTCTCCAGAGCTGTGGGTTCGGCTACAGACAGGATCACAGATCTCGTTTGTTCCTTCCCATGGGCGGCCTGCGTTTCTCTGACAAGGCCTGGAAAGCTGAAGGGCTTATTATGCCGTGCTGCCGTTAAAAGTGCCTATGATTTATATCTGAGGAATCTAGGAATTTGCTCTGGTTTTAGCTGTACAGCACACCCTTCCCCCTTCCCCGGGTGTGCTGTGCTCCCTGGCAGCTGCCCTAAACCCCGGAGTGCTTAGTGGCTCTGTATGTATCTAATTAGGTAAGAGCTTGGGATGTTATTTGCATGGAAATATTACTCCAGGATATGCTGCGACGTTGGGGTTTGCTGAGTCAAGACAGTTGTTCGACTGGGATATCCAGGTTCTTGCCTATTCTTACATCTGATCTCTTGGGCTGGTGTGTCGTCAGGAGCGGAGCCTTGAGCGGGAGCCTGAGCGGGATGAAAGGCTGCTGAGATCAGGGCAAAGAAAGGATGCCACGTGTCGCCACATGTCACGGAGCTGCGGGATGGCACGTTCTGGTCTTTCTGCAGAGGAGGCAGTTTAGAGAGGAAGGGGGTATGTCTGGGGTGACTTTCCCCCACGCCTGAGAGGCTGTGCTCTGGGGTGCCATGGGGATGCTGCACAACGGAGCAGCTCTTGGGAGTGCTCACGCTGGGAGTGATGGAGATCAGTGTGACCCTTCTGCTTGGCTTGTTCGGAGAGGGAAATGTAAAAGGCAGTGGAGAGGAATTGAATAAACTGTGGTCCCCAGGGCCTCGTACTGATGGACTTCAGTGTCTTGGGTAAAAGCTGGGAGTCTGCGATCCTGCATTAGTGGAAAAAACCTCCTTGTATTCCCTTGCTGCTTGGTTCCCCCTCCCGTTACCTCTTGAGCTTCACATCCTCCCTGCTGGCATCGCCTTTCCAAGACAGATTTGCCTTGGTTTACTAAAATGGCTTTGGTTCGCTGGGGCAGAGTGGGCTGGACATGGTGTTTTGTCTGTCCAAAAAATACTGTCCCAGCCCAAGCCACCAAGGAGTATTGGAGCTTCCAGCTGCACCACTCCCATATCCTGAAAGTGAGGGCATTCAAAATGAAGGTCATGAGTGTTTAGAGAGAGGTTGATGTATAACTTTGCTGTCATCGGTTCTCCTGTGTTCCCAAACTGGTGTTTAAAAAAATACAGCAAGGTTAAAGGGGCTTTCTAGGAAAAAAAAAAAAAAAGAGGTTAGGGAAAAAATATCTCCCAGTGGAAACTAGTCATAAACACAAAAAAGGCACCAGCCTTCACATCAAAGCAAAGGCTGTGGCTGGAGCCTTTTCTCGCCAGCGTGCAGCGAAGGAAAAGCTGCGGTTTGAAGAGGCCGAGCCCTGTGCGTGTCTTTGCATGGGCTCTCGGAAGGGCGCTTCGCGCGGCGCTGAGCATCCAGCCCGCCTCCCGCCTGCTTGCTCCCACGGCAGCGAGCGGCTGCCGTTTCGTTTGTCTGGGAGGAAACGGCACCATCGGCCTCCTGCTTTTGAACAGAGGAAATGTGGTTTTACAGTGGCGCAGGCAGCTGGGAAAACCTTCCTGAGCTCATGGCGGGCTTCCTCTGTGGCACAGGGAAGGGCGCGCGAGCGGCTTCGAGCAGCTTGCGGTGCGGCGCCGCGGCGGGCTGGGTTGGCGTTACAGGAAAAGGCAATAAAATCCAAAGGGGGATGGAGGAAGGGAGGCTCCCGCGGCCCCTCTCTGTGGCCGCGCGGCTGAGGGTTCGCCCCCTCGCCTGATTCCTGCGCGTCACCTTTGGAGTTTGGGGGACGCGCCCCCTCCTCTAATCTGAACCTTCTGGTTCGGTCTCCCTGGCTTCGGCACCTCTCCCTGGGCTCTTGGGGTGGCTTCGCCCGGAGCATGAACTCTCTGGGCTGTGTCGTCCGTGCATCAAGCTCTCAGGCGCACTGAGCTGCTGCACGCGGGTTTTTTTGGTAACACGGCTGAGGTCCTCGGCAGGAAGGGGCTTAGCATAATGCTGTTTTCACACATTATACCCACGTGTGCGTGCGAACAGCATAACTACCTCCTTCCTGTGTTTCTCCCCCTCTCTTGAAAACCTGAGGACCACTTTAGCCCTCTACCCTCTGTTTCTGTGATGAAGGCAGCTAGTCACTCCCTGTGACCCGGCTGATTCCGTCCCCCAAAGGGGCTGGACATGACCTGGCAGTGTGTGCTGGCAGCCCAGAAAGCCAACGGTACCCTGGGCTGTCTCCAGAGCAGTGTGGCCAGCAGGTCGAGGGAGGGGATTCTCCCCCTCTACTCTGCTCTCGTGAGAACCCACCTGCAGTGCTGCATCCAGCTTTGGCGTCCCCAGCTTAAGGACATGAACTGGTTGGAGCAAGTCCAGAGGAGGCCACGAAGATGCTCCAGGGGCTGGAGCCCCTCTGCTATGGGGACAGGCTGAGAGAGTTGGGCTTGTTCAGCCTGGAGAAGAGAAGGCTCCGGGGAGACCTTACAGCACCTTCCAGTACCTGAAGGGGCCCACAAGGAAGCTGGGGGGGACTTTTTACAAGGGCCTGTAGTGACAGGACAAGGGGTAATGAGTTTAAGTTGAAAGAGGGGAGATTTAGATTGGATATCAGGAAGAAATTCTTCCCAGAGAGGGAGGTGAGGCACTGGCACAGATTGCCCAGAGCAGCTGTGGATGCCCCATCCCTGGGAGTGTTCAAGGCCAGGCTGGATGAGGCTTTGAGCAACCTGGTCTGGTGGAGGGTGTCCCTGCCCATGGCAGGAGGGTTGGAACTGGATGATCTTTAAGATCCCTTCCAACCCAAACCATTCTGTTATTCCATGATCCAAGGGGACAAGTGAAATGCCACAATGTGTTGGAGTTGGGAACCGCTGGGGCTGCCCTCTGGGCCCTGAGCACCTTGCCTACATGCTGTGGCCCAGGACAGTTTGCTGTGTACTGCGAGTGTTGGGGGGCCAGTGAGGACAAGTGCAGTTTAAGACCTTCTGTGTCACCCCAAATCCTGGGGTGACTTCAAATCTCCTGAGGTGGTGCCAGGGAGGGTTTGTCTAAGGACCCTGGTAGGAGGGAGAGATCTAGCATAGGCAGCTCTTTCTCTTGAGGTGGGGGATCTGCTTCCCTGTCCTTCTCCCACTGTTGTGCTGGTGGCCTTGGAGGGGCAAGTTTGGGGTGATGTGCACCCTTTGGTCTGGTGTGTGGTGCTTTTCAGAACATGGCCCTGGTATTTCTGAAGCCTTTAACCCTGAGGGTAGAACAAGCAGGTAACGAGAGACGAGAACGACATTTTAATTTCCTGTCCACCACCCCTTTGGGACTTGCTTTCTTTTTTTAATTGGAATTTCCCTTTGGTTTCTTTGTCCCTTTACAACCTGAAATCTGGTTTGCCAAGGTTTTGTTTATCTAGGGTCTTGCATGTTGAATTGTTGTAATGCCCCAGGAAGGTTGGCTGTCCTGAGAACCTGTGTGTGATGGCATTGGGGCGCTATTCCTCTGCTTCTCATATGGCTTTTCTTGTGCTCTTTCATTTCAGAGACTTTGATTCCCTCTCCAAGGATGACGTCTATGAGAATAACCGCTTGGTAAGTCCCCATTATGCTGTACACAAAACGAAGAAGGGTCATTGGAATGATTTTTATGGAGGTCACATAGTGTGGGAGGGCTTTGTGATGGTGGTGAAGGAGTGAGAAAAATGTGTAAGTAACAAGCAGAAGCTTCTCTGGAAGCATAAGGGAATCTGAAATACCAGCTTCCAGCCTGGGCTGAAGAGAAGATAAGATTGTTATCCCGGTAGTTGCCAAGGCAACATCTCAGGTGGAGATTAAAATGGTGCAACGTCTTGACCTCAGCTGTTCCAGACTTGCAGGCAGTGGAAGCGGGAAACTAGTTTTACTCCAAGCATAAACAGGGGTGCTGGGCCTTGGCAGGTCTGCAGCATTCCCCTCCTGCTTGGGACAGCTGGAGCCAGCACAGAAACAGGCAGTGGAGAACGTGAAGAACCAACACCATGGGCAGGATGGAGCAGCAATAGCCTTGTTATTTTGCAGAAAGACCTAATTGCCAGCAGCTCTATTGGGTAGTCTGTGGAGACATGGGTCATCACCTTCCCAAGACAAGCTGAGTAGGGTTTCTGGGATTAGGGCTCTCCAGCTGGGTCCTGGCCATGCCCTTTCTAGACGAGTTGGCCCTTTCAGCCATTAGCAGCTATCTTTTCCCAGTCGAGACCCATGCAACGGATTTCTTGCCTAAACTGGGGTCTCCCATTGCCCCCTGCTGCTTGCAGTCTTGTGATCAGCAAGGCTTATCCAGAGACCTGGCTTAAAGCCAGGCTGAGCAGAGCTGATATCCACAGTGAGCATTTTACACCCCTGGTTACTGCAAATCCCTGTTTTCATTTATTTCTTAATTCCTTTTCTTTAGACCCCACACCTGGCACAGCATCTTGTGCCCCAGAGCACCTTCAGTCTTTACCCACACCCTGTAGCCAGTACCTCGCTGTTCAGTGCCTGCACCACTCCCATCCCCTCGCTTTCTCTTCAGTCCCTGCCATAGTCTTGCCTCGGGGATCACCGTGGGTACGCTGCCCTCGGCACAACAGCGGGACGGCCGGTGTATAGCCAGTATTCCCCATACACCACGAAGTGGGAAGCCCTCAGACAGCTCCTTCCTTCGCTCCTCCCTTTCAAGTAGTCATGTGTGCAGTTGTAGGAACTATGTGCTTCTTATCCCAATGTCCTTGTCATTCCTTCTCACTGAGGCACAAGAAGGCACTGAAGTGGCTTGTTCCTGGCAGACTGTTGAGCAGGGGTGGCTGTGTTAACGGTGGGAGGGGACGACATGGCACCTCAGAGCATGGAAGGGTGGGGAGGGTCAGTGTTTCTGTGGGCTGAGCTTTTGGGGTGATCAGGGCCACTGCTCAATAAAGCTGGTGTTCAGCTGTGTCACTGGAATTAGCTGCCAGCTGAAGTGACTTCGAGGAAAAGGCAGCTGCAGCAGCAAGTTCCCTTGCTTCTGATGCCACTTTTCCAGACAAGCAGCATGTCTGGGACCCTCTGTCTGTCAGGGGTGCCATGGGCTTACTACTTAACCTTCCCCAGCACCTTTCAAACTTTATTTCTCTGTTATTTTTCAGAGAGCATCACTTTTCTCTCCTCACTGTCTGTCTCTGCTGTTCCTGCAGGCCTTTGAATTGGCGGAGCGGGAGCTGGGCATCCCAGCCCTGCTAGATCCCAACGACATGGTCTCCATGAAGGTCCCCGACTGCCTCAGCATCATGACTTACGTGTCTCAGTATTACAACCATTTCAACAACCCCAGCCAAGGTGAGTGTCCTCTCACCCCTCTGGCTTCCAGTCTGTCCCCCACTTGAGTACAGGAAACGCAGCAGTACCTTGTGCTTCCTCCTTCCTATGGCAAATGGGAGCCGTCTGTGTTTGTGGGGAAGGGGAGAGCAGCGGTTAGTACCTGCCTCTCCTGTATCTTGCTGGTGCTGGGGAGGAAGGCTTGGAACTGAGAGTAGAGTAAGGCAGGGTTTCACAAGAGGTGTGGAGCGATTTTAACAGCTCGGGCACCAGAAAGAGGAACGCCTTGTTTCTCCTCCCTTTGCATTCCTGCCGCTCGGGTTGGGCCACCGCTGCTGCTCATCAGCCCCCTTTCTGATCTGCTTTAACCCACTGACACGGGAGAAAGCCAGATACCAGCCTGCCTACAGCAGCTAATTTTTATCACATCGGTAGGTGTAAAGCGGCTGGAGGAGAGAGGGAGGGAGGCCAGGGTGGAGTGTCTCAAATCAGCTCATCTGTCCTTGCAACTGCAACCTGAGCTGAGTGTTGCTCTGAGACAGCTCTTCCAGGGCATCCCTCCTGCGCGGAGACGAGGGCTCCGGGTCTCTGCTCTCTAGACACAGCTTCACATAAATCTCTTGCACGTGCGTTTCTCCAGGGATGTGGCCTCCCAGCCAAGGACTCGCCGCTGGGGATTGGTGTGTGAGTGCCAGCCCTGACAGGCGGGGGCTGCCTCTCAGACCTGCTGACAGCCTGGAAGCCCTGAGGCCCGCGGGCCATGACAATGCATCAGCAGCTACTGGGGGTGCTCTGGGTTTTAAGCGTTGCTTAGGGAGTTGCTTACAAGGAAGTCAAGCAGCATTTGATGAGTAAATCAAATCACAGTGAGAGGCTGGTGTCCCTGGGCCACGGAAGGGGCTCCGCAGCAGGACTAGGCTCTCTGGCAGCCTCGCAGCTGACCCATTATTAGATTGTGTTTGTCTCTTCCCCCTAAAATAGGCACTGAAGTGTTGGGAGCGGCAAGTCCCGTCCTTGTCACAAGGCTGGATGATTTTATTTTTTTCCCCTCCCCTTCCCCCACATGGGTGGCATGAGTCACCGCTCCTCTGGTGCCTGATCCTCCTTGCCTTCTGCCTCCAGCCAGAGTCCCTCCGCCTATGAAGCGCCCAGCTGCTGCCTCCTCGCCTCCTCTGCTCTCCCACAAGAAGCCCGTGGCTGCAGTCGAGACTCCCCCAGCACCACAGGTACCTGATTTCTTCATTCAAAGCCAGATAGAGGCAGCGGTCCTGCCTGCACTGCCGGTGAGGAGATGGGAGAGAGCCTGTCACAGCAGGATGGATCTGTGCAGGGAGCTGTGCGTTTTGGAGTAGGAGTGGTGTTTGGGATTTTGGTGCCTTGGAGGACCCAGCTGAGAGAGTGGTTTCTCTCTAGGAGTCCGTGGATTGAAATTTGTCCATGAGGCAAGTGGCTGGGGGGAGGGGATTGGTACCAGATGGTTCCTTGAGCCACCCAGGGCACAAACCCCCTCCTTCCTATGGGAGGATAACCCTGTAGATGAGGAAGGAGGAGGAATGCGGGATTAGAAGAGCAGGAAAAGATGCCTTTTGCTTTCTTGGACCTTTATTTCAGGTTTTAGCAGATGTCTGGGATGGCACATTTTCCAAAGAGAGGGGGTTGCCCTTGCAGGTCCCTGCTGTGCAGGGTTTAGATGACACCCTTCCACACTCCCATTTCAGCCCTGCCTCTAGACAGGGGCAAGGCACCTTTTGGAGTGGCCCCTTCTAATTTGGGAAGAGGCAGCTTGCCTGTGCCGGGCCTCGGGGGCAGCTGTTCCTGTGCATTGTTGGACCCTGAGGTCAGCCCCTGAGCAGTGCCATAAGCACTCAGCCATGGACCTTGCATGGGGAACAGCTGCTCCAGAGGAGCCGTGGGCTGGGGGGTGGCTGGTGGCCCCTGCTCTGATCTCCCCACGCATCGTGTCCTAGGATGATGCCCCTTCGGAGCCGGTGGAACAATCCCAGCGCACCACGCTCAGCAGTACCTGTGCGGCCTGCCAGCAGCACGTCCATCTGGTCCAGCGCTACCTGGCCGAGGGCAAGCTCTACCACCGCCAGTGCTTCAGGTATGTTGTGGCCAGGCCTGGCGGCACAGCTGCCCTCCCCTGGTATGCTGGAGGGCTGCAGCCCACCTTCCTGCCTCCGTGTGCTTGGGCAGCATGGAACACTGATGACAGTGCCCAAAATGATACTGAAGAGGGTCTGTTTTACCTGCCAGCCCCTTGTCCCCAGGGTTTGACTAGCCCCTTGTGTTCTCAACTCCCTGCCTCCCCTGCTTTCTTGTGCTTTCCCAGTTCACTGACTTGGCATCCCAGCTCCTTGTTCTTCTCCCACCTCCATAAACCAGGATGCTCTGCCTCTTTACAACCTGCCTACCCAGAATCCCCAGTATCACCTTCCAATGAGGTCTAAGACAGGACATCATCCCACAAACCTTCCACCTACACTCCACATCCTCAACTGGATATACAGGCTCCCACGCTGCCTGGGGTGGTGCTGAGCCCTCAGGGGAGCTTGTGGAGAACTGCAGACTGTTACCAAACCGAGGAATGAGATGTCAGCAGCTCTGTGGTTCCTCCCTGGGTGCAGGTCCTTACCTGCAGCACCTGTGAAGTCATTTCGCTTTGCTTTCCCTGCTCTGATGATGAAGGGATGAGATCTCTCCTGTGGGCCACAGGATAAGGGCTGGCAAGTGGGCAGCTGGCGTTTGAGGACAGAAATGTTGAGCCACTGGGAAGATACAGGAGTCCTCCCTCACCTGTGTAAACAATTCCTGCCAAAGCCAGCTGAGGATGTGTCATAGACACAGTGTCACAGGAACAAGCTGGGCTGGGCCTCATCAAGCTTCCCATCTGCAGCCAGGGCAAAAGCAGGAGCTTTGGGGTGCAGCTGCAGCATTGCTCATGGGCCAGGAATAGGAGAGGTGCCGTGTAGGCCCTGGCATAGCTCAGGGCCCTTCAGACTGAGCAGTGAGATCCCTCTAATTTTATCCTGGGTGTTTTGCCTCCTCATGCTTTTCTTGTCTTTTTTTTTTTTTTTTAATTGCTAATTCATGGGTGCTCTTTGGTCAGGAATGTCCTGTGTCCACGTCTTTTGTGGCTTCACAGAGATAAAACCAAACCAAACCTCCATTCTCCCTTTGTCCGAACTTGCCACCTCTTCATTTCATCATACCCCTTGTTTCTAGAGCACCTGCGTCCTCATGCTCCTGCTCTGTATTTCAAAGGAAGTCCCATTCAACTGGGCACCCAGAGTGGAACTCCTCACCAAAGTGACCTGCTTGCAGTGTAGGGCAGCCGGTTGCTGTGAGCTCCAGGTATTCAGACAAGAAGAAACAAGTTTGTTTTCCATGGGAGTGCTTGATTGGCCCCTTGCCCTTGGCTCTCTTTCATGTCAGCTATCCTCCTACCTTCCCAGGTGGAAAAGGGCTGCCCAGGTTGCCAGTGCTGTGTATTACGCTTGCGCCTGGAGGGCTTCATTAGGGAGTATTCAAAGGCTCAGTTTGGAAAGAGCGGATGATCCGAAGAGCTCTGGCAGACAGTGAAGGATGGGGAAGCTATTAGCCTAGTTTCAGCAGGCAAGGCAGAGTGAGTGTAAGAACAGCCCTACTGCGTCATTCCCTGGTCCTTCCAGCCAAATACCCTGGCAGGGGCTGCGGTCGGCACCACAAGGGTGAGTGTGAGACTGGGCTAGGCATGTGTGCTGCTTCTCCAGAGTACTCTTCCAGCCCCAGTGTCCTGAGTCGGAAATGGTGTGAGTTTATTTGATGCTTAGTGTTTGAGGGGGTTTTTTAATTTGTTTTATTTTTTCCCCTAAAAATGTGTCTGATGGTTCTTGGACCCTTGGCCCCTGTGAGGCAGCCTGTAGCCTCCCTGTGCCAGTTCTGAACCAGCTGCTTCCTAATTCCAGCTGATACTCCCCTTTTCGTGTCTGCGGGCGGTCCATCCCTCTCCCCCTCCCAGGGCCACCTGCGATCTCGTAGCTCTCCTGTCCCCCACCAGCTGCATCTTTTCCAGGAAAACTGTGGGTTTCTAATTTTCCAGGTCTGGAAACCATGCTGTAGCCCAATACCAACTGTTGCCTTTCCACATCTATTAAATCCATTCCGGGTTGAAGGAGGAACTCAAATGCCTGCCGTATTCGAGTTGTGAACTCTCCATGGGTTCGCACAGCGGGGTGGTGACGTTTCTCTGTTCCTCTCCTTTCCCAGATGACTTCCCCATGACCGCACTAGGATTCAGTAGCAGGGGTGGGAACTAACTCCGTGGCCCTGCAATGATCTCCCAGGTGCGTTTTCTTGAGGGCAGGATGGCGACCCCATCTCACAGGGCTCTCTCTTCTCCTTGGCAGGTGTAAGGAGTGCTCCAGCACGCTGCTCCCGGGGTCGTACAAGCCCGGGCCAGAGGCAGGGACGTTTGTCTGCACACAGCATCGTGGTAAATTGGCCGTGAGTGGAAAGGTGGAGAGGAGGCCCAGCCCAGACCGACGGTCGCCAGAGCTGAGAACTGAAACTGGGGCTGGCAGCGTGAGCGAGGACGCTCTCCCCGCGGCAGCAGAAGTGGGGAAGGACGATGGTGAATCGCTGGAGAGCGTGGCAGAGACCCACGTGCCTGCAGAGGGGCCAGCAGAGAAGGACAGCATGCGCAGCAAAGCAGAGACAGCCGCGCCCCTCGCCAACGCAGGCAGCGGGGCACCCGTGTCCCAAACTCCCCCCAGACCTCCCCTTCCCAGCAAACCCACGGTGCTCATCCAGGACAAAGCCAACTCCCTGGACGGCCAGCTCAGAGACGTGCGGCCCACCCCTGCCCCAAGGAGGACCACCGACTCCTCGGCCCTCTCCCCTCCCACCTCTCACCCTGTCCCCCGGCCGCGCTCCACTCTCCAGGGTGAGGGCGGCGAGTGCGGTCCTGGCGTGGTGAACGGTAAGAGAGCGTGGTGGTGGCAGGGGTTACCCTCCGCGGGAGGTGGTTGGCTGCAGGCTGGATTAGGTTTGCTCTTCCTCTGCAGCCTGAGGCCCTTCTGCCTCTGAATAAATCTGAATAAATCTCGGGATCTCACGCCAAGCCTTCAGCTACCAGCCACCCCTATAGCGGGTTGCTAGGTCTCATGCCTGCCTGCTCCCTTGTTTTTCTCCGGAGCTCTTGGGGTGCAGCAGCATGGGGGGAGGTGGCAGTGCTAGAGCAGTTCACAGGTGTGGGGCGGAGGGTCAGGTCAGTCCTCCCGGTGCAGCTCCGGGGGTGGGGAGTAAAAGGCTGCGGGGGATGTTTGGGGTTAACCGACTGTACCGACTGTGGGAGAGATGCCACGAGGCCTTCAGAGAGTGGGAATAGCCAGCCTCCCACAGGGAGACGCCTAAGAGGTGCCTTGTGTTGATTTAACCTCTTTCTTCATGACCTTTTGGTGTTGTGACAGTCTGATCCTGTGTCTTTCTAGGTAGGGTACCTGAACCCAGCCCCCCTGTCCCAAAACCCCGAGGGAGACCCTGCTCCTCCGATCGGTACGTCCTTCTGTTTGCAGCTCACCCGCAAACCCCACAGCGCGGCGGGGCTGTGGGGGTGGCTTAATTGTGGTCTCCTCTCCCACCTCCATTGGCCCCTGCTCTCGGGAGGGTGTAGGCTGTGACCCCTGATGGGTGCCAGGCTGACAGGGATTGTCCATACCCTCCAGGGCCTTTGTCTTTTTGGGGTTTGTCAAGATTCTGAGGGCTCAGAAGGGCATTTCTGTGGCCCATGCAGACTGCCAAGTGCCTTCTGAACAGCCCTGCTCGTGGGTGCTGAGCAGAGGGGGGACACTTGTCTGCCTGTGAAGGGTTTGTGAGTGCCCAGCTGCGACCTTTGCATGCCCTGGGCTTTTAGCCCAGGGCCCGCTGGCGTCGGTTCCTTCTTGCCTGCTCTTGGGACAGAGGTTGCACAAGCACCCCGTGTTCACACCGGCCAAGGCACGGGTGCCTGTGGCTGACGAGCAGTGATTCCCTGAGCTGTGGTTTGGGCTCGCCGCAGGCTGTGCCTCCAGAGGAGCTTTCTGCCGCAGGAGTTAGCAAGGAGGCATCCATCCCTGGGACGCTTGGACAGCCCTCTCAAGTGTAGGAAGGGAGCATGACTGCAGAGGGAAGGTATCTGGTCTTGACTCCCCCTCCATGCACTGCCTGGGGAGCAGAGCTGGGTGTAGGAATGGTTTTGGGGAGGGAAGAAGGGCTGTGCCCATAAAGCTCAGCCTTCACCACTGCTTAATAAATGGAAGCTGTAATATTCTGGGCCCAGCGGGCGAGTCAGGCAGGCTGTGATCCCCTCAGGCCCATGGGTTTGCCTCCAGCCAACAAGACACTTTGTGCCTGGGGAAGGCTGGAGCCACCCTTGGATGAGAAAGCTGCTTCTGCATGGGAGATGTCCTGCTCCATCTGTCCTTTCTCCTGGGGGCTAAGTCCCTCTCCTGTGCTCACCTTCCTGGCTTCTCTGTGCTCCCTGCCACCTCTGTCTCTCTTCTCCCAGTGCTGCAGCTGCTGCGAGAGCCAAGGATCCGCCCTGGATGGCCTTAGTGCAAGCAGAGCCCAAGAAGAAGCCAGCTCCCCCTCCTCCCCCAGGCAGCAGCCACGAGACTCTGAGCAGGACTTCGGAGGAGGAGGATGGGGAGGAGGTGGGGAAAGCCAGGAACGAGGACAGCAGGTCTGACGCCACAGAGTCCAAACCGTACAACCCCTTTGAGGACGAGGATGAGGAGGAAGAGGAGAGTGCTGCTGCCCAGAAGAGCACACCTGAGCAGGAGCAGAGCGAGACCGCTGCCAAGTCTCTCCACCCCTGGTATGGCATCACTCCCACCAGCAGCCCCAAGGCGAAGAAGCGGCCAGCTCCGCGAGCTCCCAGTGCTTCCCCACTAGGTGAGCTTCTCCCCACCCCCTTATCCCTCCTCCACACCCCCTGTGCAGCCCCTTGGAGGCTCCCCTTCCCAGGGCACCTCTGCATCACCCTGGCCAGGCCTTTAAGCAGTGATGGTTGTGCTGGGACTTGTTAGCCATGTCCCCTCTACCTGCTGGAGCACAGCACTGGCAGGCAGAACCCTTTTCTCTGGAGGCTCCCATCTGTCCTCTCTGCAGAGACACAGACACTGGTTCCGTTGGCACTCGTGACCACCCCCAGTACATACCACTCTCCCCTTCTCTCCTGCGCCCCCCTCCTTCCTCCCTGAGCTCTCCCTTTGCTTTGCAGCCCATCACCCCATCTCCAGGCTGTCACACTCTGAGCCATCATCCTCCACCCCGTCTCCAGCCCTCAGCCTTGAAAGCATCAACTCTGAGAGTTCAGCCAAGGTGCTGGGCGACACCGATGAGGCCTCGGTGCCCAAAAGCTCCTCCGAGCCCACTGTCCACACACCAACAGCCACCAAGACCTCTAGCACTGACACGCCACTGGCCAGCGTCTCCTCCGGCGAAAGCCCTGCTGCCCTAGCCAGCCTCTCCACCAACTCCTCCTTCTCCTCCTCCGGCGAGCTGGCCAGCTTCAGCGGGGAGGCGCAGCCCAGCACCCCACATGCCAGCAGGAGCGTCTCCACTGGCAGCTTGAAGACCAGCCCCAGCCGGCTGCCCCCGAAACCTCCCGCTGGGGCTAGCCCTACACCCATCCTCTTGGCTTCGGATGGGGCTGCTGGGAGCCCTAGGACCCCCTCCTCGCCCAAGCCGCAGCTGAAGGTGAGGTGGTGACCCTCCTCCCATCCAGAGCAGAAGGTTTTTCTTCCCTGCCCATCACTCGGTCACAGTGGGGGTCATGCGTCCCAGCCTGTCCCTTCGGTAGGTTTGGTGTGCGCCCCCCTGAAAGCAAGCGTCAGGAATGTGCTCGGTCGATGGTGGCTCTGCTCAAGCCCTGCCTGCCCCACGTGCTAGAGAAGGGGCAGGATGTCGTGTGCGCTGAGAAAACAGGAAGGGAACCGTGAAGGAAAACGATTTGGCATGTTCGGTAGGCTGGGGAGGTGGTGCCAAACAGGAGCCTGGACGGTTTTTGTCTAGGCTGCTGCTGGAGATCGGTGCTGTGTTCCTCCTCTGGGAGCGCGTGAGGCAGGACACACCCCAGGGCTGCCCTGTCTGCTCAGTCCCAGCTGTTGGGATGCTATATCCCTTCCCTTTCCCGGACCCTCACGTATCTCCTTTTGTCCCCTGCGCTCCAGTCTTCCTGCAAAGAGAACCCCTTCAACCGGAAGCCATCGCCTGCCGCCTCCCCCTCCGCAAAGAAACCTCCCAAGGGTTCCAAGCCGGTGCGTCCTCCTGCTCCGGGTCATGGCTTCCCCCTGATCAAACGCAAGGTAAAAGGGGTCTTTGGGAGCAGGGGGGGCAAAACCCAGCTCTGTACTGTCCCCGGGGCCGTAGCTGTACACACGCAGCCTGCTGCTATGTGTATGGGTAGGGATTGTGGCTGTGGCTGGGGAGGAAGGCGTCTAGGCAGCACCCTTTGCTCCAGCGTGGGATGGGGATTTCGGATCCACACATCGGTTCTGTTGTCCCCTGGCCCCCGTTAGTGCTGACCAGCCTCAGGGTTACCCCTGGAAACTGGGAGTTGATGGTAATGGAATTCTCTGCCTTGTGATTTGGCAGGTGCAGACGGATCAGTACATCCCTGAGGAAGACATCTATGGGGAGATGGATGCCATCGAGCACCAGCTGGACCAGCTGGAACACCGTGGGGTGGCCTTGGAGGAAAAACTTCGCAGCGCTGAGAATGGTACGTGGGGTGGGTGTGGGACAGGATGGGACCCTAGGACTGCCCTGTGTCCACCTAAGGAGATAGCAGCGGTGACTTCTTCCCTGTGGATCTGGGGTTGCAAGAGCACAGGGGGCTGTGCTGGGCTCCAAGAATGGTCACAGCCATACCGTGGACACGGAGATGTCCCTAGAGCTGGTGGGAGAAGAGATAGGGTTTCTCCGGGGCTCAGGAACAGGCTGAGGCCAGGCTGGCTTCAGCCCAGTGTCCCTCTCTGGCTTGGCAGGGCCCCTCCTGCTGCAGAGTGGTGGGATCCTGCGGGGCTGGGGATGGCTGTGAGTTGTCTCATTGTTTGCAGACAGCCCTGAGGACAGCCTGCTGGTGGACTGGTTCAAACTCATCCACGAGAAGCACATGCTGGTGCGCCACGAATCGGAGCTTATCTACATGTAAGTGTGAGCGAGCGTGTGGGGAGGCACCGACGCAGGGAACCCTGTCCCAGCCCTCCTGCAGTCGGTGCTGCCAGGGGAGAGCCTGACACAGCCTCCTTGCCTGGGGAAGGGAGGGAGAAAGGCCAAGCAGACTACTGTATCCAAACACAGAACTGACCCACTGCGAGTCACCACAGCCCCTGCAGCATCTCCTCTGGGAAGGCCTTGGGCAGCCAGGGCTGGTCCCTGCTGGCACTTGGTCCCTGGCTATACAGGAGATGATCAGACCCTCGGTCGTTCTTCCCAAGCTCGCCCTGTGCCTTGGGATGATGTTCTGCCTCCCTGGAGCCTGGCAGTGCTTCCTGGCAGCATCTCCTTCCCTTGCAGCTTCAAGCAGCAGAACCTGGAGCAGCGGCAGTCGGATGTGGAGTATGAACTGCGTTGCCTCCTCAACAAGCCGGGTAAAGCATCGCACTGGGTGCGGTTGCCTGTTTTCCCCGTGGGCTTCATCCCCCTGCCTCTGTCCTGGCGGGTCTCGGGTAGAGAGAGACGGATCTGTAGGGATGCCAGCACAGTCAGCTGGCATTAGAGCTGCTGCCCCATCACACTGTGTGCCCCAGCCTTGTGCAGGGACCCGCTCCTGTTGTCCCCAGTGGATGGCATCCACAGGGCTCTTCCCCCGTGGCACCGTGTGCCCAGCTGGCCTGCAGCCTGGCAGTGCAGCAGGGGATCGTGCTAGGGGGTCTCTGCCCCCAAAGCTCTGAGTTTCAGAGGTCTTTCAGCCATTTAACTGCCTGTCTTTCCTCGGGATTCGGCTGAGTAGAGAAGGACTGGACGGAGGAGGACCGAGGGAGGGAGAAGGTGCTGATGAAGGAGCTGGTGACCATCATTGAGCAGAGAAACGCTATCGTAAACTGCCTGGACGAGGACCGGCAGAGGTGAGCGAGGAGTGGGATGGGCTGGGGGAGAGGGGAAAAGTGTGGCCAGTCAGACTCAGTGGCACAGGGGCAGCTCCAGGGGGTGGCCCAGGGTGTTCCTGTTGCTGACGTCTTTCCCGTTCTTCCCGATCCTTGTCTCTTTGAATGCCCTCTGTGGGAAAGACAGGGCAGTACGTGCAGCACATGGAATTTATCCTGCTGGTAGCGAATGCTCACAAGAGAGTGATGGATCTGTCCCTCCGCAGCTTCTAAGCAGGAGGTTCTCTAGCCTGAAACGAGACTGCGGGGCTGAAGTGCTGACCACCTTCTCTCTCTGTCTTTCAGAGAAGAGGAGGAGGATAAAATGTTGGAAGCTATGATTAAAAGGAAAGGTAAGAAACAATCGGGATGATTTTTTTGGCACAATGTTTTCACTGTTGACCCCAGCGAGGGGCAGCAGGAGCCATGGATGGAATGGTGTGCAGGAGGGGAGATGGAATGTGGAGGCATTCCTGTGAAAGTTTGGGGCACGGCTGTGCCGCACACCCATCACCACAGGAAGAAGTGTGCGTACGGGGGGGGGGGGGCCTTTATTCACAATCTTCACCCTTGCCCTTGATGTACGACCGTCAGCATCCCTCAGTAACAAACCTCCCTTTGCAACCCCAGAATTTCACAAGGAGATGGAGACTGAGAGCAAGAAGAAAGGCAAATTCAAGCCCATGAAGGTGCTTAAGCTGCTAGGCAACAAGCATGACTCCAAGAGCAAGTCGCCCAAGGAGAAAAGCTAGGGCAGGATAATGCCGGCAGTGGGAGGGATGTGCTGCCCGACTGCCCCGGCCTTCCCATGGCTGGCTGGGACACCCACCAGGAACGGGGGCTTGTCTCCCTCTGCTCCCCTCGCCTCTCCCCCCGCTCCCTCCCCGGCCACCGGAGCTGCCGCCCCAGGGAGACGCTAGCCCTCTGCCCAGAGTGGGGGAGTCTGACCAAAGCACTGCCCTTCCCGAGGCTGCGGAGGAGCCTGACTGCCCCCTCCGGGAAGCCTTGCTAAGGAGGCGGGGGAAGATGGATTCGCTTTTTGGATATGTTACCCCATTGCGTGTTCTTATTTACTGAGAAGCAAGCCAAGGAGATTGGTGTTTGTGGGAAAACTTGCACTAACCGCCCCCCTGTCCCCTCTCCCGCTCTAACTGTGACACTTCCACGTGCCTCCGACCTCTGCGAGGAGGGGACTGGGCCTGCCTGTCCCTCCCTGCCCGCCTGCGCTTGTCCCCTTCCTGCCCCGTTTTTAACTTCAGGAGAAAACGCTGGCATTAGGATCAGGATTCTTTGGGTTTTACTGGCCTAAACTAAAATGTTAAGAAAACACCCCCGCATCACAAGGCTCTAGAGCCGCAGCCAAAAAAATAACTGGTGCCCTATTTATTTTGAGCTGCCCCCTCCCTCGAGCGCCAGGGCTGGGTGGGTTCTGTCACGGGACCGAGAGGGCCCAAGGGGACGGCGAGGAGGCCGCTTGCACGCCCTACTCAGGACATCCTGCCCCTCCCCACCCCCCCACCCCCCCCCCGCCTGCTGCTGAACACCCCTGACTCCGCTGCCTTTCATGTGGGGGAGGGAAGAACATTCCTTTCCCAGGCAAGGGTGGAAAAGCTCAAAACTGATTCAGTGCCGGCAAGAAGCACTGGACTTGTGCCCCTGCTCACCAGTGCCACCCTGGAGCGGCTGGAGAGGGCGGCACGGTCACAACTGACCTTTACCCAGCTCCGTCTGCGTGTACTTTACAGTCATGCAGGGTTTGGCTGGTTGTTTTGTTACACCTCCTTTACTAGATGAATTCAAACCCACCCTAAAACTCCTTAACCCCCTTATTTTATTTGTCGTGTGTGCGTGTGTGTACAATGGAGGAGGGAATGGGGGTGGGGGGTGTTCTTCCAACCATCCCTCCTTCCGTTTCTGTTTCCTGCCTTCTCCTCCAAGGTGAGGAGTTATTTATTGACTTGTTGGCTCGGTCTGAATGACGAGTTTCACGGGTGTTTGGTTGGTCAGCTGTTCGTCATGCCTTCTCTTTAGATAGAACCAGCCCCGAGCAAACTGCTGCAGCCCCTTCCAAAACCCAACAGGCTTTAGCCAAAACGCTCTCGGAGCAGTGCCTTGCAGGGTAGCTGGCGTAGCATTCTGGAAAGGCATCCTCCTTTCCCAGAATCCGAGGGACCTAAGCCCCTCCTTGATCCCAGCGTGGCCCCCGTGGCTGGGAGAGGGCAAGCTCAGCCCCAGGCTGCTGAGGAGCAATGGAAGGGGAGATCCCAAAGCACAACTCTTCTCCAAGGAGAAGTGAATCCGCTTAAGAGCCTGCTGTCACGGCACTGTTGCCAAAGGCCATCGGGATCGCAGCAGCCTGACACCCCTTGGCCCCGTGCCCCATCAGGAGTCCGATTTGTAATTTATACTGTACTAACTCTGTGACTTCCATCCACCTCAACGGAAATAAAAGAAACATGGGATTAAAAAACCAATGACGGCTTGGATTTCCCATTCCTCTGTGCACTTGCGCTGCCCCGGGGACAGGGCACGCTGCCTGGCTTTGGGCTGATGAGTATTGCTGAGAAGGCGATGGTGGGATCTTAAGGTAGTTGGGAGGTGGATTTTATGCTGGCATTTACGCAGGAATAGCGGGGTGTCGTGCTTGAGCCTGCTTGGGCGTACATACGAGGTGAGCAAACAGCCGTTGCCAGGCTCTGCGGGAGACGGACGGCTGTTCTGCATACCATGCTTTGAGGAACCAAAAAATCCCGGCGAGCCGGCAGCAAAGCGTGGCACGTGCTGGGCTGAAATCCCCTCTCCCTCCTCAGCGCAGCAGCTGTGTTCCCGAGCGGCTGCCCTGAAGTTTGCTGATGCACGCGATCGCGGCCGGGAGGGCTCGTGTTTGCGCAAGACCACGCGGCTGCGTCTTCCTCCCCGCCGACTGCTGGCACAGCCGTTCCCAGAGTTGGGGTGGAGGGGGGACGGGAGTGGGTTGTAGATGTAGATGGCAACGTGCATGTTAGCGTCGTGCTGTCACGAGAAACCACCTCCGGGTGGATGGCCAGGAGCGACGCTTTTGGTGTTGGATGGCTGTAGTAGGCAGAAGGAGGCTTTGCTTCGCCACGTTTTGGGAGGCGCTGCTGTGTGGTTTTGCCTCTTCCATGTTGTTGAGCAAGAAGGGATCCAGCGCGTGGGTAGGATTTGACAACAGCTTGCTTCTGTTACTGCTTATGTACAAACTGCTCCTGCCTTCTGGCTCCAGGCAACAGGTGGGGCTGCCCCCTTTTTGGGCACAGACCAACTCTTGAGACTCTGATGCCAAGAGTCTGGGAAGAAGAGGTGGGAAAGAAATTGCACTAGTGTTTTTCCCTTGGCCTAGTTGTGGGGACCGGCTTTGTCCTCACCAGGGAAATCTTTCGCCGTGATCTCTCTCATCTCCTCGCTTCTCTTCTTGTCAATGATCTCCATCTCACGCATTTTCTGCGAAGCACAAAGGGGAAGGGCTGAGCGGGGACAATGCCAGCAGCTGTTTTCAACCCCAAGAACAAAGGTTCTGTTTCCCTGATTAAGTTACACACAGACATGGAAAAAAAGGCTGAAAACCTCTATCCTCCATTCCCCAGATTCACGCCTGTCCTGTGCCACGCAAGGGAACGCTCGGTTCTCTGCCCCTTTCCACTCAGGTACTGCAGGGAGACTGCTTTAAGGTCTCCAACACCGGGGGTTCCCTCCACGCGCTGCACAGTTGGCGTCACCAGGGCCCTTGCCTACCTGTGAGATTTCAGTGAGGACAATCCTTCGATACTTCTTTCCCTGTCCTAGCGCTTCCATCTCTGCCAGGAACTCCTTCCTTTCCCGAACTTCATTCACCACTGACGGATGAGAGAAAACACTGTGGAAACAGGATTTGGCCGAAAGGCAAGAAAACGTGTTTCTGTCTAGATCTGAACCCCCAGTCCCCTAGCTCTGCTTGAACAGTGGTCCTGCTGGGGGCAGGGAAGGGTGATGTCTGCCCTAACACTCATCTTGCACGTGTCATCAAAATATTTCACTGGTCCCTTACACAATGGGAAGTGTCTCCTCTGCCCATCTTTCAGGAACGGTAACTTTCTAGTTTTCTCTGTACAGACAATCCCCTCCTGCTTGTGGGCAACTTAACCGGCCTGTGGATGGAGACAGAACCTGCTTAAAGCTGTTGAGGTTCATTAATTGACATTCATCACCCAGTGACCGCAACCACCTCTGCTCCCAGGACCAGTACGGGCACGGAACGTGAGCTGCCGCTTTACAGCACAGACCTGCAGCCAGCTCATCCGAATCCTGCCACAGTACAAAGTACGTGGCTATTTCAGACGTGTCAAGGACAATGCACACCTTGTGACACGTTTTAGAGGACACAAAGCGTGCGTGAAGCCAGACGTGCTGGCTTCCCTGCAGCAGGGACCAGAGCACCCCTCCTGCACACGTTATTCTGTCATTGTCCGTCTCTGAGCCGCCCTGGCCAGCGAAGGGCTGGCTGGGGTGTACACACGCCTTGGAAACTCAAGCACAGAGGGGTATTAAGCAGGGTTTTGCCATCCCAGAATACTTGATAGGCCAAAGTCCACCACTGCTTAAAATTCTGCTTGATATTTAAGCTTTGCTAGTGTTACTGCTCTGATCCTAGAGTGAAAAAGAACAGCCCAAACCATGGCCAGACTGGCAAGCATCCTAGTCTACGCTGAGTTACGCTGGCTGGAAAACGGACCCGCGGTCCCGGGGCTTCCTGCGCGGGTCACCCTGCGCGTCCCTCAGGCATTCCCCTACCCGCGGAGTTCACTTTGTGCAGGCAACCCAGGGAGCGTGAATCTGCCAGCAAACCTCTGCAGTGTAAGCTCTGCGAGGATGGCTGGACTGCAGAGTCACAGCAGCAAGTCCTTTCTCTTGGAAACCGGGCTTCGTGCCTCCGTCCACAATGGGCTTCAGGTTACAGGCAACACGGTCTGCCGCCCCAGCCCTCGGAGGGCGCTGGCTTCCCGGGCTTCCCTCCTGCCTTCCTCCGGGATACGTAAAGACATACGTTCTTCAAAGCGGTCAGGCTCAGGTATCTCCTCTTCCTTTGTCTGAACCGGCATCGGCTTCACCTCGTGCTCCACCACATCCTTCCCTGTCGCCAAGATGTTTTGGAGCCTTCGCTTCTCCTTTTCCAAATCTCCTGTGAATGCCAAGGGGGAAAATCAAGGATTAGCAGCCTGTCTCCTCAGGGAGGAGCCTGACCACCCTCTTTCCCTGCTGATGATGCCAGGGGGAGCGTTACGTTAACGACAGCCCATCCCCGGACTGAACTGCACAAGCACCCCAGGCGGCATCCTGTATTTATTAGCGATGTTGGCCGACTTACGCCTCACCTGCGGCTTGAATTTCTCCCGGGTGTAGGCATCTCCTGCCTGGCAGACCTTGGCAGGTCGGAGATGCGGTTTAGCTGGAAGCCTGATGGGCTGACAAACTGGCAGGGAGAAGGCAGGCGCTGCGGGCGCTGGCTCTTGGCTGGATGTGGGGTGGCACTGGAGGGGCAGGGTATCTCCTCCTGGAGAACAAAAAATACCGGTAAATCAGACAGAAGGAAGCCTGGAGCGGTGGTCCCGGGCTACCACCAGCAGCAGATCTGCCTGTTGATCCACCACGAGCGAAGACCCCGGGTGCCGCAGGTGTCTCACCCTGGTTGTGGGTATGCCCTGACGTGAGACAGGCTCTGGTCCGAGTCACGCCATTGCACCTTCGTCCCCGGGTGACCCTCAGGGACGCCTTGCCCCGTACGTCTCTGCGTGACAGCAGCGGCCATGCTGCTGGCTGAAAGCACTCGCCCGTCCAAGCGGGCTGCGGGCGGATGCCCCCGTCACGCGACGAGCAGCAAAAGCTCTTCACCACAGCCCAGCCGCGGGAGAATGAGGCCGTCACTCACGTTTCACGCAGTCCATCAGGTATCGCCTCTGGAAACGCGACAGCTTCGACTCCTCCATCATGGCTGAAAAACATGACGTAAGGCTGAAAACATGACATAAGGCTGAAAACATGACGTAAGGCTGAAGACGGCAGCCTCAGGACGCCCCACGCCCCCCCTCCGGCAGCGGAGACGGGCCGAGGAGCCTGCCCCGCCTCGCACCCCAAACGCAAAGGGGGTGCAGGTTCACAAGGCTCAAGCCGGGGCGGCGCCACCAGCGCCGGGCCCGCCCCGTACCCCCGCTCCTGCCCGAGGGAAGGGCGGTGGGAGAACGGGTCGGATGCCGGCGCTCCGGCGGGATACGGGGAGGCCGAGCAGCTGGGCTCGGGCCCGGTCCCGCTCCGCCGTTACCTCTGAGCAGCTCCCGAGTCCCCGGGCTGTACGGGGCTGGCCCGGCAGCGCGGCCGCCGCTGCCCCCCGATGCCGCCGCCGAACTCCCGCCGCGGCCCGGCGCTCCGCCGCCCCCCCGCCTCCCGCCGGGCCCGGCCGCCACCGGCGACGACGTCTCCATAGCGACCAGCAACGCTCCGGGAGGGAACGGAAGCGACGACGAGAGGAGGGAGCGCGGCGACGCGTCGCCACGGCAACGGAGCCGCCGGGGCGCTTCCGGGGGCGTCACGGCTGGCACCCGGAAATGGTTCCTATTACTTCCGGCCGGCAGGCAGGCGGTGGGGAGGCAACATGTCTGACAACGAGGACAAGTGAGAGCCGGGTCGGCTGGGGTGGGAAAGGGCGGGCGGCGGGGGGGTCGCGGCCTGGGGCGCTGGGTCGCGGGAAGCCCGTAGCGGCGGCCCGGCCTGGCCTGGTCTGGCCTGGCCTTCCCGCCCCACGACATGCGTGTTCCTTCCGCAGCTTCGATGGGGACGACTTCGACGATGTGGAGGAGGATGAGGGCCTGGAGGACCTGGAGAACGCGGAGGAGGTGGGTGTCCCGCGGGCCGCCGCAGGAGCTCTGCCCGTACCTCGGGCCTCCGTCGCGGCCCGGCTGGGCGGTCGCCTGGGGCTCAGGAGGCCTCGGGGGCTCGCCCAGCGCTGCGGGGCCTGGTGGGCGCAGCTGAGCTGCGGCGCTGGTTCGCTTTCCCCAGGAGGGACAGGAGAACGTGGAAATCCTCCCCTCGGGAGAACGGCAGCAGGCGAACCAGAAGCGGATCACTACGCCCTACATGACCAAATACGAGCGAGCCAGAGTCCTGGGCACTCGCGCCCTCCAGATAGCGTGAGTAGTTCGCTCCGTGTTTGGAGCGATGCCACTGCTGCTTCTACCTTCCCTGTTAAAGTTACTTTCCTCCCTTAAAAACTCCTGGATCTCGTGTAATCCCTTACGTGACTGCTGAGCATGCAGAGCGCCGTCTTGGTCCACACTGACGCGGACCACGGGGCTCTTGGTTGCGTGTAGAGCCGCTGTATCTCTCCCTGGTCGAGACCGTGGTACTTGTGCGTAGGGAGGGGGCGTTCAGCAGCTGCAACCAACCTTCCGAGGTCACAGGCAGAACGAGGTGAGGGCATGTGACAGGCTGATCCTGGTTTCTCTCCTTTATAAGGGAGACGATGTGGGCTGGAGAACCCAGAACTAGTTGCATAAAGTCAGTGTTGGATTGAGGGACTCTCCGGAATGACTTCACTTGATACCACAGGGCTGCAGGAATTGGGAATGGAGTAACAAACCTGAAACCTGTTTTAAATGCAGTTGCGTTGTGGCAAGCTGTAAGTTTTTGTTTGGAATAGTAGGACCTCGTTTATAATAGGTAATAACCATTTAAATTCTATTTTAATTGCTCTTAAGGCTGGGTGCTCTCAGCTTCACCCATTTACCTGTCTGGACTTGTTTTAATAATACATATCAAATTTTTTTGTGCTTTTTAAAGAAGTGCCTTATGAGCAAGGTTATGAGGCTGTGGCAAAGTTTGCCTGAAAGCACGTCGCTGAGTTTCATCTTGGTTATATCCACCCCCAAAATAATGCTTCTCCTCTACATCACTTAGTAGCTCGTAGGTGGTGATCAGATCTTTCTTAATCATCACTTTGCCCAGCTATTCTTTGCACTGTCTTCACTCTGAGTTACTTTGTGCCCATTCTTTCAGTTGGTGGAAGGCCGGAAGAATGGGGGAGACAAGACAGGCCCGTGCCAGGTCTTGAATCATCCAAAACAGTCTGGCACTGGGTTCTGCTTCACCTACATTATTCTGCCAACAGTGCTGAACCTAGGCCAGCAGCAGCCCCCAGCGGCCTTACCCACGAATAACGTGAACTGTCTCTGCTGCCGCTGTCTGATGGGCATATATAGTCACCCATGTTTGCTCTCCGTGTTGTAGGAGGAGGTGTGCTTATTTTACACTGTTTACACCCTTTTTCTTGGATTCATTTTAGAACCACTCTTTTTCTCACATTGGAGCACAGCAGAGGGTGACTAGAAGGATGTAGATCTGACCAGGCCCCTGAGCACCAGCAGGGACTGAGGGCAAGAACAACAGATACAAGTAAAAGCTCAGTCCGTAACTCCTTGGGGGAATTTTCTTCCCAGAGCGGATAAGAGAGCAAATCAGATTTGCCAAGGTGGCATCGCACCCTCCTACTTTACTGCCTGTTACACAGGTGACGTAGGTAGGCACGAGCTCCGCTGTCCCCCTTCCCTCTCTGTGCATTCTCCAACGACTGTTGTCCTGTCCCAGGATGTGTGCCCCCGTGATGGTGGAACTGGAAGGAGAGACAGACCCCTTGCTGATTGCCATGAAGGAACTCAAGTAAGTCCCAGGTTTTGACGGTGAGCGTATTCATTTCCCTAAAGCGGCAGCCCTCTCCTCGTCCCAGCGTTTAGCACCCTTCTCCAAGAAAACCTTGTTGGTAACAAGGAGCGCTACAGTTGCCTTTCCCTCTCTCACCTTGGGACTTCTCCGCAGCTGCTCTCTCCCGTCCTAGCTGCTCACACAAAGTACTGGTGATGAGGAGCGCTCTGTCCTCTTCTTTGGAGTCCAAGGATTCTTTATTTCTGCGCTGAGAGCCTAAGGATGAGAGCTCATCCTTCGGGAATCAGTTTAATTCCCCAAAGAGAATTGTTTCGAGGCAGCCATCTGAACAGACCTGTGCTCAAATGAAGTGCTGGCCAAAAAACAAGCTGAGGGTCAGGCTGGTGGTGTGGAGCCCCCATTAAGAATATTCTTTGCCCACACCCTCGGCTAATTGTGCTTGCGGGGAGGCATGTCTCCTGCCTACGGAAAGAGAAATCCTTTGTGGCTGCAGCAGAGGCAGCTTCTGGACGAGGCGCTCGCAGGCCTGCCTTTCCACGACTGAGCTCCCCGCTCGCCTGCGCTTTGCCTGCGTGCTTGGTGGCCTAGGTCACACGCAGATATCCTTCAAGCGGTGCAGCGGGGCTCTGTTCACGATGAAGTCCCTGTCCTTGAACTGAATTTTCCCCCCTGCTCCCCCCAGTTTCTCAGTGCATTGCAGTTGCAGACATCATTACAGCTCCCTTTTCCATTGCCTAAAGCTCCTCAGGTCACGTTCCTGTCAGATTTTCAAGCTCAGCCTGAGCTGCTTCTGGTCACTGTCTGAGTGTGAGCTCTAGGAAATAAGTCAGGGTGTGACAACGTGTAGTGTCGTCCTGTTCTGTGCCAAAATCCAGTTGTTGTTCTTGGCAATGAGCAAGCTGCTTCGCTGCTGGAAGCACGACGGCCCTGAACGTGATCGTTGAAGAAGTTGTATTGCTTTTGAAGTCTGCCACGGTTGAAACCCGATGCGCTGGTTAGATTCCAGACTGTCCAATTACATTCTGCTGACTTAACCCAACTTCCATTAAGTTAAATTGTGTTCGGTGTTCTCTTGCTTTCTCCTTGGAACCACTGTTAGCAGATGCTGTGCTCCGCCCCGGCTGCACCAGGTTTCGGTCCCTGAATAATCCCTGTTTCATGTATCCTTCTTAAAATGTCACCGATGCTCTCAGGGTGCAAAACACTGTCAGTGCCAGATTTTCATAAAGGTTCTCAGAATCCTGACACTTTGTAGTGGGGAAGAATCTATCAAACGAAAAAGGGGATTTGTTCTTCAAGCCCCTTGGTTATTTTTTTCCCTGCCTGTATCTGCGTTTGATGCTTGGTGTTACAACAGGTTCAGATCGCAGGGCTCGGTTCCTGCAGTAGCAACAGAGGGCTGACCTTCCATCGGCCTTCGGTTATTTCGCATCTAAGGGCGCTCAGCGCTTTGCACCTACAAAAGAGAAGGTTGTTGGGACTGCCCTCTGCTGTGTGACACCAAATAACTGGTGCTGCACGGCTCTCCGAGTTAAACCCGATGACTCACTGAGCCCCTCAGTTCCCACTGCCTGCTGAAGGGAGGGCTCTGGCCTTTCTCCTCACTTCTCTGTCCTCCCTTCAGAGCACGCAAGATCCCCATAATCATCCGCCGTTACCTACCAGACGGGAGCTACGAAGACTGGGGCGTGGATGAGTTAATTATCACAGACTGATCAGCTGCCAGCCATTGTTCTGGTTCTTTCCTTTGCCAGAGATGTTTCTATTTTTTGTTTATATTTGTGTAAATAAATTATAAATCTCCCCATTTTAAGTTAAACGTGGTTTTGCTTGTTTGGTCGGGGTTGTTTTTCCCCTCCTCCCACCTTCTCTTTCACCCTAGCCCAACAGAAGACTTTCTTCTCTCTGCCAGCGTGGTCGTTATTCCACCTGTGTCGTGGGCTCTGCTAATAGGATGAGGCAGCCAAGAGCCATGCCTTTCTTGCAGCTTTTTTTCACCTGCCAGGGCCGTACCTTCTTGCCAGGTGAAAGAACAGCAGTGACGACTTCCTCCTCCTCCCGCACCGCTCCTCCCCCGTTACAGGGCCCGTGGCCAGTTAAACTCCTGCTGTACAAACTGCTTCTGCAGGTACTTTGGCTTCAGAAAGGCTCCAGCCCTCCACCCCTGTCCCTTCTTCAAACGGGAGTGCTGCGACACCTCCATTGCTCCCCCCTAGACAGTTGGGCCTTTGTGCCCGGAGCGGGTTGCTGTGGAAACCCCCAGTTTCCTCTCTGGCCGGGGCTGGCTGTGAGGCTTCTCAGGAGTATCGTAGAGCAGCTCTCATCAAATCACCTATTGTTTCCCTGCTCCTGCCGCTTATCGGAGGTGGGGATCCGCTTTCAGCGGCACTGCCCCGGCCGGAAGCGCGGTCGCCGCTCGCTGTCCCACCCGCTCAGCCGTCTTGGGTTGTCGCCGCGCTCGCTCCGCGTTCTCTGACGCGCGGTAGAACGGATGGTCCTGGGGCTGTGGGAGCTCTCCAGCCATCTCGGTCGCCCCTGCATGTCAGTTGTGAGCCCTCCCCTGGATCTCGCGGCGGCACGGGAGTAGTTAAAGCCAAGAGTTCCTTTAATCTGCCGTGTGATGAAAGGTTGGCGATTTCTCTTCTTGAGGCACCTCAGCTCTGATGTGCAGGGAGGAGGAAAATTGTAGCCCCTTGCTCAAGTGAGAGTTGGATGGAGGCATTGCAGTCTGTGAGGGCTTCCAGCCAGCTGCTACCTGGTTTAAATTTCCTAATCCGTGTGCTCCAAGGTTCTTCCTCCGCGTGGGGAAGATCTGAGCTCTTGGGTAAAACACATTGAGTCTCAATTACTAAAAAGTGCCCTTGGAATTTCTGGGTTTTTTTTAAAGAGAAGAAGAGGGAAGGTAAACATGGTTTCTGCTTTGCACTGATCTTTTTCTCCTTACGCTGCTCCAGGAAGAACCTTCCTACCTAGTTCGTGTTAAGGCTTGTGCTTAGAAAGCGTGCGCTCTCCGTGCAGGACGTGTGGTCGGTGCATCCCTGTCCCGAAGGGATTTGATATCCACCTGCCTGGGAACTCAGCTCACGTAACCAGCCGTGAATGTCATTCCCTTACCGCTCCATCCTTCCTGGTGTGTGCAGGAGGTGAGAATGCAAGAGCTAAATGGGTCCCTGGGAAAAATGACGGGTCAAAGGGAATGCGGGGATGCTTGCAGGTGTGGGGAGGGGGTCAACTGTGAGGAACACAAGTGCTTCCTGGTCCAGGCCATCCTTACCAAGAAAAGGTTAATTTGTGGCACTGTGGCCTTCAGCCTTCTCCCCCCACCCTCCATGGAATCCTTTAATCACGTTGGTGCGGTGAAATTTCAGCCCTGAAATGGTGCCTTTGTGCAGTCGTCTTGGCGTCCGCCATGGAGCGGGGGTCGTTTTCTTGTCCTTTTTTTTTTAATTTTTTTAAATGGCTTCTTTGTTCCCTCCCCGCCTCCCCTCCCCAGCCCTGCATCTGTATCAGATACGATTAAAGGGACAGGGAGGGATGCCGGGCCAGCCTCTGCTAGGCTGCAGGAGGGGTGGTTAACCCCTCTGTTGCCAGCGGCGTTCTCAGTCCGGTCAGAGTTGTGAGGACCCCCTTGGATGAGAGGAGACATCCCCTTCCACTAGAGAATGGTCGGGGCAGAGCCCACGCGCTTTCACCGCCCTGTTTTGCGTGGAGCTCTTTAGCTGGTGTCGCCACTGTTAGATCCATCAAACCCTTCTGCTGCTGGTGCTCTAGGCCCTGTGCAGGGCTTCACCCGAATGGTGCTGGGAGTTTTAGAAAGCTTTGAACCTGTCCCACGGTTCCTAGACATCTCGCTGCTCTGCTCACCCGTAAAGCCCTTGGTGAACACACACTCCCTGGGATCCATCACCTGCGTCGGCGGTGAAACCCATCGATTTGTGATTGTGGAGTCTGCTAATTGGGATCCTGCCTTCCTGCCATTGCCCTTGAGAGATGCTCTTAAGCAGACCAGGATCTGCTGGAGGTTTGCTTTCCAAACATCTTCCTAGGACCAGACTACAGCCAGGACATCGCCTTCAACACGGAAGGAAGCATATACATCTATCCTTGGGGGGTGTGTGTGTGTGTGTGTGTGTCTGGATTCAGGTTCTTGCCTGTGGAAGGCAAGAGCCCGAGGGGTTGAGTTCTGCAGAGGAATGAACGGTGGCTTCCAAAACACCCCAATTGGTGTGTGTGGGGAAAAGGGGTATTTTTGAAGGTGCGTATCTGCCACCTGGTGATGAGGAACCAGGCGCAGAGACCCCACGCTCCTATCCCGGCGAGCATCGACAATCGCACTAAGAAATTCTTGGGAAGCACGTGCAAACCAGCGTTTTCCTCAGTTGCACGCACTGGATCTTAGCAGAAGAGCAGAAATCTGCGTTACTACGTTCCTCCCTGAAGGAGTGCCTGGAGCTGGGGCATGAACGGGAGATGAGTCTCCTCTCCGTGAAGGAGCCTGGTGAGCCAGAGTTCTGCCTGCGTCCTCTCGAAAGTCAGGCAGAGGAAGGCTGTGCGCAGGATCCGTACGGTGGCGGCGTACGTCGCACGCTTACTGGGGTGGGGGCGGAAAACCACAGGCTTTGAGGAAAGGAGTCAAAAACACACACGTGAAAATGAAACTTTTAAGTTTATTATTCCATATGTTTAATGCAGAGTTAATGGTGCTAGGGCAGCGTGGAGACGGGAAAGGGAGGTGGGGGAGGAAGGTGCTACTTGCATAAATAAGGGGACAGGGCCGGGAGAGGTTACATGTGGACAGGGAGCAAACGTTCTACATGATCTTTCCAGACACCACGAGGAGAAGTCATCCGTAGCTAAGGGAGGCAGGAAGGGCGCCTGACAGTCATATCTGCAGGGGGAAACAGCGGCACCAAGCACAGTCCACCTTTGGTCCGAATATTGTATTTTTCTAGGCTGGAATATCCACTGGAAGGTCCCACAACACGTCTCTGCGATCCATTGCCAGGAGTCATCTTTTCCCGCAGCAGCTTTTGTGCCGGTTCACTCCCTGGCGTGAGAAACCACCCCAGTCCCGGAGGTGACAAAGGAGAAGTAAGCAGACTGTCCTCAGGTGTTGGGCTGAAAAAGGGGAGGTTGATTCGACTTCGAGAGCCGGTTGTTTCCGGTTTGAAACCCAAGGGGGAAAACGAATCCGTTTGCATCTCAATAGGCTTATTTTCCTCACGAGTATCTACCTTGCTTAAGGCCGCAGGAGCATCTTTCCTTCAGCGTAGGTAGGAGGGAGGTGTTTGTTGGCTGACTGGAAGACACGACGAGCAAACGAGCGGGGATGCGCGCCCCATCAGCCTGAGTTTGGAGCGGGGTTCCGAGAGAGTGGTGGGATCGGCTCGGGGCGTTGGCAAGTGCGTAGTGGCGTTCTTGGTGTCTCTTCGTTTCAGGCAGGCACGGTCAGACATGGAAGAGCAAAGACCAAGTTTGCTCAGAGGATTTGGGATGCTGAGGAGATTAGAGAAGGCCGAGATGCCAGAAATGCCAGACGTAAGCGAACGACACGGAGTAACTGTAGGGAAGGAGGATTCACCCACAGCACCTTAACGATTCGCTGGTCCTTCCCCACCCGCACCTCCATGCGTGAACGCGCAGGCGTACGCAGACTGTGACGTCAGCAACCCTGAACCGACAGCGCGGTTCCCGAGCCCTACACGTTGTTCAGGCAAGCCTTAAAATCTCCATGCAGTAAAGAGCGTGGGATTAAACAGAGACGGGATGGAGAGGAGAGGCGGGGGGAAAAGCGAGGATGCAGCTGTGGGAATCGGCGGGGAAGCAAGCGCAGGTTGGTCTTCCAACGGGGTTCAAGATTCATGCATGTGTGAATCTTAGGCAGGACTGCTGCACGACGCTGATGGCAGGGAAGCCGGCCGCGCCGTCCTCCCTGCTACTACTCCCGTAACGTGTTCCCCAAGGCTGAGCAACCACCCTTCACCCGCAGCAGGTGACAAAGTGTTGGCCATTGTGGCCTGTTGGAAACAACTTGCTGACTCCCTGGAGCAGTTTGGGGAGGGGAAGGAAGGACAGTCTCTCTCATCGTACAGTCCAGGGTGCGCACAACGGAACCCACCGCGGACCAGTCACTCCATGTCTAGAATCCTCCTCATCTAGAAGGCCAAGAAGGTGTCGCAAGCCAGCCGCGTGGCCTGCGTGAAATTGGTAAAGGGCGAAAGGACGAAAAACCTTCCTCCAGGCGGGTGAGCCAGCGATAGCCGGGGTCAAGAAAGGCACTTCTGTGTACTCAGTGGGTTCTGGTGGCTGGATGGCACTGAGTGACCTCGGAGTTCGGAGGCTCTTCTGCCTGTGCTGATTCTTCGGAGCCTTTCCGTCGCTGCTTCGGCCACTGTTCCCCATTCCCTATGGTCTGGAGAGAGTCGTATACACGGGCTGTTCCCAATGTGTGGGACTGTGGGACTGTGGCACCGTGGGCGCAGGGTCAGAGATGGCAGTGTAAAGGGGACGTTGGGAAGGTCCCATATAGGAGAAGGCAGAGTAGAGGCCGGAGGCTTGGGTGGAATGGCTATAGTAGGGTCCCGAGGGCTGGTGGTCCGGGTAGTCAAACTGTGGCCTGGAGATGGAGGGGAAGGCCGAACCGTAGTGGGGCAGACTCAGGGACGTGTAGGCTATCTGGGAGGTGGAGGGCTGGTCGGTGTAGTGACCTCCAGGGGCAGACCCCTCCGTTTTCACCTGGGCCTTGGAGTCCACCACCGATGAGGTGGCAGTGGACAAGGAGACTCCGTGCTGCTTGGAGATCCAGGCAGAGTGTCCGCTGGCTGCAGCCAGGGCGCTCCCGAGGCCGTAGCCAGCAGCCGCCGCTGCCGCGTAGCCCCCAACATGGCCTGGGTGGCCGGCGTGTCCGTTGGGGGGCAGGTATTGGTCGAATTCGTTGACGTCGAAGGTCTCCATGTTGGACATCACCTCGTGGCTGATCTCCCCGATGTCCACATTGCCAAAGTCGATGTGCGGCTTTCCCCCTTCCCCCAGGGAACGCCCTTCTCGCTTGGAGTCGGCTTTGCCTGCCTGTAGCTCAGTCTTAGGGGTGGTAGGAGGTGTGGGGGGCCCGTGGCTCTGACCTGCGACGTGAAAAACATTTTGAGGAGGAAAGAGAGAGAAGAGGTGAGTTACCGCTTCGTGCCCGGCTTCATACACAGCCCAGCTCCGCTCCCCCCAGTATGCCGGCAGCTGGGAGGCTTGGGTGGAGGGAGAGAGAAACGGCCAGCCACAACCATGCCTTTTGATATCACCGTGTGGAAAAAGGGCACAGCGATACTTTGCCTGACCGGAGGAACGCAAGTGCCGGTGAAACTCGGGCAGGTCCCTACACTGCTGACTCCAGCAGAGTGTGTTGGGTCAGGAGCAAGGTTTGAGCCACGTCGCCGAGGCTTGCGCCGTGGTCACTTGTCTTTCCCGAGCCTCCAAGCTGTCCGTAACCTGCCGGTAGGTTCACCTGGGACTCACCTGAGGGATGCTCCGGATGACCGTCGGACATGGGCGACCCTTCTCCGGGATGCCTGTGATCCAGGTGGGCGTTCTTGTAGTGGGCCTGGATGGCAGCAGCCCCACCAGCCTCCCCCTCCACCTGGCCTTCGCCCTCGCCCTGCGCAGCCTTGCCGTTTTTCCGCCGGCGGGGCTGGTACTTGTAGTCGGGATGGTCCTTCTTGTGCTGCATCCTCAGCCGCTCCGCCTCTTCGATAAAGGGCCGCTTGTCGCTTTCGTTCAGCAGCCTGCAGAGGCCAAGGCGGTAGAGAGGAGGGGAAGGAGAGGGGCAGGTACGTCAGAAAAACAAACTGTACACAGCGTCGCGGGACGTGGCGCGTAAATTGGGGGTGTTGCCCCGTTGAGGGTATTTCCCAGAACAACAGGGAGAGCTTGGAAGTGTTTCAGTGGAGAAGGCAGTGTTCTTCTTGTTAATTATTAAGCCCTGACACCAGTCGGCGCCACCGCTGGGTCCCCCCTCCCCAGCTGTGCGATGCTTCTCGTTCAACACTCTCTCTGACGTTTTAGTTTCGTCCCCAAAGACAGAGCACAGCCTTTCACAGCCACGTGAAATAAGGCTGGGAAAGCAGCTTTCAAAGAGTTTGGGAAAATTAAGGGCATTTGGGACCATCCCTCGGACTAAGGCACCATGGCACACCCTTGCTATCTGTCGTGCCGCCTCCTGCGTGTCTCTTGCTCTTCCCCAGACTGTATTTATTCCAGTTTAATCTCCCACCCTCCCATAGGCTTGGCTCCGAGTTTGAGGCTCCACTGAGCACCAGTGGCAGCAATTGGTGGTGGCTCCACAGTACCCTTGTTGCTGCATGGAGCTTGCTGGGCCTTTAAGCATCTTGCCATATCCTCAAAGGGAATTAAAGAAAATTTCAAAGGAGGAGGTAAACAGTGTATTCTTCCATTCCCGGTGCTCCAGCTCGCCTTAGACATGGATAATGCGAAAGGCTGGAGCACAAAGGACCAGCCCTTCTTGAACTTAGCTGAGCAGTTGTAAGAAATCTAGCTGCTCCCTTGTTAGCCTTATAGAAATGGATGAGCTTCGCTCTGTGGCTGGAAGGCCCCGTGAGCTCCTTCCCCGTATTCCTGACAGATCATGGGCTGCGCTGGGTGAGATAGGAAGCGGTGAAATGTACGGCCGTGACGGCTCAGCGCGCTCGAAGATGAGATCAACCTCATTGCTCAAGCCGTTAGCCACGTCCCGGTTGGAAGCACTTCGGTTTCCTTTTATGATTTTTTTCCCCTCAAATATTCCTGTGACTCGAGGTCATCCTGCTTCCAACGAGAAACCAGTGCACTCAGAAGGGACCGGTCTGCCCGCGACTTGCAGCCCCAACAGCCGTTAGAAACGGCCGGGCTCCCAGCTGGCAAAAAATGCTCCATCTGTGAGATGTCCGCACCTTTCCCCCACCCCAGCAAGAGAACTGCCTGGGGAAGGGGCTGCGCCAGCACCTCGGTACCCCCGGAGCCCTTAGCACTAAAACGTGGCCGGTTCTGTGGGAACAAAGACGTTCCTAGATACAAAGGCCTGAACTGGCCTGAAAAACCGAAGACAAAGAGGAGGCATGGCTCAAGGAGCACACAGATGGACCTGGCAGGGGATCAGAGGGATCACCAGCAAGCAATGGGAAGGTTTCTAAGCACCCCCTCTCTCCCTGCTCCTTGTGCATCCATCCCCTGGCCGTCAGCCAGAAGGTGTGTGTCACGGGCTGGAGCCCCTCGCGGTGCTGACCTGGGTTCACTCCGGGCAGCCCGAGCAGGTCGCGGCCACACACCGCATTCCTCCACTGCCTTAATCCCGGAGATTAAAGCAACTGAGCCACCGTGAATCCAACACCAGCTTTCCCGTCTCCCTCCCGCCACCGTACACGACGCTCACGCGTCCCAGAGGGCTCTAATCCCTCAGCCTGTGCTGCTCCAGACGGCCCTCCAAGGGGTCCGAACCCAGCCAGCCCTCACAGGCATCGTGGACTGGGAGGCGACCTTGCCTTGGCAAAACCTTCATCCTTGTGGAACGCGTCGCTGGGAGACGGAGAACAGAGGCAAACCCTGCAGCCTTGCAGCCTGGGACACTTTGCTGCCAGGCAGCCGGGCTCCAGCATCCCTGTGCTCCCAGCCCAGGTGGTGCCAAAGCCAAGAAGACGCTGTGGTTGGGAATGGAAGGTCTCTTTCCGCCTGGGCACCTCTCAGAGCGGAGCCACGCGGGGCTGCGCAGGAGTCAGAGCCATCGTGGATGCCCAGGTCCTTCACCGCCTCTCCCCTTGACAGCAGCCCGCGGGCAGGGCCGCCAGCGGCGAGTCCGTCCGCTCCCTGCGTCTTGGCCTTCTTTCCGAGGCTGCCTGCTCCCTCCTCCCTCCCGCTGGGATCAGAGCTCAAATCGGCTTTAGCAAAGTGAAACTGGTGCGAGCAGGCAAAGGCCAGGAGATTTGGGGGGATTTGGATTTCACTTGCTTCCTGCCCTCCCCCCCCCCCCCCCGCCCCCCACACTCCCTGGTCCGTAACGCAAAGGAATCTCGCACGGGCAGAGAAGTTATGGATCACGGAGCAAAGCCCTTCGTGGGGCTTAGCCGAGCCCTCGCCACCCGCCCCAGCACCAAGCTCGCTCCTGGGGAGAGGGGCAAGCAGCCCACGCCCCGCTCCAGGAGGAGAAAGAAGGGCTAAAATCTTCCCCCCGCCCAGCCTCTTGCAGCCTCCTGGCACTGCACCGCGCTGCATGCCAGGCAGCTGGCTCTGCAGCCAGAGGCCTGACCCCGTGCCGGGACTCAGCCGCCGGTGAGTCAGCGCGGGAATGGGGTCGGGCACGGGGAACCGAGCAGGCAGGCTCTCCCGCACGTCCACGGCCCCGGATTTTGTGGCGTGACCCTACCTACCCCTTGGGTGCTGCCACCCTGTGCAAAGATCGCTCCATTGGATCTCCTCACCCCTTCCCACCGAGTCTTCCTCCCCTTCCTCCTGCGCCCCGCTGCGTGTCGGCCCCGGATGTGGTGCCGGCTGGCTTTTTGGCTGAGAGTCATGCCGACATTTTCAGCAGCCGGCCTCCATTTGGGAGCTGCTCCGTCCCACCCCGGGGAAGGAAAGCAGCCAAGACCAGCTCTCATGACCACTGAGCACAAACCCATCCCCTCCTCCTCGTTTAGCACATTTGGTTTGTTGACTGCACCCCTCGCGCACCCCAAACGGGTACAGACGGAGGCGGACAGGGCCATAAGCCCCACGGGGCCAGGCGGCTACCGCAGCCATCAGGGAACGTCCTGCAGCCCTTCCCACCGAGGGCTGGGAGCCGTGGAGGTGGTGACAGAGCCAGAGCAAATGCCAGGCTTAAAATCAAACACCCCAGGCCGTTGCCCCCCGTTTTGCAGAGCAGCACGTGGGATGGCAGCGGGGTTATCGCTCAATCTCCCGGCTGCCTTTCGCGAAGGTTTCCCCGGCTCTGCTGTCCCCACCCAGCGCCGATGGCTGGGGACGTGCTCGGTGTCACGGCGATCCGCAGGCCGTCTCCGTGCTCGCCGGCGCTCGTCGCTGCCCGCCGTGCCCTTTACCTGCCGTATAAGCTCGGAGCAGCCCGCGTGGAAATGCCAAGTCGCCCGTGTTTTCCAAAGTGCCTGTCGGTGGAGGCTGTAGGGTTTGGGTGGGGACACGGAACAGCCTTTGCAGGGACCCTCGGCGAGTGTTGGAGACTAAGCCGGCCGGGGCTCAACGCGGCCGCTCGCTGTCGTACCAGCGCGTAGGAGCTATACCTTGGGGAGGGCGTAGGTGAAGGCGGGGGATCTCGATGAAGACCCAACAGCACTGCGGCTGGAAAGTGAGGCTGGAGGCTGCTCTCCTGGTAACCTTTGGGACACTTCTTCTGGACTCTGTGGGCTGCTATTCCCGCCTGCCGGCCCCACAGAAAGGCACAGCGCGTGGGCCTACCCGGCCAGACGCCGACTGCACACCTAACCCCCGCTTGCTCTGCCGCACGGTCCCGTAGGGACCAGCATGGCTCGGGGGGCCACAGCCTGCGGAGAGGAGACGTGTTGAAGGAGAGCGGGCGGGTGCCGAACCCAGCAGCACGCCACAACCCCAGGCCCGATCCTGCCAGCATCCCCGCCTGACTCGAGCTCCTGGGGCGCGTGGTGCCCTGAGAAACCACCGGGGACCTCGACCACGGCCCGGCGGCAGCGTCCCCCTGCTCTGAGGCTCGTGCAGCCGGTGGCGGTGGCCGCGCGCTGGGAGCAGGGGGCCGGTTGGGTGCATGAACGTGGCCACGTCCCTGTGCCTCCCTGCGCTCCGACTGCAATACCTACAGAGGGTTTCACTGCTCTGCTGTTTATTCCAGGGAGAGGCAGTGTCCGGAGGGAGGCTGCTGCTCTAAAATCTGGCAGTATATTGCAGGGAAGGAATGATACCGTGAAATAACACTTTGGGAACAAAAAAGGTGGGTTGCCCCCACCGCACACACCCCCTTCCAGCACAGTGTCACCGTCCAGAGCTGGCAGCCGAGCCCGAGGCGGGAACAACTGCTGTGGTAAAGGGAAGGGAAGGCAGCGGGGAACAAAGTGGGAAGGAGGGAAAGAGCATCAGATGAGAACATCCGCCACCATGTCCTGCCTTTGACTTCCAAAGAAATCCCTGTGCTGGGATCGCCCTAAACTCTGATGGTTGGAGCAGACAGGCTGACACAGCAGAGGGAGAAGCTAATGCCCAAGGGCTCAGTCCTGCCTCGCAAGCAAGGAGGTTTGAAGCCGGGAGGAGACCGGGACATCAGCTGCTGGACAGGGCGTGTTTCCTGCTTGGAAAAATCCCTCTGGGTCCACCCACGGCTGGGGGCTTCCTCCCGCGAAATGCCATCAGGGCGGGAGAGGGAAGGAGAGGGCCCATTGGCGTGAGCCGCGGTTTGCGTTGGTCGGCGCGAGGCGAGGTGGGGACGGCGCTGGGGACTCACAGCAGGAAGTGGTTGTGGGTCGGTGGGGTCGTCGGCAGGGACCGCCGGATGGGAAGGGAATCGTGCAGGCAGGCTGACACGCGTGGCTCGGGCGCAAGGGCTCTTTGCACGGGGCTGGGTGCACAGAGATCAGCCAGGGCGGCCTGTCTGTCTGCCAGAGGAGGGAGGAGCGGGTTGGGGAGGGTACAGGAAGGACCCGGCGATCTGCGCAAAGCCAAAATGAAAAGGGGCGCAACAACCGGGGCCAGAGGGGAGAACATGTGTGTACCGGCTAGAGGGGAGCGCATCTCTGGGTGCAAAGGGAGATGAGGATGGTTGGAGCCGGCATACTGCGAGAGAGACGACGGTTGCAGGTCCCTTCCTCTCTGCTAAGCCTCAGCCCCACTTTCTAGCAGGGTCTGTCCTGGTCCATCTCGCTGCACCTGCATGGCCTGCCCAAACTCGGACCCTCCTGGGGAGAACGGGTGCGGGGCTCCCCCCGCCTGGCTCCCTTCCCTGACCTACCTCCTCAGCTGCAACTCAGTTTCCCGCTTGCTCTGCGTCACTGTGCAGAAAACCACCCCTGTGGGTGCTGGGACCCGAGTTCAAACAGGCTCGAGGCAGCCACCAGTGAGTTAAGTTGGATGGGGCTCAGCCCGGTTCCTGCTAGTGCACAGCTTGGCCCAGCAGAGAGGGGGAGCCAAGAAAACAAGGTCTCCCCTAGGCAGGCAGGCAGGAGAGGGCCAGGACGAGGGCGTCCTGGTCTGGAACAACAGGGGAAGTTAGTGGGAAGCACGTGGAAAGGGCTGCCGCCCAGGACGGAGGTGAACTCTTCTGAGGAAGCCTTCACCACATCCAAGCACCGCTCTTGCCCCAGTCACCAACCCTGCTTCCTGCCTTCCGCGTGACCACGGAGTCCTCCCCAGGACACCTCCGGACCCCAGCCCTCGCGCTCCCGCTCTGCCCGCCTGCTCTTACCTCCAGAGCTTCCCCAAGGTCTTACTGAGCTCGGCGTTGTGGAGGTGCGGGTACTGGTCAGCCAGTTTCCTCCGGGCAGCCTGCGCCCAGACCATGAAGGCGTTCATGGGCCGCTTGACGTGGGGTTTGCTCTTGTTACTTCCATTGACCCGGACAGGCATGGGCACCAGGGTCCAGTCGTAACCGCTCAGCACCTGGCTGACCGCCTCGCGGATGCACACCGGGAACTTGTCATCGTCCGCCTCCGAGTCTTGCTGTTCCTTCTTGACCTTCCCCATCTCCCCGTTCCCAGAGCCGGCGAGGTGCGGGGAGTTGTCCGATGCCATGGAGGGTCCTGGCGAGAGGCAGTGATGGTCCTCAGAGCCCACGGGGCTCATCTCCACCTCGGAAAGGTCTTGGTCGTCAGCCATCGTCGCTTGTGAGCCCTTTCCTCTCTTCCTTCTCGGTGTCCTTCTTCTCACTGGGGAAGGGAGGGAGGAAGACAAAAACAAAGGAAAGAAAGGAAAAAAGGGGGGAAAAGAAAGAAAGAAAAGGAGAAGCAACCACCAAATCCGAAAGGGACTCCAAGCTCTCTGAAGAGCTGACCACGAGACAGGGGCCGCTCGATAAAAGCGCAAGCAAAGCAATTGCTGTGCACGCCGCAAAACCCGTGATCGATGGGGGTGGGGATGGGTCGGGGCCCCTGATTAATTGGGATATCACTCCCTATCTCTGCGATCGTCTGGGGCTGACATGTGCGGAGGGGCCTGCGGCAAGAGGGATAAGAGCGGGGGGGGGTTGGGGACCTGAAAGGAGAGAGAGATGGACCGTCCTGCCCAAACGCAGCTCCCCACGGGGAGTGGGATGGGGGGGATGGCCACAAAACTTGTGTGGGAAAGTGCCCCTTTCTTTCCAAGACAGTGCCCAGGGGCAGGCGTAGGAGGGGGAGCGCAGCATCGTATCGATAACTCAGAAGGGACCCACGTCCCGGCTGCCAGGGAAGTTGAGTGGGCAGCACCACCGGGCCGGGAACCAGCCTGGGCCCCGGATCCGCACCCGGAGACCCCAGTCTCGGCTGTGAGAAACTGCCCCCGTGGGAACACCCCATCCCTCACCCTCCTCTTGCAGCTCATAAGCTGAAGGCTTAAAATACGTCCACACTGCATGCCCCCACACACCTGTCTGTGTGCGTGCGTATACGGAGTGACATGCAGACACATACGCGCACGGGCGCAAACACAAGCCAGCTTTAACGGAGACAAGCCAAGGCTTTGGGTTGCTTGCCCCACACTCTCCTCCTCTCTGCAGTCACCTCAGAGTCCCTGCCGCCGTGCAGCAGTTCCCCCATGGAGAAACACTTAAATAAAGGCCTCGCTATCCCCCTCGTTCAGAAATTTAAAAAAAAAAAGTTAGAAAAAGGGGAAAGAAAGGAAAAAAAGACAAAAAGAAGTGACAGAAGCGCACGCCTCTGGCTCAGCTGAAAAAGAGCCAGCGCAGAGCGAGGGCTGCTGTCCCTCCCGTATCCGGGGGTGACGCGGACCCCTTGCTGGGGAAATGGATAAAAAGTAAGAGAAAGTAGAGGGGGGAAAAAAGGGCGTGCGGGCGCGAGCTCAGGTAGGAAAACTTACGTTGCTGGCCGGCGTGCCGGGCAGATCCTGCGAGGGCTGTGATTTGTATCCCAGTAGCCCCCCTGTTCTCACTCCCAGCCCCGGCGGCGTCGGGGCGTGCGGCGTGGGGAGGCTCTCAGGCAAGTGCCATTCCTAGAGGGAGGCTTGGTTTTTACTAATACCCCGGCTGGATGGCTCTAGCTGGCTCTGCTGCTTAGCACCGGGGGAGGGAAGGGCGGAAGGTGGAGCCAAGCACTCCTCAGAGCCAGAATACAGTCGGGGACTGCAGGGAGGGGATGCGGGCAGCCCCCCACCCCACCTCAGCCGCAGGCACGTTCCCCGCTTTCCCCCAGCGCCGAGTTCTTCACGGGATCCACCGGCATTGGTGCTGGAGATGGTGCTGGAAGGGGTCTGGGGTGGTTTGGGGAGATCACCCATCCTTCCCCCAGCCCCTAGATGCTTCTGCGGGGTCTGGTGCTCCCCATGTGCCCAATGAGTCCCTGGTCCCCATCACAGGGTCTCACGGGGACCCTGGTGTGTTGCAACGAGCTGGCCCGGGACCCCGGGGCCACGATGCTGCCGAAAGGGTGCCCTCATTCAGACCTGAGTCTGGGGGCAGGGGGGAAGGGGATGCAGGAGGTCAGGGGTGTCCTGGGGGTCCAGGGATATGCCATACTGCTGGACAGTGGATACCAGCTTGAACCTTCCCAGGACTTTTACACCCCAGGGATGGGCTTGTGACAACGTGTTCGTCTTCGTGGGGTCTTGCCAAGACAAGCAGGCTCTGCTTCCTCCGACATGCTGAGCTGCTCCTGAAGGCAAACATGAGGCCTTTGAGGAGGAAAGGGAGGTCTCCTGATGAGGAGGGCTCTCTCACACCCTCATTCTTGCTGCTGGTGCACTGGGACACGTGGAGGACCTCAGCCCTCGATGGGTTAGGGTGTTCTCCAGCACATCTTCCACCTTCCAGCCTGCTTTCCTTCCCAGACGCCTCTGGTAGTTGGCTTCTACGCTTTCCTTTGTCACTGGGGCTGGTACAGGCCAACAACAACACTGTAGCCACGAGAGGCCACCCATGAAATATCTGACGACCCTCCTGGTCCTCCTGGGTTAGCGATGAGATAAACCAAGCTCCTGCCCCAGCTCCTCACTGGAAAGCCAGCCTGGGGACGCTTCAGTGTCAAGTCAAAACACAGATGGGAGTGGACGTGACCCAGGACGCCAGCTTAAAGAGGTTTCAGGAACATTTTTAACTCCTGTAGCAGATACTCTCCAGAGTGTTGGAAAGACTCAGAAAAAATGCTGGTTGGCACCCCCAGAAGCATAAGGGCACCAGTCCCAGGGATGGTGCTGAGCACCCAAGCTAAAGCCCTCGGAGCCAACCCATGGGGCTGACCGCTGCCCCCGCAGACTGGGCTGACAGCGTGGGGACTTTTCCCTGCACGTCTGCCGTCAGCTGGAGCAAGTAAAGCTCTAAAACCATAGGGTGGCTGCAGGACAAAACCTCACTAGAGCCCTTTACTGAGCGGAGCTGAGAGGGGGATGGCTACGTGACACTGGCATCACACAGGCGGAGGCACTTAAAGGTGCTTGTGGCGCCGTCTTGCACCTCTCAAGGGATCATCTCCAACCTTTCTTCTCTTTCTTCAGCATTACCTGCTCCAGAAAAAGATGGGCTCAGATGCTCTTCTTCACACGATGCCTTTTTCCCTTTGGAAGAGGGTTGGTGCCTTTCTCTTGGATGCCAGGAAAACCTGAGGGAGAAGAGCCTAGCAAACCATCGCCGAGAGCCTGCTTCCTCCGCCAGAGCAGCAGCTGCCAAACCTCAGGTCTTACGGCATGGGACGAGTTCTCTCACCAAGCCAGGTCAAGCTAAAGGGACCCTGCCCATGAGGTGTGGAGGGCTGGAGGGAGGGGAGGGTTGGTCTCCTGTCCCAGGAGGAGATAGCCACCACTGAGAAACACTGCCCTGCTTGTTCTCTCGGCTGTAACCAACCTCCATCCCGGGACAGGGAGGAAGGATGTCACCGAAAAGGCCAGAAAAAGGTGTTTATGTGTCCTGCCTTCAAGTGGCTGGTTCCTGTGGACTCCATATGGGAGAGGCAACGGGGAAGGGATTTCTTGTTGCCCTCCAGCATGAGGGCACAGTGTTCTGGGCACCTAGTGGCGGGGAGCAAGGGGCTAGAGGTCCTGTGAGGGCTTTGACGGAGAAGGTCCCCAGGGAGGAGCCCTTCATGGCACTGAGAGGAGCTTCACAGCCCGCTCAGCTCATACCCCAGACACGGCAGCCTCTCGGCAGGCTCTGTGGGGAGAACAGGATGGTGCTTGACTCCAGCAAGACAGCGAGTGGTGGGGCTCACATTTCCCTGCCTGCCCACAGGGTCTGGGTGAGTGGAAGAGTGCCTGACCCACCGCTCCCAGCTGGGGTGAGAAAGGGATCAACCCCAGGAGGGATTTCAGTAACCCACAGGGCTCTGGGCCGTTGTCTGTCCCACGGCTCGCCATCCTGTCAGGGGCTGCTGCCACGTGGCCAGGCAGGAGCCGGGTCTCATTTGTGCCTCGCTGGAGGAGCTGGGGGTGCGTCAGCTGCAGACAGGGACGTCCTCAAAGGACTGTGTTCTGGCCACACAGACCCTGCAATCTGCGGTCTCGGTGACTCCTCACTTTTAAATGGCAGGGAAGGGGGTTTCCCTTCATTCTGCCTTTCTCCAGCACTTGCTTTTTGCCTCCCTTGGTCCTGCCTCCTCTTTCAGAACTCATTCCCTGTAGTGCCTTTTTCCCTGTTTCCAGCCCCCTCTCCCAGCACTGACTGCAGGTGCACACTCGTATATCCTTTTCCAAGTCTCTCCCGTCCATGTGTCATCCCTTCTCTACAAACAAGTAGAGGCAGAAGAGCGAGCTGTGGAAAACCCTGCAGCAGGGAGAGGTGCGATGCTTCCTCTTCAGTCGAGGTGAGAAGACAGGCAGAGGGGCAGGAGAAGAGACCACCCCTGTTTCGGGAAACACTGGGGTGTCATGTCTCTTCCTCCAGTGTCCCCTGGCAGCCCTTTTTAGAGACAAGGACCCTCCAAGAGCCACCTCTGGCCACAGCAGCTGCCACTGCAGAAGTGGCCTTTCTGAAGGCACAGCTTCCTAAAGCCTGGTGCTCGGGGACACGCTGAGGTAGCAGGTTTCAATTCCTCCTTTTCCTATTTCTGTGTGGGTGAAGTGCTGCAGGTCCAAGGATCAGGTGGTCCGTAAAAAGGGACAGTCCTTTGTGGATGAAGGATCTACCAGAGAAGGTGGCTCGTGAGCTGGAGACCTTGCTAAGCCCCAAATTCCCTGTCACACATTGGTGAAACACTTTTTTGGGGCCCCAATCCCCAATATGCAAAGGCAGAAGGATGCCACTTCACCATAAAGGCGTGTCAGGAGGGCAGTGGGTGAAACTGGGTGGGAAGTGAAGACATCCCACCATGCTGGGGATTATGTCCCACCACACCAGGCGCCCCTGTGCCCGCGCTGTGCTCCATGGTGATGGGAAAGGCGTCCCGCTCCGGGGCTGGGTGCTCGGCAAGCGAGGTGCATCGCCGCAAGGGCACCTGCTCCGTAGTGGGGGGGCCACAACAGCGAGACACCTCTGCCACCAAGGTGGGGTCACTGAGGTTGCTGGGGTGGTGTGTTGCTAGATGACACCCATCCCCTGCACCCGTGGGAAGGGGGGAGAGCCCGTCCACAGCAGAGGTGCAGCAGGCTCCCCAGCGCGAGAGCCAGGGCCAGCTTTTGTCCCCTGCCCAGCTCAGGGGCACAGCACGGGTATTGTCCCAGGACCGCCTGGGAAAATGGGAGGGGTTCCCCGTGAAATCTTTCCATACAGTAAAACAGCGTCAGAGACGGGGAGCGAGGGGGGGAGGACGACACAGACATTCAAAAAAATACACACACACGCCCCCCCCCAGCCAAACAATACCCGCAGTGTGCTGAGGGAAAGGGAGACCCATGAATTGGGAGTTTGATAAGGATTTTCTCCCGCGCGCACCCGCTCTCTCAACGGCCTCTTCAGTTTGCCCAATAACCCACCCCCCCCCCCTCCTTCCCTTGCCGGCTTTCTTGTTTGGGCCCTAAACAGTGCTCCGTCTTTGTTCGGGATACAGGTGAACGACAATCATGTGATTAACACACACTCACACACACACGCGCGCGCGCACATAAAAAGCTTTTTAAGAGCGTCCAGCTTGCTCCAGACCCGAAGACGGGAGAGGAGACCCGGGACAGGAGGAGCCGAGGCGGCGGCGGTGGTGGCCAGGATGGGGGACGGCCACTGGGATGGACGAGCGGGCGCCACCAAATCCCCTCTGCAAAATCCCCTTCCCGTGGAGGTGGGCACGTGAGGTGATGAGGGGCAGCAGGGGTGGTGGGGGGCAACGTTTGGGATTTGGGGGTGGGATGGGGTCTTGTTCCTGCTGCCTTCTTACCCATGCCGGGCAGGCTGGTGTGGGTCTGCACTGGCCACGTGCCCCCGTGATGCTGTGGGAAGGACAGGGGGTGACCCTCCCAACAGTGGGCTGGGGAGGGGAATGCAGAAGTCTCCCCTTCTCTCCGTGCCAAGGAGAAGAGCCAGTTTACCCATGCCAAAGCCAAGCCAAGCCCTTGACCCTCCCCAGGACCCACGTGGGATTTCAATCTTCGCCAGCTTGAAGCTCGCTGGTCTCACCATGGCGGGAGGGGAGGGTTCACTGAGGAAGAGGAGGGGGATGGCCATCCTGCTGGAAAGGGGGGATGTCTCCCCACCCAAGCTGTGGTGTGGGGAGGTCTGAACGGATTTTATCAGTCCCATGGTGCCCCAGAAGGGAGAAAGGGAGAGGATCAGGCAACCCAGGCGGTTGGGGGAAGGTTGCGGATGGCAGGGACAATTGACCCATGATGGAAGTCCTGCTGACCCAGCCAGGAATACTCTATCCAACATCCTCGGTGGGAACTGCACGTCCCCTTTGGTGTGGAGATGCCACGGGGCCCCACCACGCCTCATCACCATGACCATAATTTAACTGGGAAGCGGGTTAGTCAGTCCAGGGGGAAGTGGAGGCTAGCGAGCGGACAGCCAGGTGGCCACCCGGACCATCCACAGCGGAAGTCAGGAAAGAACTGGAAAATCTAGCAAGGTTTCAAACGGTTCCTCTTTTTATTTGAAGATTGCCCCAGTGTGAAGCTCCAAGGAAAGCGGGGAGGAGCAAAGGGAGAGGTCACCGTAACGCTTGGAAAATGTATGGGTCTGCAGCTGGTCTCACTTGTGAGACATCATGGGACATGATTGATGGCAACCCGGGAGAGATCAGGACCAGGCCGTACCCTTTGCCGGAGCACCCAAGCCCAGCCCCGTCTCCGCCACTTCCTCATGCCCTTCTCTCCAAATTCCTCCCTGACCGCTGGTCATGACCACCCTCCCAGGCTCCCAGCATGCAGGTTGTTTTCAAGGCTTTTCTGTGAACAGGAGAAGCAGAGGGTCCCCGGAGCCCACGTTTGTGTCACCCTCCACGATTCTGTGGTGGCCACAATCTCCAAAGAGCCCTTAAATTTGCCTCATGCTGTAGGCATCCTCCCGACAGGGAGCTGGGCACAGGGACCGCTGCTGGGCACAGGGACTGCTGCCGGGCTCTGGCCTCCATCACCCCGTGCCATTTTTGGCTGAAGATCCCAACACTATTCCTAGACCTTCCCCGGCGCCTCTTTGCTTCCAGCCACGGGCATCGGTGGACTGGCTGCCCGTGAGGCAGCCTGAGAAGAAAGCAAGTGGTGTGGGTCCCTCAGGAAAAGCGAAGAGCTGCCGGCAGCCCTGCCTGGGTTTTGGCAGCACCACCCCTGTGGTTACAGGACGGTTAGCCGCAGGGGGTGCGCGGTGATTTTTTGTCATGGGGTACCAGGGGAAACAAAAGGCGGGCAACGCCTGGAGTTGTTTACTGCCTGACTGGGTTGTCTGTCACCCCGTGTCCTGCACCGGGCAGCAAAAGGGACGTTGCGGTGGCTGCCCCCCCCCCGCCCCACCTCGGGGTTATGGTTCCCCGTGGGCGATACAGCCCGGGTGATGCCGATGGCCCTGCGCTCCCATCACCCCAGGATGGGACGGGAGTCCTCTGGAAGCTCTTTGGGACTGGGACATGGTTGCAGAGTCCCACCAAGGTCCGGAGCAGGAGAAGCCCGTTCCCTCTCCAAGGCACGATGAGGGGTGCCGCAGGTGCCGCCAGCGGTGTGTGGGCCTTGGTGTGGCCGAGCAGAAGGCACTGCTCAGTGACATTTTTTTCTCTAAAGCAGTGAATTACGGTGCCAGCTGCTTTGGAGAGGTGGTGTAGGGAAAACCTTATGGAAAAGAAAGAGGAGAATCACCTCTGAGCGTTGCAAAGACCCCAGGTAGCTCCCGGCCTGTTGATTTGGCCAGCCCAATGTTTCATGGACTTGTGGTGGCTGAACGGGACAATTTTCCTGCATTACTTGTGTTTGGGAAGATCAAAGAGGAACAGGGCAGGCATGTCTGTCTGCTACCTGCTTTGATGGGTGGCACCGAGCTTCCCTGGCTGTTAACTCCCTCGTCTCCTGCCGGACACGCCAGGTGTACTTCCAAAAAGCAAACCCCAACAAGCGAGCCCTGAAGGGGTGGGGAGCTGGGGGAGAGCAGGCCCAGTTTTGCCTTTTCCCGGATGGAGTCTGGCATATCCAGCGTGATGTAATGGAGGAAGCTGGGTGCTCTCCATCTGCACAGCAGAGAGATGCCCGGAGGGGAGAGGAAGGGAATTGTAGAAGATTGGGCAGAACAACCAGAAAAGGGGACCATCCCAGCAAAGGACCTGTGGTTGTAACAGTCCCATTGGGCTTGTTCCACAGTGACTGAGGTGGCTCCGGGGTGATCTTCATCTCTGCTGGTCCCCTGGCTGCAGGGAGGCTCCTGGGGAGCCGGGGGAAGGGTTAAGTCGGGAAGGCTTCAGCCTGCTGCCTTGGCCCCTGTAATTCCTCCAGAGAGTAGGACTGGGAGAACAAGGAGCCCTTTCTGTTCACAGGAATTAATAGCAAAGAGTCATCTGGGGTGTCATTCAAGCCCTGATCAGCTCCCGGAGGAATGTGAGGGAGAGCGAGTGAGGGAGCACGGCCTGAGGCCGAGGCACCAAAGCCAGGGCAGGAGCAGTGCGGCTGGTAACCAGCGTTACCGACCGGCATTTGGGCAGCGGGACCGTCTTCCCCTTCACCCTAGCCTCCATGTCCCCTCTGCCCTGTGTGGGTCCTCACCCCGACACCCCTAGTCAAAGGGCTTCCAGCAGCTCCTAAGCTTGTCCCTTGTTACCCATCGCTTCGTCCCCCCGGGGGAAGATGTCCCAGCCCATCACCACCACAGCCGCCCCTCCGCAGAGCCCGGAGGGATGGGCCAGGCAACCAGGCGCCAGCACAACCCCCCCTGCCCTCACGGTGGACGTGAACTCCAGCAGACCCCCCTCTCCAGGACCTGCTCATCACCCCCAGCCTGTCATGGCTGTGGGGTTTGTCCTCCCAAGCAAGCTTGCCCATGGAGAGGGTCTCCAGGGAGCCCTCAAGCATGGCTGGGGACATGGAGCGGTAGCTCAGGGGACAACAAAGTTCAGTGCCGAAGCCTTTGCTGCTGTGTTGTCTTGCCCAAGTTGACCTGGTTACTGCAATTTCAGGAGAAAAAGATGGGGCCAGTGAATTATCATGCTCACGTGTCACAATGTGGCATCACGGCTGCATGTGGAGACAACCAGCTGTAAGGTCAACCTGCTCCGGTGAGACCAGGAGAGATTTTGGCCACATCTCTACCAGCCTGACAAGGAGACCTTGGAGTGGTCCATCCTGTTCCACGCCCCCCTGCCTCGTCTATTCCCGGCCGCATCACGGGTAGCCCACACGACCACACCAAGGTGACCCGAGGCTGTGGTGATGCAACGTGGTCAACTCTACCCTATGGACGACTGGGTCTTCAGGGAAACCCTTGGGGTCCACGCTAGGTGTGTGCAGGGCTGCAGGACGGACCGTGAGCCGGGCTTGGCAGCCTGGCAGCGTGCAGGTCGGGCAGGCGGTGACCTGCGTGACATGTGAACGGGGGCCATGCTGGAGCGCGTGAGTCGCTTTTGCTGGCCAAAACGCATCTCACCAAATCTTCCAGGTTAGGGCAAAACCAGGCTCAAGCACTAGCTCTGCATCTCAGCATCCTCCGAGAGACGCACGGTGCCGCCGGGATGGACTCCTCCGCCCCCTCCCCGCTCCCCGTACCACCGCCACAATGAGCGCGCCTTGTCGTAGAGGGGTTAATAAATGATGCAAGAAAGGAGCCCTTTAATGCACGGTGACCTTTGGCCTTTCATAAATCACAGTGTTGGGCTGCGAGTGCGCGGGGGGCGCAAGGCAGTGGGGGGAGAGGATGGGAGGGGGTCCATGCAGCTGCGCCACGGAGTTGACATTGTTCCCACCATCACTAAAGTGCAACAAATCCCTCTATTGTGTTCCTGGTTTATCTGGTTCCTCTTGTTTATTAGCAGAGGTTGTTTGGCGCTGGCTCCAGCCCTGGGCGGGTGGAAAGAGTGTTGGCACGCACCAGAGGAGGGGAGGGAGGGAGTTGGGGGGATCGGGACGGGAGGACGAGAGCAGTTCATCAATGGCTGTATTGTCCCATCTTTTTTGTTGCTCCTGTAATGATATGTTGGAAAAAAAGGGGATTAAATTAAAAAAAAAAAAAAAGAAAGAAAAAAATGAGGTGGGGGGAGAGGAGTGAGGGAGACCAACGGCACAGAATGGTTTGGTAAGAATGGCCGGTCTGGGCCCACAGCGGATGCTGTCGCAGCTGGGGAGGATGGGTCGGGACGGAGCCGCGACGGGGCCGCTCTGTGCCTTTATGTTGCTTATTCAGGTCGGGAGTCGCCAGCCCCAGTGGCTCGGGCTGGGCCCACCCGTGCCAACTCTATTCACGGCCGGCGGAGACCACGTGCGCACACGGCAGAGAGGATGGGGCGGCAGGGAAGGGGGAGGAAGGCTATTCTTCACGTCCCTCGGGTCTGAACCTGTCTTTGTACAGAAGAAGCGGTTGGGGGGCACAGCATCTTCTCAAGGCACTGGCAGTGTCCTTCATCCCGCTTGGTCATCCTCCCTCAACCTACCCACATATCCACTGTGAGAAGTACCAGGGCCCCTTCCCAAATTAGCAGAGATTTTCTTGCCCCCAGACCTTGCATTTTTTGACCATACCCACGGAGAGCGCCACAGGTTTTCACAGGGATCAGTGGGACAGTCCTGGAAGGTGATGGCACTTTGGTCACCACTGCCTAAAGCTGGGTGGCGTCGCGGGTAAAACTGCCACGGCCACGGGGGCTTTGCTCATCATTGCTCTGCCTGCTGCTACCCGTGCATGGAGCTGAACAGATGCAAGCACCCCTGAGGTGCACATCCCATCGTAAACAGCCTTGCTGAGGTCAGAGTGAAACGTGTCGAGATACGAGTGTCTGGCACGCTCAAGGGCATTTTCTAGGTCATCTCAGGCCGCTACCTGGCTGCTTTTATCCCAGTCACACCGGCCGTTTCTGCTCCAGTGTTTCCATCACATCCGAGGTGTTGCACAGCAGCACGTTGATCTGGACATGCACAGGAGCTCTGCTGTGATATTTTTTGTTTCCCCCAAATGGAGTAACTCAGAGAGGGAAATATTCTGCTGAGCTTGAAACAGCAGGTTTTATTTTGTGGTTATTAGGGTCTCCTGTCTGACCTCTCATTGTTCAACCTGGGTCACGTTTTAAATGCAAAATGCTGGTTTGAAATGAAATGTCAGAAATTCCCTTTGAAAATGTCCATTCACAAGGTTTTGGCATTTAGAAAACAGAATAATTCAGGAAGATTGTCTTGAAATGAAATGTTTTGATATTTTAAAAAATCCCCCTCCCACACTTGCTTTCCAGCCAAAAGTGCCTGTTGAATTAGGTCTGGATCTGCAACTCTCTCCATTCCCCTGAAGTCCCATTTCTTGGCAAATGATTTGCCAACAAATGCTTGCCACCAGTACCAGTCATTCCCACCCTCAGGTGATGCCACATCCTTGCCATCCCTGGGAGGTCTCAGGGTCTCCACAAAGTGCTGGAGTGTGCTCCGTATCCAGCAGGTACCTCCCTACCCAGTGCCATCCAACCGATCTTCAACTAACCTCTGACAAGAAAGAATGGGAAGAATGCTCCTCACCAGCAATCAGTGTCACTACTTGTTCAGATAAAACACCCACGTCCACCTGTCCTTCCCTTCCTCCAACCCAGCGAGATGGGACTCCAAAAGACTTCTGGATTACAAACTCAAAGAGTTATAGGGTCTGCCTTGGAAAAATCTGGTCACACAAGGAGTTTAGCAGCAACCTGGAAACAGAGTACAGTTTGCCTGTGTCAGCTTGAACCAGTAGCAACATCAACCCCGGGTGGGACAGTCACAGGGACGTATCGAAGCCAAAGCCCTTCTGAGACTCTCATAGGTCACTTAGTTTGGAAAATGCCTTTAAGACCACCACATCCAACCGTTAACACAGCACTGCAAGCCTTATGGCTTACCATGTCCCTAAGCACCGCATCCACACATCTTCTGAATCGCTCCAGGATGGTCTCTGCCACCTCCCTGGGCAGCTTGTTCCAATGCCTGATAACCTTACAGTGAATAAATTTTTCCTAATATCCAGTCTGAACCTCCCCTGGCACAACTTGAGGCCGTTTTTTCTTGTCCCGCCACTTGTCACTTGGGAGCAGAGACCAGCAGCCACCTCTGCACCCTCCTTTCAGGTAACTGTAGAGCGATAAGGTCTCCCCTGAGTCTCCTCCAGGCTAAATAACCCCATGTCTCTCAGCTGCTCCTCACAGGACTTGTGCTCCAGACCCTTCCCCAGCTCTGCTGCCCTTCTCTGGACACGCTCCAGCCCCTCAGTGTCCTTCCTGTAGTGAGGGGCCCAAAACCAAACACAGGATTCGAGGTGCAGCCTCACCAGTGCCTGGTACAGGGGGACAATCCCTGCCCTAGTCCTGCTGGCCACACTGTTCCTGATGCAAGCCAGGATCCCACTGGCCTTCTTGGCCACCTGGGCACACTGCCAGCTCACATCCAGGTCCTTTTCCACCCATCAGCATTGCAGCCCCCCGTCCCCAAGCCTGTAGCGTTCCATGGGGTTGTTGTGACCCAAGCGCAGCACCCAGCACTTGGCCTTGTGGAACCTCATACAGTGGCCTCGGCCCATCGATCCAGCCTGTCCGGGTCCCTCTGCAGAGCCTTCCTACCCTCAGGCCGATCAACACTCCCACCCAGCTTTGTGTCAGCTGCACACTTACTGAGGGTGCACTCGACCCCCTCGTCCGTGTCACTGATAAAGACATTAAAGAGAACTGGCCCCAGCACTGAGCAATGGGGACACTGCTCATGACCTGCTGTCAACCGGATTTAACTCCACTCACCACCGCTCTCTGGGCCCGGCCATCCAGCCAGTTTTTCACCCTGTAAAGTGTGCACCCACCCAAGCCATGAGCAGCCAGTTTCTCCAGGAGAATGCTGTGTTTCTCTTTTTTTTCATGGGCAGTCTAAGCTCTGCCTAACCTAAGGCTACCTACCAATGTCATCACAGCAGCAGGTGGCACTGGTGGCTTTGAAGGAGATGCCCAGAGTAGGTCATGTCACCTCACAGAAAGGACAGAGGGCTAAGACCTGGATTTAGAGCAGGCAAGTGCACCTGAGAGTCCTCAAAGGCAAAGTCTAGCCTGAGCTGCTTCCCCTGAGAGCAGCATCTGGATCATATCAGAGGTGTCCCCAAGAGCATTCAGTGGGCAGTCACGAGGATCAGTCAGGTTGCCTCGAGGCTGTGCCTGCAAAGCCCTGTAGTTTGCAGCAGGGACAACCTCTCCTACCACATCAGCAGGAACGGAAGAGAAAATACATCCTTATCATGCATTCCAAGAAGATATCTCAATCCACAGTGTGTGAGACACTCCCTGGACACCGAGGTCCTGGCTGTGCTCACAGTGGGCCCAACACTGCTTTCAGCGGCATCCCTTGGGGCAGGGACAGGACGGTGGCACTTGCCATGAATTTCACAGTCTGAGCAGTTGTTGAGGATCTGTCCATTAAGTTTTCCTCTTCAAACCCCAGGGAACTTTGAGGAATCTTGTCTGCCAGCAACATTCTGGGAGTTTTTTAATGAGTATCAGCATTAGGCTGGAAATTCATAACGAGCCCAGGTCAAGTTCCTAATCAAGAGGTACATTTGGGATGTTCTAAACCCAAGTGCCACCTCTTGGGAACAGGACAGGCCCTGCACCTCCACAGAGGGTGGCACCCCACGTGTTTTGCTCCAAAGTGGGAGAGGAGTCGCAGCCCATCGCACCCCGGGACGCGCGACACGGTGACTAGAGGAGCATGGCACTGCTCGCCGAGCACCCCGGCCCAGATGGCACAGCTGAACCTGCCGGGCGGCAGGACTCCCCGGCACCGCCGGCTGCACCAGTGCCTGCTCCCGCGCCGTCCGGGGCACAGCTGTCTATGTCCCCTCTTCTCCCTGCCCCCCAGGAGATGGCACGGCACCCGCGGTCCCCTGGCCACCAACGTGGCCCCTCCGTCAGGGGTCCCCTTGCTCACTGGTCAGCTCTGTTTGAATCGAGACATGAGAATTTCTCCCTCATTCGCACAATCATCTTGCTTCCCCCCCGCAAGCCATCAAAATCCTCCTTCCCTGCCTCCCTCCTTCTTCCCGCCGCCTCCCCCTTCTCTCCCTGGAACTTCCCTGCAGCTGCAGAGCTGGCCAGACAATCGGGTGTTTTAGAGAAATACATTTTTGGGCTAATTTGCCATGCATAAGTGTTTCTCTTACCCTTTAAAGGCAGGGAACAAAGAGCACATTCTCCGGGAGCTCTGCCCTGTTGTGAGCAGCCCTGCAGCTGTACAGCGCTGTGCTACCCTCCGCTCTCCTGCTCCACTCCCTGCTGGCTGCGCAAGGAGACGGGGCTCCGCTTCTCCCCGGGAACGCACCGTCTCCTACCAGAACAAGTGGGGAGGGAAGGGATTTGGCAGCACTGTCACCCCACCTAAACTGATCATCCAGGTACAGTCTTTTATGCTGAGACATCATTTATCGGGAAACAGTCTGGATTTGCCTTTATTCGGGGCTTAATCCTGCGTCCAAGTTAAATATTTGTTTATCCCCTTGGTAAACGACAGTGTGGCAACGCCTTCCACACACCGCCTTACACTGCATGAAATCCTGCACCATAAGGAACCCTGGCCGTTAAGAAAGAAGTCATATACTGGGTTTTGAGGTCCTGTTCCCTCACTTCAAACACTGGGAGCCATCCCTGGCTGGGGAGTTTCTCAGACAGGGGGATTTTCCTTTCTAAGGCTAGGACATTGCGTGATGAACGGACCTGACCTGGTGGACCAGATCAGGAAGGAGATGCAGATGTTCTGGCATGAACCAGTCACGAGCAGGCAAGGCTGTGGGAGCAGGAGATGGCCTGGAGCAGCTGGACACGGAGGAACTAAAGCTTTTTATCAGCTCGTTGGGGATCCCATTTCAGCACTTGCTGAATAATCTTTTTCCTATCCACGGAAAGTTGGTCCAGCAAACAGCCTCCCAGATGGGGCAACAGGTTCTGCTATAAGCAAAATGAGGCTTTTAAACCAGCCACGGCGAAGTCACTTGCCCCATTTCGGCAGCGCTGCATCCCGGGAAACTCTTCCTATCAGGCCAATCCCATCTACCGTCAATATTCTTATCTCAGGCCACGCCAGTCCCATTTTCAGCTCCAAATTTAACGCAGTCTGAGGCAGCTAACCCAGTCAGATCTAGCCTACCCAGAGCACGCCTGTCACAAGCTGCCATCTCAAACCTGCAGTCAGATTGCCCTCCGTCCGCAGAAGTGTAGCTCAGCTGGATCGGAGCCAGGGTAACGTAGGCCAAGCCAGCCATTCCCAGGCCGTTCTCACCAAACTCAAGCCACACGCTGTTCCGGGACTAGTGTAGTCTAGCCTGTCCAGTTGCACTCGGAGTCTAACCCGTAAGGGCGTGAACCAGGATGTGTCAGCTGCAAGGAGACGGAAGCTCAGCCCTGAGACACCTGAAAAGTGTTTTCAGGTTAAAATGTCTGGATTTTAGCCAGAGCACAGAGGTCACTGTGGGTTTCTGAGCTTCAGCTTGTGCCAGCGTCTTTCAAATAGCAGGATCTGTCCCCCTGAAATGGCCTGCACCTCATATTGATACAGACACACTCGTTCTCCAGTCCTCTCCCACACACCGCACCGTCGTTTTGCCTCCAGCAGATCCTCCTGACTCAGATCCAGGTGGATTTCTTGCAAATACATGGAAAGATGGGGACTTTGTTTTAAAATTCTTATTCTTTATGTTTTAAGAACAGATGGGAAAAGATAAAAGAGAGGGAAGGGAAGGGAAGGGAAGGGAAGGGAAGGGAAGGGAAGGGAAGGGAAGGGAAGGGAAGGGAAGGGAAGGGAAGGGAAAAGGGAAGGGAAAAGGGAAGGGAAAAGGGAAGGGAAAAGGGAAGGGAAAAGGGAAAAGGGAAAAGGGAAAAGGGAAAAGGGAAAAGGGAAAAGGGAAAAGGGAAGAGAAAAGGGAAGGGAAGGGAAAAGGGAAAAGGGAAGGGAAAAGGGAAGGGAAAAGGGAGGAGAGGAGACTGTGGTCAGCAGAAATGCGTTTGAGGAAGCAGGAAAAGCAGGAAAAGGTTATGGACTGGAGAGCAAGAGGAAGGCCAGCTTGGAAAAAATGACAGCTGGAGGAAGGTACAGTGGAAGAAGGTATAATTGGCAACACTGCCCAAGCGTCTCACCTGGCACAGTCCACTAAATCCCACAGCTCCTTCCGGACTCGCTGCACTATTTGTGCTCAGCAAGGTTGGTGGCCACATGCACATGGGAACACAATTGCGACAGGAGGCTGTTAGAGGAGCCAAGGCTCAAAGGCATGCATTTATTGACAGCGTGGTGGCACTTGTTCTACACAGAAAACCACCTGCTCTTAGCTCTGACCTCTTGGCTAAGGTCGTCATACTCTGACTCCTGCCTTGCTCTGCTACTGTGAATGAATTACACGAAGGAGCAGTGGAGAACTTCAAGTTGCTTAGTTCCCAGCCTGCTTTTCAACATCCAGAACTCACTCTGCTGACCTTCCAAGTGACTCCAGTAAGTGCCAGTTGGCTATTAAAACAGCAGTGCCAAGGAAAAGTCAGTATTTGCCAGACTCAGAGCTGCAACAGTGAGTATCTCACTGAGCAATGGGTTTAATCATATTTAGCATCCCGCCCGGGTAAGTGTCCTGCAGTCCCTCTAGGAGACTGACCTTGAAAATGTCGCTGGCAGGGCTGCAGGGACATCACACAGCACCGGTGGGCTAAGTGGCACAGGTAGGTCGGACACCGAGACCGAGTGCCAACACAAACACCCCAAAGCCCAGGATGAGGTTAGCGAGAGCAAAATTCAGCTCTAGCCTTTGTGGTTACCATCTCAGTGAGACACAGAGAGAGAGAGAGAGCAAGGAGACGAAAGGGAGGGAGAAGGTTAGGGAGTGGGGGAGGGCCGGGAGCCTGCAGACTTCTGCTGCCACATGATTTTCCTGGTTGTTTTCAAAGCGCTGCTCAAACACACGCGCACGAGTCCCATGTGATCGCTTATTTACGAAAGCACAGTCGTAATGTTGTGTGCATATCACATCCGTTCGGCAGCCCACCTGACTGCGGGCTCCGTGGGCACCCACTGCATCCTCCCCATCTACGCCATCGAGCCAAGGGGGATGGGAGACCCATGATGGGTGGGCGCCGCTCCTGTCCTGGCGAGGCGGGGAAGTGGAGAGGAGGACCGTCTTTCCATTGCCAAACTGTTCTTTGCTTCCCTTTGCCTGGCATTATGTGAGGAGTCTCCAGAGGCAAAGTGCTGCCCCTTCTGTACTGTCACGGGGAGAAAAAGCCTTTATTTCAGATCTGGCTCTCACTTCTTTTGACTAGCAGCGCACCCAGGAGCAAGCTCAGATACAAACTGACCTAGCATATGCCGATAACCCATATTTGACCTTCAAATAGGTGCAGATTCTCTTTCCTTGGGTAGAACCTCTTCCTCATACCACCATCACAGAAGTCCCATTTCCTGCAAAGATCCACTCAAAAAATGAGGAAGCCTCCTTAGGCAGGGCAGGGAGGAGGCTAAGGGAGAGTGTTCACAGTGAAACGGAGCGGGTTGTTTCTTTGGGGCTGGGGGATTTGGCCTACCTTCAATTAATTGGTATACAGAGCCCTTAACTCCAGTAAAATCGTTCTCCTGAGCCAAAGGGAGGTCTAAGACAGGAGCAAGAGAGATGCAATATGTGACAACGGAGTTTTGACGGCCAACAACAGGATCTGAATTCACAGAGGCTGTGATGGGACAAGATTATGCTGCAGTAAAACATACATTTTAGGGGTGATGTTTTCCTTTCTCCACAATCCTAGGTGCCAGCGTCCCTAGAAAAAATGTCAATGGAGAAGAGTCATTGCCTCATACACTGAAAAAAAACCCTCCAGTTATCTTTGACAAAACTGAAGCCCTTATGAAGAAAGGACAGATGACATTTTGAAACTTTGGTATGGTCAAACCACCCAACGTCATCCCTACTCCCTCTTCCCAGACAACCAATCCTTGCTTTCAATTGCTCAAGAGCCAACGCCGCTACCTCACCGCACACATTACGCCTCCCATGGCCATGCCTCTTTCCTGCATGCTCAGTAAGTTTCTTCCATGAAGGGTTAATTCAACCAGGGCCTTTTACTCCAAGTTGTTTTCCAAGTAGCTGAGAGAATAGGTCTCTTGTTACAAACATGGCTTCTGGGCATTTGGTGATGCTTTCCCTTTTCTCTCTCCCTGTACCACAAAAGAATCTTTTGTTCTCGTCCCTCTGTCTCATTTACTCTCCCCCACCCTGCTCTCGCCTCTTCCCTCCATTGGCTGCCAAGTGACTAAGGAATGGCAAAAAATGACCATAGCGCGGTCATGGCAAATATTTCTTCAGCTATTATCTGATAGAGACCTTGAGCATCTATGTGAAGGGCCCTCTGCCTTCCCTCGGGCTTCTAGAGATGGGGAAAAATGAGTCAGACACAACAGGGCAGGATATAAGTTGAATCAGCCCAACATGCGAATGGAAATGTCTTGCGAATGGAGTCATGGTGCCTGTTTCAGGAAAATCAAATGATAGGGACCCAGAACTGGCGGGAGGCCAGTGGCAGCTTCAATGGGTCTAGATTTTTATAGGAACTCTGAATTTATTAAAAAACACATGGGAGGCACAAAAGAGTCACTTTCTTGCCTTCAGATTTACTGATTCAGCTGTTTGTAAGCTGGAGCCGACACTGTTGGATGGGTTGTAATGTCGTGTAGTTTCTCTGCACTGCTGCTGTAAATCTTGTGCCTGGTCTCCCACCACAGAAAAGCTGTGGCAAATCCCCATGGACATCACGTCTTCCCACACCCCATTGAAGTTACACCTCAGGCATTCCCACAGACATCCTTCTAGCTACGGTCTCCTTGCACATACTGCTCCACTGAGTCATTTTACACGTACATACACAGATATGTAAAAGTTCACATGACGATAAAGTCACTGCAACTTCCACAATGACCTTTCTGCAACAGAAGCAATTCCCCAGCCAATTCCCTACCTATGTATTTGGTTATATCCTTCACGGATACTGCTTTCTGCAAAAAATAACATCCTTCAGTCTCACCTGAAGCAAATCTTGCTGCTTCTACCTTTCTGCTCACGTTCTTCTCTACTAACCCTCTTCACTCCTGTGACCACCCTTTGTCCCGAGTCCATCTCAGTCCACGCTGGGCTTTAGGTGACCATGGTATATGCTACCCTGTTCCACCTGCCAAGCTTCCTGCACTCTTCTCCCCTTCTGTACATTAACTACTTCGGAAGGCCCTTAAAACAAGGACTAAATTTCAGCCTTGGTGACTTCCTGTGCACACAGGCAAAGCTGTGGATGTAAGGCGTTATCCGGAGAATTTTTATTCCTGTAGAGAAGGGGAATGGACCAGACAGATAAAAGGGTCATTATATTTCCACATTAGAAGGACTTCTTGTCTGGTGGATTTTAAGCGAGCTGGTTAAAACATCATGAAAACGGTGCATTGACCAACTCCTTATATTCATATGACTCTGCCCACAATAAAGGTTTGTGCTAGGTCAACCATATCTGTTTCGAAACAGCGTGCAGAGCAGCTTTCATTGTAAAGCGCCAAACCCATCTAACAACTGAGGAACATATACTAATCCTCTTCCTGCCTCCTGGCTTGATGGCACCGAAATGAATCCCAGCGCAGGCACAGCGATCCTACGGCAATCCCAGCTCTGCCCCCCTGCTCCCATAGCTCTGTCGTACAGGGTGCTCACCAGGCACGTACTGTCAGCCCTACCAGATAAACGCTGATCATCTCCTTCTCAAAGGACAACCGAAGCACCCTGAGATGAGGAATTTTACCCTTGTCAGCGCCCCTAATGAAGGGGTGCATCCCTGGAGCCTCTGAGGAGCCCCCATTTAGCTATGGTGAAACAAGGGAAGGGATTTGCTTCTCCCTGGTTCCAGTTCCCCTTCACGGGGTGGGATCCCACAGCGGGGACTCCTGTAGTGAAAGGCATTACGCTGCCTGGAGTGTCCCGTCAGGGTCATCTTTGCACCCCGCGGAGACCAAGAGGTCAGCTGCTGAAGTCCCTTTGGAAGAAAGAATCCACCACCATCTCTTTCACAGACGAGAAGCCCAAGGATGGATTATGGATTCTTACTTAGATAATTTTGGATGAATCGAGAAAAGAGAGGAGGGATAGCTAGATGGCTAAATAAAGCCAATGAGATCACATGTTCCGCCTTTTTATCTGATTTTCTCTTTCTGCTTTTGGACAACAAAGCTTCCTTTGATACAGAAGGAGAAGGGGGTGGGGAGGGTGGGGAGAGGGGGTGCCAGAGTCACCCCAATGGCCCCCGGTCACTTATCCACGCTCCTTAATGCGATGTTCCCACTGACAGAGACAGAAAAAAACCAGTGATCTCATGATTCCAGAGACGGTTCATGCAAACAACCCTGGGAGATGAGGGGTGAAGGGGACAGGAAAGGGGTAAAGGATGAGCGAGGAAAGGTGAGAAAGGGAGAGGAAAGGGTAGGAGTGATAGGAAGAGGGGACATGGGAAGCAGGACCATGGAGGACAACTGTGGATGGAGTTAGAAACAGAAGGTCAGAATCCAAAAGAGAATGTGTAGAGGGATTTTAGGGAAAAGGAGAAGAAAGGAGCCTTGGGATCAAGGGTAACAGGACTGGTGGAAGAAGGTTAGGTGTGACATTGTATGGCAGGACAGAGGGCACGGTCAGGGATAAGAGTTGACTGAGCTGTCGAATATGTAGGAAAGGGAGGCTGGGCCCAGAGACAGGGTGGTGGGATGAGGAACATGGGCACGTGCTGTGAGTGTGAGAAGGAGAGGAGGGGGAAGTACCTATGGTGTTGGGAGTAGGAGAGGTAACTGAGGCTCGTTACTTCTGCATTCTACTCACACAAAAGCAGGTCACCAAATCTGCCAAGAGAATAATCCTGGTCTCTCGCAGACCCAGAACCGACAGATGCCAGGAAGGCGATGGGGAGAGAGATTTATTACCTGAGGCATTCGGCCATGCCCAAGGGAGGCAGTGGGGCTGGAGACAGGCAGCCTGGTTTCCACTTTGGTTGGGCTAATCTCTCTGCGTGAGACCTTCGCACCTGCACAGAGGAGCACTCTGTGTGACACCTTACCTGCCAGCAGCCGCCTCCCTCAGCCTTCTTCCTTTCCTTCTCCTGCTCTTTTGTTCCTCCTTCCCTTCTTTCCTCCCTCCATCCTCCCTGACGCCTCCCCACAGGGAGACGAGCGCTCAGCACGGTTGGCAGGAGACTTCTCACCTTCTTCTCCATCCCCCCAGGGACCTGCCACCCCAGCAGCCCCTGTCCCTAAACAGTGAAGCAGTTAGGGCCCAGCAGGAGGGATTTGAGCCCACAGGGATCCTGGTGGAGCTGCGACAAAGAGGGGGACAAAGGATTGGGAAAACCACTAAAAGAAAAAGTGTCTTCCATTATGAGCTGCCATCTCCACGTCTCACGGCTCTCCTCGACACTGGTCTGTCCCGGGGGCTCATCACGTTTCCCCCCTCCTCTGTCTGCTCCGTGGCAGCTAATCGGTGACCCACTGACAGTCTCTGTCCATCACTCGTCTCTGCGCACAATAGGGTAATTAAACCCTGACCCTCCGCTCCTTTTATCCATTTCCTCTGCCCAGTCACTCCCCGAAACGGAACGGCGGAGGGGAGGGCCTGCTGTGGCGGCTCCTGCCCCAGCCTCCAGCTGTAATGAAGATGTAAAGCACAGGAAGGACTCGCTGCTCAAAGAAAGATGCTGAGGGGGCAGCCAAAGAGGTACTGAGTGGTACGAGGCTTCCCACACGCTTACGCTGAGCTCTGCTGACCTCCATCATGGACGTCTGTAAACCTTCAACCCTTTACCATCACGCCCACAGGTTGCCCAGCATCCTTCCCCTGCCCGCGCGTACCCACAGCAAGCCCTGGGCTTGCTCCCCCCACCACCACCCAGCTCTGCTGAGGCGCCCCAACCCAAGGCTTCTGCACTCCCAGGTGCGAAGGCATCACCCCCTCCTCAGGCTAAGCCCAGAGCCTCAGGCCTGACACATGGGGCCTTCCTCGTTGAACACCCGCAGAAGGGCGGAGGGAGCTCTCCTTGGCAGGGTGCATCTCACGGAGTCCAGCGGATGGACCCAGGAGCTGGCCACAGCAGGGTGATGCGGCTCTTGCCTCCTCGGCAGGACCGTGGAGGATGTGCCCAGTGACAGACAGGAGTCACAAAATGTCAGGAAGTTCTTTTCCTCTTTTTTGCCTTTCTTTTTTCTGGCTTTCTGGCACCCTGCACAATTTATTACACAGATTGATGAACAGCCAGAAATTATGCCGAGCAACCCAGACTCTGCTTCCTCCTCCCTACCCCGAGTGGAGAAGCTGCCTCCCTCCCACGCATGAGCAAGAAGGGCTGGGGCCACCCGGGGAAGGGCATGACGGGTAAAGCAGTGCCCCCGAACAATTAAGCACTGTCCCAGGCACTGCACACCCCTGTCCCAGGAACAAAAGAGTCACACACAAGAGACCTGACTGTGAAGCCTCCATCCGCTTTCATCACTGACCCCCGGGGCAGCCAGGGCACAAGGTCAGCCCACTTAAACTCCAAACTCAGCCAGAAATAGAGCTGGGAAGTGGGCAAGGGTGGCCAAGTGCAGGGGTCCCCAACCATTCGAGGAGTTCTTTGACTGAGCCATTTCATTTCATCAAAGACACGGGGTTTTTTTCTGGAAGGAAAATGGAGAGCAGCGGGTGTGAAGGGAGTAAGGGGGAGGCAGGGTGTTCACCATGAATTATGACCACGCTCAACAAGAGCCTTTCACATTGCGGAGGTGAGGAGAGGATGGGGTAATTGGGCATGTGAGACCCATGCATAATGAGGGCAAGTCTCTGCCCGTTTCCCACCCTCCTCTCTGCCACTGCTCACGAGATGTGGTCCCCCATATGCCCTGTCACCGTTCCACCGTGGGGCTCAACTCCCCAGGGGCTCAACCCAAGGACCACGAGCTTTGATTAGTGCCTGGCCGGACTGGGCTGTGCAACAGTGTGTGGTCGTGCCCCTGGTGCGGGAAGCCTGAAAGCCACCTTATCGATTAAAAACAGCCAAGGCAGGGCTCGTGCTTTCCACCTGCAGGGTCTGAGGACACCGATTTAAGTCTTTAATAGGGCTTTAAGTAGTAACAGGGCTTTAAGTCACTGTTTTTCAGGTTGTAAATACTGCCTTTGCGTGTAGTGCTTTCCCACAGGGAACAGCTGTACCTTCTGGGGGTCAGCACTGAGCAGTACATTAGTGGTAGGTAAGAAGCATAGGATCATTTTAGTTGGAAAAGACCTTTCAAATCATTGAGTCCAACCGTCAGCCTGGCACTGTCCAGTCTACCCTAAACCATGTCCCTAAGCACTACATCAACGCATCTCTTGAACACCTCCAGGGATGGTGACTCCACCGCCTCCCTGGGCAGCCTGTTCCAATGCCTGACAACCCTTTCTGTGAAGAATTTTTTCCCAATATCTAATCTGAACCTCTCCTGGCACAATCTGAGGCCATGTCCTCTCATCCTACCACTTGTAACCTGAGAGAAGACACCAACACCTCCTTTCAGGTAGTTGTAGAGAGTGATAAGGTCTCCCCTCAGCCTCCTTTTCTCCAGGATAAATAGGTGCTCCTGGGACCCATCTCCTTGACTAGGAGGAGAAATCTGTAGGGACAAAATCAAGGGGGAATTACACGTGTTTGGTGCATGCAGAAATACGATGTATCTGCCATGGAGCACTGTCCTTTCACCCGGCCTCTGGATAAGCTTCTGACAATCCTAAATGCAGGAAATTTCAGAGGAAGGACACTAAAACACCCAACAACAACAACAACAACAAAAAGTACAAAAGAAGAAAATTAATCAATGCACAAAAATACTGCTTTTCACCCCCAAAATGTGAAATTTCACCATCCAAACTGAGTCAGCTTGAACTCCAAAGGACAGCGATACTCAGTGTTCTGCTGAAACTCTATGGGGCAGGCACTCCGAGCTCGGTGTCCCCATGGGGAAGGGTATCTCCAGCTTGTCAGAATGAACTGAAGGTACAGCTCATTCTGGGAGTTTGAATACAGCAGCGATAAGATGTACAGATTGGGAAATAAGCAGTCAGGCCATCTGTAGCCACGTTTTCCATGTTCTTCACCCCTTCCTCTCTGAGATGGTAGCCCCAGGATGCAAGTGCTGACAGCAAATACCCACCCCAACATGTGATAAGCCACCCCTGTGTATGACTATCATCTGTTCCACCCCAAAGGGGCCACCACCACCTCCTCCCACCTGCACCATGTAGAGGCCCCTGCAGGGGTCTGGAGCACCCAGCAGAAGCGGCGCAAGGACAGGGCGGGCAGGCTGTGGAGTGATGGGCAGGGAATACAATCCCCACACTTATCCACTGAAAGTTGCCCCAAAACAGACAACATGGCTCGAGCGACAGCAGTCGAGGAGGACGTTAGCTCAGCACTGGTTGTGCTGATGACAACAGTAGCAGAAAAGCAGCCAGAAACACGAGATTCAGCACAGACCCAGTACACAGAAATGCCTCCGAGTGCCAAGAAGTCATGCAACGTGTGATCTGCTTGCAGACTCCTTATTACACGTGATGAAAGACAAGCAGAAGGGAGCTTGACTCTCAGACCCTGGGCTGACTTTTCATGGGTTGCCTGTTTGAGGGTGGAAAAATGCCTGTACTTGCAAACTGAGCCCTCTTGCTCCAAGCCGTAGACTGTAAGCAGGGAGCCTGGTTTTCAGGAGGGAGCTGCATATCAAATTTTTGACACAATCAGATCTCTTCCTGAAAACAAACAGCTTCCTCCCTGGGATTTTTTTGCACGTCGGCTAGCCTTATTTTGGGGGATTTTTGATAACCATTCTCATCAGTAATTCATTGCTTTTCCCCTTGGGAGGAGGCGATCGGCTGGATTTCGACTATTGAGACAGACATGGCTTTAGGGCACAGGCGGATTCATTCTCCATCTCGCACAGAGAGAATCCAATTGATCTCGGAGGCGCTGGGGCGACTGTACGCAAAAGGCAGGGTCAGGCAGCACACGCGTACAAAGGCCGATGCTTCGGGGACGTACCGAAGGATGTACACAACGCGCACACATCGCTGGAGCAGCACAAAAGCGAGGCACGGCGGACCTACGGGTTTTAGCCTTGTCAGTGTCAGCAGGTCCCCTTTTTTACTTCAGGCCAGTTCTGCCCCTTGTCTTCCTTTCTAATGGCAGACGCTGCCAGGAAAGGAGACATTCACTGCCTGTTCTTGTTCCCCGCAGCTCTAGGAGAAGTGGATGCAGGAGAAATGAGGGCCTGGGCTTAGAATCATGGAATCACAGGATGGTTTGGGCTGGAAGGGACCTTAAAGCCCATCTAGTCCCAACCCCCTGCCATGGGCAGGGACACCCTCCACTAGGGCAGGTTGCTCCAAGCCTCATCCAGCCTGGCCTTGGACACTCCCAGGGATGGGGCACCCTCAGCTGCTCTGGACAAACTTCTTTCAACCAGCCTGTTGCCCAGCCACGCGCAAGGCCCTGAGCAATATCCTTGGGCACAACAAAATGATTTATGTTATGCAGGTGTTCCAGGTGTGGGGGAACGTTTTTTTTTTTCCCCTTGCAATAAAACAGGAGAAAGAGCCCACCGCTGCAAACCCGGTACGCCTGTATCCAGCCCCCCAACTCCTGCAGCAGAAGTTCTCAGCAGTGCCCACACGATGGAGCTCCCCCCTTGGAAAAGGAGCCCAGCTGGCTGCCCGGGTGGTCACCTCCTCCGGGGTGACCCTTCAAGGCCCATGGTCACCAAGCAGAAGATGGCAAAGGGGCAGCAGGGTGTGTTGGGCAGCGCGGGGCTGCGATGTAACTGTAGCTCAGCGTGGTAACCCCGGGTTGTCAACAGCGGAGTTACACGCTCTGAGGAGGGCAGATTTAAAAAAAAAAATTAGTTCCAAAGTAAGTATTCTAAGAAGAAAGCTATGGACTGTTGTTTTGAGTCAAGAATCTGAAAGAGAATTACACAGGGAAAGGTTTCCGGATATCGCAGGGTCTCTCCCAGGAGCACAGCATCGCAGAATCTGTCCAGTTAAATCAGCACTGTCTCTAGGGTTGAGTATTCCACCGCCTCTCGGGGCTCCTGCAACAGTGCTCACCCACCCTCACAGTGATTTATTCTTCCTTTTATCGCCCTGGACTCTCGTGCTGCAGCTTGCAAGCCTTGCCACTTGCCTTTTGCTGTGCGAAAGCCCTGGGAAGAGTCTGTCTCTGCCTTCCTCTGTACCATCCTCAGCCGCAGGCGAGTGCCCTTGCAGCGCAGAGTCCCAGCGAGCTCCTCGTGTGCTGAGACCAGGGCCTGGCTCATCAATTCTAGTGCTTGACCAGTGTAAAACGCCTGCCGGCATCCAGGGTCAGGACACCAGCCTCTTCAGAGAGCTCCCTCCTGAAGGACTGCGTTTCTCATACAGCTTCCCTTCAGAGGGAAATCACCTCTTAGACCCAGGACTTCAAAGTGATTATTAACAACGCGCTCTTGCCCTTGTACTCCAGCATGGTGGGTGGCTTCAGGCGGTGTTTTGATGTACGCAGCCGGGAGGCTGCATGCTGCAAACACCAACCACCCTCTCAGCCAGCGAAAGAGGTCATCGGCCAGTCCTTGTTCCTGGTTACGGAGGGCTTTTCAGCTCAAAGAATGACATTTATTTACTGTTTTGTTTAAAATCTGCCTCAATAAGCCAGGTTTGGCAGCCTGGTAATTGCTCAGAAGCCAGCAGCAGCTGGAAGAGATGACACATAATGAAGCAGGCGACTGCATTCTTTTGGGAAACGAAAGCATTCTCCCAGCGACGGTGCTGTTGTGGTGGAGGCAGAAATCTCACGTGAACACCTAACCGGTACCCCCACCCCAGACGGCAGAGGAGAAAGATGCGCCGGAGCTTGGCGATCGTACGGGCGGCAGCGCGGTGGTTTTGCATACAGCTGTGCTGACTGCCTTCCAAACCATCGCTTCCACAGGTCGCCGCTGGCCTGCCAGCAGCAGGGCAACTCGTGCCAACCGGTTTCAAAGCCCTTTGTGTCCCTGCTGTCATCTGAATCATCGGCCCCGGGACGTGTTCACGTTCACAAACGTCTTTCTGAAACGCTTCCTTCTGCGGGGGGCCGGCGCTGGGTGTATTTGTGTAAGGTACATCGCCCGCCGCGGGTAGCGGCGCTGTATTTGTCCAAGCGTGTGAGAGAGTGCCCTTCCCTTGAGGCGGGCGTGCTCTGGGTGCCCCCACCCCAGTAACGGAGCAGCCGATGGCTCAGCACAACCCACTCACGGCAGCAGGACAAGCCGTGGCGCTGCTGCTTCCCGCTGCGCCACGAATCCTGCCCAGCTCGCACCTCCCCCTCTGCGACTTACTGAGCCCAAAGGCTCTGCCCCGGGGTGACCGGGGGTACCTCCGAAACCCAAAGCGGTGTTGGACGTAGCCCAGAAGCTGGGCCGGAGGCTGCAGGCCCGTCCCCACCATACTGCCCAGCCCCCCAGAGGGACCCAAAGGCCTCGGGGCAGGGAACACCACGCACCCAAAGGCCACTTTCTCCCAAGAGCTGCACTCCTGGGCGGAGGGAGAGCGGCCCCTTCCCCTCGGGTCGCGGTGAGCCCTTCCCCGGGGCTCACTCTCAATATGGCGGCGGGAGGCAGCTGGCCCCGCCCCCGCGGGTCTCCGTCTCCACGGCAACGCGACGCGAGCGGAGGGGGCGGGGCTCCGTTTCCGGGCTGGCGCCGGCCGTGACGTGTCGGCGGGTTGACGGCGCCGGGCGGCGGGGGCCGCGCGCCAGGCAGCCACTTCCGGTGAGCCACGGGGACCCCCACCCAACACCCCCACCCGCCCCTCCACCCCTCGGGGTCCCCCCCGCGGTTGCCCCGGCGATGGTCGCTGTGGGAGCAGGGGCCGGGGTCGTGCTCCTCTTCCCCGGGCTCTGTCGGGGTGACCCCCCGGCCCCAGGCGGCCGGGCCAGTGCTCGGTGCCCCCCTCCCGGGCCTGTGGGCTGCGGCTGAGGCCTTCGGGCCGGCGGGAGACCCCGCCGTCAGGGCCCGCTGAGGGGGCCGGGGGGCGCGGCGGACACGCAGCGGCAAAGGGCCGTGCCTGAGGGGCGAGGCCTCGGCCGGGAAGGGGGGAGGCCTCGGCCGGGACGGGGGGAGGCCGCGGCCAGGAGGGGGGGAGGCCGCCCAGCGAGCTGGCGGCGAAGCCCTCGCCCGTCGGAGGCCGGTGGGGTTGCGGATGCGGCGGTAACTGCCTGGGGAGCGTCGCCCTGGCTTCGGTGCGGCCGGAGCACGGGCGAAACGGAAACGCCGCTGGTAATTACCGTCGGAAACGAAGTGGAAGATGAGACGGGAGGGTTTGCGCGTGGGGAAGTAGCGAGGCTTTCCGTGAGAACGGGTCGGCGGGAGCCTCCCGCGGCCTCCGAGGTAGGAGGTGAACATCAGCAAGCGCCGTAGCTTGCCGTGACGTCAGCGGAGCGGAGGTGTTTAACAGGCGTCGGGGCAGAACCGTAAGGCTCTCTAGCAGCCGTGGTGCCCGACACGTAGGGCGAGTGAAGAAGCAGCTTCCAGAATGGACCACGGTTTGTTCTGGGCTTTGGAAATACCGCCCACGGGTGGGCTTGGAAACAGCGGCCACTCACACTCGGGGATTTCCTCCTGTCTCATTCAGAGCAGGAGACACTTGACATGTTTTTAATCTTTGCTATAAGAACAGAGGCGACAGCGTGACGTGTGACATTCAAAAAAAGGAGAGAGGGTAATTGGCAAGAGGGACAGGTTGATATTGTGCTGTTTTCTGTGGAGATCACTGTGGTTTACTGGGGTTTGTTCTGTTCTTTCTTCCCAGGGAGTTTGGAATAAGCAGTTTCAGGTGAACAGGCTGCCCTTAACCAAAACAATGTTTGCAGATTTGGACTATGATATTGAGGAAGATAAGCTGTAAGTATTTCCCTTGTCTTGTCCTGTCTTGTGCTAACAACAGAAGTAGGCTTTGCAGCCAGGACCTAATGGGAGCGGGTAGATTTACCTGCTCCTGACGCTGCGTGCTGAAGGGTCAGACGTGCCGTCCAGTCCTGATTTCTTGCTCCCTCTGGGGACCGGGGAAGAGGCAGGAGCTGCGCTGGTGAGCGGAGAGCACGCTCTGTCGCTCTGCAGTGACTACCCTGTATTTCTGATTGCAAAGCAGTGCTGACAGATGTTCTGTAAATCAGTGACCTTAGCCAGAGAAACAAATACTTACAATGGAGGAAAGATAGTAAGAGGTAGGAAGAAGTGGAGAATCTCTGGACTCGGTAAGGAGGAGAACTCTGGCATTTCCTGAGCAGGGGAAAAGCGTGGTGAGGTTAGCAATGAATTTGACACGGAGCATTTGTCTTGCATCTCATTTATGCTGTGCAAGTTTTCCTCTCGCTCCAGCACTAAGAGCAGATGAACTGCTCACTCAAACATGATAGCGTCTCCTCGGTGCCCGGCGACGCGTGAGGGTGTCTCTCCCACCTCTAATCCTTGCGTGCAGTCTCCGAGTAGATAGCCCAGAAGGTCTTTCTGCTGGCCCACGCTGATAGACCGTAGGGCGGAGATCAAGTGATGAATTCAGACGTGCAGCACCCACTGTGTTTTCAGCTTGCGTCGACTCGGATACCAGGGCTGTTCCATACACGTGCGGCTCTGCCTGCCGTGTTCAGTTATTCATTCCCCCTTTCTTGTTCTAGGGGGATCCCCACTGTGCCTGGGACAGTGACCCTGAAGAAGGACTCACAGAACCTGATTGGGATCAGCATTGGGGGAGGAGCACAGTACTGCCCCTGTCTCTACATTGTCCAGGTGGGCACTCGGGGGGGGAAGAATAAACCATCTTTGTAAAACAGTGTTGGTCTGAGAGGTGAGGAGCGGGGAGAGTCCTCTGCTATTTGTTTTTCCCAAGGTGGGAGACATCACCTCACTCCCCAGTGAATAAGATTGCCTTACCCTCATACCTAACAGGTGTGAAAGAATTAAATTAAGCCTTCTGAAATTATCCTTCTCCTTGGAGAGCGTGTTAGAATTCACAAGGGAACAGCGTGACATTTGCACCGTCAAGAAATCCCACGCTCGAGGAGGTACATTCTGCGGGCAAGAACTGCCCCGGAGGACAAGATGATCAGCCCACCACGTAGTTAGGGAAGGGGAAAACTGCAGCTTCACCATGAACAAAACACAGCCCAGTTAAATAGGAGGAATGTAACTGTCCCTTTTTTGTTCCTTAGCCCTGCATTCACCCTTCTCTTGGTTCCTCTCCGGTAGGTGTTTGACAACACCCCAGCAGCCTTAGACGGCACCGTAGCGGCTGGTGATGAGATCACAGGAGTCAACGGGAAGTCCGTCAAAGGGAAGACCAAGGTGGAGGTGGCCAAGATGATACAGATGGTAAAGGTGAGAGGTAGGAGGGGACCACTGCAGCTTCTGGGTCATAGCTTACAGTTTGCTGTCCGTTGGTAAAGGAAGCCACTGCTACTTGCTTCCAGCACAGTGGGTTTGGATTTGCTCTTCCTACAGGGAGAAGTGACGATACACTACAACAAGCTTCAGGCTGACCCAAAGCAGGGCAAGTCTCTGGATATCGGTAAGGCTGGTTTCTTTCTCCCTAGAGCGTTAAAATGACATGGAGGGGTTAAAGATTGGTCCCAGCTAAAACCAAAGTAAAATTCCGGTTCCATTCTTCCTTAACTCGGTCATTTTCAAGTGGATACTGTCAAAGAGAATCACAGCTTTACAAAAATCCTTCCCTGACGTCTTGAAATGGTCTTGAAAGTTAAAAGGAGGCTTGACTGTTGTTGCGGGAGGCTTGTTGTTCTGCGCTGTGTTCAGTGTGGGAGATGAAACTCGACTGGGTAATGTGATATTGATTATTTATTTATTTTTAGTTATAAAATACATACAAGTTATGCTGACCTAATTTTCAGCTGTACACAGAAATGTACCTATTGGAAAATGCTGGTTGCGGTTTCTCAGCTTGGTATGAAATACCTGTCTACACTGAGTTTCGTACAACCATAATTTTAATAGGAGAGAGGGGAGGCTTTATTTCTAAGACAAAGTGTGTTTTGAACTAAGCCTGTGCAGCTGTCTCCTTTACATGGTCTGCCTTTCTTGCTTTCCTAAAAAAATCTGTTTATTCTTTTTGCTTTCATTTCTTTTTGTGGTGATGAAGGTGCTAATGCATTGACAGGGGGTCAGGAAAATCACCACCAAAGACAGAAATTAATTCCATCGAGGGGTGACAAAAGGGTTTAACTCAGATTCAAAAGATAAAAGTAAGCAGAGGGATAACTTTGAGAATTAGATCGTATTTGTCTTGCTTTCAGCCTGGTCTCCCGGCTTCAGTTGAAGTAATACACCGAGTAGCATAGGCAGAGTTCCAAATATCGTGATGGGTAGCTTATAGCAAAGTGATTGATCGGAACAGTCTGCCAAAAGAAGTGCTGGAGCTCTACTGATTGAAGTGTATGGGATGTGAGAGCAGGATGGGTAGGCAGGATAGAGGATGTGCTATGTACGGCTGGACCAAATATTTAGTTTCTGTGGTGTCTTTTTCTGCTTACTGCCTCGGTAGGGAGTTAAGTTCAGTTTACTCAGTGAAGTATGATGGTGAGCCTGTAGAAATGACCCTGATCCTGGTTTGCAACTCTCTCTTGGCCTTTAGTATTGAAGAAGGTAAAGCATCGACTGGTAGAGAACATGAGCTCAGGGACCGCGGATGCCCTGGGGTTAAGCCGAGCCATACTCTGCAACGGTAAGTGTCGTCCAGGAGAACGTTTTCTTAAGGGAACGCTTACCTACTGTGTATTGTTACTTGCACGTTCTGCTTTATTCCTTCATAATTCTCTCCTTCTGCTATGCCTCAGTGTTGTGATGGCCACTGCCCCTCCTGTCACGGGGGCCAGTTAAATGTCACCTAAGGTCAGATTAATTTAAAGTGGGGACCCACTGAGTGAAGGCCAAGAGGTGGCGACCCCACACTGTAAAATGAGTTATTGTAAAAGCTTCCCACGTTGGACCAGGGGACAGGCATTAGGAGGCGAGGGAAATTTGAGACAAAGATAAGAAACTGGTGTTTTTCCAGTCGATCAGGTCTTAAACCATGTCCTGGGTCTGACTGTTGTAATTCTGCGTTCTGATTCTTACTTCCGTGTAGATGGACTGGTGAAGAGATTGGAGGAGCTGGAGAGGACCGCAGAGCTGTACAAAGGTGAATGCGTCGTGTCAGGCACCGGGAGGGAGGGAGAGAGGGAGGGCGGGAGGGATGCCCCCGTTACATTTCAGTGAAATGACCTAAATGCTCTCTCTCTCTTCCGTCATAGGCTTGACAGAGCACACCAAGAGTCTCCTCCGAGCTTTCTTTGAGCTGTCCCAGACGCACAGAGGTAACGAGTCTGAAGGGAGCGGAGATCTTTGAGCTCCGGTTTCAGGAGTTTTAGGCAGCGCTTAGATGTGCGACCGCCTCACCCAAAGAAAACCAAGCGTGGCGGACGTGCGCTGGGAAGGGCTGCCCTCCCGGCGTTAGCGGTCACGGTGCTGACACAGGCCCTGTCTTTCACATGAGGCGTTGCCTAAACTTCTGGGCTTTAGGGAACGTGTAACATCATTCCCCAGCTGAGTGCAAGGTTATGGGAAAGAGTTGGATTACTGGAGGCGAGATTCTTCTCCGGGGCCAGCTTTATTCATCTGTTTGTATTTATTACCCTCATCCAGCGTTTGGAGATGTTTTCTCTGTCATTGGTGTGCGGGAGCCGCAACCAGCTGCCAGCGAAGCCTTTGTGAAATTTGCTGATGCCCATCGCAACATTGAGAAGTTTGGGATTCACCTTCTGAAAACAATTAAGCCGGTAAAGACTTTAACCGTAGGAGTAAAGGGTCTGGAGAAGAGGGGAGACTAGAAGGACAGAAGCCTGTCTTTGAAGGTGTGGTCTTAAAGGCCGTTCACTGTGGGCAGAACTGTCTTCGCCTTCCTTCAGGGAACTCTCTTCAGAGAGTTCCCCTCTCTAAGCGGGGACCTCGTGACTAAGTCTCTCTTGTCCCTTTGACTTTTGCCCATGAATATATCCCTCTCCTTTTCTCTTGGGGATGAGGGCGCAGTTTGAGCGGCGTAGTGCCCAGAGCCCTTTCCCCAGTACTGTTACCCATAATTAAAAGACGTTACTGAATTTAAAAGCGTTTAGATAAGCACCCCGGGAATGCTGTAAGGATTTTACTCAACATACTTGAATGAGAGTCTCCAGGGGGTCTGTCCCCTTAGTTTAGCAAAGAGAGTGTTGATCTGAGCACCGCTTTCCGTGCCACATTGGACGGACAGCGTTGGGCGGTGGGCCTTTGAATCGGGGAAGGAGGTTGCCAGGACCAGCGGAAAGTGAAAGAAGATGAGTCGAAGGAAGATGAATTCAGACTAGAAGCGAGGCAGGCGTTTCTAACACGGGAACCGCTTCCCAGTGACAGTAACGGGCGCTCTAACCGTGGCGGTTCCGAGTCAAGATCAAACGTTTTCTTTCAGATAGGCTCTAGTTCAAAAAGGGGTTCACTCGAGGCAGTCTCATGACCTGTGCTGGTTAGAAGGTCGCGCTTGATGAATTGTAGTCATGCTTTCTGGCCTTACGTTCGGCGACAGGATGTTTGCCTTGCAGATGCTTACTGACTTGAATACGTATCTGAATAAAGCCATTCCTGACACAAGGCTGACCATCAAAAAATACCTGGACGTCAAGTTTGAATATTTGGTGAGCCGCTTGCTTTTTTGTTTTTCTCCCCACCTAAGCGCTGGTTGAAATTAAGTTTCATAGAATCGTAGCCTGAGGGTCACATCACAGCGATCACATGTCCATCCTTCCACAATCCATGCTGGAATGCATTATTTTTTCCCAGTGCTCTGCTGCCAGATTACAGACACCTGCTTTTAACTTAATAGTGCTTCCTGAGAAAGATCTCCCAGAATCCAGAGGGTTTATGCCCAACCTGACCGAATTAATGTCCTTCTTTATTTGTAAAGAGCTCCTAGGAAACTTCTGCTCTCAAACTCCCCTAAATAGCTCTCCAGTCTGTATTTTTCAGGTAGTTTGGGATAGTCTTTAGCCAAATCAAGCAACTGTCATATAGCTGTTTTCATTTAGACTGTGCCTTTCTTCTCCTCCTCCGTTCCACTCACCCCTTGTTTCCTACACCCAAAAGGGGCGGGTTGTTAAGTGCATCTGTTCTATAACTGTAGGAATCTATTTCCTTTTACCAGTTGAGAGAAGTGTTTGGAGCTGCAGCCCTAAGGTAAGTGAATATGGCAGCATCCCCTCCCACATCGATCCTTCACACAATTCATCTTTCCCCCCTGCCCCTGTTTATTTACTGCCCCCTCATATTTCCTGGTACTGTGTTTTCCCAACCAGTAGATGAATGCAGGCTTTTTCTCTTCCCTAGGTTATAGTTTTCTAAAGTATTCGCTCCTGTAATACAGATAATAAGCACCTCTCTCCCCCCGTCTTTCTCCAAGTAGATTTTTTTCCACCCGGGATGTTTAACACACTCTGATCCCAGCGTGCTTTCCCCAGCGCCCCTGGCTGCAGCTCTGAAGGAAGGCTTGAAATGGTACAGCCCTATGGCTGATGACGAAATTGCTTCTAATTCTTAATATTTCCTTCTTGTTTTGCCTTCTTTTTTTAATTTATTTTGAATTCTGCACAGTCTTACTGCCTGAAAGTCAAGGAGATGGATGATGAGGAGTACAGCTGCATTGTGAGTACCAGTGCTGGGGCGACGGCAGCTCCACGCGCCGTCGCTCTGCGCGCCACCTTATAATCGCGAAAGCGCTGCGGTGCCCGTGTGCACCCAAACCAGTGAAGTGCATCCCAGGGGTTACGCACATTTGTTCTCAACGCACGGAAAACCCTTAAACGTGGCCTGGGAGACGCCACCGGTAACTGTCACGCGTCGCTAGTGCTGTGGAAGAGCAGGGGGACCGGACATCTCCCCTGCAGCCTGTTGGCTCGGGGGTTGCCCGTCTCAGTGGTTGTCATATTCGCTTGTGTAAGGCGGATTAAGGTGTTTATCTTCCCAGATTCCATTTGTGTGTAGTGTCCAGTTTATCGGTCATTCTCCACTCGTTTCTGAGGAACGGAGGTTTAGCTCCTGCGCAGCAAAACGCACGTGAAAGCTGCATTTGCAGCTGAAGAAAACTGGTAAAGGATCTCTCTTAACAACAGGGTGTTCAGAGGCGAGGGTTTTTATGACTGTAATCCTTAACAGCTCTGTTTAGGACAGCTAACGGTGTCCCCTGCGTGCCCAGTTGCCCTGCATAAAAGTACGATCTTCTTTTATCCTAGGTATTGATCTCAGGGCAGGGAGTTGATTTTTTGGCATGCCTAGCTCCCAGTGCCGGGAAGGAATAAAACTTTCCTAATGCAACATTTCATTATATATTTCCTTCGGAAGGGGACGGAAGGAATCCCAGTCTTGCCCCGCAGAGTAACATCTGTGGGTTTCGGCGCCCGCAGCGCGCGTTGCCAAGCTGTAACACGGATTCTTATGTGTGTTAGGTTTCCAGGTGCAGGAGGAGAATGCTGTTTTGCTGGCAGACCTAACCCCTTTCTCCCTAAACTGTTCTGCGGGACAGTGTATAGGTCCCTCCCTACTGGTTCCCAGCGTGTGTAGGTACCGCAGGGTTCCCGGTGTAGACGTATAATTGGTTACATGATCCATGCAGGACAAAGCTGGCAGAGGAGGGCAGAATCTGGTGTGTGTTTGACATAAATTAATACATCCCTCAGACCCTGGGCTTGTTTGTTCACAGTGCCTGTCTGAATAGTTCCGATGAGCATCCATGCCGGGTTGAACGGTGCCTTTCCTTTTGTCTTTGCTTAGTAGCGATGCTTTTCTTCACCGTGGTTGGCATGTATTCAGCCTTCAAAACGGCCCCGTTGCCTGCCAGTCCTTGGCACGGCTCGGCGTTCCGCCTGTTTCATGCTTCCTGGCTGCAGTTCCAGTGAGCCCCAGAGAGCTGCAACAAGCCACGGTCACCGTGAGCCGGCAGCCGTAGGCAAACTGGCTGTACAAAGCGCTGTTGAGGGGGGTCTCTGAAACGGCGCCGTGTTTTCGGCAGGCTCTGGGCGAACCCCTCTACCGGGTCAGCACCGGGAACTACGAATACCGCCTTATCCTGCGTTGCCGGCAGGAGGCTCGCACGCGCTTTGCCAAGATGAGGAAGGACGTGCTGGAGAAAATCGAGCTCCTGGACCAGAAGCACGGTGAGTAGCACTGCTGTGTCCAGCACCGGAAGGCGTCAGGCTGACACGGCTTCGGCCTTCGTGGGGCCAAAAGGGGTTAGCGCCAAGGAGGCTGCGTCTGCTGCTGGTGAGGGAGGCTTGATTGCAGCCTCCGTGCTCTTGGGAAGGGGGTTTTCACCTGATTTGCTCCCGACGTGTCTCCGCTGCAGTGCAGGACATCGTGTTCCAGCTCCAGCGTTTTGTCTCCACCATGTCCAAGTACTACGACGACTGCTATGCCGTGCTCCGAGACGCGGACGTCTTTCCCATCGAGGTGGACCTCGCCCGCACTACTCTCGGCTACGGGCAGAAGGACGCGTACACAGACGGGGCAGAAGAAGAGGAGGGAGGAAGCGAGAGAGAGGGTAGCGGGAAGGAGGATGCGAACGGCGAAAAGCTCATCGATGACGCCTGAGCACGGCCAGCGGAAACACCTTGCAGACTCCTATAAATCCACATATTTCACCTGGCGATTCATCCTCCGTGATTTCCGTGTATGTCCAGCCTGGGATTCCTCCTCTGCTTTGGGTGGGGGGAGCTGGTTGGATTTGGGACCAACTTCTGCTTTCCTCTCCCTTCCCTTGCTTGCTTGCCTGGATCTTCCCTTTTTCCCCCCCCCAGAGACTTTGCTGCCCGGCTCGGGTACGGAGGTTGGGGAGGGATGTTCCCCACCTCCCCGCCACATGGCTGCGTGCAGGCAGGACACCGCTGCCACGGGGTGCACCGCTCCCGCCTGGCACACGGAAGCCGGTTAAACATCTGGAGATGGTTAGGCACGGCGAGAACAGCCCCCTGCTGCCCCCCTCCTTGAGCTATGGGAAGGCGTTAGCACCAGCGTTGCTCTCTTCACCCCACTGCTTGCTGTCTCCTGGCCTCTCCCTGGCTCTTCCATGTGTCTCCAGGGGCGGCAGGCCGCATTTCTGTAGGATGATCTCCCACCGCTCCCCGCGCCACTGTTTTTAAGAAAGGGGAGCGAGTCGGAAGTGGTGCCCAGAGCGGGAGGTGGAGCGCGTGATCTGATCGCCCCCCAGCCAAGGGGCGGTGGAAGCGCTCGAGGCAGGGGCTGCTGTGCCGCTGCAACCCTGCCGCAGAGGTTCGGAAGTCCCTTCCCCTGGCTGCCTTCCTCTTCACAGCCCCCGAGCTCTGCGCAGCCAGCACCGTCCGCACGCTCCGTAGCTACGCCCCAGCGCTCGAATCCTGCGGGATGTGGCTTTGCCCTTCCCTGTGGGAAGGAGGGACCTGGCTCAGGAAGGAGCCCTCCTACTCGGCAGAGGCGCTGAGGTGGACGTGCTCATCCGAGGCAGACGTGTTCCCGCGAATGACGGCAAAGCTGCGTGCGTTCCCGTTCGGACGTTCTCCTCTCCTGCGGCTCCTTGCCATGGGTGACAACCAGCCGTGCTTCTCGAGGATGCGCAGCCGGTCCTGCACGCTCTTTCCTTGTGCGGGCGCCGGAAGGAGCCACCTTACAACCGCAGGGGAGATGTCCCATCCCTAAGCTGAAGAGGAGGGACGGGAAGCCTTGGGGAGAGGAAGGCATGGCCTGCAGGCAGCGGCTTGGAGATGGATTTTAGTGAATATGGTGCCGCCTCCTGCTCTCCCCTCATTCTGTGCTGCCTCGGGGCCAGCCAGAAGCTAATGTCCCACTCCCCGGCTCAAGGGGAAGGGGGAAAGGAAACCCAAGGGGGCCGAGGCTGCTGCTTTCCTCCTTCCCGTTCTCCCTCCGTCCCTGTGGGCTGAGCCCAATCCCAGCTGCAGATGGCACTTTCCCTTCTAGTGGGCGGCACAACAGCCGGGAGCGGTGTGCTTCCCCGAGGCGCGGGTTTTGGCTTCTCCGTCAGTACGTTCTAGCGGTAGTGAGAGAAGTTAGTTATTTAAGGGCATTAATTTATAATAGAGATGTTTGTTCTGGTTTGGGGTTTTTTTTTCCCTCTTTGTTTTTGGAGCTTCGTCATCTCTGTGGGTGCCTGGAAGAAAGCCATCCATGGTCAAGCTGCTCTGGAAGATTTAAATGGACTCTCATACACTGACCGTTGTCTCTAATTAAAAAAAGAATGTGACATTTCATTTCCTGTCCTTGGTGGGTTTTCTTTAGAGATGTTTGCTCGTCCTCCACTGGTTTTTATCTTAGAATATAACTCTGGGGGTCGTGCGCTGGCCATTTTTAACCTGCTTGTACCGGTGGATAATCTCTGTGCCAAGCTGTGGTGGGCACTGCAGCGCAGGTTTCCAGAGGAGGCGGCTCGCTAATGCTGTCGGAAGGCCAGTGCTCCACGTAACGCCACCTTCCCTGCAGCTCGGCTTCCCGGGGGAACACCAGCCCTCCAAACCCACCGGTCCTGCCCGCTGCCGTCCGTGCGCCCCTCCAGGGACGGCTGCTCCACACCGCTCAGCTGTTGCATCACAAGCTGGAGCTGACGCTTAAGTCCCTGATCCTCTTTCAGAGCTGTTTGTCGTGCCAAGAGACGGGGCGGTTAAGAGGAACGGGGGAAAACCCTTCGGCAGAGCCAGCCGGAAAGCCAACAACGCGAAGTGAAAGGCAACGCAGCCAGGATTTGGGACCTGCCTGTTGGAGGGGAAGGAAGAGGCCTGGGGATCTTACAGCACCGTCTGGGGTGAGATCTTGGGCCCTGGGAGCTTCTACCTGCTTCTGTGGAAAGATTGAAGAGCGCGAGGCTTAGCGGGAAACGTGGACTGGTGACAAGGAAACATGGGACCGTGTCCTGGTGACCTGCCTGATGCTGACAAGGGACCTCTGGGAAGCTGTGAGCTGCCTCTCGGAGGGGATAGTGGTGAATAAGGAAAACCCATCCTGGGGGACAGGGGTTTGGGATTGCTGGGAAAGAGCCGCAGAGCAACGTGGCGGAGCGGGACCGGCGCCCTTACCTTGTCCGGGGGGAGCGCGGGCTTGCGGCGCAGGGCACGGAGGCCTGCAGGGCTCCATCATGCTGCTGCTTCTCGGTCCCCCAGAGCTTCGCGGCTGGGGTTTGTCGCGGCACTTAGCCTGGACGGGGGTGTTTCTAGGTGGGTTTGAAACGGAAAACCCCCAGAGTCGCTGCCATGACTGGCTCAGGGCTAACAATGGCGCTGTTAGCCATGGTGGCACGGCCCCACGGGGTTTACCTTCTCCCCTCCCACTTCCAGTTCTTAGGTCTCTTCTTAAACCTTCAGCAGCTTTATCGTGCTCCCCGTTTACCGCTCCTTCCTTGGGAGCATCCAGAACGGAACCCTTTCCGTCACCCCCCCGGCCGGGTTCAAATGGCTTTCGGGGTCCTGCAGGCTTCGCTCACTAGCCCTTAATTCGTCACCAGTCTGGCCTGGAATGAAACACCTATTTTGACGGCCCCCACGAGCTTCCTGCCTTGTAGCCCTGTGCTTAGCGTTTGATCCCTCGCTACAGTCACAGGTTCCCCCGGGGCCTCTGAGGTGAAGCAGTTCAGGAAACCGGAAGAAAGGGCTTTGGCCAGGGGGTGTTTATAAAGGATCCAGACCTAAAGCAGATTAGGAGTGGTTTAAGCATGCCAGGGAAGGTTGTCCCCTCCGAATCTAGAAATGCAGCGGGGGGTGAGGGGGTCACGCCTGCCTTCCCACGTGCTCCCGCACCCTCCTTAGCGGCACCGGGGGCCTGCGGCTTGTCCTTCCGCCTTACCTTGGGTTCCTTTACGTAAGGGGGTTTTCTCTGTCGAGAAGGAAACCGCACGCGCGTCTGGGGCGGCGGGAGCACTGACACCAGACCAAAGCGTACCAGAGCTGATTACAAAGAGTCTCTAATTGTTTGCGTTCTGTATTGTGACAATGCAGAAGGAAAAGCAGAGTCCTTGGCAGCCTCTTCAAGAGGTTTTCTCCAGGGCTGGTTTGGAAGTGAGGAAAGATGATGATGATGATTATTATTATTTCTTTTTGGTGTCTGGACCGCTCTGTGTTGTACCAGCACGGGTGCAGGACACGGGTGGACGTATCACTGGGTAGGTATGTGGACATACGTACATAGGAACCAGCGACGCTTACACCTCTCCCTCTTCTGACGCCTGCTTTTGTCTCCCCTTTCTCCACCCCGTATCCCACCTACCCTCCCACGCCGAGGCGCACGCAAGCAAGGCCGGTTTCACACATCCCTGTTCCTCCGCCGTCGCTAAAAACTGTCCCTCTCCACCGTCTGGTCAGCGTTGCAGCCGTCTCGTGCCAACACCTCCCCATCCCCCTCAGGACACCCACCTCCCTCCCCGCTCTGCTCCTCCGCTACGTGGTTGGCCTCCTCGCTGGCCGCCGCCACCACAGCGTTGTCGGTGCTGTGGGCCGGTTGGTGGTTGTCGCTGCCGTGCTCCTCGGCTTCCGGCACGTCGGACTCGGCTTCCTCGGTGTCGCTCCCGCCGCCCGCCGAGGCGTTCTTCTCCGGGGGAGGTTCCTTCTTCTTCCCGCGGTTCAGGCAGCAGTAGGTGGCCATGGCCAGGAAGAGAGCGGAGAGCACCACCTCCGAGCCCGCCAGGTAGAAGATCACCTCGTAGTTCTTGAGGGCATCGACCAAGCGGCCTGAGGGTTGGAGAAGAGGCGAGAGCGTTACCCTTAGCCCGCGCACTCCTACAGCCCGGCTCAGGCGGGCAGCACCTGCGTTCGGCTGAGGACCCCTTTCTCTAGGGAAGAGCGAGAAGCCTGAAGGCCTAAAAAATCACTCTGGGCAAGACCCACGCTGGGAAAGTACTGCGAGAGCGCGGGGTTGGCGTCTTCCCTCGGTCGGACAAGGTTAAATAATTGCGACACGCTGGTACGGTCTCACGTCGTGGTGGGCCATCTTCTTGCCAAGGTGAGACGAGCCTCTGAGGACCTGGCTTGTGCGCTCTCAGAAATAAACATGGCTGTTTTTTAAGCTGTCATCTCAGGAAACAGGCAGAGGGGGAGAAGAAACATCTCTTTGGCGGAGAAATCCCTTTGGTTGGCCCCCACCTGATGATTTCTACGCCGAAGAGATGTTCTCCATGGACCTCGCTGAATGCACTGGGGCTGGAACTGGAGGGAGGGCTGGGGAGCCGGAGCAGCCGCCCTGCTGCAGTCAGGAGGGGGCCGTGGTGACCCCTGGTTCCTGCTGCACTGGGGTGCGTGGCCTGCACCCAGCCCTGGGGCACGCTGAGGTGCCTCCCGGAGCAGTCGTGGCAGGCACGCGACGAATTCCTCCCCAGGTGAATGTGCCCCCGTTCACCCAAGCCCGACGGCGAGCGAGGAGCCTGCCTGCCTGCCTGCGCGCGGCTTATCCTGTGCCAAACCCCCTCGGCCCCACGGAGCGGGAAGCAGCTCAGGGGGATTACACCAAACAAAGCCACTTTGTTTGACCCCCTTTTTCCAGCCGAGCGCTGCTCCCCGAGTCTGAGACGGTGGGTTTGCCAGCACACTCCAGCCTCCCATACCAGGGGTGGTCCTGCAGCAGTAGGTCACCCTGGGGGGAAGGTGGGAACCACAATTTGGGTCCCCCCCAACACCGTTCTTCAGTGACCCTGCGCTGTCTGCATCCCACTGTACGTTGGCCAGTGCGGAGGCCCAGCTGAACTGAGGCAGGAGGGCTAAAGGATGTCCCCCATCACCACCCACTGGTGTTAAAATCCCTCTCTCCCCCCAAAGATCTCTCTGCAGCTGCCACCGAGACATATTTCTTGGCCCTCCCTGGCCTGGGACAGCCGACTACCCCACAGCTTGTAAGGTGGGACATGATTTATTGTCAGCATCAGGAGGGGCTTCTCTTGGCCACCAGTGTTTACCTGAGAGCTGGGTGGCGTGGCTGAGGATGGGTTTGCTCATAACTGGTGGTATGCGCTGGGGAAAAGACCGTTACACGCAGGAGTCTTCACTGGTGGGCTTTAGCCCACATGTTGCAGCTGAAGGAAGGGAGTGCAGGAAGCAACGGAGTGGTTCCTGCCCGGGGATTTGCCCGCGGTCTGTCCCTGACCCCTCCTCGCAAATGCAGGGAGCTGCACTTCATTTGGAAAAAAGCCTTTGGCGTGATTTGGCTTTCTCAGACCCTTAACAATAGCCTACACCATCCTCCTGGCTGCAGGAAGGGTCTCTCCCCATTCAACAGCCTGTCTGTGGGGCAGGGACCTAACCAGGGATTGTGGCCCAGACTAGACTGGCTGAGAAACTGTGAGCGTCTTAATCCTCTTAAAAACAGCAACAGCACGTGCCTCAGGTGGCTCTGCAAACTGTTTTGACTTGATTGACATCAAAACCCCTCGGGACTGGGGCCAACACAAATTGGGATCATTACACACAGCACCGACCAGAAGGCCATGGGCACCAAGGAGAACTTGGAAGACCCCTGCCCTGTCCTGCTGGGGACCCTCAAAGGTTTGCCCGCGGCATGCACCTGACCCAACCCGTAACGTGACTTTGTGCAACGTTCGTAGGGAAGGCAGAGACCCGGACCCCAGCACAGAAGAGGGGGAAGTGCCACTGGTATGGGCCCAGGGACACTGGAAGTCAGGCTGCTCTGGATAGCTCTGCATGCCATCGCTCAGGCGTCTGAGCAAAGCAGAGCGAGAAAGAACACTCATCCTCTTCCACCCCGGCTCAGATTCCGTGTTGCGGTGCATGGAGTGAGGCTGCGAGCTCCCACTGCAGGTCTCCGCTTCCAGAGGAAATCTGAAGCTGAGAAGTAGGGTCTCCCCTCGAGTACCGTGCCCGTGTCCCACACCTGCCGCACCGTGGAATGGCAGCCAAACGAACCCGCCGTGTTCTGCGGCAAGAGACCTACCTGCAGAGGGGGGACCGATGAGCACGGCGAAAGCCTCAATGAGCAGGACCAGCCCGATGGCGCTGGAGAACTTCTGGGAGCCAACGATGGCCATCAGCACCTCGAACTGCAGGGCCCCCACCATGCCGTAAGAGATGCCGAAGAAGACGCAGAAGATGACCAGCCCCGTGTAGTTGCTGGCCCTGGCGCTGCAGATGTCTGTCAAGCCGTTGAAGAGCATGGCGAAGCTGAACAGGTACGCCACGTGCGGGCGGACCCACTTCAACCCCGCCACCATGCCGCAGGCTGGGCGGGCAAAGATGTCTATGAAACCGATGATGGAGAGCAAGAAAGCGGCCTCAGTGTCCGGAACGCCCGTGTCCTTGGCGTAGTTGACCAGCAATATAGGGGGCACGAAGAGACCCAAGACCAGGATGAACTTTGAAATGGTGTAAATGATAAACCCTCGGTTGGAAAAGATACTAAAATCCAGAAGCTTCTTTCCTTTCTTGGGCCTCTTCTTGGCTTTCTTGGCTTTCTTGGTTCCATCGGTGGTGCTGATTCCCTCCTCTGTTTTCCCTCCTATGGGCAGCATCTCCTTGGCTTCGTACTTGTCCTGAGCTTTCTCCATCTTCCGCCTCATGCCCATATCCAGGGGTCTCATGACTGCCCCACAAGTGCAGCAGTTAAGCAGAAGGCCCCCCATGATAAGGAACCCTCCTCGCCAACCGAACTTCTCCAGCAGCACCTGCCCCAGTGGAGAGAGGGAGGAGAGGAAGACAGGGCTCCCCGCGGCAGCCAGTCCGTTGGCAAGAGGCCGACGCTTGTCGAAGTAGGTGCCCAGCATGATCAGCGAGGGCTGGAAGTTCAACGCCATACCCAGACCTACATGAGGGCGAGAGCCAGGAGGGAGACAGGGCATGCAAGGACATGAGACGTGGCTTGCCACGAGCAGAAAACTCCCCTCAGACTGTCCTAGTCCTGAAGGCCCGTGATGGGATTTATGCGTTCCTCGCAAGCTTCTGCTCCTTCATCCTGGCGGGTTGTCCCCAGAGAAGACGGGCTAAACCAGCCTGTCTGCCTGAGGTGTATGCGAATCGGGTGGCTGGCCACGTTTAGCCAGGACCCATGCCTTAGGAGCTTGGCCCCTCTCCCCTACCACTATATGCTGGTGCCACCCCAGTTGCCATCACCACTGAGCATCACTCCGCATTTCTTTTTCCTCTCTCCCCTCCACCGCAGCCTGTTCAGATCCAGCAGATGCATCTCCCAAAGGGCAACGTGCAGGGCTAGGCACTTTCTGTGAGCAGGCGCAAACAGGTGAGGGGAGACCTGATGCTTAGACGCGGCAACGCTAAAGGGAGATACAACACGGTCTTGGCTCTTCCCCAGCTAAGTCTGTGCCCCTCTGCCCCCACCCTCAGCTCCTGGGGCTCCTCTCACCCGTCAGCACGCCCGCCGTCAGATAAAGCTCGATGATGTTGGTGGTAAAAGATGCCAGGATCATCCCAGAGGAAGCTAGCAGCCCGCCGATGAGCATCACGGGCCGGCAGCCAAACTGGTTCACCATGATGCTGCACACTGGTCCTGGGAGGAAGCAGAGGAGACAGAGTAGGGGACCAGAAGGAGACAGGACAACTGGGAAGGAGCAGTGCCCAAGCAGGGCACTTGGGGAAGGGTACTGGAGCAATGGGAGCAAACCCTGTGTCAACCTGCCCGAGAAGCAGGTGAGGTGACCCCCCGAGGTCTCCAGGGGCAGAGGACACAGGGACATGAAATGCAGCACGTTTCTGGAAGGGGAGTGGTTGGGCAGTTGCATTCTGTGTGTCGGTTCGTGACCGGGGAGCGCAGGGAGAGCCCGTGGGGACACGGTCTGGGCCCGTGGCAGAGCAGGGGAACGCACGAGTTGGGGAGGGGGAAGCGTATCCAAGCATCACCTGTCCCGTAGAGCATGGCCAGCATGATGGAGGAGATCCAGGCTGTGTCACTGTAGCCCACATGGAAGTCTTTCATGAGCTCCTTGAAGTAGACACTGACGGCTTTCGGGAAGGCATACGAGAAGCCGGTGATCACAAAGCAGCCGAGGAGCACGATCCAGCCCCAGCCACCATCCGGGGGCTTCACAGGAGCTGGGAGCTGCCCTTCCTCTGGGTCAGCTCTCCCCATCGTCTAGCCTGGGAGGGGAAAGGCAGACCAGGAGGAGGTAGGGCAACAGAGAGAGAGAGAGAGAAATCTCCAGGCGCTGCAAGAAGAGAAGAGCACAGCAGGCAAACATTTACTACCAGGTGTTTCTCCATGCCCACCATCTCCAAGCTCCAAGAGCCTCACTTGGCTGTGACCACACCATCTCCCTGCACCTACACCCTGCCAGGCAAAGCAGGATTGCTTCAGGGTGCAGGCTCAAGCCACACTGGGCAGAGGTGGGACAGTCCCAGAGCTCGGGGCAGCCCGCAGCTCCAGCTGGGAGCCTTCCAGGACCTGCCCTGCTACCCACACCTCCAGCAGTGGGGCACAGGAGGTCCACTAACCTCCTTCTGGGAGGCCCCGGTGCACAGTCTTCTCCCTCGCCCTCCCTTCCCCACCGCGAGGGGCCAGATTTGGGAAATGGGTGAAGGGGGAGAGCCTGGGCAAACTGCTGGCTGTGGTTAGTGGTTATTCACATGCCAGAGAGATTAGGGCTCTGTACCTACACGAGGGGCCGGAACAAAGCCTAAGGGGGGAGAAGGAGGGAATTAGAGGGGATGTCTTGTGAGTCGCTCTCGGGGCTGTTAAGCTGCACAGGAATTTTGCTCCAGTTGGCTGCTGTGGGCCTGTTTTTCTCATTTCTCCCCCAGGCACCAGGTCTCTTCCATACCCTTTCCAGCACCATTGGCCTCAGTTTCTTGGTCAGCCAGGCTTATTTTCACACCTGTGTGCAGAAACATCACTGGGCTTTGACTATAGATGCTCCTGAGTAGCACCAGACAGGCCTCAGAAAGCAGGCAGGCTTTCTCCATGCCTAAGCTGGGCTTTGCCGGGGTCGGTTTGCCCCATCATCTTCCTGTTGGCAGTACACCCCCAACGTGGGTCCTCTCTCCTACCAGATCCCTTGGCTGAAGGACTACGAGATGGTGGCAATGTCCCCATCCCTTGGCACTAGCTGTCATGGGAAATTCCAGCAGTCATGTGGTGCCTGGAGACTGCCAAGGGAACCGGGACGTTCCTATGGACAGTACACACAGCGCCAGCTCCTGGGAGCTTTGGACCTGGGTGTGTTTCTCAAGGCAGTCCCTCTTCTTCGTGTCCTCCCAGCAATGGGGACGACTTGCCCTGATCCCCGTAGCGCTGCTGTTGCCCTGCAGGTCAAACAAGTGCAAATCCTTTAGGCAAAAGCAGGGACGGCACAGGCTGGGGCAGAATCCAGGTAAAGGGCCCGAGCCTGGCAAGAGCTGGCCCTACCCTGTGACACCCCTGAATCATGCAGAAAAGGAGAGTGAGTGGTCTTTCTCAGGCTGCAGGAGGTTCAATGTGCAGAGCCAAGGCTGGAAACAGGGCTGGGAAATGTTCCGAGAGGGGTCTGAAAGCACAATTTAGGGGACGCTGGAGGAGGGACTTGCAAGACAACTGAGCCAGTTCTGGAGCCCTCAGCAGGGGATGTGGCACCTGCACCCACAGCACGTCAACGTGAGGAGGCACAAAATGGCCTTGGCCGGTTGGTTTTAGTCAGGTTCCTGAGCCGAGGTTGACCTGTGGAGGAGAGGGAGGCATCGGAGTCACCAGCCACCCACAGCAGCCTCCCTCCTTCCCATCCCTGGGGAACCGTTCCTCCTGAAATCACTTAAGATTTGTTCATGGCAGCACCCGGGCGTCTTCCACGGCCACAAGTCCCTGCGGCAGTGTTCCCCAAACTTTCAGGACTCCATCAGCCACGGAAAAAGGGAGCGGGATTTGGCTCTCACTGTGGATTGGGCAGCTCTTCTTCTGGATGGCCATATCCTAACAACTCTTGGGCTGATCCACAGGGATCGGCACTGGCTACTCCAGTCTCCCCCTACCCCACCCAGGTCTCAGGGACTGTGGCAAGAGACAGAGGCGTGAACAGAGACTAGGGTGCTATAAAGACATTTTCAAGGCAAAGAACCATTGCAAGGAGGAAAAGATTCGTCACACCTGCTCCAGACACCCGTATCTTCCCCCTCGCACCCTGTCTGGTGTTACCTGGGTCACTGGCACCAGCACAGCCAGTCTCGCTCGGCTGCTGCCATGACCCACCTCCTGCTCCGATCCCAGCTCCCCCTGACCGACCGGCCGGGTACGGCTGTACGAAAGGTGACCTGCTGCACAGGCGCAACGGTTCCTCGCTCAGTGCTGGTGCTCCGCCGCTGCACGTAGCTACCTCAAGCAAGAGCGACTGACCCCCAACGCACCCCGCACCTTTTTACCCAAGCCCCACTCCCAGCCTCCATATCCTTGAGCTCCTCCTGCACCACAAACCCAACGAGGTGAATCAACCAATACGGAATAAATCAATCAAACCATTGCAATTCTTCCTGCCCCCTCAGCTTCCTAGCAAGAAAATATCCGCCCCGCGCTCTTCAAGGATGTCTGTAGCATCGCTGGCCAGTGATGACTCAACGGCGTCTGATTTTGAAGAGCACATTAGGCACGTATCCATCAGTACTGTCTGAGTTTGGAGCTGGATGGGTACTGCAGGAGCCACTTGCTCGGTGCTACGCAACCGTACAAGGCACGAAGGGGCTTTTACCTGCCTGCAGCTGGATCTCGGCTGAAAAGGATGAGGTGTGCTGGAGGAGCTCACCTGTGGAGTCGCCTCCAAAGCCAGTACGCTACAGCATAGCTCTGCTGGAGGTTTCCCCCAGCTCGGAGCCAGGCAGTCCAGAGCTGCCTTGTTCCGATCCCCACGGCACATACGCCGGCTCTTCCGCTCGCGGCTGCGAGCAGTGGTCACGCCATGTACCCCGCACCCCCCTCTGCACGCTCTGCAGCTTGCTATTATTTTCTCCTCAGTTAAGGAGCTTTATCCACAGGTAAAAATACCACGGGTAAGTTCACGCGCACCTAAAAGCTCATCAGCCTGGACACCTGCTCTTCCCCGTGCCGCAGGCAGGTGGGCCAGGGCAGGCGCTGCTGCAGGGCTAGCCGTGTGCCGACACCAGGAGCCACCAGCCCGGCTGGGAGGGCGAAGGCCGCCGCGGGTTCGGCCACGGCTGCCGGCCCCTGGATGCGCACAGAGCAGTCGGTGCTGGACGATGCCCAGCAAAGCCCTGCTGTGCCAGGCAGACTGCATCCAGGGAGGTCCACGTGAATGCTAGGATGGCTCCTCGTGCCTCCACGCCGTACAGATGGGCTGGAGGGGGTCTGTTCATTAAAAGTGAGGGCCACGATTCATGTCACCAGCCTCGCCAGCCCACAGAAAACACCCCGGGAAAGCGTTCGTCAGAGAATTAAACGAGCACAGGCCTGGGATAAGCTATCCCATCCTGGTGATGCGAGCATCCCTCCGCGCCACTGACCTGAGCAAGGAAGCAACGGCCTCTGGAACACCTGCTGAGCCTCCGAGGGCTGAGCGGGCCTGTCCGCAGCACTCCCTTCTCCCTCTGGCTGGCACTTCCCGGCTCTGGACAAGGGCACCCGGTTAGACGGTCCCACTGGCTCTTTGCTCCATGGTGGGCATGCCGTCAGCTGGGCACGGGGCAATGCCTGCAGGAATTCCACGCCTGTCCAGTGGTCTCTTGTGCCCCACTGCTTCCTCTGGGGCAACTACGCCCTCACTAGAGAGCTAATCCCCCTCTCAGCTGGCTTTCCTCTGGCTCCAATGCTGCCCAGCAGCCCGTGGCCAATCTTGGGGGGGACCCCCTTGCCTCCTGCGGGTGCAGGTAGTGCCCCCCGGCGCTCCCAGCGTGGATGTGGGTCAGCAGCCGCTTATGGTTTCAGGTCGGCAGAGACCAGCGGGTGCTGAGCGGGCAGAAAGCACTTCTCCACTTTTAAGAGGCTTTTCCAGCCAATGGGGAGGAGGTGGCTGCCTGCCGCAGCCCGAATCCCCCGGTAATCCCGCTGCCGGGGCTCCTCACCTTCCCCCAGCAGAGCGGGGCAGGCTGGCGGGGGGCAGACTCAGAGGGGCCAAGGCACGAGGAAGTGGGGTGAGGGTGGGGGGTGATGGACCCCGGCAGGAGGGAGGGTGCCGGGGAAGGAGGTAGTGGAGGATGAGGGCACGGGTCCATGCTTCAGTAAGGGGCACGACGGGGGAAGGGGCTACTTTCAAAGCCCCCCCCACCGCTTCCTCAGTCACCGGCCAGGACAGAGAAGCGCCGGCGTTGTTCTGCAGGGTACGTGGCTCAGAGCAAAGACAAGGTGGACCAGCCGAGGAATCCATGTCCATGGATCAAAGGGCAGGATCCAGCCCATCCCCGGCCGCTCACTAACCACCCCCCGCCAAAACGAAATGCCTCCACAGCTGCCACCCAGGAGGGTGCCCGGTGGGCGCCAGGGACAAGCCAGTCTCTGGCCATGCGTGGGGGAACCCATTTGACTTCCAGGGAGGGGACCGGGGCTCTCCCAGGTGGGATTTTGGGGAGGGGGGTAGGAAAAGGCCCAGGCTGTAAACCCCCAGAGCCCCTCAGCCCCCACTGCTGTCTGTGCCTGCCCGGCGGCAGGGCGGGGGGGCCCACGTGGGCTTTGCAGCGCTCGCAGCTGGGGTTTAATTTCTATTAATAAGGCTAATCGGCTAAAGCCCTGGCCTTTGCTCACGCTCCCTCCCTCGCCGCCTCTCCCTTTGGCCCCCAGTGCTGGGGCCAGGCTGGGGGGGCACCCACAGACCCCCCCGCAAGTCCCCGTGGGTGCGTTTCGCCTCGCACCGTGCGGCCTGGGGACACCTCTGTGGCTCACAGCCCTGGCGCCGGGAAGATGGCTGCCGGGGCCTTGTCCTCTCAGGAGAGGCCTGCCTGCTCATGGCGGCCGGGAAGCGGGGGCCTGCTGCCCTCCAGTGGCAGGACAGCTTGGGGGGCACCGAGGGGGGGCTGGCAGTGGGTCACACTGCCCTCCATGTCCGCCCTGGGCTGGCAGTTGCCCCAGCCAGAGCCACGGCGCTGTGGTGCTCAATGCCACGACCACAGGTAGCCATCATGGCCACAGTGCCATATCGGCCCCATGGCCTTCACCCCCTGCATCCTCTGACCGAGGCGATGTCCCAGAGATGGGATGGCTAAGGAAGTGGCATTCTCTGTTTTATTTTAAAAAGAACCCAAATCTTTTCCCCAGGACAACAGGCGAGGGAGCAAAGTGGCAGCGCTGGGCGCTGTCCCCTGCCCTTGCCTTGCCCCAGGGCTGCCCAGCAAGGGAAGGGGCCACACAGGGGGTGAGAAGGGGCGGGTGCTGCTATGAGCGGACACGGTGGCCAAAGGGGCTGAAAGCAAAGCGCTGCGTACCCCAGCAGCCAGACCGTGCCACTGGAAGCCTTCCCGTGGCCTCCTCCCTTTGGGGTTCATTCTTCCGGTAGCAAAGGGGCTGTTTGGCGAGTGTCCTCCTCTGCCCACAACAGGGCTAGCAAATCTTCGCCCTCCTCGCCCTGCTAGCACCATCCCATAACCCTACCCACCTGTCCCTCCACCTCCCAGACCAGCAGCATCGCCTCTCCCAGGCCACCAGCACCAGTAACACCAGGCTTCTCCCACTCAAGCACAGTAACCACACGGGGATGGGGCAAGGGGAGGAATCCAAAAAGAGCAGCAGGGATCCGCTGCTGGCTAAGGAATGCCAGACAGTCAGGCGAGACGGGTCCTGAGGACCCGGGGGGAAGGGAGGGGAAAAGAGGTTAGTCCGTGAGTGGTAGCACCGGGCTGCTCCCCAGGTGAGGGTCACAGCCCATCATTGTATGCCTCCCCCATCCCTGCAGAAATCCTCTGCCATCCACAGCCCCGCTTCATCGGATGATGGGTGCCGAGCGGTCGTTGGTGACCGTGGGACGCAGCTTGACCGTGGCGAAGGGGTTGGTACCTCTGGAAGGGGAAAGGAAACAGGCAACCATCAGGAAATCTGCAAAGACCATGCAGGGGTCCCGCTGACCAAGCGAAGGCTATTTAGTCCTGCCAGACAGCCACCTCCATGCCAAGGAGGAGAGTGCTGTAAAGCTGGATATTGACCGGTTGGAGCGAGTCTGGAGGAGGCCACGGGGATGCTCAGGGGCCTGGAGCCCCTCTGCCATGGGGACAGGCTGAGAGAGTTGGGCTTGTTCAGCCTGGAGAAGAGAAGGCTCCGGGGAGACCTTATAGCACCTTCCAGTGCCTGAAGGGGCCTACAAGGAAGCTGGGGGGGGGGCTTTTTACAAGGGCCTGTAGTGACAGGACAAGGGGTAACGGGGTTAAACTGAAAGAGGGGAGATTTAGATTGGATGTCAGGAAGAAATTCTTCCTGAAGAGGGTGTTGAGGCACTGGAACAGGTTGCCCAGAGAAGCTGTGGGTGCCCCATCCCTGGGAGTGTTCAAGGCCAGGCTGGATGAGGCTTGGAGCAACCTGCCCTAGTGGAGGGTGTCCCTGCCCAGGGCAGGGGGTTGGAACTAGGTAGGCTTTAAGGTCCCTTCCAGCCCAAACCATTCCGTGATTCTGTGATTCCCCCTTCCATAGGATGAAGAAGGGACACAGCATAACACTGTCCCTTGCGACAGCACTCTACACTTGTGGCCCCTGACTCTCCAAGCAAGGACCCGGGGAACAGAAAGAGGCCACAGCACCATGCCAGGAACCTGGAGACACCAACCCAGCTGTGGGGGGAAGGAAAGCAGGGATTTATGGCAAGTCTCAACTCCACTGAGCTGACTCATCAAAGCTAAAAGCCACCTCCCTTACACCTCAGCCCTTTCCAAGCAGGCAGAGCTGCACGAACCGTGTAGCTCCATGCTCAGGCCGCAAGCTGCTGTTGTCACTCTTCCAAGACGGATTAGAAGGAGCATGCAGGTCTGGCCATCTGCTCAGGGTGCTCGGGTCCTACCCCATATCACCACAGGTAGGAGAGAGCCTTCTCGGTCAACCAGAATGGCCTGCCTTTTTGGGCCCACCTCCTTGTCCTGGAAGGGGGGTTGTGCATTGCTTTCCTCCAGACACTTCCCTGTTCCCCTCATGTTTGATAATCCAAATATTAAACAATAATAGTATAGTACCAGTGCCCTCCACCCCCCCAACCCCCATCTGAGGATTCCAGAGCGCAGCTCCACGCCTCACTCACCGTGGGAAGAGTTCAGGGGGCTGGTCAAATACTCCTGATTTCTGCAGTGAAAAGGAAAGGCAGCAGTGAGCAATCCAGGAGGAGGTGAGACACAAGTGGGGCAGGAAACACCGCACACACAGAGGAAGATTTCTCAAAACACTGAAGTGTTAAGGGCTCTGACTCCTTATTCATTCAAACTTTGCATAATCCCACAAATTCACTGCTACAGATAACACCCTGATTTCTGTGGCTGGGGCTGTCCCCACACCACGGGTTCCCTATTCCCCCAGGACACCTCCCTTTGTCTTGGGGAAGAAAGGAGATGCCTCAGATCCCCCAAGTGTCGCGTCTGAAGAGCACAGCAAACAGTGACAGTCTGAGCTACATGTCACCCTGCCAGCACAGCCAGAGATGCCCCCCTCACCTTGCCCACACACCCTGGCAAAATGTTTATCATCAGTACCTTCACATCCCTCCTGCACCCTCGGGAAACCCAAGAGCTGTAACGCTGTGCCCTACACCGCACCACACACTGCTTAAGTGAGGCCCTGTTCAACGGGGAAAGATGGACCTCGGCCCTGTGGCCCTTATTCCCGGCCAGTAGATGAAGGACTGGTGACAATTGGCCTGCTAAAGTACACCGATTTCTGTAGCTGCTGCCCTACAAAACTCCTCTCCATTCCCTGAAGGGAAGAGGAGGAGGATGGCATCTCTGTCAGCTGGTCACCCACGCCCAGCCCAGCCTGACCACTCCATGGTCCTACTATTAGCAGAAAGAGGTGCTGCCCCGGAGCCACCAGAAATCAGGCTGGGAGGTCATGGAGAAAAGGACTGAACTGAAGGGTCCCTGGTGAGCAAAAAGAGAGAGGAATGAGGAGGGCAGGGGCAGAAAAGCAGTCCCTTGTGGGAGCAAAGCCAGGCACCAGGGATCTGCACACACAGGGTTGACTGGCAGGGGCCAGGTGAACAGACAGGGGAGAGGGCCCAATGCTACCAAGACCCCTTAACTCAGGAAGGGAGGAGGTCACACGCCAATGTTTGGAAGGTGTTTCTCTTTCTCAACAGGCCAATGCAGAAAAGGAGCACTTGGAGGATGAAAGTCAGACCGTGGCCCACCCCACACACACCGGTCACCCCTGCACTCACCCTGGAGCCAGAACTGACGGGGGTGCCCACCCCACTCTGGTGACTGCTGGCACCCACCGAGAGGGGAGGTGGATTCGGCAAGCTGGGCTGGGCAGCAGCAGGCCAGTAATTGCTAGAGGAAGGAGTGCTGGGATGGTCCAGGATGTCATCCATACTGTGACTGCTTCGGAGCGGGAAGGACCTGAGCAAGAAGAGAAGACAGTGTGTGTGGGAGTCAAAGAGCAAGGAATAGGGAGCAGCACAGGTGATAGCCACAACATGAAACTCTGGGATATCTCTGGAGAAAATACACATGGCTTGGACTAGCCCAGTCACACACACCTTTGAGAAGACCTTGCCCGTGTTTGGGGAGTCACCTGGGGTAACCCTGTGAGATCGCAGGGCACGACGAGGCTCCTGGCACACGCTCCAGCGTGGGAGCACTGAAGCTCTCCATGGAGCACACCCCAAACATTAATCACTAAGACCCCACTGGCATGAGTGATCTACCAGGAGCCGCTCCAGCTCCTGTCTGGCCAGTTGCCCTCCTGTTACCTGGAGGCTGGCTCCTCCATCTCCCTCGCATCCTCCAGAGGCTTGACATAAGCTTCGGGGAACCAGCCGCATCTAGGGCACGGGAACAGAGACAAATGAGGTCCAGGCAACCATGGTTTGTGGTTCATCAGATCCAGCTGCCCAGCGCTCCTGATCTATACCCATCCCACGCATCAACGAAGCCCCTACCACGTGTGACAGGATTTCCGCGCGTCTGTCACCCCGAGGCAGGGCACAGGGTTGTTGCGAGACAGTCCTTGAGCCCAGAGCAGGACCCACTGATCTCCGAGGCTGTGCAAAATGCCTGCTACCGGGAGCAACGCTGGTGCAGTCAGGAAGAGACGCTCTGACTGAGCATGGTCACCAAGGCCAGCACACAAGGATGCTGGGGAAATCCCTTCTCCTCAGGGCAACCTAGCTCCACCCCAGAAACCGCCCAAAAAGGAATGCATCGATTTTACTTATCTCGCATCTGAGCATTAGCTTCCCTACAGAGCATGGTGCTGAGTTGCAGTGAGAGCTGAGAAACACCGGGGCTCTCGAGTAACTCCAGCAGCTCACAGCCCTGAGCTGCACCCCATGGCAGGAGTCCCTCAGTCACACAAGCCAGGACGGGGTCACTGCATCCCTGGCTCTCCCCCCCACAGCCCCTGGAGCTTTCTCAGGCAGCTCATCCACGCTCCCCCTGTTCCACCACACCTCCTTGGAGACCCCCATGCTAGGCACAGCCCCTGACCAAGGATGTGGCGATGTCCCACCCAGATGCTGGGTGAGACACAGTGCCCAGGCCATGCTGGGAGACATGGGAGGAGAAAATTTTGGGCTTAAGCCTTCCAGCTCCAGCCCTGACAAGGCCACATCAGCCTGCCAGACCGATTTACAGCGTCGACGTACGTGGATGAGCCCTCCAGCTTGCCATACAGCCAGCCGTTCTGCGCATCCGGCATCAGCACTGTGATGACATCCCCAGGATCAAACCGTAGCAAGGTCCGGTTGGCGCCCGTCGCGTGGGGCACAATAGCCTGCACCCTTGCCGTGCCGCTCCTCCTCCTCCTGCCTTCACCACCACTGCCGGCCTCGCCGAAGGAACCTGAACGGGAGACGCGGCCGGCAGGGAGCAAACCTGCAGGGAGGCATCAGAGGGGTCTGGCTGGAGACCAGCACCTGCAAGCCCCATACCAACTCAAAGGGGCCAGCGTTTCCCCAGCCAAGTAGCTATCCTGGAGGCATAGATGGCCCTTCCTCTGCAGGCAGAGCACAGGGCATAGCACGGGAAAGAGTAAAACATTCATCTTGCAGGAGAAAACCAGCTCAAGCTGAAACCTCTTGCCCTGCACTATGTTCTCTCTGGCCAGATGTCTGTGGCACAGGTGCTGCCTGCTAAATACCTGGCTGATGTCTCTCTTCCCAACACAGCTAAAGTCACAGAGAGTTTGGGTTGTCTTGCTCTCCCCTGCCCCCTTTTATATTTTTTTTTAACCTCTTCAAGGTGATTTTTTTCAGGAAGGAAAAGCAGGTGAGAGGTAACTGGCTGGGCTTTGTAGGGCAGGGTAATTAATCTGATAACGCAAGGGAAGGTGCATTACCGAATGGGAACTCCAGTAAGAAGCAGCCTTCATTGTTCAAGGAACCTTGAACATTGCACACCTTTGGGTCCCCCCCTCACAAGAAACCTGGCCTTGCCCTGGCTGGATCCTGCTCTGAAGGTTGTGCTCACCCCCTGCTTCACTCAACCTTGCCCTCCCCAGCACCGTCCTCTCACCATGCCCAGGAATGTGGCTGAGGACCAGTGGTCTCCAACAGTGGTGGTCCCTCCCCAAACCCAACCCTGTTCCCAGAGAGGCCCAACCGCTCCGTCTCCCCGAAGTATTGCGTCGGGCTCATACTGGCTGATGGCGTCCTCTGCAGTGGCCGCCTGGGGGGCTCTGTGTGAGGAGACAGTCGCATTTCTGGAGGCTCGGGAGAGAAGACGCTGGATCTACTCCCAGTCATGGGAGAAGCAAACTCCCCAAGGGATCTCTGGGGCTGTTGGAAGGAAATGAGGCTGAATGCACACGGGCTGCGTCAAGCAGAGGATGCTCTGAGAGACACCCCATCCCTCCCAGAGAACCAAACCCAGCACATTCTCCCACTGCAGCCCATACACATGCTGCCCTTCACCTTGGCCAGGAAAGGCCGCAGAAGTGGGACAAGGCAGCAAGGACCACAGTCGGCCAAGGCCTGGCCTCACCCTGCAGCCTGACAGGGCCAGCCACAGCCTCGCCACCGCCAAGGCAGAGGTTGGCTGGGGGGTCCTCACCATGCCAAGGTGGGTGGGGGTGAGCCGGCCCGACGGATACCCCTGGCCATGGGAGGTCGTGAGAAGCCCCTGCGAGTGGCTGTTGGCAGGGTTGCGGCTGGCCTCCAGCTGCTCCTTCCACTGTGGCGCCTTGGTCTGGATCACACCCCGGGCCTGGGGACAGAGAGGATAGATGGTGACCGGCAGGGCGGAATGGCTATGGAGGGAGCTGAGGGCTGCCATATGCATTCGATTAGGGACCAGGTCCTCCCACAGTGGCTAAACTGAGCCCTGCAGGAGTGAATTTCTGGGATGGCACCCGCCAGCAGAGACCTCGTGGTCCCAATGACCCTGCTATAACATTGCCCTTCCTCTCCCGTGGCTCCCACACCCGACTAACCCCATGTCAGCACCATCCTCACCCCCACCCATGCTCTCCCAGCCTAGCACAGTCAGCCTGGACCTCACAGCAAGACATGAAATCATTTCCTGCCCAGTCCATGCATGGATGCTGCCTTCAGCCAAGGGGTGGCTCAGCCCCGGCTCTCTCCTGCCTGTGTGCCCCCTCTCCAGCCATTCCCCCTGCTCCCCAGCACGCCAGGGCCATACCCGGCTATAAAACTGGAGGAGAGTGTTGTAGAGCATCTGGTGCTTCTCAGCCAGGAAGCGGTAGCGGCGTTTCTCCTCCAGCTCAGCTTCCCTCTGGCTCTCAGAGACGAACGCCTGCATCTCCGAGCGCAGTCGCATCACATTCTCCTGGGCCACGGGGTAAAGGGGGAGGAAGGGATCAGTGTAATTCCATCAGAGTGGGCTCACACACGGCAGGGGAAGGGTGAAACAGGTCATCGCGTCATCACCAGCTTCCCAGTCCGCTCGTGGTGCTGGAGCAGCACAGAGGAGCTAGAGCAGAGTGCCAGGGACCAAGGCCTTGCACACTGAGGCTCTACTAAGTGAAGCAAGAGCTTGGCAGGAGCGGGCACCATGGGTCAAAAGCACCCTGCAGAAAAGGAGTCTCCTCCTTTCCAGATAAGCCTACTGCCTTTTGAACACTGAGGACAAGCCCCTGGCGTTTAAGGAAGGACGTGGTTCTTCAGAAATAAGTCCTGGCTCCATATACATCATCCAGTTCTTTTTCCAACTCCCCTTCCTGCCATCGCTGCTCACCTTCATCTCCCGGACATTTTTATCGCGGGCCCTTTCCATTCTCCACAGCTCTGCCATGCACTTATCCAGGTTGGTGGCTCTGCGCTGGTACTCCAGCTCGTACTGCTTCTGGCTCTCCTGCCAGGGAGAAACCAGGCTGGGTGAGGAACCGGAGACCCAGGCACCCCGCAACGCAACCTGTTCCGGTGGATGGTTGGGCTTCTGCGTCCCCCTGAAATCAGGATTCACCCGGACCTCTTATGGAAAGACTTTCTCTACCTTTCTTTTCATTTTGAAGGGCCCCAGAGCACTAACGAGCCTCAGGATCTCAGGAGCAAACACTGGCACCTAGCTCCCCCGGCACTGGGAGCAAGCCCCCAGGCCTCTGTCCCCCTCCATGACACTGACCAGCTGAGTCACAGCGGCACAGGACCCACAACCCCGTGGCTGTGGTTCAGGGAGGTCGGGAACTCTGCTTTTGGGATGCCCAGTGCCTCAGCCTGGTTGAAGCATTCGGCAAATCCCACTGCACAAAGGGGAACGGTTGCCTGCCCTCTTTAGCCTTCCACCATCACCCAAACTAGGAGGGGGTGTGGGGGGGTGTGTTTCCACAATGACAGAAGATGAGGCCCCCTGACTCCTGCTGAGGAAAGCCAAGGTGACACCTCAAGTGCTCAGGCAAAAGCCCTTGGGGAGGGGAAAATGAGGAGGGTTGAGGAGAAGGGAGTTCGTCACTCACGCTGATGAACTGCACATCCATTTTGGTGTTCTTCTCCATGTGCTGCAGCAGGTCCACGTGGAAGGTCTGAGCCTGGAAGAGGCGAAGGAGCCATCACCCTCATTCCTTCCATATGGGGTGAAGGGGCGGCTTCACAGAGCTAGTGACTCCTTTGCCACCAGGGCCCCGTGCAGAAGCCAAAAATGGGCACGTTAGGGCTACCACAGGGCAACCCTGCAGCCTGGGGGTCAGCACTCGGCACCCACCCGACCGTTAACCCCCGAGCTCCGGCACGGGCGCAGACAGCAGTGCCTGCAAGCGCCAGCATCCCCTCCCATCCCACCGCTGCGGGAAAGAGAGGATGGCCTCGCCGCATCTTCAGAGCCAGGCATTGCTCAGTCACCTGCCACCACGCTGGCGGAGAGGTGGTGACGATCCACCAACAGCACCAAACCCACAGCCGGGCTCTGGGCACGCCGGCTCCGTTGCACGCCACCGCAATAGCCAGGAGGCGGGCACCTGCCAGCAGGCATGGCGGAGGGCGGGAGATGGGGCAAATGCCGGCTCGCTGTGGTTAAGGATGTCTCTATTTTCCCTCCCCACTCGCACCCGGGAAAACCACTCACCACAACTTCCAAATCAGAGCTTAGGAGTCGCTGCGTGTCGGACATCTGCATCAGAATTTCACCTGCAGGGAAAGAGACGGGAGCGGGTGGGAAAGTCCTGCGGCCATTTCCTAGTGCACCCAAGGAAGCAGACGAGCAGTGTGCGACTCAGGCTGATAATGCACAGGTGTGAAAGTCCAACAGATACTGCAACACGCTGCTCTCTGTACCCTGAGAGAGGCCGGTCACTTTCCTCCCCAGGGCTCAGCTCCACCACTGCTCCCAGGCGCTGACAGTGTGGGGCTGCTCCAGCCCACGATCCTGCCCGTCCAGCGCTCTGCTACAGCCTGCGGTGCGAGCAGCCTCGGCTCTGCCATGGGCGCTGGGTTTCTGCTCTGTCACAGCTGCTACGAGCCTCATTCCCGCCCCCAACAGCACCCCAGCTACAGTGCACGGTTCTGGCTGTCCTAAGGGAATGTAGCTACAGCACCCAACACCGTGTGCAGACCCGTATGACACCATGAGGGGACGAGACCGGTGACAGGGAGCAGAGGAGTGAGCTGGGTGGTGCAGATGATGGCAGGGGTCTGCAGCAGGGACACATCTGCTGGAAGTGTTTTACTCAAATGTGAACTATCAGAGCAATAAATGTGACTCTCACTGCCTGGACAGGGCCTGGTGCTGTGAGACACCATTTAGAGGAGCTGTCTTCCTTCCCCCTGCACCTGCAAGGGGTCTAGCTAAGAGGGAAGGCCCAAAAATGTAAGTGTGGCTCATCACAGGACAGAGGATGGCGAGCGGGAGAGCCTTACCCAGCATGTGAGAGGTGGAGCTCTGCAGTGCTTGCTCCGCAATCTTCTCGATCGCCTTGAAGTACACTTCAGCTGCTTTGGATAATGCTGGGAGGAGAGGGGAGGTAAGGATCTGGCCTGCCTTCCCACCGTCACCAGCCCCCGCAAGCGGCACACAGGACAGCCACCCCTGCTACCTCGCCTGTAGGCAAGGGTACCCCATCCCCAAGGGCTGGAGTGGGAGGAAAGGGAGTCAGAGCAGCCCAGAACATGCCATGGAGGACCAGCAGCAGTCCCTCCCGATGCTGTGCACACTCAGGATGGATGCAGCAGCACGATCGGGAGCCTGGGCCACGCGGGACCCCACTCACCGTGGAAGGCACGCAGGTAGTTGTTCCCCAGGTACACCAGGTTCTCCAGCGCAGGGTTGAACTGCTCCAGGATGCTCTGCGGCCAGGCAGAAGCACGTTAACGCCCATCTTCCTCGTGCCCCGGCTCGATGCCCTCCCGCTGCGGTTCGGCTGGATGCAGCAGGGACCCAGAGAGCTCCACCAGCCACGCCGCCGAACGGCACAGTGATGTACAGCCGTGCACAAAGTCAGCTCCCTGCACTGGAGCTAGCTGGGACCTCCGGTGCCCTGAGTCCCCTCCAGCCAGCCGGGAGAGGAGCAGTGCCAGAGGGCACGGCAGCTCGCTGGAGAGCCAAGTGGTCACCTGAAGATGGCTTTGTCCCAAGGCCTGCACCTGCTGCAGGCAGGGGGATCTGAGCAGCCTTTCCCCTCACCCCGAGCCTGCTGGGGTGAGAGCCACTGCTGGTTATCTGGGTACGGACACGACATTTCCCCAGGATTTGGTGCAGTGCCAGAGGCAGCGGCTTGCTAAGAGAAGGGATGGGCTGCTTCAGACCAGCCTCTCCGCTCCTACCTGCCGTACGTATCAAAGGTGTTTATTGCCTACAGCAGAGATGACCAGAGGCTGGAATAAGCAATTCCCCCTTCTCCCAGCCCTCGTCACCTTGGTGCAGCACCGTAGGGAAGCGTCTATGAGGTCAGACTGCTCTTTCCAGCGCAGGGGAAAACAACCAGGCATGTCACCCTTCATAAACATGCTCCGTGCCCAAACCCCTCTGGTTGCCCAGTTCCTTCCTGGATCCGCGTTTACCCACACCCTCCCTCCCTGCCTTGCCAGCCGTCTGCTCGCAAACACAGCCCAGTGCCCACCAGTTCAGCCCAGGGAAGCATCCAGCGGTCAGCTGCCAGCCCTTCAAGGGAGCCTTTGGCAGAAAACAGGTCTTCTCCCACCCGCACGTAGCAGCCTCTGGCATCGGTACTCACCTTATAGATGGAGATGGTGGATCTGTAGGACAGGTCCATCTCCAGAGCCTTTTCCCTCTCCCACAGAGAAGCAAGGAGCAAAGGGGAGCCTGGAGGACTCTGCTTCTGCCCAGCCGGCTGGATGGAAAGAGCCTGTCGCTGGCAAGGTAGGAGAGCAGGAAGACACAGGCTGGTACAAAGGGAATGGAGCGCTGCTGGAGTTTAATAATTCACCAGCCAAGAGGCTGGAACTTGATCTCTGGAAGTAACCGGACTCTGGGGAGAGAGGAATCCTGCGACAGCCAGCAAGGGCATGTGACCACCTGCTTGAATTATTGATTGCCAGCGCGGTGCCCAGCTCTCCCTGCCCCGACACCTGCGGAGCCAGCCACCTGCCAGAGAAACCTCCCCACAGCTCGCTGCCTCCGTCACTGCCACCGCTCGGAGGTGGCTCGCTCAGCCCCGCCGCGCTGGCCCAGCATCCTCAGGTCCCTCGCGCGCAGCTCACCACCGCGGGTGGCAAACGGCAGGGGCTGGGGGAAGCAGAAGGGAAGCTCAGATGGGTTTCACCTCTTCCCTGTTCCCCCACCCCAGGCCTCAGGCTCTTCGCATCCCTCCCACTCCCGGTATCCGCGAGATTCCGCAAGGGCAGCTTGTGCCTGAAGCCTCCCGCTTTCCCTGCCTGCGTGCGTGGAGCACCGACCGCTCCGGGAACTCCCTGCAGACGCTGCAGGCTCGCGGAGGGCAGACAGTGCCGGCTGGGGGCAAAGAGCAGGAAGCAGCTCATGTTTTCTCCATCCCAAGACATGGGATTTTGGTTTTCCACAGGAAGGTAAGCCCCTCCGTTACGTAGGACAAAAAAAAAATCCCCTTATTCCACATTGAAAGCCCCTTAATCCCACAGTCTCGTTTCTGAAAGTGAAGATCGGCAGGCAGATAACCCGGTTTTAGCCTTGTTGAGGACTCGGCACACACGCTCCTGCCAGTGGTGCCCCTTAGGAACCGGTGGGCACCAGGCCCCGCAAGCCTGGAGCTGTTCCTCGACCAGGAAGCACCTGGGAACGCCAAAGCTAAAGCCCTGACTCTAGTCATTCGTATGCCCAGGGTTTTTGGTGTTCTTCTTTAGGCCAGGCCAGCTCCAAGAGGATTCCCGCACGGGAGCTGGTCCAAAGCCTCTCCGCTGGCTGGGACCAGCGCTGTGCTTCGTGGGACAGCCACTCACCTGCTCCCAGGGCTGGCTGCAGGGACGGGCCAGTCACAAAGGGTACAACCCCGTGCCACACGCAGCCCAATTCCCCATTCCCTACCTGTAAGAAAGTCAGAGGCTGCAAGCTCAGACCTCCCCGGGACTCTGTAGAGCGGAGAGAGAGACAAGAGGCCGACGGGGCGCGTGACAGGGGAACCTCTCTTTATTTCGGGTCACGTCACTTTGGCAGAGAAGCGCTGCTCACAGTCAGAAGCACATGATTGAGAATTCCGTTTTTCCAGGTTACTCCTCAAAACACCTCCAAATAGATACATAAATCATTCATAAATATGGAAATTTGGTGCAGAAACATCTGAGTAATATAACAGTCATGACGGAACTGTCAGAAGTGAAGGAAGGAAATCCAGATCATCCCAGGGTCAGCGTCTGTGGTGGGAACTGGGCTCGGGGCATTCCAACTCCACGTTAAGGGGAAAAAGAAACAATCTCTCTCCCAAGCCAAGGCTCTTGTCCCTCAGCTTGAGCTTGCTGCCAATAAAGACCAGCTTTCCCATCTCAGCCCTACGGCAAAGGGTAGCACAGCGAGTCAGGGGGGGACACGGAACGGGCCCTGGGGAGTCTGCTCCCACCCTGGGCGCAGTCGGTACCGGCGTGGCCACCTCGGAGGGGAAAGTGCTACGGAAAACAACCGGCTCAGGGAAGGTTCCTCCTCCACCCAAGGCCAGTCGCAGTGCTCTGCGTCACATCTACCGCGGAAAGCTGCAGCGTTTCTGCTCCCCTTCAAACCAGGCGAGTTGAGGGAAGAATAATCCCTTCGTCCCCACACTACACACTTCCCAGTGGGCCAAGGAATCCCTGCAGCTTGATCTGGCCTTGGCCCATCCTGTGACGTGGGAAGGTGCACGGTGCTTTATCAGCGAGACAGACTCGGGACAGGGTGGGGGCTCTGGTGTCGGGGAGGGCTGTGCGGTCAGAGAGCGGGACAGCAGAACGGAGCACAGCAGCAGAGATGGGGCTACAGCTGGAAGAGAACTGTCAGAGCAGCCTCGGAATACAGGGGTGTGTCCTAGAATACACGCCTACGTGCGCCGTTGTCTAGTAAATAACATTAATTCCTCATTAGTAGCAGTAGTGCCTCCCCCACCTCAACGTCTCTGAGGGTAAACCCGAGCCGTTTCCATGCCTGCCGCTCCTTGCCACGGGGACGCCGAACAGGAACCTCCAGGGCAATCACCGGCAGAGGTGTCGGACCAGCTGCTCAAACTGCTCCCGCTGCTGGTAGATGTAAAGCTGGGTGTCCCAGAGAGCGTTCACCAGCACGGTGTCGTTCACCTCATCCAGCATCACTTCCGTGTGCAGCTGAGGGCTGAGCCTGTGTACGGCGAGACGGCATCACCGGCCGGGCACAAACACGGGTGCGACGAGGCAGCATGCGTGCCAAGCGCAAAACTCGCGCCAAGGGGCTCCCGCCACCCTGGGAAATCGCTTCCCTTTGTCTAGCAGGCCTGCGGAGTGGAGGCCTTCCCCCTCCCTTCAAGGCTCAACCGCGCTCAAGGCCGAGACTCAGTCCAGCAGCTGCACCACCAAAGGCACGAGCCTCAAAACAGACCATGCGAGGCGGAGCAGGGCAGGCAGCGCACCCCCTGTGTGACAGCACCCCCCCCCACTAACCAGCCCCAGACAAGGCGTGCTCAGCTCACAGAGCGGGCCGTGGCATCCTCCGACGCATCACTGAGGCATGGGGAGAGGGGGCAGGGGGACAGGCATGCCACCAGAGGGAACGCGATTTGGGATGGCGTGTGCCGCAGGCGGGTCTGAAGCGAGAGGTCTAAAAATAGGTGCGTGCAGAGAGCGGAAAGGAAGCTCCTACCGGAAATAGGGGACATCCGTCATCTCACACCAGGCCCTGGCACGATCCACAGCTGGGCCATCTGCGTCAGTGCACTGCAGGAGAAACAGCCCACGGTTAGAACCTGATGGACGCTGCTCTCCCCCGGCACCAAGGTGAACTCGCACGAGCCGCAGAGGGAAAGCCAGGAGCAAGGGCATCCTGGCTGGCAGCATTCACGTTTGTTTAAGAAAAGAACACTGCTCCTGGATCCTTGGGACACAAGGAACCCTACAGATCCTCCATCCATCACAGCACCGAGTGGATTCGCCTAAAGAAACCCCCAGGACGATGTGAATTGCAGCCTCCTTGGGATGTCACCTCTAACCATTGCTGTCCAAGCCCAGTACCAGTAGAGCCTGGGAGGACGGCAGGCTTTCTGGGCTGTCCTGGGACAGCTTCCCTGCGAGCCCTGAAATAAGAGCCAGGGGAAGCAGAGGGACCTCTCCAGGTATTTTCTGGCTTTAGGAAGCTAAGAGTAGACAAAGTGACAGAATTAAGATTATAGTCAAAACCTCAGTTCCGGATCTTTCTGCCTTTTATTCCTTTGGAGTGTTTTAATGTGCAACATTTAATGAGCTTCTTTCTGAAGCATCCGAGAACGAACCCTCGTTACACATGGCTCTGAGCTAATGCTCTTTGTTCGTGACACTCCCACTTCTTCAGCATCTGCTCGCTTCCCCAGTGGGGATAACAAAGCTTTTCCTAAGGAAAACAAACTGCTGTTTTCTGAGGAGTGACTATTTTTGGTCCAGGTTGCTCGGACGATAATCACAACACTCCCTGGAAAGATACGGAGTTTCACGAATGTTCCTAGGGGTCACCGGCCACCGTCCCATCCTCGGCTCTCCCACACCTCAGCTCCTTACAGCTGCAGGAACTGGCCCTCTCTGGGCACTCAAAACCCTGAACAGGCAACCAGAGCTTCAGACCTGCTGCGCTCCCGCAATTGTTAGGTTATCCTCTACATCCACTCCTTGAACTGCCCGTGGCCAGAGCAGTTCCAAGGAAATACGATTTTTTTCCAAAAGGAAGAAGTTGAAGACTGGAAACCTTTGCTCCCTCCCCGCAAGCAGCCCCAGGGATCTTCCCCCACCCCCTCCCTCCCAGTACTCACACAATCCACCACCATCTTCCCAAGCTCCCTGGCCCCAAAGACGGTCTTCGCCAGCTCCCAAGGGTTGGAGGGGCGGAAAACATCCACAGAGCTCACCGGGATCTGCGGAGGTTTCCCTGTCCCCAGGGAGACCACCAACCCCAATTTCCTTACTTTCTGCCTCTGACCCTGTGGATGGAACAAAGCATTTGTTTGTGAGGACCAACAGTTAGGGTGGAGCGTGTCTGTCACAGCTGTCCTGGGGGAGTCCTGAAAGCCCAGGTGAAAGACTCAGTGGCCTTTTCTCTCCCTCACCTTCAGTACTGCCTGGCGGGACAGGCATAACCCACATGACTTCACTGTCCTGGCCCTTACACCCGTGGGATCACCCCAGAGATGAGCCCTAGGACCAGATGACTGTGAAACAGTCCAACTCCTTCAGTCATTCTGGCCACTCAGCTTCCCTTTCAGCCACAGGGAGCAGGACCTGCCAGTAGGTAGCCATCTCTCCGAGGAACTTGCCACACCACAGAAGGCACTCGCTCTTCAGCCTCACAGTGCCCTACCGCTGTCCTCTCTATTTAATTCTGGGCAGAAAAAGGCTCCGGCGCAGCTGCGCCAAGGGCCACACACAACTATCAACTGAATCATCCTTGCCCAAAGCAGCAAGGACAGGCTGATGGGGCTGCCCCCCCGTCTCACCCCCTTGTCAGAAGGGGTATTTCACCTCTCGGCCACCATTCCCAACACGTATCCCCTCCATACACTCCCTTCTAGGGTGCTACACTGCTAACTTATCCATTACACAGATGTCCATTCCCAAACCCTCTTCCCCTTCAAGGGAAGCTCAGTGGAGCCAACTATACCTCGGTTACCATTCAGGGGAGGATTTCCCTCACCTTCTTGATCAGCGTCTTGTTGTACTCGTGGATCTCCGTCATGGCGTCGAGGGTCGGGTTGTTGGCTAGCAGCCCGCCATCCAGAAAGCGGCCTATCGGCCGGAAATAAGTGGGAGCCGCTCCGCTGCAGCGGGCAGCACGCCACACGAGTTGGTCTGGAGGGAGAGAAAGCGCACGGCCTCTGGCAACAACTTCCCTGTGTGCAAGAAGCATCCCGCCCCTGCCGACACACCCCAGGAGGGCTTGCCACCCCGGAAGACCCTGCCCTAGATAGCTGTGCCTCCTTCTCCCAGCGGTGGTGCCTCTGCTTGGACACACAGGAGTATTTTGGGGGGGCTCTCAAAGATGCTCTCACCATTTTCTACGTATCCTGGCTCAAATTCACTCTCTACCAGTTTCGCTGCTGCTATTTTGATGGTGAACCACTTATGGTCGCTAGACAAAGAAAGAAGTGAGCTGGAGTGGGCAGCGTGCTCCGGATACATGGCCTTTCTGTGTTAATCTGCCCCGGAAAGCCCAGGGAAAGGTACTGGCTGTACGCAGACCCCTTCCTCGTGAACCTCGCTAGCCAGCCCCTCTTCCTGGTACAAGAGAAGCCAAGGGCAGAGGAGAGAGGAGAAAAGGGAACCACCACTTGGCAAGGCTACAAGTCAAGCTCAGGGATAAGCCACTGCTGGGACACCCCGATTTTCAGAGCAATGGGAGGAAGAACGGGAAATCTTCTGTCTCTGAGGGATGGCCCCCTGCCCTGCCAACCAGCTGGACTGCTGTGTGCCAGCATTTACCTTCCGGCTGCGTGAGTGGTTTGAAAGACGCGCTTGTCTTGTACTCAGTGGAGGTTTTTGTCTCTGGTACGGGGTAATTCCGGAAAAGGTGGAGCTCAGCTGGCTGCCGGTCACACAACGTCCCCGTCACTATAACCCTGAGGGAAAGGACAGGACAGGGTAAGTGTAAAATGGAAAAAAACCCCGTACTTAAGGCTTCAATAGTCTGCACGTCACAGTCCTCCAGATCCGCCCTATGGAGAGGCTGAGCATCTCTGCCCAGGGGTCTAGAGCACACTCAGGAGAGCATCAGCCAGCGCAGCCCCAGGCAGGACTTACTTGGGTTTTTGGACATCTGTCATTTTGGTGTTTTCCCCAAATTCTTTCTTCAAGAACTCATCCAGGGGCTCCGACTCGTAGGGCCGAGACCCCCGGAACACCATGTCCTTCATGCGGAAGTACAGGCAGCGCATGTAGTCCATGGACTTCCCTGAGACAGGCAACAGCGTCGGCAGGAGCAGGAGGTGGGAGGAAGGGCAGGCAGAACAAACAGCGCATCAGAGCCGGGACTTCCCAGGACCAGTGGGAGATAGGAGGTGTCGCTCCCAATCCCATCCCCTCTCCTGGGCTGCTTGTCGTCTGCTCAGACCTCAGCAGCATGACTGGGAAGGATTAAAGACAAAGGGCAAGCTCGGAGCGTAGATTCCCACTACCAAAAAGTGCCGATCACCTTGCGAAACCCCCGTGGAGAAAGCAGGAAGAACAGAACACTGCACACTCTGCCACCATGCGCTTCCCAAAACCCAGAACACTGCTTAAGGCCAGCTGAATCGAGCCTAAAGCCAGGTCTAGGCTTTTCCTCATTAACAAACATCCCTTCCCTCCTTTGGCAGGGACAACAAAGCTCAGTCGGGACCAAGAGAGGCAGCTCCCACCCTGCACCCGCTCCCCACAGAGGAGCGCTCGAGCCCACCGGAGCGAGAAGGAGCCCCTCATTTGCACTGTCCTCACCGTGTACGATAGCCAAGGCCAAGATCCCCCCAGTGCTGGTCCCCGCGATCCAGTCAAAAACCTCACGAATGGGACGGCCCGCAGCCTTTTCGATAGCCAGGAGGAGCTGGATGAGCACCAGGCCCCGGATGCCCCCTCCGTCCAGGCACAGGAGGCGGTCGTAACTGGAGAGAGAGAGAGAGACAGATGACCGCAGCACGCCACGTGGGAAGGCAGCCCTGGGGTGGGAAACCAGGTCGTTAACAAGAACGCTGCTGCGGACGGTGTAATCAGTAAACAAATGCAGCGGCGCTTCCTCAGATTCAACCGACTGGACACGGCCAGATAAACCTCGTCGGAGCTGGCGCGGCACCGCTTGCTCTTTTAGCCACCTCTAACCTCTACACTGGGCGTTCACAAGCCAAAGCCACATCCGAGTCCCTTCCTACGCAGTAACGGGTATTACTGTCTCAGAATAAAAATCGGACAGCCACGACTTCCTGCGAGCAGCACTCCGGTGCCAACGCTCCCTCCACCCCGCGCCAGGCGAGGTGCAGGCGCTGCCGAGGAGCTGGGCGGGATGGTGAAATCACGAAGCCCAGACAGCCTTGGTGCGCGGTGGCAGAGGGAAGGGACGGAGCTGGGGTTGCACCTGCTACCTGGGGCTCTATGGCAGCTCCGGGAAGGAACAGGCGACGGTCGTTTACGGGAACAGAGATTTATGGCAATGGGGCACAGGGGGGCTCCTGGCAAGACTGGCAAGGCCAAGGGACACTAAATAACGTCAGCTCCAAGCACTTACGTTCTTCTCCCCTCACTGGGCGAGTCCAGAACATCTGGTGCCTTCAGGAACTGCCCAAGTGTTGTGGAGACATACAGAAGGTCCTTGTACCCTAGAGGGCCGTGAATGTGCAAAGGGAAACAAAAATTAGAGACTACTCTGCTACCTGAACCCTCCGATACGTGCCTCGGAGAGATCAGTCAACCAAATTATACTTCATCAATTAGAAAACCTTCAATTATTCTTCCTACTTTCTCTCTGCTCCCAGAAAGCTTGATCACAGTCCCAAAACCTCCCGCCCCTGCAGGAAATCATCACCATAATCACACAGAGAACATCCAACTCCCTGCCCAATGGAACCAAGCTCCCTGCAGGAGACACAAGCCATCTTACCTGCAGCCACCAGGTACCCCCCCAGCTTAAACTCCGCACCAAAGAGAAGACACCCCATCCTGTGAGGCAGCCGGAGGTGCACGGGCAAAGACGAAGGGTTTGTGGAAGCAGATGATGAGCACAGCAGGCGAGAGAGAAGGCAGAGCCTAGCAGCGTGCCCGCTATGCCGTCTGCTGCAAGCCGTAAGGTAAAGCCTACATCTACCCCTGCGAGGTCACCTAGGCAGGAGAGCTGTGGGGACAGGGTGGCTTGTCATTACCCCTCAGCTGATGTACACCCAGGCCGCCCTGGGTGCGGGGCACCAATCCAGCCTAGGTGAGGAGCCAGCCTGCGACACCAAAAGAAGAAAGAGGGGGGAAAGAAGTTGAATATTCCTGCCAGCGCCCAGGCTGGAAGGCAACTGCGGGTGACAGTGAACGTGGTGAGGAGTTTCTTCGAGGGACGTGACAGAGAAGCGCCTTGCTCTCTCACTGCATCAGAGCTGGAAGCGGGGAGGTCACCCTCACAAGGCCACGGTGAGAAGAAAGTCCCGGTGTCACCAGTCAGAGATCTGCGGTGACACAGGCACACTCCAGGGCCTGAGGGGTGTCCTCTGGCCCCACAAGAGGGTTTTTGCAAAGGAAACCACCAACCTCAGTGGGGAAGTGGGCCGCAAGCGGCTGTTACCCACCTGCACGCCCTTCTCATGAGGGTCAGAGCCTCCCTCTGAGCCAACTCACCCACTGCCCGCTCCACAACCCCTCACGCTGCCTCTGCCCGAGCTCTGGAGCTTCCCAGAGGAAAGCCCGGCACCTGGAACGGGCTTGTTCCCCCAGCCTGGACAGCACAGAGCACAAGCCACGACACAATCCTATGTCCTAAGGTAGGCTTTTCCATGCAGAACATAAACCCTGTGACCAGGGTCGCTTATCCTTGGATTTCATCCTTGCCCTCTCCCAGCTGCTGGCCTCTGGGATCTGAATAAGCGACGCTTCTAATTTGTGCCCAGCACAACACTGGGAGGTCCTCAAGGCAGGCCAGCAAGTACCTCCCCTGCCATACATGACCCCGTGGATAAAGTACATGCAGGCAATTCAGTCCTACGCCTCCTCCAGAGGTGAGGAAATCAGCATTCCCTTTCCTATTTACAGAGCTGCATTGTGTCGTGTCTATTAAAATAACAAATAAGGTTTAGAGCACAAGGATTTAGAGTGCACACACAGGAAAAGCAGAGAAAAGAGACGGGATCCTGCAACAGATGAAGGGGACAGAGTCACCAGAAACGGAGAGCTAGGAGAGAGTCCCCAGAGCATGGCCCCTCCGCAGAAGAGATCTGAGACAGCGCTGTGAAGCAAGACGGGAGGAGAGCGAGGGAAGGCTTTACCTAAGCTGTTGAAGCTGCTCGACGAGGAAGGTTGGCCTTCCAGGAAGGAGGCGGCAGACGGTGCCAGGCTTGGGGAGTCAGGGTTGGGTGGGTGGCAGCGTTCGGTCCCTACAGTTTGCAGCAGGTCTAAGAGCACTTTCCGGTTCGCACCTTAGGTGACGAAGGGGGAGTCACAGATCAGAAAGAGCATCAGCGCACGCACACACCGGGGCTCTGCCAAATTCCCAGCGACCCTGACCCTCGCAAAACCCCTGGGATGACCCAGGGAAAGGGAAAGCATGGGAAAATCTCTCCCTGAACACCAGGCTTGTGCACAGTGGGGGCACCGGCTTCAAGGGTGTATGCCACACGCTTCTTGCCACTGAAGAACCACCCGGGCCTGCATCCACCTGGGCGGCTCGGCAGCACTGCATCATCCCGTCGGGAACCTGCAGTGCCTGACACCATGGCTTGGAAGTGGGGGAGTGCGTGCCAGCTTTTCCTCTTGTATCTCTGTCTCACAGAAGAGAAATTCATCAAGGGCTATTAATGCAAAGCCTATGCCACTAGCTCAGGAAGTGCCGGACTTGCGAGCGACTAGAAGCTGGGAAAGCATGTTGGAGAAGCATCACCCATGCCTGGCCTGTTTTCACGTCTCCCCGAGACACCGTTTTGGCCACCAAGGGGAGGCAGGATGCCGGGCTCGCCCTTGTTAAGGCTGCTGACCTGCGCCCTCACCTTTGCTGCTCCTGGCTGCCAACAGCCCTGGGGTCTCCCCGAAATCATTGGGGATCTCAACATCTCCTCCAAAGACGACAATCGCTTTGATCATATCCAGGTGGTCATGCTAGGGGCGGACAAAAGAAAGCTCAGTCAAGAGCCACGCTCCCCTTGGCTACAACATCTCTCATTCCCTCCCTCCTCATTAGCCAAAGCACCTGCATGGGATCACCCCACGAAAGACAACAGCTGGAATTTCAAAGGAGCCTTTCCATGCCTCAACCCTCCAAGAAAATCCTCCTTCTCCTGCCCAGCAGCCTCCACAGAAGACCCACCTTCATGGCCAGGTGCAGCGGTGTGTTGCCATCCTGGCCCCTGGCATTGGTGTGGGCGCCGTGTGTCAGCAGCACCATGGCGCAGTCGAAGCGTCCCCTCTTGACCGCAATATGCAGAGCCATGTCGGCCGTGCAGCTGGTCGAATTCACCTCGGAGCCGTACTCCAGCAGCAGCCGCGTCATCTGTGCCCCAGCGCGCACGTGCCGGGGCAAGAAGGGAGAAAGCCGTCATGAGGGCACCCGCCTGGGCGCTCAAACCACCCAGGGTCTGGCAGCAGGCGAAGGAGGGAAGAGGCGGGGCCCTTAGCCCAGACACGGCTGGCTGGCAGATGCCAGCTGCGCTGTTCCAAGCACTGTAGAGGGGCTTTCTCAGTCTAAAACCAGAGAATTGGTGGTTTCACAATCTGGCTAAAGTTTCTGGGTGTTTTGGGATTTATATGCAAGTGTAGCAACTGACTGAGAAAAAAGTGTTCCTACTCGGGCCAGAATCCTTGCAGTCTGGAGGGCAAAGTTCGCTTTTTGATTTTCTCGTTATAAGCCAAACAGATGTATGGCTGCTCCCAAACTCCACAGTATATTTCTGATAATGCAGGAGGGAAAACAGTCCTGCTGTAGGCACGTCCTTCTGCTTGCAACAAGCACCATTCAGGTGCTCCAGCACGGTGTATCTCTTTCCATCTCTGGCAGAAGATACACCACATACCCCCAGCCTGTGCCTACCTCCCTCTCCCTCCAGTTTTCAAGCCATGGATCTGCTTCCTTCCGTGAAGCTGTCAGTCATGAGGAGAGAGCTCCCCCCAGGGGTAATGTAACCGTGGCACGGCTGCAATCTCCCCGAGATCAAGGGAAAAGGGACCGGCTGGCCGTTTCACAGCCAAGGATGACGAGCCAAGCGGTTTGTTTCACTCAAGGCTCCACTGCTCCGTCCCCTCCATGCAAACAGAACTGATCAGGACATGGCAAAGAGAGACAAACGCCGGGCCGCTGGCCGGGCTCTGACACTCCAAGGGCTCTGCCCGTGCTCTCAGGAAAGGGAGAGGTCAGCAGCAGGAGGAATTGACCGGCTGCTGAGTGGCAGCACAGGCCCTCGCCACCGACCGGCCCCATTTACCTCTGCCTTCTTCGCCCAGTGCAGCGGAATGGCTTCGTAGCGTGGGTCCTTGGAGCGAACCTGGCTGGCATCCACCTCGAGGATGGCCTGGGCGCACCTGGAGAAGACAGCGAGACGTCGGACGGGCAGCTGCGTCTTGACTCAAGAGCTCCACTCCCGTCAGCACCTGCCTCCCGCCCAGAGCCCTTCGGGAAACCCTTCCACAGCAGCAGGCTCCCTGCAGCACCTGCAAGTTCCTCCTCTGCCGTTTCGGCTTGCTCTTTTTAGAAAGGAAGGGTGCAACAGGAAGCATGCAAGGAGCACAGCAGTCGGAGGAAGCAGGAGAATCCCTTCCCAATTCCCGGTTGTGGAGCAGCAGCTGGGTGCTTCTCCAATACAGGAATATGGTATCTCTGGACACTCTCAAGACCTGAGGGGAAATTCTCCCTCTCTCCCTGTGGAAATGTGGGGATGAAACCAAAGTAGTCCAATTCTTGCTGAAATGAAGAACCTGTGTACATCCCTCTGAGTGAAAAACCGCAGCCGGTGTGAACAGACCGGTAGCTAGCGCCTAGGAAGCGTGGGTAGGTGGGCCTGGGAAACAAGCACATGCTCTCCACTCTGAACACCACCAAATAACCACGTACAAGAGATCGAGCCCCGCTGTGAACTAAGGCACCTCAGCACATTTGTGGCTCGTGAACATGTCCCTGATGTTGGAAAGCGCTTTCCAAAATGCTGAAAAATCAGCCAGCAGCAGCTAGTGTTGACTTGAGAGCCCTGTTTGTACAGCTCAGGCACTCCATGGAAATTAAGCAGTATAAATCACATACAAAGAGAGTCAAATTTCTCCAGAGGAAGCAAAACAGGGAGTAAACATCGTGTCTCTTGATTCTGTTCCAAGAGTGTGTTATTAAGAGTCAAGAGTACCTTCAGCCCACGGGAGACGGGAATAACTAGGCTTTGAAAAGAAAGCTTATTAGGATCAGAGTGCTCAAAGACAGAGGCGCAGCAATTAGCAGTGCTATTTAAGCATCAGTAAACCATATTCTCACAGCTCCTTCTGAGAAAAAGTATTTCACAAACTTCTTAAATCTCTTTCTCCTGATGCCTGACACTAAACAGGTAAATGTACGAGGAAACTTTTCCTTCTGAAAGCGTTTCTTTTCCACACCAGCACTGCTTTGTTCTTTTGCCATCTCGGTGATGCAGCGGAGGACCACACGGGAAATCTTCCTACTCTGAGCAAGCAGAAGGTTTCCCAGACCAGAGGAAGAGCCCTGTTCTGGCAGCCCCAGCAATTCACTCACCCCTTCTGGGAGAACTTGAGCGCCGTGTGGATGGGGTAGCCCAGCGTCCCCATGACGCAGCAGCTGGCACGGCATTTCAGCAGGGACCGAACCATGTCCTCTTTGCCCAGCTGACAAGCGAGATGCAGAGCGGTCAGCCCTTCGCGGCTCAGGTGGTCCAAGCCAGCCGTCGGGGTTCTGCCCAGGAGCTGAGAACAGGAGGCAACAGATAAATAAACAGAAAGGGAAGAGCACCGTCTCTCTTCCCGAGCTCCAAGGACAGACTCTGGGCTCCTCACAATGCTATCTTCCCCACCCTTGCTTCCAACACAGTAGCTACGGAAGCGCTCCTTGTTTTCTCTCCCCAAAGGGTTTATCCCTGCTCTCTGTGCCCTCTTCCTCTGGCCTGGGTGCTTCTGAGACACCCCTCAGCTGACAAGGGCTCGCACCACCTTGAACAACACAGCCCAGTGACCCCCACCATCCCCCACTGCGCGAGCCAGGCTCAGCCCAGCCGAAGGAGAGCGCTGACTGCAACCAGTACTTTCCTCTCCCGCTGTGGCCCCAGCAGGTACCAAGGCCAGGCAGAAGCCCAACCTCCCCTGCAACCCTCCCCCACTGCTTTCAGATACAAACAGGAATCTGTTGAAAATACACCCGTGAGGCTATTTTGAAGGAATTTTCCTATTCTTCCCGTAAATTTTAGAGCTGTTACCAGCTGACTGATTCATTACACCAAAATATCCCACTGCCGTACTGGGGAAACCCCACAAGCCCTGCTGCGCCCAAGAGAAGTGGGAATTTAGAGCTGATTTCCCTGCTTTAGCAAGGAATCAAGAGAGATAAGAAAAAAACCAGGAGGCAGGGCGGACCTGGAACTATTTCTGTAACAACAAGCCAAGTTGCTGCCATCAGAGAAATAAAGGAAGAGCCTATCTTTTTAATACAAAGGTCACAGCTGCCCTGCTCCATGGCATGGCAAGCCCTGATCGTCATCCCTCCCACACCATGCGTTACAAAACCCTGGCACCGTCTGGCAGGCGGAGGGAGAGCTGTCACAACAGATATTGGGCAAAAACGGGGGGTGCAGCCGCAGGGGAGAGCCGGTCTCGCACCGGTGCTGGGGAGCCGAGAGACCTGAGGAACCAACGTGGAAGGCCACCCACACCCCCGTGAACCCTGTCACTCTGCCCAGCGCTTCTCAGCAGTCGAGAACGTTGCTGGCTTCAGACTGTCTCTGCCTCGAGACTCTGATCGCTGGCCCCGTGCAAGGCCGCTCAGTTCAAACAACAGGTTCTGCAGCTGAGGAGAGCCCAGGGCAGGTCCCAACTGTCCTGCAGTCTGCGGGCAACACACGCTCCCCCACAGCAACCTAAACACGTGCTGCCCCGTGGGAACACTCTGCCCAGAACCAAGTACCCTGCTAGGAGGAGACGGAGAAGGGACAGCCAAGGGCCTGAGGAAAAGCAGGATGAAGGCCTGATGCAAATAGCAATAAGGTCACTTTCTGAGGAAACTTGCTTAATATCCTTGTTCCACTGCAGGGTGGAATCTGGAGCCGGCTTACGGGAAACAGCACCAGTAAAGGGGGAAGAGAGAGGCCGAAACCAGCCTCAAGCATTAACGTGATGCTGCAGCGGAGGGAACTGGCTTTCTCCTCCATCTGAAGCTATTTTCCTGTCTCCCTCCTCATGCCATTCTAGTCCCACTCCCCCAGCTTCGAAATCGCTCCCACCTCAATGATCTGGGGGCTGTTCCCTCGCACAGCATAGTGGAAAACGGTCTCCCCGTTCCTGTCGGTAATGTCCACCCGCGCGTGGCACTCCAGCAGCTCCAGCAGGCACTCCATGTCTCCCTTACGGCATGCCAGGTGGAGCGGGGTGCAGCCATCCTCGCTGTCCGTGCTGTTCACGCAGCTGCAAGAGGCAAGTCAACGTGAGGCCAGGGAAGGGCTGTGAAAACGAGGACACACAGCTGCCCTGGGACCCAACACGAAGGTACCTTCCACGACAGGCCCAGCGCAAAACCCCAAGCTCTTGCCAGGGAAGGGGCACGGGGAAGGGCCACCACACGTGTTAAGATCCTCCAAGAAGCAGCCCCTGTCGCTTTGGTACATCAAGTTGAGATCCCCAAACCCGGACTAGCTTGCCCTCCCGAGCTCATTCCCAACAGCAGGCCCACTGGAGACCCCTCCCTGCCCCTTGCCTCAGGACGTGGTTGTGCCGGAAGCTCTCACGACGTCCGATCTCCACCGCAACGTGTGCCGAGGACCAGCTGGGGTGGTTGCGAAAGCAGTCACTGAGCTGCTGGAGATCCTCCAGCGACAGGGGCTGGTGCGAGCTCTCGTAGAACGGGCGCAGCTGCCCGGCGTACTGCTCGAAACGCAGCAGGGCATCTGCTTCATTGTCGAGCTGGAAGAGCCTGGAGGAAAGGCAAACGCAGCATTGGTCCTGCTCAAAGAAACAACCTCCATCCCACGTATCTGAGAGAAACAGCTCTTCTCCAAATGTTCGTGCTGGGGACTTTCCTACTGGTCCTCGTCTGACGTCACACTTGTTGCAAGGGAAGGGAGCATCCCCTCTTCCTGAGGAACATTAACTTTTGGGCTGGAGCATCCTGTATTCCAGATGCTGCCGCAGCAACGGGTACGAGCAGAAGCGCATGCACCTGGGGATGTTGCAACCCAAGCGCCCATCTCCCAGTTGCCTGTTTGGTGCGTCTGGACTCTGCCCTGCCCTGTTCTCGCAAGGTGATGAGCCCTCCTTCGCCAGCACACGCGAGGGCCGCCCCCCGCTCCTCGGGAGCCCACCGAACGCTTCGCCCCGTGCCCAGAGGCACCCGAGACCGGAGATTTGTAGTTTCACGATTGAGTCGGGGCTGCTCAAGGTCCCGTCACTTACCGAAAAGCGACCTGCGGGCTCTGGGGATTCACCAGCAGGCAATCCCAGGAGCGAGCGAGGCTGTTCTTATAGAGGGCCGTCCTGCCGTCCTGCCGCAGGCAGGTGTGAGCGGCGTACTCGGCAGCCGGCACCTCCTTCACGCGGTACGGGTTCGTGAAAATGTGGGTAACGCTGCTGATGGTATTCACCAGCCGGCCAAAGAACTGCATCTTCCTCACCCTCAGGCGGGTTCTCCCGCGGTGACAGGCTCCGCCGGGACGCGGCCCGCCTCTGCCCTCCCCTGAACTCGGCGACCCAGGAAAGGAGAACCGAGAGCCGCCGGCGTGACGCACCGCCCGGGAGGAAGGCGCCTGCCTTCCCGGCTCTTCCGGGAAGGGCGCCTGCTTCTCCTCAGCGCCTCAGCTTCCCGTCCGCCGGCGCGGGGAGGAGCCGGCCGCCGCCAGGGGAGGCGGAGCGGGGCCCCGCGACCTGAGGGCGGCCCTGCGTGAGGCGGCCGCCCGCGAAGCACCACAGGCCCCCAGCGTCCTCCGCGCGGGGCCGCCAGCCCGCCTCGCCGGAAGCCAATCGCCGATGGCCGCGCCGCCCCACCCCCCCGGGACGGACCAATCAGCGACGCCGCGCACTGGGAGAGGGGATCGGGGCGGGGGAGCGCGGGAGCGCCGCTGCGTCACGCCGTCGCCATGCCGGAGGAGGGCGGAAAGGCGGGGAGGGACGCGCCATCTTTGTGACGGGCAGCGGGGGGTGCTCTTCTTAAAGCGGCAGCGCCGCGTTCCTCTGGGCGGGTGGTAAACTGCTTCCGGTCAGGGCCGTTCACCCAGCATGCGTCACCCCAAAATTTGGGGATAAAAGCGACGACATTGGAGCCTTCGTTCCGCGGCGCGTTTAACACGCTTGGCAGCCTGCGGGGAGGAGGGGCAACCCTGGTCGATTTGAGAGCGGCGGCCGCTTTAAGAGCAGGGGCCGCCCCGAGCGGCTGTGGCGGCGAAGGGGCGGGGCGAGGGTGACGTCACCGCATGACTGTGTTTTTATGAATGAAAAGAATCCGCGGGTGAGTAATCGCCGAGAGCGGGGCTGGAGGCGCCGCCCGACGGCCCGATCCGACAGCGGCCCCGCGGGGACCAGCGCAGCCTCCTGGTGAGCACCGGCCGCGGGGACGGACCCCGCCGGGTGCCCCCTCCGCTCCCGCCTCCGCCTTCTCCCCCCCCCCTCCGCGGGGCGGCCGGGAGAGGGCGGCGGCGGCAGGAGGGTCCGGCCCGGCACCGGCTGGAGGCCGCTCCTGCCGCCGTGGGGACCGGGGTGCGGGGCAGGGTGGGGGAGGTTGTCCGAGCTTCCCTCCCGAGTCCCGGCCACGGCTCGCGGGGAACAGCCGCCGCTCCCCCGGCTCCGGCGGCGGCTCCCCGGCACGGATTGCATCAGCTTCCAGCCACCCCCGGCTCCACCTTCCCCGCCGCCCCGCTCCAGCCCCTCGTCTCCCCGCCCGGCCCCTCCGGAGGGCTCAGCTAACGGGGATGGGGCTCCCCGAGTTGGGGAGAGGCTGCTCGGCTGCAGCCCGGGCTCCCGACCCGCTCCCCGACCTCAGGGACGGGGAGGGACCGGCCACCGGCGAGGGGACAGGCGCCCCTTCGGTCACTTTCCCCCCTGGGCTGCTGAATCACGGGGAGGCCACTTCTCGCCCACGCTGCGTGGCCGCGGCCCCGACCCTTCACCCCCCCGAAGCCCGCGGACACCCGACCCTTGCGCCGGGGGTGTCACGTCCACGCGGGTCCTGGCGGGGCGGCTTCGTCCCGTGGGGCGGCGGCTGCTGCTGCTGCTGCTGCTGCTGCTTTTACTTTCCTTTCTGCCCCGGGCGGATCTCGCCCGGGTTTCCTCCCCGCGGGGGGGAGAAGCTTTGGCCTCCCCGCAGCCGCTCCTTCGGGTCCCCTGGGCAGAGCAGCATCCCGGCCACCTCGGGGCGGGATGAAGGAGGGATGGGAGGTCCAGGCTTCCCCCGTTGTTACTATTTTTTGCGGTCTTTATTCCTGTTATGATCGTTATTATTATTACTACGTACTTTTAAAGGAGTAGGGATGAGTCAGAGGGCTGGCGGGGGGGACGTGGGCACTGGGCAGGGGGCCAGTATGGCCGGTGTCCTCTGTGCCGAGGCAGGGGGCTGGCAGTAACCGGCTCTTCTGGCTGCTCGGCAGGGCCGACGTGAGGCGAGGATGGCTGCGGACGGGCTCTCCAGCAAGGCCCTGAAGGTGAGAACCAGTGGGACTGGTGGAACTGGAAGGGAGGAGGGGGCCAGGTGTCTGGTTTCGGGGGGTCTCAGGCGACCGCCCGTCTCTCCGGCAGGTGAAGCGGGAGCTGGGGGAGAACACGCCGCTGCTGTCGGACGAGGAGCTGATGGGGCTGTCTGTGCGGGAGCTCAACCACCACCTGCGGGGCCTCTCCAAGGAGGAGGTGGCGAGGCTGAAGCAGCGCCGGCGGACGCTGAAGAACCGGGGTTACGCCGCCAGCTGCCGGGTGAAGCGCGTTTGCCAGAAGGAAGAGCTGCAGAAGCAGAAGATGGAGCTGGAGTGGGAGGTGGACAAGCTGGCCCGGGAGAATGCCGCCATGCGCCTGGAGCTTGACACCCTCCGTGGCAAGTACGAGGCCCTGCAGGGATTCGCCCGCACCGTGGCCGCCCACGGGCCTCCCGCCAAGGTGGCCACTGCCAGCGTCATCACCATCGTCAAGTCCGGTGCCAACCAGGCCGCCTACTCCTAGTGCTGGCCTCCGTCCCCCGGCTGGGCACGGCCCCCCCGGGGCCCCTTCCCCCACGAATCGCCTCCCGTACCCTCCCCGTCCTCTTCCCTGACGGGACCTATGCCCGAAATCCTCCTTCTCCCATCCCTTGACCTCCAGCTCCCCCATGTAGGGAGGGCAGCCGCAGCGTGGGTGCTGGGGCAGAGGATAGGACCCCACTGGTGGTCCCCGAAGCCCCCTTCCCTCCAACCCAGCCCTGTTCCCTGCTGCAGCCCCCCTGGCCAGGCACCCCTCGCCCATGGGGGTGCAGTCAGCAGTGGGGAAGCATCCCACAGCTCCAAGCTGGCAGGAAAACACCCGGTGCCTCCTTTGTTTTGGGAAGGGCACGGGAGAGCTGAGGGTGGGCCAGGCACTCCCAGGAGCACATGCCAGGGAGGGAAAGGAAGGGAGAGAGTATGATGGGGAGGGGTGTCAGCGTTGCCCCCACAACTTGAACCATGGCTGGAGCAGGGGGGGAAGGTGGCAGCATGGCTGGAGTCTCCGAGGACGGAGATGGTGAGGGAAGGTGGCAGGTCAGAGGGGGAGAGAAAGTGGATTCAGGTTGGTGCCTGGTAAGTGTGAGCAGGATGGGAAAGCACCGGGGGAGCCCGGAGGTGACAGTGATGGAGGAGGGTCCCTCGGGCAGGGGGGAGCTGGGGGATGTGATGGGTCAGCCCAGACTGTTGCCCGCGCAGGGGAGAAGCAGTGGTGCTGTTTTATTGCTCCATCACGTACATCCTTCACGCCTCTTCCTGCCTACGGGACGCTCAGCCTGGCCGGGTGTCTCCAAAATGCAGCAGCACCGGCAGGAAGGAAGCGGAGGCAGCTGGAGCAGAGATAAACACTGTTTTGCTCAGCACAGGTCGACTTGTACAGCCCCACCAAGCGCTCCCACCGCCTACAAAGCCCAGGGAAGGGTGCTCCTGGCCCCTGAGAGCCAGAGGGGTGGAGGTGCAGGAGGTGGGAAGCAGGGGTGGAGAGCGTCCGGGCTCCTGGGAGCTGCCTGGCAGGCAGGTAGGCTCCTCCCTTGGGTTTTCCTCCAGCTTGGACACTGGTGTGGGACAACCGGCTCTTCAGCGGGCTGGAACGCTGGCAAAGAGTTGGGTTTGCTACACACAGGCAGCGCAGGGGGGGTACCAGGAGGCAGACCCCTCTCAGCACCCACTGCCATAGGTGATCCCCACCCTGTTCCTGCCCCTGCCTGGGTATTGCCACGCCGGCTGCAGCCTCCATCCCTCCCTGGAGAGGCGCCCGCTGCTTGCGGAAGGGGGCACTGTGGTTGGCATCCCCCCGCCCCAACTCCTCTTGGGTTTATTTATTGCACGAACATAAGTTATTGTCACGTCCTCTTTGCCATTCCGCCTCTCGGCACAGCCAGGATGTTGGTACAGAGCCGTACTTTATATTTTATATATGCAAATCACATTTTATCTTATATAGAGCAAAAATAATATTTATTTTCTGACTTAGGGTATGTGTCCTACCTGACTCCTCTGTATTTTGTAGACTTTACAAATAAAGCAAGTTGTTTTGGTTTGGGGTTTTTTTTTTCCACAGCGAGTGTGTTTGGTCATTCTTGAACCGCGGGACTGAGCTGGCTCTCGGTCAGACCAGGTTTTTTTAGCTTCCCTCGAGCTCTGCCACAGGACACAGTCAAGAATATGCCCAAAAAAGACTGGATGGGGCACAGACATGGCACCTCTGGAAGACAAGGGCTCAGTAAGCAAGGCTGTGCTGAACATCACCCCCCGGCCCCTGCTTTCAGCTGTGCTGAATTGGCTTTTCCTAGGAAAGAGAATGCTTTTTGCTAGGAAAAATCCCCTCCAGGTTGCCCTCAGACTGGTGTGGGAGGAGAGGCAGGTGTGATCCAGGCAGCTCTACCTACAAACTTCCTTGCCCAGTGACCTCACCGCCTGACTCCGGAGCAGCAAGGGGGAAAGCACGAAGCTGGTGTCTGTGGGCAGCAGGAAAAGGGGAAGGAAGTGTGGCAGGTGCCTTACCCAGCGGTGGAGCCCAACCTCCTCCCGTGGGGAAATGCCACCCATCCAGGGCAAAGGTGCCAGCCTCCAGGATTGCGGGAAGCGGGTTTTGCTTCCTTGGGCCACGAGGGATGTCCTCACACGCAGCGGGAAGCTCTCCTCCTGGACTAGGAGAGACACTGACCCCACTAAGCCTCAACCCCTGCACGGAAAAACAAGGAAGCCACCCGGACAGCACCACGCGGAGGCAGCTGAAGTACAATCTATATTATCTCTATATTTTTATTTGTCATCATATTTGCTCATTTCTGCAGAGTATAACGTCACAAAGACCAAAATAGAGAGCGGCTTGTCGCTGAGCTCACATCAGTTGAACACGGTAGGTACAAAACTAGGTGACTCTCTTATTTATCATACATTTTTTTTTTCAGTTGTTTATATACAAAGAACTACCCTATATGGAAAAATAATAAACCAACCCCACGGGTATGTTACATGGTAAACAAAAAGGGAGGAAGGAAGGAGAGGGGAAGCAGGTGAGGGAGAGCGGCTCCAAGGGCCTACTCCTGGGACCGACGCGTTTGTCGGGCTACGGCGAGCAGACCTGCGAGACCCCCGGATGTCTCAGCTCCCTCGAGCTCTGGGTCCTACGAGATGTTCGTCCCTCCGAGGCAGGGCAGCTCCAGAGCCGGCCCTCGCTCCATCACTTGCCTGGCACTGGGGAGAAGAGGAAGCTCGGAGATGACGCTGCGTGGGGTTAACAAAACACACACGTACGTAGAGGATGGCGCGGGGCAGCTGGCTGGTGTTTGGGCAGTAGCTCTTCACCAGCTTCTCCGAAGGCAGCTGGTGCAAAAGGGTTGTGCTTTAACCCGCCAGGAAGCTTTGAGAATATCCAGATCCCCCCGCAAATGCGAGGGGAGGGAGGGATCGCGTCCCGTGCCCCGCTCGCCTAGGAGCGAAGCGAAGTTTAAAGCAAACGCCTCGCGCCATGGGACGACGGAAGGAAAGCCCGTTCAATCCTCAGCCGCGCTTCCCAGGTGGCCCACGGCATGAGGAGCAGCAGCTTTACACGAAGGCCAGGCCGAGCCTCTGCACATCCATTTAAGCAGCGACAGACTGAGGAGAAGCCGGGACTAGCCGCATGGCGTCGCAGGATGCGTGCAAACCGGGAAATCCACCGACCCTGCCTCTGGCTCCCTCAGAGCGGCGAGAACGGAAGGAGACGCTCTCCTTACACCTTCCCGTCCTATCCTTGCAGCAGGGAGCAAACCCGCCTCTCCTCGAGCCCTTTCCCCCCGGCTCCTGACCAGCAGCTTCTGGCAGGGGTGGAGAAACGAGGCGCTCCTCGCTTACGGTCGCCTGGGAGAAGGCGAATGCACAAGCACATGGATTAGGATACAAGAGGAAAGGTAACTGCAGGCAGTAAACCAGAACCCAGCTCTCTCAGCAGAGCCATGAGGGGCAACACGCAGGCCTGCTGGTGGCAGGGTGGGCATCCAGCGGGAGAGGAACAGGGAAACCACAGCCAAGCACACGGCAGCTTGCTCCAACCTCCCCATTTTGCATCCTTGGGGGTAGGGGAGCACTGCAGTGTGCTCCCCCCTCCTCCCCTAGACAACCTCAAGCAAGCAAGAGGCATTTCCTGGTCCCTGGACAGACCTAGAGGGATCATTTTTATTTTGGCTCCACTAAACCCCAAGGAGCCAATCCAAAACCCAACAAAAGCAAGGGGAAGCTTCTTTTCCCACTGAGCGGATGCTGGCTCCGCCCCTGATAGCATCGCGGTTGCCGCAGGGCCTGGAAAGCGCGGCAGCAACTGGTGCCTGGGGAACTACGAGGGACGATTTTAACCAGCCAGGTCACGTCAGGTTTCAAGTCTGCTCCAGTTTGGCCCGGAACAACTACGGAGATAAAAAAGCAAAGCAGGAGTGTGCAACATCCCTTCCCGAATACTCCAGCCTAAGGACAAAACTTGTGCAGCTCCCGGCGGAGGTTGGTGATGGCAAACACGGGGAGAGCTACCCGTGAGAGACCAGGACCTGCTCTGGCAGCTGCCTGGTGCCACCCACACCCTGAAGAGGGGCAGCTATGGCGGTGGGAGACAGGAAAGCAGAGGAAAAAACATGTTAGTGTTTACTTATCTTCCTCTCCCAAAGAGGGATGAAAGGGGCAAAGCTCTAGAAACTTCCATCACCTATCGTGGTCAGCCCTCAGTCTTGTTAGCAGGAGGCAGACACTCCACAGAGGCTTCTTGCCACAGGAACGCAGGGGAGATGGGAAGCTTGGACACCTGATGAGGAGAAAACCCTGCCTCTGTGAGGCAGTAATTCCATCCCTGCTTTGATGGGGAGCAGAGGGGAGGTGGGGAGCAGAGGAACAGGAAGACAGTCCTGTCCTTTCCCCCACGCTCACTCGGACAGCGGGACCGGGTGCTTAGGAGGGCAGGGGTAGATGCTCCTTATGAAGCATTCAAGGCAATGGCTACCGAGACACCAGTCTCTGGTCTGGTCCTCAGGAACATGTATTTGCTGCACCCTAATCCCATTTCCCAAGGATCACAGAGATGCTAGTACTGGGAAGCTGGGGGAGCAAACTGTGCCTACATCAACCATTCAGGAAGAGGAATAGAAAGCAGTCAGGTTGTCAAGCTGGAAAAAAACCCCACCCAAACCCATTTTTGGCCACAACTGCAGGCTATGGCCAGTCACATTCCACACCAAGCAGGAGGCCAGAGCCCCAAAACCCTGGAGCTTCGCTTCAGTTAATTCCAGTCAATTGCTGCTGTAAGGAACGGCCTTGAGAATGGAGTCCTGGCCATTCCTCAACCTCCGCACCACTATCGCGTCCGTACCCACAAAAGCTAATGGGAAGTGCCCACTTCTGCAATCTGCACTCTCTAGGAAGTGATATGACTTGCGTGTTTCTGCTTCAATAAATTAAAAAAAAAAAAACCAACAAAAGGAGCAAAAGGACAGCCTGTGCTGGCAGTTTCCCCTCTTAGAATTCATCATCGGAGCTCAGCAAGAGGGTCTTCTCGTTGTCGCGGGCCCCGGAGCAGCTGTGGGAGCGCGAGATGACGTGGCTGCCGTTGCGCCAGGGCGGGCCGTGCTCCAGCGTTGACTGCTGGGTGTACTGCTGGTAGGCTGGGGAGAAGTTGTGGATCGCATCTTGGACTATGTCGTGGGGGTTCATGGTCTCCTTGAGGCTGCTGGAGATGCTCTTCATGGGAGCACAGCGACCTGTTGGGGGGGAGATGGGGAGGGACAAGTGAAGAGCACTGCCGCCTTCCCCCCATCCTTAACACGAAGGTCAGGGGAACTGGGAACATGCACTCCTAGATCCTGCAGAAGTCACTTTACAGCCTTCCTTGAGCAGTTGCTGAGGAAACGCCACACAAACGGTGTCAAGTTTTCCCAGTCACGCTCCTGAAGCCCAGCCACTGCTAGCCAAGCGAATCCACCGCGGCACCCAACGGGGGGATTCTCACGCCGTGGGAGCGGGACATACCCGCAGTGACAACCTCCACTGCATACTACGTGCGCCGGCTTGGGCGTGCAGCGAGGTGCTCCTGTAAAGGGTTCCAGAAGACAAAAACTAAGGAAATACTAAAACCAGAGGAGAAATGGTGTTTGCCATTCCCACTCACTGGAAATCAGATTGACAGGAGGTATCGAACCACCCACAGAAAAGAGATTGCAGACGTGGAAAGCGGCGCAAAGGAGGGAAAGGACGGGAGCAGGCAGTACCAGAGGCAGAACCACCCCACGGCTGGAGGGTGTCACAGTGATACCGTGAAGGAAGCAACAGTTGGAGACTGTCCCAACCAAGTGCTGGGCACAGGGGAAGGCTGTGTGTCCTTCTAGAAGCTGCCATTTCTCATGGCTTCCAGGTCCCGTTTCCAGCACGGCCTTCTGGCTCTGCTCAGTCCTGGGGATGAGATTCCCCAGCCGACTAAAGCGTGCCGATCACCTGTGGCATTTACAAAAGCAGAGGGAGGCCGGGGTGAGAGCAAACCAGCTCCCTCGGCGCCTCTGCAACTCTTTGGAGAGAGACTCGCATGGTCCCAACAGAAACGCTCTAAAGCTACGTGTTACGCGCTGCCCACGGGGCTGGTTTACAACTTATGGTCCAGACAACCCAAAGGCAGCTGCGTGAGGCCGTCAAGTTACAGACCTACAAGGCAGGGTGACAAGGGACAGAGCAGGCAGGCTGGGAATTGGGACAGAACAGCATCCCGGTTAAAAACCGACAGAGACAAACACACAGAGCATGCTGTACCTACCGTACGGGCCATATGATGGAACAGCTGCAGCAGGGACCAGTGGCCAAAGCAAGGGATAGATAAAAGGGAAAGGAGAGAGAGACAGAGAAAGAGAGAGAGAGAGGAAATAACAAGAACTGAACAAGACCCACCACCAAAACATGCCCCACCCTACTGGCCTTCCAGTTCACCCTTTCACCACATACAGATCCCATCTACCCCAGCTGCAGCCATTCTCCTTCCAAAACCTTTGAGCTGGCTGGGATGGCGGGATCACCTCCATAAGCACTGCCCAAGGGCTGCTGTCTTCCCACACCTCGGCACAGACTCCCCCCAGCAGGAAGGAACCCCTTTATTTAGAGAAAGCCAAATGTACTTGCATAGACTGGGCACAAGAACACCCTTTCCCAGAGATAGCATCCACCTCCCTCTTCCCTGGAGTAAGATTTCAAGCCACCCAGCCCTCAAAGTCGTTGCAGAAAGATCCTCCTCCTCCAAGCCAAACATATTGCCAAAGCACAGCCTCATCCTCCTGAGCCAGATTCCAAACAGAGCCTGTTTCGGGCCCTGTCCCTCCTGTCTTCAGTCTGTTGCACAATCTGGAGGGATGGAGTTCCCCTCTGGGGAGACAGGAAGGAGGACAAACCCACTCTACCAAAAGGATGCAACTTCTTGCAGCCCTCAGGTCTGCAACCAGCTCTTGTGGGTGGCACACTGGGGAACTGAAAAGGGAACAATGCAATTCAGGCAAGGTTTCTGCCCTGCAGAACCGTTGCACAACACATTTGTTCAGACACCACGGAGGAGGGGATGTGATGTTTTTCCAAGCACTCAGGTTGGGAGTCATATCAGCGCGTTGGCTGCCAGGGGGACCAGTCTCCTCCCCACTAGACAGACACACCATAGGCGCTGGTGCATTTCCTACCTTGGGCATCAAGTCTCTTGTCCATGTACACCTTGTACGTGAAGGCGTGGCGCAGGGCGATGGCTGCGAAGAACATCTCCACGCAAATGATGAAGTCCTGATACCCAGCAGCCACTGTCCCTTCTCCCACGGACACGTTGGCAGAGTGGATTTTGGGGATGGCACCGCACTTCTCCAAGATGGCCAACAGCATCCCTAAACAAAGCAACAAACCCATGTAAGCGTGCAGAAAGCATGATCACGTGCTAACTGGGCCTACAAGGAAGCCGGGGGGGACTTTTTACAAGGGCAGGGAGTGACAGGACAAGGGGTAACGGGTTTAAATTGAAAGAGGGGAGATTTAGATTGGACATCAGGAAGAAATTCTTCCTGAAGAGGGTGGTGAGGCACTGGGACAGGTTGCCCAGAGAAGCTGTGGGTGCCCCATCCCTGGGAGTGTTCAAGGCCAGGCTGGATGAGGCTCTGAGCAACCTGCCCTAGTGGAGGGTGTCCCTGCCCATGGCAGGGGGGTTGGAACTAGATGGGCTTTAAGGTCCCTTCCAACCCAAACCGTTCTGTGATTCCATGATTCTATGAACTGCGAGGAATGGGATCAGTCTGTGCTGCTGCAAAGCCATTTAACACAGCAACTACAGTTTCTGTGGTAGCCCTCTATGGAGTGGGCTAGATACTCCCATCTACAATCGTGCGTACTGCAGAGAAAGGAGCAGTAAGTGAGAAGAATAAGTTTAAGCAAAGAATGTTCAATCAGTGACCCTCTTCTAGTCTCAACTGACAGATGATCTGTGGAACCAGCTGCTGCAGGACTTAAGCTCAAAAGGGTAAGAAGCGGCCAGATCCTTCTGCGCGTGATCGCCACCTCCACTGGCTAGAGCAAAAACTGAGGTAACGGAGCTTTTCATTTTAATCCTGAACTGGTTTTGACACACCATTGCAAGGAAGATGTTTCTCCCTGCCCATAGCCAGGTGGCTTCAGAATTCCAGAGAAGACGGAAAGCGCGTGACCAGATGGCTCGAGGTGATAAACTAGACAGCTTATTAGTTTGTAGACAGGGAGGATGGGCCATACTCCAACAGCCTACATTCCACCTAAGTTCCTACTCAATTAGCCTTTGAAGTACAGCTCAGTAAACCTAAGTAGGGCACCGAACAGGGAAATGCACAAAGGCAATTAGTAAGAAGCACTAAGCTTAAGAAACAAAGATGAAAATGAGCAAAATGGCAATGAAAGATGATAAACCCAAATATAACAATACAGAAAGACATTCTGGCTATTAATCAGCATCTGCTCTATCAACTCTGCGCCCCTGCGGAGCGCTCTCTGTGCCTACCAAGGGAAGGGAAAAGCAGCTCACCTTGCCAGAAGGAGAGGAAAATGACAGACTTCACCATGAAGAACTTGAGGACCGGGCTATAGGGACTGAGCAGTTCGCGTGTGGCGAAGTAGAAAAGGAAGAGGGCATACAGCGCCAGGCTGACAGAGATGTTGTAGATGATCGTCACGTAGAGGTAGCCACTGGTTACACTGAAAAGAGAAGATACGTGAACGCCTGAAGTTTCAGCCTGATTTTTTCCCCTTGCCAGTGTCACTGGGGAGTAATAGGTCTCCGTTTCCTTCCTGGCCCCCTGTCCCATTCCCTCCCCCAAACCAAGGTGGCAAAAACCTAAACCCAACAGGCTTGCCCCTGCCCTCTTCTCTCACGTGCACATTCAGCCCGTGTTGCCCCCCCGTCTTTTCCCACGGCCCAGCACACACACAGACCATAAGCACAGCTGAGCAGAGAAGGGGCAGCTGAGGCCTCCGCGACAGACAGACAAACTTACTCAAAGTCACCATCCTGGTACTTGCCAAAGGCCTGGAGGATGACCGTGCTGATCGCCATGAGAGGCTTCACCACGCAGAACTGCAGGGTAGCCTACAGGAACGAGAGAGGAGGTGTGAGAAGGCAGGACGTGCAAGAGGCCAAGTTCCCAAACCAGCACCACGATGGAGCGTCCACTGGGACAACTCAGCAAGGCAATAAAACTCACTACCAACAAGGAGTGTGACCCCACTGCTGGCTACTGATTGTGCCTGAGGGCTGCAGTACCCAGCTGGAGATAAAGGAGATTCAGAAGAATTGTGTGTGCTATCTGCTTGGAAAGAAAAACATCCCTGTAGGTTGCTCCTATAAACTGTTCAGCTGCTGTCTTTTAGGGCTGTGCTGCAGCACATTTATGGATAGTCATGCCATGAGAAAAGGAAAACCCCACACTGAGGTACTGTACAGACACAGCAAGTTTAACAAAGGGACAACAGGGCAGGGAAGCAAACTCCGACCCACAGCTGCCATAAAGCTAGCCAAGATGCTCCCCTGGACAGGAGGGGAGCGCAGCTCTCCGAGGAGGAACTCTGACAACTGCCACCACAGTAAGGCACCCTGTACACACAGCGATGTGTGCTGCTGGACAGAAGTTAAGAGTTACTCCGTTGTCACCCACACGACCTTTACTGAAGCTCCCCAAAGGCTCCGTGGCACTTGGGATCAGCTCTACCCTTTCCACCAGTGTAACTCACTGCTCCTATCAGGACAACGCCTGTCCCAAAGCCACCCCGTTCTTCATCTTTCTGGAGACGCTGAGCTTCAAGGGGCTAAAAGAGCGGAGGGTTGCGACTCTGAAAACGTCACCTGTGTCTCCCCAAAGGAGGCTGGAAGAGCCCGGGCAGGCGCTGACCTGCGCACAGGCGGGGAGGGCTGTGTATGGAAAGGAGGCAAAACCAAGCGGGAATAATTGCTTTGGATACGATGCAATTTGTTAGCGGTCATAAGACTTCAAGGAGATTAAAAACCCCAGCACATGCCAGTGAGTGAGTCACTGTAAATATGTGAACTGGAAAAGGTCAAGCTAATTGGTAAACAACTCTGTCCTGTGCGCTTCTCCTCCTTCCAGTGTTTTGGGGATGTTTTAACCATTTCCCTGCAACCCAAACCACCACGTCCTATTTTTAGTTGCTTCCCTAGAAGATGCTACAGCGTACGGGAAGCACATGGATGGTGCGTGACCCATCTGTGAGGGTCACCAGACAGACCCAGCGAAGACTCTCCATCGAGACATCTTTAAGGAAACAAGCTGCCCAGATTTCACACTGCAGCCACCCGAGTGCTGGAGGGCCGCAGGCACACCGACTGACCCACAGCAGGCACCTGCCCGAGAACAGCTTGGGTAGGGGTGAAGATGGAAAGAAGGAATGGCTGTAACACACAGATTCCTTCAGGATGAAAGGGGCTGACAAGAGCAGTAAATGGGCAGGCAACAGGAGTGCTGGAGATGGTGGGAACAGGGATAAACCGGGCAAGGTGCTTCTTCCAGCACGCATGTTCCCCTTCCTGATCACCACGATGGTGGATCCTGCACAGATCAGCACAGAGGCGTGCTCTCTTGTCCTTGTGCACCAGCCCAACCAGGAATTTGCCTTGAAAGGCCTTCCTGGGAATCCTGGAAGTCCAGAACTACTAGAAAGTGAGCCTTAGTGTCAAAGATTCCTCACCAAGGCTAGAGCCAAGAAGGACGAAAGTATTTAAAGATCCCTTTGCAAGACCCCTCCCACAGAGGCTCCACAGCAGAGTTAGCAGTTTGCAAGGGGCAGGCCCGACTAGAAGAACTGCTGCCAAGTAGAGCAGCAAAGCAAAATATCCACCTAAGCCTGAGTTACCAAGTGAGCGGAGGATTTGGGGAAAACCAGCAGAATCTGCCCTCTGCCCTCACTCTCCCCCCACCAAAAAAAAAAAAAAACCAAAACCAACCCAACCCAAAAAAGTGCTTCTAGTCTTCACTGTTGTGAAAAAACCTTCCCAAACGCAGGCGGGTGCAACCCACGTGGAGATCAGTTGCCAGAGGCTGTGGCACATGAGAAACAAGAGGTCTAAGGGAAATTATTTCTCCAGCACTCACTCACCATGATGGATGTTATGTTTGCTGTGACATATTTAAAAGGTAAAAGTTAATATCAGGAGCAAGAAGAATAGATAATGTGTTGAATCAAACACGGGGTGTGCACATGAAGGCCAAGAGAAACAGGTGAAACAGCATACTGGGAGCAGCTCAGAAAATAAAGTATCAGGGAGGAAGAGAGAAAAGCCACAAGGAAAGAACATCCGACAAAGACAAATAGAACAGAGAAAAGAAAGATGTGGTCCTCTGAAAAAGGCCAGTCACGCTGCAGAGGTTAACACTGGATATTACTGAGGGTGCATTGTATCTCTGCTGTCCCTGCATACTGCTAAAACACAGAAGATGGGGCGTGACGCGGAGGAGTCAAGGCAGATATTTAGACTCAGTGACCGTAATTAGTGTGACCCGAGCCCCTTCAAAGAACCAGACCTGCTTCAGGCTGTCTCCAGAGAAACCTCACGTGTTCATTTCAGCAAGTGAGCAAAGCACTGAAATTCCCCTGCTGCTTCGCGGCAGGCAGGGGTGACTAACCTGGGACGAGCAGGCGAGGGCTGTATCGAGGTTTAGATCTCCTCTGTTCCCTCCCCCTCGACATAGCCCATTCAGCACAGACACACATGGTGAGCAATACTCGGTTCCTCCTACAAAGCACTGTGTCACACTTGACCTCCACCCCCTCCTCAACTCCAAACCACAACAGCAGCACTGGGAATTCAGGAGGCTGTTACACAACCGTGGGGTGGCCGCAACACCACGCAGCCATCAATTTCTTAAAGTCGGGACCTCTGCAATCCAGAAAGGGAAGAGGACATCAGAATTTCTTCCCAGGGCTAACATCAGATCCAGGAGATAAACTGGGTCCTTTGCTAAGGCGTTCCTGATGCGGGGCCGAGTAGAAAATGTCAAGATCGTTCAAAACAAATCAACCAACCCACCCCGAAACACCCCCATCTTCTCAGCAGTCTGCAGGCCTCTCAAAACAATACTACAAACCCCCTCAAAGGAGTGCTCATCTCAGAAGTTCAGCAGCAAAAGGCACCATCGCCACACTCCATTCATTTCTAGAGGACGGCACAGCTCCTCGAGCCCGTACCTGTTTGCAGAACCTCAGGAATCCGATTGAATAGGTCTTTCCCCACAGGCAGCAAGTCCCATAGACACAGCTGGACCTGAAAGAGCCAACACAAGATGACAGGGTTCAGAAGCAAGATTTGGGCTAGAGTGCAAAATTCCTACCTTCTTTGTCTACCTCTTCATAGCAAAGTTGCAGAACTGGTGCTTTCTCCAGCCATGGTTACAGTTACAGCCATGCCCTCCTTCAGAGACGTGTTTAAAGCAACATCCTGACTTCACACCCCAAACTTTTTCTTTATTTCTTTTTTAAAACTGAGTAACACAGGCAGAAACACAGACCCTGGAGGAAGCACACACAACCAACTGAAGACAGAAAAGATTTAAAGGAGGAGAAGGGAGTAAGAGAAGAAACAAAGGAGTAGGCAGGTGCCCAGAAAAGCTGTGAATCAGTCCATCTTGCTTAAGAGGATGTGATCAGCCTGATCTGTCTCAGAGCAGGGTACTGGTAAATCATCACCATCCAGGCTCCCTAGTCCCAGCAGGCATTTGCCACCTGACACAGTTTTTCAGGACAGAGACATGGTAGATGTACAGAAAAGGATGAGAGCGTCATGTTGTAAGCAGAATAAATACTCACTCGATTGGTTTCCCTCTGATCTCAGACATGATGGAACTCTCCCCTCCCAAGTATTCATAGCAGAGGCTGAGAAAGTTGTATATGACAAAGGCTGCAACGACATCAGTCAGAGTAAAATGACAACCAACTTCAAAACAGGTGCAAGGACCAAGAGTACATTAGCAGGGACCGCTTACACAGCATCTTTCCCTTCCCAGCACTCCATGTTATTTTCACTGCAGTTATCATCCTACCTCAGCATTCCCAAGACTATCTGAACTGGGGTTTGGCCAAGGTCCCAGGTCAGTTCCACGACTCATGCCAAAAGGGTCACAGGACCATTTAAAACTGCAGTCAGTCTCTGTTTTACTTGGCACCTGTAAGATGGCATTCTTTACAGGGTTCCTGTGCATTATTCCAGGACATTACACTAGTACTACATCATTTGGAAAAGTTATCTCTGATCCATCACCTGTATTCATCTCCTGTATTTAACCTGTACGTGATGAACACAGTCTCTCTCTCTCTCTCCCAGGTAACCAGACTGTAGAGACAGAAGTCAGAGAAGCAGAGGGTTTTTACCAATCAGTGAAACTCTGTTTCTATGTCTAGTGGAAATTTTTGAAAAACAGGCTCTGTGTTTCATTTCTGCAGCTGGAATTTCTTGCTTACTGAATAGCTTTCTTCTTGGGGCACCTCTTTTCTGCCTTCCCCAGCAACCTGGTACAGGTGAGGAAAAGCCTTCTCAGACTGACCACTAATACTCTGCCCTATTTCACTTCTCTTCAAGGCTCATTTTTGCTGATACATGTACACTGAGGGTGAAGACACAGTGGGGAGGACTCTCTTCACAACTACAGACAGGTTTCCTTTTCATGGGATCCAAACCCACTTAACTGTGCACGGAGTAAGCCTGTACGTGCCCTATCTGCCACTCTCTTGACTTGTTACAATCACTGATGGACCCTCATACAGTTGTGAGATTTGTAGGGCAGGGATCGTATTCCTAAATTTGGCACATACAGCCTTGAGGCAAAACGACACACCAGGCAACCCTTCTTTCAACGTTATTTTCTGTGACGTTAGCCAACAGCCAAATCTCGGTCTTGGCCCCCAGCACTTGAGAAAATAACTTGAGATGGAGAAAGAAGTCTCAAGGAACCTTGAAATAAGAGCAAAAGCTTAATAATATACAGTGCTGAAAAGCTGACCTCACCAAGCGGCCAGTTATTAGACCTGAGGTCAATTTTCCCACGTGGATGAATTTCCAAAGTCAGAGACAGGCATCAAATCTAATTCTTCTACAAACATGTAAACTATGCCCTGGAAAAGAGGTACTCAACCCTCCTCAAAACACCCACAGTCTCAAAACATTGTATTAATGGCTTGTAGACATGCCTAGCTGGCAAGAATGCTACAGCACATAAAAGCCAGTGGTCTACCTGCTTCTGTGGATGTAATTGGGATATTGCTACTCCGTCTGTAATCCCTGTCACTGAACAAAGTTAGGCATGTTCACACAGCAACGATTTTGTGAAAGCCTTAATTAGGAGAGAAAACACCAACCATGGAAAACGTTTTTAAATAACTGTGGTAACCCCTTTTGCCTGCAATTTTCCTGCAACTTGGCTGACGGCTCCAAGCACCCAGAGGAAGAAAAGCTGAGCTTTTCCTATTGTCCTCCAGTGACCCCTGCCCTCTGATGTGGTCATTACAATACCAGCTGCCCATTCCACAGGCACTAGGGAAGAGATGACATCAGAGGAAGAAACCCCAAACACACCAAAAAAGGGGGCTGGGGTGGAAGGAAGGGGAATATCTACCTCTGTTCCCAAAAGAATTGAGTGCCAACTATTAAAGTTCACCACACCAGCAAGAAAACTCTTCTCCCATTCCTGACCCACATTCATCGGATGGTGCTCATGACATCAACGTAAAAATCCACTTGTGTCAGTGTCACCGACACCCAGGTTTGTACGGAAGCAGAGTCATGTGAAAGAGCAAGACCAGAACATGCTTCTCCTAACACACACCGTGAAGTGCAGCCCACAAATGGCCCAAGACAGCTTTTAAAAGTGTATTAATAGGGTGCTCTCCCACCGTTCCCTAACAGAGCTCCTCCCACCTCCCAAAAATCAAACTATTAAGTGTATGGCAAGGGAAGGCAGAGAACCAAAAGGCTGTTTCAAAGCAGTCCCCAGAAAAAGCAAGGGAGAGAACCTGTCGACTGAAGGTGCCTTCCCCTCCACCTGTAGGCTTTTTGCACAGCCCAGCCTGCCGAGGTGAATTCCGGAACACGGGCTCCCTCCGGAGCAGACGCTGGGATGTTTTACAAACGGCCCCAGCAAGCCAGGCAGAGGGATACTGGCTGTTGCTAGGACAGGAGTTTCACAGAACGGCAGGATTCCTGCTGCACTTACACACATGCATAGGGTGGGGAAGGAGGGAAGAAAAAAAAAAAAAAAAAACCAGGCCCAAACAAAGATGCCTTTTGCATCACGTGCCCGCGTTTGCCATCTGCTGCTGCATCTCCCAGCATTGTCACGGATGTGAAGGAGGCCTGCTGGTCCCTTCCGCTGATTAACTCGCTCACATGGCCAGGGGCACCTCTCTGCAATGCAGATCTCGCCAAAACAACCGCACTGAGTTACGATGTAATGAGGGAATGGTGATACACGTTCCTAAAAAATACACGGCTAGAGAGCAGTTTCTCCTGAGGAATGGGCAGAAGGCTCCTTTACGGATGAGATCGGGGGGAAGTTTAGATAGTGTTTATTTGAGAGTAACTGTTTCCCTTGCATAAAATGCTAGTGCTTATCATCTGCAGCAGATAGCCGAAAACAAAGCAACCGGTAAGTCGTCCTGTCCACGGCACCCTGTCTCCTGCAGGACTCCGAAGCACTTTACACCTTGTCCCTACCAGCACATGGTGACTCTGCTACCCTGCGTGACCGCAGGATGGGACCAGAAGAATATGTCGCTAACAAACTGTGCCAGGAAGACAGGACAAAGCAAGCGCCCGGCTGCTAAGTAAGTGCTGCTTTGAGAAGTGGAAGCTAACCACTTGTTTTAAACACTCAGCAAGAATCAGAATGTTTTGGCTTTACACCTTCCTGAAGCAAAGGAGCCAAGAAAATCATAAGCTTTGTCTCTACAGAACATTGGAGGGAAGGCTCAACACATCTTGTCATGCTTAGAGGCCAGTGAGGGAAAAGGTCAGCTAGACAGGGTTTTGAGCAACCCAGTCTAGGGAAAGAAGTCCCAGTCCATGGCAGGGAGGTTGCACTAGACGATCTTTCAAGGTCTTTCCCAACCTAAAGCATCTTATGACTATGATTTTCAGTCACTGAGCAAGCCATGGTCAACAATCAAGCACACCGTAAAACTCTGTCTCGTAGGCGACAGAGATGCTTTCTCCACATGCCCAACCAGGAGCAAAGACTTCCCACCTCCCTCGGTTTCTGTCTGACCCCTCCTTACCTTCATAGCAGTCCCGCACTGTGCCAAAGTAAACATAGTACTGGTCATTGGTGAAGAACAGGAGACTGAGCCACGAGTCAAAGGCGTAAATGGGCACAATGAAGAGGATCCGAACAATGTAGCGCTGTTCGTTCGGGCAGCTATAGCAGCGAAGATGCATGTAGATCTGAGAGGATGCAGAGGGGAAACCAGCATCAGCGGTATATGGAATACAGAGGAGAAAGTGGGATTGGAGAGTCAACTGGACCAGGAAAAACACTCAATAAATCATCCCTTGATTGCCTCCAGCAGCCGCAAGGTGGTAAGCATTAAAAAAAAATAAAATAGTAAGTCACTACTCTCTTATGGCATCCCTTAGTTTGCAGAGAGCGGGAAGGAGGAGCAAAAAGGAAGTGGAGGCATTTCTGCTAGGGAATTAACCTACTGTTATTATCATCACCTTGCCTATATTCTTCTGTTCATACTTTTTTCCCTGGTTATCAATCCCACTTTCCTGCTATCCTGTTTTAAGTACCCAAGATTCACAACACCGCAAGCTGCTTTCCTCTGAAGAGGGAAGGTGCCCACACTTCAGCACTCGCTCGCTGTAAACACTCACACTCTCTTGGTAGTTTCGGACGCTTTCGAGACTTTCACCTGAAACCACCTAAGGGAGCCCTTCACAGCACTGCCAAGAGCTCGTAAGCCACAGCCCATCTGCTCACAAAGTGCCATTCTGCGCACCGGTGACAGCACGGCCACAAGGCGTCAGCCACCAAGCGAGCACTGAGCTCGTGCACCGTGCCCCGCGCAGCCACGCCACTTGTTTTGTCCGACTGTCTGCACACATGCCAATCCCCCTAAGTCACTGGCTGAGGGGACCACAACGTCCCCACCCTACCCACTCCCACCGCTCACGGTTCGTTAGCCATCATTAAATCCCACACCTAAGATACTTTTTCACAGGATACCCACCTCCTGGGAAAGGTCCTGACCACAAGCATACCCTGCAGATGAGCACCGCTCCTGTAATGGCCTAATAACATGGCCAGAGATTTGGCACGAGCGGCAGATACGCTCTGTCAGCCACGGAGCCAACAGAGGACACGTTCTCCAGAGGCAAGGCCTCCGTACAGAAACCCTCATCAAGCTGCTGCCCCAACCGCCGGGATTAATAACAGCTAGTTTATTACAGACATGCCTCAAGACTGACTGATTTTGCTGCCTGAAGAAGCCCAAGCATTTGTCTGACACTTCACCCTGCATTTCAGGGTGCTGTGAGAAGTCTCCAAGGTCTCATGAAGCACATATCGATGCTTTTGCCTTTCCCTCATAAGGGAAAGCTGTCTGTTGCTCATCTCTCCCTGTCTCTTGGCCAGATCTGGTCAAAATCAACTGAAGGGCTCAAAATACTTCTCTCTCCTCTCCCTCTCCCACGAGGAGCTCATGAAAGCCTCATTTCCTGAGGACAGCAGGTTGAAAATAAACTACCAAACCTTGGGGATATTTTTTCCTTGCGACAATCCCAGTGACACACCTCACCCAGCACAGGGACAGCTGACACGGGAGTTCAGATGACTCTAAGCTTTGCCCTTGAGATGTCACAAGAGCCCTGTGATCCGTGTGCCTACGGAAGCGCGGGAACTGCTGCCTTCTGACAGGACAACGCAACGTTTCAATCAACAGCGTCTCTCTGGCACTGACTTCCATTGGTTTCTTGGGAGCAGGGCATTAATGCCTAACCATGCAATGCTACACTGCAGAGGAAAGATTTCTTCCTGCCCTTGGTAAGCCACCAGTTTGTGCTCTGAAAGAGGAGGATCCGTGGCACCTGTAATTGTTACCCAAGCTGGTGAAACTGCAGGTGTTACTCTTATTCATCAGTGACTAATCCATTTTTGAACTTCACTAGCCCCTGTAACTCCATCGATAGGCTGTAGTTCTCTAGATCCTAGTCATCACTCTGGAATCTACAGACCAGCAAGTACAAAACACAGGTTGATAAATAACTGGGCTTGCGTTTCCCCACTGTGTTTTTCAGTTCACATGACAACCGCATGAAAGAGAGGTAGAGAACAGGATGCAGGGTTTGACTTGTTCTGGCTCCCAGGACACCTGCCCCAGAGAGAGGGGAGAAAAATTAAAATAAAACATTTCCTGCTACTCCTTTCCGCAGCAGAGTTCAGCCTGTGGAGTCCACTGGCACAGGAGATCAAAGGAGGTATGTCAACCAACAGATGAGCAGGACCGTTTGGCTAACAGCTGACACAGTAACAAAATGGCTAGATTCAGCTGCAAGACCTGGGAAAGGGTGGCTGGAGACGACACCTTTCCGCAAACACTCGAGAGACGGACAAGCACACCCGCCAGCGTTACAGAGTTTGCTTCCTCTTGATTCACACCGCGGAAATGGTCTGAACCTGGGCAGAGAAAGGCCTTCATATAAAAGTTGCCACCTTGATCAGCACAGATAATCCATTAGACCCCAAAGAAGAGGTCCTGGTACCACTCTGGAGTCTGCAAACCCCCATCACACAGCTGCACGCGGCAGAGCTATGCCAGGGGATCGTACGTGTTCCTCCATGCGGGGAAGAGAAAAGGACGAGAGGTACGAGTGGCGGGTTTTTACCTGATGGCAGGTGATGAGCAAAGCTGTCCATACAAAGAAACCTGAGATGGCCTGAGCGGCGGTGGTCATGAGGAATATTGGCTGCTCCACCGCCGTGGGGCTGCCATCCTCTGGCATCCAGGAGAAGTTGGGAGCCACAGCTGGAGTGGTGGCAGCTGACCCCAGTCTGGGGGCTGCAGTGATGTCAGTCATCACTATCATGGTGCCTTGTGGTGCGAGGTTCCAGTTGGGATTGCTGAAAAGCCACCCAGGAGCCAAGACCTGTCAAGGAAGAGAACAACAAAGCAATTGAACCCAGCTGAAAGGACCCAGGAGCATGACAGTAACAGGTCTTTGCATCTCTCACATGCTGCTCACATGCTCTATGAACCGGACCTGGACATGTGTGCCACTGCCACCCCTCGTGATACAACAGATCATGCGGTACTCAGTAACCTCCCTGCCCCTCACAACACAGCCTCCCCGAGATCAGGGAACACTGCCACTGCCATTGTCACCTACCACCCTTCTGCAACAAAAACGTTCAAGAACAACGTGAACACAGCATTCCACTGAGACCACAAGGAAGTATCCAAATCATCCATACTGGATGATGACAGGCACACCTAACAGCTCTGCTTTCCACAAAAGCACCGGCTATTCTGCCGTGTCCCAAAAAGCCAGAGCCTGAGTCTTACAGTTTCATCTGGAAGGCAGCAGAACAAGCGGCAGCAGAACAAGCAGCAGCAGGCAACAAGAACACACACCACCGTGCGTTACCGCGCAGCAAAGGGGGAAGAACAGCATTCTTCTCCCTCCAGCGAGCCATCCCCACCTCTCCTACTGTCACTCTGAAAGCCACACTCAGCCCAAAGCACCTCCATTGGAAGGCCATGCTTTGAAAGCTCCCCTTGCTACAAAGAGTATGAAAACGACTCTTTTACCAACAATCGTACGACATGGTACACTCAGCCAGCCTGTCATTAATTCCACGAACTTAGCACTGTTTTCTATGTGACACGAATTTAACCTGATTGGCTTTTAAAAGCCAGTTGACCCATGCAAACATGCCCAGAACAGACGGACATGTAAGATTTCAAAGGAGCACGACCCTTGGCCATTTCCTGCAGGAAAAGCTATTTTCTTTGAATGGAACAAATTCTTGAAGGGCTAAGATCTAAAGCAGCTATTACTTCCAATTTGGTTGTAAGCAGGCTCTAATGTGACCTCTGGATTGGAGGAAGATAATCCACTTAAACCAAGGCCACAAGCAGGCAGCCATTGGTTCTACCCACCGGAAGAGCTGCTTCTGATGTGGCTGTCATAAAGACACAGTTATCAAGGGGAACAGCGTAACGTTGCCTGCTTTTGATCACCTCCTCATAGTTTTTGGGATACCCTTTCTGTACAAGCACAAGACGTAGCTCTGACGCAGGCCTTTCAGATCAGCAGACGGAAAGGGCTTCAGAAAGGCCAACGACACGTCGCCACAGTTGAGACCTGCAGCAGGTAAGTGACAGACGCGTCCTTCCTGACAGGTCACAGCAGAACATTAAAGAGAACGTCCATCCGCTCCAGCCTTGAGCTGCTCCAGCCTTGCTTCACCTGACGCCACGGCACACATCGGGGAACGGGCACCCAGTAAAAACAGAGGGGCAAGTCATTGCCACTCGCACACTAAGGTGTGCAAATGGCCCCTCCAGCACATGCTTTTCCAAACCAAACACCTGCACCAGCGGTGCGCAGCACTGACGTTACTTAGGCCACGTTCCACCTCATGGCTGCTTTCTTCCACAGGAGGAAGAGAATAAATACAAATCCTGGGAAACATCCAGGTTTAAGTGGGTATTATCTTACTATAGAGGGAGCTGCACACCTGTTATGGTTTAATTTACAAAGTAATCATCAAATTTGGCTTTTCTTTGTTCCTTCCAGTCATCCTTTTCCCAAAATACTCCTGCTCCGAGTTACAGCTTTCCATAACTGCACGTACTGAAGGGTAATTCCTTCCCAGTCCTGATCAGTACAGGAAATGCAACTGTAAGTTTTGAGCTTCAAAGCATACATACACACATTACGTTATCTATACGATATCTAAAATTTTGGAGAGATGAAGGCTGGATGGAGATGTCACAAGGTAGCAAGGGTTTAATTGCTTTGAGAAGAAAGGGATTTCTAGCTAAGTGACTCGTGAAACAACTGAACACTCCCAGTGCTGGGAGTGCTTCCACTAAGCTCTCAAAGGGCACATCTAACATGAAACCAGAGCAGGGGCACCTGTGGTTAACCTAGCTCTAAACAGAGTCCAGCCGGCTGCGATCCTGCACATCCCAGTGCACTTTGGGAGCTATGCAAGAGAGGAAGCTGCTAAGCCCTTCCTAAAGTTCACAGGGGAGAGGACTTCTACTACAGACCACCAGTGGCAGGAGGGACGGGACCTGGAGCTCCATGCTCCAGCTCATCAAACCACACCGACAGTGCAGACCCAAACACAGCGCCAGTAACGTCAGCAGAACTGAAGATGTGAAGGGGAATTCCTCTGCTTCTCTGCACTCCTTTTAAAAGGAGCTGAAACAGCAAAAAATCATCAACAAGCATTGTGACGTGACGAGGGTGACATATTCAGAAGCAAGGCCACATACAAGTTCAAGTTGTATATGTAACCTTAACACTGCCCCCTTGTGATTATACATCAACTGCAATTAATTACATGATTACGCATCATTCTCCACCTAATCTCCTTTAATTCACAGTCATTGAAACTCGTAACTCTTTCCAGCACTGTGTTCTGAAAGAAAATACACAAGCTTTCTTAACCAGTGCTCCACTTCTCTTTTCCAACCCCAAACCCCAATCCACCTCACCCATGAGCACACCCCTGTTTGTCAGGGTTGCCCCTAAGGAGAACTTCTTTTAAATCATTCAATACTTTTTATTGGTTGTAAGCAACAGCTTGCAGTCCATTCTCTTTCCTAGCGAAACACAAAGGAACACCGTACTCCCAAATCTGCAAAATTAACCTATACCTTCCAAATTATCCCTTCTCATCTCCTAAAGTCCCATTGCCCCAGTGACAGGTACAAGCAGTGCACAAAGCTGTTATGAAAACTACTGTGTATGCAAGAAGCTGAAGCTGTAAGAGCAATTCTGTACTGTATTTAAAGAACAGATAATAGCACAGATGACTGGAGCCTTACCCAGGTGAGCGGATTTCAGCTCGTTCACTACCACCAGCTCAAAGTCTGCTAGCTCCTCTCCTGCCTTGTTAAAAAGAGCGTCACGAGGGCAGGCTACGACGACTCTCTCAACAGGCCTTGCTTCCAAGATGCCTCTTACCCACTGTGCAATGGGACACAAGCCCTGCACATCATCAGAACAGGCTTTCAGCAAAGGCAGTACCTGGGAGCACATCACAGTGAACACGCTGCCTTGGCAAGCTACGGATCGAGCACGTTGGGGTAAGCAGCTCCCCTCTTAGCCGACACAGCGAATGCGTGTTAATACTGGTGTCTTGGACACCCACCTCCACCACAGCCCGTGTCAGGGCCACCATACACCTTCCTGTTCCCTCTCGTGCTCGGGGAAAAAGGTCCTTTCCAACCACCACAAAGCCATTTCACAGTCACCTCGATTTTCTCCATCCTGCCACTTCTCTGTCCACACAGTTCCCAGCACTGCGAGGCACCAAACCATGAGGAAGGCGCTCCACATGACCATATGGCAAATCAGGGCCATTTAGAAACCCAAATTACTGATGCAATACAAACCAATCTAACGTATAATAAACTGTGAAGAGCTCCTTACTCTTCTGCCACATCCTGTTTTCTCTGCCCATCTCCTTCACCTCCACCTCACTGCTTCCATTTCAAGGGAGAGTAAGATTACTTGCACACTTACTCTCCCTCTCTGGAGGGCTCTCCTAAATATATCAAAGGAAAACATTTCAACACTTCTACATTTCACTCCTGCAGCTTTCCCCAACTCCAACTGACTACCCTGCTCCCCCCGGAGGTGACCTGCAATATAGCACAGCCCAAACAGGACCAGAAGGGATGGCCTGGAAAAGCACCAAACTTTGGCAAACACACAGGGCTTACATGTATTTCAGGATGGCTGCAGAAACTTGGATCAGCTGGTAGGATTCCTGTGCATGGGCTACAGGAGCTTTGTGTCTGTGTGAGGTCTGTCCCCAACAACCCCAAACGTGCGAGGCTGAGATGACACCCCCATTCCCAACGAGCTGTTACGTGTTTCTGCCCAGCTGCAAGTACAAGTTACGCACATTGGAGCAAGACAGGACCGTGTACTGCTGGGGCATCAGCTTACACACCAACCTAGTACCAGCTAATACCTATCCAACCAACCTTCTGAAAGCACTACAGGGTCTGCTCTCAGTGCAAGGAGGAGCAAAGCAAATAAAGTAAAGCATGTGCTAGTTATATCAGGAGAACTATCCTGATAAAAACCTAGAGGTACAAAACACTGTTACTCAGATTCTTGATAGGAAAGGGGCTCCAACCTGTGCAGGGACCAGCCTCGTTAGAGATTCCACACCGGCATAACATTAGCGAGGATGTGTCCACAAGGCTTGCATTCACAGAAAAAGAGCAATGCCATAATTCTCCATCAGGAGCAGATTGCCGTTCCCGTATCTTTTGGAAACAGAGGCCTTCTGTCTCTAGCATTAACATGGCAGAAGATAAACTCAGAACAGTAAACAGGGACGTGGCACAAGTGAAAACAAAAAACTTTATTTTCAGCTTGCTTAAAGGCATGGAAAATGTTACCACCGAGGAAGAACTATTTCTATTTAAAGATAAACAAACATAAATATGTAAACCCCATTTCTGACGCAACAAAAGTGGCATAAGAGGAGGGAAGAAATGTTCAAGCTCGGTCCTGCAGTTCCTAGGGCTAGTTCTGAACACGTCCTCAAACCACAGAGCCTAGTAAAGGAGGAGCGGGCTGCCTGCCCTGAGCCAGGCCTGCTCCGCTGGGCTGCTGGCGACAGCGTGCTCGCTTTGCCCCGATGTCGGTAGGAAAAGAACCCCAAACGACCCGACTCTGAAGCCGTTCTCTGCCATCTGCAAACACAATCTGTGTTTTTAAAATAGATCATCTCCTCTGAGGCTGAAAGTATTTCATTTCTAAACTGCCGAGAGAGCAAAGAATGATACACACTGCTATCCCACGAAAGAGTCTTAACGGCTAAGCCTCCTTCTGCTGCACAAGGCACGATCCAACAAAACACGCATGACCTGGCTGCAAGGTTCTCTCGGACAGCTACGAGGCAAGAAACTGCTCCTCCTTAAAACCTACTCCACACTTAAGAGTAGTTTCAAAATATCTACCACGCTGAACTTTGTGTTAAGATAACACAAAACCATTTTCCACTCCCCGCTTAACTTCTCATTCCCCCAAGAGTCTCTCCATTGAATTATCCTTATTCTGGACCCAAAGAGACCAATGCAGAAGCACCACATGGCAGGTGATGTAAAGTCTGAATTTTCTGCATCTATTAGGACACAAGCCAGAGCTTCACATCAGAGAAATCGGGAGCTTTATGGCTTTCAGAATGTCCCTGTGACTTACGAGGGCTACAAAAACACACGACAAAAATTGTTCACAGTATATTTTAGACTACTTTAATTAAAAGAATGCCTAGAACTGCCAACTGGGATCAGCTCTTTCCACTCTGCTAGGAATATATTGCAAATTCATAATTGATTTAAGGTCGTTTCAACTCCCAAATGTATGGCATCACCAGCTGATCTGGCAAAATAAGAGGAGGAGGTGGAGTCAGGACAAAGTAACATTAACACTATAGAGTAAGAGAGTCAGTGGTGCAACTCAAACCAGTGATACCAATAGAAGAAAATCAAATGCTTTTATATTTATTACTTCTTAAATTGCTTTTTCTCTCTGGGGTGGCATGTAGCTTACTTAGCTATGAGACATGAAAAGGCCCCAGCAGTGCATTTTGCAGCTCCCCAGCAGCAATCCCAAAGCAATCTGAGTTAAGGACGTGACCTGGCACACAATTTTCACTAGCGTACTCATTTACATTTTACTATTCATGCTGGGGCGAAGCTTTCTTAACGTCAGGACAGCGACAGTCACCCCACAATCCGCACTCCATACGCAGGCACACAACGCCAAGCACACGTGAGCGATGCTGTGCTCAGGGGCATGCGACAAGATTTACAAAACCAAGCAGTGATTTAAGATACAATTAACTGTGCTTCGTATCAGCTTAACGCACTTCTCTCCCCGCACAACACATTCAGATCCAAATGCAGTTCTTCGCGATGCTGTTTCTCCAGTGTAAGCAGTCTGAGCGCTGAAGAGATTTTGCCCGGTCACAATTTTCAAACAGCTGTCAGTACAGTCAGTGAAACGAGAAAAAAAGTGTCACTGGGACACAAAACCCGTAGCGTCGGCACGTGTGGAGCAGGAAGCCCATTAGCCTCAAAGCAGAAGGCGGGGGAGTCGGGCACCTAGGAGGACCAAACCGCAGGGCAAGGTGCACGCCCTCTAAGCCACACGCACGAGATGATCCGACACCCACATTCGTGGAAGAGCATACCGTACACACAATTTCACCTTCAACAAGGCCCTGCAACTTCTTTTCTCATTTTAAGGAAATTAAACACGGAGAATACCACAAAAAAATCACCTCCCCTTGCAGCTCACACAGATGCCCCCCCTTTTTGCTAATCCCCACACAGCCACCCAAAGAGAGAGCAGCTTTCTCTCCCCGTGCATCCATTTAAAAACTCAGGATCAACAATAAAACCCTTTTACCCCGAGCCGTGCTCTCTTCTTTCCAGAGTTTTTTTCTGCTCTATTAATTTCTGTTGTCTCGCTGTACTCACACAGCCCTCCTCCCCCCATCCTTCTCCTCTTGTTTTTTTTTTTTGTGGACTGACCCACACTGTGATAGGTCAACATCCAACATCCAGTCCCTTTTTCGGAAGGGGACAGGAAAAAGGGAGAAAGGGGGAGGGAGAGGAGAAGGGATGTTCCCCAACCTTCCAACCCCTCCTTCAAGAGCAGGATCAAGCACACTTGGACCATGTTGTGGCTTAATTCCGGCTAGCAAAATACTACGAAGCTGCTCTCACAAACCCCCCTCCCCTTCTCCAGGGGAGGGGAAGAATCGGAGGAAAAAGAAATAAGGAAGCTTGTAAAATTGAGATAAGAACTATTTACTAATTAAATCTGAATTTATACAAATACTACTAATAATAAATAAAATAATAGAAAATAAAACATATGATACAATGTAATAAAATATGATAGAATTTCTCACCACCAATGCACAACCAGGTGCTGAGTAGTGAGAGTCAGACCCAAAGATCCCAATAGCCGCAGCCCCATAGCCGTCACAGCAGATTCTGAACAAACCCTGTCAGCGACAGCACGACTGGGAAAACTAAACAAACCCACCAACTCCCTCACGAGCGAGCCAGCATAGGAGTTAGCAAAGCAGCTAACACACAAGTCAGGGGGAGAGAGTAAGGGGGGAGAGAGTAAGGGCTCCCGGACCCCCTCCTCGCCTATGGCCCAAGCATGACGTACTATGGAATGAAACACTCCCTTGGTCAGGTTGGGTCAGCTGTCTGACCTGTGTGCCCCCTGCACTGCCTGTAGCGAGACCCCGAGGGCTGGGAACGCAGCTGCAGTGTCAGAAGCGGAGAAAGACCTTGAATTCAGTGCAGGCGTTCCCCAGCGCCAGCTGACACCTTATCAGTGCTGCTCTCAGCATCCAGGAACACAGCTCCCTAGCAGCCACGGTGAGGAGAGTTAACTCCTTCCTGACTGAACCTAGCACAACTGTGTGCTGCATCCCATTCCCATATTCCCAGCAGCCCTACTCCACACAAATCAGTCAAGCCCTCTGCTCGTAGGGGAAAAACACAGAAAGGCTAGAAAGATATTCTGCAACGGGCAGAGGGAAAGAGACAACAACAAAAAGGATGTGCTGTAAACACTTGTGACCGGCACAACAGAGGAAGTTTGCATTTCGTTTGCCAAACCCTCGAGAACAAAGTCAAATCAGAACTTATTTCACCACCACTTGCATTCATCCTTCCCCAACTTCCCAGTGCCAAGACAGAGGAGACAACAGTTGTAAAGATGCCACAGGGCACAGTTACTCTGAGAAGAATCAGAAGTCAAACTACAGCAGGACCAAAAGCCACTGAACTTGTGTCAGCCACACAGGAAGGCAGTTTTGGGGTTTTTTTAATATTGGAGCATACTTCTCCACACAGAATATAACATACAGAATCTATCAGATCAGATCCATACTTAAATTTAGCAAGTAAATGTGCTGGAAGAAGCCAGACATCTTATCACAAGCCTGGGCAACTGCGCAGTGATGCATATGAGGGAAATGGCACATCTGACTTCCCTCGCAATCGCTCTCTGATGCGCATACGTAGCGGTGACAAGCACAGCAGAAGTAAAGACAGTGATTCTCAACAAAGCATCCAAAGCTACTCACTATGAAGCCCAATCTGTTATTGCTAAAATAACATCTGATCCACTTATTTTTGTTTGTAGGTTTTTGGGTTTAACTCTGGACATGACATACATCCTCTTGTTGATTCCCAAAAATCACTCCTAATCTCATTACTCCTATTCAACACTGGACCCCTATGCTTCCCGCCCACCCACCCCCGCTACTCCATCAAGAAAAATAAATATCCTACAGATGCAGACTTCTAAAAGCAGAATTAGGAGCTTTGTATTCCTGGGCTGCTGCGAGAGGAGAGCTCCTTCCCACACCAAAATGCCAAGCCCTAGAGACATCGGCATCGCAGCTTTGCTAGGTAAAGGACGAGCACAGACACAGCACTTCTCTTACTCAAAAGCTTCCTCTGGAAGCTCACAGGCAGAGCACGATGCCTGGAGGAGGAAACCCTTCCCACACTTGCTGGCAAAAGCACAGCAAGCAGAGACAGCGTCAGCGGGAAAAACCTTGCCCGGCATCCTCTTCTGAAGGCTACTTAGACCATGGGAGCAGCTAGAAACAGCCCACCCTTTCCTGACGGGACCGATGTTGACCAGAGGTCTGCAGAGAAGTCATCAATGCTGTTTGAAGCTGCCAGATGCCAACAGCTACTAAAACACAGTTCAAAATGATTCTGAAACCCCTCCTCTATCCCAGGAGTCAACAATGCATTTTCTCGATACAGAAAGGGGCACACCAAGCATCCACTCCAGAGGGTACGTGCTTAGAGACAAAACTTCAACCCATTTTTTCCAGACACACTAAGATTAAATTACCCAGCTGGATGAAATTGCCCAAATGGGAATTTATAAGAATAACTTTTAGCTTAAAGCTCCGCTGTACAATCAGTGCCATCACAAAGCCATTGGGACAGGAGAAAAAGTCTGAAAGTCAAGAGAATTTGGAGGAGAGGGGTCACTCCTGGCTCCCACGGAGCAATTAGCTGCAAATAGCTTCACCCACCACTAACCAGCCTTTCCCAGCAAAAGCAGGAAGGAGATGAGATGTGATGAGCCATGAAGACAAATTTGCTCACTTCTAATCTGACTCCTCAGGCGCCCGGTTTGTCCAGGTTCGTTTTACGTGACCTGGACAGCGGCACAACTCCCTACGTTACTGCTGTCCGGGCTGTATCTGTGCTGGAGCCGTCCAGGCAACCACAGGCTCCCACGCAATCAGCTCGGCAGCCTCCAATAGCATCCATGTCAAGTTCCGCAGCCTGGGCAGGGAACAAGGGGCCGGCAAGGTCAGCTATTAAGGTATTACTTCACCTCATCTTCTCCTCAAAGACTCATCGCTGCACTAGATGACACGCGGCAGGCCTTTTCTTTGCTGAACCGGAGAGACCTTTTTTATCTTTTTGCCACAGAGCCGACCAGGAGCCAGATGCACAGAGGAATGCTTTCGGGTTACACCGTGACACCACCTCTCTGTGCTCTTGCTCACTCACCATCATACATCCTCAAATAGCTGATCCTTCCAGAATCATCGGACTCCCAGGCACTGTAACAGTACGATAATAGTAGCAGTATTCCCATGTTTCAATCCAGAGACAGACTTGAGGGTGGAGGAGACAATATCCAGGTATTCTATGGGTTAAAGGACATTCAGTGCTGCAGAGCATGTAGTTATTTCCCTCTACGGGTCTCCTGTAAATTATGCCCCCCAAAGGGGGCTACAAAGACCTGGTCACACCCAGCTGCACCACAGTTCCTGGGCAGCTTGCCTGCATTTTCCCCAGACAGAGTCTGCTCTATTGCACTCCCAGACATTTAACTTGCACCAACACAGACAAAATCCCCGCAGTGATTGAGATGATTATTTTAAAGACTAGTGAGAACCTGGCTATAAGTAAGCACTCCAGTCCCCTGCTTCTTCACAGAGGGGGGAAGACTCCGAGGTGAGACTCCTGGAAGGTGGTTGCAGCTCACTGCTTCAAATAGCAGAATTTTATCTCCAAAACCTTCCTTGAGGATTTCTGCTCTGAAAACATGTCCGGTTGCTCTCTCCCAATGTAGTCCATAAGAAAAGAAGAAAAAAAAAAAAAAAAAGAGAAAAAACCAAACCCCAGAAAACCTTTTCAATAGGGTGTTTCCAGTCCAAGCTACATAACTGTAAAATATGACAGTGCGAAGTGTTTTAATCCATCTTACCACCATTTCAAACCGCTTCCAGCGTCCCAGGTGCTCTGGTAGGGTGTAATGTCTTGGCAGGAAACTGCTCTTCCACAAGAATGCAAACCCCAAAGAGTTTGGGAAGACGCAGGAACAGCACACACACCGCTTCAAGCGAGCAGATGGGCAAATCAGCACACAAAACCCAAACACGATGCTATTCTCTACAACACCTCAATCTCCCAGGGCCACGACGAGTGCCATCAATCACAAGCTGTAAAACACAGGAAAGCTGCTGCCCCCAGCCCTGGCAGTTCAATAACACGCAGCAGCTTTGTTACGCAGACAGCTAGCAGCAGCCTTGTACCAGCAAAGCTCTACTGTACAAAGGTTAAGCACAATTTCTCTCTGAGGCTCTACTGTTCTCTTGATCCTGCAGACAGCCCAACCTGTACATTCACCACTGCTTTATAACCTTGCTTTCCTCAATTTTAGCCTGAAAACTCCGTGAAAACCAGCCACAGCAGCAGTCCTTCACAATCAACAAGTCTGATTTGCAACTCCGTATTTTACCTCAACCTTCAATACTCTGAACAATGCAACACAGGCCTTCTGAAGTGGCTAGGACCTGATAACAAACACCTCCTGAGGAATTCACTGCTCCCACCAGCCACTACTACAAGAGCTCAGATAGCCTTTGAGCCGCTGGAAAAAGAAACAGGCACTTCTGCTAGAAGGAGCAGGCAAGAGCTCATCTCCATCGCTGCAAACATAAGCCAATTAAACACAGACCCAAAACGGGAGGGGAGGAGGAATGACGGGTAAGTTCTATCACGTGGAAATTAAAAGGCTGTCGTCTTAAGTCAAAACATGATTAGTAGATGTTTTAGTTAACTCAGCAGGACTGGATAGAGAAAGGGACTAATATATTTAAGGGGGAGGCATTTTAAAAGTTATTTTAATTACGAGTTGGAAAAAAACCCTGAACCCATCCTTCCTTTATCCATGAGGAGAAAAGAATGCTAATCCCACCACAGCAAACCACAAAAGCTTATCTCACAGCCTGCTAACAAGCAAACAAGCCGACAGAGAACAAGGCAGATTTCTAGCTGGATTCTGTCAAACTGTTAGAAACCAGCCAGCTCAGAACGCTTTCCTTATGCCAAGCCAGCTCGTCACAGTGAACTTCATTTTCTGACCAGCTTATGCATGTCTGAGAACCTTCCCCTCCCCACTGCCACGTGTCCCAAGGAGATAGACAAAAGTACGAGATGCCCAGAGTGACTGGGAGGTGTTCTTCCTGCATTTCCAAAACACCACCTCTGAACTGATTGCAAAGACCTGAGCAGAATGCCAAGGAAAAGATCTGCCCACACCACCGAACCAGTCAGAAACGCTGACTTCAGTAGCAGTGCTTTCCCAGTCATTTTACAGCAGGACCGGATCACTTCTGCTCCAGATGCAGCCACCTGCTGCATACGTGCCACTTCGGGTCTACAGCACAGCCGTAACAACGATGGTATTAAGGACTTAAAAACTGCTCTACTAGAGCAGTCCACTAGACCGCAGCAGATTCAAAGCCCATTTCCCCAGGGATAATGGTGAAAAAAAGCCTGAAGTAGGCCTTTGTGAAATACCTTCAACCCTGTTGTTTAGTACTTACCCAACATCCTAAAAGCACGAGATGTTACTTTTTCCAGAAGTACCACACAAGTACAAACCTCCAGTATTATTACCTGAATAATACAAACATTCCTGGAGAAATCTCTGGTCCCTTTCAGGGAGGCTGCTAAGAGACTCAAGGGTAACTTCCCGCAACACAAGTTCAGTGGGACAGTTAACTATTGCGATGAAAAAGGCAAGTCTCTGTTAGTGGAATGTACGCTTTATTATATAATTCATCGATTATTATTTTTTTCTTCCAGGATAGGAAATAGACATTTCTATTCATCTCACTAGCCTTCGCTCTATTATTGATTAATGCCTTCTGTTTTTCTCTTCAACAGAGGTAAACAGTCCTCTCTCTGGGGAAGCCTATGTCTTCAATAATTACTCTGGTTCAAGCTCACTATGTGGCAAGAACTGTCTTCCAACTTTCTGTAAGGAGGAACCAGCTTCAGCATTTCCTCTACATTTCCCACGCCTCCTCCTCCCACTCTTGCCAGCTTCGTGGCATTCCATGGCAGTTTTCATAGAACTGTCCCTGCAACCACTCCAGTCCCTTTTCCTGGATCAGGATTTATCAGAACCCAGCCACACACGCCTTCTTCCCAACCCTTCCCTTCCACTACACGCTGCAGTTGCCAAGAGGGAATTAGCCCTCACGGATCGAGGTGAGATTTCGAGCCACCGTCAGCATCCAAACAAGACCCACCGCAACTCACCGGCGACACAGGGGCACGGTAACAGCCTCCTCCCACACCCCTGCGGACAGGGACACCCCCCCAGGGCCGCTGCGAAGGGTGACAGCGGCGGGGGGTGCGGGGGCTGGGGCAACGCGCGTGTGTGCAGACGGGGTGGGCTGCAGCAGGGGGACTGTGGGGGTGCACTGGGAGGCAGCTGGGGGGGGGGTGTGCAGGTACGGAGGCCACGCGGGGAGGTATGTGCGTGGTGGTACAGAGGACAAGGGGGAAGGCACACCGGAGAACGTGCGCGGGCTGCACCGGGGAACGGGGAGGAGGGCGGGGAGGAGGGCGGGGGGGGGGGGGACGGCACCGGGGAGACGCGGGGCTGGGGGGCTGCAGCCGGGGGGATCGTGCAGGCCACGCCGGGGAGCGGGAGGAGGAGTTGGGGAGGGTGAGGGGAGAGGTCGCGGCCACACCGGGGCCACGCAGGGGTTAAGGCGAGCTCGCAGGGGCCTCACCGGGCACCCCCCGCGGCCTCACCTCCAGCGCGGCCCCGTGCACCCCCAGCCACCCCCCGCGCCCCGGTCCGCCACGTCTTACCTCCCGGCGGGCGGGGCTGGGCTCGGCTCGGCCCGCTGGGGTGAGGAAGGGTCGGGTCGGGTCGGGCCCTGCCCCGCGGGCGGGCGCCGGCACCGGCGCGGGGGCTCTGGGGGCCTCAGGAGCCCATGGCGACGCCGGGCCCACCCCGGCCCATCGCGCCTGCGCAGGCCACGAAACGCCCCGCCCACTCTCCGGCCGCGTGGGCGGAGCGACGAGCGAGAGGGGTGACGCAACCGCGCGGCTCTTAAAGGGGCAGCACCGCCGGGCCGGAGGCGGGCTCCCGCGCCACTGCAGGGGCCGTGCAGCCCGCGGCTGGGCTGGAGAGCTGCAGGTCCAGCCTTGGCCGCGCTCCCCTGAGCTGGGCAGACGGGGTTGGCAGCGCTCCAGGAGCTCTTCTCCCACCCCAGGGCCGTTAAGGGCAGCACTGCCCTGAGGACCATCCCTCAGGCAGATCCCACCTCCTCCTCAAAGCCATTTTCCCAGCAACTCCAAGGGAAAAACACACACGTAGGTGTTGGAATCCAAAGCTGTATTGCTGCTTAAGCCAGAACAACAGATTTTCAGACTAAAAAAGAAAAAGCTCCCCCAAAATAATCAAAGCCAAGTCCTAAAACCCCTTAAATATGCAGGCAAACTGCTCACACAGAATCATGGAATGGTTTGGGTCAGAAGGGACCTTAAATATCACCTAGTTCCAACCCCCTGCCATGGGCAGGGACACCCTCCACTAGGGCAGGTTGCTCAGAGCCTCATCCAGCCTGGCCTTGAACACTCCCAGGGATGGGGCACCCACAGCTTCTCTGGGCAGCCTGTCCCAGTGCCTCACCTCCCTCCCCAGGAAGAATTTCTTCCTGATGTCCAATCTAAATCTCCCTCTTTCACTTTAAACCTGTTACCCCTTGTCCTGTCACTACAGGCCCTTGTAAAAAGTCCCCCCCAGCTTCCCTGTAGCCCCTTCAGGCACTGGAAGGTGCTGTAAGGTCTCCCTGGAGCCTTCTCTTCTCCAGGCTGAACAAGCCCAACTCTCTCAGCCTGTCCCCACAGCAGAGGGGCTCCAGCCCCCTGAGCATCTTCGTGGCCTCCTCTGGACTCGCTCCAACCGGCTGGCATCCTTCTGCTGTTGCGGGCCCCAGAGCTGGACACAGCACTGCAGGTGGGGTCTCACAAGAGCAAAAAAGAAGACAGGATGGAGGGGGCATCCAGCCTTTGACACGATCGATGAGAGGTTCTCTTGCTGCTTCAGAGGGGCACTTGGCCTCTTCTTTTGAAACAGATGCACCCATGAACCTGCTGCCCCATCACTCCCAAAACGGCAGCAGGACCTTTCCCTCCTGGCCCAAAAGAGAGCTCCTATCCACAACACAGCCCCCTCTCCCGAACCCAGCCGATCAAGGCCCTGCTGCCACTGAGGCCACGCACAACGGGGCGAGGGCACCGTGGGGAGATGGGTGTTGTCTTCCACGTAAGCAACGTTCCTCTTCCTCACAGAAAATAAGATTTAGAAGGGGAAGAAGTCTAGTTTCATTCTGATCCCTGAAAAACACACTCAGAGGCAGGACCAACGCAGGATAGAGACAACAGGACAATACCCCTGAACTACCCTCCTACTCCTCTCACCCAAGGAGCTGGAAGCCCCACGCAGCAGGCCAAGGAAGGAGCAGCTCTTCCTGCTCAGCTGACAGAGAACAGGCTTGGGAGGAATTTGTGAAGTCACCAAGATCCATCATTTATTCCCAGCAGGTGTTTCTGAAAATCAGTTTCAAGAGTTTTACAGAGCCTGCGCAAAACAGGCCTCTCGTCTGGCTAAAGCAGGGAAACGTAACCACAGGAGCAGTGATTCAGAAATTAATTAATATTAAAATGCAGTAATTCACTGCTAGAGAGGTCAGGCAACCCAAGGAGAAGAAACCCAAACAAACCACACCACCGCAGACACCAAAGCAGCAGGTGCCACCTCACAGGGATTTTGGCGCGGTCGCATCAGGCTGTTGGCAGGTGCTCAGGGCTGCTGCACCGATGCCTCTCTTCCCCCTTCCTCCGAGATTTAAGTTTGAGGACAGAAACAAGCAAGAAAACACCAAGCCCATAGCCCACGTCTGTCGAACCTGGTGCACACCCAAAGCCAACGGCACGGAAAAGTTCCATCCCTCTCCTCCTGAAGGCCAGACGCATGGGACACCCGAGGCTCAAATCCGGGAACCGAGAGATCCTGAATCCAGTTTCACATAGCCCTCACTGGTCCAAGGCTGCGACTGCAGAGATCAGCTCAGATTTATTTTTAGGTGCTCCAGCCCTGTGCCTTTTTTTTTCCAGTAATTCTGATCAAATTCATTCCTGGAACTCAGGAACGGCTTCAGCCGCAAGACGGCACTTCCGGCACGTGAGACGTCACCTCCCAGCAAGGATGCCAGGGAAGGAAGAAATAACAGATGCTGGCATCACTTTATCATTTTCTACTTTATTACTTCAAATTAACAACCACGATAAAGCTCAAAAAAGTCCAATATTTACACAGGAAAAAAGTACAAAATCCCCCCCAAAGTTCTTCAGGTTTTTTTTTTTGTTTTTTTAAATTACAAAGTAATAAAAAGTTTTGCTCTTTAATTAAAAAAAAGAGAGACAGTAAGAGGGGTAAATAAATTAGGAAAAAAATAGGGAGGAAAAAAAAATAAAGTGTTAAATAGAAAGGATAAAAACAAACAAAACAAAGACTAACCCCACCCTCCCCGCCCTGCCCTGCCAACAACCCATCGGCTCCACACTACAGTGACAGTGTGTCTGCTACAGGCCATAGGTCGCAGTGGTGATCATCGTGTTTCAGAGCCCCAAGCGCCACAAAGCGGCTTGAGCGTTCCTAAATTATATTTAAAAACAACTAAAGTGGGGGGGGAGGGGAGACGGGTGGGAGAGGGCAGGGAAGGGGTTGTGCATGTACGGTGGATCTTATTCGGGGGGATCGCATGAGGGAAGGAGAGAGCGAGAGCCATCGCTGTGAAAGAACACCAGAACTCCAGTTTCCGTGCGCCCCTCTCTTCTCCTCAAGTCCCACACTCTCTCCGCAGGAATTAAAACAAGTTTTAATTAAAAAAAAAGAAATAGAAAAACACGCACAGCCAGACGAAAAAGACCCCGCTGCAGGGACGGGAAGTGGGTTCTCATCTCCCTGTATTTCAGCTCCAGCCTTCCCATCCTCCACCGGACCAGGTGCCTTTCCACAGAGATCCCTCGGCGTGTGAGGATCGCTTGGATCAGGGAAGTCTGGCACTTCTCCCAACAGCCAAAAAACAACGCAGAGAAGCCACCCGAAGAAAGGAAGCCAGAGTCAATGATGAGGCCGTTGCCACAATTCCCCTCACAGCTTAAAATTCATTTAATGCTTGAGAAAATAAATTCTGGTATAATAAGAAAAAAAAAAAAATCAGACTTCGACCATCAAGTGTGGCTGGAATCTGATTCTCTCCTGGCCCACAAGGCTCCTGGAAAAAAAACCAAACAAAAAAAATACCAACACCAACCCCCCACCATCCCCTGCCCTCAGATAAAAGGACAAAGTCAAAATTTACAAGGCTAGAAACCATATGTTTTGAAAATTAAAAATAAAGGAGAAGATATCCAAGAAGAAGGAGGGGAAAAAAAAAAGAGAAACCAAAACCAGGAGCAGAGAGTCAGGAGAGGGAGCTGGGGGCAGTGGTAGGGCCGAGTTGGGGCTGGGGTGGGGGGGTAGAGAGGGGGGCAGCGGAGGTGTTCCCGCACGGCTCCCACATCGTCAGCTTCTCCCACGGCGTCAGCTTCTCGGAGGCGCAGGTGGCCCTCTCTGAAACGGCTCACGCCAGCACAGGGCCACAGCCTGACTCCTTGGCGTTGGCAATAAGAAATTCTGTCGGGGTTTTTTTTTGTTGGTGGTTTTTTTTCCTTTTTTATGTTTTTGTTTGTTTTTTGGGTTTTTTGTTTTTTAAAAGAAAAATACAGTGAAGACACTAGAAAGAGGAAAGGGGGGGAGGGGAAATAAAAAAAGAGAAAAAGGGGAGAGGACATTAGGAGAAAAGGCTCTTCCCAGCACTTCCAATGCCAACTGGAGTATAACAAATCAAATCAGCCCTTTCTTCTCTGCTCCTGCCACCCCTCAGAGTGACCTTGTCCAGCTACTGTCACCTCCTCTACAAGAGGTGCTCGCTAGCTGTGCAAAGTCTCACACACTTGATTATATGCTCGGCCCCCTCCTCCCCAACACCATCGCTCTGCCAGAAAAGCAGTCAGTGGGAACTAACGGCCCAGCACCTTCTCCGCTCTCCCGGACAAATGGAAGAGATCTTCATGCCCAAGATAATCCACCCCCGCAAGGCTTTTGGCCACAAGGCCAACCTTACTCTTCCCTCTGAAGCCAGAAACCATCTCAAAGTAAGGCAAAGGGAAACGTACCTACATACACCCCCCACCACCCCAGCAACATCAAAGCTTTAACCTAATCCCCAATGCCCGCAATTCCCTCCTTGGGGGATCCCAGGGCAGGCTCACCTAAGCAAACACTGGTCCAGTGGTAATTGCTTCTCACTTCCCAAGGTGATCAAATGGCACACTTGTCTACAAAAGAAGAACACGTAAGGGATGGAGAGGAAGAAAGAAGCGCGAAGGACACCAAAACAGAGAGCCTGCATGTTTCTCTCAGGACATCCTCCCAGCAGTTTACCATTCCACATCTCTAAACCGGTCTGGACAACAACCAGATGAAGCCTTACTCTGAGCAACGCAGAGCTAAGACAACAGTACTGAGCACAGCCTTCAGAAAACATGTAACAGAAGAGCCGAGGCATAACCTGGTACCACTGCCCTCACCACACTGGAGAAGCTTCAGGTGCACGTCTACTACAGCAGATCAGGTAAAATCCACTGCAGGAGCCCTTAGTCCTTCCGGGACAGGCAGGCCAAGGCCACAAAGATCGCAGGAGGGACTCACCTGTGATGCTGAAATCCGTGACACTTCTTGCCGCCCCGTGAGGTCGGATGAGGAGACATTGGCAGGAGCTCCTCGGTGTAACCTCATGCTGACCTTCCGTTCCCTGTCCACTCTTGAGATGGCTCTGGGGGACGTGTTTCCTGTCAGTGCAGAGAAACACGAGGCAAGAATATCAGTCAATCGCCCCAGTTTCCCACCAGCAGCAGGGGTGGCACCCTCGCCCTGCTCTCCCAGCCCACTCACCGGACTGTTGGATTCGGGATGTGGGGGTGGAGGCCATGGGCTCGGTGACATTGCGAAGACGATTGGCAGTGGCTCCAGCAGGCGGGCCAGGGGGCAGTGCTCGCGTGGCTGACCCCCGGAGTTGCCCCATCCTCTCTTCTCGCTCGTGCTCTCGCCGCTCTCGATCCATATCCTCAGGGTTCCGGGCTGCTCCCTGAGGAGAACAGAAATCCCCACGCCACGCACGGCTGTCAGGCAGGAGACACAGCAGCAGCCCCGCACAGAAAACACAGTGCTCCATCACACCAAGACAGCCAAGCTCCATGCCCAAGACACACCTGTCCCCTCACCATCTTCCACTCCACCCAGGGAGGGTCTCGTTCTCTTCCATGAAGCGACAGGGAAGCAAGCATATGGTACTACAGCTATTACTGCAATCCACGTCTGTGTCCTGCCTCGAAACACAGGTCTCCTGAAAATTCTCTCTGCCTACCTACGGATCTATTGACACACTGGCTCCATCCAACACGCTCATGAATGCAACAGTAGCTATACCCCCACTTAGCACCACCAAATGACTCTGCCTCTTTTCACTCTACCTGGGTCCCTTTCTCAAATTGCTCACCACTATTAAGCACAAATCACAGGCAGTTTCCAACTTTCCTCCCCCAACCCCATGACAGGAATCAACCCATGCCGCCCCAGCCCTTTCCCCACTCACAAATTTAAGCATGTTCCAGTCAAAGACGTAGTCATAGGAGAAACCTTGGCGGTGGAAGAGGTTGCGGAAGAGCTGCCGCAGGTAGGAGTAGTCAGGCTTGTCGTCAAACCTCAGTGAGCGGCAAAAGTTGAGGTATGTCGAGAACTCAGCTGGAGGGAGCAGAGAACAGTCGGTTGTTGAACACCATCCACCCACCCCGGTCTCGCTACGGCCTTTTGGCAGCAGTGTGCTGGACCAGGATGGAACAAACAGAGCTGTGTAATGAAAAGAAGAGCCTGCGCATCGCAGTCCTTTGGTCACCAAGACCCCATCCCTATTTTTACCAGAGGAAATGCCCACACATCTCTCGTTATGGCTGCTTCTCCAAGCAAGAGGCAGCAAGTCACAGAGCCTGCTGAAGAAAAGTAAGAATGCAGGCCTAAAGGACAGGTGGAGGTGAGCTTTGGGAAGCTCAGCTCAGGCCAGAGGTACTCCTAGTTCAGCAGCCTGTCTTAAGCAGTGGCCAGAAGTAGACAGCTACAGATGAGAAAGACCAGCGCAAGCATTTCTGACATTTTCACTGACAACAGCCTGGCTTCCACCTACTTTCAGCTCAGGGAAATTCCTGATCTGAATGCGGTTCCTAATTATTTAGTAACCCTCAACGGATCTCTCTTCCAAGTAGTCGTCCAACCTCTCCTTGAACTCCTGCATGCTTTAAGTATCCACAAAACCTCCTGCAAAGGAGTTCCACAGGCCTACTACTGGCTGTGTCAAGAGCCACATCAGTTTGTTTTGAAGCTAGCAGGAACCAGCTTTGTCTCTCTTCCAACATAAGAATTGGGGCCACCATATTCGGCTTCCATCCACACTTCTGGAGGCATAGCGAGAGTGTAAACTTCTGCCATCTCTCTAATCGCCTCTTTTCCAGGTTCCAGCACACTCATTGCTTGTACAGAAATCACCTCACCTCTGATTATGCTTTTGGCCCTTTCCTGGACCTTTTTCCAGTCCTGCTTCATCCTTTTCGACATAGTGAGATGGACCAGAGCTGCACAGTGCATGCAAAGTGCAAGTGGGCCATGGGTTTATGCACAGTGTTAGGAATTACTAGGAAAGGAAAGAAACCCGAACACCCGATCTGCTTTCCTCAGTAGCCACTAAGCACAAAGTTGATGCTTGCACAGAACCACCAATTGCAACTGCAACAGCTCACTGGTGAGTAGCACTCGTCAGCTCAGAGCCTACTATTCTGCATATGACACGAGGACCAAGCCTTCTAGTCTCCCCTCACAGATATTACTCCACATTTACCTACAAAGAATTGTGTTTGTCGCTTCATTGCCTGGTTATTTATGGGATTCACCACAGATAGCCCTCATCCTCATTGCCCAGAACTACCCAGGATCATCAGCACACCTCCTCACCTCACTGCCCACCCTCCTTCCAGACTGTTTCTGAGGTCCTGAAGTTCCCTCTCAGCACTCTAACCCTTACTAACACAAGGCTCAACTCTCCACAAAAACAGGTTTCTCACTCATGAACCAGAATGGTATCACCACCCCTCTCCTATCCTTCTCATCACTGGTGTCAGCAGCACACCCTGGTCTGGCGGTGCTGGGCACTGCCACTCAGGACTCCAGACTCCGTGGGGTTTCAGCAGGAGAGCAAGCCATGCACCAGACGAGACAGCCACCAAGATCAGAGCACTTACAAGGGTACCCTTTGCAGAGCACCTCAATGGGCGTTGACATCTTTTTCTCACTGATCCTCTCATACTTCTGGCGCTTGGTGGCAGCCTTGAGGCCCTGCCAGGGCAGGGAGCCCAGGTTGAAATACATGAGCACGTAGCCCAGGCTCTCCAGGTCATCACGGCGACTTTGCTCTGCGGGAGGAAGTTAGAAAGGGGCAGGGAGTGAGCAGCAACCAGAACTGCTTTGGCAATCAGACAGCTTTGGAGGCAAAGACGGAACAAAAGAAACAACCCCTCTCTCTTCTTTGGTAGATTTCTATGGATAGACAAACTCATAGAAGACATTCCAGTAATGCAAGAGTTAAAGCGCTCCTCTCTCCACACAGCCCAACCCACTTCATAAATGAGTAATTACCCTGAGTACCTCCTCACTTGGACAAGCCTTGATTCACACAAGAATTCAACAGCTCGGGAAGTGCTGCAGCGACACTTTGCTCTTTCCAGCCCCAGAGGAAGGGCACCTGCACCTCTCCACCCAGAATGATACTTCACCCTGGGGATTAGTCATGATGGAGGCAGCCACGGAAAGACAAAGCTAACAGAGGTAAACCCAACACAACCCTTTCAATCACATCTTCTCATTAGCCTGCTGATGCTCTTTACACAGGCCAGAAATGAGGAACTAGCGACCCCTTCTTGTGGTAAACAACTTTGTTGATAGTTTACAGAAGCCCAACATGTAATACTCTGCAAAGATCTTTCCGGATTGGTGGCATTTTTCAAGCTGTGGAGAAAAGAGGCACGAATACGGAGGTATACATTGAACAAAGGTTTCCCCTTCAAACGGGGAATGACTGTGTAACTGGCAACACTACCAGTTCTGCTCACAGCAAGGGTTGCCCTTTATATACCACCTTAAGGACCCGCTTTTACATGCTTATTTGTGGAACAAGCAAACAAAAAATTGTTTTCCAAACAAAAACATTCCACGATGAACTTGTTCTCTGGAATGGCCAAGGCATTTTAAGTTGCAAGTTAGCTCAAGATGGAGTTGATGCAGAATCTCAGCAACTGAAAATACTGACTGATTAACTTGTGAAACTCCTCTCAGCTGCTCCAACATGTTTAAAAATTCATCTGTATGCTTTTCCAAGAAGCTCTTGCCCCCGTTCCCCTCCCGAATAAAATACACACTACAAAGAAAGTACTTTACATCTTGAGGAGAACAACAACTTACACATAACAGAGGCAAAATATGGCTTGAGAGAGAGCACAGGGGCAGAGGAAAGCCTAAAAAGATTTGTCTATTAGATTCATCAATACTACAGCCCCTTTTGCTGGATTCAGTGCTATGTGCTAGAAGATGCTGCAGACTATGCACTGGTCTGTGGATTCATTCTCACCATCACTTACAAGCTACCACCTGCCCCATGCCATGGGGTGGGTCACCTGGGGCCTTTCTTCTCCTGCATCACTCAACCTCCTACTGTTTTTGAGGACTAGGAGGCTTGGCAAATTAAACATATTAGGGAGGAAAAAAATAAAAGCACTGTGGTTGCAGAAGAAAGAGAGGGTGTCATCACCTCATAACTGACAGGAGAGCACCTTTGGTTTGAAGCACATGAAGTGCCATAAAAATGCCATGTTCCAAAACAGGAGTAGAGGAGAAAGACATGCCGATCCCCAAAGTGTCTTACTTTGAGCATGCAGAAGTAACAGCATCTTTTGACCTCACTAACTTACTACCTCAAGTTGCCCACTTTAAAGGGGCTAATACTTCCTAATCTTATCAGGCTGCTGCCAAAGATAACTACACGACTGGCTGGGAGATGCCTAGATGCTGCAAAGGGAGAAGGGAAAAGAAACCCAGAGTTTTGCATTTAGCCTAAGGCTGGGATACGTGTACTCCCAGAGGGTTGCGATTACACACCATGCGTACCAAATACATAAAACTAAACAATATTTGATAATGACCTACTTCCGGAGACAGGAGACCCGTGGAAATGGGAGTGAGAATGCATATCCAGGGCCTGAAAGTGATGAAGGTAACCTCAATCCTGCAATTTCCCAGCCCTTGACTTATCCTTGCTCTAGCTCTAAAGCATGTAATTGCAGGTTCCCTGTCTGGAGCGTGGGGGTGCCCCTCAGAAGAGCAGGGAAAGGCAGGGCAGGAACCAGAGAAACTTACTGAATAGGCAAATCAGCCTTTTAGAAATAAATTAGGATCTTGCCTCCAAAAACCATGCACGAACACCACGCCGTTTAGGGTAGGCTGGACCACACATCTCCATTTGCATGGAGCACAGCAGCTACCAACCCCACCCAGAACAGGAGGTGTTCTGTGAATGTATGTCTAGGCACAGCCTCAGCGATTCGGGGAAGGCCAGAATTGGAGACTTGAGGTTAGGGAGACTGAAGTCAGTTGGGGATGCTCCATATCCTTACTGGAGGCAAAGAGAGGGGCTACAAAAATCAAACCTGGCAGCTCACTAGTATCCATTACATGCATGCAAGCACACCTTAACTATGCCTTATCAGCAATATCATCCGGGAAAAACAACTGTAAAGCAGGACATCCAATTATCAAAATGCTGAATGATAAGTGTCTGATCCCGTTGCATCCCTGAAGTATCATTTCTCAGCTACACGTGGTCACTGTAGCCCACTTAAGCAATTTCAGTGAGAGTCAAATCCATGAGGAGTGTGCAGCACCAACGTAAAGGGTCACAGTTGTCACGGTACTTCAGAACACTGTAGCTGTCTTCCATCTGTAACCCTAACAAGAATTAAAGCTTATATGATGGTGAAGAACAACAGTTCCACTCCCTACAACCCATTTCTTTGTGCCAGCGGTTACTATTACACATCCCCAACCTATCTCCACCTTTTTTTCTTTTATACCAACAGCCACAGGATACTAGGTAACATCAGACAGCAAAAGTGGAGTGAGTAATTAGCTACAAAAAAGTTTGCCTGTACACACCAAAGAAACACTCTTTATCATCACTACTTTCCGCTTTTAGAAGCTTGGCAATCCTTGACTAACTCTCGCAGCATGCCTGAGACACAGGCAAAAGGTCTCACTTTACAGTTTGAAAAGAGAACAAGAAACACCAGTGACATGAACGCGTGCCCAGAAGCAGGATTACGGTCACAACCCGTCACACCGCATCACGCTTCCTCTCTCCGTTTTACTTCAACTTCTCAGCTCTCCTACAATCTGCTGCTACTTCTATCACAACCCCTCCCTTCCAACAGAAAACACAAGGTTGCCTTCCCACATAACCCAGCATGACCTCTCAAACCCAACCCACTCTGCAAGCAATCCTGTGTCAGTTCCCTCCCACCCCCAGGGAGGTTCCCAGCCAGTCCACACCCCTCATTCCCTTCCCAAAGCAGGGTCCCCAGAAGGAGCTGAGTCAAGGGTGAGTAGCAGGACAGCGAGTTACCTGGGGAAGATATGCTTGGGCAAAGACCGGAGACCGAGGACTGGCTGCCTTGGACACGAGGTTCATGACAAAACTTGTTTCTTTGCAGCCTGAAGTGCTCCAGACCAGCGCTTCCCTCCACCACAACCCTACCCAAAGCGATGGTGTTCCCCTGCGGGACTCCCTAGAAGCCAGCCAGCTACAAGCAGTCTTAACCAAGCGGCATTTCCCTGACTACGTGCTCAGCTCTGATTTTGTACATGCCGGGGCTCCACTTCCCCTTCCTCTCCCCACTGCACGGCAACAGCCTGTAAAACCACACAAAGATCTGGAATGGGTGACAGAGGGCAGGATGAGCAGAAGAACTTTATGATCTGCACAGCCTACGCCGGTGCCATCTAGGACATGCGTTTGGGGAGGAACTGCCCCCAGCCTCCCGTTAGCCAGACAGAGCCCACCAGGCTTCTTCCGAGACTGTCTCCTGGGCACCCCGGGCATCTATTTCAGACTTCGCCAGCTCCAGAGGGTGCGAGGAACTCTCATCCCCAGAGCATCTGAAAATTGACTGGAATGCGTGAATCAAAGCCTGCACAGTCCAATGACTCCCTCAACAGCAAGTCTCCAGCTGTGGAAACCCTCCCTGATCTCGCCTCCCACTTTTTCCCCCCAGTCACTGGGAAAAGAATGTGTTTCCTCCAGACATCGGAATGCCCAACCCTTAGCTTGCACATTCAAATAAAGGCATTTATTCATTTGCTATTCCCGTCACACGAATACCCCGGCACCTGGTTCCTTCCCTCTCCCCTAAACCGCATTAATGTAACGTTAAGACAGAGAATTTAGTCTCTGAAAAGTCAAAAAAATTCAGAGCGACGGTTCCCATGGCAATGCTGCCAACTCACAAATGTGTTTTCCGTACACCCCGTGGCACGGCCTTGAGAAAGAGGAACTCCGGCTGCAACCCTGACACCCCCATCCCCTTCCCTCCAGGCAAGCCGTGTAACCTTTATGCCATTCAGGGGAACTATCTGCAATAGGCAGATAATGCAGCCGAGACCTGTTGTGCAGGGTAACTCACACCCAGACCTTCCCGAAGCAAAGGGCATGAAGAAAGCGACGGCTCTGCTCAGACCGTCGGCGTCTGCAGTTTGCCCTCGGATTAGTGTTCGGGCACTGTTTGTTCATCCTGATACACAAGCCAAGCACGAGGAGTAAAGGGCTAAGTTGGGGTGGGATGAATAATAAAGTCCTTCAAATAAAAAAAAAACAAAAAACAAAAAACAAAAAACCAACCACCACCCCACAACCAGACATTCAGCCTCTCGTGATCAGCTCAGACAGGGCAGGCCCACACAAAAGGCTCGACAGACATAGTAGTGAGAATTATTTTGTGCATGTCTCCTTGTGGCAGTTACCATGGCTGTGGAAATCTTGGCTAAGAATTCAACGGAGAGGCAGTTATATATAAGTGGGTCAAGCCAAAATACAGAAGACCAACTCGTAAAGCTCTACAAGAACTATTTTTACTATGTGGAAGAGGTCAGGAGACCACAGCCCACTCTCAACACACAACACTCCCCATTTTAACAAAAATAAAGCATTTTCAGTCTACAGTCATACGGTATTAAGCAAGCAGGAAACTGCTTTGTTCTCTGCAGGTCAAGTCTTGACTCCAGATTTCTGAGACACCATCTGCAGCAGAGGATGCTGGGAAGCTTTCCCTCTGAGGAATGGCGACATAACTTGAGGACAGACTGTTTAGCAGGGCCTGTAGCAATACGACAAGGGGTAATGGTTTTAAGCTAAAAGAGGGTAGATTCAGCCTAGATGTAACAAAGGAATTTTTTTACAGTGAGGAAGGTGAGGCACTGGAACAGGTGACCCAGAGAGATGGCAGGTGCCCCATCCCTGGAAACGTTCAAGGCCAGGTTGGACAGGGGCTCTGAGCAACCCGATCTAGTAGAAGGTGTCCCTGCTCGTTGCAGGAGGGCTGGACTAGATGACCTTTAAAGGTCTCTTCCAACTCAAACCTTACTTTGATTCTATGAAATGCCATGGAAGCAGTCGGTTTAAAAGGTTTGAGTTCCCTGCTCTGATTTCCAAATTCCCACCGCAGACATTTCAGAAGAAGGTCTCCCAGAGATACAAACAGAGCTGTTAGCACAGGAGCTGCTTTCCCAGGTCTGCAGGCAGGGCAGCTTCAAAGTTTCTGCTCTTAGGATTTGCAAACCAGTAATGGAACTGAGTCAGCCTGCTCAGAGCGGACGCTACGATAACTGAGAAACTCACTGTGGACAGACAAAGTTTAACCTAAGCAGAGGAAAAAGGACACTCACTGGAGAGAAGTAGCTGTTCAGGGAGCAGAAAACTGTAAGAGGGTCTCACCTCTGTTCCTCACAGCAACCAGGTGTGGTGCATCACCCAGGACAAGAGTTAGGGTGACTTCAGGAGGTTTAAGTGCAGTGGGTACTAAGCCGCACAAGGCTTTTACAAAACCCAGGATGATGGCTATCATGAGTGTAAAAGCTGGCTGAACGCGCAGCACTCATTCCCAGCCCAGTTTTATCCCCATGGTACTAGCCACAGACACAAAGGACAGACCCCACCTCCCTAAATCTGCCTCAGTGGTGAGCAGGGCAGCGTGGTTCATACACACAGATTTTCAAGGCCTGTGACAGCCAATACTCAGTCACAAAACCTGGGTGCCCAAGCAGTAGGAAGCCTCCCCTCATTTCAGCTTCTTGCGCATTTCCAGCACATGGCTGTCCTCATCCTCAGCAGTGGGTAACAGGCTATGAATGTACTGCAGTGGGCCTGCACCCCCCAGCTCTGGCAGCTACAGAGTAACCACCGACAAAGGCACTCAGGAGTCAAGAAGAGGTTTCAATTGCACATATCCCTAAAGGCTCAGTGCCTGCGAATGTCTCCTTCACATACCTAATCAGCCTGCAAAAATTGTGCAAGGCAGAGTTAGCAGCAGTAAAGTCAGGGAGGTCACAGCTTCGACGCTAAATAGGGCCCCGCTGCACTAAGCAGTGCACAAACACATACCAATAGACAATTGCTGCCCCTCCTTCTGGGGACACACTATGCCCCTGGAAAGCCCTGCCAGGGGGCAAGAGCAGGCTCACCGATTCCCAGGTGGGTGTTGATAGAGGCGTAACGAGCTGTGCCAGTCAGATTCTTGTTTTCCCGGTAAGGGATGTGCTGGTGGGTCCGGGCATCTCGGTACTTCTTGGCCAAACCAAAATCAATGATGTATACTAGGTTGCCTTTTTTGCCGAGGCCCATAAGGAAGTTGTCTGGCTTCACATCCCGGTGGATGAAGTTCTTGGAATGAATATACTCAATACGGCTGATCTGGAGGGGGACGATAAATAAATAAATAATGAGACAAGCGAGAAGGAAACTTACCATAACTGCATCTGTTAAGAACAGCACACTGTGCAGGACACTGGCCTGTCAGAGCAGGGAAAGGGACACTTTCCAGAGAATATCTGAGGTGACAGCCAAGGAAAAGACACCCTCTGGAGGCAGAGGGATCTCAAGATGGAGGCAAAATTCGATCCTGCCCACCAACCCAGTCCTCAGTATGGGGAGGTCACCATTAGCACAAGGAAGGTGGGGAAGCAAATTTGTATGGATTAAAACTTCCAACTCCAGCACTGACACCAGCCACCTTTCAAACTTATCCAGGCTGGGAGAAGAGAGGGCCCAGAACAGCTAAGGGACTTAAACCGAGGGCACGGCCAGCTGAGTCAAGATAGGTAGCGATGCCAATTGTTCATCACATAGGCAAAAGCACCTAAGCATGCAACACTAATGCACGGGGAGCAGCAGGGGAAGGGAGGGATGGAGATCAGGAAAAGCCAGGGGTGCCTAGATTCCAGGCCTCCAGTTTCATCAAGAAATAGAAACCTGGCAGCCACTTGCTCCTACGTTAAAAAAGCCTGGGATATAGCAGTTCTTGAGCAGAGGGGATGGGGGGGCTGGGGAAGGAAGGAGGGGGGGTGGGAAAGGCATGGAAAAGGAGAGTAGGAACAAATGCTTCAGGGGAAACTCACCATCTGGTCTGCCAGGAGCAGAACTGTCTTGAGGCTAAATTTGCGGGAACAGAAGTTGAAGAGATCTTCCAGGCTGGGCCCCAAGAGCTCCATCACCATCACATTATAGTCCCCCTCTGCTCCACACCACTTAATGGAGGGGATACCCACTGGGGAAAAGAGAAAGATTAAGCCCACGGAACACAGGAAAACTGCTGCATCCCCCACTGAGAAGATTGTATGTACCACCGAATCATTTCCTTTCTAAGGCCCTCCAGAATAATTTCCTGCTTCAACCACTCCCCCGGCCCCATCCTTTCCTCCCCATCTCACCTCCTCCCTGCATCATCTTGTAGAACTTGCTTTCAATGTGGAGCTGGGGATGCTTGGTTTTGACACATTCCAGTTTGATGGCCACCTCTTCACCAGTCGCAATATTGGCTCCTGCATAGAAATGAGGGTGAAATGAAGATTGCGCAAGCTTCTGCTGAAGCTAAACACTTTTAACTAGGCCTGTACAGATGCCAAAATCTTAAAAGATTTGCCCTGAAATTTATTCTCTGTGACAGAAATGAGATTCAGGCACCCCGACTTCATACAGAGTTCCCAGCACTGCCATTTGCACAGGCAAGCCCAGAGGAAGGCACATGAACAGGAAACCAGCTCTGATCCTGCAGACAGGCTATAACAACAACAGTCCTACGACTTGTTCACTGCCTTGTTATCTTAAAAAGTGTCAGACTTCGGGAGGTCAATTCTGCATGTATCAGCAGCACCTAAACCGAGTGGAAGTTTTAGCTGTACCCTGATCACACAGCCAGCCCCTGAACCCAAGCCAGCCCCCCAGGCAGTGATAGGGAGTACCTCTTTCCCTGCAAAATTACTGGTTACCTGAGGTACATCATTTCAACAGAGCCAATTAGTTCAGGAGGAGACATTGCTAACATTCCCAGCTACCTCTGGTTTCTCTACAGCCCTGACCTGCTCAATACAGGCAATTCCCCAATCTCCAGCTTCTTCCTCTCCTGAGGGCTTTAATAATACCTTTATCTTTTGCCAACACAGAAACATTTTCTATATCCTAAATTAGAAGCGTGAAGAAATAAACCGAATCCCGTACTGAATTAAGATACTCAGGCCCCTTTGTTGAAGGTACTGCTAGACAGTTTGCGATGACACAAAACCAACCCCCCGCCCCGCTTCTTTCTGAAAACAAGCCGCGAAAGCCAGCGCTCTGGTCCCAAAGTACACTGTCAGAGGAGGAACGGGCTGCCCTTTCTCTTGCACTAGCTAAGTGGATTCCAGATGTTTCACATCATCCTAAAATGGAAAGAGCGAAGATCTGTACACAGGTCACGGGAATGACACTCCAGACTTGCTTCTCCCTCCCCAGCTCCTATGCCTCGCACACACAGACAAGCCCTTCCTCGTATCTGGAACTGTTAAAAGTTGCACTCAAACACAAATCAGAGAGCAGCTCTGACCAGGAGCAGCTTATGAATGCTGTCAGAAAATAAACTATTCCAGAACATGCATGCCAAACATGAGCTGGAGTCAAAGGTGATGTCTTGTAGATATCCCATAGCCAGTTTTGGTAGGTCATGCCTCTTGACCCCTGGGGTAAGACTTTTTTTTCAGAGTCCAAAAGGACAGCTGCAGATAGATCATCCTCTTTCACACACCGCCTCCAAAGCCAGGGACCAAAGAGAAAAAGGAAGCGTTCATACAACTGAATCCCTCCTCCCCCTGGATCCTAAGGAGATCCACTTCCTCCTGAAGAGTTCTGGCTTGTACGCAAAGTTAGCCAAGAGCTGCCTGCTAGCAAAGAGTCATCATCTCGGGTCGAGACAGACAAGCTGCTAGGAATTTGTAAGAGAGGAACAAAAATGATCTGGGCCTAGAGGGATTGATTTACTAAGAAAGATTAAAAGAGCTAAATATGTAACATAGACAAGAGATACAACTAAGAAGGGTGGGGAGGAAGAATGGGACATGACAACAGTCTGCAAATATTCGAAGGCTGTAAACACTAAGGAGGGAGAGGAATTATTTAGGGTGCTCTGAGGGAGGGAAGGAGGAGCAAGGGGACGAATTTAATAAGGGTTTGTACTCAAGAGCCAGGAGAAGGAAAAGGCAAAAAGCCACCCTAAGAGCTACAGCCATTTGCCCAGTGGTTACTTTTGGAAAGATGCTGATGTTTTCCACTTAAAAACTGCTGGCCTGCAAAACAAATCTGTACATTGCCTTCACTCCACCACAGGACCCTTCTTACAAGTATCTGGAGTGCAAGGAGGAAAATGGCAGGAAAAGGGGCTCATATCATAGTGAGAGTGTGACCCTGGACTAGTATCTACCTTTTAAATTAGTGTTCAATCACTGGCTCTCATTCAGCATGGAAACACCCAGGACATCCAAACAGAGAAGGGAAAGAAGTGCTCTTATCTCTTTCCCCTGCCTTTGTGAAGACTTTCCTCCAAATGCTCTACAGCAGCTCCCTTGTCCGTTCCCTGGGGGAATTTTCCCCTCTCCTTGTCCATCTGCTGACACACACACAATGATTAGCCTTGTTGACTTTCGGCAGCAATTGCATTAGCATTCCGAATGAACCCCTCTCCCCAAAGTTGAACAGTGGAAAGATGAGTTCTCATTTCCAAATCACGCTGTGTGTTAGGAAGGTGACGATGCATCCATCTACCTGGCTGCCTGCAGGTACAGAGTGTTATCTGTCAGCACATAAAGCAGGAAAAGGAAGGGGGAAACTTAAGATTCTGCAAAATGTGCCATTCAAATGATCAACACAGCCTTCAGCCCTACACTTTCCACAGCACAAACACACTTGTTTGCCTCTTCGAAAAGGAAGAGACAACCCCGTGGCCTGGAACAGGGGAAGTAGGACCAACTAGACCTAATGAGGAGCTATTCTTTGCTGAGGGGATCACCGACGGAACACTTCAGGCTCACCTCCTCTCCACAACCCCAAACATCTTCAGATTGCTCCCTCTACCATCTTTTGGCTAGAGATCTACCCAGACAGAGACCACCAGAAGCAAGGAGGGAATTCATGGGCAGGAGCCTCTCTGGTCCTTTGTTCCACACTTTAATTACCATCTTTTTTAAAGATACAAGTACAATAGCAACAGTTCTCCGCTCCCTCTCCAGACTGGAAAGCACCACGTTTCAGACAAATGCAGCAGAGCCTGCCTAGCTTCAGCCACTCGAGAGACGTACGTAGGACTGGGGATAATTCCTAACATCCACCCCCAGTCTCGCTCCGCTGTGGGGGCTGCACAAATTCAACTCATTCATCACGAGCTGTTTGAAACGGGGCCTCGGGGACAGAGGATGTCACCGGCTAAACAGGATCTTTTTGGAGTGAAAGCCTTGCTGCACGTCTGATACAATGAACACTGCCCTCCCTCCGCATCGGGCAAGCCAACAGGCACGTCCCCCCGCTTTCCCCACCGCCTGCTCCCCTCTCCCAGCTCGGCTCGGGAAGAATGGAGGGCTGGGAACAGATGGAAGAAGTCAGATAGGGCGAGAGAGAGTTAACAGGCCAGGAAACAAAGGGAAGGCACTCCCCTCTCAGCAAGGGAGGAGCCTGCCACCAGGAACTGTCCCTAGCCAGCACAGGTCCCAGCATGCTTTGTCTGCCCCACCATCCCCAGCTCCTCTCCACCGCCAACGTCCCCTCCAGTGCACTCCTGCCCGACTCATACCACATCCAGCACCCCTGCCCTGCCTCTTGGCCAACACCTCTGACAAAGCACCTCTCCTCCGACAGCCCCAAGGTCTCGGTAATTCCTCCACAAACTAGGTTTTGCTCTTCTGAGTGAGCGTTTTCAGAGGCAAACGGGGTAGCCAAAGCCCAAGGCAGCTGGATCTTATTTCTCACCCTGCGAAGCCAGTGCTGGCGGAATGCCCCCACAGCACATCTATCCCCCAAGGTAGAGCACGGAAGCAAGGCATTGCGCTTTAAGTCACAGCCGAGGATTAACAGGAGCCCATCCTTTGTGTCTGCCCATGTGGAAATCCAAGTTTCCTTCTGACAGAAAACCCACAAGCAAATCCCAAAGAGCACGGCACCCGGCACCCAGCACCCACCGGTTACAGAGTGGGAGAAGGCACCAACATCCTGAGAGGGAGAAGCTGGGAACAAACCATAAGGCCCACGCTTGCCTCCAGACAGGGCTTGTCTGTCTCTGCCCTGTCTCCACACCACTATCGAGAGAGAGCAGAGAGGTGGATCTGGTGCAGGAGAGAAGTCCTCCTGAATGAGTCCCTCTGTCTGCAAAACAGACTGCGAGAGGACAACATGAGCACAAGCGTCCTCCAGACGCACCAGAAACTACGTGCCCCATCCCTCCAGGCTGGGGAGTCACCCAGGCTCCAAGAAGTCTCGCTATCACTGCTTCAAAACACGCCGGCTTGCACCTCAATGAACATCACAAGGGCTTTGATACTGCATTCAAGTAACTCGGTTGAACTCGGCAGTCAGAGGCATCCCACTACGCTCACCACATGAGCACTGGGGCTGTCTCTCTGGTTTGGTTACGGGCAAGGCAGGCACAAGCCCCTCACCAGAGCCCCTGTTTTCCATGCCCCCTCTGCACAGGTGTATCACCTGTTATGTGACCCAGAGGCTTTTCCAGTCAGTACCTCCTTTCTTTCTCCACATGCTTCCCAGATGTTTTGGAAGATCCTGACAACTCCTACTGTCCTAGAGAGGGTCTGGAAGGCTTCAAGCCATAGCACAGGTGGAAAATGCTGTGTCTGGGCTCTCTCCCCTCAATCCTGGGAATTGAAAGCACTGTCACCTGAGACACTAACTGGCTGGAGGGCCACAGAGGAGTAGGCTGCAGTGATGGCAGCACACAGTGGAATTGGGATCCCGGATCCATTATTTACCATCTTTGTTCGTGCTCTGGATAAACGTGGCAACAAAGCCCGTTACTGATGATTCCCACAGGATATTCAATCAAGAGAGGCTGCCAACACCAATCAAGGGAGAAAAAATAAAGCAGGAGGGAACAGGGGATAAAAGCCAGAGACAGAAAACAGGTGATTTACAAACACAGAGAAAAGTAACCTTAGCTAGAGGTATTCAAGGAAAGGAACTCCAGGAGGGATGGGAAGTTGCTGCAGAACCCAGAAGAGATCTCCTACAATACAGCTGACATGGCAGTATGGCCAATTCTGCAACCTGATACAGTGCTGGTGATGGGGGAAGCCAAGGAGACCCAAGGCGGCCTATGCAGAGGCATCGTGTTACAGATGACTGAAGGGTTGCCCTTCCCTGCCCAGCACTGGAAACGCCACACCTCGAATGCTGTGTGCGCTCCAAGTTGCTCAGCAGATGGACAAACTGGGAAAAAAACACAAATACAAAGGAGCAGCAAGAATGAGGCGTGGTGGATGCACTGGGAAGCAAAATACAATTCAACTGAGCAAATTAACAGTCAAGGAACATGTGATGATAACCATCTGCAAGTACCCAAAGGGTGCAAACACCAAGAAGAGAGAGGGCAACCATTCTGCCGGCCGGCAGGGCTACAGCTAAGTGGTGAGAACTAGATGACAGGTACAGCCAGGCAGGCTTTCACGGAGGGATTGATCAGGCTACTGGGTGGTCTTGCCACTCTGGCCCCACATGGTTTGAGCCAATAAAAACACCAGGGAACGTATCTACATGTCAGCGTGCTGGCTTGGAAGAACTCCCCAGGTGACATGCTGCAGTAACAGGAAACCCAGCAATCTCACAGGCTCTGTCCATTGAGCTCCCAGCTCAGGTCATTCCAGACATTAACTCTAAATCCCATTACAGATCTAACAGATCTGGGCTCCAGGACTTTTAACCATGCCAGCCCCTCTGATGTGTTTTAGACCTCTCTCTCTCTCCAGTGCTGGACCACCTCTTCCACTATCCATCTTTCCAAAACTTTATTCCTTCTACCCTGAAGGAACAGCCACCTCCTCCCTTTCCACCACCCACTCTCTACAGTCCATACCACACAAACCCCAGCTCAAGAAAAGGAAACGAGAGCGCTCGGGTAGGGTGTATGACAAATACACCCTGAGTAGTCCAAATCTAAATCAGTCTGATCAAACACCACTGTCTCTCCAATATCTGCAAGGCAAAGCTGAACTCATCCCACTTACTTTGCCATCAGAAGAGCAGCAGCAACTAGCAGTATTTCCTGAAGCTCTTTTTCTCTCCACCACCTCCAACCTTATATGGTGCCCACAAACATCAACAGGCAAGAAAAACAACCCCCAAACAATGATGCAATTGAGCAAAACAACCTCACAGGTAGAAGGACGGAGACTCGCACTCACCTAGGTAAATGTCTCCAAACGAACCGCTGCCAATCTTTCTGCCCAGCCGGTATTTGTTCCCCACTCGAAGCTCCATGGCGTGCTGAGAAGAGAAGCACAGAAAGCATGGCGTCAGAGCAGAAACAGGAAGTGAATCATGTAAGGCTACAGCAGAGACCTCCCCACTGCACCCAGGGGATGGGTACAGTTTTTAATCTTGAAATATTCTGCTGTCTACATGGCCTCCATCCCCTCTCCTGATGTCCAGGGGCAGCGTGAGCTAGAAACGCTGCAGGAATATGACCATTCCAAGCGTGTTTTCAATGTTCCCATTACGGGAATGAAGAAGGATTGAATCTTCACCATTTTGTTCACGGACTGGGGGTGGGGGCCAGGAAATCCCTCCTAGGAAGGTTTTGGTGGGTGACAACTTCACACCACCATGAAGGCAGATGGCACTGCTCCTGGTGACCCACAGGACCTGTGACCTGGGCAGTGGTAACTGCGTGAGACACCGGAAGGGACAGGCACAATACACCCCATAAGAAGCTGCGCTCTCTGGCCCAGCACCTCAGTGGCAGCGAAGCACAGGAGCCAAGGGCTTTGAGAGACAGACAGACAGACCGCCAGGAGCAGGCGACTCCATCGCCCCTAGGCAGGGGCCGGCACAGGGGACAGGGAGGAGACACCTCAGGAACTGAACCCTGCCAGGTGAGGTGCTGACTGGGAACACCATTTGCTTATCTCCACACACTTCTGCTGATGGGATCACAGCCTCCTTTGGTCTACCTGAGCCTCTCCGGCCCTGCTGCCTACCCAGGTGTGCCAGCTGTTTGTTTTTAGCAGCTCAGGCCTTTCCTCATCCCTTCACCTGAGGTGATTAGTAACCCTCTGACCTGCTCTACTCCATTGACATGCCCAGGCTCAGCCTCCTCACCTTCCACAGAAAACCAACTAGGTGGAAAGACCACGGCCGCAGTTTGTACTCCTTGCCAACCTCAACTTCTGCAGCAAACGCCTTGGCCAAATGCAGTTTCCCCCCTTAAGAGCCTCTTCTCCCTCGCCTCTTCCATGACCACCAACTTATTCCAGGAACCGCGGTTCTCCTCGAGACAACCAACATGGCTCCTTTTAGAGGGATCTGCCACACTCCTAATTTATGCAATGCCACATTATTAGCGTACAAAATGCAGACACAGAGCCTGTTGGGGACAGGAAAGGTGAGGAATGATTCATGTTTTCACAAGCAGGTGAGAGGAACTTTCCCTTGCTGGAGCTCAGTGGGAAGGAAGCATCACTGAAGGTAAGAAGGGAGGAATGGCCTTGTGAGACACAAGCACAAAAAAACGTAATTCCGGCGCCAGGATTCTGGGCATACTATAAACCTAGAGCTGCTTCTCCCACCCCAGGAGATGGGATTACAGAAAGAGGAACGGACGGGCAGCGGAGACTACAGGGAAATAATCCTATCAAGGCATTCAGGGGACGTTGTGAACCCTGAAAGCAGAGCTCCAGGTCACCAGAAACCACACACAAAACACTCGGAGGTGGAGTCCCCTCAGCCAGTATTTACTTACGTGTGTGGGTTTCTAAAGTTTACAAAACCCCGTGGCTATTTCTGACTTTCTTACTACAAGGAATGTAGGCAGAGCCTTGGGAACCGAACCAGGAGGCAGGCGTACCTGGGTGAGGGCGCAGCAAACAGACATGATTTTTATCCGCTGCCTGCTGTTCTGTGTAACCACATTAACATACATCTGACTTGCTTACACTCCTACTCCAATAAGTGATCAAAGGTCTGTGTCCCCAGGAACCCGTCACACCACCGTCAGGAAGACAGCTCTCCAACCTCCTTCCTTCATGGCCGTGGTTGCCCAGGCCTGCTTAACCCGGAGCACTCCAGTCCAACTCCCAGTTGGGGCAAGCAGGGCCAAGCAATAGGTCCCTGTGGGGTTCCCCTCGCGCCGGGGCACAGCGGTTACTGCTCTGCAACACCACAGTCCCGAGCCTAAATTTGGTCCCACCCTTCTGGGACAGGCAGGAGCCAGGTTAAGAAGGGTTTCTCGAACAACTAGGCAGCAGCCCTTCTAGCTGATTGAGCAACAGGCTCCATAGGGGAATCTAAAAAATGCTCCGGGGTGAGGGGGTGGAAGCGGGAAGCAGGATAATGGAGTCAAAAATCATGGTCTCGCACAGCTGTCATTTTGCCTTATCTCCCCCCTCCCAACACACACACAAGTGTGCTTAGAAAACCTGGGTGGAGGACAGCCAGAGAGCAACAGCCTGGATTCATGGGAAGGGGAGCAGGCAGGAAGCACGCCTCCCACCCCCCCGACAACTGCTCCCGGAGTTCCAACATGCACCGCATTCGCTTCTGCTTCACACGCGTACCCCCGCCATCCACAGCTTCCGCCCTCATCATCCGCGATTCAGCTCTACTCGTGCAAGAGGAAAGAAAATCTTACATCTACAATTTATACCATTACTCGTGAAAATTATATTACTCTCTCGATATTATTTTTTCTATGTATAAAATTTAAACTGCCATCCCCCCCAGTAGGGCTTACCCCCCGTGCCCTGCCACCCTCCCTGCGCTCACTCTCCAGCCAAGGCAGCGTTCCCAGGGGCTGCAGGGCAATCATTTAGTTAAACCATTTAGTTTTCCATAAGGGATTAACACGCGTACAACCTCAAAGCAAGTGTGTGCTCGGCGTGAGCGTCTCCATACGTGAACACCCAACGTTACACCGACACCTACAATATACTACACAGCCTCGAAAAACACAGATGAATTACTACCCCGCCGCCGGCGCCGCTTCCCCACACGCACCGTTTTGCACCAATCCCCTTTTATATAATATAAAATACCCACGTACAGGCACAAAGGCCATTATATAAACACGCGATAGAGTTGATCTCCCGGCACCGATGGCGTCCAAAGACGCAGGGACCGTCTCGGAGGGGAGGCCACACGCCGGAGGAGGAGGACCGCCTCGCTCCCACCTGAGGTGGGTCAGGGAGTGAGGATGCCCTGGCTGGCGAAGGCCAGGCAAAAACCAAACCCAGGGCTCCGTAATGGAGGCTGATGAGCCCAGCAAAGCTCTGGCTTTCCATGGAAGCGTGGGGAGCGGGGGCTGCTTCGCCCATAGACCATAAAGGCTTTACGTGGCTTTTTTTTTGTGTGTGTGTGTGTGTGCGCGCAAAGGGAATAAAGGAAAAGGCTGGCAAATAATCTGAACTGGCTTAAAAATGGGAAAGAAAAAAGAAGAACAATTACATTTGGATTGAAATGGAAAACATCGAACCCCTCCAGACCCTTTCACACTTACAAAAAGCAGAGCAGCAAATCAGATGGGGGGGAGGGGGGAGAGAAACCCCACGTACAGAGCATTTGGATTGCACTGGAGGAAGAAACAGCCACAACAGGAAAACTGGGGGGGGGGCACACGAAAAATACTAATAAACACGTCCCTTACCCACCCCCCACCCCCTACAGGCAAAACACTACGCTTAGACAGCCGTGCCCGGGCTGTTATTTTTCCGGGTAGGTAACAAAAAGCAGCCACCCCCGGGAACGGAGCTGAACTTCTCCTCGTGTGTGTGTGTGTGTGTGTGTGTGTGTGTGTGTGTGTGTCGCCAACTCCCGACCCCCGCCCCCACCGCCCCCCACCCCGCACAAAAGGAAACACCGAGCCCCGCAAACCCCCCAAACGCAGAAACACCACCCGCCCCCAGCCCCCACCCCAACCGGGAGGGCTTCGAGGAGCATCAGTGGGGGTTAAATCACCCCCAGGGCCCCCCCACCCGGGACCCCCGCAGCCCCCCCGCCGAGAAGGGCACGGCACCCCCTCCCCGCTTGCCCCGGCCCCGCCGGAAAGGCAGGAGGAGAAGATGGGGGAGAAGGGGGAGACGGGGAGACGGGGGAGCCCCCCCACCCCAAAATCCAACGCCGCTGGAGGGGTGACCCCCTCCCCGAGCCCCCACAAAGGGGCTTTTGTCCCCCGCTGCCTCCCCCCCCCCCCGCCCCGGGCCCGGCGCATCGCGCCCTGCCCTCCCCTCCCCCGCCCCCTCCCCCTCCCTCCGCGCACACAAAGAGCCGGAGGGGCCGCCTTTCCCCCGGGGTTTGCGCCCCAAGATGGAGACGGGCGCCCCCCATACCCACCCTGGCGGGAAGGGGGCCGTGTGGGGCTGCTGCTCAGCCGGCTGTCAGGGGGCCAGGCGGCCGCGGCGGGAAGGATGACGGAGGATTGGGGAGGGTTGGTGGCGGCCGTGCCCGGCGCGTCCCTCCTTCGCTCGGCTCGGCTCAGCGCGGCGCGGCGCTGCCTGCCGCCTCCCGCCCGCTCCGCCGTCCCTTCCAGCCGGCGTGTGCTCGACACAGCCCGGCGCTCACCCAGTTTCCATTGAGCCCCGGAGCCAAACCCACTGATGTCACCCAGCTCAGCCCCAGCCCTCCTCCTCCTCCTCCGCCCGCCGTTAAAGGCGCAACCACCCGCCGCCGCTCGCGCCCGGCGGCTCCCCTCAGCCCCGGCCGGGGGGGGGGGGGGGGGGGGGGGCGGCTACCCCAACACACCGGGTGGGTTTTGGGGGACGCTCCCCCTCAGCAGCCGCCGAGATCCCCGCTGAAGGTTGCGCCCCGTGGAAGATTTCTCCCCAGTGGGTTGCTTCGGGTGGGGATTGAGGCAACAGCTCACTCGTGACGCCCCACTGCGGTGGGGAGTGGGGCAGCCCCAAAATGGCGCCGTCGGTGCCACAGCGGGGTCCTCAGCCCTCATCGGCATAGGGATCTGGGGGGGCAGGGTCCCACTGCCATGGCGGTGGAGGCCGAGCGGGGGACCCTGCAGGAAGGCCTGTGAGGCGTCAGAGCTGCCCCAACCCCACAGAGAGGGTCAGGGGTCCTCGGCCCGCACCCCTTGGGAGCAGGGGAGCACCCTGTGGGGGAAGCACCGGCAAATCCAGGTGGATGTCGGCACGCACACGGAAACCCTCACGCGGACAGACGGGGGTCCGCGGGGTGCCCGCCGGCAGATAGCTGCGGTCAGGAGTACGCCCCAGGGGGTTGGGGGGCCAGCGAACCCCAGAGCCGCTCAGGAAGAGCCCGCTGGGTCTGGGGGAGGCATCCAGCATGGATCAGACCCACAGAGGGGGGTGTAGGAGCAGAGCCCAGGCTGGGGGAGCGTTTGGGGGCTCCCAGGAGGTGGGAGGCTGGGACTGGATGGGCAAGAAGGAATGAGGCGCCATTGTGAGCACTGGGAGCAGGAGTGTGGGGGGAGGCTGGAGGCCAACGCAGGGTGGGAGGGAAGGGACGGTGGAGCAAAGCCAGACACTTCCAAGCTTTGCAGGCGCCAGGATGCCTTCTTAGGGACGAGCTGCTTCGGCACAGTCATCCCAAAGTCAAGGCCTGCGTCAGGCTAAGGGTGGAGGACACAAGCGCGATGGGGGAGAGCTCAAGAGACGCCATTCCAGGCCAGCCCCTGTGCGCATCTAGGCCAGGACTCCCATGTCAACTTCCAGATACCCAGCGTCAGCACGGGCTGTTGGCACCAGGAGGCCCCTGTTGCAGCCCTGCCGGCACCGTGCAGTACAGACGGCAGGCGTCGCTTCAAGTCGTACCAAGATGGTGGGCTGCGATGCTCTGAATCCCACTGCCAGTCGGCACCCACGCCCAGCTGATGGGCCACTGAGGCCTGGGAATTGTTCCTGTTCTATGCAACCCTTTGGGAACCAGTGCCGTTTCCCTCTCTGACTGCGGGGCCAGTTTTATCACAGAACTTTGTCTCCGTCCCGAGAAGTTAAAATTTAATTGAGATTTTCCATAGCAATGACATTTCCTTACACATGCTCCATTGAACCTTCTGTGGTTTCACAGCTTACATAACAGCAAACAGATGGGAGGGTAGGTAATCGAGCACGCAGCCGCTGCCAAATCTGGCCGAGGGCTTGCCCTCCTACCCTGGGTGGGTACCCATCAGCTGAGAGGGAATTTGCTGGAGCCCAATACCGCTCATGACTTTGCTGCAAGAGGCAGGCCCGTACAGGCATTGAGTGAGGCGGGCTCTGCCACAGAGGGCAGCTGGAAAGATGGGTCTGAACCGGATCCCAGGAGAGTCAGCTCTCAGCATGGCCGGTGAGAGCAGTTGGGGGTGACGCTGCCTGGCAGGCGGGTGTAGGGTCTGGGGGGACGGTGGCCATGGCAGCTGTCCCCCTGTTGCTGGTTGAGGTGGCAGGAGGGAATTTGAAGAAATCCCGAACATAGCCATAGCCCTTGGGGATGAAATCGGAACGTGTGTACGGACACTTCAGCTACCTTTATTTTAATCATTTAGGGCTTAAAATAAGAACTCTTTAATTAGAAACATTCCCTTAATTGAATTGTAATCAAGCTTTTACTGCTGTTAGCCTGGCCAACCATGTGATCTAGTAACACCCACCTTCATCTCTCCTAGTTACACCTCTACTGATGGAGTGATTTATACTAGGGAAGACGGGCCAGGGACTGCTGGTTTTGACTACGTGCGTAGCAGCCAGTACGCGGGGACCCTGTCTCCCATCAGGATTGTCAGTGCTCCAGTGGTACAACAGGTACCTCCTGCACCTACCCCACGCCAGGATGAGACCCCAGGAGGCCTCACCTCATCCCTTCTCCCTGATTTGCCTGGGAAGGAACATTGTGTAGAGCATGGAAGGGAGTCAGGGCTCCAGCCAAGCCCCTTAGCTCAGCAGCTGGGGGACCTGCACCTGGGACACCTCATCTCTACCTTCCAGGGGGTTCAGACATGGCCAAAGCATCCCTAGATGATCCAGGGAGTGCTGCTGCTGATGGCAAGCAAGCAGAAGATGGACTACAGGGAGTGGCTCTGCTCACAGGCCCTCTGTCCTGTTCCCATGGGAAGGCCCTCAGGCCGTCCCCCAGCTCCCACTGCAGGGCCGTAGAGGGAACCCACTGCAATGCCTTGGGCTGTCTTGTGGGGTGATGTATCCAAGAGGGCTGTGCCTCACTAGACACCCACCCAGCTTACCACTGCCCACCATGTCACTCCTCGTTAGGGAGGGAGAAAGGTTAGAGTGGCCCTGTTTATTCACAGTGACACTGCTGGGTGGCCTCCCAGTGTTACCATATATGATATTCACAGCACCTAGTAAAACTCGTGGGAAAGCTGAGCTCCAGTCACCTAGGAGACCTCAGAGAAAGGCCAGGTCGCATTTGGCAGCTCTGCCTGATCCACAGTGGGCAGAATCCCATTTCACCCACTATCTGGAGAGGGACATGGAGCTTTGAAGACCAAAGCCGCTTCTTCACAGAGACGTTTTCCTGTGCTAGGAAAGTGTGAGGAATCAGGGAAAGAGCAAAGAAAACTTCATCTCTGTGCTGAAGTTCTACTTCTGCAAGGTCAGTGGAAGCAAGAAAAGATGAGAAGTGAGAGCAAACGCATTTCCACCCGCAATTCAAGAGCAGAAGTTCCCAAGGAGGCAGGCACCTGTGGCTTGACACATCCAACAGAGCAGAACAGAGTTGTTCAAAGCATTAACTCGCAGTTTATTCAGATCATGCAGCCCTCACTCAACAAAACAATTACTAATGTTCACAGGGTCTTTTTTATGGGGGCACGTTCTATTTTCTCAGTACTTCCCAGATAATAATGGATTTGCCTTTTCAATACTCATACCAAACAAGAGGGTAGAGTTTTAGAGAAGACCCAGCGTTCCTGGAGGGAAGGTCAAATGCAGCCTGCAAGCTGGGGATGCTGAGCTGAGGCTTTGCCAGAGCGCTTTGCATTTTAAAGCCTTTTTTTTTTTTTTACAGTCAAGTGCAAGTCCCCATTCATATGCAGCAGGGAGCAATAAATCCTCCTGTAAATGAGACATCAGGATCCCAGGATAGCACAAGGCTAAAAACAAAGCAAAACGCCAAAATAAATAAAACATAGCTAATAGCTACCTCTGAAAAGGTTGCTGTGTGTGACTCGCTCAGCATCAGGTAGGAAATCCGCGGCAGGGGAGGGATTCAGGGCAACACACAACTGTCTCAGCAGTGAGTCACTCTTCTTCACACTTTTTTTGGGGGGGAATAAAAAAAATGAGATGATGCTGAATCCCTGCAAAGAGCCTTCTTCATGACACAGCCTAGACTCACCCAGAGCACCATCCAACCTACGTGCTGCAGGTGTCCCGTGGAAAATAAATCTGTGGTCACATAATTAAAGACTCGGCCGTAATTCATATGCATGAGGACGTTGAAGGGCAGTTGTACAGCCAGCCTTGGTGCTGCCATTTCCCAGCGATGAGGAATGTGTGTCCTGATATAACAGAGAGCAGCAGTGGCCTGTTGTCCTCAGTGAGGCTGGCAGGAGGCGAGACAGACTGTCTTGTGGCATTTGGAATAAGAGCACAGGAGCAGTAAGACTTGGGAAGGTGGCTTAGGAGAAGACTCCTGTTCGGGCCCTGGAGAAATCTGTAGTCCCAGAAACACAAGCTGATAGGGCTATTGTCCCTGCTCCCCTTGTCCTCTCCAAGCTTCACTTTCCGCTTCCCTTCTTCAGGCTTGACATGTAATCCTGGGGTCTGGGCTCTGCCTTTGCCCCCTCCCAGGTCCACCTCACCTTGCCCTTCCCTGTCTCTTCCCCACCGCATCCCCAGGTCCAGGCTCTTGCCCAAACAGTACCAGTCTGGCTCAGCTGCATGTCCTTGGCCAGCCAGTCCCAGCCTTCCCACCACGTGCTGTCCCCCTCCACACAAGCCGTTCCCTGTCACCAGTCCAAGTCTTCCTGGGCCATCGATCAGTGGCAGCTCCCCTCCAACCCCAGTCCTCATCTGTCACCAGAATCCCCCACTCCTCAGGCAAACGGTCTGAGCGCTGCCTGTCTTCCTCCGGTCTCCCCTGCCCGCCCCACTGCTGATAACCCTTCATCTGCTCTTCCCATTCCCCATCTCTCATCACCACGCCTCTGCTCTTCCCATTCCCCATCTCACTGCCCCCACCAGCCCTGATTTCTGCTCCAAATTCCCCTGCTCAGCCAGCCTGAGTTACTCCAGCAGCTCCCAGGCAATAGCCCCCTGCCCAACCAGCCCCACCGTCTCCCTTCAGCTCCGCGTCTCATCCATCTCCCAGTCTCATTTACTTTTCCCCAGATTTTTGGTCCCTTCCCTTTGAGTTTCATCCCTTCCCTATTCAAATCAGGGGCTTTCCTCCACCGAGCTTCCCAGAAGCCCAAAGGGAGGTAGCCAGGAGCACAGGGCAGAGGGAGGCACCGAGGGACTCAGCCGGGTGCCTGATGCAGAGCAGCAGGATGCAGCCCTAGAAGGGAAAGCCCTCCCGGTTTCCTTCAGCCCTGCTTCACCGTGGGAAAGCCCATACACTGTCATGCCAGCCTCAAAAGCCGAGGGAGGGTTGGGCAGGTTAGCAGAGGCTGAAATCTTTGTAGCTGTGAAGCCGTGATAAGTCTTCCTCCCGCGTTGGGCAAAACCATGTACGTTGTCCATGGCAGTGGGGGAGTGCAGCAGTGTTTCGTGGTGTTGGCATAACACAGCCTCCGTGACACAAAAACTCATGTCCCGCCCAAGGCCAAGCCTGTGCTGGAAAGCCCAGAGTATCTAGAGCTTTCATCCCCAGGGCCATATATATGTTTCCTCCAGCCTGGGAAGCCTAGCAGTGGACCAACGTTTTCAGAAAGAACTAAATAAATGCGCCAAATGGGCAATTACTTTCTATGGAAAATTTCTGCTCCAGTGGTGAAACTTTGACAAAGTTATAAGCAAGTGAAAACAGGGTCTTAAAAGGGGAAGTATCGGCAGCCTTAATAATAGGAGCTGCTCCTGGCCACGCCTATAATTAAGGGCCTTTATTGCTTTTTTCCATATACCTCGCCTTTTTTATCCTCGTGGTATTCCCAGCTTCTGTGGGTTTGCAACCGACTCTTTATTACACACCCACGCTGGCTTGCTGCGTTAAAAAAAAAAGGACCTAATGGAAAAACAAACAAACAGGAATATTCAGGTGCATCCTCAGAGCTGCGTGAGGCCACAACAGCCATAGCAGGGGACTACAGGAGAGAGCCAAGGTTCTTTGGCAGGAGCTGGGCTCAGGGCTGAATCTTTCTTGAGGACACGTAACCTTGTTCTCCTTGTCTGCACGCTGAGTGCTCCCTGGGCACCAAGGCAGCTGAGCGCCTGGGGGTTTCCATGGAAGAACCTGGCCCAGCATCCTGGGCTAGATGCAGGGATGCAGGGGAGGCACCACCTCTGCCTTGCCAAGGCTCATGGATTCCTTCTCCTTGGAGGTAGCACATCTCCCCTTAAGAAACTCTAACCCTCGTATTTTTTTGAGAAAAGGAGCTGAATTGGTCCTTCTCTCTCTGTTTGGGCATTTGCCCCATGTCCACGTGCCGTGGCAGAGCATCAGCTGGGGCAGCCCCATCCCATCTTCCTGGGCCCCGGCTGCTCTGCTCTCCTCTCCCTTTCTGCATGGCACTAGGGATGGCTTCTGACAGCAGTGTGAGCTTCTCAAAGACGCTAGCGAGAGGAGAAGAGAAACAACCCTGGGGCTCAGAGACACCGCCCTCTGTCTGTCTTAGGAGCAGCAGGAGCAAAGCGATGGAGAACTGAGCAGCCACATTCGCCCCTGTAGGAAGACTTGCAGGTCAGACCGAATGAAGTGTAGGACTGGTCAGGCGGGAGGCAATTCAGCTGTGAAATGACTTGTGTTTGGGAGGCTGGTTGGAGGAGAGGCTGGACAGGAGGTACCCCATGACTAGAGAAAGGCAAATACTGTGTTTGTCTTTTAAAAACGTCAAAAGTTTGATCCTGGGAACTACAGGCTGGTCAGACTCGCTTGGTCCCTGGAGTGGGTCCTCTTGTAACACGTTTCTGGGCACATGAAGGAGAAGAAGGTGACTGGCAACGGTCAGGGTGGACTTACCAAGGGTAAATCATGCCTGAACAACCCGATCGCCTTCTACGATAAAATGAGTGGGTTTGTGGGCAAGGGGAGAATAGTGGAAGTCGTTTAACTCAGATTCAGCCGGGCTTTCAACCCCATCTCCCACAGTGTTCTGGTATCCAAGCAAAGGTGTAGCAGTCTTAGTGTGTGAACAAACCGATGGGTAAAAAAGGCAATTGGCTGGTCAGGCTCAGGGGGCAGTGGTTAATGGGATGTACTCTGCCTAGAGGAGGTACCAACTGGGGTCTCTGTCTTGAGACCTGTCCTGTTTAACATGGTTACCCACCACCTGGCGGAGGTGATGGAGTGCACTCCCGCCAAGCTTGTAGATGACAACTAGTTGGAGGGGGAAGCAGCCAAAATTCCCGATGCTGACATCAGAGGGACATAGCAGGCTGGAGGCTTGGGCCTACGGGAATATTGGGAGTTCAGCAGGGGCAAATGCAAAACCCTTTACCTGGGAAGGAAGAGGCCTTGGTCACCATACGGGCTGGAAACCTGCCAGGTGGAGAACAGCTCTGTGGGAAAGGGGAGTCTTGGCAAAAGACAGAGCCAAAGTCTTCACAGTGGTCTAAGCTGAAACAAGAGGTCAGCTTGGATACAAGGAAAATCCTTCTGTCCCCAAAGATAGTCAAGCATGGGGAAAAGTTGCCCAGAGAGGCTGTGCAGTCTCCATCCTTAGAGGTTTACGAGGCCAGATGAAGCTCTAGCCAACCTCGTTTAACCTCGTTGCTGCCCCTGCTTTAAGCAGGAGCCCGGACTAGAGCTGTCCTGAGGCCTCTTTCAACCCAATTTATCATACGATCCTCTGATGCACAGTGCCCCATTCGTGTACAACGTGTCTTTGACATGTACCAGGCACGTACGTGCCACACACGTGTCCGTGTCAAGGGTGAGCCGCAAGCCTGTGACACAAGCCCCGTGTGAGGGGTGCAGTTGAGGGAGAACGAGGCATCGCACGCACGGGATGGGTGAGGAGCATCCCGTGGCAGGGGGAGCAAGCGTGTGACAAGCGTGCCGGCTTCACCCATACCGGTGAGCTCGCCGAGCGTCACACGTGCGAAGCGTGCTTGCAAGAGGCCTGCGATGTAAGCGTGAGGTAGGAGCGCGCGTGAGTGTGCCGGGGGAGCAAACACGTGGCCGTAGTAGCGAAATGCATGTGCGGCGTGTGGACGCTGTGTGCGTTTGGAGGGGGGAGAGCGGCGTCTGTGTGGGCTTGTTATTCGCAGCGGCGCAAACCAGCGGTACCTAAAAACCCTCCCATGTACAGGCATCTCCCATGCGGACTCAGAGGGTGGGGGAACGGGACGTAGTGCAGGCGGTTATGAAACCAGCTTGCCCAGTCAGGATAATTCACTTACTGCTGTGGGAGGGACGGGAGAGATAAACAACGCACAGGGAGCCGGGAGGGCAGGGAGAATGGCTTAAAATGCAGTTTCCCGACATGCACTGGTGGATTAGTTCAGCATCTCAGCCCAGCTCTGCTTTAATTCTTATGCAAGGGGTTTCTCTGGAAGGCACAGCCTGTCCCCGCCAGCTGAGTGCCAGGCACAGGGCACTGATTAACAAAAGGCCATCTCACCACCCATCCCATGCAGCAAAGGGCGAGAGGCAGCTGGGGACTCGTTCCCTGCAAGGACTGAGGTTGTGGGGTTTCACTTCTGCCTTGCATCGTGCTGTTGCTCCTCTGGGACCTCAGGATGTGCTCGTCTGATCCTCCCATGGTCTCCTGTTCCCTCTGGGTGCAATGTGAAAGTGCTGATTTGTATCTGTAAGGCCCCATGGAGGCTATTTTTGGGGGAAGCACTGTGGCCCGATGGCTCCCAGTTCCTACATCTGGATGTCTGGAGGCCGGGGGTACCCGAGATGGGAATATGTGCTTCACTTGGTCTGTCAGAGCTGCCTTTTGGAGTCGTAGGCAGTGGTAGGAAGGTGATGGGCGTTGTCTATGTACCTAGGGAGGTGCAACATCCTGGCCTTGGCTTCACTGCAGCTGCAGCTGCAGAATGGGCAGAGCGCTATTCTAGGAACCACTCCTGGATCATTTACCACCTGCCATGTCCCCGGCTGTGCGGAGGGGTGACAGGTTAAACCCACAGTGGCAGGTTAAGTCATTCCTTCTGCCACTGACTGCTTTGTGATCTTGGGCAAGTCACTTTGCCTTGCTGTCAGCCGCTTTCTTCCCCCTTTCCATTTTTTTCTGACTGAGAACAGAAGCTGTCACTTCTCCTGTGACTGCAGCAGCAGGCACAACAGGGACACAGAAGACTTGAGGGATCTGGAGGCTTCTCCATGGGACAAATCATAAAAAACTACAAGGACTCAGAAAATTCTGTGTTTTTCATAAATTGCTCTTGTGCTTTAACAGCTGACAGTATATTTCAAGCTTGTGAGACCATCTGATCATGGCATGAGTCTCAAACAGAGCAGCTTCACCTGGCCAGTACAACTCCACCAACGCACCTTGTACCTCCTGTGCAGCCACCGCTGCCGGATGCTCTCGCCCTGGCTTCCCTCCTCCACTGACTTCACAGCACTCTGTCCCACCAGCCCCTACCAGCTCGCCAAGCACTGCTGACTCCTCGAGCACCACAGCGCTCCCTATTACTTAACCCTGGCACCCCAGGTGCAGGCAGTCACCCCGTGGCTACAGCTCTCCGCTCCAGAGCTGTTTCTCATCCCCCACATCCTTGTGTGACGCTGGATGGGTCACATAAATTTCTCTGTTCAAGGCAGCCTGGTCGCTAGTGAGCACAGCACTGTGTCCTGGCTAGAGCAAAAGGCACGCGGTGTAACCCAGCAGCCTGGAGCTCAACGATGGCTCCACTTTGCTTACATTTAATCAGCTCCTTCTGTGTTGTACCGAGTGTTCTGCTATAGGTCTGCATCGCCTGTCATGTGCTCGCACCCACTCTCCCACTGATTCATTATTTTACCCCGGAGAGAAGCACGTGCAGGCTGCAGGTCATGTTATATATATCTTCAAAGTCTGCTCTGGAGTTTCTGTGTCAGTTCGTCCTCCTCTGCTCGATACCCCGGGAGTGGTGCGCAGGCCTGTGTCAGGTCTCTGATAGACGTGCAGGGCCTGTTGCTGGGTGAGCATCTAATCACCTGTCAGGAGCAATTTCAAGCTCCTTATTCTCTCGGTCGCACGGCTCCTGTAAGGAGGCTTTGTATCGTCTGGGCCTTCAGCTGACTCGGTGACAATAGCGCTGGGACATTCAAACAACTCTGTCGATGCGCTGCAGCCGGGGACTCAAATATTACTGGGTCCCAGGTTTCAAGATGTGCTATTTCAAATCCGGGGCCAGCACCAAAATAATCCCGCTAATTTCAGAGGGCAAAAAAGCGTTTAAAGCTCAAATATCCAGTGTCTCACAGACTATTTCAGGATGGTGCTTGTGTCCATCCTGAATTTCTTCGCAGGCATCAAGGCAGCGAAATCACATGGCTCCGCTTGGCAATGTGTGATTCCTCTTTCCATGCTGACCTGACTTTGGCAGCCTGTTGACTGCCCGGGGGGCAGAGGGATTACCCCCACCAGCTGATTCCTTCTGGAGGGGATGTCTTCAAAGGTAAGCAAATACACTAATGGCCCGCTGACTGGTGTTGCTTTTCCCGGGAACTGGAAGAAGCCCAGGAGACTCTGCACAGTTTGCGAGCCAGGCTGCCATTATCTAATGCCTCAAGGGGATATGAAAAAATTGGTTGCCAGAAGAGCTTTCCAGGGCATTGCAAACCTTCTGAGACCCCTCACACCGGCAAGGACATGTCTGAACAGGGCGTTTCTCCACTTCCATGCACTTTGATTGCCCTTCTCCCCTTGGGGAAACGTGCTGGCTGGCTGCCTGTGGCCGGGGAAAGGCCTGCTACAGCCATAGGTCGTGTGTGCCGTGCCAAGGGACTGACCAACAGGGAAAAAGGGAGCAAATCTCATCCATTGAGTGTGAGACCAGGCAGGGCTGTAGGGTGATGACTGCAGGGCGGGCAGGCAGCAAGGCAGCAACCAGGAGGGCCTGACTGTGACTCCAGATCATCCCTGCCTAACTTCCCAGGGCCGGGGCGGCTCTGCAGGCTTCTCCCCAGGAAGAAACCAAAGTGGCAGCGGATATCTGAACCGCCCCCAGAGCCCCTGGCCTCTCTGTGAAAGCCCCGGCTTGGCTTCCAGGCGGGCTGCCCTACAGCAGGTTAGGGGTGCAGCCTTGGCGGTGGGTGCCGGTCCTCCCAGAGCCTGCCTTTCCTCGGGAACAAACGCTTCCACCCGCGACCCCCACCTCTGACCCACGGCACTGCCCGCGGGACCTGCGCCGGGGCCGGCCGCAGCCCTGGGGGATGCGGGGGTGCCGGGACCCGCGGGGGTGCCGGGACCCGCGGGGATGCCAGCCTTGCTTTCATCTCTAGGTGGTGCTCTGAGGCCGGGCAACGGGCGGGCTCCCCGGCCTGTGCCGAGCCGCTCGGCCTGCCGGCGCTGCATCCCGCCGGCTGGAGCGGAGCGGGGCTGGGGAGGGCAGGACCCCCGCCCTGCTGACCCTGGCAGGAGGAGAAGCCCGTGTAGCCCCTCCACGAACCTGCTACCGCCTCAGCTCCTCCTGCCGTGGCACCCCCCGGCCGTGGGATAGTGTCACGGGCCGCACGGCCAGACAGCCGCCCCTTCCTCCCCGCCCCCCGTTACCTGCCCCGGCTGGCCCGCCGCCGCTTCCAGCATCCCAGCAGCCTGCCTTTCCTCCTCTCCCCGTCCTGAGCAGCCGGGAATTGTCCGTCCCGGCTCCGCGGATCGAGCGCAGGGCCGGCGCCTGCGGGGTTTTCCAATAGCGGCATTCCATTAGGGCCCCGCGCTGCTCTTACCACCGGCAATGGCAACAGTCCCATTGACTTCGCAGGGGCGAGAGCAAGCCCTGAATGGGCTGGGAAGGTAAGGCTGTGGGATTTTCTGCAGGGTTTTTTTAATTTTTGGTGACATTTAAAACCACAGCCACTTCATATTGCCTGTCCGAATGTTGGAAGAGACCTCAGGTCCTCCTGCAAAGGCAAAGGAACGCTTCTAAAGCTCCAAGAGAGCCGAAGAGGCATTTTGCCACGCAGAAATCACGAGCCCGCGTCCGGCTGCCGGGGCAGCGGCGTGCCTTGCTCTGCTCCCGGGTAAAACCTGGACAAAACCAAGCTGGGTTGAAAAGGAATGCGTTCCTTTGTCAGCACAGACATTTTCAATACCATTTCCCAATCACGGAAATCCAAGCCCATTTTCTCCCCGTTTGAGATTATGGTTGTGTTTCTCGAACGTATTTTTAGTTGCAGTGTGTATCAAAACGTTTTGCTGAGCAAGTTCTGGGTGAGCTGAAAGGTGCCAATGACAGTTTCTTTTCAAAAGGGTTGTCCAAAAGTGTCACCAAAAATAAAACATGAAACAAGTTTCTCAAGTATCATTTGAAACAACAACACTCATCTGAAAGCTGGGAAGAGTGACAGCCGCATAGTTAGCTGTCATGGGGTGGAGGATCTGAACCAGTGCCTGGTTCTTATTCATAGGGAAAAAGTCCTTCCTCTCCCCATTATCTTTCTGGTATTTGAATAGCTTTCGATAATGAGCCAAGGGAATCAATCGCTCAGAAGACAGGCAAAAATATGGGTTATGGGCAGAGAAACAAAGAAGCAGTGTCTTCCTCCTGAAAAACAAGCTGCCAGCCCCTTGGGATTAAGGGCAGGTTTTGGGGAAGCGGTCCTTCCATCAGATCCTGGAGGAGGGAGGGCAGTAGAGGTGTCTGGAGAGCACAGGACAAGAAAGTGTGACCTACCCAAAAGGCGATGCTCCGCATATCATAGGCAAAAGCCAAGATATCGGGTGCGTTTACTGTTGTGAGTGGCCTGGGGAACTGACCTGCAGACTCCTTAAGTGTCCAGTCTTCTCTGTAGCCAACAGCCTTCCCAGGTGGATTATCCTATGGATTCTCTCCATAAAGGAGAGGCCAGCATACAGCCAGAGGTGCATGTTGAGATGGATGCTGCTGTCGCACAGCATTTGTCTGTACGTCGCTGGGTGTGTACGGGATGGGGCTGTGGTGTAGGATGGGTTATGCCCGCATGTGTGGCACACGCATGTAGGAACATGTGGCGTGTACTTGGGCATGAGGATTCTGTGATCTGAGCACACGGGCACGGAAGTACCCGTGCAGAAGGATGTACATACCCCTGGGTGTCAGCAAAGCCGGTAGGCGTGTGTGCAGCTTGCAGAGCACATTTTACTGGGAGGAATGACTGCACCGTGCCGTCAGATGTGTGCCCAAGGAATGTGCCATTTTGGCAACATCAGCACAGCGGACTGGCAGATGTTTACCCATCACTTCTCCCACACTCTGGCTGTTCCTCTCCTTCCCTCTGTCCCTTCCCCTGAGCCCCCTTTTCCCTCTTGGGTCCTCCTCAGCTCTCTCCCTCTAACGATGTGACAGCATTGCCAGCTTTTTCCCAATTTTGTTATGAATGGCAGGGGTTTAAATCAGTTTTCCTCAACGCCTCGGTGTCTTCTCCACCGAGATGCCAAACGTGGTGTGAAAAGGGCCAGCAGATTCAAACGTATGGAGGGGGCTAGGATGCCGGCGTGGCCATGTGATGCGTGCTTCCTTAGCCTTATTGCAACCTTTTCCCATTTTTCCCCAAAGAGTCGTGGCATCTGAAGTGAAGGGTGGCAGCAGTGGCCTGTGTGCCCCCTCCACTGCCCCAGCTGTGCATGCCCATGACCCCAGTGTGCCTCAGCCACCCCATCCTTGCCCGGGTTCCCTGGGAACTCACTCCTTGGAGATGAGCCTCCCAAGAGCCAACAGGCTGTGGGCACTTCATCCCCACCAGATGCTGTACCTTGGCAGAGGGCACCCAGCCATGCGGGTTCCCCCTGTCCTAGAGGCCACCGCCCCAGTCTGTGTCCTGGATGCCCGTGTCCTCGCACACATCCTGGATGCCCTCGCACACATCCTGGATGCCCGTGTCCTCGCACACAGAGTCCTTCTCTCTCGGTCCATTAGTTTGTTTCCACTGCCATGGCCAGTGGCGGGCACCCGGCTCTGAAAGCTGTATTAAAAGCCAGGTCAATACCAGCCCCTGCTTATTCCCTCTGGGGAAAGTGAATAAATAATAAAAGGAGGGAGGGACTTCGTTAATTAGCAACGGGGAGGAGAGGTGGAACAGGGGCCCACGTGGAAAAATCAAGTCACACATGGGAAAAGCCAGGAGGCACCAGGATCCATGAACTCCTGTCCCCAGTGTGTGCCTGACGGGAGGAGAGATAGTGATGCCTTTCCTTCCCACCCCCCAACCCCCTCCCCCGATGCTCTGCTCTCCAGTTGTCACCTCTCTGCTCTTCCCTCATCCTCCCACCAGCTCCTCTTCCCTTCTTGGCAAGGCTTGCCAAAGGCATCAGGTCACTGCTTGGGTGCAGAGCAGACCCATGTGGGGCAGCCATCCCCCCACCCTGCAGAACCTGCGCGCCAGGGAGAGAAACGGCCACGTCTGGGTCCAGACCCGTCTTGTCCGTTTGTCCCTGCTCTTCCCCAAACGCATTCCCGTATCACCTCACTTTCTCTTCTCCTTTTTCCCTCCCTCCTCCTCCGCCTGTCTGCTGCACCTGCTTCTTCCTCTCACTCCTGCTATTTCCTTCCTTCCCCTTCTGCTTGTTCCCCCCCTTCCTCTTGCTTCTTGAACCAATTCCAAATTGATACCGAGATGTTGTTTTTCTGCTCGGTAGACCAGGGCTTGGGCGGGACAGCATTTCTTCAGCCGCCCCCCCTAAAGCTGGGTGCTCAGAGCAGCGTCCTGAGCTTTGTCCTTCTGTCCTCCTGGCATCCTAGTTCGGAAGGAGGGATTCTGCTGCCTCTGAAGGATAAGGCTCACCAGGCGTTCCCGTATTTTGTGAAATGACAGCAGAGTGATGTTACAGGTCTAGTTCTGGCTGATGCCCTCCCTCATTTCCCCATGCTCTTACTAGCCTCTAGCAAAAAAAAAAAAAAAAAAGTGGGGGTCGGTGTTTTTTTGGGTGTTTCTGAGCCTTACATCTAGAGCAGTGTCTTGCACGTCTCTGCCTCTCCATCAAATATCTAGAACCCTTCCCTGGGCAAAACTGTCCTTATCTCCAAAGCAAGCAGGGTTGTTTGACCCATCCCACTGGTAATTTTAATGCAAATGCTTCCCTCCATACATACGTTCTGTATGATCTTCTCGGAGCCTCTTATTGTAGGTCTCCCCCAGGGAGGCCCAGAACAAGGGAGGCCGCATGGTGGAGCTTCCAGGCAACAAGGCCACACCAACAGCTCATCAGTCTCTAGCCCAGGCTGCAGCCTTGGGGTCTCTCCTTTCCTTCCAAATCTCCCCCTGGGATATTAGGCTTTATTAAAAATAAATAGTTACAAATTCAGTTTTACAGCTGATGGCAGCAGGGAGAAGAACGGAGGAGGTGAAAGGAGCAAGTCGAGGGTCTGCTGTCCAGTCAGGTCACTTATCTGGCATCCCAGCCGCGCCGTGCCAGGGCGCAGTCTGAGTGTGCAAGCACAGGGCCCTGCCTCCTCTGCCAGGCGTCTCGGGAGAGGAGCAGGATGTGTTTTTCAAGAGGGCTGGGAGAACTGGGTCTGAGTCCGTGGAGCCGAGCTGCTTCTGGAGGTGACAGATGCCAAAAGCCAAGGAGAGCACAGAGTAGGCTACGCACAGCGTCCTTGTCTCCTAGCCTGGCATTTGCAGTGGAAGAATATGGATTTCAGTTCTCGATCTGGTTTATGTACAGAGAGAGAGTCATGTGCAGAAGCAACAAACATGCAAGTAACCCCTCCCTAGAGATCCTTCCCCACTCCCTCCAGGAGTCCGCAACTCTCCCGGCCATCCTCGTCTGGTCCGTGCTTAGGTATCGCTCATCTCCTAAGGACGGTCCCGACTCCTGATATCCATGGGGCCTACCCACGCCGAGAGGCAACAGAAAGTCTGCTGTAGCCTCAGCAGCAGAAGCACTCGCTGTGGGTCCCGCTCTGTCCGTTGAGGGCACGGACTCCTGTCACCTCTCCAGAGATGAGAAACCAGGCATGCTGCTCTCCCATCACCAGGGATCCTAGCACAAGCTGCACGCGCTGGAAGAGTAGTGTGTCCTCACTCCTCTTCCAGGCTGTATGACTACACGGGAAAGGGAATATATCAGAGCAGCTCCAGGCCTTGATGTACTCAGGGGCTGAGAGGCAGTCACGGGAGGCATTTTTTCGTGGGCAAGGGACTTATCCAGCTACGTACGGGTGCAGAACGGAGGAGGAGACGGTGGGTGACGGGTGTGGAATGAGGAGGCTGGAGGAGCTAGATGGCTGACTCCCTGCGGTATGAGATTGTATCTAGGGGTAGAGTTGCCTGGAGCCGCTCCAGGTCCAAGTGGCTTCCAAAATCCATCATCTGGATGACGCCTCCCTCTTCTTTAGTGCTGCCCCCTAACACCACACCCACTTCGTCATCGTCTTCATCTTCGTCTTGACTGACAAGAGCCAGCTCGTTCTCGTAGCAGAAGGCACTGGGAGGTGGGGGAGAAGGTAGGATGGTCATCTTGCTTTCTTGCAGCTCCCGGGCTGAGCAGCAAGGCGTGCCGGCTACCTCGTAGGTCTTGTGAAAGCGTGAATAATCCACTTTGTAGTGGTTCTTCTCCTCAAACACAACTGGTTCAAAACGGTGACCCCAGAGGATCTCACTAGCAAGGTAAGAGCTTCGTGCCTGCGTGGTCATGGCTGTGGCTTCCACCATCCCCTCCAGGATAACAACAATCTCAAAGTTCTCCGTCTCCAGCTCCTCCTTGCCAATCCCATAGAGTGGGCTCTCCTCGTCAATCTCATGAACGATAATGATGGGTGAGACCAAAAATATACGATCCAGGCCCACGTCATAGCCCACATTGAGGTCCCGCTGGTCCAGGGGGAGGTATTCCCCTTCCTCTGTCATGTAGGGTTTGATGAGCTGGGCTCGGACGTGGGCCTCCACGATGTGGCTCCTCCTCAGGTTGCCCACCCGCCACATGAGGCACAGTTTGCCATCCCGCACGGAGATGACCGCATGGTGACTGAAGAGGAGGGTCTGCGCCCGCTTCTTGGGCCTCGCCATCTTGGCCATAATGGTGCCGATCATAAAGGAGTCGATAACGCAGCCCACGATGGACTGGACCACAACTGCCATGATGGCCAGCGGGCACTCCTCAGTCACGCAGCGGAAGCCGTAGCCAATGGTTGTCTGTGTCTCCACTGAGAAAAGAAAAGCACCCAGGAAGCTGTTCACATGCATGATGCAGGGCTTGAGGAGAGAGGGACCACCCCCCACCGCTGGTGCATTGAGGTCGCCGTGGAAGAAAGCGATGCACCAGAAAAGGAAGCCGAAGAAGAGCCAGGAGACCAGGAAGGCGGCGGAGAAGATCATGAGCATGTACCGCCAGCGCGTGTCCACGCAGGTGGTGAAGATGTCGGCCATGTAGCGCTGAGACTTGTTGCTCAGGTTGGCAAAGTAGACGTTGCACTGGCCGTTCTTCTTCACAAAGCGGTTGCGGTGCTTCCGCCGGGGGGCATGGCCCTTCCCGTTCCGGCTGTGCCCGTTCATGCTGCCCAGCGTGGAGACCTTGTGTCCATCCTCTTCGGTCGAGACGATGCTGTACCTGGAAGAGAAGAAATAGGCATTTTCAGCAAAAATACATGAAGAACAACAAGCACCGAGGCAGCGAGCGTGAGAGACGCGTGGGTGGCTCACAGGGCTATGTCAGCCTGGCGTTGAAGCTCATAACACCGTGTTTCCCTGGTTATTGCACTGTGGTGCCACACTGACCAAACTGGTGGATCTTGGCTTCAACAGTTGCCAAGTCTTGCGGTCAGGAGGTTGTATCTGGCAACGTCCTGACCGGACAGCAAAACAGGAGAAGCTTGTAAAGCTGTGCTACATCCCAGCCTTTGCGTGAGGAGGCCAATGGGACAGCTGGGAAGCCTGGCAGCAAGCGCCCGTGTTCTGGCCACATTTCGGCCCTGATATTATATAAGGCCTTGAGTTTCTATTTTCTCCTTCGCTCTCCTCACTGATTTCATGGTGCGTCGGTGACAATGTTTATACACTTCCTGGGCTCAGGACAATTCAGTTGCCACAGCAACGCGCGTGGCTCCCAGCATCCCGCATCCGAAGCCAAAGGTGTAATTTGGAGATCAACAGCCAAAGTGCTGGCAGATTTCCCTGGGAGAAGCTCCCCAGACGCTTTCTGGGAGATGTTTGTCCCCCCACCCTGCAGGCTCCCCTCCCTCGCGGGCAGCACTGCTGCTGCCCCTTGTGTGCTGCTGATGGGTCTGCGGTTGCAGAGGTGATGGCACAAGATGCTCTGACCACTGAGGGAATCACAGGAGTGCACAGACCCACCAAGACCGCTCTGCCCTCCTGACTGCCAAGCCCTGGCTTCCCAGGACCTGTTGGGCTGGCAGTGCCTCCCCCTCACCCCGTAGTGTTGACATGTCAGCCGGAGCCCTCCAGCATGGGCTGCTTGTCCCTCATCCTCCTCTGGTGGGAAGAGTGAACTGGGGATGCACATGTGGCTGGAATTGTGATTCCTGGGGGCAGCGGGCTTCGGCAGCACTGCTGGAATCTGTAATTTCTGGTCCATGCAGCACTTGGCTCCCCCCCCGAGCACTGCTCCCACGTATGGTGTGTCTTGGGTTGGAGAAAGAGAGAGGAGCCACATCTTGGAGCAGGAAAGCCCCTGGCAGATAGTTTGAGAGGAATATACCAAAATGCAGGCTGAAGGTAGGACCTGAGGGGCCAGATGAGGAGGACTAGGCCACCCTGGGTGGCAGCAGCCCTCGAGAAAGGGTTACTCACCGGTTGACTCGGACACTGCCCATGGCTCGCTGTATCATCAGGTGTCAGGGGGCCGTGGGAGCTGGGAGGGCGCGGGATCTCATGCAGCAGCACTCACATGGGACCGGGCGGCTCCGGGTTTCACCTCCGGCAAGCTGGGACCCGTGCTGCCATTGCGATTGCTCCTGGGCACGCGCCTTGCGGAGAAGGATGGAGCAAAACGCAGTCAGAGTCCCCTCCCCCGGCTCCGACAGCACCCGTCCCATTCCCAGAGCAGGGGCGCAGGGCTCCCAGCCTTTTGCTCAGGAGGGCTCTGGAGGTGTCCCTGTGGCAGACTGGTTGCAGACCGCGTTGCATGGCACGCAGCCCCCGTGTTCTCCAGCATCTACTGCCGGGAGGGGCGCCGGGCTGGCCGGTCACCGCTCTCCACACCAAGGGCACAAGGACTGAGCAGCTTGCAGGGCCCTTGCTCTGAGCCATCATATTAATATCGTAGCTTACAGCAGGACGAGAGCTCAGCCAGGCTAAATACCTCGCACATAAGGACTAGAAAAGCACTGACATGCACAGCAGCCCTCAGGGATCCCCGTCAGCGCAGCCTCACCCAGGGGGGATTTATTTCCAAGGGGTGCAGAACATCCTCCCCCCTGTTTCAGAGAGAAGAAAAGCGATGGGTAGAGCCAGAAAGGAGAACTGATGGAAGAGCCTAGGAGTAGGTGAGGAGAAGGCGGTTAGAGCAAACAGACCTTGTGACGTGCCCTGCGTACAGCATCCAAGGAGGCGGCCTAGCCCGGGAGAGGGTGTCCAGGAGATGTTACGTCCCAACCCGGTCCCCCCCAAACTGAAGAACGGGGAAACCGAAGAGTCAAGAGCTGACCTAACCCGCCTGCCCAGAGCTGCTGGGAAGCGAAATGCGGTGAGGTGGTAATGATTCACAGATTAGGAAGGGCTTTGTACACCCATGCTAATCCCACGCTGTAACCTGTGGATTACAGCAGCCAGTGCGGAGCGCAGGACGCAGGCACAGCTGGCTTGCTCGCTTCCTCCCAGCCTCACCAACAAGCGACCAGTGGTTGCCATATCTGGGACAAATCCAAGGATTTCTGGGCCAAATCCAAGGCTTAGAGCTGCTTGCAAGTGGTCATGCGTGGACAGGAGGGAGGAACAGCAAGTGATGTTGTCAGGGACAGAAAAGCTGGTGAGACTCATCATCCCTGTCTCACCACCAGGGCTGCAGGACGGGGCTTCACAAGGCTAAGGGCGACCACCAGCTTCCCCCAGTTAGGAGCAGCAAGTAAGGAGCTCCAGACATCACCTCCAATGTGCAAGCACTGCCGTTGTCATGTCTGGGATGAAGATTAACCAGCAGTCTCTCCTCCAGAGACCAAGGTTACCGAGACGGTTTAAGCCCTGCTGCAACACAAACGTGGCTGCTCAGACCAGGGATGTTACGGGACCGGGAGAAGACAGCAGCCTTGCAGTCCACGACTCACCATATAGAGGTAAAAGAGAACAGCTGCCTGAAACTTCCCATCAGGAAAAAGCACTTTGGTACTGAACTCTGCCAGCACCCATCCCCTCACTGCCCTACAGCGTCCAAGTCTTTTAGGAGGGTCGGCTTGGCCAGCTAGGGGAAATTTTAGTGTGTAGCTGGGTAAACCGACAGCAAAAACTGGGCTTGGCAACCTAAATTCATGAGGAATATCGAGGGGTGGCCCAGAGGTGACTTTGTGCCCACAGATGGTCCCACTAGGATAAAGCTACCCCGTATGTTCAGTGATTACACGGTGAATTTGTGTGGCAGGGTCCCACAGGCCTTTGGGAGGTGACAAAGGCGGGGCATTTCCCTCTGTGCCAGCCCCAGCCAGGCCATCCTCTCCAACCAGTGCCTTCCCGGGCCAGCCCGGATAAGCCAAGCTCCTCCTTAGCCAGCACTGGCACTGACAGGAGGCACTGTCACAGCTCATCTACGGATACTTCCTAACTTCCTAAAGGTTTTTGACCACGACTCCCACCCCTTCCCCCAGCTGCAGGAACGGGCGCACAGTTTCTAGAGACTTTGGGTTTCTGGCCCAGGTGGTGGCCACCTCCAAAAGAAGAGACTCGAGGACCTAAGGAGCTTCTGCCCACTGAAATGGTGTGCAGCAGCACCCAGGTCGCTGCCCTTACCCACCCCCACCCCACCCAGAAGGGGCAAAGGAAGGAGGCGAAACGCAGGGACCGCAGGGCTGTGCTCGTCTCCGGTTCTGTCTGGCACAGCTATGGGACGGGATGGGATGGGCACACTGTTTAAGAGCGCTGCATCCCGTGCTGCTGTGCTTCCCCCCGGCCCCCCCACGGGAGCTCAAGTCAGCCGGAGCGGTGGCCCGGCCTCTCGCGCAGAGCCCACTGTGGCTGGATCTTGCAGCTCGGAGCCTGGGAGACATTTGCTGCTGGCTCCGCGGTGCCGAAACAGAGCATCGGCAGCCAAAACTACCTGTGGTTTGTGCTTGATTACAGGAAAAGTATTTCTGGGAAGAGTAAAGCCTACAAATGTGAACACACACACACACACACACATTTCAGCATGTGAGAGAAAATGGTTTTAGTAGGGACTGTAGCGGCAGACCCGTGGTCACAGTCCATACTCATGCGCAGGACTCGCACGGATTCACGGCTGGTTTTCCACTTCAGAAATTTTGCCGGTAGCCTTGAGGACCTCAGCAACGAAGTGCAGGGACTGCGCTCCGGAGGCGAGCTGTCTGATGGACCAGTTTGCGCCCGTTATTATCTTCTGGAGGTTCTGCAAGGCGAAGTCTACGTTGTACTTCACTGCGCCCAGGTTGGTCGCTTGGCCTGCTCTCAGGCTTTCGTTCTCCGCCTTGGATCTCTCCAGCTCTCCCTGGAGGAGAAAGATCTCCTGTCTCAGCTTCTCCGCGTTGCTCTCTGCCTCCAGAGCCCGCTGGGTCATGAGCTGAAGGTTCCAGGCAGTCTGCTGGGCGTAGGCCTGTAGCTCTTGGGCTTCCCTCTCCTCTTTGGCCCGTCTGGCGTTCAGCTGCTCCTCCAGCTGCTGCACCGTGGCCTCCTGGCTCTCCAAGGAGCTCTTCATGCTCTGGACCATCTTCCTGAGCGCGGCGTTCTCCTCCCTGAGCGTGTCGTAGGTCGAAGGCAGGGATGGGAATGCCCCGTCCCTCACGGCCTCCTCGTGCAGCATGCGGGGCTCGGCTCCCCCAGTGTGCCCAGGGTACCCCAGGTAAGGGTCGCTGGCATGGGCCCACATGGCAAAGGCATCCAGCCCCGAGCGCTTGCCCACGCTAGGCTGGAAAGGGTTGTAGGAGCCACAGGGTGCCACACCAGCGGCTTGGGAGACACGCGGCCTAGGGTGTTCGGGGAGGTGACGGGTCCAGCTGAGGTCCTCACCTTTGGACATGCTGTCAGGCCATCCTATCTCTTTGGAAAATTCCTCACGGCCCAGCGCCGGCTTGTCCAACCCGTTGGCATACATTCCATTTTTCACTCCTCCATCTTTCGCCATGTAAGGTTGCCTGGGGTTTAGGGAAAATGGGATGGCTTCTCCCAGGTCCTTCATCTGGCTGTCACCTGAGCTGTCACAGCTCTCGCTCTGGGGCGAAGGACAGGGAGAATAGCTGAAGTAGCTGAATTTGTTGTTCTTGGCTCCATCACCTTCCAAGCCTTGAGGCTCTGGGAAGATCCTCCCCGTTCCCTCAGGGATGCCAAACATCCAGGACATTTTTCAGGCTGGTTCGTCCTTCAGCAAGCCGGGGGGGGGGATCCAAATTATCCTCCTGGAGCCTGGGTGACGCAGGGGGGTGGCAGTGAGAAGCCGTGTGCCAATTTCTTCAGCCTCAGCGATGCTGGCCAGGGAAGAGGAGGTCACCGGGGAAGAGGAGGTCACCTGCAGTGCGATCGTCAGGGTGTTCGGGAGGGAGTGAGGAGAACCGGGCACCTCGCTGCCTCTGCTGCCTGGACACCAGGACTCTCCAGGGTCTGTGACGTCACTTCCTGTCCTGAGGCCACGGCCAGGGTGGAGAGGAGCCAATCAACTGCAGGAGCTCTTTTTTTGGCAGCGGAAGGACAAGCTGGGGCCTGGTGGCTGCAGAGCCCACCCCATGGCATGCCTGTGGGCAGAGGGGAGCTCACGAAGCCACCTGACACCCCCGGTGCTGCGGGGGCGAGGGTGACCTGCCATCCCCGGGCAAGCAGCGTGGGGCAGAGGGGACAACCCCCAGCGGGAAGGTGAAGGCGCTGGCGTTTGAGGGCCAGGCCTCACCCGGGGCAGAGGCCGGAGGCACCAGCAGCGCTGCTGTGGCCGGCAGCGTGGCCCCGCGGTGGTGCCGATGTGATTCAGCCCCTGCTGCCAGCTGGCACCGGGAAGCGTTAGCAATGCCGGGCGCCGCGAACGCGGAGCGGCACGAGCCAGGAGACGAACGAAAATAAACCCACTTACCACTTCCACCCCAACACACCCCCGCTGCGCACGGTGCCGCCACGGGAAAGGCAGACGGGCAGGCGAGAAACCCCGGGCTGGGGACCGCCGGCACACGGATGGTGGCGTAGCCACCGTCCCTCCTCAGCAGCCGGTGGCCCAGGGCCACTGCTGACAACGCTGCCTGCAAAACTGGAAGCCGGGGGCCCAGACCAGGAGCCCCAACCCAACGTAAACGCGGTTCAAATGGCTGCGCCTTGGACGCCTGAAACACAAATGGGATGAAGGGGGAAGGTTCAGGGGTGCCTCCAGCAAAAAGGGGTGACATTCACATCCCGAACAGGGAGCTGCTTGTCACATGGACTAGGGGGAGGAAAGCCCAGGAGAGAGGTGAACCCCAGAGCATGGCCAATGACCTTTCCTGGAGCTTGCTTTGCCTCCTGGGACCCACACATGGCGGGGAAGCCAGGGAGTGAGCAGTGATGGATTGGATGAAAGCATGCTGCTGGGTGCAGCATGGGGCACCCTGGGAGATGCTAGGCAGGAGGCTGCACTCCGGAGAGAGGCCTCTCCACCCCTCTGCCGCCCTGTCCCCGGCATACATGAACACCCAGGTGTTTCATGGCCTGGGGTAGCCCCCCAGCGCTTTGGGAAGCTTAGGCATCACAGACACTGTCCTGCGACATTGAAACTGTCAGCCAGGTGGGTCTCCAGGGGCCAACAGCCTCCTCCAGCCCTGCAGCCCAGGCTGCCCTTCTCTCCTTCCCACCCACCTTCCCCCTCCCGTGCCCTAGGCTGAGCGACGTCTGAGACACTGCGCCGTGCTGCGGTCACCCCTGCCGTCCCGGGTGACACTGTACCCCAGCAGCCCAAGCCACCGCCGCAGCACACGCTGCCCCCCCGGCGCTGCTCTGACCCCCAGCAGGCATGTGGGGCCAGGCTGCTGCCATCGCTTTCCGAGGGGTCTGCGGGCCAACAACGGCAACGTCAGGGTGCGTGGGGCGGATGCAATGCCTCCATCGCTCCGTCCCCGGGGCACGGCGCAGCGCCTCGCACGTCCCAGGCTTTCTCCAGCTCCTGCCAGAGCGGATCATATGTTGTCAATCCCGCCTGGAATCTGCGGTGGAAGAGTCTCATGAAACAGAACAGAAAAGTCCACGCTGAAGCACTCCCCCACTTCTCTTTTTATAACAACCGTATCTGGTGCTCTGGGACGCACACCGTGAACGACGGCGATGGAAAAATCCCAGGGTATTTTTACACTCCTAGTCTTTGCTTTATCTGGAGTCGTCTGGCAAACGCTTCCCTCCTGTCTGTGGTCAATACCGCAGCCGCTGCCGGCGCTGCGCTTCATGCCTCTGCTCCTCTCGCCGGCTGCGTAGCACCGTCCGGTTTAGAGATCACTGTCCACAGACCCATCCTGCCGGCTCGGACATGGGACACAGCAGACGTTCTCGCCTCTCGGGGAGCCAGGGTGGAAACACCCGCGGCGGAAAGGTGACCCCTTCGGCTCTTAGCGGGGACTCGCAGCCCCACGGCATTCGTCCCCTCCATCCTCTTTGTAACCTCACCTCTTCTCCTCTGCCCCGCAAACGTCCCCGGGGCTCACGCCGGGGCTCGTAGGGCGGCTGGGTGCCATGGGGTTGCCTTGCTGCCAGAGGCCGCGGCCGCGCTCCCGCTCGCCCGTGCCGGCGGGGCTGGGTGCTCGGTGCTGTACGGGCGCACGTGAAGGCGCCGGCACCGTGCGGGAGAGGTTTTACCGTATTAAAAAGGCAAGTGACATATGGAAGGTGAGGGGAGGAAGCTGTAATCAACTCCATACCATTTTTATATACACACTTCTGCCTTTTCGTTCAATAATTATAAATAGATCGAGTAAGCGCCAACAGTCCCCATCTGCCCCGCGAGGCACGGTCCGCTGACCAGTTTCTCTCTCCCGAAGAGGATTTCGTTAACCTGCCTCTGCCCGGTTTACATTTTGGGGTGGAGTGAGAAGGGGGGATCATTTTTTTTCCCCACCCTGCGAAGCTCTGGAGCCTGGGGATGGGTAATATGAAAACAAAACAAAATGATTTGAAGTTAAACCATCTCGGTGTGTGACTCAGAGCTATTCATAGCTCCCTGAAGCCAGCTGCAGCAACGGAGCCAGAAGGATTCTGCCCGTATTATTATTCCAATTACCATCTGAATTAAAAGTTTGAGCAGTGATCAGCCCACATACTGACGGGAGGGGGAGAGGAGAAAGCGAAGAGGGAAGGAGAGAAAGAGAGAGAGGGAGAAAAAAACAGATAAAAATGGGATCCACACAAAGGTCCCCAGGATGACAAAGTCGGGAAGAGGCACGGAAAGGTGACAGCATCACCTCCCGCCTGCTCCCACACCGCCCCGGCGATCCCTGCTCCGGCCCTATCGTCTGGGCGATGGTGCTGCAAGAGTGGCCACCCGCTCCCCAGGATTCCGGCCAAGACAGGGTGTACCCCACAGCGCGGCTGGTGGGATGGGCACGGGTGCTCACCGGCTCTCCTCTGGCTGGGGGACAAGAGGCAGAGGCGGGGGGGTGACAGAGCAGGAGCGTAAGGAGAGGAGGCTGCTGGGGAGAAGTCCCCGCTTCTTGTGGAGTGGGATAGGTGGGTGTTATTCCCTGTGGCTGGCGTCACAGGGAAAACTGAATGCCAGAAGGCCCCTGGCCTTCCCTGGGTGGAGGTCTTGGCCAAAAAGGAGCCGGGTTTCTACAGCAGCCAGGGCTGCAGACCACATCCCACCTGCTCCCGAGGAAGCGCTGGGGCTGCCATGCGCCCCAGCACCCGTCCTGCCAAAACCACGGAGTAGATGCAAGATCCCCGGGAGCTGGGAAAGCGAAGGCGCCGGGGTGTCCCCGGGGTCCCCACGTCCCAGGGGCGGCTGTGGTGCACTCAGGTCACCTCCTCCAGCTTCCCAGCACGACCGCACCAGCGACAAGGGCATCTCCCCTCAACCCCCAGCCCAGGAGCTCCCTCCGCCGAGCACCCCGCCGAAAGGCCGTCCCCAGTGGCGTCCCGGCGCGTCTCCAGCACAGAGCCTGTCCCCAGCCCGTGCCGGCAGGCCAGGAGGGCTGCCCACGCAGGGCCTCTCTGTGGCTTTCGGCTAGCTGGGGATGAGGGTCGATACCGGTGCGCAGGAAAAGGGGGGCAAGGCTGGCTCACGTCACCTGCCTGCGAGGTGTCAGGGTGCCTCTGCAAAGCACCCGGCATGGCAGGTGCCTGCAAGGGGGTTGTGGATGGCTACAACAGCGCCAGCAGCACCCAGGGCAAAGCCAGCTCTGTGCCAAGCCCCTGGCTGAGGGCGGCTGCTGCACCAGGGCTGAGTTCCCAGCCTGGCCTGGTCGCTCAGCGCCAACCCATCAGCAACAGGGGAAAGCAAAACATACCCCCAAAACCCTCCTCTAACAGGGAGCCCAGTGGACCCACCAGCCTTCTGAGGGGGTGCCAGCTTCTCCCCTTTCAGCCACACCTGCTAGGCACCAGAACCGGAGCCGAGGGAGCATCCCAGGTGAGCTGCAAACCGCATCCCTGCAGGGAGCGGATCGACTATTGCACTACGCGGCTGCTGACCCGTATTGCTGCAGCTCGCTCGCTCTGGGTACACTAACGCACCTGAAGGACGTCAGGCCTAAGCGCTGCCCAACGCCCGCGGCGTGGAGGACCGGCCCCCCCACCCCTTCCCCTGCCCCCCGGCAACCCGACGTGGCAGGGGCTGCCATCGCGGATAGACTCGGGCGCAGGGGGACAGGAGGGAGGTGGCAGCCGCGTTTGCACGCCACCACGCCTGTGGCATCCCCCCCGCCATCGTCACGGGTCGCTGCCGTAACCCCGCTGCTCCGGGCTGCGATGCTCGCTCCCGCTGGCACCCTGCCCACTCACCTGCCTCTCACCCAGGCACCGGGTGCTGCCCGCAGCTCCTGCCTGGCCACCTCCGCCCGGACGCGAGGCTCTTTCTCGGTGGTGGGAACGACGGGGACGGGAGAGGAATTCTGAGGCTGCTGGGTCGAGTCCCGTGGCAGGCACCGCCTCTTCATAATGCCATCGAGTTTTTCGGAGGGATGAAGCGCCTGCCTGTCCAGCCTCTGGGATGCCCGGTGCCCTTCAGCCCCCGCGCTCACCGTGCTGCTGGCAGGGCCAATCTATACAGCTCTCGTGGGGCTATAGGGCTGCTTTACCCTCCCCTATAGGGGACCCACTTTTGACACCCTCTTTCTAGAAGTCTCTTTTCGGCTGGCCCCTCTGCGTGGGTGCCAGCAAACACCACGGCCCGGCGCAAGGAGGGGAGCGGGTGAGAGGAGGAGGGGGAGCAAAGGTGAGGGCAGGGGAAGGGAGAACAGGCAGCGGAGAGGCAGACGGGACGAGGCCGGCAGCTCATTGCACCAGGGCTGGCACCGCTGGCCGGGGAGGGAGAGAGGTGAGGAGGGAGGGAAGGAGGGAGGCAGGAGAGGTGTTGGGGTCTTTTCTCCGAGCCTTTCGCAGGGGGACAGAGTGGGGGACGCTGCCTCCCTCGTTTTCGCACAGCACCAGGCTCCCTCTCGAAGTGTTTCGGGAGAAATGTTGCCATAGAAATGGAAGAGCCATCCAGATTGCGAGGGGCAGGCCCACCGCCACGGTGTCGGGGCTGGCGCAGGCGCGGGCACAGCGGCAGCAGCGTCCCCGGCCCCGCAGCACGGGCAATGCCCGGCTGGAGGGTACCTTGCCCTCTGTCCTCTGCTCCCTCACCTCCAGCCAGAGCTGCCGTGCCAGCCCCAGGTGGCATCTCCTCCCCAAACGCACCGGTGGGTGATGCCGCAACAGCCCCTCCAGGCAAGGTGCCTGCCACCAGGCCCCCGAGAGGATGGGCACGGAGGCGCACGGGTCACTGGGGCAGTCGGGGACAGGGGCGCGCCGCAGCAGGTTCCTATCCCTCATCTGCCCGGGCCACGGCATCACCTTCCCTGCTGGATTGAACAGGGGTGAGACTTCTCAGGGCAGGAGCCAGCTCAAAGGTGGCCCCTGCCTGTGCCAAGCACCCCCCCACTGCCAGAGCATCAGCATCTCTCCCGAGAAAGGGCTTCAAGACTGACCATCCCCAGTAAAGCCACCCCGTTGGGGGAAGAAACCAGTGCCGGTGCCTCCGGGGGCTCCATGTGAGGTCCCTCCGCCCCGGCCAGGGGCACAGGAGCAGCGCCGTCGAGGGACACGGGTTCAGCCCGACGCACTTCCGCGGCGCTGCGAGGCAAGCGCAGATGGCTTCGCTCGGACCTCGCCATTCCCAGAAAAGCGAGCGCCAGCGGGAGGCGGGGAGTCGCGCGCTGCGAGTAAGGGATCGATCACTAAGACGCCAGCGTCCATCTATCGATCCCGGGGCGCGCTGTCGGGTCGAGCCAGCCCGGCGCGGTAACGAGGCAGGACAGCGGGAACTTGCTGAGGGCAGATGCCATTAACTGCGCCACTCCGCGTCTGCGCTGTCAGCGCGCGGCGGGTGCGGGTGGCCGTCACCGTGCCCTCCTCCCCCTTGCTGGCGCCCTCCCACCAGCGATATCGCCCCAGGCACACGGCTGCTCCCGGGGTGGTGGCCCGCCACTGAGCTCGGGGTGGCCGAGCAGCCGGAGGGGCCAGCGGGGACCCGTCCTGCTGGCTGACTCCATCCTTCCCTGGCCACCTCCTCGCTTCCCAGCTTCCCTTGAAAGCCACGGCAGAGGGCCACGAGGGGAAGGACCACTGCCAGCCCCGCACGTTGTGGCCCTTGGTCTTGGCATCCCAAGAGGGGAGGAGATGGAAGCGGAGAAAGGTGGAGGAGAGGGAGCCCCACCTCTCCCCACATCAGTCCTCTCCAGCTCACCCGGTCCGTGGCCACCCTGCTCACCATCTCCTCTCTTCCCCACCGCCCCTGTCCCCACCAGGCTCACGTTTCCCTCCGGAGGCACATATTCCCCCCGTCCTTATTATTATTGTCAGCGGTACACACCAGCCACGTGCCGGCGTGACTCAGGAATCTGTGGGCACCACTTCCGATGGCGAATGGAGAGGGGGGCACGTCCCCACGTCTTCGGCGAGACGTGCTCCCCGCGCAACCCCCATCCCCTCCCGGGCTCCGGGTGACCCCGAGCCCCGGGTCCCTCTCCACACCTCCCACCTCCCGCAGATGTCTCCTCCTGCGAAGCCGAGGAGGGCACGGAGCAGGGGCGGAGGGTAGCCTCGGAGCCATGTCACCTCCGCCACGCGTCCCCCGCCCGCGCCGTCACCGTCTGCCCTTCTCAGCGCACCCCCCCCCGCGGGGGCGAAGGGAAGGAGGGGAGAAGGGAGAGGCCCCGGAACCACCGTTCGCTTTGCCGTGGATGGAGCCGGGGCTGGGCGGTGGGGACGGGAGATGCCAGGCTCTGGCAGAGAGACTTGGTTGTCTCCAGGTGGTTTTCCCAGGAGGGAGGGCACGGGGGGGCCAAAGGTGGCACCAGGGATGTCCGACGTGACCTGCCTGCCTGCTCCGGCCCTGCGGGGGACACCTGCCTTGCCAACGGGGAGCAAAGGCAGAGGTTTTCTGCCTCACGGCTTCCTCCTGAGCCCCGTCACCCAACCCCAATATCCACAAGACCCTGTCTGGGGGATGTTGGACCACCACCAGCGGGATCAGCCACCCTGGGACTGGAAGAGCCGGAAGGCAAGGGAGAGGGGCCAGCTCTGGAGCCCAGAAAGCTCCACGGGCAGCGGGAGAGCCAACACTTCGGCCCTGGTTGCACCAGAGCGCTGGGAGAACGGGCCTCCAGCTCCGCTCTTCCCCGGGAACGGGCCGGGAGCATCGCCCGCGCGGTGCCGGAGAAGCGAAAGGCGCGCAAGACCCAGCCCCGGGCGAGAAGGTGCTAAGGAAAAGAGGGGGAGCCGGAAAAACGAAGAAGTGACCTGCAAAGTGACCGAAGTCAGAGTGGCGGGGGGAGGGGAGGGAACGTGGGGAGACTTACAGGCAGGCGCCCACCCCTGCCCCTCGGCCCGCGGCCGCCCCGGTAGCCGTATGTGCGTACGCCGTGCACACGGGCAACTTTATCATTCCCCGGCACGCTCGCATGAAGCCGCGCAGCTCTCCCCAAGTTATATTTATAGCTGTTCCTCGGAGCGAGCAGCGGATGAAACAATACGTTATTTTCCTAAGGGATAAAAAAAAAAAACCACCAACCGAAAACCAAAAACCCTTTCCCGGTCTCGTGCCGGCGAGGGGAGCAGCGCGCCCCGGCACCGCCTCTTACCCGGGGTCCTGCCGAGGGCTGCCGCCTGCTCCAGCCGTGCCGAGCCAACATCAGAGGAAGGGGAAAGCGGCCGGATTCTCCATCTCCCCATGAAGCATCGCAGCCGGACCGGAGGATTCGGGGAGGTCTCTCTGCAGCCTCTGGCTCGGGGTTGGGTTTTTTTCCTCCCTCCGAGGAGCTAGTTCTCCGCTGCGACCTGCTCCTCTCCTAACTCTGCCCTGCCCACGCCAGCGCTCTCCTCCTGCCTCTGCTTCTCCTCAGCATTTTTCGCTCCCGGGAGCGTCCATCCCACGGAGCGCTGATGTGCCTTCACGGCTCGGCGATGGGTTCGGGTCTCCCCCTCCTTCCCTGGCGTTATTCTCCCGTGCTTCTCGTTGCCCCCCCTGCTCTAGTCCCTCAATTCCCCCCTCTCCCTTCCACTCTTCCTCCCTTGGCGCTCCGCTCCCGTTCCCTGGCTGCCTCTCCCCCTCGCTGGCTGCGATGCAGTCTGTAGCTGAGAAGTCAGTAACTCCGTGGTAGGATCCAACAGCTTTCCGCTACTTTAGCCCATCCTCGCGTGTGAGCTCAGAGCCACGGAGGCACCGCCACGGAGCCGCCATGGGGGAGACGGGAGCGCATCCATCGGCAGTGGGAAGGGGACAGCGGGGATGCCCGATGCCCCCGGGGAGGCGAATCCTCCCGCCGGGCTGGAGCGAGGGGGTGAAATAGCTGCGCCCAAGGGAGGGGTTTCCACCTGGATTTGGGGTGCCGAGATGAGACCTCGCCCTGAGGAAGGACCGGGCTCTCCCGGATCCCGTGGGGAATCGCCTCCCCGCCCCGCAGTGCTGGGGCTGTCCTGCCAGGACAGGCGATGCTGGGGACCGGAGCGTGGGCAAGGGGGGACGGGCCCTTGGGAATCCAGGCTGCCCCGTGGCAAATCCGTCCCAGAAACCTTCCCTGGGTCTCCGTAGACGGCAGTTTCAGGGGCTTTGAAGGGGTCACTGCTTGGTGGCAGGGCGAGTGGCTGGGGCACCAGACCTGACCCCGCAGCTGTAGGCACAGGGTCCCAGGGACAGCCCTGTGCCCGGCTGGCGGGGTCCATGGCCATGGTTGCCGTCTTGGTGTCCCAGCTGCCATCCCCAGGGTTGAGGCCTGCACTGGGAGCTCAAAAAAGATCCAAAACCCCCACTTTTTTGTGTCCTCCGGGTCCCAATCCCGCAGTGATCCCGACTCTCCTTCCCAAAATCATCCCGACATCCCCTGGCACACGGGATGCCCCTCACACAGCACACTGCGGGGACCGCCATCCCCCGCCAGCATCAGCGAGCGCTGCTGCAGCGAGCACAGCCCGCCCTCCCCGGGCACGGCCCCCCGGGGGGAGCAGGGACCATCCTTAGCCGCTCCTCGGGCAGGTGACCAGCAGCAAGTGGGGAGCACGGTAGCCTCCAGCACCGGCCAGCTCGCCCCGACCCCACCGCGGCCACTCCCCAACACTCGGACTGGGGTCCCGGGGAGCCGCAGTGCCTGGGTGGAGCGGGGCCAGCCTGCTCCCTCCGCCCCTCTGCAGCCATCCCTGGGGAGACCTTGTCCAGAGGGTTTGGGGGGCACTAACTTTCCCAAAAGCCCCGTCCCCCATCCCGAGAGCCACCCCCCAGGGGCTGCACAGACCCGCGCGGTGAAGCGCAGCTGCCCTCTGGGTCTTTCCGTGCGTAAGCGGATGCTGCCGAGACATCCCGCTGCTTCCCGAGCGGGCGAAGCCACCGCGCACCTGCGCACCCCGGCAGCCGCCTCGGCTTCAGGGTGGGTTCCCCGGCTCTGCCTTTCACTCCTCATCGCCGGCTCCCCCCGAGACCTGGCTGCGCTTCCCTCCTGGGCAGCGAGAGGATGAACAGCTGCACCTCGTGCAGGGCGCCGCTCCCCGGCACGGCCGAGGCCATCGGGAGGGACACGGGGACGTCGCATCGAGGATGCCACCAGCCCCTGGCTGCCCTTGTGCCCCCGGGGTGCTGTGTCCCGGCCACCCCAGGCCTGCCGGCCCTGGCAGCGGCGTGGCTCACACTCGCCACCCCTGCCCGTCTCCACCGGCACCGTCTTTAATAGGAAGCATGGAATATTTTAGCACCTATGGAAAAGCCACCACAGACGGTGGTGGCAGCCGTTGCCAGGGAGACGCTCCCAAAAATAGCCCCACTCCGCCAACCTTTCCCGATGCTGCTGTGGGGATGGGGGAGGCAGGGGGATGGAGAGACAGAGGGATGGAGCAGTGGAGGGATGGAGGGATGTTTGGAGAGAGGGATGGATGGTGAAGGATGGAGGGATGGAGGAATTGAGGGATGGAGGGATGTTTGGAGGGAGGGATGGAGGGATGGATGGTGAGGGAAGGGGGGTGGAGGGATGGAGGAATGTTTGGAGGGAGGGATGGATGGTGAGGGATGGAGGGGTGGAGGGATGGATGGTGAGGGATGGAGGGGTGGAGGGATGAATGGTGAGGGATGGAGGGGTGGAGGGATGGATGGTGAGGGAAGGGGGGTACAGGGATGGAGGAATGTTTGGAGGAATGTAAGGATGGATGGTGAGGGATGGAGGGATGGAGGAATTGAGGGATGGAGGAATGTTTGGAGGGAGGGATGGATGGTGAGGGATGGAGGGATGGAGGAATTGAGGGATGGAGGGATGGAGGAATGTTTGGAGGGAGGGATGGATGGTGAGGGATGAAGGGATGGAGGGATGGATGGTGAGGGATGGGGGGGTGGATGGAGGAGGAAGCAGAGCTCCTGGGAAGGGGAGCGAGCACTGCCTGACCCCTCCCTGCCTGGGGACGAAGACAAGTGCAGCCACCGCGGCAGCAGCCCCTGCCTGGGCACCTACGGTGCTGCCTTTCCGTGACACCACCCGAGCCAGCATGAGCCCTCGAGCCCCCTGCCCCGGGCAGGTCTGACCGGGAGTGCTTAAACCAGACAGCAGAGTCCCGGGGTCTTGGATGCGGCCTGAGCCCCTGACCCACAGCAGGAACAAGGAGGACCCCCGGGCAAGCACCTCCAGGGGCAGAAGCCCAGAAATCTCCCCGGTGGCAGGCCACGAGCGTCCCTTTGTCCCTCTCCTCGCACCACAGCCACCGCTTCGCAGGACAGGCGGAGGTGGGGAAGGGCCGTCAGCGGAGCTGCTGCCGCCTGGCCCAGGGGCTCTGCAGAAGGAGCCCCCCAGAGAAGCAAAGGCAGAGAGGGAAACCCAAAAATAGAACTAAAGGGGGGGTGGGGGAGGAAAGAAAAAGACACCCAACAACCCCAAATTCCTGGTTTTAATGCCAAATCCTGGCTCCCTCGCCTCCCCATCACCCTGGCGACATTCCTTGCGGTCACCATGGAAACGGGAGGCATGGAGAGAGCATCACCGCGCGGGGCGGTGGCAGCGCCCGGCATTATTTCGGGAGGCAGGGAGACACCCCGTGCAAGGCGCTTCGTGTCGCGGCACGGAGGGAAGGTTTATTTTTGCTTGCTCCCGCTTCGTGTGCCAGTTTTTCCTTCCCCAAGTGTCCGGGTGCCCCTTGGCCCACCCGGCAGCCTTCCCACAGCCCTCCCGCACACCGCACGGGGATGTCCCGTGGGCAGAGCCCAGCCCCGCGGCCGTGTCCCAGCCGTGTGAGCTCAGCTGGCCTTTGGAAAGGGATCTGTCGGAAGAGAGGACCCTAAACCTGTTCCTTCCCCCGAAACCTCCCATCCCCGCGCCACGGCTCAAACCTCTCTGCCCCCCTGCGACAGGACCTGGGACGCCGGGGACCTGCTGGGCCGCCGCGGCCGGGGCTTGGCTGTCGCCAGCCCCCACCTGGCCTCGCAGACCCCGCTGAAACCTGCCGACCCGATTTCAGCCGGTCCCTACCCCCTCGCTCCTCTGCCGACGCGCTCCTTGGGCCAAACCTGCTCCTCTCCCACCGACCTCTGCCTCCGTGCCCCGGCCAGGGGCAGGAAGGGTCCCCCCTGGTTTCACGGCCCGAGCGGGTGTTTTCCAGCCCGTGCCTGGGAACGCGGCTGGAAAAGCCCGGTGCGGCAGGTGCTGGAGCTGCACAGAGGGAAACCACAGCAGCCAGCCTAATGGGCAGGGAGGAAATGTATGCAAATGTATTCATAAAGGAATCCGGTGATGCTAATAGACTTGTTAGTCCTCTCAGTAGGCACCGGGAATAATATTTTTACACTTTAATCATTAAGGATTTTACTCCAAGCGAGCCCATAAGGGCGGAGGGAGACGCGGACGAGACGGCTGGGGACAGCGCAGCCAGAGCCGGCCCTGGGGCAAGAGCCGGAGGGGTCACGCGACCCCCAGTAACCAAACTCAACCCACGGCCGGATGCGAATCGCTCGGGAACGAGGTGCCAAATTAAAACACCCATCGGGTTGCGTTGCGGCAGCTGCGTACGAGTGATCAGACAACGAGCATCCAACGGCCCCGGCCCAACGCGGAGCTGCCCCCGCGCTGCCTCGCGACCTCCCTGCGATCAGATGAGCATCCAACGGCCCCGGCCCAACATGGAGGTGCCCCCACTCTGCCACGCGACCCCCCTGCGATCAGATGAGCATCCAACGGCCCCGGCCCAACGCGGAGGTGCCCCCGCGCTGCCTCGCGACCCCCCTGCGATCAGATGAGCATCCAACGGCCCCGGCCCAACGCGGAGGTGCCCCCACTCTGCCACGCGACCCCCCTGCGATCAGATGAGCATCCAACGGCCCCGGTCCAACATGGAGGTGCCCCCACTCTGCCACGCGACCCCCCTGCACAGCCGCAAGGATTGGGTTTATCCCAATGGGGGCCAGTCACCCGGGCCCCTTCCTGGATACACTGGAACTTTATAACCATCACTACCAAGCTGATTTCTGCTGAATCCATAAAACCAGCGGTGCCTACGTGCTTCTTACACCCCACACGCGTATCAGGTGGTCTGGAATCCACTCACAGGAGTCCAGGATCCCTGTTTTCAGCGGAGTTTGTTTCAAACCAACCCTTGGGAGGATCTGTTTTTGCTCCGGGGCTGGGCTCTGGGATCCAAACCGTCCCAGACAGGACCCCCGAAGGTGGAGAGGGGTGAGGGGGGGGCTGTGCAGGTCCTGCGGCGGGAGGGAGGGCTCCGGGTGGGATGTGACGTAGAGCCGCGACAGCCCCATAGTTCAGACCTCTCCCCGCTTCTTCGTTTGCTCCAGGAGACGAGGTGGAGCGCCAGGGAGAAAGTGCTGGAGGTGGGACGGGAAGGGCAGAGGGCAGGAGGTGGCCGGCTGGGAGTGGGACAGAGGTTAATGCTCCCACGGGGAACGTCCCTGGCAAGCCCGGTCCTCCAGAGGGTGCGTTCCCAAGGCCAGAGGACGGGGATCCCTTTCCCTCTGCCTTTTCCCCTTTAATGACAACTTCCGTGTGTAACTTGAGACAAGTTGGGAAGGAAAAAAAGAGGAAGAGAAAAAAAAAAACCCAACAGAGAAAGGGAAAACCAGCGCAGTTATTCCCGCCTCCGCCTCCTCCTCCCTCTCCTCCCCGGCCAGCCAGGAGCCACGTCACCCAGCGCTGGGTCTGGGGCCGCTCAGCAGGCTCGGCCTGGGGCTCTCCAGGGGACAAACCCCAACTTTTGGCCCAGAGAACCCACCGTGGGGGAAAAGGAAGCAAGGGAGAGATCCAGGTCGAGCACCCGGCAAGGGGAAAGGGGCTTGCGGCCAGGGGAGCCTGAACTTTGCCAGGAGAGAGGGCTCCGTCCCGGGGAAAAAGGGAAAGTTGAGCCGGAGCAGAGCGATCGCTGGGCCAAGGCTCGGGGGAGGAAAACTCCCTGCCCTCACCCCCCTGCCTGCAGACAGCACCCCTCTCCCTTCACCCCAGAGGAGCCCCCCCCGGCACCATGAACGTCTTCCGCATCCTGGGGGACGTGTCCCACTTGCTGGCCATCATCATCCTCCTGCTCAAGATCCACAAGTCCAAGTCCTGCGCCGGTGAGTGCTCCCACACCCCGAGGAAGGACGGGGGGACCCTACTGGGAGGGCGGCTCAGCAAGGGGCGGGAGCGGAACGGGTGCCAGAAAGGCTAGCGCTAGCCCGTGCGAGCCAAGGTGGGCTCCTGGGGGGCAGTCATCCTTGGAGGGAGGTGGCCCTGCCAGGAGGGGGCTGTGGGAAGGATGTGATGTGGGAAGGATGTGATGTGGCAAGGGGCACGGCCGCGGGCAGGTGTCGGGGTGGTGAAGCGAAGGGGAGGGCAGCAAGGCTGGAGAGGGCGGTGGAAAAGAGGTGCGAAAAGTCGTGGCGGCACCAAAACCGATGACCTCGAGAGAAAAGGTGCTTTGGGCCAGAGGTCCTGCTGGTGGGGGGGCAGGTACCGGAGGCTGCCCCGGCCCTGGGCAAGGAAATGGGGGGCAGTAGTTTCCTGCAGGATTTTCCCTTCCCCAAGAGACTTTGGGGCTGGGCTGCAGCACCGCGGCCATTGTCAGGGCCGGGGTGGTCTGCCTCTCCCCACCAGCGGTGACCAAGCTCCGCCAGCGTCCCTGGGCTGGTCCCTGATCCCACTGCTCTTCCCCGGTGCGGCTGACGTCGCATCACGCAACCCCCCCGGCGAGGTGGGCAGGCGAAGGGGGCAAGGCAGGGAAGAGAAAGGCGTTTTGATGAGAATAAAGCCCAAATTGGCCAAAGCAGTGAACGTGCCCGCTGAGCGCTGGTTCTGCGCCCCAAAGCAGGGCTCAGGGGTGTCAGCAGGAGGCTGCCCTGTTACCTGGGAGACTCTGGACACTTCTGGGATAGGTCTAGAGCTACCACAGCACCGACACGCCAGACCAAGCTCACAAGGCGACACGTGTCCGTACAACCACTTCCAAAGGCGGTGTAAGGGGAAACCATCCTACAGCTCCGTCCTCTCTTCTCCCTGCCACGCAGGAATCTCTGGGAAGAGTCAGATTCTTTTCGCCCTCGTCTTCACAACCCGCTACCTGGACCTGTTCACCACCTTCATCTCAGCCTATAACACCGTGATGAAGGTAAGGAGGGGGCGGCGGGGAAGCAGAGGGTTCCCCTCCGCTCGCCACGGTTTCTCGGGGAAGTGAGGGTACACCAAGGGAAAAAGGGGCAATTCCTTCTCCAGCCGTCACCAACGGGTTACAGACAGGAAGGGTGGCTAAAGATGGTGTCACTGGCCCCCCAGTGAGCACAAGCCCCGCTCACCGCGGTCAGGGAGCCAGCTGAGCCACCCCATCGGTACCACCGGACCAGAACGAGACGCTGCGCATCGAGCCGGGGCGTCCGCGCAGCAGCAGCGCCGACAGCCCGCTGCCGCCGAGCCAACCTCTTCGCGCAGAGCCGCGGGGGGCTCGAGGGTCATCCTCGGCGGGGGCGATCTTTAGCGGAGCGCTGGAGTATCTCCAGAAGTCAATCTACCAGCCGGCGCGGGGAAAAACGTTCGCCACTATCCCACCGTGGCACAGCCCCGCCGGAACTGGGTTAAAAGACCTCGAGTTTGGCAAAGCCGCCCCCTGCTCAAGTGCAGAAGGTGCAACCCCGGTGAGGTCCTGCCATCTCCCTTCCCCCTCCCCCAGGTCATTTTTTTGGTATGTGCCTACGTCACCGTGTACATGATCTACGTGAGGTTCCGCAAAACGTTTGACAGCGAGAACGACTCCTTTCGCCTGGAGTTCCTGCTGGTCCCCGTCACAGGCCTGGCGTTCCTGGAGAACCACAGCTTCACCCCCTTGGAGGTAAGGAAAGCCCGGGGCGGGGCAGGGCAGGGGCAGCGGTGCGAGCAGCACGTGGAACAGCTCAGATCTTCACCAGCAAAAGCCGGCAGGGAAGGCAGGGGCGGCAGGCCTCCAAGGCCGTTCCATCCACGGAGCAGCTCAGCGCTGTCTCCTCCCAGTCCCAGCACAGCAGGGTCCTCGTCCCCGACCCCAGCAGCACGGCGCATCCCGCTCCGCCACGCGAAAAGCTTCGGGAATTAACGCGTGTTAACCAGCACCGGGACGCTCCACCCCTTTCCTTTTGCATCCCACAGATACTCTGGACCTTCTCCATCTACCTGGAGTCCGTGGCCATCCTTCCCCAGCTCTTCATGATCAGCAAGACGGGGGAGGCAGAGACCATCACCACACACTACCTTTTCTTCCTGGGGCTCTACCGCGCGCTCTACATCGCCAACTGGGTCTGGCGCTACTACACGGAGAACTTCTACGACCAAATCGCCGTCGTCTCCGGGGTGGTGCAGACCATCTTCTACTGCGACTTCTTCTATCTCTACGTTACCAAAGGTGGGTAAAGAGGTCGGGGTAAGTCTGAAACGTTCATCTGGGTGCTGCAGCTTGCCGCGCATCAATCCGTAGGCGGCTTCATTTTTCGCTGTGTTTATTGTCCACCTAAAATCCGGTTAAAAAACCCGCGGATCTGTTGAAGGGAGGAGGTCATCTGCTCACGAGGCTCTAGATGTGCGGTGAGACCAAGCAGAAGGTAAACCGGCGCCAAGCCTGGTTCAAGGCCACCCGGGGAAGTTAACGACTGAGGTATATTTAACCCTAGGTACGTTCTGAAAGATTGTGAATCACGCACAAAAAAACCTTGGGAAGGGGCGGGGGAATAGCTGTAGGCAGACAACGTACCTGAGAAAGCAACTGCAGACATAGGGAGGTATTATCAAGCCTACTTCTTCTTTTGATGAAACCCATGTAACGTTCCCAAGAAGCGATTCTGTAGGAAGACGGGCACCCGCACAGACAAGGCACCCCCTTCCTGCTTCCCAAAAAAATCAGGCGCCCCTGCCACTCCCGTGCCGCGCTTTGGCAGACGGCCACGCGCCCGAGCTCACCAAGGGCACAAAGCGCGGCGGGACGCGCTGTGGCTGAGGCTGGAGCTCGCTCTCAGGCGCTTTTCTGCCGAGGAGGATGGAATCTGATGAAACCTAGCCCAGCCAGCAAGCATTTTCCTCCTCCTTCCCGTTCCCGAAGTAGCCTGCCAGCCGCCGCCGCGAGGGCCCGCGTTCGGTGCTGCGGGGCTGGCTCTTCGGTAGGTTCACGGGACGCGCCTGCTGACGGAGAGGTGAGCGGAGCAGCGAGCAAGGTGCCTGGCTTTGGCAGATGAAGATTTCCTTCTGTCAGCCAAACATTTCTGTGGCCAGAAAAGTGCTTTGTAGAACTGCCATCAAGGCGCTCCACGTCAATCCCTTTTCTTTTAACCAATTCCCGTTTTAGCATCGTTCAATTCGCGTGTCCCGCGTCCTGTATTCTGAGAGAAATCCGTACCCTTTGTAGTTGCGGGTGGCGGAACAAAAACGGGGGGGGGGAGAAAAACACCCCCCACACCAACCGCCGGCTTTCAGACTCGCATCGCTGGCGATAAAACTGCAAAAGGTAGGTGACGCGGGAAGCAGAACAAACATCTGTCCCTGGGGCAGCACGGCAGGGAGAGAATCGCTTCTTGTTCTTTTACACCCGTGCGCCGGGCCGGGGGAGAGAAAAGGTGACCGGAGACAGGCAAATGACTTCGCAGTCGCTTATGCAAACCAGCGATATTCTAGCAGGTTGCGACTCTCCCAAGCTCCTGCAAAAAAACCAAACCAAACCCCGACCCCATCTTTTCGAAACATCCCTAAGCGAGAGTTGCTCCGACAAAAGGGCAGCGATGCCGCAGGAAAGCGCAGAGATGCGTTACATAAAGAAACGGCTTCGGCGAGACTTCAGAGCCTGTACCAACGCACCGCAAAGGGATTTTTATAGCACACAACTCCTCTTGATCTTGTTTTCAAGACTAGACGAGCTCCTCTCTGTTTTAACACAAGGACCTGAAAGGTACTCCGAGGAAGCTTTCGGCTCCCCAAAGCCTGTGTTTCACAAAAGGGCTGAGGTTGGGAGCGCCAGGGGGAGGGAGGATGCAATCCAATCCACCCCCGACTCACAGCAGGGTGACCTGGAGCAGGTTGTTCCAAGTCTGACCCAGTCAGGTCTGGAGGGTCTCCAGGACGGAGGGACCAAGCCCCTCTGAGCACACCTGTGCCAGTCTGACCACCCTCACGGTGAAACATTACTGATGTTTCCGTGGAATTCCCCATTTCCCTGTCACCGGGCACCACTCAGCAGCGCCTGGGTCCGTCTCTTTTACTCCCCCCATCAGGCACTTCCGCACGCAGGGAAGATCCCCCTCAGCCTTCCCCAGGCTGAACCCCCTCAGCTTGTGCTCTTAACCCCAGATGCTCCACTCCATCATCCTCACGGTCTTACTGGACTTGCTCCAGTACATCCCTGTCTCTTGGACTGGGAGCCCTGGGCTGGACCCATGGCTCCAGCTGCGGCCTCTCCAGGGCTGAGCCGGGAGGACGGACCACCTCCCCGGGCCTGCTGGGAATGTCACTCAGGAGGCTGTTGGCATGGCCACCAGGGCACAGCGGTGGCTTGCGTTCAACCTGGTGTCCACCAGCACACCCAGGGCCTTCCGCCAGGCCACTTCCAGCTAGGCAGCCCCCAGCACGTGCTGATGCAGGGGCTGGCTCCACCCCAGGATGTGTCTTTTCTCCAGCCTGGGCCTTCGCGAGGTCCCCGCAGGTCCCTTTCTCTGCCCTGGCAGGGTCCCTCTGACCCTGTCTGGCGTTACCAGCCACTGCCCTCCGTTTTGCATCCTCAGCAAATCCCCAGGGGTGCACTCCACCCTTCCCTCTGACACCGTTCAGCAGTACCAGCCCCTCTTCCCAGCCCTCGGGGTACTCCCCTCGCCACCGGACCCTGCGCCGCCGAGCACCACGCAGCCAGGGCAGCCACTTCTCCATCTAAGCCTACAGGCCCCGGTATTCCCAGGAGGCCTCCCATCCCAGCTTCCCTCTCAGAGATGGGACAGGCTGGGGGGGGCTGGCCACAGCCCCTTTATTCAGGCCCTGTTCTCTGTTGGAAGGAGGGGGGAAGCGCTGAGGACGGAACAGCACACTGCACCACATCATCCATTAAAAAAATGGGGAAATTAGGAAGGTCCATGGAATCACAGAACGGTTTGGGTTGGAAGGAACCTTAAAGCCCATCTAGTCCCGACCCCCTGCACTGGGCAGGGACACCCTCCACTAGGGCAGGTTGCTCAGAGCCTCATCCAGCCTGGCCTTGAACACTCCCAGGGATGGGGCACCCACAGCTGCTCTGGGCAGCCTGTCCCAGTGCCTCACCTCCCTCTCCGGGAAGAATTTCTTCCTGGTATCCGATCTGAATGCATGAGGGCAACTGTGGGAGAGGAAACAGGCACGTTTTCCTTCAGCGGGAAGGAGAACAGGTTGAGGGGTTCCCCTCCAGAAGCAATTCTGTAGCAGCTGTCTCCCACCAAGGATCAGATTCTCCCCTTCTCAGGATTCCTCATTTTTACCCTTCTCGCCAAGCTCCCCAGACACCCCTTCCCCAAGGACAGGATTCTCTGGAGCTGCTGGCGTAGTCAGGGGTGAGGACAAACGCTGTTCCCTACTAGGCGACGGCAGCAGGCGGAGGATGCCCAAGGCCCATTCCGTCGCCAGCATCCTGCTGCCGTTCGTAAACCTGGCAACCCACAACCGGCCCTCTGGGCAGCACCCCCAGAGAGCATCGAGACACTGAAACAGTTACACTCCCAAAGTTCCTTCATTCCCTTCTCTCTCTCTGTACAGTCCTGAAAGGCAAGAAGTTAAGTCTTCCCATGCCTGTTTGAAGACGCTTCCACTGACAACCCAAGGAATTCCGAAGATGAAGCTCTTCGGATCAGTTTTCCGTTCCAGGCCCTTTTTGACTAACGGATGGCCCAGCCGAGATTTACTCCAGTGCCAGAAGACAATGAGGCCCGGAAGGCCGATACGTTCTTCACCTGTATGAGACTTTCCCTCGTTTTTTATTTCTCCTTACTTGAATTTGGTGCTAGTGAGCAATGCTGGCCATACTGAAGTAGTGCAAATTCCTCCCTCCCAGCTCTTCCCAGCATCTACCTCCGAAACACGCCTCTGCCTTGACCAGGAGGCAGCACAAGGAGTAGAAGGGACACTGTCACTGCCTTCAGTCCCTCAGTCCTTTAGCTACAGCACCATTAGGCCTGCAACCCGCACGACGGCCACCGACCCGCTTCACGCGTGGCCGTGCCGGACGCAAGCCGGTACTTGAGCATCCTCCCAAAAGCTAACTCTGCCCGACCCCGTTCTGGCCAAGCCCCATCGCGGTCAGGAAAACCGCATTCCCCTGGCACGACACGCATCTTCCCACTCCACGGGTACCGACATCCCCCTCCACTCACTGGCTTTCCGTGGCAGCTCCCTGTATTCCACAAACGGGGATCGCTTCCATCAAAACTCAGCGGGTCGCCAACAGGTGTTTCCAACTCCTTGACTTTAAGAACTGGGGAGAACAGGGGCAAAGACGGTTTTACACTCCAAAAATAAAGACGAAAGTTCACGGTTTATTGACAACAGTGTTTTTATTTATACCTACAAAAGAAAACAAGATGGTATCAAAAGGACAATTTACAAACTAAGAATAGTAACATAGCTCTTAGTATCCTGTGTCTGAACACCACAGATCTAGGAATCTCTCGATTCAAGTCTTCGTTAATACAACAGGAATGTGCTCAGAGACCAGCAGGCGTGCGAAACCAGACGCCGGTCCCACACAAAGCCACTAACCCTTCCACTGCTCAGAGGAATCCAAACAGCGAATCGCTTCAGGAAGTGGGAGGGGAGGGGACACCCGACTCACGTGACACCCCCCCCGAACTTTTACAGATGGAAAACAAGGCGAACACTGAGGCTCTATCGACAAGGGCCCTCCGGCTGGTGTACGGAACAGAGCACCGGGTGGGACGGGGCAGCACGCACCGCGGTGCGGTTACGCGCCCAACGGTCTGGGTAACGCTCCGAACTGATCCAAGACCCTGGCCTTCAGCCGACCTCGGTGGCGAGGGAGCCCCGCAAGACTCGGCACAGGCGTTTACGCGTGTGCCGAGTCCCCCCTCTCCGAAAGAAACGAAAGCTGTAGCAGACTGTAAGGCAGCTTTGGCGGTCCAGAGACCCTTTCGAAAGCCAGTCAGTGAAACGTCCTACTCCTACACCCCTCAAACACAGGTCTGCATCGAACTCGCAAATTTACAACGAAACCAAAGCCACCCAAGCTCTACGTTTGCTTGCGAGGGAGGCCAAAGACAAATCAGTCGGCACCTGGACAAACGAAATGTTTCTGGCTTTCACTTAACGCAAGCAAAGTTAACTTCCTGCCCAGGCGCTGGAATTAGGAGATGGGCCAAGGGAACCAAGGTGCTGGGAGATCTCTCCCTTTTCCTTCTGTGTCAGCAACCTACCTGTGTACTGCACCAAAAAAACCAAAACCGGCGTTCATCGCCCAAAATTTTACTCCGGGAAGAAACTGAATTTAAAAAAAAAAAAAAAAAAAATCACTTCTGCGTAAGAAAGTTCTTTTCCTGGGCTCTAAGTTCCACTCTGCTACGGAAGGAGCAGGCTGCCTCGTTCATCCCCATGCAAGAACAGCAGCGGATAAACACCAACCCAAACCCTTGTGCTCGTCAGGCCAAGACCGTGCCTGGCCAACCAGGAGATGTGTTCACGCTTTTGCCACGTTACCAGGTCAAGAGCAGCCAACTCCTGTCATCATCTGCTGTCTCTGAACCGTTTGGTATTAGAAATAACAAGTCAACAACATGCTTTACTAACAGGGAACCCCCCTCACACCCACCTTAGCCTGTAAAATAAACAAGTTTTATTTACGTATTTACTAAAATTTCACTCTTCTCTAACATTTTCTAAAAGGCTACCTACCTGCGAGAGCTCAGCTCAAAGGGACCAATGGAGCAGGGAAATGCACTCAAAAGCCAGGAAAAGCAATAGTCAGAGCAAGGTACAAAAGAAACAAAGCTTCAGAATCAAGATGCACTAACCAGCTCATCGCTTACCTCATGACAAGGAGATTCCAGGCAATCTCCTCCTCCTTCCCTTCCTCCCCTTGCCCTCCCCACCCACCCCCCCACCCCCCCAGCCCACCCTATTCAAACCTCTTTTTAAGTGTGGAAAACTCTGTCATTTTATTCAGCACGGCGGCATTCAGAACACTCCCCGCGGCAACGGGGCGTTTGGTCGGGAAGGACGGACGAACGAGAGGGGCTGTTTCGTTTCTGGGCTCTCAAACCAAACTTCCCTCGATAAACCCAACACCAGGAATTTGAGAGCAGAAACCGATTTAAGGACAGCCAGGCTCGGCGCGTTTGCGATGCTGCAACGTAACGATCGTAGGGGAAGAACTTCCTTGGCTAAAGGTTGCAGCAGCAGCGCCTACGGTGACTACCAGGTTATCGAATGCAAGACAGGTTTGGTCTCTGCGCTGGGATTTTAATCCCAATTTCCCTACTGCAGGCTGCTGGGGTAACCAGACAATGGGGACGCTGCTTCCAGAGTTGTGGAAAACGCCAACAACGTACCTGGGGCGCTACCCTGAACGCCGCCCAGCTCAGAGAAATGAGCAGAGTTTTCCTACAGAAAGTCACCTACGATAGATTACAAGCAATAATAGTGAGCTATTAAAAAAAAATAGTAATTAAGATCAGGAGAAGTGAGCATTGCTCCCTCGCATTTATTATTTTAAATGAAGTGCTTTCTGGCTCCCCAAAGTTTCCCACCTCTCTCAGTACTTCCTGAAATTAACGTGTTACAGAAGAGAAACTTCCTCCCCTCGAAAGCAAGTTTTCACACAAACCTTAGACACCAAGATGATCGAGCTGGGACCTATCTGCCGTATTCGTTTCTTTTAGAGAAAATAAAATCTCCAATTTCCTCAACATGCAAGACAAAAAATAATAAATTTTCCAGTCAACTATATATATCTCTTAAAAAAAAAAAAAAAAAGGAGGAAAAAAAAATAAGACAGGGTCAGTAAGTGGACCAAGGGGCTGTTTTTGATGGGCTTGAGGGATTTGAGTGGTGAATTCTAAGCCTAACCTGCATGAGGGAGACATCACAATGGGAAAGAAGAGAAAGAAAAGGTTCCTTTAAATGCAAGAGGTCTACACTGGTCACCAGTGGGCGAGTGGTCTCATTTGCGGGAGGGGGGAGGGGGCGGGGGAGGGGGCGGGTACTGGTAGGTGGCAGTCTGTCCCATATAGCCCATCACGTTAGTGGCAGGGGGCTGCGGAAACTGTTGTGACATGAGCGGCTGTGGCTGCTGGCCCGAGCGCCCCACCATCCCTGCATACTGCTGTTGGGTAGTGCTCTGTGAGGTTCTCCCAGCGGTGGCAGCTGTGGTGCTGGCACCATAGCCACTAGCACTGTACTCTGCAGTGCCATAGCCACTCGTGCCATAGGCAGCTGCTCCATAGCTCCCTTGGGTGTAACCATACTGGCTCTGTGCTGCCCCAAAAGCGGAATTGGGGCTCCCGTAGGCACTGCCATAGGTCTTGTTGGCTCCGTTGGCATAACTGTCACCACGCTCACGGTCTCTGAAGCCACCCGAGTCTCTCCGGCCCTCTTTCACTCCCCGGAGCCTCCTGTCACACTCTTCCTGGTACATCAGGTTAGGGTTGTTTACTGAACTGCTCGTTCGGTAACGAGAACGACCTCCTGGCGATGGACATATTAAAGATTTAGTACTGTGAACAAGTCTTAAAACAATGACCTCTGGTACAATTACGCCACCCTTTCTCCCCCTTCTACATCCACAGTTTTGCCCACAAGGAGCAAGTTCCTTTGACCGGCTCCAACTTCCCTGCACAGCTGTGCACGCGCCCCTTCGCTCTGGGCAAGGTGTAACTACGAAGCGCAAAAAGGGTTCTGAAAGGGTGTGCTCGGAAACAAAGAAACAGAAGACACTCAGGGCCAACTTGGAAATGTAAGGAAACTTATTGTTCCTTCAGAGCACGGGAAATAAAAGGGTCCCTGAAGGTAAAGTCAGCGCATCCCTTTAGTCATCGCGATTTTGCACATGCACACCTCCTGTTGCCTGCGCTTAGGGATTAATTCAAGCGAAGTTAGCTCTGTAGGACCTTATCGGGGGAAAAAAAACAAACCTAGGGCTAAGGTAAAGCGTGCACGCTCTCTTTTCTGGACAGAAATATTACATCTACGCAACGTGCTGAGATCTCGGGTACACACCAGCTTTATCACTAATCTCCTGTGGGTTAGCTCAGACTTGCGCTTACTACTTCCCTACCCTCTTTTCACCTTCCCTCCCTCAAAATGGGGAACTTACTCCCTGGGTAACCCTTTTCCCATGTGCCTTTACCTCCACCACCACCTCCTCCTCCTCTGTGGTCGACAAGCTGCATCAGTTTGGGATTGATGGCTTGATTGGCTTCTTCCAACACTTTGATAAGCTCCCTGGCTTGTTTCAGGTTTCCTGGCGTGAAGAAGGTGTAGGCGGTACCTTTGTTGGTACTACGTGCGGTACGGCCAATACGGTGCACGTAATCTTCAGAGCTGTTCGGATAGTCGTAGTTTATCACAAATTTAACGTCTTCCACGTCTTGTGAGGTGCCCAGGTGCGAAGCACAGTGAAGGGGTGGGGTTGAGGAAAGGGGAGAAGAAGAGAGGACGTGCCAACGAAAGGTGGGGAGCACGAATGCAGGTGACAGTAATAAGAAAAAAAAATACAAAGTTAGTAATTGCATGGAATAAATACAAGACAGACTCATCCCAAAAGAGTAGAAGACAAATTTAAGACCATCAGGAAGAAAGATCAGCGGTAATTTTAAAGCAGTTTTGCCCTGCACTCAAATTCATCCTCCCCGGAATGCATTTCTCTGTCTTCACGTGTCAAAGACACCGATGTCTGTGAATGAACTAAGTGGATTTCATACTGTTTGTCAGAAGAACCCCACAATCTGCAAACTGAGAATGCCACCATCAGACAGAGCAAACTGGGGTGGAGGAAGGGCACAACTGCCAGGGTAAAGCTTTTACTCTGTTGGGAGAAGTCTAACAAATACTAACGGTAATGAGATCACTTACCTTCCACTTGGTAACATGAAATAAAAGGCAATCTTAAAAATATTTAGTTTTACAGTTCTAATTAAAATACAGCGAACTGCTTTCCCTAGCCTAAAGCTTAAGACACTCCAATTACATCAGCGTTACTCAGCCAACTCCTCAGAAATTATCCAGACCTAGCGTATCTTAACTCAGCCTCGTAGTTATCACCAGAATGCATGTGCACTAACATTTCACTGCGCTGGCCCGTCCAGTTCTGGCAAGCTTTTGTAATTTGGACAATCCTGAATGCCATTAACGATTCCCTACTTCCAGCGTCATAGGGAAGCAGGAAATGAAATGATCAAAATCGCTTTGTATACAAAACCGTGTGAAAATTTCAGAGAACAGAACTGCACGTCTTTTGGGGAAGTGACGACTTTGTAAGCTTACGGCACAGAAACAACGTGAATGTTAGTGTAACGCTTCAGTGAAAGCACCTCCAGTACCAACAGCACCTGTTTGCTATAGTATACAATACTTTAAAAAGCACGAGATTACAGTAAGTGCCCTAACAGCTCATTTAAAAAAAACAAAAAAGGTAAAAATCTGTATTTTAAGAAGAATATTCTGAAAATATCCCAAATAAAACACAGATTTTTATAGTTTCCTTTCTTTTGGTTTTTTTCTTTTTTTTGGTTTTTTGTTTTAAAGAGAGAAACATTCTCTGTTTGTTACCAGACCGATGCACACTCCCTCCTCCTGTGGGAAACCGCTGCAGCCGATCCCGTCTCTTTGCCTTTTATTTTTGGCGGCCTCCTTTCGAAAACTCCGCCCTCTGACACGGGACCACTGGAGCGCGGGGAGCATGCATCAAGGGTCCGTGGCAGCGAGAAGTCCCCACACACGCTCGCTCTGTGAACTGGCTTAGACGCTTCTCTGTAGCCCCATTTGGTTGTGAAGCGCCGGAGAACCTGGGTTCAGGTAAAAGTTTCAGGTCCTCCAACGCTTTCTGGCCCCTATTCGGGGTTCTTTGGGGCAATTGTCAAAAAAATGAAGATACAAAAATTACATCCAAAGGGTCAGACTGCATCTATTGCCCAGACTGCATCAATTTCAAGGGGGTTGCGGGGAAAAATAAAAACAAGAGGGTTGTAGTGACAAGAGGGGGACTTTATGTCTGTTTCTTATTACGGCAAAGGGGGGGGCTCCTCAGTCTTTGCTGACTCCAAAGTCCTGAATCACACCAAAAAAAGGGAGTGAGAAGGCAGGTTTCACAGGGGGCTGCGCGAGTCTCCAGCTAGGGTCCTGGATGCAACAGGGTTTTTTTAAAAAGGGGAAAGTGAAGTAAAGAGAGGAGCACGTAGGACAGATTGCATCTTCACAGCCAGGCCGCAACGAGCCTGACGGGCTGCAGGCTACGTGATCCTCAGTCCGTCCCGTTCTGCACATCCACCAGCAGCAAAGCGACTCGAATTACCGCAGAGGTTACAAGGATGCGCTTTCCCAGGAGAAAGCGCAGGGGATCGTAGCTAGCCATGTAGACGGAACTGACTTCACTGGGGAGGAGCGGGAAGAATGGGAAGGCAGGAAGAGGAAAATGCAAGGGTGTTTTCCAGCCTAGAAAGCGGTCCTGGTAGAGCACGCAGCTCGCTGAAGACAGACCAGAGCCAGTACAAGACTCGGCTTCTCCAGTCTAGCATGCTCCCAAGTGTTTGCGCACGCTCGCAACCTTCCTGCGCTTTCAGAAGGTAACGTGGCAGGATCAAGACTTGAAACTGTAAATCGGTTTGGAGAGCTACCTGGGACACGTTCCCCTTGTCAGACCATCAGAATACCCTATGGCACAGACAGTCTCCAACCGGTAATCGGGAGAGAGATGAACTAGCAAACATGCCAGTCTAGAGCTGTTTAGACCATCAATGCAGATGTAGCCCCGCCCCTGCACTGAGAATAATCTGCAGCTGATATCAAAGCTTCTGTTAAAGAAAACAAAACAAAACAAATTCAGTGGTTTTAGTTTAATAGACTGAACAAAAAAATAAAGTAAAAAAAAAAAAAAATCATCAGTGCAGAGAGAGGACCTCACTCCAGGGAATTACCACAAAGAAGTCATTACGGGACTCGGAACTTACCTGGAAGAAGCTTTTTTGAAACCAATGTTCCATTAGGAAGAGGGAAAGCCCTGGTGACTCAGCCAAAAGGCGCGCGCCCCTGTGTTATGTTATTTAGGTAGAAGCCTTCACTTTCCAGGATCTTGGAGGAAGTCGTCCAGCAGTTTGCTAGTTAAGGGACTTATTTTAAGAAGCAGCAAACTCAGGGCCCCAAAACAAGCAGAGATGTTGTTCAGTAACAAGAAACAGACTCTGGTACCTTTCCCCCTTAGCTCGGGTGAAGTGGAGGATGGGCAGTGGGGAGACTCTTTTCTGAAGTGTCATCCAATTGAGTAGTTTTGAGGGGAGTGGGGTTTTGGTTGTTTTTTTTTTTGAGGGGGGTGAGGCTGTTTTAAATGTCTAGGCAAGATGCACAAAGAAGCTACCAGCACATAGCAAGCCTGTTTAAAAAACGCTGCTAGAGAAAGCAGCTCTCTTTCATACAAACTGGTTTCAGGCCTCAGTCCCTTCTCCCAACAGGCCCAAGTTCTAACTGCACAGGTCCAGACATGACCCTAGAGGGCAGAGACTGAAGTCCAGATAGTCACCTCTCCGAGGAAGTGTTGGACGTTTTTTGATGGGGGGAGGGGAAGGAGGGGTGAAGGTTGTGTGAACAAAGGCTGCCAAGTCTAGTAATGGTCTGCCTGTATTAAAGTGACCATACGATGCACAGCACAGCCACCCTTTCAGCGTACCAAAAAAACCCAGAGAGCTCAGATAACAGATTTCTAACGGTTAGCGACTTTTCTGAGCTTACTTGCAGTAATTTCGCCTAGGGTTTACTAGAGTGAGACATGGACCCCCAAGCAGCTTATCTTCTAACAAACTCGGGGAGGGGGCAGTATTCAGTGTCCGTTACTGAACTCAGAGCACTTCAGAAGTCATCCTCCTCTTCTAGAGTGGGCAGCTGCGTAAGGACTGCGCTTAGCGCACCAAGTGTTTCACAGTACCAATATGCTTCTTAAAAAGGGGGCACGACTGATGCATCCAGACAGATGGTTTTCATACCACCAGAATAGAGCGGTGCAATTTTGATTCAATTACACATTTGGGTAACACGGTGTTAAAGGCCATATATGATCTCAGTGGTCCTGCCTAGAAGGAACACAGAGGAGGGAAGGTTACATGTCAAGACCAAAGATCTGGAGCAGTACTTTCTCAGATGTGAACACATCTGCGGGGTAAACATGCGTGTAACACTGGGGTCGGTATGTTCAAATCTGGGGTGTGTCACTGGGGGAGAATATTAGCTACTGGCTGTTGAAATGCTCTCCCACAACTTCCTACTTGAACTTTATCTGACACGCTCTGAACTGAGAGCAATCCATCCCTACCATCCAGCAACAAAAGCTGGATTTGGGGAAGAAGTGAGTGTGGTGGAAGGGTTGGGTTGCATAATTGGACGTCTCTTCTCCCTCTTGGCGATCGATTGGTCATGCCTAGGCCTTGCTGCAGACCAAAGCCTGTTCATTAGGAGCAGGAAGAGACTTTGAATATGAAAGAAAAAAAAAAGATTAATGTTAAAAAACGTATTTCACATGTGGGGGAAAATCACGCTTTGATTTTTTTTTTTTAAAAAAAGAAAACATATTTCCGTCCAAAGAAGAAAAATATGCAGCAGTAGGCAAGAGTGGTCTATGTGTACAAACCTAGCCCACGAGATGCAACGTCGGTAGCAATGAGGATAGGAGCCTTTCCAGAACGAAACTCTGCAAAACAAAGCATGCTATGAAGTAAGACTTTTCAAAAAGGTACAGTTACCTGAACTTGTTTTACACTAAATGCCCATTTTCCAGAATCTAGGCAAGAAGGGTCAATTTCAGAAACCCCGGCAAGCCAGGATATAAGGTGTCAACTATTTTCCAAAATCCAGCTCGCTGGGTTAAGTGATTTTCCCCGTTGTGTTTTTGTCAAAAGAAAAAAAGGCGAATAAGAGTACTGAAATTACAGCACAAAGGCAAAGGAAGTTCTTTTGAAACATATCTATTGGTTATAGAGACAAAAAAAAGGGAAGACTGGAGAAAAGCCCGTCTCGGTAAATTACTACAGCAGCCCAGTTATCCTCCCCTCAGTGATGGACTCACCATTAAGCACCCAATCTCTTTCTGGCTGACTCTTGTCTCCATGGATACACATAGCTGGCCACCTGCCAAACAGAGATGCACATTAGCACAGACAGAAAGTGCACATATTAAAGGCAACAGGAAACTTTATTGGCGTTTCAGTAAAAAGGCAAAAAATAGAAGACTTGAGAAAACGTTTTATTCCCTGTCCTCCTCTGGCCTGTATCTACCTAGCACATACGCTGGTTCGTTTCTTGCATGTTAAACCCACCACCTCCATGAACAACCAGCTCAGCCAAATCCCATTTGCTGTACTGACACAGTCCCAATCAGGTACACTAAAAGCTGCCCAGCTTACAAACACTCTCCCTCACACTAACACTTTGATGGACTGGAACCTTCTGGGAAGGCTGAATTCAGACAGGAAAGGAATGGGCAACTTGTTCCCAGCAATAGCATCATGAGCATTTAAACCTTACAGCTTTTGATTACAAGTTTTGTTTCCCACTAGAAACAAGGGGAGGGAGGGGGGAAGCTAATCACCCATCTCTGCGCATCCTTCGAGTGAGATCATCACATCGCCTCTTTGTCTCCACAAAGATGATAGTCTTGTTTTCCTTCTCTGCCATGATTTCTTCCATCAGTTGAATCAGTCTAAAATAGACACGAGAGCAAAGATGTATATCCATACATCCCACAACACAGGAGCACTCTCCCAGCTCATGCCCGGAAGGCATACAGCACGCGTCCACCGCAGTCAGTCAGTACCACTTACACAGAATTCCGGCCTGTTGTACAACGGCACGGCTAGAATATACGCAAGGGGACTGACTTGCTTTGTAACACTCGAAGATTAAATAATACAGCAAGTAACTTCACTATTTGGAATTCTTCTTATCTGGCTTACAAAGCAATCTAGATTTTTAAGTACAACCCAAAAAGTGAAGTGGTAGGAAAGCCAGCTTACTTATGGTCTTTCTCGCTTTCCATGCACACATCCACGATCTGCAGGATATTGTGGTTGGCACTCAGCTCCAAGTTTCCCACATTGATCTGAACATAGTCCTGCAGGAAGTCCTCGGCAAGCTGGCGCACTTCTTTTGGCCAGGTGGCACTCCACATCAGAGTCTGTCTGTCAGGCTAAGGAAAAGGGAAAACGGATTTATCTAACGTGCTGGACTCGGAACGAGAAACCTAAGGAGGCTGTTCTTTTACAAGGTTCACACACCCTTATCTGGTCAACAATTTTACGAATCTGGGGTTCAAATCCCATGTCCAACATCCTGTCTGCTTCGTCCAGCACCAGGTACGTGCACCGACGAAGGTTGGTCTTTCCTGCCTCAAGGAAGTCAATCAAGCGACCTGGTGTAGCAATGCAGATCTCCACACCTTCAAAACAGAATGAGGCAAAAGAATAAGGCTCTTCATTTGAATGTCAACTGGTATTTTTAGTCAGAATGAATCACCTTCAAGAGCAAAATTGTTTAAAAAAAAAAAGCAGCGCACCACCCTCATTCGTACCCAAGATTGAGTCATTTCAGCAGAAGCCCTAGTTTCTTTTTAATTTTTTTTTCCATTCTGAAATTACTGTTACAGTGCCATTAGAATAATAAACGCAGTACAGAAGCTAAAAGCTTACTGTCAGAAAACACCAGTGAAGAGCTGTCCAAAGCTCAGAAGTAAAATAAGCTTCTCTTCAAGCCTGACCCACCTCCATCCAGCTTTATGCAGTCTCAAGAGCAAACTCCAGCTAAGCTCCACACTACACAAACACCAAGCGCTCCTCTTGCTACACAGGTCAACTTACCGCCACTTTTTATTTATTTTTTTTAAATACAGCAAGACAAAGCACGGACTTTAACACTGAGTAACTGTGTGCCGATAGAGGCCGACAACCATCCTGCCCGCATCTGTTAGCACAAAACCAACACTCAAATATTCATTAACTAATACCAGGTATGGCAATTTACGCGTTCCTTAAAAGGAAGGGACAGGTTTCCACTGATTCCTAGATACTGCAGGCGAGTCCTCCGGTGTCACTGACATACCCGCAGAACAGCTTTCTTGATACTGCACTTAGAGAGTATTATGTGGTGACCCACACCTTTTTGTCTGTGGCAACCTAGGCTCCTCAGAGCTGGCAAAGCTGGACATACTTCCTGTTTCTATAAAGCTCACGTAAGCATTAAGATTTCTAACGGAGCCGTTGGTCTGCCAGCGAGACTGAATGAACTGCAGTCTCTGTTGTCAAGGTACTCCTCCAAAATAAATTCATTAAATACCCAAAAGATCACACTGAATAAAAAAAAAAAAAGTGGACTCTTACCTATTCAACAATCTTTGCTGCAGAACAGACTAAGCACTCGTCCAAAGAAAGTAACAACGGAAAGAACTGAGAGCACTGCAGCTGCCCACATCCTCCAACCAAAGCGTTCTCTTTATGAGCGGCAGAACACCTATTCTGCAGCACTCCAGAAAGGTGTGCAAAAAGCCACCAAGCTGATACTCCCAAGCTCTCTTCACGCAACCTTCCACTCCTCCACTCAACCGGAATGCACTGCCAGTTTCCTGAACGGAGCTATCCCACAGCCTCCTACCATATATGCCTTTATCCCATTACTGCAGCTTTCAGTACTGAAATGCATTACAGTGGTTGCTGATAAGGAACTATTACCACGGTTCCTTATCATTCTCGACTCCAGCCCCTTGCCATGTATGGAAAGGCAGTTACAGAATGTTATGGGGTACACGAACAGGAAGAGATTAGTGCCAAGAACAATAAAAAAACCCAAAACTCACTAACGAAGTTTCTATACATTCAGAAATTAATTATTTTTTGATTATTTGAACAAGCCTGGGCAGAAACCTTACAATTTGGCTTAAGAAAAATCATTCCTTAAACGTACTGCTACTTCATTTCCTCAGAACGACCAGTTCTCTTCCTGCCAAGTTCCCTTTCCCCCTTCACAAGCAGGAAGTTTAAAGAGAAAGTGGAAAGGAAATCTAATATCCAAATAAGTGACTACACAACACAGAAGAGAAATGCTACACATGCACTACCCTTGTAACTGGAGAAAGGGCCAGCCATTCATTCATCCACATACACCCCCCCCCAAACAGGTTCTCAGAGCTCGTTTTATCTTTACGGCGATTTACAATAGCACTTCCTCCAGAAACCGCAAGCATCTGTTTTAAAATTACCTCTTTCTAGATCTCTGATCTGGGGTCCTTTGGGGGCTCCTCCGTATATGCAGGTACTCTTCAGTCTTGAACACTTGCCATAATCATCAGCCACCTGCTGCACTTGCTGGGCCAACTCTCTAGTAGGTGCTAGAACCAGGCACTGCAAAAGGGAGCGATTCAGAACAGCCAAGCTGCGCACACAGCCCTAACTTACGGGCTCCGCAGAGACACCATAAGCAGAGTTGGACCATCTGCTCTTTATTAGCTAAAACATTTACATATCTTCAGACTATGTCAGCAATTGCACAGAATTTCAGCTAATGAGTGGGATGTTCACATTGTAATAGTAAACATTTCTCCACTTACTATTCTGATGCACCAATTAAATAAAGTACACATTTCGTTAATGAAGCCATGCCTTACACACAAAAAGGAAGAGAATCGACAAGCACTTACAATTGGGCCATCCCCCCTCTCCAAATACGGCTGGTGGTTGATGTGAACGATTGCAGGCAGCAGGTACTGAAACAGAAGAACTTTAAGTCAAGACACAGGACTTCCATGTTCAGTGCCAGTGATCTCCCGACACAGCGAGTGGATCACGGCGAGAGCCCATTTCACCTAACCTCCCTTCGAGAAGCCAACACCTGACGTGAGAGACAGCAAGAAACCCTGGCTAAATAAAAATCAGGATTCTGCAAACACAGATACTTGTTATCCAACAGAACACAGGACTTTCAGAGCAGCTGACCAACCACACCTGCTTCAATGTGAGCACAAAATGTACTTGCTCAGCACCTCTGAAAAGAAGGCTGATTTAAATTTGGAGTCTAAGTTAGCAGAATCAAGTAGTCTTGGCTCTAACCAGTACTTCTCGCACAGGATAAAATTCCTCTTAACCACTGCAGATAAAATTAAAGTACACCTTGAAGACCCAACTGTTCTTTAACTTGCATAGTTAATAAAACAAATATGCTGAACAGTGCCTACTGTTTTTTAAACCACAGCGTTAAGCACAGCCCAGAGAGAAGTGACTCAGCATCCAAAGAGACACACACAAAATACATGCCTGTGAATAAGACAGCCTAGTTGAGCTGAGACTTCAAGTCTCACCCATGATGCAATAAAGCAAGCTTTAACAACATGTAATCATCTCACTTTACGCTTATAGTACTGACAAACCCAAATATTACCGATGAGAAGCCAAGGGGAGTTTCTGTAAAGCACCTAGGAAAACTAACCATGTAAACAAAAGGGAAGAATACGTACCGCTAGCGTCTTCCCAGAGCCAGTCTGCGCAATGCCCACCATATCACGACCACTGAGGGCTAGTGGAAAGCCTTGGCACTGAATGGGAGTGGGTTCTGTGAAGTTCTGGTCCATCAAGGCATCCATCACATACTCTAAGAATTAAAGAAAAATATTGTTAAAGGATAACTGAGCTTTCAAAAGAAGTTTCAGAAAACAGAAGAGGCCTGAACAGTTACTGGTTTTGAGTAACCCTCATTGTCTTAAAGAACGGCAAAATACTTACGTGGGAAGCTACACTGGTGGAAGGCAAACACAGGCTTAGGGCAACCCTCCATTCCTCGAATCGTTATCTCTTTCTTTCTTCGCAATTCTTCAACTTCATACTATTTACGTGGGGGGAAAAAACAAGCAAAGCCAAACGTCAAATGCCAGCATGGACTTAAAGTGCACGTTTCTGCTAACTCAATTCACACCTCCAGACAGCAGCTTCTGCTTGGAAAGTGAATTGATGCAGAGACCTAAAAAGGACTGTTTTCCTAAGGGTTTTATCTTGGCACTGAGCTATCACACAGGTTCCGCAATGTTCAGAGGTATCAGCTCTCTACGTAGTCTAGAACTAATGTCTCTTCTTCCAATCAGCCTTTTCTAATGAGAAGCTTATTAACATAATATTTTAAAACTACTCTTCTTCCAGAGGTCAGAAATGATCAACAGCTTCAAAAGGGATTAGAAACAAGGGATCAGGTAAGAAACATGTTTTATGTGGCAGTGCTAAGAACTACACAAAACGAGCAGGCCCTAACGGACTACCAACAAGGTGAAGGCAGGAGAGCCCCCCTCCTTCGATTAACACATTCCGGAGGTGGTTGAATACAGAGCTCTTGATGGACCATTTGCAACTCAGAAACGCTGCTTGGAGTCTTCTCAGAACCAGCACTTTTCTTCCACGTCACAGAAGCCCAGGCAACGCCATAATAATACCATAACACCTCACAATTTTTTTTAATAACAGAACTTCTTAAAGTATTTCCGAAATGTGTACGTACATAAGCATCATTTTTGGATTAGAAAAAACATTTTATCTTTGTCTAGGTTATCTTGCAAGTCCAAGCGTGCTATACAACATGCTTCCACAATTCATGACCATATTCTAATGCTCATTAAAAACCAACAGAAAGATACACAACATCAAACATGCACTTCACCCAAAGCATAAAACCTCCTGCTTGGCAAAATCTCCTCAGTATGAACTGAAGAGGTTAGAAAAGGAAACAACTTGTGGGTAAAACCTGAGCGTCCTTTTAGCTATCTAAAGCAAAGACAGCTACAGCAGCTAACACGAACTGTGACCCAGTAGTGGTGCTGGCGGAGGTCAAACCACGACAGCAGTTCAAGTTGCTGTCTCTTTAAAAAGCCAATGCCTCCTCCAGTTCCTTTACACCACAGAAATCTCTCGTGACCATTTCACAGGAAGGTTGTAAGTCTGTGCAATTGGGTAAGAACACTGTTTCCTCATGAGAAGAATGAAATCGCTTAAATTTCTAAATATAAAGACATTAAAGACTGGGGGGGGGGAAGCCTCCGAACTCAAGCTGATAGGGAGATTACAGCATCTACAGGGTGAACACCAAGCAGTGCATTCAATTCTGAGCCCCCAGTGTAAGGGTGGTGTTCTAACAGGGCACGTCCAACTACGGGGTAAGGCCAGAGGCTGGAGTACAGGCTGTATGAAGACTGGGAACACTGGATTTGTTTGGCCTGGGAAAGGAAAGACTAACGGGAATTTAACTGCAATGTTCAAGTACCTGATGGGTGGCTATAGAGATGTTGCAAATCATCATTTGGGGGTGGGGAAAAGAGTACCATGAGATAAGCCCTGGAAGAGCACCCTGGGGATGTCCACACTCAAATGAACAAGGCGTTTGGAAACCCGCTGCAGGTTTGCAGTTAACCCTGCTCTGAGCAGAAGATTAGACTAGATATCTCTCATGGTTTCTTTCTGTTTTAATTATTAGTGCAATAAAGTATTCTTTCAAATGTTTCTCGTATTTCTGCCGCCCTCAGTTCATTATTTTAAGTTCTTTCAGGGCCTCTGCAGTACTGCAGTTCTCAAGCCCTTTAAGTCTTCCCTACGCTCGCGAATAGCTGGACCAGACAAGCGTTATGATGATGAAGAAATGACCAAACGTAAGAGGTCTTGTATAAAAACAGCTAAGAGCAGAAGCATCACCTTTGCTAACATTAAATATTGATGGCAACTAGGACCAGTATCTGCAGAGTACACACACACCAATCACGCTTAATGAAGAGACAGTTATGTTACACGCTGTCCCAGGCTTCCTAGGACAAGTTTTTCTACTTGTGACATTTTCTGTTGTAGGCCAAATGAATGGACAGTGTCTGAAAACCTACCGGAGTAAGCCTGGCCACTTCCGGATGTTCCACGTAAAAATTCTTCTCAAACTTGGGCAGTTCATTTAAATCCCATTTTTTCTTACGTAAGCGTTCCCCCGGATTACCAAATTTCTTTGGGGGAAGAGGACCTCCACGACTTGCTCCAAACCTGGGAATGTCAATGTTGGTTATAAAAGCAGATTGAGTAATTACTCTGGGATTTGCAGGTCTCTTAAGCATTTTGCACTCTTCCCCCCCCCAAGCTGACACAATATTCTAGCAAGAGTCACACCGCCCCACCCCCCATCACCATGATGTCTTACAACTTCTTGAAATAACGTAAGCCTGCTCTGTGTCGGCTCTAAACCCAAAACCATCTCCAAGTTTCCTTCCAGTACGGACATCTGTAAGTCACCGCTTCTAGGTTTCTAGCTCAACATTCCCTCCCTCTGGACAAGGCTGCACTTACAGCCGCAGCACTTTTCTTGGAACTGACGGAACATTTAAAACATGTTAGATGAAAGGGATGAGAAAAATCTCTCATCGCAAGTTCCTTGTACTGCTCTCAGCGTTAGTTTTACCCAAAAATAGCTACTTCACTGTCCCTCCCCTCTATGCCTTATCTCCTTTCCTTATCAAGCAGCATGCCTCAAATAAAAACAAGAGTGGAGAACAGAAAGTAAACGAGTCCAGCCAAGCCTGCAAGTCCATCTCTAGTTCTGAAACCAAAGCAATAATAAGAAAATATATTTTTAAATCAGAGTAATGGGAAATGGGGGACAGAAGTACCTGGGGAAAAATCAAATCCTTTCTCGGACACCTTTGATGAAGACTCAAGACAGTAAGAAGCTATGCTTATTCAGCTTAGAATTTCCTAACTAGCAGAACTACTCAAATTCCTGCTCTCTCTCGCATAAGCATTCTTGCTTAAATTAACCCAGTTAATTTAATCCACTTAAGAAGGTTAAGAACTAACTGTAATGCCTAATTGATGCATCAGACAAAACATGAGCTTCTGGCGATAATCTGTAAGAGTAACTGAAAACTGAGTGGCATAAAATGATTATTTACTGTAAATATTACGATGTATTTTTGAAGTCCACAAAAAAAAAGTTACAGCTCTTTCATTACTCTCGTACAAACACAGCAGAAGGTACTTCCCCAAATGCTATCAGGTCAATTTTTGTCCTAATTCAGATTTTGGTTAATAAAGCTACAGCTTTTTGCAAAATACGAAATAAGAGAAACGCCTGTTTAAAACAAGACGTTTATTTAGGCAGCAAATCCAAAGCCTCTGCTCCTTAGCCAGGCAGTCCGCTAGGAAATACAAAACTGGCAATGAAACAAACCGAAAGCAACAAAAATCCCACAGCAACCTTCTTGCACTGGTAACCTGGGTGGCTGGGTGCTACAAAATCAAGGTCTGAAATAAGATAATTCAGAAATGTATTTATTTAAGTACAACACTATGTTCAGACACGAATGACTTTTCCTCTTTAAATCACTTCCAATGGGAAGTACAAACGGCAGGGATTAAGAACCCAAAAGAACAGAACTCAAAGCAAGGTATTAACAGGAAAAGGGGGTTACACTGCTGGACAAGCCAAGTACAGCAGATATAATTTAACTCAAAACCTACTAAATAGGTTATTCTAAAATGCTTGCTTTGTTGCAAATGTTTCATTAAGTCTCTCCCCCTCCTGTAAACATCCCTTATTTTCCCGCCCGTGTGCCTAGCAGACCCCTCTCAAGGCCTGCACTGTCAGCAATTCTCGTCACACGTAAGGACTGTGAAACACAACTTCAAAAATTAATTTAAACATCACATCTTCTTTCGTGACAAAGTTAAAAACACCACAGACTTTCACTTCCGGGGCCATTCACCTTTACTGAAGACCACTGCTACTGATCGTACTAACCCCAGGCCAAAACCGCAACTACCCTATCCAAGCAGTTCCAACAAAACCTGCTGAAGACAACTGGAGGTACAAAGGGTCAATGAGTTTCCTTATGAAAGGAAACATCTGGAAGAACTGATTGCCAGCCTGGGCACCGAAACAGCTGGGTACCCGAGCATTTACTCCGTAGCTGTCCAGAGGGGAGAACTGATGTGTTTTAGGTGGAAGTCACGCAGTTTCAGTTCTCCGTTCTTGTACACGACATGGCTGCGTGCTGACCTGAAAGAAGCGAGCCCTGCAGCGGTACTCTGCTTCTGCTCAAGTTTATCCCTTCAACACATGCCGGTTACAAGTAAAACGAGATTCCAGTCAAACTGATTTAAATCCAACATTATTCCACTGATTTGCCAACAGCTCTCTTTTCAAGTGTAAATTCAGACTGACTCAAAACCTACGGTGCCATCATTCTGGGGGCAGAACAGAGTGAATTTGTTAAATTCCAGGGCAAAACAGCGAAACTTTCTGTTCTAAGAAGTCACCTGCAACTCCCTCCTGACAGGAGGAAACCAAAAAGCCTGTATTTCCTTAGCCTACCAAAGAATCGGCACCGAGAAAGGGACAAACTTAAATATTGCTTAACCAGCGTGCTGGGTGGCCCAACATTTTAGAGGTTATTTATGAAGTATGATGGTTGTCGGTGGTTACAAATATTTTCACACCTTAAACTAACGTGTAACAAACTGAACGCGTTAAAGCTTCCAGTATGATATGCCAAGAAAACGTTTTTCCATGTAAACGTCAAAAAAAACCCTCAAAGGAGCACTTAGGCACCCCTTTCAGTTCTGCAAAACTGCCATCAGTCTTTACAAAACGCGATTACACAAGCGCTAAGGACCGCCAAGTGCTGTGACAGTGCTGGGGACAACGTTCTTCGAAGTAACTGCGTCTACTCAGCTCGCTAAACTCCAAAACCAGCTGGGATCTGAACTATCTCAGACTTGCCAAAGCATTTACTCCGACGTCCTTGTGTTAAACCGAGCTGGAAATCTCACCGCGGAAAAACACCAGATCCCCTCCTCTCTGCGAAAGAAATGAAAGTATCTTAATTTCAGAGCGCGAAATGTGGGTGTAAGATAAAGCAAGGACGCAACTATCTCCTTCCACAGACGTCCAGAAACTCGGTGTTAAAATGCATTGTAACATATAAACAAAATACTCCCGAATCTCCCAGCGGGAAGGGAAAAGAAGAAGGAAAAGGGGGAAAAAAAGGAGGGGAAAAAAAAAAGATTCACCAACTGAGATCTAATATGCTGTATTAGGAATAACAGAACCCACAGGATACGTTTATTGTTAATCCTTGAGAATGGAGGTGGTAACTAGTAGCGACCTGAAAGACAGAAAATGCCACTCTCCTAAATCAGTTCTAACTTTCTCTTAAAAAAAAGGCCTGGAATGAACATTTTATTACTTTCAACCCTTAAGAAAACTCAGGTCTCCAACTAGTTACATACTATAATGCCACTGTATTTATTGCTGCCACCCTCGGAAGGGAAAAAAACCCAAACAAGCCTACAAACCCCTTTCCCGAGCCAAGCGAAATAGCAGGCTCACAAGTACCAGGCACTAGGCCTCCGCAGCGCCACACAGACAACCCCACGTCAGCCGGGTCACGCCAAGCGTGGTTCAGGGCCACGTTTACCCCCACCACGCTCCCGAGCACGCCAGTCCCCTGCACGGCAGCCCTTCTCAATCACATTTCCTCTCACGATACGCCTGGGAGTGCGACTGGGAACGATCTTTCCCCAACTGCCATCTTTCCAGCAAGGCCAGGAGGAGCAATGACAACCGGAAGGGCAAAATGTCCAACCAGCCCCTTGCCAAGGGCCACCAAGGCCTATGGGACATGCGGGGGGGGGGGGGGGGGGGGGGGGAGGGGAAGACACGGAGTGTGAAGGGGGCTGGCAAGAAACAGATTAAGGGTAGGGGGAGGCAGGGAGAGGCGGGGAAGCGAGGCACACACGGTTACACACCAACGATGGAGAAGCTAAATAAACACGACCCCCCCACCCCCCCGCTGCCAGAGCATTACTAATGAGGCCTCCAGCTCTCCCCCATGGGGAATATTTGGGGGAAAAGCCCTCCCAGTCCCGCAGGATGCGCCCCCCTCGCCCCCCGGCCTCCCTCCCACTAGGCCCCGCCGCGGGGCCACGGCTTCCTCCGCCCCCCCCCGCGCCCACCACCCCCACCCCCCACCGCCCTCCCTTACCCGCCGCGGTCTCGGTCGCGGCCCCGGTCCCCGAAGCCCCTCATCGCACCCGGAGGGGTGGGAGAAAGGCAGCGGAACGCCGGCCGTGGGGACGGCGAGGGACTGGGGGTACGAGGAGACGGTCCAGCCAGGGGCGGCTGTGTCTCGGAGGAATCGCTTTGCGCCACCTCGCTTCTTTGGTGGGATACAAAAGGAGAAGAGGTGGTCAGTGGGTCTGAGACCCGCTGGACGTCGGCGGAGGGAACGGCGGGGCTCTCGGTCGGCTCCAGGGCCCGTGTGGTATGGAGACACCAGCGTCTTCTTCCTCCGGGCTCCCGGCACAAAATGGCTGCCGCCGCCCCAACCCGCTTCACTTACGTTACGGGCGGCCCCGCGCTGCGCAAACTGCGGCCCTCGAAAACACCTACGCCTATTCCCGGAAGCCAACTACGCCCTCAGCCGGCTTTGCGAAACACTGCTCCGTGCGGCGGGCGGGCTACGAAAAATGCGTAGCGTTCTTTACTAGAGCCGGGCTCCCGCGTGGGGAAGGGAGGGAGGAGAGTAACGTTCTCCCTATTCCTCAAAGTCTGCTACGCAAAGAGTCAACCCCGGAACCCCTTCTGGACCGTAGGGGAAAACCTAGGCCGAGGCGTACGTTACGTAAACACACGGCGTACGCAAGTTGAGTAACTCAGACTGGCGTAGGGCGGGAAGAGCTCGCGCGTTGTGCGTAAAATTCTTCCGCGGGGTGTGCGGGATTGGCGGAGGAGCGGAGCGTTACGTTAGCTTTGTAGCGCAGTCGGGTTTGGAGAATACGGCCTTTCGCCTACGCGCCCGCTGGCCCCGGGGAGGGCGGCAGCGGGGCCGAGGAGACAATAACGGGAGCGAGGCGCGGCGGGAGCGGCTCCTCGGGGCTCCGCGGCGGGGCCGGCGGGTCGATTTCCCTGCGCTTTTTTCCTTGGCAGATCCTTCTGGGGCAGGAGCAGGAGCGCCAGCAGCCGTGATGTTTGCCTTCGCCCCGGGGGCCCAGCGCGGGTCGCGTTTACGGTGTGCCGGCGTTTGACGCCCCGAACCAACCCCGGGTTCCCGGCTGTGGCATGGGGTAAGCCGCGAGGCAATTCGCGGCGTGGGCCCCAAGTTGTTCAGCGCGGCGCGTGTCCTTCTAGCACCTTCCGACACGGAGCCGCTCGGTCCGCCGGCACGAGAAGCCCCGGCTGGTGGGTGGCCAGGTCACGCCAGGCCGCGGCCCAGACCGCAGTCGTGCTCTTGGCAGCGCGTTCCGGGCTGTCGGATGGTCAGAAACGGGTTACATTGGCAGGAGAGAGCGAGTCCTTTAGTTTCTGATCCCTGAAACCAACGGCAGCCTGGAACGGGAGCCGCGCTGTTCACCTCTTTGGTTCCACTGGCCAGATGTGCGGATGGCACGTGTGAGGCCCAAAAAGTCGTCTTGGTGCTTAAAATACTGGAAGAAACACGGGGCTTTCTCTGTGGGTGGGAGGGAGGCAAGTGGCACTGCAAGCTCCCGCTGACACACGGGTTCTTGGCCGTTAGGTGGGTGGCGTGGGCGACGGCGGCACGCGCAGAGAGCTCGATGTTACACGCCAAACGGCGACGGCTGAGCCGTTGCTGGCGCTGAGAGCAGCCAGCCTCCCTGCCTCTGGCTCTCCAGGCTTCTCTCCCCTGTGAAACACAGCGCTTTGCCTCAGGAAAAACATCAGAGATGGGTTGGGAAAGCACTCAAGGCAGGCAAATGCTCTAGCTGTGGCCAGCAGGCCGAGGGAGGGGATTCTCCCCTCTACTCTGCTCTCGTGAGACCCCACCTGCAGTGCTGCGTCCAGCTGTGGGGTCCCCAACATCAGAAGGATATCAACTGGTTGGAGTGAGTCCAGAGGAGGCCACGAAGATGCTCAGAGGGCTGGAGCCCATCTGCTGTGGGGACAGGCTGAGAGAGTTGGGCTTGTTCAGCCTGGAGAAGAGAAGGCTCCGGGGAGACCTTACAGCACCTTCCAGTGCCTGAAGGGGCTACAAGGAAGCTGGGGGGGACTTTTTACAAGGGCCTGTAGTGACAGGACAAGGGGTAACGGGGTTAGATTGAAAGTGGGAGATTTAGATTGGACATCAGGAAGAAATTCTTCCCGGGGAGGGAGGTGAGGCACTGGGACAGGCTGCCCAGAGAAGCTGTGGGTGCCCCATCCCTGGGAGTGTTCAAGGCCAGGCTGGATGAGGCTCTGAGCAACCTGCCCTAGTGGAGGGTGTCCCTGCCCAGGGCAGGGGGTTGGAACTAGGTGATATTTAAGGTCGCTTCCACCCAAACCATTCTGTGATTCTAAGTTAGCTGTGTCACAGGGTAAACCCCGTGATGTACACCTCTGGCTAGTTTGGAGCCGTGCCCATCCCTGCTTTTTAGTAATAATGTTTATTATTATTTAATAATCTTTAATAGGGGGGAGCGACAAAGCCAGTATATAAAGCTTATTTCTTTAGAGAACTAGGCAAATGATTTTAAAATGTTGAGTTGCATCCAGAGTATTTCCCTCATCAGTGGAATTACTGGGAGCAGGGCTTGGTTCAAAGCACCCAAACGGAACAGCAGAGTGCTGTTCTAATTCGTAACCTTTATTTTGAACTTCAGTAGGAACACACTTAAAACATTCTCTGCAAAAAGTAGAAAAGGCTCAATAAAAAATACAAAAAAAATCTAGTCAAGATAAAAATGCCTAAAAACATATTTTTGAAGTAACTTGTCCCTCTGCGGTACGTGAGGGTCCACCGAGCTTTCTGTCTGTTCCTCCTGCCACTGCCTAAGCCATCCATCTCTCAGTTTTACAACTGAGTTTATTCAAATTCTGTTCCATTTCACCCATTAAATTCCACCACTCTTTTACAGAAACTAAAAAAGAGTCTATTAATCCCCTGTGAAAGGACAGCTTTGATTTTCACAAAATATAGGGAAAGGGTTCTTTGAACAGTTCACAAGCTTATTTCTTCAATCTTCACTGGAAGTTCAGTTGAAAAATGAAGACCCTAAATGAACCAAATTCTATTAAGATGAATAAAACTGAGCTGTACAGAGTTCGTCCCAGTGTTCTCCCAAAATACCTCAGATGGTTCCCAAAAGGTAAAAGAAGCGCAGACGGGCAGTCAGTGACCCTGCACAAATCTTCACCACAGCTGCCCGGGATGGACGTTTACATCGGTTTTCTGCCTATTCTTTGGCATCCCCAATCCCTCCAGCAGTTATTGCAAATGTGGCTTCGTTTTCAGGCATCTCAGGGCTGGGGGGGGGGGGGGGGAAGAAGAAGGAACTTGTGGGTTTCCTCAGCTGCGAAACAGTCCCCAAAATGCTGGAAACGTCAGCAGCCTGGAATACTTCACCATCTGTATGTGCGAACCGTGGAACGTGATCAACGTTACCAAGAGGGGAAAATGTGAAACCCACCTCTTGGAAGATGACAAACACGAGGGAGGGGAGTGGAGGAGAAGGTGCAGGAGAAGGAAAGATTCTTTCTCTGCAGACTCTCAATGTCTCGGTTCCTGACCAGAAACACTGGTCACTCCGTGTAGTTCCACTGGTACGACATTTAATGACTTGTGTCTGCCACCAGGTGAACTGGTAATAATTGTGTCAGCAAAACTTAATCATTTAACAGCTCTGGAATTTTCCTGCCAAGGGACCACCAGTCTTACCCAACTATTAGATGGTCTTCTTTAAGAGATGGCCATCTAGTAGGAATTACGATGAACAATTACGTCATTTCATGTATGCGATATGCCAGACGACTTTTAAGTCTGTTAATTAGTTTGTCCTTTCAGATATTCTTTCCATTTACCACCCAGAAACGTGGTTAGTTTGAAACTACGAATTGGCCCGTCAAGCTGTTAAGTTTCCGTACTGTGACTTTGTCACCTTACGGTTGCTGGTAACAACAGCTTCCGTCCTGCCGAGGGAAAGTGCTTTACCTGTCGTATATCTTGGCGATACGCAGCTCCCCTCTCCCTTTCCTCAAACTAATCCTGGTAGTCGAAGCGTGAGCGAGGATGTGGCCCCCGATGGGCTTTTTTGGGTCTGCCTGAAAGCTAAATTAGCAAGAAAATTGTGATGATTTCACTGTGTCAAATTCCCATAGGTTAATACTGTGATTAACTGTCAGACAAGGCACATTGAACTCAGTAATGAGTAATAAATAGGTAAATATACCCAAAACCAGGGCTTTAGCACACTTGCATCAAGATACGATGTTCGAATGCTCAATGCTGGCATGATGCTCCTCTCATTAAATTCAAGAGGCTGAAGAAATACACACCTTAAACTTCATATGTAGGCTGCTCCAGCAGAAAATTGAGTGCTCTTTCAATACTTTTTACGGCTTGTTCTCTTTGTCCAAGCCATCATGCCAGGCGGCAGGTGATCATAAAAAACCACGTTACAGAACCTGAGAGAAAACTATAGGTGTCACCCATGAGCGGTTCATCATACCAGAGGGACCAATGACCAACCCGAACCTTCATTTCAGTGCCTCTCTCTCCAGACAATCGCACTTCTTGTCTCTGTTACGTAGGCAGTACGAAAGAGCTGACGTTTTTAAAAAAGAGAAAGAAAAGAGGTGTCTCACGTCATCGTTGCTCCTGGATCAGCAGTCATCTGGTTGGTCACAAACACAGCCACGTTATATTCTGCAATAGAAAACAATGCAAATGAGGTGGACTATATCCACATAGATTTCCAAAGTGTTCTCCCATCCGTGCTAAAAGCAAGGCTGCTGCTGAAGCACTTCACATTTCAGATGGAAGAGAAGCAAACGTTCTTCATGTCTGATGGCTGGAGTTAATAAGGGGATAGCCTAAATTTGACTTTGGCTGTAATACTTAGGTCGAAAAATAAGCCCTTTTCAGAATACCACAGAACAAGTCTTTCTCAGTTCCCATCTCTGTTGGCTCCCTGCCCTCAGCCCCCTCTCCCTCCCTTTGTCTGTGCTGTTTGGGGTTCCCCCCCAAAAAACATTTATTCATTCCTCATCAACAGTTCTGAGACATTCCAAAGACAAGGGACCCTTTTCATCATGCCGTCATCCCTCAGAGCATTGCAAAGCACACGGAACATGGCAATGGGCATGGCTTTTTAATTCCTCTGTGCCTTCATCCTTTTTTCTGTTCTTCCTGTTTCTTGGGTATTTAGACTGTCAAATTTTGGGGAAGACAATTTCTCTTACTAGATATTTGTCTGGTTCTACAAGCTGATCTCTCATTTAGGACTTCACAGTATTTCTAGGAAAACTCTAATTGCTGAATAATTCTAAGGACTCCCTAATCTGTCATCCTGAAATAATGTATTAGCAGTCTGATCTTTTTGGTAACTGACAGAGGTGTGGAGTGAGGAACGATTGTACCTTGGGCTGGGTACAGTCCAGTACCCTTGGACTGCTAGGTGATCGTGCTACCAACAGTTACCGTGTCAGGAAGTCCAGTCCGTGTTTTCCAAATTCTGCAATGTTTTCCTTACCTTCTGATATTTTTTGGAGCCTTGACAGCATCTGAGCGAGTTTCTGTTGTCGTTCAGCCAACTCACCACGACCACTGAAATCCACACGGAAAAGTGCCATTATTGAGTCAATGATCTGCATTGGAATTACGCAGTAATAAGTAAATGTAGTGAAAGAAAATAGGGAAACAAATTTTGAAAGCAGTAAAAAACCAAAAATTAGTCTTGTACCAATAGCTTGAAGATCCCAGCTTCCTCATGGAACTTGGCTGCTACATAGTCAAGCAATTCCATCTGATGTTCACCTGGTGGGAAGTACAGTTGCCAAATGAAATTAGGACCAGGAAGAGCTCTGAAGCAACAAAAGCCTGAATTTTAAAATGCCAGTTTAAATGCCTGCACTGTTTACATTTTCACTGCCAGCAGTTTTAAATCCAGCCCCCAATAACAAGCTACGTCTGCAATAACCAGCAGTGCCTTCTGCAGGTTCCCGTGTCCACTTGCCCAGCTAACAAAACTTCTTTATGAAAATCCCTGGCTGTCTTCAAGGCCAGGCTGGATGAGGCTCTGAGCAACCTGCCCTAGTGGAGGGTGTCCCTGCCCATGGCAGGGGGGTTGGCCCTGGATGGGCTTTAAGGTCCCTTCCAACCCAAACCATTCTGTGATTCTATGATTCTAAAATCTTCACAACAAAACTATGCACAAGGGCAACGTTTTTGGCTGTGTTAAGAACTGAAAAGCAATATCAACATTTGAATTTCACTTTGAATTAAATGGCACACAGGAATAGTGTTAATCATATTATTCGTTTTTATATTGTGCTCTCACAGACCCATTTAAAGCTTCCTTGGAGCGTTAACGCAATGTCTTGTGACTGAGTGTGTTGGAGCTGTCCCTATAAATTTCTACTCACAAGATCATAAAGAACTTCTCAACAGCATTTATAGGATTAGCTTACATTCAGGCAATCGTGGTTACATTAATTGGTGGTTCTCCTACTAAGATGCTCTGCGGACACCCATCATACACGTGGCAGAGTTCCCTTCATGTTGGGGCAAACTGCAAATCTTGTTTATGTAGTGCAGCTGAGCTGCAATACTTACAGAGAACGTCTGCTCAGCGCACAACTCCAGACACAGAAAACGGAAGCAAGCCTGTAACTTCTTTTGTTAGCAACAAAACATTCTTTATGATCCTCAGTGGGCAATCTCAGTTAATAAACCGAGAACTATTACAGTGAGAGCCTTAGAGAAAAACCCTACGGAGTGCTCCAGTTGCAGTAATGGTCTTACTAGTGTATGCACGGGCATACAGCACGTTGTCAAGTACTGCGTCATGGTCAACGGTGAAGCGATCGGCAATGTCACGGAGACGGTCTGGTCGGCTGACGATAGGCAAAGTTAAGGATTTCTCTTGGTACAAACCATGCTCTGAAAATAATAAAACTCCATTCCAAAATAGAACTATGGAAAAACAGGGAAGAATATTTATTTTGATCCTAGAGCAGACTGACTTTTCTCTTCACGCTGTCCCACATACCCTAAAGATAGGTTAGGGCTCGAGATGATAATTGTTTTGTGTTTAGGGTTTGAGGTGGGGAGCCTGGGTGGGGGTGGGGGGGGGTGGTGTTGACATATGGAGATCTGTGCTCTAGGAATGTAGCTGTGAGCAAAACCTATTTATACACAGGCTACCACAGACACGAAGTGTTAAAAATAGTGTTTAGTACTTAGATGAATTTCTCTTGAGGTAAACAGAAAAGCTTCTATCACCTGTATCATTATCAAGAAGGAATATTAGATCTCGGAAAAACAGTGAAAATAAAATTCTGTATCCGAACTGATTTTTCTAGGATGAATTACATCAAATGACAGAGAAAAAAGTCACTGCCTTGTGGGCCACAATGCACCGCGCTCTCCAGGCTTTCTGGGTCAGCCATACTGTTTTACATGTATGAAGCTACCTGGAGCCTCCTACTTGCTCATAACCAAATAAGCAGTTTCTTTGCAGTTCATCATACCTGTAAGCTTTCAACAGGCCAAAAGATACAAAGTGTTTTCAGTATCGATGAAGATAATCTTTCCACCTGTGTAGCCATTTGGTCCTGGAAGCTGAGCTGTCACTACAATGAATCATAGAAGATCAAAATGAAAAAGCAGGAAAAATATTTTCTTACTCCCTCTATTATTATTTTTTAATAAAATACGACTGCTTTTCCGTATCACAAGAACCACCAGTCTTAATCAACGTGTAAATCGTGAGTGTTTCAAGTCTCACTACCAGCTTGAGAAGAAACTCAAGCCACATTTCTCGGTTGGGGTTCAGATGGGATTTAATTAATGGTGTCAGAACTGTGTTTTACTCAGTACCATCACTAAACCTGTACATTTTCTATTGGAAACAGGCAAGGATATTATTGAGAAGTTCTTCATGCGCAAAGCATCCTCTCAATCCTCTGCACAAATGAATAGTATTGATTTAGTAGGGTTTTTTTCCCAGCCATAACTCGTATGATCAAAAATTCTTCGGATTTGAATTTTTCCTGATATGCAAATAGTTACCGATTGTGGATTTAGTCTCTTTGGAGCAAATAAGCTAAAATACTCAGTTCATCCAGTTGTAATCATTCATGCAAAAGGGTATGACTCTGCTGACTGTTAGACTGTACTAAACGGAAGAGGCCTCGTTTTTCCAGAAGGTACCGTAATTCCCTTTATAATATAGGGTTCATTTAAGGGCACATTTGCCAATCCAGTGTCTGGTAACTATATTCCAGCAGCATCAACAGTTACATTAGTTATTATGTACTACTATTTACACGTTGAGAGCTATCGCTGGGAAATCAGTCCTGCTGTAGTGCCACCACCCAAATACGGCAACTGCCAAAGTCTTTGTTTACCCAGTTACTGTCAGCCAGTCGTACTCTTTCAGTGCCCTTCCAGAATGCCATATTCAGCAAAACCTCTTGAAACCAGGAAATTAAGAGTTGCTGAGAAAGAACCTTGCCTTTGCCCTTTGCTGAGCAATGCCCCTGTCCACCTGCAACCCGTATTTGTGCTCTGCTTTTCCAGAAGGTGTGTTTCCCTGGTTTCTGTAAGGCAGCCTAGTACCTTCTCTCTCCTTAGGGCAAAATTTACAGTGATGTGAGCAGTATTACAAAGTAATCGTGTATAGGAGTTCTCAAAGATAACTCATGGAGATAAGAGCCAACGAGGTCTGTTTCACTGATAAAAGGTTCTGACTTGTCTCTGTGTTTCATTCTGATATAGCTGTAAAGAACGGGTTCGCTGAGAAGAAACGGTGCTCTGTTTTAAGGTAGCACACCTACCACAAAGGGTATGAGATAGCTGGGTTTTGCCTGTCCGGAACTCTGTTAAATAAATCAAAACAGAAAAAGAGGTGAGGGTTTTTTTTCTGAGTTTGCCGAATTCAGAAGTTTCTGCAGTTAAAAACACTGTTACTTACAAAATTCACCTCTATCTCTACCTTTTTAAATCATTTAACCCCGACTTATAAATTCTGTGCGGTAGAAATATGAAAAGCAAAATCTGAAATGCTTTCATTTCATCTGAAACGCTTTCATTTCATCTGAAACGCTAAGGTCATTTATTCTTTACTGCGTAGAAGTTAAATACCACATGGCACATGTGGAAAAGCATTAATTGATGGAGGGGGGAACAGAAATGGTTGTGGTTGATACCACTGGCCTGGCCCGGTTTCATTTTCAGTAAAACGATCAAGGAGAAGCTTACGAGTTTATTAATCTCATTATATCAGATCATGTCAGTCTCCAGTTCATCTTTTCTAAAGGGAAGACTACAGTCTTTCATGAACTTCTATCGTTGTTGAAGCGTTAAACACTAACTGACCCAGTTTACTCCAATAGCGGCTTCATTGTGATTTCAAAATCTTACATGAAATGCAACGTGTCCTAAGTGTGCATAAACAAAACACCTTTTGTGGCTGCTTTGTTACTGGAAAGGAACACAAACAGCACCAGGGAAGCCTTTCCTATGGCACGTTAGTATTAATAATGCCATGCTGTACTGAATCAGCATTCCCCGAGTCTAATGATGACTCAGCTCTAGCTTAGGCTGCAAGCAAACCAAGAGGAACAGCAGGAGAACACTTAGAGAAGTGGATTCTTCTCACAGTCGTGCAGGTACTCGCCTTTAGGACTACAGTGTGCTGAGTTTCACAGAAGTCGCGCAGCTTGATTTAAAATCTAAACTAAGTTGCAATTCTTTGCTCAGTAATACTCATCCAGTGTGGTGTTCTCACCTCCAAAGGCCTCAGTGATTGCCATGCTTTCGATCCCACCACCCAGAAGTTTACTGGAGAAAGGGAGAGAATCATTATATAAACACACAAAATCCCAAGAGAAAAGTAAAAATGAGAAAATTTTGCTACTTTATGAAAAGTTATTTCTGCCCTAAAGCCCCTCACTTGATGCATTAAGTGCAGGGCACTAAACAGTCACTGAGTCATGAAGAGTGAACCTTCCTTTGTGTGTGCCAGATCTATAGAAGCTATTACTGAAAAGAAAGAACAGAAAATGCATTTGAAAAGATAACATTCCATAAAAAACATCTCAAGGGAGGCCTTGAAAACTTGTAACTTTGATCTGAGACCTGCAGGTTGTTTTGACTAGCTGAAAAGATGATGATACCTTCAGGATTCCTGGATGCAAACTCGGTTTATTTACAACGACTGTACAAAGCGTAGTTTCCCCTCAGAAAAGGAGCTGGTTTTGTTGCCTACTGAGGCATCTTTGAGCCAGCATTGGCTCCCAATGCAAGGAAACCTATGTGTCCTAGCTGAATATTTGTTCCTTTAAAGCTTTGTGTCTCATTAAAGCCAGTGAATACGATTATGGAACAATTTGTACCAAGGAAGGATTTAAGTAGAGATAAGCTTACTCAAATTCCTGGCTGCCAGTACTAATATGAAATACCATCTTCCGTTTTTCACTGTACTCAAAGGCGGTCAGGAAGCCTGGTTCCTAGGGGAGACCAACGAGAACATGAGAGGTTTATGTTAGCTTTAACCTGAAGGTAAAGTGCAAGATCCCACGTAAAAAGTCTTTTCTCCAGCCTAGCCTCATTGACACAGGTTGGGTATGAGAAGCACCACAGCATTTGTCTGGTTGTTGTAAAGCATTATTCCTTTAGAGTAATGAGCAGAACAATTTTCAAAATTATCTTGATGGTGTGGTGAAAAGATCTGTTAAGAAAAATGTTGCGCAGCATTTTGGAGAGACCAGCATAAGTTTAAACTATCAGGAAAGTGACTGGCTTACGATAAGCTTGTTTGCAGCTTCTTTAATCTTGTCCACTTTGGCCTCTGAAAGCCCTTTGACATTGCACAGTGCCCGTCTTGTGGTCATCTGGATTCCTTTGATCGTGCAGATCCCAACTGACTTCAGTTTTTTAATATCGGCTACGTTCTGTGAAGAAAGTTCCCTTCGATGAGTACTTGTGACAGTTAACAACTAGAAGGCGAAGTAAATCTTTTTATTATACATTCACATGCATGTAAATGCGCATTCTTTCACCGAGAAAGGAACAGATTTACACCAAACTCTTTGTTAAGTAGTTTGTGACACCAGCGACAAAATAAAGTTGAGTAACACTGGTGTGAGGGATCATGATGCAGAGACATTCTGGTGCTTTTGAGAGAAAGGCCTCTTGGGGCCAGTGGTACTTACTTGTCCCTGTTCAGTGCCAGGCTGGTAGTAAGGAAACAGTATGGATTATTTCAGATAGTGTGGAGCCCAGCCTAGTAAACTCTACAACACTCAGTCTGCCCTTGGTCCCTTAGCACAGCTAATCTGTAAACCAGATAATCTGTAAACCCGATAATCTGATCATGGATAACTGGGAGCTGACTCGCCAGGATCGTCGGAAGCTGACTCTAACTGCTGAGCTGTTTCTGCATGTTCATGGTTATGTCCAGTTTAAAACAAATGTATCCTCCAGATCTGACCGACATTTGGGGCTGGAGTGAATTTACTAGAGTTGTTATAAGCTGGGTACAGCATGACTTCAGTCAGTGCCCTACTGACACATTTTGCCTCCTCTCACCTCAGTTTATGATTCTGACATCGCTGGAAACCTAAAGGCAAGCAACAGATCGCTCACAAGACAGCACAGCGTGTGAAAGATTTGGGATAATACTTCAATTTAACATTGCAAGACAAGTTTTTTCTCTGAAAAAAACTAACAACTGGATTTATACCTATTTATCAAGAGCGTGTGGGTGCACAGGATGTAAGAATGGAGCGAGGCTATGTTAGCAATTAGTCATGTTCATTGGGAAGCTGGTTTCTCATCCTGTGATGTGTTTTTTGATTATCACATTAACAAAGATGGATGAGGTAAAATTGGTCACGAATGAAAATGAGTCTTCCACTCAAAAGAATATAATAACCAGCAATATGAAAAGGACTGTAGTGTTTTAATGTGGTTTTCTATTAAGACAACAGACTACTGCTGCAAGGATCATTTTTCCAGAACAAAGCTTGAAATGTGTTACACTGCTTCTGCATTTCTTCAGTGGCTTTGTCTTTCTGGTCACATCAAACCTAAGGCTGTCCTGCATTACAAGTCTCTGTGTGGCAGGCCTGGTTACAGAAGTTCTTGTTTTCTCTTGCACAGGTACACCCTTCACCAACAGTTTGTGTCCCAACCAAGGTCCTAGGATATCCTCCTCCTTAGACTGCAGTTCAGTACTGTGTTCAGCATCACTCCTGGCTTAACGTACTGACATGCCTGCCCCCTTACACCAGCCACTCACCCTGAACCTCTGTGGCAGCTCTCCCAGGTGGAACAGGGAATTTTCTGAGAACTTACAAATGAAAAACCCTAAACCACATTTTTTGTTGTGATAATTTTTGGCCTAACTGATTCACAACTCCAGTTGACAGGGTGACTACAAAAGCAGATCTGCCGAAAGAAGGGATAGCATGTTCCGGGGGCAGCAATGGCTGCGGGCACCTTAATTCCTATCAAACACTTTTGAACATCAAAGCCCAGCCTAGGTTGTGCTAGTTGTGAATCTTTGTGGCCACACTGTCAGGTCTTGCAAACGTTTCTCTCTCTACTCCTAGGAAAAAAACCCATTCTAATCCCACTTGTTTATTTAGCAAATGAATTTAATGGATATGTTCATCATAAGTTCCCTTAAAGATTTTAACTGGCACAGCTGAGAACAAACCTTCCCCTGGGGTACAGGAATAAGCACTTGGAAGGAAGGAAAAAAGAAAAAAGAAAAGGAGCAGGAAACTCCTATTAATACAGAAGAACAGCCTAAGTCATTATTCTTTCTTTTCAAGATCGTTCATACCTTAGTATCATTCCCCGCATACCATGCCTCATTGAATATTGACAGGCTGGTACAGCTCCCTTCCAGCATGTGAGGTCAGCCTCTTCGGCCAACTCGTTAAATTTTTAACACAAGAATTTGTGTATTTTTCCTATGTTGCCCCATAGTTAGAACTCCCAACCTCGTGATCATTCTTCAGAACTCTCTTTAAAGCTGTGTCAATGAATCGCCCACAAAGAAAAGCCGACAACAATTACGCTGCTGACATGCTGAGCCCAGTAACTGTAGTGCTGACTAATGCCATCTCATTGTGTCCGTGCCCTCCCCATCTGCATCTGTCCATAATCATTATCGTAGAGTTACATCTTACACTACTTCCGCCAAACCCAACTTTTTATTCTGCTTCTATAACACCGAATAGAATAGGGGTTTGAACCGCAAGCCAGTCACCTGGATAAACATATAATAATATGTTGAATAACATATAAATTATTAAACATAATATGTTTAATAAACATCATATGTTTAATAATTCAAATAAATAGGTGATGCTTATGTAATAATGATGATGAGAACAATTACAGGAATTCACACTTGCTAAAGAAAACCAACCATTTATTTCTCTAGCTACTAATACTTTCCTCACTCCCACTCTACCCCTTTCTCCAGCATGCTGAAAATAGTATAGCAACAATTGTCACAGCGTAATTTCACAGACGGCAAAAACCCAGGAGCAATTACAAAGATTGGCAGGAACAGGAAGTAGTCTATCACACGGTTTTCAAATAAATTAGCAAGTAATTGGTTTTTCAAGAGCGCTGGGTGCTAAATACTTTGAATATCTTGCCACTTGATTTAGGAATCTGATGGGAATGAGATTTTCTGAAAACCTGTCTTATCACCAAAGGCAAACTTTGCCTTCACAGGTATTGCGAGGAGGAATTTCAGGTATTTGTACCAATGTGTATACTCTGTTGGAAATAACCTTACAGTAGCTTTACACGGACAATTCTGTGTGGTGAAGTCATGGCTAACACTTACAATTCCATGCTTCTGTAGCAGGTCAATATCCTGAAAAAAGGATTCCTAAAATAAAACAGCACAAAAATAAAAACAGATTTGGCTTTTTCTTGTAATTACACCTATCTCACCATGTGTCTGTTTCAAATTTATAAACATTTGAATGGTTTTCCCTAAAAATGCCTAACTTGTTGGACTACCTAAATAAACAAAGCCATAGTGAGCCAAGAAGGCCTACACGCTTCCTGTCACCTTCCTCAATAAAACTTGTGCTATGATCATCATCATCTTGATCTTTCCACCACAGTTCCTTGGTCTTTTCAGGCTGATGACCATTCCTTGGAAGCACAGAATTAACCCATAGTCCCCTTGCACTTAATATAAAAGCGTAAAATACAAAGAAATGCTAATCCCATTAAAAACTGTGCTTAGCTTTTGAAAGGTTAATGACAAGCACTTGAAGAGCAAGGCTGTACAGGGACTAGAAGAATGAGATTTCCTTGGTATTAAACTGGAACAGAATTTTAAATGCACTGAACTCCCTGATGGTCTTTGGGGACCTCCTGTCTCTCCTTGGATTTCGTAACACTGTCAAAATACCCTCAAACAATGTTTGCTGCACATACTCTTCAACAAACCATAAACTTACCTCATCATCCTGGTATCCTGCTTCTTCTTGGACTACTTGATCCTCCATGGCCTTCATGGTGAAAGAGCAGGCAATAAGGTATTGATCACTACTGGGAAATGCAAACAAAGGTAGTATTGGAATGGCAACAAATGAGTAAATGACTGTAACAGGACTTTTAAGAAGTCCTTGAACTACAGAACTTTCCCAATGTGCCATCACAGACAGATTTAAATTCAGATTCTGTTTCCAACCCCTCCTTGTCTGACCTAGCAGACCAAAAGAAGAAAATTTGCTGTGTTACTCTCAGATGAACCAGTTTGGCTGGAAAGGGTTTAACAGGTATTAAGAAAAGAGATCTCATTCCCTTGTGTGAATCTTGGGTCAGAGAATGAGTCTGGGGGTGGGAACGTTTTCAATGATTTATCATTAGTGGAATTTATTCTGGTAAGAAAGTTAAAGGCAAACTGTATTTTTATAACAAGTCAGCAGAGTTAGACAAGAATGGGTAGTGGAAAGGCTACGCAACGTCTCAGCTTCTCCATCTTTATGCGACAGAATGCCCATAGACCCATGCTACTGAGAAGGCTACAACTCCTTAGTCATATCACTAGAGGGTATAAAGTATAAAGCTGTGTTTGTTCTCAAGTTCTTGCTGGAGTTCAGAATACGTAATGAATACTGAAGACATGCAAGTAACACCTGTAAGAAGTTTGGCTGCGTGAAGAAAATAAAAGAAGGGTAATAAAAATCTGAGCAAAATGTTATCTCCTTAAATTTTATGAATGCAAGGAACATGAATACAAAGTAGTTTCTTAGAAATATGATCTTCTAACCTGCTCTGATTCTATAGATGGATAGGTTGCTTCTGTCTTAATTGTGAACTTGCGTTCACTGTTCTAGCTGTGGCTGATGAAAAGTTTTGTAAACTACCTCATCCTTGATAATAAAATTCGTGAAAGCTAAAACAGGTTTATTATGAACCTACAAGATGGGCCGCGTCTAGCAGAGGACAGGATAATTTAGACTAAACACCTGCAAATAGCTTTTTTCGGCTTCTAAATGGATACTTAAGGTCTGCCTAACTTGCTTGCAAGAGTCATGTGAATATAGAGGAGGGGAGAAGTGAGAAAGAAAATATGGTACTTTTAGAATTATTTTATTAGGGTTTTGAAGTGAAAATACAATGGAGTCACTTCTGTTAGTATTTAATCAAAATGTTCTGATAAAATCAGTTGTTTCTGATAGTGTCAGGATGTATTTTGCTTCTGTTTCAGAATCCTGGCAATTGTGGAATGAGAAATCATGCCTTCACGTCATGCCTTGTATCAGTCAGAAAAATAGTTACGGTAAAACATTAATTAGAAAACACTTAAAGGGATTTTAACAACCCCTTAGCTTCAAATATTGAAGGAAGATAAGTAATGCAAAAGGCATTACAATTGTATTACAATCCCCTTCTCCATTAAAAATATCCTCCTGAAATGCACATAATCCTGCACTCCAAACCCAGCTGAACATGGGACTGTTCTCCCACTCCCCATCCTCAGGCGATTGGCACCTCACAGCAGAAAAACGAGGCAGACCCAGACCTGTGCCTTCCTGCAGGCTAGGAGGGAAAACAGAGAAATTATACCACACCCTGCTGAAAGCTTTAGGGATGAACAAAATCCTCCCGTTTAGCCGAGGGTCCTCCTTTTGCTGGCGCGTTGGCGCGCTGAAGACCCAGGGGATTTCCGCCACCGCTGCCTGCAATGAAGCAGATAAGAGAGTTAAAGTCTGAGGTGTCACAGCGAATCCATGGAGAAATGAGGATCTTTGCGAGGCAACACAAACACTTCCGTGCCACCCCGGGTGCTCTGACCCTGCTGTTACCGCCCTGGGAGATAGTCATTGGGACCGGCAAGCAAGACCTGCCTGCAGCTCTCCTTTCAACAGGTACAGGCCGTTGCTGTGACAGGCACCAGGCCCCGCGCAGAGCTTTGGGTTCGATGAGGGGATTTTGAACGGATGGAAACCTCACAGCTGACTTTACAGGAGCAGCCTTTGGGCCTCACCTGAGGGGCAGGAGGGGATCTGACCCGCCCTGACAGGTGCCGTGGTGGCATTTCACATCTAGGGACACGAAGGAAAATAAATAACTAATCGTACATCAACACAGGGGTTTATTTGGCTTTTCCATACCAGCTGCCTTTTCAGAGGATGTAAATGTCAGTTCCCAGAGGGTGAAGATGCAGGAATTTCCCCTCCCCCGTGGAACACCAAAACTCCCAGTCAAAACTACAACAGGAATTAAACCATTGCTCATCCCCGGGCACCTCCGGGAGCGCGGGGCTGGCCGTGGACACGGTACCCCACGGTGGAGCGACCCCACCTCCCTGCTCCCGGCCGCCTCCTCCTGAGGGAACAGACCCGCCGCCTTTCCCGCCGCCGCGGGGGCGGGGCCGCCCTCCCGCCAAAACCGGGCGGCCGCCGGAGCCCCGCTGAGGGAGGCGGGCGGGCCTGAGGGCAGCTGGGCCTTTCCTTACCCGCTGCGCTGAAATACAGAGACATTTTGGTCTTCAGCTGCTTTATCTGCTAAAATTTACCAACTACTGCATTTGCCATCACTGAGGAGTACCGCATGACCCTTGTTTTACAGCTGGCAGGGACAGGCTTGGTAATAAACATGTTGTGGGGCTGGTTTGACTCACAGAATCACTAAGGTTGGGAAAGACCTCTAGGATCATCTAGTCCAACCATCAAGCCAGCACTACCATGACCACTAGACCACGTCCTCAAGCACCACGTTCCTTGGACACCTCCAGGATGGTGACTCCACCACTTCCCTGGGCAGCCTGTTCCAATGCCTGACAACCTTTCAGTGCGGAAGTGTTTCCTGATAATCAGTCTAAACCTCCCCTGGCACAACTTGAGGCCGTTTCCTCTTGTCCCATCACCAGTTGCCCGTTCAACAAAGCTCAGCCTTACGGTTGTTACAAGGTGCCATATGCACATCCAGGATCCCTAAACAAGGCACACGGCATTTTTGGATTGGATGGCCAACACCTGTCAGAGGACATCTGTTACCTAAAGCTGGAAAAGAAATGACTTGCCTGAAATCACAGGACAAGAGAACGAGGCTGAGTCATACACATGACTTAACCTGCCATTTCAAATAGATGAAAAGGTGGGTTTTTTAGGATGTGAAGACATTTACAAGTCTGCAGCCTTCTTGGACACAGTATTTGGAAAGAAAACCCCTGTTTTAGCTTGCCTCAGGTAGCACGGTTGGTACGGGACTGCATGTAAAGCAGATGTCAGAGTCCTTCTATGAGCAGAAGTGATGTACGAGGATAATGAGACATCTGGAAACCTGGAATAGAGGAGTGGGAGGTCAAAATGCTGGAAAAACAAACATGTATCCTGTTTATCCTTCTCTAGTAGAAAGAGATCATAGAATCACAGAATGGTTTGGGTGGAAGCGACCTTAAAGCCCATCTAGTCCCAACCCCCTGCCATGGGCAGGGACACCCTCCACTAGGGCAGGTTGCTCAGAGCCTCATCCAGCCTGGCCTGGAACACTCCCAGGGATGGGGCACCCACAGCTTCTCTGGGCAGCCTGTCCCAGTGCCTCACCTCCCCCCCGGGAAGAATTTCTTCCTGATATCCAATCTAAATCTCCCACTTTCAATTTAAACCCGTTACCCCTTGTCCTGTCACTCCCTGCCCTTGTAAAAAGTCCCCCCCAGCTTCCCTGTAGCCCCTTCAGGCACTGGAAGGTGCTGTAAGGTCTCCCTGGAACCTTCTCTTCTCCAGGCTGAGCAAGCCCAACTCTCTCAGCCTGTCCCCATAGCAGAGGGGCTCCAGCCCCCTGAGCATCTTCATGGCCTCCTCTGGACTCACTCCAACCAGTTGATATCCTTCAGATGTTGGGGACCCCACAGCTGGATGCAGAACTGCCAGTGGGGTCTCACGAGAGCAGAGTAGAGGGGAGAATCCCCTCCCTCGGCCTGCTGGCCTCACTGCTCTGGATACAGCCCAGGATATGGTTGGCTTTCTGGGCTGCCAGCGCACATTGATGCCCAGTATATCCTTAATTAGTTAGCACAGTTTGTCAAAACTAATTGACACATCAGCCACAATCCTAAAAATAGTGTCCTTGAGATGAACTTTGCTCATTATAATGTGAAAACCACACCTCCATTTCCAACCCTACCTGCCTCCTGAAGAAGACCCCTACCCACTGAACATGCACATTGGATTTAGTAGACCCTGGACCTTTAATTTGAAGTGAAAGAAGAGATAACAAGTAGCAGTCACGCAGGTATAGCTCATAGGAGTGACCAACTTCTTGAAATTGGATAAATGTACAAAACGATTGTAACTGGGTGGGATTTACGTAAGCACCTAGAGTCTAATTCTGGGTGCCCAAGGCTTTTGCCTGTAGAAAGGAACTGGCTGGCGCAGCTTTTGAGGACTGCATTATTCCACAAGAGCTATTCCAGAAGAGCACTTAGGCAGACAGTCCTTTAAAGATGAATTCCTTCACAAAGTATGCTTCTACTCCGAGAACAGCATGCGCCCGCAGAGAGCGATCCTTCTGGTGCTGGTGAATGGCCCTGCAGCAGCTAATGCCTCTGTAAACAACCTTCCCCCCGCTATCCCTCTAGGTCACAGAATAGTTCTCAGAGGAGTCCAGGCGTCCCAGAGTCTGCTCCTTCCCGGCTGACCAGTGCACCTCCAGCTGCAGGCGAGGCACGGGCAGCGGGACCCGCATTTCCTCTCACTTGAGATCTTACACCAGTTCAGACAAGACCAGACCCAAGGCAAACCATTGCCATAAAAATGTTAATTCTGTTCATCCTCACGAACTGTTTTAATCCCTGGTTGCAGCAGGGAAAACATGGTTTGTTTGGCTGGTTTTGATTCAGATTTATGTGGATCAAATGGACTAGAGTCAAATATACAAGCTAATGCTTTCCCTGAACTTGCAAGCTGGCCGTTTGCCTGTTCTGGACTGGGACAGAATAATCTGATATTTGCCTTTCCAGAATATAACCCATGGAGATTCAGCCTGGGATATGAGTGTACATTTATGTCTGAATTGTTTTTCAGAACTGTGCCTTCTGGTTTCCATAGAAATGCATTTCACTTACAGTTGGTCCTAGACGAAAACCGTGACACACCTGAAATCTTCCCAGGATTGCAGAATGTCTTTGGGCAAAGATGCAGCAATTTATTCATATTCTTCAGCATTCCCTTCTCTAGCAGCTATTGTTTGAGGTTTGGGGTGGTTTTTTTCCCTGTAAAGTTGAAAATGCATGTTGTGGAGGAGAGGGGAAGAGAGAGAGAAAGAATACTGAATATTTCAAAGGCAACCCAAGTATTAACAAAATAAACAAGTAAAAACAAGATAACAAGTTAACAAAATAACAAGTAGAAACTTTCTTATGTCTCCTACAGCAAAGGAATGTACAGAGTAAAAGTCCAGCACCACTTTGGAAGCTATGCTAGTTATTGGGTCCCCAAAATAACCCAAATCCACAAATCACAGCAGCCTTGCATTGACGTCTCACTTCAGCTACTTAGTCACACCAGAATTAACGATCACTACTTCTAAAGCAAAATCTGACTAAAACCTTTCGGTGAGGAAGTGCCAAGCCAACAGACGCCAGCTCAGCCAGTCCCAGGGTAAGGCCATGCTGCTTTAACGTGCCACATGGAATTCGTACTAACTGCACACATCACAGCTCGCTCCTCTTTGGCCATGCCTGAAAGCCCTTCCGAAAAGCACTGTTAGCTAATGCGTTATACCACTAGGAAAAGAAAATAGCAGGATTGAATTCAGGTTATCAGAACGCAGTAGGATAAATTTTTAAGTAACACATTTTTTAAGGAACTTTTGCTTATCTTTCTGCCTCTTCTGGTCCAAATCCTTCATTTATCTGCAGTGTGTCTGGTACGCTTCTTTGAATGCCGTGTCCGTCTTGTCCATATGCCCAAAGCTCTTTCTACATACCTAGGGGTAGACTAAGTTTTATGTGAAGGAAAGAACATTGCCTATGTCTTCCTTCTCTTTGGTCAGAACTAAGATGACCTGCGAAAGCTGTAGGCGCACAATGGGTCTCAGGATAGGACCAGCAAAACATCAAACCAGCCAAGCTTCGTAATTCAGACTGGAGTAACAAGAAGGCTCCGCTGTTAAAATGGAATTACTGGGAGGAACAGAGATGGCACTGCGAGACTGAGTGATGTGTCTGTCCCAATCTTGAAATCCTTAGGCAACGCCATGACAAAATACATCAATGGGAGTGATCCTGCATTAAAAAGACACAGATTTTGCCACCTCTAATTTACCTTGAGTTAATCGTTAAGGATACAGTATAGGATTAGAGATCTCCCTTTTCCTATCGAGATGTCCTGTCCAGACCATGGTTCAGCACTGCAGCTCTGGAGGAAAGGATGAATTACAGGGCTGTGCCCATTGACATTAAAGAGGTGCCAGCTCAAGTCAGGACCACAGCAGGTTGGATATGACTGGAGAAGAAAAGATGCCGTGGATAACTTATTAATATCAAAATACAGACTAGAGAACTCGGGCATGGATATTTTTTCTAAATGAAAAAGAAATAATCTGTACATATGTCAACTGTACAAATACTGCAAGTGATAGCAGTCCAAGCACCATGAGCTTCATTTTCTTCATGCTCATTTTAATAGGTGATTGTGAAATAAGTAATTCTTCATCTATAAAACAGGATGATATGATTAAAAAAGAAAGAAAGACTGGAATAAACAAGGTGACTTTTAAGCTTTGCAATACCTAAATCCAGTTAGAGGCTTTCTGGAGTGAAGCATCAGTATATATCATATGCAGAGTCCATTAAAAAGACAAAGGAGGTAAGAAAAGTGGTCCCTTTTGAGAATGCACAAGGCATTTTTTATTTAAGATAAGAAAAGCAAATTAGTCCTAGAGTCCTAGAGAACAATAGGACTGAAAGGGACATCAAGAGGCTATCTAGCTCAAAGCAGAAACAGCTAAACTTGGCAGATGTTTGTTTGCCTGGGGAGGCTATGGATTTTCTTTTATCAGAGCCTTTTTTGAGAAGGAACCAGATAACTTCAGTGCTTGACTACCCTTGCCATTACCCTTGTTTTCCATCACTCACTACGTAATGCAATTTTGTTTGTAGAAATATGCAATATACTTTGAGCTAAGTTCTAGTTTTAAAAGGTCAGGTAACTGGGATTCTAATCCTTGTGTTTTCTACCCCAAAAGTGAAAAAAACCCAGCATATCCAGTTCTAAAAAACCAATCTGATGGATTATCTGATAGCGTGTACAGGTTGCTCTTACCTGCTTCTGGCTTTGGGGCTCACACATTCAAACCATGTAGCCCTGTAATACAGTATTGCCATTCTTGGTATTTACCATAAGCTTTGTACCGAATTTTTGCAAGGCCTGAGGATTGTCGGGCTTACTTGGTTTGAACTCAGCCATTCGGTACCTTTGTTTTACCTGGTAAGCTGTGACAGCAGTTTCCATAACTGACCCTGTCTATGGCTAATTTGTTTTACTTCTGTTTATCTTGTGTGGTACAGCCATCATATTTTTATCAATAGCAGTAACAGGCAGTTACTCTACACAGATAAGAGGTTGATGACTAGCGCAATGGTGCGGTGTAGAGAGACGCAGGCCTGGTGCAATAGCAGAAGTCTTGAGCAATGGGGACACAAGACGGGGTGCAGAGGAGTTACAGGCATGTGAAGGTAAGAGGCAAGGCACAGGCTTGGCTCTGGAGACCTGACAGCTATAAAAATTCACCAGTGATCAGTGAAAGAAATGCTGAGCTGGAGCTGGATGAAACTGGCTTTAGGGGTAACAGGACATAAAAATGATAACTATCCTATGTAACAGGCACCACATACCGTGAAATCAGACGTAGCGTGGCACTGAAAACCAATGAAGAAAGGTGTAAATGTGTGCTAGCAAATGTATAAAAGTGACACCGAGTGGATCCTAGGGCAAGGAAGGAGAAGCCATCCACAGGGAGATCATATTCTTCCAGCAAAGGACTCCAGATGCTGACAACCCTCAGTTTCCCCCCCCCCCCCCCCCCAGACCCACCAGACTAAAACCACCAACCTCACGACCCACAGGAGACGTGGAAGGGTGAGTGAAATACAGGGTGCAGGGGTAGAAGCCAAGAACATGTTACCATTTCATAGAAGTACTCTAACCGCGTTACTGGTTTTTTTTTTTTCTGTAAGTTATACCTGGATCAAGAACCATTAGACTCTCAATATTTCACTTCCACTAACAATAAATTATTGGCTTTAATTGTATGTGAGGTGAGCTTCCTCTCTGTCCATAAACAAGCTTTTAAGAGCAGCAGCGTGTCACTAACTTGTGCCTGACATACCCACTTCTTCATTTCGCTGGCAGCTGCTAAGTTAGAACAAACTCAGAGACTGCCTGAGCTGACAAGCTCAATAGCAAAATGGACAGACATGGATTGAGCGCATGTCCTGGTTGCAGCTAAAATTCAGACCGTTAAAATCTTTCGCTGAGCACCTTTCTAACCTATGGTAATACATACTTAAAAAAAAAAAAATTTGAAGGCAGCTTTTTCACTTTTAACAAAATCATTCTTCCTGCTTGGGAGGCTGGTGCTGTGACATTCTGCAACTTACCGATCTGTGCACAGAAATCTCTATTGCAAGAAATGAAATGCAGTTGGGGAAATACTCTGAATCATGAAATACTTGGGGAGATGCGGGTCTTTCTTAATACTGGCAGAGCTTTCTAAATAGCTTTTACAAATTCCCAAAGAACTGCTCTTGACTAATTCCACATATATAGATTTTTGTTCTGGAGTAAGTGCGTGTTGTTCTACTTCAGCTTGAAATCAACTTAAACAGGAATAACAGACTAATTATGAAATAAGACTGCCCACATATGTAGCTAAGTGGGGGTAGTACTTGCAGTTACATGTATCTTTGTTCGTTTGAATTGACCTCCACAGTCAGACGAACTTTACCATTGCTTTCTTCATCCTACTTTTATTTCCTATGACATCGTCAGTCTTCGGAGTCAGTGACAAGCTCGTGTTTGGATTAAAGCTCAGTCCCAGGCTTGCTTAAGGTCCATGGGTGAATTATCTTTATTTCACTGAGTAAACCAGAAGAACTGGCTGACTATTCCTCCGCTCACAGATGAACCGGGGAACCACCACCCGAGGGAATGAAGTACTTCATACGGGCAGCCAGGCACTAGGGCTAGGCTCGCGTGCTCCCCCCTAACTAACATCTCCCCTTGCAGCTCAGAGTTCACCAGAGCTTCGGTCTGGGCCAGCAGCGCATTGCGCTCTCCCTGAGCTAAAAGGCTTTGCGTTTCTCCCCTCGGTGTTCACTCTGGTGCTCATCTGAACAGTACAAAATAGAAGATGGCATCAGGCGGCTGGGGAAGAGAGACAGGGAAAGGCTGCCTCGGCAAGGTGTGGGGTCAGTTTTGCCATTCGGTGGACTCTCACCGTTCCTGTAGACAGAGACTTCTCCAGGACCGAATGCACATACGTGAGGTGGAATTTGCCTGGCTGTGGCTGTACATATTGGTGCAGGAGACAGGAAAAGAGCGAGAGGAGCGACAGGGATTATTGCTTCAGGAGGAAGCTGAGGCAGAAACCTTGATTTCACTGCAACAACTCATCAGAAAGGAAGTTAAGACAAGAACACTGCTGACGGATGGATCTACCCTGCTGCAGAACACAGGACCGTGTGTGCATTCTTCACACCAAAGAAATTCAGACTCCTAATACAAACAGTAGTGCAAATATTGTCTTAACTGTTATGGCCAAAAGAGTCAATGCTTCTCTAACTTAGGCACAAACCCGCACTGAAAATTAATCCGAAAAAGACATGAAGCAAAGCCACTCTATCCACAGAACATAGGAGAGCAGAGTTTTCAGTGTTACAGCTAAAAAAAGCATAATTCATGGCATGGGTTTCTTTTTTTCCCCCTGTAATACATTCCAGCTCGCAGAAGCTGAGTGCTTCTTTGTCAAGCAGGTTGAATAATGACTTTGAGTACACTGCCCTGGTCGGTACCCAGGACAGCATTTTCATTGGCATGCTTCAGAAAGAAGAACCTATTTGAAGTGCAGCTAATAGAATATTCTGTCATTTCCAGGTCACAGCGGAGTTCGCTGGTCACATCACATTTTACAAGAAAAATATTTTTAAATTCACACTTGGAAGAGGTTCAGCCCTGGTATTCAAGACATTTCTCCCTTAAAAAAAAAAAAAAATCCCAAACTTTGAAGAGCCTCTGCCGGGAAAACTAATTGTTTTCCCATACCTTATGAGTTTGGAAAAGCTAAGGCTTTCTAGCTCAGCTTCTTAGTTGGTAGCAGCTTTTCTTTAACCCAGCCATTCTGCAGAACTGAACATACTCTTCTCTTGGCCAGTTTTCTACTCTTGGCTTTGCCTGCTGCTTCTGCAAGCGACTGTACGTAAACCACAGAAAAAAAGCCAACCGTGCTCCATTTGTATTCCATATGTTTGCCAAGCTAGTGGCCAGAAGAGATCACGAGCAGTTTGTTTTTCAAACCCTAAAACTTGGATAGGCATCGACTGCATCATCACGGTTATTTTTAGATTAGAATAATATTTAGAGCTCTTAGGAGTTGTCATTAGCTTGAAAATACTGTTCCCTTGATTTTGCTACACAGAGAGACTTTGTTTTCAGTAATGGTCTGGTTAATAATTTTCTGATATCTTGCACCTTTAAACTTCAGAGATTCATTAACCTGATTAATCTTGGTTTATCCCTCTTTCCCCTTTCCTTGGATTACCATGGTTTCTGCCAACCTTACTGGAAGTGTGTCTACTTCTTAAGCATTTCCTCTGTCGTATCTGAAGAAAGCTTTTAACGTCTCCTCCTCAGGTTTTTGCCAAATTGGTGACTGTAAGTGACGTATCGGTGTCTCTGAAACTCGCTGCAGGTGCACAACTCCCACTCAGTTCAATATATCCCAGTACTTCTCACTGCAATCTTTCTTTCTGTTTTGTCTGTGGTCCATCCCCACTGTTATTTTCCCACTGGATTATTAAGGCAGCACTGCCTGCTGTAATGGCCAGGCAATCCAAGACAGAGGAAGAGGTCAGAGTTTCCGAGGCCAAACTTCACACACTACTTCTGTTCATGGGGCAATGAGACAAGTAGTAAACCACATGACGCTCCAATCTTTGATTTCAAAATAGCAACTGCAGCCATGAGGTGTTTCTAACTGACCAGCCACTCTTCCTCACCCCCAGCTACCAGTGCTAAAGCAGCAAAAGCAAAGTGGGGATAAGAAGCTGATGAGAATAACAACCATCTTTCATCCCAGGCATTCATAAGGGATGACTGAGCAGCCTTGAAGGGACTCTCCCTAAACTGAAAGCGTCTGTGGATCGGCCCAGGAGTCTGAACTATCTGGGGGAAGGACTTTTCTGGGTGTTGCTTCAGTATATTCACATATATTCAATGGAAAAAAGAAAAAAGGCAGGGAATTCCAGACACAGCTAAAGTATGCAGTATACGGTTTGTCACCAACACTTCAGTAAAGCTCCCAAGGAGCAGCGGCTAAAGGAGGCCTGTAGAGAAGCACACAGGGTTACAGACGTCAGCACTGGCATCATTATGAGACTAAAAATATATCCAAAGCGCTACGATTTGGAAGCTCTATTTGTCAGTAGTTCAACACAACAGAGGCTGGTTCAGCTCTCTTAGAGGGCTTGCTTCCAGAGAAAGGAGTAAAGTCCTCCCACCCATTCTCCTCAGGAAGATGAAAGGTTTTAATGGGCACAGGGAAGGGACCTCACTGGCTTAGGGACAGAATCTGTGGAGACAAACCGACACAAAGAGCAGCACTAAGGAGTGCAAAGCAATCCCACTTCCACCCTCCCTTTACGCTAGCAACTGCCCCTAAGAATCTTTTCTGCATTGCAGGGCATATGTGGATGCCAACAAGATCAGCTACGTCAGCGGGAGAGAGAAAAATTCACTCAATCTATCACGTCTTCCATCCTTCGCCACACACTGCATCACCTCTCTAGGATGAGGCGCTATTTTTAGTCTCCTAGTTTTAAGCATATGTTGAGACTGTTAAAGGCAAGACCGCTTGAGCTCCATGCACCATCCTAGGATTTGCACACACACCACCTGAGTCTTAACTGCTGGGACCAAAGTCCCTTTGCAGCGGGCGACTCCAGTGAGCCGACGGGTGCCCCTTCCAACTCCTTTCACACACATTCTCATCCTCGGATGCTTCTTTCCTTCCAGGCTCAGCCCTAGGTTTCCCGTCTCAGAAGTCTCAGATATCAAGCCTTATTTTATACAAATATATTATTCAGATGGTGCAGCAAAAGAAAAATAACAGCTTGAGCTGGGCGCCTCCGGAGAGGGACCCCGAACGAAGGAACTCCTACGCACCCACCCCTCACAGGTCTTCTCTCTCCAGTGGTGATTTTTTGGACTGGGGTCTTCTAACACCTATTGGATTCTCTCTCTGCCTTCAGGCAGGCTGTTGACTGTGTTCATGTTGTTGATGGTTGTAGCCTCCTTATCTTCTGGTTTGTGCTTCTTGTGCACCTGCTCGCTCTGCCAGACTAAATGTGGGATGCGCACTACTTAGCAACCGCAAAAACATCAGCGTGCTATCAATCAATCAACATTATTCTCACGCTAAATCCAAAACATAGTATTGTACCAGCTACTAAGAAGAAAATCAACTCAATCCCAGCTGGAAACATACCTAAGTGGAAATTTACAGCTTGAGGCCTAAGGCTTTAGCAAATCTAACTACTCATGCTACGTAATGAACGAACAGGACGTTGCGTTACTCAACATCATGCTGTGACCCCTGCGTCCTAATGCTAAATGATTGAGCAACTCATTCTGTTTAAAACCTCCTTACTTAAACTAAACAACTAGTATCCCTTACAGAGACTTCTCAAACACTTTCCTTCTTATCCTTCTCAAGCTTGGCATCTTTGGTCTGGAGGTCTGAAATATTAAATAGCAGCAGTCCAGATTCCCCTCGCCTAGCACATGCCAGTGAATCCAGTACCTCAGGAAGTATTTGCTCTAATTAGACACACACAAGAGGATACACATGCAAGCAGCTTTGATGTGTTCCAGCTGTCTAGCACTGACACACACACACACATACACACGCACTCTTCTGCTTCTCGTATGGGGAGCACATATTACAGCATAGCAAAGGCCTTCAGAACAGTAAGTCTGCAAAGTCTTAATAAAATAAATAACACTTCACCTTTTCTTCCCCATTCTGCACCTGGGAAACTCACCGTTTTATATTTTAGCTATTTGGACTTGGAAGACTTTGCTTGTTTGATGAGGTTGGTACCTGCTAGAAGCTTGTCCATGTCTCAGATCTTCAAGAAAAATGAAAGGCAGAAAAAAATTGTTGGTAGGATTAATGCCTTAATTTTCATGTATTCTCTTTGAAAAACTTAGCCCATCCACAAGTGGTACATAGCTGTCTCTAGGGCAAAATACAGCAGCCACTAGCGCTAGCAGCACCACATTGCCGTCATGGGGAAAGGAACAGAAACATCCTCTCTGGCTGAAACGTCAGGAGAAATTTCAGGGTCATAGAAGGCAATTATAGGCTCGCCAAATAGCTATGACACCAGGGTAATGTCCTTATCCAGTAAAAAGTAACCGATGGAACTCTTCTATAAAACACCCAGCCAAGTCAGCTGCCTCTGACAGAAGCAAGCGTGGAAGATTTCTTCCCTCAAGATTTATTGACTCCATAAGTTGCTCTAACAAAATTAATAAAGCACAATGCTCTCAGATGTGTTTCACGGTGCGGATCTGGGTAACAATAAAGGCACTAGCATCACATGCTTACTGTATTTCCCCAAGCCAGTTTTATAAGCAAACTAACATCTCCCAAACATCCACTCCCTGCTTACTTAGTCAGTGAAATACATTTCCCCCTTGCCACTCCACAGTGACAAAGCAGCACGGGTAAGGGGTCTTTTTCTAACGCTCTGGGATAGCAAGACCCTGGCTGGGGTGAGACAAATTGATATGCTGGCAGCATCACTTTAATGATATTTAAATATGAGCAAAGACAGGGATTCCAATGAATAAAAGTGCTCTGGAGCCTGGTAGGATTGCTCTAATAGTATATGATAAAGGAAAGAAATACACCAAACTGGATTCAGCTTGGTCAACAAAAACAGTCGTTGCTTCCACTTGTTGACAGACATGTGATGGCGCAAACTTTCATTACAAAACTACGTAGAAATCAGCAAGATGCAAGCTGAGTAAGTTGTGCGTTATGCCGAGAGAAGTACAACTCCTCTGCAATACAAGTGAATTAACAGAAAGTGCTTGATCTACCTCATTTCATTTTTTAAGGAGAATAGCTTGCTCTCCTGCCAGCATGTTTTCCAGGGCTCTAGATTTTAACAGAGCAGGCAGACCTTATGACTGCTCACCTATTTCTTTCCCTCCTTCTCAATGTACAATATAGGAAAAAACCCACAAAGTGTATAACAAGGCACACCTCATTCCTAGCTTTGATTTAAGAACAATATAATTCAATTTATTCCAAAGCATTTCTGGAGAAATAAATGACCACCGTTCCTGACTTTGAATGTTCTCGCTGGCCTCGGCAGCAGGTTCAGGTTTCCCAGCCTCCTATTCAGTGCAGGCTCTGTGTACATTACCACAACCATTCCTTCCACCGTTCACGCTTTTTTCAGTGCTACTTTGCCCAAATATCCTCCTCTTGCTTTTTTTCCTTCTGCCTTACTTTCTTTGCTCCCTGTGCTTAGAACTTTTATCTGTGTGCCAAATATAGCCATCTTTTCCTTTCTCCTGAAACACTAACAAAAACGCGTCTAAAACCCCAATTAATTTCTGCTAGACATTTCAAAGTCATTTGCCACTCCGAATCCAAGCACAGTGGCAATGTTGGTGCATTAATCCATCATTCGGGTCGTTCAGGTCCCCAGATTTCAAAACAGAAATTCAATCAGAGGCCCGCAATTAAACAGCCAAAGCTTTAGTGCCAGGCACCTGCAGATCCCATTGACTGCAAAATAAATGCTTATAATGAAGCATTTTGGAAAACGTCACTACCTGTCTTGGTGACTAAATATCAAATTAGAGCATTTGTTTCGGAATCTGCAATCCCCATTTTTTACTGACTTTATTATCCTCATTTGCAGCCTGTTGAGCACTGGCTCACCTGGCTCGATTTCGATTACAAGCTTCCCCGTGTTCTACACAAGGCTTGGCACGCTGGCACGAGCCCCGACAACAAGTTATCACTACCAGTTGTTCAGTCTTGGAACCGAAGTAGCACATTACTTCAGCAGTAAATGAATGAATGAATTGTGAGAACAGCCTGTCTGCTGACCCATGAAGACAATTTAGCTTTCTTTTGGGCTGACAAGATTTAAATCTTGAAAGACTCAGATTTTTTTCTGCTTTTATTTCCAAACTGAATTCAGTTACATAGATGTGTGAGCTGGACTCCGATTTCTAAATGTAACAACCCTTCCCTTCCAGTAAAGTACAAGATTCTTCAGGGTATTTAAGCGCTTGATGCATAAGTCAGAGTTAAGTATCATTTTCCCTGTGCCAGATTCTTCCCATCTTTCCCAAAGGAAATGTCTGCTCTGTCTTGGCTGGAGAGTACGATATAGACAGTGAGTGTTGCCAGTGGAATGATGACCTCCATGAGTGAGAATCCTTAAACAACAAGGGATTCTTGTAAAAGAATTCATTGGGCATGAATTCTTGTAAAAGTAAAAGATGCTTGTGAGTCATGTGATTGAAATTACTAAGATCAGACTTAGAAAATGAACAGACTGCAGGTGACTTCAAGGAATTCTTTCTGAATGGTTGTGGGAAAACTCCTTTTTCATGTCATCCGACAATTTGGTTAAAAAAAAAAAACCCAAAGCAACAAACGTGTCAGTAATAGGAACAAGACGAAGAGGCCAGCAATGGGCATTTTTAACGAAGCCTTGGCTTCTGTGACACATCTGCTTGCTGGCCTCACATCTTTGTGAACGTATTTTTATCTTACGTTCCTGTACAGGGTGCTGACCAGGCTTCTCTGGGCTGCTTGTCATCTTGAAGGAATCTGGGAAAGGGAGGCAGAATGGAAAACACAGTTCCTAAGTTCAGAACCCAAGACTTAGTACCAAGTTTATGCAGAGAGAGCGGCCTGCATACGGCTCATTTTACTTGAGCATTCAGTGCCAATTCGAAATTTGTATTTTCAGGGTTCTCTTTCCCTTGTGAACCAATGAAGATCCTCCTGTACTGCTGTTCAACACACTGACACCAAAACATGATCAAAAGGTGATCGTGGAAAATCAGAACAGAAGCAGATATACAAGGCTGGCCTCAGCAGTGAACAGCAAAAACTAGGGTTTAAGGAAAGAAAAATGACAAGCCCGTGTACTTTTTAGTTAAGAGATCCCGGACACACTGTTCTTTTGAATAACAAAGACTGCATTTCAGCCAAAGGAATGACTGCAGCTTTGAAGAGCCAGTAATTAAGGAAAGAAGTGCACAATTAGGAAAAACAAAAAAAAAAAAAAGGATGAAAACTTTTCTCCTTCCCCCTTTCTTTAGAGAAGGTCACGTCAGCAAAAGAGAAGAATCGAGACAGACTGTTAGTGTAGGTATTTGGAACTTTTAGGAGACAATAAAAGCCTGCTGTGCACAGTGAAAGAAAATTAAGACCCCGGGAATAAGTAAACAATGGAGAAGGCAGAGGTGAACCAGGTGAAGGCGTGCTCCTCGGGTGAAAGGTAGAGGGCAGGCGCGAGTGACTAGAAATCAGAACCAGGCGTTATCCCGTTTTCCTGTTTTCCTGACGTTATTAACAGCTCTGCTACCTGCAAGACAAAGGCACGAACTTCCCTGGCTGTCACTCGGTGATTCAGTGCAGGGACAGCACCCATGACACCCCAGCATCCTCAACAGTTGGCACTGATGGTTGGATATCAGGATTCCTGCAAGAATCAATTAATAGATTCCTGCACAGCACTCTGAAAATATAGGCTAAGTATTTGTTTCGGATTACTCCCGTGAGGACGGGTTTCCGCCTCTCATTTCACTGCTCCTGTGTTTTCTTTGCCTTGCCATCAGCACTTCAGTGAGGGCCTCCTGGGGGTGGAATCCGTGAGGAGCAGGGGGAAAGCAGAATTCTTTGCAAAGCAGTGAAACAGCTGCTCTTCTCTCTCTTCAGCTGGCAACAATGAAAAGAAGAACCAGAGAAGGTGTTTGCTTTGTCCATGAAATACAGGTGTGATGTTTAATATCTAGGATACTAAAAGAAGGGACATCGTTAACTGCAAAGCACTGGGATGTACAGGAATTATCTCGCTGTCGAAGAAATTAATTGGGCATGCAATTCATTTCAATGTCGAAAAAAAAGACAAATTTCAAACTCAGTCTCGTTTAGCCCACCAGTCAAGGTAGCAAGTTTCAAGCTGCAATAATTACAATAAACATTCTCTCTGACATCAGAGTTAGCCTGGGGTAAATCTGCTGAATTCACCAGTCAGCGGGGTTTTTGTAATTACTGATGTAACGCAGAACAATAACCCTGCAGTGTATATGAAAAAAGGCAAGAGAAACACTATGGAGTTAAAAGCAGCTCTGAGACTAAGCTATAGATTTTGTATTGCTTACAAACAAAAAAAACCAAAGAAGATGCTCCAAATCAGACTACCAAGAACAGCTTGGGTCTGTTCCAAAATTTCCACATGGTCACAGCCTTATCTTCGTCCTGTCACTCTCTCTACCCGCGCTCCCAGAGATGTCTTCATAAAAAAGATACGCAGTTTCCTTACGCGATGACAGCAAAACGCAGGTTCCTTGCTGTTTAACGAGCTTGTGCAGATCCTAAGTGACACCTCTCGTTATTGTACTGAGAGAGCGAGCGTGCGCTAAGCGTTCGCTTCCCCACGGTGACAGGCACAGAAGGATGCACAGCGTTCCCCCCTAATGCTTTTAACATTGCTTGAAATCATACCTCAAACTACCTGATGGCAGGAGAACAATGCAATACGCTGAGAGGCCGCGCTGGAAACAGCAATGCTCGGCTCTTGTCTCAGTACCTGCCCGATGGGCTGCCTGGCTTCTTCCGAGCCTCGGAAAAAGAGGCGGTCAGAGAGTCCCTGTCAGAGCATCACTGGGACACCCTGCATAAATAAGCCAGTTTAGTTTTACAGCAACTACAGTGCATTACCACAGTCCTCATCCTGCTTAGTGCAAGGAGAACTCAAGCACGCAACTGTACGGAAACATACAGTTTCTTCTAGGAGCATGGACATTACCCCCCCCCCCCCGGTGTTACTGGCGGGGCACGTCCTGACCAGAGCTTCTCAACCTCTGTTCCCCCCTTCTCCAGTAACAACCCCCTGCAATATTTATAAAGGAAACATACGTGCCTTTGGGCATATCAAGGAGATGCTTCTCTCCTCTGCAGCTCTTCAGGTCTGAGTTTGGAAACTCAGCATTTTTCAGTGCATTTAACAACTAAAAAAACCCAAAAGTGAGCATTAAAAGCTCAGTTCCTCACTGCTCTTCGTGGCCTTTGACTCTTATAAGCACCCAGGTTAGCGACAGGGGTTTTTTCAGCTCAAAGTTGTAATTCTACATTCTCCCAGCTTTTCTTCCAAGGTTCTTGCCCTCTTCTTCCCACTTCTGGCTCTTCTTGTCAACCCTCTTATCCAATATATGCACACGCACACGTAAGGTTATTAAACGCTGATAGGAGCCACGACTACTTCACAAAGCCCTTGTTCGGAACTGCAAGTTTTTGTTCTACTTTGAAGGGTCATGGTCTCTCCCCCACTGTAATTCCTTCTCTTATAGAAAAATAAAATAATTGAAAGAAAAATCCCTCATTTCCAGTGCACAGACTGTAGCATACATTCAGAAGGCCACTGTTTCTGTAGTATGAGTCCTGGAATAATCAGATATTGCGCAACCGGACTACCAGAGATGCTGCAGCACCGGAGATTTTTCTTGCCTAAGTCACTGGGCTGGAACTGTGGTATCTTTCCAGTTCTCATTCCGAGCGAGAAGTTTTCTGGTTTGCTTCAGGCAGGGCGCCAGTTAAGCACTCTGAGAATGAAAGACTGTTAAAATAACTTTTTTTGTGGAGTATTAATACATGGACAAATCTGAAATTTTCAGGAAAGCCTCACAAAGTCCTCACCAGAACCTTTTTTGACAACGAGGCAAGTCATTTCAGATCCCGACATGCTAACCGATTGGGGGATGATGTTAAAATTGAGAAAAGGAGCGGTATTTTGCCTCTGCAGCATGAAAAACCATCGGCGATCCGTGCCGCGTGCCCCTGGCACGCTCGGGTCACTGTCCGAACCAACCACCGCAGCCACCTCCCACGGAATACAAGCCGGCAACACGGTCCGGCAGCGCTGATTCCATCATGGGCTGGGAAAGGGAGGACTTTGCCACACGGGGCGGAAAAACCAGGACTCCGGGACTGCTCCAGAGGACAGCTTCTTAAGGAACTGCCTGCTCTTTCCTCCCCGAGCTCTAACCCACCATCCCCTGAACTCGGGGACTCCGGGACCTTCTCCACTTCTCCCCGTGTTCCCAAGCAAGGCGGCATTCTCTGCCTCACAGCGTTTCGCTGTTTCTCCGCAAAACCGATTTTAAAGCCTTCCATCAGCACCGGCCTGATGCAGCCCGCCCGTCTCCTCCGCGCTCCCCAGCGGGCCCCACCGGGGGAGGCTCGGGGGGCCGGAGCGAGGCGCCGGGCCGGGCCGGCACCCCCGGAGCATCCCCCGCTGCCATCCTCCTCCCGGCAGCTGCCGCCCAGGCCCGAGAACCGCCGCCTCCAGACGCCGCGGCAGCGGGGAGGAGCGGCGGAGCCCCGCCGTCGCCATAGCAACGCGACGGCCGCAAACCGCTCCCGGGGCGTGCGGAGGCAGAGCCCACCGGCGGCCGGGGCGGACGGGGAGCGCCGGCAGCAAACGCGGCTCGCCAAAGAGGTGCTGTCGGGTCGTATTTAAGGCGAACTCCTATGGAACAGGCTGGCCTAGCCGCCCCCGCACCGCGGAGCCGACCCTACCACCCGGGGGAGAAGGGGACCGGTACCGGGCCGCGCCGCGTGGCGCTGGGGATAGCTGCCGAGTGCGCCTGCGCGGGGGGCGGCGGCGGCGGAGGGAACCGGGCGGAGGGGGCTTCGCTTGGAGCATACTGTGGTGCTGGGGGGGGCAAGGGGGGGTCCGGTGTAATGTAACGGCGGCACCGCGCGGTTCGGACCCCCCCCCCGCCCCAGCTCGGCCACGTGGCGGTGGAGGTGCGAGGGGAGCCGCCGCCCTGTCACGGTCCTGTCACCCGTGCGGGGTCTGGTTCCAGGTGGAAGCACCATCGGTGGCGGCAGCCTACGGCCTCGGCCCAGCGGCGTCCCCCGTGCTCAGGCAGCAGCGCCAGGCCATCAGGAGCACCCCGTGCGCCCGGCCAGCAGCACACCATGCCTCTCTTTGGGAACACCTTCAGCCCCAAGAAGACCCCCCCCCGGAAATGCGCCTCTCTCTCCAACCTGCACTTGGTGAGTCCTTGATGAGAGTCCCCAGCCGCCCTGTTCCTCCTGCCGTGGAAGCCAGCCCTCTACTGCAGCGGTACATCGCTAAAAGTAGGGTTTCGGGCTGCGGGGCAGTCGGGCCAGCAGCTTCCATTCGCATGCCGGTTGCTGAGAAATGGGAGGAGAAGGAGTGGCTTTGGATTTCTGTAAAACACCGTGTGTGATCTCCTCCCTGCAGCTGGATAGATCGACCCGTGAGATTGAGCTGGGCCTGGAGTACGGCATCCCCACCATGAACCTCGCTGGCCAGAGCCTCAAGTTCGAAAATGGCCAGTGGGTGGCAGGTAGAGTGCAGCTCAGCTTGCTCCGACAGCCACGGTTGGCTGGCAGTCCCTCTCTTGACCTCTTTCTTCCCTTCCAGAATCAGGAAACTTCACGGGGGATCGCAGGGAAATGCAGCGCTTGCGCAAACGAAACCAGCAGCTGGAAGAAGAAAACAACCTCCTTCGGCTGAAGGTGGATATTCTGCTGGACATGGTGAGTCTTTGCCCAACCCTCACCTGCCCGTAGCAGCGGAAACACCCAAGGGTGCCACCAAAAGAGGCCGTTCTCGCTGCACCCCGCGCTTTCTGCTTTACCCTGCTGCGCAAGGCGACGGTAACGGCAAAGTGACTGGGATCTCCTCTGTGAGAAGAGGGGAAGGTTCCTCTGGTGGTAGGGCTTGACATTCCTGAACGCTGTGCCTGGATTAGACAGGAGCCCCTGCCAGTGCCACGTCTCCGCTTTCCCTTCCGGCGTGGAGCCTGGCATTTTTCTTGCCACTCTGGCCTCTACGCTAGCGTTGAAACGGAGATACAGCCACCCTTTCCGGTCACGGGAGGTTACAGCTTCCGTGGTGTAACATCTATTCTACACGAAAACCTATCGATGAAACAGTTCCCAAACCCTAGATAAACCAAATTTCAACCTTACGCAGAGATCACGGCTTTCACGCTTAAAATCTGGAGGGGTTTGCAGCGAAAGGGAACGCGCGTGCGTTCGCCGCCTGTCACGCGGTTCAGCCTTTGTGCGCGAGGTCGCGGGTCCGCCGTTGGCCCGGCAGCCGTGGCACGGGGCGGAGGCTGGAGTAGCAGCTCGCTCCCGTTGTCGTTCACTGTGCGTTGCAGCTCTCCGAGACCACAGCCGAGTCCCATCTGATGGAGAAGGAGCTGGAGGAACTGAAGAACCACAGCCGGAGGAGGAAGTGAAGAGGAAGAAGTGGCCGGAGGACGGGGAAGCGTGGAGACTGGCTCCTGGTCTTGGCTGCCCCGACACGTGTGGGCCTCCTGGCCACCTCGGTACTGTGTGTGGGTACCTCCTTCCACGGGACAGCGAGTAACGAGGCACCTCCAGCATCCCGTGGCGCTGTAGGTACCACGCCCCGGCACCCCGACGAGTCACGCCGCCACGCTGCTCATGAACGCTCCCTCAGAGCACTTCGCCACAGCCAGGGGTGGCCACCCTCATCCCTAAGGCGGCCTGGCTACGGGTGGGGGAGAAGATCCACCTCCAGGCGGTCCCCTCCCTGCCTTCTGCCCTTGGAGAGGCAGGAGACCCCCGCCTTCCCCAGGTCGGCCCCCGCGGGGGCTCCTACAGGCTCCACAGCTTGCCTTCGGCCAGCAGGACGCTGGAGTTGCTTCTCCTCGAGAGTTTTGCATCTTGTACATAAAAATCTACATTTCAAACCGGGTTCTGCGGGTGTTTGCTGTGTGAAGACGCGTGCTGCGAGCCGGGGGGGGGAGGCGCGGGACCGGGGCCGGCGGGAGTACCGCGGATGGAGGCGGCTGGCGCTCCTCCCGGCCGCCAGGGGGAGCTGCCGCCTGCCAAGCGCCGGTGGCGGGCGCACCGCCCCGTTTCCGGCGGCGCTCTGGCCGCCGTTCCGCTTCCGCCGTCTCGCCGCCCCCTCCGTCCCTGGCTGGTGGTGATGGCGGCCGCCGCGACCCTGTCTCCGGAGGAGCTGCTGCCCAAGGGCAGCTCGGGCAAGGCCGAGGAGCTGGAGGACGAGCTGGAGGAGGACGACGACGACGAGGAGGTAGCAGGGCGGCTGGCGGCGGGGCGGGCCGGGCCGGGCCGGGCGGGCGGGGTGACCCCGGCGAGCGCGCAGGGGCCGGGGCGGGCCTGACGCGGTGCGTGCCGCCCGCAGCTGGACGAGACGCTGGCGGAGCGGCTGTGGGGGCTGACGGAGATGTTCCCCGAGAGCGTCCGCTCGGCGGCCGGAGCCACCTTCGACCTGTCGCTGACGGTAGCGCAGAAGATGTACAGGTAAGGGATCGCCGGGCCGGGCGCGGGGCCTGCCCGCCGGCGGGGAGTCCCTCGGCGGCGGGGCCTGGCGGGCGCGGGGCCTGGTGGGCGCCGGGCGGCTCCGCCGGCTCCCGCTGCGGCTGTGGCCGCTGGTAGCGCGGGACGGCGTGGGTGGGGGGCGGCGGGGCCACGCTCTTTGTTTCTGGTGGGCCAAGGCGGGGGGAAGGTGCCGCGGATGGGCTCGCTCGGGGGTGGAGCTGGGGGAGGGCCAGGAGGGAAATCGGGGAGAAGCAGCTAAGGATCCCGTGCTTTCTCCTCCCGAGATTCTCCAGGGCAGCGCTGTGGATCGGGACCACTTCCTTCATGATTCTGGTTCTTCCTGTCGTCTTTGAAACTGAAAAACTGCAGATGGAGCAACAGCAGCAGCTGCAGCAGCGACAGGTGAGGCGGGAACAGCCCAGCTCTCTCTCCTGACCCCTCGGAGCCAGCTCCGGCACCTCCTCCCAGGTAGCAGCTGTTGAGGGATCTTAGGGAACGGAGGGCGGTTTCTTACACGCTGCGGCCTCGTTCGTCCCACCAGATGCTCTGGTTGGATTTTTCCAGCGGGACGATCTTGCCGATTCCCAGGAACAGGCAGGCGGCAAACCCCGGCAAACACAGCCCAGCTCTGGCTGGGCTGAAATAACGCAGCGAGGACCGCACAGCGCCCAAAGCCGCCCCATTCGCATCGAGTGGGTTCCCGTAGCAGGGGTGGAACTGATGCTGCCGGTACCTTCGGTGCCTGGCCGAGTAGCTGCCGGAGAGGGTGGTGCTCAGTGACTGTTCCATGCCGTCGCAGCCCCTCAACTGACCGTTTTCCTTCCAGATCCTCCTCGGACCCAACACGGGGCTGTCGGGGGGAATGCCAGGGGCCCTGCCTCCGTTGTCTGGAAAAATCTAATTTGTGGAAGCTGCGTTGGATGCATATCCTGTGGGAAGACCTTGCGATTACGATATATTGAACTGTTGATTTGGTGGGTCAGGGCATTTCGGTTTTTTTCTTTGTTTTTATTTTGTTTCTCCCGTGGGACATTGACCTGTTCATAACGAGGGCGGGGGGGAAGCCCCCTCTCTGGACCTTATGACCGCTCCTTGTCTGCATCCTCCCCCTGTAGAAGTTGTGAGTCTTTACTTTCATCCAGTCAGTATGTCATTACCAGTTACAGACTTGAACTGGGGGAGTTCCCCTTCTGGCCTCCCTGCCCCCCACAGAACCACCCCCGGGGCACGGGTCCGGCTCCGATGGGCGGCAGTCACACAGAACAAACCCCTTCCTGGCCAACAGGGAGCCGAAGGACGCCGGTGGCAGGAGGAGTGACTTTCCCAGCAGGCGAAGCTGAGGCAGGAGGGGCGCGGGGAAGCCGTACCCTGCGGGAAACGCTTTCAACGCACCCTCCCGTGCGTGTGTGTGTGAGGGGGCAGCAGGCCAGGCTCGAGACGATCACATCCCCGCTGGTCCTCTGCCTCCTAAAGTAGAACTTCAGAGATCAGCTGCGTATTTTTTTGTATCAAATATTAAATAAATCCAACCTGAGCAGTGTGGTTTTAATAGACGCCCTGCAGGGAGGCTCCCTTCTTTCAGAGCTGCTTTGCGGGTAGAGACCCTTCTGTTTCGGGCTGTGGGGGAAAGGGACAGGCTGGGAAAGCGTTGTAGGGCTTAAGGGGCTTCCCAGAGGAGCAGTTCTGCCTCAGCACCACTGCCCGTCTTCCAGGGTTCCTAACTCAGAAAGGTGGCAGTTTTATAACCAAAGAAGAAAAACCTTTTATTTTTCCATTACATACTGTTACAGAACAATTCAGCTGAACATACAGAAGTGATAGGACAGGTATATGGAATTCTTTCCCCCCTCCCCCCCCCCCCCCCCATTTTTAATATTTGGTTAAACAAAATACATCTCTGTAAACAAACCCAAGACAAGGCTCTAACAAAACCAAACAAGCAAAAAAACAAACACGGGCTTCCCCCCTGCTCCCGAGCGGTGGGACCGGACCAGCTCGCCCACCCTCGGGCACAGCAGCCTTGCTTTCCCCCGGCGGTGCGACCGTACACCTTCCCTTTACCTGAGCAGCTGGATCACACCGTTCCCCGCCACGGGAAAGGAACTGACAAGGAGAGGGAAGGAGCCCCAAAATATCTTAAAACATCTTTGCATATTGTGCACTGATCTGTTGGCTTGCGGTTTCCATGCAAACGGGGTTTTTCCAAAGTGCGATTTTAATCAGCGTAGAAAATGCTGTTGGGATTTATCCCCTCCCCACTGCCCCCCTTCCCAAAGAAATGGCTTCCAGTCACGGGCGGAATGCCTGCAGGCTGCGCATCCTGCCTGTAAAGTGTTTAAAAACTCTGCCAGCTGGTATTGGTCATTGGAATGTGTTACGAAACAGGGCTTTTTATAGAAACGTTGGGTCTTTAAAACATAAGAGCCACTTGCCCTTGACCGCGGGAGGCTGTGCTCCAAATGCTGCACAACGGTGCTTGTCGGACATCTGGGGGTCGGCAAACATCGTCCCATCGTCGTGTGGCCTCTGCTCTCTGTCCAGAAGGTGGGATTGTGGTGGTTTCTCGGCTGCAAGCACCCGCTCACATCTGCAGAGCTCTCGAGAGAAAAATAACTGAGAAAAGGTAGTTACAGCCCCTCCTTTCGCAAGCTTAAGCGCCAGTAAAGCGACATTCCGGCACAACGGAGCCGGGTCCTTCCAGCTCCGTCACATCCCGGAGACTGCCGTGTAACAGACATCTCACGCACAAAGGAGGGAAGCAAACGGCAGCTCGGCCAGGAAAGTCCGCTCCAAATTCAGCATTTCCTCCGTGGCCGAGCTACAGCTCGCCCAGGCAACCGGGAAACAGCCGGAGGAGATCCCTCAGAGCGTCTCTGCGCCTGGTCACAGAGGAAGGCAGGGGAGGAAAAAGCGATGCGTCCACTAATGGAATGTTTGTTGGCCGACACTAAAAGAGAAGTCGGTTCAACTACCGGGCCAGGATCTAACGCCCAAGGAATGCGGTGGGCCCTCGGCATCTCCCCCCTTATCCCTAGCAACTGTAGAAAGGGCAGAGCCCGGCCATCACAAAGGCTTCCCCCCGAAGCAGGTTTTTGCTTCGTAACGTTACCTCTTTCTGGGAGGTTTTGCGCGACAGCGGGCTAGACTTGTGGAAAGAGTAAAATGAAAGGGAATGAATTCCGCTCACAACCCCTTCGCTTTTATTCCTCTCTCCGAGCAGCCACTAAACTACCAGGTGACCACGCAGAAAACAAAAACAGATATTAAAAGAGGAAAAAAACCCCACCCCAAACCCAACGTAGCACAAAAACCCCAGCAGACTACAGCCTCTCTCCAGAAACTCAATACTCCTCAATTAGCCTTGTGCTTGCCGTTTCCACGTCGCCTCGGCCAGCCACATGCTGCCCAACGAGTGATCACCACGTACGTAAATCCCTGAAGACACCGGGGAGGAATCCTCTAGCTACCCGAAGAATTTCTGGAAAGAGGATGCTGATTTTATTACTGTTTTCTCATTCTTGGCACCCCTCGGAAGCAGAGGGTCGTGCTGAGCACCGTACCATTCCTAGTGTTTGAGAGTGTCCCGAGAGACCCTTAGGCATTGCAAATGTCTCCACGAGGACTTGTTTTAGAGGGAGAGGCTTGTGAAGAGGAGGGAGCAGTGTCCCAGCACACACAGCCTTGACCACTCTGGGAACAGGGAGGCCAGAGGCTTCCAGACGCCCCTTTCACCCCAAAGCCCGGTTTGAAAGAGCCCAACGCCTTCCAGCTCGCGGAAGGGCACGCAGCTCATCCGCCTTCGCAATTAAAGCCATTGGCTTCCAGTTTCCTCCACTCTGCCCTCAATTCTCGCCCCCCAACGTCCTACACCGTTGCCCTATTGCACCAAGGAAGGAAGAGAAGAGCCTAAACAAAGGAAGTTCCAGACGAGGAGAGTCAGGGCACCCATTATCCAGGTTTCAGGACATCAGGAGTTCAGAAAAGGGGGGAAGAGCTGCAGTGGGAGGACAGAGTCGGGTCGGGTCACACGTCAGCTCTCCAGCTCTGATGTGCTTCCACCTCCTCTGGCACCACCAGCAGGAGTTCACAGTTCTTCCCTCTCAGCTGGTGTTTCAAAAATTTCCTATCGTAAAGAGAAACAGAAATAAGCTCTCCTGAACACAGAACTTCATCCTCTTCCACAACGACTAAATGCAACTAATTCTGCAAACATGACAAGGAAATGGCTGGGATTAGTTATTTTCTGACAAAAATAACTTAGTTATTTTCTGACAAAATGAAGAGCCCAGATGCTAAACTTGCCCCACGAGATTCAACACACCTCTAACCCTGCCGGTTATTGCAGAGCGAGGTAAGCATGACCTTAACCACAGCAGAGAGGTCTATATAGGTATCGCTTTCCAAGGCTCCAAGGTGGCAAAAATAGAATTAAAACAAAGTTCAGTTTCTTCAGATCTCTGAGATCAAGAATCCCACTATATTTTAAAATAATTCCTTGTGGAAAGAAAATCCCCCATCATTTAGACATCTTTATCGCAGGTTGCAGGAGCAGCGTACCCCCCCGGGCATCTGACGTGGTTCTGCAGCCCCTTCCTGCCTGTAAGCTTCTCCTAACACCAAGCCTGGATTATCTCCAGTAACTATGAAAGTCAAATCAATGTCTTCCCTGATACCTTTCGGCCCAGATTTCCAAGATTCCCTATATGGGAAACCCTTATTTGTTGCCGAAGAACAGCGCGCCCAGGATAAAATCCACGAGAAGCTCTGCGCAGCAGTTCCAGAACTGCGTTACCTTACCCTGGAAGGTCACCAAAGGCTGACATTCCCTTTACCGGGACTTTAACGGCACAGCAGGCTCCGCAAATACTGCTCACGTGCAATCCCTACCTCCGAGCAGGATGGGATGGAAGCTGAACGGCAACTAAGAGCACGTGAGACTTAACTGTGAAGGAATGATGCCAACTGCCTCATGCTGGGATCAAAGAGGGGAGTCAAGCCAGAGCTCCCTGCTTCGCTACTCTCAACTCCGTGCTATCAAACTTCAGCCATGAGTGTTTCAACCACTAACTCTTGAAGGACAGATTCCCCGCATCCAACAGGGAAGGATTCGAGGAGGAACAGGATGCAAGAAAATCCTACCTGAGCTCACTTTCACCTCCAATCCACTCGGGCACCTTGAGTTTGGAGTCGAGGTTGTAGTAGGTGCCTCCCACCTCCCGGACGCAGATCCAGTGCTGTCGCTTGAGGGGGAGCTTCAGGGGGCCCCAGCAAAGGCTGGAGGGCAGATTCATGATGAAGCCCATCACATTAGACAGGGCAATGACATTAACATCCCTGACAGAGTACAGAAAAGAAGACAGCGGTGAGGTCACATTCCAGTACTTTAACCTCACCTCGTTCTCCTTTTCCATCTCCAGAATTACACAACAGCTCCGTACCTGCGTTTGTCCCACCAAACCGCCTCGTAGCCTTTGGTCTGAAGCGCTGCCATGATCACGTTCACATCATAGTTTCCATTTCCCAGCATGCTCTTCTTGTGGGGTGTCACCATGGTGTTGGGAGACAGCCTGCAAAGACAACAGGAGATGCTCTAGCAGGTGTTTGTCAAACCTACACCCCGCAGCTGGAAGAGGCTACCTGCCGTATAACTTGGAAGTCTGTTTTCAGGGGGTTTCTCTTTAAACACAAAACGTCCCTTCCAACCCAAATACTCTACGTTTCCATTCCGTTCCCTCAACAAAGGGGCTGAGCAGGCAAAATACCAAACAACTTTGATGTACCAAGCCTCCAAAGGTCCTAGCTTTGATGTGACGGACACTGCAAGGGGGGAAGCTCCTTTTCCCCTCCTTGAACTGGTACTTCTGAAGGATGCTGCCGTTATTTTTCCCCTCACCTCATGGCCGGAGTAAATACCAGTTTGCCATTTAGAACAGCGGCTATCCAGGAGTCCAGCAGCCAACACAAGTCCTGATGACGAGGCAGGGAGGGCTGGCTGCAGGAAAGGTGGTTCTCCCCCACCCCACGCGGGTAAATGAAAGAAGTGTTCAGACACAAAGCTGCGAGGATATTCGGGCTTGGGAGCTCTCTAAAGCATTGCCATTGCTCTAAGACTGCAAAAAATCATCTGTTGCTGTAGGTAACCGCACAGCCAACCCTGTTGCAAGCACATCTCCTCAGCTTTAGTCCACAAGCTTGCCTAGACATCACTTCCATGACTACAGCGTGTAAAAATCCAGAATCACAGTCCATCACGTTACACACAGAAATATAAGACAGCCTTTGCGCAAATGCAGGTAACGGATGCAAGGCATGAAACGTGGAGACACACGGAAAAAACCACCCAGTTGGTCACTATTATTGTTCTGCCTGTTTTCCCCCAAGCAATTTTGTAAGGAGGGGAAACAAGGGGGTGAATTATGAAGGTGACAGATGGGCTCCAACTGCTGGAAGAGCAAGGTCACGCAAGGCCAGTCCAAAGGGAGTCAAGCCCGAGATCAGTTCTGTTGTGGGGAGTCGCTCTTTTGATTAGTAAGGATGCCACGAGCTCTGCTGGCACATGGTTCCCATCACTGAAATAGCCACGTTTCACCTGCCTCTCCCTCACATCAGCTCCATCCCCCCAAACTCCCCCAATGTTTTTCACCCGCTCTTTAGTACAGCACACGTTCCACAGGCATATTTCAGCCAGTGAAAATCCCTCAGCCCTTCTGCATTCCTCCTCGGACAACAGAAAGCATTCGACAAGAAGCAAGGAGCGGATTGCGTAGGGCATTTCAGACCAACCAAGGCTGGAGAGGCTACAGACGGAGCTTTTTGGATCAGCTGTAGTTTTCTTGCAGCAGAGCAGACTGCAGCAGAACAGCCTGGGAAGTGACGTAGCTACAGAAGGGAGAAGAGCCCAAAGCAACATAGTAATAGGACAAGCTATTAATACCCACCACCGGGCACTTCCAAGCAAGGCAGTGGAGTTTCCAGAGAATCATGGTCTCCCGTCTCCAAAGCTCTGCTGTATTTTACTAATCACAGTGATGCAACTGTAGCTTGTCACTGCTTTTCCAGCGTCTCCATAAAGCAACATCACTTGGCTACAACTAATTCCTCAAGATCACTGCTTCAACCTACTCACGAGTGCCAGCGAGCTAGGAAAGCCTTCCAGTTAACAGAGCCCTCCGAGGGCACCCAAAGCACCCTCCTGTCGCACTGTTTTCCAGAGGCAAGCTTCTTGGAGAGCTGAAACAGCAGCTTTGTTCCTTCCTGTAACTTTCAGAACCCGCAGAACGAGACGAAGAGCCAAAGAACTGGCAGCCGTGAGCTAACTTTCACCACGAATCGCCTCAACGTCTCTACTCACACACACCTAAACAGGGTCCATGATCATCAGCTGAAAGATTCTGATTAGACGAGGAATCAAGCTGCCTCCCCAAAGCTGTTATTTTTTTAATCTAGACACTAAGCTGAAGAAGACGGACAAAGTTGGACAGAAAACCAGGTAATAATCCTCCTGAGCTTTCTACGTCAGAAACTTTCATCAACATGTTGTTTTAACACGGCGGGCTCCAAGATTCCTGTACGCAGTTGTCTTTCCTCATCAGGTCTCAGCACACAGACTCCGGTGAAGCACAGATTTTGTTTGTACCGCCATGGAACGTGTGGACCACGCAACCTTACTTCCTGCAACAAAAGCCAGAGGAACATCGGGAAGATACGTCTTGTATTAGTGGAAAGAAGAGGAAGGCCTACAGAATCAGAGGGGAGCTTGGGCCAAGTTTTGGCATACACCCGAGATGACAATCACCAGGCCTTACGCAGTGGGATGCAGCAAAAGGGAAACTAGTGATTAAGCAATGTGGTTCAATTGTTCTTCAAGGGATGTGGTAAAAGCTACAGAAAGCTTAAGCTTATTTGTGATTTCATTACCTTGTCAACACCGGGCTTAGAAAAAAAAAAAACCACACTTCACAACATTTTTGTAGCTTATTAAAAATACTCATCAATCCTTTATCAGAGCCGTTGACACACAGAATATGACTAGACACAGGAAAGACATATGGAAAAGTGATGTATAAAGGGCAACTAAATCCACACTTCTTGAAGAGCTAGATGTGAGTAGTAACTCAACAGAGATTCAAAGGTCGTGGCAGTTCTTATGCACAACTCATAGCTCATCCACTTCTGGGAGGAATTTCTACATATCTTTCCTTACTACTGTGGGGCTGAATCAATCTGTGTATCTTGGTCTGAATATTAGCCTGGAACAGTACCAGGATGGAATCAAAGAAATTCTCCCTTCTAGGGCAAGAGGTCCAACAAGATTAACATCCCAGCTCTTTGAGAGGTTTCATGCTGCACACTAATTCCCTCTCACCAAACCCAATGAAAGCCAACTAATTAGATCATCACACTCCTTCTACCACCCGAACTGCCTTTGTTTGCTTCAGGCCAAGAGCGATCCATCTGTGATTAAGACTGACAATTGCTGCTCTGGAACAACACCACAGCATCTTTACATGGGACAAAGAGTGCCTTGAGCCTGCCAGGGACCAGCTCCACCACCACCAATTCTATTTACAACCCTTCACAAATAGCATTTCAATCCGGTATTTGCTGTTGTCCATCACCACCGCGTTTCTTTTGCCACAGACAGGCCTGATGAGTCAAGCACCAGGTCCATAAACCTGCCCATCTTCAGGAGAGCGGCAACAGGAGCGCAGCTCCCTGCTCATCAGCCCAGGGTATCGCCACTGCCCTGTCTGACCATACCTGCAGAACTGCTGTCGTGAAGCGCGATTTCCTACCTGTCACAAACACAAGACGCTGTCAACTGCTGGTAATGGGTATTCAAGCGTAACTTAGGTACAACATCCACAGATTGAGTATCAGAGGAGACCCCATTTCCTATCTGGGTCCTTCGCTTCATCAGTGAAAGGTCATCGCAAATTTCAAAGGCGCACTCAGAATTTCCACAAAGGGCCAGAACAGCGTAAAGCAGACGTTTAACAAAATATTAATGGGACCTGTACAACAGCTCATAATTTACATTTATCCCAATAAAACTCAAAAACGCTTTTATTCGTTAGTTCAAGCTTCAAAGGGAAACATTTAGCAACGCCACAGAAAACGGAGATCTAGCTACTGAAATTAAATCTGGTTTCATGGAGTACGCAGGGTCTCACTACGTGGAAAAAAACCCTGTAACATTTGAAGAATTTCGCTTAACTGCTTGAATGAAGAGTCACTCGTTTGACAAAGTTCCTAATTTCCAAAAACTCATAAGTGTAGAGGTACTAAACCAAGCAGCTTTTATTATGAACCATTTGTCATTCCTGCCGCCTCCACGCTCCCAAGCCAATCCCCAAATCCGTTATTAACATCAAGATAACATATCTACAGGAGGCAGGGGCATAAACAGGGCAGGCGGGTAGAAGATGCGTTAAGGTGGGTGGGGGAGAAGACAGCAGTCCAACCACATGACAGCATCTGCAATAAAGCCCTTGTTCCCAAAACTGGCAGCCAGAATAGTTTAAGCAACAAGTAAAAAGATACAGAATTCCTACATGGAGGAAAAACAAGGCGGGGGGAGGGGGATGTGTTTAAAAAAAAAAAGCAGCTGCATTCAGTTCAAAGCAGTGGCATACTCTGAACACCTCCTTTGCTCTAGTCCCACCCTCCAAATAAGATCTGAAAATTCCTCTGAGAAACACAGGACAAGGGGAAGCTAACGCCAGTGCAGAGAGTATCCTACCTCTGGAAAATCTCCTGCAGGGTTTCCCTAGTGAAGGCGTTGCTGTCCTGGAAGACATTGTTGAGGGCATGGAGGGCACACAGCTCCCTACGCTGCTTCTCATGGTAAATATGCAGTGGTGGCAGCTGGGGTGGCTCTGGCGATTCCGATTTGGTCTTGTCACCTTTCCATGGCACGCAACTCATTTTCTCGTAGGGTGGATGGAGAGTAGGTGGTGAGAAACGAAGGAGGCTGAAGTTTCTTCCTCCACAGTCACAACGGCAGCCCACTGCCCCTTTCTTTTGCAGGCTAGTGCTGCTTCCAGCTCACAAACCCTCCTCTTGTGCTTCAGTTTATTCAGTAATTGCCTCTGATGGCTGGTTTTAAAAACCACATAAAGATCTGCAACATATTTTTCCTCCCTCCTCCCATACCCCATAAAATGTAGTACTTCCCTCCCCCCCACCACAGGAAAAACAAAAATGTCAAAAGATACAAATTCCCTTAGTCTCAAGGTACCAGCTGGACTTTATCACATCGCTCCTTTTCTTCCATCTCCTCTGGTCTACAGCGCCACTGAAAACGTACCCAGCGCAGGTACCAAAGAGAGGCCCACCCCCAAGGTGAAGATGAAGCCAGGTTCTGGTGCTGCCTATGGGAGCACAGGGTTGTTAAGGGCTTATCGGCTGCGTTCCTCCGTTCCTTTGGGAATGCCTGAATCCAGGCAAGAAGATGCCAACAGCTCGGGCAATGAAACCGCTTCTTGCTAGGCCACAAAAAGCACCCAGGTCCCGGCTCCGGGGAAGGGAATTCCTCACAAGGCAGCCTGCACTCCGACAAAGGGAAGTCTCCGTTAGGGGCCAAAGCCCGTGGGGGCCAGGGGAGGGCAGGCAGCAGGCGGGACCAGCCCCGAGGCCTGCCTCGCACCTCCCCACCCCGCGCTCGCTCAGCAACCACCCCCCACCCCGGGGGGCTGCCGCTTCCCACCGCCAAGGCCCAGCCCCGCGGGCCCAGCCCCAGCAGACCCCCGGCAGCCCCGTGTCCCCCGCCTCTCCCAAGCCCCTCACGGCAGCCTCCGCGCCCCTCGGGGCTCGCTGCCGGGCCGAGGCGCCCGCCCTTCCCCTCAGGAGGGACGCGAGGGGACCCGCTGGGCCCCGGCCGCCGCCTCACCCGCTCCTCGGCCCCGGCCGCCCCACACGGCCGGCCGCCCGCGCATGCGCGCCGTGCCCCTCTCGCTCCGCTCTTACACACACACACCCCGCCCCGTGACCTCCCTCCCCCCGCGGCGCGCGTGCCCCGCGGCCCGCCCCGCACGCGCCGACGTCGCGCGCGCCCCCGCCCCCTGACGTCAGGCGGCCGGCGCCGGGCGGCCAGAGGGGGGCGAGGGCCCGCGGCGGGACCGGTGCCCGCGGTTCGGCGCGCTCCCGAAACGTCCCGGCCGCGGCGTGACTTGTGGGCGGAGAGGGGCAGGCGGCCGGCGGGGTTTGCTGCCGGGGCGCGGGCAGGGCTTGGCTGGGAACGGCCCGGTTCGCTCCCGGCCCTGCGACTGAAGGGACACCCCGCGCCTTCCCGCCCCTTTCCATTGGCTCACGCAGCTCTCCGTCAAAAATCTCCTCTTTCTCATTGGGTAACCTGCGAGAGTGCCCGCCCACTAGGGCGTGCCCTGTTTATCCGTGGCTGTAGCTTAGTTCCACCCAGTCGCTCGAGTCTTCTTATTCAATTGGCCCTTAATGCTGTTTGTCACGAGGAGCAGCTCTCCTATTGGGTAGGCCGCACCGGACGCGTCGAGCGGGTTCTGTTGTGAGTGTATATATAGAAAACAAGTCGAGCTGGCAGTAGCTCTCCCATTGGCTTCGCGCGCTTCGCGGGGGCGTGGCCTCCCTCATGAATAACAATTACCCCGCCCGCCGTCGTCATAGCTACTGGCTAATCGCCCCGTTCCTCCGCCGATGATTGGTTGGCGCCGCCTTGGCGGGCCGGGGGCGGGGCCGCCGCGCCTCCCGGGGCGGAGGGGGTGGGGGAGGAGGGCCGGGGCAGGGAAGATGGCGGCGACGGAGCGGAGCCGATCCCCGGTGGGGGGCTCCCCGGTACCGGCCTGTATGTTCGCTCCGGAGCCTGGCTCCCCAGGCGGGGGGCCTCGCGTACCGGCGGCCGCCTGTCCCCTGCGCGCCGCCTTCGATGCCGAGGACGGTGAGGCGCTCAACGGCGAGGCCGACATCGACCTCACCAGTAAGGTAGGCCCGGCGGGGGGGCGGGCGGCGGCGAGCGCCATCACCGCGCCGGCCCCCGTGCTGCCGTCTCCCCGGCGGCCGGCTTGCCCCCCGAGGCTCTCCCGCCGGAGCGGTGCGGCCCGTCAGCCGGGGCCGAGCCTGTCAGCGGGGGCCGGCCCCTCTCCTCGCCGCCCCCCATCATGAGAGCGAGAGGCTGGGGAGGCCCGCCTGCGCCCCCCGGGGTGGAGCTGAGCCCCGAGGGTCCCCCCCTCGCCCCAGCATCCCTCAGCCAGGCGCGGCAGAGCCCGCCGTCCCGCGGGGAGGGCGCCGGGAGGAGCGCAGGAAGTTGAGCTGCGCCCTGGCCGGGACAGGAGGGTGCAGGCAGGCTTGTCCGCCCTGCTCCTTCCCGGCTCCCCGGGGGAGCGCCTGCAGCGGGTGTTGCGTCCCCAGCAAGCGCAGGGTTTGAAGCTGACTGCTGCGTTAACGTGTCACTAACGTTTTCCCCCTACGCCGGCTCTCTGTAGTTATCTCTGCCGCCAGTCGTACTAGTTCCTGGGGCTTTCTTCACAATCTTAAAAGCAGGTCAGAGCTCGTAACTTCTGAGCGCGAGGGCTCGGCGACTGGGGTTGCCTTGCGCTTTGCAAACCAGGTTACGATAACACAGAAAGGTTTGTTCCCGTTATGCAGTTCCTTGCTAGCATCCAAGTGACAGAACTGTGTGGTGGCTAACTCCTGTCAGAATTCCTTCTTCCTTCCATCTTGCAGGAGGGTACATTGTAGTAATACATACGTCCCCGAGCCCACCACGGGCTACATCAGCTGCCTTTCTACACCGGCTTCTATTTTTTCCCAATTGGCTGACCTCTTTATATCTTTTTGCTGCCGAGGGTTTGATGTATCGTGAGGCTATCTCCTACTCTAAAGTCTCCTGAAAACTTGGTTTGGTCCACTTGTAATTATGTGATCCAGAAGTCAGCATAGCTGGTGTTTCCTCCTGTTTTTCTGCCATCCCTCCTCTTCATGCTTCCAGCTGGAGTTGATCCAAAGGCCTGGATTTTCTTGCCCTCTGTGGAGAAATGGAGAGAGAGGAGTTATGGTGTGTGGATGTGGAAATCTTTTTTATTGCTGTATGCTTTACAGCGTGGTACTGTATTGAAGCAAATGTTCTGAAGATGTCCTGTAAGATAGTAAAGAACAGAAATCAAACCTGCAGTATTTATTGAACCACCTGTTCGTGCCTTAATGAGCTGGACAAGAGTTTGATACAGGATGCCAATATCGATCTGTGCTTTGTCTTGGACGTGGCTGATGTGGAAGAGGGCCCAGGAGGACGCCAAGGGCTGTGTCACTGGTTGTTGACAGCCAGGAACCTGACCAAAACTGATGAAGAGAGAGGAATGCATTTCTCCTGCCACCTCCATTTGTGTCATCAGCCTGTCTTCCGTTCCTAGAAATCCGCCGGCACTATGAACGTGATAGGTAGGCACTGTTTTGACCTTTATTACCAGTTGCTTTTCTAAACAGCGGTGTACACCTGCTATCTTTTCCCTACACCTTTCATTCCTCCCCACCTTGCATGAGTGCTAGGACTATTAACTCTGCCCCATCTCTCCCTGTTAGTCTCCCGCTAGAAGCTCAAAACAGCAATCCCATATGGTGAGAATGCAGCAGCTAACCTGCCCTTCACCCTGACCCTCCCGTCTTTTCTGTCTTCCCGGCTGAATCGCTGCCCTTCGGTTCCTGCTTAGAACGGGGATTCCCACTGCAGTCAGTTTGTTGCTGCCTCTGTCCTGGTCTGACCCAACCCCTCACCGTGTTACATACTTTTCTCCTGGCCCTCCCCCAGTGCGTTCGTTGTAAGGTGTGTTCAGAGAGGAGCGCTTTGGGGTTTGGTTATCAAGCGCACCTTGTCAGCTGGTCAAGCAAACGGTTCCATTCATCAGCACAAATCCATGATTGTGTCAGTCTTAATGGGAGTTTGTTTTGCCTTCGGTGCTAACACACTGCAGTAGTAATCATCTCTCAGGTCAAACCCATATCACACAAGGCTGTTAGTGAAGCTGATACTTATATTCGATCTACTGTGACAGCAGAACATTGATACCACTTAAACTATGTATGTCCACAGGAAATAGAAAACAAAATATCATGTTATGGAAGGTGCCCTTCCCCTGACTTCCTAATGGCTAGTGGGGGCCTCCCAGCCATGCAGAACGTCAGGCTGCGTTATTCCAGTAAAGAGCGGCACGATGTACCCCAACAGAATGATCACAGAACGGTTTGGGTTGGAAGGGACCTTAAAGCCCATCAAGTTCCAACCCCCCTGCCGTGGGCAGGGACACCCTCCACTAGGGCAGGTTGCTCAGAGCCTCATCCAGCCTGGCCTTGACCACTCCCAGGGATGGGGCATCCACAGCTTCTCTGGGCAGCCTGTCCCAGTGCCTCACCTCCCTCTCTGGGAAGAATTTCTTCCTGATATCCAATCTAAATCTCCCCGCTTTCAATTTAACCCCGTTACCCCTTGTCCTGTCACTCCCTGCCCTTGTAAAAAGTCCCCCCCAGCTTTCTGTGGGCCCCTTCAGGCACTGGAAGGTGCTGTAAGGTCTCCCTGGAGCCTTCTGTTCTCCAGGCTGAACAAGCCCAACTCTCAGCCTGTCCCCATAGCAGAGGTGCTCCAGCCCCCTGAGCATCTTTGTGGCCTCCTCTGGACTTTCTCCAACCGGGTTAGCCCCCGGTTAGTGTTTGGTTAGCCCCTAATCTCTATAGTTTGTCCTCCTGATGGATATGGGATGCTTCTTTTGTAAGGACTACCTGTAGTAGTGCTGATATAACCTTAGCTCAATCTCACCGGTGTCTTGAAGTTGCTGTTAATTAGTACTGTGGCCTCTTGCTTGCTGTTGGGTAGTGCAGAAAGGCACGGTCCAACTTATGCCCCTGGAGTAAGCTCAGACAGCTGAAGCTATTACCCACCTCTGATGTATGTTAATCCCAAAACTGATGAGAGGGAAGGTGGTAACAGTCACCTCTCCCTAGAGCTTGGGAAGGGACTGTAGTGATGGCATCTCAGGCTTGTGAGATATATTTCCTCTGCTGTCATGAGAATAAAACAGTAACTGGTTGTTGCTCTTTTCTTGCCCTATAGGAAATGGGAGATTGCTACACTCACATGGCTCCTACCGTTAACTCCTCAAGGCCTGGCAAAGTGCAAAGAACAGAAGTGAAAATGTTTGACTTGGTGAAAACCTCTGAAAACCATGAATACGTAGTGCCAGCATGGAGAGGATTGCTCAAAGGTCAAAACCTAAAAAAGAGGAGAGGCTGAGGTGGAGGGCCTCTCTCTGACCAAGGAGATGGCAAAGCATGGGCTCCCTCTGTCCAGGAAGCTAGCAAAAGGGATCTTCAAAACAGCAAGTGAAGTCTCGCAGTGACCTAGGGAACTGGCTGAGGGCTGTGGAAGCAGCTGTCAGAAGTACTGAACGGCACTGGAAGGTGTGATCCGTGAAAGCTGCTGTTTGTTCTACTCATCCTTCTCCTGACATCCTGCTATATCGTATGAGCGGTAAGCTTCACCGGTCCCAGGGTGGGCTTTGGAGGGAGTCTACCCCTGGAACACCCTTCAGCAGCACCTTGGCCTGGCAGCGAAAGCGGCAGGGTGGGGGAGCAGGGTTTGAAGCTGCTGCATGTGGGTACCATGCTGTTTGAGCCCCAGCCCTCCTGCCTGGCACCACGAAGAAAGGCTGCAGCGAGCTGCTGAGCTGAAATGTCCCCGGGTACTTCAGACAACACCTTGCCCACTCGCTCTGTGGAAGCACTGGGACTCAGCGAAGAATGAAGCTGATGATGAGACTTGAAGAAACTGAAGTTACTGTGCTTCTGCACTGGTGGCCCTTGTTATTTTATTGATCTTTATGAGTATAACATTGTGTTTAAGAGATCTTCCTGAGACCTTGACCCGTGCTGGTGCGCTAGCCTGAACAGTGAGCCTGCCTGCTGTGCTTCCAGGAATTCCCGAAAGTGCTCGCCGGGCAAAACAAGCCCAACACATCAACACATAGCCTTCCATTCCTGTCCCGATCAAGCCTCTGACCAGTTGCTCGTTTCTTTCTCCACACATTTACATCCAGTCATCTCCTTGAAGAAGAAAACAAACCCAAAAGAACAACTAATAAAGGCAAAACTCCATCCTTTGTAGCATGAAGTAGAACGATTATGTGGCCTTCCAGATCCGGGTGCTTTGCCACCCTTTGCAGACCATGCCAAGTAGTTCAATGCCTTAGGTAGGGCACGCATCTGCAGTAGGCACGTGAAGGTGATTGTCTCTCCCATAGCTGTCTGGCCCTTGCAGGCATGTACACGCTCTGTGTGACCCTTAACACCTGAGGAAAGCGTTGCTTTGCCTGCCTTAAACCTTCTCTAACCAGCATTTGCCGTTCCTGCTTCAGTTTTCCAGATACACGCGTCGCTACGGTTTTGAAAACTGCTTAAGCATTAGCTGTGGGCTTTCTGGTTCCCTTACACTCTGGATTTCTAATCGAGGTCTTCATCACCCCTGTGGTAGCAGGTGGTAAAGGTGAACACACGTTTCGTTAGCTGTGCTAGCAAGTCAGGCTGTGTTAGTAGAGAATGTTGGGCAGGCTTCACGATGTAATCACTGTGAACTGCTGTGAACCGTATGTTTTAGGCAAATCCAGCACAGATTTCTGTGCGTAGCAAAGGGAAGTACATCTTTCTGAGCATGAATTTGGAATGTGTATGTAAGGACAGCTAGTGGAAGTATGGATTTCATTGTAGCGTGCCACGTCCGTAGGGCTCTCGGTAGGCGATAGCCTGTACAACTCTTCACTAAAAGTGATCATTTAACGGCAGTGCAAATCTCAGTTGCGACAGCTGTTGAGTCACTGCAGCAGGATGTGCAGCCACCGACAGGTTTGTAGTCACGGAGGTAGCCAGGAGCGGGTACCGTTCGGTCCTGAATGGGTGACGAAGGTCTCCCTGGTCTGCCACTGCCTCACCACCGTTGCGGGCACCCTGTGCGAGTGTTTTCAGCTCTGCTGTATGAGCGACGCGGGTTTGTGCTACAAGTGGTGCTACACCGTTCTGTTGTAAGAAAAATCCCTCCTGAAGCACTGTCTTGTCCTCATTTTCCACTTTGTTTCTGTCCACTTTTCCCTTCTCTTGACACCTCTGCAGGGAAGGGCAAAGGAAGCTGTGGCTGTTGCAATAACTGCAGTCAGAGGTTGTTGGTAACACAGCTGCTGGCTTGCAAAACTGCAGCTCTCCACTGGTGGAACGTCCCGATGGGCTCGTACAAGCTGCTGTGCACGTCTGCCTCTCAGCGCTGTAAAGGGTGTAAAGTACCTGGAGTTTTTTAGTAGCTTGGAAATAACGCTTATTCGTGTTCCTTTCTTCCCCTCTGCCCCCTCAGAAAACAAAAGGGGGGAGATCAAGTACATGAAAGACTTAGGAGATGCTCTAGGTTTCGGTGCCCAGGTGTGCTCTGCAGTGAGGTCTGGCTGGCTTGCGCTGGCTGTCCCGTCATGCTTTGGGGCAGCAGCAGCACTGTGTGGCGGAGACTCTGGAGTACCCAGCTAAGGAATTTCTTTGGAGGAAAAAAATCTCCACCCCTTTCTGTTTTCCTGGCATGGAAACGCATATTACACAGAAGTAGAAGGGGGATGCTGGCTTAAATGTGGCTTTTAAACATTGGTTACTTCAGAATGAGATGCTTGGTATTTTTATTTGCTTTGAAGTGTATCTTCCAACATAAACGAACTCTGAGCTCAGACAATTAGCCTTTTGCAGTGTCACAAGGAAGTAGCTGTCAGCGAAGCTGTTAAAAAACCCCAACCAACCCAAAATCCCAAAACCAAACCAGCAGGAAGCGGTCCTCGAAAAAGAGCCTTTCTCTTTCTGTAAAGCACACAGATTGATTGTCCTTATCATTTGCTTGACATCTGAAAAATGGGTATTTAATCTTTTTTCCAGCTGGTGATGGTGAGTCCAACCTCAGAGCAGTATGACAGTTTGCTCCGGCAGATGTCAGAGAGAATTGATGAGGGGTGTGGGGAGACCATCTATGTCATTGGTCAAGGATCAGGTGAGTAGAGCTTCCTCCAGAAAACAACCGAAACCCCATTAAAATGATAAGAAAAACTTAGTTCATTCACTGTGCTGCTGCTGAAGGTAGTACTTGCTTCTCCAGGATAACTTGGAAACCTCCGTAAAGTATAGCAGAACACGTGGGACAGATTCTTTTATCTTATTCCTGCCAGCAACTGGCTTATGTAGTGGAGCTAAACATAGGTTTTGTCTAAAATCATACAAGTTCTTTTTTTTTTTGGAAAGAAAGCGTAAGTTGTCTGGGCACACCAGGAAAAGGCGAAGGATGTGAAACCACAGGAACAGCTTTAGTAGAGACGTCCTCCGTGTCTGGTGGAGGTCTTGTTCTGTCTGATTTTGTCCACTTCTCCATTGTAAATAACAATGTTTTTACCCCACAGGAATGTATCAGAGATACTTCAGGTAGCCGGAACAGATGCTGCTGACTTTCTTTGTTCATGTGTGTCTGTACTATGGAAAGAAAGGTTTTCCTTTTTGCAGCACGAGGCCTTTATTGTCACAGTAACTCCTGTGTGACTGCAGTCATTTGCCTTTGCGGATTTTAGCAGTTAGCGTGGATTACCTTTTTGTTCTTTTTCACTATTTGAATATTTGCATCTAATGCTGGTAAAATAATATGGAACATGGTCTTGCTTTGAAATTGAAGTTTCTTTTCTGAATGAAAAAGGCCCTGTCTATGGCTATCATAAGGCTACGGAGGGGTTTCAGGTACGTCAGATGTCTGCTGGGTATCGAGTTGTTCTGATCAGACATCCTACTAGTTACTGTGTTTGAGGACAAATACAAAACCCTGGTCGTCAGTGCCAGGGTTGGCTGAGATAATGGAGGGAGGGAGTCGTGTCACCTCAGAACTGCCTTACCTCTTGGGTTTTCTTGATGTCTTGCGAAGCAGCCGGCGTAGAAGAGAATCCAGGATTAGATGGCTGGGGTCATGCAGCCAGTATCACAGGGATAATGCTCTTGCCTTTGAGCTTCCCACGTGTAGTCTGAATCCTGGGATAACCACATCTGCAGCAGGGATTAGTTGGACTAGTAACTGCTTTCTGTTCTAGGATACCCTGTGAATGTGTTAACTGGCGGTTGTTTTAATGATGTACTTAGGAGCAGGAATTTGTTTCTTAAAACATGAGCTAAAACTTCTGACTTTGTTTTGGGTTGCTGCATAGCCAAGGAAGATGGGGATCTTTCCTGCAAATTGGAAATGATAGGCAACAGAAAAAAATCTCCATCTCCCTGCCACCATCCCTCCTTCTCATTCACTCTGAGTGATTCTGGTGATCATGGATGCCCAAATCAGATGACTGAGAAGTGAGTGAAGACTGCCAGGAGCTTATGCGCTAGGTTAGAAATCACCCAGCAGCTCTACTTGTTGTAGAGCTGTGCAGTAGTTAAAAGGCTCATTAGTTCACGCAAACTGCACTTACAGCTTGCTAACTGATGAGTCAGCCGTGCGTATGAATGCGCACACAGCATTAGCTTTGGCCATTCAGGTGCTAGGTGTCTCTCCACTTTTGTTTGGGTTTTTTGGGGTGTTTTATTTACCCACAGAAGAGATTCTGGCCTGAAATCTGCAGCTTCTCAGTACCTGGGTTAGGAGAGAAGCTGAGAGCTGTGATGGTCTTTAAACTTCTTGGTAGTTGCCACTGGCTTGCTCTGACTGTCAGCTCTTTGCTTGGGTGAGCTCTTCAGAAGCAGAACTGCCTCCTTGGTTTTTTCTGGCCTCATGTGCTGTCAGAATTTCTGGCAGCGAGACATACCAGAAACATTGCTTTAACTGGAGTACATGGGGGCTAAAGAAATTGCTGCGCAGGCTAGACTTGCAGAAAAAGTGCACTTGGGACGTGGTTTTACAGAATAAGCTGATTGTTTAATTTGGTCCCATGTTCACTGGTTAACTGTGATCATATTTCAGTCGGAGCTTTCCTTTTATTAATGCTTTTCCCTTTATTGCAGTGCAAGAGGAGATGTTTTATCTGACTGGAGGAAATTGCACTCCAAGCACCTTCAACACGTGAAATAAGGGGATTACAGAAATGTGTCTTCCTGGCCATCCCTAAGTTATTTGCTTGTAGAAATAGTGAAGAAAACTCCTCTAGATATGAAAGATGGTGCTTTTCTAGTATCTTTTAGAGTGAGGAACATCCTGTCTTTTTTTTATTTTGGGCAAAGGGTCCTTATTCTGTTTACGTGGCTGACGTCTCCGGCCCACAAATAAATCCCGATCGGTGTGAAAGTCTCTGACCGTCCTTTGTCTCCTCAACATCATACTAGATGGGACTGAATATGGTCTGAGCGAGGCAGACATGGAAGCGTCCTATGCCACGTTGAAGAGCATGGCAGAGCAGATCGAGGCAGATGTGATCCTCCTGCGGGAGCACCAGGAAGCAGGGGGCAAGGTGCGCGACTACCTGGTTCGGAAACGTGTGGGTGACAACGACTTCCTGGAGGTCAGGTGAGGAGCAGGGTGGAGACAGGGTTAGTCAGCAGCCCTGCTGCATTTTTACCGTGTGAGCAGCCCGTGATGCTGAGCCAGCAACGCTGATTCGAGTCTGGGTGGTGTAGCCACCCAACAAAGGGAATTGAGCTTGACCACTCCTTGCTGATGAAATTGCCCTTTTGTTGTTGTTGCTGTCTCTTTTGTGAACAAACTGTTTTGTTTGTGGAAATCTGCCTGTATTTAGCTGAGGGGTGTTGCTGTTTGGGTGACAACTTCAATTTGGGGACCTTTTGTGTGCTGGAATCCCCATAGGGAGTCACATGTGCACATGTGTCTGTGCATATATACACGGTGCTGGAACACAGGAGTTTTGACTAAAGATTCAGTTCTACTCCAAGACTGATGATCCAAGTCACCTTTTGATAGACATATAATAGCTTGTGTACCATGACTTGAGAGTCTGCCCAGACCTGGATGGAATGAATTTCCAATGTTTGCCAACAGCCATAATAGCCACCTTTATCAGACACAAGGAAGGAGATTGCCATAAGAGAGGGTTTCCCCCTCTAAAGTTTCATTGTTGTTTGAGCTTTTCCTTTTCTGGGAACAGCAGTTGAAATTTCTGTGCTCTCCCTAGCACCCAGGGCCATTGCAACATGAGGAATACGAGAAAGGCAGAGGATTCTAAACCAAGCTGGGATTTAGTCTTTCTCCTGAGTTGCCACAGTGTGTATGTTGGATTGCAGAGACTAGGAGTTGGAAGAGAGATATTCTGTATGGCATCAAGCAATGTCAGGTTCAGCTGACTGTGTTCTGGGCACCAGTGACAGGTTTCCACAGTCTTCCATATCCCAGTGCCCGAAGGTCTAACATTTTTGAACCTCTGTTTGAAGGTTAGGGAGAAAAAGCTAATTATTTGCAGGAGCAGTGGAGTTTGGGGTGGTTTTAATCACTACTTTCTTCAGGTATGACATTTTACCAGGTTCCTTTTTCCTTTTCTCCCCAGGGTAGCAGTGGTCGGCAACGTAGACGCGGGAAAGAGCACGTTGCTGGGTGTGTTGACACATGGTGAACTAGACAATGGCCGAGGCTTTGCTCGGCAAAAGCTCTTCCGCCATAAGCATGAGATCGAGTCAGGCCGCACCAGCAGCGTGGGCAATGACATTCTGGGCTTCGACAGCGAGGGCAACGTGGTGAACAAGCCCGACAGCCACGGCGGCAGCTTGGAATGGACAAAGATCTGTGAGAAATCCACCAAGGTCATTACTTTCATTGACCTGGCTGGTCACGAAAAGTACCTGAAAACTACCGTCTTCGGCATGACCGGCCATTTACCCGACTTCTGCATGCTTATGGTAGGTGCCAGAAAAGGTGTGCTGTACAGCAGGAGTGGGGCTGTTCACAGCTTTAACAGCCTCAACTTCTTTCCTGACCCAAAGTCCCGGGGGGGGGGTTGTTGAGGGAGGCAGCATCTCCCAGAGGTGGAGAGCAGAAGCCGCTGTGGGTATCTTGCCAGGACTCTGAGGTGAGAGCCCCAAGAGCATTGGTCCCAGACAGGCCCAAGGTGTATCATTCTTGAAAACTTGAAAGATTTCTGAATTCCAGAAAGCCTTGTTAAAACTGAGGAGAAATGAGTCCTTAGCTAGTGTCCGACAGTGTTTGAAATGAGCTGGGTCTGCTCATGCAGTTCCAGTGACACTTCTGCAACCTAATCACAGCCTGTCCGACACAAGACCTTCTCTGTAGCCCAGCTAGCTGCAGGAGGAACGTTTACATCCCTGTATCTTGTATCCCTGGTGTAGGTTGGCAGTAACGCTGGGATTGTTGGAATGACCAAGGAGCACTTGGGCCTGGCGCTGGCACTTAACGTTCCCGTCTTTGTTGTGGTGACCAAGATCGACATGTGCCCTGCCAACATCCTGCAAGGTGAGTCCTACACAAGCTCTCTCCAGGGCTGTTTCTTACCTTTGTATGTGCTGGTGTCCTCTGATTGGGTTGAGGAATTACTGCTGGAGGAAAGCTCCTTTATCTGGTTTTGACTGCATCTTAAACACCTTCCAGAAATCTATCCCTTTCCCTTGCCCGTTTTGCAGGCAGCTCACTCGTAGCCACCGTGTCAAAATTATCCGAGTTGGGGCACTCAGCTGGACATCCCGAAAGTGTTTGCTACAGGGTTTTGCTTAATTGTACTCTACGGGGAGAAGCATACAGTTAGGGTTGTGGCGTTGCTTTCTCTCTGGGTATTTCAACATGGAGGGAAAGCCTGGAAGTTCTCTTGAAAGCTGTGTTCCTCCTTGGCCACAGCTTGAGTGTGACCTTAAGTTGTGATCAGACTTGTTCTCCGGCACCCATGAGCTGAAGGGGCAGCTGCTCATTACCCCCTGCTCACCTGGGCACTCCTCAGATGCTCTGGCGTAACTACAGCAGCTCCTTCCTCTGTCTGAGCAGCCAACACTTAATAAATCGTGGTTCAGACCTGCGTGACAGTAGCAGGCCTGGGCTAGACACAAGCAGGGGTGGCAGTGAGCAGCAAGGGCTAGCGTCGTTTTTGCTCAGCAGCGGTTAAAGCAGCACTTCTAACCCCAGCAGTGTCCCTTTAGCTTACACTTGATGTTTTTTCAGGCTGTGACCAAATCTCACCTTTAAAATTCTCTGACGCTGGCAGGAACATGCTGTGGGTTAACGGGAGCACTGGGGTTTGGTGGTTTTTGGACAATAAGTCTTGAGTATCAGGACAGTGCACGCTCCAGGTACTGTCTGTGGTTAGTTCATTGTTGTAAAAATCCCAAAGGTGTTTCAGGTAAACAGACGCACGTGATCAGAAGATAATCTAAATGCCTCTGTAACAGTTGTTTGGCACGTAAGGGTAAGACCTGACCGTAAGATAGTAACTGGGAAGGAAGGAGAACCTTTGGCTCGGGGTGAGGAGAGTTGCTCTTGGGAGAAGCCGCTCCCGTGTCATGTTCTGTTTAGACTGAATAGACACGAGGTTTGACCGAAGCGTGTCTGTGAAGAGCAGATGGCGTGATTAGATGTTTGTGTTTCTGTATCCAAAACAGCACTTGCCCACAGGCAATCATTTGTTCACAAAAACCCATCTAATTGGATGACAGTTGTAGAATATAAATTATTTGCTCTTTTAAGCCCTTACTAGCCTTTTTTTTTTCCCCTCGTTTATCGTAAGGCTCTTTGCAGGAGGCTGATGCTAGTGCATCAGGTGATGCCCCTGCTGCCTGGTCATTGTGAGGCTTAGAAAATAAATGAGAAAGAGGCGAAAGATCAAAGTTGGGAGCCATGAAAATTGTCCCAAAATAGTGATTTCTGGATCTGGTCCACCTCCGCTGCCCTAGCCTGTGATGGGGCTCCTTACCTCTTCCATGCTTCTCTAACCCTCTAGGGCAGGGAAAGCCTGTTGAGGTTGGTTTGGTCAAAATCGATCTCCAATTCACATAGTCTCAAATATTTCAATTCCTGAATGCTGCTGGTTTTCATTGAATTCAATGTGGAAAATCTTTAATGGGAAGAGGAAATACCTTGTAACCGCGCAAAGCTACTTAACAGACAGCTCTAAAACGCCTGCGTCACAGCGCTGCGCTTGCGGATGCAAACATGTGGGTCTGTTGATGGGTGGTGTCGCTTGGCAGCAGGCTAACTGGCATCAGATGGAAGATGGAATGGCTCCTCAGCCCCACCTGGGCTGGCAGCAAACTCCTCATCTCACTCACGCTCCTTTAGCCGTCTTCTCCTGTCTATTTGTGGCAAGAGCACCCGTCTCCCTTCGGGGAGAGACCCCACAAAAGCGATCTGTAAAGACGGGAGATGCTGCCCTAACAATATTCATTTCACCCTTTAAGAAACCCTGAAGCTGTTACAGCGACTGCTGAAGTCCCCAGGGTGCAGGAAGATCCCCGTGCTGGTTCAGAGCAAGGATGATGTCATTGTAACAGCCTCCAACTTCAGCTCAGAGAGGTAACGGGAGGAGAGGAGAGTCGTTTCTCTTTCAATCCTATGTGAAGACTGGGTGAGAAGGTTCAGAAAGAGCGTCCCATTGTCTAGAGGTGTGAAGGTTGCATCTGCCATGTGGTGTGTTGATGCCATGAGAATGTGTTCATTCTGAGGTTGACCTGCTTGTGTTCCCCTCTCTGTGACAGAAATGGGAGGCTGCTTCTGGGCGGTCTGCAGAAGATGGCAGGGTTCCTTCGGTCCTGGAACTCTGCACCTTTTCCTGAATGTCATTAGAAGGCAGAAGCAAGGTCGCAGGTTTTCAGACGTGGGGTGTTGTGCATCTGACTGCTTGCCAGGCTCTCCCTTCCTAGCACTGTGTATTGAATTCAGTCCCAAGATTTTGGATGTCTCCCTGCACGCGGAATCCCAGGCAGGGAGGTGAACTAACTCCGTTTTCATCAATTTTCCTTTGCAGGATGTGCCCGATATTCCAGATTTCAAATGTCACCGGGGAGAACCTAGATTTGCTGAAGATGTTCCTTAATCTCTTGTCTCCACGGACCAGTTACAGGGAAGAAGAACCAGCAGAATTCCAGATAGATGATACTTACTCTGTCCCGGTAAGGGGACTGGTATTTGGAAGAATTTTCCGCTTCCTCTTGTAGGTTGAAGAAGGCCTCTCCCCTAGAGAGGGGAGTTCTAGAGCTCTTCTGCTAGCGTGGGCGAGTAACCCCAATAACTGCTTTTCCTTTTTTCTCACAGGGTGTAGGAACAGTTGTATCTGGGACAACACTGAGAGGCCTAATCAAGCTGAATGACACCCTGCTGCTGGGGCCAGATCCCCTTGGCAACTTCCTACCTATTGCTGTCAAGTCCATCCACCGCAAGAGAATGCCCGTGAAAGAAGTGCGGGGAGGCCAGACTGCCTCCTTTGCTTTGAAAAAGGTGAGAGGGTCTGCTCTCGACCCCCCAGAACAGGAACCGCTCTCCTAGATTTAGAGTGCTCTTGCTGCTTCTGCAAACCTCAGCTGCCTCCTTTTGCAGCGGAGTAAATTCCCACAGAACCTCCGTGGGTCCCGTGTGCTGGTTGTTCCACCCAACGGCTGCCGGGTGATAGCAGTGGGACCAAGGTAACGAGGATTGGTGTTGGAGGTGTGTAACACAGTGGAGGCATTGCAAGAAAAGCCTCCTTCTGTGCTGGAACGGCATCGGTATCCTGGGAAGCGTATTTACGCCATTCCTCTCAGCTTGTTGGGCCAGATGCATGATTTGGGGGTTAGAAATTAGCAAAACCTGATGCGATTCCTCCTGCAAAAGGTTTCCGTCGATAGAAGCTGCACTGATTTTGAGGGGATACAGTTTGAGCTGTACCACACTTCATGTGCTCAGACTTACCATGGTGTGTTAACAGGCATGGTGCCTGAAGAGAGATCGTCTGTTTGGAAAATGTGCAACCAGGATGTTGGATGTTTTAAAGGATCAGTGAGTTAAAACTTGTGTGTCAGCATCCAGCGTTCCCAGCGCTCGCAACTAAAGCTTCCTTAGAAACGTCAGCTGAACCTGCTGTTTGCAATCTTTGCCTCACATCGATACATGCAGCTAAACAGCCCTTGCTTTGCCTTTTGGTGAGCACGAGTTAGTATCTGGGAAATCCCTTAGGATCCTTCTGGATGCAGTCAGCCAGAGAAACAGATTTCTTCCCGGGAGAATCACGCTGAGGTTTTTTGTGTCTCTGCTTTTCAGATCAAGCGTTCTTCCATCCGGAAAGGCATGGTAATGGTTTCCCCCCGCCTGAATCCACAAGCATCGTGGGAGTTTGAAGCAGAAATTCTGGTGCTCCATCACCCCACCACCATCAGCCCACGATACCAGGCCATGGGTATGTGTCTCAGCGTTGTCTCGTCTTTGTTTCCCAGTGGTAACAGTTTGTATCAGCTCTGGCCTGACACAGTTTTGCTCCTGATGGCTCTGTCTAACTGAATATAAGCCACAGTTCCTGGGCTTACCATTCCCAGCATAGTTCCTGGTTTTATCATTCCCAGCAATGTGTTAGAGAGCGGGGAGGGAGCTGACAGAGGAGCGTGGGGAGGCTGTAGGTAAAAAGGAGATGTGTGACTCCGGGTGTACTTGGAGCCTGCCTGAGCCAGATCTCCGTGGTGCAAAGATCCTTCAGCTTCAAATGCTGATGGAAAGACTCATTTTGGGTCCTGCCTTCTAGCCCAGCTGCTCGGTGTGTGGGATTCTGTTGGGGGCGCTTCAGGAAAGTCTCCGTTTGAGACTGTTCCAGCGTATATGTGTTTCCTTTTTGAGGACTGAACAAAGGCAGCCGCGTGACCCATACAGCCTTTGGTACACAGTAGATTTTGGCGTTCCAAACTCAGCGCTGTTAGCTGCAGGGTAGCGAGAGCTGCCTTAGATGTCTGTCCGGAGCTTATTCTGCTAATGGCACTCTCTATTGAAAGCCTTTGTGCCTTACCTTCGCAGTGCATTGCGGCAGCATCCGTCAGACGGCCACGATTCTCAGCATGGACAAGGACTGCCTGAGGACGGGGGACAAAGCCACAGTGCACTTTCGCTTCATCAAAACCCCGGAATATTTACATATAGACCAGCGGCTGGTCTTCCGCGAAGGCCGCACCAAAGCTGTGGGTACCATCACTAAGGTAAAGGCTGGAGAGTCCCACTTTCTTTTGCCCATTAGCTACTTCTGGCGCTGAGAAGCCAGCAGGAGTAGCCAGATAGCTCTGGAAAATTGAGGGCAGAGGCCATCCTTCGATCAGAAACGTCAGCCCTGACATGGGTTGCGGATGACCAGCGTGCTGTGTCGTGTGGTGGGTCTTCAGGTGGTGTGAATGAGGGAATGTGAAGATGGGGGGTGAGCCAGATGCCTCTGGTTCTTTGGGACAGCTTGTAGCTGCTCCCTTTGAGTCGTGTTGTGGAGGGTTGAGTGTCACTTCAGCCAAGTGTCCCTTTCCACCTTGTAAGGGTCCTTGAGGGCAGCTCAGAGGCCTAGGTTTCTTTGAACCTGGTGCATTCTTCTCCTGATGGCCATTGGTATCAATTCTCTTGAGGCTTTTTGTTAAAAAGCAGCATTGAGCCTTGCCAGACGGGCCTAGCTATTTTTACCTATTTTTAGCTATTTTAATGCCGATTTTGGCCTCTCCCTTTTGTAATTGGCAGTTACTCCAGACCACCAATAACTCACCAATGAACTCCAAGCCACAGCAGATCAAGATGCAGTCAACCAAGAAGGGAGCTGTTACGAAACGGGAGGATGGTGTTCCTCCAGCTGGGACAGCAGCTGGAGGCCCACCAGCTGGGGACGAGGCCCCCTCAACAGCTGCAGCGCCACTAACACCTACTGCCTTGCAGCCATTGGTAAGTGAGGAAAATACCTCGTCTGGCCTAGTTGTTCTGCATCCTGGTTTCATCAGCCCGAGGAAGGGTGCTTAAAGCACAAGCATTATCCCCTCATCCCCTTGAACTCACCTTGGGACTAAGTGTGCAACACAAACAAGTAGTGTCACAGCAGGAAATCGGAATTCTCTGCTGCCTGGATGACTCCTCACGCCTGAGCTTTCAGCAGCTAGCAGCTTAGGGGCCGGGGCAAGTCAGCTTGGACCTCAGGAAGTGTCTAGTCTGACTTCTTGCTCTAAGCAGGATTAGCTGTGAGGGCAGACCAGGTTTCTCAGGGGTTTATCCAGTCATGTCTTGAAAATCTTCAAGGAGGAGGGCGACACAACCTCCCTTGGCAACCTGTTTAACTGCTTGATTGTGCTGATGGCGAGGAAGAGGGTCCATATACCCAGTAGCTGAACTAGTGAAGCACTAACTACCAGTCACAGACAGGTCTCTGCTGTCTGAATGAGAAGTAGGACATCCCTAGGCCAGAGAAATCACAGCTGAAGATGATGGGCACAGGTCGTCTGCCCTGTGGAGGGCAGGATGCAGATGTCCAAGGAGAAGGAAAAGTCTTATCTCTCTATAGAGACCTGTATGCAGGTGGTTTTGTTGGTCAGGACTTCTCAGCTCAGCCTGTCTGAGAAGGATACCGAGCCTTTCTGGTCTGAAAGGAACGGAAACTCGATTCTAACTGCAGGCTCTGGGAGCCTGCTCTATTTGCCAGCTCTGCTACTGACAGAAGAGAGGTCTTTTCCTTTTAGTGTACTTACCTAGTCAGTGAAAGGTTCAGCAGCCGACTCTGTCACGAGGACCCGCTCAGTGTTCCCCCTCTTAATTTTAGCTGGTTTAGTTGCCGTTGGTGAAATCTCACCCTCGCGAGCCAGGCTGGCTGCAGAAAGAGGGCCCGCTGGCAGGGCTTCTCTCCCTTTGCCTATGCCTGTGGCTTCTTCCCTGCCCCCTCCTCATCTTGTTGTGGCATCACTGTGGTTGTAAGTAGTGCTCCCAGCTCACTCTTTGTTTTATCCCTCCCCCTGAGAGTCCGTGTTGGCTTCTGTTCTTGCTTACCTCTCCCTCTCTCTCCTTGCTGCTTCCCCTCAGCCTGCACTGGATGAAGAGCCCCACAGCCGTGAGGGCAACAAGGTATTGGGCTGCTTTAAAAGAGAGTGGTGGGCTTGCTGGCCTGAGGCTGGGAACAGAGGCAGTTTAGCAAGAGAGCCCTGGCAGGGGAGCGGGCGGGGGTCTCCTTCCATTCTGCACAAAGCCAAGGGAGCTCAAGGCCTCGATTTCACGGATGCTGGGCCTCATGGGAATGAAGCATTCGGAAAACTGGGGAAATCGGGTCCTCCCCAGCTTGAAGGGCTGAAGTTTCGTGGTGTATGTGTCTCTTTCCTTCATGGTGTGTCTGTCTGCCTTATCTCCTTCCTGCAGTGGCAGGAAGCTGATCCGTCACAACTGCCCTCCCGCTGTCTGGGCGTGTGTGTAATCCACCTGAACTCCTGCTGTGCTGACGTTGTGTTTCGGAGGTCACTGCACACTAAAGCGTTACCTTCTTGTTTTTCAGTCAAAAGTCGGAGGAGGAGGCCGGCGACGTGGGGGTCAGCGCCATAAAGTGAAGTCTCAGGGAGCCTGTGTGACTCCTGCCAGTGGCTGCTGAATTTCTTCCTCCTCCTCCTCCTGAGGAATTCCTCCCCTTCCCTTCATTTCTTATCCAAAAGATCCAGAGCAGCTTAAACCAAAACCCATCCCAGCTGATTGGCTGCAGAAGAATCGTCCCTCCTCCCCGAAGGAAGCGATGGAGAGGAGCATAATTTATAAGCTAATGAAGGTGATAAGACACACGGAACTGAGCAACTGACACCTTCCTCCTCCCCCTTATCGACACATTTTTGTACATCATGGGCTTAGTTTTTATTCTTTTTAGTTTTTATTATATTTTGTGTGCATGAAGACGAGAGGAGCGTCTGGATAGAAGTGAGAAGAGCCAGTTAGCTGCCTCCCTCCTCCCTCACCCCTTTTTTGTCCACAGGACTTGCTGCTCTCCTCCTCCACGTGCTGTGTCAGATCCAGGGGTTAGCGGACCCCCTGAAATTTCAGACTTGCGAAGGTCAAACCACGTTGCGTAGGGGGTGGCTCCGCAGGGCATCGTTTCCTCGCCGCTGCAGCCCCGTGCCAAATGTGTTCCTGGATTCCCTCCAACTATTTCTAAGTGGGTTTAATTTAACGCTGTAGCGGCTGACGTTCACAGGACATGGTCAGAAGGTTCGTTAGTTGGCGATGTAAGAGGGAAACGAACTGGAAAGCAGTTCTTGATGTCAGGTTGAGGAATCCTATACTAAATACCCTTCTCAAATACATTGATAGCACTTAAGATTTTCATTAGAGACGGAATTAAATGGGCAGCCATTTGCCCATCCCATTCCCTTTCCCATCATGCTGCTTTTCCTCTTGCCTGTCCAGTGCATGGCGGAGCAATCCTTACTAGCCTCTCAAGGCTGCGGCAGCTCCAGTGACAGTATTAAGGATACAGTGCAGGAACACGCGCTCCGTCCCTTGAGCCAGAGGAAGAGCCTTCTCGCCTCGACGGACAGACGTCACGGGTGAGAATGTGTCTTTGGAACAGAGACACCAGGCAAATGTGACCTCCCCTTGATTTTTGTTTACTCCAAGATCTCCCAAATCAGTTCTGGAACTCACTGGCCAAACGTTGCCATGGTAGAGGTAGGATTTGTCTTCTCCCTTCTTTGCTGAAGAGGGTAATGATGGATTGGTACCAAACTTGTGGAAGTACTTTCAGGTTTGGAAGTACACAGTAATTTTTCTGACTTTCATTTAATTATTTTTTTAAGCTTGTATGGGTTTTTTTTTTAACGATAAATTCTGGTTTCTCCAGAAAGGCCCTGCAAGGACGGTCTGTGAATTAACTTTACTGTTAATGTGGTTTTTTTAACCCTGGGTTGTGCAAGGGATCGATTTCCTGCTTGCTTTGATCTCTCTTCTCCTAACCCTGCCTCTTCCCTGCGCTCCCGTGAGGACAGGAGTTAGCCTCTGCCAGCTCTTGAGGAGCCGTGGGAGGAGGTGGCATCCTCGGCAAATCGTTGCTCTCCCCAGCAGGAGCGGTCAGCCTCGGTTTCTTTGAGGGCTTCCTCCTCCAGTGACAGACTTTTTAATTAGAGAGAGGCTGTAAAGTTTCTGGCCCTCCTTAGCGAGTTGTTCCTGTTCCTCGCTCCACGGCACCTGTGTGGAGCTCATTCCAGCTCACCCCGGGATTCAAGGCAGGCTTTCCGGCAGCCTCGGGGCGGGAGAGCGCATCTCCTGATGCCGGCACCAGCACTCCAAGAGCATTAAGCGGCACGGGAGAGGCGAGGGACGCGGTTCGGAGGCGAGGGACGCGGTTCGGAAACGAGGCCGCTTTGCCTCCGAGAGCGCAGCGGCCCGCACGTGGGTGGAAGCAGGGGAGGTCGGTCGGTCCTTTCCAGGCTCCGTGCCTGAATACCAGCACTCTCCCGGCGAGGGAGGAACTACAGGCGGCTACAACACTAATAGCACCCGCGTTGCGAGGGGGTGTGAAGTGTGGCTAAGGGGGGCGCGAGGGCCCGGTTCGTTTGTCTTCTGACCCTGTAGCAGCATCAAACTGCATCTGATTTCACTGCCCTCTGCCTCGGAGGGGAGTGGGGAGCTCCGGGCGGTTTTCTCTTTCTCCATTCCTTGTGCTCCAACCCAAGGAGACTGCCCAAGACTGGAAGAGGGTTCGTGCAAAGGAGGTGGTGTGATCTCTCTTTTGTGACCAGCATTCAAAGATCACTCAGGCTGACGTGATCTATAAAATAAATTTTAAAAAAGTTTGTTCCAAGTTAAAGTAAGTCTTGTCGCTTTTTTGTCCCGCTGGAAAAACCAGCTCTTGCTGCCGAAAGCCAGCCCAAGCAGGTTGGCCTGGCCCCGGGCTCCTTTGCCGGCTGCCGGAGGCGGCTGCGGTCACGGTGACGGCAGGGGAGGGCACGCCACGCCGCAGAGCTGTCGCTGAGCCTCCTTGCAGCCCCGGCAGCCTCTGGGTGAACCCAGAACGCCTGCACGGGGTGAGCGATGCTGAGACGCATGCGCAAAGCATTGCTGCGGCAGCAAATCATTCGGGGCCTGCTCCACTTTGCTAGAGGAGCGGTTTTAGCACTTCTGCTGCTTGCATAAGCTTCTGCTACCCCAGACTTGCTCCTCACCTGTTTCTGTAAATACAGCAGGACGCTCCACGGCTCGGGATGGGCCTTTTCCTGCTTCCTTGGTTGACCTCAGAGTTTCACAAAGGCTTTTCCTGCCCTGCTGCAGCCCTTTCAGGGGTAAGCGTTGGGCTGGGAGCTGGAGCAGAGGCCCGTGCAGCCCCTCTCCGCCTCCTCCTGGAGTTGGCTGTGCCAGGGCCAGCTGAGAACTGTCCCTAGGGTGGCCTTCTGCCAGGAGCTACAGGGATGCTCCTCCAGCCCAGCCTGGCTAAGGGGACACAAGCGCAACCCTCCCCAAGCTCAAGCCCATCCACTTTCCCTTTTTGCAGCCCTTTTTAACCTTGTATTTCCTTTCTCCTCACTCCGAGTTGCCTGCTGAGTGATTTACAGCCCAAATTAAGGAAAAGAGCAACCTGCAGCTGCCCTTGGCGTTGGTTTGTGTCAGGCTTTGTCCTTGCCCTCCCTGCTGCTCCAGCCTCACCTGCCACGCCTCAGGGCCAAGCCAGGCTCTGCTCAGGCCCAGGCTAAGGCAGAGGATGGGCTGATGCCCAGGGCTGGCTTGGAGGTCACCGCAGCATGGACCGAGCGCTCAGCCATGGTCTGGCACAGGCTTCACCTACTAGGAATCATCCAGCAGTCCCAAGGAATTTGAATTTTTAAGAGTATGTCTTGTTTTCATCATTGCTCCAAGCAGTTTTTGCATCCCGGAGCCTGCTCGATGACAAGGGGAAAACTGCTGCCCCTCGAGTTAGGATGTCAGGCTGGAAAATAAGGATTTGCTGTGAGAACGCACGGAAGAAGAGTTATGAGAACAGCTTTGTCAGTCTGTGAGCTGCATATCATTCCCGCCAGCAAGTTCACCTGCAAAACACTGAGCAGTTTTGATATTTTATTTGTCTTGGTCTTTTTTTTTTTTCTTGCATAGGCATAAATTACAATCTGTTGATTAAAAAATAAACCAAACAAAACAGTGCAGCATTTGCAGCAGGCTACAGCATCAGATCCAAACCCACCTCCTGCCTGTAACCATCTGTTTCTGCAGGGCTAACTCACAACACGTGTGTAGGGCAAACCAGGAAGGAGGGGAAAAAAGAGGAGGGAAGTGGAATCGGTGAGGGAAGATGCTCTGACAGCTGTTCCACGTTTCTCCCACCTCACCAGGCTCATCACTATCCTCCCGAGAAGAGGATAACCCCACGGGGTGACTTCTCACTTTGGGGGGTTTCACCCCAGAACTACAAAGACTTTCCGTCTCCCAAGGACAGGGCAAGCTCGCCCTGTAAAGCCGCACGCTCCCTGCCCCACAGCCAGCAGTTAACGCCCCTTCTGGGGGAAAGAGGGTCCCCCGTTCCCATCTCCCACCAGCAGCGTGCCTCGTTTACCAACGGATCGTCCGCACCCAGGGGCCAGGGAGCCAAAAGGGAGGAAGAAAAGGGGTTTCCCAGCATTTGCTCCAGCAGCCAGAGAACCCCTGGGGAAGAGCTTCGTCTCGGCTCTCTTTATTATTCAATTAAACACAGGAGCTGCTCTGCCGAGCCCAGGACAGGCCTAGGCACTCCTAAGAGCACAGCTCCGTGCGCGCAGGGTGCTCACAGACATGACTCCAAGGCAAGCGGGCAGCTGTAGACAAGTTTAAAATAACTTTGACTGCAGATGCCAAGAATTAAGACTACGCTCAATATAGGAGAGCATTTATCATCCCTGGACCGGGCTGCAGGCCTGCTTTCTCCCAGCAGCAGGGCTCCCGGCTCCGCAGGGAGCTCCACCGGGCAATTTTAACCTGTTGGAGATGGGGCTGCATGCGCCCTTTGGGTTCACCTCCCTTGCTTGGGGCACGGAGACCCCTCCAGAAGGGATGTACCCCCATCGCCCTCAGCCCCTCGGGCTGGGCCGGAGGGGTGCAGGGCTCAGCACCGCTGCCTGATGCGCATCAGGGCGCGCCGAAGGGGGAAACCTCTGTAGCCCCTTCCCCTCCTCGACACCCCTCACCCTACAGCGCTTCAAGCAGAGGCCAGCGAAGGACTCGATTCCCCCCAGGGCTCGCAGTGCCGGGGGAAGACGACGGCAGCACCGCACAGGGCTGATGCTCCAAACACGAGCCCCTTTTAGCTTTGCTTTCAACAGAACGCAACCGCGGAGGTTGCGAACGCCCTCCAAGGACACGAGCCAAGCCCAGTGTGCTGCAGGCAGCCAGGAGGTGGAGTAGCAGATGGCCCTGGCACAGCTCAGCTCGGGGAGGGTCCCCGTGCATCCCTCCCGCAGCCCCCTGCCATCACGCGATGGATACAGGCGGGATTTACGTGCCCGATGCAGGCAGGGCTTCCCCATCCCGCTCCGGCACGGTCCTCTGCAGCCAGGGCTGGAGGAGCTGAGCGATGCCAGGGAGGAGATGGAAGGAGGGAAGGGGAGCCCTTCCAAGAGAAAGGAGGTCATCCCACACCAGCCATCTGCCACTGGGGACCGGGAGGTGACAGGGGCAGCCCTGAGCACCGCAGGTGCTTCCTGAGGTGGGGAAGCACACTGGCATGCAGCCCCCTGCAAAGGGGGTCTCCTCTCCACCCTGTCTCCCACCCAACAGACCGCTGGGGCAGGGAGAGGGTCACGCAGAGCGCCGGGGCTGCCGCTCCCGCCTGCTGCAAACCTTTCCCTCCGTACAGGACCAGCCACGGGCGAGCGGCCCTGGCCACGCGTTGCAGTCTCGGAGCGAGGAGGGCAGGAGTGCCCCCAGCATCCCGCCAAGCGGCAGCCCACGGAGGACCTTGTCTCCCAGGTCCAGCTACCAAGCCACCGACCACCTGAGGCCTGTGTTTTAAACAGCTCTGCTCACCTTATTCCAGCTTACGTTACTGCGTGCGCGATGCTCCTAAACAAAGCTCTAGCCCTCGCCGCGTCTAAGCCACCTGCCCAAGCGGCACCACGTAACGTTCTCCAATTAAGTAAAAATCACATCGAGAAAGTCTTTTTTTTTCCTTTGTTACTACAAAAAACCCCAATCCCTAACACCCCAACTGGAAAATAAACCCCCTTCCCACCCCTCTTAAAAAAAAAAAGAAACCAAAACAGAACAAACCCAAAAGGGAAAGCAGGAAACAGGAGTTTTCAATAGCATCATTAAGCTTAACAGAGGAGCCGGCCAGCCGACAGCGTCACCCGGCCAGCCGCCGGCAGCAGGAGGGCTCGAGGGGATGGACAGCAACACCGGGGCAGCTCCGCCACTGGCGCGTGCCAAGCTTCTCCCCTCCTGCTGCCCCAAAGCGTTAGTTTTATGTTAATACTTCGTTAATACTGTCTTGTTTCCTCCCTGCCGGCCCAGCATCCGAGGTCTGGAGATCCTAACCTAAACCGATGCCAAGGCAGGATAAAGGACCCCGGTGGAGGGGAGAGACTCGGTAGCCACAACCAGTGGCTCCTACCTACTCCGGGCAACACCGAGCCGGTCACCACGGTCCCGTGCACCGTACCGCACCCAAGCCCGCGTGAAGCGCATCGCGAAATTACGTACCCCTTTCCCAAGCCCCAGCAACGTTAGGCGTGCCGACGGAAAGGAGCGGGGCAGCGGGGACAGAGGGCTGCGCAGACCCCGTGAAAGATCAGCTTGAAAAGTTAAAGAGTCCGATACGCACCGAGAACGAGCCAGGCTGCGCCGGGACCCACGGTGGGATGCTCTCGCCTCGCCACCCCGGCCCTCGGAAGAGTGAAAGCCTCACCCCTCCGACACCAGCTCTTCTCCTCCCCCCCACGAGGGGAGCAGCTCCCTGGGGCGGCTGCTGGCACGTCCCAGGATTTCCACGTGCGAAGCGGCGAACCGGACGAATCCCCCTCCCGCTGCCGGCGCGGCAGCGTCCTCATCCCGCGCGGGAGCCGGGGGTCAGTGCGCCATCTCCCCGTGCACGCGGAAGCGGTAGATGCAGGTGTATTCGGGGTGGCCCCAATTGCTCAGCACCCGGAGCTCCACCAGCTGGTACGTGCCCACGGCGTCACCCTTGGGGGGGAAAGGAAACCCTGAACCCTGGAGAGCTCTCGAGGGCTCAGAGACCCCAGGGGCCCCGTTTTCTTCTTGGAGTCAGGTGCTGTGAGGGCAAAGCACTTACCTCCAAGTAAAAGGTTTGGATGGGGTCGCCATCATGGTCGTAGGTGAACTTCCCAAGGAGAAGGCCCTCCTCCTCTCCCTCCTCCTTCAAGCCCTACGGAGGGGCAGGGAGGCAGAAAGGGAAAAACGGGGTGATCAGAGAGGGAGACCAGAGGCCACGAGCACAGCCAGGGCGGAAGAGCAAGAAGGAGGCGCAAGTGCACTTGTCCCCAGCTCCTGCTCTTCCAGGCCAAAAGAGACAAACGGGGACAGGGGCCAGCAGGGAGGGATGGGGAGGAGGATTGAGAGTTACACCTACTCTATCCCCTCTCTCACTGTCCCCCAAAACCCTCCCTGAAGCCTGGTACTCCCCCCTCCCACCCAGTACTGCTTCTTCCAGGACACCACAGAGCACCCCACAGCTGGGTCTGGGGCTTGCTAGCCCTCCCTCCCACACCCTCCACCGTGGCACCCTCCCACTGCGTCCCCCTGCTCCGGGTGAGGGCACTCACATAGACAGCGAAGTCCTTGGGCGCACTGGGGATGGTCCCCTCGGGCGAGAGGGCTTTCGGGATGTGCTCCAGGGTCACGGCCGTGGGGCGGATGACGCTGGAGAGGCGGATGACAGCAAAGCCCTGGCACCCACGGAACGCCCAGCAGTTCCCAGGGTTGACATCTGGCTACGAGTGCGAGACACCAACAACGTTATCACCATCGATGCCGTTTTTCTCCCCTCTCCCGACATCAGCCCGGCCACTTGCTTGGAGCGACAGCCCGATAAAACCCATCAAGCCCACATGAGAACCGGCCCGGCCAGCCCCCCACTCAGCGGGGTCTTGCCCCGAGGGCGCCCACCTGCAGGATGACGCGGGGGGACTGCGAGTGGTACCACAGCGGGATGCCAAACAGGCTCAGCAGCGCCGTCTGCATCTCGTAGGTCTCCGAGCAGCGGGTGTTGATGACGCTGGCCCCTGGCACGGAGAGGGGACGGCAACAGGTAAAGGTGCAGGCCAGTACCCTGCGGTCCCCTCCCCAGAGCAGCTGGCTCGTCCTGGGTGGGCGAGAGCCCCCCATCACCCACCTGCCGACTCCAGGGCGTAGTCGACCATCCCCACGCGGTCCTCGCTGTAGCGCTTCAGGGCCTGGCCCACAATGAGGTGCACTTGCTGCGGTGGGAGCAGAGGGCACAAAAAGGGTGAAGGGCGAGGGTGGGCATCCTGCCCCCCACCCGCCTCCACCCCGTGGGGATGGGGAGGGCGCGAGGACCTTCCAGCAAAACGGCCAAGCGATGAATCACCGTGGCAAAAACGAGAGGACACACGTTTGGCTCGGAAGCCTCGTCAGGGGTTGCCAAAAATAGCCCAAGGAGAGGAGCTGTGCAACGAGGGGGCAGTGCCCAGGCACGCTGCACTCGTCTGGCCCCATCCTGAAAGAGGGGCTGGCCCTAGGGGAGGAGGGGTATCGCCCAGCAGGTACCAGACACCAACTGACAGCCCACCCAGGCCTCCCCAGCAACATTTGCTGGTCCCTCCTGCCCTGTCCCGCAGGATCAGTGGGAGTTCCCTCCATCCAGAGAAGAGGGAGCCAGCCGGAGCATCCTTCTGGAGCCACACCCAGCTCCAGGAGCTGGGACCCCGCAGCACCGCTGTGGGTCTAAACTTTAGGGTGTGCAGAGAGCTTGCGCAGGCTGTGGGGACTGCTAATCCCAGCCTGATCCCTCCCCTCTGCAGGGAATTGCCAAGAACTCTTTCCAAATCAGGCAGGCTCATTTTTTCCCTTGGTGTCATTCCGCTGAAACGCTTTGCCCCAAATAACCCAGCGGCACCGCTGAAGGACGGGATAAGCGAGACGCTCAACCCATGGAAACCCCGTGGGCACCTGCCCCGAGTTCTGGGTGAAAGACGCTGGAGCAGAAACGCGGGGTTTGAGACAGCCAGGGCCTTGGGGGCGCGTGGGTACCACCCCTGCGACCCCTTCCAGGGCCAGATGCAGGCACAGCCCACAAGAGGCTGGCAGCAGAGAAGGGATGGAGATTCAGGGATGCGTTTGCGAGCCCAGGATCAGTGTCCCAGCTGTAAGGGCTGTCCCCACGGCTCTGCCCATCTCCCAGGCACGTGTACCAGGCCCCCCTGCACACACGCAATGGGGCACGGCCCCCCAATCCCACACCTGCGGTCACCATCACATCCCCCAGGCTCAGGCCAGCACTCACCTCCTCCGTCACCCCTGCGGCTCCCCCTTGCCGCAGGGCCACTCCGATACCAGCCTGAGCATCCCGTGCTGACAGCCTCTGGTCCTCCAGGACTTTGGCCAGGATCTTGCGCTCCAAGGCCTGCAGCTCCGCTTGCAAGTCTTCCTGCTGAAGGACGAGGCCAGCCGCACCGTCCTGCCGGGACTGCGACAAGAACCGGCTGACCCATGCTGGGAACTGCGCTTCCACCTGAAACGGTGAGGACAGAACTCAGCCCCAGGGCAGGGACCTTCAGCACCTCCGAACAGGGTGGGGATGGGGAACTCACGTCAGCCCGCACCATCTTCAGCTGCTCCAGCATCCCCTCCACGTGCTTCCCCATCACCTCCTGGTCTGACTTGAGCCCGGCCAGCTCCCTCCTCAGCGCTGCCACCTCCTGCTCCAGCTTTCCCACCTCCTGCTGGAAGCTCCCGTGCAGGCGCTCCTGTGCCAAGCTGTGCAGAGACAGGCAAGACCTTGGCGCTGACGGTCCCAGCTCCCCTCTGCAGACTGGGGGAGGAGGCTCATCCCCCATCGCCTACACCCAACCCCCATCTCCAGCCCCAAATGATTTTCATTCCCGTGGCAATGACATCTGCTGCTGCATCCCGTGGGACAGCATCCGCAGCCGAGGGGCAGCTCTGCGCAGAGAGCCAGCCTTACCTCTGCCACTCCGAGTGCAGCTCCAGCAAGCGTGCCTCCATCTCCTGCCAGGAGAGGGGGAAGAGGTAAGACCCGTAATGAGGATGCACCTGCTCAGGTACCACCGCACGCTCAGCCCCTTACCTGAGAAGCTTGTGCCATCTTCCCCAGGCGTCCGTCTAAATCCCTCTGCACCTGGGCTCGGAAGGCATCCAGCTCACCCTGCAAGGTGAGGAACATCAGAGCCTGGCCCCGCACGTTCCCATCTCCCCGTGTGCTCCCCCACACCCCTCACCTGGAGATGGCTGGTCACGTCGGTGTGAAGACTCTCCTTCAGCCCCGCGTCCCGGCGGCTCACCAGCCCCTCCAGCAGCTCAAGGATGTCCCCCGGGGGCGGCTCTCCCCCCGCCGCCACTGCTGCTGCCCCCCGCCGCAGCTCCCACCGTGACACCGCAGCCTCCAGTGCTTCAAAGCGCTTCTCCAGCGCCTGGAAGCGAGCCAGCAGCCGGTGCTCCCCCCGCAGCCCCTGTGGCAGCAAAAGCATGACACGATGCAGCTCCCCGGGGAGGTGCAGACACCCGGGGGCAGCCACCTGCTCCACAGGGACCCCTGTGAAAGGGGACTCAGGCCACCCGGGCCCCAGGGCCAGAGTCATCTTTTTCTCTCCTGCTTCTCAGGGGAGGGCAGATTGTTCCCTCCACTCCATCCCCGGGACATCCTGAGAGTGAGATGGCCACAAGCTGGGGGAGTCATTTCCATCAGCCTCAGCCTCCCCTACTTCCCCATCCCTGGAAGGGCTCCTTCAGCCACAAAGCATGCTGTGCCGGCTCTCCCCACGCAGCACCCACCCCACGTGGGCCACCGCTGCACTCTCACGCAGCCTCACCTGGTCCAGCGCGGTCAGGTCCCCTGCGCCAGGCACGTCGGAGCGGGAAAGCTTTCTGGCTCCCCACCACGGGAAAGCGGGGAGGCTGAGCGTCGACAGCCCGTAAGGGTAGAAGTACCAAGCTCCTGGGCACGCAGGGGGACGAGGCGGTTAAAACAGCAAGATGGTAACGGGCCATGGCAGGGGACAGGGTGGGCGTGCCGAGGCTCAGCCATCGGCATCACTTGGGGTTACCAGGAGGCCCCACACAGGGGTGCGGATGCACCAGGGTACCCAGGAGCACGGAGCTCGGGGCCATCCCACCCCCCAGGTACTGCAGCAGGATGCCCTGCGCTGCCCCACATCTCCGGGCAACGCACCGAGCTGGGCCGACTCACCGTAGGCAGCAGCAGCGAGAAGCAGGAGGAGCAGTAGCAGGAGCAGGGACCTCTTCAGCCATGGGGAGCGCCTGGAGCCAGGAGAAGAAAGAGGTGCCTGTGGGACAGCTGGAGCCTTCCCCCGGCGCAGCTAGAGCCGGGGTAGAGGGAAAGCAAAGCCCAGACAGATTTCGGCACAAGACACCCACCCCACACGTGCTGGGTTCTGCAGGGCACCCCCTCTCTGGGATCCTGCAGGTTTTCCCAGTGCCCCCCCCATCCCGGCATCCCACCGCCACGCTCACCTGGAGAGGGGGACGCTGGCCAGGCCAGGAGCTGCGCCGGTGAGGCGGTGCCAGGCAGATAGCAGCCCCGAGAACAGCCACCCCATGAACCGAGCTGCCGGGAGGGAAACTGAGCTTCAGGCAGGGTCCCAGCAGAGATGTCCCCTCCGTCCCCGAGGATGCTCCCGTGGGGACAAAACCCCTCCACCCCATCAGGGAACCGCACACGGGGAAGGGAGATGCGGGCAGAGAAGAAAGGTGCTGCTAGAAGCCCCCCACCAGCCCCCCACTCACCCGGGGAGGTGAGCACATGCCAGAGGAAGGAGCCCACCCGGGAGGCCGCAGTCCTCAGCCCCGACCCGGAGCTACTCTGGCCTGAGTACAGGTGACCTGGAAAGGACGAAGCAAGGCAGTAAATCCCCAAACGGAGCCTGCATCCCTGCGCGTTGAGGGTGAAGGCTTGGGGAGGGGTACTGGCAGCATCCTGGGGACAGCCAGACCCCCAGGGACATCCCCCCAAAGCATCCCTGCCACCGCAGGGGTGCTGCTGCGTCCCTACCGGCGTAGTCATCCTCCGAGGAGTACCCCGAGGACGAGGCGTAGGTGTCATAGGTCTTGCTCTCCAGCAGCCCGTTGATCTTGCTGGACTCGGTGTCCCCTGTGCCTCTTCTCCTTCGCGCGGAGAGCTCCCCACCTGCCCCCAAAACACACACGACCCCCGCCCTGAGAAACCACCCGCCCCGCGGAGGGCAAACCCGCAGTCGAGGGGCGCAGGGGGCTACCCCGACACCCCCGCGGGAGGGCTCACCCCAGTACGTGCCGCTGCCCAGGGCATCGTCCAGCACGGAGCTGCCCAGGGCGGCGAGGCCGCGGCTGCCCCCCAGGTAGGACTCGCTCATCATGGACTCGCTGTAGTAGGACGTTTGGGTGCCGGGGGCGGGAGACAGGCGCTTGGTGCTGCTCGATTTCCTCCTCACTGTCCTGCTGGGGCGAGAACGCGGTTATGGGGAGGTGGGGGGGGGCCCCGCTGTACCGGATGGTGACAGGTTTCGGCGGGGGGAGGGGGGGGACAGGGCGGGGAGGGGGGGTGCAACCGCTGCTTTACGCAAGGGGCTGCGGCTTTCCGGCCCGGCTGGCAGCGCACATCGCTCTCGCCATCCACCGGGGGTGGGGGGGCCACCGCCGCCCCGGGCCGGGCTGGGGGGGGGCAGAGGGCGGGGGGGGCGCTGCCAAGCCGGCCGGCGGCCATGGCGGAGCGCAGCCAGCTCGCCATCGTGCTCGGTGCCCGGGCGGCGGGCCGGGATGCCGCGCCCTGTTTGGAAAGGGGGGACACCCCCCCCCCCCGCCCCGCATACCCCACTAACCTGCTCTCCTTGAAAGGGTGCTGCTGGCTCCCCAGCACGGAGCTGTCGCTGGTCGCGACATCGTCGTCGCCGGGGTAATAGCGGGAGGTGACGAGGCGCTGGCTGCGGCGGGACATGGCGGCACCGGGGCGGGGGGGGTGTGTGTCACGGTTCACCTGGGGTGGGGGCGGTGGGAGAGAGGACAGCGTCAGAGGAGGGCACCGACCTGGAGGGACACCCCCCCAAACCCGGTTCCTGTGGCCCCGGCGCACACCGAGCTCCCCCCCCACCCCCACCCGCGGGGTGCCCGGTGCGGCTGGGGGGTGCTGCGAGCCCCGCCGGGCCGGGCCGGGCCGGGAGGGAGCTGCCCGCCCTACCGCCTCTCCTTACAGGGTTATAACCCCCCTCCCATCCCAGGGGGGTACCCACGGCCCCGGTACCAGCCGGCCCATCGCGCCGCACCCCCACCCCGCCCCGCAAACCCACCGGCGACAGGCAGCGAGCAAAGACGCAGCAGAGCCCCCACCGTCCCTCCCGGGCGCCGCTCCGCTCCCTTTTGTTTTGCAGGGGAAGGCGGCCCCGGCACCCGCCCCCCCCTCACCCCCCCCTCTCCTTCCTCCGGGTCCTCCCCCCCCGCCGCCGTCCCGTCCCGCCCCGCTGCACCGCGCGCGCGCACCCGCCGGGGCCGCCGGCGACACCCGCCCCCCCCCCGCCCCGTTCTCCGGCGGCCTCCTGGACACCCCCTTTATTATCGTTAGCATTATTCATTATCGTTATCGCTGTCGCGATCGCTGTTTTATTTTGGTTTCATTACTATCGTCAGCAGCAGCATTTGGGACCGGCGACGGGGGCACCATCCCCACCCCCCGCCTGCCCCGGGGTGCTGGTCCCCAAACCCCTCCGCCCCAGGGGGCTGCCCCCCCGCCCCCCGCCCACCCAGGCAGCCCGAGGGCAGGTCCCGTGGGTGATGCTGCCCAAACCGGGGGCTCCCGGTCCCCGTGGCCCCGACACCCTTTGGGCTTTGCGGCCGGTTCAGCCCCCGGTGGGGTGCGGGGTACCCAGGGACCACCCCCCCAAGCGCCACCGGGCGCGACCGCGTGGCCGAACCCATCCCCGCGGCACCGCCGCCGCTTGACGCCCGGGCTCCCACGCCGCCTGGACCGGGCGGGCGGGTCCTGCTGCTCCCCTGGGCTCCGACACCCCAATTTGCCAGCCCGCTCCCCACACACGGGTGGCCGGGCCGGCTCGGCCGGGGGAGGGGACGCGAGCCCAACCCAAAGCGTGGGACCTCGAACGGGCGACCTTGCGCAAACGCGCCGAGAGGAGAAACAGCCGCCCTCCCACGCCGGGGTTTCCGAATCTGAGGGTGCCGGGGGAGGCAGATTTCCCTGGGGAGGCTGGGCGAGGTTGGGGGGGGGGAACCGGCCACCTGTGCCCGGCCACGGTTGCGGCCCGTGGGGGGATGGCCCTGATGGCGGTGGGCCAACAGGCGTTAAGAGGAAGGGTTAAAAAATACAAAGCCGGCAGCGGGGGAGAAAGCGGTTACAAAACAGCCCCGAAACCTTCTCCTCCCCACGCCGGGGTTGGGGCACAGAAGCTGGGGTTGCAGCAGGAGGACGTGTGGCCGGTTTCGGGGGGGGGGGGGGGGGGGGGGCACACCGCAACAAACCCCGATTCAGAGTCCCCGGCCCCGTTGTGTAACGCGGACAGATCCTCTTTGTCTCCCCCCTTTTTTTTTTTATTCCCTTTTGGGCCCATTTTTGTGTTCCGGCCTAAATCTCCGCCTGGCTTTTCCAGGGCAGCTCCGTCTCCCTCTGTGCCAACCGCCCTTTTTCACCCTTCCCGTGGCTCCACGGCTGACCGGCCAGGCCGGAGGACATTCCCCCCGGTAGCACCTTTATCCCTGGCCATGCCAACGCCAACCCCTTGCCCTGTCCCGGGGACACCGGCGGTGGCCGCAGCGATGGCCCCTGCCCCGGCTGACGTAACCCTGCCGCAGATTAACCCCCCCGGGAGGCTCAGGGGATAAGCTGGGTGCTGGCACTAAATAGGGTGCACGGCCCTGGGTCAGTCCGGCCCCTCCCAGGAGCCACTTTTCCAGGCAGGCTGGGAGCCGGCAGCACTTCCCAGGGGATTTGGGGGTGGGGCTTGTCCCCCTTTGCTGCACCCCAGGTGTTGTGGCGGAGGTGGCGATGCTGTAGCCGTGGGGTTTTCTTGTGGGTGTGGGAAGAGTGGGACAGGGATAAGCGGTGAGTGGCTGGGAGCTCGTGCCTCAGTTTCCCTCACAGCAGTGGGGAGCCTCAGCTCTCTTTTTGGGGGTCACCAGGCCATCAGTGTGATGGGGGCGGGGGATGGAGCTTGCCAACTGCTCCAGTTTGGCAGCTCTTGCTGGGCAAAGGCAGGAAATATCCCTACCCTTTCCTAACAGGCTTCAGAGGATTGAAGTAACACGTCCAGGCAGGCCAGGGCTGGGAAAGCTCCGGGAGATCTCAGCTTGCGCCTTCTCCACGAGGCCAACCTTTTTATTTAAATACCCTCCCGGTCCCTGCTATCCTTCTGCTTTCCCGGTGCAACCCTACCGCTGGCTCCGGCACCGCCGAAAGCCGACGCTACGGGGAGTCAGAGCTGCACGCCGGTCCCCGTCCAGCCCTCGGCAGCACGCCAGAACGCCCCAGCCCAGCGGGGTACCGAGCCCCCCGCCATCACACCCGAGCACCCACATCATCCACCAGCACCTCGTCCGGGCGGGTCGACCCGGCCAGGCAACGTCCCACCGCCGCCAACACCTTCCCCAGGCGACGGTCCAGCGCCCGCAGGTGGGGCTCGGCCAGGATGGGGGCCAGGGGGTCGGTGGCCAGGGCTTCCCGCAGCAGGTCGCTCAGGCGGTAGGGCTGGGTGGCCAGCAGCTGCAGCCGCAGGTAGGTTGACCTCTTGATGCTGCCGAAGAGGAGGATGGAGGGAGCAGGGGGTCTCCAGCCAGGGCCCCTCTCCCGGACGGCAGCTCCGGGGCGGGCGGCGGGCATCCCTTACCTGCAGCACTGCCGGAGCGGGGCCAGGATGGACGGTTCGTCCCGGGAGTGCGTACCAAAGCTGGATGGGGGGGGAGAAGCCCACCGGGCGGGTGTCAAGGTGGTGTCGCCCCACAGGTCAGAGCCCGGCGCCAGGCACCTTTCGGGCCGCGGTCGGTGAGACCAGTTGGTCTCCCCCCACCCCTTTGCTGGAATTGCTTCCATCCCATCCTGCTTTACCCGCGGCCGTTGTCCAGGTGGAGCAGGAAGGTGTCATTCCCAAATTTCTCGAAGGTCTCATAGTGGTGCCGGTCCATGTTGCCTGCAGCGGAACAACACATTAGCTATTTTTGGGTGGTGGGCCGGGAGGCAGGAGCGGGCACAAAGAGCACCTCCTGGTGCAAGACCAAGACCCCGAGACCGGGGAAGGGCGCTGGGGGCACCTTTCAGGCACCCATCTGGTGGCCATGGCCATAGGGGAGACCTGAGCGGAGGCCCCGGGACCTCCAGGCCCCTTCTCATCCCTGCAGCCCCATGGAGGGACAGCAGCGGCAAACGGAGCGGAAGTAACGGCAAAGGCCCGACTGCGGCGGCTGGGGACACGGAGCCGTTTGAGCCTCTCGGTCCCGCGGGGCCCCCGCGGCCCCCAGCGCGGCTCACCCATGAGGAAATCGAGGACCGCCATGTCGATGAGGTCGAGGAGACGATGGCCCCTGTCGTAGGGCGGCGTCTCCCGCACCTGAGCGCAGTAGTTGGGGTTCAGCTCCCACCTGCGGGCAGAGGTCGGAGGCTGTGAGAGCGGCCCTGGGGCAGCCCCCTCCCATCCCACGCCCCCTCCCACGCCCCAGCTCACTCAGCCTTCTTGCTCTTGTGGTAGGAGCGGCGCCAGGGGCTGCGCCAGGAGCGGCGCTTGGCCAAGGCCTTGTCGGGCAGCAGGGCGGCCATGGAGCCCTCCAGCCGGTCCGGCTTGCCGCAGATGGCGTGCTCGGTGGAGCAGTAGTAGGAGCACTCCCCATAGAAGCAGACATTGCCCGCTGGCCGTGGGGAGGGGGAAGCAAAGGTTGACAAAGAGCCAGAGGGCAGCCAAGCCGCTACCCCCATGCATCCACAGGTGAGGATGCTCCATGCACCGCGGCCATGTGACACCGTCCAAGCAATGGCAAGGGAGGCCTTGAGGAGCGGAGGGACACGGCGGGAGCTGGAGCAGTCCCCAAAGGGACGGTTCACCCGGGCGCAGGGGGAGCCAGGGCGTGAGCAGCCCGGCTCCAGGTAAGCTCCATGAGGGTGGCCATGGGAGAGGACGGACGGCACAGAAGCTCACCTGGGGAGATGAAGAAAGTCTTGGCCAGTTTCTTGTCTGTTGTGATGTCACGGATCTCTTTTGTTATGTTGACCAAACGGCCAGAAACTGGAGGGATGCGCCGGAAATCCAGGATCCTGAAACGCAGAACTTGGAAGCATTTCTCGCTGGCCCTGGCTGGTTTTCACGGCGAGGTATTAAAACCGCAGTGAGACACAGGTATCCCTCGCAACGGGGAGGAGGAGGTGGGACGAAGGAGCGGTTTCTCTGCCGCTTTGCCATCACGGGAGGGCAGTCGGGTGCAGAGCTCACCTGTCCAGGTGGAAGGCTGCGATCTCTGCGTTGTGCCGCTCAAAGTCCGAGAAGTAGAAGAAGTCGATAGGGGTCTCCTGGTCCCGGGTCTGCCTGGGAGGAGAGGGGAGGGCGATGGCCATGAACGGGGTGACCCTGAGCGCGGGCTTGGCCTCAAACCAGCCCTCGCCTTGGGTCTGCGGTGCCAACGGAGATACGGCCAGACCCCGTCTCCTCCAGTCACTCCCTGCTGGGTGCGGCAGCCCCAAACCCCTCCAGCAAGGTCCCTCCAGCACCCCCTGTTCCCAGCCCAACGACTGGGAAGCGCTCACGGACTGGGTCCTGGATGGCCCTCATGGACCTCCTTCTTTCCGCCACTGGAGGTCACTACCCCATCACAAGCTGCACCCAGCCTGCTGCAAGCACCACCAGGGAAGGCGATGGGAAGGGGACCATCCTGCTCCCCCCAGTTTTGGGGGTGGGGGGCTGAAGCGAGGCGGTGCATGAAGCATTTCTCCATTCCTCCCTCCATGGTCTCCTCCAGCCACTCCTCGCCACCTAACGGGACCGTGCAGGTGGGGTACGTTGGTGTCCCCGGCTCTACTCACTTCATGGGCTTGAAGAGGGCCTGCCCATAGTTTGGGAACGTCATGATGAGCTTGAGCTGGGTCCCTCCGGACTTCTGGACTGAAAGGCGGCACACGGGTGTGAGGGAGGTAGGCAGCAGGCAGGGGGGCAGGGGTGTGAGGGGGAGGTTGTACCTGAGCTGACGATCCTCTGCGTGGCCAGGTCCCGGAGGAGGGTGGGCATCAGGGGGTCCTGGCGGGGGTACAGCTCGTAGCGGTTGATGCCGACGTGGAATTTGAGCCAGGAGGGGTAGGTGTCGTAGGCTGTCTTCCCTGTCGGGAGGAGCGTCTCGGCTTTACTGCTGCTGACCCTGCAGCCCGACAGCCACCCCCACCCCAACAGTGACAGCATTTAGTTGGGATGGGACAGGTCCTGTGTCCCCAGGCCCTTCCCGGGAGCTGGTGCATAGAGGGTGAGGCAGGGGAAAGGCCCAGCACAAGCCCTGGATAGTTGCAAAACACCCTGCCCCGTGTGCCCTCCTTGGAGCTCCTGGCATCTGGGCAGATCCCACCCATGGCTGGTGGCCGGGGAGACACACAGGCACAGCTGGAGGGGGCTCGCGGTGGCTTCCCTCACATCCCCCACGGAAAAGCCCTGGGCTCATCCTACTCCTCTCATCCATGCCTTTTCCCTGCTGGAGCAGCTCATCTCATTGTCTCTCCCCAAGGGACCAGATCCCGGGAATACAACTGGCTACACACACCCATGTGCTCAGTGGGGACACACGCGTATCCGTAAAACAGGATTGGAGGAGCAGGGACTTCCCAGCCATCCCCAGCACCGGCCTGAACTCCCATCCTCAACGTTCAGTTCCCCTTGGATGCGTTTATCACCCACCACTTGTTGCCCTTGACTCCGTGCCTTTTGCAAATTTGCAGTTGGCTGGGATTCAAGGAGGTTCCTGGGGGTATCTGGCCCTCTCTGCACCAGCACCCACCAGCACTGCAATGGGACAGTCCAGCCCAGAGCATCTTTAAGCCAAACCCACGTCTGTCTCTCCAGGAAAATGCGGACTGTGCCCTGATTCCAACCCACCAGCCCCATCTCCCACGGTTATCCTTAGGCAGGGTGGTCCTCGGAGAGAAGACAAATGCCCATTTGTGGAAACCAGCTCTTAAACCAGCTTTTACGCTCTCCCAGTTTTAGCAACCATCACGTTTGGAAGGTGTGCTTTCCATAAGGAAGCTGCTACGTGCTACTGACGCTAAAGCTTTTAATATCTTCCCTTCTAATTAGAGGTTAGTAGTCCAGTGATAAAAATAGGCAGCCAGCAGTGGTGAGCTCACCATACGGCCGAGACCAACGAGGTCAGGCGGTGTCCTGTGAAACGCAGGACAGGAATGGTCTCATGGTTAGAGGTAACCTACATTGCAGGCTTTGCATCTCCGACGTGTCAGGAGACGGGGATAAAACTGGTTAGAAATCGGGAGTGGGGACTTCCTCGTGTATATAGAGACCAAAGGCTGGAGTCTACACTGGGGAAGGAAAGGAGATGAGGAGATGACCTAGAAGATATCCTACATAATATCTGAATAATTCAGGAGCCTCCTTTGGCTTCACCATGTGCTACAGGCTCCTGGGTAGCAGCCCAGAAATTCGGGCTAAGAGAGGATCCGGGGCCCCTCTGGGGTGGGGTGCTGACCTACGCAGGGAAACGCGCTTGCTCCCTGCTGCTTGTCTCCTCAAACCCACGTATCCCCCTGAAAACAAGCCAGGGCTGAGCTCGCTCCTCACCATTCGTCACTCCCGCTGCTGCGCAGGCTGAACTTCTCCATGGGGTTGACGACAAACAGCTTGTCTTTCTCCGTCACCTCCGGGATTGGGATGGTGTAAAGAGGATGCTCGAAGAGCGCCGCCAGCTTTGATCCCTTGATCCGCCCTGGATTGCTGCCTCGGTGCTGGACCCCCGGCTCACCAGCCCCTGCTTGCAGCCCCGCTCCCTGCGGCTGGGAGCTTTTCTCCAGGGAGCCGTTGCTGCCGCTGAAATCCTGAAGGATTCGCAGGCTCAGCTTTTTGGGGCCGGCCAACATGGGGCTGCCTGGTGGGCTGCCCGCAGCTTTCGGCGCTTTCGCGTCACAGCCGCAGGGCCTGCGGGCTGCGGGGAGAGCCAAATCCATCGCCAGGTGCACTAGGAGGGCCAAGAGCAGGAGAAAGAGGACGCAGACTTTAAATTTCCTTTGGAAAAACATTTGAAGCCGGCGCTGCATCCTTCTTCACCCGAGATGCTCAGCAAGGAGGGCACCCACCGGGGGCTAAAAGAGTTGGTGCGGCCGCAGCCTCCGCGCAAAATTCAGAGCCGGGCGTCCTGGATTTAGAGCATCGCAGCGGAAGAGCAACCGGTGCGAGGGCAGAGTCGCGGGAAGAACGCCCCGTCACGGCGGCACTTCGCAGGGTGATGCTGCCAGGCCGGCGGCCGGACGGGGCGGGAGGTTGTGGCGGGGTTTATCAGCGCTGATAAGGGGCGAGCCGGCACCGCCAAGGTCAGCGTGAGCGGGGCAAGTTCCAAATCGATAGCCGCGAGGCTGGCTCGGGGACAGCGATGGCTGCGGATAACCCCCGCACCCTCCCGTCCCTCCGCGCTGTCACCCGCACGGGGCTGCGGAACATTCCGTGGTACACAGGGTGTTAAAGTGGTTCTGCCCCTCTGCGGCACGCAGCCCCGTTCCCCACGTCCATCGTACCCGCACACTCCTAATCCAGGAGAGTTTTTCTCCTGCTGCTGAGGCAGGGCGATTTTCCCACCCTCCCCATCTAATCAACATCACTCGTACTCAACTCCCCTTTAAAAACCAACTCGGATGAGGCAAAGGAAGGGGATGTGAGCATCGGCATCGCTGGAGGGGGAAAGCTGGGCCGGCAGCGTAAGGAAGGGCTGCCAGGCAGGCGGGGGGCAGGGATGTTCCCAGGGCCTCTGAAGCAGGTGAGGGAGGTGGGCAGGCAGGAGTAGGGATGCTGCCTGCTGCCCCCAGCATCAGCACAGGGGGACACCAGGACCCACTGAGCACTGGGCAGGGCTGGCAGCTTGTGGAAGGGAAAGGCGGCCCATTTTCACAAAAAATTCACTTTTCCAGCGACACAGAGCTGGGCTGCATGGGCAAAAGCGGTTGGTGACTTGTAGGGAGGGAGCTTTGGGTTTGTTAAGGGACAGAGAAGCATGGGATCACCTGCAAGAAGCCTGGGGGCTTGGGTACAGATTCCGGGGAGACGTTTTTCCTCTTTTCAAGTTCCCAAAGGACGCAGAGGGCACGTGAAATCCCATACATCACGCGGTCCTTCCTCGCTGTGGATGTAGACATCCTCGCTCCAAGACAGGCAGGGTGTGATGAGCAGCAGGCGGGGGGCGGGCCAGAGACCCCCTCCTCCACTGCCATCCCCGCACTACCCTCTCACTCGCGCTGCCCTCTCTGCGCCGTCCCGCGTCGGCTCTGTCCGTCCCGGGTTTGGCCCCCTCCCAGGCGGTGCGGCGAGAACACAGCGTTCCCGGTGTTCTCGGCTCGCTGTGTCCCACGTCGCGACAGTTGCTTGGAAACCGCCTCCGGCTGACACCGTCAGCCGCCCCAGATTCAGCCAGCCCCGCGTTCCCTTCCCTGTGCTGGCGCTAACAAGATGGCCGATGGCAGCCAGGGCCAGCGGGGAGGAGGAGGAGGAGGAGGAGGAGGAGGAGGAGAGCTTTCCAGCCCGGATGGCGAGCTCGAAGCCCCGCAGAAGCAGCCGGGCGGAGGGGAGCAGATGGCTTCCCCGGGGAAGGGAACACGGCGTCTTGCTCTGGGAGGTTTGCTGGATCCAGTCCGGACATACGGTTGGGAAAGACGGCACCGAGGAGGGGTTGTAGCTGGAACATGGGATCGTTGGGTCATTGCTTAGCGAAAAAAAACACCGACAAAACCCACGTGCTAAGCGCTTGCACCAAAGGAGCCGGGCTTGGCTCCCAGAGCAGGGCCAGATTCCTTTATCCCAGAGCCAGCCCTGGGAGACCAAGGGGAGAGGGACACTCCCCTCCTTCCAGTGCCCCAAACTGGGCTGGGAGGAGGGATAGGCACCTCCCTCCCCCATCCTAGGGCCAGACGGGGACCTGTCAGCCAAAGCCACCCTACTGACCGGGACTCCCATCCCCGGGCTAGGGGAGCTTGCAACCCTACCCCCCCGCCCCAATTTAGCATCCCACTGCAAAGAGGAGGCAGGGGGATGAGGTGGGGCACTCGCCACCCTTAGCACTTCAATGCCAGCATTAAATATGAACCAACAGGTTTCTCAGCGAGTCCGACATGATCCGGCAGCTGAGCGGAAGAGCTGGAGAGCTTCAAAGCCGGCCCTGACCGCCTGGCAGCATGGCGACGTACCTCGTTGCCATGACATCGCCGCAGAGAAGCGGCTGAGTTCGCACCTCTTTCTTCCCATCTCCCCCTCCCCAGCTCTTCCTGCATCTTCGCTGCCCCTTCCCCCCTTCCCAGCAGGTTTGAGTCACCCGTGATGGGGAGGAGGAGCCGTACATCCGAGGACGTTTCCAGCGCTGGCACGGAGTCAGGACACCGCGGCAGCCGATAATGATGTTGCCCATCTCCCCTCAGCGGGGAGGGATGAAGTCACGAAGCGCAGCCACTCCGAGCTGCTAGCGCAGCTTGCCGGGACGGGCGGGGAGGATGGGTCGCTTCGGCCGGCAGCGATGCATCCCCCTGCGTTTTTCATCTCCTTTGCGACATCTGACTCAGCCCGATGCTTTGATGGGTAATGGCAGCGACCCACGGGGTGGCAGGAAAAGAGAGGGAGACGGGAACGCAATAGCAAGCCACTTGTTGCAAACGTTCCTGGCTTTCCACTGGGAACTGGCAGGTAAAAACCTTCAGCAAGGGACTGCAGTTTTACGGTGAAAAGGAGCCAGGCCATGGAAACTCCAAAGCATCAGCCGCAGACGGGTCTCCTGCCGTAAAACACTGGGCAAGGGACCGTCTCTGATCCCTGAAAAGGACTGGGGCGCCCGAAAACGCGCCAGCTCCACGGCAAAAGGAGGGCGGAAGCCTTTCTCCTCGCACGCAGGGGACGGCGCAGGGTGGCTCAACGGGCAGGAAAACGGGTCTGTCTTGTTGGACGCCCGCCTGACATGCACAGCTGAATTTCGGGGAGCAGACGTTGGCGCTTTCACGTACAGGCTGTTACCCTTGGAAACAAAAATAGCCTGCCGCTCTGCCGTGAGCCGCCTTGCGCTTACCTTGGGGGAGTTACGGTGCGGGGAGCAGACCCCGTTGCATATTCACACCTAGCTCACCTCCATCTGGTCGCAGGCTCATGTCTCAGGAAGGCTGGGGAGCGGTCAGCGTTCCTCCGTCGCCGAGGCGGGTCATCGAGACATCGGCTTTGGTCAGCTGGCGGCCAAAGAGATAACAGGCCGGCGGCGAGGCCGAAAGGTTGCGTGCTGAGGTAAGCAGCTCCGCGCCCGTCGGCAGGTCACCGCAACCCTGCGGAGGTGCCCGTGACCAGCACATCTGTGCATGTGCACACAGCAGTTAATTAATCATTAGCGTGGAAGAGGCACGATTAAAGAGGTTATGGTATGGTTGAAGGCATCACCGCGCTCCAACGTGGGGCATTCCAAAGACACCGGCTTTACCTTTTCCTCTGGACCTAAGGGGGTGAAATGTAGAGGGGGTAGAAAGCCATGGAAGAGGGAAGTCCACTTTTCTGCCTGCAGAAAGCGGCAGCCAACAGTGCTATCTTCACCTGAAGGCAGCTGGAGTGAGGCAGAGCAACCACACCAAGAGACAGCTCGAGACCGCGCAGCGATCCTGCCACCACAGGCCTCCGCATGGAGCAGGTATCGTGGGGCCAACTACCTTGCCATACCAGTTACGTGTCCTCCCTGCCTGGCAATTCCCTTCCACCTGGCCAGTAAGGAATTACGCAGGAGGATGTCAGGCCCAGCCAGCATGGACAGTCCAAATTTGAAATAATTTCTCGTTGTCTTCCTCTTACTCCACCTCCTGGCTTACGGAAGCGCTGCTGACATGATGAAAGGGAGGAAGAACCTCTCCAGCATCACACTGAGGTTCCGAGAGGAACAAAAGGAACCCTAAGACCCTCCACCAGTTTGACCCGCTGCAGGCACTAATGCGGAAAGGCCCTTAGGAACTGAGCTACGGGCTAGGACGCGGACTCCCATAACACAGGGGATGCCAGTGGTCCTGTGGCAACCTCCTGAGGAGAAAGCCCCAAAATCAAGGAAGCCACGGACATGAGACCCCGAAGCAGAGGCAGGCTGGCTGGGCAGAGGACGCAGGTACGCTCCCTTGCTGCTACCCCTCACAGCTGCGTGGTCCGAGGGCTTTGGCCAGCAGCACCGTGGGCCTGGCAACCTTCCTCAGCATCGTGGCCTGTGCTGGTGAAGGGAACTGAACAGGGAGGACGAGAGCGCGTCTCTGGTACCTACGTGTCACCCCGGAAACAGGCGGGATGGAGACCAGTCACTGTCCTCTGCGTCAGCTGCACCACTGCTTGCTTACTTCTGTGTTCCCTGAATCGCTTTTCCTTCTCATCCTCCACTTCGGGATTTCCATTTTAGAACACGCACACTGAGAAAAGGTCATTTTACTAAATTTTTATTGTAAAACCACAGTTTCCCCAGATGTATATAAATAAGCCACATACGTAACGTACAATTACGCTCGTTCCACCCTCCAACACTGACGGCTCTATAAAAACGAAACGGGCTAAAAGAACGCCGGTCTGAAACGACGCTGGGTTTCTGATGACCAAGTGCTATCTCACAGGGAGCCCCCTCCCTCCGCCAGCCTCCAAACAAGATGCTGAAAGCACACAGCACTTGCAACACCCCCGGGAACTGACAGGGAGGCATTCGAGCCTTACGGAGAGCTCTCACCCACTCCCCAGGCGTCGTCAGCCGCCTGTTTTCGTGCTATCTCTGCGTGTGGTGGGTGAGAAGGGAGGGGGCAGTTTGCATAGCAACCTCCTACACCCAGGCAGCTCAGCTGTTGTACCCTCCCAAAAAAAGCGGGGAAGGGCAAGCCGAGTCCTGCATCCCTGTGGCTCACACCTCCACAGGCGGCCCGGAGGGGGACCCTCGGCACTGCCAGCTCCGTACGGACGTCTTACAACGCGGGGAAGAAGGTATTTTTTGGCATTCAGAGAGAGGAGAGACAGGTGCTGGTCAGAGCCGTGCCACATGGCGGTGGGGAAGGCAGAGAAGAGAGGACATGAGGTGGAACAAGCGTAGGGGGAGGAAAAAAAAAACCCAAAGGGCTAGACAAGCACCTTTTCTTTTTCACTTCCCCCTCCCAGCGCTGCCGTACGGCTCTGCAGCGCGTGGTGAGATTACCTACTCCCCACCGCCTTCCTGCTTCGGCTCGAACACAGGAAAGAGCCACAGACCGACGAGCAAGGACAAGCTTAGCAACTTTATACACGCACCCCCCCCCAAGTTAATGTACCCCACGGAACCATGACGTCGGCATGAAAAAGAAAAAGCTCGACGTTTAACTATTAAAAATAAAGCCCCACCTCCAGATTGTACAAAACCTGTCAAGAGAAGGAAGAAATCCCTTGAGCGCAGCAAGCCTGGGACCCAGCGAGGTGTCAGGAGCACTTCCAGACACACACGGCCAGGCTGCCGCCGAAGAACATGTACAGCAGGTTCTTCACCTCGTGAGTGATCTCGAAGCCAAAACCTTCCCCGATCACCACGTGCCAGGAGGACCCAAATTTCTTGTCCATCATCTCTTTGATCATCTTGGCCGCGCTCTGGAGAACGTTAAGAAGGAGAGCGTAGGGTTAGAGAGAGCAAGCGGTGAGTTTTTATGCAAACAACCCCCTAGCCGTCTTCTCCCCTTAGTAGGCCGCTCAAGACATGGGCAACAGGAATAGCCAGCTGTACTGCAGGAACCCGGAGCTCCCCGGAACTATGCCCGAGGGTGAAACGTGTCTCCCCGTTTCCAGCAGCCTCCGACACAGCAGCCAGGAGGCATCCAGAACCACATCCAGCGGGCGCTTCTCTTGTTCACACAGGCTGAAGTGAGAGCTCTGGTTCAGGCGCTGACGGTGCTACGCCGGGCGCAGCGAGCGCGAGAGGAGATTCAGGTCACTAAGCTGTGGCTATTTTTACAGGAGTCCATTTTTGTTTCTTCAGCTAATTACCAAAACACTGAAACTAGGCTGACTTTTAAAAGGCTTGCTTCTCCCAGATCACACCTTGCTTGATCTAAAAAAGGGAAGAGGAAGATTTTGCAGTGGCATGCGGTGTCTCAGGCAGGACGGAGACAGAAGGAATCGCTGGCTTTGCAGCTTTACCTTCCTCCCACACAAAAGTGCCCCAGCAACAAGCTGCCTGTGCCCTGCCCGTGGAGCAAGGGGTGTTCTCCCTTACCTCTGGCTCTCAAAAGTTACGGGCGACCTTTCCAAAGGCCGTGACTTCCGTGTCACCCCCCATTCACACGGTCACAGTAAGTTCAGAGAGCAACAGGATGTCAGGATCTGACTCCACGCTGCCCCACACCCTTAGCCTGCTCCTCCAGACTCCCTGAGCCGCAGCGACCGAAGGCTGGCCATCTGGGGATTCGGCTAGTACCTCGTTGTTGGTGGCGTATTTCTCACACGCCGTGACGCACAGCTCCATGGCCTCCACACGCATCTCCTCCGGCATGTCCGTGTGCTGGAAAAGAGCAAACAAGCAAGAGGAACTAAGCAGAAAGATAAAAGCTAGACACACGACAATAAGCAAGCTGCCCTCGCTTTGCCCAGGCTGCAGGCCTAGGCTGCCGGGCGTGGGCAGAAGGCAAGCGAGTCCACCTGCCTTCCAACACTCGCTTCAAGGTGAGAAGCATCGCCAGCCAGACGGACTTGTCTGTACACCGAGCATTTCCACTGTCTGGGAGAACGGCAAGGAGGAAAACGGCTTATTACACTGATCCCTTCGCTCCTTTGCCCCAGCCAATGCAGAATTCCTCTCTTCCTAACATTAAGACTAGCCCTAAGTAAGCACAGCTTAAAGTGGGAGATACATTTGTTAGTTTTTCTGTTATAAAATGAAGGGAAAGCGCGTTAATACAGCTCCAACCACAGTCCTCAATTATTGCTGTAAACATACAAAGAAGTTTAAGTTACACAGCCTTTTCTTCCTGTTCTGTTAGCTGGCTGGTTTTTGCCACAGCTCCTCTAGGGAAAAAAGCAAGCTGCATCCAGAATACAGGAGAGGACTCCAAAGGCAGCACATTGGATCTATTAGATCACTCTGGCTTCCCCGGCTGACAGGGGCAACAACAATGCTAATACATTTCCCTGGCAGAGGTCCAGGACCGGGAGAAAGCAGCGGTGACGGCTGGGATCCCTCCGCAAGGACACACGTTCTCACAGCAGCTACCGACTGGGAGAAATTCTGGTTTGGAAGGCCGATAAGAACAAAGGTAGAATTTCCTGTCTGCAACACTGGCAAACACGTCATCCATCCCTCCTCTTACCCTAATCAGCGGAAAGCTGTGAAGTCTTTTATAATCAGCCTCCTCCTTTTTCCCCTCCCCGGTGTCTGCCATGGTCCTCCCACAGTGACCCCGGGAAGGGACGGAGGGGCTGCCCGGAGCTCAGCCAGGTGCTGCAGCGCAGAGAGGCACACGGCTCTGTGAGCACGGGCAGGGCAGCTTCAGCAGGAGACGGAGCTTCTCGGCCCAGAGGACACTGCTTGAACAAAAACAAACACGGGAAGGAGAAAGCAAGCTTTGAATTAAAACTGAAGACCGATAAAATTATTATGAGACTATCATCCCCTCTCGGTTACTTACCGTTTCTCAGTCCCATCCTTACACGCCATGCACTCAGTTATCTTACAGACCATTAATGCAAACAAATTTAAAAGAACATACCGTTTTCCATAAGCGAGGTTTCAAGAGCACAGCACTTCCCAGAAGCACCAATCGAGCCTGAGGGAAGAGCCGAGTCAGGCTGCCGCTTCTGCCAAGGGAGGGGAGAACAATACATCAGCCGCTATGTCTATTGATTAATTCCAAAAGGATTTTCCCAGGACACTACTATCCACGAGGGTTTCAAACTGCGCAGGACCAGCGCAGGGTAGGAGTATTTTAGGAACGTGTCTGGACGGAAGCAATTAACAGGAACATCTTGCTCCAGTTTGCACACTTGCTCCTCGCATCCCTGAGAGTTTGCGAGCTGGGGAGGACCATACAGGAAAATGCTGGACCATGCCTCTGGGCCTAATTACCAGCCAGCCTCTACCTGGGCAACGCAGAGGCACAGCACTGTCCGATTCAGAACATTTCATCGGGGTCTTCCCTCTGGTGCTCTCATCCAGAACAAAGCGCCTTCCTCTAATACCCAGAGGAAGCGAGTGGATCCCATATTAAAGGGAAAACAAACCAAACACGGTGTCAGGCAACACCACACTGACCACGCACGTGGAGCTGCTGGCTTAAAGCACCAACTGACAGACTATCGGCCCTCACAAGAGGGACCTTGCCGCCTGTAACACCCCCACCACAAGCTCCCCAGGACAGAACAGCCTCCTGGCTGGCACCAGCCTCCCACAGCAGGGCAAAAGCAGGCAGCTTCTCCCTGAGCCGTGCCCGGGGCCACAGACCAAGGCAGGCCACCGGGGGCTGCCCCGCGGGCCGCCGGCCGTTTCCCCGGGGAGGAGCCGCCGACGGGCGTCGGTTAAAAGACTGAGCAGGGAGGCGGTCTGGGGGCAGCCTGCCGGCCCTGGGTCCAGGCAGACGCGGCACGGCCCCGGGCAGAGGCGGGGGGAAGCACGGCAAGGACAAGCTCCCCGCCAGCACGCCCCCAAGGCTGAGGGGAGCGGAACGTGGTCCGAGCGGGCCGCACACCCGGTGCGGCCCTCTCACGCCGGCCCGCCGCCCTCAGCCCCGCGGGGTGGAGAAAGGAAGGAAGGGTTTGGCGAGCGGCCCCGAGCGGAGCGTGGGAAAGGGGCCGAGGGGGCTCCAGGCACAGCCTCACCTGCGCGGCCGAGGCCCACACCACCGCCCTGAGCGCCGGTTGCTAAGGAAGAGCCCTGCTTGTCGTAGCAACGAGAGCAGGATGTCCCACCCACCTCCCCGACCATTGGATGTGAGTGCTCCACCCGGAGCATCTGATTGGATGCGTGCCTTGCCAGCTACCGCGTGGGGGCTTGGGGTGGCGGGGGGGGTGCCTGTGGGGTGCCTGTTCCGGCTCGCTCTGTCCGGGTGCCCCGCGGTGGCGGCAGCGCCCGCGGACCCTGACGGGAGCGGGGGAGCGCCCGGGGCTGAGGAGGGGCCGCCAGCCCCGCCGTGAGGAACGGGAAAGGCTCGTGTCCTGGGAAAGGCCGCAGGAGCCACGGCTGTGCCCTGCGAGTGCCAGGCCCGGCCCTGGGCGCTTCCCCTCGCTGCCGGCAGGGAAGGCGGTGGGATGGAGCCATGTCCCCCCTGGCCTGGGCTTGGAAGAGGGGCTCCCAGGCCACTGCCGGAATTCCCGTCCTTGGAAGAGGGGCTCCCAGGCCACTGCCGGCATTCCATCCTTGGAAAAGGGGCTCCCAGGCCACTGCTGGCCTTCCCGCCCTTTCCATCTGAAGGCGCTGGGGTGGGTTTCGGCTGGGCAACAGCAGCGACGGAATCCGAGCCACCCCTGCAGCCTAACTGCCCTCTCTCTGAACACTTAAAGCCCTTTGGAGGCCTACTTCTACTTTTGGGTTCAAACAGCAAGGGTAAATAGAGTTTTGGGCCAATTCAGCAGGTTTTGGTGCGTTTTCATTGTACGGGATAAGCAACCGCTCCCGTTCGCATGTTGATGCAACTGGAAAGGAGGAGAAAATGATCCCGGGAGGGTCATGGGGTTGCAAGCAGCTCCTATAGCTCTAACCCCCGTCCCCACTGAGCTCATCGCCCCCCTCCCGTCCTCCACGGCTGTGGTGTTTAATACCTGTTGGCTCTGAGGCGTTCCATGACTTGGCTCTCTTGGCAGCCTGTGTCACCTCTGCATCCTGCTAGCCAAACCCTCTCAGCCAGGGCTTAAACGGTTCCCCGGCGGTCTAGGGTTGTATTTGTCTGAAATTAATACAGGTGGAGAAGCAGCAAGCTCCAGGGTAATACCGAGGGGAAAGAGTCCTCTGCAAAGCACCAGCTGCCGGGCGTGATGCCTGGGTTTCTATCAGGGCCCGTCCTTGTCTTACAGGGTGGCTCCTGGGCCACATCTGCGTGGTCTGGCTGGTGCATTTGAAACCTCATCATTGCTGGCTGTCTGCTGAAAGAAGAATTGCTTTCTAGCTGTCTGAGAGGAAGAGTGGGGGAGGAACAAGCTGGGCACTCTCCTGCCCCTGCCAGCTCATGAAGAAGTCCTCTTCGTTCACCGCAATCTCCTATAGCCGTAGGAAGGACATGTTGGTGGTGCAACAGTGCATCTGACCTCCTGGTTGTCGTTTGCCTGACAAAGCAGTGGTGGGGGCAGCGGAGCCGTGTCTGGGCTCGGAAAGACAACGCGGCAGTGATCATTCATCTTTCCCTTTGCTGGTGACAGGAATGGAGCGCTGCCTCCTGTCCCCCTTGTCCTACTGCTCCTACCTCCCGTGCCAACTCCTTCTCCCTCCTTTCGGCAAGGATCGGCCTCTCACAACGTGGCAGGCACAGGCTAAAATTGTCAAGAGATAGATAAAAGCTGGGAGATCATCTCTTTTTTTTTTTTTGCAGAGGAGATAATTAGGAACAGAATCTGTGCAAGGAAGAAGATCTTTCCATCATCGTTACTTTATCTCCAGGCAGCTACTCTAATCTCTCTGGGGACGCAGCGCTTTCAAGCATCGTATTCTTGCTGTGGTTTTTTTAATGCTTTAATCCCTATGTAGTTCACCCACTTCTGCTACTAAGCAGCAAGTCGGGGTGAGCTGGCGTGTTTGTGTGCCTGTGCCTCTGTTCGTGGTGGCGGGGGGGGAGAGCGTGCACATGCGTACCCGATTCTGGGTTCAATTAAAAGTGCTTTGGTTTTGATCAATGTGTCCCCAGGGAGCGTTTCCCTCGGGAAGCGCCAGGACTGGTTGTAAGGATTACTCATCGGCGGCTCCTAGGTGAAACACTAAGGAAAAATGGCCAAACCCAAAACTGCGGAGGCCCTAAAGATGGGAATGATGTGGGGTTTTTGTGATTGCGGTGGGTAACACGGCGGGGTCGCACGGTGGAGGTGCCTCCTGAGGACGGAGAGCATCCCGCTGGCCTGTCCCCGTCTGCTGTGGCTTAGCAAACCGCAGGCAGTTGGGGTTTGGACCCTCAAGTTCAGGGTTTCCGTGGGTTGCCTCTCTACCGCACCGCAAGCCAGTCAAATCCTCATTGGGCCAACACCGCTAACACGTACCGGTCCCTTAGCTGCCAGCGTGAAGGGCAGGCTCACGACTGGCTTCATGTCACCCACCCTTGAGTTTCCATCCTGAGCGTCCAGCTGCCCGTCTGTAGGTGAAGGCGAGTCCAGTGCGTGGGGCCGCTTCGCCCTTCTGGGTCTGTAAGGAGCTGTAATCATTTCTCTGCCCTGGCTGGGCCTTTCTTACTCGCCACTAATCACAGACGGAAACTCTCTCAGCCCTCTGCCGCTGGGAGCCGCGGTGGGATGCATTAGAGAGGCACCGCTCGCTGCCCGACATTAGGTTGCGTTGGACTCCTTAGCTGAGCAACAGGAACGTCACCGCCGGCTGCAAAACACACGTATGTCTGATACACACCCTGCCCCACGCTTTCTTGTAGCCGTCTCCGTCGTCGACGGCAGGAGGAGACCCCGTCGGGATGCTGAAGCCCCATTTTGCTGGGATCAGAGCCCCACCGTGTTGCACTGAGCTGAGGGAAGGCAGAGACGGGGACGCCGATGTGCGGGAACGAGCGGCGGCCGAAAGCAGCCTGGCCCTCCGCTCCAGCGGAGAGAGCCACCCGCCTGGGGACAGCCGGATCCCGTGGTCGGCTGGGCGAGGCGGTGTCGCACGCGCAATCCCGTAGCTGCTGCCTCCAGGAACGGCTGCTGCCCGCAGCGCCGGCAGCCGTGCGGGGGCCGTTCCCGTGCCAGATGCTCAGGAAGCGCGGCGCGTCCCCGTGCCAGATGCTCGGGAAGCACGGTGCGTTCCCCGTGCGAGCGCCGCACGGGTCGTAATGAGCCTTCCTCGGGAGGAAGCGGCGGAGGCTCCCGGCAGGACAGAGAGGCGCGGGAAGGCAATTAGGGCAGCCCCCCGTTGTGAGGGCCGTGCGAGTGATGCGGGACTATGGATGTGTCACCTCCCAGGGACGAAGTACGGGCTGGCCTGACCCGGTTCGAGGGGACCGGGAGGTTGACACGTCGCAGTGAGCCACGGCCCGCGAGCCCGGACCTGAGGCCGCAGGTGTCGGGGAGCACGGGAGCTCCCTGAAGCCTGCCCTGAGGCAGGGGTCCCAGGGCTGCCCGTGCCCCCAGGGAGGCAGAGGCTGCACGGCTGGTGGTGTACTCCGGAAAGCCGGGCAGGGGCTGGAGGGGGTCGGGAATTGCAGTGTTTTCTTTCCAAACCTGGTACCTTTAGGCTGGGAGGTTTCCTGTTGCCATGACTGACGTGGTTGTCCTTGCTGCAGGAGAATAAACGTGTCCTTTGTGGGATGGGGAGGCGACGGTTTGAGTCTGGCTAAACCCTTGGCCCGCGGAAATCCCTGCAGCAGCAAGCCCTGTGGATTAAGATGGGAAACAGCAGTCCCTTTCCTCCCCTCGAAGTGTGTTCACAGCCCTCGGTGGGGAGCTAGAGGCAAGCACGCGGGCAGGATCCATCACGTCCGCCCGTCTCCCCTCCCATGCGCCAGCCCCTGCTGAACCGCCGCAGCCCGACGGTGCCGCTGCCTCTGCTCTGCCCACCGCTTGGATTTCCCCCATGGCTTTCCCTCTTCTCCCACCCTCCCCATCTCAGGTGTCCGGCCACCACACAGTGTCCCAGCTGAGCGCACCCGCCCCAACCTCAAAACCTCCGCGCCGTTGTTAAAAATCCCCTTCTTTATCCCCCCCCAAAGGGTGACTGTTTTCTCTCCGCTCTTCGGCACGCAACGCGTTGTTTTCCAACCGGCTGCCCTGAGAGACGCGGGCCTTCGGAGCGCTCCTGGTTAATCTAGAAGCAAGTGCTACTTCTCAGCCATCGCAGTCCCTCCTTCCAGCCAGCAGCGCCATTGATTTGTTGTCTCCTCCACCTCTTGAGCCCTGTCGCAGGTTTGCGGCCCTTGCGAGGCTCGCCTTACCGAAAATAAACGCTGCCATCCTGCTCTCCTCCTCCCCAGACGGGCGAGAAGCAGCCGCCGCTTCCCGCAGAGAGCCGGGGCAGGATGGAAATCAAATATTTATCCCTATTCTTGATTTTCTGTCTCCCAACCGGTTTCTAATCTCTCTGTAATGCCTTTGCTTCCTGAAGAGCCTTACACGGAGGCATTTGCTGTAAGCTTTTAAAATGTCTGGAGAGATTACATCAAGTTTTCCTGCATCCCCCCACCCCGTCAGCCCAATTGGCCGTAACCCCTTGTGGGGGAGAGGAGGTCACCCTGCAGCAGCTTTGCCACCAGCCCCCCCACCGGTGTCTCCCACCCCAGAAGTGACAGATCCACACGACCCGGGGGACACGGCTGGGGTTGGGATCGTGCCAGCAGCCTCTGGCGGGGGGCAGCACCCAAGTCCCTGCCTGAGCATCTCCTGGTGCCCCCTTTGTTTCTGCTTTTCTCAGGGAGGGGGTTACACAGATTCCGGCGTGGGCCGAGTTTCCGGACGCCGGAGGAGACGGGGTTTATGCCAACAGCCTGCACTGGTGGCCAGGCTGTTCCCATCCTCATTCATCCTCCCGCCTGACTCCTTGGCCAGCAGCCCCAGAAGCCCCCTCGCAGCGCTCCTGCAGTTTTAATAAGAGGGTCTTCTGCACCAGCCCCCCCCCCCCCGCCCCCGTTTCACCCCCTCCTCAGCCTGGGACCTCAGCAGCAGTTTTGGATGTTGCCTCCTCTAGGAAATGCTGTCCTCCCTAATTCTGTTGTTTGGGGGTCACCTGTTGAACCCCCTCCCGTTAGTAACGTGGGAGCGAGCCACCAGCTCAGCAAAGCCCTCGAGCATGTGCTCCAGCTGAAGTACGTGCTCAGAGCTAATGTTTTCTTTCAAAAAAACCCCTCCACACTGAGGAGATGTGCTGAGGGGCTGAAGGCGAGGGCCCCACACTTCGTTCTAGGGTTGAATACCCTCCAGAAGGAGAAGTGGGAGCTGGGGGAGGGCGAGGAGGGTGACACCGGCACGCCAGCAATGGAAGAGCCCTGGGGAAAACCGAGTCTGCTGGCTTTCTGCTCTGCTCTCCCCAACACCGGTGAGGGGGTGCCTTTCCTGGGCGGGACAGGACCCACTGAGGGGCAGAAGCACCGTGCAGACCGAGCCACAGCTTGCTCTGGCATAGGCGGCCCCGCGAATGGTGCCGAGGGTGAGCCAGCTTGCGCCCTGCCGGGTCAGGAACTCATTACTAGGGCTTAATTAGCTTCTTACCCGGCGTGAGCTCCTCGCCATCATGCTCTGACCCAGAGGCCCCGATTTTCCTGCTGGTTTCTGCTTCCGCATTGTCGGGATGAGGGTTCCTCCTCTGCGGAGGGGTGCTTCCCCCAACCCCCCGCAGCAGCCCGTACCCCATGCTGCTCCACGACGGGGTAGATGAGAGGTACCCAAACCGTGACACCACCCCCCGCCCTCCCAGGGCAGCGATACCCAGACCCTTGCGATGCGATTTCTGTAACGCCAGGTACGCAGCTGCGGGCCTGGCTGTCTCCCTGCAGGGATGGCACCCTGAGCACCCCGGGGAAGGACACCCCGGCTTGGGCCGGCCGGTCGCCTCCATCCCCGCAGCGACCTCGTGCCCCACGGGAAGCTCGAACAGAAAACGTCACGTTTATTGGTCACGATCAGCTTTACAAAAGACACGTCCCGGCACGGAGGGGCCCCTTTCGCGGGGAATGTGCACTGGAGAAAGCGCGCGAGCGAGCGAGGAAGAGCGGGGAGCACGAAGGTCACAGTGTTTCCCACTTGGCACGAGGGCTGCACCCCGTCCCCCCCGGCGGGCTGAGCTGCCCCTCCGCTGGGGGGGGGGGACACGTGGAGCAGCAGGACTGGCCCCTCTGCCCGCTTCACCTCCCCTGGGGCTAGGGGGGGGCTGCTGTCACCCAAAGCGCAAAGTGGGACTTGGGATAGAGGGGGAGCACTGGAAGCTGGACACTGCATTGAGCAACCATGAGACCCCCAAAATAACCCTCCCACCCCTCCCAGACACACACACACACATCGAGACCTCACGGTGTGGAAACAGCGTGTTCTCAGGCACTCCACGGGGAAACACCAGCTGCCCCATCACCATCCCAGTCCCGTGGCTGGTGGCAGCCCTGTCCCTGGCCGGGAGCAGCTCAAAGCGGGGGACCCAGGTGGGGGCCAGGGCAGCAACCCAATCCAGCCCCCAAAAGGCTGGGGGACAGAGGGTAGGGCTCCTCCAGCCACCACCATCCCGCATCTCCTTTTATTTTTCCTTTCATTCCCTTCGATGGTGGTGCTGCACTTACCCCTCAGCCAGGGCTGGGGGAGATGCGTTGCCCTTTCCCCCCATGTCCCGCTGTGCCTGACTGACCCCCCCCAGCTCAGAGGGTCCCACTCCGCTTCCCTCTGCCTCCAAAGCCTGACTCCCCTCGAGCAGCCCTGCCTGAACAGGCAGCAGAGGCAGGGGAAGGGGTGCAGGAGGGGGAGTGCCGCCCCACCACCATCCTCCCTCGGCCTCCCCAGGGCCTCGCTTGAAAACCAGGGTGGCAGGAGAAGAGGGGGAGGTGCTTTCGGCTGAGCTTTTGGGCTCAGCTGGAACTCACAAAACCAGGTAGTGGGGCACCAAAAATAAATAAGGAAAGAGGATGTGCTCAGGGTATGCCCGCACGCCGGCAGCCCACCAAGGCTGGACCACTCTTGGGACAGATGGAGGTCTCCTTCCCACTCCCCGTCGGGGCCGACAAGGCAGGGGCCCTCGCCATACGGGAGACACCTGCGGGTACAGCGATGTCCTCCTGAAACAGTAGCAGGGCAAGGCGAGACCCGGGGGCAGGCGTGTGGGGAGGGAGGACAAGCCACGCTGCCAACACGGAGGCAAGAGGGAGGCTGCCGGGGCCCCCCCTTCCCTCCTGGGACACCAGGACATGGGGCTTGAGCATCGCCCTGGTGTGGCGAGGCTCGGCAGTTTGGGAAGGGAGAAAGGGGCTCCCCGCTGTCTCCTGTGGGGCTGCCGCCAGGCTCCTTGGCCCTGGGAAGGGGGCGAGGGGCTGCTCAGGCCTTCCTCCCTTCCTCGCAGGCGGCGAAGCCCCCCTTGCTGGCCCCCCCAAAGACCTCTACAGCCTGGTCGTCCCACTGGATCACGTTGCCTTGGAGGTGGGAGGTGCAGTTGGCCAAGCCCAGGATCTCCGCCGGCGCCAGCATGTGGTCCCACACGCCGAACTGCGCCAGCTCCCCCACGAAGGCCTGCGTGGCGTCAAAGCGGCCGCCCAGCGTGTCCTGGGAAAGAGCGGGAGAGGTGACAGGACAGGGGTGGGGACAGGGGAAGGAACACGCGTCCAGTGGGCAAACAGGGCAAGGAGGAGAGGGAGAGGTTTGGGGAGAAGCACGGCAAGATGCCCGGTGGCAAGGAGGGGAGGGAGAGACGCGTGGGGGAGATGCAGGAAGACAAGGCCGAGAGAAGATGAGGGACAGAGGGATGGAGAGAGAAGACGTAAAGACGATGAGCGCACATGGCTTGCCCAGAGGATGGATGAGTAGGCAGGAGAGACCCAAGCTGCCAACGTGCCATGCTGAGCCCTCCTGCCCACGCCGTTCCCTGCCCTCGCCCCGTCTGGGGGCTGTCCCCCCAGGCCAGCTTCTCGCCAGAGCGATGCTACTGGCAGCTCTCGGTGTCAGGCCGGCACGTACCTGCTCCTGGCCCAGGATGATGACACCCTGGGGCTTGATGGCGTGCCAGGAGGCCAGGTTCTCGCCAGCACCCCGCTGCTCACCGTCCTGGTACGCCGACCACTTGCCGTCCCGGGTGGTCCAGGCCACGCAGACGTGATGCCAGGCCTTGTCCTTCAGGCTCAGTGGCAGCTGGGCAACCTGCACGAGGAGAGCGAGGGCCCGGCGCTCAGTGGGACTGACGGAGGATCTTGGCATCCTCCCAGCCCCTCGTAGTGCAAGCGGTACGCCCCCATGGCAGCGGCACCCCAAATTCTACAGACATCTGGATGCACTGCTGCTCCCTCTCAAAACCCGCCCTGCTGAGCCATCCTCCTGCCTGCCCCCTCCACCCCAGGCCCTCTCCTCCCTGCTTCCCTTCCTGGTACCCCCAGGAGCACCATTTCCCAGGAGGGTTGAAGCAAGGGAGACGAGGGCAGGGGCTTCCCTCCCATCACCCTTCCAGCTGGACTGACCTTGTCATTGATGAGCAGCTCCAGGGGGTTGGTGCCCCACTCCAGCAGCACGATCTCGTTGGCTTGGCTCGGGACGGAGTAGGAGAAGGGGGTGCCGAGCCCCGCCAGGGCCTTGGACTTCAGCCACATGCAGATGGTGAAGGCGTAGAGCTCCGGCAGGCTCTTCTTCATGCGGGCGTACATGTAGTTGTTTTGCACCGGTATGGTCACCTTGAAGGCGTCGGGAGGGCTGTATCCTGGCGGCCCTATGCATGGAGGATGGGGAGGAGAGAGGAGGGTCAGCACCCATCGCTGGGATGAGGGTGGCCAGTCCTGGGGCTCTCCTGGAGACGCACCCCGGGTTCGGGACCCCCTGCACACCACCTCCATCCCTGTCAGGTGGGACTCACCATGCTCCAGCTCTGTCACCCGGTTCTGGAGGGAGTTCAGCTCCTTCTCGATGTCGTGCTGCTGCTGGCTGTGGTCGGTGCTGGCGGCCTGGCGCTCCTTCTGCAGGGTCAGGATCTTGGAGAGGAGCTGCTCCTCCAGCTGCTCCATCTTGGTGTGGAGGGCGTCGCGGGCCAGTGCCGGGGCGGTGGGCGCTGAGCCGTTGGTGCGGGCTGGCAGCTCCTGCTGCACTCGGCGTCAGCCGGGAAAGGAGGGAGAGAAGAGAAAATTCAGCGTGGTGTCACTGTAAGAGGTTAAATAAGGACACGCCTGGCCCGCACCACTGCAGGGAGACAACCCCACATGCACGGCAAGGTCTTCTCCGAGAGCCTCCAGCTGACTTTGCACCTCCCCGCTCAGAGCCCTCATTGAGCTCGTTACTGGGAAATGAAGCCTGGCTGCTCTTAATGACTTCAGAGACAGAGCAAGGATGGGATGCCCAGGTGGCTCAGGTCATCCCTTGGCTCTGCTCCCACGCGCAGCCTCCCACAGGGAGGGGAGCTTGGAGCTCCCCACGGCTCGTGAGGCCAGGGCTGGCGCATTAACATCACGTAAAGGGGCTGTAATCCTCTTAGCCCCGCTCAGCTGGCTGCGGGGGCGCATGCAGGTGTGCCAGGTCGGGCAGGTAGCTCTCCATCAGCATAGGCTGGCATCTCCCAGGTCATCGTGATGCCACAGAGAAGCGGGGGCAACAGTCGGACCATCATGTCACTGGTCCCCGAGACATGACCCATCACTTGGGGACATCGAGCGCGTCTTGTCCCATCAGGGTTAAAACCCAGCCCAAATCTCTTCCCCTGGCTGATCCAAAACCCAGCGCCCAGCAAAGATGCTCCCAGCTGCTACTGCACCCTGCAAAGATCCCACCTCGCTGGGACATCCCATCGCAGCTGGAAAGGGACCAGACTGGAAGAGAGAAGGAGGCCCTTTGCCACGCTCCTGGGGTTTCTCCATAAATAGCAGCCCTCTCCCTTCCCTGCATCCTTGTGGCATTAGGCTCTGTGCCATGGAATGACGGTGACCACCTCCTCCGTGCTGCCAGACCTTCCTGAAGGTGCCGGAGCAGCCGTGGAGCTGGCCTGGAGGAGGTCACCATGGTCAGCTGTGGCTGGGGCTTCCAGTTTTTTCTTCTTCCCTACATCCCACCTTTCCAGGATGGGCAGGACCCGATGACCACACACTCAAAGATGAAGGGGTCACCGATGTCACCCCAAATCATGAACAACAGAGGGGAGGGGAAGGCCGGGAGAAAGCTGGGTTTGGCCGGGCAGGATGCAGCCTTGGCAGATGGAACAGCAGGGAGAAGGTAGCAGGGAGAGGGAAAGCGAGAAGATGGTGTTGGTGTGAGCACCAGCAGCCTCGCATCGGGCAGCAACACGCTCAGGCTGAAATAAGGGGGATGCTGAGATGTCTCAGGGTCTGGAATAGCTTCCAGCGGGGTCTGACGGGACAAACCCACCATTTTTGTGAGGAAAAACAGTGCGGAGAAGCAAAACCCAGCAAGAAGGGAGAGGTGGTGCAGGGGACACCTGCCAGCCCTGACCAAACGCCAGCCCTCGCTGCCAGCTTGCTCCGGCGGCACCGGGGATGCTCTTGCCAAGAACAAAACCTCTCTGGGAAGGGAAGAGCGCGCGGCAAAGTGCGTCCTGCCTTCGGCCTCTGTAAAGCTGGGAGGAACCAGCTGAGAGGGAGGGGGGCTTTAGCCCTTTCTGGGGAGAGGGAGGGGTTTGTCTTGGGGACCCACTGGTGCAGCCGACTGAAATGCAGGGGAGGGGTGGTGGGAGAGAAGGAAAGGCAAATGGAAAGGTTGTGTTGGCTTGGGTGGGGGGAGTGCAGGTGGGATGGGGGTCGCCTTTGCCTCTTTGTCCGCATCCCACAGGCTCTGAGAGCTTTTCTCATCCCTGCGGGCCGCCTGGCTCCGGCGGAGGCTGGCACGCTCCTGTCTGCCGCACGTTTCGATTGCTCGAGCTGCGGGTTTGGAGCCCACGTCCCTGCTTTCGCGCACGACTCCATCTGTTAATGACGAAAAAAGAAAAGGCTGGGAGCTTTTGTCGCTCCCGCTAGACCCCGGTAGCCTGCCCTACATTATTCAGTACTGACTGAGTGCCTTCTTTTCCACCCCTTTCCTCCTGCTTTCCTCCCTGCTGCTGTTCCCTTCCCTCTGCAACTTTTCTCCTTATGGCTTTTTGATTTCTCTGGCTTCAGAGCATCTCCTCCTGATGCTCTCATCCACACTTACACACATGCTGTCTCTCCCCTTTTGCTCAATTCCTTCTCCTTCCCTGAGTTTTTCCCTCCTTCCATCCCCCTCTCCAACTTTTCCCGGCCCTGACAGCCAGGGGACTGACAGCCGGACCAACACGTCCAGCCGGACCATTGCCAACCCCATGATCCTCCTGGCAAGGGATGCAGCCAGTACTCTCATCTGGCAGATTTTGGGGGCCACCCCATCATCTCAGGAGCATCCCAGCGGACTCCATTCCCATCCCTGCAGCCAGACCACGGCCAGACGGGAGAACAGACCTCCCCATCCCACCGCCGGCAGCTGGGACGTGCCGGGCTGGCAGCATCCCGTAACCATCCTCCGCATCCCCGAGCTGCCACTCGAGCATCTTCCGCCCCAAATCAGACTATTTGCAAAATCATTAATACGAGATGTGCAGCTGTTATCTAGGGGTGACCTTTGGGGAGGGGAAAGCTGGGGGAATGCGCCTTCTCCCCGGCTGTTCGACAGGCACCCGGCTTCCCATCTGCCGCCGTGCAGGCAGCCGGGGAGTGGGCAGCGGGTGCGGGGGAAGCTTGCTCCATGCTTTTTGGCCACTGGAGCCAGCAAAAAAAAGATTGAAAGATGCCAGGTAATATTAATCACGTTAAATGTCAGCGGAGGGGGAGCGGGAGGGGGAGGCGGGGGGCCAGGGCAGCCACGTTGGCATGCGCTCGCTCGAGCTGTAGCCCTGGGTCGGCAAACACTTTTGATTTATGTAAGGAGATCAGAGCCTCATTTGCTAATGCACCAATAAATCTGGGCCCTGCCGCCCCCCTTGGCCGCCAGCACGTGAGTGCCCACCTTAGCAGCTGGGGGTCACGGCAGGACAGTGGGACTATGCCACCGGCACACCCCAGGGATCATGATGCTGAGCCTGGTGCACACATGCAGTGGCTCCATCCCCTTCCCTGGATCCACAGGTCCTCCCAGCCTGCCCACAGCTCCTCCGTGGCTGCCACAGTGGGATGCTCACTCATGGGATGGCACACAGGCTGGGTTTTTTGGACCCTGCCACCTTTTTGGACCCTTTTGGACCCAGACAGGAGCTCAGGGGGTCACTAAACTCCAGGAAGGAATGCATCAGCCTCCCCTCCTCCTCCTCCCAAAAGAGCTCACTGCTGGTCCCATCACCCTCGAACCTCTCTTGGGGCCATCATGATTTGGGAGTCCTGATCCCACCCTGCCAGAGGTAGGTCCCAGCCAGCCTGTTCCCGTACCCATACCCGAGGGTTTCCTGGCAGCAGCCGGGGTGCCAGCCACGACGGCACAGTTCCGCGCGGCAGCTGAGGAGCAAACAGGCTGTTACGGTTCCGTTGGGGCCAGGGCCAGGTCCGGGCTGTCTCCCCTCCCACTCCCCTCCAAGGGATGGTGGGGACAAAGAGGGCATCTGCACCCCAGCACAGCCCAGGCAGCCAAGACGATTCCCTCCAGGCTCTGTTTCCATTTGAAGCAGTAATTAAAAGCGTGGAAAAGATGCATCTGGGCCACCCAGCTCTGCATGCCAAGATGTACCTGAGCATACAGACGTGAGCACGTGTGGAGGGCGGGGGGGGGGCGGACCTTAAAACTGGGAAGAAAAAACCCAGCCAGGCTGCTGTGCGCAAGGGAAGGACGAGCAATGCCTTCGGGGGGGGTTAGGAGAGGTGAGGGAAGATGTCCCCGTGTGAACGCTGTGCTGGCAGCCACCGGCCCCGCTGAAATGGCAGGGGGCAAAAAGCAAGCCCGCAGGGACCCTCCCTGCATCCCCCCCCCCCGGGAAACCCTGCCACCACGCCAGCAAAATTAAGAATCAAATGACCTAATGGGTTTTTGGGCGCATCAATAAATCTTGTTATGCCTTACGGCCAGGGCTGAGAGCGCCCGGATTAGATCAGCGATCTTCTGCCAGCCCCCTCCCTGCGCTCCCGGCTCCGGAGCCTCCAGCAGTAATCCCTGCTGGCAAATCTGTCGGGAGATGCCCTGGGATGCAGCCATCCCAGGGGGGGTCCACGGCATTTTGTGTCATCCCCCTTCTGAGACTAAGCCAGCCCCAGCTTCGCCAGCGTTTCCTCTCCTTCCCTCCCTCCCTCCCTCCAGGTTTTGCAGAGCCTCGGGCACACTGGTGGCCCCCTGGCCCGTCCCCATCCAGGTCACCTCTTTGGGTGATTGCTGCCTCCCTTCAGGAGAGCTGCTGGTACCCCAGGAAGGGTCCCAGGACGGACAGATGGGGCCACACAGGATGGAGCTGCAGGGTGCTGCTCTCCCCTGCAGAGCACCCTTGGGACCCTCGGGTCCCCGGCAGTGTGACAGGGAACGTTTTTGGCAACCCCTCCTCCGTGTGTGCGAGCGCGAGCCTCGACCCAGCATCACTTCAGGCTCCCTGGGCGCACGCAAGAGCCGGCTACGGCCCTTGTGGGCTTCTTCCCCTACCCCCAAACCTCCCAAGATCGCCCCAGGAGAGGGGACGGGGCAGCTCACGGGTGATGCTGTCCCCCAGGGAAGGGGGAGAGGGTGACTGCAGAGCGGCTAAAGGCCCGATGCACCCTGAGGTTCCAACTGGGAACCATCCCACCACGGTCCTCGTGCCCACGCAGGGCTGTGCGTGCAGGGACTGATTCCCACCACCACCACCCTTTATTTCTGGGTGAGCACATCTGCTGTCTGCACAGGCATCCCCTAGCCTCAGTTATCATCCTGCTCATTGGTATCCATTTGTTTGGGACCTCAGGGGGGGTTTGAGGTGGCTCTGTCCCTCCCCTCGGCTGTGCTGGGCTCCTGGCATCGTGCTCAGCCAGCCCCACACACCTCAGTGTCCATCTTCGTGTGTGTGTGCGTTACCCTGGCAGCTCGCCGGCACTTCCTCCCGTCTCCAGCTCCTTCCCTACGCGTGTGCATGTGTTTACTTGCCTTTCCCAGTCTTCCTATCCCCGTTTGTACCTCCGTCCATCACAACCACCCTCCCAGGCTCCTTTCTCTGCGTTAGTGGCTCTGAATTTTCCACCCGTGGCCTGCTGCTACTGCACCCACGTGCCTGTAGTGAGGGGGCAGGAGGGCCAAGCTGGGGAGAGGGACCCCATGGGGTGCTGCCTGACCACCCCTCCAGCTCTGTGCTCCGGGGAGGAGTGGAGAGGGCAACAGGGAGCCAGATGGGAAGAGGAAGAGGTTGAGGACTCACAGGAGGCTCCTTGCAGGTGGCTCTGGCCCCCGGGAGACCTCAGGGGACGACAACCCCCGGAAAACATGGGACATCTGGAGCGAACCCCCAGGGAAACCAGGCGGCTCCCCTCCAGCAGCTCTCGCGTGCCCAAACTCTCGCCCTGCCGTACCCGGCAAAGCGCCCAAGGTCCGTGTGGCTGCTGAGCCCCACCAGCCCAAATCAACCAGCCACCGCAGGCATCGCGACAGAGCCTTTGGCCAGGCCAGGGCTGAGCGCGCCAAGCCCGTGCTGCGCGGGTGCTAGGGGCGGGGGACCGGGGGTCCGAGCGCCAACAGCCAGACGCCGCAGTGATGGGTGCAGCGAGCGGCTCCGGCTGCCGCCTTCCCTCTACGGCTCCTACGCACGGTGCGGGGAAGGGGTGCTGGGCTCGCGGAGGTGGGGAGAAGTCCCGTTCGTAACTGCACCGGGGGGACTTACCTTCCTGCTGGAGGGCAGGATCTGGCCCCGAGCTGATGACCTGCTCTGGTGGAGGCCGTGGTGGGTGCTACAGGGTGAGGTGCCCTGCCTGGGTGCAGGCTGGGGGACACTGGACCCCTGGGACCACCCTGCTGCGGAGGGGGGGGCTGGGGGCGAGCCCCGTACCCCAGGCAGAGACCCCGGGGAAAAGCGTGGCAAGGACAACCTTCCTGAAGCCTCGCCAGTGGGATGAGTGGGTCTGGGGGGTCGTACGGCCAAAAGCCCGTGGCATGCCACGGGTGGGAGCATCCCCCCCACGCCCTACCCCCGCCCCCCCCGGGAGCATCCCTCGCACCTCTATCCGGTCGATGCGGTCCTGGAGGGCGCGGACGGCCTCCTCCAGCTCCCGCACGGCGGGCGGCTCGGCGGGGGGATGGCCCATGGTGCCGGGGCGCGGGGCGGCGCGGAGCCCGGCGGCGGGGGGAGCGGCGGCGGCGGGGGGGCCGGCTCGCAGGCCGCCCTCGCAGCGGCTGAGCTTGCCGGTGAGCTCCCGGATGGTCTCCTGGTCCATGCGGATCCGCTCCTTCTGCTCCAGCGCCGTGCGGCGCAGCTGAGCGGCCGCGCTCCGCAGCGCCAGCAGCTCCTCGGGGCCGGGACCGGTACCGGGGCCGGCGGCGGGGCACTCGGCGCTCAGCGGCGTGCAGACGAAGCGGCTGAAAAGCGGCGGCGGCCCCCCCGGCAGCGGCGGCCCCCCCGGCAGGCGCGGCCCGGCGCTGGCCAGGGCCTCGGCGGGGCCGTGCAGCGCCCCCAGCCCCTTGTCGGCGGCGGGCAGGAGGGCGGCGGCGGCCGAGTCATTGTCGGCGGCGGGAGCGGCGGGGGCGGCGGTGCCGGCCGGGTGGACGCTGGCGATGATGCAGATGATGGCCCCCAGGAAAGCCAGCATGCCCGCCGCCAGCAGCACCGCCAGAAACTTCAGGGTGGCAGCGGCGTGGGGGGCCCGAGCCCGCGGACGGCGAGAAAACGGGAGCGGGCGGGACGGAGAGATGGGCAGCCCGGAGGGAGCCGGCGGGGAGGACGGTACCCGGCAGCAACACCGGCGCCGGGGCCCCAGCGCGCCGCGCCGCGCTTATATCTGCCGGGCGGCGCCGCCCGCACCGCACCGCCCCCGCCCCGCCCCGGCACCGGGGACGGGGATGGAGCGGGCGGGGGGCACCGGGGACGCGGGCAGCCCAGGTTCGGGCTCGCTGAAATCAGCCCGGCGGGAGCCTCCAGCCCAGGGGATGCTCCTCCGGGACAGCCCAAGGGAGGACTTTCCCCTGCCGGGTGCTTGGGCTGGAAGCAACGGGCCCCTCGTTCCCCCCGAGGCTCAACACCTGGCCATCGGGTGTCCCCCGGGGGGCTCCTTCGGGCTGCTGGTGGGTCTTTCCCTCCTGACCTTTCTCCTAAAAGTTAAACAAGCAACCTTCCAGCTCTTGGGAATGCCTCCTCCGGGAGGGCGGTGGGACGGGTGCCCTGCTCTCCCACCCCAGCCACGGAGAGCAGCCACGGGATGCCTCCCGCGTGCCCCAAACGCCCACGCCACCCATTTGGGAAATAAACACCTACATTTAATCTTCCCCTACCATCGCTTGACCCTAAACTGCGCGTAAAGAAGATACTTTGGGAATCCTTCCCAGCTGGCAGGGGAGCGGCAGCATGTGTGTTTGAAACAGCTCCAGTGCTGGATGTGTGGAGATCACATCTTCCCCCAGGCATCTTTGAGGGGATGGCGAGGGAGACAGAGCGATGAAAGCTCCTCAAACGCGGCTTCTTGGGAGGAGAGGATGGGGAGCAGGATGCCACCGGTGGGACCTGGCCGCCTGCTCTCCCTGCAGAGCGCGTTCCACCCCAGCCCCCCAGAATCCTCACCCCCGAGCCAGCAAGAGGCCAACCTGGCTGGGAGGCTGCGGGAAAGAGGGGAGGAAGTCAGGTGGGGTGGTTGGAAAGTGGGGAGAGATGAAGGGAGCTGTGAGGAGGAAAAGCAGAGGTGGGCATGGAAGGGGGGAGAAGGTGGATGTGGGAAAGCCCAGCAATAGGCACCGGGCCCTGGTGGCGAGGCCAGCAAGTGCTCCAGGCAGAGGAGAGCTCAGAGCGCTGGGATGGGCGGGTGCTGGTGCAGGGTGCAAGGAAGATAGAAGCCAGTGCCCTGCAGCCCAAAGGGAGGCCACCAGCCTTCTACCTGCCCCTCCCCGGAGGATCGCACCCCCCTGCATCACCCCCAGCCTGCAGCGTGCCCACCCCCATCAGCGGCCAAGTGGGAGCCCATGTGGAATGAACCCATGTGGGTGCTGGACCAGCCCACCCCATGGCATGCAGAGCAGGGTGGGAAGGGGGTCCTTCACCTGCACACCCCGCAAAAAAACAGGCCTCTAGGAGGCTTTCTGGGTGCCAGGCTGGGGGACACGACGCTGTGCTGGGGACTTTGCACTGGCCCAACCATCCAGATTTTATGTCCAAAGGCTGCGGGATCGCAGCAGCAGAGGTTTATCCCGCCGGCTGACGCCGCTGTGGCAGCAAGCAGGGCGGGAGAGCCCCTCCCCAGCAGCCCCTCGCCCATGCCGGGGCTGCGGGAACACTTGGGTGCCGCAGTGGGGCGGGGCTCCCCGTTCCTGGGGTCCCTCAGCAGGGGCCGCAGCTTCTTCCCGAAGACAACCACGCGGCAAAAATATTTTCGCAGGGGGTGATGACTCAGGCTGGGGAGTAGCCAGAGCAGCCTCCCTGTCCCGGGAATAACGATTCAGAAACGCCAGGTGGGCAGCCGGCTCCGCGAGGATGCGGTGATGCTGGAACCCTGCCCTGCATCCTGCGGGTGATGGGACGGGGAGAGGGGACAGGGGGCTTTGGGGAGCATGGTTTTGAACAGGATTGGTGACAGAAGCAGGTTTTAACAAGAGCTCACAGATCCAGCCCAGAGGGACGGGGCGCGAGCGATTAAGGGATTTTCTTCCATCTAATTAACGCCCAAAAGGTGTCTCGGGCTGGCAGCTGTCCCCAAGGGGTGGCCACGCGCAGGGCAAGGTGGGCCAAGGGGCTGCCCTGCCACAGCCCCCTGGGTGAGAGAGACATTTGGGATGAGCTGCTGGAAGGGCACCCCCTGCTCTGAGCCGGGCGGATGCGCTGCTCCACATCCAACCTTCTCTGTGGGAATAAGGCAGCCTCTTGATGCCGCAGGGAACGAATCCTGGTCCACTCGCGATGGTCAGGGTGGTGGGGGTGAGGAAAGAAGACAGCCCTTTCCCTGCAAGAGAATCTCCCCCGGGATGTCACCCAGCTCAGGGGCACACCCAGGGCCACCCTAACGAGCCAAAAGGGCTCCTCCGTAGCTGCCACCCCGTGGACCCAACTCCACCTTCTCCTTAGACCAGGAGCCTTCAGTCCATCTCGCTTGGAGATCCACAGACTCCACGTAGCGTGGAAATCCCGGCTTCTTTCATGTCCAGGTCTCACGGCCTCACCCCGGTTACAGGGTCTGCCTGCGCCAGGACCGCGTTGGATGTGTCCGGCCAAGGCTGGCATCTGCCTCCGCAGCCTTCCTCCGGCTCCAGAAAGCATGGGATAGAGGTTTCGTTTGCTGTACTCAGATCCAGCCAAAAGCCTGCTCACCTCTCGGCAAAGCCAGGGCGCAGGGCGACAGAGGCGAGACAAGCCAGACGGCACGATGGGAATAGCACATCCCCTCGGCTGCGCTCCGCTTCGGCGGGCAGCGATCCCTGCTCCCGGCCAGCCGAGATGCGGCGCTGCTGGAGAGGGCTCTCCCGGGGCTTGCCGAGCCTCGGACACTGCACAGGCATCTTAAGCACCTGCAGCCTCGGCCGATCCAAGAATGACCCTCCCCCAGGAAGCCCCAGATCATCCCGAGCTCTCCCGTTCCAGCCAAGAAATGGATCACCGTGCCGAAGGGCAGCCCCGAGGTGGTTTGGTCGGAGCCAGTGCGATGGTGACACCCCACAGCTGTGCCACACGCGAGCTGCCCCCAGCACCCAGAGGCACAGACTCCCTGCCCCACCAGGAGAGCATCGCTTCACCCCAACCCCTTGCCCGGGCAGCACTTCCCCGCCTCCAGTTTTGCTGTATCCCATTTTTTTTCCCCACACATTCCTGCAGGTGGGAGGCTGACGGAGTGAATCTGGGACTCTGACTGCGCACACTGAGAGTATTTTTCACCCCGTTTCTTAGCTCAGCATGTCATGTGGAAAAGTTTGGAGCTGGAGTTTTCCAGCCACGGAGTGCCAGGTTGCGCTGGGATTTGCTTCATTTATAAAAGAGAAGGATGCGGGAAAGCCAGAGGAGGTTCTCCAAAGGCCGTCGGAGGGGGGCAGGGTCCGCTTGCTCGGCCTTCCCCGCACGCCCCCCCCTTCCCTCAGCGCTGCAGAAGCCTCGCTTGTCCGTCGCTGGAGCGACACCCAGGGAGGTCGGAAGACCCCAGACCAGAGCTGACCCCCGGCGCAGAAGGTACGGAGGGCGCTGGCGCCTGAGCGCAGAGCTGAGCGGGGCTGGCGCGGGGCGGGGGTTTCGCTACCCCTGCCGCCCGCTCCGCAGGATGCGGCTCCCCGGAGGAAGAGAGCACAGAAGGGTTTGGAATGTAACAATTTATTGGGGTTCACTTTTTACCTTTTTTTAATTTTTAACTCCCCATTTCTGGCATTGATACAATACTCAAGAGCAGCAGAAAGAACAAAATGTACAAGAATACAAGAGTAATTAGCACAACCCCCACCCCCAAACCTGGAGCAAACCATTTTCCTCGTGGGAAGCGCCAGGGAAAGGGGCGATTCCATCGCCCTTCCAGCGGCTTCGCCTCCCACCCATCCAGCTCTAGACAGAGTTTAGCCAGCTGGGAACTGGATTTAAAAAAAACAAACAAAAAACCCAAACAAAACAACCCAACAAACCCCAAACGGAACAAAAACTTAACAAACACTCGATTTAAAATGAAAATTGCAAGACAAAAAAAAAAAAAAATAGATATACAATTCATCCGTGCACAATCCTTAAATGCATTTTCTTTTCAAAATTAAAAAAAAAATTACAAGATACATATTTAGGTTTATTTTAAATTAAAAAAAAAAAAATACAAACACCGCCCTCACTCCGTACGCCAAGCGAGGGGAAATAACGAGACAGATGGGGCGCACCAGAGCCACCAGCGCTCAAGGAGCTCGGCGTGAGCCTCTCCCGAGGGACGGGAGAAGGCTCCGGTGGTGCCGCAGCTCGCGCACGGGCCCCCCCAGGTACCGCAGAGCTCGGGGAGGGGGCGGGGGGTTAACTCGCCTGCTCCAAGTTCAGTATTCGCAGGGTTCTGAGGGATTCGAGCCTAAGCTTGGCACTGGGGAGGGTGAAAGGAAGGAACGGGCCAGGCAGGCCCCTGCCCTCCACCACCGCCGCTGGACATCTTGCTACCCTGAAAGAAAAAACTGGTGGAAAACCCATCCCAAATTAGAGCATCCTCTATTCTGAAGGAGCGTACAAGGCTGAACGGCGCCGGGGGAGAAGAGGAGGGAAGGACAGGATGCCGAGGTACGGCTTGGAGGGGGGGGTGTGGGTACAACAATGTTTTTTTCCCTAAAAACCAGTCATCGCAGGGAATTTTAGGGGGTTTGTTCCATTTGAGAACTTGACCTAAGAGCACGTCCCCGTTTGCCGCTGGGGACTGGACGCAGCAGGTTTCCCCCCAGGACAGCTGAAGAGCAACCTATGCACAAAGCACCCGCCTGCTGCTCTGCTCTGCCCAGAAGGAACCCCCTCGGCACCCCTGGAGAGCGAGGCACAGCCGGGGGGGCTGCTCAGGGGCACGCAAGAGCCCCTCCGAGCGCCGCAAAGTGCTTTGGCACACCCAGTTCCAGCAGCTCAGTGCAAGCTCCTGTGGCTCAGCCCAACAAAGAATGGAGCCAAGAACCGGGATCCTGCAAGGGGAACCGTCCCTGCTGGCACTCGGATGGGCGCCCGGAGGGAGAGGGCTCCAAGCGCGGCGCTCACCGGGGGCGGAGGGACTCTCACCCCGGTCCCAGAGACGTTTCGTTTCCCACCGCAGAGAGGGCGGATGGGACAGCAGAGGTGCCGGAGGCAGCCCACCACCACGGGAAGGGCAAGCCGCCCGCACCTCCCTTCGCTCCCGAAGGAGAAATTTGAAGGAAGGCGGAAAGAACTCTGGGCCCGGCGCGTCCTCGCGAGCGAGGCAACCTGCGGAACGCGTGCGGAGCTGCTGGCGCCACGGCTGTCGGCCCGGCAGAGGCGAGGGTGCAAACCCCACGTCGGTCCGACGCAGGGCAACAGCGAAAAAGGGGAGGGAAGCAGAGGACGGAAGGGCAAAGGCGAGGACGGAGACAAGACTCCAACGTCTCCTCCCATCGGCACTCCCAAAAAGAAACCACACGCTTTACGCGCTGAGGAGGGACCTCAAAAAATACAAGTAGGAAAAGAAAAGAAAGCCACTTATTTGCTCAACCCCAAAGCATCGACGAAATGAAGATTGTTGGTGGAGTTACCGAGGAAGCACGGACAGGGAGAGGGGGATTTCTGGAGCGATACTCGGCACTCCTCCGGCTCTGTGCAAACGCCGCAGGAGTCGGGCTGCCAGCACCCCGGGATGGTCCCCTCCGAGCCCCCAGCCCCATGCGCGCACGGGGGAAGACGGAGGCGCAGGGCGACGACGCAGCCGGCAGAAAAGCTACGGCAAACCGTGAAGGAACAGAAACCGGGAGGCACCAAATGCCCTGGCCCCAAATCAACCCCTCTGCGGCACACCGCCCTCGGAGCGGAGATGAGAAAGGCTGGCGGGGCGGTGGGCGAGACAGGGTGGGAGAGAGGGGAGGGGGAGGGTTTCTTTTATATTTATATATTTATATATAAAAAAGTAAATAAGATCCCAGCTCTTGCACGATTATTGGGCGATTGAAAATTGCAGCAAAAGCAAGCGACATTGGAGTAAAAGGATGCACCAGGCAAGGAGGAAAAGGTCTCGTCGGAAGGCAGGGAAGGAGGCGAGGGGAAAAACAAGCACTTAGCCAGACACGCGCTCCAGGTTTGTTACACCTCCCTGGGAAGAAGGGCCTGCTTCCGGGCGGCCCCACCGATGCCACGACCCAGGGTGGGCAGAAGCCCGGGGGACTCGGTCACCTCTTACTGCCAGGAGGTCCCCCGGAAGGCGGTCATCTCCAAACGCTGGGAGCTGTCGAAACCTCCTCTGCAAAGAGGGGCTGGGAAAGGGAGCGAAATCCCTAGGAAGACTCGGTTCAGAGACAGCTCCTACCTGGTAAAGAGCAGGATTTTTTGTTTTATTTCATAAAAATCTCCCTGGGAACTTGGGTAAGGGGAGACGTGGAGCAACGCTCCCTTTCTCCTTCGAAAACGGAAACGAAGCAGTGGCTCACCACAGCTGGGCCTGCTTGTCACGCTCCATTTCTCCATTTTCCATCCCAAAAGGAGCTTGCATCTCGGCACGCCTCCCCCGCCCCACTCTGCTCAGCGAGCGGCAAAGAGAGCCCGAGACAGGCAGCTGCCGCTCCAAGCCAAAGGCCGAGGGAAGCACTGACAGTTCGACGGGCAGAGGGAGGAGAAAAAGTTCCCGTGAGCAGCGCAGACTACGGAAGGCGTCGAGACATCGTCACCCGCCACTGCAAAGCCACGGGCACCAGAGAAGTCCAGACACAAAAAGCTGTCCCAGCGTTCCCTGCCCACCTCCTTCTGGGCAGGCACCAGCATGTGGTGGCTCCCCAGTTCCCTGCAGTCACTCCCGCGCCAGATGAACCTCCAGCAGGCACATCTTGGATGGGGAAGCCAGCACAGAAGAGCTGCCTCCTTGCTCCGAAGAACCACTTGGGCAACTCTTCCCCACCACCCCGCTCGAAGACGGAGCGGAAGGCAGCAGCCCTACTCCAGCACAGTCCCGCTGAGGTGCTCCCCTCCCCAAAACCTCCAGTGTTCGCGGGCCTCGGGAAGAGGATACCCCTCCCACAGCAACACCTTCAGAGCACACAAGGCAGCTCCCATTCGCCCCTGAGGAGCCGACTACTGTCGGAGATGGGGTGCCCGACTACATCCAGGTGGGACTCAGTTCTCTGTCCTGATGTGGTGAATCCTATATGGAAAAATGCCACTCCCCACCCGACACCAGAAGAAGCTAAGAGACCCTACGGAGGGGAGGCGTATCTGCTTCCCGGGAGATGAGCCCACCGTGTTTGATCCTGCTTGGATATGGGGGAGGGAAAAAGAGAAGAGATGGCGACTTGGCAGGAAAGGTACAATGCCAACCCCAAATCTTAGCAGCTTGCTGTGCATGCAAAGTAAGTCAACTGTTTCCGTGTTGGTGGCCCGATCCACGTTCTGGCAGAACGCGACCGGCCGTTTCTGAGGGCCGCTCGGCCGGAAAACCACTTGGAGACTCCACCTTAGCTCACAGGAGAGGGAAGGGAGGGAAGGGAACTCACTCCAACACTTGGGAGGCAAGGAGGGGAAGGGTTTGTAGACAGGGTTCCTCCAACATGCAACTTGCCTTTTCAGCTCAGAGATCGCTGCTTAGTCCCAGGACGCCTTTCCCTCCAGCTCAAGCCAAACACCACCCCAGACACGCATGCTTCGGTACTACAAAATACTCTTTTCTCTAAGGACCACCTAATACCGCTACAGTTTGTGCAATCACCGCATTTATTAGTCATTTTTAAACTCTCTCTCTCTCGCGCTCTCTCCCCGTAGAAATTTTTTTTTTAAAAACTTTTCTTTTTTTATGCAAAACTAATCATTTCACTTTTTCCACTCCATCATAAAATCTCCTCTAAAAACACGACGACAAGAGAACAAACATGGCACAGACACAGAGAATACCTCCCTGTTTTCGTTTCCTAAGGATTATGGGGAAGGGAAGGGGATACTTTCAAATAAACTCCTCCCTCAATCCCATCCCCTTTTTAAAGGGCATGGATGGATCTTCTTTCCCGTCTCCGGTAAGGAGCACGGGCAAAAATTCAGAAGGAGGAGTGCAACCCACGTAAATACGAAGGTCTGTTCGTCAGCCCCAAGCGGCTCGTCCCACCTGAGGGAACTTGAGGCTGCTGCTGCGTTCAAGTTAGCAAACCTCTAACTCGAAACAGCACAGGATCCGCATTTCGGATCCAGAGGTTCAGGGTTTGGTTCCCACCTGGTGTCCCACCCAGGGAGAGATCTGTGGCACAAGCAGCCGAGCTGTGTCTGCAAGCCGGATCATACTCCTTTCTTCCTCCGCAAAGAGGAGCTACCGCGCGAGGTCCTCTGCCGCAACCAGTCCCCTCGTCTCCTCACCACAGGAAGAAGGTCCGCACGGAGTATCCCTACAACGACCCACGGTTTTGCTCCTCACAGACAGTCCCCTCGCTTGTCACTCCGGAGAAAGGCAAAAACCCTTCCATTAAACAATTCCTGCCCCCTGCCCCCAAAGAACACCATACAAGAGACACTGGGGAAAAGAATTCTGCCAAGCGAACACACATCTTGGCCAAAACACATCAAGAGTTTCCTATTAAAGTTCCCTTTTATCTCCCACTTAAAACGCTTCGATTTATTATTTTTCAGAACCTCAATACCACGAAACGAAACACATCACCACATACGCACCAAACAGTAACGTAACGACCTAAAGTGACTGGCCAGTTTGCATCCACCCCACAAAGAAGCTCCTCTTATCTCGCAGCCGCAGAATAGTTCTTGTTGAGAAGGGGGAGAGAGGGGGCAGAGAAGAATCTCCTCGCTATTTCCCTAAGGAAGAGCTTTTCCCTATGCCTACAAACTGCTCGTCTTTGGAGCTGCAGTCAAATGGATAGGCTATGCTAAAATAAGGGATCCCCGGGTGTGCCAGGCACAGGAAAGATGCAAAAAAACCCCAAAATAAAGACACGAAAAATACAGGCCGGTATTAACACAGACACGCACACACAAGTCCAACAAGTTACAGGAAGCCTTAGCGCGGTGTACGGATCGGGGAAGTCTCTTTCTCCCTGCTCCCGGCTTCAGCCGTGAATGCACGTGCATCCCCAAGGAGTCCACTAAGCTCTTATAACCAAGGAAAGAAAAGGGAAGAGGTGTGCAAAGGGTGGCGCTAACAGCACCTGGAATTCCCCTCGGACCGTCTGCGCGGACACCCAGCCCCAACTGGGGCGAATTCCCCCTGCCCCAAGGCTTGGAATTCCGCTCACTGCGAGGCAAGGCTCACGGGGAGGGCAGCAAGGATTTTAGCGGCACCAGCCCGGGCGCCGGAGGTGGGGAAGAGCCAAGCTCTGGGCACAGAAGCCCTAATTAAGGGCAGAAGCTGGTCTATCCCTCCACCACTCCGAGGCCGCCCCTTGGGCAGACAAATACTGCCTCTCCCCCACAAACCACCTCCCTTCTATCCTCAGACCGCTGCGACCACAAAATCGCCACTCCACACGAGAGCGCGCCTCGGAGTCGGCAGGTCCCGAGCATCCTCGCGTGGAAGCACCGGAGGGGCCAATTCCACCTGTGTTCACCCGCCCGGGGCGGGTTCGTAAGGAGGCGAGCCCTGGCGCGGGGAATTTTTTCCACCCTTTTCACCTCTGCAGCACGTGACGTAGAAGCGACGTCCCTCTGCTCCATCCCAAACACGGGGGACAGGGCTGAGAGGGCGCGGCTATCCCACGGATTGATCAGCACCTCTTTTCCTTGCCCCTACAGGCTGAGCCCTGTGCGAGTAGGGGGGAGAAGGGAGAGCAAAGCAGCGGCATCTTGCCGCGAAGCTTCGGACCCAGACAGAAATGGAGCAAGCCAGAAACGGCAGGTGAAAGAGCGAGCTTATCTGGGATGTGACGAGGGTGGTCAGGGAAAGAGGGAGGTAAAGAACGGGAAGCTGTGGTCTCGCTCGCTCCTACATGCTAGGGGTGAGGAGAAGGAGTTTCTAGATGGGCTCACAGGAGCTCTGGGGGAAGAGATCCCGCACTCATGCACACGCTGTGAGAGAGACAGTTATTTCTTATTAGCACCTTTGGTTGACAGTTGTAGGGGCTATTTCAGATGCTGAAAAGACAGAGGGGAACCCTCTTCCAGGCCATCCACCACAGGGAAGGGAGAGCAGGAGAGACGAAAGGAAGCAGGAAGAGCAAACGCCCTGCCTCAGCATCCCTCCCTCCCTCTGAGGGAGCGGGGGAAGCTTACGCGCAAGGCGGGAGACCCAGCCTCTCCGGGCTGGGGCAGCGTCACGCTGTCAGCGTATCTTCCCCCAAACCAAAGGAAGGATGCACGGCCCACTCCCACTTCCACCACAGAAAGGCCGGGGAAGGGCCTCTCCCCCAAGCAAGTGCAAGTGATGAACACCAGGAGGAAGATCTGGGCCAGAAGAAGACTCTTCTTCCCTTCGCCCCGCGGAGCTGAGCACGCTGGAAGATGCAGGAGGAGGGACCAGGCCACCTGAAAGCGCCCGTACAACTGCCAAGGTAGCACCAATAGTCAAAGGAAAGGGGAAGCCAATACGGGGTATACGCGGCACAGGGCACCCCCGCCACCCCAGCTTTGTCTCAAGCACCTTCCAGGCATGACGCTTCCCCTGCCCCTCTCCCTGGGGGCACCTGGATCAGCCGCTGCCACGAGGACAGCGGAGACAGCAGACCCAGGGCACAGGCCAAGGGGAAGGACGGCAGGATTGGAGTCATGGCAAGGGGGAAACATAGGAATGGAAGAAACTGCATGCACACTGTGGGAGAAGGCTTGGAGGGGGGACTGGGCAAGGGCTCCGATCCTCCTACATCCTCCCCTCGAGGGTCTGGAGCTCCTCCTCACTTTTTGTCACAGGTGGAAGGGGAAGGAGTGGGGAGAGCACCTTGCCCACCACCCCCACAGACACACCGACACACGCTCACCCATCCCTCATCCCCGAAGGCTCCACCGCCCGTTGGACACCACCACATTCAAGGACAAACAACCACTCCCCAGCCCCACCGTGACCCTCCCTGCCTCTCCTCCCAGCGGCAGCGACACCCCAGAAGGGTGGGTGCCCTCCGCTCCCCCCCACTACCGCTCCAGGCAGGAGGGAGTGGGCAGGGGGAAAAGAGGAGGAAAGGTGGCAGTGAGGGCCGAGGGACAGCCAAGGGGAGGAGAGAACTAAGGACAGCCATTCGCACCACGACTTCTCGCAGCTAGAGCTCCTCCCACAGCCCTGGAGCTGGGCGGGGGGACGCCGGCTGCTCACTTGCTGCCGCCGCTGCCTGCCGCCACCTTCTCAAAATCCTCCGCGTTGCAGAACTCCTTGATGGTGACGGTGAGGAGGTTGCTGGTGACATCCGTAACCACCACGTTGGAGCAAGGGGACATCTCGGGACGCCAGTCGCCGGCCTCGTGCTCCGGGTCAGAAGAGGAGAGGGACAAGGAGGGCGTCTGCCCCCCGCTGCACCCTCCTGGTGGAGAACGCTTGCTGGTAGCGGCCGATTCGGGCGGGATCGAGAGGTCAAGGACCTCCGACTCGCGCCAGTCGGGGATGGCTGGGCTGAGGGTCTCGGGGAGCAGCTTTGGAGGGGAATCGTCGGGGTCGGAGGAGGAGTGCGGGGCGGGCGACGGGCAGCCGGAGGAGCTGGAGCTGGGGGCGTCATAGGGGGTGGAGCCCATAATGAGCCCACAGGAGGCTGCCTGGGAGCCTTCGGCCTCCCCTTTGCCCTCCAGAGAAGGGGCAGGCGTAGCCGACGGCTTGTTGTAGAGAGAAAAGGTGCCAAACTTCATGTGACGGATCTGGGTGCGGAGGACGCTCTCGCTGAACTTTTTGCTCTTGCCAATGACGCGGTTTCGGGATGGGATCTTGGGCCGGGCCAGGCCCCCGGCCCCATTGGCTGGCTTCCCACCTTTGTCAATGACTTTGAGGTTGAGGATGATGCGGCTGCGCTTGGGCTCGCGGGGTTTCACCTTACGGTTGATGATGCGGACGGTCTCCGAGAAGGGCGAGACGGGGGGACGGATGCCAGCCCCGCCACCCACACTCCCGCCGTTCTGGGGGTCCGGACGGGGCAGGGGGCGCCGGGACATGCGGTGGCATCGCCGGATGTCTTTCTTGAGCCGGTGCACCGCGGCGCTGGAGTGGAGCTTGGGAGAGGAGGTGCTAGAACCAGGCTTGACAGAAAAGTGTACATCCCCAATGTGGAGGGCCTCCGCTTGGGCCCGAGCCTGCGGTGGTGGGGAGAGAGAAAAAAAACAGGGTCAGAGAGGCAGCCCAGATGCAGTCAGATCTCAAATCGGGCATCACTCACCGCAGGACAAGGGCCTACCAGCAAGTTTACACCCGAATTAACGACGAGCACACATACACACCGATCGACTGTTAAGAGCCGCGTCACAGCCCTCCGTACAAGCATAGGGCGCTTCCACATGCTTTTTTGGGTGGTTGATTACTCCCTAGGCTGTGCCCCCCTTGACATGTGCTCTCCCCAGGAGGAAGCTGCCACTCTCCAATCATGTTTCGGGGTTACAGTTAATGGCTTCCAAGGCCCCCTGTCCGTCATCATCAGCCAACATGTACACCCCCTCCACTGCCACTCAAACAACCTCCTGGGCACTGGGGCTGTTAGTGCTGAGCTGGCATCCACAGTTACGAACTAGTCCCAAGACAGGGGACTGTATCCGGTCCTCTACGAAATGAGCGGGGGACAAGGGGAAGAGTAGTGCATCCACTTTGCTCTTGCTCTTCCTCTCCCACAGCCAGACTCATCTGCTCTGGAAAGCAAGGGGATCTTGAGGAACAGAGATGGAAGCGGGGGAGTGTGGTCCGACAGAGCTGTCTTAGTTAAACACAAGTAACAGAGCGATTTGAAGCTTAATTTTAACTGGAGACCACAAGCAAGTCGTTTATCCTTACTCTGCTGTGGAAGCAAGGTCCAGTGTTTAAAGCCAGAGACTAGGCCAGCTGGAATTCAAGTTTAACTGCGCCTCCAAAGAAGAGATTGCCTTGTCCTTTTGAATGCCACGCTCATCTGAAACCTACTAACACAACAGAGCAGGAGCAGCACTGGTTCAGCTGCTCGGTGCCTGTCCTCACTGAAAGCCAGGGCAGGGGAACACGACTTTTAAATTCTTCTGGTGCTTGGAGATAGTGCCAAAACCTGCCCTAGACCATACACCAGAGACAGCAACATTTTCTGGCAGTGGGAAAACCAGTTTCGTTGGTAAGCTGAGGCAGTGGAATCTGAAGACCCTGCGGGCACGGAGACCCAGAGCATATTCTTACATCCCACCTTGTCAGAGCACAGTTGTTTGTGGAGCTCAGCCTCCCACCTGCACTCCACTCCTTGGTCAGGGGCAGAAGTCATCCAGGCCTGGAGGGGACAGGCGAGCCCCCCTGCGACTGCCCATCTAGTGAGCAGCTTCCCCCATCTCGTGGGCACAACAAGAACTGCAGCGCTAGCAGACAGCTGTTTTTCCTCCCCAACTTTTCCATCCCCTTGCCCCCTAGCACACGCCAAGATCGGGATGGCTTCCTGCCAGCTCAGAGCTTAAGCACTCCAACACCATCTCCTTTGTCACCCTGCAGGCTGTGCCTCCTCCTACCAGAGAAACGCCTGGGAAAACACCCCCGTGCGTGTAAAGGCAAGGATCTAACTGGTCTGAGCGAGGGGCCCAGGCCCGCTCTTGCACAATCAGCTCAAAGCCCTGGCCCTACGTCCCCAGGACTCTGCTGTCACCCACTGCCCCTCTTCTCCCACCCAGACCCCCACGGGAACTGCAGAAGGTCCCGAACGAGGGGAGAACAGGCGTAAAGACATTTTGTTCCTCCCTGGCTAATGAAGGATGATGCCCTGCAGTATTACTTGTATTCTGGCTGTGAGGGGACTGCAAAGATGAGGCCTCCTTCCCCAGCTGCAGGTGAAAACGCAGACAGAAGGCTCGTCTAAACCTGGGACTCCGGACTTCGCATTAGCTGACTGAAACAGGGACGAGTAACATGACTGCCAAGGTGGGCACAGACACTCCCCATGTGAACCCTGGGCTGTACCTGGCCATCTCCCCTAGCTAGAGGGAACCGTCCCCAGCATGGACAAACCCCAACGCATCCTGCTGTAGCAGGGAGCATCCCAATGTCCTGCTACTTTCTCTTTGCTCAGCCGCACGCATTACTCCGTGCCCCAAACTGGGACGCAGTTCCCGTTCCAGGCATCCTACAGGCTGGAGCACAGCAGCAGCACCAGACAAACTCCCTGCACCACGCATCAACTCTCCCCCTCTCCTATCCCAACAATCCAAGACCCCCTGGACCCCACGAAGAGGTCACAGGCACAGAGAGATGCACACGTAGAGCCGTGCTTGCTCCTTCTCTTCACAGGTCCCTTCGCAGCAGCTGGCAGGCACCAGGACAAGCTACAGTTTGCTTTCTGACATTACATACCAGCACAGCCTGGATTAACAACTTTATTCTTCCTTCCCCCCCTTCCCCATCACAGCCAGCCCTCCCAGCGTCGCTGTTCTCGTGCTTTGGGCTTCTCGCCAAATTTACCACTGCTCGGCGGAGAGCAAAGTGCAACACAATGCCCCGTTCCAAAACGCAGGACAGGGAAGGCAGGCAGAGGGTACAGACACATGCATTGGTAAAATTCCTTGATCCACAGCTTCAGCGGATAGACACAGGCATCCTTCCGGCCTCTCCTGCTGCCAACACCCCATGTCTTCTAGATTAATTCCCTTACCCTGTAATCACGCCTTGGAGTGAGGAGTTCCACCCCCTCCATGCCCCTCTGCTTGGAGTCGGGTCTAATTGCCGCCTGCCCACAGCGCTGCCTTCCATCACCTACGTGAGAAAGAAGCAGCCCCCCCCGCCCATCTCCCCCAAGCCACAGTTGCCTTACGCACACCAATACTCCTCAGCAAAGCTTCCCAACAGCCACACGAAAGGAGAAGCAGTAATGCTGGGATGGTCACCGCCTGGCCGCTTCCACAGTCTTGCTGATTTTACCTTCTCAGCCCCTGCACATTCATCAGCTCCCGTCCTGTTCTGACAGAGACCTGTCCCGGTTTTGTGCTTACACAGCGGTTAGCACAGAACCCTGGTCCACGGCAAGGACTTTTCCAGTGTGCCAGAAACACCAGGTCTCCTTTACTCGCCCTGTGTCTGTGCTTCCAGTTACTTCTGGGGCACCTCCTCAAGGCTGAAGCTGTTCTAACTCATGTTTCACCTCTCTGCATTTATTCAGTCCCAGTTTCAGTAGACTCCAGGCAGACTACATGCACCATCGACCCCTTTGGTCAGATCGTATGAGAGAGGGTAAGCTGGGACCCAACCGTCCCCCCTCCAGGAGCTTACACTGCGACCAGCTTCAATGTGAGTTCCAAAGAGCAATATGCAAATATTCAGCTTGCTTTGAGCTTGTTTTTCCAGGTAAGGTTTCAAGAAAAATGGTATCAGACGCTTTATCTAAGACCAGTCCCCCCAGAGTCCTCTCACTTGCTAAGCTCAGTATTCCCACCACCGGATCAGGTTTATTCAGGCATCAACTATACGAACTTAAGTCTCTGCCCTGCAGAGCACAGCACATTTTCTGGGCTCTCCCTCTCCTGCTTCCAACTTTACATTAAGTAACTTGCTACCTCAGCATTCAGTTTTATCTGTTGGAAACGCACTTCTCCCTGCTACAGATCCATTACTCGATCACGCTCGGGAGCCGGATGAACATGAGGGCTTTGAAAAACAAACCTGTTTTATCCTTTTCAGCTGCGTCACTGCGGTTCGCTACTTAACTCAGAAGTTTTCCAAACGGAAACTACCTCCCTGGTTTTCACCTGCAGGATTTGCTCACTGCTGAAGAGGTGCTCGGTGTGTACACGAAGCAATTCGCCCTCTGCTTACAGCTCAGCCTACATCAGGATGCAGCTTCTGGAAGCTTGCTGCAGTGCTCCGTCACGAGAGCAAGGCAATTGCTAGGATTGCTTCCCTCCCCCCTTCCCTTCTGGGACATGTATCACCTTTATTTAGCTTGTACAGCTTTCCCTCATTGCCCCAGGGAACTAGTCTATCTCCCCTGTTCCCTACTATTTCTGAATAAGCGTCCCTTGAGGCGCAGCAAGCATATTTGTTCATTCATTCCCTTAACGCGCTGAGGCACACAGGCACGTACACGGACACGTGCTTAGAAAAGCCTCTCTTACCTGATTTGGATCAAAACCTCTGCAATTTGGAAGAAGAAAAAAAACCAACCCCAAACCACAAAACCTTGTAAGGCAGCAGATTTCTAGTTAATTATTTCAAAATCAAGTCCATTCCAGCAGCGCTGCTGCACCATAGTAGCGCTACTCTCTCATAAATTACTGGTTCTGCTTTGTCTTTTATTCTCCACCTGCATTCCCACAGTCCTTGCTCCAAACAGCGTTCGCGAGAGCTCTTCTTTCCCCTTTTTTGGCTGCCATTCTGCCTTTTTATCGCCCTCTTTCTTCTGCAGCCTTCCAAGTGACAAGGCAACAGCAAGCCAGCTCCTAGCACAGTTCTCCCAAGCAACACCGCCATCAACTAAAGTTTCCCGACTGGATGGGGAACAAAATGCCACAAAGGGGAACGGTCTTGTTTTCAAACCGCTCGGGGATAATTTACGAACGGGGGAGATCAAAAGAAACCCAGCTCCAACTTCAGAGTTCAAGGAAGGGCGAAGCGACAGAACACCACGCTGCTCGGCCCCTTCTTCCCCCCTCCTCCCACTGAGGCTCCCCTTTACTTCTGCCTTCCCATTAACCTTCTCCGGTCTTTTTGCCCTAGTATTTACGGCCGCCCCGACCGGGGGTCTCTGCGAGCCACCCACCGCGCTTGCCGTCCAGGCTCTGCCTCTAAATAGCACTTGCTAGGCTTTATTAGGTTAGTTGGCGAGTTTTGCATTCCGCACAGCGGAGTGCCGAGGGAAACGCAAAATAAAACCAGCAAACCCATCAGCGGAAAAGAGGAAGATCACCACAGCACACGCTTGCTTTCTAACCTCGTGCCGGCTTCCGCTCTGAGCTGCAGCTGAAGGGCGACTTCTGCCAGTCACCTACGGAGTAAGGTACGAGCCTTACGGACGGCGCTGCCCCTTTCGGACCGAGGACTTCACTTCCCGCAAAGCTCGCGGCATACCAGCAGCCTCCCAAGAATGACAACCTCCCCGCCAAGCTCCATCTCGGCTGTGGGAAAGTTTGCCCCTAGCACGCAGAGGATAAAGGCCCATTTCCTGCCCAAAACTTCGCAGTCGAAACGCGCAGGGGTCACTTTCAACACCGGCCATCTTGACAGCGATGTTCCAAAGCCTGGGCTGTAACTTCCCTTCGCAGCCTGATCAAAAGGGCAAGTGTTAGAGAGCTCTCAGCAACAGGAGCCTGGCTTACAACAGCAGCAGGTGGCCGAAGATGCAGCTTTTCAAAGCTTTTCCAAAGGCGTGGGCCACTAACCTGCTGGAATGCTTTCTGCAAATCCCCCTGGGTGCCTATCTGCAGCTTTGGAGAATTAATCCCGGGATAAACCTAGCCCCAACTGCAAACGGCAACACCCACGCCAGCCAGGGGACTGAGCAGCGTATCGGGGCGCTTATTTCAGTGCCTTACTGGAGGCTCAGAAGCCTAAGTTTAAGCACTGATACATGTGAAAAATCCTAGCAGGCTGAGTCAAGGGCAGACTAGCCTACTAAAGCTGTCCTAGGCCAGACTCTTGCTGAAACATCACTGCATCCAGGCCTAATCGGTTCAGTTAACAGATCAAAAAGAATATTGTTCTAACTGCCAACTCCAAAGACTCCCTCTGGGATGCAGGAATCAAATTTCTTCCCCTGCTTCCGAAATTCTCACTGGCAAGAGAGTCTGCAAGCTGAAAGAACCGAAAACATCATTAGAGACGCACAAGGTGGAACCAAATCCCGCTCCTCCCGCAGCAGCACCGGCGCCGCAGGGCTCGCAGAGGTCAAACCCGCACCTTCGGCGGGTCGCAGGAACGGACCGAGAGATGAACCATGGCGCTGTCTCTGTCGCGTTTCTAGTGGTTTGCCTGAACAGAGCTCAAACAAGTTCAGGTAGTGCTAGCCGAGATAGCTACTCCTCGTTGCCTTGGCCTGGGGTGTCATTTTTAGGGCAGGATCCAAAGTCACAGAAAAAACGCAAGTTGGAGCTTCGCAGAGCTGCGGACCAAGCGGCAGTGGCAGCGCTCTGCCCTGCCAGCCTCTCCCACAACGTGGCACCAGCCTTCAGGAGAGCTCACCTCGCTCCCTACCGCGATCCATCTTCTCCGAAGTACTGGGCCAGCCCCACAAACCCGCAGGCTTTCAGTAGCATATGAGAAGCTGGCAGAAGGAAGATGTGCCACAGAAACGTGTCGGGGATGTGATTCAAAGGATGCTGTTGAATAATGCAGGCTCCAAGTTTAAGGGGGTTTTAAAGGGCAAGGGGAGAAGAGGAGGAATGAGTGGGTTTTATTTTTGAGTTTGGGGGTTGGTTTTTTTTAAATGAGTGAAAAATTGGCAACGGATTCTGACGCATCACGCTCAGAATCGAAAAGAAACCGATTACACACCGTAACGTTAAGGGCACGGCATAAACACTTCTCTAACGCTCCGAACAACGTCAGGTGTTACAAATACCAGTATTTTTTTAATTCAAGCAGAGAACTATTTTAAGCTGGTGGTTTCCCTTTAAGCGTCCCTCCGCATTGTTGGAAACCTAAACACAAGGGTTTCATTTAATGCATGACTGCCAGAAAGAGAAAAACCAACTAGGCTAGTTTCCTCAAATGAAGCCTAAGATGTAGTACCTATCAGTTATGTTTGCAGTTCTCGGGCTGCAGGCACAGAAAACTGTTAGCAGAAAACCAGGCAACGAGCGGGGAGGACAGTTCCATCAAGCAGGACTTTCCGAGGATTACCACGGTCCCCTGGGTTTTACTCAGAGCATCAGAATACGCCTGTTCCTGCATTTCTTCCGTGTGCTTCACCCCCTTAAAGCGGAGTACAGGATACACCCAGCCCCCTCACCACTCTTCCCGGTGCTCACACGGTTAAAAGTGCTGCGCTGACTTGAGTAAAGCCCCTACCGCTGTCAGGCAAAGGAAAGCATTAACCTGTTTCACAGATGGAGAAACACGCACAAGGGCTAAGCGACTTGCCCAAAGCCATAGAATGACTTTGTGATAGCGATGCCTCACCACAGGGTCCACCCTGGCTGTTCCAGGGCTTTATGCCAGATCAAAACCTGGGAAAGCTGTGAACTCGCTCATCTGTCTTAATTGTATAGAGGTGCGTTGTTTTTAGATGCATTTGAAGTCTGAGATTGAGGTAGTTGCGGGGGGGGGAGCAAACAAGGAGTTTTGTCTGTAAACTAATCAATCCACAGAGATGGCACCGTGGTCACGCAGCTACCAGATATCTTAATTAAAAAAAGAAAGTAAAAAAACCCTTGGGGGGGTCGGCTGCACTAGGGGACTGCCTTCCTCATTCTTCACTGCCAGCAAGCAGAGATGCTACGACATTATCTTTTCACTGGGTCTGTCAGAGGGGAACTGGAAACTTCAGCTTTAATCAGTGAAACACTCCTCCTCCCTCCCCAAAAAATAAGGTGAAACAAGACTGCAGTTTACAGATCAAAACACAAACCCTCCATGGAACTCCCGTGGAGCACCTACATCCTGAAACACAATCGGAGGAGCACAAGTGGCAGCAGGATTCCCGCCACAGCTGCCGGATCGCTCAGTGCGCTGCTAAGTTGCAGGGCACGGGTTGGACGGAATAGGCTGCTGAAGGAAGAGGGAGCAGGGCAGGCTGGCTCTTCACTGCGGCAGCAGAAGGCCGTAAAGAGGGAGAGGGTATCGAAAAGAGAGACCGCAGCCTCATGGCGCACACCCGCGCATCCTGCCGGGGCACCCCTCGCACTCGCTCTCCCCTCGCCAGCCTCTGCGTCCCTGCCCCCCACCCGCGTTCCCAGGGCCAGGCGGCAGGCACGCGTCGCCGGAGAGCCCGCTCTTTCCAAGGGCGCGAACTGGTGAGTTTTGAGGAACGTTTTGGCTGGGCCAAAGTTATTTAAATAAGAGTTACCTTCAGGAGAAAAGTTTTAGGCTTAGGTCCTCTCTTCTTGGGCCCGTACAGCTCACGCTCTCGTTCCCTTTAGGGAAGCAAATTTGTCAAGGAGTTAAAACTTTTCCCAAAGGCAGAAACAGAAGCATACAGTTTAAAAAAACAAGAGTAAAAAAGAAGGAGGAGGGGGCCTGGACGGCCTTTCCCACTCGCCCCCAAAGCCGACCCGCTGCGGCGCCCGGCCCGGGGCGCGCACTCACTTCTGCTCGAAGGCGGCGATGAGGCGGGAGTCCAGGATGTTCTCCTCGGGTTCCCAGGTGCTGTACCTGCCGGGGAGGGAGCGGGGGGGCACACCGGGTTAGCGCCCAAACCCCCCACCACCGCACACGCAGACACCCCTCCCCATGCCATGCCATGCCGTCCCGTCCCGTCCCATCCCGGCCCCCCCACGCCCGCAGCCCCGCGGGCGGCCCCCGCAGGGCGGCGCGGCCCCCCCGGCGGGATGCACTCACTTGATGGCCCAGCCTTTCCATTTCACCAGGTACTCGATGCGTCCCTGCAACACACGGGGGAGAAGAAGGGGGGGGTGTTGGGGTGTGTGTGTGTGAGGCGGGGGGCCCGGCGGACCGGCCAGCGGCGCTGCCGGGGCCCGGCAGCCACGCTCTGGGGAAGGTGTGGGGGTGTCCGGCGGCCGCCCCCGGACCCGGCCGGCCCCTCACCTTTCGGATGCGCCGCTTGATGATGGACTCGGCGGCGAAGACGCGCTCCCCCACTGCAGACAGCTCCATCTTGCTCCTCAGCGGCGGCGGCGGCGGCGGCGCCCACAGCCCATAATAATCCCGCCCGCCCGCGCCGCCCCGCCCCCTGCCGCCCGCCCCGCCCTCCTCATGCCGCCGCCGGCTCGCGCACGCCCGCGCGCCCCCTCCCGCCGCGGCCGCGCGTGACCCTCCTCCCCCTCCCCCGTCAGTGTGTGGTGGTGGTGGGGGGGCGGTTGCTAAGGGAAGGGGGTCGCGCGCAGGCGCCCGCCCTTAAAGGGGCCGTACGGCGAGGGGAGAGGGGGGGACGACGACACCCCGGGGATGGCCCGGCCCAGCCCAGCCCACCCCGGGGCAGCCCCTCAGCATGGCGGCGGCGGTGCTGCGCCGCCTCAGCCCCTTTCCCGCCCGAACGGGCCCTTCTTCTTTCTCCACGTAAAACAATGGCGGCAGCGGGGCCCGCGCAGCCTCTCCCGCTCTCTCACCCCCAGCCAGCGGGGTGGCACCGGCGGGTTCCAGGCAGCCTCGAAGTGCCCACCGAGGCAAAAACGAACCCTGAAGGTGCTTATAATCCCAGTTGGGTTTTTCCCTTCTTTTGGCTGGCGCTGGTATGTGCCCTCATTTTTGAGGTACTGCAAGGTAAATGGGCCAACATGCTACATAAACCTTTAAAAAAAAGCAGAAAAATGTTAAGTCACTTAAAGGAATTCCCTGCCCTGAGCGTTACTGTGAAATCCTGCTTAACTTGCAGCGTGCTGACGCTCTCGCAGGTGCTGAAGGAAAAAGCCCGCCTGACGAAGCCCGTTCTCTGATCCAAAATGGCAGCTGCCTTCACGGGCTCGTGGTCCCCCCTCGCTTGGGCATAACACCTGGGAACAGCATGTTCTGCTCCAGCTCCAGCTTTGGGGCGAGGAAGGAGGTGCATTTCAGAAGGATGTCTTCTGGGAAAAGGGGGAGCCGTGATGAGGGACGTAGGCAACGTCCAACTTGCCTCTGCTGCGCTGCCTCAACCCACGGCGACCTCGCAGCCTCCGCGTGGCCTTTGCTAACTCTTCCCCTGTTTGCCTTTGCCTCCCCTTTCCACCTCTGGCTCAGAGGTTTCACCCAGAAGGAGGATATTCTGGAAACGGCTGTATTTAGCAGTACTCGCAGGGATGGATTTCCCCACAATCAAGGCGGGTAGGTAGGAAGGAGCGTTTTCCTCGCTGCCTGCGACCTGACGTAGCGTTTTGTTCTTTTTCACCTTTGCAGCCACCGCAAGCTCCGTGACCAGAGGAAGAGTGACTCGAGAGGACGTGCTCCCCACCGCCGCGTCCTCGATTGAAGGGGGCAGACGGAGCTGCGTGCTGGCAGAGACGGCCAAGGGTCGGTCATGTGGACCCTGGTTCAGGAGATGCGAACAGTTCGGAGAACAAGGTGTTTCTGTGGTCAGGGACTGAACCGCAGCCGTACTTCACCACTGGCAGCTCTGCATTTAGGTCATACTGCTCGCCTCGCCAACAGGCCCCTTCTCAGGTATTTACCGTCACAGGCCAGCCAAGAACTAACCCCAGACGGATCACTCTCACCTACAATGGGACAAGTCCCTCTGGACTGACCCATTTCTCTAGACACCCGTTTCTTTGGTCTCAATTCTTTATACCCTTGGAGGTGACTTCAAAAGAGCAACTTGATCACACCCATTGCGTTTCGCTTTTCACTTCTTCAACTGCTTTTAACTTTGCGCATTAAGCGTTCATTAACACCATCCACGTTTAAATTAGCGTGGTTGTTCCTGCGCACTTTGTTTAAACAACTGCTTTTTACACTTGTGGCTGAGCGTCAAATAAGGGAACTTCCAGCCAGCGATATCATCCACCCTAGAAGACAGGCACTCCCGAGTCAAACGGAGGAACAGCCCTCACACGGCCACACAAACACGCAGCAGCTGTGACTGATGGCTTTGTCCCCCAACAGGTCACGAGCATCGCGCCTCACCTCGGGGCAGGAGCGCAAGGCACCCCCAATCCATGGACTGGAAGGGGCAGCAGCATTTCTGAGCGCTCTGGGTGCCCTTTCCCGTTGTTTTCTCCTCCCACCAGTCAGCAGGACATTCTTTCCAGCCGCAACGAGCAGCTGCTGTACAGGTATCGCTCAACCCCGTGGCTCTTTCATCTAACTTTTACTCTTGCAAAGCAAAATAGCAGCAGAAGGTCCAGCTGTTCAGAGCATTGTTGGATATTTCCTTTGTTTCATTCACATTTCCAGTAAAACACTTTAAAAAACCCCACGCAGCCTGGGAAGACGGCTCTCCCGGAACACCTACTGTCCGCTACACACATGGAAATCAAGTATTTTTGGGGCGCCTCGCTGCCCGCGAGACCCTGGTGCTATAGGATACACCGTAGCGCTTCTTGCTGGCACCCAGGAATCGGCAAGATTTGGGGAGCAACACCACCTTTCCCGCTGGAATCGCTGGCAAGCAGTGTACAAGCACGGGGGTGGGGGAAGCAGCAGGTGCAAGAACAATTTTATGTATTATTAAACGCACTTGATGTTGGGAAACTCACCTGCTCAAAGCCGCCAACTGCCTTCAGGCTCATTTTTTTGCGGACCTGTGACCTGGCAGGAGTAGCAGCGCTTATCTCCGTCAGACCAACTCCAAGGGTTGATCAACCCGTTCCGTTGCCGTTTGCTCCAGGGAGGTCGCTGTCAGGAGTGGCAGCCACGGGTAGCTGAGCATGGCCCAAGCAGTGGCCAGAACCACCACCCGTCCTGCCTGCTGCCTTTCTGGTGTGGCAGAGAGAGGAGAAAGCCCGTGGGGGTTGAAGCAGCACCTACACCACCGAGGGTACTGCGATGTCCCTGGAGCCTGCCTAAGAGATCCCAAAGCAGGCCCAGCTGCCCAGGCTGCCACTGGATCGGGGTGGTTACACAAGCCCCCCAGGTTTTCTAGCATCACACACAGTCGCTTGAGGAGCAAAACACTAGCAAGAGGACCAAGAGCAGAGAAGACTAGCAGTGCTGAGCAGACAGGAGGTGACTGCCAGTTTCCTGGCAGCACTCGCCATCGCAGGGGCCACACAGGCTGCATTTCACTCCGCGCTTCTCAGCGCCGAGCTGCTCAAGCCGTGTGGTTTCCCCTTTCGGGTGCTGCCTACCATAGCAGGGGCCCCGGGGGCACGTCCCAAGGCGAGGCAGAGCACCCTTGTTCTCAGCCATCCTATCGGGAGAGCTGCGCAAGGCAAGCCAGCGGCTCTGCACGGATCAGAGGGGTAGCACAGCAACAGATTATTAAAAAAAGAGAAGCGCTATCCAGATTAACCTTTAATCCAACCAACACATGCATGCGAAAGGGCAAGCCGATATGAGATTCTAGTGCCAGCCAGCCTCTGCAGCATTGGCAGGGGTAGGAAGGAACAAGCTCCGGAGCAGGCTTTCCCGTAACGCTGCACTGCAGTTTCTTACAACTTCACCTGACTCACCAGCTGCTGCCAGAACCTAAGTGGCTGGCTGGAGTCCTGCTCCGATGCCATTGCTCACATTCAGCCCCCACCACCACCCGGCTCAGGTCAAGCACGCTGACTGTGCTTTGGTAAGGCAAGCAAGACCTAACCACACCGTCCTGAGCCACGACCGACTCAGGAAACGCACCCCATCCCCCTCTGCTTTTGCTCCGCGTGCTTTTGAGATTGACATCATAGCTGCGTTCGGATGCAGGGCTCATCCCCACGTTACACGTAGACAGCTCAGCCAGCCCCGTGAGCTTGCTGAGGTACCTCAACTAATGGCTAGCCTTCCCCTCCACAGCTGATGGAGGGACACGTACCCTGAGGGAGCAGCCAGAAACCAAAGCAGACTACAGGACATTTGGGATTCTCTCCATGGAGTCCCAGGATCTGGGCTCCTTGGCTAAGCCCTGTGTTACCTGCAGTGAATCAGGGGCCAGCCACCACCCAGGAGCTGCTGGGCTCATGGGGAGCTCCCTCAGGCCAACCCACCAGAGGCTTTGCTTTGGAGGAGAGTGGGTTTCCCCCTGGAAACCCACGCAGAGCATGTTTGGCAGCCTAGGCCTTGCCTTGGATTTTCTCCAATCCCACAAAGAGACCAAGGATCCGGGGCTCACCAGCACTCTCCTCCGGCTGGTGCCGTGGAGCTGTCCTGGCACCACAGCACTGTGTGAGGACATGAAGAACTCCCTACGCCCGGAGCAGCCGTGACCATGCCATCGGCACTCTCCCCTTCAAATTCTAATCCAGCAAAGACCAACTGCCCCCAGTCCCTCCATACAGCTCCAACTTACCCTGTGGGTTAAAAATTAATAAAAAAACCTAACCTCCTCCAGTCAAAGTAATAAGTAACATCAGAAACGGCCTCTTGCAGGCTCCGTTCTTCATCGATCCTCCTCTGCTGATCTTTCTCACGCATGCACATGCGCATTTTCCATTCTTTTTCCGTGTTTATACCAACAGAAGTGACTGGCGGGAAATAATGCAGCTGCAGAATTAAAGCAAGGGGAGATAAATGACCACACAAGCAGTCCATTAGGTAAATGTCAGTTCTCATATTTAATATTTTCATAATTTTGTTTGCAACATTTACCACATAAATCATCTAAATAAATAGATGCTGTACAGTCTCTTATCCATATCGGTACAAAAATAAAACCACACTTTGTGTCAAATTATACTTGAGCCTGCCCTCCCTTTGCTATTACAATCTCCTTTTACAGCACATACTCGCTCAGAAAAGGCATTATTCTCCGATTGGTTTGTTTGGAATTGGTTTACTCCCTATTTCCCCCCTCCCCTCCCCCCCAATACATTCAATTAGTCTGTACAAAAGCTAGAAGCTCATTCTGTGCAAAAGGAAGCTTTCTGTGTGCAAAGACTCGGATACTCTAGCGTGCTGACAGGAACAACAGCAACAACCGAAGAGACAAGAACAAGAATAATCGGGGACCCTCCCCCTCCAACTGACCCCATCCCCCATTTTTCCACTCCCCACCCCCCAACAGAAAGGAAGCGTACCAAATTAGATGAGTCAGTGCCTACGCTGAGGGAAAAGGTTGGTGCTGAACACCCAGCGAGAAGCGGGGTTCCCCCAGCCGTGGAGCTGGCTAGGCGAGGAAAAAGAGATGCTCTCATCTCGGCCCGCTCAGAAGGTTCGAGATACGCAGAACAAAAGCTTCATCTAAAGGATTTTGGTTCTTTTGTTGCCGTTCTGTTGGAGAGGAGGTGAGGAAACGGCCTCTGGAAAAATCCAGCAGCTACTGGAGACAGTTCCTGGTTTACCTTCCCTTTCTCTCCCCACTCCCTGCGGAAGGACGCATATCTCCCTGTTCCTCAGCTAAAATAAGGTGCAATTTTTCAGACAGGAAACTCTATCCCGATGTCTCCAGAGCTGGAAGAAGTGGTCGTAGTTCCAGACTAGGACCACTCAAACTGAAACTCAACTCCATTTTTCCCTTTCCTTAGGCAAAGGAGGTGGGGAGGGAAGAAGCCAACCTGCACCCTGAAGGGATGCCAGGGACTCCGCAAGCCTCCTGCCCTTTCCTTGGCACGGCTGGAGCACGCTCACCCCGCAGCCATGGGAGGGAAGCAAAGGGCTGGGTGGCAGCTCTGGAAAAATGGTAAGGAGCAGCCAGTGGCCTGAAACAGACACATCTTTGCTTTTCAAATGCCACTTTCAGACAGACAATAAGGAGTACTTAGCACTCCTAGTGCTTTGCATTTCCAAAGTGCTTCAGAACATACCTCAGATTTAAAAGCAACAACAAAAAACACAAAGCTGCTTAACATTTTGACAGATTTGCAAAAAGCTTCTTTGTGCTGACACTACATTTTCTGGATAAAAATTAATAATAATAAAAAGGCTTTCCACCTCCTCCTCCTCTAAAATCGCCCTCCCAGTCAAAACTCTGCTACCCCAGTAACGAGATAAACTGAGACAGAGGTTCTGAAGTCTTACGAGCTCTCCCCTTCAGGATCCAACTGGCACTCTCGAACATCATCCATGGTGCCTTTCAGACAAGCAGTCCACAGCAGATGGAAACAACCTCGGCAGCAAAGTTTCCACCCAGCCCGACTTGGTAGCAAGCCATCTCTCCCCTATCACAGGCTCCCACTGAGCCTGGCTCCTCTCTACAACTCCCAGTTAGCCAGGGAACATCTCCCACCTGCTCCCTGCTATGCCACTGCACTTCAAGAAGTGAAAGGTGCAATGGAAAGAGAGCTGGGTGAATGAAAAGGGACATCACGCCAGTGCTTGTTACAGGAAAGGATTTGAAGGGTCTGAATACAATTTTAAGTGATTGCTTCTCTCTCCTTCCAGTTTTCCTGGGGCTGTTTTGTAGGCCTTCCCCATCTTAACCAGCTGCTTGGGTGGAATCCAGGTGGTTCAACACCCTGAAGAGTCATGCTTTCTCTGCGAGGACAGGAAGGTCAGCAGGCAGAGGCCAACATGGTCTCCTGATCATAACCTATGGCCTCAAAACAAGCTTACCATGCCCTCAAGACAAGTGGTTTACAGACAAGCACGGCAAAAGCAGCACGTTCCCTTTACCTGTGGGCCAATGCTGTACACTCCCGTGCAGAATCACCCTAGGCAAGCTGCTGACGTGCACGTCTCCCCTTGCTGTCCCAAACAGTGAAAGGCAGATACATAAACACAGCACTGACCGTCTCTGCCCCACAGAGCCCCCTCGGAACTCCGAGGGACATCCTCCGGCTGATGCAAGGGATCCGTTTCACTAGAGTTCTTCACACTTCTGACATGCCCTTAGCTCACTCAACGTGACTTGGAGGCTACTCCTTCCCTCCCTTCCCTGACACGCAGCTGCCCCTACTATTTTCCTAGAAAGACCCACTGTTCTCTTCTTCCTAGGCTGCAGGTAAGCAAGGGAGGAACAGAAGATGGGTAGATACCCATTAGCCTTAGAAAATGAGTTTTTTCACACTTTCCTTACTTCAGAATGCAAAAAAACTTAAAGCTTGAGAGGAGAGGAAGGGGTGGAGGAGTGGTGGTAGATTTAGCTTTGTACAAATGCATGGATGTGGCTGACAGCCCTCGCTGCTGCCTTCCGCACTCCAGCCTCTGTTGTGGCTACCACCGAGGGTCTTGCATGAGCTACCCTGCCTATTTTTTGACCTGTGCGAGGCCTCCCCTCTCGATTCCAGCGAAACCATCAAACAGCACGAGCTGGCGTACAGCAGGAAACAGTGCTGGGGCCAAGGGCCCCCTGTGAGGTGAACAAACAATTTTATACATTCAGTCACAAAACAATTCTGGACAGTTTCACCACACTAACGACAGAAAGAGCCATTCCTTTCTCAACAAGCTTCTTTCTGTCTGAGGCTCTGGCATAAGCAAGGGTCAATTCACTAATAAATTTGGGCTTATTTTGGCAAACGGAGCTGCTTTTGGGTGTTCTCACAATAATATCCTGGCCTTGCTTGAAAAAGAAAACAAACCACCCCAAGCACCTTGGTCTGACTTCAAAAGCAGAAGGGGCCCCCGAGCAAATGCAAGACAATAAGGAGCATGCAGGAGCTGTGAGGCTACTTAATGCCACAATTTACGTGTTAAAACTTACTGTTCTGAGGCATCACTTATGTATCAGAGCAATAACATGTAGTTTCTAACCATCCAGGAACAGAGGCAGTCCTGTCCTTTCCAATTTTGTTTTAAACACAGTGTTAACAAAAAAGGTTTTCGTGAAACCCCTCAGTTCTGTCATACCATTTGCAGCGAGTTCACTGTGAGAAGATCTATGAAATAAAAACTCCTGTCCCCACCAGCGTGGCTGGTAAATTCTCACATGGAAGCAGTTTTAAGAATGACTATTGGAGAAGTTTGTTTCCTGCGTTCAGTCGTTTCCACTGGCTGAAGTTTGTTTTTCTTGTTTACAGCCACGGAGCCAAAGGAGGTATGGGAGAGTTAGCCCATTTCTATTCTCAGCTTGCGCTTCAAATAGAATTATTAAACTCAGCTTCAGCTGGATGCTATTCTGGCTCTTCTAATCAAACGGAATGCTTAACAAAGCTCCAAGCACAGCATCTGACTTTCACGATATGTTAGCCCAAGAGGTCCCGATTCAGGTTTCGGGTTCAACTGGCAGATGGACAATACTGGGGAGAAGAGACAAGTAAACCCAGACCACCTCTCTTGCCATTGCCAGTAAAACCCTTGCACATGTCTACACCTGCAGAAGTGGAATCAAGCTAATTCTGAAGTCCCTGAAGGCCAGCTCTACCAAGGAAGTTTACGACAATACATCACCAGACAATATGGAACAGAGGCACATTTTAAAAAGACCAAGAGAAAAAAATCTTCTCACAAAAGATTTAAGATAAGCAAGAATTCATGAATGTCAAAAAAAAAGTTCACCCCAAGAGAATAACTGCTTAGTTTCCTACCACAAACTCCTCCTCACACACACAAATCAAACCCACGCACATGCAACCTGTTGTACCGTCTCAACCTGACAGGGGTTAACTCCTCATTGACCTGTACGCAGAGCAGCGTGGTAGCCAGGTACTTTGCTCAACACTTCGTGCAGCAAGATGATTAGTCACTAGCGGAACAAAAGCTAGCCTGATCCAAAAAATGATTAAGATACGAAGCTGTGGGTGGATCCTCTCTGAAAGACCACTACAGGGCTTTGAAAACTCCACTGCAAGAGAAGATGTTTAAAGAGAAATGCCAAAACAAAATATTGAGAAGTCTCAACTGGTCAGTGGGGACAGAAATCCAGTTTATTAGGACAAGCTCTTTCCTGCTGCAGGATTGGTATTGCTTCCCATGTCAGCCAAAGCCAGGAACCTTCATAAATGGGAAGCTTTTTTTGATGTATTTGTACACTGAGATGAAGACAGGACAAAGGCGGCAGCATCTTCATTAGAATAAAGCAGACAGACCCTATAAATGCCACAGAAATTTAGCAGGATGAGATGGAGTTCAAGACTAAAAAAAAAAAAAAAAAAAAGCTGGAATACTCTGCAACCATAACTCCCTGGCTTGCTATGACCCTCCAGAGTGGACTCAACCACGTGGTGTGTCCACTGGTCACAACAAAAGAGACGCAGGTATTCAGCACGTTTGGCAGGTGTCAGGAAGAGGGGGTGCGTGGGTGAAGTTGACAACCCTATCTGACCCCACATCCTGCAAGAGAGGGTGCAAATCCAGATACAGAAACCCTGCTCTGGACATCCACGTTCAACAAACATCCTGAGCCTGTAATGCTTACCTCATCAATTTGCCCTTGCTAGCTACTACAAGCTTCTTTCCCACTTGCTCTTCCCCACCACCACGTAATTCCACCCACAGCTTCCACCTCACCTTCTCAGATTTCTCCATAATAAAACTCCCATGTCACCACTTTGGGAGACGAAAGGTTAGTCCAGAAATTCAAGATCTTCCTAGTGGTCCCGAAACTGCTGTGACATGGTGGAAGACAGGCCTGCTCAAACAGCAATGAGTTAGAAGGGGAAACCCTAAGCCTACACTGAGCTGCCGTATCCTATCCAAGGTAAAATCTGCTTTTAATAATAAAAACCGTAGGGGCAGTCCAAGCACTTTGCTAAAAGTAGGTGTTTGGAGAAACCCTAGAGCTCCCAAATTCCGCAGGCCAGCAGCCAAGCCCTTTGAAGGAAGGCAATGAGGATTTCCACAGGTGTCTCAGAAGGCTCATAACTTCACTTAGAATAAATACAGCAGGGTAAGAGATGCTCGGGTGGGGAGAAGAAACAGGATTTAAGGACAGTAATCATGACAATAGCCAGTGTTACCCTGCAGCACTCTGTCCTGCAGTTCCCACCTCAGACTCCAGCTTACATTTCCTGCTTTCCATAGGAAAAGGTCTATATTTAAATTATTTCAATAAAATTTGCTTTTAAAACTAAAGGAAGAGAACATGCGTGTGCAAGAAGAGATGCTAGCCTAAACTACCAACTGAGAATACAGTAATTCTCCAAAATCCTCCAAGCATCACAGGCAGTCCAGCACAAGGCACTGTCAAGTGCAAGACCAGGCAGGGTCTACTGAAATGCAGACCACTTTCCTCCGCAAAGGTTTTTGAGCCTTCCAAGGGGCAGTTCCCATCAGTAAAGTAGAACAGCATCACAGATACTGTGAGGAGACCGGAGTCACACAAGAATGTTACACCCGGGCAGTACGATCCAAGAATTCTCATTGCAAAGGACTAAGTATTTCCCCCCCCCCAATCTAATACATGCCTTCCCCACATGTTGTTTACCTTGGATCTCTCGATGGGATCCAAGAACAGAATTTGCTGCTAATCAAGGTCCATTTCTAGCTCAGTTCTGCCCAATTCCTGTGTCCTGGGCCTGTGCCAGCATCCTGGATATCTCTGCAGTGCCAGGCAATGCTTCTGTTGTCCTATTAGCCCCTCCTCCCAGGGGAGAGGAGTCAGTTTTCAACCAACTTATTACCACAGATTCAGGGCAGCATTTGTTATTAATACTGAATTTGGCAGAGGGTAAGAACACCCCGCTTTCCATAACGCGTTCCTCACGCAGCAGAGCCCAGCCTGGAAATCCCGTTTTGCATATACGGAATGGCATGTCTCGACTGCCCTGGGTTTCTGAGCTTTTAACGAGGGCAGATTGAATTTACGTCGCCAATCTAGATTTCAGAGAAGCATTTCAGTCCTTCCGCGTGATCGACAACCGAAGGGAGGAACCTCTGCTATCTACAGGGCCCCGTGCTGCAAGGGCTGACTTACCACAGGCAGGCAAACACAGTTCTGGAGTCCTGACAGCAGGCCACAGGGAAAACAGCACTGGAGAGAAAGTCTTAACAGGCTGGAGTTATCTACACAGGTAGGATCCATCGCCTCTCGCTGCTGCGGGAAGAGAGGGAGGAGGAAGGTGGGAAGAGCAAAGCACAGAGAAGTATCTTTATCCAAGGGCTATCAATTGCAGAACAAGGCAGCAGGCTAGAGATCCAGCTCCCTTTCCACCTCCACATGCCCTCTCCCCACAAATGCAGCTGCTGCCACTTAACAGGATAAAAGGGGAATTGTTCAGCTTGCTGCTTTCACATCTAGGAGGGGAGTCTTTGCCAGGGAAAGGGCTGTCAGTTTTTCAGACGGACAAAGCAATGACAAACACACACCCCCTATACTGCCCTTTTTTGCGTATCTGAAAGGGGAAAAAGGAGAAGAGAAGAAAAAAAAATTAAGGTCTCTGTAAACATTTTAAGGAGACATTTTGGATTTTTTTTTCCTTAAGGGATAAAATAACCCTTTCCTAGCCCCACCCTAGAAGCACTGGTTTTGGGGAGCACTGAAAACGGAGACTCAGAACTGTGCACTCCGGTCTCGGAAGAAGCCCTCAGCCACTTGTGCTTCTCTGAAAGTGACGGTAATGGAGTTTGCCGTGATGTCCGTCACTGTCACTTCGCTGGGGGGCACAGTGGGAATCCAAGGGAGACTGCCGTCCACATCTGCTGCAGAAGGAGAGGCAGATAAGAGCGTGTTAGAGAGAGAGAGGGAGAAGGAAGAGGAGAGGGAATGGAAGGATGGAAAAGGGGCCTCCTTTCTGCCAAACACTGTGTGAAATCAGCCTGTACTGAGTCTGCACACACAAGGCAAGAGCGAGCATGGGCAAGCCCTCCCCTCAGAGGCTGAGGGAAAATGGAGGATCACTGCAGGATACAATGGGAAAAGAAAAGAGTAGCAAAGGTGTCCAGACACACACCAGCACCAGAGCAGCCTACGCACAGGTCAAAAGATTCCCGCACCACCACCCAGCTCATCTGACCACCCACGATTCCCTGATACCTCTCACCCCATCTCAGCCCGATTTGGTTCTGAGTCGGCAAAGCAGACTCACCCTGACGTAAGCTCACCTGCCTGTAAACACCCTGCCCTGCCGAAAAGTCAAACCCCACAAACTCTGACACACACACTCTGCAGATACTCCTACGGGAGCCAAAGGGATGCAAAAAAAGAGGGTCTTCGTTGTGCTGCACCTGCAATGCAGCCCGGGCGCGATTCTCTCACAAACCCATCAACAATGCCTCACCGAGAGGCTGCTGTCCCTTTCTCACATCCTTCCTTTGCTGCCCAGTAGCTCCACACAAGAAACGCAAGCATCCCTGCGCTTTCTCACCACAAGAATAACTATCAGTCCCTCTGCCACCCAAAGCCTCACTTCCAGCTCAGCCACAAACATATACAGAGAGAAAGGAAAACATCCCCTCTCCCTGTCACTATACACCTTGTTGTCCCAACCTGGGCAAGGAACAAGGGCCCCTTAAGAGTGTCTCAAATACCTGGGGTGCCTACTTTCACCTCAGGGAGAGTCCACTCCCCTGTAACAACTGGGATTCCATGTGTCAAGGGGAGAACAGAGAGGAGTTTCATTTCTGTAGTGCCATCCATTCTTCTGATCCCCAAGTGCTTTAAAGCTTCTGGGGGGAACAGCCCCCCACGTTTGCCCATTGCCAGGATGCAACACTGGGTTCCTCTGTGCTAGCCCCATTGCTGCCTCCCTGGATTCTGGGTGCTGTTCGAGTCCCACTCTAAAAGGAGGGCGATAGCACTGATGCCCAGAACACAGCCTTCTCCCCAAAACCCTGCCATTCTCCAGCCTACCTAACAGCTATTCCTAGCAAGGAGTAACAATCCCTTAGCTACCACAGGCAGCACAATCTCCGGTTTTCCATTCCTCAGGAAAGCTACGCCTTCAGAAGCTCTCATAATGCAGGGATAGAGTTTCCCTGGTAACTCAGAGCAACACGCACATCCCACAGCCCTCCTGCACAAGATGCTGGTATCCCTCCTCAAAATACCAAATGTGCTTGGACATCTCTCGTGCCTACACTCACGCTGCCTACTCAGTGGGATCAGGCAGGAGTTACTACCTCACTCATCCCCCTCCCACACAGCAAGAGATTTTAGAGGATGTGGGGCAAGGAAAGGGAAGGAGGGGCAGAGGAATGCTCTGTGGGTTCCTAGTGGCATTCCTGCGTGCTCCTCAGAGCAGCACTGAGGGGACTGCTGGTGTCCGAGCTTGTCCACTGCCAGCCAAGCTCCGTATAGCAGAGCAGGAGGCTCAACATGTGCGAATATGCGGACAGAGGCAGAGTTCATCACTGTCACACCCGCAAGTCACCTCTGCTGGGAGAAAACTAAGAGGGGAGTAACCTGTAGCATCTTCTGCATGTTTTCTAACACTGGGAGGGGCATCGCTGATAGAAGACTACAGAGAGGCAACAGCACCAGAACAAAGCAGATTAATCTGTGCTGTTCATCCAAACAAGAAAGGAACTTGCAGGCAAGCGGGCCACAATGTGAGCCAGCAAGAGCTGCTCTGAGGACCTGACCTAAAGCACAATCTCAGGATGAGGCAAGCAAGGAGGAAGCGTGCAGAACACCCTTCCCATGCCCCAGAAATTCACAGCCCAGGTGTGCCTGGCCTTACCTTCCTTGCTGGTGTGCTGCATGGCCTCCCAGTCCTCAGGGCCCTGCCTGGCCTCCAGGCCCACTGCATCGTTCAGGAAGAAATCACGCCTGCAGTTTCGGCTCTCCAGGCTTGCCATGCGGGGGAACTTCTTCCTTGACAGTCGCAGGTACTTCTGGTTTTTGCGCTGCTTCCGGAGAGAGAATGGCAGGACCGCTCCCCCAGTCTTCTCCGAGAACTCTGCCTGCCCTGGCTTGGCTGCAGGCAGGGTACTGTCTCCTCCTCCAAACCTCCGTGCAAGAGAGAAGCAGAGCTTCTCTTTTCCCTTGTGGGCGCTCCTCAAGTCCATGCCATAGAGCCGCTGCCAAGACATCAATGCAGCAAAGGTCAGATTGGAAATCCCATCATACAGTCAGGGCTCCCACCTGGGAGTCAGGAAACTATTCTTTGTTCAGTCCCCAAGTATCCTGATGACCTGGGATAGGTTGTGCTGCTTCTACAACACTGTTTCTCTCACCTCTTCAACTGCCATCTAAGCTTCTCCTAACATGTTCTTCCTAGGATTTGCTGCTTTTCATGGCAACAGTCAAAGCATGCCGGATTTCTGCTTTGCACCAGCTGCTACCTTTAACATGCTGGAAAGTCCAAGCCCAGCATGAAATTAAAAGAGCACACAAATCAGGTAACCTGCAACCACCCAAGCCCAAAGTTTACAAAATCCCAATCCAGAGAGAAAGAGCTGTTGCTGGTTTTCTGGGGTTTTTTTGTTTGTTTGTCTGGTTAGTTTGGTTTCTCTGAACACAAGTTAGCTGGCTGTTCAGCTAACAGCCTAAAACTATCTGCCTAACCACTGATTTCATGTTGTGGTGTTAGCTTGTTACCTCCAATTTTGTCCCCACAAAAGCAAACAGACAGTTTCCCCTGCCCTGTGAGCAGAGGAGCAGCAGCTGAGGAGTTAGAAATGAACAGAAGAGCAAGAGGGTACCTGCAGTAGGAGGCGCTTTGGTTTGGGGCCTCTTTTCCTGTACCCCGATGCACGGTCTCTTTCTTCCCTGGGAAAGAGGAACACAAATCAAACTGAGTACTAAATACCACAGCACAATGCCCAATCAGAACTTCTACCTTCCGCAGCACAGCTCCTTCATTAAAACCCAATGGCAACCAGTGTGGGCTTGGAAAACATCCCAGAATTGCTTCTTGTAGGAGGGAAAGCCTTGCAATAGGGGAATTTCTCTGACCTAGCAGATCAAGGATGGGTTAGAGAAACTTATCACCCTGCATCACTGCAGTCCAGCCCTGGACCCAATTAAAACCGGAGACTGATTGCTCTGTGGTTCAGTGCTGCTTGTTCTTGGCCTCATTCCCTGAACAGCGCCAATCGGAGCGGCTTTAACCCTGTCTTGTCCTCCTCAGCCAACACCAGGGTACAGAGATCAAGCAGGACTCATTGCTGTACATCTCATCTTTGACTGAAGTAGAGACAATGGGGACACTTGATGCACACTGTGAAACAAAGACACTATTTCCCTGTGTCCAGGGAGAGAAAGAATGTGCGCCCTTACTTTTCTTCATAAGCCACTACCAGGCGAGGGTCCAAGATATGATCCTCTGGCTCCCATGTGCTGTATCTGAAGAAAAACATAAGGAATGTAAAGTAAACAATACTTTAACGAACCACTCTCTCTGCAGGCCTGCTACCAGTGTGCTGCGGCCCTGGATACTGTCTTTGCAAGGGTCGGTGGGGCCTGCCACAACATTGCGAGAGCTCTGAGGAATCCCAGCCATTCCCTCCCTAACTTCCCGCAGACACCACCTCCCCTTCCCAAAACAGGCAGGGCCAAGCGTCAAGCAGCTCTTTGCGGGAGAACAGGGAAGGCTTTCCTCCCCAGGGCCCCCTCCACACTGTTTGCAAAGCCTGTGCAGACACTCACAAACTGATTTGGTCAATGCCTGAACAGGTCTCCTCTGCAGCACCGCCTCAAATCCAACAAACCCCATGGAACAACGAGACGTGATCTGGTACAGCTTTCTGAAAAATAGGTCTCTCTTAATTTAGAGCGCTCAAAGAGTAAGTACGCTTTCTCACCTACGTTATTAATTACCTCTAATCACAGGAGCTAAAAGTATTCATTTGAGTTTAATTTTTCTCCACTGATGCCATTCAACTAAACATGTTCAGAACCGGGCCCCGAGGCAAGTTGATGGCCACTTTCCAGCTATTCCTGCTCTCCCTGGACTCCCCCTGCAGGTCATTTCTCTCTGGCAGAAGTCACCTGCATTTCTGTACCAGCCCATCTGCGTTGTGGCCAGGGCTACCAAAACTACCCCAAACGAGCTTGATGCTCTGCATGTAGCCTGTGAAGAGCATCACTCGCTGCCCCATCTCCCTCCTCGACTGCCAGACTCCTGTGACGGGAGTCAGATGCTCAGGAAAGGACTGAACCCACCCAGCAGACAAGGCCAAAACTGGTTCCCAAAGGGCACAGCTACGCCTAATACCAGGGAGAAGCAGCCAAAAACTCCCATTGTGGAAGGTGAAAGGATCATAAGGTGGTCCTCGTGGCATGTTTGCTTCTGAGGGACAACGTTTGCCAAAAAAAGGTGGGTGGTATATCTCCACACAACTTCAATGGCAAGAAAGCAAACCTGACTGCCCAAATGCCTCAGAATGTTCATTTTCATGGAAGGTGAGGTCCAGGGCCTGGAGGCAGAACCCCTCCCAGCCCCTGGGGAGGAGGGCCAGCGAGGAGCCACATGGAGGTGGACAAGGGTACATTTGTATCAGTGCCTTTAAACAGGGGGGAAAGCATTTTAGGATGTTTACATTTCTGGAGGAAGCACAGGCTGCACATGAGGGCACGGCATACGTGCCTACATGAACACAGGGGAGGTGGTTTGGGAATGCTTTTCCCTTTCATCCCTCTATTAGACAGAAGAAAGGTACTAAAATCTAGAAGCACGTCTGGAGAATGGTTCTAGAAATGACTATAATTCTTTTGCAAGAGGGAGAAACAAAAATATGAAATTCAGATATCCCAAGGTGCGCTGTACACCAGAGAGTTAAGAACAGACATGTCTTCATCAGCAGCTGATCCCTCCCTCCCTTGCTGAAGCCTCCTGCAGCAACCTGACTGTGAGCTGTCAAAGCCAAGATGCTGTTTCAACAGAGGAAGGTTTCCTCCCAGCTGCAGGGATTCTGGCACTCGTTCTACAAATTTAAGAAAATTAATAACACAAGGAGGGTTAAAAAAAGAGACATCAGATTGCTTTTCATGGGCAGGAGAAGAAAGGGGATTTGCTTTAAAAAAAAAAAAAAACACAAACCAGTGGGTGTTGCCTTTTTCTCTGCAGCTCAATTTCTGGCTTTGCTGCAGTAGCAAAACACTGCATATAAAAAAACCCCATGGTTGGGTTTGCCACGCGCGCGCGCACGCACACAGAGCTGTATAGATGGGTACGCACAGCCCAGGCTGCAGCGTACTGCAGAGAGCAGGCACTCTGGAAAAACATAGATCATATGATCTGCCTTCCCCCTCCTTCTACTCCTCCTCTTCCCCCTCCCCTCTTAACTCCAACACAAGTTGTAAACAAGCTTGTAGCTAGAATCAGACTGTAACTCCTCCATTCCCTGGCTCCAGCAGTATAATCCAGGAATTTGAGGTGCAGGGTGTTAACAAGAATTTTTTTAATAAAAAGAAAAAAAAAGAAAAAAAGAAGTGAAATACCAATTACATGGGGAAGCCACAAACTACCAACCTATCCTTACTCCCTTCCCTGAAGCCTCCAACGGGAAGGATGGGATAACAGGTACAGAGATTACAAAGAGCAATGTGACAAAGTTGGGGAGGGGAATGAAGATGAATACGACATGGGATGAGGAAACAGAATACCTTGGAAGCAAACAGCTTGTGGTGCTGCATGACATCACAGGCCTGTGTATGTTTAGAAACAAGGAACAGAGACTGCTAGCAGGATGAGAGGGACTTCAGTGCTCAAAGCATCTTGGTTTTAAGCAACTCAAACCACTGAGTGAACAGTTAAAATGGGGGGGGGGGGGGGGGGCAGGAGAAATCAGTGCTGCTCAGGTTTGGAGTTTGGAGGAAGAGGGACAGTGTTTGGACATGTCGCAGCATCAAAAGAAGGGAACCCTGACATCCCCTCACTCCCTGGGTACAAGGCTGTGCTTTTAATTCCCAAAAGAGAGCTTCTGGCTCGCCCTGAGCTCCAGCACGCAGGGCAAGGAAATGCAGCAGTAAGAATAAGGGCTGCTCTGTCCAAGGAAACATTATGCCATGCCTCAGCCCACCTTCTTGGCAAGTGATTTTGCAAGAGAAGGACCTCAATGCATTAGCTGAAAGGAGAATGGGATAAACATCAGTATTCTGGCCAAAAGGGGGTAGTGCCTCACAGGCTACAAATGCATTTCTCAACCTCTACCAGTGATTAAATTAGGTTTGGCTAATTAGGAGGCTCAAGCAGTCCAAGAACTGACCCACACTACATAGCAACTGGTGCTCAATAAGTGCACAAGGTCACACTTTGACAGCAGAACTTACAGTCAAGAACAAAGTCACCCTCTCCCACCACCACCACCAGAGAGGGGAAGCTGCTATATGTTCACCCACGCCCTATAAGCGCAACGATTAGGCACAAGGGAACGCCTTCCAGCTTCTTGGACGCCAGGTACAACCTGCCAGGACCACATCCTGGCGGGCCGCCACTTTCCGACTGCAAGGATGAAGCAGTGAAAGCGGCCCCCTTTGCTTAGCAACATGCAGCGCCCCTGCCCGTGTAATGTAGGCATACCCACACATTCAGTTACAAGCAGAAAAGCAATGGCAAGGCCCCATATGGGCTGGCCAGGAGGCTGTTCTACTAGCCTGCTAACTAACAGTAATATTCTCCAGTTACCTAACCCTTTTAATCTCAAAGCATTTTGCAGGCTGTTTAGGCACAGAGCAATCACCCTTCTTCAGAGGCAGCTGCATTTTAGTAAGAGAAGTATCTGAAGTATCTGTAAACAGTGCACAGCAATGCTGGGTGAAAAAAAAAAATGTAATTCCTTCCCCCCCCTTTGCAGCATAGCAACCAAAGCCAAGGCAGCAAAAGCACTTGAAATAACAGAAGGTTTTGGACGAGGAAACAAAGGCATGGCGGTAATTTTCAAGGGGCAAAGATCACCTGCATTTGGCTACAATCAATAAATCTGAAACATTGCCCCTTTCCGTTGGTGAACTGCAGAGGGCAAGTGGTAGGACAAGACGACAAGGCCATCAGCTTGTTTTCTACTTTAAAAGACTGCATATAGACCTAAAAATAAAATCGGGGTCCTCTCGGTGCCAACTCAGAAAAGCGGGTAGCATTCCAAGTTCAGAAGACTCAGGGTTCCCTGTTGAACTCGTAACAAATTTAAAACTGTTTGTATCTAGAAAGCGTCTCAAAGGAATGTTTCAGCGGTGGCAAAACCCAGTCAGAATAGATTGGCACACTGTTTGGATCCCTCAGCTGCCAGTCTGGAAATAAGATTTAGTTTTGGTTTGTGGCTCTCTGGTTTTGTTTATCGCTGTTGGAGTGAGGCACAAAAGGTTACCCATTGAGAAAGAGATGCTCAGCTGCAGAGAGACAGCGCAAGCTATTACCCAATAGTAAAGAAAGCGAGTAAAAGGCAAGTAAAACACAACTTACTTTGGGGGCCATCCTTTCCACTTCACCAGGTATTCTACTTTACCCTAAGGGCGGAAAAAGGGAGAAGAAAACAGGTGAACCCCACAACCAAATACAGGCTAGGGTAGGAGAGGCAACCAATCAGGAGGACTAAACTCTGCAACTGAAAAGCTCATTTCCCATAGCTTTATTTTCAAAACAAAGCCACTTCCTCATGCAGCTACACTTGCTATTCCCTTCCCCCTCCCCCCCACGCCCCCCAAACACCGGTAGGCAGGGGTATTTAAGCGTGCTTGAACTGCCATCAGCTTGGGTTCATACCTTTGCAGAAGCCCAAAAGCCAACCGGTGAGCAGGACTGCAACCACTCCTGCGTTTACAGGCAATCCTACAAGAAGTCAGCACGCGTACACACGAGAGGGAGATGCGTGCCAGGAGCAAGTGTCAGAGGAAATTTTTTTTTGAGCGGGGAGAAGTAATACAATATTTCAGAACCTATGAAGCATCTCTTCGGCTTGTTCCCTTCCAGTTGCTACACGCTTGACTCAAACACTGCGCCACCCGTCAGAGCGGCTCAGCCTTTTGACCCAAGCGAACAGCAGCTCACAGCTGAAGTTCAGAGTTACACCTTTATTCGTTTACTCGAAGTACATGATTTAAAAAGCAAAACAAAGTGCAGCGATTGGAAACCACGGTCAAGGGCTCCCGGAGAACACGCACAACCAGGAAAATCTTCGATATACTGAGGGGCTCACTGAGCGCTTCCCAAAGCACGGCAGAGGCCTTCGTGCGCGCAGGACGACCACCCCTCCAGGTGCTGCGGGCACCTTACAGCAGCACAGCAAGCGGAGCGCCCGGGTACTTGAGCCAACCCCGGGCTCGTTTTCCTCGTGGGGGGCTCCCCTGCTCCTCAGTGTTTGGAAACACTGCCCTGTGAGGCACTTCCCACCGCAGGGTTGATGCCCTAACACCCCGTGGGGACAGGGAGCGCTCCCACAGCCGAGGAAACTGAGGCACAAAGCCGGCTGCCCAACCTTCCCAAATCCTCTCTTCATTCGGGGCGGCCGGTGCTTCGGCACCGATTTTACACCCCCCCCCAGTGCTGCCCCAGAGCCTCCCCCGCCCCCGCCCCCACGCGCGTCCCTCGCCCGGCCCTGCAGGCCCCAGCGCGGGGCCGCCCCGGCACTCCGCGCTCGTACGAGGCGGGAGAGGGGCTGGGGGTGTCCCGGCGCGCCCCCCACCCCTCTTTCGCCGCAGCCCACCTTCCGCACGCGCTTCTTGCGGATGCTCTCCACCGCGAACACCTGCTCCCCGATGGCCGACAGCTCCATGCAGCGGGCGGGACGGCGGCCCCGCCACCGGGGGTGCGGGGGAGGGGGGGGTGAGGGGGGAAGCCGGCTGTCACAAGGCGAGCGGGCGGGTGTGTGCGTGTGGGGAGGGGGCTGCCTCCAGCGGTGGCGGCCGTTACCCGCCGCTGCCCCTCACACGCCCCCTCTGCGCGCGGCCGCGCCCCCTTCCCCCCCGCCCCCCCCGTCCCGCTTTATGAACCTGCGCAACGTTTTCCCCGGCGCGCGCGCGGGGGGGCGGTGAGGAGGCGGGGCGCGGCGCGGCGCGGCGCGGCGCGCGGCTGGGGCGGGAACCGCCTGAGGGGCCGCCGCCGCCGCCGCTGCCGCCGCCTTCCTCGCCTCAGCCCCCGCCGCCGGCAACCCGGCCGCCCCCTCCTCGCTCCGCTCACGCTGGCACCCCTCTTCCCTCACGAAAAGGCCCGTGGGTTCCCGTTCCCGGCGCCGGCGGTGGTCTCCAGCCGCCGCAAAGCGGCGGGGGTTACGAGTGCCCTCAGCGATGGCGGGCGGGAACGCGGGAGGGGCAGCGGCGCCGACCGCTGTGGCTCGTCTGCCCCGGCACCCGCTGCAAATGGCTCACGGTGTAGCGCTGCGGGATTTTAGGGAGGTAGCACCCAGGGAGCTGCTATTTGAGAGCCCCAAACGGGCAGGACGCACGGCCATCTCTTCGGGGTGGCCGAGGCTCCCTTGGGTGAGGCACGGGAGAACAGGCACACCGCGAGCACGGGCACACGGACACCTTGTCCAGGCTCCCTCACCCATCTGCTGCGCACAAAGGTGCTTTTGCTCCCCAACCACTACGTGAAATGACAGATTATTTTTTAAGTCTCTTGCGACATCTCTCCGTCAGAGCGAGGACTTATTCCCACATCCACCTGTCCCCCCACAGCTGTGCTTCGTCACCGCTGTCGCTGCACGTCGCTGGACGCTGTTGGGATGCGAAGTTTGGGACGGGATGAACCTTACCGAGTTAATATATGTTCGTAGGTTTGTTTGAAAGGGCTGATTTTCACTCGACATACCCGATCTGTAGGAGTGGGTACGGTAGTGTTGGGTTGGCGGTTGGACTAGATGATCTCACAGGTCTTTTCCAACCTTGGTGATTCCGTGTGGATGCAGTTACTGGCAGGGTGCTTATTCCTGCCGCAGCCGTTTCAGAACTCAAAGTTCACTGTTGGGAATTGTGATCGTTGGGCTAACCATTACACAGACCTGGCAGTTTATAGCGCAGTTTTGGCTCTGTAACAGCGTAGCCATTGAATAGTCAAGGTGTTGGTACCGTATTGCAAAATAATAGTAACAAAGCTTTGATCTTTTTAGTCCTTCCTCTCTCGTATTGAGCTTCAATGTTTTAGAGGGAATAGAGAGAAATAGTTAAGATAAATTTCACTTTGCGTCTCAAAATCAAGAACTTGAGAAAAACCAGAGACAAAAGAAGATCGGAACATTCCTCTGAATTACAAGGACCTGTTTTTAATCCCTTTCCCTGTACTTGAATCCAATTACTGTGGTGCTGAACTGGAAAATGGAAGAAGCTGTGCTCCAAAGACTCCCTTAGGACAAAAGAAAGAAATCAAAATCCCACAGTCACAACAAACTTGCAGACAAATCCATTATTGATCAACTGTTGGGGTTCTTAGCGCAGGACATTTACAACTTGTTCTTTAACATATGTCTTTTTAAGGTCAAGGAGGTGTATAGATCAAAATTAAAGAAACTTTGTTTATGAATGTAAAACGAATCAACGCTCAGTTTGCTCGCAAGCTATAATACTCTTCTTATAAATAGAGTTGTACAGCAAGAACCCACACACTCGATATCATCAGTGTACTTTCTGCACAGCTTTTCCCTTCTTTCTTTCTGCTTTTCCCTTTTCTCACGCCAGCCGTTGACCCGAGTGCAGTTTAAGCAATATTTGCGTTGGTTATGTCGCAGCTTTGGACAAATGGCACTCCTTTGCCTGGAAGGATGAGTGATGAAATCCCTCCATAAGATGACACCAGCACGCAGCAAAGTTCCAGGCAAATCCCACAGCGTAACAAACCCATGTGTTCCTTGTCCGCTGAGGGATTTTTCTGTGCAGGTGCTCCTTCCTTCCCGGGGGCTTTATTCTCATGGGTGGTTGTTCGGGGTGCGGTGAAACCTGTGCGAGTCGGGACTGCTACAGTGACGATGTCCCCCTGACGCCTGGGGTGTCTGCAGCACCAGAACCGTCTGCTTGTGCCGCATTTTACTTTTTAGTGTCTCACCACACCTGTCAGTCCTTTTGCAGAGGGTTTGTTTGTTTGGGGTTCTTTTTTGCAACGTTTTGAGCAAAACCATTACTGTTTAAAGCTATTACACCACTGTTACTTTTCATTCTACTAATGGTTATACTGTAATTTGAGTAGGTGTTTGGTTTGGTTTTTTGCATTGCCAACCTAAAACTGAACCCAAAAGGTGAAGAGAAAGAACGTACCCCTTCCTCCTCCCCTCCAAGTTCAGAATTACCGTTAAGTGAATGTTACTAAACCATTTGTAGGAGCTAGAAATAATTAAGACAAACAATTTAAGCAATCAAGTTTTTCAGATCTTACAGCCTGTTTCAGCAGTACTTTAAAAGCCATTCTGTGATAAAAGACCTTTCCTAAAGTATATCAAGAACTAGATTAGAGCAATCTTTATTGGAGCTGTTCTTGTTACAACTAATTGTACAGTCGCACTGATATACAGCAGTGAACTCAGTGCGCAGAAAACCAAAGCAAATATTGAACCTTCCTTAGTACAGATTCGGAGACCCAGATCCAGGAGCCCTTAATCAAAATTCCAATTAACTTCAAAGAGTTTTACTAGAGTAAAAATTGCAAGCAGAATCTAGCATGGAAAAATTACCATTTTAATTGCTACTAGTCTGATTAAGCGATTCAGCTTCCAGTTGATACAAGCACTTACATTAACACTAAAAATTTATTAATGGTCATTTATATTCTACAAAGCCTTTTTTTTTTTTTTTTTCTCCTGGAAGACTGCAGCAAAGATCAGCATAGCTTCAAAACAACCCAGCATCATCCCTGAAGAAATGCAGCTTGGTGAAGCTTCAAGAAGAGAGCTTGCAGCAGAAACAAGCCTTGGCAGCATACAAGCACGGTGCTGCCACGACTCCGTAACGTCACGGGAGCTGGCAGCCATGAAAAGCCCTACTGCCGGTGTCGTTTGCGATGTATCGCTGACTCAGTGGGTGAACCAGCCTCTCCCTGTGCCATGCTCTATGTTTGATTATCAGTAGATGGCACTCATCATGCTGGTCTGCAAGCGCAGGTCCGTTTTAGACGCAGATCATACATTTTGGCAGGCAGCCTCATGACACGCTGCAGAAATGAAGGACAGCAAACGGGCATGGCTGGTGCTGCCCTGGCCCAGGACAGCAGCCCACCCAGACCTCCGAGCTGGCTGGAAGCACGGCAAGGCATGAACAGGACACACGAGGCATCACTAAACTACCCTGTTGTTGGTATGTCCACTTCGGTTCGTACTTTCAATGTTAGCTTCTTAAAACCCATGGAAGGAAGCAGCTGCCCTCTGCTGCCAGTTGGTTTACCCGGAGCCCTTGCAGGGCAGCAAGCAATGTGTTTAAAGCTGCCCTTGTGCTATGCATTCCTCACCTGGCTCTGCTCTGCTCCCAGCCCAGGGATTTCCCGGCAGCGGATGGATGGCCAGCGAGGCACAGCCCCAGCGTAAAGTAGTGCTCTGCCTCTGGGGGTTACACAACGCGCACACAAACTTGGAAGTCCCCTTGCCTTGGCCAAAGGAGCTAGTCCTAGAGGGTAGAGGAAAGATCATCTGGGCTGAGCTTAGCCCCCCTGAGAGCTCTACTTGGGCTCTGCCATAAAGAAAAATAGCTTCTGTGGGTTCAGTGTCATTTCGCTTCCATCCTTAACCACTTTTTGCCCAGCGTGGGGTTTCTCCCCCCTTACAAGGCATGCATGGCAGTTTACCTCAGCCTTTCACCCTCTTCAGATAAGAGCACCCAGCATTTCTCTTTCATGATGGCCATGCCTTGGGCACAGACCTGAGGCACCTGGAGTACCATCTAAACGTGATGGTAAGCACTAAACCCCAGACTGTGATCCCCTAAAGACGGCACAGCTGACACTTGTCCCTTAGTGTCACCACAACTCGGTGGGCAGCTCAGTTTCCCTCTGCACCTTGGCTCACACCCAGGCGTGCCTGGGAACCCCTAGGTAGGTGTTTCTTCCCAGTCTTCCTTGAAGAGCTCAGCTACTTCCCAGAGCAGGATGAGTGCAGAAAGTCGCAGCTGCCATTTTTCTTTGAAAACGCCGCTGGAAGAGGACTTGTTTTCTTACCCGTTAAACGACAGCTCAACAGTTACAGCACACACCTGACAGTTCTGGTGATCAAGATCCAGTCCCTCCTCTGTCTTCAGGACCACGAAATCCCATCTTCTAGGAGAATGCCCCAAACACCAGATTGTTATCTACCCCAGGAGCAAGGGGAGCACGCGTTCACCCGCAAAAGTTGTCTTGTTTGGTGCAAGACAAATTCAGAGATCACTGGGCCAGGGAACAGGCATGACACATCTCACCTTCGCAGTCATTTTCCCAGGCAAGAGGAGATCCGTGTCCCCATCCCAGTCCCTGGTGGTGTGTACGTGTTATCCGGGGCCCGACTCGTGAGATACTGAATGGGGTCCTAGCGAGGGTGCTGCAACGCCCGTCTCCGCTTTCCAAGATAAACACTTAGCTAGTCTTCCTTCTCTCTGGGCCGCTTTGATTGCTTGTGCTTCTGTTGTCACAGCAAGAGTGACGAACGCTGGCCTGCCACACAAAGTACGCAATCCAGATAAATTCCTCTATGGGAAGCTGCAGTAGGATTTTCAGTGCTCTGAAGCCTAGACTTGAAGTGTGGGTGGGTAAGGGAAAATAAGGGCTTTTGTGGTTTGTTTTTTTAAGAAATATTTCTGTGGTTTCAGTGCAATTGAGTTTTGTTGTTTCAATTAACTTGAGCTTTGTTGTTTTACTGAAAGCCTGCCCATCTGTGGACATACGATATGGATTTGAAAAGCCTTGGCTCCCACATGCTCCACAGAAACTTCTTCAGCTGTTCATCGCTTAAAACTTCCAAAGACTCCCACTCTCATGTAGGATCCTCTCATGGCCTGCAGAGCATCCAGCCCTCAAAACGTTTCTTTTCGCAGAGGACCATTTGCACGTGAGCCGGTGCACGTCCCCTCTTCCTTCCACCGCGAAGGGGCCAGAGTTGCAGTACTCCCTTTCTTCAGCCCTGAAGCACTCCGAGAACTTTGAAAGACTTAAAAACCAGGTGCGGGGCCAGAGTCCGTTTCACGCTCAGCTGAGGGTTCAGCACCTGCGCAGTCTGTGGCGCGATCGGCATCTGTGTTCGCGTCTCCTGCTCTGGTGCCAGAAGCGGGTACCCAGCCTTCGCGGCAGGATGCGCCTGGGCTATGCCCTTGGGATGCAGAAGCTAGGAGGTGCTCTTCATCTGTATTAGACGTACCATGCCGTGCCGTGTCACCGCTCTGCCATGTCCCTTGGAAGCAGCATTTCCAGAAGTGACACAGAGAAAGGCGTTACTCCAATTTCTTACCCAACTACTGTCCACTTTGCCTTTAAGCTTGGCAAAAAACTGCTCAGTGACTTGTCCGCAGGACAGGATTGGTGTCACCTGCTGCCTGACGGCGGGGTTGCAAGGAATTAAGCCGTTTTTGAAGCACTGCAAGAGGGATGAAAGGCGTTAGGGAGGAAAGAAGTGCCCTAAGAACCCATTCCCTGACTTCCCTGCGCTTGCTCATTAGGTGGCACTACAGGCCCAGGGTTCCAGGGGCGAGCGCCGTCTCCAGAGGGCTCCTCTGGGGCTGAGCAGGGCTCTGTCGGCTCAGGCGCTTCATTGCCCTACTTGCGTATTTTGTTCCTGGGGAAACACTCTGTCCCGACAAATCTTGGAAGAACACAGAAGTGCAAAAGCAAAGCAGAAGCAATTAAGACTTCCGATACAGCCGCCGGGCCTGAAGCCACCTGGAACTGCACCTCCTGGAGCTGCTTGGGGTAAAACCCGCGCAAAGAAGCTGTAGTCCACCGGCTGCACCGTGGCGGTGCAAAGGGCAGTGCCGTGGGGCTGCGGTTTTCCCCTGAACCGGGAGACGGCAGCGCCGATCCCCTCCGAAATCTCCAACAGCCCGCAGGGAGGCCTCAAAGGCTGCTGGCGATCCGGGGTGGGGACACGTGCTCTTCGAGGAGAGGGCACGGTGCCACTGCAGCCGAGCCTCCTACCTCTGCTGCGGGGCTGGCAGCGACGCCTGGCACCTGCCCCAGCGCCTGGAGCCGCCTGTGCTTTTGAGTAGCAGATACCTGACGCGTCTCAGGTGGTGCCTCTTCCACTGAAATGTCCTGAGCTGAACTGGGGTAGGGAAGGCCCCCCTGTTCTACAGCCCTCCCAGCCACCTTCTTCCTCACCTTGGTTTCCTTGGCATTTCCTTGGGTAAATGTTTATACAAGTTTTCAAAGCTAGGGAGTGCACGGGCAGGATCTGGGAGTGCTTCCCTTAAACAATTTGGTTTGAGGTGTTTTAACTCCCTATCCCAGCGCTGCCAGTTGTATCAGGCCTAACTCCGACTTCGCAAAAGCCTGGCTCTACCAAGGCACACCTGACTTGGCTGGCAACTGCCACAGCTCTTCACATCCCAGCGCCCTGATAGAGCCGGGCATGGGCTCCTCCATCCCAGCTGGCCGCTTAGTCATTCTCCAGCCCCGGGTCAGTAACCTGCAGCCTACTCAGTGCCCCTCTGTCTGAAGCTAAAAGATAAATGCCCTTGAAATCTGAAGTAACCACGATAACTTTATTTTGAACAGGAAAATGGACTGTTTTTTCCCCTTATCTAATTGATTAGGAATGTCAAATATTCTTTTCTGTACACCGTGCATGCCTCTTATTTATGTAGGAAGCAGCTGGTCTAGGGATTGAGCCAAACGCTTTTTTCTAACCAGAAAAAAACTAAGCTTTCTTTTGGGGCTGGGGGAGGGGGGGTTGTCACTGTATTTCATCGTGACTTGACAGATAGAATCCATCTCTGCTTTTCCCTGTGCGTCCTGACATGTCTCTGGGAAACGCTCGCTGTGTCCCTGCTTCAAAGAAAACCGCAGGTGTCTGGGAGAACGAGGCGGGAGCGCCAGGACACCGGCAGGCCAAGAGGGTGTTCGCAGCTCAGGAGCCATGTCTGGGCACCCGAATGACATCAGGAAAAGAAAATCTTGGCTTTTGTCTGGGTAGATTTCTGTCCACTTCTATTTCTGCACGTTGCTGAGCAGTACTAGATGCAGCAGTTATTATCTAGAGGATGATATTAGCGTTGCATCCTCGTGACTCTCTAAGTAATTCCTTTCTGTAATGGCCTTAAAATGGAGCATACGTTCCCGTTTTTCTCAGTAGGCAGTTACACTTCCCATCTGAAATTGTACAGCCTTAGACTGCATGTCAGAAAGATTTCTTAGGAAGAGCCTGAAACTGCAGTGTGGTTAGATTTGTTGCTGAGGAAATCCATTCATTCAGCCTGATCTATGGACACAGCACTCTCTGCTTGCAAATCCGACAGAAGGGTGGTTGTTCTTGGTACGGTTTGGTCAAATGGGTAATTGAACCCCCCTAAAAGGTGTAGGACTCTGTAGAGTCACTACTTGTCATAACACCTAGAAGTTCATGCAAAGAAAGGTGCCAATCAATAGAACTATTTTGTAGGATAAATGGGTAAATAATTTAAACAGGAGGAAAAACGACAATCAGTGTAATATAAAGCACTCACTGTGGGTGTGCCTCAACCCAAAGCAGCCTGCTGCAGCTCTGCATCCTGGGCTGCATCCAGAGAAGTGTGGCCAGCGGGTCAAGGGACAGGATTCTCCCACTCTACTCCACTCTCATGAGACCCCACCTGCAGTTCTGCATCCAGTTCTGGGGTCCCCAACGTATGAATGACATTGGATCAGTTGGAGTGAGTCCAGAGGAGGCCACGAAGATGCTCAGGGGGCTGAAGCACCTCTGCTGTGGGGACAGGCTGAGAGAGTTGGGCTTGTTCAGCCTGGAGAAGAGAAGGCTCCGGGGAGACCTTACAGCACCTTCCAGTGCCTGAAGGAAAACACAGAAAGCTGGGGGGACTTTTTACAAGGCCCTGTAATGACAGGACAAGGGGTAACGGGTTTAAATTGAAAGCAGGGAGATTTAGATTGGACATCAGGAAGAAATTCTTCCCGGAGAGGGTGGTGAGGCACTGGGACAGGCTGCCCAGAGAAGCTGTGGGTGCCCCATCCCTGGGAGTGTTCAAGGCCAGGCTGGATGAGGCTCTGAGCAACCTGCCCTAGTGGAGGGTGTCCCTGCCCATGGCAGGGGGTTGGAACTGGATGGGCTTTAAGGTCTCTTCCAACCCAACCCATTCCATGAGTCTATGACCACGGCCCATAGTTTTGGGAGCGTGTAGCTTGTTAGAGGGATGCACAAAATAGATGGTGACAGAAACACTGAGTAAGGCCACATTTCACAGGAGGAACGTAAAAATATATCTCCAGTACCACCTCTGTTGGCAGAAGGTGAGAGCAGCGATGGGTCATACATAGAGGGGTCATTGAATTAGCATCTTTCTTCGGCTGTAGGGTTGGCATCATGTGCAGGAGGTTTGGACCTGAGTGGAGAGAGCTGGGAGATACCGAATAAATGGGGTGGTGCCTTACCTCTCCTTTTAAAAATCTTCACACGACTTTTCATCACTCAGCCACGGCTGATGTCACCACCATTGCTTCCCACCTGCTGTGACACAGATCAGCTTGGCAGGTTTGTGTCGCACATCCCCGATGTGTGCCTGCCTCCTCAACCAAAACGGGATCCTGCTGGACTCCGCCACCGTAGTGAGCAGAGCAGCCCCAAACTGGGAGCAAATACAGATATGGATGGACCTTTCCGATCAAAATAGCACATATTCCCGGTGACAGGTTGCTATGGGGAGTGAGAGTTTTGAGTGTCATCTTGAAAATACCTCCGTGTGGTGAGCTGGCCTGACACGGATAGAGCTTTCAGCAGGCTCACACTCGCGATGTCCCACGAGCAGCCATGCCCGCCCCTTATCCAAGGCCTCCAAGCTTGAGCTGTGAAGACCATTAAAAACTGTTTGAAGAGCACATTGACAGCAGTACCGAGCCAACCTGCCGTGAATATTCCCCTTTCTTTATTGTAGTTCCCTAGGGCCGTTTCAGAGCTGAACTCGTGCCTGTCATTAGGGATACGGCCAGACTGACACTCTGTCCCTCCAAGCTGAACATCCATTCCGCAGCAACTGAGCTGCCGAATGCCGCTCGATGAGCTCGTAGGGACGAGGCAGCTGAAAAGGCTTGACTTCACCTGGCCTGGCAGGAAACGCTGGGATTTGTTTAATCAGCTAGCCAAACAACCTCCAGCACCTGCTCCCTTAGCAGAGGAGGCCAAGCAACAAACATTTTGCTGGAAAGAAGTTTCCACTGAGTTCTCTCCGGCGGGAGGGAGATCTCCATCACCAAGAGCCGTGCTCAGGGGCTGACCTGGACACAGAGCCTAGTATATGGCCCAACTGGTTGCTCTCAGCAGACGTGAGGACACATACACACAGTAATTTGGACTAAATGTTCGGGTTTGGCTATTCCAGGTTTTCACCTGTGTTATCAGGAGCGGGTGAATTGCCAAAGGTTTGGCAGCTGATACAAACAAGTGCCGTGCCAGGTCCAGGGAAAACCCCACACAAGTCGCTAGCCCCAGCTCTTCTCTCCTACACGTTTCAAGGTCCCCGAGGGACATACTCTTTGACAGCGCTGTTGGCGGAGGAGGCATGCTCTGCACGTTGAGCAAGCTGCGTTTTGCTGAGGCAGTGGTTCCCATGATCAAATTTTAGCACTAACTGGAGTCGTTAAATAAGACAAGAGCTCCGTTCCTGGACTTGCTGCTGCTTGTCACACACTGGCACATTGTTCTCCTGAGGTGGGATTCACTGTGCTTGGTGTTTGCCAGCTAAAAATTAAGCACCTTAAATTGAGCTGAGTGAAAATGAAGCAGTCAAACAGTAGCAGCCCTTGTCTCCTTCTCTAGACAAAGGAGAGCGTTGGGCACTGCCACAGCATGATTCATCCCAACCTTAAAAAGGTTAAGCCAGGGAACTGGGTTGCTTTCCGGACGTGCCCATCTCACTCTGTTGACTACCGAGGGAACTGAGAGAGCTGGGTGGGATTTCAGAGACATCTGCTGTGAGGTGATTCCCACCGTCGGTCAGGAAGGTGAGCTTCCCGCCCCGGAGAGTGATCAGTCACCTCCACACGCGAACGGGATTGGGCACGCATGGAGGGCACAGCAGGCACACGGGAGGTACGGACACACAGCCTTCCATGGGGCTGCGTGCTGCATCCCAGCTCTGCCCCAGATCCCTTCCTAATGACCTCCCACTAATCCATCTCCAAAACCTCTCGGACATGGCTCACATCTGCTCAGAAACCGGCTTTCCCTGACTGAGAAGTTACCCGGACTGCTGTTGTGACTGACCGCGCTCACCCTGCAGCAGGGAACAGGTTTATCTTCTGGGCCGGAGAACAGACTCAAGCAGTGCCAAGGAGATGCCACCTCCCTGATGCATTCATTGTTACCCAGAACACAAATCCATCACCCCACGCCAGGACCGGACAATGCACGTAGGTGGGACCTTTGGCTGTGGTTTTTCTGGATCGCCTCAGCGCACAAAGTCAATCCTTGAAACAAACGGCTTCGCTCAACTGCGGGCGTCAGTGGACGCGTACGTCAAATGCTGCCGCCCGCTGCCACGCGCTCCTCCGCCGCAGAGCCTGGCTCACTTTCCTGCTGCCGGGAGAAGGCAGGCCAGCCGTGCGTGCTACTGCCGCAGCACTGAGCCTCGTCGGTGACAGAGATGTACCGTGTCTGTGAGCACTCAGGAACTACTGGGTCCACTTTGCCCGGCAGCCTGGGCTCTCGTGTAAGAAAATAGAAATCTGGGGTGACAGGTATACAGCCGTTTGGTGTCCAAAACCACATGTTGATTTCAAAAAGGGCAACTCCTTTCTTGCATCTGCTGTGCGATCCCAATAATCCTCAGACAAAAGGATATAGACCTGACCAGCCCCTTGAAGACTACTGATGGACACTGCCACCAAACAGGAGGCGTGGTGCCTCAGATGCTACATTTCTCAGGAAAGGAGTTAGAATAAACAAAACCAGTTTTACTTGGATACCTCCGCAACACAGACATGTAAATACAGCTGGTCACGGTGCCAGTGACACTGTCATTGGGAAGAGAAATCCCAAAGAAAGCCGAGCGCAAGCCAAATGGGAAGTGAAGAGCCCAGGCGCAAGTAACGGGGGTTCCTCTCCTCCCAGCCTGGAAGCCTGGGCAGAACTGGCGTGAACCCCTTCATCCCACCTGTGATGTGTGTTGGTTGGTTACTCTGTTTTAATTTGATGTATAGGATACGACTGCTGTGCTCAGCTTGTAGGGATGGCTTCGTAGCGTGGCTACACGGCGGTGGCTTGGTACCCACCTACCTTGCAGAGATATTAGCCTGCAAAGCGGCCAAGTCTGGATCATGCCGGTGGGTGGGAGAGGCCAGGAAAAGCGCTGAAGAGCCGCCTGCTCCCCACGGGAAAGCCAGAGGGTGGCGGGCAGCCCAACCGTGGTGATGGGAGTGGGCGATCGGGAGCCTCCGAGTGCCGATGCTGCCGTGACGGGAGGCACCCACGCTGACCGACCCCTGCGTGGCGGGGGAGAAAAACAAAACAGGCCCAGGAGGGCCTTGTTGCGAGAAGGAAGTATTATTTAACGTGCATTGTGTTGGGGAAGGAAAACAAGGGTCCTGGCGCTGGGCCAGGTCCATTGGCCTCTTTTTTTTTTTTTTTTCTCTTTTCTTCTGGGCAATTGTTCTGGCAAGGCCAATATTATTTTTTGTTGTTGTTGGTTTTCTTTGTTTGGTTTTGTTTTCTTTGGTGTTTTTGGAGTTGACAATGCAGGGGTAATTTCTCAGCGCTCTTCCTGTGTTTTGGCACAGGGGCTGCCCGTGCGCTCGGCCGTGCTTCCTGCCGCAGAGACGCCACCATCGCTGCCACCGCCACCGCCACGGGGGTTGCATCATCGGGTGAGAAGGGGCTTCTCGTCACCTGCCTGGGAGCTGGGGGGCAGGAGGGAGAGGCGGGCAGCGCGGTGAGTCAGTGTGGAAAGGCTGCAGGCATTTCTGCCGGGTGACTCACCAGCCCTTAGGAAGAAAAAAAAATAATAAAAGAAGAATTCCAGCCAAATTCTTTCGGGGAGGTAAACAAGGTCACGCAGCGCGGCGAGATCCTGTTTACCTGAGACAGGACGTCGTTGCAGAGCCCGTGCTGGAAGTGGGGATGTGTTGACATGACTCAGGGCGGCTGACGTGGGGAGATGGGGCTGGGGGTGCTGCTCGGCCTGAGGGTCCTGGCTTCACCCTGGTGAGGAGAGGGCAAACCCCCACCATGGGGCAGGATGCTCCCCTCTGCAGAGGATGCACCTCTGCAGGGAGGGAGGGGAGGGGCCGAGGGACCACTGGTGACGGCAGGGCTGTGCCAGCCATCGACGCTTGCCCCCAGCCCTCACCATGCTGGCAGCTCCCATGGCTCGTACCCATGGCTGCCCACCTGCCTGCACCCTGTCCTGAGCGGGCACCTTCCCTGTGGCCCCACGAGGGAGAGCCGGTGGCCGCACGGTTAACCAGAGCCCATTCCAGACGCTGACTGAGTGTTTTTTCCTGATAACAAGACGTGTGTGAGTGTACGTCGCTCGCTCGGGTGAATATCCTGTTCTTGCGACGGCTGGAGAAGTGGGGGCAGCCAGGGAGGGGGGGCTGGGGGGTGGAAACGACAGGGCAGCGTGCCGGGATTTCGCATTCCTGGCATTCCTGCCCTGGCCAGAGACTGCAAAACAGCCCAGCGGGGAGGACAGGGCACCCACGGGTGACCACTCTGTCCACCTGCACACCCACGCTTTGCCTCCATCGCTGCCTCCCTGGCGAGCCCAGCTGTGGTGTGAGGGTGAGCCCAAGCCACCCCTCCGTGGCCACTAGGTCCCCAGATAGAAGCAGCCCAGGCTCCTCGGCATCTCTTTCCCTGGCGGTCTTGGCCCCTTTTCCAGCACCTGTCCCTCAGTTTGATCTTCCCAGTCCTGTCCCAGGAGTGCTTTTTCCAGCACAGCCCCCGTGCTCCAGCCCTGCAGCAGGGCACAGTGGTGTGAACACATCCCGGGGGGTCGGGTGCACCTGCTGCAGGATGAAAAGCCTTTATCCTGCCCTTGGCCACCCGGCAAAGATGTGTTGCAAGGACTTTGTGCTCAGGTCCTGCAGTCCGGGGTTTCTCTGGATGAGAAAGCCCCGCTGTCTTCCCCGCTGGAGAGCTGTGCATGGAGAGGACAGGGCTATCAGGAGCAGAAGTTACCCTGGGCTGCACAGTTGAGTTCAGCTCTCAATAAGCTCAGGTCTCCCACCCCTTCCTTTTCCATAACCCCTGGCCCATCCGCCAGACTGAGTTTCTCTCCGGCTCCAGAGAAGCAAAGGACGCTCAGTACTTCCCCTGCTCCCAAGCCACTGGGAACCAGCATGGTGATGGAGAAGCCTGCGGGACACCCTCCTTCCATCAGCAGCGCTCCAGCTTTCAGGGGTGCGGGAAAGCACCCACAGCCCTGCTTCACCCCAAACAAAGCACAGAGCCCAAGGGTGCCCCCCACCCGGCTGCCTGGACCCGCTCCCGGCCCTTCCACCCTCGCCGAGGTGAGCCAGGATCTGCAATCCAGCCCTTCCAAGTGCTGCAGCAAGGCGAGCTCTTTGCTTTTCCTTTTTTTTCATGGACATACAAACCCTCGGCCAGCGCTGTCATGATGGTTTTGTCTCACAGCCAGATCAAGATCCTCGGGATCTTGCATAACCGGGTACTTGGGAAAAGAAAGATTCCTTTCTTTCTTTCAAACACACCCCTGTTCTGCCTTCTCCGGCTTCCCGCTTTCCCCTTTCCCAACCTGCCGGCGTTGGGTAACTTTCTCAATGAAACAGGCAAACGTCGCAGCCCCGCGAAAAGGCGGAGAAGGAGCCTCCCCGGCTGCACATGTGTTGGTGGAAGGGGAAGGGACGGGGAGGAAAGAGGACGGTTCCTCTGGTCACATGCAGAACCCCGTTTTTGAGGAATTGAAAGCATGTTATATCTGCAAGATTTCAAAACGCAGCCCCCGCCATGGGTGCTTCTGCATTTTGGGAAGCGGCCAGCGCGGCCATGCTCCGCAGCCGAGGCCTGGGCAGGTTTGCGGGAAGCTCGGGAGGGAGCCCTCCCTGCAGCCGTCGGGGGGAAAATCGGGGCACGCTGGGTGCTGGTTCAGCACACGACAGGGTGCGCAGCAGGGATCATCCCAGCCCCCGGTGCCCTCGCCCTGGCAGGGTATCTGCGGGACTGCCCTCAACACCAGACAAGGTGCCCTGGCAGGTCCTCGCTGCCCCAGGGCCTCTCTCTGCAGAGAAGAGCTCCCCTGCATCCATCCCAATTTTCTTCCCATTACAGAGGGCCTTTTTAGCCCCCGCTGGAAGGGGACTCAGCCACACTGCAGAATAGCGCTCGGTGCAGGACAAAGCACAGGGGGCTTCTGCGCTTTGAACTCAGCCCCCAGTGCTGTGCGGCAGTTCCATGCGGAGCTCCATTTATTCCTAAATTCCTTAAATCCAACTTCTTTTCAGCCAGCCTTGGACATGTGCAGCAGAGGAGAGCCCTGGAACGGGGGAAAGGTGGGAAGAATTTGGACAACATGCAAGCGCCTTATAAACACATGCAGTGACCCAGGGTCCATAGGAGGAGTGGTGGTGAGGTCTGACACTTGCTGGCAAAACCCATCCTATCCCGAGATTTCTTGGGAAGGGGCATGTGTGGGTCCCGTGCTGCCCGGAGCAAAGGTCCAAAGATCAGGGGCTTAATCTGAGCCACAAGGCTCCAGTCACTTGAGGACTTCAGCCCTGTCCAGGGCTCCCAAGCAACCCAGGTCCTTGGGAATGGGAAAAACCCAGCAGGGGTTCGCTGGACTCCCAGAGGATCACAACCCAAGTGACTAAACCTGTTAGGTCACCCAAATGATCCGCTTCCTTTTTTGGTCAAAATCAAGTGTCAGAATCACAGATTTCCTCTTTCCTTAGAACTGGGCTTTCTCGATACCACAAGTCCTTCTTGCAGTGCTAAAATTAAGTGTCTGAAAGCACATGCAAAGTGTTGCAATCTCGCTGCCTTGCTTACTGGTCTGTGTAATGCATGAGTTGAGTAACAAACAATAGAGGTTGGAAATAGCTGGGACTGAGATTTCCTCTTTCAGCTGCAGAATTGTTTCCTTGACTGGTGCATGCATAAGCCAGGTGGCAAAATGCTTGTCCTGACCAAGTTTCCTGCTGAGCAGTGGAAGGGGGTAAAGAAAAAGACCCCAACATCGGAAGGACATTGGACCTGTTGCAGTGAGTCCAGAGGAGGCCATGAAGATGCTCCGAGGGCTGGAGCCCCTCTGCTATGGGGACAGGCTGAGAGAGTTGGGCTTGTTCAGCCTGGAGAAGAGAAGGCTCCGGGGAGACCTTACAGCACCTTCCAGTGCCTGAAGGAAAACACAGAAAGCTGGGGGGGACTTTTTACAAGGGCCTGTAGTGACAGGACAAGGAGTAACGGGTTTAAATTGAAAGCAGGGAGATTGAGATTGGATATCAGGAAGAAATTCTTCCTGGAGAGGGTGGTGAGGCACAGGAACAGGTTGCCCAGAGAAGCTGTGGGTGCCCCATCCCTGGGAGTGTCCAAGGCCAGGCTGGATGAGGCTTGGAGCAACCTGCCCTAGTGGAGGGTGTCCCTGCCCATGGCAGGGGGTTGGAACTAGATGGTGTTTAAGGTCTCTTCCAACCTAAAACATTCCATGATTCCATGAAATAGCTCCCAGAAAGCAACCTCTGCCTTTCTTGGGCTTCGCTTCACCCTCCTACTCCTTCACAAGTTCACTCTGTCTCTCGGTAGCTGGATCTTGCAGCTCCTCACAAACTTGTCAGGTGCACCGTCAAACCTGTGGATGGGAACTATTGCCACCCCATACAAGTGATGGAGACCTGAGATGCCGATGCCCATACCCGGAGCACCTCTGATACTGCCAAAAACTGGAGGTCTTCCATGGGACACACACCGGGGAGCCAGGTCCTACCAGCCCTGGGGAGCAGCAGAGCTTGTTGCTCTCCCAGATTCAAGGCGTTTGTGCCTTACCTGACTAGAACGGCGCTTTCTGCCCCTCTCGACTGTTGTGACCCAAGAAAGGGCTGGGAGGTGTGAGGTGGCTGCCTGTCGAGCTTGTGACGCACCCCAGACGCTGGGGACGCTGCCAGCAGCAATGACGCCCTTCCCCAGCTGCACGCCCAGCGCAGGCGACGCACTGCGGTGGGCACGGCAGCACCGTGCCAGCTCCCACCGTTTGGTGCCCAAGGGCCTCCGCTTCCCAGATGGGTGTTCACATGCATCCAGATTCCTTAGAGGGTTTTTTTTTTAATCCAGCTTCATAAATATTCATGTTTTCTAGCTGGCAAAAATCCGCCGGTGCTGGCTGGCCTTCCTCGGGAATCGGTGGTGGAGCAGCCCCTGCTCTTCCTCTCCATGGCAGCGGGAAGCCTCCAAGTTCCCAGGGCTTCTCACCCACCCACCCAACCTGATCCTCTCTCAAGGAGAAGCAGCTCCGTAATCCAAACCACTCCAACCTTTTGCTTGGAAAAAACCCCACACAGTATGGACTAGCAATCAAATGTCCCACTTTCTGATGGCTTTCTGATGGGAAGGGGGTTCAGCTCCGGGTTTGGGGACTGCACCTGGCTCCACATCTCTGTTCAGAGCGGGAAACTGGGCCAGGGTTTCTGTCCTCCACGGTAGCAGCATCTGGTTGCTCCTTCCTGGCCACCAGCTTTGAAACCGTCTGCAAAACCTGAGTAAATAAATAAGTACAACAATAGGTCACGGCGTACCCGGTGGGACTATCCATGGAAAAGGGAAAATTCATATCATGGGGAAAAACTGCAAATCCTGTTCAGCTGCTCCTTTCTGTTTCATTTAACGCGCTTGCAGGCAGCCGTGCTGGGAAAATGCTTTATGGGATTGCCGGGCTGTTCACACCAGCCTCAGCGGAGGCAGGACAGCCTCATCTCGGCTGATCCTGACTGCAAAGAGCACCCGTTCCAGTCCTTTCCCGACAGCCATGCCGCATGCCGACTGCAGCGGCCCCCCGACAAGTGACAATGGGGGAACGAAGGCGGTGGGATGCTCTGACAAGTAGAACCTGCCCCATCCCTCCCTGGGGAACAGCCTGCACCACTGGCCCTCCGCCTCGCCACAGTGGGTGCCGGTCCTGCCCTTCCCAGACCTAGAGCCGTTTGTGCATCCTTCTGGGAGGGAGCTGCCCCTCGCCCAGTCTGGGGTGCTCCAAAGAGGGGTCCCCAGTAAGCGGGAGGTGCACTCCCACTGCGCTCCGCTGGCCAGCGCTGCCTCAAACTTTCCAGGGCAAGGCTATGCTGTGGTTGTGGTGTTTTGTCCATGGCCACTGGGTTTATGGGACACCAGGGAGATCCCCCCTTTTCCTCCTCTCCCCCTCCCAGCACAAGCGTTTTGTTTTTCTTCTTGATTAGCGGAAAAAATTCCTGAACCTGTCAGAGGGAAGGAAGGTCTTTTCTCTCTCTCTCTCTCTCTTTCTCTCTCCTCAGTCAATTAGTGAAATACAAACAATTTCCATCGTCATGGTGAAACACTTTTTCCACCTAAATAACACCTCTGCAGGCTTTAAAGGTGCAGCCTCCCAGCATGGCTCCTCCTGGCCCAAGAGACACCCTTCCAGGGCCACACAGGAGTGGGACAGGGGGGGCGGTTCCCTCTCCTGCTTTACCCAGACACGTGCAGCCAGCCCAGGGCTTGGGGTATCGCAGGCACCTCCCAGAAACGCAGGTGCCTCCCAGGGCTTTTCCTCATAGACATCCATAATGTCTCTTCTTCCCGGAGAGGGAGGTGAGGCACTGGGACAGGCTGCCCAGAGAAGCTGTGGGTGCCCCATCCCTGGGAGTGTTCAAGGCCAGGCTGGATGAGGCTCTGAGCAACCTGCCCTAGTGGAGGGTGTCCCTGCCCAGGGCAGGGGGGTTGGAACTAGATGGAACTAGACACCAAGCATCCCACCTGCCACGTGGGCTGCAGGGTGCTCCTTACACCTAATGGTGCCTAATTTGGGCAGCCAAAGCACCCGTGTGGGTGTGGTTCACACCTGACCATGCACCAGGCTGTCCATGTGTGGACCCTCATGGGGCAACATCCAATATCGTTAGGGGAGAAGACCACCTGCGGGGCATCCAGCGCCTTCCTGGGCTGCTGCCGGGCACGCATCTCTGGAAAAGGGCTTCTTTCTGGGCATGCACCTTGGTCCATTAATCACCATTTTTCCTGTGCTGACCTTATTTACTAGTGTCTCTGATGTCACCGCTGATGTCACAGCCAGCTCTGCGCTGCAGGGACCAGCAGTAGCTGACACCATCTCCTCTGCTCTTCCCTGGGTCTGTGCTGAGATCTGTACTGGAAAGGAGTTTCCCTCCATGCAGACAACACCCGAGCGGGGCCTGGGCCTGTGGGGCAGAGCGTGCCCTCCCTGGCTGCACCGGCCGGCGGTGGCCGAAGGTCGGGGTGTTCGGGATCTTGGGACTTTCCGAAGCTGCTGGGGCAAGGCGTGCAGCGGAGCTGCTTGCCCCCTCCGTCCCTCCTTTGTGCCGCGCGCGCCAAGAAAGAACCGCAGCAAACCTTCTGAAACGCGCCTCGACGGGGAAGACACAAACCTCCCCGCCGCCCCGGCTCCCGCCGCGTGTGGCTGCCGCTTAACCGCCCGCACACAGCTCCGCTTATCGAGCCGGTGGTGATGGGGGGGGCCGTTTCACTCGAGGCCGCTTTCCTCCCGGCGTTGCCACGGCCTTTGCTGTGGAACCGAGGCAGTCCGTCGTGCCGGAGAGTGCCGTCTGCTATCTGCCTGGCTGGGGACGGAAAATGGTAGGAGAGCCCTGCCATCACTCTGGTGTCTCTGTGGGGCGCCCCGGCGTTTGGGGTTCCCGCCAGTACCCACCCTCTTCCTGCTCACTTTTTGGGGGTCTCTGTGGCTCATTCATCCCTACGGCGAAAGCTGAAAACAGCCGTGGCTGCCTGGCTTCCTCACAACGTCTTTTAAGATGGGAAATTCCCAAGCCTGCAGCAAGTTTGTTTGGTCACGGGCAGATCGGGGCCGGAGGGGGGGCCGGCACCGTTTGGTCACGGGCTGCGTGAAGGCAAGCGGAGAACAGCTGCATGCTCGGCCAAGGGGCTTCTCTTCTTTCTTTTTTTCCTAAATACCTTTTAATTCTTCATATTTTCCTCCCTTTGTACCCTGCTTTTCCCTTGGCACAGCCGGCTTCTCCGCCCCCAGGGCCCAGCAGGCACTGGCACGTGGACAGTCAGTCAGGGCCACCCTCCGACACATCCCCGTCCCACCCCAGGGATGCAGTGGAACAGCGATGGCTCCCACCGAGCCCCGTCCAGCCGCGTCCGGAGCGTGGGCAGGTCGGGCGACAGGACGGGGCAGCCGTGCCGGGGGGCACAGCTTATGCCAGGGAGGGGCAGGGTTTTCCTGACCCCGGCGAGGAAACTCTTGCAAACTGATTTTTCACTGCCTTTAGCCATGCAACAGCTTCAGCTCTGCAAACCCTCCCCTCTAAAAAAGCCTGAAGCCTGGCTTTAAACCACGGGGCTTCCCTTTTTGCCCCGTGACCTGTGCCGGGTGCATGCCAGAGCCGAGGTGTCAGCTCCAGGCAGCCGGGCCCCCGGGATGCCAAAGCCTTCCACCCACCCCCGGTCCAGGCTGATGCACCCGTGCTTCCTGTGCCTCGTACCCCTCTTTGCACCTCTCGCTCCCCAAACGCCCTGCTGATGCGCCCTAAGTAGTCCCACGCCAAAAGCCTTTCTCCTCACCAGATTATCCTAAGGAAATCAGAGCAGGGATGTGATTGATTGTTATCCTCGCCGTGATTTTGCCCGTGCTTTCCATCCTCGGGGATGGATGAGCTCAGCCCTACTCCAACTCCCTTTGGAGGATCAAGGAAAACATGTCCTCACCCCAAAAGGAACCATGCCGGAGCGCGGGATGCACCCGGGAGCGCCAGGCTCCTTCGAGGACAGCCAGGAGCACACCCAGACGCCCAGCTCCGGGGGTTCGGCGTTGCAGCACGAGTCCCCACGTGGGTGTGCGCTCCGCAGAGCCGAGCCATGGACTGGGGGTGCCATGCGTGTGCCGGGGGGGGGGCACGGGGCAGAAGCTGCCTTTGCTCCCCACGGCCAGACGTGGGATACCTCCCTTGCTGGGAGGAAAGGGAAGCGCAACGGCCTTTCCGACCGAGGGAAGGACCGCCGTTGTCTAGACGGTGTGACTGAGGAGGGAAGAGGCCGACTGTTTGTACAGCTTTGGGGAGCGTAAACAGCGCCGGCTGTTCCAAGCCCTTCAAAGCAGAGGAACCCGGAGATCGGATGAAAGCGCAGGGAAATTCTGGCCGGGTGTCCGAGCAGAGCAGCCCAGGAGCAGGGCACCTCCTCGGGATGAAGTCCCCAGCGCAGAGTCATTTCACCCCAGCCCGAGCGCCGGGCGCGAGGCACGAAGGAGGAGCGCAGCCCGGGCGAGAGGCGCGAAGGAGGAGCGCGGCACGGCCGGGCGGCGCGGGGGCTCCCAGGACTTTCCCAGCTCGGGTCGCTTCTCTCTGCAGGCTCAGAATAAGCGCCCTGGAAACAAAACTGGGGGGCCCTGGGAATCCTGCTCGGCCCCGTGGCAAGCTGTGTTGGCCTCTGCTTTTCACTTGGCTCACAAAAGAAAGAGAAAATGTTGGTTGAGAGGTTTGGTTTCCGTTTTTTTTTCCTTTTTTTACAACTTTAAATACAGTACGGAGTATAAATTAATCTTACATTAAAAAAAAGGCAAAAAACTTCAAATAAAACCTCACCATCTTTACAAACCAAAGGAAACAGATTTTGGAACAGGAAAACAAAGTGTCTTGAGACTGGAGGGCTTTGGGATGGAGGGGGGCAGCCACGTGCCACCCTGGCAGCACTACCAGGAGCGCGCTGGGCTGGTCGGAGGCGCGGGCTGCGTCCCTCCACGCCTCCTAACAGCGCCCAGGTTGCAGTTTCCCCCCCGCTCCCCCCAGGGCTTTGCCCAGCAACGGGGGTGCATGTGTGTGCGAGGGGGGAACCACTGCGCCGACCCCGGGCAGGCATTACTCCGCAGCACCCGGCACGGCAGGATCCAAGACCAGGACTCTGAGGTGGCACTGGGAATTCCCATCACACGTAACATTTCTGCTAAGGGTGATGGAGGATGGGGTGTGCAGAATTAGCCCTTGCCCATGGAGCCCTCCTCCCACCTCCGGAGCCGGCAGTGTCCCGGGAGGGATTCTACAGCCGCCCCTGCCATTGTTCTCCGAGCTCTCCGCCCTTACAGGAGCTCGTGCGTGTCTCAGACGGCCGCTGCCAACAGCACAGACCATCCTCATTTCTTCAGCTCTCCCTGCGCAGAGCTGCCCACGTCCCGGGCCAGCTTCTGAGCTGGGTGGGCTGGGAACACCTAACAGGATTTTGAGAGGGAAGATGCCAGGAAATTATGGGAGATGCGGGATGCTGGCACGTAGGGAGTGGCAGGGGCACGGCGCGCAGGCTGCCCGTGACGGGGTTCAAAACCCCGGGGGGTGACGGGGTTCTGCTTTCAGGCCCACGGAGCCGGCAAGGACAGCTCGCCGAGACTATGACACGCTTCTAGGTTTGGCGGTTGCTGGCGCAGCTTTGCATCCCGCACGGAAGTGGGGCTGGGGGTGGCGGAGAGCGAGAGGGAAGGGGGACACGGCACAGAGGGACCAGACAACGCCTCTGCCTGCCCCGGCTCGCTCCTCAGGAGCGGTGTGGGCTCTTCTCCCAGCCCGGCGAAGCCGATGTGTGCACGTGCCTCTGAGCTTCCTGCCACTGGGAATGAAACCTATTTAAGAACATATACATATATATTTAGATATGCAGGTATAAATACACATACACACACGCACGCACACGTATACATATATCTACACACGCCTATACACGCGCACACATACAGAGCCAATTTAAAAAATCACCCGAATCCGAGCCTGGAAAGTCGAATTCTCCGCCGGCATGTGCAAAGACGGCTCCCCTTGGCAGGGGCCGGGGCGCGCGGAGACGATCTTGCCGCCGTCTGCTCCTTCCCCGCGATCAAACACCTTCCAGTCAGCACCAGGAGCAGGAGGGGAATGGGAGGGGTGGGAGGGGAATGCATTTGGCTTCTTCGTTTTGTCATCTGTATCTTTGTTTTCGTTCCGTTCCCCGAGATGTCATGTATCTTAGTGGTTTTGGTTTTTCTTTTTTTTAAAATAAAATATACACACGCACGTTAAAAATATATATATATCTGTCCAGGTAGGGCGAGAAAAGTCCTTAGTGCATTTTCCATCGTGGGTCACCGCTCGCCGTCCGAGATACCCCTCTTCAAAGTGTAGGTCCAGTGCAAGTGTTGAGCTCCGCCGGGCGCCCCCCAGCCTTACCAGAACCACGAGGGGAAGGGAGACTCTTCCCCTGCCGCCCTCCGGCCGCTTGCTTTCCTTCTCCTCTTGGAAGAAATTGGACCCACTTGCCTTTTCACGTTTTCCATCCTCCGGAGCAGGGGAGGCATCGTCCCGTCCTCGTCGCACGCGGTGGCTGGCAGGGTTCACCGTTCTGTTTGTACTTTGTTCTCATACATATATATCTCTATAGGTCACGTTTGTCCTTTGTCTGTGTGTGTGTAAAACTTTAAAATTACGCTAATAAATGAGAGAAGGGAGAGGCTTTGGTAGGAGAAGGTCCGCTGATGGAAAGGGAAGCACCAATTGCCGTCTGAACCAGACGTTGAGGCAGACGGACAAAGAGGAAAAGTTCTCACTCCAAGGACCCCATGGGGGCAATACAGCAAATACATTAAATAAACCTGGAAGGGAAACAAAACCAGACGCGGCATTAGCACCTGCAACCCTCTCCCCCTGCAGCCCCCCTCCTCTCCCGTTTTCCCCTCTGGAAATGCTTGTGCCGGATTAGAAGCCCCGGAGGGCTTTTGACCTTGTCTATTTTGTCTCCTGGACTGCCTGAGCCAGAGCTGAGATCGGCATCCTTTCTACCCTGGGAACCTTGGGCTGGCCAGGAGGATCCTGGGACAATCAGAGCCCTCGCAGTGCTAAGCGTGGGAATACCGCTCCCCAGACACCGCCCGGCGCTCCGCATCCCCATCTCCCGCAACGCCACGTGATGTAAGCCCCTCTCCCGAGGCGAGGGGAAGAGAATGTGGAGCGAGCAGCCCAGGCTCATTCGAGGGGCCACGGCAGAGCTGCAGCTGCTGAGTCACGGGCCAGGGGTTCCCCGTTTTGGCTGTGTCCCCTCTCCCTAAATTCACCCGCCAGGTCCGCGCCCTGGCTGCTCTTTCTTTCCCTCTCTCGTGGGGAGCCAGGGCTTGTTCCCCTTTCCCTCGTACCAGTGACATTCCTCTGATGACGAGGGAATTGCTCCTGTTTACACAAGTCAGGGAGAGAAGAATCAGACCCTGGGCTGACGAAGTCCAGAGATTCCAGTTCTCCTTTCCCCTGGTATGACCTTTCTAATGCACACAGCCTTCTCGCTAGGAGAGGGATGAACCGAAAGCGCTGCTGCTTTCCTTTTCGGTCTTTCTGCCAACTCAACTAATGAAATAAAAGGCAAGGGGATCCCCAGAGCAACATTCATCCTCTGCTTTCGCTGAAGAATCAATAGGGGAAGGAGAACAGAAGTTGCTTCCCAGAAGAGAGGACTTACACCCCAGGGGGCGTAGGTGCAGGGAGAAGTCAGGCTCGCTCTCTGCCTGCCAGGGAGGCCGAGGAAGGAGAGGGCAGGGAAGAGAGCGAGCGTGGCTGCAGCGCGATCCTTCCACCTCTGCGCAGGCACAGAAAGTCATCAGCAGGCTGCAGGCCTCGGGTCCCAGCCCAGCCCTTCCCCCCGCCCCAGGCTGACTGAGCGGCTTGGTGCTGTGGGAAGGGTCCGAGGCACTCGGACAAACCGTGTCATGGGAGAGCCTTTCTCCCGCCTGGAAAAGCAGCTTGCCATTACCTGCCTTGTGCTCTCTCTGCCCTGCCAGCAGCACTTCTATGCTACGAGGATTTCTTTCAGCACTTTCTTATCGTTGACATGCTTGTACTTCTTATGTTTCCTCTTCTGCGCCGGCGGCCGGCGTACTCGCTGCCTCTGTGAGACGGCGGCCGTGGTGAAGGATGGCGACAAACCTGCCAAAACAGAGGGGAGAGTGTCCGTACAGCGAGGGGCAGCCGGGGCACGTCGCAGTATCTCCTGCCGCACACTGCCAACAAAGAACTCTGCAACAGGAGGGCCACAAGGCCTCCTCCTCCTCTTCTTCTGCCCCTTGTCCTCTGCCCTTTCCCTTTTCCCACTCTGCCCTTCCTTTCACCCTTCCTCTCACCTCTCACCTTCCCCTCTTTCCTTTCCCTCAGTTTCAGCCCCTCGCTGCAGGCAGACATCCTGGGAAAGGTCCCTCGGCTGGCAGAAACCAGCGAAGGCCCTCGGGATTCACTGGAGCTGAGCAGATTTAAACCATCGGAGGGCTCTTTCCTCTCTCCCCAGCCTCTCTTCTCACGCCTCCCTCCACACTAGGAATGCCGAGATCCTTACGTCTCTGTTCACGTGGGCTTGGCCGGCTGTTCCTGGGGGGCTGACGGGCCACGGCTTCACACCGACACTGCACGTGGTCCTCCAAAGGCACAACGACTTTTTTGAATTTTGGCTTCTTCTGGACAAACTCGATCTTGTTCACCTATTTGGAAGAGAGAGGCAAGGGGGGGGATTAACAAGGCTGAAGCTCCCGCTCTGCAAAAACAATCAGTGCTGGCACGCTGCGGTACTGGCTTTCTTCCTAAAGGGTCAGCAGGCGTTTGTAGAGCACGGTTCCGGTTCGGGGGTGGCGCGTAGGGGAGCTAATTGTGCCCACACCGGCGGAGCAGACCTAGACCCAGGCAGGTTTGGATGGGGCTGGTTGTTTTTCCCCCATTCCTGCCGCTTAAGCAGGATGACGGGTTGATCGCAGATCGAAACGTGGGACGCGCAGAACACGCTAGCCTGTTTCGGACAGCTCTGGTGGTTGGGGACAACCAGGATTCATTCCCACAGGATCCTACAGGAAGGGCAAAAGGAGAAAAACTCGGGCCCGATGCAAGCGAACGCAGCTTCGCCCGCTCTGCTGAGGCCTGTCTGAATTTGTCTCAAGCTCTTTAATAACTCGCAGGGCCCAAGCCCTCAGCTCCGTGTTTCACGGGAAAGGCGGTGCTCTGGAAATTCCCTCGGCCTCTCCACCACCGCTGACTCAGAGGGAAGACTCACCGCTCCACGTCCCACCACGGGGCACGAGCTTCCTAGGGGGTGTCCTCCCGCTGCAGGGGCGGCCAGGCCTGACCCCACTCAGCTTATCTAACGAGACGGCGGTCCCTGAAGTGCTCGGCAAGCTATAAATACTCTCTCCGCCGCACGTCTGGGATCGAATTCCTCCAAACCCACTGCCCCCAGCAGCATCCCTCAGCCAGCGCCGAGGCAGCCGGGCTGTTTATCTTTCCTTGAAAGCCCACTCCACACGCTTCAGACCACACGCTGCTCGCTAGACAAACACTTCCAGCCAAACAATGGAGAGACCTCTGTCCTCAAAGAAACCATTTCCAGGTCACTTTTTCAGGCTGGCTTTTGACCTTTCACTTGTTTTTTCCACAAAAACAACTCCTGTTCCCCCCCCCCCATTTTTCCCTCATTCAGCCTGGCTTTTCTGAGAAAGGAATTTCCTGATGAAAAGGGCTGTGTGAATACAGCCTCTTCCAGCCAACCTCTGCTGCCTGCCTGGGGGAGTCTCTTACGGCTCAGGCAGAGGATTAGTACGGGATGAGTATTATTTTTACACAAGCTGTCTGGGAGGAAGCTGGGAGGAGCTCGCTGGTAGCTGTCATGAGGGCAGGATCAGAGCAAGGGGTTAGCTGTCAGGTGTCTGCTGCTGGAGCGGGTCGGGAGGTAGCCGTGGGGCTGAGAAAGCAGACAAGCTGCTCCGGTGTGTGCCTTGGGAAGAAGCCGCAGCAGCAGCCAGGGGATGGAGCACAGACACTGCCAGCCCTACTCTTTTTGCATCAAAATCAGCTGTTTCTTCTGCTCTACCACAGCAGAGTGGCTGCCTCCAGCCACAGAAATAGCCGTGGCGGGGAGCTGCAGCTGGGGACGGTGCCCTGTAGCTCGGCTGTGGTGACAGTCCCCGGCTGGGGACAGCACCCCCGCGGAGCTGGCACGGATGTCACCCCATGCCGGGGGTTGCAGCGCTGCGTGGCTAACACAGAAGACGTGACTGCAGAGAGGGTGCGAGGGAACAGCCAGCCATGCGAGCCTTTGCACTCGAGACCCGCTGTGGTTTTGGTTTTGGGGGGCTGTGGGAGGAGGGAACAGCAAGGGGCATCTCCCTTACCTGGACGTGCCGGACGCGAATCTGCGTGGGGCGACACTGCACGTTGCGGTTGTTGCAACACCCGGAGCAGCGCTGCACCTCCACGCAGGGCGGCCACACCACGAAGTTGGCGTTGGTGCTGTCTACCATGTTGCGGGAGATCTCGAAGACCACCGCCCGCGTCTTGCACTCCGCCAGGACAGCTGGTTCTGCTGCTGCCAGAGCATCTGTGGAGGGCCGAGGAAGAAGGTGGGATGAAACGGGCTCAGCAGCTGTTACCAACCCGCTGCAGCCACCTCCACTGCGAGAGAAAGACCCCACACGGCTCCCACGTGCACACACATGTTCCTTCTCCCACCCTGCCAGCTCCCTCCCTGGACAGAGCCGTGCCCTGTGGAGGAGCCCCCAGTAAAATGATGCTTCTCACTGCAGCAGCAGTGCTAGGCACGGGGTGAGACTCCCTTGGAGCAAATCATCCAAAGGGGATTTGAAGCAGAGCAGCTTGCAGAGCTCCGGACTCCCTCTCCTGCCCTCCTGGAGCGTAACACCCAGCTCCTACATGAGGCCCAGACCCTCCTCCTCATCGGTCTACACATCCGTGCGCTGTCCAACCTCTACTCCCACCCACAGCTTCTCAGGTGGGCGCCCCAACAGTCACCAGGTGCGACACCCCCCGACTCACCTAGGCTTCGTCGCTCTCGAGACAGGGCCATGGGGTTTTGGCCGGGCTGAGTTGCATTCAGGTTCGGGCTCGAGCTATCCTCCTCTGCAAAGGGAAAGACAAGGGCTAATAGCACCGGGGAGAGGCAGGGGAAGACGGCAGGGAAGGCGCAGAGCCGTGGGATAAGCCGTGTCTCCCCGGTACGTCACGCTGGGTGTAAAACCACCGGTGAGGTCACGGCTGTGCTGGGGCATGGACACCTTGGGTTTGCTCTTGGCTCAGAGCAGGCAGCTCAAAGCAACAGGTCTATCATGACAGAGGGATCCCAGTCAGGTCTGGAAGAGCAAAACCCTAGTGCAAGACTGACAAAGCCTGCAGCAGGGCTTTGTGGTGTCGGAGAGGAGTAGCAGAGGGATTCAGATCAGCTGGCTGAGATCAGGATACAGCAAGGAGGATCAGAGACCAGATGGGACCAGCAGAAAGTTTGGTGTGTAACAGGGAGGTGCCTTGCTGGGATGGCTTGGGACTGGGAGAGTTGGGGGGTGAGGGGGCAGGCGAAAGGGATGAAGGGTGGGAGGTGGGATGCTGGCTTGCCCTCTCCCAACCCACCGCAGCCGCTCTAGGTTAGAGCCAGCTTTGTGACCCAAGCACAGAAAAATGAAGGTAAAATTGCTTCTCCCCTGCACAAGTCTAAGGTGAGTGGCAGGATCTCGAGGTAGTTCAGTCAGCGATGGGAGAGGAAGACCGATAGCATTCAGGCAGCCCTGAGCAGTTCCCTCCCAACCCACGGCTTTTTCCCATAGGAAGCGCTGAATAGAGAAATGCCCATAATCCCCACGGAGCACTCCAGCACACAGCCCCTCCTGAGCTCCGGACAATGGCTGCGCTCGGACATAGCTCCCACCCAGCCACAGCTCTTCCCTTCTCTGACCTGCTTTAGCAGCTGAAGGAAGCCGAATGGACGTCAGCATCAAGGGAGCAATTTTCTTAAAGGGAATTGGGGCCAGTGGAAGATCTCTGTTTATCAGATGTGTGGTGGAGCAGACTTCCCACACCTATCATGTCCCATTCCTCATCCTCAGCCCTGCCCTAGTGTGGCCCTCTTCTAAGGGGGAGCAGAGACTTTGCTCTCCGCTCAGCTCTGAAGCCGAAGGATTTGGGATGGGTGCACAAGGCAGGAATCGTGTGCGCGCGCAGCCAGCATCCGCACACGGGGTAGACAGACAGACACCCTTTAAAGCGGCTGGAGGGGTGAGATCAATTCCAGGACACCGTTCGTCTCGCCCCGAGGCAGACACCCGAAACGAGACCTGGTGGGCCGCACTCTGGAAAGGCATGTAGTGATCGGGGGGCTCAGACGGGCAGGCCTGCTCTGCGGGCAGCCACGGTTCTCTCCACACCGGTGTCTACGGTCAGGAGAGCAGTGTCTCAGGTCCTCTGCCTCATCCTGGCTCCCTGCACAGTCGGCGGAGGGCAGCAGCTGTGACCCGTTCCGGGTGCAGGGACAGTGCAGGGAAGAGCTCCAGCTGCTTTGGGATCCTTTAGCTCACATACTAATTCTACGCAGGGCAAGCAAACGGTGATGCCCTTCAGTCACTGCCTGGGAGCAGCTGAGAGCCACAGGGTTTCCCTGCCCAGGCTCTTCCCAGCTGGGACCTGAAGTGAATCCTGGGACTCAAACCCCTGCAGCCTTTCTCCCATACTCCTGGGCTTTCCAGGCTGGCAGGAGAAGCCCGTTTCAGCCGTGCGGGTTACTAACTGCACTAGAGATGTATCTGTTCCTTAGGCACCGGGACATGAGAGCCCGCACGCATCTTCTCGGCCGCTCCTTCCCCACCCCTCCATCCTGCGCCGCCTGGCATTTTACCAAACGAGGGTGGGGGCTGCCTTTTGCGCAGGAGTTGAGTTGATGGGGAGAGGGGAAATAGCAACAACTGTTGACGTGAAACAAATCTCCTATTGAAAACCACGTTCCTCCCTCCCCCAGGTTGTCCTTCTATACCCCGGGTCAGCACTGAAGACGGCTGGGGCGGGGGGGTTGGACCAGCCTGGGACAATCCAGCCCAGCTAATTTTGGAAGTTGCCCCATTGTGTGGCTCATGGACGAGGAGGAGGGAACTGGTGAGGGCAGTTAGTGGCTGTGGTGGTGGTGGGGAGCCTCGTCGCCTCTTTCTAAGGCAAACAATAGCTGAACGCAGCTGGTGCCCTCCCCCTTGCTTTTCCCCCCCCCTGCCCCTCCAGGGCCGTTTTGAAAGGCAGCGGGAATGCTTTTGAGACTGCGCCAGTGGTTGGACTGGCATAGGAAACAAAAGCAGGAAATTCTGTTCCCCCGTAGATAGTGTCTCGGCAAGGATTACAAAGCTCCAAACAGACAAAACACGAGAGAGAAGGCGAGCTGGGGGGGCCGGGGGACGACGGGCGGGAGCAGGGTTAGAATAGAAAGGAATTTGCTCTGAAGAGACCATTTATAAATAAATTCCTGGGCCAGCCCAGCCGCCGTGGCGCGTGCTCCAATTCCCACACGTGCCGACCCCTCCACGCTTCGCTGCTCCTGCCGCTTGCCGCCCTCAGCCCTGGCCAAGTGACCCCGAGGCACTGCAGCCCCTGGAGCTCTTATCTGCAGGCGGGAGGTGAAGGGGCGCTGTTCTGACTTAGCCCCTGTCCCGTGTCTCCCCCACGGACACGTGCTCTGCTGCTCTCATCCTAACAGCCGCCCGGAGCCCGTGGCCTTTGGTGGATGCTAAACCTCAGAACCCACGCGGCCCTCTCCTCCTCTACCACCCTATTTCCATCTCTCATTTCTCCGTCTCCTACACTGATCCTTGGCCAATTCAAGCCCTGCTGCCTGTGCATCTCCTAAGGTGAAAAGTGCTGAGCTCAGTTCCTCACACTCACCCTGCCCATCTCCTATCACTTTTGGAAGCCCTCGATAGAGCAGGCAGCTAGGAGGAGATCTAAAAACGCATCTAGTTGCCTAACTGCCGCAGGTTTCGGTGGGGCTGCGCGTGTAAATAGCCAGGTTTCGGCCCCTGAATGGTTCCTATATTTACAGTGAGGCCTTTTGATAGCGTGCCTGCTGGAAAACAGAATATCCCCCCTCCCTCCCTCGCCGGCAGAGAGTTAAGAAAAAAATAGAGGAGTGTTTGGTGCAGAGGAGATTTACCTACGGAGTCTATCCGCAGGGCACGCTGGAGGTCGCTGATGGAGCGCACTGAGCTGCCACCCAAAATCTCATAAATGTCTTCGGGTATGGGGTCCCCCTGACAGGCGACAAAAAGAAAAGGAGAACCAAGCGTTAGACAAGTGACCCGCAAATACCGACCGCGTCGCGGAGCTGGGGGAATCGGAGGAGCGCGGAGGAGGCGTGACAGAACCGGCGAAACGCAAAGCTGTGCCCTCGTGGAGGGGTGAGCCTGAAACCTGAGCGAAAGCGCGCGAGCCCCTCTCGCTGCCTCTCGCAAAGCGGGGAGGCTGAGAAAGCCCACAAATGCCCTCACACTCTGCAAGCAGCCAGCAAGGCTTCCTTCTCCGGTGCTGTATGACTTCTCCAGGTGGCCTCTCGTTCCTGCTGCCTGCAGTAAAGGCGTTTTAACAGACTTCCCTTACGCTATCAGATAAAACCTTCCCAATAGTTCCCTCTGTTATGAAAACTCCCTCACGGGCTCTGTCAGCTATCGTGTGCATGCGCGTGTGCGTGCGCGTGTGTTCTCAAACCACAGCGGCCCAATAATATCCATCATTTGCATAGTCTTTAAAAAAGAAAAAAAAACCAGCCGGGGGTTGGAGAGGAAGATTGACCTTCACAGCCGAGGCTGCTCTGGTGCGAGCCCTCGGCAGAGCCGCAAACGCGTCAGGGAGGACATGGCAGGCTGCGCGCGGCGGCAGGTGATGAAACACAACAGGAGTTGGGATGGCATTGCACGGCAGTGCCGAGAAACCTTAAGATGGGCAGGTGCAACGCCATGGATCTCTCGGGAATTTTGCTCTGGCACCAGGCTTGAATGGGTCCCAGTGACAGCACTTAAGACTGCAAAGGAGCGGTGTGGGAAAGCAGGGACTGATTAAAACATACTTCCGAAAGACTGGAAGAAGAGCTAGAGAAAAGTATTGGCCAAAGTGTTTGCTTAGCTCCCCGCTCCCTCCATTCAGGGCTACTCATGCGGAAAAGCTGCTCTTTCAGCCGGGTGCTGGATGCCGCCTGAGCCGCAGCCCTACGCACGCCCCTGTAACTGAGAGGAGAACCCGGCTCGCGTGCTTGTGGAGCGCGGGGATGCGCGTGTGGGTCTCCATGGGCAGTTGGCGGCCTGCGTGTGGTCCTTCTAGTGCACAGCTATCCCCCCCCGGCCTGCGTTCCACGCACGAAGTTTCCCTTTGGCTTGGAGTAGAGGAAAAATGCCAGGCAGGGGGTTAAACGTTGGCTTTTAAACCTGGAGGGCCTTAGCCCAAGCCTGCAGCCACTTTGGCACAGCTGCTTGAGCCTGGCACCCTCCCACACCCATTGGCCACCTGCCCTTCGCCTCTACTAAGGGGGCAAGAGGGGTGCTCCCTCCTCAGCCCTGATAGCCCACCCTCAGCCCTGCTAGCCCACCCGGCTTAAATAGGGCGCAGTGGCTTGAAGGCTGCCGCAGCCCAAATCACGGGGCAGAAACCCCCTGGGGTAGCTGCAGAGCAGACAACCCCAGCCTCTTAAACCGCCACAGCCAGATCCGCCCGAGAGCTCAGGTCAGACTGAGCCTCCCTGCCCCACTCCGTCCCTGTCACTGTCACATCTCTCCCCAGATCCGGCTGTCCGCCTGCAGCAAAAAGCAGATTTCACATCCCCAGGCATTACTTCCTCAAATCTCCGAGGGAGAGGGAAGCAGCATCAGCGAGGAATGCACAGCGAGAGAGAGACACGTATAATTCAGGGATCGCTGAATGGCTGCGAAACGAAGATGCCTTCTGACAACCCCTGCCGCGTGAGGAAGAGCGGGACCAACAGCCCAGCGCTGGAGCGGCCCTGCAGCCCTTCCCTGCCGACTGGAAAAGGGATCATTTGCGATTCCCGGTGCTTGCAGCCGGAGCTCAGCGCCGGGCGGTGAAATCTCAGGGTTTTTCATGTTCGCACCTGCCAGCCAAAGGCGCTTGTGTACGACCGCTGCTGCGCACGGACGCCCCTGGTCCTTCCTGACACTTAATACGTGTAGGAAATGGGACTTTATTTTAAACTCCGGCACTCGCCGGGGGAGAGCGTGGGCAGGTGGTACGAGCTGGGTGACTTTGGAGGCGAGCTGGGAGGTGTCACCTTGCTAACTGAGCGGGGGGAACAGATACGAATCAGGGACTGCAACTGCAGGCCCCCGGGAGCCGGATTGCTGGGGACTGCCTGCGGGAATAAGCTCCACTCCCTGCTCACAGCAGCACTTGTAGGTGCCAATTTTTTTCTTGTTGCAGATACTATCAGCATGGCTACGGCGTATCACCAGCCCACATGGCTCATAATCCTCTCCTCCTCCCCAGGGCCTGTGAGGCAGCTCTGCCAGTGACAACCGCAAGCCTGTGAAGCTCCTTCTTTCCTCTAGTGCTGCAGAACCGTGCCCAAGTCTGGCTCGAAAGCAGCTATGCCGACCTGAGCGGCACGGATCCACCTTGTTCCCCTTGGGAACAGCCACGCCGTGCCCCTGCCTCCCCCCAGCCCTATGCCTGGGAGGCTCTGAGATTGGGGCACCACGCGCACCCAGGCTCGGGGCACTTGGGGATGGGACACGGGGAAGCAGAGCTCCATCAGCCACCTGATCCCGTGGGGTCAGAAGGTGGAGGAGCAGTGCAGGAGCTGGGACCCGCAACAGACCAGCCCAAGCGGCTGGTGCTTTTCCTGCTGAGCAGCTCCTCTGGAGTTATTTGTCTAACGCAGGTTAACAATCTCCTTTTTTAACTGCGCGGCAGATCAAAGAAGACTTTTGTCTCAATGGACTCCTGGCTGGCTGACAAGTGCCCCAAGGCCAGGCCTCGCATTCCTAGAAGAAAGTAAGTTTGTTCTTCCCTCCCTCCCTCCCTCTGCCCCCAGCGCCTGGGCTCTCCCCCGAACCGCAGGGGCACCCCCAACTCTGCCAGCGCCCTGGCAGGGCCCTCTCCTCCCCTTCTCCCAGGGCTTGGAGGGCGAGACCCCGGGCACACCTGGCAGAAGGCAGCCGAGCGCACGGGCTGGGGGCCCTGTGTTGAGGCTGTGATGCCGGGGCCTCTCGGCGCGTCCGCTTCGCCTCCCTCCTCCCAGACGTCAGCAGCCTTATTTGGCCGCTGCAAACCGATGCACACGTGCGGCAATGCCCTGTGAACAGGGCATTCCCCTGTCCTCGCTCCCCAGATCAGCCACCTCCCCAACCCCACCACTCCCTGCCTCTGGAACTTTCTGCCAACGTAGGCTTTTGAGCATCCGGGGTGCTGAACGGTCCCCTTGCCACCAGCCGCTGCCGAGGAGGCGCAGGGAATATGTGGGGCTGTGCTCCGGTCCTCCCTCCGGCTACTCACAGGCAAGGGCTTCAGAGTCCGGCCCGAAGGTGTGTCCCCCCAGGTAGCACAGCAGATCCGGAGGAGGAGGGAGCAAAGGCCGTGAGGCTGGCCGGGAAGGCAGACCCTCAGGGCTCAAAGGAACTCACCAAGGATACTCCCAAGGTGAGGACTCCTCTTTTTTGAGGTGTTGTGCCTACACGCCCGCGGAAGGACAGAAGGGTAGCAGCAGCACCAGGCCAGCGCAGGGGACCCCCAGCTATCTGCTCCTCCTCCCAGGAGAGGAGGACTTCCCCGAGCATCCCCACACTGACTGCAGCAGGGGCTCGAGCGATCAGTCAGGCCATAAACCCAAAACAAACAGCATTTTTTAATTCCCTCTGAAGGTGACATGAGGGCCCCAAGGGGAGAGACTCCACCACATTCCCTGGCTGGGAGCAAGACCGGCAGCACCTGCCACCGTCCTGCTGAACCCCAGAAGCTCTTGGCATGGGGCTTCCACCCATCCCGCACCACTCCCGGCTACAGGAATACCCCGACACCCACCTGCCGGAGGACCACGCGTGCTTCTCCACGCAGCAGGCACAGCCCTCCCCACACAAGCCCCTTCCACGTGGGACGGCAGCTTACGTTTTCCTCCCTTAAAAGAATCACACTTAACGTTTGATCTAGCCCACGTTCCTAAAACACAGCCGGGCCTACCCACACTTTTCTCATTTCAAGGGGGACTCCACTGCCACACCCTGCTCCTCCACGCACCCCCCACACCTTCCCTGCGAGACTGGAAGCATTTCCACCCCCGGGGCCTGCTGTGTGCCGGCAGCACTGGAACAGCGCAGGAACCACTGTCATTCTCTCCTGATGCTGTGCATCAGCTGACGGTGACAGGGAGGCAGGGACGAGTCGCCTGGCTCCTTCCACGAGCTCACCCCGGACATGTCATCCATCCTGGCTCCCACCGCTTTGTCCTTGTCACAGCCTCACGCTAGGAAGACTCAGGAAGAGCCAACGGAGCCTTGCACCAGGAAGATGCGATGCGATGCTGGGCTGAGGTTATAAGCAAGCGCCCGGCCGCACCCCATTCCTTGGGAATTCCAGAAAGCCCTGCCAGTGGGGCTTCACCCCAGCACAACCACGCTGGGCTCAGCCCATCTCTGTAAATGTTGCAAGGCAACTATTACAGCCCGCGGGGCAAATGCAAATCGGTTCAGCATCCTCGCTTCCCAACCGGCAAATACCTTCCCGCTGAGGTTCGTACTCCCTCCCGCTGGAAGAGCTCCAGGGCCCTCCAGCTCCAGATGGGTGTGATTGAAGAGGGAGATGGACTCCGGAGGCTCCATCTCCCAGCTCAGGCCTTTGCTGATCAAGGGGGAGCTACTGCTCGCTTTCTGCAGCACGGCTGGGGAGGAAGTGCAAGCCGGAGGATGACTATGGTTCAGCAGCCTGGTCGGAGTCGTGTGGTACGCGCCTGGTGCAGGGGTGCAACGCGCTGACCTCGCAGTAGATGTGAGGGCTGGCGGCAGGCAGAAGCACCTACCCAAGCAGAAACCCTCTTGGTTCTCTGGTCATAAAATGATAAATATCACGATTCCTCCCAAGAAACCTAGAGCCAGAACTCCCAAACCCTAACCCAACGGGGCTGTCATAGTGCTCTGTGCAACCCTTTAACGCGATCACGGCCCCCTCGGATCGTACACTTCCATCTTCACCCTCCCTCAGCGCCAACCGTAGCTGATGTTTCACGTTGCGTGGGAGAAAGAGATCGGAGCCACCCACAGAGGAAATACCATCCTCTGCCCAAAACAAACACAACCACTGGGCAGCCCACAGCTCTAACTGCTTCCCCTTGTGGCTTGGGCAAGGGCAAAATGGGCCCATAAGGAGGTGATGCGATGCTTCACCAACCCCTCCCCTGCCTCCCACAAGAGGGGCTGCCCGAAAATGAGGAAGAAAGAGAAAGAAATGATGCAAAGGGAGGAAAGTTTCGCTAGAAGGATATTTCCTACCCCTGACAGCCCCCACGCTGCAGATCCAGCCCCATGGTTTGGCCACCTTGGGTAGCGCTGACGCGGGAACCGAGCACCGTGCGTCGATGTTAGGGGGCTCACTGATCCCCTCGAACTGCACGTGATCAGACCATGAAACGTGGCGGGAGAGGTCAAAGGATTTGGGGTCCTGGGGATGCTCTTCCTCAACCACGGTTTAGGGTGAGGCTTTGATTCCCACGCCGGGAAACCGAAGGGGGCTGGGGGGTACGTCCATCAGTCTGACCCCCGCTCCGTGCCTGGCTTCCTCCTGACCTGCAGGAGGGCTGCAGGACAAGGTGCTTGCGTGACCGTGCAGGCACCGCAGAGACGCTCATCCCCGGCCTCCTCCCCGAATAACCATGCCAGTCCGTGCCAGCCCGGCTTCTCCAGCCACCACGTCCCCTTCCTCGCCCCTCTCAAGGTCCCCCTGCCCTTTCTCCATCATCCCTGTGGTGATGCCAGGGTGGGGCGTTACGGTGGTTGCCCGGTGGCAACCAACCGGGCCTCGGTCCCTGCCTCTCGCACACCGGCGATGCCAAAATAACCGGGGCGGGGGGGTGAGAGGCTCGGCCCGGGGGTGACAGCCGCGGGGGGTGTGTGAGAGGCTCGGCCCCGGGGTGACGGCCGCGGGGCGAAGCTGCCGGCGGGCCAGGGGGCTGCGGGCTCCCCGGCACCCCCCGCCTTAACCAGCGACCGCTTCAGCCCGGCCTGCCCTTCCCCTCCAGCCCGAGACGTGCACCGCGGGTGGGTTTATTTCCACGGGGAGCCTCCCCGTCCTGCGGGGAGGAGACCCCTGCTGAGTGGGGGCAGCCCCCGCCGCGGGGCGGGAAAGCCCTCAGGGCTCTGCCCGCCATTAGCGCGCGCCGCCGAGCCCTTCCCTCAGAGAGGGGCCGGGAAGCCGCCGCCCGCCCCGGCCTCCTCGCCCCCGGCCTCCTCGCCCCCCGCCCCGGGCTCCTCGCCCACTGCCCCGGGGCTCCTCGCCCACCGGGCCACCCCCGGGCTTCACCCCGCCGCACCTGCGGAGCGACAACCGTTCTCCCCGGCTCCTCCGGGGCTGGCAGCTCGGCAGCACCGCCCGCTGCCGGCGGTGGAAACTCACCTCCAAGCGAGCCAGGGGCAGGGAGAGGATGAACGCCAAGACCACGCCGAAATTCATCCCGACTTCAGGCCCCGCCGGCTGCGGGCACATGGACGGCGAGCCCCGGGAGGGAAGCGCTTCCCGCAGAGAGCCCCGCGGCCGCCCGGGCTCAGGCATGGAGGGCACGGCGCGCTCCCATCTCCCCTCCGAGCCGGGCTGCTGGCGGGAGAGTTGCGGGAGCCCTGGGGAGCGGAGGAGGAGGTGGTGGGAGGCAGGAGCGGTTCTGGGTGGCTCGCCTGCCTCCGTGCTATCTCATAAGCCCGGCAGAAAAAAGATGCAGTCCCTCGAAATTATCGGCATCCAGAGCCTGCGTCCCCCTGGCCGCAAGGGATGCTTCAGTGCTGCCTTTGGCTAGGTGGTCCACATGCTATTTTCCCTCTCGGCTGTCCTCCGTTTAAAATATATCTATGTGTAAAAGATTTTACGTGCAGGTAACGACGACTCGAATGTCCTTAGAAAAAGATGCACAAAACAACAATTAAAAAAAAAAATAAAAACAAAACCAAAACAAAACCCCAAACCAAACAACTTTTCCAAAGTTTGGTGTGAAATCCCAAAAATAAAATCGTCTTCCTTAAGGTGTCCTTTTCCTTAAAATGCTCCTTACGCCCGCCTGCTTCCCGGCGGAAAAGTTGCCAGCGTACGTCAAATTTCTTCCCCTTACGTTACGTTCTGGCTGGGGTGCCTTCTCTTCCCGGGCGCTGGCGGTTTGCTCAGAGGTGAGCTCTGGAGACAGGTGAGAGCGAACGGGTGCGGGTGTGCGCGCGCTGAGCCTTGACAAGCCTCAGAGCAGAGCCGCTGCCGCCTCCCACCCTCGGCTGCGACAAGAAACGGGAAGAAAAAGAAGAAAAGGCAGAAGAGGTGAATCTGAAGGAGAGGCAAGCGAGCCGATGGGGCTTTATTTTAGTCTGCGAGCCGCAAGAGAGACTAAACTGGCACTCGGGGCTGCTCCTTTTATAAAGGAGAGGAGATGGGTGGAGCATAACGCCATCCTCCTCTTGGCTGGGTATCAAGGCGAAAAAATCCAGCGAGGGAGTAGCAGTCCACTGCTGACAAAATAAAAAGTGTGTTAATTTAAATGATAAATTAATTAAAAATTACTAATGCTGTAATAACCCTTATAATGTGGCTTTAATATCGTGTGAGGAATGGGGACAGAAATTCCTTCCTCCTCAGCAAGAGATAAGGAGAGAGGAGTTCCCGGCTCGGTAGTTTGTTATTTTTTATTTGGCCCCAGGTTCTCGCTGTTGCAGCCTGGAGCCGGTTTCTCTAAGCTCCACACACCTTCTTCCCTGCCCTGCTACACCACTAGCTCTGGGGAGAGGGAGAGAGAGACAGCTTTAATATCTCACAGCTCTTTGTGTGCAGGGGAAAAAAAAAACCCAAAAGGAAACCCAGAGAAATTTAAACGTTGCTACAAGACGATCTGGTGTTGCTCGTGGCACCGGGAGGTATTTTGCTGCATGATTATCTCCACGATGCAATAAACATCTGAAGGGAAATTAAGCAAGCAGATATTTGCTGAGGGGGGTGGGGAGGGATGGGGAGAGGAAGGCTGCTAACAGGTGAGTTCAAGAAAGAGTCACATCCTATCGAAAAAGCACCCGCGTGCCCTCCCACGTGCGCGCGAGCCATCTCCCGGCGTGGCGTTGCGCGCTCGCGAAGCACACCCCAGGCACCACCGGGGGGGCTTCTCTGCACCATCTTTGTGCAGGCTCCTATCCACCGACACATTCCTGCACCGTCATGCACCGCAGGCACTCGGCAGGCGTTCGCTCTGAATCCCAAGCATCTTCCCTGCTTTTCCTATGCGACGCACACGCTTCTATTCGAGCCGCTCGCACGCACGGCGACGTGCAAATTTTGTCTCATTCACACATCCCTGGGCATCCATGTGTTCTCCTTCACTCTCCCCCTCTCCCTTCCTTTCTCACATGCGTACACCCACCGGCGTGCCGGTGGCCTCATCTCACAGCATCACACATGCTCCCTTAGACTATCTAGGTGCCTGCCAGTCTCATGCAGCCCAACCCTCTCTAAAACACATGGTCTCGCACCAGCGCTCGCGTACGCACCACCCGAAATGTCCGGGTATGAGGAGCAGCTACTGGAACTGAGTAGTGGGCAGCACCCCAGTGCTCTTCCGGCATCTGGCAACACCTCCCAGCTTGGCTACCTGCACCCCCGCGCCCGACTTCGCTCGCACGGATGCGGACGTTGGTCAGGAAGCACGGGGACACAAGGACTGGGGGGTCTCCATAGGGAGATGGCACAGCTCCCCTGCTCCCCCCATCACAGAGAGGGGTAACTCAAACACAAAGGGCGGCGTGTCAAGATGCTCTCGGGTCACAGGGGATCACCGTCACTTCACCCTGGCCCAGAAGAAGAGGGGGCAGGTTTCCCCACAGGTGAGGAACTGGTCAGAACCATGCCAGCTCCAAAGCCCAGGCCATCTGAGGTGCATGGCTGCAGAGATAAGGAGTGTCCCGGGAGTCCCTCAAACCGAGTCTGAAGTGGCTCGGTCCCGATTTTGGATCTCAAGTGGGAGGAATTGGAAAGGCAATGCATACCTTTGCTCGATTCCACTGCCAGAGACCTTAACAGGGCTTTACCTTAGATGCTCCAGCCTGCTAGCCCTGTCCCACCCCAAATTCCTCGGGACGCTCTTAGAATTCCCCTCGTTCTCCATCCTGGCCTGCCAGCAGCATACCAGCCATTTCAGGTGATGACAGTTCGGCCCCTACCCCCTGGGAGGGTGAAGCTGCTACCCTAACGTCTCCCTGGGCGCTGAAACTCCTTCTGAAATCTGTAGCAGACTCCGAAAAAAGAATGTTTTAAAAGGGTCTGGGTCCATCCCACCTCGCTCCGGGTGGCTCTGGCCAAAGGAATGCTGTAGCCCTGGGCTCCTTGGCAGTCAGCAGGGGGGAGAAAGTCAAGGATTTTGGGTGGCCAAACCAGCCTCTGGAAGTCCTTCTATCTGTGTAGAGGGAGGGTCCATGACCCTATTGCATGTTTAAAGTCCATAAGGGGTAAACGGAGGCTCAGGTGCCCTTTGGGGGGTCTCTGTCCTCAAATAACCTCATGTGGCTGCACCACCTTCACACCACCTTGTTCAAGCCATGGTGTGAGTGGGGGGGGTGTGCCCCACACCATAGTGGCTGCCTGGCCAGGACAGAACAGCCTGCGTGTGGGAGGGTTGATTAAACTCAGCAGGGAGAGGCATCGCCGTCGGAGAGGAGAAGGGCTCAGCTAGCAGGGACTGCTGCAAATTTCTTGCTCGGTAGCAACAAGAGCTGCTGCAGGGCCTGGTTTTGGGGGTGCTATGTGTGGTGTGGTTTTTTTCCCTTTTTTTAAATATCCGGCTACATTACGTGTGAGCTGGAATAGAAGTAGGGTTATTTATTTTCATATGGATGATGCTGGGCAGTTTTTAGAAGCTCGACATCAGAAACAAAAAGCTAATCCCCATTGAACCTCCAGACAGCAAGGAAGAGGATGTTTGGAATTTGACTAATCATCTACCTATGACCCTGCCTGGAAATAGAGTAAAATGATATTCAAGCTGCTCAGGCTTCTGTTGCTTCCCCTTACTCTTTCTGCTTCTAAGACAGGGACAGATTTTTCTGCAGTGAGGTCTTTAGGTCAGGCTGTGCCAGGCTCATTGGCACTGAGTTCAACAGGGGCGCACACACTTATAGCTGCCCTGCCCTGAGCTGGGCAGGTGGATTCTCTTGCTTTTGGGAAATCAGCTTGTCATTCGTCCCACAAACCCCTAAATATAATGGGAACGACTCTATCTTCCCCTCACCTGGCCTACGGGGCTAAGCGTGTTCCAAGTATCACAGGACAAGGGTTTGAAAGTACCATTGCGTATGGCGGGACGCTATTCCGGTGCTACGTGAAGCGGCTGGACTGTAAAACCCTCCTGTTCGAGCATCATGGCTTGACAAGGTCAGGTCACAACTGCGATAGTGTGCTGGCAGTGGCCCCTCAGACAAACCGCAACCAAAACAGAGATTTCCTAAGAGCCTGCAGCAGGGTTTCTTATTAAAACACTTTCCCTGCCACTAAAGCTTCCTCACCTGCGAACAGCTGAACTCATCTCCTCCGTTATTTTCTTATCGCTAGGGAGGAGGGCAACGTGTGTCCGAGGACAATAGGCAGTTCCTCCTGCAAGGCTGCTCTCCCTTCATCTCGTGTCGATGGAAAAAATGACCTACTGGCCACCATCCACCGAGGCACGATGTGAGGGGTCGTATCTTCTTTTTTATTTTTTTACCTGTTATTTTTTTGTTTTAGGGAAGGAGGAGAGAATTGTGAAACAGCAGGAAGAAAAACAGGGCTTACAATGGAAAGCAAGACTCAGTCAGAACAGCTGAGATGTCTCAGCCTCTCCATGATGAGTCCTATTTTGAAAAACAATCAATGGAAAGAAATTAGGAGGTGTTGACAGCCAACGTGTAGTCAGCCCGCCCACGCAAGGTATCTAACTTAGGTGTTGCTCCCGCTCCAGTCTCGAAGTTCAGGAGAACGATGAGCAATCCCTACGCCTACTCCGTGGGGCTGCCGCCGCCGTCAATGGAGGGGAGCAGCCGTGACACTGAAACGAAGCACCTCAAGTAAGTTTTATGCCTGCTTTACACCCAAGAGGACCCATTCTGCGGCTGCGTCGGTTTTACACCACGTCGCCCGGTGGCGTGAGGTTTAATCCGACCCAAGCGATCAGAACGGCATCATCGTGTGCTGGTTACGCCGCTGTTTACACCATTTGCCCCAGAGGCTGCCACCGTGGGAGCTGCCCCAACTTCCTAACGCCTGAGTTCCATCTAACGGAGGAAGAAAGGAAGAGAGGAGAAGAGAGACCAAAGGAAGGAGGCAGAGACAGGCAGGGAGCCTGGTGTTTGTATTTGGTGCTGGAGAAAGACAGAGCCTCGGGGTGCCCAGGGCTTGCATAATCCTTGCCCCTGGTGCTGGCAGGGAAAATGCTTTCCAAGGATGAGTAAAGCCCTCACAGAAAAGTGGCTCCAGGCGAAAGGGAAGGTGTCACTTGGCGAGCAGGCGTTCGGTGGGACCTGCCAGGCTTCCTCCAGGAGCCCTCCCTCCGCTGGTCTCTCGCAGGCAGAGGGATTCCCCCTGCCCCTCACCACCTCCATCATCTCACCTGTTCCTGACAGAAGCCTGGCCAAGAGGAGAGGCCGTGGAAGGGGGACGAGGGCACAGACACATGCAGGGGACAGAGCCACGGCCTCTGACAGCAGCAGGGAGGGAGAGGGCTCACGCCGGCCGCAGCGTGCTGCCCGCAGTTCGGGGCGAAGGAGAAGGCAAAGGCATCTCACATCTCTGCGGATGTGCAGCGCGAGCAGGATTCCAAGAGGGAAGGCAAAGCTGGGGGGACTGAACTCCCGACGCTTTCCCGTGTGCATACACGTTCCCGCGCCAGGTGGGGAGGAGGGCACGCAGCCTTCCCTGCTCACACTACCGTATACTTCTTCCCCCCATCCCCAACCCCCAAGTTTAGGGTAGAAGGGAACAATTTCCTTACTCTGGCAGCCATCCATTATGTCTATGGATCTGCTCCCCACCCCATTCCCCCTCTCTTTCCTGTTTTGATGAAAGGAAAAAATGTTCTGCTTTCCTTCTTTATTTTTCCAGACTGGTGAATAGCACTCGAAAGGAATTTCTCTCCCTCCCCCTTTCCCCTCTCCCAGTATAATAAATATATACGTATGCGTGTGTGTGAATACACCACGCATCGCAGGTCATCTGTTGTTTGTCAAGAGGTATATCCTATTTTTGTTTCCAAATTGATGAGGTGGGCAGCGGTCCCCCTTTCCACTGACACCACCCCTAACACCGCTTCCCCTGCCCTCGGCCTCTGCCACTCACCGTCTCCCCATCCTCTGCCCCTGGGTCCGTAGCGAGCGGTGGCAGCGGCGGCAGCGGCGGCAGCAGCGAGAAGGAAGCTTGCAGAGATGGAGTAAAAATAGCCCCAGCAGTTACTCAGCTCAGAACGTAACATGACTCATGATGTGAAATGAAGATGAGGGTCGAAAACCAAAAGCAAGCGGCTCTTCCCGCCACCTGCTATCGCTGCTGACGCCGCACAGCAAAACCCACTCTAAATACTGCTCGGAGGGGGTCAGGGCATCGGCCGCAGCGGAAAGCCCCCTGTGCCCTACACGTGGGAGCCGGTCCTCCCGCCTGCGTCGATTCGGTTGCGCCGACACCGACGGTGGGTGGATTTGGTGACGCTGTGCCCAACCCTCAGCTCATTTACCCCCCGTAAGCCGTGGGCCCGGAGCAAAACTGGCATCCCGTTGACACAGCGGGATGCAACACCCTGGTGCCAGCGTAACCGGAGCACAAATGCAGCAGGGCATCCCGCTTTGCCTGCACCTGGGATGGGGGAGATGAGTGGCTTCATGCCCATAGCCCACCCTGCACCCCGTCCCCGCACAGGGTCTCCCGTGGGGTGAAGAGGGGGAGCAGCACCCCTGGCATGGCGGGAGGCAGGCCGTCGCTATCTGCTGGCCTGTGTAATAAAGGAGGGAGTTTAAAAATAGACTTTGAGCTGCGATGCCGGAAAGGCAGTGAGACGTATAGAGCGGGTGTGTATTTATCCTACACGCCCTGTGCCTGACGCCCTGCTAGCATGGGGACCTGCCCCAGAGCAAAGGAGCCGCTCGCCGCTCACGGGTGCTCGCTGTGGGCCCCTCGTGCCAGCCCTCACTGCCGCCGATGGTGGTGGGTGCGTGGGGTTGTCGGGGACCCCCGAGCTCTGCTTTGCAGGTACTAAGGCCACTCGGAGATGCTCACCCACCACCCCCATCCCAAGGCCGTTTGGAGCAGTGGGACGTGTGCCTCTCACCCACGCCGGAGCCACCCGATCTGCGACTCCTCCACCCCCATATACCCAGACAAAGTGGCATCTCTCAGGACAAAGCCTTTCAATAGATCCCCTGCCCTCTGCCCTCTCCCAAACAATGAGAAATCAAGGAATATTGTCCGAGCTGAATAAAAAGATCTAAATTTAGCGTGTCTGATGTGTTCTTGGTTTCCTGCCATGACTCCCCTCCTCCTCCCCGGCTTCCCTCTTCATTGCTCGCTAGCCTTGTGCACAGAAAGGTTTCTGATGGGGTGAGATCACCACCAAGACCCTGTCTCCCCAGTGATGAGACAGAGGGGAATTCCAAGTTTGGCTCTAGTCTCTATTTCTGTAGGGCAGCGAGGAGGAGGGCAGCACACCGTTTTGTGCCTCACCAGCTTAGATGCCCAGAGAGGAGAGGGAAACCTAAGGTCAAGAGAGAGGAAACTTTCTCTCTCACTTCAGCCTCCTCGTGTCCTGGCCCTGACGTGCCCCAAACACTCTGTCCATGTGCTTCCACCTGCTCGCGGCATCCTCGCCCCCAGCTCTTCAGAGCAAGTCTTTGGAGCAGCGCTGCCCCTGTGCTGTCCCAGCCCAGAAGCTCTGGCTTGTAGGACCCTCGCTGTCCTCCCACTTTGCCCCAGCAGGTCTGGCAAGAAGCAAGCACCTCAGAAAAAGCAAAGAGAGGCAGAAAAAAGCCCGACCCAAGCGACAAAAAGCCAAGAGGGGAGGGAGAGGAGGGGTGTTATCCAGCAATGTACTCCCGATGTTTAAACAAGGGACTCCCTTGGGCTCTTGCCTGATAAGCCTGGGTGTCAGGGGAATCTATTCATTTGTTCTCCTCTTTAAACAAAAAGGCCTTCCCATAACCACAGTGAGGAGGGAGCCAACACCTCTTGACGAACAGACTGAAGTGCACACGCAGGAAGCCTTTCTGTCTTGCTCCTGGAGAGGGAAAAAAGCCCAGACTGTGAGTATTGACCACACCGCTCTGTGTCAGTGGAAAGGGGAGCGTGGGCCAGCAGGATTTTCTGCGTGAGGTTGGACACCAGGAGCTAACCGGAGCTTGCCAGCACGTCTGCGGGGTGTCTGGAGGCGCGGAGGTCCTTTCCAATAGCGGGATCCAGGCAGATGGGCTGGGGAGCTGCCTCAAAAGCAAGGAAACCTGCTCTCACCCTCCTTCGGCTTTGGACAGAGAGCCTCCTCTGACCCTCCCTGGCTTGGTGACTGAGTCGGGAGCAGGTGGAGCAGAGCTTTGAGGCCAGCCAGGCTCTCCCATGCTTCGCTCTCTTTCCCTGGCTGCGTAATCTGGTGAGGGGGGGTGGATTATCAGGGATTTTTTAAATTATTATTATTATTAATTTCCCTTTTGGGGAGTTTGGGGGCAAGCTCTTTGGAATGATGCTTGCGTGTGCCAAGGACAGCACGCCAAGCGTACTAGAGCCGTCACTGGGACAGAAGGCGGGAAGGAGCAGCAGTAGGTGCTCACAGGGAGAGATGCCACAGCCCTGGCTGACATGGTGTGAGCAGGCAGAGAAACCGAGTGGGGCTGGACCCACTGGAGCAGAGAGAAATGCCTTCCTTCCTTCCCTCTCAGCCAGGGCGAACGGCACATGGGGCTCAAGAAGCGAAAGGGAGAGCCAGGAGCTATTTGTTGGTGGAGACCGAGTTTCATGCCCCTTCCCAGCTCTGAGGGATTGGCAGCGCTGGAGGCTGGGGAATGGAAAAGTTCAGGTCTCTCGTTCCACGTGCAGCCGCTGCCAGAAAGCATCAGGCTAATGGATGCAGCAGGGTGGGAAGGGAAAAACCAGCATCAAGGCCACTGTAGATGAGGCCTCCTACCATGTTCTGGCTTGTCACCAGTGTGAGGGAGCAGCAAGAACAGGGCTGCTGCACGGGAGAGGACAAGGCAGGAGCCAGGAGTGACCCTGCTGATCCAAGTGCAGTCACTCAGTACCTGAGCAGAGACACAGATGGGAGTGGAAATGCCGCGACCTACAAAGCGGGCCTAGAGACCATCTAGGAAAACCAGGCAGTAAGAGAGGTCAGCAGGAGACAGGACCAGGCATGGGTACACCTGCAGCATAGCCGGGGTTAAGTGGGGCTCCCGGGCTATGAGGGTGTCTGGGCACAAGTCCCAGGTGAAGCTGGATGGGACAGGTAAGGCCCAGTAATGCACTCAGGGTCCTACAGCCATCAGGGCATGACCTCACACCCTGTGGAGGTCTGGGCTCCGTGGATGGCTCCGTGTGAAATGTCCTGGCTGCCGTTGGTTGGGTGACACACAGCCAGGGCAGGGACACGGAGCTGGGTGAGGATGGTGGCACAGAACCAGGGCAGAGTCACAGTGTGGGGACAGGGGACTCAGAGCCAGGTTGAGATCGTATCTTGGAAGCAGGGCAGGGACATGACTCTGCTTCAGAGACACAGAGATGAAAAAGGAGTCCCAGAGGCAGGCAGAAATGGGGAGGGATGCCAAGGCCCCACTGCGGAGAGGCCAAGTAGTGGTAGGTGGCATAGGAGAGCCGGCACCAAGGAGCCGCAGGGACAGAAAAAGGATGCAGCAGTGCCCTAGGGTCACTGGGGAAGCCGTGGGGTGCAAGGTCTGTGGGGCAGGGTCCCGCACAGCCCAAGGACCAGGCTCCATCATGCACAGCTCGCAGTCCAAGGTCCATCCTGGAGACAACCTAAGGTCTGGAGTCCATCTGGGACAAGCAGCCAGGACACCAGGAGAGCCAGGGACAAGGCCAGGCACATATGTTGTGTGTTGTATGCCTATAGCATAGCTCAGGCCAGAAGCAGGTGCCTGGACCTGAGCTTAGACAGAGCCCCTGGCAGGGGTGGGGTGGGCCCAGGTGAGCCTGGCTGGGATTAAGCCATTAAGTCCCTCCGAAGCGTTCAGGGCACTGCCAAGCATTAGCTGTGCCCATGGCAGGACATTCCTAGCCCTTCAGGGTGTGGGACCCGTAAATCTGTCCCTGGTGAGGCTTACCATCCGGGCAGGATGTTGATTACCTAAACCAGCCAGAGGGAAAAGAGGCTCGAAAGCCAAGACACACCTGAGCAACACGTAGCCAAGCTGAACTATCCTTGCCTGGCCTCATCCTTCTTTTGCTTGCTCTCCCTTTCCCTCTGGAATGACAACACAAGATACTGCCTCCATCTCTGAAATCTATGCCAAGAAACTTTTATTTTTAAATTCACAAACAATGACCTAGCAGCTGCTCCAAGGCTTTTTTTTTTTTTTCTTTTTTCCTTGCTAACAGAGTGGAAATTATTTATATATTTAATTAGCTCATCGGAGCTATATTTCCCTTCCCACCATTCTTCATTAAAGGCAGATGTAAAATGACCCCCGACTCCAATCTGTATTGAAGGGGGTGTGACCCCTCGCCATCTAACAGAAGTTTCCAGAAAACCAGTTTCTCCCATCCTGCCTCTTTGCTTTGTCCAATTGTTGGTAGAGGGAGCCAAGAGTTTAAAATGCCATTTTGGCTGCCTCTCCATTATCTTGGGCAGAGGGAGGGTTCAGATACCTCAGAGAATGGAAAAACCCCGATAAAGGAGGGGAGTGTGGTCAGGCGTCTCGCAGGCCCTTGGGCCCAGCTGGGATCCAAAGATGCTTTCTTGTTGTTAAAAAAACCCTATTCTTTTTAAAATATCAGCTGTCTCAGGTTCTTGATGGACCTGAAGTGAAGCCCAGCCTGCAGGTCTTCACCTTCAACACCCAAAGACTAGTCGTTCCCCATGCATTGGCCATGTGCCACTCCAGGGCAGCCTTCCTGAGCTCACGCGGATGGGGCTCGGGAGCTGCCCGCAGCCCTGCACTGCCCGGACGGGGCTGCCTGCACTGCTCACACCCACCATGCTGCGAGCAGTGCTGCCAACGCCGGCAGAAGGAGCCCCGTCACCATGCCAGGATGGTCTGACACAGCGTGTGCTGTCACTGGCACAGCCAGGGGATACAGCGTCCTGGTCACACCTCTGATGAAAATTTGATTAAAACACACAAAATGTTTCATTTTCTTCATGTTCCCCTGAAGGGATTCCCTGAAGGCATTACTCTCCTTCTCCTGTTCCCTTTTTTGAGGAAAGGGAACATCAGCTGGGCTGATGGTCGTGGTCCCTAAGGTCCAGAAATGATGAAAGAGTTCACATCCCCTTTTTTTCCCTCCTGCCAATCTGCCAAGGTATTTGTGTGGGCAGCAGGAGACAGAGTTCATCGCACCACGTCCTCTACAACCACCACTCCCTGGTCTGAGAAGGGGCATGTGCTCCAGGGTGCAACGAGACCTCGTCCTTTCCACTGGAGCAGCCAACCAGGGATACAAGAAACATGGATTTTGGTACCTTGGCCACATCTCAACCTTTCTGCCATCCTTATTCTCATTCTCCTCCCCGCCTCCCAATTATTTATGGCCTGGATCTGGACTTGTCTTAACTAAGCAGAAAATAATAGCATGCTGGGTGCTTCTGGCATGCTCGTCTGCCACAGGGACTTGGACTTGACTCCAAGCCATCGATCTAAGTGGTTGGCTCTTGCTTTGAGAGGTGTCCTACAGGATTTTGGGATCGATGGTCACTGGAAGCATATGCTGTGAGTTAGACCCCTCTGGAAGGCCTAGCCTCCCAAGCCAACCTGCTTGGCCTAGGTCCAAGACAGGACATGCCAGACTGGCTGTTTTGGACCTGGCAGTTGTTGGCAAGTCTGGGCTTCTCTGCATCGCCCCGGCCCCATGCTGGGTATGCCTCAAAGTTTGGGAGTTGTTTGATTGCTGCCTTAATCTCCCCCAGCGCCTGAACCACAATAGAAGGTCAAGTCAGACGTAAAGGCCAGCTCCTGTCCCTGCTCCGGAGTGACTGCGAATAGGTCAGACTTATCTCGGGAAAACACAGCTCCAGGAATGGTGCAGCCCCTCTTGTCAACCTGTCTGGCCTCTCTTTCTCCTTCCCCCTGCTGCGGGAATCTCAGCAATGCCGGTCGCACACAGCCCTCTCCGGTGACAATAGCTCCTTCCTTCCTTCCCCGTCCCTCCTTCCACCTCTGCAGCACTCACACGTTCCCAGAGCTGCTCCCAGGCCCTTCCAGAGGGTCCTGAGCATAACCCCTCTCTGCCCTCCTCCCTTGGCCCGGCTGGCCCCTGCCACGCAGGGCAGCCAGGCAGGTGTCTCTGGGCAGGAGGGGTGTCCCCAGGACGGGGCTCTCCTCGGGAACAGACACGTTTAGGTCCCTGTCTGTGACAGAGGGTGCGGTTTCAAAACTGGCGCGAGTCGCTCGGAAAAAAGCTTCTGGAGAAAGCGGCTCTCCGGCTTTCTCCCCTCTCCCTCCAGCTGTGCATTCCCTCCCTTTTTTCCTGCTTCGTCCGTCTTGCTGGGATCGTTTTCAGCTGGATCAGCTCCAGTTCGCCACCCTGCTACCTGCTCGCTCCTGCTGGCCACTTCAGCGTGCACAGGGAGATTTCTGCCGTATATTTTCTTGGATGGGAATGGATGCCGTGCAAACGGCCTGGAGGCTCTCTATGGACCCTCACACGTCCCCCTGTCCGTGCCTTTGGGATCATCCGTGTTTCCTATGTGAGGTGGCCGTGCACCACGGCACAGCTTTGCCTTTTCCTTGCCCGCATGGAGTTTGACGAGCTTGGAGCTGGGAGCCAAACCCACACGAGTCGCCCGGTTCTCCTGGGCCTCGGCACGGGGGGAGGGAGGCTGGAAGAAGAAGCAGCAGGACCGTTGTAACCCGCTGTCTTCTCCCCCTCCTCCTCAGCCTGACACAGTTCCTATATAGGACAAGCTTCTGTTGTAATCGACAGTTAGGTTAATGAAACCCTGAATTAACCCCCCTTTTCTCCCCCTCTCTGCAGGGAAACCATCCCAGCAGGCAAAGCAAATCCCAGGTATCTCTTACCCACTCTGAGGGAGGCACATTCCCAAGGACACGTGTGGGAACTCGGGCTGGAATGCCCTGAGGAGAGGGGTGGTTGATAGGGATGTTTAAACCCCCTCTGCACGTGTGTGTGCAAGGACACTGACCGCCCTCACCGAGGACAGAAGGGTGGGATTGTGCAATTGGGATTTCTCTTACCCAACAGCCAGGAACCCTCCGGGGCACCAGCAGATAACGGGGCAGTGGCTGGTAAAGGTGTGAGAGCTTTCAGGCGTGTGGCTGGGAAGAAATCTGTGGATTTGGAGAGAGGCTGCTCCCTTCCTTCGGAAGCTTGTCTACCCAGGAACACAGCTAGCGCAGGGCCACTCCGTCTGCTGGCTTAGCCAGGGGTGGTGAGCGCCTTTTAAAACCTGCTGATGCTGGACAAATCAGTGTATATTGCTAATGTGGTGCCTTTCCTCATTCAAAGTTTGCCCTGAGGATCCTTTCTGGCTCTACGTGTTTCCAGAGCCATTTTTTGCCTTTAGCACTGATGGAAACTGCCAATCTAAAGACTTCACTATATTAATACTGTGTATTTGTTTTCCTGCTTCTTCTTCTTCTGGATCGAGGTGTTGCAGCTTAGCTCATGGTGGGGCTAGAAGAGTCTTTCCCTCTGCTTTTTGCATTCAAGCTGGCGCGCTAAAGAAGCAGGCTTTCCCCTCATTTGCACCTTTACTGCATCCCAGATCTGGAGCGACGCTGGCCTCCTTCTGCTGAGGGACCCGGCTTCTCAGGAGCCGGCGGCAGTGGGGTGTTCCCTGGTCCTGCTCTAGCTCTGGGCGGGCACGCAGCAGTGGGCTCCGAACCTTACAGACCTGCTGAGAGGTGGTGCTGGGTAGAAATGCCAAACTCGGACCGATGTTTCTGTAGAAGTTCAGGCAAGTTGGAAGGGGCTGGGGGGAGGGAGAACGAGTTGTGCAGAACAGAGCCTTTAGTCCTGTCTGGCACTAGCAGTAGTAGCTACAATAGTAATATTCATCATCACCACAGCATTCAGATATCAATTTCCATCTTGCAGTTTCTGTGTGTGCACTGACTCATGTATTTTCCCTGGTGAGACAGGGAGGAATTGTTATCCCATGGCAGATGTGGGGAAGCAGACATCCCAAGCCTTGTGGAGAGGGTCAATTGTGGGGTTTAGTCGATAAATTGGTCCCTGCCTTCTAGTTCCACGTCAAGACCCTGTGTGGTGTCTACTAAAAGACAACTACGGAGCCACAAAGGACTTGGGCAGCCGAAGTAACTGTCTCTCCAAAACCATTTGGGATTTTTTTCCCTAGCAAAGCTGTTGCGGTGTGTGGGCACATGGGAAGGCATTTACCACCACTGCAAGCTCCTGAAGGCCTGTTATGGACTTCAATTCTCAGTGCTGAGGCTCTGGCACCTCGCAGTGGGACTAAATCGGCTAAGAAGCGTATCTAACCGCGGAGCCATCCGTGTGACGCACGAGCCACCGAGTGCACCGAAGGGCGGGCTGGTGGCTGAAGTCTCCTTCCCAGGCCAGCCTCCCCCGCTCCCAGCTGTGCTGGGCAGGACCCTCTTTGCAGCGACGGGACCGTTGCGTCTGCAGCTCCGTGTCATCGCTGGCTCTGCTGGCCGGGATTCAATAGCAGCCATTGTCCTGGGGAAAGGTCACCCAAGCCAGGCACGCAGACAGCAGCGAGTGTGGAGGCTGGAACAACGGAGCATAGGGACGGGAAGCAGGGGCAGAGGGCAGAGAGGGCTGAGGGGATGGAAGGGGCAAGGGCATCGGAGGAGATCTGGCTTGCTTGGAGGAGGCTTTGGGTCCATACGTAGGGAGGAAATGGCCAATTTCCACAGGGTTAACCTTGCATTTGTGTGGGCAGCACCTGGACCTTTGTTGGGAAACAACGTCTAACACCAGAAAGCTCAAGGCTTTCCTGGGAAATCTGCTTTTCCCATAACTGGCTGCGCTTTTCTTTTCTTCCCATCTTGAGCGCGGCTCTTGCAGGGCTTTAATGGCTTTAGCACCACACCTACAACAGACATCATCTAGTCTCCTCTTACACGTCTCGGTCCCCAGACAAGTGCTGTGATTTAGTATGTCTGACCTTGCGCTGGGTGACATAATGAAGGAATGTCCCCCTGCACGGGCTCCCATCACCTTTATCGTCTCGACGAGGTGCCTGCGTTCTCAGTGCCGGCGATTTTTACGCCTGTTCAGTGAGACCTTCTCTCCCCAGCCTGTTAGCGCTGGGTCGTTTTGTGCTTCTTACTGAAGCTTTGCAAAGAAGCAGGGCTGGAGCCGTTCTGGCAGTCATTTCCTTTCCCCTCATCCCCTCTCTCTGGAAAACGCACTGGAATTTCACTAACAAATATTCCTCCAATTTCACGATCAGATGTCTGGCCCATGGGTTCCACCCTGCTTTCTGTAGCACGGCTTCTACCAGGCCAGGGTGGGCGTCTGCCTCCCCCAATTCCTGCCTGCGAAGATATCCATGAAACCACTCACAAACTCAATGCCATTGCCAGCATTTTTTCCTAATCTATTCATAGTTCAGTCGGGCTTTAGTCGATGCTCTGGAAGCATATGCCATTGGGTGATCATCTTGCATTTGAACAGCTGCTAATCTCTGCAAATTTGCACTCACTGGATCAGGACGGTTGGTTTTGGGGTTTCTGTAACAAGTATTTTTTAATTTTCGAAAGCAATTCTCATTATCTGAGGGATCACCCTGGGACAATCATTCTCCAGGGAGAATAGAATGGAGATAAATTAGAGATGCATTTAATTTTAATTCATTTTAACATGCCCAGGATGAGCTGGAGGGTGGGCAGGGTGTCAGGGGAGAAAGAAAAGTGAGAGCAGTTGGCCCCTGGGTACCCGTTGAGAGAGGCCTGGCTCATTACAGCATGAGACATCCTCATTTAGGAAAGATCACAGACCCGGGTTTTGCCCCAGACCCTGTGGAACCTCGCTGTGCCCCTGGATATGTCTGCAAATCTCCAGGAGGCTCCTCCGTTTTGGGATCCTTCTTCCCAAGCTATCACCTTCCCATCCTTCCTCTGCCAGGCAGGGACTAAGGGGATGAAGGCAGAGCTCCTTTCCCAGACTGCCTGCAAAAGGTGGTCCACCGAAGCACGCTGCCGGCAGGAGACCCCGGGAGAGCAGCCGGAGCAGCGCTGCTTGCACAGAGCCGGCGAAGCCTCCAGAGCCCGACTTCCCCTGGCTGAACCTGCTTGAACCTGCCCTCCCGTCCTGCCAGGCTTCTTCACGTTGGCACCGACTCCTCCTCAACGAAAAAATAAGGGGACTTTCCCAGGCATCCTGCTCTAGTGGTACCAAAATGAGACAGCCCTGAGACCGTGTTGTTCTCAGCTACGAATACCCCTCTGCCTTCGCCGGGCTTGACTCTGCAAGGAGCTTTGGTGGCTGCTGCTATTTGGGTCAGAGTGCCTCTTTTTGGCCAATTTCTTCTTCAGACTCCGGTGATGATTTCTGGTCAGTTTTATCCCAAAGCAGCACGTCAGCCGCAGGCATTTCTAAATTCCCAAGACCTTCACGGACGCGCTTCTGCGAGAGACCTCAGTTACCGTGAGAAGGGTCCTTGCAATCTCCAACAGGAGAAAAGAGAAGTGGAAATATTTGGACTTTCTTTAATGTTGGCTCTGAAGATTTTGTCCCCCATCCCTGTGCTGAACACACCCTTTTATTTTGATTGCCTTATCACCACTTCTTCAGAGGTCTGTCTGTGCTACCGAAAATCCCCACAGCTCCATCAGAAAAGGACCGAGCAGCAAAATTAAGTATTTTCTTCAATATATCCATAATCCTGGGATCCTGTTGCCAAAAGGGAGTTGTTTAGGGCCATTTGAGATGTCCTAGGGTATCTGAGACACATGAAAGGGGCGGGCAGATCTGCCACGGGCCTTACTGGGGACCAACACCCGTCTGGAGGAGCAGCTGGAGACCAGGCAGGGTACGCTACTGCACCTAAAGGGAAACTGGATACCAGTATGTGGGCAACCGCATCAAACCACCACCGAGTGAGTCACGAGCGCATCCCCAACTCGAGCGAAGCAACCTCCGGGTGAATAAAAAGCCAAGAGCTGGATAAACGTGGCACCACCAAGCCTTGCAAGCACCCTGTCTTCCCTGCCAAATCCAATCCGGTTCCTGCGCTAGCGCTGAACCGAGCTGCTTGTCAGTTCTGCAACAAAATAATTCCATCCCCGCTCAGGCTGGCCATCTGTTCGCTCTTTGGATTCACACGATTTTATGCCGTAGCTCTGTAACCTGATGATCAATAGCTTCGCCATTTCTGGCAGCTGGCGTGCTGCGTAAAATCTTTCCCAAGTGCTCCTCTTACACGGATGGGTGGAAGGAGCCTGGAGATTTCACGATGACGTTGACCCGCAGTTTCTTCCCGCTGCCGCCAGAATGGAGCGTGGGTCTCCGCCATCTCTGCCCCTCCTGTGTGCGGTGGGACGGACTATTTCAGCCCTCCCGCCTGCCCCCCCAGGCCTCGCTGCCGTAGGTGCGTCTCACCACCTGCGGCCACCTCCTGCCATCCTCAGCCAGCGATCCCAGCCCGCTCTGCTTCTGCCGGAGGTTGGATCGACTGGTCACGGTGTGAGCATATCACAGCAGGGCCGATAAGAGCCTGAGTTTTATTCCTCAGCCTCAATTATGTGACGCTGATCAAGGTTGCGGTGAGTTGTGTCACCGTCACGTGGCTGGCGCCACCATGCGCTGTCCGTGCTGGCTACCCAGCTGAGCGTGTGCTGGGGCTGGTGTGAACACGTGGTAGCCCCAAAGGAAACGGCTCTCTACTCCTTGTGGGATCTCTGGTGTGTTTGGTGAGGGGTGCAAGCCCCAAAGGTCCTGTGGTGGGCGCTCGGGGAGGGGCAGAGGTGCAGGCATAGCGGGCAGCATGTGGTTAGGTGTGCCTGGCGAGCTGTGGGGCAGGGTGAGCTGTGCCCGGGAGCCCCCATTGCATCCCCATGAGGCCGGGGGTAGGGGAGGAGAGGCCCCCTGAGGAACAACAGTGCATTGAGCTGCCATATCTCTCTGGGGTGAGGGAAGCGGAAAGGTGATAAGAGCCCTCTCGGGTGAGGAATTCCTTCTCACTTTCCCCTTTCTGTTTGCCTTTCGCCAGAGATAACGTGAGTCTCGGGCAGCTTACCGGGACACCGACCTGCCAGCACAAGAGGGGACAGCCACTCCTGAATCTGCCCCAAGGGGCATGTGCCCACCCCTGCCACCCTCCTGCAGCGGGCTCCCATGGGAGCAGCCCGACCATGACCTCCTCTCCTTCCCCCCTCCATCTGATCCATGTCCCCAGGTCCCCTTGCGTGACACCCCATCGATTACTCTCAGGAGCTGTAACCTGAGGAGCGATTCGGAAAAGAGGAGTGAGATTATGGGCAGCAAAGCCATAGCTGATAGAGATGGCAGATTGTTTGGCAAGCATCTCATTGCTGCACTACCTACCCGGGAGGGAGCGGGGAACATCCACACGCCTGCCCGCACTGTTTCCAGCCTGGGCTGTGCACACCGCTGGAAGTCAGTCCCTCCCAGCTCTCAACATCCTTGAGCCCTCCAGCTGCATCGCACGGTGGTGGTCCTTTCGGCTACCACCCAACAAAGGGTCCTGCAAGCTTTGCCTAGCAAGGCCACGTTCTTAATTCTCAGAGGCCCCGAGTCCATCTCCTGCCTCCGGAGACATGGTGGGTGTGAACTGAGCAGAGCTCCGGGAAGAAAGGCCAGAGGAGCAGTCCTACCAAACCACGGGTTCTTCTGGAACTACCTGAACCAGCTCCAGAAGAGGCTGACTTCCAGCTGCCTTTTGTAAATCCAAAGGTGACCACTCTGAGTGCTTAGTCCCATCCCCGTGTCCCTTGCCCTGCATGACACAGTCCAGAAAATCTTGCCGAGCCTTTCCCCCAGCCCACGTTATTGTGGCTGCGATGCCTCCTCCCGTGACCGATCCCAGCGATGTGGCACAGCGAGGTGCAAGCACGTTACGGGCTCGGTGGGAGCTCTCTGGGAGACGGGAAGGAGACAGAAAAGCTGCGAGCGGTCGGACCCAGCGAGGCTCAGCTTGTTGCCAATTTTCTCAGGAGAGGGCTCAGCTGCACAGTGCTCGGGAATCCCGGAGCGTGACTGGGCTTGCTGGTTGCCTCCTCAGCAGATACGACTGACGAACGGTTTGGCTGGAGATTTGGGCTGTGGAGGTGCCTTAGCTCCACACCTTCCTGCCTGTGCCCCCTTGCCAACAGCGGAGAGATTGGCCATTTGCTCTGGCGGTTCAAGAGGAATAACCTGCCAACGTGCGCACACACACCCAGGCCAGGGTCTACCCATGGGTGTGAAGAAGCAAGTGGGAGAAAAAACAAGGAGAAAAGGATGGATGATGGAACAAGAAGGCCAGAACATGGAGCTTGTGTTTTGTCCTTGGTCTGGGCACAAAACCTTGCAGGAGGAGAGGGATCCTTGTTCTGTCCAGAGCAGGATCTGGGAACCTTCCCTTGGTGCTGGAAAAGACCGCGGCTGGAATTCAGTCCTTTTAGGCAGGGACTCGAGTACAGCTTCCAGTGAGATGACTCAGAGATTCCTCTGTCCCCTGGGGTCACCAGCCTGTGCCACTCAGCGATGGGCAGTCCTCCGTGGTGCTGCAGCTGGGACACGCACACCGGGATGACCAGAAGCAGGCTGCTGGTCCCTCAACCATCCCGGCCTCTGATTCATTCCTGTTGTTTGTTGCCAGTCCTTGCCAAAGGGAAGGCTGAGGAGACCTCGGGAAGAGGGGGTGACTCATCCTCAAAGCCCAGGTGGCTGTCCTAGCCGAGGGACACCTGAGGGCTTCCAGCGTGGCAGGAAAGCAGTAGGAAGGGCAAACATTCCGGAAGGAGCTGTACGGAATAACCGCAGAAGGACAAGGGTTTCCCTGCCGCATTGTGTGCCTCCGCATCTGGGAATCTCATCAAGCCCAGGCGGCAGAGTGAGCTCATAGTCAGGGTGGGAAGGCAAACTCACAGGCTTTGTCTGCCCTGAAGTCTCCTCCAGCCATTGCTTTGGCTCCCTGTTGCGCTGCCAACACCGGTAGCTGAGTTACTACCTCCTCGTCCCACCACAAGTGGGTTGGGGGGATGCCGTGCCATCCCCATGGTGGGACAAGGAGGTAGGATGGTCCCCGGCAAGTGTGCTCTTGCAGGTACAGGCAGACCTTCAGTGGCATGTCACCTCCCTGCCACAGCACATCCCCCGTGCCAACGCCTCCGGAGACCAAACGCTCGGGGGAAAGGGGCAAGACAGACCATTTGGGAGAGCAGCACGAAGGGAGGAGGGAGAGGAAGGTATGGATGAGGGCAGTGGAGATGGTGGTGAAGATGAGGGAACGTGGAGACAGCCGGGGAAAGCTTGGGGCTGGAGAAGTAGGTGAGATGGAGGTGGAACGGCGGTTAATGAATACTGTATGCGACCTGGCACTTGAGATAGATCGTACAGCAAGATTAAAGGTCATGGAAAGTGTATTGCAAACCCTGCATTGCTTTTATTCACTGGAGACCGTTGGAAAAACAAGCAGGAAGGCAGCACAATGGGTCCCCCAGCTACGGACATCTTAGCACACATTTGAAAGACAATGGAGAAAAACGATTAACTCCAAGAGTCCTCTATCCTGTCTCCAGTAAGATGCATGCCTTGTTTTGCCTGGCTAGAACTAGGGATCAAAGGGACAATGCCAATTAAAAAAAAGAAATCTCTTGGAAATTTCTTCAGGGGAAAAATGGGGGGTGGGGAGAAGGGAAGGGTGACGCAACCGCCGGGATTAGGTGCAGCCTGAGCAAGCTGGGCCTTCAGCAGATGTTGACTTGCAAGGCCAAGCAGCTTTGCACATAGCCTGGCCTGTTGCTGCGGGATCCCTCCGTCCGAGATCAGGGCGCTTTGTTTTGAGGATGTGGTCTGGCTACCGAGGGCCTTGGGAGCTCGGAAGAACCCAGCTCCCCCAGAGCCGCAGCCAGCTAGCCACCCTCGAGGGGGCTGTGTCTCATCGACCCACTCACCCCCACAGATGGGGGGGCAGGCAGTGGGGTCAGGCACTGGGGAGCAGCGAGTCCGGCCCCTCTTCCTGCTCTGGCACTTGGCCTCGGCTGAAAGAACAAGGTCAGGAGCATCCTTGCTTGAGGTCATTCCAAAGGTCTCACCAGGTGGGGAATTTGCAGCCTGTCACCTGTCTTAATTAGTTAGATAATCTAATTAAATTGCTCTTCCATCGGTATTCCTCCCTCTGTTAACAGATGGTGGCTTCCTTTCCCAGGATCCAGGAAAGCTGTGCATCACTGTTCTGCCACATCCTTGTTCATGACCACATTCCCCCCTTCCCCCTCAGCTTTTGGATAACCATCGGCAGTTCACCGGGCTCTACTGAGGATTTCAAAGCTCAGACAGTCACATCTGGTGACTGGAGGGATCCGAAGGGGCTGTACCACCTTCCCTGCACGAGGTGACCCCAATCCTTCAGCCCTGACTTGTCTGCTAGACTGAGGCCATCCGAGAAGCACGGGCATGGTCCCTCAGGACTGATCCCCACGCTGGCAGGGATTCCCCCCGGGAAAACACTGCTGGAGTCTGCAGCTGACCTGAGCAATGGCAAGCTCCTGCTCAGATGGGCAGTGGAATTGGATGGGTTAATGTGCTTGTAAGGTCCCTCAAAGAGGAGAAGGGCTTGGCATGATGTTCAGGCTGGCCTCTTGCTTCTCCTGCTGCTGCAACACCAGCCTGTTTGCCCTTCCAAACCTCCCAAAGCCCATTGCATTGCCCCCACGGCCTCTCCTGGGTCTCCAATCTCGCCCCTCTGCCAACACACCGCTCCCCACTCCGTCCTCACCCACGTGTATCCTGTTTGCCTGGGCTTGGAAGGTTTCAGTCACTGGTTATCGTGTCAGAACGAAAACTGGGGGGAAACAAGCGCTATAGGCGGAGGAAGGCTGGGAGAAACAGCGGAGGTGGGAAGAGATGTGGGGCGACCCTCCCTGGGAACACCTGCTGCAGGCAACCCCCTCACTACCGCTCTGCATGGAGCCCCAGGGAGGTACCGTCACATCTTGGCTCTGGAGGAAAGGGGATATCCTTAACATCACTTCTTAAGGTATTTTGACCAAGCATCCGGTCCCCTCTTCCTCTCCCTGAGCTCTCTGCAGTGAGCGGTGACCTCAGCTTGTTCAACGGGTTGTCGAATTCAGAGGTATGAGACCTCCCCGTGGTTCCTTCTGGGCCAGTGGGCTACATGGTTCACTTCCCAAGTCTGGAAATAACTTGTTATTTCAGAAGATCCTTGAAACCAGCCTCCTCCAGAGTGTTGTGTTTGCTGCCCTGACTCATACACCCCCTTCCTCCTCCTGCCCCGGCCTGGAAGGGTCTCAGCCCCTAATTTAACCACGGGTTGGTGGGGTGTTGTTGAGGTTGCAAAGAGCTGGAGAGTCTCCAGTTGAACACATCCTCACTGGAGGGAATCAAAGCTTTACACAGGGTCGGGAGGTTTTGCCACTCCCCATCTTCTCAGCTCTCCCTGGTGCACCCCAGCAATCCGTTTCCATTCCCCTCTGTCCCTCAAGCTTGCTTTCGGGGGCACCTCTGTCCCTGGAGGTACTCTGGGCATCTACTCCCTTCCCAGCACAGTCCCTGAGGGGAAGTCTTCCCTGATCCAAAAACATCCCTGCTCTAACCTCCGTCCAGCACACACCACTGCCCATCTCCCCTTCCTCTGCACGTCCTTCCACGTTTCCCTTCCCAGCCCAGCTCCTGGCCATGCGTGACAGCCCCAGGCCTGTTCTGCAGCAAAACCTACCTCCACCCCCGGCTGTGAGACACACACCAGCCCCTGGCTGTATCCTGCTCCCTGGGAGCACCTTAGCTCCATGATTCCCAGCCCTCCTGTCCTCGGCAGCCTCACCCCCGCCACCACCTGCCCCAGGAAACGCTGTTCCATACGAAGAGCAGCAGTGCCGGATCCTGCTCCCAGATTGTCATTTATCTCATGCTGGGCTCCATCCCTCGGTATCCAACCCACATCCTTCAGCCTTTTGTGTTCTGCGTAAACATCTTTGCCCAGATCTTCTAAAGGGCCAGGCAGGAGAGGAAGCAATAGTCTGCAAAGAGCATGAAACCTTTGCGTCATGGTCTTGTCCCCTCGTCCTTCGCGGACGCCGAGAAGCCCGGCTGTGCGAGACAGCGGCAGGCACGGGCTGCACGGGGAGCAAACCGAGCCATTAGGGTCCCAGTGTGCCGCGGAAGGCCAGCATGTGTCACGCAGAGATGCCGAGCCCCACTTTCCTTCCTCCTGAGCCCTCAGTTTCCCAGCTGGGTCCCACAGAGCATCCCACAAGCCACCCCACACCTGCAGCACCCTCCCCATGGCTGGAAGCCCACGAACCGCCCCACTCGCCACGGTTTTCCCTGCCTTCCTGGGTCGGCTCCTGGACCCAGGGAGCGAACATGGGCCACGCAGGAGGAAGAGCAGGTGTGAATCAATTTGGAGCATAAGGAGGTGGAAGAAGACTCACAGCCTGGTGGAAACCAGCTGCTGGAGCCGGGGTAGCTCGGAGGAGAGGCAGCCGTGGCAGCATGGTGAAGGGCAGGATCGCAGGAGCCGGGGGAGGCTCAAACGGGGAAGGGGGGTGAAGCTGGTGAAGAGCATCCGGAGATGTGAGGTCAGGTAATTCCTCATATAGCAGTTCCTGCACCTCGCTGGGAACAGACAAACAAGGCCTTCCTTCCTCCCAGCTTCCTCCTCCTCGGGAGCTCTCCTTTTCAGGAGATGCAGTCGGTCGGAGTGCTCCTCCTGCATCCCTCAGGGGGACTCACCTGGTCCTCGCCGCGCGCTGTGGCTTCACGCCTCCCTGCCCCGCCACGGGAGGGACCTGCCTGGCATCCCCACCGGTGATGCCCGGGGTGGCTGGGCGGCAGCCGGCGCCGCTTTGGGCGAAGGTTGCGAAGCACCTGCTCGCCTCCTGGCGCGGTCAGGTCATGGCTATTTTAGGCTGGGAAAACGCAGGAGAATAGATCTGGAATCTCCCTGCAAAGCTGCGGTGGGCACTAGACCAGGTGTCAGCTCCAGCGCTGGCCAGCCGGAGTGGCGGGGCTATTTTAGGGATGTATCCTTTCCCTCTGCTGCGGTTATTTTTGGAGGCTGAGTGGGTACCAAAAGGACCCGGATATGTTGCAGATAAGGGACCGATGACATTTTGGCGCTCGTGTTCCAGCCACAAACACTGCTCGCAAAGGCAGACCCTGGGAACAGCAGCGCTCCCGGCAGCAGCCGCATCCTGGCCGCTCTGCCCTTGCCGCAGGCAGTGGGGTCGGGGTGCTGTGAGCTTGTCCCCGGCAGTGCCGCCCTGCGTGGTGGCATCTCGGTGCTCCCTGCAGCAGCGCTGAGCCTTGCGGCGTCACTGATGGGAGATTCTCCCCCCTGGCTCTGGAGCAGGCGGTGCACGTGCCGCGGGGCTGGGGTGCTGGACCAAGGGGGTCTGTGCCTGAAGGGGCTGGGATGGGCTCTTGCTCCTCAGGCACAGAAGGGGCTGAGGTGTGAGTGCTGCTGCCCCTGCAACACAGAAGAGGAGCATCTTCATCGCAGGCAGCTGGGGTACATGTCTTTTTATTGGAATTAGGGATATGGGGACAGGAAAGGGAGAACTTCCTTGGCTCAAGTATCAAGGAGAAGGCTGCAACCACTGTCATCACTCTCCACTGCTAAGCACGAGGCCAGGACTTAACAAGATTCCCAGCCCAGCTTGGCTGGGATGCCTGCATCCTGCAGGACCTGCTGGGAGACCCAAGGGCTTTGCCCTGTGTTGGGAGAGCAGGTTTCCTGCCACAGAGCCGTGCAGAACAGCCCTTGGCACTCGGGATGTGGCACTGCTGACCCACATCTTCAGGAGATGAAGCGCACAGGGGCTTCCTCGGGACACAAAGGGCACAGTGGAGGGGGACATGGACAGCTCGTGATGTTGCGAGGCAGAGACTCGCACGTTCCTCCCGTCCCTGGGTGAGAGCAGCAGCCAGGCCCTGTGGCCTTTTCACTCAAAGTTTCCATTTGTGCCCGTGGGACAGAGGGCCCGTTGTGCACGCGGGGCATGGGGACAGCCCCCCTGGCATTTTGGGGTGGCGGAGGGGTGAGCTTTGAGACAGAGGCGAGGCTGGTGCCCACGCCACCACTGTGCGCTGCTCTATTCCCAGGGCTGCCCTCGCTCCACTGCACCAGCTGAAGCTCCAGCAGCTGGGGCTGCGCTAGAGGACATCCCCCTGGGGTTGCCCTACCCAGGGCTTCTCCCTGCCAAAAATCTCAGCATTGGCTGACTGCTTCGCCCTCTCCCCATCCTGGGCTCCCCCAAGGCCTCCTTGCACCCCTGAGCTCGGCGCGGGGGGCTTGGGCCAGGGGAGACAGACGCGCAGCGTGCCAGAGGGGCGGGAGCTGTGCCGCAAGCTGGGACTGAGATGACTTGTCCGGGCCATCTCCGGCACAAGCCTGTGCATAAGCCCTTCTGAATCTCCGTCTTTGTTCCTTCGGTGGCGTCAGTGGCTCTTCGCTCCCTCCAGGAGATGATTCTGCTTCCGTCGCTGCCGTTTCCTGTGTTTCTCTCTCCCCCCTCACTCCCGTAGAGCCAGGCAACACCGGCACAAAAACAGGATTCGAGCTGCTGGAGGATTACTCTGATAACAATGACCAAGGAGACAGTCCGCTGGACGGGACCCTCCCTGGAGCCAGACCGAGTGGGGGCCCTGGCCAGCTCACACCAACCTTTGGCACCCCCTCTCCCCACCCCCGGGGGCTGCTGGTGCACAGGGCAGGTTTCAGGCAGGGGAATGGGCAGGCGGAAAGGGGAACTCCTGGGTGACCTGCTGCCCGCTGGCAGGTCCGTCCATCCCCGCACCTTGGACACGGTGGCCGGGCAAAGCAGCTCTGACGCCGTCCCCATGATGCTAGCTGCCGTCCCCACCAGCGGTCAGCAGAGCAGCAGGGGCCATGCCGTGCTCTCTCTTGCCAACCCACCTCAATTTTCCAGGAGAAAGAGCATTTTGGGGGAGCAGCCAAGGGCAACTGTGGTCCAGCTTCATCCACGAGCAGATCTGAAGGCAGCTCTGGCTTGCAGGCAGGACTGAGGGGTGTGATGCCTGCGGACACGCTCCCATGCCACGGTAGTCCTGGACCTGCGCCTCATCTGTCCTCCCTGGGCATGCCAGAGGGAGAGCTGGGATTGCTTAGCATCCCAGATGGAGATCTGAAATCCATGGAACCCTCACCCATGGCCCAAAAGCCTCGTTCAGGTCTGGCTGTGCTGCTGGAGGAGGTCCCATCGTGGCTTCTTGCCACCGCTCCCTGCCAAGGCGCTGACGGTGGAGCTGTAGGGGAAGCATCGCCTGGCGTGGCTGAGGCAGGGGAACCGACGGTGTCTGCAGCAAGCTAGGGAGCGCATGCACGGGCCGATCCGCCGGCAGGTCTGGAAGCAGCGGGAAGCGCCAGGGAGAAGCTGCGGAGCAGAAGCGCAGCTGGAGCCCGGAGAAAACGCGTCTGCAGCCTCGCACTGGCTTGTCGACCAAGCCGGGTCCGTGCACGCGCGAGCGTCTGCGCCGCCCTCCCCTTGCAGGTGCTCACTCGCCCCTAACCAAGCGCTCCCTTGGCAGGACCCGCAGCAAAAACTCATTCTGGGTGACAAAAACCACCTGAGTGACACCCCCCACCCCGGCTTTACAGCCTGGAAACCACGCCACCGCGCCCCACTGTAACGGGGCGGGGGGCTCCTCAGAGGTGGTGCAGCACGACGGATGCCCTGGAGACGGAGGAGCTCAGGGAAGTCCTGCCCGCCTCGCTCAGCACACGGCAAACGCCGGCCTTGCAGGGCACAGCTGGAGCAGCACCCTGCCTCCAGCCCCACTGATCCCTCCGGCCACAACCCGCTCCAAGGGGACCCGGCCACTGCCCTTGGCTGCGGATGCCCAGCAGACGCCGGGGACCTCGGAGCAACTGGTGGGACTGAGGCCAACCGTAGGTGTGGGCCAGGGGGTTGCAATCGCCCCGTTACCAGCAGTGCCGCTGATCCGTAAATTCCCGGCGGGGGAGGAAAAGCTGACTTTCGGCCAAGCCAGGAGGTCTCTGACCAACAGAGGCAGGAAATAGCTACGGTGAGGGAATAAATAAATGGTGAACCGTAGCTCTGCCTTACATGGGCTTCGTGGGGAGTTTTCCTTTGTTTTTCAGGTTGGCTATTTATACCGCGGAGTGTGAAAATGATGTCAGCGAAACCTCTTCGCCACGAAGAAAACCAGCCTCGAGAACATTTGCGGGGCTGAGAGGCCTCCCTGAGCAGCAACACTCAGAGGCTGTTCCCAAGGCTGGCGGAGCCAGCAGGAAACCCCAGCTGCCATGCGATTCCCGAGGAATCCCCTCCGCTTCCACGCACCCGGCTCGGGGGGTCACTTGTCCCAAACCCATCTAGATATGGCTCTGCCTCTGTGAAAGTCTGCCTTGCCTAAGACAGGCACGTGCCCCCACTCCCAGAAAACCTCCAACCCCTCCCCAGCCTCCCCTTTCTCACCGTCTTTCCTTTCTGCCCCCTTTTCCTCTATCCCATTCTCCATCTCAGCCTTTAAGGGTCTCGGCTCCAGCCTGCTCAGCCCGGTGGTGTTGCCCCTTGGTGGGCAGGGGAAGAGGGGACAGGACATCCTTCTTCCTGTGGGGGAGCCCAGGAGGTATTTGGGAGAACTCAGCTCCCAGCCGGGCTGTCCCGGTGCTGACCTGTGGTGGGAAAGCACAGGTCCAGCCCAGAAGGTCCACCAAGGTCAAAAAAGGTCCACCACGGTCAAAGAAGGTCCACCAGGGCTGAAGAAGGTGGTCCACCACGGTCAAAGAAGGTCCACCAGGGCTGAAGAAGGTCCACCAAGGTGAAGCTGAGCCTGGCCGGCGGCAGAGGAGGGCAGCAATGGCTCGGCTTTGGGAGAGCGGAGGAGGAATACCCCCACCCTTCCCACCGCCCTTGTCCCCGGCAATTAGGAGCCGCGACCACTAGCCCACGCCTCAACCGTCAGGGCCTGCCGCGGCGGGTGGGAAGGGAAAAGCCGACTGGAGTTCAAGGGTTGCCGGTGTACTTGAGACGTGACACATGCGTCAGGTGTTTCCAGACGATAACAAAACCTGCCTGAGGTCATCGATATTTAATTAGCAATGGGCTCGGTTAAACATTATCCCGGGGGCAGGAGGGAGGGGAAAAGTGCTGATCTGAAGGGAGAGATTTAACTCTTTGCAGAGGAAGAGGGAAGGCCCGCACGGAGAAGGGATTTCCACGGTTGGAGCGCATCGGACCGTGGCATGAGGCTGGCTGGAGGGGAGGAAAAGCTTTGGGGTACAACACCTCCCCCAGGGCTCCGAGAAAGGGGTGCTTTGCCCCGTGGAAGCGAAATGAGCTACGGTTGGGAACTCCGTGCTCCTGCACCCCAACAGGGAGGCCGAGTGGCGAGGCCGGCGGCTTGTGAGGTTCCCCCGGCGGAGCCCTCCCGCCGGCTGGGACACCGTGCGGTGGTTTCCCTCGGGTGGCTGACTCACGGCCCTGCCACCTGGGCAGGTTCGCACCCGGGTCCCTGCACCGCCGCCGTCTCCCTCGTTTCCTCCAGCGGCTGAGCCCCTGGCACCCATCCTGCATCCCAGGGACACCCAGCGCAGCGCCCTGGGGCAAGGAGGGGGGTGGAGGGCCTTGCCCAGGGTTTTCCTCTGGGAGGAAGGCTCGGGTTGAAGCAGGGATGCCGAAGGCTCAGAGCTGGGCTGGGGGGTGGTGGATTTTGGCCTTCCAAGCGCAGCCTGACACCCTGGTGCACTCCAGGAGGGGATGCCGTGGCTCTGGGGCACAAGAAGCAAAGCAGCATGCGATGGGAAAGCTGTGTCCCAAGGGAAGGGAACCGCCTTGGGACTGCAGCTTTCGTACCCGCACCTTCCCACCCCAGCGCCAGCCGGTGCCGGGCAGGAGCTGCGTGTGTGCAGCAAAGGAGAGGCCAGGCTGTGCACCAGGAGCCACGATTAACGGAGCCGGAGCATCCCGGTCTCCGCAGGCACCACATATGGTTGGGAGGGGGAAGCTGCGGACCCCAAAACAAGGAGCCGGCACCCGACTGCACGGGGCGAAGGGCTGCACCCAGACACGGAGCAAGGCAGGACCCAGGTGAAACGGTATTGATATCCCACTAGCACCCAGCCCCTCCATCCTTCCCTGGCCCCTCGCTGTCCCCCGGCTGCTCCCTGCCACATCCCCCCTCTCCAAAATCCCCTCTTGGCTGCCCTGAACCTGACACCCATAATTACCCCGAGATCACAGGGACTTGCTGAAAGAGTGAGCGTGAGCCAGGCTGGGGGGGGACACATGAAAAGCAGCCGCAGCCCCTGCCCTCAGCCGGGCCCCCAACCGCACCAGCAGCCCCCCGGCACCGCGGACACCTGGGGAAGGCGCTTGCAGGGAGCGGGAATGTGTTGGGGAGACGGACAGGACAGCACAGCCCGGCTTGGGATGCGGCCAATGGCAGCTCCCGCCAACCGGCCGGAGTCCCTGGGGCCTGATCCTGCCCCACGGGGAAGCCCCTCTCGGAGGGGAGTAGGGCAAAGCTTTGCTTGTCGGCGGCTGGGTGCCAGCGGGATGCTCCCACTCCAACCCCAGGGATGCTGCACGCCATCCCTCCTGCATCCCTAGTGGGAATTCCTACCGTTCCTGCCAAGGAGGGAATGGTACCACAGTGCCAGCCCCCCTGCCCCCCTCACCCACAAAGCAGAGGGGAGGTAGGAAAAATTAGAAGATTCCCCGTTTTGGGGCAGAAGGAACAGCAGCAGCGGCCCTCCAGGTCTTGGAGCGAAGGAAGAGGCTGCAGCGAGGGGCTGGGCGGAGCAGGGAGGCAGATGCAGAGATTTCATCCGCGAGGAGCGAGGAAATTATCCCGGAGCTGTTTGATCTTATTGTATGGAGGGAAGCGGCAGCGGGCGCCCAGCCTTGCTGGAACCAAACAAACATTATAAATACCTCCCGCCATCAGCAGCTCCTCGCTGACCCAGCCTGCCGGGGCCCCCGCTCATTCCCAAGGGGAAAAACGAACCTTCGGCTTCCATGCAGCCCTCGGACGCGGCGGTGGATAGGAGCGGAGCGCACGGCAGACGGCTCCGGCCGCAAAGCTGGGGGGATGATTTGTCCCCGCGGGTTGGTGTGCGTTGGGGGGAGCCTCTCCCACTGGCCGCGCGTGTAGCGGGAACGGCCCCCGTTGGCCTCCTTGTTGGGAACAGCCCCCGTTGGCCCTCGTTCAGTCTCTACCGCCGCTGGCGTCAAGAAAGAAGCAAAGAAACATCAATTTTTAAAGCCCAGCGACGTGGTATCTGGGCGTGAAGCAAGGCCTGAGCGCAGGGACGGCCTCCCAGAGCCATCCCTGCACCCCTTACGGCTGGACCCGGGGCGTACGCCTTCTCCCACGTCAGCGCTGGGTTTGAATTCGACGCCGCTCGGCATCGGGGCGCTTTGGGGGCTGGTGATGCCTCTTGAGTGGCACCTGGGAGCCCCGGGGGAGCCCAGCACAACGGCTGTCCCCACCGGGAAGGGATGCTTTTGGAGAAGTTGGGAGGCAGCAGGAGATAAATTTAGTCTTCCCTTCCGTGCCCGGCGGCCGCAGCAAAAACACGTGATTCCCCAGTGCCGCGCTGGGGGGATGATGAGGCTGCCCAAAACTCGCGTGGGCTCCCGGAAGCGCCGTGGCCGGCTGGGACCAGCACCGCACCGGGACCGCTGACACCCAACGGCAAGGTGGCCACTGGGATGGGGGAGCTCAGGCTGCCAGCAGGGCTGCGGTGCCAGAGCAGGGCTGCCCACCACCCCTGCGCCTGACCTCTGCGGGGACCACATCCACCGCACTCCGGAGTCTCGCAGGCACTTCTAAGGGTTGGGGAGAAGCCAGGGAGCTGTCAGGTACAAACGCAGCTCTCGGGCCAGGGGGGTTGGGGGCTGCAAATCAAACGCACGCCGCGCTCGGATCAGCCCAACGGAGCTGCTCCGGCAGAAAAGCTGCCGTGCGACGCGTGAACCCGGCATCAGCTCCCCCGGGGCGCCTTCGTCAGCGCCTCTCCCCCACGGAACGTCCTCGAAGCTCCCTGCCTGTCGCTGGGATCAAAGGCAGGGGTGTCAGCTGGGCCACGTGTGAAGCCGATCGCAGGAGCCAAGACCTCCAACTTGAACTCGCTTTTTTTTTTTTTTTTCCCCTTCCACCCCCCCGGGCATCCTCGTACGCTTCTAACGACTCCGCTCCGGCATCGCAGCTGCGTCTCGTTTCATCTCCGGCGAGGGAAAAAGGGCAGTGCCGGAGCCAGATGTGCCCCGGGAAGGCTGGAAAAGTGGTCGTCGTCGTCCCCCCGCCGCTCTGGGAGAGCCGGGTCCCAGGCGCCGCGCCGCTAGCAGCTGGGGAGCCCCAGTTCCCAGCCGCGGCCCACCCAGCGCCAGCTGGGACAGGGCACGTTCCCACGGTGCCCGGTGCTATTTCGGCAGGGGCAGCGCCGCGCCCGTCCTCTCGTGGCTCTCGGGTGGGACCGAGCATCCCGGGGCGCGGGATATTTTCTGAGCAGACAGGGACGGCGCCGGCCATCTGGGAGCAGGGAAGATGCGCTGGAGCAGCGTCACCACAGCACCCAGGGAGCTGCGGGGAGCGAGAGGACCGTGCCGAAGAGAAAAAGCTCAAAGTTAAGAGAAGCTGGTTTAAAAAAAAAAAACCCACAAGCTGCCCTAAAATCAGCTCCTGGGCTCTCAGGTGCTGGACCAACGTGTGACCTGCACGGGTTGCTGCCTCTGGCACTGGGGACTGTCCCCAAAGCAGAGGGCGGACGCTCAGCAGGAGCAGGACGGCTGGGGGGCGAGGGCTGCCCGGCAGACCGACCTCGGGAGCGGGAAGCTTTGCCAAAGCCAGCTCCCTGTCCCCCCGCTTTGTCCCCACCTGCACGGCACGGCCCGCCCAAACCCGGATCCCAGGAGCTCCGCAGCGAAGTGCCCAGGCGGCACTGGGGGGCTGCAGGGACCCTCGGGACCAGGTGCCGCGGGTGGCCTGGCCCCAGCTGAGCAGGGTTTAACCCAGGCCAGCCCCAGCAGCAAGCCCCGGGGGACGTGTCCCGCACCGCATCTGCAGAGGGAGCAGCGCCACCTCCTGACGCCTCGTCCCCAGCATTCCAAGATGAAAACAGATTAAAGATTTATTTTTGCGGGTTCTTTTCTCCCCCATCCAACGTTTGATCAGTCAGCAACCAAGAATAAACAAACCCAAGCCCGGCGCCGGGTCCCAAGCCAAAGCGGGCACGTGCCAAGCACCCCCAAGGGCACCGTTTCTCCAGGACAGCTTCCCGCGACTTCGGTGCCGGCTAAGAATCCCCCTCTGCTGCCACTTTCAGGTACCTCCACCAGCCCCCCAGGAGCCCTCACCACACGGTTTCGCCTGGCGCAGTTAGATTGTCACCGAGGCAGCACATCGCTCGCCGTGGATGCTCATCCCCAGCACCTCACCATTCATCCCAGTAATCCCAGTTCCCCCCCAACACAGCCAACCGGTGCGATGGAAGCAGCAGGCGGGGCTGGCTCTGAAGCCCAGCGGGCACACACAGGGTTTGAAGCACCCACAGCTCGGGGCCAGCAGAAAGACCACCTCAGTGGGCAGAACCTCGGCCTTGAGAGCTGCTCATAAAGCCGCGGGCTCGGGATGGAGCGAGGTTGGAAATGCTGCCTTCCCGCACTGGGGGAATACCGATTCCAGGCTCGTGGAGAAAGTAAGAGTCCAAAGCAGCAGGCGACAGCGCTGCTGTTACACTTGGCTGAGGCCAGACAGCAGGGTCAGGCGTGAAGAGTGCAGCCAGGGCCTGGTTTCCATGGAAACAAGGTAAATGTTTTCCCTCCTTCTTGCCACCTTTTAACTCCTAGAGGGTTCTCACGCACCACAGGAAATACTCTCTACATCCCCTTTCCCATTTGAAAACATCAGGCCGGGTCCATCTTCAGCGCAGCGCTACACCCCAGAGTAGCCGGGGAGTTGCCGCCTCGGCCTCGCCAGCCATAGTTGGCAGGAGGGCAGAGCATGCCAGCAGCGATCTAAATTTACACCAGCACCCGTCACCTCACCCTGCGCCAACGCTGCCTTTCTCGGTGAGAAGGCCAACGTGCCGCGGCAACGCTCCGGCCAGGGCTGGGGCTGCGCACGGAGGCAGCTCCCAGGCACAGGCGAAGCAAAGCCGCCTCTGCCCATCACCGTCCCGGCCGGGCACACCAGCTCCCAGGGGCCGAGGGAGCGCTTGGAGCCATGCAAAAAGGCACTCGCGGCTCTCCCTCCCAGGCGGGACGCAGAACATCCCCCCTTCTCCCAGGCAGGGCAGGAACGGGGATTCAGGAATACGGAGCTGGCGCGAGGCAGGGGTTCTGCAACAAACTGCATTTGCAAACAGCCTGCAGGTTACATGCCCTCGGGCAGACGGAAACTGCAGGGTTTCCATGGCAACAGCCAGCATCAGCGCCCACCTAGAATTGCAGGGTGTTTCAGGGACACGTAGTTCCATTACGGCCCGGCTCAAGGGAGCGCCCTAGCTGCTAGGCGGAGGATTAGCACGTGCAGGAATACCGCAGCAGCTGCCCGCTGTGGCAGGTCCCGCACACCAGGCCCACGGCAAGCACCAGCCTTCACCCAGCCACGCACAAACCAAGAGCCGAAATCCATTTCTCTAAAACCTTTATTTCCCGGTCCGCGAGCGCCCAGGCTGCGGGACCGTTCGCACATTACGCTGCCTCCTCTTTCGCAATTCGGTCTTTCTTGAGTGGTCCCTGAAAGAAGAATAAACAATGCAGACAACGCACCAAAGGCCGCATCGCATCCCAGTTACGCCACCGCGAGGTGCCCTCTTGCTGCAAAAGGATGCAGGCAAAAAGCGCCCGGAATGCCGCAGCCCACTGGAAATCCCAAGCCCCATCCCCAAGGATGACTTTCCATCCGCAAGCGAGAAGACCTGCTGGTGCCACCTTGTGGGGAAGCCCCCGCGCGGCCCCCGGGCAGATGAGCCGCTCTGACAGCCCTCAGGATTCCCAAATGGAGAACGCCACCCCAAAGGCGGGTGCAGGGCCGCTCCCCACGCGTGTCAGGCACTGCTCAGTGCTTCTTCCACCCCTTCTCACTGAGCTGCTTGTGCCCAAACACAGCAACACCCCTCAGGCACCAAGCGCTGTCACAGGGGGAGCCCTGCCGCAACCAAGTCAGGAGGGTGACCCCTCCCTCACTCCGTTTCACAGACATTTAGGCCCCATGGGGTGCAGCTACCAACCGCCGTAAGCTGAAAGACAACCCAGAGGTGCGCAACAGGAAGCTGCCAGCTTCAGGAAGCGCCCTTACCATGAAAGCCTTCTTCTCCTCAGCTGTCTGGAAGCGGCCATGGCCAAACTTGGAGGTCGTGTCAATGAACTTCAAGTCAATCTTCTCCAGGGCCCGGCGCTTGGTCTGCACAAGCAGGGACTAGGAGAGAGAGAGGCCGGGTGAGTATGCAGCAGCAGGCTCCTGGCTGCCTCTCCTCACCACCTCCATGGCCAACACCCCCCCCCCCCCATCCCACTGGCCACACACCAACTTGTATGTGCGAGGAGCACGTGCCAACGAGCCAGCCTGGCCTTCAGGGTTGATGAGTGGCAGCCCAGATCAGCAGGCGAGCCCAGGTCTGGCTTGCTGGTGTCCTTACAGTCCACGGGAGTTCTCAACCCTAAAGCGTGCCCCAACAGCCCTGGGCAAGGACCTCACACTGCTGCCAAGGCCATTCACATGAGGTGGGGCTGTGCGCACGGGGCTTCTCTTCCCAGCTGGCTACACAAATCCCCACGGCAGCAACACCCACGGCAGAGGTGCTGCCTTGAGCCCCTCGGCAGCAGGCTGCACTGCTCACCTTGCGCAGGGTCAGGACCCTCTTCTTGGTCCCAACAACACAGCCCTTCAGCATGATGAAGTCGTTGGTCACCTCCCCGTAGTGGACAAAGCCCCCCTAGGCAAGGAGAGATGCGTTAGCGCTCTGCGCAGCAACAATCACGTCGGCCTACAGCTTGATGTTCCCACAGCACTTTTGGCTCTCGGCCATTCCTACATGCCCTGAAATCCCATTTCCAGCAGTACCTTTCTCTGGTCAAGGTGCTCAATACAGCGATTCACTTGCTGTTTTGGGAAGAACAGCAGCAACAAGGCCGACAAACCAGCAGAAGCTGCTCTCCCCACTGAGCCATCCCTTATTTACACGCGCCACCGCTTTGTTTGTGCCACCCCTCCGTGCTACTGCCACATACCAAACACAACCAGCGAGTCACACAAGGCAACACTGAGAATGAGGAAGCAACACCGTCTCCCACAGCGCCCGAGTTTCATCTCCAGCGCTCTTGGTTCATCCTGCAACGTGCACCAGGCCCGTCCGCCTCGCAAGACCACGGCACACGGGCAGACTCTCACTGTACAGCTGCGACAACTCACCAGAGGGTTAATGCTCTTGTCTGACAAGTCGTAATCAGTTGACGCGTTGTTTTTGATCAGCTTTCCATCCTTGATCTGGTAACCCTGGCCGATCTTGTAGATCTAAAAACAACAGGAATTTCTGCTTAGCAAAAGGAAGGAGAAAGGGCCTGTCATCAGCCAAAAAGCACACAATTCTACCTAGGGTTGGAGAAAACGGTCTGTTGCACTTTGAAAACACGTGGTCACACAACAATTTTAGTTACCCAACACAAGACTATGGATACTGCACCCGAGGTTACATTCCAACAGAGCCACATGCCCACAGAACTCCCCACCCTATTCCCTGCCACACGGCAAGCGCCCTTGGCCAGCTCCCGTTTCCCCCAGCAGTTCAGAGACAAACCTTCTTATTGATTTCGGTCCGATGGTGATAGCCCTTCTGACCAGCCCGGGCCACAGAGAAAGCCACACGAGCAGGGTGCCAGGCGCCAATGCAGGCCACTTTGCGCAGGCCCCGGTGAGTCTTGCGGGGCAGCTTCTTGGTGTGCCAGCGGCTGGTAACACCTGGAACGAGCAGCAAACAGGGCTGCTAACTGTCACATTATCCAGAGCTTAAGCCACCTCTCAAGCTGCTGTGCCCAAGCAAGGAAAGGGAGGCCCAGACGCAGCACCCTGCCTCAGAACCACCCAATGCTCCCTCCCCAGCTGTCCCTGGGTTGTGTTCTCAGAAGGAAGGCAGCATGGAATGACTCCTCATGGATGTCAGGCGCTGTGCCCAGCGCTTATTCCATGGTCTCATCACTGAACCGTGACAGCAGTATGGGTTTACCCCTGCAGCTCTTAGCCCATGCAAGAAACCCAAGGCTAGGGCTTCCATTGAAGTCTGTATCCCAAAGAGAGGAGGTTCCATGTGCTTACCTTTATATCCCTTGCCCTTGGTGACTCCAATGACATCAATCATCTCATCCTGGCCAAAGACACTGGACACAGGCACCTGCTGTTCCAGCTTCTCCCGGGCCCAATCCACTTTCTCAGCAACAGTGCCACCATTCACCTGGATCTCCATCAGGTGAGACTTCTTCTGTCTCAGGGGAAGCAAACGCATCTAGGGACAGAAGAATGAAATTCAGCTCCTGCTCATCCAAGACAGACCTGCCATGAACTACTCCAGTTCTAGTCCCAGCCTCATCTGTTTTTCTAAGTAAACATATCCTTTTCCAAGATCTCAGACTTCAACATAGTGAAAGGCCCTACACTACAGGGAGAGGCAGTGCTGTGGCCTAAAGGACGAGTCCCATGACATGTCACCCCGCAGGAACACAGAGGTAACAAGTGTCTCTAACCCCACAGCCACCAGCCCAACTCCATCCAGGAGGGACAGGAGTAACGAGGAGCAGTGGTTTTAAACTGAAAGGGTGGAGATTTAGACCAGACATGCAAGTAGTATTTTATTACAAGGCTGGTAAGACACTGGCACAGGTTGCCTGGGGAAGCTGTGGATGCTTCATCATCGGAAGTGCTCCAGGTCCAGTTGGATGGGGCTTTGGGCAACCTGACCTGGTGAAAGAGACTCCTGCCCATGGCAGTGGGTTGGACTAGGTGATCTTTAAAGACCCCTTCCAACCCAAACCAAGGTGGGATAGAGCCTGCTACAGTGAAGGACACTTGCAGAGGGTCACAATTAGTAACTTCTACTATGTTTATCGCAGAGGGACCGATACGAGTATCAGCAGCAGCTGCAACACCACCTCTGCTGTCTAGTATGGGAAACAAATTCACAACTAGACATCCTACTGCACTTACAGCCTACTCAGACTGAATTACACCTCCCAAGAAAGTGTGGCAGAGCACCGATGGCTAAGGGAGACACCACCACACCCCTCAGCAGTACACCTCCTCCAGCTGCACAGCCACCAAAGCCTCCCAGTGTTTGTAGTCCCTACAGAACACAGCCCAAAACGCTGCCGAACACGCAAACCCCTGCGCTGCGTTCAGCCTGTTTCAATTTGTAGCTGCAATTACGAGAGCCCAGGTCTACGTGGTATCAAAGGACTGAGTCCAAGAAGTTCCTGCTACGGGTCAGTCTAGCAGTTTCCAGGGTACACCTGAGTCCCACTGACACTTACCTGAGTGTGAGCCATGACTCTAATAACCTGGCAGTACTTCTTCATGCTATTGAAATCTTTCTCCAACTGCTTTTTGCCCTCCTCATCTTGCCATTTCTTGCAGTATTTGGTGAAGGCCTTCTTCTTGGACTTGTGCCTTCAGGAGCAGAGCAGAGACAAGGTTTGGCTAAGCCCTTCATCAATTCCCCAGGAAGCGGGGACGAGCGGAAGGAGCTGCCACCTCAGCTCCTTGTGGCTCATTGCCAGCTTCTAAGGACTCTTTTCCACTGGCAAGCGGAGCCTGGAGCTCATCAGACAGAGGCAAAGTTGCCAGAGCTGAGCGGAGCTGCCATGAATTCCAAAGCACATTATTATTCAGAGTACAGAAGACAAAAGACTGTAGAGAGATGTCAAACAATAAGAAAAAAAACAGATCTTTAAAGCAATTGTCAGGTGACTGCTATCTGCTTCAGCACACCATAACTCCCCCCTCGCAAGCCCAGGCTGTGCCCGACAGTAAGGTCCCTACTGTAACACCCCTGAGATCACCACTGCTCTGACGCCTTCTCAGCCTGCAAAGTTCATAAACAGGCTGCAAGCTCTAGACACGCCGGAGCCAAGCTCGGGCAAACGTGGTACTTTAAATCACAACAACAGTGCCTGGAAGTCATCAGAAGTAACACTTGTCTTCCCCTTTCCTGAGCAAACAGGGCTACAGTCAGGACTCGACACTCAGCAACAAGCGCCAGAGGCAATTTCCTTATGTCCGCCCGTCGAAGTATCATCATGTGTAGCCTGTTACGGAGATTTCAGCCAAAAGCCAACACTGTCACCCCACGCCAACAAGGGCATCACCTCCCCGGCGCCATGCCTACAGCCTACCCCATTGTTAGCCCAGTTCATCAAGGGCAAACACTAATTACTGGAGACTCTTCTAAAAGCTGTACTAGGGTAATTCGCAAGCCAGCAGAAAAAATGAACCGTGGCATGAGATTTAAGGCAACGAGCAAAAGTCCAGCTCTCTTACCAGTTCTTGTAGAAGCGACGCTTACACTCATCGCTGATGTGCTCAGCAAAGATGGTCTTGAAGCTGCGGAGACCGCGAGGAGTCTGCACGTAGCCCACGATGCCCACAATGACCATGGGAGGAGTCTCCACTATGGTGACTGCCTCAACCACCTCCTTCTTGTTCACCTCTGGATGAAGACAGAAACACAAGTGAACACCAGCGTTGGCCATTAACCATCATCTCTCCTTCCTCACTCTCAAATCCTTCACATGAAGGGTTAAATGACTCGAGTTCTTTTCACAAAGGCAATGATGAGGCACAGTAAAATGACCAGCTCTAAGCTGTAATTTAAGGCCTGGCAAAAATTTGAGGCTGGCTCAGTAGGAAGCCAAGACGAAGCCCGATGGGCAAAATGGATGGCAGCAAGTAACAACTGCATTCAGGACTCAACAATCAGCAAAAAGACCACCCAAAACCAATCTACCTATGCCTGCCCATTGAGAAGAGGGCATCCTAAGTTGTCTTACCATACAGCTAAACCAAACCATCAGATGCCTGCACATCTCAAACAGGGCCTTAGATAAGACAGTCACTGCTCGACTTAAGTCTTGCTGCTCAACTCACCCTGCAGTGGGAGGGGCTTGGGTGCTTTATATGCCACCCGCTCAAGGACTCTGAGCATGGTGAAGTCCAGCTAGGACTAAAATCCAGAGCTACTCACAGGTCACCTTTTACCGCCCTAACAAAGCTACCTCCTCTGTGAAGAGGAACATTAGTACATACTGGATCCAGGCCTGTCGACTTCTCGGACAATGTGGGTCATGCCAGCTTTGTACCCCAAGAAGGCAGTGAGATGGACAGGCTTGCTGGGGTCATCTTTGGGAAAGCTCTTCACTTTGCCCCTGTGCCTGCTACTGCGCTTGCGGGGCAGGAAGCCCAGAGACCCGTGCCTTGGAGCTGAGAACTTGCGGTGAGACTGAAGAGAGAAAACAAAACATTGAGTGCTTACTACAGAGATTCACTTATACTCACTTCAGAGCCAAGGCCAATTCTCTTCTGACCATGAAACATAAATATTCTGCCTATACAAGATATTCTGCGTTCTAGAAATTCTACTCAGTACCAACCGTTTGCCTTCTGAAATCCACTGTAACGCTGTAAGACCATAATCCACACCCCAACCATGTACTTCCCACATTCCCCTGATGGCCTCTCCCTTTCAGGCTTATTTTAAGACTTCAAGTCCCGCTCAAGCCCCTTGTGTTAGGGAACCACACGAGCTGTGGTTTGGCCACCGCATGCCACCACAATTTCAACGCACCCCAGAAGCCCAGACATGGGGAAGCCCAGGGAACTTCACGATATGCCTCAGTGTATCGGTAACACTTTGAAAACAAACTGATTCGAAAAGGTGCGATAAACCAGCATTTCAGGCTCTGAGCCAGTCTAAGGTGTTCTCCTCAACTACCCGCCCTGCAGCCTGCCTCTGCAACCTGAGGCCCAAGTTAGGCTGCGTTCTACCCAGCCAACTCCTCAGCCCAACGAAGAACCCCCCACCTAACCTCACACCCGAAGTTAAGGAGCAGCGTACAGTTGAACACGGAGCTAACAACCGGTAACGAAAAAGCCTGTCTTACTTTAAAAACGGCGTTTCGTTACGTTTACAAATCTTGTGGCTGGGCCCAGCGGAACTAACTTTTGACACCTCCACAAGACAAAGCTACCCGTACAGCACCTCCGTGGGATGCAGCCGAACACGCTACAGATGACAGGCGGTGAAGTACGTCACTGGACCGACCCCTCCGCACGCCCGCAGCCTCCCCCCCGCCATGGCCTCACTGCTCCTGAGGCGCGTACAGAGCAGCCCCACTCTGCCCGCGCTCCCGGCCCCGCAGCGCGCCGGGGCCTGGCTGCCGCTCATCGCTGCCGGGAGGCCCCTAGGGAAGGGCCCCAAGCCTCTCTTACTACATGGGCCGCAGACCCCGCCGCGGGCTTAGCGCCCTCCCGGCTGCCCCCACGGCCGCCCGCCACCCGCACCACCGAGACCGCGGGCAGGCCCGGCCGGCGTCCCCAGGGCAAACCGTCGCCCGCCCGTGGCGCCTGCCCCGCGATAAACCCCGCGCCGCTTCCCGCAGGGCCGTGTGGCGGCGGGAGCGGGGCCAGGCAGTCGCCGGGGGGCGGGATGGCGCCGATCCCCGAGGGATGGCGCGGCCGGGCCCGGGCGGCACCACCGCCCGCTGCACCCACCATCTTGTCCCTGCGCCGGGCCGGAAGGGCCGGAAGCCCCCGCGCGCGCGGTTTTTATATGCGCCCCGCCCCCCGGTGACGCGTCGCGCAGGTGCGTGTCGCGCGGAAATCTCGCGAGGGGTCGGTGGGGCGGTGCGAGCGTGGTAGCGCTACGGGTGGGAAGCAGGGCCACAAAGGTGCGCGGGAGGCGGCGCGCGGCGGGAAACCATCCCAGGTCCTGAATCCCCGGCGGAGTTGCTTGGAAATCTGGGCTCCTACGCGTACGGGTCATGACAGATAATGTTCTCTCGTGGCTGAACAAAAGGAAAGGGAGGAAGGTATGAAAGCACGTGCAACTCCCGCCCTAGGTGCTGTTCGTTGCGTTACGCGAAGCCGTGACGTCTGCGGGCCTTCGTTCGGGTGCACGTGACGTCAGAGAGTGTGTCCCACCGCAGCCTCCCTCCTTGAACGGCCTGGGTGTGGCCTCTCCTCGAAAACAGCGCGCTTGTCCCCAGCTGGGAGCGAGCGCCTGCCTCGGCCCAGCGTCCCAAGCCGCGTGGAACGGGTTTTACTGAACAGCCCTGGGGCCGCAGAAGCCGTAATGACCCCGGAGTCCAAAGGCGCCTGACGAGTCTCCGCCGCGGTTCGCCAGAAGATGCTAGGCAAGGCGACCAAGTGCAGTAAAGAGAAAGAAAGAACGATCTAAAATAGGTTTCGCTGCTGACATTGGCACCCGTTACTTTCGCCTGTATCTCAAAACAGAAGGCGGCATCAAATGACTTCTTTCACGCGGGGACGCCTTCTCAGGCCAACCGCGTGTCCTCCAGCGGCTGCGTCCTGCCGCGTATTCCCACGGTGCTTGGTACGGCGTGGCTCCAAACGCGCCCAGGGCCTCTGTGTGCCGCTGCTGAATTAATAATAAACAATAAAACCCGCGGAGATGCTGCGAAAGAGGGACAGAAAATAAGAGTTTTCTGTGGAACCTGCCTAGAGCCGTTGGCACTCACGCTGTTCCTTCTCTTGCTCCGTTTACTGCTGGTCTGGCACACGGATAAGCACTGCCAGCACCTGCCCTGTCTCTGGGAGGTGTCGGCCAGCTTGGCCCAAAGTCACCAACACAGGAGCTGGCACTGGAGCATCTCTTCAGGGTAGGGGCAAAGCAGAGCTGAGGTGAAACCTGAACAGGGAGGGAGCTGGGGTCTGGGAGATTATTCACTCTTCCTCCATAGACACTGGAAAATGAGATAGGATCTGGCAGAATAACCTCCCTCGGACTTCCTTGGATTGGAACTGCGTGCAGGATAACTGATGTGATGCACAGCTCTGGCTGAAACGGTCCGTGCTTCTCAGACAGAAATCCCACACCTCCTGGCTGAGGAAGGGAAAGGAGGACCACCTTAAATGATCTGGAGTGGATCCACTTCTGGGGGGCAGGAGAGAGTAACGGGGCCAGGCAGAGCTGCCGCTGTGCCCAGCCACCTGCCTGGTTGGGCTGGCTAAAGACCAGGTGGGGAGGTTTCTCACAGCAATGCCGCGAGACGCGGTCCCTCCAGGGACCACCACGGGCCAGCATAGGGACAGACACCCTCCTGGCCTCGCGAGCTGCATACACGATTTTTCACATCGCTGGAGACACAGGACACATGCCCGGTGGCTGGGAGAGCTGAGGGCTTCATCCAGCCCATGCTCCAGCAGCTGAAGGCCAGTCCCCTGGGAGGAATGACCACTCACTCAAAATGCAGGGTGTCACGTTGCCTCTGGGTCAGCCTGAGAGCCTCGGCTGAGGTAACACGGGCTGAACCCAGGCTTCAGATAACTGGCACGGCATCAGGCATCCGGGTGCTAAGCCTAAGAGTCCATACAACTCATCTGCTGGCCACATCCTGCTACCTGCAGCCCCTCTCTGGGGTGAGGATGCAGGACGTGGGCAAAGCGAGGAAGTTGATGAAGCCGCTGGGTGGTTGAGATGGTATTAAACGTATCCCCGAGTTTATCTGTGGAAAATAGCCAAACTGATGAATTATAAGATTATTATAATAATCTGCGTCACCATATCCAGAGGCTGAATAAATTGGGAATATGTGCTATCATAAGGAACATGGGCCTTAATCCACAGCTGCCTGTGTTATGAAAGGGGATACAAACCCAAGGCCATGCAGATGGCTGTACCCAGACCTGGGTGGGCTGGAACTTCTCACACATGGGGCACCTGGAGTTTGCCCTCAGGATCTCCTGGGCCTTACAGAGAAAGGTGATTTTGGCAGACAACACAGTGGAGAGATTGGTGCCCCCTGGGATGGCTCCTGCCCTGCCTCCTCCCTCCCTGCCAGGGACCACGGCACCACGCGGAAGCTATCCGAATTCCCACTGCGGGGATGCTGACCTGTAACATGTGATGTAAGTGCTGCACATTATGGTTATATCAAGTTACTGCAAACATTAATTAAACAGTTCAAGCAAACACCTACCTATAGATCCAAACCCTGCTGCCAGCTGCAACACAGCTAAACCATTCAGCGCGGGGAGGCTGGTTACCCATCTAGCGTGAAATAATTAAGAAGGGCATATCCAAGTGTTAAAAATGCTTAATCAACTCCCAGACACCTTCCACCTCCCCTCCCCAGCTCTGGTCCCTGCAAGTTAAGTAAAACCCAAGGATGGAGGCTTTGCTGGAGGGACTCTGAGCTCAAGCCTGCGTGAAAAAGCCCGTACAGACCAAGAGGTGCGTCATTCAGAGGACATTTCTTTGCCTGCCCTAAACTGGCAGACCGTGGGAAGGGAACCAGTACAAACCGGAGGGCTGATGGTCCAGGCCCACTGGAGATGCAGCTCGTCTTCCCAAAACAGAGCTGTCCCATCCCAGGAAACATTCAAGGCCAGGTTAGACGGGGCTCTGAGCAACCTGATGTAGCTCAAATGTCCCTGCTTATTGCAGGGGGGTTGGACTAGATGACCTTTAAAGGTCCCTTCCAACCCAAACCACTCCATGATTCTATGGCTGGATGTGATGGGGGAGTGTCCATCCCCTCCCTCCAACCTGCCCCTCGGAAGGAGCCCCACAAAGGACAAGGGATGGCTGCTCACTTTTTAGGGTACTACTCCTAATGGCCAACCAAGGGTGGGCTTTAAATGCTCTTTTATCTCCCCCATACACCTGCCCCTAGCTCCTGCACTGAGCTCGTGAGTGTGGAGCCGGTTCACAGTCATGGATTCGGACCCGGGCAGAATGAAATGGTGCTAGAGGGGGGTCAGGCACGTTCCCCATCCCACTGCTCAGCCCTTTGCTCGCTTGCTGCTAACCCGACTCTCTACATAGGCATGACCCGGGGGCGAGCGGGTCCTAAGCCATCCAGCCGGTCGTTCTGCTGGGTGGTCAGGTGAGGCACCGTCACTCCGTCTGTGTCCGGAGAGGAAACGACTGTGTACCTGGCTCGTTTGGCCAGGTCCAAATCCTGTTTGTCCAGAACACCGGAGCATTTCAGACACCTATTAGCAAACCCAAACCTCTTTGTTTATCTCTTTCATTTATCTCACTCAGTTCATGCTCTCAGCATGGGGACTTTTGTTTTTCTGGGCCCTTTTGTTTTTCTGGGCCCTTGTTCTGGCACTGTAAGACCTTACAAAGTGCTCACAGCGTTCCCGCCTCGCCTTCCGCTGGCTGCTTCCAGCAGCTGCCTGGTTCGGGTATCTCAGTCATGAGGAGCCAGAGATGTCCCGTGCTTCGCCCGGCGGAAACGTGCCGAGCATCTCTGCTCGGCAGAAGTATTTGAGCAGTTGGGCTGTGGTGGGGCTGAAGTGGACGAGCAGACTCAGTGCGGTTTTGGCTCCTGAGCTGAGGAAGCCACGTTACAGCCCAAGGCCTTGCTTTTAGTTTCACTCAGATTAACAGAGATTACGGGGGGCCCCGCTGAAGCCAACGGACCGCCGGTGCTGTGGGCACGCAGGAAGCCCAGGTGACTCCGAGGCTGCAGCACCAGGGATGTGGGGCGAGCATCCTGCAGACTCTGCCTCCCGGAGTCGGGGGCGGGGTCGCCCCAAAATCTGGAGTGTCCATGTTCGCAAAGGGCCGCGTTCCTGCTGCCCCCTGCCAGGGACGCGGTGTCCGTGGGGTGAGGGATGTAGGAGCCCGAGGCTTTGCTGCAGTGCCGTTCTGGGGCTCACCGGGCACCTCTGCCCGGGGGCACGATCCTGCAGGGGCCAAGCACCCCCCCCCCCGCACTCCTGCCCCACGGACATCCCATGTGCCCCCCCCACGTGCCCACTCCTCCCCCCGCCCCGCGTGATGTGGCGCGGCTGGCGGCGGCTCGGGGGGGAGGCGGGTGCACGCTCCCGGCGCGGCGCGTCCCCGTGGGCGGGAGCGCGCGGCTCGTCGCCGCCGCCGCCGGGCTGCTGCCAAGCACGGCTCCGGCGCGGCTGGGCTCGGTTCGGCTCGGCGCGGCTCGGCTCAGCCCGGCACGGCTCGGCGCAGCCCGGCACCGCCCGCCGAGCCCCCCGCCCGCCTCCCGCCCACCCCCGCGCCGCCATGGACGGGGGCGCCTTCGGAGCGGGCAAAGCCGGCGGCGCCTTCGACCTGCACGCCTTCATCCGGCAGCCGCACACCCTCCTGCGGCTCCTCTCCTGGGTAAGGGCCGGCGACCCCGCGGGCTGCCGCCGGTACCGGCACCGGCACCGGGCGGGGGACGCACCGCCGGGCTGCGGGGGGGAGGCGCGGGGCTCCCCGCGCGGCGGGCGGCCGCCACCAGCCCCTGCGGCTGTATACGGACGTAAATTCTTCCTATATGCGATATACATCGTTACGTATCACTAATTATACGCTACCCTGTATTATACACTGGTTATTATGTGTTTTGTATATGGCTGTGTGTGCGTGTGTGGCCCTGGATATGTCTCCGTGCTTCTACATCCACACGCACCGGGATATGTAACGCCTCCGTGTACGTACACATGTATGTTCAGATACATGGATGTGTCACCCGCTTTATATGTGTGTCTCCACATGTACGTGAGCACACACCGATCCGTATGTATGTATATATCCATGTGATACAGGGACATATGGGGTGGGAGCCCGCTGGCTTGGGGTTTCTTCCCTAAGGTGAGCCGGCTTGGACCATGACCCCCCCCCCCCCCCTTCATCTCTGCTGTTTTGGGGGTGGTGGGGGGTCTTCTCCCCTGCTACGCCCCCCCATGGGTTTATGGTGGGTGTAGGGAGGCAGCGGGATGTGGGGTGACGGGGGTGGGGGGTGATGCTGCAGCCCTGGCGTGGGTCCGCAGCCGGCTGGGGTTCGGGGGTGCTGGGCTCTGGCCGTGCCAGGGCAAGCCCATGGGGGCTGCGTTTTATCCTCACACCCCGCAACCTCCGTTCCCTGTAATGCTTTCCCCTCCATAATTTGTGGGGAAGGGGGCAGGGGGAAAGGGGGTCTAAGGGGGGCAGTGCGGGGTGCCGGGGGGAAGGGCTGTCCCTCTTCCTGTGACGCCGATCCCATGGCTGCCCATGGGGCTGGCGCGTATGGGCAAGAAGGTCATTGGGATTAAGGGAGCGAGAGCCGCAGGGAGAGATTGAGGTCTCGGCCGGGAGCGGAGAAGGGAGGGCAGGGAGAGAGCGCGGAGGAGACACATGCGCACCGGAGCTGTGGGGAGAGGCTGGCTTTGGGAATATCAAATAAAAGCAGTGCCAGGCAGGGGCAACCAAGAGGGAGAGGGAAGGTGGCCCAGCTTGCTGCCGGCGGTGGGGAGGCAGCCCTTGTGCTCCGGCCGGGTGGGTGGGTGATGTCCCCTCTGGGTGACGTGACTCGGAGAGCGTCCGGAGAGCCTCAAGACAGCTGCAGACGTGATTGATGCAGGCGGTCGGTCCGTCCGTCTGCCCGCCCGAGCTTGTTTACGATACAGCACATCACGCCGGGAGCTGCCGCCGGGCGAGGGGGTACGCACGGCCCCTGCTCTCGGGCGGGTGGAGCGGAGCCAGCCCGCGTGCCCAGGGATGATGGACGTGATGTGACCTACAAAGGCTCTCCCGTTGCTAATCTCTGGCAGAATTTCCTTTCTTTCTCTCCCGCTCAGTCTGGCGTGGGTTTTTTTTCCCCTTCATCCGAGCACTGCGGGATTTTGGCTTCCCAGAAGTGCCAGGTGAGGGAGAGAGAGCAGGGAATATGTTTATTTTTTAATTAGGCACCTACTCTGCTTCGAAGTATGTCAGACACCGTTGGCTCGCTCACTGAGCTCAGCTCCATGCCCCACAAGGTCTCCCCACGCAAGGAGCGCTTCCTGGGGACTGGCGTCTCCTTGGGACCCCGCGTTGCTTCCCCCTGCCCATCTGACCTTGACAGAGGACAGGATGGGATTTACCCCGGGCTTTTCACTTGGCTGTGGAAATTAAAGTCCTTTTGCAGGATCTGGAGGCGCTCCAGGTCAGCGGTCCAGCCAGGGAGGCTGGCCTGGCCGTTGTGGTGCAGGGCTACGCCTGCAGCTCTTCTCACCCGAAATACGAGTTCCTTCTCCTGCTTTTTCACCGGCTGGGTCCTGCCTGTCCTCCTGAGCATCTCTCCCTCTGCAAAGCTGGGGAGCCACAAGCTCACGCCAGACGTTTAGTTGTGGGTTTGGTGAGGTTTTTTTGAGACCAAAGGGATCTTCCTGAGCACTGAAGTCCCACCTCAGGCTGTCACAACCATCAGACTCTTTATGGCTCCTTCCACGATTCGGTTGAACTTTGATGAAAAAAAGACTAGTACGTGGGGGTTTTGCCCTTCACATTCCCTCTGGGAGAGGGTTCAGTGGCTCCAGTGGTCAGGGCCTTCCACAGTAAATCTATTCATGGCTGGGTTTTCATCCGTTTGCTTTTGTGCTCTTGTGCCCTTCAGTTTAAATGGTGCTTTTTTCCCTCCCTGGTGTTTTCCCCTGGGTGTATTTATAGGCTGGGATCACATCCGCACTTAGCCTTTCTATCGCCAGGCTCTACGAGCCAAACTCTTCTGGTGGGGAAGGATTCTCCCCCGCCATGGTCCCGGCAGGAGCCCTTGCTTTTGCACGCACTGGAACCACCTTGCCTGCCCTCTCCTGAGATCTCATTTGCCTTTATCCTGCTCGTGGCGTGGGTGGTCCATCGCCTCCCATGCTGGAGACTCCTTTTGGTCCGTTTCACGTGATGAGCTTTCACTGAGAGCAGAAATTCCCGTGATTGCTTCCCCAGGCAGTGACCTTGTGCTCAGGTCGTGCAGCCTTTTAGCAGACCGTACGATGGCACGGAGGTGCGTGTGGCTTTCTACCAACAGGCAGCAAAACTGGCTCCTGCCCAGGGAGTCTGCAGCCCGGTTGAGATGGTGGCCAATCTCCAGGGAGAGCTGCGGGATCAGGAGCAGAGGGGGTGACCGAAGATTAATGTTGTTCCTTGCTGAGGAGGAAGATGGGATAGGTTTGACGAGGAGGATGCTAAACTATGGAAAGAAGTTAGCAATTCTGGAGCGTCTGAGGCGGCTCAGGTTTCTTGGGTGCTTTGGAGGTCGGGCCCGGAGTCTGCCCGCAGAAAGGTTGCCTGGCACGGGTGCTGGTGTGCGGCGGTGGTCCTGCAGAGCGCCCACGTCCGGTTTAGATGTTCAGCCCCACACAAGCCATTGCTCTGCTGCTGCCTGCCCCAGATGCGCTTGCCTGGGTGAAGCAGCACCTTGTAGGGCAGGGAGGCAGCCCTACGGAGCAGCTACGCCTGAGGAGCTGGATGGATCTTGCAGCGGGGGGCCTTGTCCGAGTCAGCTGGACTGAGGCTTGACGAAAGCAGTGCGCTGCTGGAAGATCCCAGAGGCTTCCTCACCTCTCCGTGGGGAAGGGCAGAACAACTCCCTGTGCCCAGTGGCGGTGAAGAGAAGTCAAGCAACTGGCCCTGTTGCAATGTGTGGCTGGGGTTTACTCCCAGTCCTGGTCTTTCAAGGCATTGCTCCACACCGTGCTGCTTCTCTTGCCTCTGGCTGCAGCATGGAGCCTGCTCTGAGCTGAGCTGCATCGCACAACTGGTGCCCCACGGTAGACAAGACATGGGTGCACGGGTGGGTTTTTTACCACCTTGGCGTACAGACCTGCCTTCAGCCTGCTTAGGTGACCCAACAGCTGGAGCTAGTGATGCTACAGCTGGAGCCAGTGGAGCTGGGTGACCCACGCCGAGCTGGAGCTGCGCAGCTCCAGGATCGTTCTTGAAATAAGGCAGGCGAGCGTGGGCACATCCCTGCCTAATCCTGTTGCGCCCTGACCCGCAGTGCTCTCCGCAGCCGGCGTGGGGGAGCTGGGAGGCTCCTGTGCAACCCGCAGGCGTTGGATGTAGCGCTGGCTCCATAAATAAGTAAAATGCTAATTGAAACAGGTTGTTCCAGGCACTCCTGACTGCTTGGAAACCTTCTCGCTGGAGAAACCAAAGCGCTGCTCAATGTAAAAGCCTAACCAGGAAAAAGTAACTCGCTTTTTGGAAGCAGGCCCAGCTAGGTAGCTTGAGTAAGAGCATTCCCATCCACAGCCGCGCAGGCAAAGCAGCCCATTAAAACTTGCCACACAGATTGAGATGATGAGTTCCCCCTCCGACACCAAGGGCACTGCCTGTCCTCCATCTCTTCCCCCATCACCTGCTGCCATTGCCACCGTGTTCCCGGGCTGGTGGGAGCGCGCAGACCTTCTGTTCCAGTCTGGGACACGCTGCCTCTGCAGGCACATCCCATCCCAGGCAGCTCCGGCTGAGCAGACAAGGCAGGTGAAGGATGGGAACCGTGTCCCCGGCCTCACCACAACAGACCGATGCCTGTGAGCTGGAGGATAGAGACAAGCCCTGGCGTGGCAGGGAGCTCCGTCTCCTGCCTTGCCAGCGGATTCCTGGCTTGGCACGCTGATGCCTGACTTACGACACCCCTTGCCTCTTCTCCCCATGCCAGACCCTGGAGCAGGAACAAATCTCTCATTAATGGCATTTGCAGGTAAAAACCTGAGAAGTAGCACACAGGGACCAACGACAGTGAGAAATACAAGCGAAAAATAAGATCAACACAGGCAATCTGCTGTTTCAAAACATGAGAGGCCCACAGGCGAGGAGCAGAGAAATGGCGTGGTGATGAGACACGGCTAAGGCACACATTTGCGGCACCACAAGGCAGCGGAGAGGGCTGGTGTGGCGCTGAGAGGAGCAGGCGGCAGTGGATGCTGTTCTCCACCTGGGTTGGCACAGCCAAGGCGAGGAGGGAGAGATGTGTTGCTAGAAAGGAAACAGAACTCTTCCTCACGGAAAAAGACGCAACTTTTGGGCAGTCACTTTGCTGAGCGTGATGTAGGGACAATCTGGAAAGCACAGAAGGACATGGATATCACCGTGGAGGTGTGGCCATGGGCAGTTGTCACTAGCAGAGGTGGGACAGAGGAAGCTGTTTGACCATGGGCAGAGCATCCAGGCCTGCGGGACTAGATGGGGCTTCCTGAAATTCCTCTCTGGGACACAGCCTCCTGCTACACCCAGTGGATATCTTCCCACGGCCAAGCTCATCTTCCCTCTCCAGGGTGGCAGGCATGGCCTGGCTGTGGCTCCTGGGGTGCCCCAGCATCACCCGGGGCTTGGGCTGCTGTGTGGGGAGGGAAGATTGACCTGGGCATGGGTCTGGCAGGAGGCGGAAGGGTTAATGGCCAGCCTGCCGGCTGCCCAGCCATGTGTGAAAAAAAGCCTGCTGCCCGGGAAAGCCTGTCCCAGATCCCATGACAGGAATTAGGGATGTGGAGCCTTTCTTCCCTCTGTCACCTGCTCCGGCTCAGCCCCAGCTGGGGAGCTGGTGCCATGTGGCTGCCGGCCAGGGAGGGTGAGCTGGGAGGGAGATGCTGGCGTACCCATGCTCTTCCCCCGTCCCATGCTCAGGGGAGTCGGGTACAATTGGGGGGGGGGGCTGCCCCCCTCCAGCACCCACACAGGGCTCAGACACGCCACCGAGACCGTGGGCAGGAGCCGTTTGCTGTCTGCGCGGTGCCGGCTGGAGGGAATAAATAGAGGCCGCCTGTTTCCAAGCTGTCAGCCCCATGCGTATCGAAAGCTGCATATGTTTTCTTCAAAATCAACTAAATACAAGTAGATTTAATGGTAATAACAATAATAATCTGTCTCTGTGCGGGGCTCTCCAAAGCTTTCCAGAGGCTCCATTTGCGAGTGGCTGAATGAAAATGAAAGCCAGATCATCTCTGCCAGTTTATCGTTTGCACTCTCCCTGGCTCTTGCTTTCTTTTTAAACAGATTTATTCCTGGTCAGTACCAGGTCAGGCACGGAAGAAGTTATTGCTTCATCCTGCCCGAGGTGGATTTGATTTGAAGTCCCATGAGGAATATTATGTCACCAAACTATTTCCTCTCTCTAATAGCATCAAAAGGGGGTTTGGGAGAGGAAGAGGCAACACGCGGCGCGACAGAGCCCGTGACCGGATGGCACCGTGGCGAGCTCGAGCAGTAGGCTCAACAGAAACCCCCTTCAGCCTCACCCCTGCTGTGACCATCGTGGGCATCTCGGGGGTGAAGTCAGGAGGCAGCGTAACAAGCTCCTGGGGAGAGGTGCAGGAAAATCCTAGCGTGCTGGCGGAGGCTGGCCGTGCTGCGCATCCATCACATGATGCTCAGGAGTGTCTGATGCAGGCTGGGGACGGGCAGCGTCGTGGAAAGCCTCACATGATGCTCAGGAGGTTTCATCTGGCTTTCTGTGGGGCTGAGCCTGCGGTGGGGAGGGACGGGAGAGCCTCTCCTCTGAGGACTCATCTCTCACCTCTGCTCCTGGCAAAATTGGATCCCCCAGCTCAGTGAGAGAGGGAAAAAAAAGGTCTTTTTTGCCTGTTCTGCACTTCTGTCGCTGTAGCGAGCTCTTACACGCCTGTACCAGCCAGCAGGAGCCCCTTGAGAAACCGGGAGAGGACAACTCTCAGCCTCTCCCCGTCTCTTCGCCCACCAGTGCTTCGCATTAAGTTAATATTGCTGGGTCTTGCAGCAAGTTGCTCTGTCCCCGTCAGCTCTGCAAAGCGCCTGGCTCCGGGCTCCGCTTGGTGTCCCAGAGCCCTTGATGGAAGCAGAAGTCTGGGAAAATCATGGCAGCATGATTATCCTGGTGGCCGATGAGCTCTTGGAGGCTAAAGGAAACCCTCTCAGCCTAAAAATCTGAGTGCTTCAAGTCCTGTTAACGGACTCAGCCTCGCTGGAGAAATGGGGCCGCTCGGGTGCGCAAGGCTGGGGTGGCTGGCTGGTTTTCCTCGCCGGGCGTAGGAAAGGAGCTCATGATCTCCCTCCGCGCAGCGGGAGGATGGGCTGCGTTTGGGAGCGCGGGGATGCAGTGCTTTGCGCCCGCCTCCTGCCAGCCTTCGGACAAGTCACTTCCCTGCATCTGGGTGCTTGGTCGGGAGACTGCTGCCATCTTCTCCTCCTCTTTGGAGCTGGACGCGTGTTTTGGACCGTTTCATTGGTGGCTGTAGGCCAGGCAGTGCAGCGAGGAGTCGCTGTGCCAGACGGGGGTCGAAGGAACAAGCAGCGGGAACGCGGAGGGGCGAGAGGCTTGCGCCAGTGCTGCCGGTAGCTGGCACTTCTTCAGATGTGGTGGGAACGGGAATGTAAATGCTTCATCCGTGCAGGCTCCGTGCTTTGTTTATAATCCGGGCAGACATTCACACGGCACCTGCTGCCTGGATCATCTTTGCATGGGCACGGGTTGTGAAATGAAGGAATTAAAAGATACTCGCCCTTTCTAAGGTGACTTGCGACATCAGTGTGCTTCCTCCCATCCCCCCCTTGCCAACAAGAAATAGCTGCCGTGGACTGAGCGTGCAGCAGTTTCCCCTGAGGGAAATTATAATTTTTGTCTGGAAAATTGTCTCTGCGCCCGTCTCAGCAGTATCTGGGTACTGACATCACAGGGATGAAGCGGGCCACGCTGCCTGTCAGCAGCGGCAGCGGGGGCCTCTCCTGCTGCCCAGCTCTGCCTCTCGCTCAGAAACCTCCGGTTTGAGCCTGCCCGTTCTTGCCCAGCCGGCGGTACCCGCTCCAGCTCAAGGCTTCCCGATCCTCACAGCGTTCTGCTGCGCCACGAGGGTGGTGGTGGGCTGGTGAAGGGAGCAAGGCATCTTCGCACTGGTGACTTTGCCCTCCCTGCGGCGCCGGGGAGCGGAGCATGGGCCAGAGCCGATGCCAGTGGCGAGGAAAGCACAGGGAGAAGGAGGCAACCCTTAAGCTACTGTGCTTCGTTCCGTAGAAAGCTTTCCTGAGGACGGAGAGTACGTTGGGGTGGCTGTTTCATGACACAGAAGATGAGCAGTGATTTGTTCTGCTCACGAGTGAGAATACCCAGAAAAACTCCTAAGATCACCTTAAATCAGCCGCTTGCCAGTAAATCACAGCTTTGGCACCTCCAGGCTGCAAACCAGGTTTCAGTTCGTAGTTGTGACATCTTGGCTGCCTGGACGTGAAGAAAGGAGGTTAGGAATGCCACCTCTGCTTGAAAATTAGGGAGAGGGAGATGTCCTCTGGTCTCGTGACTCTGAGCTGTGTCTTTACACGTGCCAGCGTGGAAAGGTGTGAAAGGTGAATGCAAAAATGAACTGTTCTGCTGCCTTTGCTCACAGAGGAGAGCTCTTCCAGGCCAGTAGCAAACCCAACGATAAGAGCAGAGGGAAGAAGTGAACCAGGATATGAGCAGAGTAAACAGAGGTGTCTCTGGGGAGGGGCCAGTACAGAAGTTCATTCATCCCAGATGAGTAAGCAGAGACTCGCAATACAGCTCGTTGCAAGGGTTGACCTGGCTCAGGGAATCGACATTTTTACCCGTGTTGAGCCCTAAACCAAAACTGGATGCCAGGCCATGCCACTTTTGAGGCTGTTTCTCACATTCCGAAGAGAAACGCTTTCTGTCTAATGCTGTGGAAAACGGGGCACCCACTTTGTATTCCAAATATACGGAGGTTGGTACTTCAGGCGGCAGCATCGGCGCTGGACCTCACACTGGGATGTCACCTCAGGAGTCTGTCAGCTCCCCCTCAGGTTAGAGGAACGCGGCGTTACTGCCGACGGCCCTAGGCAGACCTGTCCCGTCAGCCCAGCCGGTTGAGAAGGGGCGCGAGACTTCCCGCTGAAGGAGCTCGGCTGTAATTGTGTGCAACTTTGCTGCGGTTCTCAACCACGCAGGCCAAAAATTTGAAGACCAACCCTTTGCTTCAGGCAGAAGAGATTTTTATTTAATTTTGGTTTTCACAGGTAATTTCTTCAAAGTACGATCAACCTCTATTTTTAAGGAGGAGAAAGGAGGACAAATCAATTGTTTTACTTCCAAGCATAAAAGCTCTTGTGAACTCTCCGAGAACACATACAGTCCCAACACGCAGGAGAGCCAGCTTCCAGCTTTCTTAGTTTGCTGTAGTGTGCCAAAAATACGCCAAAACTCAGCAACCCAAGTGTGACCCATTTATGGGCTTGGGAGTGAAAAAACAGTATCGGTGTCAGTGGATACTTGGTAGAGGTTGGTCCACGCTGAGTGTCTGCTCATGGACTGTTGGGGACCGTGGATAAGGGTTGTCCTCTGGTTCTTGGTGGCACAGATCGAACATCAGAGGTCCGTGCTGTGGATCTCAGGCACCCAACCTTTTTTTGCCTTAATCTTCCCCTCTTTGTCCCGTGGCTGCGAGGGGAAGCTGTTGATTTGAGATGCAGGTCTGGGGCTGCTGTAAATAGCTCCCTGCTTGGGTGAACCTGCTGTGTCAAAGTGGGACAGCCTTGTGGCAGGCGGCGAAGGCTAAGCCCGTGAGCGAAGATTAGATCGGCAACTGCGGATTATGGCGTTTCTACCTGGGCTCATCCTTAATTCTACCTGATTTAAAATAACATGCAGTGGCGGTGACGGGCAGGGAGGACTCACGGTGGCCCTGCCAGGGGCGATGTTTGGCCCGTGAAATCCGTGGGGAAGGTTGGGGGGTGTCGGTGAATGGGTGAGTGGGCAGAAGGATAGGTGGTATCATGGAAAACTGGAGGAGAGAGGTGTGGGACATGAAGGGAGCTGGGGAGAGCGGGAGCCCAGCAGAACGGAGCTGCGGAGCAAGCAGGGCTGTGGGTTGTGGGAGAGTGGATGGGGAAAAGAGCGTAGTAGCTGGATAGATAAAATTAATGAACAAATGCGTGGTGGAGACAATGAATTCCTAGAAGGGAAAGGAGTGGGTGGGAGAGTAAGTGCAGACTAAGAGGATTTCCACTACTTGGAGCCCTCGTACACAGGCACCCGCACCAAAACCATATCCCAATTTACCCTCCGTGTTGCCTCCCTGTGTCTGTGGGAAGCCACCCTTACTCCAGGCGGCGACTGCCTTTAGATCAGATGGATAAAAAGGCTCAGCCTAAAAGTGTCCTATTTTAAGTCAATTCTCAGAAATAACACGAGGCCATCTCCCCAGTAAATTCCCTGTGGCCACAGCCCAGGCAAGGCAGCGGGACGAGAGCTCAGCAGCGCGGAGAGGTGCCTGCGGAGGTGTCTGTCCCCTGCAAAGCTCCGCTCCTTTGTGCTGGCCCGGAGAGATGGGGTTTGCCCTGATGTGTCTCCTGTCTCCCTCCCCGCCAGGTGTTCTCCATCGTGGTGTTTGGCTCCATTGTCAACGAAGGGTACGTGAACCGCCTGGATGAGACACAGGAGCACTGCATTTTCAACCGCAATCGCAATGCCTGCAACTACGGCATTACCGTGGGCGTCCTCGCCTTCCTCAGCTGCCTTCTTTACCTGGCTCTGGATGCCTACTTCCCGCAGATCAGCAGCGTCAAGGACCGCAAGAAGGCAGTGCTCTCGGACATCGGAGTCTCGGGTGAGCTTCCTGGTCGGTTGGCCGTAGTGCTCCTCTCCGGTGCTGCCAAGGGAGAGGGAGGGAGCTTCTGCCAACATGCAGGCCAGGTCCCTGCTAGCAGGGTGGTCTTTGGGCTCCTTACTCTCTCAGGCCTTCTGTCTCCCTCCTTTCCTTTCCCTTTCTCTCCACCTCAGTCAGTCTGGCTGATGCCTCCCTGCTGTCTCCGTGGGCACAGCTCAGGGAGCCTTTTAGGCTCAGCAGGTGTCGCCTCCCTGCATGCTTGGCTAAGGCCAAGTGTTGATGCCTCTGGAGATGGTACTTCCTTCTTTTCCAGCTCCAGGTGATTGAACCCCATATCCTTTAGCATAAAAAAACCATGGAGGATTGAGGCGGGCTGACTAATCCAGTCCCCTAGGTTACCCGACATTCCCCACATGAATAGCTGTGCAGGACCTCATCCGCCTTATTCTAACGCAGGGGCAGGTCTCTCCATCCCTGGTCGTGTGTTGAAGGGACAGACAGAGCAGCGGGGTGTGGTGGTGGTGTGTGAAGCCGGTCAGCAGCAGCATGAGGAGATGCTTTGCTCCCGTGCTGTGATCCTGAGTCGCTCTCTGGGCATACTCAGGTCATACAGGCAAACTTCTCCACATCAGGGTCCCCTCACAGCTTGTCAGGGAGGCCACGAGTGGAGCAAGAGCAGGATTGGGTGCTTGTCTGGGACTTCTGGCTTGTAAATTTGTTCAGTTAGCCCCGTGTACGCACCAGCAGTACCGTGTACAGCTAACGAGAAGGGAAAGGAATGAGCCCCGTTTTGCTGACGCTTAGGAATGCCCATTTCCCTCGCTGCCAGGTATCTGACTGCGCCTGGCAGAGGGGGTGAGTCCCACTCCTCCTCACCAGCTGCCAGGCTGGACTCAGGGCTCTCCTCTACCTTCACCCCTTTCCCGGGCATGCAGCATGTTAATGACCCTCCACACCTTTCCTCGGTGTGAATCCCATCGCCTGTGCGCTCCTGAGCCAAGGCCAGTCTCTGTGCAACTGCAGGCCGGCTGCTTCCCGCTCTTCTGCAGCTCCCTTGGAAGGAATTGCTCCTGGCTTGTCCTTGCAGGACAGGGTTGCAAAGCAGTGGCTGTTTCAGAGAGCCCAGGTGATGGCTCCTGTACTGGAAGCCCTTCAGGCTCCCTCCCAAAGGCAGAATCAAGTCCTGTGATCAATCCAAACACAAGCAAATGAGCTCTCCTGAGGTACTTTCTGCAGACACGTATCGTCACCTCGACAGTTTTGCAGTGGGCGAGCCTGCCAGCTCGCTCGGGCTCAGACAGGCTGCACAGTCAGAGTTTGACCCAGTCTGCAACACCCTGGTGGGTCTAGTAGGGTTGGTTTCCAGGGCAACGCGATGTGTTCATGTTCTGTTCACACATACCTTCTTGATCTCCCCCCGCTTCCCCTCTGGCATGCTGGTGGTGGTCCGTCTCAGCCTTTTGGGCGTTCCTGTGGTTCGTTGGCTTCTGCTTTCTGACCAACCAGTGGCAAGCTTCGAAAGAGGAAGACAACCCAATGAATGAGGGAGGGGATGCAGCCCGAGCAGCCATCACGTTCTCGTTCTTCTCCATCTTCACCTGGGTGAGTAAAGCAGCCGTGGTGTTGGATGAAGTGTCCTCTGCAGTGTGTTAGCTTGTGAGGAATGGCAGGTGGCTGGCTGAGTGATTCCCTCTGAGATCCCCATTCACATGGCTTCTGAGAAGGGAAAGCAGTTGGGGAAGTGGTTAGGAGGTAAACTCGGGAAACAAGGACTCCAAACTTTTGTGGAAGAAGGTGCTAGAGCACTAATAAGCCTGGTGGGAAAGAGGGTCCTGTATCCCAGTCAGGATAAACCTGATGTCCTTGATAAACCTCTGATATGACCTTGGAGGAGCCAGCACCCCAAGCACCCTCTCCCTGTGCGTCAGAGGGGTTGAACAGCGTTTTCACCTCGTAGACGCTGAGCAGAGCAGGGAGCTCCAGGCTGGGGCTTGCACCCTTCTCCCACCCTGCTTTGTGCCATCACATGCAATGTCACCAGGAAAGGCTGATGGGCTCTGGGCTCTCCCTCTGCACCCACCAATGCAGCTCCACCTCACTGGGTTGCCTCTGAGGAAGGTGATGGTGCAGTCTCTTAAGACTGCCCTTTCCCCAGTTCGTTATTCCTAGTTCCCTGGAAAAATTGTGGTGTGCAATATAAATAGTGCCCACAATTTCCTCCCTTCCCTGAAAGCACCGAGCCCGAGTGATTTTTGTCTGAAGTGACAGGATAGTGCCAGTCCCCATGCGCAAGTCCTCTTCCGCCAGTTCCTTGGGGTTTTTATTTCAATCAAATGCTCTGGTTTGCTTCTCCTTACTGATTCTCCTCCCCACACACCTCTCTCTCCTCACAGGGCTTCCTCACGTTTCTGGCTTTCCGGAGACTCAGAGACATTACTTTTCAGGAAGAATACAACACCCTGTTCCCTAACTCCCCGTCCTTGCTACCTTAGTGCCCCTCGCCGACGGGGGAATTTGGGGGAAGAGGTGGCGGGATGAAGCTGGAGGAGGTTAATGAGCACAGACGGTTCCAACGCCCTGACCGTGGGTGTCCCTGTGCGGTCATGGCAGGGCACGGGGCGGGAAGAGATGAGCCATTCAACCAGAGTGGGCCAGGTTGTCCACTGAATGGGGGATCTTCCTCTGGGGAGTTGGAACTGGCAATTTCTCCTCCTCCTCCTCCTCTGCCCCCTTCTCTCCCTCACCCGTACCCTAACTAATGCTGCGTAACACCGCTGTGCCTTTCTCTTGGTGACTGCTCAGACCTAATACTTCAACCAGGAGATGCCCTCTGACCCCACCACTGTATCTCCTCCATTTCTCCCAGCCCTCATTCCCCAAACACCTCTAACCCATCACCTACTAGACCGCTTACCTCTATCAGGGATGCTCTGGGACGACAAGCCATGCCTGCCGGGGTCCGCGATGCACAACCCCTGTGCCCAGGCTCCCTCAGTCCACCAAAGGGTGTCCTGGGTGCCGTGCCTGGGGCAGGAGGCAGCAGTACGGGTGCTGACTGTCTCCTGGTCTGGGAAGCAGGCACCTTGCCTCCTGCTGCTCCTTCCCACGGTCTGTGCCGCACCGTGCAGGTGTTGGCCAGGGAAGGGGTGACAGGGGTGACCGCTCTGTGTCAAACCCCGCTCTCCTTCCTGGCCTCTGCAGGCCAAATGGCTGCTTACGTCCGGCCCGGCAGACGCTTCTACGGTGGAGCTGAGGCAGATTGCCTTTCCCAGGGGCAGGAGGCGCTGGTCGGGATAACCACAGGCTAGCTGGGCCTCTGCGACCCGCGCCGTGCAGGTGAAACCCCGCCGCCGGGCGGGAGGTGCCCAGCACGTCCCAGAGGCAGCAGGGAGACCCCCAGGCTGCAGCCAGCAGGGCTCACAGCCATCCCTGCTCAGCCGTCCTCTCTCTGGGGTGGCTTGTGCTTTCCGTGGGGCAGCCTGACCCTCCATGCTCTCAGGGGTTTTCACCAGCGACCTTCCCGGTGGGCTTTGCACACTAATCCGTAACCACTACTAACCCCACTTTTGTTTGTTTCTCTTTCTCGGTACGTTCCCCCTCTCTTTCTCCCCTCCTCTCTCTGCTTCCCCTCTCTTCCCCCCACCTCCTCCCTTAAAGGTGGGCCAGGCATTCCTGGCGTATCAGCGTTTCCGGCTGGGTGCCGATTCGGCCCTCTTCTCCCAGGACTACATGGACCCAAGCCAGGACTCCGGCATGCCTTATGCTCCCTACACGAACGAGGAGGATGCTACAGATGCGGTGGGGACGTACCAGCAGCCCCCTCCGGCAGATGCTTTCGACACCGAGACACAGGGGTACCAAACGCAGAACTACTGAGCCGCCGATGCCCCTTTCCCTTCCCCCTTCCCTTCTGCCCTCTTTCCCGCTGCCGGCAGAAAGCCGAGGCACAAACCAGACACGTGCGTAGTGGCACAAGAGGTGGCTCTCAGCTATGCTCCAGCCTTCTGGGTCATCTGGTTTTATTTATCATTTTTAAAAAAGGAAAAAAAAAAAGAAAAAAGGTTTCCCCGTCACCTCTTCCTTCTCCTTCCCCCCAAACTACCTGCCAGAACCAAATTCTTCCAAAATCTGTCACTGTGTTGCGACAGGAAGGTCCGTCCTTCCCTCCTCTCCCTCCTGCCTTGGTGTGGAGGGCAGAGTCTGGCCGGTGAGGAGAGGGGCGATGGCACCAGTGGGGCAGGGAGAGGGTGCTGAGGGCAGGAGGAAAGGTGTGAGAGGGACCGGGGACCTTCCTAGGAGAGATGGTGTCGCTAAAGGCTGGAGTAGATGTGGGAGCATCCAAATTTGGCCGGAGGGCCCGCTCGCTCAGGGAGGGGGATGGTGTTGGAGTCAGCATGCAGGCGTGCAAGGGCGGGGAGGGGGCAGGCGGGAGGGGAGCAGGAGTGGCGTCCCCTGTGCAAAGACAGGGGGGTTTCCGTCCCACCTGCTGACGAGGGAGGGCTGCTTTATTTTTAGAGGGTATTGGGGTGGGGGTACAAAAGAGATAAAATGGGAAGGGAAGGAGGGAGAGTTGCAGGTACAATCAAAACCCACAGGCACTGTGTGTAGGTTAGGGCGAGAGGCCGGGCAGAGCAGGGGGGCAGTGCCAGGGGAGACTCCTTCCCAGCCCCGTGGGTGGAGGGGGTGGCTGTCCGTCCTGCTGGAGCCTGTACATCCTGCTCCCCACTCAGTGTTTGGTGAGGCAGGAGGGAAGCCAGGTCCCTGGCGCTGTCCCTGTGGGAGGAAAGGATGGAGGAGGTGAGACCCTGAGAGCCCTCGTCCCCAGCTGGGCTGGTACGAGGGGGAGAGGAGAGCCGGGGAGAGGAGAGCTTTGCCTTGTCACCCTGGGCAGGAGGAGGAGGAGGAGAAAGCCAGTTTCGTTTCTCAGGTCCTGCTGAACCCTGCTCCGCTCCTCTGCTGCCACAGTGCAAAGCCTCTTGCTGACACCATGTTTGTAGCACACAGGAATGGAGCAGGACTCCCCAGGAAAGACATACCCCCGGCGGGACGGCCAGCGTGCGTCTGGCTCTTGCACAGGGCTGCAGCCGGGCAGGGAAGGGTCCTCCCACGCCGCTGGGGCGGAGGTCTGCGTGTGCAGGGAATTGGTTGGGGCCAGGCTGAGCTCTGAGAACTGGCCTTACTGTACTTGAGGTGGGCTGTACCTTAGTGCATCTTCTGCACCATCTGGGACCCTGTCTGTCCCTAAAGCCTCGCCTAGGTGGCAGTAGTGACTCTCGGATGGAGCTGGTGTGGACATCATTCCGCACTCCGCGTGATTTTGCTTCCAGTGCAGACACGGCCGTGGAAGCACCCTGTGTTCCACGACAGAAGTAAGATGTGTGCGAAGACAGTCCCCAGAGGGAAATAATTCAGCAATAGCCACCTGGAGAATCCTCCCCAGCACAGACATCTCTTGGAGCACAAGAAGCAGGGTCTGACCTGCAGCAGCGAGGAGCTCCGGCCCCCAGGCAGCCGCCCCGCTCCATGCGACACTGGCCCCAGCAGCAGGGATCAGGAGCAGGTCCAAAATCCATAGGGGCTCCCCCTGAGCGTCCAGCTCATTCCCCGTGACACACGTAGGAGTGGGGAGGACGGGTCACAGGTCTGGCCTGTGGTTGTGTGAGCATCTCATCTGGAGGACACCGAGGTTACCAGTGCTCCCTCTCCTCTCCAGCTGCCCCACAACCATAGGGAAGGGGCAGAAGCTGTAGAGCTGAAGGCCCCAGGAAGGATGGGGGGCAGTTGTTCTCCGCTTTTCTACCTGCTCCTACCAGCAGACTTGTGCTGTCCCCATGGCTTCTCCTCCCCATGGCTTGCCCCCCCTTGCTGGTGGTTAACCACCGATGAGGATGGGAGCGGGGAACCCGCTGGCCCTATGGACGCACCAGGAGGGATGGAGAACGCATCCCTGGCTGTATGGCCACGAGCGAAAGCAATACTGTAAATAGGAGGGGTATTTTTTTTGGAGGGAAGCCCCTCGGGCTTCTTTTTCTGTTGGCTCAGCCTAATATTTAGGCTTGGGAGGGGGTTACTTTCTTGAGAGAGGTTCGTTATGACTGTGGTTGTGGGGGGAGCTCTCTCCAGTCCATCTCTCCCGCTGGGAGAGAGGAAAGAAGGAATTATGAGGTGGAGGAGGAGAGAAATTAGGTGTACTCACCCAGACTCATCTGTGTCATTCTTCGTGCTTTTGGGGGGGCAGGGAAGGGGACCAAGAGGAGGAGGAGGCTATAAATAACCAACCCTCAGCATAAAAATGCGTTGTACTTTTTGGGTGGCGCTGCTCAGCAGGTATTCCCCCTCTTCAGTGAGGAGGTGAGGGATCGGGCGCATGAGGAGAGGTACAGCCCACACATGGGGTGTCTACCTGGGGCTCTGTTTTGGGGTGTAGCACAGGAGCATCTTGCTTCCCCTTCCCCCATCAGAATTACGTCGACGGCCAAACACCATTTGGGGCTGACTAATGAGCAAGCTTTTCTTTATCCTCTTTGGCTTGCTTCCCTCATCTGACCAGCTGACGGGCTCCGGTGGGCTTGGGGTAGGAGCGAGCCTCCCCCTCGGGGCCAGCACTTCAGCGAGACAGGAGCCAGGTGGCTTCATCCTGGGTTACTGCCCATGTCCCTGTCCCTCTCCTCCTTCCTTTGTGTCGTAGGCAAGGCAGGGGACACTACAACAGTCGATACTCGGGCACCTTCTTGGTGTTGCCCATGGAAGAAGACACGCGCTCCTTGGGTTGACGTGCTTTTTGCAGTGGAGGGCTGGTGGTGACAGACCTGGGGTGGGACTCTCCCTGTTTGCACGTAGCTCTTTAAAATGCAGTTTCCAGTGGCATTTGGCAGGTTCTGTAGCTGATGAGGGATATGGAGCGACCCAAAGGGTTGCTTATCTTCTCTCGGGCGCTTCTGATAAGGTGCTGCCTGTTTCTGGTGATCACAGGCAAGAGCTGAGCAGCTGGCTGGAACTTGTCCCTTTTACATCCTAAACGTGGGTGAGTCCGGCCCTACTCCAGGGATTAGGAGATCAGAGGGAAGGCTGCATAAACAAAATGATAAGGCGGCTTTCTTCCCCCTCTGCCGTTTGTCTGGATTACGGAGGATTACGCATCCCCTGTTGGGAGCAGTGGCCCCTTGGTGGCTTCTTATCTTACGGGGCCCCAAGTGAGGGACTGTTGTGGAAGCAGGAGCTGTGAAGGGCAATGGGATGATGAAACCTCGCCCCAATTCCACCCGTGGCTTCAGGCCCCTGACGTGTCCCCATCCCCGTCTCACCCACGGCCCCACTGCACCGCTCATCACCTCATCACACACCCTTCCCCTCCGCGTTATTCCTGGCAGTTCCCTCAGGGGAGGAGGCGTCTTTGTCCCTGCACCCTCACAAGCATTTGGGAGGACCTGGGAAGGCAGCGTTGCAGGGTGGTTCCCATGGGAGTCTCGGCTCCGGTCCCCAGAGCAGGTACAAGGCAACGAGCCCAGCGAGGCCACCTTCATGCAGCGTGCCCAAACCATCCAGCCAGACAAGTCCCGCTGCCAGCGTGGCACCCGTAACACCACCTGGGCTGCCCTGCCCCTTCCCCTGCCCCATTACTGCCTGTGTATAGTATATATATTATATATATATATTTAAAAAGATGTATAATATAAAGCTATACATATATACGTATATACGATGACTCATGGATGGCCTGCCGCATACAGGATCCCCTGGGTGGTCTTGTCTAAGCCCGAGTGTCCCTTCACCCCTCCTCCCCCTCCACCCCTCGCCCCCGTCCCTTCCGAAATCCAACTACAAGCGAACCCCGCCACCTCGGCACCTGTGTTTACAATGTCCTATATATTTGTGGTTAACAAAGTGAAGGTGGTAACTACTGGTGTCTCAATAAAGTTATGACGTTCAAAATAACTATATGGAAAAAAAAAAAACCAAACCCAAAACTGGTATGGCTTTTCTTCTTTGGGGAGGGATGGGTTTTTTAGCTCGGTGTGCTACGAGAGCGTGGCTCCCGTGCTCCTGCACGGCCAGCCGGTTGGGTGACGGGAAGGAGACCTAAAGAACTGCCCTTGCTGAGAGATACATTGCAGGGGGAGCTAGTGGTTGTTTTGCTTGGCCTAAGTTTCAAATCACACACGCTTCTTACCCAGTCCTAGGAGAACATGAGAAGGAGCTTGGCGTGCCGTGTTGGAAGCGGACTCGCGTTGTGAAAGGGCTATAGGAGGTGTGGATGGGGGACATACAGGGATGTAGGACACAAACATCCGTGTTCCCTCAGCCGGGGAAGCAGATATGTTCATTCCTTTGATGAGTCTTTACCTCTGCTCATCCCGTGTGGCCATTGCTGGGGCCTCTGGCATAGTACACCTTGTCAAACATAAATACTGGGAAGCAGGAGCCTCCCGGGGCACTGCTGACAGTGTGTGTCAGTAATCGATAGCCCACCGTTAAAAAGGATCTCATTTCAACGGGCTTTGCGGTAAAAATATAATCCAAAATCCCATCCCTGCTTAGGTAAAGCTCCCTTCTCGTCCCTTTTCAATGAGCCCATCACCCCGAGTACCTGAGCATGGCATTTCCCAACCCTGTGCAGTCTGAGGACGGTGGTGGCTCTATGCAGTCCTCCAAACCACCTCCCCTCCTGGGGCACAACCGGGCACGAGCACGCTGTAGCTTCACATCAGCTCATTGCAGAAGTGTGGGTACCCCCAGCTGTTCCTTCATCAGTCTTTGCTGGGACAAAGGCCCTGCCTACAGGCCCAGCTTTGGGACTGGAAGCGTCGTGGGGATGCCGTGCCCACGGAAAGGCAAGTGGCCGTGTCGGTGACAGCTGGCGTTAAAAGCACGTGAGACAAGATGTTGCCAAAAGCAAGCATTTAAGGTGAGTAAGACTCCAACATTACTAGTTTGTGTCATCATCTGAAATCTCTTTAACTTTGCTTTCTGGTGTATTTCAAGCTCTTATGAGTCATGTTCTGCGGCTTCTTCCATGACATCTAGAAACATAATTCTATTATAAAATTGGGGTTTTTTTCCAAAAAAAGTTCACATAATCCCAGGACTCAAGGAGATGAGACTTTGATTAGTGTATCAAGGAATTCACTAAAATCATGTGCTTTGGCACATCTGGAACAACCCCATTTCCCTCTTAGAAATCCAGCCGGCCTACAGCACTGTGTAAACTCTGTTTTGCAGCAATATTTGGCTAATTTCTCTTGAGGGGACCAGAACTTCCTCACCATTTCCCCTTCCCCTGGCAGTAGCTCTCCACGTTGGCACTCAAAGTCTCTGCAGGGTGCTGGGGGAAGGAAGCTGCTGGATCATAGAATCACAGAACGGTTTGGGTTGGAAGGGACCTTAAAGCCCATCCAGTTCCAACCCCCCTGCCATAGGCAGGGACACCCTCCACTAGGGCAGGTTGCCCAAAGCCTCATCCAGCCTGGCCTTGAACACTCCCAGGGATGGGGCACCCACAGCTTCTCTGGGCAGCCTGTCCCAGTGCCTCACCTCCCTCTCCGGGAAGAATTTCTTCCTGATGTCCAATCTAAATCTCCCCTCTTTCAATCTAACCCCGTTACCCCCTTGTCCTGTCACTACAGGCCCTTGTAAAAAGTCCCTCCCAGCTTTCTGTGGGCCCCTTCAGGCACTGGAAGGTGCTGTAAGGTCTCCCCAGAGCCTTCTCTTCTCCAGGCTGAACAAGCCCAACTCTCTCAGCCTGTCCCCATGGCAGAGGGGCTCCAGCCCCCTGAGCATCTTTGTGGCCTCCTCTGGACTTGCTCCAACTGGTCGATATCCTTCTTATGCTGAGGGCCCCAGAGCTGGATGCAGCACTCCAGGTGGGGTCTCACAGGAGCAGAGCAGAGGGGAGAATCCCCTCACTCGCCCTGCTGGCCACGCTTCTCTGGATACAGCCCAGGATACGGTTGGCTTTCTGGGCTGCCAGCGCACACTGCCGGCTCATGTCCAGCTTCTCATCCACCAGTACCCCCAGGCCCTTCTCCTCAGGGCTGCTCTCAATCCATTCTCCACCCAGCCTGTCCTTGTGCTTGGGATTGCCCTGACCCAGGTGCAGGACCTTGCCCTTGGCCTTGTTGAACTCCATGAGGTTGGCACTGTCCCACCTCCCCAGCCTGTCCAGGTCCCTCGGGATGGCATCCCTTCCCTCCAGCGTGTTGACCGCACCACACAGCTTGGTGTCATCAGCAAACTTGCTGAGGGTGCACTCGATCCCACCGTCCTGTGTCACTGTCGAAGACGTTAAACAGTACCGGTCACAACACCAACCCCTGAGGAACGCTGCTCATCACTGCTCTCCACTCAGACATTGACCCATTGGCCACAACTCTGAGTGTGACCATCCAGCCATTTTTTTTATCCACCGAGTGGTCCATCCATCAAATCCATGTGTCTCCAATTTAGACACAAGGATGTTGTGTGGGATGGTGTCAAACACTTTGCACAAGTGCATGTAAGTGGACTTGTAAATTGGTTGCCCGTCCTTTATTCACCAAGGTCGTGACCCCATCGTAGGAGGCCACCGTATTAGTCAGGCAGGATCTGCCCTTGGGGAAGCCGTGTTGGCTGTCACCAAGCACCTCCTCTTTCTCCACGTGCCTTTGCATTGTTTCCAGGAGGATGTGCTCCATGATCTTGCCAGGCACAGAGGTGAGACTGACTGGCTTGTAGTTCCCTGGATCCTCCTTTTTTCCCTTTTTAAAGATGGGGGTTATGTTCCCCCTTTTCCAATCAGCGGGAACTTCCCCAGACAGCCACAACCTCTTGAATATGATGGATGGAGTTTTCACAACCTCATCAGCCAGTTCTTTCAGGATTCGCAGATGTATTCCATCAGGTCCCATGGACTTGTGCACCTTCAGGTTCCTCAGGTGGTCCCGAACCTGGTCCTCACTGACCATGGGTGGCTCTCCATTCTCCCAGTCCCCACCCTTGCCTTCCATGACTCGGGGGGTACGGTATCATCTGGAACTGGGTGATCTTTAAAGTCCCTTCCAACCCAAACCATTCTATGATTCTATGATTGCCAGCTCATGTCCAGCCTTTCGTCCGTCAGAGAGCAGTGACCATTCTTCTTCCTTTTCCACAGAGCAAACATCAGTAAGCCCACGAAGGCAGACGCACAGCTTGGCACCAGAAATACCGTGTGTATAATCCCTAGCACTGGGGACAGAGGAGCAATGAGAAACAATAATCAGAGAAAGAGGGAGAGGGAGAGAGGGAGGAATGAGAAATGTGGGACTTCAACACGAGAGAGGGAGCTGTGGATCTGGCAGTCGCTGAATGATGTAATTAATTTATTGGTGCATGGCTGATGAGGTTCGGTGACCGACACCCTGCATTCTTGGGGAGATTTTGGCTGCGCGAGAACACAGCATGGTAATTTCTGAGAGGATTTACACAAGGTAAGAAGCATAAATAAAACAAAGGATAAAATAAGCTTGATCGATACAGCCAACAAACACACTGTCGGTGCAGTATTTCATCTTGCAAGCGCTGCATAAAGCTACAGGCCTCTGAGAGCAGATATTCATGAAGCAGCACAGCAGCTGCGGTAGCGCTTTCCTTTGGAGGGCTCTGAAACGCTGGACAAACACGCATTTAGCGCTGTGAGCAGCCTCGTTTCGTAACTCTTCACTTTTTGCAGGCCAAGTAGTTAATTGCCTCCCTCAAGGTTAGGGCAGAAGCTCAGTGACAGAACCCCAGGAATCTCCAGACAGAATCCAGCGCCGAGTATTTTCACCAAGACAAAACTGTTTTGCACCAGGTCTGTGTTCCAGCCCGAAAGAGCAGGAAAAAAAGAAATATGACAAAGATTAGTGACTGTGAGCCAAAGCCAGACATTTAAATTGGGAACAGGGCACATGTTTAACTGCAAGAGGTGACTAGTCATTGTACAAACAAGGAAAGTGGCAGCCCTTCTACCTCGTGTCTTTAGGGATGTTGTTTTGCTCTCCCACCGAGATCACACTGCCCCATCGCACCCACACACACTCCGCTCCTGTTAGTCTCAAAGGGGCTCGCTGATGGGTATAAGGCGGCAGAAATGACTCCTAAATGCCCAGCCCTGCAATGCGTCACACGCTGGCAGGCTCTGAGCGCCCCCGAAGCCTTGCTGATTTCAGCAGCGCTCTGAGCAAGGACAGGGGCTGCCCGCGCTCATCAAGGTGCGCGGCCGCAACCTTGAACGTCATTAAATAAGCATAAGCCTCTGCTGCAATGCTGAAAAAGTGACATCGTGCTTTAAAGCAGAGAAACTTGCCTGTTGCTTGTTAATGACACGGACGGTGCTGTCCTACCCACACCACTGCAGCACCAGGAATTCTTGATACTGCTAAGAAAGCAAATCTTTATCAGCACTAAATCTGTTCGTCCTGCTTCTAATTTTAATGCCGACTCAAGACCCATTCCTGTAATTATTTGTACCCACTCACAGCTTTACCCGCAGGAATACTCCCTATACCGAAAGCTGCATACGGCTTATACAGAAAGCTAAATGTTTGTGAGCCTTGCGTGAAGGGGAAGGATTGTAATCTTTGTATCTTTGGAAGAAAGAGATGTAACAAAGCAACAGACAAGGCATTCACAGGAGAGGGAGCTGGAATCCTCTGGCAGGATCCCCTGCAGCAAAAACCATCATTCCACAGAATGAGGTTAATTAACTGGCCATTATTTCTGAAGCGCATCTGAATCTAATATATTTGCCACAAAGATGTCACTAAAAGAGTATCAAGCCACTGCTGGAAGTCCAGACTCCCTAACACTCCCACCCTCACCCATGTTGCATGGCTACACATGACTGAAACTGCACGTCTCTCGTGCTGGAGCCCTTTCAGCCTCGATGCACAGAGGGAAATGTGCTCTTCCCCAAGCCCCCCGCTGCTGCGGCCTGTCTGCTGGCCATCGCTCACTTCAAGATATGCCACACGCACCCCTGGAGGGCTCTTCCACTGGCTCGTCATGTTAAAGTGATGGGAGCGATTCTTGTCTCTTCCTTCCCGCTCCAGCTGAGCCGATTCAATGGAAACTGTCCTTCCTGAAAGAGCCCACCTCAGCCTGGAAAGGCTCTTGAAGGGAGCAGTCAGTGACCTTGGGTGTAGTCTGAACCGCTCTGGCAGGCACACAAGCAACGTTACCGTTGTGCCTGAGCCAAGACTACCAAGGACCGCTCCAGGCTGTGGTGGGTATTGAGAACCACCTCCCAGATGCTCTAGACGCCCTCCCATCGCTGGCCTGAGGGCACGGTCCCACTAACCCCTTGTCATGGCCTGCAAGAGGGTGGGGAAGGGCTGCGGATTGTCTTGGCAGGAAGCAGACTCCAAGCTGAGACAAACGGATGCCTCTCGCGGTGCCTACGGAGCAGGAGAGCACTGAGAGCTGGTGTCGAGTTTACCTGGGCTTGGTGTTCCCTAGAGGTTGCGCAGAACGCGATGCTGAGAAAAACATTTCAACACCAGGCTCCCTCGGGGCGCTCTGGCATCCCAAGTGACCTCAATCCACAGGATCCTCACAGCCCTGCCCCTCTTCCTTCCTCCCACACGCACTTGCGGTGGTGGCCAAGCTTCTTTCTCACACAGCCCAAGCCTCAAGGCGAGAAACGGCGATGTCTCCGTTCCCCGCGGACAAGAGCAAAGGGTAAGGACAGGGAAACGTTAAAGTATGCCACTTCCGTGGGATGTCTCTCCTCGGGGCGGTGAGCTGACCGCGCTCACAAGCACCGCGCTGGGCACCCCTACAGCACGGGGGCCGCAGGGGGGGGCCGCACCCCTCTCCAGCGTACCGTTTCGGCAGCCCCAGAGGGTTCCACAGCCTCGCTCAGGCCATGTTTCCAAGTGCCCTCAGAGCCGACACGCCAGAGCGACGCCGGCACCTGACAACCACGGTGCGGGAACCGCCCCCGCCGCCGCCGCCGCCGCCACCGCCGCCTCAGCCCGCCTCAGCGCGGGGGGCGGGGCCGGAGGGGGGGGGGGGGTGTGTGTGTGCACACGCGCGCCTGCGCTCGAGCGCACCCCGCCGCTCTCACCCATTGGGCGGGGGAAGGGGCGTGGCCATCCCTGCGGGAGTGGGCGGAGCTAGTCGCCTCCCCGGAGAGGGGCGGATTCTTGAGGAGCGGCCGCTCTCTCCGGCGGACTCGTCTGCTCTGGAGGGGAGGGGTGGGCGGGGAGGAGGTCGCTCCCGCTCCAAGATGGCGGCGCAGAGGAGGAGTTTGCTGCAGAGTGTGAGTGGCACCTTCCCCCCCCTCCATGCCCACGCACCCCCCCCAGGTGGGTGCGAGGGGTACCCGGACCTCCTCCCCGTCCTCCCCCACGCGGTGCCGTGTCGGAAGGGGGGATACCCGGCGAGGGCGGGGAGCGCCCCTCTCCGTGGGGAGGGGGGTTGCTGCCCTCCCGTCCCGGTGCCGCCTGAGGGCAGGGGGTCCCAGCTTGCCAGGTGGGGGGGGCCGTGCGTGGTCACGGATCCCCAGCCCGGGCTCTGCGGCACCGTGGGACTGGGCGGGGGGCGGCAGGTGGCGGTGGGGGGCCGGGCCTGCGCTGCGGGCCTCGGGGTGCCCCGCTGTGTGAGGGGCAGCTGGCCTTCGCAGGCCCCGCGCCTGTGTGCCAGGGAGGTGGCGGCCCCGGGGCGCCTCTCCGATCGCCTGCACCAGTCCCCTTGTCCTGCGTGAGCGTATTCCAGCGGGGAGCCAGGGCCTTCCCCGTGCTCCCCGGCCACGGGTGCGCGAGGGCCTGGTTCACCCCACGAAGAGCGAAGCTCGTGCTGTGTCGAGTGTAAAACCCAGGTGCAAATTTCACTTGTGGTTTCTTGTTAGCAAGAGCCGGAGGCGCAGCCAGAGCTCAGCTTCAGAGGGAAAGGAAGTGGTAAGTGATCCAGTCCTGCAGCAGGGAACATGGAGTTGTTGGCTGGGGTGGTGTGCTACCCTGTTAGCAAAGGGAGAAGGGTTGAGGAGAGGGTGGGGATGGACTTGTAACCTCTGCTGGCCCAGGATTCTCCCTTCAGGCTGCTTGGGGTTTACGTGGCCCTTTCCTCTTTGCGTATTCCAGGAACAGCAGCCCAGTTGGACAGACGATTTACCGTCCTGCCATCTCTCCGGGGTGGGCTCAGCTCCAAACCGTTCCTACAGTGCAGATGGCAAGGGGACAGAGGGTCACCCCTTGGAAGATAATTGGTTAAAATTCAGGTAAGTGGGTTGCAGGTGGGATACAGAAATCTGCAGGTAGAAGTGGCGTTTAGTTTGTCACACAGGACTCGGAGGAAGAGGGTGGGGCTGGAGCCTGCAGAAGGTGTCTGGAGGAACTCGTTCCATGTCTCTGCCTCACAGACCTGTTTGCTTCTGCCCTCTGACAGGAGTGAGAACAACTGCTACCTCTATGGTGTCTTCAATGGCTACGATGGCAACCGGGTCACCAACTTTGTGGGTCAGAGGCTCTCTGCGGAATTGCTGCTGGGTCAGCTACACGCAGATCACAGCGACGCTGATGTGCGTCGCGTTCTGCTGCAGGTAAAGAAGCTGTGCCTGGGAACGGCTCCTGCTTCTCACGTCACCCGCCTCCTCTTTTTGTCACCAGGAGAGCAGCATCTGCTTTCTGTAGGGGTTGGAAACATCTGCCAGCGGTTGCAATTGCACTCCTCCTGAGCAGTTCTAGTGCTTTCTTTCACTCCCGCCTCATCCCCATTTGTCCCCCACCGCTGGCAGCACAGTGCTGAGCGCTCTCCAGGAAGCTGCAGCGAATCCTCGCTGGACATGTAGGAACAAGCCAGCCTGTGAAGGAAATGAGCGAAAGGGGGAAGCTAGTGTGTGGGGAGATGGATTTGTGAGTGATAGGCAACTTCTTACCATCACACACGAAAGCACATAGGTCTCTGACATTGCTGTGAATGTAATTTTTATGGGTTTGTCTCCCGTTTTGAGTTGTCGCGGGTGGTTTTTACGAGCTGTTAATTAGTTGCGCTGAAATAATTGTGTTTCAATGTGATGTGGTGGTCCTTGAATGTACGTGCAGTGATCATCCGCTCTTATGAGCCAGCCATAGGGAGGTGAGGGTGGGTAGCCTCAAAGGTCCGTAGGCATTGGATAAGAGCTGAGTTTCTCTTTATGGCCTTCTTTAGGCTTTTGATGTGGTGGAAAGAAGTTTCCTGGAGTCCATTGATGATGCCTTGGCAGAGAAGGCCAGCCTGCAGTCCCAGCTACCAGAGGTAATGTAGCCTTAAGAACAGAGACTGCTGGAGGTCCCTGCCTTCCAGGTGGCTGGACGAAGCTTGGGTATATTAGTTACTCTGGCCCGAGGGAGGCTGTAACTGAAAAGCGTTTCTCTCTGGCTCTTTCCTGGGAGCCTGTGTGAAGTGAAGCAAGCATCTTGGTCCATTTCCCAGAGTTCCCACTGTCCATACTGGCACTACTTAGACCCATCTTGGTAAGGAACTGAACATATCGTGGAGAGAGAGTTCAGCCCCTGCGTGTGGCTCTTCCAGGACAAAGCTATGGGCTGCAGGTGAGAGGCAAGGCCTCAAGTTTTCATGGCTTCTGGGCAGACATGGATCCTGTTCTTCAGGTGAACTGGACTGTCATCTCCAGAACCTTATCAGAGCCGTGCCATTTGTTAGGATTAATAATTTTATGTCCTGCACAGTCTTGGCATGAGGCTAAGACATGCCAAGATGGGTCCACTCCCTACAGCTGTGGTTTCTGTGTTGCAGACGGTGTGTGTAAGCTTTCCCCTCACTTTGGGTTCCAGGGTGTCCCTCACCACCAGCTGCCTCCTCAGTACCAGAAGATTGTGGAGAGATTGAAGGTTGTAGAGCAGGAGATCTCTGGAGGAGCCATGGCTATTGTAGCTGTTGTTCTCAACAACAAGCTCTATATTGCCAATGTGGGTGAGTTGGTTTTTGTCAGCAGCTCGGTCTAGGCCTTTCCGGAGATGGCTGCGGTTCTAGGAAACGAAAGAAATTTGAATGTGGGGGACAGTTTCTTGGGTCGGTGGCCAAGGAGTGGTATGTTTGTTATTTACAGGAGCACTTGAAATCAGCCTGGTCTGTGCAGGTGTTGGCTGATGCAATGTGTGTGACCAAAGAGCAGAGGGAAAATGGGTTGAGAGGCCGTAGCGCGGGGTCACTGAGAGGTGGAGAGCTTGCTTGTGAGGTACCGGCTCAGGCCTGGGTGAAGAGCTGCCCAGCAGGCCTACTCTGCTGCTAGCAAGGCTACTTGTTGGAGATCATGACAGTACATGAGCTTTTCTCTTCTGTCTTTATTCCCCTCTCCTGTTCCTTTTCCATTTGGACATGTTCTCCCTCTTAACGGCAGAGCTATCTGGTGCCTCATCTCGCTGCTCCCACTGCAGGTACCAATCGGGCACTGTTGTGCAAGTCCACGGTGGATGGGCTGCAGGTGACTCAGCTCAACGTGGACCATACCACCGAGAACGAGGATGAACTTTTTCGCTTCTCCCAGCTGGGTGAGTGTTGGGTTTCGTGTTCTTATCTGGGAACATCGCAGCCTCTCTTTATCTGGGGCATCAGGAATGACTCAAACCACTGGAATCAATATATGACCACAAAAAGCAGCTCACTGTCACCTCAAATGATGAGTTCAGTGCCTTCTTTTTTTGCATATTGGGCTATTTTGAGGCTTCAGAGTGAGCAAGTTCAGCTCACTGAACCAGCAGACATCTTTTTTTTTTCCTTCCCAAGTTTTGAGAGTTAATTTTGTGTCCAGCTGCCAGACTGACATTGATTTGCCCTCCGGCTGTGTGATTGCTGGAGTCAATAGGCAAGCTGGAGTAGAAGCACGCAGCCAGAGGGTAGAAGAGGGATGGACAGTACGTGCCTGCTCCCTTGGAGGCAAACCGCAGTTACGCTGGCTTACGTTCTGGGTGATGCTGTGCCCTCGGGATGGCGCGTTTCAATACGCCTTTGTACAGGCTGCTGCAGAAAGAAGCAGCTGCGCTTCAGACAGAGCCAGGCCGAGCAGTCACGGCTTGTACATCAGCAACTATTGAACTCTTAATGCTGACGTTTTGCTTTAGGCAATCTCCCTTTTCCTGTACGGTGTTTGACATGTTTTCTTTCTTGACCTAGAGCTAGCCCAGACCACTTGTGTGGTTGCTAGTACCGAATTATTCTGGGATGCTCATGTTCTGTGCGTTTGTTTAGGCAGCTCTAACTTGGCGTTTTCTGTTAGGCTTACCTGGTAGAGGTATTCTTACCTGGTGAGGCTGTTGATGGGGTGATTTTCTGCTGCTGGGACTTGGTTTATTCTCTCTTCCATTTCCTCCCTTTCTCGTACTCCCACAGTAAGCGGTATGTGCTATGTAAAAGACAACTGAATACAAGAATCCAGGGAAAGAGACCCTTTGACTGCCTCTCTACTGCCAAAAATGCAGAATGGAGCTGCAGTCCACAGCAGAACAGGGATCTGCTAGAATTGCCAACCTTAACTTGGCGCAGCGGTGGCTCTCCTGCTGGCAGTCCCAGCAGGAACAAGCCAGGATGCGGAGGCTGTTTTGGGGGCCCAGATGAGGTGGTTGGAGGGCTGGGTTGAAGCAGAGTGGTAAGAGGTAGTGGAGATGGTGTTTGCCGTGATGGTACCAGCGTCGCACCTCTCCTGGGGGAAGGGAGGGCGAGGTCTTACCCCTTTGTGGCTCTTCACCCAGCACACTGCAGCTCGCTCAGCGCTTCAGGAGCGTTGCTGTGATTTAGACTCAACCTCCCTGGCGTGCTGCGAGCTTCCCCGTGTTTGTGTCTGTCGATGGCGTGTATCCCCCTGCCAGGAGCTGGCAAATGAGCCAGGCCGTGTTGGTGAGTCAGCCTTGGTCTGTAGCAGATGGCAGAGTTGTGTCTTACTGCTGGGGTAGGTGTGGAGCCATCTGTGCCGTGAGGCTGGGTTTGACTCCGAGGGAGAGTTTCGGTTGGACTCCTGCCTTCACCTTGTGCCGAGGACAGTCATCCCTAGATACAGTCTCAAAATAACACGTTCTGCCTGTTAGCGCTGGGTACGACTGGGAAAGGGGACCTGCCGGGATGACCAGGGAAGCGGCTCATCTGCCCGAGTCCTGCCTCAGGTAGTAACCGCACCCAGATGGTCCCCGTTAGAACCTTCTTCGGGATGGGATTCCTTCCTAGCCCCTGCCAGGCGTATATTCCCTTACATTTAAATAAATGCTGGTTTTGTCATTGTCCTTATTTTAGGAGTAGCCCGCATCAGTTTGAGCGCAGTCCAGTGCCTCTGGCAGCTAGATCTCCTTTTCTCCCCCTGCAATCCGCCTGCTAGTGAAGTTGTCGTGTGGCGTTTAGGAGCAGGGATCAGTAGAAGGCGGAAGAAAAAGCACAATCTTTCCCATACATTTTCCTCCCTCCTGTCTCCTCCCGTTGCACCGTCCGGAGCTGACCGGGTGCAGATGTTCCCCTGCCTTTCCAACAGATGCCTGTGCACCCAGGCCAGCTGCCACCGGTGGCTTTGGACCAGGATATGGGCTTTGTCTCGGGGTCAACCGTTGCGTTCGGAGTGCGTGTGTCGGGCTGTGCACATCTCTCCCCAGGTTACAGCTGATGAAAAGGTGTCCCGTGGAACACAGCAAACCGCTCTTCCTTTTCTCCCTGTTGGGCTCCTGGTCATTCTTTAGCGTTTGGTCTTACGGTCTCTTGAGCTGCGGGTGTTTCGTTTCTCGTTCCGGACGGCGTAACTGGAGGAAGTCCTGCAAGTTGCCCCAAGTCAGTTAAACTTTCTTGGTTTCAATCTGGCAGGCTTGGACGCGGGGAAAATCAAACAAGTGGGAACTATTCGTGGGCAGGAAAGCACTCGGCGCATTGGAGATTACAAAGTCAAATACGGCTACACTGATATTGAGCTGCTCAGGTCAGCAGAACTCGACCTTGTGGTTTCAAGCCCTCCTTTCCTCCGTCACCCCTCCCTTCTCACCTGCTCCGTCGCCATGAAACACTAAGTAACCCTGTCTCTTTCCAGTGCTGCTAAATCTAAGCCCATCATCGCAGAGCCTGAAATCCACGGGGGGCACTCGCTGGATGGGGTGACTGGCTTCTTGGTGCTCATGTCTGAGGGGCTCTACAAAGCGCTGGAGGCGGCCCATGGGCCTGGGCAAGCCAACCAGGTGAGCCCGCTCGTGCGGGAAGCGTTCCCTTGGCTGCTGACTCGCTCTGGCGGCATCTGCTGCTCTCGTGCAGGCTTTCCTGCGAGCGCTGGCCAGGCTGAACGCCTGTGCCACCCCGTTCCAGCCCGTAATCGTACGGGAGCTGTTTTGCCAAGCCCGTTCTTTCAGGCAGCTGCCCATCCCTTCAAGGGAATGGGATCGTTCAAGGCTCAAGGGCACATCTTGGCAGGTGAGACTGCCAAAGTCTCGGCTCGGATGGCAGGAAAAGGTTTCCTCCAAAATCTCCTAAACATCCTTCCTCTGTTTTTCTTTCCTTTTTGTCTCTGCGCAGGAGATCGCAGCCATGATCGCCACAGAGTTTGCCAAGCAGACGTCGCTGGATGCCGTCGCACAGGCAGTCGTGGACCGGGTTAAGCGGATCCACTGCGACACTTTTGCCAGTGGTGGGGAACGGTCCAAGTTCTGTCCCCGGCACGAAGACATGACGCTGCTCGTGAGGAATTTCGGGTACCCCCTGGGTGAGATGAGCCAGCCCACGCTGACTCCAACACAAGGTACGCTGGGGAGAAAATGAAACCAAATGGAGGGTGGATCTCTTGATCGACCCAGCACTGACCGAACATCGGGGGAGGAGATATGCGGTGCAGACGAAATTTTCTCATTAAAGGGATTATTGGCTTCGGAGACACAAGAGTCTGTGACAGCTTGCCCAACAACTTAGAGGCTTGGAGCAACCCGCCCTAGTGGAGGGTGTCCCTGCCCATGGCAGGGGGTTGGACTAGGTGGGCTTTAAGGTCCCTCCCAACCCAAACTGTTCCGTGATTCTGTGATTTGACAGAAAATAGTGCAGCATCCGAGAAAGAAAGTTTAATGTAAACCCGTAGGTTCTTTGGCCTTTCTTTGCTGCTCTGCACCCCCAGTCGCTCGTGTCCCAACTGTACCTTATAACTCTTGTTTTCTCCCTTCTCAGGAGGCCGTGTCTACCCAGTCTCCGTGCCGTATTCCAGCTCCCAAAGCACAAGCAAGACGAGTGTCACGCTGTCCCTTGTCATGCCTTCCCAGGGACAGATGGTCAACGGTGCCCACAGCAGCTCGACTCTGGACGAAGCCACCCCCACCCTCACTAAGTAAGAGCCCTGCTCGTTTGCTACTTACAGCTTTCCCCGCACCTCACAGTGTGTAAAGTGGTTGGAAAGCAGACGCCTGTCAGTTACCTGTCAATCATTCCCTTATCTGGAGCGCGGCCCTCCTGACTGCAGTACTGACAGCCAGCGTAACGTGTTAGCTGGGGAGCGACTGTGAGAGGAGTGGGGATGAGGAAAGCGAGCCGCTTCGGAGCCAGCTCTGGGAACACGCCTTGGGTGCAGCATCTGCCGCTGTTTGCGGCGGGCGCTGGCAGCCAGCAGCGCTTCTCTCTGGATCTCGCGTGCCGAGTGTGTTGGGCGCTGCGCCTGGAGGGAGAGTGTGGATTTAATGAGGAAGGGGGCCTGTGCAGGTCACCTGAGAGGCTGCGCTGCACAAGTCTGCTCGCTTGGAGTCAGAGGCCAGGGTAGGAAAAAAGGGATAAAGAACTGGATCCTGTTTGGATCCACTCTGCAGGATCAAACCAGGCTCTGGTTTAGGTTCGGCCTTGGGCACGGGGCGCTGCGCATACACGCCGCGCGGTGAAGACGCTCTCTGGTTATTGCGTTCTGGTAGCTCCAGAAACAACGAGGCTGACGCACGAGAGCCGCTTTGGCTGCGAGGCAGGTCACGCGCCGATAGCTTTCCCCGCTGCCAGACTCTTCCCGTAAAGCTCTCGCCGCATGGGTACGGGGAGGCCAGCGGAGTGCGTGCCTCGCTCCAATTAATTTCTTTCCCTGCTTCTGCTCTTCTGTCCCTCGGACACCTGGTTGTACTTAAGGCCTTCCAGTTAAATGTGAATCAGCTATCTCTTGGCGCTCACCAATTCCAAGCGGTTCTCACCACTTCTAGCGCTCCGACAGAGCGAGAGGCTGCAACTTCTTGCCTGTTTGCTAAGGGGGGCTCAATCAGCCAAGGAGCCGGCACTTGTTCTGGTGCCGCTCTTGTCCAAGGCGTCAGGTGGGGATAACAAAGATGCCTGTGTTCTCCCTCTTTTTCTTTCCGTAGCCAAAGCCCAACTGTGACGCTCCAGTCGACGAATACTCACACGCAGAGCAGCAGCTCGAGTTCAGATGGGGGTCTCTTCCGCTCCCGACCCACCCACTCGCTCCAGCCAGATGAAGATGGGCGCGTGGAGCCCTATGTGGATTTCGCGGAGTTTTACCGGCTTTGGAACATGGACCATGGCGAGCAGGGAGCACTGACCGTGTCCTAACGTGGAAATCTGCCTCCTCCAGACACCCTGCGTGAGCAGAGGCTGAGGCAAGGCCGAGGGCGCTCCCCCGAGGGCTGGGAGTTGCCTCCTATCCCGGGCGCGCCGAACACTGGGCCGGGGAGCGTCTGCAGCGCTCTACGCGCGCGTTGCCTGTGCCACGCGCTCCATCCTGACCAGCCTCGTTCCCTTGGAAGCCCTGTGGATGGGGGAAGGGGATTTGAGTGCAACCCTCACTGCAGGTTTTCGCCAATAGGGCCGCGGAGAGGGGGCTCCCTCCGGATAACGCGGGAGCAGGGGCCCGCACAGAGGCCGCGTGCACGCGCGTGTGTAGGTGTGTGCCCGCGTGCGTGCTGTCACAATGTTTCCACGACTCCGTGATGCTGTGATTCCAGTGTTCGACTCCAGAGAAGATACCTCTATTTTGCAGAATAAATAACTTATAGCTACGCGTGTTGGCACCTGTGTGGCTTGCTCTCGTACGGTGTCGTGTTGGGTGTGTGACAGCTCTTCCTGGCACCTCGCAGCAGCCCAGCTTGTGTTGCAAGAGTGGCCCGAGCCCTCGCAGGTGACAAAGCGCAAGGTCTTTGTCCCACGCTTACTTACCTGCTGGGCTCTGGCGCTGGTTACGGCTTGGAGCTGAACTCTAAAGTCAAGGTTACTTGTTTCCTGGTAGTGTGTGTGGCTGGAGCCCAAACTCTCGTGATGCAGCCGCCTTGACGCTGCGGATGCGATGCGGATGCGCGCCCTCCAGTCGGAGCAGCGAGGGGAGGAGGGGTCCTCTTGGTCCCTGGGCACACGTCGGCTGGATGAGGGCTGGAGTAGCTGCTGGAGATCCCGGTGATCCTCCTCTTCAGTTCAGGCTTCTGACGGCAGGCGGCAAGCGAGCCCCTTCCCTCCCTGCTCCAGCCTTCCCCTTCAGCCTGCCTCGCCGGCTCCCTGGGGAAGAGCCTTTCCCCGGCAAACAGGCGAGGCCTCGGGGGTGACCGCTGTGCCCGGTGCCTCCGTGGGGAGCTGCGATAAGGCACCAGGCAAAGCCGGGAGAGGGCTGGAGGAGAGTACAGGAGAAAGGGCAGGTGAGGGAACCTGCCCGGCTGCCTTCCCGCGCACAATTTTGCTTCCAGGCCGGTCAGAAGGGGAGCGGGAAGGGATAGGGATGGAGAAGCGGAGGATGCTAGTGGAGGCCAGCGTGTAGCCGAGCCCTGCGCGTGCAGGTCCAAGGCACTTGTGGCGTGCCAGCTTAGCGAGGAGCGGGGGGGGATTTATCCCGTTGGATAAATCAAACGGCACCGAGTGCCCCGAGGCGAGATCCGAGTTCGCTGAGAAATCCGTGGGCAGGAGCAGAGCGGTGAGAAACGCCCGTTTCCTCGGAAGGCACAGCGGGGATCCCTTGCAGGTAGGTGGGTGGCTCCCCACCACGGCCCCCTCCGGGGCCCCTGGCACGGCTTTGCCCCGTGGGGTTTCGCGTGGGGCTCTTGGCTGCCTGCGGAAGCTCCCGTTGCCCTGCCCTCCTCCTGTTCCCAGGAAGGCTGGGTGTGCTCAGCGTGCCAGCACAGGCGCCTACCGTCGAGACCCTTCCAGGGAAGGGGCGTTGGGTGCGGCGGCAGAGGCGGTGGAGCTGGGCTGAGGTGCGGTGCCTTGTCCCTGAGGCTGATGGAGGCAGGGGCTGGCTGCCCCCCGCCTGTGTCCCCTGCCCTGCGAGGAGCTGGGAGTTCAGATACCTGAGCCCAGCCTGGCCCGGTTGTCCAGGACCGCTCCCAAATGCCGTTTGAGTTGAGGATCCTGTCCTTCCCGGCGGGTTAGTAGGATGGTGTGATCCTGGGGCGGACTGAAATGGAGCTGAAGAGGTTTTATCCTATCCCGCGTTCCCTGACCTGGCACGGATTCCGGTAGCTGTGTAAACAAGTCTTTCTTGCTTATTCCCCCATCCCATTTATCTGTGGTATTTGCTAACTTCTACCGAGAACCGTTCCAATGGGAAATATTCCAGCATGCGGATGCTCCAGAAAGAAGTTTTAACAATTGCCAAACACGCTCACATAAAGCAGATCACGCAAAACAAATGTCTCCTTTGGCATAATTACCAGTTCACGAAGTATGAAGAAGTGGAGTGGGTAGGAGCGGGGGGATGGCACTAAGCTGTGGCTGTACAGCCGCTGGAAAAAACCACGAGGAAAACAGGTTTTCCGTACGCGCTCTGTAAGCGGTGGCTTAGGAGTCCTGGTCAAAGAAACGGGCTGAGCGTCGCGTACCGGGGGGGGGAAGGAGGCTCGTGAGCGCGTGTCAGTATTTAGTGTGGCGCTTAGGGAGCGGTGGGAAGGTGCAGGCTGTAACAACAGTGGGAAAACCTCCTCTCCCCTGCTCCTATACAATGAAGGAAGAGGACAGAACCGGAGCCATCTGGAGAAACAAGAGCAGCGGCCTTTTTGCAGTGCAGCGTAATTGAAACCCACTGGAGAGGCAAAGTCCTAGGCAGAAGGAGGGAACACCGGCACAGCTCTGCTGGAGAGGGGCTGGCAAAGGCAGAGCTGAATGCAGGGGTAAGCCTGCCGGGACGGCAGCTAATCTTATTTTGCAAGGGCTCTCCCGCTGCGAGCCAGGCGTAGAAAGGAGAAGCCCTCTCCCTGGAACCGGAGCAGTGAGGATGCACCGTGGGCGCTGGCTGAGGCTCATTAAGAGGCGCTCTGGCTGGGGAGATGAGCTGGGAGAAGGTCGCGGTTCCCAGCACTCACGGGCAGCAGCGAGGCCAGCAGCAGCCGAGGATTTGGCACGGCTGAAGATGGTGCAAAGGCTTGAGACGCTCTTGGGGAGGGCCAAAGCCATATGCACCTCGCTGCGTGCCAGGAGCGTGGAGACAGCCCAGCAAAGACTGGGAAGGACTGTGTAGCCTCCCTGCTGCCTTTGAGGACCTCCAGAAAGAGCTGGCTGATAGAGGAGGCTGTGTCGGGGCTGGTTTCAGTATGGAGCTGGGGTTTGCGTCGCTCCCGAGTCGGAGCGGTGCCTCTGTCCTGAGCCATCCCCAAAATCTTCTCTTGGCTTGCTCCTCCCCAAACCAGTTACCTCACCAGGTGAAGATGCCTGGGTGGGAGACAGGAGATGCTCCATTGTCCCTCCCATCCCTAATTTTCTGTTGCTTCTTGCTTCTCCTCCCCTGAGAACCTTTTCCCGCAGCCTGGTGAGGAGCACCCAGCGCCAGTGCAGGGGGCCTGGTGGGTGTTGGTAGCACCCTTGCTGGCAGCTGTCTGCACCTTCTCCTTCCCATACATCTTGCGGTCCCAGGACCCCCAGGGGGAGCTCTGCAGCACGGGGAAAGGGCGGTTTCTGGAAAATGCCTGGCAGCGTGTTGCCCACCCCAGCCTGAGGTGGCAAGAAGCCGTCAGAGGCAAACTGGAAACATGCAGCCTGCCTTGGGGTATGGGGATGTGCAGCCAGGGAGGTCCCTTCGATGCCACCTACAACTGCGGTCCTCACCGTCTCTGCCGCTGAAGGATCGCCGGGGACTTTTTTATTTCCAGCTCTCCCTCAGCGGAGCAGCACACCCATTTGTAACAAACCCTTTAACTAGCAGCAGGGTCACAGCTGGCCGCGCTCGGCTCCGGTACACGGTCTGCGGGCAAGTCATGCAGGGTTTGCCTTGCCTTCAGCAGCTGAGGCATCGGCCGAAGCGAACCTGGGCTGCTTGGTTGCCATTCACCCCTTACCTCCTGCTCAGTTGCTTTTGGCACACCTGGACTTTCCCGTAGGGAAAAGGCACACGGTGACCAAGTGCTACTTGGTGCTACCGATGCTCCCAGGACCATGGATGATCGGAGGCTCTGTTCCCACAGCTGCCATGCCCTGGAGAGGAAGGAATATGTTCCTCTCCCTTTCCTCTTTGACCACGTTAAGGTTTTGAGAGCGTTAGGAGACAGCAGAAGAGTTTGTGGCACCGCTGGAGAAAATGCAGCGATTGGCCTTCTGTCACCATGGGGCAGAGAGAGCCACAGCTGGGGGTTGGAACTAGACGGTCTTTAAGGCCCCTTCCAACCCAAACCCTTCCATGATCCTATGATATACGTGTTTTTTAATTTGATAGCCATTAGATGGTTGTTTATCTATAATAGTCTGGTTTTCCTTTCCCTAGAAATTCCACTTTACAGTAATCCTGTACAGCTCATTACTCGGGTGACTCTCCTTCCTCCGGTTAAGAGCGTCGCTGGCATCCCAAAACGTCAGTGCCGTTAACCTGTGTTGTAACAGAACCACCAGGGATGGGTTAGGTACTTTAAATCCTACGGCTCTTTCTGTAAGCGTAGGAATGCTATTCGGAGTATTCTGGCTAAAATTCAGCAGGAGTACTTATATTCTGCCAACTCCAATCCCCTCCTGGAGTTTCAAATGGATACGATATTTATCTTCGCTTCCCGTCTTAACTATTGTGTGTTGTCGCTGTAGGTTGCTAAACAACTGCTGTCTCATCGGTGGCTGTATTTTGCTGGTGAATAAAGTGATCCCCGTGTGCATATGAACCGTAAAGCTATTTGGAGTCCTTGCCTAAGAACCCCAAGATACGTGTAAGCTGTTAATATTTATTATGTGGAGCTGAGAACATCACTGAAGATGGAGGGATTAGAGTAACTGAGTTCAGGCTGTTGAACAGCCAGGCAGAATGGAAGAGAAAACAGATGCCCTGGAGGAATAAGAGCAAAAAGCATGAGGAGTTTTCTGCATGCAGGATTAGGCTCCAGCGGAGCATGGCAAGAAGAAGCCTGGGAATGCTCCGGAGAGCCAGAGTGGATAGGAGGGAGGCGGCGTTACAGCTTCTTGCTCAGAGGTGAATCTTCCCCTCTCCACTTCCCCCAAACAAGCAGCAGCTTAACCATGGGCTCGCTGGGCCGCAGCCAGCAGGAGCCCTGCGAGAGGGGACCTGGCCGTGTCAGGAGGCAGGTTGGATGTGCTTCCGAGGCCTCGGAGAGGCCCCATCCTTGGGCCTGGCCCTCTCCCTGCTAGGTGTTTCGAGAGTCTCCTAACCTGTTTTCTCTTTTTGCCTCATCTCTCAAGAACAACGTGACCTAGAAATTCTGCGTCTCTTCTGTGGGGTTTGCCTGAGCCGGGCAAAGGGCTTTTCCCTGTCTCAAGGGAAGCAGCGGCAGCGGGGAGCGGCACCCACCCCTTCCTGCGGAGCCAGGTCCGCAGCAGTATCTTGGAATCACAGAATGGTCTGGGTTGGAAGGGACCTTAAAGATCGTCTAGTTCCAACCCCTCTGCCATGGGCAGGGACCCTGCTTTGGTGTCCAGAGGATTGGTAGCAAGGAAAGCAAAAGCTCTGGAGGGCTCTGGGACGGCGGCCAGCCCTACGCCTCTCGGTTCAGGAGCGCTTCTGCGCAAAGCCCTTCTGGTGCCCGTGCCACTGAGGTGGCCAGCAGCCACCAAAACATCTCTGGAACCACAGCAGATTGTTGCCAAAAGCAGCCACAAGCCCAGACATCCAAAACTGAGGTTCCTGGAGGTAGTTGGGCATTTCCAGACACGCAGTGCAGAGCTCCCAGCCGAAGCAACATTGAGCAAACGCGGTTGCCTCCAACCTCTGATGAGAGCTGGTTGCTTTGGAAAATTCAGGGCTCCTTTCAAAGTACAGGGATCAAAGCTGAGCTGTTAGTGGTTTCGTGCACCAGCGATTCGGAAATTCCCTTGCTTCCCAGCAGCACCTGGCAGTGGAAGCAAAGCAGGTAGCCGTTCTCGTTGGCCTGGGTGCCGCGGGCTCCTCCTGCCCCCGTTGGTGCCTGAGCTACCCAGCCCGTGTCCTGGCTGCAGACCTGCTCCACACAACCGCCCAAAACCTGGCGCATCCATCACCCCGGAGGCAGCTGGGCAGGGTGCCCTCCCACGGCCAGGGAGAAGGTGATTTCACATCGCCCTCACGCAGATTGGGACTGCTTTTTGATACGAATTCTTCATCCAGGTAGTTCAATAATTTACTGAACTCTCCCTTCCCAATCCCAACATATTCTGGAGCCAGCTTTGCTTGTCCTTATTGCTCCTGCCATCAGCTCTTCCAGGAGTTTTCATCTGCTGTGATGAGAAATAGCCAAAATAGCTCCACGAGGGACCTCCCAGAGATCTGAAGCCTTGGAACAACAACAGCAAAAAAAAAAAAAACCAACCCAAAAGGCTAGATGGGAAATGGAAAAGGTGAGGAGACAAAACCAACATGCAGTCAATAAAAGCTTTCAGAGGAAAGATAAGAGCAACAAAACACAGAATGGCTTACTGCTGCTGAAGGTGTGATGGGAATGAAAAGAGCTTTTGCAAATGTCTGGAGGGGGAAAGAAATTACAGGAGAAGTGTATCCATTAGTAAATGAGTGTGTGAGTGTATTATTCATGGCTGCAAATACCTGAGCTGCAAAAGCACCACATTTTTATTTCTATCTGCCTTTAGTGGCAAATTTAAGCATTTTTGATAGCAAGGAAGTAATTAAGACCTATTAAAGCAGCTTGTGCCTGCTGCTGCAAGCGAGGAACGTGGCAGCATCCCTCCCAAACTCCACAGGGCTGTTCACCTGGATAAAGTTACTCTGTGTTTGCAGAACTGCAACTCGACTCAGCAGTAAAAACCCAAACGGCTACAGCACCTTGACAGGAACAAGGTCCAATATCCCATGATTTAGCTGAGATGCATATCAGCTGGCGCCCTTCGCCACGGGACTTCGCTTTTGGTAAGTCACCAAGGTGCCACAGCCGCTTGGCACCACGGGACCCACTCCTTGAGCCCTGGCAGTGCCGCTTGGAGGGGTGCAAGAGGCCTACGCTGTGCCTGGAAGCAAGGTGGGCGGCCGAACGTGCCTACAATTTGCAGCTGCCGTTGCCAATCCCACCACAAAGTGGCTGTTAATTGTTATGCTTGGCACCTCCAGACAGCCTGGCTACATCTGGTCGGCCGCCTGCCAAGTGTGCGAGCAAATGCGTAGTTCTGGGGAGAAGCGCCATCACGCTAATGGTCTTAGGAGGAGCTTTAAGTAGGCTGGGGACCAGTGGCTCTCCAAGCAGGAAAAGCGTTTCGGTCTCCTCTAATTAGACCAATTTCTTGGAGCGGGGATGCGATTCCTGGAGAAAGGGACGGCTCCACAGGCTGTTTGCCAAACCCGCCGTGGGCGCAGGGAGGGACCCCCCCATGCAGGGGAGCTGGGAGGCACGCTGCCACGCCGAACCTTTTGCCACAGCCTCTCCCACACCCCACGGCTGGATGCACGCAGGGTCTGTGGCTCGCAGGGGGGCCAATACCGTGTGACACAAACCCAGACATGGGACAGGGGAGAGAGTGAGACCCAACTGTTAGCCAGGCTCCACATCCACTGGGAAAGCCAACTTTGTGCCGGCCGCAGAGAACTGAGGGCAGTTTGCAGAAGAAGAGCAGCCAGAGCTAGCGGAGATGGAGGGATGAGAGGAGAGCGTGTTGTGAACAAACCGACTGAGAGGTGGCTGATGTTTACTGAACCACAGGAGCGCGGCAGCTTCGATAGGAAATTTCAGCAGAGAATACAAGTATTTCTGAAGAGAAAATTGGCACGGCTATAAATACAGCCGTGCGAAAGCACACTGCCTGGAGGACCCGGACCGCAGTGATAAATGACTGCTGAGTGCTATTTAGGGCACGGAGGCCTAAGGAAGCGCCAGCGAACTAAGTATCTAGTCAAGTCTTGGCATCTTCACTAATGAGTTCAAAGGAGGATGGCAAAGGGAGCTGCTCCAGGCTCCCTACTTATCCAGGGCTGGTGAAGTCCCCATGCTGGAAAACAGCTCTGAGAAGCAGGAGCTGCAGCAGCGTCGCTGCAGCAACTCCCCCAGGCAGGGATGCCGGGGTCGTGATGGCCTCATTAGAGGGCGCGTTCACTACACAGCATTAAGTGGATCATCTCGGGTAGGGACGTGGCCAGGAGGTAGCACAAAAGCAGGCTACGCCGTGCGGCCTTGGTGGGCACGACCCACTGAAACGTTAGGAACACGTCATGGGCACCGAAACCGAAAGGGTTTGGTGGGACACATCGTGTCGGACAGCCTCCAGTGAGGAAACCCTCCAGAGCTGGGCTGTCTACGCAGCCTGGTCTGCCGATCGCCCCATACCCGCCTGAGTCCTTCTATTTATATTCTGCTAGCCTGATCAAAAAGCCAACTCGTGGAAGTGTTTTCCAATAGGAATGATTCCCTAGCCAAACTCCAATGAAATTTTGACTTTTTATCCCCGTCTGGTATGTAAACACATTTCAAAGAGCTGCAGCAGTGGAGGGGAAGGAATCTCCGCTCCAAGCCAGCTACTGCTAGCCAGGAGCAGCTGTCGTGCTTCCCGGGCACCGGCCCTTCTGCAGGAAGGTGCCATTCCTGGTGTGCAGCGAAGGGAATGGAATGGAACATCTCCAGAGTTTGGGATCTGAACTTGCCTCAGACCGCTGACGTTGCAGCTTTATCACTGCTGAGCTGACCTTGGCAGCATCCTCGTCCTCCCGCCTGCCCCTGGGCTGCCCTTCAGCTCTTTTGGAGGAACCAGAGGAAACCAGGTCGAGGAGCTGAGCTGGATTAAAAAATAACCCAGGGGAAAAAGGAAATATTTTTAAAAAGGGGTTTTTTTAACCAGATCAGTTCACCAGCTGGACACGACGAATGGACTCACATGCAGCCGAGCCGCGTGTGGCGCTCGGTTTTGGAGCCGTTCCCACCGTGGGGGCTGTACTGTGGACGGCAGGCTGGAGAGGTGCGGGGGGGGTCCTGGGAAACAGGAGCAAGATGCAGCAAACTCCACTCAGCCTTGCCAAGGTGGCACCTTGCAGGGACCGCTCGCAGGAGGAGATGGAGATGCACATCTCTGAGGAGCAGTGGAACTCGGGAGGAGACGGCACGGGTGATGGCAGGGCAGGGACGTGGGCAAAACTGGATTTTGCTACCCTGAGGGTAGGAAAGAGCTGAAGAGAGGAGGGTAGAGAGGGATAGCGTAGGCATGGAGAGTAGAGGAGGGCCCGAGTGACTGTGCCGCTTGCCCTGCTCCCGGCCGCTCACAGCAGTGGCTGAGGTGCCCAGAGCTTCCCCCCATCAAACAGCTCTGAGAGCCAGCACGTGCCTGGCAGCCGGTACCTGGGGAGGGCTGCGGTGGGCTGGGCAGGTCGGGGGCTATAAAATGGATTTGGTCCCCTTCTAACAGCTGAGATCCAAGGAAAGATGTGTGGACCATCCCATCAGTGCTGTCCCTGTCTGCAGAGCCAAGGACAGGGCTCCCGGACTCCTGAAGTTCCCAGCTCCCGTGCACTGGCTGTGTCCGCAGAGATGTACAGCAACGTCTCGCTCATCCCCGTCTCCCTTGCTCTCCTATTGAATCCCCAAATACCTCTAGTTTATCACTCCAGCAGCGGTGGCAGTCCCACGGGAGAGCAAGTGCCATCATTTGCTAACCGAGGCGTGTCCGAGAGACGCTTTCATACCCCCCTTGCTCCAGCTACGCTGAGCACACGGGCTGGCTGGGAATGAGGGAGACCGGGGGGATTGGCCCCATGGGGAGCCTATCCTCCCCACAGCATTGACCTGCTGCCCCCAGGGAAAATCGGCAACGGGGATGGAGTCAATTCTCCATTATCCGTAGTGCCGGGAAGGCAGCCGGGGCTCGCGGGGAGCTGGCAGGAAGATGGAGGAGCTGAAGGGATGCAGCAGGGTTTGCACTGCGTTTACTAAACATGTCTAAAGCATGAGGCCAAGCCATTTATTTATGGTCTGGCTGATGTGCAAAATTTTGAACACGGTGACTGCTGCTAGAGAGAGACCAGGCGCCCTTAGAAAGGCCACCAGCGTGAACCCTCTGCTTGCCACATTCCTCTGGCACCGGTGCAAACAGCCACTGCGGCCTTACGAGCGCAGCGCCGTGCTGCAAAAGCACAAGGATGCAAGCAGCAGCAAGGAGAAACTGCTCTCACCTGTTTTGCCTAAGCCTGTGTGCATATCCTGCCCCAAAACATCATTGCCTGTCCCCAAAATACTTGTGAAACACTGTACCTGGCCACTGTGGTAAGCAGACACCTGGAGGCAGGAGAGGATGGTCTGTGTAAGGGGGGTATGAGGGTGGAATGAGGTAGCCGTAAAAGCCCCACCGCTGACACGGATCTTGCTAATTTAACTAAGCCCCTATATTTATTCACTGATCCATAAGGCCTTGATTAGGGATTGGCTAGGAAGACATTTGTTTTAGATTATACGCGGGGAAAATCTCGTGCTTCTGCGAAGGCTCTGCTGTGTATCACTCCCAGGTGTTCAAACACCATGAATCACATCCCTTAATATTCTTGTGTTTGGCTTAAAATAAAAAGAAAATAATACCAGCTCCTTCCCATTTGTGTTCTTCTCTTCCAGCCCCTGAGGTGCCTCGGGTGGCGCCTCCAGGCGGTTCCTTCCAACCCCCCCAGCCCGAAGCTCCCGGGAAAGCCAAAGGGGCAGAGCAGGGGGGATGCAGCTGGGTCCCCTCGCCCTCCTCCTCAGCTCAGTGATTTCCCCCATCCCACCGACGCTAACGGCAGCTTCACCAGGCCCGAGCTTGTTCTGTCCTCAGGGCATCAGTGGGATTTCAGACACATGCCTGTTCCTCCCACCCTCCAGTTCCCATGACCCATCTGGCGGCTGCAGCCCTGGCCAGCGGTAGCTCCCGCAGCTGCTGCTCGGCCCCGGGTGGGCGAGCACTCCCCCTTGGCACCGGCACATCTGCTCGGCCTTGGCTGCGAGCAATGGGCTTTGCACGAGCCATCCGGCAGCCGGGGGGGCATCCAAACTAAAACCGAACCCCTGGAATGTCCCTCTGCATCCCCACCAGCTGCAACTGGGGAAGCAGGGGCTGGGGAAGACCTTTTTAAATAGATTCCGCTGATCCATCTTCAATCTGGAGGAAAGCTCTGCAACATCTAAAACCTTCCTCCTTTCACCTGCAAGGATTGTTCACTACAGGAAAAACAGGTTTAAATAAGCAAAAAGAAAAATAAAAGAACACTTGAAAAGGAAATAGTTCTGCAAATTGAGACCCAAAGAATCCCAGAGGTATTTGATGCCTGAACGGCTGAATGAGATGCCATTCTGCAAGGCGAAGCATTCGGACTCATTTATTTATTTATATTGGCACCGAGACATGGCTCAGATTTGCTGCCTGCAGCTATCCATCAGCCGGGATCCAGCGGGATGACGAGGGCACTGCAGGCATGGGGGGATGCAGAGCCCTCCTTGCTCAGCCCCTTCCTTAGGAGGGTTTTCTTCCACACGGCGGGCACGGCACCGGGGGTATGCGATACGGGACCGCACACCCCCCAGCACCCCAGAAAGGCATCACGCTGTACTCCAGCTGTGATTTCCCACGCTGGACGCCATCGCGCCCATCCGTGGGGTTGGGGCCATCCTCCACTCGCCCGGGCTGTGACGTCTCTGATAGCGCACCGGATGATGTTAAACCAGCCCAGCAGCAAGGAGAGCAATAATTCACCAAGTGGTTTGGCCCCTGGCCGAAGGTCCATGAGCTCACCGGGGAACCCCAGCTCTGGGGCACCCACGGGATGGGGCAGCCCATGGCAAGTTGCCCCAAATAAATTTGGGAGTGGGAGTCAGCAGAAGGCAGGAGTGGCCTGTCAAACCAGTCCCTCCTAAAGGTCTTACGGTGCCAGTAACACCTGTACGTGAGCGCACAAGTCGTCAGCAGGCTCTGGGATGGGATGCAGATGCCATGCAGCGATGCGGAGGTGCGGCTGGCAGCCCAAACACGCTGCCATCTCCCTACAGGGTGTGCACACAATTTGGATAACTGCTTTTTCCACCCTGTGGCAAGCAAGGATGGAGGAGTTTTGCCCCTGGCACGGGACAATAGCACCCTCGTCTCCCAGGCACAAGACCCCTCGCCAGGGCAGAGAGCTCCCTGCAGACAGAGAAGGTGCTGGTTCGGAGGGGTGGGTCCCCCTTGGAGGTACCCGCCAGCCCCTCTCCTGCTCCGTGACCCCAACACAACCGCTGCAGCTGCTGGGGACAGGAAGCGGCAGGAAATGGGAATTAATTGCATGAGGTTTGACAGGTCCACATAGGACCAGACCAGCTCAAGTTTGGCCGCCAGCCTCTTCCTGGCCTCTTGTGGCTCAGGATATATAAAACAGCCCGTGGGTTATTGCAGCCTGTCAGGACAGACCCGCAAAAAACCAGGCAACTAGGGAAGCAAGGAGAATTTTGTTCCCCATCGCCAGCAGGCCCTGAGCTCAGCTGCATTCAGAGAAGAGGTTTGTTGGCTCAGGGTGGAAATAAAGGTGAGCTAAACTCAATCCAGGCTTCGTTTAACCATGTTACGCTCCTCTCTCCAGGGCTCTGCTGATGTTGTATGTTGTTTTCCAGGTAACAGCAGACATTTTCTGTGGACACATTCCCAGTGGCTTTCCAGATGAAAAGCTGTGATAAAAACCTAACCTGTCATGTTGTAGGGCACTTCCTCTTCACCCTCGCATAATCCAGGAATGGGATTTATTTGGATGTTTACAGCTGCAAAGGAACAGCGTCTGGGTAGAACACCTCACCAAACGACAAGGAAACCCCCCCAGTTAAAATGCAGCTAAAGAAAACATGTGAAACCCGAGATACGGAACAAATCCCAGCTTGAATCATCTGGTTCCAAGACCTGCATGGAGCCCATTGAGCTTGAGCTAATATCTATTCACAACATGCAAGAAGCAAAGACAAATAGGAATGGCCCGGAGCTAAAGTTACATGGTGCTGCATCCGGAGACGATACCGGCCCCCTCTTCTGCTCTGGCACCCGGCCGGAGTACCAGCCCCACTCCCCAAACATGTGCCTCTGCAGTGCTGTCACTGCACCCTCCTTCAGTCTCAAAGGAGGTTTTTGGTGACAAGACCTTGGGCTTGGAAGGCACCTCGGCATGCTCCTGGCCCTGCGGCAGCCCCGCGGTGCCGGTGCGTATCGCACCTGGACAGCCGGCATGGAATGCTTTCTGCTGTCCCGACCCACAGCGCATCCCCGCCAGGGAGCCGGCTGGGGACCCGGCAGCGCCCGGATGGGTATCCCTCCCACGGGAACCAGCCGGAGGCGTAACATGCAGCCTGGTCTTAGGCGCCATCAAATTCTGGCACCGCATCGAGTGGGGCGAGACGGAGTGAGCCTCGTGTAGCACTTTGGAGCACGCGTACCTACCCAAGGCTCCTTTGCGACTGCCCCACAGGACAATCTGCCGGCAGCTGCACCCCGACAAAAAGCCACCACTTCCTCCCCCTGCCCTGGCTGGGACGGCTGCTCCTGGCCGCCCACCCCACGCAAAGCCCTGCTGGCAACACGCACCGGGTGAGTGACGACCGGCCAGCGAAACCATCGCCGTTAACCTGAGTCACTTGAGCAAAACAGGCTACGGAGAGGCTGAGCCAGTAATTCTGGCAGTGCCCAGGGAGGGGGGTGAGCCTGCTGGCGGGGAGGCTGGTGGTGACAGCTAGTCGGTCTCGGTCACCTTTTAACCCCGCTCAGCTGCAGGCAGCTCACTGCGATCAGACCTTTAGATGTCATTTCCTTTCCAGGTCTTGTTTTGCTTTCAGGGTATTTTCCTAATGTTGCATTTCTGGGCTATCGGGAATCTATCCTGGCTTGGAAGATGAGTAAGTCTCCGTTGAGGGGTCTGTGCCCGCTCGCAGGTCCCCAGTGAGGTGGGGGGGATGCGGAGCCCCCCCACAGGCACAGAGCATGCAGGGCCGGGCAGAGCGAGCAGCTCGCTGCAGCGTAACCACGTCAGCCCTGCAATAAGCTCACACCCCGGGCAGGGTTTACTAGTTCAGTTAGATTAATGAGCCTGGGAGAGCTGATATGGTTCACACCCCAGCCGTGTGCTTCAGTCACTGCAGCCAGGGACAGCATCATGGTTAAGCCATTGCAGACAGATTTTGCCAGAGAAGCGGCTGCAGGGTCAGGGCAGTCCTGCCGACAGTGATCCTGCCTGTGCCCGTCACCCCTCCCAAGACAGTCTGAAAGTTCCCCTCTGGGATGCTTTGATAACCCTCTGTATCTCACGGGTACTTCAGAAAAGAGCAATAAAACGAGGGGCTGATAGGACAGGCGCACGAGGGGAGAGCAAATGGTATACGTGTTGCAGTTACCGGTTGCCACACGTAGATGACGGCCCCTCCTTGGGGTCCCCTTTGAAGGGACAGGCAGCTGTTGTCCTTCCAGGATATCCCTCTGCTCCACATCTCCACCTTGTCCCAGGGTGTAGGACCCATGAGTGAGTCAATATGAGCCAGGAGCAAGGAGGGATGAGGCAAGCAGCTCGCCAGCATGGTGTGGGACAGGCAGAGGTCTCCCTCCTCGTCCTGACCACTGTCACAGGGCTGTCCTGGCTGCTCGCTACTTGCAAGGGATGTTTTTCGGGTGCTGTTACCTGCTTCTATCTTCCATCTGCCAGCACTGAGGGAGCCGTACCTTTGAGACATCCCTGTCCAACATCTGTAACTCCTCTCCGCAGTGTTATCAAAGGCCTTATCAACGCACGCAGCTGGCGCTGGTTGCAATGAAATTGGTTTCAAGCCTGTTTTCTTTACAATTCCCTGGCTGGACATGCTTGTATCAGTCACAGGGGCCGGGGAAATCAATCCAGTCCCAGTCAAAGCGTGTTCGCTCAGCAGCATTTTAACTCGTTTGGCTGCAAATCCCACCGTGCCTTTGGCGGTGTCGGAGGTTGGATGAGGGAAGGCAGGGATGGCAGTGCCCGCTGTGCTCCCAGGGGAGGTTGGCTGCAAAGCGAACCAGCCTCTCCTTGCGTGAGGCTGTGCTCACGGAGGGCTACAGTGCTCCTGGGCCCACCCTCATGCCCTCCCCAAATCCACTTGCCGTGTCTGGGCATGGCTGGGTGGGTTAAAGACCAGCCTGTGGCTTTTTGATAGATGTAATCCCAGTGAGACAAGAAAAGATGCCAGAAAAGCTGGAAAAAAAGATGCTGAATAGAGGGAGCCTTAAACCAGCACCAATGGCTAAGACAGGAGGGCAAGGGAAAGCAGAAGGCATAGCTGGACTGGCACCTCACCTGAGACCACCAGGCCAAGGATGTGGTTGCAAGGAGACTGTGGTGGGAACCATCCCATGGGGAATATTTCAAAGCAAACTCCAGAAAAAGCCGTCCCAGGAGCAATTCTGCAAGTGGATGGGGATGGTTTTATATGGTTTTATGTGGTTTAATGTGGCTCCGCACCTTGGATTCATGGGCGGAAATGTCACTGTTCAGAGGCGCCAGAGCCATCCCTATGAAACAGGCAGCCAGAGAAAATCCACTGGCTGAGATGAGCCCACCTGGTCCTGGCAAACAGTGCCAACTCCTGCAGAAAATGGCCGGGATCCCTTCCTGGGTGGCCCAAGGCAAATCACTCTCCGTGCTGCTGGTGAGCACTTTAAGACCCTACAGCACGCACCAAGGCGCCAAGTGCTCCTCGGCTGTAGCCACAGCAAGCTTCCTGTGGCTGCTCAGGGCGTGTGCCACCCATCCCTTCCCCGCTTTCTCACCCGCTCGCTTCCCCAGCGACTCTCCACTTCCCCCTGAGTGCAGGCTGCGAGCATGCCGCACCGAGGGGCTTTGCGGCTAAACGGCCGAGCTGCAGGTACGCCCACGAGTTCCACTGCCACTCGGGCTTCACGTGACGGGGAGGACGTGGGCTCTGGGATTTGGCCACGTCCGGTCCGATGGCACCTTCCCGCGTTTCCCCAGGTTTCCTCCTTCAGCCCCAGAAGCTACTGACTGCGTTAGACACTGGGATCAGGCCCTGGCTGCAGGTCACAGCTCCATGGCACCGCAGTGCTATGGCATCGGGGCTTTTCCTCCTCCGTGGCTGCTGCACTTGGCCAGCATCAGCAGTAGCATGGGTCACCTCAGAAGCTGATGGAGGCGAAGATTCATCCGGAGTGAGTGGAAACAACAACAAAACCCCCCTGCAGGCTGCAGCCACCAGCCAAAACACACCAGTGTGCCACTCTCCTTCCCTCCCATGCTGGCAAAGTGACCCTAAGCCACATCTCAGTATGCCCAAGCACAGGGTTTCTGCTGCGCTGGATGGGCCTTTGAAAAAAGGAGGTGTTGCCCAATGCATCCTTTATCTGGCTGTGGTTATTGCCTGGGAGATGCTGGGAGGAAGTGATGTGCCTGAAGACACAATATCCAGCGAGTAATGTGACATGGAGATGCTGAAACTCAGGTCTGGAAGAGGCCCTGGGGTGAGGATTGAGACTGGCAATGCTGGGGGAAGCACGCGCTGGTCTTGCCTTCCCCTTCAGCATCCCTGTGGGACTAGGGCTTCCTTCTCCGATATGTAGGCACAGCTCCATTTTAGAGCATTTGGATACTACACCCAAGTGGCAAATGAAAACAAAAGCCCTTTGCTGCATCGTGCTGTCCCTGCTTTCCCCACGGTACCTCTCAGTCCGCCCTTGGGAGCTCCCAGCGGGCCAGGACCGCAGCAAGGTGAGATGCAAGGGGCCCATGAGAGGGAGAGGCAGGCTCAGAGATGCGGGGAGGTGGGTTGGGTTGACCTGAGCCTGGTTAAGCGGGGAGAAACACAGTGTAGGTGTCTGCAACACTGCAAATTGGGGTCTGGAGAGGGGTGACGGGTTATAGCTGAGGGGTGCTGTGTGTGAAGAGGAGAGGGAAGCGTGGTTCACTTTTCTCCAGGCTTTTTTTTTTTTCCCCTCGTGTTATGATAATTATGTTTGCAAGACCAAATTAACACTCTTAAGTGTGAAGAGCAAAACTCAGCCCTGGGAAGGAAGGAACAAACTGCTCCCTCCAAGAGGACACCTGCTTCTCCTCGATGGCAGCAACAGCTCTGTGCACCCCCAAAGGAGGGCTGCTGCACCCAAATCTGTGCATCCAGCATCTTCCCAGAGTCCTTCCTCCTCCTGCCGTCGCATCGCTCATAGAGATGTGTTCCTTTTGACTTCTCCTTTATCTTTGCTTTGGCCAATTATGCACAATGCCAAAAATAAAAATCCTCTGGTTTATTCAGTTTCCGAGGCCGAAAGGTGATGATTTGTTGGCTCATGTGTCCATCCCTGGGAGAGCTGGCAGGTACGGACCCCCCTTCATTTCAGAGGATGCAGGCTAACCTGAGCCCAAGCAGTGACAAAATACAGGGAAACGAAGGCAGGCGACGTTGTCCTTTTCTGTTTGCCGCTGCTCCTGAGGGGAAGGCACCGGAAAGCTCCCAGCCAGGCAGCATTTCCTCCGCAAGACGGGGTTTGCTGTCACCCTCAGAATGGGTGATTTGGAACAAGAGCACCCAGTGACACCAGGGGTCTCAGTGCCCTCCGCTGCTTGTGTGCGATTGCCACTAGAGACCTCTTCTGCCTTGCTGCAGAAATGCCTCTGAAGCCTCTTCTGCATGGGCTTTTTCTTGACTGCATGGTAGGTTATTTTATCAAATTTATGTAGAAACATACCCTGTTGCTGCCAGGCCAAATTTTTGCTCAACCTTTCCTACACCCTTCTTCCAACAAGCCACCGCCGACTTGCTATTATTCATATTTCAGTTGTTCTTAGAGAAAGTGAGGGAAGTGCCGATACATCAAGTGGTCCAAAAGCGTACAGCAAACCATAGCCCCACACCACAGGGTTTGCAGGCTGGAGAGGCACGGCGTTAGCGGGTACAAGTGGCGTGCCCTGGGCCAGGCAGGACACCGGTGACAGCAGATACCCTCCGTGTCCCCTGCTTAGGGCACCCATGCCCACCTCCTTTGCCCTCCCTCCTGCGGGAAGATCGGCTTGCTCATGCTGCTCAGAATCGCTCTGTAGTAGGAGATGAGGAGGAAACTCAATCGCTTTGCCTTTAAGATTGCAAACTGAAAAAAGGCCAAATGCATTTCATCAAATAATCCAAGGAACAGGGCTGCCAGAAACCCCAAAGTGAGAGCAAACAATCCTTATCTGGCAAAAAGTTGTACGTTACTTAACACCAGTGCGAGTTTAAAGGCATTTGTTTGTTTCTGGTACACACAAGGCGCCTTTTCTGGGCGGATCCTGCTATTAGGGTTAGGCCCTGAGTATTTGTACCAGCACTTGTTCATCTTCCCACTTGCTCGACTGATTGCTGGAAATGGTGATTGCCAGTGGCTGTAGGGGTCTTTTTCAGATCTGAGGCCTCGGAGTGCTCAAGGAGGAGATAAATATCATTGTCTTATGCCGTTTGCCTTGTGACTGACCGTAGAAATGTCACTTCGTTGTTTTCCTGCCTGCCACCAGCAGTGCAAAATGAACAGGCGCATCGGATTTCAAGACTGGTTGGCTCAAAGGAGAACTTTGTTTGCAGAGTCTAGCTCGAATGGGCATTTAAAGGACTGTAAGCCCGAAGCGGGGAGAAAGAGGTGACCTTTCAGTGATCTTCTGGGGAAAGGGCGACGGTGAAAGTTCGGCTCAGTGACCATTAACTTGGCTCTGTGACTCAGTGTGAAGGAGTTAACCAAATGTCAAACACCTTGTGTGCAGGGAGTCCAAGAATCACTTATCAGCAATACCCACATGGTGGAAAAAGATCGCATAATAGCGACTGAGCAGGAAGTGTTTATCATTCCCCTTAGGAAAGGGACTGACAGGGTTACCCCTCTCTGTAGCAGCAAACCCTTAGGCACAGCCCCTCGGATGTGACCTGGGTTCACCCAGCAGTGATGGAGAAGCACCTTTCCACCCCTGCCTCTGGCTGGCAGGTTGGAACCCAGCTCCGCTGGGGTTGGCAAAGCCCAGCACACGCCTGACACCCTGCTAGGAGGCTCTCGTCCATGGCACCCACTTTTGGCGCTGCCTAAGAGGAAGAAAACAAGGCCACGTCACATATCCTGGCCACCAAAACCTAAGAAACTGCACAGAACGATGTTTTGCCTAAAAGCCTTGCACCTGGCATGGGGTGGGGAGGTACAAATCGTCATGGGGCTGAGAGCATCCCCAAAGAGCCCGCCGTGGCTTCAGCTGCAAGCACCCAAGGGTCTCAGTTAGCAAACAAGCTGAGCTGAGGGCTGGGTGGTATTTTAACTCACTTGTTCCATCAGAATTCATTTGCATGCAGCCATTTGGATTTTTAGACTATTTAAGGTTAACTCATTGCAACATGTTAATCAGCTGTTTTCCTGGAGGAGCAGCTGAATGGGGTTAGGGAGTGTGGAGAGGAGGAGTTGCTCTGCCAGCACTGGGATGAATGGTCTCTGCCTGGGGTTGCTGTGCTCCCAGGATATCCCCACAGTGCGCTCGGCTCGGTCCCGGCCTCGCCAACGTGTCGTGCCCTGAGCTCAATCCCTCTCCTGCCCCAGAGAGGGGTAGGAAGCACCACACCGTGCCAGGAGCGGTGTCCGACTGGCACATAGGGGCATGCTCTGCTTTCTCCCTCTCTTCCCTCCCCTGTTTTCACTCATCATGGGGCTCATCCGAATTGCTTCGCTGTAAGATCCCTTCCTTGCTGCCGGGTTCGGTTGAAATTGGCCAGTGGATTCAAAGCATATGGTGGGTGGCTGATAGACAGGCAGATAGACAACATGATCGCGAGAGCATCGTTTCTGTAAAGCATCGGGCTAAAAATGACTCCTTATCCCGAGGGATCTTGTCCAGCATGTCTCAGACTGAAGTATGCAAAGCAGAGAGAAAACACTACACAGACAGCAGTCGTTAGGGTGCTAATTCGAGATCCACAGTCAAATTTCTCCCCTACCACAGCCTTTCTGTTTGGCCTCCAGCAAATCACATAATTTTTCTAATCCTCTATTGCTTTTACGTAAACCAGAGCTAAAGGTTTGGGGGTTTTACCTTTTGGAGAGGGTGGGATGGCTAAGTAAATTAGAAATCATGAGGTGCTTGGATACTACATCTAAGCCTACAGCCTCAGCCTGGTGCCACCAAAGCACATAAAACCATTAAAAAGAAAAGAAAAAGATTCTGCTGTCTGGGCTTACAATCCCAGAACCACGCGGGTTCGGAAACACTCAGGAGGAGGTACAGATACGGCTTCGCTGGGGTGCAGGAGGTACCTGGGGTAAAGGAGGTTCTGCACGCTATTGCATCTGGTAATATAGGAGCACACGCTGAAACAGCAGCCTTCTGCATCGTTCTGCTCCGGGCTTAGCCTGGGGAAGAAGAGCAAACTCCTGTCTCTCCTCATACAAAGATTGAAAGGCAAAGCTAAAATCCCCAATAAATCTTTGCAGGGCGTAATAGAGGGGCAAACACCTACGGGGGGGGGGGAGGGCGGGGGGGCTGCGGGAGCCTGTCTCTCTAGTTGGGAGCCCTCAGCATGGCAAACACTGTTTGTCACAGGACAGGGGAGCTGTGGTATTGCAGCTGCTTCTCCGTGCGCAGGGATGTTATTCTGCCTCTAGATTTGTGGTCTGATGTTCCTGAGCATTTGCAATCTCTGGATGAGCCCGTAAGCCTTTAGTTTTATCACATTAACATGGAAAAGTGTCGGCTGTCTTCAAACCGCTCCAGGGATAATATTTGAAGCAAAGGGATAATGTTTTGCGAGCAAAGGAGGTCCAAAATAGCCATGTTTTCTTCCCATCAGCGCCAACCACCCCTTCTGTGATGGGTGTTCACTGGCTGGGGGAAATGAATCAGTGATTGCTGCCCATCCCTAATAGGATTTATACTGCCAGAGCTGAAATCACCCACACAAGCAAGGCTAATGCCATCACTTGCCAGCCCTCTCAAAAAAAAAAGCAGTCGTGGACTCGATGCAAATTGAATCACAGCTGCTAAATTCCCCCTGGGGATGCGGGAGCTGAGGGCTCCCTTCAAGCCCTGTTTTCTGCTAGGGAGCCACGGCTGTCCCAGGAAGCATCATCCTGTGGGTGAGCGCCTTCATCCCGGACCCATAGAGAGGGGGATGTCGTCTCGCCAGCGTGTTCCCACTGATACGCTACTGCTGTCATCAAGATGGAGCCTTTTGGTGTCCTCAAGAACTTGTGCTAATGCGGTATTGCATTCTCCCTCGTATGATAAGAACTTCACTTGCTGTAGAATCTTTCCTCATCCGTCCTCATTCCTTTCCCTTAGTAGTTCTGCAATACTCCTGAGGCATTTCTGAATCCAGCTGACCTCTGGCTGTCTTTAGTCAACCCCCTAAATGAGTTTGCAGCAGGGAAATTTCCCCTTCAATTCTGTTGTCTCTTTGCCTGAGCTCTGACACGCTCTCCATCTTGGCCTTAAAACTCAAAATTAGGACGGTCATTCCTTTCCCACGGAAGCCGTCTCTGGTGCTGGCTAGGCAGGATGAGGAGGACAGGCAGAAGATCAGGCCGTAGGGCAGCCTCCTGTGCATCCCCGCTGGGTTGCCACAAGCCCTGCTCAGCTCAGGGGAACAAACAGGCGGCGGCAGTTCAACGGAGCCGCTTCTCCCCAGCTCGCCCATCTGATAAATGGCAGGTTGGAGAGGCGTTGGCACCCATGCTTTGTTTTTAGCGCGCTGTTTTTCTTAATTCCCATCAAATCGCGAGGAAGGGTGTATTCTGGTTCTGCTTCCTTTTGACCTCTCCTTAGCTCCTGGCCTCAAAGGGTGAAGTCCCGCACTTGCGTTTCAGCGTGTTTATAGCAGTGCTGTTCGGCCGGGGGGGTTGTTTGGGTTTGGCTTGGCTTTGTTTTCCTTGCCAAAGACGGGCCTGATGAGGAAGAAGGCAGGGAAAAGTTGAATTGGTCGGGGCGCAGGATCGGGAGTCAGCAGACGCAGGTTCTATTTCTGGCACCGCAGCAAAACTTACTGGATGTCACTCGCACATCTCCACCTCGCCTCGCCTCCCTCCCGCCAAACAACGAAGGCTCCTGCGCTCCCTCCCCCGGGGGCACGGGGAGGGATGCTGCCGCGCCGGCGGAGGAGGCCGGCCCCGCGCTCTGCCTCCACCCCGCAGCATCCCTGGGGGGCACCGCCTGGCCCGGCGCTCGCTACCGCACCCGCTCAATAAAGCGCCCCCGGCCCCGCCACGCACCGCCGGGGCCCCCCATACAAGACGCTCCTTTGTGCGGGGAGACGGGGGGCGGCCGGGCCGTGCCCCGGGTTGGGGGGGGGGGGGGGGGGGCGGGCGGCGGCGGCCCGGGGGGGCGGGCGGGCGCGCCGGGGGAGGAGACAGGCGGGGAGGGCGGCACAAAAGGGGCTGCTGCAGCCCTGCTCGCCGCTGCCGGCGGGGCTCGGCTCGCCTCGGCTCCGCATCGCATCCTTTCCTGCGGCCGGGAGGAGGTGCCGGGCCGTTCCGAGGAGAAGGAGGAGGAAGGCGGCGGGGGGCTGCGGGCTCGCCTCGCCTCGCCTCTCCGCGGCCGGCGCCGAGCCATGCCGGGGGGCGGCGGGCGGGCCGGGGGCGAGCGGCAGCCTCGCCCCGCCGGGGGCCCGCCGGGCACCGACACTGCGCCGGCCGGGGGTGAGTGAGCGAGCGGGCGGTGGGGCTGGGGGGGCGGTGGGGGGAGGGGGCAGCGCACACCCGCCCTCCTCGGTAGAGCCGACCCGGGGTCTGCGGGCAGCGGGACCCCCCCCGCCCCTCGGTCCGCTCGCCACCTGCAAGTTGTGCCTCGGCCCGGGGCTGCGGCGTCATCCCCTGCGGGCACTGCCGGAGAGGCTTCCCCCGCCCCCCCGCTCCTTATTTATTTATATTAGTGCTATCTTTTTTTTATTCTCTTCCCCCCCACGCCCCCCCCCCCCCCCCCCCCATAATCCCGGCATCCCCTGCTAGGGAGCATCGGCGGCGGGGAGGAGGGAGGCGATGCTGCCAGCCCCCTGCCCGCAGCCGCGGGCTCGCCGGGGCCGGGGGCAGCCTCCGGCCGGGGCACTGCAGCGGAGGCCCGTGTGTGCCGCTTGCCCGTGCTCGGCTTGCGAGGAGGGCATGGGCTTGGGGCTGCGAGCCAAGCCTGCAGCAAGGGAGAAGGAGTAACAGGAGTGCGTGCGTGGGAGGGAAAACATACATACAGTGTATGTGTATGAGCATCGTCAAGCGGCCCCTCTCCCCCTGCGCCGTCTCCATGTCAGGGTCTCCACGGTGGGGGCTGGCCGCGAAGGGACGCGGGCACCCCGGTTCTCCCCCGCTCGTGCGGGGCTGCCGGGTTGTTTGCGGGCTGGAGATAGGTCAGTGTCCTGCTGGAGGGGCGCAGGCTGGCGTGGCTCTGTCCTTGCGGGAGTTTCGCGCTCTGGGTGAACGTGACAAGGGTGATGGGGAACACGGTATCTGCTGCAGCTCTGGACTTGCTCAGACAGCTCAGCGAGGGAGCGCGGAGCGGGATGGAGAGAGGCTCCTCTCGGTGCCTCAGCTCGTGGTTTTCCTTCGGGGAATTCCACAGACTGCGTTTCTGTGAGCCCTGCCTGTTTCCCAGAGCCAAAGCTGGGGTCTCGCACCTCTCCCACCCTAGGGCAGAGCTTGCCCTGTCCCCCCACAACAGAGTGTGGGTGCCTGGCACCTCCTGTCCTAGAGAATAGCCCTCCAGTTAACTCCAAATCCCTCCCCTTGAGTGGGAAGTTCAAGCCCGTGAAAACACTCGGTGGCACCACTGCTAGCAAGTATGACTTGAGTCACCACAATGCCCAGCCCTGTGCAAACGGAATCTCAAATTCCTGCCTACTCCTGCCCCTGTCTCCCCTGTCCCAGCCGGGTCTGAGTCAGCAGGAGCTTTTCAGGCCCCCTCCCCAAAGGGTGGCTCTCGTGCTCGGTAGATCCCACCTGCAGAAGGGGTGTTCCAGTCCAGCTGGAGCCTGTGATTTGGGAAGTCCCTGTTGCTGAAGCCTGGTTGCTGCCAGCTCCTCTGACAAGAGCTGAAATCAATCTGGACCTGCCGTTCCTCGGATGGCGAAGAACCAGCAGGCAGCACACCTCCAGTTTCCAAAGCCCTCCTAAACACAGCTGTAGCACCTAGGCTGCTTTTCCAGCCTCATTAGTAGCACTGGGAACACATCCCTGCAAGCTGGGGTGAGAGAAGAGCAGTCCTTTGAGCTGTTCCTGGGGAGCCTCCAGCCTCCCTGTAGCATTATAAAGCAAGCTTTGACTGAAAGCCATCGCCAACTGCAGAAGAGGAGTGAAGCTGCAACTCTGTCATAAAAGTCCCTCAAAGATTTATAGCCCCTCTACACCCTTGGGTGATTTTGCAGTAGTGGTAAGAAATCCACTGTAAGGTATAATATTCCCTCCCTGGGAGGACTCTCGGTTATACCTGCATAGCTTGTTTATTAATGCCCTGGATATGGCAATTATACCCTTAGGAGAGGGGAGGAATCCTGGCTAGCTGCAGGTGAGTTGTCTTGCCCCGCTTCTAATGTGGTGGCCCAGCTGCTGCCTCTTGTGCCTGCACACCTTTGGTCCTAGGGCATCTCCATTGGAGGTGCCCAGACCGTGGGGGACCGTTTCCATCCTTAGCGAGGAGGTGGAGAATTGTGTGTTTGCGCAGACGTTGGCTTCGGGGGATGCTCATGACTGCAAGCACTTATCTAGGGTCCTTGTGCCCAGCACGAGGCAGGGTTAGCTGGTCTGGAGGGTTGCGGGGGCTGCTCTGTGGTTGCAGCTTGCTTATCCTAGGCCAGGCGCATGGCAGCAGGCAGAGATCCGCTCGGTGTGTTTGCCTGGGGACCGTACCGATGGAGTCTGTGTGCTTGTGCGTTTCCCATATGCCTCGTGTTTACCTTTCTCCTCCTTCTCCCACGCGCAACTGGCTAAGTACGGTGTGACTCTGTGGCCTGCCAGGTCGGTGTAACATGCTTACTGCATGTCTTCAGGGATGCTTACGGGGCAGACGTGGGTGGGTGTTCGCCGGGCACGTGTAGCAATGCGCACAGGTCTGGCCAGGGGCACGTACCAGGGAGCGCGCGCGCTTCTGTAGGGTTTATGTCCGCAGTAAATGTGTGCGTAAGCAGCTGTGGGTACATCAGTTGTTCAGGACAGCGTGTGTAGGTGTTGCTGTCCATGTTCGGTGTGGGAAGGACACCTTAGGACAGACAAGTTTCTCCCTGTCCCCTCCTTTGCTTTGGCTTTTCAGCAGGCAGAGATAAACTGTCTTGTGGCAGGGTTTGTAGGTTGCTGTGTCTGAGCTTCCTCCTATCCTGAGAGCAGCATCTTTAAAGTGCACCTGCTATCGCAAGCTGGTATCTTCCCCTCAACCCTGGCCCCTGCATTGGATCATAAGAGCAGAGGAAGGAAGTGGAGGGATTTGGTGATGGATGGAGGGTCGAGCTGGGCCAGCATTCATTCCTGAAGGCTGATTAGGTTTTAGGTGGGGTTAGTTGCTCTAAAACGAGCCCTTTGTACATTGTTGGAATCTGTGACCCAATCAGTGGGACGTAGCTGGAGGAGGTGGTGCTAATGAAGGCTGGTACAGCTGACAATAACTGGTGGAGAGGAAGGCAGAGGGGGTACTGACTGGCACGAGAGGCTCCTTAGCAGCTTTAGGTCAGCGTAAGGTGCCTCAGAGGGGGTGGTTCGTGTTATCAGCCCTGACTGTAGAGGAGTGTGGCTAGTTGTCCCCACCTGTTTTTGCCCGCTGTCACTGTCACCCATCAGTTCTGCAACAAAAGGTCAGGCTGTGCTGCATCTGTCCTGACAACAGGATGGCATCTTGTGACGCTACAACGAAGCGTTACAGTGGGATCTGAAATTTGGGAAAGGTAGGCACATGGGGTAGTGCAGTACAAGGGAACATGGGGGTACGTCTGAGGAACGCTTGCTGTTCCCCACCCTGGATGTTCTCGGGAAGGTGGTGACCTACCTGCAGTGCACATGTGGACAGTGCTGCAGGCTGGCCTGGAGGAGCTGTGGTAGAGCTGTGTGGAGGGGGCAAGCCTGCAATCGTGGGCAGATCCGGGTCAGGTTTGGCGTGCTTTGATACCTATCAAAGGCATGTGTGCTGCCAGGATAGGGCTGTGCCACAGCAGCAATGCTGCATGGGGTGCCAGGACCAGGTGCGTGTCCTGGGGGCCAGGGCAGAGACTTGCAGTCGGAGCTGGGAAGAGATGATGTGTGCTGGAGCAGTGGTGTGGGGTGCATGAGGGCACTCCATGCCTGCATCCTCCTGTGCAATGGGCTTTGGCTGCAGCGCTCAGTGAAGGAGAAACAGGATTCCTTTATCTTCCTTTCCTGGCTTTTGTGCTCCCTGCAGCACAAACCCTTAACTTCCCTTGAGCTCCTCCTGAAGCATAACAGGTACCTCCTGCTCCTCAAAGCTCTGAGCACCTGAAACCTGGAACAGTGGGTGTATCTGTGCTCAGAAACTTGCCTGGTAGACCCCATGGGTGAAAGGGAGTGCAGCCCTGCTCTCTGAGCTTTCATCAGGCAGGCTGAGGGAAGAAGCAGCATGACAGGAACTGGCTGCCTTACAAAAAGCGAGGGCTTGTTCTTGAGCTGTGACTTAGGAAGAGATTATTCCCTGCTTTAGGAGAGCAAAAGCTACCTGAGCTGCTTGCTGTGGGGGCCTTGGCCTTTGAACCAAGATACCTGCCCTGTCCCGTGTTGAGTAGGCACCTTGATGAGCTTGGCTGTGGTTCCCTGTTTCCCCAACTAGGGGAGTGCCCAGGCCTGGGTCTCAATAGGCTTTTTTTGTTTTCAAGAAATTGGCCATGGCTGTGGGCTATGACCAGACTGAGCTCTGCCAGCAGTCTTTTTCAGCCTGTAATGCACAAGCTGCAAGCAGCAGGAGAGGTGGATGTGGCTGGCCAGAGGGAGAGAGGCAGTGGGAGCAACTCCTCTTTGAGGATCGTGTGTGTTGCATTTTATGGCAAGGTTTCTTTCCAAGGGTCTCAAAGCAACCCATTAAGCATCTTTTAATTAGGCAAGCCCCTTACCCGGAGTAGAAAAGCATCTCTCCCATTTCCCACCCAGGGAAACTGAGGCAAGGAGCCAGGCTGCAACGTGCCCGGTGGCACACGCTCAGCAAGAGGGCAGCAACTGAAGCGAAACGCTTCCTGTACTCGCTTTGCTGCTGGCCGTCTCGGAAATCCTGGAGAACGGCCGGGTGCGGGTGCTGAGCCAGGGGTTATCGATAACTTTCTAGTCACCGCTTGGATCCTGCTGCCCTTTTCACCACAGAGATTGCCTCCTCCTTGATCTGCTGCCTAATCTAAAATCCCAGCTCCCTGCTGCCTTTCCCTAGGAGTGCTGTATTCCCCTCGGTGTGTAAATCCTTACAGTTTGGGCCAGGGTTAGCGAGCGGAATCAGACTCTGTCATCTCTTTAAGGATTTGGGGTAATTTTTATCTCAGGATATTGCCGCACTTGTCTTGCATGATAGCAAAGCTGCAGCGAGCAGATTGGAAGCATACCGAAAGACTAATGCAAATTAGACCCGCTGCATAACGGCTTCGGCAACTGTGAAACCTGTGATCTAAACGCAGGTATCTGCTACGCTGACTTTATCTGCGTTAGGATCCCCTGTCTCGGCACGCAGATACTGGCACTGTGCAGAAAGCAAGAGAGACAGCATGGCAGAGACATGAAAGGGAGTCTCTCTCTTAGATGCTGAGCCCTTTAAGAAAGAAGGGGAAGGTAAGCTAGAGCCCTGAGATTTTAAGCTGGTTGTGCTGAGGCTGAAGAGAGGGCTATGGCAGTGCTTCCAGTTTCTCCTTCCTCTGGCATGAATGCTTCTAGCTGGGCAGCAGGGAGGAAGAGGACGGAGGCCTGTGCGGGCTGAGCACGTTGGGCACGGGCAGATCTCAGAGGCTGCGGGAGCCGGTAAAGGTAGGGCTTTGGAAGAAGGTTTTGCCTGCGTAGGGGCTGAGAGTGGACGGTGCTTGCTGTGTATGAGGAAGTCCTGGTTTTGTGGAGCTTGTAATGCAAGGGCCGGCTTGGGGCAGGGCAAAGGGCAGCGGTGTCCCGGAGTGATCGGCCTGAGCTGCACGCTGTTGTTTAACGACCCCATTGCTGAGGGTGTTCCTGATGTTCAGGCAGGCAACAGCTCCCGAAGGTGAAGGAGTGGGGCAGAAAAGCAGACTGTGATCCCCTCTGCCTTCAGCTCAGCCTTCCCTGTACGTTACTTGTGCTAGCAAAACTGTTCCTCCTTTACTCCTTCCAGAGTGCCTGGAGTTCCCTTTTCTCCTTCCCACCTGCCCCAGCAGTCCTCTCCTCCCTACCTCACTCTGCAGCTCTCGCCAGCTAACCACGATCGATGGAGGTAAGATGTATGTACCGGGCAGCCTCGCTTGAGGGAGACATGATTTGCTGCTTTTTCTCCTGGGGCCACGTGAGGTCTCCTGAGAAGAGGTGGGTTAAAGGAATTGCTGTTTCCCCTTCAGCCCTGTGTCCCCGAATACCTCCTGTTGTGGTACAGGCTTGACTGTTAGCGAGTGGCTGTTGTGCTCTCAGATATGTGCTATTGGCACAGAGCCCCCGTGGCCTCAAAATCCCTATCTAGCTGTAACTTTTGGAGCAAGGGTTGGCCACACCTGCATTCAGCTTGGCCGGGGGGACGATGGGATTGCTTTTGCATAATTTAGCAGTCTCTTAAATTATTTAGAGTGCAGTTCTGCTCTGGAACAGTGTCTTCTCGCTTCCCGTGAGCGCTGGGGGGTAAAGGAAGGGAGCTTGTCAGGCATCCAGGGTCTGTCACTTAGTGATGAGGAAGTGCTGTGGGTTTCCTTTCTACACGTGTTTTTTCGCATGTGCCACTGCGCAGCTGAACTGCCCTGAAAATCCAGTGCTGGCTTCCCCATCACTCAGTTGTGCGGTAGTGCAGGGCATCTCTCTGGCTTGGGACTGCGAGAGGCTCCTGAGTTTGGAGCTGTATCTTTGCAGTGAAGAGACTGTCAGGCTGGAGGCAGTGAATGTGGTGCTTGGATTTGGTCCCTAACTCAATTACAGTGCTCTGCTGTGGATCTGGGGCAGGGATCATCAGGACTGCTCTGTGAAATATTCAGATGCTTGAGAGCATTTTTTCTTTCAAAGGCCCATCTTGTCTTGCCAAAGTGTTTTTTAGCTTTGGCATGACACGGTTCATTGGACTTTACAAGAGATCATCAGGACCTGAAGACTTAAAATTAGGTGGCTGAGCAGCAGACTGTGTAGCTGAAATTCCCATTGTTCCTCAGTGATTAAACCTTGAAGAGCAACCAGTTGAGGGCAGAGGGAGGCTGGGGCAGTTTCCTGCAGGCTATTGCAGCAGAGGAGCATTGTGAAGATGAGCTGGGTGGCCTGAGCACCCACCACAGCTGCATATGAGTGTGGTGCCCTTTGGCCCTCTGCCTCACTGTGCCAGGTTGCTGTACCATGCAGATAGGCTGTCCTGCTCCTGCCCTGCTTGTCCTGGCGACTTCAGCGTGACCGTGGCATGCCTTCTGCATTGCACTCCCCTCTCATTCACCACTGGTTTTCATAGTGTGCTTACGTGTCGGTTTTGTCTTCCTCTTCTTCCTTTCTGACCTGGCTGTGGCAGCTGAATTCTCAGAAACTGTTAGAGTTCAATATAAATGTTTGTGTTACTGAAGACCTGAAAGGGAAGGGAAAGGGTTGAGGGTGGAGAGGTAAAGGAACTTGGTCTGTAATCAAGTGATTGTGGCAGTAAACAGCTTTGTCTACTGTTGAGTAGAAATACTCAGCTTCCCTGTTTTTATTTGCACAGTGTCAGTTTGTGGCTTTTGCATTTGGGGAAGAGTTGGCCAGCAAGTCACCAGATATCCCTTGGACAAGCTGTGCTGTCCCACCTGGCCCTGGCCTGGTTCTTGGGTTCTTCAGGCTGAAGCAAAACCCATTCGTTGCTCAAATGGTTTTTCCTCATGAGGGACATCAACTGGCAAAATGCAAAATTCCTCCTCATCCTTCTCAAGAAACAAGGCAATCTAAGGGCAGAATGTGAGCCTTGGCACCACTCTCCCAAAACCTGTGTGGTACCCAGGAAGGTGTTTGACTTCACTGATGAAGACTGGCTCTCTCCCTCTTTCCCCATACACCCGCTCCCAGTCCTTTCCTCTTGGTTTAATCTGGAGATCTGGCTATGGCTTTGCTTACTGAAAGGGAATGTTTTGTACAGAAGAAGTAAACATATTGTTGAGACCCGGGCCTGCTGCAATGCCTGTAAACAAGATCCAGCCGTCTGTGGGAGGCAGAAGAGAGATTTATGTGACCCTGAGTTAAGTGCATTAGGAGGCTTTTGATTTCATTCTGGGAAACTGCCCCTTTTCGTGGTACCATATGCCTGTTACCGGCATAGAGCCGTTACCGAAGATTTGATTCGTGTGGATTTAATCCGAGGGGCTGTGATGCTGCAATCAGAAGGATTACATAAGCAGGGGGTTGTCTCTGCAAGCTGGAGCCCGAGGCGCTCTGCAGAGCCCCCGAGCCTGTGCCCTTTGTCCACCCCAGAGGTGGGGGCCTGGGCTGATTCATTTCTGCCTTGGGGCAAGGCATTGAAGAGCGCTCTGCCTATCGGCGCTTTCTTTCTGAAAATAATAACAAAGTGAGGTGGCAGTGGGGGATCCAGGCGGCACTGTGTCGAGGTCTTGCCTAAGTCTTGAAAGAGGAAATGAAGAACAAAAGTAGAAGAGACAAATAAATAAGGGTCTGTTCTTGGCCCAAGAAAAATTCCCATGGGTTTGTAATATTCTTGGGAAGATGTGACACTCCCAGGGCTGGAATTAGTTTTTGGGGAATAAAAGGAAAGGGTAAAGAGGAGGGGGGAGGGGGGTGTCAGGGATGGGGAGGACAGAAGGAGGGAGAGACTCCCTAGAGAAACCTCTCAGCATGGAGTCAGGTTTCGCTGGCTGTTCCTGGTGAATTGGGGTTAATGCTCTTTGCATGGGATTGGCTGGTCACCAGACATTGAGAAGAGGGGGATCCGGGGGCTGCCAAGAGGGACCCCTGTGGCCTGGGAGGAGGGGAAGGAAGAGGCTGGGAATGCTCTTCCAAACAGTAATGGATTGGCTACTGTGGGAAAGTGAGCACGCTGCCAAACCCCAAGTGGTTGGTGATGGATGGCGGAGTAAAGAGGGTGGGGATGGAGGGCCAGCTCTTCTCCATGGCTGCTGGGATCTTGCTGCTGTTCCATGGGCTGCCTTTATTTATTGTCTTCCTGGAGTTTAATTACTCTCCTCCTCAATCCCTCTTGGAGAGCTTTTATCCCAGGGATGCACAAACAACTGCTACCCACTTCAAAAATAGCTGGAGGCAACGTGGTTTCTGCCTTGCCTGTGTGTGTCTGCACTCTACCCATCACCGTGGCATCCAGTGCTTCTTGCCTCCTTGCTCTGGGCCCACCGAGCACCCACCTCACCTGCTGGGCTGTCCCCTGGTCCCCAGGAGCCTGCCTGCTTTCCTTTGCACAGGGTTTAAGTGCATGATCTGGCACATGCCTGCCATGTGGTCTTCCCCCCCCGGGCCCTCAGCTCTGAGGGTAATCTTGGTGGCCCATTTTGGTGCAGTTTTCAGGGTTTATGACTTGTACTCTGCTTGCTTGGCATATGTGGACTGCTTTGAAAGCTGCTGCTCCTTCCAGATCCCTCCCTGAGATGTGCTCCTTCCCTGATGCTGCTGGGAGCAGTTAGCAAGCTCATGGTCCTCAAACAGGCCTTAAAAAAGCCCTGTGACTTTGAGTGTCTGAGGATGTATCTATGTGACACCACAGTTTTGATGAGAAGTGGACTGGTGAAAATAATTTAGAAGGTTTCTGCTGGTCAGCTGCTTGTTCCCATGCCTAGACATTCTTCTTGAAGTTTAGTTTTTAACCCAGTGAGATCTGCTGCTGATTTGGCTTCACAAAGCAGACTTTCATGTAATTGATAACTTGAATTTGTACAACTGAGGGGTGGTGAGTGAGGGGAGAGAACATATGAAACAACAGCCTGTGTTACCACACGCCTCCCTTGAGGTCTCTGAAAGCATGACTACTTTTTTTTATCCTTGGACAAAATGGTTTTGTCCTGCCCCCTCTGCAAGGCACAGACTAGTTTGGAGTTCTCGCATACTTCTTTGATTACCCCATGGCCTGTTGGAGGACATAAGTTGCTTTTTTGTGTAGCTTTGTCCCTTTTTCCTTTCCTGTTCCTCATCTCATGGTGGAACATTCCTTCCCTGTAAGACACCAAAGTCAAGAAACAGAAGAACTAAACTCCGTTTTGTACTGCTGTGACCACAGCACTCTTGAAGCAGGGAGCAGCAGTGTGGTATTTAGCTGGGAGAAAGGCTTTGCATCCTTGGGAGGGTGTGCGTACTGCAGAGTGCAATGAGCACTCGGCTCACCCCCTGATGTCCTGAGAGACCGGATCTCGGAGCCAAGTGGTGATGCAATCTCCAAGGCCATCACAGCAGTCTTTGGAACCAGATGTTTTGAGGAGACAGGGTTGAGGAAGAGTCCTTCCAGGATATCAGGCTTAAGGAGAGAAGAGGACAGAAGTGCCGCTTCTCCTTTAGCAGAGAGAGCGCTTAGACTGTTGCTGCAAAGAAATTAAAAGTGTGGCTTCTGAGAGCATCTGAAGGATCACAGTGTGCTGAGGTATCTCTGGAGCCATGGAAGTACCTATGGTGAGACTGGCTTTAGCTGGAGAGACAAGATTGGTTACAAGGGAGCCCGGTACAGCTGAAGGATACCGAGAAGAACATTCAACAGACTCCAGAGGAGTTGGAAATCCAGCTTGAAGTTTTCTTTAGCATGCAGTACTGTACCCTTATGATGTCCAAGTACGTCTTGGATAAAATTAAGTTGGTGTCTCACAGGCCATTATTGGATTTCAGTGGAGTTTTCTAGTCTTCTCTGAGCAGATCTTCTTTTAAACCGGGGGTTGGAGAATTATATAATTATGCTGCTATTAGTATTATGGTAGTTACAGTAAGAACAGTCTGTTCAAGTGGAGGGTTTTATAATGGACTCTGAAGGTGTTCAGATGCTGGTCTGTTCTGCTGACTTCTGAAAGATCAGTCTTGAGCCAAAATCCTGTTAACAAAGACCACTTTATCTCCAGGTCCCATGTGCTCTGTACGGAGGGTTAAAAGCTGCTGTGTCTCAGAGTGTACAGCTATCTTGCCATGGCTGGAGATGTAGCATCTAAAATAACCAAGACTTAGTCCACCAAAGAGCTGGACAAGACACTTGAGAGAGCAGTAGAAAGAGTGAAAGCCTGTGGAAGGCGTGGAGTCCAAGGGTACTGTGCTTCTAGGAGCTGAAGAGGTGAGCACCCGCAGTACTTAAAGCTGGAGTCGTTGTATTGCATCCATCTTAATTTCTGTATGCAGCAGATCGTAGCTACTGGCATGGGCCCTTTGGTTTCCTACAAGAGAGTATAGGAGAAGACACTTGTTTTCTTTTTGACCACGGATGCCTCCGGTCCATTGAGGCCTAGCAAGTCCTTACACACAATCCTGAGGCTTGTGGTTGACATGGACATCATGTCTGCCTTCAGTGGGAAGGGGAAAGCGATGCTTTGATTTCTTAGCTATGCTCTTACCCTTCCCTGGCCATCCTTGTCTTGGCCTTGTGTAGATTCTTTTTCCATCTGGTTTTCTTCCTGGCTTGATGGCACCCATTAATGGTGTGAATGGCAGCTCACACCATTGGAAGTCAATGACCGATGGAAGTCAAGTGGATGCTGTGGTGGCGCCCTGTTGAGAGTGGTCACCTTGTGTCTCTGCTCACCTCCCTGTTGAAAGGGAGGGAGGATGTTGAGGCCAGAGCCTGTCCCTACCTGAAGAGTAGCTGTGCTGGATGGCTTGCTCCAGCTGGTTGCACTGGCACCTTGTGATCGGTTGCCTCGAAGCCGCAAAGGGAACGCGTGGCATGAGGTATTGCTGTTTTGCATTAGCGCTGCAGGCAGTAGCTCTTGATGAAGGTCACGGAAGAATGTTGTATTCTGTCCTTGAAACTTGAACAGAAGCTGATACGGACCTGCTTGCATTCAAACCACCTTGTACTGTGACTCTGCCAGAACTTCCTGCTGGCATCCTCCTAGTTTGCAGTCCCTGAAAGCACCATGGCGTCCTTCACGTGAGAGAAATGCTGAGCACTAGCTACCTTCCGCTACATCCTACTTCCCTCCACTTTCCCTGCTGCCCAGCTTTGAAGGATAATCTTCTCTTCGTGTCCTTAAGTGAAGCACAGTCCTGCTGTCCCTGAGCTAGGCACATTGCAGTTGTAGACAAATAGCAGGTTTTATAGTTCCTCCTTGCTTCTGTGGGCATTTGCAGGACAAAAGTAACTTGAGGTCTTGGAGTGTGCTGAGGTACTGTGACCCTCGTGTGTCACGATGGCAGGTAGATGAGTATTTCAGAAGCATGGAGCCTGTTTGTCTCTAGCTGCAGCAAAGAGAGTGTTTGGCCCTCGGTGGGGAGTGGGGGATGGAAGTCATGCTGGATTTTAATCTGCCATGTGAAAGAGATTCTAATTTGAATTGTTGCTTTGTGTTGAAGGATCTGAGTGATAGGCAAGTATGTTACTGCAGGGGTGTTACGGGATAACTTTAGGCAGAGGAGATGAGCATCTCTCTCTACTGGGGGTGGGGGAGAACCAGAATCTTCTGCTCTGACTTGGCCTCCACAGCAGCTTTTCTCCTGTAACCACAGGAGGGGTCTAGGGAGCCTTAGGGCAAAGGACTCGACTGGATGGGGTGTGGGGTATTGCGCATCTAGCGGCCTGTTGCATGGCCTCTTGCCAGTGTCTTCCAGAAGAGAACATTAGGACTGGTGAACTGCCAGCTCTTAGCAGTGCATATCTTTCTGGCTCCTTGAAAATCAGGATATGATTTCAGGATGGTATAAATCAACTGGTCACCTGATATAATGGCAAAGTAAAACAGTAACAGGTGCCTGGGGATAACTCATGCATACCACTTCTAGCCTTCCTCCTTCTCTGAAAGCCTTTCTCCTGCATGGTAGAGACATAACTTCAAGTGAGGAAGTATCAAAGGGATCCCTTACAAAAAGAAGCTTTCAGCTTCTCTTGCTAAGACTGAATGTTGCTGAAGCGGTTTATAACCACATCTTCCCTGAAGAGCTTTGTCTTAATCGTGCCAACTGTCCATCCTCCTTCTGGCTTTTTCTTCTACTTCAAAGGTTTTCTTCCTGTTGTTTTTAACCTGACAGCAACTTGATCACTCTCCCTGAGATCAAGTTGACTTTTTTTTTTTTGCCCTCCTCACTCAGAATTGTCAGAAGGGAAATCTTCTTGCTGTTTTCTGTGTTCCCGGTAACTGATGGCTGCTTTGTGACAGAGCAGCTAGGTTCTTTCATGACAAGCTATGTCTCCCTGACTGGTACCTCCTTTCTCATTGCCACTGCTTGCAAATGTTCTTAGATGGGGAAGGTGGGTAATAACATCTTCCTCCCCTGCTGGCCTTTGTCTCCAATTAGCTGCCACTCAAAGACACATCTTTCTCAGCTGCAGTGCTGATCACAGGATATGGGAAGGGATATGTGACGGATGGCTTTTAGCATCTCAGCCCACCCAAGGGTGCATGAGCTCTCTACTCCCCAGCAGTGGAATCCCTGGCATGTGAGAATGGAGGTGGTTTCCAGAGATTTTTTTTTTTTTGAAGACCACATGGCTTGCTGCTTTGCTTCCCTTCTTTACGGAGGGGATAGGAAATGGGTTCAATGTTCCCACTCCCTCCTAGCAGTGAAAATTGCCTCCTGGGACATGTCAGCAGCAAAACAGCAGAGGGTACTGCAGGGCCAGCTTGCTTTGGCAGAGCTGCAGTGGAGGGCTGGGTGCACCCTGCAATAACAGGGAGGCAATGCAGCCAGGCAGGTACCTTTTGCTAGTGGGTGAAGAGCTGCAGAGCCCTGTGCTGAGCCTGACAGATACAGATCTATGCAAATGTCAAGTGAGGAAAATACGCTTTACTTCCTAAAACCCTGTGTCCTGCTATGTTGACTGGGAAGATGTGCCTTGTGTGACTCATTCAGTACCTCTCCTCTGACCTGGGCTGATGCAGAAGAAGCTGGCTGCCCTGCATTTGTGTCCTGTAGGAATTGGAGTGGAACTAGCATTACCTGGCAGCCATTGAGATTGCCTTATTGGAGCAGGCCAGCCATTCATCTCACCTGGGCTTCAGCACCTGAGAGAGTGACCTGATGTCTGGAGGCCACCTGACTGGAGAAAGCTGTACTAATTTACCAGCAAGGGATATTTTCTTCTGGCAGCCAGTCACTGCTAATTTAGTGTTTTCAGCTTCCTTGTGCCCATCTCTTCCCCACACCTCAAGACAGCAAAACCTGGTGATGTGCAAGGAGAAGGCACTGGATGATCCTCTACCTTGCAGGTGATCTGATTAATAGAGCCTAAAGAAAAAAATACCCTGGACACAGCAAGATGCTCTTTGGAGCTTCTTGTTTTGCCTTTGTGAAGAAAGCTTCGATAGCAAGCCCTAAGATGGTCCTTTATGGCTTTGAACAGAACATCCAACCCCTTCATGGCTGGGCCACCACGAAGTTGGCCTCCCACCAGCTGGGCCATGACCAGGCCTGTGAGCTTGGGCTGTGGAGCTGTGGCAGGTTGGTGTTAGAGGTGAGGGCCTGCCCTGGGGTGTCCCCTCTGAGGAGAGCCACCATCTTGGGGCAGGTCCCCCTGAGGACTGCCACCATTTCCTCCTTCTCAGCCCATCTGACAAGATGGCCGCCTGTGGCGCACAAAGCCAAGACCCTGCCCTTCTGCTGACCTGTGTTGTGTCAAAGTATATCAAAACTGTAATAAACACTAACAAATAGGGCCAAGCTATCTCATTTTGTTTGTTTTAAACTGTTTTTTCCCTCCTATGGCAATGCTGTAACTTCTGCCAGCTTCAGGCTCGCAGTCCTTCCCTTCAGAGCTTGATGTGGGACTCCTCACGCTGCCCCTGAGCATGGGAGATGGCATCAGTGGACATTGGTTCTCAAAAGGGGACCGCAAAGTGCCCAGAAATGCTTGTTGCTGAGCTGTAAGGTATAACTGCGGACAGCCCCTCTACCAAAGTCCGTATTGGAGCCATCTGTGGTGAGCCAGATATGTTTTCCTTTGGGTAGTTGCCATCTGTCTAAATGCTTTATGGCTTTTCACTTCAGTATTAAATTCTCTCCCAAGTTAATCAGTAAACGTGCTTTGCTGTATTGTAGTTAATACCCTCTGAAGCGGTGGGAGCAGGCTGGATGTTTCTCCCTTCTGCTTCCACACTGGGAGCCATGTTGGCCATGAGGAGCCCTGGGGTGGGGGAGGCAGCCCCTGTGAGGGGATGGTGCCATGGGGCAGCTTCCCCTGTGCCCCCCAGGAAGCGGGGGGACTGCCTCCCACAAAGGCGTCGCTGGCACCATTGTGCACTGGGTGGATGGTTTATAAGCGATGGCATGGGGTGTGTGGTCCCTCTGGGGAACTTTGGCCCTGGGAGGGGGATGGTGCCGGGGCGGGGAGCTGCCATGGGGGAGTGTGTTGTGTGTGCAGGGGGGGTGTCTCTGCCTTTCTGCCGACCACTGCACTGAGGGTTTTATGCTCCAGGGAGCAGAAGACAGCCTCTGCATTGCAAAGGGCTTTTGGATGACCTTGTTCCCCTGCCCACCTTTGTCCAAATCTTCCATTCCCTAAACAACAGCAGGTAAGAGCCTTTTCTCCTTTTCTTGGATGAGCTTAGTCCCTCTTTTTTTTTTCCTGTCCTTTTTCTGGATTGTAGTCTTCGATCACTTCTCTGCCTGACAGCAGCTCTGCGCTCCCTGCCTGAGCTGGAGAAGGGGAGGTGGCGTAGGGAGAAGAATGAAGGCAATATTTCGCGTTGTTCGGAGGGAGGAGCGCCGTGCTGCTGGCTTCTTGCTGACCTGATGTGGATCTGTCATGATGGCACAGTATTACTGGAGCAGACAGCTAGATGTTTATTTTAGCCACTTTGGTCCAGATGCAAAAGATCCGGCTGCAAAAAAAAACCCTCAGCATCTGGTTCACAGAAAATGGAAAGCAAGGGGCGATGTTTGGAGATAGAGCGGACTTCAGAAGGCTGGGAGAAGAGTAGAAGTGACAGAATCTTAATTTTTTTTTTTTGCACATTCCCCATGTGACTTTGGGTAGCATTTCCTAGGAACAAGGGTGGGTTTTAGGGCATGTAAGCAAACACTGAAAAGATCTGGGGAGCATAGGTGTTCTCCTGGCTGTGGCAGCCTGGTTAATGATCTCGGTCCTTTAAAACTGCCTGTCTTACACTGGTCCTGTTTCAGCTGTGTACCCCCTACTCCCTCTTGTCCCTCCTCTATCTTCATCTTCCCCCAGCCCTTGGGTGATGCAGGGCATTAGGAGGCCTATGTTCATTTTGTTTCTGTCAATGAATAGGGACAAATCTGCCAAGTGCAGTGAGTTCACTAGATCATGATTTCCTTTTATTTTGTATTTCCCATGTTTCTACCCTGTCACCAGTGCCTTTCTGGTCTGTCAGTTTGCGAGACTGTGACTGACCTAGAACAGGTTCAGCTCGGTGTAAAAGGCCCACTGAAGATGACAGGGGGTAGGGGGTGAGTAGTTCTTGGATTCAAGTTTCCCAAGCCTCATGCTGAATCTGGACTAGCTTTCTGCTCTCCCCCAACCTGTCTTTCTACCAGTGGGAAACTTTTTGCACCTCAGTAACTATTGAATGTGACTTTCCTTTTTATGGCTTTTCCACAGGATGAAGATGAGACGCCATAAGCTCTTTCTGACTCTCTGCATGGCTGGTCTCTGCCTCATCTCCTTCTTGCACTTCCTCAAGGCCCTTTCTTATGTCACCTTCCCCCGGGAGCTGGCTTCGCTTAGTCCCAACCTTGTCTCCAGCTTCTTCTGGAACAATGTCCCCGTCACACCTCAGGTCAGCCCTGAGCCAGGGGGTGCGGAGTTCCTCCGCACACCCCTGTACTCCCACTCCCCCTTGCTCCAGCCCCTGTCTCCCAGCAGAGCCAGTGAAGAGCTGCACAAAGTCAAGTTTGTGTTGCCGGAAGACACAACAGAATATTTTGTCCGTACCAAAGCCGGCGGCGTTTGCTTTAAACCAGGCACCAAGGTGTTGGAGAAGCCACCTGCGGGAGGGCGGCCGGAGGAGCGAGCGGATGGCGCAGCCTCGGGGCGGCCGGCTCGCAAGCCGCTGAGCGCCAGCGGGACCAAGCGGCGCAAGTGGGTGGAGTGCGTGTGCCTGCCGGGCTGGCACGGCCCCAGCTGCGGGGTCCCCACTGTAGTCCAGTACTCCAACCTGCCCACCAAGGACCGCCTCGTGCCGCGGGAGATCCCCCGGCGGGTCATCAACGCTATCAACGTCAACCACGAGTTTGACCTGCTGGACGTCCGCTTCCACGAGCTGGGAGATGTGGTGGATGCCTTTGTGGTGTGCGAGTCGAACTTCACAGCCTACGGAGAGCCGCGGCCCCTCAAGTTCCGCGAGATGCTCCTCAATGGCTCCTTCGACTACATCCGCCACAAGGTGCTCTATGTCTTCCTGGACCACTTTCCCCCCGGCGGCCGCCAGGATGGCTGGATTGCTGATGATTACCTGCGCACCTTTCTCACCCGGGACGGCATGTCTCGCCTCCGCAACCTGCGCCCGGACGACGTCTTCATCATTGATGATGCAGATGAGATCCCAGCCCGCGATGGCGTGCTTTTCCTCAAGCTCTATGATGGCTGGACGGAGCCCTTCGCCTTTCACATGCGGAAGTCGCTCTACGGTTTCTTCTGGAAGCAACCAGGCACTTTGGAGGTGGTCTCAGGCTGCACCATGGGGATGCTCCAGGCAGTCTATGCTACCGACGGGATCCGTCTGCGACGCCGCGAGTACTACACCATGCCTGGCTTTCGGCAGTACGAGAACAGCACAGGACACATCCTGGTGCAGTGGTCGCTGGGCAGCCCCCTCCACTTTGCTGGCTGGCACTGTTCCTGGTGTTTCACCCCAGAGGGAATCTACTTCAAACTGGTGTCAGCCCAGAACGGGGACTTTCCCCGCTGGGGTGACTATGAGGATAAACGAGACCTCAATTATATCCGGGAACTGATCCGGACTGGTGGCTGGTTTGATGGTACTACGCAGGAGTATCCCCCCGCCGACCCCAAGGAGCACATGTACGCTCCCAGGTACCTGCTGAAGAACTACCAGCGGTTCCGCTACTTGTTGGAGAACCCCTACCGAAAAGCGGAGGGCACTGGGTGAGGCCTCGTGTGGGAAGTTGGAACTTCACAACAAAGGGAAAGTCACGTGTCTTCGTCTGCTCCTTTTTTTTTGTTTGTTTTCTTTGGTTCTGGGTGGGGTGTGCCATTTCTCCGAGGTCTCTGCCCTCCCTCCCTTCCTTCTTTTCTTCCCTTCATCCCAGGATGAGCGTGGGGACACTAATTCCTCAGTTGTGTGAAGAGTAGGAGGAGGAGAGATGATGGGGACCTCCTCTGGCAGTAGCATAAAGACTGTCCTGTGTCTCCCAGACCTCTGTTGCTGGCTGGAGAGAATCTCTGCAGCCAGCTGGTGGATTTTTCTCTGGGGGAGGCTGGGAGGGTCCCACGGGGAGAGAGGGCAGCTGTTCCTGTCCACCCTCATCCTTTGTGGGTCCGAGCAAGCACAGATGTGAGCCTGGGCTATTCAGTGGGCGTGTGAGTCAGCAGGCAGAAACCGATGCGAGCGGTCACGGGCGCAGATGTCACGGGCGCAGATGTCACGGGCGTCTTTTGGTCGAGTGAATGTGCAAAAGCATCTCCGTATGTGTTTATTTTTTCGTATACCTCTCTATTGAAAGAGTATTTTTGGGTAAGGGAAATCCTTTGCTTCCAAAGTGTTCTCCCCAAGATGCAGCCTCCTCCCGCTGGCTTAATGTGTCTGTCCTGGGCTGTGTCTTGGCCTGATGCTCTACCAGTCCTGGAGCAGGCAGATGGGAAGCAGAGGGGGTGGTTTTTAACTCCTTTTTTGCCCCTGCCCCCACAATGCTGCACTGGCTTGGCCCACAGAAGCTGAAGCATCTTCCCAGCAGTACATGCTTCTGCTGCAGCTCGGATAAGCTGGAGGAGACTTGATCAGATGGTGGGAGTGTATGTTTACAAGTGCATGGTTTCCTATGTGCATGAGTGCTAACATGCATGGGTTTGGTATGCACGTGGGCGTTCGTTGCCAGTACGGGGGGGAAGGGGATGTAGTTGGGCTTGGGTGTGTGCTTTTTGGGAAATGTTGGGATCCGGAAGCTGTGATCTCAGTCTTGATTATTTTGGGGAATTCACAGGAAAGGGTCAGCAAGAGCGTTGGCTCCACATAGCAGAGCTATGCGTGCGGGACTGTTGCATGCCTCTGGCTGCCTCCATAACCCTGCGGGCTGTGCCTGCTGCAGGGCTGCTGCTTACATGTGCTGGCTATTCCTTCTTGTCGTGAGGTAAAAGGGAGAGGAGAAGGGCAAAGCTCTGAGTCAGCGATGGGTGTTGTGGGGAAACACAAAGCCTGTCGAGGCACAGGATCCATCTGTCTGCTCTTAGGGTGTGAGGGAGCTTGTGGAGAAATGGGCTGTGGGCAGACTCCCCTGGGGACCGAGAGACTTTTGGGGCCATCGTGCAGTCCAGGGAGCATGTGCAGCCAGGACCATGCAGACAAGAGGGGATCTAGGATGATACTAGTTGCAGCTGGTTGGGCCAGTGTCTGCTCAGTTTGACAGTGATGGGCTGTCAGGATCTAACCTGTTGTTGGATTGGATTGATTTGGCTCACTGAGGAGGCAGATCCACATCTCCGCCCACCCTTCCCTAGCAGATGGCTTGATGGGCTGCCCACAGCCTGGGCTACAGCAGGCAGAGGGGGGGAAAAACATGATGAAGTTGCCCAGGTGGAGAAGTGAGGATCATACAGAGGAGGAAGATCTTGGCATAAGGAAGAGTGACCCTGACATCAGGCCAGCTGTGCTGAAGCGGAGGGTTTCCATTCCCATTAACTCACTCCATCAGGGCTCCATGTTGTCCAGTCCATTCCCACCCTTGTGTCTCATTCCTATCTCTGTATCTCTCTTTCTCCTTCCTATTCCCCTCTCCAGAGAGATTAAAAACATCAACAAAAATAACTTGATTGCCTAATAAGACTGAGACTGGAACAGAAGGAAGATGAACATCTTTTTCTGATCAAACTGAGATGTTTATCTTAGCTCCTTCCACATCCCATGTGCTGTAATGCCTGTTTAGAAGAAGTGCAGGACCCTCTTGCTTCTTGGGGTTTTTTTGTTTTTTTAAATCACTCTTCTTGTTTCTCCTGTGTCTTCCCCACAGGAAGAAAAGCCCCTTTGGGAACTGAGGGAGAAGCTTTGGTAGGCAGAATGCTCTTCCCCCAAAGGGAAGCTGATGCAGCAGGAGGGAGTTGTGTCCCAGGATCGATCCTTATGCCAAGGGGCAGGTCTTGGGCTCAGTGGGATTGTAGAGCAATGGGACCCAGCTGAGAAAGGAGGAGCCTGCCTTGAGCAAGATGAGAGCAGTGGCACTGAGGCTGCAGCACGAGGGGAACTTGCTTTCCCCAGGGGCAGCCGGAGGACAGCAGGTGTGTTAGCTCATGGGATTCAGTAGCAGAAAAGCATGGAAGGAAGAGCTATTTTTCATTTTCACTCTTGGAATGGAGCCTGAGATCCACTCTCAGACCTTTGGCTTTGCCTTATCTCAGTGACAACAACGCAAGCCTGGTGCCAGGCCTTGCTGAAGACAGGCAAGAAAGAGAAGGCAGTCTTTGCATGGGTGCTTTGGCAGCACCAGAGCCTCGTGAGCAGGGAATAAAGTGCATGTGTGCTGGGGCTGCACCTCGTTATCTTCTACAGCGGGAGCAGCCTCTCCCCTGACACCAGCCCTTCCTCTGTGTTCATGTCCCTGGGGATTTGTAGTGCGCTGCAGGTCATGTTTTCATTGCTGAGACGTGGCCCTTATCTCTTGGGTGTTTCAGGTGAGCCTGCAGGATCTGGATCTCCTGCTCTGAAGTACAGCCTGTTGCCTTCCCTCCCCTCTCCTCCATTACTCCATTCTCTGCCTCTTCCCCCAAAGTTCCTCTCCCTTTTGCCGCCTTGGGCAGGAGGAGAAGGCCCTGCTGGAAGAGCAGCACTGGGGCTCTTCTGCAGGACTCTGGCCCTGTTCTCCTCCTGGACTTACTCGCTTTCTTATTCTTAGGAAATTTAAAACAGACTTCTGTTGTGGTGGGAGGAAGGGACTTTACAGATGAAATGTATTCTCTTTTTTTTTCCTTTTCTCAAGAATCATTTAAACATTTTTTGATTTAAGGCCAAACCAGTCAATGTTTCTGTCTAATTTGTCTGGCTGATCCTGTGTTTATTATCCTTAGGGAGCTGGAGTGTTTGTCATTAAAAAAATCTTCCCTGGTGTCTCCAAGGGGTTCGGGGACTAGCAAGCACAGTGATTTTCCAATGTGGTAGCTTGCCCTCTGTCCAGCCTGGCCTGTACTGCTGCACCACGACTTCCACAGCCAGCATGTAGGGGGGACAGCCCCCACAAGAGGGAACCTGAAAGAGTGGGTGTGTGGGATGGTGAGAAGCAAAGGAGGAGGCAGGTTTGCATCAGATCCTCGTTTCCCAGCGCTGAACAACTTGAGGTGAGCACTGAGGCTCCTTCATCTTGTCTGAACTGAGGTTTGAGAGGAACTACGAAGCCCTGTCCTGCCCTGGGCTGGAACTGGGATCAGCCCACCACTGATGCCTGTCGGTTGTTGCAGCCATGTGCCTGTTGTCGCTCTGGGGGTGAAGCTGTCTGGTGGAGGGTGGGAAAGCATCGCCAGCCTTTCCCTGCACTGCTCTTCAGCTCTGTGCTTTTTCTTGCCCAAAACCTGTCTACCTTCAAGTAAGTGGTGCAAAGGAGGGCCGGGTAGTGGGTGAAGCGGTGTGTGGCATCCCCAAGCCCTGTGCTGCTTTCTCTCGGACCGTCTCTGTTCTTGGCTTTCTCTGCTTTCCACCTAAAAAAGGGATTGTGTGCGCATGCATGGCTTTGGGACGGGGAATTCATCTTCCTACTTCACCCTGAGTGAAGGGAAGGCTGTGGGCTTTGGGGGCCTTGCAGCTGGTGAGCTTGCTAAAGCAGAGGGAAGGGGGCAGGTCGGCTGTCTCTGCCCCTCGGGGGCACTAGGGATGATGCCGTACCCCAGTGATGGACAGAGATGGGGTGGGTTCGTGCCTGCGCGGTCGCTGTGAAGGATGATGTACCCAAGTCTGCTGTCGCTTTCTCTGATCGCTGTGTCCTGCTGAGATGTTTGCTGTCCTGCAGCTCTGGCCAGCCTGTTCTTCGTGTCTCTGTGGCTGGTGAATGAGGGGTCCTTGTGGCCTCTGAGTAATGTAGGAGTTGGGGTGGGGGGAGAGGGTCAGAGCAGACAGGTGTTTGTTCCCCTCTGCCCCCCTTTGGTGTATCCTTGTGGGATAGTAGTGTCATCTTTTCCCTCCCAAACATCCCCTGGGCTCTGTCCATGTCTCCCAGCTCCTGCCGGCAATCTCTGCGGCTGCTACGCCTCTGCACTGTGAAGACACGTGTCCGGGGTCACCCCGGCCTGACTAGTGAACACTGGTGGTGAGGAGGGAAGGGGTGGCTTGTCCTGGCTTCTCTGACCTCAAACCTCGGTGAGAAAGGAGGGAAGTGAGTGGGAGAATGGATCCCGAATCCCTCCATCCTTGTGTTCTCCCCATGCCACCCCCCAAAAAAAGCCTCCCTTCTGCTTTCTGAGACATTGGACAAACTTGCTCTTATTATGGAAAGAGGGGGAGCTGGAGGTAAGGGGGGTGGGGGGCAGGAGGGGCTTGGATGCAGCACCAAGAAGGAAGAGCTGTTTCTAATGCAATACACTGACATGTAAAGCTTTGGGGACTGCCGCTAATGGCGTAAGAAGGGATCTGAAATACTCGGAGACTGAGAATTCAAACCACTGTTCTGTTTCCTTCCTGTGCGGGTGATGATGGAGCGTCATCCTGGAGGTGATCCAGCAGCGCTTCCGGGCCTGGGGTCCACCTGGACCTGGTGGTGGTGCCCCTGCGATAGCCCCAGAACACCCTGCTTTGGCAAAAGAGTACGTGGACTTGCCAAAAATAAAATAAAACAAATAATTAAAAGAGTGTCTGCAAAGCTCCTTCCCACTCTGTAATTTATAAACAGCAAGTAATAATGAACTTTTTGTAAGGATAAATCAAATGTACATTCTGAAATCATTTTCTCTGTAAATGGTTGGATTTCATTTCACCCTTAAAGGGATGCTTAAAAGGAGGAGATAATAAAAATAAAAGAAATTTACAAAGTATGAAAGGAAACCAAGGTGTGTGGCAGTTTTCTTTCTCGTTGCCTGGCTGAGGGGGTACCCAAAACAGGGTGGGGGAAGCTGTTTCCCACCTTGGCAGGACTGTGTTCCTGAGGGGGGCCTGGCTGATATGGGGAATGATTCCTGACTTTTGTGGGCCCAAGTCACACTTAATCTCCTGCATATTGAGCAGGAGCACATACAAGCACGCGAGCAGGGAATGAATGGCTGCCAAGCAGCTCTCGGAAGAGCTGGTGGATGTGGGAACCAGCATCAACACTGGTGAAATGGTCCCTCGTCACCACGTCCCCTCACGTGGCTGCATCACCCTTCCGAGTAAAGCTGTGGGAACCTTGAAGCCCCCAGTTAAACCTCCCCACTGCAGAAATGTCTCTCGGGTGGCTGACTTTGGGCATGCTGTCTGACAGAATGTGACCTCCTTGTTTTAGCTTATTTTTAAACCCGTCTCGTAGTTCTGGCTGTTCCCGTTACTCAGTATCAAAGCTTGGTCCTGCTCTGCATCCTCCTAAGCATCTGGGCTCACCAGTGCCTTTGGCAAGGGCCTTTCTGAAGCTCATGGACCATCCACAGCTCTCTCACTTGTTCCCTTCTTAAGTGTCTTTGCTTCAGGTTCGCTCCTGGTCCCGTTTAGAGGTGGTGGCTGTAAACAACACAGGCTAGTTGCCTTATAACCACTGGGTCTGGCACATTCCCTCTCTTTTCTCTTCCCCGTCGGTCTGACGTTTTCAACTCTCCCCCTGTGGAAGGGTGTCCGTCAAACTAGAGACTGGCATTGTCTGCTGCCAACGCCTTCCTGCTACTTCTGGCTCTGGAACAAAGGGCCTGGAATAAACACGCTGCTCAAAATTAACAATTAAGATTTTCTGCTGAGGTTTTTTAACGTTCTTGGTGATCGCTGCATTTTTGTGCCCGAATAGGAGATAATCCAAAAATAGATGATCGCTAGAATGCCTGAACTTTCCTTTTTTCAAGAGGGAAAGATAAGTATCTAAGCTTAAGCCAATGGCAATTTAGCGAGACAGTTTAAGAAATGCGAGTTGACTGGGTCAGAGGTTCTCCCATGTATTCTTCTTGCCTCTAACACAAAATCTTTTACTGACATTTATATTATTTCAAGAAGTAATGTAGATGGCATTTCTGCGGTTTCTTACGGGGTTTTAAAAGAAGGCACAGGCAGAGCCCAAGATCTTATTCCCCGGGAAGCACGAGCGAGTGCTACGGGAGCTCAACGCGCCCCCGTGTGCGAGGGGGCTGACTCTCCCCAAACCAGCCTGCGGTGGAGACCCTCGTTTGGTGACGGTCTGCTGAGCGCGCGGCTCCGCCACGAGCGGTGCCTACCATCTCAGAGGGTCCCTCAAGACGTCGGAAGGGATCTCGGTAAGCGCATCCTGGATATGGATGCAGAGCCTTAGGAACCAGGAGCGTGCAGGCCGAGTGTGTCTTGCCGAGTTTCAGTATCCCAGCAGGCGTTACGTGGGGAGATGCGCCGTGGCGGGGCTCTGGCATGCCCTGCCTGGCAATAAGCTGTTTCCCCCAAGCTCTGGCTGTACGACAGGGCTCGTCCTGGTGCTGTGCAGCGCTGCTCGGTGAGGCCGCGGCAGACCCTCCGTCCGGCTCGTGGAGGGGCTTGCCCCGGCTGGCTCCTGATGGATGCCTGCGGCAGGTTTGCTGATTAGGGAATGGACACGCTGTTTCCAAACACCAGGGTGCTTGGAAGCAAAGCGACTTCGTTATGAACTTACAGCACCGTTCGCAAAGCTGGAAGGGGGATACCAAGATCCTGGCTTGCTGGCTGTTTGTTTTTGTTGCTCGGATACATTTGTTCCCTGTGTAAGGCCACAGCTTAATACGCTGTTTAGCAGGGACAGTTAATATTTAATTATTAGTCCTTCTTTTTTAAGCCTCGCTGCTCTGGCAGCCCAGGTGGGGAAGCAGTGGGGGCTCAGCTGGCTGGCAGGCAGCCCAGGGAGCAGCCAGGGAGAGTCGCCCCGGCCCCGGAGAGCATCACCAGCAAATGGCTTCATGCTCACGTGCCCCAGCTGCAGGCGCTGGCTGCCCTGCTTTCCAGAGCACTGCGACGAGAGGGTTTCACCGCAGCCGTGGCAGAAAGGAGGCATGTTCTTGCTCCTGGCAGCGGCAGGCCTTTCTGTGGCTCACAGGCATGCTCGCACCGCAGCTATGGCAGACCTTCACCTGGGAGCCAGCTTGGTAGGGCTTTGCTGTGTCGCTGCAAAACAGCCCCAGAAGAGCCGTACAGAACTGCCCCAGCTGGAGAAAGGGCTCCGGGTCACTCAAGTGAGAGGCTGACATAAGGGATACAACCCACGGACGCTTGGGAGAGGAGCATGGCTTGGGGCCAGGCGGCTGCAAGCTTTGCCTTTGTGGTTGCAGCCAGGACGAGCACGTCAGCAAAAGGTTAAAGGATCACACCACTTCAGCTATTGTTTGGGACTTTACTGTAAGCATCTCCAAGAAGCCCAGACACAAACCCTTACTTGGAACTAAGGAAAATACAGCAATCCTGACATTTCCAGCATTTCTGGGCGTGCTTTTTTTTTTTTTTTTAAGCAAAGTGAGAAGAGAAAACAGCCCTTGGTCTTTTGAAATACATTATAGCTATGTAAGAACAGACGTAGCTACATTATAGCTATGTAAGAATGCAAATCTTCCAAGGCCATATCTCTCCTCACCCTGCCAAGTGAAATACAAAACAAAACTCCATTGTTTTACTCTGGTGTTTCCTGTGCCTTACGGCTCGAACCATGGATCCTCTTGGCTGAAACCCATCCCAGTAACGATTTAATCTGGGAACCACACTTCACCTTTCTAAAAATAAGGAAAACCAAGAAGAGAAGCAACTAAGCTGTGCTGAATAAAGATCTAAAATGACTTATCCGGGATCTCAAATTAAAGAAAATATGTTAGCCAGAGAATGTATAAAATCAAATATTATAAGCCTGCCTCTATGCAGCAAACTCCTTCCTGGCATTTTAGCCGTGTTCTACAGTCTGGACCTTTTCCAAAGAGAGAGCAACAAATCATCAGTCATATCTTTTTTTTTTTCCCCTCAGACACTTACTAAGAACCAAGCATACACGCAAAAATAAAAGAATGTTGAAAACATCTACCCACTTCTGTTTGGTTCCCAGTGTTTTTAAAGCATTTGACTTAAACTGTTACCCAGAAGTGAACGTCAGATTGCTGCAAACCCAAAACCAGACAGATTTTTTCCAAATGGGACAGAAATAAATCTATCTAAGGACCCGTAACTTAACGGGACACGATGCACAGTAGATGCCTTCACCCAGAAACAGAGAAGCAGCAGGATACAGCAGCTCTGCCCTTCTCAGTTTGTATATATGTACATGGGACCAAACCCCACACGATGCCGGGAGTCCAGACTCCCCTTGCACAAGCCAAAATCCATATTCCCGCGGGGAGGACCTCACCACAGCGTGTAGTGGGCGGGGGGCAGAGGGCACAAAAAGCCTGAGGTCAGCTGCAAGCTCTCCACTCTCCGCAGACACTTCTCCTGCAGAAAGCCCGTGAAGCTGTCAGAGTGATGCAAAATTGCAAGGATAACAGCGCTCACAAAAGGAGTGTCTCCGGGTGGCTCTGGAAACCTGCAGCACGCAGCTGGTGCACGGTGAAAAACTGGAGGGGGGCAGATCTTACTAACCAGGGAATAAAAAAAAAAGAAGTCCCCAACAAACCCAGCCACAGGGAAATTTGGTTGAAGAAACACAAGTTGTGCTGAGAGTGGAGGTGTGCACAGACCGATTGCAGCATTTTCAATTCGTTAGGTGACAAAACAGGGCCGGCTCAGCCACCGTCGGTGCGAACCCTCGCAGCAGCAGCAGCAGCTCTGCATCACACGGGGGACCACTTGCCACTGCCAGCGTTTGCAGCCCCCCGGGCTGGAGGTGGGCGAGCTGAAGAGCCCCACTTCAGCAGCATACAGCTGGGAACAACTCCTGTCTCCTCTCCTGGCAAAAACACACCCTGAGTGTGGCTCCACGGCAGTTACTCTCTGTCACTAAGACCTTGGTCCTGGCTGCAGGTCAGGAATGCCCCTGGAAAGGCGGCTGTGTACCAGCGATCTCTCCTCCCTCAGCACCTGCCTGCACCACGTGCGCTCAACAGCAAAGCTCCTGGGGCTCTGGGGAAAGAAGTGCCACCCTCGGCCCTCTGTCCCTCGTGGCTCATCGCAGACGGAGAGCAGGAGCCCAGATGCCATTATTCCTTGGGATTGCTTGAGAAAAGTATAGAAATAGGGCTGCAATGAAGGAGAGAGCTGTTGAACGGAGTGCCAAAAGACCTCTTCCAAGATCCAGTTACTAGCAGACATTAAGCCCAAGCTCAGACGGCATTGGGGGTCACTACCCATCTTGCCTCTCACGTTTTGGGATTGTTTCCTGGCTCCTGTAAGAGGCCAGCCCTCTGTTTCCAAGCGCAGGGCTTTTCCTGACCCTGCAGAGCCCCTCCAAGATGCCATCTGCAGCTCTGTGGGCCACGTTCACCTCCCAGCTGCCCAGGGAGGGTTTGCTGGCTGGTGGCGGGCAGCACAGGGATGTCTCCCCGCCCTTGCAGGATGGGTGATGGGGATGGCGCTTGACTCTCAGGAGCAGAAGCTGCAAGCCAGGCTCAGAGGCACCAATTCACTGCTTTTGGTGGCCATCAGAACCCTAATGGCAGTAGCCACTTGAGCAGGAGGACAAGCTGCAAGCGTGAGAAGACCGGCAGCGGAGTGGCGGCTCCGAAGACTCCCAGGGAGGTGGGGAATGGGGGATGTCTGTGCCTTATCCCAGGTCACAGCATGGGTTATTGTGCCCTATCACCCATGCTGTCTTTGGTGTTTCACAAGCACTTAGTCATCTGGGGAAACAAAGGTCGTTCTTGTTCTCCAGGGCACAGCTAAGGTGTGCTTCCTCCTCTCTGCCTGCACCTCGCCCCATCGGGGCAAGGAAATCCCCTTCCTGGCAGGGACACAGGCTGGAGGCACGGCGGGCATCCCGTTCCCAGAGGGTCCATGGGGCAAGAAGCCATCAGGCAACAGGGTTTTGCGGGCAACAGGGTTTTGCAGGCGCCAGGGCGCCGGGGCCAGCATCCTATCAGGGCAGCTCAAGTCTTTGGGGCTGCTCCCTGCTGGGGTGGCTGCGTGCGGCGGGTCAGCAGGGAAGCAAGCCAGGTTGGGAAACACCGGGATGAGGGAGGATGTTGCTTTACTGTCCCAAGGCACAGTTCAAGTTTACAACCCCTGGCACGTCACCAGAGGTCCGGTGCTCGCACGACAGCTGGGCCAGCGTCTGACACGGGTCACTTTGCTGTTGCACTCGCCCTTCTCTTTGCAAGACAGAAAGGGTGGGTTGAACACCAGTGCCGGTGTAGCGCGGGGAGCCCATGGCAAGCAGCGGGCACAGCAAGCCAGAGACTGGCCTCCCTAGGGGGGCCGAGGCATTCTGGAGGCGTGCTGCATGGCGTGGCCGGAGGAGTTCACAACACGCACACGTTGCTGCTGGCGAGAGGCCCGGGAGCTGGCGTCAAGCCCTGGGGGAAAAAACCAGAAACACTGAAACAGGCGCAACCCAGGGGGGCCAGGCTGGGGAGGGGGCGCTTATGGGAGCCCGCAGTCCTTGACTGCCATGGGGGGAGGGCAGGAAGGGGAGCCCGTCGTTGCGCAGCCTGATCCGGCGGATCCCACTCGTAGTGCATCGGGGGTTTGCTGCACGTGGCTGTGCAAGTTTGGATCCAGACTTGGGAGTTTTGGGGACTGGGCTCGTGAGCACACCTGCCCAGAAGCGACAGAGCCCTGTCCTGAGGAGTGAAGTATTTCTGTGGATCAACAACCCGAGGAGCAGTCAGGAAGGTTCAAAGATCGATTTTCATTCTGGCAGGAGGTTAAGCGTAGGGAATATGAGTGCTGCCTCTGAGGTCCTGGATAGCTGAGTGTATGAACTGGTGATCTGGAAACAAAGATGTGCAATATACCAAACATTTTTAAGAGGTGACTCAAAGCTATTGACTCTTGAGGAGATCAGAAAGGACTGTAAGTAAAATACCAATGCAACAAATGGGCAACAACACGCACTTGCCAAGGCTTAACTGGGTATGTGCAAAGGCAGAGTAGAGAAAACAAGCTGCACATAAGAATTACAGAGCTCCACACAGTCTCCAGCAGCCCAGGAAGGGGTCTGGATATCACACAAACCCTGGCTCTGCGAGTAGTTGCAGGTCAAAAAAAAAAAAAAAAAAAAAGCGCACACAAAATATTAGCATGCAGAAGGAAGAAGGGGAGAATAATATGGAAAATATGATAATGCTATTATGTAAATCAGTAGCGTGGCCTCTCTGGGAATACTGTCTGCAGTTCAAGTAAGCCTTTCTCAGAAAGGGCTGATTAGGGGCATGGCAAACTCGCTCACAAAGAGAGATCGAAATGATTGGGGTTGTTTATCTCAGAAAGGAAATGAATGAGGAGATTGGCACGGAGCGAGCCAGTCCAGAGCTTCTGGTTTTCTTCCTGCTCTGTTCTATCGCTGTCATATCTGGTGTTGCTGAGAAGTACGTGAAGTGATGTGGCTCTCCTCTGTTACACACAGCTTGCTCTTTCTCTCACCCTCTCCCCCAGTGGGAGGCACGGCCCATGAGGTTATGCTTTGTATTTTGGTAGGATCTGGCAAGAAGGAGATAGCTAAGGAGGAAAAATTACTCCCCAGAGTAGGCATATAGTAGAGAAGGTGAAGATGGAAAAGGGGAATTTGCACCTGGACAGTGGGGTGGAAGGTGCTGGCTTTGGGAGGTTCCTTCCATCTCCTCAGGCAGACCTGGAGAGGCTGCCAGTTACTGCCCTTCTCCCAGAGCCCTTGAGACTTCCAGACCAGGCCCCGGGGTTCCTTGGAGATAAAGCAGCTTGAATTTGGTACTATTCTGTAACAGTAGTAGTATCAGGGTAGTCAGGGGTACCTTCAGGCACGCGTCATTAACCCACCGCTCTCTGCCCACCCAGAAGAGCCTCTGCATTAACGCCGCGTTACTCTAGGCAGCCAGCATGCCCAGCTGGAGAAGACAGTGCCAGTCTGCGCTGTGTGTGCCGACCGGCTGCAGCGGGCCGAACTCTCCCCTTCCTCACATGAAGCCGTTTGATGGCATTCAGGCCTGTCAAAGCCAGAATGACAAAAGGAAATATCTATTAGTGCTCCAAGCGTCCTGGGCCGTGGGGAGCACACTCGAAGGCACGTGGAACCGCCCAGGCTGACAACGCAGCCTGTTGCAGCACATGAAGCCCAGGCTGCTAACGGGACCTGATGGAACAAATCCAGTTGCGTCCAGCATGTGTGCCCACCCCAGCCTCCAGGGCAGCTGCGAGTTTAAGGGGGAAGGGGAGACTCCTGTCTCCACTGTGGTGACAGCTCAAGCCAAGCTGGAAGCAGCTGCTCCACCCTGGGCTGTCCACACACCGCCTGGCTCCCCCCAGGCCGCGCTGTGGGGGTCCCACTCACCCCCCTGCTCCATTCAGACCTTCCCCACAGCCTTTCAGGGTGCCCCCAGCCTCTTCCCCACGGCCTTTCAGGGTGCCCACAGCCCTCAGACCTTCCCCACGGCCTTGCAGGGTGTCCACAGCCCCCAACCTCTTCCCCACAGCCTTTCAGGGTGCCCACAGCCCTCAGACCTTCCCCACGGCCTTGCAGGGTGTCCACAGCCCCCAACCTCTTCCCCACAGCCTTTCAGGGTGCCCACAGCCCTCAGACCTTCCCCACGGCCTTTCAGGGTGCCCCCAGCCCCCAGCCTCTTCCCCACAGCCTTTCAGGGTGCCCACAGCCCCCAGCCTCTTCCCCACAGCCTTTCAGGGTGCCCCCAGCCTCTTCCCCACAGCCGTCCCCGCTGAAGAAGGCGGCTCATCGTCTCAGGGCGGACAGCACCGGGCCCAGCCCCAGGGTGGGAGCAGCGGGGGGCGGCAGTGCCCCTCCCCGCCGCCGGGAGGCAGCCTCGCGGCGCGGGCGGGCGACGCGCAGGGTCCCTCCCCGCTGGCCGTGGGGCGCGACGCCCCGCCGGCAGGGGGAGACGGCGCTGCGCGGCCACCCCCGCTCGGCAGAGCGCCGGCCGGAAGTCCTCCGCCGAAGGGGCGGGTTGGCGCCCGGAGAGCGAGCTCTATGATTGGCGGGACCGGGGTCACGACACGGAAGCGGATCGGCCATGTTGCCGGGTGACCCTGGGAGCGGTGCCGGGAGGGAGGCGGCGGTGTCCGCCGAAGGGAAGCGGCTGCCGTGAGCGACCCGGAGCGCCTCCCCCATCTTTCTTCCCGGTGAGTGCGATGCGGCAGGACCTCGCGAGGCTCTCTGCCCGTTCGACCCCAGCCCGGGACCCCGGTGGGGAGCCGGTGCAGCGAGCGGCCCTGGGGCCGAGGGAAAGGGCAGGCCGCGGGGCCCGCCGGTTCCCCCGCGGCAGGGCGTGCGGTCCTGCGCCCTTGGCGAGCCCGTTATGCCCGGTGCGCCGTTAGTCCCATCCCTCCCCGGGAGCAGGCGTGGAGGGGGAGGCGGCGGCGGCCGGTGCGTCCCCCGGCGAGGGAGAGGCTGACTCGCATCCCGCTCTTCATCACCTCTCTAGGTCGCCCGTCCACGCACCCGTCCCCCATGGCAGCGTGGTCCCGGGAGGCTGTCCTGACCCTCTACCGGGCTCTGCTGCGCCAGGGCCGGGGGCTGCGCTACACCGACCGGGATTTCTACCTCGCTTTCATCCGCCGCGAGTTCCGCAGGAACCAGGGGCTGCAGCGGCTGGAGGACAAGGAGAGACAGTTGGAGAAGGGGCAAGCTTTCTGTCAGAGCAAACTCGGCGGCCTGGTTTAGAGTCCCTGCCGCTCCTCTTGGCCCCACTTCCCTCCTCTTTCCAAAATCCCCTCGCCAACCAAAAGAGATGATTAATGCTCCCTGCCCACCACCGTCCTGAAGGAGCCGGAAAGGTGCTTCCACGGGCACACCGGGAGGGCTCTCCTGTTCTTTCTACAAATGCGGTAGGGCGCAGGTAGGTCATTGCAATGGTATCGCTGTGTTCTTCATGCTGCTGTTACAGTGAGCTTTGAGGAGGTGTGCTTTTTCCTGGATTCCTGCTTCACCAAGGCAGGAACATTCCTCCTGAGACTGTAGCTCGGCCTTAGAAAACCTGAAGGGCAGTTTTAGACCGCCCAAGCCGGGCAGGCGCTGAACCTTTGAAACTGACTTAGAAAGCAGATCTCCAGGCAGGTTGGGAGAGTTTCCTGGTGTTTTTGTGTAGGCTCAGTGAGCACCCACCTACTGGTGCAGCGATGGCAAAGTGTGTTGTACACATGTGGTTGGCCAGGGAGACTCTTAAATTGAAACATCGAGGTCAGATTAACTGGGAATCGGAGGGAACAAAAGTACACGCGTAAGAAAATATTAATGTTCACGTTATACGTGACTTGTGCGAGAGTCAAACCCACCAGCCTTGAGGGCAGGAATAAGTGTCCAGTGAAAGCATCCCTTTGTGGTGCGTTGTGGTCTGCCCTTTTGATTCTTGGGTGTCTTTGAACTATCTGGGACCAGGCGTTGTCCAGAACTGAGTCTGGGAGTGCATGCTCCGAGGCTGCCTGTCAGCTTTTGGGAAGACTCTGATTTGTTACGGACAAGCAGTTGACCCTCCCTGCATCACCTTGTCTGTGAGCAAAACTACATGCGTTAGATGGGGAATGAGAAAATAAATTGGCATAAAAAAATCCCCGTGCTTTTGTTTTAATTTGTGCTTCTCAACCAAAATACCGAGTGGTCGTAGAGTTTTTACATAATTCAGGGAATCTTACTGCAAAACAAGAAGTGAATCTTCTTTTAAAAAGCATTAAGTGGTTGCACAATTAAACCTGCTCTAATGGTTAGAAGCCCCACATCAAATTCAGGGATGTTTATCCTCAGGTCATAAACAGAGCAGGGAGCAAGGAAATGCTGTCATTGCAGAGCATGGTCAGTACCGCCTGTCTGGGATTAAGCGGCTCTTCCAGGGAAGATAATCAAGAGGCTGCAGGGTTGGGTGGTCCCTGTGGCTCCGTGCTAAGACCCCAGGAGCCGTGAGCGTGGGTGGAGAAGGGAGTGAACCGCTAGGGTTGTGTGTTTTGATCCGTTTAGTGCTCCCGCTCCTTCCAGGTGAGATGGCAGGCGCTGGGCAGCGCAAAGGGAAAAAAGATGACAACGGCATCGGCACAGCCATCGACTTCGTGCTGTCCAACGCCCGGCTTGTGCTGGGGGTGGGTGGAGCAGCTATGCTGGGCATCGCCACGCTGGCCGTCAAACGGGTGAGCGTGTGGGACAGCGGGGTGGGACCTGAGCACGGGGGCGCTGGGAGGGAGGGCTGGAAAACAAAATGAGCCCGGATGCGGGCACTAGGCTGGGTAAAATGCAAACGTTGGGCCCGTAATGACTCGACCTGTGCCTGGTGATGTTGCTTTAGATGTACGACCGAGCGATCAGTGCTCCCAGCAGCCCCACTCGCTTGAGCCAGTCGGGAAAGAGAAGCTGGGAAGAGCCAAACTGGCTGGGGTCCTCCTCACGCTTACTGACCCAGGACATGAAGACTAACCTCAGCCGCTCCCTGCAGACCCTTCCCACCGATCCTTCGGCCGCAGACACGGGTAAGGAGCAGGGTGATCCTCCTGCATTCCAGACTTATCGAGGCCTGTAAACCCTGTATTCATTTAAAGGAACGCTGGAAAGAGAATACTCTGTCCAGCCCAGGATTTCCATGTTTTTTCTTTTAAGCAGGTCTACTGGTAACTTCAAGAATTAGGTGTCAGATTGGGAACTAGTGAATAATAGTCAACTCTTTTCATTCTTCATTCCTGTCATGACCTCGTGGTCTTAAGCTTTATTCTCCCTCGGTCTTTTCTCTTTCAAGCCAAATGCTTACCTGTGCAATCTTCCCTGATAAAAAGCTATTCCATTCCTTTCAAGCTCTTTGTTGTCTGTCTTCGGACTATTCCAGTTTGTGTCTTTTTAAGAAAGGAATATTCAAATTGTAAATGTACTAGCATTTATAACAGTATTTCAGAACTCTTTTGGGGGGTTATCAGGAAAAAGTTCTTCCCGGAGAGGGAGGTGAGGCACTGGGACAGGCTGCCCAGAGAAGCTGTGGGTGCCCCATCCCTGGGAGTGTTCAAGGCCAGGCTGGATGAGGCTTTGAGCAACCTGCCCTAGTGGAGGGTGTCCCTGCCCATGGCAGGGGGGTTGGGACTGGATGGTCTTTAAGGCCCCTTCCAGCCCAAACCATTCCCTGAGTCTGTGATTTCCTGTTTGCCTGTTTAGTGCTGCTTGTTAATCTTCATCAGGCTATAAAAAATGGCCTGCAGTCTTCTTTGAGTGGGATATTAAGTAATTTAGGGTTAATCAGTGTTTGTTTTATGTATTTGGTTGTTTTTCCTCATTTTACTTTCTGTCCCTGGCCACTTCAGAAGTTTTACGCTTGGAGATTTTAAATAAAAATCATGGAATCACAGACTGGTTTGGGTTGGGAGGGCCCTTAAAGCCCATCTAGTTCCAACCCTCCTGCCATGGGCAGGGACACCCTCCACTAGGGCAGGTTGCTCAGAGCCTCATCCAGCCTGGCCTTGAACACTCCCAGGGATGGGGCACCCACAGCTTCTCTGGGCAGCCTGTCCCAGTGCCTCACCTCCCTCTCCGGGAAGAATTTCTTCCTGATATCTAATCTAAATCTCCCACTTTCAATTTAACCCTGTTACCCCTTGTCCTGTCACTACAGGCCCTTGTAAAAATTACAAATTATAAGGTTTTTTTTCACAAACAGGCAATGAGGTCTGGTTCCGTATGGTTTTGCAGGCTATTTCCTTTTCACATAAAACCTCAAATCTGTCCAATAGACCCCAGTGGGACGAGCAACAGCAGCTGCTGAGGTTGAGATGGGTCTGCACAGCTGGGTCAGCCATTCTGCATGTGCTGCGTGGGCAAATGAGCCAAGCCAGTGTGCAACAGCTGATTGCCTCAACGGAGCCACTGACTTGGGGTTTCTCCTGCACCTGTTCGGTGCCACAGCCCTTCCAAAGAGCTCTTAGATCCGTAATTCTTCCTTAATTCTCACTGATAACTTCTGAGACTCTTGGTCTGTGTTAAGTCTGAAAGATAAATGGGAAGTATTGATTTATTTCTTTAGGAAACCAGTCAGGGAAAAACGGGGCTTGGAGAACCTGTGTATACAACAATCTGTTGTGTTGCTGTGTTGTGCCTAAGAGTGGGTGCTCTGTTCTTTGGCCAGTGAAAGTTTGAGGGTGTTTTTTGCTGAGGCTGCGATCGCCTGAGCTCTGCTGGCCCCGAGATCTGTCAGGTCACCATCCTGGTAAGTGTTGATCAGTCTGCTAACAACTGTGTCGTTGCCAGGTGGCGTGATCTTCCCTATCTCATACCCTGGTCAGGACTGGGTTTTGCTCATAATTTGTAAAAATCCATTATGACGTTAAAAACGTAATGAGATTGTGGTGGTTGTTCGAGAGTGTTCTATTCGCTGGTCTGGCATCATGTTGAAAGCTTCTGAACTGGTAACAGTGCTGAATTTTTGCTGAAATTGAACTGAGGTGCTGGCCACGTAGCCATTAAAATGACTTCCTCGTACACGTTGTTAGTCTTGTTCTGGCTACATTACAAGTCTAGTAACTTGTTTTCATCCGGTTTGATGCTCATGGTAGCATTTATTGAAGTCTCCCAGCGCCTCCCTTTCGACTGGTACCTGTGTAAAGCATGCAGAACGTCTGCTGAAAGCTCCTTGAGACCTAGGAGGCTGCACTTGCGCCCTGCAGGTTTTCATCCGTGGATCGCTTCGCAGTGAGATGCTGCAGGTGATGGACAGCTTTCCTTCTGTCTTGCAGACTTTTTCCGACCCGCAAAGCCCAAGCCATCTGCCAAGAGGAGCCAAGTGGAACTGAAAAAATCCCGCCTTCGCCTGTCTCTGCAAGAGAAGCTCTTTGCGTATTACCGAAGGAAGGTCGCCATCCCCGCAGATGAGCAGGCCCGGGCCAAGCAAGCAGCCGTGGATATCTGTGCCGAGCTGCGCAGCTTCCTACGTGCCAAGCTGCCGGACATGCCCCTGCGTGACATGTACCTCAGCGGCAGCCTGTATGACGATCTGCAGGTATGTCCTGGGGCCGCACGGTGGGTCGTTAGTCAGAAAGCTGACTAGGCAGGGCCGGCCCAGGCTTCCCTGTTGGCAATGCTGGCTCAGCACAACATTCCTCTGTAATAAGGCTCCTGGTGTCGCCTTTCCCGCCGCGGAGCCAGGCGTTGGTTTCTGCAGTGCTGTTTGAACAGGCGTGACCAGGCTGCTCTGGCTTTGTCTGCAAAGCATTTGCTTTTTGCTGGTTTATTTCTCTGGATCACCTCAGCCCTTCTTTCCTTTCCCTCTGCCTCTCCCTTTAGCTGTGTTTTTCTTGCTGTTTCTCTGGTAGACATGCGTTTTCTCTCTGTCCCTTTTTTCTCCTTCCAAATACATGATATTCCCTTAGAACTCCTGTGTATTCATGTAGGTCTTCCCTACTCTTTTTTTTCACTGCATGGCAGACCTGGATTGGACAGCAGTCCCTGCTGCATATCTCCCTGATGGCAAGATGCCCATGGCTATAGTGAGTGATTCAGAGGCACGCTTTTTCGTTTGAGTCAGAGCTCTGGAATGGAGTGTCAAGGGTCCAGTGAAACTTTAGATCTGGGGTCTTAATCACATTGCTGAAAAGGGTTCTGGAATGACCTTTTTCCAAACAACGTGGCAGACCGGGTGAGGGCAATACCTAGTTGTAGCATGGGATAATTAAACCATGGCAACTTAAGCTTGTGTAGAAACGTAATAGCCTGCCTCCTGTTTTAAATTACCTTGTGGTCTTGCTGTGTCCTGGGCCAGCTGCATTTCCTATCCAAGGAGTGCACGTAGGGCAGTAGGAGGCAAAGCGATTAGTCTGTATGGAGCCCGTGTCAGGTCCTGAAGTATTTAAAGGTCTCTGACTAGTACCTTTGTAAGCACCAGCTGGGGTTATACCTTGGAGTTATCCCACTGATGATGGGAAATAGTCCTTCGGAGTGTCTGTTGACAAAGGGAGGCTGTGAACCCCACACAGAGAGGAGAGTGAGACAGCTGAATCCTTATTCCAGGTGCCAGAAGGCTGTCTGAAGGTGGTGAATAAAACCAAGCGTGGAGAGAGAAAGCTTGTTCTCACTGACTTTTCTCTCTTGTGAAAGGTAGTGACAGCTGACCACATCCAGCTCATTGTGCCCCTGATGCTGGAGCAGAACCTGTGGTCGTGCATCCCTGGGGAAGACACTATCATGAACATTCCTGGCTTCTACTTGGTGCGTCGCGAAAACCCGGAGTACTTTCCCCGTGGGAGCAGCTACTGGGACCGCTGTGTGGTGGGAGGTTACCTTTCCCCCAAAGCTGTAGCAGACACCTTTGAGAAAGTTGTAGCTGGCTCTATCAACTGGCCAGCAATTGGGACTCTCTTGGATTATGTGATCCGTCCAGCCGCTCCTCCAGCAGATTTGACGCTGGAAGTCCAGTATGATCCAGAACGGCATCTTTTTATTGACTTCCTACCATCCCTGACACTGGGTGACATCATCCTTGTGGCCAAACCCCATCGATTGGCGCAGAATGACAATTTGTGGCGACTGAGCCTGCGGCCAGCCGAAACAGCCCGCCTCCGGGCCCTGGACCAGTGTGATGCTGGCTGCCGTTGCTTGTGCCTGAAGATCTTCAAAGCGGTGTGCAAGTCAAACCCGGCCCTGGGTCACCTCACTGCCAGCCAGCTCACCAACGTCATCCTGCACCTAAGCCAAGAAGAGTCCGACTGGTCCCAGGACGTGCTGGCGGATCGCTTCTTGCAGGCGCTGAAGGGGCTGATCCGCTACTTGGAGGCAGGCGTCCTCCCTAGCGCGCTGAACCCCAAGGTGAACTTGTTTTCAGAGCTCACCCCCGAGGAAGTGGATGAGCTGGGCTACACCCTCTACAGCTCTCTGTCGGAGCCAGAGGTCTTGCTGCAGACGTAACGGCGCCTTACCGGGGGAAGCGGTGACAGGGTTTAGCCACGGTGGACTTCGATTACTGCGAAATATGTCTCCTCCACTTCTCTGTCTCCTTTTGGTTCGTTATTTTCTTGCTGTGGAGCTGGTGCTCCCACTGAATTTTTTGGTGCTACTGGTCCATTTCCACCATCTCTGCCCCGACAGGTACCCATTGGCTAGGGAAAAAGAGGCTAGAACTGCAGCTCTTTGTGTACGTTCTGCTGATGTTTAAGTGTCTACCAAAAAAAAACCCCAAACCAAACTATGCACTTCTTTCTCCTGCAGGACACTTCCTGCAGCGAGCCCGTTTCGGTTTGAAGAAGGTGGAACTGGGCTAGTAAATCCAGTGATGATTTTAGCAAACTTGCATCGAGGTCCTTTCCTTTCCTCCAGTCTGCCTTCGCCCCACGTTTCCTTTTCTCGGCTGAACCACACTGTCTCACTGCCCTTTCTTTTCCCCCCTTTGCTCCCTTCGACCCAGTTGTGCAGGGCAGGCTGAGCGAGGTGTTTGGGGTTGGTTTTGTATTTCTGAGTGGCTGACGATCACACTGGCAGTATTTAGGGCTGTAAAGCTTCGAATGCCCGTGCCCTTGGCTCCTGTTCCACCGGAGCCCCTCATCCTGTGCAAACTGTGTTGAGGAGTAAGGGCTGAGGAACCTTTGTGGTGTGGCTGTGTGATGAGGCCGAAGGAGCACGGCTCGCCGTTCCTGCCCAGCCAGATCTGCTGGGTGTTGCGGGTGGGAATGGCCCTGGGAATGGAGAACAGGGCGGCTCCTTAGATGTCTCTGGCCTAGGGGAAGAGGGGCTGATTAAGGGGAAGGGGTGGGAGGCACAGATGGGAACAGGGATTATGTTTTTTGATCTCTTCCCCAAGAGCCTGTGGCTGTAGTGGTTTATAGGAGGTGGCAGGAAGCCTGCACGCCTCGGGGGGCTTTGCAGTAAGCACACATAAGCCAGCTCCTCACCAGCTCCGAGGCTGTGAACGCGGTAGGACTGAACTGGTGTCACCACCCCTACACTGTTATTAGGGTAGGTACGCAGGGCTGGCATTTAGAGCTGGGTTGGCTTTGCCACCTGCTCTCAGTGTGTGTTTTAGTCCCCTCCCCAGCCACCGCGGAACTGAGGCCGTCCGGCCCCTTCCTCATTCCCTTGCGCTGACTTTCCAGTGCTCCCGGTGTACAGGGACTCTGAGAAAGCTGGTGAGGGCACACCTTCCCACTCTGTCTGGACCTGTTGGTGATGCCCGCTCCTGTTCACGGCTGCCGTCAGGCCGTTCTCCCTTGGCTGCCCTCCCTCTGGGCTGTGGTGTGGGTGTGGGTACCTCCCGAACCAGCCACGTAGACTGTGTGTACTCTGCATTAAGCCTTCTGCCCTCCTGTCTCCAAAAAGGGGGAAGGGGGTGTCCTCCCGACTCTGGGGCTTTGTCTCTCTCGGAAGGCCAGCGCAGCTGTCATTAAACACACACACACACACACTTGCCTTTTCCCGGCGTTAGCACCGTTTCTCCCCTTGTGGCCCAGCCTGCCCAGCCAACGGGGAGGGTGCTGCAGCAGCAGAGTTTGGAGGGAGCAGGAATCCTTTTCTCCCGTCCGCTCAGGACGTTCTTCCCTTTTGACAGAGAAGTTTCAAGGTGAGTTTTAGGAGTGGAACCAAGGAGAGGGGGAGCCTTTAGCTCTCATCTTCCTTGTAGAGGCAGTGCTGGTGAGATGAGGGGGGGAGCATCTTTCTCACGCAGTCCGTCCATTCTTGCCCCTGCGTTGGGTATTATTCTGTACACTGGTAACGCAGCGTTGCATTTTAAATTATTTAATCCTTAGGGTACTGGTGTTTTCTAGACTGCCAGATGCATATTTTGACGTTTGTGTGTGTATATGAAGTCTGTAGTCTACAAGAGGTTAACAGGAACTCCGTTTGTATGATTTCTGTGTTTTGTAAGTTTTGCAGCAGTCGGTGTTGGTCAGCTCTTGATTGCTCCTCGCTCTGGTTCCCAGATTTTCCCCCCCCTCTTCCTTTCCCTGCCCTCCACTGCCTTTCTGATGTCAGCCTTTCTACCCTAAAAGCAGACAGGTCAGACTGGGAGCCTATAGGCTGTTGGGGGAAATTCCCCTTTCCCTTAATTACTTGAAGGTCAGCAAAAATATTAAAATACCTGGGTTGTCAGGAGTTCCCTGTGAGTTCAGTTCTTCGTTGTGATCCCACCCCTCGCTCGGTGCTGGCTCCAGTATCGTGGTCTTCACGCAGAATTGAGCAGCAACGTAGTTTGGAACGATCAAAACCTTGGGTACAAAAAAGGTGAGGCACAGACAGGAGAAAAACGCTGCCACATACATATCCGTATATAGAATTTTTTACAGGAATGCTTGTCTTCCTGGCAACCTAATGAATTAATATTTTATGGCCATTTCTTGCTGCTATTGAGCTCAATTTGCATATCAAATGGAGACTGAAGCTGCCTTTTTGCCTTTTCTGTATATTTGGCTCCACTTCACTTGAAACACTTCCATCGTTTCTTCCGCTTTTGCCCCCCTCTGAGCTAGCCACAAGCCCGTTCTCGGGAGGCAAACGCCAGCTCCCCACAGGCAGCCACCACAGTGGCAACAGCTGCCCTGGCAGCGGCAGTCTCGGCAAAGGCCAAAGATGCAATGGGTCACAGACACTGCAACTAGGAGTATTCCGAGGGCAGGGCGAGGGGCAGCAGAGGCAGGGGAGGAGGAAGGTGAGTACGCAGGACGCCTACCCTAGTGCTGTACCCAGCCTGTGAGTCAGACAGGCTGTTGCAGAGCCTTTCGAACTGGCACCTTTCAGTATTAAATGCAGTAATACTGCCGGGGGGCTGTCCTACCTCGGTAGGCTCCTTCCTAGTCAGAGCTGTAGCACAGAGCAGGACCTAACGCTGAATGTGAAAAGGGCAGCTCCCGGCCACCGTCCTGGCAGAGCGGCTCGCAGACAAGCTGATTGTAAGAGGCCCAGGGCGTGCGTTCGGTTGGGCTCCGCAAATGCCTCGGTGCGTTCCGCTACAGCTTAGCTCGTGCGAGCTTCCCGAGAGATTGTCTCCTTGTTCCCCGTAACCAGGGGGCGAGGACCGACTTGCTCAGCTGTGGGGTTTCACTGCTGCTGAGCTCCACGGCTAATCCTTCGCGTCAGGTGGATTTCTTTTCCCGTGTTGAAAAGCAGCTACGGAAAGCAGAGGCTGCTCTCCGCCTCCTGGCGAGCTGCCATCAGGGCCCTCACTCTTGCACGTGAGGGAGAAGGGAGAAGGGAGATGGTGCCCCATTTCCCCGGACCTTGAGGCTGTGGATTCGCAAAGGGGAATGTCTAAGTGCACGGTCTGTGACAGAGCGCGTGAAATTCCGAAATAAAGCGACCTTCCACGGTACCCTGGTTGTCTCTGGAGTGTTTATAAACAAGGGAGCGTCTCTCCGCTTTTGTCTCGGCGCATCGCCTTCGTGCTGCCGGATCTGTGCGCCGCACCAGCGCCGGGGGACTGACCTGCCCCTGGCCGATTCGCTCGCCCTCCCTTTGTGGGAAAGCTTGCCTCCAGAGAGCAGTCGCTCCGTACTGCGGCGTGCTGGCTCCTGGCGGCCTTCGCAGCAGTCGCAGGGCGATGCGCAATCCCATCCTCTCTCCGACAGCCCGCCTGCCCGGACAGGCACCTGCTTCTCATGTGGCTTCACAGGCTTCCGTGCCTCTTTCATGTTAAACTTTCCCGCAGGGGCTCCTCTGCCCGGGCTCGGTCACGCGTCGGTGGCTCCGTGCCAGCCCTCTCTGCTGCCAAACGCGCTCCTCTCTTATCCCGGCATCAGCCTGGCGGCGACGAGGAACCCGCTGTGCCGGGGCCTGTGTCTGCTGCGCGGAAGCTCCGCGGTAGGACCCGGCTTCGTCTGCTTGGGAAGGTGGGGCGGAGTGCTGGACGGCGAGTCCAGCGGGGAGTGACGCCGCTTGTGCTGGACTCTGGGCTCCTCAGTTCTGGGAAGACGTGCTATGCTGACAGCGCTGCCCCGTGAGCCCGGTTTTAATGAGGCCTCGGCAATTAACACCGAAGTATTCTGGAGGGTGTGTTGCGACGCAAAGGGAGTCTGCGTCCACATCTCTCTTTTTTCCCAGAAGGCCTTGCCTGTGTTGGCCTGTGTTTCCCCAGTACTCTGTTCCGTGGTAGAAAACAGCTCAGGTGAGGTCAAGCACGTTTCACGTCTTAGGAGAACAGCTAAAAGCAGCTGCTTTCTGGGATCTGCCAGGTATTACGCCCGCAGGAGCCGGGGATCCATGTTCCACATGTTGCACCTTTGCAGGAAAGCTGTCCCGGCATGAACAGGGCGGGAAGATCAAAAGTTTCGGGTTTGTTTAATGTAGAGAAGGAATAACTGGGGGGAATCATGGCAATTATTTCAAGTATGGAAAACGTTGCTCCGAAGAAGAGCGTAAGCGGCTCTCCGGGCTGCAAAGACCCGGCATTTACTTTGTCCCCAGCCTGTGGAACGAACAGCTTAGGAGGAGGGTGAACTTTGGAAAAAGCGAAATATTTGGTGCGCTTTGCTGTACAACCACGGTCCTGTTTGGGCAACGGACGGCAGCCCAGCTCGCGCCCTGCGTTTTCAGATAAACCAACGCCAGCCTGAGCGTTCCGTAGCTGATCTCGGGCTGGGGGAGAGAGCGTGACTGCGCCCCACGTTTGAGGTCATCGCGCTGGAGCGTTGAACCGTACGATGAATGTTTCATCGTTTCCCCAAATAATCACCTCTGGGCTTCTTTCTAAGGTTTAGTTTAATATGCTAAACTCCAGAAAAGCTGCAAACTCCTGCTGCTTTTTAAACGGAGTCTCGTGGATAAAAAAGAGGAGCCTCTTTCTTCCAAACGAGGAGGTTCTCTTCCAGGTAAGATGAAACGTGTTGGCCCACTGCTGGCACTAGGTACGACCCAAGGGCTGCAGCATGGCTCACTGGATCCGGGACTGGACCTTGGAATGCTGGGCTTTACTCACACGCAGCAAGCGAGGAATGGGGGATTCTCCTTCCTGCCAGCAACACCCGGCTGCTGCAGCCTCGACACTTGGGGAGCTGTTGGAGGTACGTGGGTTTTATCTTTTTTATCCTTGTCAGGCTGAGTTACAGCCTGAGTTTATGAGCTGAGGGATTCAAGAAATATCCTCCCCCTCCCTTTTTCTCTTTTATTTCTTTAAGATTCAACACCTCCTTAAAATAGCTCTGCTGTATCAAGCGTGTCCCTCGCACAGTCAGAAGTTTTGCTAGCGTACCCCGAGCGGAGCAGCGTCATCCGCAAGTCACGGAGCCAGAAACGTGGTGGCGAGCAGGGCAGGCACGTCTCTGTCGCACGCGATCCTGCGGAACTACCTTGCAGATGGTAAGGTGAGAGGGTGCTCGGAGCCCGGGGTGAGGCGGGGAAGATCTGAAATTGTTCTGACACAAGAGTTTTATGAAGAGCAGGAGAGTGGGAGTCGGAATTTGGCTCACGGAACGCAAACTTTTCATGCTCTTAAGCTTTCCTGAGTGCTCGGGCAGAAGTCAGTCCTGAACAAAATCACTTTAAAGACGCTAAAAGTCAGATTGATTTTTATTTTGCTGCCCCGGCTCCATTTCCCTGGCTCCGGTGGCTAAGTAGCTCTTTGATCTGTCTATTAACACTCAGTGCTAAGCTCCTCAGGGGAAATATATACGTGTATCAATTCTAACCACATTCTCCATGAAAAGCCTTCTCCATACAAATAACGGGGAAAAGTTGCTTGCTTGAGTTTTCGGGTTTGTTTTGGATTTTCTTTTTTCAGGCAGCGGTTCCCTCGGTTCAGCACTAGCCCGCCCCTCGCCCTGCCTCTCGCTGCGGTGGAATTGCTGCAGAAGCACAGGGGCGATCGACCGTCCCATCAGACGTCCCGCTACAGTGACCCCAGTCCTGTCAGTCCCTGGTCTCATTCTGCTCGGCACTGCGACGGACACAGACCCAGCGGGCGGCAGGCGCGAGGGCACAGGTGGGAGATGGTGGGCAGTGCTGGCTCCTTACCTGTGTACGGGCTTTGTGCGGCGGGGAGAAGCTGCCCGAAGCTCCCCCCGCTCCCAGTCACACCCACCTCTGGCCATGCCCGCGCCAGTCGGTGACGGGGGTAGCACCTCCGGGAGATTTCGGAAGGGGGAAACTGCGGGGAGCCGGCAGCGGGGAGTGGGATGTGGGGGAGACAGCCGGGCAGTGAGGAAAGGCAGGGAGGAGGTGGCCGGAGCAGAGGTTCCCCTGCAGCCCGTGGTGAGAGGGCAGGCAGTGCCCTGCAGCCATGGAGGGTCATGGGGCAGCAGAGACCCCCCTGCAGCCTGGGGAGGGCCTCACGCCGGAGCAGGGGGATGTGTCCGAAGGAGACACTGACTCCATGGGAAGCCCACGCTGGAGCAGGCTGCTCCTGAAGGGCTGCATCCTGCAGAAGGGACCCAAGCTGGAGCAGGGGGAGAGTGTGAGGATCCCACGCTGAGGAGGAAGGAGCAGCAGAGACAGCGTGTGATGGACTGACCGCAACCCCCATTCCGCATCCCCTGTGCTGCTGGAGGGGAGGAGAGAGAGAAATGGGGAGCAAAGCTGAGACTGGGAAGAAGGGAGGAGTGGGGGGAAGGTGTTTTTTAAGATCTGGTTTTGTCTCATCCTGTTCTGATTTGATTGGTAAGTAATGAAACTGATCTTTTCCACAAGTGGAGTCTGTTTTGCCCGTGACCATAACGGGTGAGTGATCTCACCCTGACCTTGTCTCAACCCACGAGCCTTTCTTTCCTGCTATTTTCTCCTCATCCCACTTTGTGGAGCAGTGAGCGAGCGGCCGTGTGGTGCTGAGTTGCCAGCTGGGCCTAAACCACGACAACCTGTCCCACAACAGACACCATCCCAAACTCGTAATGCCCTGGCAGTCTCCTTACCCGCTTCGAAAGGCAAGAAGCAATCGCTCCTGGGGATTGCAGTACGGCAGAGAGACATTTTTGCCTTCAAATTCTTGAATTTATTTAGCAGAGAGGATAGTCACGGCCCTGGATATAACAGCTCCCACCACTTACATAGATAATAGAGCCTGAATTATGTTCTACTCCAGGCTGTTTACAGCAGAGGCGATGTGCTGCCAGAGGGCCTGGGACCCGCCGGCGCAAAGGCAGTGCGAGACGCCGTAACCCCACGGGCCGCAGAGCCGCAGCTCCCACGTCGCTTGTTAGCGAGCAGGTTGGCCGGGGTCCCAGCTTCCTGGCATTCAAGTGGAGGTTGGGTTTTGCTGTCTTTTCTGCCTTTCCTTGAACAACAGGCTAGTGGTTTGGAGTAGGAACCTTTCTTTAATTCTGTGATTTCTTTCTTACGTAAGAAGTGAAAATTAATAAGAGGAGATCCGTCTTCAGTCCATCCCTTTGCGCTGCAGAGGGAGACGCTGGGTGTCACCGGCCGACTGGACACTGACTTCCCCCTTTCGTGGTCAGACAGGGCCTGCCCTGCCTGGGGGAGGCCTGTATTTCTGCTGAGCGCTCAGCACCCGCATCAGCCTCGCTGAGGCTGCGTGACTAAGGCAAACGGCTCAAATGTCGCCATCCTGAACAGTGCCTACGCTGCCACCCGACTGTCATCGCAATCTGGGGACAAGGGCTTAACAAAATCTCACCCTCTGAGTGCCAAAGAGCAGCCCAGCAGTACCTCCCCAGCAGCGGCGGGGTGCCGTGGCTGGTTCCTCAGGCAGAGCTGGCTTTAGTGTCAACCAGCGCTCTCAGCAGTGAAGCACACAGAGCTCCCCCTGCTCAGCAGACTGCAGACCTCCCTCAGCAAGCGCCACGCTGACACCAGTAAGGCTGGGAAGCCACAGCACCTGCTCAGTACGATACTTGGGCCACAAAGTCTTCTTTGGGGGCTACTACGCAGCTTGCCCGCGGCCAGTCGCCCTGTAACGTGTCCGAGGAGGCTCTGCTGAGGCCCACGTGCAAGTGCAGGGAACAGAGCAGTCTCAAAGTCTTCTGAAAGAACCTTCCTGACGTTGTTTGCCAAATCTCCCAAGACAGAGACCTCTGGGGGGGGAAATGACTGTTATTCAGGAAAAAGCTATAAACTCTGTGTATCACAACTGCATCAACATCCACCAGGAGTTTCTCTCTCCCCTGTAAACAGGTATGTATTAAACCGGGTCCGAGTCTGCTGGTAAATCCCAGCCACCGAGCAGCTGCTGCCTGCGAAGGGTGGAGAAGTATTACTGCCTATGCAGTGCTCCTCCCCGGGGGCCTGGGGAGCTACTGCCTCAACGGCGACTTAGCCCCAGGTGAGCTTCAGCGCTTCAGCTGAACTACGTGGGTGGTCGGCGTTCCCGCTGAAGCTGCCTGCCAGCATCAGAGACAGAGCGATCTTACACGCGCACCACTATCCCCCGGCTTCTGCTTTGTTTCGTGAGTGGGGTAAGCCGCTCACCGTCTCTCTTCCCGGCCTTAGCAAGACGCTCTGAAGTTAGGCCAGGTGAAAAACAAACCCCAGGTGGGGCGCAGAGGGCACAGTGTGGTACGATCGGCCTTCTGTTGTGCACGCCGAGAGGCCGCAGTAACTCGCGCTCCAATACCCTTTCCACCTGCTTCGGAAAGGGTTTGGGAGCGCAGCGTAACTGCCGCTGGACTCCCCGCTCGGACAAGTCTGAGGGGCGCTGAGACAGCCAGCGGCCTCTCCGCTGAAGTGGTGACGGGCTGTTACCTCGCCCACGGGTGCCTGTGGCCGTCTGAGATGCTGCACCCTCGTAATCTGTACCTGCGTGTCGGGCCTCAGCTCTTGCTAACTTCCCGCTGCGAGAAAAGAAGGACTGTGCCGTGCCACTCTGCTCCTCACCCTTCTGCACAGGAAAGCGCAAGGCGCCCGGCACGTGCAGGCGGATACGGACACTTTGACGTGCCCGGAACACGCAGTCTGCAGCGGGGGGGGCACGTTAACTACCTCCCTGTGGAGAACAACAGTTGCCGTGAGATCTGTTTCTGTTCTTCTGTTGCTTGGACAACCGGAAGGCTAATGCACACGAGGGATTTTCTTGCCCCCCCCAAGTGCTTTCATCATAATAAACCAAGGCTGGACCACGAGAAAAACAAAACAAACATCCCCCGATGGCCTGAACAAAAGTACCCCTTCCTCCCCCACCCCCCCACCCATATTTTTTGCTCAACATCATTTTCAACCAGCTGTAGCTTTGCTCAGGAAATTCATGCTCGGGCAAGTTACAAGTTAAAACTCGCCTCCCTCGTAGCAGATTTGCACGGTGTTTTCACTTGTGGCAGCTGGCCACGGCCTGGCTTCATTCTGAGTAACGAAGCCTCTGGAGAGCCGTATTTTGCGAGCTGTCAGCATGTGCTTGGCATGCCCGCGTTCGTTCGGCAAGAAAAACGTAGGTGGACAACCAGGATTGTTTCCGTATCTGTCTAAAATAATTGAACTGTGAGTTGCAAATGTAAATTGCAGATTTAATCCTTTTTTTTATTAGTCTCATTTCAAATGTCAGTGATATTTACATAACAGGATAGAAACAGAAGACAGTGAGGGGGTGGGTAAGCAATGAATGATTTATTAGAGATTCCATTTGGTGCACTAGTCCAAAACAAATGAGGCAGAGCATATGGCTAACTTATTTTCTGTTTGTGTGTAATAAAGGATGGACGCTAATACCTCCCAGCCTGATCTTTAATCACATGTATTTGCTTTCCAATCTAGTTTTGAAACGGAACATCTGTAAAGCAATTCCTCAAGAGCTGACGATGGGAACCTGGCAGAAAAGATCCTTCGGATACCTGTTTGTGCCGCACGAGGAGAGAAGCAGCCGAGCACTGCCAATGAGCCGGTGCTGGCAGGTTGTAGGTTATTCTCCCTCACAATGTCTAGCTCCTGTGCCTCATTCCTCCATTGTGCTTCCCTCGGCACTCTGTCTCCAGGAAAAATTCCTGCTGGTCTCTGGAAATGCTTGCTTTGCTCACTGAGTGTGGGGTAAGGCCTCCTGTCCCTTCTGATGGAAGGTTCAAAGGACAGAAATTATCACAAGAATCCCCTCGGGGACTTGCCCACACACTCATCCTCTGGCAAGGCAGGCCATGTCCCCACCTCCCCAGCCACCCCAGCAGGGCCCCAGCCCAGCCGAAAGCCCACCTGCCCCTTCTCCGGGGCACTGACGCTCAGTGGGGGCTCAAAGCCGCCTGCCCAGTGCCACTACGGAGGTTGTGCACCCCCACAATGCAGCATCTGCCAGCCCTTCTCCCTGGCTGCAGCTTTCCCAGTGCTCCAGGAAAGAGCAAACACCTCCATCTCCGTGACCTTCCCTGGTTACCCTCCTGGCCCCAGCAACACGCACACACACCCCCCTTGCTCCCCTGTTATGGAGGCCCACGATACTCCCCCCCCCACTGACAGTCCCTGCGAGCATCCTATACCGATGGCCTAGACTGTGCGAGGAGAGGTTACCATGGAAACATCTACATCCTCCCTGTCTTTTGTGTACTTGGTAACATTGCGTTCAGCATGCCTGTGTCTCCTACGCTGGCTGGTGGGAGAAGAAAACCTCTCTTCCTTTTCGATGTTAACTAAAAAAGAAGGAATAAAGCCCGTAAATTGACCTTCCATTGCAATGAAGGAAGAGGGTGATGGAGGAGTATCAGTTTTCCACCTCCTGGTGCTGCTGTTTGGCTGGAGGTGGCTTTCTGCAGCGCTGGATTATCAGGGCAGTTCATCGCTTCCCAGCAGGGTCACTTTGGCCTCGATCCTGCAGCCAGCTCTGCACGAGTGGCTCCTTTCGACTCGCGCTTCTGGGTCGGGGCGGACCTCCCTTATGGCAGGAGCTGTTTGTCGAGGTGCGGTACCCAGGGCAGGGAAAGAGCACCCGCGGTGCCGAAGCTGTGAACGCGTGGGCGGGAGCTCACCGGCCCTGCCCGCAAATTCAGCTGCGTTCAGGCGCCACCTTTATGCGCTGTAGACTCAATTTTCTTCACAGCTGCCAGGCTTCTCCATCTCTGAGCCACAAGTAGATTCTGCCATACCGGAAAGGGCCGAGTTTTAGACACTTTTGAGTTAGTAGCAGTTCTCTGCTTAGAAAATGCTTGTAATATTGTTGTAAAAAAATTCCCAAGGAACTGTTACTTGGTGTTAAAGGAGTGTCTTCTACCTGGGTCGAAACCGCTAGGCACCAGGGAGAAACCTGTGATGTAAAATGTGCAAGGGCAGAGAGATGATTTCTAAAGGAATCGGGGATGTAGCCCATGAAATTACGTACCGTAATTCTGCAGTCCTTCAGGAAACGGGGAAAAATAGGCTGTTCCCTAAATGGCTGGCTCCTGGTGGCTTGATTTCACTTTCTGGGTTGGGGATTGGTAAAAAATTTCTGTCTGGAGCTCGTAACGCAGACAAATTTCCACACAAAATGGAAACCAGGCAGCTAGGAAAGAGGCACGCCTGGGTGAAGTTCCTCATTGCACCTTTCGGTTTTGTTTGCATGGTTCCTGCTCCTACGTACCCAGAGCCCTTTCAGAGAAAGCTATAATTATCTTTTCAAGATCAAGGATCGGGTGTGCGTAGCGTTTCTGTTTATTTAGCTGCGATTATGGTTGTACAATCACCCTTTTCACTTAAGGAGGGGCAAGCAGGCACGGTCTCCGTCAGTGAGGATGTGGAGAAGCTGGCCACCCAGCCAATCACCCACTGGCCTTCTTGAAAAGCTGCCTCACCCTCGAAATTTTGCTTTGGAGCCGGATCTGCCTGCTCTGCGATGCATTTACCAGAACGAGCATCTTAGATCGCTCAGTTGCTACTGTGGCGTTTTCTGGCGTTGGAGGACATCTTTCTCTGCCTCCTCCGTCCTAATGAGTCATTCCAAAATCTGGGCTTGCTTCTAGACAAAAAAATAACCAACCAGCAAAACAAACCCAACAAACCCTCAGCAAAGCAACATGGAGGAAAACCTGCCTTTTTCAGTCAGCAGGTGCTGTTCAGTTTGCAGACGGGGAGTGCCATGCTCTGCTTTGTAGGGATGATGGTAACATCACACTGCTAAAAGTAGAAACTGGGTCACACCCATCCTCGCCAATTAGCAGCCAAGTTATTTAATACGGTGCAGGCAGTTACACCTGAGCAAACTCAGTGAAGGCCGTGGCTTTGCACAAATCCTGCTGAGGCCCTAACTGGAAAATACTGGAGCCTTTTGCAGAGGTAGCCGAGAGCAATCTGACCTGCAGGACGATGATGTTTGAACAAGCAGGGGCTCACCGCAACCCTCCGAGCTGGTGTCATGCTGCGAGGTTGTGGAAAAGCAACCGCTGGAGGCTGGGTAACTGACAGTGAGGGAGCAGGCAGGTACCGATCCTCCTGGCTCACCGGAGCTGGGCCATGCTTGCCAGACCGGAGCGAAATGATGAGGGGCTGAAACCAGCAGAAAATTTGGTTCTTGTGAGGTTTCCTGCTGGGTTAGCTGGCTGAGCTGGCTCAGAGAGACCCACCAGCTGCTGAACTGCGTAACACGGTGGGGGAAGAGGGCTGCTGCCTTTCCTAGCAGCAAGCTTATTTAGATCTGATCAAACATAACGCGAAACTGCACTTTAAAAACTTTCCGTGGTGGCGTTGCCCTTTACAGCTGCGAGGCTACGTATGTGATCCATTAATGCTCACACCAGTCTGACTAATAACTGCCCAGAGAACACAGAAGCAACCGTGTCAGCGGGAAACAGCATGGCAGGAGCGTAAATTCTCATTTCTCAGCTGGGGATTAAACAACCTCATTTTCAGCTCTTACATAGGTTCAAGGCACTAATTAGACGCGTGCTTTCGGCTGCTCGGCAGCGAAGCTCCCCGCGAACCACCGCAGGTCGATCCAGCGCCATGGCCGGTGCCAGGCCGGCAGGCTCAGGTCGGGGCCACAGGCGCCCTCGTGCACGCCAACACACAGCTCGCGCCCTGCAGCGGCCATAATCTAAGCGCTGCATGTGTAGGGCTGGCAGGGAGGGAAGGTGACGCTGCCCCGGGCTGACACGTTATCTGTGGGAGCAGGAGGCCATGGCGGTCTGCCATCTCGGCGCTTCAGGGAAACCACGCCAGCACCTCGGCCTCAGCAGCGGCCACCAAGTCCTCGGTAGGACTCAGCGTAGCGAGCAAAAAGGGCCGTTGGGGGGAATACACGCTGTTCCGAGAGGGACAGGCGAGCGAAAGCGCGGGGCTGCCGTGAGGGGCGCCTCCCGCGCCCCACTTCCCTGCCCCAGTGCTCCTTCCCCCCCCCCCCCCCCCCCCCCAGCATCTGGCCGCCTTCGGCCCCTGGCCAATGACAGCTCACAGCGCACGTGAAGAGCCCCCCCTCCAGCCAATCGGCGCCCCCCTCCCCACGTGGCGAGCTGCGTGCTGCCGCGAGCGCCCCGTCCGCGTTGGCTGTTCATCTCCCCCCGGGGGGGGGTGGGCGCCGTCCTCAGCTGCTCCGGTCACGTGACGCGGAGGAGACGCGGACTGGCGGGGAGACGCATGGAGCGGAGGGACATCATATAGTCCCTCCGCCGCTGCCCCGTCGCTGGGGTAGCTTTTGTCGGTGGCTCCTGCGATTAACCTGCGGCGAAATGGCAGGAGAGAAGCTCAGAAAGACAGGTTGCAGGCCGCCGGGGTGGTGAGAGGCTTGTGACGCTTGGCGGAAGGACACCTCACAGCCGGAACTTGTTTTGCTGAAGGCGGTTTCTATATAAAGGCGGCGGGCGGGCGGCGCCACCTCATTGTGTGTCAGTTGGTGTTGCGAGGTCCGGACTGCAGCAGCCTCCCCTCCCCTGGCCGCCATGGCTCTTTGAGGGCGGCAGGGGCCAGCGGCGGCATCGGCCAGTGCAGCAGGCGCAGCAGCAGCGGCGGCGGCCTCAGCACATCCCCGGCATCTGCAACCATGGCGTGAGTATCGTGTTGGGAGGGGCGGGCGGCGCCTCTGCCCTGTGCTGCCAGTCGCGCTCTTCTCCCCTTTAGGTGGTGGTGGGGGGGCAGGTTTACCCACCCGCGTGGCAATGGGTGGTGTCCCGGGAAAGAAGACCCTGGATAGTAGGGGGGAGGGGGCATCCTTGCCGTGCTTGACCTCCCTGGGGCGGCGGGTGTGAGGAACGGCAGGAAATGCCACTTGAGGGGATACCACGGGGAGTTGCCGTGTCCGCTGCCTTGGCGACAGCTGGAGTCTCAGGAGCTGGGGGGTTGCTGCTGGACGGGGTTCTCGGGGGACTGAGAGCAGGACGTTGCTCAGGAGGGTTTCTTCACTCCCCCTGGGGCAAGGCGGCTGTAGCTGGGGGAGACGGGGCGTTGGAGTCATGGGGAGCGGACACAGGGCTCGGGGTAGCGTCCCCAGTGGGTACGGAGGGGCTGCTGGTAAGCTGGCAGCACGGCAGTCTCCTGACTGCCCGGGGTGGATCCGTAGCCGCCTGGGAACGCCAGGAAAAGGCGGCGTGGGAGGCTCGATGGGGCTTCACCCAACGGCCCTGTTCCTTAGGTGGATGTGCTCGGAGAGGGCCCTTGTCTCTTTGCACCTCGTCTCCGGCCCCGCGTCCTCGGCGCTGGGCACGACTGAGCCCTGCGCGGCGGCGGCCGGTGCCGGAGCCTGGGTGGAAACGTGGCACGGCACAAAATGGCGGCGGGGCCGCGAAATGGCCGCGGCGGGCGGACGTCACTCAGGGCGGGTGGGCGGGGCCGCGGCGGCCCGACGTCACTGGGGGGGTGGGCGGGGCCCTCGGCCGGTTCTCCCACCGGGAGCCCGCGGCGGGCTCTGGGCAGCCTTCGGCGGGAAACGGCAAAGGCGTTAACACTGCAGGCGAAGAGCAGCCCCGAAAATGGAGAGGTAAAATCCGTACGTAGCGCGGTGCTGCTGTTACAGCTGATGTGCTGTCTGAACAAGTACTGACGAATTACAGTTCTGTTGGCAGGTTTTTCACGGCATCGCACAGCAGCATTGCTGTAGTGGACAAAAACACCCTCTACTTGACCGCATCCTTCGACGTCAAAGCATTAACAAGTGACGAAGATGAGCCTCTTGAACAACGAGATGCTGTTGGGGGATTCGTTATCCCCCTTCAGCCAGCCGTGTTCGGTGGCTGAGGAAAGTCTGGGACTCCTAGATGACTACCTGGAGGTGGCCGAGCCCCTCGGTTCGCATGGGTTCTCCAGCGACAAGGCTAAGGCAGTCTCCTCCAATTGGCTTGCTGTGGACAGTTTAGGCAACACCATAGATAGCAGCCAGGGTAAGAGAATGTTTATTGGCGTAAAGCGCATCAATTACAGTGACACGTAATGCACTTGGTAACGCTGCGGTTTGAAGAGCAAAATCAGTAGGTTTTCATAAGCGCGAATGTGGCCTCCCACGCGTGCAAAGTGTGTGCTGTGCTGCTTACACAGTACGAAACGGCTGGCTGCTGGGCTGGCGTGTGCTGAAGGGGTACTCGTTGCCCCTTCTCATAACTTATCCTGGGGTGCTGCCCCCTGGCAGAGGTCACAGATTGCCCCAGATTGTTTTGGTGTTGGGAGTAGGAGGGGTGGGATGTGGGAAGAGTGGCTGGGCTTGTGTTACACCCTGCAGTCCTCTGCAGCTGGTGGCAGGTTTTCCCAGGGTTGCCTTTCTCAGGGGTTTTCCTAGATGACACTGAGATGCGGGAATGGCATTGGCTGCTGGTTTACTGAAACGGTGGTTGTTTCTGTTGCGCAGAGGATGCCTTCTCTGGCATGGAGTGGATGGTGGAGAAGATGGATCTGAAGGAATTTGATTTTGATGCCCTGTTAGGTATGGAACATCTGGAAGCCACCGTCTCACCAGACGAGCTGATGGCCACGTTGGAAGACACGTGTGATCTCCTGTTTAACCCTACCATCCAGGAATTCCACCACAAAGAACCTCCACTGATAACTGACCTAATGGCCCATCTCCCCGAGTCCCCAATTGGAGCAGATCCAATGGCCCCGTTGGCTTCCCTCTGGTCTTTCCCCCTCTCCCCGGGGTCTCTGACCTCTGCTCCAGACCATTCCTTCAGTTTAGAACTAGGTAGCGAGGTGGATGTTCTGGAAGGAGAAAGGAAACAGGAGGGCCCCACCTTCGTGGTAGTGATCACCAAGCCCGAGAAAGAGGAGGAGAACCACTCCGATGATAGCGGAATATGCATGAGCCCCGACTCCTACCTGGGAACGCCCCAGCATAGTCCCACCAACTCGGTGGGATCCCCCAATGACCACCAGTTCCCCGCAGAGACCAGCTGCGTCTCGGCGCGGCCCAAGCCCTATGATCAGCCCGCGGAGAAAGCGGTGTCGGCCAAGGTGAAAGGAGAAAAGAAAATGGATAAGAAACTGAAGAAGATGGAGCAGAACAAGACGGCTGCCACGCGCTACCGGCAGAAGAAGAGGGCGGAGCAGGAGGCGCTGTCGGGGGAGTGCAGGGACCTGGAGCAGAAGAACCAGGCCCTGAAGGAGAAGGCAGATTCCCTCAGTAAGGAGATTCAGTACCTTAAAGATCTGATTGAAGAGGTCCGTAGGGCTAAGGGCAAAAGGGCTAGAGCCCCCGAGTAGGGCAGTGGGCGGTGTGTGCGTGTATATAGCTTGCTGCTGGAGCTGTGTATTGCTGCCTAATAAATTATTTTATAGGAAACGCTGAGTTCCCGTGGGCTGTCGCTGGGTACCTGTTGGAGCAGGCAGGTGGGAGTGAGCACCAGTGGGACTGTTGGAGCTGGGGCGGGGGTGAGTTGGTGTGCGGGGGGTGGGATGGGGCTGTTGCCAGCAGGCTGGGGACACTGTTCCCCTGTTGCGTCTTCCCTGTTGCCCTGCTCTGGCACCAGGATTTGGGACATGCTATTTTCGGTGGTTCTGTGTGGGTGGGCTGGTTTTAAGCCACTGGCACCTGGATTTAGCAGTGCCTAATCCCCCTTGGCCTGCTGGAGCTGGCTTTGCCCTGTGGCTGTGCTCATCCCCCAGGAGTGAGGATCCCAGTTGCACAGGTGTGGCCCAGTTGGCTGCCCAGCACAGGCATCTGCATGTCCCACCCCACCTGGCATGCCCATGCAGTGGCCTCAGGCCTGGCCTTGGTGGTATTTCGAATGGGAATTGTTCTGGGCTGGTGTGTCCTTGCTGCACTGCTCCCACCTAGCCGGAGCTGTTGGCTGCAAGTTTAGTAATGGGGGCACTAAATGAATGATACTAGTAAGGATATGGAATGACAATGGTCCCCAGGCAGGGCCAGAGCCCACTGCTGACTGCCCCAACTTGGGTACTGAGCATGACCCCATGGCATGGAGTGTCCATTTGGGTCAGCTGTCCTGGCAGTGTCCCCCCTCAGCCTCCTGTGGAGAAGCAGCTGGGAACACGGGGGCAGTGTGAGACACAGTCCTTGGCTTAAGGTGAGCATTGCTTGGCAACAGCTGAAGCCATCTGTGTGAGCACAGCCCCAAACCAGCCTCGGGCTGGCTCCTGCGAGGAGCGATACTGCGCCAGCCCGGCCCCCAGGTCACAGCACAGCACCCTGCCGGGGGTGAGGCCTGGAGCTGTGGGTAACGGCCCTCCCGGTGGCTTTCCTGAGCCAGCCACTGCCAGTGGTGGCGTCTCGGGATTCTGGCTACAGAGCCCTCCAGAGAGCATGTACCTCCAGCTGACATCACGCTGCGGGGAAGAGAGAGGGCTGGAACGAGACAAGGCACGCCTGAGGGACGCAGCGCGGTGCTGAGCGTGCCCTGCATCCGTGGTGTGCTTCGTGGAGCCCGTGCAGGACAGCCGCTGCGGAGCAGCTGCCGTTGCTGCCTGCCGAGGCCCTGCGCTCGCAGCTCTGCAGAGGCGGCCAACATGGCAACCTTAGGCAACGCCGCTGCGTTTCACTGTGCTCTTACACCGGGCAGACGCTGGGGCCGGCTCCACGTTTTCCCTTTATCCCTTTTCTCCAGGCTTGTGTCGGGCACAGCCGGCATCGCGCTGCTCGGCTCTGCCAGCCCGGCGGCTCGCCCGGCCTGTGGCAGGAACGCTGAGGACACGGTCGCGTCACAACCCCCAGCGCGTGGGGGAGAGAGGCCGGCAGCCTCCTGCCTGGTGCCTGAGTCCACACCGCGGGAGCCGCCTTCTGTTTCCCGCAGCCTCTCCGAACAAACGTGCTTGTCACATCCTCGTGGCTCGCGCGCAGCGCGATAACCGTGCCCACGGGTAGATTGTAGCGATGGAGCGCGGGCTTTACCGACCCCCGGCAGAGCCCGGCACGGCTGACGGGATTTGTGTCCCGGCTGTTTTCCCTCGGAGTTCAGGGCAGTGGCGCGCGTGCCGATCCCTCAGCCGACTTTGTACCGCCTGGTAGGCCGGAGCGCGATACTCCCATACCCAGCCCAGCAGCCCCCGGCGGCTCCCCGCTCTCAGGGCGGCTCCCCGCTCGCAGGGCTGCTCTGGGAACATACGGCCCCTTCTCAGGAGCGAGCCTCTGCCGGTACACGGCATCTGTAACTGCCTGCCCCTTCACCCTGCCTCTGGGGAGACCCGCGTGCTTTGCCCTGCAAACGGAGAGGAAACCGCCGCTGCCGACAGCTGCTTTGCGTGCCTGTGCGGAGAGCCAGACGCGCCGTTGCAGGGCGCTTAGAAAAATACATCCCCAGCTGCAGCTTTGGAGAGGGAAGAAAGAATGACGATAAAACCTTCCCAAGAGCTTTTGCCCTGGCGGAAAGCCCAGGAACGGCTGCAAGGACAGGCTGCCCCTTGGGAGGTGAATGCTCCCTCCGCGCTGCTGAGCTGGGCTGGCAGAATGCAAGCCAGGGTTGTTCTGATAGAAACCATTTCACACGGTGGTACCAGCTTCCTTTCTCTTTCCCTAGGCCTAGGCCTTCAGAAACAGCAGGATCTGTATTGTCCTTCCTATATGCACAATTTCCATCTTGTGCATGCTTTTTTTTCTTAGAGAATCACAGAACAGTTTGGGTTGGAAGGGACCTTAAAGTCCATCCAGTCCCAACCCCCCCTGCCCTGGGCAGGGACACCCTCCACTAGGGCAGGTTGCTCAGAGCCTCATCCAGCCTGGCCTTGGACACTGCCAGGGATGGGGCACCCACAGCTGCTCTGGGCAACCTGTCCCAGTGCCTCACCACCCTCTCCGGGAAGAATTTCTTCCTGATGTCCAATCTAAATCTCCCACTTTCAATTTAAACCCATTACCCCTTGTCCTGTCACTACAGACCCTTGTAAAAAGTCCCCCCAGCTTTCTGTGTTTTCCTTCAGGCACTGGAAGGTGCTGTAAGGTCTCCCCAGAGCCTTCTCTTCTCCAGGCTGAACAAGCCCAACTCTCCCAGCCTGTCCCCATGGCAGAGGGACTCCAGGCCCCTGAGCATCTTTGTGGCCTCCTCTGGACTCGCTCCAACTGGTCGATATCCTTCTTATGCTGAGGGCCCCACAGCTGGGCACAGCACTCCAGGTGGGGTCAGAGGAGGAGAGTAGAGGGGGAGACTCCCCTCCCTCGACCTGCTGGCCTCACTGCTCTGGATACAGCCCAGGATATGGTTGGCTTTCTGTGCTGCCAGCGCACACTGCCAGCTCATGTCCAGCTTTTCATCCCCCAGGACCCCCAAGTCCCTCTCACTTGGAACCCCTCAGGGCTGCTCTCGATTCATTCTCCACCCAGCCTGTCCTTGTGCTTGGGATTGCCCTGACCCAGGTGCAGGACCCTGCCCTTGGCCTTGTTGAACTCCATGAGGTTGGCACTGTCCCACCTCCCCAGCCTGTCCAGGTCCCTTGGGATGGCATCCCTTCCCTCCAGCGTGTTGACCGCACCACACAGCTTGGTGTCAGCAAACTTGCTGAGGGTGCACTCGATCCCACCGTCCTGTGTCACTGTCGAAGATGTTAAACAGTACCGGTCACAACACCAACCCCTGAGGAACACCACTCATCACTGCTCTCCACTCAGACACAGAACTGTTGACCACAGCTCTGAGCGTGACCATCCATCCGTATTGTTAATACGGTCCTGGAGAGAACCTACCTTCCTCTGCCCTGCTGTACGCACAGCCTTGCCGTGCAGCCCAGCACATACGCTGCTGTCGCACTGCATTTCTGGTGCAAACACAGTTGTGGGGTCTTACCGTGAGCGACCCTTGCTGGGCCAAAACCTCATCTTTGCTGACTTTCCCAGGGAAAAGCTTCACGCCCACAAGCTCAGCCTTGCGAATTAAGAGAGTTCAGTTCCCCGACTCAGGCAATACTATCTCGGTTGCTCAGGCATCCCAGGTATGCCGTCTTTCCACAACTTTCAGCGCACTCACGCAGCGTCACAAGCTCCTGAACGCAGCTAGCTCTCCCCACAAGCTCCAGTTTCCCTCTTACATAGGTGCACGTTCTCCAAGGAATGCCTACCCGCCTCTCATCTCTCCCTCAGCTGCTCTTTGCCGCTCTTTCCCACGTACACACCTTTTTATAAAAGGAGTCAGGCAGTGAGTCCCAAGCACAGGAGCTTGATTTATACATGGCAGAGAATCTCCTAGTTCTGTAACTCCTCTGCATCTCCACTGCAGCGCGTGGACAGTCGGAGAAGGAGACCTAGTCTGTGCGTCCCGTCGAGGGAGGTAAATGCTCTCGCCGGCATGCAAACAGCATGCTCAGGACAGACCAGCTTGGCGGGATTGCTGGTTAGCCCTGCCAACAGCTCATTCGTTCAGATAAAGGTGTGCGTAGCCCTGCAGACAGCTGCAGAGCAACCTTCGTGCTTTCTGCTTCCCCTGCCCGCAGCCCGCTGGCGGTCGGCACTGTTCATCCTGCTTCACGTAACTATGGACAGGCAGGCAAACCTTTAATCCGACTCCAGCCTACTAACCCTTCTGCCTGCCTCGGCCGGCGTCGCACACGTTGAGCGCTAAGCGGGCACTGGGCAGCCTGCCCTTCTGTTACGCTCCTCGTTTTCAGCTGAATTGCCTCAAATTGAGAAACATCCTCTCGCTGTAACTTTTGGGGGTTACTCAGGGCGCCGCTGCCTGCCCACCCTTCCTATGCCAACCCGTCCCTTACCCAAGGCGTCCCGGAGCCTGTCAGCGTGTTGATCATCAGCCAGACTGAAATGGAAGTCAGTCATGAAAAAAACCACAGCGGCTGAGGTTCCTAGAGGTTTTTAGGACCCTTCCCGCCGAGGTTTCCCCCCCCAGCTTTCTCAGTCCTGTTTTACAGTCCATCCTCGTTCACCGGCAGCCAGGTTTGTCACTGCGATGTCATTTCAGAGGCGAGAAGCTGGTTAGTGTCCCGAGCACGCGCGTTTTCTTGGATGACGTTTGCAGCCCTCCCCTCCCAGTACTCGTATAACGCTGGTATTAGCTGTTGCTGCTCTCTCCACTACAGCAGCAAAGACTTGCTGACACAGCCGGGGCCGTATCGGCGTACGTTACCTTGCACCCATCCGAGCAGATTTTCCCGTTTGCTTTTCATTCACGTTATCGAGGGAGCAGCAGGCTATTAGCTGGCTTGGTGAATCTTACTCACAATAAGCTCGCTCAACACTCAGCGTCTGGGAACTATTCTGCCTCCTCTAAACCGTCTCCCTGGAAAGGTTCTACCACATCAATAACACCCCAGAGCTTTTATTTGCATTTATATTAAAGCCGCTGCTGCCGCCTCCCATCCCGACTCCCTGCTGTAAGATGGCACCCTCCTCCTCCTTCCCTAGCTCAGCTCCCTCTATTTCCTGCTGCAGGATGCTCAGCCAGTGTCGCAGAGCTGGGAAGGGAGCCAGCAGCCCAATGAGCTCAGCAGCGGGTCGCCTCCCCGCGCCGCTGCGCGGAGGAGAAATGCCGTCAGGCAGGTCCGAGGGCTCCGGGCTGCGTGGCAGCTTCCAGCGTGGGAACTGGAGGTTGGAGGCCGACTGGGAAAAGCAGCTACTCGTTCCCCAACCCCCTCTTCTCTCTTACATGGGGCAGAAGAGCCTGGCTGCCAGAAACAGAGGGATGCTCTAAGGTAGCCACCCCTGGGGTCCCTGGTGTGCTCCAGCCTGACCGGACCATAACACAGAGAGTTGGGAGCGTGAGATGCTTAGCTCTACTTACCACAGGGCACACGCAACAGGCTGGCACCGATTCTCCCCTCTAGCCTGAAGGCATTCCCCTCGGGGGCCAACCCCTGTCCCTATGTGCCCAGGGTGCGGCTGGCACGGCTGTTCTTCCCTCATCGGAGCTCCTGCTTTGCTAGAGGGGGAAATCAAGGCTGGAACCTGTCAGGTCTTTGCCCTGGCAAAAGATGGGTTATTTACAACCACCCATTTACTTCTGCTTGTTTTCCTTCCTCCTGGAAAATAGCATTTAAGGATACTGTTGGCTGTACAACCCAGTCTGATTTCAGAGAGCAAAACCTCGCCCCTCAGGTAGCGTTACCCCTTCAGCAACACACCACCTCACGGCATCTTGCCACAAGAAGTACGTTGGCCCTAATAGTCTTTCCTGCTGCTACCGAGAGCTGCCGTCCAACTTCAGAACCGCGGGTGCTGTTATCCTTGGGGAACACTGCTCTGGGCCCCACTCTGGAGTTCCTCATTGACTCTAAGGGAACAGCCTTCCTATTTGCTTACACGTGCGAGTAAACAAGCTGGGTTTTGTAGAGACGGAGCCACCTGGCCCTAGTGCTCCTTCCTGGAGCGGCCAAGGATGGCGTTGCTTTCCTCAGCCTCCAGAGGAAGGGCCCGGGAGCTGGACCACCGCAGACACAAGGGTGCGCGGAGGAGCTGGTAGAGAGGGCGCAGGGTGACAGGAAGGCCCTCTGTAAGGTCAGAGGAACTGCTCAGCGCTGAAGTAGGGCTTGAAACAAAACGACACCCCGGGAATTTAACTCTTTCAGAAATCAAGTCGCGGCGCTGCCAGCTTTTTCACGCCGCTGGTAGTGTCCGTGAGAGCTCCACGCAGAGCTGCCCGTGTCGGACCAGCTCACCCGCGCTGCAGCAGGCGGAGCACGGAGGTTTTAGGAGGACACGTGCTGCAAACACGCTCTGAAACAACAGTGCTTCCATTCAGAAGCAGTCATTCTTTTTTTACGTGTCTTTTTTTAACTTAGGGAGCAAGAACAAACTGAAAAAGAAGGGAATTGGTCTTTGAACTGTTCTATATTTACCATTTTTGGCTGCAGATGGTTGAACTTGATCCTATTACGAGAAATCCCTCCCACGTGCTATTACACAATTTCCAGTACGCACACTTCAGTACGCTCGCTATTTCCCCTGTCCAGACCACGTATGTCTGGGTGACCTGCCCTCCCACGCAGACAGGAGGGGAAGAACACAACAGAGGGCACAGACTTAAAGAGGACGGCACCAGGAATTACAGAGGGCAGGGAAAGGACACCAAATTCCCACCAGGGCTGACATCTAAGCAGCTGCTGCTCTGGTCAGCTGAGCCCCATTGTTATCAACTCCCGAGTCTAACCAAAGCTTGGCATTAGTCCTTATCCCTGTCCTTCTTTTTCCAAAGGGAACATACCTCCCATCTTTGGTAAGCGGCGGGAAAGGGCAGTGGCAGGAGCTCCCCAGAAGGACATTCACGGTGTTTTAGCGAGGAAGTGCCTGGAACAACACTCCCACCTGCTGGGCCTTCTATTTGTTGCAGCCGGGAATTCAGCAGTGTGACAGAAAAAATTTCCCTTCAATCCAGCACCAACACCTCTGACTCAGAAGATTTTAACTTCATGCCAAGGCTGACGTCACAACCCTCTTGGCTGCAGGAGCCGGCAGCGCCCTGCAGCGTTAACCCCCCCCAGCATGGCTGAACCCCAGAGGGAGGGCTCAGCTGTCAGCAGCCAAAGGACAGCTTTCTCCCTGCAAGGCCTCTTCCCAGGAGCGGGAAGACCATGAGCAGGCAGAACAGAGGAGCCATCTCTGTTCCAACCTGCACCCTGCGAAGCCCTGAGCATCTCTGAGATTAAACACGTGTGTCAGCATGAATCAGAGCGAGGCCATTCACACAACTGAGTCATCCGAAAGAGAGGGATACTTGGGTCAGAACAGGGCTACTCGGGTCAGAACAGGGCTACTCGGGTCAGAACAGCAACACGCTGTCTTCATCAGTCACAGCCTGTCACGATAATCACTATCACAAAGGCAAAGAGAGGCAGTGTCTGCATCAAGCACTTACTCAAACGACACATACAGAGCTTTTGCAATGACTGGAAGTCCCGACAGAGGCTGTAATAACAACTGCAGCGCTACTCGGGTTTAACAGTCTTTCCAAGCATCCTTCCCTTCCGACGACTTGTTACTGCTGGCCCACAACATTTCTCTGTCCCGATACAGTACTTTAAATGCTCCCTGCCAAATAACACAGGTAGCAGAAGCTTTACAGCCTGAGGAAGGGGAACAAGATTTATATTTGGCTTGGTATACCCTTCTACATTAAGGATGCAAGACACATTGGCTAGAGATGGCAAGGACAGCACACCTCGGAGCCGAGAGCACCCCTGTGGCTGTAGCTGGCCAGCAACAAGTTCTGTGCAGATACAGTTTCTCTGCAAGTGTGACATTAAAGCACTCGCTGACAGGCACGTCTCCCACGTCCCGTCTCAAACACGCTGAGGAAATGGGCAGCCCTGCCTGCGGAACACCCCGCTGCAGAAAGGCCGGTGTTGCGAGAATCCCTGTCACGTTGTTTAAGGTCTCCCAAAGTATTCTCTCTCAAATTTACGGAAATCTTCTTCAGTAAATACAGTGCCCTCAGGCTTCTTCTTTTTCACCTTCTTTGGAGGCTGATCTTTAGACTTCCTGCCTCTGTTTTGAGCAAGAATCTTCAGACAATAAGAAATGAAAAAACCAACAGTCAGTGTTGTCCACTCCAAACCACAAAACGGTGATTTTCAAGCTCACCTGCAGCATCCCTGCTATTCTGCTGGTACCCTGCTACATCCTGGAAACCCTCCAGGAAAAGCGAGAGGCAATCACTGATGTTAACCAAAGCAGGTCACTGGGACAGCAGCAAACACCAACCTATTCTTTGGAGTCAAATATGGAAGCTACGCGCCCGTAACTGTGACAGAGCTAGAAACACTGATTTCAGTTTCTGACATTTCTGAAACTGGACCTTCTTTTATCCCATCTCACCACAACACAACCTGAAAACCCAACAGGTTGGTGGAATTCCCTCAGCGTTTTCTAATACACCATCACCTCCTTTCACAACTTTCCGTCTGAGAAACACTGGCCTAAACCACTCGGTTTCTTTAGGTAAGTTAACAGCCCGTACCTCATAAAAATAGCCCAAGATTCCAGCAGTGTCAGCTATTCTCTTCAGATCCTGGCACGGGACTACCTTCTGGGGAACTCCACTGGTTAAATTCTCAGGTTATGAGAAACATCATCTAAGATGCTGTGAAATTCCTATTATATGAGCCAGCAGCACATCTGGCTCCTTGCTAAACAGCCTCCAGCGACAGAGAAGAACAAATCAATCAGCAGCAGGGAGAAGATCTCAACCAAGGCTTCTCTGCCAGCTGAAGCTATGAAGTATCTTTGGTAATTAAGAAAAGCCAACAGCTGTCAGTAGATTTTAACTAGTATGAGAGAACACTGCAGGGGACAACATATCAACGAGAGTTTAAAGCTTAGTTGCTCTAAGCTTTAACCTGGGGATGATTCCCCTTCGCTTGTGTTCCTCAACGGAAGCAGGCCCCCGAAGAAAGAAGTGATGGTCTTACTTGTTCCGTGATGGCTTTGTTTGCAACACACCGTCCCTTCAGCATGTACTGCAGGTTTGCTCTCAAGTGATTCACGGCCTTCTTCTTGTGATACTCCTCTAGGTCAGGGCAGAGGGGGACAAAGCACATTAGCTGCTCAGCCAGGCAGCACGCGAGGAGAGGCACGGGGGGATCAGCAAGGACCCGCGAGGAAGACACGCTACAGCCCCGGGGTAGGGGTGCTCCCCCAGGTCTGGCACCAGCAGGGCACCCCGGCGGATGGGAAGGGACAGACACAAGCCATCGGGAGAATGGCTGCGGGACAGCGAGGGGACGGGGTGCGAGTGGCGCGCAAGGGGTGGCGCGCAAGGCGGCACAGCTGCTTCCCCCTCCCCTCGGAGGCGGGCCGGGACTCACCTATCGCCGACTTCACGACTCTGCCCTTGACCGTGGCCTTGTTCCTGCCGGGCTCCGGCACCCTCTTCCTCCGCCTCGCAGCTCCCGCCGCCCTGCGGCCGTCCTGCCCCCGCTGGAGTCCCGGCGGGGCCTTTCCGCGGCCTGCAGCGGGAAGAGGGACGGGGTTACTCAAGCCGCACGCCGGGAATAACCGCCTCCCCGCCCCCACATCCCGCGGGCCCACCCGGCGCCTCCAGCAGCTCCAGGCCGCGCCGCAAAAGGGAGGCCGACATGACCGCACACCCCCGCCGGCGACCAACTTCCGTCTCGCCGCCACACTTCCGCCCGCCCGCTTGACGCCACTTGTGCCTCTTCCGTGCCACACTTCCGGCGCCGCGCGCGGCCTGGCATGCGCATGCGCAGAGGGAGCCGCGGCGGGGGTGAGGCAGGAAGGGCTGCGGCGCCATGTTGCGGCGCCATGTTGCGCGTAGATGGCCTCACACCAGTCCCGAGCCCGTGTCTCCCGCTGTGAGTGCCTCGTGTTCCTCCCGGTGGCCCTTTCTTCTCGCCCCTCTCTCCCGCCTCTGCAGCGTGTGGTCCGGCAGCCGGCCCTCTGTGTTACGCCGTCATGGAGCCACTGCAGTGGGGCCAAGGCTCTGAGGGGCCGCCGCCATCGCAGGGATAGTGGTGACAGGCCGCTCGCAGAGGGGACGGCCAGCAGCGGTGTCTTGTTTTGACTAGGCAAGGTCCCAGAACCCAGGTTTAACTCTGTGCCAGGCTCCTCTGGCACAGAGGTTCCCTCCGCCATTAGTTGCACCTATTATTCAGTATTATCTTAGTCTATTTATTTAAAGCTTTTCTCACCCCTCTAGAGACGATGCTAATGTCTGCTAAATGTAGCCATCATCTGAATAAAGCTTACTCGGTTTTAGTTGGTGCTGGCAGTAACAAGCTGACACTGGCGGAGCAGGAGAGACGTTTATTCTCCCTCAGACATGTCCTGCAGGGAGGAAGAGGTAGAATCGGCGCTCATTGTTCCTCACAGTAATGATCTCTAGCGGGGACTGATAACAGTTAAACCTCGGTTCATGAAAATACATTCGTTTGCTGGAAATGGTTCTCCAGCCTCTGCAGATGTCGCCTCCGTGCTTGTCTTTTTACTGCTGGTTCTCTTCGGTATCCCTCCCTGTATGGTTCCTGGCATCCTGTGCCAGTATCTGCCGGTGTGATATGTCTTTCTGGACAGGACCTACTCTGCGCTCATTCCTGGCTTCAGGGCTGGGGAACGTTAACCATTTACTGCTTGTTCAGCGCGTCGCTTCTCACTCTTACAGTATTGAGAACCGTTTTCTGATTGATTTGGAGGCAGAGTCACTGGGTGTGAGATGCAGAGCGCTTCTCCATTTCCTGGTTTTTGTTAGCAGCTGGTGGAAGACAGTGGTAAGTCTGAGAAGTTCCCTGCCAGGTTTGTCCTTCTGGTCGTGTGAAAGCTAACGAAGTTACGTGAAGGTTATCATAGTTTTGTAAAGCAGAAACCGGGCAAGAAGGAGTTAATAGCCTATCGCTGAAATTGAAGAGAGTACTAGAGAGCATTTTAGTCAGCATTAAGATCTATGATTGTTCGTATGCTCAGATTATCTTGATCTTGGTCAGAGTGAGATAAATGACAGCTGCCAGTGATCTTACCATGCGGAACGCATTTCCAAAACCACCTCATCCCTCCCACACTCAGCCCCTAGAATGCAATTCGCAGGGTCTTTGTACGCTGTTTGTGGTTACATGTTGCGCAGTTTATTCTAGCTATCTTGTTCTACTGGTTAAACTACATTTGCATCATTTAACTTTCTTAGGATGCCCTAATACGTTGTTACACATGCTTAGTGTCAAACCCCTGCCACCTCCCAAGTGTCTTGTGAAGGCCCCTGATGCGGAAACATCTTCGTTACCAGCACCGCAAAATGTGTTTAACAAACACAAGCTGCACTGGTTGATTATCCTGTGGATGGAAAATAAATTCCCTTTTCTGCCTCAAAAGTAGACCATTACTGATACCACCCTTTTTCTGTTGCACCATTTAATAATCCCTCCATTATGCAGGTCTCCCAGAAAATCTGACTCCCTTCTTATTAACTACCTTCAGTAACACAGGCGACGCCTCCTTTGACCAGCAAGGTTGAGTGCAGACTTGCTGTGCCGTTACTCAGCAATTACCTGCAGGGGTCACTTTGCTGAAGAGGGAGGGCAAGGCACCTTCTTCGCCTGCCTTCACAGTCTCCTGCCCTAGAGTCTGGGCAGGCTCTCGGACTAGGTAGTGCGCCGAGAAAAATGGATGCGCCCTTCGTGGTATGACGCGTTCCCTGGCTTTGGCTCTGTTACCAAAGATCATGGCCCAACACGAGCTGTGGGTTTTTTAACACTTTGTGAAATCGTGTACCTGTTATTAATACATTAGATTTCTTCACCTCCTTTTAACAGGATCTGGTGGCTTTCCTGGGGGCATGATCATTAATATGATCCTGGCCAGCAGGTCGAGTGAGGGGATTCTCCCCTCTACTCTGCTCTCGTGAGACTCCACCTGCAGTTCTGCGTCCAGCTGTGGGGCCCCCCACATCAGAAGGATGCCAGCCAGTTGGAGTGAGTCCAGAGGAGGCCACGAAGATGCTCTGAGGGCTGGAGCCCCTCTGCCATGGGGACAGGCTGAGAGAGTTGGGCTTGTTCAGCCTGGAGAAGAGAAGGCTCCGGGGAGACCTTACAGCACCTTCCAGTGCCTGAAGGGGCTACAAGGAAGCTGGGGGGGACTTTTTACAAGGGCCTGTAGTGACAGGACAAGGGGTAACGGGTTTAAATTCGAAGAAGAGAGATTTAGATGAGATATCAGGAAGAAATTCTTCCCGGAGAGGGAGGTGAGGCACTGGGACAGGCTGCCCAGAGAAGCTGTGGGTGCCCCATCCCTGGGAGTGTTCAAGGCCAGGCTGGATGAGGCTCTGAGCAACCTGCCCTAGTGGAGGGTGTCCCTGCCCATGGCAGGGGGCTGGAACTAAGTGATATTTAAGGTCCCTTCCAACCCAAACCATTCTGTGATTCTAATATTTCTTCTAAGTGGGTTCTGGCTTCAGCAGTGCTTGGTCTTGCTAGACACGGCGATGGTAACATCTGTCATGTCTCTGCCGGGATGACTTTGGTACAACTAATACCTGTCCCACTCCTGCAGACACAGGTGTAGAGTCTTCCCTTGCTTTTTGGCTTTGATAGAGAATTGTCCGTAGATCTTTTCCCGGCAGTGCTAAACAAGATCAATTTACTGCCTTCTATTGGGAATGTACGATCATCTCTTAATATGAACTGGATTTTGCCTGTGTATTTTATATTACTTTAACTCTGTATATGTGTAGAATTTAGGCGTTTGGATCATACAATCTCTTTTACTACATGTCATAAACCGTAAAATATCATCTGCTGACCTTAGATTAAGTCAACTAACCGGTCTTTGATAAATGTGCCTTATGCTGAGCACAGCATATAAATTTCTCTTTGGAGGAGCTTCCGTGGCTTTATACTATGCTCCTTATTTCATCATGATGCATACATTTAACTATCCCTTTCTTTTACCTGAGTCACTGTTGAAAGCAGTTGGGCAGACCCTACAAGTAGCTTTTTCCAGACTAGTATGTGCTATTAAAAATTTAATGTTAGGAGACTCTGTGTCTGTGTCAGTAAAAAAAAAACTACCAGTATTTCACTGTACTGTTTTAAGGCCTCTGCTCAAATTAAAATTTCATCCAAGGAAACTTCATCACTTTGTAATCCCTCAAAAATCAGCGCAGTTAGCTCTTTGAAGCCCTTTGGGGACATAACAAATGTCAAATGGTGTTCGTTTAAATGTGTAACATCCAAATAAATCACTGTCTTAGAGCCTGAATAATCTAACTTTGGATGGCAAGAACCACGGGCGCTGCATTCCAGATTGAGAATGTCTTTCTTTCTGAGAGCTAAGCTGTCTTCGAAAGCTGTCTGCTGCTAATGTTCATGGTTTATGGCTTGCTTTAAATCTCTTGCCTCGGTGGGTGCCCATGAGCTAGCTGCCTTTTCAGTTACAAATAACCCAGTGTGCAGATCAGCTGATGTAACTGCCATATGTGAATATTATCACTTCACTTTCTGCTTTATTTCTTATGGCACTGAAAATAAGGATTTTTTTCCCTCTTTGACTATGTTGATAAAGTTTCTGGTTCATCTTGGAGTGACTATTCTTCTCCCTATTATTCCAGGCTTTGGAAGATGTCTTAGATTATCGTACATTTGGCCTGTTCCACCTTATTATTCTGTACTGTGTGCTATCAGAGACATTCATGATATTCACGGTTAATCACATTGCTGTCTGTGTCAGTTCATACCAGCCTTTTCCTTGCTCTTTATGTTCCAGCGTCTGGATTCGGGGGATTACATAGGAGTCTTGGTCTGAAGGGATATTGTGAGGAATGTTAGAACACAAAAGCCGAGGGCAGCATTAGGACCAAAATACAACAGTCATGAGCATTTATTCACTTCAGGGCTTTTTTAAAAAACAGTGTTATGATTCTGCGAAATGGGATCCTGATGTTTGAACGCTTGGTATTGTCCACACCGACACATACATCTGCATTTTCTCTTCCAAAACAAATCAGGCTGATTTTCAAGCTGATTTATAACAGATTTTCACCTGTGTGTTTCTTCACGTGCGGATTATGGAATGTGCTGTAGACAGCTGTCCAGTTTCACCACATCCCGTATTCTGTATTTTCTCTTGAGCAGCAGTATTCAAAGCTGCTGTCATTAACATCTAGCTGTGTTTGCCAACTTGCAGCAGGTTGTGTAGTGGTCACTGTTCCTACAAAGAACCATGGATCACTGCCTGCCCTGTACCTCAAGTACTTGGGGCCCTTTGTCCTTTAACTGTGTGACATGCCTCTGAAAAGCAATTTGACGTTCTGGCCTACTGAATTTGAACAAGGGCTGGACAATGCTTTGATTCATACACTTGCATGCACAAGTGTTGAGTTACTTTAGACTGATAGAAAGTCTTTTATTCTGTTTTTTAATTGTTGGTGGGTGTTTTTATTTATTCCGGTGCAGATACCTACCTCTTCCATGCACTTCTCAGCCTGTTCCAGGTCACCAAGAAGCTGGCTCTGCCCTGCACAGCTTCTGCAGATAATGTTGGCACAGGTTAAGATGAAATCAGTTTCCCACCATACTACACGCTGTAGTAAGAACTGAACTCTGCCCCTGAGCAAGACAAGAGTAGTTACTCTCCTATACAGATAAGATAAGGAGGCCCAAAGATTAAGCAACTCGAAAAGTAGCTGAGGCAGGATGAATGCTCAAACTAGATCTTCCGAATTACAATGGGGAGGCTCAGCCCAAAACATATCCATGTTCTCCACCTGCTGGTTTTTGGCTCCACGTGGAAAGAGAGCAAGCATCAGTGTCTTTGCTGAAGCTTTAAGAGCCTGCCTTGTAGAGTGAGGTAATATTTTTAAGAACATAAATGTTACATTTAGAAAAAACCCCAAACAAGTCCTTTTTCAGGGCTTAGAATACCAGAAGAAAGCACTTTGCTGGTAATATTTTGCACATAATACAGAGTTGGTGTCACAAGCTTTTTCTGGTCAAAAATAATGGGCTTTTGCATCCAGACTCACAAAAACGCCTGAACTTCCAGTACCCTCATACTTCCTATCCTTGCCTGAAGGGGAAAAAAAATCTCTTCAGAGGGGCCATCTGCTGCTCTCTCATGCCTCCTAGAGTGGAGCAGGCAAACAGCTCTGCAGCTGGAGGGGAATGATTTCCCTGTTTCCCACCACTGTCCTTAAATGTCAGGAGAGAGGGGAAGTAGTAGAAGGATCCCAGGACTCAGAGTGATTGAAGTTTCCCTGTTCCTTTTGCAGGCCATGGAGATGGTTTCTGGATCCTCCTGCTGCCATCCCCACATACGTAATTCCTGCAGCATCTGCTTTGGAAGAATGTGGCGGAGCTTACTGCTATTGTTTCCTCCAGTATAGAAGGTCAAAAGGTATACTGCAGTAGTTGGAATAAAAAAGATTCCTAAAAGCTTGGGAAAAGAGGATGAAGATCCCTTGGTGGACCAGGGATGGGCCTGAGTGAACAAAATGCAGGGAGCTGTGGGCCACGGACTGCTGAATTCTGGAGAACGGGTGTGCCACGGTGGACACAGGAAGGAGGTGAAGACTGGACGGATACAGGGATTGGGGTGAGTACAAGTTTGCTTTGTACATTGTTAGGCTGCATGGAATGCATTGTAGGAAGGTGAATGAAGCATGGGCAACACCTACTGCTATATATACACATGGGATTATTGAAAAACTTCAGAGCTTTGGGCCCGTATCTTGCTTTTTGGGGATCTGACTGGTTAATTTTTATGGTTTTGTGTCACTGGCAGTGCTGGGTCAGCACAGCTTTTGGGAGTGAAGAGCTGTTTGGTGGAAGCCCTTGAAGAATCTTCCAGGTCACCTGCCCTTGTTACTTTGGAAGCTTACAGTTAGTGATGGGCTTGATGAGACTTCCCCCTCAGTTACCAGTGTCTGAGCCTCCAAGTTTACAAGGAGCTTTGTTTTCCTTTCAAATCCACTTCAAGCAACTGGACTGTTACCTGTTGACTTTAGGTTTTTTTCCCTTTTCTTCCTGCTGAATTTCAGCCTATCTTTCTGTGCTTCCAGACTTGGTCTGTCCCTTTTCAACAGCAGACTGGCCTCCCTGGCTTGACATTTGACCTTCCTCTTTAGTTTACCTTTGGCTTTCAACTCAACTCTCTATTCCTCCTTGACATTGTTTGATTTGCTCTTCATAGCTTTCTTTTATGTTTTAGTCAGAACTCTAGGTATTCCATGCCAGAATCTGAGAAATTCACCCCGAAAAATATTCCCCTGCCAAGTACACAGAAAATGGACAGAAATTGAATCAGGGATTTTGAGACAAGTTTCTGAGTATATAATTCTTTAACTAGAGGGATTTGTAAAAAGGCAGTGGTGGCTCTCAGTTCTGGAAATATTGTGGCCTTTGATGAAATAAAGTCTCATTTCTTCCAGGAGGGTTGTATTTTATCCTGATTACAATGGAAGTAATGATTTCTCATGTAAAAAGCTTGGAAATAACACAAAGAATAGGCTGTATTAGAGCTGAGAGCTTAAGTATCCCCACGCTATACAGCTGTGAAATTGGGGAATGTCAGTCATTGTTGAATGTGGCTGCTTTCACAGCAGTGACAAAGAGGTGGAAGGCTCTGTCTTTTGTTCCCAGCCTCTCTGCTCCAGGGCCTTAAAATGTTTACAAGCCCCAGAGCTGGCTCTGGATGCAGCAGAGTTTAGCTAGTTATGCTTGTCACCAGCCGTTAAGGGTTTGGAGACAGACAGGACATGGGCTGGGGCTGTCACAGGCTTTTGCTGCCTTAGGCAGGCCTCGTTAGCGGGTGTCTCTGCAGCTTGGTGCAGAGAGGAGCTGGTGGAGCTGGGGCAGCATTGCCTGCTGCTGCAGCTCCCGTCTGCTCCATCCTGTGTGGCACTGGTCCGATCGTCCTGTGGCTAAAGGTGTCTCATGTCCCCTGGTTCAGTGGATAACGGTGTGTCCTGTTTCTCAGTCCCTTCAAGCTTGGGAGGGAGCCATTTGGAGACAGGAGGAAAAACAGAGGGAAGCGGAGGAGAGACAGGATCATGCAGGTGTTGCAGGGCAGGAGACAGCCAGGCCCCCAGCACGTGTCGGAAGGGATCAGCGGGTCAGATCAACTGATGCCTTCCCCAGTTGTTTCTGATGCGGGAATTGAGAGCAAGGCAGCATTTTGGGTTTAGCTACAGTCAGCAGGGGGGCTGGGTGCTTGTTGCCACAATGCACAGTTTGTGGTTTCCTAATTTGTGGGACTTCTTCCCCAGAATTGCGCAGAACCCCACAGAATAGCCAGTGAGGCTTGCCCAGATCAAGGAGACGTTCTGTCCTGTGGCTGGCATGCTGCATTTATCAGCATGCTGCCAGACCTCTCTCCCTGCACTCTGCTTTTGTCATTCTCCCACCCCCCGCCTTTTTTTTCTCCTTTCCTTCCTTTCTCTTTCTCTAATAGCTGTATGTTGTCTTTCCTTGTCTTATTCCCTGTTTCTTTGACTGTTGTCTCTCTTTGTAGCCCTTGCTTCTCCAACCAGGATCCACAATTTCTGAGGCTGTAGGAGGGTGACAGTTCAACCTGACCTTTTACCGTTTGTTCTTGACTCCCAGCAGTTGAGTCCCTCTAAATTATACAGCTGGCTGTCTCCTCTCTTATCTGCCTTCCTCTCCCTTTCCAAACTGCTCTCCTCAGCAGAGTGTGGAAAACACTGGAAATGCACCGGCATGTGCTTGGGGGACCCCCACCCGGTAGGAGTGCAGGGACAGCCCTGGAGGTGCTGGGTACTACACCCATACGCTCACCACAAGCCTTCCTGGGCCAGGATGCCTTCTCCTCCAGGGACACATTCCTGCTCTGCCTCTCTCTTCTGAAGCCGGGTGGGAGAGGTGGTCAGGCTGCCATGTCTAGTGCGGGTGCGTGGTGCCACAAGGGCTCTCCTCACTAGATGTCACTGTGAGGCTGGGTTTTGCCTGCCACAAGCACAGCAGCCAGGAGAGATGGGTGCTGAGCTCTAGGAAGGCCCTGCCAGGAGCAGGGAGAGGGTGCAGAAGGGATTTGCAGGACAAGCGTTGAGCTGCTGTAGGTTTTACCCTGCGCTGGCAAGTTTTGGGCACAGAACCAGCAAGGTGCAGGAGGGTTTTGGGGTGCAACTCCATACCATCACCACCATCCTGGCCTGTATCTGATGGTCATCAGGGCCTAAGTGTGGATCGGCCACCGTGACTTTTGTTTGAGTAGTGCCCATCTCCTGCCGATCGTGATACCGGTTTGGCAGCAAGTCCCTTGCTAATGCTCAGCCCTGGATCACTGTTCGCTCTCCCCATCTGCCATCACCCATCTGTAGCCCTGGCCACAGCACACCTCCGTGCGGTAAGTGCCCTTGTCACTGCCGCCTTGGCAGGGCTATGGCGGAGAGGACCCTTGGGGAAGCACCATGGTAGCCCCCAAAGCCGAGGTGGGAGCTGTGGCGAGTGGTGCTGGGAGGCTTGCCAGAGGCTGGCTTTTTTTCTCACTGAGGGAGCCAAGTGACAAGCCAGCCACGTGGTCTCTGTTACCAAAGACGTGGGGCATGGCTGCAGGGTGGGAGCCAGCAGACCCAGGTGCCCGTGGGGAGTCTGGCTTGCACAAGGCCCCTCTGTGCAGTGAGTGAGGAGACCTTCTGTCCCACACTCGGCATGCACATTACTCAACATGGTGGTGGATGCTTTAATATTTTCTTGTTTCAGTTTTTTTTGGCTTTCCTTCTTTCACTTTTTCTTTCCTTCCCTTGCTCCCTATCTGTTTTGATAGCTGTCTTTTGACTTGCGTTGCCTATTTCCCTGTCTCCTTGTCCTCTCTTTCTCCTTCCAGCCCTTGCTTCTCCAACCAGGGTCAGCAGTTCCTGGGAGGATGACATTTCAGCCTGACCTTTTTATCTCTAGATCTTGACTTCCAGCACTTGAGTGCCTTTAAATTATAAGGCCAGCTCTTTTCTTCTTTCTTATCTTCCTCCCTTATTCCACTATTTGATCCTAAAACTTTGTATTGTGAACTTGGCCTTGCGATCACGTCTGAAGGGTGGTAGGCACCACCTGGAAGTTGTATCCTACAGGAAGTGGCTAATAAATGTGAACCACCATATCTGTGGCATAGTCTTTAGGAGAATTATGTTGTTTTATTTTTAAGTTGATCAACTGCAAGCCAGAAACAAGGGAACAAGCGTTACGTGGAATGCCATCGTTTCTGGGAAAGCGTTTTGGTTTGTTTGTACGTAGGCATACAGCCTACTGTCTTACTGGGTACACCGTGGTTTGCACTGGTGTAAGAGCACACCCCATATACCTATTAGCATCCATATGAGTTTCTACCTGGGTGTGCTCATGTGACTGGGAACAGGGCCCTGGGCTGTACAGTGCGTGAGCTCCTCAGCATGCATCCCTGCTGGCTTTGTCCAGCCGATTCACTGCACGGCTCTAGGCAAATGGTGTTTGTGTGCAGCCTGGGTACGTGCGTTTACACGTGCATGTGCATCATGAGAAAGGGTTTGGGTGTGAGCCCCCGGACATGTAGCCTTTGGGGCTGGCCAGAGTGGTGGGGAGCCCCAGAGACTTCTCCGCTGGGCTTGCCTTGCCGTGCTTTTCCAGCTGTGTGCCGTGCTGGAGGCTGAATCCAGCTCCGCTTGATCGTGCGCCAAGGCGTATTAACATTCGCTCCATCACAGCGCAGCCCAATTAATACTTGATTCTGGCAAATGAAGGAGGGCAGAGAGATTAAATGGGGTTGCCAGCTGGGGTGGTGGGAGTGGCGAGGGGGAGGCATGCTCTTCTTTGTGCAGCCCAGAGGAGTAGGACTAAAAGACTTTGTTGGAGGAGGAATCAGCATCTCCCCTCCACAAGCAGTAGCTGTGAATGCTCTGTCCTGGTGCCTGCTGGACACGAAGCTGGGCAGAGACCAGGCAGTTCAAGGGGTGGGATGTGGAGCTTTTCATCACTGGGTTTCTGCTGATGCTAGGCTGACCACTGAGTGTGACTGTGGAGGAGGAGCAGGAGGTTGCCTGAACCCCTCTGGGGCCTAATCGTGCAGATGGAGGGGAGTGGGCACAGGCAGTTAGCCAGTGCTGGTAGAAAGCTGTGGCTAACTTGCTGGAAAGCTCTCTGCAGGAATAAAGGTGCAGGTCCAGACCACAGAGGTCCCGGGGAGCAAGTTCTGTGTCACCTACTCGATGCATCTGCAGACAGCAATGTCGGTGATGCCCTGTCAGTGTGGCTCAGCAGGAACCATGGCTTTTCTTCCACATCCCAGGCAGGTGGGATGAGGCAGATGGGCTGAGGTGGATCCAGTGCCCTTCGCTTCGCAGAGCTGTCTGCAGTCCCCCAAGGGCTGGGAGGCCCAGCGAGGTTCAGCAGGGCTGGGGGAAGCTGATCTAGGCTGTGGCTACTTTCAGGCTCGCCCAGATGTGGTTGCTCCCTCCCAAGTAGGCATCATTCACTTCCCAATTGAAAAGCCAAATGAAATTTCCAGGCAGTTTGCAGCTTTTATGATTCACTTGTTTGCTTTTCTCCCTTTCTCTCCTTTTTCATTTTTTAATGTATTTTTGTTTCTTTTCTCTCTTCTGTCTCTATTCACTCCTGCCAGCTGCCTGCTTTGAATTTAGTTTGTATCAAGGGCAGGAGAAATTAATTTTCTGCTTTCCTATTTGGTGCAGAATGGGTTTCCCCCCCCTCCATTCCCCTTCCCTGCCTGTTGCTGAAGTAGAGAGCGATGTCTTGGAAACATGTCCTTTAGAAAATCTCCTTCTGCCCTCTCATAACTACTTGGCCTCTCCACTGACAGTGTGGGACAGGTGCTAACACAGTACTCCTTTCCTGATCCAAGAGCTGGAGAATAAACTCTTGGGCATATTGCAGATAACCAAGCGAGAGCACATCTTGCTACAAATCTCGCTACAAAAAAAAAAAAAGAAAATAAATATTAGGACAGTTGGAGAGGGACAGGTTTTTGATCGTCTCTGGGAAATGATCCCTGCTGCGGAGCCCCTGAGAGCTGCCAGCATAGACAGCATTTCTGCGTTCAGTGTCGGGACAGCAGGTGTGGCCCGACCCTGCCTGTACCTAGGAGGGGAAACGTGGCATGGCAGGAGGTAATTTTGCAGAGGACATCTGGTAAATCTATTGTTTTAATCTGGAAATAGTGGTTTTGTGCTGCAGATATAAAACTTCCCAGTTAGGCATAAAGGAACCGAAAGCAACTTCCCAGCTCCCACAGCTCAGCGATGTATAGGCTCTGTGTGTGTACGCTCGATACTTGCTGGTAGAGCATATTTGTGAGATGTGGCGTTTATGTTACCTTTTAGTGAGGAAGAATCGTTTATCTCAGCATTCTAATTATGTCCCATTAAAATGCAAATTTGGGTTTATGCATTGAAATTGTCAGTACCATCGCCATGGCAACTGGAGCTTGAGGGTGGGGAATTGGAATAGGTGGGACTGTGCATCTCTCCCTGAATCCCTCTCAAATACGTCCAGGTAATTGAAATCACAGTGCCCTTCCCCAGGGATCATGGTACTTTCCCACTAGTCAGTTTGGGGCATCAATGAAGTTCTCCCTGGAGTTGTTACTACAGGGCGAGCCACCATATGTGCAGGTCACAGGGTGACTCCCAACAAAGTGGAAGAGCACAGGACTTTCAGAAGGAGTTAATCCTTTGCATTTTACCCCCCATGTCATGCTTTAGAGGTATCTGGTTGGGAAGGAGGAAGGGGAGGTCCCTAATGACTTCACAGACTTCCACCTGCAAGCCTGTAGATGCAGCCAGGCTTACTGGAAGATCCAAGTGCCACCTGCGCTTTTAAAACCACTCGCCTCCAGTTAAACACCCAGTCAAGCTGTCTGCGTTGGTGATGTCCTGCAGCAGTGAGTTTCCATGGTCAGTTATCCTTGTCACAGAGTGAGTTAAGTCTTCCCCATACCACCTTCTTGGGGCTCTGCTGCTTTCTCTGTTTGTTTTGCATGGTGGGATGGCACAATGAGTCTTCCTCCTCCTTTTACCAAGTACAGCTGGGACTCCTGGAGCTTGTCTCTCTCCTGTTTAAGAATCAAGCAGAGGGATTTTAGGATGCTGGGTGGAAGCAAATGCTGAGAGAGACTGGAATATGGCTGAGTACATTATACAGGGGAAAAATGTGCCTCTCTGTTTTGGCTGTTGACTGGAAATTGTGATGATAAATAAAGCATGATGAGTTAATTCCCAAACCACACTGACAGCTGGGCAGGGAAGACAGGACTAAGTCTGTTTTCCAGCTCTCCACCTCCCTGTTAAGAGGTTCACAAAATCATCTGATTCCTCATCCTGATGTTGCCAGGGAGTTGTTTTTTCCTCTGGACTGGGAATATAATTTGCTAATAATAAGATCTAGATACAGTCTTTTGAACCTTGTGGTTCAAACTGTGGACCATGTTGAATATCATTGGCTTGGATAGCCCGGAGGCTGTTTGCCATCCATTGAAATAAAGAAAACAGGCAACATTCAGACCAGGCTTCAGTTCAGCCTAGGGGAGTCCAAGCAAAGAGTGATAGTCAGTCATTGCCCGCCCCCAGTACAAGACAGGCAGTGGCAAACTGGAGTGGGTTTAGTGGAGAGCAATGAAGATGGTCAGGGAGTTGGAGCATGTAACGTGTGAGGAGGTGCTAAGGGCATTGGCTTTGTCTAGCTGGGGGAAGAGAAATTTAAGGGCGATCTGTTCTCTGTTTCCCACCAAGTAATGGTGGAGGGGATACACATTGTAGAGGAAACGGAGCTGGACTCTGCTCAGGGGTGTGTGCCAAGGACAATGAGCCACAGAGACAAGTTGCAGCGGGAGGATTTCCAACTCTACACAAAGAAAAAGGTATTCGTGAGGGTGGTTCAGGTGTGAGATATTAGCCCAAAGATATTGTGGAGTTTGCATCCTTGGAGATACTAAAAATTCAAGCAGACGAGGCCCTGAGCTGCCTGCTCTGGTTTTGAAGTTAGCCCTGTTTGAACAGGGATTTGGACTGGAGGCCTCCAGAGGTACCTTTCCACACCAGTTATTCTGTGGGCTCCCACTGGGGACAGGTTCTATGATGCACAGCGAGATGGGGAGCCCACACTGTTCCCTCCACCAGGATGAACCACAGCACAAGTGATCTGTCAACTTCTTTTGCTGGAAAATGCAGGACCTCACCGTGGACCCTCAGCCCCTGCTCTGGGGGAGTTAACGTCTGTGCAGTGATTGTGAAAGTGATGGGGCTGGGTAGAGACCTAGATCCCATGAACACAAAGAACATTTCACTTGCTATTTCCATGCTAGGCAAGCCACTAACTTGAGGAGATTGGGTTCCTCAAGAGTGACATCTGGCTGGGAATTGGGTAGGAGTAAAATAGGCCATTTTACATCTCAGGCTTTCTCAAGGAGCAAATTAAAAATATATGATAGAGAACGTCTTTCCCTTCCAAGTGGAGAAGAATGATGGGGGAATAAAAAGGTGATATTTGAGTTTCTGGGTCTGATGTGGCCAGGAAAGGCATGGAAGTGCCTGGTACCTGAAAGCAGAGCAATGAAGAACTGGCTTGGGTGGGAAAGAAGCCGTTTCACCACGTTCAATATTATCACCATTAAGCTGATCAGCTTCACCAGCAAGGAAGGTACCGAGAATGAAATTGTAAGGGAAGGAGCAGAACACACATTCTGAATAGCTGTGTTTTGGAGAAAACACACCAATAAGTGCTTACAAAGGCAGAGACAGAAGGTGAGACAGAGACCAGAAAAGAAAGTGGAGAACAGAAAATGACAGGGTGGAGGAGAGTGGAAGAAAATTTCTATCATTTCCCTACATCTCTGTCCTGCTCCCTCGCACACACAAGTACCCTCTCTTCCTTCCCTCAGACGTGCTGGGAGACTTGAATTCTCCCTGCACCATCCTGGTGGTACTCTGTGATGAGCTGAGGGGCTTCAGCCCATAACCTCTGCCCCACCTCCCTGCCTGCAATTCTCGGCTCCCACCCTGCCCTCCACCTCCCTGTCCGAGTCCTCTTCTTCCGGACAAAGAGCTTGTGCCTTGTGTTCTTCATGGCACACCAGGGTGCATGAGGTTTCCTCTCTTACCAGGCTCTGAAGGGGCGAGACAGGAACACAGCCAGAAAGGGCTCCAGGAGATGAAACTAGGGTACGTTTTTTGCCTCAAGGCTGTTGGTTCAATGTGATCTCAGTACCGTGGGCTGCAACAGGTGCCTGAAAAGCCTGGAGTTGCTTACTCAAGACAAGACTGAGAGGAGGGAAGATGATGGACTTCAGACAAGCAGGAGAAGATTATGGAGAGAGAGATGATGACATCTTCCTCGTGTCTGCAGTGGAGAAAAAGCAATAGGTTTAGACTGCAGTGAGAGATATTTAGAGGAGATGTCAGAATAATCTCTGGGTGGTGAAGCATGAGTCTGGATTGCCTGGACACAAGTGTGAGGTCTGAGTTGTCAGTCGTCGGTGAGGCTTTGCTAACATCAGTGAAAGGTGGCTTCTGTCTCGCTGGTTCGGGGGAAGAGCAGACAGACTAGCTGACCCCGTGCGGTCCTCTGTCACCACGTACTGCTGTGGTAACACGTGATGCTTTGTGAAAGCAGCCAGGGAGCCTCATCCTTGCCTGATGGATCGGCATTGCAGATCTCCTACCGGAGCTTGCCTTTCCCAAACGAGGTGCTCTGGTGTCAGCCACAGCAGAGATGCTGAGACCTCTGGCAGAGGTGGCAGAGCCAGGTGATGCTTTCCCTCGGCATGGCATGCGCTCCACCCCTTCCCCTGCAAACCCATGCTGTCTGTGTACCCGTACCCATTCAGGCTGGTGGGGATGGCAACCCTCCCACGGCCGTTCCCTTCTCCTCCCTTCCCCCAGCCTGCCAGAAACAGATCCCCATGGGCTGCTTTCCTCTCACACCCTTGTCTGTTTTAACATATCCTCGGGGAAGGTGTAAGACCGGCTGCTGCGATGAGATTGTGATCTTTCTCTTTCCTTTTTTATTTATTTTTTTTAATTGACAGTGGAGTTTCCCTTGCCATTTTCAGCAGATCTAAAAAAAGCCCCCTTCATCGAATATTCAGCATCTTCCCGGAGTGCGGCGGTAGCCGGCGGGGGCCGTGGGTACGCGCTTGCGGAGGGGATGACTCACGAGCCCCGTCTTCTTCTCAGGCCCACAGGACTCCTCTGCTTCTCTCCCTTTCTCTCTGCCAGCAACTTGTGCCCATGGGCCCGTGGCTGCTGACTCTGGAGGCAGAGGGGAAGAGGGCAGGAGAGAGGCACCCTGCTCCTTGCAGGCTGCCAGGGATGAGAGGAGAGGGGAGGTTTTCGCTGAAGTATGTGGATAACAGAAGGAGGGTGCCTGGAAGCTTTATACATAACGCTGGAGCTGGGCTGGTGGAGAAGTCTGGCAGGGAGGTCTGTTGGTCTGGGAGCCCCCCATTAGAAACCTCCTGTACGGATCCCCCTCATCTGCCCCAGGCATTCCCGCAGTCCCCTCTTGGTTCGAGCTCTTTCCTGCTGGAACCTGAGCCAACGCCGGCTCATTTTCACACACCCTCCCCCATCGCTCAGTCATTGACTAAATTAAATTTCAATTACTTTTTTCTTATTAAAAAATCAGTGAAAACAGCAGTTTTTAATTGGCAGCAGTTGCAGCAGGGAAGGGGGTGTGGGGGTGGTTTGGTGAGGAGGAGAAGGCAGGGGAAGGTCACCAGCATGGACACATGGGAGGGCACAGTTCCTGGTTGGGTGCCTCACTGGGAGACGTGGGGTGGCACGAGGGAGGCTGAAAGTACCAGCTAGTGGTACTTCACTTGTGTGCCTGTTGGCACCTGGGGGAGAAGAGTGTCTGCCTGAAGGCACACACCGTTTGGCTGCTGCCCTGCCCCTCAGATGAGCAGGAGAGGAGCTGTGCAGGCAGCAAAGCTGTCCTGCATCCTCTGGGAACACCAGGCATCCTGGCAAGAGCGTCGCCTCGGTTCTCTGGTTTCTGCTCCTGTTCAATTTTTCCTTTTTCCCCTCTGTGCTCCTCACCACTTGTCTCTGGGAAATGCCACCTGTGACCTCAGCCATCATACCTGTGTCAGCCATGCGGGCCGGGAGCACCTGGGGCCCCTTCTCTGCCGGTGACATCTCCTGGGTGCATGCTGACAGGTAGTCAGGACTCATTGTCTCTCGAGGAAACCAGGAAAATAAGGTTGTGTTTGAATCCCAGGTGCAGAGAGGGTCTGCCTGTCACAGCCAATTCAGCTGCCGCTCTGCCTGGCAGTGTTATTTGCTATTCTACGGGCTCCTATTCACCTTGCTCTCTTTTCCTTTTGCTCGCTTCCCCCTTCGCCCCTTTCTTTCTCTCCTTCTCCTCCCGAAGCTGCCTCCCAGCAGAGATTGCCTATTAAGCCGACTGTGCCGAGGCTGCGAGACGTGCACAGGCATTAGGAACAAATACCATTGTTTAGGCGCTTGCTTCTGTTGCAGCAGTAGGGAGGCACGAATCTCCATGATCATGACGAGACCGTGTGTGTGGGACAGTGTGGGAACAACGCATACACAAGAGGTGTGATTGCCCTCAACTCTTTCATGAGCTGGCCTTGTAATTTGCATCCTGCAAGCCTTGCTGGGGCTGTCAGCTTGTGGTCCTGCAGGTTTCTTACAGGGTCTGTGGGGTGAACAGACGCTCCGTGTCGGTGTAAGTTACGTACAGACTGGTGGGAATGGAGTTGTACCACATACAGTGCTACAGGAACCAAGGTAGGTCCGTCCCCACCATAAATACTGCGTGAGCAGCTCTGGGTTCCCCCTCCTGTGTCCAGAATGTAAATGCAGATGCACTTGTGGTACCTTCAGGGAGCAGCAGTTGGAAGGGCTGGAAACAGCGGTGTAGAGGAAATGCTGGGGGTATGGCTGCGCCTGTCACAGTGATGAGGACACAGAGGAAGCGAGGGTTGGAAATGCTGGAATTTGGATGGCCTAGAGCAGCCCCCTTTGAAGGGGGAGAAGGATGAGAGCAAGCTCTTGGTGTAGTCCTTTTTTCCCCTTGAGAAGATGATTTTACTTTCATGATGGCACTTTTCAGGCGTGTGGGTTATGAAGGGAGTGTGATGGCATACTTCTGTGTGGTGGTTATGTTGGGGGCAATACATGAGAGGGGTGAAAGTCTGGGCACTGAGCAAACATGGGCATCATCCTGGAGGAGCAAAATTGAGGAGAGAAACAGGTTATCAGAGGAACAGACTCAAATGGATGTTACGAGTCCATATTTATCTGAAGGAAATGAAGCGTCTTTCCCAGACAGGCACTGGTGACTTGGTCATGGCTGTGTTTAGAAACGGTGTTGAGGTGGCCGTGGCTGGGTTGGCTTCTCAGCACAGTGCTGCAGGGTGCTCGATACTGGGAGAGCTGGGGAGTGCTTAGCAACCCATGCTGGTGTCAGACAGAGCGCCCACAGGCCTTTGTAGGGAGCAGGATCAGCCGAGGGGGAGTCATTCTTCATGCCTTGAAGGGTCAGTGCCTGCTTGGAGTCTGTATCACTTTAGGATTGTTTCCCTTACTGACTGGTTCCTCCTCACCGTGACTTGTTTGGTGTTCAGGGATTTGCCCAGGAGTGGGTTAAACTTTCTCATTAATAACCAGACAGATAAAAATCACTGGAAAAGGTAAATGAAATGCTGCTCTGACACATCTGATGCAGTGGGGGAGGCAAAGCCTTCAGACTGGAAAGCCATTGTTTCCCAAGGGTGTTCAGATATCACATCCTGGATGGAAGTGAACAGGGCATGCCGAGCTCCATGAGAGCATCTGGTAATGTAGCATGGAGGGAAGGTAGAGGGACATATTGGGGCCAACACAGTCTTCTGATTTTATTCTGGGAGAGAGCTTTGTGAGAAGTAGGCACTGTTTTAATCCCTGGGCTGAAGACTAGAATGCAAGGGGCAGAGACCAGACCCACCAGGCTCACCAGCTTGCACAGTTTCTAGGGGGCAGACAGAATGAGTGACAGCAGTGCAAGGGAAGAGTGAATCAGCCTTGCACGAAGGGGTGACGGGGACCCAGGCTTTGGAGAGATCAGCAGTGCCCAGTGCCTGGACACTGGTGTGGGCAGCATGTCCAGAGACATAGTTCCCCATGAAATAGCTTACAGTATTTAAACAAAAACTAAAAAATGGTTAGGGAAGTATTTCAGACACCGCTTGCTGTTGTCTAGGCAGCTTTGTAGCAGGCAGTGGTGAGGAGAGGCAGCAGAGGCTGGCTGGCTGGCTGCTGCTGGGCAGAACATCCCAGCAGGAGATCACAGAGAAGGGAGGGGTGGGCTAGGGTTTGGAGCAGGGGCTGCTGCTATGACCTCCTGAATCTTCATTCTAATGCTCACCTTTGCCGGTGGCAACTGGGCAGTCTGCAGCACGTCCCTCCCTTTTTCCTGTGCCTCTACTCTGAACCTGCTGAGAAAAAGAGAAGAAAAAGGCGTTGAAGGAGGGAGGATGTGGGGAAAATATTATCTGGGAAATAGTATCTGGGAAAAACTGTATCTTATTTTGTTGGAATAGATGCAGTTTAGAAGGAGGGACATTAAGGAACACTTTGGGGAAATCTTTAATCTGGTCGCGGCATCCAAGAGAAATAGTGTAGGAGAAAAAGACCTGAGGGAGATGAAGATACGGAGATACATTAGCAGATAAATAGCATGTAGCAGGCTCTGGGCCCTTCCCCATAACTGTGCTCCGGGAGAGCCAGCTGGATCTTCGTTTTGCCAACTCCAGCTCTCCAGCACAAGAAGAGAGGGATGTGTGGCTCATCTCTCCCTGTCCTCAGCTTAGCAGAGGCTTTCCCTCGACCTGGGCCTATAGTTCTAATATCCAGAGCTTGTTCCTTTAAGCATTTACACCTCCAATCAGGCCGCCAGTCCCACTGCCATGTGGAGCCATAAACAGGGATAAACAGTAATTAGTATGGTAAATAGCTTGGCCTTGTGTTTTCTGGTTACAGTATCATGGTAATTATTTCCGGCTCCCTGCCTGTGTTCTCCTGCTGCCCGATTTTGTGCTCTGTACATCCTTGCCAGCCTGATTATCACTGGACACATTAAAATTGGCAATTGCTCCCTCCTGACTCCCATCCGCTCCCGTTGGGGGTGGACAGGCCTAGGCCCATTACGCCAAGGTGATCTGGGATGATTGAGGGGTGACAGGTAACGTCAGATAGCTCTCCATCTTCTGGGGGCTGTACCGTAATGGGCAGGACGTGGGTCCATGCTGAGATAGCATAGGACAGCATTTTCAGGGGACCTGCCGCTGGTCACCAGGCCTTTGTAAAATATGGTGAGAGAAATGGCCGGATGAAACAGCTGGGCAGCCTCTACCCGTACATCCCACTGCTGAGGTGTTTTTCCCTTTTGGCTGCCTTGCTGCAGCAAAGAGCTTTGTCTCTCACAGAGGGGCTGATTCCAGCCTGGATTTTGGCCCAGCAGGGACGGATGTACACAAGCACACGTGCATACATGTGGTGGCTCAAGGTCACGCTCGTTGGGCAGCATCCCAAGCTTGCCTCTTCTTAAATGCAGTGTGGATGCTTTGGCATCTGTGTACACAGGCTGCAGCCAGTTGAGAACCTGTGGTTTGAGGAGAGAACTTCCTACCAGTTGGGAGACCCACTCCAGCTTGTGAGCCAGGGCTGTCCTTTCTTTCTAAACTCTCCCCAGTTAAGAGAGTCTCTGCTTTGCAACGTGCTGTGCTTTTCATCGTGTCTCTGTCCTTCCCCAGAGCTCCTGACTCACTTTTTCCTTCTGAACGTCCCTCCTCAGCCATCCTCCTGCAGACTACAGCAGGTAAGTATGTGCAAATAAAATATTGCTTTATTTGCATCCAGTGTTTCTGATAGGTATGCATGCAGGTTAGAGGCACCGGAGGCAGATTCTGGAGCTGGGGTAGTTGTGCATTCGCTCCCTCTCCTCCAACGGCCAGGATATTGGTGTGAGCAATTTGTTAGAACTCTCTCTCAGGTCCTGTTTTATTCATGGTTTCACCTATGAAATGCCACCAAAATGGTTGTGTTTTCCCAGTTATAGCTGAACTCTCCCCTCTTCCCCTCCATGGAGATACACTCCCTTATAACCCCTGCGTGTCTGGTGGTTTGGATTTTGCAGCACTGTGGGGTTTGTTGGCAGATGCGTTGGCTGCTCCTGATGTACACAGGCGTGCACCTTAGCTGACCCAGATTTTTATTTTGCTGGAGATATATGAGTCTTATTATTCACCAAGTGTTGCAAACACATGCTGGGCTCTGTGAGACTCTCAGGAAGACAAAATAAATGGGCATTGCTGGGGAAGGAATGGCCAGGGGAGAGACAGCTGCTGTTTCTCCCCAAAAAGCATCACGATAGCAACACCTGATTGTGGTGGTGACCACAAGCATTTGGGATTAGACACCCACAGAAGACAGGCCTGGCAGGGTCCTCGGGATGTCACTGTTTCATGTCCATCTCAGGATGATCAATGCATGCATCGTTCCCAAGAGATTTTGGCTGGCTGGGTTTTGAAGGGCTGACGTGCAGGACATTCCCCCTCATTCTCAGGCAGTCTGACCATCATACACCTTGCTCTCCTTGTCACTAAATGTTCTGCACTGCAGTGTAAGCCTGTTATTGCTTCTTCTGTCCACTGTGAATACTAAGAATTGAGAAATTTTCTCCTTCTATAGCAACCTTTTATGTATTTGAATACTGTTACCATGCCCCATTTTGATCTTCTGTAGTCTAAACAGCTTCATTTTGCTCAGTGCCTTCCTGGTAGGTCACGCGTTCTGCATCTCTGATCATGGCGGCAGGATTTTCCTAACTGTTTGCAGGAGTGCTGTGCTCTCCTCCCCCATTACTCTCAGACTGATGGAAGAAAACCTCTCCATCACCCTGGAACCGTAAGTCCTTATGGAGACGCACGCTATCCTTCACTCCTCAAATATGACTTTGACTGCATGTCATTTTTCTAGACAACTGAAGTAATTCATCAGATTTTCCTCACAAGACTTGGACTGGAGCACATTGCTGTTCACTAAGGCAATTAATTCTAGCTGAATCTTGGCTTAGATGTGAGCCAAAAAGGTGTCTAAAGGAAAACTGATTTTCTGTGTGCGTGTGTCTCCTTTAGAAAGTCTGTGTAGTGTTGATCTAAGGGGTGGAGAACCTTTCAGTGCATTCAGCGTAGCACCCATGCTGCTTGGAAAACCGTCTCAGCAGTGGAAACCAGCTCTGCTGCCTGGGGACTCTTGCAGTCGGCAAGCAGATGAGCTTTCCCTGGGCCTTTGAAACCAACCTTCAGGTCCCCTTAGCCAACACACCTGGGGGATTGTGATTTTCTTTCCTCCATCCCAGGGTACAAAACAGCGCATGAAAATGGTTTACCAAGATTCTGTCAATCTTGCCCTTCCCCAGCTTTTATTCCTTGTGGCTAGATCGGGAAGTTTGTCTGTCATATGGGCCAGCAGAAGCTCCTTCTTCTCTGATTTCTCATTTGCTTCCAGCACCTGTGACCTGGTCTTTGCCTTCAACATTTGGATCCACTTATAGAATCATAGAATCACAGAATGGTTTGTGTTGGAAGGGAACTTAAAGACCACCTAGTCCCAACCCCCCTGCCATGGGCAGGGACCCCCTCCACTAGGGCAGGTTGCTCAAAGCCTCATCCAGCCTGGCCTTGGACACTTCCAGGGATGGGGCACCCGCAGCTTCTCTGGGCAATCTGTTCCAGTGCTTCACCACCCTCTCCGGGAAGAATTTCTTCCTGATATCTAATCTAGATCTGCCTGCTTTCACTTTAAAGACATTATCCCTCATCCTATCACTACACTCCCTGATAAATATTCCCTGTCCATCTTTATTGTAGGCCCCTTCAGGTACTGGAAGGTGCTATAAGGTCTCCCTGGAGCCTTCTCTTCTCCAGGCTGAACAAGCCCAACTCTCTCAGCCTGTCCCCATAGCAGAGGGGCTCCAGCCCCCTGAGCATCCTTGTGGCCTCCTCTGGACTCGCTCGAGCAGGTCCTTGACTTTCTTACGCTGGGGCCCCAGAGCTGAACACAGCACTCCGGTACTTTCGGCTGCAGTCTCTGCTTATCTGCCTCCTGCAACAGCTGAGAAGTTGCCTTGGTGCATCCCTGCCTCAGCTCCGCCCTGGCTGAAGCCTTCTCCTCAGCCTTGGCTTCCTCTTCTACTGGCTGCTTTAAAAATGTTTCCTTCCTTGCTTGCTTTTCCTTCTGCTGCTTTGTTTCCATGCGATCTCACCACAGTGACTGCAAGAGCCCTCGCTGGCACCTGTGTTTTGGGAGCTGCCTGCCTGCATCTCTTCACCTCTCCTGCTCCTGCTGAGCGCAGCTGAAATGGCATCTATCTTCACTCCCCTCCTTCCCATATACCCCCTCCCTTGCTTCCCTCTCTGCCAAAAGTTCAACTCGGATGCAATGACGCATGCAGGAACACTAAGCATGTGCTTAAGACATATAATAAGCACAAGGCTCTTCAGCCTTGGGCTCCAACACACTTCAGCAAAAAGATGGAGACAGTACCCTCTCTGCACGGAGGGTGAAGGTGACTCACACGGGTCTGCCCAGCCTGCCTGCGCTCGAGCTGGCAGGAAAACACAGGCAGCCTAATCCCTGCCTGATGCTTCTCCTCGAGGAGACAGTCCTGCCTGTCTCCGGATGTGTTTGCCTGAGAGACATCCCGCTGCTGGTGATGTACGCGCACGGCCCGTTGCTGTGAAGACACGGATGTGTGGACACAGGCTGTCCTTGTTTTGGGATTTAACGCGTGTGCACGCGTGTAGGCAGATGTGTGAGCGCCGGAGGGCATCTGTAGGCAGACGGAGGCCTCCTGGCCCCAGTGGCTTTCACAGCAGCTGGGCTTTCTGCCTGGCTACTTTTCACACTCCTGTGGAGGCCGGAGAGGGTGGATGCGGAAGGGTCATCGGGGCTGGTGCCAGCAGGGAGGCTGGGAGGGAGCGGGAGACAGAGACTGTGCCTGCTGTGCCTCAACATCTTGCCAGCTATTGATGGCTCTGTCCCAGCTCAGTGCCAGCCCCTGACAGCTCTGCATCGGGCCTGGAGCACCCCAGTTTGCTTGGCAGCCAGACCTCTTAAGTAGCCACGTGTCTTAGACAAGCAGCCTTCTCCCAGGAGTTTGGTGTGGCAGCCTTCTTGCCAAGGAGGATGGCATCGTGCTGGCCTGGTTTGCATATGTGAGGGAGCACTTCTGAAATCTTTTGGCCAAGCTGGGGCAGCTGCCTGAGCCCTGCTCCTCAGCCAACATCGAGGCAGGTCCTCTTTGAAACGGTGGCTCTGAAGTACTGAAGGTGACAAGAAGCCACTTTTCTTTTCCGTGCTCGCACGGGCACAGTATTTTGTGGGTCTTTTCTTGGTGTATTGTTGTGGGCAAGCTGTTTCACATGGGTCTCCTCCTCCTCTTCATCTCCCAGTTGTAAATGCTGGACTTCTTTCCTCCCTGTCCAACCCACTAGCCCCTGCTCCCCTTCCCCAGGCCTCCTGTGCATCTGTTGGGGATGCAGTACACCGCAGCGCAGTGCAGATACTCTCTGGGTACCAGCAACGGTATGGCTCTATCAGCAGGACAAAGTGGTCTGGCCATGGTGGCTCCAAGTATCCCTTTCAGCTCCAGCTGTGCCACGCAACCCGGAAGACCCTTCTCGTTGCTCCATCGTCAGCAAATGGAGAACTCTTGCCCTGTGGGCTTGGTGTGCCCCAAGCACCCCCTTCGCACCCTCCAGGGGGACAGCTGGCAGGAGAGCGAGTGCGCCTGCGCTGGCAGCCGGGTCAGTGGTGTGAAGCCGTGGGGAGAGGCAGGCACCTTGCATCAAATTCACAGCCTGACGCGAAGTGACGGAGCAGAAAGAGTGAGCGACAGGGAGGGCGGGAAGCAGGATGGGAGCCGTGGAGGAGCTGGGGGAGGGGAGAGGCAGACTGGTCTGTAGCCTGGGAGCAGAACAGCAAACTGGCTTATTATTAACCATAACCCCCACCCCTTCCTAACCTTGCAGCTGACAAACTGTTTTCTGATTCTTTTTGTTTTTGTTTCTTTTTTTCTTTAATTCTCCCTCAGGCGCTGCTGTAGATCAAATTTAGTCTCCAATATTTATATCTTTCTGTCTCTTCTATTTTCTTTCTTATTTGGAAAACATAGCCACGAGGACTGTGGGATTTGGGAAGAGTGAGAGGTGTAGGGGATGCCACATTGGATCAGTTGAGCTAATCCGAGATCTTTCTTTCTGCCAATACTCCGCCTCTGCGGAAAACTGAACTATCTATCCCAGTGAAAAATACAGCTGTGCGATGAGAGGTTTGGTGAGAAACACCTTCCTCATCCTCCCCATGGCAGTGCACACCCGGATGGTTTCTCTTTGATGGGATTTGGTATCCAGGGGATCACCCAGCTCAGTGCTGGTACAGGTTGACCCACTGGTGTGGGTGTTGAGCTGGGGCTGGGCAGACCTGGCTTCCCACCCATCTGCGAGGTGATCTTGGGTGAACCATCTTCTTTCTCTGGGCCTCAGTTTCCTCGTCTCTAAGATGAGAGCTAGTTAGATCTGTTCCCTTCATTAAGTGCTTATATAACATCTCTAGAGCTGAAAAATGCTGGAGGAGATGCCTTGTTTTGTACCCCAACAGCCAAAGAGAAAAGTACATCAGCTGCCTCTGGACCTAGAAAATTCCTCACTGGTAGCATCAAGTAGATGAAAGGGCACATAATTCCCCTGATGAGGGGGAAATCAGTATGCGCTGTGGTTCAGATAGAGCTGGAAGGAGATAAAGGAGATAAACCCATCTCAGTCCTTTTCCACTTCTGCTCTAGCTGTCTGGACATCATCTGCCCTTTGACCTAGGACTTCTTGGCCTGGGCTACGCTGTGCAAACCCATCACGAGGTGGCACCAGAAGATTGCCTTTGGTGCTATTTTGGTTTTCTAACTCTCTCTCCATTTTTCTTACTGGGCCATTCTTTTGCTTTTGCTTTTCGGCCCATCGCTGCTCTCTGCCACTCAGCTGACTGCAGATGCTTGTCCAGTTTTCCTCTGAGGTTCACCTGAGCCCACAGCCAGGCCAGACAGAGGGTCAGGACTAGCTGGGATAAAGCAGCCATGCAGAACATGGCACAGGGCCTCAAAGAGTTAAGGCCACAGTGATGGCTGGGTGGTGAGAAGGACTGTCTGTTGTTGGAGATGAAGGTTTGCTCTCTTCTCTTTGTTAAAGAGCAGTGTACATGCCTGAGAGGAGACTCCACTGCAGCCTGGGGTGCTCTTTAGCCCTTGCAGCCTCCTTCACTGCTCCCTGGAGTAGCTGCTGATCAGAGGAGGCATCTTGCCTGCTCTGCCTCTGCTCTGGCCTCTTTGGGGCTGCCCAAAGAGTCAGGGAGCACAGATGTGCTGCGAGGGTAGTGAACCTCTTGGGTGCTGTTGACCATAGCCTAGACAGAGCCTGTCCTTCTGTAACGGGCATCTTGCAGACACTTGCATGCTTGAAGTTAGCTTGCTTACGCTCTCTCCAAATGAAGCACTGGTCCTTCTTGCATAGAGGATGATCAGGCTGCTGTACCCTGGCTCTCCGTTTGTGTCCTGGGGATGATCAGTGTGGTGAAGCAGGTTATGAGGGTCTTAGCTTCAGTGCTTGCCCACCAGCTGGGAATCTGCTCTCTGACACTTTGAGATGGAGAGGGCAGGAGCAGCGAGGAGACGGTTTTGAGCAAGATGACAAATAGGTACCACTCTATAGAGTCTGTAAGGCAGTCCCTTAGAGACAGGTGTACCTCAGCCTGAGTTGCAACCCACAGGACACCTTGGGGAAGCTTAGAGCCAGGTTTCACCGTTGGATCCTGCAGGCCCACATCTAGAGAGAATTCATCCAGGGCATTTGAAGATAACGCTCCTCTTCCCAGCAGCTGCGCGCAAACTGCAGTGGTGATCTTCCTTTCCTACACGGAGCTGTTGGGTTAAATTCAGTTCCATCCCTTGGAGACCTCTCCCCCAAATGCACCCCCCTCACTACCCTTCTCCTCTCCACTGTTGTTTTCCACAACACTCCACCTTTTTGTAAATGGCCTTTGTCTCCCATCTAGAAACTGTCTGCCACTGTAACTTGGAACTGCCCTTTGGGGGCAGAGATTCCTTTCTCTCTTGCACTCTCTTTGTTTCTCTCCTCTGATGGAGGGGTTAATTTATATTTTCCCCCTTGCCTCTTTCTGTGCTGTTCTGTTTTACCATCCCCTTCTCCCCTTGTCTCCACCCGTTCTGGATGAGGAAGGGTGAGGTGAGGGGGTATCACTGCTAGCAGATGTTACAAATCCACAGCGGCGTTCGGTGCAACCACGAACCATCCTTGTGTGCTCAGCCATCTACTGCAGCTCTGCTACACTGGCCCCATAGAAGAGAAACCCAGGCAGGTCTGTGCACATGGCGGTTCCTTCTCTGTGTGCTGCTGCACTGCCTGTCTCAGCCCTCCTCCAATGTTACACCTCTCCAGGGGCTTCTTTTCCAACGTGTAAGATGATGCTGTATTAATCAGGTGGTGGGGAGGGATGGCAGCACCCAGCAGCGAGGAGGAGGGGACCTGTGGGACCCCATCTATGGGCCCCCAGATCCCCTATGCAGCTGATGGGCAGGTTGCAGCCCATGTCTGGTACTTGGTGGTTGTGGAAGAGGACAGTGACTGGCACCATCGTGCTATAAATGCGCACAGTGTGAGGGAGGGTGCTGTGGGGTGCCAGTTGTGGGAGTCCCTACTCTGGCAGACCACAAATGAAAAGGATTGTGGAGGTCTCATCCAGATGCCTTTTGCCAATGATAAATCCTTTTTCTGGTCACAAGTGGAGAATAGTTGGTGGTGGCTGTCTGCCCTTCCTCAGGGAGCCTCTGATGCCCAGGTGCCACAGTTTGGGGCAGAGTGCCATCATGTCCCGGGGTGCTCTGCTCCAAAGCAACGGGACAGGGGGCTCCTGGGAGGGAGCCAGTGTCCATCCCGAAAGCTGTGTGACCACCCGGATCAGGAGGCGGCACAGTATCTGATTGCTGTCACTGTGGCTGGGAGTGGCAGGTCAGGTCTGGAATGCATCGGCAGATCCCTGTGAGGAGCTGTGCTTAAGAGCCACAACACTAAATCCTTTCCCAGAAATCCCCTGTCAGTCTAACCATAAACACCGGGGAGAGTGAAAGGTGGGGAGACATGTGTTTCTTCAATTTCCTACAACAAAGCAAGCGTAAAGGGGATTAGGAAGGCAATGCTTGGGGAAAAGAGGGAGAGATTTAAAAGGCAAGGGAACATTAAGATTGAGAGGGATAAAATGCAGATTGAAGTTGTTGGGCTAGAACAGGAGAACTTCTCAGTCTATATATTTAGCTCAGTGAGGTATATAAACAGAAACCTACAGCCAGTTCAGCCACTTCTCCCCCAGTGGAGTGAGTCATCAGCCCTTGGATCTAAAGTTAGGCTCACGTCAGAGCTTACTCTCTCTCTCCCTCTCTATTTTTCTCTTTCTATTTTGAAGGGTGTGGGAAAAGCTGAGCACCATCTCCTGGAAGCAGCAAACATAAACCCACAACGGCAACAGATGCCAGACCTGATGCCCTGCCTGGGAGCGCTGCGAACAAGCCTGCTCTGTGTCTGGCTGCTCCTCCACCCTGCCATGTGCCTGGGGACGGGCTCAGCTGACATGACTGTGGCCAACCTGGGCACACAGGGGACCCAGCCCCGATCGGTCTGTGCGCTGTGCAGGTGAGCCGGCTGCACAGCCGTTCCTGGGGCCACCAGCCACAGGATTCACGGCAATGGTCGGTGTTTGGCTCCCGTGTGCTGCACAGGAGAGCAGGATCTGCCGTCAGGGCTGGCAAGAGGGACCGGGGCCAGGTCAGCCTGGCAGGAGGCAGGATGATGTCCGTGAGACTTGGCTGGAGGATGCCTTAGCATCCAGTGTAGGCTGCTGCCCAGTGGGCTCAGCCCACCGCCACCTGCAAACCTGCAGAGGAGGGGGCTGACTCTCCCAGAGATGTTCCTGCAGCCTCTCTGCTTTGATTGGCTCCCCCTTGCCTGCTTGTTCCCCCTCTCAAGCAGTTGCAGTGAATCACATACGTTCCCGCTAACCCCCAGCCAGTGCTGCTGGCTCAGGTGGTGACAGGGGTGGCGTGGACTTCCCTGTTCCTCTCAAACATTGCAGAGAGGATGGGGGAACCCTTGGGAATGCTGTGGATGCACCTGTAGGACCAGTCTGCGGGGGGGGGGGTGGGGGGGTGGGAATGAGGGGGCTCTGCTCTGGAGCGTGAGCTGCTCTGGGCTTGTTCTTTTCACCAGCTCTAAATCCCTGAAAAGATGAACAGCATGGCTCCCTTTCCACACACGGCCCCGTTCCCCTCCTTCCAAGCCTGTTGCATGTTTTTATCAATTTGGAAGGTTTGTCTGAGTGAGAGTTCAAATATCGCTTTATCCCCATGCTGTGGGTGTGCTGGAAGGCAAACAGACACGATCCTGGGATGTGGACATCAGCAGTGACGCCCGGATTATCCCGGGGATGTATTTATGTGTACCTGCCTCCCGGTGCCCTGCTGTGTGTACCCTTCATCTTCCTTTACCATTTTGTTTCTTTGGCCACTCCTTGCTGCCCTGTTTCTCCCCGTCTCACCCTCTCCCTCTTTCTCCTGCCCTCCTCTTCATTCTCTTTTTCTCATTTGATATTCATGCATGAATAAATTCAATTGCATTTTTTCCCTGTTCCCCCTGAAGGGGCTTGTTGGTGAATTGCAGGCATCTGAAATCATATAATGCTCAGATTCATCATTTCAGGGACAGAATTGAAGCCCTTTTTCTTCTCAGGAAGGAATAACAGATGCTTTTTATGAGGAGAGGGAGTGGCGAATGTCTTGTGGCTGGTGAGGAGGAAGCCAAGGGGAATGACCTCTGCAGCCCAGGGTGGACTTGGTAGCACGACGGGGCTAGAAAGTCAGCCGTCCCCTGCGGTGTATGTAGGAATGGGGAAGGCATACAGAGTGTACGTGGGAGTGCAAGCACCTATGGTTGCTTACAGACTTGCTGCATGTGGTGTGCTTAGGGAAGAGGAACCTCTCTTAGGGGGCTGCTGAGTATCGGTTGGGGCAGCAGCTGTCTCAGCAGGTTGCCAGTAGCCTGGCACCTGAGGATTCAGAGCGATCGTCTAGGGATCCATCTGGGCATCCACCTCAGCCAACTTTCAGGCTGATTACATGGCTCTGATATCACCCCAAACTCTGCTGTGGGTCTGGGGACACACCCAGCACCACATCCCCATTGCACTGAGAAGTTGAGGTCGATGTGCCACAAAATCATGTCCATCCTGCCCTTCAGGGGGGTTCCTGATGTGGATGGGCACTTGCTGTCTCCCTGGTCCTCCATGGGGGCCCTCCAGCATGTGCAGGCCAGTGGGCTTAGGGTAACCACAACCGTCTTTGGCACAGAAGGTGGCCGGAGGTAGTGTCCTGCATGGCTTCAGTACAAACAGGCCGTGACCACTGATGGGGAGAGGTTCAGACATCACAAATATTTATTATCCTGGAATAAAATCTCCTACCTTGTGGAAGATCCATGGGTTCACCTTGTGACCGCAGCCCTGGTCAGAAGCTATGAAAAAGAAACGCTGGACTTGCCCACAGAAGAGCTGTTTATCATGAGGGGTGTTGATCAGCTAGCTTTTGATGCTCACAGCATTTCCATAGTTTATAACTCTGCTCCCTTTTCTTTTTTTTTAGCACTCCTGGTGCACCCTGAGGATCCTCTGAGGGCTGAGTTTGCCTTTCAGGAGAGGAAACAAGATTAGACACTTTATAAAACACAACAGTGTGATGCTAAAAGTGGACAGCGGCTGTCATCTTTACTCCAATGACATTTAAGGGTCTCACGAGAGACAGTGGCGGTGCCAAGCACCTCGTTCAGGCTCCAGGGAGCTGCACTTATGTGATGGAAATGTCTGAGCGCTCTATGGCTTCTGCCTGATGCCCCTGGCATGGCAAGGCCAAGCCACACAGAGATGGACAGCAGAGGAAAGGGTATGTACTGGGTGTTTTTCACACTAGATGGTGAGCGCATGTGAGCTACCTTGAGGTAAAGAGAAGCTCTGGCTTTACTGGAGGGTGAGCTTGCTCCATTGTCTTCCTGCAGAGCGTTAATGTCCAAAGGACTGTTGAAAGTGCTTAGTTTCCCAGCCATTTTTAGGTCAGATGTGTTAATTACCCTGACCCAGCTATTCTGGCTGTGAATGCAAAGGCTGTGACAGCCGGACCAGATGCCGTCTTGGTGGGGAAGGGCTGGAAAAAGGTTTGTGTAACCTCACAAGGAAGTGGAGCCGCTTCTGGGCTGCAGTGTGTGTTGTACCTTACTCCAGCTGGGAGCTGGGTGTTTTTAAGCTGCTTATTTACAATATATGGCCATGGCAGAAGCAGGAATCTCTCTGTCTCTTATAATGTCTGGGGTTTTATTGGTGTGAACAGACAAAACCCATGAAGAGCCTTGATAGCTTCATGTAGTGTCTCTTTCCCAGAGCTGGCTCGGGGATCCCCAGCAGGAAATTGAAGGCTGATGCTCCAAGGATGAGGGGCCTGTGGTGGTATGGGGACAGGCAGCTTGGCCACGGGATGGGAATGGTGGGGGTGATGACTGGACTGGCCCTCCATCGAAGGGGGCTCGGGTCAGCTGTACTTTGTCCTAGCCCTCAGATGGTGGGATCCCTGCGTGTTATCCATCCCTCTTGTTTCCCCCGGCTTCGTGAAATGCTGTAGGAGACTAATTTGCAGTGAGTTGTTCCATTAACAGATTTGGGAGTAGGATGAGGGGAGAGGAGGGACTAGGTTTGAAGGAGGGACTTTTGGGGGGGTTAGATTGTTTCTTTAACTCCTCCCAAGGTGTAATTCTCTAACCTGCTTGGTCTGTGACCTGTGGAAGGACACAGGCTCACAAGTTCAGGGCAAGGCAAGCACATTGAAGCCGCTGTCGGTCAGAAAAGGGAGGCAGAGGGCTGAAGGCAGGGGAAAAGCGGTTGTCCTGAGGCCCCGCCATGGATGCGGGTGTGCGACAGTGTGCAAGGAGGTTTCTTCCTTTCCTCTGGTGTTGCTAAAATTCCTGCCTTGCGCACCTCTAATTGTAGGTTTCCCCTAAAGACATTTGGTGTCACTGTAAGGACGGCGTTTCTCTCTCTGCCTGTACAGTTATTCTCTCTCTCTCTCGCTGTGCAGTTCGCTCCATAAGCCGTTGGTGAACATACCATAAGACACAGATAGAGAGAGACAGACAGAAACCACACACCAGCCCTTCCTCCTCGCTTCCCCACCATGGAATAGCTGAACTTGCCCCCACCCACACCTCCATCACCTCCCAGCACCCCGTGATTATTTTGACCCTCTGGTCTTTTTGGAAAGAAGCTTCTGTCACTTCTTAACACCACTCGCCTGGAAAAACACACACACACACAGAGCCCCCCGAACCCTCCCGCGAAGGAAGAGGTCCTTTTTTTTCCCTCTTTTCTTTTGCTCTGACTCCAGAGCTTCAGACTCCAGCCTGAGCAGCCACAATTTCTTACCATGTATTCTCCTTTTAAACCATCTCCTTCCTGCACACGCTCAGTCCTCGCAGCCACGGATCTAACACAACTCCCAGCTTCTCGCCTGCAGGTTCTTTGCTCCCCATCACTCAGCTGATCCTGATCTTTTTTTTCTCCTGTTTCCCCCCCTCCCCGGGCGCTGAGGTGTGTGTGTGTGCCTGTGTGTGAGCGTGCCTGTGTGCAAGGGGGGGAGGTGGGGGGGGGGGGGGCTGTTTTTTCTTTTCTTGGTGGGGGAATTTTTTTCAAAGCATCTTCATTATTATTTTATTTTGCTTCTCTGACTTGGACACTTCTCCCTTGGAGATTTCTTTTCCATGCAAAGGTAGGTGAGACGCATGCACACCTGGCTAACCTTCTGTCTGTCTCGTTTCACTTGTTTTTGCTGTCCTTTTAATGGAAAACTTGCGCCCACCCGTGTACCTGCATCATTCCTGTTTTGTTTCGTACCTGTTTCCTCTCCGGCAGAAGTAAAGACTGAGGGTAGACATGTCTGTAACGTTAATAATTCTCTTTCCAGAGAGGAAAGTTGTTTCTCTGTGCATGTCCAGCTGTACATGTATGTCCGTGTGCGTTGCCCATGTATGTGAGACCGCCTCTGTTTACCCAACAAGTAGCAATAATTGATTTTGGTGTGTGCTTTGGGCAGGGAGGGTGGTGGAAAGGGAACGACCGTGTGTCCAGCAGTTCACGTCCATGAGCAATTGCAGCAGAGAATGTGTTTCTCACACGTATTCAGCAGCTCTTTATACATGGCTATAAATGATACAAGGAGCGTGAATAAGCCCAGGAATTTCAAATTTAGCCCTGGTTAGTCTGTGCTGTTATGATGGGGAAGGATGGTGGGAAAGAGGAAGGGTTACAAAATCTCCTCCCTGGAGAGGTAACTGTCTGAGACTTGTATATATATATATAACTTTTCTTAAAACCATCTCACTGTTCAGGGACTTCTTGGGCTTGGGGTATTTTTTTTTCTCTTTGCAAAGCGAGAGTTCTGTCTTGCATTTAGGTTTCATAGATTGTTTTTTCTCGTTTTGTTTATGATTATTATTGCTTTTCAGTTGCGTGTGCAACATCCAAAGTGTCTGAAAAGGGACAGGGATTGGGATGTACTTTAATATAGCAAATGCATCATCTTCTGTTCATCACTGGAAGCTGTTGGCTGGAGTTGGGGGGGGGGGGGGGGGAGAGAAATAGGAGAATTAAATAAGAAAAGAACCAGAAATAATGTTAGACATTGTTGACTGGCAATTATCTGGCATATTTTCTGGCAATACTGGTTTTCGTAACACTCTTGATGGATACCTTTTTTCTTCTTGGTAACAGCAGCTGTGTGAAAAGTACCGGGGGCTGAAAAAACCCCCCAACAACAGCAAAATGGAAAGAAAAAACCAACATGCATCATTTCCCTGCAAATTATTACAAAGAAAAATGGTAAACATCAAAAAGCAGAACTTGCCCTGCATTTTCTCTCTGCTAATAGGAAGCGTTTTTTCTCGTTGATCTGGGGGTTGCTAGTGGTTCTGTATCTCTGTCGCTTAGAAGACTGCGATGTTAATTGTCAGTTGTTTCTGTGTGCTATTGCAGAGATTTCGGTCTTAAGTTTGGGCTGGTGATTGAGGATTTTGTTATCTCAGAACGAGAAAGGGGTCTGCTGACCCCCCATCCTCCTCACCCCCCGATGTTTTCACTCCAGCATGTAAACTTCTCTGCCGGTGGAAGAAAATCCGCAAGCTCATTATCTTCTCAACACCCTACCTGCAAAGAAACTTTTAATTCAAAGCACTGGTAAGGGATTTCAGGAGCTCTGTTTCTGCCCTCCCTTCCCCTTTATTTTTAAGGACACCTTCTGAGCATCTCTCCCCCAGCCAGCACTTGCCCCATCCCTCGGGTCTGGGCAGGGGCACAGCCTTAGGCAGGAGGCAGCTGCCCACTGCCTGCAAGGGCTTATGCTGCTGGACTGAGAGCGTTTCCTTCTCTCTCCATTAAATAACATCATAGTTCCATGGCAGTGCATGCCCGTCGGTGAAGGTCTACAGCCACGATCCTTTCCCCAGGGGAGCTGGGAGGCAGGCAGGGACTGAATCCAGGCATCGCGCTGGATTCCCTGCCTGCTGGCAGTGCGTTTGCGCCGGGCTGGCTGGGTGAGGGTGCAGTACCTGTCTGGGAACACCTTGGCCCTGGCTGTAGCAGGAAGGTTGGGAAAAGCAGTTTTCCTGCAGATCCCACTGGGAAGCGTGTGTCTAAGCACTAGCCACTTTGGTGCACCAGCAGATGCTCACGTGTCTCGCCGGGAGATCTGGTGGTGAATATCTCAGAGGACGGTCAGGGGGACAAGGAGGGAGCTTTGATCTGCCACATCTAAGGGGTTTGCTTTGTGAGGCCTGGATCGGTCTGACCGTGCCTGTCATAAAGGGGGGGCTGTGCCAACCCACCTCATGTTTTCTCTCACAAAATCTCCCCTTGTTGCTGCCGCAGGAGCATTTTCAGGCAGGGCCAGCACAGCCACAGCCACAGAGGGAGCGAGGGAAAGCATCATGGGAGGGGGATGCTGATTCACAAGGAGCTCACTGCTTGCCTGTGGGTGTTTCTGGGTAGGCACACTGGCCTTGGCTGGGATATGAGGACACCAGTTGGGCTGCTTGGGGTCTATCCGAGTGCACCCACGATGCTGGGCAAGCTTTCCTGTGTCCTCACCCTTGTCCCCACCACAAGCAGCACTTTCCCTGCTGGTCCAGCCCTGGGCATCCTCTGAGTGCCAGTAACGCAGCTCCGGCTCTCCTCTAGTCCTGTGCTCTTTCCTTCCTGTAACCCACGTCACACCTGGCCACACTGCTGCTGCCCGATTTAGTTTTGGAGAGCCCATGTGTGTCCATGCCCAGTGAGACACGGTCCCAACCTACAGCTCTGCTTAGTGTTACAGCCCTGCACTGTCCCATCCAAAGCAAGGTACACCAAGAGGGATATCCCAGACCAGGGTGGCTTAGGCTGAGCCCTAGTCACTTTAGATTTTGGGAAAAGCTTCCAATTGCAGGCTCTGCTGCAGAGAAGCCATATGCTTGGTCAGCTTCTTTTCCTGGGGAAAAAAGAAAAGAAGTTGAAACCACTTTTTATTCATTTTTCTCAAAGAGAACAGGTATCTACAGCTGGAAACTCATGAAATGCACACACAGTGTTAGGGATCTTTAGAAGAGCTGGCCACTGATTTAAAGTAAATTTGATCTTTTATCCTAATCCTGCAAATCCAAGCAAGCAGGCGAACGGCTGCACTTGCACAGAGCCTTGCTAAAACTGCAGGGTCCGTGGACAGGCTGAGAAATCGGGTGGCGCAGGTTGATCTGCAAGATCAGGTAGAACCATTTCTTACCTGTATTTTCTTAAATCTGTAAGATGGGATAACGAGGGGCTGATTTTAAGAGTGCTCAAGATCTCCGAAGCCCCAGGCTGTTACTGGAAAGTAAAGGTTTCTTCCCAGGGATGCAGAGGTGCGTAGTTGTGTATAATGACCTAATACAGTCAGCTTATTTAGTTTATTCGTCTGTGTCTGAAATGCATACCTTGAAGCTCTTGGAAATCGCATGGTGGTTTGAAAAATGTCTTACACTGATACAACATTTATTTAAGCCCTCTAATCATAACTCAGACTGCATAAATCAACCCACTAACTTGGTAATAAACTCCTTGCTTTCCTCATACTCGTCAGGCCACTGTTTGAAGCACTGTGGTGTGCCCTGAAGAGCAATCAGCCCAGTGTACCAGGGACTAATTGCAATGAGGAGATCTCAGGAAACGCCTTGGACCGGCGGCGTGTGCTGCGGTGGTGGTGCAGGAGGGAGGTGGTCTCTTGGCAAGGCCAGGCTCGGTCAGTGGGGGCTTTGCAGGTTGATACTAGTCCTTGCAGGCTGTGGGCGAGTGGATGTGCTGCGGGCTCTTGGTATGTAACGCTGCTTGGTGGTGTGGTCTGCAGTAGTTTGTGCTTCCCAGCACTCATGGAGTGCAGTATGGCAGCCTGAGCTCCATGTCACCAAGGCAGGATTGGAAGGGTGCCTCCAAAAGGGAACGTTGTTCCCCTCTCACCAAGTGTGTGTGTATTAAAAACCAAAAAGGCAGCTGGTCTCTGCTGCTGACATATCCAGCGTCTGCACTGCAGGCACCCTGTCCTGCTCCACCGTGCCTTGACGTAAGGCTTGATGGGGCATCCTGGGGAGGGCTGGCAAGGGGCATTCCCACGCGAAACCACTGGAGCTTGAGATTATGGCTGCGTGGTTGAACGGGATGGAGAGGAGCTGCTGACCTGCGCTCTTGGCAGCTGGTGAAGTGGCGAGTGCCAGGGATTTTGCTGCTGTGGTGTGGATGCTGGGAGTATTTGTGTGATGTGATCATGAGTGGGGGGGAAGGTTTTTATTTCCTTCCTGTGAAGTGTCAGAGTTTGGCTGTGACTGGGAACAGCGCTGTATGGAGAGCACAGGCGGGGGCAGTGGTACTGAACGTTTCCCAGGTGTTGGGTTAGTGTCTTTTGCTGACAGGCTCGGTGAAGTTGCTTGCCAGGATGGAGGTTAGGAGTGGATTTTCCTACAGGTCAGACTGGCAGGGATGGGTGGGATCCTCTTTCTGCTGCTGCAGTGCGTGCATGTACAGTGTGTGCATGTGTGCGGTGTGCCCTGCACAGCCGTATCTCGCATCCTGTCCCAGAGTGAGGACTTTTGGCACTGGTGATGCCTTCAAGTGCTCATCTTCCCTGGGCTTTTTTTCCTCCCTGTTTTGCCTTTAGAGCTTCTGCAAGTTTGCCGGTGGGGGTGGTGGGAGATGCGGGGTGGGGAATCTGTTTTCTGGGCTCTTTTGGACTAAGTTTCTTGCAAGGACTTGGACTCCAGAGGCCCATTTCAGATCTGTGGCCAGCTATGCTTGCTTTGGTGTCTTTGCTGCTTTTCAGTGATTTCTGTTCAAGCAGTCACCCAAGCTGGGTTTTGTTTGGGGTTTTTTAATTATTTTTTTCCTGGTGGCAGCAGGGAGGGAAGGGGACATTTCAGGCTTATATAAATGAGTAGCAGTGTCAGCAGTCAGATCACGTGGGCTGCCGGCAGCCATCGCAAGGTCCCGGTGTATCTACTGACCTGAGATCGAACAGCCCATAGGCCCTTGCGGAAGGGCTACCAGTGTTGTCTCCCCTCTGCTTCTAGGTGAATCCCATCCTCGTAGCTATGTTTCTCTCCTATATTCTCTCCTTTCTGGAGGCAGAGCCTGGGGCATCATCACACTCCACATAGCTTCAGCTGCCTTCCTGGTTTTGTTTTTGCCGGAGTTAGTTTGCTCCAAATGTGCATCTGGGTTTATGCAGATTTGGAGGTTGGGGCGGGGGGGAGGGGGGCAGTGATTTATAGCGAGGGAGAGGTGTAAGATACAAGTCTTGATGCTCCCCAAATCCCTTAGCATGGTGTTCCCATTAGATGTGCTGCTTCCTCTCTCGCTGCTCCCCACCTCCCTTTCCACCCTGGGGAACGTCCTCTCCAGATGGGAGTGGTGATGTGGGCTGGGACAAAACCTGGAGGTGGGGTGAGGACGTGTGTGCAGGGGTGTGGAGGTTGCATCCAGTGCTGTGTTGTGACAGGAAGCTGGGGTTCTCCTGGGCTCTCCCCACTCCTTAAATGCTGCTGTTTTGCTACACCCTCTCACTGCAACAGTCCTGAAGGGAAACTGGGTCAGGCTGGGTACTGGGAGCAGGACAGAATGGGCAGAGAGCGTGGTCCATGAAGGATGGAGTGAAAGGGCAGAGCTACTTGCTGCCGGCTTGGCACAGGGGGGAGCGACCAGCCTGGCCACAGCCCCAGGCTGCCCTTTTCCATCCACTCAGCATGGGTGCAATGCTGGCCACTGCAGCACTGGGCATTGTCTGCCCTTGTGATGGGCAGGAGCTGCAGCTCCATTTCCCGGGCGTGGGCTTCTCCAGGAGGCACGATCAGGGTATTTGCGCGTTCTGCCTCTCCTGCAATCGCTTTGTATTTTGGCTCAAGGGCTGAGGGGGTGAGGGCAGCCCCAAGGCCATCGCTGCTGGGTGCCTACGACACCACTGTCTTCGTCATCCTCATCAGAGCTGTCTTAGTTGACATCTTCTTCACTGATCTGGAGGAGGGAGTAAACAACACGTTAATGGCTTTCCCAGATTCTGATAAAACAGGTTTGTGCCTGCCGAAGGGGATGCAGGAAAAGAACACGAAGGGAGCTAGCGAGGTCAGGAAGACGGGCAGAAAATAACATAGTGAGCTTCTTCTCAGGAAAAACGCAAGCTCTGCATCTGGGGGCAATGTAATCCCAAACACGCGGTCCAAGGGCCTGGCAAGGAGCAGGGAGGGGATGGCACACGTCAATGAGGCCGAGGTATGACAGTAGATGGCATGTCAGACGTGGGTCTGTAGCATGACAGGGCCAGCGACGGAGACACCGCGATGGCAGCCCACCCGTGTGGCCAGCCGGACGCCAGCCCCGCGGGAAGGTGGTGCTTGGCACAGCACCATCGGCTCACGCGGGGTGGGTGGGAGGTGGCTGTCAGCGTGGGTCCGCATAGAATGACCCCGGGGCACGAGGGAGATGAGTTTGTGAGCGAGGATTAAGTGTCTAAGATGAGTGGCTTGGCTAAGCAGTGGTTTGAGTGAGAGGGCAGGACAGGAATCCACTCAGGTGAAAGGTGCCCGAGAAGGCAGCGCTGTGAGCAGCGCAGACCAGAGGGGTCACAGGGAGAGAGAGGGGCAGGTTGGGAAGGGAAAACACGATCTCTGGGGCAGAAGCTCCCCACAGATGGGTCTGTTAGAGTGGAGAGGTGTCCCCAAAAGGTGCCTGTTTTTTGGGTGCCTGTTTATTTGGGACACCAAAAGTGAAAAGGTTGTGTTGAAAGCAAGCCTGTGTATTCTCTGGGAAGCAGTGGGCTGAGGCTGAGGCCATCAGCAGCACTAACCTCTGCGTCTGAGACCCGCCACATAGTTAAGGCCAGGTGATGATTTCCACCAGGAAACTTCCTTCACCTCTGTGCGTCCTCAGTCCAAAGGCACCATATTGCTCCTGTTCCTTCTCTCAGTGCTTACCTTCCCCCCATCTCTCCAGCAACACCATTACAGGTCTCCACATCTCCTTCACATTTGGCCAAAGGTTTTGGAGCAGCATAAGCTGATCCCTACTTTGCTGTGCCAGGGCTGGGGACCAGAGGCATGGCCAGGATGGGGCTATCCTGCAGGCTGACACCTGGTTGAAGGCAGGATATTGATGAGGCTTTAGGACAGATCATTTGCTGATCTTTATTTCATCCTGTGCTGACCACACTGCTCCTTCCCATGCTCAGCAGGATGGGGGAATTTCTTCTACTCCCTGTCCTGAGCAGGAGGAGGGATCCAAAATCACCATGGTGGGAAGGCAGAGACTGTCGAGCTCCTGAGCAAACCCGGCAGAGGCTAATGACACATGTGGAGATAAGGCACAGCCATCACTCAGCGTTCAGCTGGAAGGTAACAGGTCAAGGGGATTTGGCCGGGCAGGGCAGACCCTGGCTCTGGTGCAGACCACGGATGGCATGTTTCAGGAGCGTGTGGGGGACACTGGCACCCGTGAGCGATGGATTTGAAATGCTTTCTGCTGGGTTCTGCCACATCCTATTGCATCAGGAGGTGCTGAGATGATGGGGATGTAAAAGCTCCTCCTTCAAATTAGCTGCTAATAAAAAGTGACCCTGTTCCTTACTGATACTCAAACACCTCCACACACATACAGGCAGACGAGAACAGGCGCTGCCTTACATGAACAGGCAGATAAACATGCTGATGCCAGATGAACATAAATACAGAGGGAGCCGTGTGTCGCTAATTATATTGTACCACCGCAACCGCTCAGAATGTGAGACCTGTGTGACTAACACATCCCCACAGCCAGACGCACGCATCAGAGAGAACCGGCGCTTGCCATTTATAGCAACAAACAAACGTGGGCTCACAACTGTGTACAGCACACCACCCTGGGAGACACAGGCGCACACGCAGCTACCGAACGGGGTCACCTGCGCTCATTCCTAAATATGCCGGGCAGTCAGACACATCCGGGAAGCCAGCCGCAGGAGCTGTCCCCCTGGATGCTCTCCAACCTTCATTTTTGTCCCTGCTCTGCGAGGGTGTCGTGGGGTGTTAGCTGGACACCACCTGCCGCGCTTCCTGCTGCTCCTAAGGAACAGGTGAATGATGGCGATGGGTGGCCTGTACAGGACTTGAGTCCCCTCAGGATGGGAGATGCTGGTTACACATAAGGCTGCTCTTCAAGGAAACACTGTGCTTTCACCTCGGCTGCAGGCTGCAGGTACTGGTGTTACCTGTGCAAACAGTGTGCAGGGAGGGTCATCCCCAAGGTGGCATGGGCCTAAGAGGGATATGTGATTAAGGGTGGTGGTGGGGAAGGTGAACTCTGTGGATGCTCCCACACAGGAGAAGAGACATCCCGCTGGGCTCCAGATGGATTGCCTCTAGCACTGGGATGGTGCTCTGGGGACCTTTCTCCCGTTTTTCCCTCTCCTGTCTGGCTGCAAAAGAGCACTGGCAAGATGGAATAGTGTTCCCTATCCTGTCTGCACCCTAGAGGTTTTCAGGAAAGGCCCGCATGAGCATTGCAAAGGTCCCATTAGCCCTCCCTCGCCCACAGCCCCTGACTCAGCAGAGACCTCTCTGGGCAGCGCACGCCAGGAGGTGACATCGGCCTCTTGGGTCAGACACCCCAATCTGAAGCACTTCCTCTGAGTCGTGTCATCTCTTTTTTTCTCCCAAGCATTATCCCCTGCTCATTAAGTCCACTTCCCTTGCTGTTTCAGAGCATCCTTCTTCCTTGTTCCCCAGAGGATTCCGGCAGGACCAGGTGCTTCTCCCAAGTGTGGAAGGGCTGTGCCAGATGCTGGCAGCTTCACCTGTGCCTGCCAAGCTAGCGAGCTCCCTGCCAGCACCCGTGTCCGGGGCAGGTGTGCGTGCTGGATGCAGGACCAGTGGGGGCTCGGCTCAGGATGGTGGTGGTTCTAAATGGCCCTTGAGGATGGGTGGTTGAGGAGGAGTGCACACTTGAGACCTGGCTCCAGGGGAAGCTTTGGTGCAGGCTGTGCGAGGAGAGGAGCAGGAGGAGCTGTCAGCCCACAGATACCTTCCCTTCAGCTGGGAGGAGAATGCAGTGGGTGTTGCAGGGAAATGCCTTCATGCATTGGGGGAGTATTTGTCCAGTAGAGTCAGGGGTGAGGAGGATTTGACTTCCGTTGATGGATCTGGCCTGCCACCACCTCCTGGGGATAGGCTTGGCTGAGCAAAAGGTTGAGGGGGAAGAACATGCGTCTGGCCACCCCGAGACCATCTAATGGTCCTTTCGTACGGCCCACGGGCAGTGGTTGCACAAGGAGGAGGTTAGAGGCATCCCAAGGGCGAGTTCTGGAGTTCACAGTCTTGTCTGGTCTTACTAGTGCTGACTTTTAGCTGGACCCTCCCTGTGGATACACATTTTCCTGTGTATGCAGATGTGTGCATGTGCCAAACTCATTCCACTTGGTCATTTTGAGATAAACAGGGCTTCTCCTGTATTGAAATACTGTAGCAGGCTTGCTCCAACCCAGTTACACAGCAGTGCTACAGCGTGGGAAGGACAAGAGGTGCAGTCCCTAAGAAAATGTCAGCGGTACATGAGTTGCAGCGTAGCCAAAATAGTAGAAATATCCAATTCCAACCTCTACATCTGAACTGGCAGTGGTGAGGACCCTGGATCTGTGTCTGGCAGGAAAACTGCTCTCTTCCCCCTTAAAGTGGAGACAGGTCTGACTGCGTAAAGAGCTCGGAAGTGCCCTGCAGCTTGGGGTTCCCCTCTCCTTTGACACAGCCTGTTAGTCCTGCTTCATGTAGGAAATGTGTCCTGATCACAGCCTCAGGGCTGGTTTGGGTGGTGGAGTAGGATTTCATCTCAAGAAGGTGAGGGGTATTACATCTCCAGCGGGGCAGCTGTCATTCAAGAGCGGTATTTATCTTCAGGACTCCCAAAGGGCACATCTGGCTCTGTGTCCGAATGACCTCTAACGAGTCACTCCGGGCTGCACAAACCGGAGCGATAAACTGCCCGTGACGCAGCCACTAGCCGATTCTGCACGTGTGTTTGCCATGGGCAGCGCTGCATCCCGGAGTCCCAGCTGCATCTGCCAGTGGCGAGATGGAGAAGAGGCCCCGGCCGTTTGCTTGGGGGGAAAGCAGGGAAATGCTGATGAAGTTGTTTCTCCCATTCCCTTGCTCAGTTGTATTGCTAATTATAAAGCTTTCTGCGTCATGGTTTGGAACTGTCATGCCCTCGTCAGCGTGGATGCTCTGAGCACTGTAATAAGTCATTCCTCCTGGCTGTCCCTGCTAACCTTTCTCCTCCGTGTTGTTAATGGGAAAGAAGCTGGGCTCAGCCACAGCATGTTAATAGCCTGCAAGTGAGCCAGCTCAGAGCAGGCAGTGGGGAGCTGGTGGGAATAGGGATCAGATAACCTGGAACAAGGAGTTGCATAGGTGCTCAGGGTTAAAAACCTGGTGAAAGAAAATAGAGGTGTGGGATGGTGGGAAAGATATGCCACCACTTTTGCCACAAGGGTTAAAAAATTACAAACAGCATTCCAAAGCAACTCAGGAGACAGGATACCTGTTTCTTTCCAGTAGCTGCAGGCCTTTGGGGTAATGAATTCGAAGAGTCTCTGTGCTATCCCCTAAGGGACACCGTGTCTGCTTTCTAAACCTCTGTGCTTGCTGCTCTTTGTACTGACAAATACTAAGCCTCAAAGAACAAGCAGAGCTTTGGATCAAAGTGTGTTGGAAGCAGGGGGCTGGGAGAACAGGGTGGGTAGGCAGAGCTTGCAGGGGCTTAACTGGGGATAATGGGGGACTGCAGCCCAAGGCGGAAAGGTTGGCTGGACCTGGCAGATGAGTTCTGCGGAGAGCGCTAGAGAGCATGGATCCAGCAGTGTGGGCACCAAAGGGGTCTCGGGCTGGAACATCAAGGGTGCAGCATGCCAGGGCTGAGCAGTGTCAGCAGAGGTGTGTGGGCTCGTTGCAGGGGAGTTGGACTAGGTGACCTTTAAAGGACCCTTCCAACCCAAACTGTTCTATTCTATGACTGTATGAGCCCGAGTGTCTGGGAGGATAACCCAGGGCCAGGGTGCCTGGAGACGAGGTCTGTGCCGTGGTGGCAGACATCCTTTCCTGCTGCTGACCGGCCCTTTCTGTGTTGTGGTGTGTCTAAGGGCTCTTGTGTTGCTTTTAAACAACTGGTAGCACGGGCACTCCAGATGCCAACAGGGTGAAGGGAGGAAAGCAGCCCCTCAGGCCATGATCGGGCAGTCCTTGGGCAAGCTCTCTTTCCTGACAGCATCACTGCTAACACCCCTCCGAAGCCAGGTCTTGGTTTTATTTCATTCCCTCGCTTTGACAAGCCACTGTCACTGTGCTATTTAATGGACAAGGGTTGGCTTTGCGTTTTCCCAGAACAAGGCCACCGTTAAGTGCACCCAGCCAGCAAAGTGATGTGTTTAGCGAAGCATGGTGCTCTGCGCTACCTGGGTCCCACTGAGTGGGAGACCTGCTCTGCTCTTTCTACACTCCCCCGCACTCTCTGACAATTCCACTTAGTGGAACAACTTTTGCAACCTGTCTTCGTGGTGCTCGCAGTGCCTCAGCAAAGGAGAGCTCCCCAGGCTCCAGTACAGGGTGCTTAATATTTAACCCTGCTTCAAGTTTGTGTTAAAGCTCCCAGTTGGAACACGTGACTGTTCTGTATGGGTTTGACATGCGTTTGCCAGTGCTGGTCTGCAGGAGCTTGCCCAACGAGCAGCACATCGTGAGGCCAGCCTGGCGTGCCCCCGGGTGGGAGAGGGCACGCCTGGGGCAGCAGAGCTGAACGTGGGCCTGGCAGGACCGTGTGAGGGACTGCGAGGGCAGGGTGGCTGTGATGTGTCGGGATGGGTCCACGCCACTCCAAAGTGCAATGCTCCTTTAGGATGACCAGGCTGGCTCCAGAAGAGTTGGCACCATCACCTGAGATGGTGCAGCACTGTGCCAGGGTGTCTCAGGGCTACAGGGGCGATTTAAATAGTCAGTCTTGGATAGGACTAGCTGGAAGGGTCTTGCTGGAGAGAGGGACTGGCAGAAAAGAGTTTTGCTTAAAGTTGCTTCAGCACCAAGCATGACCGCGATTTATCATTTGTCAGAGCTGTAGGTCCTGCAGCTCTCCCCTGCCCTGAACTCGCTGGGAGAGCATGGGTGTGCTGGGCTCTGGCTGCTGATTCCTCATGTGGGTTCCATTTCTCTTTCTCCCTCCTCTCCAGGGGTTCTCGCTTGCGGCTGGCATGGCAGAGTACGTCCCCCAGCCTCCCTCCACCTGGCCCACGGGCCCGCAGCCCCCTCACGCCTCTGCCGTCTGCCCGATGGAGCCTGTGGATCTGGGGGTCTCAGAGCAGCCAACGCCGCCGGAGCAGCCGCCATCCTCCCCAGAGCTGGGTGAGGATGAGGAAGTCACCTCCCCGCCGGACCCTGATGTCCCCTACCCCGACTTGGCCCCAGTTGTTTTCTTCTGCTTGAAGCAGACCACCAGCCCGCGGAACTGGTGCATCAAAATGGTGTGCAACCCATATCCTTTCCAAGCTGCCCCTTCTCCCTCCCTGCCTCTCATTCCCTCCTGCCCCATCCCTCCCTCTCCCTGCCCTCCTGGGGTGCCTGGCAGGTAAGAAATGACATTTCCTACATACTTAATGACAGGCTTTGTTCCTTGCTTGCCTTAAGCAGAAGCTCAGCTGTTTTAGTGTGTGATCAAAAGAAGCTGATTATGAAAGAGGGGACTTCAGAGAGAGCTGCTGACAGCCCCAGCCATAGGGGGCTGGGTGAGAGGAGAGCAGAGGGGTGAGGAGAGGTATTTTGGAAAGGCCTGTGCTTCCCCTTCCCTGCTCCCTTTTAGCCTCTGCCTTGGGACAGAGTGGGAGCTGCTAGCCCAGGAGCTTGTTGGCAGGCTGCCATGAATGGCAGAGGTGTCTTCTCCCGCTGAGCGTACAGATCTCACTCATCTTGCCCTTGGTGAGGGAAGCTCCACTTCAGGACCATGGCTGCAGGGACACCTAGGTGACCTCTTGCCTGTCAGCAGGAACATGTCACTGTCCTGCCAATGTCTTGCCGTGATGCCTGGGCAGGATTGAATGGGAAAAATCTGTTCAGAGTTTGACACTGAGCCTCAAATGCCTGGGGGGAGCTCTCCAGGAGGTAGGCATGACCTTCCCTTGCACAGGAGGTCAGCAGTCACGCTCAGTGCCGTGACTGCAAGGAGGCCCCTGCACCCGCCTGTGCAAACGATGACCACCTGCACAGCTCATTAGCACTGGGGCTGCTGGGAAGTGAACGGCTTCTGTGGCTCCGAGCTTGATGCCATATAAAAAACAGGTGGAGGGGTTTTACTCTTCTTTAGACTGTGGGGCCCTGCAGATGGGGAGGAGGTGATGAATCATCAAAGAAGTTGGTCTGGAGTTTTGTTTGAACCTTTTTCTACCTAAAATCTTAAGTGATGGTACTTTCTACCTGGAAGTTTTTAGTTCCTGGTTAGGTGGGTATTATCTGTAAGGATGCTTGTTATGATTTTGATGCATTGGCTTCTAGATTAAATCTGAGTGTCTGGACACACAGCAGAGACTCACAAAATGTTTTTGAGAGCCTTTTCAGCTTCAAGAACCAAACCCTGTGTGAAGTCCTGAGGTGCTGTCAGCAATAACAGATGACCTTAGATGGCTGATGAATCTGGAGATTTGTTCCCATTTCAAACGTAGGAAAAGGTTTGGGTTTCAGATTTGAGCTTGTCTTAAGTTCAGAAGCTCTTAAAGGGGTGTTGTAGTCTCAAGCACAGGTTATGACTGAGAACTTGTTGGAGATTTAGGTTTTCTGCTTTCCTTTCTACTGGCTGCTCCTTAAAACTTTAAAACTTGGTATTGAATTATGCATTGCCTTTCAATCACTGTGTGTCTGCACTGGTTATTGTGTCCTGTGAATCTTGTCCCAGCATGTGGAGGGCTCAAAGCATGAAAGGTTTGTGTCTCGGTGCAAAGGCTGGATTTAGAAAATGAGAGAAGAGTAATACTGTGGGGTTGGGATGAAGATTTGCTCTTGAATGGGGGAAGAAGAGAAGAGCGTATCCCTATTTTTGGCTAAAAAGTCTGTCAAAACAGTCCCTCTGGTTTGGTAGATAGCTCTCATACCTTAAAGTCCTTGCTATGTTATCCAATGACTTTGGTACTGTATGTCTATCTTAGTGTTTAAATGTTGTTTTTGTTTTAACCCTTAGTATTTGACTCTGAGAAGGACTTTTTTCCTAGTAGAAGCTCTGGAAGGAAGGAGAAAACCTCATGCAATCACCTGTTGATGACATTACACCTGGCTACATGTGACACAGGGGGTGAAGGACAGTGGTGGGGCTGCTGGAAACCTTTGGAAAGGGTTATTTCAGACCTATGGTTTCAGTGCAGCTGCGTGAAGTTAGGAGATCATTTGAAAAGCAGAGTGGGTGGGGAGGATTTAGTTCTTTTGATTTCCCCTCACCCTTGAGGTCCTGATTTTGAATGGGTCATATTGTAAGTAGTTCCCATAACTTTTCAAATGAGGGGTTGGGTTTGCACCCTGCAAGTTTCTTACAGATAATCATATGGCTTTTGGCATAACACTTTTTTTGATAGCACCATAGAAATGATACAGTTCTATGGCCTGGCGGCAGGTCACTCACCGTGGTGTCATCCTTGTCTGGGAATGAGCCCCTTTGTAAGAGATGCTTCCATGAAAGTCAAATCAGGTCTTCTAAGAATTTACATGCTTGCCTGCTTTTTCTCTGCCTGAAGCCTTTTTGCCCCTGTTACATTGGGCTGTTGGGTTTCCAGTGCACTTGTGCCAAACAGGGACAGGCTGAGTCACTGTTACAGGACAACACCTGACCTTTCCTGAACATTCAGCAAAAAAGATGGGGCATTAATTAAAAGCCTGTTAATCTTCTCATTGACTTTCTACTAGGCCAGAGCTTCATGATTGTTGTTGTGGAAGTACTGTCAATGAGACTTAAAATGGAAGCTCTGATCGTTAAGGACTATGTAGCAGTTTTTGTAAGCGCAAGGTCATTAACCACCAAATTTCAATTTAGGTAATTGCATTCTACCTACTTAAGTCCCCCTCCCCTGAAGATTATTTTTCCTTCCATGAGCAGTCCTGCAATTTTGTTATGTGCTGTTAAACAACTGCCACATTGCTTTGCTGCAGTGCAGTAAAAGGAGAAAGAACCACTTATATCCCTGCTTTGAATTAACTTCTGGATGCATGCTAGCGTATAAATGTCTGACGCTGTTATTGCATACATTGTAGACCCTAACTCCCTTTTAAGACAGGCACTAGGTTCTGTGTGAAACTTCTGGTATTTGCCCATAAAGGGAGGATTTACTGTGCTTTGTGCCGTTGCTGTATGATGCAAAGGGGCCTGATGCTTTGAAGTTGGGTGATTACACGTTTCTGGGGGTGTCTTTACATGTGATGTGAAGGAATGCTTGGATTGCCCTAGTTTACTGGTGAACAGATTTTCTTAATCCTGATTAACCTCGTTAGATACAGGTAGTTGTGGTTTGGTCAGCTGGGAATGCAGTGCGGTGCACGTCTGGAACCTGGCCTGGTAAGCGTGCCTGTCTGCAAGGAGTCTGGCGTGAGGCAGCTCCTGAGCAACCTGCCTGGTCACCAAACACTTTGTTTAGGTTGATTTCTGGTCTCTGTTTTGACGAACAGGCGTAAGGGTGGTTGTTCAGCGTTGCAGACCATGGGATGTTGCAGCTGCAGTGTTAACACAGTCAATGTTTGAGAGATAGTTATGGGCAAGGCTGTAAAATATATATTCTTCCTTTTATAAAACCTAAACTTCATGTCAAATAGGATTTCAAGTCAGGCTCAGAGGGGAAATAGGGTGAAAAGTGTGAAAACATGTTTCTAAAACAACTGTAGCATTCATCTTATGAATTTATAAAGTGTTTGGGACTAAATAAAGGCAGTGCCACATGGCGCCTTACAAATGGGTCCTGATGCACTTTGCAAATTGTGGGAAGATTGAGATACGCCTGGATGTCTCCATTGCTGTTTGACTCCTTGGGGTTCCATGAAGACTTTACGCTTTGTCCATCTCTAGGGTCAAGCGCAATAGATTTGGGTTGTCCTTTGAGCCTTTCTTTAAAAGAAGCCCTTTCCAGGAGGCCTGGACCTCCCTTTGCTGTCGTATCTATAATATTGATGTGACAATGAGAGCAGGAGTGAAGCGTGCCATTAAAAAAAAATCAATGCTACAACTGTAGCAGTAATGAGAGAGTCTCTGCAGTTCACTGCTCTGTCATTTTCTTGCTTGTTCTTATACACCAGCCCCCTTCCCTCCTCCCTAAAGCGTGTTGGCCATTTGGACTTCTGTTTTGCTCTCTGGCAGCTAAGTGTTGTGTTTCCAGTTGATTTCAGTAGTGTAGGAGCAGCGGGTCAGGTTCCATGTGTGCAAAAGCTTATGTATGCACTTAATTTTTAGTACTGGGAGCTGTGTTTTATAGGGTTTAGAGCAGGGTGGCTTCTTGAAGCTGGTATAACTGCTTGTGTGTACTGGGGAGCTGGCTTGCAGCTCATTAGCCTTGAAGATCCACCAAGTAGGGGCTTTGCCATCCTACCTGTCCCTAGAGGTCCTACCATGCTTCTGGAGGTACCTTTCCTGTAACTTGTATGGGCCTGGGCCATGTGCTTGGTGCGGAAGGAAACAGGACTGGTCTTGGGTATACTGGTGGGGAACTGGGAAAACCTACAGATTCATTCCCCACCTCCTTCCTGCCTGGTGCCACAGGTGTTGGTTGGCCCATATGTAAACAATTATAGGGTGGTTGTCGATGGCGATAGCGATGTTCCATGCTGGCACTGCCCTATGGGAGTGGGGTGGAGAATCAAATGCTTGAGCAGTAAAGAAGATGATGTGCCTGTGGATTGGTAACTGGTACTTCCCTTGGCGATGCCATGGTGCGTGGGGACCCTGTGCTGCCAAACCCAACGCTTGTCTCGTGTGAGATGTGACTGACAAATTATTTGCTTGTTAATAAGTTTTGGGTGAACAGGTGTGTTATATATCACACCATGGTCAAATACCAGTTTGGGCACCTTGTTTTGTGTGAGTGAAATTCTGTAGTGTGTTGTACTTGTTTCTGCCTTAACCTGCTGCCTTGTGTACTGTTAAACCCTGGATGCAGTCTTCATAACAACTAGATGTAGCTAATTAATAAGCAAACACCAGCTGCAAATTTATTGCAAGTCTTGTAATAGTTGATGTCTGTCTTCAGGCCTGAGCTTCTGTAATCCTCTGATCAGATTTACTTTTCACATTTATTTACATGTGTGTATATATAAAAATAAAGGTTCCTGCCTCTCTAGCAGGTAGCGAAAAGCTTGGAAATATGACCAGAAGGTATAATAATACATCAAAAATTGAGTGACCTATGAATTTTAAGCAGCATTCATCATTCTTGAGGACCTAGGGATCATGGCTTTCCACTCTTGGGGTCAGCAGTATCAGCTTTTATGTGCATACCTGGAAAACACTAAAATGCATATGTTATTCCTGCTTTTCTGTTTTAAAGACAGATCTCTCCTGTCTCTCTTAGCACATCTAGCTTGGAAGACAGATCAAGTCTGGCATTTATTTGAGGCCTTGTGATAGCTTTGTGTCATCCTAGGTAGCCAGGCAGATGTTGCTGCTGTGCCCTTAGGAATGGGTTGATTTCTGTTGATTACACAGCTCTGTAGACTTCCTTCCAGCCAACAGATATAGCTGTGTACCCAAGATCCAACAAGTGCAAGGCACCTTCTCTCTGTAAGAGCTTGTCTAACCTCTCCGCACTCCATAGCGTGCTAAATCAACTTTGCGGTCACTGCAGTTGCATGGCAAAGTGAGCTGATCCAGAGCTCTCCGGTGGACATGCGGCACACCTCTGGGTATGTGCCGAATGCTTTCCAAGCTTTAAAAGGGGGCAAGCCTGCTTTGGATCCTGCTGTTTATTTCTGCCAAGCTCTCTACTGGTGGAATGAAGTTTGCTATTAGCAAATAAGGGTCACTTTTAATAAGCATATTGTCCATAAACTTGATTAAGATTTGAAGGCAGTGGATGCACCAGGCCAGCACAGCCATCTCCCCAAGACCAGTCTCTCCTCAACTACTCTCCTCTGCTGTGTAAACAATATGAGCTTTAAAAGCAGTTGTTTCCTATGCTTGTGAACTGACCCTTCATTTCCCTGTTAATTCCCCTCCCGGGAAGCTGGCTGGGCTTCACCCTGTCTAACTGTGGCTGAAAAGCAGGCATCCAGACTCTTTCCGTAGATATTTGACAGACTGCCATCTGTAGCAGGAAATTTGGCATGCTTAACCCCTCCCTTCAGAGGGTGAAGCTGCTCCCTGGAGGTACCCCTTTTTCCTTCTTTACAGGAGAGGGATTTTTGTGGATAGTGGGCTGCAGGGGTTGCTGGCTACCATCCTGGGCTGCCTTTCGTATTGCTGTGCTGTTTGGCTCCCCAGATGCTGTGGAGGGAGGCAAAGGGGAAGGCAGGGAGCAGGTTTAGTTTTGGGAATGGTGCAGGCTGAACATTTAAGTGTTTCCATAATGAAACAATGAGCATCTTATTTTTTGTGGGATGAGATGACACTGTCTGCCTGGACTATGGATTGGGGGGAAAAGGAATTTACAGAACTACAGCTTCTTTCCTGGGTTAGGAACCCTGTTTCCCCATTGTGCTTGTAGGCAGATGACAGAAGGAGTATGATAGTGCTCAGGACCTGCCCAAGTACTTGGGAAGGAAGGTGCCTCTGTGAAACTAGTGACAAGGGAGTGCCATTATTATGGGTTCTTGGATGTGCAAGTTTACGACGGGAGGTTTACAGGGATCATTTGCACAGTCAGACATGGTGTAAATGGAATTTAAACTCGTGTGTCGTCATTAGGTAACACACAAGGGATGGATATGTTTGAAGGGGATTTGCATGCTTGCAATCTGTAAGAAATTGGCTGGGCTGTGTGTATGCAAGATGTACGCAATTCCAGGCAAGTGGGCAGATGTAAAGGGATGAGGTCTAAATTTGGCCGGCTTGCAAGCTGGCCCTGTGTATCTAAGCACAAATGCTGAGATGGGATATTTCCCTGCCTCCCATCCCTTTACCTTAGTCTCTGGGGGGTTTTATAGTGAGGAGTCAAAGACCATGCTTTGGAAATGAAGCAGTGCAAAGCCAGAACTCTGAGGGAAGGTTTAATGTTTCTAGGGTCTAAAAAAATCAGAAATAAGGCTGAAGAAATTCTTAGTGTATACCTAGTGTCTTCATGCAAAGCTCTGAGCGTTCTTCCTGTTACTGAAGGATAGATTCCTACTGTTGGAGGAAGGGCTAAATGCAAAATACTGAGAAGAGACTGTGGTTTAGGAGAGGGGTATTCTTTTGCTGTGTCCCCACTACATGCCAAAAGCAATAAAAGACCTGCTAATGCTCCCTGCCCTGATGCTTCAGGAAAGTGGGGTTAGGACTCCTGCTGCAACAGCTTTTTACAGGGTATTTCAGTGTGGTTCCTGAATTTCTGGGCAATGAATGGGGAAGGTGTGGCGAAGCAGGTGGGAGAGAGTAAAGGATGAAAGGCTCCTCCTTGTCTGGTGTAAATCAGTGTTGTTCTGCTATACCTAGTGACTGTTTGCACGAGCTCTTCGGGCTAGGTTGGGAAGATTGGTCTCGTCTTGTCATACAGGACAGTGTTATCCAGTGCAGACAGTGTGGTTTGTGCCAGCCTGGGGGGTACGTGGTAGTGCCAGGCCAGAGGAGAGAGGTGATGTGCTCAGCCGAACGTGAGGATGGTAGCAGTGCCTCCTTTGGGGGATCTTGCCATCCCTCTGCAAAGTGCATTGCTGAACCGAAACAAATGCTTGACAAACCCTTCTGGAGCATATTGTGTTTATTCACTGGAATATATTTTGCCTTGGAGATGAGAGCCATTTATTCTCTGAAAAATGGTCAGTTTGCCTTTTTCAGCCTTTGTGAACACTGGAGCAAGGCGTGTGAGGGAGCCAGAGGGGGCTCTTGGAGAAATAAAGGGCAATAAAAATACTCATTTTGAGTTTAAGACCTATAAAATATGCTGACCAGACCTCTAATTGCATGTTCTGTCATAACAATGTGAATTAAATAATGCAATTAACCACTAACAAATTGAGCAGCTGCCTATTTGAGGACTTGACACTCTTTCCACCCCAGACTATGGGGAAGGGCCTGCAGCCAGTGGAATTTGGTCGGTATTGTGGGCATAACACTTGACAGGAGCTGCCTCAGGTGAGAAATGGTTAAAAGCTGCAGCTCTTCAGCACCAAATGGCCTGCACCTGCTCCCAGGATGGTTGAGAAGAAAGACTGTAAAAAACTTGGCCCATTGCAGACCGGTGGAGAGAACAGGAACAATGAGCCTGCCAAGCTGTCAGCCTCTAAGCTGGGAAGATCTTTATAGTCCTAGGAAGGTACTGCCTTTGGAAGATGGATGTAGGAAGGCTGCAGCCTGGTATAACATGGACCAGGCTTGAGCTTGCACCTGTATCTGTCCCAGGCTCGGTTTAGCCATTGGTTGTGGTTGACCCAGCACATGTTGGCCAGCTCCTTGCCTGAGTCCCCCTCGTATCTCCATGTGCTTCACTGGCAGAGGGTGAAGGAGGTCCTGTTTGAAGTGTGCTTCCCTGAAATGCGGTTTGTGGCCTCTTGCTGATGGGGTTAGTGGGAGGAGAGCTGGGCAGCAGTGGGAAGTGCCACCAGGCTAGGCTGGCTGATCAAAGGGACAGATCCAGTTGGTGGATTGGGTTTGTCCTGTCTTAGTTGCTGCTGCTGCTGCTTGGGCTGTGGGCTCGTGCTGTGCTGCCTCTGTCAGGGAGGGAATGCTGCTGGCTTTGCTGCCCTGCCTGCTCTGCTGGAGAAATGAGCATGGACCACCCTGGGGAAAAGTTTTGGAGGAGGGGACAGGCTAGCCAAGGGGGATGTTGTTTATTCTGGCTGGAGAGGACAGCCGAGTTGTGATCAGCAGCAAGGGAGGCAGGTGAGAATGCAGCTGGACTTGCAGAAGAAGAGATGAAGTGTGAGTATGAAGATATAAGACAAATGGATGGGGAGTGATAAGTGGAGGTTATCTAGGTTGGGAACAGCTACTCTGGCACCATGATGCAAATTCCTGCTGAGCAAGGCAGGCATTTCAACAAACCCTTGTAATCAACGGCATCAAAGGCAGTCCATAGATCTTAGAGAGTCAGTAAGAGTGCTTGATCTTCATTGACTGCCATCAGGGACCGATGAAGAAAAGGAGGTGGTGTGATGGTGGTGGAACCCTCCTGCTAGAAGACCTGCTTAGGCATTTGGATGGGTTAGCTGGTCTGGGGGCTGGAGCTGGAGTGCAGTGCTGTGGCTGTAAACAGCTTTTGCCTGCCCAGCCCTGACTCTGAGGTCAGCCAGTGGGGAGGGAGATGGAGAGCTTAGCCTGACCTTCCTGCCTGAAGGATGCCTGTGCCTGCCTCCAGCTTTCTCCCTGCCTGTTGCATCAGTGCAGATCAGGGGAGGGGAGCAGCTCCCTGGGTGGGACGGGGGCTGTGCAGAGCTGTGACGGGGGCCATTTACACTTATGTTACTGCAAGTCATCTAGGAGGAAAGAGAAATCTGTCCTTGCTTATGATGCAAACCCAGACTCTTTGCTTATCCTTTCTTCCTTTAGTTTTCTCTCCCCCGGTCTCCCCTCGTCATCGCCTACTGTTGTGCTTCAGTCTATAAAAGCTGCCGTTGCGCCCCCTCCTCAAGTGTGACTGGGAGCCGCTGAATCCCCACAACTCCTCCAGCAGCCCCTCCTGTGACTCGCCACCCTGTCTCTCCCCTCTCCTTTCTCCATCTGTGTCAGTCTGTCATTTTTCCCCTCTCTATTTTTTTTCCTTCCCTCGCTGTCATTCCCGGGTTTCACTGTTAGCAGCCTGTCGCTGTTGATTGCTGCCGTGCTCCAACTGGCTCTTGCTGTAGAGTGCCCTTCTTAGCCAGTATGGTGGGCAACGGGCTTCCTGGGGGGAAAGGTCAGGAGCTAAAGGGAAGGCCTGAAGGTAGGATTTAAGCAGGAGGAATAACTCATTGGCTTAGAAGCAGGGAAGAGTCCAGGGCTCTGCAGAGATGTGTAGAGCTTAGCTGGGAAGAGTGGGTTTCCCCTGTCTGCGGGTTACCTGCAGTGCAGGGTCAGTATATGGCTGTGGGGGGACAGAGTGAGGAATCAAGGGTGAGGAGTGTGAGGGTGATGAGAAATTAGGTGATCTTGGTGAGAGGCAAGGCTGGATGGATAGAAGGGTGGTGATATCTGAAGTGGTGATCCAAGCTTGGTGGCTGTGCCATGGTGGGATTGTTGCCTCTTCACCCTCCTCATCCTCACAGGGTGCTTCCATCCTCATCTGGAGCATAATTCCCTACCCTAGGTCAGCACCTATCCTTCCATACCCTCCAACGTGTGAAGTGGCATCCCTGACATCCCCATCCTGAGCTGTCGATGTGCAGGAGCGCTGTGCTGATTGCAGTAGGACTGTGATGGGTGGCAGGTTCCAAGGGCTGTGCCCACCCTTGGAGCAGGGACAAGGCCCTGCTCTGTGGGGCAGAGTGCTAGCAGGTAAGCACGCCCTGGAATGGCTCTGCTGGGGTTTGCTGCTGGAGTTTGCTGCTGGAGCAGCTGGCCCTGGTTCCCTCTGGGAGGTAGCCAGCTCCGTGCTAATCCCCGCTCACCAGAGCTGGCTCTCATAGGCAGATACAGATGTGAGCTCAGCACACTGGCTGTGAGCTGCGTAGCTGTGGTCTCCCGGCCCTGTGCCCCAGCTTGGAAGCTGGGCAAGGTGCTCAAGGGTTTGCTTACAAAAATGGAACCAACCCTGCTGTCTTGGCCTTGTTCCTGACCCCCAAATGTTTGAGAGCGCTTTCATCTTTACTTTAATAACTTGGTTTTGTTTATCACTGCCTCCCCGGAGTAGCATAAATGCTGAAATACCACAAGGGCTTTCAGGTTACTTGTAGCTTGAAGTAACTGGATGTCTTGAGAGGCAGAGTGAACCAAATGCACCTCTTGTGGGATTTTGGCTCTTAAAGAGTCACGGATGAAAAGGGCTAACATCAGTACAAATTCATCCAGGAGGAAGCTGTTGAATCCAGTGCTTGTAATGTTAGCTATGAGATTTGCCTCAACAAGCAAGAAGGGAAGGGATGGAAAGAAAACACATGGTAAAATATTAAACTCCCTGTTGAAACAGGCAGTTTGTAGCAAACAGCAGCTGTTCTCTTTCATGGCATGGAAGAGGCAGGAGCTCAATATTTGAGGGCGGAGAAATATTTTCTTCCACACAGAGGTTGATAGTTTCTCAAGCCCGAGATCCAAAATTCTCTGCTTGCCTTCCAAGCCCTGCTTATTATTTTGGGAGCACACTAAAACACCGTGAAGGGTGTACTTGGCACATCTGCCTTGCTCCATCCTTCATACACCCCAAAAGGATGCTTCCTGCATTTACCTGTATCTTGCTTCTCAGCCAAGAACTTGGCACTCTAGCGTGGCAATAAGTCCCCCTGTGAATACCATGTCCTTATTTTCTACAAAATATATTATAGATCACTTACCAGCCAGCTAGCAGGAATTGTTAATAAGCTCTGTGATCAATAATTAAGATAAACATATTTTAGAAGAGTATGCTTTGTGATGTGTTAAAATTATTACGTCATTGGTTTTGTTCAAATGTTTACCAACTTGTGATGTCATTTTTGCTCCAAGTCTTCTGGTTTTATGGGTGAATCTGGCAGCCTCTGCTTTGTCCATATGTGAGATTCAGGCCTTGAAAGTGTTTGTGTCTTAAGTGAATTATATTAATAAAGACATGCTTGTGGAAGTGCAACAGTAATAATATATTGCCTTTGTGGTGCTGCCTGATGTTCAGTGCCTCTGGCCGACTGTGATATTTCTTAATGAAGGATGTTATTCTTTTCCTCAAGGCAATTTTTTTGCTTGCTTTTGTGTGTGTTGTTTTTCCCCCCCAGTGTCTCCTTTCTGATTCATTTCCTTGATGGAGTAGGATCCTTCCCTGCTTTGGAGTGTGTTCCTCTTCTCCATACTTGTTGACCCACTGTTTAGTAGCCTCTGTGCTGGCAACTGCCCTTGTCTTCCTACCTGGAGCCTTCTTTGGCAAGGGGTTTTTAGTGACTGGAGGGGGCCCTACATGGCCACTAGCTTTATACAGGAAAAGCCTTTGGAGGCAGCATTCTTCTCTGTTTCCGTGTAGCATTTTGTTTGTCCTACGCTACAATCTACTACCTTCTATTTCTTATCGGTTGGCCCTGTCTCTCTGTGTATTGGTGACCTCCTGATACTACACTGTTTCTTCCTTGCTGGGTGCTGAGTAATGTTTTCCTTCATCCCCTCCCCCGTGGGATCTCTGAAGTCCCATGGTTCATATAAGGGCCGTGCACAGAAATGGGATCAAAGAAATGGGAGACATAGTTTTCATAGTTACTACGAGGTGGTAATGAGGTTTTCTAAAGCTGCCCGACTTTTCCTGTTGTAACAACCTTTTTGTCCCTTAATGAAATTTTAATTTGAGGTCTGGGAGACAGGCACCAGGCCAAAAAACCTGGGAAGGATAATGAACTGGGCGGGGACGACAAAGAAGGCCAGGAGGAAAAGAAGTCCAGAAGGTCAGGCAGACAGCAGGGAGCTACAGTGGAAAGCTTATACACCAGATATCTGCCCACCAGAAGGGAGGGACTTGGGGAGCCATGGCATAAGCAACCTGGAGAGGGGCAAGGTTAATGGGGAGTGTGGGGCAGGTAACCAGGCTGGGGAAGGTGAAGGTGAGGATCTGGATGGGAAGCAGCTGGCTGAGAAGGCAAAGGCTGGGGCAGTGAGCTCAAGCGGAGGTGGGCTGGGGGCTCAGCCTGCTGTGAGAAGAGGTGGGGTGGGAGCAGCCCATGTAGGGCTAGTGGGGTGAAGTAATGTCCCTACCCCAGAGCCTGCACATTTTGCATTCCTGTTTATTTCCATGTCCTTGCTGCCAGTAGACTTCTACAAGGCCCGTTGGCTAAAGAGGTATGCCATCCCTCCCTGTGGATGCAGGGAGCCTGTGGAAAACCCACATGAATATGCAATGAAAGGTGGTGTTTAAAGGCAGTATGGAGAGGGGGGAAACTGAGGTTCCATGTTCAACCTTAATTCTATCATAATTTTTCAGATGGAGTCCTATCAAAACAGTCCCTCCTGAGCATATCCAAAGCACGTTGTTCTCCTTGTGGTAGCTGCTCATGTGTCCCCATTTGGAGGGGTTATTTACAGGGTGAGGAAAGGGGTCTGGGGGGCTGCCCTGCTGCCCAGTGTGAAAGCAGTGTTTGAGCATTGATTAACAAGTGCTGGTCAAAAAAACCTCATGTGCTTCTGCATAGACAAAACATTTTTTTCTGCAACTGTAGGAATTCTACTTTTCCACAAAAAAAGGAGTGGTCATACCTGCTATAGAAATTTCAGGTCAAGCTGCCAGTCAGATGAAGTTCTAAGCAAATGAGACGGGGTGTTGGAAAAGAGAAGAGTTTGGGGTAGGATTAATTAAAATTAGTGTTATCAGTGTGGCTGCATACGGCCTTCTATCATGTAGTTCAGCTCTCACTGAAGCCTCAGATTTCCCCTCCAATACAATAATAAACTATTAAAGTAGGTACTTTAAAAAAACTCTTCCTCCTCCAGAGAACCATAACCCAGGCTTTTTTTTTTCCAAGCACAGAATTAATTGCATCCCTCCACAGTATCTTTGAGGTGCTGTTATTTCTTTAAAATGCATTTCCAGCATATTGTGATATGTCACACATCCTTTAAATATCCAATAGCTTTTTAACTTTTAAAAATCTATTTCACACTTAGTGGCATGCCTGTAATGCATTTTTCTGGAATGTGTGGCAGATGTCTGGGGAAACTGTGTTTTGTCCCATATGGGGGTTATTTTACTGAAAAATGAAATAGAATTGGCACTTCATTTGATTTCCCTGAGCTGTCGCATCAGGGATTCTCTGGCTGGGTGTGAGACATGAATCCAGATCATAGGTAGACTGCAGAAGGCAAAACGTGTTCTCTGGATGAAGGGGAACTTCCCATGGAAGAACATCCTCCAATGGCTGCAAGGGGCGGGGAGAATGGGCTGGGGAGGTCTGCTCTAGGATATCCTGCTCCATGGGACTTTTCAGGATGCTCTGGAGATATGGAAGTAGCAGTAAGTGTGTACTCGGACCTTCCTCAATGAGGAGGAAGGTGGTGGCAGCTTTGGGGTTACTCAAACCTTCAGGGAACTCCTGACTCTTGTGACCCAAGTTCCTGAGGTGGGAACTAAGCTAGGAATTCAGAGGTGGGTGTTGCTGAATTTGACTCCTAGGAGGAGTCCTAAATGCCAGGACTGCAGTCATTTTGGATGTGTCAGGTCACGACTGTGTGGCTGTGGGTTAGGGACAGAAGAGAAACTGTCATCGCTGCGTTGGCCAATAATACCTGTGTTTGCAGGGACCTGATCACGTTTCTGGTTTGACTCCTCTTCCTCTCTACCCTGTCTGAATGTGGCCTTGTGTCCCTTTGTCCTATGGTGAATTGTGTCCCTGTATTTTCTTTTTCCTGTTCCCCATAAACAGGGAGACACTGAGCACAGTTTGGGGCAAGCCCCCCCTCCCCCGCATCCTTTGCCCTGGAACATCAGAGGGAGAGGCAGAGGAAGGAGGTAGAGCAGAGGAAGGAGGTAGAGCAGAGGAACTGCGGCAAGCCCCTCAAGCTACTGCCTGTGCCAACATCTTGCCTTTGCTGAGACAAATGTAGTGGAGATAAATACCAGGTGTCTCTCGAAGAGTAGTTAAGCATGCTGACAGTCCCTGTTTTGTCACGTTGGGATAGCGGAGTCTTTCTTCCAGCTTCACATTTCAAAAGATTGCCTGGGCACTTGGCCCACCCCTCTTCTCGCTCTCAACCTGGGAGATGTGTTCCTAAGTTTCTAGGCAATAAAAATGCCGAAGGCTTATTTGGCTGCGGTAGCCCTCGCTGCTGGTATGTGTGGGCACGGCGTGCTGCTGTTGAGGCATTTCTGGGCAGAGCTTCCAAGAGACAGAAGAGCGTATCCCTGGGGGAAGCTATGGCCCAGGACACTGCAGCAGGGAAAGCAGGAAGGTGCTGGCTATCACCCGAAATAAAAATGCGAGGGGCTGGGTGGCTGAATGACCACAGGACAGAGGGTGTCTGTTGTCCCACCTGAGGGACACAAAGGTGTCAGGTTAGATAGCTGTAGCAGGAGAGAGCGAAGTGATTATTTCGTTCCCTGGCCACTTGACTTCTCTGGGTACTTCTTGAGTGCGATTAAGCAGATTAGTGTCATGCACTTGAGACTTTGTCTTGTACCGATGGCTTTTCTCATTCTTGTTTGTGCGCGTGAAGGATTTCCTCATCCATCGCTGTGACACCTCTCCCCACCGGATACCAGATTATTCTGTTCTGATGATTAACATTTTCGTGGGTCTCAGGCAGCTTTTCAGGAACACAAAGAGAAATTCCCAATAGAGAATCTGATACAAAGTCTTTACTTTCTGGATTTAATAGTTACACCTGGGATTATTTCATCCCACTGAATGACCTCTTCTGAGACCCTGCAGCTTCCCCCAAACAGCAGCGAAGCTTTGTATTGACAGGCTTATCTCTCCACCCCTTCCCCACCAACTGTGCTGCTTATGCTTGGCGCCCTCAGGCGCTCAGCTACATGCTTGGGTTTGGAAACTGTGCGGAGGCCTCAAATGAACTGTCACGAGATTGTTACGTCTCAATCTTCTCCCCTGCTCCCTGCCTCAACGCCTGCACCCTGGGAGGGAACTCTTACAGAGCTAGTGTGGGCCTCGGCACAAACATCTGTGTGTCAGCAGCAGCCAGACCATAAAAATGCACTGAGGATGGGGCAGAAGAATACATAGGACCTTGTTCCTGCGATGTATACATAGCTCTTATGTTATTAACTCTACATTGATGATACAGACACAATAAATATATGTGACTAATAGTGATACAATTACTACACAATACCTCATCTAAATGAGTTCTTTATTACTCTCGTTTATATGCATCTGTAAATCAGAGGTGTACTTGCCATTCTCTTGCCATCCCTGAAAGATAAAGGAGGATTAGAAGACATTTGCGTTGATGAGGCTTAGGTAAATATTTGACCTATTGGCAAGTTCCTCTGCAATTATCCCACAGAGAGACTTTCTGTACTTTCCCCTGTGCATCTGGCTGCATGATGCCAGAGGGATACAGGGAAAAGGGGGGCCTTTCCACTGGGGTTTAAACTCCTGAGTGGACCTAGCAGCTTTTGACTGGAAGGCGGTGATTTAAACTTGGTGTTACTGTTCAAGGTGTAGGGGGAGATTGTGGAGCTATGATGGAAGAATAGGTGGTCATGGTGCAGGAAATCTAGTGGGCTGCTGTATTGTGGGCCAGCTGGAGGCCACTGATGGGGAGGGTAGTGACTGAAGTGCATCACACAGTTAAAATCAGGTGGCTCAGGTGTATCATGATCCCAGTGTAAACCACCATTGTTAAGAAACTGTGTGTTGATGGGTGGGAATGGAGCCCTCCCAGCCCTTCCTGGGCACCACCCTGTTCTCTGGTATATCCAGGGATGCGAGTGGTGGTTTGGTTGAAAAGCGAGATATGTGCTATAGGGCTGGAGTTCATACCCAGGAAGTTATCTGTGGGCTGGTGCTGGGAAGGACCCGTTTTGACAGGGGTGGGCGTGGGGCTGCCCCTGCCTGCTGGCTGCATGCAATGTGGGATGAGCGTCAGGGACGTCGGGCTCGGCGCAAGTAAGCACTCAAGTGTTTATGAGCCCTATCTACTGGGGCTAATAAATTGGCACTGCTCCATTGACTCTCAGAGAGCTCTGCTTGTTAACCCCAGTTCAGTGCCTCATGAGTTTCTCAAACTGGGGTGTAAATCTTGAAAAAAGGGAACAAGCTCTTGCAAGACTTTGGCCACCTTTCTTGTTTTGGTTGAATTGGCTGAATATACCATAAAGAACAGCCTTTGTCTGTGCTGTTTTCATGCTTCTGTTCAAACGAGGCACTCACTGATACAAAATGAAATCTGAGCTGGCAAGTTGGGTTTGAGTATCGGCTTCGCTAGGTTTGTGCTTTGTTCAGATTAATTCTCCTTTCCTCAAAATGCTCATGCCTCCCACTGCATCCCCCAGACAGGGAGGCAGCTGTTGAGTTGTCATTTCTCTGCCTTCATGAAGGCCCAGTGGGAAGAGGAGACAAAGCTGAACACCTTCTGCCTTCTCCTCTGACTGCAGGCAGGGAGCTGAGCTCCCGGAGGAGACTGCGCGGAGTTGCTGCCTGTGATTTGGTGGTGCTTCACTCCATGGATGCTCTTGCGGCAGGTGTTGCTGGAGGGGCAAGAGGGGGAAGCTCACAGAGAAGAGGCAATAGCAAACCCAAGCATTGTGGAGGTTCTCAGTTCAGGTACTTCACTGGTCCTCTGTATCTGTCCATCTGAGGAAGAACCACTAGGCAGGATCTCCTGGGATAGCCGGACAAGCTGGAGCATGGGGAAGGTACAGGAAAGGGCACCTGGGGACTGAGGCAGTGCATTAGTGCTCTTAGGAGCTGGTATGTCTTTAAATCTGCTGTGTTGCCATGGAGTGTGCCTGGCAGCGAAGCTCCCATGTTGCTTCTCTAATCCCCTTCAGACAAAGAATGGTGAGGAGATTAAACATGAGACAGAGAAGGCACTCTGTTTCCCGCTGTAGCATGCTCTCCTTGGCCCTCACACTCTCCACTGCCTGGGGATCTCTACAGCTTACTCGCCAACATGGGCTGGGTGAAACAGCCTTCCTGGTACTTGTCACCCAAGGCAAAATGTGTTGTTTTCCCACATCATCGAGAGCACCTGCCACAGCTTCTGCACAAACAACAAAGCAGGGAGGGAAAAGGGACTTTCAGTGAAGCCAGGAGTGTAGGTGCAGGACTGGAGGCAGCAGAACTAATGGCAGTACTCCCACTAAGGTAAACAGGAGCAGAACTGGGTTGGTGGAGGTCTGGTGTTACTTGATGTACTCAATAACAGCTGAAGAGGAAGCTAATAGTGCCAAAATGTAAAACTCCAAACATCCTTGACTACAAGTTGTTACAGGTAACATGACCTGAAGAGAAAGGAAAGGACATGAGGTAATACTTGAACCCTGTCCTTGCCTAGTTCTTCTCTTGGCTCTTCTATAAACTCTTCTCACTGCCTTGTTGACCCATCTGTCTCTGGACCTCCTACCTGTTGGTGCCCTTGCTGGCCCTGACTCAGCCCCTCAGCTGGGTAAGCCACCCTCTGCCCTGTTGCAGGGTGTTGGGGACCAGCCTCACCAGATCTCACTGGCCTCCTCACCTCGGCCCCTCAACATCTTGCTCACTCCAGTCCTCTGGTTGTGGACCAGTGTCTCTCCCTACTACATGCCATGGCCTTTTTGTCTAACAGCTGCTGTGGTACAGGAGCCCCTGCGTAGCAAGGATGGCCCTTACTCCTTTGTGCCTACACTAATCTTCCATCTCCATCTGCAGAATCTCTTCCTTTTCTCTACTCCCCTTGTTTGACAGGGAGATAGTTGACCCACTATTCCCTCAGCATGTAATAGGGGAAGAATAGTCTCTAAGGAAGGACTGAGAGGGGTGGTAGAAATAGAGGGAGAAGAACCAGCTGCTGTTCCTCTGTGGGGGAGACTATGCTGTGGTTCATGAGCAGCTTGGGTGAGGTGGGGTCCCTTCAGTGCGATGGAGTTGCCGCAGGGGCTCCTGAGTGAGCCAAACCCATGCTCCAGGAGGGAGCAGCTCCAAAGTGGTGGAGAAATGCCCTCATCTCTCAGAGTGCAGTGTGCTGAGTCTTTGCTTTAATAAGCAGTTTCTCCATGGAGAGTTTCCCAGTCCTGTGCCAGGTCTCCTTTCACAGGCCAGCCAGAAATACTTCTGGTTTAGCCAGAGGCACTTTTCCCTTTTGTGCTTGTAGGGCCCAGTGCAAACACCCTTCACTTGGGAAAACCAAGGCTGAAGTGCTGCTACAGGTGACTTGCCCCAGTGGAGCCCTCCTTGGAGAGCCCTGCCACCCTTCTGCCCCAGGCTGCCCTCCCCTTTGATTACTGTCCATGTGCAGCTTTGCTAACGGGTATCCCTCCTGCACAGCGAGCTGCCAGGCTCCTCGTGCCCATCCTTGACTACTGATGGATTAAAGGGGGTCTGAAGTGCAGGTTATTAATCCTGACCTTGGGCAATGTCTCATTAAGAATGAAAATAAACCAGAAAATTAGTAGAAGAGGAAATGAAGAGGCTGATGGCTGAAGAGAAGGGAATTGTGAGGAAGAAGTGTGGAAATGGGGAGGAAGAAATTCTGTTTGGGACATGGTTTCTCTGGAGGCAGAGGGGAGAAGGGAAAAATGGGAGGATTACAGGGGTGGGAGAGGAGAAGGTAGAGAGGTGGATCGAGAGGAAAGAGCATCTAAGGAGCCCTTGCCTAGGCGGGCCGTGGGCCTGCTGAAATTTTGTCGGGGCCAGGCTGAAGGGATGGAGAGAGAAGGATTGCAAGTCTGAAGGCTGCATGAAATATTTAAGATGCTCCATCAAGCTAACCTCTCAGTGGTGAGATGCTGGGCAGGGGAAAAGCAAGAAATATTTGGCTGATAATGAGAAGCTTAAATATATATATCCTGACAACATGCAGCTCCTTTCCATCTCACTGCTTATCTCTTTCTGTTCTGTACAAGAGATGTGCTAATTTTGCTGGACACAAGGACAGGGTTCTTCATTCTCTGATGCTTTACTGTTCCTCATGTTCTTCCTCTTTTCCCCATCCCCCAAACTGACAGCCTCCACCAGACAGTCACCAGCTTCAGGCTAGCTGGATCTTGCTCATCTCTTCCTACTGCTGGGGTGGGATACAGCTCTGTCCCCTTTGGGCACAAGTGTACCTTCTCCCTCACCCCCACTTTGCAGCAGCTGGGGACACCAGATGGGGAGTCACCTCCTCAAGCCCTTTCCTTCTCTCCACCTTGTGCCAGGTCCCTTTGGCTGTGTGGTCTTGGGAGTGGGATGACTTGAACCATCCTCAGTATAGTGAAGCTTTGAGCTCAGCTGAGGTGATGCAGGAGCAGAATCTGGTTGTAAACGTATGCACAAGGATTTTTCTGACTTTATCCCACCTTGGTTGGCAGAGGTAAAACTCTTGAAGTAATGGATGTCAGTGAATGCCTGGGGATCCAGAACCAGAAAGCTCCACTTTCTCTGCTCGTGAGGTGTTGGACCGATGCGTACTGTACTCATGTGTGATAGCATCACTTTGTTTCTCCCTTTTCCCTTCCCTCCACGCAAGCAGCAGAGAGGTGCTGCTTTCAGGCTGCATGTGCGTAATCACCGTGACCTAGATTGAGAGCTGAATCTAGAAGGAGGGGAAAACTATGCCCATTAAGTTAACAAATACAATAAATGACTACACTTGGGTGTTAAATTCACTTAGTAGTTTAGATCAGGTTTTGGTTAGGTTAAAAAAAAAAAGCGTGCGCACACAAAAAACAAAACGCACCACCCAAGCCACTGTTTTTAAATGCAGAAAACAATCCAGACTTAATTCTGAATATTTCAGCTCTGGAGACCTTATTTAGAAGTGACAAGGTACTGTATCTTGCTTTTGTGATCTTCCTGTACATGGTGAGTCCTGCCTGCTGTCTGCTCCCTCCCTGCGAACCACGCTTGATCTTTTCTGAGATCAGTGGAATTGCCTGTTCTTCCTGCTGACTCAGCCAAGGCCTGCAGGTGACAGGTCAGCAAGTGCATGTTGGGCTTCTTTTGGAAGGGGGCTGTGAAGGAAGGAAGGATATGAAGTACATTTGATATGGTTTACAAAGCAAGTGAGCCTGGGTCATTGGTCTCCAGCTCTTCTTGATTGCTCTGTCTGTCTGGCATTAGAAGACACCACAAGACACAGTTCAGTAGACAAATATTACTGTGTTTAAGGCAAAAAGTGCTGCAGGACATACCAGCATGAGTTAATAAAAGTGAAGGAGTGAACAAAAAGTAAATGTTATCTCAGACAACAAAATAACAGGCTTTCATAATGAACTAGCATCCTTCCCTAGGATTGATGGCTTCCAATATGCCTGAACTGGTTTTTTTCCACCCTTTGGTAATCACAGTCAGAACATGTTCAGAAAATCCTTTGGGTTTTTTCACTCCATCTTTTTTTTTTTTAATAAGATCCAATTTTAATACTGAAATGTCTGGTTAAGGCTGTTGATAAAACATCCGTGGTACAAGACAGCACCTCAGCATCACAGTGGCTCAGGTGAGCACTGTGCTGACAGACCCAAGTCACTCCTGCTCCCTTGGGAGTGGGTTTATTTGGCTGAGAGCTGATGTCTCCAATTCAGACAGGCTTGCCATGGTGTGTGTGTGGGGGGGAGATGTGGAGGTGAGCTGTCTAAAAGACAACTCTCTTCTCTAAGTGAGCTGTCTAGTTGCTGATGTCCAAGGCAGGTGGGCTGGATGGCCCGTGGAGGTGCCTGTCCCCTATCAGTGATGAGAAGGGGAAGCTGATTTACTAGCTCAAACTGCATCCTTACCTTCCCATGGCCTCCCTGCCTGCTGGCTAAAGCGGCATGAGGGGAATCTGAATCAGGGTGTGCGTACGGGGAGGTATCTGCCGTTACCCATGCTGAGCATGTGTCATTTGGTTGTCTCACTCCTGCTTTGCAGCACGTAGCTCTGCTCTTATGGATTGCTAATAGTCACACTGTACCAGCTCTCTGCATGTTGGTAACGGCACCCAGTCCTCGGATGGGGCTCTCCTCAGGGACCAGACTGGCATTTTGAGTGCTGGCAGTAGGGTGCTTTGTTCACTGGTGCTGGTTTCCAGTAGGTGACGGGGCTGTCAGTGGAGCAACGTGTGTGTGTGTGAACATGCGGCCTCTCCTCAGGCGTAGGGATGTGAGGAACTCGCTCTGACTCTGGAGCTCTTCCTGCCATTGCCTTTTCTCTGCCTTCGTTCCCCAGATTCTCTCTATTCTTTGCCTTGGCAGGAAGAGGTGTCCCAGTGTGCTCAAGGCTTGAAAAAACATGAGCAAAATTGGAAATGTTTCAGCTTTTTTGTACATGTTTCAATTTTTCCTTGCAGTTTACAGTGCTAGACGCACTGGATCTTATTACATAAAGATGTTGTTTCTTGTCATTAATCCAAGGCACCGTGGCTGTTCTTGGCACTCTCCTTCTAATTTGCTGTTCTCCTTGATGAGTAGCTATCTCATAGCACATACAGACTTGCTCTGTTTTAGCCCTATTCATAGCATTTGCTCCTTAACGCTAGAGTCAAAGGAAGCGTCCTTTCCTGTTTTTTCTTTTCTTTTCCTCTCCTAATTTTATTCATGATATGAAAAATAACTAGCTGGAAAACTAGAACTCCAGCCAAGACCTGGACTCCTCTTCCTGGGGAGCAAGACTTTCCAGGCTTGTCTGTTCAGGTCAGGCGGGAATTGCTATGGTAAACTCTGGATCCAGTGGAACTGGGCATTGGACCTATGGACTCAGTTTTCTCTGGAAATGCCACTTAAAAATGCTGTGAGGATGGTTGTCCCCAGCAAGAAAACAATTACCAGTGCTCAGCTGTTTGTTCTCTTATGAATACTACTAGAATATGTCAGTATTGATGCTTCAGCATTTCTCCCTTGTTGCCTACCTCGGGATTCAGAAAGCATCATTGCTGCAGCTTTTCCATGCACATGCGTGGTCTTTCGGTCAAGGACCTGACTAGTGGATGAGCTGCTCCACAGTGAAAGTTAAAGGCTGAAATGATCCAAATTCTCCCCTTCCCTCCCTCTGAGGCTAACCTTAGGCATGTTACTGGAGTCCTCTGTATTTCTTGCTCATCTGAAAATAAGGATAACTGCACTCCACGGCCTGTTGTGATGGCTAATCAAGGCTGCCTTGAGTAACTGAAGAAGCTGGGACCAAGGGGAGGATGGAAACATAAGGAACTGTTGCAGACCCAAGTGCTCCACTGTTCAAAAGTGCAGATTTAAGTTGGCCAGTGCCTTTCCTTATGTGTTCACAGACAGTGTTTTTTCCTATCGGTCTCCTGCCTCTGTCAGGTGCTCAAAGGGTGGTGCTCACTTAATGAGCAGCCAGATTACACTTTGTTTTCCTGTGTTTGTTCAATGCGTGGCTCTAGGCCTTATTGACAACACGCTGTTTAAGTCCTGCTCTGAAGACGGGACTATTGATTTCCTCATAGTCTTTTTTTATCACGGTAGTATCTGAGTGCTCATCATTATAGAACCCAAGTGCTTCACAAACATTAATTTATCCTTACAACACCCCTGGGAGGAAAGGGCTGCTCTTGGCTCCCTGCTTATGGAGAGGGGATGGCAGTGGGCACAGATTGAAATCAGAAGCATCCAGTAATTTTGAAATCCTAATTAGAGATACCTGAGACTAGTATATGTCATGGCCTGTGAAATGTAGCTCTTCCTGTGTTCAGTCTGGTGTCTTCAGATGCATGAGTAATCCTTCAAGCTGGACTTGGGATTTCTGGTCTGCAGTGCATAACAAGAGTAACAGAATTAGTGACCATCGGTTTAAAGTGATGTATTGTGCCTAGAGAGCAGAGCCTTGGGATAGACCTTCTGTGCTCAGCTGTCCTCTGACCCTATGGTGACAGCAATAGCCCCCAGAGGAAAGTCCCTGTGGGCCACCACTGCAGTGGGTTATGAGATGGTCCAATTGCACTGTGCTCTCAGGACACAATAGGATGCGCTTAGTAGGCTAGTCTGTGTGTGCTGGCACAGAGAGTGACCATATGGGGAAACTTCCTAATTGGATTAATTTTTCCACCACAAGCATAGAGGAAATTCATATACCTTTGGTTCAGGCTTCTGGAGTAGATGGCCTGCGCTAAAATGTTGGAAGAGGGTTTCCCGAGATGCCATTCTCATGATAGTACAGGCCATTCCTAGGGGAGCCTGTACTTCACACCTGATGGTGTGAAGGTCCTGATGCTTCACACCACATGAGGATCACGCTGATGCTTTGCTCTAGGCGATGCCATGGCAGCTGTTCCCTCAGTGTGCAGCAGTATGAGACCCTTGGCTGGGTAGCTCTTGCTGAGTTTCTGTGGGACTGGGAGCTGCAGCCTCCCCAGGGACAGCTGTCAGTGGGATCTTGCCTTGGCACCTGGTGGGAGCATCTGTTGACTATTTGTTTTGGAGCCAAGCACCTGTGTTAAACTCATGCCAGTTTTTCAAGCAGAGAAATATGGACACTGCTTTTCCCATATTTGGGAAATATGAGAATATTCCCATATGGGAAATATGGTTCCTTTGAGAGAACCCTGTTTTAGTTTATCTCCCTGTCTGAACTTTTGTCTGCTTTGTCTGGGGTATTTCAGGTAAATATTAGTTATTTGCTCTTTTGTACCTTTGTATTTTGATCTCCTCCAGAGAGCTTCTCACCACAACCGTTTTTCAGTAGAAAGTCTTTTTCAATTTCATGGAAGCTTGCCATGGAAAACATCTCATTTTCACAGAAGAGGATTATTTGGGGCAACAAGGGCAGGTCAGCTCCAGGGTATGGCATCAGCCAGACACCTCTTCTTACGATGTATTACAGCTGCCTGGCTGTTGGGATTTGCTGCTCCTAGCTGCCTAAATAGCTGCCCTGCTTTATGAAGGGGTGTAAACAGGGAGCCCAGCGCAGAGAGAAAAGTTGGAATGCTGAGCGAATGGCTAAGAGCCCCTCCGAGCAGCATTTCAGAATCCAAACAGTTGATCTCTTTTGCTGCAATAAATACTTTGATTTAATGCCAAAAAGTACACCTCTTCCTCTGGGGAGGCGAGGAAACTTTTTCCTGACCTGCTGCACTCCGCAGTGGGTAACTGCGTTGCCATTGCAGGGCTAGCAGCTTTACTTTTCGGCTTCCAGCTGCCACGGTTTGATCTCAGCCATACTGGTTGATTGTCTAAATGATGGTTTTGTATGTCGTAGTAAAACTTTGGTTTATTTTGCCTCTCTCCCAGATGTATTTGCAAGTCTGGTGTTTGCTTGGATTTGGATAACTGATGTCTTGTGGGGAAAAAAGTTCTTGTTTGTCTACTTGTTGGCATTCGTGATAGGAAACCTAATCCTTCCATTGGTGTGTTTCTAGGATCCAGCAGAGATAGATGTGGCGCTTTATTGCAAATTTTAGCTTCTTTAGACATACGTTTTTGCTGTCCAATGGGACATCTGGTTCTCTGTGTATGTCTTGGTGGGGAGGTAGAAGGATGAAATTAGTGTGTTTTAGTGAGATTCTAAAATTTCCCACCTGAGAATTGGACTCCTGTGTTTCTATTTGCAGCAAACTATCTAGTCTGCTGTTGGAACTTTTCTCCCCACTGCAGAATTAAATCACTTGGTTACCTGCATTTTTCCAAGACAAGAACAACTGCTACACATTTGAGCAAGTGTCTTTTCATTCTAGGTGCTGCTGGAGCAATCTGTCTTGCTCCATTTAACAGAACATTCCCCTCGCTGATATTTTTCCCTCAGTGGCCACTGCCATCCCAATTTGCTTCTGCTGCAAGCCATCGTTGTGAAACTGCTAATTGCAGCTTATGCAAAATTAGGCATCTCTTTGTCGTTCGACTTGAAATGCTGCACATTTGGATGTGGAGAGACAGCTGCTCTGCTAAGGCTATGACTGTACCATCACTGGGAGGCAGGCACAGATTCTGCGTGCCTGCACGCCGAACTGGCCCCGTACGAGCAAAGCCAGAGCTGTGCAGTTACTGGTGGTGCTGAAATAAAGCAGTAAATGGCGTTGAGGGCACAGCGTTGTGCTGGGCTTGGTGCTGTGCTCGGTGCTGTGCCCGCAGATTCCCCCTGGTTCTGAGCATGAGTGCGGTGTGTGTGTCATCAGGCGCTGTGCAGGGATCACTTCTGTGTGAAACTTCAAAGCCAAGCGAGAACAAGGCCAGGGCAGGTTGCGGTCCTCCCAAAGCTGTGAAAACATGCTTATCCAACTGCTGCCCACTCTGAGAAGTGTAATGTGCTCTTATGGCTCCGCACGGGGATGACTGCCTTAAAATCCACCTGGGAGAAGGCATGTGCAATTCTTGCTCCTTTGCTACAGGGGTGCTGGTTTTCAAGACTTCTCACTGAAACTGCATAGAGGAGAAAGCTTTAATTAGAAAACCTGCTACCCAAAAGCAAGAGGATTGCCAGTTGCCACACTCGCACGAGAGCTGCAAGTCCCCAGGTATGGCTGTGAAAGCAGGGAGAGGCTGCCCAGAGCAACCTCCGTGTTCTCCTGGGAGAAGCCGCTCCTGTGTGACCCGTGTATTTGGGGCCGTTGCTCTGAAGCAGTGCTGATACGGCAACGGGTGTGCTCGGTTCTTTGCTCAGTTTGTATTCCACCTGGAACTAAAGAACAATTTTTTGCTATGTCCCCTGCACCACAACATAGTCATTTTTAGAAGTGCGAAGTGGATTTATTGAACTGCAGGTGAAACAAGCTCCATTATCTTTGCAGCTTTGGCATTGTATATTGTAGTCTAGGTGCTGCTCCAAAGCACGCTCTTGAGGAGCCTGCAGCCATCTGTTTGATATTTATGAGATTGTAATTTTATATCAGGGAATTTATTATTCTGTATTAAAAGGTAGGCATAAAATAAACCAAGCTAAAGGGCATACAACCTTTCAAAAGGCTTTCAGCCAGTTAAATCTTCTCTCTCTCCTATATAACACTGTGTTTGAAAGAAAGATAAAACACCTGGACATGGTTTCTGTTAGCTGTCTGTGGAGATTGCAATCCAAATGCAACTGGCTGCTGCTCTTGAGGGGCCAAAATGCCTTCTGTACCTTTTTTTAAAAAATAAGTGACTGACATTGCAGCTGACTTATTTCAACTACAGTATAAAGTTGTCCTGTTGATCAGTGTGTCTGACTGTTCCAGTACCTTTCTGTACCCCTCAAACCAGCTGCTGGAGGCAAGCCACTGTCCTTAACTGGTTTTACTGCTTAATAGTAGATTTGCAATGTTTTCTGTTCAAGCTTTATCACACTCACAAATCCTTGCAGAGCCCCTTAGGTTCTGGTGTGGCTATTTCCTCTGTAGCTTTTACTTTGTTCATTTCCTTTAAGCCACCTTCATTCACTGAGTTAAATTCCCCATCAGAGTGGGTTGACCCAGGGTCTGGCTGTTGCTTGGCTCCTAGGTAGACACCGGTGAGGAATCCTCCTCTGCACTATCTGCCTGGATTTCATTAGAAGCTTATGTGCATGTGCAGTGGTCCTTCGCTGGGCTCCTGAGATGAAGATGAGTTGTGATTTGTGTACAGAGATGAGCTCTTTGCCCTACAGAGAAGAATGCTAACAAATGTCCGCACCATTTTCTAGATCAGGGTACTGATTGGATCTTTGGCAGATAGGAAATGTATGCTGTCAAGTTTTGCATATAAATATGTGTCTATCAGATTTCTGTGCACATGCAACCATGAAATGTGATTGCTTTCACATATACATGCATACGCTGTACGCAGACTTATCACGCGGAAGATGCATTTCGTTTTGCTTTTGCATGGATGAACCAAGTCATGATCAGCCCCTAGCCTATGGATTTTATGTGTGGGTTACTTGAGCTGAACACAGCTCAAGGCTTGCATGTCTGTATGCAAACAGTACAGCACAAAAGCTCACTCCCAAGCGTGTTGAGGCTCTCTGCATGCAGTGAGATGTGGGAATGTTGATCCAGCTCTTCCCAAAAACCCTCCCCCCTTGCAAGTGAAGTACACGTCTTGGGACCATAGAATTTTGGCTCCCTGTATTTTGATGATAAATGGATAAGTGAAGTATGATAAGCCAAAGCCAGTGAGATATTCTGTCACAGTAAAAAAAATCTGTGACCCTTAAAGTGGGCTTGAGTGGTCTTAAAAATCAGCTGGAAACTTGTCTTGGGGACACTGGTGTTATGGTTGAGTTGTGTGGTTGGGTGGGTCGCTGAAAGCTGCTTCATCTCGGGAATCTCAGCTGTGGAACACAGATCCTGTTCTCTGCTATAATCATGCTTTTAATACATTTACTAGCTAATGCCTGTATGTTCGCAGCAAAGCTTGTCTGTAGGATGCTCTTTGCCACTCTTGTCACGTTATTCATGGCAGAACCTTGCAAAAGTGGAGTAACACAGGGGAGAATTAGGCTCTGTTCTCTGATTGGTTTTTTAATGGCTTACTCTAATTAGAAATGCATTATTTAATTATTAAAATGCACTATTTTATAATTCTGTAATAATCTTAAGTGATTAGTCTTTGCAAGACCTGATAACTTTTGAAACCAGGTAGAGAGGTCTCGGACATCTGAACAATGCGCACACTGTCACAATTTAGGCCTTAAACATTGTGGGTTTTGTCAAAATGCTTGCATGTACATATGTATATAATCTCCAGTGTCTTTTACGCAGGTTCACAGTGTTAGGGGTTGGAAGGGACCTCTAGAGATCATCTAGTCCAACCCCCTGCCAGAGCAGGATCACCTAGAGCAGATCACACAGGAACTAGTCCATGCGGCTTTGGGAAGGCTCCAGAGAAGGAGACTCCCCCACCTCTCTGGGCAACTTGTCTTTCCCTTCAGCAGTGGGTTTTCTCAGACAGTGTTCACAGGGCTGTATGTAAACCCCATGAATCACTGGGTAGCCACACTTAACATGGCCTTTCAGTAACAGGCACAGACTGACTTCACAGGAAGCTTTTTCTACAGCGCTCCAGATGTTCTATACTATTAGGGTTTCCACATATTAGTCAAAATTATTTTTTAGCTCTGTTTCCTTAAGGAAAGAGCGTAGGTGTCTGGATCATCCATCTCTTGAACACCTTGGTCCTAGTTCAGTCCCTTTTGGCAGGTCTCAAAGCAAAGCTTTGCAAGGTAGCAGCTGTTGTAGCCTTAAAAATGGCCAACGGCCTCTGCAGCAGAAATCCTGCTGGTGCACTCACCCTTATCGCCCATCAGGGACTCCAAGGGGGCTGTTCAGCCTTGGAACACAGAGGCAGAGGAGACTCCGTTCCTCCCAGAGCCCCTGCTTGTGGCTTAGGAGTCTGCCACTTGTCTGCATAAATATTGAGCCCTGCCAGTGAAGGGAACTTTTCACTCCTTGGTGGCTCATGTGGCTTGGAAGATAAGTATTTAATCATGATGGAGATGAGATTTTTTCTAAAAAATCTATGTTTAAAAACTTTTTTCCCTGGTGGTCTGCCCCTGAAATGCATCTGATAGCTGACCTCCAGCCTGAAGGTTGCTTCCACCTCCTCTTCCTCCTGCTTGGAGGCTGTTTTCCTGTCCCATCCGAATGACTCAGCAGTGATTACCCTCCATCATAATGCTGCTCACGACGGGAGGGCGACTTGACGGTGGAGCCCTGTGTGTCTGCAGGGCCTTGGAAACAGCCATGCTGTACCAGAAACACTTGCAGCCGGTCTCCTCGTGTCTGGCATTGCAGTGACGCAGGCTTTTAGCTACGATGGGTTCATCTGCATGCACCGTATGGAAAGTTGTCACTAAGCTACTGTTGTGTTTTTTTTTCTTTTTGAGCAGGGTGGTAATAGTTAATTGCCCTTGGACTTCAAGTCCTGAACAAGCAGCCTGCCTTGCCTTAGATTTCAGTGCATTTTCCTCAGCTATGCTATTTAATTTCTAGGATTACTGCTGCCTGGAGCACCAGTGCCTGGCATAAAAAGATAGAGCTCTGTCGCTGTTGTTCAGCTGTAGCTGCAAACCTGAAGCAGTTCATACTGTGGTCACCACTGTTAGTAAAAGTCATGGATCACTGCCCCAGTGCTGCCCAAGCCTGTGAGGGGAGGCTTCAGCTGTAGCTGCGATGTAACTTTGAGAAAGCATTTCTTGTGTGTAAGTGCTGATAACATAATTGACCGAATGCTGAGTGTTTTCTGACTCTTATTTTCTTGTTTGTATAAGGCTGCAGTGGAGGCATCGGAGGATCTTGGCTGTGGCGGGGTGTGGAGTTGGCCTTTTGTACTTCTGGTCTGAAGATCTGTGACTGTTACTTTAGTTTTCTGCATCTTGCAGCTCTAGGGATTTGTCTTTATTTCAAATGATGACACCCAAAATAGCTGCTTCTGCTGTCTCAAGCCTAAATTTGCATTTCACAGAACTTGAAACAAGCTCTCTGGCTTGAGTTAAGGTTAAATCAGCTTCCCACACAAGTCTGACTTGCTCAGTCCTTTTGTATTCTGTGTATGAGCCTAATCTTTTCACTGAAGAACCATATTTCCTCAGACTGACATATTTGGGCTTTAAGTCTGTCATATGCATCTACTGATTCATCTTTCCATTGATGAAGAATAAAGAAGGAAGGTCCCACACCGGTTAACTGTGCACGGAAGAGGCTCGTTGCCTCGGCATCTGTCTGTGCCCCGTGCCTTGTCTTCTGTCATCCTCCCCTTCATCTCCAAGCCCCGCGTGCCTGCTATGCTGGGAGCCTGCTGCAAGGAGAAATTGCATTGCCTGCCCTCCGAGCCTGCGGAGGAAGAGCTGCACCCCTCCACCCTAATTTTGTGTTGCTGTCTCAAATGCCATGGCAGCTGTGATTCCCTTGGTGGTCTGCAGCAGGGAGAAGAAAGCGTTTTGCTGTCTCTTCACTTTGCCTGTGCAGCAATTGGCATATGGGTCCTGGCCAGACCAGGGCGTGTAAGTGCTGCAGCTGTGCAAACAATTAGTTGTGCTAATTGCATGCTCTCAGGTAGCAGAGGAAGGCTTCAGAGCTGGCTGGCTAGGCAGAGGAAAGCTTTGCTTGTGAAGGGGAGGGTCTGGAAACAGCGAGCGTGTCCTGGGTGCCATCAGCACAGCTTTCTGCAGTGTGCGGCGGGAGCTTCCTTTCAACCCTGTGTGGGCTCCTGACTTGCAGAGATGGGTGGCAGCCCAGGGCTGCAGGGAGGGTGTTGGTGTCTTGATGCCAGATGGGACAGGGGCTCCTCCAGCCCCGTGTTGCCTCTGCCCAGTCCTTGCTGCTGGCCCATCACTGGCTGTGGGTCTCTCCCCAGTGTCACCTCCCACCTTAGTGGCTAGTGGTGTGCCACCACATTTGGCAGTTGCACCAGGTGTGACCACCTGGTCCTGCCAGGTGACATACAGTGGTATTTAGGGGGACCTGCCCAAAAGGGAGGAAAATAAAAGTGCCCTCCTCCTTACTCTCTTTCTGCACTCCTTCAATTTATTTCAGTTGTTTGCATTTTTCCCCTTTCAGGCTACCTTCCTCTCTTGAATGGAGGGGAAAAAAATTGGCCCTGTAAAACCTTTGCTCATAACTGACAGAACTGCCTGGGCACCGGGACACAGAGAATGAGCCTGATTGAAGGGGGGCAAACAAATGCTGTTCCTCTGAGAAACAATAACATTATTTTCTCTTTTTCCTTTAATAAATCTATGGGTGAAACGAAAGGGGGAGAAGGCAAACCAGAAGAGTTTAAATTCTGCACCAGGGAAGATCTTGGTGTGTTCCAGTCCCTGTGCATGGTGTATAATTAAACCCAAAATAGAGCAGTGAACCGAGGGAGGGAGGGTGGGCTACAGGACCAAGCAGGGAGGGGGCAGGGTTACTCACTTCAGAAGCATGATCCAAAAATAAGTTCCTATTTCTTTCTCTTGCTTTGTTTGACAAATGGGCTTGGTCTGATTTAATCCCATTTCTGGTTTTCTCTTTTTCCATCTCCATCTGCCCTCGTTCTCTCTGCAATGTCACCATAACTATTGGAAGTATGCTGGGCCACAGTGTCCCCAGCTGAAGCTGGATCTGCTGTGCCAAGCTGCAGTGGCAGTGCAGGAGACTGGTGGCTCTGCCTGGGGAGCACTGGGATCAGTGGGCTACAGGAACTCTGTATTTTGCTGTAGCTGTCTCTTCTAGTTAGCTCGGTAATTTTTTTCCCCTAGACTGGAGCCTTTTTCTCTTGGTCCAAATACATTTCAATATAACTTTTCTTCCATCCTCTGTACCCCTATGCCTATCCCCAGCCTTATATACACTTCTTTCTTGCTTCTGTTGTCTTATTTAGCCTTGATTTCTCTTCTTGTTAATTCTTTCCTTTTGTTCTATTTGTGCATCTTCCTGTTGCTTCTTTCTTTTTTCCCCTCCCATTGATGCTTTCGGTTCCTTTATTTTCTTCTCGTTGCATTGCTCTCATCCCTAGGACTGCAGTGTCTGCCCTGGCATGTGGCTAGCCTGAAGCATATGCCCAGGTGCCTTGCTTCAGCAGACAGCTGCAGAACAGGAGGTGCTTTCCTGATGTGTCAAAAGGTGAAATTCTTGTCCCATCACTAAAATCACAAGCAAGTAGAAGGGAGGCATGAAACAAATGAAAGGAGTTTTAGCAAATGCATATTGTGTAAGAAAATTATACCCCTGATTACTTCCTGTTCCCTTGTCTTTTTCCTATACTGTCATCTTATACTGCTTTTTAAATTCCATTGCTTTCCTTTCCCATTCAATTTTTCTAGGGCATCACACTTACGATATAGCCACAAGGTAAAGGCCAGCGGGCTTGTGAAGGAAACCGCTTTGCAAGAAAGTGAGATATTCAGGTTAATTGGATGCAATCAGGTCAAAATTGAGTTAATCTTTGAGTGGGTGGGTGTGTTAGCACCAGGCTGTGTATGTATGCCCAGTCTGGGGGCTGATCCAGGCATATTCATTTCCAAGTTTGTGTGAATATGCACATTCCCTTGGAGACTGGGAGAGTGATGTGCATCTGGGGAAAACGGCAGGAATACAAAAGTGACATCTCTTCATGTCACAGCAGTGAAACTTCTTCCTTCTCTGGCAAGAGAACAAGGCTGCAAAATCCTAGAATAAGGGTAGTGGTAGAGATTTAACCTAATAAATGAGAGTGAAAGAGCAAATGGAGCATCCGTCCTCAGGAAAGGATGCTCTGTGTGGAGGGCAGGGGGACACTGCCTGTGTGAAGGAAGAAAGATTCCCTTGGATATCTGTATTGATTTCTTTTTTTGTGATTAAGGAACAGGTTTAGTTTTTCAAAGCCATCCCATTTTATTCAGTTATTGAGATGTCCGCTGTACTTGAGTGCTTGGATGGGCTGGGAAGCTGAGGAACTGGGTGCTCTAGTTTTGGGGGTGTGGGGGTGGAAGTTGAATTCTTCAGACTGGATGGGATCTCAGGACTCCAACCTCCTGCTCAAAGCAAGGTCAGCACTGACCTTGGGCTAGGCTGCTCAGGTCTTTGTCCAGCTGGGTTTTGATTGCATCACCCTGCCGGGACATTTCTGCTATAGCTTTTCTCTCTATGTAGGGAAAACTTTTTTGCTTCAAGGCTGTTGTTTCTTGTTCTCCTGCCTTGTACTGCTGTAAAGAACCTGGCTCTATCTCCTTTTATGTACTGGGTGGAGGGCTATGAGCCCCCTCAACTCTTCTCTCAAGGCTGAACAAGGCCCAGTTCCTCAGCATCTCCTTGCATGGCAACTGCTTCAGCCCCTGAGTATCTTGTTGGCCCCCTATGAACCTAATCCAGTTTATCAACATCTTTCTTCCACTGACAGATCCAAAGCTGAGCCAAGGATCTGTATATCGTTAGTGAGTGCTGTATGAAGGGAAATAATCGCTTACCTTAACCTGCTGGATACAGCCCTGTATGCTCTTAGCAGCCCATGCTGCTGGGGCAGAGCGTGGACTCCTGAACCTTTCTTTGATTTAAAGCATACTGTCTGATCTGGCCAACTGTGGCGTCCGAGTGGGGATCACCCTGGCTGACAGTTGACTCTTTCCCATCTTGGCCCTGAATGGAAGGGACATGGCTCAGCATCTCTGCTGTGAATTTGGCAGGTGGGAGAGGCAGTATCCTGGGGCTTTGAAGGTAAAGGTGGAGCCGCTGATCTTGTCGCCAGCGAAAGAAGAGGGTTTGATAGTGAGTGGAAGCTATTGCAAAGGGATCTGCTGCTCTGGGAAGGACAAGCTTGCCTCTTTTAGGGAAAAGCCAACCAAAATGACTTTTACTAATAATTCAGTTGGAAATAGTGATGTTTTGGCATCTATCCCTTAGTAGCATTAACTCATTGAGAACAAAGCACTTCGAGTTTCTATGGCCAGATACTCACAGGGCTGAACGTGTGCCCCCAGGCACCACTAAAACACTGGAATCTCATTTAGGTCTGCGAGGTGACTGTCACGTTGTCACTCTTTCGCATGGGAGGTCAGTTTAAATAATTTCAGTCCTCCAGCAGTCTTAGGCTGCTCTGAGTGTGGTCAAGGGCAGAAAACATGCCTGCAAAAGTGCTGCTGAAGCAATCTATTTGGACTCTCCTGTGGACTTTAAAATCTGAATCCCAGTGTAGCGTGACAGACCTTTGTTGTGCACACAATGGAAGCTTGTCTCCACGCAAGCAGATGCCCTCACTTGTGTGGCCTGGTGTGACCGCTGAGCTATGGGTTCATGGAATTACAACCTCTAGTAGCTGTTCTAAAGCTGTGTTACTTCCAGTGCTGGTCTTATATGATGATGTGGTTATGGGCTAGAATTATTCACTTGTACATCTTTGCTGCATGTTAGTAGCTGAAGTATGGCTTTAATGAATTAAGGGGCATTTCCTAAACAGTTTGAATATTCAGAAATACAGTAGAAAGTCAGCAGGAGGAGTAACAGACGATTTGTAGGGAGAAGCCATGCATAATTGCAAGCAGAGTACCCTTTCTTTTGAATTTGGTTATAAATCATTCATGATTAGGGTCTGTAGGAGGATACTAGAAAATAGAGATATAGGAAATTTCTAGGAAGCTGGAAAAGGGTGCACTATCCTGATGTAACCTGAAATGAATAAACCCCTTGCTTTAAAACTCGGAGATAGGACTTGCTGAAACTGTGCTCTACCCACTTTGGAGGAATCTGCAATGGAGCCAAGGACTCGGTGTTGTAACAGACTACGAGGAGAGGCCCTAGTAATGAATTAGGGCAACTGAGGGCCTGTGCTTCACAGGATTTCCCACTTTGAGTCTGTTGGAGGGCAGGGCTGTCTGATGTGGTTGGCTTGCTTTGGAGCTTGGAGTCTGTTCCATCCCTGTGCTGCAAAGCAAACACCCACCAGATACTTCTGGGCTGTGCTGGAATTTGTTTTACAGAGTGTTTTAAGGCTGGCTGAGCAGGTGGTGGATTGCTGTTCTCAGAACCGTTTTTGTAGCACCTTCCAGACCCAGGAGGCCTGTTGAGCCACCACTGAGTGTAGGGAGAGGAGGGTCTTAGAGGCAGAGCCATGGCTGCAGGGAATAAAGTGCTGCAGAGTAGAATGGAGGGGAAGGGTGCTGGGGTTCCCTCTGCCTTTGAGGGTCTCCTGCTCCTTTATCTGTTGATGCATGGTCTGGAGAGGTTCCCTTGATCCAGGAATGAGGTGACTGTGTCAAGGTGGGAGCTGGGCTTTGCTCCTTGAGGAATGGACCCCTGGTATTCTCTCTCGGCTCCTGGTAGGGCACTCAAACCCCCGAGGAGGGTGGCAGGGCGTACAGGCAAACAGGTTTACTGACACTACACCAGCGAGGGACTCTGTACCTTTCTTCCTGTAGCTGTGTAAAGGCAGCCCACAAGCCCCTGGCAGAAACACTCAGAAACATCTTTATCTGTGGCGTGCTAAATGCTTGTGATTAGTTTTAATTCCAGCTATTTTCAGCGATTAAAGCACTGCTTTCCGTGCATGGCCTCATGCTTTTAATTAGCCAAAGCAAACCCATGTGCTACAAAATCCTTTCCTTCGTCCAAATGGAAGAGAGTTTTATCATTTCTGCCACAGCTTCTCTTTCAGAAACACAAATCAGGAGCCAGTAGCTGGCAACCCCGATTGCTGCCAGGAGCCTGTGTGGCTGCAGGAAAAGAGGGTTGGGAGACCCTTTTGCTGTACGTGCCTGCTCCACTCCTTGGTCAGCATCGCCTGGGACTGTGGTGACCGAGGACCTGTGATACACATGTACCATCTCCCCTGGGCTGCCTGCTGTTGAGTGGCATAGCAGTGCCACAAGGCAGTGCTCACCTTATTGCTCTAGTCTGGGTTCCTTCACAGACCCCCCACTTGTTTCTGCACGTGTCATCGCTTCTCCTTTCTCCTCTGCTGTAAGCAGAAATTTTCAGATAAGTGATACAGTATCATCTTATTCTGTGTGCATCTGCCGTGCTAGCCGTATTCTCTGAACACAATAGCACAAATTACTTTACATAACAGAGGTAGGGAATTCAATAATAGCAAGAGCGGAGGGAAGGGGGAAACCAACCACTGAAAAAAAAAATGGGAAAGATGTTCCCAGCCACAAGCCTTTTTATTCACAGGAGTTGAAGATTGATTCTTGCAGGCCAGTCCTTAAACAACTGAAACATGTTGGTATGTAGGGAAATCCAGGTGGCTGATTTTCCTGAAGTGCACCGGAGAAGGTAGGGACATTGGGGAATGGCCTTAGGCCAGGTCGGTACTCCATCTACGAGAGCTGTCAGTGTATCTCCTCCTAAATTGTGTAGGGTGATCATGTGCATTGCAATGTCTTACCCACCCTCCCCATTTCTGTGGTGGGTTTTTTTTTTTTTTGCCTTTGAGAAGGTGACTGGTGCTGTGTATAATAATCTGGGTGTGATCCCACCCCTGATTTAGAGAGATCAGCACAGTCTTTGTATCGCTTCATCCTGCTCCTCCTGTGTTCTGACATCATGGCTGGGTTTTTTGGCACAGCTGCACAGTAAGCTGAGCTCAGCATTCAGCTGCTCCTATTGCCATCTCGATTCCTTTCTTTGTTAAGGCAGTTCTTTCATAAATCTGAAAGATGTGTGAATACTGTAAGGTTTTTCCCTCTTTAGAAGTATTATTTGCATTTACCAACATTGCGTGTAATTTACCACGTTGTCTGCCTGCTTAGGCCTCACTCAAGTTCTTCCTTGTTCTTTCTGGTCTTGGCTACCTCAACTAATTTGGTGTTGTCCGCAGTTGTCACTCACGGAGTGTTCTCATTTCCAGATAAGAAGTGTGTTTAAATAACATGTGACACAGCCTAGAAATGAATCTCTTCTCAATCTCAAAATTAATTCACTGCCATAGTCAGGACTTTAATCCTGCTGGGATATAAACATTGACCAATTTAATTCAATCACGAGCTTGTCGTGTTTAAAATATTCGGGACAGGGGGATGGGGGGGGGGCAGTAAGATGTGATTTTTCTTTCGTGTGTATCTAAAAAAAAAAATAGGCAAAACATAGAATTTGTCACAGCATGTTCTTGCAGATGTTTAGATACTCTGCTTTTAAAGGTTTTTTCATCCTATTTGCTGGGCCTAAAACTCATTTGACTAGAGTTCTCTGGATTGGCTCCTGAGACACTTTCCAAATGTGGTGTGTGGCCTAGGTTGGTCAAATTTACTGAACTTCTACGTGAGGGACCTGCCTTATGTTGCAAGTCATTTAGAGATCATTGGTGTAATGTTTGTGAGGAGTAAGTTTGTGGGTTTTACCGTGTTGGTTTGTTTGAGCTGCTTCTCTTCCCGCCCCTCCCAGTCTGCAGCAGCATTGTTTCCCTTTTAGTGCAGAAAAGGATGGAAAAGAGGCCAAAGCAGAAACTTTACAAAGGGGAAATGTTAAACTAGTTTCTCTTAAATGAACTGGAGATTAATGAAGCTATTCAAGTGCAAGAAAGATGATAGCTTTTTCTTGTCTCCCATGAACAGTAAGGGAGTGTTATTGGGGGCATGTTTGAGTGAAGTGGGACTTGAGGCAAAATAGGGAAATGGGTCAGGATAAGAGGAAACAAAAGTGTAGATGAAGGTTGTAATGGAAGGGAAAAACTGTAACGATGATTAACAAGGGTTCTCTCACTTTCCCATTTGTGCATCTGAAAGCTGTTCAGATGTACAGTGCTCACTTAGAGTGCTACAGGTAATAAATGTAAGTAAATTAGATATGAAGCTACAAATTAATGGATCAGGGGAAAAGTCCAGTGCAGTTGGGCTATTTTGGTTTTAGCTCCGTTTCCTAAGGAAAAGAAGTGGAGGTGGCCGATGCCCTACTGTAAGAACCTGTTGGCCAATTTCAGTCTCACAACATGAGGTGGGTGGGTGCAGGAGGACAGTCCTACTGGTGTCCTCGTTAAAAGAAGAACGGGCAGAGCAGGGTCCATCTAGTCTGCTTGGTCCACAAATCACTGAAAGACCATGACCGCCTGGCTGGTCAGCCTGTTGTGCCAGGTGGCCCAGCAGCACTTGTGCAGGGCAGGAGCAGCCACGAAGGCTGCTGCCCCTTGCTGTGCTGGTAGGGCACACCATGCCGAGTAGGATGCACTGGTGGGAACAAGGAATGGACCTAGGCCAGGGAGGCAGCAAACGATTGAGATGATGCTGGGGACACATGGAGGAAGTAAACCGCTGTGGTGTGATGCAGAATGCGTAGAGTTGCAGGAGAAGTTGACCCAAGATATGCTGGAAGGTGTAAGGAAGATGGGCAAACCCAGGGAGGATGGAAAGAGTAGTTTTGCGAGTGGCAGAACTAATGATGCCTCTTGTTTGTGCTTCATTGCCTGCAGCCCTCTCTGAAGTGGGAAAGAGGGGACACTCAGGAGCACTGGGGCAGAGGCCCCTTCCTGAAAAGGGAACTTCTGGAGGGACAAGATACAAGTCAGAAAAGCATCAAATTCTGCAGCTCAGAGAACTCAACTGCTCTTACTATTAGGTAGGGGGATCAGAAACTGGTTGTGGTAGACTGTATAGACATAAGAAGAGATGATGGTCCTTGCTTTAAGGAGTTTGTTATTTACGTGTACAGCAAGACATGCCATGTAGTACGCCTTTTTCCCGTGGGATTGTTACACACTGAGTACTCTGAGTGGTGGGGAAATTCTGGGAAGAGTGAAATGAGAGAAGCAGTGAAAGAGAAAACAAGGGAAATGCTGTAGGATCTGGAAAGATTAAAAGTGCCAATTATGGGTTGTCTGACTTAGCAACAAGTCAAGGGGGGAGCCTGGAAGGAATTTATGACGATAGGAAAAGTTTCTGTCCCAGAGATGGAGAGGATTTGGTTTAAGACCATAGAAATGCTGGAGGCTTGTGGAGGAGGAAAGGGACGAAATATTGTGAATATTCAAGAGCTTTGTGCCTGTGAAGTTGTTAAGCTGATGGATGCCCCATGGCTTGTGACACTTGCAACCCAACTGAAACGCAGTAGAAATGGTGTTGCTAGGATCCTTCTCGTCAGAGCCTCGGGAAAAGGCCTGGCTGCTGCGTGTGCCTCTGTCACTGCTGAATCGTGCATTTCTAGGGACAGAAGCACCAGCTCAAGCACAAAATTAAGAAGGAATATGGCAATTACTGGTCAGCCAGACTGGAAGCCCTGTCCCTGTTTCCTTGGCTGTAGCCAAAACCCACGAGTCTTAAGAGTGTGGCAGACTTTACTGGGTACCATTATCAGGAGCGATAAAGGCTGGGAGTACCCCCATCCACGATGGCGGCAGCTGTTTCCAGGTATCACTGCAGTCCAGGAGGGACCACTTATGGTGGTGTTATAAAAGAGGGGATCAGAAGGCCACAACAGGCAAGAGCATGTATGGATATAGCACTACAGAAAAGGACTTACCTACAGAAGTAGGGAGAGCAGCTGTATCGCAAACAAGGAGAGGCTGGGCAGGAGCAAGGGATGTCAATGCTGAATTCCAGGAGGATGCAGCAGCTCAATATTTAAGGCTGTACTAAGGTCAAAGAGAACGAGCCAAGAGAAAAGCTCATGGTTTGCAGAAGATGAGATCATTAGCTATCCCAGGCAGCTCCAGTGTTCTGGCTCTGCCAGAGCCTGATCTAAAAACAGGCTGGGTCTACGCCGTGTATAAAAATGAGAGGTGGCATTTCCCCCCTCCCTGCCCTCCTGAGTAGAGGGAGGGCTGCAAAGTGAGAATATGTCAGGGCAAGGGTGGGAATGTGCAGGGAGTGTAAGTAGTGACCTCTAGCAAGGTGGCAGGAGAGTAATAGAGGAGAAGAAACTTGAAATCACAACAGTGGGGCAGGGGAGCTGGGAAGGGGTTGCGGAAGGAGTGGGAACTGGTACAAAAGGAACAAGAGATGAGGAATACCCTGAGGGGTGCAAGAAGGAATAAACCATTTCACTGGGAGCAGTGAAAAGCCGCATAAGGAGGGTTAAGATTCAGACCAATCTTACATTGAAAGGAAGCGGCATGTGCTGTAGCTGCTCACAATACACGTGTGTAAGCTGCAATCCTGCATGCATATGCTTTTTCAGTGATTAAGGAGCAAATTAATTAGGAATTGGGAGCACTGTTCAGATTGGCTGGCAATCCATAAAGGGAAGATGGTCAAGTGCCATGACTGAAAAGGAACTTGGAGCTCAGAGAAGGCTTGGGCATTTGGCACTTGGGCTAACTGAGCTAGATAAAACATTGCAAAAAAATTTGTCTGGCAAAGCAATCTACTTATCCTGAAACTGGCTTGTGTCACTGCAGCATCCCAGTACAATACAATCTCGTAGCTGCCTTTTCCCTGCGCACTGAGCTAAGCAAACATTCCTCTGCCTGTTTATCTTACAGAAGAAGCTGATGTGAGGAAGATTAAGGATGTTGGGCACTTTGAGTGCTGGGCCAAGCCTGAATTGTTGGTCTGGCCTCTCTGACAGTGATGGGTGTGGAAAGTGACAGCTGTCTGAAAGGTGTCTCTGCCTTCTGGTATTAACTAGAATGATTCATAGCAGCTGTATAGTACAAACAATTATTTTTATAAATTGAAAACAGGGTGTTAAGCAGTGTTTGCTTGGCCTGATCTGTGAGGGTCTGACTAAAAGGATGAGAGCAAACTGATCCTGGAAGGGTAAAAAAACCCCAAAAAACAAAAACAAAAAAAAAAAAAACAAATGAGGGTCAGAAATGTTAATGCTGATGCCCACTTCATCTGCTGCAACTCGCAGCTGCCCTCATGCGATGCCTTACTTGCTCTGTGCTCCAGCTCAGAGACCTGTTGCTTGTCTGCCTATGACCCCCGTATGCTTAGGCACTTCAAAAAATCAGGAAATGTGATTGCCTTGATTATAAATGTCATCCAGCTCAGATGCAAGAGGAATGGGTGAGCTGGGGCTGACCCAGAATGTAACTAACCGCAGCAGGGACCACCTCACAAGGTGTGCAGACCTCGCTGCAGGCAGGTGTGCATTAATCCCATGTGTGTGGTTTAGGGATTGGTGTGAGTGCTGAGGCTTTGAATCTCTCTAGTGGTGATAACTCTGAGTATGGGTTTCTTTTCCTATGGATTGCTTGTTCCTGTATTGAATGATGTGGGGATCCTGGTCTTGCTAGCTTCCTGTGACATTGTGTTCTGCTGTTTAACCATCTATTGAAAAGGCAGGAAGGAGTTTTTCCCATCTGCCAGGTTTGGATTTGCCAGCTCCTAGTGCCACTGTGTATCCTTTTGGCTCTTTGCTGGGAGCTGGTGGCTCAGAAGTTCCCCTGTTACCATCGTTGTCATTTTATACACTTGTATATTTTTTTTCTTGTTCAGAGAAGCTCAGGACCCAAAGGGATGGCTGGAGGTGCCTTTTCCAGCGCTTTGTAATCATGGGCCAGTATGCTATTAAGACCAGAATGAGCTGCCAAAAATGTACTCTCACACGTCAGAGGTCGTGAAATGTTTCTGCATGCTCTACAGCAGAGGTAGGACCTATGCAGCAGCAGATCAAAAACCTCAGACAATAATATGCTGCGGTGACAGTCCTGGGAGGCATCAAGGGTATTGCTAATGTAATTGGTGCTTGTAGTGGGGGAGATGATTTCCTTTGTAAAAGAGATGAGAAACACACCCTCCTCTCTCCTCGTGTTTCCAGGCCGTCCATCACTCCTCATGTTCTGCAAAATCCATCACAACCTGAGGTGAGGAGTCCTGCCCAATACCTCTGACCCCCCTCTTCCCAGTCCTTTTGGAGCAGGACACCTTGCCTGAGGGTGCTGTGCTCGACTGAGGAGCGCTGAGCTGGGTGCGAGGACACCAGTTCCCTTGCGTAGGTTGCAGCTTGGAATCCAGTAGGGTGACTTGGTGCAGGTTTTCTGAGATAATCACTTTGTTTCTATTGATGTGGTGTCACTTATCACGTTGGTCATCTACCTTGCTTGGTTAAGCCTTACTCCAGTACCCAAGGCCCTCCCTGGTCTTGAGAGGCTGTTTTGACCTACCCAAAATAACCTTTATCCTCTGCAGATTCTATGAGCCCAACAAGAGCTCCCTTCTTGCATCACTTCTGTATTATTCAAGCAATCTGTACAGCACTTGCTCCATTTACTCTGAACTAACATCCTTTTGAGTGACTCCTGTTGTGCTGTAAACGCTTTCCTAAAATCTGGTGTCACTTGTGTATCTCTTCGCTGCTTCCTCCTAGGACATTGCACTTAATTACGTTGTGAACCCTATTACTTAAGGACTTGGATATTGTCACTTCTTGAATTAGTTCCTGCATGTTATTGAAAATGAAGTCAGGAATAGCTGCTCTAACTTGTGGGTGCTCGAATTAGCTGTTCCAAGCAGTAATTGCTTAAAGCGCCGAGGAGCTGTTGTGTTCTTTGTGCCAACTTACAGGTGAACTTCCCTCATCTTCATTTTGTTTAAATTGTGCCACTGTTTCTTCCAAAATTGCACACCCAGTTGTCTTTATCTAGAGCCCTAATGATACATGTGCAGCACGGGATTATAAATGTATTACAACTCCTGGGGTTGTGAATTCAGGCGGAGTTGATGGTAACGTCTTCTGCACTTAGCTTTCCCCCTTAAGAGTTTTAAGGTTTCTGAGTTAACTCCACGGCGGTATTGAAAAGACTGCATTATTCTTCCAATCCGTTGGCTTGAACCCACTTTTCTGTATAACTTGCAGCCAGGTATTATAATATCCCATTTGCTTTTTAGCATTCCACCAAGTTTCTGTCATTCATAGTGTATTAGTCATCATCCATTGCCAGGATTTCTAGTTCATCTTCAAATCAGCCCATTTTGAGATCTGTAAAGCTAGGCTTGAAGGAGGGGGGAATAAAAGAGGGAAGAAAAGAGCCAGTAGTAGAAATGCTAATGTCAAACCTTCCTCCCTTATTTAAGAGTCCATGTAAGATGTGACTTGATAGCTCTTTCCTGCTTCTGTCTCTTCTGAAACTGCAGGTGTTGAGGGGAATGTGATTTCTGGGCTTGGATTTGACAACTTACTGGTTTACGTTTTTATCTGCTGCAATGAAAGCAAGCAAGTTGGAGTCGGGCAGGTGAGAAAGGACCTTCAGCAATTCCCCCTACTCCGCTCTGCTGCGTGAACCTGCTAGGTCTAAGGGGCTGAGGGGCTTTGCTCTGTGTCCCCGTTGGCATGGTACGTTGGCCTGGGAGCAGGGCTGCCAGCTCCAGGGTGTGGAAAATCAGGGTGCAGTGTCCTGCCCCCATCCCCCTGCAGCCCCTGGTGTCCTTCAGGCTGGCCCTTCCCTGCAGGAGGGGATGGGTGTGTGTGTGCAGAGGGGCCAAGCCAAGGGAGGAAAATGGGATTAGGCATCCTGGGGAATGGGATAGCTTCCACCTGGGAGGGCCGCTTGCCATAGGCGGTGAGATTATGTCCATCCTTCGCTGTAGGGCTCTGCAGGGATGAGGCTGACGGGATCTCCCACAGATTAATCTGGTTAAACTGTTCTTCACAGGGCAGATAATCTCTGTGTCAGCATTTGTGAGTTCAGACCCACTGATGAAAGCTGCTCTACAGCCAACTGGGAGCTGGATAGATAGGGCAGATACTGCCTAACATAATAGCTTCAGTTCTCTGTGCAAACTCTGGAAGCCATGAGAGAGCCCAGTGGAGAAAAAGGGACCAAATTTGTGTCCCTTTTTGCCTCTGTCCATATGTGCATAGTCTCTCAGGTGCGTGTGAGTTCCTGCTAGTGCTTCTGGAGAACTTTGCCCTGTAACTGGTTTCAGTTGGAAATTGCTGATTCAGTGGAATCTCCATAAATATACTGTCACCCCTCCACCCCCTGGGAATGATGTGTGTGTTTTAATCAGCTCAGCATGTTTCCTTTTGGCTTTGTACGATAATGTGAAAGTCAACACGGTAATGGGCGATAGTCAAAGCCCTTAGGTCAAAACAGTATGCTTCAAACAAGACGAAGCAAAATGTATTTTTGAATATATTGTTTCGGGCCATTGCAAATTTAGAAGACGCAGGCTTATGGCACATGGCATGACATTTGACTTCAAACAGCCTATTAGGCATCCGCAGCCTTAATGTCCAAACAAACACTCGATAAGGTTCAGTTTGTTTCTCTTCTTAACAGAGTTTAGTTTGGATCACGGCTGCAGGGCTGACAGCTCTGAAGAAGGAGCATTAATGCATTTCTGCGACTCACATCTTTAAAGCTTGATGTGTCCTGGCAACTCCTCTATTTCTGAAGCGATCTTTTTTCCTGTCTTTTTTTCTTTCAAGGTTCGTAATATTTCATAGGTGGACACGAACTACATCCATGAAAGCACAAGTTTAGCTGCAGGGTGGGCAGTGGGGTCTGCAATGCAGCCCATGTCACTTCCCACATGTTGCTGGCTCCAAGCCCACCCCTCGTGCAGGATCTGAGGGTTGAGCCTGCGCTCAGGCTGCCTGTGACAGCCCATCCGGACTGTGCAAATGAGGAGAGGCCATGCGTGGTGGGAGCGTGGAGCCTGGGCTGACACAGGAGCAATTTGTGGGTACTAGGGTTTGCAGGAGAGGTAAGGATGAAGCCTAGGAGGAAGAGTGGCATTTGGACCCTGGTTCAACCCACCTGCCTAAGACGTTTGTTATGCTCTCAGTCGATTTTTGGGTAGCAGTCTGCTTGCAAGCTCATGTTGTCAGAATGGGGACAACCCTGCAGGAAACAAGGCAGAGATGAGTCCCGTGGGGAGGGCTTTCTGCTCGTCCTCCTGCCACCCCTGCAGGAATGGGATGTGCTCAGGCTTGCCCCTTCCCAAGTCCTTCTGGCTGCTGTTTCACAGAGAAGGGGTGAGCAAGCGAGGGCCTGTGTTGGGAACCAGGCAGGACACAAGGTTGCTATCCTCCCTCTTCATTGCAGCGTGGAGGAAGGGGTGAGAAACAGGACCAAGCATGGTGAGGATCCTCGTTGGGCATTAGTAAGCAAATATCTCAGCAGAGATTTCAGCAGCATGAGCTAGTTCCCATAGAGCAGTACCTACACCTCCCCTACTTCTGTATCCTCCCCCGTGCCAGCGCAATGTGGGGCAGCTGGTGGGAAGCAGAGCATGAGCTCACTTCTAGGGCTGGAGAGCTGTGGGGAGGGGCACAAGTAATGGAAATTGAAATGCAAATTCTTCTTCTGAGTGGAGAAAAGGCCCCCATAAATCAGGAGTGACAGGAACACAAAGACACCATCAGGATGCATTTGCACAATCAAGGGATGTTTCATATATCAGAGAGAACCAAGGCACAGCCTCCGCTCCTGAAATAAACCAAATCCATTTTTTTCTCATCAGTGAAGCAGTCTCTGAAATTCCCTGTTTGAAGAGCACAGAAAACAGAAAGGAGATTTGAGTTAAATTTTATTCAGATGTGGCATGTTTTCTAATCCAGACAGGAAAACATTTGTTTCAAAGGGTCAGTGAAAAAACAAACAACTCCTCCTTCCCTACACTTCCAGCAACATGATGGGGATCTGCAGTTTTGCTTGGGTTTTTTTATCTAGATTTGATCATCTTCAAATAAATGATACGACTGCTGAGAACCTTCGTAAATGACACATCATAATATGATTGTGTAGTCTAGAAACAGGGTAACCTCATGGCAAAGAGAGCAGAAATGCTTGAACAGAGATCCTGTCCACAGGAGACTGGCAACCGGAGTCTGACAGCAGGGAGAGCTTTCTCCTGGCCTTGCACCTAGAACCACAACTAAACGTTTTGCCAGGCTGTGCATGGGGCTGGGCAAGCTGGAGGGGCTGCAATAGACAGGGGTGGAAGTTTTAATCTGAAATCAGAAGTGGCAGAGTTTAGTCACTGAATTTGATCTTGCAATACCTGCCCTGACTTTTATCTTTTTCTTCATCATACTGTTACAAGCACCAAATCCATCCAGCTTTTTCTGTGGGGGCTGATAAAACTCATGTCTCGCTGCTTTTCATGTTATGGGAAAGGTCTTTCAGGCATACCAGCTGGCTACCCTATTAGACTTTGGGCGCCAAGTGTTTCTCTACTTCCATTTAAACATTCCCACAGAGCCCAGCTCCTGTGGGTATGAGGTCTTTTTCGCAGATTTGCTATGGGGCAGTGTTTTTGCGCAGTTTCTAGTGTGTCTCTCCAAACCAGGTTGAGGATGTCCAATGCTATCTGTGTTACAGAAAATGTGATGATGTATGTGCAAGTGGTCCAGTAAATCAACCATAGCAAATTTGAGCTCTGCTTTCGCCTGAAGCTGAGTGGTCTTCTCCCACATGTAGCATTGGGTTACACTGGCAAGATTGAAGCAGCTTCTGTCTTCTGTTCTCCACCCTGCCCGTGGCAAGGGGGTTGGAACTAGATGATCTTTAAGGTCCCTTCCAACCCAAACCATTCTATGATTCTATTCCTCTTTTCGGTGTTCCCCCCAGCAAGAAGGACTGAGTGGGACATGTGTCTGCCCCGGTGCTGCAGCAGCTTGCAGCACTACTTTGAGATACATTAACTGGAGGAGAGCTCCACTGACTGGAGTTATGGGCTATTCCTGCTTGAGTACAGCTATGACCCTTTTGGAAAACTATTGGGTGATAAGCACTGGAGTTGTCCCAGTTTATTTCCTCAAGCTGAGCCACCACTCTCTGCTATTCCAGCTGTAGAATGGGGATTAGGCAAACATGAGCTTCACTGATGTGATTTTGGATGGATTAAAACTTACAATTGAGTTATGCAGGTTCTGTGTTAATAAAACCTTTCCATCGCAACCACCACATGCTCTCAGGCACATTAGAAAATGTCCATGTTATGAAGGGCTTGGGGAATTCAGATTTGTTTTCCTGTAGCTGTTTTTCTGTCCCTGCCAGGGTCAGGTGCATAATTTGCCATCAGGCTGGAAAGAGCCATCTCTGTTTCTGAAATATGACCTATGATAGTTTATCCAATGCTGATGTGCCTTTTCCCCCCCCCTCCTTCACCGTTTTGAGCCATTTCACTACTAGAAGGGAAGCAGGAGGACTGCTAGAAGGTAGGAGTCTCCATCCTGTGGAAGGGGTGGTTTTTCCTTCCCTGGATTGCATACAAAACTGGCTGTGTTTCCCTGGGAATGCTATGCATTTCATGGGTTCTTGCTGTCCTCTGCCCTGGCTGCTTTATGCCAGTCTTGTGCTCCCACCAGCCTCCTGGTGGAACTGTTGGTGGGGACAGTGCTCAGGGATGAGAAATGAGAAGGAAGAAGTGGACCTGGAGCGGTCACAGCGACTGGGTGAAAAGGTGCCACTGACATTAGAGGTGTGGTGGCCGAGACTCGGTGAGGTCTGGAAAAGGGGAGCCAGAAATGGTTGTCTAGCCCCACCTCAAATTGTCAAGTTCTTCTGTGTTTGGACAAGTGCACTGTCTGTGCTGTGGGCTGAGAGGTGGTCGCTTTACTCAGGACCTTGTCTGTGCAGCCCTTAGGGGTTTGCTGACTTGGGTGACACTGTCTTGGACCTTGGTGGTGGTGGTTTACAGGGGAAGCTGCTAAAGGATCACAGCAGTTCCTTCTGCAGGTCATAAGCTTTCAGTGTAATGAGGATAGGGAATAATAATCTCTTATTGCTCGGTTTCTTTTAAATTAGGGTTATTGGAAAAAGCCTGGGGATGCTAGTTGAGGAAATAAACCACTAGACAAACCATCAAAATGCTTGAATGTACGTGCCTCCCCGGTGCAGGCCCTATATCAGCCGACAGTTGTCCTATGTGCGTGACCTATATCCTTGGATATGTTACACATGTATAGGCATACCTCCTTTGGAAAGCTGTTGTGTGGCAGGCTGTAACAGGGCCAATGTAAGTCTATCATTCCTTTTTTATACACCTTCAAACAAAGCCCTGCAAGGCAGCATCCAGGAAGCTGAAAGGAGGAGCGTGAGAGAGAAGTGTGACTGCCAATGGGGGAGGAAAGGATCAGGCGTGGGGGTGCGGGGAGGCTTCGCAGAAATGGTCCTAAAGCATGGAGAGATAGACAGGACCAGCAATGAGCTTTGTACGTGACAGTACAGTCTGGCGTGATGACTGTCTCTGGGAAATTCATGGTTCTGTGAGGCTGAAAAGTATATTTGAAGGGTCGCTAGAACTAATTACCCTGGAGAAATGAAGCTGGACTTAAACAAAAAGAAATTCTAATAAGGGTCACCGCACAAAATATTGGTGCAAATTTGTGATTTTCCTCTGTACCCATCTCCTCAATCTTCGTGGCAGGTGGGTGGGAAGGGTGCAGAGCAAGGGAGAGTGGGGAAAAAGAAACGCCTTATCAGCCCGGCACAGCGTGCAGGGGCTGGAGCGTGTGGCTGGCCCCAGAGCTGGCACACTGTGGCTGCTGCCTGGCAAGGGTCCCTCGCCCCACGGGGGCCACAAGACCTCAGCCACCTGGCTGTTGGCTGGTGATTTGTCATCCTCCCCGATGGCATGGTGGGGTTGGGAGCCGAGCTGGCTTTAGGGACAGGCTGTTCTTTCCGGGAAAGTGATGGGAGCTCTTTTGGGCTTGTTTTCTGAGATTTACGGTGGGTCCTCGGTGGCTGGCTCCTCCAGGCATGCTAAGTCTGTCTTTACTATCCTGACCTAAGCTCTGGTTTTACTTTTTCTTCTGCTCGCTGTTGTAAATAATGTGAAAGCTCTTTAAATGCAGTGAAGCGAAGTGGATGCTTGAAGCGTGCCTAAGAGAAGGCTGTGTTTTACGTGCTGTGGAGGTGCAGACGCCTCCAGCTCCTGCTGTAGGAATGACAACCCCTCTTCCAAAAAACTGGTGGTGCACAGGGGTTTTCTCCGCTTCTGAAGAGGTAATATGGCACTCCTTTTCCTCCCTGATATGTGTGGTGACTGCAGCCAAAAGAGGGAAAACGTTTTGGTCCTTTACCTGACTCGGGCCAAGGCAGACATCCTTCCTGCACAGCACGACGTGCCCATGGGAGCGGACACGTGAAGCAGTGCAAATCCCGGCAGCAGAATGGGTGGATGCTTGGGGCGTGGGTCACGGCAATGATTTCTCACCCCTCAGGCCTCTCTCTGCCTACTGACTTTCCAAGAGAACTGTGATTTTCTGCATTTTTCTCATGTCCCTTGTCAAGTTCTGTTATTGCTGATTTGCCAAAGGTAAGCTGAAGTGAGACAGGCCAAGGGCTGTGGTCTGCTGCTGCTTGGAGAAGCACATGTGTGTGGTCAGCAGACTTAGACCTTCACCTAGAGGAAGGGACTTGTTTTTTCACACACCTTCCCCCAACTCTCATACTTGCTTTTCTTCAGAGCTCATCCCAAGCTCAGTAGCACCCTGCTGCTGCTGAGGATGCACTCAGTACTGTCAGTTTGCATCTGTGGTGCTTCCCCAGCCAGGCAGCAATCTGGGTTTGTGCATCAGCTTGTGCAGGAGCGCAGACAGCTTCTGGTTTGGGTCTGATAGTTGCTATATTGGCTGCGTAAGCTGAGTGGATCTGCTATGCAAACATGCTATGGGGAAAGGAGATAATTCTGTTGTCTGCCATGCAGATGGCTGGGGGGGTGATGACCATGAGACCTGTAAGATAATTTGCCTACTGGATACAAGGGTGTCAAATCCCACAAGGGTGTCAAATCCCACAAGGTATGAGAGTACATTAGAGGAGCCTGTGGTCATGGTACATCTTAGTATCGGTGACAGAAGAATCTGTAAGAAAGGAGCCTTGAAATCTAAGGGTAGGTCATTAACAAGAAAGCCTAAGGCTAAATCTTCTGTGGTAGTCTTTTCTAACACACTGCTAAATCCACGTCTGATTGTGTCCGGACAGGGAAGAATCATTCTCAGATGAAAGAATATGTGAGTGTTGTTAGTCACTGCTAAATATTTTTGGGAAAGGATATGCTGTGTGTAAGGGACAGGAGAATAAATTTGCAGCAAGTGATGGGTCTGCCAACCGCAGGTATCCTGAGTCTAGTAGTAGCTGGTATGTTATCTCAGGGAACAGCACATGAAACTACCACTCCTGATGGGCCCTTGGCAGGGCTGCACTGGGCATGCCTGGTCCTAATTCACGGAAACTGAATTCGTCACATACAACGGGTCTGCTGCCCACCATTGCCAGTGTCTTGTCTTGCTGAGCTGGGCAGGTCATCAGTAACTCTCTTTTGCCTTGGGGATCTATGGATCCAGGGCATTTCAGAGGTGAAATGCCTGCGTCACGACGTAGCCTTCCCTGCGACTCCACCTGAGCCCTGTTCTCGGGGCAGGGGGAGATGGCTGGTCTTGTACTCTGCTCACTAACATTTTGTACTTGCTGAGTCCCAGCAAAGCAATCATCTTCATTTCATCTGTATGGTAAAGTCGCTTTATTGCTGTAAGCAAAAGGGAAGTAGACTGCTGGAAATGAGGTGAAGTGGGCAGTACTTAGTGTATGTGCTGTGGAGAAGGGGGAGGAATCTGAGGGTAGCTGACTAGTAGAGAAGGCAATGAAACCTGCATGGGACAATGGAAATGCAAGGGATCCTTTGATGCTCAGTAATTAATGTGACAGGAGATGGATGGCTCTGAGACAGTGAGAAGTAATCCAATAAAGAAGCAGCTCCTGCAGAGTCCTGCAAAACTGGGGATGGTTGTTAAAAATAAAACCAAAACCAAACCAATAGGAAAGACTCTGAAAAGAGAAACTTGGCATAGCTGGAAAGGATGGGGCAGTGAGCTAGGATGTAACCAGTATGTCCAAAGTGAAATGAGATTAATGCACATCCATGGTTTCTGATGGAAAGCTGTATTGAGGGGGGGGGAAGTAAGTTAGGCTGTAAGTGAGAGGAGGAGGCATATATTTCCAGAGGCTGTCAAACTCCAGAATAAATAGCATGTGAAGTTGAATCTATATGAAAGCAAATAGGTCACAGGAATACGAATGTGGTAATGGCAATGTACTACTAGTCCTAAATCTGGAGTGAAGTGATGAAGACAGCAGGCAGAAAGACATCAAAGAGGTAGCCGAACTATGCTGTACTGATGATGGAGGCTTTAGCTAGCCTCTGCGATTAGCAGCTTGCTGTGTGGGAACCATCTTCTATGGAGTGGGTCGTTCTGCAGGCAAACGTGTTGATAACTTGTGCTTACATGGTACTCTTTTGTCGGAGGAACCTGGAGCGCCCTTGGAAGGTAGCAACTTTGGTGGATTGGAAGAAAGATGGATGTATGGGTATTAGACTGGACTTAGTGTTACACTGTCATGACTGTGGGCTGAATTTTGTCTTCAGATCCCAATGAAGGTATCGGTGGAAGATGGAGGTAGAATGCGTAGCTCTTCTGGCTCCTGCCTGTCTGTGCGCTGCACACCTGAACAGCCAGATGCCCCGAATGGGTGCAGGGAGCCCTACATTTACAGTAATCTATATGCAGTACATTATTTGCCTCGATAAAGCAACACTTGGATGCTTTTTTCATTGTTCTCGAGAAAGATTTATGGGAGAACCGTTCTCCCCGTGGGCACCGTCCTCATCGAATGCAGTTGTAGTTGAGATGGAGAACAATCTTAGGTCAAAGACGCTGGAGAACAAATCAGGAGGCTTTTGCTCAGTTCCCAGCTGTGCCCCATGTCTCCTATCTGCCCTTGGGTAAAGCCACTCATTTTTCTGTGCTCTGGCTTCTTGTGTGCAGAGCAGAGATCGTAATGCATCGTTAGCCTGTCCTGTTTGGTTAGATTAAAAACTCTTTGGAGCAGACAGCATGTTTTACCGCATGTTTATGTAACATTTTGCATAATTTGAATTTGATCTCGGCTAGTGTCATCTAGGACACGTGGAGATACCTCATAAATAATACTAATAATATTTTAATATTGATAACACTTAGCACATTCACAGCATTTAACCCCCCTAAACCAGCACTCAATACTGTTGGCATCGCGGTGATTGAGCATGAGTCATGTTGGCTCCTTTCCCTGTCATGGTGCAATCTGTCGGCTAGCCAGAAAGCTGAGGGGTTTAGTGAATACGTACTGTGTGTCAGGAACACCTGAATTCTAATGCAGTCCTAGGCAGTGACTTGACTGTGTGTTCTCTGGGTAATGCCTTTTCTAGAGGGGACTCTGATCTTTGGCCATCCGACTTGGGGCGGTGGGAGCCAGGTGCTTGGAGCTTCACAATTCTTGTTGGCTGTGTTAGAAATGACAAGTACTATGTACTCCTCAAAACTAGGCTCTAAGAAGCTCATGTGCTGGAGAACCTAAATCCTCTCTTGCTTGCTTTCTTATCAGTAACAAAGGGGAAGGATTTATGTACCTTAAGAGGTAGTTGTGGAAATTAGTGAAAGTTTGTGTTTTGAAGGAAGTGCTAGATGGTTTAAGTAATCTCATTTTCACTGAGTGCTCTTTGTGGCAGGATGTCAGAGGAGGGAAGGAAAAGAAAGAGAGCAGATGTATAAGGAGAGCACTGGCACATCTGCTCATCCACCCCAGGGTCCCTTCTCCTCAGATGAGAAGATTAAATAATGAGCATCTCTCCCACACCTCACAGGTACCTCTGTCACATGTACATGTCAGGAGCTTCCTTTTCAGGAGGCTGTCTGTTGCCCATTTGTGTCCTCAAGGAGGTTCCAGCAGCTGCTGCGAGCCTGTGTGCTGGCTGGAGCTCCTAGCCTCCAGTTATCTGCTGAGATGGATTGGCCCAGTCATTGCAATCAATCTTTCCTCCAGGCACATGTCCTGCAGGCCATCCATGCCAGTTCTTCCAACACACCCTCTGGGAACCTGGGCAAAGGGGCCTGGGATGCATCCAGCTCTACAAGCCTTCAAAAAAATCAGAAACAATGAGGAGGAAAAATGTGCATTCAAATTAGGGAATGGTGGCATCTTGAAACTGAAAATAATGAGTTTTATTTAATTACAGCCACTAATGAAACAAACAACAGGAGCTCATACCCAGCTCTTTTTGTTATTGCCCTGCGTTTTGCTTAGACTGTATGTAATTTCTTCCGAGTGACCTTACTGAGCGCTCCCTACACTTCTGAATTAATCTTTATTTACTTTGCTGCAGAGCTTTGTCACTGCGTGACTTTCGTTTCTGTACTGAAGCGTTCGTCAGAAAAGCCTGCTAAGCTAAGCACCAAGCACAGGATTTGTGATGCTGCATCCACTGGAAGCATCACTGAGAAGGGAGAAAGGCCAAGTGGCTTTATCCTGTCATTCTACCTCTGATTCAGGACCGTTGCTAGAGTCAGAGTACCCTCTAAGAGCAGTTCGCCTTGGAAACTGGCTGTTTGGAGGAACGAGCTGCTCACTTCCATGTGTGCTGGGGTTCAGGATACTGCCCTGGCACCCACAGAGAGCAGAGCCCCTATGCAGAAGGACACATGCTCCTTTTAAACTGTGAGAAGGTCCATAATCTGTCCTTTGTGCTTTCACTGTTAATCTCTGTTCCTGCAAGGCCAGACGACCTTTAATGAAAGGTGCCCTGCGCTCTCCTCAGACATTTGAGTCGTGCATCCCTGTGAGCTCAGCTTGGACTCGTGACCTTTGCCAGAGGTGAGTGGGAAGTTGCAGAGAGTGGAAAAAGCAATCTAACATCTGAAAACTAGGATGGAATAGAAAGAAAACAGTGATGAGCAGTGCAAGAAAAAAGAGCAGGAACAGGAGGATGATGAGTGTGGGCTTTACACCTTCAGTGCTGAAGAAGTTTCTACCTGTTTTCCTCTCTAGGTAAACAGCTTCTTACTCAAAGACAAATGCTTCCACCATCCCTTTGTACTTGCTGTGAAGTAGTAGGGGAGAAAACCCTCAAAAGCCACACCCAGGACCTACATCTGTCTTCTGCATGCCTATGCTGTAGTCCTGCGGAGGTGACCCCCAGCCCTCTGAGCCTGGTCAGTGGCAGGCTTTCAGGAGGCTCATTAGAATAGCCTCTTCATACCCTCCTGAGGCCCACTGAGCCTAAAACCCACAACATGAGAACAAACCCCAAACCTGTATGGCACCAGGATGTAAGATGAGAAGACATCCCTTTACTGGGAAGGTGAAAGTTGTGTTGGAAATATAAGGAGTTTACCATGGCTCTGCTTGGCATTTTGTAGCCAACCTCCCCTCTTCACGTGCCCTCCCTTAACCGTTTGTGAGCCACCAGAGAGCCCATCTGGTAGACTGGAGGGATGCAATGTGGCCTCGCCAAAGTCAAGGGGAGGCAGGGATCTGTATGGTGTAAAATTGGTCCCACAGAATGTTCTTGTGCATCTTTAAGTGCCTGCATGTCTTCCAAAACCTGACCCTTTGTTTCCTGGTTCCTGAAGGAACATTTATTCCCCTCTTTATGCCGCTTCCTTGCAAGCATTTAAGCATTTTTTCCACTAGAGTGGGGGAAGGAGAGCTCTGGAAAGCAAAAGAAATAGACCAAGGGGTAAGGGGAGGGTGGAAACAAACAAAAACCCACCCCCCTACAAACTAGAAATATTAGGAGCAGTAGGAAAGGGAAAAAGCAATACCTTACACTTTTTTTTTTTTTCCCCCTTAATTCTCTGGATTTCACTGCCCTCCCAAATCCTTCATCAGTAGTTCTTTCCTTCTCCCTTTCTTGAAGTTGAGTCACACAGACACTTATTGTGCTGTATTTCTTTGGTAGATATGTCTAGTGGACCCACCCAAGATAAGGATCCCATTCAAACCTATCCTGACAGGAAGGCCAGAGAAGGGACCGCAGTACTGCCCCATCCCTGGAAGTGTTCAAGGCCGGGCTGGATGAGGCTTTGAGCAACCTACCGTTGTGGAGGGTGCCCCTGCCCATGGCAGAGGGGTTAGAACTAGATGGGCTTTAAGGTCCCTTCCAACCCAAACCAATGGGTCGGAATTCTGTGATTCCATGACTGTTACCGCAGTTTGACAGGTGCTGGGGAAGATGTGCACAACTTTAGATGGTGTTTCTGGGAGGCAGAGCAATGAAGCAAAGAGGGAGTATTTGGAAAGATTTTGATTTTTCTTGTAAGGTGCTTTGTGTGTTTTGTGCTTTGGAAGGAGATTTCCACCAAGTAAGCTTGACCACACCCAGATTAAATCAGATAACCAACAAAACATCCCCACTGTAATGTTCTAGGTTGAGAATGGTGACCCCAGTAGCCTCTCTGACTGGTGGTCTTCATTCCTGAGGTCATGCATGATGGGGGCCCTGTATCAGAGCATTCAACTGTCCATTAAATTCAGATTTTGTTATTCCACAGTACATTGCTAATGCAAATTACTCCTTCAGCCCTCGGCCTGCCAAGTTTGGGTCTTTGCTGGAGCAGAGGTGCAACTGAGTGCAAAACCAGACTGGCTCTTCTAAGATCCCTACTTTGCCACTGATGTCAGTAGGGAATTGCCTCCACAACGTGAAGCATGGGTAAGCCGTAAGAGCTTTACAGTTTGGATCCTGGTTTTGTGGTTCAGGGGTTGTCCTCTGGTGGTCCTTCTCCTGGTGCCTGTTACCCCTACAGCTCCATCTGCAGCAAGAAGCAGCTGCTGAACCTGCCGCTTTGACTAGGAGACTTTGGAGCAAAATTCTTTCAGCCGTCCTGTAGCACAATAATGTTCCAAGCTGCAGTCTTATCACCTCACGTTGTGGCCCTGTTGAAGTCCCTTATGTGAAGCCAGGTCAGGTTTTGGATGGCGATCTCCCAGGCAGAGCCAGAATGCGGCAGGAGGCACCATTTGGGAGTCAGCAGGAGGTGTGATTCCTCAAGTCAGTCCTGAACGGATCCCACAGCATGGTGGAGTATTGCTTTGCTGGCGAATAAGACATGCAGCCGCAGTCCCAGCCATCTGAAGATATTAAAAAGCTCTTTCTCCAGGAACAGTCATTACCTCTAATACCCTGCTCAAGTTTAAATTTGGGTAATTACATGAGAATCTTTTTTTAGGTCAGAAGAAAGTGTGGTTTTTCTAGATAATATATTTTTTTTCATGCTTCCTATAGTAAACAGCTTTGTAGGAATGTTACACACTGTTAAACAGATGCTCTGTTGCATCCTGAAAGCTAGATGCAGCTTGGAGGTGGGTCATTATCAGTCGAGAAGCTCTGAGACCCAGCTGCTCCAGACAGGAGGTAATCATTAATAGTGGGGCTGTGTAGCAGCATTGATGAAGATGCATGGTATTTGTGAGATATGTGAATAATTAGCGGTGGGCTCTGCACACCTCGTCTGAGGAAAACACCAGGTTGCTTTAGAAGATCAGTGTATATCCATTCAGGTTGGTGTGACAGCCAGCCAGAATTCTTGGCATAACTCATGCCGGCTTTAGGACCAACAGGCTCTCCTGGGATCGCTGTGGTGAAGAGCATGGTAAAGAAGCCTTGCTTTCTCTCTGCAGCCTCACATTTGATCAGAGGTTCTCTGTGGTCTGTTGTGGCTCTACACTAAGTCAGAGCTCTCTCGTTGGCTTCCTATTTCTGGAATATCTGAAGACTTGTCTCATTGCATTAATACCTCTATTTGCTCTTCAGATTCCTTCTTAGCCTCTTAATCTCCGTTGTATGTTTTTCCTGCCAGAGGTTATATTTCTTTCTATTGGTTTTGGGTTTGCTGGACTTGAGAATTTAAAGGATGCAATTAGCAGGTCTGAATAAATCATTGTGGAAAGAGTTTTAAGAAATTAGAGAGTTGCTTCATTTTGTTTCTGTAGTGAGGGGGGGGGTGAACCCACCCCAAACCTCCACTTTTCCAAGAGCCATCCTCAGTGCTCATCTAACTTTGCAACGGATATGGTGTGGTGTGAGATACAACTGATTTAGTTCTTGTTAGTCTTGAATCTGAACCTGAATTTTGAATTTATGCAAAATAGACCAACCTGTGTGGTCTGGTGCAGGACTCACTTTCTGAGCAGTTCTGGGAAGTTAGACCCATCAGAGAGGCTGAAGGTCCCTTTTTGTGGGTGTTTCTCTTATCAAATATGGATATGACTGGGTCTTTTTTTCTAATGTATCTGTTGTTGATGTAAAGTCCCTTCCAAAGGGCAGAAACATCAAAGCTTTGCCAAGCATTTAAAATCTCTCCACTGCATCCCTCTTCTGTCACTTCTTATCCTGCCTCCCAGTAACACCATCACAGTCATGTTAAGTCTTCCCAAGTGCATCTCAAATCAACGTAACAGTCCTGCCGTGTTTGGTAGCACTCGTAGTCCTTTCCTTGGCATCGATATTGTGAGAGACCTGAAGACCTTACTGATGTGCTTGTCAGCCGTCTAAAGTTTGGGTGCTCCTCTTCTCCTGAGAAGAGCGTATAAATGATGATGTGATGAAAGCAGACCTGTACAAGAGATTACATGGCATGGGAAGACCTAGAGCATGTTGACCTTGAGGGCTTGCAAAAAGGCTTTTATAAATTGTGCTCTATGGCTTGGCCACTGTGAAATCCCAGCATTGCAGTGCTGGGTATTGGCATTTAATTTCCAATTGACTCAGAACTCTTCTTTTGAGTTCTAAGTCAGGTTAAAAAATCACAACCTTTTTTTCTGTAATGTTGAAACATTTCTTTGCACTAAAAAAGACAAGAAAAGTTTCACCCTTTCCAAAACAAGGCTTTTAAAGTTTTGTTCTGAGAAATATTTTCATTGTTTTGATCTATTTGAACGCAAACACATTTTTGAGATGTGTTTTCCTTTTGAGTGAACATGAGATGTTACATTCAGCTATTTCAGGTGGGTTAGTTTAGCAGATTGAGACTGAAGGGAGAGAACCCTGTTGCTTCTGTTAGCTTGATTTGCAGAAAAAGACCATGAAACTCCTATGCATCAGCATAGAAGGCGGGAGGGGTGGGGTGGGGGGGGGGGGGGGGGAAGTGAGTGGTGCTAAGAGAAAAATGGTGGTGGTGGTGAGGAATGAAACTCTCCTGTGAGTGCATCTGCAAAAGCCAACAGCAACGAGGGAGAGGAAATAAGCACCTCTTTCCCTGGAGCTACTTGTTTCTCTGACCTTCACAACACAAATCACTCCTTCAATTATAAATGAAATATTAACTGTCCTACTGCAGTTACAGCATCCTACTGGCTTCTTGCATGAGGGTCACAGCAGTGGGAGAGGAGAGTAGGGAAGGAACACAGCACTGTCCTTAGCTTATTTCAAAAGGAGGGAAAAGATTGCAGTCAGTGAAACCTGGAATTGCAGGGTGCAGCTGTTTAGCTGGTGGGAAGTGTGGTGGGATAGGAGGGAGGTGTAGAGGACCCCAAAGGGGAGGCAGAGAGGAGTGATGATGCACATGTGGTGTCTCACCTGTAGGTGCCTACAGCAGTGACTGCCTGGCACTGGCTCGGAGGTGGGGAGCTGTGCGTGCAGGTGGCTTGTGTTTGGGATGCAATGCGTGAGGCTCCACGTTCCCAGTGCAGTCGCTGAGTCTTGCAGCAGGCTCTTCCGTCTGTTTTGGGGCCTATGATCATGACCAGCCATATCCCAGAGCTGGCTTTTTTCCCCTTAAGCTCTTTGTAGCCAAGGCATTTCTGCTGCAGGTTCAACAGGTCTAAGATTCATGATCTGAACTGGCACAAGGCATACCCTAGGAGTGGTTTGGATATAGCAACGGGAAAGCATGAGGGATTGTCATGTGGGTAAAGCTTATCTATTTTTTGTCCTGTTAGAAGCGCCAGCCCCTGGGGAGCTCTTTGGACCTGGTGTACTCTTACTCTTCAGCTGATGATAGAGGAGAGAAGAGGGGACCTCCAAGTGTTGTTTTGTTTTGCTCTGTTGTATTTTTGTCAGTGATAAAAAGCAGAGATTGAGGCTGATCCCAAGAACATGAAATGATCCCCAGTTACAACCTATTTACAGCTCCAGTACAGCGTGCATTGCTTCTACTGTTTGTCATTCAGGAATCGAGCCCAAAAGCTTTGCCTGTGTCCCATTGTGCATTTCTAATATCATCTTGCATTACACATAGTCATTTTATCAAGCACGGCCACAACACATCCAGCTCCCAGGAGCACCAGCACATCTCCTTAACTGTCCTGTAACTTATGGCTGAAGCACAGACTCCATCCCAGACAGTCTGGGGCGGATGATGGTTTTCTCCTGGTGTTTACTGATGATACATGGGCCCCCTTGAGTCTCTTCCCGTCCCAGACTTGACCTGTCCATTGGAAGACATGGTGGAGGGTCAGTGGATACACAGTGGCTGCCTGCAAGCAGCAGCTGGATGGACTCTGGCTGGGGTGTGGAAGGACAAGGAGGAGGCCCGTCAGCAAAGTGTCGCTGCCACAGGCAGGCACCAGCTGTAGAACCAGTACAAGAAAGGTGTTTTAGGCAAAAGGTAACTAACCTAGCCATGGATCTTGATGCCACAAGACAGTGCTGAAGCCAAGAGCTTAACAGGACTTTACAAGGAGGGGGCACAGTTATGTGGATAGAGCATCCTGTGGTTAAAGGAGTCAGGAAACCTTTCTCCCTTACTGTTTCTCCTGTTTCAAATGATCGTTGTGACTCCTTTATCTCTGAGAGCTTGAATCAACTGTAAACTGCCACTGTGAGGGGGAAAGCCTCTCCCTTTAAGGGCAAATTATTATGTAGTAGTTTGCTGCAAGTTTTCTGGTACCTTCCTCTGAAGCATCTTGTGGTGGCTGAGAGACGAGCTGACCATGGGCAGGAATGCCTGGGTCTCCTTTCAGTTTCCAAAACCTGCCAGAGGGCCTGGGCCTGGCTGGGAAAGTTGGGAGTAGGGCCATGGGAAGGGAGAGCAGTGGCAAGGAAGGGCCAGGGCGGAGTGGGATAGCATGTGCATGGATTTGCTTGTAATGAGGAATTTTGAACTTTGAAAGAAGTTAATTAGTAATGAAACTTCTGACTGAATGATGCAGACTGTGAAGACTGGCTTTGTCAGCAGCTGAAACTAATTACGGGCTCACACACCGGGGAAAGGAGGGGGTGAAGGATGTGGGGAGGAGGAGGCATCACTGAAAGAAAGATGATAAACCTGGCTGCAGGCTGTTGCCGTGGTGACAGGAGGCAGTTGCTGTGGTTGACAGCAGTGACACATTGAAGGCAGCAGGTATGTCTAATTACCCCCTCCACCGACCCAAGCAGGCAGCAACCCCTCCCGACTTGGGGCAGAAGATGCTTTGGTTTTCTCCTCGCACTTTCTTCCTCTCCACCACAGGTTGGATGTGCCTTTTCAGGGTCCCTGTGTGCTCTGAAAGGAAAACTGCGGGGTGTCTGCTTTTCCTAATGTCACTTTAATAGCCCGGGAGCAGCCGGCAATTCAGCGGCATCCTCAGGAAGCCTGGACAATGGTGGCAAACTTTGAGAGCTGATATCTAAAAGGCAGGGGAGAAGAAACTGAGCATAGCCTTTTGAGCAAGAAGGTGAGGGCCTTGCACATCTGGCCCAAATTGCAGTGTTTTTGGGAGTGCTTCCTGTGGCTGGCCAGGTCTGGTGCTTTGGGGTCTCGCCAGCTGCCTGGAGGCACCCTGCCATGGTCTGCGTGGCCTGGGAAGAAGCCCTGCAAGGGAGCATGGGGGCGTCCTGACCACCCGTGTTGCTGCTGCCTAAGAATGTGCACAGAAGTGTAGATCTGTGTGAAATAAACTCCTGACTTAGAGCCCATTTTGCCTGGATTTCCTGGGCTTGGGTGCAGCTGGAGAATATTCCCTGCCTCTGGGTCTCTTGTGTTGTCTTTTCAGGATCTTTGCTGAAGAAAAAAACCTCTGGCTTCTAAAACAACTCCTGCTTTTCATTTTTTTTTTATGTATTAATTTCATCCAGGGCTGCTCTGAGAGCTGGTTCTGTCCATACATCTCCTGACTGCCTTATGCCCAGGCAGAGTGACTTTTGCAGCTGTTGGCTCAGCCCACACGAAACTCTTCTGGCCCCTTGAAGGGTGTCATTCAGCACTGATCCCTTCATCAGGGCTTCAGCGGTAGCTGTCAAAGCCCCTGTTGCAAAATGGAGAGGCTGAGAGAGCTGGGTCTGCTCAGCCTGGAGAAGAGGATGCTCAGGGGGATCTTATCCATGTGTATAAATACCTGATGGAAGGAGTAAAGAAGGCAGGCTGCTCAGTGAATCCCAGTGATAGGGTGAGTCAGTTGGCACAGCCTGAAACATGGGTATCCCATTTTAAACACAAGAAAACACTTTTTTACTTTGTGGTTAGTCAAACACTGGAGCAGGTTGCCCAGAGAGGTTCTGGTGCCTCCAGGCTTAGAGATATTCAAAACCCAACTGGATGTGACCATTAGCAGGCTGCTGTAGTTGGTGCTACACCCTGGAAAGGATGAGCTCCAGGGGTGTCTTCCAATCTCACCATCCTGTGGTTCTGTAATTCTGTGAAAGATGTTGCTGAACAGAGATTGAAGAAGGCCAAAAAGCCTGTGGGTGCTAATGGAAACCTCTCCAATTGCTTTCCCTTTGGATTGGATCATTAAAGAAGTGTGTTTGAGAGAGACAAAGGTGGAAAGTTGAAGTTGTGTAAGACCTCTGAGGGCAAACATTTTTATCTCTGACCTTTTGGTGTATTCCCCTCAGACAAGGCCTTTGGTTTTGAAGCTGACGTTGAGGGTGGGCTCCACGGCCATTACTTTGGATAGCTCTTGGGATTAACTTAGTGAGGGATGGTGATAACACGTTCTTGAAATCACCTCGTAGTATGATTGGCACAGCAGAGCTGGTGCCCTGCTCTTGTCTGATTTTGCAACTGAAGGTAGCTCGCTGAAAACCAGGTGGAGGAGAAGAGAAAGAATTAATAATCCTCTAGATCAGATTGTGCGCGTTAGTCATGAATCACTGTCAGAGAATGAGCACAGGAGAGTTGCTCAGAACGAACTGTAGATGCTGAGTGTCTTTCAGAAGTGACCAGGGATACAGGCCACCGGTTTGGATTCAGTTCAGCAAGCGCTGAAAAACGGGAGCACTCAGTGGGTTGTAATTTAAATGGATAATTTCTTGGCTCTGTTATTTTAAATTTAAAAAAATGTCTGAAAATGGAAACTAAGCAGATATATATGTGAGGTGTGTTAAAATACCCAAGGAGGATGGTTCTGCTAGAGGCTGGATGTCCATTTTCAGTAGATCTGCGTCACTGCTTTGCAATGCAAACACAGAGAAGATCTCACAGAAACTTGCCCACTTTTAGAGCTACAAGTACTGCAAATGAGTTCTTGGGTAAGTGTGTATCGGGTCTTCAGGCTCCTTCAGGAGGAGAGGGATGGTGAAGAGGAGGAACCGGGCAGAGGGTGTGGAGAGCACAGAGAAGGTCATACAAATCCATCATTTTTATCCTCTTCTGTAATATATAAATGAAGTGGCACTTGATGAAATTAAAAGGCAACAAATTAAAAATAAATAGGAGGAAAAATTTTTTAATGTAAAGTATAATTAGCCAGTGTAGCTTATGGCTGCCAACTATTATCGAAGCAGATATTTTAGTAAGATTATCAACAAAGGATTCAAATGAATAAGCAAAGCATCTGCAGGGACACCAGTGTAGCTGAGAAAACAATTATAAGGGCTATCAATCCTCATGCTTTAGGGCATAAACAGATCACCAGCTGGGGTCAGAAACGCAATTTCCCCCCACGGTTACTGAATAACTTAATTAGACACATTGTGGAGTCTTATCCAGCATGGATCACTGCTGGAAGCAGAATAACAGATTAGATGGACCATTGACCTGTTCCAATGTGGGAACTCTTCCTCTCAGAAGGGAAAAGGGAGATATCTAGCCCTGTCTGATATCCCCTTCCCAGAGGGGCAATAAGCACTAGGCTCACATAGAGATCTGGCTGTCTGTTTTGATTTAGAATCTCTAAATCACAGAGATCTACATTTGAGTACAGGCCACCATGGAAAGTCTCTATGTATTTGGGAGATCCAGTAAACCAACAGGAGAGGGAGTGAGCATGCGTTTAGCTATGCTAACTATTTGACTTGTATAAGTACTGTAGGCCTTTGTGTGCTACCTCTACTTGCCCCTTTTCAAGAGTTTTGGCTTTATCAAGGAGCGGAGTAGTGAGGAACTGAGGGGGTAGCATAAAAACATAATAAATTAACCTAGCAGCAGTTATTTCCCTTAATCTTCCTCTTTTGTCACCCCAAGTCTAGAGCAAGCTTATCTCAGCCATGATGCTTTTACAGAAGTTTTCCTTGACCCTTTCCCACCTGGTTTGAGTGTGTCAGCATGATGGTGATTTTGTTAAACTGCGTTACCCTGGGGATGTACCAGCCGTGTGAGGATATGGACTGCCTTTCTGACAGATGTAAAATCTTGCAGGTGAGCAGACTTCCTTCGCGTTGTGATGGTACTTCAGTCCAAGTCAGAATTTTTCACGTATGCTTTCCTTCAATGTTCGGGCAACACCTTCCCAGACAAGTTGGCAAGAATGTCCCTGGTAGTAAGATATTTTGTTGTAAAATGGTAAGAGCTCACTTTGAGGAGCGGAATGGGACGTGCGAGAAATAACGAATGAAGTCTACTTGTGAATATGCAATACAGAGCAGTTACTAACCTTCCTGATCCTGTGCATAAGTAGGAGTTTCCTGAAATAGGCAGCTACAAGATGCATAGCTCAGAGGTAAGCCAGGAAGAAGTAACTAAGGTTACAGCATCCAGGCAGAGGAGAATAGCTGTCCCCAATGCATTTGCTACTCTGCTGAGGAGCAAGGGTTCTGCTGAATCCACAGGTATTCGGGATGCCCAAAGGGACAAGAAACAAAAGGTATGCCAAGAAGGACTATAGCTACTATGAACCCTTAGCTGTACTTGCTGCTTGCCCCAGGAGAAGGTGACAGCAAAGGTTGTCATGTATAGACATCCCTGGAAGTGTTTAAGGCCAGGCTGGATGGGGTTTTTAGCACCCTGACCTAGTGGAGTGTGTTCCTGCCTATGGCAGGGGGGTTGGAACCAGATGATGGAAAGGTCCTTTCCAACTCATTATGTGATTCTAAGTTTCATTCCGTGATCTCCCATTCTGTGTTTTAAAGTCCAAAGCTGAGAATGTTTATCAAACATGCTCTTGGGTTTCTGTTTGGCAGGTGTTTGATGATTTCATCTTCATCTTCTTTGCCATGGAAATGGTCTTAAAGATGGTGGCCCTGGGGATCTTTGGCAAGAAGTGTTACCTTGGAGATACCTGGAACCGCCTGGATTTCTTCATTGTCATGGCTGGGTAGGTCGATGGTTTTTGGGTTTATCTGTTCTGTGTTTGCTTGGAATAGAAAGGATGTAACTGAGGAAAGTTTCTGCTCTGGTGCCATTCCAGTACACTTGCTGAACTGGAATAAGATGTGCTGGGGTCAGAAGGCTGTGGAAGAAACAGTAGACGAGGCAGCTTAACTCCCCAGGGGATGCGCAGCCATGTATCTCGCACAACTTCAGCACAGGATGTTCATTTGTACCAGCTGAAGGGCCAGACAAAACCTTTTTGTTTGTTTGTTTTTTAAATGCGTGAGTGGAAGAGGTGTAACCTTTACTAGAACCAAGCTAACTTTTCTGTTTCCAGGAGTAGTGTTTCAAAGGTAGGAATGTCATTTTTGTTACTCTGGGCTCTTTGTCGTTGTATTGCGCTGGCTTTAGCCATGGTACTATTGGGACATGTTGACATTTGAGTGTTTTTTACAACAGAGTTGCTATGGCGAAGCTCTGATTTCCCCTCTGCATGTATGAAGTGGAAAGTCTACTAGGATTTACCTATTGAATCACAGCAAAATGTCCATCTCTGACAGCAGTGGGAGTGTGCTTTTTTGGAATTTGTCCGTTTTCTGTTAGATTGCCTTGTGGTGGAGTAAAAAACAAAAGGTCAAAAAACATGCAATATTGATGTTCGCACAGCAAACAAGTGAAATTATTTTTCAGAGAGAAACCCCCACTTTCCTCTTCCAGCAAGGAATTACCCGCAATCTCTATCACCTGGAAGCATGTGTATTACTGACTGAGCCAGCAGCGAGTTCAGGCTCACTTTGCAGGGTTTTCCCCTGCGGTGCGGAGCAACTCTGTCTTTATATTTGCTTTTGACACAGTTCTTCTGCAGCAAGACTTGAAAGTCATTCCCTCTGGAGGGGCGTATAATTGTTTGCTTCTGGGGGGAGCAGAGATTTTCAAACTCAGTTCGGTTATGAAAGTGTGAAGGCTGATTCCCGGCCAGCCTTGTGCATGAAAGGAGGACAGGCAGACAAAAGCTGTAGCTTTTCCTGAATTTATGCAATGTGTGTGAGATTGGGAAGACCTTTCTTGTGGCTGAGCCTGCTGTGATTAGCATCTGATTTAAAATGGCCCAGCATAGGGACTCTGAGTTTACCAGGAAAGGCTAAGTTAAAGCACCTTGACACACGGTGGTGGGAAAAGCCAGATCCTTGCATGTTCTAGCCTGAGCTCCTGGTGGCAAAATCGCTGGTGACTGGATGCAGGGAAAGCGAGACCCTACCCCAGCTGCCTTTGAGGAGGAAAGGGAAGAACAAGTGTGTTTGAAAGGAGGGCCTTGAAGCCCTTGGTGCTTCTCTGTGTGGGTGATGTGCTGTGGTATGCTGGGAGGAAGGCTCTGCTCTAGGTGGGCACAGGGTCACTCATGTATGGGGTAAATGGCTGGGGGGTCTGACACTGTCTGGTGTCCCTGCAAGTATGGTATGAGTGGTGCTATCTGGGGAGATGAAGAAATCAGTGGGGCAATGCTAAACGAAAGAGGGTGAGCTCAAGTGCTTACTCCATGTAGGAAACAAGTAAAATCCATGCTACCCAGATGAGAAAGGAGTAAATCCCATTTACATGTTTTCCTCTGTTGCAATTGCTGGTAGAAATTTGAAGAGGGAGAGTCTTTTGTACATCTGGTAACAGTACTAGGAAAAAAGCTCATATCTGAACTCCTTTCAGTGCCAAGGAGACTTAGAATCAACTCCTTAGATCTAAAATAATCAGCGCGGAGGATTTTTCATTTCAGGTCCAAAACTGAAAGAAATTTGTTTCCTGATTTCTATACCATTGTCCTCATGAGGTGTCAGGCTGAAATGATAGTAATCTCATTAGAATATCTGATCTCAAAAGACTTCTGCTAAAGAAAGATTTTTCCATTTAGTTATATAGAACTAATGACTATATAATGTATTTCGAGTGATAAAAGCTTGTGGTTATTAATTCATTATTCTTTGAAATTCATTAAAATTGTCTGCACTGTTTAAATCAAATCCAAGGCTCAAACTTGCCCTTACATACAGACTGTAGGCTTTTATTTAACCTCAAATTTAAGCTCCAAGTTTATCCTGATTGGTCCCACACCTGGATCATGGCTTCAGCTTACTCTGGGTACAGATGCCTTAGGCTTCTGAGTAAGAGAAGACATCCTGCGTTAGGTCTTGTATGTTTTCTGCATGCCAGTGGGTTAGATCCTGATCAGAGGCTAATCAGTTTTCTCTAAGGGCCTTCTCCTCGTCGTGGTCTTGGATTCTCATTGCCTGCAAGGGAGGTCATAAATTTGGCTCTCAAGGAGACGTCCGTGATGTTGGGAAATAATGCGCTGCCTAGAAGCTGTGCAGCTTCTCTCAATATCAAGAATAAGGACTGTACTTCACAGCCCCTTCTCTTCCCTTCTCCCTTTCCAAGTAAACACCAACAAGGCAGCAAAGGCTGGAAGAATGAACTGTAGCATGGAAAAGCAAGTGCAGGCAAGGGAGCGTTCTGTTGGGCATTCCTGGGCAGCTGAGCTACCTGCATGGCAGCATGTTTTATCAAAGAGCATAACGACTATTTGCTGCTACTGCCCCAGACGGTGTTTTGGTTACGTAAACCATGTATTCAGGCATTCATTTGTAGTTTTCTCCTCACTTCCTTGGAAAGCCAGAAGCTATAGTTTTAGTTAGCTGAATTCCCTCATGTGCCCCTGCCCTGCTTGCCCCTGCTCCCCACGCAACCCAGCAGCTCAAGGAGGAAGACCATTGTCACTAAAAACGTTCAGTTTCCATGGCGATAGGAGCTGACATCACCAGAACTTTCTCCCCTCTCGCATGTGCCCTCCCCCAACCATCTTCAACATGGGTTTTTTTTTTTTTTTCCCCAGAAAGGATTAGGAAAAAAAGAAAACCAAAACAAAACAACAGTCCTAAGTCAATGCTCTCCTTCATTGTTCCCCTTGGAGCTCCTAAAACCAAACGAGGTAATTTGGGTTGAAGAATGCCAATGCCCTTGTGCTCACAAACGAATTCAGCTTGCCAATGCTCCAGTTCCTGACTGCTCGCTGGCAACAGGCGGTTGCAGGTTCCCAGCCGTTTCGAGCAGACGGAGCTAGTCACCAGCTGTCCTGGTGGGAGTCCCTCTTCCCCTGCCTTTGTGACTAGGTCTTGTCTGTTGTCATTTGTTTCGCACAGCGATGGGTGTGTTTGGAGAGGCAACTTCAAAGGGCAACTCCCTGAAGTAGAGAGCCTACCAAGTTTTGAAAGTTGAGATAACGTGAATGCTAATCGCGTTGGAATCGTTTCGTTTGGAAAAGACCTTTAAGATTGAGTCCAACCATCAAACATAGGCCAGTGTGTCTATGTGCATGACTTTAGGAGAAAAGTCACTTATTTCTGGGCTAGTGCTTGTCAGCTTTTTAAGTCAGTCAGTTCTCTAGCAAAAAAAGAGTGAGCAATTTCTCCTGCTTGCTCGGCTCTGTGAGGCAGTTACTTTCTCATGTGGTTGAAGAGGCCACTGTCCCTCTGGGAAGGAAGATGTCCCTTTGCATGACTCTGTCCTGAGGGTCCCCATGCAAAGAGTGAATTCACACAACCTGCCTGGCCCTCGGGGGCATTAATTCCACTGAGGGTGTGTTTGTTCTGTCTGTCTTGAGCCAAGTGGTGTAACCAGCGATCTGTGGTGGGAATTATGCCTGTCTCTGCCCTCTTCTGCGGCATCCCCATGACATGTTCTGGTATGCAACTGACTTGTGTAGATAGGTAGGTGAAGGGGGAGAGAGCTTCACTACGTGGCCAGAGGGATGAATGTGATAAGAAGTGTGTGCCTAGAATATGTCCAAAATCTTTCCTTCATTACTTGCTGCTTGAAATCCAGTGGCTGAGGAGAGGCTGGTGTATCTTTCAGAGGATGCCCTGTCTTTGCACCTCTCTGTTCTCATGCTGGAGCTTGCTATGTAGATCTTATAAACTGTGGTCAAATCCCATCCAAACTGTGCTTTTGATGAGAGGAATGGTATGACTTTTTGTATATTGTGGCATGTTTAGGATGTACTTGCAGTGTTATTCAACAGCTTTCAAAAGTCTAAAAGTTTAAAAGGACATCAAAACAAGACACAATATTTTGTGCAGCCACTTCAGGGGTATTTCTGCTGGTTTTAGTTGGGATAGAGTTAATTTTCCTCACACTAGTTAGTATGAGGCTGTGTTTTGGTTGTGCTGAGAAGAATATTGATAACATACTCAAGTTGTCAGTTGTTGCCAAGCAATGTGTATATCAAGTCAAGGACTTAGTTTCAGATACTGCCCCAGTGTTCCCAGCTTTTTCTCTACAAGAAGCTGGGAGGGGACACAGCCAGGACAGCTGACCCAAACTGAATAAAGGGACATTTCATTCCATAAAATGTCATGCTCAGTATATAAGTTGAAGGGAATAGGCCAGGGGTTCACTTGCTTGTTGGGGCTCTCTGGCTCTCGCTGCTTGCGGAGTGGCTGGGCATCAGTTGGTGGGTGGCGCATGGCTGTATTGTCTGGTTTTGTTACACAGTAGTAGTAGTAGTATTATTTTCATTACATTATTAGTAGTAATATTGGTATTGTTAGCATTATTAGTATCGTTATTTCATTTATTTTCAATTACTAAATTGTTCTTATCCAACACACGAATTGTCTTGTCTTTTCCTCCAATTCTCCTCCCCATCCCAATGGGGCAGGAGGGCAGTGAGTGAGCTGCTGTGTGGTACTTGGTTGCTGGCTGGGGTTAAACCATGACACTACTGCAGCTCAAAATTTCCTTGTTCCTACAGCCAAGGATTGCAGTGGCCCATCTAATCAATCACTGCATCTTCCTATCAATTCATTCAGATGTTCTCTCCATGGGCTCCAACCTTGGTTGGTTAGGTTTTTTCCCTCTGTCTCCTCTTCTGAAGAGAGAAAATGCCCTCCTATTAGTAGGAACAGCAAACTTTGTTCCCAGAAGTGTGCTGTTACATTTGTTCACACTGGAATACATATTATTTGCATTTCCAAAGCAGTTCATACTGTTCTATATCGCTGACTTGTCCTCTTCGTTTCTTTTTCTGTTCTCCCAAAAATATGCTTCAACTGCAAAATCCATCAGTGATTTTTTTTTTTTTAAATTTTCTGTCAGGTTGCGATAAATAAATAAAGAACAGACCAGCAAGAATTGTGCATTACAGAAGTACATCTGCTCACAAATGAGTCCCCATTTACTGTTGCATATGAGGTTTATTACTTAGCCAGTTTTTCTCCAGCTAATGTATGTCATGATGATTTCATATCATTCCAGCCATATCAACGTAATTACTTGTGTGAACCAGACTTGTAATCTCATAAGAAATTATAGCACATTAGTTTGATGATGTCTATTTTTTCTTAAACTTGTGTTGATTATGGTTAATTTTATTATCCACCTTTAATCCATAATCTATCAAAGCCGCATATTGGCGATTTCATTACTGTACTGTGATCAGCATCAGTCCCGTCAGCCTGCTGAGATCGCCGTGTTTCTAAAGCACTGGCACAATATCAGAATTTCCCTGACCCTTGGATGCTTTCCCAGTTTTCTGAGACTAATCAAAAATCATCAGTACCGGTCTGGATTTTTTCTGGCCATCTCTTTTAAAACTCTTGGATATAAATTGTCCAGGCCTGCTTATCTTAGAATATCCCTCTTTTGATAGGCAGAGCCTAAAATACTTGATCACAGCTGGAGCTGAAACTAGCTCATTATCATCTATGATACACATACATCATCTGACCTTCCCCATAGAACTTGGTTTAATTTGAAGTTTTCTGCCTTTTTACGCTGTTCGTGACAATTCTGTTTTCTTGTTCCAGTGATTAACTTGTACCATTTTATGTGCTTCTTCAATTCTCACAAATTTTCTACAATTTCCATCTCCTAATTTATATTCATTGGTATCAACTTCCCCTCTCTTGCTATTACATTGCTGCTTTTGCTTTTACTGATGTTGTACTATCTTTTTAGACCATTCAGCTTTCTTGTCTCTATTGAAGCTTCTTGGATACCTGATAAATATTCCTAAACACCACTTGATTGTTGTCCACCGTTCATGAATTCAAGTCTTTATCCTGACTGGTTTGATTCATGGCTGTTTCTGTGTGTTTTCAACTTCGTGAATATGGCCTTGCTAATCCACCAAGTGTATCTAGTACTGTTGGTGACCTTACTCGATTTGTACATGACACGTGTAATCACGTAGTCCTGGCTTTAAGTTCTGTGATTAAAAAAAAAAAAGCACTTAATAGACAGTCTCTGTGTCTTTCATCCTTAAATGCAATTTTCTTTGAGTTGTAAGGTACATCACTGTAAATGCTGGGAAATTGCAAGGAGATTTAGGTGTCCCCAACACGTGTTGCCCAACTTAACTCTTGCAGATGGATAAGAGGAGGGTTTTTCTCCTGTGAATTACAAACCAATACCAAGAGGACTAGTCAGCCTGTTCTAGAGTAATCTGGGCATACCTAATTTCATTCACAGGATTATAGGATACTTTATGTTGGGAAGGACCTTGTGAGGTCTCCAGTCCGGAGGGCCAAAACCAAACTCGTGTTAGGTTGTCGGAGTTGTCTAGTCAAGTCTTGAAAACCACCACAGACAGAGCCTGCACCAACTCTCTGGGCCCCAGCCCCACTGCTGATTTCTCTCTGTAACAAGTCTGAACCCCCCTTCCCTGCGTTGCTTTATGTCCATTCTGCCTTGTTCTCCTGCTGTGCACCACTGTGACAAGCCTGGCTTCATCTTCTTACTGACCTCCTTGTAGGTACCAAGGAACTGCTGTTAGGTTGCTCCAAAATCCTCTCCTCTTCAGGTTGAACAACCCCCCCATCCCTCAGCCTCTCCTCACAGAGTGGTGCTGCGGCCCCTGAGCTTCTTGGTGACCCTCCACTGAACTTTATCCAGTTTATCAACATCTTAATGCTGCGGGGCTGAAAACCGAATGCGCTATTCTAGGTGTGGTCTACCAAGTGCCAAGTAGAGGGGATAATCCCTTCCCTCGGCTGGTAGCCGCATGCCTGTTGGTGCAGGTTGGTATGCCGTCAGCCGTCTTGCGTGGGACTGTGTGTTGCCCGCTGTCCCTCAGGACCCACCAGTTCTTTTCAGCAGAGCCACAGCCTGTCAGTCCAGTGTGGGTGCAGGACCTTGCATTTCTCTGTTGAATTTCATGAGATGCCTGTCAGCCCATTTCTCTAGCCAGGAGGAACTCACTACTTTATATGGCAGAAAATTAATCTGCAAGTATTAATTTCCAAATTGTCACTGATTTCCATACTAGAAAATGCCATTTTTGACAGAGTGCGCTATTCCCTTTCCCTTTCTGTCCACTTGAGCCTCCCTAGCTAGGTTAAAATAATTGATTTTAATATTCCTTTCATGCAGATCTTCCCACCAGGCTTTCTTAATGCCATTTAGGCTGTTTATGCTCATAAAATGAACAGTTCCTATTCTCTTTATTACTCAGGCCCCTGGCACTGGTGTATAGATGATACCGATTTTCTCCTCTTTACATTTTTTTAGTGCCTTGATTAGTTTTGTTCTTGACATGGAGGCTCTGTAAGAATTAACTTTTTTTCCTAATTTCATCACTTTTCCCTTTGGTCTTTCATTTAACAACCTTCTGACCGGTTTGTCTCTCAGTTACCTAAAAAGTAATTCTTCTTTGAATGAAATATTGGTTAATATTCCTGCTTCTCCAGGGGTAGCCCAGTGCTCTGCAAGTCTCCTGCCTTGGCTGCCTGGCCAAACCCGCAGTTTGTTACCGCATTCCTCCATTGCCTCCTTTGCCTGTTGGCCAGGATGGGCCAACAAGGAGCTCAGCTGAATATTTCTTGTCCATCTTTTTCAGAAATTGTCTGTAACCTGTGGCGTATCATGGTAAGAAAAACAGTTTCAAAATGCATCATAATGGGTAAATATTGTCTTGAAAATTTGAAACCCTTCCTAAGTTTGCTTTTTTGATTTCGCTTCACTTACCGTATGGCAGCACAGCTGTCCTGATATCTTCATTTCTTTTCCAAAGCAACCTTTCCTTTCTGAGTAGTTATGCAGCCTTTGGAGAGGGTTTCCTGGCATCTTTGTACAGCTGGAGATCCCTTCTCGGGCATGCTTGATAGCCCCTTAGATTGAGCAGAACATTTCTTCTTGTTCCCTGTGCCTTTTGGCTAGCTGCTTCAGGAATGCTTTATGCCGCTTCCACCCTGCGAGTCTGGAAGATATTGCTCTATTAACTGAGGTAATTATTGTTATTATTTGTACCTTCTCTCTCTGATAGTGATCTATTGTCTTTGATTTCTAGTTCCTTAGATGTCGCATCCTTTCTTCCACACACCTGCAGTGACGCTGCTTCCCGAATCCATCTGTCCAAGCTCTTTTCAAACCAGTGCAGCACCACTGCGTGTACCTCTGAACACCGACTCTCTCCTTACCAGGAAGCCGCTGGTTTGTACTACGGCTCCAAGTTCATCCCTCTGCATTTCAGCCCAGGAAAGGGGGCTGGTAGGGCTCTGAAGGATGAGAGGTACCAGCCTGAATGCCTACCCATTCCCAGGACAGAAAATTGGCACCGTGCGGTGCCCTTCCATGCTGAGAAGATGCTGCTTAGCCTGAAACACACTGGTTGGCCTTAATCTTGCAAGACGGGGAAGTGTGTTGCCAATCTTCTGCGTTCGCTTAGCTTTTAATTAACTATGGTCCTTCAGGGACCTGGCCAGAATTTGCATAGTTATGACTTGAAAATCTCAGGCCATTAAGTACTTATTAGGAGCAGTGTAAACAGCAGAATGCTCAGAAAGTCCTAGTTAGCTAATCTTCGATGCCAAATGGAGGTTTCTATAAAATGATGGCAAGTTAAAGAAAACTGTAATAAATACAGCAATTAGGTGTTTCAAGCAGTGATCGGATAAAGATGGAATCCAGCAGGCAGCAGGCTAAATAGCATCTTAACCAAAGGCAGAAATATCAGAAGCGCAGACCTCCCCCCCCACCCCCCCCCCCCAACATGCACTCACTTTTTCCTCCTTAATGATACTAATTATTTCATTTGCTTTCTCCTAGTAAAACTATCTGTAGATGTGCAACATATTGAAATGAAAGCAGTCATCAGAATGAAATCAGTCACACCAGGGAAGATTCAAACCAAGGAGGCAGTGGTACCCTGAGTGTGTTATGTGTAGTTCTCAATTATTGACTCTGATTTTTTTACCTCCCTAAAAACTAATTCCCTACCATGTGAACCTTTAGCTGTATTTAAAAAAAAAAAAAAAAGGCACAGCACCAGCAGGCTCACAGGACCAAAATGCAGATGCCCTTTTTTCCTTCCCACCCCACCTAAGCAATGAAATACAGATATGAGAGTTTCTGTTCAGACTCCTGGTTTTCAAAAGTGAGGCCCCGTTGCTCGTCTTCAGTCATCTGAGTTTGGCGAGTCCCTCTGGCTTTCTTATCGCAGTGTGAAAACCTGCTTGTGTCTTTTCATATCATGTCTCCGAAACTATTAAGAAACTCCAACGTTTTCTTTTAGTGTACACAGTTAGGAGAGAAATCTGAGTGTTCAAGGGTGTGAAATAATCACATTCCAGGCAGCAAGGGACCAGTCTCACAGGCTCTGGAAGCTTTCAGCAGCTTTTGCTTGCAGGGCAATTAAAAAAAAAAAATAAAAAGAGTGGTGGTGGTGGAAATGTTTTGTGTCGGATACGGGGACAGTGGCAGGCTATTTTTTTTAAGAATACTAAGCATCATAGCTCTGGATCTGACTGTAATTAGTAATTGATCTATCACTCCCTGAAGAAATGTCTTACTTTTTACTAACAGAATTACAGCCTTTTAAATTACTTTTTTTTAATATAAAGGGGGGGGGGGAAGGGTGTAATTTTTGCAGTCCTTGTTTTACTAGCAAGGGATGTTGGTTTTTCTTCTATCTTTCAGCTTTTATGTTATCGGAGAGTTGTCTTTTTGCAGCGTGATGAGCTCTAACTTTAAAAGAGATCAGCTGGACTACTTAGCCGAGTAGACTGTGACTTGCAGAGCAATTTAGAGGCCTACTGTGTATGTCTGGCCACATCCCATGCGATGTTATTCCATCCTGTCTACTGGAGGTGTCGAAAGGGGTTCGGCTCATCTATTTAGGGTGCATTTTGAAGCCTGGCCCCGGATGTACCAAACTGTGCAAATGCCTGCGCGGCTTGCTCTTCAGTTATATACCAAGTGAGCTGATAGTAGATTCAGCGCTGGGCCCTGCCCGGCAGCCCTATGCCTCCTGCACCACAGAGCATCCTGTGTCCATAGAGCCAAAGATCCGGTCCAGATAACCTATCAGCTGGGAGCCAGAGCATCTGTGAAGATGACGTTTTTAAGGAGGAGTCCGTGGGTGACTGCAGCCTGATGTGGCTGGGGGGCTGCGCATGCTTAGCACACCCCATGCAGGCTGGTGTCTGGTGCTGGCTGAACCCCCTGTCCATTCCCAAAGCATGAGTTGTGCAGCTGTGAGCAAACAAAGGAAGTAGGGATGTGACCACAAAACCAACTCTGAGCAGGGAAAAGTGGACACCTAGAAAGGGTCTTTAATTTCTGCCTTAGCCCTCAGGGCCTTTGAGGACGTGTAAGGATGTGGCTCTAGCAAAAGGGCTGGCATGGTGCAGAAATCTTAAAAACCAGGTCCCTCCCAGGAGCCCTGCAGCCCTGGGGTGTGCATGTGCTGTGTGTTTTCCTCTCCACTGGTATGTGTGTATCCTGTAGCTGCAGACCCAGGCTGGAAGCAGTAGCCCTCCTCTCTTGCCCGGTGTCTGGGCAGGGCTTGTCAAAATTCCCTGGCTCCATTTCTGACGTCTCCAGATGGGTTTGCGGGAGGTTGGGTTCATCCCTTACCGCTGCCTGCCTGCTTACAGCTCTCCTGTACAAGCCAGGGCAGGTCCAGCCTTAGCAAGAGCTGACAGGAGGTGTCTTGAATTCTACATGTGCCCACGCTCTTGCTGTTCCACACTGATGTTCCCCGTTATCCAGGCAGTTTTTGGCACCAATAAGTGGATTTTGTTGCCTGCCCTCCCTTTTTTTACACACCATGGATGCAGCTAATAGAGCCCCTGGAGGTGCCTGGCCAGCCCGGTCTCCATGTCCCCTCCCCCCTGCATCACCTCTGGCCCCAAAGGGACAGACTGGGCAGATCTGAATTAAAAATTCCGATATGAGAATTGGTAGAACTAGTCTTCTATTTTCCCTGTGACTCCTGCATTCTGTTTTTTCGAAGTGGTAGGAGTTCCAGTTTGTAGAATTTGATGGCCAAATCAAAGAGCCAAGGACAGAAAGGCATGTTCGTACACATCGCAGACGTTGGTTAAATCACATCTAGTCATGTGCGGTACACACATCTAGTCATAGGTACGCGGCAGGCTTAGACCTCTGACACAGTTGAGAAGCGGAAGGAATTCAGAGTAGAGAGCAACCAATCAGTCTTCTGCCTTGGTCGCCCCAGGCGCTCGTAGACGCAAGGACCAAATAACAGTCTGCAGGCAGGAAAAGCTTCCCTTTGCACAGAGGCTCGCAGCTGGAAGTACAGCTCGGAAGGCACTGAAGCTTCTGGCTTCAGTGCCAACCCCAAATTTATTTGACAAAGAAAAATGAATTGATTAGACTGCAGTTAATTAGATTTCAATTGAAAGCCCCTATCAGAGAAGGGAAATTAGGCAGCTTTTGAATTTGACAAAACCATATTGGCTTTGTGTCATAAGAAAAATACGGCCTCGGTATTTTCGTGGATGCTTCCAGAATATATTTTAAATATTATTTCTTGGCTGCTAATTTTTAGCAAATAGAAGTTCAGGAGCTAAGATTAGGAAAGTTAATAAGTGTTTAATAAAGGTATAAGGAGGTGTAAATATGAAGAGGTAAATGACAATGTTTGAACTGTTTTAATCATGGATTTCATCGAATGTAATGGCGAGGAAGCTGCTAACCAGGCACTGCGCAAGTACATTATCGTGGGTTACGCTTATGGCAAGGTGAAGTTTGAATTTTCTGGACTCCTTACATGGTTTTCATGCATTCACTATGTCTGTTTTGAATAGTCTTAGTTTTTTTTACTCCGTCCTGTGGGTCAGTCTGCTCTCCCATGCCTGGCAGAGGCCCACGCTGGCCGTGCCTTTCTGCTGCTGGGCAGTGAGCATCGCTCTTCTCTCGTGAGTGTCATTGCTGCTGGAGAAGGGGAGAGTGCCAAGGCAGATCTGAGTCAACCCTCGAACTCACAGGTGCAGAGGAGCAAAAGAAGTGCCGAGCTGTAGCTGATGAAGCTGTTCTGCTGTTGGTGAGACCTCACAAGCAGTGAAGGGTTGCGATGCTCGTGGCTTGCGTGCCCCCTTATCCCTGTGCTCGCTATGCACTCCAGTGGCTTGGCACGGGATGGAGGTACACCCGAGCAGGTGCTAGCTGGACAGGGTCAATATGCTAACTAATTGCTCGCTTGCGCCCTGCGCTAGCTTGGTCTCGGCTCTGTTAAACTCAGGGTCTCTTGTGTGTTCAGCTGAGTGGACTTACCTGGGCATAGGCTAATGTTTGTCAGCAAGGCAGAGATGAAGTCAGAGGAAGAAATAGGAAGATGGTGAGCAGGGAAAGGGACAAAGGAATGAAGATGGAAGAGGAAAGAAAGGATTGGGAAGGGAATTGAAGGATGTGAGGCAAAGTGGAAAAAGATGAAGGCAAGGGGTGAATGGAAAAAACTGGAAGTTAAAGAGGAGTGTTAAAAGGAGAGGTGGCATGACTCAGAGGGATGTAAAGAGAGACAGGGGGTAGGGAGGGGGTGGGATACTTTGAGAGGAAGGCAGAGCTTGAGTGGAGAGGTGTTCCCTGCCAGGCATCCCCTGCTTCTGCAGGATGAACCACATGCCTGCAGCTGGTGCCCCGTCCCGTTACCCACCCTGTCACATTCCCACCATACATCAGCCTTGAGCCGAACGGTGTGGGAATGGTGCATGTGTCAATTCCCTCTTCTTCCAGAAGAGTTTCCTGTGGAAAGTTTTGAAGAAGAAAATCTCTAGCAAGGGAAGAAGAATTACTGTATAAATTCAATTATCTTGACAGCTCAGTGCTCAAATTCCATTACAGATCAGGAGGTTTCTCTCTGATTTAGCATAGTTCCAGCTTCCTAACCTGTCCCTGCACTCACTCACCCACGCCAGGGGCTGCAAAATACTTCAGTTGTGCCAGAAATGAGCTGCCGTTTCCCTTGGGAGAGATGTGCTCCCCCCTGCCCTGTCACGATGAGGGGAAAGGACAGCTCACAACCAGCACAGACTTTTTTTTTTCGCTTCCTAGACTTTGACTGCCCCTGGACTTTAAAGAAACTAAGGCTTTTAGACAAGACATGCTTAAAGCAGCCAAGGCTGTGGGGAGAACTAGATGAAGGGCAGCCCTTACTCATGGCCCTGAGCTGCCACAAAGCAAGGATAAGGAGCATGGAGAGCTCTTGGAGTTTAATGAGGAGGCAACCGTTTTGCACTAGCTTTAACGTTTCTGTGCTCTTGGTTTATGAACACCCAACAAACACATGGTTCCCAGGATGCTGGTGTGGTAAGGATCCGAGCACTGAAGGTCGGGCGCTTGCCCGAGAGTCCAAATAAGCACCGCGCGTCTAATCTGCTATCACAAGGTGGCACAGACATGAGGAAATGTGAACCTCCTGACATCAATCTGCTGCCAGTTTCTGGCTGATCGCTTCTGGTGACGTGACTCTGTCCACCTGTCACCACCTCCACGCATGGCAGTAGGAGATCAGGTACAGCCCAAACCTAGAGGGGTTATGTGTACAGGGCTTCCAGGCAGTGGGGAGCAGGGCTGGCTGGAGAAAGATAAGAGCAAAACCAGCTGGGCTGGCAATCCCTGAAATGCTGCAGCCATGTCACTTAGAGATTCCATTTCACTAGAGAAAGGAGGCAACATTTGGATTTATTGGGTTTACCTACACAGAAATGTTTTGTTGTTGTTAATCAATGGGGTTTGATTTCACCTCAGTTCATCTGCAGCGCATCGAGGTATGGGCATGCTACCCTTGTGGAAACATAAGGTGATGCTCAAGCCACCGCTAGGAACAAAAAGGCGAGGACAAGGGGCCCTAATGCAAAATTGTGCTGGAGTTGTGTTGGATTTGTTTTGGATATGGTTTACGTGACTACAATAGCTATAACTCATCCGCAGGGATTTAGGCATCCTGGATGCATGTCTGTTACTACAGCCAAGACCAGGAGGCCTCAGGAAGAACCGCAGGCAGAAGGGGTCTGCTCAGCTAGGGCTGAGCTCGTCTTTCTTAGAAGTTGCTCTCTGAAAAATTTAACAGTTGCCATTCTCTGATCCATCCTTGGAACAGCCTGCTGTTTTCATTGGCAGAGTGATTGGCTCTTTGACCTTTTTTTTTCCTAGCTAAACTGGAGCATAATCGCAGCAAATCTGCAGCCGCCGAGGGCTGCGGGAGGCAGGCTCGCTGGCGGTAGGAACTGCACGGTTGCAGCTAGGGTAGCATTCGTCTTGCCCCGAAAGGACCTGTGCTCGCTACGTTCTTATTTTTCTGGTGACACGTGGACTGTGACTGTGTCCCCCAGTGCTCTAGGGTGATGTAGTTTTTTAGGAGAGGAAAAGATGTTCTGTGGGACTTCCCCAAGCTTGGAGACCTGTTTGTTTCTGTGCGTATACCTGCTTCCTGTAACAAACTGCAGCGTAGGCACTGCTTCAGTCGTGAAGCTGCCTCTACGCGCCGGGTCTCTGTGCTGTGAAGGGATGCTGGCCCACGTCCTGGGAGCAATACGGCTGTGTCTATACAGCGCTTTGCCCGTAACCAAAGTTCCAAAAATTCAGCAGGTTTCTCCGATTCTAGAGCGACAACACGCTGTCGAGGCAATCTTGCTTTATGTTTTTAGAGCAAGATTGATCAGTGCCTACTTAAGGCCCTGTGCGCTGTACTTGTCTGCACCACGCAGTTACGTCCTTTGCATGGTGCCCTGTGTCTGTGCATTTGTATCAGTGTGTTTTTCCTCCTTTACACAATTCTTAATTTCATCTGACTGGATCCCCAGCCTCTGTCTGTCGCTAATGCTTTCTGTAGGCTATCTAAGTATTGCTACTTGATTTGGGGTGGGATTTTTGGGAGGTGTGACTATTTTGATTATCTGCATGCGATCTCTCCTTCTGTACTCAGTGTATGGGGAACTGACAGCTCCAGGGAGGTAAATGAATGCCACTGCATTTCAGAGGAAGAATTATTTCATGCAATTACCCTAAAAGTGCATGAGAGAACAGTGTGAAAGGAATGAGGGAGAGAAAGAGAGCATGAGAGAATAATCACAACACTTCGACAGGTTTACCCCGTTGTGTTTGAAAATCTATCACTCTGACAAGTCCCCTTTGTGAAAGGTGTAGACAGACAACTAGACATTTGCTCTTCAAGGCCCTTTTGAGTCAAGAGGGGGTTCAATGGAAGGATCAGTCCGTTTCACTCCAGTCCTCTCCCTGATCTTTCTTACGGGCTGGCTGTAACCCATTTCCCACTCAACTTAAGCTCTCTGATTCACTCCTCAGTGGTTCCTGGGCACAGGGATTGGAGTGGACTTTAAGCTACTGTCTTTTTATATAAATTGTGACAGTCTTGATTTGAGAAGGGGTGCAGGAACAAAAGGTTGTGTCCCCTGTTCCCTCCCTGTCTCTTGAGCATGCTGGAATGCTAAGGAAAAAGGAGCTTTTTGTAGCTTCATTATTCACATGTGAGATGAGATTCAGGAGAAACAGTTCCTGCCTTGACTCTGCTGCTGTTTCACCTGCCAACTTTGTCACCCTCTTGGTCACCTTTGTACAGCAGGGTCACCCCAGGGAAGCTGGTGATAACAGCCCATGTTTTCCCGGACACCTCACGTTTCTGTGTTCACTAAAACATGCAAAATGCTGTGATATCTTCAAGTGGAAACTGCTGGCCAGGGTAAATAGTATGATCCAGTTTCTCACAGTGCAGGCAAGCTACTGGACATCTGCCATACTGGGCAAGGAGGAGAGCACTGGGATAAGGAGTGCTGGGCCAGGTCACTCATTTTTCACCTGCACCTGCTGCTCTTGCAGCACGGCTAAAATGTTAGTCATAGCTATTTGCACTTTGAGGTTATTTAGGGAGCATGCTGTTGGGTTAGGAGAGCTTAGGTCTAGCATATGTCCTAAAATTAGGCTTTTCCCCTTTTCTTGGTGTCAGGAAGGAGTGATTCACAGCTATGGGAGAAGCCTTCCCACCTAGCTGAAGCAGTTACAGCTTTAAGTAGAGAGTTTGCTTCTATGTGAGGTAAGACGGGTTAGCTGAAGCCATTTCCATGGACATCATCCTGCACTGTGAGATGAAGGGAACATGGGGAGCACCCCACTACCCTGCAGGTAACGGTCAGCAGAACTGGCTATGCAGCCCCCCTCCTCATGGGAAATGTCCACCCCATGTGTGTGCCCTTGCCAGGAGCCCACGCTCCTCGTTGGGGCATCTTCTTGCAGCTCCTTTGCCTCCTGATGGTCGTAGCAGAAGTTATTGCAGCTCCTGGCTAGTGTCTCAGGGCTCGCTGCCTTGCTGCTGTCCCACAGACAGGCTGCGTTTTCTGCACAGCAGAGCTGTGAGCTCCTGTCCTGCTCCCACAGACTCAGGCTTCATCCCCATGACTTCCAGAAACCCATCAGTGAAGAAATGACAACTCTGTGATTCAAGCCAAGATTTCACATTCTTTTAAACTTACTTTTCCTCTGTCTTTATCCCCTTCTGCAGGATGGTGGAGTACTCCCTGGATCTCCAAAACATTAACCTGTCTGCAATCCGTACTGTCCGCGTCCTGAGACCCTTGAAAGCTATCAACCGTGTGCCTAGTAAGTCCTGTTTCCCTCTCACACCGGCTCAGCCTGGGTTGTGAGGAATACGTGATCAGTACCGGGGGTGTTGTTGTGGTGTTTTTCAGGCTGGGTTCAGGTGCAAACTGAGTGGAGGCTGCTGCATGGTGTGAGAAGGCTTTTCTTCATCATGGAGCCAAGAGGTGTCATTGGATGGGCAGGAAACTGTAGTCTACCAACATATCTGCCCTGGTGAGCCTTCACGCAGGGGTATGCTGATGGCTCAGGAGCTGAAGCTGAACAATGTGCAGTAAAGGAAAGGGTTTTTCTTGCTCTTACTGAGGGACGTTGCAGGTTTGATAACATCTGCAGCCTCAAAAAGGGATGTGTGTGAGGTCTGGTGAGGGGTGAGCTGGTGGAAGCAGAGAGAATTGGTTTGCTCAGGCTTTCACACGCTTTTCTAGATCCTCTCATCTGAAAAATTTTCATGCCATTGCAGCTTAGGGGTGTGTAGCTGTTTTGTCTCCCCTTCTCACCCTATGCTTTGTACTCCCTCTTTCGTGCTGACTGTTCCTGCTGTGAGCTGGCATGTGTGTATGAGCCGGGCTGCATGCGAGCCTGGATGTGTCTGCAGCCGAACTGCTGCTCTCTGGCACCATTCGTTTAGGTCCAAGACATGTTCCGCAGCTCAGATCTGCACACAAACCAAGAGAGGTGCTGCAGCCCTGGGGCATGTGCTGCTCCCACGTGCTGGCAGCCCCTCCACAGCCCTCACCTTCTCCCTTCCCAGAGGATGGGGGCAAGACCAACCTCTTTGCCCTGCTTTTGTTGGTGCTGAACTGTTTCTTCCCTCTTCATTCCTTCTGGGTTTTTTTTTTTTTACTCAAGCCAGTGTTGTTCTCCTCGGAGCAAGTAAGCAGGCGTTGCCATCGCTATTTAACTGCAGGAAACATCAATGGAGGTGGCTCAGGCTTTGCAGTGGCTGTGTTTGGGTGGATGGAAGCAAACCATTGGGCTGGTCACATGCTGTTGGGTTCGGGGAGTTGCAAGAGCCCTGAACTGTCTGCTGTGTCACCCTGATGTTTCTGGCTATCCCCTGTGCAAAGGCAGCAGCTGTACATGCAGCCCCGTGAGACTTTAAGCATTTCTTCCACAAGTTTTTCTGCCTTGCAGAATGGGAGAGGGTCTCTTTGCTTTGCCCCATAATCTCCCTAATCAGGCTGTCTGCAGTGGCTAAGGCCTTGCCAGAGCTCTCCTAATCCTTCTCTTGAACTTAAATGTTCCTTTTTCTTTTCCAGAAATCTGAAGAAGTTTGCACAGTTAACCTCTCAGTCCGCATCGTGCATTTTCCTTTGTGCCAAAGTCGGCTTCGTGATGCCACCTATTTCTTGAACATGCTATGGAGGCAGACTTTAGGGTCTCTGGCTCCATGCAAAGCCCTTCTAGAAAGTGGTTTTGTCCCTCTTTCTGAGTGTATTTTTGTCTCTGGGCAATAGGCAGGGACAGAGGGTGCTGAAAGGTGTGATGGAGGAGCTGATGCAGAGTCCTGTGTGGCAGGAGGGCACCAGGCAGGGGAGCAGCTGGTTTGGGCACTGAGCGCACACCCAGGAGTATAACAGGCCCACCATGGGGTTGATAAAGATGGGAGCCAAGAACACCCTTTCGGCTATCGACTGTGAGCAGAACACCCTCCTCAGCCTGCATCCATCTCCCTCCCCCTCTTCCAGAGAGAAGGCTGGGACCCAGCCATGGTGCTGGCTGCAGGCATGCACCATGCGGGGGGTGCATCTCTTCTGTGAGGAGGTTGCCCAGAGGTCGTGCATGGCGAGCTCGCCCCTTGCATGGAGCATATGGCCCTCTGTCTGAGGGCAGCAATGCCCTCATGTTATGCAGCCCCCTTTTCTCCCTGCTCCAGAAGGAGTCCCGTGAGTCTGTGCCAAAGACCATTTGGAAGCAGATCTCCATTACCAGAGTAGGCCACCTTGGCAGTGAGTGGGAACATCTTGAATGACATCCAGGTCACTCCTGCAGATGCCTGCAATGTTCATTAGTGTATGCTGGTGGTCAGGAGCAAAGCTGGACTGACAAAAAGCCGAGACCTTGTTTTATTCCTCTTTATCGTTTGGAGCAGCTGGAGTTGCCCTGCTGCTGTAGGAGCTGCCCTGGGAGGAGCAGCGGGAAGTGGCTCACCGTGAACCTGCTCTGTGCGTGTGGAGGCACCAGGGATGCCTTCAGCCGTCTCGCCCACCTTTGCAGAGCACATGTTGAATCTCCCCTGACTTGCCTGGCCATGATGCTGTCTATCTGCTCCTTCTATCAGTATAAAACTCTACCTGTGTGAAATTGATGCTGTTTTAATTCCCACTCTGTGGTTAAACCTTTATGTATCTTTCTTGCCACATAAGTCTCTGGTTGTATGCAGAGAACGTTTTAGAAGAAAGACATCTTGCCATTAATTTGGGGGGGGGGGGGAAAAAGTCAGATGCCCTGGGAAAGGAAATGCTGACTTGAGGATTGAAGAGGCTGTAAACAAGGGCTTGTGATAAATGGGGATGAGCTGCGTTGGAAGAAGGTGCCTAGTGGGGTACAGCAGACATAATTAATGGGACCTTTGGCCGCAAATCTTTTTTTAACGTCTTCTTGAAGTTCTTCATTACTGTTCTGAAGCTAGAGAAAAGTCTATTAGTTAGAGGTACTGATGATACTAAGCTGGAGGTGTTGCAGGTGCTAGCAAAGAAAGTGGGAAATAACACAGAGGAGGTAGTGGAATATGGAGGTCTTGGTGGAAGCATGAGATTTTTGGGGAGGGGCAGGAGGTCAATCCCAAAGCCAGATGCTTGGCTGTGTTCAGAAGGCTGCAATGGGACAATGTGGCCCAGCATTCACTGGTGGCTGTTTCAAAATCTTCCCTGTGGGCACACGGATAGGGACTGATTTTCACAGAGGAGTCTGGCCGTGGGGACTGAATAATGGCAGTTTATTATCAGGAGAATGGACAAAGTGATTAGGAACCTGAGTGATTACTGCATGAAGGGAAGAGTGCTGAAGTGGTCTGTCTGGGTAGATTATTTAGTGCCCAAAGAACAGTAACACTCTAATAATCAGCCAGCCTTTGAAAAGTCCACATACTGAGGGCAGAAAGTTCTGGAAACGTTTGAGAGAAGTTTTGTACTATGTGAAGCAAAAAAAGAAGCGATGCCAGAAAATTAGGAGTGAGGAAATACAGAGTGTCTCTAAGGAAACAGTAGCAACCTGGTAGAGGAAAAAGTATCACACGTTAAGTTAAATAAACTTATTTTATACTTTTGACAGGTGGGCAAGGCTGAAGTTTAAATGCCCAAATCGGATATATCTAAATTCTGCTTACCTGTGTTCATTCTTAATGTGTTACTGAAAGCCTTTCCTTACACTGAGATTTGTGAGGCTTTGAAATAACATCCCACAAGGTGCTGACACGTGCAATTTGTGTGCGCGGTACCTATTATGCATAGCCCAGGCTGCATAGACTCTCCTGCCTGTATCGTGACAGAAGAAGAAAATGACATCCACTCCACTAAAAGGTGGCAAATGTAAAGTTCATTAAGGACGCAGTTCTCCACCCAGTTAGGCTGTAGAACTTACTGCCCCAAAGCAAGGAAGAGGCACTGTGGGAGTAAAGTAAGTAAAATGGGATTGTTGGAGGGATGAGAGCTCATGTAGAGATGCTTCTGGGTTTCAAAACTTCGTGCTTCAGGGTTAGAGTGGATCTTTATCTACTGGTTATCAGCCATTGATTGCATTCCTTGCAATTCTCAGCAGGATGTGCTACTGACCATTTTGAATTCGACTTCTGGATGAAGAAGTCTGTGGCTCTGATCCACCCAATGGTTCCTCCCTTTGCACGTAACTGTTGAAGTGTACTGGAGAAGACACGAGGCGTCCTAGTTTTGTGATACGTATCATGCCTTCATTAGAATTCCTGCTTGTCTCTTCCGTTCCCGACTACAGCCCCAGGAACACTGCCTTTTGGGGTTTTGTCTGAAAAATGCATGAAACAAAAAATTATAGATTGTTCTGGTCTTATTACAATGTGATTCAATCCTGTGGCGGTGAGCTGGTGTGACAAGCTCTGAGAGTCACTGAACAAGTGTAAAGAGGTAAAAACCCCAATGCTCTGGGTCTCTGTCAGAGGTAGTTGCTTTCTGCTCTGGGCATGTCTGTGTCCTGGGCTTGGGGTGAAATTCCACATCCATTTGTTGTTGTTACCCATTTGTGATTGTGTGGCAGGTTGCTAGGTGAAACGGTGCTGTTTCTGCTAGCTCTTTCATCCCTTTTTCTCATGGCAAGGCACAAGGTTTTGGGGGGAGGATGGTTTTGTTTTATTTCTGCCCCCTTTTGAGCGGGGAGTCTGTAGTCATTTCTGACCATTTGAATTTCTTTTGCTTCTCTTACCCCTTTTTTTGACATCAGAGCAGAAAACATTTCTTCAGTTCGCTCTTTCTTGTTGCATTGTCCTTATGCAAAGAAGAGCCCTTGTGTTGTGTTTGATGTCTTCCAGTTTCCACTTACAATTTAGTAACGGATTCATCATTTGGAAGCAGATTACCTCAGCTGAGCACACTCTACGGAAGTGAAAGAGTCTGTTGCAGAGTGTTGCATAGCAACTTTATTGAATAGAAAGTGTATACATGTGCTAATACTTGGTGTAAGTACAGTAATACTTATGTGGAGGTATAGGCATTAAAAATATAATGTTATTTTCTTATTACTGGCTGTGCAGGAAATAGAATTTCAGATTTGTGGAAAATTCTGCTCTTTCTAAATGTGTGTTTCTCTCAGAACAAGAATAAGCTCTTTCTATCCATTTTTATTCTGCCTAATTTTAGGTGGCTTGTTTGGCTTTTTGATTTTCATTCCTATACTTTGTCATGACGAAGTTTACACATCAAAAAACCTCAACCATGCCATTCTAGAAGTGTTGAAATAGAACATTTCAACTTTAGAAAAATCCTTTCCTTTCCTGTTGTCCTCCTTTTCTTTTTGCTGTTTCACTATTACACCACCGAAGTGTTTCCATTTCAGTGAAATAATGTTTTTTACCGGTAAAAGTGCTGTGCAGGAAAGTCTTGGTCTAGCTCCATTATTCTTTATTAATCATTTTTATTAAAGTAGCTTCATGGGTCCAAATACACTGGATTTCTTTACTTCTACAGATCTCAGAGATATAAATGAAGTCTTGTTAGTTTTATCTTCCTCATGTTTTGGACCAGGTGGGTGAGACCCAGTGAGTGTCACCAGCAGACTCAGGAATACAACTGACATCTCCCCTTCCTTCAGCTCAGTAAAGCAAAGCAGCAGTATAAAAATAGCCTGAAACAGCTAAACCTGGGAATGGGAAAAGCGGATATTTTGGTTTTACACTGCTTACCTTAAATCTGTGTTCCACGCTGAGCAACCTGCGTTCGGTGCTGTAACGGTGCCTAAGACAGAGTGGTCTGGCTATGAACCCTGCACTTGGCACGGGGGAAAAGCAATGACATTTATTTCTCTAAATGTGTTTTTGAAGAACTAATTTCACTGATGAGCGTGTGTGAAATTAGCTTCTGACTGAGATATATTAGGCTGTAAAACAGTCTCATTTACAGCTAGATCAGACAAAAACCAAGTATGTTTGACGGGCACAGTCCTGCCCTAGCAGTTGGAACTGCAAAGGGATTATGGGATACCTCTCCCCCTGCCCAGGGTCTTTGCTTCAGGTGCCTCAGTCTTTCTGAAAGAGGACTGTCCCTTGCTTGTCCTCTTTCAGTGTTGAATCACTTTCAAAAATGTGCTCTTCCATTTGACTAGTTTGGAAGTACGTTCCCCCTTCCCTTCCCTCCCCAGGTTTATTTGTAAAGAGATAACTGAAACTCAGATGTTGTATTTTCCAAATATCTAAACTTACCCCATCCACGGCTCTTCGCATAAGCTGCTCTGTAAATACTGATCACCACACCTCAGTGACACGCAAGCCGTACCTACAACCACGTGCAAGCATGTACACACAGATTCATCCACGCGCAGCCACAGCCATGAGCGGGTTGATACAGGGACAAGAGCGATACCCTCTTGCAGCATCCATGCACAGGAGTGAAGAGGTCAAAAAGCCTTTTTCATTCCCTACTCAGGCTGTGTGTGACTCAAACGCATTCGGAGATGAAGCTGACAGCTTTCTGCAGGCTCTGTCCTGGGCAGGCGGGCAGGGAAAGGATGGAGAACAGCCAACAGGGATGGACTCAGCCGACGGGGTCGAGTTCAGTCTGTCCCCTCCCTTCCCAGCCCAATCTCGTAGCCAAGTGGAGTGAAGCACTGAAGAGAGCAGTGTGATTTATGCCCGGAGCAGGCCATTAAAGGATGACTTTCCTCAGAGAAGGGGGCAGGTTGGCGATGGAAATGTAACTCAGAGCTGCACTTTCCTGTATGTGCAGCTCTTCATCAAGTCATTTGAGCCCTAGATCAGACGGGTGTGTTCAGAATACAGGGGAGCAGCGCAGCGTGGGGGTCCATACTGAGGAGAGCAGAGAAGGAGCAGGGCTCGAAAGAAAATTCCACCGGGGGCACACGGCAGGGTTTCCGGAGCACGGCACGCAGAGATGTGATGTGCTTCTGGCTGTGGCACAATGCAGAGGAAGTCGGGGAGGAGAGAGGGAGAAAAGGGGATGAAATCAAAACCAAAACAAGGGCAAGGACTAGTATAAAGAAAGTCTACTGACTTTGGGATAAATAGTCTGGATGGGTTTGCAAATAGTGCTTCTCTGGGGTTTTTAACTTACTGAGCAGGCTATAACAGACTCGCATCTTGTAGCGCTGTCACTGGAGACAGGCTAAAATTGTATCTGCTTGTTGTCTGAGCTCAGTGCTGGTTTTGATGTGCATTCCACGGTGTGCGATATGTGTTTAAATGGAATTGAAATAAATTTGGGGGAAAAAAAATCCAAAATAAAATGTTATCCCTGTGTTAGCATAGCATCACAGCAGGGACCTGGGGAACACTGGAGTGCAGGAAATGCAGACCGGGTAACGCTTTGTTTTGTACCATGCACAGCTTAGTCCCTTCTTATGCTGTCACAGATCATGGGAGCAAGTAATCTTTCCCTCTCTGAGCTAGTCTGCTCGATTTCACTGTTGTTATAAACACGTATTCAAAAGGCACAAATTGCGTGCTTGTAGGTTGTAGGTTTAAAACCCTGAGATTTGAAAAAGGGGAAAAAAATCAGATTATTTTCATTTTTCCAATGGCTTTCAGACCCTCAGACCTGTGACTCATCTTGTAGTCCTGTTTGGTTTTTTTTACCCCCATAGTAGTGAGGAATAGAAACAACTTCTCTTTTTTTAATTTTCTAACTGTGATCCAAGATTGTCAAGTCTCAGCAAGATTTCACGCCTGAAGGTTTATGCCACGCATCCCAAGACTCCTGATAAAAATCACAAGAGTTAGCAACAGCACATCGGAGTTCATGTTATTGGAAGTAAAGCAAGCCTGGAAAAAAACCCCAACAATCCAAAAACCAGTCGTAAAGAGTCTTTTGCTGGAATCTTAATTTCTCCCTTCTCGTCTAGGGGAACCTGCGCAGCCAGAATTTAAAAAACCGCTCAGTGCTTCGCAGCTCCCACTGTGACAGTTCTGCTGCCTGTTCAAACAGGCTCAGCCTCCAGTGTACACAGTGCTCTCAAAAGCCCAGCCACGTATTTTGCTGCCTAAATGGGAGCTGAGCTGTTTTGCAAAATCTGTCCCATGGGACCTATCAAGCAATGGATACCATGGAAATGTGAGCAATAATGACAGTGTATTATGGGGTGAAAGATAATGTCATATTACACTAATGCAAATTACAATTTGTGTGTGTGGGCAGGGCAATTTACAACCATAACCTTAAATTTCTCCATCTCTGTGTATTTTGGGCCCGATTCTCCGTTTCACACACGTTTCATCTAACGTCATGTCACTGCCTGCAGGAGAAAGAAGCATGATTCATGCTGGTGACAGCAAAAGGAAATTAGCTCCCTTAAATCTTAACTAGAAGTTGCATTAACAGTGTTTTACATAATATTTTGCATTATTCTGTCCTACTTACACAGCACTAGAGCTGTGTAAAGAACTCAAGGGTATTTATAGTATGGAGACAAGTGGCTTGCTGCCACAGCACTGGAGTTACCTTTTGTCCCGGTGTTAGGTGACCCCTGCAATTCTGACAAAAAGCTGGCCCTGTGTGTTTTTAATAGAGTTTTCACTGTGAGTGAATGCAGTCATCATAGCAGTGACAAATGGGGAAAAAATGAGATGATCAGTGAATGAACAACAGTAGTGGGTGGTAGTAGGTGTTGCTTATTAGATGTTCAGTCTGAGGAAAAAAGACCAGAATGCCAGCAATCCTCTGGAGACACACCTCAGAAATAACCTGACATCACTCTCCAAGAAAATGTTACTTAACCGCCTAAAGCTTGCAAGGGTTAATGGGGTGAGAGACTTAAAAAGGGGGCTCCTGACTGACACCTTTGCCTGCATCTGTTTCTGCTCATGTCACGGATTATGTGACTACCAGCTGTGCTGTGGTGGCACGTGAATGCCTGTGGTGGGTGTGCTGCTATCCATGGACCTTAGCTGGGCTCACAGCATCCCTGATAGGTTACGCAGAGCATCCCTAATAGGGATCAGCCTGCTGCAGAGCTGAGATGTCTCCTTCTCTTTGGATCACAGCAAACTTTGGAATGAGGCCCCTCTTTTTCCAGAGAGGTCAGCATTTAGGTGTCAAGGTAAATGCTCTGGATTTTGTCCTCATGCTTGAGACCACTAGGCCTCTGGGGTCAGGTCTGCGGTTAGGAGGTCTCACCTCTGGGCTTGCTTCTTCAAAGCACCTGGCAGCTCAACCTGGCGTGACCCTAGTTTTGGGTCTCTCTGTAGGGCTGGTGAGTCTCCAGCCTGTCAGGGGGGAAATATTTTGTGCGCTGGTTCTTGTGCACCTTGGACAAAGCTGAGAAATACGAGAGCTGGGGACTGAGCTGATGCCACAGGGTCTGTTTAGACCACCTGCCTTCTGTGAAAGGCTTGGAAGGTGAGATTAAAGGCTGACCCTTCGAGCCACAGTTCATTTTTGGCATTATTTATGATCTGGGGAGAAGATAATTTCCCCTGACTTTGGTGTGTATTTCTTTTGGCATTTGGGGTTTTGTTTCTTTAGTTTTCTTTTTTTTTTTTTTGACATCTTGATATTGTCTAAAAAAAATCCTTTAAAAAGACATCTTCACCTCCCTGTGCTGGAAGCTGTGTCTGTTTCTCTGTTGGATTTACTGCAGGTCTCCAGCAAAGGAATGTGGCAACAGCCACCAGGGGTGTGAGCCAGGCCAGGGCTCCATGGCACTTGTTGCTATATACTATGCTAAAGGGAATTATCATTTTCAAGACTGCTGACACTGCTGTATGCTAAGTGTCACTAGGAGGGGCCTGTTTCCTTGATGTGTGTATGGCATTTGATGGGCAGGTAGGAAGGAGAGCTCTGAGGGATAAAGAATATCGAAGTCTTCCCCTCAAGGATAACAGCATGTCTTTGGTTTCATTTGCACTCTTTTTGGTAGATATTTTAGCTGAGTGTGTGCCAGGGGGTGTTGTAAGTGGTGTATTTTTTTTCCTCCTCTTCCTTTTCTTTTTGATGCTCACGTTGCCCTGACCTGATCCATTCAAGGTAAACGTCTTGCTTTCGGAGTGAAAATGCACTGAGGTCTGTGCTAGTCCCTGGCTCCTGAGGGAATTGTTTCTACAGCCTCAGAGCAAGCTTGAGAGAGCTCTTTCTCTTACATTAGTACACTTTAAACCTCCTCTGGAGAGCTCTGTTGTCCCAGCAGGGTGATGCTCTGACCAACAGCTTTTTCCTGGAGCTTTAGTCTCTCTTTTGGCTACCTCAGGCTTAAGCTGAGGAGCACTCTGAAAGGTAAGGACTGAGGACACTTAATGCTTGAACTTTATTCAGTATCCTAAGGGGAGTCACTCCACTGAGGCAAAGCTTGATGCGCCCATGGGAAAATGAGCAACAGCTTTTGGTACTGGCTGCAGCTTTATAAGTGCTGAAAATGTCATGCCTTGGTATTTTCTGTGTCTGTGGCCAAGCTGAGGAGTGACAAAGATTTGGATAGTTGGAGGTTAGGTCATCAGCAGGCTGAGCGGGATGAGGTGTCTGAGCCAGTCAGAGATGCTAGAAAGCTTTGCTTGTTGGCAGGAGTGGGGTGTTGGTGAGGAACTGTTCTAAACTGTAGGTCATGCTGACAACCAGCAAGTGCAAATCCCTCAGCCCTAAACTTATCTCACAGACGCTCTGGGAATCTGGCAGGGAGATCAATGAAAAGACTTTGGTTGGCTCTGAACAAGGCCAGTGTTTCACATGCGTGTCTGGGGCAGGTTTTCCTTAGCAGCGGAGCTGGCCTAAGAGCTCTTGCTGCTCTGTACTGTCAGCTGGACCTGTTTGTCTGCAGGGTTTGCTTAATCTGGGCCAGGCCAGCCATCTGGACACGCTCTCTCTTGCACTGGTGCAAAGCAAGGGGTGACAGTTTGCAGTGTGGCTGAGGCTGGCTTTGCAGCTGGAGGAGAAGGCATCTGGAGCTGCACACTGCCTGTTCCAGCTGAGCTCCTCTCACACGTATGTTTGCGGGAGAGGCCTCAGGAGGAATGCAGGAAAGCAAAAAAGATCTGAGTGACGAGGGAAGCTGTGGGTTATAATAATGCTGAACTGGGCAGTGCGTCTGCTGTTGCACAGGCAGCTGATGGGTTTCTCTGCAGTAGTCTGGCCCCACGTTTTAGCTAATGTCAATGAATGTGATTGTGACATGACAGCCAAGCCTCAAGTCAGCAAGGGATCAGTGAGGAGGGCCACAAACCGGAGCACCAGCTTGCGCTGTGCACACAGACTGAGATTATTTTAACTACAGGGCTTGGCCACAAAAAAACAAGGCACAGCTCTCCCTGTGTGCTCTCTGCACAAATACTGTCTATCTGCTGCCATGGTTCCTCAGTCCTGAAAATTCCCATAAAGAAACGTGCACAGGAAAATCCTGCCAACCCTGCGTTAGCTGGGTGGAGTGCCATGTGTCCTGGGGCAGGGGAGGAAGGAAAGAAGGGATGCTTAGACAAATGGCCTGGCTGAGGGACAGAACAATGCTTCAGTCTCTGCACTCTGCAGAATGTCCTGCCAGCTATGGTCACAGATGCTGATTGGGAAGGGATTTGCTTTTGCTCCAGTTGAAAAGACAGTTGGTGGCTTCGCCCACGATGCAGGTAAGAAATATGTTCTCATCCACCTCGTTTACTCTAAGCAAGGGAAGGATTGCCTCAAACGGCCATCTCCTTTTGACTCCGCACACATTAGCTTTGCCCCTCGCTGTGGAGCTGGGGAGGGCTTGAAAGCCTCAGAGGTGGGTGAGCTAGAAGAAACCAGAAAGAACAGGGTTTCTCACCCTCTCCCGTTCAGATCACGGGGTGATTAGTGCTAAGGACTGAATCACTCAGCTGTTGGTCCTCACTCTTGGAAGGAGGCAGGCAGAGAGAAGGTGAAGTGACAGATCGATGCCGAGCAGGGGGTGGCCGTGGTAGGCAGCCGGGCACACCTGCACAGAGCAGCCGGCTCTGGCTGCCTGGAGCTCAGTTCCCCCCAGTCCTGCCCCGGCTGCTCACCACCGCCGCCACACTTGGCCCAGGGCCGGCACACGCCGGGTGAGCCTGCTTAGCTGCAATGGCCAGGCTAATCAGGGTTGACGGCAAGTGTCTGGAGGGAGCCACAGTCATGGTAGCATCTGCAGGGTTTGTCAGGAAGGGCCTCAGGATGCCGCCACATCGAGGCAGAGGATTTGCTCTGCCCAAATCCAGGAGGGAGTTCAGCAACTTCGCTTCGTCTTTTGGTTTTGCTCAGCCCTGTTCTTCCCTCTGACAGCTCACTCCCCGGCAGTCCTCTCACCCTCCAGCTGCTGCTCATCCTTGAGATGTGTTTTCCATGATGTCCACTGCTGTGCTGGAGCAGTGAATGCACCTCTGTTGTGCTCATGGCTTTGGTCCCTCAGGATACCCTACCAGGAGTAGCCCTGCTGGTGAGGTCCCAGCGAGCACCCTTCCTCACCCCTTGCCCAAGAGCATGGGTGAGCAGCAGGGAAGTATTATCTGAGCATCATTTTGTGAGTGATCCTTCCTTGGATGCCCACAGCCGATGCCGTTTTATTTCCTCCTTTCCCCTGGTCTCCTCGTGAGGGTGAGAGGGGAAGAGAAAAGGCCTTTCAGAGCCCACACCTGGCATTCATGAATATTTCATGTTTCTAGTTTTTCTTCCCCTTGAAGAGCAAAACCTTTTCATATTTGATGCCCTGGGAGCCTGTTTGGTTGCTGAATGTTGCTTCATCAATGCTTTCCCTCCCTGCTTTTCCTCCAGACTGCCCAGCCCCTCTTCCTTTCTCTTCTCAGGGAACGTCTCCTTTTTTTCAAAGGCTGCTTCGGAAAAGGTCACTGTCCCTTTCATATTCCCTCCTTGCTGTGAGCCAGTGTGGCTTCTGCTCTGCCAATGGTAAAGGACAAACGGGGATGTGGGGAAAGGCAGCAGTGGGGAGGGAGGACAGGAGACGTGCACATGTACACTGCGGAGCGGTGCAGAGGCAGAGAGGAGACGAAGGCACAGTGACAGAAAAGTGAAGGGACAGAGGGTCAGGCAGAGATGGCAGAAGGTAGAAAGGTGGCAGCTCTAGGAATTTGCTGAGGAACTGGCTTTCCAGCACCTTCCAGAAGTTGTCATGCAAGATGCACCAATGCTGCTGTGGATGAGGGCTTGTCTGGCGAAGGTTCCTTGGAAAAGAGAGTCTTCCCAGTTCTCCAGGGCAGGATGCTCCCAGAGCTGCACTGACAAATATGCTGCCACTCCTGCCTTGCCTTCTGCCCATTTCCCTTGCCCTGCAGCTGCTTTAGAGGCCTTGCCATCTCAGCCACCAGCGTCTGCAGTAAATCATCCTCCTCTATCCTTAGGCTTTTTAGCTTTCCTTGTCTTCTCCCCACGCCTTGTGAGTTCTCAAGGAACCAGAGACTGTTTGCAACCTGCTCCCGGTCTGGCTCTGCGAGGCCTGAAACACACTGCTCTGTGGGTCTTGCCTGAGGGGGGCTCAGACCCCCTGCCCATGAAAGCATTCAGATGCCTGACAGTGAGGGTTCTTCCTTGGAGACCCCCAGCAGATGCCCCAGCATGGCTGCTGGACCAGCCCATCCCTTCCTGGGTCCAGAGGACTGCAAAGCCGCAGCTGCAGAGACCCACACGGGGCTGCTGGCTCAGGAGGGGATGCAGAGGCTGCGAGGGCTTCCCCCCAAAGTGCCCATAGGAGCGGGAGGGCACTGCCAAAATGCCGTAGCAGAGGACGGGGCTCAGGTACTCTGGCATAAGTATTGCAGGCAGCAGGGGAGGCTAACAGTGGAGAGAACAAAGGCTTGTATTTACACTGTGCCTTTCATCCATGAGGAAGTAGTAGTTGAAGTACATCCACTAACAGTGAATTCGCTAGAGGAGGTCCCTTTTCTTTCCTGATGGAAACCTGATGTCTCTGGTGAAAAATGGGTTCCCCAGACAATTGCTTTGTGGTTTAGGGCAGGAAGCAAAAGAGCCTTTTTACAAAGTGAAGTGATGGATTTGTTCTAGAGGTGGTTGGCCCATAGGAGAATTGCGGTTGATGTTTGGGTGGGTGTAGATACAGTGTTCTTGTTGTTGGAACAGCTGATCTCATATCCACAGTCAGCACCGATGGGCAGAGAAGGATGATTCTGTTCTACTGTGAAATTTTTCAAAAATCAAAATCGGGATTCATTTGGACTTGGAAATGGAATCCACCAATGCTGAAATTGTTTGTGATGTGGAAAAGATGCAAAATGCTGGGGCCACCTGCCCACTCTTGGGTTATGGGCCCAGGTACCCCAGAGGGCCTAGCATGAGGGCAGTCACTCTGGGCCTGGAGCTGTGGATGGCACAATCCTGTACCGTCAGTAGCCCCTCTGAGAGTCAGGATGGAGAATATATGGGCACGCAGGGTGTTTCCAAGGAAAAGGGAGGCACGTTTTGTGAGTCACTTGTTTTTGTCCATGTTCCAAGAGAAGACAATGTTTGCAAATCTTGACCCAACAAGCGTGTTGTCTGTAAAATTCTGGTGGGGATGTCGTTCTGTCTGTTCTGCATTTCAGCGTAAGGGCAGTCTCGTTCTTCCCATTATCTCTGCTCTGAGATGGAGCTCGCATCAATTGACCTGAAAAATATCACCCCTCTTGCAGCGCCGCTGGCACAGCTTCCCGCGTCACTTGGCTCTCCCTAACGCACTGACCGGGACGGTTTATGGGAACTACCGAGCTCGTGCTGTGAAGCAGCGTTAATGCTGGGAACACGCCGCACTGCAGCGAGGGTGCGTGGCCTTAAAGCCCAAGCGTTGTGCAGAGCGTTGCTCCAGAGCCTGGCCGGTCACAGCGACAGACAGCAGGGCACTGTGACTGTGCTGCTGGGCTTTGTGCCGTGACCGATCGGAAAGCTATCTGTGACTCATGGCATGTCCGCCATCCCCAGCGAGCGGCTGGAGCTGCGCCCCGGCGTTACTGATGCACTGTCTGGAAACTGCCTTAACTGGCGACTAGTGATACAGCTGTCTGGCAAAGCAAGGGCTTAGCTGAGCTCCGCAGCCTGGCCTTAGAGCGAACGCCATCATTCCTTGTCCTTAATGATCCCGTGTAGCCATCCTTAAGCATCTTCTCCTTCATACGCATCACCTACCTGCAAATACCGCTCCTGTCTCTCCCACCCCCATCCATCCCTGACACGTTCCCTCCTGAGCTAATCCAGTCTGATGCCCCACACCAGGCACCCCTCTCTCTCCAGTGTGGGTGCACCCCACGCCTGCATGCCCCCGCAGGCACCACTTCACTGTCTGCAGCGTGAGCAGCTCGGGGAATAGAGAGCATAATGCACAGCATCGTGTGGCTAATTACTAGACGCTGGGCACACAAGGGGGATTAACTTGTGCCTCAAAGGGCTGTCAAAGAATCCTAATCTTATTTTCCCCTCCTCTTTCCCCTTGCATTTCCATCTGAAGTAATGAACTGGTTATAAATACCTAATTAGCTAATTATTTGCTGGCCTACATGGAACATCTTCAGTACAGGAACTCCCTGGGCCCCCAGGGGAGGGACTTCCATGGAGGTGAGGAGAGAGGACTGCATGAGGCATACGCTGGGGTAAAGGCGGTATGGTGGTGCACAGAAGGATTGTTAGAGTTTTGCTATCCCCGGAGAGCAGAGGAAAAGTCGTTAGCTGTGTGGAGAAAGGAGCCTGTCCTTACCCTTGCTTGAGGCTGTGTGAGCTGAAGAGACAGGGAGAAGTAAAACCACAGAAAGAATTCATTAGGTAATGGAAAAAAAAGTAATTTTGGAAATATTTGCACTGGTTAAAGGGGCTGTGCCGACAGCGTTTTGGGTTGTGCCTGCTACCTGTGTGCTCCAGCCCTCTTGGGAAGGGAGAACTAGATGAAGGGAGAGTGTGGTCTCCATGACTGTCCCCTGATGAGACTGTCACCGAAAAGACCATGGCAGTCTGTGTGTGCTGGAGACGGTCATCCCACTAGGCAGGCTGGCCCTAGACTGCCGATGCCATTCTTGCAGGGTGCAGCATGCCTCTTCAGAATGGGATGGCTGAGGCTGTTGAGCTGCCGTGCACCTTCTGGACACTGTTTTCACTCCATCACCCTTCTGCAGAGAAGGGGGCAGGGGGAGTATCAGCACGATAACTCATGGTACCAAAGGTCTCATTCCCTTTTTTCCAGCTGCTGCAGCTGGAGGCCTAGGTTTAAGAGTTCATGGCATCACAGCAGCTCTGCTGGCTGCCTGTCAGTGGAGGTTAGGACAGGAAAGGGCAGTGCTCATAAATCTAGCCTAGTTTGGGCAGTAATTAATTCCTGACACTCTGCTTTTTTCTTCATGTGGCTATTTTTTCCTCCTACATTTTCCTCTCCTTTTCCTCCTCCTCCCTTTCTCTGTCCCTCCATCCCACACTTGTTCCATCTGGCTCTCTTCTCCCCCTGCAGGCATGCGCATCCTTGTGAACTTGCTCCTGGACACCTTGCCCATGCTGGGGAACGTCCTCCTTCTCTGCTTCTTTGTCTTCTTCATCTTCGGCATCATCGGAGTGCAGCTGTGGGCTGGGCTGCTCCGTAACCGCTGCTTCATGGAGGAGAACTTCACCATGTGAGTGCCTGGGAGATGGTGTCTCCTTACTTTTTTCCAGGGACACTTCTCTTTACCTTTCCCTTGTCCTCTGCTGTCTGGCTCTCCACGTGTTGCTTACTCTAAATGGCTGTCGGGTGATACCGTGCAGTGTGTTGCCCATGTCTTGCAGTGGAAGGGGAGGCAGGGCAAAGGCAGCTGGTTTTAGTCTGTCTTCACAGTCCGTGGATGTCTGGGATCATTTGGATTTGGCTAAGGTACAGATTAGCATAGCTGTCTCCTCCAGCCATGCCCAGGGATTCAAGGTGCTGATTCTACTCCCAGGAAGAGTTGGAACTCTGAAGTATCAGCTATGCTGTCTTTCTCCTGAACTTGCTCCCTCTTCAAAAAAAAAAAAAAAAAAAATCCACCAGAGGAGTCTTACAGAAATCCGTAGTGCTGCCTGATGCTTCCAGGGACATCTTTGGCTCCTCTAAATGGAGCTGAGGTCACTGTTTGCATGGTAGTGCATTACCTCTGGAAACTTTGGAGGGACATAGGGAAATTATTGGGAAAATTCAGGAGTAGAATTGCATGTGCGAGGGGATCGAGGACTTTTGGGAGAGGTGTCCCACAGCTTGGTTAGTAGCAGTGAGAGCATCTGGAAGTGAAGAATGGCTGCTTGAATAGGAAAAAACCCCATGGGGGAACGTGGGCACAGTTCTGGCAAAGGGAACCTGGAGACACACAGGGGTTGATTACAGGTATCCGAGGTTTATTCTAGGGGGGGGTCCGGGGGGAGCCTGCACACTGCTCTCCTCCCCAGAGGCAGTGGGGTGGAAAAGCCTGCAGCAAATTCTCCGATTACCCTCGTGGGGAGCGGAGCACCAGTTCCAGAGCACAGCTCCTCCTGTTGACTTTCTGGCTTTAGCAGATCTCAGGCTTTAAAACCTCGTCTTAAAACCGCCTACTAATCCCAGGCGTCCTATCGGTTTAGACTGCGTTAAAACAACTAAAGCTGTAGATCAGTTCAGGCTGATTAAACAATTCTGAAGCTTTAGATGGTCTCAATTTTTTTTTAAAAGAAGTGTGAAAATACAATCTGCAGAACAGCATTGGAGTTGGAGAGTAGGAGCTGCTTAAAGCAGCCTTTTACTGGTTTTATATATTCCTCGGGGAAAGCAAATGTTTAGGATGATTGTCCTTTATGTAAATCAGGTGTAGTACTACTTTAATGAGTGTTATTACATCCATGCAGAGTTGACGGAACTGAGAAGTGAATTGGGGCCGCAGCCTGCCAAGTGACAGGTACTAGGAAACCTTTGGCTGACCATTACTAAAGAAATGAGGTCTGCAGGCACCCAGCTCACCAGTGATGCGGATGTGTTACGGCAGATCTTTGCGATTTAATCCCGCTCAGTTTATAGAATCGGGGACTTTCTCTCTTTCCCTTTTCATCAACACTCGGTCTCTCCCAGTGACACTCAGTGAAAAAGCCTGCGTTCGTGCAACCTGGAGGTTGTGTATTGTAGCACAGCGAGGGACGCACCAGATAAAATTTCATGGAAAATTTGAAATCTCTGCCTTTCACTTTCCTGATCATTAGCTCATCTCTGGCTAGGCAAGCATAGATTATTTTAATTATACATGCATTTTGGAAGGTGCTTGCATTATTTGGAAAAAAAGTACGTGAACTTGTCATGAAACATTGCACCCATAATGCCAACTGTCAAGGAGGAGTCAAAGTTAAGGTTAAGTCAGCGTTAACTTTGCATTTCCTGATTTTAAGGCTTAGCTGTGCAACCTCAATTATGCATGAACTGGATTTTTTTTTTCTAGAAGTACAGAAGGTTCACTGCCAAATGTTATAAAACATGTCCATCAACGGTTACATACATGAGCACATCACAGTAAAGCCTGATGAACTTCCTTAATATCGCTGCATCTGATTTAGCTTTGATGCTAATGGGGGGAGTGAGCAGAATGCAAATCTCTGCATTCCAGTTTTTCTTCCTCTCCACGCAAGCAGATGGTGTAATTTGGTTTGGGGTGATCTGATGGCAGGCAAATCTCTGGAAACTGGGGACTCGCCCTGGAAATTTCTTGTTTTCCAGGAATCTGGTCTTCCCTTCCCTTCTCCTGCGGCAATACATCTGGAAATCCCTTACCCAGTGCAGTCCCTATGTCAGGATGGGCATTCAACCAGTGTCGCTGGTGGGAAACGGTCTGTTATAAGAGCTTTATGACTGTGGGTTTTTTATCCTTTCAGACAAGGTGACATTGTCCTGCCCCCTTATTACCAACCTGAGGGAGATGATGAGATGCCCTTTATCTGCTCACTGTCAGGAGACAATGGAATTATGGGCTGTCATGAGATACCCCCGCTGAAGGAGCGGGGCCATGAGTGTTGTTTGGACAAAGATGATTATTATTACTACAACTCAGTCCGGCAAGAGTTCAACATCAGTGGCATGTGTGTTAACTGGAACCAGTACTACAATGTGTGCCGTACAGGCAACGCCAACCCACACAAGGGTGCCATCAACTTTGACAACATCGGATATGCCTGGATTGTAATATTTCAGGTAAGACCGAGTTAGCCTCCTAACAAGGCTCAAGCTATTCTTCTGGTTTTCCAATACAATCTTTCCTTGATGGTTTCTGCATGGTGTCATACAGCTGCAGAGGGAAAAGGGCCTTGTAACTATTCTGGCAAGAGAGACAGAGTGCGCACCGTGAATGGTGTTCCTGAAGATGAGGAGGGACACAGAACTGTTCCAGGCCCTTGCTGAAGTGAGCTACACCCTTCAGGCTGACTTGTACCAGTTTTCCCTTCAATCCAGATCACTATAGCAAAGGAGTCTATTTTTGTTTTTTGTTTAATTCCCAGCACGCGTTGCAGATGGGAGCTAAAATCCGTGCCTTTTTTCTCTTCCACCGGCTGTACGCGGTGTCCAGTCCAAGGGGCACAGAAACCTGCTGTGGGTTTTCCCCCGCTGCGATCCAGGGAAATGAACTATTTTAATGAAGTATTCCTGCTGTGTGCTAGCATGATCTCACAGGCTTTGAGAGTATGCCAGTGTCACCAAGCAGTACCATGCTGATTTTCTGGAATGGAAATTTGGCCTCCTTGAAATGAATTGTTGTTTCTCACCTTCCTTGGGTTGCAAGAGCCTTGCCAGTATCTGCCTGTATACGCTGAGAGGTGAACTCTGGAAGCCCACTGCCCTCCTGTTTCTCTTGTTTGTCTTTGCAGGTGATTACACTGGAAGGGTGGGTGGAGATCATGTACTATGTGATGGATGCCCATTCCTTCTACAATTTTATCTACTTTATCTTGCTGATAATTGTAAGTATGACTTGATGACTGTCAGCATTTCGAACTAAGATCCTACAAAAACCAGGTGTTAGGTCAGCACGTATACGGGGGAAGTAAACTACTTTACCTAGATTTCTTCTAGGAATCTCAGTAACCCAGCTGGTTGATTTTCACCAAGAGTCGGTGACAGGATCACATAGTTGTCTGCCAGGTTATTCTCTTTCACTCACAAAATAGGCTTAGGATTCCCAGAGATATACATACCCATTGTAGGATAATGTTCTCATCTGCAGATCTTCTCTCAGAGTAAATTCCCCAAAGCAGTAGGCCCAGGCGCACAGAAAACCATTTTGTCATCTGACCTCCTACTTGGTCTCTTTATATACCTTTTAAGCTCTTGAGTGATTCTTGAGCCACGTTTCCTGGCTTCTGGCAGCACCTGGATTTCTCAGACTCAGTGTCTCAGGTTTAGATTTTGTCAGGTTCAGGGTCTGTCACCCTCAGTTACTTCCTCACTGTGAACAAAAAGGAGCTGCTTCTCCAAACAGTCCAACATAAACTGCCTGTGTGAGGTCACTTGTGGCTGGTGGGGGTGGAAAGAGAGAAGTGTGTCTGTGATAAGAACTTAATAAGCAGTTTATAAGCTCCGTGGTTTTATACAAGTGAAGTTTGAAGATTGCTTTGCTGTAAGGACCTTTGTTGTCAGTGTCCGTAAAGAGAGGTGAGAAACGTGGTGTCACTGCCTCTTCTATTCCCCAAGCCTCCCACTTGTAAATGCATTTTCCTGGGGGGAATATCCTGTTTCTAACAAGGAAGGAGTTTGTTTTTATGAATCACAGAATGGTTTGGGTTGGAAGGGACCTTAAAGATCATCTAGTTACAACTGCCCTGCCATGGGCAGGAATGCCTTCCACTAAGTCAGGTTGCTCAAAGTTTTATCCAGCCTGGATATCTCCAGGGATGGGGCACCCACAGCTTCTCTGGGCAACCTGTGCCACTGCCTCACCTCCCTCTCTGGGAAGAATTTCTTCCTGACATCCAATCTAAATCTACCCTGTTTCAATTTAAACCCGTTACCCCTTGTCCTGTCACTACCTGCCCTGTAAAAAGTCCCCCCCAGCTTCCTTGTAGCCCCTTCAGGCACTGGAAGGTGCTGTAAGGTCTCCCCGGAGCCTTCTCTTCTCCAGGCTGAACAAGGCCAATTCTCTCAGCCTGTCCCCATAGCAGAGGGGCTCCAGCCCCCTGAGCATCTTCATGGCCTCCTCTGGACTCGCTCCAGCAGGTCTGTGTCCTTCTTTTGTTGGGAGCCCCACAGCTGGATGCAGCACTCCAGGTGGGGTCTCATGAGAGCAGAGTAGAGGGAGAGACTCCCCTCCCTCGACCTGCTGGCCACGCTTGTCTGGATACAGCCCAGGATCCGGTTGGCTTTCTGGGCTGCCAGCACACGCTGCGGGCTCATGTCCAGCTTTTCATCCACCGTTACCCCCATGTCCTTCTCCTCAGGGCTGCTCTCGATCCATTCTCCACCCAGCCTGTCCTTGTGCTTGGGATTGCCCTGACCCAGGTGCAGGACCCTGCCCTTGGCCTTGTTGAACTCCATGAGGTTGGCACTGTCCCACCTCTCCAGCCTGTCCAGGTCCCTCTGGATGGCATCCCTTCCCTTCAGCATATCGATTGTACCACACAGCTTGATGTTGGTGGCAGAATGGCAACCAAAGTCAAGCATAGGAGGGAAAGACATAAGATGACTTATGGGAAGTATAAAATCTGTACGTGGTAGGTGCAATTTAGTTCTAGGTCACTTAGTAAGGACCTCAGCATGTATTTCCAAGGCCTACATGCGCTTGGATGGGCTGCTGAATGGACCTATCTAAGACTGCTCTTTGCCTACTACTTGACCTGTGTGGCCATGCCCTCCTGGAAATAGGATCTCTAGAAGCAGTCACCAAATAACATTAACAGACTCAGCTGGCACAGGATCTAGTTTAAGTTCAAACTGATGTGTAGTGACTTGAGAGCAAACAAACCTTAATCCGGTTTCTGGGAGAAATTCTGCAGCCTGTACATATGAGGAGTAGTGGCACAGAGAAAAAAGTCTATTGGTCCATTCAGGTCAGAGAACATACAAAAAAGCTGATTCTTCATGGTATCCTTGATTTCTCCCTGTCTTTTGGCCTTCTACCATCACAAGGGAAAGACAAGGGAAAAACAGAAAGATGACCTGCTCCCTGTGGGCTGCAGCATGAGCCAGGACAGCAGAGGTGAAATATACCTCGAGGAATGCTGCTTTTACTTTGGGGTAGGAGAGTCCCAAGGAGAGACAGTGCAGAGGTATGATTGCACAGGGTGGGGTGAGGGTTCCCCCCAGCTCTGTTCCCAAAGGCAAGCTGAACATCCACTGCTTTTTGTGAGTTTAGAAAACAATAATTTCCCATAAAGTTTGTTCAGATTTCACATCATGCAATAGGTAATACCTACTTGCATTTTCACTTTGAGCAGTGTGGCCAAGATGCCCAGGTATGTACAGTGTGCAGTTTGGCACAGAATTTACTCCTTGTCTCAGACAGTCTCTCCCAAAGCCAGGAAGGACTGTGCAGAGTCACTGTTTAACCACTGGGGTGGGCATGCCTGTCTCTCGTGGGCCAGTTCCAAAAACCGCCCCTCACCCCTTGCTCCAAACTACATAAATTCAGTCAGTGCATTTCTGGTTTCTAAGCAGGAGCATCCCTTCTAGTGCTGGCTCGCCTCATGTGGTTTCCCAGTGATTCAAACTTTGTCATTGAATTTGCAGGCGCTGAAAACCCTCAATTAAACACTTCACCTGAGATTTTACTGCAGAGTGTCATTGACATTTCTAGACACTCCCTCCTCATTTGCAGAAGTCATGTAGGTTTATTTCCATCAAACACAGGAGGACACAAACCTCAACTTACTCTGGGGACTGCTCAGAACGAAGGAGCATATGCTAGATGGGGTTTTGCCTTTGGTGGAGTTAGACCAAGGAAGTGTTTGGCCTTTCTGTTACCTTCTTTGCACATATAATGCATCTTATGCAGCATATAGCAAGTGTGAACTTGCTGTCACTTGGTTTCATTAAGTCTTATAGAAATGACAATCCCTCTCAAAGTCTCATGAAATCCTTCCCGCCTTTATCCTTCTCCATGGCTGAAAGGCCTGGGTTTCTCTGCTTTCCCCTCTCTGTCTGTGTGTCATTGGCGTCTTCCTGCTTGAGGTCCAGCTGCCTCTGTCACCTCTCCAGATACTTGGCCACTGGTGTGGCTCCTGAACTAGAGAAAGCTCTTCTGAACGCTCAGGCTGGCACCCACATTGCAGCACTCAGTGGTCTCCTTGAAGTGCTCTGTGCTTACACATGTGGGCTTTAGAAAACAAGCTGGATATCCAGGCATAAGCAATAAAAATAACAGGCAAGTAAGTCAACATCTCCAGCACCGGTCACATTTTATTAGATATTGCAGTGACAGGAATCCTTCCTTGGGCTGAACAAGGCCAGGATCTGCTTCATCGAAGTACAGCTCAGTCTCAGGGCTGAATGGAACGGCTGTGTTGGGGCTCTGAATCAACAATCTCCTGCCTCGCTCAGATGCTTTGTCTGACTCCATGTCAGACACTTTTGGTCTCCCTGCTCAGCTAGCTGAGATGATCACTCAGTTACAAGCCATGGGGGACCCTTCCTGTCCTTCTGCTGGCTGGGTGGCATTGTCAAGCTCAGCAGAGCCTTAGAGTTTATGGACTTGCCTGTCATCTTAAGGATTAAACAAGCTCATCTGTTCTGCGTTTGATGTTCCTAGCTAAGAGGCTTAAGGATTGGGGGTTAGCTTCCATATCCAATCCTCTCACTCCTCCCCTTTTTGGTCATCTGGTGGGACATCACAGCAGATGGTGCCTGTGAAGACAGGGCTTGGTGGTGTGAAACCTGAACCCTGCTCCGGATTCAACCCCAGGCATACAGTGGGCATCTTGCTGCCCTCGTCTCCTCTGCTTGTAGCCTACAGAGAAGGTGTTGCAAGTCTTAGTTGCGTGTTTGTGGAGTTGTTGGAAGTTGCCAAGTCCTGGGCAGTGTCACAATTAGTGTTCCCGAAATGCATGCCCAGGTGGTGTACAGCTCCCAACCCTGCCTCGTGCAGGGCAAGCTGAGGGAGATAACTGAATGGGCAATCCTCTGTGTGTGTGGTGCTGAATGGGAAAAGGACAAGAGAATGCATTGGAGAAGAATTTGGATTCCCAGTCATCAGTGAAAACATGCACAACATCACGGACCAGGGGAAATCTTGGGGGAAGGCGAAGGAATCCAAACGAGGTGTTGCTTTAATTTTCAAGGCCACATACAGAAGCTGAAGGGAAGATAGGCTGAAATAGGGGCAGGAGGAGAGGGAAGAGAAGGGTTCAGTGATGAAGGGAAACAGAATTAGAACAGCTTTGAAGCGGGCTGAGAGGAGGAGAAAAAAAAGAAAAAGCCCTTTATTTTGAGATGGTTTCCTTATGCTGAATCTAGTTGGGAAGGGCTTCGTGTTTCAAAGGCTTATTCAGGTGCTAGCAGGGACACCTCCCCTTTGAAATATGGGGAGCTGCTGTATTGAGCCTCCGGAGAGAGCTGCTGGCACCTGTGTGCAAGAGAAAGGGACAACCAAGGGGGCAAGCGAGTGTGGGGGTGGCAAGGGCTGTGCACCGAGAGGAAGGCTGCTCAGATAGATACGACAAGCTGGGGTACTTGAAAGAACCTCCACCTTTTCCATGCATGAGGGTTGGGTTATTGCCACCTTTGCTCGCCCTCTCCCCTTTGCTGGAAGGGTTATATGAGGGAAGATAAGGGCAGGAGTAGACCCAGCTCTGCGTCAGAGCTGTTTGCTTGAAAAGGAGAGGCAGGGAGGTGAGACTGGGTGCTGTGGGGGTTCATACAGGAGGAACACGGTGCGAGGATGTCCCTTAGCAGGGATGCTCTAGGAGAAGCAGAAATCTTGAGCTGGTGCTTTCTCTTCTCCCGAGGGCTGCCCCACAGAGCCCATTTCAGAGCAGCACAGATGTGTGGTCCTTGATCAGAGATCAGATTCTGCGTTTCATCAATGCCGTATCGCCACTTACGGCTCTACGGGGGAGTAGGCACCAATCAAGGCATCGTAGCTTTTGAGAATGATTTTTGGACGTGTACCCAGCCCCTTTATGTATTAAATTCTCATCGTATTAACCCCAGGTTTTATCCTAAATGTACCTAGTGGAGATTCGTCTGTGATTTCATAATATGTAACACTGACAGTGAGATTTTTACCTCCAGATCTCTCAGCACCAAGAAACATTTTCTCCATTTTACAGATAGGAAAACTGAGGCAAAGGAAGATTAAAGGGAACATGCAAAGGTGTAAAAGAAGCCTGCTAGACTTCCTGGCTTCTGTATGGAGAATAGGAAGAACTTGGACATTTTGTTGTGTTTCTAAGAAATTGGGGGAGTGGGTTGTGGTTGTTTTGTATTCTAAGTGGAAAGCCTGGCTGGAGGACAAGTAAAATAAGAGCTAATATAATATGCCAAGCATCAGAAGAATAGAAAACAAGCAAGGAAGCACTGTTTTGCCAGACTGTTTAGTGTCCTTCTCAAAGTCATTAGTTTTTGTAAATTCCTCTTTGATTTCAAGAGCTCATTCATTTCAGCAAAGTGTCATCTCTATATGGTAAATTAAAGTGTAAATGGTAGAAATAAATAAAATGTTCTGAGAATACTGACGTGTTCTCTAAGAGTTGAGGACCCTAAATGACAGTGCATGATTTTTTCTGTTAGTAAAAGATCAAGCAGAGGAGAAAGCAGCTAAACTGGTCCTCTGTCTTCCACCTTTTGCTTAAGACAAAAGAGGGGGAAAGAAAAAGTCCAGTTTTCATCAGATACTTTGCAGGTAACTTCTAAGTGACTTGCTAAAGGTTGCAGAGCCTGCCAAAAGCTGGGCTTGTGTTTCCTGAATTCCAGTTTAGAGCTCTAAATTCTGCATGGAAATGACATCGAGTGAGTTCTCAGAAACAAGCTTAGCCAGACCTGGCTTTCTCAGAAATCCCATCTCCATACAAAGACTGGTTCCCATTCCTCTGTCTGCTTCCAGACACTTTATCCTTCTCTCTCCTCTTACATTATCCTCCTGCATGTTCTTCCTCACGCTGACATTGTCCCTTCTTCCCCTTTGCTTGTAGGTGGGCTCCTTCTTCATGATTAACCTGTGCCTGGTGGTCATCGCCACGCAGTTCTCAGAGACCAAGCAACGAGAGCACCAGCTGATGCAGGAGCAGAGGGCCCGGTACCTCTCCTCCAGCACTGTCGCCAGCTACATGGAGCCAGGAGACTGCTATGAGGAGATCTTCCAATACGTCTGCCACATCGTGCGCAAAGCCAAACGCCGTACCCTTGGGCTGTACAACAGCATACAGAGCCGGCGCCAGGGCCACGTGGAGCCGAGCGACGCCAAGCTAGGCATGAACAAGAAAAGCCAAAGGCACTACAGTAAGGATTGCGTGGGTAAGGCTGGCAATGCCAATAGTGGAAATGTGAGAGTAACAGGGAGAATCTCCATGTGCCAACTTGCTAAAGGTCCTGTGTGTACAAGGCACGGAATTAGAATTAACATGCCATTGAGCATGGGGCCATGGCTAGTGCACTGTACCAGCAAGGTGGGGATAACCAGCAAGAGTGGAAATGAAGCAGAGGTGACCAGTAGGGAACATGGGAAACTCAGGTCTGGAACCCTGACACCATACTTGGATAATATTAAAAGCCCCGGCTGAGTCTTGTAAAGAGCTCCAGGTCTGGTATAGCAGGGTGACGATAGCAGTTTTGGGAAGAGAATTGTTAGGAGGATATGATAGAGTGGGATTGGACTCGGTGACACAGCAGGTCCCCCGGAGCTCTTCTCCCAAACTGAGTTGCTGTGGAACCTCAAGAGGGAGGCAGAGGGTGTAGCATTGCACTAGGGTGTCTCCCGAACCAAGGGAGCAATACTGGAGGAGTCAGTTTAAGATGCAGGGGCAATGGAAACAATTTCTCTTGATGGGAGCACATGCTGTTGTGTAAAATTAGACCTGAGATACCATTTAAATTGGATTTCTGACCTGAAAAGTGACTGTAAAAATGGGTTTGTAGAGTTAGCGTTAACTGCCTGCCAATGCCTTTCTTAAGTTATGCTCCCATTAACAAGCAAAAAGGTGGATTTCCCTTCAGCTGGTCTTGCATACTCATTCTTTCATTTTCTTTACTTGCTGGAAGACAAGTTTCTGCAGGCTTCATGCTCAGTGTTAATGAATTAATTACTTTGTTCCCCCAGTGTCCATTTAATCTTCCAGGCCCAGCTGGAGGATCAGGGAACACAAACTTAGTTTTCTCATTGAAGTCAAGAGATCTGTTCTGATTCAGAGTGCACGGACTATCAGGAAGAAGTGTTCTTGCCCTACCTTTTCTGGCTTCTTGAGATGCTTTGCTAATGTAGCTTCCCTAATTTAGGGAGTTCAGCTCAGTATGTGGGTTCTCAAACCCCACTTGTAGCAGTTCAGGCTAAAAGCAGCCCTTGTGATCGTTTTTCCCTTAGTTCCTGCTTAACATAAGCTACTAAGTCTCAAGCTGTGATTCCTGCATCAGACAAACCAGTTCTTGCTCTGATGGATGCGAACCCCCATCGAGCCTAATCACTGGCAGCTGAACAGTACCATGCTTTTCTGGTGACACAGCCAGTCAGCGTAAAGCCCCCAGCAGCAGTGGCTTTTATTGCTGCCCTTGAGAACATGGGCCAGTATTTAATCCTTAGGGATGAAAATCCTAGTTACCCTGTCTAAATACCCAAAAGCCAAACAGGTTCCCAGTTTCAATGTCTTTTTCAAAGCCTTCTCCTTGAAGTGGGATCATTTCTCTCCCCAGGGCTTTGCCAGCAGCACAACTCTCTAGACTGTCCTCCTCAGGGCTTGGTCCAGCCCATTGCTGTAACAGCAACTTCTGATCCCACCAACTGCCCCCGATGCCATAGGGGGGAGCATGAAGCATCCCAAAGGCTCTCTGTCCTGAATAGTGCTGACTCAGACCAGGAGGATGGAGGAGCCAGTGAAGAGGAGGGAGAGGGCAGCAGAGGGGACCAGGCTGCTTCAGAGCTGGAGAAGGAGGAGGAGGAGGTGGAAGAAGGCAGACGGCTGAAGCTCTGCAGTGACATGTGGCGAGAAGTGAGGATCAAGCTTCGAGGGATTGTGGACAGCAAGTACTTCAACCGTGGGATCATGATCGCAATCCTGGTGAATACTATCAGCATGGGCATCGAGCACCATGAGCAGGTAAGGCACCTCAGGGCTCGGAGTGGGCAAACAGGGGCTGGTGAGTCCTGCTCTGGGTTACGGCCTCACTGAGCAGCTGATGCAACTCGGCGGAGGCAGAAATTGAGCAATTTGGACCCCAGGCCATGGCACAGATGGTCCCAGCATGCCTCTGGAGAAAGCCTCAGGATCTTGCAGGGTCTTTTCTTCCTTATCCCTGCACTTAATCACTTTTGCTGTCTCCATGTATTTTCCTCTCGCCTCCTTTCAATCCTTCTCTTTTTCTTGTCCCTGCTCACTTTTAACCTTCTTCTTTCTTTTTTACCCTATCTTCTCTTTCCATCTGCTTCTCTCTCCTTCGCCATTGTCTCTTCTATCTTCCTCATATCTCTTTCTCATTTCTCTCTTCATTAGCTTACTGAATCCTTAGTCTATTTGGTTAATTTAATGTGCCCTCTGGGAATGTCACAGGCACTTCACCAGCATCTCAATTCAAATCCATCGGCTTGCTAGCCTTTCCAGCTTAATTAAGAGATGCCTGAGCGCAGCCTATCTATACAAGAGGGCTGTGAAAGGCACCACCTCCCATCTCTAGTCATTTTGGGGCCTCAGATGGCTTGAGCCTCTCCCTTGCCCTGACAGCAAGAAGTGATAGGTAGGTGTTGTGGTTTAATGCCAGTCAGCAACTGAGCACTGCACAGCTGCTCACTTGGGTCCCACCTCCCCCAGTGGGGTGGGGTAGACAACTGGGGGAAAAAGGTAATAAGACTCATGGGTTGGGATAAGAACAGCTTAATAATTGAAATAAAATGATACTACTACTACTAATGATAACATGTAAAGAAAACAACAACAGAGAGGGTCAAAACCCAGAGGGGAAAAAAGCCTCACCACTCACTGACTGACACCCAGCCAGTCCGCAAGCAGCAGTCCTCCCTGACCTGTTAACCCAAGCTTGATGTCTTATGGCATGAAATACCCCTTTGGTCAGTTTGGATCAGCTGTCCTGGCTGTGTCTCCTCCCAGCTTCCTGTAGAGAAGAAGCTGGGAACACCGGGGCAATATGAGAAACTGAAAAAGTCCTTGAATTGATATAAACATCGCTTGGCAACAACTAAAACCATCAGTGTTATCAACATTCTTTTCAGGACAAATCCAAAATATAGCCTCATACTAGCTATTATGAGTAAAATTAACTCTACCCCAGCCAAACTCAGCACAATAGCTCAGACATACACAGCAGGTGTGGGCACAGGTTTGATTTTCATGACGATAGTTTGCAGGCAGCTCTGAGTCAGCAGTGCACTTTATCCTAATGACAGACTTGTGAGAGGGAGAAGGATTGTGTGCCCTCTTTTTATAGCTGGGAAACAGAGGCTGTGTCTACTTTGTGATGTGCAGAGCCAGCTCCAGAGGGTGTTAAGCACGCCCATGACCTTGCATCTGCATTGCTGGCTGGTAGCTCTGCTGCACTTGGCTTTAAAGGAGTCCGTGCCATACATCTAGGTCTTAGATCTATGCTGCCAGTCTGAATGTGACCATGATTCGCTCCACATGTCTACCCAGATCACAAAAATAGGAGAGCGCTCCACTGCTGAGATGCTGACTGCATTGAAGCTTTGGAGCCAAAGTGAAGTCTAGTTCTGAACACAGTCTTAGGCAGCAAAGAGAAAAGCAGTGAGTCTGGTTCAAGCAAGGCACTCAGATTTGTCCTGTGCTGTATCAGGATGGAGGTATCTTGAGACCCAGAGTATCATAAATTCTCTGTTTGAGGCAACACTGTCTGAGCCAATATTTGAAGCCCCAGATGTCTGGATCCCACCCACGTACCAAGCATTGGACAATTTTTCAAAGCCCAGCTAGTTTCTCGTACAAGGATGGGAAACCTTAATTTGATCCCAGAATGCAAAACTGCACTGGATGCTTCAGTACGAGAAAAATACTGGCAGGAGCTCAGAGGAGAGGAGAATGAAGAAGAGGCTGGAGGGGTTGACTCATGAAAATAGATAAAAAAGAGCGATGTAGTTATCACGTAGCAGAGAGATGACTAAGGGTTGAAGCCCAGGACAATATGAAAACTGCCCACTGATGTTTTAAAGATATGAGCACCAAGCAGAGCGCGCCATTGTTCATTTTGGTTTATTGGAGACAGCGTGAATTAAGAGTTTAGGAGAAGAATATTTGAGCTGGAGGTATAGAATTCACTCTCATGTTCTGGCTATTGTGTGCAGGTTTAAGCCCTTCTAGGTCGCCTCTGCTGTGTTTGTACAGCCCACAGCAGACTGGGATCTGTCTGCAGCCTTGGGGTTTCTAGTAGCAGGTTATTTAATGACATGTCCTTAAAGTTATGCTATCACTTTTTATCCATAAGTAGCCAGGAAAAGCTTATGACCCTGCATGCTGTTTCTACTAGAAAGAGATGTCAGCCGAATTGATCGTAACTGAAAAATGTGGTGCAGCCTGTTTATTTAAAATTTGTATACTGAATCCTGTTTCCCTGGCACAAGAACATTAAAAAAAAAAGATGTTCAGACCATACTATGAATTCCAGGTCCTTTCAGTCAGCAGTTAACTTGAAAGCACACGGCATTTGCACTTCCCTTTGCTCCCTTTCAGTTTTCCTCAAGCCATGCTATCAATACATCTCAGACTGGTGCTTCCTTGCCTCTTTTTCTCTCCTTCCTTTCTCTTTTTCCTGTTGTTTTTCCTCCCAGAAACACAAATGTTCACAGAATAATGTCTAGCAAAACCCCCTCTGCCTACAGATATCTGTGATTTGCAGGGTGATGCTGTCCTATGACTGAAGTAGCTTCTGTTGCTTCAGCTACTTCATCATATGAACGTCTCCTGGCCCATAGCTAAAGCGTATAGATCTCTTACTTTCTGATGCATGGAGATCACAACCCCAGCCACTCTCTGGGGACATATCTGGCTGAGCAAGAGGACATGTGTGAAGGTGTCACAGGTTTGAGCAGTCCTGGGAGCAGCTCATGGCACATCTGTCAGCTCCTTGCTGCTCCACTTATTCATGGACTATACACGGGTGAGCTGGCCTGCCCACTGAAGCACCCACCAGCTATAAGGTTAAGGGGTCAGAGAGATGGCAGGAGCCAGGCACAAGGTTCAGGTGCAGAAACACAGGAACCTGGGGCAGAGAGTCCATGTACGAGTCTCAACTTTGATTCCAGTGCCTTGACCAACAGAAAGAAAACCACAAGTTAAAATTTTCTGTTTGTTACAGTTCAGGGCTTTAATATTCACAGTGTTTTTCTGCCAGGAAACTTAACCTCAGCAACTCACACCACTTTACTCGTGTCCAAATCACCTTGGAACTTGGCTTTGTTTAACTTATCCATCCGGTCCCTTGTCCTGTCCTGTGTGTGCGGCCAAGGCAACTTCCCATCTCCTTATACGTTTCTTGTGAGGGAAATCAATTCATTTTGGGACAACTGCACTGCTATGAGTCATTTTTAATCCTTAAGCTTATCACAAGTTATCACTTGTAAATAGATAAGTTTATTCAAATCTATCAGTGTGCATTATACCATGTAATATCCTCAGTGTTAGGCCTTCAGATATTGCTGGGATATTGCACAAGCCAAAATCCATAATTTCAAGCTTTGTCCTGCTCAAAATAGTTTTTGCAATTCTTCAGATCTGCTTCTACTTGGAAGTGCCTATTTTTAAAATCCAGTGTAGAAAATCAAGACATTAGATGCTTGTGGCTGTCCAGAAGGATCTTTTTAAGAGGCTTACTTTTTATAGTATGCACAGAGGATCTGGTGTTGCTCCCTTTTTTCCCTTATTCAGCATGAGAATGAAAGGCTGGGCCCAGCTAAATGTCCCAGGCTGCCTTTCTCATGTATTTCTTGAATGGTCTGTTGGACTCAGGCTTCTTTGCTAGTAGTAGCCAATGAGACAATTGATGAGTAACTTGATTTATCTTCTCCAGTATCTACTTACAGTATTCCTTTGTACATCAGATCAATACTTTACAAGGTCTGTCTGGTGTGGATCAGGAGACAATCCCTTGTTTCCTAACTAGACCAGCCCTGTGGATCAGTACCTTCATATCCTTTAGCCTGTGTGATTTCCCTTTATACCAGCATTTATTGCATCCACAAGTTCATATTTTACAGTTATTGCTTCTCTTTTTACTATTTGCTGCTTGTCAGAAACATTCAGCAAATGTCCAAGCCAGCTCATCATACTGACATTTAGTAAATGATGAAAGAGTCTCCCTGGGGTGGTAGATGAAACCACATTACTTCAGTCTTATAAATCTGGGGTATAACAAAACATCACAAAATCCTGCATAGGTTGTGGTCGTGGCGTGGCTGGTTGGTATGTTCCATGGCTGATTTCTCTCTCTTCTGATCATTGTCAAGTGACTTTCAAATGGTGAGTAAAAATGGACAGGCTGGAGAGACCTCTGTATGGAATATTTCTCTCATGTTCTCAGAGACAGTGATGTACAGGTAGGGTTTGGTAGTGCTGGTCTGCATAGATCACATCAATTACGCTTCAGTTTCTGGACAGCTGCAGGTTTACTCTGGGTTGGGAGAGACTTCTGCAGGGGTTTCATGGTTTTCTGCATATTCTTAACCTTTCCTATAGTGCAGGAGTTTCTGGCTGCTGTCAGGTGAGGGACTAGTTATGTTTTCAGTCTGATCTGGCATAAGAACTCCAATGTTAGTAAGAAACAGAAAAGAGGGAAAAAAGCTGAGCCACTGCCCTCTGTTGCCCCAGTTCTAATTTCTGCTCAATGGGCAGGAGATCTAAATCACACTTTTCCCTCCCAGTATTTGATCTACATTGTTAAGGGTGAAGGACTTGGTCACAAAGATGTGAGTTGGGGATTCTCATAGGTTTGGAAAAGAGATGCATATGCAGAGTAGGTGAACCAGTTTGGTTAAAATACTGGCTCTGGGCATGCTTTGCTCCTTGAGATCTCTCTCCTATTCAAGCTACCCTCCTCACCCCAATACTCAGCTCCCATAGTTCTGTTTCCCACTAGTTTCTCCCCTAGGGGGGGTGGGTAAACCAGTCTAACCTGGCTTGGTGATATGAACGGTTTTCTTGTGGGGAGATTTCTGGTGTTCCCTGACTTCGCTTGGACTAAAATAGCTGTGAGTTCAGGTGTTTCCTTCTGGACACTTCAGTTTAGAGTTTCTAGATAAGCCTGTGTAGCCTGGGAGGAGGAAGCCTTGCTAAGGGGGCCAGAGTGCTGTCAGTGGGAGCCTGGAGGGCTCTCGCAACTGTGAGGTGACACATCCATTGTGTCGGGGATCCCACGTGTCCATAGGAAGAAAAGGAGAGAACCACTTTTTCCCTGTTTGCTTGCCCCCTTCATCAAGTTCACACCTCCCTGGCCAGAGAGCGTCCCCCCCACCCCCCACCATCAGTCTTGTCCACTGCCACTCACAGCCACGCTGCCCCAGGTGTGAGAGCATCCCTGCACAGGACACAGCTCCTGGTTTTTCTCTCCCTGCAGATCTGGCTCCCAGCTGATGGCTGTCTGCACTCTGTGTCTTCTCTCCAGGAACGGCTGTGATGCAGGACCTGCCTTTAGCCAGTCAGTGTGCCTCTCCAGCACACTCCTTTCTCTTGCTTTTTTTGTCCAAAAGTTCATTCCTTTTGTGTTGCTCTCCCTTCCCCAGCCTTTATTTCTTTCCTACTCAGTTCTAAAAAAATCTCTCTTTTTCTACTTGTGAGTGCCAGTGAGTTTATTTTACTGTTTTTTTCAGTTTTGTTTTTTGATTCTTCTTTCGCTGCCTTTTTCTCTGCCCATCTCTCCTTCCTTTCCCTGCCCCTCTCTCTAGGAAGGATGCTTTGCCGGGGCTGATTGATAGCCCATTAGAAAAAGATTAACAGGTGGAGGCTTGACTAGAGAAACAGATGTCAGGGAGGGAAGGAGAGACAGGGGAACAGGTGACCTTTTCCACAAGCGAGATGCAAGTGTGGCTTTTCAAACATCAATTGCTCCCTACGACAGCACGAGAGAGAACGTGTGGACAGCAGAGAGGAGGATAATCCACCATCATAGCCTGTCGCTTTTTTACATTGCTCATTCTCACTGACATAATCGTTTGATTCAGGCTGAAATTGGCATCTCTGTTTAGCATATGGACCTCATGTTTCCAGCAAGTGTCATTACTGCCTGGCTCTCCGTGAAGTGATCTTCATCTCTCCCTTCCCGGGTGCACTTACTCATTCTTTCTGTCTCTTCACTCTTATCTCCCCTGCTTTTCCCCTCAATTTCAGGATGGTTTTGTTATTCAAATGTAATTATGGATGGAAATTGAGCCATCTCCCCTTTTTTGATTGTAAAGAAATGGAGTATTTCAATAAAAAGCTGCAATGAGGAGTGCAAGAAATTAGCAAAGGGCATGGGAAGCCACAAAGGAGCAGTTTCCAGTCTGTTTGCTCACCTGGGAAGATGTGGGCCCCTGGGGGTCCCAGAGCAAGGGTTAAAGCAGGCCCTAGCTGCAGGGGGAGGGTCAGATCCAGAACTGCTTTCCCCCTTTCACCATCTGAATAAGTAACAGGCACAGTCAACAAAGGCTGTGCTTCAGAAAAACAGCAATTTTGCAATCCATAGGGAGTAGACCATGACTCCCCTTCCTGGTGGGCATTAACGCTGAGTTCATGGTAAAATTATTGGCTCTGACCTGCAGGGACTCACTTTTTAGTTTCTGCAGGAGTGCCTGTCCTCTCTTGCCCTGAACAACAGGCTTTTGCAATTTTCTTGTTCCCATCTATTTTACGTGATGCTTAAGAGAGAAGCCTGTCGGTCAGGCATAGCTCAGACCAATGGGAGGGAAGAGGTGAGCCACGTTTTCGGCATGGATATCCAAACAGTGAGAGCAATACTGCCTGCTACCGCAGAACCTGGGTCAGGCTCACCTCGAAGACTTGGAGCTGGGGCTCAGTGGTGCAGTAGGTTAAACATCACATACGTAACCTTGTCTGAGGTGTGACAGGGTAAACGTGGAAATTTGGGCCAGGAAGCCCTGAAGAAGTGCCTTGGAGCTGCCATGCCTTGTCCCTCTGCTTGGGAAGGTGGCACACCTTCATCTGGAGCAGGTCCCCACCAGCTGCTGCTTGGGAAGGCGATGGCCAGCAGCATGCTACAGCCAGGTTGCCCCAGCAGTCTCATGTGGTCCGAGCGCCGTGAATTGTCTAGCCTGGCCCCTAGATGACACCCATTATACTGGGAGGGGTTTTTCTCTCGCTTTGGGGACACGTTGCACCTTGCCATTGCCGTGGTGGTCTCCCTGGACCATGTCTGTGAGTATATGCAAACGTGGGCAGGGTTGTACATGTGTCGCCTCTCACGCACCTGATCTTGTTCGAGACCTCAGCCCTTGCTGTTTGGCCTGGTGTAGTCCTAGTCCCTGGGTGAGAGATGCTTTGAACAGACGAGTCCATCCCAGATTCAGTGCAGGGAACGCCTCCGTTTCACAGGGGATAGCAAAATCCTGGCATCCCTCATCAGTGACATCAGTGCAGCCTCTGTCTCCCTCTAAGCAGCGTTTCATCATCACTGAGGAAACGGCCTAGACCCTTTCCCGACCTTGTCAGAGAAGTTTCCAAGGCTGCACACACTGAAGAAGTAGTCATTAATTCAGAAAACAAAAGGAGGAGTAATTTAATTTGCTCAGACTTGTTCCACTGATGGAATCATTAAAACACTTTCTCTCACACGCGCAAACACATCTGTCTCTGCTGGAGAACGCTGTATCACAGGGGCTGAAAGATATGTCGGAGATTTAACAGAAAAAATTGCCTGAGGCAGGGTCAAATAGCCTTTTTTCTTTTGGTATAATTTTATTATTTTCAACATCATCATCTTGTGCCATCCTTGAGGTTTTCACCATCTGCATCTGCCTTTCTCCTCTTGATGTCCATTATTCTCTTTTCCTTACCTTGTCCTGCTGTTCTGTCCCTTTCAGGAAGCTGTTAGCAGTGTACCCCTCCTCACTGTTGTCTTACACATCCAGTCTGATACTCGCTTGGGTAATTATTGAGACCACTCTGAGGCATGAGAAAAGACTGCTGGAGCAAGACTGGAAAACTAATGCATAACAAGGATTTGGTGGGGAGCTGGGGAGAGAAAAATGGGGAAGGGGCCAAAAACAGAGGGGAAAGGGGCAGAGAAGTGCAGCGAGGTTTAGACGAAGATGGGGAACTGTGTTCCTATCACTCAAATGTTTTCAGAATTTCAGCAAAAAAACTGTGCCAGCTACCTGTGGAAACCTCAGGAGAAGAAATCCTTGCAGAAGGAGGCTGACCACAGAGTAGCCACCTTTGCCCTGCTGCAAAAAATACTCAAGTTCTTTGCCCAAAGTAAAGTAGCCTTTAGCCGGGGAACCAGAGTATGGAGTGGGATGTGGGAGACACTTGGTCAGCCTTGGCTGTGTGAATGGCTCTGGGGCTCCTGACCACCTCTAGTGAAAGAATTTCTGAAGAACATAACCTATGATGAAAGTAGTAAATGTGCAAAGGAATTGGAGTGTAAGTGGCTCCATCCAGCTTTACTCTAATCTCACCCATGGGAGCTTCGCAACTCCCTACAAAGCCTCTCCCCTGGGAATGGTGTCACTTTATTTCCGTAATTACAGGGATCTTTCGTTTCTGACTCTCTGAATTTGCCTTCTCTCCAGCCAGAGGAATTGACCAACATCTTGGAGATCAGCAATGTTGTCTTTACGAGCATGTTTGCCCTGGAGATGATCCTGAAACTTGCTGCTTTTGGTCTCTTTGATTACCTCCGCAACCCCTACAACATCTTTGACAGTATCATCGTCATCATCAGGTGACAAGGGTCTTGGGGATCAACTGAAATACGTGTGGAAAAGTACCACAGAGCTTGCATGTTTCCGTGTGCCTTTTCAAAAAGGATTTAGTAGCTATACTAGGAGGAGCTGAGCTGATGCACAAGGCCAACGACTGGGAGATCAAGATGTCTTTTCCCAATACTTGGCGACCCTAGGCAAGCCACATAGCATTTCTGCCCCTCAGTTCTCTCCTCTATAGACTGGAGGCAATTGCAAATGCCTTGTAAGTCCACAACAAATACTAGCTGTGAAATATTTTTAAAAGGCACAAATTAAGGATGCTACAAAGGTTTAATGTGTGATAGAAGAACTCGCCTTGCTGGAATTTAAAGCTGCAATCCTTTCCTCATTGCTGCAACATGCAGTGCCATGTTCATGTTCTTGAGGAAGATATACAGCTTTCTACAAACAGATACAAGTCTGTAGGATATACTTGTAACTATATCTTGCTCAAACAGATTGCCTCTCTGACCCCTTTATACTCGCTGCCAGTGCAGAGGTGAAAACCTGGATTAGTTATTCCTCTCTCTTCTGTTCGCTGACTTGTCTGTCAATTTGTCCCTCACGCTCCCTGTGCCTCTTTGTGCCGCAGCATCTGGGAGATCATCGGCCAGTCGGACGGGGGCCTCTCAGTGCTGAGGACTTTCCGTCTCCTGCGGGTGCTGAAGCTGGTGCGTTTCATGCCCGCGCTGCGCCGCCAGCTTGTGGTGCTGATGAAGACTATGGACAACGTGGCCACCTTCTGCATGCTCCTCATGCTCTTCATCTTTATTTTCAGGTGAGGAGGCGGTTAGCTGCCTCGCTGTGTTTTGGAGAGGCACTGCATGGCTCATGCAGACAGTAACTTCAGAGCGTGATTGCATGACTCGTCTTGCCCGTTGCTCTAGGCTCAGGCAGCACTGACAAACAATTATTTATTCATAAGGACTGAAGTTACTGCTGTCCTAAATTGGGTTTAGCAGCTGAAGATTTGACCTGGATGGGGTGGAGAAATGCTGCCACCAAATGCGCATGTTGAGCATAATGTCCCGTCGCAGGATGGGTGAAGTCTCTTGGTAATCACTGGCTGCAGGAACAGTTTCGTCTGGAGGCTGACTCTGGCAGAAAGGCGCCAGGAAGCAACCAATAAAGTTTGTCAGTGCATCCCACAGATGCAGTGGTAGGGAGATGAAGAAAAATGAGATCAAACAAGAATGATGGAGAGAGCAGATCTGAAGGACAGGTTGGAGGGAATGCGTGAGCTCTGAGGCAGTACGGATGGAAAACTAAGTTTTTTGTGAGCTGTAGGGGTGTAATACACAGCTCCTTCTTCACGGATAGATCCCAGTATTCTGGCTGTGTTGTTTTACCCCTCACTCCTTACATTAGTTTGTCAGGAGTAAGAGAGAATGACTGATGAGCTAATTGTGGTGGCAGAGATACTTATATCTGACACCATCTTCAATTCTTGTCCCAACAGCATCCTGGGAATGCACATCTTTGGTTGCAAGTTCAGCCTCAGGACAGACACAGGAGATACAGTTCCTGACCGGAAGAATTTTGACTCCCTGCTGTGGGCTATCGTCACTGTCTTCCAGGTGAGCTCACCTTGCTCTCTAGGTTGGGCTTTGGCAAAGTGAAGAGGATCAGGAGGTGCTTTTTCTCACCGTGGAGCATTGCACTTGCCCCTGACAGCACAAAAGGCTGCAGGAAATGCTCCAGCATGTGATGTTTGGAAGAAGAGCAAGTGTGTGTTGTAACCAAACATCTCCCGGAGAGGGGAGTTCCTTCCTTCCTGGGATACAGTTTGCAAAGGTCACTCTGGTTGTGGCAACTCCCATGTTTAACTTTCACTTCAGCACATGCCTGCCATCATGGTCACACTTGCTTCTTCTTGCTCAGCTAACCTTATCAGGACAGTACCACATGGACAGTGACAGTGGGTGTGTGGTTATGGGGAAGTTGAGGCCTGATGTGGTCCTGATGTGTGTCCTTTCACTGTCCTTTTCTGAGAACCTCCTTCGCATTCTTCCTTCATGTTTATGTGGCCTCTGCTCCTGGTTGTAGATCCTAACCCAGGAGGACTGGAATGTTGTGCTCTATAACGGCATGGCCTCCACCTCACCGTGGGCATCCCTTTACTTTGTGGCTCTCATGACGTTTGGCAATTACGTGCTCTTCAACCTGCTGGTGGCCATTCTCGTGGAGGGGTTCCAGGCTGAGGTGAGTTGCCATCGAGGCCTCATCGGAAGGGGGAATAGAGGTGCTAAAAAGGGGACCTTTCAGACATTCTGAGGGTGGTACTGGGGTGGAGGACTCCCAGCGGATCACATCTCTGTCATTTCCCTTGTTAAGTTCAGGGTGGGTGTCATTAAAAAAACAAAAAAAGACATTATTAATCCTTGCAAGGAAAGAGACAAGCCCTTTGGAAGTGAGTTCACAATAGGTCTGTGCAACACACCCTGTCTACCCTACTAGGGTGAGTCCTTTGTCCCTCCAAAAGCAAGAAGGCAGTGTGTCAGTTACCCCAGGTCATATGAGACTGTCCAGTGATCACGCTGATGCCTGGTTGCTAAGGAGGATTTTACAGTTGTTCAAGCAATGAAATACAAGAACAAATGGTCTGTTCTGTTTATGACTTCTGCATTTGTGTGTTCCAGGGTGATGCCAACCGGTCATACTCAGATGAAGATCAGAGTTCATCAAATATGGAGGAGTTAGATCAGTTCCAAGAGGTGCAGGAAGGCTCAGGTACAGTAGCTCAAACAGCCTCGTTTACTTACCTCCTATTGCTTTTTAGTGAGAAATCTGAAAGCAGATTCTGCAGAAAATTCACTCCCATCTCCAAGAACTTACTGGTTTTCATTTTGAACTTTACGCTGGTTTGTGGAGTTAATCTGTGGAAAAACATTCCTGAGGAATGTCATAGCTAAGGGGAACAGTTCTTGAATGACCTACAGAACGGCAGCTAGGAGTGAGAAGTGAGACTATCTCTGCTTAGCTTCAGGGGCCCCATTTCAGGAACACTGTATCCAAATCTAGGACCCACATTTGGACAGGGGATACCAACGCATTAAAAAGGACTTGGACAAATCTGGAGGTCTTGCCTCATAGCAACCGCCTAATGAAGCTTAGAGAAACTGGACTTGATCACACACTCTGGAAGTGCCGACCATAAGGAGAGATTTCTGATGGTAGATGGCTCTTTAATTGAGCAGAAAAAAGCATAATGAGATTGTAAAGGTTGGAAGCTGAAGCTAGACAAATTCAGACTGAAAAAAGCCACAAATTTTTAAGGAAAGTTAATTAACTGTTGGAACAGTCTGCCTACAAACTGCCGGGTAAGGTCTCCACCCCTCAAAGTCTTTCCTTGAAGACTGCAAGTCTTTCTACAAGAGCTATTAGACTTCAGACAGGACTCGGTGGCAGGGAGCAGCTTGCTCTCCCATGGATGGTGAACCAGGAGATGAGGGGAGGGACAGCCAGGCAGGAGGGCAGGGACCAGCACTGACAAAGGCACAGCACTTGCACAGGGTGAGCAGAGCAGGTGTGCTGACTTTAGCCAGGGTCCACCAGGGGTTCATTGGTTGCCAGGCAAATCCACAGTGGTGAGGCAGGTCTGAGGTCAAGCCAGGAAGTCCACTCAGCAAGACAAGATCAGGATCAGCAAGGTGCAAAGACAGGCACAAAACATACTCACAGCATAACCCAGACAAGGACCACAGGCACAGGTCTGAGCTTAAATACAGCTCCTGCAGCAAGGAGCAGTGGCTCCAGTGTTGACTTGTCCTAGCTTTTTCCTGCAACTTAGCTGTTTCCTTAGCAGTCTGATCCTGGGTTACCTGACTGCACAACGTGAGAGCTTACCCGGAATGTAGGAACCAAACCCCAAGGAGGGCAGATGGGGAAGAGGTTGCAGAGCCTGTTGGTGCACTCATTGCATTCAGGCGAGGATATATGTCTTTTTCATTATGTAATGGGTCAAACAAAAATGATTGTTCCATTCTTTTTGGGAATTAAAGTCTGGTGCCCCATCCTCTCCATTCATCTTGACAAATGCTGATAGTCATCCACAGCACCTAATGTACTTCTCAAACGTGTCCTGGAACTTCAAGGTCAATGATCAGTCATCCGAAAAGGCCCACTGTAGTAGGATTGGCTGGATGAAGAGTATGATTACAGGAATTTAAAGGTGACTCCAATACATGGGTGGCTGTGGGTCTCCCCACATCTTAGGGCTCTTCCTCAGTGTCTCAGCCTAACTGCTTTAAATAGCCAGTCTGACAGTCAGTGGTATTTCTTCAGACCTGAAGATGCGGGTGTCTGTTCTTGGCATGCAGAAGCACACTCTCCTCTTCTTGCTGCCAGGGTTCGCCTTCTTGCTCTCCCTGTCAGCCTGAGTCTGCCTGACCAGCACTCTGCTCAACCCTCTGGCCCCAAGGAAAGCTGCTGTCAGTTTTGGGGACTGAGGAGAATGCTTCAGCGTCTTCCCAGCTTGTACTGCTTTTGCCACAATGCCCTAAATCAGAAGGAATCGATGTTGATTGATGCTAAACAGCTAATACTCCGTTAGCTGCTGCTAACGTGCTTAACGGCTTAAACATCGAAGCAGTCACTAGATAGTGAGCAACCCCCCTTCTTCTTTTCTCTCTCTTCTTCTTTCTGCATCTTTCCACCCAGATCCCAAGCTCTGTGCAATTCCTGTGACACCTAATGGACACTTAGACCCATCACTGCCCTCTTCCAACCCACCAGTGGCTGCTGGGGGGGTCACCGGCTCTTTGCGCAACTCCCTGCAGCCTGACCAGATCCGCGTTGCTGTTGGCTCCCGGAAAAGCAGTGTGATGTCCCTGGGGAGAATAACCTATGACCAGCGGTCCTTGGTGAGTGAGCAAGTAGAAATGTGTGTCATACCCTTCTTTTGAAGCCCGAGCACTCTGTTGTCTTTCTGCCATCATCTGGGGATTGCTGCGGAGGATTGCACTGCTGCTGTAGGCTTCTAGCACAAGCACATTACCTCTCTTTAGGAAACCGGGTCGGTTCACGTTATTTAGCCAAATTTCCAGTTATTGACATCTATTTCCAGGTTATCGACCTATATCCAATTGAGTGTGGGATTCAGCTCTTTTATATTCTGGTGGGAGAGGGCGAACACCAAGGAGACACAGCCTCCCTCTTAGAGCGAAACACATTTTGTTGTCTTGCCCTTTCCTTGTTTTCCTAGAGCACAGGACACAAAATGAAGTGAGTTATGAGCATAGGAATATCTGGGTGATGCCAGAACTCCCAAGCCCCATAACAGATGGGTTTTCTGGAAGCTTTTGTAACAATGAAGAGAGAAGCCTTGACTGGGAGCAGGTCCTGCTGCCCCTTAGCACTTCCCCAAGCACTCCTGGCTGTCCAGCCAATGCACCCATCCAGAACATCAGCTTCTGTGCTTTCTACCCACCGACCCACAGAGCTTGGGGGAGTGCGTTGGTGCTCAAAGGGTTCATGCATCTGTTATTTCTAAGCGGGGAGACCTGGCAGCCACGTACTGCTTGACAAGTTGCTGATTTGGTTGGACTAGGCTGCAACCAACAAGCCTGTTTCTTTCATTTCTTCCTTTTACTAAGATTGTACTCAAAGATGGTGTGTCAGATTATCCATCACCCTGTACCTTGTGTTATCCTTTACCCCAGGGCAGTGTAAAAAGCTGCCAATCAGTTTTTCGGAGAGCTTTATTATTGCTCTGTGCTGGTGTAAGTAACAACATCAGGCACCTGGCCTTTGCTTTTATTATTTACCTTCCCCGTAAGTGCTTTGCACACAGATGGTGCTATAAAGTAATCACAGCCAAGACCATTGCTAACTGCTTACCAATTTATTGTCAGATTTACAGAGATTGCTGCTAAATTCCCACCGTGCAACTTCCTCGACGGCTAAAAAATGGCAACCTTCTGGTTTAGGGGTGCAGGGAGAAGTTTGCGATCTGAAATAGGATTGCATGCTCCCTCCTTGTGCCCGGAGTCGCTGAGTTCCCATCCTGCTCTCTTACAGTCCAGCTCCCGCAGTTCCCATTATGGTGCCTGGGGCCGCAGCGGGGCCTGGGGCAGCCGTCGTTCCAGCTGGAACAGCCTGGCCCGGGGCCACAGCCTGAAGCACAAACCTCCCTCCGCCGAGCATGAATCCCTCCTGTCTGGGGAGAGGAGCAGGGCGGCAGATGGGGAGTCGGACGGGACGGGAAGGGTGTTTCATCACCGCCGGACACTCTCACTGGACAACAAAGGCTCCTGTGACCTGCTGGAGTTGGCCTCGGCCTCGTCTGGCCACAGAGTGACCCATAAGCTGGGACCAGCGTCCGGGGCCAGCGAGCATCAAGACTGCAATGGCAAAATGCCTAGTATTGCCAAGGAGATCTTCCCAAAGATGAACAACCGCAAGGAACGGGGAGAGGATGATGAAGAGATAGATTATGTGAGTACTTGGTGCAGGGAACCTGGGGTTACACCACAGTACTGTGAGAAACCCCAAGTCCATCCTCAAGTTTCAGTCTCCATGTGACGTAGATGGGAGAGCTTGCAAAGGTGCTGTAAGTACAGCTGGAGGGCAACATGGAACACAGGTGGGACCTTCTAGGCCCAACCAGGGCAAGGCAGTTGTACAGGTGGATGGTGGGAGGAAGGCAGATATGAGGCATGTGCATGGTCATTCAGGGGCTGTTATTTTGTAGAATCACAGAATGGTTTGGGTTGGAAGGGACCTTAAAGGTCATCTAGTTCCAGCCCCTCTGCACTGCTCTGGGAAGGCATCATGGACAACACTCAGCTCTAGAAAAGACACCACCAGTCTTATTTGTAATGATCTGGGGAGCAAACCAGATGCCAAGAGGTAAACAGCCCCTGGAAAAGCAGCTCTTACCTTCTTTTCAGTGGCTTGTTGCTCTTTGAGTCCATTTCCTTGTTTGGGGGCTTAAAGAAAGGCGGGTAGTGCACCTGGCAAACCTCAGGTAGCGGTGTTTTGGGGTCTGAGTGGAAGAAAGGAAGAGTGCCTCTCTCAGGCAAATGAGAAGGTAACCAGTGGCACTTGCTTCTGCTGCATCCCTCCAGAGCCTGTGCTTTCGCATCCGGAAGATGATGGAAGTCTATAAGCCAGACTGGTGTGAGTTACGGGAAGACTGGTCCATATATCTCTTCTCTCCACAAAACAGGTTTGTGCAGCTTTTGCCGTGAGAGGGCTGAGAAGATGAGGCAGATTCTGTTGCCATGCTGGCCACATTCCCTGAGCTGCATGTTGGGTTGCAACTTTAAACTTAGCCAGCTGGGAATGTGTTTTGTCTCCTCCATCTCCCCTTCTACAGCCAAACAGCATTCCTCTCCCTTGATTCTGGAGATGAAAGGAAGGATGAGAATCCTAAGTAGCTATTGTGATTTTCCCTCCCTTTGGAGCATCCCATTTTTCTTTTGTGTTATCATAAATATTTATAGCAAAGCAAGGCAGGGAATACGAACATTAACCCAAAAAGGAGAAGGAATGTATTATTAACGACTCCGTAATATGGATATTTTCTCCCCTGGTACCAGAACAGTCTCTCCATTTTCAGTTCCGGTAACAACTTATCAGCAGTCATATCACACATTTTAGGGCAAAGTTAGAATTTTTCTTGCTTGAAAAAAGGAAATTTGGGATAACTTTTTCCTGCTAAAGGGGTCTTTCTCCCAGGAGAAAATATCCATGTACCCCAGCCAACAATATTCACACCCCTGTGCATCGTCCCTTGAAAAGAAAAGGGTTTCATTACAGGTCACTAGGGAGAACTTTGTGTAACACCTATGCTAATGGGCACAGTGCCTTTCAGAGTGGACAGAAGGGTGGTCCCCATGACTGCCAACCTACCTGCCTCTCCTCCACTTTCAGCACGTGGCCTCTTTGCCCTGGGGTAGTATGGTGTGTGAGTTTGGGAGCAAAACTGAAACTCAGTCTCTTCTCTACAGGGCAAAAGAGGAGCACAGAGCCATAGTGGTTAGGAAACCCCTCTGACACTGGGGTAGTGGATGGAGGTTTAGCTCCTTGCTTTGCCCTTGCTCTGCTCCAGACTCCCTGTGTGACCGTTGGCCACCGTGGGATATAGCTATGTCAGGAGACATTGGATTCAGTGATAGTAAAGCTGTTATGTTAGAGCTCAGTTTTGGCCAGACTTCTCAATTCTCTGTCCTCGTAGCTCTTAACCTTGCTCTGCCCAAGGCACAAGTGACTACTGGAACTCTCTTGCAGGTTTCGCCTCCTCTGCCAAACCGTCATCGCTCACAAGCTCTTTGACTACGTTGTGCTGGCCTTTATCTTCCTGAACTGCATCACCATTGCCCTGGAGAGACCACAGATTGAACACAGAAGCACGGTGAGCACCATTCCCTCCCACTTGCTTTTTAGCATAGCCTCTGACAGAAGTCTCTAAGTGTTCCTGGCACTGATGTGACCTCTGCAAGAACTTCAGCATTAAACACCCGCTCCCACTCATGTATTGAAATGCCCAAGTATTAGTAATTCACATGAATGTGTGGTTCCGCTGCAGGATCTTTTAACAGGGCATCCCACTTTACAATACAGTAATCCTAGTTCCCTTCCTCTTGGAGAATAAGAGTCCTCCAGGCACCTGCAGTTAAGAGATGAGTGGCAAAAGGAACAGGGACTGGGAACTAAAAGGTAGAAGTAACTTCCATTCTGCAGGAATGGCATACCATTATTCATGTGTGTTGCTTTTGAGCTATCTTGGCGATGGCTCAAGCTGGCAAGTGAAGTGGCTTTTTCTGCACGTCTACCTTACCTGACCCCCAGACTCTACGGCACTCACACACAGTCCAGTGGTCAGTGCTCAGCAGCCCTTTGGAAAGGAGTCCCAGGTCAGGACTGAGCAGCCCTGCAGAGCAGGGCAGGGAGCACCTTGAAACCAGATTTGCAGGATACATTGCAAATCCCATCCACTGTGCTCTTGCAGAGTTTCGTAGGATCCTGTCTTAGCTCCCAGGGCTGAGACAAGGTGTGTGAGCTAAAGCTGCCCTGCACTGACCTTTGGCAAAGGCTCTTACTTCCCTAACTTTCAGATCAAGAAGTTCAGATACATTTAAGGCCTTTTTTGTTTTTTCTAGGAGAGAATCTTTCTCACTGTGTCCAACTACATTTTCACAGCCATTTTTGTAGCTGAGATGACACTGAAGGTAAGTTGCTGTGGAGATGAGCAGCTCAGAGGTTTGTGTTCATCACCTGTGTGTGAGGAACACCACAAATCATGTTTGCTCAGCACCCTTCTAGTATCTCTCCACCTTTTCGGTGTGCCAGTCCTTCCCCATACCTTGGTAATGGCAGATACTGCCCAGGGTTGAGTCTCCTCTTGTCAGGCTTGGAGGGCATGTTTATCCTAGTCTTTAAATCCAAAGGGATCTTAGTATCTGGGAGGAAGAGCTGGCCTCCAGGTATGAATTTTATAATAATGTCAAATTTCTGTTCCCTTCTTCCTGGAGCACGAATGGGGGAAATAATAACAATATGAATAACATGCTCTTGCTTGAGATGAAGTACTTAGACACTTATTAAATAATTAAAACAACAGGGAAATCTTGCTGTTCCCCTCTTGTGATTGGGAAAGAGTCCCAAAACTGGGTAAAGACAATCTCAAAACTGGGTGCCTAAACTTAAAACCCCTAAAATTCATACCTAAATTATGGCCATGATTTGCAGGGTGTTCACCTCTCCCCAGACCAGCAATTTCTGTAGCACTTGCTGGTGTTGAGAACTGTTGAGAATTGAACCACTGACTTAGGAGCCTAAGTATAGAGTTTGGTGCCCAATTTTACCTCCCAGGTGATCTCTGGACTGGGAGATATGCCCCAGGTCTGTGGTATGGCAGGGAAAGGTTTCCTGAGCATTCCCTACAGTGTACTGTTGCTCAGGGAGGCAGAGGAAAGGTGAGAAGAGACCACAGACTTGTTATTTTTGGAGTTATGCGCCACCACTCTCCCCAAAGACATTTTCCTTCATAGCCTTCCAGATGAAAGGAAAAGATGACACTCCACTGTCGCGTGGAGTTGATAACTGTTCCCCCATCCTCCCACTCTCCCCACAGCTGCCCTCTACCAGGCAACAAGAAGAGACATTTAATCCCTTCTTCTCTCCCCTCTCTTGCAGGTGGTCTCCCTAGGCCTGTATTTTGGGGATCAGGCTTATCTCCGCAGCAGCTGGAACATCTTGGATGGCTTCCTGGTCTTCGTGTCTCTCATTGACATTGTGGTCTCGGTGGCTTCTGCTGGTGGCGCCAAAATCCTGGGGGTGCTGCGGGTCCTCCGGCTGCTGCGCACTTTACGTCCCCTCCGGTCAGAGCCCCACTGAACCCTGCTCAGGCCCCTCTTCCCACTCCCCCAGGAAGTGTCCCAGAGTCAGATCCCGCTGTGCCAGGCAAAGCCGTGAGCCATAGGGAGGTTCCCCTTAGCTATACAGCTCTGGCCTTGCGGGTACCTCATCAGCCAACCAACCCATGGGAAAGAAGAGGCTTTTTGGTTGCGGGAAAGTGATCCCTGCTGATGGGTCACTGCACACGGAGAGTGGGGGTCTATTGCTGCTGAAAATACTTAGCTTAGGCCAACCATCCCTGCCCTGTCCCTCTGTCATCCCTTCCCTTTCTTCCCTTCCAGAGTTATTAGTCGAGCTCCTGGCCTGAAGCTGGTGGTGGAGACCCTCATTTCTTCCCTCAAGCCCATAGGAAACATCGTCCTCATCTGCTGCGCTTTCTTCATCATCTTCGGCATCCTGGGTGTGCAGGTAGAGTTGTTACTGCCCATCAAACAGCACCCGTGTCCTCATCCCTACCATGGGCGCCTGTACCCCCGGGTACCGGCACAGGGAACCGAGCAGAGCAGGAGGGACAAGGCAAGCCAGAAAACTTTCTGCCTCTGCACTCCTCCATGAGCTGTCTCGCACAACAATGGCCCTGCAGGCTTTGGCAAGGACAGCCAGGTGCTCAGCGGGTGCAGGCGTTGTTGGATATGCAGGGCCAGTTAACGCTTCTGCCTGGCAGGGCTGTGTCAGGGTTTGGGTCAGGACTATAGGGAGAGCCCAGGGCTAGCGTAGCACATCACTGGGCACGTCCGTGCCACACCGCAAGAGCAAGCAGCTCGGTGCCTGCTTGCACGAAGCCTGTCTCCAGTCAGCTTGGTTTCTCCCCCTTGCTCTGAGCACTAAATCCACCCACAAACTCCTTTTATTTTTTTTATTTAATCCTCTTTATTTTCGGCTGTTGCATTGCAGAGGAGCAAGGGCGTGGGCGTTACTTCCATCTCAGGGAATGCGCTATACTTAGTCTGCTCTGATGCATCTGTACAAATGCACAATCCAGTGCCTTCCATATGGGGAAAGGAGCCCTGGGCAGAAGAGCCACAGCAGTGCAGTGCAGCTTTGTGAAAGAAAGCATCTGAGGAGCAGGGGATGTTTTTCCTGGTTCTTTACCCTCAGATGAGATCTTTTCCCATCAGCTTTCCCTGTAACTGGGAGGCAGGAAGGGGAGATTACACCTGGGGACTGAATAGAAGGTTTCTTTTCCTTTTGGGCCAGTGACTCTAATTGCACCCAGAACGGCTGCCCTAAAGGCTGTCAGATGGTGAGGGCTGACAGTCACTGCTGGCCTGGGGCAATGGAGGAGGCTTAAAAGCCAGGTGTGGGCTTGTAAGGGTGGCCCTGGCTCATTAGCAGTGTTTGAGCCTGTGCTTTCAATCACGTTGGTGGTCCTCCCTACCAGTCATGCTCCACCTGGCTTGCAGCCCTGCCGCCCACCCACCATCCTGGGAGCTTCTCCACATCCTCGGGAGCATGGGGAACCCTGTGGGGTAAGGGGCTGATGGGGTCACCCTCTTCCTGCAGCTCTTCAAGGGCAAATTCTACCACTGCCTGGGAGTCGACATCAGGAACATCACCAACCGGTCTGACTGTGTGGCCGCCAACTACAAGTGGGTGCACCACAAGTACAACTTTGACAACCTGGGGCAGGTGAGTGTGCCTATAGCCACTGTCTCTGATGGGAACTCGGCATTGGGCTTGTCTCCTTCTATAAATGCCTCTGCTCCAGGCACAGATGTAGTGCCTGGAAAGCATGATCCCTGGGCCAGGAGGGGCTGTTATTTGGCATGGGTATCCATGCAGAAGCCGTGTCGCTAGTGGGTTGGTACCTGGATGATGTTTACAGGTTGTGGTGGAAAGAAAAGTGGTGGCAGCAGAGAGCTTGATTTTCTTTTTCCTCCTGCCACGAAGCAGATGCTCTTCACAACCTCTCTCTGGTGGGTCTGGCTGCACATGGCTTCCTGTCCCCCTCCACAGGAGAAGGAGCAGGTTTAATGTGTGCAGACACACAGGCAGGAAGAGTAATTCAATGTTGAGTGTGTTAGAGTGTAAACCCACAATTTCTTTTCCCCAGCCTGCCAGATGAAGCTGCTCCATATCTGCTTTGCTTTGTATGTTGCAGGCTCTGATGTCCCTCTTTGTTCTGGCTTCCAAGGATGGCTGGGTCAATATTATGTATAATGGACTAGATGCTGTGGCTGTTGACCAGCAGGTATGAAGACCTCCTTGTGAAAGGTCCTTTTTCACTTTCCTCGGGCTAGTAAGGCAGAAGCATGTTTAATGTCCGGCTTCAGACACCTCCCTCAAATCAAGAGTCTCTTCCAGGGCCTTTCCGAGTCCTTTGCTCACCTGTTTGCAAGGGTGGGGGTCATACCTGGTCCATGCAGAGAGGTGCAGCTGTGGCTGTCTGTAGTAATTCTCACCCTCTACTCAGTTTGGATCTCATAGCAGGCCTTTCTCTATTTGCAATGATGCAGCAACAATACCATGTGCCTTTCTGGGCATGCTGGCTCCCTCCTGGCTCACAGATGGTTATTTTAATACCCTGTAAAGCAGGGACTGTTGGGCTGCTGCCCACTGCATCCGTATTCCTCTACTGCTAAGGCAATGACCTTGATAGTGTCCAGTGTAGACACCAGATGCAGTACCACAGGCCAGAGCCTTGGAGCTGATGTGCCGTTTCCCTCTGAACCTCTGCACAAGGCCACACCCCTGTTGGCTTTGTAGGCTTTTTGTCAGAAGAAGCAGTCAAAGTCAGGGCCTCCTTTCTCTCTGAGCTGGAATGGCATTTCTATTCCAGTCTCGTTGCTGGTTTGGTGGCATGTGGATGTGGCCTCTGCTTGACCTCAAGCCAAAGGTGTTCCTGTTGCCTGGACCGCCTGTTTCACCACATCCTGGGATAGTACCCAACCTGTGGCTGGGGTTGTGCCTGAACCATGCGTGACTGTACAAGCATGCCCTTGCCCCTGACTCCCACCTGCTCCATCAGTGCAAGCTATATTTTGCCAGCTGATGCAGAAATCCCATGAGCCAATCACAAACTGCCTTGCCTATAACCCCAGCTCTTCCCAGCCCACTCCCCTGATTTCCATAACCAATCCCCAGTAGCCAGTCACCATGGCAGTTTCCACACCCATCATTTCCATACCACTGACCATCCAACCAGGCTCTCTTCTCCCCTGGTCCTCCAGCCGGTGACCAACAACAACCCCTGGATGCTCCTCTACTTCATCTCCTTCCTCCTCATCGTCAGCTTCTTTGTGCTCAACATGTTCGTGGGGGTGGTGGTGGAGAACTTCCACAAGTGCCGGCAGCACCAGGAGGCTGAGGAGGCGCGCCGGCGGGAGGAGAAGCGCCTGCGCCGCCTGGAGAAGAAGCGAAGGAGTAAGGAACAGCCTAAGTGTTTGGTCGGTTCGTAGGCCAAGGTTTTCTGAGAAAAACCTTCTCCTCTTCTTTTTCTTTCCCAATGGACCGGTCTCCAAAATGCATTGCTTGTGGCCACGCTCTCAGCCTTCCTCCCCGTGCCACTGCCGTGTCACTACGCACCTCACCGGGGCGGTCTGGGGAAGAAGGGTGGCTGACGAGCTCCACTGGGACTCTGGGGAAGCTGCTGGGGCTGTAGCACCCTGCCCCTCGGGAGATAAAAATGTACCAAAAATACCCCTGCACACATTGGTACACTCCTGGGCTTGGGACAGACCCACCTGGGCTTCCTGCAACCCAGCTGGTGTTTGGGGGAAGACCTAAATAGACCATCTTTTGTATTTAAACCCAAATTTAAAGAAGAGGGAGGTGGGAAAAAAAAGAGGAAGACCCCTGTGTTTTGTTCCTGGCTCTTTCCGTCAGTGTTGTAGTGTCACTCCTTAGGATCCCAGACCCCCTGGGGTGAAGCAAGCCCTCTTCCTGGTGTTTCTGTCCTCTTTGTATTACTTTTAGACAAGAATTGCAAAAGCATACTCCCCCCTGGAAATCATCCCTACTACCCCAGACTGATGGTTTTCTTCCATTCGCAGCCTGTGGGCATGCTTTCCCTTCCTCTGCTCCAGTTTTTCCTTCTCTCCTGTGACACCGCGGGGCCTCTCCTGGAACCATCTGCTCCCTTTTATCATTTGTGATCTTAATTTGTTGAGGCATGAAATGCTGATTTAGCACCATTCCTGCAAACACAGACTAACAGATTTTCTTTCTAGCATTCCTTTCCTTTTCTTTTTTCTACCTCCCCCCCTCTACTTTCCTCTCTTTTTTTTTTTTTCCCGTTTTCCTCTGCTTCCTCTGCCCCCTATCTTTTACCTACCCTTTTCTGTTCTTTCTCTCTCCCACTGTCATGCCCTTTTCTTTCAACAGCTTCCTATCACTACTTTTATGCCTGCTTCCTCCTCAGTGTTTCTTACCCGTTTCTCCCTTTCTTCCAATTTCTTCCTAACTCTGCCCATCTCCCTTTTCCACTGAAGAGGCGCAGCGTTTGCCGTACTATGCTACCTACTGCCCCATACGCCTCCTTATTCATTCGGTCTGCACCAGCCACTATCTGGACATCTTCATCACTTTCATCATCTGCCTCAACGTGGTCACTATGTCCTTGGAGCACTACAACCAACCTGTGGTGAGTGGGATCATGGAGATAAGCCCTGCCTCTCGTCCTTACGTTATTTTGCTACAGCTTTCTGATGACCACTGCCCACCAGAATAGGTAGGACACTTGAGTGTCTCTAAAAAGTACCGTTAAAGTGTTGCAAGAGTTAACGTAGTAGCCAAAGTTATGTGAAGAGCTTCTTCTACATCCAGAAAGGTAGCCCCTACTCAGACACTCAAAAGAGATAAGTTGTCTAAGGAATAGTTGGGCCTCTAGAAAGCACGGTGCAATTAATCTTTGTGCTTTATATTATTAAGTGGGTATGTGGGTCACCCAAATTTAGCTGCCTGGTCTCCTTTGTATGTTCCCGCGGATCCTAACAGGAGGAGTGGTGGAAACAGCAGTGTCCTGGGAGCTTCAGGATTTGCACAAGATTTCCAAATGTCAGGCCAATTCTCCTGCCATATGGCTTGAGCTTAGAGGACTAGAGTGGCTGGTTATGTGGGATGGGATGGGATGTCTTTACCAGGCCACCTTTTTTGCATAAGAGAAGGTGTAGGGGCAAAGCACTGAGCAGAGCGCTCTCAGCTGCTTGGGCTGATTCCCAGCAAAGGGCCTTGAAGACCAAGTTTTATACTTTAATTGGGGAACACCAGGTACCTCCCATGCTCCTGGCAAAGCTCTAGATGCCTCTGATGGAACAAAATGTATGCTGCACATATCAAAGGAGCTTTCGGCCTCCATATGTAGACAAAGCATTCACCATGACATCTGCCCTGTGGCAGCTCAGTTTTCTCTTCAGGAGACCCTTGGTGCAGGTGTTAGCTCTGGCGCCTGAGCAGATGCTGTCCAAGATAGCTTAGGCTTTGACCAGGAACTGAATCTGTCCTCATTCAAATCCACTGCCAGTCTCCTCTGTTTCCAGCCTGTCTTGCCCAGCTGCTCACCTTTTATCTTGCCCTTGATAGTGCCCAGTTTTACTCAGCAGGAACTCTCAACCTTTGTCTGTTTTCATCCTCATGTTAGACCTTTGCTCCTGAACAAGTCGCTCAGCTCGTTCCCCTGGAATGCAGGTCCGGCCACACCAGCCTGCTGTCAGGCTGTGCTAAAGGATCTTGCCAAAGCGCTTCAACCCCTTCCAGTACAAAGTGCCACCAGTGGTGGCATGACATATGCCTGCCTCACACCAAGGCACAGAGGGCTGTTCTCCCTTCAGAGATAACACATCTGCAGCTGAGGTTAACCTTCGTGCCTCACTTCTAGCCAATAGCTATGCCAGATGCCATTTACATGGTGGCATCCGGGTGGCCTGGGCTGCTGCTGGAGGGGGGATGGTCCTGGGATGCTGATGGCATTTGGTGGATTATCCTCATAACAGCTGCCTTCTCCTTGTTACGCTGAACAGTACAGGGGAAAGGAGTGATAACCGATCCTGAGAACAGCATGGGGCAGAGGGGTCAGCTGATAGTTGCCCTTAGAAGGTAGCCTCCACATGCAAGTAGGTAGGAGGCATGAGGCAGGTTCCCCACCTTCTAATGAATTCCTGGCACTCAGGAGAGTGTCCCCTCCCAGGTTATGTGCTTGATGTTGCTTTCACCTAAATTCTTTCCCCTCTCTTTCTGCTGGCAGTCCTTGGAGACCGCCCTCAAGTACTGCAACTACCTGTTCACCACTGTCTTTGTGCTGGAGGCAGTTCTCAAGCTGGTGGCATTTGGCCTGAGGCGATTCTTCAAAGACAGGTGAGCAGAAAAGGGTCATGTCAACCGTGGCTAGGAGACAACTAGGCTCGGGGTCGAGGTTTTGAGGATGGATCCCTATCTGGAGCATGAGGGGGTAGCAGAGTGCCCTGACTGCCTCCCAGTTCTGCACAGCATGGACCTAGCCTCAGCCCGCATGCGCTGCCACACATAGGCAGTAGTAAGGGTTGTCCAAAAACTGCCTCTTGGTGGGCGTCTGCTGTTTAGGCCAGAAAGCAAAGAGGTGGAGTTAGAGACAGCCATTTTTTTCCTGCCCTTGAGGGAAACTGGGAGCATGCTGAAGCAGAACGTATATAACGAAGCTGATTCGAGGTAGTAAGGCCATAAAAAGCTGAGCCCATTAGTCAAAGCATAGCACCATAGTAACACAGCTCCATGCTTTCAAAGCAGGCTGGCTTGCCTCTGGCTGCTCCGGGTGTGTGCAAAGTGGATCTCTGTTTGTCTGCAAAAGCCCATCTAGGCTGGCTCAGAGTGGGGCCTTGAATTCATACATAAAGAAATATTTAGGTTGAAGTAGAGACAATTCACTTTATTTTTGAGGGAAATGGAAAAAAATCCATCTTCCTTTATTCTCTTCAATCTTTCTTAAGGTGGAACCAGCTAGATCTGGCCATTGTGCTGCTGTCTGTCATGGGCATCACGTTGGAAGAGATTGAAATCAACGCTGCTCTCCCAATTAACCCCACCATCATCCGGATCATGAGGGTGCTGCGCATCGCCCGGGGTGAGAGACTGGCCAGAGGCAGGGGTGTAGGTGGCCATGGGGTGAGACTCATTGAGCAGTGGCTTCAGAGTCATGGGCTGCTTCTGTCCCTAGCCCTGGGAGGGAAGCAAGGGATGTGAGGGAGAACAGGCTAGAGGCTAAGGCTTTCTGGCTTTCTTGAGCCAGGCATTTACATGCAGTGTTTTAACCACTGGTTTTAAACTGATGAAGGACTGGGAGGGTGAGCATATCCTGCAAGAGCTTAACTTCCTTTGTTATTCTTTTATGGGGCAAGTATGGCAGTGATGTTTGGAGAAGGGACCACCAAGCAGGTTGAATTTTGCATAGGGAAGGGTCTGAATCTTCTTGGTGGTGGCCAATTTGTGCTAAGCTGCCTTAACAGATGGCGGCCGGAGGAAGACAAAGTGATGGAATGAAAAAGCAGAGCAGAGGGAGAATTGTGATAGGCAATGCTGGGAGAAAGAGAGCTCTTGGCCAGACTGGGTGAAGCAGAAGCAGCTCGATAGGTGTGGGTGGCAGAAACAGAGTATTTAGTGATAAGGAAATGCACTGGAGAAGGAACCACTGGGGCTGTACAGTCGGGAGAAGGGGGCCAGTGCAGCTTGTCTGGGGCAAGGCATCTGTCTTGTGCTACTGCCATTAATAAGTTACACAAAGGATGGACCTTCTGAGCTCAGCCTGAGTAATACTTTGCTTGTGCTTGTTGTGGCAGTTCTGAAGCTACTGAAGATGGCCACAGGAATGCGAGCACTGCTGGATACAGTTGTTCAAGCCCTGCCACAGGTAAAACAGACCAGCTGCCCCAAAGACTCTCCTGTTATCATAGAATCATACAATACTTTGGGCTGCAACGGAACTTTAAAGGTCATCTAGTCTAATCCCTCTGCCATGCACCCTTTTTCCAAAGGGTTGGTTCTTGTGGAGTCTCAGAGGTGGTGTCTACTGTGTTGTGCAGGCAACTGCCCAAAGGTGATGTCCAGGTTTTGATGTCAGTCTTGTGGTGCAGGTCTCCTCAGATAGGTGTTGTTCAGGTTATCATGTCAGTCATGGGGGCTTACAGCTCACCTCATGTCTCTGTTCTCTAGTGGGTGAGTGAGGTAAGACTTGATTCCTGGATAGGGGCAGATTTCTTCCATCATATTTAGATAGTGTCTACCACTTGTGGGTAGTCCCCAGCTCCTCTCTCCCCTCTCCATAAGAAGGGGAGAGTGACTGACAGCCTTTTCAGGAGGAAAGGAGGCTTTTGCATCTCTGCCCCTCTCACCCTTCCCCATGTGAGCCCCCTTTCCCCTCCTCTCTTCCATTCGCACTTTCATCACTCCTCTTCTTAGCCAGTGCTTCCCCCTTCCTACTCTCTTTTCTTCCTTACTCCTCCTGGATCCCTTTGTGTTTCTGAGCCTCTCGTGTATGAGGAGCAGTGACGCGCTCTGTTGTGGCTCACGCAGCCGGCAGTTAAGTGTCTACTGCAAGACAGCTAGACAGAAGGATTTCATGAGCTGTGAGCGGCAGCTGTTCCCGAATGAGATGCTGACACGATGCTTTACACAGGCTTCAAGCCCACTGTGAGGATAGTCCATGATGGATGAGCAGCCAGGGAGACTGGTCCCCTTCCTTTTGGATCCTCCAGAGGGAATTGTTAAGCAAGGAGTAATGGCACCAAGGGGCTCTACTGATCATACATCAGACCATTCCCCTGGCAGGCCCCGAGCAGGCAGCTCCCTTGCATGATATCAACATGCATGGGCATTTGTCAGCTGATTTATCAGCTAATGTGCCAGTCTCGGTGAGTGATGCAGAGCTGAGGATCAATCTGAAAACAGCATGAGTAGTTACCCAGGGAGCGAGCTTCTGATGTTGGTGACAATGAATGTCAGTCTGAATTAGAGGAATCTCGTGGCACAAAAGCAAGGGAGAAATGGTGTGATCTTTCCTGGATCCTGTGTTCTGTCTGATCTCTTATGCTTTTTGTTATACAATAATAATGTGTATTTTTATTGAATAATAAAAATATTATTCATATATAGGATATATATAATTTTGTCATCCAGGGTAGCTGGGGACTCAGATACAACTAACAGTGGAAAAGAACAGGAGATTAAGGGTGTTCTTACAACAGGCAGCTCTGGGATAGTAGCAGAAACAGCAAAGCTGGGACTTCATTTCAAGCCTCTGAGCCCTACTATCTGGTCCAAGCCACAGACTGCAAGAATATTCTTCCATAGTTTACAAATTCTGGCTTTCATCTCTCACATTTTTCTCAGCTCCTTTGCTAACCAAAATGATAGATCAGGTCTTTTGGAAATCATTAATATCTGCCACAAAACCCTCACAAGCAGATGTCTTAAAGGTCTGGCCTCTAGGTATTCCCTGGAAGGTAATATCAAGTAGTGCTTAATCCTTGCAGCATCGAAGCCTATGATCAATCTCTCCTTCCTATTTTTTGGCTTTGGCTTCCGTCTATAACAGGTTGGCTTCATTTAGTAAAGTTATATAACTGCGGGTTCAAAAATCACACCATAGTTAAAGTTGTGTAAAAATCTGCACTTAAAGCAGGGCTAAAATCCCCCAGTTTCACTGTTAAAAGATTGAATTTAGTCTCATATTTTATACGCTAAGTCTTCAGGGGACAATTGAATTATCTGTAATATTATTCTCCAAGATTTATTGGCTTTGCCAAAAGAAGCAGTTTAAAATAAGCTGTCCTTCCCCTTGTGCTTTTTCTTCCTCTCGACCTTTCTCTTTATGTTCCTAGAGCACAGACTCACATAAGGGATTTTGGCTTGTTAATGGCATAAGGCATCTCCAGTTGTCCTGTTTCAATTCCCTTCCTGTCTTTGCTACACTGCAACAATTCTTAATAGTGAATAGAACTTTAATTTTAAAGAGGCCTTTGGAAATTTACCCTTTAGCTAAGTTTTATTAACTTCTTAATGCCCTGTAGACACAGACCCATAGGTGTGCGTTCAGCGCATTTACTGTGGTGTCCAATTTAGTCATCACCAATAATTCCGTCCACTGAATATGTAGGGAGCCAGGATCTGGCAGCCCAGGGGAGTGGGTGGGCTGAATCATTCATTTCTCTCCTGAATTTGGATGGCACAGCAGTTGCAATGACTAAATTAGACTCCTGAAGTGGATGATCCTAACAAAGGCCCAGTGACCACACGCATTCAGACCAGACACTGTTCAGTTTGTCAAAAACACCCACATACTAGTTAGGTCCTTAATTTTTCCTTGCTTTCTCTTGCCTCACCAACATTGTGCTAGCTGTTACTGGCGTTTTCTGTTACTGTTAAGCCTACCTCTTCCAAAACCCCCTCCTGCTCCTCACATGGAACCTGGCTGCCCCACGTGCTGGGAGGCAGGAGATTCAGAGGCAAGCAGTGATTTGGGAGAGCGAGGACTTGGGGACAGCACCCATGTTGCTGGTGACACTGCTGCCTTTATGTACCACAAAGCAGCAATCGTCACGCTGGGGGGTTCCAGACAGTGGCTGGAGGGCCAGAAATCAGGATTTGACCTACTCTTCATGAGATGCAAAGGAAGCTTCACCTGGGTCTTCATCTGGCCCAGAAACTCCACACTTCAGTCGGCCCTGGCCAGAGCTTGTGCTGGAGTGGAGGCAGCTGGGGAAAGAGCACCCTTCAAGTCCAGTTGTAACTGGTGCCATCACCAGTGACTTCCCAAGTGTTGAGCGATGGTTTGGTTGCGTTTGTACATTGGGAATTTCCTGCTGTTCTCTTCAGGCTTTGAAAGACAGAAACGCTTGCCTGTACAGGTGAAACAGCCCTTGGGGTGGGCTGACCATGCTGTTTGCTTTCAGGTGGGAAACCTCGGACTGCTTTTCATGCTCCTCTTTTTCATCTATGCTGCTCTAGGAGTGGAGCTCTTTGGAAAACTGGGTAAGTCTCAACCAGACCATGCTCCACTGTGAGCTACAGACCTGCTGGGAAGCTGAGGTTTCTCAAAATCAGTACTCATTCAATAAAGGGACTGAATTACCTGGTGGCCTTTAATCTCCCTTAGGCGTAATTGATATAAGAGGAGTTTCCTCTAAATCGTTATTGTCCTATCAGCCTAACAAAATAAAATCAGTGTCTGGTTTCTCTTTCATTCTTAAACTTTTGCTTTTTCTGCACTGCCTACACTGATGTTGCCTTCAAGATTACTGAAGAAACTCAGGGAAGGCTTATTTATGTCTTTTGCCTTGGAATACTGATCAAGAAGAAAGGCAGCACAACTGCACGTTTGGAGGATCCCCCTGAGCAACGGAGTTACGCTTCCTGATGTCCTGGGGCTGGGCCGTCGGGCATTTTTCTGTATTGCTGGGCAACAGTCAACTGTTGGGCAGGGTGCTGAGACCATTACCTTGAGGTCTGCAGGCCATGAGAAGCCTGAAGGGCCCCTTCCCCAGTTCCTGCTGTTGATCCCAGGGCTGGCAGTGTCCTTCGCTGATAGCTGCGATCCCCTTCCTTTCAGTGTGCAATGATGAGAACCCCTGCGAGGGCATGAGCCGCCACGCCACCTTTGAGAACTTTGGGATGGCCTTCCTCACGCTCTTTCAGGTGTCCACGGGTGACAACTGGAATGGGATCATGAAGGTAACTGGGCCTCAGGGGTGTGGATGCCCTTACTCTGGGGAAGGAGAAATTCTGATGTGTGCTCTGTTCAGCAGCGCTTAGGCTAGAAAAGGAGAGGAGCGCAGGAACTGAATTGCTAGATAAAAGTCCCTGCTTGGGCCAGAATCTCCCTCCCCACCATGGTAACTCAGGCCTTGGGCTCATGTAGTCCTACATCTGGCTGAGAAAAGTGCAAATTGTCCTTGGGAGGAACAAGAAGACTGTCCAGGCTAAGAGGGAATGTCCATTGTCATAAGGCCTGTTACCAAAGCTGAATGCATTGGACATGGCACCCATCTGCAGAGCTACCAGGGTAATCAAAAATAAATACTTCTGTCCTTCAAAGGACAGGGAGAGAGGAAAGTTCTGTGAATGCTGTTGAGTCTGAATGGGAGAAGGCAGTACCAGACTGCTCAGTTTTGTTCTTGCTCACATCTGTGTGGCTACAGTGGCAGCAACATGTGATGGTCTGGAGGTAGTTTGCTCTGTACCCCTTTGGACGTGTTTGCTCTGAAGCAGAGAGCACATGATCAGATAGTGTCCTTGATTGAGTACCCCATGATTCCAGAGGGTGTGGGATGATAGAAACGTTTGCCCTGTTCTTTCCATTGGCATCATGTGTTTTTTGACAGAAAGAGCAGCCAAGCTTGTGTTCTTACGTTAGTCCTTCCTTCCTTCCACCGTTCCCTCTCAAACCCAACTTCCCCTGAAGGATACCTTGCGTGACTGCAGCCACGATGACCGGAGCTGCCTCAGCAACCTGCAGTTCATCTCCCCACTGTACTTTGTCAGCTTTGTGCTCACAGCCCAGTTTGTCCTCATCAATGTGGTGGTAGCTGTGCTCATGAAACATCTCGACGACAGCAACAAGGAAGCCCAGGAGGATGCAGAGATGGATGCTGAGATTGAGCTGGAAATTGCACATGGGCTGTGCTCCCGCAAGTCAGGCTCCCCGAGTTCAGGACAGGGAAAAGGAGCAGGAACAGGAGGAGGCAGTGGGAGAACAGATCCTGAAGGACATCTGTGCATGAGATGTTACTCTCCAGCACAGGTGAGTACACCTTTGAGCTTACCAACCAGACTGCAGCAAGTAGCTGTAGGGAGAAGCTGGATAGCCTGGATGGCCGAGGTCTTAGCTGTAGCACACTCTTCCACCTCAGGGTGAGAGGTTTGCTTTCAGTGGTAGACTTCTGAGTTGGTAGCATCTTGTGGGGACAGGCTGTGATAGCAGTGGATCCTGTGCATTGTCACGGAATAGGAACTTGAGGACCAGCAGAGAAGGGATGGAGCAGATCAGCTAAAGGCGTTAGGAGCAAATCTGAGAGGGGAGCTGAGGAGAACAGAGCAGGGGAAACGACAGATCAAGAGCGAGGCACTCCAGCAGAGCTGGAAGGCAGGCGTGAGCAGTGCCGTGGTGCACTGGCAGTGAGCAAAGGCAGTCCCTCCTCCTTTTTTTTTTTTTTTTTGCACTGAGCTCTGGCACCTTTACACACCCTAAGGAGCAAGTGCTCCCTCGGTGACCCTGTGCAGGTACCTGCAGAAAAAAAGTGCTGCTCCAGATGAGTCAGGGTGGAGAACCCAGCCCCAAATTCACATGAAACTTTGAAGGAAAAGACTCGGCATTCTTAAAATGATCTCTCCCATCCTCCCCCCTTTCTTGTCCCCTAGGAGAACTTATGGCTGGACAGTGTCTCTTTAATTATTAAGGACTCCTTCGACGGGGAGTTAATGATCATCGATAACCTATCGGGCTCCGTCTTCCATCATTACTCCTCGCCGGCCATGTGCGAGAAGTGTAACCATGACAAGCAAGAGGTAACCTGCGTACGAGGATGCGTGAGGGGACTCTCCCCCCAAGACCTGCACACCCACATGCCCGCAGGTCATCCGATGTGTATTCCTGGCTGTAGATTGTGTAGACAGAGAGCTTGTTGACCTTGTGTTTGTCATCTGCCATGAACTGCTGATGCTGCCTCTAGTACAGGCCTGCCCTCCTTAGCCATGGGGGGATGTTTGAGGTGGTGGAAAGGTGAGATGTGCCAGGACACAGGTCAGGAGAGACTGAATGAGCTGTAGAGGAATGACTGTGAAGGCATCCTGGCAGCTCTTGTTGTGTTCAATTCAACAAGAAAAGCAGAGGTTCAAACTCGTGTTGTACAGAGGACTCAAAGGATCTCACCCCAGATCCTTTGCCAGCAGTCAGGAGCAATGCAGTGAGAGATTTAAGCATGTGTTTTGTCTTCATTTTAAGCATGTGCTTGCTTATTCCCTGTTGAGGTCAATGAATTAGGCACATGCTTAAATGCCTTGTTGAGTAGAGTCACTGTGAGCAAGGATTGGTTGGTGCTGAAAACCAGTTAATTAGTTTGAGCGAAAGCTAAATAAAAATGTGCCCACTGAGAAAGTTTGAGAGTCTCTTTTCTGATGTAGAACCTGTTAGCTGACAAATGGGTTGTTGCTAAGAACAGGACACTGAATGGCTTAGACTTGTGCTTCTTAAGTTAGTAGATGCTTTGGAAAGCTACTTTTTAAGCAATTAGTCTTTTCATGTTGTGAAACTTTAGGAGCAAAGTAGTCTGTGAGAAGTTAGGTGAGTAGTGGAATTAATTTTGTTTCTGAAATAATTTTATTGTATTTAAGCGCTGTGATCATGGTTAGACTTGTAACAGTAGTGTGGCTCATCTGTGAGTACATCAGCGGCAATCTTCCCATCTCCTTCCCCATCACTAACATGGTATGTTGCTATTGTTTCTAAAGAAACCAGGGAGCTTGCTAAGAGAGCTCTCACTGGCATATTATTCATGTTTGAAGAAAACAATCATTTGTTTGGCTTCAGATGCCTAGTCCTGATGCTTTATTTTTTTCAGCCTTGCAGCTATCTGCGTGTCCCCATAGCTTTCCCTTGAAAGTATCCAGATGCGAACGTTGCTGTAGTTTATCAGTACTGAAATGCTTCACAAATGGATGGTGCATTAATGTGGCCAAATAACTAGTTTTTAATTAACTGTGATTTCCACTGCTTTACGTAATTCAGCTTCTATTCAGCAGTTGGTGCTCAGCCTCAGAAAATCAGGTCTTCTAAGGCATTCAAGAATGATTACGCCAAAATTAAGTCATCTGCAGCCAGTTTGCTGCATTTGAAAACCTTCCAGATAGTCTTCAGTGTCCTGTCTAGGAATGAAGACAGCAACAGATTTTCTTACCTTCCCAGCAAGGAAACTAGACAGCAAAATCTTCAAGTGCAACCCTCTGCCACAGCAAAGAGTTTAACAGAATAATCATAACTGAAGAATTCATTTTAGATCATATTTTCTAATGGCTGTTACGGAACCATAAATTATTTTTCCAGATTGGTATTTCAGTACATCTAAAATATGGAATTGAAATTATCTATATCGGCAGGAATAGCTTTAGTAGTAAAATTCAGGTATTTTATTTTTGATCATATGAATCAAAACTACAGCTCAGGGTTTTAAGTCATGGTTGATCACGACCTTCTCTTCATATTTCATAGTATAAAAAGCCCTGAGGAAATTCCAGCAGGAAATCACTAACTACATGGAGTCACAGCTAGGCTTGTCCCAGCACTAACACCAGCAATATACATAGTCATTAAAATAGAGCGTACTCTGGTACGTCAGCGTATCCAAATGTGCGCTGTATGCACAGACAGAATTGTACTGTCTCAGAAACAGTCGCCAGCGAGTTAGATAGGCAAAACAGTTCTTCTCTAGTCCTATTCAATACGCCTATGTTCAAACGAAACAGCATGCTTGCTGCCGCTGAATCACCCTTAATTCTGCCCTTGTGACAAAAATCACCTTCACTCCCATTTAGTTTGTAGTTTAATACATCAAGATGCTGAGCACAGTGGATGGGCATTTAAACGTATGCTCAAAGTTATTAATAATGTGCTAAACTCTCTGTTGCTCTGTGTCTTCCCCAGTTACGCTTCTGGCATCTTATTTTCCAACCAAATATTTGGACAACTAGGAACTTTTGTAATCATGGCTCTGTATTTAAAGATATGTTATATCTGCAACTACTTATTTTCAAAGGGCTACGTGTGCGTGGTTCAGTGTCTCAGGTGGATGTCCCTGCCAGTGTTCATGGATCGTGCTCCTAGTGAACAGCCCTTTCTCCCCACTCTGCAATTTATTTATTTTTTTTTTTATTCTTCATCTTTAGTCAGAAGATTTTAAAATATCCTGCTGTAATGGAAGCTATAAGAACAAACCATCTTTTTTCTTCATACTGCTAACCTCTCATCATCGCTATCCCTTCACTCTTGCGCTGGTTGACAGTTAGACGTCGGTGCGTTGGTGGCTGATGGCGTGTTTAGCCAGTGGCAGGAGTTTGCCAGCGAGCAGCGGTGAACCGTGTTGCACAGATATGCAATTCAAGACTTGGTTGATTATGATTTTTTTGTGTAGATCCCAGGGTGGCCAGAATTTCTGAGCAAGTGGTTCAGTGAAGAGCAGACTACTCTGGCTTTTGTCAAAACCCTGATTTATGGAGGGAGAAGGTAGTCGCAGATGTTATCACATTTCACGCTCGCGTCCCTACGAGCACAGGTGTAAGGCTGTGCTGGTGTAAGAAGTACTTAGGCGAGTAATGGATGAGAACATACGTTAAATGGGACTGAATGAAGACTCTGTTTCCCTACACAAGTAGTTGCTGAGTGGTGGCTGTGTAGCGTGCTTGACATAACTTTGTTGTGGCTTCTCCCGTGCGCCCGCGCTCTGAGCAGCAGTGGTTGGTTTTGGGCTTTCTTCATGGTTGAATGGCACCATGTTCCTGTGTCAGAATAATATCCCAAATAAGGATGTCATTTGTGCCCTTTATTTAAATCCAGCTCTGGTTTTCCGCCCTGTTTATTCAAAGTGCATTATCCCTCGGATGGAGACCCCTTCCAGTCTCTGGCATTGGCACAAGCCATTAAACTCCCAGCTCGAAGGAGTCATCTCTCCAAATGTTCCACCTGCCCTTATAGCACAAAAGCTGTACCCGCCTCTTGTAAATGCAAAGACAGGAGAGGACAACATAAATTCCCAGGAAACATGCTGTCTTGACTGAGACAACCCATAATACAGCTCTCAGGAGTCAGGTGCTGGTGATGGGAACTGGTGAGACTCTAGAGACCAGTGATGGAAAGCCAAGCACAGCAGGGACAGAGCAGCTGCTTAGGCTGCTAGAAAAAGGAGATGCTTTTCAGGCGTTGGAGAAAAGAGGATGGGAGAGGGGCACATGTGCTATGAAACAGGCCAAAAGATGAAGTGAGGTCAGGCGTGGGACTGGAGCGGAGCTGAGGCTCAGGGGTGAGAAAGATGCAGTGGTCAGACTTGGTTTTGGAAAGCAAGAGAGCACAAGTATGGGTGGGCAGGAGGGGTGAGTTTGGGGATGGAGGACAGGAGGTGGGGTTAGCTGAGGGTCTTGGTTAGGTTTGGGATGAAGGGAGAGGGAAGACACAGGGAACCTAGAGGGAAACAGGGTTTCAGTGATGAAGGTAAGAGCATATAAAAAGCATGATACTGGCATGGACTGCAAGAGGCATGATGTTTCCCTGGAATGAAAACACCTTCCCGTTTAAGCAGGGCTGTCCATGGCGCCTTCAGAGAGAGGGCGAGAGGGCTCTACTCTTCATCCCTCAGCAGAGCAGACGGCCTTGTCACCGGCCTGTGGGAGCCCTTTCCCCGCCTGGCTTTACTTGCAGGGCCTTGTACCAGCTGTATCGCTGGGACACATGCAGGATTCCTTCATCCACTTCTGGCACTAGAGGAGCATGGACTGGCGGTGGGCTGCTTGCAGATTGTATGTTCAACCTTCCTTAAAAAGTGGATTCTCCTGCCCAGCCTGGGTCTGGGTTAGGCAGTACGTGATGTATCCAAGGAATATAACCTAAAATTGACCTCAGGTTTACAGGCTCTCACTAATGCACCATAAACAGTGTGACTGCTTGAAATGTGGTTGCCAGGCATGACCTGTGACAGCTCTTTTCCCTTCCTGCAGGTCCAGCTGGCAGAAATGGAAGCATTATCCCTCAACTCAGACAAGTCCTCTTCCATCCTTCTAGGAGATGAGTCAGACAATCGCAGCACTTCTCAGATGAGTCCTAAGGAGATCAAGGTTAGCCCCAGGCAGCCATGGACATGTTGCATCCTGTGCTGTATTTCTGCCCCTGCTCATTTGAAATGCTCTGTGCTCATCCAAGTGTCCCTGCTGAAGAATATAAATTCTGGTCATTTTCCAAGAGCTTCTCTGTAGAGATACATAGTGGAGAAGGATTTGAGGAGAAAAAAGGGATGCATGTTTTTGAAAGTTCTCGTCACTGATGTCAGTGACTGCCTCTGAATTAGCCTAAATTTAGGCAATTTGGGCTGGGAACCTAGGCATCTCTCAGCTAGCTTGAAGGTATCTTCAGAATCAGCCCTTCTTTGACAAGTCTTCTATCATCTGCCATTACATTTCACAAGTCTTTGTCCTCACTTATTTTTTCCAGCAGGATGGCCAGGACAGCCCTGACTCCAATGGGGTAGGTGATCTGGAGGAATGCCTGCTCCCAATATCCAGTGCGGATGGCTCTACAAACCCGGACAATTACCTATGTGAAATGGAGAAAACTCCTTTCAACTCAGTCCAGTCTTGGCTAAAACATGAAAGTACCAAAGGTGAGCACAGCTCTCCTCATTCTCGAGATCTGCTGAAGTGTGAGTTGGTTCAGCTCATGTGCCTTTCTCCTGCCTCCCCCTGCCAGGAATGGAGTTAAATCTGACGTGGGGTTACACTAACCAAGAACTAGCTTGCAGCTTGCCAGCTCTCAGGAATGGGGCGAGGAGCAGTTCCCTCTTTTGCTGCTAGATCGTATATCCTCCCTCAGACTTCCTTATGTGAAGTATGAGAAAGCTGATTGCCAGGCACACTTGGAGAAGAGTGGAGACCTCTCCCCTGATGTGCCAGCTGGATGAATTGTCCCCATTTGGCATGGTAAAACATTGCTGCCCCTCGAGACCAGGCTCCTCAGGTACAGGTTCAGGGAACACCTAATAGATGTCTGCCCTTGGTGGAAGTGCTCCAGTTCTACTTTTGAGCATGCTTTGGCCTCCTGTGGTCCCCAGGTTTCCCAAAGCACCAGTTTATTTACCTCACCTCATCCCTTGCCTTGCAGGATTTGGGATGAAAGTCCTCTGGCAGTACTATATAGTTGAATCCAAGCCTTATGGCTCAGTATTCCCCTGAGAACAGCAACAGGGAGGCAGTCTGGGCTACTGCTCTATGGCTCTGAGCTGTGTTAGATTTTCCAGGTCTGGTTCAGGTTTTGGTCCTCGCATAGAAAGTGGGATCCATGGTGTGAACCAAGATTGTGTCTTCTTGGCCGGGAGTGTGTGTTACTAAGCATCTTCTGTACACTGGACTTGCAGGACCCTCTGTGTAACAGCAGCAAAGACATCAAATCAGAGGACTCTTATTTTTTTTTTTTTTTTTTTCGTTTCTGTTCTCCTCCCCATTTCTTTTGGTGCTTTTTCAGTCCCTTCCAGCCCCTTCTCTCCAGGTGCGTCTTGCCCACTGTTACCTGTACCAGCAGAATTTTTCCACCCAGCCATCTCTGCCACCCAGACAGGGCCTGAGAAAGTCTCATGTCCACGCAACCTTCCTAAGATCTCTCTGCAAGGCTCATGGGCATCACTGAGATCTCCGAGTGTGAACTGTTCACTTCTTCACCAGGTGAGGACCCTGCTTCCCTCTGCCAGGAAAGCTTGATCTTCACATCACACCCAGAGGGGGCTGAACAGGGAGGAAGGCAGAGGAAGGAGAGAGAGACAGCTGTGGTCAGGGGCTGGGTGACCTGGATCTAACCTGTTGGAGGAGCACAGTGGCCTGCAGACTGCAGGAGGGTTGGGGAGGAGAGAGGGTTGCATAGCAAAGGGGTGTTGTATAGCACTCATCCCCAAAATCAAATATTCTGCTTTGGATCAAACAAGAGTTTGACAGCTGCAGCTAACCCCACACGAAGACAAAACCATGTCACCTTTTATCTCACCCCTGGGTTCCCTGCACCGCGTGAGCTGCAGACGCCCCCGTGCGCAGCAGCTGGTGGTGTGAGCCAGGGAGACGGCAGCCGCGCAGCCACCCCGGTTCCTCTGAGCACCATGACTCTGGACCGCCTACCTGCTTGGCTGGAATGGGCTTCTCCCCACCAACCTCCTCCAAAGCCCGTCATGCCGTACCCACAGACCGCATCCCTGAGCTCGCTGTTTTCCCCTGCACACTCAGCTCTCTCATTCCAGAAAGGTGCTATCTCTCTGAAAAGGCAGCTATTTCTCACTAATGAAAGAGAAGAATAAAAGCGTTGAGGGAAGATCAAGTGTCTCTGAAGAGCAGAGGAGGCAGAGATGACAGTCCAATAGAGATCCCTGTTATTGTCCTTGGTAGATACTCCATGAGCAATTCCTGTTTGAGGAGTACAGGGACACTATTCCAGACGAACTGCAAAATAAAAATTAAATCATGTGTTATCCAGTTCTGTGTGACAGGCACTGTTGGCACAATACAAGCGTATGAATTCACCAGGGATAAATTTAGCCTGGAGCTGAGGCCGCTGAGTTGTTGCAGTGTTGAAACTTCTGGTATAAGTTTAGACATGAAGAGAAAGAGCTCTGGAGTCGTCACACTACTGGGCAAAGTACTGAACTGTTGTAAAGGAGAAATTGGTAAACTTCCGATTATGTCATGCAGACTGTATTGGATACCTGTGGTTCAGGAAACCACTTCCGGTCCTACATCCATCATTCCCAATGCTTTGTCCCAGTGATGATTTCATAGCGCAGACCAGTTTCCTAGGAACAGCTGAAACACAATTAACAGCATGGATACAGGGAAATTAAAGCTATTTCCTCTTCCTGCTGGAAGGGGACCCCAGCTTTCAGCCCTAAATACCATCACTGCCACTAGCACTGGTCAGAATAACCATGATGCCTCTTTTCTTTCCCCCAAACATTGCTGATTTTGTTAATGAGAGGAGGCCTGTGTGCAGGGCCTGAGGCCTGTGTACAGAAGTACATTGATGGTTTGATGTGTCCGCAGCCTGTGTGGCAGGGTCACAGGAAAGCTGAGACCCAGAATCCATAGGGAACCTTGGCTCCGCTGCCTCCTGGACTACCCATGGGCAGGGACAGCCCCAGCGGTGGGGGCTGTAGAGCTCACACAGACACAGCGTCCCTTCCCTTTGGTGGAGAATTTCACATGGTAGGGGAAGATTCAGCCTGGAGCAGAATGAAATGAGAGCTCAAAATACTGAAACCTTGCCACCTCCCCCAGAAGAGAATCCCCTGGGCAAGCAGCGTGGCTGATGCTTTGTAGCATGGCTCAGGTTGTTTACAGCTGCCCTCCCCAGCAGAAGAGAGAGAGAGGAATGGGAGTTTTCCCCGTTTTCTGTAATTGTGGTTTATTTTCACACCCCAGAGTTCTCAATAAAAAAGAAAAAGGCTAAGTCTCTTGCCCCCTGCCCATCTCTTTCCTGAGAACTGTGTTTTCCCACTCCTGCTCCCCAGGCCCCCGAGAGCGATACCTCGCTGGACAGCCGGAGCAGCAGCTCGGCGGGCAGCCTGCAGACCACGCTGGAGGACAGCCTCAACCTCAGCGACTCTCCCCAGTGCACCCTGGACCTCCCGGTGACTCTGTGCCCCATGCCAGCCACTGGCAGCCAAAGACCCCTGGCAGCCCCCCTCTCCCCCACCTCCTGCCGCCGGAGCCTGCGGGGCCGGGGGCTCTTCAGCCTGCGAAGCATCTGTCGCCACCAGCGCAGCCACAGCAGCGGCGGGAGCACCAGCCCCGGCTGCACCCACCACGACTCCATGGACCCCTCGGATGAGGAGGGGGCAGGCAGCAGCGTACGGGGGGGTGGCAACAACAGCGAGCCCTCGGAGACCCTCAGCAGCCTCTCGCTGACCTCCCTCTTCTCGCCCCCACCGCCGGGGCTGACGCTGGTGAAGAAGTGCAGCAGCACCAGCAGCCTCCACGCCAGCCCCTCTCCCCGCCGCCCTGCCGCCCACCACACCAAGCCCTTCTACACCGTTGACCCCCGGGGCTTCCTCTCGATGCCCTCCTGGGTGACGGACTTCTGCAAGGACACCCCGTCGCCCGGGGAAGGAGAGGAGCCGGACAGCCCCGGCAGACTGGGGACGGCGGACCGCGGTTCCCCGCTCCCGTCCGAGTTGGAGCTGGGCGATGGAGTCAGCAAGAGGAACAGATGAGGGTCCCTGGGGTGCAGGGAGGGAGCGTTCGGCTGCTGGCATGGGGAGCATGTTTCACTAGCCTCTCCCCAGCAGCAATTCCAAAGGATTTGCAAGAAAAGAATCAGGCAAACAAAAATTTATATATATATACATATATATATATAGAATAAATACTCTGGTACCGTACCTCAGAGGCGTGGGAGAGTGCAAGCAATACGGGAACAGTCCTGCCCGAGGGCAAGTCCTGGACCATCACGGCAGAGACTGTAGTGACAAGAAAAGGCCATGGGGCTGGGAGGGACGGGACCCTCCAGCCGGGTGACTGCCGCGGGGCAGCTGTTCAGCTCTGTACCTATACGTATATAGAGAGATCGATTTATTTATTTTTTTTACAGAGAGATTATGAATTTCAGGAAGTGCTAAGGAGGAACAAGCAAACGGAGGCTGGTGGAGGTGCTATGCCAAACGAGGAGGGTGGGAGGGAAGGGAAGGGAAGCAGAGTGAGCAGCAGGGGAAGGGTGTCCGGGGTTTGCCTTGCCTGTTTCTGGGAACTTCCTTATTGTCCATGCTTCCATTTCAAACATTAAAAACTGTGGGCCAGGTCTTCAGGTCGAGCGTAAATTGGCAAAACGCGACTGTGCGCTCCTGTTGGTGTAAAGCAGCAGAGCTCTGGCTTGAGGTGGATTCACGCTGATTTACAGCAGGTGAAAATCTGGCCCCGGCAGCAGGGAAAAGCAAACAGCCATGGAGCACGGGAATCGTTTTGAGGTGAAAAGCCTTTCTTTGAAGGGAATGTGTGAACACAGCGGGGCATGCTCATGGGAGGAGGGGGTGGAGGCTACATGGCTTGTTTTTGTTGTTGTTTTGTTGGTTTCGTTTTCCAAAGAAAGAAAAATGCTAACGGGGGGGGGGGTGGGGGGGTGGGGGGGTGAGGGGTGGGAAATGACAAGATCCATGGGGAAATTTGGAGTGGGAGAGACAGGGTGGAAGGCGAGCGGGAGGTAAAAAGGGGAAAGGACAGTGAACTTTTTCCCCTTTCATCTGCAGTAATTGTGATATTTTATTTTAGAAGCCCAAAGGTGCAAAAATCATCTCTAGAGAAACTATCTATCTGTTATTTTTGTATCTATAGCTATATATATTAAAAGAAGACAAAACCTAGAATTTTAAAAAAGACAAATAAAAGCAAAGGGGGCTAAAACAGCACAAAACGCAGTCAATCCCCTGGCCGAGGGCTAACCCCGCGCCGAGTCCCAGCGGGAAGACCCTGCAAGAACACCCTCAGCGCGGTGGCGGCTCTGCCTGCTCTCTAGCATCGCCTTCATCCTCTGGCGTTTTCCTGATTGGCGTCAGCGTAGCTGGGACCAGCGTCCTGCTCCGTGCCAGCCACGGACACGGGGAGCAGGGAGTACTGGCGCGTGTGTGTATGTGTACGCATGAGGACGTTTGTGTTGTGTCCAGGGGAGCTGGCTCACCAGTTGGAGAGATGGGGGAGAGGGAGAAGAACGGCAGCTCCCCTTGCCTCTGCCTCGCAGGGGAGTGTGAGTGGGGAGGGCAGTGGTGTGGAGAGCAAGAGCAGGCCGACTCCTCGAACCCTGACCTGCCTCAGGATCCAGGATTCGATCCGGCAGACATGCTCCTTTCCTGTCGGTTGCGGTAAGGCCTCCAGAGGCTGCATCCCTCCTTGCCTTTCCAACGGCATGACTGCACGTGTCTCCTTCCTGGCCAAGGGCCAGCCTGGGTCTCCTCCTGCAGCAACTCCATGGTTCCGTACCCTTCCCGGGTCTGAAGGCGGGTGGGAAAGCCAGCCCACCTGGGGGGCACAAAGAATTTCAGATGTCACCTACTGCCCCGGGGAAGCTCCACTAAGGTGTGTCAGAGTGAGAAGGGCAGTGGGGAAGGGATATAGCAGCCCAATGGAGGTGTGGAGGCTGGTGCACTGCTCAGAGAAGGAGCAGGGCTCCGTCGGGGCTTCCCATCCCATTTTTCCCGTCACGTCATGAAAGCCCCTGCAGCCCTCCCAGAGCTCTCCCAGCTGGCATGTGAAGCATGTACAGTGGGCAGTACAAAAACCAGTGTTGTGGTTTTATCGTGACCTGCCTGATTTTTAAGCAGCTGCTGTTACAAACCGGGGCTGCAAACAGCGAGCGCCTCAGATGGGATCGACAGCCAAGAGAAGGATAATGGCTGCGTGGACTTGGTTTATGTGCTGGATGGAGTGTTTGCTGTGTGCACGCTGACTGCAGGGAGGTCAGGTCTGTGGAGAGCCTGGGTTCTTGTCCTTGCAGAAAGGATGCTGATCCAGATTTATTAAAGCAATAATAAGGGTCTTTAAATGCTTTTTTGCACTGGTGGTTCTTTGGGTGAGTTGCCCCTACCTGCTTTCCCGTGGACAGAGAGACGTGGTTTCACAGCCTCGGGGAAGGAGGGCAGTCGGTCCCCGAACGGCTGAATGCTGGCCTTGGGCTGCACAGAGCTTAGTCTCAAACCCAGAGCTGCTTTGGAGCCAGACATAGGGCTTACCAAAAAACCCCAAAGAGCTAAAACCCATCCAAACCCCAGACAAATCAATGGACCGAGAGTTTTCCTGGAAGGTGGCCCTAAGGGGACTTGGAGATGGGGCTCGGAGCTGTGCTGGCAGGCTAGAAGCCACCCCGATACTCAGTCCTGCTAGAAGTATGGCCTGCACTTGGGGTAGTTGGGAGGGGAGAGGGGTCAAAAGGTGGTGGGAAAGATGGTGGTGACCTCGGGGTGTGACTTGCAGCCTCCAGGATGGATGCTCTAAGCTAGTTCTGTTGTCCCTGGAAGTGAGTTGCAAGGAAAAACTTCTTTGTGTTTCTCATGGTTTGGGGTTCACGACAGTGTCCTTTTGCTCTGCACGCTGTCCCCCCTTCACCTCCCATCAGGGTCATGCCACCGCTCCCGCCTCCCTGCGAAAGGGCTTTCACCCTCCACCGTGTGACTCGAGCAAAAGGCTTCTGGCTTAGGAAGGAGGTTGCCATGGAAACAGAAGACTAGGTTATCTTTAGAGAATATTTTGTCTCTCTCTTTTAATTATTTACTAACTGTTTGAAGAAGAAGAAGGAAACATCCATCCTTCCTGAAGAGGAAGCGGAGTACTAAAACCCAGCAAATGCCTGGTGTTTTTGCTAGGGATTTCAGTGGCAGGGCAGGTTGTGCGGTAGCTCCTGGCAGGAGCTGCCTTTCCCAGCTACGCCTGGCTGTCGCCACCAGCAAAAACCTCTGTCATCACCCACCCACCTCCCAGACAACACCTGAGGGCAGCCCAGGAGTTGCCCAGGCATCTTTTCAGCCGCCGGTACTCCCCGCTTCCCACGGGGGACTGTATCGCGTGCGGCTCCTGACAGGAGGCTCTTTGCTGTGAGATCGCTCTGTTTTGTCCCGCTGCCACGGTACCCTAGTGCCCAGCTCTCCCCCGCGTCTGCCACCGAAAGCAGTGCCTCTCCCTGCTCCTCCACGTGCTCGCACACCACTACCATGTCCTGCTCCGGCTGCTGCTCCGCCAAGCTAGGTGTACTTAGCTCTTTTCCTCTCTGCTTGCCAGCTGGTCCCTCCAGCTCTTCTCAACGTTTTTCTGAGTCTCTTTGTCCTAAGCTGTCCCTGTATGTTTTCCCCTCTCGCCGTGACCTGGGGTCGGTGTGGCTTATTGTAACTGCAGAGCGGAGCCCAGCCCTAGGGTTTTCTACCTTCTCCTGCACATGAAATCCTCAACCGTTCCAACATGCCCACGGAAAACGCACCCATATTAGTAGTTCTTCTGCATCCACAGACCCTGCCTCAGCACTACTGCACGAAGTGTACTGCTAGGTGTACTGCTTCTCACGGCTTCTTCATCATCTTCATCTAGAGGGTAGATTTAAATTAGATACAAGGCAGGAATTCTTCCTGGAGAGGGAGGTGAGGCACTGGGACAGGCTGCCCAGAGAAGCTGTGGGTGCCCCATCCCTGGGAGTGTTCAAGGCCAGGCTGGATGAGGCTCTGAGCAACCTGCCCTAGTGGAGGGTGTCCCTGCCCATGGCAGGGGGGTTGGAACTGGATGGGCTTTCAGGTCCCTTCCAACCCAAACCATTCTAGGATTCATCTTTGTTACTACTACCTAAAGTTTCCGTATGAAATTAGATACAAGGGAATCAACAGCCAGAGCTATCGCTGGTTTCTTTCATGAGAAGCTGGCAGCGTGCTGCATTTGGAATGTTGGTTTTGGTTTTGGAGGGTGTTTGTGAGGCCAGGTCCGGCGAAGGACTGAACACCACCAGCTTTCTGTGAAATTAATACAAGCTGAGCAGCCTGAGGTGGGAGGGAACTGAAAGTGTCATTGAGCAGGAAAAAGTACTTCAGGCAAAAGAAATGTAAACCAAAATATTTATATCTTCAAGGAATCTTCCACTTTTTGCTGAGAATGAAATGATTCCCACCAAAACAGCTCCCGTGTCCAAAATGCACCCACAGGGCATCACAGAGCTGTTGTGTGTCCCCTGGTGATTGCTGGAGACACCAGGCCACTCGTCCACCCCACAGGGCACTGAAGGTGGGTGCCCAGGCAGTGAGGTGCCCGCAAGGCGCTGTGGGACGTGTGCCCTGCACACCCACCACGCAACGAGAGCAAAAGACGTCGTAGCAGCGGGTCCGGAGCAGAGATTTGATTTCAGCCAACGGAACTAAAACCTCCAAATTTGTTGTGGAAGACATGGAGGTAAGCAGCTGTGGCCTGCTTGTTCTCATCACAAGAATTTCAGAGAGCAGAGAAAAATTAAACCCCACGGATGTTCTGTCTAGCTGCGACACAAAACACACGGTGCGCCTGGCAGGAAGCGCTCGGTGCTTTGCAAAGTCAGGCCCTGGCGTGTAAGCCACCCAGTTCAGTTTGTCTGCATGTGATCTGACTTTCCAAATATCCCCTTCCCTGGCCTTCATGAATACTTTGTTTTATGAGATCTGCCTCACTTCTCAGGTTTTTCCACGTTAATTTTGTTCCTTGCTAGCGACTGGCTTCCAGTAGGAATTCGGTATCTTTGAATTATCATTCATTCCATCCATCTCATCTAGGAATACTTGTTCCTTCTCTAGCACTTTGTCCTTTTTCTGCATGTTTCCAAGCCCCCTGTTTATTGCTACTAAGTTCCTGTCACACTTTGAGCGGGAGCTGGCACCGTGATATTCAATACTTATGCCTCCAGGCCGCTTCCAGAGCAGATGCGCTCAATTTATAAGTAAAGAGCTCTCACCCCCACCAAACCCAGCAACCCAGCCTCCGGTTCGCAGCGCGCCTCTGCTTTTGCTCCAACAGCAGCCACAGTAATAAGGGCTCTGCCCTTCCCTTATGCCCCCAGTGGGATTGCGCAGACGGACCCGATGGCCGGGTACGTCCTCAGCGTCACTTTGATTGCTCGCAGAGCTCTTGAGCATCTTCTATGCTTGTGACATTAGTAGGAACAGGGAGGACCCGGCACCTCTGGAAGTTGCTCCTCTGAGCGGTTGGGCTGTTGCGCTGTAAGCCCCAACAGGCTCCAGCTCACGCTCCCCTTTGCCGTGCAGCACCGTGGGCACAGCGGACTGCAAACCTTTTCCCATGGCAGTTGTGTCTGCAGTCACCGAAGCCGGCAGATGCGGCTCTCTTGTTGTCTCGTGGTCCACAGAGCAGAATGATGGAGTGGGAGAGGCACTGTCCTTCCAAGTATGTTTTCCCCGAGACTAGAGCGCTTTCACCCCTCTGGCTAGCACTGGGTTAGTGATCTGTGTTACCTCTGAAAACTTGGAGAGATGCTGTGCCTTGGGTTGGGGTTTTTTCTGTGCCTGGTTGCTGGGGCAGGGTCGGCGCAAACAGTGCACCCTATGAAACAAGAGCAGTTCCTCCTGCAGCCCTTCCCCTCCTTTCCTCCTGGATGAGATTCTCGCGCTGTAAGTTACCCGTTTGGGCTGACCCTGGCGCGGTGGGATTTGCTGCCTGTCGCTGCCCTGCCGCCACGATTTTCCTTCCCTTCATATCTTATGACTGCTGCTAAGGGAATAGCATCGTTCCTTCAAGAGCCTGGCAGAGCAGGCTCCCCAGACAGGGGGCTGACAAGCAGGCCGCGTGGCTGCCCCTCCTTCAGTCCGAAACGCCCCTGTGGGTCGAGATGCTGCTTCAAAACAGACCGTCAGCGGTACCTCCTCTGAGGAGGAAGTATTTTTCGGTGAAACATCTTTAATCCAAGCTTTTGCTCTTAAATTGCAAAGTGCTTTCTTAGGAGAGAGCCTCCCACCCACGCACAAGGAGGAGAAGCGTCACGCAAGAGCCCAAGGTACGTGGTCCACGCACAGGCAGGCGTTTCTATTACCCTGCAGGTCCTCGGCATAAGCCTGGCTTTCCAGCTACCGCAGCTTTGGATATGAAACACCAGGTGGGCTTTCCTCTACAACTACCACTGTCACCTTCAGCTGCATCTCGTAATCGCTGGGCTGATAACAATGAGAGCCCATGACCCCATTTCTCCTTTCAATTACGACTTCATAAACACAGTTAATTTATGTTCCCGTTTACGCACTTCTCCCACCTCCTTCTCCGAGCCATATCAAGGGTCTGTTTCGAGATATGATCTACCCGCAGAAATACTACACACATTCTAGATAATAACAGATATTCCTAAGAAAGGGCGGAGTGCAATGTAAATGAGGTGACATGGATAAAGGATCTGCGCTTGTGTGTGTATTCCCTCTGCAGACACACAGCCGTGTCTCCACACACACACACTCTCCCACGCTTCTTGCCACAGTCTTTAAAAATGACCTTCCATTGAATGTAGAGTTAATAACACGTGAGAGACTGTTAATCATCGTTGGCCTCTGATTAGTTGCTGCTCTTACAGTAAGCCCAGGCATAGGAAATAAATCAGGAAGGAACAAAGAAAGGAAAGAAACCAACAAGAAACAACATGACATTGAATAAAAAACTGAGAGACTACTCTGAAAATCCCTCGGTGTCTGCTCAACGTGTATTCTTACCCTTCCACGGTCACTGCTGCTCTGTGTGCGTGTAACCGCGTAGGTGTGTACCTGTTCCGGGGTGGCTGTGTTTATAACCAGCTCTCCCACTGGTCTTTTTCTTCAAGTGTGTATTAAAGCAATAAACAGCTCAAACTGCTGACACAGGATCCTGCCCACCTGTACCCCCAGCACCGATAGGGGCAGCTCACCCCAGGGCAGAGCCCCACTCCGGGCTGCACCATGGGCCTGGAGCAAAGGGCAACCTTCAAGGTGCACAGCCTTGAAGGAAAATGCACCCATATTAGTAGTTCTGCATCCACAGACCCTGCCTCAGCACTACTGCACGAAGTGTGCTGCTAGGTGTACTGCTTCTCACGGCTTCTTCATCATCTTCATCTAGAGGGTAGATTTAAATTAGGTATAAGGCAGGAATTCTTCCTGCAGATGGTGGTGAGGCACTGGGACAGGTTGCCCAGAGAAGCTGTGGGTGCCCCATCCCTGGCAGTGTTCAAGGCCAGGCTGGATGAGGCTCTGAGCAACCTGCCCTAGTGGAGGGTGTCCCTGCCCATGGCAGGGGGGTTGGAACTGGATGGGCTTTAAGGTCCCTTCCAACCCAAACCATTCCATGATTCCACGAAATACTCTCCCTTTAGGGCAAGGTTGAGCAGACACCCACCCAAGGGAGGCCAGGGAAACCGCGGCTCTCTCTGCAGTAGGAACCACCAGCGTGCAGAGGTCTGGCTGGGGTGGGCAGGCATGGTGCGCACCCCCGTGCTGCCCATGAATTCAGAAGGTTAGTTACCATCTACCTGAACATTGCTCCTACACGGGTTTGCACATGAAAGGGAGACAGCGATGGCACCCAAAAGGAACTAGGAGCCTCTGTCCCCAGCCCTGACATCCTGGAGCCTATTTGGAGTTTGAACTGTAACTTGGGATTTTGCTTTCAATCCCAAATGACTCTGATGTGGGCACAACTGAACAGCTCAAAATGTAGCTGCCAGTTCCGTGACCAGAGTCAAGCCTTGGGGCTCTGGACCCTGCTCCGCTGATCCCTCCAGGCCTCATCCATACTCCTGCTCGGTGACCACCGCAGAGGCTGAACCATCACCTCCATCCCAGCTAACTCCGACGCCCTGATTTGGGGGGACACGCTGGCTGGCTAAGCCCTGGAGCTGGGGGTGCTGGCTCCATCCCAGCCTGACTGGGAAACAGCCTTTCCTTTTGTGCATGGATGGACACAGCGTTTGAATGTTTATTTGTGTCCAGCCAGGCAAAACTACAGCCTAGGTAACAGGTGAAAAGGCCTGAGGGGAATTTGCACTAATGATGGAGAAAACTAGTTAAGGGTCTGGAGGAGGTGAAGATCTGACTCCTAGCTTGAGATGCGGATGATTCACCCCGAGGGACACCCCGAGGGTGCAGGTTTCTTCTCTCCACCCTCACGCTCTCGCTGCCGCTGCATTTTTCTGCTCTGTAAATACTGCTGGAATCAATGCAGCGGCTAATGTGGCACTTCTGACATTTGAGGGAGGATTATTTCAGAAGCGAGCGTATAAATCTGCTTCATCAAAAGTCCAGAGGCGGAAACAGATGCTGCTTTGCAGCCCCCTGCCTGCCCAGGCTCTCCTGCTGGCAGCCTCGGAGGGGTAGGACCCCTGGGTGCAGGAAGCTATGGGGCTGATGTGGTACCCAACGGGTCCGAGCCTGCAGGTAGGGAGGGAAAGAGACAACCTGGCTGCTTGTGGTGTTTGCTTTGCGCTGGTGATGATGCAGTGGCATCATTTTCACGCTAAATGCTAATTTTCTGCTTTGCTGGCCTCAGAATCGCCTACATTCGTATCCTTCATCGCAGCAATTAAAGGGCTGGGTGCTTGAGCTGCCGCACTTGCGGTGAGCGTGATTTTAATCGGCGCGAATGGGGGAGAATGAGGGATGTGACTGCCTTGCTGTTGCTGTGGGAACATGTGAGAGCAAATCTGGGCCCATGAGGGGTAGGAGAACCCCTACCCCGGTGCGCGCGTGCATCGGCTCCAGCCCAGCGCTGGATCGGGGAGCGCAGGCTTGCCGCATCCTCCGCGTCTCCGTCTGGTCAGGAATCGCTGTACAACTTCAGCAAAACATTGAAACCTGCTCCCCTGCCTCAACGTTCCTACCCCACGATACCACGCTCCGAGGCGCTGGGCACCACGCAGAGGTCCCCGGCACATTGCAGGACAGGCTGAGCATCACTGGCCTGGCCCCTCCGAGGGCTTGGCGGGGCAGAGGGAGAGGGCCACGCTGGGCACACAGGATTTCCAGGTGTGCCTGTAGGCAGGAGGAGGTTATTCCCTAGGTCCCTGCTATGAGACCACAGCTGAGGGTGCTCCGCAGGAGTGGGCAGGAGAGTCCAATTATGAAAGCGCTAGGAAAGACGTTAGCGTGTAAGTACTTCAGCATTTACACTGTTTGCCTAAATCATAAAGCTGGTGCTGCTGGATACTCTCGCAGATCCCCTCTGCCTCTCCAACAGGCTTAAATGTCCCTTCGAAGGGGAACGGGGGCCGTGTCACTTTAATCCTTGCTGTTTGCTTTCCCTCCGCGCGGCTCAATGCCCGTGCCTGCGGGGAGGGGACCAGCCTGCCGGGGTCCCCAGCAGAGCTGTGACTCTCCTGCTGCTGCTGCGGCACCGCCAGAGCCACAGCAGATGACATGGGGGAAAACCCCCCAGAGATGGAGTGGGGAGGGGGGTTCGGGGCTCCCCCTCCTCTGTGCCCCATGATTTCTATGTGCAGGGGCATCTGCAGGAAAGGAACACCAAGGGAGAGACCAAGCCCATATCAGAACTGCAGGAGCCAGCGGGAGGGAAGGGGCGCAGGGGGTAGCAATAGTTCTGGGGCAGGGACAAGCTTCCTTGGTTATCATCTCAGCTCCTCCTTGAATTTATCCTGATTGCTTCCTGCACAGCCCGCTCCTCTTGTCATCCCTTTCTCTGCTGGGCTCACGCATTTGACTCCATGGGGCACACAGGGGAGTGGGTCAGACACAACTCCCTTTCATGTCACATGGGGGCTGCTTGTGCAGGCCTCCCTACACACCTTGAGCCATTTGGGTCCCTCAGCATGGCACTCATGGGTTTTAAGCCCCTCCCAAGTTCAGGAGTCACCACTGTGTTAATGCTCCTTGACTGAGAGGACCGTCTATGCTGAGCCAGTTTCCCCAGTCCTCCACCCACAGCAGCACTTCTGTGACATCCTCCGCCAGGGGTCTGGTGCCTCAGTCACGTCGGGGTCCCATCCCTCTCCTACCCATGGGAAGGGCCCCGTGTTCCCTCACAGCCCATCCCGTGGGTGCTAGACGGCAGGAAGGCGCGTGGGAAAACGCACACTCCAACTACTCCCAGTAGGTCTGAGCACTCCCTGTAAATGCCCTGAGAAGGGAGCCCTCTGTCCACGCTGTTTCTGGGAAGTGGGAAGGGAGGTTTTAGCTGGCTGTGTGGGATCCGTGCCCGGGAACCAGGCTCAGGGCACGCCAGCATCCAGGGTGATGGGCACAGGGTGAGGAGGCAGTGCTGGGTGGCAGGCAGGGATGTACCCAGCCCACAGGGCTGTGAACCACAGGGAGCTGTGGAGACAAATCCAAGCTTGCTCCAACACGGGTACTCTGGGCACGCACTTGGGAAGGGATGGAAGGAGAAGGCTTCAGCATGAGCTCCCCAAGTGCACATGGGACCACACAGGTCTGTGCCAGGGTAGTTTCACTGCTCCCTGCACCCAGGCTGGCATGGAATGAGAGCAGCCTGGGGAGATTTCATCTCCTGCAATTCTACCACTGCTGGTCACAGAGACCTGTCTCACATCTGCCTTACTCCTTGACTCCCTGTCCCTCCACCTGAAGTCCCTGGTTGTCTCGTTCCCCCGTTTTGTGGCCCACCCACATTTTCTGGCAGGCAGAGGTGGCACCTGCAGAGGAGTGGCTGTGTGAGAAGGGAGCTCTCTCCACCAGGCTGGCTGAGCTTTGTGCTCAGCCCCTCTTCCTCCTGCTGTGTGCTAATGACAGCGCAAGGAGGAAAGGAGCTGGAGATTGACAGCCGTGAGGGATTTCCATTGCTGTTTATGATGGATGTCTCTCCATCTCTTCTTCCTTTTTTACATTTGTTTTGCCCTCTCCTTCTTTTTCCTTCTCCAATTCTCCAGCCCCAAACCCAGCTCTCCTCATCCTCTCGTCCTACTCCTCCTTGCCTTGTCTGTGAGTGCGGAATTGAATTGAAGTTTATCTCTTTGGAGACAAACCCAGGCAGTAGCTTCTCCCTTTATTCCCTGGGTAGGATATTGATACAATTAAAGCAGAGACACCTCCTAAGGACGCTGTGCTTATTCTAATATCAAGTCCAGCACGCACCAGGTCATGTCTAAGGATGCTTTGTGGGCATCCTTAGAGCTGAGTGCATACTTGCGACGTGAAAACTCGCTGTGAGGCCTCAAAACCCCTGCATAACCAGGTCTCTGCCACCTAAAGTAGCAATAAGCACCCTGCAGGCACTACCCCACACGTAGGACCAAGGAAGGTGGGGTCTCACCAGCACCAAGGGCTCCCCATCACTCACATAAGGCCCACCTGGTAATAAAGAGGGGTATAGGGTTCCAGCTTCAGGGCATTTGTATTTAGTGGGTAATGAAAGAACCTGAAGGCAGTAGGAGCCAATAAAAAAAGGAAGGAGAGAGGGGAAGGGTTTCTTTGCTTTACAGGGCTTTCTTGGCTGGGGCTGTCCCTCGGTGCTGCTATCTCGTATCTGTGCTGTCAGAATAAATAAACCTCCTCTTGTAAACGCTGACCTCAAGCTATGTAGTAAATTCTGGTGCCAGCCAAAGCTGTGCTTAGTCACTCGGAGCGGTGTGTTACTTCTCAGTCTGATGCTGCTGTGTTGCTTTCACCGCAAGCACCAAAGGGAAAGGGGCGAGATGCTTTCCCTGGAGTCTCAATTCCAGGTACGCTCCAGCATCTGCCAATTTTTTTTATTGCTCACTCTCACTCCTCATACTGCTATAGCAAAGTTTCCTGTTATGTTTTATGCTGTGTTTCTACTTGAGAGCCGACTTAATCTTTGTGTTTTCCTCTCTCTCTTAATCTCAGGATTAAGAAAAAGCTGTGCAAGTATGACTTGAGCTTTTAGAAACACTTTCTCCTTTAAAAAAAAATTAACCTGCAATGAGCAATGCTTTTTATTTAGAACTGAATTAATGAATTTTAACTGAAGAGGGGCATGTTGGGCATTAATATATGTATAATTATGCAAAACCACTGTTACGTCTCTAATGAAAATTAGATTCTACCACTGAGGCTGTGTTTGGCGATAGTGTATATCTTCATTTGTGTTGTGGGTTGTTTTTTTTCCTAGCCGCATGACCTAGGATTACAGTTGCTATGGCGATAAGACAGTTAGTGAAGGAAGGAGTGAAAGGTAAGTTTGTATGTCTGCCTGTGCGGGTAGGATGGTGGGGAGGGGAGGGCTGTCAGTCTCCTTCACCAGTGCTGCGTCTGCCCCCTGCTAGCGCTGGGACCGGGAAGCACTGTTGCACAGGCTATGGCATTGTGGAGAAGCTCAGGGATGGGTGCTCAAGCAGGAACAAGATCTGGTTTTCCCCTGCAGTATCTGTATGTGACCAGGCCATGGGATTGCTGTGCTGGGACTGCTTTTCGGTGGGGTGGCGGGAGACAGATCCCCTGTGTGCATCTCTGTGACAATGGCTTTAGAGGTTGGATTGCCTGGGCTACCGCGGTCCAGAGTAAAACCTTCCAACTACCCTTGTGTATCTGTTGACCTGTATTTGTGATCCTGTGTGCCCTGGGCTTGGAGCTGGAGATGCTGAGCACAAGTGGTAGCTCCATCTCCCCTGTATCCCAAATTATGTTACCAGCCCTTCCGCTGGGATTTGCTTCGTGGCTCTTACTGCAGGAGAGGTGGCATCCCCCAAAACCCTTCCAGCAGCCAGAGCCACTCCAGACCTGAGCTCAGGAGCGCAGGGGTTGTTTTGGTAAGCAGATGGTGGTGGAGGAAAGGCTGTCCTTGGTGCAGCTTGCTTCATTGACAAGGAGCATACTCGAAGCCCTGTTTCCCTGAACACAACCACCCAAACTCCAAGCGTCTCTCCTCACCTGTGCTTTGCAGCCAAGGCTCTCCCTTGCTTGCTCCGTGTTTTACGGGAAGCGCTTCTCTGGTCTCTAGCCTGCTGGCCCTGCCTTTCTCTGCACCCCTCCATCAAAACTGCCCTCGCCATTTCCTTTAAGCTCCTGTGGAAACACCATGGAAACTCAGGCTGGCCAGCCTTGGTGATTGCAAGACTGATTCAGGCAGATGTTTTTTGGCAATTGCCTATTCCAAAATAGCTAAAAAGCTTCTTTCTTTCCTCCTGAAAGAACAGTGTCTGCCGCCACTACCACCAGCTTAAATTTTCACCTGATCCTCCCAGCAGCAGTGTGTTCCCAGCGCTGTGGAGCTCTGGGTCATGTTCTTCTCTCAGGTACATTGCGAATTAACATATTGAGGGCGGGTGAGTAAGTCTCAGGCTCTTACCAATTGGTCTCAGTAGTGTTGAGTATCTCCTTGGACTTGTTAAATTTTTTATTAGGTATAGATTTTCTACCAGAGGTCTTATTACTGTGATTATCAAAAGACAAAATTGTTTTAAAAGTCTCTCCTGCCTGCTTTGTGTTTTTTCCCCAAGCGAACTCTTTGCCTGCTTGCAGATTATCAACAGTGCAACTGCTTTAATTCAAGCAGACAGTGCTCTCCCACTCACTTGGACAGGGGTAAGGTAGATGAGCTGGCTGACAGGGACAATCCTGTGCTTGTACTGCTCTCTCCCCTTGAGGAAAACTCTTCCAAGCCACTGAGCCTCTGAGAAGGGGGTCCTCTTCATGCTCAGTCACCCTCCCACCCACAGCCATCAGCATCCATCAGTGGCTGCACAAACTGCCTGTGCTCACAAAGGACTTGCAGCTGTGGGAGAAGGTGGAAAAACCCGACAGGTGATGCCCACTGGGGACCTGGAGAGCAGGGGGAGTTTGTCAGCCCTAAGGTAAGGGTGGGAGCTTGAAGGAGCTGTGTTTCAGCCTGTTGAAGTGTTGTTGGCACCCTCCCATGAGCGAGAAGGTACCCTTGGGGCTAAGGCTTTCCTAGCTCAGAAGTTGGGGAGCACTGAAGTAACAGAGTAGCTGCTTCCCCTGCTCCTCCAGCGGGACCCTGTCTTCCTTCCAGTCCCAAATATCATGGCAGGCACTGAGGGCAAAACAAACCCGAGGTGCCCTTGCGTAACAGGTATGAGGCTCTGCAGCTGGAACTGAACAATAACGAGGGCAATGGTTCATCTAGACTGGAGGTGTCACCGAGGTTAAGTCAGCCTATGCCCTGCATCAAAACTGGGTTAAAGATGGGAAGGGAAAGCTTCCTGCTGTGGTACAGCCCTCGGATTATTATTCACTATTGATTTTTCATGTTGGCAGCAAGGAAGTTGCAACAAGAAGTCCAAGAGCAATCAAAAGACTTGAGGGTCTTGAGACAGCTGGTTAAGGGATCAGAAGCACAAGCAGTGTTTTCCTCTATCCTTGCAGTTGCAGGGAACAATGAGGAAAAACCAGGAAGAGCCAGCAGATCAATACCTGGCATTTACCCTGGTGTCACTGGCAGAATTTTGGGGGTTTTGATCATGGATCTGTTTACACAGGCCTACTGGCAACAGACAGGATATATCTGTCTCAAGGGAGGGGAAAGGATCTTTGCACAGGAGTTAGCAGGGATCACTGAAAGAGCTTTAGACTAGATTTGAAGAGGGAAGTAGATAAACCCAGGCTTGCTTGAGATATGCCTGGGGGCTGCCTGCCAGTGTTTGAGGGATGGTGTGCTAGCAAGGTCCTTCTGTCTGCTGTCTCAGTGGAAGCAGGGGATGGAGATCCATGTGGCAGCAAAGGCACCTGTGTTATTGATGTGTTAGAAACCGTGAAAGCGCCTGAGAATGATCACATAGGAATTAGGGCTTCTCCCCCACAAAAGGTGGTGGGATCAGTAGCCCGAGTGAAGTGCATCTACACCGATGCATGCAGCATGGGAAACAACCAGGCAGAGCTGGAGGCCATCACGCAGCAGGAAAGCTATGGCAGAGCTTCCACCACAGAAACTCACCACTGGAGTGCTGCACCGGAGGGCTGCAAACTCTCCAGAAGGGACAGGCGAGGAAGGAGAGGCGGTGGGGTGGCCCTGGGTGTTGGGGAGTGTTTGACTGTCTAGAGCTCATTGACGGTGACGATAGGGTGGAGTGTTCATGGGTAAGAGTCAGGGGGAACGTCAACACGGCAGATATCACGGTGGGAGTCTGTTACAGACCACCCAACCGGGATGAGAGGCAGATGAAATACTCCCTAAGCAGCTGGGAGAAGTCTCACAATCGCTAACCCTTTTCTCATGGGGGACCTCAACTTCCCAGATGTGTGCTGGAAATGCAGTACAGGGGAGAGGGGACAGTCTCAGAGGTTCCTGGAGTGTGCGGAAGAGAACTGGTGAGTGAGCCAGCTGGGGAAGGTGCCTGCTGGACCTGCTGTTTGTGAACAGGGAGAGATGGGTGGGGGAGGTGATGGTTGGAAGCCGTCTTGAGCACAGCAACCACAAAATTGTGCTAATTCTCAGAGAAGTAAGGAGCGGGGGTCAGCAGAACTGCTACATTGGCCCTCTGGAGGGTTGACTTTGGCCTGTTTAGGAGCCTGGTGGACAGAGTCCCTTGGGAAGCAGTCCTGAAGGGCAAAGGAGTGCAGGAAGGTTGGATGTTCTTCAAGAAGGAAATCTTACAGGTGCAGGAGCAGGCCACTCCCATGTGTTGAAAGACACCTGGGAGGACCACTGGCCTGGCTGAAGAGAGTTCTGGATGTAACTTGGGGGGGGGGGAAAGGAGAGCTTGTGACCTTTGGAAGAAGAGGCAGGCAACTCCAGAGGACTACAAGGGTGTGAGGTTATGCAGGGAAAAACTTAGAAGGGCCAAAGCCCAGCCAGAACTTAATCTGGCTACTGCTGTAAGAGGCAATAAAAATGTTTCTATAAATACATTAGCAACAACAGGAGGGCTAAGGTTATGAAGCAGATGATCTTGAGTGCTAGTGGTGTTCCCCAGGGCTCAGTACTGGGGCCAGTTTTGTTTATATCTTTATCAGTGCTCTGGGTGAGGGGATTGAGTGTAGCCTCGGTAAGTTTGCAGGTGGCACAAAGCTGGGTGGGAGTGTGGATCTTCTTGAGGACAGGAGCCTCTGCAGAGGGATCTGGACAGGCTGGATCGATGGGCCGAGGCGACTGTATGAGGTTCCACAAGGCCAAGTGCTGGGTGCTGCGCTTGGGTCACAACAACCCCCTGCAACGCTACAGGGTTAGGGACGAGTGGCTGGAAAGCTGCCCAGTGGAAAAGGACCTGGGGGTGTTGGTTGACAGTGGCTGAATATGAGCTGGCAGTGTGCCCAGGTGGCCAAGAAGGCCAAGGGCATCCTGGCCTGCATCAGGAACAGTGTGGCCAGCAGGACTAGGGCAGGAATTGCCCCCCTGTACTTGGGACCTGTGAGGCCACACCTCAAATCCTGTGTTTGGTTTTGGGCCCTTCATTACAAGAAAGACACTGAGGTGCTGGAGTGTATCCAAAGAAGGGCAGCGGAGCTGGGGAAGGGTCTGGAGCACAAGGCCTGTGAGGGGGAGCTGGGGTGTTTAGCCTGGGGAAGAGGAGGCTGAGGGGAGACCTTATCGCTCTCTACAACTCCCTGAAAGGAGGTTGTAGCAAGGTGGGCATCAGCCTCTTCTCCCAGGTGGTAAGACAAGAGGAAATGGCCTCAACCTGTGCCAGAGGACATTTAGATTGGATATTATGAAAAACATCTTTACCAAAAGGGTTGTCAGGCATTGGAATGGGCTGCCCAGGGAAGTGGTGGAGTTGCTATCCCTGGAGAGATTTAAGAGACATGTAGATGTGATGCTCAGGGACATGGTTTAGTGGTGGACTTGGCAGTGTTAGGTTAATGGTTGGACTCAATTTTAAAGGATTTTTTCCAACCTAAACGATTCTATGATCTCATTTATGAGCTGAGGCTTGCCAAGTCGTGGTCCTTCTTGCAGCCAATGCCTGGGTGAAGGTGAATGCAAAGTAAAGGCAGATTTACTGCATGACCCCTGGGGCCTCTGGTTATTGCAGCAGGTTGCCTGGTAGTAGTGATGTGTCAGATAGTAGCAATCCTTAGGAGGGGAGGCATTAAGCCTCTCGGGTTTAGTTATGCTGTGTGTCCAGCCCAGGTCAGCAGCATACCAAATCATAAACACCAGGCTGAGGTTTGGGAGCAGTCTAACAGTTTTGAGCTTCAGTTTGGATCTGTCTGTGCCAGGTCAGAAAAATCAATACAGCATTGAGCAGTGTCTTCATCAGCCTCTGACTTCTCTGACCTTCTCCCTTAGCTTTCTGCAGGTTAGTACCGAGGTGGGTGAGGTGTGTGTCTGTACATACAGGCCTGCAGTGCCTCTGCCAGCTGGGTATAAACAGAGGGCTGGAGGCAGCCTGGGTGGCTGTCAGACTGGCCTCTTCTCTGGAAGAAAACCCGCTGCAAAAAAATAACAGATAATTTCATGATTCCTCTCCTCCCCTTCTGTAAATATTCATCATAAGCAGCTAAAAGGGAGCAGCTGCGGACGATGAATCCTGGCTTGTCATTGTCCTTCATAAAGAGGACAGCCCAGTCAGCACTCAAATATCCTTCCCCTCTCTCCGTCCCCCTGCCGCCTCCGTGCGCTGCATCCTCATGCTGCCAGGGGTTCATAGAGAGCATATAGGCAGGGATGCAGCAAACGTGCAGTGCCTGTGACCGTAATCTCAAATGAGCTGCTCGGGTGCTTAAGGACAGAAACTACTACTAGGGTAGGAGCCATTGAACTGATGCAAGTGGCCACGTGGAGGGATTGCATCCAGGTTTGGTTTCTTGGCAGGGAGGAGTGGGCAGTGGGATCGGAAGCAGCGGCAGCCTGACTTTTACATCCTCATACGTTGATGCAGCAGGGTGGCTCCATCGCAGCCCTTTGTCCTATCCATGACAGTACCATCAGACACAGGTATGTCATCTTGAGGGCCAATGGATAGCCAGGAGCCCTGTGGATGGAGCTCTGAGGGTCCTGTGTGCTTGGCAGGTGGATGAGAGGGTGGCAAATTCTCTTCCTTGCAGGACAGAAGGAAACAGTGATGTGTGGGAGGGATGCAGCTGGCTGCTGAACTGCCCACCTGCTTTGGGATCCAGTGTGACTGCAGTGTTTATAGGCAGGTTATCAGCCACAGAACACAGCAAATAGGTGGCAACTTTGGGGGTGGGGAGCATTTTGGCCTTTTTGTTTTGTCTTCCTTGAGAGCCACGAGATGTGGTGATGACCCTTTACATCAGGTGCCTGCTGACCCAGGTCACCAAGTTTCCTCTTAGACTCAGCTCTGGGCCAGTCCCTTGTGGGATGGTGGAGAGAGGGGCTTTTTGGCCGAGACCTGCAGAGGGTCCTCAGCGAGGACGGGCAGACGCTGCTGCATGGTATTGCAGTGTCACAGCATGGTTATTCTCTCCTGGTGTCACAGGCAGGCTGCGGTGGGAGCGCTCCCTCCTGCAGCGGAGGGATGGAGAGTGGGTGGGTGGGTGCAGCAGGGAGGTGGCTCTCCGAGGGAAGCTGAGGCAGTGTCCGGTTCCCTTGCCCTGGCCCGCAGTCTGCTGCTCTTCCGCACTTTGTTCCTTGGCAGCTGAAATCAGACCTCAAATGGCCTGTCAGTTTTAATACCTAGGGTGTAGCTTGGCTGCCTAAATCTGACTTTGTCTAAGACGTCATGACTTCTCCGAGCTTGCTGCTGAGAGGGCTGGATGAGTGTTGGATCTACAAGGGAGCATTTGCTCGCTCCTGCAGCTGGTGGGATCCCCCGGCTCCCTCCTCCAAACCCGTGGCAAAGGCATATGCACCTATTTTCCTAAGCTCCACTTTTCCCACCCATGTTTTCTTCGGATACGCTAGTATGAGAAGGATATGTGTTTTCTGTTCTCCTCTTTGGCTGGAGGTCTGGTGCCTGGGATTTCATCTGCAGGAGCTGGATGCTCGCAGTGGCTGAGTGCTAGTGACCTCTAATGGACAGCTCTGAAAAGCCTCACTGCGGGGTGGGAGGCCCTTTAGACACGAGGTTTTATTGTTAGGGTCATTTTCATACACGGCTGCTGTGAGGTGGCGTTAGAGATGTCTCACACATCTTTAAGGCAGCCCTGGTGCTTATGACTTGTGTACTTGCTTTTGCGTTTCTGTTCCTTCTTAGCCAGCGGGAATGAAGCAGCTGAAACACCCCAACCTGTTGATCTTTACAGTGCATCCATTTTCCTTGGCATCTGGGGAGTGGGGAAGCTGAAAGGGATGGAGGAGGGACAGATGGAAAATGAGGACTGTAGTCAGCTGCTTAGTCCTCTTTAAATAGCGCTTTACCAACTGGGGCAACCACCGTGGCTCTGTTGTGTTTCACGAATCTGTGATTTGAAGCACACAGATGCCTTAAGTGCTGCCTTGTTTTTTAAAAGTTGGAGTAAAGTTAAATCCACGTGGAAGATAAGGAGCCTTTCTTGACTCCAGAATCAAGGGAGAGAGCGCTCATGACTGAGCCTACCCAGCAATGTACCCTGCAACCCTTATACTCACTGCTAGTAAGTGTTTGACATCCTGAGACACCTCCTGAGAGCACATAATCGGTGCTTACAAGTTGGTGGGTGTTGGGAGCATTTGGGATCTCTCTTCCTGTACCTTCTTAAGGCTCCTTTTTTCTTTTCTCTTTGGCTGTTGTGTCTCAGGTGAACTCTAGCAGTGGGCCATAGGTGTGCTTTTTCAAAGGTGGGAAAGAAACAGCATTTCAACTCTCCTTATCAGCTTCTCCGTGACGCCTAAACCAGAGCACCTTCTTCAAAGGACATCTAATTAAATTAAAAGATGGTAAGCTTAGGACTGAGCTCCAGACCAGTGCTAAGCGAAAGCATGCTGTAAAACTAACTCCCTGCCCCAGAGCAGGACCTCTGCGAGACTCACTTGGGCTGGACGTGAGAAGTGACTGAGGAAATCCAGTTGTTTCAGAATAAATAATATTTACTGATAGTATGCTAAACCCTATGTTTCTCAGCCAATTTCTGTTTACTAGGAGCATAAGACTATCACAGAACATCAGTGCTTCTGCACCATTTACTCTCTTTGTAGCATCTGGCAGTAGCCACAGTGGGACCAAACTGTAAAGGGCTTGGCCTGAGGTGGCGGCCCCACGCCTTGCCAGGGAGCTGCACATCTCCCTCCCTTGCCCTCTCCTTGCTTGTGGCTGACAGCGATGTTTACAGGAAGATTAAGTGAACCGGAGGGTTGTCCGATCCGTGGCGTGACTTAGTTTCTTTTCCAGATGGATGAGCAGAGTAAATGGGATGTTGTGCTGTAACCGGGACCTCCCATCAGCTTGTTTGTAAGTGTCCCCTCCTGGGACAGGTCGGGGTGCCTGGAGAGGGGGGAACCCTTTTTGGAAGGTGCTCCCTGTACCAGCAGCTCCCATGCTGGGGCACTGGGACTATTTTTGAGACAAGCTCAGTCCCACCAGCTCAAAAAGCTAATGAATTAGCCTGTGCTTTGGGATAGCAATAATTCAGGAGGCAAAGCTGAAGTAACTAAATATGAATGTCTCCGTTCAGCGCATCCTGAAAGGCAGCTCTAACGATTTGGCATTGGTGACAATGGCACGAGGTGGGGGAGCAGGGAGGGAAGGAAGATTGAGGGTGGCTGGAACAGATACAACCCAGAGTAATGACATGGGGCTGAGCGGGGGGAACAGAGCCTGTGGATCAGCAGGGATTACTGCTTTATTAGCCTCTGGATTAGTGTCCCAGGGCCAGAGTGTGCAGAATAGACTGTATTGAATTATTCCTTATCAGCTGGTGCTGACTGACTGACTCGGGTCTGTCCCAGTAAGATCCCTGGTTTGGGGAGGTATTTTCTGTGTTCAGGCTGGTATGCCACAGTAAATATCTAGGAAAGATAGCTTTTCGGAACAAAACAGCCACATGGAGATGAGAAATTATAGGAGGACGCAGGGGTGAGAGTCACTCAGTAGTTGCTCAATACTATCCTTTTTCTTCCTTAAATTGGAAGGGCTCTATTATCTCCAGATCAAGTCTCTCAAGACATAGCTGGAGATTTCCAGTCTTTGATTGTGATAGCTTTGATTCCAATACCTTTCCATGTTCCTATTTATTCTTCAAAGGTGAATTCAGACTAGTCAAATCTGCTTTGGCTACAGGTCTAAAATGTCTGGGGTTATCATTTTAACCACAGAAAACAGTCACTCCATTGATACATGTGTGTGAATGAGGAAGGGAAACGGACTGTGTAAAGAGGGTAAGCATGCCTGCAGCTGCTTTCTAATTGTGCTGTGAGGTTGGAGGAGGCAAGGACAGAGACGAAGGTGGCAGAAAGTGATACTGCTTCAGCAGGGGATGCCCTGTGCCCCGCAACAGCAGCAGTTCCCTGTCAGCCATGAGTGTGGTTATCCCGAGTTTTGGATGAAACAGGTATCCCATTTGCTTCTTGCCACTGAAGAAATTTGGGCAACTTTCTCTGGGAAAAACAGACACAAACTGGTTTTCCTGGCCATCCTCTAGTTGGGAGGAAGGGTGAGGTACTGTCCTATGTTTCTGCTGCCTCCCAGGCCCGGTGGAAGCGTAGAGAAGCATGGGGCTACCTATGAGAGAACTTCTGGTTCCAGCGCTGTGATGGACGGTTTAAGTGCTGTGCATTGTTAGATAAATAAAGGAAATCCCTGTTGCAGGAGTATTACCCTTGGCCTGTGGAATAGGTTTAGGTTCTGCAGCATCAAAGATGGTGTTACACTAATGTTTCTAGCTTCTGTTTGCAAAGGAAAGCTTCCAACAATGAAACAATTACAACTTCACACACTTTGAGGCTTGAAACAACAACCAACCAGAATGAAGGCTTTTGAGCAAAGTTGACTACCCCAGGCATCCATCACCAGAAATTTTTGAATAAAAGGCTGGTCATTTGAATATGTGAAATTTGTTATGATACAAACAAGTGAGAGCTGGGCACTCACAAGCAATGAGGAAAATGGAAATCCCCCTAACAACAAGGCTCCTGCTTGCCACATACATTTTGTGATGGAGAATGCAGTTGCAAGTTTCTACATAAGTAATAGCAATTAAAACTCTAGTTCCTGGATGACCATGGTGGCCTGCCAGCAACCTCTGTGCAAATCTCCAAGCTCCAGTAGCTACAGGGCATCATGCACCTTAAGTAGTTACTGTGGTCAGTTGTCAAGGTCCGTTTGGATCTCTCAAATTTACAGGACAATGTCTCCTGTGATTTAAACTTTATTTCTTGAACTCATTGAGAAATATAATAAGCAAACACGACAACTCAGAGTTCACCTCCCTTTTGCCCAGACTAGTTTATCATGTTAATTCACTTATTCACAATTCAAGTAATAAGATTGCATAACTTACAACCCATGGCTCTTAATATCATTCACATTTGAGCAAAAGAAAGAATTGGTTACCCAGCCAATGGTGAGCCTGCCCATCCTTCCTTGGAAGCACAAAAGCCTCAGCAGTCCAGCTGCTGTTAGATCTGCTTCAAAAGCTTTGTGGGTAACCTGATGTTTTATACCCTCCAGCTTAGAGGTTTGGTCTATACCATTTCTGTAAGTTAGTGGATTCTGAGAAAAGGGCTGGAGAAAAGATAATGGCTGCTGGAGACCGCAATGTGCAGGCAATCAGGGCTGCATAACAGCCCTTCAGCTCTTCCTGGCCACCTGTCCTGCTTACCTGATGCTCTTGTTTTGACCTAACAGTGCTGCTTCCAGCATCCCTTAGCATGTGCTGGCTTAGTCAAAGCCAGAGTTGAGTGAACAGTCACAGCCACAGTCAGAAATACAATCCCTCCCTGCTTTGTGCAATCACACTGGCATATGAGGGTCTTCATTTCCAACATGCTGTTACCCACAGTCTTTAGAGTAAGTGAGTGCATCCTGTGGCCTGACTGACCTATCTAGGAAACCAGAGTGCTCCTGGCCCAACAGAAGTGTTAGAAGCAGTTCTGTGCCTGAGCCATGATCACACTTTCTCTGGAGAAATATTGATCTTCGCTGGGCTTCACTGATTGATACTCAGCTGGGAGACCTTTGAGAAAAAGCAGGTGATTCAGAAATCAATGCTGATGACTCACTGGATAACACTTGGGCCCTCTCTAACACTGTGGTAGAGGTGTTTTGCAGTTGGAGGTACTATCTTTTCATTTAGAGGTAAGCCCAAAGGCTTAGTCGTTAGTGATGCTCTAACATCTTCCACACAAGTTTGAGAGTAATCCTCAATGTTCCACTAAATTTCACCTAGGGAAAGGAGTATTCTGCTGACTTGGCATTTGTTCTGCGATTTGACTAGAACAGTTACTCTTCATTTTCCTCCCTCTGACTCTGCTATACGGTTTCATTACGTGCTGTTATATAACTTAGTTCTGATGTGAAGCCAGCTATATTTCAGACTTAGACGAATGATCCCTATATAATATGCATATATGTCTGCAAAGCACTTGGGATAAAAGATGTTAAGAAATTCAGGTTGTTGTTTTGCCTTGCCCTGGGTTTTGCTTTGTCGCATGCTATTTAGCAACTTTGCTGTTGTTCTGTCTCAATGCCTAGTTGAGTGAAGTGTTCTGAACGGTTTGGGGAGTGCTGGCATATTTTATTAATTGCCTTTTACAGGTTGTTTTTCTGTTTCTCTTGAAACTCCCCATTTCACAGACATAATGAAAAATATAAATGTTTTAAGCTTAAGATTTAGCAACCAAGGCAGGGGTGGGAAAGAAAGCTCAGCAAAATATTTGGCCGATTTTAAGCCAAGCATTGGGGCTGACGTGATACCAGAGACTCCTCTCAGTAGGGTTTTAGGGTACAGGAATAATAATAACTATAAAGGAGGAGAGATGGATGCACAGTGTTCCAGGCAGGATAAAATAAACCAGCAACCCATCTGGGTCTCTGACGACTTCTCAAAGAAGGGTTTTGTACTCGGAGATTTGTTCTGACAGCAGTGTTTTGAAAATGTTTAGGACTCTTGCCATCACATTTCTTTTAAAGTCTGATTGCCTTATGTGACATATCCTCGGCTGTTGTAAATTGATACCGCTTCATCAACTTCAGCGACATCTTGCCAGCGTACACTGGCAGAGGATTAGCCCTCTGCATGCAGACACGTTGCCTTGAGCTGGGTCGGGATCTCATCATAAGTCATTATGTGCCTGATGAGAGAGTGCTGAAGGGAAGACATAGGTTATGATAGGTCGGGGTGAGAACTGACCCAGTAAGTGGAACTCATTTCTTTTTGATTTGTTACTAATTCCAGTATCTCGGTATGATTTTGGCTCCAAGACACATTATCTTCTGAGATATAAAAACTTGTAGATATTAAGACCTCTGAGCCATCCTTTGTAAGAATGAGGATGATATTGGTTCTGATGTTCTGGCCAAAACCAATGTGACAAACTTCATTCGCCCCACCAAAATTCCTCTTGTGGCTACCTTTGATACCCGTCTTTGCTGCTTGTCATAAGGCTACCGTGCGATACTTACGGGCTGCAGTGTTCTGTCATAACTCAGGTATAAGACTCTCCCTGCAAAAGATGATTTGAAGTGTCCTTTGGCATCCATTAGTGTGAAATGTGCCATGGAAATGTAAATCATGTCACCGGTTGTCAAGAAGCATCTGGCCTTCGAAGAGTATCCTGCCGCATTACTGAGGGAGGGGGCGAGGAGGCCAGCAGGGCAAGGAATAGGAGGAGCTGAATTTTTCATTTTGCTTAGAAGGCTCTGGTCTGCAGGCTGGAATTCATTATCCCCCTGGGACTGAAGCTTCTGATGTGAGGGCCACAGTGCTGCTGGGCTGGTGGACACGGAGGAGAACCTCCCCTTGCTACACAGGCGGTGCTCTGTCACCTTCTAGGTGGGTTATTCTCCCTGTGGGTAAAGCTTCCCACAAATACAGAAATGTTTCATTCTCTGGACTTGAGTAGACACTGTCTTTCCTTATGGCTTGGGGGTCTGAGCTGGAAAGGCTTCCCCACCCTGGTAGCGCCAGGGAGCGCAGTGCTGGGGCCCCCAGTCTGGTTCGGTAGGGGTGGGCTCAGACACCTCCACCTCCATCCATCGTGGTGGAGTTTTTCCTACCTTCTTCCAGACCCGAGTGAGCTCAGCTGACTGCACACAGTAGTATTTGGGGTGCCTTCCAATATGCAGAATAATATTTCCAAGGGCTATTGATCTTCTGTGTAAGAGCATTGGCTGACTTGTCTGTGTAGATCAGGTATAAATCTTTGGTGTACCCTGAGCTACCACTGCCCAAGCCAGTGATGGACCCCAATACCTCTGCTGTGATGATCCAAGGGCAGCTCACTGTCAGATATCTGGTGCTGCGAGACAGGCACTGAGAGCTTCTGTTTGAAAATATTATAATTTTTTTTTTTTTGATGCAGGTTGAAAAGGTATCTCAACCCTTGCCAGAATGCTCTAAGTCTTTCCTGTAATGTCTTAGGTTAAAAAAAAAAAAAAATCCAAAAAAACCAACCAAAAAAACCCTAAACACAAACTAAAAATCAATAGCAAAAAAATTCAAATGCATCATCATCATCATCCAGTCTCAGAGTAGGACCAAACCAGAAGTAGAATCCCAACTCATGACACTCAAGAAGTGTTTTTACTAAGAAAGTGAGCCTTTTTGTTAAAAAGCTGCATCTTTTATTGAACGTTATCCTACCTCGCATCCCTTCACGGTTTTTTCATTTGCTGGCTGTAGGTCAGGTGGGTGGGTTTCCTTCTTAACACTTCTTCAAGGCTCTCAGTGCAGACACCAGTTTTGACAATATGAAGTGCTGCAGTCTGGTCAGCACTGGGTAGACTGTGTGAACTGAGGATATTTGCTGTGTCCTCCCAGAAAATAAATCCTAATCTTCTAGGGTAGGCACGGACTTCAGGCTGTCCTTAGGCTAAAGAAAATAGATTCAAGCCTTGCTAAATGGAGCGTTTCCCAGTGACATTAGAAAGCGGAGAGTGGACTACTTTGCCTCTATATCATGTGTGTCTGGAACCGACCAGTGCATGTATGTCAAACAGATAATGTGCAGGTCTTTAGGCAAGAATCCCGATTCACTCAGCCTTGCAAATGGCTCCCTAATGGACTTTGCTCGAAGCCATACGACCTTGAAACTGGGAGCTCCTTAAAACATACTGTTTAACTTCCATCTAACGGTTAAAGTTGTATAGATGGGGACAAGTGCAGACAGTGGTATGAATGAGGATTGCTCACCCTGTTAAAAGTAAAGCTTATTAGAAAAAGAGCCTTTTCCCTTAGCAAAAAAGATTTTCCACCAATATTAGGCAGGTCCATCTTACAAGGGGATGACACAGCCGAGAGGGGATTTGAAAACAGCATTCACGCTCACGTATGTGAAGCACGTTGTGTAAAGGTTTTGCTGCCGTGCATCTGCAGTGTTTGCTCATTGATAAAGCAACACAGATTATTTAGCAGCGACTGTCACACTCTCGCTAATACTTTGTGTGCTTCTAATGTGCCAGGTGCTATTAAGTAACTCTGGTGTTGTCAGAGACCAATTCTTATAAGAGCTGCTGTGCCCAAAGTTTGGTATAAAGGGAGACTCCTAATCATGTGTAGTATAACCCCTCCTTGTCAGGAGAACATATTGACTTCTGAAATAAACATTTCTGCAAAAGTGGAATAATGTCTTATCCTTTCCCGCAGCGAGCTAGCCCCTGTGACTACACAACTGGTGTACATGTGCATACAGCATGGAGAATTGGCAGTGTCTATGTGGTAATGATTTTAACCAGCTTTGCATCCAATTTTGCAGCCTTCTAAATCCCCTCGGTAACAAAGTCCATTCTCTTGATTGTTTGTGTGATGTGTGGCCAATAAACCGTATTTCTGGCAATTTAAAGCTGTTTTGTTGGAATGGGACTCGTAATATCAACTGTGCTCTTTGCTTTTTGCAAATGCTTCTTTCTCAGGCTCTACCTCAGAAGTGACTTGGCCTAAAAACTCCATTTCTGCAAGAATCCTTGATATGCTGACATAAAGGGTGACTTTGGATCAAGTTGGGAAAAGTTTTTAAGCATTTGGCAAGGTCTCTTTGAATTTTTGCGGTACTCACTGCCTGCAGACTGTAAAGACAGAATTCTCCACAGCATTCAGCACTTACGTAACTTTTCTGATCCACGCCTGCCCGATCTCCACAGAGCAAAGGCTGGCCGACACAGAGGCCGCGTCAAGACCCTATTCAAAAGGTGCACCGTAGGCTGTTGGTGCCAGGCTGTGGAAGAGGGACTGAGGCTCCCAAACTACGTAACCCCCCCTGTTTGGGTTAGGAGAGCTGGCAGTTGTTTGGACTGCACACTCTTGCAGAGAGTTAAATTCCACTAGCTGAACCACTCGGGTCCTAATCGGTTATGTGGTCTCCTAGCACTGCCTGTGAATTTTGTGAGGTCTGGATGAGCCCCCTTCCCTTTGTAGGGGACTGATGGGCTCTGCCCTGGAAGCCAGTGGGGTTTGTGAACTCCCTTAAGCCAGGCTGTTTGATTTTACGTTCAAGAAATAGCTTTGTGACCCAGCCTGTGCTCTTGCTGGTTGAAGCATGCCAACCGTCCTGGTGAGATGAAGTGTTTATTTAAGAAGCTTTTGCTACGGAATTTCTTTAACTTTTGGTGCATTTTTTATGAACGTTGTAGGATTCGTCTATTGCCTCACAGGGGTTTCAACTGCTTACTCAAGCAATAGCTGATTCCTGCAAAATCCAAGGAGTCTATGATTCTCTGTTGGCCTGCTTAACTGGATATTCTGATCTGAAGTCGATGAGGGTGGTTTTGTGTTCTTTGTGATCTGACATATTAGCAATTCCAGAAAGGAAAACTCAGCTTGCCCTTTCTGCAGATTAAAGCTAGTTACAGACTTCAGTTTTGAAGTCAAGGGATGCAGAGGAAGAGTGTGAAGGGTGACATACCAGGGATGTTAGATTGCTGAGAACTGACCCAGAGCTTAACGGAACCACCTTGAGCCTGTGGCATAGCTAGTGCAGAAGGTCTGAGTCAAAGCCATATGCAGCCCATGAGGGCTTGTCTGTCACCCTCCATAAACTGTGACCAGGGCACTCTGTAGAAACAGTACACCCCTTCTTAACCTGCTTTGTGCATCTCTGCAATGTCACCAGCTGACCGAGGAACATGACACGCTCATACCGTAAAATAAACCCCAATAAGACACATAGGTAAGCAAATACAGTTTAACATTTCCCTCCCACCCCGAAGTTATTTCAAGCTACAGAAAGGTGGGAATAACCCACCTAAAAGCAAGATCACTTGCCCTATGTAGAGCTGGCCCTAGAGTGTAGTGACCCTAAAACAGTCAAGGGTTTGCTCTGTCCTTTGCACCAAGGCTGTAGTGGGAATATTTTTGGTGGTGCCAGTGGGAACAGCATCTGGCCTATACCAATTGCAAACCGCATCCCTTCTGCACATAAGATTCAGTCTTAATTAATATCAGTGATATCTTAAAAAGAAAAATGGAAGTCTCAATGCAGGCCTCTCTGGATCTCTAAAGTAATGCCCTGCCCATAATTTTCCAGCAAAATGGATTCAGGAAAATGCTCCTTGTGCTTTAACAGTCTCAGAAATAACTCCAACCCATGTTGCAGTTCAGTGGCCAGCACAAGCATCTGCAATGGCATGAAAATATTGCCTTAAGTGTTATTGACAGGTGTACTTTGTTGATGTTGCTAGTCCAAAAAAACAATGCTATGTTAAAAAACAGGAAGCCATACTGCAGGGAATCAATCTCCTTTTCCTGTTATGTATCAGCCTCTATCCAGAAATATGTTGGCTAAACTGGAGAGAAAGGGTTAGGGGAGTGTAGAGGAATGGAAAGCATGAGGGTGTACAGAATGTATTCTATATCTCTTCTGCCTCAGGTATTGCCCTTCACAGCATTGCACCCTCTGCAGCCTCTCCATCCTTCTCTGAGCTGAACCAGAAGCTGTCTGAAAGCTGCCTGGAGTACCCTTTCCCTAGCAAGAGCTGAATTGTGTCTAGCCTGCTTTTCTCTGGCTTTCCCTAAAGCCCCTTCCAGGAGAAAACATGAAATTGAGGGGGTCTGCTTCCCTGAATAATGCCCTGCAACCTCCAGGGATCTGTTTTACCCACCCGCATCCCTGTGCTGCGATTTACAATCAGGAACAGTCTCCTCCTCCCCTCAAGAAGCAGGAGGTCATAGAAAAAGCTTTTGGTATGACATGTGAGCCAAAGATGGGGACTGCGAATGTCACAGGGTCAAGAACCGAGAGGACATCCCCGCTGGCAGCGTCTGCGCAGGCCAACTCTTAATGCTCCTTGCCCACGCATTGCTGCTGGTGGAAGTGGTTGTCGCTCTGATGTCACTGTCATCGGTGTCAATTTGCCCGCTGTAACATAACTGAGATTTCTCTCCACGACATGAGGAAGCCAAGCTGCAGCCAGACGTACCCTAGGTAGATTAACCCACAGATAGGAACTGTCTGTGATGAGAACAGGGGCACAGCCGTCTCCACAGGTGTCGTGCCGTTAGCTGGCCACCTCCACCGAAGCTATCCTGCGTGGGCTGCAGCCATGGCTCCCGCTGCGTGTCGGGCAGACCTGGGGCAATAGGAAGGGGAACGGCCCCCTGCCACACCTGCAGCAGGCTCTGCTACTGCTGCCCATGGTGATGTTAACAGAAACAGTGTTGGCTGGACCAGAGAGGTGCAGAGAGGCTTTGCTCTCCTTCTCTGTGCTGCTGCTGTCACCCGCTCTGGGGTGGCATTGTCACCGCAGGCCGGCTGATCACCGCGCTCTCATTGCGGTGGTGGGTGTAACGCATGGCACAACACAGTCCTTCGAGCCTGGGCATCGGGGCACGGGGGTCTGAGAGCGACGTCGCCGTGGCTGGCAGAGCTGGGAGTGAAAAAGTGTCAGTGGGAGCAGTGGCCAAAACCGGGAATAGAAGAGGAATTGCCCTGCAAGTTCTGTGCCAGGAGATGATGCGGTTGTCCTGGTGTGGATTGCCCTTCGGGAGAGGGTGATGTCATGGGCTTGGGGATCTAGACATAGTTCTTGTCTTTGCTGAGGGACACTCCCCCCACACCCCTCCCTGTTTCTTGGGTCTATTCTTTCAGCTCCACTCATCTCCCTGTGATTACTGTAAGATACACTTCCCACACGGGAGTGTTTTGTCAGGCCAGATTCAATTATGCCAATGTGGTGCTCGGACACAGCGACAATGGAGGGCATTAAAGGATCTGGTTAAAATTCATCAAAATTTGTGTAGCACAGGGGAATTCGAGGGAATGCACTGGAAAATCACGTTGTCACATTTCTCTCTCATTAGTATGAATTGCATTCGGAAGGGTATGTTGTTCTGGCACAACTCTGTGTGTTTATATATTTATATAATTTTTTTAATATATTATATGTGTGTATATATGTACATATTGCACATCAATTATTTCAACAGCATGGAAAAAGAAATAATGTGGCCGGATATCTCTGGTATCTATATAGATTTTTGTATCTTTTGCAAAGTGAGGATATTTCTTTTTTTTTTTTTTTCTTTTGTTCCCCAGAATGTAGCTAGCAGTAATCTTCCTCTTGTCATGTAATCGCAAATAAATTTTCTGTTTTGTTTAGTAATTGAAACTGGCATTTTCACGCCTGTGGCTCCTAGGCGCTGCACTGCAGGAATCAATATCATATGTGACACTAGCAATTGATTTGTGAAAAGTGGCACCCAGACTGAGGATTTCAGGCCTCAGGGATCAAGTACCTTGAGAGAGCAGTAAAGTCATTTTAATTCAGGAGGGTTTATGAGGAAAGGGAGATGATACCGAGGCTAGATCCCAAAGCCTAATACAAGGAACAAATCAATTCCCTGCTTCATCATAGATCTTGTGTGTGATCATATACAAGTACTGAAAATTACCACAAGTGTCACTTAATTATGGTGTAAATTTTGCACCATCCAAAGCAGCACCTTAACTGGCCTGTGTTTATTGCTTGCATCGGTACTGACAGCTGAGAGCTATAACCAAGGCACATCCTCAGAGTAAACAGGTTGTTTGGGGGTGACCCTGAGCTTGGTGCTGGGCTGCTCCTTTCTCAGGGAGTTGTACCTGGGTGAGCTGGCAGGGACAGGACAGCCCAGCCTCCAAAGAAAGACTGAGTGGAAGACTGAAAGAGATTTCTTCAGTCATCCCCTTTCACTCAAACCATATGTGAAAGTCTCTCAGCAAGATGATTCTTAACTATTATTAATGAGTGCATGTCAGTGGCAAGGTTACTAGACCTGCAGATGCTTTGGTTCCTTCCTCCTTTGTCCAGGTGGCAGAAGTTTTCTCTGACAAAATGTTTGATACATGGCTTTTCCTTAAATTTGAAATTCTAGTCTCAATGGTATTGCAGCAGATCATGGGATTTGGTGGCATAGTTCTTTAAAGGGGGGAGGGGGGGCCATAAAGGAAAGGTGGACAGAGCACAAACCGCTACCTTAGATGTCTCGATAAAATCAGGCAATGCTCCTACTGTTCTCAGTGATCTGAAGTATTCCTGGCATGCTATTCTCCCGCATACGTTGGTCCCGTGAAGCATGGCCTCTTCAGATGAAGAGGCAGGGATTAATGAGCCACATGGAAACACTAATTTGTCTGAGTTAGAGGAGATTAGCTTTGCTTAGACCATTAACATAATTAATCTTGAGACTAGAAATGTTCGTTTGGTAATGCAGACTCACTGTTTTTTTCAGAAGTTGTAGTCTAACATTATTAAATGAGAATTGCAAAATACGTATTTTAAAATGTGATCTCTGCTCTTTGGAAGCATATAGAAGCTACAGATATGTAGAAGACATAATATCTCATTGCTGTAATAATTTACCCTGCTATAGTGTCTTGAGGGGTCCCAAAGAGGTCAGTTCCTCTGGGAGCTTCAACTCAAGGGGTGCATGTAAGGTTCCCTACGCTGTGGGACAGAAGGGAAGGAAACCCCCCAAATAAGTTGCAGAGCTGGAATCCCTGTTTGTGTCTGTATTCTTCTGTCCCACCACACTGGGGAAATGTTTCTGTCTTGGTTTTCCTTATTTCACTGTTGCTAGGTCTTTTCTCCTCCTTCATATCATACCTCCAACCACTAAATATTTTTCTTTCCTTACCCAGTCTTGAGGTTTGGGATCAATGCGGTACAGTTAGTTCAGCTTGCAACCAGCTCGACTTCAAAAATTCTGTTTCAAGATTTCTGCAGTTACAAATCTATCTGGGAAAGTGTAAAGCATTAAGGGAATGGTGCTAAAATGCATGCACAGGCTGAAGCTGTTATGGGAAAAGCATTTGTAAAAACGATATTGGGATATAGCTTTGTGTAGTTCTTTGATTTGGTCTGAGGGCATTCAGAAACTCTTCTGAAAGCATTTTTTAACGTGGAGCTGCTAAGTGAACTTGTTCTCGCAATGTTCCAAAATGGAGCCTTGAGCTTTATAACCTTAGACACGGGGGTTTATTTCTAGCTCTCTGAGAGTGATGGGAGGAGCAGCTTTCCTTCTGACATTTACTTTAATTCATAAAAATTACAGGCATCTGCCAAAATATCCCAAATTGTGGAGGAGGTGGAAATTGGGTCATGGAGAAAGATTAACATTGAACAAAAATATTTGCCAGTAGTTTAAGATGAGAAAGGGAAATCTGTGTGTGCTGCAGAAGAACGGGCTGTCTGTGGGTTTTTTGCACAACCATGACTGGCTCATTGCTTTAACAGAGAATGAAGAGAGGGTAATTTCTATTGTGCCTGTTTGTTCTTCATCTTTTATACATCATCAGATCAACATATACTGCCCCAAATTCTTGGCAGACAAACCTTCCGTAGTGGTCATATCTTATAAATGCAAAAAGCTTTAGACAACTCGCTAGCCGCAGCAGAAACCTTCTAGGTGCTCCGCTGGGTGGAAGGAGGGAGGAAGGCAATGTGCCCACAGTGGATTTTAATATATTCATCAGTGCCAGACAGCTTGTGATTAACAGCAGTTGTCTCTCTCACCGAAGCATGACGATTGGGGCCCATCCATCCTCTCTCTCTCTGCGTGCTGCCTTCCAAACAAACCTCACCAGTCACTTATTCTCCCATTAGTCCTTTATCAGGCGGTGTTTAAACTGCCACTCGAAATCAGCCACGTTGAGTCTATTATTGGCACATCCACTCCTATTTCCAGTTCTCAGCTTCCCCAGTCGATGAACTTCTGCTATCTTCATGTGTATTCCTCAATGCCATCAGGTGATTCTTTTCATTTTGGCATGTAAATCTATTAACCCCTTATTGTTCTCTCACTCCCCTTCTGCTCAAGGCTCCCTTTTGCCTTCCAAGGGAGCAGGCAGTGCTGTGTGGGCAGCCACAGAGCCCAAGCTGTCTAGGCAGAAGTGCCTGGAGGCATGGGTCCGTCCCAGAGCTGCCGCAGGTGAAGGTCCACAGGCACCACGTGCACGGGCGAAGTACCACGGCTCTGCCTCATGGGCTGTTTTGGAAGGGGCATACCCAAAGCCGTGGCTGCCCTGGTGTATTGAACACCCTTTAGCAAGGAAGGTCATTCATTCGGTGTGAAATAATGTGTAATTGGTCCACTGACAATATAAAACACTGTGACAAGTTATGTTCTGTGTTAAGTGTAGCTGGCACCTTCATGTAGTATGAAAGGACACTTTGGGGTTGAAATTGGTACAACATTTTGAGAGGGTGGGAGGCAGGCTCTTGTCTATAAAGGTCCTGTGGTTTTGTAATGATCTTTGATACACATCACTACCCCTTCTCCTAACAGATACTAAAGTGCTTAAATAGCTATACAAATTGTACTTGAGCCATCGCTGAAACTTCGCTATTTCTGAGGTTAAATTCAGCAATATTATGTGATAGTCCACAACAGGGAATGAAATATGTTTTCAGTAGAATTGCAAGGAGGACTTTTACATTAAGTGAAATACACGGGAGTTGTGGTTAAAATGTAGGGAGGGCTCTTTACCTGTGAAGATTTGCCACAGTCAAGGTTACCACAGGAAAAATATCAAGGACTCAGAATGTCTGTCCTGTGCCACCTCTGCTAGACAGTGTACAGAAGCCCTTGTTTCCTCTACATCTTGTTGATCATCTAAATATTAGCTTAAAAGGAAGGATGTCATGTATGCATTACAACTTCTGTTTTCTTCAGTGCATGGGTATTTTTAGAGGTCTCTGAGTCAACCATTTAGCTCCGTCCGAGCTGAATGAATCATGTTGGTGACATTGCTTGCTGGAAGGATTCAATTCCTTTTTCTGCTGCAAACTCCCTGTCACGGAAAGAAGGGCTTGGGTGGTTTGGCACACCATTGGGCCAGTGGATGTGTTCTTCTTTCACTGAGGGTCAGGTTGCTTGTATGTGTTTAGGGACCTGCCTGAGGAGACGTCTTAAGTTCTGGCTAAGACTCTACGGAGACCGTGTCATGTGTCTGTTTGGGAGATATTCTGAGACCAAGAATGTATGTGCATGTATCTGGACTGTGCTGGCAGGGTTAAGTTAAGCCATCTTTTTTAGTTATCATTGAGTTCGTTTAGTTTGTCACTGCTGTGACAGACAGGATAGCAAAATCTGTTTGGGTCAGTTCCATGGTCACTGGGTACTGTACAATTCCTAGGAGTGGTCTGCAACTTCTCCTGCATCAGCTCCTTGCCCTTGCAACGGGTTCACTCCAAGATTAATGGAAAATTTATCTATTCTGGTTTGGTTTTGTAGCCAGGAAAGCAGCTGCCAGCTATTTTATAAAGGTATGCAGAACGTATACTTGCAAGCTGTTAGGAGGAAAAATTCTGATTGCTGTAGAAGGACAGTGAGGCTGTGGATTGTAAAACAGTGCTTCAGAGTTTGTTTAGTCTATGGTATGAAAACCATATTGTAAAATAATGCTTTAAGTAGTCCATCACTTAGAAAAGCAGATAGTTGTTTAGAGTTGTTATAAATCAGGTTTTGTATTGCACAGAATATTTCCAAGTTTAGGATAGTGGTTTCTCTCTTGATGCAATAAACATTTTCATAGACATTTCACTTGGGTTCTTTCTAGCTTTTGATCCTAAATCTTCCACCTCTTGCCTGCTGTTTCCTCTAGCCACCCATAGGCATCCCTCATACTATCCCTTTAGGTACTTGCCCGCTCCTATCCTGATGCTCAGCTGATAAAACATCTTTCTTTTCCTGTTTACGAGAAGATCAGATTATTGGGAAAGGCAGGGACAACCCGCAGATGCAAATACAGATGAGTGTGCTGATAGCTAAGGAACACCCAGGCAGGTATGACTGCACAAGTATTTGTCTTGTACACACAGCGAGTGATTGAGGATTAAACTCTTGAACAATGGGGACATGCTAATGGTTTTGGTAGTGACAAAGCACAAAGGAAGAGATGTGAGAAGTTTATTTTCGAGAAGAGAACCGAACAGCTCTGTGTCTCTGCCTGTAATTACTTGAACATTATAAATGAGATCTGATGGCCTGTGTGACATGTATTGCAAGAGAATAACGGCACAAAGTTGGAAAGGAGGCTGGTGTAGTCATTCTGAGAACTAGACGTGACTAGAGGCATCCTTAATGCTTGGAGGACATTATCCAGAATCTGATCAGATGCTGAATGGCATTCACCACGATTGGCACCTGCCTCTTAACTATTTGTGGCTCCTGGACCATAACATCACCTGGAAGTGTGGAAAGTTCTGCTATCAAAATTGTTTGATTTTTCAGCAGTATCTCTGGAATTATCTGGAGGGAGATTTGGGATGTTGGATTCTTAGTTTTGCCCTTCTGGCATGGGGCAAGAAGAGCTGGAGGTTATGAGCTTGTCCTTGAGCTCTCTTAATGGATGAGGAGAAGCCCTGAGGTGAAGACAAACATGAAGACCTTGTGGCAGGAGTAAGGAAAGGGTGATTTGTCTGCTGGAACAACTGAGATAGGAGACGAGACAAAGATATAAAAAGAAGTTGATGCCATGGGGATGGTTGAATCTAAAACACACATAAGGGAGAAATAGAAATCAACATTATACCAGTTTTTCATAAAATGAAAATTTAATTTGTGAGTCCTCATTAGAAGTGAGGATATAATAAATTAACCATATTAAAATAGCTCTTCAAGGCCCCGGTTTAAATGCAGCTGTATTTCTCAGAAGAGTAGGCAGTTGGAAAAGTGTGCTGAACCCTTTCAGTATAGTTGATTTAATAATCAACTAATAGAGGTGGTGGAAAATGGCACAAAGGTAAAGGTAAATGACTCTTCATCTAAAACTTTACATGTCTTAACCACCAAAAACTCTGCTAGAAATAGTCATTCTGAAATGAGAATGCAGTTATTTGCACCAGGTAGTTGCTAATGGGTATGCTAACGTGTGTCTGATGCAAATACTTGTTGACCTGATTCCTACTTAAAGGAATGAATTTTAAAAGTTTGACCAGTTTAAATAGGCAATAGCGGAGGCAGGAGATGTGGGAACAGTAAGGAAATAATGAGGCTTCTTGATGCTTTTCTGAGAGGTCTTTGCATACTTTACCAAAAGTAAGTGTAAAAGCTTAATTTAAAGTGAGCACGGAATCATATCCAGCTGTACATGCTGGGGTGGGTACCAAACCTCAAATCTCCAGGTATTGCTATTGTATAGGGTTGTCATGTACTCTGACCAGTACAGGATTGACCACCACTGCCTTCATTTTAGTCCAAGGAGATCTTTTAGAAGCCATAAGCTTTTGCCTACAAGTGCTGTTCGTGTATCTATAATGTTGTGGGATCACTCAATTGTATAGATCACGATGGAAAAACTTCCATGTTTTGTCATTCAACTTTCTCAGCATACGGATGGAAGCTGTGGCAAAACCCAGCCCACCAAGTGAGACGTCGAAAGGGAGAGTAGAAAAATAGTTCTCCAAGAGAAAATACTGAGAAACATTGCTTCACAAGAAGATGTAAAAACAGAATTCGAGCTTCAATTGAAGCTTTACAAATAGGAAAAGAGATTTCTTTAACTCACACTGTGTGCCACTACTGTAGCTGTTGGTGGCTGTAAGCTGTTTTCCCCTGTCCAAGGGGAAGCTGGTTAGATTAAATTGTCTAGAAACTTGTCTAAACTAAAGTTGAAGTTTTGACATGAAGAATAAATTTATGGAGTCTGACTTTTGTTCAGAAGCAATCACTTCATACTGCCAAAACTGGTAACAGCTATTGCCACTACTGCACCTTTCCAGCCCCAGCTGAAGGAAAGGGAAGGGAGAAAATGATGGTCTGCAGTAAACAGCTACGTAACACCTCTTCTGGGAGGATGAAGCTTGAACTAGTTCTGCACTTCACAGGCTCCTTCAGACAGATTTTTGTAACCTGCAGGGTGGAGTATGCAATTTGAGAGAGGTGGAGCTGCTCCACTGGCGGGTGACAGCTGTGGGATTGAGGGACTGTCACTGGAGAGCAATGAAACATCCATCTCTTAAGAAGGGAAGCCTGGGGGTATCAGAGTAGGGAAAGAGGGATGAGACTTAAATGGGAGATGCTGTCAGCAAAAGTGCCTGCAGATTTAATGAGGATTTGGTTTCTGTTTCCCAGAACAGACATTCACCTACAGAAAAAAGCATCCTCAGAAAGTCTAAGTGCAACGCAGTCTTACATGTCACACAGAGTGCCACGCTGTCCTTGGCACAGTCCCAAGCTTGATGTTGGCCTGATCTGTGTACCAGAAAGCACTTATCCAGCCCACTGCATACTAATCTAGGTGCAGATTTACAAGCAGAGCAGCTGCCGGTTTCAAGATTCACGTATGCTTTTCTTTCCCTCTCCACCTGCGGGTTTTATCTTCTACACCGCTCCCTTGAGCACTGCCTTGCAACCCAATGACAAGATTACACTGAGGAGCAACTACACAAGCAGGAATGCCACCTTTATATTCTTCCTCTGCTTCCCAGGGCCAGCTGGGGAGGTGTTCAGCCTCTGAGCTAATTAATTATGCTGGTTTGAAATAACCCTGCAGCCATTTATTACCGTTCGGTATATTCCTTCTTCAGGATGCAGGAGTGTGTCTGGAACTGGCATAATTCCCCATCTTTGGAGAAATGGGCTGATGTCTCTCTTAGAAAAGTTTTATGGCTCCTTTTTGCTAGGAGACATGACAAAGAGTCCTTGTGGGTAATGATATGCCGTTTACTTGTCACATGGTAACGCTCTGATGCGAGATACCGGTGAATAACTAGGCACCGGTCCAACTCACATGAAAATGCCGATAAGATGCAATCATTTTGTTAGGTTACATAAAGTATTTTTAAGTTATATTATGCTTATGAGATTAAGGCTGATATTTTAAGTAAAGAGAAATCAATTTACTAATTTCAAGTAGATTGTATAGATATGTGGATGTGAACTGTTGCATATCAGCTTTCTGCAACGAACAATATTGGCTTTTTGACTGTATACTTCCAAGCGCCAGTAACCACGCAGGGTGAATGTTTTTTTAAATAGCCTATTTGAGACAAAAGCTTCAAAGCTCTCTGCTTCCATGGCAGTGGGTTCTCTTTTACTCCAGAAATACTTGGTATTTTCTTGTTGGCAGTACTCTGTTTATTGGAATCAAGTGCATCTTCCAGCATCTTCAGAGTGGTCACTCACTCTGGGATACTCTGAAACGATTTTCTACATGCTACAGAACAGCTACATGCAGGATGTGAAAGTTTATCTGGCAGTGACATCTGCCGCAGCAAAGCGGGTGTTCTGAATGCCAGCGCCATTCCCTCGTAGTGAATAATGCTATGGTGTGGCAGGGTGAAGGCAACAGTTGCTTCTTCAGCTCAGTTAACAAAACCACCACGTTTTTGTTTTCATGGGGATCTAAGGACATCTCTCTGACTATGGACCTGCCCAGAGAACGTTAAAAAAAGAGGGTTTAATTTAGCAATTGGTTAATATCTAGAAGTAGCTGTAAGGTTTTCATTCCCTCAAGGTCAAGGGATGGACAGCGGGGACTGGGTCAAGGAAAAGCTTGCTGTGTCCCTGGTGAAACTGCTCACGTTGTATGAGTAACTGAAGGGTTTGGGTTTGGTGATTGCTAAGCCAGAGCCTCCGCCCAGAGCTACAGAACCACTTAAGTGAGTACACACAAATATGTTGTCTGATTTTGAAATGCCCTGTTAAAGATGATTGTTGCTGGGTTCCATTATTAAATTTTAGCCTTTACCAATAACACATACTGTTGAATAATGATGATTTAAACTATAATGATAACTTAAACCCTGGGCAACCTAAATTCTATTGAAGCAGCTTGGCATTTTCAGTGTTTTACTTATGCAGGGGTGAGGGTAAGAATTGCCTGCAGCAGAAAGGGCGATGCTCATAATACACCCTCAACTGTGAAGGCCTGATGTCCTTAGCTGAGCTGTCAGGGGATTCACATTCAGCAAGCACTAGGAAGCAGACCCCGGCTGGGGTGAACGGAGACATCTGAATACCTGTGGCATGGGCTGTGTAAGCTCATGAGAGACGTGCCAGCTGCCTGCATGCCATCCCGAGAGGGAGGTGTTGGCTTCAGAATTATGTTGTTCACTATAGTGTTTCCCAAAGATTGAAAGGCATTGAACGTAGAACTAAGGTAGATGGTCTTCACAGAAGCTTTGCTGCTGGGTGGAAGAAGGCCTGGCTTTGAGTTCTGATGGTTACTTGTAACGTCTTTTAGGACTGGCAACCAAGGATCAAGCGAGATGATTTTTGTGGCTTTCAGAGTGCTTGCACCTAACTGTTTCTTGGAAGGAGGTTTCAGGGTGATGCAGGAAGCAGGGTAGAGGCAGTATTATCTCCCTTCCTGTTCAAGCCCCCTGTTCATGAAGTAGTTTGGTTTGTCTCTAAAAGGCAGGAAGCAACACCTGCAAGACAGCAAATGAAAGCAATGTCACATACAAGGAATGTGTCGCAGATGAGGGGGGGGCACGATGTTGTAAAAATGTTGATCAGAGTATAAATGGCTCAGCATAAACACGGTCATTCATTTCAATGTATTCTACAAGTGGGTACGTGCCACAAGAAGGTCTGAACTGACAGACCACATAGGGCAGCCAGCATGATGACTGCTCAGGGCATTCCTCAGCCAGAGGTGATGCTTTAGATATGGTGATACTGAATGGATTTTTTTCTCGTGGATGTGTTCAGTCACTTTTTGCATCTAGGTAAACTTCTGATGTTCATAACATCCTTTGGCAAGGAGTTCTGCAGTTCAACTATGCCTTACTTACAGAGCTACCGTTTTGTTTATTTTTTAATGTCACCTTTGTTTCTTTGCTTTTATATTCAAGTTATTCCCTATCCACTCTCTTACTGTTTTACCTGTGATTTTTAGGCAGTCTGATGCCCATCTCTAACTTTCACAGTTCTGTTATATGATTTTGAGGGTAAGTTTGGGATGGGGGACCAGAACATGATGCAATATTCAAAATCTGGGCACACCATAAATGTATACAGTTGCATAATGATGATTCACTTTGGTCTCTATTCCGTTCCTAATTGGTGATGCTGTTCCACTTACTTTTTGGCCACTGATGAGCAAGAACTGATATTTTCATAATACTGGGACCTTGTTTCAAAGTAGTGACTGTCATCTCAAAATTAATTACAGCGTACATCAAGTTGTTATTCCGCATAGACGGTGCTTTACCTACCCAGTATCACCTTTGCCTTTTTATAACATTTCTATTCAGTATTGGCAACAATTTGTGGTCAATCTTTGTCTTTAATAATCTGATTAATTTAGGTTTCTCCACAAAGTTTGTCACCACATGGCATGTTCTTTTTCTAGATTGTTTCTGAATTTCCCAGCAGAGATTTCTAAGGGACTTTATTGGCGACCTCCTACTCCTACGAAATGCTTTTTTCCCCTAGCTTTTATCTGTTACATGATCATTTGAGGACCTTTATCCCATGACTATTTAGTTTCTTTAAGATTCTTAGATGAAGATCTTGTTAAATAGCTTTGTATAGAGAAAGAAGGCTTGAGATTCCCACAGAGAGTGACTGCTCCAGCTGTGCCATGCCACAAATGGGGAAGAACTGACAGCTGCTATCAAGTAGTTCTTTAGAATAATTTAAGTGAAACTCTGATGAATATCAAATTGCAATCACTATAGCAAATTGCACATGAGCATAAGTTGCTAAATCTAAGTTTCTTTTCTATTAATAGAATATAAACAACCAAAAGGAAAGTTTCCATCTTGTTAATCTGATGCTGGGTCAGTCAAGGAAAATGAGATTTGATATTGAAATTTTTAGGACAGTATTTCTGGTGTACATAAATGGGGAGAGGGGGTTGCTTGTCTGTAAACATTAACTGCTAAGCTACTTTAATTGATCAGGAATATAGTGTTTACATGGCTATAATCTTAATTTTATGCTGCTTCTGTGAATTTAGAATGGGATGATGTTCTAAGATGTTAAACTTGGAGAAGTCTCATTTACTCACAATATGATTACTCTATAATCAAAAAATATGTAGTTGAATCATGAACGGGATGATCGGAGAATAAAGCTTGACCTGCTGCTAAAACATGTGGTATTATATCATAATGATGTCCCTCCCCCCACCCTACACACACAGTGTCTGTTAAACACGCATTTCTTAGCATGAAGTGAACCCAGGCGGCATTGTGAGTGACCCAAGTCTCCTCCTTGGGCTTCTCTGCTGATGCATGTTAAGATCACTTAGATGTTTATATGGTGTGACACGTGTGACTGGAATAAAACTGCAAGACAGACTGCCAGCCAGAGACACTGACCCCATGGGGGAAAAGTCAAATATATTAAATGAGACGCAAGTGAACATTTATCCTCCTGTATATTGCTGACTTGTCCTAATGCCACTGCTGTCAATACAGAGTTTGGTACAATTTTGTTCAAAAGGAACAGGTAAATGAGTATTGTTGTCTGACATCAAAACAGGATATTGCAATAAAACTTCACATATCCAGTAATTTAGGATCCTGAATCTGCTGGCTTGACTAGATAAATTACTTGAAGGCCATCTCCTTGCCTAATAAAGGGAAATCATATAAGTCTTCTCAGTTACGGTAAAATTCAGCGAAATAAGAAAGGCTTGAATTGTATTCAGGCTGCTGTACCTTCTAAAGCAGAGCCCTATGTCCAAGGAGTTACTTACAAGTAGTAATATTGATGAAAGAGTAAACTACAAAAAAAAAAAAGTTAAAAATAGTGCAGCAGTGGGACACATCACTTTTCCAACTTGCCTTGGCAATCCATAACAATACACGAAACACTGTGTTCAGGTAATTGTTACAGTTTCTCCAGATAAATCAATTTGGCAAATTTAAGTGCTGGTGACATGAAGGCAATAGGAACAGTTTATCACGTCAGCATTCATGGTTCATTCTAAAACAAGGCACTAGAGCAAAAAGGCTATTTTCAGTGAATTCTGAAGTTGAGAATGACTTAGAACTCCCTGAGATTTTCTTTTATTACTGAATTTAAAGCATATGATAAACCACCTGTATTTAAGATAACTAAATTCTCATTGTTTAAATTGTCTTATTCTACTGCTGAATGGACTCTGTTTACAGAGAATGGAGACTTCTCTTCTTGTAACTTAGTTACAGTCAGGAAGACCCTGATGGCTTCATTGCATTTGAGACAGGACAGCACTGTGCAAAGCTTACGTCCAGGAGGACAAAGAGGGTCTCTGTCAGGAGAAAATTGCAACCGTAGTTGAGAAGATAGAAATCTCTTGGCAATTTTATCTAACTCTCAGTAGCTCAGTAAGAACAGTAAATAATAAAGCACAACTGTAAAACATGAGTGGTAGAACACTTGCGAAAAAACATGCTGGTTTTACATTTTGATTGCTCTTCTTTTAATGCTTTATAACTGTTGAAGTTGATTTTATAACCCAGTATCGGTATTCCACTGTCAAGATAAGGAAAACTCTTTATCCATTTATGATGGATTAGGATGTTCTCAGACAATCTTTTTGATAGGATCAGCAGATGGTCTGATGCTAAAACTTCCTGACCACCGAAACTATGAAAAAGTTTACTTGCAGTGGCATCTGGCAATAAGTGAAACTTTAGCCCAGTTCAGCAATAGAATAGATAGTTTCAACAGGGCTGACCATCTAGTATCCGTATGATGAAAGGCCTTTATGAAGGCCTTAATCTTCATCTGCTGTCGAACCAGTGTTGCCATTATGTTGTTCTAATACAGTGCCTGGTTTGCTGGAAAAGGATTTCCTCATGAGTGTCCAAAGGAGGTCTAAATGAGCAAAGACCTCAGTATGAGAAAAACAAGAGTAAGAGCTTGCATGACGTCAGTGATTCGGGAGTTTATGATCAATGGTCTAGGAAATGAGCTCAAGTGATCAAGTTATTGCAAATTAATTTGCAGCTTCTAAACACCAGGCCCGCATCTCTTCATGATTCATCATCCTGTGATCTTGTGAAAAAAATGAGTGAGTCTTGGTCAGACAACAGGGATGACTGCTGATTCAATTCTTTTTTTTATATCAGAAAATAAAGATCAATGAACCTCTCCAGAAACCTTAGGAAAAATAAGTTTGTTGTAACCTTCAGTGGCTCCTATGCTGCCTGTTGGTGACTGGCTTGATGACAGTAGGTCAACTGAATCCCAAGATAAGGTGAAAATCATGGAGAGAGCTGGTTTTGTCCCCTGAAAACATTTATGATAAGATTAGTACGCACCCACAGGATCACAGAATATGCTTTATATTACTTCCTGAAGAAAGTATTTTCTGCTGGTCTTTTTAGACAATAGCCTTGAAAATTTTTTTATAAAATATTTCAGTGTTAAGTTCTGACTCATGCACCTATCTGTCCTTTGAGAAGGTAATTCCAAGGCCATCACTGCTTTAATTTGTAAAATGGCACTTTTTTTTGTCCTTCCGCCTATAGCCCTGTGGCTAACTAGAATGTTGGCTGGCAGTGCACATGTGGCTTGAGAGAAATCTGGAGGCAGAACACCCAGAATTAATACAGAAACTTTGTCACAAGCTTAACGGATCCATTATTGCTAAAAAATGCAAAATAAGTTTTCCTCCTAATTAATATAATGCGCTGTGTAGTGACATGGAAACTGTGTGTGATTATCTGGCTGCTCTTAATGCTGACTATCAAATTATAAATGCTCTAATACATCACAATACAGGTGATTTATGGAAATATTTAGCATGAAAACAAATGCCCATCTTAGTTTGAAAATAATGAACTAAAATCAACCAGTAAAATTGATTTTACACAGACTCCTGCAAAGAAGTCATTCTGATGATGAAATCGTGGTTCTCAATGGAGCGACTCTCATCAAGGCACTAGGTCCCAGTCAGAGTATTGAGTATTATACATTAGCAATGAAGTAAAATGTCAAGATTGAGGATCCTGTTTGTTTATAAACTCAGCCATAAACATCAAAGCTTGAAGCCAAAGAAAATGTGTGTGTATATATATATATATATATATATATATATATATATATATAAAATATTCTAAACAGTTGACAGTACCACAGATGCAGAGAATGTAGCTGAAGCGTGTATGCTGTGAAATCTAATGAGCAATCTTGCTGTTGCTGATGAAGATCTTGTCAAGACTGAACGATTTCTTCTTTATTGCTGTGGACATACCAGTGACAGCACAACTGTTAAAACCACCAGATTAGTTCTGTTTCCCCATTAAAAAAAATAAAACAGTAGAAAACATTCCACCCACTCATCCCACATTGATACAGCATATTCACTGAGCAGCCCTAAAAGTTAGCTGCTGGCACCAAATGGTCTTAAATGTGATAATTAGCAAACTCAGAGCCATGTGGAGAAGGAAAGGTAGAGAGAGATTTCCAGCCTGCACAGAAAACTCTTCCCAAGTAAAAGTTATTGGAAGCTGCTTGCATAAAATGTCTAACGGGCTGTACATATATCCAGAGGCTGCCCCACAGCATTGTGCTGTCTCACCGTGGTACAGTAGGAAATGCAATGTGCAGCTGGTCGGTATGCAGAGGAAGTGTGGTAAACTAAAAGGAGGAGTAAACATACCTACTTGGCATACAAGGGTTGTGCACAAATTTTGTAGGACCTATGTAAAAATTGAGTACAACCTATTTTTCTCTCAACTGTGCAACAGAAGGTACTACCTGGTGAAATCCAAGAGCCATATAGCATATGGTAATATTTTTTCCTTCTTTCCATTAAATGCTGGGAAAAGTCTGTTAATGTGGTATTTGTGCCTCACTAGTTTCTCTCGGTCATTTTTTCATGGCAGATTTCTGACAACACAGCTATCCTAACAGATCCGAGTTGCTTGTCGTAACTGATGCACGGAAGATCCCCATGCAAGGAGTTTCCCAGACCTTCCATTGGCAGCTCTGAGGCTGGGGCACGTACGCAGAGCAACAGCGTATGCACAACTGCACTAGCAAAATGGCATCTTCTGTGGTACGGTCGGTGGTGTTCGTGGGGTACTTTGGCTGCTGACGTACAAAATTCAGATTTGCAGGTGAGTTACAGCTACATTCAAATTAAGGCCACTTTAGTAGTACGAGAGAGAGGTCTGTATGGGGAGATAGTCTTATTTGTCACGTGAGAGATTCCTCCAGGTGATCTAGAGCACAGTTTCTTCTAATAGCTATACCGTAATTCTGGGCTGCAGAAGCTGATGTCATGCGAGTGAACTAAACTGCACCTGCGGTTTAGACACATCTGCACCACCATTTCCTTCTTGACTGCTGATTTACTCTAGCTTCTCACTGTAGGCATATAGCGTGTTGTTCTCTGCGCACTGCTAGCCGGAGCTGTCTTTGAGCAAGCTAGATTTTCTTCTGAGATTGTCTCCACAAGCAATTTCTCCAGTAGCCTGATATGCTCTATCCCATTAAAGATTACAAAGCAGAGTCAGCAAGCATGACAAGGGATTACAAAAAGAAGTTTAAATTTATCTCTTGATTTGAAAACGTGCAAGTGAAAAAAAAAAAATTGCCTTCAATAATTACATTGCTGAAAGAAACAGAGCTCAGAGATAATACAAAGGCCAGTGTAGTAATTGCTTGTAGTACTAAACAGTTGATACAGAGAGGAATTTGAACTGATGTAAAGGTAGATACATTGTGGTCTTTGACAATGACTGTGTGTGTTCTACCAGACACCCCATTTCAGAGAGTTTTTTTAAATCTTCTCTCTTTTCCTCTTTTTTTCACCACTTACACAAGATGAAGCAATAATATCCCTTCAGCAATAGAGACATGAAACCTCTGTACAGATCTATGTATTTTGAAAAAGCTTTAAGCATCTTAAATTTGGGCAAGCATTTCCATTCAGGACCCTCATGCTACAGCTTCAGCAGAAAACACATCCAAAGGTCTTCCAGTTAAACAGCAATCCGTATATGCTGATTCCAAGGCTTTCTCCCCTTGGAACCTGGTGCGAAGCTAATGAGTGTAACTTCTCTGCAGCAGAGCTCCACCTGAGAAATGTCATAGGTGCAGATCCTTCTCCTCTCCTGTGGTTTGGGTGGCTCTCATTCTTCGCTGGACTCTAGCTCTCATGCTAGTATGTTATCTTTGTAATGTACACTCTGGCCTACCCACCCAAAACTCTCTCACAGAAGATCTGATACCTGGAAATGCTGCTTTTATCATTCACTTTCACTTAACTCATGTCCTTCCTCTCTCCCCCTCCATCCTCCTCTTCTTTCCTCGCCCCAAACACTCATTTCCTTTGATATCAGAGAACAGCAGAGACAGTTAAGCAGGTAAATATGCTATCAGCCAAGCTTCTGCCGTTCCAAGAAGTTCTATAAAACCTCCTGAAAGTAAAACATATTGTCTGTGAAGGGCTGGCTACAGCTTCTGAGCAGGACCCTCCTGAACTTTGTCCCCAAAAGCAGTTGGGGGCTGTCACCTTCTACAAGCAGGGGAGCAGGCCTGCTGTGAAAATATCAAGGTTTTTAAAGATTAAATGCTTTACAGTTGGTGTGCTAAATTCTTCTGTGGCTTTCAAGATTGCTGGTGGTGCTTGAATTCACCTTTTTTTGCCAAAGTTGGGGCAAGCGGGCTGCACAGTGTAGTTTTCGTAGCTCTCCAAAAGTCAGGGTCCGTCTATACCTGGTTTTGTACAAAAACTTGGGCACCTAGTTTTAGGCTCCCAGGGCTGGTGTTTGCAGGGGGGCACTTGGAGGAGTTTAACTCTCTCTCACTTTGTTTTCCTGCAAACCTTCTCAAAAAGAACAAGAGGTGTGTTCTCACACCAGTGCACAAAGTTAAGGACTTGGTGTATTTGACCTGGGTGATTCAAAATTTGGAGAGTAGCTGGGGGAATGGCAGGGTATTCTGCCATTCTTTCTGATGTCCTCTAACCCTGACTTTGTAGTGAGTTAAGAAGCTCTGTCCCAGCCACCTGAAACAAGTAGGTCACCTTTCTTGTGCAGCAGCTCAGGGTATGCAGCACTAATCGGGGACTCAACGAAGCAGACCTGTATTAGACTTCAGATGATTGCTGAGCAACAGTAGTACTGGGAGTTAGGTGAAATTTAAAAATATCCCAAATGGAAAAATGGTACCGTTCAAAGCCTCAACTGAGATGATTTTTTGTTTTGTTTGTTTTTTCCTGGAATTATGGAAGACAGTTGGGAAGGATTTAAACAGAACTTTGTTGCTGCAAGGGATGGATGCCAGAGAAAGGATGGCAAACAGAACAGACCTTTAATTTCTGACAATGGCTGGACTTGAAGCACTGATGTATTCAATAGTTTTCTATTAACTCAAATGGTAAAACTCAGTTATGAAATCATGTAACAGAAATGTAAAAGGTATTACATTTGTACAAAGATGGAAAGTCTGGGAAATTCTAGGATAGGTTGCAAATGGTTTGCAGAGGCAAACCATGGTTTTACCTACTTCTTGTTGTCCTTTATGAAAAATCAGGCAGTAACGAAGTTTCAAGGACAAGAAAAAGACAGCCACTAGAGAACCAAAACTAATGTTTAGAAAGAGAAGAATTTGCCAAACACAAGTTTGGCAGTCCGTACAGCAGCTTATAGACAATATACTTGAGACGTTGGGTTGATGCAGTTTGAGAGAGGGACCTAGACAGATCTGTGGAGCACTGGAGCAGAAACTGCTCTGTTAAGCTCTTTAGATATGCAATAGGTAGTCACCAAGTTAATGTCTCATTACTAAGAAAAGCTTGGGCATTCCTCTCCTAGAAAAATCAAAATGCTGTAAGAAAAGGTATCAGAGAGAATGTAAAAGGCAGAGTCCACGCACAAAAAAAACCCCTCCACATAGAAAGCTACTTATATTGTGAAAAGTGTAATTGCAAGACAACCCCGTGTATTTAGAAGAGCAACTGTGGTTCTCAAAAATTCCATGGTTTGGCAGGAGTTTAATTTTGGTAAAGTGTACTCAGCATAAACAAAAAAATGGGAGAAGTGCCATAATCTCTTTGGGACTCAGTGGACAGTGCTGCAGTGGAAGATTAGTGGGCTATCAGATTGAAGTGCATTTGGTTTAAATTAGAGGCAGGTGCACAAAACAGCTAGATATGGGGCATTTGACAATAACCATAGGAAGTTCAAGCAAAAGAAATTGTGTTTATAGCGCTGAGCATAGCCTTTTTAACAGAATATGGTGCATATAACAAAGTAGGAGAGGTTTATTTTGTAGTATCAGGAAAAAAATACCTAACAGTCTGAAGATATTCAGGCATTCGTCCTGCAAGCAATATCCTCTTCCAGGGACAAGAAGCAAAATAACTGAGGTAAGCTCTGAAGTTGTTTCAAAAGGATGCAAGAGTTCTTGCCAAAGAAGGATGTTTTGCCTCTCATTACAAAAGGTCTTCTCTTAAGCCAGGGATTTCAGACAGAGCTGGGCAGACCCGCTGCTCCGCGGGCGGTGCGTGCGAGCAGAATGAGCCCTATCGGAGCCTCACCGAGTGCCGGCGGCAGGCTCTGGGCCAGTCGCTGCCAGCCTCCCGCTGCACGTGAAGCCTCAGATGCTATTTTCAAGTGCATTCACATGCTTCCGACTTGTGAGAAACACAGGTTCATTTGTTTATCACAAGCCGGGAGTGTGAAAGTGCTTGTAAACAGCACTCTGCCATCTCGCCCACACAGGGCCCTCCCTTCTCTGGGCAAGGACCTCACCAGTGTTGCCTCCTTCCCTCTAGCTGCTATATTGCCATCACCTACTGCTTTAGCGCTGCTCCCCGCGTGGGCCCTGAAGACAGGCGCCATGCTCCAGCAGCCCTTGTACTTGTTGCAGGTACAAACACGAGTGGGGCTTCAGCGAGGAACCGGCAACTTCTGAATGCCCGGAGCGGCCTGCTTTGGTCTCAGCAAACAGAAATGTGCGCTCTCCGCATGGTAATATAGCTGACGTTCTTCAGCCATACGCCTTGTGTTAACAAAAAGGTCAAATTCATTGTCGATTTGAACAATCGCAAACAAGGAGGAAGGCAAGGCTCCCTGAATTGCTGAGCTAAGTGGTTTTATGCCCAATTACCCATCCGAATCAGCCATTCGACCACATGAAGCTGTCTGATGGGCAGAGGGTTAGAAACCATAATAAAGAGGCTCCAGTTCTCCATAATAAAGAGGCTCCAGTTCTGAGGTAGTAAGTGCCAAATGGGTTTGTTTGCACCTCTTTGAGCTAAGCAGAAGCATAGTCTTTGTAACAGCGCGGTTAGTGCTGGAGATTGGTGCCATGCACGTTATAGGCACTAACAAAAACTGGATGTCCATGTGTTCAGCTAAAGCAGAAGTTGCTGACCATAACCCACAGGAGTAAGAAAGGGTCATATCTTTTTGCCTGAGGGATGAGTGCTAGCTGAAATCATCCACATGCTGTGCCTGGCATGTGATGGGCAAGAGGGGCCCATCCACCTATCCATGACCAGGAATAAAAGCTTCTCTTAGGATACTCCTATGATTTGAACACAAAGCTGGATGTCTGCTGGCATGAATTACTGTTTTTCCCCTAGGTAATGAAAGAAATCTTAGCAATGTTATAAACTACAGATGTTATTTCCTGGATACTTTTTGGTGATTTTTCTCGGTGTCTGGTTAGCAGAGAAAGTGAACTTCTTGTTCAGTAATTTATTTAGTCTTTCCAAAACAACTTGAGAATTAACTTTGAATTTGCTGGGGAATGGAATTTGAAGAAATTAGTTTCTTCCATTTTCACCCAGGATCATCCAAGAAATGAAAATTCCATTTTCCATCCAAGAAGACCTAGATCTACTTTGTCTAACTACCAGATCCACAAGGAAATCCTGAATGTAAGAGTAGAGGCTCTATGAGATTCACACAAACATGTTTTAGAAAGTTCCTGTTGTATCTTTCCTGTTTGCATGGGATGATTGAAATATTCATTGAGCTAAAGTCTGGGGATGAATTGCTAGGCACTCATCTAGGAAGTGGGATACTTGTGTCATAGGCACGAACACTTATGTTTTTAATTCAAAGTGAGCAATATTAATAGTGATAAAAGAGCTACATCGCAATCTTATCTAAGCAGCTAGTTAAAGCATTCTCTTTAAAAAAGTAGGCACCTTTTGACAAAGAGATTTAAAACTACTGTATCTGATGGTTTTTGGCAAGCTGGTCCTTTATATGTTTGGTAAGGTTCCATCATTCACTTCCTTTATTTTTGGTTAAAGATGCCTAAAACAAGGGGAAAAAAAATTTGGTTTGGATTGACCTTTTTTTTTTTTAATTGAAAAAACTTGGTTTGGATCAGACAAAGGAAAGTACTTTTGTTCTTTGTGCTGAAACAGCTGGGGGAAATTGTTCATACAACCCTAATGCCAGCACACTGGGAGGGAAAAAAGAGAGAACAGGATTTATCCATGTTCAGTGATCCACAGCGTCTGTGACTGCAAGATTCTTAGCTAGTGATGACTTGGCATGATCCATGGTGTCAAATAAATATTAGGAGCCAGGCCTGTTCCGATGGCCTGCCATTTGTTTAGCCAAAATTCATTAAAGCAGGGACAGAGATTATAGAGACAAATCTCACTGGTACTTACATTTGGATTTTATTTACTGTCCTAATTGCTTCCTTACACCCTGTGCCACGTGAACCAGCTCATATCCAGCAGAGGTAGAGCTGTGCATAGGAGATGGCTCTGGAAAAGCTGGGCTCTTCAGCCCTGAGACAGCTTTCTGCAGATGTGACGGTCCTGCGTCTGGATCCTGACCAGCTCATCTGCGCGGCGCGATAGGGGGCTGGGTGAACTCGCCCTGCCCTGGCAGCAGCCAGGGCTCCCTGCACCGCAGGCTGATGCAGACACCCAGGCACTCAGGAAGTCAGTGGGCCTGGTGAATGCCTTCTGCAGCCCAGAGCCGTACGTTTAACAGACCTGTTAATGCTGAACGAAGGCAGGCTTGGCTCAGCCTTTGTGCTGTGAAGTATTTTCCAACAGCCACCTTAGACCTTTTTTTTTTTTTCCCTTTAAAGACAGCTGGGTTACCAAAAGGGTCAGCTGAGGAGAGACTTTCTCAGAGAATCACAGTGCTGTGGATGTGCTCCGAAAATGCATCTTTGGCCTCAACACCGAGGATGGAAGCGTTTGGCTGTTTAGACAAGTCTTTCTCAGTTCTGTCTCTCAAAGGTACCTGGAAATTATTCTAAATGCCTCATAGTGCAAGTTGCCGAGCAACTCATTGCACTTACACTGTCAGGCAGTTAATGTTTAAAAATCACTTATTTTCTGTTTTCATTGCTGTACCTCAGAAGAAATATATGCTGTTTTATCTAAACAGAAATAGATCTGACTACTTTGCTTGCAAAAAGTGCCTGAAATATAGTTGAAGAGTTTGTTACTCGCCTTTTTCATTTCCAAAATGAAGTGAAAAAGAATTAATTGCTCAGCTGCTACTCTGACATCAAGGAAAACTAACCCATAGAAATTGTTCTGACATAGCTTAGAAATGGGCTGGATGCCAGCGAGGGAACATTGGGAAGCTAAAAGCAATATAATTTTGCTTTATGCAGTTCTCTTATTGCTGCTTCACTGCAGTGCAGCCTGCTAGTTAGCGCCTGAGTGCCTCAAACCCTTCTTTTTCTTGCTCCTAAAGCTGTGAGCAGTTTTGGTACATCTTAAACAAGCGATAACGAACTTAATACTCACCATCTTAAGAGACTTCAGCATGCTTTATATCTCATGAGCTGGGAAAATGAATTAAGAAAAAAATTACATACTCAAGTCTCTCAAATTGTCTCGATAAAGCCAAAACTTTTAAGAAATCCCTGGCAACTTTTAAAAGAACAGAAAACCAGAGCATAACCAGGTCGAGGAGAATGGTAGGGCAGGAGGTTCATTTAGACTACAAGTTTCAGTAGCCACAGCTGGTTCAAGCCAGAGAGAAGTTGCTCTAGACACCTCAGAGAGGAAAAAACCCCATACTGTCACTGCCTACAGCATTTGAGCATCAAACATGGAGAAAGCTTGGAAGACCAGGCCAGTGGACTGAATACCATAATATGTCCGTGCTAAGTTTGAGCAGAATAATACAGGAAGGGCTGTGGGTCAGACTTGGTCTCACTTGCAGTGGGTGGAAACCTGATACTCAAACACGGAATTGCTTCTTTAGTGTACTGTACATGAAAAAATTGGATCTATAAATGCAGCTGGGAATTCTCACTGCAGATCTCTGTTCCAGGGCCCATGCTTTAAGCCTATTCCTCCCTTCAAAGAGATGCCTACTGGCAAACTTGGGGCTATTTTTACAGAGTATTCACTGAAGATGCTGGGGAAAAAAACAGGAGAGAATTCTCCTCTTTAGACATAACCAATCAAAAAATACCATGCCTGTGGGCTGGCTCCAGTGTCCACGGTCATCTTTTTTGTGGGGTAGGGCAGTTTGAAAGGAAGTAAAATTCAAGTGCTCTGCTATGGCTCTCTAGAATTAAGGCAGGAGAACCTGCACTCTGGAGCACTTTCTGGCTACAGCTGGTGCCAGAGAAAGGCAAGAATAAGCTGCTAGAACCATTTCAAAACTTACCACAGGGAATTACAACGGTCTCAGTTATAACCTGTCTTTTGTTTCATTATAGAGGTTAGCATCCGATTCTACTGCAACGCACTGCAGGTAGCCAAGCCTCCAGCATGGGAAATGTGAATAACAATATCAGTTTTGTTTTCAAAGAAAAGGCAGATGGAGAGAACAAAATGAAGATTTCTTAAGTTTCACATGACTGCAGTCGTACCTCGCTCACTGTGTATCACGAGACAAATGCTGCAGGTTTTTTGGATGTGCTCCGGATTCTCATTCTCTCTTTGGGGTTTTAACTGTGGTTTAACTGCCATAGCTTTATCTAGAGCTAAGTGGCTTGCACCAATTTCAGGTTGCTGCTGCTTATTAAAAATTGAACTATACCTTTTCTCTGTTCTTAAGAGGAATATCCCAGGTTCTGAGCAGCTCTGAAACTCAGCGTGTAACTAGGAAATACACATGGCATTCACTAGGCTGCACAAGTGGAACTAGCACTGGGGGCTGATTTTGCAAAGCTAGAACAGCTTTAACTGAGAGCACTGCTGGTTTTCCCCATTTTGTCAGCAGGAAAAATCAGACTGAAAAAGGAGTAGCCATGTTTGGAGTGATCTCATTGCTAGAAAGGAAATGAAGTACTTGTTGGTAAGCTGCATCTCAGGCAAGTACAGTTGAGGCAGCCACAGACAATTCTGCTGCTTATTAGCCTAACCAAAATTGCATCACTTGCTTCCTTCCCCCACTTATGATTTGCCTGTTGCCTTCTCACAAAACAAAATTAAGCTCTTCAGACACTGCTTTTTAAATCACAGCTCATAGCAAAATGAAGACCTCATAGGAGCCTCTAGGTGCTACCACAGTGCAAGTAATTATTTTTTAAAATGTACTTCCCCATCACTGGCCCTTTTGCTACAGTCCTTGCTCTCCTAATGTCATGGTAATCATGAACAAAATGTATAGAAAACTGGTTTACTGAACATCAGGGTAGAAAGTGAAGACTAATAGCCTAACTTATAATAACCTGCTAAAATGCAACACAAAAATAAATGCCTTTTCACGCTCCAAATGTGGGTATTCGTAAGTCAGCAAAGTTGCTTCAGATCACCATCATCTACCTAAGCTCATGAGCTGGTTTCACACTGAAGCCCATGAAAACTATTCCTATGTTTTGTGTTACAAGGTTCAAATGTACAGGTCATAATCTTCACCGAAAAACGCCAGTAACTAACAGTGTAGAGAGGCTAATGTCTTGATTTAATCGAGGCTATTGCTAACTGAATATGTATTTAGCAGTTAGACACAGACCTGTTTGCTTTCTAGATGCTGGTAATATGAAGCTGATATGTTGTTCAGTTAATATGAAACGATGACAGCATACAGTATTTGGGATGTATGAGAGGTATGGGGAGAAGTACAATTAATGCAGATGCTCTGTTACTGCTTTGCTTTTTTATTATTTTGTTAGATTATTTATGTTGACTGGCTACATTTTATTCCATGCTTTTCACACATGTGGTGAGAGCAACAATGTGCATGTGACACAGTCAAAATGACAATAACTGAGATAAGCAACATTATAGAAAACAGAGTGGCAATTTCCCGCATTAAATTCACTGCATTTTAAGACAGATGTTTGCTAAGGCCATGTTAAAATGTGTCTGTCCATTACTCCAAGGCTTGTGGGACAGACCCTGTAGGAGTGTAAGTCTCTCAAATTTATTTAAGGCTTTCTAGTATGATATAATGATTATCTCTCTCTTCGGGATAAATGCAAGGGGACTGCAGTCCTATATATAGTTAAGCTTTTCCATTCTTTTGGCTCTTTAATTGTTTTTTACTGCAGCAGCTTTCATGGTGACCTATTGCATTAACAGAAGTAAAAATGAAACTTCTTGTCATTGCATTACCACCACTCTGTTCCCCCATTTTTTTTCACCGGCTTTTTAGGAAGAAGTTTATGTCCTGCTTTATATGCACAATTAATGGTAACACTCTCCTATGTTTTTATAGTCAAAGGCAAGGAATAATATTCAACAGGATTTTTTCTTCTGTATACATTTCCTGTATGCATACCTAAATACTATTTTACAGCTAGACTAAATCTTCAATTTCATGTCTTCATCATGAATTACATCAAGAGTTACTGAAATCTCACTGAATACATAAAAAATCTAAAGCCAATTCACTTTCTAATCACTGAGATTTCCTTCATCTGACTCCTCCTCATTTTTCATCTCTTAGGAGACAAGCACTGCCATGAAAATAGTCTCTTGGTTTCTTGATAGTTCACTTGTTCCCACTACTGATTCTTCTTTCACCCTGTGCCTTATATTTACCATCTTACCCCTCTGCTAGTGACATCAGTGGTGACGTTAGAGGACTCTCATTGGAGGTGCAGGAGGAAGAGGTGAACTGTCCTCAAAGAAGCTGATTTTAGTCCCAGTGAAATAGAAGGAAGGAAAGCACAGAACATATTGGGGGGAAGTTGAACTGCTCCTACATAAAAAGATATTTTAAGCTCACGTCAGCTGTTAGAAAACCATATACAGAAAACTCACTTTCAGGGACTGCTTTCACTACAGTAGCATGATGAAAAATGGATCTGAAAAATATTAACAATAACTTTTTCTCAATAACCCTAAGAATTTTCCTTTCAGGCTTCCTGGTATGAAATCCCCTTTCATGTCAGTTGGCTCTGATCCTTGTTTCTATTTTTCTGCCCTGACTTTCTCCCTCCCTACGCTTGTCTGCTTCCCAAAAAAGTTGCCTTGCTACACATCCGTCCGGAACCACTCTTCAGCATCCTCTGAAAATGCGCCCCTTGCTGCACTGAGTGTCTCTAGAGGCTGGGTTTGGTATTCACTGTATTGTTCTCTATTTTGTTATACGTAATGTAATGATATGCTTCTGAATATGAGAAACTGGAAAATGCAAAGATAAAGGATGCCTAGGAACAATGAGGATAATAATCTGTATGCAACAGGGCTGATCTCAGACTTTAACACCACAGGGCAGAAATTTCACGAACAAGGAGTTAACATCTGCAGATGCACAGTGCAACTGCACTTGTGAATAGTTGCCTGAATCAAACCAAACCTCTTCTGAAATCCCTTTTTATGCTATTTCTTCCTGATGAACTGGACTTCACTGTGAAATAGGTATCATGACATATGGGCTAGGACCTGTTTTGCTTTCTGTACTAATGCTTCATTAAGCAATAACTTGCAAAACCAACTTATTTTCATAAACTTGAGGGAGTTGAAGATCCTGTGTTAACCAGGGTATCTGTCGTGTTCAAATTGTGCACATTTTAAACATACTTCTGCTCCAGGCATCACTGATGGCGTTCTTAACACTGGTGGCCATTCATCTGCAGAGCTTCTGGCAAAACAGCAAGAGGATAAAGTAGTAGTGGAGGGGATCTGCTCACCTTTGCTGAACACTATCAAGTCCTGATGAAAAAGAAATACAGAAATGATAAATGGAAGAGTGAATGTTCATATACAAGCCACTGATTGTTATGAGGATGACGTTTTAAGTTGGAGGGGGAGGATGAAGGGCCAGGTGGTTACAGATTGCAACCTATTTGACTTGTACTGGTGCGTAATGAACCTGTTGGCCCAAGTGCCAACATTTTAAAAATGCTTGAGACAGCAGATGATTGCATGTGTAACCATGAGAAATTCAGATGATTATAAGCAGATATTTAATGACAGAAATAAATGAATGTTTGTTTCTCTCCTCTGCAACGGGAGCTATGAGAGAGTAGACTATTCCCCCTGCTGCAGGTAGTAATATCACCAGTGCTTCTACTGCAACTAGAGCTGCTCCTCCTTTGTGTTGTTACAGCAGGAGCACAGAGTCCTTCAGTGAGCACTCACAGGCTTCTCTGATCACCTTTAAAACAAAGTAGAAGACCTATTTAGTAGACCTCATCTACTAAAGGGTAACTTTCATGCTTAGACCAAACTTTGCTTTAAACAAAGAATAAAATCTTTTATTGCATTTCCGTAGCTATTAATGAAAAGATATGTTTTAAGAAGGGCTGTCGTTTATCCGGTTGACAGTTTTACTTCTGTTGATAGTGCTTCTAATACTTTGTATTTTGTCATATCCTTTGTGTTAAAGCATTTAAGGATTAAATTAAATGAGCTGCATGGCACTATTGTGTAAGAGGCTATAAAAGGGCTAGATGCATCTGGAATAGGAGAAGGCACTCTGTAACCACTCCCAGAGCATCCCAAGTACCTAAGGAAGGGAAGAGGTCATGTGGAAAGAGGTCTTACATCTCTCAACTCTGTCCAAACAGTAGGCCTGTGCTTCACGTGAAATGAGTGGCTATTGCCCTGGTGAAGTCCATCAATTCATGTCTGTTTTCGCAAGGTGAAAGTCTAGTTGACTTCCCCTTGAAGTTGGTTTGATTTTTTAAAGCAGAAATTGATAACAGGCTGCTTTGTTTGCTTACTGGCTGATAACACACAAAACTAGTATCCAAGCATGTAATATTTGAGATGTTTATCCCCCTTTACAGAAAAGGCTTAACAACTACAGCAGGACACCCATTGTTTGAATAGGCTGGGTTTATCAGTGCGCTGCTGAAAGCAGTTGAACAGGGGACTAAGGCTCTTTTCTATATTAGAAGAAAATTAACTCGTTTAAAGGAGGATGAAGAGAAGAAATACAGTTGAAACAATGCTGAATAACATCCAAGTATGTCAGGACAAGGTCCCTTCCAACCCAAATAGTTCTATGATTCTATACTGCTAACACCTGTTATTAGCAGAGGATATTTCTGTACTACAGTCATGATGAAAGGCATAAATTCTTAGAACAGGTTAAAGGGATTCTGCCCTGATAACAGATTGACAGCTACCCAGGGTAGACAGGGAGTAACTGTGATTGACATATGACTGAAAGCAGTAACTCTAAGTGACATAAATGAGTATGATCTTAGAGGATTGCAATGTGGGTGGGTTAACAGACACAGACATGTTGAAGTTGAAAGCAGTTGCTTGATGATGCACAGGATGAAAGTTTGAACACAAAGCTCTTCAGAACACACCCTGAAATTCATACTTCTCTTTTCTTTGTTTATCTTTCTTCAAGTCAATTATAACAACAATAAGAAAAGCAGACCAAAAAAAAAAAAAAAAAGCCCACATCCACATTTGCTAATTTTTCTCACAACAAAGAAAGAGCATATCACAAAAGTCCAAATCCTTTTAGGCTGCTCAGAGCTGGCACAATTTTAAAGGTTTGGTAGTCTAATTCATGTAGGCATCCAAAAGTTTGGCTGATGTTTGTTTCCCCCCCTCTCCTCTTAGATTTGAAAAGCTAGACCAGAATTACTGGGAGGAAAAAATCCTTTCAGCATTTCTGTGTTTTGTTTCACATTGAAAAGAAAATAGAGAACTCTGAAATGAAAAATGACTGGAAAAACTGACAGACCATTCTTGAGTCTCTAAAACTGTTTGTTTAGGTTCAATTCCAAATGGAGACAATAGCTTGCTATTTTGTTTTGTTTCTAAATGGGAATCAGGCTCCTCTTGATACACATACTATTCCAACAGCCATTCCTGATGGTATCAGGATCTGCTGTAAGAAAAAAGGCAAAGGAGACTGCAACTTTTATGAAAGGCTGAAAAAGGTAAATTAATCAAGTTTGGGATCTAAATTTCATTGTGTATAAGGTCTCTCTTAGCGCAGCATAGTTGTTGTTAAACCAAAATAACTGATGTTGGAACAAAGTGATGGACAGTAGACATTCTTAATTTATATTTTGCCCAGTGTCTAAATTTTAATTCTGATGCATGTTTGTAGTTGCTTAACTCTCTAGATGTTAACTCCAAAACTTCTGGCTCTTCCCTCTGATTGGATGAATTCTTAGAAGCCAGCAAGGGGTTCTCAGAGCTTTTTCAGTATGCAGAAGTAAAGCTGCAAAGCCAGCAAAAGCAAACAATGCAGATCAATATCAGTGTTATCCCCCATGTTCAGAAGGACATCTTCCTGCAATTTCAGTTCTCCTTTCCAAGATCTTGTCAAGGGCTGAAGTGGTTGTCAAGAGCTGTGGAGTACACTGTCGTCCATTAAGTAGCATTGCCTTCAGACAGACAGGTGCCTTTGGCAGCAGTTGAACTGCTCAAGTTCAATACTTCAGTGTGTTTTGCTTGAACTTTTATGTGTCTATTGAAAAGTCTCTTTTTGGAACTGCTTGGTCAGAGTTTGCATTCCTCTCTCATTCCAAAACTTTCCCTGCATTATTTCTGTTCTCCTGCCTGAAGCCTTCTTATTTGTCCATAACAGCTCATCTCAACCTCCTCAGGCTTGAGAAGTCAAATTCCAACCTCATGTTTCTGCACATATCTGTGTTCCTTCTAAATCTAGGTGACACACACAAGAGGCCTGCTACCACTAAAATAACTGTGAGTCTGTAAAACGCTGTTTCAGTGTATGTGACAAAATATCCTTCTCTTCTGGTCTAGAATTGCAGCGCAGTGTGGAGGCCATCTTCGCTCAGAGTTACTAAGGAGATATATTGCAATTCACACAAAACACAAAAGCAAATGAGCGAGAGAAAAAATTTGAGGGCTGGATATAAAGAACAGATTCCCAAGTCACAGCCTTTTGAAGGTTCCAGTGAGAAAGTAAAGGCATTTTCAAGGGAGTAAGGGAAAGGGTTGATGTGTTTCAAAATACAGTGTCTGCATGGGTGATGTTGGAGGTCCAGCACAGTGTGGATGAAATGGATTGCTTCAAAACCTAATATATAAGCTGAAAGATTTGTTCTGTGTTTGCTTGGGGGTTTTTTTGTTCGTTTTGGGTTTTTTTAGGATTCCCCCCCCAGCTCCCACCTTGTTTTCTGAGGCCTGCATTGTGTATGGGGGGTGAAGTGGGGAGGGGGGGTGGTGGGAGCAGATATGCTATATTTATGAGCATCTCCAAGATATTTAAAAATTTCTATTTCATGGCTTGGTATTGGAAGTTTAGGCACCTTATGATTTTGCTCACTCATGCTCCGCATTGCTTGTATATCACTTTTCAACTAAAATATGCTCCAAACTTCATGCATTAAGCATCAAGAAAAATTTAAATGTGCTTACAGAAGTAAGAACAGCTAACTAGGCAGCCTACCTGGTGCATATATTTAAAGATACAATGTCATACAAAGAATCTGTCCCAAACTTCCTCTGTGTTATTTCCTGTTGTAATAATCTCTTCTCTTGAAACCTTTTCCACCGTGATTAATTTTCTTCTCTAATCTTCCACCTCTTCCTTTGATCATCATTTTTAGTCCAATGACAGTCTGAAACATCAGTCTCCAGTGGCCCGTGTTCCATAGAAAACTGCATACCTGCTGCCAAGAAAAGTCATTTGCCCTCAGATTCCCAGGTCCCCTCCTTTAAAACTGACGAGGATGTGGATTCCATCTCCACTTCTAGTTCCTGCAGTCCAAAACACGTATTCAAAATCACCAAGTTGGGTGCATGTTTGACTGACCCACCCAATTCAGCTCCAGTGCTCACCTATACCCTTGCCATTGTACCACAGCGCAGGATATCTCTGTGTTACGTCATCGCTACTAAGACTGTGTAGGAAGGTGGCTCACAAGAAATCAATCCAGCTTACTGCAAAATTACTACATTGCTACTTTTAACTGAGTCTACTAGAACTGTCACAATCCTCCTCCTTTCAGACCCTAAGTATCTTTATCTTCTCAGTGTTCTTTGCCATTCTGTGGTGGGTTCTACGTTAGTTATTAGTACCTGCAAAAGACATCACACAGTTGTCTTGTATAGATCTATGAAAACATCACCTCTGTGTTGCAGAGAGGTGAAAAAGGCAAAGGGAATATCAAAAGTTATCGAGAGAAGCATAGAATAAGACAGAAAGCATCACTGTACCACTCTATACATTCCCAGTGTATTTTCAACCTAGAATATTGCAAAGAACTGGAAAGATTACAGCAAGTGTGATTTAAGGTATAGAGTGGTTTATGCAGGAGGAAGTACTAAATGGCTTCATTAGCTTGGGGGGAAAAAAAAAGCAGGAGATATTATGCAGATCTATAAAAGACATGTGGAGCAGAGAAAGTGAATAGGAAATGACTACTTGTTATTTCTCACAACACAAGAACTAAAGGGCACCCAGTGAATTTATAAGCTATAATAAATTAGCTTCAATACAATCTGAAAGCAACACCTTTCCCCACAGTATCTACTTGCAAGACTCGGCACCACAGTGTTTTGAGGAGGCCAGAAATTCACTGAACAAATTCAGAGGATAAATAGATTTGTGGCTACTGAACATGATGCTCTGCATACACTCTTTATGTCAGTTCCTTTAAGCTATTACATGACTTGAAGCTAGAAGATTGTTTTAGGAGAAGAAACAAAAAGTAACCTAGAACATATCCTGCTTATTGTAGGCCTTCCCAAGATAGCACTTAGGTTCTATCTAGGGGTACCTTTGGTCTGATTTTGTACAATCATTCTTATATTCTCTGGATGATGTCATTTGGACAGTAAACTCAAACACCGTTCCTATATTGAAGTGTAGTGAATGATTTACCTCATGGAGATTTGCACTTCATCTTCCTTGACACCATTTCATCTCACCAGACCAGACATGTTGGTCTTGAGCAAGGCAGGAGCCTCTGGTCCCAGGACCAGTCTTGTCTGGGTGAAGTTTTAAAAAAAGACAGTTGCATTTCTAAAACATAAAAATAAAATGGAAAGAGAAGTAACACTGAGTAATCTGGGAGATGTTTTTCTAACTGGACTTTATTACTGATAGTTTCTTGCTGTGGTTATTGCTATACATTTATTGAGCACAGCAGAGCTATTTTACTTGCTCTGGTTTTGTCTTCTAAAACTCCAAAGTGTAGAACTGTCACTCGTATTTCCAGGGATGAAATGCCAGTGTGATGTAATTTAATTATATGTAAGTTGGCTTAAATAACAGTTATGGTTTGTCTTTAATAGGCAGGTTTAGGATATGCATTTTTGTTTTGCAGTAACTTCCAATTTTTCTTTGACATCTTTCCTTTTTCACTGTAGCAGCAATTGTTCATGTGCTCGTCAGTGGTCATACAGCCAAGCAGCTCCATAGGGGGACAGGACTCAGCAAACTAAACGGGAGCCTGGTTCTCTAAAGGCTGTTTCATGCCAACCAGGAGATCCTCATAGTGTGAAGCAGCGCTGCACTCATCTCAACAGGGCTACTGCGTTTGGTGGGGGTTAAAAATCCAGTCCTATGTGTGTGAGATTCTCTCTTTATGCTGATGCAATTATCATCACTGCGCCTGGGGAAGGTTTTGCTTCTGCATCTTCTCTTTATGGCTTAGCAACCCTACAAATGCTTTTTTGAAGACTACCCAAACATGCGGCAAGCTGTGTTTGTGGCTGGGTGTTGCTTCTTGCATGAGCTTTGATGCCACGGGCTTGGCGGCAGTGAAAGCGCAGCAGCACTGGCTTTGCTGCAGCCTTAGTGCCCGCACTGGGGCCCCAGCACTCACCTGGTTTGTCCAGCTCAGCCCACGCTGCCATCTCACACTGCTGGGAACACTCCCAAACCTGGGTTTGCCTCGACATACCAGGAGTGTGCTTCCCTCCCCACAGCACACTGAGGAGGCAGGAGTTACTCTGGGTTGCCTCCCTGCCAGCAGTGGCTCATCGGGCTGTGTTGAACTGGTTTGCTTCTTGCGTATGGCAGTAGAACAAACCTGTCCCTGTGCTGCTGCTCCGGCTCAGTCTATCATCTTAAAAGACACGGTCCATTTAACTAGCTTTCCTTCTTTGTTGTAGGTTAGCTGTGGGTCAGCTTTAGGTTGTCAGCTGTAAGCAAAGGTCAGCTGGCTGCCATGCAGCATGGTCCTCGTCCTTAAAAACACAGGTTCTCATGCATCTTCACAGTACCTTGCCCATCTTGTGAGAAAGCTTGTTTTGCTAGACTAGAGTGCTTCGGCTTCCGTTGTGACAGTAGCAGACCTATCAGGATGGTAACAAAAAATTTTCTAGTCTCATTGTTACAGGCTCATAATGAGAGTGTTTTCTGCTGTTTCACTAGAAGGTTTTCCTTACAACTTTTTGGTAAGGAGAAACTGATCTCAGCCCTATCAATGAAATTAATTATTATGGGGTGTAACAGTTGGTGCCTATAAATCAAAGTGAATCCTTCAGTTTTTCTGCTGTGCTCAGAGTCTGTCTCTTCTGATGCTAAACCTAAGGCTTGTTCTTTCCTGCATCCTAGACAGCCCATCAGAGGTTTGAATTCTGGATGTGAAAGGGATTCTCACAAGCTCACAAGGAGCCAGTTGGGTTCAGTTATACTGCTGCTCTTTCCTTTATCATACACATTTGCTACATTGCTCAGAAAAAGCATCAAACCGGTTTACATATCCATGCTTGCAGACTCCCATCTTAGATATGACGCTTAATATCCTCTTAATGTTTAGTCCAGCTTCCTAAGAAAGTGAGGCTTATGGAAACCTTATGCAAAAGGAAAAGCCCCACAAGGTTTCTTAAAAAAGACAATAAAAACTAGCCAGTGCGTACATGAATCAGAAAATTTATTTTGAGATATTTAAGACAGAGAAAGTGGGCGGTATGGAGCTCCTTTTCTCAGTGGCTGCAGGCACCGTCCAACTGTCTGTGGGATGATGACAGGGTAGAGGCAGGGAGTATATGTGTTTCCACAGGTTACTCCATCACCTTCAACTAACAGGACCAGAGGCAATGGACACAAACTGAAACACAGGAGGCTCCATCTGAACATCAGAAAACACTTTTTTATTGTGAGAGTGACCAAGCACTGGCACAGGTTGCCCAGAGAGGTTGTAGGGTCTCCCACCTTGGAGATATTCAAAAGCCATCTGGACATGATGCTGGGCAATCAGCTTGGGGTGGATCTGCTTGAGTATAGGTTTGGACCAGATGGTCTCCAGACGCCCCTTCCAATCTCAACCCTTTCATGCTTCTGTGATAGAGGACCACATAATGTTAAGGTTGACATGTAGTTTGCCAGCATTGTGGTTTTAGTTTGTTGCTGGTGGTATGTCATGCATGCTCAGAGTCGTACCAGGAAGGGCTGTCAGGATGCATTAGAATAGGCTGCTCTAGGCATGGTCCACAATCACATCTGAAGTGCAGTCTGACTTCTTTACAAGGAGAACTTCTGGATTTGGTCCCAGCTGGAGCACAGGAGCGTTCTCATGTGCAAGCATGTCAGGCAACTGAGGAACATGACACAGGATGTGAAACTGGGAAAGAAACTACATGGCAGTATTGAAACACATAAAAACCTCTTTATGTTGCCTTACAGCAGTGTGTCCATCAATAAGAATTAGGCCCCTAACATCAGGAAGAGTACCACCTAATGTCATTACTATTAAAAGTCAGTGTTTCCCTGCTGCTCCCATATTGTGAGAAATCACAGCAGTCCCCTATTTTTAGAACAGAAGTGCAAAATATCAGATCTCATTGTGCAGTACTGTGCCTGAATAACTGTTACATTTTTAGGGGAGTTAGTATTTTACAGTGATATTTAATTAGACAGCAAGTTGAAACAGTAAAACGCTTTCTAAACGCTAAATATGAGTATTAAAAAGCATGAAAAAGTAGGTAAATTCCTATGGGCTATGCATTCCTACATTCCTATGGGCTGTGTGCAGAAATCAGAATGGACTGAAGCAGATTTTATCTCAAGCCATTTAAAAAAAGAGATGTGCAAGCTTTGCCTGTGCTGACTTAACAACCATAGAGATCAACCCTTCACAAAATCCCCTTTTGTAATCAGCTTGCATGTCTTCCTTCAGCACCACAGATCACGTACAAGCCCTTGCACAGCACGTGTGGGCATCGCTAATAAGATTTACTCCTTATCCATGCCAAGTTTCATCAGCCACTGAGAAGGCAGCTTGCTGAGCAGAGGGAAGAGTTGGATTGCGGTGGATGCTGCTGAGACTAATAAGAAATTTGGCAAGAATATGGTGGATTATTGCCATAATATAATAATGTTTTTAAAACAAAAAAATATATCCTTTCCAAATCTCTTTGAAAAGCAGGGAGCAAAATTTATGGGGATTATTTGTATTCAATAAGGTGGCAAGCCAGTTACAGCAGGTCATCACCGAGCCCACTGAAATAATTATCACAGGCAGGTAGGAACAAGATAGAGATGAGACTGCCCTCCATTTCCTCATAAGATGTCATAAAATATTGGGGGGCATATTCCTCCCCTCTTGAGTGCATAAAAATTAGTTGCCTTGGCTGGAGAATAGGTCCTCAGAGTCATACAGTATAGAGTTATAACTGGTTACAGTTTATTTAAAAAGTGCTTCTCTGAGGACAGATAAAATCTTTCAGAGTTGAATTTTCTTCCTTTTTTATTCCTCTTTTCTCCTGCTGCTCTGCAATTCAATTGCTGAAAATCTCATTTACCCAGCGGCTGAATTCAGATCCGGCCATGGTCTGTATTCTCTGCTGTGAACTCTAAGGAATGAGTAGCTGCTTGATAATTTCATAGATTATTTTTTCCCCAGTTTTCCAGTTTCAGTATAGGTCATACCAGAGCCCTTCCCTTAATAAGGAATTAAGAAAGTCCTTAATTTCTGATGCTAAGGGAGGAGTGCAGGCATGTTTGCCTTACCTCAAAGACTATTGCTTCTTCGCCGCTTTGATATCTTTCTGCACTCTCTCACGATGCACGTACCTTGAGTGATATGGATGGTATGTGCATGTATAAAACAGCTTCTAAGTGGAACACTTTAGCTACCTAAGTGAAATATTTCTTACGCTTGGCAGATGTAAAACATTGATAATTACAGATAGTAACTAACTGATTTTAAAATAGTATTTTTGTGCAGAAATTAGCAGCCAGGCATCCAATGCAGCATTAAGAGCGTAAAGAGTTTTGCCCTAGAATACCCCCACAGTTTTATAGATACAGATTATTATGCATTTCTTCACTATTAATAAATGTAGTCCTGCGAATTACACAGCAGTTTACATTCGGGGGGGCTTCCTCCCTGCTGACTGGTAGCCAAGTGCCTGACCGATTTAGGCAACTAACCTAATCCCCTGCCTATGTTGCTGAATCGAGCTGTGATATTTGTGTTCGTATTATGTCGCACCTGATTGATTTAAATAGGATTAGTCATGATGAAAGACAGTATTAATGGTGAGTGAGCACGTGGCACGATTCAAAACGGGTGTCTCACTGGGACCTGAGTGCAGCCTTACAATATGCAATAGAATGAACTCTACTGCAAGACGTCCCAGTAGAAACCACCCCCCAGTACTAACGAGCTGCACATCGTTCCTTGCAGATTCAGCCGAGAAACCCAGAAACAGAGGGCCCAGAGAAAGCTTTAGTGCTCAAGCTGTGGAGTTTCATCTCCAGTGTAATTTTTCATTGGAGGTTTGTAATTTGTAGCAATAGAGATTTGATTCCCGTCAGTGGAAGGCAGGCAGGAAACTACCATGGCCCCTTGTATCTGGGAATACAGTAGAGACTCGGCAAGACACGGTTAAGTCCAAGTTCTTCCTGCATTTATTCCAGGGGGAAAAGATGGCAGATAAAATCCCTACCTTCATTTCAGTTGTTTGGGTGCCACAACTCTGCCCCTGACATAACATCCTCATTTAGAGTATCTGACTGCTAACACCATCTGCTTGCTATTTGTTAGTTACTTTGGAGGTGAGGAAATAGAATGATGATTAAAAACAAATCTGTGAGGTCTCCATCAACTCCTCCCCGCTACACACAGCACTGTTATCTATAAAATGGGCCTCTGGTGATTTCATAGCACTGCTGGCCAGAACCTGTTGTTCTTGGGCCACTGTTCCTTGCCTGGGTGCTGGAGAAAGCTGGTTTTGAAGTGACATGGACGCTGCCTTGAAAAATGTTCTGCTGAGAATTTTCTGGTTTAATTATAGGGGTGGGGGGGGGGGGGGAGGGGTGATACTTTTTACACAGGTGTTAAATTTCCTGGAGTTAATCGGGTAGAAAAATGCCTCTGAGGCATCATTCAGTCCATTAACTGCAATGCCAACTGCCACTGGCTGGAGTTGAATACTAACAGATTTTATAACTCTCTATGATAATTGACAAAGCCAGACAGATTCACAGTTCAACGTGGCCCTCCTGTCTTACCTGCTGCCTTCTGTGTTTATATCCCCAGTGCCTGAAACATGCTTCCTTTTTTAACAGGGGAGACGTGAATATAAGAAGCTGGGTTGTTTTGCTCATTTATGCGAAAATTATACAGATGAGTGAACACCCAGCAAACCAGGATCACTATCCCCTCCCCCACCTCTACTGATTACTTTGAGAGGAACAGTATAGCTGCATTATGTCAGACACGTGCCCCGTGACACATGGAGCAAAACAGGGAGCAGTTGAAAAACTAATTTTTAAGACTGCAGTTTCCTGAGAGAAATATTTATTCCTAAGACAAATGTGAAAAAAAATATAGAAGAAAAATGAAAAGGTGTTGCTGCTATTTAGTCTATATGTGTTCTTTCATTGGCTGCTTCAAATTATGCCATATGAAGGCTTTTAATAGTTTTTTCCACATAGACAGCATCCTGAATCAGTGTCTTTCCTTGTAGCAAGCCCTCGTAGCTTCTTCATTGCAGAATGCAGTTCAGCAGAGAGGTGTAGAGCGCTCCCTAAATCGACATAGGTTTTATGTGCACCCACTTTGGATTCTTACCTCCATATTTCACTTAGACTATTAGGACCTTGCCCTGTTAGTTCTCAGCTAGGAGTCTCCAAGCAGAACTTCGTTGAAACGGGTCACGACAATTTAGTATGCAGAATACTTCCCTGAGTTTCTATTACACCAACATCCATAGAAGATGCTGAGCTTGCAGTCAACTAAGGATGAGACATAAACCCCAAAATCCTTATTTCTTGGAGTGGTAAATTATCCCAAATTACACTTAAAGGAATAGGTTAATATTAGTGTCCTGATCATATTACATTATACACAATTAAAAGTTCCTCCCTGCAGTTTCTGTAGGATATATGGTATTCCTCCCATACCTCCCATGGGGGGGTGTTCTGATGTGATCAGGAAGGGACCATATAGCTAACTGTTTAATAGCTTGTTTGTCTATGTGGTATCCCTGCAGCAGTCTTATTTCTTTGTTTGAAGTTTTTAATACACATGCATTTATAAGGCACTTGGGAATGTGAGGATAAAAAGCAACAAATAAATATGTTTGGAAAGTGTATGTTGCACTAAATCAGCAAAGGGTAAAGAGCTCCAAAAAGGAGAAGGAAAGAAAATTCGCTCCACCTTAGAAAACTAACGTGAGAGCTGCTGAGTAAAAAAGAAGAGTCATCCAGCTGGGATTTATTAAGTGGAAAGCTTTTTTTAAAAAAAGCTGTGGAAGACCAGAAATCAAAGATCGCTGTATATTTACTGGCTTTTTTGAAGCATCTGTTCTCTAATATCAGAGTATCTCACAAAGACTAATCAACTGATCTTCAGAATATACTTATGAGTTTGAGATGTGTTCGCCTCATTTTACCATCAGAGGAATAAAGAGATTATTTGTCCAAGGCTACAGAGGAAATCTGTGACAGAAATAATAATGTAGGCCTGAATCCAGTGCAGTGACTCAACCATAAAACCGTCCAATCTTCTGTCAGGGTAAGAAGGCAATAAGGGAGGGCTGTTGGTATCATTCATGGCCAAAGGAGAGAAGCTGATGAGAGACATACCTCCCACACATCCCCCACCCCACCCCCCGCCCCAAACAGATGGAGTGGGCTATATCATGCTGGTTAGGGTGGAGAAAATCTAACCTTTATTCTTGGGAATTGGTTAAAGGCATATAGAATGCTATAAAGGTATTTTCAGCTAACCCTTGAGTCTAAAAAAAGCCAGGACCCTTTACCTGTAATAAAATCTGAGACTGTGTTTTGAGATTTGTCCACATGTGGTTGTCATAAAAAACTACGAGACTCGTATGCCAGTGAAGATGATAAAGTCTACATTACAGGAAGTTAGATTGACAAAATACAGATATATCTAACATAAAAAAGAAAAAATATCCCCTTTAGTGCTCCAAGAGGTGTTTAAACCAGAGTTTCTAATATTTAGAAACCAAAACCAGCAAAAATAATGTTATTTAATGTGTTTTTCTTCAGCTTTTAACCATACATTGCTAAGATTGTATTATTAAAAGCCTTTTCTCTGATAACTTCCACTCATGGGGAATGCTGGGTGAGCTGACCACATTTTTGGCCTAGTTCGTGCAAGGGGACCGTTGTCATGCACTGTTATTTGAGCGTATCTCATTATTTATGTTACTGCCAGTGAGAATATCCTGTAACCACATTCAGTCTGGTTAAGTGGGATTTTTATGCTGGGCCTTTCACATCCGTATTGTAACTGCTGTCGAACACAAGAAAGCTGATGCAACTTCTATTTAGGTATATTAACTTACTTGTGATAAAGGGTTCTCAGTCTTTCATCCTAATTTTCAAGGTACATCTACCAGTTGCATCATCTGCTTTTAAGGGATCCAAGAGCTCGGAAAAATAAGACTACTGTCATTATGCATACTTTTTCCGTGCAGAAGACTTAACCATACAAACTTTAGGGCTTTACTGATCAAAAAAGTTTAAATTCACTGCTTTCTAGGACTTCTCAGTAAATAGGATAAAATTGCCCTTATTGTGCATATTTTCCATAAAGACAGTTGATCAAAGGGAGCTGCAGGTAACTGAGTTCAACAGCGCAGGTATTTGGTCTACTTTTTATTTGCAGTATAGTTTTAGTCTGGGCAATGTGAATTGTTCTCAGAGTGGGTGTAAATGCAGTGCAATTTACATACACTTTAAAGTGTCTCATCATAGCCAGAGTTGATAAAAGGTTGTGATTTTGTATTATAGCTAAACACACCCAATGGATGGCAGTCGTTGAAACGACAACTTCCCTTCTCCTCTCTTCTTCCCCAGTACAGATTCCTGCCCACTTTACCCTATAGCTTCTACCATGAGATTAGGGGAGCTATGCTGGAAAAAAACAATTTACCCTACTAAATCTTACTAGGTTCTCCACTGGGGTTACATGAGTACAACTTTCTGCACAAGTCTTAGCTGATTTGTTAATAGCCAACAAATAAATTGTGCTGAAACACTAGACTCTACTCCCATGGTGATTAAATATTACAGTACATATGGTATGGAAACATTAAACCGTGTTTGAAGGCCTCACAACGCCTAAACACAGCATGCCTGCCAACTGTTGACCATACGCTATAGCTGACATAAACATGGAGTTGCCTCCTGCTATCCTGCACCTGGATTTGCTGCGCAGATAAATCTTAGACGTTATTGCAGAGGAAGGCCTAGCAAGGGCTTTGTATACTTTCCCTCCACCGTAGCTGCAGCAAGTAGGCCATGCACCCCCACCAATAAAAACAGATGTAATCTTCCGTCTGTTTGAAATGAGTTTGTCACGTCACACAAGACTTCTTGTCACCCTGTCCAAACATTGCAGCGCTTCTGTATTTCTCTTGGTGAAACTAGACAACAAGATATCCTTGTGTTATACTAACTGCATCTAAAATGCAGTAGTATTTAGGACTGATGGGTCAGGGTGAAAGGTGCGGCAACAGTCTAAATGCTGTACACGGTGACTTCGGTCGGTCTGGACAGTATGTCAGCTTGAATACTTCTGTCTTGTAACTTTGCACTCAACGTCTGGCATTAAAGTCTTAGAAAAAGAAGACATAATTTCTGAGTAGATTTTTTTTTTCTGGCTTCTTTAGTGAAGTTTCCTACTGCAACTTCAGCTCAAAAGAAATTTACAGCATTTTAGAAGATTATATGAACAAAATTAACTCCTGGCAATATTAATTATTCACAAGTTTCCTCTCCTTTCATTTTATGGTTTAAATGTTATGTAGAATTATTTACTCATGAATAAATAGCCTTGATGTTTTTTTAGACCTCTGTAATATCTGATATATGTAAAAGCTGTACGAAAATAACTGAAAATATGCTACCAGTGGGCAATTTCTCTGTGTTTTGTGGCACAGAGCCATATTGACTTGCTTAGCACTAGCATGCAGTCATCTTATTCCCATGTTATTTCACAGTGAATACCATCTGACATCTTATTCTGAAAATAGCAATCCACACGGAAAGTGAAGGCCTTTTTTGAATCCTGCCTAAAACCCAAAGAATTAATTTCTCCCTTTACCTATTGTGCTGGTTTTAGTCAGGACAGAGTTAATTTTCTTCACAACTGCTGGTATGAGGCTGTGTTTTGGATTTGCACTGAGAATAGTACCGAGACGCTGGGTTTTAGTTGGTGCTAAGGAGTGCTTGCACCAATTCAAGGACTTTTCAGCTTCTGATATTGCACCTGTGTTCCCAATTTTCTTACTACAAGCAGCTGGGGTCAGAGGGGCCGGGGATGACACACAGTTCAGAAAACTAACCAGAGGAGTATTTCAGTCCATAGCATGTCATGCTCAGTACCTAAGCCAGGGGTTGGCCGGTGGGCCAACTTGAAAATTCAGTACTACAATCTCTTTCACTGTGTATTACTCTTTCTCTTTCATTCTTTGTTTCTGTTGTTGACAATTTTGTCAAGCAATGAATCTCATAATGCCCTTAATCCCCCCGTAGTGTCACACTGATGAATTCAGGCCTGGGGTGTCCTAAATAGTCTGACCTGATGGACAGATTAACTGGAGTTGCAGCTGGTAGTTCAGGTGGTTACTTCTGGTCACTGATGCATACAAGGCTGTCAAGTTGCTGTTCAGAGGGCTTTTGAAGTTGAGCCATTTTACTTCACAAATGGGGTGGAGTAAGACTGCATGTATCGCCAGTTATCAAAACTGAGGTGAAGGGCAATAGCTGATTAAGACGGTGACACACCCCTGAGAACTGAGTGACCAAATGTTAGTTGGTTTTTCTGACTTGTTCTGAAACCCCATTAAACCACATATTACTTTCAAGTAAAGCAGTGACGAGGTGGAAGCGTGTGCAGTCTTTTGCTGAGGGAGGAAAAAAGGGCATTGAGATGCAAATTCTCATGGTACAGTTACAGTTTTCTTTAGTCTAATCTCATAGCCCCCAGATTTTTGTACAACCATTAAACGGTCTGGAACGTATCTCCTCTATCAGTACAAAATCAAGCAAAGTCATTATGCACAGCTGTACTATAGAAGTGTCACAATGCAATTATTTCATTGCACAGAACAGATGCATGCTGCTGGCACCTCGGAGCCAACAGGAGCTGCATGGAGCTTGTATCAGCAGGAATTCGCTTTCACATACATCACTTGGGGACACGAATGTGCAGTGTGACAGGCCCATCACTACCAATAATTCATCTCATTTACTGTGGCAAGGCAGATACTTGGTTGTGTCTGAAAGCCAACAGGTCAGTGGCTTCATCTAACAGCTCATGCTGTTCCCAGCAGTGCTACGTTCCTACTAATAATTTAATCTTATATTTGAAGTTCAGTTCCTAGCAGTTTACCTCCTCTTTCTCATTTTCTTTCACTTTTGCTTAAGAATATAATGGTCCATTTCAGCAAAATTAACTGCAATTTCATGGATCACTACAACCGGAATAAGTTTTATACATAATACTGTAATCCATCTATTTGTTCCCCAGAATGCAAATTGACTTGATGAGCAATTCTGTGTCCTATGTAAACAATCCTAGTTCTAATTGAGAGTGCTGGATTTTCAGTGAAGAAGGGCGAGGGAAAAGAAGATTGTTTCTCTGGCTTTGACTTTCTGATAATTTTTCCACAGTATTTCATTTAAATTTTAAAAAGTCTATCATACAGATAATATAGGCAGTTTCCTTGATTTCTTTTTGAATTAAAACTCTGGTGGTCTGCTTGTGCTTCGTTCTTTCTATTCCTCGGTACAAGTAGTTTTCAAAATTTGGATTCTCATATAATATGCCAGATGACAATATCTAAAATACACAATTCCTCTACCCTGTAGACACCAGTTATCTCATGGGCAAGAATAGAGCATGGCTCTTGTATTTCCATCAGTATGTTGGTAATGTGCAAGAAGAAACACTCTACAATAGGATGAGTAATAGGAAGTTCATTTTCCATGGCCCCTCCTGCATTCAGATTCTTTGCAGGGATTTCCAACAGGTGAAATAATTCATATGAATTGGATAATTAACTTTGTAGTGTGGATATTTTCTACTATTAATTGATTGGCATTTCCATTTCTTTTCACTATAAAGTTGTTAGCAATTATCAAGAACTTCTTGCAAGTTCAGAACTGAAAACAATGCCTAGAGACGATATTGAAAAGAAAGATAACAGCCTTTATATGCTGTTACAGGTTTCCTCAACTACTAAGTTTCTCAAACAATTTGATTAATTATGAGATAGGAAAAGTTATAATGGCAAAGATGTTTGAGTAGTAAACACTGAGTCTTTACTTTAAATGTAAAATTCGTTGGGAGTACTGACTTGAAGTCCATTAAGTTAGCATTACCTCACTTCTCCAAGAGTAACAGGCCTGCATTATCAAAATTACTGGGTAGTAGTTTTAAACAAAAAGAGGGAAGTATTCGTCCATACTGTACATTAAGTAAATTGTGGCATTTATGGCCACAGAGTGTAGTTAAGGGCAAAACCCTAAATAGACAAATTTACGGAAAATAAGTGGCTCTTAAATATAATTGTGTAGATACAATCTCTGGCTCAACAAGTCCCTAGATTGTTGCAAGGAACAATTCCTGGAAGGAATGTCAAGAGAAGGCACACTTTGTTTCTTTTCTTCTTGCCCATTTTCTGTAAATAGGTTTTACTGGCACTCTCAGCTAGAGGACACTGGGCCAGATGGGCCTTGTGCCTGACCCTGTACACTGTTTTAGTGCTCTTATGTGCATTATGGAATCTTTAGTATGATTCCTAGGCCAAATCACATTTGCTTCAAAACCAACTTGTTTCTACCAGTGGCATCTGTCAGAACTGCAGAATGAGCAAACCTGCTGGCTGAAACTGCTTCAGCACTTGCTTCCTAACTGACATACACCTGGGGTGCTTAGTAACTTAAGTTGCCTGGGCTATCATCGCACTGAGCAGCCACGTTAATTAGGCTATTCTCATATTTGTACTTGTATAACTAGCAATTTGTATACACAGATTCTGTCTGTCTTCTCCAGTGCAATTCCCTTCATTAATCTAGGAAAGCACAGCTATGAGAAAGCAATATAAACCCCAATCAGTTGTATTTTAGTATGTATTTTAGAAGCAGGAAATATTATTCTTGCTTATTTTCAAACCACTAATTTTCAGAAATCATAGAATCACAGAATGGTTTGGGTGGGAATGGACCTTAAAGATCAACCAGTTCCAACCCCCTGCCATGGGCAGGGACACCCTCCACTGGGGCAGGTTGCTCCAAGCCTCATCCAGCCTGGCCTTGAACACTCCCAGGGATGGGGCACCCACAGCTTCTCTGGACAACCTGTTCCAGTGCCTCACCTCCCTCTCTGGGAAGAATTTTTTCCTGACATCCAATCTGAATCTCCCCAATTTCAGTTTAACCCCGTTACCCCTTGTCCTGTCACTACCTGCCCTTGTAAAAGTCGCCCCCCAGCTTCCTTGTAGCCCCTTCAGGCACTGGAAGGTGCTGTAAGGTCTCCCTGGAGCCTTCTCTTCTCCAGGCTGAACAAGCCCAACTCAGCCTGTCCCCATAGCAGAGGGGCTCCAGCCCTCGGAGCATCTCCGTGGCCTCCTCTGGACTCACTCAAACAGGTCCATGTCCTTCTGATGCTGGGGGCCCCAGAGCTGGACACAGCACTCCAGGTGGGGTCTCACAAGAGCAGAGTAGAGGGGGAGAATCCCCTCCCTCAACCTGCTGGCCACACTTCTTTCGATGCATTGAAAATGCAAAGTGGATGCTAATTTATTTTCAATTTTTGGTATTTCAACTCATCTCTCTTTATATTCAAAACCCTCTCCACTGATATGTATGCCTAAAGTCAGCAGTGATGTAACTTTTCCTACGCTCTTATTTGTAAAGGTTTTGTCACTTTTAAGTTTGGGTTTTTCTGAAAATAACATGGAAAATTTGGTTTTCCTTACTCTCTTTGTGCTTTCTTTGTGTAGCTGTAATTACTTGCTATCTTTCTTTGATCTATTAATTTAAATAATCTGCCAAAAAAATCCCAATTTTAGCTGATAGGCCTTCTCAAGTCATTCTTGATTCCTTCCAGTGTTATCCACTCTTCAGTGTCTCAGAGTTGAAGAAGGCCTGTTGACTGGTGCCTGACTTTCTCTGATCCATTATTGATAAAATAATTCAACAGTGTGAGGTGTTTACATGCATATCTCTAGTTCTTTCCACAGTCACTCATCCCGTGGCATACCCTGTCCATAATCTCAGGAAGAGAATCTGCACTGTATGCTAGTTCACTGATCTCTCACATTAGCGAACTTGGGGAGCCCCAGAGATCATTACACGTTGCTTCTCTGACTTTTACGTTGGCCTCAATATTTTTATAATTAAGTTTTTCATGTGCCTCCTGAGTGACATAGGTAAAAAGTTATTGTGCATCTAGAGTCAGTGAGTGATGCCAGACATTTCTTGTGATGCTTATTCTGTTCTCCAAATTAGAAAACTCTACACAGTTCTGCAAATGTAACAGCTCAAACATGATATAATTCACTTAAAATTCTGGAGAAAGAAGCAGAGACAGAAATAATTTCATTCTACATTTCTCATCTGTGTAAGACAGCCAGCACTGGGATTCCATGGTAGCAAAATCAAAGAACAGGAAGATAGAAAATACTGCTTTCTGCAATAACCTTTTGGTCCCATGTAACTCTCCTTAACCAAAAAATACAGCAACCATGACGGACCCAAGGAGAAAATACAGAGGATAGGCCTAGCCTCTCCTTTTGGGGGTTTGACACCAAACTAGAAGGAAAGTGGCTTGGTTCTACTCAATAATGTATGCCATAATTATTAAAGTGCTTTGTTATTTATACGTTGAAAACCCCATATTCAGTAGTTACACAGTCTAGATTGAATGTCTACCAAAAGCATGGAGAGCACTATCAAGTAAAAGAAGAAATGGATTATCTGACTTTCCAGTAAGCTTGTTTAAACGTAGCCTAATACCTTCTTCTGTTAAACCACAGCTTCAGTTGACTTATGGTGCTACTGTAGCTAGCATTTTGATCACACCTGTAACAAGATCCAAATACAAGTGTCAGGTCCAGGAAAGTTGCATTACAGCAAAAGGACAGTATCTGCAGCTAGGGAGAAGGGAAGGAAATGTCTCGTGTCAATCCACTGCAACCCTACTGCCTTCAGAATTGTTGAAGGGCTCTAAACAAGAGCAGAAAGTTGAAGGAATTTAAAGAAGACCTTCGGTTTGCCTGTGAATTGCTCTGCTAAACCGTAACAACAGTGTTTCTAGACTGATCAGCTTGGATCTGTCAGCTTTCACAGCTGGTACACTCAATAGGAGGTGCATTTTAGTCAATGCAGTAATAGCACAAAAAGGGAATGCAGCCTCCAAATGATTTAAATGATGCTTGTGAATTGTCATTTCACAGCTTTATGAGATGTTCCTGTTCCCTCCCTTCCTCTTACAAGTTAGCGTCAGGCTGGGTAGATTTCTGTGCCATTGCCAGCTGAGTCACCAGAGAAGGGTCCGCCTTCATCATGTATCAGTTTGATTTCAAGCCCTGACAAACACCCAGCCTCAAGAAGGAAGACAATCTGTAATACACATTATGAGCAGAAAAGGTAAAAACATTAAGATTCGTAATAAATGTTTGTTTTCTATCCGAGCCCCCTCCCCACAGCCCCACTTCTGAGCATGCTTTTCCTGTCTGCTAGCTGCCACAGTCCAGATTGAGGGATATTTTTAATGCCAGGATAGGCATGAATTTCAAGCAAAAGATCAAAATGGGACCTTTTTAATTTTTTTAAGAATAGAGCTAATTAACCTTTTTATCAAACTGCACACATCTTCAAGTGACTTAGATAGGAAATATATTGGTTTAATTAAGATTTCACAGGGAGAGACTGTTGCAAACACTTGGAGCTGAGAGAAAGTGGGATCTTTATGAGGAGGGTGCTGTATGTTTTACAACTCCCCGCGTCTCTTTGTTGTTTGTGCTTCAGATGGACTCCATTTTTATCTCTCTCTTTCCTGCTGAAACTGATTTTATCATGTGTTTCAATGAAGCTATTAAAAACTTCAATCATGAGATTCCTCTTTTGCCTTTTTATGTTTCTCTCTCTCTCTCTGTGTCAGAGTTGCACTGTGACATCGGTTATATGACACCATACATTGATTTGCTTTGTTTTGCGAGTCGACTAGATAATCCTCTTGCAATCCGAACTTGCTTTAACAGAAAACTTAGTGCCCATGTTTTCCTCAGCTCGGTTGATTTTTGCAGGTCTAGGATTTTGATGAGGTCTGCTCTCAACAAGCAACGCATGTCATGCTTTCTTCTGTTTCCTTGGTTTTAGTAAATGGTGGAAAGTTCAAGAGTGACAGCGTGAAGTTCTACAGACACATGGAGAGAACGTGAACAACGTCAGCATCCACTTCTCACCTTCAGGAGCTCAGGAGTATTTCGGCGGTGTAAAAGGAACGTACTACAGCGACATGGCGTTGCAACACAAGTATTTTGGAGGGAATACCACACAGGACTTCTACACCGACAAATCATGTACTCTTAAGTGCTCAGATGTAGTTATTTATCCAGTACTCTAAGACATTAAAAGGCTAGGGTGTGCTAGGGATAAAAATGTGTCAATACGGTTGACTCGTAACTAAACCAAGCTATTAGCCTAACAGATCCTCCCCTGACCAAAAAAGAAACAAAAAAAGCAAACCAGAACTGAAACATAAAATTTGGTAGGTGTTAGCATTTAAATAATGTTCAAATTGAGCCACTGAGACTATAAAGGCCCGAAGCCTGGATATAGCCATGCATTAATTTCCTGTCTTTCGCTTTTGTTTGTCAGTTGATGTCAGACAAATCATGTCATATAAAAGAAGCTGAACACTGTTTAGGCCTTAGTGTTAGCAGACAAGACATCAACATTTGATTCTTGCATTCTGTGCCTCTGTTCTTGCGCCAATTTTATGTGATTAGTGCTACAATGCTGCATCTATAACTGATTTTTGGGTTGCTCGCAAGATTGAAGGCTCTAAAGCAAAACAAAAAATATTTTTGGCTGAATACTTCAGAGTATTTAATCTTAGCCCAAATGGAAAGTTGTGTTTTGCCCAATTTTGTTTTGTTTAAAGCAGTTTTAGCTTTTTATTCAAATCAAAGTAAATTTTGAGATAACGAGCAGTTGTAAACTGAAAATCAGAACATTTCATATTGAATGTACTTAAACCATTAAAAATGGCAAAAGACTCATTTGACAGAAATTCACAAAACAGGCTAACTTTTTGGACCAAAAAGATTGAATGCCTTTTTTTCAGTATATTTCAATATTATCACAATTTTGCCTATTTGTAACACCTGTGCTCTTTTGAGGGACACAGATGGAACCTGAGCAATCTGGCTGCTTGTTCTTCAAAGTCAACAATAATTAGGAATTAAAACATGGGTGTTTTTCTGCTGCTTTTGAGCAGCAGGCTGGAAAAAGCACAGACCATTTGGCCAGGCTCTGAACCATACTCGAGGAAATGGCATCCCATCTAGATCCTCAAACTGGTACTAAGTCAAGAGAAGTGGCTTTAGGAAAGCAGGGCGTGTAGATCTCACTGACTCAAGAACTCAATAATTTATGAATCTATTTCAGCTGCAGCAAACGGTCCTTTCCTGGCTTACAGCCTACCACACAGAATTTAGATTATGTTTTCAGGCTATGATTTTAAGTGGTCTTAGAGTGATGGCTGCAGGGAGAAATTTCACTCAGTGTCAAACCCTCGATGTTTTTCTCTGACGTGCCTGGTGCTAAGGGCTGCAGGCACAGCACCAGACAGCCCACCGGCCAGTGCAAGGACTGCCTTTCCTAAGGGGGCTCTCTGCTCTCCAGCAGCAACCAGTTTTCCCATCACCCATGTCCATTCTCCCACAGGGCCCCCCTGGCAGCACCCAGGTGGGAGGATAGACTAGAGCTCTGTGGGCAGGGAAGAAAAGGTGGGAGGAAAACAGCCTTTTGGGAGGCCACACCCCAGCAGCGACAGGATGAACGTGCAGTAGGGGTAACTCTTGTTCCAGTGTAATTAATGCCTGAGGTTAATTACCAAAAGGGTTGACATAGGTGAGGACACACAGGTGGGCTCATATCACCAGGACCAGCCTCCTACTTCTCAGCTGTGGCACAGGTGTTGCCAGAGAAACGGACACTGCTTTGGGTAGTCACCCTGCCCAGGCCACTGGCCTCACAATGTGCCCCTGCTAGTGAGGGCAACTGAGGGCAACTGATGTAACAGCTAAATAGGCAAACGTGCCTTTTCTGTGTTCTCATAAGAATCAGGTTTTCATATCTTTTTTCTTACAGGTTGAAGACAGCCACCTGGTTCACACTAATCGCAAGGTTTGATGAAATCCTGAACTTTTTTATAGCAACTCCTTGGCCTGTGTCTACACAGGCACAAGATGGAATTGTGTTTGCCTGGGTTTGCTTACAGAGATACAATCCCATCTTCACCTGTGGGTGCACCCATGGACTCTGTCACATCAGACGGGATATGTGGCAGGAGAGGTGCTCCACAGGTTCAAATGCTGATAGCTTATGACCACCACTGTGTCACTCCATATTAGAGAAAAGAGCATGTTTTAGGAGACCTTTGGGGGCTTGCTCCTGGATATCACTGTTTGTGTCCAAAGGCACCAGTGCTTTCCAGACAGATGCATTAAATATCTGAGCAAGTTGTGGGGTGCCCCAGCGGATGACATGCACCTGGAGCAGCAAACAGCTGTAGCATTCAGAAAAACTGCTCTAGAGCAGCTGTAACCCTCGCAGTAAGAGGATAAAACCACACTATGCTGAGGCCCACACCCAGGTCGGTGAGCTACCGTGCCTGCGAGTTCCTGCGTGGTTTGCGGTTTGCGCCCTGCCGGCTTGATTGGCTGCGCTTCAGCGAGGGAGAGGCAAGGATGCCGTGGCAAAGACTTGTGCATCCCGCATGGCTCCGCAGACTTCAGCCCTTGCTAAGCACTTGCACTGAAGACAGGAGGCGAGTTGGTTATCTTCTTATGAGACTCATGCTGTTCCCCGCTGCTTTGTGTCAGCACAGATCCTGAAACAGCAGAGTGCAACCACCTGCCTCCAAGGTACAGATCTGCTCGGCTGCTTGCTTCTTTCACTGTGAAGTTTTAAGGGTAGATGCGTTGGCTAAATTAGCATCGCATTTTCTGCGGAGTTAAACAAGTAAGGTCCTAGCTGCAAGGCTCAAGATATAGTGTGTTTTCATTTCCACAGCAGGTGCATCAAATTTTTCGCCTTGCCAATGGGGGATGAGGACTGTGCTCAGGAGGAGGGTATTTATTGGAACAGAGCAAAGGAAATGATGAAGGGGGAATTTTATTTTTTTGTTGTTTGGGTTTTTTTTTTTTCCAGTTGGAAGCACATAACAAAGATACAGCCAGATTTTCCAGAAACTTTAAGGTTGCTTTGACAGAGATCAGACTATTGTGTCTTAGACACCCACTGTGATCATACCGACTCAGGTGAGATACCTAGAAAGTAAAATGCTTCTGATAACTGTAGATTCGGCATCGTTGACCCTCCTTTTGGTGTCCTCTGTGGAATGTGGTGGGGTCTCATGGATCCAGGCATGAATGTAATTTCTCCTCAATTGCTTTTAACGTTCTTGTAAAGCTTTTTGATGCATTGAAAGCATAACATGCAGTATTGTTACAAGACGTTTCTTTAGAATGAAATGCTAGAGCCATATGGCAAGGTCTGTGTGTGTTTCATGTCTGTTTGTTCGCACAGACAAAGTTCATGATGCTTGACTTGTCTTGCAGTTAATCTGTGAGCAGAAGGGTGTCAGTCTCCAAGACATGATTTAGTAGAGCTGCTCAGCACAAAGATTTCTTAGAAAAAATAAGAATCTAAACTCTCTTCAGCAGCAGCAGGAGAAGTTGTCACATTCATACATGTCTGGAGAAGAAAGGTTTTTATAATGACTGAGTTTTAGTAAACGGGCACGGCAGGAGGAGCTGCGTTTTGGGATGAGAAAGAGTTGCCCATCACTTATGTTTTGGCATGGAAGATTGTAGCTGATTCAGCTAGCAATGCTGGTCATCCCCTTGGAAGTGAAAGGAGAGAGGCCTATGCTTTAGTCTTTGCTCCCACGTATTTGAATATAACATAAGCCCTGGCTACGATGTGATGGTGAAATGAGCTGGGGGAAAAAAGGGAGAAAACATGTTCCCTTAGCAATGGCTTGGTAAAAAATACTGTTGGTGTCCCAGTGAAGCATTTCCCCTTACTTTCGTATCTAGTGACATTTACTTCTGTTTTTTTCTTGAATCCAAACTTGATAATCCCACAGATAAGAGATTAAACATAAAATAGCACTCTGTGTCATTCCCATTTTTATCAAGAAAGCAGAATAACCTGGAGATGGATGGATAAGCAATGCCAAACATACACATCTAAGCTTAGCTTAGTTTTGCTGTCTGGATTTTGAAGTTGTTTTCACTTCTATTACTGCCTTTTGCACACATCTCCTAAAATTGTTAAAACTGAGGGATCTACCTGGGCAAAACAAAAACTGGTCCTTCAGAAGACATAATTTTGTACAACTCCCAGAGAACCAGGGCTCTGCTTCTCAAGTTAGCTGTCTGTCCTGATCTCTTATACCTTCTTACATTAGTTTGCAGGCAGTATAGCGTGTCTGCAAGCTTGTCTGGTTTTCATAAGTTATAGCTGTTACTCTAATAAAGACATCACTTTTCCAACTGTGTCTTCCTTTACCCAATCCCACGGAATTTCTTTTTTTTCCCCCTCACTTACTTTCTACTCTTGCAACCATATATATGCCAGTGCCCTCCCTTTTTGCTGATTCAAGGGCAACAGCAGTGAGGATGTAACGCCCTCTGTACAACATTATACTTTGCCCTCCCTGTCAATCTGCAGCTTGACAGCAGCTCTCTGTGGCCACAAGCAATATCTGAAAGTTTGGCAGGCAAGAGATTGCTATTAAGCCACAGGTCTGGAACTACTGCTGTAGGCAGTCTCTTTTGGTTTATTTTTACTGCTTGACATAATGAAAATGATCTTCATTCCCTTCACTATGTTTCTTCCCTTAACAGTATTTTCACTTGAAATTCTCCTCTTACAGGAGCTGTAATATATATACCATAAAACACACTTGCTGGCAAGTTCAGTCTCTGATATTAGTCACAAGCGTCTACCCACCGTGGCTGAAAGAATGCCCTGTGTTTTACCAGTAATGAAGTATTGCTATCAACACTTGATATGCCTCTGTCTTCTAGTTTCTTTAGTTTTTACAGTATAATAAGGCACCGACTTCCTCTTCCTTTCTCCCTTCCCTACAGAGTCTGGTTTATGGTTTAAGAGGAATGTAGCTATTCTGTCTTCTTTCACTTCCTCAAATCGCTATACACAATATAATGATTGTTACACCCTTGGTCTGAAGCTCAGGGCTGGCTGCAAGCCATATTGCAGTCAGTGCAAATGGTATCCATAAATCCCTTGATATTTTTCAAAAATCTTTATTTTCCAGCTCCCTTGAAGGAGACTTCTTAGTCTTTTCAGCTTAGTTTCCCACCATTCTGTATACATTTGGGCAGCACCAAAGGAGATATATTACCATCAGGGGCTATATGGCAGTAACTTTGCCTTTCCTGCGTAAGACTTTCATCTTAATGTCTACAAACATTTTTGCCTATTGATGAGCATTTTGCCCCTTCGCCCTTAAGACAGGTGAGTATCAATACTCCCACTTTATAACTTTAATCATGTCCACGTACATGAACGTAAAGACATTGAGATGACAGTAGCACTAAAACCATACTAGCTTAACCGACTTGATAATCTGCAAAAATGAACTGGCCTCCTAGGGATGCATCTTTATGGCTTTTGGTACCCCATTCCATTTAAACATCTCTGTATGGCTACACTGTACTTTTTAGATGTGTCCTACAGTACAGAGAGTACAGTACAGTACTCGCCCAAGTATGCAGACCAAAATTTAGCTGAGCTGGGCTTAGAAACTGGGTTCTTGATCTTCTTTCTTCATCACTAAACAAGGCTGCCTTGTTTTGGCGTTTTACAGTAACAGTTTATTTTTAAATATGGGTTCAAATAAGCACCTTTTTAAAGGAGGGTGGAAAGAGAGAGACTTGCACAAATGTGAGTAGAACTGGTAGTGATACTGGTTAGGCTAACAAGTGTCTGTACTATAGTCTTCGTGCGTCAGGGTACAAACTGATTCCCAGCATATAGTGGGTTGGTGCTTTACTCAAATGTTGCTGATCTAAGGTCACTACTGTCCCATGGATGTTGGACGTAGCCAGCTGGGTGAGAAGAAGGGCATCTTTCTTTTCTTTTGGCTGTAGCACAGAACACTGTCTCTGAAGCATAGTTACTGGAAATACTGTTTCTAGAAAGATTTCAAATGGATGAGAATAAAAAAAAAAGTTATCTTGGAAGGGTCCGAGTTCTTCCTGTAGTCTTAATTTTTTTTAATTGTTCTGCTGATTAGAGAACTGTGCTAAAGTACCATTTAAATAACATCTAAGCAGGGGAGACTAACCTTTGAGGAATAAGCTTGCTAGGAATGGACACATTATCCTGGCACTGAGATCACAGGTCAGTACTGCAAATGATTATGAGATGAAAGAAAATGACTGGAATGCCTAAATGAACGGTATGCGCCAATTCATGATGACACTCCTTTTTTCTCTCTTGGAGCTTCAAGATGTATCTTTCCTCCCTCCCCCCTACTCCAGAACCTTTTTTACATATGGGTTTATCTTCTCGGAACAGTGTACAGTACTAATTACATGCCATTTTTTCCCCCTGAGGCACTGTATGCGTTCTCTAGACTTTCCTTTCTAGTTCCCGAATTGTTTTTTATTATCTCATCATGACAAATCCACCAGTAACCCTTAGAGTTTAAATTTTAACTCTCAGAGCTCTGGTATTCCCCTTTTTATTTAAAAAAAACCCTAGCTAATAAATAACAACATGTTTCCAGGTCATAGCCACTCCAAGGTACAGCTTGGCACAGGAGAAACACTCCATAACCCTGCAGTGTAGCCTGGGATTATCTTGGGCTGTGGACTAACTTCTTAAACTCTGTCTGTGCACGAATGTGCCCTGGTAATTGTTTTGCATGCAGAAGTGTATAGCTTATGAAGACAAGATACTGGAGGCATTCTGTCTGACTGTTCATGGGATTTACTGTACTAGATCCAACTATTGGTCTGCCTCCAGTATTCTACCCAAGCAGTGGTCAAAACATGATGATCCTGAGAAAGGTGACCTCACCCTCTGCCCACCAAGCGTGCAGAGCTCTATGCAGGGATGGAACAAACACTTTCTAATGGTGTGATTAGATGATGGTTTCAAGTTGTATTATCATTACGCTGACAGACAGAAATAATGCTATTGTTGAACCATTTTGTGCTTGGATTCTCCTCTCTTGGTAATCGTAATAGTGTTACAGATCTCTGAGATTAAATCCATCAAACCAAACAAAAATTCTCCTGATTTACTCTGTTATCAAAAAAACCTGAATCTAGTCTGGAAATACTTTCCTATCTTGAACAGAAGTTGAATCTTAATGCACTGAAGTCATCAAGTACTTTGACATTCTTATTAGAAGGGGATGAATAGACATGCAGTATTATATTGCTGAAAATTATATAGGCATTGTCATAATCATGTCACCACCTTCAGCAGGGGCCACGTACAGCAGTTGCATCCTTCGCCTACTGATTTGATATAGCGTATATTGCTATCACCAGTACCCCAAGTGATTATACCTGTACTACATGCCTAAATGGTTCAATGCGCTCTTCTCCTTTTGCTCTAATGAGCCCATTCAATAATCAAAGCTTCTGAATGTTTGTGTCGTCAGATCAGCTTTAAATGGTGTTCAAGAAAATATTTTTCCTTTCCCACAACATCACAACAAGGCAGTTCTCACTGGGACTGATACCACTGCTCACAGTTAGTGTTTCATCATTCCGAGCAGCAGCTGCTTCCTCCTATTTCCAACAGAAGTGGGGCCAAGTGTCCCTATTGAAAGATGGTGGAAGCTCTGCTGTCTACCAAGAATCCCAGTGTGAAGTGATGAACATTTTGAAAGGGCCATTCTAGTGGGCAGCTCAGGTATATTGAAAGCTCTATTTGTAGCATCATCTGAAGGAATAAATTAAACACAGGAGGTTTTTTTGAAGGGAAGGTTTTTTATAAGAAGTATCATAGAGATAAAATATTGGAAAAATCTTTGTATGTTGTCAATGCAAGGTTTTTGTGGTCTCTAAGCAGAATGAAATTCTGCATTAATCCATTATGGAGGCTATAGAAACGAACAAAAGATCAAGTGTCAAGTGTCTTAAAGAACCCATATTTAAGAATAATTTAACTTAATTAATTAGTTAATAGGTTTACTCGTAGCTTCTCAGGAAATTCATTACATGCCCTTACAGTCAGTGCTGTAATTCTTAATGTACGCCGTGCTTCTCATACATAACACTACCACCGAATCCTTGTTTTAAATGCAAAACTCAGATCAGCTCTAAGTACACAGACATGACAAGTACCTCCATAGTATATACTAATTAATTTTGGGTTTGTTTTTTTTTTTTTTAACTGCTTTTCAACACTGTTCTGCTTTGCTGCCCTTGACTGTTGAGATCACTATGGGAAACGGGGTTGAAGATACCACAAGATGATGTCTGTAGAAATTTAATCGTTCATTAATAACTGCAACTGCAGAATGGGTTTAGAAATATTTTTTTAAATCTCCAGGGCTTCTGAGGGTCAGCTCTTTATGGCATCCTGAGCTTTATTATTAATTAGTTCTTTTACAGAAAGTCTTCAACTTATTTTTAGACACTGTTGACAGCAGATGCTCTGCACTGACGGGGGTTATGTCTTCACTGCCGAAAACAAGCAGTGATTTAATATTCAAATGTTTTACTCCAGGTGTATTCCTCAGTGTGGAATCTCAGGGAAGAGAAAGCACAGGTGATTTTGATGGCAGTGTGGCTAGCTGTGGTCAATACAATACACCTGCCTAGAAGGTACTTCAAACAGCTACATCAAGATAATAATTCCATTGGGAATTTACTATTTAGTACCTTTTTAGATTAAAAAAAAACCCCACCCAACTCCACCAGTTCTTGACGTGCAGGCAACATCACAGCAGAAGAAAAACCAGGCCTCAGTAAGCTCTCATTCTAAAGAGAAAGGTAAATGAAGAGTGGGAAGTAGAAGAGAGGAAAGATGAAGGGTTGGTTGAATGAGGAGCTCTTCCAGTGGTGTTGTACCAGGGTAGTTGTTTCAGAACAGTTCTTTGGGTAGCCATTGGTACTCCAGAAAAAGAGTTCTTTTTTCTGTCTTGATTTCTATCTCTTTGGTAGTACCTCAAAGCTCCCCACCCCTGCTTTTACCTGTATTATTACTGTCTCACTGTAGTAAATCATCAGGTGTACTGCTCTCAGCTGAAGGATTCTTCTCCTCTACACAGCCACCTAAAGAGCTTTTATCGTTCTTTCTATACCCTAACTTACCAAGACGCTGGGAATGGTAGCACACTTGTAGCCACTGCTTTGAGTCTTCTAAGCACTTTGTGATTTCATCTGGCAATTTAGGGGAGATTTCTAAGGAAGCCCTCAACCCTTCAGGAGCTGGTGTTAGTGACTCAGAGGGAAACAAGCCCTTTCCTCTGAGCCAATGCTGAATAGTATGCCCTAGCACATTTCTTGCACGAGACCTGCAACTGTAGATTGATTGCCTGTGGTCATCAATTATCCCTCAGCTAATTGCATAAGTCTAAAGGTGATTGCCCTGATAGCCCAGGCAGATTCCAGTTTGCCTTCTGCACATCTGACATTTGGATTTTAATTGGGCAATAGTTCCTTCTGCTCCTAACCTGCTGTGCATGGCTGAAAAGCACTGGAGGATGGATTTCATTGTTAGGTGAAGGGATAGATACAGAGTCAGGGAAAGCAGCAGCTAAACTGGAGGTACCCTCCAGGGTAAAGCTGGGGTCAAAGGACAGAGTCATTATATTTTAACATTCAGGCTTACCATCTCTGCTAACCCATACCAGAGAAGTGTTATTCTCAGTGAGGCTGTGGCAAAAAAAAAAAAAGGGCTCATAATAGGGTTTCTTAATTAAAGTGCTGGGTAGTTTTAGCAAGAGAAGCTAAAGAAGAATCTGTAATCCTTTCAAACACGCCAGGGAGGAACTGTGTGGTCCCTGCCCAGCACTGCTGCATCCCCCCTCTGATGAAGCCTGTCAGGATACCAGAAATACAAAGTAAGTCTGAATTTAATTCATGATTTGTAAAATGTATTTGGGAATCTCTTGGGGTGAATAGTGGATATGTTCTTAATGAATTACTGCTATTTTGAACAGTTTCTCTTTGGTATGTTTAGTTTTACTTTGTTGTTTGAAATGTTTTTTTAGCTTTTGAGCAGGATGTTCTTTTGAAATGTTGTTCTCCTGTTCAGTCTAAACAATCCCAGGATGACATTTTTTTAGGGGGTGGTTTTGAATGCATTAACTTCTGCTATGCAATTTCAAATGCCTAATTGACTTTGGAAGGGCTGAGCACCACTCTACCTCTTCCCTTGACTAGCTGCCGAGATGAGCAAAGTCCAACCACTTTCAGACACAGCAACCAAGAGAACAGTATCCCAAAATTCAGTGAAAGCTTTGGAGATATTTGGAGATTACCTTCTTTTACACAGACGATCGCTTTATCAGACGTAACTGCTTACGTGAGGCTAAACTAGAAAGTGAGACCCAACTTCAAGACAAAAGAGACAGACTACTGTAATCAACTATAGTGAGATATGCAATAGTAATGAATTGGAACGTTGCAGTTCCTTAAATCTGATAGCAAGTAAAGTCGATAATGAGTAGAAGAAAGTGATAGAGAACGGAATAGAAAATGGAAGTGGAGTAAGCACAGGGTTTTGGTTTCTCACATGGAGGCAGAACTGCAGTGTTGAAAACGTTTTTAGACGTAGGAAATTTTATCCAAAATTCACCCCTTTCATCATAGAAATAATCACACTAATTCCTATTTTGTGGGGTTAAATCTTGTAGCACTGCACAGGCTTTGTTTAAGTCTTGTGACAAGTAATTCTTGCCGTTGGCAGGTTTCTCACTGCAGAGCCCTTACCACGTTCACGATGCACCTTGAAGGGTGAGAGCTGCACAGTTCCTACAGTTTGCAGCTCTCAAAACTTTCTTCTGCAGACTTTCTAAGGTATGTAGAAGACGAGCACCTTCTTGAAGGCTGTATGCGGTACATGATGTTTAGCAGTGTCTAGCCTGTTTTGGTTTTTTTCCCACAGGGTCTAGCCAAGTAAATTTTTTTTTCTCATTCTGGAATTTTCTCCTTCTTTCCTCTTTTGCCTTTTTTTCTGAATCCTACTTGCAAATAATCATTTTTAAAAGTTACATAATGAAGGCATTAGGCAGGAAATAATGATTGTAATGCTAGCCTCATTTGAGTGTGTTTTGATAATATGCGGCTGTATAATTGGAGTCTATTGACTGAAGTCAGTATTGTATTCTGAATGCATATTGAAAGGAAATCTCAAATCATTTAATGCAGATCTTCTATCTAAATGATTTTCCATATGTCTTTGATCTAGACATGCACATAATTTATATCACTGCCTGAATAAGTCTGGTGTTCCAATAGAGTAGTCACTGTGGAAAAATCAGGTTACTTTCCCATCTTATATAATTTCCTAGCTAACCCTGCTGCGAGCAGGGCCTTGAACTGAGTGATATCCACAGATACCTTTTAACCTAATTATGGTATGATTCTGTAAACAGCTCTGCCCCCTTGGTTTTTGTTAAGTTGCACCGTATGGAAGGATACCATTGCTTGAAGTAGCTTGCCTTAGGAATAGGAAAGACACTGAAAGGGTAAGGAAAAGAGATATAACATAGAAACACAATAACCAATCCAACAGACTGCCAACATAATATCAATTCCCTGATTTTTTTAAATTTTTTTTTTTACTTTCAACTCTTTTTCATGAGGCGATTCTTGGATGACAACACTGCTGTCAGCGCAGTGTATTCTGGAGCATAACGGTAGGAACAACTGTGACTCATGTTTTATTGTGTTGTGGAAGAAACAGCACGTTGTTCTCTCCTCATAAATGACCATGTAACGTTGAATGCAACAGCTGGCTGCTTTAAATACGTACACACCCATTTCTCAGCCTGAGAACAAAGTCAAGGTATAATGGTTGTGCTCTCACAGTGAAGTGAGTTGGTGGGACCAAAGCCAATACTCAGGGGATCTGTAAACTGGTTTGTAGCTCTTGTCGATTACGTGATGCCTCTGCCCTGATTACCTATGCTACGGTATCCTCAGCACATTCAGAGTTCCCACTGCTACTCAAGGCCCTCATGGGTTATACAGAGTCCCTTTGTGTGGATTCTCCCCTCCTTTCATCACCAGTTCCAACGGCTGCTAGACCTCTGTGTATACCTCAGTGAGTGTGCCTTGGAGTGGACTCACTGCTAAGAAATGGGATTTCCATCTCATGCCTTTTTATGTCCTGTACAAAGCCAATACAAGCACAATGGGTAAGTTGGAATTGCAATAATATGCCTGCAGTTACCTCCCAAAGAAATGTAAAAATGTATTTTCTTTAAACTTGTTGAACCAGAATTGCACTCACTTCTTTATTTAATTGGACAGAATCTGTGTAGCCTAGGCCCAATGTTTAGTCTTTCGAATAATGAAGCATATGAGACTTAATATGAATACAAATGCCATGAATGTGCACTTTAGTTTCCATTAAAGCGATTTTACTTGGAGATTTAAGTACTGCCATTCAGTGGTTTGCATGCAAACTGTGGCACTGGGTAAAAATGCCTGAAACTGAGAGAGACAATGTCCACCCTGTATTCACTCACCAAGGTTAATTGAGTGTGGTATCAATAACTTGCAGAATAGAGGCCGGGGGCAGAATCTGCAGAGCTTTATGCAGTAAGAAAATCTTAATTTAAAGGACACAATAATTTGAACATTACCAAAAGAATAAAGCTAATAACACAGATCTTGGCAGTGCCTTTTCCCTATGCGACGTGCTGCGAATATTTGCATCCAGAGCACTAGACATTGTTAACTCCGTGCAAAATCAAACCTGACTGGTTTTAGCTTGAAGTGAGATACCAGAGCTCTGCCTGCCCCACCCACCTGATATTTCATCTTCTCAAGGATTAGTTGCGTAGCCCACTGGTTCCATGTTCACTGTGAGATCCTCCGTCTTCAGTTTAAAGCACCGAGTCCTTGTAACATACTTCATGCGACACCCAAGGATACCTTTTACGTTTGCTTCTTCACCCTCAGAAAGTATTTCCTGTGTGACATTCCACCAGGATCTTTGTCTCCATGCTGATAGATACTTTTTTCTTAAATGGGAGCTAAGTCAGTGTCTTTGTCCAGAATTTCAAACCCAAGGGCTTGAACTGTGGCTCCTAAGCCTCAGAGGTGAGCATGTACTTTAAAAAGGCTTAATGCTTAAGGCTGCTAAATATGCATGGATCAAAGACTTCAGGGTGAGCTGGGAGAAGCGAGGCTCTCTGCAAACTCGTGCTTTAAACTGGAAGTGCGACCAGGAGTGAAGGAGCATAACGTTAGGCCAGATCATACTTTGAGGTGTATTCTTTCCATGGAAATCTTTAAGTAGGTGGTTCACTGCTCCTGATCTTTAACGTCTAACTTCCAGCTTCAACTTACACCCGCTCATGGGTGCTCCTTGTCACCCACACAACACGCGTACCTACCCTCCAAGTGCACAGGCCAGCTCGTGCACAGTTGCTCGGATTTGCGTTTGCCAAAGAAAACGCAACGCGCGCGTCACCTGAAGTACTCCCACGGGACCGCCGTGCCTCCGTTCAGGCACACTGCCAAGGGACACTTTTCATTTATAATCAGGTCCCTAGATGTACGCGCGTTCCAACACACTTCTGTTCAGCCGTGTTTGGGCTTGCATGCAGAATGCCTGCCCCTGTGTTACGGTAGAAAAGGCATTGGACATGATGCTGCATTCACCCAGTCATGCATGTAATCCCACATTCTCACACACATGCAGACTCTGCTGTCTTCTACTTGTGTATTGTAGCAAAAATTTAAATACCTTTTTCTTTTTTCCCCCCATCCTGCTTAACATGCAAATGTGGATAGCACATCAAGATTAGAAATAAATGTAGCAGAATGACTTCAGTCAACCTGAAATGTCGAATGACTCATTCACACCCTTTGCGCAGTGTTCCCTTTTTGCCACATGCAATCTATTGAATAGTCTGAAGGCTGTGCGGTTCCCTGCTGCAGAGCAGCAATCGATCATTTCCCCGCTGAGGGACTGGGACCGTGATGATTTTTGCAGGGTATACAGGGGTTACGCAGTGAGGTTCCAGTTAGCTTCGTTGCCACGAAGGGGCCTGCACTGTAGGAGCGGGAAATGTAGGATGTCAGGTCTGATCTACCTACAAGGAACTTTATCTGCTTAATTAAGTCTTAGTCTGCGCGTTGGTTACTGAACTAATATTCCTACATCACGCTATGACCTGGGTGTTTTTATTCCAGATGACGAGAACCTATTCCAATTCGATATAACTCAATTTTGGATTAAGATAAACAAGAACGAGTTGTTCCTACTTCAGAGTAAAAATGTCTACGTGTTAAATCATTCAGGAATTGCTGCTGCACTTTAATTTCAAAGGTATCGTAATCCAAGTGAACTGAAAAATGCAGAGACAAACATGAAATATGTTCCACACTTCCACGTAAAATGGTACGATTGCTGTGCAGAGACAAACCCCGGGAATAGTAACAAGTTGGCATTCGCATTTACCTTATAATGAGGAGAAAAGTTGCATTGTCTCTTGGAGTTTCATTTTTAAATGTATGAATTACTGTAACTTACTGCTTTAAAAACCCTTTCAGAAGCATTCCCAAATGCAGATACACATGGGCTGACTCAAATTTTTAGAAAGGCTGTTTTGTAGCACTTAGACCTTGTAAAAGGGATTCTGTGTTTAAATGGAAGTGGAGTTGTGAAGATCCATTAAGCAGAAAAAGCATCGTTAACACAACACGGAGGCTCAGAAGGTAAATATGCAAGTGGTGACACTATGCAATGCAGGTACCACAGCAGTGCTCATTACACCACATGGCAGGTACCACTAGTAGCATTTCAATATCTCTGTCCTTACCTAAATGCAAAGCTTTGTATATAAAGTGTATTAGATTGTCATCTTAGAGAAAAGGTGGCTGTGAGCTGAAATTATGTATAACATGTCCAAGATAAGAGGGCTCAGAGAACCTCATTATCAGACTTCCTAGGTTTGTGTTTAGATTATCATAGCTAAATGTACGTTGAACTAGAATTTTATATTTCCTGCTTTCATAAAAGCACAAGAAGAGAGGAAAAATATGTAAGGAAAAGAGGTGAGGCAAACTTTTCAGTAAAAAAACCCACAACTTGTGGAGTCGACTTTGTACAAAAATAGATTTATGGCTAAAAGGACAAAGAAATGTTGCCTTTTCGTACTGAGCTAACTGTACTTCTGTGCAAAATCATATCCATTGGCACACAAAGTGATTTTAGTACTGGAGTTTCAGATTTTGCACAATTATCTGTGCTGCCAGGATTCATCTTACGTAAAAAAATTCCAAGGAAAATAGCAGTTTCGTCACTGCTCTTGCTCTTCTTCCCATTTTACACAAAATTTTATCAGCCGAAACACACAGTAGCTGATTTGAAATATGATCTTATGTACCCAGCAGTATACGCGAGCAGAGTCTCATACCATTTTGTTCACGTATCCCACTCAAATGTATTGCTCTACAGTAGAGTCCAATATAAGAGTAAAAACTATTTTTACCAGACTGGATTAATGCCTTAATGTAATGCATTCTCTAGGTTGTGCTATGCCCAGAAATAAAGAAATGATAGCCTCCTGTTGCATCCTTCGTCTTATAGATATAAAAAGAGGAGTTTCTTAACTGCTGTGGAAATGAAAGAAAGACAGAAGGTGAACATCCTCCTCCTTTAGCACAAATATTTACAGATTTTTGTTCTAGATGTCCACGTGGCATCGCGAAAGGCATGATCGCGCACAGACACAGGGAATTTACCGTCCACTGGCACGTCGGCGTGTATTCATACGCAGACCTGTGTGAACACCAGAATGGCTCAGCTCTTAGTTACAGTACAAGAGCTCAGATTTACAGAACAGCCATGTTGGATACTCTGGTTTTTGGAAATCGCTCTCTGACGGTCAAAGCTGGAGATGATGAATCTTGAGTATTCTTTCCCACATTTAGATAGCAAATAACAAGGAAAGCACCTTGGAGTATCTGGACCTAATTGTAGGTGGGTTTTATTGTCTGTAGTGGGTTGGTTTTAATCAAGTCTCATAGTACCAGGTTATTGATTTTGTTTTGACTCCTTTGCTCTGGAAGTGACTTTGGGAGAGACCTTCCTGGTAGGAGGCATGTCTGAAATACGGTATCACTCCTCGTTCCAGTCTCTTGTATGATCTATTTGAGAAGTATAATTCTCCATCCAACTGGCTGCTAGCAGAATGGTTCCCTGGAGCTGGTCGCAGCTGATGTGTTTCAGAGAGGCTTTGAAGGTATTCGTAATTATACCAAAGACCAGTTTTAGGATAAGTAGGCCAAGGTTTTCACAGAGCTCAGACGTGGTCTGACGGCCTCTTGATCCCCCTCGACTACAGTTTTTACTAAGAGTTCCAGAGGATAAAGATTGTAGAGGGCTACACCTGCACGGAAGCAGACGTACATACAGGTGTATAGATTCCAGAACAAATTCAGAGGTGTGCATTCTCGCACTTGTTCTGATCTATATCCAATTTTTCTCCAATAAACTTCCAGTATCAGTGCAAATATGCTAAATACACATGGTATATTGATATAGTGGTCTGTTGCGGCCCTAAATTCTGTAACTCCACGAAGTGCAAACTCCACGAAGTGCAAGCTCCACCTGTACGCAGAGCAGATCTTTTGCATACATACGCGCATGCACAGTGGGAACAGGATTGTTATTCTGATAACCACACGCTTGCAGTACAGCACATATCAGCCAGTGCTGAAGCTTAGCAAGAAAAGATGAGAAAAACTGAGAGGCAGTGAGCTAGATAAGGTATGAGGAGATTTAAAAAAAAAAAAAGGCCTGTAAGGAAGTGGGTACATTTTTCATACTTTAGTTGTTTGTCTGGAGGGCTTGAGAAGGAGCTGCTCGACGATTGTGCCAAAAGACCCCATTTGAAGCAACTTCCCATCAGGTGGCATTCCTCAAGTGTCTGCTCTTGAGGAGCAGTCAGGGAAAATTCGTTCTGTGGAAGCAGTTAATGGAGCTGCATTACCGACCCCTTATTGCTCTGTCTGATAGAGAGACAGCAGGTTCACTTTGGCAGCTCCAGAGCCCTGATCAGTTCAGATTAGGGGCGCATTGTCTGTCTGGCTTAATCAGGCATGTTTAGATATATTTATCATGATTAGAGGGGTATAGCACAGGGAGGGCGAAGAAACAAAGAGTGAGATTACTTTTCTCTAGCTTCAAACGGAAGCTAAGCAAATCTCACTGAGCCACTAGGTGCTCATCAAAGGGAGAATTTAAATCCTGGAAAGGAATGTTTTGTTGAACTCTCCAAGACTGGACTCAAATCACTGAAGAAGAGTCTCTCTTTCTTTCTCTTGCTTCCTTTCTCTCTCTACCACTTGCATGCAGCAAAGAAGAAAATCAGCAGCTCACGCAGCCCATGTTGATTTTGGCTTGATAGGCATGCGTCCCCTGCTTAGCTTATCTGTAGTTAGAATTCTAATAGTGTGATGACAAAATTATCTATTGTAATGGCCTAGATGTCTGATTCCTGTATTTTTGTCATGTTTATCTTTTGGGGAAGCACAGGGTACCATTGCGACAGCCTGTAGGACCTTGTCAGTTGTTAGTGTTCAGAAGGGATGATAATTAGTTAATTGTAAAAACTGGGGAAAAGCTCCTTTTTCTATCAGTAGCAGTGCTTTCTCTGTCTTCACTTGGCTGGTTTTGGGACTTGAACACTGCAAAGAAGAATTAGCCCAATGTATTGTGAAGTCAGATGTGCCAAATTTGCTGCTAGTGTAACTTGATACACATACAGACCTGTTGCCTTGGCTCTCGAGAGTCTCTGAAAGAGGTGGTGTTGGGTCCCAAGAGAGCAGGAAGGAGGGGAAAGGTTTCTTAGATCTGTCTCAGGGCTGAGGGTCATCAGAAAGTAGTCGTGCTGGGGGAAGGCTCCAGAGCAGAGGTCAGGCTGCAGATTCAATTGTTTCTTGCCCTGAATAACTGGCTCTCTTTAGCTCTTAGGTGAGATAAATGTAGAACGGGCTTGGAAAAAGTGCAGAGCACATTCTGTTCATCTTTTCCTGTGGTCTCCAACCTTCTCTGGACTTGCAGATTCATCCAGGTTTCCCAGTGAAGGCACAGATTGCTGTGTAGTGAACAGGGGCCTTCTTGACAACAAGAGGGATCTTCTTTGGTCCCATCTGCCGATCCTTAAAAAGTCGTTCATGAGGCCCAGGCTGAAAACCTCGGCGCAGAGCAGTACACAACACAGCAGGCTTGCTTTGGCTATGTGTCCTCAGAGCAGCTGTCAGCACAGAAGCTGTAAGGCAGTTGCTTCTGTCTGGACTCTTGGGCAGCAATGCAGCAGTTAAAGGAAATCGATGGAAATCCAAGAGAATTATTTCGTAGTAAAGGAAAAGAAATCTAAACTTCCCTTTCCCCACTGTAATCTGCTCCTTCCTCCTCTGCTGATCCAATCTGTTCTGTGACAGTTCAATTCTTGTGATCTTGTAATTGCTGTCAAGATGATAATCTGGGATGTCACAAGCCTGGCTCAGTGTAATCACTCTATAAACGCAGAAGGTGGAGAACCTAATGGGTTTGATGCAAAAAGCTGCTAGTGAGACATTAATAATTAAGCAATTAAGAGTTATGGGATGGGCAACATAGAAAAATTGGCAGGTTTGGAGGTATTTGAAGAAAATATTTAATGTCATCAAGTTTGCCAGTATTTCTTTAAACTAGGGAACTTGAGGATCATAGCAATATATTCCTAAATAAAAAGCTCTCAGAAGTGCAAAGATGCTCATCAGCAGGAATGGTAGGGGGTATCTTTGGAGATGAATTAGCAGAATGAACCCAGCACAGAGGAAGGGTTGCATGAATCAAATAGCAAAATAACATTGTTGTTTGGGATTAAAGCCACATCTCCTCACAGTAAATGGTGTTACATTAACGGCACCAGGCAGTTAAAGTTGTACGCTCTCCTAGTGCACACACTGCTGTGGTGCTGTGCACCAGTACTCTTACAGTCAAAGCTTATTCATGTAAGAGAAATGGCTTCACACCTTTAATTGAAATAGTTGTGTCACGTGAGCAAGCACAGTAGGATGCAGCCGTATCAGCTAAACTGAATGTGGTTTTCTGAGGGTGATGGTGGCAAGACTAGCACTCGGCTAGCAGTAGCCATGCAGGTGATGCTGTGGACTGAGCTGTTTGAAAATCCTAGGACGTGAGCAAACAGGACGGCTGCAGGTGAGCAACAAGGCACAGAGCTTTCAAGACCATCTTTGCTAACAGGGAGCACAGCAAACTGGGACAGAGCTCTGCCCAGACCAGTTCATGGAGCTCTGCAGAGAAGGCTTTTATAGTGCTGCCGCTCCTGTGCACTCAGTCCTGAAAAAAATAATTGCCCACTAATGACCTGTCACCGCGGACAGCCTGAGCAGCTGTTTGCAAAAAGCAAAAGCAGTGAGAGAGGATGAATTGCTGCGTGTGGAGCATATCTGAATGTGTGGACAGGAATAGATGGGAGATCGGGAAAGACCAGACAGCTTCCATTCATAACATTCAACTTAATGTGGATTTACAGCCCTGATGCTCCTGAATCCACAGATGCTGAGTTATTACTTACAACAAAATATAGCAATTGAAACCTCCCTTGTTCCCACACTTTGACTTCTGTTTCCCTTGTTAGCAATGTTACTTTCTGGAGGCACAGTAATTAAGAACATGGGGAAGTAGTTTACACTGAGGACAAACAAAACCTACCCACTTAATCTTTCATATATTATCAACCCAAACAATTCAGAGTAGGCAAAATCCTTGAGTTATATATTTTAGTGGAAATACATAACCTTTTTTCCCTCTTCTTCCCCTTTTTTCTTTTCCCTTTTGTTTTCTTTTCTTTCTGGCTGCTCTTATGCTTCCCAGATAGAAAGTGAAGAAGTGAATAACACACCTTGGGAAAAAGTTTTTTCTCTTGAAAACTCCAGCCCAGCAAGATATGACTAAAATTTCTATGAGAGGCAGTTTTCAGACATGTTTGCAGACACATATTTTGGGTCGTTCACCTAAGTGTAAAATCAGGTGTAAGTTTATCTGAATCAAACTTTTTAAATCCACGTCTTCCCAGACAATATCATAGGTATGGTTTAGCTATCCTATCTGGATTGTGCCAGTAGTAGATGATAAGGAGTCTGCAGCAGGCAGCTGTGGAATAAGCTGTCTGCCTGGGCTGGACTTTATCCAGTTGTCTAATAGCAATTGGCTAAAACATGGAAGCCTGGAATCTAGCACTCTTCTCATAAGGTTTGTTCTCATTAATTGTGGCTGAAGTATCTGGATGTTTGTTCACATTTTTCAACCCAGCTGTGATGCATGTATTACACATGGTGAAGAGGTTAACATGCTGCCATAACTGGGGCATGGCAGGAGTATATAGAAATGGAGAAGAAAGGAAACAGAGTTGTTTCCTAGCCTATTTCCTATCCTTTCTCATTGTTGTTTTATTTATGGTATAAAAAGCCATGTCTTATGGCTCGACATTAAATAGATTGAATATTATCATGGAATAGTTCTGGATACCTAACAGGAATCTAGACAGACAATTTGTGACATTGTCAGGCAGCAAGCATGAGTGACAGCTCACAGCAGCACTCTTGCTGGGATGCCCATTAGATCACATCATGGTAGAAACAGAGAAAATAGGTCACTCTAATGTGTAACATAATGTAATCTGTCAGGCCATTCACAGAGCATGAGAATGAACATCGCTTAAAACCGAGAAGACTCGGAGGATTGGTGTCCCACCTGCCTGTACAGAAGTTTATATTTCTGGTGTGTACAGTGATAGCCACATGTAAAACTTTTCACGACATGACAAGCGCTAGGAGCTGCAGTCTTCTCATGCCCCCCTGCTTTCTGGACCTCAGAATTATGGGGGATTATCCTCAATATACTATAATTCGCATTGTTTCTACCGCTCACTGGTTCGAGTGCCTCAGCCTACCTCTGTTTTAAGTAACAGAATTCCAGGGAGCTTATTGTCTCCCTGAAGGGGTGTGGGGGGCTGGCTGCCACCGTCTGCTGCCGGACGGATTGTCTTAGACTAGCACATTGTGGCGGCTTTTGTGAAGTGCCACGGCTCATAAGAAAGGATGAATCTGGCCAGGTTACAGTTCCACGCAGCCCGTGATGCTGTGCCCAACAACTGCAGTTTGGGGAAGGAGGGTCAGAACAGGGCAAGTACACAGTGAAGCTTCTTTCTCTAGCACCTCCCCGATCCCAATCTTGTTGAGAATGGGGCCCTAGTGCTTATGTTATAAGAAACAACGGATAAAATTTTCCCATTGCCTTTTCCATGATTCTCATTATTTTCTACATTGTTTTTACATTTATCTATCTGTCAACCTTCTTTTCTAGGGTGAAGCATCCTTGTCCATTTAATTTGGTCCTTCCTTGTTCAGAAACTTTCCATTCCTTTGGTGATCCTTAATTACTTTCTCTCTACGATTTCTAGTGCTACTGTCTCTGTTCTTGAGATGGAGGGATGAGAACTAGCTGACATATTCAAGTTACAAATATTCAAATAGGTACCTCGGGATTTATCCAGTGACATGATGTTGCTTTCTGTTTTGTTCTCTATCACTTTCCTGACATTGTTGAACCTGCTTTTTTGACCTCCACTAAGCTAACACTTTGATAGAACTATCCACGGCAACTCAAAGGTATCTATCCTAAGTGGTAATTGCTAATTTTAAGTTCATTGCTGTTTTCATATTGTTATGGTTTTTTAATTCCATGTCCATTACTTGGCAGTCATCAGCACTGAGATTTGTCTTCCATTTCAAGAGTATTTTAAAAAACTATCAGATTTAATTTGTATTACCCTGATTTTTTTTTTCCATCTGTAAGCTTTGTCACTTCATTTTTTTCCAGATCATTTATCAATATGTTGAACTGCTCATTCAAGTAGTTTCCTAACTTCTAATCAGTTGTTAATCCCCTATAGGACCTTCCCTCTTCTTCTTTGAAAATTTGGAGGGTTTTTAAGTCTCTTTGGTAAGAGACTTCATCAAAAAGGATTTAGAAATGCAAGTATTATATCAAATGACCACCCGTATCCACATGCTCATCAGCGCCTTCAAACAGCCTGGCCAGATTTGTGCAGTATGACTTCCTTCTACAAAAGCTATGCGAGGGGCAACTGCCATGTCATTTCTTTCTTATGCCCAGTAATTTTTCTCTTCGTTATTGTTTCTACCAATTTCAGAAACAGAGAATTTTAGACTTCCTGCCCCTTGCATCCCCTCAAAACATTTTTCAAACACTGGCATTGGGTTTGCTGCTTTTCCTCCTCGTACCGAGGCTGTGTTAAGACTTACCTGGTACGACACAGTTTAATTGCTGAGCCTTTACCATTTCAGTTTAGATTTTAGTCCAGGTTTCTAAAATGTCAAATCCTTGGATTTATTCTTGTTCATTGACTGATTTGTCCTAAACCCTTTCCTTCTAGTTCTTCATCTTGAGACAGTTCCCCTGGCTTTTCTCTGCAAAGAAAACCCCAGTGAGGGGACCTCCTTACATGCCTACAGAAGATGCATGGATGCAGAGAATTCATTTAGCTTTTGTGCCTCATCCTTATCTTCTTTGAGCACTCTTTTTACATCTCAGTCATCCGTCAGCCCTACAGACACTCTGGCAGGCTTCCTGCTTCTGTTGTCTTTGAAAATAATTTTATTGCATGTTTTTATGTCTCAGCTACTTGTTTCTCAAGATATGCTTTTCAACGGCCTCCTTATGGTTTCTTATTTAACTTACCAGGTCTGTGTTTTTTTCTGTTTTCCTTATTTGGGTAGAACTTGCACTTTTTGAGGGACATTACCCTCCTTCGCTCAGCTGTTAAACCAGCCTGGGCTGAGGCAGCAGTAAAGGGCAGGTCCTTTTGAACTGACATTGCCAATATAAACATGCAGCGTACTAAATATTTCCAACATTAGAGACTGATAATGGTCCTTGCCCCACTCTGTCCTGTGACAGGTGCTATTCTATGCCTTTGCTCTGTCCCCCATGCCTACTCCTGACCATCCTCGTCCACACACGTGGACCCGTTACTGATGTGGCACACTGTCGCTGCAGGGAGGAGCCTGATACGGGCTGAGCTCTCCTTCTCTTCCTTCCCTTAGACGGTAACGCGCCTCCTGCTCTCTAGCAAAGTGCCAGAGGAGAGGGGAGCTGCTACAAGGTATGGTGCGAGCGTGGCTCTGAGACTTGGGGCGGGGAGCTGTGTGGGGAAGGTAAGAAGGAGGAAAGGGGGGGGTCGGAAGGAGAGGTAAAGTACTGTGCAGTAGGGGAAGAGCATGAGATCCCAGTGCCATCTTGTTCATCAGCTTCCACAACAGGGCAGTACTTTTGCAGGATGAATCCTTGTGCCTCAGCCAAATCTGACCAGCTAGAAACTGAGGGAGGAGGTGGGCAAACAGACGTAAGTGGTTCCCCCCATCCCAGTCCTCTACACCAACCCTTCCAGCGCAGCCAAGATTCATGGTTTTATGCTCTCACAGTATTGCGTGGTATTGTGCTACTCTCTTTGGGGCTGCTGTTGCACAGGCTTCCCACGGTGCTGCCCAGCTCTACTGCATCATGACTGGAAGCAGCACAGAAGGCCCAGGTTCCCCAGGGAAATTAAGCACCATCCTAGCCTGGGGTCTTTCTTACCAACTGCTTTGGTTATAGAGCCCTGAAACTCTGTTCTGCGAATCGTGCTCCTAGGAAGCGTGTTTTGTCTGTGCATAGAATCTCACCCCGACCGCTATGCTCTGGATGGCAGGATAGCCAAGACGTAAATGCGACTGTACTGAGTGTTTTAGTGACTTGTTCTCCCTTAAATATTTTACCCTCTTATCGCTGAGAGTCAGTGGAGCTGCACCGTTAACTCCGTAGCAAGAGGTTTGTGTTTTTGGAACGAAGTATTCCCTTGTTACTTGTATGTGGCTTAGCTGGTGAAAACAAAGCTTTCATCTATCACAGCTCTTCTAGATAGCAGGTCCCATCTCCATTGCTCCTGCTGAAATGTCATCTGGGGTTTCTGTACAGATGTTCAGGGTTGAATTCTGTCCCTGGTTGCTCATCAGTCCAATAGGTTGTTCTTGCAGAGCCAAACAAAGGCACAGTAGCTCACACTGCATATATTCGTGTAAAACTTCACTGGATGGAACTGCAGGCTGGAGATGTGTGTGCTGCAGGCGTAAAAAGAAGAACTTTTGTTCCTATGGCTTCCTTGGCAGGTGTGTTGTTGCAACTATGCCCTCCTTCTGTGATGCTAATATGTGAGATTGAGCAGGGCTGAGCCTGGGCAGTCCCTCAGTGGTAAACTCCTCATAGGTGGAGACCTTCCCCAGCATTGTTATTACTGAATTTTGACCCAACTTGGTGTAGGGGAACAGTGTTAACCTCTTTGGGATGCTGCTGTCAGACTGTATTGCTTGCTGACATGATTTAGGCCTTGGCTCTTCTCATAGATGGTGAGATGCTGATGTTCTTGCTCAGGGAATGGCATTCTGCCAAACTAAAATCTGCCTAGTGCTCTCCAAGCTGCGCTGCTTTTCACTTCTCCTTTCATGACTCTTCTGCTGAGCTGGTCCCACAGAATGGCAGTAGCCTTAAGCCCCTTGGATCCGCCTCGTTACAATGGGGAACCACAGAGAAAGTTCACCTCCATGCAGAGAGCTATCACAAAATGGAGGATATTGGCCAACTCACACACAGAACTGAAAAACCCTCCTTTGAACATCGTGTAGACTTCATGCTAAACTCTGCACAAAGGTGATTTTCACACTGAACGTTATGCACAGTCTAAAATTGTCCTTGGTTGCTGGAAAGCTTAAAGGAGTTGCACAGGGCAGTTAAAAGCAGAATCTGGCGCTCTGTCTGCAAACTGCGGTGCTGTCCTTTGAGATAAAAGGTGCTTGAGAAATATAAGTGGTGACAATAACAAAAAAATTCCCGTCTCTGTGCTGTGGGGGATGCTGGAAGTCACACACATGTGGAGAGGGAAAGAATGGGCCCCTGGCAGGGGAGTTTTCATGAGGTCCCAGCACTGACCCATGCAGAGTAAGTGATTTGCGAGTTAGAGATGGAGGGAAGAACAGGATCAGAAAAACAGAGCAGGTTTGAAGTGCAGGTGATGTAAAGTGGTAGGCTGGAGTTCAAAGACAGGATTATTGGCTAGTGTTGCTTTAGTAGTTGGTGGGGGAAGAGCTTGAGGCCACAGCATTACTGCATTGCTGATTTATCAACACAGCCAACTCTGCGTATGGTATTTGAGTCACTCCTAAATCCAGCCGCTGGCAATGAAAAGCACATTTAATCCATGTGTTAGATTGTTTGAAGAGGTATCTGTCTCCTACTCTCTCCCCAAGGTTGGGATTGCTGAAATTGAAAAGGAGGTGAGAGAGGAGATTTTAACTGTTTCACAAACCCTTCTCCCTTTGAGGGGGTCGCATCTTCAATAGCATCTTTAACATTTGGGATATTGAAAAACGAAAGGCGCTCTCCCCTCCTGCCCCTTACAGAGAGAACCCCCGATGTCGCTTCTGTGACTAAGGGGCAAAAATCAAAGACAGGATTTGTACTTAAACAGCTTATTGTTTTTAAGTGTGGTTTTTTTTACTCAGGCTGGGATTAATGCTCTGAATTTAGGAGTTCCAGGATTTATCTGCACTGTTGGCCCTCCTCTCTCTGCAGCAGCCCACTGCTGCAAGATAAAATACTGGAAAACTTCCATTTTAAAGTAATTCCTCTTCAGTCTTTTCCTTCAGTTCTCTTACATGAAAGAGTATCACTGTGTACCACTAGTTCCCTTAATGGTTAACATCCTTCCTATTTAATACCCTTACACTCTGTTAGCACGCAAGGGGCTTGCACGGGCTGTGGGACATTACAGGCTGAAGCTGCAAGAAGGTCAGTGACAGAACAGAGCACGGTTCTTGGATCATGCCTGAGTTGCATCTAGAGTTACACCAATGCCTGGGGTAAGAGCGGAGCAATCAGAGGGCAAACTTAATCTATATTTGCACATGTGCAAAGGGTATCCAGAGTAAGAATTACAGAGCATCAGTAAGTGGATGAAGAGAAAAGGGAGTTTGGAATAGCTGGAAAGCTGAAGACTGAGTACAAATCACATTGGTAAAACATAAGGTGTTACAGTTCAGTGTTGACGTGTATTGACCCAGCTGTAAGGCAGCGGGCTGGAATGGCAGGTGTATAGCAGACCACAACTGAGCTCTGTGCTCCAAGCTACATGGGAGGCCCCAGCACTGAACAATCCTAATTGCTGTAGGATGGGCAGAGCTGCCTGTGGACTGCTACAAAATTTGCCTTGGTGCCGCATAGCTCACAGCGGTCACACGAATACAAGTTCACCTATAAGCAGCAAAAAAGAGAGTGCTAACAGAATCCAAAAGGAGGCATGTGAAGATCTTTTTTTATAGTTAGAAATGCAATGTACAAATCTCAGAAGTAATCTCCAGTGATATTAAGGCCTCCCTTGTGGGTCACTTTATCCGGGCATCTTTAGTCAAGTGCGAAGGAAGTCCGCAAGCAGAAAATACACAACTTAGCCAGTAAATAACCACTTTACGCGGTTAACACACACACAGAAGCTAGCTAGGATTTAATGAAATATTAGGCTCAGCATTAGCATTCTTCTCACCTGTGTAAAGGCACTTGAAGAGTCTTTGCTGGCTAGGCAGGCATCAATCGTGAGGGAAGATCTGGCCTCCACGGTTCCCTCTGCCACCAGCTGGGTCAGCAGCGATGGCGCTGATAGCTGAGTGACCCCAATGATTCATGACTGGTCCTCAGCCAGGCTGACTATCCTGACAACCTCGTGGGTCGTGTGTGTTTGGGGTTATTTCCTCTGAGATTTTGTATCTTTTCATGTTGGTGTTTTTCCTCTTGAATCCCTGAGCTACTGTTGGTGCCTTTTCAACAGCCTTACCTCTGTCCATAATTTTTGCTGTGCAGGTTTTCTTCCAGCTCATTCTCAGCAGTCTGAGTCAAGTACAGTATGAGAGCTGGGCCCTGGATCCTTGGTACACAGGTAGTTAAATCCCTGCGTTGTGTGCCAGGGTAGGAAACTTAGCAGAGAAGGAGGGTTACAGTAGCCTGTTGATTTTAAAGTGGCATCATTTTGGAGCGTGTTCATTATCAGCACTTTATATTTTGGGCATCTTGTCTCGGTTCTAAGAGGAAAGAAGAAACAGCCCTCTGACTAGGGTTGTTCATACAGTTTCTTTCTAAGGCTTTCTGGTTAAGAACGCTTGGATCAGGCAAGTTGTCACTTCTTCTCAAGCTGTAAAGTCTGGCTGGTTTTATGAGAGGTGAAGTTAGGTAATGGGACCTTTGGCTTCGGGACCATTGTTCCTGGATGAACCTAGATTAGCAACCATAAAAGTTACTTCTATATTGGAGCTGTCTGATGGTCTTCACAAGCTGGACTGCAAGAGCATCTACCACCAGTGCACTTGCTTAATGTGGCACTGCCTAGTGATTACTTGTCTTGTCACTGGCAGCCTCAATGCTGGGCTGCAGGGTCCATGAGCCAGCCATGGGAAATGAGTAACTCTTGACTATAGAAGTGGTCCTGCTGGGGTACCTCTGAGTTACATGAGCAGGAAGTGGTGAAGGAGTGAAGCTCATGTTGCTACTTCCCCCACCACATCTGCTCTGCCGATGAAAAGCAGGCTTGGCTTTGTCTGGTATGTTTTCAGGCCCCTGGGTTATCAACACTGAGGTACAGTAAGTGCATGCCTTAAATTTGACAGTGCTACAGTTTCACTCTCTGCTTGCTCCAAAATGAGGAACGCAGTCTTTCTGCAAACACTTTTTCCTAGCTCTAAGTTGTTGTCAGCCGTGCTAAGCCATCATAGAGAAAAGTCTCTTTCAACCTTCAGTATTGTGGCCTCTGTCCAAGAAAAAAATCGTATTTATTGCAGACTGTTCATTTTGTCCGCAATTTGTCTCACTCTTGAGATAAAGAGTAAGTCACTGCAGAGGGCAAATGCGTTCGTCTATTGCATGACAGAGTCGCTTGCTTTATTGAGAACTGTGACAGAGTACTTGGTCAGAGGAGGTTTTTCCCTGCTACCAGCTTATCTGGGTGGTGTGTCCAAACTTCTCCATGAGACTGCTGCAGGAAATGAAATCTGTTGGAACAGGCAATGGGTTGTCTGACCTACTGACCTGAGATAATTATAGCCTCTTAGCCGTGCCATCTCTTCTACCTGCTAATGTCTTTCCATGCCTAGTAACTAATGCCTACCAATGGTTGGTGCGTGCTCGTCCATGTACAAATCGCAGCATGGCCTATAAGCTTTCTAGGGGCTAGACTCAGCAGTCCCAGCAGCCTGCAGATGTTGACAAGCATATACTTCTTCTTCCAGCTTTGCTCTGCCACCAAGACACAGTATGGAAGCCATCGCCAAGTTTGATTTCAGTGCTTCTGGAGAGGATGAGCTGAGCTTCCAGGCTGGGGATATGCTGAAGGTAAGTGCCGCCCCAGGCTTGACTAAACAGCATTTCTGAGAGTGCTGCTAGATTGTTCTAGGTTCCCATCTGCCTTAACAAAATAGATGAAGACCGATGTCTATAAACTGGGATATAAATGCAGGACGCTCATCTCCCATAGGGTTTGCTGCAAGGTCAACCAATAATTCTCAGGTTGCTTGAGTCTGTGTCCACTTCACATGATTTTAAGTCCATAAACTATGAATTTAGTTGTTTTACAGTCCTCCAGCAACCAGCAGGTAAGGATAAGTACCTTTTCTGAGGCAGAGATTCAGTCTTTTGGTAGACAAATTTTGATGGTCCTGTCTGTTTTCATTGACTATATAGGTAGTCTAAAGTGACTGCACTTAGGTTGACTATGTCTACAGGCAGGCAGGATGAGCACGATCCAGAGAGATTGCTGTCTTCCTTATTTCCAGCTCGTAAACTGTTTAAAAAATAGTTATCATGCATTATAGAACTTGGATATAACTTTTCACTGTTAAGTAATTACTGTTAGTTGCTGCAGGGGTTTGGGGTGATTGCAAATAGGAGAGGAAAAGTCCATGAGACAGTCTGTTACACATATAATGGAAGAGTTTAAGAGGTCCTGGGCTAATAATATTATATATACTCTCGCAGGAATTTAGCAGTGAAGGAATGGCAGTAGAGCTGATTGTATAGAATACAGAGCATGTGAGAGTCTCTCAAGTTGATTTGCATTTGTTATGGTAAAATAGTTCTTGCTAACCCTGCCAAAACCCCACAGATGCAGTCACATGCTGCTCCACCCTAATTATTTATCCACTTCTCAGCCCCCAGTGTAGCTGTTCTGTTTCAGTTGAAAATGCTTGAGTATAACTCCTCTGTAAGGCCTTATAATCCCTCCACTGTCCAGAAAGATGTTGTACAACAATAGGATCTAAACCCTTGTTTGGCCCCGGAGCCTTCACTACCTCCCTGTACAGTCCCAGCTGTTCCAGTTAATAACCAGATAGGGGGTCTCAATCTTGCCTCTTCTACCACCACCATTTTTTGTTTTATTTGCCTTTTAATTCTTGAATCTTAGACAAAGCTGATGGCATCCAGAACTCACTGAGATCAAATACCAGGTTTTTCCTGAGAGCTATGAGAAAGTTTTGCAGAAATCACTGTCTCTCTTTAGTGCAGATGAACACTCTCATCCCTAATCCTTCCTTAGCTCAAAAGTAGTCCCCATGTCCCTGCTGTCCCATGATTGTTACTTGATATCTTCTTCCTCAGGAGACTGTGGTTTCATCAAGTCCCTGGCTGGGGTGATGGTGTTGGTCAGATCTCTTCTGCTGTTCCTCAATTTTCCTTCCTGTCAAATCGTTATAAGCCAGAGCTTCCTTTCAAAGTACGTTGGAAGCTACTGATGAAGTGTCAAATAGCACTATGCATTGCTATTATTAGTAATCGTCAGGGATACTCCACCACCAGAAAAGTCAGAGTGCCTCTTGCATTAACATTCTTGAGGTAAACAAAATAACACCTTAGCTGCCCAAGCCATAGTAACAGTAAATTAGCCTGAGTAACATCTCTCTTCTGGCATACACACATGAACATTCATACCCCGTCATGAGCCCCCTCCTGCCGCCTGCATAACCTGCTGGCGGTCTTTTCTGATTTATGAAGTAGATAAGATGAACACTATTGATCTAGAGATTAGAAAACAGGAAACATGAGGCCCTCAACCAGCAGTGACAGGAGGAAATCCACCCTCTCACCCCCCCCCACATCCTTCTCTGAGAGGATGACATGCTGAGAGAAACCTCCCAGCCCTGTACCGAGAACCAGCAGGTGGGTCTTTCTGGAAACGTTGCTGCCAACAGAGCGGGGCCTGAGTGTGAGCAGGGAGTAGCTATCACCCCCTTTAACTGGCCACAGCAGCAAAACAGATCCTTAATCCATCACCCGGGGATGGGGGAAGCCATGACTGTACAAGCAGGGAACTCCACAGCTTTCTGTTCCCCAACCTTTCTGTACCCAAATGCATTAAAAAGGCCTACGTGGCAGGCGAGACAATGGAAAATCGGCCCTGGGGATAGTAACATCTTGTTGCCAACACCAGGAAGTTAGAATGTGGGTTAGGCTCCCAAAAACATGGGATTGGCTTGCAAAACAAGTATTGTTATTGTTAACAATAGATTTTTAAATTAAGTCTTTTCCGCTTGCTTTGTCCTTTTAAAACTGTCATGGCTCATGCTTTCAGGCTCCTCTCCAAAACCAGGGAGAACGGAAACATGCTTTATTTCATAAAGCGGAATTCTGTCCCAGGAGTTGGAATGTCAAACAAAACACCAAAGACCACGACACTTGCAGTAAAATCACCATGTGGTTGTATCCCTGTCCCCTCTCCTCTAGCTTAGGGCTATATTGTGGGCCATCAGCCAGGGAGCAGTGAGTTTGGGCGGTCCCTAAGGACCATGACAGTCAACACTGATGTGAGCACACTTGAAGCTCCTCCAGTGTGCGCTGTGGACTGGCTTCCTGCCGTCCTAATCTCTTCAGTGTAATAGTGGCTTTAAAATACTTTTTGCCTCCTTCTTTTATCTACCTTGGCAAAGCTCAGGGCAGCTGAAGACTCAACCCACTAAATCATCTCTCCCGAAATGACATGTGGGAGCGCATGGTGACATCTGTGAAGTCATAACACACACACGCAGAGGTAGGGCTCTGTGTCCCTCCGTACCCACGTGTCAGAGGAGTTTTCACAGGGGTTTTTTTTCCTCCATTGTGAAACTGGATGCTCCAGTACCAACTACTGAAAGCAGCAGAGAGATCTCCTTAAACCCCTGTTAAGTCCGTTGGAGATGAATTTTTTCATTTCACAGACATCAGAGACATGCAGATGGCATCCCCAGCCAGCCGGGCAGGCATTCAGATGAAGGGATGAAGTTAACAAGGAATCCCTCTAATTCTGCTCAGCCTCCCTTACTGCTTCCTTTGCTCTGACGTGGCCACTGGCCACTAACCTCGCTGCACAGTGGGTGGGAAGTGCAGCGTATGTGGAGTTCTATTCTTACAAGAAATTCCAGGTTTCTGCCAGAATCTTTGTTACTTTTGCCTTTCTCAGGAGACACATTTATTCCGCTCATCTTTCCATTGCAGGTTTTGAGCTCCCAAGAAGAGTGGTACAAGGCTGAGCTCCGAAGCCAAGAGGGCTACGTCCCTAAGAACTTCATCGATTTTCACGTGCCCCCGTAAGTGTCACGGAAGCCGCGTGCGCCACCACCGCACATTTCCACGCAGCGCTGCCGAGAGCACGCGTGTGCGCGTGCAAGGGAAGGCGGCACGGAGGAGGCGGTGGTTGTAGCGTCCTAGGCTTCCAGGCTGGCAGGGATTGCCATCGTGCTGTGCGCAGTTCTGCCAGCGCACCTCGTTTCTGCCCTGAAGCATCCTCTGTTCTTGCAGAGCGGAACGGTTCTCGATGCTCTCTATCACTCCCGAGTGACTCCTTTGTTACTGTTGCTCAGAGGGATGTCGCTGGGATGTGGCAGGAACTGCGTTTAGATCTCCTCGGACAGAAGGAGAATAGTCATGATGTGAAGTCTTGGCAACGGAGACAGAGGCTGAGCACAAAAGGAAGAGCAAGAAATCTCGCTGAAAAATGAATTATAAAAATTAAATCCTCCCCTCCCCAAACTCTTACCGACATGAACTCCCTCTTTCCCCACCCTGCCCCCCGCGCTCCCACCCCCGGCAGAGGGTGTGCGAGTCTCTCTGGGTAACACTAGAGGTCAGTGCGGTGCCACACGCGGTGTGGCAGCCGGCGTGCATTGACGGGAATGACAGACCACACGCCGCCCCGCTCCCCCCCCATCACACCCACCCCCCCTTTCCCACGTTTCGTGCCTGCACACCCGAAGCCAGCGCTGGCAGAGGACGGGCATACCTCCGTTCCTCTCCTCCCACCGAGCGCATGGCACTGCGCTCCCAGAAAGGACTGGTAGGTGTTCAAGTGCGTGTTAAACGTGCTGTCCGGCCCTGTCCATAAACGTGACGATGCGTGGCGTTTTTACAACCTTCCCGTTGGCAGAAACGCTCCCTGAAGCCCCTCTAATTGTCCTCCTTCGAGAAGTGCCGCAGCATTTCGGAGCCCACGCCAAGCCCCGCACTGCTGGCGCGAGCACGCCGATGCCCCGAGCAGGCAACATGGGAGCGTACAGGGATTTTGAGGGCACAAATAAGTGCCACTGTCCCCTGTGGAAGTGGCACTTACTGGCCTTTCTGGACATAAGGCAGCCAGCTTGGCTGAGCTGAAGGACACTGTTAGTTTGCTCTGCAAATATGGGCTTGTACTTAGGGGCCTCGGGGGGACAAGAACTCCCAGGCAGTTGTTCTTGTTTGCTCTTTCGCGGGGCTGTGGCAGCAGGGACACTAGCAGCTTCTTTTTTTTTTTTTTTTTTTTTTTCCCCCACACACATATTTTTCTCATGATGCTTTCTCTGTGCAGGAGCTGTGAGGAAATATTTCCACTTTGACGCTTTTCTAAGAGTAGCAGGTCTGCACGTTGAAGCAGTTCAGGCCAGATGCTAGAACCAGATGTAGGGATGAAGCTGTCTCCTATTTCGGATGGGCCATTTTCCCCATCTTTGTCTTGTGCCATCATCGTTGAGAGTGGTTATCAATGCTGATTAAAGTCTGATTTCCCTTTGCTAATGACACATAGGCAAACTGTGATGATAGTAAGGAGAAGTATAACAAAACTCAAACGTGGAAATGAGTCTATGAAACCACCAGTCCTTAATTTTAATGCAATACAGGCAAGTAAGCGTTACGTAAAGGCAGAAGACTGCAGACCACAGATCTTATTAGCTGTGGAGTGGACATATATGAATGTACAAGATGAATTTTTTTCTCTACTGAAAAATTCCTATTGTCACTGTATTATTTTACAGTTTATGGTGACTTTCTCATTATTTGTCCAGTGCTATATACTATCGTTTGTTATGCCTGGCTAAATTTACATAAGTGTGCTTATGAATTCTGTGTTTCTGTGATTTTGTGGTATTATAACTCTTGCAGGAAACAATTTATTAGTACTAAAACTTTCATGGTTTGCTTCTGCTAAAAATTTATGTGTCCCTTGCAATATATCCATCACAGTCCAGCAATTTTCAATCAGTTTACCAAAAGCAATTTGATGTATATGTCAGAGAATAACGTGTGTATGTATATATACATGCGCATTTGTAATTTAAAATTTCTTTGACTAACAACTTACTGTACCGTGCCTGTAATTACAGTTTCAGCTGAGTGTTGCTTCTTAGCAGGCCAAAGCTTACATTGTTCTCTTTACATTTACGTGTTTTTACTGCTCAAAGAAAATGGTCTGCACCCATCCAAAGCCTGTACCTTAGCATGTACATGGCCACTGGGAGTAGTCATGTAGGCTCCTCTGATCCTTTTGTGTTGTCTTTCCTCCACCCTGCTTATTCACGTTCTCCCTACCCTCATTTTTTTTTGTTCCTTACCCTAATTCACCCTCCTTATTAATGTCTCCATGATTTTTTCCCACTTGACAGCTGGTTCGATGAGAGGATATCCCGCCACGAAGCAGAGAACATCCTCATGAGCAAAGGAGTTGGCTCCTTCATCGTCCGAGCCAGTCAGAACTCTCACGGTGACTTCTCCATCTCTGTCAGGTATCTGCTCTCACAGCATTTTCCTGCTTCTTTTCCTGTTTAATGGTGTCCCTAGTCTCCTCTTGACAGGATTCCTAAGGTGACCTAGACTCTTGGGAAGTTTGCAAGCTGCCAGTCACTGGCAGTGCTTCTGTGTTGTGAATGAGAACAAATTAGGCATCTGATTTCCAAATGTTTCTGCCTCTTTTCAAGTGACACAGTGAATTCCCTATTCCAAAGCTGCATCCCGTGGTGACCTGCTTCTCTGAAAGAGCTGTAGCAAAGCAGAGTGGAACATAGCACATCTCCCACTGTGAAAAACATGCATCTTCCGTTTATTTCCCTGACAGCTCTGGTTAGTGAATCCAAGAATTCCACTACTAGCCATTAAGAGATAACTATTACATTGTTAATTTATTTCCCACAGGCCGCTGAACAGCCGTTGGACAGAAATGGCTCTCAGTTGCTTGCAGCCCAGCTGCATTTCAGCAACTTACTGTAGCCCAGCCCTTCTCAAGGCATTTGCTTTAAAGCAGAGCTCTTAAATGATTGTTGGCTTCCCAATTTTCAGTCAGTTGATAACCAGTTTTAAATTTGAGTAGTGGTTCGCAATGTCTTTTCCAAGCCGTGTGCGCTTTCTGATTCAGGGAGTTCAATAAAAAAATACCTGGGAGGAATGCAGGAAAACACTCTGGCTACATCTACACCAGTAAGCACCAACACACTAAGTACAGCCAGGCTCCTTCTCTGACCCTGAGGTCAAGCAGCGTGGCAGAGCTCATATCCATATGGCTAAACCCTCTTCACCCCACAGAACAGAACTGCTGTTTTCAAGCAGCTCACTGCGAACGGTTCTTGGTCCACTCTGTCCCCCTAACCATGGCCCAGCACTATCTAGGGGATGGCATTTTGGTTTGGACCCCAACCATGCTGACACTTTAGCAGCTTGTGTGACTGTAGCACTCCAGCACAGCACTCAGACCTTGCCCAGCCCCTGGTTCATTTTTAGTGCAGATGTAGCCTCTGAGAGGAGTATTTTGAGTTCCTGGACTTGCACAGAGCAAGGAGGTGGGTACCAAACCCAGGTCATATCTGGTGCACAGAGGAATTGTCCTAGTCGGACAAGAGGTAAGAGGAGGGGAGTTGCAGGGGTGAAGCAGAGGCAGAAGGTTGAGACTATTAATTTGGCTTGTGAAGCAACTAACAATTCTTGGGTTGGGTTTTTTTTTCCTTTTGCGTAGGGAGAATGACCAGTAGTGATGACATTATACTAGATATTACACAATTCTGAAACTCAGCGTATGGCTTCATGTGACTATGCCTGCATGTAGTGGCGATGCTCGTGGTTTGAAAAGGTGTAATACACCTCTGATACTCAATGCAGACTGGACATTAACAGCTACCTGCAGAGGCTAGTGAGTAGACTACAACTGCACCTTTGTCTCCCACACCAAGTATGGAATAAAGCTATTAGCTCTTTGTGGCCCTGGAAGCTCCTCTTATTTCAAAGGAGAGGCTTAAAAACCCAATGCTTTGTTGTGGTAGTGCTCTGTGACTGGGCAGCCCTGCAGCTCTCCGTGTTTGTAAATTGATGAGTCTTTTGAAATACAGAGCCACTTCTAGGTCCAGCACACCCAAGGTCTGCCACTGCTTTACTTTCCAGAAGTCCAGGTTTGGCCAAGCAAGAAGCTTTGGGTACCCTTCTGGAAATGACTGTTTCAAAAAGGATAAAAGTGCAATCTGGTTGGTGATGTCTTGCTTTTCCAATTGGATCCAGGCATGAAGATGATGTGCAACACTTCAAAGTGATGAGGGATTCAAAGGGTAACTATTACTTGTGGACAGAGAAATTCCACTCGCTAAACAAGCTGGTGGACTACTACAAGACAACTTCCATCTCCAGGCAGAAGCAGATCTTCCTGAGGGACAACAGCCGAGAAGAGAAGGTAAACACAAACTATCCTTAGGAGTTTCTCAGTGAGAAACCTTCCTGTGGAAGGAATTCAGCTCATGAGAATGTCTCGTGGTGTGGGGGAGAGTCTGTCTTTGGGAACCCAATCACATCACTATGCTGGTGGGCCCCAAAACACAGATTTTTGGTGGATTCAGTGGTATGTGCAGTTACATAACTGAGCAGAATTTTCTGATTCTGTTTTGGATAGCAATAGGCAGTGCTGCAAATCTGCACAGACGTGCTTTGCTACAGCTGCACTAAGGCCCCAGAGCTGAAAATCTAAGATGCTTTTACACAAGAGAAGCAGGACCTACCTTATTGAAATGCCTAGCTTTCATAAGGGCAGGTGCACAGCTGACTGGTAGGTTGTGTCTGAGAAGAATTTGAGTCTGGTTTCCTAGTGTCCTTGAATGCACCCAGAGTGCAGCTGTTATTACAGCTGAAAGTTTGTCTGCTCAGAAGAATCGTCCATCTTCCGTTACCAAGTGAACACAGTGAGGAGTGTGGTGGAACCACGGGCAGAACCTGGAGCAGTGGCTGGTAGGAACTGAAAAGTACTGCTGAGAAGAACATGGCAGATATGGGAACAAGCTGTGCATTCAGGGAAGATGCAGTAGATGTTTGAGAAAGCAGGGAAATCCCAGTCCAATGGAGGCCTGGTTTTGTGCCAGGGGAACAAGCAAATGACATAGTAGAGACTGCTATGCATTGCACACACAGTTCTGGGAGCGAACATGCCTGGTCACTGCAGTAACCAAAGTCCTGCTTTACAGGGAAACGGATTTTGGTATTAAATTACCAGGATGTGCAAGTAGAGGTAAGGCAGAAAGTAGATGACTTGTTCGCTGCAGCAGTTAAGTTTTATAGGCTGCATGAGGGGCTTTCTTGTTGGCTCCAAAAGAGCGATGCTATATTTTTCAGTCTGAAGAAGGGGCTTGTGTTGTTATCTCCTTCTAGACCACTTATGCAGAGGTTTAAAAATGCATTAGTAAGGTATAAAATAGAGGCTGTGGGACCGATGAGTGAGAGATCACAGCAAAGAATTGTCTGGGGAAGGAGAAAGGAAGATTGTATGCACGTATATCAGTAAAACAACCTGTTTGGGCTGTGAGCAGGAAGGGAAAGAGAACAGCATTTGCTCCAAGATGCAGACAGGCAAATGAAAGAACAGGAGTCAAGTTTGCTTTGGCAAACACTGTACATTTGTTATGGTGATGGGCTCAGCAGGGTATGTTTAGCACTCCTCACAGTGGGGTTTCTGTTCACAATTCAGATTTCTAGATGCTACAGCCATATGATAAAATGATAGTAATATACAGATTTCAGTGCAGAAACAAATGAAGTATAAGGACAGTATTTCCAAAAAGAGCTTGGCTTCTGTGCTGGACCTCACATCAGGGGTCACATTTTCAGCCCAGCACCTCCCCTTACTACCCATGAGATGGGGAATAGCTATGACAAAGATCTAAAATACAGGATTCCTGATTTGTCCTTCTGTTCAGAGAGGCAGGATCTTTCCTTTGGAAAATCCTCCAAAGTAGAGAGTAAGGGTAGTGATCAATGTGCAGCAATTGCTAAGCTTCAGTCAAAGATGTGTGGTGGGAAGCAAAACCTGACCTCACTTTTATGATCTTCCTTCCATCAGGAGAGACGTGGTGGGAGCCTGGAACGGATGGGCCGGGAAGGATTCTACCTGGGTGGAGCAGCTGCAGAAGATCATTCTTCTATATCCAAGAGATATGTAGATCCTATCCCCATACTGCCACAGCAACAGGTACTACCAGGAATGAGGGGCTGGAATGTCAATCCCAGGCATGTGAAACATTGTCCTTAATTGCTTGGTAGCAAGTGAACAGTCGCTTTGTCAAAAATCTGCCACCCTGAACCTGCTTTAGGGAGCAGAGCCAGTTAGGTCTTCCTATGGGAGCAGCAGCGTTGATGGTGTCAGCCTGGGGAGCTCTTTTGATGTGTAATAAATACGTGAGCTTTTATTTAGTACTGTGACCCATGACTGATTGACAAACCAGCAAAACATAGAAGTCATCAGACAGTGGTCTTTTCATAGGGAACCCAGGAGTACTCCTAGGGAGTTTTTGGAGCTCCATCCCAAAAGCTGGAAAACAAGGAATCATGTCATGTCCTTGCTTTTGCTTAGGAAAGGACTTAGGGTATCATCCAGTGAGAGTGCAGAAGAACACTCCCAAATCTTGCATGCACACACGTATATGGTTTGAGGAACTCTAGTCTGTAGGACAACTGAAACCTTGCTGCCTGTTGTGAGTTACGCTACCGGCATTCAGCACCGCAGCACACATCGCAGGGATGAGAAATTACTATGGTAACCCTAGGACAGTTTGGTTTCCTTCAGAACATTCTTCCTCCTCCCTATCCTGGGCCCTCTCTGCACTCTCTCATCATGTTGTATCCCTGATGTGTGAGGTTTCTTTACTCATTTGCTTGAATAGGAATGGAGAGGACAACAGCAATACCTAGTGCTGTCTCCAGAGTTGTTCTTGCTTAATTTTGAGGGAAATAGTTTTTCTGGGGTTGGTTCATGTCTCTAGCTAGAGACAGTGTAGCATCATCCAAGGGGAGGACTTGTCCTGCTGAAGGGAAGAAATCCAAACCCACAACCCCTGAGGCAGGAGAGCTCCCACACGGCAAGGCGAGGGGCAATCATGAAGTGGCTGTTCTCTCATCAGACAGGCGGTGTTGCCTGTCAGGGGACCGCTGATGGAATAATACAGCTCCTGACAGAGCTGAGAGCCTGCACCCTTTGGAGTACAGGCTATGCATGAATCACATTTGGTACGGAGCAGAAACACTCCTGGAAGTGAGGAGTCCATGTAGTAAGATCTTGCAGCTGCAAAGCCAGGTTGAGTTCACTCACTTTCTGGCGGGGACAGGTGAGGTGCAAATTGTGCTCCAGCCTCAGGCAGCCTCAGCAACCTTTTAGGCTGACAAAGGTGCAAATGAGACCAAGGGAGTTTTTGGAAGAGTAGGTGCAAGAAAGGAAGCAGCGAGAGGACAAAAGCTGTTTACAAGCAACAGCAAGCATAAGCTGTTGTTCTTCCTCCCCCCTGTTGACACAGCTCATCAGACCCTGTGACACTGAAGCACTGCAGCAACCTGAGCTAACATGATACCAGATTCTGTCCCACTGTTACAAAAAAAAAGCGTAGTGCCTGCACTAAGGGCCTGGAGGGATGAAGACACTCAGCGCCTCTCAGCTGTGCAGACAAAGGAGAACTTGCTCCCTGAATCCTACCTCCTTCCTCTCTCTATCTGGGCTGATTTGTGTTGATGTGACTTCTGATGTGCGGTCACATGGCGTCTTTTCTTTGAACCTGATTTCCTCTCTTTCTTCTTTGGTTAATTGGGCTACTGGGTTCGCCAGCTTGCTCCCTGAGCAGCCCAAGAAAAAGTAAAGTAGCGGGTCCTCAGATTTACGGTCAGCTGCATCGGCATCGCTGCTGTTCCACCAGCAGATGGGATAGAGGAAGAGCACAGAGTGGGCAAGACTGGCGCATACTAACTGCAGATGGGCAGAAGTCCCCTTGGCAAGCATGGCTTTTCACCTGTGAGTTAGAACAGCCTTAGGATTTCTCCAGAAGTCCCAGCGGCCAAAACAGCCCCTCTCCAACCACTTTTCCCAGCAGCTGTGGAATACAGCTGAGGACAGTTAACTTTCAACTTCTAAAAAGAAAAAGGTGGCCTTTTCCATGAGGGGCACTGCTTGCAGGACTGCAGCACCGGGACTGTACTGGGAGCAGACATCTAAGATAATTTACTTGAGGGTTGGACCTGACCTGACTCCCTGGCCACCAATGGCTCCTAAATCCCCTCACAGATTTACAGAGTGTTAGGGGTTGGAAGGGACCTCTAGAGATCATCTAGTCCAACCCCCTGCCAGAGCAGGATCACCTAGAGCAGAACACACAGGAACAAGTCCAGGCAGCTTTGGAAAGTCTCCAGGGAAGGAGACTCCCCCACCTCTCTGGGCAGCCTATTCCAGTGCCCTGTTACCCTCACAGTGAAGAAGTGTTTCCTCACGTTCAGTTTGAACCTTCTGTTTTCCAGTTTATAGCCCTCATTTATATATCTCAGCATACATATGACTTTTGTCTTGCTGTTTTCTTTCCAGGATAGATATGGTGGGAGTCTGGACAGAAAAGATGGGCTGCATGGACTAAGGGATCTTCATGGCCAGGGAAGTGCAGCAGCTGTGCAACGGAGACACACAGACCCGCTGCACCAGCAGACACCAGTAGGTGACGTACCCGGAAGGCCCCATCTGCCCAACTAAATGGGTCCCTGAGCAATGGCCCTGTGGTCTGGGAAAAGTCACCTGCACAGAGGCTGCATGAGGATTAGTGTATTAAGCCTGTGGGGACTTATGATGTTTCTGAGTCTCAAGACTCTATCCCAGCCACTGGGATCTGCTTCTGGGGCACTCTGAGGGTAGGAATATGGTGCTTTATGAGTGTAGTTCTAGGACTGCCCTCAAGGCCAGTCTTAGTTAACATGCAGACTTAGTAGAAGAGGGAACTTAGCATGAGCTCCACAAAATAGGCATCTGGGACATTGTGAATGAGCCCAAGCTGACCCCACGTTTGGATCGAGCATGGGTCCAGTCCAGCAGAAGACATTTCTGAAAACCTAATGAAAGGGCTTCACATCCACTGATACAAGGGACTATCAAGTACCTGTACCACCACAGCCATGCCCCTCTAAGCACATTAGCTAGACATACAGTACTCTTTTTAAGTCCTTTGGAGATTTGCCTCATGATACTGTGCTCCTTCTGTCTTGCAATGCACTTGTAGTCACACTGTTTCTTCCACTACTTTTTGCTTCAATCATTTTGCAAATTCCCACTGTGTGAATGCCTGCATACAGCGTGTTGTCCTTCTTTGCTTCAGCCCGTGATTCCACTGCCAACTCCAAAGTATTTCTCCAACAGCTCCTAGGAATGTGATCTAGGGCACACTCCTCTTCTTTGAGGAAATGTACAACTTAGCCCAGGTCAACCAGAGAACCTAGATCCAAGGAGAGAAGGGAGGGACAGCAGCCCTTTCTCAGGTGTGAGACAAAGGACAGATTGGATTAGGAAATTTGGAACAAAGTGGGAAACAGGGACATGTCTTCTTTTGGCAAAAGCACCAAATCCTTATTATAATCCAGCTCAAAATACAGTGGCTTTTGTCCCTCAGAAGCTGTGGCAATGAACAACATGCCCTTGCCTGCCACACCCCATCAGCGATCTCGAAGCCACAAATCCAATTATGGGAAGGTCTATATGTCCAGCCAAATAACTAGGAGCCATACCTAAGCAGGGCCCTGACTGGAAGATTTAGCAAAAATTAGTCTGTCTTCAAACAAGTCTCTCCATCTGTGCCCACAAAACGTACCTCCCAAACTACCCATGCCCTGTGGTATGGGTGCCAACAATTTCCTAGAAAAGAAGCCCATATTTTATCCTGTAAAATCTGATTTCTAGTCAAAATGGGAGGTTGACTGTAAAGTCTTTTACGAGGAAGTTTTCATAAGAAAAAAAAATCTGACCATAGTGCTCATTAAAGTGCAAACTCAAAATAAACTGATATACCCAAACCTGTTCCTAAATACTTTTGATCTCAGGGGACTGCCCTTGGGGAGAGCCTAAAGAAGGTTTAAGACCCCCCACCCCCCCATGCCCCAGAAGTGCATGAAAGAGCAAGTATTGTTCTTTACAATGTTCATGAGGCTCACCTGTGTGTTGGCTTGCTTGATGTGTCCCTCATAGTCCTCTGCTGGCCAAGGATGCATTTCTCCATCTGTACCAGCACCAGGTCACCTCTCTAGAGCCATTTGCTTACAGAGCACAGCCCAGCGGGACTCAGGCAGGAGTCCTCGATGCTCCCATTACTGGCTTCAAGCGTGGCTCCCACAGCTGATCTCACAGGGTGGAGGAGACAGAGCCATGTGAACACTATTTTCTAAGGACCTGCTCTCTGCCCGACTTTTCACCTTATGGTGCACCATCCCTTGGGTGTCACAGTAAATTGGTCCCTCCTTCCTGCCATCCTGGCCACTTCCTGATTTAATTGCATGATGGTGTCAATTCCAGCATTGCTTGTTCTCTCTCAGTGAACTGGGGCACCAAGAGGGGTGGCAGGAAGATGTTCTTTAAGAGTTGTGGCTCATTTCCTGTCTGTCTCCTTTCCAGCGAACGCTATGGGTCCGTGCCTTGTACGACTTTGATGCTGTGGAGCACGACGAGCTGGGCTTCCGCAGTGGAGACATCTTAGAGGTCTTGGACAGCTCCAACCCATCATGGTGGAAAGGACGTCTGCGTGGGGAACTGGGCCTCTTCCCTGCCAACTATGTCACACCAGTGCCCCTGTGAGGGCACAGTATGCCCCAGAGGGGCCGTATTGGAACTGCTCTTCTGACATGACAGGGACAGAGAGGGAGTGCATCTTCCCTTGCCCCGGACATACGGTGGTTTTGTCTTAATTTATTGGCAACTGAGCTTTTGAAATGTTGGTATGAAAGGGAACCCCTTTAGGAGGATAGAAATTTTTTTTTCCTTATTTTTCACATTCACGAAGTGGAGGGAGCAATAATCCTGGACTGTCCATTGAGACCTTGCTGAATCCTCCCTGCCATGTGACTTCTTTGGCTAAGTATTGATAACTTCCTGCAATTAGGTTTGTTCTGTGGAAATGCACACGTCAGACAAGTCAGGCTTCGGTATTCAGGTAACCCTACCCCTTCTTTTGGATCTGGTAGCACTCGTAGCCTCTTCAGGCTCCATTTCACCTGTCTTTCACAGGTAGGAGGAACACCCAGGTGAATTAAATGACCATTGATAATCACATGGGAAGCAAAGTGAGGAGGCCTTAGGCTGAGGTGCAAGGCAACCTTGCCTTTTCTAGCTTCTGGCTTACCCTTCTAGTACTTTCTGTATGGACTGTATGGATATACCAGATGAAAGGAAAGGATCCTGTAAGCTTTTGTACAAACAAACCAGTGGTGAAGTTATGGGAAGGTGAGAAGCTACTTTCTTTGCTTCTTCTGACAGTCCTGCTCTTCTTTCCACACCCTGTAATGACAACTTGCCCTGTTTGCAAGCTGTCCTCTGAGGTACCCACACTTCTGTTAGACATCCTGGTTAGAGCAGGTCAGGCCCTTCAGTTAAATTATATCTACTGGGTTGGATAACGATGATTATTCCTCACTAGGAATTCCTTTCGTAAAACTGAATTGGGGAAGGGTTCGAGAGAAGAGGATTTTCTTCTGGTTTGGTGGAAGAAGTTCTTTCCCAGACAACATGGGTTGTTGAGGATCACTGTGTACACAACTCTGACTTGCTAGTGGAATGCCTTATCCAACAGGTTAAGCTGTTACTTTCCAGTATGCAGAAAATAAAGTTGTGGCCATCAAATAGTCTGTCCTCTGTTCCCATTTCTTTTGGATGAAATAAGGTAAACAAATAGGTTTTCAAATCACTGCTGAGTGAATGCCCAGATGTGATACAAATATACTGCAAATGCACATTAGAAATGATCCTGTGATACAGACAATGCTGCATAACCACTGCTCAGGCAAGTTGATATTAAACAAGCTGCCTGAATTTTTCACCACATCTGGGACCTCGGCAGTCAGCAAGGAAGTGATGATTTATCATTCCTGGGAAAGAAAGAAAAGGCAAGTGAAAAACTCTAAAAACAAATCTGACCCAGCAAGAAAAATGCCACTATCTTTTGTTAGTCCCAGTGGGAGAAAAATAATCCGGGAAATAAATTCTTGGTAAAGACAAATTCAGTGTAGCTGGCCTAAATAAAGCTGCCAGCTAGGCAGAGCGTTAGCAGAAAGAACGCATTGTCAAACTTTTGAGAACTCCACCAAAAGCAGAGTATTAATGGGTGAAGTAAAATGAGAATAATGAACAAGGCATGCAAGCTTTAAATAGAACAGAACACTTGGAAAGACACATGAAGAGCTTATCTCCAATGGCTATCAGGGTGGCACAGGAAATGGAGAGGTACCATATGATTCCTGGGCTGAACTGGGCCCAGTATTTTTGCCAGAGCTCTGTTCTGGGCCTTTAGCATCTCCTTTTCAAGTGAAGCCCTTGAGGCTTCTTTTGGAACATGCCACCTTATTATTGGGTTAGTGCGAGGGTGTAACCTCAGTAGCTCCATAGTTTGATGAGTGGTTTGTTGCAATTTGCTGTTTTTTAACCTTTTTTTAGGTTTTTGGCTAAGGTAATACCAAATTCAGAAAAGAGAGGGTTAATATTCAGTAAGAGAGAGGATTAAGACCAGGGGAAGATGGAAGCAAAGACCAGAAAAGGCACAGAAGGGATATAAATGATGAATCATTTATATTCATGTGTGGCTGAAACAGAAGAAGTGGTACGTTCACCCTTATTCCCACCATGTCAAATCATCTTTCAATTAATTCTTTTTTTTTATTAGTTACTTTTAAAATTAGAAGCAACGTCTCCTTTTCCTTTCCTCAGCACTCTAAAGGCCCTCTTGGTAGTGAAGACGTAGTCGCACAAAATTAATTGAAGATAATGCACTTAACAGTTTGATAGCTCTTTGCACATTTGAAACCCCTTTACAGAGATTAACTAATTAAGCACGTCTAAGTAGTACATTGTAAGCACCCCCAGGTTAACTCATGATTCGTTTGAGGAACAGGTAAATTTTCACGTGATTTTTTTTAATTGATGTTTAAGGAATTAATACTTGAGGTAATTAGCATTAAAGGACTGCACACTAATTACAGACAGCACACCAGAATCACACTAAAATCATGATTTCCCATTACGAGCAGCACCTAATGACACCAAAGTTACCAGGAGGCAAAGGTACCACGGTGCCTGTGATTAACTACACCAGTGCCGTGTTCTGCGCTGCCCTGCGCAGCCGGCCAGGCTTTCTCCTGCAAGACCCAGGCTCGCTTGCCTCTGCCCTTGTCCCTGCCTGCTCCCCGGAGCAAAGGCAGTGCTACCTGCGTTTAATGTACACACAGGAGGCACAGGCATCAGCCTGCAGTTTTGTACCCTCCCACAGTAGAAGCTGGTTTCCTCCCAGCAAAAAAACCAGCACAAAAACCATGGCCCTTCCCGAGTCAATGGAGTCTCTGGATACACGGAGAGGTGTGGGCAAAGGGGGGAGTTTTGCAGGAGCAGAAGGTGCTGCAGCCACAGGATGGAGGTGTTTTCCATGCCTTTTTCTGCTGTGGTCTGCCCATGAAATTGTCTCCTATGGATCAGGTCACTTAATAAGGAAAGAGAGAGAGAGAGACTCCTCCACCCATCTATCCTGTCAACCTTCCTGCTCCTTATTGCAACACGTTTTAAATGTAACACAGCCCTTGCTGATATTGTGGTGCTTCACATACACCTTCGCCATGATTCTCAGGTTCTATTGCCCATGCAAGAGGCACGAGTTAGCCACAGAGGATAGGAGCCTTAAGATGACACTGTGGTGCACTGGGTTGACCTGATATTTGCCAGTGTTTCATGAAGTACTAACCCTCTAGAACACATCCTGAGAACCCCACTGAGAAATCAAATTGGGAAGGAATAGAGAGGAACCCAGAGGAGTATTTTGTTTGGTATTTTTCTTAAGAAGAAAGACAGTTCATGAGAAAAGAGATTGTAAACAGAGATAAAAGTAGGGAAAGTATGTGGGAAGGCAAACATCATTATAACAAATGAAACAGAGGAAGATAGGCTTGCACATGGAAAAATAAGTTTTGATGAGCACAGCTGAGCTGTGCTTTCTCCTGGCTGGATAAACTTTGCGCCTACATTCTGCTGCAGAGCCGTATTTTGTTTATAAATGTCTCTGTGATTAATAGGTCTGAGAGAAAAACAGTAAATGGAAATCTCCTTTCATGTGAAAGCTGTCCAGGTGGTTTTCTGTGTCACAAAACAGAGATGTCCGTCTTGGTGTACATGATTACGGTAATGGCTGCGCTCACTGGATGTGCCGCAGAAACAACAGGAACAGGGTTGGTTCCCGCCTGGCTGCTGGCAAGGTAAGAGCACCAGGGAGACACGATCCTCCATGCCTCAGCAAAGCCTAGTCAGGCTGCTAGGCCAGTCTGGGCATCACATCTGGGCCTGCACCATGGATACAACAAATTCCATTGTTGTTTTTTAATTTGAAAGTAGTTCTCAGTGGGTTGTGCAGGAAAGTTTGAGCTTTTCGCAACAGGCACCTGGTCATCATCTTTTCTATTCAGCAGCACCTCTCATCCTTCCTCCCCAGTGGCATCCTGACGCTGGAGGCTCTTGGAAGGCCATTTTGCCTTCAGCCCTTGTGAAGAACAAGGATCCAGCAGCCAGGACCATATGGTCAGGAGAAATCAGCCTTGAACAGCAGTGTGGTACCAGCTGGGATGTTTTGCACTGCAGCAGCAATGCCCCAGGAGCTGTAGTCCAGCAGTGAGGTGAAGGGCAAGCTCTGCCCTGAGTGGGAAGCAACAGGTCATTCATTATATCAATGTCAGATCACAGGGACAACAAGGGCATCTGGTGGGACAGAGATGTGGCCATCTGGGGTAGGGCTGTGCCCAGACTCCTGCTCTGCTGCTGCAGCTCTCTGCCAAGGAGCTTGGGTTACACCAGACTAGGTGTGAGAAGTATTTGGCAATGCTGTTCCTTCCGATGCTGCCCAGCCCAGCCCAACATGGCCAAGAAGCCTGCCCGCACCTCCCTGTCCCTGGATGCACTAGAAAGCCCATCGCCCAGCTTTTGCCTCTGGGCTGACAGAAAGTTCTCTGCAGACACCTCATTTTGAATACTTGTTTGAAGTGATTGGCTCAGCTGCTTTTAAATGAAACCCTATAGAGATCAGTTGGAACCATTAGCGGTCCCTAGATGATCCAGGCAGTAACACTGACTGCTTAAAACTTACATTGACTGAAGAGCTTCTGACACCCAGACACTCCTTGCTGCTGAAAGCTTTGCCTTTCAGTGGGGAACCATGAACCAAGGGTGTGATAAAGCCTTTAATGGCACTGAGGAAGAGGGCAGAGCATCGCCAATTTCTCCAATTTCTAGAGGCAGCTTTCAGGTGACAGAATCCAGGAGCCTTAATTTGCATCAAAAGCAAAAGAAGTTCTTACATAAGCAGAACTGACAGTAGCAAACAGCCAAGGACTTATCTGCGAGCTACAGGACAGCAGGGAAACAGGCAAGAGAGCAGGAAAAGTTCACTGACCTTTGTGCAGAGGGAAAGCACATTGTCTGCTGTCATTGTGCGAGTGAGAGTGGCTTGGCGCATGTCCAGCCTGCTACCATGAAAATGCGTAATTTCACAAACAGCAGGCATGCAGGGATCCTTGTAGACAGGCAGAAATAAAATTAGCTCAGGCAACAAAGGGGTAGGAAGGAGAAACAAACAAATTAAAAGATCTCTAGATATCTTGCGGCTTCTCCCTGCTAGTCCAAGCAGGCTCATTTCCACCAGGATTTATGAAGGATATAGCCATGGCAAGTTTGTCACAAATAAAAATGAGAGCAAATCTGGGGGGAAAAAAATGCCATTTAGGATGTAAGTCTACTACTGTGCACTTAAAGCTATAAAATGGTGACAGTGTCCTGATATCATGAGTGAAGTTCTTTCACTCATGATATCAGGACACTGATATCTTTCACTCTTTCACCTCTTTCAGGGGCACTTCTGGGAAACCATTCGGTGATACCCAGACACAGATAACGAAAAGAAGTTAAAAAAAAAAAAAGTACTTTCTCCACTGACCTACAGGTCATTTGCACTGTATCTTTTCTATCTGTGCTGTACAGCCTCTGACTCAGATTGCGACTTCCTTGTAGTACTGGCCAATCCCTCTCCCTTGTCAAATTCCAAGAACGGCACTACTGCAGCGCCAACAGATAAAGAGCAGGAGTGACGCTCCTCACGACTGATTGTTTTCTGCCACGTGTAGCACACCAAAAGTTTGCAAAATGCTGACTTAGAAGGAAACCACATCAACTTTTCCCTTTTTTGTTGTCTATCAAAATTTATGAGGGGAAAAAAAAAATCAGCTGCAAGCTTGGAACCAGCACCAAGGGATGGGGGAACTGCCCTTTGCTCTGCCCCTGCTAGAGTCATTTTCCTCAGAGCTGAAGGCACGTGTACCACCTGAACTAGCAGCTTTTCACACTCGCTTGGCAGAGGCATGAACAAGAGGGCTGTGTGGCAGCAGAGAATCAGCCCTCTGCAGCTGCATATCTGTATATCTGAGCTTGCCATTGTGAGGGCAGCTCTTTGCCTGTTATCGGATGAAGACTGCCTGCTAATAACAATGGCCATGATTTCATCAGGGCGGGTGAGTCAAGCTAACAGCTCCTCACCTCCCTGCAGAAAAGGCTCTGCTTGGTTTTTGCAGGGCTGGTGAGTTGAGTCAGCTCACCCAGGGCTGCGTCCGGAAGCCCAGAGCCAGCGCAGGGTGAGCAGTGGGAATGCACAGCCAGGAGGGGAAAGAACCTCCCAGTCCTGGCACCAGGAGCTATTAGATCAACTCATCCGAGGCTGCAGACTCAGCAGAATGAAAACTTATTTGGTTTTGAGGTTGCCATACTGCCTTTGCATGGGTTGGGAATCAACTCTTTAGAGCCTGTTTGAGAGATTGGGGTGGATCTCCCAAACACAGAAGGTGTTGGGGGGCACTTACTCAAGCCATTACCAACATTATCTCTGAGGAGAATGGCCCATGCACAACAGTTTTCAGGAGGAAGAACACCGTAACAGCAAGAGGCATCTTGCTGCCCTGTGAAATAGCTGAATTAGTGCCACTCGTCACTGATGCTTCTCTTTCTGGGTGGGGTGCAGCTATCGGTCGTGTTTATCAGGTTGGGGAGTGCACCAGTGCTTACAAGTTTAAATCTTCAGCATCAGCTGACCAAAATGATAGCTGCATATTCTCATTGAAAATGAAGAGTGCGGACATTTCGCAAGCGCTTACAGAGCAGAATGCACTCTGGAGCACCATCTTGAATACAGGACTCCAAAAATAAGAGGTAAGGCTTCAAAACACATGAATGGGTGGTTTGCACTGATTCTAGACAAAGTTCTGACTAAAAATAAAATGTGCGTATTTCAAAGAGAAGGTTCATAACCACTTGAACAGCCTAGCGAGCGTGCCGTGGTCTCTGCCATGCAGTCTCCAGCTCAAGGCTGGCAAGAGGGCTGGGTACAAGATTTACTGGGTGAAATACTCTGGCCTTGGTTATGGGAGGCTGGAGAGCATGGTCACCACTGTCCCTTCGGTCTCCTGAAGCCTTTGGCTCTGTGGGTGAATTGAAGGCCAACCACTGTGATGAGAGATACCATTACTAACAAAAGACTGGTGGTATCTGTTGTCCTTAAAATAAACATTTAAATACGAAGCCTATTTTTCTGCAGTGCTGGCTTCCCCTGGTCTAGAGGAAGCCATCTCTGAATAGCAGTCTGTTTTAGCTTGAGCGTGCCTCTGTGGCACACACAGGCTAGAGTGTGACTCTGGGAGGAGGGCACCACCTGAGAAGACATCTGAGCAGGCAAGAGGGACCGAGCTTTGTCCGAGTAAGTGACTGTGGTACATTTGAAGTTCATGAAGCTATTCTGATTTTTGCCAGCTGAGGTTCTGCCTTGTTATTCCAGAGAGAGGTCATACTTTAATTTGATAAGATCTTCATGCAGGGAGCCAAAGGGTGTGGGTAGTGATTTACTCCTCTTTGAAATTATAATTATCATCTTTCATCTATTTAAAGAATCTTTATATTTACCTGTGTAAGACAGTCTAATATGGTCAAAGCTTTGTGGTTTTCTTTTCTCATGACTCAGACAAAGCTGACCACAACTCCGAAGCTATTCTCAACATACTCTTCATATTATGCTTTATTGTTTCTACCTTTCCTATTTCTGCAGCCTCCAGCTTATTGAAAAAGCTGCTGCAAATGGGTTTGGGTTTGGTTGGGGTTTTTTTCCAACCATGTCTGTACAGGGAAAATGTGTCATTTAGGAAAAAGCAGCTGGTTAACTCAGAGCTAGTTCAGCTCAGTAAATAACTCAAGCTGATGACTGCAGCATGACTGTTTCACAGTAAGTGGTCAAGCCAAGCACCCTGCATGGATGCACGCAGTCCACACAGCAGAAGCGGAGGGCACTGCGTTTGGTGGAGGCCCATCTGGCGTAGACTAACAGACCTCACAGGGGAGTCAGCGAAGAACGACTGTGTTGTAAATGACCATCGCACGTAAAGACGAACGAATATGTTGAGGAATACAGTGCCCAAGGAGGCTGAAGCCTAGCGTGTACAAGACACGTGTTGTGTTTGGAGAGCATTAACCAAGACTGACTAACCCATTTTTAATGCAGCTGTCTTTTGTTCATGCAAAATTCAAATTTATGTTGAGCATCCTGTTACATAGAGCGTAGGTGCAAAACTCTTCCTAATAGGATGCGTACTGCTAATACAGACAAGGCTTGGCTGGCTCAGCCCTGCAATCACAGCAACCTCCTATTTGCATCTCACCACTGTCTCCCTTTGCACTCCCATATTAGCTGGAAGCTGTTGTCTTCATCATCGTAGCTTCTAACTCCTCCAACCTGCATCCTCAGCTCAAATGCTTCATTATGATCCTGGAATTCATTCTACAATGTTCCTAAAGTTCACTGTCCCCATCACTTTCTCTTTCAAGAGTGTGTAGGTTTGTAGATTTGCTTTCCATTGCATTACTCCTATCGTGGCCATTAGTGCACTCTCTCTTTTTTGTGTGTGGGTTTGGGGATTTTTAAGTTTTGCTAGTATTATTTTAGTATTTATTTTTTACTACTCCCAAGTTGCCATAAGAAATTGGGAATGCTAAATCCAGACCAAGGCCCTATACTGCCTTATCGCAGCCTTCCAGTACCTGAAGGGGGCCAATAAGGAAGCTGGGAGGGGGCAAGTTTATACAAGGGCCTGTAGTGACAGGACAAGGGGTAATGGGTTTAAATTGAAAGTGGGGAGATTTAGATTGGATATCAGGAAGAAATTCTTCCCGGAGAGGGAGGTGAGGCACTGGGACAGGCTGCCCAGAGAAGCTGTGGGTGCCCCATCCCTGGGAGTGTTCAAGGCCAGGCTGGATGAGGCTTGGAGCAACCTGCCCTAGTGGAGGGTGTCCCTGCCCATGGCAGGGGGTTGGGACTAGATGGGCTTTAAGGTCCCTTCCAACCCTAACCATTCCAGGGATCTACAAAGTCTTTCCCTCCTTGACCTGAAACCCCTTTTAAGACTTGTTGGTGCTACAGGACCTCCAGGAGCACCACTTTGCCAGGAGTAGCTCCACTGCCAGTGGTGTTTCTCCCCTCCCCTCTCACAGCTTTGCTCCCAAGGAAGCAGTGTGGTTTCCTCACATCCAGTCAATGGGGCAGGGGGCAGCTGGACCCCTCCAGACACGGGCAGCCAATCCAGGTGCTGCAAGGCCATGCCAGGCTCACAGCACAGGCACTTTGCTGGCGGACTCCCCCTCCCAGGTAAAGAGCACCGAAGGATGAAAAGTCCTTCAAGCAAAGACCATTCATCTAAGCAGGACCGCAATTTTTACCTGGAACAGTCATTTTACCTCACCTTGTCAAGTTGTAGTTTCTAAGACAGGGCTGGCCTTCCCTCCCTGTCAGCACAGCACACAGACCCCAGGTCATGAACTAGTCTGGAGGTTTGGGTCACTCCTGTGGTATGAATGATTGCAATTAATGAGGGGTGAAGCTAAGCGGACCCCTGCGATGTGGGAATCCAGAGTCAGCAGGTTTGGCAGAACTCTCTGAGGTTTCAGCCTTGGCATCAATGTCTGTATTTTAGGAAGCAGCAGCCTGAGTGGCAGAGCTCAGACAGCAATTAGAAATAAAAAAGTAACATGACAACTGGGCTGGGGGGGTGGGGGGCAAGGGACTGCAATTGTTCTAAAGCAGAAATTATGAAATGCAGGAAACTGACATGGAAAACTGAACACATCAAGGACACAACCCTGGCTGAGAAGAGCTAAAAACAGTAAAGGATTTTAAGAAAATCTGGAATAGGAAAAACCCTAGCAATGATACAAACTTAACAACGCTTTTATTGATACAGAGAAGACAGGGGGCCTTGTGTCAGTTTTTATGGAATAAGCAATGTACATTCATCTTGGCAAACTGCCCTACAGCTTTTTCCCCAGTCCCACCCAAAACAGAAGGGGTAAAAGGGAGACAATGTGGGAATCGCTTGCCTGGATGCATCTATGCTGATGTGACAGGTTCAGAAAGGAAGACAGGAGGACTGACACAGGGGGAAGAGGATAGTTTTCTTGAACCACGACTCCCAGGTCCATGAAAACAGACTCAGTATCATACTGAATAGAGAACAATGAAATGGGGAGTCACAAAGACCCAAATGCTTACAGAAGTCTTCATTTTCACACCCAATCTCTTTATATTAATGGCACCTGATGCTCATTAATGGCACCTGATGCCCATTAGCTGCAGTTGAGCTCCCTTGGGGGAGCTTGGGGATCTGACCCTTCAGAATGGGCCCCATCAGGTGCTGCAGCATCCCTGGAGCCTCTGCTGTGCAAGGGCTGCTGCGGACGAGTACAGCGTGGGATGGGAATGGAGCATCCTGTCCCTGTGGTAGAGGGGAGTTGCTGCACACAGGATACTCTGGTACAGGCTGCTGACATCCTGGATCAAAGTTAATTGCTCATGTCTTCATTTTTGTTCTCTGGCTTTCCCACTAATATTTCTTCCACATTTCTATGGTTGTGTGTGTGGCTGCCTGTGGTCCAGAAGGTCTATTATCTTCCCATCCTGACATCTTGATAGGCAGTAGAACGAGTTGGATAGAACACTAAGAGGTAATTAGCATTAAAATAGGTCAGGAGCTCACTTGGGGGTTGTGCATGGCTGGGTTTTCCCAACTTCTTGTCAGAAACAAGTGTTGATAGAGCGAGGGCGGTCACCAGTGGTGAAACTGCAAACGTGAACTCAAACCTCCATGGTGCTTCAGAAAAAGTACGTGGGGGCAAGGAGGAGTTCACCTTGCGCTTTTGCTCGTCTGCAGGAAAGGGAGGGCATGACATGCTGCCCTGAGAACACGGAGCGTGCTGCAGAGAGCTCGCTGTTTTCTTCCTGCACCTCTCCTCCGCAGCCCAGGGTGATCTCATAGTCCGAGAAGTTTCCTTTATGGTGGGTGTAATGGATCGAGCGCCTCTCTCCTGTCCTACAGCAAGATTGCTGGCCCCTTCTTTTCAGCGTACACAAACATGTACGTAGGCTACTGTGTGTATGTGTGCATTGGTAGGAGATGTAGTTACTACCTGTTTAGATCTGTGGGTATGTGTGCTTGTTAGGAGTTTCATAATTTCTCCTGGAGTTTCCTTCTGTGTAAAATGGAGATAATAACACGTAATTACCTACCTTGCAGGGCTGTTGTAAGGACAAATTAACCAATGCTTCTGTGGGTGTTTGCAGATGAAAAGCATGATATTAAGACTAAATATAATGATTGAATGTTACAGAAGAGGGTTTGTGTTTATTATGGTGATTGAATATGAGACGAGAGCACTTTGTGGGTGTTCGTTTCTTGTGCAGCACCAAGTATTTGTGGAAGGTGGGAAACTGGGGGAGCTAAGTTTGAGGTAGGTGTCAAAGAGATGGTTAATCTTTGACCTTATAGCCTACTGACTTTCTTATCTCAACTAAAGCTGATGCTCAGTAAGGGACAGGAGAACAGAAGAATGTAAACAGGGCCAAGCTGTAGAGGAAGGGAATGAAAATAAAACACAATTGAATATCATGATTTCTAAGAACAAAAACATAAAAATTGAATGGCTAAATAAAAGCTAGGGGAAATAGGGACAGAAGAGACGAAAGGAACCTCGGGAATTCATGGTGTTGCATTATCTCAGCTCATGGAATTATGAGACAGTAAACACCGATTTAAAAAGGGCATCAGGAACAACTGATGGAAAGCATGTGCAGGGAAAGAACAAGAGAGTGGAATGGGAAGGAAGAGAGAGGTGCTTAATTATTTTTTGTTTTCATTTCATTAAGTGTAATGGCATCACTCTTTTACTTCCTATGTTTTGTTGAGACATGATTCTTTGCAAACCTTAAAGATGGTGTTGAGGATTTCAGACATTTTTTCCATGTATTCCATGGGCAGGCTGGGAAACTTAAAGGTGTGGATGCATTTCTCAGCCTGAGAATGGTCCTGTCTGGTTTCATTTGGCTTTAATGCTGTCTCTGGAGTATTAATGGAACAAATTCATTTCCATCCACTCCAGTGAAGCTGTACCAGGAGTGAATCAGTCCTATTCTCCCTACTAAACACAGCTGTTGCCCTGTGAAACCCTGATCCAAAATGTATTTCAGAGTAAACCTGGAATGTTTTGTGATTAAACACGAAAAAATAAACCCCAAGCTTAATTGCGAGTATGGCATGTTGGTGTGCGTGCTGCCAAAGGAGTGGCAAGGGGAGGTGGACCATAAGAAGGAGTAAAGGGTTAATAACCGCTACACTGCAGAGTTCCGGGATCAGACTGCCTTTCTTTGCAGGCTGTCCTGGATTGGAATGAAAATCATTGGCAAACAGCCCCACAGGATCCTACGGCCCATTTGCCTTTGCTCCCTCTTGTTTGCTCTCTGTCACTGTCACCCTCTCTTCAACATCTTTCCAAATCCAGGATGGCTCCAGTTCTCCACCTGGTCCTTGTTTGACATCTCTTCCTTGCACCCCAAAACTTAGTTTGGGCTGACTCACTCTCAACTCATTGACCCAAATTAATCCTTTGTGTAATTCAACTGACTAAAATTGACGTAAATGGAGTTACATCAGAGCTGAAATTAACTCAGTCTGACTAAAATAGCACCTGCCTTTTCTACCAAACCATTGCTCTTCTCTTCCCCACCTCCACCCACATCTCATGACTTTAATATTTCTTTCTCTCCATTGTTCTTTCTCTTATCCCGCTGCCAAGGGCAAGCTGTGTTCTCCGTGGCCGGTGCTGCCCTCTCCTCTCCAGCATCTGCTCTCCTTCAACCCCACAGCACAGGCTGTGGGTCCCTGCTCACAGACAAGCCTTGCTTGTGCCCAAGTCTACACAACAGCTTTTCCATCCATTGGACTTTGCTGTCCTTCATGACAGAGATGCACCAACTGAGTTCAGAGCCTGGTTGCAGTGGGCACTTCATGTGCCTGTAGAAACAATAGTCCTACTCTAAAGAATTCACCAGTTAGCATGCCAAGATGTATAAAGATGAGGAGGGCAGTTAGATGCAGGTGAAGTGACTTGCCAAAGGTAGCACAGTAGGACAATGGCAGAGCCATGGATGTCAGGCTCAAAGCTCCTCTGGCCTTCTGTGCTGTCGTTATGCTAACACAGCATTTCTCTTCATCTCTTACAACCCCTGTCTTTCGGCCCTCACACGGTAGTTAAACATCTCCTTCGCTTTCTTTCTCATCCCCTCTGGCTTCCTCCCTCCTTTCAGCCTGCTCCTGGAGCCTCCTTGTGTTGGCTAGGCTTTCTTCCCTCCTCTTGCAAAAACCCTGGGTGTCTGCAGCACGCTTCTTTCTGGTGGAGCCGTACTTTATATTTGGCAGTGTGCTCCGCCATTCGCATCTGGGTATCTCTTTGGGGCAAGGATTTATTCTGTAATTACTCTAGCTTATTTATTATCGTGGCATATATATCTGCAATGTTATGCAAACTGTAAAGGTTTCTAGTTCTAAAGGTCACCATGGGTGTACCTTGTGTTTACCTTCCAAAGGCGGGTGAGCTCAGAACAAAAGGGACTGGCAGGCCACTGAGTACGTGAAGGCAGGGAATCACCCAGATCTAACTAATTTGCCAGGTCAGTGTTCATAAAAGTAGGTTACCTAGTGCTGCAGACAAACATCCCAATGCAAACTCGCCCTCTTCCAGTCTACCCAGTCTCCCATGCTGGGACTCATGTATTCTGTGGGTATCATGCCTGCCTCTCGTTCTGCAATGTCAAGTGCCAGCCAGAGCATCCTGGAGGTGATGGACAGAGGCCGTGATGTTGCCTTGCCTTTATGGATTTGGCCCCAAGCCCAAAAGAGCCTTGCTGTAGCTAATGTCCTTCAGATGAAGCCTAGCTGGAGAGCCACGGCGCTACCCGGTGACCAAGGCTACCTCACACTGATTGCCACAAGCCCCAAGCATTGCCACGAGTGACATTTGAGCTGTAATTTGCTGTTCACATTGCTCTGCAGTGTTGAAAGAGGATCACAAGGCAATTACCTCACATGAGAGGATGAAATGACCACACTATGTCCTATATGCAACTTGCAGGAGGAGTAGAAGGATAAATTAAATGTTTGAGAAATGCAAAATGTTAAGCCATTACATGCAGTCCTCCCCAAGATCATCCGCTGTCTAATTGCATTTCCTGCCTTACTGTGGCTTAGGTCAATTGTCAGCATGAGGGGAGAATAATCCAATCATGACTTCCTCCACTAATTGGTAACAAAGTGGAAGTAGAGCCATGAAGACTGGATTATCTCATCCTTGCTTGTCAGAGCAGAGATAATCTAGTAGGGATGGGGATCTGACACAGGCTGCAAGCTTCCCTAGGGATGCAGCTTCTTCTCCAACAGAAGAAAATAAATACAGGAGGCCGGAGGAGGGGAGGGGGGGCACGGAGGGGGAGATCTGACAAGCAGAAACATGCTACCGAGCCAGTCTTGCTGGAAAAGTAAGAGGGAAAATGGTCACTCTCAAGGGAAAAGCTTTAGAAGATCCCACAAAAGGATGGCAGGGCACACAGAAAAGAGCAGGTGAGGAGAATGGCTAAACACAGAGATCTATGGATTCTCCATTGTTAGGAGAAGAGGGGAGAAAATGAACATGGATAAACCCAGAGCCGTGTCTTACTGCTGCTGCAGCTTCTCCTCGTCCTCCCTTCCTCCTGTGTGCTTTGCATGAGGTTGCAGCACAGTAGCCTAGCGCTGCCTCAAAATAGAGTAGTGGGGGACAAATCTGTCTGAAAAATACCCCTGTGGAGAAAGGAATCTCTTAAGTACGATGATCAAAGTGTTCTGATATTAACAGATGAGAATGGCTTATGAATCTGCATTAGCTCAGGATCCATTTGATTATTTTTAAACCTCTAAGACTGAAAGCTGTAAACCTTCCTAAGAGAAATGCCACTTATTCTAAAATGAGCAGCCAAATCTTGATTAATTGAGTTGCAAAAGAAATGGATCTAAAAACAGGCACTGGAGGAACGTAAGTGCATTATGCATTTGGGTTTTGCTTTTGGAAGAATTCAAAACCAGATCTTTCTGCCAATGCTGATCTGAAAATACGATATTCTAAGCCAGAATTTGGGTGCCTGTAGCCCCAGGGAGGGACAGCCTGGGTCTCACGGTCCCTGAGAAACTGTCTCAGCACCAAGACCATCACCATGGCTCACGTTGGCTGGCTTCGAAGCTCTTCCCTCCTGAAGTCGGAGGTAGGAGTGTCTCCTGTATCAAAACACAGGCTCTATGCTAGTGTCTCCTCGTGCAGCGCTGGGGTGGCTGGAGTGCCCCCCTGTTTGGACCAACATTATAGCCTGGGATAAACGCTGCTGCACAGCATCTTGGTCAAGCTGAAGTGTGACTTATCCACAGAAAGAGCAGCCAAAACAGAGGCAGGGGGTGTCACCTGGTACTTTCTTAATGGCCTTAGTTCTGGATTTATAAGGCAAAAAAATTAAACAGCAGATTTGAAGCATGGCTTCCTGTAAAGTTTTGCTTTCACACCTACATCACGTCTCTCTGGAAACAGCCTTTCAGGAGGAAGGTCTGGTTGGTCCTTTTGTTTGTTTTCTCTGACTCATGAGAGTCGCTTGCGCACACTCGATCTGCCTTCACGGTGGCACTGCTGGGCAGAAACGCTGGCGAGTGAAAGGCAGGGAAGCTCTGGAGCTAGCTGTGCTTCTGATAAGGTCATGAGCAGCTGACTTCTTTAGGTTGCCTCCCAGGATATTTTTAAGCTAAATACACATCAGAGGCCAATGCATGCTGATCAGTAAAGGGCATCTTCCAAACCCAGTAAACACACTTCTAACATCTTAAAATCTACCTGTACCTTTCTTCATGTTCATTAATCACAAATCAACTTGTTCCATTGCCGGGTCTAAGCCTACACTTCAGCCTTCTGCATCTCACCTCAGAGGGTTCCCTTTTTTCTTTCCTATGCTGCTCCCTTTACACAGTTTTGCATTTATTCGGGGGGGCTCAACGGCTTCCTACCTGTTCATTTTTGTAGTTTCAGGGCCAACTCCCAACTTCTCCCCCTTATATTCAAGCCTCACAGTTCTGTTCTTTCCCACTACTTAAAAAAACAGGGCTTCCTATTTTGCCATGCCTTTTTTTTAGCCATTTCCAGGATGGCTACAACTTTGTGGATCCCAGCATCTCACCTTTGCTTCCCACTGCTTTCTTTTCCTCCACTGATTATGCAGTTTTCAAATGAATTTGTTCACTCTTGGACACACCATGTCTCTCTCACATCCCCTCCACTGCCTCCCCCTTACCCACCACACAGCACTGGGACATGTCATCCTTGTCATCCGCACATAGCTCCGTCTCCCACCTCATCCTGCTGCACTGGCTGGTGGCCTGCTCCACCGTATCAAAATTGTCCCTTTAATTACTTCCTGCCAGCCCGCTCCTCACCCTCCAGCCTCTGCCTGGGACATCCCAGCCTTCCCTCTCAGCCCCACTCCGCTCGCCTGAGCGTTTTCCTCTCTGCAGAGTTGCTGGCAACGGGCACAGACAGTGGCCAGTGCACAGGTGACTACACAATGCTGCAGACTAGTTGCTGCCTTATCAGTATCCCCATTCCTGGTGTTCCTTTGTCTACAAAGGATTTCAGAGCTACAGAATTACAGCTGCAATTAAGCATCCTATTCAGAGACTGCATTGCTTATTCCTCACTGTCTTCTTTAGCGAGAGCTTCCATTCAGGGTTTAGCTCGTGCAAAGGGACTCTACGGGTTTTTTTCCTCTCCCCCCCACCCGGTCCCAGGAGAAACCAAAGTAAATATAGGTAATGTTAGTTTGGGGGTTTATTTTTAAGCTCTTCCCTGTAGCAGTGCTGTGAAGCAGAGTAGCATTTTTTTAATTTTACAGACGGGAAACTGAGGCACAGCATACAACTTGGCCAAGGCCCTCCATAGGGTAGCTCAGCTGAGTTCTGAATTGCAACCAGTTTTGAGCCCTTGCCTATATGGGAGTTGAAAGATAAAGCAAGACACCTGGGTCAGCACTATTTCTTATAGGAAACTACCTCAAACTGTTGCCCTGTGATTAGGGACTTGCAGGGAAAACAGCTAAAGGCCTTGCTGCGTGAGCTCAGTCAGCAAATACCTTGCTGCAAGAAATGAGCCTGTGAACGCAGTTGTTCCTTTCTGCTCTCTTCAGAGGACTCTCTACCTATTTACTCTCACATGGAAACTGCAGCTGAAAAATTGCGTGGGAGGCCAGAAGCACTTGACTCAGTTGCGGCAACTCTCCGCTTCAGCAGCTAGGTTTTCTCCCTGAGGCAGTGTAATATGACAGAAAGGAAGCCTCTGAAAGCATTTCTTCATCCTCCGGATTGCAGTCTGTCACTGCCGCTGCAGCAGTGACACACCTACCTTCCACCGCCTGCAGCTCTTTGGGTTGCCGGAGGGGCTTTGGGTTGCTGGTGAAGGCAAACGCTTCTTCCTCTCTGCCCTGAAATCACCTTGTTTCAGGCTTTTTTAGCTCTGCCAGTCCTTGGACGTGACTAACGCGCCCATTCCTGCGCTGGGTTGGCAGCCCTTGCACATGGAATTTCAGACTCGGGACAAGCAGAGCGCGGCTTGGTGCGCACGTAATAGTCTTCCCACAGACTGCTGGATCCTGGCTGCAGAGAAGAGAGTTGAGAAGATGCAATCTTCACCAAGCCCCGGTGAGTCTCGCTGTGGTGCCAGCCAGCACAGGGAAGGAGCGTGGTGGTTAATAACAACCGTGGCACAGGCACCTATTTATTTACCCTTCCATTCCAAGACGGCAAAGCCCCATCGCCTAAGGCTAACCCGCAGCTGGGACACTGAGAAGTGGAAAACACTCTCTTGTATCCTCCATCCCTCAAGCCATCCTGAGTTCTTGGCTAAACTCATTTTTAGCCAGTTGCTACTTTTTATGGAGGAGAGACACAAAAAAGTAGTAGGGTTGATCAGAGACATTTTGGTAAATCATACTGGTTGGGTTTTTTTGGAGGATACCGCCCCTCAAAAAAAGGGTTCTATACAGCTCTCAGCCACTTCATCACAAAATAATACTTTCTTTTTAATACCTGCCCCTGTTTTTACTCCTAGTTTGCGTGTAGGTGCTGACTCCTCTTGGGAGAAGTAAGATGTAGGTGAGGGGAAGGGCATCAGAATTTTATTCCTGAAGAGCTGAGCACCTGAAGGTTTATAACAAGAGCTTGTAGCAGTTTATGTCACAAGAAGAACACTGCTGGGAAATTTATCAAAGCATGTATCATGAGGTGGGCTATTTAGGGACTGAAATTACACAGGAAGGACTGGCAAGAGGTGTACGCTCAGGACAGGCGCAGTTACAATTAATGCTAAATATAAGGTGTCATATCTTTATCTAACGCACAACCTGCGCTGCCTCTCAAAGGAAAGTGAAGCAATTAGGCCCAAGTAACCAGAGTATACGTGGGAGGTGTTTGAAGGCAGAAGATTTAAAACACTGTAATGGGGTTGGGGGAGGGTTACAGTAAGAGGTAATATTTCCTGATAGGTTAGTTTACATCCTTTGGAAAACGTTTTGGAACCGGACCAGAAAAGTAAGCAAGACCTTAACCAGGCCTTGGCCGGGATGACATCCAAACAAGCGCGAAAAGCAAAGAGACTCAACCCTGCCTACGCACACGCAGCCCCTCCAGCGAGTAATCCCCAGGAACAAAATAAATCAAAGGGCTGATAGCGTAGTTCTGCGTGGATTTGCAGCCGCCTCAGCCCGGTGCAAAAGCAGGCTTCGCCTTTCTTCTTTCCCTTGAGCCAGTGCAAAGAGCAGAGAGGAGACCCTGAGCTGAGGCAATAACGACCCTCTTCTAGGGTGGAAACTGGAATTCACCCCTCGATCCCAGTGGGGCAGGGCCAGGCACAAGCACCTCCCTCCACCCTTGCCTGCCACATGTCTTCTTCCCCAGTCCCGAAGGGCTGGGTTACCTCTGTGATGGCGAGGGCAGTTTGTTTGCACGGCCCTTTTCACCAGCCGTTGAGGTGAGGCTGCCAGCCGGCGGGTCAGGGTATATCAAAAGGGACTGAATCATCAGACCTTATAAAAACTCCACATAGGAAATAACGCTTGGTTGGAATGTATTTCTGTGAGAACAGGGAGGGGGGGACGGGACACACGCATGCCCTTTGCACAGCTCCTTGCCTGTATTTATTGTATCAACGCACAGACAACGCTTTGTCTTTTAAAACGAGAGGTGGAGGGCTAAGCATTTCATCACAACAAACTGCAAAATCTCAGCTGCTTTTACTTGGATGTGGGAAACGTCCGCCTGCCTTTAAATATAAAACTAAACATACATTTGTGAACTTACCGTTGCTTTCATGTGGGAGCCTTAGCTGAACACAAAGGATTACATTGTGCAGCTATGAATGAGTAGAGCGCCTAGGATTAAAGCGATTTTATTTAGCCACACATGAAACAGCAGAGCTGGTGGCAGCCTCTGATACAGAAAAAGTGAAAAACAACAAGTAGTTTAGCGAGCACTGGAGCTAACAAGGCCGCCTCTCCTGTGTATCTGTACATTGTGGTTGATTGACCAGGGTGTCAAGCTTCATTTGAAGCTTTTCATACAGATCAGGCACTTATTAGTGTTTTCACTTCTATGGAATATCTGAAATCTAATAAGGTGTGAACCCATGTTGCAACTTTCCCTGTTGGGGCCTGTGGTAGGGTCTCTTTTTGCTATTAAGCTATTTATTTTCACAAAATCTGTAGGGATGCAATTACGCTTCTGCCAAACTTGTTCGAAAGCAGCCAGTGGGTTCAAAAGTTATTACAGATGGACAGACAGGCAGACAGATGCAGGCACCATGACCACGTAAGCCTCATTTCCATTGGAAATCAGACTAAAAGAACCTATATTGAAATTAATTTTTAAAGGGAACTTGATAGGCAGAAGAGTAGACCTCTGCAAAGTGCAATTTCAAATTTTAAGTGAATTTCATGCTAGGAAAAGCTATTGAGAACTGTCTGAAATATTAAATTCTCCCTTCTACCCAAAGGAGAGGAACAGCACAGGATGAGCGCCGGTGCCCCACCTCATCCTTGGATTTTTTAAGCTAACTCACACTGATCCCAGGCGATTGCTTAGAGAGAGGAGACAGAGCACAGCTCCAGCAGCTCGTCCCTACAGGTTTTTTGTGTGCATGTGAGCACTTAGAGCTAATCATATATGTAAAGCGCTGCAAATACCTCTGAATATTTGTATTTAACCACTGCCTTGCCTTTATCCCGGAGTCCTTGCTCATGCCTGCCAGCTCTGTCCTTGGGCTGCAAGGGGGAAGCACGGCCTTTTATCCTTTGCCTGCGCGCTGCAACCCGCAGTGGGGCCTGAATCTTGATTAGGGCCCCTAGCAACTGTCACATACCACGCAAAAATCGTAATTTAACGTTGCAGCCCCACGTCTCTCAGCTGGGACGAGTGTGTTGGGCTAAGGGTATTTACTCACGCTCCCAGAGACTTAGGAGCGAGGCGGTTTTATTCCCAGCTCCGACACCAGCCTGCTGGGTGGCCTCTGGCGAACCGCACTGCCGCCTGTGAACAGGGTGCCCACCTCTCGCTTTTCGGAGCCTCTGAGCTGCTACTGCTCCTCTGTAAGTTGATTTGGAGAGGGCCGGCCTGGCAGCCAGCTGTGGCCAACAGGCCACGGCTTGCAGCCACCATGGTGCTCCGCCGACACCCCAACCCCACTTGCGTCCCCCCTTTCCCCGTGTGCTCAGGAGGCTGCCACGTCTGAAAGGAAGTGGGAAAACCCTCCTAAATGATGAATGCGCATCCCAAAATACACCCTGTGCTCAGGCCCGGGTGGTGGGATTTGACCTCACCTCCAAGCGCTGAGGTCAGGGACCCCGGACGTGCCGGGGGCGGCCACCCCTGTCCCCGAGGGTGACCACCCCTGTCCCCGAGGGTGTCACACGCGCGGGTCTGAGAGAGGGGGAGGACAGGGAGAACAGCCGCGTCCCCGAGGAAGCGCGAGGGGCCGGCGCAGGGCGGTGCGGCCGCTCCCCCCGTCGGGGCGGGCTCGGGCAGGCCAGGTGAGGCGGTCCCGGCTCTGCCTTCCGCAGCCTCCCGGCGCTGCGGGTGCCGGCAGCATGGCGGAGTCCCAGGTGCTGCTGCTGGACGAGTCGCACGTCAACGAGAAGGTGACGGAGGCCCAGGCCCGCTTCTACTACAGCGAGGAGCAGCGCCGGGCCCTGGAGGTGCTGGTGACCCGGGGTGAGGCGGCCTACCGGGAGGCGCTGAGGAAGGAGCAGCTCCGCGACTTTCTCTCCAGCCGGGAGCTGCAGGCCCTGCGGGGTGCCTGGCGGGGATACGACGACCCCCGGGAAGGGGCCAAGGTGGTGCGGGGGCCCGGCGGCGAGACCCTCTCGCTGGCCTACTGGCCCGAGTGCTCGGACACGGAGGTGCCGCCGTTGGACTTGGGCTGGACAGACAAGACCTTCTACCGGGGTATCAGCCGTGTGGCCCTGTTCACGCACCCGCGCAAGGAGGAGGGCGCGCCCCACCTGAAGGAGGTGGTGCGGGAGATGATCCAGCAGGCGCAGAAGGTAGGGCCCGGCCACCACGCGTGCCGTGCGGGCGCCCTCGACGGCCCACCCTGACTTCCTTCACGCCTGGGCCCGGGGCTGGAATGGGGTGGAAGGGTGGTGAGAGCCTCATGGCTTTCCTTGCTGGACCCCTCCAAAGCTGGGGGATCGCTTTGGCCCTCCAGCTGGTCTGTGACCACCCGGCAGGGCTTTCCCTGTGGTTTGTTGCCGGTCGTGTTGCAGTTTGCCAAAGCTGATGCCCGGGATGGAGGGACCCCACCCCAAACTGGGGTTTTCTACCCATGGTTTGCTTTGTCCTGTCCCAGTCCAATTCCCTGGCTCAGGAGAAGGCAGGTCATGATGCTGGTACAGCCACCCCTCCAGTACGTGCAGGTATCCCTAGTTAAATACAGGGCAGCGAGTTTGTTTATGGGGTGTTGTTTTTTGGGCTTTATTTTTTGTGGTCTCAACACCATCCAGAGTCTAGACAATATGAGGCTGCTCCTCCTATTTATCTTTGGCTGGAAAGGTCTGTTAGTGGTGACAGGGCACTTCTGGCAAGAAGACAAACCAGCTGTGACGCTACAAGAGCTTGTGTTGGGTACGTGGGGGCTGTGGCGAGGTTTTTTCTGGGTATCGGTGAAGTTTCCAGGGAAGACCACCCAGGAAAAGATCCCCTTCAGAGCTGACATCCCCCCTGGGGTAAGGGGATAACAGCATAAGAGACTTCATTCCTGCTCTTAATTTTCCTGCTTTCTAACTCAGCAGTGATTTCCTCCTCCACCTGCTCCCACCTCCCCAGCACACACTGTACGCACAACTTCTGCAGACTTGTTACAACCAAATCTGCTGGGAAACACGGAAGACTTTCCACAGAAGCATTAACCCAGCGGGTGATCTCCTCAGCTCCCTGCTCGCAGAAATACATGCATACTCTGTAATCCTGTTCAGCGACAGGTGTGATCAGTCATATAGATAAGAGCCAGAAGCTGTAAAATCCTTACACTCTGATTTAGTGCGACTTCACGTCCTCCTTGCGCTGCTACAAGTGCCTCGACAGACTGCGCAAGGGCTGGGAAACTTTGCTCTTTTCGATAGCTGTGCCTGGTACCTAAAAGTAATTAATTCCTTTGTAGGTTTTTATTCTTTCACGGACTGGATGAACTGTGCCCCTCCCAACCCAAAGGTGGTTTCATGTTTAACAGCTATTTGAGTGTTTAATGGTCTTTTTTCATAGATAACTATACCTATTGTGTTCAGCTGAGCTGGCCCTGGCAAGAAAGAAAAAAGTCTCCAGGTGGCAGCTTTTCATTCAGCAGAGGAGAGTGGGGTTTTGTTAGTTTTGGGTTTTTTGAGGAGGGTCTGAACAGATACTAGTAATATGTGGCACATGCCTGTGGGTGGTTTATCATCAGTGTTCTACAAACATGTTAATTAAGCTACCTTGCCGCAATGAGATTGGCAAGTTAATGCTTGCCAATCTTTCCATACCTATGGACCCTACAGATAAGTTTATTATCCATAGAGGAATGGGGAAAACCTCTTGCAGGGGAAGACACTCATGCTCTGACTTGCTGTATTTGGGAACGCGCCTAGGTAATCCTGACAGGTCACCAGCTGCGGCGGGGCGTTGAGAAGACTAACCGAACAGCAGGGGTTGCCCACTGCACGTTTTGCTGGCTTGGAAGCGCCGTCCGCAAGGCAGCTCATCTGCTTTTCGTACAGGACTGCAGTTTTCATGGCTTAGTCCACAGTCTTGCAAAGAAGCCTGAACTGACCAGGGCCGCAAAGCCTGGAAAGAACCGTCCCTTAGTATTGCAAGGCCAGTACCAACAATTAATGGTTTGTCCAGGATGTGGTGTAATTTCTGCAGTCGTTGGACTCATTGCAAATGGCAGGAACAGAAAAAAACCAAATTTACACTTCTGCTATTTATTTCTGATCGATTCCTTGTGTGGACGTTCTTACTTCAAAGGACTACTGTCTGGCATTCTTGCTCCCAAATAAGTACATCCGTACCACGATGTGTGGAAGGGAGAGAGGGAGCATAACAAACCTGAATTAATGCATGAACTCTTCATGCCTTTAATTATAATCTGCCTGTATATGAAGTTGTTTGGGAATAAAGTGGCACACGTTCACTGTGTTTTGATTTGCAGAGGTTGTGGTAACGTTCCCTGCATCTTGCTGCTTTGTGCTGGAAGTAAGAACCAAGACAGGACCTGAAATCCAGTTCTGCCTAGCAGAAGTTATTGAGGGACTTTGTATAATGTAGCTCCACCATAGCTCACCTGTATCAGGAACCTACGTGTTAATGATGAGCATAAACACAACGTCAGTGCTTTTTTTTTTCTTTTTCTAACAAAGAAAAGCTTGTGTAAGCACTGTTGACAGAAGGAGCCTGACAGGGCAGATGTGTTGGTTGTTGTTGGCCGTACAAGCGGAGACTCAGCAAACACAGCAGGGGACATTTACTGTGGCATCACTTTCCCAAAAGCAATTTGTTCAAGGTCGTTTTTCAAAGGAAAGAGCTCTCTGGTGAGAATTATTCCCCCTTCCACTGGGGCCTCCTTCAACTTGAGCTGCACCTCTTCCAGCCTTCCAGTGGAGAAAATCCTACTGTTCGATCCAGCCTTCAGCTCTGTTCACACCTGTATGTGCCGTTCCTAGCACAGCATGGCTCGGCACTGTGACCCCTGTGCCTGGGAAATGAAAATTTAGGCAACTGTGTTCCCAGCACGCTCTCAGCATGAGAGCTCTGGCCTGGCAAGTTGATGTTTCCCAGTGGGACTAGAAAAAGAGTAGTTTCCTTCATTCTTAGCCTTTCAAATATTGGGGAGAATTCTGTTGCAGTCAGAAAAGTGAATTGATATTTTTAATGGTGTAAAAGGTACAGGAATGGAGAGAAGGACAAGACATGTAAGATCAGCATTAAAATTGCCCATAACCTCGGTTTTGTTGTTACTCATCCTCTGAATGTTCAGGCTTGTCTGTCACGTCAGCGCAACCTTTTGTTTTTATGTAAAATCTAGCCTGGAAAGAGGGATTAGTTTTATACCAGAAAAAACGTACATGTGAGGAGAGGGAATGATCATTTTGCCTTCAACTCTTGAACACACACACAGACACACACACACACACTCCAGTCCATTCCAGAACAATATGAGGTGTTTATGTTTGAGCTCCATAAGACATTCCTCAGGAAGCCAGCCCTGACAACAGACTTCACAGGGAATTGGGGGGAAAAAAGGGAAATTAAAATTTTTGTTGTCTGCACTGCACCATGGCGTAAGGATTCAGGCCCTGATTCTGCTGCACATTGATTCTTCCATCACTCGCCTTCTGATTAAGTGTTAGAGCTGTGTTTTTCACTCTTCTTTTTCAATCTGTTTTCAGTGTTCTTTTTTTGTTTAAGTGGGTCCTTACAGAGGCAACGAAAGTTTCACAATACAGAAGGAAAATTAGCTATTTGGCTTTGGCATTCCTCAGGCTGCTGAAATAAGCCCTCTTCCCCTAGAAGGAGAACTCTCAAAGACGTTTAAGTCCCTTCCAAAGTGCAGCAGGAGCCGAGCCAGAAAATTACAAGATTATTGGTAGTGCTCGGGCATGTACGTCCCTGTACTTGCACCTCATGTTCTGGTATCACTGCTCTCCTTTATATTGCACCAGTGTGATGGGCCTCCCTTTCAGTTCCTAATGTTTTATTCAGTTGTCTGTCTGCCCTCTTCTTGTTTCCAGATTATTGCGGTGGTCATGGATGTATTTACAGACCGGGACATCTTCCGCGATATTGTTGATGCAGCATATAAGCGCTGGATCCCAGTCTACATAATCCTAGATGAGGAAGGTGTGAAGCTTTTCCTGGAAATGTGCAAATGCCTTGACCTCAGTGACTTGCAGATCCGGGTAAGATATCCAATACCAAACTGTTATCTCCTGCAGGTCAGTGGCCTTTTTCATTTGTAAGGAATCTTGGAACTCACTTGGACAGGCAAACACATCTCTTCCTCCCTTCAAGTCATGTCACAGCTCTTAGACAGGGGTTGGTGGAACACAGAGAGATAGGAGAGTGGGTGCTAATACAGAAGGAAAGAGAAAGGGAAGATTTGCATTTTTTGCCTTTCACCTGAGACAGGGGTCTGTGTAGTTTCTTGGCTTTTGTGACCTAAAAATTCCCATTTGGGAAGAAAATAGAGGAAATTCCTGTGTGTCTCCTATGGAAGGATTCAAACTAGAGTCCAGAGTAGCTCTTTGAGTTCTTGTCTGCGTGGATCCCAGTTACAGGACACATATAGTTTGTGAAATCAAGGCTTTGCTACCCAGCAGTGATCATGCGGGCATGAATGAGCTTGTAGTCCTCCTTTGCCTGAGAATGTGAAGTGCAAGGTCCTGCACCTGCGTCGGGGCAATCCCAACTACAAGTACAGACTGGGCAGGGAATGGATTGAGAACAGCCCTGAGGAGAAGGACCTGGGGCTACTGGTGCATGAAAAGCTGAACGTAAGACGGCAGTGTGTGCTGGCAGCCCAGAAAGCCAACCGTATCCTGGGCTGTATCAGAAGTGTGGCCAGCAGGTCGAGGGAGGGGATTCTCCCCTCTACTCTGCTCTTTTGAGACCCCACCTAGAGTACTGTGCCCAGCTGTGGAGCCCTCAGCATAAGGATATCGACCAGTTGGAACGAGTCCAGAGGAGGCCACGAAGATGCTTAGGAGGCTGGAGCACCTCTGCCATGGGGACAGGCTGAGAGAGTTGGGCTTGTTCAGCCTGGAGAAGAGAAGGCTCCGGGGAGACCTTATTGCAGCCTTCCAGTACTTGAAGGGGGCCTACAGGGAAGATGGGAGGGGGCTTTTTACAAGGGCCTGTAGCGACAGGACAAGGGGCAATGGGTTTAAACTGAAAGCAGGGAGATTTAGATTGGATGTCAGGAAGAAATTCTTCCCAGAGAGGGAGGTGAGGCACTGGGACAGGCTGCCCAGAGAAGCTGTGGATGCCCCATCCCTGGCTGTCTTCAAGGCCGGGCTGGATGAGGCTCTGAGCAACCTGCCCTAGTGGAGGGTGTCCCTGCCCATGGCAGGGGGTTGGAACTAAGTGGGCTTTAAGGTCCCTTCCAACCCAAACCATTCTGTGAGTCTATGATTGAGGAGTATAGCTGCTCCCTGGTTCCGTATGAGAATGTGCCTTCATACAGTGCATGCAGCACAGCAGAGTCGTCAGCCCTAGTTTGGCTGGCAGAAGCAGCCTCAGTGGGGTCTCATTCCATTACATACAGACTGAAATCCTTTGTGTGTCTGTAGTTAGCATTGTATTCCTTGCTTTTTTCATGTTTTTTAGTCACTGTCTCTACTACAGACTTGTTCGGAATACTGCAAAAGTTGCTAGGTTGGAAACAACCTATGCGATGCCAGGCTCGGCACTCTTGTGATCCAACTGTTCTTCTGAGCAGTGGGGAAAAAAGAATGCCTTTTTGCGTGGAGGAAGGGCAGGTCTTCCATAAACCCTTGATAGTTTAAAAACACCCAAACCCACAACGAAAGCTCAAAAAGCTGTGAAGGTTATAGAGGCTCATATTAATCATTTTAGGACAACCATCTTAAATCTGGATGAAAATGACTTGCATATATATCTGAACAGTGCTCCTGTTAACTACCACTCTGCTCTGAGTTTCTGGACTTCATCAAAAAAGACATCCAGCTGAGCAGCTTAATCATCTTTCTCCAAAACGGAGCTGGAAGGTTCTTTCTTCTGGTGTCTTTCTTTGAAAGCAAGACACAGACATCATTGTAATAGACCTGTTTCAAGCTTTAGGGGTATTCTGTGGCCTAGGCTCGAGTCCCTTTGGTACAAAACTGTGATATCACAGCAGTAGTTCCGTTTGCTCCAGTGCCTGTTTCCCAGTATTCTCATCGTGTCATCATGTGCAGGAACGATGCCTTCAGTACTGCATATTTTAACTCCTGGATAGAGTGAATGAAAAGATGCCCAGGCATTTTAGAAAAAGTTACAGTGCTGTTGGCCTGCTGCTTGGGCCAGCATGGCAGAAATCATCATACGGCGATTCCCCTGACACCAGGCTTTAGATACGCAAGGAATCTCAAGCAAGGTTAAGGCTTCCCCTTGAGGAGTTCCCCCTACCCCCACCTCATTGATGTAATGTGTCACGGGTTGTCTTAATGCTGAAGACCCAGATTTAGAGCAAAAAAGCAAGCTGGGCCTCCTGTCTTGTTCAGACAGAATTACTTTGTCCAGTACTGCTTGATCACAGAGGATGCTGGAATTTCTGAGGAAGAATAAGAAACTCTAGTGCATTTAACTCTATCATTCACCCATTTCTTATTTATGGTGTCTTTCTTCTGACATCTGCTTTGATGTCTGAGGTTCTTCTACAGATTTTCAGCAACAGGAAAAAAACATTCTCTCCTTTCACTATCTTTTTGTGTAACCATTTTGCTTTCTTCTAGAAGTTTTTCACCAGTGGGCCACAGTTTGTCAGCAAAGGACTTGCATACCCTTCCTCCCTGCCCTTCTTCCCACCTTTCCTTCAGAACGCTTGTGCAAGATTTACAGGATGGCTTTTTCTCAGAGAGTTGCGGCAATGTGGGATGTAACTTTGAGGTTTAGAGGCAAGTTCTGCTCCCAGGGAAAGAGAGAGAGAGGACACGCTGCCACAGGCTGTCACTGCTGCAGGGTCAGGATGCTTGTTCTGTCTTCTGTCATCACCAGATGCTCAGATTGTTCTGTGATGCCTGCCCTTTTGTTTCCATTGCCCTGTTCATCCAGTGTGGAGTGAATACGGTCCCAGTACAGGAAGTTTTACTGTTAGCACTGGATTTTGCCTCTTGTCGACACACAGTGCTGGGAGTTTTCACAAAATCCCTGGCTATTGTATCATTTTGAGATGGCAAGGTATCACGATGTGCTGACAGTCTGACAGGAGGAAAACTGCCGTAGGAAGCCAGTACCTCACGCTGCAAAGTCAGAAAATTCTTTACTGACTCCAAGCATGAAATGAGAAAGCCTCGATTTCTGTCTCAAGGTCAGAGATCACTAGAAATGCATTTGAATTCAAGCATCGGCACATTCGTCCTGGGATGTTAGTAACAGCGTGTCCTGTGCGTGTGAGTCATGTGGCTTCCTGAGCCTACAGGACATGGTTTGCCAGACTTCTCTTATGTTTGACACAGGAGTGTTCTTCGGAGATGACAGTGAATCAGAGTTCTCGCAGACACAAAATTCAGAGCCCCACAAAAAGTCCTCTTTTTGTTGACCTGAGGGTGAGTGTTCTCACCAGTTTTTAGATGAGTTCGCTTTCTCCCCACACTTCTGCTAACCAAGACCCCGGTAACACACACTCCTGCTCAAAGATAGCGGGTTCACCTAGAGCTCCAAGCAACGAGCTACCTGCAGGAAGTTCACCTTTATGTTAATTTTTACAGTCATTTTCCCAATATATAAGGAGTTCCTCCCCTTGCTCCAGGAATTCTTAAAAGCTTCTGCCTAAGAGATTTTTGGAATTTCATTTCAGTATTTCATATCTTTCCTGACTGATTCCTAACTCAAGTGAGGGAGAAGCTGCATGTAATGCGATGCAGTGCTGTTGGTTTTTTTACTTATCTGTTAGAGAATACTTCTAGGCTGCTTGTACCCTCTGAAAATGGGGGCTTACAGGGCCCCCTTTTTGTGAAGACCCAAATAAATAATTCCCAGTAATGACCTTGGCAGGCCACATCCAGCTAGCTGCATTCCATCCTATTCTACTTGAATACCTGCAAGTTTTACTATTTTGTCAACAAGCATGCCTTTTCCAAAACTCTTCAGGCCAAACTCATAGGATAATTTCACAGTATTTCCCACCTTTACTTGGTGGCTGCTCCCAACTCGTGGCTGCTTTCGTGTCTCTGTGTAAGATGAGCACTCACCACCCACTCCTCTGACCTCGAGGTCTGGTTACCAGAAATGAGAATCTTGCAGCCCATGAATAAGAAAAAATCCTTTACTGATGTTATTGTGGTCCTGTCCACATGAATCCCATACCTCTCTTCCTCTTTCCCCCTTCTGTGGTACCTCCATCTAGGATTTTGGAGGGGGAAATAGCCGGCCTCCCCCTCAGCCCTGTGCTCAAGTGGAGCAGTAGTACAAGAAAACAAAGGACGGGAGCTACCTCAGCAGGTTTTGTTGACTGAAGGGATCTGGTTTTTTCCAGGGACAGCAGAAAGGGGATCTCCACATTTTGAAAAACACAGTCAATATAAGGGGCTGAGTCACTGTCATCTATCAGCTACTGCTTTTGTCTTTGCCTCTCCTTTATGTGTTTTACATCTGTTAGCTTACAGACGTCATTTATGCCATCCCTCCCAACTTGAAATGAAGATCCCTGATTGCTTTGCAACGTATGTAGCAGCGGTTGTTCTAAGAGGGAAGGTACACGCAGGATTCCCTGGTGGAAGTACTCACAAGGCTTCCCTCTAGGGTGTGTCTTGTCTACCCCCCTAATCAGCTTGTGAGCACTACTGCGCTGGTCTGTCAAGTGACAACTGTCAGTCACAACACAACCTGTTACTGGCTTTCTAAACTGGGTCTGATTTAACTTTCTGTGGATTCAGCGTGAGGTTTAGAAGCGTGTCACAAGAAAGACCGATTCCTTCACTGTTTGTATTAGGATGCTGTGTCAGGCTTGACTGTTACCAGTCTGAATTAAGTTGCTGCCAGGGAGACGTTAGTCACTGCGTGTGATGAGGAATGGTGCAAGCCTGTGTAAGGGAAGTGTGGGAATTTAATGCAGACTGAAGCTTCCATGAGGCAGGATATGACAAACCTTAAGCAGGCTTCTGCAAGCATACAGATCTGGAGGGGTCACTTCTATCTGGTGAGCTAACGGTCCTCTGCCCAAAATATTTGTTACTACTGTAACACAAGTGGCCCCAAAAATGGTTGCAGTCTCACCTCATTTATATTTGTCTGTCCTCTTTTGTTGTTGTGTAGTCTTCAGTACGTGAACCCAGGCTTGTTCCTCCTCTGTACAGCTTGATGGATCAGTCTGCAAGTGCTCTAAGATCCTTCAAGGCAGAAAACATTATACAAATAACCTGTTAAGTGACTCGATGTTTATATGACTTTGTGCTTGTTTTCTGCATTTCAAGATGTATTTATGCACTCCTCTGCCTACTTTGTTCAAGGATGTTTATGTGTTCAGCTGTTTGGTTCTATCCCCTCTGTGCCTTTCTAAGTGTTATGTGTAGCTCAGTTACTGCAGAAATTCCAACGGGCTTTCTTTCTACCAGAAAAGGTGGTGATAGAACATACAAACACAATAAAATCCACACTTGTTACATGCTAAGAAACTTTCTGCTCACACAGGCTGATACTTCTTGATTCACAAAGGTACGGGACATGTCAGAGCTGTTGACTGATGTGCAGAACGGAGGTCGTTCTTGACACGTGCAGTCAGTATTCCATGATTTGGCAAATCCCACGTCCAGCTTCACTCAGCAAGGAAAAGAAGACTTATTTCAGGTGCTTAGCCAGCCAACTACAAACGTTATTCGAAATACTGGAAAGGGTACCCCTTCCCCTGTGCTCTACCCAATCCGCGTTCAGCATCCCACACATATGACTCACTGCTAGGCCTTGGGCAAGTCACTTCATCTTTTTCTCTCTCAGGCTCCTCATCTTTAAAACAGGGTAATAATACTTTCAGCAGTGTTGGGAGCATTAATTAGCTAATGCCCACACAGGACTGCAGACAGATCAAGCAATAGATGAATGCAAAACAGTGGTATCATCAGTTACTGTTAGTCAGAATTTGTGCTGCCACTGCTGTATTTTAGTGGGGGAAATAGCAGCAGATGCAAAGGTTGAGACTTATATTCAGAAGCATGTCTTTTGAAAGAAATCTGTGTTCTAATAATTGTGCGTTCCTGCATGCTGATTTCTGTAGCCTGTCAATATTTAGGCTGTCAGTGAGGCTTGTAATAATAGGGCTTAGCTCTTTGTGGGATCCGAGGCTGGGCTAGCATTAGCCAAATCCTCATGGTTCTGCTGCTCTGCAGATGGGGGAAGAATGAAGGACAGGTGAATTGACTTTCCCAGAACATCACAGGGAACAGCGTCAGAACTGTGATTACACTTGGGACTATCTGACTCCCAACCCTGGATTTATTTCTCCAGATCACAATACCTTTTAGCTTTTTGTTGTTAAAGAATTCTTGCAGAAACAGATGGTGGAATGAAGAAAATTATCTAAATTTGTGTGTCAGAGAGACAAGATAATTTGCTCTAAACTTACACTGACAATCAATGTTTTTGGGTTGGGGAGGGCGTGGTGTTTCATGGTAGCACATTTGCCCGTTCAGTCTCATGCAGCCAGGACCCATGAGCAGAATAACATGCAGTCCAATGTGCAAATACTGTGCGCAGGCACACATCTGTTGTTGAAAATCATGTAACCTTAAATCTGTGTTTCCTCTGTGCCTGGCAGTGCTTTATTACTTGCTGGTTTGCTGGCCAGAGGGTGTGAGGCAGGCGGTTTGGGGAGGGGTATCATCTTTTTCTAACTACTTCCATTCGTTTAATGAAAAGTTTTTCCTTCCTCCTCTTCAGAAATTCTTTAGGACGTCAGTAGAGACACTTATCCTAATCCTTTTGTTCAAAAAAAGTTTGGTGTTTTTTCACTCTCCATTGACCAGTGAGGAATCTGGGTGGACACTGTAACTATTAGGGGTTCTTAGCAAAATTATAAAGGTCAGGGTTCTTCTTTTCTTATAACAGACAGGGAACGTCTATCTTTTGAGCAATAGAATTGTTTCCTCCTCTCTCCTGTAATAATTAAATTGTCCAGTCTTCCTCTTTGCCCAGTTTTGTCAAGCCGTGTGTTGTTGGGAACCTGAACACAAGCACAAGAAGGACGGCCTGTCTTGTACGTTACCCTCCAAGTAACTGCGTCCTTTGCACGGCACAGGTGTTGCAAAGTTCCTTGGTTTTGTGGTCGTGCTGACATAATCTGGAGAAGAGCTCACGAGTGCTGTGGCATAGGGATCGGGATTCAGAGAGTGCAGACACGACTCAGAGCTTCCTCTGATTCATTCCCCTGAAATGGGCTGGGCCTTCTGAGCTACAGCACAGGCCTGGAGGTGGAGGATTATTTGATTCTGAAAACACTGCCTTGCCAGTACGCTAAGATGAATTGCCGAAGATGGCAGGCAGGGTCACAAAGATGCTGACCCATTGGACAGGGCTATAAACTGATGGAGGGGAGCGACTTGCATGGCCAGGGGATGACAACAGGTCTTACGGCACTATGCTTTCCTTTCCGCAGTCCTTCTGATTTCTGGTGGCTGATACAAAATGAGCTGTAGTCCCAGAAGTAGTGAGATAATGTGAGTGACATGTTAAGACTTGGAGCTGGCAATTATCTAATTCTGTGCCCTATTTATTGTGACATTTTGTCTTTTCACCTCCCTGTTAGAATATCCGCATACGTTCTGTGACAGGAGTTGGGTTCTACATGCCAGCAGGGAAGATCAGAGGCACGTTGGCATCCCGATTCCTCATGGTGGATGGTGAAAAAGTGGCCACTGGATCATACAGGTGGGTCGCTCTTGCTTAAGGGAAAGCTACATTCGTTGTGTAAAGAATGGCTTGTGGCTTTGCTTGGGTCTTCGTCCCATGTCATTCCCTTTCTTATCCCAGCCTCTGTAATATGTGTGGCATCTGTAGACATTGGTGTGGGACAGCAGAGAAGGTGGCATGGAGCAGAAGCTGCTCCTGAGAGAACGGAACATGCCCATGCTAGTGGACCATTTCAGTGTGCTAGAGATGGTTCCACACTGCATCAGGTGGTGGTCTGCAAGGACCCCCTACCAGCCACTCTGCTCTTCAGTGAGGTTTTCAGTCTGGAGGCTCCTCCTGTTGATGCAGTGTTGCTTTTTTAAAAGGGTAAAATGTCCTTCAGAGTTTTAGGGCCTTTTCTTCCAGATCTGGTCTGCATGCCTATTGAAGAACAATAATAGCAAGCTTCATGTATGTATCCTGACCCATCATGGCAAGGACGTATGGGCAAATGGCATAATGCTACATATTCCCATGTAGTGCCTTAGGTAGTGTTAGGTCAGCTGGGTCAAGTATGCACCCAAAAATCTAATGTTGGTTCTGTTTCCTACTCTTAGCTTCACATGGAGTTCATCCCACATTGACAGAAACATCCTGCTAGTCTTGACAGGACAGCACGTGGAGATGTTCGACGTCGAGTTTCGTGAGCTCTATGCCATCTCAGAGGAAGTTAATTTCTACAAGGAACTGGGTATTGCTAACCCACTCCTTCTCGGCATCGGGAAGCCAGGCCTTCATTCCTCCACCGTGGCTCGGAAGTTCATTAACCCCAAGTATGGTTTAGTGGCAGGGGCAACCCGCGGTGATATGATGCTCTGGGCTTCACGACACAGGCAGGATAATCAGGGGAACACAGAAAAGGAGGAAACAAGTGAGTCAAAGAAACGGTTAAATCAGTTTCTGAATGACTTAGTCACCTTGGAGCAAGAGTTCCCAGAAATTGATCCACCTCTGGAGAACTTGAACAAGCTGAATCGGAGCCCTCAGAAAGTGTTCTTCCGGCTCCACATGGACCTGAAAAATAAATCCAAATCCAGAGAGTCTATTCGTGACGTAAAGAAAGAAGACGCACAGGCCAATTCAAAGCAAGGAAAACGGTTTTCCAGTGGGCTTTTCGGTCGCAAGGCCAAACGGTCTCCAGGCTCAAGCATTGAGGCCAATTCTTTTGCCAGTGAAGGACACTCAGGAGAAGACCTTGGGAACATGAAACTGGAATATGAGCGACTCAGCATTGGCCATGCCAGTGTTCGGAGCACTGGAGGCATCTCAGGTAAAACCTCTTCTGTCAGCATATTCTGCTTCTGTGGCCCTTGTCCTGAGTTTGGCTAATTGGTGCAAACACGTTCAGTGTAGTACTCAGATCTGTGAGTAGATCCTGTTATTTCCTCCATATTAAAACACGCGTGAGCAAAGAAGAGCAGAAGTTGCAACGAGATACAGGAAATTGAAGTTGAAGGCAATTTAAGGGCAGTCTTATTGTAGAGTTGGTACTTCTCATGTAAACGTTTTCTCATACTTCTCAGCGAGTGGGTGTGGGACAAAGGAAGAGAAAGGTGAATGTCTCCTTGTGTAAAACAGGTTGTGTGTACAGTTCGTGAAGTGCACTGCCCTAATAAACAGCAGCAGGATGTTCGCTAGCGTAGTGGCTAGCAGGGTGCAGACAGATTTTCAGGGTAACCCCTCCTTTCCTCATTTGGGTTTAGTCGGGTGTGTTTACTGTGGCAAGTTACTGGTGGAAAAGAGAGGAAGACATGTTTGTGTTGAGGTGAGGGGGCAGAGAGTGGATGGGAGGGTGGAAGACTTTAATCTGATCCTTTATCATCTTGTACGGTGGGGGAGAAGGTCACGAAAGTAGGAGAAATACTAGATCTCAACTGTTCTGTCTTTGTGAACGCATGATTGATATTTTCACTGAGTCCTTCCAAGGCTTTCTCCAGTCAAAACCACAAATTATTAAGATGCCTCCCAGTTTATGGGTTCATAGCTAACTTCCCAACGTTTTAGATGTTTTGTCAGATTGAAGTAAATCTGTGGACTGTTCAGCCCGGTTGTCTCAGGGAGCTGTGCTGGGTGTCAATACATCCTGCGCCAGCAGGAAAATAAACTGGTTCCGTGGAGAACATTTCTCCTCGGCTTGTCTGGCCAGAGACCATTCTGTGCTCTGATGAATGCGAAATGCAGGCGTAGAGAGACTGAAGTCCCTTGAGAGTGCCATGATGTGAAACAGAAAGACATTCGCCTGAGACCAGAAAGAAAAAGCAAGGTACTGGGAAGGTCAACGGCAGCGACTGATTACGTTCTTAGAAACATTTCTGGCTGAGTGAAGGACAGACTCAAAAGCGCCAAATGGACGCGAGAGGAACTGTAAGAAGGCGTGGGTACTTTACTTAAGACTACAGTAGACCCATTTTAGGCTGTGCGTTTGGCACCTGGGGAGGCAGAAGTAAACCCTGGTCTCCAAGTCTCGGCCTGTCACAACGCTTTACGTCTTGAGCACAGACAGTATGTGCTGCTGGGCCCCTCCTCAGAGCCAGGGAAACCGAAATCGGCGATAGGGAGAGGGATGGGCATTTCCCCTCGGAGGAATGGACCTGAGAGCTCGCACCACCCTCTAGTGACAGAAGTGCAGAATTGTGTCACCGCTGGCTTGTCAGCACTTCACAGTTCCGGCGGTTCCCTGCGTGTCTCACCGTCAGCGGTTTGAGAGCAGGCAGCCTGCCGTGCCCACAGCGTCAGGATGAAATTAGGGGCAGATTAAGGCACGGAAGAGATTGATGTCCGTAGTTGAACGGTGGGGCCCTGCGCCCTTCCGGGGCGTTGTGCAGTCAGGGCAGCCGCGATGCCCCCGTTCCTTTGGACGCAGTAGATCTGCGCCAGACGGTCTGATGCCTGGTCTGGACCATTTCCACAAAGACACCATCATGCTATTATGTTCAGGTTCTATTTATTGCCACTGCTACTTCCTGAGGGCTGCCACCTCTTCCAGTGAAGGGGAAGGAAGAAGGTGCAGGAAGACGCAGAGGTTCAGCACACCGGCCTTCCCGCTGTGCTTTTCCTGGCCTGATAACTCTTTCCAAGGAGTCCATGCAAGTTTTTTTATTTTATGCAAATTGAGAATGACAGTTCATGGCAGCGATGGGAGACTCCACAGCTTTTGAAGTACGATGTAAGCAGAGTTAGGTCATCTGGTGTGGTACAAGGCTGGAGGAAGATCACCACTTGTGTGTTGCTTTTGGACTGAATTGCTGTTCTTGAGAGAAAGCTTCTCTAGTCTAATGGTCCCAAAGTGGCATGTGAACAGAGGTGGTAGAGGGCATATTAAGAAGATGGACACTCATGAGAAAGGAAAGAAATGAGTTACCCAGAAGATTCTGCAGCTACTTGATCAGTTACACGTGTTTCATGAGGATTTAATAACAAATTCTTGAACATGGACATGGAATAGAGTTCCAGCTTCAGGATAAAAATACGAGGCACTTTGTTCTTGGGCAGCTGTAGGACTGACTGACTTAAATGTTTACGTTGTTTTTGAGCAGGCCTAGTAAAGACTGATGCTGTGATATTCTGGGTGACAGAAGGGAGGTAAGAAGTGGAAATGAAGGAAGGAGAAGGTGCTTGGTATGCAGTCAGGTTAGGATGCAATTATTCAGAGCTTCACAGTTTGAAATAGCTGCCCTTACCTTTTGTAAAGATTAAACAGCACACTTAAGCCCTGTGGGCCTGCCTGTGCACACATCCTCCAAAGTCACTATTAATTCTGTAGTACCACAGAGACGCATCCCACCTTGCAAATGCATAGGGAGACCAGATCCACACCCTGAGTAGCTCGCAGAGTAATTGAAAGACATTATTCAATCAGGCTAAAGGTCAGGTTCAGTCTTGTAAGAGCAAATGGTGATGAAGAGGATCTGAACTGGGAAGGGAAGTGATGAAGGTGCATTCTGCAACAGTCTGAACATCTGGCTCAGTATTTACCTGCTAGGAAAGGATACCTACAAGTCAGAATTGGGAGTCTGGAAAATGCAAGGGCTACCAAGAGTGATGTCCCAAACTATGTGTCCAAATTAACGTTCTGAGGCGTTGTCCTGGAACACTTCACAGAGACTGTGCTTTGTCTTGGAAGGCTTTCCTAAACCACATCAGCAAATTGACACAACTCTTGCGTGTCACTGTGGCCCGCTTAGGAACACAAGAGCAGCACCTCTGAACCTGACCAGAATCTTGTTAATTTGAAGCTGCGGCTGGGCAGGCTGTGATCGGCAAAGACACCGATGCTGTCTGTGTGCAGTTTCTGGGAAATACTGCTAGGGTTTGAAAGCTGCATGCCTTTGGAAGGCGCTGGCTTTTTGTTCTGGTTTCTCACGTGCAAGAAGCAAAGTGGGCTCATTCAGAAGGGTCTGCTAGCCTGAATGTCCGGCGCTCCTCATCTTGGTTGCAGAACACATGCACTTAATAGCAGGATTTTGTGTTTCACTTTTAGGTGCTTGCAACAAGGAATGGGCTTTACACTGGGCACTGCAATACCACAGAAATAGCTGCTTAGTTATCACCAGTGTTTTTCCACTGAACTGGGATCATGGACGGGTGGTAACTGGAATTTTCAGCCTCCGTTTTGAAGAGAAAGAGGGGAATGTTGTTGGGTACATACCAGGAGGGTGTTTGCTCTAACTGTGGCGGAATCTGTAGAAAAAGGTCAGAAGACGAGTAGAAAGTGAGAATAAAGGAGCTGGGAGTTGCAATTAAGCAGAGGAGCACAGACACTTTTGAAAGGAAACATGAGGGTCTTGAATGGGATACATACCGGGGGGGGGAACAGGGTTGGTGAGGAGATAGGAGTAATGATAAACTTAGTAACATACAGAATGGGTCAAAGAGGGGAGAGGAGGTGGAATGAAATGCCATGGGGAGATGTGGGGAGGAGGCAGTAGCATACAGAGCAGCCACCAAAGCTGAGGCAGGTTGCAGTGCAGCCTTGCACACAGATGTCAAGAAGCTGCAGTGTCGAAGAAGGAGCGGGAGAGGAGAGAGCTCTTCTCCTCCCCATTGCCTGCAGGTGAGGGAAACATTGATCAAATACCTGCAAGAGAGAGACATGAGAAATAATTCACTTGAAGCCCAGTTCAGAGGCAGTGCTTGGGTTGAAAGCTCCCTCATCTGAACAAGGTTGAGACTGCTGCCACCATGACCTGTGGCACTTTTCTCTCCCTGTTCTCACTCTGTACTGGCCACTGGCTCCAACTGCCTGGGAGAAGCACAAACACCTTCCTTCTGTACAAACGCACGAGTGGGGTCTGCCCTTGTTCAGAGTGACGGCAAGCCGCGTGGCAGCCCCTCTCAGTACATCCTGCCCTGCGCTATAGGTCGTGTAAGCCTCGCTGAGATCAGAGCACAGACGAGCTCCCTTACTTGCAAAAGCCTCTGCAAACACACTTTAGTACAGTGCTTGAAAAAAGTACACTGGGGCATCCAGACCAACAGCTGTCTGTCATGAAGGAGATCAGACGGCAGTGCGAGCTTTGAAAAGTACAGATACGGGGAGCAGAAGGAATCCGCAGAGTGAGCAATGAAAAAAACAAAATTGGGGCAGCACACTGTGGTACTTAAGTAAGAGACCCTGAGGCCTTGGGATTTGTCTCGTGAAGGAGATGGTGGAAATGCTGACACTTGAGATGTTTAAAGCGGGATGTGAAGAAACCTCTACTGAGAATGTGTGTGGGGATCAAATGGATGAAATGACCTCACCTTTTTTTTTCACACCTCACTCTTTGGAAAACCTCCCACCCACATCATGGCCAGACTGTTCAGTGCCACCAGGTACGTGACACTGAAGCTGGCCTGGGTACAGGCCAAAGCCTGGAAATACTTCTCCAGTGGTTTTCTCCACAGTATACTCTGAATTGGCTCTTATTTTAGTGTCCCGTCATTTCACAGTAGTAGGAAATAAACCCACGAGAGAGTGCAGAGTAATGTAGGTCTAACACAAGGTGTACAGTAAGTAACGAGAGAGGATTGAAGTGTGAGTCCAAACTTTATCCAGGTCTTACTTACTTAACATTACTTCTTTTAATTCCAGGTAACCTGGTTCCAAACTCCACTACGAGTGATAAAAACAAACAATCTACCTGTGTGTTATCTTGATTGGGAAGGATTGTCTGGAGAACTGAAGACTGAACAAGCTGGAACAGTAACCTCCTGATTGATTTTGAACCTAGAGCCACGTCCTCATGCAGTGGTCTGGGAAGGCACTGCGCGGTCCTGGATGCACCTGGCACCCCCAGTTAAAGCACTGGGTGAAGCGTAGACTTTGGATGGTCGGTCCCTTAAATGAGGGTTAGTGATTAATGTTAGTCCATACGTCTGTGTGCACATGAACTTTATATATAAAACCAACTGTGATGACTGGTCTCGGAGCTCGCTCTGTGTCCAGATGAATGCAGGAGATTTTCTGACTTACTTGTGCTGCTACTTCAGTCTGTCTAGCTACAGACTCAGAATCACTGTGTTGCAATGTTTACTCCACCGCACTGCAGAAATGTATTGGTCTGACAGGCTGGAAGGCCAAATCCAATCCAAGAGGGAAATTCTGGGTGAAATAAGGATGTTTACAGACAGCATAACAATCCTTTGTCCACAAGGAGTCTTCCTGTGGATTCCTGTTCTCGCTTATCCACACAGAAATGAGTGGTCTGGGAGAAGGGTTTAGCTAGCAGAGGCCAACAGATTACTGTCTTAACTGTTTCATGTCATAAGTATAGCGGTTGAACAAAGTGATTTAGCAAGAATGTAGTAAAGAGGAAAAAAAGGAATACAGGGGGATGTTTAACCTGCAGTTGGGACTGGGTCAGGAGAAGTGCCTTGTAAGGGGGACTGGGCAGGATCTGGGAGCAATAATGCAACCTTCAGTGGCTGTTACAAAATCCTGTTTGTTGCTAATTCAGCAATACCGTACCATTCATGGAAACGGAATGATTAAGAGCACATCTTTGAGGGTTGCAAAAGGAAGCAGAGGAGGCATAGAAGCTTTTCAAATGTTCCTTTTTAAGTTAACCTTTCCAAACTCTAAATAATGCCAAAATGGAGAGCTTTGATCCATAAGAAGCGCTGCACGCAATCAGACCAAAGGCCATCTAATCTGCTATCCTGTCTCTGAGCACAGCCAGTAACAGGTGACCGCAGAACCGTAAAATACAAAGCTTGTATACAGAGGTCCTTCTCTGACACTGTTCCAGCAGTCTGTGGGCTTTCTGAACTGGCAGTTCTTCTGGACCTGGCCCTCATGAATGCACTTAGTCCCGTCTTAAAAACCCTTTTGTACTCTTGGCCTCCACAGTGTTCTGTGGCAGTGAACCCTGAGTTCATTGTGGGGTATGAAAAAGAACACTTGTCAGGCTGTTCTAAGGGTGTTTGTGATGATTTCATTGGGTGGTGCCCATTCTTCCACTGTCAGATGTGATGACCACCCCTGTTCCTCGTCTCCTTGCCACTTGTGATTTTACAGACCTGTATCACGTATGGCCTCAGTCATCACTTTTTTCAAGTTGCAGGTTCACAGTATACGTAGCTACTCGTTATATGGGACCTGTTTGACACCTCTGTCCTCTTGTTCACTGGCCCTTTTCCAGTTCTGCCCACTAACAGCGTGGAGAAGCGGGTTGGTTTTGTTTCTTCAGTGTGTGGATTGATGTTTCACTCTGCTTTCTTGCCATCTAAATTACATACTCTGCTGTCATAAATAAGCCCTCTCGTGATGCCTAAGAAAAGTAAATCCTAATTTTAAGCAGACACCTGGTAACTAACATACCTACTTGCCCAAAAAACACCAGAAAACGCAGGTTTAACTTGCTTTCTTTTTGTTCAGAGAAACCATCTGGGTTTTTCACTCCACAGTGAATTCACAGCAAAGGCAACTGCTGCACTCCCAACACAGAACAAGCTGTTCCAAAGACTCTGCTAGGTGCCGGGTTGCAGTAGTGGTCATTACACTGAAACAGCTGTCTGTAGTTGATGATAAAATGTGATTGATTGATTGCTTGATTACTAGATTAACTGCCTTTCCTGGAAGTATATTTAACTTGAATGGCAAGCCTGGCTGGTTTACTCTTGAGTTTGCCCTGCAGAATGTCTTGAGACCCTGGAATACCAAAGGTATTGTGCTCTCTGTTAAACATACTCATCCTCGTTCCGTGGGTTAAATGCTTGCTACTCTATATAGCCGCCTGGGAGCAAGCTGTAGGTTAACAGCTGGGTCTGTCAGCTCCTACTGTCAGCAGGGTTTTATAAAATTGTTCCCAGTAATGGGAGAAAAGAGGTGTTGGAAATGATGCCATCGCTTGGACATAAAATAACTTAATGCATGAGTTATCCTGTTGGCTTCAGGTGTTTGGCTCGTGTGCTAAAAGTTGTATGTTTGCTGCGTGTTTGTAGGATTGTCTGAAATGCCTTGATTTTACCATACTTCCGTTAATCTCCAGATGTTTGGGAGATTTTTTTTCCCTTTCCTTGTGTTTATTTCACTTTGTCAGCAGAGATCAGAGATAAATTTATCAGGCCAACGTTGTTCTACTTTTCGTTCTGCTAAGAACGTTGTCATCTGGTGCTTCCTTGTTCTCCCAGACTTTTAAAGTATTTATTTATTTTAAAATTGTGCAATAGGTTAATTATCTAATTAGTACTATGTTGATATATATGGTCAGGTTTTCCAGGAAGTCCTCTATCTCTCTGTTTTTATGTCTCTGTTGCTTCATCTGGAGTGGAGTGACTTCACCAACAGTCCGAGAGGCTGATTTCACTTGCCCTCCCTTTCCCTCTGTGCTTACTTATTAACGTGCTTTACTTTCTCTTTCCTGTGACAGAAGTGAGTGCTTTTCTTTAACCTTGTCAACTAACAGGATCTCCCTTCCAGAGAAAGTCTCTCATCTGCTTGTCTTCTGTTTTGTTGCCACACCAGTTCCTGAAAGGTGGTGCTCACTAGTTAAATTCCTTCCCTGTCACAGCAGTTGAGCCTCATGCCTTGACTCTGGGGGCTAGTAGAACTCCTTAGGCTTATCACGCACTGTTTAATTACTTAATTTGAGAGAGCAGACTTGCCTTCCTGCATGATACGAATCTGCTCCTTAAGCTCAGCGTGACTCTTTGGGGATGCGTGCAGCCTTGCTGATCCGGAGTGGATGTTTCAGACTCTGGCGGAACTTGTTCTCCCCTGAAGATAAGATCAGCTGAACTTGGACTATTTGGCTGCTCCTATGGCAACAGATCTGAGTCTGGGTGAGGTGACCGCATTTATTTTGACTAGTTTTGCTAATTGTGGTTCTTGATGAGCGCTAGAAACCTGAGGCTGTGACCTGTAAAATGAATATCCCTCTCCAGATAAAATGCAGTTGATGGCGCTGGGGGGCAGAGGGGCAAGGAGCAGTGCTTATGGATTCGGTTGGAACTCTCCTAGCGGAGACTGAAGGTACAGCAGTACCCTCAGCACTCTTCAAATAACCCATCGCTTGGTCCTTGCCCAAGATGCCACCTCTTGCAGCCAAGTCGCTATCCTCCCAAGGGGGTGGGAAATATGGGAGACGTTTGTTGTCCTGTTGCTGTTTTAAAGAACAAGATTAGCTCTCTTTGGCATCTGTGTCCTGACCCTGGACAATCCCAGGACACTGTTCTCCAGATCTTGTTTACTCTTTGCCTTGTCAGCCCAGGTTTGCTGATCTGTGCGGCGGATCGTGGGGCCTACGCTTGCAGCCCTGGTTTTGGGCAGAGAGTAAGGAAGCTGGGGCTCGTGGCCTTCTTTTTCTGGCATGACATGGTGAGTGGTTCTGAATGAGCCTCTTGGCTGAACGTGTGCCTTCTGGGTTTCCTTTGGTATGCATTTGTATGTTTGTGTATGTGTCCAGTGAATTATGCTGGAGACCTTTTCTAAGTCAAACAAATAAACTCTTTGCCGTGTTACATTCAGGTAGTTTGTTCATTGGTGTCACACTTCATTTCTCAGCTACAGTTCCCAGGTTTGGGGGATTTTTTTTTTCTTCCTTGTGGAGCACCTGTACTGTCTGGGTTAGAGCAGATTTCTGTGCAACACCTGAACATCTTTGGCCAGAGTTTTGGTGGTGTTCATCAAAGACACGTGGGCAGCTGAATTCCCCACAAGTACAGTGTCCCGTGGCTTTGAGTACCTTGAGAGACACTACTTCATTCCTGCTTTCTCGTTGCTGGAGTAGGCTGTAGCAGATGTCCGCTTCAGTTTATTTGTTACTACCGCTCTCTTTGCGGCGGAACTGTATCTTCCTGCAGCTGTAACTGCATCTGACAAAGTGCCACCTCTGTTTCCCTTTCCATCTTTCTTACATAATTTGTACCCATCAGCAGTGACATTTCATTTATGACACTGGGTCCCTCTGCTACATTTCAGTTTTACCTGGTACAATGTAATCCTTGACATGTAAGTAACTCCCAAGCTCCTGTTTCCCATGCTCCCTTTGTGTATACAAAAGCCTGTTTTAACATTCCTGACCACGTTTCAGAATAAAACCAGCCTCTTTTTTTATTTTGGGGCATTAAGGTACATGAAAAAGTATTTGTAGTGAACAAACTCTTCATTCTTCTTTCAGTGTTTAAAGTCCACATAGCGATTACATTTGTACTGTTTAAAGGGAGCCTGTCTAATCCAAGCTCGTTTCACGTTGCTCCATGGATCCTGAGCCTCTTGCTTTATAGTACTGGCACCACCATCACTTTCTTTTCCTGCACTTGTTTTCGGGAGGTTCTCCAAGAAAGGAAGATAAACTTGTCCTTCCCCTCACTTCTCTGCTACTTTAATATTACACTTTCCTCTTGTTTCTTGACACTGTTGTGTGTGCTCTGTCAAAACTGGGGAGCAGTCCAGGAAGGAATGAGCTCTTTGTGTCCCTAGGCCTTACATCCCCTGTCCGTAGCCTGCTGAAGAAATGCAAATTTGGGAATCCTCATTACTAAGCAAGGCTTAGGGAAAGGACAGTCGGTGACTGTAGGAACCATCTTGGAAGAGAAACCTGTGGATGCAGATGAAACGGTAAAGCCTTTCTGCGTGTAGCAAGGCTGGCAGATGTCTACCTAACTCTTTGCACAACACCTATTGCTGATCTTTCTCGCAAGTCTGGGCGCGTGTACCTGGGGAGTTAGGGTACAGAAAACCACAGCGCAGCATACAGCATCCCAGCTGCTCCCTTCTCGCTCCCAGTGTGGGCAAACCCGCTGTGCTGTGCAGCGAGACGGGGAAGCAAGGGGCAGTAGCCGAGAAGTGTCTGCCCAAGGACTTAGGGGCAGACTGGCTCGTGTATCCTAAATTCTTAACATACTGTGTCGACATCTCAAGTTTTGGTGATGTTCTAATCCTGCTTCTCCCTCCCTTTCCAGCCTGTCTGTATGAACTGCTGCCTGTCCACCTGAGTTATTGGGGTTTGTTTTCTTTTTCTAACACATTAGATAGTCACTTGTAGGAGAACTGTAGGCATAAAACAGCCCTTCCGCCTGTCTCAGGTGGAATGCAGCAACTTCTAGACGACGGGGAGTGCTGAAAGGTGTAATTTTGTAGACACGGGATGTGTGAAATTGCACATAACCAGGAAAACACTACCAAAAGGGTTTGTGCAGAAAGCGTAGAGGCAAATTACAATATTTGAATAAGGAGGATTGTAGCTATTATAGAGGGCCTGAAATGTAGGAGATAAAAATGAGAGCTGATTTTAATGTGTATGCATACAGTACGTAGGGAAGGATCGGGGAGGCCAGGTTAAGGACATTTGTGAGTATTGACAGTATCCAGGGGGTCCTTTGCCTTTTAAGTTGATTTAAAGCAAAAAAGCTTCCGATTAGCAAATTCCCAATGTGCAAGAAAGAAAAGTATCTTACACCGGTGGGCCGTGGACTGCTCAGCATTTTGCGTGGGCTCGGGGGTGGATTTGGCGCAAGCCTGCCGTGGGCTGAATGAATGCCCGTGTTTCTTCAGCTGGTTGATTTACCAAACTGGGGCGGCTGTTACGGGAAGGAATCAGACCAGTAGCCGACGGACTGCAGGATGGAGCACTAATACCAAGACTCTGCAGCCTTTTCACTGTGGCAGGCGTTATGCCCGAAGCAGTACGCCCAAGCCAAGGGCTGGGAGGTACCAGCTAAATGAGCATGGGGTGACAGAGGAATAGGAACATGTCTGCGAGATCTGCATCCTTGTGGTATGGCTGGCGGAACACACTGGTCTGTGCTTCCCCTGAACTGGCTACAGACTAATGGTTGGATGGAGAATGGGGAAGAAAATTGAGCTCACAGGAGAGCAGGCTGCCTATTCCAGAGCTGGATCCCACACCAGGCATTAAGAACAAAGGCTGTGTCTCGCACGCCAACAGGGTGGGTGGGTGGGATAGGAATGTCGGTTGTCTGTATCCGCAAAGCTGCAGCAGCCCAGGCCTGGGGTTTTGCACCCTTGGGATTGTGAAGGATATAAATGTTGTACGCGAGTGCTTGTGCCGCCAGACCCTTGTGTCTGAGGTTTCGCCTAGGACACAAGGAAAGGTGTAAGTGCTGCTGTTTGGTCATAAAAGGCAGAGCCATACGTGCCCTTTCTTGCATTGGTTGGTGGATGTTGTGCTTAAGAAACGCAGGGGCTATTTTATTATAATTATTATGTCCTGGCTTTTCTGAAACTTCAGTACCAGAGGAAATAATAAGGAACTTCCAGGTAGCTGGGGTCTGACTTCTGTGGAGGAGCTGCTTCCACAGGGAGAGATAATTCAAAGAAAAAGCTAGCTCCCTGAGAAATTGCAGTATATTTGGCGAAACTCGGTGCGAAATCTCCAGGTGTAGATGCTAGACAACCTTGGGAAAAGGGCATTTACCTCAAGTGTTTGAAAAGAAAAGCTATTTAAACTTTGAAAGAGCTATTGGTTTTATTGTTGCAATATTTATGATCCTCTCTTTATAGGTCATGCAACCATTTCCTTAGTTATCCTTAATCTCCTACCAGAAATTCTTTCCCTTGGCTGGCAGTCCCCTTGTGCTGAGCACTTGCACTACAGAAACAGAAAATAGCAAATCTAAACAGAGTGGGATCATTTATAGCCGTCTTGCTAAGTGCACAACACATCTGCAGAAGGATCAATTGCTCTGATTTAGCATGGCCATTAGTGACATTTTGCTGCCACTGAAAGGAAGAAAATGGCTCTGTTTAGTGTCCTGAGGTATAACACTGATAATCATAGACATTAGAAATGGAAGAGGCCACTAGGTCACCTGGTCCGTTGCCCCAGCACAATGCAAGGCAATTCACCAGTGTACCTTTCTAGGACTTGATAAATTATTCCACTTCTTTGAGATTCTCCTTCACAGTCTCATAGGAAGGAAGTTAAAAAATAACTTTTTGGAGAGGTACAGTAGACGTTTTGACAGGCATTGCACTGAAATAATGACCTGGTTCCTGGTTTATCAAAGCATCTGCATTGCCCTTTCACAATGAGGAATTTCACAATTTCACAGTGAGGAATACTCACTTCCTTTGTTCTATATTTATGGCTCCAGCATTTCAATAAATCAAAAGTTTTCTGGAAGGAAAAGTTGGAGCGGTCTCTGCTGGTTTCTCACCAATTTCCCAAACCACTTTTAAAGACGTTAATTAAGCTACAGAGCTAAAGTTTTGCTTCTGCAAATCCAGATTAATTTCCCTGCAGCCAATGGGGTTACGCAGGATTTACGCTGGAGTTACTGACAGCACAGTGTGACCAACAGCTTCCTCTCCGCATCCAGGGAGACAGACTCGCAAGAACAAAGAGAGAGGCAGACAAGCACAGGCGCCAGCTACAGATGCTGTACCCTGCAGCCAAAAGGAGGGTGGTGTTCCAGGCAGGCTCCATCTTGTTTCAAAATCCTCCACCTAAGTAGTGCTTGGTGTAGGTAATTGGGAATTCATCCATGCGCAGCAGCGTTGGTAACGTGAGGACACCCTTGGAAACGCTGTAGGGCCTTTGCACTGAATACTGCAGAAGGTCTTCTGGAGGAGCTGGGCTCCCTTGATAAACACAGCGTCCCTGTCTTCTCGAACTCGGCCGTGGTCTGGAATGTCTGGGAAGAGCAGCTTAAACGTGTCTTGGCCTCGCTCCTGGCGTGCTAGCACTACCCTGCGGAAGCAGGGCCATAGGTTACAACAGATACCAGGGCTGGTTTAGGCTCTGTAAGGTCCTAAATGACGATAAGCAATCCAGCAGCAGAAATCGAGTGTGGTCCAAGCAGACTAGGACTGAGCTGCTGAGGACTCTTGAGAGGGAACATGCTTTCTTTTAAGCAAGGTCCTTGAATCCAGAACAGCAGTCATAAAAGAGAGAACATTGTGCTCTTTCAGGGGGAGAAAAAAAAAAGGCAAGCAGAGCAAGCCCCCACGCACTGCTGTCCTTCCTCTAGTAATGTGGGAGTTGCTTTAGGGCAGCATTAGGAGCAGAGCCCTGGGGTCTTTCCTTGCTTTAGCCCAAATGTGGGGGAGAGAGCCTGGTGTTTTGAGAAGGGCTGTTTGCACGAAATCCACTGGAATCTCCAATCACCTTTCCTTCCTCATGCAGAAAGAAAATGGCACAGTGGGCCAAATACCGCTGCAGCCCTTGAGCAAATGAGTCTTCCTGCACTGGTGCCTGCTGCAGTTTATCAGTGTCTCCTAAGAGATCATCTCCCAGCACTAAGAGGTCTTGGAATTGCTCCCAGGAGCCGGCCTCAGGGTTTTGCCCACACAGCCCCAACTCCCAGCAGCTGATCCCATAGCAGCCACCGGGAAGCCGCTAGCAGATTTCTGTGGAGGGGGAGACACAGAAAGCTACGCTCACAAACCTGGGCTGGCTTCGCTGCCAACCGTTGCAGAAGCAGCGCTGGGACAGCATGTGAGTCATGGGGTTTGCGAGCAGTCAGGTTTGAGTAGTAAGGAGAAAAGAGCTTGGCCCACCCAGCTTCACTGTGCTTTGTTCCTGCAACTGCCGGAGGCAAAGTCATGGGAACGGCTGCTGCTGCCTTCCCTGGGGTTCACCCCACCTCATGTGGGACACTGGCCTTCCCAGCTCTTCCTCCTGGTACTCACAGCCCGTTGTCACCATCCACCTCCGTGCAGCAATCCGCAAGGCCTTTCCCAGGACTCCCGGCAGCTGCTCAGGGATGGCGCAAGGGCCGGGAGGAGACTGCAGCTGATGAGAGCTCTGTGCGAGGGACCAAATACGCCCTTCTGTGCGCAACACTGGCCCTAGATCCGAGAAACCTCCCATGTAGCTTCCCACTCCCTGGCACATTAATATCTTCCCCACGTTTTTCCCACCAGGATCCTCGTTCTGCCTTGCACTGGGATTTTCAGCTCCAGAATGGGGTTTTTTTGGTGGTGGTGGTTGGTTTTTTAATTTGTTTTGTTTTTTAAATATAAATCATGGAATCACAGAACGGTTTGGGTTGGGAGGGCCCTTAAAGCCCATCCAGTTCCAACCCCCCTGCCATGGGCAGAGACACCCTCCACTAGGGCAGGTTGCTCAAAGCCTCATCCAGCCTGGCCTTGAACACTCCCAGGGATGGGGCACCCACAGCTTCTCTGGGCAGCCTGTCCCAGTGCCTCACCTCCCTCTCTGGGAAGAATTTTTTCCTTATATCTAACCTAAATCTCCCTGCTTTCAGTTTAACCCCGTTACCCCTTGTCCTGTCACTACAGGCCCTTGTAAGAAGTCCCCCCCAACTTCCTTGTAGCCCCTTCAGGCACTGGAAGGTGCTGTAAGGTCTCCCTGGAGCCTTCTCTTCTCCAGGCTGAACAAGCCCAACTCTCAGCCTGTCCCCATAGCAGAGGGGCTCCAGCCCCCTGAGCATCTTCATGGCCTCCTCTGGACTCGCTCCAACTGGTCGATATCCTTCTGATGTTGAGGACTGTTATAAGTCCTCATCCAACACCAGTTTTAGAAACTTTGGGAAGAAAAAGAAGCCTGAGAAGGGGGAATAATAAGCGACCATCCAAAGTAGAACAGTTTAAACAGTCAAACTGCAGCTTTAAATCCCTAATCAAAACTGACAGCAACTTTCGTAGGGTTTTTTTTTTCACCTGGGCTGTCTGAAGGAGGCACAATTTTCCACACACTAGAAGAGGAAACCGATGTTTTCCCCCCCCCCCCCCCCCCAAGATTTTCTGCCGTGCATCCTGCACACTCCACCGCCCCATCCTCCCGCAACTCTTCAGTCTGTTCTCCAGGCCTAGCTCCTTGTTTTCTCACGTTCTCCTCGCAGATCCATACTGCTGCTCGCTGTGTCCAGCTCACTAGACCAAAGAAGGGCAGCCGCTCTGCCGATGGTATTGCTTCCAGTCCTGCCGACAAGTGCAGACAGTGCTGCGCTTTTTTCCTACGGACAGTCTCACTTCCACCCACTGAGGAGAAATGGCAGCCGTTCTGCTTGCTTTGATCTCATTAATAATAGAGGACAATGGGAGCCCTCTGGAATATGAGGAAAAAGCTTGAGTTGAAATAAAAAATTAAACAGCATACCCAATTAATTAGAACCACAGCAAAGCCTTGGAAAGCTGCCTTTTTTAATTACTATACAGCTACAACTCCCAGAAAATAATAATAATAATTTAAAAAAAAATATCACGTACTCTTGCTGTCCTAGTAAGAGTTGGGGATGGAAGGACAGGTGGGAGCTTTCCCCAGCACCAGTATTGGTCATACATGTGTGATATTATCGGATGTAGGCTCCTTCTTCCCCTCTTGCACATGCACAGGCAAATACACACCCATAGCTCCTGTGGCACTGGGAAGGAGCTGGCAGGAAAGTGCCCAGTCCTTCTCTTTCTTCCAAACACGATCCCTCTGTTGTGATAGGGCTGAGTGGCATAAGTGAGTACATAAATGTACGTGAAACTGGCTAACGTGTGAGAAATAAAAACTCCAGTGTAGATCTGAACCTTGGAAAACGGCGGGAGAAAGTGCCGGTAGCAGCCTACATCTAGCCGTAAAATTTTAACGCTCTCTTGATGAAGGTGGACCTCTGACGATAAAATAGTATAATTGCTTTCACATACCTATACTTTAGCGTTCACCTGAGTTCAGCTAAAGGTGACTCAAAACAGTTTTGCACAGGCTGCTGCTGGTGTTGAGTATCACAGCTCTAACCAAGCTGGTGGAATGGGCAGGTTAAGAGGTAAATAAAACCTTGTCTGAAGAGCCGCAGGACCTCTAGCCTCAGCGTAACTGCACCAGTCCTAGCCAATAATTCAGTGTGCACACTGGTTCATGTTCAGCACTGAAAGCACAAAGCACAATCTTCCTCTGCCAACACAGTGAAAAAATGCACAAAAAATGTTTGGGTAAAAGAACAGAATATTATTCAAAACATTTTCCTAATTGCCTTTTTTCCATTAACAACCCCCCCATGTTAACATTGTTTTGTTGAAAATGGCAATATTTAAAATAGCTTCAAATAATGTTAATGAAGCATTGTTTTAATTTTGCCTCTGGGGAAAAAAACCCAAACCAGACCACTATTATAATTGTTCTCCATTTAAAACCTTTGCCATCATATTGGTAACTTTTTCCCTTTAGCTGTGGGCTAACAACCTTCTCCTTCCCCCTTTTCCTTCCAACAGCATTACGTGAGTGCAACAGCACAACAGACTGAACCGTCTGCTAAGCGCTTTGCCTGAGATGCACATGAACTACTCTTGTTTCTGTTGCCACTGTATGTCTTTCCGGGGTATGACACACCAAAATAGGTAATGTCTAAATAAGCCTATTACCTTAGGAAGAGTTACAGATGTGGAGATGTCTGACTGGGATGCAAAGCTCAGATCCTCAACACCAACAGTCATTCCAGGGATTTTTTGTAAAGCAGGAATGTTAGCACTAATCACCTGACCAACGTACAAATTTGAAAATTACATTTGACATTATCTCCCTAATTTCCTTCTGCTATTAAATTTAATTCTAGTATTCATTACTTCTTTTTTTCCTTAAATTGCTCTTTTGTGTTTGTTCTCTGCTGTTATGGGTGACCTAAAAAGGAAACAAAGAATTGGGTTGAAATCTGCTCTTCTGTATTTCAAATACAAGTTCTGTTTTCCCATCCCCATTTTTACAGCTCCCAGGCATACAAAATATTACTTCCTCTCTCTCTTGCTTGTTCCCTGAAAAGCTGTGTGAAGGATGCAGGAGAAGGGTTGAGAAATCTTCTCACCACTCAATCCAAGGAATCCTTTAGCAGGTATCTTTTCTGAAGCGATTATTAGGATAAATATTTTAAATAAGGATAATTGGTATTTTAAGCAGTATCAAAATGTTTCCAAATATTCATGTTTTATTCCTTTGGTACACTGATGTCATATGCCTGATGAAACTTCACTGTAGACTTCTAGGAAAAGGCTAGATAAAAAAGCAGCTACTAGGGAAAAGAAATAAGCAGAAGAATAACCCAATCAGCCTATCTTCATAAATAACAAGAAAACATCAATTCTTTTATTACTTTTTAATGAACCATCTTTTTAATAACAGCCATCTTCTTTTCCAGCACTGCCTGCATGTCAGTCCCAGATAAAGTACAGCATTGTATCATACGTTAAATGCCACATTTCATACCCAAACCACTTGACCATAATGCACCATAAAGAACATCGGCATACACTGTCCTGTGGCTTTCCAAAAAGTAACCTCAGTCACAACGCAGGTAACTAACCGGTTACTTTCTGTCCCCGCCGGATAGCTGCTGCTTGAAGCGTCTGAAGCAGAGTAAAGGTAGGGTTAGCAAAGACAGTTTTTCAGTGGCAATAGCTTTTAGTGCCTGACTATTCAGACTTCAGTACGTTAATTTAAAAAAACCTAGCAAGCCCATAAGAAAGATGTTACGGCTCCGGTGTCAGATCTAAAAAACCCTGGCTTTCAACTCCAGGTGTCAAAGCTGCTTCTAATGTTTTGTGTGTCCCCCTCCCATTCCTGCATTCAGAACTGTCCCAAGCTGGCAGCACTCCTTGTTTGTTTAGAGCAGTCCCTTCACGCAACCTTTTCCTGTACTGTCCCCCGTCAGGTGCAGCATTGTTTGTCTCTGATAACACAAGTAAACTTCATTTTAAAAGGGAAGGGGCCAGGCATTTTCACAGCATAAGGATGTGAGGCTGGAATAGTGGAAAGGTTGCGGAACTGATCCCAGCACTGAAGTGTCCATCTCTGAGGCTACAGTCCCCGTGAGGCTGGATACTTGCAGCCGTTTGCAGGCAAGGTCCCAGCCTGCTCCCGTAGAGTCCCAAGGGCGCACATTTACGCTGCAGTGAGCCCGTTCCCCCGCGCTTCAGTGGGCTTTCACATCACTTGTCCGCCCCAGAGGGAAGATCTTCCCGAAGTCCCCACCCCAAGGCATCCCACCCTTCCCAGCACCTGGGAATGCAGCACAGCGGCAGCGTAACACTGACATCCAGTGGCTGAAAACCCGCAGTTTCACAGCCAGCGCGGTCCCGGGGTTTCCCACACGCGGCAGTGGGGGAGCTACGAAAAAAAAACCAGGAAGAACTATTTTGTCCCTATGCGTTTGGACTTTATGAGAGCCAGAAATTAGCCTGGGAGCTGTGATCCCCCTTCCAAATCCCGAGGCGAACCCAGGTGGGAATTTCTGAGTCACCCGTTATCATTTCAGGCAGACCAACAAGCTCCGCGTGCTTTCTACGGTTCATGTTTGCTCCGTAGCACGAAACTACAGGGACAATGGAATATGGTTCCTTTCGCTCCTCTGCAATGGAAACGTCTGGTTCCCTAAGCTTCTGCCTTCACCTTGCTTTGTGCCCTGCTACTAGTGCACCAAAATCCTCTGCAAAACATAGGAAGGAAAACCTGCAAAAGAACACCAATAAGGGGAAAGGGAATCTGAACAGGGAAATTATTATTTTGGGGTTTTTTTACTTATGGCAAAGCCAGGGACAGCATCTTGGATACGTCCTTCTCTCCCAGTGCATGCAACCTGTACTCTCAGTATATTAGTGACTTCTACTTACACCAAGAAAAATACACGTGGATATAGACAGTTCCTACTCAGTGCCTGAACAATGAGGAACGGAGGCAAGGTGCACCCCCGATTTTTACTACTATTTCATATCGATTTATACAGTGCCTTTTGCCTTCCTTAAAGCACTACAGTAACAAGTATAAAGTCTTATTCGTATTAATGGGGCTCTTTCCCCACCAGTCAATGTGAAAATCAATTGCCATTGCCGAACGGGGAAGCCATCAAAAGAGTCACCGCTGTTTACTGACTTGCGTAGCCTGAGTTCACGTGGCTCTTGCCTGCTGTCTGTGCCAGCTGCACACACTGTTTTGCTGTGCGGGCAGCGGTCCTCCCTGGTGGTGACTAAACTGTGAAGGGCTCTACAACTCTTCCCAGACAGACCATGTTTTCACTGATTGCCCATAGACCTGTTCACTAATATGACAGGCACATCACATCACTAGTGCTCTCTTCAGCAGTGTTTTCAGCTGCCCCACTATTCTGTTGATCAGGTTGTAACAGGATTCTCCGGGGAGATCAACTGCAACACCGCGCTGGCATGCAGCCCTGGGTGAGGTCAGGAAGCGACAGCCATTAAGATAACAGCAGTCCGCAAAAATACCCGAGAGTAAGGAGAATGAGGGGAGAAATTTGATACAAGCAAAGTTACCCTCTCTCTTCTAGTTTATTCTCCACATGCTTGTTACTCCACATATTCCCCTCAGTGCTTTCTCTGTCAGTTCAGACACTTACATGCTCCTCTGCCCATGCTCTTCTGCTCTGCTAACCCTTTCTTTGTCCCATGTGGGTCCTGCTTACACATCTCCCCTTTTCTTCCTTCAGAGGTTGAGCAGCACTGCCCCATGCCTGCGCTCCAGCTAACACTGCTGCACCTCCCGCCCAGCTTCACCTCCCAGGCAATCGGCCCTAGGCCAGCTCCCCCCTCAGTCTCCCCCGGCCCCATCCCCACAGGCCTGTTTCTGGCTCAGCCCACTCCACAGGTACTGAACACCAGTGTTTGAGTTACATTTATGAATGCTACTGCAGTCACTGCAAAACCATTGCCCACAGGTTTTCCCGACTGCTATTCACAGCTTCCTTCTGACACCTCGAAGTGAAAACTAAGCCCCGAGAGCCTGCACAACGAAGGGACTGCAGATGCTCTGGGCCGAGCTCTCCGGAGCGCCGCGGCCTGCAACGCTTCTGCCCTTGTTCCAAAGGAAACCGCAGCCGGCTCTCACAACGCCAAAGGCAAAACCCCGCCTCGAGGGAGCCGACGGCCAAGCTCCCCTCGGCCCTGAGGAACGCCGCGCCATGCAGAGCCCCACCGCCGTCCCGAGGCCTTTCGCCCCAGCCCCTTTCCCCGCTGCCCCTCACGCCCCCCGCGCCGGCGCCTCGCGAGCCCCCGTCACGTGCGCCACAGCCCAGGCCACGTGGGGGCCGGCAGGCACGCAGCATCGCCCCGCCCGCCGGGTCACGCGGCCCACACCCCCTCATCGCTTTCCTGGGAGATTGACAGGGAAATAAACCAATCAAAGGCACCGTCTTCCCTTCCCCTCCCCCACGCGGCCGCCCCCACCGCCTACGGTTGCTGTGTCATCCGGCGGGTGACATCGTAGGCGGTTGCCAGTTGGCTGCGGAGGCGTCGGCCTCCCGCCAATGGCCTCGCGAGCGACACGACTGACATCTTCCCTGACCAATAGTTGTGTCAGGGCGGGCGTGTCAGTGAAGGGAGGGGTGGAGCAAGGGGTAAATGTCGCTGGGGCCGGCAGGGAGCGCGGCGTTATTGCCGTCCCGCGGCGGGGATGCCTGAGCGGCTACAGCCGCGGCCCTACTTGTTCTCGCGTGTGCGCGCCACAGCGCCCCGCCCCCGGGGCCAGCAGATGAAGTAGGCACGCTGACGTACCCTCCCCTCCCGCCCCAGCTGAGGGCAGCCCCAACGCCGCCGCCGAGAGCGGCTCGGTGGGCGGGCCTTCGCGCTTCTAGTGTAACGGGCACATCCCTTCTCCAATTGTGTCCGAGAGTGCAACCCGCAAACCAACCCGCAGCGCAGAAGGGCGGGGCAAGTAGGGGCGGGCGAGCCGGTGCCCCATTTAAGGGGCAAATCTCGCAGCCAACTGGCAGAAAGGAAGGATGGGCGGGATCCAGTGGGCGTTGCGATGGTAACCGATGACGGTCATTAAGTGCAGCCAGTCAGTGAGCGTGTAGTGACGCGCAACCCAATTAGAAGCGTTGAGAGGCGGGTGTTCCGCTGTGATTGACGCGGACCGCTGCTAATGGGCGGAGAGCTCTCCGAGGCGCTTCCCAATAGGCAGCGTGTAGGGGGCGGAAACGGGGAGCAAGAGTGAGAAGACGAGCAGGCGGTAAGGCCAATCAGTGGGGGGGTCGGGGGGGCGCCGTCCAATGGGCGGCGCGGGGGGCGTGTCTCGGTGTGTTTGGGTTCGTGCTTCTCGGGGGAGGGAGACGGCGGCGAGGAAAGTTTTCTGGTTTTTTTTTTCGGTGGGGTGTTTCGGGCTGGGGGGGGCGGCGGCGGCGCGGTTTTCGCAGCCCCTTCACGTTTGTTTCCTGCGTTCGTGTTTCCCGGGCGGGCGGAGCCGCCCCCGGCACGGAGAAGAAGAAGAAGAAGGGGGCTCAGCGCACCGCGGCGGCGCCTCAGCGGTGAGTGCGGGACGGGCCCCTTTCCCCCTCAGCCCGGGCGGAGCGGGGCGGGCTGCGGGCCTCCCTCAGCACCTTCCCGCCGTCCCTGAGGGGGCCTTCGGCGCCGGGCGCGCGCGCCCCCTCCCCGAGCCGCGCTGCCCCGGAGGTTGGTGGAGGGGGGGGAGGGCGAGGGGGGCCGGGCCGGCGGGAGGGGCCCCGAGCGGCGGCTCAAGGGCGCTGCCCCAACGGCGCCGGTGCTGCTGCGGCTCCCCGCTCTCTGCCGCCTCCACCTCGGCGAGCGCCTGTCCCGGGGCAGAGCCGGGTTCGCGCCGCCCCCTCCCCGCCGCCCCCTCCGGTTTTCCCGACGGGGCTCCGGCGGGAGGCCCCGAGGCCGCTGCCCGGCGCCGTGGTGCGCAGCGCCGTGCGCTCGGCCGGCCGCCCGAGCCCGGGGAAGAGCTGGCCGCTCGCCCAGGCCGGGTGAAACGTGCAACGGTGGAAAAGACCCCGAGGAGCCTTTTTGTGGCCGGGGAGAGAAGCGCTGCTGTGTGGCGTGGGGACAGCGCTGAGGTTGCGCTGCTAGCGCTGCACGCTGCACGGGATGTGCTGAACGCGGTGCTGGTTAAAATGTGGGTATGTGGGTGGGAGGAGTGACCGCGCTCAGAGGTGTGTCCCCGGCGGAAAAAAAAAAGTTTCCCGAGCTGTTTGTAGCAAAATGAGCGAATGTTTGTGTTTGGAGACGCTTCACCGGCGGTGGATAACGTTGCTTGTAGCGTGGTATCTTGCAGGCTCGAATCTGCTTTATGATAATGCATGTAGGAGTATCGACTACCGGAGAGAGCTGAGGCTTGTTGAATAAAACCAAGTTTCCACAAAGTGTTTTCCTACCTAAAGTAGACATACTTACTTCTGCAAACGGTGCTTCGTTTTTCCATGTTTAACGTTTCACCTTAAGTATATTTATGAAGGTATCTCTCCACAAGCTGAACTCTTTTTTTAAACAATCCACAACTATTATTTTAGTCATGACTTGTTAGGTTTCAGTGTTGCGTTTTCATCCTCTCCATAAACTGTGAGTGTTCCCGAGAAAGAGCACTTTGGGGGTTGTATAGCTCCGTATTTGAAAGGTCTTTACTTAGAATTTTCCAGTAATATTGCTCTCTAGATGAATTTCAGTTTCTGCTCCAGGTGTTCCAGAAATAATAGCTTAGATTCGCAGGGCTGTGAAACACATGCACAAATTCAAGCAGCTTTGCAGTCAGTTTGTCTACACTGAAGTTGCCCAACAATTCCCTCCTCTCCTGTGGTGACTCTAATGGCACAGATTCCTTGGAACGTGAGGGCTGTTTGAGAAGCTGGGTAAAAAGTCTCGTCTGCTGCACTACTTGAGGTCCTGAATTTAAAGATAAGGTCAGATTTTTCTACATGACCCATAGTTAGTGCAGGGATTGGCATATAGATGTGGCTTAGGGAGTGGTTGGTAAGGGTGACTTTTCACATGTGCTTAACTAAGTTGCAGGTAAAACTATTCTGTAGTGTAGAAGTCGCCCTCCAAAACTTTGAGGCTGGGGAAGTTCTGAACCGGGTAGTTCTGAAATGGGGCCCAGAGCAGTAGGAACCGCGTTAGCTATTCTGCTGTGAAGTTCTGGGGGCAGCAAGGCGCAAGCACATCTTTCTTTCTAAAAAGTAGTTGAGGTTATCATTACACCTTTAACTTTCATCTTGGTTAGCTCTATTGCATGTAAATGTTTTGTGAATATACAATTTTATGTAAAGCTATGCATTTGTATAGAATTAACTCAGAAGTTTCAGTGCTAATTGGTGAAATTCTAATGTGCATACTTGTGAACTTGGTCTTGGTTTCTGTTTTCTCATAATGTTATTGGGATGCTTAGTAAAGGGAATCATTTCAATCCTGTAATGTGGAAATATGGGAAAAAATTAAATTATAAACCACTCGGAGTCTCTTGATTAGGCAGCCTTATGAATTGGTGCGTTAATATAGTTTCTGCGTAGCTGCAAACTTAGCTGGTGGAAATCTAAGGTTTCATTTAAATAATAACCTCAGATGTTTGGAAATAAAAATCTTGAAGCCGTGAATCAAAAAAAGCTCTTTCTACCAGAGTTTGTGTGACTAGTCCAATAAAACATCTGTGGAGAATGTGCGTCATGGCTTTGCTTGGTGATGAGTGTTTGATCATTAAAACTTGATGCTGGAGGATGACTTGAAGAGGAGAGAGCTTAAGGAGAGAATTTTGCACAGTTCTGAGGTAGTGTGTTTTACTTTAGATCTGCCGCCTGTCATAGGAAGTAGGAAACTAGAAATAAAACTGTGATCTACATCATATACAGAGGTAGCTGCATCCGGAATGATGAAAAGAATTAGAGGACTGCTGGAGAATAAGTAATTCTAAAATATGTTCTCTTGGATTTTTGAGTGTGCTTTTTTTTTTTTGTTGGGGGTTTTCCCTCCAGCAAGCTGTTGCATTTCTGCTCGAAGAAGACATTGGATTTACCATTAAGCAGTATGAACTGGAGATCATAGATAAGTCTAAGGAGCTTAGTTATTGACTTGAATGAGTTTATTAATAGTCTGCTTAATGGTTTAGTTACTCTATTCTCCATTTTCTGCAGAATGTTTGGATGCAAAGTCTCTTGTCCCAGTCACTTACTGCCATTATTGTGTTTATTTTCTCAGAATGTCTTTTTACATGTAGGTATTGTCTGGTTTGTGCAATAGGAGTAATAAAAATGATTAATAGTCATTTTCCATCTTCTTTGCAATGGCTTTCCTCAGTAATTGCTCTCTAGTGCTGCTATTAGATTCACAATTTCTGACTCTACTGAAGATTTACAAATTCTGCAGTGCTTCTACTTATATTGTCCCTTACAGCTTACAGCTATTTGATTCTTTTTTGTTAGATTTTATTTTTCGCTCAGCCTTTTTCTGTGTGCAATTTCTGGATCAGTAAATGCGTCATTGTGAAGAACTGGTATTGTTTGTCTTCATACGATAAATTAAGCATATTTAGCACATACATAAGTGGGGAAGTACCTGATACTAGCAAATATATACCAATGGTTTTCTTTTAACTGAAAAGTTTTCTGCCACTTATAAGATGTGTTTGCCTGAATTATCTCTGGAATTGTTATTAATGATCCGTGATTTCAGAAATTTTACTTGTGAAATGTTACTCTGTCCTGGGGAAAAGAATAGCAAGAAGATGTCAGTCTGCGGTTCTAACAGCAAGAACTTACCACAGTGCTGTTGAATGCACAGTTAGTAGCACATATTTCTAATGGTTTGACTCGATGTGGTAGAATAAGACATGGATTCTTGCTGACAGTCTTCCATAGCTTAACATTTACTGTCTTTCTCCCTTTTCAGATAAAATATATGTGCTAAGTTTGCTTGTTCTTTCAGCAAACAGTGTGTGGCATAGGGACTGAAGGATTTGTTTTAATTTCTTTTGAATTCAAACAACTATCTGCTAATAAAAATAGGGGTGCTTTTTGGTACTTGAGCCAGCTGTCACTGTCAGACAAGTAGTTGCCTGTTGGTATTTCTGCTTGTGAGGTGACTAGGGTAATAGTAATCAGGGTATTCTCATTGCTGGTCCCTGTCACTTTCAGCGGGTAGTAAAACTCTTACACTTCCTTACATTTCTCTGCTTTACTGTTCATACCTTCTTTGCCTCGCACTTTTACTTACTACTTCTTTTTTTCTTCAGGGAGCTAAGTACTCTTTGCTGCAAAGAGTTGGCCTATTTTATTTTTTCTCCTTTAGTGCAGTAGACAGTGAATACGTTAAATGTTTTTTCCCTTTGCCGCCTTATAGTGGTGAGAGAGAGAGGGTGGTTTTGCACTTATTATGGTTTGCATCAAGTTGTAGGGGAATGTTCTGAGGTTTTTAAGTTTTCATCAGTGTAAGGGTTGTGGTTGGAGTTTGGATGTTCTCCGTGTTTACCATGTAGCGAGCTATGGAGATGACCTTTTCCAGTTTCAGCTAGTCAGTACGGATTGCGTTTCTGGGCCTTGCCAGCTTTAGTAGTTCTGAAATCAGATATCTTGCGTATATTTCCTGATTTAATGTCTGTGGATTAGAAGAAACACAATAGTTTCTATGTGGAAAAAATCTGGGAAGAAAGTTGAGGGTCTGATACTTCCACTCATTAAAATTTTTGAATGTCTCTTTAAAAGGGTAAAATGGATCTGAAAATAGGTCTTACCCCATTTAGCTTTTAGGTCTGTCGAGAAACGTGCTCCTTGTCAGGAGAAATCGAAGGTACTGCAAGGCAGCAGTCATGCCGCATGTGATAGGACACTGGTCAGAATAAATGTGTAAAGCATAAACTGGTAGTCAGTATATTTTGACCCTGTTGGGTGGAAGATTGAAGGCTGAAAAGCTAATTAGCGGATGAAAGGATAAGAAGCAATGTTGCAAAACAGAGTTGATAATTTTAGATAGCCTGACAGAGGATTAGGCAAAAGGTGATACCATAATATCGTGTTGCCTGTGTGAGGGGAAGCCCTCTAAGCCATCTAAATGAGTATAAGTCATTAGTGTTTTTTCTTGCATTTAATTTTTATAATTTCACTGTAGCTCTTGACAGCATTATAAGAAGTGTTACAGTGAAAAACAACCTGACAAAGGGTTTTTCAGTAGTGCGTTCATTCTTTTTGAGCTGAAGTCTGTTCTGCATTAGGAAATATTTATTCTTTTACGTTGTTTGATTTGGTAGCGGTCTACAAAGAACATAGTTTTTAAGAATACTGTTAACTTTCTTCTGTTAAGATCAGATGTTTTCAGATTCTATCCTCTATTTTCCTAGTTGAAAATATTTCTTCCTGCCTCTCTGATCATCTTGTATCCTACCCTTGAAGGTTCTTTCCTATTTGAGGCTCTTTTTTTCTTTTTTCTTACAGTAAATATTGGTTGTGCCTTGCAGTTCTCTACTGTGTTTTTCATGTGGCGAAAGTTTCACGAGTTAAATTGAAGGTAAGATGTTTGAATCAGGAGCTAAATGCTTGAAAGGCTGTGTGCTGGCATTCTTGTTTTAAGACTGGTCTATTAGGTCTGCACATGGTCAGAACTGAGAAACGTCTGGGCTGCTCTAAGGCAGTCTCTACTGACACTTCTGGCCCTGGGACCTCTCTGCAATAATCTCATGGCTGTATCACACCAGTGGTAGGAAAGAGATTTGCTTCTAGGAGATAGAAGTAACGCTCCATGAACTTGCCATTCTACTGTGGATGAAACATGCTTTGGCCCTAGGGCAATCCACCAACATTAATAGGAGTGGGCCCTCTGGTCTTGCTGCCTCTTGCAGCCAAGAGAGATAAATTACCCAGCAACCCTGTGTCAGCATGGTCTAGTTATAAACTTGGATGTCTTATGAGCTAAGTGTGGCTGAAGAGACACAGGTTGTCCAGCTCTTCGCTTGTACATTTGGAAACCTCGTACTTCTCTCCTGGCACGTTTTTTGGATCTTTAGAAACAACCTGATGACTCTTTCCGTAGACGATTGAAATGCCATAGAGTACATTTTATTTTCTCACTACAGCCGATGGTAGAATGTGCCTTTTATACAGCAGTACCAAAGCTTTGTGATTTTTAAAGTTTTGTCGACAAGTTGGGTTTTGTCGAAGGTTGAATTACCCATGCATTCATTTTCTTTAGTAATACGGTGACGCACTATTTCAAATACCCGAGGTTTCTGTTGCTTGCATGCTGTGACTTAAGAAACTGTAGTTTAATAATATAGTGTGTACAACTAGCTTGAGGAATGATGTCTGTCATACAAACTTAGAGAAAGTATTAGTATAGATCTTTGATTAAAGCATTTTGTCTCTGCAATAGAGGAAGGGAATGTGTCCCCTCACCTCAGCTTCTTCCAGAAACCAAGATTTACTTCACTCCAAAATGAATTACGATCTGTGCTTGGCCTGAAGCAGCTGAAAATCACTTTAAGAAAGAAGGCCATAATACATGTTGTGTGAAGTAGTTGCTTTACAACATTGTCAGTTGCTTTTATTGGTTTTAGTGTCTTTCTTTGTGACTCTCTCTAGGATTTTTATGCATTGAGATTTTTCCCGGATATGTTTGTGTGATCATAGTAATATTCTTATATTGCTCTAAGTGTAACAATTTAACTCTGTGTTGGGTACATGTTTAGTTTGAAATTTGTGTTTGAGGTGATGTGGGGTTTTTTTGTTTGGTTTTATTTTATTTTTTTTTTAAGTTAAACTGCTTCTGAGTAAGAAGCAGTTGGCACAGATGTGTGTCCGCACAGGAAGTTTTACTGTTACAGCCATTGTAATTTAAATTCATATCCTTCTGTATGTATTTGGGTTCTGAGAAGAATTTGTTTCAAATTAGCTTTCTAACTTTTTCTCTTTGTCAAATGGCTAAGATTCTGCCTTGTTGGATTTTAATTGCACTGAACCAGATGTCTATTCTTGCAGTTAAAAATGCAGATGAGTCTTTTGATGAGAACAAAAATGACAAACAAGCCATAGTGCTGGTTTGGGACTGTTCATCAAGACGAAGACTATTTTTCATTGACATTGCAAAAAATGTCAGTATTTAATATTTTTGAAATGTTTCTCATACTAGGAAGTTTTAAAAGATGGATACTGTCTTCATACTGTTATTCCCCGCCCATCACATTAAGTGCCTTTTTTATGGTGATTTTATACAGGCACAGCTCATGTGTTTCCTAGCCCTTCAAAACAAAGTGGGATACTAAAGCTTAAATAAAGGTTTTAGAAGTCAAATAGTTTTGGTTGGGTTTTTTTTTTTTTAAACCTCTTAGTTTAAATGTTTGAAATGCATGTGTAAATGTTTGGCTGCTCCAGGGTCTCCTCATCTACTTTCTGTGGTGGGTGTTGTGACAGCATGAAGAACGTGCAGGTTTTAGTTGTTTGTCAATGTTTCTATTATATTTAGTAAAAGGCTAGAGGATCATTCCCTTCAGTTCTGGTGGCACTCACTTTGCTGGGTGGTACTTGAAAGGGGAAAACGGTTTTTTTCACTGCACAGCTAGGTTTTTTTCAATCGCTTTTTAAACTATGTAGTTGCATTAAATTATCTGTTTAACTTTCCTTGCTTGGCTTTTTTAATTGGTAGAGTACGTGGAGAAACAACCGAAGCTGGCCGATAACCTCCTTTTTTGTTGGAAGTTAACTCTTCTGGTTCTTTGGTTTTCAGAGGCGAACTTTCTTTTCTCTGTCCTTGGCAAGTCATGTGTTGCAGAAAATGGATTCAAATTGAGAGAGACTTCCTGTTGATTGAAAAGTAAATTAGCTTGTGGAGAAGCATCTCAGGGGAAAAAAGGTAGAAGTCGAATTATATCAAATACTTCTAACATTGGCTAATAAGCAATGGGAAACGCTCCTGACAGCATAACATCCTGGTGGCCTCAGGGCAAGAATACAGTGACATAATTGGTGTGTTCCATCTCCAGCTCTAACCCTGTATTTATCCTATGCTGGATAATGATACTTTCACCAGTTTAGGTAACTAGATAAATTGGTACTGCCTTGTGCGTAGATACTGTGTATCAGCTTAACCCGCCCCTGCTTCACATGAGTATGTAAAAACCCTAAACTTTACTTTTACAAAGTTTTAACTGAAAAAGTAACTGGGGATTTTTATTACTACAGTTTCAGATTGAAAAAAGGATGAACAAAACCTAACATAAAAGTGAAAAACATTCCAACCCAGGAGCAAATTTAAAGTGTTAGGTTTTTAGGTATGGTGGGAGAGCTCAGCTGTGAAAATCAACTGTCATGTATTGCAAGTAGGTAGCCTAAAGGCAGACTTGTATATTTTGGGGGGAAATAATAAGGATTGGTTATCTATCTTCTAAGTGCCACTTTCAGAGGAAATTAGGTGTGGATGTTGAAGAACCATTCTGTGCCAAACCCAGAAGACTGAAAACTTAGGGCCCTGACCTCACATACTCAAGCATGTCTAAAACTCTTCTTGCAAGTAGTTCCACATTAGTTCTTACCAGACATATTTATCAGACTGCAGTAAGACTAGGACTGTATTGCTAATAACTTTCATTTTGCTTTTAAATTAACAACAACAAAAAAAGCCATTAAAAATGTGTATTATTGCCTCATTTCTTTGAAGAAGATTGAAAAAAATCTTGTTGAATGTAGAGCAGTTTTTTGAAAATTAGCTTCCTCTTCCTTTCTTAGGTGCCTAAATAGCTGAAAAGTACAATTCAGAGTGATGTCGAGCTATAAATATTGATGAAGCTGAACTTGGCAGCTGGTTTTGTTGAAAGTTGGTGTTTGCAATTATAGTTTAGAATTATTTGCTTAACAGCTCCGTATTTGTTTTCTTTGACAATAATAGTGTTAAGATTTTGGACTTCTCAGCATATATAATCATGTTAGTAGGACGTCAAAATATCCTTGTATTAGGAAAAAGCCCTCAGCTATTCATGACTAGAAATGTGATAAATATGGAACATTCTTTTGGAAAATTTGGGGATGTAAACTAGCCAAGAGTGAAGTCAAGAATAAAAGCAAATTGTGATTTAAGCTTGCTTCTCCGTCACTCCCCCAGGCCTCCTTCTGGCTCTCTCTTGGCCATGAATGTCCACCCAGCGCTGCGTTGCAGGGTACAGTGCCGTGACCCAGAGCTGCTCCCTGTGCAGCAGGGTATGCCTGTCTGTGGGACACCACTGCTGTAGGACTTAACACCAGTGTTCCCCCGCTGGTGTGAGTTTCCTAACCGTGCAATTCTTGTAAAAGGCAACAAAACAAAAGGATAGTTTGTTTAACAGAGGAAACCTTGATACTCTTCTAATTATAATACAGGAAGATAGTAAGAACTAAAGAGTTTGAAAGGTGCAGCATCTTCCAGTTCTGTGATGCGTTTGAATGATTTTTAGTAGTGCTGTCTTTAACTCTTGTAACTGCTGGAATTGCCATTTCAGTGTGTCAATGGATAAGCCACCCCCTCCCCCTTTCCTGCCTGTGGACTACCTTATCAGTTTTAATTTAGTTACTACTGCTGGTTTAGATAAACGTACTGTTATATAGGACTTGATGACTGTTACTTGTGGCTCAAAAGGAAACCTTCCGTCCTGAGTTGTCTTTTGTGGAATGAACAATCTGATGGGATGATGCTGTGGGGATTATCAGCAGTAAAGGGGTTATTTATAGCTTTCAGGTTTAAAGTTGGGAAATTGAGAAGTAGGCTTCTCTTTCATCATAACATTTTGCTTAAGGTGGAGAAAATGTTTGAAGTGTCTGGTCTAGTAGAACATCCCCACTCCTCTTCAGCTGTCTTCCAGGATATTCAAGTCCTCTGTATTCTGAAGACTTTCTGTCATTTTGCAAGTGTCCTGAAATATAAAAGCTTGGGACTGTTGTACTGCTGCAGCAGTGCTGAATCATTGGGAATGCTAGTACACGTGGATTGTTGGCACTTTGAGTGTGGTAACTGCATCCCCATTTTTGCCACCGGGACACCATTAAATTACATGATAGTTGTAATACTCGAAGTAGTTACTACTTGTGTGCCATTTGGGTTCTGGGCATTGCCACTGCTATTGAGCAGAAGCTGTATTGGCAATGTGAAATAACACACACACGCCTTTTTTTTTTTTTTGTGCCTGAAAAGCATTCGTTTGCAAGACCTAAGAGAACGGAAGATGAACAATTGAAAAGAATGAGGTTTTTGTAGTGATGGTTTGTTTCCAACTTTGTTAAAAGATTTCTTTCATTATGTTGGCTGGGTAAAACTTTGAAATAGAGTGGAAAAAGTAGCCAGTGTCCTCAATTCATCATGTTTTAATTCCTAGATGCTCCAGTCATCAGCAGAACTCTTCTTATGCTGCTATCAGGAAGACACTGTTGGTCAGTTATGATAAAGACTACTCCCAACTTTGACGGTTTCCATAAACATTGTGGTAGAGTGTTGAAGGACTTGAAGAGAAAAAGCAGAAATAGTTTTGAGGATGTTTATTACGTATATGCCTGCACACACATAAGTATATGTAAATGTGTGTGTATAGAGTGGGGTCAAAGGACTTAGGGAAAACTTAACCAGTTGGCAGCCTTGGGCTGATTATAATTGGGACGTAACCTTGATTACAGTTGAGAGGTGATGGCTGCTGAGGCAAAGTAGAGACAAATATCTTTTATGTTCACTGTAACCTTTGACAGATTCTTTAGCAAAATCAGTATGAGCGGGAAAGAAGTGAACTTTTTATACTGCCTTGAGCAGTAGAAAGTGGCAAAAAGGTATATGCAAAACATTTAAAAATACAGTGTTTAATTTATTCTTCCTTTAGTGGGAGGAGGAACATTTAACACCCTAAATGTTGTTTACGTAAATGTTTTGGAACACTGGGAAGGTGGCAATGCAATGTTCTGTCTTCAGCTCATGTTTTAAGGCTGTTTTCAAATTCCAGAGCTAGAAACAGGATTTTCTGTTTAGAAAATCTGACTTAGGACTGTTTTTGTGCAGTCCAGGGCTGCCTTTCCTTACCCTGCTTTTGAAAACATGATCTGGTAGCCGGGTGATCAGTTGAATAAAAATTTTTGCTTTTTTAACGATTGTATAGACACGAGTTATAAAATGTTACTAGTTTTTTAAGAAAAGGTCCCATAAATGTGATCTGAGAAGTATCCTTTTGTGCTTGTTTCTCATGTCCTTAACATTGAGTCACAAAAGATGTTTTTAATGAGGGGAAAAAAAAAGGCAAATCACTAATGATTGGGTTTTCTTGAGTAGATCGTGTTGTGTAATTGTCCATTTAGCAAAAAATCTGACGTTTTCAGGAGTGTTCTGTTTTATGAAAGCAGTTTGCTGATTTATATTTGAGCTGTTGATGTGAGAAGACTTATGTGGTATGAACTGTGGCTTGCGTTTTGTACATACAGGTTAATGGCATAACTTCTGTATAGCCCTTCTAGTCTCATGTTTCTGTCAAAGGGCAGTACAGACTAATGTACGTGATACCTGTTCCAAGTTAGTTATTTATCTTGTTGTTGAAAGTGACTGTGTCATATCTACATTAATAGCCTAACCATTTTCCATACAGTAAAAAAAAAAAGCGTAGAGGATTTAATACTGAACAAAATAAAAGCTGTGCAGCTAACGCTGAAGTCAATGTAATGAATATTTTATCCCATGTCATGTTTTGCTGTAGAACACTGCGGTGATTTTGTGGACTACTCAGCTGCCATTGCTGAATACTCTTCTCTGGATTTATTTTTTTATTTTATAAGAGGCTGAGGATTTCTGCCTTTTCCCATTCTTTCCGGCTGCATTGTTGAGAGACATATCTTCAGTTTGTTTTTTCTTGTAGTGCTAACCCTTCCTGGATTTTCTTCTACCTAACTGATGCGAAGAGATGGTTCTGGACAATGTGAAATAAAGAGGCGGTAAATAGTCTCTGAAGCATCGCTAGCATCTCTCCTTCTACCAAATTGTTTCTAATTGGTTCCAAGTTATGTTTCCCTCCTCAGTCTTGAAAAGTGAATTGGCGGACGCCACAGTGAGACCTGGATTGGCCTGGATAATTTTTATAATAAACGATGAATGTTACAGTGCCAGTGTGCTGTAGATGAAAACTCTGAAATATTTCTGTATTGTTTTGAAGTCGTGAATGAATTTAAGCCAACTTCCCAATATCCTAATTGAGTATGTGATGGTTTTCTGTAGTTATGTCAGCAGCTGATTTTTGTGAGGTGATCTTTTCAGACAGCTTGAGGCTTTTGAAGCAGAGTGTGTGCTCTTGGATGCTTTATCAGAATCATTCCACAACACAAGTCAGAAATAAGTCTAAAATTAAAATCTGCTGCTGTCAAACATTTACCCACTTCGCAAAGGGGCAGTTAAACCACAGTGGCAGCAAAGACACCCACCACCACCTTTGTCTCCAAATTTACTGTTTCTAGTCAGAAATTATTTGAATGGAAATCATGCCCAGAAAGATCTTAGTTTATGCTAGAATTTCAGTAAAAAACCACACAATTGATGGCAGCTAGTCCAGTGACAGGAAGAGTTTGTCACTGGATAATGCTCTACATTAAACCTGAGCAGTAGTCATCAAGATGATGCAGTGAATTTAGGAACATGCCACCTGTTGGTTACCTTCACAACAAACCTTTCTTTTATGGTGCCTAAATAATGGCAACTGGAACAATTTAGAGTTTAGTGATGTTAACTTGGGCATATAGTGGCAAACCAATAGTTCTGGACTTCTTTTCATTCCTGGCAGTTGGTTATGTTTTGTAAAACCAAAATTGGAGTATTTAATTCTAGCTGTGGTTAAGACAGGGTGTTGGATTCTGAGTGATTTGAAATGGGCTTGAGTGTTAGCCAGTTCAGTGCTGCTGATATGTTATTCTTTCAGAATGGGATTAAATACCCAACAATTGGCAGGTAATGGGATTCATTTCTACACATATTTAATATTCAGGATTTATTGTAGGGTTACATAATCACTTTCCTTGGACACACTTGTGTGTGTTCTCGCAGTTCTTATACAAAAAAACAGGTTCACCCCATGTTTTTTCCCCCAGTTGTGAATAGAAATTATATTTTTAGAGCTTCCTACTGTTCTGTCATATCTCATAGTCAGAAGGAAATTCTGTCGCACTTGCCACCAGTGTTTACTGTTCCTCCAGATTGGGATGGGAGGTGTTTGTGGGGAGGATTTGAAGAAAACATTTTCCTGATGGCAGCCTGTTCCTTTCAGTTCTGTACACCTGGAATATTTTGGTGTACAGAAGATCTGCCTGCAGAGGCAGCTTATGTGAGGGGACTAGAAAAGAGAAGTTATTTGTTATAAGAACTTGGTGCGCAAATGTGGGAAGACATGCAGCACCCTACAAAATACTTGAGGGGGAAAAAAGCTTGTCTAGGAGTCCTGACTGTACAGGATATTCTGCTGCTTCATAGATTCCCTAACCTAGCTAAGCAAATTGCTGCACTTGACTGTTGGAACTGGAAACACATAGAATATGTGCGGGGTTACACTGTACCCCCACAGTGTACAGTTCTAGTCTGCCAGGGCAGGACTTAATACATGCAAGCCAGGAGTATGTAGGTATAATGAATTGTTTCTGCTATGGCAAGATAATAGAAGCTGAGTCTGATCTTTCAGTGTGCCTGGGTGCCTGAATTAATTAGTAAGTGTTGTAGTTACCTGATTAATACGTGGTTATGAACTGTTGCAGTTCTTGGAGGGATGGGGGAGTTCCCCTCTACTTTATTCTGTCAGAAGTGTGGTGCATAAATTGTGGGTGGGATTTTTGTTTGTTTTTTTCTTTTCCTCCCCTCTGGCTACCTAATCAAACTACGTCTGCTTTCCTGGGTAAAATTCTTTCTATGCAGTCCAGGCAAGCGGGCTGATGTAGCCTAAAGCACTGGCTGCCACTCTGGGGGTTTGAATTAGGAGGAGATGTACACATGATATTTAAATTCTGTTCTGACTGTGGTGGGCACTGAGATTCCCCTTGCTCTAACGTCTTTGCAGTCCTACTCAGCTACATGTCGCATTCTGTCTTTAACCCAAACTGTTTTCTCTTGTGCCACTTGTCTTTGCTAATTAACATTGTTATTGCTCTAGAAACATAGACCTAAATTTGTCAGAGTAACAAGAGGAGGATGATCAGTCTTTTCTTGTCTTCTGTCTATTAAAAGTTAGATACTGAAGAGAGGCTTTTTTCAATTAGGGATAGGAGTCCATACTAATCTTCATGAATAAGATTCTGTAATGAGATAAGACAGATTATTGGCATAATTAGTAGCAGTTCTCTCTTTTCCCATGGAGACATTAGTGGTCCATAAGCATGTGATGGTTTGGCTGAAACTTTGAATGCTTTTGCTAGATGCTAATGCTACAGGATTTCAGTATCCAGCCTGCACAACCCCTTTCAGGGAAAAAGCTGGGGTTTGGCCAGCTTCTGCAGTATTTCCTATTCTCTAACTCTGAATTCTGTGCTGTCAAAAACTGCACAGACACCTCATTAGGCTTTCTTTTTGGCTGATACTCTCATTGGATGGAGGTACATGTCAGAAATGCATGATAAAACAGCTAGGTCAACAACAGTCTGTGGCTCCACCTATAAAGCATTGTGTCTTGACTGCATAGATTAATAATAGCCTATTAAATTTCACGCTTGGATATTTCTGAGATGTTTAGGGAGATGGACGATAGTTAACATTCAGTTGAGGAGTCAATTTTTCACTTGGAAAACTACATCAGAGTCATTGAGAAGACTGAGCATGTTGTGTATCTGCTTTGCTAGTGCTTTGACTGAAGCAGTGGATGAAAAATGAACATTTCAGTTCTGTACCTAGAAAGTAAACAGTTAAAAAATGTTGTGAAAAGGATAATACAATGATTAATAATAAGAAAGTTGTAATTTGCTGCCAAACAAATAACATTTTCAGCACGTATAAAATTTGCAATGCGTAATTTAAATGATGGCATTTATTTTAGGAGGTAATTGCTGCTAAAATTACCTTTGAGGAAACGTTAGCTGTGTTTTTTTTCAAGTGGTTCCAGTGGCAAAGTGTACAGGAACTCTGATAGTGACAGTAAACCTTTGGAAAGGGAATTTCCTGTTCAGTATCAGTTAGAGGTTTGTCATGCAGCAATATGCAAGGTACATTGTTAGACATCAGTGTCAGGCCTGTGACTATTTAGTGAAGATTCAGAGTAAGCTAATCAGCCAGCAGACTAAACACTGTAGATACAGTTTAAGATCCTTCTTAAATGGTTTGGTGGGTCATGGTATAAGGAGTCTTATTTTTTCTCAAAACTGATTATTGGTCTAAGTTGTGTCCTAATGGATGAGTACTAAGTATGTGTAAGCAATAAGCAGTATGTTTTTAACATTTTCTCTGAGGTACTTAAAGATGCATTTCCAGGAATGGTGCAACATTATTCTCTAAAAGCCTAAATTTGCTAAAACTTGAGCCTGAATTTGAGCCTAAGGCTCAGCAAATAAATGCGTTTTGCAATATGTAATTTTCTTGCCTTTGAAGAGTAATTTCCTGGACTGGGGTGGCAGTTGAAGTGGAAGAATAGTGAGGAGAAAGACACTTCTCTCCTTAACTCTATCCTGAACAGTAGCGCTCTTCTCCATCTCCCCAGTACTGCATAAATTGTGGGGGGGAAGGGAGAGGGGCTGTATTGCTGCTTTGGTGATTCCAATTTTGTATTTAACCTACATGATTCTGTTAAGATGAATATGGCTTTTCCTAAATGTTCTGGGAGTAAGCGTTTGTTGATCTTTGGAGACAACTGACTTTTGGTTTTATGTGGTTTTTATCTAGTAATGCCCACACTTGGCTGACCTTTTCATTTTTGTGTGTCTCCTTTTAGGGTTTCATTTTTGCACTGAATGTAGCCAGGACGGATCCTTGTGGGCTTTGGCAGCCCTTGGAAACTGTCAAAGGTAAAAATTAACCAAAGTTCAATACTGCATTCTTGAAAGCTGGAGGTGAGGGCAATGTTAGCCTATAATGGTCCTTAACCAACTATAGGATACGTTGCTGTTTTCATATACTTTCCAGTGTGTTATTTCCTGTGGGGTTGGGTGTGAAGTTTTTACTATAACTGCCTGATGCAATTTGTTTTTGTCAGCTAGAGTTGATGCATACGATGCTTTTCTTTGAAAATTTATTAATTTATGATGCGATTTTAAAGTCACTGGAATCTGTAAGTGATAGTTCCTACTAGCAATGAAGTAACGCTCAAGTTCTGTTTATCTTCTGGATGTTCTTGCTTTCGTCCCAGTACCTCTCAGCTTGCGTTTAAAGTGACAAAAAAAATGTGCTGTTCTTTCTCCATATGTTAAATTTTTTGTTTCTTTTGTAACTTCTTAACAAACTCCACGTAATGTGAAGCTGTAGCAATTAGATGTAATATGGCTAGACCAACTGTTAAAAATTAACGCTTGTTTGTGTACCTAGGTAGACACTAATGATTGCAATCATGTATCAATACAATTGTGTCAAATGAGCAGAGTCTCATCTAAGGCATTTTTTGCTACAGTACTGCCTTGTTCCAACTGCTTTCTTTCAAGTATGCCCCATATACAAGATAACTGGTTTTGAAGAGCCCTTGTGTGTCTGTTTTACTTTCTGCTCTTATGAGAGAATTTGGGACCTACCTTCAGTTTCTGCTTACTGCCTGTAATGGTGACAGTCTGCACAGCCTTACTGTCCTTCAAGGGTTTTCCGGTGGGCCATATCCCATTTAGACTTCGGAATTCACAGGAACCATAATAGGTTTTACATTAATAAGTGCTTCTCTTGAAGCTGCGCTCCTCAGAAGCTTGAAATTATTTTTTCTTCTATATCAAAGGAAGAAATCTTTCACTTTAGTCCATATTTGGTTACTGCTGGCAATCTGAAAAAAGTGTTGCTGTATGAAAGGCCCGTGTATTAGATCAGGTACTTAGTTCCAGTGATGCCTGTTCAATGAGCAGCAAATTTGAAGACATTTGAGTTCCAGCTGTCTTGCTAATGAGTACCTTGTGCTTCTCAACCTTTCTACCTGGGGGAAAATGAGGCCTGAGGAAGTCACCTTGTTCACTGGTATTGATTTTCAGGGATTTATAAGTATATGGAAATTTGGCTCAGATTTTACTTGCCAGAGTGTGTAGAATGCATTAGTGAAGAGACACTATCCATAAAATGCCCTGCACTGTTCTACTTAAACAGAATTTGTGACTGGTAGTTGCATCCATTGTCCTGATACCACAGAATGAAATGTGTACATCTTTGCTGCAGAAAGAGACAGAACATAAATAGAACTAAATATCAAAGTGGATTGTCCCAAAGCCATGTTTTTTTGTGACAGAACAATACTGTAGTAGGCATTCAAGTTTCTAAGAACTGCAACTTGTTCATTTAATGAGTTTTTTTACCTTTGAGAATAGATTCTCATCACTATGGTATTTTAGAGTTAGATAGAAATTGTTCCTACATTTAGATATGCATTGCTACATTGTATGCAGATATACCTGTGCATGGTTATTTGTCAGACCTTCCTTGGACTCCTCACTCAAGCTGATGTTAGTTTTTCTAGAAGATATCATGTGATTAAAAAGATTGGGGGATTTAAGTCCCACCAGAAGTAGTTTTGGTGGGTATATGCAAGAATGGAAGAAGAGGATTATCTTACTTTTGACCTTTACCAAGAGTGATTTTGTTGATATATACTGGATCTGAAAATCTAAATGGACTGTCTATAAACTTTATTTATTTTTATCCCCTGGGAACCTGACATATCACATAAATATTGGCAATAAGTAAATACATACCTTTTGGCATTTGGCCTTTTTTCCAGTCCTATAGAAAACTAGTACAAATTCTGAAGAGGTGGTGTCAGCAACGTGGAATAATTATATTATTTCTTCACATGCCGGCAGTAAGCAGTCACTTTATTGGCTGAGGAGTCATCCTCAGTTGTGAAGGCGTGCTACAAAAGTCTGCCACGGAGTCCCACGGATTCAGCAATCCCCAGATGCCTGCTTTTGGCAATAAATAAGCCTAAAATGCAGCACTCTTGTGCTAGTGACCATGGGAGTCACGGATTCGTGTATGAACACAAAAATGATAGTTTTGAACTGGGCTCATAGTCTGTTGCCTGATGTTTTGTCTCCTGAAAGAAGCCAGAAGCAAATGCAGTGGGGAAGAAAATAGAATAGAAAGGTAGTGTTCAGCCAGACTACCTCTTACAGTCTGGGGCTTAGGGTCTTCCTGTGCCAGCTGCAAGATGGTTTTTTGGTAGATTTTCTTTTGTTTCTTTTTCCAGTAAATCACAGATCCTTTTAAAGCTTCCACCTTCTTGCTGGTGTGAGTTCACTCTGAGCACTAAGATGTATGTTTTGAACATTAAAGCTGATAAAACATGAATTACATAACAAATGAAGAGGGAGTGAATAAGCTCTTTTCCTTCTTCATTATATTTGCTTTTTTACAGATTTTTGGTTTTCTGTTTTCATACTCTGATCTCTGAGCTATTTAATCTGTTCCCACTGGGAGATCTTGCTTATATTTATTCTTGTAGCCTTTCAATTAATTTTTTTATTTGCTAGTTCTGCTGACCTTTTTTTTCCTTTTCTTTCTTTGAGACGCACTGATTGGTAGTTTTTTTGTCTTCTTCCAGGAGCAGTGTATTAAAATTTGTGTCAGATACTGCCACTTTCTGTTCCCTAGGTAGTGAGGGTTATCTCAGAAGATAGACATGGTTTTAATGGTTGAATTGATGGTCTTTTCCAACCCAAAAGATTCTGTGATTATATGGCAGTTTTTCAGAGGTTCATATTTGAGCTCTTCCAGCACTCTCAATGAATGCTCACCTGTCCTTGCAGTGGTCTTGGCCTGACCTGACTGATTTTTTTTTTTTTTTTCCATTTTAAAAACTTTTTTTAGTGCTTCTGTAGCACAAGTTCTATCTTGCTTGTTTCTTTGATTTGAAGCCAGTTCAGTGCCACAGCAGTCATTCTGGCCAAAGGTGTCTTGGCCGTTAGACATCAGACTATCTGTCTAACAGTATTTGGAGTTTCCCCATGACTTGACTCTGATCGTGCAAAATCATGCTTAGAAACTCCCGGCTCCAGCGGCTCCGGAGTGGGTAGCAGCAACCCGGCGTGGTGAAGTACCATGGACAGGGCCCGCTCGGCCTGTCCTCCTCCCCGCCTGCCGCGAACGGGAGATAGCCTGGCAGCGAGCAGTGCTTGCTACAGGCAGGAGGATCTTGGCGTAGATGCATGATACAAGCCTTGCTTATCATTTGATATCTACTAATTTTGATTATATGCTGCAGGCAGAATATTTGGTGAGGCTATGGGTGAGAGTTCTATTTTATCCTCATTCCTCTTTTCCCAGAAAAGGAAGTTGCCATGCTCTAATATATGATATTACTGAACATAACAGCTTGTTGGCTATAAAATTTAATAAGTTGTATGTAACATTTTGTAGCTTCATGCCCTTTATGTTTGTAGAACATAGTATTCATTCCTTGTGTCAACTTAATAGCCATGAAAGATGTTGTCTACCTATGCATGACATGCAGAAGACATTGGCAGTGCAGTCAGCCTTACCTTATGAAGAGGTTTTAACCTTGAAATAAGGGAAGTGCATCTAGATAAACAACTTTCACGGTTTCTCTCTTTGACCTCACTACTATTTGCACTCCCAATGTTGTCAGTTTCCAGGCTTGGAATTGCTACTGTGAAGGTGACAGTAGAGTCAGCAGCAGAAATGAAGTGGTGAGACTTCAAATGGATTTTAAATGCTGGTGCAGTTGAAGAGTTACAGCATCTTGAGAGGGATAGTTGTTAAAGGACAACAGCTCTTGGCTTTAAGAGAGTTTTTAACTCAGGGTGAGCCCTTAATTTTCACATACCTGGAATGTTATAGTTCTGCTGACAGCTTACATCTTGCATTTTGAGGGTGAGAGATTCCTGCTGAATTTATGCTGGTGTGTTTGATCTCCTAAATTGATTGATTTGTTCCATTACCTCTGAGAGAGGGCTCATTCCATCCTCTGAAGCAGAAGACACTCTAATCTTTGTAACCACACTGCCTCCCTAACTGTATTGGATTCTTGTGTAAGTTACTTTACAACTCTAAGAATGGAGCTTGGTGGTGTAGATTTTGTTCAGTTGGAACTGCACTAGCACTGTCAAACAAATTTAAAAATAAGTTGCCTAAGTAGTGTTGAATATTGGAAACACTGTAAGCTGTTGACCTGGGTTAGATTGGAAATGTCAACCTTAAGATGAATGACTTTATTAGCTCCCTGAACCGTTTAGAGCCTAGAATGTATTTATTTCTAAAATGAAGTCAAGAAAAAATTCCCTAAAGTAAGAATCCAGAGATACTGTGGGATCACTGGGAGTCCAACAATTTTTCAAACTAATAACTTTCAGAGTGTCTGTAAGCTGAATCTCTGAAGCTTCTATTTGCACTAAAGCTATTTCCTAGTAAGTAAGAATTGCTGAGCTCCAGTCCATGTGGTTATTCCTTACTTGCTGTAGCTTTAATGAGTAAACACAATGAATATGTTAAATACTCAGCGATGACATATTTTAAAATTAAGAAGAAAGTATATTCCTGTAAGGTGCTTTTTTGTCTTAATTAGGTAGATTCTTATCCTGAATAACAGTTGTCTTGTTCGTGTAAAACACAAATTCAGCAAATATGCACAGAATGGGAACGTTAGAGGTCATAGCCTAGGATTGTTATTTATGTGCACTGCAATCTCACATAACACTGTTAAAGGGAGAAAAATCATTGTTTTTAAAATAAATCTTTCTTTTTTTATCTTTCAGGCAGTATTTTGCATTTCTGCAGAGCTTTGCACAGATCCTGTTCCCATGCAAACTGATGAGGGAGAAATACTGGAGGAAGGCAGTCCCAAGGTCAGTGAGGTAAACACCACTGTGTTTTGGAGGAACAAGAGCTTGCTTGGCTGAAATGGGGGAATACATGGAATGAACATTGACTGCTGGTGATATTTTTGATAAATATTTACTTGCATGCAGGTATTTAATACCTTGGAGATATTTAAAAAATAACATTTTTAAAGGCCTTTAGAAAGATGGGATTTTTTGCTGTCTGCTGAGGGTTGGAACATTTGTCTTCAGGCACTCCCAGGAAAGAAAGAGAAAACTTGTACAGAAATACTAACCTTGACTGTATTCCATTTGTTAGGACTGGAAGGGCTTGTCAAGCTTTCTGTCCTACTCACCATGCTCTCAACTGACAAAGAATTAGGCACGTGGGCCCATAGGTGCAGGTGTCAGTGTTTGTGGATTACTGATGTCTGTATTCAAGGTGTTCTGCCTCTTGTTTCCTTGCACTTGCCAGCATGTGCTTTATTGTGGCACTGGATGGTATGTTGCTTTTAAAAGTACCTGCAACTTTCAACATACCTTACGGGGACAAGAGGCTGTGAAGTGTGCTGTTGAATATAATGTTGGTTGTGTCCTGCTTTTTGCTTGCTTCCTGAAGATGCAGATGAGTCACAAATTACTTTGGTTTGCGTAATGACAGCGATTATCATATTATTCAATAGGTTTATAAATTTATGTTTTAGTCCTGATTATCTCAATGTCACAGTGTTAACTTTTCAATAGATCCGTGTTTAAAATACGGCTCCTAAATTACGCAGAACTACAAGCAAACTAACGACTCAGATTTTCGTGAAAGAGACTGGCTGAAAAAGCAAAAAGTTGGATGACTAAAATTAAAATTTGTTGTTTTCTGGCTTAAGCTTTTTGGGGGGATGTTCTCATCGTTTTATGCTCTAATAGAATAAAACACTTTCTAAGCTGTAGGCATCAAGTTAGGAGGTGATTAATTATTAGAGAAAGGATTTGGCAATTGTCCTGCATGTACTTTAGGAACTGTGTTACGTTTAAGTAGGTTTGAAGGAAAGCCCACTAGATTAGGAGCTGACAAATGAAAACATATCAGTGGATGTACCTGCAGCCAGCAGGGTATTAAATGCACCTTTTGATAAAGATGTGATTACAAGGTTCAGTGGGGGATAGATGTGTAAGAGGAAGCATCATGGTGCAATTAATTACTGATTTTGTTAGCGTGTTTACTGGTGCTTGCTTTTCACCAAACAGAATCTCTGTGTGTATGTGTTTATGTGTATACAGACAGGTGCCTGTATGTGTATATATATGGATACATAGCTTTCATTTTTTTTGTCTGTGTGGCAGGAAGTAGGTTGAAGTAACTGTCTTGTGAAACTGTTTTCCTCCAAGGAACAGTATGCTCTTCTTTGGCATTCTTAATTCTGGGTGTAATGGTGAAGATTTTGTCTCTCTTCTAGCATTATGTGTTCAAAAAAATTTGGTGAGCTTAAATTACAAAACAAATATTTTAGACTGATTTTGAATATCTAAGTGTGTATGCAGTATTGCTTTGAAACAATTGTCATTTAGAGAATGTGGGTGATTTGGAATAATACATCTGGTATTCAGTGTAATTAATCAAAGAGCTATATAGGATCAGTATATATTGAGCATAAAACACTCATGACTACACCTAGTCTATCTCCCCATCCTGTGACATACAGGAGTACTCACTGAAGTGTATTTTTTAGTGTTTCTTTAGTCTGTCAGTGATTATCCTCTCTTTCTTGGTCTTAGGAGAGTTTTATAGCTATAAAAGTTGAAGGATTTGTCCTAGAAAAAATTAGGCAAAGTATATTCCTTCATATTGTCTTGTATCGTTAAAACTATGTCCTTACTTTACAAATGTTTACATGATCTAATGAGCTATTTTCATAAAGATACATCTGTCTGAGAAATATTTTTTTAAGACTTCAGTTATATAGTTCAGGTGTCAGAACTTTTTGTTTTCCCATCATCTCCCTTCCTGCCCCCCCCCCTCCAGGCAGATGACATGAGTTTTTTTGGAAGAAGTTAGTTTTGTGCTTCAAAGACAGTAATAAAACTACCTAGTTTTTCATATTTTATTTAGACCTTTCATTTTTTTTGCCTTTTACCCATTCTAAACCACTAATCTGTAAATGAAAGCTAAATTTATTATTATTGTTAGACTTATTGTTCACATCAGTGAATCTTATCTTCTGTATTTTTCTCAGGGTGTGTTTTTTGGTGTTTTTCAATACCCATATTTAAGTACCAGCAATTTTTTTGGACTATACTCAGTTCACACTCCATTCCCATAATTTACCTATTCTTTTGCCTTCACTAGAAATTATTTTTTGAGCCTGTAATTGATACCTACAGAAGCTGTCATCTTCTAGCATTTCATTTCCTATGAACATTTAAGAAGGACTTGCAACACTTCATACGTTAGTCCCTAATTTGAAGCTCTTCTCTTAACATTGTAGAAGTTGCGTCTGCAGCTTATAGGTCTTATGAGCTTAGTTAGTGCTAATTAAGCACGTTCCAACTGCTTCAATAAGTTTGATTATATTATATATGAGATCAGATTAAGGCCCCATTCTTAGCCTTTGTTCTGAATAATTTATTTTTAGCTAAAAAGAGATCTTTGCATTTGGTACAAAGATTGAAATTGCTGTTTATGGTGATTCGTAGCATTTTATTGGCTGCCTCAGAATAATTAAGAAACTGGGCAAGCTTTCCTGTCTTGAAATTATTTCTTCAGTCTTATAGGACTTCAGCAGTATTAAATCTGTGTTACTAAAGGTGGAGGAAAAGATTGTAGAATTTATTTTTATACTTCTTTGTTTGCATCTGAAGATACAAATCTAATGTAACATAAAATACAATAAAATAAAACCCACTTTGTGTTCAGAAGGCAAAGGCCTGGGCCTGTGTGCTGGAATGCCTTGGTAGCAGCTGCACTTGAAGCATTTCTGTTGAGTGGTAAATGGCCTTGCTGTGCTTGATACTTTATTTTTAATTTTCAGAATGCAAGATGCTCAGGGGTCTGGTAGGTACTTCTCCATTGTTCAGAATTTCTCCTATTCAGTTTTGGTCATCACACGATGTAGAAAGCCTACATCTGGGCCTCTTGGAGAACGTGTTCCTGTTATCGCTTCAATTGAATTTAAATTGAAAAGCCCTTGAACAAGCAGACGTGGAAAACTGTCTTTAGACTCTGTAGCTGAATCCCGTTCATGTTGTATTATATTTTACCAAGAAGGGTCTTTGCCAAAATGTCACCTAACAATCACTTCTGACCTTGTCTTAAGCTGATCTTGAGTTGAAAACTGATCTGCTTATTTTCCATAAGTATGCATTGAACTTGAGGGAAAGCAAGTAAATATACTAACTTCTAGAGATCTCTCTGTTGTATTCATATCAAGGTGTTTTGTCTGTTTTTATCACCATTGAAAGACATGCTCAAAATGTATCTTTTTAAGGAGTAAGGCTCACTACATGAAGTTGTGTATCTGAGTGTTAATAACTGACTCTTACTCCTCAAAACGACAAAGCAAGAGATGTTCCTGTTGAAACATATTGCAGAAGAAGCAATGATTGAAATAATGGTCTCAGTTACCTAAGACTGCAGATCCCATGACCAGTTATCAATATTTGTTTCCAGAGTCTTCAGTTAAAGGGACATTTAACCGAGAGAAAATACATCACACAGTTTTGCTTTCTATGTTCTTCCCCAGTTGCATGGGAGGAGGCAGTTATGTTAATGCTGTCAGCGGTCCTAACCACTAAGAAGCCTTGGTACTTCTCTTCTAGAATCACAAGGGCAGAAGTTGAGGAACTATATTTATTGTAGATTGAGGTATACTTAAATTAAGTATTCTAGGGTATTAGCGATGACATGGAAATCATCTTTCATGGACATACCATGAACATCAGGAATTAAAGATCTGGGTACTGCAAGCATGAACTTTCTTACAGTGCCAGTCTGAAAATGACCTAAAAAGTTATACATGAAGAATCTATCATACAGTGAAATACAAATGATATATCGTGCATTGTTCCTTGTGAACTGGCTTGGTTCTGTAACTGTTTCAAATTTTCTGGTATCCTAGACTGTATGGTGTTCTGAGATATCAAGAGAAAGCCTTGAAGGGAAAAGGAAATTTCCTTCCGGTTTTGAAAAAGAAAAAAATAGTGCCTCATGTAGAGCTGAGCAGGTCACTGTAAAGACTGAATATGTATGTGCTTCAAACTAATTAACATTATGTGAGGTATGATTAGAAGACGTAATCCCTGCAGTCAGGCACTCTGAAGAGCTATAGTCTTGCTTGACTCCTATCAATCTGGTGGAACTGCAACAGAAGTTGGCCTTCGTGCTTGCCTTTGCCACCCCTGAAATGAATGACACAAATCCAGTGGCAACTTCTTGGTAATTAAATTTAAGGAAAGTTACTGGTGAACTCAGTCCTCACATTAATGTTTGTTTCCGCCACTGTTATTTAATGCATACATTCTATTTTGTTTTGTAATTTTTTTTTTCAGTATTGTGGTAGTTGAGTTGTGCTCTCATTCTTCTCAATTTTGTCTACTTGGGAAGTTTCTACAGTTCTTCCCTTCTAGTCTTTTGGCAGCATATCCTTTTGTCATTCATTGGATTGCTTTCCGGCAGAGTGGGTTTTGCAAATGCTCTTTCCCGTTATCCCCACTCCCTGCCCTGTAGACTGCTTTTGAAGAAACTTACTGTCTTGGCAGCTTTGTCGCCAGAGCTTTTCATCTTAACTGCTTCCATTGTTTGATCTCACAGTTTCTTCCTTGTTGTCAGACTGTCAGAAAACACTTTTTCTGTTAACATGGCATCAACATGGTAAAAACAGCTGACACCTGTCAATAGCATGTTCTTGATTCCAATAATTACATAATTATTGGAATTGCCACAAAGAGGGGGAAACCTGTACAGAAGTAAGCTTTCTCAAATGAGTGTGGAGTTTTTCAAAACGTGGTTATTTTTGGCAGATGTAGAGGTCACTTTTGACAGCAATATTGGGTCTAATTTAGCCATGTGGTCTGCTGGTGAATATTGTACAGCAGAGCATCCTTTCACTTTATAAAAACAGTTGGGGGATGGGGTGTCTGGTTTCTGGCTTTTCAGAGTCTCTTTCTTCATTTAAAAAAAAAAAATAACCCACACCTGTATTTCTACTTGGAACCACACACCCTCTTCTGTTCTTTGGATTATTATTTTCTAGTTATACTTTATGGCAATTAATTAGCCAGTAACGATTACTAGGCTTTTTCCATTAACAGCCTTGATACTCTGAAAATACGAACAAGAACTGAGCTGCTTGTTTGTGGCTGATTTCTTTTCAGCTGTTTTCATCCATCTGTTAAGGATTACTGCACGGACAATACTTACACTTTGTTTCTCAGTTGTTCCTTTGCTGTACAATATTTAAGGAGAAAGCTGAAATTTTTTGTCTTATTTAAAATATTTTTAGATTTCTTTCAATATTGACAGGAGCTTTGAGATTATGTTGTAAGCTTCTTTCTCAAAAAATGCAATTAAAATTTTAATGTCAAATGCAGAATTTTCCCCTCCCCTCCTTGTTGTTCACCTTTCAAAGTAAAAACCTGTGAATTTGCAGGGAGGGAGGGACTTGGGTCAAGGTAATTTGTAGGAAGGTGTTTATGAATCGTGGTTTTGATTCAGTGTCGTAGAAGGGAAAGGAGGAAAAATAGCTAGTTCTGCCCTTCTTAATGCTTTGCATGATAAAAGTCCAGGTACGCAATTTTGATGAAAAATGTGGCTGCACAGGATTTGCAGTAATGCCTAACTCCTCATAAGTACAAGAAAAGGGGAAATGGCCTGTACTGTGGGATGTTAGATAAATGTATTTTATTCAAAGTTTTCATTAGTATTTATAGAAATAGTTATTGAACTGAATAGGTAGCCTAGAAATTAGCCTACTTTTCCATACTCTAGTGGCTTTTTCAAAACAAGTGACGCAGACATTGAGGCTTCTCCTGTTGTTCAGTCTCACTGTCCAGTGCCACTTAATCAAGCTCTCTTGAGGTCTCCTGCTAATCCTTGTTTTACTTGGGTTCAAGTTGCTCCCCTGTTCTTATCAGTCAGCTTTAATCTTTCCCTTGCATTATTGCCTGCCTGTTCTCATCTTGTTTAATTCTTATTTTTCTTGCCTCTTAGCCTCTAATTGTGAACTTGCACTTTCCTTCTGTTCAAATTGCTCTTCAGAGGTGTGTTGGCACTGGCTATGCTTTTTTTTTTTTCCTAATCCTGAAGCATTCACACTGAGGCAATGTAAAGGTTTAAAAAGTATGAGACACTCAAGTATCAGAGCTCTTGCTTTTATTTCTTATAGGTTGGGAATAAAGAAACATAACAGATCAAATGCAAATACTACACAGGCAGGCTAAGTTACATGTTTTTATATGTATAAACAGAAGCCTGAAATTCAGAAGGAAGCGTTGTTAGGAGAAAGCGCTGCCAGTCAGGAGGTATCTTTCTTAAAAGCATGAGTGTTCCGCTAACTGCATTTATTGGTAAATTATGCTGGGTTTGATAGTGGCTGTTGCTTAATGCTGAGAGTAGTGCCAAAGTTAAGCTAGGACTTAGAATCAATATGATAAAAAGGAAATCTTAGGTGGGTAGTTAAACTTAGCACAGCATCCAAAACCTTGACACCTGTATCTCTGAGGCTTATAATACTACTTACTGATACAGAACTGGGTTTCTGTTCAGATGGTGCTAAATAATTTAAAACATTCGGACTGAAGGCCTATGCGGTAATGACATGGACAAAATGCTTTGTCACTGTAATTCAGAAAAACTGTTTTCCAGTCTAGTACTGGCCTGGTACCTGGTGCTTTCAGACTTGATGGTTTCTCTGCAGTGTGAACCCTTGCCACTCTGGAAAATTCTGACTTGTTCGGAAGAGGTGAACTTTCGACCTTGGTGTACTTTCTTGTGAATACCTGACAAGTCAGAGTAGGTTTCAGTTTACTCATGTGGCTGTTGCCTCTCTCTTGGGTCCAGGAAAGTGTGTGTGTGTGGTGGGGTTTTAATCACTATATTTTTGGAATGCATTACTTCCCTTTTTTTTTTTTTTTTTTTTTTTAATATCTGCTGGTGGGTTACTTGTGGAGCTTCCAACATTTCTGTTCCCTGACATGTAGGGTATGTTGCCATCATTTTTCTGGAACACGAGTTGTAGGACCAGCTCATCTTTCTCATGCTGACCTACAACTATACTAAGTGCCTGGAGTCTTTGTCTAAAGGATCTTGTAAAGTCTTTTGAAAGTAGAGAAGTATTTTGCCTAACAAGACATTTTATGCTTCTCCCGAAAGGTAGCATCTTAAGAACTGGTCTGAGCACAAAGAGTTTTTCACAACAGAAACTGGTGTCATCTTCATGCTCTCCTAGCTTCATTTTTCTAGTCTGAAAGTGTTACGGGTCCTCAGGAGAGTAACTTCAAAACCAAGATCTTTGCATATCTTGTATTAAAAAAATAATCCATTAATCTCCCAGTAAAGAAAGAAATTACTTCAAATCTTAATAAGGTAGTCCTCCCTTTTAATGACATGTTATTAAAGCTTTAAAAATGTTACGGCATACTCCTCTTGTTTTAAAAGTAAATTAACATAGCCCATCAAGGAGAGCAGAAACTTTGGGTTAGTTTTCCTCTTGAACTCTAACACTGTGGCCAAGAAAAGAACCTAATGACATTTTCCTACAAAACACTATACAGTTGGACCTTTCTGTCTCTGTGTGTGTAAACCCAAACAACCTGCTTATGAGTGTATAACTTTGAATTTCAGAATTTCAAGGCATTGTAGCAAAGAGCTATAATTACTAGTTTAACCCTAGCCAGCATCTTAGCACCACACAGCCATTCGCTCATTCTCTGCCTGCCCCCCCCCCCCCCCCCCCCCCCCGGGGGAACTGGAGCAGTAAAGTGAGAAAACATATGGGTTGACATAAAACCAGTTTAATAATGGGGGAGGTCAAAAAATGTGTGTGGGGGAGAGGAAGGGGAAGGGAAGAGAGGAAAGTAAAACCAAAAAAGAAAACAAGTGATGCAAAATGAAAGCAATTGCTCACCCCCAAACAACTGATGCTCAGCCAGTCCCTGAGCAATGGCAGCCCCTGCCAACCTCCACCCACATCCCTACCTCAATTTTATTGCTAAGCATGATGTCATATGGTATGGAATATCCCTTTGGTCAGCTGTTCCAGCTTCTTGTGCACCCCCAGCCTACTCACCAATGGGGTGGTGAGGAGCAGAAAAGGCCTTGACTCTGTGTAAGTACTGCTCAGCAGTAAGGAAGACATCTCTGTATTACCAATGCTGTTTTCAGCACAAGTTCAAAACACAGCCGCATGCTAGCTACTGTGAAAAAGAAAAAAAAAACCAACCAAAAAAAACCCCTCTGTCCCAGCCAAAACCAGCACACAAGGTCTACTGGCTTTTTAAAACAGACAGCTATAAACAAGGCAAAATTGTTGAGGACTTTGCAAAAAAACCAATGGAATTAAACAGACGGTGCTACTTGTACTGTTTTAAAGGAATGCTATTGATAGCGGCTTAGGCATTTTTCTAAGATATTCAGGATCAAGTGCAAGATTTTGCCAGTTGGGTGTACTGTTCTCTACAGAGGCGAGATGGATTACTCATTTGAAACTTACTTACCATTAGTGAAGACTTAAGATTGTTAAAATATAGTTACTAAACTGAAAGATGACACTATATTTTCTGATATCGGAATACCCTGAAGTGCTTTTGAAGCACAGAAGAGAAGGTTAATACAATGTTGTATTTTCTTTCACTTAGAAAATAACCATCATCTGCTAAATTGACTTTGAGATCTTTAAGGACTGTCATCATACAGTCCTTTGATCCAGCCTTTTCACACGTACAGTTCATATGGAGGAAATGTAATGGCATTGCATGTTGTTGCAGTGAATGGTTGTGTCTCAGATTTCTAAAGGAAAAAATGCTTCAGTCTTAAATAAAACTCAGTTTAAACTCACCTTTTCCATTCTTTTAACATTTCTTTTTCATAAATGTGTTCTTGGTTTTTTTTTTTTCCCCAACCACTAGCATATCTTCTTCAATTGGTTACAGCAGTGTATAATACTTTGCGAAACAGACCCAAAAAAGCAAATAATATTTGCTTAAAAAAAAATTTAAAAAGCAGTTATTTGGTTTAGAGCTAATGTGGTATAGTGCCACTGAGATTTTGGAGACAGGGACAGTCAGGGACACTGCCTTGTGGCTTTGCTAACCAAGGGTCTCGTGCAGGTGTACTGTTGTCACATGATTTGGGGGGTTTCTAACTTTTCCAAATATTGTCTTTTGATCTCTTTGCAGTCAGTATCGGCTTTACACAGTTGTTGACAGTGGATGTAGTCCATGTCAACGTGACATACTAGAGTTCTATATTATCAACACTTAAATTCTTGTAGATGTGAAAATATTGATACTTTTTTTTTTTAATCTTACTGTCTTACGGCAGATTGAGGGGCATAGATATTTGGAGAGAAATTTGATGATAGAAGCTTACTTTATACACTTTCAAATCATTTGTAGTCTGATCAGTTTGGCTGACTCATTGAAAGGAGTAAAACTTACTGGTCCTGTTGACTTCATACATTTGCATGACCCTACAAGGACAATTTTGTTTTCAGTTAGTAAATTGGATGGGTATGAATTTGTTTCAGTTCCTCAGAATATTTTCTTCTCTCTTTGGGTGTGGAAGATGCGGATATGGGGCTTGTGGAAAAGCTGTGTTTTGTTTTGGTTTTTTTTTGACACTGAAAATATTAGTGATGGTCATCGTTACTAGGGACACTTGAAGTCTGCAAAAAGGCAGTCTATAGTATTAGTTCCCCTGAGGGTAAAAGCAACATTATAAAGCATGTCAACACTTCCTGTCACTTGTTGAAATTATTTCAGCAAGACACTTGGGTAGTAGATAAGACAGCATGTTATGAAGAAGGGAGAACGTAATAGTTGTCTACACATGCAGTTAACCTGCGTGGAATTGAGTTGCTGAGAAATGTTAGAGAAGTACTCTGAAATCATGTTGGTAGGTTTCAACAGGTACAGAGTTTCCACCTGTGATTCCTGGAGAATTAACTTACTTCTGTGGCGTTGGAGTATTTTGTCTGAGGAGAAGCTGTAACGTGTACGTGTGCAAGAAAAGCCCAGGTTCTGCCCCAGAGATGAGTGGGTGCTTTAATGGTTTGGTGGTCTGTCAGATATCTAACAATTATACTGAGAAATTATACAAACAGCCAGCATTATCAGTGTCTCCCTTGTGATTAAAATGAGTTTGGACTTACATTGTGATAACTGGAGAAACTGAAAAGCAGTTGTACACTATGTGACTAGTCTGTTTTCCTTCTCCTTTTTTGACAGTGGTCAAAAGTGGATGTGTAAGACAGGCTTAAGGCAGGTTACTATATATTTATAACAGAATTGCTCTCAGCCTCCAGGTGTTTGCTCAGGAACTTCTGGGCCACTGGCAGTTTCTGTGTGTTTAGAATCCACACAGTAGATTTCTGTGAACACAGAAAAAATTAGTTCTTTCTCTGCTTGTCTGGTCAGATCTCTTAAGGCAGAATAATTTCAGCACCTCTTCCTGTGTGCCTGGCTTATGTCACTTTCAGTCACTCCTAACAACCAGCAGAAAACAGTGTCTGTGGCAGGGAAGGTGACTCAACGTGTAGTGCAAAAGTGTAATTTAGTTTTCAGTAATTCTGATTATTATCTGCTTTCTTGAGCCATTAAAAATTCTTTTTGTTGCTTGTGCCTGTTGTCCTTTTGGGGCAATGCATCGTCTAGTTTTCCAAATCTTAGTAGAAGAGAGCAGTTAACATGTTTTCTCTCTTTTCTGTCAGGGTGGTTGACAATGTGTATATCAAAATAACAGCCACTTACAGATGTCAGTTTAAGCTGCTGTAACTTGCTCATGTGTGTCTGCACCATAAATAGTAAATTAACTGTAAAATGAGTTGGCTACATAGAGTCATTGGGCTGCACAAAGTGGTGGTGGAGGGTGAGCTGTTTAAGGGCTTTTGGGTCAGATTCTTCCCCTAAATGGAAAGCGTGAAGGATTTGTTATGGAAGTGTAAAAGTTTTCTTCAGAAAAGCAGAGGTTAGCAAGAATTCATGGATTGTTAAATGCTAATGACCTTTAGCTGAAGAATAATACAGAAAGTTAGTTAAATAAAAGGTGGGCATTACTTGTGTCTGACTGAATTCAGATTTTTCTGGGATCTGTGCTATGTATGTACGAAGCACACCAAGAAACGGATGGAGTGCATCATCAACTCTGGTGCAGGAAAAGGAACGCGTTTTTGCTTCCATTCCGAATGCTTTATGCGTTTTGTGTCTGAGAATGATGAACTGTTATTCACAGCTGCCTTGGCAGCTTCAGAGGTGAAGTTTTCTAGATTCATTTCTAGATATCCTGTCATCCCATAACTTGAGCGACTGAAACATCTTTGGTGGTTGAAGGTGTTACCAGCAAAACAGTATCTTGCTGCAAACACCTAGGTAATTCAAATTACCTTCAGACAAAGATTCAGAGAAATTATTTTATATAGATATAGAGAGATTAGCTGTTGTATTTTATTTTAAATAATTTGTAGTTAAGTAATGCGTTTTTAAAAAAAATACTTTAATTAAGTAAACTTTATCTGTACAGTATGAAATGTGCCTGGGGCCCTGTCCTTTTTAGCATTTCTAAAGTAAAATTTGACTTGTTTTCATGGTATTCATTAAACTATTTGTTGTAAGTTTAGCAGGGAATTCATGTTGAGCTGCTAAGTATTTCACAGAATATTAGATAACAAACTCTTTAAAAATTACAGAAAATGGGCCATAGGTTATTTCTGCAAGGGCAGGTGATTAATGAGTGACAATTAGAGGTAGAAGCAAAACTTCTAGTCTTTGAAGCACTGCTGCAGGTTTGGTGCCTATTTAGGTGAAACCGAAATATATAGAGTTACACAACTTCTCTATTGTTAATGATTAATTGAGTCACCGTTGATAATCTGCCCTATTGTTCCATAAGGCTGATGCACATTTTAATGATAGTATATGTTAACGGGTTGGCATTTATAGTTAATGTTGTAACATTTCATTGAGTCAGGAATTAAAGTACCATTAGGCAGCACATACCAAACTGAAGTATTAGATTAGTGATTTTAAAAAGTAATTATATGCGGTTTAAGTGTGTCAGCATTCAAAATTATTAGCAGGGAGTACTGAATGTGATATGTGACTTCATAGTAGGATTACGTTAGTAAATTTTCACTTCTCTTTTTACTAACAGGAAAACCAGTTAGGACTGCGTGATGGTAATAGCAATGAAATGAGCAATCTAGATGCTGATGAGAAGCTCAAGAAAATAGTGATTAGGCTAGGAGATAGTTCATGTGTGTGTTGGTATTTTTCATATATCGAGACTGTGCTTTGGCAAAATAGAGAGGGGTGGAAAAAGAAGGTAGAAATGGTCTCCAGTGAAAATGTAGTAACCTGACAATGTTGTACAATACAACAAAATCCCAAAGGGACCGAAAATTCAGCTAACTTCTCATACATATCTTGTCCCTCGGATCTTCCTCTCTGTGTGGTTCAGAAAAATACTTCGCTCTTTCTCATTTTGGGAGTTTTGGGTTTTTTCCCCTACTCTTTTTAAGATGTTTATTTAAAATACTTTGATCTGTATGCTGAAATCAAGGTTTAATCTAAAAAGTATGTTTTGGGACTAACTAACCAATTAGTGCTATTCTAAGCATATTTTGAGATATTAGCATAACACTAATTTATTCCCAAGAGAATTATTGAGGTATTTGCAGCTAAATTACATTGACTTTTAATAAAAGAAGTTAAAATAAAAATTTAGTTAATTTTTTGCTAATTAGTAAAATTTTCCCCAATGCAGTTTGTCCAAAGTACTCATCAAGCCAGGCAGAGTGGTGACTCAGCTTTCCTTTCATTTGTAGCGGTGATTACATTTCTGTTAGAGCTCAAATTGGCTCTGAGATTTCTGACAAGTTCTTCCAACTGCTTGGCATTTACAGGGCTTTCACCGCTGTTAGCAGTAGTGAATAGTGACTAATTGCTTGGATTTTGACGATTAGGTTGTGCAATTCTGCTTAAAGCAAGTATGAGCGAGACAAAAGACATGCTGATGGCCTGTTTACAGTAGCTCTGCCGCTGCTGACGGTTGGGAAGGTGCGCTGGTGTTAAAGCTGCAGTTGTGACAAGACACCGAATCTGTCAGTCTAAAGCTGCGCCTGCAGTAGGCCGTGTTAGAATCAGCAGGTAACATAAAGCACTGGAAATAAATTGCCACAACCTGCAGAAAGCAGCTTTTAACTTTGGCTGTTCCTGGTCGCAGTCTAGTTGTACGTCGGATTTCAGTTCCTGTGTGCTTGAGATGCTAGCGAATGAAGAGTCTTAAGTCTTCATCTCCTGTTCACCCATGGCTGGCTGCAGGTTTTTTTTTCGTTGTGGGTTTTTTTTTTTATATAAAACAGGAAAGAAAGAAATCACAGCTATGAGAAGGAAACAAGTGGGAAACAGTAGTGAGAGTAGCTGTCTGATGACACTGCATTACTATGTTTCTGTAACTGGTGAAGACAAAAAGACAAAAGACTGTTAGAAATTAATAGCTTTTCATAATATGTATAGGATTTCTTACAAGCATCTGCCTTTTTTCCTGAGAAAATCTTTTTGTTTCTTGTATGCTCAGTTCAGTTTTGGTGAGTTAGGTTATCTAAAGAATGCGTTGAATCTTGTTAGGAAAACGTGCTCTCTGACATCAGGATTCAGGACAGATGATGTGAAGGTTTCTCACCCTTCAAAAGTATGGCTGACTTTATCTGGGAACTCCAGATTAGGTTCACTCATTAATCAAATCCATTAGGGTCTCATAGAAGATATTTTTAGAAAGAATAGTATGAAACTGAAGTAACAAGTCTTGCACTTCTGGGGAAAAAAAAGTAACAGTTTATTATGTCTAAGCTCTGTCTGGTGTATTTCATTTTCTAAGAAGCATTGGGTATCTAATTAACTTTTAATTTATATGAAACCATTTGTCTTATTATTTGGAACACTCAGTGTATAAGCTTCTGTCAAAATTTGGATATTCACAGGTGCCTGGATTTTTAAGGGAAAAAAAGCTTTGAAAAAATAAAATGCGGAGTTCCACAACTTGTGGTTCCTTCTTTTTAAAAGATGCAGGTTTTCTGTTGACTTCCCCCGTGCTGTTTGAAGTCTGTTTCTGGTTCCTGCTTCCAGCTGCCAGAATACTGAAGCCTTGAACCTCCATCACTTGCCAGGAGAAACAGGTGTGGAGCGCGCTTCCTTTGATTCCTCCTCTCGGAATCAATGGCTCCCTCTGCAGTCCTTTTAAAAGAAACTAAAGACTCTCAGGTCCTCTGCTGTTCCACCTTTTCCTCTTTTCCTGGGAGGAGTACAATAGGTACAAGAGTCCACCTTCCACTCTTCTACATATTCGGGGCAGCTGCATTTCCTACGGATGGTGTAAGTCGAGAGACAAAATACTTAGAACACACCTTTTGGGAACCTTGCAATCAACCAGATCTGTTGTGCTCCCACTGTGCTGTGTCTGGCTGAAACTTAGTGAGGACTCTGGGCTCCAACTTCCTTAAAAAGAAAACTAGAAGTATGCCAGATGCGATACGGTGATGATAGTGAAGAGAAACTGAAGACTTGAGGGGAAGAAATGTGCCTAGGAATTTTAGAAGAACTGTGGGTAGAGGTGAAAAAGACAACTGTTTCCAGCCAGCTGTGGCTATGATATGCTGTTCCTCTCTTTGGTTCATTCTCAGGTGGTCACTTAATCAAAACCACAGTATCATATTCTCACCTTTTCTGCAATGGGATGTTACTGTTGTCATTGGGAAAAGAAGACCTGAATATTTTTATTTTTAAATACTTTTTTTTTTTAATCTCAGAAATAACAAGCGAATAGCTAGCTGGGCCTAAGGACAAATTTTAGGAACACATGAACAATGTGGAATTTTACTGGGGCAGTTTGCTCATTAATTGTTTTTAGAAAGCTCTGTCAGATATGTCTTTTTGAATTAAGATTAACTATCCAATACAGCAATCTTTACTTTTAAATGTCAGGGAAAGCTGGAAATGGATATTCCTTTATAAGCTTATTTTAGAATTTTTTAGAGCACTAAATAAACCGTGTAGCATTTTTTAGCAAAAATTTTAAAACCTGTAAAGTTCAGAGTGAAAAATATAGATCACCGATCATTAAATTGTTTAACATATATATTGCACAAGCAAGCAAAAGAAAATTAGAGGCAAGGTTCTGCAAAAAGAGGAATGCAGAAATTGCTGCACTGGATCAGGCCCATGGAATGGTCTTACGTATATAACTTCCTCTTTCACTTTGTAAAAATTATCTCATTGTCAGATACAGAAAAGCTGGTATTGCTATAAAAAAAAAATTAAAAATCCTTTAAAATCCTTTAGTACACAATACATCTTCATACATAGAGCTATATAAAACAAAATCCACAGAACTTATGAAATTCAGTGTTGCAATTTATGTTTGTACAACAATTTTTTTGACTGTTTAATGGTGTATTTTCCAAATAATTCTATCCTCTTATGTTGTTTTGTTTGTGATTGGGTTAGATTTTACTTATATTGGGGTACCAGAGGGGTGAAATTTGTTACAACACTGTCAAATTGTGCTTTTTTTGTGTATGCCTCAGTCATGTGTCATCTTGCACTGAGGGATATCTGCAGCCCACATGTTGGAGTTTACTCATGTAAAATCGTCCCTCTGCCTCAGACCTTTCTTTAGTCTGAGCTTTCACATTTTAAGCATGTTGTGGAGTGGTTTTGCTGTACTCAGAGTATTCTAAAAGGGGACATATCTTGTGCTTCTGCTACAGTCATCTCAGTATGTCTGTATTATTGTTCGGCATAGTTTAGTTTTCCGTGCTGGTGGTTCTCTTTGGTGTTTTTGATTATGTAGGTTTCTAATATACTTTTCTTAGACCTTTCCACACTGAAGTGCAGGTTCTTGCTGGGTCGGGAATTTGGTAGGTTATTTTTGTTTGTTTGTTTTCCTCCTATATATTACCTCTCGAATTAAAGTGAACCTGTTCTTGTGTTCGTAGGATTGCTGGGAAATTGAGGTTGGAAGGGATCTCATGTGGTCTCTAGTCTGACCTCCTGCTGCAAGCAGGGTCAGCTATGAGGTCAGACCAGGTTACTAGGGATTTTATTCAGTCTAGCCTTGAAAACCTTGAAGCAAGGAGACTACATAACTTCTGTGGGCTCTCTGTTCCAGTGCTTGACTGTCCTTATGGTGAAAATGAGTCATCATATCCAGTCTGGACTTCTCTTGTTTCAACTTGCGCTCATTGCTGCTTGTCCTGTTACAGTGCCCCACTGTGGTGAGCCTGACTGCTTGCTGACCTCCTATAGATACAGACAGGCTGCTGTTAGGTCTCCCCAAAGCTGTCTCTTCTGCAGGTTGGACAAGCCCATCTCCCCCAACCTCTCCTCACAGGGCAAGTGCTCAGTCTCCCTGAGCATCTTGGTGACCTACTGCATCCACTTTGTGGATGTATTTCTTGTACTGGGGGGACCCAAAACAAGGTGTGTTAGACTGTATCTGGAATAATAAGCACTGAGGGGAGGCAATAATTAGTTCCTCATCTACTGGCAAAGCTCTTCTTAATCAAGCCTGGGATACTGCTGACCTTTCCTGCCAGGGCACACTGCTGGCTCATGATCAGCTTGCTGTCTGCCAGGACCTTTTCCACAGAACTGCTCTCCAGTCAGTCTCCGGTGTGTATCATTGCCAGGGCCTCTCAGGTGCAGAGTTTTCCTGTCTGAATTCATAAAGTTCCTGAAGGGTCCATTCCTCAAGCATATCTGTGTCCATCTGAATGGCAGACATTCAGCACTTGGACATGCTGAACCTCTTCACCCCAATTAAGCATTATCATAAAAATCTGACCAGGTACACCCTACTGGCCCATCAAGTAATTGGTAAAGATGTTTCATGGACGTGTCTGAAGGTGGGCCCCTGCAGCTCCCCACTTGACACCAGCCTCCAGGTAGCATACAACCCAGTAACCATTACCCTCTGAGCCTGACCAGCCAACTGTTGCCTACCAAGTTGTTCATCTGTTCTAACAAGAGATACTTTTTCCTAGTTCACAAATGCGCAATTTCTTAAAGTTCCCATGTCCTCTTTTAGCATCTTGATGCGTTTTGTTGTTAGCCTTTATCAGTGAAAACCTACCAATTAATCTTTGTGCATTGAAAAGTTTCCATGTTCGTATTTTCTCACTCTGTGACTAATTTTCTTCCTGAATTTCTGGTGAGAATCTTTAAGTTACAAGAAGCTCAGTTATTTTTTTTTTTTTCAGTGCTGACATAATCGAACCCTATCTTCAGTTTTTCATAATGCAGAATTTGGTCATTTCAGGTACTTCTGCCTACGGTCTGAAGTAGAGCAAGCTGATTAACATTTCTTAAATTAGATGGGGTTTTCTAGTAGCTTTAGAACTGGTTGCGCCTGGACCTACAATCTTGTCTCTAGCTCAGGTGCTTTGTTGTTCTTAATTATTTGCCCACTTCTCTTTCAAATGGTAATTTTGATAGATATGCATGGTAGGTGACAGTGTGTCTGGAACAGCAATGTCACTAGCATTCTTCATGTAAAATTCATATTAAAGCAACTGTTTCATTGGGAGTACTTCCACAATTGCCTTGACCTGATGGTGGTCTACTGGATGTTCCTGTTCTCATTCACATTTCTTGATCATCTAATAAAATAATTTCCTGTCCTTTCTAAGTTTTTGTTGTTTTTAAAAGCATTCCCATTTTATACTTCAGTTTTTATGGTCTCTCCTTTTCTAGTTTTGTTAAATTGAATTTCTGTTTTATATGAGTGTCTTGTTTAGCACTATGTATGCTGTGTGTAGTGCTTCTTTACTCCCAAACCCTGTATTTCATCTTTCTTCCCAGTTATTGGCCAGAAACTATTCCCCTGCTTACCATTCATATGAGTTGTGCTTGTCTCGTACCAGCAACAGGCTAAAACACCTGCCGATTTCAGGTTGCATAGGAGTGAGTAACTCTTAAAGGTTCACCCTCGCTCTCAGACCCATGCTGTTTTGCTGTGTGGCCACAAATCTGTAGCTGTTTTACCAGTGTCACTCTTGTGTTTTAACATCTGCAACAGCAGGATTAGTGGAATGTCTACCTTTCTATGCAGCTAGACAATTTTGAGTCCAGATGTTGGAGCTCTTGAGAATCAGATACGGACTGAGGTACAAACAGATTTCAGTGAGTGTGATATGGTGGGAATACATGGATAAAAGTCTGAGTCATTTACTCATGCAACATTTTCTTGCTTTCAAACATTTCTTTCAAATGAAAATACTTTTTTGACTTTGGGTCCTGTGGGTGTATGTTTAGAAATGTGAGATTACCTTACATGTATTTGGTTATCTGTCTTCTAAATATCATTAACACCTTACAGTTCATTAGTTTCTCAGTTCACCTGTGGTTCGCTTAGGGCTGTGCCTGTGCAGGCAAATAATGTAGTTTCTGTGATCCTTGTTAGATGTCAATATGCACATGGGGTGTTTTTGAGAGTAGTTTTGACCTATCATTAAGATAAAGGTAGAAATAAGTAAGCTTGACCCTTTTTGACAGGAGGGTAGGGACACAACGGAAAGCAGCTTCTGGATTTTTGGTTTCGTTTGGGGTTTTTTTGCTCCTTCAAAGGCTGACTAAATCATGCTATCTATACTGACTGAATAGTGCTTCTCTCTTCTTTCAAGATCATGGATTTGTGTGTGATTATGATTTGGTTGCTTTGTTGTGTGGCTTACTGAGTATTGCAGTGTGGCCTGTTTGCTGGCTTCACATGAAGTAGACCATTGCTAACTGTATATCTGGATGTTTATATGAAATACTAAGTGCATGTGTTGCATTTGTGTATAAAGGGAACAGTATTTTGCTACCTGTGCGAGAAATTCAGCTGAATGAAGTAATTAAATGAAGAGTGCATAATTAATGATCAATTATAATGTAAATCTTCTATCTGGCCAAAGAAATTACTGAAAAAGTATGCTAAAACTGTATTTTTAACGCAAACAATTAAACAGAAAACTTCCTTAGTGCCCTTGGAATCTTTTAACATGTGAGCCAAAGGAAATGCCTACCTTATGTTGTCATTGGAACAGCATCTATTTGAGGTTCCCTTAGGCCTCTTTTTTACCCTGCTAAGCTATGCGTGTGCAGTGAAACTCTTTTTCATATAAGAGGTATTTTTCACAAGAAGTACTTTGCTTTCACAGCAGCTTCTCTCTGTGGTTAATAAGTTCATTTGAAAATTCTTATTTTTTCTCTGGAGATGTTGATAGACGTAACTCTTTTTAATTTGTGCTTTAAATGTAAGGAGGAAGGGGTAGAAGCCATACTTACTCAGAATGACAAAGGAGGTCCCTAACAGAGCAAAATTTAGAACCTAGATACCCCGAATGATAGTTTTCTGCTATAGCCACTAAATAATTCTTTTTCTGCTGAAAGATTCTCTGAAAATTCTGCTATAAAATGATACCATAGCAATGGGGTTGGAGATATACATATGTTGCTAAGAAACTACATGATCTGTTCTGGACCAGCCACTGTGATAAAGTGGCTGCCTTAAATTGTTGCATATGGAAAGGGCCACTTTAGGTGATGTGCGTTTTGCTCCACCGATTTCTGACCTGCAATGCTTGCCTTTGCAGATGGAACATGAGGATTTTGTAATGGAGGGGCATGGCAAGACTCCACCTCCTGGTGAAGAAAACAAACAGTGAGTCACACGTTTATTTAAAAAGGGCCTTACCATAGTTAATGGTGTGAAGCACTCTTGTTTAAATGTGCTGGGAGCATTGGTTGTTCGTTTGGTGCTTGCCCTTTTGGTTCCTTAAATATCCATATATGATAGTGGATAGTGGCTGGAGAAAAAAAAAGCGCAGGATGTTGACTTACCTTAAATTTAAAAGCCTAAAAATAGGAATTGCAATTTCAGAAGGTAAATCAGAAGATGTAAAAGGGATAATCATTCTGGAAGCTTGGCACTGAGGTAGTGAGTTTGTACGTGAAGTTTCTATATAGCTCTTTACTGAAATAATATGAAATATGATAGAACCAGGGCCTTCCTTTAGGTGTGCATATGGTAGATTGGTTGTCTTTGAAATATGAGCGTTACTTCTTTGAATGACTTCTAATAAAGGAACAGGAACTGTAAACAAAATGCTCTCCCAAGGATGTGCAATTTAAGATGCTGGTATGCTGTGCTTTAGGGAAAGAAGCTTGATCAGAGAAGAAAATAACAGATTTCTATTAGCAAATGGCACATAGAAAACGGCTTTTTCATATGACTTCAAGCTGAAATCCAGTAATGGTTGGGAGTGGTGGTTTTGGGTTTTCGTTCAGATGTAGAGAACGGAGCCTTGTCCTAGAAGTATTGCAGCGATGGTTGTCTTCCCTATTCTTTTCTTTTGCTAGTGCAAAGGTAATTCAATTTTGATATCCTAATTAATTTTTTTTCCTGACCTGTCTTTTGGAGCACACAACAAGATGGTCTTTGGGAAATCCACAGCACAGAACTCTCTTCTTTCCCTCTGTGCCTAATTGGACATCTCCTCATGAGAAGGAGGAAGTTCTCATTGATCAGCAGTACACTTGTTGCACAAAGGCTGAGATTTGACTTGGGGTGAAGGTCTCTTGCCTTTTAGATAAGAGAGCAACTGTAAGTCCCTTGCATCTGTGACAGTAAGAAACAGTTTCTGAGGTAGCCAAGATGAGTTCAGGGAAGTTCTAGTGCTGAATATGCACATTCTTTCCACCGTGGAAGTGAGCCAAACTTCTCAAAGTAATTGCTGCTATTTCTTTCTATTCAGACTGCCCAACTTACTGTGGTACCAAGAGATACAAAGCTTGTTGAAGCAGAAACTTTCAGAAAGTTCCAGAAGAAAAAACAGTGCAGAAGTAGAAACTAGAAATTAGATTTCTGTTCTTCTGAATTGTTTCTTTAGATATCTAGTAGTAGAATGAAGCGTGTTATTGTAGTAAATAATGAGGGATGTTGTATTGGACTTATCATAGCCTTGTGTTCGCTGTCTTATTTTAGGTGCAAGTGGAAGCTAGAATTACTTTACAGTTGACCTGATTTCTAATTACAGCTTTGCAAGTGTCTTACAACATTATCTCTCTCTTCCCCAAAACTGTGGTTATTAGAAAGAGAGTATGAGATTAGTGATAGGCAGGATTTTTTTTTTTTTAATTAATAAATTTGTGTTCAGCTGGCACTTGGGATCTTGTCATACAGATCCTGCCCTACGGAGTATCGTTCCTAATAATGTTGTTAATAATGTTTTTATAAAAAGGTCTAAAGGTGCAATTTCAGTAATGCAACTAAGAGATGAAGATACTTGTTTTGTGCTACTGTAGCATAATGCCAGCAAAATTCCATTGTGGGTATGACTCTTAAATTTAAGTCAATCACTTGAATCATCTTCTACCCACAGTCTCAAATTTTCAACTCCCTAACAGAATTGTCTGCCTTGGTAGAGCTTACCTTTTGCCATAAGTGACATTGATCTGGCATCTGAGATTAAACAGTAATCACACAAAGGATCAGTAATTTGTATCCTCAAGTGACTCCAAAAAGCTGCATTGATTTCAAATATTTTGCTGTAGATCTCAAAAGAAAAGGAAAAAAATCTGAAATTGCCTCTTTGTATTATTACTTACTTGCATTAGGGATTAGACTGACATCCTGGAGTGGGTCTAGTGAGGAACCACAGGAGGGACTGGAGCCATCTGATATAAGAGGAGAAGCGAGAGCTGGGACTGTTTAGCCTTGAGATGAGACTTGTGGGAGTATGTTGTTCGTGTGTATAGATATCTGATGATGGGACTAAGGAAGACTGAGCCAAACTCTTTACAGTGGTGCCTTATGAAGAGGCAAGAGGCAATGAGCATAAACTGCAATATAGGAAACTCCACTCAAATATAAAGAAAAATAAACTTTTTTTAGTGTTAAATGTGGTCAGACCTTTGGAACAGGTTGCCCAGAAAAGTTGTGCCGCCTTTATGCTTTAAAGGTACTCAGAACCCAGCTGGACGCGACCCCGAGCAGCCTGCTGGACTTAACCATGTTTTGAGCAAAGGGGAGGGTTTATCGATCTCAGAAATTTCTTCCGTCTGCAGTGATTCTGTGTGCCTGTGTTTTCTGTTGTCCTCCTAGTTGGTCTGAAATAAAATTGGAGCTTGTTAGTGGAAAGCAGAGCATAAGATTGAATGTAGAGTCAGGCGTTCACCACAGAAATAGCTGTGCTAGCTGAAGATGCTTCCTTCCTATTCCAGCTGTTACTAGACTTCCTAAAATTTGCTACTTCTACAGTTATGCAGATGGAATTTTTTTTTTTTTTAGTGCTTCTAATTTGCTTTCCTGAGAAGTTGGCTATGTTAATTTAATTGCCTTTCGTAGGTAGACTGATCTGGGTAACTGTACTGAGATTGTTGAGGAAGTGTTCCAAAGATACCATTTCAGCAACTTATCTGTGAGGGAGCTAACTTGCACCACAGTGCTGGAGCAATCTGCAAGTGTTAACCACCTCCTAGGGAAGCCCAGTAATTTCTTAGTATTTACCTGCATTCCAGGGGACTCAAAATTTGAGTAGGCAATGAAAGAAATAAAAAGATACTCCTGAGACTTTCATTGGAAGCAATAGTTCTTATCTAGCCCAAGTTTCATGTGAAATTTCATTTGCTAAAGTACAGCTTCATAACGCGTTACAAGGAGCCAGTAACCATGGATGACTTCTGATACTTTATTTCTTGAAGGCAACAGAGTATTTCAACTCGGTTTGACTCAGTGATAAAAACTTGGCATTGCAAGAGTACCTTCTGGTATTAAAAATACCTGCTTCAGTCTCACAGACCTTTCTGTTGTTGTACTGAACAGTGATTTTGGGCAGACTTACTGTATTAAAGTTGCAGGATTTTAAGATTTTTGTCACTGAACTGTAGATGATACCTGAGAACTGCTGTCTGCTGGTGTGTCAGCTTTGTGGGAAGGAATTATCCTGTTAAACTTTATCCTGTTAGGTCTGAAGAAATCTTCAACTGATAATTTACAACATGAATACAATTCATTTCTGTTGAAGCTAATTATGAAGAAGAGATGTTGCCTATTCAAATTCCTTAGTATGAGTGAAATATGGAATGTGCATTCTCATCTCAAGTCCTGTGCAAGACTTGCAGTTTATGCACAGGGCCTGTGCCACAAAGCTGTCATGGTTGTGCAGTGATGAGGGCTGCTGCCACTTTCTCTAAAACCTACACTTCAAAAGAAGCTGCTCAGTGTGGACTAATGGAGCTGATAGTGGCTGTCTTGGACCATGCTTCTACCACGGCAGAGGACCAATGGACTCCTTGAGAAATTGTTACTTCTCAGTTTTTAAGTGCTCTAAGTTCCTCCTTCCTCTCAGCTCTCTGCTGTGTGATACAACTGTTTATTACACTTGGCCACATGATTTTGTTACGTGGCTCATATGTTTGGTAAGAAACCCCTTTCCCTTCCACCCAAAGGAGATGTTTGGAGAGATCAGTATCATTATGTTTAATTGCAGGTGGAGGTTTTGTTAGAGGCATTCTCTCATATTTTCATCCATTATGAAGAGGCTGACATGAATTGCTATGCTTAAGGAGTAAATATTATTTCCCCCCAATACGGCAGTTCCCTTACATTTTGCATGACGGTAGTTTCTTGGTGCCTTCTCAATTGTAATAGGGCTTTTATTTTTGCCCTGCTAGAACTAAAATTAGTAGCCAACTTAGATCCAGAAACATCTTTCCAAAACAGACAAACAGACTTCTGTTGATGAGCAGAGAGCAGCTTTTCTTTGTACCTTTTTTTGGGAGTAGGAAAAAAAATAATCTACTCAAGTCCTTAAATTGAGGTTGTGCTCCTAGTTCTAGCAGTATTAATTAGCAACTCTGCCTGTACTAATAAATTATCCCCTGCTGTCACCACCAGAAACATATGCACCTTGATCTATTAGTGAAAGGGATTGTATAAGGAGAAACTCCTTTTTATAAGAAAAATGTAAATGTTTTGCTTTTCCTGACTGACACACGGAGAAGTCTGTCTGACAGTAGCTATTCATACAAAAAGTAACCCAAGTTCACACTCATGTTTACTAGTGCAAGGTAAGCCAAGCTACTACTGCTGTCTGAAGTAACTCAGCTGGCTGTTCCCCACCTGCTGCTTTATAGTAGGAGGAGAGAAAAGTCTTCAACTGTTTTGGCAGTTCGTACAACTGGAAATGATTCATGTTGTAAGAAAGATAGCAAAACAAGATCATTTCCCTAATTTACAAAGTGTCACTAGTTAGACCTACTGAATAGCCTTTTCCCTGGCTTGATGGTTTAATGTATAGATTCTGAGGCTAGAGTCCTTAATGAGACCCTCCACAATTGCAGTAATGTCAGGAAGAGATTGCAACCAGTGAGGATCACAAAATTGTTGTTTTATGTTTGGTAATGTTCTCTTACATTATTCTTTGACATTTCAGCAGGGATATTCAATGTCTTCCTGGATTTGTGTGACACTACTATTGAAAGAAAGAGGTAGCTAAAATGGGCTAAGCTGAAAACAGGAATCATAACCTTAATAATTCAAGCTGAAAAGGACCTCTGAAAGTCATCTTGTCCAATCCCATGCTCAAGAAGGGCCAGATTTGAAGGTTAGATCTAATTTCTAAGTTCTATTAGGCTTCTCAGGATTCTCCTAGAGCCTTTCTGGGAAACCTGTTGCAATGTTTGACCACCCTCATGGTGGAAAAAACTTTCTGATATTCAGTAAGAATTTTGCTTGTTGCGATTTGTCCATTGCCTTTCATCTTCCAGTGTGCATGTCCGAAAGTCGGGCTCAGCCTTCATTAAAACTTACTTCTCTGTTTGCTTACATAGCAGAATTATTTACCCCCCAATCTTGGGTTTGTCTTTTTTAAACCTAGGTGAAGCAATGTCTATCAGCTTTTCCTGGTAGGCTTTGGCCTTTGTTTTCAGCAGCCTGCCAATATTGGGTGCACATGTAAATATCACAGCCACAGTGGCATAAAACAACCAAACTTACTCTTTCATAGTGTTTCTGAAAACTATAAAAGGGCTGCAGTGGTATATCCTGAAGATGTCTGCTTTGGTTGATGGAAATGCCAGGCACTGTTATGAAGTACTACAGTATTCTTCTGACGGGTTGCTTTAATGTTAAAATCCCAAGAAGGATCCTAGGCCTAACTTCTGTCCCTGTACGGTAAACCACTGTTCTTACCAAATGTAAAGTAAACAGCTAAGTGCTTGCTTAACTGGGGTTTTGCTTAATGTTTTAAGGACATTGCATATTACAGAGGGTATTGAGATTTGTCTTGAGTATCATTGCACCTTTTTAATTTACTGCCAGTACCAACCTAAGCAAAAGTTTTATGTGTGTGTGGGGGGTTTTTTTTCCCTAGAAGATTTGTGATGGGACTTTCAAAGTAGTCTTAATCTCAATTAGGATTTGATCGACTCAGATTTGGGGTACCAAGTTCTATTGAAATATATGGCAAGTTCTTTCTTTCCTTGAAAGCATCAACAGTTGTGTTCAAAAGTTAAAGATGTAGCTGATTTTTCATTGCTGATTGTTCTATGCGTGTGTAGAATAAATAGCTCATTAGAGAAATGTCCTCATACGCTGAAGTCCTCTGTCCAACGTCCTAACAAGCCACCGCAGAGACGTGCTACGTCTGTAGTGGCCATACCAGCTGCTTTTGTCACAGGTATTGCAGTTCTGTTAGTGTGTCAGAACACCCCTCAGTCCCAGTGATAATTCAGGCTAACTCTGGTATTGGCATCTGAGTAGGAGAGTTCTAACTTCGACATATATTTTTTCTTTCATGAGATTTGAAAGGAGATTTGAGGGCATGAGACCATTAGACTAACACTTTAGGTGAAAACTGGTCCAACTAAAGTTTAAGGACTATTTTTATCACCTTTGTATTGTAGAAATCTTCTTACTCCCTGCAGTGGAGTGAGTGGCAGGGGAAGTTTGCATTTGAAGGCCAATCTACCTGGGCCTGATGCGTAGAAACAAGAATGGCGGTCTTTTGTGCAATTGAGTTGGGTAGAAATGGGTAAGACAGCAGTAAATTCTGTATCAGTAGAGGCAGCTGTGTTTTAGCCATAAGACCGGTAAGTCAATAATGTTGCAAAAACTGGCTTGCATCATTTACAATACAGTACTTCTGAACACTCTAACAAAAATATTTTAAAAAATCAATTTGAAATGCCAAAATTTCATCAATTGTCTTCCATATTTTATCAGTTTATACTTCAACCTTTTGAAATTTCTGTACTTAAAATTAGAGGTATTACCCACAGGAAAACTAGTCCGAGTATTCTAAGCAAAAATAATTTAAAATTAGACATTTGCTTCTGCAATTTAGCCTTGAAAGTATTTTCAATTGTCACTTCATGGTTTTTAAGTTTCCCCATTTCACCTACTCAGTGATTTCCTTCCCCCCTTCAAATCATAAATTAGGAAGTAGCAAAGCATATAGCACTGTATGTCTTTGCCATGAACAGATAGAGGCTTTCCATGTACCTCAGCTAACCCACACCGTTCATGTTACTGCAATTTTGCAAGTATTTTCTCAATAAGCAGAAAAACAGAAGCCAGATCACTGTTAAGGGAAAAAATGCTATTGGAGATCACACAGAAGAAAGTCAACTTTGGAGGTTAAGTTCCCACTCACTATTCCAGTATGCGTAACCTACTCTACTGCTGAATACTGAGAGAGGAAAAGATTTGTGGACAGTGTACATTCTGAGTGTGCTTAGTTTGGCACTTCTTTTCCCTAGGATTTTATAGTACTTTCTCGTCTAGTGGTAGAACATTTGTCTTGCGGTAAGAACAGGCTAGTTTGTTTGGGTTCCTCCCCCCACAAGGCCTGTATTTGTCCTGTGTGTGAAGTGCACAAAGCCTGCTTTTGAATTTGCGGTCTCATCTGATCAAGAGACTTCTTTACATTTGTTGTCTTTCCAAAACAAGAGAAGAGTATATTTTCCGTTCTGGCGTGCTGATTTATGAATACGATGCTGCAAAATGCCCACAGTAGATAATGTCATGTGTTATCCTTGATACCATTGGTTTCTGAAATCATTACACTTAGTAGTAATTCTGACTGCTAGTGAAAAGGAGGGTATTCTGATTTACTGCTGGCTTACTGTACTTTGAAGGCAAGACCATTTGCATACTGACCACCGAGACCCTCTTTATTTCAGACACCACAATCCCTCCACCCCCTGACCTCTAGTCCCTTTCCAGGAGGAAAATTTACCTACTGGACACCCTATTGGCATCTCAAGCTCGTTGTCCAAGAAGTCTCTTTTTTTAGGTCTGGTTGATTCGTGGCTGTTCTTCCCTCTCCCAAGTTGCACTTCCTCAGGAGCTGCCTGAGGTAACTGCCCTCTGAGGTATCATTTATATGGATGACTGGACATGGCTCTGTTTTCAGCATCTCATTGCTACTTAGAAGGCAACTGTTGAATGACATGTACATGGGAGTGAGATAACGGACTTAAAGAACAGCAAGCAAAATCATTTAAGGGATATTAATAATTCTGAGCCCTGTCTAAATGACTTGTTTTGTCTATATTAATGTAAAACCATATTTTAATTTAGACAAATTTTTGTGTCATCTACACTAAGTTAGTGCCACGCATTTTGATTTGCTGAGAATTCACTTTTGGGACTGTTAGTGCAAGTCAGTGGCATCATAAATATGTGTGTTATAGTCCTAGAACTTACTTTTTCCTTCTGCATCCAATTTAAGTTATTTGGTGCTTTTTTCTTTGTTTCATTCTCTCCAAAGAATAAATACATTCATCAAGTCTGGTATTTTTTGTGTGTACGCAGAGATAAATGGTTGAATCTTTCTTTAAAGGGGATGAAGAAGGGAAGGAAAAAAATGTCTAATGGTTTTATGTTACATTACAGTTTGTGCTTTCTTGTTTCCTGTGTCCAGAAAATAGAAATTCTGGTGACTATCCACTATGGCTTAGAGATACCAGAGGTTAAAGGACGAAAGAGGTAAATGGTCTTAAAGTCCAAGAACTTGGTTCAAAGTTGCAGATCCCATCTAGACGCTTTAGGGAGTGACTATTATTGGTTAAAGAAGGGGAGAGAAGGAAAAAAGTAAGCCCTTTATTCCATGTAGAAGATATGGCTTACTCTGTGTGACTAAAAATACTGTGCTCTGTGGTTAGCATGGTATGAATTAAAATCTTGTTTACAGAGTTATTTTGGAGCTCTTAAGCTGCACTGCTCCTCTGGCATGCTGTCATCTGGAGAGCTAATATGATTTCTTTTACCCCTACCTAGATTGATGGAATTTGCTGAACTCCTTGCCCTTCATTGATGTTAATCATATTTGGGGGTCGTACTGATTTTAGGTTAGTGCAAGCATTTGAATATTTGTGACAGCTACAGCATGTAGAATTTTCTGCATGGATAGCTAGCTGTTCCTTTCTTGACATTTCAAACTGAAGAGCTGTACATGAAGGCAAATTACTTAGGGAAGATCTTCAAGTCACTTGGAAAGATCAGTTTACATATTTTTGTGGCAAATAGTGCTTTTATTAGAAAAATGAGTCAAATTAGGGAAATCTTCTCTTACGGTAATCCACTAAATATGCATTCCTTTTGTATTCTGCTTTTACTTTGGGGTTTTGTGTTGGCATTTATTTATTTATTTAACTTAGCATATTATGGTTCCTTTAATGAGAACAAAGGAAAATGGGTTGGTGCCAGCTCCAACCAAGATGCCAGAAATTCCTTTGCTTGGAGGTTTCCGGGCCAGTGATTGAACTCCTCATGCTAAAACTAAAGGCAAGTTAGAACAATTTGTAGAGAGGTACTAGACTTTTTTTTTTAATTTTTTTTTTTTTTTTAGTTTATGGTGAGATGACTATGTGCAGTATAGCTTCCTTTTGGGGGGGGTGGGGTGGGGGGGTGGGAGAAGAAAAATATGATCTGACTAGAATAAGACTAACTCTTTCAGTCCAAAAATCTTTCTTGTCTTTTGTGAGACGTTCCATAAGTATTTATAAGAAATCTGCTTTGCATGAGCAGACTAAACCAAAGTGAGTAAAGTATATGGAATTTCAGTGGAAGCATATCTAAAGGTTCCATATAAAGAAGGGGTCCTGTTGTGAAAAAGTTTCATAGACATGAAAGGTAATTTTTTTAGATTAAATATTCCAACCTGACTAGATGAAAATGCTTGCTGCTTTTTGTTTAAAAATGTTGAAAGCTTCAAGGCTTAAATACGGGGAAGGAAGGATTTAACCAATGAAGTTGTTATTGTTTTGAGATGGACTGTATCGGCTATTATTGATGGAAAGTCAGTTGAATCAGTGATCTAACTGGCATGGTAATTCGCATGCTGTAAATAACAACTAGAAAGCTACTGTTTGCTGTATATATGAGTGGGTCATATCCTATACCATTTCCCTTAACATTTATTTATTTGAAAGAAGTATTATCTTTTCACTGGCATAGCTAGAATTGCATGAAATGGATAAAGTTGTGCTATTTTATTGATATTTTGGCAGTTGATAGGATTTTAGAAACTGGAGATGGAGACCTGTTAGCATAGGATTATAGTCTTCAAAGCCAAAAAGCTTCTGAGATAATAATAAGGAGCAGGTTAACCAAAAATCCTAAGAATACTAATTTGCACCAGTTATATTACTGGAAAGTACTCATTTTGTTTCCAAGGATATGGGTATAAAAGCTCATTCAGCATTTAGAGAGAGACTTGACTGAATGGGAGATGATGCTTGGAGTCAATTCTTTTCAGTTCCTAGTGTAGTTGGGTCTCGTGCAATTGCTTTCTATGTCTGACTGTCCTGAGTAAGTTTGGAGTTTCTTGTCCAGTTTTGGTCAAGTGAGGCAGAGGTGTAAGAAATTGTAATATAGTTGTAATTACCAATATGTTAAACTTCAGTAACTGCCTGGAGGAGAGACCAAAATTAATTTCCCCAGTAAAAGAAAAGGGCTTCAGGACAAATTAAATTCGTATCAATTCTGGTTACGCCTGTTAGTAGCTCATTATGTGTTTTGGGATTAAGTGCAGCATATGCTATTTAATTGCCCAGGTACTGAAAGAGGTGAAAAATGTTATGGGAAAAGTTCTACATAGGGCTCAAGATACTGGTAGAGCCTTGGTATGGAAGGAGAAGTGGCTGTGCAGGCAGCTGGGATTAGTGGGGTAAAGAGGTTCGGTGATGTGTGACACAGATTCATAGGAAATGAGCTTTCAGTTCCATTGTTCGTGGAACAACTTTGTTAAAAGGCAGTTAGAAAGTTTCATCGTTCTCCAGTTGGAGAGGGCATTTGAGGAGATTGAAGAAGTGAAGTCATGGTGTTGGATTATTTATAGACTGAACAGATAGGGGAAGTATTGTGGCAGATTGAGGGGAAAATTAAGTGCAATAGTGGGTGTTTATGGAGTTTCCTGAATGAAGTTTACTTTCTGACTTGTTATCTTTCTGTGGGCACTTCATTAATGTATAGGGTCAGAATTTTGGCTTTGCCTTGATGTCATGTATAGTTCTTAAACTTCATATGCTGTGAAGTTTCCAGGCCTTGTATTCTTTCTTTTGTCCCTGGCAAGATATGAATGAGATCTGAGCTTTGGTAGCTCCAAAGCACTGTTGTATAGGTTTTGAATAATAATGATGGCATTCTCTATTTGTAAAATGTGTTGATAGGTGCCTTTGTGTAAGGGATGCAAAAGCTGTTGTAACCTTTTCAGAAACCAAGAAAGCTTTTCCTTTGTTGGACGCATTTGTCATGGTATTTTTCTCTGAAGAAAGAATCTGCGGTTGTACTTTTGGTTACTATAGTTAAAAATCCCTGCCAGCTCTGTTTTCACAATTCTGTAGCATAAAATGTCTCACTATTCACTAAATGTGAAGAGGGGGGGACCCCAAAACAAACCCACAGTTTTCCTTAAGAGTATTTCCTTCTTGAGAAGGACGCCTGAACATTTTTAAAGACTTGCACTCTTGCAGAAGGAGAGGCCATCTCTCTTGCACAATGGCTTGTGTGCAATTGCTGTGAAGACCTTGAAAAAATAGTATGTTGAAACAGCCAGATTTAGCTATTGTCTTCACTTTTCAGAAGTGTCGGGTATTGAGCACCTGTGTCCCTTCAGAGAAAATAATGTCAAGGCAGTCTGAACAATCTCTTATCCAGGACTGAGATGCTTGTGTCAAGTTCCTAGCTGTTACCAAGTCTAGGAAGCAAGATGCTTTGAACTTCTGGTTTTAACCTTAACGTTTTTAACTGTTCTCTTGAAATAAAGCCTACAACAGTTGTTAGGGCACACAAGGAATAGTTACTACTCTTAACCCCTTGAATTAAGGAACAGAATTATCTGCTTGCTTTTTATTATTAGAAATTGTGCAATTGTGTAACCTGGTCCTCACATACACATCCCTACCCTAAGTGTTAAAAGCATAACTTCATCTCAGGAAAGACAAAGAGACCTTTTTGACCCCTGTTAACTTGAAGAGGTGCGCTCACTAGGATTGTAATCCAGGTCCGTTGGTCCATTGGTGACTCAGTAGGGAGCTGGGGAGGAATCGGCTTCCAATTACTTTGCGTCTGTTGCTGCACCTCCCTTCTGGGGTTGGGGGAGGTCAGTCTAGGGAAATCTATCTGATGAGCTGCATTAGGATGGAGGGTATGCAGGCTTCAGTTCACTGGCAAAAAGAATCTGCCTTTTTGTCTCTGATACTTCAGGAAGCAAATTCTTCACCAGCAGGAGAAAGGACAGTTGGTGAGAAGGCATTCATGCTATGAGAAACTTGTTAATATTTGAGGTTTCGGCTGAGGAATTGTGTCGGGAGGAGCTGAATTGACTTTTGCACTTTCACAGTATCAGCTGTGAAGAACTTTCTAGGGGAAAAAAAAAAAATCTTAAAATTATCGCCACGTACATATGGGCAGTGTAAAAAGCCCAGTGGGTGGAGTGCAGTGTTGTAGGATGGCAAGGGCACAGACTTCAAAATAAGTAAGATATGATATCGAATGGTAGGACTTTGAGCCCAAACAGAATGACAGCTCATGAAACCGAGTTTTGCATAAGGACTGGATGAACCTGATTGCTTTTGAAATTGAGTAGATTTACAGGTCAGATAGACCAGGTCTCCTTTTTGAGATTACAACTGGGGGGTACAGTTGTATATCGGTTCTTCTAGTGGACGGTGGAGCATGTCTGTGTATATAATGGTGAAGCCAAATTTATTGACTCTTATCAAAAGCTCATCATAAAGGATGAGCTGTTACTAGAACCACAATGCAGCTTAATGTGAATTAAAAAAACCCGCTCTCTCCTGTCTCAACTGAGATATGAGCACAGAGAATCCATGACTGTAAGCATCTCTCTTAATGTGCATGTGTGTGAGTGTATATGTCTGCTCAGGCTGGATACTGTCCTCGTAGGAGCACTGTGAAGCTTCATTAAAGTTTTTAAAGTGCTTTATGAGCCTCAGATGGAAGGTGCTTAGAAATGAAGTGTTCGTAATCAGATAAGTTAGTAGCACATAACAAGGATATAACCTATTAACACCAGCTATTAACAGTGCTGTTAGCATCAGAAAGCTTTAATGGTTAGGTTTTAAAGTGCAATTGCCCTCTGAAAAGGGATGTGCAGACTTTGTATCTGCCGTGTATTTTTATGCTCTCCTTCATTGTTTTCTGAACTGCTGTGCTGCTTCTTCTACACTTTTGGTAGGGGAGATGCTGCATTAAAAACAACTGAACAAACAAAAAGAACCCACAGCACACCATCTCCCCCCCTCCCCCCCCCCCCCCCCCCCCCCCAAATAACCAACCAAAAAGAAGATCCAAACCAAAACGAAAACCTAAAGCTTTGTGAGTCATTTCAAGCAACGTGCCAACAGGAATAGATGAAGAATGAGGTATGTTTCAGTTGTTAGCTTAGTTGGAAAAAAAAAAATCAGTTAAAGCATTTAACTTATTTTAATATAAAAATAAGGGTTTTGTAGTTGCTTCCAAATAACTTTTTAAAGCAGGCAAAACGTGGGTAACTTGCACCTTGTCAAGTGGAGTCCATGGTTCTTTATGGAAGACAAACTGGTCAAGGTAAAACCTAGGCCCATAGCCCGTACATTTTTAACAGAATGCTAAATAGCCCAAGATGTTTTATCCAAGCTGCAGTTATTTAAGGCTTGCCCAGACTAGCCTGTCTAAATATTTTTGGTTCACTGATTATTTGCTTGCCCCCAAAAGTTTTCAGATTAAAAAAGCTTTGTCAGTAGAACATTGACAAAGTGAAATTTTATAGCAGTGATTTCCAACTGATACACAGCGACTGAAGTGAGTGCTGGTCACTTAAAGTCATCACAGTATTATCAGCTCCTTGAAGCAGAAGCTTGCAGGACTTGAGAATGGAGAGCTGGCAAGCCCTGCTGAAGTTAAGAGGATTTATAAGTCTGAGTAAAACAATTTGGCTTTTGAGAGGGAGTGAAATTATCAGTAGCTTAGTGCATACTGTCATGCTCGGTGTGAACATGTATGGAACATGCAGCTGCAATACTTCATGTAATTTCTCCGAAGGGGGATGGATGTTCCATAACATGCATATATATTTGATTTTACGAATATAAATCAAATGTCTAGTGGTTGGTTTGGGTTTTGCGTTTAGATATTCAGAGCAACTGTGGTGTTCTCTTCGGGTCTGGCCACAAATAAGATGTTCGCTGAGACTTCACCACACTTCTGAAATTGCAGTGTTTGGATTAGCCTTGCCACAAAGCACCGCCGGCTCTTACATCCAGCAGGCCAATGCTCTGCTCTCGCTTAGGCACAGCAACCCCAACAGCTAGCATCTAACCGCTTTTATTTCGGTGGGTACCTGTAAATACCTCACGCGTCAGCTATTCCCAGAGTTGCGTGAGCCTGCGGAGATAGATGGAGGGGTGGGTACCGTGCAGGCTGTAATGCTGCTGAAGAAATCCCCTCGCTGCGGGAAGCCCCATTGGAGAGTTTCTGTACCTTGCTGTGAGGGTGTAGGAGCAAAGCCTGTCAAAACCTGAGCCGTATCAGCTGTTCGTGGCCTCCTGATGATGTTTTCAAACCTCATGTTTAGCCGATGGCTGCAGTATGATAATATGCACTAATGATTTTTATTCTCATTCATAACCCGTGCAGCTTCTTCCCCCACAGTTTCATTTCCACGGAGTGCCCCCCGTGACTTTCCCAGTTGGCTTCGTTCTGTGGTGGTGTTTTCGCTGCTCGTGGGGTCTGGTTTACTTTCTACATAGCTACAGTGCAAAACCGTACAGAATTAAAAACTTGCGTACTCCAAGGGTTCAGCCCCGGGGGTGCTCCCGTGAGCTTCCCGAGCTGCTGTCACCTCGCTGCGTGTCACGCCGTGGGTTCAAGCGTTTGTTACCAGCGTTGGGCCGACCGGGAGCAGGCTCCTCGCAGCAGTCATCCTCACCTTACCATGTGTTGTTTGTACGCAGCCAGGGTAATGTTTGGAAATGTCCTGCCGATTTTTTAACGTTGCCAATGTGCTGGGATTCTCTCTTTCACCTGTGGGAGCATTTAGCTGTGGGCATTGTGGGGAGAGACTGTGGTGTGTCTGCTTCCTACGGAGGTGCTGCCTGAGACTTGGAACAGCGCGGGGGTAGAGACGGAGCTCGCCCCGCTGTCCTGCGGGCATTCACGTCTCTGGGCCTGGATCCCGGGTTTCTGTGTGCACGTCGTGTAGACAGTCCGGGTACAGCCTGCATTCACTCCGGGTGAACCTCTCCGTGGCCTTGAACCAGGATGGGACGCTTTAAAATGGGGTTTCCTCTCGAGGTAAGTGCTAGGGTCAAGTGTCACGCGTGGCTAGCGGGGCTTACGCGTTTCATCGCTCGCCGTTTATGGCTTCTGCATCCCTAGTGCAGAATTAGCAGAACTGCCTCGTTTCTAGCTGGTTTTAGAGGGAAAGGCGCGAGGTGAGTTGCTCTCCGTGTTCTCACGGCTGGGCTCTTACCCGCCCTGGCACTGCCCCTGCACGGTGAGCGCGTCAGGGCGGCGTGCACGGCCGGCAGTTGGCCCCCGGTGCGCGCTGTCCCTTTAAGGCGGGAAGTGGGCCGACCCATCGCGTGATTGACAGCCTGCTGGAGTCACATGACCTGCCTCTATTTGAAGGTCACAAAAAGCTTCTTCCTTTAGAGAGAGCAAGAGGGAGAGCGAGGGAGGGAGAGCGAGGGAGCGAGAGGGAGTTCAAGCCAAAATGGCCGACAGAGTCGCTGCTGGTTTCTGAACATTTGAAATAAATAAAAAACAAAACAAACGTAAATCCTTTTTTTTTTTTTGGATCTTTTTTCATTTCCATTTCTACCTTGTATGCCTCAACTCGCTGGATTTAAGCACTGCTGCACTTTATGAGGTTAGTGGTACGTTTCTGTTCCATTCTTGTTGTTTTTACCTACCAGTAGCTGTCGGAGCGCCTGAGCTGCCCGTTTCCAGCCCTGCTTTGCTGAGGCGTTTTCCGAGGGGGTCCGCTCCTGGGTGTGAAGCGCTTGTGGTGGGCTTTTAGGGCTTCTTTGGAAGGAGGTCTCCGTCGAAGTGCCGTGTGGATTTTGAAGATTTGTAATTTAAAGCATTTAGGAAAATTACAGGAGATGGCTTGTGTTTTCCAGGCTGGTGAAGTGCAAGCTAGTACTGAAAAATCTTGTTTTATTTAAATAAAGGCTTCCTCGGCAGCGATTTCTACCCCACAGCACCCGAAGCTCTTAAATCTGCTGCAAAAATTTGCATATATAAAAATGGGTTTGCATTCTTTCTGCTGCCGGGTCCGGCAAGGGACAGACGGGGAGGTGTTCTCCCCGCGCCACCCTTCCCAGGCGGGAAGGACCCCCTGAAATCACGCACCCAAACACCTCCCGCGCCGGGTCTGGGGGGAGGCGGGGGGGGCTGGCAGAGCCCTGCCGAGCGGAGCGCGCTCAGCCGCCGCCGGGCTCCTGCGCGGGCTCGCCTTCCGCTCCCCTCCCCCTCCCCGCCGGCCCCGCGGATGAGGCCGGCCTTGGCACCCAACGGTCCTGCCCCGCGACCGGCAGCGCGGTGCGGGCTGGTGCCGAGCGGTGCCGGCTCTGAAAGGGTCTTGCCGCGTCCAGCTGCCCGGGAGTGAGGGCACCCTTCTGTGCTTAGCAGGTCTGGCGACTGATAAAATGCGGGGCAGGGACTTCGGAATGCACGCTTTGGCAAACGCAGGATGCTGGGTGTTGCTGATGTGTAGACTTCTGCTCCGTATTCTTTGTGAAACGGATATTCATCTGCGTGATAGTAAATGTACCTAAAAAAGCTGTGTTTTCTCGCTTTTCCCCGGTCTTCTTTGTTACTAAAATTTTAAATTCATGTTATTTTTGCATCTCCTTCCAGAACCAAGCAGAAAATTAAAGGGAAATAGCTGAAGCTTGCTTTCTGAGAACAGGCCCCTCCTCCTGCATTGTAAGAGTGTGATGTAATGCTCCTTTCTGTGAGGTTAAATGAAAAAAATTCTCTGTGGTGGTATACATTATTCTTCACCCCTTCCTGATAGGCCTTGTACTGTGATATTTTTATGTAGATGGATATTTAAGCAGCAGACAATTATGCAAATAATCATGTGAGTATATTTTCACATCGCAGTGTACGTGTGCATTGATTATGGTTAGCTGGTCAACTTTGTAAGCCTACAACGTGGGTCATATTTTGTATTTCTTTGTGGCCTTACATCCTTATGCTTAAATACGAATGGAGGAGACAGATTTGGATATGATTACTGAAAATGTATCTGGCTGTCCTCATTATAGTCTTGTTAGTAGTATATATCAGGGCTTTTTTTTCTCTACTGGCTGGCAAGTATTTGAAATAATTCTGCAGTATGTTGTTTTTCTTGGAACCGAAAAGTGGGTGTTTTATTTTAAATTAGAGCAAGGTAATAAAAAGGAACTCCACTCATTTGATATAATGTATTGTGCTGTTAATTCTGATCTTAAGATGTTCAGTATTAATGGATAACCTAGTTCTGTATGAAGAAATGCATTCTCCCTGTTTAGGGTTAATGAACTATTAGATTCCACCCTTGTGTTGTTGGCATGTATCTGTCTGAGGGAATATAAAAACGCTCAGTGGCTTTGACCTGATGCAGTCTGATGGCTTTTGTTATTCACAGCCTTCTTGGGCTTAGTGGAGATCCTGGTGTAGCCAGAATCATATTGAATGTACCTGTTGATTGACAAACTTAGTCAGACATTAGAACTGTTTTCAAATACAATATGAAGTAGTCATATACTCAGATTTGGTACTTACTGCACCAAAACATCAATTCTGTAGTTGATGTGATAATTGCTCTAGCATGGGATGGCTGAACCGAGGAGATACCAAAATCCTTAATTTTGTCCCAAGTTGCAATATGGTTAAACCACAACAGGGTTGTAACTTTCCCAGAATCCGCGCTTAAGAAGAGTATCGCCTTCCCTGCATGTTTTTCTTCTTCGTAGATTGCTGTCTGGTTTACACTTCCAAATTGGCTAAATGTTAGTATAGCTTGGTGGTCAGGGTATTTTCTAATAACTGACTGCTCGTCGCTGTGGAAGCTGTCATGGAGCAGACAAAAAGCAACTGTTGACAATAATAGACGTGATTCCAGTACGGACTCTGTCAAACATATAAGTACCTTTGAGAGGCAGTACTCTATGAAAAGGAAGGACTGATTAAAATAATTCCTCATATAAATATGTCTTTGACCCATCAAATCTTAGTGTAGGGTGTGTTGAGGACTCTGCAGCTTGTGAAATCGTAGGATTTTAAAAGTGGGAGTCTGGGCAGTTCTCGACACTGTTTGCATTTAGCACATTCCTGCAGTACAAAGGGAACAAAGTACTTCGTAATTTTGAGGGAGTTTATTCAAGTTGCAGTTTCTGGGTCAATTTGAAGCTTGCGGAAGTGTTGGGGTGGGAGAGCCTTTACTGCTGCATTCAGTTTACAGTAATGATGGTGGGCTTGGAAGCTTATTTCCTTTTTCTGTCTTTGCGTTTATATGTCAGTTGTTATTGGTATCTACAGGAATCGGTGCCTTTCCAAAGTTGACTCTCTTAGTAGGTTGAAAGCTGTAGTGAAGTTCAGTCAGCAGAGCCCCTGGAGTTTTGCACTGCATCTCAAGAGGTTCTTGAGAAATAATGGTTGAGAAAAGCCTTACTGCCATTGAGCTTCAGTATACAGGGGTCTGCAGTTCTAATGGGAAACTATTCAGGGAAAACAAGTGACTGAAAAATCAGTATGCTTGCTTTCAGTGGGTTTTTTCAGCCTCTTTCCTGCTGGGGAAAGAAAAACAAAAAAAAACCTACTTCATAAGATCATACAGTATGCCGGCTGGTTTCAGCTAAACAACCTTTTGAGACTTTTGTGTCTTGCTTGTTAATAGATGGGTGAGTAGAGGAGAAAGCTTTCAAATCTGTAAATGAAGAAAAATCAGTAGAATTGGCATATTGCTGGAAGAGAATTTTTATCCATACCTATCCTGGTACCCTGGCAAAAACTTGTGGTTTGCACCTTCAAGTGGAACTCTGATTCTGGTCGTTATGGATCTACTTTCCTTTTGATGACCAGGGTGGAAGGTGAGAAGTTTAATTTACACTTTATTTTGAACAGTATTTGTTGGAATCTGCACATTTGCTGTTGTCTTCAGCTGACAGATGTTTTATAACGGAAAAGTTTGAGGATATTTTTGCTTTAATTGATTAAGAAGGAACCTGCATCCTTCCAAAGAGCTGTTTAGGCCTTTTAAATATTGGTTTCCTATCTAAACAGGTCAAGATTCAAGGCAGGAAGGGAAGATTATAGCATGTTTAGCTCTAAAAAGCTATGCTTCATGTCCTGTCAAGGGGATCAGGTGTGGGTGTCTGGGTTCTGGTTTTGTAACCTTCCTAGTCTTCTAAAGGGTAGTGTGTGGCCTAGTAGATGAGTCCTGCTGAGGAAGCTGGTTAGATTTTAAGTGGCTAAACTCTAAATATTTAGCTGTAATTATTGCTGCAGAATTAATTTGATAAAGAGATGGAAAATTCAGTTTAGGTGAATACAAGGATTTATTTCTTCTCAGAGCAAGACAAGCTCAGTATTAATTTCAGGAAACAGCACCTTCAGTTGCTGATGTAACACTGGAACTGAGTTGGTTTGTTTCCATGTGCCATATTCAAATATTGGTCAAACAAGATATCTAAGTTGGGTGTCAACACTTCCTGGACATTGCAGTGTTGAGGGCGAATGTGGAGGCATCACAGAGATGGAAAATACTATATACTGAAAATATTTCTGTTTTGTTGTAGTGATGGTGCCATAGTTGTTTTGAAGGGCAGAAGAGAAATGCTGCCTTTCCTTATCTCTGGTGAACTCCAGATCCAGAGCTGTGCATTTAGCACTTTTCACTGCTTAAATTCTTTCTCTCCTTTGTACATAGGCTTCCAACTGAAGAAGAGGAGAATTTTTTTTCCTCTTTGTAGAGACAGAGCATATGTTTTGGGAGCAGCGTGAATATATGCAGATCATGATATTTTTTTATACATAGTGCCATCAACACACTTCTGAAAAGAATTCCTAAGGCTTTATGGAAGTTGTCATGTTGAAGGTTATTTTCCTGTCTGTATGCAGCATGCTGACATTATAGTTCAGGGCTGAAATGCCCTGGTGCTACTAGAATAATGTATTTATAATAATTTCTGAAAAGCCATGTCTTAAGAACTGGTTGATGTGCTATTTGGATATTATAGTATGGGCAAATTGAAAGACAACCCTTGATCCCCCAGTAGTTTCAGGACTGCTTTTGATTAGCCTGTTTAGTCATGTGGGAAAACATAAACCAAGATATGAACCCTGGAGTTATGTCAGGTACCTAAGAGAAGATCCATTAATAAAACATGAGATGATCTTTAAAGGCAGAACAAATCAAACCAAGGTCTAAACAGCATGGAAAAATGTGTGCTAATACACCTGGAGAGAAACTGCTGAGGGGGGTCTTGTTAAAAACCACAGGTAGTAAGCATGATAGCTGAATACTATTCCTTTCAGTGCTACAATTTGTGTCTGAATTTAATTAAATGGATGCTGGTACATATTAGGCAAAGAAAATTATCTGAAAGTATTTCAATATCGATAGGTGGAAAAATATGCAAATTGTGTATTAATACAACTCTGTGTGAAATTAAGACTTCTAGAAGTGAAATGTAGCCTTGGAATTTACTACAACAAAACCAAAACAAAGCCATCAAGATACCACTGTTTCATTTCATGCCAATAGGTGAGTGCTTCTCTTTGGGATGGTACTTGTGGGGCCTTAACTTCGGAGCATTTTGTACAGTAGGGGAGGCCAACAAATTTTGAGGTAGCGCAAAGAAGAGTAGGGAAAGGTAATAGAGGGAGGTAGTCAAGGAAAAACACATTTCAGCTTTTTGTATTTGCAGATACACTCATTCTCTGCAAATGAATAAGCTGTTGTTTAATTTTTGTTGGAAGAGCATTACTTTGACACTGAGTTCCATCATAGCTGAATGTGCTTGGAACAAGATAGCTACTTCAGCAGCTGAAAAGCAGGAAGGTACAAATTTTTCAAATGAAGGTGGCCATTCTTTTAGTTTCTTAAGAGCACACAAAACCCTAATTTAAGAATGCACAGTAGGAAGTAGGGGAAGGGTGCTCATCGTTTCCAGTTCTTAGTAGAACATGTTAGGGTTTCTTGAAGTAGAGCTGTGGGTACAACAGCTGACCTCCAAAACTGTTTTGAACTTGTGCAGAACATTGTCTTACTTCTCTGATTCAGAAGTTATTTTTTAGAAAAATAAACCAATGAAAAATACTTTTGGTATTCTCAGTATTTTTTCCTCTTTCTAAGCACAGCATCTGTTAAAACAGCACGATCATAAGCTACTGTCCATCTGTAATTTCATAGTGGCTGTTGGGCACAGCCTCCCTGTGTATCAGAACATGCAAAACTTCAGCTGCAGTGAGACTGCTGGAGTTTATCTTTTTCAAGCATGTATGCACCATAGCATTTGTAAATTGAGCTTTTTGGGCTAGTTGACCTGTGTGAAAACAGGAAAGCTTAAATATATGTTCTGTTAGTGCCACTTAACTATTAATTAGTGTTGAGCTCAATCGTCCCATTTTACATGTGCTCTGTGGCAAATATGCACAGATATGTTGTTATCATGCTTCAGTCTACATTTGTGAACTTGGTTATGCCTGAGCCATCCAGTTCTCCAGGATGCAGCAGCCTGTGTCACTTAAATCTTCCTTAAAATAAGTCTGTGTTTCTTCCACTTTTTCTGCCTGGCTTAAATCTTAGTCTTTTTAGTAGAAGACATTGCAATTTAATATTAGAGTCCTAATGCAGCAGCGTTGGTGTTCGCTGCAGCTTCTGGATTAGCATTTATATCTTTAATTGTATATAATTTCAGTTAAGCAATCATGCTAGACTCAGGGTCTGATTCAAAACACATGGTTCTAATTCTGTGTTGATGCTCTAGATAGACTTGTCTACAAAACAGCTTTCTTTGGCAAGAGGGTGACTACTACTGAGAACTTCATCAGCTATAGTGAGACTGCTACATGCGGATACGTCACTTTGCCAGCTAAATATACAGCATGTTTATGCTCAGCCTTTTGCTGAACAATTCGTAGGGAGGATGGTTTGATCACAACATACAAGTGAATTTTGGACTGTAATGCTTGGAAATTCTACTCTGGTAACTTGCTGGATTTTTTTTCCAGGCTATTTTGCCTCTTACTGGGTAGGGTTTGAAGGCAATAACAATGACAATGGGTACCTTCTTTTATGCAGGGGAGGGCAGAAGAAACCAGAACTTAGCTAACATCCTTTCCTTAACTTGCTTATATGTGCATCAAAAACTGATTGTCCTGCAAAACAGAAAATAGTCATTAGAAAGTTTGGTCCTCATGTGAATTTTAAAAAATGTATTCTTCTGTGTTAAGACTATATAAAGAAACCTGCATTCTGATAGGCTTTACTTGGGTACTGTTAGTGTTATTACCCCACTCATCCATTCAAAAGAGCTTTTATGGTAAATACTAAAAAGAAAAATAAAACTGGTTAAAAACTGCTGTTCATGGAAATAGAGGATATCCTATTTAGGTTATGCTTCTGTCATTCTCTATCTAGCTGTGTTTTTCTTTGTGTGATTACAAGTTTATGTGCACTGGTTAGAATCTAAATGTTGAATAGGTTCAAGTTGCCAGTAAAAATACTTGGTTAACCTGAAGTAAAACCCCAAAAGCTTTTTTTGAACCCAGTGTAAAAGAAGGCTCCAGCTGGTGCTACAGTTACACCGATAAATTAGTTACAGCAGTATTAATGTGAATTTTAAATTAAATAGCCTTGTGTTAGTCTCAAATAAATTTTCTGTTCCTTTGCAGGTAATATTCAGATCATCTGTTTGATACATCTTAACCATGCCGAACAGTGGTGAGGGAGAGTGAAAGTGGCCACGGCATTAGGGTTATTTTTGTTTTATTTTGTCTTTTACCTGTGTCCTGTAATCCTGTTCAGGGCAGATGTAGATTATCCTGGCAGGAATGCTAGCTAACCGATACACTGGTCTTGCTGGCCTTGCTGTAGTAGTCATGACTGCTTCATCTGATGGAAACACACTGATGGGATGCAGGAAACTCAATCTCATCTGGATCAAGATTTAATCTTCCTAATAGTTGTTTGGATAAGTGTCTTCGTGATGGCATTTCTCTAACTTTCTACGGTTTAATCAGCAAATACGTTTTGAAAACCAGTGAATTACAGCAGGAAGTTAGTCATCCTTGTGCACAAGCTATCTGAATTGGCATTTAACCACTCCATCTTTGTGTGGTAGCTGCTCTGGAATGGCTGTTTCTGATGAAGTCCTGGAGTGACACACTTTGCTGTGTTGTCAATTGGGAGACAGTTTTGCTTTATATTTACCACTTTCTACCAATAAATTCTATGTCCTGGTACAGAAAAAACTGTAGGAAGTGCGTTCTTAGCAGATTTTAGGTAAAACAAGATGAAAAAGGTGAAAGCAGGTGGAGGTTAAACTTTGAGTCTAGGATTTACATTGGCAGTTTAATGATCCATAAAGCTACAGTTGTTTAATTCTTTAAGCTAGATAGCTCTTTGTGGTTAGGCCACAAGTAACTGAACAGGTTAATCTTTGGAAAGTCAGCCTGTCTCAAAGTTTGGGAGACAAGGTTGGTTCCTGGGGGTGGATTTAAAGGCAGCATGTACTGCTTTAAAGCTGTACTTGTGTGAGTGATCATTGGAGTTCAGGAAAAGCTGAGATGAGGTAGTGTCAGTCTGCACTACACTCTGCTCCAGTCAGGTAATGTGAAGTGAAACCCTTCTGCACTAGACTGCAAGTATATGGTCAGCTTAAATTTATGTATCTTTCCTTGATCTTTTTCTTAAGAAAAAACCCTTATCTTTTAAAATGACATTACAGTTAATGCAAGGTAACTTGGTTAAGCTCAAATCCTTTTTCCCCTTCACATCCCTAGGCCATATTTTATATGGTTAAAGTAATATTCTAAAATATTAGTAGTTGTAGTCGTTTAAGCTTGAGCATTGTGTCCTGTGCACGTAATGTTGAGCTGTTAAACACATCACTGCCTTGGTGGGTTACTAAGAACAAGGTAGAAGGTTGTTCTGCACTGTAAGGTTAGCAGATAACTTGATTACATTTTTCATCCTCTTAACAAACTTGGAAAATAGATCATTATTTCAAACTTACTACATCTTTTGATACTTGTGCATGTGTCATATATGTATGTATATGCATATATGTAATATGTGCATGTGGGCAGTTGATGCAAGTGTGGAGACTTCCTAGTGGGTCTTAAGCACTGAAGCCATAGTACAAATTGCTCTCAAAGTCAATTAAAGCTTTTCGTTTGGGAAAGCCTGCACAAACAAGCAAGTGCTGTTCTGTAAGGTAAGCGTACAGATTGAAGAGAGGCAGCAGAGAAGTTTAGAGGCTCTCTGAAGGCCACACAGAAAGTCAGTGTCAGAGCCAGACTTGAACTCAGAAGTTCCTGGCTTGTGGCCGGGGGCTGAAGCCAGTCCTACACAGCTGTATTGAATTGTGAATAGAATGATGCTTTCTTTTTCCTTTATGGGAACAAAGCTGGTTGAACTTAAAATTATAATGTGGGTAAAAAGATGGAGTTGTGTACTTCACCTTTCTCAAAATTTCAAATGCTAGAAGTTCTGTTCTGTGTTAAAACTTGCATTCAGCAGTTGTGGATTTCCACTTACCGAGGAGTATGGTTAATGTAGCCGGGCCATAAATCGTAACAAATCACAGTGCAGTGTCTTGAGGTCAGACTAAGGGCTTTTGCTGAGGGTAGAGCAATTCAGGAATTAAAAGCTGCTTTGCATAGTACCTTGAGAAACACTAACCTTATTAGCAAAAAAATCCCTGAAAAGTCCATAATTTTCTGTGTGTTAAAATAGAAGTGAAAACCTAGTTCACAGGTAATCTTCTTGAAGTAACTGTTTATTAAACTGAAATTCACATTCTCTATTTAACACTCAGTTTTTAATGAGGCTTTAAAAGTTGTCCTTCAGTCCAGTACGAAAGAAGAGAAAACTTGCTGTAGGTTTGCTGACTGGTATTTTCTTTCTCCCTAGAGTAAAAACTTAGTTTTGAGTAGCTGTTATTGAATGTCTGGACATTTTTGGTTATTTGAGGAGCTCCCTTTAGGGAGGAGGTTTTGATCTAAAATATTATTATAGAATGAACATCACCACTACGAGTTCTTTTTCTAGTCTTACAAATCTTGGCAGGGAGTAAATCTGTTTTCACAGCGAAAGGGACTTCCTTTTCCAGGCAAAGTGTCATTAGTTCCAACCGTTAGCAGCAAAGTAGAATAGGTTTGGGTTTGCGTGAGGGTGGGTTGGTTGGTTTTTGTTCCGCCCCCCCCCCCCCCCCCACCATCAGGTACATTTGCTTTATCTGTGTACAGGTTCTTGTTAACTGAGGCCCTGTGCAAATGTATAGTAAGGGTATTTTCCTAGATTGCTAACATGGAACCTAGTTAGAGAAAAGACTAAAAAACCCAAAGCAAACAAACTACCTCAGTGTCTTACCAGGAAGTAATTTTCACTTCTTCTGTTGAAAATAACAAAAAAATGTTAAATAGTTCCAACAAGAAATACAAGCATTTAAAGCTTAACAAAATCTTTCAGTTCTGAGGGGTCGATGCACCTGAACCCCTCCTCTCTGTGTTTTCCCCCACAACACCACGGTTCCCCAGCGCCTCCTGGTACGCGCAGTGTGATTGCATCTTACTAATTGGAAGGAGCTGTTACTGCGTGGTGTGCACTTTGAGGCTGCATCTAGAACTTTACATTGATAGTTGAAAATCAGAATAATTAGTTTGAGTATTACAGTGGTCTACTATTTTACACTCTTTTTTTATGCACCCTGCTAACTGGGCCAGATGGAAAATGCTTTCTGAGTTTCCCTTTCAGTTTTAGCTGTTTGAGAGTTTACAAGTTCCAATTCCCTTTGGTTGTGGCTCCAGAAGACATTAAAACTGGATGTCTGTCAGGTTTGTTGCACAAGCCTGGGCCACTTTAGAGATTGACACTGTTGTGGCAGTTCTGGCTTTATTCACTTACTGCAGCTGGTAATATGTTGTAATTCCCAGCAGGTCTTAGAGAAATACTGTAACCATATAGTGATGAGTGGCTGAGTTAGAGTAGAGTTGTTATCCAGTCACCTCCCGAAACAGTGTTATGGACTAGATTCTTGCAATGGCCAGTGGGAGACCCAGCTGAGAGCATTTCATTCTGAGCTGTGTTGCCCCCTGATTTAAGTTAGTAAAAATAGTTATCAGTGGGAGAATAGTGTTCTGCTTCCTCTCTTTAAACAACTTGTCTGTTGTTCCTAGTGGTGCCCAATGTAATTTTTTTTTTAATACTTTTTCTAAAGAGCATAAGAAAAAGTTGGTGAGTCTCACTTGGTACATTTAAGTCAGCCACATATAAATTACACTTACTATCTGAAGTCCAGCTGGCAATTCCAGCATAGCAGATGGATTTGATTAAAGCTAAAGGTCTGGTCCTTTACCTGAAAATCTGATTTTTAAATGCTTATACGTGTGATTGAATTCTGTATTGCTTTTACTATAAGGTCATGCTAACCTTTTTGGTAGGTAGCACTGACCATTTTTTCCATACAGTGGCTTCACAGAAAGATAGATGCTTTGCACTGGCAGTATGCATGGAAGCATCAATGAGCTGACAAATTAGATTTGAGGTTCTAGTGTTTAAAGGGCTTTTCTTTTAGCAGGAAATAGTCTCCCACATCAGCTTACGCATTTTAACCTTCAACTTTATATAGCAGTGAAGAGTTGACCTGTCCGTGCAGAGCCACCTTACTTAAAGAGGATAGAGCGAAGGTTTAACTGACTAGATTATAAGTGCAGGATTTTGTCTAACAGTGAATAACTTACATTGCTGACATTTAACATACACTGGTTTTGTATAGTGTCTACAAAAATTAAACTGCTCTGTTCTACACTTTTACAAAATTAATTGGTGATAATAGAAAGAGGTAGCTGTTAAAGATAGGAGTCATCTTCACATCTGCTGTCAACAGAGGTAAAAATTACTTCTTGTCACTGGAAACATGCAGAATTTATGTGAATTTATATGCTGAATGCTTGAAATGATTTTGATGTAGCTATTTTCTCTGTTAGGACTGGTGTTGAAAAAGTGCATATTTTTAACCACTCAGAAGTAAAAAATGTCTGTTACTCTTTGAAAATTATAATCTCTGTAAGCTTTGTGCATTTCTTTGTGTCATGACATCGTTGCTGAACATGAGAAATGCGTGGTTTTCATTAAAAATAAACTAATGATCTTATGTAGTGCAGCAAGGCAACAAACCGCTACTTGAGAACTTAACAAATCAGCTTAGTTTTGGAACTCTAGAAGCATGTTTAATATTACATTTCACTTACATCGCTATAATTTCCACCTCAGTTTTTCCCTTGTGAGTTTACATTTTTATTTACTGTGTACCATTGTGGTGGTTCTCTTTTTTGTCATCTCTTTGGTGGCAGGTCAGTGGTTTCCTCCTTTCAGATTCTCTTCTGGATTACCTCTTGTTTCGCAACGTAATTCACTCTTCCATAGCGGAAGGAGTGTGGTGCATGTCTGGAGGATTAACCATAGCCGGTTGTATGTGGTTTGCAAGTTCGTTATCTTAGAATTTTTGTATGTGGAAGCAACTTCCTGATGTGAATTTCCATGTTGTGAAGGAATCTAATCTTTCTGGAATATAGGTATTATAGGGCTGACCTAGTTTTAAATTAACTATACATTACTCTCAAAGAAGAATTGTCTCTTGTAAACTATTTTCTGCTTGCTTTTTGAGTGTGAACGGGCCCTAGATTTTTCAAGTGAGATGTACATTCAGTCCTCAGATACAGATTTTTTTAAAAATAGTAAATAACCAAAGTTCTCTTAAACCACTGTATTAAAAGGCAAAAGATATTTAAATGGGATTGAAGTTAGAAATTGATCTGGTGCTGTATCTGTGAATGACATATGCAGCAAGTAAAATTTACCACTTAAAATGTAAATTATTATTCCTGGGAAGAGACGAGGAATGATAACCCTCAATCAAGATTTCAAAAATCTTGTCTTCTGCACTCAATACAAGTAGGAAAAAAGCTCTCGGATGAGTGACTGCTGAGATTGGGCAGACACCGATTCCACAGAAATAACAACGTAGTTAAAAGAAATTCTTTCCCTGGTGGGAGACTATCTTTAGTTTAGACAAATGCCTGAGGATGCAGTGAATGCTTTTCACTTAAACTTTCTAATGTCTTTGCTTAAGAAATAAGGAAATGATTGTTTACTTAGTAATTAGTAAGAGTTTCATGTCTAGACTAGGTCGTTTAATCTCTGCTTTATTTCCAGAAGGCATGAAATAAAGTTAATTTACTTAAACCACAACTGGGGAATGGTGCACAGTATCAGGACTATAAAAATGGATGAATCAAATATAGCTTATCAGATTATTGAATGTAAGAGGTGGTGATCATCTCTGCCTTTTAATGGACTATTTCCTAGAGCTTCTTTTTTTTCTTACCTCGTAACTATATCGACTAGTTAATTTTAAATAGGCTGTTAAACAGGTATGATTGTATGGCCTGCAGAATGCTGTTTTCCGTACTTTTCCATTCCTTTTGGAATGAAGAAGAGACATTTCTATCATTTTTCTAACTTAACCACCGTATGGGTGTCTCAGGTCAGCTGTCCAGATTGCAGGATACGATGCACTATGGTGTTTAGCAAAGGCTTGTGTTTTCCCATTTAAATCAGGAAGGCACGCGGTTTAAGGTGATGGTCCTTTGTTGGGATGCAGTGGCCACTACTTGCAATGGATTCTAGTAATTTGCTTTAGCTTTCACTTTGAGCAAAAATGTGTGAATAAACAGTAGTATTTCTAGCATTAACTATGGTGTTAACCTAGTTTATTCTCAGAGTGGTCTCTTTTTAAGAAAGTATGATTAGGCAGTTGCAGTTTTCTGTGACCTTACAAAGCTTTTGGCTGAACTTTTAATATCCTTCCTGATAATGCTTCCTATGGAGAACTGACAGCTGTCTCTTTTTCCAAACATAGCTTGCCAGAAACAGAGTTAAAAATATTAAAAAGCAGACGGCACCACCCCCACTCCTCAAAAAACACCAGCAAAAACCCCACCCTGCAAACAGAAAGAAGTATTGAGATGTTTACTTAGATCTAAATTCTTGGCTTATCTATTGGATTAGTTAATAGAAACAAAAATTAAAACCAGGAGAAATAGAAATTAAAGGGTTTAAGATGCTACAAACTTTCAAATAGTGAGGTGCTTTTATACTTCTGTACAAGCATTACATGCCAATACATTGTGCTTGTAGATGGGGGGAAAAAAGGGGGTGAGGTTTTTTCCCTGCTGTATGTGGAAACTGGTTTTTATTAGCTTTCTGTAGTACATTGTACCTGCTTTCCTCGGAGATGCATCAAGGAAAATTCCTTCTCTTTTGTGAATCATCATCATCATAAAATATATGCGTATGGTATAATATGCTCAGAAATTTAATGTTGGCCTTTAGATCTACTGTTTATGCATTTGTTCTTCACATGGAAATATGGGTACACAGCTAATGTCAGATCAAGCCATCTGCAATTCATTGTTACTTTTTCAAAAACACAGCGGCAATTTTATGTCTTTGAAATTTAGGAAGGTGCATAGCAATGCAACTCTTATTATGTGTTGGTTCGCTTTGTCTTCCCCCCACTGTTTCTGACAGTATCTTGGTCAAATAGTGGACCACTGGATTCCAGAGAATGTTGGTGTGATCCTGTTAATTCAGGACAGTGATCAGCATTCCATATGAATGAAGAATTCACAATTGCAAATGGGCAAAAATAATGTTCCAGGTAACGAAGAATGCAAGGGGTGTTTGTACACGCTGCATGCTTTTGTGGGGCTATTTGGTTCTTTCTGCCACGTTGAGACCTTAGGTAATCATTTTCTTGAAATGACAGATCAAAATGATCGCATCTTCCCTACATCCTCAAAACTCCAGTGGTTATATGACAAGCAAAGTTTATAGAGGCTTTGAATTTTTTGGCTGCTTGAGTAACTTCATGAGGAAGGATTATTAGTTTATTGTAGTTCAAAACAAGTCATGTCTTGCACTTGTACTGTGGTGTTATTTTCATTTTTCCTGTTTCCTACACAGTTTCTTTACAATTCTTTTGTTTACATTCTGTGTGCCAATGAATAATTTCAGCTTACATCTTAATTAGTCACATGAGTCATGACATGACGTATTGAGTTGTGGTGTTTTGAATAATAATTTAATAATCTCACTTTTGAATGGAAAATGACTCCTGAAAGAGCTGGCCAGCTGGTTGTAGTGGAAAGGGTGAGAAACATGCATCTGGCAAACAAACACTTCTGTACCAGACTCTGCAAAGAATCTGTGTGCTTAGCACATACAAAGGTTGCTACCTAAGAGTCAGTAATTTTTTCAGTGCCCCTGAGGTCTTGCCGCTTTAAAAGTAGATATCACATCTGACACACCTCTTTATTTTGAGCAAACTGCGCTAGAATAGAGTTCACTTGTATTGATTCTGTAGTAAAACCCACACGTTTCTTTATTCACCTATATTTTATGGCTGGAAGACTCATGGTTTGGCCTTCAGGATGTCTGTAGCAATGCAGCAAGGAGAGGATTTAATGCACCTGAGATTTACCTTGTTTCTTGAGCAGGTTCTGCAGTCTGTCACCCCCACTGAGGCTGTAATGAGACCTGATCCCTGCCTGTCTGCCTTAAGAGCAGGTGCAAGCCGCACAACAAGGGGCATGTTCTGTTAACAGAAGCCCTCACTTCCATGTCATATATACATCTTAGAGATATCACTGTCGTATGGGTGGTGGTGTGCATCTGATTCTGAAAGCCACGTAAAGGAGACAGTACAGAAGTAGGGAGGGAGGAAGTTCGTTAGTTGGTATATTGTAAAGAGCATATCTTAAAAGGCGTGCCAGAGTTGATGTGTGACAGGACAGTCTGCTGTAATTATGCACTTAAACTGGTAAATGTATTGAAGCTTTTTATATTGTGAAACACTTGGCTTAAAATTTAGCTCTGCTGTTTCACCGGGTTACAGTTTTTCATCACCTGTAAATTACCCTATAAGCAACAAATATTGAATAGTAACCTTCTAAAAGAGGGTGTTTTAGTGAAGGTGTTCACTGTACTTCTGTAATACTGGCAAGTACTGAAATAAATAAACAACAAAGTCCTGACTTTATTGTTGTCTGCAGTGGAATTTAGATGATGGTTAGGTACAACCATGATCTGTAACAGCATAGTTCTAATTAGTTTCTTCATATACTGTAGTCCTTCATGACTTATGGAGTGTTTCTTAGAAGTGTGAGAATATGCTGCAACACTATTACACGTTTTGCATGGGATATACATTATACCTAATAGTAGATAAAAGCTGGGGATCAGCAGCTTTGTGTGTGTGATAAAACTCCTCTGAGAACTGATTAAGTGCACTGAAGAATGTTTTTGTGACTGATAGAACCAAAACATAAACTTGGAAATAAAATCATAGGATGGTTTAGGTTGGAAAGGGACCTTAATGCCCATCTAGTTCCAAGCCCTCTGCCCTGGGCAGGGACACCCTCCACTAGGGCAGGTTGCTCAAAGCCTCATCCAGCCTGGCCTTGAAGACAGCCAGGGATGGGGCACCCACAGCTTCTCTGGGCAGCCTGTGCCAGTGCCTCACCTCCCTCTCTGGGAAGAATTTCTTCCTTATAGCTAATCTGAATTTACTCTCTTTCAATTTAAACCCGTTACCCCTTGTCCTGTCACTACATCCCTTGTGAAAAGTCCCCCCCAGCTTCCTTGTAGCCCCTTCAGGCACTGGAAGGTGCTGTAAGGTCTCCCCAGAGCCGTCTCTTCTCCATGCTGAACAAGCTTAACTCTCTCAGCCTTTCTTTGTAGCAGAGGTGCTACAGCCCTCGAAGCATCTTCGTGGCCTCCTCTGGAGTTGGTCTGACTAGTCAATACCTTCTGATGTTGGAGGCTGGACACAGAACTGCGGATGGGGTCTCATGAGAGCAGAGTAGAGGGGGAGAATCACCTCCCTTGACCTGCTGGCCCTACTTCTCTGCATACAGCCCAGGATACAGTTGGCTTTCTGGGCTGCCAGCACGCATTTCTGCATCACGTTCAGCTTTTCATCTACCAGTACCCCCAAGTCCTCAGGGCTGCTCTCGATCCATTTTCTGCCCAGCCTGTACTTGTGCTTGGGATTGCCCTGACCCACATGCAGGACCCTGCACTTGGCTTTGTAGAACTCCATGAGGTTGGCAGTGTCCCACCTCTCCAGCCTGTCCAGGTCCCTCGGGATGGCATCCCTTCCCTCCAGCGTGTTGACCGCACCACACAGCTTGGTGTCTTCTGCAAACTTGCCGTGGGTGCACTTGATGCCATTGTCCCGTGTCACTGACGACGATGTTAAAACAGTACTGGTCCTGCCACTGACCCCTGAGGAATGCCACTCATCACTGCTGTCCACTCAGACACAGGGCTGTTGACCACAACTCTTTGAGTGAGACCATCAAGCCAGTTTTTAATCCACCGAGTGGTCCATCCATCAAATCCATGCCTCTCCAATTAAGAGGCAAAGATGTTGTGCAGGATGATGTCAAACGCTTTGCACAAGGCTAGGTAGATGACATCGGTTGCCTGTCCTTTATCTACCAAGGTCATGACCCCATTGTAGAAGGCCACCGTATTAGTCAGGCATGATCTGCCCCTGGTGAAGCCCTGTTGGCTGTCACCGAGCACCTTCTTGGTTTCTGCAGGTTCCAAGTACATTTGGACACATCTCAGCAGTATCTGATCTTGAATTTGGTCCTACTTCTAAGTGGCAATGAGTTGCTGGATCTTCAAGATGTTTTTGTTGAAGATTAGGTGACTAGTTTAACCCATGAAAACTCAGCAACTTTTGAGTTGTTGATTTCCAAAGAATTACGGGGGTGGGTGTGGAACACTATTTATTAAAGCCTAGTTGTTAAATCTCATCAGATCCCTGTTGAAAGCACAATACTTGAATGATAACATGAGCTAAGTTAACTAGCTGTTGTTTCATGTAAGAGGGAAGAAAAATTGATTTCTGCAATGAAAAACATGTATCAAATGTAATCCTGAATTGTTCCCTAGTTTTGTGCAGTAAGAGAACTTGAGATACAATTTTAATAGTGATACACACTTTAATTGACCAGAGAGTAAGTTTCTACTGCCAGATTTTGGAAGGGTTTCAATAAAGAAATAAAAAGAAAACACCCAACCAAAAAAAAAACCCCACCAGAAAACCCAAGCCACCTTGATCCAGGCATTACTTCTGTAGTCAGAAGAAAATCATACTTTGTAATTAAGAACACAAACCAAAAACCTGTTTTTCATTTGGTGAACTATTTGTCAGCCTTCACTGAATCTTGTTATTTTGGTGGGAAGTAAAACCCAAAACAAAACCAGACCCAACATTCCCCACCCCCCAAAAAAAAAAAACAAACCCAAACAAAACCCACTAAACAACCGCCACCACAACCCCGAAAAACTGCTGGTTTGAAAAATGGATTACACAGTTTTTCATTTAATTTCTTTACTAACAGTGTAACCCCTTTTCTAACACAGGGTTCACTGTGAAGTGAATCTGCAAATGTTTTCAGTGCAACTTGTTCTGTCCTATGTAGAAAACAGACTTCTTTCTTCAAAGCATACATTGGGGTTTTTGCAGTCATATTCATGTCAGATTCTCAAACTGAATGTAAAAGGGAGGTTTGGCAGGAGTTCAGCGCTTGTTGCCTTGTGTTTGGGTAGGTTAACAGGAATTTTTAAAAAATTAATCTTCTGTCGTTGAAGTCTGTGAATGTGGCAGCACACGGAACCAAATCAACCTCAGTATGTTTTAGCATGGTTGGCTTTCACACTGGAACTGTGAATGTTACGGATGGGTGTCTCGTGATAGTTACGGTCATTGGAAAGAGTAAATAATTGTGAAGGAGTAATGTTTGTAGCAGGTCAAGCGTGGACATGTATTAAGTTGTAAGATCACTGAAGACTATAATATAGTTTGCTGAAAACTTCATTTTGGATTCATAAAGGTTATTTCTTTTGAGAATGGATATTGAGTTCTTAAAAGAAATTGGTATTGCATTTCCTTAATTACTGAGGTACATGAATGAAAGCTAAGATGTCGCTTACTTTCATTTGTGGGGTCTGAATACAATTCAAATATGAATCAGCTTGATTTTACTTGTTTAACTTTATAAAAGTACCAAAGAATATCATGTTCGTACCAGTCTTCTCTAAGGAAAGTTACCAGCAAGAAAAACATTTTTTTTCTAAAAATCTCATCAGAACTGTTTGCTGTGTTTGGAGGAAGGCCGACATGGTGTCTTCATGAGAACACTGCCTAAAATTCAGTGTGATCTTTGCAGGATTGAGCATGACCAAGGCTTTGTAGTAATGTATTGGTGATCAAGGGCTGTTCACATCACATTTGGAGTATTAATTACGCCCTTGTTTCTAACTGAGTGCTCCTTAATGGCAAGAGCAATTTACTCTCTGTACTGCTGACTTGACCTATGACTTTGAACATAGGTTATTTATTCTTTGCTTGGGTTTACTCATGTGTAGAATTAACTTTTACATACTTCTTAGTGTTGCTGCAATGCTTAATTAATATTTATAAAGACCTTTGACATCCTGTGATGAAAGGTGCTCTGCAAGTGTTCAGAAGTGGCATTATTTTATTAGTGAAAACACGGGAGGAGTCAGGATACCAGTTTTTAATTCAGAGTGAGCAATGGAGTCATTCTGTAACCTTGAGCTGGTCATGCAGCCTCTTGTTTTGTAACATATCCTGGGAAAGCACAGTGTTGTGTGGCATGTGTTATTAAATATCCTTCCCTCCCCCAAGTCAATTCTAAATGGGAAAGAGAAAAGAGTATACAACTTCACTGAGCTACTAAATATGGCTGGTATTTTTAAAGGAAATACATGATTTAAAGTAGCAGAGGGTGAGAAGGTAGTGAGTGGATTTAACAGTTGCATTTTACAGTCAGCATGAGAACTTGAACACGTGTTACCTAGTGGCAGGCCAGCCTGAACTTTGCTTGCAGCAGATCTTTCTCATTCAGGTTTGCTATACCCTGTGCTTAACTGCAGCTTCACTGTGAAACGGGTATATATAATCTTTACTGCATTCTAAGAACTCCTGACTAATCCATGGTATTTAGCTGGTAAACAAGTTCTTAGTTCAGACTGAGTACTGCCTGTGTTTGAGCTTTGTGATTGCCAACATTGATAGTCAGCTCCTATAGCACCTAGTGTTTGGCTATTACATAACAATATACATATCAGCCTCCTGTGTGGTTTTTCCCTCCTCTGACAGAGGAAGCTTATGATTATACACTGTCATTAAAACTGCAAGATACCAATGAACTTTTGAAAGTGTACATCTGTTGAAGACTTAACCAACCAACCATTTGGCTAATTATATAAGGTGCAGTAGCATTGAATTAAGTCATTTGCCATGCTCCATCCATGCAAATACAGGCTTCCAGTTATTTGTTTCATACAAGATGCCACACCTGCGATTTACCCATTGTGTAAAACACGCAAATATGGTTTAAAACAAGGGGCTTCAAAACTGTTGTACTTTAGGAGGGACCCAACTTGCCCAGTGAAGTGTGGCATAGCTGCGTGCAAGTGCTGGTTTGTGCATGTGCGTTATGGTGGGTTCAAATTGAAAACACCTGGATCTGTGTCCTCCTTTATTGCAGGCTGGTTGTACAGCTTGTTCCTGGGGGCTTTTTACTTGCCTTTAGTCCTGCTTCAGCTCTTAGGTCAGTTGGCGTAAGGACAGAGAGGAATAGTGTTTGTCCCTAGTGAGGATAAACAATGTCATCTTCAAGAGCAGCAATTATGCGAGAAATGCATTCTTCATATAACCCTAGTTATAAGCCTTAATTTATGGAGCGTGCTTTGCAGTAATGGAATATCAAGAATTTACCTGCCCGACTCCAGGTGAATATACTGATTGTACGCAGATAGATGTGTTGGAATAGATGGTAATTTGGCAAGACTTAGACAGCGTTTCCCAGCCCTGCAAAATGTGTTACTTTCCTTCTGCCTTTAATTTAGACTTCCTGATACGGATCATGACAGTCCTGAAACTTTGTAACTAAACCTTCGCAGGAAGTAGCTGAATGAATTTTCTTACCTGTTAAAAATAAAGATTGCCTCAGGCAGTAACTGGAGTAGAAAATACAAACCTTCAATATTTTGCCAAGAAAATCTGAGCAAGCTGTAAGAGTTGTTTTTTTAATGTATTAGAAGTTCAAGCAACCTTAACTTGCTGGTTCTTCCAGCTTGGCCTACAACAGATGAATAATAATGTTGCGTGGAAAACCTTGTTCTTAACTTCCCACTGATAAACTTAAATACATTCTTGCTTTAGTGTTTTGATTTAGTATAATTAAAATAATGACTTTCAGTTTGATAAATGCTATTTTCATTACTACAGTGCCCTGAAGCACTGTATATGGAAAATTTTACAATATTATACAGATCTGGAGGTATGTAATGTGCTTGTCAAGCTATTAATTAGCTTGTATAAAGTGTTTTGGTTTTTATAGCAAGTGAATTTAGAGTGTTTCTTTGGAAACTGAATAAAAGTAAACAACCAGATCACTTGTAAAATGAAGTATAAATTACACCATTCTGATGCTGTGAGGGTATCCTTATAATATCCCCAGGCAGGTAGAATTCCAAACACCTCATCATTCAGTAGAAGCTGCTTTTAAGCAGCATGCTTCTGTCTAGGCTTGGGGTTGGTTTTTCCCCCCAGTAATTTAACTGTCACTACATAGAAGCTGTTTCACTCATACGTATATTGCAGGGTTTTTTTTCTTGATTCCTCCCGAAGTGCCATACCACGAAAGAAAACCTCCAGTATTTAAAAGGTTGTTAAGCTACAGCAATAACACCGTAATGTGGTATTATCTAATGTTTTCTTTATTTCCATCTTCTCTTAAAATTCTGTCATATATCTCCAGATAGTTTGGATCTCTACCAGGTCGTTTGTTTTTTTGTTTTGGTTTTTTCCACGACTGGGAAACAAATAGAAAAATGTCAGTCACAATCCAAGAAATGTTAAAGTTTTTTAAATGTAAGTTCCTCTGTTGCCAAAGCTTCTATATGATCTGGTTTCTTATTGTCTGCATGGCCTGTGCTGGTGCCACAAATGTTGCTCTGACAGAAAATGTTTCATTTAATTAAACTATATTATAGGTTTTGAGTATTATTCCCGAAATGTCACATTCTGACATTAAAACAAATGTCATAATTGTTGTGCCTACTGTGGCATAGTTACCGTAGCAAATAGATCAGTTTCTTGGGACATACTTTTTAGTGTTAAAAAATAATTCTGTTCTTGGCATTTAAGATTGAAGTGTGTAATCTAGGAAGGTACAGAGCTGCTTTCGTTAAAATGAAGTTTACACCGAAGTCAGGACTTAGCGTTTGCTTTTTAACTGTGGTCAGATTAACAGTAAACAGGCTTTTTATAGCATTTCTCATACATAAGGACAAGAACGCATTATTAAGGTGGCAGTAATGCTCGTCAGCTTTGCAGGCGTCACAGTTTGTAACCAGTTCAAAGCCCCAGTGAGGCACTGGTAAAACTGCCAGTAGAGCTTTGGACTTGATGTGGGTTGATCTGGACTGCCAAATACAGTCGTGTACTGGGACAGAGACCTGAAGTGGAGGGTAGCTCGTTTAGGGGGTTCTGCTGCAGATCTTCTGCAGAAGACATACCTGCAGTTAGTTCCCTGCTCACTGGACCACTAAGTACAGAAATACTTGTTCATTCTACTCTAAGGTGATCCTTTTTTTGAAAAAGGGTTGCAGAGCTGGATTGCCAGAGTTGGTGATACAGAGGTGGGTATGGTCAGTGATGCGAAGTGCACTGCAGCTGGGCAGTATGGTGCCCCATGGGAGTCAATGCTGGAGCTGATAATGTTCAACATCTGTATTAATGACCACGTCAGTGAGATAGAGTGTACTGTTGGCATGTTTACGGGTGATCCTAAACTGGGCTGAGTGGTTGACATCTATGGAGGGTAAGATAGCTGTTCAGGGGCAACTCCGTAGGACAGAGAAAATGGTCTGACAGCACCCCCTTGATATTTAACAAATGTAAATAGAAAATACTGGACTTGAGGCAAAATAACCCTGGGCTATAGCATAGGTTGGGCATCCATGGACTGGACTCTGCAGAAAAAACACCTGAAGGTCCTGACACAGAAAAAGTAGAACATGAGACAGCCACGTGCTGGGCTGTATTAGCAAGGCTGTAGCCAGTGGGTCAGGAGAAGTGATTCCTCTCTATTCAGCAGTTTAAAGTCCACCTTTGACATACTGTGACCAGTTTTGGCTCTCGTACAGGAAGACACCGGCATATTACAGAGCCACTAAGATGATTAGTGTTCTGGAGCATGCACATCTTGCACGAGGAGAGGCAGAGAGAACTGGATTTGTTCAGCCTTAGAAATAGAAGATGAAGAGGGTAATGTCTGTCTTCAGCTGCCTGATGAGAGGGCGTGAGAGCCAGACTCTTCCTGGGGGTGGTGAACAGTGATAAAACAAGAGGCAGCGAACACAACTTGCAGAAAAGAAATTCTGATTATATATTGGGGGAGGCAGAGGCAATGGGTGTAGTAAGAAAATAGAACAAGCTCTCCACAGTGGTGGTAGTGTCTTTGTCCTTGGAGGTATTCAGAATGTGATTAGGTTCAGAGCAACCTGCTTGATGATGGCTCTGCTTTGAGCATGGGTTTAGACCAGGCTCCAGGTGAACTCCAGAGGTCCCTTCAGTCTTGTGATTCTGATGGCAAGACTGGTAAATCACGTATTTAGCACAGAAAGTGTCATTTAGTTTCAAAAGATGGTTGTTTTGTTTTGTTTTAAAAAAACCACCATCAAAACCAAACAAACGGGAAAGGGCTGCTTAGAGGAAGGGTTCTGTGTAAGCTTTTTTCTGTTAGTTTTCAAATAAAAGGATTTTTTTTTCTCCTGACATGCAAACCATTTGAGATTATAAAACTGGTAGAGTTTACATCTCTTAATCTTTTAATACAGAGCAATACTGGCAAATACTTGTGTATACTGTACTTGCAGAGTAATTAGAAGTCCTTTAACTGACACCTGGCACTTTTCCCAGATAGCCCTCATTTGTTTCAAACACCGTGTTGTATGGAGAAGTAGGACTTCTGAAGTATTTCTATATGCACAGTGAGGTAGGTAGTGTTCTTTTTGGATGTTGTAGTGAAAAGAATTGTCTCACAGGCAAAAGGAAGTGCAGCAGCAGCAGCTCACTCAAAGTGGGCATCTGTCCAGAGATTTGATACTGCACACCCTCCAGTAGTTGCAGAACTTAAAGGACTTGACTTAATGGAGGATACAAAGAAATATTTTGCCAGGTAGTCTGTTGTCTTACCTGCTGAAATTACGGCTTTAGCAAGAATTAGGATTTGAAAGAGTACATGTTAGCAGGATAGATAATTTGTAGTGGAGCAAGATCTTGTGTGTATTACTTGTGGATTGCCAGCTCTTCCCATGTGAAAAACCTGACTTGTTTCTGTCTAAGCCTGTAGCAGAGACAAGTCCTTTATTGAGATTTTTATTGTGGTAGCTGTTATCCATTGACCGTTCCATATTGTCTGTCATGCATTCATTTCTCTACGTGCTTTTTGCAGCTTTCAGAACCACAAAGGTATTTTTCTTGCTAAACAGTTGCAGATAATGGAGCTTTTCCATGGGTGTCAATAGTTTGTAGAGGAAAATAAGGTTATTTGATAATGGAGTAAAACCTTGAATTCCTGAATAGAACTGCGTCTTGCTGAATGAATGTTCTGATGTGATAAATTACTGGACATCTTAATTACAGGCAGATTTCTAACAATGTTTTCCCAGTCTTGGACTATTTTTACCACACTTCACAATTCTCTAAACACACTTTATCTGTGTCCTTGGTATGCCGAAGTGCGCATGCTATTGCATAATAATTACTGAGCTCTGAAGCTTTTGAAGACTGAGGTAGGAGAGAAAACTCATTTTTCATGTTCTAGAACAATGGCTGTAGCTCTCCATTAACTTAAAACTTCCTTTTTTTATCAACTGTGGCTAACACTTGGAAATGTTAAATGTACCTGGAAGTAATTCTTTTAATGTACGTAACTGATAACAGCTGGAAAGAAGAGTTCTGTAAAAGGAGTGCAAGCAAGAAAGAGTATTAAAAACATTTTTTTTTTTTTCTTACACAGTCCAAGGTTTTCTTAGGATCAGGAGACTCTTAAAACTGAAATTCACCCTCTCCCACCCGCCAAAAGCAGTTGCTGAAATGCTGAGGACAAACTTCCTTATTTACAAGCGTTTGTTCTTGTATTGTAGGGCTTACACTGCCCTGTTCTTCAAAGTAAACAGCCCTTTATGGTCAGAGTTGTTTTCTGTTATGTAAATCAATGTGTGTGAATGTATATATATATATATATAAACAGTCCACAAATAATTAATCTTACTCTATTAACAAGTCTAATAGCAGTTTATAAGGAGTCTTTCTTTCGAAAAGCCTACTTTCAGCGAAGTCAGTATGCCGATGTTTTAAAGTTGTGTATTTTCTACAGCAGCTTCAAATTACTGATGTTTGGCTGCGATAAAGACCTATCAGTTGTTCCAGATACGCTATTTAAAGTAAGCAAACTTCTCGCTGTGACGCTGTTTTGGTTTTCAGCCAGAGAGAAGAAAAAAGCAACTTGGAGTCTGCAGGCAATAATCTTCTGCCTTTTTAAAAGACTGCTTTGCAGAGTGCTTCTTAAAACAAACTTTCTCGTATATTCATTTCATTTTTCATGGCGAAGTGTATATTGCGTGTGTATAAAATCCACAGCTTGCCCTGGGGGTGTGTGTGAGACAGTGTTATTGTCTTGTGTGTGTTACGCTATGTACATATATGTTACAAATACCAAAGTTTTCGTTTCATACTCTACTGAAGGGCTGAGTTCTGAAATCTTTATTTCACTTTCAGAAAGTGTGGGACAGTTGTTCTTTTACTAACTGGTAGAATTTGAACTGCATAGTTTATCCCTTCAGTACTATAATTATTTGTTCATTAATGCTGTAAACTTAAGTCTTATTTCAAACAAACAAGTATTTTTGTTTTGGTTTTTTTTTTTTTTTTCCCCTCCTTGAAGTTTTTATACTGTGGATCATCCAGGGGTGCTATTCTGGAGGATCAATTTTTTTCCTTGTAAACACCAGAATTCATTTGGCCTAAAATAATTTCATATTTGTTTTTTGTCAGTTCAGCCTGAAGACTGACTTTCTAAAGGGGTGTCTCCTATTTAACCAGCTTCTGTATGGCTTATGTCTGTCAAGTTTATTCATGCAAGTGTTGCTTACCAAGAAAGGTGGCTGTGATGTGCATTTTAACATCTTTTATAAAATGAATTAATCCCATTTTGAATCTTTTGATCAGTGGGATCATATGTAACTCTTTACATGGATTAGTCTAGTGGAAGCAATTTTACCTTCAGGAATTTAGGGTCTGTCAACCCCGGGGTTTATCCCATGCTGTGTTAAGTTTTGCTTCTCTTTGTTCTGTTTAAATGTGCTGGAGCACACTTGCGTGTTTGGACACGCCATACTCATGCTGTTGAAATAATGGAGCATGTCTGTTAAGTGGGATATGTTGAATGAAAGTAGAAGTAAAACTGCAAAGTTTTCTATACTCCAGTAGCAGTGCATTTAATTTTGCTTTATTTTTCACCTCTGACATCCAACTTCCTGATTTGGTTTAAAAGCTGACATCCACCTGGAGCATTGGAGGCAGCAAACTGCTGGCATTCTTTGCTTGCACCTCGAGGTGCAAGAGCTCATTTTGGGAGTTTGTAGTATGCTTTTTCTTCGTTGCGCATGGCTCTTAGTTCTAACCAGCTTATGTTGCTTAATGTTGTATCTCTGTAAATGCTGTTACGCTGGAGGACTGTACCGGTAAAGCCCCTGTTACAGTTAGGAGAATTGCACAGGTGCAGGTGACAATGCTCAGGTCACATATGCGGAGGATGGGATAAAGTACTAAATACAGTCCAGATGACACATTCTCCTTAATGCATTAAAACAGTGTAGGAAGGAGTCTGTTCCAAAAGGAAATACACTTGCGTTTATTAGTAGATCTTTCTATGATACAGTTTTAGAGTTTTAAGTGTGTGTTCTGTGGAAAGGTGTTGCAATACAGTGTCCAGGCTGTATAATTTATCAGAATACTGAGGAAACTCTCAGAAATGCTGAGAAGGTAGATGCTTGTAATTAGAGTTCACTGGAAATTCTTCCTGCTTCAAATCTTGACCAAAGCAGGCTACCTCACTGTAGATTAAATTCCTGCTCTAGTCCCTCAGGTTTTCAGTGTTCACATCTATTTCTAAGGAATTAGAAATGTATTTCTGGATCACTAGAGGCCTGTCTGTAAGAAAGAGTTACTTAATAGCTCAAGTATTGCCTTTAAGTGAGACTGGTGTATGCATGCAAAGCGTTATCTCACATAAGGTGATGACCTTTAACTCTGACTAGTTATGGCTAAAGACTTTAGGGAAAATGTAACATTCATGTGACCTTGTAGCTACGCAGATAAAAGCTGATTCTGTTAGTGCTGCTGATCCTACAAGTGTAGTTTGGGAATCCCCTGTGTTCTGGAATAAGATACAGAGAGAAGTTGGCTCACAGTTTGGAAGTGGGTTTTCAAATCTACCTATGTTTATGACAGTGCAGAGAACAGGATGTTCTGTCGAAGTTTGCTGTCACTCTTGTGTTTTGTTGTAGTATACCTAAACCTGGTTAACTGTACTGAAAGGAAGTAAAGCGTGGGTTCAAGAGGACGGAAGACGACTCTCAGTACTGGTTACCTAGTCCCCAACTTTACGTATGAGGAACTTCCAAACACATTTACACTGTTGTCCTATAGCCCTGTCAATGGAATTGGGATTTGCATATGCTGAAGCGCCACTCCTGAGTTTCTAGGAATTTTCATTTCTTACTTTTTACTTAATATTTTTGTGCAGTGTTAGTTTGAGGGTGATTTCATAGGGTGCGTGGGGTTTTTTTTGTGTAGACTAATACTCTCTGTGGTGCTTTATCTCTACCTATCAAAGCGTGTTGCCAGCAGATAGTATGTAATATATAGTATGTCATCTCATCTCACAGTTTAGTTTGTGATACCAAGAACCTTTGAAGACAACTTCTGTCCTCTACCTGTGCCTCAAGCCCATATGTTGCAAGAATAAGTCTTCTTTAAAGTAGAGTTTTCTGGAAAAATGAATATTAGGATTTAACATTTTTCCAAAACTGGTAAAGAGTTTTTTGGGGAGGGCACACTTCTTGTATACCTATTTTTTCCCTTTTTCTTCTTTCCCCCCACCCCCCCTTCCCAATGGCTATTTGTTTTAATAACTTGGACTTCACGGTGTTTTCTGTTACTTCTGTGGTTAACAAGCTGAAAAACCTTCTTTTCTCTGAAATGATTGCTTTTGTCTTAGCCAGAAGAGGTTTTTGTAAGAACTTAGGTAATGTAGTAAGTGTACTGCATCATAGCTACTGGGTTTATTCGGTTTTGGTTTTTTATAACTGAAATAAGAATTTGGATTACAATCTCTAGTTTCTCTTTGTTAATATGCCTCACTTAAAGGGCTCAGGATTGAAGTCTGTAATACACTTTTAAAGTACTTTCCAATTATGCTGATTGTAAGATTTTGTGGGAAATACTAAAGTGCAATTGAGTTGTATTTTTGAGATCAACGCATGCTTTCTTGAAGAAAGCTAGAGTAAAAAGCTGCCTGCTGATTGTTATTTAGCAAACTTCCTCTTCAGGGTTGTGGTGTGTCCATGTTCCCATTACTGTGTGCCGGTAACAAAAACCGGAACCACGCCCCATTGTATTGCTCTAAATTCACTCGTTTGGAGTTGATGGATTTTCTCCCCATGTTGTCAATGTAAGCATCTGGTTGTGGGAATGTACATGATAGAGTGCTCAGTTTTCTTGACCAGGCCAGGCAGAATTATCTTTTAGCTAATGAGAGAAGGTCTTCTGAATGAATCAATGAGGTACTTGAAAACTCTGTTTACGTTAAATTTATTGGAACATTTAACACTGCAAGTTACCTCTGTGTTTATCAAGCTTCTTGAGTACAACTGAAAAGGGAAATCATTGATCATAAAACTTCAAACACTAGTGAAATTCGTAAGAGTGAAAGTGGGAAGATGGCAAGTGCGGAAGCCTATTGCCATTTGGGGTATTTCCCCCCCCAGTTCAGTGAACTTTCAATGCAGTGGTACATTGTTTGAGTGTCTCTAGCATCACTTCTTGCTCTGTCATTTGGAGAGTACAACTTCTTGCTTCTACATGTGTCCGTGAGGTTTCAGTTACGCTTTGTCAGGAACTTCATGTTCTCGCACTTGTGATGCAGCCCGAGTGTTGGGATAGACCTTTTCCACCTCAGTAGAACTTAGTTGGGTGCTTCAGGAATGGAAGCTTAAATGGCAAAGTATTGATTATTGCTGTATTGTAGTTGTTGATGATGTGTCCAGTGGAATAATAAATGCACATCTCTGTTAAAAGTGAAGTTGTCATGCAAAACACAGGGCTGCTCTGCAGCCTGAGTGCCACGGGTACTTGTCTGTATAGGTCTGAAAGCAAGGGAGCAGCAATCTTCCATGTCCTGAACTTGCCCCAAAGACAGGTGACCGTAACTACGTGTTTGCTTTCAGACTATGGATCTTCCATCCTTGGTGCCTTTTATTATTAGTGCTACATGTCACTGTAAGCCACAGCTTCAGCTTTGATTGTGACTAAGACCTTTTTCTCATTCTTTTCCATTCCCTCCTCTTCTTCTTGCAAAACCGAGGAATGTGCTTTTAAGTAGAAGGCTGGCTGTGTGCCAGACAGTTATTGGAAGTTGTGTTGTATTTTGAGCCTGCCCTTTTTCAGCAGCTCTGTTTAAGATGGCTCTTAAACTTTTGCCGGCTGCAAGACAAGTTTTTTGGAAATAATATACTGGTAACTGGCACTACAGCCCAAAAGGCACACATAGCTTGACACTACAAAAATGTAGTAAACTTAATTTGAGGTTATAGTAACTTCAGAAGATGAGGGTGTCACTGGAGAGCTTTTTAATACTGCTTACAATCTGTAGCTCAAAGAAAACAGAAAAATTCTGTTTCAGTGCCATGACAGACAATGGGAAGTATACTAACCTCCCCACCCCTTCACATCTTGTGCTGTTAGTAGAACTGAAATACCTGCGGGGCTTTTCCTTGCCAGAGGAAAAGGGCTGGGAAGCATGCTTTGACATTTTATAGAGAACAGAAAAGAGCAAGAACTGACCTGGCTTAAGCAATTCCAGACAGTGCATAAAACACTGTTCTGTATGAAGTGGAATGCTTGTCTTGAACTTTGTTAAATGCAGACTGAACTTGCCATTATGTACAGTAATAACCTCGGGATGTTGTTACTAAGGTCTCAACTTACCCGTATCCGTTTTCTCCATCCATGGAAAAGGAGAGCCTAACTTTAGGAAACCACAGACGTTTTATTGCTGTCCAAGAACCTTTTGTCTTTAAGAGAGTTCTTTGAAGTCCTCAATCAGGAAGCTGTTAACACAAAACATCTCAAAATATTTTTGTAGGACTTGATCAGTTATGTAAATGTCTCTGTACACTGTGAATGTCTCTTTATACACTGGCTTGGCAGTATCTAGTGAAAATGCAAACACAGGTATTACCTAATCCGTATAAATGCAATGGAAGGAAAAGTGTGAGTGATGTGACAGCAAAGCCAACTCAGTGCTTTTTAAACTGCGGTCAAGGAAGAGCTTTGAAATGTGCGTAAGTATGAGAAATAGTTCAGTACTATTATAAGCTCCAGTTTTGTTTATAAAGCTGTTCTGTTTTTTATGAAGCCTTGTTCTGCAAGATCACGGGTTATACTTGTGGATTGTTTCCCACTAGTAAAGCACACATCTCAGGTCTCTGATCCTATGCTTCATCTGTCAGATCGTCTTTTTACATTGATTGTCTTTGTCTTAATCTTTCCCTATAAAAAGAAATTACTCCAAGTGAGCTGAAAACTAGATCTTAAATTTACTTTTAAGGAGGTGAGGAGAATTGGTTAGCAAAAATGATTCACCATAGAAACAGCTCAGCCAATAGCATATGTGCAGTAGATTAACCATTTTCTGGTACTTTCATATTTGATACGAAACATAGCAACAAGACGACAGCTTGACAACAATAGCAGCTGCACATATTTTTCTTCCTTTTTTTAAAGAATGTTCTTGTGGAAAAAATAGATTATCTGGAAAGTAATTTGTATTAAAAGTTTCATCACAAAAATTGTGTGGGTGGGTACAATAGGCTAGAAATTGAATTAGTGATTTGTATAATAAATGATGGTTTTGATTTGATATGACACTTCTAGTCTCTTACAAGTCACATAGCTACAGGCAATAGAATAATCTCTTCCCCTTGTGAAGATAAATGTTGTATCAGACCAAACCATCTTATATTAAATTACAACTTCCCTTTTTTTACCATATGAAAAGATTCATGAGACTGTTCATTAAATAATAGCACAACCCAATTAAAAGAGTACTTCGGTCAAAATGTCTTGAAGATATTTTCTAGTATCAGACACGTAGTTAATTTATATAGGGTACTGCCCTAAGAGGCCTGATCGAAATAAAGGAATTTTCCTTTATGCAGCAAGTGGTGTGATTGTGGCCACGCTGAGCTAGAAGGTGCCTTGATTATCTCAATTAGACTGAAACCCTCAAATGCAAATGAATTATGATGATAGGAGGAACCTAGTGTCTTGACTTCCTTTCTTGGGGGAAGAGGGATATAATATGTGTGGCTCTTCTTATGCAATTCGATTGTGCTCATACCGTTGTTTTTTGTGTTTTGACAGAGAGAAGGAGCAAGAAAGGGAAGAACAGTTAATGGAAGACAAGAAAAGGAAGAAAGAGGATAAGAAAAAGAAGGAATCTGCTCAGAAGGTAGGTTTTGATATTTGAATTCTTTTATCCAGCTGGAACATAAATGGTATTGTGGGTGGCAAGATGTTAAATTGTTTGTATTTGAACTTAAAAACTTGATTGTTTAGAGTGATGCTTCATTGAAGACTGTTTTTTGCATAATTTTTATAGAATTTAAGTGTTTAACTTAGGTATTTTTTCTCCTTAGTATGTCATATGAAGCAAAAAAAGTTTTTTGATATAAAGTAATAAACTGAAGTTATTGAATATGCATATCTCTTGATCTACGTATCTCTTGCTGTTTTGAGGCATTTGGGAATGGAAATGCTGCCGGACTTTTGCAATTCTTGCAGTAAAATTGACTAAATGTTTTCTAGAGCAAGAAGATTACTTGGTTTGGTGTGGGGGTTGGTTTGTTTGTTTGTTTTGGGGGGTTTTTTTGTGGTTTTTTTTGTAAGCCCATAAGGAAGTTTGTATTATTTACTGCTGAAGGTTCCCTTTGGTTTTTTGTGAAGTGTCACTTAGTTTTTACATGTTTTGTAGCTAGCAGCACTTTTGCTGAAGTGTATCAGTTTGAGTGTGAGTCGTGGAGAATTGATAAATCACTGAAAATTGTTTTTGTTTAGAAAATGGGTTTGAACAGTTGGCATATTAGAAGCTCTCTGTTTTGCTGAAGATGTAGTAGGTTTTTCTAGGAGTTAACTTGACATGTGAACTTGTCCAGCTTTATGCATGCTTTTTACTGGTAAAACCCTTTCTGTCTCGTTCTGGGCTTCTCAGTACAAGACATGTAACCGCCTTGGAGTGGGTCCAGCTAAAGGGCCCTAAGGTGATTAAGGGACCGGAGTATCTGACAAATGAGGAGAGGCTGAGAGCGCTGGGACTGTTCACGCTGGAGAAGAGAAGGCTCAGGGGGGATCTTGTCAGTCAGCCTTGTGGGAGGGAGTAAAGAAGATGGAGGCAGGCTCTTCACAGTGGTCCCCAGTGACAAGGCAGAAGGCATTGTGCACAAATTGAAATACAGGAAATTCCACTTAATAATAAAAAAGACTCAGTTTTGTGAGTCTGAGCAACCACAGGAACAGGTTTCCCAGAGGGGTGGTGGTGCCTCCATTTTTGGAGATGCTCAAAAACGAGTTGGACATGGCCCTGTGCAGTCTGGTTTTGATGACTTTGAGTTGGTAAGACTTATGGCGACGGGTGGGGAACAGGCGTGGGAACTGTGGACTAGATCTCCAAAGGCTCTCCCTTCCATCCTCAATGACGTGAAATTGAGAGCAGAAGGATCAGTTTAAAGGAGGTGTGGATAAACTGAGGAATTTGTTGTTTTTATCCAGCCATTGTGTTGATACATCCCCACTACTACTGCAAAAGATCAGTAGCTACAGCATAAGGTTTCTTTGTGTCTTTTTGCCTCAGCGTTGCTGCTGTTTCCTGTTCAAGTACAAAAAGTACATGTAGGACCCAGAAGGAGCAGACCCTGGTAAATAAAGATTAGTGACTTGAGGATTATATGCTGATACTCGGTGATACGAGAGAAACTTGAAAAGGTTGTACCGATCATCTTGATAAGTGCTGTGGGTGTTTACTGAGGAATCGATTCTTTGAATACAAAGGAAATTTGCCAGCTTTCCTGTGTGGTCCCTCACCTACTAAGTTGTTGAGTATGATTGAATGTTGTGATGTTTTGCCAAAATCTGGTGTATCGTAAACACTAAGTAAGTTAATCTCCTAGAGGCGAAACTTAACAGTAATATTTGCAGATGTGTAGGAATAGCAAAGCAAGCAACTGAATGAACAGAACATAAATGTGTGTTCATTCTTAGCAACTGCGGTGGTGTTCACCGAGTAAGCAGGAATGATTTGGGGGTACCTTTTTCAGTCCGAGTTTGTATAACATTAAACAATTTTTTCTGTCTGGATCTAAAAAATCACTTCAGCAGAGGTTACACAAGCAAATTCACAGACTAAATTCCTGTGTTTGGTGCCCCAGAGGCTATTGGGTAATTTCTCAGAAGGTTGTTTGATTCCACCTTTCCGTTCACTATAGCTGCTCCTGCCCTACCGATGCTTATAGGTTGCCCTACAGAGAGATGACAGCTGTAAATTTGAGACTGTGTCACATTTTCTCAGTTTTTGTATTTTAGACAAAAAAATTAAAGATGCAGTATGGGCAGATGTTATTCTTCTCCACACCCCCCCCCCCCCCCAAGCAAACTGTGGCTATCATGTAGAATTCTTTAAAAATTTGGTAAAACGGGGTTCTTCCAAGTAGGCCAGTTACTCATTTACTGAACATGTTTACTGTTGATCATAGTAAACCTATCAGCAGTACCAGATTGGATTCGTGAAAATTTTTTTCCCCCTTTTCCTTTAGTAGTGGAGCATCAGAGTTACTTAAGTGCTTAACAGAATTTTTAACTGTGTTACAGAAGATGATGTAATTTGTTGCATATGTGATTTTTCTAAGTGAAGGGAAAAATGATGTCTGGCTTGGTACAGGTGAATTTTTAGTGTCTTGGAAACTTTTGGATTACATAATGCTGTGAAGTTGGAATGCTTAAGATTTTGTATTACAGTGAACATTCCACTTGGCGTACTGCAGCGTTCATCTTTGCAAAGTACATGATGCCACAGCTATTCAGTGCAGTTTGTCTTTTTATTCTTTACCATACAAAGGAGTTCTGGCTTGGTTGGTTTAAACAATAAACTGCTTTTTACTTGTGCTTTCATTATTCTATACTGTCACAGTGTGCTTTCCAGAATTATGGACTAGTTCAGCAATTTCGTTTAAGAATAGGTGTCATACAACCTGACACATGATGATCTTTAGGGTTTTTCCATTATTGTGTAGTGGAGCTCATGATGGACAGGTTCAAAACATGCTCCAATACACATGATTCCAGAGAATATACCAGTGGTATGTTTGTCTCTACTGTAGCTTGAAATCTGCTGTGCTGAAAGAATGTAGAAGTAAAGCCAAACCATGTATTGAGTACGTTGCTCAGCGTGATGGCTCACTTCAGTAATCAACTTCTTAGTGCGTTCAAGAGTTTTTAAAGTCTGGTGCTTTGTAGGTATTGGTGGTACATTTGTAGCTGTGGCAATGAATCCAGTATGGTTTAGGATTTCTTCTCACTGGAAGACATGTCATAGGAAAGGTGAAATGGGAAAATGGCAGAGACTGCTGCTCTTGCCTGTGGTTACTCCTGTGGGAACTCTGTTGCTAGCTCCAACAGTTTGCTGTAAGGATACTCTTGCAGAAGGAAGTTTCAGTTACACTTCAGCTGTAATACTTCACCTCCGAAATCTGAAAACTGTAGTGCTATAGCACATGTTTATTCGTGCTTTGGAAGTCCATGTTTGGGATGAGGAAGGGGGTGAATACTGAAAATCACCACGAGTGAAGTAATTACTGTTTCTGTGAGAGACTTCTGCATCAGGCAAAGGCAATAGGGGAGCTGTAGTATTTTTGAGAACTTCACATATATGACTAGGAATACTGTTTAGACTTGTAGTTAATCAGCTGGTTACTTTTGTGCAACAAATAATACTGTTCTTGTGCTAATAAATTAAGGCAATGACTTAGCACAGGCTGTTCAATGTTTGTTTTGAGGTTCCTAAAGCTCTATTTACATTCTTGCTCTTAATTTGCAGGTCACAGATCAAAAAACCAAAGGTAAGAATCTTTGTTCTTAAAGAGTATTTTTATTGACTTGAGCCAAGGCTCGGATCTTGATCAAAACTGTTGGACAAGGAAGGGAAATTATGAGTCAAGATGACATACTGAAGCTGTGTATTCAGAAGAAATAAAAGCTGAGGTGGCTAAAATGGAGAACCTAAAGCTATCCATGGTGTCAGCATCAAAATACTTGAAGAGGGAACGAGGATTGTGGATAAAATAGGATAGCTGAAATATTTACTTTTCAGTTTTGTAAATATTTTAGGCAGTGGAATGAAAGACAGGGAAAGTACTGCTTATGGTGAGATACCAAAATGAGTGAAAATTACTTAATTTTGGAAAATTAAGAGAAGTTCAGCCACCTAAAAGTCCAACAGATGAGGCAGGTCTGATGATGGAGCATCCTGAAAGTTCGGATTACTTTGCTGATGTAAAAACACACTCAATCTTGGTTTGTGTGTCAGTTTTCTAAAAGTTCTGTGGGGAAATTTGCATTCTTGACAAAAGAGAACTAAGATAGTAACAATCTTACAGCTAACTACCTTTTTTCAGTTTTGGGCAATGAAGCCTATATAGAGAAATTGGAAAACCCTTATCAAAAAGGAATGTGGGAATAATGCATTCATGTTGGCAAAGACTCGCTTGTTTTGATCTCACATTTGTAAAAGTTTTACTGGTTCTGGTCACTCTGCTGGGGAGGGGTTTCTGGGCATGCTTTTCTTGTATTAATCTTCAGCAAAGGCTAGAGCAGGCATAGTAATTCTTCCTTTCCTTTTGGAGTCTGCGGTCTTAGCAATTACACCTTCCAGGTGCCTGGCTAGGAATTTCTTTCGCTGTGTTTGAAAAAATAACATGGAAAATGTGAGTAAGGGCTCGCAAGTCTGGAGTCTTTTAAGCAAATTTTGTGATGGTGTTAGTTCCTCAAGGACTTGCTTGTGGTTTTCCTCTTCTCCAATGCATAATAGCCCTCAGAAGCAGCTTGTCCTTGCCTATAGGGGCACCTGGTGACCAGCTGGAAAACTTTAGACAAGCCCAGTATCGTCGCTGTATGTAGGACTGCCTTTTGAGTGAGAGCCAACGATTATTGCCTTACTTAAGAGCAGTACAGAGGACTCAGATTTGTTAACTCTGGATCTAAGAGCAGGTTGGGGTTTTTTTCCTCCCTCTTTTTTGTTTTGGCAGTGGCTGTGTGGCCTAGTAAGCAGGTGAACACTTGGGATCTGATTTCAGATCTCCCAAAAGGGTGATGCATAACAATTCAAAAACCAGTTGAAGATCAGGGAATAGAGCAGGATGGGAGGGAACCAGTTATATTTGACTGCTCATATTTTAAAAAGACTCATTGCCCAGGGTAGTATTCTTTGCCAACTTTATGTTTCCAAGAAATTTGGGGCTTAGAGCAAAATACTTGCTGAGGGCAGAGTTTCATCCTGGGGTGCAGAGCAGCACCTGGAAGCAAGAGGTTTGCTGCTACTGCTTATTCCTGCTTCTTGAATTAAATTGCTCTTCGATAAGGTTGAAGTTGTACAGTATTTCGGAGAAGAGTGAAATTACGAAAGGAAAGTTGCAGCGAGTTCTTGTAGCTAATACAGGTTTAAGTGGAAAAATTTCTCATTTTCACTCTTCCTGTTTTTCAGTGCCCGAAGTGACGAAACCAAGTTTAAGCCAACCAGTGGCTGCCAGCCCAATTGGCAACTCTCCATCGCCACCAGTCAATGGTGGCAACAATGCCAAAAGGGTGGCAGTGCCGAACGGACAACCGCCAAGCGCCGCCCGCTACATGCCTCGGGAGGTGCCGCCGCGATTCCGTTGCCAGCAGGACCACAAAGTGTTACTGAAACGTGGGCAGCCCCCTCCACCATCCTGTATGCTCCTTGGGGGTGGAGCAGGGCCTCCTCCCCCAACAGCACCAGGAGTAAACCCAAACAACGCACAACCAGTGACAGGAGCACTGCTGCAGAGCGACAGTGGGACTGCAACAGGCAAGTAGTAATAATAATACCAGTATTAAGTGAACACGTGTGTGTGCATGGCAGAAAAAGGATCACTAAAAGAGCACGTAAGCATATCATTATGTAATAAAACTCCTCAGTTTACTTCTGGAGAGCTTCTACTATTTTAGCATATAGTTTTCTTTTGCTGTTAGCAGCAATGGATGCAATTTTTACCACTAGATGGAACAAGAAAGAGTATTACTTTTTTAGAAGTATGTTTTGGATGGTTCGAATTGAATGCTGTGATGCTCTTAAGACTGCAACAAGGTAAACACAGTCCATGGCTAAACAGAATTATGTGGTTGTCATTGTGTAGTTCTTAGTGGCTCTCTAAGTTTCTTAGATGATACGAATTTCCTATCTTGTCACATTTTTATGTGATCTGGTAAAACAGACATGTAGATACAATGTCTGTAAATGGCAGGTGTCTGCCACTTCTCATCTGGATGACATAGAAAGATGGTCCTTTTGCTCCTGGCTTTTTTTGGTACTAATCTTTCTCCTTAGCTAAGCCTTTTTATAGAAGTGGTGGTTGTCCTGTATTTTCTGTTCTGTTCACTTTGAATTCCAGATGATGAATTGGTTTTAAGATTGTTTTATGAGCATGGGGAAATCATGACTGCTCCTGAATTCTTTTAGACCCTCAGGGAATTGAAGTAACTGTAATATTTCCTCCTTAAGTTGTGATAGTAGAACAAACAAAATTCCACTCAAGACATCTGCCTTCTAAAGAAAATCTCAGGTGATCTGAGAAGGCAAGCGCAACTTCAGTTGTAACAATAAGGATGTTTAAAGAAGAAATAATAGATGCTTGAAAGTCAGAAGAAGAAGAAAGTAACAATACTGCTATGCCTGAGTTTGCCTTCAAAAACCATGCCAGATTAATGGAATGGTTTATTTTTTTTTTTACTACAGTCTTGGAGAACATAAACTTCTTATAGGTCTCTGTGATTCAGAAGGAAAAACAGAGGTGACTTGAAATTCTGCAATCAAGAAGCTAGATGGGATGACCATCTTTATTACAAAGGATTCTAGGAAAATTAATAACTCCATCTGTTTTGTGGTTTCCGTTCTTGAATTCCTTTGTGGCAAATCCCTGTTTGACAAGATTATTTATCTTCTTGTCCTTGGTGTTCCCTATTTAATAAGGGGAGGGTGGGAAGTGAATTTCAGACCACAGTGGCAAAGCTTTATCTAGTCACTTTAAAAACAGGTCTCTTGGAGATGGCTGATTTTGATAAAACATCTTGAAGGTGAAGAGGGGAAAAAACCAGGCCAAAGTCTTTCAACTATTTATAAAATACTGGCATTATGTCGGCACTGGTTTACCTTCACAGTGATTGTAGTAGACTGACAAAGGAGACTTTGTGGTAGTGAAGCATTCTGTTTTCAGAATCTCTCATGAACAGCATTTTTTTGCTGTTGGATGCATTATATGACGACAGTTTTGAAGTATTTTAGAGGCTCCTTAAGTTCTGTGTACTTCATTTGACACCTAATGTTTGTTTTTCTGATACTGAAACTCAATTTTATGAATTCTCATATTTTCACATTAAATGGTGCATTGACTACTAACATGTTAAGTGGTTGTATTTTACTGATTGTGACAACTTTTTATGCCAGTAGTTAGTTGCTTTATCCTGGTGTAAGTTAGGAGTGTTGCCAAGAAAGATACGGGTACTTCAGACCTGCCTGACCACATCCAAATTTCTGTACCATAGCACAGTTAACTGGGCTGGGGAGCTGGCCAGGGTTAAAAATAGCCCAGGTTGTTTTTTAAAGCTGATTTGAGTCTGGGTGATTTACCAGTTCAGCTCACTGAATATCAATGGGAACGGATGCGCTAGCGTATGAGAGTAGGTGTGTCACAGGAGGGGGAATGAGTGACTGGACACGAGAAAGGCTGGGGCTGTCACTTGGGATGCTTCATCAAAGTGCTTATGGAAGTATGGTGTTGCTGTCTGTCTCACACATCATTTAATCCCATCAGAGATCCTGGCTGTTTAGAACCTGGATTTCAGATTGGGCCCAGTTCTGTCAGGCACTTACACACTGATACTGTGATGAATTCATCACACGTGAAAACAAAAGCATATTCCCAAAGGGGAAAATAATGCTGCTTACCTATTCCTTCTCACTGTTATATCTGCCACATAGCCATAGATGGTGTTGGTCAGGCTTTAACACAAAAAGTCAATACATAATCCTTCTTTACATGGGTCTCTTTCTACCAGAATTGAAATGCTTCCATTAGATGGTAAAAACTCTGAATTCCCTGAAAGATAACACCAAATTTTCCATTGTCTCGTAGCAATATGGGGTGTTGGGGTGGAGGGTGGTCTATATAATTCTTCCAATACCAATGGTGATCAGTATGTGCAAGACAATTTTGGAAAACAAAGCTTAAATTTCATTGGTGAGAGTCTTCCAATAGTTACAATACGCTCTAAGAATCACCACCATGTCTCACAGCAGAGCTGCGTCTTCATTTCAGGACTCATTCAATCCTTTCACTTATTTCAGTTCCATACTTCCATTTCTAAAAGCAGTAACTTTTTTCATCTTAGATCAAAACCATGTTGGTCTTCAGCCTGTTTGTTATTAAGGAAGAGTCTGCTGGAGAACCGAGAGCCCTTCCCCATTATCTTACGGCAAAACAACAAACTGCCAAAATTTTGTTGCTGCTGTCAAGTTTAGCAAGGAGAAGCTGGTTTTATAAAACACTGCATTAAATTGTGTCCTAGTCCGCTGTGTTAGCATCCTAATCTTAGTGCTTTTAGAATGTCTTCGCAGAAATGAAAGGAAAATACTGTGTTAAAATCACCTGTGTGAAGATCCTGCTAAGTTCATAGCTGCCTCTGTCTGCGTCATTCATTTGCTGAATCATTGCTGAGTTCAAGACAGCAACCTTGCAGTCTTTTGAACTTGTCTTTGACTGGTCCCCTGAAGCTGTTCCTGTGATCAGTCAAATCTGAAGGTTTAAATGGGGAGGGCGGAGGGGAGGGCTACTCCATATACTGAAAAGATAGCCAGATGCAAATATCAGTACAGAGTCACACTTCCTAGCTATTGTTAAGTTTGTACTGGAGATTAAGGCAGCAGAAGGAACAGAATGTGTATGGGAACTACTTGGACTTTTGGATCTTGGTTTAATGGATGAAGACAAACTTTGTTTGTCAGTATTCAAAGCTTACGGGAGTTCTAACCTTGCTGTGAAATCTGGATCTTTACTGGTGGCCCTCAAAGACGGGGGATCTGGAAGGCATTGAGTGGGTGTTCACTGCTTAAGCTAACAAATTGAAAGCCTGAGACAGGCACTGAAAGCTGATTTCTTTACCTTCTATTAAAGGTAGTAGCAAGCAGAAATTGTGTTCACTTTTGAGTATATAACATAGGAGCTTAAGCAGGGGAAGAGAGGAATTAAACGTTTTTGAAGGTCATTGTGCCTTATTTTCATGGAAGCTGACATAAGCCGGTATTGGTAGTAAGTAACGTATATATTCAGCTATGAATACTGATGCAGATGTTACTATGAACTTCATGCTCTTCAAAATAAGTTAAACTGGTTGGGTGGGCTGAGTAAGACTTATATTAGAGGTTGGTACATAGCTTTGTAGAAGGGAGATTGTTAGTGGGAATTTGTGTTGAGGGTGATTTAGTGTCCCTTAGTATTAAAAATACATAGAAAAATGAGTGAAACCCTATATAGAGAACAACACCGAAGTACTAATGGACTTAAATTATTTAGAGGCTCTGAGGTAATTATGTGGATAGCAAGGGAGTCTTGGCTGACGTTTTAAACTAATGATAACATGTCTGCATATGTGGACATCGTGTTGCCAGCACTGACGTAGGCTTCGTCCATTGTGGCACCGTGTTAATTTGTCTGCTTTAAAACTGTGTATAAGTGTCTTGTCCGTGTGAAGTCATACCATGTAGGACATAATAATGAGGGGCCTCATTCATTGTCATTCATCCTGCTAATTTCCTCATAGTAACTCCAAAGCTCATTGAACTTGCAGGTTACACCGTACTATGTGCAAAGCCAGCAAAAAACTAACCCATCAAAAAGTGGAGGGCTTTGTGTTGAGTTAGTGAATACAGTTGACTTAGTTAAAGAGCCTAACTGCCATCAGAACTGTCACAAATGAGAAATGAAGCTTGAGGAACTTGAAGTAGGGAGAGCTGGTGAGAGACAGAAGGAAAAATGAAATCTCTTACTAGCCTCCATCCAGTGGCAGAGATCAGCTTAGCTGCTCACAAAACCACAAACTGTGGTTTCTCGGGTAAATATAGCTGTGACATAACTGAGGAGTAATTATATACAGAATACAGCTTGTACACTACTATCTAAAAATTGTAGTTTTTGTAGCTTAGGACTCTTTCAATTTACATAACTCTTGGAAATAGTTCTGTTTAGGAAAGTGTTGAAAGAAATTCCCAGTAGCACATTTGAAGCTGAAGAATAGAATTCTTCAGCGTTATATATTCCTTAGTTTTTGCCTTTAATAATTTATCTTTTGATCCGTAATAAATGGTAGTTTTTTTGAGTCAGTTGAGTAGCAGACCAACAGCTGACGGCATGTGCACACACATGCATGTGAATGTGTGCACAGACACGTTATTGTTCTATATATAGTGTGATTTTAAATGTGTATTTGAAAAGTCTACAACCAGTATCAGTAATGTTAATGAACTGGGTTGTGATTATTATGTTGAACTTAGAGCTGGACTGTTAGCAGAGGTAGTGAGTCAATGGTAAACTCAAATAGCTGCAAAATGCTTGTGTGGAGTTGGTTGAAAGGTTTTTATCAGTATTTTAAATGGTGTTTTCCGACTTGATGTTCTTCCAAAGCAATTTTGTTACATGTTTGAGGGAAGAGTTCTTGTTAATGAAAACAGTAATCAGTCATGACAAAAATGTGATGTTCAGGGCTTGTAAAGAATATTGCTTATTAATGACCTTTTTGGGTGTGTGGTTTGTGGTGTTTTTTAGATTCAGCAATTGGAGGTGCTGCTGCTTCAAATTATGCAAATTCCACTTGGGGTCCTGGAGCCTCCTCCAACAGCGGCACCAACGCCAACCCAACTCACATCTGGGACAAGGTGATTGTAGACGGGTCTGACATGGAAGAGTGGCCTTGTATTGCCAGCAAAGATGCTGAGTCTTCTTCCGAAAACACCACCGATAACAACAGTGCCTCGAACCCTGGCTTGGAGAAGAATGCTCTGCCAGGAAGCACCACTAGTAACAAAGGAAAAGGAAGCCAGTGCCAGTCTGGAAGCACTGGAAACGAATGTAATCTTGGGGCCTGGAAATCTGATCCCAAGGCTAAATCTGTTCAATCTTCCAACCCTGCTGCCGAGAGTAACAACGGACTAGGTAATTGGAGGAACTTGAGTGGACAAGATAGAATCGGTTCCGGTTCTGGCTTCAGCAACTTTAACCCAAATAGCAACCCGTCGGCTTGGCCAGCACTGGTTCAAGAGGGCAATTCTAGGAAAGGGACTTTGGAATCTGATAGTGGTAGCTCCAATGCACAGATTAGCACAGTAGGTCAGACCTCTAGGGAACAGCAGTCAAAGATGGAAAATGCGGGTGTTAACTTTGTCTCTGGCAGAGAACAGGCTCAAATTCATAACACTGATGGACCAAAAAATGGAAACACTAACTCCTTGAACTTAAGTTCACCAAACCCTATGGAGAATAAGGGAATGCCCTTTGAAATGGGCTTGGGGAACCCTTCCAGGAGCACTGACACCCCTTCACAAAGCACTGGAGAAAGAAAGACTGGGAGTGTTGGATCTTGGGGTACAGCTAGGGGGTCTTCTGGAACTGACACAGTCTCTGGGCAGAGCAATTCTGGAAACCATGGGAACAATGGAAAGGATAGAGAGGACTCCTGGAAAGGAGCTTCTGTTCAAAAACCTAATGGGTCAAGAAGTGATTCTTGGGATAACAATAACCGGTCTACGGGTGGTGGGTCTTGGAACTTTGGCCCTCAGCATGCAAATGAAAGCAAATGGGGTGAAGGGAACAAATTAACATCTGGGGTCTCTCAGGGAGAATGGAAACAGCTGTCTGGGTCTGATGAACTGAAGATTGGAGAATGGAGTGGTCCAAACCAACTAAATTCTAGCACTGGAGCATGGGACAATCAAAAAGGCCACCCTCTTCCTGAAAACCAAGGCAATTCCCAGGCTCCCTGTTGGGGAAGATCTTCCAGCTCTGCGGGAAGTGAGGTTGGAGGTCAAAGCACTGGAAGCAACCACAAAGCAGGAAGCAGTGACAGTCACAATTCTGGACGCCGATCATACAGGCCTACGCATCCTGATTGCCAGGCAGTCTTGCAGACTTTGCTGAGCAGGACTGATTTGGACCCCCGAGTGCTTTCAAACACCGGCTGGGGTCAAACTCAAATTAAGCAGGATACGGTGTGGGATATTGAAGAGATGCCACGGCCCGAGGGAAAGTCTGATAAAGGAACTGAGGGGTGGGAGAGCTCTGCCACACAGACAAAGAACTCAGGGGGCTGGGGTGATGTACCCAGCCAAAGCAATCAAATCAAGTCTGGATGGGGTGAGCTCTCAACCCCAACGGAGTGGAAGGACCCCAAAAATACTGGAGGATGGAATGACTATAAGAACCCCAATTCTTCTTCTAACTGGGGAGGAGGAAGAACAGAAGAAAAATCATCTTCCTCTTGGAATGAGAGCTCTAGTAAGGATCAGGGGTGGGGTGGACGGCAACCTAATCAAGGATGGTCTTCTGGAAAGAACGGTTGGGGAGAGGAAGTTGACCAAACGAAAAACAGCAACTGGGAAAGTTCAGGAAATAAGCCAGTGTCTGGTTGGGGTGAAGGTGGGCAAAGTGAGATTGGAACTTGGGGTAATGGTGCAAATACAAGCTCTGCTTCAAAGGGTGGATGGGATGATTGTAAAAGAACTTCAACATGGAATGAGACGGGTCGACAGCCCAACTCCTGGAATAAGCAGCAGCAGCAGCACCAGCAGCAACAGCAGGAGACTTCTGGTTCCTGGGGTCCACCGCCCCAAACTCCAAGTAACGGGCGACCTCCAAACGCAAACTGGAACAGCGGACCACAGCCAGCTGCTCCCAAAGAGGAGGAGCCTAGTGGCTGGGAAGAACCTTCTCCACAGTCAATCAGTCGAAAAATGGATATTGATGATGGCACTTCAGCATGGGGAGATCCTAGCAGTTATAACTACAAGAATGTGAACCTGTGGGACAAGAACTCACAAGGAGGACAGGCGCCACGGGAGCAGAGCCTGCCTACTCCGATGACTAGCAAATCACAAGCATCAGGTACTAGTCCCGTTCCTTTTTTCGACAAGCTCCTATGTATGAATGTAACCTTAATGCATGAGAGATACTCATGTAGCCTCCAATTCCCAATAGCTTTATTCCGTAAAGAAAACCACTTTCTTATTTGAACATTTTGGTTTATATTTTAAGTGTCTTTAAAACTTGAATCAGTTAGTCCTCTGCTTCTTGTGCCTTGGTATTTGGGATCTGAATACTGGTCAGCTTGCCAGTAAAAGAAAATGTTTGTCAGCTGACAAATCTGTGTATTCAGTCTGAATTTTGAAGAACAGTTTGAATTACAGAATTGTAGAATCATTTAGGTTGGAAAAGACCTTTAATATCATTGAGTCCAACTGTTAACGTAGCACTGCCAAGTCCGTCACTAAACTGTGTCCCTGAGCGCCATGTTTACGTGTCTTTTTAAATCCCTCCATGGATGGTGACTCAACCGATTTCCTGGACAGCCCCATTCTAGTGCCTGACAATCCTTTCTGTGAAGAAATTTTTCCTAATATCCAATCTAAACCTCCTCTGGCTCACCTTGAGGCTGTTTCCTCTTGCCCTATCGCTTGTTACTTGGGAGAAGAGGCCAACCCCCACCTCTGCAACCTCCTGCCAGGTAGTTGTAGAGACTTGCAAGGTCTCCCCTGAGCCTCCTTTTCTCCTTAACTCACATTTTTCATATTTAATTGTTAGAAAAATGAGGAGAAATTCTTTACTTACTTTAGTCAAAAGCATTTGGCTCTGAAACACTCAGTTAACACTTGAAATTGAGCATGTCTGTGATTTAGTCTTTTAGCTTAATTTGGTTCTGCTGTATGATAAAGAATACTTAGCAAAATATTTTCTTCTTTGAAAGAAGGACAAGAAAAAGTTGCATAGCTTGGAAATATATTAAGATGTTATTGTTATGTAATCTCTTCTCTGACTCAGACATGCTTTAAAGAATACTATTTCATTTTAATATGTACTTCAAAGATGTCCTTATTCTTTCTTCGGTATACGAAAGCCCTGGCTTAGTCTGGTGCTTTTAATTAGTCACAAAAGTTCGCCAGATAGGAGGACAGCATTAGATGTGGGGTTCATGTTTAACCTGGGAGAAGAGTATTACTCATCCTAGCATTCTCTTCTTTTTCATCCCTGGAGGTCAGTGCTCACTCTGAGTTTGATGTGAACAGTTGTCAATTCTGCAGCACCCACACTATTGAGAATGTCAGGTCCTCAACAGAAAGAATTAAGCAGTAGATTAATGATGTGGTGCTGCACTGCAGTAAATAGTTCGTTGTCTAAATGGTCTGTAATGAAAACTCTTTCTCCTTTGTGCAGTCTGGAGCAAAAGCACTCCACCTGCTCCAGATAATGGTACGTCCGCCTGGGGTGAGCCAAATGAAACCAGTCCTGGGTGGGGTGAAGTAGATGATACAGGAGCATCGACAACAGGCTGGGGGAATGCACCTTCCAACGCCCCGAATGCCATGAAATCTAGTGAGTATAGGCCAGATAACAGTTTCTTTGCAACGGTCCTGGAGATTTTTAGTGTTTGGCCTTTTGATATAGGTCACCCATGGAGGAATTGTTATCCGAGGCCTAGAAGCAATGTTGAATGTCATGTAAGATTTTGATGGATGAGTTGATTAAGTGCTTACAAATGACTTGGACTTTGTCTTTTAAGGTAATGAAAAGTTTCTTAACTAAACCATTAAATGAGAAAGCTCTGATTTGTGGAAGTGTTGAAACATTAGAGCCTGTGAGTGAGGAAATGTCTTCTCAAAATGTCTTTTCTTCTCTGGCTGCCCACACGTTCCTTAGCTTATAAACTTGTTGCATGATAAATCACTTGTCGTGATCATATCAGAAAAAGGAATGCACAGTACAGACAGATTTCACGGTGGAGGCCATGGCATGGTAATCTGTGTTTTGGTAATGCAACTTCTTTTCATTAGATGGTTTGTTGGGTCTTTTTGGTGTGGAAAATTGTAACCCTTAAGAACTGAACTTTCTCTTGTGGTTGAACATAAATGGATGAATGTTTTCTGGATATTAGCTGCCTACAGCTGTGTTCACCATGAATGACATCCTGTTGAAATATTCAAAAAAATTTACTTAGAACTTTTGCTGTATTAAAAGTTTTATTTTTGTAGAAATTATTCTTGCTGATGTAAGCTGGTTTTGTAGAATTTTTATTTCTTTTTTTTTTAAGGAAAATAACAACAAACAAAAGCAATCAGCTGCTGATACAACATAGTCACTTTATAGCAGAAGCCAATAATGTTTGGATATGAAGTTTCCAGTAGGAAATATTGATAATACGTGACTGTTACTGAACTTGACTTATGATGCCTGTTGTAAAACTGTTTCCAGTTAGAAGTTGCTTTTGCAACATGTAATTGTTTGGAATGAAATGCTCTATGCAGATGGTATGCTGCCAGGTCATTCTCCTTCCCTCCCACCCCAATTAAACAGTTTGGCTATTTATGAAACAAGACTGGGGAAAAAAGCATTGTTTCCTTAGGGTTAACAACATAGCAGCCTGCCTTGGTGGCCCGTACTGCTTCCTGTGCCTGCCACACAACCTCGACACTTTGCAGGATGCTAAACTTTTTTTTTAGGTGGATCTCTTCTTTCATCTGTTAAAAAGCCACCTAAATATGACCAAAAACAGAGCCCCTGAAATGCTGATGATCCATTGCAAATTCTATGGATTTGTTAATGCTTATGATAGGACAAGCAAGTGACCACTCGTAGTCTTTAAAGACTAACTGGTCTTCATGTGTGACATAACAAAGAGCTGCAGCATGTGTGTAGTATTTTGTACATAAGTGGTCCCCAGCTCTAGAGAAACAAAATACAGGGAGTTTCCCATGACAGCTGTTTGAGGTTGGGCTGTTGTAGGTCACCGGTGTTAAGAGCTGATCTCTTCATTCTCCTGTGTTCTGTGACTGCTCTCTAAACTCCTTTCTAATTGGCACCCAGAAGGAATGAAGAAGACAGCTACGTTATTCAGTGATGTAAGGGGAGATTTAATGTCTTGGATAAGTTGGAAGAAGGAATTGGGACAAAGAGCCTGCAAAGGTGTAATTTTGGTTGAAGGTAAGGACAGGATGCAGACAAGCAATGGTTGGAAAAGAAAGCAAGGGTTTAGATCCAAAGAAGGGAAGCCTAGATCACTGTTCTGTTTAAAAAAAAAATGGATTTACATAGCTTTACCAGCGTTATATAGGAATTCTCTGACAGAAGTAGGAATAAATTCAGTTTTCTGTAACACCATTATTTTGTCTTTATCTTGAAAGTTTTTCTTTGTTTACTGTAGCCATTTTTGCCTCCTCACTCAACAAATGAAGAAAATTAAGCAGGAATACTACAGACAAGTCATCTTTACACCCCTGTCCAGATTCATGTTCAGGAATCTCAGACCTGAGAGCTGTCAATGCAGAAAAACAGTCTCTGGTCATGTAGTTAAAACCAGGATCATGGTACTATATTTAAACACTGGTGTGCAAAATTAATTAAAGCTGCAGGGACTACCCCATGTATGACATTTCCAGATTAAGTTCTTGACTCTGCAGTCATAATTCTTAGATGTAGCCATTTCTGTGTAAGTAGCGTGATTAAAGGGTCAAGAGGTGGATTTTTGCGCTTGGACCAGTGTATTTTCTAAGCAACCCTTAATTTTGGTAAATGAATATACTTTAAAAAGTATGTTTCCTGTGAAGTATCTGAGTTATTTATGGTGGATTTTAAGGTAGCCCTTAAACTGCCATGAAGTGCTGCTGTACTTATCTTCAGCATGACTCCCCTGATAATAGGCTAATTACGTACAATTCCTGACTCTTTTTCGCATTCGGATTTTCTGCTGTGTATGTTAATATCCTTAGCCCTGAGTTCCATACTCAAACCCCAGGCATTTTATGAAAAAGTGGGATGATGGAAATCTTTTCTTGAAGGTGATGAGTGCTTAGGAAATAAATATGCAGAATGAAGAGTTACAGCAGGAAGGGGAACAGTTGGACAGTGGACAAGCTGAGGATTTGAGCTCTTGTTGGCTTCTCCGTTGAGGTCAGAATTCTGTGTTGCCTCACAGCTGGTGCTAGAGAGTAACAGCAAGAAAAGAAGGAAATGGGGAGAAGTCTTGAGTCTGAACTGATACGATAAAATGGTTGTGGCTTTCTGGAAAAGGCATCTCAAACAGCACTGCTAATAAGTCTTTCCAGTGACATTGTTGAGAACAGTGCAATTCAAGTAGAGGTGGGGTTTTTCCACAATAAACTACTTTTGGTGTTACATGTACCAGAACACAATGTCAGGTCTCTTCTTCAGATTCTACTTAGTTGTTACTTCTTAAAGTGTTCTTGGTTCTGTAATTTTGTGAGAGTTTAGTGCAAGGGAAATGTTAAGGTTTTGAAGGAAGAGAGGAAATAACTGATAAGCCACCTGAACCAGAATCCTGAGCACCCTTGGGTTTTGAGTCCTGGGCGTCTTTCATTTACACTAGAAAATAATAGGTTGCCTTTTAAAGAAATCCAAATGCAGCTCTATCTGTATAAGAGAAGAGGTCCCTATGGCTTTTCTATCTTTAAGGGTTTAACATTGTGTTAAGATAGTTGCAAAACATGACGTTAACATGCCACCGAATCTCTTGGGTTTTGGGATTCACACACAAGTTTTTACAACTGTTTGAGTGAAGAGTCTTTTTTTTTTAATTACTCCTTTGGGGTTCTGATGATCTCAGCTAATCTTGCAGTGTCAAATCACCAGCTGCATGGTATTGTAGACTGCTTTTGAGCGCTTATTCTTTTTTCTGAAGGTTCTAAATCTATGCAAGATGGCTGGGGAGAGAGTGATGGGCCAGTGACAGGAACGCGTCATTCCAGCTGGGAAGAGGAGGAGGAGGGAGGAGTCTGGAACACAGCAGGCTCTCAGGGAAGCAGTTCCTCCCACAACTCAACAAGCTGGGGGCAAGGAGGAAAGAAAACACAAATGAAGGTAAAATGCATGAATGATTCATAACTACTGTGTCTGAAAGCAATGACTGATATGTTAGAGCGTTATAATAGTTCTTTTAGAAGGGTAATACAGGATTCAGCTAGAAAGGTGCCTGTTACAACAGTGTAAAAATGGGAGGTTTCTGGATTTGTTTTAATATATTACACCTGTTGTGACTAGTGTATCTGCCAGTAGGTGTCAAATTCTTTTGGTATGTAAGCTGCAGAGGCATTGCTAAATGAAACTGAGCAGTAAGTATCCCAGGGCTATAGCTCTTCTTTTGTTGGTACATCTTTCTGTGTTAGGGTGCTGCTCTTCACCTTGCATAGCCTGCTGAACTTCAGATTCCACAGTCCCTTTGGCACATGCACTTCTGTTTCTACTGACTGTTTTATGTAGGCCTGGCTTGTTTGTTGCTATTGACCTTTGGCCCCGAGCAGGAGCTTGGCTATAGTCCCCAGTAAATTGCTTTCTAAGGCTTGTTTGCATTAAAAGTTTTCTAGTACATTAACAAACACTTGGTACTGTATTAACATTAGGACTATGCTTTTTCTGCTTCTAATCACATAGGTAGGACAAACTCAAAAGGCGGGTGTGCGGAGCAGCTTCCTAGGACTTGGAAACACTGTTGTGACGTGGGAGGGAGTTTCACAATTCCTATTTTGCAAAAATTATTCTTGTGAACTTGTTTCTCGCTTAAAGCTTTTTTAACTACCAAAACGACCGTCCAAAATAATTTTCTGTTGAACTGTGTTCAGTTTAGGTTTTGATCACCTGTAAATTACAGTAAGGCCAAATTAAGAACCATGTCAGCACATGTAAGAGAAACCGTACTAAAGGGAAGAAAGCTGAGGAAGAAGTCTACGTCTGTGTGATGGATTAAGAACGTAGTAAACTGTAACAGAAGAAAAATTAAATAACATTCACAAAGCTAAAAATGAATAACGTTCACAAAGCTTTCCAGGTTCCAGAATGAAACTGAAGGTGTGATAAACGTTCTACATAGCAGGTGTTCATCCAGTTTGGTGTACCTACCTAATGGTGAACAGTCTTATGAGAAACAAAAGAAGAAAAAAGTATTTGGTAAATGTTTCCAACCACACAAAATCTTCTAAGTGATTTGTTCAGGAGATGAATTTCTGTGATACCAGGATTTTCATTCAACACTTGTGCATCCCAAGGATAAAACAGAATTTAAGAAATCAAGAAGTTGCTTAAGAATATTTTTGTCTTTTTTTTCTCTCTTCAGTGCGCATTGAAAGGAGGAAGTAGTGATTCATGGATGAACCCTTTATCCAAACAGTTTTCAAATATGGGCTTGCTAGTAAGTAAAGTTTTTAAAATAAAATAAAATCTAATAAAAAAGTTAAAAGATCAGCTGTTTCACAGTGCATAGCTACTTAGTTACCTGCAGCTGCTACGCTAGCATGTTGGTTATGATACCTGTAATAGCTGGGTATTTAGCACTTCCTTGCTAGTCAGAATGGCTTCTCAGAACAAAACCAAACTCTACTTTGACATAAAGTTACTTTATGACAGCTGTTGTTCTGAGATTGCAATTTCCTTGCATGTAATAGGACTTGGCTTTTTTGTGTGGTTGGGTTTTTTTGTTTTCTTTTGTTTGGGTGGTTATTGGTGGGGTTTTTTTTCTCCCCATGACATGCTGTTTTAGAGCACTCAAGGTAGAGGCCTCAGCTCCTGGCTGTAGTATCAGGCATCTGTGATTAGTTGAAGGCTGTTCATTCTGAACCTATTGGGAAAGGAGATTTTACAGCCCTGTGTCTGTCACGGTTGTTTATATTTTAAATACTGTGCAGCAGGGTCTTTTTAGCACAAAAAAGGCTCATTATTAATCAGTTCTTAAAACACTGATTGATAGTGAACAAGTAAACAGCACATCATGGAGAGAAGAGACAGACCTGCAGGGAAATATCTTAGAAATAGTTACATATAAAATTTTTTTTAAGAACATCTGACATGCTCATTTGTAAAACATTTTACAGAATATTGTGGCAACTATCATCCTGTGATGCAGGCCAGCGAAAGATAATAATGCAGAGGTTCTGTGAGAAGCCCAGGGCTGCACAAACTGTCACGGACATGACTAGGATTAGTTTGTAATGTCCGTTGGCTCCCAAACTCAAATTCAATCTGCTGGACCGTAGGAGCTTCTGAAAGCTATGGGAACACCCTGTCCCAGGCTGCCAACTAAAGAATAACTTGGCGGCACATTTCAAGATTTGGTGACTTGACAGGTCATGAGGATGAGCTATCGTTTTGGCCCGTTTTCAGTGTTTCGTCTCTTGACCACTGGAACATGAGGATAGAGGCTCATTTCACAGAGCAGCTGTCTGTCCATCTTTCTCTGTCGCATGCAGTCATGTGTCTGGTTTCACATTGGTAAACTTCCCACGCACAGCATTAGGGGGTTGAGGTGAGGGGTGTCCAGGGTGATGTCAGGATAAATCGTGGTTTTGTTTTAGTTTAAAGTAACGGTTTCATTGGTGCAGGCATGTCCTTCCTTCAGTCCACCTTTAACCATCAAGGGCTGCTTTCTGAAACATTCCTCAGCAGTTCAGAGAAGTCAGAACTGATTTTTATTTTCTTTTTCCCCCAGAGTCAAACTGAGGACATTCCAGGCAGTAAGATGGACTTGTCTGTAGGTGCGTATAATTTAATTAAAATATATTTGAAATACTAGGTCATGTGTAGTATTTTTATTTGGATGACATGCTGTGCTTTGGAAAGGTTTGAGCTTTACTTTTAGCACTCTTCATAATAGAAAGATGGATTTAGAGCATCCAGGATCTTTGCTGTAGGCTTTGAATAGTTACGCAGCTGATGTTAAGCAAGTTTGGGATGTATCCCTCTACAGAACGGAGCTATGACTTGTGGAAGGCACATCCTAAAAGACTGTTTTGATCCATGTAGTTTGTATCCATTGTTACTGTTCCGAGAAAGTAAAGATCCCTTTTCATTTGGTGGAGGAGGAGGACTTTTTTAGTTCTTGGCAGCAGGACATTCCAGTTACCACAGCTCCCTTCCAAAGAGGGAAGACGATGGTAGCCCGGATTATGCTGATCATAGCTCTCTTATTTATTTATCTCCAAATTAAGTTTTTGAATCCTTTAGAACTTTCTGCTGTCAAGGACCTTAAGGCCACCAGACCTTCTGAGGAAAGAAGGCTGGCGCTCAGAATATCCTGTGAAATGGTGCAGAAAGGTTGCATACTTGGTCTTGATATGTTGCGCCTCTTTAAGTTTAGATGTCCATTAGTGGTGGCAACGTTGATCCTAGGTAGAAGCATTTATTATAGTTTATGTTCCGTTTCAAAGACTAAGAATGTAAGAGGTCTTCCTGAGGCTCTTCTGTTACGTCTCTGCTTAGCAGTTTTGCTATTGTTGCTGATGTCAGTTGCTTGTGATGTTTTCTCAGCCTGTATCTACTTCTGAACTTAAAAAGTTGGACTTACTTTTGCACTGGGCTAGCTCTGCAACCAGTTTTCAGTCGGGATTACTACAGACCAGGTTTTCCTAAGTAGGTAACTAGTATATTTTACCTGGTTATGGATAGATACACATTGATCTCAGAGTTAAATCGGTGCTTGGAGACCACACATATCAAAGAAAACTTTGGCTTTGGTATGCATGGAGCACCTTGGCTCTGATAATCATGCATTGTAAAACAGGCCCAGTTGTCAGTAAGTAATCCTTACTACGTTGATCGCAGCTTCCTCAATTGAAAAATGTGTTGCTTCTGTTGCAAGGTGCTAGAGTGACACTTCTGTTTACTGACCAAGACAGAAAGATGGATCAATAGCATGCCTGAGGCAGAGCTACTTCCTCTTTTTTTAGATTTTTCTATCAAATCTGTTCCATGGAAAGCTTGTTTTACTTTGAAATAGGATACAACTTTTCCGTTGAAATCTCCCCTAGTATGCAAGTCCTCAGGCATGAAGTTTGCTACAGTAAGCAGCTTGTCAGAACCACTTAGTGTTTTATCTTTTCCTTTCCTCTGTTTGACAACCACCTTTGTATTTTTTTTTTCTTTTTAGCTCAATGTATTAGTTGCAGCCTCTGCAGATCACTGAGTTCTGTAATCACCTGTAAAGACTGGGAAATTAATTTGCAGTTTCCGTTAATTCTAATGCAATTCACTCAGCTGTCTATTGTAAAGGAGTTACAAAGCCATAACCTGAGTTAACATTCAGGTGCAACACCTTGATAGCCGAGTGCATATGGTTGCTCATGAGGTTTGGATGATGTAAATTTATGGCAAAGTTATCAAACCAGTATCTTTAAAATATTTTTGGGTTTGTGATCAAGCAGTAAACATGTTTCAAATGTGGTTTTTCCTTTTGGTTACTCCTCTGGATGTATGTATTTTCACCACGTTGAGTCTCATGTTTGCAAATGTTTCAGGTGGCTTTGCTCAACAGCAGTTTCTGTCCCCTGTCTCCTGACACAGGATCACATTATATAATCCTGTTTGTATAGCATTTTTTTCTTTTAAGCTGCGTGCGTGTGGAGGGAGAGATCTACTTAAGGTTTTTTTCTTCACTAGGTTGTAAATGTCATTTTCCAAGCTCTTGTTTCATTCTGCGTTTTTCATGGTGTTTCTCACAGCAGTTAATAGTGGGAAAAATCCAAGAAACAATGGATTTTTTTATTTTATGAAGATGGTTGGACTTTTAATCTGTTCTACATTTCCACATGCAGAGGATTTGGGGCTTCATGTTTATTCATACACAAGTGGTGTTGTCTACTGCAGAGGGTAAAATTGAAACTTTTCAGATTTTAACTGTTGTCTCGTACTACGTAAGGTAACGCTGGTCTTCAGCCACCTGCATTATTTATGAGTTTTGTTGACAAGTGCAAAAGACTGACTGACAGGACCAGTTTCAAGGTTGCATTAGAATTTTCTATGAATGGGCTAAATGAATGCTAGCATCTCTCTTAGCAAGGCCTTCTTTATATTGATGTTTAAGCAGCTGCCTCAGCACTAAGTGGCATGCATATCTATGCTAGAAACTTTAAAGGTGCTGTTTAATGCTCAACATAGTATTTAGCAAGCTGTTTTACAAGTCCTCATTCAGTAATGTTTGAGGAGTCGGTTGGATCATCAGGATAACTGAAGAGACAAAAGGGTGTTTCTGTGGCTTAATCATCTTGTGTTGTCATTGACAGTGGTTTCATTTCGGGACTCAGTCACGCTTTCAGTTTCTCTTCAAGCAACACACAGCCAGGGCTTCCTGTCTAGATTTAAAGCACAGCAGCCTTTTGGTAGTGCACTGCTGGCATTGTGTGTAGTGGTTAGATGTAAGTATTGACAGGATGGAGGCGTGTGTGACGCTTTGTGACTGCCTTTGCAGAGCCAGATATGTTAGAAAGGGATGAGCTCATCCAGGTGGTATGACTCCATTTACAAGCCAAGATACGGAGGTGATTTGTCAAGTGTTTTTGTGATAAAGGTTGAAGGCATCTGAGAGGATGAAGCTGGATCAACTTTGAAAGCTGTGCCAGCAAGGAAAACCCACATAATTAGCGGTTGATTTCATAGGTTCTTGGCAATAACATGCCTATGAACATTAATAGCTGGTGATTGGACATTAAGAAGAGATGCTGGCTTTGAGAAGCTTTTTTGAGGAACAGATAAGTGTTTTGAAGGTATTGGGGTGACTAGCTGTCTGCTCTGTTTGATAAAGACCTAGTGTTTTGTCAGTGGTAGGGTAGGATATCTATCACCAGCTTCCTTTGAAGGAGTCAACAGATTTTGGTTAACTGTGATGATAGGTTTTTTAACTGTTCTTTGAAAGGCCATCTGTGCTACTAAACAAAATTATTTAAAATCATTTTAAAAATACCAGTTTATCTCATTTCTATCATGTTGTTCATATTTTAAAGCAAAGATGTTTTCCATCTGCCTCAACATAACAATATGCATCTGATACCTTACAGGTGCCAAATATTGACCAAAAAATGGTTCTTTGGCAGCAGTTCAGCGTGTAAGGTAGAAAACTTCCTTCAGTCAGCACTTGGCTGATGATACGCTTATAGAGAGAGGTGATGTCTTGTTCACTGTATACGTTACAGTTTGGTCATCTGTTATTAACATCTCTTCCTCGTGTTCCACCAGATTATTCACTAAGCGATGGCAGGAGACTCGGGGATGTTTGAAAAGTGTCTCTGTTACTGTTTGTATAACCGCTGCGTACAGTACAAGCTGAGGGAGATAGGTTCTTCAGCTGGGAGTTACGCTATACCAGATGATCTGTGGTGTTCATGAGTTCAGTTCACATGACTGTAGGAGAGCTGTGGTCAAATTATGTGCATGTCTTTGCAGTTTGAGAAGTTCTTTTCTCAATGCCAAACCCAGTAAAGGCAAAGCAGGGTTATATGGGGAACTTGAATAGTGGTGTGTTTGTAGATACTGAATACCAATAAATATCAGTGCAAGTTTTGGAAGACATTAAGAATTATGTATGAATCAATATCATTAGTTGAACTAGGCCTCTAGAAATGAGTATGTTTGTATCTCTGCATAAATGGTGAGAAATGCATCCCATTAAGCTCTCTAAACTGGTTTCTTCAGTCGACAAAATGAAACTTTCTACTTCCAATTTTCAACCCTTTTAATAGCAATGGTAGCTATGCCAAATTTTAGAGAGATCTAATTTATACCATGATCTTAAAGATATTTTCTTTGGCTGTGAACCTGCTGTCATGAAACTTGGTAGAGATTATTTGCACTATTGTAGCTGTCTTTCCTCTTCTTTTTTTTTACAGGTGGTCTCCCAGATAAGAAGTTTGAGGTAGATAAACGAGCCATGAATCTCGGGGATTTTAATGACATGATGAGAAAGGATCGATCTGGGTTCCGTCCACCTAATTCCAAAGACATGGGAACCACAGATAGTGGGCCTTATTTTGAGAAGGTGAGAGAACTGTCTTTAGATGAATTAATACCAGCCTCTGTGTTTGAGGTCCCGTGTTTTACCCTACTCCTCTGGAAGTGCTAAATATTCAGTAACCTTGGACAAACTCAGTAATAGAAGATGTGGGGGAGTTATGTTTGCAGAATGAATGTGTACATAAAACAGAGGTGTCAGATGTACATAGACTAAATTATCTGGGGAGATTGAGGCGCTTTATTCTAGAACAGACTGCTCTTAATATGGACAGAAATGCCTTTGTTTTTCTTGGAAGGGTAAACTACTGGTAGCAATGAAATTCATTATAGGTTTCATCACAATGATTCTTTTGGCTACTGACTACAAATTATCTACTGTAAAAAAAAAATCGGTTTAGATCTAAGTAAACATAAGTAATCACAGTCTTCCAAATTTTTTCTGCTTTCGTGTCTGTCGTTTATTGGAAACACCCTTTCTAAATTCCGCAAGCCCTTATGCTGTATGTCCGTGTACTGTAAGCTTCTGTATGACATCTGTTTCTCTGTGACATCTGTTGTATGTTATGGCAGCGTTTCTTTCATATTATTGCCTATTTTAAATAGAAGCTTTCAGTTATTATCAAACATTAATTGCTTCACATTATGAATTGGAGAGTGTCCAATAGATTCAGAATGCTGTAGAGGTTTTTTTTTTAATACAGTTTATCACGTGTAAAATGGAAAAGAAATGTGCTTTAAAAATTCTGAAGGCGTGTTACTGTCAATGAATTTTTTAACTCCTCCATTTTGGTATAACAGGCCAAAAACCAGTTTTGTCAACTCCCTCTGGTGGTGTAATTAATAAATACCACTAGCGAAGCTACAGCACTCCTGACAAATCATGCTCGTAGGTGTGTGCTGACATTAGGAATGCATTCAAGATTTGTTTGTTTCTGTAGCAGTAATAGCCACTCTCAGAAACAAACTTCGTGAGAGCTCAAAATGTATTTTTGAAAAGAAACCTTTAGGAGTTTATTGATTATCTCTGTGGACCAAAATCTTAATTGTCAAGGGATCATTTGAGTCAGAAGTTTTGTCCTTGTAATTGCTATTACGAATTAACTTTGCTTCCTCCTAGTCACTCACCGTCCCTCTTTCTCTCCTCTTGCGTTCTGTTGCTTCACTAACCAACTCCTGCTGTTGGCTAACTGCTGCTTCAGCTGACTTTGCCTTTCTCCAATCAAGATGGGTGCCTTGGGGATGAGGCTCCCTGCTCTCCCTTCTCCCCTTCTCCCAGCTACAAGCTGTCTCCCTCTGGTTCCACACTATCCAACGTCGGCCTTGGGGCAATCGGCTCAGGGCTCAGTCCCCAAAACTTCGCTGCTAGACAAGTAAGCAGGCCACCTTATAAGATGCATTGTTATAAGGCTGCAACCTGGGCTTAATCCTGGTTAGTTGGTTGCTTGCATTTGTTTTTCTACTAAATAAATTAATATTGTTAATGGAAATTTCCGCTATATCAGGCCATTGAGAATCAATCCACTTTGCTTCCTATCATCAAAACGTGTTCCATCTGCTTTTGTTGGCCTCTTACTTCCTGAATCACAGTGCAACAGCAGATAGATGAGCTTTTCAGAAGTTATGAAGTTAGTGGCAACCCTTATATTTTAATTGCTGTTTTAAAACCTGGTTAGAGGCTGTTGATTTGCCCCACCACTCTCCAACACTGCATTTTTCCCAGATTCCACCCAATGACCTTGTATGTAGAGTTGTGCCTTTAAAAAATTTTGCATTGTGCTTGTTCCCATCTCCCTTCCCACAGCCCGAAGAAGGGACTGATTTATCAGCCTTTAAAAACTCTTGAAGTAGCAGTATTTTTGTTCTGTATATGGGGGAATGGTGGGGAAGAAACGAAGTGGTTAGCTGCAGTTTGGAAGAATTTCTGGCTATTATCTTTTGCATTATGCTAGAAGAAAATGTTGCAGGAGTGCTGGGACGTGAAAGAATAGAAGCTAAGTATTGCAACAGCACTAGCTTATGTAGTCACATGGCTAACATGATGGTGTTTCTTTGTGTTGTCTTTCTGTTTCTATGTGACACAAATCAGTGTTGAACATCAGATTAGGTTCAAAATTTGCAGGCATGTTCTTGGATTCGGCGTGCAGAACTCTGTTGAGCTTCAGGGAGGGCTGGAAGTGTAGATGCAGCTTCAAGCCACTCTAAAATTTCAGTGTGTAGTTGACCCCAGTCAGTTCTTTCCAGGATAAAAACTCTTTTTGTCTCTTGGGTTTTTTTGATTATGCTCCTATATGCTTAGTATGGCATCTTGAGTTGCTTCTCGAAGAGAAGGTACATTAAGGAAGTGAAATGTGATGCAGGTGAACGAAGCAATCCATAATGCTGCCAGTATAGAAGCAGGATGAGAGATTTCGTCTTAGCAAAGGGGAAGTGGAGGATGCACAGTATTACGGTAGAAGGGAGACAGAGTTTATGAAATCCTGCTATATAAGGGAAGGAAAGGTTTTGTAGAAGGTCCTGCATGATCTCAATTTGGAAGAACAATGAATTTATGTTGGGTACAGCAGAGCTGTCATGGAGAAGGGGAACAGAATGGAGGCTGAGGGATGGAAAATGTGCTTTTTAGAACACCAGGTATGTGAGGATCACAGACATCCTGATAGGCAGCAGAAGATGGGAAATCCTGAGGGTCTTGAAAATGGAAGGACAGAATCATGGCACATAAGGACCTTTTGGAGTACGAGCTTCAGCTTTTAGAAGCAACAGTGTGTGACTGTTAGCATAGGAGACCATCCATAACATTTCCTGTGGCTTTTGTTGAAAGATGTTACAAAGACAGTCTGCTCAGAGGCTGAAATAGTGAAACATAATCACGAATTTTCTTTGGTCTCTTTTGTGCAGTAGGGTTTATTATTACAGAAGTTCCTTGTAAAACAGTAAATACTTCTCATTTAAAAAAAAATCAAAAGAAACAGCAAGTATTCTTGTGTTAGAAAATAAATCACCGGGAGGAAAAAACCACACAAAAACCCACAAGCATTTTTTCTCACTTGAAAATTTTACCGCTCTTCAATTTAGTGGGACAAAAAAGAAAAGAAAAACATCCCAGTCCAGGATGCTGAAATATTCATATAATAAGGAAAATTTTTAATAACATTTTTGAATTCTAATTTCAATTAGTGAAAGGCCTGCAGAGGAAGTAATGGGCTTGTGAGTGATATCTCAACAACCTACTTAGAAAAAGTACCTTTTTTAAAACGATGGCCCAAAATTCTTGCTGACACAGTCTTGCCATGCTTCTAAGTCAATGGAATGCTTTTTTTGACCGTGTTTTTTGTACTCCCAAGTTTCTGTTTCCCAACATGTAAAGTGCAAATATAAAACATTGGCTCTGTTACGTGCTTTGAAATAAGTGGACAAACGTGACTCTTCAATGAGAAGAGAAAGAGGCAGCAGCTCAACAACATAGTACAGCAGTTTTAACCCAGGTAGAACATTACTCATTTAAGGCAAACATGGCAGTAATGCTAAGGGTACTCTGTTTAGGTCAGTACTTGCCTCATTGTTACTGATATGTAGTTAATAGCATAGAAATCCATTATCCTGAAAGATTCATCTTCTCACTACTGCTTTAATTTTATAGGGTGGCAATCATGGTTTGTTTGGAAACAGCACAGCACAATCGAGGGGCATGCACACACCAGTGCAGCCACTAAATCCTTCCCCCAATATCCGGGCGCAAGTGCCTCCCCAATTTCTTTCTCCCCAGGTAAGGAATTTATAGTAACTGGTTACTTGTAAGAAGCAGAGCTACAGCCTTCAGAGCACATCACTGAGATTACTTACACATCTATTTTAGTCTTGATTTGACATTAAGAAATCAAAAACTTCATTAAGATTAAAAATTAATATTCATAATTGAAAGTACTTAAAACTCGGTGCGGAAGAATTAGGCTTTTTTCTTATTCCAAGTCAGTTGATGGTGAATGCTTGCTACCAGTATTTTTAAACCTCAGAGTGGATCCAGGAGTCCCGTGTCTTAGGCTTTTGCAAAGTATTTTTAAAGCAACCAAAAAAAAAAAAAGTGAAAGCTGAAAGTTTTTATAAAGTGTGACAGGTTTCTTAATTTTTTTCAAGCAGTCTTGTCCTGTGCTTCCTGCCCCCCTGAAAGAGAGGCCTGGTGAAGGGCTACACGTTGCATTTACACTGCAGAGCTATTAAGACCTCAGGGTCTCCAGATACACAAGGCTTACCTTTTGCTTTGGACTCCGACTTTAGAGATTCCCTTGTGTGACTCTCAAATAATGCAGGGAGAAATGGGGGGATTCTTCTCCACCTACTCCTGTCTTTTACTATAAGCTTATTCAGCATACAAAGAGATTAACTCTCTCTGTGAGGCACTGTTTCTTTGCTCCAGTGACTGCCTGAATGCCTTTCTTTTCCCTTGTCAAGCAGTACGTTTTTAATGTGATAATGCAGTACTGTGATTACTGGTTAGCTGCATATATATCAGCATTTTGACGTAGTGCAGTCGCTAGGAACCGAGTGGTTGGGGGAGGAACCTTTGTGTGTGTGTCTGCATCTGCACTTGTAGTACTGTATATTGTCAGTCAGGTGAGGTATTCACTCTCCTCAAGTCCTAGATTGTGCACGTTTAAATGTGTTGTGTTAATAAATCTGTAATGTCTTTCCCAGAACACCATTTAAGATTGGTGTCGTACTTATCCCATTACAGAAATACTTCTTCATCTTTCCTCATAGCAGTGCATTTCTTGAGAATGTGTAACTGGTTTCCATGCAGGTTTCGGCCTCCATGCTCAAACAGTTTCCCAACAGTGGCTTGAATCCTGGTCTTTTCAATATGGGCCCCCAGCTTTCACCACAACAGATTGCCATGCTGAGCCAGCTTCCGCAGATTCCCCAGTTTCAATTAGTAAGTAGCTGGTAATGTTGTGAGACAGACTGTTTACAAATTGTCTGCTGAAAGAATTTTCCTCTCGTGTTTGTTCTAATTCGGGTTTGTTCTACTGATCTTGTGTTATTTTTGTACAAGTATTCCCTGATTGTTGCACAGGAAAATACAGCCCTGTTAGGGGGCAACAGGCCTGTGTAATTATTGTGCAGAGGGTTTATAATTATATTCTAAGCAATGTTTTTGTACAGAAAGCAGTAGTTTGATTTTTTTTTAATGATGTTTTTTTCAGACTTGTAGTCACAGTGATGGTTATAAAGCAGGTACTAGCAATACTGTTGCATGATGTTAAACTAGAAACAAGCGAAGGATATAGTACTCTTTTAATGCATTGATTGTCATTTTATTTGTTTGTGTGGAGTGAGAAACAGTTTACCTAAGTTCTGAGTACGGCGTTTGGTAGTGACTAACTCCTGGCAATTATATTTGGCTTGATGAGCTCTGTATTTTCACTCTTCCCACCCCCACTTATCTTGTAGGCATGTCAGCTCCTCCTTCAACAGCAGCAGCAACAGCAGCTGTTACAGAGCCAGAGGAAGATATCTCAAGCTGTGCGACAACAGCAGGAGCAACAGGTATGGCACTGGTTTTGTCAGTTATATGAAGCATAAAGTACACTGGGAAAATGCAGTCTGCAGCAGGCGCTGGCGTCTTGCTCTCTTCAGTTTGCACACTCTTCAGATTGTACTTTTCAGAGAGCAAGGTCCTTTGGATCTCTTTCAAGTCACTGTTTCTTCATGTTTACTGGAATTCTGTGTCACAGTACAGGATGTATCATCCCCATGTTTTTTTCTTTCATTTGCAGATTGCTCGTATGGTGAGTGCCCTGCAGCAGCAGCAGCAGCGGCAGCCTGGCATGAAGCATTCACCATCCCACCCTGTTGGGCCTAAGCCACATTTAGACAGCATGGTACCCAATCCTTTGAATGTGGGTCTCTCAGATTTACAGACCAAAGGGCAAATACCTGGATACGGTTCAGGTAAGTACTCTGTGGAAAGACATTTGGTGTGATGCTTAGAGTTACCATATTAACCAGTTATGCCTGTATCCAGAAATGGAGTAACTTATGCATAAGCTCTCGGGCAAAGGTTACTGCAAGGGTCAACTCTTGATCGACTTGCATTATTTTTCATTGCACGGGAAGAAGACAAACCAAATAACAAGGTGTTTCTTGGCGATATACTGACCTAACAAGCTTATTTGGAAGTTGCCTTTTGAACGTTTCATTGGCTACTGTTGATTTACGATCACAGTGACTCGCTCTTTGAAGATATTTAAACCAAAAAGACCAAATGATGATGGAGTTTTCTTTGTTTGTTTCACAGGCTTCGGCTCAAGTGGCATGGATTATGGCATGGTGGGAGGGAAAGAGGCTGGAACAGAATCCCGCTTTAAGCAGTGGACTATGATGGAAGGGCTGCCCTCTGTGGCTTCACAAGATGCCAATATGCACAAAAATGGTGAGAAGGGAACTGGCTATTTTGGGAATGCCCTTGCAGTATCATCTTGCCAGAGGTGAAATAGCTCAGATGAAACTGTGCTTCGAGTCCGTTAATACCTTACCTCACCAGTATGCATGTTAAATATTTTTGTATTTTAGTGTTCCCTACTCACAAAGATCCTAACCTTTCCTGAGTGTAAATGCATTTATTCTTTTTTTAATGGCTCAGGTGCAATAGTCCCCCCTGGAAAGGCTCGTGGAGGATCGCCCTACAACCAGTTTGACATAATTCAGGGCGACCCGCTTGGTGGCCACGCGGGCCCTGCTGGCGATAGTTGGTTACCTGCCAAATCTCCACCGACAAACAAGATCGGAAGCAAATCCAGCAACGCCAGCTGGCCTCCAGGTATTACCTAAGGGCAGGGGTTAGGTACAGCAGATGTGCTGGGACCTTTACTCATCAGACTTCTTAAATAACCACTACAAGGAAAGTACTTGCTGGGCCTCCTTGGTTTTTTAAATTTCTTCCACGTTAAACTAGAACATAATTTCTGAATTTCCAGCAAAAAGTTGCTGGGATAAATATGAACTAACTGCTGAATTGCCCAAGTAGTATTTGGTTTTTGTTAGGTGAACTCTTAGCTAGTTTGGTGACTTTACGCTTACAGAAGTTTTCATGAGAACGCTTGCCCGTAGAATGCACAATACCAGCTCCCTCCTCTTGTACTGATTCCATATTTGTGTTGTGTGAGGGTGACACGGGGTGTAAAAATTCTGATTGACACAAAACAAAAGATGTGAAAGCTTGTTTTTTGTGATAGCAGGAACAGGATTTTCTTGTCTTGACCTTTGGTCTTTTATGTAGCATGAACTTTTCTGGCAGTTGTTTACAAATAGGATCAGCTGTGGACCACAAGATTTCTTTTGCCAGCAGTATTGGCACAATAAGTGTGCAGTGTGTGTGCTACGCTGCTGTGGTTCACCTTTGCTCATCTCGCATAAAGGGTAGAAGAGTTGCCATGTTTCAGTACCGCTCAGCAGTCTTGTGGCTTGAGTGGAAGTTTCTTGCTTCTACTCAAAAAAAGAAAAGTGGCATAACTTTATCTTTCCACTAGAAAACTCAAGTATCTAGGAAAAATACATACATATTTGAATACACACATAATTTTCTGTATAAGTCATTCATTAAACACAGAGTGGTGTCCTTGAAATTGCATGGCTTAATCACCAGTGCTATTCAGGAAATAGTGGATGCTGTGGTTTTACTCTGCCTGAAAGACTCAACGTTCCAGGAAAACGTTCCTAACTGTAAATCCTCTGCTCTGTATTCCTTCAGACACAAAAAAGTAAAGGTGCTGGTACATCTCTTGGATAAACCAGTAACACAGACCTTGCATCAGAGAGCCTAGGAATCTGTGTGATAGATACAACTGCAGGGAAGCTAGTTAGAATCGTAGAATGGTTTGGGTTGGAAGGGACCTTAAAGCCCATCTAGTTCCAACCCCCCTGCCATGGGCAGGGACATCCTCCTCTGCACCAAGTAAAACTCTGTATGTGGGAACCCCTAAGTGTCTAACTCTGGCAAGAAAATGCTTTCTGATGAGCTAACAGGGTTCAAGAATTAGTTATCTAAAGAACCTCTGCACACCCACGGCATTTCATACCTCTGACTGCTCTCTGTAGGAGGTGTATTTGTGTTCTATTTCTGTCAGCCTGGTTGTTAAGTACTGAGCTTCTTGAGCTGGAGTTACTGCTCATAATCCCAGAAACCCCCAGCATTTTATGTTTTTTCAGGATCTATTGTTGCTGAACTTGTTTCTTTAGTTACCATTCCCCTACATGAGAAACAAGTACAGCTTGGAATGTTAGGAGGGGGATGTGAGGGTCCACTCTGCCATGTTTCCACGTTTTGGACCAGCCACTGGCGTTGGCAAGATTCTTGGTACCAGAAGGCAGTTACAGAAGTGAGCAGCTCTTTGCCCTTGTTGATATCGTAGAGCTTCCTTAGCGATACCTGCAGTCCCACTGTCAGTGATAGGTAGAATTTTTGCTGTTGCTGACTGCCTCACCAGTGTGAGAGGAGAGCTGGAGTTCACAAATCCTGAGCATAATCTCTCACTGGGATCTAGTATGATCCCTAATGTCCTGTGTAAATGAGTAGCCCGTGACTGCAGGTGTCATGTAACGAACAGATCACGGGTCTTGGTGTGTGGCTTTTATGCAACTCTTGCTGTACTGCTCGCCCTCTCTTATGATGTCCATAGGCTATTGGGACAAGTGTTACTGTCCCAAAACCATCAGCTGCTTAAGCTGTCTCAGCCTCTCTGGCTTCCTGGAGAAGGAGAACATAGCTGAAATCATGATTCACCTGATCAATACCCCTGATGAAGAATAAAGGCCCAAAATGATTTTACACTGGAGGTCTTTTTTCACTGCAAGCCTGTAAATGAGGCCCACTCTCAGTTCCTGGCATGGAGATAAGAGTTTTCTTCCTAGGGTTGGAAAATAAGTTGTTAACAAAAATAGTTCACAAGAGAGAACCTCTTGACATGGGTGTTTTTCCTTTGAACGAATACAGTGGTCACTCAGCGTTCATGCTGACTATACCTTTCACGTTTTCCTCCGAAATGCCAGCTGCTGCAGGAACTGTGCTGTTCAAGAGAAGCAGTATTGTTCAGCACAAAGATAAATGAAGTGGTGCCCAGGCAAACTGGCATCACAGCTGGAGGTGAGAGCAAGTTTTGTTACATCGGTGAGAGCAGTAACCTTTGGTTTTGTCACACAGACTTGTGCACCTAGCTAATCCTAGACACTGATTTTCCCATTCAGGAGCAGTTCATCATATACTCCAGGCAAACTGGCCTCAGTGTGTCTGTCATGGTTTTTCTGATAATCTTATGTTGGAACTTTTTGGGAGGACCTTTCAAATATTAGTGGGGAAATACACTTCCAGTTCTCTTTCCAATCTAGGAAGAAAAGAGTGTGTCTGTAGGGAGAGTTGGTGAAGGTGCATGAGAGTAACTGTGAGTCCCAGAGGATAATTTCAAAATTTGTCAGTCTTTGCTGAAATTCAGGGAAAAGTCTTCTCGAGACCAGGATTTTATTGATGGGTGAATGTGCTTATGTACAGTACCCCTGATCTTTGGAGCCTTGTTTGAATATTCCTTAACTTTCTGATGAGACCTTACTATGCACTTAATTTTCAGTCCCACTGAGTCTCAGAAATCTTTACAAAGGCAAGATTTATGGTTTTGTTTGTTTGTGGGGGTTTTTTGTTGTGTTTTTTTTTTTTTTTTTTTTTTTACAAACAAGTGCTAATTTCCAGGTCCTAACCTGAGTTCATGGTTTCTTTATCTCAGAACAGAGAGAGTCTTGTGACTAGATCCAAGAGCTGCATTGCTTGTTCCTTCAACGTGAGGCAGTTCTGTTTGTCAGGGGGTTGCAGTATTTTGGCAGTAACTGAGCAGATTCATTCCTTGATGCAGTGCTGATTGCTCACATCATTAGAAATGTTGATACCTGGTGTCCTAGATTATTTTGTTGAGTTGCTAAAGTCTGGGAGATGTGACTGAGGTTTACAAAATCAGGAAGGCAGTGGATGAGGTAAATGTAGAATTGTAATTCTGCAACACTGAAACGATGGTGCAAATGCTGGACTTAAGAGGATACACATTTGAAATAAATGAGAGGGGTTTTTTCTATTGGTAGTGGTGACCTTCTGGAACGTGTTGCTTTTAGAGCTTCTGGAGACAGTACTAGCCAGTTGAAACAGTGATTGGATAAACTGATGGGAAAACAGTTTCACAAGAAGATGCTAGCTGACAGAGGGTACTTTGGACAGCCTAGATAACAGGACTGTGGATTCTGGGAGATTGAGTGCAATAGCCTAGACAAAGCGACCAGGTTTGTGTTCTGTCCCTAAATGGTATCTCTTCTACAGTTGTTGGCAGAATACTGGGCTAGATGGACCACAGATCTGACCCAGCAGGGCATTTGTTAGGGTTTGAGATTCTTCTGCCAGCACGTGATCACAGTCTAATACTGACCTTGCTGTGCTAATTGTTTCAACCAGTAGTATCACATTTTCTGCTGTATTTGTCTGTGAAAGTCATGGATGCAACTATGCTTCTTCAATACAAAGGTGACTGAAATGAACCTTTCCATGCCAGATTCACCCTATATGGTTTCATTCCAGAGAGCACGCCCTGGATCTTACTTTCAATAATGGATTTTTTAATTACACTCCAATATTCTGTCATTAATTATTTCAGAACTTCATGTTGGGAATGACGGTATCATTTCATATCCTGAACAAGGGATGTATCTGGCACCTTGGCACTCTTTTCACACCCAAATTGTCACGCAGTATCTGAAGCTTCTTTACGTGTTTTTGTTTGGCAGTGTTACTTTCTTACTACTGTTTCCAAAATTGACCACAGCACTTTATTCATTGAATACCTTGTCAGAGAAGCAATCAAGTTACTGATCTTTCTTATAGTAGCTGGAGTTTTTGTATGTTCGTACTTTATATACTCATCCTCTTGTCTTAAAAATTGGCATGACTGGAGCTACAGAAAGGGAAACTAAAGCATGCCAAGTATATTGCATCTCATTGTGAAGCATGAGCAGTGTCAGTGGATACACTGCTGTTACCACAAGGCATCCTACCTTAGCATTACCTCAGTGTTGATAGGTAATAATGTGTGTACCTACAGTGTAAAGTGCCAAATGCTGTGTTTACAGACTGTAGGCTTGAGAAAGGCTTCTGATTCTATCCTTATGTAACGTAGTCTTGTATATCTTAAAAAATACGTAATGAATTAAGGACGGGTGAAACTTTCAAAGCCTCATCTGAATGTAGCAAAACAGGAATAGTCAAAGGAATTTGCACCACTTTTTTGTAGTACAGATTTCTGTTCAGAAACTAGAGATAGTGCTGTGGAATATATAGAAAAGGAATGTGAAACAGATTTTAATTAAGAAAAGTCTGATTTTTCTGAGGAACAGTGTAGAAGGCAATTACTTACCCTCTTAAATATCTTCAACAGTTACTTCCAGTAAATGGCATTGTCCTGTTTGCATCTAATTACTTCTTCCCTCCTGTCCCAGAGTTCCAACCAGGAGTGCCATGGAAAGGTATACAAAACATTGACCCTGAATCTGACCCCTATGTGACCCCTGGAAGTGTGCTGGGGGGGACAGCCACATCTCCCATTGTAGATACTGACCACCAACTTCTGCGGGACAACACCACAGGTAAAACAGTGAACAACTGGTATGTGATTATTTACGTTGTCCTGATACTCGAGAATATTCTGATGTTCCTGTCATAACAGGGTAACAGGCTATTGCATTTGCATAAGAAGGAAGCCTGTGTGCCTTTGCACTGTGGTTGCATATCACATGAAACCTTGGCTTTGGTACAAATTTTGATTCTCTAGAGGTTTTAACAGTATTACAGCAACTCTGTGAACTTGGCCTACTCTTTCTCCTTTTCCTTTTGATAGGGTCTAATTCTTCCCTCAACACCTCGCTGCCTTCACCTGGTGCCTGGCCCTACAGTGCCTCTGACAATTCCTTCACCAACGTTCATAGCACTTCAGGTACGCAGGTTCTACGATTTACCTGGACAGAGCACTTGCCACTTGTTCACTCGTTCCTCGTTCTTGTTCCACTTTGAATATTTAGTCTTTCAGTATTTTCTGAGGAAGCTGAGAAAAAAAGATTTGAGTGGCTGATCAGATAGTTTTCCTGCCGATGATAAAATGCCCTGTTGTAGTTGCTTTAAAAAATAGACTAAGATCCTCTGCTCTTCCTCCCACCCCTAATACAAAACTCTTAGTTCTGCAAGTTAAACAACAGGGTAGTAGTGAGCAGCAGATGCAGAAATAAAAAACCAGCACCACACCACATGCACCATCTATTGACACGTGTAAGGGATTGGGGGACTGTCATTATTTAAACTCACCTGTTCCTGTATGTATGCGTTGAGGAACTAGAGCAATAAGGTGAGTGATTTTATTCATTTTAACTTCAGAATATTGGAGTGCTGTGAAGGGAATGTTTTTGCCTCACCTTTTATAGCACTCGTCATTCCCTGGAACCTGTGAAGAGAAGGCTTTTAGCCCTCTGGCTTTTAATGATTGGCCTGTAAATAGTAATTTAGCTATCTGCCTCAGATCCTTGGTAAGGATTCCTCCAAAGGTTTCTTGTGAAAATTGGTCTCTGCACACACTTCTGAGTAGGATGCTGGAAATCCTTGCTCCAGATAAACCATTTGGATTTTGAACTGCTTGCAAATGCCAGAGTTTTCTCTTGAGACATCATTGTCTTAACAGCTACTTAAAACTGGGGAATTGTGTGTAAATAGCAGAGGTGACGAACATAGCTGAGAGCTGCATCTGGCCCAAACTCCACGGTTTTGCATCTTACCAAATAAAAGCTGTGTTCATATGTTACTGCAGCATCTTCACAAAGTGTGTTGAAAATCCTATTTAGCCTTTGAGAAAAGCAGTGTTCCTGCTGCCAGTTTGTGGGGTGACTTTGGTGTGAAGCAATATCTGTGTATGCAGCATTCTGGTGACAAAAGATTTCCCTTTCATAGTCTGAGGGAAAGAATGGCATGTGTCAGCTTCTTACCTCCACTTAATTTTTGTCTGGCACATAAGAAAGACCCAAGAGATAGTCACAGGTGAGTTGATGAAATCAGACCAGTGCCTGCCTGGCACACATAGCATCTTCTGCTCATCCTGCTAAACTACACACCAGGGTTTTACAGCCAAAAAGTGGGTCATCTGCGTTAGGGATTTGGAATTCACATATCTGTAAAACAAAGTAAGTCTAGTGAAAGCAGGCTTTTTAAGCACTTCCTTACGCTCTCATAGGTTACTGCTTGAAACCTGCTTGCTGTTGACAGTTACTCTGTCATGGAAATACACTGATCCAACTGTAAAATGAAGTACGCTTTTACTTGCTGAAAGTTTTATGGTCTTGATCCCCAAATGTGTTATTTTGTGACACCTTGGCATATTGGAAACCTGAACTTTTACTTTTTGTTTCAAATAGGTAATTTATTACCTTCTGTTAGTGAGTAGAGCTTAAGGTTTATATTTGCACATACAGGCACATGAGTTCTGATTAAGATAATTCATGACGCAAATGCCTTTTCCCCCAGATGCCCTGTCTGTGTTTGTTGGTTCTTTATACACAACAAAGAAAAAAAGACATGAGCGGTTTTGACTTCCGGTTTGATAAATGTCCCTTGGTGTCAGAAGGTGTGTGAAAATTTGCAGTCTACCATCATAAGGAAAAATGGTTTAGGAAGAGCTTCTCCTTCAAAGGCCTTCTTTATGTGTTTCCATTGTGTCAACTCTTTGGAAATTTGTGATTCATGAGAAAGCATTGATGTTAGAGAAGAACATCTTCAGGAGGTACCATTAGCTTAGCAGTAGACCAAGAGTGGTAAATAATCATTTCAGTTCTCTGCAAGTTTATGGCCTGAAGAAGGTTCAGTTTCATGAAAGGTCAGTAGTGCCCACAGTTGTAAGAAATTCTCAGGTGAAATGTAGTGTGGACGTAAAAGTTGCTCTACATCTTATTAATGATTTAACATCCTGCGACCAGTTACATTATCATAAATGATCTTGGGATATTTTTTGTCACCATATATAAAATAAGCAAAGATCAATTTACACGTAGCATGGCATTTTTTGGTGTAGTAAATGAACCGTTGTGTGGTTCTGTCCTTTGTGCTCGTCGACGTTATAAATGCAGTCAGAGGGTTTACAGTGATAGTACAGTTTAAGGCTAGTTGGATCTCATAAATTCCTCTAACACGTACTATTTATTTAATCTTCTAGCAAAATTCAGTGATTACAAATCCACATGGTCCCCAGATCCCATAGGACACAATCCCACTCATCTCTCCAACAAGATGTGGAAAAACCATATTTCCTCAAGGAACACTACAGGGCTGCCCCGCCCACCTCCTGGCCTGACCAACCCCAAACCATCATCTCCATGGAACAGCACAGCATCCCGATCGGTCAGGGGCTGGGGGGCACAGGACTCAAGGCTTGCCTCTGGTGAGAAGAATCAACTGATAGCACCATTGATCAGACCTGAGGAGTGTACGTTTTACAGCACTAATGGTTTGGAGGAAAGAAAGTTGCAGTTGTCTGGTAAAAGGAAAAAAAGTTCCTTCTTGAAATGGAAATTTACTGTCAGTAATTGGGGTGGGGGGTGGGATCCCAGGTGCTGCTGCAGGGGATAAGTGAAGAGGGCTGGGAGCTGACAGGAGGGAATACCTTCTGCATGGGACCTTTCAAGAGTAGATGCTTCCTGTGGGTGGGAAACCCCTCGAAGATAAAGTCTTAATAAAAAGTGAATCTTGATGCGAAATGTGAGGAAATATGTGGGTTTGTTTTCAGGACTGAAGCTCAGGCTTTCATGTGTTAGCAGGGCTGATAACGCTGAATTTGTCAGAGATGGAAAGACCTGACTAAAGAGAAACGGTTTCCTTTGTATCAGCGCTGTCTTGAGTGTTCTGTCTTCTGATTTGCAGCATCCACTTGGAGTGATGGTGGCTCAGTTCGTCCTAGCTACTGGCTGGTTCTTCACAATCTCACTCCACAGGTATTTTCTTGTTGTCTCTGGGAACTTGTTGGCTTTACCAAGATAGGTTTGTGTATTCCTCAGTTGTTTCTCTTCAGATAAAATCTAAGAAAAGCAGATTTGTGAGCATACGCAAGATGCATTTCTACTAAACCGGGCTGCAGTCTGATTGGGTTTTCTATTGTAATCTCTTGAGCTGACATTAAGATGTTCCGTTTTTGCTACACGACCATCATTACCTTTTACTACCTGAAGTTTCAATTATTGGAACAGAAAGATTTTTCATAGATGTGAGGACAAGTTGCATGGCCGTATTGTGGAATGGTTTGTGGCTGTTAAAGTGGCTGTTCTTTGGGATGATGTCAATCAGAAAGCTGGTGTAACTGCCAGTTTTCACTTTGGTGTTTCCATAGTGAAACCGCAGAATGTTTCCAGCACTCCTGCCAAAACCGGTCTACTTCAGTTATTGCTGCAAGTATTCTCAGAGCTTGCTTCCATTCAGAATGAATTCTGTGGAGATCCTGATTTCAGCAATCCCAATTAGTCGTATTCAAGGCCTGTGTGATTATCAGCAGCGACCTGAGGTCTAGACAGAGCCCTCTGTTCAGCAGGATAATTTACCGTGCTTCTGCTACAGTCTAAGAAAACATCAAGATGAAAGGAAAAACTAAGGTCTCCTTCAGATCACCCAAAATGGCAAACTGTGCTCCTTTCATGGAAAAGATTGTTTTCCTTGATGTGAAGGGAACAGCAGTGTGCGACAGAGAGGCTCAGTTCTACGTCTGCCTTGTGCAAGGTAGTGCAATACTGCTTTAGGAATCATTTAATGGGAAAAGAATATATTTTGGAGTCATTTAAGTTAATAGAAAAGGGAAAGAAGCCGATTTTAATTCTCTCTTTATAACAGATCCTCTCATCATTGTGTGTCAGTACAGTAGAGAGTCAAAAGTGTAAAGATTAAGGTGGATCCATGGACAAGTATCTTCATTTCAAATGTCTCTTTTAACTGTGTCCATATTTGTACCCACGCACAACTTTCTTCTCCCTCATTTGAGCTGGTACTATAGAGTAGTGGAGGGAGGGAGAAGGAAGAAAGTAGCTCCTCCTTAAGTATCTGCACATATGGATCCCATTCGTGTGTGCATGTTCCCGTGGTATACCAGGAATGGAATCTGTCTGTACAGAACACCTTGGAGAACAGCAGTTTCTGGAGGTAGGTAACAAGCTGTTACTGCTGCAGAAGGAATGCAGGCAGCAACTGCTGTGGAAACTTTAGTTCAGGAGGAATGAACGTTATTGTTTTGGCAGGAAGGTCCCTGACTGTTTCTGTGACTTAATGTTTCATAAACCACAAAGACAAAAAATCACCAAAATAACCCTCATCGTAGAGGTGATATTTCCAGTTTTGCAAAGAACTTTAAATACTGGTTGATCTAAATTCTGCTGAAATCAGAGTGCTGGAGACTAACAAATTCTGGTCCCTTTGGTGCAAATCCTAATGGCTGAAGATGATGAGTAGTACAAGTTGTGTATAATTACTGAAAAACCTACCCACATAAGAATAGTGACAGTTTAAGAAATACAGTGAAACAGGGGAAACTGGACTCAAGCTACAAGTGGTCAGCAAAGATAAGTCAGGTTATTCCATACAGCAATTGTGAGAACTCAAGGCGTATTCATTCTGTTTGAAAATCAAATCCTGTCCTCTTCCTGCTGCTTTTACCCGTTTCCCTTTCTGAGAGCGTATTATCCTTAATTACGGAGACAAAGTTAGGATTGAAGTTCGTTTGGAGAAATAGTTACAAGAATCTGTTTTATCCTGACTGTTCTTACTCAGATCGATGGGTCAACCTTGAGGACGATCTGCATGCAGCATGGCCCACTGCTGACATTCCATCTGAACCTGACCCAGGGCACCGCCCTTATCCGATACAACACCAAACAGGAGGCGGCCAAGGCCCAGACTGCACTGCACATGTAAGCAATCCCCGCGTCCTTTTGTTGGTCCTGTATTAGTCATGAACACAAAGCGCCTGTCCGGTGCTGTGCTTTGGAAACGCGTTTCAGGTGTTGTGGTTGGAAGGGAATCTTTCATTTGTTGGCAGGGGGAAAAAGAGAAACGTGCCTTCTGTTCGTGTTACTTTAATTGCCAGCACATAGAGAAGGTGCAAATAGGATGGCATTGTGAGCAGTACACACCTTCCTGTACAATTTGGCCGTCTTACAAAAAGCTTGTGAATTGTTTCAGCTGAAATTCATTCTTGTATGCGTAACCCCAATGTGTGGGAATCAGCTATAGTTTTGAGATGCACCTGAAATAGCCAACTTGAAAAGCTGCAGATCTTGGATTTCCTGTTCTTAAGCTGGTTGGAAGTGCCTCTGGTATGTTTTGAAAATGTGATAAGTTTTAATTCAAAAGTCTTAGGGGAGGTATAAGCCCTTAAACTCAGTGAAAACTTTTGAACTACACTAATTTTATCCTCAATTTCACAGGCTTTTAACTTGTTCTTCCTCGGTTTTGTTTGAAGGGTGGCATGTACGCATTTACCATTTTGGCTACACTAGAGAGGCGCTTTTATTACTTTTGGTGTTAATATACAGGACCTTAGTATGAATTTAGAAAGGTTGTGTTGCAGCTGAGTGTTGGGAGGAGGGGGTTGGTTTGGGTTCCCCCCCTCCCCCACGCTGCTTGCTTTATAAAATGGAAGTGCTTGTGCTTTTGAGTCAGAATAGCTAAATTTTTCTGTGCTCACTCCATTGTGGCAAACTGGTCTCTCCTTTGATTTGGCCACCTGATAGTGTTGTTTCCATGCCTTTTGAATCCCTTGCCCTTACCTCCTAGCTCTAATTCTTACTCTCTTTCTTCCATGTATCTTGTCTTCCAGGTGTGTGTTGGGAAACACTACCATCCTGGCTGAGTTTGCCACAGATGAAGAGGTTAGTCGCTTTCTGGCACAAGCTCAGCCCCCTACACCTGCAGCAACCCCAAGTGCACCCACAGCAGGCTGGCAATCCCTGGAGACAGGACAGAACCAGACAGATCCAGTTGGACCTGCTTTGAATCTCTTTGGTGGGTCAACAGGGCTTGGGCAGTGGAGCAGTGGTGGCGGCGGCGGCAGCAGTGGGGGTGATCTCACTGGCGCTTCCTTGTGGGGGCCCCCAAACTATTCTTCAAGCTTGTGGGGGGTCCCGAGCGTAGAGGATCCACACAGAATGGGCAGCCCTGCTCCCTTACTACCTGGAGACCTTCTGGGAGGAGGGTCGGATTCAATCTGAACTTAGAACTTTCAACTCTGACCTCGTGACCTTTTTTGGAACAGCAGCAGCACTAACTTGACCTTTTCGTTTTTTTCAACTTGCAATAAATACATTTATAAAAGGAAAAAAGAAAACAGAGAGAGAAAAAAAGGTGGGTCATTGACAGACTGTCTGAGCACATAGTTGCCTCCCTTATATAACTTCAGTTTTTTCGTTTGGAATACGAATCCAAAAAGAGAACATATCACTCTTGAAATACTTGAATCATGAACGCCAACTTAGAAAGACAATGTGAAGCAAGTACACATACCATTTAAATTTAAACACAAAAAATTAAAAAAATTAGTTTCTAGTTTTTCACTTTTTCATGTTATACGGAAGTTGTTGCTAAGAAACATATATACTGAAAAAATAGCTTTTTAACTTTGTTTGCACTGGGTGTGTTTCCGTCCTTAGGTCTACCATGTTGGGTTGGGGTAGGGGAGGGGTTCAAAAGAAAAAGGGGGTGGGGAGGGTGGGCGGGGAAGACTTGACGGAGCCTCACTTTAAAAACAAAACAACAAAAAAATTAAAAAAAAAATTAAAAATTAAAAAACCCACAAAAAAATAAAACTGAAAAAACCCAACAAAACAAAACAAAAAAACCAACACTTTGTGATTGGCTGGTTGATAAGTACCAGTGTGTTCTGGCACATGTAACTGCCCATGTGTGCTTGTTTCTGTGTGAGTGCGTGTGCACATGTTCACGTGTGTGCATCTTTTTCTCTCTATATATAATCTTGAAACGCTGCATTGCTGATGGTCTGCGGGCTGGCTGGCCATCTGCGTGTCTTGATCCTGAAAAACAAGACAGGCACGGTGGAGTCCCTGTGGCTGAAGCGGAATCCAGTTGGGCTGGATTACAGTTTTGACAGTAGGTTTTTTTAAATCCATTTTAGCAGGGTGCTATCAAGTCTGCAGATCATCCGGAGTGGGTAGTTGCTTCCTAGCCCTTGTTCTAACCCTGTGGTAGAGCAGAACACTGCCATATCCAAAGGATTTGGTGAGAGGGGAGCCAGTGTTGTCTTTTGAGTAGCAGTGTATTTATTTATTTATGTCTGCATGTGGGGTTTTCCTACTGAGTGAACCCTAGAATGTTTGTTATATAATGCAAGCCATTTGTTTTCTTCCAACGAGGGGGGAAAAGAGGAGGAAAGAAGACATTGCCATTTTTTGTGCGGCTAAGACAAGTGTTCTTACTCGGCCTCTCACAAGTTTCAGTACCTTCAAAAAACAGAAGTGTGTTTCTTTTCTCCCCCAGACCTGTAAACAGGCACCCGTGTTCATTCTTGAAGAATCCATCAAAAGCTTGAAAGTCCAGCCCAACCAAATTAGCTTTTTAATCGATTTACTGCTCGGATTAAAACTGACAAAGACGAAATTGCGTCAGCGAATCGCTGGCCGGCCTGCCTCATCTCCTGAAAGCACATGCAGCTAACTCCTTTCTGTGTCCTTCATGGTGAGCGTTACCTGTGCCAGGCCTTGGTGTATTACAGCGCCAGACCATCACTGACAGAAACGTTTACTTACGAATGTTCTTAAACCAGTGTGTACTTCAAACGTTTCCTTTTGTTTCTCCGTGTTGTGTTTTTTCCTGTGTATGTGGTTTTGCTTAGGGAGGTATACAACTAGCAAAGACTTTTTTTTTTTTTAAAGAAGTATTGCACCTTTTTGTTTTTTACTTTTCCTGTACTGTTGCTTTTTAATTTCTGTATTTAAGGAAAGGCTTGGGTTTTTTATTAGCATCAGTGTAGTAGTACTCTGGGCAGGATAGGGGTGACCTATAAGCCACAGTGATAGCCAGTGTGTGCGTGCAAGTGTGCGCTGGGAACAAAACTTCTAAGACCTGTTGTTGTAAAGAGGGTTGTAGCGGACTTGAAGGAACATCCCTTGACAGGAAGCGGGAAGTCTTGCTGGGGGGGAGGTGCCGGGAGAAGAGGGAAGGGAGGTGCCGGTACTTTTTCTGTAAGTGCTAGGACTTCCACGTGGTGTTGTCCACTAGCAGTTGTACTGTCCAACGAAGTGCCGACGTTCTGTACCAGCACATACCTGTCCATTCCAGCCCTCAGCGGGAGCAGTGCCCGGGCTTTGTTACCCGGGGAGGGGGGAGGATACGGGAGCCTTCCTTCAGCACTTTCATTGAAGGATACGACATTGCCTAACACATTTAACTCGAAGCGTGGGTTGGGTGGGGAGAAGCAAAAGCAGATTGGAGCAATGTAGGGGGGGGGTGTGTGTGCGTGTGTATGCCTGTGTGCTGGGGTGGGAGGGAAGGGCTAGGGACTTAGCTGGCTTTTTTTAATTTGCCCTTTCTATGTAAACCCAATGTCACAAGGAAGACTGACTGAGGGAAATGCTGCATATACACTTGCCTGTAGATTTGTATGCAAAGTGTTACGTGACAAAAAGTACAAGTAGGTTTGCATTTGTTTAGTGAACTGGAGTGTGCAGCATGCTCTGGCCCCTTCTGAATATACTTCTCTATCACGTCTCCTTCTTCCATCCCGCCATGCACAAAGAAACGAAATGTTCTCTTCCAGCTCCTGCTAGCTAGTGCCCCTGGCGTGCACACATCCATAAAGCTTTGTTTCTGCTTGTCTCTGCTCGAAGACCAGCCGTGCTCGGACACACAGAGCAGGTTCTTAAAAGTCCTGTGCCAGCAGTCCTTCCTAGCGAAGCACCTTTGGCCCGAGTAAGCCAGTATCCGTTCTGTCACATCATTTGCTAAACATGCTGGTTCATTGCTGTGTTCCACCCTCACTTCTCTCTCCCAATCTGCCCTAAGGTCCCTTTTCCTGCACTTTGGGCTAGTTGAGTTCATTGCGATACTACGGTGAAAGCCGGGTGCTAGAGCCCCTCTTGTTTACAAGACATAATGAGGGATTTGAAATATTTAAAAAGAAAAGCTAAATTGTTCTTCCATTGTAAGCTTAAAGGGAAAAAAATTAAAACATAACAAAAAAAGACCAAAAAGTGCATATATATATTTTAGATGAAGACTAACTCTGGGAGCATTTAACAGTGTTTTTGTTTTTATTTTAACATTTTATTTTCCTGCTTTAAATTTGCAAGCATTCTCAGGAATTCTAGGGTAGGAAGCCAGTTTTTTGAAGATGGTTTATTTAACCTTATCTTATCCTAGATAGATGGCTGTTTCTTGTTGATAAACTTTTACAAGTTCCTGAATCTTCAAAATGTTTGAAAGTTTTTACTTTAAAATAAAAATGCTAAAAAAAAAATAAATAAAAAGAAAAAAGAAAAAAAGAAAATCTCCAAATGTTACTGTCAAGCGGGGGATCAAGAATTTTGAAAACTGTATAAATTAAAGTACATTAAGAAACCTTCTCAATATCAGCAACAGAAATTCATTGATCTTAAGTGGTGGGAGAAGAAGGGTTATCATTTATAGTGCTTTATTACTCACGCAGACGTGCACAGTTGCATGGAGAAGTGTGTGAATGGAAATCGATCACTTTGTTCCCTCTCGATTGAAACTAAATGAAAATATTCTTCCAAGCACCTTTTTAAAAACAGAGTGAGACTATAAATCTAGTTAAAATGCAGTATAGTTTAACTGAAAAGAGTCCTCAGTTAGGAGGACTAACAGGAAATACACGATGGTGCTTCTTTAAACCACTTTTAAGTAGTGCTAAAGAAATCCAGTGCTGACAGAATACCCCGTAATGAAATAGTTGTATTATCCTGCCTTTTTCAGTGCAGAAAAAGGAGAGAACATGGAAAAACTCCAGTAAAACATACATTAGAAACCAACTTTCTTGTTTTCAGCAATTTGGTCAGTTTACTCCCCACTTGGAGATTTGCTACTTGCTTTCCTTCAACCCTCCCCACCTCCCAGTTCTTTCTGTTCCATTTTATATGAGGGAAATAGCTGTTAAGCTCTTCTGTTCACCCTCTTGCTGCTGGCTGTCAGGGCTTACAGTCTCCAACTTCGGAGCTTGCTGTTGGGTTGGCCAACTTCTGTCTCCCAGCTCTAAGGGTCAGGGGCTTACTCCGCCTGAAATGGCTAGGCTCAAACCACAAAAACCACGCTAGTGCCTTTTTACATGCACCCACATGCCCTACAGTAGGGGAAGGGGGGGAAGGCGAGGCCAAGTGAGGCAGTATAGCCACTTCATAGAAGTAGATGTACCCCTTCTTAAGGAAAAAGAGCATGCTGCGTAAGCATGTCGTGCAGTGAGTTACATAACAGTAGTTGTAATAATTTCTTATTTAAAAAAAAGAAAAAAAAATGATGCCAAATTCCTGTCCTTTTCGTATCAGTTGCCCAGTGTTTTCCTGTTGTGCTGCGTGTACATCCGAGTGTATACGCGTGTGTTGAAAATAATGCATCAATAGGAATAAAAGTGTGCTTTAAAAGAAACGTAAATCCTGTCATGGGCCAGTAGAAGGGGAGTTTATTTAGCGAGTTTGGGATTATATTTTTATCATTATTATCTTACAGAGAGAATTTCTGAGTGCTTTACCAGAGCCTGCGTTTTATCAAATCAGCAGTGTCCTAAAAGAGAGGAAATCGTAGGTTTTAAGTCAAGAAGAGCCCAGGAACTTGACAGTCACTTGGAGGTGGGTTGTGACTGACTGCTGAAGGGTTGGCAGTCTGGAGCTTCAGCCTGCTGAGTCCAAACCTACTGTAGTACAACAGTCTGCTCGCTCTTTCTCTAAAAGTGCAGGCCTGCAAATGTTAGTGACTGTCTCCTCGGTGATAGTTTCCCTAAGCTGTTAAAGCGACATTAATCTTACTACGTTCCAATTACAGTTGACAGTTCTGTTCCTCTCCAGACTGTATGTAGCTATTCGTGATGTTGCTCGTATGGCACTCCTAACCATTGCAGGTGATTTCTGAGCACTCTGCTAACCAGGCTTGTCTTCTGGGGACAACCATCGCTTAACGTGGTAAATGCTCTGCTACCATTTGAGCTCATAACAGCGAGAAGTCAACAGGAATTGATGTTAGGGTATTTGTGGGATCTTACAAAATTGTTCCAGGCAGGGAATCAGTGGCAGCATCTTCTTTAAATATTGACAGAGTGGGAGAAGAGGCTAGGGAAAGCACAGCTTGGAACAGACTATGGGCATCTCTTTCCAGACAAAATCATAATATCTTTCAGTGAAAACAATGCTTTTTACTTTCTCAAGTGACAAACAGAACTCTTCATCATTTTGTCTTTGTTTCTTGGTTCTCCAGGTTATACAGTTTAAACACATACATATTTCACAGGTGGTTTCAGCATTCAGTTTTTTCCTGGTTTTGAATCCTTCGGTGCTTAATCATCAAAAAACCAAACCCCAAAATTTTAGCAGTCTTCTAAGCAAGTATCCATTTGTTACCAGCCACTTTGCTTACCCCACCCTGCAGTGCAGATCAAGATAAGAGTTTCTAATGGGTTTGATAATTCTTTGCTCCATTTGAGTATTTCATTGTAGCAGTGGCAGCAAAGCCTAGCAAGCAGAAAAAGGTGGGGTACAGCTCAGAAACCTGTTGAGACCTCTGACATTTACTTTGGAAGGCAGTTTTGGTACCATGTACTTTGGAAGACTTGCCATCTTTTCCCAGTGTTTGTATGCTTTTAGCTGGACACTTGCCCAGCAGCCTTGAGAGTGGGGCGTTTTTTGTTGGTTTCGCGGGTTTTTTTCCAATCACAGGGTGTCAGGTTTTTCTTACAAGTTTTTTATTTTGTTTCACATTAAGTGGCTTGTATAACAAGCTAGAATATTAAGCCAAGTGTGGTTTTTTTCCTCTGCAGTATGAACAGGATGTTTTTAGCAAACTGGCTGGGATAACCACCTCAAAGATTAAATAACAGTTGGGCCTTTATATTAAATTGGCCTCTTTCTTTTTTTCCATGAAAATTTTAAACATTTATTCCTTAGAACTCTTCCCCTATTCTTTCTTCCTAAAAATGCTGCCACATCTTCCACTGTGTCTCAGTAGCACATCCAAATAGTACCGTAGGTTTTTTTCGGTTGGTTTGGGTTTTTGCTTCATTCTTTATTACGTTTACCTCTTAGGCTTCTAATTTTGTTTATGCATATTGTTTTCCTGTTGACTTTAAGAGGAGTACTGTTTGTGTATCTGAGATGGCCAAATTTGGATGTCTGGTCCAGGAAATAGGGGTAATCATCACATCAATTAGTCCCACTGACCTTAAATGAGTGAGTACTGCTCAGGTAAGGGCTCTTAGTGTAAGTAAACCCTAGCTGGATCAGTAGCAGATGAGGACCTGTTGTATTTCCAATGCAGCAAATACCTGTGTTGCATATATCACATTCACTGTAAATCGTGTGCCCTCAGTATCCAGGTTTCTCAAGTGGGTTGAAATGCTGGTTTTGTGGTGGATGGTTAGCATCTCAGGGTACGAGTCCTGATTGAGTAGAAGGTAGTTTTTTTCTCTCTGAAGAGGTAAGGTTCCCCTTGCAGAAGCAGCTTTCTTAATTGTAAATATGCATGTGTGTGTTTGTGGGCAGGAAAGTAATGCCAAGAAAACTTAAGTTGAAATTAATTGTTGAAAAAACAACCAAACAAATGCTGTTGAAGTGCAACTTTGGTCTTGAGTCTGAAACAACATATGCAGAATCCGTTGGTTTGTCTAAATTGATTTTGCACAAAATACCATTTTAGTTTTCTAGTTTGTTTTCTACGATTTTGTAGTGTTAGGAATTGATACCGTTAGTTAGATCGTATCAGTCATTCCTTCGGTGATCAAAATCCAGATGTCTAAAACCCAAACTCTCTTCCTTCACCTCCAGTACTAGGCTTCCACCTGTGGCAGAAGGGCGTTAACAGTCATGGGGAGAAGTATGTCAAGTGTCCCGATGTAGACAGAGCCGGTTTTCCCTGTTGGTCCCTAATTCCTATTCAAACCTAAAAAAAACCAACACAAAAATTACACCAGAGCCAAGATGTTGGTTGGGCTAAATGACAGGAGCACAACGAGATTTTTAGCAGCCTTGCTAGTTCATGTCCCTCACAATGTTTTGTGTAAGCGTCCCATCACTGTAAATACCAGTGTTGCTGAATTTTACCAAAGTTCCCCTGCAGTAGATAATAGGAAACAGGTCCGTTTTGTAGTGACTCACCAAGCAGAGCTTTGTCTACAGCAGAGTTCAAGGGTCCGTCTACGTTGCTGTTAAAACTGAGTCAGGGTCCTGTTGATAGCGCTCTATTTTGTGGTGTTACGTGAGACTTCGGACTTCGTGATGTAGTAACTATAGCTTCTAATCCTTACGTGAAAAGTGATTTGGGGTTTCATCTGTGCTACAAAAAGCGCCACAGCTCCCGATGGTTTGGAGCCTATTCTTAAAACTCGTCAGGCCAAGGTAGATGCAGCTTCATCTGCGGCACGCAACGTCTGTTTGCACCCACGGTTTGCGTGCGTGTTGCTTTTCATCGAGGTGTGCAGGAAAAGTGTGTCTCTAAAGGTCTCCCAGAATCCTGTGCTGTATAAGCAAGCTTTTAGCAAATCAAGTGCCCTCTGCAAAGAGCCGTTTTCGCCCTGTACGTGTGACAGTTGGGACTGGTGACGTTCAGCAGTGTTAGGGCTCCTGGAGCGGGTTTGACTCTTGACAGCCTTTCTGTAAATGAATATGGAGCACTCCAGATGAGCAGGAAAAAAGAAACTAAAATAAAAAAGGGAAGAATGCGTTGTGCCAGCCAGCGTTTAGTATTTTTTGCAGCAAACATTGACTGTGGCGGGCAGAGGGGAAGAGAAGAGGCTGGAGAGGTTTGCATGGATGCGCAGTACAAGGAGGCAGTGCTTAGCAAGAAATGTTTCCTTGAGCGCTAAATGCCTCCCCCTGGGTGTTAGTGTGTGTTGTTGCATTTGCAGAACTAACTTCGTGGGTTTTTTAACTTTTTTTTTAATTTTAATTGAGACAAAGTGGAAGCTTCTCCTGTTTCAGATGAAACAAACCCATACGTGAACGTTTTCTCCATCATTTACTGTTGAGCAGTAAGAGCAGGTTGCACAGCTTGTTAGGATAGCTATTTTAGTGACATGGTTATGTTATTACGTGCTTTCTTTCCCCCTCCCTCTCCCTGCCAGATATGGCTTACCCTTTCTATATAAGGCGCTGTGTGGGTTTTTTGTTTTGTTTTGGGGGCGTGTGGAGAAGAAGCAAAATGAAGTGAAAATGCAAGCCAAGGTAGAACAGCCTTACTTTAGGGGGTAGCCTTACAACAGAGCTTTATAGTGAGTGTGCTGTATTCCAAAATATGTAAGCCAAAAACAAAAAAAGCATTCATTTATGCAAAAAAAAAAAAAAAAATAAAAAGAGGTGTTGGAAGACTAATATGTACCTTCTAAAGGTAGAGTAAGGTCTCACCAAGTGATACGTTATTGTGATACTTCTTGCTGGGTCAGTAGGGATGGGTTGGGGTTATAAGCGCTTAACGTTTTCCTCCTTCTGTGTTTTTACAAGCAGTAAGTTAACTGTGGTATTTATGAATGTGCCTTTGTGAGTATAGTGACTGTCTAATCGAGGAGACCGCTCGGGCTGGAAGGGGGGAGGCAATGGTCAATTTATTCTTTCAAGAGGTCAGACGTTGAGATTGCAGCCCGCTGGTCCCTTTTGACAAGCAGCGTCTTTGGGCTGGTCTCTACACTGCACAATACGTATTCATATGTGGTAGAGATCGGGGCGGGAGGGTGCGAAGGGATGTCATGTGATGCACAGAAGCTGTTGATAGTTTTAGGCTAGTCTGCCGTTGCAGTTAGAGTTTGTAGATGTATTATGTGGCTTCTCTTTATGTTTGTGTGCATGGGTGTGAGTGCGTGTGGCTTTATTTTTTGTAAGCACTGGAGAATTGAAACACAGTGATGTTTGAGACAAATTTATACATGTAGAGAAGATGACGTTTTGTAGCTTCTGTTAAATAGTGGGTGCAGGCACACTTTTACCCTCTCTGTCCGTGTCCTAGTAAGAGAAACAGGAAAATTTATTTTTTTCAACCCTTCAACTTCCAGCACACTTAACGTTGCCATTTAAATGAACAGGGTATTACACAAGAAGAAAAAAAGTTTTTGAAATGGTGAGGTAGAAGTGTTTAAAAGGAAAAAAAATCTGAAGTAATTTCTTTTGTTTCTTCGAAGCTGTTTGTAGCTAAACATGGGAATCTGCAGTGTCTCCTTCCATTTGTTTTTGTTTCCTAATAATTCACCTCTTCGTCCCACCCAAAACATGAGGTGTACAAGATCGAGAGCTGTCGCTGTAGCCCTTCGTAATTCCCACCCTGAAAAGAAACTCCAGTGGGATCCCTCAGCTCTATTCAGGAAGACAAAGAGAGGAGAGACTCTGCAGTTTTCTTTGCTTCGCTCTCATTCCTCTCTAATGGCCTTGAAATGTATTATTATGCAAATGTGAATTTTGATACTGAACTTAAGAAGAGGTTGTTTGTTCTTTTTTCAAAAAAAAAAAAGGTCCCACATGTGGTCAGCATTGCTTCTTTATTTTGTAAGTGAATTGTAAACTATGCATTCTGCAAAGGGGGGTGTAGTGGACGAAGATAGCTTCGCTAAACTGTTCAGGAGTTTCTGTGTCCATGGTACATCCGTTGTCGTCTGGGGAAGTGGGGAGGTGATGACTTTGGAATAAAAGGAGTTGATAAGAACATCTCTCTCAGAAGTTGGCCATTAGGTATCTGGGCAGAGATTTGGAAAACTAATGTTGACTGCAAAAGAGAATCAGCTCGGAACCTTGCGCAGGATTGGGAACTGTAGCCGTGCAGTGTTAACCCAGGGCCAGCAGGGTGAATGGGACACCAGCACTGCCTGGGCGACTACCTACCGCCTCCCGTGTTCTGGCCTGTGTCAAGCTCAGGAAACGCAGTGCCACGGGCGCTGCCTTTTTTTGGATTTACTACTCGTTTTCCATTACAGCAGTCCTTGCGCTCTTCCAGAGGAATTGGAACACAGCTGGTCCTTGATGTCTTTTCCTTCAAGTTTTCTTTGCCGCTGCTTCTGGCACGGCCCGTACAGTGACAGCACAGCTATGGACAAGATAGCGGAGGTGGTACTTACTGTCTGGTGCTGATCAGAGCACAGCTGAGGACTGTGTTTTTTCACTCTTGGCCGCTACTGGTGCTTTGTTGTCTGGTGTTGCTGCCAGTGACTTAGCATTAATGTTGGCAGCGTGTGAAATTCTAGGGAATGTAGACTGATCTGTAGACAAGGCTCTCTGCCTGAAAGAAATCATCCTTTTTTTACTGCAAGGTGGTATCATAATGGTCATAAAAAAGGATTCATTTCCTCACATCTCCAAAATGCAGTCATTGTGAATTGTGCATGTTCCTTGAAGCTTGCTGAGCTTCCAGGAGCAGTCTCCTCAGAAAAAATGTAGATCTCACTGCCCTCTTCTTCATCTTGATAGGGACCCTTTGACTTGACTTTTTCCTTTGTCCATGGTGTACCATGGTACCTGCATTGTCCTTGGCATTATCTTAGATGTAATATCATAAACTGAGATATTATCCTGCCTGTATTCAGTGTTTTCATGCAGCAGTTTTATTTTTGTTGACGTTCACAGTACTGTAATAAGTAATAGACTTGATGATCACTCTCGCATCTGTGCCTGCCTTGCAGATGTGATCTTATCAGGGTTCCACTCTGTCAGATTGCCTTTAAAAAAAAGAGAAAATGGAAAAAAAAAATCTGAAGTTTAAACTCACTCACAAAAATACCTCGTGGTACATTTCCCCTTCTGACATATCCTTTTAAATCTTACCTTCTAAAATTAATGGGCTTTTATTTCCATCTGTTATCTCCTTTCTAAAAAGATGTTTGAACTAGTGGTTTTGAGCACAGGACTAGAAGCCTGGAACTCCTGAATTTCAACATTGGCCCTTACTCTTCCCTTGCCTTGGGCAAGTCAATTAACTTCTCTGCCTTTGTTTTTTCATCTGTAAAGCGGGGGTGATACTACTTACCTACCTCACAGGGGTTTGGTGAGGATCAACTAGTAAATGTTTGTAAAGTGCTTTCAAGATAAAAAAGCATGATAGAAGTATTATGAGGTTTTTACAGCAAGATCGCTCGTTCTTTTTACATTGTTTGCTTGTGTGGAGGGAGATAACCTTTTTTCTTACCATTAAAGCCATCAGACACTCAGACCGGGAATCACAGAAGCTGACAGCTTGTTACTCATACTCTGTCTTGATGCCAGTTTCCCTGTCCTGCTCTTCCTGATACAGTTATGCCAGTGTTGCTACAGGTCACACATTGTACTTTCTGAGAAGCTTCAAACTTGATCGAAGTACTTGGAGCTTGCTGCTTCTTTCACCAGATCACCACAACGGAATCAGTTTGTGTACTCTCCCCTGCCTTCGGACAGTTTTTGGTAATACCACCCTTCAGGTGGACACACCTTTTCCTGCCATCAGGAAGGGGAGGTGGTGGTGTGTAGTTCCAGAGAGGGGTCTGTAATATGAAGAACCTTGCCACTTTATGCTGCTGCTCCAGGGATGAAGGGCAGAGTAGCTTTCTGTTTTCTTCCCTGAATTAATTTCAGTGTGTTACCGGTGACGCTTCAAGTGCAGTGTCTCTTTTTGTCCACGATATACAGAAGCCATCACCTGCCAATGAAACATAGGCACGGAGGGAATGATAGTAGATGCTGCTCGAGTATATGCCTTACAGCTCTCCCGGAACGTCTCTGGGAGAGTGGTGGGGGAAGAGGTCTTCATTGGGTAAATCCCACAGCTGTCAGGGAACCTCTGCTACTTTCTCCCCTCTCCAATCACATGGTCACAGTTTCTTCTTTCTTGGACGTGCGTCTCAGGGATGTGCATATGAGCCCATGCCTTTCGGAATTTGGCCTTTGAAATATCACGAATATGGTTTCTGTACCTGAAACCTTCCTGTCTGACACTCCCTGATCCTCTCTGTCCTGCATTGCTCCCCGTGGCCTTAGGAACATCTCTCCGTTGTTGCCGTGTGCCACCCTCTCCATCCCTGCCAGTGCTCAAGGTGAAACGTGTACAGGGATTCTGCAGAGAAAGACGCCGTAACGATGCACGTGCACCTGTAGGATTTGCACACCTTTTACGTACCTTGGGTTTCTGCCGCACCCTGGCTACAACAGGCAGAATATCGCATGCACGATGCTTTTTCTTTCTCATCTAGAAAGCAGAACAAAGAGCAGTATGACTCTGCTGATGGTAATTCTGTAATGTTTACTTTGAAATGCTAAGTATTTTCCCCAAAGAACCGAGAAAACCCCACCTTCTAACAAAAGTAACCAAACGTAATCTTTCTGGGGGCGGGGGGAGGAACAGCAGTGTCGGGGGAGCGTTCTGATCTATTTTAATCTCCGCCGCTTGGATGGAGATACGAAATGCTGCTTTGAGTTCCACAAACGTAAGGGGTTATGTTTACAAAGGTAAATGCCTTCTGCCTGTTCAGGAAACTGGTAGTGGCGGGCATCAGAAGTTGGGTGGGCCTCCCTCCGTTGCAGACGAGTAACGGGAGAAGGGGGTGTCTGGAAGAGGAATGGAGAAGTACATTCATTTCATCTAGTCTTCTTGGTAAAACAATGCCACCTTCCTCTCTCCTTGCGAAACGGAGGGAGGAGGCGGCAGGGCAGAAAATCGGAGATGTCCAAAATGGCTGGATTAGAAAAGGCAGCTTTTCTACTTTGCACATAAATAGGTAACAGGAAGGTACAGCTAAAGTCCTCTTGCCTGAAACACTGTCCCCCAGAAGCAGACATTGTAATAATAAAAATATAGTGGCTGTGTGTATATTGATGCTATTTGCAAGTTACCTGTAAGTGTTTTATTTTTTCTTATACTTGAAATGGCTTCCTCGGCTAAACTTTTACCGTAGCTCTGGTTTCTCCCCTCCTTCTCTAGCGTGCAGTAACGAAAATCACAGGACAAACCGGGGGGGGGGGAATGTAGAGGAGATGACGCAGTGTCTTGCATATCCAGGTTTCATCTTAACTGCCACCCCGTATGCTCGCAGGTGTTGGGACTTCCGAAGGGTTTTCCATGGACACAGAAACTCGGCACTTTAGAAGGTGCCTCCTGTATGGCTGGCTGCCCCCGCCCCCCCGCCCCCTTCTCCTCCTTTTCTATATTTTTATTTTACTTTTAGTATAGTGGTACTTAAAATCACTGGTTCGCTTAAAAAGGAAATAAATCCAACAATAAAATGTTTAAACTCTACTAATGTACAAATAAGCTGAAATGTTGCATTTTATGTGTATTTTTGCCATAGCAGGTACTGTATTTCTCATGCTGGATTTAGAGAAAAAAAAAAAAAGGAAAAAAAAAAAAAAGAAAAATAAAAAACAGAGGGTGATGTTTTATTGGAGTGTGACAAGGTAAGAGTAATAAGGAATTAAGTCGTCGTCATTTCATTGAAACTGAGAGATGGTGTAATACTTATATAAGTTTTCTGAAGGTTTTTTTTTTTGGGCTTTTAAACAGCTTTTTTGTTTTTATTTTATTTTTATTTTTTGAAAGATATGATTGTATTATGTGCAACTCAGTTGCTTACATTATAACTACAAAATATTTTTGGGTTCCTGGAAAAATGAAAAAAAAAAAAAAAAGAAAAAAAAAGGAAAAGACTAATAAATGTGTTTGGCTGCTAAGCATTTAACACTCGTGTTTCCTCCACCTTTCTTCTGCCACGCGTGCGTGCCGCCATCTTCCGGCCCGTCACCCCCCTGCGCGGCCTCCTCCCGCCAGGGGGCGCCGCTTTCCCCGCGCCGGAGGCGGGGCCTCATCGCGACGGCGGGGCGGGGCCGCCGCCCGCCCTTATCCCGCGCTGCCGGCGGGCGCCCGGGCGCAGGGCGATCGGTCCGTCTCTCCGCACCGCTGCCATGGCGACCCCCGGCGCTGAGGAGGATGCGCTGGCGCGCTACCGCTCTCCGCTGGTGTCGCGATACGCCAGCGCCGAGATGGGCTTCAACTTCAGCGAGAGGAAGAAGTTCGGCACCTGGCGCCGCCTCTGGCTCTACCTCGCCCAGGCTGAGAAGGTAACGGTGCCGCCGGGCCGCTCTCCCCTCCCCTCCCCTCCGGGCCTGCGGGGGGACGCTGTCGTGGCGCAGCCTCTTCGCGCCCCCGTCCCGCCTGTCGTTAGTGACCTCCCCCCCGAGGCTCTGCCCGGGTACCGGTGAGGGGCCGCTCGCTGCCCCTTCGCTTTGCGCGCCTGGCTCCGCGGGTGCCTGCGGCGCGGGAGCCCCCGCCACCGTCCGCCGCGCCTTGCCGGAGTCGCCCGTGGGAAAGGAGGCCGTGCAGCGGCCTGGGCCTGCCCGGGTGAGCGGGAGACAGTGGATCTGAGCACCCTTGGGGCGCCCCTTCGCGCGTCTCGGGGGGAGAAGGGGCGGGGGGGGTGCGCAGTCCCGGTTTTACGCAAGCCCTGTGCGCCATCCGCGTACCGGCCGCCGCTCGGCAAATCGCCTCTGGGTGCCTGGCACCCTCCCCCTCGCACTTTTGCCTTCTCGGTGAAATCAGCTTTGGAAAAGCTTTGCTCGGCAGTTTCTGCCGGGGTGGGGGGAGCGGGGGGTCCCTGCTGAGCAAACATTCGTGTCCTTCCCGAGCGCCTGGCTGTTTGCTTTTCAGGAGGTGTGACTGATGCCAGCCGCTCTGGTGCAATCGGATGGCCGTCAGCCTCCGCCGGCTGCACCACCCCGCACGTCTCCATCCCCTTGTGTTTAGTTAGCCGTGGTCGCTGAGGTCAGTTTGCTTTGGGCCCGGGTGGGCACAGCAGCCACTCCAGAAACGCTTGCCGTGTTTCTGACGGGCCGAGCGCCGCAAAAAACCCCGAACCGGTAGTACCAAAGATTGATGCCAGTTCAGCTGTTAGGAAGCAGCCTCCGAGCGTACGTCAGTACAGCTGCAACCTGTTCTCTCAGTAAAGCCTGTGGAGTTAACGTTGTTAAAAGTTAGTGTAAGTTAAACCTTCTTTCTCTGACTTTGGTCCCAGCTAGGGGCGTGTGTGCGGCCCGTTACTACTTCTTAGCTGAGACACTGTCAGTTTGATTTCTTGTGACTGTGAGGAAGACTTGTATCAGGTTTTTGACAGTGAAAAAGCTGTGTTACATTCCCAAAAACCACAGGAAAAACTACACAAACCCAAACCCACCCTGCTTTCTAACAGGATAGCTTTAGCCTTCAGGCTCAATAGTTCCCCATTTCTTTCGTAAAGGGTCCTTCAGTTCCTATTTTCCAAGTACTGGTGCTGTTAGGAAGCAATCCAAGCACGAAATCTGGCTGTTACTGTTAGCGTGAGGGCAGAGAAGCACCATGCTGGAGAGTGAACAAGCAGTGCGCTGTGTCGTAGTATCGTAGAATCTTTAAGGTTGGAAAAGACCTTTGAGATCATCGAGTCCAACCGTTAAGCCAGCACTGCCGAGTCCACCACTAAACCATGTCTGTAAGCAACACATCCACACGCCTTTTGAATACCATGAGGGGTGGTGACTCCGCCACCTCCCTGGGCAGCTCGTTCAGTGAATAAATTTTCCCTAATATCCAATTTAAATCTCCCCTGGTGCAACTTGAGGTCGTTTCCTCTTGTCCTGTCAGTTGGGAGAAGAGACCAACCCCCACCTCTCTGCACCCTCCTTTCAGGTAGCTGTAGGGAGCGATAAGGTCTCCCCTGAGCCTCCTCTTCTCCAGGCGGAACACCCACAGCTCCGTTGCCCTTCTCTGGACACGCTCCAGCAGTGAGGGGCCCAAAACTGAACACAGGATTCGAGGTGCAGCCTCACCAGTGCCGAACACAAAGGTACATTTGGTGTCATTAACATGTTCCTTCTCCGTTTAAGGATCACACCACTGCAGCGGCCTCATCGATAGTATGCTGCACCAAATGTGATGTTTTAGAAGCTGAAGATGTAATTGCACAGCTGCCTTAAATAGGAGTCGCCTTCTGAAACACCACGTGCTAGGTATTGGCACAGCTGAGATGCTGGAGGGAGCAGACTGCAAATCTCACCTAGTATTGGAAGAGTCAGTGCCAGGAATGCACGCGTAGGGAGCTTTGCACGTTCAGAGCATGGTAATTTAAACACTGCAGTATCGCTTCCAGCAGGTAATCGTCACTTTTTCTTCTGTTCAGGAGCAAAATGCTGTACACAACTTGCCCAGTGTCAGACAGCAAGCTGCCGAAAGAGCCAGTGTGAGACATCTACGTTTCCACTCCCAAGCCTTGAACTTGGGGTTCTCTCTCTTGACCCTTCCTTTCCTTCCCAGTGCCACCGTAGAGTTTGTTCCCAGAAAGCAGATCTTGCAATTTTGTAATCACTCTTCTCGTAGCGGGAAGAAGGAGATCACTATTTTTATCTGTCTCCTCGTTCCAGAGGAGTTTGTCTTCTGATGTCAGCTCTGGACTGAAGGAGGAAGAGTCATCTACTTTCCAGCACCTGTTAGCTCCGTCAGTGATCCCTTAGTTGTAGATACAAGCAGATTCCTTAGGTTCCTTGTAGAAAATACATGGTATTTCCTCTGGGGTACATTAAAGAGAAAAATGTAATGAATGAGCAACAGGGAATGCTTTCATTTTGTAGTAAATCAGAATATTGGGAGGATCTAACCGTAGATTTTCTAAAAGTTGCAGGGAAGTAGTAAAAGAGGGGGCACACAGTTTAGTGATAGTTTTAGGTAAAGTACAGGGCCAGGCAAACGGTTTTGATATTCAACCTACTTACGGGAGAAATTTTGGAGCGGTCCACTTGGAATATGTCAAGTAACTGAATAATTATTTCTCTGGAAGCTGGATTAGACAGAAAATCTTCAGAGCTGGTGTTCTGTTCTTGCAGCAGGCGATACCAGGGGTTTGAAAGAGGAGATTCGGCAATTAGTAAGAGGGAGCTCCTTCACCTAATCTTTCCCAACTGACGGTATTAAAGTTTGGGTAGCGTGTGAGTTTATACCAATCCCAAAACTCCAGTTTGTTGGGGTTTTTTTAGCATAAATTAATTTGTATTATGATTCTCTTAACACCTCTTTTTTTTTCTTTTGATCTTGAGCCCTTGACCTAAACAGTATGTTATTTGAAAGTCAAGTACAAATGTCACGGAGCTCTTCCTTCTCGTAGAAGTGGCTTTGACATCCTGCAGCATCAGACTGACCAATAAAACGTTTGGCACACGTGAAATCTGAATGTTTTCGCTAAGAGCCTGTAGCAGCCCTCAGGCTATTTCTCTGTCCAATTGAAGTTTCATTATTTTCCTGTCGTTGGTTCTTTACTGGGTAAGCAGCCCAGTGTTATCCTGTTTGCAGACCTCCCGTGTCATCTGCCTGCTCTGCCCCGCAGGAATAGCGATGAACGAACAGTCATAGTTGTTACAGCGGCACGTCAGACCATTGGAACAGCCTCAGAGGAATGACACCTTAAAAGCACAATCCACAGAGCATCACTGACTGTAGCGCCTTGGAGAAAACCCTGTGTTCTCCCTTGGGTAGTTTCCCTACTTAGTTTTCTTAGGTAGACAGGTTCGAAGGGCATTCGATTGCTTCATTCCTGACAATATCAGCAAAAACTCAGGGAAGAGCCTCACGTGATGTCTGTGGACGCATGAGAACAGCATTTGCCTTGGCACTACCCTCCGTTGCCTGTATTCCTATGGCAAGTAGTCCCTTTGTTGGGATTCTCTCTTTCGTCCCTGTATGGCTGTTGATGACTGCATACTGTGGTCAGCTTTCCCCGACAGACCGTGGGCGTGCGGACAAGGCGTGAGATTTTCCTCTCGGCACAGGAGTGCGTGGCCTGCTGAGTTGCCTGTGTGCTTTCAGGCAGTTGCGGTCTGTGTCAGTACACCCCAGCAGCCTGCGGCCAGGTGCTTTTCCTCATTTATCAGGGCACCCGTGGTCATGTATGTGCTTGCAGCATCATATTCTGTGTGGGTACTAATGAGCTGATGAGGATCTTGAAGGCACATTTGCTTCACTTGCAGTCTGCTCTAGTTCCAGATTCCACATCTGCAAAACATTTTTCCAATCGGTTTGATTCTGAACAGAACCAGCTTTTGGAATACTTGGTATCCTGGACGCCTCGTGGCTGATGACTTCTGATTACCAGTGCACGAGACAACAGCACTTTAATTTGCAAAGGGCAGTAATGCCACATTCATTGTGAGACTTTTAAACTCTCAGGGTCAGGGAGAGACAGGTGTTTCTCTCAGGTTAGCTTGTGCAAGTGAGCAGCTCTGCAAGAGTTACACCGGGGTAGAATTCTGTGGTTTGATATTTCACTCTGTTCGAAGTCAGCTTACTGAGAAGGTTTAGCAAATACTTTTGAACATGAGCTAGGAGCATTTATATCGTGCTTCCACATCAAGCAACAGATTTCCCAAGCTTCCAGATTCAGACTGAGATGAAGTACTTCGGGCCTTCTGGGAAGGGTCAAACATACGTAGCTTTCCCTGTGTTCAAAGCCCGCTGTGTACAGTTGTGTGGGTCTAGTTGTGGTCCAAAGAGTTCCTCCGGACACAGGCTGGCTAGTCACGTGGTAGCTGCATAAAGGGTAAATTTCATTGAAAGAAGTTAAAACTATACAATTTTTATAAAATCGCTTCTTCCCATGTGTCTAATTTTTGTAGCTGTCGCAGGGGTGTTACATGATTGAGGAAAGTGTGAGTCCTAGGAGGAACATCTGAGCATGAACACTGCTGTCCTATTGGCAAAGGTTGGAGAACCCTAGAATGAAAGCTGTTACAGCTCTTGGTTATGCCAAATTGCCATGCTTCCGTGAGATGTCATATGGGAATAAATCATCTAAAGAGCTGCTGTCTCAATCTGGGCTGTCCCTGAAAGACCGAAGGAAACAAAGTTCTTTTCCCCTTGCAGTCACTTGGGCTTCCAATCACAGATGAGCAGATACAGGAGATGGAAGCAAATCTGGACAACATTGACTTCAAGATGGCAGCGGAGGAGGAGAAGAAGCTGCGTCACGATGTGATGGCCCACGTTCACACCTTTGCCCACTGCTGTCCGAAAGCTGCAGCCATCATTCACCTCGGAGCAACTTCCTGTTACGTAGGGGATAATACGGTAATGTAGTATTTTCGGTTTCCTGCTTGCCGAGCTGGGCAAAACAGCTACAGCTGCTTACTTGATAGCTCTTTATAAACTTCGTTTAATACAATAATACCAAATAGATTTTTCAGGTATATTTACTCGTTATAGTGTGAGGTTAATTCCCCTTTATCCTAGCTACCCTAGGAAGGTGAGCTCCTCTTGCCTTCTTTTGTTTGATATGAAGCAAGAACTGTCTGGAAACTAACTGTTCCCTAAGCTCTGCTTGCATGTTAAATATCCAAGGAGGTAAGATGTGAGTTGCAGGTGCATGCAGAAACGTGTGAAATGTCAGTCATGCCCGTGGGATGAGTTCACTGCCTTACAGGAAGTACTGCTGTTCTACAGACTGTAAAATACTTGTGGAAAACCTGTTTAAAGCTTGAGTGCAAACAGAAGCCTAATTTACATACACACACACCCCCGTGTCTGAGTCATTGCAGCTTCACAACCCCTTTTGTCACACGAGAAGCTGCTGTGTGAGTATTTTTACCCTACCCCTGTTTGGCGTTTAGGTAGTACCACCTGCCTTGTGACACCCGCACCTAGCTGTACCTCTGTCTCAAACGGAGTAAAGATGACTGCTGCCTCATCAGTCCACTTACTTCCCTGATGTCTGTAGCCTGCAGTGCCTCCTGCCCTTTCCACTTGGGCTGAATGATTTAGTCTGTCATTCCGTGGGCATCCTGAGTATCTCGAAGTAATCGTTCATACTCAGTCAGTGGGAAACGGGTCTTCTGCTGCTCAGTATGACTTTCTGTGGATAGTATAGATGGAGCAGTGATGGATCCAGCAGTTTTGTCATAAGCAAGTTCTGATACAAGGAGAGCATCATCTTAAGAAGAGACTTTTGAGTGGAAAAACAATGTTTTAATTATCTGTGCCCTCTCTGAGAAAAGCCATTATGTCTGGTCCTTCAGACAGAGACCAAACTTCCTTTCTTTCCTTCTTTCAGGATCTGATTGTCCTCCGTGATGGGTTTAACCTGCTGCTACCCAAGGTGAGAAGGCGGTTGTGCACGGTGTCTCAGAAGTGGCAGCGCTGATGTCCCGTGAACAGCCTGTCTTTAACTTGGATTTTCCTAAGCCTTGCTGTGGAGCTGGGAGGAGCTGCCTGTTTGGGTTATTCTCAAGAAAAAATGAACAGTTATCTTTTCCTTTCTCTTTTCCCAAAGCTTCTTGCTCACCATAGGAATTACACGCAACTCCCTGTTTATCTGTGCTGCAGGTACCAGTTTCAGAAAACAGCTGTATTGGGTTCAGGGTCAGCTTAGGCATCCCCTTAACTATATTCCCAGGAGCATGTCAGCATTCAAACAGTTACATAATACAATTTTCTGAGGTCAAATATAGCGGGAATGTAGCGCAGTGTTGTCGATCTGACCTGAATGTCTTGGCACCCAATTTGCCCTGGACGGTGCATGTGTCAGTTATACCCAACGCAGCTTTATTTCTGACCAATTGCAGGAATAAAGAAGATACCCAGGGATAAACCAGCTGCAGGATTGGGTTGGGCATGAGGACTAGACTGGTTTGAGCTAGGTCCAACCACTTGTGTCATCTCTTGCTTGAGTTGTGTAGCAAGCAGGAATTATGCGTGTGCCCTGAAAAAACGACATGTGCCGTACTGTACGGGGCGTATTCAAGGACTGCACAGTTGTTGCCCTCACCTTTTTCTCACAGTGTTGTTTGCTTAAGCCTGCTAGCTTCTGCTGTGGTTGGGTTTTGTTCTCTCATTCTGCCTCTTTTTCTATCCTTCCTGCATCCACCAGCTCGCGAGGGTGATCAGCCGGCTGGCCGACTTCGCTGAGAAGTACGCTGACCTGCCTACTCTGGGCTTTACTCACTATCAGTAAGTAGCCATCAGCCTTTGCTGGCGTGTTGTCGACTGTGCTTTGGTTAAATTGACCTGCTGCTGCTTGCTTCCATCCTCCTTTTTGCCATCCACCAGTGGCAGTTGGTACTGCTGGGCGTCATTAAACCAGTGTTGGTGGTTCAGTACGTGCCAAACTCCAGACTTGTCTCGAGAATTGAACTGTTGCTTTGATTAGCTGCCAGCAGTTGGTTTAACACAGCTCCGTAAGGAACAGCTTTCTGGTGAACACAGATGTGTATGTTCTGGGCTGTTTCACAAAGCCTGACCGGGAATTGCAGTAAGCCTGTCTTCCAGTCACATTTTCTTTGGTTTTCTGTCAGTTCAATTAGTTTCAGCTGCAGCTGAGAAAGGTTTGTTACTGCCTACAGTTACTCTGTCAGTACAGCTGAAGATTCTTCTACAGCGTTAATTCGGGATCCGTCAGGTTTCATACATCCCTCTGTGGATCCCTGGGAAGAATTAGGAAGAATTTCTTCTGTTTAACGGGGTGATGGTGTTTTCTGGCTTTTGGGAAACATACTTGTTGTGCAGCACTTCTAACATTGAGTCTGAATAGAGGAAAGGGGAGTGAGGGGAGAGAAGAGGAGAATATTTTTAGGCACACTGCTGAGTCAAAGGACAATGAGATGTGGATATGGAGACAGTTTGCTTTCAGAGACATTCAACTGTACACATTGAGGTAAACCTGGATCTTCTACCCGGGTGATATGGAACACCAGAGGCAGGGAAATTAAGCACAGGTTGTGTCAGACTCTGTCTGGCACTTCAGAATTTCTCCCAAAGGAGAGTGAGAGCATCAGGTCAGGTCTCTAATTAATTGTCTTGCTCTGTGTGTGCCATCTCAGTTCAGTCAGCTCTAGTCTTCGCTCCCTCTTCATCTACAGCTTTTCAGAGGAGTAGTCTCTGGGCTCAGCTTTATCTTGGCTTTTGGAAAGAGTACAAAGGGGTATTCAAGAAGTGTGTGCAAGGCCAAATCGTAAAAACTAAGGTGAACAAGGCACCAATACCACAGCCTTTTCTGTGTCCCCTGTTAGCAGGGCCCCTACCCCGTTTACAAACAGGGCCCTGCTTTCCCTACCCTTCCCTTTACCTGCTTACGTACTTGCAGAGGCCCTTCTTGTTGCCTTTCGCATCCCACACCAAATTGATCCAGGTGGGCTTTGGCTTTCCTAGGCCCATCCCTGCACTGCGGGACAGTTTCTTTGTATTCCTCCTGGATTGCCCATCCCTGCTTCCACATCTTGTATGCTTCCTCTTTATGGCTGAGCTTAATCAGGCTCACCATGTTCATGTGCGTATGCTTTTTCGAAAAAGTATAGAGGTGGTCTTTGGAGTGCATGTGGATAATTTGAAATAATTCAGTTTCTAGGCTCTGCATAACACTACTGTGTTCTCCTCAAAGCATTTGCAGGGAAACAGCATGGTTGAAGCTTGCAGATACTTATTTCAAGGTGGAGGTCTTGCAAAAGATGTTGGCCAACCGTATTGTTAATTATTGCCTCTTTGCCCAGAGGCTGAGGAATGCGCTTTCGTAAATAAAAAGGAATGGTCCCTTAGAGGAATCGTTTAAAATCACAGAACGGTTTGGGTTGGGAGGGCCCTTAAAGCCCATCCAGTTCCAACCCCCCTGCCATGGGCAGGGACACCCTCCACCAGACCAGGTTGCTCCAAGCCTCATCCAGCCTGGCCTTGAACACTCCCAGGGATGGGGCACCCACAGCTTCTCTGGGCAACCTGTCCCAGTGCCTCACCTCCCTCTCCGGGAAGAATTTTTTCCTTATATCCAATCTAAATCTCCCTCTTTCACTTTAAACCTGTTACCCCTTGTCCTGTCACTACAGGCCCTTGTAAAAAGTCCCCTCCAGCTTCCTTGTAGCCCCTTCAGGCACTGGAAGGTGCTGTAAGGAATCACAGTCACAGCGTGGATGCAGATGCTTCTGCACTGAGAAATTCACACCAGTGCTATAAGTTAGCCAGGATGCCCCCCGTGCCCTGGGCGAGCAGAATTAGGGTGGGGGATAGAGGCACCCCCTGTTCCTCCCAGCCGCTCCCCTCCGGGCAGAGCCGTGGCGCGGCCGCCGGGCCGGCAGGGGGCGCCCTCCGGCAGCGGAGGCGCGGGAGCGGGCAGGGAAGGGGGAGCCCTGGCGAGGGGGGGGCGCGTTGCGTGCACTGACCGAGGCTTTGCCGCTCGACAGGGCTCTGGAAAAACGCCGAGAAACCCCTTCTAGGTATTCTGGCTAGCAGGCCGCTTCTCGGAAGCTGTGGCAGTGCAACACCCTCAGACACCTTCTCGCTTCCTTCTGCGTCCCCGACTCACGCCGGCGCTGCGGTGCCCATCTTCTCTCCACACAGTTACACCCAGTCCCAGAGAAGAAGGGTCGGACCTTCAGCACCGTGTACTGGCACCACACGCGCTGTTACGTCTCCCCGCGCGAGCCCCATCCGCGTAATTTCCGCCTGCAGGCGTCGGGGACGGCATCCCGCAAGGAGGCCCGCACGGCGCGCAGTAGCGGAGCGCGGTCCTGGCGGTGTTGCTGTGCCGCTTGGCAGCGGGTCACCTTGTGTCCTGTCCTCGGTTGTTTTCAGACCCGCACAGCTCACCACCGTGGGGAAACGCTGCTGCTTGTGGATTCAGGACTTGTGCATGGACCTGCAGAACCTGGAGCGGGCTCGGGATGACCTGCGCTTTCGGGGTGTAAAAGGCACCACCGGCACTCAAGCCAGCTTTTTGCAACTCTTTGAGGGAGACCATAGTAAAGTAAGTGAGCCCAGGGCGTGGACTTGCAGTCTTGGCAGTTCTCCCCTCTGGAATGCTGCTTTGGGGGAACATGGCGATTCTGGCATCAAAATTCACAAGGGCACTGCGATCCCTCCGGGGCCCCCTGACAAGGCCCTGTGGGAAAGCGAGCAGAGTTTGGGGAGGGGGTGCTTCCCAGCAGGTAAAACATTTCTTGTCAGTAAACTGGGTAGAGCAAAGGATCCTCTTTGCTGTTGCTGACCTTCCTGAGTTGTCGCATTCTGAGCTCTGGTTGTTTTTTTTTTTTTCTTCACCCTGAGGTTGAAGAGCTGGACAGATTAGTGACTGCAAAGGCAGGATTTAAGCGGTATGTAACAAGCATGCTTAGTCACCTCTGTTTGTGTCAGCACAGTGTGACTCCTGCTGACCGTGTTGGCCCAGAGCCCCCTAACTGCCAGACTGACATCTGTGCTGCCACTGACTTCTCTCCCCTCGCCCCCTTCCATGCCCAAAGGAAACTTCACCCCCTACACAGGCCGCTTCTACTTGTCTCCCTGTCAAAGCACGGCTGTCCATTTTCCGTTTTTCCCCCTCCCATTGGTGTTGCTGCCCCCAAGAAGTTGACGGCCTGAATCCAAAGTTGTTCTGGTCAGGGCAGAACGACAGCCACGTCACTCCTTGCTCCCAGTCTTGCAGTCCCGTTGCATCTCTGGAACACTCAGCTTCTGTGCTTGTTTCTAGGGCTTATATGGTCACAGGGCAGACCTACAGTCGCAAGGTGGATATCGAGGTCCTGTCTGTGCTGGCCAGCCTGGGGGCATCAGTACACAAGGTGAGCGCCCTGTTTGTGTACATCGGGAAGAGGGGGAAGCATTTTAGGTCTAGAAGAGAAGTTGCTCATGGTGCAGGATGCTCTTCTCAAGAAGTATTAGGTGGCGGTCCTTGTTCAGCTCTTCTCTCTGCGGTCATGTAAATTCACCGCTGGGTACGTGCCTAGGAATCTAACCTCCAAGATCTTAAGACCAGTGGCAAATAAAGCAAGTTTACCAAGCAGATTCTAAGATGGGTTAACAAATCCCGTGCCAGATATTAGTCTAAACCTGTGCTAAATTGATCCAATTAGAATAAGCGTACGCCACTAGGAAAGACACGTTTTTAAATCTCACCATTTGCTCCTAGTTAATTGCTTCTGTGATAATGGTGTTATTCTCTCTGTCCTTGTGGATTCTTTTCATTGATTTATCTCTGTTCCCTCCCTCCTCCTTCTCTTGGGCTCAAGTGATCTGTGGTATTTTTTCCTGGTTTAGTGTTGTAGGCTGGCTGGTTCGGCCAGCACACATTATCTGTGTTCGTAAATCACGCTGTAATTTCGTTACGCTTTTTCAGCATTCCCTCCTGGTCTGCCTTCCATCCCCTGCAAATGTTTGCCCTTCTTGGAGTCCTGCTCTGTTGTAATACAGCGGACATGCTTTTCTCCTTACGGAGAATCCTCCTGGGATTTTTAGCCCAGGAAGTATGATTGCAGTGTCTTTATTGTGCCAAATTTCTCTCTGTCCCCTCAGTTTACTTCTCGGACACAGATGCAGACAGTTCTCCAAAAACACTAACGGGAGCATACGTTCGTGCTTGTTAGTTTGGTTCTGTTTGTTAATTTCTTGGACTTTTTTTCTAGATTTGTACTGACATTCGCCTTTTGGCCAACCTGAAGGAGATAGAGGAGCCTTTTGAGAAAGACCAGATCGGTAAGGGATGGGAGACAGCTCTTTCATTTATACTGGGGGAGCCTTTTAAGCAACCTGAGAAACGGCACTGACAGAAGTGGCTTTAAGTTAACTGGGCTTTGACATTGTTAGTATTTTGGGTCATTTTGAAAGAAAAAATAAACAGAAGGGAAGAACAAAAGAAGGACAAAAAGGCACCTTACGCAAAGGTTTCTGGCTATTCAGTAATTAAAATCAGATTTGTATTCGTGCACTTCGTGGGGTTGGAGGGAGAGCAGCAGCAGTCAAGTATGCCTCGTTCCCCACAGAGGAAGATGTGGGTCTTGAAGAGTACTTGGTGCTTTCCGTGCCCCATGCAGCTGACTGCAGCCGTAGGTTTTCAGCTCGACTCAGCATTTTGGTCTTTATAAACAGAAATTTGGAACAATGAAACTGGGCTGGAGCCTTGCCAGAAGAATACCAACGATGTGATTCTGACATTGGTGTAAGGGAAGAAGGAACACAGCGTTTTGGATCTTGGCTAGAAGAAAGTTCAGGCCCCCTGAATAGCTGCGTAGGGTTGAATCGGCAAATTAAGCCGTAGCTGTCCCTGTTACTTGAGCCATTCTGCATTCTGTGGGTGGCTTTGATACCCATTCACCAGAACAACAGGCAGCAGTATGAATATCTGGCTTTGAAGGGCCATGTTATTGAGCAGATGGGGTTGTCAACGCTGCTGAAGTTGCCACAGGTAGCCTAGAGAGTCGGTCCTAAATACTACATTAAAAGTGCAGTCTATTTGTGCTTTTCATGTGGTACTACTTCTCTTTTGCAGACTTGCAAAATGGATTTTCGCTTTTTTTCTCCCCACATTTGGATGCCTCTAACCAGAGGAAGTGTGGTGGTGTTATTTTCTTTATTCCATTTTGTCCTTAGAAAATCATCATGTTTTGAGGCTTTAGTCAAAAACGTGATTCCTAACACGTTTTTCTTATCTGGGGAGGACCTTCGTCTCTCCTTCCTGAACGCACAACTTCCGTCGCCCCGTTTCCATCCCGCTGTGTCCTCTCGCAGGTTCGAGCGCTATGCCTTACAAGAGGAACCCAATGCGCTCAGAACGCTGCTGCAGCCTGGCTCGACACCTGATGACCCTGGTGCTGGATCCCCTCCAAACGGCCTCTGTGCAGTGGTTTGAGCGAACGTTGGATGACAGTGCCAACAGGTTTGTGTCGAGCGTGCAGTGCAGCGATTTCAGAAGGTCTTGTGCAGGAAGGTCCTTTGGTGTGTTTAGAAAATACTGTTTTTAAACGAAACCCACAAGTTACCAGCTTGATGAGAAGCAGTCTCAGTAGAATCTAGAGGCCACAAGCTGGTTTCCTCGCTAAGATCGGATGAAAACTGTTAGGTGTTTTTAAATGTCAAGGTCTTTTGCAAAGTAAGCCAGCAGAGGGAGGGATGCAGAAGCCGTGGTAATAAATTGCTCTCGTAGTCTTACTGTTTCAAAGGCATAGTATAATAGTGCTCACATTTCTCCCGTTTTCCTCTCTGTTTGACCCTGCTCTTCTGTGCTTCTTAAAGAATAATTCAGCATTTTATCTGTACCCCCTTAGCCCTCCAAATAATCTAAAGCACTTATTTTCATCCCTTTGTAAAATGGTGTTCTTTACAGGAAGCAGTTCAGGTCCTAAAGAGAAAGCACAAACTTCTGGTGGGTTGGTTTTTTTGAGTCATGTTTCATGAAAGCCTGTGCAGGTCTTTCAGATACTGCTCGGCAAACTTCGCTTTGTTTTCTGATTCTTCATTGTGACTATTTTCAGAGGAGCAGAAGGTATCTGTAATTATTATCAAGTAAAGGACAGCAATTAAATTCCATGCTGCTGTCTTCCAGTGAGCACTAAATTTGCATAAAGCTCATCTTTACCTGTGGAACATTTTCGTTCCAATGTGGTTTTCTGTTGCAGAATTCGATCTCCTAGAATCTGAGAGCTGTCTTTAGATGTCTGAGGTATGGAGCTTGCGGAGCAGTGAACAGCAGCAGTTTTGGCTATTGACTACAGTTAGGATTGTTGATGAGGATGTTATTTTTTCCACAAACATAATGACTCCATAAAATTTCATGAAAGCGTAGGAGATCCTTTCCCAAAAGGACGTTACTCCTCAGCTGCTAGTCTTGTTAAGAAAAGAGCTGCGTTGGCAGCAGAAAACAATGTAAATTGAAGAAATGAGATGCTGGTTGATACGGCGTGTTTATTGCCCAATAGCTACCAAGTGTTGAGAGATGTACTGGAATGTTCTGAGTTCTGTTTTCAGCTCCTGTAAGAGAGAGGGTCATTTGTGCGCTCCATAACTCAATTTAAAAATGCTGTGCCTTGGATTTTTCCTGTTAAAGCTGTAGCGTTTTGAAAGGAGAGCAAGCCAGAGAAAAGCAATCAACCTACAAAGCCACAAAGTGCTTTTCAAGGCAGTGTGATAGAAGGGGGGCCCTAAGTGTAGCCCAAGGTTCAAATACTGGTATACTTTAAAAGATCACAGTTTAGAGCGAGCCAGGCACTGCTCTCACAGGTGGATGGTGGTGCAATTGCCGCACTGTGACACAGCCTTTTGCGTGATACAGCTCAGTCCCTGCTGCTCCTCTCCTTTCCCTCCTTTCCTTTTTGTCAGGAGCCTCCTTTGTGACCAGGAGCTGGTCTCTTGGAGGAAGCCCCCGCCAAATGCATGGGTCACTTTGGAAGTTCCCCACTGAGCACAGCCAAGCACAGCATTAGTGTGCAGCATGTCTTACTCCTGGAGGGGAGGAGCAGCAGGCAGGGCAGCCTAGAACACACAGGGGAAGATACTCCTGTGTTTGCCAGCTCTGTAGATTGCTACCCTCTTTCCTAGCTGTGTAATCATTGCATTATCTTGGAGCACTCTGTGTGTGCCTTCACCTTTTCTTTTCTTCTCTCTCCCTTTCTCTACTGACACAAAAACACCCACCAAGCAAAACCAAAACCCCCTCCCTTCTCCCCAGCTTGAGAGCTACTGCTATGAGATGTTCTTTTGCTTTCCTGGATGTGACATTTAAGCAACAAGAAGCACCCATAAGGAGAACAGTTCCGGCGTTAGGGCCACAGTAGTGCTCTTCACAGAAACTGAAGCGCTGGAGCACGGCCTTTATTGCTAACCGGGGCCCTGGGTATGTGTGTTTCATAGGCGCGTGTGTCTGGCTGAGGCTTTCCTCACAGCTGACATCATTCTGAGTACACTGCAGAATATCTCCGAGGGACTCGTGGTATATCCAAAGGTAAAGCAGGAGATAATGCGTGCAGTGCTGCATCCTTGATAATGCTGCAACTGCGCCAAAGTGTATAAAAATCACTCAAAAGGATTACATTCTGGTCTATTAGTTCAAATGGTTTCTGAGTTTTGCTCTGCATTCTTGCTGTATTCTCACTGCAGGACAGGTGTGAAAGGTACTTGTTGAAGCTAAATGATAGTAAGTGGAAAACTTCTCACAGAGGCTATTTTCCCCCTGAACTACAAAATGGATCTGTAGAACTTGGCATGAAAGATGCTGTCGACAGATCTCGTACAATCCTGTAACTTACCTACAGGTTTTAAAGAAAAACTCGTTGTACATCTTTTCCACAGTAGTGTCCCTTGCAAGATACAGCTTCTGAGTACTAGCAGCTTCAATATCTGGATCACCAGAGCTAAGTTCGAAAAGAAATTATCTTTGCATTGTTGCCCAGTCCTGGAGATTCAGAGGGAGAGGAAAACTTCACTGAGAGTCCTAGTTGTCTGAGAATTTCAATAACGCTGTTTCTTTTTTCTGTTTTGTTTTTTTTAAGGTGATTGAGAGGAGGATCCGGCAGGAGCTGCCGTTCATGGCCACAGAGAACATAATCATGGCGATGGTGAAAGCAGGGGGCAATCGTCAGGTACAAATGCAGTCCAGAATACCTCTGTTCACTGCCTGGCATTTGACTCCAGAGAAACAAAAGTGTCTGGGCTCTTTCCTGACTATCTCGCCTTTCTTTGCTCTCTGCCTACTCCCACCGGGTTGTTAATATTACACTGGTGCTGCAAAGCCAGACTGCGCTCCCTGAGGAGAGCACAGTTGTGGAGATCTGTGTTTTCTGTTAGGAACACTGTGTGTTTGAGCTAATCTGGCTGTCTGTGCTGGAGAAGAGGAAGACCTATTTTTATATTAGATACTAGTAGGCGTTTTCCTTTTGTAAATGTTTGAAGGAACTTGGAATGCAGGCCAGGCTTCTTTAAATGGAACACGTTGGCTGTTGTCTACCTCGTAAATCAAAAGAATGAATCAGTGCTCTTAATGAAAAAGTAAGAAAGACCATTCTGAACCATTTGCTCACGTGTCACTCTTCCCTAATTCATTTTAGTGCTTCTTATTAACAACTTTGCTTATGGTCCTGCATTGTTTTCTGTGTTCAAACAAATTGAAATTAAAAGTTTTCCTTAGTAGCTAAATCCAGACACCATTAGATCATATTTCCTTATCATTTAATTTCACAATTCAGTTTAAAACCAGCTGATTTTCACTTACCTTTAGACAGTAATTTTTCCTTCTGTGGTTATTTCCCCATCTGGGACAGAAGTTAAACTTGCAAGGTAGTAATAGCAAAAGGGTTTGCTGGAAACTTTGAGTAGGGTGTGTGGTTCTAGTTCTCTGAAACACTTCACCCATGATGTTTGTCAGGAAACATCTTTTTCCCTTTTTTCGTTTCTGATCCCGTGTCTCTGGTGTTTGTCACTGGGTCAGTCAGTCAGCTTCCTAACTAAACTCACTAAGGGTCACATCACGTAGACAAGTTTCATTACCTTTTCAGCTGGTTCTCTTTCTTAAACAGTTGTCTCTGTTTTGATGAGACTGAAGAGTGAATGTCATTTGTGCTCTTTGCCCACCTTCTTTCTGGTGCTCTTCAATTACAGATCTATAGAGTTTAGTACATTTATGAAAGCTGTTCATACTTGTGTGTTCTGTTTTCATGTGCTGGGAACTCCGCAACAGCACATTTTCTATCCTTTCCTACCTCATAGCACAGAAACTCCCTTCCTTTCCCCACTGCTACACAGCTGTCTCCCCTAAACATCCAGAAGACAGATCTGTTCAGCTGAGGCAGGTCAGTGCTGGAGCAAGACGGCATTTGGATGGAGGAAACAGGAGATCATTTTTCTCCTAACTGAAGATAGACCAAGGATAGTACATTTGAGGAGAAGATTCTTACGTGGTTGTAAATGCAACCACACCACTGTATTTTACAGCCAGCGTGGCAGCATCTGATTTTGCAGATGACTACAGTTGGGTTCCCTTGTTTTTACAAATTGATTCCACAGGAAGTCAAGGGGTTAGGAAGTCTTTTAGAAAAATTATTGTAAGGGTTTTACCAGTCTTAGTGCCACGTGAGGGTTCTTTGGGGGAGAGCGTGTCTTAAGGCCCTCAGGTTTGTAAGGGTTTTTTTTCCTTCAGTCTGTCCTTATGTGAGCCGTGGCTTACATAGTCTCCTTGTTAAGTTGGACAGGTTCTTTTCCCTTCTCCAAATCTGTAGATGATCTACATTGCTTACAACTGAAAAAAATTCCCATAGAAACTCGTAGGAGTATTTGGGAAATTTGAAGTGTAAAGGACCAGTGTCGTACGTTTGTGGTATAATTGAACAGGGAACGTATGTGACATTCCAACTGGTTTGGCCTCAAAGGGCAGACGTGGAAGGACGAAGCAAATCTTGTTCTAAGACAGAGGTGGATGAGACTCTGCAGTCCAAGCCGTGTCTCACCTGTGTGCTGTCCAGTGCAGTAGTATGCTTTGAGGTTTCTTCCTCCCGCACGAGTTAGTGGGATGAAGATGTGCTGTCAGTAGCAATGGAATGACTTTTTTCTTTTCCCCTCCTCTTCCCTCTGCTCCTACAGGATTGCCATGAGAAGATTCGGGTTCTCTCCCAGCAAGCAGCTGCTGTTGTGAAACAGGAGGGGGGTGATAATGATTTTATTGCCCGTGTCCGTGCTGATCCTTACTTCAGCCCTATCCATAAACAACTTGAAAGCCTATTGGATCCCTCCTCCTTCACTGGACGTGCTCCTCAGCAGGTAAAATAGTGGAAAGAGGCTAACGGGTGTTAGGGGTTGTAATGCAGTGTGTTGATTAATCCTGCCTGCTTTCGTGTGCCACAGAGCGTACATAGAATTGTAGCGTCATTGGGGTTGGAAGGGACCTTAAAGCCCATCCAGTTCCAACCCCCCTGCCCTGGGCAGGGACACCCTCCACTAGGGCAGGTTGCTCCAAGCCTCATCCAGCCTGGCCTTGAACACTCCCAGGGATGGAGCATCCACAGCTTCTCTGGGCAGCCTGTCCCAGTGCCTCACCTCCCTCTTATTATGGTAGATATTACATACCTCTGCCCATACTACTAAGGCAGACGCATTTCTCTCTTGTTTTCCTTGGCTTTCTTGTCTGTCTTCCCTGTGGGCTTCACACTTCTGACCCTGGACACAACAGACTTCCAGGTGTCTCTGTGAAACAGAGACCCCAGTGAGACCGGCACGTCTGAATGGGGAGGAGAAAGCAAGCCCTTTCTTTCTCTAGTTTTGTCCTTCCCCTCTTTCTCGAACAGGTGGCGAAGTTCCTGAAGGAGGAAGTTCGGCCAGCGCTGGTTCCATACCAAGGCAAGATGGGTGGGAAAATTGAGCTGGCACTTTAGGTGGATTCTGCAAAGGCGTGTGGGTACAGGAAGATAATAAAAGCCTTACTGAACCAGGTCTGTTTACTGTGCCATCCTATTTTGGTTCTCTACAGTACATTTAGCCCCCAGAGCTTACAGCCACCTTGATTCCAGATGGGCTTTTCATTCTTTGCCTGCTGTTTAATCAAGCCTCCATCTATTGTGTGCTGAGCTACTGAGAAACGCTTGATCGTGACAAAGGTAACTTTATCGCAACACCTTTCGTTGGCCCCTTACAAAGCACCACCAGCTGTTTAAAGAGCAATGCCAGGTGCTGCCTGACATCCCTGCATGACTGACTTGTTGAGCAGGGGTAGGGGAACTGAGCCTGCTCCCATTTCCACATCATTCACCTGCTCAACTCTCTCCACGTGTCTCAAAAAATGATAAAAGGTTGTCCTGGCTTTCAGAATACTGTCATTTAGGGAGCAAATAGGCCAAAAAAATTAGGAATAATGAAAGGGAGAGGCCACAGAACTTTTTGATGTATCGAACTGGTGGTCCTTCAGTGCTCCCTCCCTGGTTTCATACTGTGCCTGTGGCTCTGGAGCTTCTGGAAAACCCTGTGTACAGGTGTGGGTTAGGAACCAGCCACTGTGGTTTAGTTTTCCAGGTCCTTGGCTGTAGGTGCTTGGTACTGAATGGCAGGTGGATTCTGCCTTGTGAAAATCATTCTCTACTGCAAGTAAGTTTTGTCTGATAAGGTAAGAAAAAAGATGTTGGAATTCATTGGATGCCAGAGAAATTCAAGAGCTTTGGTGTTATTTCTGACCTTGAATGTTCAGGTTTGTAATGTCTGTGTTCTACTGGACCAAACTCTTCTCCCTTGGGCTTAAATTGGAATGATTCCCTTACCTCTTCCAGTGTTACATCACAGCCCATTTCTTTTGCCTCAGCGCAGTAAAAAGCTCCCTCTTGCCTTTGTTATTTATTCAGACAGAGATGACATGATCAAAATTACTCAATTCTATTTGAGGTGTGATTGCTGGAGAGAATTAAAAGCAGAATTAATTAAAGGAACCTACCTGCTCTCCTTGAGGCCATTATTGTTTAAAGAGGATTTCAAAATACAGTATGTTTTAATGAGGCTTGTCTCTGTTAAGTAGTCAGAGAAGTGGGAAGCTTCAAGCCATGATCTCCCTCATCTAGATTGCTCTGGCTTCAAACTGCCTCTAGGCTATGGCATTCAGAATGTCTCGAACATTTATGGTGGGTTTATGGTGCTCAAAACATTTTGCCTGCTCGTGCTATTAACATTTAATTAGCCATCCGTCTGGAAAGGAGAACTCTAACTGAACACTGGTAATTCTCAAACTGTTGCTCAGATGGATAGCCAAGAAAGAAAACAGGTAGATGCAGAAGCCCTCCGGTTTTGGTTGTCTTTCCTCCCCCCTTTGTGGGATTAAAAATCCAACCCTGTGCCGAGAAGAGGGGCAGCTAATGCTATCTTTTCCCATCATTCCGAAACAAACCGCTGTGGTAGGTAGAGGCTGCCAGCTGTGCAGCATCCGACTTGTTTTCCTGCAAAGTTTAAAAAGAAAAACGACACAGGGAAAACATCACCCCCCTGGAACACCGCGGCGTGACACACGAATCCTTTGGGAGGCTCCTGCGGCAGAGCTTGGTTTGGGACCTCCCTTCCTTTCTTCCAGCGGAGTTGGCAGAGGCACTGGGCAGGCCTGTAGTTCCCCCCTCCCCCGGGTTGTTGGGAGCAGGCCACCAAGAACCGGCTCTGCACGGGTTCGCGAGGCCGGTCTGTTCTGGGACGGATCCGTAGCCCGTGTCCGCCGCAGATGCCACCCGTAAAGCAGCAGCGGGGCCGTGCCCTGCTCCGAGGAGAATGTGATGTAGTCCTGAAGGACGGAAAAGAACGGGGCAGCTTCGGAGCAGCTTCCCAGCGTCTGCCCAGGCGCAGGCGGGATACCCGCTGCGGCTGAAGGTGGCGGGCAGGACTGCCGCTGCCTCCTTCGAGGCCGCCACAGAGGCCAGCGCCGCCTTCCCCAGCGCTCTCCCGCTGCCCCAACCGCACTGCTCGTACCTTCGTGCCGTCTCTTTTGCCTCAGCCCCCTCCCCGCCGCCGCCCCCCCGGGTACCGCCTGGCAGCGGCGACGCCGCCGCGGCCTACAGCCCCCACAGCGCCCCGCGCCGCCGCCCGGATGCCGCGCATGCGCGCCGCGCCGTCCTCCAGAGCGGCGTGTGGGGCCGGCGGGTCGGGGTCGGGTGGCCGCCCCGTGGGGACAGCGCGGCGGGCGGGGGCGGCCGAGGAGAGGAGGTGAGTGCCGGCGGGGCTGCTGCGGCTGAGCCGGGGGTGGCGGGCAGCGCTGGGGGCCGGGGGGAGGGGTCCTGCCCTCGGGCGGGAGGGTTCGGCCGGCTACCCCTCGCCCTCTGGGGCTCTGCCCGCCACGGTCGGGCTCCCCGGTGACGGCGATGCCACCTGTGAGGTGCCACACGCACCACCGGCACCCCGCCCCTCCCCCGCCCCCCTGAGGTGCCCCTCGGGCGAGGAAGGGGCACGACTGAGTCCGCCGCGGCGGCCCTGCTGCTGCACTGTGTGTGGGGCGGGGGGTGCGCGGCCCGGCCCGGCCCGTTCCCGGGCCGAGGGGGAAGGAAGGGACCCCCCGGTCAGGCTCCCGCTCACCTGCCGCGCTGCCGCAGGGTCTGGGCTCGGGCGGGTGACTCATGTGCCCAGCTTCGCCGTCAGACCGGGCTGGGGCACGCTGTGGCCGTGGGCGAGCGCTGCCTGCTCCCCCCGATCCCGGGGTACGCCTCTCCCGTCACCTGCCTTCGCTCCTCTCGGCAGCTGCCGCTCTCGGGTGGTCTCGGCCGGCCCTGCCACCCTCATCTGCCCTCCCGGCCTGCGTCTTTTCGGAGGTGCCCCGGGGAGGACGGTGTGTGTGCTGGCTGGCTGCGGGGAAGGAACAGTCACGGAGCAGAGATGGAAACGTGGCAGTATCCTCTAGGCAGTGGGCATAAACAGGCACGCGGCAGGCCCGGTGATTGTCAGCTGTAATAAACGTTCGGAGGAAGTCGGGAGACAAGCGTCATGCCTCGTACCTGGTGATGTAAATTCAAGGGAGCGAGGACCCGCCGTGACGTGGATGTAAATCTCTCTGCAGGCAGTGACTGTGGGCTCCGGGACAGCAGCTGTCTCTTCCCGGAGCTGGTAAGGGTGGGACAGGAGAATTTTATTCCGTGTGTCTGCTTTTCTTTCTTCCTTATTTTTTGCAGGATGTCTGAATTTAGGTGGGTACTTTCCTCCTAAACAAGTAGATATCAGTGTTGGTGTGTAGCTTTTCTACGTGATGTCATAGCTTCCTACTTCATGATGTCTCAGCCTTGTCTGCACGGCTTGCTGTGATGTTTGGGAGGGAGCGGTGGGAATAAAGCAGTGGAAGTGCCTTGAGGAAATGGACGATCCTTCAGTGCAAATAGATGAGGGAGAGAAGCAGTCCTGGTGGAATTAAGAACAGTCGGTGTTCAGTAGTGAGAGGCTGGATCTTAAAATCACCGAAGAAGGAGCTACCAGCCTAGCAGGAGTGGGGCACTGCTGTGCTTTTGCTGAGATGTTGATCAGAATACAGTTGCTTGCTGGATAATCTGAATTCTAGAGTAGTTTTTCAGCTGCTACAGTGTCTGGAGTGGCGTGCTGGAAAGAAACAGTCACTGGAACGAAGATCCGTTTCATTCTGTATTTCCAGATGCACACGCCGCGTGTGTGGCTTTCCCTGTGCAGAAATAAAGGTTGGATTCCTACCCTGGAGAATTCACGCAGTAAAAGGGAAGGAAGGGTGTGAGAAGAGACGTGACACGTAATTAAAGATGTCAGGGTGGGGGCTGGCTATGTCGTGTTAATATAAAGTTATATTAATTTTGTATTTAACATTAAAATTATAGGTGCCACCTTTCTTAATTCTTGTCAAGGATAATGTTTGATAATGTGTCCTGGTAATCTCAGGGAGATGCATTCGCAGTGACTCTTCCTCTCAAGGAAGGACAAGGGAGTCCATGAGGGGCAGCAGCGAGGAGGGGCATATTTCTGGAGGAAGTGCACTGGTCAGGGGGATGATAGAGTTAACATCAGCTAATGAGGTGAGGAAAACACTGCACTCCTGCTCAGGGCTGAAGTGATTCACCATTTTTGGGGTCTCTGCTAATGCCATTTAGGTTTTTCTTCTTTGCTGTGCTTTAACCCATTTGCTTGCTTTCCTACAAGATGGTATTTTTGCCAATATCAGTGTTCTAAAGGACATTGACAATCTTAAAAGATAGGCAACAATCAAAATATTTAGCATCTCTTACTTGAGGTGGCATGGGAGTGGTAGGGTTTCTTAGTTAAGGGATCTGTGTCAAACGAGCTGCCAGCGTCGGGCCCGTTCTGAGTGAATTGGTTCATGCGTTGCAAAACCGCGTACCATGTTTGGTATTCGGGATGCTTTAACGAAGAAATCAGGGAGTTGGCCCCTCTCCCCAAAGTGTTGCTGCGTTTGGGGTTGTGACTGTTCTGGAGATGGTTGGGATGATGTCTGACTTCCTGGCCCGTAATTGTAAACTTCTCACCAAAACGTGGGAAGGAAGGAAAACTTTAAAAAAATAAACCCTAAGGAACATTGCAACTTTATCCTCAGGGTTAAAGGTAAGGCGTCCTATATTTTGGTGTTTGTGGTCCTAAGCTCTTGTACCTAAATCAGTGGTGATCGTTGGTGGTGATCTGGATCACGCTGGTGATCCTAGATCCTATCCTGGTTCAACTGGATAGGATACCGAGATTTTGCAGTTGTCAAGTAGGTTGAGGTAGGCAAATAGCTTCATTGCATATAGCGAGTGCAGTGTCCCAAATGTCCCTCAAGAGATGGAGAGGTGTTGGCACTTCAGGTTGGTATCCTCAGCAACACGACGACTTGCTTAAACTTCTTTCTATGCCACCTTTCATCAGGCGGGCGAGGTTTTAGATAGGTGAAGCTTACACAGGGTAGGTGTCTGGGAGTGCTGGGAAAAACCTCAGTGTCAGCTGTGTTACTGTTGGCGCCGGGGAGGGAAGAGGAGGATGTTGTCCTGAGGCGTTGGTTTTATCTCTGGGGAAGCTACTTTTTAACTGTAGTGCAACAAGTTATATTGATAACAGAGCAATTCCGTTTCTGGCTTATGGAAAAAATAAAAGTAGGACAAGTGAAAACACAGTTGTTTTATGAGCTAGGAGAAAAGAAAATAGCTTATTGGTAGGACTACAAGAACGGTTGTCACAGCCCAGTCCGTGCAGCATTTCTTGGCTGGGAAGTGCCTGATGATTCAGAGATAAGAGAAAATGTCCATAACCCGAGAGCCCTTTTGTTCTGGAGAAATCTTCCTGATCCCCGGAAACAGGCAATATTGAGGGGGAGGGAGTTCATGTTTTGCTACAAACATTAAGAATCATTGTATATTTTGCTTTTTTCCCTCTGACTTATCTGTGCCTGTAAATTTCCGCAGGAGCGTAATCTAAGTAGTGTTACCGTGACAAGCTAGGTGAGAGCTTTGCAAACAACCCTGAGAGGTGTTTGCAGTGTTACTAGCCTCTTCAGAAAGTTGAGATCTGGAGAGAGAGAGCCCCGAAGGAGAAAAATATGGAGTGCTATGGGATATACTTTCCTTAAAAAGCCATTTTCTGGAGCCAAGTGAAGTGAGACCTGCTTAGATCCCTGCTAGGTGAATCGGATGGGTTTTTTGCTTGTACTTGAGCAAATAATAATACCACAGAGCTACGGGAGGGTGACCTGAATGTAGCCTTTCTTGCGCCTCGCCAAGAGAATGGCAAACCCTGACAGCTAAAGCTTTGCAAATCCGCCAGAGGCGGGATCGAGGAAGAGCCATTCTTCAGGCTGTCGTTACTTTGTCGCTGGGAACAGTAGGATGAGACCAGCTTGAGAATCAAGCTTTCACCTGGGGCTGAGCCTGCAGGGCTGGCGCTGGGGGTGATGGAGGAGTGTCACATAAAAGATGTCACAGTATCTGTCTTTAAATAACTGTCAGCAATGCCTTTCAACCTTTCTTCAATTGGTATAACCCTGCATCTCTAACAGAAGTGTCTTCTTTCAAACTTCTGTACAGCAAATGAACCTGGACGGTTGCCATTACCTTAAGACATCTTACGAATAGATTGCAGACTTGCAGAAGGTCACAGACCAGAAGGTAAAAACCACTTCTGGAGAGTTTTGGGGGAAATGAGGTTCTGTAGAAATGTCCTGGTCTGCACCAGGTTTATTTGGATGAAAGTGTCCTTTTATTGTGCAGAAATTGACTGTTGGAAGAGATGCTTGGGGCTCCCTTAGGCGTTAATCAGAAACCTTTGGATTATATTCGCCTAGCGGTGTTTAACGTGGAATCGCCGTTACCCTAAGCCTTGAAGACTAAGACGATTGCAGACCTGCCTTTTGACACGCATGGGTTTTCTTCCCTCTGTGTTGGAAGCAAGGAGAATCTTGCTGTGCAGTGAGAGCGGACACCTTGTTAGTTTGTATCCTGGCCTTTTCTTCCATCCTCGTTCAATGCAGATTAAATAAAACAACTGTTTTTCCAGTGCTCGATCTATTCTAATCCTGCTGCGTGAGGTGGGAGGAACACTCTGTATTCCCATCACATATCCTCTCACCACTCAAATAATGGAAGTACCGGGAAAGAGGAAACTCCTCTGATCCCAAGGGTCTTGGCAAAGAGGTTCTCCACAGCAGTGCAGTTCCTGCTTAGCAGGCATCGAGTGTAAGGGTAGGCACCCTCTGCTTTCCAGGGCTGAGAGTGTGGTAGCTTGTGTTAGCAACACAGGGAACCAGCAGAGCCAGGAGTAAGTTTGGTTCTGCTTAGTTTTGTTGTTAGGTTTTTTTTTTCATGAGCCACATGAGAGAAGCTTTGGTTATCTCCCAGTTTTAGAATTAACAGCTTCAGCTTTTTCCTGCATAAAGGATCAGCTGTCTGCTTTGGACCCAGGTAAATAAACGACAGTTCTGCTCTTGAAAGCAAATGCATGTTGATACATAGGGTAGCTGCGTGTTTTTAGGGACAGGCTTGACATGTTGAACTACAACCAGGAAGTCTAGCTCTCGTCCGTCTGTCCAATGCATAAGCAGTAGGAACCAGGATTCTGCTTTTCCATATCCTTATTTTCAGAATGGAGGTGAAATGGGTACGAAACTGGAAGTTACTCGGTCGGTTCCTTTTGTATAAGCTGGAAATGGCTCGGGACCTTCAGGTCCAGTGGGGCGCTCTGTCGTTACAGCAGCAATTGCCGGACACCCAGCAGCCCAGGGAGCAGATCTGTTCTGCGCAAGTACCTTTTAGTTACATTTCTGCACGGAATTACATTTCCAGTGTGGCCAGGAGTCTACAAGGTGCTTCATGGTAGGAGATGCACGTTTCCAGTTGACTTTTCATTGTCTCTGGTATGTGTCGGTCTAGTGGTGCCTACTTGGGAGGAGGCACTTTGCCCCATCCCACAGTCAGTGTGTGATCCCTGTTGGTGACTGGCACCTCCCTCCTGCGTTTGTAGTGTCTTGCTCAACGCCAAGAGCAGTGTGAGGCTGGTCCTGGTTTGGGAGCCTTAAACAGACAGTTCTGAAACAGCCCGGGTTCACAATTCCATAACCCGGCTTCAAAAGCCAGGGTGTCCAGCGGCGGGGGACAGCAGTTACATCTTGTCCACCCCATGCTCAGGTGTGTGGCTGGCCTTTGTTCCCGTCCCTACCTGTCTGTGCAGCTGGGGTTTTCTTCTGGCTGTGCACGTGCAAAGCAAATATTGACTCCTGGGACTACTGGCATTTGCAGCTCTGGGATAGGCCTTTGCCTGACCTTGGGGAGAAACCGGGGGGGGGAAGGGAAGGCAAAGGGCTCCCCGAGAGCTCCCCTTGTGCCTTTTATTGAGCAAGGCGGGATTTTCAGTAGGAAAATAAAGCTTTCCAGGTGTGGGAGGACAGAAATGCGCCTGATTCAGTGCAGGGTCTGGTTTTTGTCTGATTTCTGAGAGAGCAAGAGTTGTCCGAATGTTGGTCTAAATCCAATCTACATGGGATTTTAAAAGCTGAGCTGGAAGAGGCTTCTAGAACTACACCTCAGTGCCCGGCCTCCGGATGAGTACTGTAGCTTTGCCATCACTTTTCTCTCTTCCAGAACATGTTTTTAAAATAGAGGAAGGGAATGGAGCGCAGTGGAAACCGGCCGGCAGCCCAGAGGTAGCAGTGGGATTTACTGCATGCAGTGCTGCTTCATGTTCAAATTAAGCATAATGGAAAGCAGAGTTTCTCCCCATGCTGGCTTACTGTCCGAGGAAGTGTTGTACACGCTGTTCCTATGACAGTGGATGAAAATCATTCTGAAAGGAATTGTTATGCTTGTTCTGGTCCTTCTGATGATGTTCACTGACAGCTCCTGCCTAGTTACTAGCTGTAATGTTTTCAGCACACAGAAACATTGCTTTGTAAAACGTTCCTCCTCTGCAGTCTGCCTCTTAGAGGCACGTTGCTTCTTTTGGTGGATTCTTTTGGGGTATTTTGTTGCTGAAATCAGCAGGGGAAAAACACTCCTGGGAAGGAGTTTCTGTCCCAAAATAAATGTTGTACTGAAGCGTCATTTCATGCCTAGCACATCCAGGCGCTACGCGGCAGGCTTAAGTGGAGCTCACGTGGCAGAAGAGGCCGAGCAAGTAAAACATGGGCAGCAGGAGATTGTTATCTGGTGTTTGCAAGAAGCCAGGTAATTGAAACCTCTCATGTCACAGCTGCGTGGCAGCGCAAGTGTGTCCAGAGGGGGCTCGTTATTGCCAAGTGCAACTAAATTTGCAGGTCTCCCTCGCAAACATCGATTTCTGAAGGACGCCTGTACTGGAAAAGAAACTAATTGGCTATAATCCTGCAGGGTGTGTATTTGCAACACCCACAAAGGTGTTGCAGCTGGAGTGCTTCAGATAGCTGTGACTGGTCCTGGCAGTGTGCCTCCCTTGCAGCCACCTTTTTCAGGTACACACGCTGTCATCAGAGCTGTCTTCTAGCGGGCTGGAGTCAACGGTGGTGTGATTTGGTTTAGTCTGAACTCAAAAAGTAAAGCTGCAAATAACAGGTACCATTTGCAAAAGTACATTACTTTCAGAGTGTGAAGACAACCTGTTGTGCGACCAAAATCGCTCCCTATAGGAAACAAATTGCCTTCAAACATGGGAGATGCTTCTTAATGCATGGGTGCAAACTGGTTTTAATTTTAGAGTTCTGGGGGTTTGGGAGTTGCCAGTAATATCTGTTGGATCTGATGGTTTTTTTCCTTGGCGCCCCTCACCGTTGCTCGTTTTCAGATGCGTGTGCTGTGCAAATAACACGGCTGTTAGCTGCAGCAATTTCAGAGGCTTCATGGGAGCCCCCTCTGTTACTTGCTGTCTCCTGGCTGGGGGAGTTTGAGTGTTGCTGTAGGTTTATATCCTTCTGCCAAAAGAAAGAATTTACTACATCATTCCCATATGCCAAATACCCTCTTCCTTCTGGCTTGCACTGGGCGGTGCCTGGCTGTGTCAGGGAACCTTCCTCCCAGTTCCTGTGATGCTTTACTGGAGGCAGAGTGGGAGGGGGCAGAAGGCCGGGTGATGAAGACCTTACAGGGCTGGCGCAGCGGCCTCAGCACCTTCTCTTGGAGACCCTTGTTTCGTGGGCACTCTGCACTACCTCCCCGTGCCACAGCAGGAGCCTTCTCTTGGTGTGATTCACGCTCCCTGGGTGCCGGCAGCAAGGTGAGCCTCTCGCCTCTCTCTGGGCCTGCTCCCAGATGGGTGCTGGTAGGAAGGTTTCTATAGGAACCAGGGGCAGGAAAAACCTGCCCACCAAGTTCAGTGCTCTAATGTCAGGGACAGGAGGGCAGGCAGGGGAGGGATCTCCAGCGAGGTGGAGGCCGGTGTGCGATGACGTGGGCAAGGGAAATTGTTCCCCTCCGCTACACCTGTCCAGGGACCAGGAGGGACTTGTGGTCTGTTGTGGTTTAATCACAGTCAGCAATTAAGTACCACACAGCCGCTCGCTCACCTCCCCCCTCCTCCAGTGGAGGAGGAGAATCAGGAAAAGACAAAGAAGCTTGTGGATTGAGATAAGAACAATTTAATAATTGAATATAAATGAATAAAGTAGTGGTACTAATAATATGAACAATACTAATAATACTAACAATAATATGTAATGAAAATAGAACAAATTATACAGTCACTCACCACCTGCTGATGGATACACAGCCAGGTCCTGAGTAGCAAGCGTCAGGGCCCGAGAGCCCAAGAGTGATCGCAGCAAAGTCCCAGCTATCCCCGCAAGCAACCGAGAAAGCCAAGAGACCCACCAGCTAACTAACTACCAAACGATCTGTGGCCCCCAGGCCCACCCTCAGCTGATGTACTGAGCATGATGTGTATGAATGAAATACCCCTTTGGTCAGTTTGGGTCAGCTGTCCTAGCTGTGTCCCCCCATGCTGCTTGTAACGACAAGTTGGGAACACAGGTGCGGTATCAGAAGCTGAAAAAGTCCTTGAATTGGTACAACCACTCCTTAGCACCAACTAAAAAACACGTGTTATCAGTGCTCTTCTCAGGGCAAATCCAAAACACAACCTCATACCAGCTACTGTGAAGAAAATTAACTCTGTCCTGACCAAAACCAGCCTATGGCCTCAGCACTGTCCTGTCCTGCTTCCCGAGCACCATCATTAATGCCCTCGTTAATGGGGTGTTCTCTCATCTCCGTGCCTAACGCGCTGCCCGTCTTCTCCGTAGCAGGTTGTTTCAGCAGTGGTGACACACGTAATGAGGCTTGAGGCACCGAGCACGGCTTCAGAGCCTGGGTAACGAGACGCACAGCAGACGTACCACGGGGCTGGAACTGTGACCGCGTTCCTAATAAAAGTAATTGGAAACGGGGTTAACTGGGCTGGGAGAAGGACATGTCGCAGGCTCAGGAACAGAGCAGCTGTGGTTGCAGAGCAGTGATAAGCCTGGAAAAGCAGCATCAAAATACATTCACAGTGATGTTGGAAGGGGAATGAGCACTGTCAGCAGATTTACCTGCTTGGTGTGGATGTAGTGTGCGTTCCCATGTCAAATGAGCCTGCAGGTGCTCGTTTTGTAATTCTTGTTGTGTCCCTTGCTGATGGAAGAGTTGGTGCGAAGAGAAAAAGTGCGGCTAGAGTGATGAGAAGGGTAGAAAGCACTTCCAGAACTTGCGGGTGAGAGACTGGCCATTGTGTGGACATCTTAATTCTCAGAAACAAAAGCTGAATTGTTGGTTGGTTGGTTGGTTGGTTGGTTGGTTTTTTTTCTTTTTGCCTGGAAAGTTGGTGCCAGAAGATCAGAGCGTCAGTCTGTCAATGCCAGCCTTTCTCACGTGAAGAACTGTTTAAGTTTGGGAGGAGGAAGCCTTATCATTTGTGTTCTCAGACACAGGTGCTTTTTATGCTTTTGCAATGTTTTACAGCTGCTTATCTTGGAGCGCTGTAGTGAGCTGCTTCCAAGCTCACCGAGATGCAAAGGTGGGAGAGGCGATATCACCTTGTGCTGCTGAGCACTACAAACAGCTCAGGACCTGCTGGATGAATCCCTGCGCTTCCTTCTTTTAGTGATTTGCAGTCATAAGTAGGTTTACTGGAAAGGGGAAGCTGGAAACCCCATCCCATGCATGCAGAAGTTAGTTTCTCCCAGGTTCTTTCCCAAGTGAGTGTGAGTGACTGACATATCCCAGACCTGGCTTTATCTGCTTGCTAGAGGTGGCTCTTGCTGTCTCCCACACACAGCGTTAGGAGGTTGGTCTTAAAGTCCAAAATATCTCTCTGATTATCGAACTATTCCATTTTTGTCCTGGAAAAGCTCTGTAACAATCTGCTGTGAACTGGTATCCGGAAAGTAAGGAAGGGAGCTGTGCATGCAGGCTGTTTCATCATCTGAGCTCTGTCACCTCAGATTTAGTTTAGAAGAGCCTGGCTCATTGCAGAGGAACTTGATAGCATGTTATCCACATCCTAGCCCAGTTCATCACAGAAAATCCTTGTCAGAAGCTTTCCCAGCTCCCTCTAGGGAGCTGTATTCTACAGCCTAATACACTTTGCTCCTGTGGTTTGTGATGCTATTCCTAAAATCTCTTTCAGGGTTATTGCATCTAATGATACTCCCTTAAACCCTTTTCACCATTCCAGTCCCTTCTCCCTGGGCAGTGTGTTCAGAGAATGATGATGTATGGTGTGAGGTTTTTTAGTTTTCTTAATTAAATACAAGGCTCACGATATGTGATTGAAAAGGTGATGAAAGTTGACTTGGTTTTTGGCATTCTTTCAATCAGCAATGCTGTTACTGTCAAAAGGAATTTGGTAAATGACAGTGTGCTCTTTCTAGCTGATGGGTAGGTATGAAGCCAAGAGGAAATTCCAGTCTCTGAAATTTAATTTTCCTGTGGGGGAACTTAAATACTAAGGGATTTAATTTTCCTGTGGCGAAGTTGTGTGTGAGGGGTCTGTGTGTCCCCCACCATGTTCTTAGATGCTAATTGAATTGTCTCATCACCATTTTTTTTTTCTTCCTTTTTATAACAGGATAGTGACTTCTCACCTCCAAGAACAGCCTTTCTGGACCTGCTGACAGCCTCTTCTGCTTCTCCTCACCTAGCGCAATGTCAGGTAAGCAGACAAAAACGGACACAGGATCTTCTTGTTTGTTTGTTTGCTGTTCTTCCTTCAGCTGCAGCTTAGTAAAAGAAAATTACTGGTTCCAAGAGCCATTCTTTACATTAATGTACTGTCTGGTCAAACTGGGAACAAGGAAACTGCCCCACTCTTTGTGACCCAGCTGCCTTTTCAATCAGGTTCCCTTTTTTATCCTGTGCTGAAACCTGCAGAAGCTGCTTCAACCATTGAAAACAGAGAAAGAAAGAGGTTAGAATGTAGTCTGCCTTGCCCATTTTTCATAAGATTTGCTTGGTTCTGTTCTTCTCCCAAGATTTGCCCCAAAGTGGGTGGTTCACTTTATGATCTGAGACATTTTTTGCTGTACAAGGGTAGCTTTAGGGCAGGCAGAAGGCTGAGGAGTTACTGGAGTTGAAGTGTGGATTGCTGAGATACAAGCTTTACTAAAACTAGGTCATCTTACTGTAGCCAACTCTCCCACCCCATATTTTTGTCTAAACCTTCCTTCCTGGTCCAGCTGGTTATTTCAGGGCATATAGCCCTGAGGGAGACTACACTTCAAAGTTGAGTAATCCATTTGCTGGGCCATGTGCACAGCTGAAGACCTGGAGCATCTGCTTCAATTGCAAAACTTGATGACTGCTTGTATTCCAAGGGAAGCTGTGCAGTGGGACACTAGCAGAGACTGGAAAGGGTGCTTACCCTGAACAGAAAGGACCAAGGTGATAGACATACTTTCATTGCTGCAGCTCTCTCTACATGGTCTGGCAATATCCCAGCCCTTCCGGAGCAAAGAGAGCGTCTTGCTGAGGGCTCAGGTTTCCCGTTTTGGTGCCTAGGTGACAAACTTTCAGGATACTCTGGAGTGCTGATGGTGCTGGGGTCAGTGTCTCAACTGGAGACCTTTACCTCACCATAACAATTTTTTTCAGTAGTGGTTCCCCTGGCTTGGCACTGACCGCACGCTTTTCCAAGCAGAAGAACAACCACGTGATGCTGTGTAACTGTTACTCTTCCCTGAAAGTTTCTTTCTTAGAGGGAACTCTGCTTTGCCTTCCTGCTCCTTTTGCTTGATGATAATGGAAAAACCCATCTGAAATCACTTGCTTCCCTGGTGAAGTGGGAGCTGTCTCTGTGTCTAGAGTGGCCGTAGTGACAAACTGCCCCAAGTCCTGCCCTTGCTGGAACAGTCTGTAGGAAGTGTGTGTCTTCTGAGGGAGCCCTTCCAGGTTTTCACTGCTCTATGTTGATCTCTTTCTGTTTAGGCCATCACACCCCCTCTGCTGGGGGTCCCTTCTCAGCACTCACTCCCAGCATTTGGCCCCAGGAGATCCTGGCAAAATACACACAGGTACAGTGTGGGGAAGGGAGGGGGTGTTCTCTGGCTCTGCATAGCAGTAAAGGGATCCTGGTGGTCTCTGAACAGGGGAAAAGGAGGGAAAGGTGCACTTTTCCTCTGATGGTTTGGTTGTGGACGCTTGTTTGCCACTGAAACCATGTGTGTTTTGCGGCTGCATCCTGGCTCTTGCGAGAGGATCTTGCAGAGCACAAAGAAACTTGTGTGAATTATTGCCCTGCCCTTTTGCAACTATTGCTCCACTGTAAAAATGTTGACACCCTCAGGGAGTCTGTCACCATCAAGCTACTCTGGATGGCTCGTGCATGGCAGGAAATGCTAGCCTCAAGACTTGTCACCAGGTGGGCAGAGCAGGAAGGAAGGAAGCAGTCATGGAATTTTGCAACTTACCCACAGTGGTTGCTGAAGGCAGCGGAGCTCAGTGAAGCAGATTGAGCTTATTGTGGAGCTGTGCTAGAGGCAAACTTCTTGGGTGCTGCCCGGGTGCAATGCTTGTGAGAGACCCCACAGGAGGGGCAGGAGGACTTGCAGGAAAAGAGGAGGTTTTTACTCCTTAAAAAAGCCTGGTTGTAACCTCCGGTGTGTATCCCCCAATGCCAGCCGTGAGCACAGATGAGGAAAGTTGAGCTTTGGGTCATAATTTCCTTTGGCCTATGATCTGGCCTCGCTTCACAGGTGCAAATCCCAGCTTTGCCTGCTGTCTTTCAGAGAAAATCTGAAGGCAGCAGGCAGGAGATGGAGCAATGCAGAGAGCTGAATTTGCAGCGTGTGGGCACTAGGTGACAGAGGACTGCTGTGTGTTAGAGATGCACAGAGGAGAAACCCCTTTAGCTGGTGTGTGTGGACTCAGCTCATGAGCAGGGCTGCATTCCCCTCCAGGTGGGGAAGTTCTGACCCTGATATGATGCTCAAGCAGAGGTACCAGGCTCTGCTGGAAAAGGGATTGCTGGGGAAAACTGTGCAGGTAGGAAAGCAGGACTTCACAACTTCCATGGAGAAGTAAAAATGGGGGTGGCATGCAGCACCTCCCCAGCTGGGAATGGTGGTGGGAAGCACCAGAAATAAAAGGGCAGGGAGTCTAGTTGCTCAGAGGGCACAGTGAGGGTGCAGTGGGATGGGGCAATATCCACATCTCTGTTCAGACTGGTGATAGTGTCTGTTCTACTTCCTCATGTTCTCCAGAAAGAAGAATCCATCGAGCAGCCAGAGTTCCACTACGATGAATTTGGTTTCCGAGTTGATAAGGAAGGTAAAGTCAGTCCCATCCCTAACCCTTCTGTTGTCTCTGGGTCCAGCCCTTCCCATGCTTCTGGGTGATTTTACAGCTGTTCTGTGCTAGGTCTCATCTGCCCACCTGTATCCTACCATTCTAATCAAGGTCCGTGCGGTCTTATGGGACTCCGGAGCGTAGAATATGCAGCAGAGTCACTTCCATCCCCTTATGCTTGTGCCGTGGGTGAGAGAGAGAGGGAAGTGAAGCAGACGTTACCATCTCCCAGCTGCATGCTGGGGAAGGGCAGCTTTCCCGGCTGACGGTGGGGTCTCTGTCATGGTGCTCTGTAAGCACCAAGAACGGGCGCAGTGACACGTGCTCTCTGTTAAAAACCTCGCGGCCAAGATGAGCGGCAGCAGTTTGTGTTCCGCCCAGCCTAGCAGCTTGGCGAAGCGAAGGGCAGACTGTACGGGCAGAAGACACATCCTCCTACTTCTGCAAGATCCAGAGATGGCGGACCAAACAGGGAGGTGTGGAGAGCTATTGCAGCTGGGCATTGAGCTACAACAGCTGACTGCCTTTGCAAAGAGAGAGAGAACAGAGCAGGGGACGCAGGAGTTGCTTTATGTGCTCCCAGAGGACATTTCCAGGGCTCAGGCCATACAGTGCAAGGCAGAAGTTGTTTGCATGTACGCCCTGAGGCACCTGGAGTCACAGAGGATCCGCTTTGAAGCAGTGACCCAGAGATGAGAACAGGACACAGCGTTTTTCTTCAACCAGAACATTCGATAGACTCGTGTGTTATAAAAACAGCAGAAAGAATTGGACTGCATTGTTGGGATGTGTGATGTGATGAAGGACAGAGTGCCTTACGTCAAACCTGTGCCTGTGCTAAAGTATCTGTTTTAGAAAGCCAGCCTCAGGTTAAGATGCTCTCTCATTGTGGATTTGGAAGTGTCCCTATTAAAGCTTCTTTTTGGTGATTAAATACCCCCGAAGTTAATATCTTGCACCTCACTACTTGCATGAGCATACAGCTTTTGCTGGCCACCTCTGAGGTTTGCTATGCTTTTGTCAGCCTGATTTACAGATCCTTACAAAACCCAGCAGGATGACTGCTGCTGAAGTCTTGTTTAATTCCAGCCACACTCTGCTCTAAATCATGAGTAAGTGGAGACTAGAAGCCTGCTGACAGCTTCTTAGTTCTCAAGGCCCCAGTGCCTCTTGCTTATGACTGTAACATGTACTGCATGGAGAAGAGGGGTAGAAACCAAGCTTTGCCTTTCCATGCTCTGGCTGGAAGCCGTGAATGTTATAAATGTGCTTTCTTCGGATGGCCATCCTCCTTCCCACCCCATTCTGTGTTTGTTCCCTCTCCTCTTCCCTCCTTCACTTGTCTCCGTTTCTTTCCCTTCCCTTTGCTGAGGCAGATGGTGCTGAGCCAAACTCCAGCAAGTTTCTGGGGGTCCCACTGACGGAGGAGCCACAGCAGCGGCTCAAGTGGCAGGCTCACCTGGAATTTACACACAACCATGACGTGGGCGACCTCACCTGGGACAAAATTGAGGTCACCCTCCCGCATTCGGACAAGCTGCGCTCCCTGGTGCTTGCTGGCATCCCGCACAGCATGAGGCCGCAGGTGAGAGGGCTGCCTGTTCTGGGCAGGCTCTCCTGCCTGGAGTAAGAGACAGCGGGGCGAGACCGCTTTCTCTTGGTTGAGAGGCTGACAGGTTATGGCTTCCTGTGTCTCTTGCTGACTCTTCCTACCTCTGTTCACTCTGTCCCCCCCAGCTGTGGATGCGCCTGTCGGGGGCCTTGCAGAAGAAGAGGAATTCAGAGATGTCATATCGCGATATCGTGAAAAACAGCTCGAACGATGAAACCATTGCTGCCAAACAGGTGGGCGATCCTGCCTAGTGCTGACTGGGCACAAGCGAGCGGGAGAAGGGCGAGATTTGCTGCGTGAGGAGGAAGGGGTGTCTGCCTAACACCTGCAGCAGGGACAGTTGAGAGGACATGTGTGGTTGAATCCTGCTGAAGCTTAATCCTGTTGGGCATATTTCTCCTTTGTTTTGTTGGAATAGCAACCGTGCAGCTCCTCTCCTTCCTAGGACAGCAGGGAGGGGGTTGGAGCCATGCTACCTGCAGGCTAGAACACAGTGCTACAGTTGCATCTCAGCAAGCATCATGATAGCCACTGAGGGAAGCGAGGGGTGAAAGGCTGATAGATGTACCTCTGTTGAGGTAGTGGCAGCTGCTTCCAGGGATTGCCTTTGTTCTGATAAACACAAAGTCTTTGAACACCAACAAGACTGTTACAGGGTGTTTTCCCTCTTCCTCTGACCTCTCCTTTTGTGGGAGGAGGCAAAGGCCATGGTAAAAGAAACCGAGCTGACACAAGTTTACCTCTCACCAAGAAGTTGGGTTCAGAGTGGTTGGAAAGAGGAACAACGCTGCCCCAGAGATCTGTGGGCTGGTCACCTCCAAGTTCACTGTCACAGATGTGGCCAGGTTGTTGGTTTTTCTCTGTAATAGGTTTGTTGGGAAGCCTTGCTTGAAATCCAAGCAGATGACGTTCCCAACCAGTACGCCTGCTATTCTCAGTGGTGAAGCTAGGGGCTGAGTTCAGGCGAGTATTTCTTGGGAAACACCAAGTCACCATCTGCACTGGCATTTTCCCACATGTCAGTGAAGGTTGCTAAACTGACCCCAGGTCCTTGGACAGGGCTGGGTTTGGTGCCCAAGGACTTAGGGATGGGTGTGGGGAAGCAGAGTTCCCTGAGGCAAGGAGCCTTGGGGAAGTGCAGAGAGCAGAAGGCAATCGTTCAGGTGCTGCCAGCTGACCCTCTCCTTGTTTATGTCTCTCTGGCAGATTGAAAAGGACTTGCTCCGCACGATGCCCAGCAACGCCTGCTTCTCCAACATGAACAGTATCGGGGTGCCACGGCTACGCAGGATACTACGGGGACTTGCCTGGCTCTACCCGGAGATTGGATATTGCCAAGGCACTGGCATGGTAATCTGCTTTCCGTGTCTCTGTGACAGGGATCGTTTTGTCCATGGTGGCTATTCTGGGGCAAGTAAGTTGAAGCAGTGCTGCCAGACACTATGGTCTTCAGATGAGCTGAAGGGGAATCCCTTCCACATGGAACATTTTTCCTAAGGAAAGGGAGAGCAGAGTAACACAGCACATCCAAAGATGTGGAAGAATTCAGTCCATCTGTTGGGGAGGGACAGGCGTTACACTGAGGAGAAATGCATTCAGTGGAGACTGCAGGAAAGCTGCTGCAGAGGAAGGAAGGTGTTGATCACCTAGACACTGGTCCATCTCCATATGAGGAAGTGAGGGAAGAGTTCTGCTCCTCTTAGGACAGACTTGGCATGCAGTTCTTCTTCCTTCAAAATCCCAGGTGGCTGCCTCTCTGCTGCTCTTCTTGGAGGAGGAAGATGCCTTCTGGATGATGTGCGCTATCATTGAAGAACTGGTTCCTGCCTCCTACTTCAGCACCACCCTGATGGGTGTGCAGACAGACCAGCGCGTCCTGCGACAGCTCATTGTGCAGTACTTGCCCCGCCTGGACAAGCTGCTCCAGGAGCATGACATTGGTAAAAGTGTGCCCTAGAAACCGTAGCTTTTCTTGCCAGGGTGACAAGCAGACAAAGATTGTTGTCCTTGTTTCACAAAAGGAGGGCAGCGGGGCTGGGAGCAAACCTCCTGGCCCTGGAGACAATGGATGGTCATCTTTAAACTGGGAGGACAGCCCTTAGGAGAGTCCATCTTCACTGGTTAGCTGACTTGTGTTGTGACTCTTTTCCGTGTCTCTATTCACAGAGCTCTCCCTGATCACCTTGCACTGGTTCCTCACCTCTTTTGCTAGTGTTGTCCATATCAAGCTGCTGCTGCGTATTTGGGACCTTTTCTTCTACCAGGGCTCTCTGGTGCTGTTCCAGCTCACACTGGGCATGCTCAGTATGAAGGTAATTCCCACCTCCTCTTCCTCCTCTGTAGCACTTAGGTGTTTAATTCTGAGTTTTAGGGGCAAGAAGGTTTTGTATCCATTTCCTGTATGTGGTTTGGGAATGTGCTCAGGAAGATGACCTCCCACCTTCCTCAGAACTGGGGCTGTTAGAGCTTCCAAGGCACTTTTCGGGATTCAGGATATTTGTGGTTCAACTTGCCGTGGGAAGGGTAAGGGTGAGTCTGCTGGGAGGAAGGGGGAGCACAGGTAGGAGCATGATGGATGTGAAACCGAGCAGCTTCCATTCCCCTGTCCCCAGAAAGATCCCAGTCCTGGCAGTGGGTGCAGAATAGCTTCTGTTTTGTCCTTGCTTGTTGATTTGACTTCATTTCAGTGGTGGATGCTGTGATTCAAAAACATGCCAGCTAGAATTCTGGGGGCAGATCTCAGTGCAGTAGAGTAAAAGATGCTGTTCCACTCCCATAGGTAGCTTGGATTCTTCCTACTGCAGTTTTTATGGAATTATCTAGTTGTACCTGCGTTGTTTCTGGCCCAGGCTGTACACTGAATGTAAAATAGCATCTGGCAGCCCCAAGAGCATAGCTGTCATGCTCGCCATTCTGTATGGCAAAATGACTGCATCGTTGCAGGAGGATGAGCTAATCCAGTCTGAGAACTCCGCCTCGATCTTCAACACGCTCTCGGACATTCCCAGTCAGATTGAAGATGCGGATGTGTTGCTGCGGGAGGCCATGCGCGTCGCTGGCTCGCTGACAGATGTGATGGTGGAGACCCAGCGTCGCAAACACTTGGCCTACCTCATTGCTGACCAAGGGCAGCTGCTCAACTCCAGCACCACTGTCAACAATTTATCCAAAGTGAGTGCCCAGAGTCCCATCTGCTGCTGCTGCTCCGTTTTTACCATTCCTTTACGTGCTCCCTCTCAGTTGCTGTTTGTGAGCAAGAGGCCCTCCTGTCTGAGAGGTTACGGGCTCCAGGTTGACTGTCACCCAGTGGAGAAAGAGTACTGGGAAGCAAGGGGGGGTCTGTGCAGATGAAATGCTGCCAGATCTGCCCTGGTTGATAAATCCCCAGGTGAAAGGTATATTTACATTTATTGTAATTATCATTAATGAGCGTTAGGATGGAAAGTGATGCATTTTATTAATGGAAACTAAAAGAAGCAACATAGGCTGTTGGCGGAATTTGCTGGGAGCATGCAGAGTAGGAACTGGAGTTAAACCATTAGTAAGAAACCGATACACTAAAATAACTCTGGAAGGTGGAGTCTGAAAACAGCAGCAACCTTTGAGGAGCTGAATAAAAAATGCACCTGTGTTTAATCTTGGACTACAGTCTGCATTGCAGGTGTAGCTCTTGCTTGTCAAGCCGGTGTGAAAGATAGAGTCTTGATGCTGCTCTGTGTGCTAATCACGAAACACTCCCACGATTCTGAAATGTAATAGGCATCCTCTTAGAAGTTTATATATAATTACGTGCAGAACTGCTGTTGGCAACAAGTAGAATTAGAACTAAAATTATCCACTGGAATCCTGATTGATTCTTGAACTTCAATTGTGCTTTAATTGAGCTATAAATAACCCATTGCACGTGGAGCAGATCAGGCAGTGGAGCCGATTCATTGCAGTAGAACAACTCCTGTCGAAAATGGCCAGTTCACCTGCCTGCCCCTTCCAGCGGTAGCTGTCGGGACCCCTTGCCCAGAGCTGACCTGGGTGGAGGATCGCTGTATTTTATTTCTGAGCTCTGTTTTAGTGTGTGCGCTTTGTTCTCTCCCTTGCCCTCTCCCCCAGGTTGTGCGGCGCAGGACGCAGCGCAGGAAATCTGGCATCACCTCTCTGCTTTTCGGTAAGGGCTGTCCTGTGCCTTCCCTGGGGTGCTGGTGGGTAATAGCAGCCTGGGACGGAGGAGAGGGAGCAAGGCAGGGAAACACTGGGACAGAGGGAGAGAAGGGAGCCAGAACTGAAGGATGAGAGGGAAGAAGTGCAGTTTTTCTGCTTGCTTGCTTTGGTGTGCACTCAGAAAGTGAATTTTGGGTTAGGTGGTTAGTCCTTAAATGGTGGCTAACAGCGGGCTGCAGCTCAGCCCAGCTGTGGTGTCCTCCGTGCACTGACCAACGGGCCAAATGCATTTTGTGGCAGACTGCGTGCAGCTTATAAATGCAAACATCACTGATGTTGCCCCCTTACTTTTAGAGTTCAGTGTCATGAATGCTTTTGAATCTTAACTTTCTTTGCTTATGAGCTAAGCCAGTGTCTGTCCAGAAAGCACAGGGCCAGAATAGATTTTGTGTGGGTTTAACAGTAACTTGTTTCTGTGACTCCGTAATAGCCCTTTCTATTGTAAGCCTCACTGTCAACACCTTCCTTGCAACTGGTTAGCTTGCTTCAGTTTGCCACATCTCACCACAGAAATTGTTTTTCCGGAGGAAGACGACATGCTCAGTTTACAGGGTTCAAATAGTGTTGCCGCTGTGGTTGAAATGGCCTGACTAAATCTAAAACTGGATTTTACTGGTCTTTTCAGAAAGGAGCTTTTCTGATATTCTCCAGGAAGCTGATACGTTGTCAGGAGCTTGCTACAAGCACACACAGCATTACAGTTATAGAAGTTACTACCGTGACTTTCATGTTATGGTAGAAGACCCATGAAGCTGAAAAGTCAAGCATGCAGAAGTGAAGAAATGCAGGAGGGCTGCTTGTGCAACCTAAGCACAGACCTCTTGTGTGTAATGTTATCGTACACTCAGTACAGGCTGAACTGGCGGCGAACTCCGCTGCCAAATGCTTCTTTGTTGTGTCTCAGAGTCTCCTTGACCAAGTTTGAGTGGCTTTATGGAAGCGATTGGGAGTTGTACCCACGCACAAAGATAAATGGCTTCAAAATGTATGTACTGTGTATGAGAACTGAGGTGATTGGTAGTGTTTTCTCGTTTTAGTGGGGTTTCTGTAGAGTGACTGTCACGGTTTTTACCTGTTATTAGTAATTCAAACATTAGTGCCAATAGAGAAGCTGTTATCCTGCAGAGATGACCAGAACGGATAACTTCAGCCCAAGGGAGGGGAAGGAAAGCTTGGCGGTGATAAATTCACCTTATACTGGCAACTCTCAGACAACTTTCGCTGCGAATTCTGCTGCTGTGCTAGTTACTGTGTGGAGCTGGTACACAGCCCTTGTCTGGGTGGGAGTAAGAACTTACCCAGGACTTAAATTCTTCTTCCTTAGGGTGAACGCAGATGTAGTAGTGACTTGGGCAGGAGTCGTAGGACACAGGAGCACTGTTTGGAAGGGACCTCTAGATGTCTGTTGTCCAGCAGGCATGTCGGGTGCATCTGGTGAAAACCCCAGGCGCTTCCCTCTGTATCATGTATATTCTAAGGTGGGAAGATGTGGAACTTATTTCCCGTATCTCCCGCTGGTGTTTGGGTGGGATTGATCTGAGTGCAGAAGGAGGAGCGGGGTGTTTTGGCCAGAAGGGACCGAATGATGGCAGAAGGAATCAGTGATCTGTGCAAGTGAGGGCAGCCCAGGGAGCTAGCGGGGGCTGTGGTTGAGTAGTTTCTTTTTTAGTCACATTCTGGTTTAGCAACATTAATTTTCCGGGAATCCCCGCTGTCTGCGTGATCACCTATCTATTTACAATCTTTGTACCTCTGAATCTGTAGTGACGCTTCTTACGTGCTCTGTTTCCTACCCCTAGCCACTGAGGAGGAGGTTTTATTAGTTTTCATTGCTTGGACTGGGAGTAAGGATGCCCTACAATTTTTCTAGGCCAGAAGCAAAGTTCTGTTTTCTCTTCCTTCAGTTTTCTCTTTAAAACACATTGTTTTAAATGTGTATTTTGTTAATCAAACTACCACATCTTCAGTATATTGTAGAGAGAGAAAAAAGAAGCTGTATGAAAATACACTTTGAATTTAAAGAAACTGATTTTTTTGTGTTTAGAAAAAGAAGCAAATGGTTCATTGTTCCTAAACATCACGTACCCAGTTTCTAAGGCATTCAGATACATTGACTGCCTAAAGAATCCATCCCATGGATTAATTTCTGCATAAATTAATAGAGAGAGGCTGTCAAAACTCCGATGGAATTAGAGACAGTGTAAAGGTGCTTTGGTAACTTTTACTTTGTACTTAGGAAGATTTCTATACACCCAAAACCTTTGAGATCTGGCTCTTAGGGAGGTCGAGGTCTTAAGTAGGTGGTGGCTTTTCTCTTGTGGCTCTGACCTCTAGACTGACACAGGACAGGGGGCTGTCTTGGCTTTTCAAACCTTTTTCAGGACTCAGTGAGGAAGATGCTCTCAGCCTGTGAGGTATGCAAAAATCAGAAGTAGCTCAACCAAAAGCCATTTCAGTTTCAAGAGAATTTCAGTTGAAGAGAATTTTTGCAAGTTCCCTGGTTTTGTGTCCCACCGTCTGCGTACTGCGCAGACACTTCCCTAAAGCCGTACGCAGTACCTTGGTACGCTGAGTTGTCCAGCCAGGTTGAAGATGGCAGCTCCCAGTTCCATGTGTGGTTTGAAATACCAACTCCTTAAAATGTGAGACAGCCAAATCAGTGTTGGTTATTTACACTGCCGAATAGATTGGTAGTAAGTCCCTGTCTTAGCTGTAGGCACTTCTGATGTCAGGCTTTTTTGATTTCTGTAGGATCAATGATTTCTAGTGTCAACAAAAAAATAAATACCTCATCCTTGTTTTCCTTTTTTCACCTTCCCTCTGGCTGTGTGGGCTCCCCCAGGAGATGATGACCTGGAGGCGCTGAAAGCCAAGAACATCAAGCAGACGGAGCTGGTGGCCGACCTGCGCGAGGCCATTCTCCAGGTGGCACGGCACTTCCAGTGTGTGGACCCCAAGAACTGCAGCATTGTGAGTGGGAACAGCTGGATCTGCACTGCTGTGTGCTCCAGGCCCGAGCACTGAGTGTCCACCGCAGGACGGGGCTTTTCAGTGCCCCTGGAGCGCGTGGGCTGGAGGAAGAACACGCCAGCTGTAATGGGTAGAGGGTGAGGGTTGCTTAACCCATCCGTGGTGGAGGCGGGCTGCAGTGGGAGGTTGCCTGCCTGCTGTAGGAAAAGGTTTGGGAACAGGGGCATGCAAGCTTTGGCAGATAGCTGAGGGTCATCCGTTGCTTTTCATTCCTCTCTGCTCTTCATCCACGTGCACGCTAGGATCTGACCCCGGACTACAGCATGGAGAGCCACCAGCGGGACCACGAGAACTATGTGGCCTGTTCCCGCAATCGACGACGCCGAGCCAAGGCACTGCTGGACTTCGAGCGCCACGATGACGACGAGCTGGGCTTCCGCAAGAATGACATCATTACGGTGCGTCAGCCTGTGAGACAGGGACCAGGGCAGAGCAGACTTGTTTGAGAGGCTGCACTGCTGCTTCTGCAGGGCAAGAAAGGAGGAGATCAGCTCAGAGCCCAGTTAGGAGTCCCAGGGCAGCGTCTGGTGTTTCTGGGGGCTGTGAGGGAATAAGGAATTACGTTCCTGTGAGTGTTCTGTGGGTCATTCTCAGCGCAACCGCAGAGTGCCCCTCCTGGCTGCCATGTGGCTGAGCAGAAGATCCAGCCTGGGTCTCGGTTTAACGCTGCGCACGAAGCTGCGGTAAGGCTGTAGAAGCATCCACTTGTGTTTTAGCTGTGGGCATCCCATCTGAAATTGGGAAAACAGGGCTAGCGTTGTGTTTGCAGTAGCTTTCTACCCTTGAAGGCCCTGGGCCACGTGAGGAGAGAACACTGGGAAAACAGTCGAGAAGAAAGCGGTTCCTCCTTGAGCACACACGGCCGGGCAGCCGTAGCCGCCTGGCAGCGCACTCTCTTCAACCAGCATTCTCCACTCCCTGTTTTTCAGATCATTTCCCAGAAGGACGAGCACTGTTGGGTGGGAGAGCTGAATGGACTGAGAGGTGAGAGCAGGGTGGGTTGTACTGGGGAGAGCGGGGCTGGATGCAGAGCATCCGTTCACCCACAGCAACTGGGTGTTGGCACATGTGCAGCAAAGGCTCTGTCTGTTACCAGCAGCACCTGCCAGGGATGAGGGGTATGAGAACGGAGGGGCAGCTACCTGGTTACTTCCTGAAAAACAGCAAGTTCGGGCTCCATCCTCCTGGCACCGGGTGGTTGGGTGCATGCTGTGTCTGCTGCCTGTGGGCAACGTCCTCTGATTGGCTTCCTCTTGCAGCTGCCTTAATTCTTCTGGTTTTGAGGCTGCTTGCTTCCTTCTGTGGGGTTGGACCCTATGAACTCTGGTTTATTCTCAGCTTCCACTGCGCTCCGGTCTGGTCTGTGTTAGAGGTTCCTCGGTCTCACACTGGCTTCTTTGTTCACTCTTCATAGGTTGGTTTCCTGCAAAATTTGTGGAGATCTTGGATGAGCGGAGCAAAGAGGTAATTAAAAAAACCAAACCAACAAAAAACCCCAACACGAAAAAAGCCATGTCACAGCTGAAAAAACCTAGTTGAAAAGAGCTGTATACTCCCCTTCTTGAGTGTGTCTGCTCTCTCTGGCTATTGAGCGCTCAGGGATGTGATCAGGCAGCCCAGCTTCCTGATGCTGACCAAGTAGAGAATGAAGGCCTGGAGGGCCAGAGGGGGTAGCTGACTGATTCCTGGGCTTTCAAGGCCCCTAGAGATGTGTTTCGGGAAAGCTGAGGAAGCAGCAGGATTCTGTGGGCAGGGTGTCTGCCTGCTCCCACGCTGTCATCATATCTGGAGCGTGTGGATCCTGCTCATGCTCTGCGGTGACCACAGTGGATTCTCCCCAAGAGCTGTGCCCAAGGGGACACTGCCTCAGTTCCTCTCACAGCCGGCAGCGGTGAGATGCCGCCTATTTAGAGCAGATCCCCCAGTATGGCCCCAGGCTGAGGTAACGGGTAGGAAACAGGCATCACTCATCCCAGTTTTGGAATATCCTTCATGCTAGCAGCGTGTCAGGGTGGTACCTCAGAGCGGTGTACCAGCTGACCTGGGAGTGCCCATCTGCCTGGACCTTTAGCAGCTTACAGAGTCCCAGAGGCCCTCAGTGCAAGACCTCCTCCTTACCTTAGCTCAGTCAGCACCACAGCAGAGCGCAGCAGTTTCGATGTGCGGAATGCTGCTGGGATGGGGATGGGGTTGCCTGTGGTATCCTGGGCAGTGCCAAGGCTCAAAGGTCCTGGTGTCCCAGCAAATCCCTGGGGAGCAGCACCGAGCGTGGTGCCTTACGCGAGAGCGTGAGGGGTTGAAGGCAGGCTGGTGGGCACCTGGGTGTGGAAGAGGGATGCGCAGAGGAGCTGTAGGTGATTGGACCACCTCCGTACTCTGCCCCCTCGCCAAGTGCCGCCTCCTCGTGTTCCACAGTACTCCATTGCCGGAGATGACTCAGTCACAGAAGGGGTGACAGACCTGGTGCGAGGGACGCTGTGTCCGGCCTTGAAGTCCATATTTGAACACGGGTTGAAGAAGCCGTCTCTGCTGGGGGGGCCCTGCCATCCCTGGCTGTTCATCGAGGAGGTGAGATGCCGCAGTTCCCTTCATGGGGTGTCGTTTGAGGGCTGGGCTGAGGGGGCTGTAGGGCAGAGTGTACTGACTGTCCCTCTGCCTCACTAGGCTGCAAGCCGGGAAGTGGAACGGGACTTCGACTCTGTGTATTCTCGCCTTGTGCTCTGCAAGACTTACAGGTAAGGCCACTTCATTCACACGCAGCAGCTGGGTCTGTGCCCTGCTCATCCAACTGCTGCTGCTTCCCACCTTGGGAAGGGTCACGGTCCTGTCGGTGCGGTGTGAGCAGGCTGCTGTGCCCGTGCTGACCTGGCGCTGGCAGCAGCTCTTGCCCCCTTCCTTGTGCTCCTGTGTTTGCTTCTGGGCCTGCGTCTCGCACTCTCAGGGCTGCAGGGTGGCCCATGGGCTCAGCAGTAGCAAGGGCGCTGATGGGGTGTGAGGGGGAAGGCCTGCCTGTGCCCGGGGCGGCTCTGGAGCCAGCTGGCTCTCTGCTCTCATCTTTACAGGCTTGATGAAGACGGCAAAGTCCTCACTCCAGAGGAGCTGCTTTACCGGGTGAGTGCGGCCCCCGGCCCAGCTCCTAACGGCGGGGGACGTTTCCCAGGGAGGCTGCAGGAGGGTGATGCCCTTCCAAGGGTCTCCCAGACCTTCCCTGGAGCGAAGCAATAGAGACAGACACGAGGTGCCTGTGGAAAGGCAGCAAGTGAAGCCATCAGGGAGGCTTGGCCCCTCTGATGCTGGCAGGTGGCACTGGGTGTGGGTAGGGGAGATCTGGGAGGGGGGGTGTTTGGCTGCGTTGCTGCAGTGGGTGCCAAGGTGGGAAGAGGGTAATCCCCACTTCCCACCCTGCAGGCGGTTCAGGCTGTGAACGTGACGCATGATGCTGCACACGCTCAGATGGACGTGAAGCTTCGTTCCCTCATCTGCGTTGGACTCAAGTGAGTCATCTGGTCCCGATACCCCTGGGTGGTGGTGGGGTGCGAGGAGTTTGAGAGGGCTCAAGGACAGCAGTTGTTTCAGTCTACCTCAGCCTGCAGGGTCTTTTTCTCCCTCTCGCTGCAGCCACCTGCTCCTTGTTCGTCTGGCTCCCGGCTGGAAGCAGTAACTCCCATTGCAGGGAGTGGCTCACACAAGACTATCCACTTCCCACTGGGGACAGGACTGTGGGCTGGGGTCAAGGCTTGGGCTCAAAATAGACTATCCCAGAGGGATGGGGGCTTCTTTCCCTGCCTTCAGCTGAGTAACATGCCTCCAACCCATTGCTGCAGCGAGCAGGTGCTACATTTGTGGCTGGAGGTGCTGTGCTCAAGCCTGCAGACCGTGGAGAAGTGGTTCCATCCCTGGTCCTTCCTGCGCAGTCCCGGCTGGGTGCAGATCAAATGTGAGCTGAGGTGAGTCTGTCCCCACGGGCCCTGCCAAGGTGCGGAGAGGATTTCCTCCTCCGTTGCAGGAGCTGGCCCTCGCCGTGGCTGGCTTTGGAGCCTCTCCAGGGAGTAGCAGCGTGGGCTGCTCACACGTCCCTGCTGCAGAGGTTTCCTTCTGCGCTGAGGCAGCAGCAACTGCCTCAATAGTGTGATGCGCTGCGCTGTGCCTGCCCCACCGAGAGCAGAGCTTGGCTGCTGGGGAGCTGTCGTGGCTAGCGAACAGCTGCTGTTGTGACAAGCAGGCAGCCTCGGCCTGCCAGCAGCCTCGGCCTGCCAGCAGCCTCCTGCTGTGCCCTGCACCTTCTCTGATGGTGCCTTTTCCACCCCCTGCTCGCCAGGTTCCCTGCCAGTCTCTGTGGGTCCAAGCAGGGAACAGGGAACGTGCTAGAGAGTCAGTCTGGCTCTCGCTGGCTGGGAAGGAGTCACTTGCTCGCTGACTCCTGGTTAAGCCAGAAGCTGGAGGAGACCCCACAGGGGAGAATCCCCTCAGCATGAGGGACTGATGAGCTTGTTGCCAGGAGGCCTGAGCTGTGCATCCTTCCCAGGGACAGGGGGGAGGCTGCACCTGCAGCTGCTGCTTAGAGCCAGCTCTGTGTGCCATCCCCATGTGCGGGGTCAGGACACTTCTCTTACTCCAGGGAGAGTGAGAGAGGGGTGCAGAAATCCTGAGGTGCTACTGGCAGGTGTCTGCTTTCTGGAGAGGAACCTGCAGCCCCCTGTCGCTGGCTGCTGCAGCCCCCAGCCCCTGTGTCTGTGGTCTGGCAGGGCCCGGGCCCCCCTGCGCTGCTGGGCCGGCGCTGCAGGGGTTGCACTCAGTCACATCTTCAAGCTGCTCTTTCCAGCCTAGGCCTGGCAGGACAGGGAGCCCAAAGAGAAGGGAGGAACAGGGGATGAGTGGCTGGTGCTGCCCTTTCAACACCAACAAAGAAGGATTTCCATCCTTGTGAGCTTAGTGGTGTACCGGAGCGAGCTGAGGGGCCGTTCAGCTGTGGGCACAGGCTGAGGGTGTGATCTGGGGGTGTGACCACCGCTCTCTTCCATTGCAGAGTCCTCTGCAAATTTGCCTTCAGCCTCTCTCAGGACTGGGAGCTGCCAATAAAGAGGGAGGTGAGTAGGTGACATCTCTCCTTCTCTCAGCCGTGGGCTTCATTTGCCACCTCCCTCTCCCAGCGTCGTGCACCAGCCCATCCTCTGCCACTTCCCAAGCCGGCACCAGAGGCTGCGGATGCGGCCGCTTTCCCTGCCAGGGCAGGCTGTGCAGGGGAGCTGTGCGGCGGTGCTGGCAGCCAGGGCAGAGGGAAGTGGCAGGCCCGTGCCTTCCCCGGTGCTCTCCAAACCGCAGGGCCTCTCCCTAGTCCAGCTGCGCGGAGGTGGGAAGTGCAGGAGGCTGCTCAGGGTGCCAGAGCCCTGGGTGCGCGTGGGCTGTGCCCGCAGGCACGACCTCCCCTTTGCGGGGCGCTGACCGGGCTCTCTGTGTCGCCCCGCAGGAGAAGGAGAAGAAGCCGCTGAAGGAAGGGGTGCAGGACATGCTGGTGAAGCACCATCTCTTCAGCTGGGACATAGACGGGTGACCCCCACCCCACCCCCATCCTGGGGAACCTTCTCAATGGCGCACACTCCCCCACCCCCATCGTGTCTCACCCCCTGTCCTCCCCCACCCCACCCACTTGTATCTGTGACAAAATCCCCCTCGGGGGGGCTGCCAGGCCACCCGGGACAGGCGGCGGCAGCGCCGAGAGGCCGAGCCGCAGAGCCGAGGGAGGCGATGGCCGCGGGTGACGCTGCAAAGGGACAAGTGTCTTCTGGTGGCAAAACAAGTGCCCCCTCCCAGCCTTCCCCATCTCTGCGCCCCCTTCTTCTGCTTGCCCGCTGCCCCGTGCGTGGGTGCGCGTTTCTGCTGCTGGGGCCGTGGGGAGGCGGCAGCCCCCGCGGAGGCTGCGGTGGCGAGAGCCGGCGCGCTGGCAGGCGGCACTGCGGGTGGAATGGGGCTGGCGAGAGACTCGCCGCTGCGCGGGAGCAGGGGTGGCGCATCCCCCCCGTGCCGGCCAGGGGCTCGCCTCTCGGGCAGAGGGATGGCAAACCCTGGAGCGCTTGGACAAGTTCCTCTGACCTGCAGCTGGGGCTGAGAAGGGGGAACCGGCGTCGGCCTCATCCCACCTCCCGGCGCTGGCGCGTGGGGTGTTGACAAGAGGTGCCCGACCGCGCCGGCCTGTTACCCGCGTGCCAGCCTTGGGGGATGGGCCTTGTCTCCTCTGGGAGCAGACAAAACCCTCCTCTCCCCTGAAGGTGTCTCGTGCCGTCAGTTTAGTCTCCAGATGATTTTTACCGTTAACCAAAAAGCTGTACGTGAACTCCGGGAACGCGTGTATCTTGGCACCGCTGTAGCTCAGGACAAGGTTCAGGTTGGAGCCGGCTCAGGGAGACGAACTCGTCCTCCTCGCCCTGCGGTGGGGGCGCGGGTGGGGGTGGAGAATTGCTGCTTTGTGGTGGTGGCTCTGGCTGCGGAGCCTGGGACTTTCTGCGGAAAGCGCTTGTCGGTGAGCACAAACTACTCGTGAGAGGACACTAGATTCTTACTTTCCTTTATTCCGTGGGTTTGTAAATAAACTGCATCTTGGGACAGCGCCGGGCTCTGCCTTCGTGTTTCCACAACCGGGCCAGGACTAGGTTGGAGTCTTGATTTCTGCTCGGGGGCGGTTGTGGGGCCCCCCGGAAGCGCAGCCTCGCAGCAGAGCCCCAGGAGGCCCTGACAAGGGCCCCCCCCCCAAAGCGAAGGGATGGGGGGCCCTTAGTGAAGGGAGAGGGCCTGGGTGGTGGTGGGCAGCAGCCTTGGTGGGCTGGTAAGGCCCCGGGAGAAGTGGCGGGAAGCTGATGGGAGGGTGGAAGTTGCAGCGTATTTACTGATGTGAAAAGGAGTGGTTTTGGTCAAAGTAATTCCCGCCTGGCTCCGGACTGAGGAAGGCTGCAGGACTGCCCCGCCACCGCAGCAGCTGGGGTCCAGCCCAGCCCGCCGGGACGTGGGAGGCTGGACGAGCTGCCCGTGCTTCTCCTGCCGTAAGAACTACTTCTGGTTGCGGGGTAGGTAATTTCCGTACACGGGGGGGAATCTCCCTGCAGCCGAGGAGGGATGAGGCACCCTCCACTCCAGCTGCCTTTTTGCTTTCCGGCGGGATCACCCACCCCTGGCTGGAAAAAGCGGAGTGGCCCCCAGCCCTCCCACCACCAGCGCAGAGAGACTGGAGCGTGTGGCTGTTTGGAATTTTTTTAATAAAATGGATTTTTTTTTCTTTTTTTCTTTTTTTTTTCAAATATTTGTAACTGAAAAAATAATTCAATTTAAAGATCCATTCTCTCCCCCGTTAACTTGTCACTTTTATCCTTTTCCAGTTGAATACTCGCTCTGGATCCGATGCCCCAACACCCTCCGTCTGGGACGGTGCCGATCGCCCCTCGCCGGTCGCTGCATAGTGGAAGGGAGAGTGCGTGCTCGTCCGATACACGTTACAAACAAGTAGTGGTTACAGCAGAAAGATTCAGGATTACATTCAAGGTAGAGGCAGAACATCAGACTTCGTTTGTCCCAACGGGTGCAGAGAACGTACGTCCAGGGGAACACCTCTTCCGACAAGGAACTATGGAACTATTATTCAAACAAATAATAGTAAGGAAGCAGAGAGCGGGGCTATCCTGCTGGGCACGGCCTGGGGACGAGGCTTTCTAGTACTTCCTGGGGGGAGGCACTGCCGTCCCCTCTGCCCCCAGGGGTAGCGCTCGCCGGCTGAAGCTGGGTTCCGCAGGAGGGGAGTGAGGCTCGTGGTTCGGTATCGTCTGGGCTCCTTGAGGGCCAATTTCAAGTACGTTGGGCAAAGTCAGGGTTCCACAGGTGATGGTGGAGGGGTCGAGGTGAACGGGAGCAGCCGTGAGCGTGTGCCTTTCACCAGCAACCCTGGGGGAGGGCTAAATCCGGGATGGGCACTGGCATCTCTGCCAACAGAGCCAGGGTGGGGGGCCTGGCCCAGAGCGAGGAGCCAGGGCTGGGTTGGGCTGGGACTGTGGAGCGCTCCCACCCTTCAGGAGCTCGGTGCACTTGGGTCATTTCATCACTTACTGGTTGCAGCTTTGTAATTATCTGTAGGAAGGAACCATGAAGCTGTTTTTTGGGGGGGGGGGGGGCTGCTGCCCACTGTGGGCTACAAGCAGCTGATTTTCTGGACTTTGACAAAGAGGCAGCCTCGCTTCTTCCCCTCAGCACTTGACAGATCCTCCCACCCCCCCACACACACTTTCCTCCTAAGAAACCACTTGCCTCCTGTGCCTTGGGGGGCAGCTCTGCAAGGCAACTGCTGCGCCACTCAATGCTGCCCCCCGGAGAGACGCGAGGGAGCGCTCGGGGTGAAGAGGGTGTCCGCCAGTCCCAGTCTGATTTGTAGTACCTGACACTGTAGCTTGGGCAGCAGGAAGCTGGAGGGGGCAGGGGTTCTCCTCTCAACCCGGAGGCTGAAGGAGGCGGATAAGATGCTCTGAGTTGCTTACAGAGTGGGGGGGGCGAGGGGCGGGGAGGAAGCTGCCAGCAGGCTCCCCCTGCGATGGGTTACGGAAGTGGCTCCCCACGCAGTGACCAAGCCAGCAGGGCTCAGGAAAGGCTGCACAACAGGCGTGACCCCCTCCTGCCCGTCCGTATGGTTGCCGATAGCTGCCCGCCACAGCACAGGGGTACCCACACCGCCACAGCAAGGCCCCCCGAGTGCCGGGTGCCAAGGGCGCAGCACCCTAAAAAGGATGGCGGTTTGCCCTCCTACTGCCTGGGCAGGGGCAGCACCTCAGTCCCTCTGGCTTCAAAAGCCATCGCCTCCAGCCCTGCCCTTGTGAACAGCCCCCCCCAGCCCCTGCAGCCCAGACCCAGGCCCAAGCAGGATCTCTCGGTAAATACGGCGATGAGTTACCACTAACACAGGAATTGGAGTGACAGGAGTAACAGCACAGAGCCACCTGCTTCCAGGCTCCTGTTTCTCCTCCGAAAGGGGCCCTCTCAACAGAGCTAGGGCCGTGTTGCACCCCCACTTTTGTAGTGCCGCTTCCCTCTCCTCGCCCCTTGGGGCTGACACCCCCAGCGGCCACTTTCCGCTGCCGTACCTGCTGAAGGCAGGAGCTGGGTTGCATGTGGCCCCCATGATATGTTCATTGCTTGCTGTGCCCCTCGGGGACACACATCCCTAACCCCCGCAGCAGGCTGAGGGCCCTGCTCACCTGGGGATGCCCCAAGCGCTGTGGAACTGGGGGGACGGGGCCATGCCTGAAGGCACAGCCAGCAGTCTGGGGCAGTGAAGGGACAGATTGAATGTCTAAGGACCTGGATTTTTAGCACCTTAAAAATCTGTTTTGCAGCCCAAGGCGAGTGAAGCAGGCAGGCCGGCCGCAGCCCAGCTCAGCCGTATTTGGGAAGCCAGCTTAGATGTCACCAGGTCGGTGGGGAACCCTGGTTCCCTTTGGCTACGTTTGGAAAGGGTGCGTGTTCTGCCCAGCTCCTCACAGCCCTGCGCAGCTCAGCCCCTCCCCTGGCAGAGGGCAGCTGTTCCGGGCCCCAGCCAGCGTTCCCGGAGGTAGAATCCCCTTCTACAACCATTTATCTGCCTATCCCAGCAAGGCACGGGGTGCTGCTTCTGGAAATGGCTCGGGCCCAGTCACGCTCTGCCCCACTGCAAGGGAACTCATGTCCAGCATCGCTGCTCCTGCCTGGGGGAAGAGGAGCCGCCGGCCCCCTTCTCCCCCAGGCCGGGCCAGGCTGCACTGAGAGGGCAGGAGGCCACCGTCCCCAGAGCTCCTGCAGCCTCGCCTCTCCCCCAGCAGCCATTCTCCCTGCCCTGGCCCGCTGCCCAGGCAGCCGCGACTCCAGCAGCGGCTCTGCCTTGGCCACCGCTGCCGGCTTCGTGCAGGAAGGACACTGTTGGGGGAGGAGTACACACACGAGGAGCTCGTTTCTTTCTTTCTGGCTTTTTTGGTTGACTGGCCTCTTCCCCCTGCATGCCTGTGCCCTCCCACTCCCCTTCCCTTCAGTCTCTGCTCCCAGAGTTACAAGCAAGAATCCCAGTGCAGCTGCAGATCGTGTCCATCAAGGAAGTCTGTGGAAAAGAGGCTGGGGGCCGCAGTGCTGAGGGGAGCCAGGCTCATGACGGGCCCCCCGGGCAGCTCCAGCCAGTCCATGCTGTCCAAGTTAGCCTCAGCCAGATCCAGGGCTATGCCCCCAGAGGGCTCGTGAGCAAAGTGCAATTCCGAGGTGTCCATAGGTGAAGGCGGGTGGTCCAGGATGGCTGAGCTGCTCAGCATCTCACTGTGGAGGTCATCAATCAGGGACAGGGGCTCCGGCCCATCGTGGCCTGCCGTCAGCAGCGGGAGGCCGGTGCTGCTCTCCAGGAAGTCCTCCAGCCGGCCCACGGGCACCGGCTGCCCCAGGGACACCGGCACCGCCAGCTCTGAGGAATGGTGGCTGCTGGGCGGTGGGGAGCAGGCTGGGGCCACGGGCGGTTCTTTCCCGGCTGGGGACGACTGATCCTTGAAGTCAGCAGAAATCTCTGTTCGGGGAACAAACGGGCAGGCCGGGGTGAGGAACACAGAAGGGGCCTTCCCACCCTCCAGGGAGCCCCCGGCTGAGCCACCGACTGGGCCGAGGAAAGTCATCCCGTGCCCACGCTGGGCTTGCTATGGGGAGTTTTCCGCCCGTCTCTGGGAAATTCAAGCTCTGGGCGGCATCGCAGAAGAGCCGTGCCCAGATCCAGCGCAGCGCAGCCACCGAGCAGCTCTATCGTGCCAATGCCTGACCCGCATCTCCCTTCGTGCCTCAACGGCAGCTGCCAAGGCTAAAGACGCTGGCAGGGATGCGGAAGCAAAGACCTGGGCCGTGACAGGCTCTACGATCCCCAGGCTCAAGCCCAGAGCCTGGGAAACACCGGCTTCGCCTCCTTACCTCCGCTTTCGATGAGAATGTCAAACAGGTCATCCATCTGCTGGCTGGAACAGCCGTTCTCCTGGGGACAGCGAGCGCAGGATTAGCTTCCTAGTTACTAGGTAGGGGAGCTCCCACCTCCAGCGACACCCCGGCTGCTGGCTCTCCCTCGCCCCCGGCTGGGGCGTTGTCTCGCAAGGAGCAGCACGTGGGGACGTGGCAGCGCCGTAACCCCCCGGCTGGGAAGGAACAGTCAGGAGCTGCGGTACCAACACCCACCAGGCAGGGAGTGCCTTGGGATCTCTACCTGTGGCTTAGGGTCTGCCCCAAACCCTCCAGAAGGCATTCAGCCAGGAAGGCGCAGTTCTGTCTCCGTTCTCGGGCCCGGATCAGGAATCTAGGCAGCTCTACAATGGCAACTTTTCACCCGCTCTCCAAGGAAACCAGGAGTACGACTGCTCTCACCTGGGCCTTTGGCTGTTGCTTCACGGCCTCTTCGTAGCCTGGTGGCTCTTTCATTGGGACCGAGGGAACGGGGAGAGGGGGTGGCGGCGTTCCAAAAAGCGACGTGTGCTGTTGCTGCTCCAAGTCCATGCGGGACGGGGAAGGGGCAGCAGGAGAGCCGGGCTGCGATGAGGCCTGTTCAGAACGAGGGCAGGAGGTGATCAGGACAAAGCCCACAGCTGCTCTGAGAGACCGTCACCCCCTCCCTGCGCTGCTCTGTTCCCAGCCTCCGCCGTGTGCCGGGTGCGCCGTCCCTGGCTGCAGGCGAGGAGGACAGATTTCCCCTCCAACCCACAGCTGGAAACCTCCTGATTTTTCTAAGGCGAAAGCAACCACACCGCAAACGGCCACGGCTGCTCCTGGGCGGGGAGAGCCTCACCTCGCCAAGCGGGGGATTCCTCTAGCACTTGGGGGGCACTTCCCCCGCCGTGTTCAGCCTGCTCTGCGCAACGTATCTGGGATCTCCCTTCTCCCCCCGCTCCCGCCTGGGGGATGCACTCAAGCTTCACCAGCAGCGAGTTCCGCAGGCTGATGGTGGGCGGCGAGCACCGGCAGCACCAGAGCCCTCCGCAGGAAACCCCGAGTGCGGTGTGCGGGGGAAGCGGCGCTGTGACTTGGCTTTACCAGGTGAATCAGCGCACAGCTGCCCGCGAGGAACGTTAACGCGCGGATCTGGGCTCCCGCAGCAGTGCCGCGCGATCCACGCGGGAGCTCGCTCCCCCGGAGCGGTGACCCCTGGGCAGCAGCTGAACGCCGTTCCCAGCGCCTGTGCGTGTCGCTGCACTTCCCCATACTGTTTTCCCTGGAAAGTTGTGTGTTCTGTGACCTGCAGGTAGAGGAGCGACTCTGGGGGCCGCTCTCTTCCCGGCGGGGGCTGGAAGCTGGTGGTGTGGCACGGGCCACTGGGTGTGCTGGGAGGGCACCTTTCCTGGCACAGCGGGTGGGATAGCTTTGCCAGGAGCACCGTTTTCAGACCCTTTGTGGAAGGGGTTGGGGAAGAAGGGCTGCAGGTTTGGCCGTGCTGGGAAAGACACTGTGGCGTGGGGCAGCTGCCCCGTGACCACCCGCAGACCTGGCTTCCGACCCTCCAGGGAGGCAAAGGGATTGGGAGTCACTGCAGCTGCCTCCACAGCGCGCGAGCTACGGGGGCCTGAGGGAAAAGGAGCCTTCGTGTTCCTTCTGCATCTCCTCAAAGCAAACCACGGCACTGGCCCTTTGCAGAGTGGACAGCCTGCCCTGACGACACTGGAAGCGACTCCTGTCTCCACATCCTTTCCAGGATCTGGCTCAGAAGCGATCCTCCAAGCTCCAAAAACTCATCATCTTTCTGTTAATGACGTGCGAGAGAGCGAGCTGAGTGGGTGGGAAGGGAGAGCTGCGCAGCAGAGCCTCTTTACAGCCCTCACCCGGAGAAGGGGTAAGGCTGGAGGTGCTCCCGTGCCTGAACCGGCACAGTGCTTCACAGACAGAACATTACCAGGTACACCCAAGGCACGGGCATGGAGATCCCAGCACGTTCGTCCGCACCAGGGAGTAAAGGGTCACGTCCTTTTGCCTCTCAGAGCTCACACGATGCCCACGCCCCCTCCCCCCCGCGGTAGCCACCCTTTCAGTGGAGCAGCACTCCTTCAAGAGCCAGGGACAGCACTGTGCGCCCAGGCTGCCCGCTGCCCTCTTGGCATTTCTGACGGAAACTGAACTAACCGAGGGGCAGCAGCTAGTGCACCGTCAGGGTTTAGCCCAGAGCTCCTCCACGTCACTCCCAAGATGCCCGCGGGGGAAGGCCGCTCTGAACCCCGGCAGCAGGCAAAGAGAAACGGGGAAAAAAGACGAGGAGGCGGGGAGCTACCTTTCTGACGGACTGGTTTAGTCCTCTGGGCTGCGGCTGCTGCGCGGGCTGCGGCTGCTGCGCGGGCTGCTGCGGGGTGCTTGCAGGCAGCTGACACGGCGCTTGGCTGGAAGTTTTAGCGGGTGATGATTGTACTCTCTGAAAAGAAAAAGGTATCCGTGAGTTGTTGTTCCCTGGACACATGGAGCAAGGCTTGTCTGTCTCAAAGGATTTACAAAGTTTGGGTTTTCCCCACTCTTTAGGAAATTCAGTCAATCGTTCTGTTTCACCAGAGAAATCGGACTGGGGTTGGATTGAGGGTCCTGAAAGAGAAGGTAGTACCAGTCTAAATCCCGGGGCTCCCCGTGACACCCCTCGAGGGCTGGCAGAGCTGACACAGGACCTGTGCCCCGCTGGAGCTGCGGCTGGAGTTCAGGTGAGATGGCCCAGGGTGTCAGGGGTGCCACTGGATGCTGGTATTTAGACAGCTGGCTGGCGTCCCCCCCGCTACACCGCAGGTGCAGCCTGCTCAGTGCCTGTCCCTGATGGGGACGCTGCACCCGCCCCGCAGAAATGCAGCAGCAGAGAATGAAAATCATCTCTGACGCCAGGGAAGATGCTGGGGTTTGACTTATGCCATAAAACCTGGGCGTATTTATCCCTCCCTGGAAGAAGCACTCGGAGCACTCCTGTTAAGTGCGGGGCTTGTGCCAACAGGTACATCACCTCTGATGAAAGACTCCGTTAGCACTGAAATACCGACAGGCATGAAAGCAAAGAGCAGTCAAAAAGTCTGCTCCCTAGATAAGGTGACCCATCTGTCCCTGACTGCGACTTCTCCGGGAGAGGACAAGAGGAGCACTCCGCTGCTTGTTCTACTGCCACGGGCATAGCTGTTCTTTCAAAAAGCAGTGAAATGTGGTGGCAAGCCCTTGTCTCCAAGCCCCAGATCCTGCCTGGCAACAGCAGAACCACGTGCTGGAAGAATGCTGGGAGCCCGCGACACGCGCGGTCCATCGCGCACTGCTGTACGCGGTTCTTCAGCGTCAAATTCCAGACTTTCTGCTGAAGGTCTGCTTACACCGCTCTGTTTCACAAAGCCACCACCAACCAGCCACCGGAGCCAGCCACTTACTGCTCTGAATTCCCACCGTGTTAAGTTTTCCTGCAATAACCTGAAGCACAGGAGCGAGAAGAGGGAGAGAGGAACGCAGCTGCCTGCAGCAGGGGTGTGACCTAAGCCTTGCCTACCTGCAAGGCCGGGCAGCTACTCCCTGCCTTTCCGTGGGGCGAGAGGCCCTGCCTCTCGGCGCTCTGCTTGGTCACGGTGAGGACGATGTGGGTCCCTGTGGAGTCGGTGATGAGGGTGGGGGGAGGGGTGCCCTTGATGAGGTCGCTCAGGGTGCTCCCTTGCTGGCCAAGGAAAAGCCGCGGGCTGTGGGACTGGCACGGCGGCTCGGCTTCCACGGCTGGCACCTCCTGCTTCACCATCACGGCTTTCTTTGGCACTGAGCTTGGATTCGAAGTGTCCATTTGGCTAGCGGTCGGTGCAGGGCTGAATTGGTCTGTTTGGCCACTGGATTGCTTTGCGGACTGGCAACTCAGGAAACCGTTTTCACTCTTGACCTGGGTGCCAAACGCTACGGGGTTGGAGGCGAGGGCCGTTCCTTCTCCCGCAGCCGCTGGGAGTGACTGCTGGGAGCGCTTCTCCTGCTCCAGCTGTAGTCTGAGCATCTCGACCAGCTGCTGCTTCTGCTTCAGCATGCGGGTGAGTTCCTCGATCTGCTTGTCCTTCTCCTGCAGCATCTGGTCTTTGTCCCGAACCTCTGCATCTCTGCTGTTACCGGTGCTACTCCGCTCCGACCTGGGCGCCGCACTGACGCTGCAGGAGGCAGCCTTGGAGCTTTCTTCCTTCACCAGGAACTGCACTGGAGACGCCTGCAAGGTGAGCTGGGTGAGGGGTGAAGTCACCATCTCTCCAAAGGTGTCTCCGGTGGCCGAGTTCTCATCCCCTGTGCTCATTTGGGAGCGCTCGGAAGGAGTTGGAGAAACAGGAGGAGTGGAGCCTGTGCTGCCAAACTTCATCACGCCGCCACCGGTGACTGTGGCCACGACTACTTCTGCTGGTGCAATGCCAGCGGTGACCAGGGCTGGCCCCGTGCTCAGCCTGGCAGCCGGGAAGGCTACCACCACTTCGGCAGCTTTAGGGAGGACGCCTGCCGGGCTGGGCTTGGGAGCGGGGGTTGTTTGGCCGGCTGCACCGTTCTGCTCTTGGTAAGCTCTGAGACGCTCAATCAGGTCCGTCTTTGTGCCTGACACAGGCAAGGCCCTCAACTTCAGCTCTTGCTTCAGCTCCGCTACCTGAAGGCGCGGGGGGAGAAAAAAGAGCACCGCTAAGAGAACACACGCTCTAACCAGAACAGTTAACAGCTACCAGAGCCACGGGGAAAAGGACTAAACCGACGCTCCTGCAGGCCAACAAACCTGCGCCTGGGGTACCGGCTGCAGGGCAGCAATGCCAGCTGCTGTCACTAAGTCCTGCCCGGCCACCTCAGCCCTGTGCTGGGGCAGCAGTGTCACTGAGTACCGTCCCCTGACGATGGCAGAAAACGGGGCCGTGCAGCTTCCCAGGACACTCACCTTCATCTCGTCCAGGTTGGCAGGCAGAGGGCCAGGCTTGCCCACTGCAGCATTGCTGTTTTGCCGCATCAGCCCACTGGAACCAGAGGATATCGAAGACGCGCTGTTGACTGTGGCAGAGAGGCTGCGTACAGCAGGGGCACTGGCACCACTCTGCTGCTCTCCCGGAGGCCTGCAGGGGAAGAAAAGACACAGGCATCGCAACCAAGGCGGGAAGGCACCGGAGGCCCTCAGTGTCAACCACGTATCCGTTCAGAAACGTCTGGGTCGCTCGTGCCACCCTAGGCACGAAAGCACACCAATGCCTTTGTATCTGTGCCCCTTGCTCTGCCCACCGACTTGCGTCAGCTGCCCTGGTCCCATCCAGCCGACTCCAGCCCTTTTTGAGGCCTGCTGTAACCTAACAAGATGGGACCCATCACACCCGCTCGCCACACCGCACACCCAGAACACCACGTCGCTGATAGCGGGAGTGGGGAAGCAAGTGCTTCCCAAGGGAGAGCTGCCGTGTGGGACCCATACTTTGGTGGGGCTGGCAGGATGGTCTGATAGTTGTAGTGCTGCTGCTGCTGCTGGTTGAGGATCTGAAGCTGGAGAAAGAGCTGCTGCTGCTGCAGTATTTTGGCATAGGATGAATCCATGGGAGGAGCTCCCTTGTCCTGCTTTTGGTCCGGGGGAATATACTGATGATATTTAAGCTTCTTGACTTTCGGCTTCAACTCCTTGGCTTTTTTACTGCGCTGAGACTTCTCACCAGCAGACTTGGGCTGGCTTTGCTGTTTGGAAGAAAAGGAGGAAGCAAGTAAGAACGGGAACAGGGACAGACCGTAACACCCCATGTAAACCAGACCGCACGCTGGGATTTTCATTTCAAAATTCTCCAGATCTGACCTCCGGGCCTGTCCACGCTTCTCTCGCTCGGGAACAGGACAGCCACAGCACCCGCGGCAGCTTACGCTGCGCCGTAACGCAGGTCACCTTTCCCAGCACACCAGATCACCTGCTCCTCCAGTGCAGCCTCACTCATTATGGGTAACGCTGATTGTTTCAAAACATTCTGCGTTCAGGACCCGTTTTACAGAAGGTCAGTACATCACGCAACGGAAAAACCTATTAAATATGTCGCGACTAGTGTCAGAGGAAGACCCTAGTGAGAAATAAGCTTTCCTTCCTTTGCATCTGTTAACACAATACTTCCAACCCCAAACCTTCTTCAGAGTAACCATCTTATCTTCCTTCGGCCTGCAACAACAAAGAAATCAGCCAAAATAATACCTTAATGAGTGTTGGTGGGGGCTTGGCAGCTGTAAGAGCCGCTCCGTTGGTCAGACTAGGAGGCAGAAGAGGCGGAGGTGGCAGAGGCGGGGGTGGCTGTTCAGGTAGGAAAAGTGTTTCACTGGAGTCTGCGCTAATCTGCAATTGGGATGTACCCTGCTGGGACAGAAAAAGGCACAGTGAATACTCATTCGAGGAGGGACACGGTGTAAGAGTGCTGGAAGTGTCCACTTACAGGGAAGCAGCACAGGTTTCAGGTCATTGATTAGACTCCTCTCAGCCACTGCTTCAGCTGAGAGGCAGCACAAGTTCTTAGGGCAGCAAAGGAATCCAAATCCCAGCCCTGTATCTCTGCTTGACAGTCAGTCGCACAGGGGCTGCATCGCCGAGCAATGACCGCCCCCTTCCCCCCAAGGTGCCACCGCGGGGGCTTCTCAATAACCAGAGGGCTTCACCGACACCACACAGAGCTACGCCCCCGAGTGAAATCTCACAGACTACGCCTTCTAAGGGTCCCTGGCTCTCACTTTTTAGGACCCTCTGCCACAACTCGGCAGCAGCTGGGACGCTCCGGGGCACTGCAGGAGGTCACCGCATTCTCACCTGAGCTAGCGGTGTGCCAGTGGTGCTAGGGAGAGGTTCGCAAATCCGGGAGTCCATCGGCGATGGGACAGAGCCCTGGGACTCATGGCTGGCTGGCTGTTCTGGGGAGAGGGCGTCACTGCTGTCCTCATCGAAGGAGGAATTGTCTGCGACCTTCGGGTAGTTCACCTGTCCAACTGAAAACACAAACGTCAGCTGTGGAATGCGGCGTCGTTCCACTTGACACTAGAGGTTTCACAAAGATAACGAAGGCGTGGAGAGAGTTGTGCCTGAGCTGCACTTAAAGCGCAAATGAGAGAACAGAGCCCAAACTGGAGCATTTTTAGGTGTTTACATTCATCTCTGCTATCAGCAGAGTAAAACGATGCAGAGTGGGGTGAACCATTTCCCTTGCTTCTTAGCCAGACAAGATCAGGAAGTGTAACAAGAGCTACCTGACTCCGCCCAAAGCCAGCTCTGTGGCACGGCTTGTCTGACCGCCAGCTGGCACCAAGGAAGGTGGTTAGACAGCGCAAGGTGGAGTCGTGGTTTCTTTGGTGTTCACCCTGTGCGGTGGATTCAAGGCAGAATCCCAAATTGTCCCCTACAAGTAACAAGGGCTGCGGAGTAAGTGGTGCCCCTGACTGCTGTTAGCGTTTCTGTCTACACGTCCGGTAGATAAATTCAGGTGATGTACTAAGGGGTTTTAGATTGCAGTATCTCACGTCAGTCCTGGTCAACAGGCAAATGCTATCATTTGCACCTAATGTAAAAGCACAGACGCCCAGGGAGATGTACTTTGCTCGGTCAGAAGGCAGCCACATCTCTAACGCTCCAGTTCACCAGCCAACTCCTTCTCCTCCTCACCCACTGTGCAGCAGTGAAGCCGGGCTCTCCCACACCACTGCCCTTCTCCTTGTCCATGAACACTAGTCCGCCTTGCTCACAGTTGTGTCCCATTTGTCTTTAAAGTAGCTGTGCGTGTTTGAGGGGATGAATAACCACAGGCGCACACGGAGCGCTCCGTCTGGGGAGACGGGAAAGAGCGCTGCTGAGGCAGTGGGAAGGCTATTCCTCGGCATTCCTTTCAGCCCTTGGAATGGCACCGGCATGATTTACATCTGTTCTGGTTTATTTTTAAAGGGGTTGAACCCTCTGAAGTTTTTAAGTTCACAGACAGCTTTTGTTTCATCACACCTGTTTATATTCTGTCTCCTCTCCCTGATCCGCGTAAGTCAGCGGGTTCTCCCTGACCAAGGTTGCTGACATGTTATACCGAGAGAGGGATTTTTAAGGAGAGAATCCATGGAATGCAATCTTCAACAGTGTTTGAAGCCTTTAGGGTACACAACTGCCTTCACGTTATTCTGGGATGCCCATACTCCCTACACTTTAGTGTGTCCGTAGCACTATCTGGGCCAGTTCTGCTTTTCAGAATCCTTGGGGCTGACAGCCTGTGATTCTGAGACAGGAAAACAAGACCGGCCACGGGATTGCACACTCTTAGGCAGGCAGGTGACTGATAGAAAAATCACAGCCACCTCTGGGAAACACCCTCAGCACGGATCCTCCTCTGGCCTTACCGATAATGGCTTCCTTCAGGCTCGACTCCACGGGCAAGATGTTCTTCTCCACCAGCTCCATGGGACCTGGCCTCTGCGCTATCTTCTCGTTGAGGTCATCTGCCAGCCTGGCTCTCTTTAGCTTCAGCTGCTTAGCCTGCAGGGAGGGTTCAGCCGAGGTCTCTGTTCAGGGGAAAGTAAATAAAATGGCATCAGTCCAGCAATGGCCAACCTACGCCCTTCAGCAGTATTTTACTTCTATCCAGAAAGGTACCCGCAGATAACTGTACAGAAAAGCAGTTGCAGACAACAGTAGATCCCGATGCACGATAAGGGTTTTCTAGATATTAAGTCTATTTCAGTTATAAGATAACTACAGCAGTTTTGGGACTCCAGAACAGGACAAATGCACTGGTCTCAAACTGGGGCCACCCAGTTCTCGTTCATCTTTTCCCTTTCAGTTGTGTCCAGAGACGTGGTGCTCAGCAGCAGCGTAGCACTCCCTCTCTGAAACGGAGGCGCTTACTGACTACCTCGAGCCTGCCTCGCTCCTCTTGGATATTTTACAGTGTCTTCCCTTAGCGGAAGAGCTATCCAGGGTCGTTCCATTGCACTGTTGCTCAGCGACACAAAACTGCACAATTTGAGTTCACGGAACAGATTCTTCTGAGAATCCCCATGCAAGCAGAGCAGGATCCCTCCCAAGAAATCATGCAACAGGCATGATCTGCCTGCTCCCAACTGAAACAAAGACTTGGGGGTCAGAGGCAAAATAGAAAGCTGTTAAATAAGTAATTACAATGAAGTTTATTGTTGCTGTTTTCATGTTTAGCACGTGCCGTACCTTCCAGAATGTGCATCCTAACCAGCTCTGATCTCTCTGGCCGGGACCGTATTTTCCGTTTCAGATAGTCCTCTGTCTGCAGCGGGAACAGACAAGCAAGAAGCAATTTCAGTGGATCAGACACAGGAGTGAGGTGATCTTGGACAGCACAAATAAGAGAAACAACCATCTTTAGTTGTTACTGAGATCTAAAGAAACACAGAACAGAGATGGGCCATATCTTCTGCCCAGAGAATGAGCTTATTCCAAAGATGACCTTCTACTGTAATCGCCTCAGCCCAACTGTGCACTGTTGCCCCGCGGAACAGAAACTGGAGAGGACATCCTCAGGAGCTGAAGCCCTCTTTTCCCCTTTTATGCAACACCACTGACTCCTGTCAGGGTGACCTTCAAGACATTTCTTCTTACGTTGAAGATAAACACACCGGTTCCGCTGCTCACAGCAAGTACCTGCATGTGGTGCTGGCATGCAGGGCTGACTTGTGGCTTGGGCGTGCCCTTTCATTTGTTTAAAGATGTCGGTGAAGCTAAGGATGCAGTCCCTTGGCAGGCAGAACCTAAATGCTGTGGACAAGACTCATTTCATTTCCAGGGCTGCTTTTAGCTCTGTCTTTGGAGAATGCACTACGGAGCAGCGTAGAGGGATGGCCCTGCCTGGGCTGAGCACTTGATGCAGCCCAGGAACGGGCACCTGGGAGCAGCGGGTAACGGACTGGTAAGAGAAATTAAATACTAAAGTCAATCACCAAAGCGCACTGTACTTGCTCACTCGCCCACACCAAAATACTAACTCCATAGGAAGGTTTTAAGAAAAAAGAGGAGCAAGAAGCAAAGGGCTTTTGAGTCCGCTGCTCCAATCCTTCCGCAGTTTAAAGTGCTAACGCTCCCTTACCCGTTTCAATCACAGCTGTTAGTTTTGACGTATATTGCTTTCACTTTTAAAACAAAGCTTAGCCCGGCAGTCACAACAGTGTTATTCCCCCGTAGGCTAATCAGAAAAAACCCTATCCCCAGAGGCCTTTTGAGGAACAGAAATCATCAAGAACCGCCCCCCCCCAAGTTAGCAAAGGTGCCGCATGAAGTGTGACACCTGGCTTCCTCTTTCTATAGAGCCAGAAGTCTGTGTGATTGCAGTGTTACAAGATTTTGGGGGGTGTCCTCTCTCTTCAGCTGTCAGTTTCTGATATCCTAGACAAACAAGTGCACCTGCAGGTAATAGAGAAACCATCCACTTTCCTCAAAGGTGGGACTGAGCCCCGCAGGACAGGAGCATTCAGGGCAAAACAAACACTGTAAAAATAACAACGTAAAGTATGTGGTGGTGGGGAAGAAGGGTATCAGAAAGAAGACTCTAGGGGAGATCCAGGCACCACATTCAGCGGGTTTTGGGCACAACTCAGTTCACCACGGGTTCACCACCACCACCTACTCGCTAAAGAACGCCCCATCCTACACCCCTCTGACTACGTAGCGCTGTGTTAGGTCTGGAATACGAACAATTCCCTTCTGCGTCTCATTACCAGCTACAGGATGCCCGAAACACAAGACATACTACTCCTGACTTCCCCAAAACATTAAAGACAACATTGCCGCTTACCCTGGCCCGCTCCAAACTCCTTCTTTGTTCATGAAATGCAGCTGGACTTTTCAGAGCTGTCGAGAGGAAAACATGTAGAGAATGGGTTAGAAAGCTGGAAGTCCTCTGGCCGCACATCCCTTCAGGCCAACCGAGCTGAGAAATACACCGCAGCAACGGCCTCCTGCGTCTTTCAGCACACCGGCCCAGGTGGCCACGCTGTGAAGCCAACTGGATTGACGTGCTCTGCTTGACAGCACAGCAGCTGCAGGAACTGGCCTGGGCTTTTTGTGGGCCGCTGTGGAGACCAATGCAGGTCCGTTTCTAGTCGAACCGACCCCAGTTCGCAAAGCTGGGTCCAAGAACATGAGTCAGAACCAGCCCCCAACGAATGCCTTTTACTGGCTTCAACACAGAGTAAGATACCCAGGGCCCTCGCGTAAGGGAATGGCACTGAGACATGGAAGAGAGACATGAAATGGTTGGAAGGATGGGGGAGGATCTTAATGAACTGTAAATCCTCTCTACCACCTCTGAATGTCAGAGGAAGCCGCAAGCCTTCCCTTAATCCGCACCTGTGTTTTGTGTACATGCAAAGGCTGGTTGCAAATTCTGCAGGTCCACAGGACATACATATTGCTCCGTGTAAGAGAAACTATCGTGAGGGCAGGAACACTCGGACAGGAAAGTACATCTGCCTGCTGACAGAGAACCAAGACCTGAGGAATTAACAGCCACTCTCCATATGACAGACCTCCTCGCCCCCTCGGGCCCAGGAGAAAACCAGAGCCAAAACGGATCATGTTTTAAGAAACTGATCCTCTGCTGTCCAGGACCGTACTAACCCTGGAGGAATCTCTCACTCTGCCCAGCTCCTCTGGAGCACACAAAGCTCACGTCCCACACTAAAACCGGCGAAGGAGGGTGACGTGAGTTCTAACCCGGCACCGGTAAGTGTCACTAGCTCCTCACGGTTTTCCCAAACCCACAAGCAGCTGGGTTTTTAAAACAATCACACTGTGGCTTGTATTCACAACTACCTGAAGGGAACACAGTAATTCCTCTTCATATTTCTGAAATACTCGTATTTAAAACTGCCTGGTGAAGCTTCTAAATTGCCATCAAGCTAAACAGCAAAGCTAAACAGCAGCTTTAAAGGCAAGTTGTGAGTCTTCTGAAGACAGAAACCTAAACTTGTACAGTTAGTAACTCCAAAGTACTGCATCTTAGTCCTATGAAATGTAGTCTACTCATCATTTTTCACTTAAGATCAACGATTAAATATTTCTCAAATGTAACTTCATAATGAAAGCTCAAAAGACTACTGGAAAATAAAAACACTTACATACATGCAGTGTAAGAAACTACTTCTAGTACATGTGTAGACTTCAGAACTCTTGCCTGCGGAGTAAAAAGGAGTAGCCAAAGACAAAGCATTGAGATAGACACAATCTCGGCAAAATGTAGGCCGTCCCTCTAGGTTCACAGCAGTGGGGTATAAAGTAGAGTTTAGTCCATGTGCCAGGAATTCTGAACACGCCAGGGCATCATGGATGGGATTCAGACCGCAGACGTGAATGAAGAATAACTGGTAGAATGAACTGGCCATAACTGAAAGCTGCCCGTAGCCAGTGAGTACAGAGACCCCTACAAAGATGGGGCAAATAGTTCCCGTTCAGATTAAAGGTAGTTTCGCACCATCCGGAGAGAAATCACCACAGCAAGTTATGCAGGCTGTGAAACGGGAACCCACTGAGTGCACTTTGGGCTAAGCCGAAGCACGGACAGAGAGAGGGTTTTGCAGTAACTGCAAAATAATACAGAAACTTCCCTGGCCAGCTGAGGCATCAACTCCCGGGCACTCTGACCATCACACTGCGACGAAGAGCAAGCAACAAGTGATACTGGGAAATGCTCTTTTCAAGCCGCATGAACTGCTTGTGAATATGCACGTGCTTCGACTTCAACAGGCGTTTCTTTCGCTGCGCGCGTATCGCAGGAAAGTGAACGCAAGGTTCGGGTGCACTCAGGCAAAGAGACCACGCAATATATAAACCGCCCAAAAAATCTGCCTTGGAGACAAGCAAATCAGGCCTCATCTGGAGTCCTCAAAAGCTCTCTCCCGCCAGGATGTGCAGGCACAGCAGTAATGCTTCGCTCTCCCCTTCCTGCCTACCTCTGCCGTCAGTAAGAGGCAGCACATGAACTTTAGGTTACCACAGCAAGTGGTCAGGGAAGTCAGTGGCAGGAGTCCGGCTGATCTCACAGGTTCTCCAGGGAAATTTTTGCTTGCAGAGGAACAAAGCAAGAAGAAAAGAATCCCTGGGAAAAAAAAGAAAAACCCTCCCCCCAAACACATTAAAGAGTAAGTAATGCAAAACTGCTACGGGAAGAATCCTGTAAAGAACAGCTTCAGCCTCTCATGCCTAGTCCTCTGGAAACAAGCGCTGGGTTACAGCCCTCTGGGCTGGCACCGGGACAGAGGACTTCACATTCCACCGCTGAAAATGCCAAGAGGGCGCAGAGCCCTCACTGCTTCCCTCAGCAGTCGGGGAGGGGGCTGGCATGTCAGAAGAGGGGGTCTATTGTAAAATCATGCTCCGCTCCAAGACAACGGAGCCTTGCACGTTTTTCTGGCTTTGAAATGACTACGCAGCCCAGAGCTGTGGAGCAACTCTGTTAACTTTACTGTAACAAACGGCAAAAAAACCCGACGGGGAATTCTGAAGCAGTAGGGCTCTGGGTAAGCTCTAGAGGAGACCCACAACGCAGATATGCCTTTTCCAGCTCCCACCATTGCCCTTCCCAGCCACTTGGCACTGATCCCTGCAACACTACTCCTGCACCCCACACCCTTCTGGCTTGCTCCCCTGAGTGCTGCTTTACCCATTCCACTCAAAATTGCCCGTATTGACAAAGCGCTACTGTTCTCAGCCATATCAGCTACTCTGCTCACCCCGGCAGCGTAGGGAAGTGAGCAGCAGCAGTGGTAACCAGGCAGGCATAGGGCAGTACTTCTACTACTGACACAGCATTCATGTCCACAGCCCTTGGTTCCTGAAGCAGCAGATGGAACCACAGAAAACAGGGACGAAGGAAATCCAGTCACCTAATGCTTTCTGGCTGCCCAGGCTGGATAAAATCACAGAATCACAGAACGGTTTGGGTTGGAAGGGCCCTTAAAGCCCACCTAGTTCCAACCCCCTGCCATGGGCAGGGACACCCTCCACTAGGGCAGGTTGCTCAGAGCCTCATCCAGCCTGGCCTTGAACACTCCCAGGGATGGGGCACCCACAGCTTCTCTGGGCAGCCTGTCCCAGTGCCTCACATCCCCCTCCGGGAAGAATTCCTGCCTGACATCCAATCTCAGTCTTCCTGCTTTCAGTTTAAACCCGTTACCCCTTGTCCTGTCACTACAGGCCCTTGGATAAAGTCCCCCTCCAGCTTTCTTGAGGGCATATATACTAAACTATGCCTTCCAGCAGTTTGTCTAACCTGTTCTTTAAGACCTCTCATGAAAAAATGCAGTATTATTGCAGAGAAATTATCCCAGTGAACAGACACTTCTGCACGTCTAACTTACATTTCCTTTCCTACAATTTATACTCATTATTCCCTGCCTTACCTCCAGTCATTACTGAGAGCAATTTATTCTCTTCCCCTCTGCATCTATCCCTATATATTTGAAAACTTTGGTTTTCGTAGAGTCTTCTGTTATGTCAAATGACCAAAGCTGGTTGTTTCAACCTTCCCTTAGAGGTAACATTGCCCAGACCTTTGCTTGTGTACTCTCTTTTGGACTCCTTCCATTTGATCTGCATTCTTCTGGAAGTATAGTGTCCAAAACTGTGTACATACTCCAGCCTAGGCTTTCTCAGCTTTTATAGAGCTGAATTATCATTAAACAACACTTCTCAGTTATCTGTCCCAGCCATTCTGCCTTATTTGTGTACATGAAATGCGTAATATGTTCACTTGTGCTTGGCTCACAAACCAGGAAAGGTCTCCAATCCTCTCCTGCAGAGCCACTCTCTAGCCAGCCGTTCTCCATCCTCAATTCACGCCACTGCCCAGACATACCGAGATGTAGGAACTCTGCGATTTTCTTTGGCTTGGTCCCATACTTCTCAGCTTCTCCAAATGTGGTGGTCCCAATCCTGTCCTCCTCCCAGCCTACTAACCTGCAAGCTTAATAAACACGCCCACCGTTCCCTTGTTTACATCCAACTACTGATAATACTGAATAGTATCCCCCACTGAGCTTCTCCCTCCCCACCCCACGCAAAAGCCCTGCTCAACCCATGCTTCCAGGCTGACGCCAAGCCTTTATTCCAGTACTGCTCTCCCACCGGCTGCAGACGCAGCTCCGAGTTCTCCCCGCTTGCTCACACCAGCATCAGGCACCTCACCGAACCCAGCAAGTGCAAAAAGACATTTAACACCTTGACTTCCTGGGGAGGCAGTTCAACAAATACTCAGTCTGGTGGTAGGTCCAGCCTAAGACCGCTTTTCCTCCCTCCCGCCATGTCCCAAGCATTTCTGCCTTGCCACTCACGCCCCAATTGTACTCTTAGCGCGCAGGGAGCTGTACTGAGGGCCTGTCACCATGAAGTAACTCCAGCGCCTCCCCAGTGGCACTTGCCCCTCCCCAAAACCAGGTACTAGATAACGCGGTTCAAATCCTTGATCCAGCTAGCTGCGTGGCCAGCAAAACTCTGGGTGAGCTCCTGATGAGAACAGCGAGCTGCCAGAGGAAAAAACCACCCTCACCAAACGACAACAGTAGTTTTAGCTGTTGGGAGTTTCTGTTTTCCAGCGGAGGCAGAAAAAAAATCCCTTTATATTTCTCTTCTACTGAGACAGTTGCGAATGCAGAAGTAACTTCTGCAATTCCCAATTTCTGTTAGGGATACCTCTGCCCGCCCGACTTTGCTTCTACATGATATGTGCGTGGCATTTTCATCACCAATAAAGCGGGGCTACACTTTCTGCCCTCATTCCTGTACCTAGGCCTGGGACAAAGCACGTTAGCCCACAGTTATGCTGACAAAACCGTTTGTGGACTCAGAGCACAGTTGTTTTGAAAGAGTTATTTTAACCTGGATTGGTATGCTGCTTTACAGCACGGCTCACAGATAACGGTGTCAGCAAAACTGAGCAAAAACTGCCCTGCCAGACAGTCAGAAACGAGAGGCTGGGTTTAAGCTGGAGTCCCCACGCTGCTGAACCACGGCCCCAGTGTCTTCAGGCTGCCCCATCCACCTCAGGAAAACTGCCTGATGTTACAAATGCCCCATCCCTGGGAGTGTTCAAGGCCAGGCTGGATGAGGCTCTGAGCAACCTGCCCTAGTGGAGGGTGTCCCTGCCCATGGCAGTGGGGCTGGAACTGGATGGGCTTCAAGGTTCCTTCCAACCCAAACCATCCTGTGAGTCTATGAAATGGCCAAAAACCCACTAAAAATGGCTCAGTGATAGAGTGGACAATGGCTTCACCAACAGGGGGTTGGACAGCACAGTCCAGCAGGTGCCCATCACGCAGCTGTACATACTTTTGTCCCACTTGGATAACCCTCTGGCAAGCTGCAACATCCACTGTTAGGAGGATGAGCTTTACCCCTCACATGTAGATGACTGGCAGCAGGGCATGATCTTCCTACCACAGATGAGCTGGCTGGCCAGGACCTCATGAAATTCCTACCACATACATCCTAGTTTTTGAGTCTCTCTGCTACTTGTGAGAGATTTTGATGCTTCATCACTAGAATTCCTGAAGCATTAGTATCTTTGTGGTCACGCCCTTAGCTACCATCAAAAATCTCCCTGGAGATCAATGATGCAACTGTGCCGCCACCCTGCTTCAGAAGCGTCTGCAGCTACGCACTGCAACTGCTGTCCTTCCCCCTGACCCCCCCGAGCTAGGCAGCAGCACACAGGACCATCTACGGTGATGCACACCTAGACATCCAAAGCACAGAGCTGGACGTTGCTAATCTTCCCTTCAAAGCAACATATTCGTTCCTACGAAACGGGGTCCAACACTGCAAGGCAGGGGTTCAGTGCTCCCTCAGTCCAAGCCACCTTCTGAAGATGGCAATGTGGGAGTGGAGGGAGATACTGCTGCAAAGCATCAAACCGGTGCTGCCACACACAGCCTCAATCAAGGCCCAGGAATCAACCCCAAACCTCCAATACAACAGCAGAGACAAAAAGCCGGGTAAAATGGTTCGAAAGTTCCTGTGCAGGGTTTACCTTCCAGTGTACAAAAGCAAATTTTAGCCTCGCAAAGCTCTGAAGGTAGTCATATGCAGACCTTCAAGTTCCTGTTACCCAGTGTGAGGAATAAATGGCATCAGAACCAAATTCAGCCAGTCTAAGAGCGAAACACAGCAGGGGAAGGGGACTGACCCAACTGCTGAGAAAACGAGGTCAAAACACCTGTACACCCTGCATTTGCTTATACAGCCAGCGGGAGACAGCAAGGTGAGCAGGGAACCAAATCCAGGGAAGAAAGACAGGCAAAGGGGTCTTCACGGGGCCTCACAGCCCAGGGGGGAGGAGAGGCTGCAGAACCTTCCGCACCATCTAGCCCATCGCAGACAACGACGCGATACTTGGACTGCAAATCAGCTGGTCGGACAACACGCAGTGTTTGCAGAAAGGCTACTGAATCAAGCTTTTGGCTGTTCACTTACATCAGTCCCTGAGGGAAACATCCAAATTTTCCTTTGCTATGACAAAGAGAAGCTCGTGTCATGGCCAAACTCAATTTCAGACACGCTGACTTAATTCAGAAAGGCAGAAGGCCTTCTGCTGCAGCTATTCACCTCTGCTCTCGACCAAATTCTAGTTTCTCTCTCTTGTTTACTATGCTTTCGAAAAAAGATGAGATAAAGTGCTGCAAATAGGCTCGATGACTTCCTCTGTCGGTTCAGGGTGGGGCTCCCATCCCACAGCATTTGGTGTGCAGCGTTTGGTTAAGAGGCACACAGCTCGAACCACAGATCGAGGCAGTTGGCATCTTCCTCCTCCCTTCATCTTAGCGTGGAAGAAAAAAGTATTCACAAACGGGGTCACGTGCACAGGAGGAGCCACCGCCTCGCTAGTGGGGCACGATCAGAGAGCAGCATGCTGCTACGAGAAAGGGGGCGAGGAATACGCAGGTGATAGACGAGGGATCTCCACCAGCACCCCTTTCTCCTTACACAGCTCCAGGGAGTTTCAGCTCCGGTACACAGACCTGATCACACTGGAGAGTTCTGGCAGATTTCATACCCCTGGCATCGGTAAAGGCTAAGATCTGAGTATGAAGTTAAGGATAGGAAGGCACAACTGGTAAATTGTGATTATGCAAAACCCCCAAAGAGATAAAATTAGAAAATTCAAAATTAAGATTGACCTAACCCACCCCTTCCAATCTAAATGTTTTTATGAAAGTGAGAAACACATCTCTGGCACCCAAACAGAGGCAGCTTTGCCCTTCAGTGACACCTTTCCAGCACTACCAGTGTTCCTAGTCTCAAACTGAAGAGGGGCTGGAGAAAGGCTCTTCCCCACATGGTTACTGTTGCCAGCACTGCCACAGCATGGCATTACAGATACACTGCTCCAGCTTTACAGGGTCTTCCCTGTTACGGGGCTATTCCAGTCAACCAAGATACGGCACAGCAGACGGCAGCCAAATGAAGGCCACGTCAGCTAGATTGTTTGGCGGGCCTCGGGCTGTTGTGGAAGCCAGAGCTGAAGATGCCCTGACACCCTACCTCACAGAGCCACCCCCTTCTCCAGCAGCAACACTCATGAGCCTGCCCAGCATACTGGCTCACGGAGCTGCTGCTCCCCACAAAAGCCGCTTTCTGGGCTTGCCCTGGTTGCACAAGCACGGGGGGACTGTGGTACCCGGCCTCGGCTCAGCCCGGCACGGAGCTGCGCACCAGCTGCGCTGCTCCCAAAGCCCCAACCCAGCAGAGAGCCCACCCACGGCTCAGCAAAACTGTCCGTCACGTTCTTACGGCGTTCTCTCCTTTATGACACAGCTGAAGTGTAGGGTCTTCATTAGTTTTAACTGCGTGAAAAGCCTGAAAAGTGTAAGCTTGCCACAGCAAACGTGAAATCATGGACAGAGGGGGCTAAGATTTTTCAAGGCTCCAGACTGAGTTCATTTAAATGCTAACAGATATGTGTACCTTCTCAGGAAGTTCACCATCTTCAGGAGCAGAATGAAAATTGTCACCCATGGTAACACTTATCAGATCTACGGCTGACTATGGCTACAGCTTTGTGTCAAGAGCATTTGCAGCAAATACAGATCGTGTATACCCGCTCTGTCCATCCCCGTTAACTCTTGGCATTCAAAAGACATCACCTAATTACTGAACTGGAAAATAAAAAGGATAAAAGAAAGCTTAACGACAATTAGGATTATGCCACCTCCAAACTGAAGAGGAAAAGGGAGATACTACTGGGAACCCTTTGAGCCATGAATTCCTAGGCTAGACTTCATGCCTGCTTCTTGGATGGATAATCGCCCCATTGCAAACTCTTCTGACAACTTTACAGACTGGGGCAGGTGTGAGGCCATTGGAAGAAAAAGGAAAGACCATTTGTGGCTGTACTGGGCTCACGTGGCATGGTTTAGGTAGCAGGGGGGCTACAGGGGTGGCTTCTGTGAAAAGCTGCCAGAAGCCTCCCCTGTGTCTGACAGAGCCAACGCCAACAAGCTCCAAGGCCAAGCCGCTCGCAGTCAGAATGCTTTGTGATAACGTGTTTAAGAAGGGGGGAAAAAAGCATAAGAGAAGGGATTTTGCAGCAGATAGGAAGGTATGAGAGAGGGAACTCTGCAGACACCAAGGTCACTAAAGGAGAAGGAGGTGCTCCAGGCGCTGGAGCACAGGTTCCCCTGCAGCCTGTGGTGAGAGGGCAGGCTGTGCCCTGCAGCCTAGGAGGGTCATGGGGGAGCAGAGACCCCATGGTGCAGCAGGTGGATGCCCAAAGGAGGCTGTGACCCCGTGGGAAGCCCATGCTGGAGCAGGCTCCTGGCTGGACCTGTGGCCCTGTGGAGAGAGGAGCCCAGGCTGGAGCAGCTTTGCTGGCAGGAGTTGTGACCCCATGGGGAGCCCACACTGGAGCAGGCTGCTCCTGAAGGATGGCACCACATGGAAAGGACCCACACTGGAGCTGTTCATGAGGAACTGCAGCCCGTGGGAAGGACTCGCACTGAAGAAGCTTGTGGAGGACTGTCTCCCGTGGGAGCAACCCCACGCTGGAGCAGGGGGAGTGTAAGCAGTCCTCCCTCTGAGCAGCAGAGAAAATGACTGAAGAACTGACCAGTACCCCCATTCCCCGTCCCCCTGCACTGCTCTGGGGGGAGGAGGTAGAGAAAAGCAGGAGTGAATTTGAGCCCAGAAAGAAGGCAGGGGTGGGGGGAAGGTCTTTTAAGATTTGGGTTTAGTTGTCTTTTTACTCAGATTTGATTGGTCATAAATGATATTAATTTTTTCCCCAAGCTGAGCCTGGTTTGCCCATGGCAGCAATTGCTGAGTGATCTCCCTGTCCTCATCTCCAGCCATGAGCCTTTCACCATATTCTCTCTCCCCTGCCCAGCCGAGGAGGGGGGTGACAGAGCGGCTTGGTGGGCACCTGGCCCCCAGCCGGGGTCAGCCCACCACACTAGCCAACGAGTAAGAATGAACCCAAGACGACTGTGGGAATATGAAGGGAAAAAAAGCTGTATTACATACCAGATTTCACTCCCCTGAATTATGATGTTTCTCTTGCAATCAGCAGAGTTAAATCTTTTATCATTGCAGGGATCAAGGACTAAACACAGCCTAACAAACCCGAGAACGGCCTTTTCTTTCTACAAGTTCATAAAGGGCAAACAGCACATTTCTGTTACTAACAAAATGAACTTTCCTACTCCAACCATGTCTCATTAATCACAGATGATATAAACACATAGGAAACAAACACAGACAGCTATCTAAAAATATAAACAAACCAGGTGCAGTTATTAGGCTCCTGACAAAGAGGCTCTCAGCTTAAACACACCACCTCCTTCTCCACACAAAGCCTCAAGGCTTTGAAACTGTGCTTCAAGAGAAGAGATCAAAGTCAAAGAACCAGCAAACAATTCCTGGGAGACAAGCTACAGCTAAGATGATCAAATTAAAATAAAACCAGTGACAGATTTCTGTGCTACACACCCCAAACAGAACTACGGCTGCAAGTGGCCTCTACAGCTTTGGTGTGTTTTACAACACCTGCTTAGCGTTCCAGCCTTACGCTCAGAGCATGACACTGAGTATATCAGAAGTCTCGTTGCAGCCTCTATTTTTGAGGTCCCGTTCTGTCCACAATCAACCAGGAAACAGCAACGGTTCAGAGGTTAAATGAAGTATCAAAAAAAAAAGAAAAGTTACTATTCTTAGATCTTAAAGGCTTGACAGGTTTGGATATTTTATTAAACAAGTCCATGAGTACTGATATTTACAGTCCATACGTTTGTTTGTAACTCCTTGTCCTAAATGCAAGTACAGTTTCAGCTTGTTTTGTGGAAGAAAGGTATGAAAGTGAAGCAGTCGCCAATGGGCAGAACAGCAGACACTAGATGGCAGGGAAGTAAAATATGTATTTTTGTTTTGTTACTATAAATATATTCCAAAAACTACAGGGAACATCACTACGAAGACCCGCTGTGTAAAGCGGCAAGAGAGCGATGGGAACATGTCACGCAGCAGAGAGAGGTAAAGCAGGAAGAGCTCTTTCGGGGTGTCTGAGCACTTGGTTTACGTGCAGTTCAAATACAACGCACAACAGTCTCGAAATGTCGACTGCGTAGCCACACTGCAACACTTGTGAGTCAGTAAGACTCCGCGTAGGTACAGCAGTTTGTCTTCTACCCTCGCCTTTACGCAGAAGAGAAAATATCGTTGAGGCATGAAGAATTCCACCTGAAGTCGTCAGCACGACTGCAGAACGATTCCTGCCATGAAAAACACCGCACATGCAGATGACTGTGTGTGTTCCCACAGCTTACTGCCTCTCCTCCCTTTGACATGCATCAAAAGATGCTCCTGTTTCACAATTAACAGTTAAACAATTAAAATTTAAAAAGCTAGGTTCTTTGTTTTCTTTTGTTTCTGACAACATTCATTATGTTCTGCTGTAGCTATGGGTTGTGAGAGGATCCTGACATCGACTATATCCTCAAAGGACAGGTCTCCTTCCACCACCGCCCCATATACTCTATTGACATGTTTCAGGTTTGAAACTGGCAGCTTAATAAGAAAATATAAATGTGACTAAAACATTAAATATGGAGCTATGCAATGAAGTTGGAAGTGCGCAATTTTCATCAACCACATTACTTTTTTAAAACAGAGAACTGGTTAGACTATCAGGTAAAAGCTAAAGCAGCAATATCATTTTTAGCGACCCTACACAAACACAAGTGTGGGTGTATGGTCAAATCTGGGGGTTGAGGTGTAAAGTCTAGAGGCATGGTTTAACTTTAGAAACTCCTGGGTGGCAAGCATTTCACTTCCTGAAATCAATACCTCAAGGATCCTTGTTTTCTTGTGACGGTAGCTGTGCTGGATGCAGAAGAGCAGTTACAAGCTTTGCCTGGCTGATGACCGACACACAAGCCAAAGCGCAACCTGTGTTCTGTATCCTCAAATCACTAAGCATTCCCAGCACACGTCAATTCCTTTAGAATCAATTCTAAGCAATATCTCACAGCCCCTCAGAAGAGCAAATACTGTATTTCAGTTTTATACCATATATTAACCTTTTTCCATTACCCTTATGGCTACAAAAAAAACGCAGCTAGTGATATGAGAGGCCTAAGAAGATTATAATCATTAGACCGCCTGCTGCATTACAATCATTCCTCATCGCGTGACGTTGCAATTCAACTGTGGCACGCTCCCCTCGTGTAGTCTGGAGATTAAATGAACTCTCTTCAGGGGAGTCTGAAACCCGGCAGCACAAGATTCACAAGGCTTGTATTCCAAAATACATTCAAGCAACGAAGAGGCTGCACGTCCAAGCAGAAAACTGCGCTGAAGAGTTGGTAACACAGACCTACAGCATGGAAAGATCTCAGCGTGCGTAGAAACAGACATGTTAGAAGAACAACACAAACTCCATCCTGCGTGGATTCTACCTACACTCATGCATTCTGCGTATCTCGCATCCTGGGACACAAACACACTGTCGGAAGGGTTGGATGTGAGCACAGAAACTGGCAAACATCCAGCACACTGAAGCGAAAAAGAAGCTCCTGGAATCTCCCTGCCTGTACTGCAGCCACCCTCCTTCTAGCTTTCAGCGCAGACGATGCCCTTTTCAAAGGCTGCCTGTGTCATCTTTCAGCTGTTCACAAAGCAGTGCTCTACAGCAACACAAGGCACATTCCCAGAAATGATCTGCTGCTTCTCTTTCGCCTGCTCAGGTGAATCTGACGGTCGCAACAGCGGCTTTCCTGCCGGCTTCTGCCACACGACAGCCTTGCACGCTCGCCTCGATCGTGTCTGCAGCCAGAAGACAAAGATCCTGATCCCGATGGAGAAAACAATGGGCACGTGAGACTTTAAACCTTGCAAATCAGAAAAATCGCGACATACTTGGCAAAGCATTTGCCAAATGCCTTTGCCCTAAAAACTTTAGCTCTTTAATTTGAAGATACTTTCCACCTGTCTTTCTGCTCAGATGCACGTTAGATACTGTTTGAAACATTCTTTTCAAGGGTGGAGAACTGGGTGTTTAACACTCCCCCCAAAACCCTTACTTTAAATTCGACACTAAAAACCGACAGCGTGTGACTCTTCTACAGCATGACGGAGCTCAAAGAGCTGAGCGCACAGCAGGTTTTGTTTAGCTGGCATTCTGCGAGGATGAGAAGAGGAAAATCACCTCTGCGTAGCTACCAAAAAAATGCAAATAGCAAAAACACTGGTCTATTTGCACTATCAGAAAACAGGCCAAACCCTGAATAAATATGAAAACTCGTCTCTCGAGTTTCTAGGTACAGTCCAGCTCGAATCACAGGCAAGTCGGATGCAGATGAAGACTGGCTTCCCACCTCTTTTCTATGGGCAATTGAGAATTTTAGTCTTCAACTAATGAATCCTGCTACTAGTAATGGTTACACAAAGTGACAACACAAAAGCAAGGAGAATTAGTGAAGCGTAAACCCCAATTATTTTGAATCCCCTGTCACTGCTTACAAATGCTTTATTTCTTACTACAATACACTAATGTTTCAGTGAAGCACAGCCTTACTGTAGGTGGCTGGTGGGTTGGAAAGGTTCTTGAAGCGAGATTAAGTGTACTTGGTAAAAAAATGTTGAAACATTTGCCTTTCCTCCCTATCATCTAAACAAAATTCCACATGGGAACAAAGTAAGCAATTCCCAGCTCTGTTCTGAGCAAGCAAACCAGGAGCAGTGTGACACACTTTACTGGGACACCAGTGCGTCTTCTCCCACTCCTCAGGTTGAGTGTCTAAAAACCTTGTGTTGCTGGAAGCCTGAAATACAGTATCTTATTTCGGGCACAAAGCCGAATCTAAATACCACGTAAGACACATATATTGAAGTCAGGAGAATCAAAGGTACCAGCGTGAGTTTGCACACCAGATAACTTTTAATGTAAACCAAAAAGTTTTACTTCTCCCGTACTTGTTCCACGGATTCTTGCACGCCCGTTTGGCTACAGGATCCAGGAACTATATTAAAAGCACATGTAGGACAGCACAGTAAGACCAAATCTGCACAGAACAGCAGCTGATGCTGCGGAACTGGCATCCACACTGTACACGTGAAGGTGAAACGGGAGGTGTCGTGCCAGACAAGCTCTAGTCTGGTCGCATGGGCTGAATGCATATTAGCTGTAGGCAGAGTATTTTCCAGTTTACTTTCATCCCAATTTAGTTCAACTCTCAAACTTCATTTCATGGTGCAAAGCAAGGCACAGTAAGCAGCTGCAATCAGGAGCTTCACTTCAAAAGCATCTTCTTGACACAAGCTATAACGCTAACGAAGTACAACCACAACTACCACAGTTCTTTCAAGAGTGTTAAGGTTCTCCAGATGGAAAATAGAGGCCAGAAGCCAACCAGCATTCCACATGGAAAGAGGGCTCCAGCTCATTTCATTCGGCACCAAATCATCCCCTGGATTCCCACTTCTGTATTTTTGTTAGGTCACCGCGGTGGGTTGTGCGGGGCTCGGTTCCTGACTCACAAACTCAAGAGGGAGACATGGAGCCCAGTACGGCCGTGTTCAGGAGTAGGCGACAGAGGAACAAGATTAAGCACCTGAACGTTTTCACAGGCAGGGGGCACAGGGCAGAGAGAAGAAAGCGGACAGGATACCTCCACATTCCCTGCAGTAAGTCAAAATGTCTACGGAACTGCTGAAAGTAGAAGCAAATCTGTCACGGCTCCGAGACGCTTTCAAGAGGAACACAGCCCCTAGTCATTTTCTGCACTTCCCAGGTTAAAAATGGGACTTTTGCTTTAAGTATCACCATTTATCTCACATCTGGTCTTCTCATTAAAAACGGCCCAGGCAAATAACGTTTTAAACATTTCCCTGTGCGCGGTTATTTCCAGCTGGCAGATATGGGTAAACGATACCATGACTTGGAGTGAACGAACTTCAAATCCTGTTCAGAACAGGTCTGCTCCAGAGGGTTTGCTCCAGTGCAGGAAGGACCTTTTCATGTGTCGCCAATACTCTCACAGTGATATTTCACCGAGCGCTCTTCTTTGGTCTGTCGTAAAACTCACATGTAAGAGGCATAAATGAAGCGATCAAGGGCACAAGTCTGCAAAGACTAGTTCTTTAGGCTATATTTTAAGCAAATTTAAGACTGACTAATTACTCTGGGTGCCTTACTTGAGTTACTTGCAAGGGCCTCATTTTCAAAGGGCCTGTGAAACAGACCTCTCTCAGGAATCACAAGCTTGGCCAGCCACACTTTGAAGAAAGCCAGTACTGAACATAACTTAATACGGTATTTGCATACATATCCACGTAAAGCAGGAGCCACAAAGAAGTCAAGAACATTTTCTTCTGGGAAGCATCAGTAAAAGGGCACAGTCACTGGGACACCAGTCTTTCATCCGAAAGAAAGTAGTGTATTCTCTAGAAGCACGTATACGAGTTCCCCAGGTGAAAATAAGAAGACAGGCATGATGTACTATATCCAGATGGGACAATCTTTCCTTGTTGATCTGGTAATAGAATTTTAAGTAGGGGTCCCGGAAACATCTTAAGCATGTCAGCGCTACCTTCCAGCGAGCCACTTCAGCTGACAGAGTGCTTCTGACAGGTTCTCTTCATTCAGAGAGAGAGCTGACAGCCTAACCTTATGCCTTCAGCAACGTCTAGGTCACATCACTGTGTCATATTACAGTGTGCACCCCAGAAATAGAAGGAATGAGAAACTCCCTATTACTACACTGTCTTCGAATAAGGTTTGTGAAATGGGGGAGGGGGAAAGTTTTTGAAAGAAGAAAACATATACCTGATCCCTTGGCTTTTACTAAAGCTGTGAAGTGAAACTGAGATGACCTCAAAAATAAAACACTTGCTCCTTGGTCTTGCTTCAAGTTGTTATCTAGAAGTCACCTAGTTTGGAGGTACCAAAGCATGACAAAACTATTTGTCAGGTATCCTTTTGCCTTTTGGGGGAAGGAGGGGAACAAAACAAACAAACCAACCCCTTCTCCAACACTAACCTGACACTGAATTTACTAAAGGTCAGCATTAGGGAATATCCTATGTGTCCACCCAGACAAGTACATGTTCCCCAGCTCTGCAGATTTTGCCTTCCCCTGCAGGAAGGGGACTAGCTGATGCCCACACGGCTCTTCTAGCTGTTTTCTCACAACAAACATGAAACGTGGCCCCTTGTTGGTTAACATCTTGTACAGACTGCCCGTTTTCACTCGGTTTATGGAACACGTACGTACAAAGCTACAACTGCCTCAGAGGTCTGGGGAGCTGACAAACAAGAACAGAAACTGCAGAGGCAGGAAGCCTGTTAAAAGAGTGATTACCAGCATGTGTGAAGTATGTAAGGCACATCTAACATAGCATGTTCTCCAGAACACTCTTCTCCGTTGTGAGTAAACATAAATGTTCCTTTGGAGCACAGTTACACTTGGAGCCATTACTCCCTTCCTCAGTATCAGAAGTGGCCCCATACCGAGAGTACCAACACTTCAGAAGGACCAAGTTGGGTGGGGCAGGGTGGGGCTCTCATATATGATGTTTTTCATCCAGAAACAGAGCATCTGATCTTTCAAATCATATGTGAAATCATTCTCCTCTCAAAAACACGCATAAAAACACCGAGTCAAAGAGTTTAAGTGATACTTACGCGGCATGATCCCTTGGCTCACCAGCTCCTCCCGTGTGCGTCGCTGCTGGAGCTTCAACTGCAGCACTGCACGACAGCAGAGAGAGGGAAGAGAAGGAAACCCATCAGTGCAAGAAAGGACTGAGGAGACATTTGCAAAGGCATCATGTTTTCTTCTCTGGACGCCAAGGCACTAGCGAGCAGCAGGAGGAAAAGACCCTGCTCCCACCCAGCTCCTCCGCAGGGCTGCAATTGCAGAAGTGGCCTTAGCAGTCAGGTTTCCGTATTCTGCTGCGGGCAACGGGAGAGGAAGTTGCGCAGGGTCTTGGCAGGGTGATAAAAATCCACAGACCCAGGCCTGTTTCTCAATTCTTTCTAGAGCACCAAATTATTTCCAAACCATTAATATTAAAAAAAAATCAACACCAAACAAAGAAAAACACCAGCTGACGGTCCTCCAATAAACACAGAGTGACACCCCAGCTGCTAATGACTCCTGAAAACTCTAATTACCATGTGCAGATTAAATTGATATGACAAAATCGTTGGTCGTTATTCTAAATGACAAGGCTGATTTGCTTCCTCAGCCCAGAAATTCACCTTCAGAAACATCTCATTAACATGAAATATCAGGGATATATCTAGAAGCGTCCTTGTTCCACTCAAAAGGACTCCCTTATCACTAGAATTTTTCCTATTTATTTTAGAGTAACAGAACAAACATGTTACCAATATGAAATGCAATTATGTTTTTTTTCTACTGAGAATCTCTGGAACAGCCATAATTTCAACACTTAGATTATAACAGCACTTTCAAAGCAATATTCTAGAGATTGCTCTTACAACAGTCCAAGACAGCATCCATAAAAAAGGGACCTCTCAAAACCAAAGGAAAAAAAATCATATGCACCTGTGCACACACACATCCACTCAGGACATCAGTTGATACTGAACCCTGTCTGCAATCGAGCCCAAGCTCCCAAGCGTACTCAACATAAAATGTTACAAAATGAGTGTTTTCATTTCAATTTCCCTGTCAAGCTTACGTCCATTGTATAGTCCACACAAGAGAAGCCCCCACGAATGTAGTGGAACCACCAGACAGCAAAACTGCTCTCCAGTCCAACTATACAATCTCATGATAACCCTTAAGCTTCCTTTCTCAAGGACTTTTTTGTCTACTATATTCCCTTCATACATCACATCCAAATTTATACTGTACATTCCCTAAAGTAGGGATCAAAAAATTTAAGGAGAAGATGCCACTTTGTCCACTTACACACATCATCACATTTCACCTGTTTCTTTCAACCTCCTATCTGCAGTTCGCATTTGACGAAGACACATTGTGCAATACGGATGCTGGCCTTCATGTGAAGCCAACACGAACAGATCCACCTCTTCCCTGGTGCTTTGCAGGGTGGCATGGCACCCTCGCTTAAATTTTCACTTGGACTGGTCCAGCTTCCATTTCCCTTGGCTCTTGATGTACCTTCCTCTGAAAGGTTTATGACAGGGAGAAGGTATTTCCTAGCTGTGGGGGCACTTCTGTGCGCAGAGCGTGCTACCAAGTTAGCTCTGTTTCTTAAACCAAACTAGGATCTCTTAATATATGCATCCTGGGCGGGAAACTACCTCCTTTGGCATGGGGAAGGGAGAGAGGGAGGGAGGGTGTAGAGAGCATTATGCTAATTCTGTGGGGGCCCCGCCAAGAGCCAGGGCAAGGAGAAGGGAACACAGAGAGAAGGGAAGCAACAGGCCCTTCCTTTGGCCATGAAACTGCAAACAGAAGTAGTAGTCCCAGACTCTTCCTCCTACCCTGCATGCGACTGCACTCCAACTTCTGCGCTAGCCTGCGGGCTAATACAGTCTCACAGCCGGCCTGTTCATGGAGCTCTTCGTTGCTGGATTCATTTTGAGGGGATCAAAACCCCAATCAGGTGATGGCACATCTACACCAGTGCTTGACCTAACAGCTTGCTGCGACGGAGTCAAACCTCTCACTCCCCACATCATCTCTCACGTTCACCCGACTGGTGGCTGAACTCACCGACACGACAGAGATCACAGCCCAACCGAAATGAGAAGCAGTTTTCTGTCTCATTAATGAGTTGGCGAGGACGACTCTATAGCCAGGTATTTGCTGACACTAATGCGAGGTGGGAGTGAGACTTCACCCCTCCAGCAGCAGTATGCCACTAAGTGATTTCAGCCCTGTTAGGTAACAGCACATTAAATCTCTCACTGTGGGGCATTATTTCCACTAGCGGGCCATTTCAAGGATTCAGCTCCATACCCTAAATTAGCACATCTCACTAAATGTATACTGGGAAGGCACAGGCGTATAGCATCAGGTCTATCTCCACAGCTTTAAGTGCAGATAATCTCGTTATTACTCATGTCTTCCCACTTACACAGCGACCAACGTACATTAGCTCCTTTTACCACTTTGAGATCTACTTGCGATGGCCATCTGCTTTCCCTCCCATTCCCAACTACACCTGTTACTTACCTTCCACCTCCAGAGAGAGGGATTTTCAGGGAAAAAGTCCCACACACAGGTGTTGCTGGCATTTTTTGCTCCTTGGTGCACAGTTCTGCCCTCACCTGTATGTATGCACGTTTTGCCCAGCTGTCTCAGTTTGCCTAAATGATCTACCCCATGTTTTGATGTCATTATTGATGCCTCCACTAACCTTTGTTCTGTCTGCACCGTTACCATCTTGCATTTGTTTCCAGGGCGCACAGGGCTGATCCCAACTAGAGACACTTCTCTGCTTTCTCCGACTGCAGTCAGTTCTTAACCCACTTAAGCAACACTTCACTAAATTCAAAGATACTTTCTAGAAACAAAATATACCACGCTACTAAGTTCAAGGCCTTATAAAAGTCCATTACACCCAGACAAAACCCCAAGCAACCAAATTTCTGTATCCAAACAGCAAAATGGCACTTGAACAGGCCTGTTTTCACAAACTGAAAAGCGGAATAGTGTGATTATACTGCTATTCTTATTCCATCTAAATTCTTTATCAAATTTTCCATAGTTTTTTCCTGGAACTATGACACCAGACTAGCCACTCTTAACTCACTCACCCTTTTTCGGTAGTGATACAAACTGTTACTGGTCTTTCGCTCTGCTGCCGTTAGCCTGATGTTCTCAGATTTATTAGAAATCAGTCTCAGCCAGCCAGCCAGAGACTTCATCAAATGACTTCAAATTCCCTTCCTGACTTCAGCTTCCCTTGTGAATTTTCTAAATATATCTTACTTCTGTATCAGTTACCATCTACTACACTTTTTTTCTACCCATTATATGCACCTTTTGAACACTATGTCCCTAGCAACTGTCAAGAGGACCAAACTAGAGAATGGAAAAAAGGTCATTTTCAGGATACTTTTAATAGGCACTAAGTAAAATTCCCAGGATTTCTGAATGTATCTACATGCACACTAAGCACAAGTTATAATCAGCACATTATGCACTTTTCCTCCGGTACAGCTTATTTTTGTGGCAGGGAGGAGGGCAAAAAGGACTACTTCGGCTCACTCCTGAAACCATTTTGGCTTAAATAAGTACTTGGAGTTCCCAACACCATTTCATATATTTAGGAGATCACCTGTTTACGTGTGCAAGTGTGTGAATACTATATATAGATTAACAGATGTCCCAAGAGCCAATCCAAGGCTGGTGTACATGGAGCTCAGCCAAAGGTCTAGAATGACCAGAGAAATTCAAAGTTACTCAAAGACAGACTGGAACGTCTTTCAGTCACAAACCAAAAATCTTCTGGTTCCTTTATCCCTCAGCGTAACCTTTAAATAACTTTCTGAATTAGGAATAAAGCAGGTCATGTAAAAGAGAGATCTCTCTGCTGGCTGGAAAGTAAGTTCCATACTGGAACCCTTCTACCCACCTCTTCCATTCAATTTGTGTCAAAGTCTATACAACATATGCACAGCTTTGTAGGCTTGCCTGAGTTTACCCACCCCAAAATGGGCACACTTCATCCGTTTCACAAGTATGAAGAAGTCTGAAACATAGTTGAAGTCTGAACAAGGTTTTTGTATCCCTAATGAACTGTTCCAAGAATTAGTATAACATTCCAGAGAAATCTGGGAGCTGGTACAGAGGACTGCTGCCAGCAGTTGAAAAGGAAGGGTAGAGAATAATTGAGGGGGGATGTACTAAGGCAAATAACATTGTGATACACCTACTATCAACAGTTACACTGGTTAGTGAAATACAGCAAGTCATGACGGGTTTTTGTTCGTCTTACCATACAACGGCCTTAACTGGGAACTCCCAGACATATTCCAAGACCAGAGCTTACTCCTGACTACTCATGGCTGCTGACAGCTCAGAGCAGTATATGCTTAATATTCAGACCCATATGGACACTTTCTGGGTCCATGCAACTGCAGTCGGAGCGCAGGGGTGCATTAGTAGTAAGCAGTAGCAAGAACAAATGTTTATTATGAGCTATGGTGTTCTTTGCAGCCCATCATCTAAATCTGCAACAGCGTGCCTGCCCTTACACATGCACATCTGAGAGCCCCTCTGTTTCTAAACCGCACTTCATGTTTAATACCGTGACTAGAACTACTACACAAACTAGACTGCCGCCTCTGCGTACCAGCATCTCAAGAGGAAAAAAAAATAATCTAATCTTAGAGGCTATGTCATGTATCAGGGCAGGTTTATGACAACAAATTAAAAAAATATTCTGCATTTCCTGTTTTTTGAGAACTCGCCAAGAGAACCACATGGCTCTGAACTGCAGCTTGCGGTGAGGCCGGGTGTAGGTTACGCTCAATACGGACTTACTGCTCAAGGGACTCTGTGTTCGCATTTCTAAACCTTTTCTTCTAGGCAATCCCAGGTGATACACGAGGTCGCCCAAGCAAGGTAATGATTAAGCACAGCCATACGGTGAATTACAACAGGCAGCATGAGCAGTCGCACAGAATGCAGCGCACAACAGGCAGGGAGGAAGGCTGCTAGAGCCAAACGAAACCCTACAGAGGGCCTGAGGGAGGCAGATCGCCCTGGAATTTGGGCTAGGATACCTGTGCAAAAAGGGAGAGTGCAAGACTTCAACTGCGTATGAACCAGCCAGGCTGCATGCTCACCGACAGGATCTATCGATTCTGTAAATTCCGTGAAAGCGCTCTGCCTGATAGAAAAAACTCACCCTTGCAACCCGATCAATAAACCGTGTGATTAGAAAGAGAAACTACCAAAGAAAGAGGGAAATTGGCCAAACTCTATTATCTAAGCTGAGGAAAGTGCAAGCGTAAGTCAAAGCAGCAAAAAGCAAACCGTGCATTTTAATGCTCATAAGGGTTCACGGTCATTTCTTTCTCTGCTGTTCAGCACCTCTGCACACCCCATTCTGAAAGCCCCGTGCTACAGCATCCACTTAACTCACAGGAAAGCGGTAATACAGCACAGGCTGGGATGGAAACCTGCCAGTTAGTCCATCAACACCCCCACCTTTCAGTAGCAACGAAGACTTTTTAGGAGAATTTTCACTGGTCTCGCACTGAGTAGGTCTGACTGTGAGGCTCAGAGCCCACAGCCTAAGGAAACGTGGCACCAGGCCACCATTTGCAACCCACAGGCACAATTGCATTTTTCAGTACTATGTGTACAACACCGACAGATTCAACGCACAGCCTGTATGCAGCCAACTTCATTATAACATGCAACCATAAAAGATGACTTTGACACCATGGGATACTTGCTGAACAGAATCATCACTGCTGTTTGTGCAGACTGGGGCCTTTAACTTAAATATCACAGTGCCGTGTAACTACTGCTTGGGAGGGTGAAGCCACCTTTCCATTTACCACTTGGCCAGCAGCAGCCCTTCTAAATACACTGAGAAGAGAGATTTTTTCCTAGTTTCTGATTAAATAGTCACATTTGACCAGTAGCCGATGCCAAATTCATCTTTGGAATATGCAGCACATCAGCTCTTGTTTTCAGTGGAGGTTATATCCCACATTTCTGACTGAATTAAGTCCCTTGGAGACTGGTGAGAAAACCTTTCCCTTACACTGAAAATGGGCTCGGAGCATTTTTCAGCTGTGCCCGCTTACAAAACAAATGTCGACTTGCATTAGCCCTTTCATGCTTCGACGGGAAGCCAGATTAGATTTGTGTTCGTATACCCGCAAGAGCAGCATCTGCTAAACTCCAGTTGCAACACCTTTTCTGAACAGAAGCAGCAAATGGCGGTTAGTATTACTACCTTTTTTTGTAGCGTTCACAAGAAGCTGTAAGAAAAATTCAGCTACGACAGTTTGCGACCAGTGAGCATAAAATGGTCAAAATTAATTTTGAAAATAACTCAAATTGCTGAGGTAGATGACTTCTTTTTCAGAGCTGCAGTTTTTTTGGCGCTGTCGACAACACCCCCCACGTCACATAGAATGTGCTAGAATGGGGGTTACCAACAAAGAAAAGCTAACTTTTTAGATCTTTTTTTAAAGGCAATTTTCTGAGCCTAACAGCATTTTAATCCACTAACTGCTGATGGAGAATACATGCTGGCTTTGCATTTAAGCAGACTGTGCAGTTAACAGAGAAGCATTTAAGTGAAGCAGACTGTAAATGACACCCAAACTGCAGGGATTATATGACAGTTTGTTACCCTGGGAAGGGGATGCCAAAAGTCCATGTCCCTCTGTGGGGTGAAGGAGAAGCAGCAGGTACACTGTTGATCCTCACAATCTGCAAGCATTCACTGCTGTTGGGAACAGCAGCCATACAGTTCTATTAACCTCAATGCATTTTAAAGAATTGCTTGGAGCAAGCCTACGCAAAGGGACAGTTAAGCAGAAGTTTATTTCTTTACTATTTGAGACTATCTCAAATTCCAGTACCTCTTTCCTCCACTGCAGCAACAACAGCTGCTATTAAAATGCAGGCCGTTTCCTCATCTCCTCCTTAGCAACCATACTGGAGAAAATGGAGTTTGGGAGGGTGAAGAACAGAAAGAGAATTTGTGTTCCAGGAACCTTTCACACTAGAGGCAAAAGCCACTTATTTATATTCGTGCTATGGTCTTCCCTTTGTGAGAAGCAGGGTTGGGATCCCTCTCCCTACACCCAAAGAGAAGGGCTGCGAAGCAGATCCTGGACAGGAAACAAAACCGGGATCAGGAGCGGTTCCCAATTGCAGGTCATACCAACGGTGAAAGTGGATTTCTCAGCAGCACTGCAGAAATCAGCATGTTCTGCCGCAATATGCTTAGATGGGCAGGTGTCCCGTATCAGCTTAGGGAACACTGATAAACTCCTTACCCAGCTGTGCTTGTCCAACAGAGACGAGGGTAGGCACAAAGCCAAACAGGAGGTTGGAAGACGACAGCCGTACAGCTGCATCAAAGGCAGATCTAGTACACAGGACTTGAAACTTTTCTCATGACCACCTTTGCCTTCTTACCCTCTCGGTAAGCTTTTGAAAGCATTAAAAATTTGTACAGGTGAGGCCAGGAGTATAATTCTGCCTGATGCAGACCTAAAACCTCTATCAAGAGATTCTTAAAGAACAGAACAGATCCTTCACCTCCAAAGCAACAACTCTCTAAATATTTCACAGGAGATGTGCTAGTAATAACCCCAAGGATGTGATGTGGGTCACATAACACTAGGGCTGGTTTTTTCCATCCAGCACTTCAAAAGCCTCCAGGCTCTCAAATGCCCAGAAGCTTTTAAGAGCAGCTGAGAAGTAGAGGAAAAGGAGCGAGTGGTCATTTAAGAACACAGAAAGAGGAGGATGAGAGAAAATTAACTGACTCTCACCCTCAGGACAAGAAGGGCTTGTTTCTTGATAAAATCACACTCTTCAAAGCTTCTACAGCTCAAAGTGTTCTTGGGTCATACAAAATCAGTGATAGGACACGCAGCTTACACACGCCTGCTGACACGTTAGACACGCTGTCCTTGGGACGGTGATCTGGAAGGCTGGTTTTGGCTACTAGAAACAAACAAAAAAAACCCCAGGTACAGGGTAATAGTCTCTTTTTGTTGGAAGGATGTTGCAGAAGCGAAATATGAAATAGGAATAATTTAAAGAAAAAATGTTTTCAAAGGAGAATGAAATCCTTGTATGCATTATCTTTTAATGAGTCGATGTTATGAGGCATTAAATAGCTCAGTTAGTGGAGACAAATACAGATCTTTGATATGGTTAATTTAGCAGAACCAAAGATCCCAACGTGCAGAAGAAACTGGTCCCCAAAGAATACGGAATCAGAAGCAATTTTAGTTTTGTTAGGACACAGCATTACAAACCAAACAAAAGCAGTAGCAGTCCAAGTGTCGCAACGTAATATGATGTAGGTTCCAGAGAATAGTTATTCCTGAAGGTGGTTCTCCAAGGCTCAACTCAGCAACGGTGTGGTGGGGTGGTAAAATGTGCAGATACAGAAAGAACAACCACTTCACTGTCTTACAAGTTCATAATCTCAGTCCTCAGTATTGCACACAACTGAACGTGTTTATTCCAGGGGTGCTACTCGTGTATATGACTCTAAATACAGGCATACTGGATTATTACTATGGAAGTTATGCTCAATTTTGCAGGGTCCTTCTCGTGTTTATTTAAAATAAAGACCAGCAGTTGCTGTGCATTTTACAGTATTTGCCTTTATATTCTTCCTTCATGATCTAACTCCTGCCATTTCCATTAAACAAGTAAAATTTAGGTGGGGTTAATGTTATTTTAAGAACTGCTACTTTTTAATGCAATGCCAGCTTTATCTTCTGAAATGCTAAAATTTTAAAGTCAGATAAATGTGTTACTGTTAGTACATAAGGCTTCCTATTGAACACATAGAAGCCCACTCATCATAAAATCTTGGTACACCTAATAGTCCATTTCAGCACTCACTGGAACTTAGGACTTTAAGAAATTAACCTGAAATACTGGTATATTTAGTAAGATAGGGAACATGCAACAGGAAAAGTTGGTTTTCTGTCTGTGCAGGGTATGGATCCTTATAAAATCATTTCGCCCCAGTAACACTGGTTAGGTGACAACTAGGCGTGTGAATAACTAGGCATGTATCCGTGTCTATGGAATCTGGCTACCATGCATGATTCAACAAGATGACCTGTAACAAAATATCTAGGTGGAAAGGTCTACCTAAAATTGACACACCGGCATCATAAGACAGTAAATGTTGTCTGTAATCAGTGCTTGCTGATGTCATCTATATATCCATTGTTACTATCTATAGCTGGAAGAAAAGCCTTGGGTGGGGGAACAGAGAGACTTTCCCAACTCCCCATGTAAACTTGAGTCACGTCTACACTGATTTATACACTTCCATGGAACAACGAACAAGGAGGAACTAACATTGCCCTTAACCACCTTGCAAAGAAGACCCTACAAAGAAATTCTCCCAGATAATTAAATATGACATGGCAGATGGGGGCAAGAGAAGGCAAAAGAAGGAATAGGTAGATACATCCTGACAATCCGATCTACAGCTGCCTACTAATGTGACAGTACAAAAGGCGAGCTGCACAAGGGACAAACAAGTTTGAAACCTTCCCCTTTTTTTTCCTCATAGAGGTATCTCTGTCTATAAGAAGAAAGAGCTTCAACCTTTTTAAAGATGAGACATGAGAGTGAGTTTTAAAGATGAGACACTCTGAGTAATTTATATTTTTTCCTGAAAAATAATACAGAAGAATAAAGAAAAAAACACGTTTGGGGATACATCAAAATCTGAACAATTTTTCATTTTATTTAAAAATCTGGGTTCAAGGGATAATACGGTCTTATGTGTTTCCTCTAAGCAAAGAAAAATAATAATCAAGTCTTGAGACAGTGCTAAGACACATGCATAAAACCCATGATTGATTAGACGTGTATAATACTAAAATTGATTAAATCCTTCCATGCCTCTTTCAGCAGTAAGAGAGATGGTCTAATATTTTTCCTTCGTAGCTCACCTCCCATCCTACAATTTCAGCTACAGCACTGCATTCCAGCATACTAACTGTCTCTGAGATCAAGTCCAAAAACTTCCTCCAACATTTCTCAGACTGTGGTGTTGGCCCAGTGGTTCGGCCGTCCTTCTGCCACAGGGCACCCTCTACAGATAGAAGTTATAAGCTCCCTTCACAGAAATCATCTAATGGTAGAGACCACAGACACCTTGACATATGAGCTGTGTTCTTGGGTTTTCCACTTAAACGTGGAATCATTCTGTATTTCCAAGATCGTTTCAGATTCTTAACCACCTAAAGATGTTTAGCTTACTGAAACCAAATGCAAATGAGAACAAATGTGTTTTTCCACAAGTGGTAGGAAAAAGGACATAGAAGTATGCAAATTCAAATACAAACCCAGCAGTTCTTTAGAAGAAGTAATTAACCAGTTATACAGGGAACTCGGAAAGCCAGCCCTTACAGTTTTAAATTAGCTAGCCTGGGCATGTCCCAGCTTCAGTTGGTTGATTGTGCTGACAGTTATTTCATGGGACATGGAACAACAATGGTTTTGCTCAACATATATATTACATGCAAAATAAAGACTCGGAGCATTCCCGTCACCAGCATCTTCTCTCAGCAAGGATTTCAGGTGGATGCTACAAGGGATTGCCATATTTCTTTAATTCATGGTAGTGAGAAACATCTTTGCTGTTTTCTCAAGGACTGCAAAGAACACATGCCACAATCATGACACCCGAGGTTCCAGTAAAGATCCTGGCCTTTGTACTGCAACGGACTGACACCCTCTTTACAGTTTAAGTACAAATTCTATTACAATTCGGTTTCTACTCATAAAAAGTTACAAGACTCAGCTATGGCCATCACATCCCTCTGTGTTAGAAATCAGTTCCTTCAGAGCAGCTCAATATGGGAGCTGATACCCAGAATTTGCATTACATCCCAGATTCCCTCAAACTCTTTAAACCGTGATCATACATCTATCTACTACTTTTTAGTTCCTTTCTCTTTGCATATTTACTTTCTTTCAGAACTCTGCACCACAGATCTCCAGGACTGACTTTCTTGAGCTTTTCCATGAAGGAAGATCCACAGAACCAAAACCAAATCCAGCTAAGAGGCTTAATGTAGTTCTTACGTGCTATCATACCTATAAATATCTAAATAATACAATTCTGTGTAACAGGTCAACCAGCAAGCTAAGAAAACCCAGCAGTCCGGCACGGCCCGCATGACCACTGACCAGACCGGTGGACAGATTCTGCAGATGTTTCAAATGTTCCTGCGGGCTCAGCCCTCTACTGAAGGGCACAGAGGAGGCTGCTGGCAGCAGCAGGTACTCCCACGCTAGTTACACACAGTGGAAGATGTTCTCCAACTGCTAATAGAGGTGGGCTTTCGCTAATACCCTGAACAAAAGCAAGTGAAGGGCAGACACATTTCCCTGCTGTTGCTCCCTCCAGCCAAGAGGCAGGGGAGATCGCTACGTGGTGACAGCGTTCGCGACCGCTGTACGGTCACACATCAGTCCTGAAGACACGACCCTCGCTCTGAACTGCCTGCCGTCAGCGTGACAGCTATTATTAGCAGCAGTAAAACAGTCTCTCAGTGAGGCACAAAGGTACTACTGGTTTAGCATCTACTTCTAAAATGTTGACTCCTGAGAGTTTGACACGGGAGAGTTTGACACGGGAGAATTTGACACGGGAGAATTTGACACGGGAGAATTTGACACGGGAGAATTTGACACGGGAGAATTTGACACGGGAGAATTTGACACGGGAGAATTTGACACGGGAGCATGGAAAAGGGTGTGAGCTGCAAGCAGGCTTGGAACTTTCACACACAGGTATAATACAGAAAGCTTAGGAAAGTGAAAGTGAAGAGCATCACCAAAATAAGAAAGAAAACCCTACAACTATTTGCAGCGACAGGTTACACGCTGCTTCTAAACCTGACCAAATTACACAAAGGGAGCTTGTACATCCTGGCTTCCAGCGCCGCTGTGAAACCTGCAGAGAAGAGTAACCAAAGAACACAGCTACTGCCACAGGCAATTCCTACAAAAAGCACATCTACAGACCCCATGCACTTCATCCTAGAGAAACCAGTAGCAGCAGGAAGCTGGGGAAACCCCACGGAGAGAAAAATCAAAAGTGGATCTCTTCCTTCTGTCCGGAGGCCACCAGTCAGTTCCCCCCAACAACCCAGCTGGGCAACACCACGCCTGTGCCCTGACAAGTGTTTCAGTGAGGAAGGTCACCCACAAGATGCTAAACGTGTCAGCTGGTCAGGGTGCAGCGGAGACCTTACGGGACATACCCTCACGATGGTGACAGGCCTTCAGACTCCAGCCTGTGCTTTGGCTCCATGAGCTGCCTTCGGGGATGCAGACCACAAAATGAAGTCTTTATGTGCACAGCTGCAACAGATGATCCCCGTCCCTGCCATGGAGAAAATCCCATTGCGGACTCTTCCGTCGAAAACCTTCAAATAGCTGTTTACTTCTGAAAGGCTGTAATAAAATGAGATTGTCCAGAAAGCCTGGATTTCACCAATTTTCACTATCAATTTTGGAAAGAACCCATGTTCCAAAGCAATGTGTCCTCTTCCTTATTACTGACCCTCTTTCACATATCTTGTTAGCTTCATCGGGCTGAGTCTAACTTTAGATGGCAGAACTGCAGAATAGAAAGTTCAAATCTTCCTTTCCTTGGAAGGATGCTTACACACAATTGTACACACAATAAACTTTGGCAGTAGGTCACCTGCACAGTTCTCCTACCCATCTCATGGAACACCAGGAAAAATCCTGAATACACTGATGAGCAAAAACCATTTTGCAGTTCTTATTAGTAATCACCATACTGCAATGTATTTCAGGTACTGCAGGTCTGCTCTTAGTTTGGAGAGATAGCACATTAGTAAATTTTACATACTGCCCAGGAAAGGCATTGCATCAACCTCCACTAGCCCAAGTAAGAGAAAGAAAACCGTGAGTTCTGCTCCGTGTTAATGCCATTCAGCAGATGAAGTATCCACGTACAGGCCTCCAGCAAGGAAAAGGAACACAGTTTGCCCCATAGGCTCACTGCATGTTTTCGTTTGATAAACCTAAGCTATGTCAGGGGCCCTATCCCATTTTCTACCGTAGGCTGCAGAGGTTCTTGCCAAGAAATGTGCTGATTTAACATTTTGGATCAAAATTTATTGATGCAGCAGGTGACAAGATCAGTAATTCAACGCTCAGAAAAGACTGGATAGATGGGAGTTGGGGCATGAAAGGAAAGATCTAAGCAGGCACTTATTTTTGGTATAGATATTTGTTAAGTTGTTGATCAATGACTTGCAGGTGTGACAGAATGCTGAAAAACCTGAGCGACTAGTGACAGACTTTAGAGATGATAGAAGTACCGAGGTAAGATTTACACAGGCAGGCTGATGTGGATCCAGACACATGAGCAGAAACCACAACTGTCACTGACCCTTATCTCCTTTGGGCAGGACTGTCACAGTGACATCTGTCTGGCAAGGGCTCCAAACAAGCATGTTAACTGCAGACGTTGTTTCTGCATGCAAAAGAGGCAACCTGAGCTTAAGCATCATAATTCTGTTTTCAAAAAAGCATCTGCTTTCCAACAGCTCCCGGGAAGTCTAAGCACCAGTCATTTGCGTTTAAAAGTCTAAATACATATATTTTCTTTAAAAAAGTGAACAACAGACAGTTATCGAATAATGAATAATTCCCAAGCCACATGAGTTTTCAAGCTTTATTAACATGTTTCCCAACTGCTGGGATTATCAATACTCCAGCACCACTGCCACTGAACGTGAAGCTCAGTTCAACTGTGACAAAGATTCAGTTGACAGGGCAGGAAAGTACTTACTGCAAATTTTACTTGGTATCATTGCTAGTTCAAAGCATTGTCTGCATAAATGCTATTGACAGCTGCACTCACTGCACCACACCCAGTTTCTATTCTTTTTGTCTTCTGCCTGTGTTGAGTCCTGACATCTCCTTGCTCTTGCAGGTCCAAGTCTACAACTCTTTCCTTTTAGTATTACTTTGTGCTAAAGAAAGTATTATAGTAGCTGGTTTTTGACAAATTAAGTAGATCACAGTACAGTAAACAAGCTAGCCTCTGCCCCTCTCCTCCTCCTCCTCCTCCCATTCCCAGCATGAAAATAGCTAGGGCTAAAGCAACAGCTGGGGATCATTACACTGACAGGAATAGTTCAGTAAACTCCAAGAGGGGAAAACATGTCATATCCAAAAAAACCAAAAACACATTAGGACAGCAGGAACGAAAAAATATGTGAATTCAACTCCAGGGATAACGCTATGACTCTCCTTCCACTGATAAGGACTGACTTATAAAAACCCTGGTCATTCAGTGTTAACCCTTTCCCTAAGCTTCACACTCATGACATACAAGCTAACAAGTACCCTGAAACACCTCTAGTCTTCACAGTCAAACGAGGCACACCAGGAATTGAGCAAAAATAAATTTAAATTGCCACCTTACTGCCAACTTCAAGCTAACTCACATTAATATATCATTACCTTCATTGCACCTCTTACCTTCCAGGCACAGTCACTGTGCCACACACTGTGCAAGAGTGGTTGCACCACGAGGCTACAGGGAATCTACATATGTGTGGTGTGCCCCTGGACTCGCCACAAGAAACGCCAGCAGGTTAGCTCCCCATACGTTCAACACATTTTCTACGCTTTTCTGTGTCAGCACTATTTGCATAAGTAATTCTGAATCGCAGGACGCACCTGGCCACAATTCAGAGATGCGCCTGCTACGTTTTGTGACCGGTTTCTGAGGTTCCTTACCCATGCATTTGCATGAGGCATCCCTTTGACATCTCCCACAGCATCTTCGGGTCCACTCCTAACTAGGAAGACACAGCCCAACCTCAACAGAAAAATGTCACCCTGCGTTCCTGTGAGATGCCTCAGGCGCAGGGGCTGCCCTCTGGCTGGGGATCTCCTCGGTGTCGAGAGCTTCCAAGTCTACACCCGCCGGTTCTTCTGTCCTCTGATGGATGAGGTACAGCCACCGACCAGCTTCACCTTCAGGTGCCCGGAGGCGTTAGGACAATAAGATCTACATCACTCGTGAAGAAAGCCGTATGTTAACAAGCACTTGTGTGACTCCTGATCTCTTCAAAGTGCTGAACAGATATTAATAGTTTAATCAAAGGCTAAGCTAACTCAAATTACCTCACATTTGCTGCGGACCAAGAATGCGCACACAGTTAACGGCGGATCAGATGGCACGCAGGAACTTGTTCGTGTGTCTGGGCCCCGAGACACAAATCTTGGAAAAAGACAGGTGAGTTTCACTGTCAGCCCCCAAGTCACATTGAACATTTATTGAAGGGAAGACTTGCCAAAAAAAGCGTTTTGTTTAAGAGCTACGAATGAAAGATGTTGCACAGAGGTGGAAAAGCTGGCATTTACTTTTGGAAGTACTTAACTCTAAGCTAGACTCGCAAGAATGCTAACTGGGTTTCGAGTAGCTTTCTGTGATTCCTTCTTCCTATCTTTCATGGGGGGCTACCAATCTGTTAACTGGCCCACGAACTGCAAACTGGGCTCTGGTATTTAAAAACCAAATCAGTCCAAGGCATTCTTGAATAGAAAACATGTTTATGGATTCTTGAATTCTAGGAATTTTACAAATAACTGCCCTAACGCATACTTTGAAAAATACAAGCATATGTTCTTTGACTTCCCCGTGTCAAGCCCATTTCTGCGTGGAAAGGATCAGCAGTTCCCAAACTTCACTGTCAAGTCCCAAGTCAAAATAATACATCAATCAGATTTAGGAGACCATCTGTTTTCCAGAGGCAAGGAAACAAGATGAAGTCTATTCCAGATAGATGCTTCTCATGAGGTTCATTGGGAGAACAGGCATGAGCATTGTCAGAGTAATACAGACACCCCTTATTTGCCAGGCTTTATAAAGAGGAGAAAGAGGTAAGATTTGGCTCTGCAAAGTACAGTGCATGCTACAGCATAAATACAACAGGCATCCTGAGACTGCAGGAGACTTGAACGGAGCAGCAGTAAAGCTAAAGGGTTATTCTTTACTCTTCTGACATGAAAGAAGCTGGCAGCCCTCTCTCCCTTCCCTACCCTTCCTGTTTGGTAGCTGGTAGAAAGCAGCTTTCCTCATCACATATTAGAGTATCATGAATTAGACATGATACCAGTAGACTTTGCAGAGTCAACACGGCTTTTTCAATAATCAGAAGTATACAGGAATTCAATAACCTTAATTGACTTCAACTTGAGATAGGAACAAACATTTTTGTATTGATTACACTACTACAGAATTACATTTTCCCCATTCTACATGTAATCCCATGGTAGAGCTGGTGATATTTAGTGACTGGATGAAAGATGTAACCTGGCACATCCGAATGCAGAGTGCTCACCTTCTGTGAAACTCAATGCCTTGCAAGTACAAGACATCTGCAAGTTCTGGCTTTTTTATTTTCATTTGGGTTTTTTTTCCCTCTGAAGATTGATGTCCTGCAGCTCTTTGCCTCCAGTGCAGACAAAATAATCTGGGAATATTGCCTATACTAATGCATTTTTAACTCCCAAACTTGAATTTGAGGACTGTGACTTCAGTTTATTTTTCCTTTTCCATATTTGTTTGACAAAGAGTATTCCAATGAAAACAAGCAACAAACCCAGTAATATTTAAAAATTCTAGTAACTAGCTACTTCTTGCTGTATCTTAAAGAGGCTTGGCAGGGGCAGTGATGATAGGGGGTAGAAAGTTAACAGTTTTGTTTGGCAGCCTCAAGAGACCTAAAGCTGCATATGAGAGAAAAATACTCTAAATGCAACTGTTAAAATCGTCTTCCACACACTGGCCATCTTTCCACAACAAACATGGCCTTATTCTACCTGCCCTTTTGCCCTCAACTCCTACCACCCTTTACTTTTCTGTCCAAAATGCTATTGAAAGTCATTTTCAGCTCCTCTTGGATCACATTACTTGCTCTCAAAATCCATCATCACCTTTTCTCTGAGGCCACTGTGCTCAAGATCTTCGTTCACTCCTGCAAGCCCTTATTAAAATTTCACCTGTAGCTAGGTGAACCCAGTATTCTGATAAAACGTAAGTCTTACATTTGCTATTGGCGTTTTGCTGTGTTCTGCCAGTAATCTTTTCCCGGTTCCTGTTCATCGCCATGTATTATGCTGCACACTATGAATGGATCACTGTCTGTTTTCATCATCTCAATCTTTTCTCAACCCCTCTGCATCACCTTCTTCCTCATAAATATCACTCTCTGAAATTTGACCTCTGTCTACATAATCTTTCAGAACTGTCAAACTCCCATAAAAAACCCAGATATATTTGCAGTAAAATACCATTATCTAAAACAGAATCATGCTTAGATACACACAGCCCACTCGTCCACACTCTCTGAAGAGCAACATACTGAAACTTAAAATACTCTATATCCTTCAAAGCAGAGTTGCTGCTCCAGAACAAGCCTTACACTTTTAATAAAACAGCCTTAAAACATTGTTCACTAAAGCCTTATAGATATAGAGGAGAGGAAGAAATTTAAACTCTGAAATTAAAACTTCCAAATGCAAGTGAAATTGTCCCAAGGTCCAGGCACTGCAAAGCTACTACATACACAGCTCCAAACTTGTCCTGTAACATGTTTCTGAGCACCCTCAGGGACAACAGGTCACAGGAGTCAGTGGGAAACCCAAAATCTGGACTACTGCCCAGAAAAGAAAAAGCAGGCAGATTCAATATGAAGAGGGGGGAAAAAAAAAAAAAAAAAAAAAAATTAACCCACAAACCAATTACACAGTGCCTACAACAAAGAAAGCAGAGCCTGCTAACCTTCTCGTAAGCTGTGATATGAATCCTGATATGTGCTTGAACAGCTCTTCCCTTGCTTTGACACAGTCTCTGCAAGCGGCACAATCCCGACATAGGCAGGCTGGAGTGTCTTGGCTTTATCCAACATGTTAGAGGAAATCCCTGGACCTGAAGGCAGATTCTGTAACACAGGAGGCGTCCCAGGCTAGTGGATGGGGTGCTTAATCCTCACAAGAGACCCAACCGCAATCCCTCTCTACCAGGTTTCTCTCACTGCACCAAGCGGGAGAGTGGAAAAATAAAAAATTAGTTTCCTGCTAGATTCCAAGGCTGTGCTTGCATAGGAACAGAGAGGTACTTGAGGCACAGACAAATCCTGACAGCCAACATCTAAAGATTAAAATCAGCAAGGCTCTTGGCAAAACTTTTCTTCCTGCTAACTCAAAGCTCAGACAGAAACTCCCCCGTTTCAGCAAGAGGCTATAAGCATTCAGGATCCCAGTACGCAGCGCGGTGCTTATCAACAGATGCGTGGACTTCTCCGTGGGGCCACTTGCAGTAACAGCCAACCTCATTCACCCAAAATAGTGAACAGTTGGTTTCTCTACTCACACTACAGACACCTGCCAGACAGGCAATATCATGTGATGGAGCACTACCCTCTCCCCCTGCACCTCCCAACTGTAAGCATGCCGTGCACACAGCCAGGAGCACACCACCACTCTGCGTGCAGAAGCCACGCTGCCTTTTTTCCTCTTTTACCTATTAGAAACAGAATTTTAGTTGTGGAGAAAGTTAAACTGATAATCCAGGAAACAGTTGTTCTACGCATTTGCTCTGAGACCACATACAGGTAACAGCAGGCCACTTCTGTTCAAGCACACATTCTCGCCTCTTCTTCCCTTCAATTCTTTCTCCCAACACAGTAGAAACACCTATCTGAAGATAAACAGGAGCCCCCAGTCAATAACCTTCTACCGCACCGCTAAAACTTCAGAACCTGTGTTTGTATCATAGAATCATTTAGGTTGGAAAAGACCTTTAATAGCATCGAGTCCAACTGTTAACCCAGCACGGCCAAGTCCATCACTAAACCATGTCCCTGAGCACCACATCTACATGTCTTCAAAATCCCTCCAGGGATGATGACTGAACCACTTCCCTGGGCAGCCCATTCCAATGACTGACAGCCCTTTCGGTAAAAATTTTTTCATAATACCCAATGTAAACCTTCCCTCGCACAACATGACGCCGTTTCTTCTTGTCACTTGGGAGAAGAGACCAACTGCCACCTCACTACAACCTCCTCTCAGGTGGTTGTAGAGAGCTATAAGGTCTCCCCTGAGTCTCCTTTTGGAGACAGTCATCTCACCTGGAGCTTATTTAATGTGCACCACGAACAGAAGCCATATGGTTCACAAACTTTGGTTACATGTACTACCCAGTATGGTACTGGAACTGGAATGAACCAGGGAAAAGCGCGCTCCATTCGAGCAATGGCCAGGAATTACTCTCACCAGTACAGCCGGTGGTTTGTGATCTCGCCAAGCATATATCATAAAAGGTGCAATGAAAGCTGAGGGGAGAATAAAGAAAAAAAAAAGAAAGAAAAGTGCTGTCCAGTGGATACACATACATGAAAAAGAGTATTCTGCTGTCTTTCCAGAAAAAAAAAAAAAAAAAGACTAATAGTAAGCAGTGTCATCCTACAAGCCCGAAGCAAAGATAGCCACAGGGATATTACAAAAATAAGAAGGTGAATACTCTAAACACTATTGGAACAGTCTCCATTTCAAATCGTGCCCTCCTCCTGCTCCTAATCAAGACAAAAAAATCTCATCTCCAAATAGTTTGAGAGGCATCCAAGCCATTTTATAAAGCAAGCCTGGAATAACAACCACAGGGGGAAAGAAGTCTCTAATAATGAAGTTAATATCTAAGAAAAGTAGTGTTCAACAAAATTTAAAAAGCATGACTAACTCTGCCATAAAGTGCAGCAGAGGAACAAAACAATCTAACATGTTCTTAAGTTACAAACTAAGACAATAACGCGCAGCATTTTACACGTTTACTAAATCACGATGCTAGGTGGCATCAGCGACATTTCCGAGTACCTTCAACAGTACTCTTCTTACTTTGAAACTTTCAGTCTACTCAGAAAAGAATCCACGCTCTAAAGTCCCTGTGGGTAAAAAAATCCCTTTGGTGATAACATAAAGCTCCGTAATTGCATTATTTCTAAACGACCAACGTATGCTCAGCACAAACTCTCACCTTAAATTTCGGATTTGTAAAAGTCAGGTAAAGGTTCAGTTTCATAATGAACTTTGGCCAATAAGGTCAAATTACTGCATAAATAGACGAGCCCGCTTTTGCCTGAGCATCAGCAGTGGTGACGCTGCAGAGCTGCCTCGGGAAGCTGACCTGGCAGCCCACGAGAGTGCTCAAGCCAGGACCAAGAAGAGGAGAGAGAAACACACTGTTTGCATCTCCCCTTTCAGCAGCAACACACGACTGCACAGGGAATCAGGCCTGATACTCTCTGCAGGCAGGTCCCGTCACTACCGCAAAAACTAAAGAACAACTATCCTGTGCCAGACTGAGTCCTACTTCTCCTGGCAAGCAATGCACCATCTGGATGGTGGAAATGACAAGATTCAGCTAGGGAGGTCAAAGACCACTCTTACTTTGCCAACCAGGGCCTCTGAGCTAGCAGCTCACTGCAGCGTACGAGGCCTGGGAAACAGGAGCGGTTGCTCTATCCAGTTGACTCACCAATATCCGCGTTATTGCCCAAACAGCCCTCAGATGTTGCCCGAGTTCTGATGAAGAAAACTTTAAGAACTGAGACACCAAACAGCTAATAACGCGTGAGATATATTTCCCGTTTCGGCAACCTGCTGATATAACCAACCCTCTGCTGCTGTAACTGACAACCAACTTGAAGATTTGATCCATATGTATTGTAGAGCTGCAGATACGTATGCAGACATGGCTTTCTGCCTCTGTAGGAAACAGCGTGGGCAGAAAAACACCTACTGGCTCTATTCTAAAATGCTGTCCTTCAAGCATCTAATTTGTCCTACAGGGTTATTTAGTGTTCTGAAGAAAGGAGCAATTATCCAAAACAGAAAAAGATGGGCCAGAACACCCCAAAAAGGACTTGGATAATGCCCTACATGCTGCAAGACGACAAACTCCGCAGGGCCCAGGCTGGAGGATATCTTCAACAAACAAGCAAGCACTTGTGGGGCACCTCCTTGCAAAATATGGATTCTGATATATGAGTAAAGACCAAGAGCAACCTCTCTTATATGAAACACTGACACTTGAGCACAGAACTTAAACAAAAGTTTAATTTGTTCTATTGGAGCCTGATGTACGGAGAAGAGATTTGAAAGTCTGATCAGTGATTGCATGGACAGAAGTGTCAACATACAAGTAAAGCCTGATGAGTAATTTGACAGTTACTTTGGAAATCAGCAAGGTAGAAGGGAAAGTCTGTTTCATGGCAGAGGTAGGATTTCTAACAACAGTTTCAGTCGCTTAAGCACTCCAGAAAAGTAGGATGAACCCACACTAATGCACATTCAATGTTCAGTGCCTTGCAAAACCTTTATCCTGGATTCAGCTACAGTGCTGTGGGCAGAAAGATCACCTTTATCAACAGGACCTAAGTATTTGCCACAGATTTCTGGGTTGGAAACCGTCAGGCCCAATTTTCACAATCTGTCCATGAGACATCTACTGAGCTTTACATCCTTTGACTTTCAAGTGTGAAATGAGATACAGACTGTGGGAATGTATTCTTCCTCAAGATGCTGCATTACTATTTATACCCTCACACAGAAATAAAAAGTAACATCAGGTGCACATACGCCTTGCACAGATACTGCTACTAGTTCTGAGGCCTGGTGGGCACAGCATTTGAATGCCAGTTATTATTACTTACTCACTATTCTGAACAAATTCATTAACTTTCTCTTGTTTTATTTTTCTATCCTCAAAAGCCAAGACAGCACGTAAGCAGCAGCTTTTTCAAATTCCCATTCTGTGCTGGAAGAGAAATATGGAGGGAGTGAACCACCCTTAAGTAAGTTCTAACCCTGCCCTAGAGAGCTGACTTTTAAATCCAGGAGCATACAAGTTTTTGTCTGTGCAAAGTTAGCATCAGATCTTCAAGGTGCTACAGCTTAAATTTTGCTACTACCAAAAGGATTTCTCCCAGTTCACCTTCTCCCAGCCACACAGACTCTCAGCCTCCTCAAAACCAGTTCTGACATTAATCTGGTACCTTAGTGACTGGATTCAACTTACTAAACAGCATTACCAACAGGTGCAACAAGCACAGGACCTTGTGGCTGGTGAGTGAACACAGCTGGGAAGCAAGAGAGAGACTACACCAAGTCTTGACACAGGCTAAACTCTGGATCAGCTAAACTGTAATACAAAATTGCATCATTCATTTTATCCCCAAAAATGAATGTATTCTTCACATTTAAACCAATAAGCAGATAGACAATTTGCTGACAACCCACCCACACCAACTTAAAATGTGCTTTTTTCCTCCTTTCACCTCCAGTCCTCCCTGCGGCAGGTTCTTTGTCTTCCTTCCGCCAGTAATACTATGCCCAGGCGACACAATGCCTGCAAGGATCTGCATGCACACAATTTAGTGATGAAATCCAAACAATGTACTGCTAAAAACTGGCAAACAGCTGCAATATATGCATACTCAGGCAACATGAAAAAGACCTCAGTCCAGGTCTAGCCAGATGAACCCTTAGAAAGAAGTAAGAGCTCACTATATTTGAAGATTTGTCTCTGATATTTCTAAGCAAGCAGACAAAAGCTGGAAAAATAATAGAAAGCTGCAATTAAATCACTGCAAAGCTTTGGTGTCTTATGACGCTATTCATTTTATACTTCAAAATAAAGGCAGACTTCACAGTGACACCTGTGTTGCTTACTTTTTCTCAGCTAAGGATCACATTTATGTAATGTGAGTTTGCTTTGGATATTCCCAGGATCCTGCCTCCCACCAAGTGTGACCTTCAGGAAGAAGCAGACACACCAAGCTGGGAGCACTGTACATTCCTGCTTCTCCAGTTCTCAGGAAGAGCCTGCAGTTTACACACTCTGATCTTTTCAAGTAGCTGCTGACAGCTAGCGCTGCCAGTCAGCACTCAGAAAACTCCTAGACGTGACAGGTAGCCAAAGGTAAAACCCCATGCAGTTGTAAGAAAAGGCAACAGCAGCAGGCTCGCCTGGGAACCTGGACCTTTGCTGCAGCTTTTGAGTGGCCCTTCAGTCCCCCAACCCACTCTGGGATATACCACCGCCCCCCACTTTTGGCAAGTTGGCTGTCATTGAGCTGTAAATTCTGTGAGTTGAAAGCATAAAAATAGCTGCTGCACAGGCTGGAAAACCTATCAGATGATGTCAAGGGGCGATTTAAACCCTCCCCTCCTCCCCCCCACCACTTCCTTTCCTATGTCACTTTCTCATTACCTCACTGTCTCTAATCCTGAAAGTGCTTCTCTCTGCATCTTTCAGCTGCCAAAGTGAACTTTACACAGCAGCTGGAGCCAAATCAACCCCCAGCACATATATAAACTCTGCCACCCACCCCATTCCTTGGGATTCTGCCAAGATGTCAGTTTGCCTTTCCCTGAAAATACACACATGAAACGCACAATCCCGAGCTGCAAAACACAGGAGCGAGAAGCATCAGTTCAGCCCAAGAAACGAGAAGCCGATCTGCATTTTATGAACTCCACAGATAAGCAGTTTCCCTAGCACCGAGTCCCTCAGCCCTGCCACTCTCCCAGGCCCTGCAGACCTGAGGAGGAAGGAGAGGCACAAGAAGGAAGCCGGCACCTTTGCTTTTCCCACCTCTCCCCTTCCCAAACCAAGGACTCACTTGGTCAGTGTTGCTGACCAAAGGGCATCTGCAAAGAGACTGTGGGAATATTGCTACCTGGGCAGAAAAGGGGGGGAGGAAAGAGGGGAAGGGAAGCAGAGACGTTGGTTCACTTGTGGCCCATGCTCTCCTCCTCCTCTTCTTGCGCCAGGACCCGTTGTACTGAGGAAGCCAGGGGGTGATGAAGAGAAGGAAACGGTCCAGAAGTCTACCCTACTCGAGACCATACCAAAACAAAAGCATTATGCAGCACATACTAATATTACTACATGTGAGCGTTACACCTGCTCAGAACATGCTGTCTACACAGCCAAAGAGAGTGCTGGAACTTTCAAAGAGAAGTTGGTTAAATTCACCGAAGTTTGATTTTCTTTTGAAAACCACTGGCAACAGTTCTGCCAACGCTGTCCTCTAGGAATCTGCACGTACACTCCTTAACTACAAAACGGCATTGCCTACATGCCCTATGCCTAGGGATTTTTATCCAAAAGAAGAAATGTAACTAGTAGGTGAATTTCTCTGGTTAATGTAGTGGAAGGATTCTATCCCCAACAGGGAAATTCAGAGGAAAGGGAAGGAGGAAAACGAAGGGATTAAGAGAACAAAGTTTTACAGCTAGTTACCAAACAACTGCAGTCCACCGTGCATATAAGACCAACAAAACCCATGTAAATTAAAAACACACATCCAAACACATTTTATTTGTTATTTTTACCACTTCGGCTGATACATTCTAGTTGGACACGAACACTGTTGCATACCCCATCATAGTTCAAAGTTACTAGCCCTTCTTCAAGTTACCGTCCCCCTGCTGAGCCCCCAGAACTGGTTGTATGAATGCTTTCACTCTGTTCCAGTGCAAAGTTAGAAAAATTAGCTCAAATTACCTTTGCTAAGCCAAAGAGCTTCACAGTGAGGGCTCACGCATCAAGTACAGCATCTCAAATGTGGGGCAGGTACATCCAGTGGAGGTACTGGAGAGCTGCTCCAGCTGGAACCACAATGGAATTCCCACATATTCTTTTAGTTCAGCTACTACCCATCTTGCTCTAAAATAATTACTTCAGACCAAAGGAATTTAAGAATAATAGTTCCCTGTTCTTCCCTAGAGGCAGTAGTTTACCTGTTATGAAAGAGTCAAAGGTCTCAAGCCAGAGACAGTCACCTGAGATTCAACAAAGTTAGACTTGTTCTTACCAGCCTTCCCACCCATCACAGCTGGGTCTGCTAATTCGGTCACATGCAGCCCACATAACTTCAACCCCTCCAGGGGTCGGCAGATGTGCTCACACACATGCCGATGTGCGTCTCCCCACTACCATCACCGCACACAGGCAGGAACATCCAGAGGTTGTAGGACGATTTGACATGTACCCAGTGAAGTGCACTGAGCACGTTTCCTCTTTCAGATACGCCAGGCTTTAATTTAAACCACTGTGAACAACCGAAAACAGAAAAAAACCAAACCCCAAAACATTTGGTTTTGCTCTCAAGAGCAGGAAAAAAGAGGAAGTTCTGGCTGCCAGACCAAGGAGGGTAGTGAGCAGGACAGAGCGGAAAAGGAGGTGATTCACATTTGTCTTAAAACAGCAATTTCTTTTTAGGAGGGAGTAAGTGGGAAAGGACAGGAGAAAGATACCCTTCCCCTCGTGTTAAGGTACGTCTAAGAGTTTGAGAAGTTATGTCAGTAATTCCTGTGGTTGTTGAGCAGAAGATATCCCACACTTCTCCCTCCCACATCCTTTCAACTTCTGGCAATAGAAGGGTTCTTCTCTATCAAACACAGAGGCTACCTGCAAACATTTTGAAAACGCAGTCTATTTTTAAACTACCTAAGCAAGAGAAGAAACAGCCAGGCTACGCTGGATGTTCCCGCACTGCCTGTGAAAGGATTAGCAAACCCTTCGTTTGCTTCTCAGTTTATACTAGCAGAATAGCTACTAGGCAACCCCTCACTACAGGATTGTGACTTTTGCCCAGAAAGCTACTGTTGCTTCTCCAAACACACCAGTTACATGGGCAATAACAGTGTTGCAGAGGCTCCCTCTGACAATTATCTTTGGTTAATCTGATAGAGAACTGCAATCTCAGAATCCAGGTTGTTACTAAAAAGTCTATTTACCCTTTATGGTTGCAGAAGACTGCTTCCCAATATGAAACACCTAATGCACTAAGGAGGTATAATTCCAGAAAGTAGCTGATGTTAATAATTTTAGACATAGTTTTTCTCCAACTGTTAACCTTTTCTCTAAAAATGGTTCAAGTGCTTTGTTACGGTCAGGTAGTAGTGGAGGCTTGGATGAGGGAAAGTAGGAGAGGAAGTTTTATGATGCATCTAAGCCAAATGAGTGGTTAGGTCCTGTTCCATTGTCACAGACACTCATCTCAACCCACAGTAAAAAACAGCTATTGTCAGGATTATTTGAGATGGGAAATAATTTCCTCTTTAGAATGTAAAATTCCATTCTTGCACTGCCAAAGACCTATAAATCACCTCCAATGTCAAATGCTCAAACCCCTCCTTTAGTACCGAAACTCTTCCCCAGATAGATGCCATTCCCAAGTTTTCATGGCGGCTTTGACAACTGAATTTATGTTTCCAATATAAAAATGTATAGCACATTCGAGTTTTAATCTTTAGCTACAACATAAAATAAGCCTGAGACAATGTCAAGGCACACAACCATTTCATTTCACGGAATGAACTGCACTGACCCTGGAAAGTGCTTCCAGGATCTAGTATGGACTGGTCACCCCTCCACATGTGCAGACAATTCAGACCTTAAATGCAACCTAAAGCATGAATCTCAAGAGGGAGACAGAGGGAGACAGGATTGGGGATAGTTATTACCTCCATGCCACTAAATTATTCAGCTTTTGATTACCAGGAAAAATATCCTGGTTACACTACACTGGAAGGAGGCCTTCAAAGCCTTCATGTCATTCACTCGCCCATCCCTTCAGGAAGATGCGGTTTTGGCAGTACTACCATAGACTGTATTTTTAAGTCAATTGTATTCTGCATTAACCAAACTAAAGGTTTCTTCTCCTTGAAGCTGTTCAAGGCTATAACAGAAGACAGACTCTTGGTATGAAATGTACAATTTCTCCCAGTTCATCCAGCATTTGTATCCCTCCCCAATGATTTGGTCACAATACCCACAGGTACCAGACCAAAACAGATTTTTTTCCCCAAACAACCCCTAAAATATTCATGCAGTTCACAATAAATCCCCATTTTCCAAGCATCTGAAAAGAACCATTTCTGGAGGGAAAAAAACTCAACAAAAACCAGGCTTAAGCAAGAAACAGTAATTTTGCACAGACAGAGACGTAAAGAGAATAGCTCCCTTCAGCAAAAAACAGGATGAGCTGCCTTGCTTTTACTGCTCGGTACCTCAGCGTAAGTTCACATGTACAGGGAATTGCCACAAAACTAACACTGTAGCTTTATATCCTAAACTTCACCTGCACATAACTCATGTTCCAAATCTCTGCCCCAAAGACCTTTCCACATATGCGAGACCGTAATTTTTTAAGCATCCGTGATGCTACAATCACCGACAAAGGTTAAGGCAGAAAAGATTTAAGAGATGTAGGGAAAGCACAGTAAAATACTGCACGTGGTTTGATTTGACCCATGTGGTTCCCCAGAAGAAGGGGGGAGCAAAGACACAGGCCTCGTTTGCAAGGAGCATGATTACTTTTAAAACAAAGTTTATCTCCTGTCCAAGAGTTCTGGTAATCCCAGCCACGAAAGCAAAGAGAAAAGTCAAGTAACCAGCAGGGTGTATCCTCTTCTGTTGCCCTAGCAAAACCTGCCAAATCCTAGGAGTTTTAATCCCCAACTGGCTTAACAGCACTGAAAGGCACGTCGCCGAAGTGCTTATAACTGTAAAGATAACTGTGCTTGGAACATTACGTTCTGATTCGGGCCCCTGCTTTCTGTTCTGCTTCCCTCCTCCTACATCTGTGATCTCACCTGAAACAACATGCAGAAAACTCTCTGCAGTCACTATCTTTCATCACCTGCCTCGCACCCCTTTAAGATCTTTTATCGCTTTGGGACGAGTTACCAGAACTCACCAGTCAGAACCTCGCATTTATGGATCCTAAACAATTCAATTCTATTAAAACCCCTTTGGTTTGCCAAACTGGGTTAAAACAAGTAGAGAGATTTACCCGTAACACTGAGTCTGTGTGTCAGAACTGGAATTAGAAACCCTAGCATCCTTCCTCGGCTACCGAATCTGTTTTACGAATCTGGACACAAGGGAGGGAGCATTAAAGTGGGACTGCATAAAAGCGAACAGGTTGATGATCTAATTGAATAGACAAACACGCAATTGAAAAAGATACAGTTTTTATATGTCTGCCAGTTCTTATGATCTGACAGGCCTTGGCTGCTTGATCCCAATACATCTAACGGCTGGCTTAACAGAAGTCCCTGACAAACAAACCCTTTAGAACAAAAACAATTTTAGCATTGTAGACATTGCCATATGCTTACTATAGCATGGTTGCCAAAAGTGAGTCCAGAATTTACTATAAACTCACAATTTTCTCCTGTCAGAAAATATTTTTGCCTGAGCAAGACAGCTACTGGGCAGAATTGTCTTTAGGTCTGAGCTACAGCATGGACGGACAGATAGGATAGAAGAGAGGTGAACAGCAGATGCTGTCTACCTTGACTTAGTGAGGCTTTGGCACTGTCTCCTGCAAGATCCTCGTACAGAGGCTGATGGAAGTATGAGCTGGATGAGGAGACAGTGAGGTGAATTGAAAACTGGCTGAATAGCCAGGCCCAGAGGGTGCACCAGCACGTGCTGGGGGCTGAGTGGTTGGAAAGCAGCCTGGCAGACAAAGGGCCTGGGGATTCCGGTGGCCACCAAACTGTACGTGAGCCAGCAATGTGCTCTCAGGACAAAGGCAGCCAGTGGTACCCGCAGCTGCATTAGGAGGAATGTTCCCAGCAGATCAAGGGAGGTGATCCTTCCCCCTGCTCAGCATTGTGATGCCACACCTGGAGTGCTGCATCCAGTTCTGGGCTCCCCAGTAGAAGAGAGACACGGACATACTGGAGAGAGTCCAAGGAAGGGTCATGAAGATGATGAGGGGACTGGAAAATCTTTTATGGGAGGAGAGGTTGAAAGAGCTGGGATTGTTCAGCCTGGAGAAGAGAAAGCTCGGGGTATCTTATCAATGTATGTAAATATCTGAAAGGAGGGTACAAAGATCATTGAATGGGTGGGAAGGAACCCTAAAGACCAACTAGTTCCAACCCCCTGCCATGGGCAGGGACACCCTCCACTAGGGCAGGTTGCTAAGCTAGGGCTAAGCAGCAGGTGCACTGAGCTGCTTCTGATGAAAAACAAAGCAGTGAAGAAAACTACAGCCCCTTCCCGTCCCTTCCACTGGTCATGCCAAATCCTTGGGTTAGTTCAAACAATTTCCTGTTATTTCACCATTGAGTCAAGCTTCTTCAGTTTAGTGTCAATCTCTTTACCATAATGAGATTGGATCCTGAGAGACAGAGCTGCCACATTTCTGTTTGGAATATCCTGAAGATAAACATACAAATATGTGCTGTGTAGATTGCCAGGGTGTGTACAGTAAATCCAACACGCTGTGGACACGTCAGGATTAAGGATACAAAAGCATCATTTCCAATATATCTCAGATTTATTGTGATTATGCTGCAGAAATGTCTGGGATATCTGAATGTCTTCTGCCCTCCCAGTTAATGGAGTGCAGTTCCAGCAGGGCAGCCAGACATGGAAATTCTGCACAAGTCTTAGAAGAAACCCCATGCTCCAGAAGGGGAAGGCAAGAAGGAAAAAAAAAAAAAAAAAAAAAAAAAAGGCCAGTCTGGGAAAAATCAGACATATAATAGTCAAAGTTTATAGGGAGTTGCATTTTCTGTTATTAGACCAAACTTCTGGAACTAAGAGCTCCCAGCACAATTTGGGCCCCTAGCTCTCCACAACCAACTCATGCTCCAAGGTTAAGCCTGAAAACTCCTGTTCCACAATGCTTTTGCAGGATATGTTTCTGCTATCAGCATCTTGAAACCATCATGTTATATGAATAAAATTATGCATAGCCAACCTCCTTACACAAATTAGAGAGAAATACTCAAGCATTTGACAGTGCCAGAATTAGGATCTTAGGACAGCCCTTCCCCACACAGTCCTCCCACACTCTTCCGTCTTCTGCTCCCAACTCTCCTCTCCTCTTCCCCTAAACCAGTTACTCACCATTCTTCACTAAGGAACTAATTTTTCTGTCCTGCTCACTCTCCAAATTATTAACTACTCAAAACTCTGCATCAAGCTCTGCAAACTCCTGTACTAATTAAATGAAATGAAAGGGTAGTTTGCATAAATAACATTTTCAAGATCTAGTTTTAGCTTCTAGATTTTGCAGCAAAGTTTCCAGTCCTGCCTCAGGGCCAGAAGGTTAAATATTTCTCAATGACGCAGGCTCCCTTAGCGAGAGAGTGACGAGGAAATGGTCCAAAAAAACCTCATTCTTCCCAGGCACTAAATCAACAACCACAGCAAACAGTGAGTGTCTCTCTCCAAGGAAAACTGGGAGGAGTGGAGCAGTCTCTTATAAGCAGTCACTTAGCCTGCCACCATAATGCAAAAGCCCAGTACAAGGAGAAGAAGAAAGCAAAGCACATCAAAAGAAAACGGGGGGGGGGGGGGGGGGGGGGGGGCCCGAACCAACACAGAAATGAGATTGTGTATAGTACATTTAAAGTTATATGGAAATCAAAATAAAGGTTAAAAAAAAAAAAAACCAAACACCAACAACTTAAACTTCTGTAGAATCCTGCATTTCTGTTTAAAACTGCTATTCTTTTCTGTTCCATTTAGGTTGCTGGTAACTTTCTAGCTTAAACATAAAGATGCCCTGACCTTTAAGTGGACTGAAGTTTTCCTGCCCGAGACACCACCTTCCATACACTACCCTTTTACAGACACTCTAACATGTTAGTCTCTGGATATTCAAGGTAATATTCAAGCACCAGAGGTTTCACCGTAAGGAACCTACTAATCTGGATCTTGCTTTTGCTTAGTTTGAGGTAATATGGGGTCACAGCAAAGGCATACTGCAAAGTGTTTTCTGTTTATTTCGGCTCTTAGTGAAAGAATGTTGAAGGCTCTAAAGTCTTGAGAGTGTTTTGCAATAAGACAAACTCAAGGTACTTTCTGAAGAGCTTAACTAGAGTTTTGGGAGTTGTAATTTTTAACTGGTGGTACCATAGTGTCAAATAGTAACTTTAATAAATCAAACCGACTCCATTTATTTGTAAAAGGTGTGTGTTTCATTTGAGCTGACATAATGAATGGAAAATCCAAATCTCAAACACTGAAAGACACAGACAAGGAAAACCAGCCTCAGCCAGAGAATCTCCAGTGGGGGGAAAGGGGAAAGGACGGACAAAAAATAAAAAAAGGACAAAAAAAAAATCTCATCAAGGTCACTTATCATTACAGGCTGATCAAGCCAGCTTGTGCTGCACTGGAAGCTGCAACTTCTTTATTTGGGAAACACTCGTTTCTGAGAAGAAACAATGAGGGCAAAGAAAATGGAAAAGACTACAAAGAACCATAAATACATTTCTCAACCTACTTCTCACACTGGATAATTAAATAGGTTCCTAACCTGTTGGGATTCCAATGGTGTGCATAATGCCTTGGAAGTATCATTAACATTACTTAGAAGGTCTGATTCAAAGTAAGCATCACGACAGAAAGAGATAAAAAAAGTACTCATCAGGCCACATTAGCAGACACTACCACTTGCCTACTTAAGGGTACTGTACGTGGATGCAGCTTCTTCTAGTGAAAATATTTCACAGACATTAAGGTTTGTATCAGTTCAACTACAAAAACCTATTTGGACTAAAAGACACCGACACACTTGCTCATTTAATACTGAAAACTAGAAGATCTTTAACCAAAGAGAGAAATTCTAGGAGAGTTTTCCAGTATGAGTTGCTGGCAAGTGAGAAATCTAACACTTTTTAAAACGGTGCTCAATAAAATTATGAAGGGGAGTATGTGACGAGTACTTGCAACAGCAGGGGAGTGGGCTCTGTGACCCTGAGGGCTAAGGTCAGTTCTGTTGCTTTGTGACTCCTTACCTACTTAAGGTATTGCTAAATTATACAACATTCTTAAACCACACTCAGGTTAATCACAAAAGGCACCCATGCCAATGTAATTAAACTACTTTCCTGTATTGATTCTATCAGTAAAATTCTCTTGACAGAGAAACTGTGGGGAGAGGGGGCCAATATTTCTTGCAGTAGGATTCTAGTCTCACCTCCATAAAGCAGGGCTCATGTTTCCTTAGTCACAAGTGGGAAGAAAAAAGTTCAGACTGTCTCAAAACAATCAGCTGAGGTTTCTCCATTTGAAAAGACAATTTGAACCAAGTGTCAGTCCCTTCTTGGAAGAGGCCTAAGGTCAGAACAGCAGAGGGTGCTGTAAGTCTGAACTGAGGTGCACCACCTCACCAACAAGGAGCATCCAGATGCCACACGAAGCTGTGTTACCTCAGGGTTTGGGGTGTCGTTTGTTTCAGTTTCGGGGGTTTTTTTATGTGTTGCAGTAGTCGGCTGGTAAGAGATAGGTAAATTTTAATATGTAAATGTTCTCAGTGTTGGTTTCCACGTAACATCAAACAACATCAGAGCCATTCCCAACACCTCACCAGTTAACTCCCACCACTGTGCTGTATGTTAGAGACTGATTCCTATTGAAGCTTAAGTATTAAAAAAATATAGCATATTTTAATGCTTACAAACAAAATATAGACCGGACACGAATCTCATTAATACCAAAAAAAAAAAGAATCCTGAATCTAAACCCTAATGTTTCTGCTATCACACAGGAATGGAAACTTGAGCGCTCTGTTAAACATTAGTCATCTCTTAAATCTGGCAGACAGTGGATAGCAAGGAGTAACCAGGTAACTGCAAGACAGAACGGATGTGTGTCTGCACTGTATCCCTTTAGGCAAAGCATGCGTGTGTAATCATCGCCCCAGTTTAGAGAGACTCAGCGTAACACACATTCAGATATTAATCCAGAACTTAAATTCGTGGCAGGCCACAAAGGTGACTATGATCAGTGTGAGCCACGAAGATAACACTGATCAGTCTGAGCCTACTTAAATAATCATTAAGGAATTTTTATGCAGTTGTGCCTGAAGACCCCAAATACAAAGCTGATTTAAAGAATTCTTTTTTACTTCATTTTGCACGTGAACTATGGTTCCTAAAGAAAGGCTGATTCATGTTCATCATGTAAATGAACGGGTAACTTACAGAATACGATGACAGCAATTAAATAGGGCCCATTATGCACAATGTATTAACTTCACAGCAAGGAAGATTGCTTTAATCAAAGTTACAGCATATAAAACCTGACATGAGTTTACATGCATCTTAAACTTTCATTTAGCTTTTAAAAGCAATTGGTGAACGATACAAAAAAGTGCTGTATGCTGATGACAACGATCTTAGGATACAGACTGGAAACTGGTTAAAAAGCACACACACGCCCTCCCTTAAAGTTGGTTCTCAACAGTTCCATTTTAAACTAAGCTGGAGCCATAAGACAGGTTAGGAAACAAAGCAGTCGGGGAATAATTGTTTTGCGTCTACCACTTCTTCGCCGGTTTAGAACAAATGCAGCCTGTGTGTGCCCTTCACCTTAGTTCACAGAATGGATAAAGGCAAAAAGCTGCCTGGGTGGTTTTTGCCTCTTCCCCCCTTCTCAACCTGTAGGGTAACACTCGCTGCATAAAATGAATTAACAGGGTACTTTCAAAGCAGATAGAGAAAAATTACTATTTTTAAAAGGTAATTTAGCACTTCAACAAATACTTATTCCAGGTTTTGCTGGATTTCCAGCAGTTTTTTGTTTAAATTTAAAGCTGTCAGCAAAATAGACACTGCTCAACTAAGTGATTCTAATGAGTAGTCTTTATGCTGTCATTCCTGACACCAAAAAAAGAGATAAGACTGCATCCTTTACATATTTAGTTTCCATACAACCCTTTAACTCTAGTTTGGCTAACACACCACCACAGTGATTTGATTACTCAATAGTTTAATCACAGGGATAAAAGGCAGCAAAAGGATATGTTCAAATCTCTCATGAATGGAATAACTCAGTAAAGTGCAGCTTACAGCTGTGCACTCCTCACTCCATGTCTTACAACAGCCAGCTCAGAACATCATGCAGTTAGTAGCTCTGGCATAAAAATTTCCATATTTAAAGCTGACTTCAGGAACATCCCATTTGCTGCTTCGGAAAGAATTCCCACTGCATGATGACGATGAAGCTCACATAACTTTGTTCAGTCTTTGGATCACATGCAGGGTTCTGGTTAAAAGCCAGCGAAGCGTCATTTTATCACTACTCAGAATATACACATGTCAGGGAACTGCACCAGCACCCAGGGAACTCTTTACACTTCCCAGGAACTTGCTACCTAGATACAAAAGGTTACATTTCCAAATGCCACAGATTCCGAACTGAGATAAAAAGTTCTATTTTTAAAGTGGTGATGATGCAAACTATAAAGCTAGGAATGTTTTCTCCTCACCTCCACCCTCCATCCAAAACCAATCTCCTGATTGTGTTGATTCAAGAACTCAGAGCAATCTTGAAATTCCAGGTTGGGAGTGGGAAAGAAAGAAAGAAAGAAGAAAAAAAGTAATCTGTATTTTGAGTTCTACTATTCAAACAAAATGAAATGCCAAACACTAGAGGGGAAAAAAACCCAACCTCACAACTAGAAAAACCTCTTACTAGGAAATGAGGAAAACAGTAAGAAAAAATTCTACCAATGGGTGCTTGAAAACGACATGTTAGAAGACATTTTAGTGCATGAATGAGTACCAAAAATGTATGAGTACCAAAAGCCAGCACTGAATTGAAGCTTCACTTAAAACAAGGCAATGAGAAAGCCATCGACAAAAACCTGCAGCTCTGACATATGTCACTCCTGAAAAAGCTGAAGGGGACATCTCCCTCCTATGAATACATGCTGTCCTCTTTCTTCCCATTAAAAGTAGTTTAGCAGCTGACATCCCTAAAGCACTTCAACTTAAATCCTTTAAACATGGAAGAGAAAGAGCCTGGGAGCTGTGTTTTGAAAGGAAGAATGAATTAGATCAGCATCGGTTTGTGCTAAATTGAGTTTAATATAGCCCTAATCTGCTAAAGCAGCTCAAAAATGCAACTTTTCCCTGGAAAATGAGTGAAGTTTCACATGTGATTCAAAATGACACTAATTTTCAGGTGAAATGATTTTTCTTTTTTTCAGAATCAGCTGGATACAAAGCAAAATAGACCAGAGAATTCAAGTTCTATCCACCATAGAGAATTTAATTATTTTTACGCTCATTTACAGTTTTGACTTCAAAACAACACTTCTTTTGTTCTCTAAATGTGCATGGAAAAAACCCTCTTGTTCATCTAAACCGCATTTCTAACAGCTTAGAACAACCTGCTTCTGCTTTGCATACCTGGCTTGACCTCTAATAGATTCTAATATTTTTTTCAGCAGGTCAATGGAACAACATATCACAACCCAAAGATGTTACCCAATAGATTGCTATGCTGAACAGATCTTAATTTCTTTCTGTGAGTGTAACGAAAAAGGTAAGATTACACCGAGACGATTATTAACGTGCAACATATACCAAGACAGTGCAAACCACGGTATAGTGCATAGAAACAAGGCGATGCTACCCAGAACAGTAAACGGAGGTTTTAAGTAGAGCAAAATTTAGGGGAATATGGAATTCATTAACAAAAATAGCCATTTGGCCAAGTGCTGACATCCATTAATCCTGGCAATGCACTGTTAGACTCTCAATGACCCTAAGTGGCCATAACTCTTACCCATCCATGCAAAACCTCTGCAAAAATGATCTGAAATTTAGGGTTTATCTATCTGGCTGACTGCACCTCTGTATGTGTACTGCACACGCATTGCTGCCCAGCCACCTGCTGGAGGTCATAAAAAGAAACATGCAAACAATAATAACTAAAATAAAAAAGAGAGTGAAATTATCTTTGAAAGTTTGTATTTGACATTCGAGCATAAAATTTGCATGCAGAGGCCAGGAGCCCACCAGGACTCCTGAGATTTCCTTGAGTTGCACGAGTCCCTCATGTGGCTGTTCAAAGAGAGTTTTAAGTGTTACTGGATTGCAGATCGTGCCAAAAAAGTATTCTTCTAGCACCCACCCCCTTCAGTAAAAAAAATTGTATACACGACTCATTCTTTCAGTGGGCCAAACAGTCCTTACAGAACAAAGCCGGGTCATATCAGCATATCTTGACCGAACAGTGACCAACAGCAAAAGAATTTGCAAGATCTCCGTTTGGGATAATTAGGTAGTGACATGAATAACACAAAGGCTTCAGGGGGACACAAAAAAAGAGGCCACATAGGGAGATTAGGTTGAAGTGGATAATGGGAAGAAAACAGCAAGCTTTTGGAATCAGCAAGTAAAGAAAACAAATGAGTCAGGCGAAAAGGACCAAGTGACTCTTGGAGAAAAACACTAATGAGGGAGCTCCCACTGCTAAGAGCTTGGTATGAACAGACCAGCACACCAGCTTCGTTTTCAGCAGAATGAAAACACACAAACTGGCACAGGGGCATTTCCAGAACTGGGTTCTTCAATATGAATGTAAAATTATCCCTGGCTGCGTATGACTGCTTTTTGAATGACTGGGTCAGTAACACCGCAGTTCTTCAAACCAGTTCAGTAGTCCAATGAGATGTCAGATACTGCAGTTCAGCTTCTGCTCTTACTTTCGCAATTTCTTCTGGATCTACTGCCTTTTTGAAATGTTTTTTTCAACCTGATTTTCACTTTTACTTTTTCTTCCTCAGCTGTCATCACTCATTGAATTTTCACTCTTCCCTTTTTCAGTTTGACAGGTGTGTTTGGTTTTTTTCTGGTTGATACAATGTACACCTCACTAGTCTTATTGTTGCTGATGTTTTGTTCTGAAGAAAACAGTCCCTTCCCTGCTTAAGCTATTTTGCTCCCAGAATAGTAAAGCTGTAGTCTCCCCCTCAGTTCTTTCTCTAAAATATTAAGAATGTTTTCTCATATTTAGTATCAAAGGTGTTGCTTTTTACATGCTCACAAACATGGAATACAAACATTATTTCCCATGTCAACTACCGCTTTAGATACAGTCACTGCTTAAGTGGACTCACAGCAGCACCCAAGCACCAAATAAGCACAGTCTTATGACCCACGTGCTTTAAGAACGTTGGTCTACTGAGTGCAAGCTGTGTAAGGTCTACCAGGATAATTTATTTACCCAGCTTAGGCAATGATTCTCCTATTTCTTCAATGGCTGTTTAGAAACCTTGATGACTTGACTGGGACAGTTTCCACTTTCCCAGCAGGGCTTCTGGAAATGAGCACAGGGACCAAGAAGCCTTGAAAAGATCAGTCTTTCGTCATTAGATGATTCTAGCTCTCAACAGAAAGGAGATCCAACTTCAGTCTCTAAAAAGTTACAAGTAGTTTGCCCAACAGACAACTTAATTACCTCACAAATCTAAATAACAGTAGAAACCAACAGCAGCTGAAGCCACTAAATAATCGGGTTTGGGGTTTTTTTCTATAAAAATGTTGAAAAATTTGGTCTCAGCATCAAGTAGTCATTTTCCTTATCTAGAAGCTTGCAATACACTTCCATTATTCAAGACAGATCTTTAAAACTTACTACGGATATGGTTCCATCCTGTTGTCACACTTCACTTCCCCACCAATCTTGTGAATCCGTTTACGTAAACATTTGCCTGCTTCTTGTTTAATATTTTTCCAGCAGTGGTTGATCCAGAAGACAAGAGAGCTGCTACTGATGGAAGAGGTGCAATAAATCTGTATCCCTCATTAGGTAAACTAAGCTTGCCAGGAAATTGCCTCAACATTGCAGAACGCCACTGCATAATCTAGGACTAGGGTTAGCTGACTTACGCGTAAGCTACACACAAGTACTCTGTAGCGGGAGAAACTCCCACCCTAAGAATTAAATGCAAGCCTCGGGAGTTTTTTCATAATTGGGAAGAAAACAGAAACACAGCCACAAATAAAGTTTTGGAAAAAGTAATGCTAATATGAAGGCTGTTTCTGCAATTTTAACAAGTTTATCTTTATTCTGTGAGTTTCCCCAGAATATCATGCACAAATTCAGTTACAAGAACCCCAACGTGTAAATTCTATAGCTCTTCCTTGTCCGCAAAAAAAAAAAAAACCCTAACATGAACAGAAAACCCATTAGAAACAAAGCACTTTGAGGTAAATAACTTTTTCAGGCCTTTACACAACTGTTCAAACAAACAACAACAACTAAATATTTTTTTCCAACAAGCATAGATTAGATACTGTTTTGTCATACACATCCTGCGCAACACCAAACATCTTGCTAATGTCTAAATCCTACCTCCAAAATTCAGCCTGCAAGAGTATGACCAGGGGAACGATGGACTGTCCAAACTCCCTGCAGAACTGAGACCAAAACTGTGTATTCCATATAAGATGTAGCTCTGCCATAATACCTCTCTTTTTTCCTATCTACAACAGGAGGTGAAAAAAGGTACTTGGTTCTCTAAACAAAGAGCACAACCATATGTTTGAACTATAAAATAAAGGTCATACAGGACCTTTATAGACATACACAACCTTCACAGATATTTTACAAAACATTAACATTCTAAGTTTGGGGCATCAACACTTCAAATTCAGGAAAAAACCCAGCAATTTTGGAAAAAAAACCCCCTACATTAAACTATGAAGTTAAATGTTTACTTGTCTCTTTCCAAGTCACCACTTAAGGAAAAGAAAAAGCATTTAACTTTCAGAAACAAGCCTGTCTTGACACTTTTGGCATTATGTATGTGCTGCTTTTCAGGCAGCGCTGTACAAGAGATTAAGAGTACACAGATGCAAACCCGAACTCCTAGGCTACTACTAGTTTGCGGTCAGGTCTTACCAACGTCAGTCTCTGTTCCCATCCACAGAACAGAGGATATTCGTATCTATATATATTTGTTAAATTTCATGACTACAGAATGTTCTAAAGCCTCAGATAAAAATGCTCTCTAGACGTACACCATACTGTCGTTAACAGATAATTCTCACTCTAGCATGTCGTACACATCAGAAACGCAACCCTGTACATATCTAACAGGTAAGCACGGCACCACAAAAAGACCATAGTATTTATGACAAAATCAGACAAACACAATACCATTTTCACTCTCAAGGAAACGGTCTTTCAAGGTACAAAACAAGTATCGGGAAGTTTCAAAGCAGAAGTGTTTTTCCCAAAACACGCAATTTAAAACCTCTCCAAAGTATCGAGAATATGGTTCATCAAAAAATAATTAACAACAAAAACAGATAAATCAGCTAAAAGTTAATGGGAGGAAAATTCTTTAGAGTAAGTCCTAGATTTGACTAGCATTTTCTTATCTTCATGAGACACTTTAAATTTAACACTGGGGACCAACAGATGAAGAACAGAAAGATAACTATCTCTGATGAAGGTCTGAAGTGATCAGTACTTAACATCCAACTAGTATCCATCTGCAGCTTGCACATGAAGCTACCACAGCTCTCTAATTTGTCTTTACTCAAAGTCACATAGCCTCCTGGCACTTCCTATATAGTCCAGCAGCCACCAGATTCACTACCAAAATCTACCCATGGGATGTGTTTGGGGTGATACCTGATTGGAGTGTTGTCATCTGCATTTGTGGTTCCAGCAGTGTCATGCTGATCCTTTTCTCAACAGTTACAATCCCTTAAAGGCCTCTCTTTACGCATAGAGATAGATATGTAAAAAAAAATAATCCAGGAGGACCTCTCATCTTTAATCTTGTTCAAAACTTGCATGAAATTCCCATCCTGATGTGATGAAAACTGTGCCTACTGAGAAAACTCAGTCTTTCAACAGGCAGTTCTCTGCTTATTCACTACAGACAAGTTGGAACAGCCCAGAATCAAGTTACTGCTAGGAGAAAAATGAATACTCAAAGGAGAACACAAGATGGGCAGTTTGCAGAAGTACGGCCCGCCCCTTGATGCTCTGTAAGTAAAAGAGAGGGGAGGAGGAAGGGGTCAGAGGCACTAGAACTGGCAGTTTTCCCCCCTTTTAAAAAAGAAGGATGACGTCTTTGGTAGACTTTCAGTCCCCTAAGGGGCTCTGCTGATGAGGCAATTTCATTCCAAGGACAAGGAGACCCAGTGTTAACATAAACATGCAGACATCCTTAGCTTTGAAACAACAAGGCCCAAAACATACACATCCTGCTGACAAATCAGTCACTTTTCTTCAATCTTTACCAGTCCTTTCTTAGTAAATGTACTATTCCCCCATCTCTATCAACTCCCCTTGCTGATCACTAAACCTGAACTACTGTAACTTCTTCCAAACAGATGGTAGCATCTGTTTCTTAACAACAAACAAACAAAACGCCTTTTCTCCTTCAGACCTTTCCTACTGTGGATCACACCCTCCACGCAACATATCTAGCGGTTAAAAAAAAAATAAATAAAAATCAAGCCATGTTTCTCACATCCAGATGATTAGTTTCAAATTGTTTGGGATAGTGGACAAAACTTTTATAGTCAAATATTTCTTGAGTAAAAGACAAAAATAGAATTATGTCTTTCCTCCCTAGCCAGTTCTAGCTACCAACAGAAAGGAAATTCAATTTCAGTCTCTAAAGAGTCTCAAGTAATTTGCCCAACAGATAATTTAATTATCTTAACAAACTAATTCCAACGCTTCTGTCCCCAGAGCGGCTTTCCCTTATTCTCCATCTTTCCCCAAGGCTCATCGTCATTTCTCATTAGGTCATCTAAGAAACTAACTGCATATATTCGCACCAAACTCAAAAATATATTGAGCTCAGCATCCAAGATACAGACCAATTTTTACATTTAACATCCCTTTGTAGAGTCAGAATCCTCCTCTTGCCTTAACAGTATTCATGAAGATGAGTAACTGGACGTGCAAAACTGCTTCAGCGTTGTTTTCTGAGCCCTCTAAGTCTTAAATAACTTGAGGACTTCTCTAGCGCTCAGATGCAGGAGCTCCCCAACAGCTGCTCCACAGTTGAGGGAAGAGCACGGCAGGTTTTAGCAACAGACATTCCTTCCCCCACACAAACACATCTGGGGCTTCAAAGGAGGCAGCAGAAACTCATTTGGCAGCTTTAAACAATACAGGAAAATCCCTTACGGTGAAGATATTGTCGCATTTATCTGATTTCCATACTCCTTACAGCAGTAGTGTGTTGTAAAAGCACAAGAATCAGCTCATTTGGGCTTCTCTCATATTCAAATGCCACCTGTGCAGTCCCAGACTCCCAGCCAGTCTAGGCAAAAATTGCAGGCTTAAGCATTCACCCTTGCTGCGCAATCCTTATGGAAAGGAACTGCAGTGGGGCATTGCATCCTGAGAATTAAGAGACACTAGTGACAGAAATGTCACTTTACCACCTACCCTGAACATCCATATTCACGATAAATAAAGGAAACCATCTATTTTCAGCAGAAGATAAGCCTATTTTCATGGCATAACGAGAAGCAGTACGAGCAAAGTGGAAAGGAAATCTTTCCTACTGTCTAGAAACATCACTTAACTCCCTGAACTAAGTACACGTGCACCGTCAGTGACCATGAACAGACAGGTAAAATTTAAAGCATTAACGAGGATGTTACTTGTTGGACCAACAGGGAAGATGAAGATCGCACTACCGAATGTCTTCCGACAGAGCTTCCTTCATTACACCTCGTGGCAATGCACTGAACGCGGCAGAGGGAAAGTTACAGCCTGCAGAACTGGCTGACAGTATCCCAATATAAATGAGTAACAGAAAACGTGAAAGTTTCACGAGGAAAGCCGCACGTTACAGAAGCAGGCGATCACCCACAGCTAGGATTGTTTGCTAAGTACCAGCAGCCATTCAATACTGTGAGATGGTGCAATCGTTCTTTCCTGAAGCAGCCACTCGCTGTTTAAGCAGAGCAGACTGGGGTTCCTGCCGAACGGCATTCTCCCTTTAAAGAACCAGATTTCCTTTCCCCCTTACTACCCTTAATATTTAAAACAGCAAAACCAGCAACAGAAGTCCTTACTCAGAGACACAAACCAGCTGCCCAGACCTGGGCCTGACTTGTTTAGCAAGCAGTTTAAATCCATGAAAAAGGAATGGTTTTTAAATAGCTATCAAATTATATGTCTAATGTTCACCCATCAGCCCTGAACTTTGAAACCTCAAAGGCAAGCTGAAATAAGAGAGAAACTGGAAAGGAGAAACAGAAGAGAGAAGAATATTACCAACCAGTGATGGGAGAAGGGCATGATAATCTTGTTCATTTGATCAGGAATAAACACAAACTCTGTTGAGAGCTAACTTGTGAAAGCCACCACATTAAAGCCACCTTTGGCATTACTCCTTCCAGCTCAACTATTCCCCCATTGCTATTTAAAAGTTTGTTTTAAATATTTCAAGAGATTACCACTTCTCAGCTGTTTAGTAGCTCCCATCAGTAACAGGCCAGTCATTTCTATCATGCTCTGAATCTCATAGCTCCATCAGAAACTTTCAGACAGCATGCTAAATTTATAGTCTCCTGGGACATAAAGTCTCTTAACACACATCTCTCCAAGACAGACTGGTTGTTTTTATTCGAACAACCATTCCCCTTACTCACACACAAGAGAAAACAGCAAGCCTCATTGGAATGTGTGTGAAGGACAGATCAGAGAAAGCTATATTTTTCCTGTCTTGATCCTCTGGTTACAATACAGACTTAATCTTCTTCACATGCGAGTTCTGGATGAGGCAGTAACCACCACTTTTTGTAACTTTGAGTCACACAATTCCAGAAGTCGGATATATACTAGAACAAAAAAAAAAACCACCACACACACCTCCCAAAAAATGAGAAAATTTCAGAATAATCCCTTCTCTTTAAACCCCTTTCTTGGGAATAAAGTACCGCCCTTGCTGATAAGCACACACGCCTAACTTCTTCCATGAGTTCGCAAGTCACGATCCTCACTTTTTAAAAGACAGCTTATCACATGATTTTAAGAAAGGATTATTGATGGTTTTAAAGCCACGGTAGCAAGACGACAGCTATAAAATTTGCAAAATCACCATAATAAGCTACATTTGAAATAAATCCTGAATCTGAGTGCATTCAATGTCATGACAATCCAGGATGGGAAAGGGAAAGAAGGGGAGGTAGGCAGGAACATATAATGTAATAAAAGAATTACAGAAGCAATCACCTACACAATTCTTCTAAAATAAAACCAGGTGCCCCAATAAACATTCAAATTACTATTCCTGTCTTTTAACAGTAAATGGGCATAGGCATGTAGGTACTAAATTAGCTCCTTAGAACCATTTTTAAAGTTGATCTCAGTAATTTGTAAGTGAGTATAATCACCAAAAGCTCCTGTGGCAACACTGAATCCCAATCTTTGTACAGCACTCAGTCTTTACAGTAACAAGAGTACCTTCTGATACCTAAAGCACAGGCCTGTTCCATGACTTGAGTCATACTGAAATTCCACACATTCCTTCCCCCAGCACATGTGGTACTTTGTAGAAGGCAAGCAGCCCAGATCAAGTAAACCCCAAAAATTGACAGGTCGGTACAAGTTTTGTCCAATCATAAAATGCAACAGTTCATTCGAAAGAATGTTACCTCACCTTAACCAAGCGAGAAGAAGCCAGGACTGTCACAGCCTTCTAACACAATGTTTTTTATGACCTCTGGGGACAAAGATAACTACGAATTCATCTGGGGAGGCTGGGTCCAGAGAGAGGGTCGATAAGCAATTATCATAATCTCAAATCAAAGTTAAATAGAAGGGCAATTTTGATAAGAAATTATCAAACTGCGTAAGATCCGTATATTCATCACCTGTTTTTTCTCTTTATTTGTAACCACATTCACCAGGGCCTTACTCTAACCCTGCCCTAAGGGTTGGGAAAAGTTATCTTGGCATCCTGGTACAGGCAACGGAGAAAAACCAAGATACATTTAAGATCTTCAGATGACTCCGTAACGACCTTTTTTTGGCTTGTGTGGCAACAAATGAGTCAGTCACGGGTAATCTGTCATAAAGAAAGTTGAGGCCCTGATGAACATGGGTAAAAATAGAGAAGGAATGTGAATTTTGGGTAGAAAATTCACTGTGAGGCACAAGGACAAACTGAATAACTACAACCTAAATGTTCTCTTAGCCTGATGTCCAAATAGAACCTAATAATTGTGTCAAAATATTTCACTAACACCCTACCACATAAGGTTTCCTTCCACTGAAGTGACAACAAATTGTTTCCTATCTGATACGTTCCAAGACTTCCCACAAATTAATAGCTTTTATTGCATTTTAGCTTAGTGTAACTTAATAACAACTATTCAGTCAAGACATTTAAGGTCTTCACAGATATCTGTATAGGTGTACCTACCCTTGCAGGGACACACACCTACAAGGATAACGTGTAGCTGTGATAAGTGATGAGAATATGAAGAGAAGTCTGGGTTTGAAATAAAACAAAGCCAATATGAAAACCCTCTAGAAACTGGCTCTTGCTGCTCTTCAGTTCTCTAAGAGCAGGGGAAAAAAAGGGATCCTAGGGTATATGGCAGTATGTACATACAGAACTGCATTCCCAATTCTCCCGTGGGATACATAATTCCGTGATGCTTCACACGCCAAAGAAATTTCTGTGTTAACTCAGCTAATAGTTTATGTTCCAGAACCACCACCTCAAGTAGCAAATTCACTACAAACCCATGTGATATTTTTCTGCAGACATCTACAGATAAGCAAAGTCTTTTGTAAGCAAAAGTTACACAAAGGGTTAACCTCTTCGAAGCGCTCAGCCTAAGCAGTTAGTTCAGCTGTGAGTCAGCAATGCCTGTCTAGAACTGCAAACAGGAGACCCTTTGACACAGACAGGCAGCTTCCAGCAAGTCCCTTATTTACCATCTCCTTCCCTCCCACTGCCACTCAGCTCGGATCTTCCTCATACCTTGAATTTGGCAAGTTGTCACAGAAGCAGTTTCACTGCACAAGATATGCTTCTACAACCACTTTGGATTGCTCGAATGTTTAAGCAGATTGCTATCTCAAGTGGCAGATCACATCTAAAGGTTCTCTAACATGCTTGAAGCCAAAGGCACAACAACAAAGATACACCATATTTAAAAAGGAGCTGTAACAGGCTCAACAGCTTCCAAGAGCTGTTCAACCTCTACCCCAAGATAACTGCAAAGTTCCCATTTCAGGGAACAAGTTTATTAATTCAAGATGCATCAGCTATGTTTTTCAACAGCTCGCTATGCCAAGTCTCCTTTTATGCAGTGACAGCTTGCAGATAAGCAGATTTCAACACCATTTTGCAGTCCCACAATACTTTAATGAATGTACACCCAAACAACACGAAACAACATACTGCAGCCTAGGAGGAAAGCACATTGTATGCCTCCGAAGATAAGGAATATTCAGGTAGTCTAGATCAGGGACTTTGGACTTTATGCCTTATCTGAAAAGCTGCACCTCCAGCAGTAAAATTCCCACTGTTGTGCTGAGCCCTGATACAGAATCAGCTCAAAAGAGACCCACCTAATGAGTAATTTCCGGAAATACCCTAATTTTCTTTGGCAAAAGGTAGGGGCAGAGGAGTTCCTCTACAAATACTTTTTTAACCCAACTCTATTTTACCTGTTCTAGTCAAGCAGATTTGCACCCCACAATGATACAGTTTCAAGGCTGAGTCCATAAAAACAACATTATTCTGACAGAGGAAAACCATCTATTTCTGTACAATATTCCCAAGATTGCTCTTTTTAAACCTATCCAAACAACTGAAACGTGTAAAGACTCCTTCATTTCTGTAATAGAATATCCTTTCCTCTGACTATAACAAATGCCATTGTGACTTGCCTGTACCCATTCTAAGTGTTGCTATAGGCTCCACTTTCCTAAAAAGTTTCCATTCCCAACACTAGGACCCCTTTCCCTGTGGCATCAAGAGTGAATTGTTTCTTCCCAATTCGAGACCCTTAATCATGTCTTATTCATTAAGAAGAGAAGAACCCTAACTCCAGTAAATTCGCAATGTCACCTTCAGGTGGCCAGCTGTCAGGTTTTGGAAACAACAGCTTGTAGGCTCTTCCCGTGCTGCCTTCAAGCCCTCTATCAGTTTTGAAACTATCCCAGTTAAATTTCATTTGTAATCTCTCCTTGCCTTCAAAACTATAAAATACCCAAGTCTACCACTGACTGACGTGTTGAGATCACAGTCTACCATGCTGACTAGCATATTCCCATCTCTTCTCTCTTATTTACCATTACCACCACCCTTCTCTCCATCTGTTGTCTTTTATCTTATACTTAAAGCTGACTTCAAGCATTACAGATTAAAAGCTTTTAGTTCCATTTCTGCAGTTTCTAGTTTTTCTGTTTTTAAGGCTTGTAAACATGACTGTAATTACACAATCATGGTATAATGTATACAAGTGAGGAAACTCTTTTTATCCTCTTAAAACACAATATTTTGGGTTGAAGTTAATTAATTCTTCCAACTAGCAAAATACTGATAACACTGTTCAGAGAAGGGCATGCTCAGTTTCTGGAGGTAAAGAACCAGGCACGGTGAGCGAGGTATCCCTCCAACTCAAATTACTATCCTGCACTTCACATATTCTAAATCTCTTTACTGTTAGCATTATGTTCTGGCTACAAAACCACTCTAAAGCTCCCCAGCATTTCCAATATGCTGTGCCACGCAGCTCTATGTAATGCATATAATGCCTAACAGTCTAAGGCACCCAGGACTCAACGACACTCAAATCCACAGTACCTTGCAGCTACAGTCAATAGCAAGAATTCAGACTCTAGCAAGACTTTCATACTGCCAAGAGCTCCCAGCATACATTCCCTGAGGGTGGAGTGAGGGAGATCACCAAGAAGAATTCATAAACAGAAGCCACCAGTTGTCAAATGGCCTCATCAGTCTGTCACAGGATGTGGCTGAGCATGCAAAAGCTTTCATGGTAGCATGGTGATCCTAAGCTTCAGGCAGTTCACATTCTTCCAAAAGCAGGAATTCTGGTCACCAAGTGACCCTGTATTTTGCTACTCCGCTGTCACCCACCGAACTGTCAGAAGGACTCATACCATAGTTGTCCATAAGCTACCCATAACTCGAGAAACATGGGCAGGTCATTCTCACTCTAGAATTAGAAGGCCTACTGGAATACTTCATTTTTAACTCTAGGTCTTGTTCCTCCTTCTAACAAGTCTGACAGAACCTTTCAGACATTTGCAGTGAGAATGTTACTCACCCTGGCTAAGTGCAGACCAAGGTGGCAAAGACAAATCTAGACCAATCTGTCGTCTGAAGATGTTAACACTTCCTTTGACTGAGTGTCTCACCTTCACACAACTTTCAGTCACCACAAAGCACGTGGAAGTTGTTCCTGGTATTCACCTGAAACAACAATCTACAGCATTTATCACTGGAGCTCTCTGGCACTTCCACAGCCAGTAACATCAATCCTTCCCACTGAACAACGTAAATGAGTGTTGTCAACTCTAGATTATTAGTTCTTCATATAAATAAAGTGCTTAAGGAGCAATAAGCAGCAGTGCTGTCAACGGAACACATACCATGTCCACACCACAGCACTTCCTTGGGGAGGACATACTACACGAGACACGAGTGACTGTACCACCTACCATTCTTCCGTTCACTGAGCGGCGGTAGGTTGGGGTTTCGGCCATGCTGGAGGCTGAGGGTCAGCTCGGGCTGCAAGGAGAGCTCCTGCAGCTCATTGGCAACAGCTTCGCTCTGAGGGCTGGGGGCCGCCGAAAGCGACACCAGCACCGGCTCATCATCATTTTCGCCAGCCCCTCCTCCGTCCAGCCCATTTCCAGCAATGACGGAAGGGGGCAGGCACACCACACCGGAGAAATCCACTTTGGCTTTCGTGATGGCAACCTGTAGGACAAACAAAAAAAAAAACCAAATCATAAATCTCAAATTAGAGTCTTAACTCTCATGTCCAGTTCATCATGGCATGCCCATGTTCTAGTGAAATACCTTCTTTAGCACAGTGTTTGTGTTCTCATCATCAGTTCAAATCCAACTAGAGATTGAAACTTGCTAAACTCAGCAGTTTATAAACTTGCATAAACCTCCAACAGCATCACCACAGAAAGTACTGATGAATCTACAGATTACTGTCATTTTCGTTAAAAGTATATGAACATTCCCAACTTTTGGCACTTTAGGAACTCAGTCTTTAGACACAGGTTGAGTTGTTCCAGTGAAATCAGCTTACTCAGAACCCTGCGGAACTCTCGATTACTGTCCTTTTATACCAACAAGAGCGTTTCAACAGGACAACTGTCAATTTGAAATGCAGTCTTGTAAAGTAATCTTCCATAATAAACCTGGAAGGACAGCCAAGTACAGCAAATGAGGATTTTCAAATAAAATCATCTGCATTTCAAAAAAATAATTTTCTTGCTCCACTCTCTTCCCCATTCACTATCAGTGAAAAATGAATGCAAGAAAAACAGTCCACAAAGTAAACAAAAAAGCTTTCCTAAAACCTCAGCTACAGTAATTGAAATGTGCCATATTTAAAGGGCTTTAATGAAATAAGCAGTTTTTAAATGTTCCATGCTATTTCCAGAATTCTTTAAATAAGTATTTAAAAGCCACCACTATGTTAAAGTTAAAATTCTTTTATGTTCAATAATTTAAACAGATACAAACCAGCTGGAAGTCTCCAGTGAAACGGTTACGCTGTCAACATTTAAACAGTAACAGACATTATACAAGGGCAATCATATTTGGTTTTGATTAATGAAGATGGAAGTCTCCTGCTTCTTAGCCTGCTGCTGTTTCAACCAGTCTAAACTCTCAAGACTACCACTATGTTACTCTGCTGCACTCTAGTTATTCATCAAGCCAAAGGTATTTCCAGAAGCTAACCCAGCTGCAAAAAGATGCAGGTAAAGCAAGCTGCAAAGCAGCAAAGTAAAAACCATCAGGGTAATCCTCCAGAAATCAATCAGCAAGTGCAAACTTGGAGCAGTGTTTTTAACAATGCAGTTTATTATTAATCATTCCTCACTTAACACTCACAATTCACCTGAATGAGCGCGACATTCAACACATTAATAGCTGATAAAGTAGCTCAAATAGTCATTTTCCCCACTTCCATTTCAGTTTCGTACTTCATTTGATTAGCAATGTTTGCTCTGCTATTAATAACCAGAACAAAGTTACAAGTGGTAGAACATTTGTTTCAAAAACGTGTTCAGTGTATATTCGAGGCAACAGTAAGAATTTGCTGGTAACAAATACATGCTGTTTCATCCCATGTTGTTATACATTCATTCCCAGAACCCTAGGTCATGATCTGAAGAGAAGCAAGGAAAAGAAGGGTGGAGAGGGAAAAAAGTAAACAATAAAACCCACCAACTGAAGCTGGTGCTTGTTACAACAAAATAAATGAGACTGAGCCAAACCTTACTGCCACAAGAAGTATTGCTTCTACTTCAGTTACAATTTGGCTAGAAAGCGCCTACCCCCTCCTTGATACATTTCCTGTCCAAGGCAAACATCACTGGTATCCATTGGAGAGCAAATTGTAACGGTACAATCGGGATTATGCTGTCTCTTCACAGTGGGTACAGAAAGCCTGGAAACACACACCCTTTAACCACAGACTTGGAATGTTAACAGAGTTCGGTAAGCTACAGCAACCCTCGTAAAGGCTGCAAAGGGTTGAATCATGACCAATATGCTTGGCCTCTGTCTTTGTAGGGATGGGAGGCCTGTGGATAGGGGCTAAAAGGAAGAGTAATTACTCAGTTAGGAGGCTGGCTGGTAGGGACTGCTGTCACCGCCTTACAGGAGCCAAGCCAACATGCTTTATCGCAGGAGGCACGCTGGAGACACTACACTGTTCCTAGTGCCACATGGCGGTTAGGTCAGACCAGGCAGGAGGACAAGTGCAGCCAGGCCTGAATCCACTAACAGGTGACGTACATATCTAACGCCCAGCCAGCAAGCATTTGGAATGGCAGAAGACTCAACCTTCCCCCCTCGATCCATCCTAGAAAAGGAGTTCCTTCCGCTTCCCACGAGGAGACAACAACGCTTGACATGTCTCAAAGTCAAACCTGCCTCGACCAGGAAAACAGCAGATGTACTGGGGAACTTCTAGGTATACTCCCAGTAGCCAGCGCACTGAAACGATATCCCTTCTGTGAAAGCACAGTGCCCAGGTACAGTAAAAGCAGCCTCGCCTAGCCAGCCTAACGTAGAGCAGAGCAGAGCAGTGCTCGCGCATCAGTTTGCTGTGTAACCCTGAGCAACACCATACCAAGTGGTGTTAACTGGTACTGGGATTACAAACCAGAAATTCTCCAGGAAACTGTCCAAGGGAACTTCGTCACTGGGGTTGGACTGTCACTAGAATTGCACCTGAAACTGCAGGTTTCCTAACTCATGCAGAGGATGACGCAGATGGAAGGTATCTTCTTAATTCTAGTCGCACTGTCTTTCAAAGTCTCTCCCATGTCAAAGGTAACACAGCTTAAGCAAATCTTGCATTGCCTTGCTATTCATTCTTACCCTGCCACTACGTCCTGCGTTGTGCCAGCAGTGCTGCTTGCACAGCCACACTGCAAACCACATCAGAAAGCTGATTCAGCCAAAATGCAGGTTCTCCCGGGTTATTTTCAGCCGGATTGATTCCTCCATAGTTGAACCAGCAGAATACAGGCGAACACCGCCACACAATGCAAGAAAAAATCACAGTCTGACTCTCTGCATCTCAAACAGCCTGCACAACAATTCTATTGCTCCAAGTAGGGTTGCAGCTCAAATCAAACTAAACTGGGATGAACCATTAAACGCATTAGGAAATCCTGTCTTCTCCTTCCCCCACATCACCCTCCCATGTTAGACCAGCACAAGAATCTGCAGAGACACATGATGATAAACAAATGAGAAAACTGGCCCAGGTGTGAAAGCTAGTCTTCTGGTTCCCACCGCAGCTAAATCAGGACCCTGGTGCAGTTTGCCGTGCAGCCACACCAACGCTTGTGCCAGCACTGCACAGAGGAGAAAGAACCTGCTTACACGGCTACTACATCCAAATATCTAGTCACTACCTACGGGAAAGAACTCTTTCAGAGCAATGTCAAGTGTTAGTACGCAACATAGCCTCACTTAAAAAAAAATAACATGTATCGGTCCACAAGATTACAGTAAAAGCTATAATTGGGTGAGTTTGATTTTAATGGTTTCAATTAAAAGTCTGATGAGGACATGGAGGGATTTGGAAGCTGCTTTGAGGGTTTACAGTCATTCATGCTGCATTATTTGGAACTCCTGTGAAAGGCATGGAATCCTTTTCTGTAACCAGCAGCAAGGCTGTTTTTAGACTTCCCAGACAGTTATACCACTCTATAACTGTCATTGTAGAATGATCGGTTAGTTACAGACATTAATATTTAGAACCTAATTAAAATTTTAAGATGTTTGTTTTCTTGTCATTCCTGAACAGACTAGAAACTTTCCCATAAAGAAATGTTCCATACCATGATCTTTGAGTGAGTCACCCAGAAGTGGATGGACAGTCTTAAGAGCAAGTATTTCTTATCTTCGACAAGGTTTCAGGATGAGTGCCCTCAAGGATTTTTATCTGTTGCCTAACCAAACAAAAGCTTTCTATCACAGCATTTTTCTACTTCTGGGCCAGCTGCTTCCGGGACAAGAGTGGATGTCATCCCACAGATGTTCTACAGCAGCAACACCACCGTAAGCAACCCTCAAGCCCTCCACTGTCCAGCTGCTCGTTTCTGTCCCTACACTGCCTCTTCTTCAACTGGGAAATCAATTTAGCTAAAATCCAGCCGCTTTTTCTGCATGTTGAGCTAAATCCATTCCCCAGTCTAGTCCATTGCCAACTCACACACAGCTGTGTCACCATAGTGCAGGGGCAACGGTGAGCTGTCAGAAGCCAGGAGTGCTCAAGTTATGTCGCTATAAAGCCCAAACTCACTGCCTCAACAATACAAGCACAGACCGCAGCACAAGGGAGAAGATGGAGCTGCTCTAAAGAAACATTACACACTACTCCTAAGTATATAAGTCATCATTATCCCTTTCTGACTCTGGACACATCTAACGAACTTCCATTTCAGACCAACATGGCAGAGCCAATTTTGTGCAAGTGAGAAGATTAAGAACCACAGCCAGTAAGAATTTTTGGAAAAAGATGATCTTTATCAAACCTGCAAACTATGAAGACTATATTGCAACTTCTACATGGTAGTTTTTTAGGTGCATCCTCTTGTCATCCCATCACCATATCAGAGTAAACACACAGTAAACCTGATTAGCTTACTTGTTGGTGTTAAAATATTCTACTTTGCCTTTACCCTGTGATAAAATCACTTACAGAAACTTCTCATAAGGCTGCTCAAACAGACTCACTGAAGGATGGCTCAAAGCCCGAGAGGTGAGAGGGAAACAAAACAGGCAGACACATACAGTTCTGAAACCTATCCAACCCACAGTAAGCTGGTTCACGGAGCTAAGTGAAAAGAAAACGGGGAGGGGGAGAAGGGATTAGGATTAGTTTCCTGCCATTTTAGCTCCACTAATCATCCCATCATAAGGCCAGACAAGCACCAACATTGGCACAAAGAAGCAACCAAGGCATGCATCCAAGACCGCCCCTTTTGGCAAGAGCTATCTTAGATCAGCTTAGCCGTATCATAAGACCACATCCTCTGGTTAGACACTAAACTGGCGTTGCCAACAGAGGGAACGGTCCAGCCTGCTTGTTCCTCACCTCCTGTGGGCCAGCACAGGCTGAACCAGATCAAGGACCTGACCTGTGTTAAATCTGACCCGGCCACACACACACCAACCAGTTTTAATCTGCATCAGTTCCGGATCCGGCTTGCCACCCGGCCACATATAAACCTGGGCTAGCATGAGGGAGAATGAGGCACAAGGCAATAAAAAAGAAATCAGGATAGCTACTTTTGGTAGCAGTGTCACCCTAAGGTGTTGTTATACAGTTTAATCTGTCCAACATTCATGCTGGACATGGACATATGCGCTACGTCTTCATGCATTCGACTTCTCTCGATTTTGGCAATATTCACATACCCATGGCAGAATCAACATCTTGACAGTCAGTATTTAAATCAACCAAAGAACACTACCATCTTCCCTACCATGAAACCTCAATAACCAGAGGAAAACACATGAAACAAAAGGAATTTAAAAATAAGTAAGTAAAAATCAGAGAAGCACAGAAATAATTTTTAAAAGAGCACAATACCCAAATCAAGCAAGGACACCTCTATAAACAGCTTTCCCTTGTTTGCATTTTGAGGCTGAGTTGCCAGGGTAATAGCAATTTCCTACCAATTTAAGAATTGCTAAGCAACCTCCAGAACCTAACAGCAACAGCATGCGTGTGCAGCTGGGCTATTTTGAGAAGACAGGTTTTTTTATTTTAAACTTAAGAGCAGCCTTCTGTTAAATGATTATGCCAGTTGAGATCACCCAGCCAAGAGAAGAGGCAGTCTTGGGTCGAAGTAGCTCTAAGTGGATGAATTTTGAAATGAGTGGGAAGAGAATGCTGTGACATGCCCAAAGGCAACTATACCCCCCAGGTCATTGTAAATCAAAAGAATAACCCAGGAGAAGTGAAGTTTGCAGCAGATGGAAGCCAAAGCATCACATTAGCTTAAGAAGTTGTAACGATCAGAATGAGAGATACTCCTTTTATCTTTAGACAGCAAAGAAAAGTCACCAACAGGAAGACCTCCAAGGTTGTCTTTAAAAAAAAAAATTAGTTTCCTGTCAGTCAGCTTATACCCAGGCACACAACTGTTGGCAGAATTACTTCTCCAGTTGAGAGTCAAACTGATGACACTGTCCAAGAAGTATATACGACACAGTAAGCAACGAGACAAGCATCATAAAGACAATATAATAGCTGACAATATAATAGCTCCTTCTTGAGGAACCACTGCAAGTTAAGAAACCAAACTATGCAGACCACTAAAGAGAGACCTTCTTAGATGATGGACTTTTATTTTAACATACATATTCCACATGCATTTGGCTACTGTAAAATGAACCAGCCATCAACTTACTTCACTTTCACAGTAATGGGGGGTAGGAAGAGGAAAAATGGCAAAAGGAGTCAAAAAGTAACCAGATTTGTTCTGGATTAGAACCAGAGATTTGAAGGTGCCAACTGTCCATCTTACCATGATCACAAGCCACTACCCTACAAAGCCCCTGATAAAAATGCAAGGATTGCAACACACGAGCGAAGATGCTGGTAAAACATGGACGAGCACAACTTTCTAACAGAGCTAAAGAATTTGGATCTGTACGCATAGCGTGCCAGAAACGTTACAGTAAGAGAGGACATCCTGGAATCATCACCAGAAATCTCTCCACTACTGCCTCCAGCAAATCTATCAGTACAAGAGTCAAAACACATACTGGGGCCAGGAAGAAAATGACAAGAAATGTTACCAGACAAAAGGCATGAACAGCTGTATAGAGATGTTAGGATTTGAGAGGGGAGAGATGCAAACATCTAGTGCAAACCAATCAACTGCACAACTTCTGCTGTAGACAACCACAGCCTCACTCATGATTTTAACAAGCACTCATCAAGCACCGTATTTCTCAAGCCCTAAGTATTTCCTTCATAAGACACTAGCATTTGTTTCACTCATCCCAGCAGTGACAGAAAGTCTCTAAAAGGTCTTGAAAAATCATCATTAAACAGCCATTTCTTAAAAACCACAAATAGCAGGCTAAGAAATGTAGTTTGGCATTCCAGATTTTTTTAAAGAAATACTTTTCATGATTCAATATTTGGAGGAACTTTGCGGCTTTCCAGCTCACGGAATGCTGGGTACACAGAAGAACTGATAATACCGAAGCTAGTTTTGAGAATCACAATGATATTTATATATCAACAATATATAAACAATCCTTGCTCAAAAAGAATGACCTCCCCACCGATTTCCGAAATTCTTATTTAAGCTCAAAGCGTGAACGAGGAAGGCATCCTAATTCCAGAGGACACTGCGCCTGAAACTGGTGAAGCACTTATAGACATATAATTCTATCATACCTCTCAGTGTGTTGAATTAACCATCTAGCTTGGGAGACTAAAGAGGACAGCTACTGAAGAAATAACAATTTCTACTGAAGTTCAAAGAACAAAAGAGAGCAAAAAAGATGCGATGTTCAGGTCCCAACTGTCCATGGGTACACTTGTGTATTTTAGGCCTCGGTCACGATATAGTTCAACATTATAATTAAGAGGAAATCAGCCTTCTGCTTCTGAGCTATTGGTTCCTGCTGCTTCCCTTTTGTCTGATCTAATGAGTGTGCACCCACGGGATGACTCAGGTCAGCTGAACCAGCAGATGATTAACTCGCCAAAAGATTAGAAATCTTTTTCTACAGGATCAGTCAGCTAGCTGGACGCGCCTTGTGGCTGCATAGTCACCAGCTCCGATGCAAAGGAAGAAGCAGGAGTGCACAGCTGCATAGAGGTTTGACCAGCCTTTGCAACAGCAGCTCAATGAAGGATCAAGTGAACTGTAACGCCAAAGAGCACACTTAAACATCTAGCAGCGGTGCCAACTTAAGCAGTCTGCTACACATTCCCACTCTCATACCTTCTTCATTGTGAAACCAGCATAAATTTGAGGGAGACAACATGTACTGGACCAGATGAAAAATAATCTAGAAAAAACCACTTCTTTCCAGGAGGATCTGTTCCCCAGAGTGGCTCACCACGGCCACAAAAACAGCTATGCCAGCAAAACAGAGGGAGCTGGGAAAGGGAGAGGGCTGCTTCAGCCTGCGCTGGTGCCAAAGAAATGCACGATGAACTACAGTGTGTTTAGAACAGGATTGCCTGCTTTCCACCACCTTCTGACTGACTTCCTTGCAACTGCTGTGTGATGCATTTTTCAAAATTTCCTTCGTGTCGGAGGCAAAGCATTCCTCCCCGCCCCATAGGGGAGAGCAGATGAAGCAACGGATTCAGCCAGCAGCAAAGGCATGTGGCCACAGATGCCAACAACCAATGGAAGCAGGGAGGCTGCAGCGAGCTAGAAAAGGGAATGCTGATGATCTGCAGCCAGATGTGCGCTTTGACTTGGCGACTCACGGCAGGAAAACTGAGGGGCTGAGAAAGTCAAGGCACTCATGTTGAGTGTGGATTTAGGGCAGACTGGGACGAGAAAGTCATTGGACAAGAGGAGAGTGGAAATAAGACCTGCGTTTGCAAGAGTGTTTCTTGTGAGAAGATTTGAACTCTGGGACAAGAACTGGATGGCCTCGAGCATAACAAAGTGGTGACTTGGGCGAGGAAGGAAAGATACCTCAGAGAACCAATCTAGACTAAAACAAAATAAATTCTAAAAAGGCAAAAAAGGCAATAAAACAAAGGTATTCAATTTCAGTCAGTTCAGTCCCTGGCACAAGCATTCATGTCAGGACAAAGCAGCAGGCAAAACTGCAGAACTTAGGAACCTTAAGGAGTTTATAGCAATTTTTTGGCAATTTCCTTTTGTGAGTTTGAGGAAGTAGTTTTACATTCTATCTAATTCAGTCTGATCACCAGCTGTGACAGAGGTTCATATTGTATCGCTTCACCTTAGTTTGAAATTCTCATCTTCTCTCTTTCAAACCTAGTGGCTCTGCAGCCACAGAGCACAATTCAGCTCCCTGTTCTGATGGAAAGCTACACCTTGAAAAATGCTTGGTTTCCCACCGTGCCAGCAATCTGAACCCTGCAACCACAGGTTTATTAGATCTCATCCAAAAATGAACCCCAAAAAACCCCAGAGGAGCAGGGCCTACTGAAAAGTGAGATTTCAGTTACCTCATGTTCGGTATAGTGTAAAGCCAAAGCCTGAAACAGTCTGCAAGTTTTCTGACCCCAGTCACATTCTTTAGTCATGACAGTATGAAACTGTCTCCAGAAATTAAACCAATCTGCACTGACTTTGCCTCTCCTCCCCGTCAACGGACACTGGGTGCGGAATGCAAATTTCTTTGAATGTATTAGCATCTCCTACTGCAGCTACCCAGCATGACATTCATTTCAGTGGAAAGTCCAGCAGTCAGACTGAGTTACCAGATGGTCTGTTCCCTTATTCCCCGGTATAAGAGCTGACTTTACACCCTTGAATTTCCCCAGTACTGAAAAAATCACTAACAATTTTCTTCGATGGTTCAGAGAAGCATACGTTGATGTTACTCTCTTGCCTAAGCTAAGCAGTTCATTGAAAAGACGTAGCAAATCCTCAAGAGGTGCCCCCTACCATGTAAATCTAATGAATGTGGGTAAGAACGTGGTGGAGGGGGGGGGGAATCGGTACTGCTGCTCTTCTTTGCCAATTCAAAGGATACCAAGTGCAGCCTTCACAGCTTCTTTCTTTGAAGCAACACTACAGAGCCAGCACACAAAGGACATCTAAACCAAGACTTTTGTTCCAGTGCTAGAATAAATCAAAATACTTTCTGTTCTTTACTATAAAACTCAGCCTAGGACCACAGATAATGTCTAAATGCATGATTCTCTTTTGAGTACTACTGTATCATGGTAAGCTCAGTCGCAGTTTTGCAGACGTTACGATTTTACTGTATAGATACGACTGTCTGCCTCTACAGGCTCAAATAAACCACCCCAGCCAGCCAAGCATCACTAACACTGGGAAGAGTTTGCAACGCAGTACCAGCTAACTTGTGACAAGTCTGACCAATTGCTAGGCAGCCGTGCAAAGGGCACAAGTGTGCCACTTATACTGCATACTACAAAGCCCTTGCTCGACAGCTGGCACGCCTGATGCTAGTACAAACTCAAAATATTCCCTCTCTAACACACTACTATCCCTCATGTTTAGTGACCACAAGCAATTTTCATTTAAGCACGTAAGAACAAAAGGTGCAGACTAAAGACGTCAAAGAGAATACAATACATACCTTATTCACAGTTCCCACGGACAAACCCAGCTTACTTCCATGCCAGCAGCTCTCTCCCCAGTCACTGAAAGGGAAAACAGGACACACATACTCAGAGACCTTAAACAACCACAGCCCATTTTCTCCTTTAAGACCAAGGAGCAAAATCCTTCATCCAGGATTCTTCTTTTATATAATCTTTAACTCATTTGGCATTCACAACAGAAGTTGGACTGAAATACCATCGAGACTGCCACACTTGCACGCACATACCCATGCTTCTTGCAGAGCAGAACTTTTACCGTAGAACTGTTGGTTTGTCAGTTCTGAAGAATGTACCGTTTGAGATTTACTGAGCCAGAATATTCACCAAACGATGCACTCAATCTTCCCATCTTTGTACTGACATCATTATTAAACACTGGATAGTACAAGTTGGAGACTGTTATGGCTAGTTTATTACACCATGTTATTCATCCAAACAAAACCAAGGAAAGATAAAAGAGATTTGTCAGTGCAACGGGAATCCCATTTTGAGGGGGGCAAGGGGGGGAAGCATCCAGCACACCTTAAAAACTCCTAAATGTACTGAAGTAACACACCACTTTTCTCCGGCAATACAGTTTAACAGGCGTGCACAGCAGGACTTGACTAGAACATAATTACTTCGGAGGATCTGGAAGACTATTGTCTCAAAGGGCAATAAAAAGGGTTGGGAGTTGATTTGTAGTAGCTGTACTTTCACTCCTACTTCCTCTGCCACCTTAAAAAAAATACAAATCATGGTATAAAGGTTTTAACGCAAAGTTTCCATTCCATTTCCTCCTCTGAGCTTTTCAGGCTTCAGGGCTTCCTAGACACCAGAAGCACAGAAGTGCAGCCGAGTGCCAGGATATTCTGTCAATAAGAGAACATAAAAGAAATCCAGGCACCTCCCCAGATACAAACTTCAGACCAGATGGACTTAAGAAACAAGCTTTAGCATGGCTAGAGAGGGGGGGAAAAAAGTGAAAAAATAGAACGAGCTGTCTGTTACCTTAACATCAGAGGGAATGAGGCCAATTAGACTGATTAGTCTCTTCTGAAGAAGGAATGACCACAGCTAGACATTTGGATAATTGGCACATTGCAAAGTTTGAAAGAGTTCCCTGATCCCCAACAAATAAAAGAAGGAAGCTGTTTAGGAGCAGCTACAGGTAATGAATTGCACAGCTACTTGGTCAACTCTCCTCCAATTAACGATGTGCACGAGAAAGGATTTACAATACCAATGCAAATAAAAACACATAAGGACACTACTTCTTCAGAAGCTTCCCTTACAATGCCTTTCAGAGAATGTTTCATTTTTTCTTTGAATAAAATGTGTCAGCACATATTTATCATGTCTCTACCACAGAATCATTCTGCCACCTCTTACCGTATGTGTCATCAAATCAATATTTAGAATTACTTACAACCACTTAAACAATTAATGTGAGAACCCAAAACAAGTGATTATTATTTTCTTTACTAAAGCAGCCAAACAGATAAAACTGTAATTAAAATATGATCATGATGCAAGGCTACAAAACCAAGTATATACATCCAATGTACATTTCAGAGTTTCAGATCCTAGATTTCCTAAAAGTCAAGGCAAAAAGGGCTGAAGAAGTCAAGGAGAGTCTTCCACAAAGATAGTAAACAATTAACCACTGTAAAGAGTTCAATATTCCAATCTGATGAACAAAGTGCCTTATTATATAATCTGATACTGTAATTTTGCTGGAGCATTCTGCTGATGGCATTAAGCACATAACATCACAATTTAGGTATGGAAAGTTTGCTTGTCATGGTGTTGGGTTTTTTTAAATCACAAATTATAAGTGAGTAAAATGTACCCATATATTAAATCTTTATTCCAGGGCAAGATTTTGGCATTGTTTGGTTTTGAGTGAGATCTTTTTTTTATTTTACTGTTTGTTGGGTGGGGTTTTTTAAGACACAGGTACCCGTGAAACTGCTTTTCACACATGAAAGCATGGAGAAGTTAGAGACATGTTACATTTAAAGATTTCCGCTGGCCAATCCTTAATTTACATTACCCCTGGTTCACTGGATATTCCCTTACAAGTTAAGGTCGCAAAAGCACTGATAAATCTGGACAAACACCATACTGCTGCATTTAATTTCCAGCACCCAACATCCATGTTCTCCTGAACCTCATTTATGAGTCAAAACAGCTCCAACACTGAGCTTTTTCTTGGTCTACCCACCCTACCACCCGGCACAGGGCATCTCCTGGTCTTTATACAAGTGGGACCCCATAACCAGTCAAAACCCATCTTTTTATTTTCTTTAGCATGTTCATCTCTGGAAAACTTCAAACTGATGAATATTCCAGGTGAGAAGAATATACCAGGCTATCCCTAACCAGCTGTCATGGTGAGGCAGAAGGGGGAAAGACCCTCTCTGTACATTCCCAGTTCTACATCCCTTCCAAGGCACTCGTTTCCAGAAAATCACTGCCTCTTAAGGTATGCATGAAGATTTAAAATACATAATACACAGATACACGCAGTGATTTTCTGGCATCTTCGCAAAAACTTGGCACCACCCTTCAGAAAAGTACATGCGAGTGTGTGTACGTGTACCCAAAAAACACTCAGAAAACAGGACAAATTAGTTCAGTAACTTCCTTGCCTCAGTTTATTTACCTCTCCTAAGTTTCCAGCGCTTCCATTAGCCTTCTCAGGTGTCCAGAGATCCTTGTTCTCCCACACATAACTCATCCTCCAGGACAGCATGTATTTAACTTTCTCTACTAAGAACTAAAGTTTTATTCCAGGTGCTCTGGCCAATAAAAGGCCAACCGTAGAGCTTTCAGTCCCATTTGCCAAGGAAGTTCCTGCTCGTTCTTAGGTGGTAAAAGTATTGCATCCTGCAATTTACTGCTTAGTCACCTAAACCCCAAGTAGGAGATAAACTGGCTTGCAATGGACATGGACAGTCATTGACTTGTTTTCTAATCTGTGTGCCATTAAGACATGCTGCAGGTACGGTGTATTTCTATCATTACCCTTATTCCCATGGAACTTCAATCCAGCTTGAAGACGGAACAACAGAAAACACAGGCACACCCCGCCTTCAAAATAACCAGTCAGACTACACAAAAACTTAGCAGAACAGCCTTACAACTGTGATGAAAGACAAGCTCTTTACTGCTCCTTCTATACTGCAGCGAGCGAGCAAAGATTGATCTGATAACCGAGACGTTTTCTGGCAAAACTCCACAGTTAAACTGCTTTTGTTATTCTTTGCCTACAGCACAATCAAAACATTCCTCCAGCCCTCCTTTTTCCTCTCACTATACAGTCCATGCAGGCAAAACTCTACTGTCCCAGATTTTCTGAAGAAAAAACAGTGTCATCTCTAAGAAATGCAGGAGTCTCATCTTGCTGATAAACTTCCCCATCCAATGGAAATGTTTGTATGTCAGTGTTTACACGTTCAAGCCAAATGGCTGCTATTCCAGTGATTACAATGGCTTATTGCCTTCGCTGGTGACTTGGCGTTCGAGCACGTCTGAACAACACAGAAACTCTCGGACGTGATTTGCCAGGCTGAATTCATATCCCGTCTCTCCAACAGCCATATTACCTCTCGGATGGAGGCTCTGAAAAGATTCAGACTGATGGAAAGCACGTGGGACAGGACGTATGAGAGAAGTCCGAGAGACAGTTGGATTAGGCTTTCATTAACTTGGCCCTGCCAATCACTCTGAGAAACCTCTCAGCCAGGTCTGGGTCCGTCTTACACAATGGAAGAGAAGCTAAGTTACAATGCAGGCTGTAATTACATTCTGTTGGGAAACTTCTTATATTGCTATAAAAATCAGAAGAGAGGGGAAAAATAATTTTTAAAAAATCATTCAAGTAGAGTCTTTCCAAGCTTTTCCAAAAGTTGCTTCCTGAAGGAGAAAGAGTTTCCCTGTACTTGGCAGAAAGTGAATCTTGTCTCATCTTCGCTCAGAGCTGTACCTTGACACATATAAACAGTCGCAGAAAGAATGAGTTCATCATAACATGGGTATGGCTGTGTGTAAAGGATGAGCTCATTTGAGTAAGCCTAAACAAGGTGTCAACCGTATGGATCAACTGTGCAGTGAAGACATCCTCAGTGTTCTACCACAGAAAGGGTAGAACTCAGGGAACCACAGGATATACACATCCCCTCCCTAGTGTGGCTACAACTAGTTGTAATTGCCATATATTACAGGAAGCATTAATTTGAGGTTGAAACAATCTGTGATGGAGACTCCTGTCCCAAAACAAAATTCATTTCACAAAACTAGATGTATCATTTCAGTCTCCTGTTCCCCTAACGTGAAGGTACTCCAGAGATGATGTGTAGTTAGCACATTTGACTCACTGAAAGAAAATTCTGCATTGCTTTACGCCAGAGGCTCCTGCACTGTGGTACATACACACACCAGTATGCACCCCTGGCAAGCAGAGACGTCAGCAGCAGCAGCAGCTCCTGACCATGTCTAGGGGAACATTTTTATTCCAGTGAATCAGGAACTTCCACAGAGGCAGCCCCCAGTGATCAGCTGTTAACAAACAACGTGCTGGCGCATGCAGCAGCAGCAGCTACCAGGCTTCTGCTGCCGCGCTCCGCAAAAACCCTGCTTTTCTGGATCAGCAGGGCCAAAGCGAGCTGAAATAGGGAGCACAAGTTAATTAAGAAGGATAAGTAGAAGTAGTCGACATGCTAGTTTGTGGGCAGGAGAGCAAAAGCAGACGGATGGCATGAGGTTAAGGTGCAAAAGAAAATCCCCAATTAAAAGCTCAGCCTCTAGCTTTCAAGATTTAAAGAGACTTGTGACTGTGTGTTAAATTTCACCTTCTTACAGAGATGTTATCAATACGGCTGTGTGCCTAAATCCAAAATATTTCTTCACACAGAAAGAATGATGCTGCACACACACAAGAAAATGGGGGCGGGAAGGGGAAAGGAATGTTGCACAAAGTAAATTAATTACTTCCATTTCTGAAATATAAACCAATCTAATTTAAACAATTACGGTGCCTTGCTCAGTGACAAACCCTCAGATTTATCTGTGTGGAAAATAAGCATCTCGTATCAGAAATAGAAAAAGATCAAAGAAAGCAAGCCACTGTTACAGGCATTGTTTCTTCACGTCTGAAAACAGTGTCCTGCTGATGGCAGATTCCTGTAGAAGCTGCATGCACCGTTTGCCCTCGACAAGGACAACCGGCGTTTAAAAATCGCCAGGCACTGACTGACCACGGTGGCATACCTAAGCCTGGTAATGTAAACTGTCCTCACCCCACTGCCATTCGTTTCCCTTGAAGAAGCCACTTAACAGTGTTTGTACCCCATAAAGCACTCAAAGGAGGGAAGGTAAAATATACACATTAACCACACACACACTACGTCCCTGAAGCGCTGAACAGGGTGTTTGACAAAGGAACGAGTTTCTGCATTCACACAAACTCATCCATTTCATCTATTTGACGCAGGCACATAAAAGAAGAATCAGAGGAACAGTTTTAAGCTGTGGTTCCAAAAATGTTCCCTTTAGCTGCAGCTCTCACTAATCCGACGCTGTGCTCCCTCCCCTCCACTCCAGCTATGCATTACTTCGGCCCTCCCCCATCTTTTATTCTGGGGGCCGAGGGGGAGTGGAACAGAACATGCAGAGATTAAAAATCAGGTCTGTAACCTGGCTCAGCAGGCAGCCCCACGGGCATACCATCACTACCGAGGTGACAGCACACAGGCTGGGGGGGACAACAAAAATTTTAGAGAGGCAGATGGGAATACAAGCTGTTTAAGACAGCCTCACCCCTAAAAGAAACGTCTGTGTAACCACATCCTCTGTTTTCAGTCTCAGTTCAGCAATGTGTCCAGCAGGAAATAATTAGATTTGGCTTTCCCAGAGTAGGTGTTTGACGGTTTCAGACTGCTGAACAGTTGCTTTTTCTGCTTCCTCTTCAACAGTTTCTCAGGAAAAGACACTGACCCTCAGGACACAGTTGATTAAAAAAAAAAAAATTAAAGGAAGAGCATTGTGTAACTATAGTAAGATTTACTAATTGTTACCTCTTTTACACGGAGGAAATCAACTGTACTCTTCAAAAGGGATCTTAATCATAATACTGAGTTATCAATAAGTAAAAAGACATTGAGACAGTTCAATTATATGGTCTGCACTACAGGAAGGACAGCTGAGTGTAGAGAGTAAAGACAGAAGACTCTTGGAATTGTCATAAATTGTGCTTTTGAGGTAAAAGCATATATGGAGACACCTCGTGCATTCCAAATGAGTGTAACAATTAAGCTTGTGATAATGTTTTGACACATCCTAAGAATTTATCTGCTTTCTGGTCTAATGTCTGAACCCCTTTTGCTCTGATCCTCCTCTGTATCTAGTACAGCTGCCCTTTCCCCCCACCAAATACCTCACAGTAACGTAATCATGGCTCAACAGTGAAGGAAATCCAGTAGGGATTTTTATTATGAAGATTAAATTAAGGGGTATTTTGATTGCCTGAATGTACATTTCACCTGGAGGTTCAAGGATGAAAGGGTCTGTGAAAAATGCTGCTGCTTTACCATGCCAGCAGAAGCCAGTTATAAAAACAAGTCATAGGCAAGCACTCCTCCCCAAACCCAAGTTTCCATTATTTCATATTCAAAGGGACAAAAATTTAAAGGCTGCTTTTGGAAAACCCCCATATTCTCTTTGCCCTCTGCCAAAATGTCTTCTGTACTCCCTCTCCGCATTTTATTTCATGATCTGCTTGCTATCTGAACATTTGGGGGTCTTCTCCCACGTCATGTTAGAGGGGAAGGCCTTAATTAAACAGAAAACAAAGCTGCTTCCACAACTGCTGGAACCAGCAAACATGGTACTTACATTTTGTACAGAACAACATGACGCCCAAGAAGCAATAACTAGCAATATTTCACTCTTTTCCTGAAATCACATTTGGTATCTCAATTGTATGTGAGGAAGGACTGAAAAAGGCTCAGTAAGTTAATATCTGGTAATTACGAAGGGCAAATTTGCCTACTTTGAAAAGCTTCTGGCATTTGCTTTCAGCCCTTAGTCTCTTTCTCCTTTCAGCAGAAAGCACGAATCTAAAGAACAGAAAAGGAGTTTGCAGTCAGCTTCAGATCACACACTTATTTTTAAATCTATTATTAGATTCTATTTAATCACAACTATTAGATCACTCATTTAATCACTGCAGCACATGGGTGTCCCTCTCATTTCACATTCAGAAGTGGCTGAAGTATTTTTGGAAATGCTTATGAAGACCTAAAGGTATTGTAGAATCCTAATCATACAGTATCACAGAACGGTTTGGGTTGGAAGGGATCTTAAAGATCATCTAGTTCCAACACCCCTGCCACGGGCAGGGACACCGTTCTATGCTTCTAGCAGTTCTCAGTATGGATTTTAAGTGTCTTTACAAAAGCCTATTCATGAGTTTTGTACCAGCAGCAAGATACACTTCAAAATCAGTGCTGAAAGTTTGTTTGTATATTTACCTGAAAGTAAAACCAACACACAATTAGAAAACACACTTTCACTATGCCATGGCTAACCAGCCCTGATGTCAAATGCTAATTTAAAATAAAGACAGGATTGTATACTGAATTTTCTCAATGCAAATGCTGGGATAGACACATTCAGTCCAGAATGGCTACATTTTATATTTTCTAAATATTCAAAGCTGTGTCTTCAAATCCTACTCACAGATAAAGAGCACATTTTGTTCCCCACGATGCAGAAAAAAAAAAAAAAGCTTCAACAGAAACATTTTTCATGCTTTCAAAATACACTTCCTATCGATGGTAGACTAAGATGCAGTTTCACGGCAGAAACACTGATACTGTCTGGACAAACACGATACGACAAAGGAAGTGCTCTAAGCAGCACCAAGCCCGAAACCCCTTATTCAGCCCACTCAAGGTTCACCTAAGCAGCACCAAGCCCGAAACCCCTTATTCGGCCGGCTCAAGGTTGATCTTGTCCAAGAGAACCGTGTTAGCGCACGGTGTGCATGCTGCAGCAGACGAGCACACAGGGGCAGTTCATGAAGGTCGCAGGAGGGTGTTTCCACTTACACACGAGGCTAATGGTCAGTTTTCATCCTCGACTGGGGGATATGTGAAATTACAGTCCTCTGCGCTACAAGATCCGACAGCCACGGAGAGGGAGGTCTGGTCCCAGCCGGACAGACGTCTGGGACACACGGCTGTTACCTTAAGCGTCCATTTAGGCACAGCACGGCCAAGCATCTTTTCAGTGGGGAAAATGAACCCCGCTGAACACAACCTGGCGTACGGACGGAGCGGTGGGGACGGCAGGAGACTGCTGCTGCACAAACCCTTGTGACCTGCTGTCACCATCGCCGGGCCTGTGGAATCGGGAGAGCGAGCACGGGAAAAAAACACCGCGACCCACTCACCGCGAGGCGCTCGGGACGTGAGAGGGGAAACGGTGCGGGGGACAAGGCGGGGAGAGCACGGACGGGGGTGCAAGAGCGAGACGGGGGCCGAGGGGAAACGGGCGCGGGGGGTCCGGAGGGGGCGAGGCCGGCCCACGGCCGGGGGGGGCGGCCGGGACCCCACGGAGCAGAGCTATCCAGCCGCGCCGGGCATCCACCTCGACGCCGCCACCGTCGGCGAGAGGGACGGGGACGAGGCGGGGGGCGCGCTGCCCCCCTCCCCCCTTCCCCACGGCAAGGGCCGCCGCTGAGGAGAGCTCCGGGCGGCGGCGCGAGATCCGCTCCGGGGCGGGTCCCACCCCCTTTCTTTGCCCCTGGCGGCTCCCGGCCGAGCTGGAGCTCCGCACTCACCCGGTCACGGCTCCATCTCGCTCCGGCTCCGCCCGTCCCTGGCGGAGTCGCCGCCGCCCGCCGACAACGCGCTTGCCCCGAGCGCGCACCCCGGCCTCGCCGCCGCCGCCGACCGGCGCCTCGCAACCGCGGAAGCGACCGCCCCGCGCCTCCCTGCCCCGGCGACACGCGCCGGGCCCCACCAATCAGAGCGGAGAGGCACGGGTGAGCGCCACCGGGACTCGCCAATGGGCCGCGAGCACCTGGGGAAGCTAACGGGCCCGAAGCAGGGCGAGGGGGCGGGGGCGGGGCGGGCGCCGCGTGCCTGACGGGGCGGACAGCCAATCGGAAGGCAGCGATGATGTCATCCGGGGAGGGGCGGGGGCGGGGCGGTGTGTCTCCGGGATGAAGGGGGCGGGGAAGGGCGGGTCATCGGCCTTAAAGGGGCAGCGATGCCCTTGTGGCGGCTGTGTGTGCGCGGCGGGCCTGCGGCGGGCGGGCCGGCCGGCGTTTAACTTCTGTCGGGCCTACGGGTGTTTTATTGTTTTACAAGGCGGTGTTTCCCAAACGGCGCTTTTGGAACACCGTGGTGGCGCCAGCGTGTGAGCAGGGCCCCGTGGGCCTTGCGCTGGCACCGTGGGGCGCGGCGAGGCCCACCCTGGCAGCCCTGGGGTGAGGCCAGCTTGGGGCGAGCCTAGCCGCCCCCTTCGCCCTGCCTCCCCCAGCCCCGGGACGTGCCTGCCTGATGCCGTCCGCTCCTACCCCTCGGGGTGGGCGCCCAGCCGCCGGGCAGCGGGAGGGCCCCTCCAGAGGTGCCGTGGGAGGTCGGGCGCCGTGTTGCCATCGCTGCCGGATGCGGGACTGAACTGGGGGTTTCGGCTGATTGGGAGGTTTCAGCTGACCCCTCGGTGCCTGAGACCTCCAAATACCTGGCTGGGAGGGCGCCTCTCTTGGAGGAGCGTGGTGTTTCTTCTAATGTGAAGCTGGGAAAAGAAATTGCAAATGGGTGGTGTCCGTAATGAAAACTGGGGTTAACTGGGGCGGGATTGGTGAGAAAATAAAGGAATGATGCCATAGCGAAAGAGCAGAGACCGCAGGGAGACTATTACAATATAGTTATAAATAGTTAGCGAACGTCTACCTGCACCATCGTCCTCTGCCCCGTTTGTTGTGTATTAAAAGAATGTTACGGACGTGAATCATGACCGAGGCTGTAACAATGCTCAGTGAGGGATTATCTCACAGTGCAAAGCTGGAAAAGTTAGGGGACAAAGAAAAGGGGACCTGAGGGAGGTGTAAAATAAGAAATGGTATAACGATGGCAAGATCGGCCTTCCCTTAGGCTCTTGTGTGGTCAGAGAACTAGGGGACGTGATATAACTGCAAAGCAATGTATGTGAAGTAGTTAGGAAAAAATGTTGGTGCCATGTACGATTAACCTATGAAATTCATGATAAGAAGCTTGATGATACAAGAATGTTAAGAAGAACCAAACAGTTATCCGGTTACTGCCAGCCAGCCACTATCTCGCCCTAGTTTCTAATCCTGACATTTACAGCTGTGTTTCATTCGCATGGAGCCAGTTCAGCCTTGGCTATGCACATAAATCTTGATGTAACGTAGTTCTCCTCCATGCTCTCTGACAGGGTTAGCCCTCCAGAGGTAGTTTACTGAAGTCAAAAACATGAAACGTTCCCACGGATGATGGTAATTCTGGGAGTTTTAAGTTTAATGACAGGCCAGGAATATTTACCTTCATTTTCTCCCATGTTTTCTAAGAATCTCTCTTTAGCGGTCTGAGAGAACTACTCAAAGTGGATGAGAAAGCATGGATGTTTTTCTGGTTTACACTGCTGGTTTTAGCAAGAATGGTGCACGGCTTGTCCGTGAAATCATTTGCTTAGGAGACTTGTGAACAGACCCGCTTACAGGATGGGGGAAGAGATGATGTGTCCAAGGACGTACCACAAATAATGGCCAAGCTCACAGCAATGCCCGTGTTTTCACTTCACAAGCCAGGGTCCCACTCACCAGGCTGTATCCTCCTTCCAACAGATGAACATTTAAGAGATGGAAGCCTTTCGCATCGCTTCTGTGCTTAGGATTCATTGGTCTGCTAACGTCTCTAGTGATTTACATACTCTGCATATTACTGATTGTTTTCAGTATCTGCTGCTACAGTTTTCTAATGTTCCAAAGGTATTTACAGACCTTGATAAATATACAGTAGGGAAAAACAGAAAGCAAGAAATCTTCCTGCCCATAAAACCTTTCAGTCTTCACCAGGAAAAATGAAAAATGAAGAACATGTATCACATGCAAGCTATATTTCTGTTTTAGTTTTGAAGGCCTCTGTTATTTTCAGTAGCTTTCCATTTCCTGAAAACTTATAGTGAACAAACTAAATTCACGTTTTATTAACAGACGCGTAAGAACAGTCTGCAGTATTGGTAAAGGCAGCAGATCAAGCATATTAAATGACTTCCCTTTGATTTTACATTAGATGAAGGTTTACACTGAACAAAGAAAACATAGAATACAGCAGAATTCAGCCTAGTTACAGTGGGACTAATTCTAAGTGCAGTTCTGAACCTGATTGCATAGTAACAAAATCAAGTTACTTTTGGGTGCCTACCATGAGCAACTAAGCTTGAAATCGTGCACAGAAATACTTGGTTTTCCCAATCTGATGTCTTAGTCATCACTGGCTTGGCAGATTTACATTTGGATTTCCTTTCTTTTTAAAGAAAAGCAGGAAGAATGGGGGGAAAAAACCAAAACACCAAAAGAGAACAAAGCTACAAGGTGTTCCTAAGAGTGTTTCTAAAGATAAAGTTCTTAAAATGGCTCAATGCTAAGCTTGCCCTTAAAGGCTGGATGGCCTTCAACCATCTAAAGATGACTCTGTTTAAAACCATAAGCTATTAAAGAAACCTTAATGACCCAACAACTCAGAACATGCCTAATAATGGTTATTTTCTTGGCTTTAGGCTGATAGACAAAGCGTCTCCTGATGGAGAAAGAACCTGGATGGCACAGCTAAATATTCCAGCTTAATTTTTTTGAATGTAATGGATTCCGCTTGGCTTCTGGCTAGTTCTACACACCTTAACATCTCAGCAAGATCCCGGGTTTTCCAGTGGTTTGCACAGGCCACAGCAGCAGATGCTCATGTGTGTGTCTGTGTACACAAGAGCGTGTGCAGGGGCTTTCCAGAGCCCTGGGGAACCTCCTGCCAGACGCACTTGGCCAAGCAGGGGTGATTGCCAGCCCTGGGCTCAGGCAGGGCCTGTACACCAGCTGCTGTGGCCAGGCTCCTGCAAGACACTGACCCGGGCTACAAGGGAAGCCACCTCTGTGGCGCCTGTCCTCTGGCAGCTCTGGCCAGCACTTGCACGTAGATGGTTTCTGCTGGGCCATAATTGCCTGCAGCAAGGCTGAATGAGCTCTTCCACCAGACCAAGCGCTGTCAGTCACTTGATCAGCTTGGCTTCTGTGTATGGCCTGGAGCCAGAGCCTACGCTTCCCGCTCAGGCTGCAGGGCAGAGGTTGACAAGGAGGGTGTGCCTGACAGGGATGGGCAGGAAAAGGAATAGGAGGGTGCAGAAGCGGGTGCTGGAGTTGAGGCACATGTATTTGAATACACGGGAGGAGCAGTGGGCTGTAGATGCTGAAGATTGGGCTCCTCAGGGAGAGCGAAGGGGCGTGAAGACAGTCTTCTGGCATGGTCCAGCTCTGAGCAGGCAGCTGCTGCAACCACCCGGGGTGGTACCGCAGTCATGCTGGGTTAGGAGCACCTGTGGGAGCTTTAAAGGCAGCAGTTGAGTTTGGGGTTGTGCTGTAAAACTAGAAGGAGATGGTATGATCTCAACCTTGTTTAATCAAGCCCTGACAAGCAAGAGGAAGAGGCGACTGGAGTAAGTGCCTGACATGATTCCCTGCCTTCAGACAGGCCAGTTGCTTGCACTTTTTTAACTGAATCCTGTTCTTTACATGGTTTCATTCTTATTTTCCATGTTCTGCACATCAGTGGCTAGTTCCTGTCCTATAACCCCCACAGTGCAAGTGCGTCTTGAGAAAGGAGCTGGGAGAGGACATAAACAGAGAGGTGGTTCAGGGACTGTGTTCAAAGCGTTAGTGGCAGCCAGTTTTCCTATCTTGCTAAGGATTTTCTGTTTTCAAGTGGCTCAACAGTTTTAGCTTGGTAAACACCAATGTATTTCTATTAATGTAAGCTTTTCTGGGCAAAGGATCTAATGTCCTATCTGTCCTTTTCAAGAAAAGAGGATTCTTTCTGCTCATACTGCTCAAAGAAAGAGTAACATTTAGGAAAAGGAGAGCAAAAGCAACTGAGATCTTTCAAAAAGTATGTCATTCTGGCAAACACCAAGCACAAGCATTTCTGATAAAGAAATTGTTTGGGGAAGTGGTAAGTGCATGTCAAAAGTGTGTGGACCACTATCACAGTTCAGGCTTAATTGCAGAGTCCTCTGTCAAAGAATACATCAATTATTGACTCAAGGATGTGGCTTCCAACTAGCGATCCACGTGGGTAGAAAGTGTTTACCATAGTAAACAACGCAGTTTGTTAACTCACCGGTTCAAAAGTGCAGTGATAACGCTGCGGTTTATGAGAAAAGTTGAAGGTTGGCCATGATCTTTTGGGCTGGAAGGACTAGAACAGACACCAGCTGGTTTCTGGGGTTACTGTAGTATTTTACTGCTTCCCATAGATGGAGCCACACTCACATCGCCCGGTTGCATGTGACTCACCCGCAATGAATGCGGCTTCCCAAAAATCAGAAAGCTGTAGTAGGAGAGTTTGTCATGTGTCCCCGGGCCCCATTTCCTGCCCATTCCCATAGGCTGACTCCCTAACACTGTTCACTGTCTCCCAGCTCTGTTCCCACAGTGCAGCGGCAACAGGCAATGACACATGAAAGCACTAATCTGACACTGACCTTCCCATACAGCTTGAAGGGAAATGTTTTTCAGATGTGGAGGCTGGTGACAAGCAGCATTCCTCAGGGGTTGGTACTGGGACCGGCGCTGTTCAGTATCTTCTCAGTGACATGGACGGTGGGATCGAGTGCACCCTCAGCAAGTTTGCTGACAACACCAAGCTGTGTGGTGCGGTCAACACGCTGGAGGGAAGGGATGCCATCCCGAGGGACCTGGACAGGCTGGAAAGGTGGGACAGTGCCAACCTCATGGAGTTCAACAAGGCCAAGTGCAAGGTCCTGCACCTGGGTCAGGGCAATCCCAAACACAAGGACAGGCTGGGTGGAGAATGGATTGAGAGCAGCCCTGAGGAGAAGGGCCTGGGGGTACTGGTGGATGAGAAGCTGGACATGAGCCGGCAGTGTGCGCTGGCAGCCCAGAAAGCCAACCGTATCCTGGGCTGTATCCAGAGAAGCATGGCCAGCAGGTCGAGGAAGGGGGTTCTCTCCCTCTACTCTGCTCTCGTGAGACCCCACCTGGAGTGCTGCATCCAGCTCTGGAGCTCCCAACATCAGAAGAAGGACATGGACCAGTTGGACCAGGTCCAGAGGAGGCCACGAAGATGCTCCGAGGGCTGGAGCACCTCTGCCATGGGGACAGGCTGACAGAGTTGGGCTTGTTCAGCCTGGAGAAGAGAAGGCTCCAGGGAGACCTTACAGCACCTTCCAGTGCCTGAAGGGGCCCACAGAAAGCTGGGGGGGACTTTTTAGCAGCACTTGTAGTGACAGGACAAGGGGTAACAGGTTTAAATTGAAAGAGCGTAGATTTAGATTGGATATCAGGAAGAAATTCTTCCTGGAGAGGGTGGTGAGGCACTGGGACAGGCTGCCCAGAGCAGCTGTGGGTGCCCCATCCCTGGGAGTGTTCAAGGCCAGGCTGGATGAGGCTTGGAGCAACCTGGTCTAGTGGAGGGTGTCCCTGCTCATGACAGGGGGGCTGGAACTAGATGATCCAGCCCTTGGATGTCCCTTCCAGTCCAAACCATTCTGTGACCTATGATTCTGTGTTACAAATACTAGCTTTCTAACTACACGTTATATCCCAGATTTGGCTATTAAGCTACTCTTCTGCATATTGAATGGTAAGGCATTAGAAAGGGTCTTAGGAAACATGTTTTGGAGATGTCTTCCTTACACTGCCACACTGTGATCTTGGGCAAAATTCTGATCTGCCAGGTCTTGTGACTCTGGACTTTCACTGCAAAATGTTTGGGAACTACAGATGCAATAAAATGACTTGTAATAGAAATTAGGAACTTTGGAGAACAGAGAGGAGAACTCTACACTCTCTGCCACCTTTGAAGTGATAGCTAAATTACAATGATTTGATCAAAAATCTGTGTAAGGAAGACAGACACAATTGTCAGCCTAACAAGGATAAGAGCATTACAGGGTAAGGAGTAAGCTTTTCCAGCCTTCGGGAGTAAGAAATCATAGCGACCCTCCTGACAGCAACTCAAAGTTTTTTGCTCACTTCAAGAGCCAAAGAAGGCGTCTCAGCATCTGTGTTCAGAACACTGCAAAGCCACCTGTGTCCCAGTAAGGGGCAAAGGTAAATATTTCCACGCTAATTTTACTTACCTGGTAACAGGTTTAATTACACTGGACTTGAAACTGGTGTGTAAACATCTGAGGCAAGTTACAGTATAGACAGAGTGCCCTTTTGCTAGGCTTTTATGTTCACAGTAAAGGCCTTTATATTTAGCGGGCCGGTCTTGTTATCCTGCTATTCAGGCGAATTGAAGCATGGAGGCTACATGTCGGTATTATCCCAGTTACACGAAATGTGTGACTGCCTGGAGAAGAGGTCTGTGTCTGGTTTTATATCCTGGTGGTTTTATGGTGTCCAGGGTTGCATTTGCAGTGATTGCTGTAGTTTTTCCCTTTGGCAGAGGCACGTGACATGCAAGAGTTTGTAACAATCAAACAGTTGAGGAAGCTGGAAAGGGTTTTCTGGTGCCAGACCAGTCCTTTGGATGGAGCCTCTTCTTCCCACGGCTTGTTCTGAAGAAGGAAGAGATGCCGGAGCTCACTCTGGTTTAGCACATCCTCATCAGGATGGAGTTATTTCCCAGCTGCCATGCTGACTCCAAGGTCTGCTCTTGAAGGAGTTATGTTCTCCAGCTTTCTTTCGTTTCTAGAGAAAGTGCAGCTGGAGGGTTTGAAAACAAGAGATTTGATCCCCACACAACCCCAGGGCTCCCCAGAGAGGTGAGCAATCAGCATGGGGAGAGGAAGTGTGTGACACTCTTTATTTCATTTAGATGCTTCCCGTGGAGCCAGTGAGTACAAGAGGATCTTTGGATTTGTGTTTGCAAAGCCTGGGTCTGATTTCAGCTGCGATGTCATCCCGAAAGAGCTGACTCATCCAGCAGGACTGCAGCTCCAAGGAACACATGCAGAGGCTGGGAAAGTTCAGAGCTATTTTCAGAGCTCGGGGGAGTTGCACTGTGGGGTCCCACTCTCTGGAAGAGGTGCTAGACAGAGAGCGTGCCATCCCAGAGTGTCCGAGAGGCTCAGTAAAAGCTGGATGCTGCCACAGCCCTGCAGGCATCAAAGCAAATGGACCACAAAGGCAGGAATTAGTAGAGGAAAATAAAAAACACTGGGAAAGCGTTTCTTTGGCGTTACGATGTTGCCAATCACCTTCACGTAGCTTAGCTGCATTAAATAGTCCCTGGAGCAGGAATTTGGCAGTGCCCAGACTAGGATGGTCCACAGGGAAATGGTGCGGCACAGCGGCAGAGCACAGGTATTTCCCGACCTGACTGCAGGCTCCTCTTCCGCCTGGGTTTACCTTGATCTGTTTACCTCAAACCAGCTACCATGCCTGGTATTTCCAAAACTCTCCCCAGTCTGTGTAGGGCTTGTTAACATAACATTCAGCCTTCCAGCCTTAAGAACAAGATTTACAATTGTGATAATAAACATTTTAAAATGTGGCTTAAAGTATATATTAAAAGCCATGGAGGGGAGAGCTCCAGAGGGAAATTAGAGTATTCTGATTTATGTCTGAGAAAAGAGGGATCAAATTAAAAGAAAAAAAGAACAAGTGCTTAATGCTGCCTGGGGAACAGAGCAGCAGCCTTTCTCAGACAGGCCTGATGTTCCTACAAAATAACCAATCCAGGAACGAGCATCCCAGAGGCACAAACAAAGGAAGTAGGAATGAAGTTCAAGTGGAGCTCTTTCCACCTTCTCCTGCCCCTCTGCAGCTCAACATTGACACTGAGCAGACGAATTTGCTCCCGAAGAAAGATATCCTTGTGTGGCAGAGTTGCCCGGCAGACACCAAAGGCTCTTCCAGCTGCTGGCACCCTTACAAGAGCGACGGGCTGCTGGCCAGAGCACTCCTGATGGAGCCCACGTAAATCAGAGGAACGCCTGTGGGCGGTTTGTTAGCACTGGGGACTGCTCAGCATCTTGGATACTGACACTCGCAACTCCTGCTCGCAGGGAGCCGTTTGTCAGGCTCAGAGTTAAAGGTCTGGTTAAAGGGCCTGATGATAAAGCGCTCTCTGCAGAGCTGATTTCTCCAGAAATGTGCGTGGTGCTGGTTTGTAATGTCAGGAGGCAGCTCGGCCTGGAACAGCCGAGGGATCTCGTTTCAAAAAACTGGATACTGGAGAAAGGGGGTAGGTTGGGAGCTGAAGGACAGGTATGACTAAAGGGAGGGAGAGAGTGCTATGCTGAAGGCCCCTGAGATGATTTTGTTTACAGGAAGACATTCAGAACAGGGAGCATAATAGAAAAGCAGAAAATGCCGAAGGCTATGAAGGTGCTCTGTTGGGTGCTGCTTGTTCTTCTACAGAATGAGGACTCAGTGAACCTGAAAGGTGATGCGTTTTAAAAAGGGTAACAGGGGACGTGGTTATTAGAGAGTAATGATGTTATGTGTGTGCAGGAAATGTATTTACTACAGAATAATGTTATTTGTGAGAGTTTCACAGACCATCATTGAGAACAAGAGTCAGCTTAAGTCTTAAGCAGGACTGGGGGGGAAGAGGATAATTAGAGGTTGCTACTTTTATTCTCTCTTTCATGTTTGAGGGATAAAATTCCACTAGCTTCAGGGAATAGAGTAACCTCAGAAAGCCCATGACTAGAAATAACTTCTTGTGTGGGCAAACTATCCTGTCCTCTTGAACTTTTCTGGGAGTAATCTTTTGTTAGTTTCTGTCATAGGCGGGACAGTAGCCTGCAGGGGTATTTACTTCGGTATGTGTGTTACTGCTGGGGTGTGATAGTAAAGGTATGAGCTGGAATGTCAAGGACTGCTTCCAGGCCACTTTCATTGGCTGAAAAACACAGTGTGACAAATGTAGATAGAGATATACGGATTGACATGTTTTCCCACCACTCGATTCTGTCCCAAATGTAAGAAAAAAAATTAAATCTGTATTTTGTGACTATTTTTCTTTTTTCAAAGCAACCCAGTTTTCAGAGCAACCCTTAGGTTAATATTGTCCAACCTTGTGTCTTGGGCATCAGCTATCTCCTGGATGTTGTCTCCATCTCCAGTGCTGTGTCTGCTGTAGTGAAGAAATCCAACCTCCTCTGCTGCCACCATGTTCCAGACATCTTCAGTCTTCCCATAGCAGTTAATCTTCGGGATCTGCCAGCATATGGGCAGTGGGGTCTGGCACGCTGGGAGAGCCCATGTTCGCTCCTGCTGCTATGGATGTCAGCAGTTCCCCAGCACCCCTGTTCTCACTGCTGTGTCCATAGACCGATATTTAGCCACTGTTCACCAGTCTTCTCCCTGAGATGTTGAAAGTCCCTTCTTGCTGACTTGGTCATTTGCCTCCTGTGGGCACGTCCTCATCAACGTCACCCTGGTTTGGCTCCATAGCACGTTTATCCCGGCCCTGATGGCACCAGAGGTTCTGGCATTCACCGTCCTAACCCCGGCTGTGTCCTGTAGCCACCTTCACTGCTCACATGGTGCTGCCTGCACGCAAATACTCCAAAAGATTGTGTCTCTCCTGCCTCAGTTGTCCAGCAAAGTGCCCAGCTGAGGGTGAGGTGAACCACACAAATGGCGATTGCTGTATGTCTGGTCTTCCCTATCTGCTGGGCACGCTATCAGCTTGCTGCCGTAGATACATACACCCCCTGATCCTCATCCGCTCTTGCACCTGAAACCTGCCCGTCACCCTGGGCTGCGCACGGAGCCGGCTTGTCCCTCCATGTACTTGGTGGCTTGTGGGACTTGCCACTGCATCTCTCTGTCAGGTCAGTGGCCCAGGACTGGCAGGGACTGACCACAATTTTGCCAGGAGGCAGAGAGCAAGCCAAAGATTAAAAGTATTCAATCTGAAGGGAATATCGAGTATTGCATACAGGTGCCTCGAGTCCGGAAAGACTTCAAAAGGGTGTTTAATTTTCCCTGGTGAATCCACACTTTAAAATGTTTAAACAAAATTAGATGTATAATTTGGTCGGATGACAACTCTAGAAGAGAATGTGATGATAATTCACAGCACTTTGGAGGATGTAAATGTCAAGGAAGGAGGAGTGGTCATGGCAGTACTAGTGGGATAGCCAGGAGTACTCAAGTAAATTTAAGAAAAGGAAAATTTTGGCTCAGTACAAGGAACAAAAATATAATCTAAATAAAGCAACCTAAAATAAGTAACCATACAAAGCCTAAGAAACCAAACAAAACCTTTCCTCCGAGTGGTTATTTGGCAAGAGAAAAAGTACCAGGTACTACATTGGGTTCTCTGCCAGCTTCACTCTTGTTACGAGTTTTGATATGGGAGCCACTCAAAAAATTGTGGTGATGGTGGCTGCCTAAAACGGACAGAGCCAACAACGATCTCTGTTTGATTTGGATAATCCCTGAAAGGGAGAGGCTGAAACCCCTCAGAAGCAGTAAATTAAAATTGAACAGAAACCTGGCACATACAGTAAATGACGCATATAGGGAATGGCACAATCTTCTGTCGGGCATTGCGCATAGAGGACAGACACATCATGATTTTCCGTGTCTAAAATAAAAAGCCTATAAAAAGTACTTCTTCCAGTTATGGAGACAAATACATTTGACAAGAGTGATTTGTCTTCTTATTACAGAATTTATCCTTTTTTTTTTTCTCTCTCTTTTTTTGCTGTTTCTTCCTTTCCCTGGTCATCTTTAACTGCGGGGAAGGGGGCAGGCAAAAAGTGTCTGATCTGGGTAAGAGTCCAGTGCAGATGAGGGGTCTGAGACTGAGAAAAGGCTGCTACTTCTCACACTGACAGTGCTCTCTCTTCACAAGAGTGTCCCTGGGGTTTAGAGGATGTGATAAGTGCGTTCAGTCCAAGTGGAGGAAATGTTGAAACTTGAGACAAGAACAGAAATAGTCTTTAAATCTATGCATTGTATTAGAAAACTGTAGCAGTAGCTAAACCAAATGTTTGAAGACATGGAAATTTAACATCAGGTTAATAGTCAGAACCAGAGATCAAAGGTGAGCTTCCCATGCAGATTTTTTTCTATTTTCCAATTAAAAATGAAGGCCAGAAATATCAGTATACTGATGGCTGTGCTCTGGTGGATGAGTGTGTAAAACAAGGCTGGTGGCTGGGCCAGCGGGACAGATGCTGCGAAGGAGAGCATCCTCTTCAGCTTTATGAAGCATCGACTCCTGCGCAAGCAGAGGCAAAAAGCTGCTGCGCCACATTCACAGTACATTAACTGCTGGTATTTTCAGTACACACCAAACCCCAGATCAAGTAATTGTGCTGTTAGGTCATGCTGAAATGCTCTGCTGCTTATTTCTCTCCGTCACAGACAAGTTACTGGGCTGCAGGGGCACCTGCGAGAGAGGGACATGAAGTATTAAACTATATAAACTTTGGGTCTTAAACCAAACAAACGTGCAATCAATGAGCACTCCTTGCTCCATGTTTATGCTTTGACGAAGAAGACCCTGAGTTCCTGCTGGAAAGTGGGATGGCAGTTTTAAAAGGGCACGGTGCAGCATTGGGCAGCAAGTGTGTGTCCCCCCCCCCCCCCCCCCCCCCGCCTCACTCTGCCCGGCCCTGGCTAGGCCAGGCCGCCCCAAACCATCGCTCTGCTCCTTCCCGCTCCCCCATCTCCGTGCCGAAGGCTCAGTGCTGGCCTCTCCGCGGGACTGGGACAGGACAGCGGTTGCAGGCAGGGAGGAGGCAGGCGATAGGAACGTGCCGCCGTGGCAGCACTCTCCATCCCCTTCTGCTTATGTTTCTGGGCATTTTGTTCAAGGGCAGCGCTCTCAGGATGTTTCCATTCACATGTTTTTGCAGATGTAACTGTCTGCCAAGCGATGCGCCTTTATTTTTATCCGGGAAAATCCTCGGCGTGTTTTACGAGACAGACACGTGAGGCCCAGGAACCACCAGCAGGCACGTGTCTGCAATCTTTCTTCGGACAAGGCCCGCGGGCCCGGCACTCTCCACCCCAGCCGAGATAGCAGAAATCAGCCCTCAAAGCGGCGCCTGGGCGTTGTTCGCTGGCGAGGCTGCCCGGCTGGCCCCGGGCCATAGCCCGCAGCCCCATCCCAGCCCATGGCGGTGGGGAGACGTGCCGAGCCGGCCGTGCTCTGCTCTTTCTCTGCTCGGCACAGCAGCCCCCGGGGTGACAGCACCGCAGATACTCTGGAGAAGGCTCTGGACTGCCTCAGCCAGGGCAGGGCGGGGAGGTGAACCACAGTGCTCTGTCAACCGGCAAACACATGGAGACAGAGCTAAATCCCCTCGCTTGTTTTGCACCAACTCCTGCGCCGACCTCTCCCTCCCAAGCCCTTCCTTCCCTCTTTTCGGATCCTGTTTATTATCCTTTGCTCCCCAAATTTCTACCACTGTTTTTTTTCCCACAACTCCTGATTTTTGTTTTAACCACTCTGTTCCCTCTACTAACACATGCTCAGCTTCTACACTTGAACACAAACACTGGGAGCTCTGGATGCACCAGGGACAGTCTCTCTCAACATCATTATCATTATTATTAAAATAGCACCATGTCATAATCATGTAGTATATACAACAGGTAAAATAATGCCAGTAACATAACAGTATCCTGCAGCTGGGAAGAACAATTCCCAGGAAAGCTCTGCTCCATCCAAGCACGGCACATGCTTTGGGGACATCGCCTGCCTGTGCTGAGGGAGATGTAGGAACCAAGACAGCAGTGCTCTGTGGTTTTATTTAAAGGCTTGTAATCTCAGCAGGCACAGAGCAGAGGGTAGTAGACAGACTAGCCTCATATCTGAAGTCCCTGCTCCAGGTTGGAGCTGTGTTAGAAAATCTTAATGAAAGAGAATGTGGTTTTCTTTTTACACCAACAAAGCCTTTTTCCCTTAGTCAGGTTTGGAGAAATAGCCAAGTTGTTTTAGCTGAGATTTTCCTGAGACAACACAGGCCTCGGGCAGACACCAAACACAGAAACTTTCTGCCCATACCACTTGACAATGTTATCAGCAACTTTAAACAAGAGTTGATAAGAGGAAGGGCCAGGTAAACTCGGCTGTTAGTATTCCTCCCAGTGCCTCCCCTAATGAGATCTGGCCTTGTTTGTCTTGCCAGGTCAGCAGTTTTATAGCTAGGCGAGATACCGTAAGGAGCCGCATACACCTTCAGAAAGCTGTAGTATTTAGTTGTCCTTTTCATTTTGTGGTGGAGGCAGCAATGTAAAAAGACAAAGGATATCCATCAGGATGGCTTGTGGGGTGGAGGAAGAACACCTACATCCTCTCTGAGCACCCACCTCTTACTGCTGCTAGTAATTGATCTGTAACACTGGCAGATCAGTGTTGGGGCTTGTGCTTAGCAGTGAAAATGTGACTGTGGAAGTAGCTGGACAAAGCCAAAGTCAGAATAAGCAGGAACAAACATGGCTGCATGTCTTTTTCTGCAGTTTGGACACCCATATCCTGAGAAAAGCGAGCACTGTCCAAAACAAGCAAAGTGTTCTTATATTTGCCAGCTTAAGAGCTGTTTCATTAGTAATATCAAGAGGGAAGACACAGATGTCAGCAAGGTCAGGCTGCCTCGGTCCATGCTTATTTGTGTTTTGGATTTGCTGTGAGCGGGGCTCCATGACCCAGCAGTGTGAGCTCCAGCACCTCGCTCCTGGGGAACATCTCTAGCAGCAGAACTGCCCGAGGGGGTGTCAGGGAAGGGCTTGGCAACAGGGGACCTCAGGGGGAAAAGATCCAGCTCTGTGGCTTTATCCTATAGCCTGTGCAGTAGATCTCCGGAGAGAAGCCACCATCTCCTGGTTCAAGGTCCTCGCTAGCAATACCGATGCTCATGGAGTCACCAAAGAGCAGGTGGGCACCAGGCACTGTACAGTCTGTGTCCGTACCAGCGTTCCCAGATGTCCTGAAGTCTGGTCAGGGCTGGAAACCCCAGACCAGGTCACCCAGATGACTGTTTGAGATGGGAAAAGTAAATGTGCCAAAGGAAACCTGTCTGCATGGTTGTCCCACTTCGTTCCACCGACCTGTTCCTGAGTTCAGACAATATTCTATGGAAAAAAAAAGGGGGAGGGTGCCTTTCTGCCTCCACTTTTTTCACTACTCACTGATAAATGAAAGTGGTTGGGAAAGTGTCCTTCCTCACCTTCAAATTTTTCCTCTGTGTCAGAAATTCAGGTCTTAGCAAGCTGATTCCCTTGAAAGCTTCTGGGGATAAAGAAGGAGCAGCTGTGTGAGCCACCAGCTGCAGCAACGTTCAGGGGAGACCTGAAGGAGGGGAAATGAGTTCTTTGAGACTACCCGGAGCTCTGTGTGCCACCGAGGGGAGGGATGAGCAATGGGCAGAGAGAAGCGCTGGAAGATAAAGTTTCCAAGAGCAATAGGGAAACAGTCACTGCACAGGATTTCACTGGTAATTTCGCCTTGCCAATACAACCCCTCTCAGCAGTAGATGGCACCCTCAGTGTTACACCCTAATAAATCCTCTCCCTCAAATCACAGCCACGGACCCCAATTCTCCTTGCAGTTCAGGTTCCTCTCACATGATTTTTGGGCTTCCCACCGCCACCGCAGCTGACGGGTAGCCCCGTTTCAGAGCGTCCTGCAGCCCAAGCTCTGGTTACTCGGTGAAATAGGCTGTTGCACGTGGTTGTCCTTTTGAAGCCCACCACTCGCTTCAGCCACAGCCCTGAAAGAGCTGTACACACGTGGACGGGGGCTGAACCCCAGGCAGATATTGTCGCTGAACAGCCAGTGGTAGTCAGGGCTCCTCACACTGCAGTTAAAAGGCAGGGGGCATGGTAAAAGCATGAGTGTGAGTTTTCACGGTGAAAAGGAACAGTAAATTGAGCCTTAAGCACAACATGTCTCTGTTACACTTAATTTAACACTCGTTCTGACAGCTCCTGGCGATGCAGACCTTTTATCTGCTGGCTGCAGCCTCTCCCGCAGCCCTGACTCAGCCGGCCCTTGCCCACATGCCTTGTTTGAGTGGGAATCTCTCCAAGAGGCCCTAATAAAGTTCAGTCCTCATGGCCCCAGCCATTTCCGGCTTCTCCAGGGATGATTGCATCAAGTAAAGCCCACAAAGAGGTGGTTCCAGTCAGTCATTGTTTGGGAAGGGGAGATGCACTCCTTTGGGCCAAAGCTCACTTGTGGCCAGGAAAACATCTCCAGGCTGTTGCTGTCTGTCCTCACCATCCCGTGTCCCCTGGCCTTGCATTTGAGGACCTTCATGTTTTATTACATTAGCACCACCTGAGGAATTGGCATTTACTAGTTCGTTTCTGCTGGATGGGGACAGGGGAAAATGAAGCTGCAAAGGCTTGACAGTACTGCCGTCCATTAGTCTGCAGGTAGGAAGTCTCGTTGGTGATGAAAATGTTAGCATTTCTTTCACAAACTGGTTTTCCACCCAGCATTACGGTCCCCCGGCCTCTCCCTCTTGGCATGAGGGCTCTGCTACTGAGGGAAGCCAGCCTGCTGACCATCCCTGTGCTGCCCGTGGCAACGGTGCCGTCTGATCCCATGTGGAACCAGCCTGAGTAGGTAGAATTTAGAAAAATATAAAATAAAACTAAGCAGAGCTGAGAAAGAACAAACAGAAAAGTGTTTTTTTGGCCAGCTCTGCTCCCTGCACTGGGTCATTAGAGGCCTCAGTGAGGATTATACCAGAGTGAGGGTGGTCTGACTTGCTCCCGTCATTGCATTGCCGCTGCCCTCGCCCTGCCAGGCTGCCGGCTGGGTGACACAAAGAGCTCAAGCAGGGGATGCCGGATGTAAAGTAAGTCTGGGAGTCAGGATGTCTTCAGCTGTCTGACCACACAAATGCCTGGGACAGCTCAAGGGAGGGAATAAACAACCGGGGCAAGGGAGTGACACAGAGCTCAGCTCCTCAGGACCTGCTCAAGAAGTTCCCCGGGATATTTGGGGGATTTCTTATGTGCTGCAGGACAAACAGTGCTGCCTGCAGTCCCCGGGGTCAGAGACCTCAGAGCCTGTTTGCTCTTTTTTCCTGAAACACTGTGGGTTATTTACAAAAACTACAAGTTGTCTCCAACCCCTTGCCAGCATCCCTCTGCGGGCTGAAACCATTCATCTCAGCCTGAAGCTTCTCCAGGGAGGAAACAAATGTGATATTGCAATGGTTTGGCCACTGTGCCCTGCCTCCTCCAGTCATCAAGGTCCCCCTGTACAGCTAAAAGACTGCCAGTGAGGAGAGCTCCCACAACAGCGCAGCTCCTTCTCAGCATCACCCACACCAGTGCTCGCTGGGCACCGTGACACACACAGCCGGGATGTGTAAGAGCCAGTGGGGCTAAGACCCCTCCAAAAGGAACAGACTGAAATTCGGTTGCCTGCAAAGCCAGCAAACATCCCCACTGGCTGAGGCTCTGGCTGCAGAAGCTGGTGTCTTCCTTGGAGCCAGCAAGAGGCTGGAGGGTCCCCAAGATGCCAGCCCTGCAACTCGCTGGGGACTGAGCAAAGCTCATAGTCTGTCAGGGAGACGAGGGGGCTTTACTCAAAAAATTGAGGGGCACAAGGGCTCAGAGGGAGAAAAGTACTCCAGAGGGCTGGTTGGAAGCGGTGTTCACAGGGGTGCCCGGCTGCTGGCAGTGGCTGCAGCTACACAGATCTTTCCAGGTTTAAAAGGTCAAGGAAAAACTGCCCAAAGACAGGGACTGTAGGAGGAGGGATGGCCACTGACTCTGCACAGTCCTAACTAAAGAGCATAGAAAGGTGAATTTAGGAGCAGAGGGAACTGAGGTAATGGTCTGCAGTCACCCTGCACTGGCTACCCACCCCTTCCCCCCGAGCAAGCACCCAGAGACAGTTTTGGTCCTGACTCGGCCATTTTGTTCCAAGCAGGAAACTAAGAAATGTGTTTATTTCTTCCTCAAGAGGAAAATAAAACAAAAACAGAGCACAAGGAATGAAAGATCAGCAACAGGAAACATTATTTCCAGTGCCGGGAAATGCAGTTGTCATGTCAACCAGCTGCCGCCCGCGGTCCCACATGGCGTGATAAATGGGGTCAGGCTTGGCGGGGAAGCCTGCTGGCCTGCGCCAGCCAAATCCATATGGGAAAAGAAGACAGCTTGAGGACACATTTGTCTGCACCCAAACATGGGTGGCTTTGGATAGCATCAGCTACCGGTGTCCCTGTAGGTACCTGGTGACACCATCCCCAGTGGAGCACTGCAGCTAGCAGCGTGCTGGGGTGTGGGTGCTGTGAGCGCCGGGTGCCACCAGCACCCCAAACCCACCCACATGGTTTTCCTGTGAAGGCAGCAAGGGATTTCAAGGGAAAAGCCTTCATGGTGACCTTCTCCTTTCACACGCTGCAAGGCTGACAGACATCCTGTTCAGCTCAGTTGGAGTTATAAACAGGGACCAAAAAAAGGAAGCAAAGGAGCTGAAATAGGTGGGTGTCCCAAAAGCCCTGGGCGTGCACTTGTACCCACTGGGAGTTTCCCTTCACCTGACACAGATGGAGAGAAGCCACTGAGAAACCACGCTGGCCCTCCATGCCGGCTACTTGCCCTCTGGAGCCACTACCGCGTTGACCCCTGCCAGTGACCTGAGGGCTGAAAACCCCAAAGGGCAGCTTTGCTCAAAAATAAACCTTGTAAACATTGGCCATGACACCTTTGTAGCCTGGGGAATATATAGATGGGGACTCCCCTGCTAGAGTGCCATCAGCTGTGCAGGAATACATGCAGATTTCTGTATCCCAGAGAAGCTGGGGTGCTGATTCCCCTCCTTTGAAGAGGCCAAAATTGCCATTTCTGTTGCAAAAGTAACCTTAGATAGTAACACCCTTGCAGCAGCCTCACACACTGTCCTAGGGGAGACATTATAGGCTTGTTTTAAAAAAGCAGTGTTTTCAGACAGGTCAACCGCCCCCTTTTCCTTCAGTTTGAAATAGATTTCCTTAACAAAATGAGTTTGTCCATATTCTGGGGGCAAGTCGGGTCGTTTGGTTGCCCACACATTGGAAGTGAAGGACTCTCCAAAAGCAAATAAGCCAAGCAGAGTGGTTTGAGAGCCGAAGTAGCAACTTACCCCCTTTCTAATGGCTGGTGACAAAGGCAAAATATAAAATATAAAACACAGAGAACAATTATTGTGCCCTTCTGCCAATATAACGTACAGAGGACTATTGTTGTGCCCTTCTGCCCACACCTGTGTTTGTGACCCAGCCCTTCCCAGGAGACAGGGGAAGGGCAAAGCCCACAGCAAGATTTACTCGGCTTGGCTGGCACGTATTTTTATCCTCTGCTGTACAGCCTGCATTTTGTTCTCATACTCCTGTAAGAATCAATGCAAATCAATTATGTTTAAAAGAGACCAGAATATTGCTCTCAGATGTACTAGACTTTGGCCCTCCCTGCACACTCGAATTTCCACGGATTAGGTTGTTTAGAAAACTGTGGATGTAATTAATAACAGCCAAAGGGCATATTAAGCAAGAGTATTTAAGCAAAGGACAAAAGTGAAATTCTGTGGGAAATAGGCTTCACTCTCAGTGTTAAAAAGATGATTTAAACTAAAGTGTTCAACATCATCCCTGATGTCACAGCTAAAATTACCAATAAATAAAATTAAAACTCCTGACAAACTCGCTCAGCTATTGTCTAGCTGCTCCGAGGAGCTTTGGCCATCCCATGGCCTGTACAGGCGAAGAGAAGAGAAACTGCTCTTGGCCAGCAGCTCCCCTCTGGCGACCTGACCCGTAGCTGCTGCCAGAGGAGCCAGTGCCTGGCTGAGGGGCCAGCAGGGATGCTGAGGAGCAGCAGCTCGGCTCCTGGAGTGCCTCGGCCACCCCAATCCTGCATTTCAGCTGGCGGGATTTCATCCCCATGCCACCAGGTTTCACTGCAGCCGCCTCTGTGACGGTTGCACCAGTAGATCCCGAGCTATTTAGGCCAGCACCCCTTTTCCACAGTGTCAGGAATGGAGGTGTGACATCACCCTGCTCATGTTCCCACACGTCCCTTGTCCCCTCCCAGTGCCTGGGAAATGATGGATGGGTGATGCGCACAGCTGTCTCATATCTCACCTAGTATGAGATCATCAGGAGGAGAGAAAAACACAGGGGTTTTGGGAAGCACCCATGGAGAAATCAAGGTGACGGTATTCCCTTCCCATAGGGACACCTAAAGCTGGAACAGGTCCTGACACAGGGGCAGACACAGCAAGGCATGGAGCAAAGACAGGAGTCCCTTCAGCTGCAGCAAACCCCTTGTGTCCCAGTGCAGCTCCAGTGCCACAGCTCAGTCCCAACCTCTGCATCGTCACCAGCCTGGGGATGGGACCTGGCAAGAGCCGGCACACAGCTCCCCATTCCCAAATCCCCCAGCGCTGTTGAAGGCCTCTCCTGGACATCTCTCAGTGATTGAATTCACCTTTGTTGATGCGCTGACAGGTCCCAGCAGCCATCGTGGGGCCGGGCCGTGGCAGGAGCTATGAGCTGTCACCAAAAAGATGGGTTTGCTGTTGCCAGTAAGTGGGTATTGTTGGGCAGGTTGATCCGAGAAGAGGGAAAGGGGAAAACCAGCAGAAGAAAAGATCATTGTGTTTCCCTGCCAGCACTAGTGGGTCCTGCTAAAACTGCAGCCCTGAGCTCCTGTCAGGAAGAGCTGAATCAGCGCAAAGTCAACTGAGGGAGAGAACATGAGAGAGGGACTGGGAAAAGAGAGGCCGGATGAACGGGAAAAGCAAAAGAGCAGCAATCCCTGCCACGCGTTCCTGCAGCACCTCCTCCAAAGGACTTCGTCTGCTCTCGCCCACCCGCCCTCACAATGAAAAGTGATGTGTTGTACAAAAGTGTGACTTTGTTTCCTTCTTTCCTGTCACTAACTCCTGGCACCGTGCCTCCCTCACCGGCAGCATCTGACACCTAAAGCAGAGCTGGCCTTTTCTCCACGCGCATCCCTCGTGCTGGTTGCAGGGCTGCGGGCACGCTGAGGGGATGAGGCTGATGATCACCCGAGAGATGAATATTTCAGCACAAAGCAGGATTAACAGGAGGGTGGACTGGGAGGGAGGCAGGAGGAAGCCAAGCCCTATGGGTGTGAAACACTGGGAGCACTGAATGATGGCTAGGACAGGTGAAGAAGGGATTTTATTATTAAGAACAGCTGAAAGGGAGGTACACCGTCCCTTAAAGTCAGAGCGTGGAAGGAGCCCGTCCGCTTGCACCTGTAATCCATCTGTTCTTGCCAAGGCCGCTGCTGGACGCACACGTCCATGGTGTCACATTCCACCACTGAAAATAACTGGAGGTGACAATAGTGCCAGCATGCCCCTCGGGTTGTCTGTCACCTCCGGAAGGGCTAGCAAACTCACCCAGGACACTGAGGGAGCAGCCAGACAGTGGGAAATGCTGCGGGCAAGGGGCAGGAGGCTGCCGAGCACAGGGGAGCAGAGAATTTGAGCAAGCGCAAGGCAGGTGGAAAGTCTGCTGGGAGCAGGGGCAGGAAGGGAAGGATCCTTCCTCATCACAACTTCCTAACAACTCCCAGGATCCACCTACGCCTGCTCCTCCACAAGCATCACCAAAGTCGTGTAGGCACGTCACGGGGAACATGCCATCGTCTGGCACTGGGTCCTGGCCACCCAGCACCATGTGGGCCAGGATGCCATGGAGGGCAGCGAGAGGAGCCTTGGGCAGGCGGTGCCTCGTACCCATACAGCGGGTCCTGTTTCACCCGGGTTTGCCTCGGCATGAGCACAGAGGTGTTGCAGAGGATCGGATGAGTTGGGCCGGTTTTGGCCTGTGAAGCGTTCTGTGGCACTGGGGCTGCTCTCCTCAGGTTTTGCCACGTCACGTTGATGCAGTTCTCAAGCACAGCAGGGCCAGCCACACCAGGGGTCCCTCCAAGCACGAAGGGATGGCTGCCTTAACCATCTTCACAAGAAACAGCCTTTGGTGGAAACCTCAGAGTCCCTGTTAGTCCCAAATGTATTGCTTTTTGGGGTGGATCGCAAAGCAGCAGTGCTGTGGGAGGAAGGGGATGCTGACGGGCCAGGTGCAGGGGAAGGAACTTTGCAGAGGGCTTTTGCCGAAGTGTTTATTGTTCTTCCACTTGCATTTTACCAGCAGACGTGTCGCAATCCCTTAGGTGGGCATCCAGGCGTGTGAAAGTCCCTCGAGCCACACGTCGTGCAAAGGGAGCAAGTGACGAAGTTGATGATGATGCCAGCCTCCGCAGGGCCTCCGGGGTGAGAGGCAGGCGAATGCAGCAGCGTGCACAGGGGTATGAGCTGGGGACAGAAACGGCAGCAGGTTTTCACATGGATTAGCCGCCCGCTCACCTTACAGGCAACCAGCAGCACCACTCGCCTCTTCTATCCAGCTCTTTTCTGCTGGGAGGTTCCAGGATGAAATGCAAGGCTGCGGGTTCAGCCCAGCACCATCCCTGCCTGTGTGGGAGGGGGTGTTGCTGCCGATTTTCTGTTGGTTGCATTAGAAATCAGTCTCCAGAAAAACTGCTCTTATTGCTTTTCACTGTTTTATTTTGCCCAGGTATTTGCGTGTTTCCAGGGAGAAGATCTGGGGTTGTTTTTTCAGTTTACGGCTGTTTGTTTGGTTTTGGTTGTTGGTTTGTTTTGGGGTTTTTTTTACACTTGGGTTAAGAAAATACAGATCGTACAAAGACAGGGCCTAGAAAAGGCAAATATATCATGTCCCTCAGGCAGCAGGAAAGCCTCTGCCTCACACGAACACGGGGTCATCAGCCCCTCACAGCCATGTCTGCCTGTGAAAGCTGGCAGGAATTAAAGAATAACGTGGCTTTACCCAAATGGCACACGTGGGCTGGCCTGTTCCTGCAATTATATGGTCAGGGAATTAATTTTGGTCAACTTCTTCCAAATACCTTCCCATGCAAGCAAATCCTGGTGTGACTTTTTTCCTCTGCTGTCACTGGGGAATCTCAAAGAGGATGAAACTCTCCCTGAGAGACCCAGAAGTGCTTTACCAAGAAGTGCACCAAGTAGTGCAGACACCTTCGCATAAGGGAGAACTGGATTCCTCGCCCATCCCAGTCAGGAACACCAGGGACTGCATGGTTTGGACATGTTTCACCTTGCAGGGATGTAGCAATGGCTTCTCCCACCCCACCTGTGCCAGCTCCATCCACACCGCCCTACCAGGCCGGCATGCCAGCACCCACCCTCAGGCTTCGTTCTGCTTTAATGAACAACCAATCTATCGAAGAATTACACTTGTGAACTTCTGGAGAAGTGGTCTAGGTTGCGAAGGGGGGTGGAGGTCATACGCATCTGCCTGGCCAGGGGAACTTGGAGTAATCTTATGTTTTAAAAATATTTCAACCACCCAGCATGAATTTCCTATCGGTGACCTACTCCTACGATTTAATATGAGATGGTTGGCTGCGGTCTGATTTCAACCCAGAGACCTACCTGAGAAATGATCCAGAACAAGAAGAACTTCCTTTGAAAAATCAACACCAATCCCACAACTTTTCTCAATCAGCATCACAAATTGGAGCCATCTGGTCGGTATTTTTCACTGAACAGCCCAAATTCCACAAGACCAGCTCTTCCTCCAGACCAGAGTCCCAGGCTCTTTTGTGTGTTCCAGAAGAGACCACGGGTTTATTTTCCTTTTGTTTTCTGATGCACATTATGAAGTTTTTGAAGTTGACCGCTGACCCCATGCCAAGAGTTTTCAGACATTTCTGGCTGTAGCCCACTTCTGGGGTAAGGCTTGCCTCATGGTGGTGGGAGGAGGCAGCAGGGGTGATGGTCACCCACCCTTTGCCCACCTGCAGGCAAACCACCCCATTCTACTACAAACTCCCCAGGTCGCCCGCCCCAGCTTAGTAGCAAGCCTGGGAGGAAGGGAAAATGGATTCAGCAAGCCAGACATGAAACATCATCGGGGAGTGCAGGGAGGAGGCAGACGTAACCTGTTCATCAGCTGCTCGTGTGAGTGCGCAGAAGCCAGCCTGAACTCATTCACTGGCTGCACGCAGTGGGGTCTGTCATTTTCCATCCCGGCCTGTGTGTTCTCGCCTTGGGCAAAGAGCCGGGAACACTGCTGCGGGGCACTCCCGGCTGAAGTCACCCTTTGATACATCCCGCTGGGCTTATGAAGATCCATCTGCAACACTGACTCCCCTGAGTGCTGTGGTAGTCCAGATAAAGATGACACAAGAAAAATGCACAAGTATTTTTAGCTCCCATACTAATTTTTTTTGCTGGGTCCACTATGAAAAAGAATGAGGGGACAGATTACTCATTCTCTGTAAAATTACTAATTCTCTCCCTGAGGAGAATTAGTTCAGGCAGTTGACTCCCCCTCACCCCAACCTTGCAGCTTAAGACTGAAAAGCAGAGAGAAAAATTTTGCCCTATTTTGCACAAATAACTCCAGCCATAGAGAAGGAAACTATTTTTCCATTATGTATCTTGTCTCTTTTCTGCCTAGTGCCAATCCTAGCAAAGTGACAGACGGGAAACTAAACCTGGAGTTTCACATTTGTTTTCCATTGGAAAGAGTTTAAAGCTTAAGGTTTCCTCCTATTACCACAACAAAAAGGGGTTTGTACAGTGAGGGTAGACAGAGGAAAGGAGGCCCTTTTTTCCTTTTCCAGCCAGAAAAGGAAGGTCAAAGAAAGCATACCCTGACAACGAGCCAGATTGGCAAATGGGTAACAATGGAGGAGGAGAAGGCTGAGGTACTCAACTTCCTTGCCTCAGTCTTCACTGGCAACCTCTCTGCCCACACGTCTCGGGTAGGGTGGGTATCCTGTCCTACTGTCCGGAGGGTAGTGGTCAACAGCTCAATGTTCAGATGGAGATTGGTGACAAGTGGTGTCCCTCAGGGGTCCGTACTGGAACCAGTACTGTTTAATATCTTCATCAATGGCATAGACAGCTGGATCAAGTGCACCCTCAGCAAGTTTGCCAATGACACCAAGCTGAGTGGTGCAGCTGACATGCTTGAGGGAAGGGATGCCATCCAGAGGGACCTGGGCAAGCTCAAGAAGTGGGGCCACGTGAACTTCATGAAGTTCAACAAAGCCAAGCGCAAGGTCCTGCATATGGATTGAGGTAACCCCTGGTATCAGTACAGGCTGAGAGAGTTGGGCTTGTTCAGCCTGCAGAAGAGAAGGCTCTGGAGAGGCCTTACAGCACCTTCCAGTACCTGCAGGGGGCTAATAAGAAGGATGGGGACAAACTTTTTAGCAGCACCTGTTGTGACAAGACAAGGGATAATGGACTTAAACTAAAAGATGATAAATTTAGACTTGATATAAGGAAGGAATTTTTTACAATGAGGGTGGTGAAACACTGGAACAGGTCGCCCAGAGAGGTGGTAGATGCCTCATCCCTGGAAACATTCAAGGCCAGGTTGGACGGGGCCCTGAGCAACCTGGTCTAGTTGAAGATTTCCCTGCTCATTGCAGGGGAGGTAGACTAGATGACCTTTAAAGGTCCCTTCCAACCCAAACCCCTCTAAGATTCTATGAATAAATCATTACAAGTTATAACAGTGCTGGTAGCGCATAGACTCCTGTCCAGAAGGAGCCAATTGCATCCAACAGCTCAGCCTGACTCATCAACGCAGCCATCAGAGGGGGAATTCCTGGGCTTATGACATCTCTGGGCAGAGCTGTTGAAGTTCAGGAGGTCTCCTAAAGGTTCCTCACCATCTGAGAAAGCTCAGCACACTCCCCCAGCCGCAAGCTGCATCATGGCCAAGAGAAGAAAGACGTTAAGTTGCCACCCCCAGTTATTCAAAGCCTCTTGTGGTGATAATGCCAGGCTTGCCTAAGCATCTCTGCCTGTGGTTAGAAAAAACAGGAACCACGTTGAGTTCTCATCTCTGTGTGCTTTTTTTTCCTGCAGCTGTGTCTAGATTGGAGCAACACATTTTAAGTGAGCATCAGGCTGGAATTCCTGCTTTGTCTTATCAGTGGTATCACCCGTGTTGTCAGGGTCACAGGAGCGTACCTGTTTTATTACAACAAATGTAGCTAGTCTCTGGCAGCTTACATGTCCCAAACTTAATTTGGCCACGTCTCGGCAAGCCGATGGTACGCTGTCAGCAGCGCTTGCTCCAAAAATCTGCACTGAACCAGCTTACTGTTCAAGCTTATCAGCAGGTCACATTCAGATGGCATTTGCATTGACCCCAAAGCACTGAACAAGGAAATTACTTTTATAAAGTCCTCTCCTCTCAGGAAGCGTGGTCAAATGTTATCTCCATTTTACCGATCATGAGGCAGACAAAAGGACCACTTTCTGCTGTGAAACCAAGCATGTTTCCTTTTCTACATTACACAAGACACCTGAGAAAGTTTGGTTCAGATAGTGTCATAAATCTAAGATGGCTGGAGGATTGCAGAACCCCCGCTGTTGAGTCTGGTAGTCCTCATACCTTCTTGAGGAGCTACTCAAGGTCTCTGCACGTTGAGCAAACTGCATTGTGTGCCCTGTGCTCAGTTTTGTACCTCACAGCAGAGCCAGTCAGATGTTGGGCAATGTGTGCACCACTGACCACACTGCCCAGCCTGCACACAGACACCGTTCATTTAATGGGACCATCATCCTCACACCACAGGCCACAGCTTCACTTCTGGCCGAGAAGCCAACGAGTCCCCCAGCAAAGAGAGCTGTGGTGAGGAAACAGTAGAGAGCAATTCCTCCAGCCTGTGCCCGAGAGATGCCTGGGAAGGAGAGAGAGCAGGAGGAAGCCCCAGGCAGGAGAAGTTGCTCTGATGGGCCACAGCCCTTTCAACATGGTTGATGTCACTGCTCTTGAGGGCTGCTGGCCAAGCAGAGTATGGGGAGGCTCTGCCACGCATTGCTGCTGCCACCCCTGCCAGGGGCAGTGGGATGTCTTTCTGTGTGCATCAGAAAGCCAAGCTTCATGCTTAGACATCACGTTAGACATCACATTAGCCGCTCAATCAGCTAGGAAGGGACAGTCAAGATTCATTAATGCAGTCTTAATATTAATTACATTTGTAGAGCAGTGGTGCAAAGACAACCTTTGACTAGCACATCTGCCCTTGGCTGATGTGCCCCAGCAGGATAAGGCTATGTTGTTTTTCCCTTCCTTTACTAGAGCTGCACACCTCTTTCCACGAGCAGAAAACAACAGAGCACTGAGATCTGCCAGGACAGAATAAAGGAGTTCAGGGTCATTGTGCTGTCCAGTTAACAGATGATTTTGACTTTTCCACCCCATTTCTTTCAGTGTATACAATACTACATAGCTGCCTTGTGGCAGCTAACATAAATCCTTCTAGCTTCTGGAAAGCAACTGGGCTGAACTGGAGAGGTGGCTGCCTGGGACAGTTCTTGTTGCAAAGAGTCAATAATCTTAACGCAATGCTTCCAAGTCTTCGTTTGTTACCTCAAACGAAGGAAGTCCACGACTACAACCACCCTGCAAACCGCATCAGCTTTTTCAACTGAAAAAGCATGTTTCCAGAGCTATCGGGCCACATTCGTTCATCCACCTCTGACTTTCTAATGCAACAACAAAGTGAACTCATTAAAAATATATATATACAGGTGAGATGAGAGCTGTGGTGAAGCCGTAGGGGAAGGATGGCTCAGGCTGAGTTCATCAGAATGGACTCAGTTGTAGAAACCAGAAAGCAGAGGTTGAAATCACGACTAATGGTGGCACTGTGAAATCATTTGGTGATAATCTTTAAGCCAAATGCTAGTAAGAAGCCTGCCCAAAATGCAAACAATCACACGTAGCAACAACATCTACTTTTGTCAGTTCAAGCAATTCATTCTGCCTTGCAAAATCTGCAAAATAAAGATCACACTGAAATGGCCTTGCAGGTTTGAGGGGTGGTGGCAACAATATAAAAATATCATCCCACTACATCCCTGGGGTCCCCTGAATTCAGACATAACCTTTTGCCACAATCACTTTGCAAATGTGTCCTTCTTGCAACTTAATTTTTTTGTTCCATGTAACTCCATGGATTTCAATCTCGCCTCTAAAATATCTTGCACTGAAACACACCATTTGGCTACTTCTCCCCATCAAACTGTCCCTTGCTTGATTGAATATATATGTAACCAACTAGAGCATTTGTTTTCCAGCAGCATTCAATGCAATAGGCAGCACATCCAATTCATTAACATCCTGACATGGCACCAAACAAAAAAATTGCCTGTATTAAAGCAGATGCCTTAAAGCTCATCCAGGATTTTAATTCACTATAATATTATAATGACACCAAGGAAAAATTTAACCCTGCCAATTTGTATGAGCAGATCCTCCAGGAAACTACGCTAAGGCACATGGAAAATAAGGAGGTGATTGGTGGCAGCCAACATGGCATCACTGAAGATAAATTGTGCCTCACAAACCTGGTGGAATTCTACAGTGGGGTTGCAGCATTGGTGGATAAGGGAAGAGCAACTGACATCCTCTGCATAGATCTGTGCAAAGCATTTCACACTGTCCTGCATGACATACCTGTCTAAATTGGAGAGGCATGGACTTGACAGGCGGACCACTCCTTGGATAAGGAATTGGCTGGATGGTTGCAAAGAGTTGTAGTCAACAGCTCAATGTCCAAGTGGAGACTGGTGACAAGCAGCATTCCTCAGGGGTTGGTACTGGGACCGGCGCTGTTTAACATCTTTGTTGGCAACATGGACAGTGGGATCGAGTGCACCCTCAGCAAGTTTGCTGACAACACCAAGCTGTGTGGTGCGGTCAACACGCTGGAGGGAAGGGATGCCATCCCGAGGGACCTGGACAGGCTGGAAAGGTGGGACAGTGCCAACCTCATGGAGTTCAACAAGGCCAAGGGCAAGGTCCTGCACCTGGGTCAGGGCAATTCCAAGCACAAGGACAGGCTGGGTGGAGAATGGATCGAGAGCAGCCCTGAGGAGAAGGGCCTGGGGGTACTGGTGGATGGAAGGCTGGACATGAGCCGGCAGTGTGCGCTGGCAGCCCAGAAAGCCAACCGTATCCTGGACTGTATCCAGACAAGCATGGCCAGCAGGTCGAGGAAGGGGGTTCTCCCCCTCTACTCTGCTCTTGTGAGACCCCACCTGGAGTGCTGCCTCCAGCTCTGGAGCTCCCAACATCAGAAGAAGGACACGGACCTGTTGGAGCGAGTCCCGAGGAGGCCACGAAGATGCTCTGAGGGCTGGAGCCCCTCTGCCATGGGGACAGGCTGACAGAGTTGGGCTTGTTCAGCCTGGAGAAGAGAAGGCTCCGGGGAGACCTTACAGCACCTTCCAGTGCCTGAAGGGGCTACAAGGAAGCTGGGGGGGACTTCTTACAAGGGCCTGTAATGATAGGATGAGGGGTAAATGGGTTTAAACTAAAAGAGGGGAGATTTAGTTTGGACATCAGGAAGAAATTCTTCCCGAAGAGGGTGTTGAGGCACTGGCACAGGCTGCCCAGAGAAGCTGTGGGTGCCCCATCCCTGGGAGCGTTCGAGGCCAGGCTGGATGAGGCTCTGAGCAACCTGCCCTAGTAGAGGGTGTCCCTGCCCAGGGCAGGGGGTTGGAATTAGGTGGGCTTTAAGGTCCCTTCCAACCCAAACCGTTCTGTGATTCTATGATACAGACAGCACAGTCCAAAAGTGAACACCCACTATCCCCTCACCCAGCAAGGGGATGCAGCTTTGGCAGAATGGCAGTAGAGGCCACTCTACCCTCATTTCCAGCACCTGGTGTTCCTTTCCTCGGGGCTAATATTCAAAATCTTCACACCACAACTGGGTTTCTTTCGGATCACCTGAAGACCCCTCAGCTTCGGTTCCCGCCCTGCCCAGCCCGCAGCACGCGGGCGAGAGCGGGCCTCGGCTGCCACCTGCCGGGCCCGGCCTCCCACACGCCGAAACCGCCGCCAGCACGGAAAATACCCGAAATACCAGTTCCGCAGGCACTGCTTTTCGGCTCCCCAGACCGACAGCCCTCTAAATCCGCCGGAATAAACCAGTCTCCTCTGGGCGAAGAGGTGCGTGGCCAGGGTGCCGAGCTTCACAAATTAATACAGTCTTGGAGTCGGCCATGAAGGGCCGTGGTACACGACAGGAGCAGTTAACGCCCCGCAGACCACAGCTACAGCTCCTCCAGGGTCAGTTCTCATTTTAATAAGCCAGGCAAACATACACCTTCCCAAAGGTGAGGCCGCCATGCAGCTCCGTTACAAAAAGGCTTCCATGAATGTTTCTTTCAGCATTAGATATGTATTTGCTCCAAAGACAAGCAACGAGGAAATAAGAATTATTACTTTTCTCCCATTTCTTTGTCCTCTTCCCTCCTTATGAGGAAAGGAGAACATTTTCCTACTTTATCCTAACAGTAAATGCTATATTCCAGCTTTCTTGGAACATTCTGTTTTATTATTGCTAAATCACGGAATGGTTTGTGTTGGAAGCGACCTTAAAGACCATCTCGTTCCAACCCCCCTTCTCCTCAGGGCTGCTCTCAGTCCCTTCGCTGCCCAGCCTGTACTTCCTTTAAGAGGTTTGAAAGCAGCGTATGAATTCTCCAAGTTACATCTTTTGAAATGTTATAGAAAGAGTAAAAATGCAACAGGGAGATAAAAGGCTGTCTTCCCTTGTGGAAGATTTATAAAACCCTCATACACTGCCTGCCCTAATCTGGGGAATCTCAAAACTATAAAACTGGTGTCAGAGTATTTTTTGATTCACAGTCACAAGGCAAGCCTAGAAGAAATAATTCAGAAGAAAGGAAGACATTTATTTTGTATGCAACGAGTGACTCCGAGGCTTAGGACTGCATGGACGTGTGCACAAGGAAAGATGATGAGAAAAATCCATCAAATTAGTTTTCTCACATCAGCATTCAGAAAAGGCAGCGCTTCATAAAACCTTCACAACAGCAAGTCACCACAGCTCCTCAAGGACATTAAAAGAATGACAAACTTCCCAAGAACAGCAGAAGAGGGGAGATGTTTTTCCCCTCAAAACAGCAACTCCAGGCCTCTCGATGTGCCGTCACTCAGCTGAGATAACGGGACATTTAGCAGGTCCCCATCACGTCTCTAATCCACTCAGACATTCTGAAATCTTCTGTCTATCACAGACCAAGATCAGAAAGACCGAGCCAAGAATTGCAAAGCAACAATTTTCATTAAAGAAGCCACAGTGAAGCCTGCCAAAGCCTGGTCGGTGTTTGTCTCTAATTCCAAATAAATCCTATTGGAAAAAACCCCAAAAACGCGTCCTCCATATCTGGATGTAAGCATACAGAAGAGATTAGCCGTTACTAAGAATAAGACCAACGTGCGCCGTGACGACAGCTGGATAACAAGAGCTAACAATCGCAATTCTCCTAGTGTGAGCCGAGCACTGGGTGAGGTCAGAAGAATGTGTTTCCCTATGGATAAACCAGGGCTGATCCCACCGCGCCAAGGCTGGCAGGGTTTGATCCCAGAGCCCTTCTACCCAGGTACCCGCGAGCCAGGGTAGCTGTGTCCAGCTGGCATTCAGCATTGGAGATAAAGCTACAAAAAACAACACTGGGAAGAGGATTTCCCTCTTGTTAAAATCTGCTCCCCTGAGGTGCTGTTCCCAGTGTCACCAGTAACCCTGTGCCTTCCAATTCAGTTACAACTTAGCGTGTCGGTGTGGTTGGGGGGACCTCCTAAACGCCTTAATGGAATTTGGGCAGACAAAATCCAAGCAAGAATCCAGGCAATCTGTACACATTTAGCACTTCCTTCAGCTGCTTTGAAAAATCACAGCAAACACCTCTGCAAATTAAAAGCACTAGAGTAGTGGGGTATTCTACAGGACAAAAAGCAGGCCATTCCAGCTCCCAAAGAATACAGATCCAATTTTTCAGCCAGTGATGGTAAAAATGAAGACTCCCACCGCTGGTACGGCGGAGGAGATGCTGTGAGCTGCACAGTTTATTGCTGCTGCAATAGCACCCCCGTGAGCCAGGCCCACTGCACAAGTGCTGCGTCAGGATTTGTTAAGATGCTGGAGATGTGCATCTGGGAACCTCTCACAGACAGTTTTTGCCCTTGCTATCACCTGTGCATCTCCATTGCTGCTAGCTATGGGGCAGGCTCTGTGCACTGAGCTTTCTGATCTCAACCACACCAAATTACAGCGCTGCCCTATCCTGCAGCCACAGTGACCACACTGGTACCTCCCCGAGCGCAGAGGACGCAGAAATAAATCTACCTTCGCACAACCTTCTGTCCCTTACCTTAGAGTGGCTGCACTGTCCTCCCAGCTGTTTTGACAGATTCACTACATTGCTATGAACCGCAGAGAAAACTGTTGTCGGGCAAATAGAAAGTTGGGTATCTCTCTTTTAAATTACTGTTTTCCAGAAGGTTCAGGAATCTGTTTCTTTCAAACACAAACCAAAGGAACAACAGATAAATTAAATTAATCCCATACATGGGGTAGCACCAGTTCAAAATGAGCTCTTTCATTGTTGTTTACCAAATCCTAAAACTAACCTTACTATTTTATCTAGCGCTATCAAAGCCTTTAAGCTATAAATTTTAAGTAAACTACATCCTGATGTTACATGCTGGTGAAATGATATACTGGATCTGTGAGAGCAGCCCCATGCAGACCACGCGGCTGCACGCAGCTTTATGTGCAGTAGATGGACCTGACCCCTCTCCATACCACAAAAACCTCCTTTGATGAAGTCTCCGTAGGCTATGCCGTCAGAGCACACCCTAAAAGCGAGAGGTTTCTGTTGTAAGAGACAGCAACTGCAAGAAGCAGAGTGGTCTGTTAGAAAAAGAGCATCTTCCCCCTCCGCATGAAGCGGCCTTTGCAGACACAGAATTCAGCCTTCTAGATTAGGTGATTAATTGTAAGAAAACAACTGGTTTAGATCTCCTGCCTCCCCATCTAACACTCTGCTTTAAAACAGTGATTTAAACAAAAATTCCATAAACCCCAACAACAGGCGTAAGCACTGCGGGCCTTGTAAAGAGCTCCCGCTCCCCCACAGCTCTGTGCTCTCCTGACCTACTCTCATTGGCCGAGAAGTGTTCTTGGCACGTGACGGAAAAATAATCCCATTGATGGCAGTGACTACGTTTTTCAACAGACCCTTGCGCAGGAATATCCCTGTCCTAAAGGTTGGCCTGTTTTCTCTGCAGGGACAGCGTTTGCCGTCCTTTGTTACAGAAGGCCAGCAAGGAGCAGGGTCAGCACCCCCTTCTCCTTCCTCAGCAGCTGAACAGTAAGATGCGTAATGGAAGGATTAATCTCTACGAGCAGCTTTGCAGTGCAGCACACTCTATTCCTCTTGGACGGACCGAAGGTAGATCTCATTCTTCCTCCCACACAGCGTACGTGCCAGCTTTCAGGTTTTAACAACTTTCTCGGGTACAGCCAGCAAAGGCAAGCCGTACGACGGCGTGACTCTTCCAGCAAAGTACAACCCGCTCCGGCAGCAGGCACTGCTATTTAGCAGCATTCAGCAATCCAACCACGTTATTTAAGGCAAAGAGTACGTTATACCCTATCAGCTCTCAACCTCTAACCCGAGGCTTAGGGAATAACATTAAAATTAAAGCTAAACTCTGTTAAATACTGCCCTGCTACACAGGCAAACAATGCGTAATTGTGCAAGGCATGGTCTAGAATAGGAGCAGAATCCATCCCAAACACCACAGATGACTGAGGACCCACTTGCTTCACAATCTTTAAGGTTCCATAGGGGTTTCCTACCTTTGAAGTGTGGGGCAGGGAAGAGAAAGAACAGGATTAAATATAAATCTCCTAAATCGAGCCAAGGATAGAATTATCCACAGTGGAACTTGGCTAAGACAGACAATCCTCTCTGCTGCTCTCCTTCATCACGTCTCCCTTCTTTCTTCTCTCAAAAATAGTATTAAAGAAAAAAGAGGGAGGAGGTCTGTTTTTCACTTCAAGATGAAAATATGATCTGTTAGGTTCTCTAGAAGTGAACTGACGCAGTTTTTTGGCTGGAACACGCAGTTACATACTGACCACGTAGTGGAAAGGCAGCGCACTGGCAACTGCCACCATCCCAGAGTCGAGGCTTTCACAGCAAGTACTTGTGCAGAGCTTCTCATGCCACAACTCCTCACACACTGTCTTCATGCTCTCCAGTTTCAAATGCCAAAGCCACATGAATTAGGAACCACTTTTGTCTAAAAGAACACTTAGATATTTTGTGGGTTTTGTCATGGAAATGTGTCATTAGTTCTCCTAGGACTATATTTTTTTACTCAGTGAAATGACCTAACTACAGAGCCACATTGGCTGGATCATCTTTACACCTCCCAAATCTGTATGTTTGCTTGTGAGGGAGACATCAGGAAATAATAATTTACATAAACATATTTTAAAATAGAATAAAATTATTGTATTTTGGTTTCATTTTTAGACAGTATTTATGTACCATGGGTGACTTACAGCTTTAGTACCAAAATCATAAATACCATCTTTCATAGTTTGCTTTGATAAGTTACACTTTTTTCATGTCAGATACGTCTCTGAAGCCTGAAATAATTTTAGCCATACTAACAGAAATGTTATCATCTGTTCACGCTGCACCTGAGAAAACTTAGGCGGAGGTACCACCTGTAACATGGAATTTTGCCTGCTGAGTGAACAAACAACTGAACAATTAATTCCTCGACCATCTCTAGTTTAGTTCAGTCACATGAGGACAAAGACTTGCAGTTAATACAGTCCAATGTCTAAAACCAATACTGCAGAATACAGGAGCACTGAATGTTTTAAATACCACAGGTCTGTCACTAAAAGGAGGCTGAAGATGCTACTGGCTTTGGTAGCTTTTGTTTTCATCCCTTTATGAAACTGTTTTGTTGTAACTGGTGAGCAGAGGTGAGTAAAGAGCATAACGCAAAATGTCTACTCCAGGTTTAAGGGTAACACAGACACAGCCAACTTCTCTACAGAGTCATTCTGTATTCAGCTTTTTTGCAAAAATGAGATACTTCTTTCTCCCTCTGAGACCACACTGGCTGGTGGGCAAGTATTTTTGTGGCTAGACAGCAAGCAAGCATTTACTTTTGTCTTACAGGTACAGCAACCAGAAAAATCTTTCTGCACTTGTAGGAATTGTTCCTTCATGCCACAGACTGGAAAAACGCGAGAAATGCCGAACTAAAGCTTCTAGCAGCCACACAGACCTCAGTCAAAGCTGCACGAGAACCACTTGGCATTTTCATAAAGCCAACAGCCTCTCAGCTTCCCCACCAGGATTCTGACAGCCGGAATTTCAAAGGGAGGTAGCTTGTCAAGAGCTGTACTATCAGTACCAAATTTCTTACTAAAAACACCAAAGACAGCAGACTATCTTTCCACAGGATAACTCATTTCAGTCACAACAATATTTGCACTGAAACTGTCAGAATTGTGATTCTTTTTTTCTTTTCCAGTGGTGAGGGCTACAGTCTTACATTAAATTTCATGTTAAAGTATAATTACAGCTCATTATGCTTTTTCATTCTTGTCATACGTAAATCCCATTTGGACTGAAAAGCATTGAACTAAGAGCATTTTTCTTGCACAGATAGTCCCAGTAATCCTAAAAAGCCGTCAGTGTAAAGGTTTTCATTCTGTTCAAAAGACAGCATTATCTGCAGAACTGCATTCCAATTTCATACTTAGAATTGACTCAATTGAGACCCAAAAAAAGGGTGCCATTTAGCAATTCAGTAACATCTTTCCTGCAGCATTTAATGTCTGGGAGAAGAATTCTTGGTGTTCAAACTACCACGGAATTTCTCAGTACTTCAAATATAAAACTCTTCTTCAGAACAATCCTACTGCAAACTTAATGATGGACACAGCAGGATTTATTTGGATTTTATGGCCTAGGACTATTGAACAAAACAATGCAAAAAGAACATACTCACATTAACTGGGACAAGAAGTTATGACCTTTATGCTTCATGGTCAGGAAAGCATCTGGGAAGATCAGGGGAAAAATAGTGAAAGCACATTTTTGAAAGGGCATCTCACTTCCGAAGCAAAAGTTGTGCGTGAGACCCGTCTGCGCAAGAATGTGGTGTGAATTCACGTATCAAGGAACAGGGTTACAGAGTTTCATCTATTTCTGTGTGGCAAGTCCATTTTCTTGAAGCAGCTTGAGGTACTCAGCTCGAAAAAGCAAGAGGTTATGCTCCTCCTGTCTAGCCAGGATCTGCATTCAAAATTCAAACCAGGTGGATTAAAGAAGGCTGCATGCCTACTCACCGGTAATGTACGTTCTAGCAGTTCAGAAATCTCAACGCCAGATATGAGGCAATTATCCTACCATTCTGTGCCACAAACATATTTGAAGTTAAAAGAAAACTGTGTCAAAAATCTTGTTAAGAATTATTTTAATGAACCAAATATGAAGTGACATAAATACAGGTCAAGGAAAATAACATGAAACCAAGCCCACCCGCTGCTGTCAGAAGGTGAAGATAGAAGAAGAGATGAAGATGATTTGAGGGAAAACAAGAAAGCACAGTGAGATACTCATCTTGACAAGAATGACAATCAAATCATACAGAAGTTAAAATTTCATGTCAAGTGCTTAAATAAGGTCTTTGCTTTGCTCCTTAACACAGTGAGTCCATACAAGAGTAGGGAATGTGCTATCCCTGAATTCATGGAATGTGTTTTCTAGACCCCACCATCTTTGGCATAGGTTCCTTTTTTAATGCCTGCGTGAATGCTTCAATCCCATAACTGTGAAGGTTGCGGCAGTCAGTTTCTCATACACAAGAAACATAAGAGCAGCAGTAAGGACTGTCTGCAGGAGCTTTGCTTCCAGGCCTTTGTAGAGTCCCATTAAGCCAAAACGCCTAAGAAAAAAAACACAAACAAGAAAACAAGTGTGAACAGCCTTCTACAATTAAACCAGTACACTACAAAGAAGAGTTAATATATCACAAGTTAGTGGCAGCTCTAAGAATCTTAAGTTCATTCTTGATCTTGAGTGCCAGCTATGTTTAATAATATTTTACAGAGAAAATTCTGCAGAAAGCCAAGTCTTTTGTGCAAGAAACTTGCTGCTTTTCAAGATGAGAAGCAAATGAATTGGTATCCAGATACCACAGGAAGTGGTATCAAGGGAGAATTTGGTTTTGTGTACTTATTCTGCAATATATTACAAAAAACAAGTTGACTGAAATGGCACATTTAAGGGAGGCAAAAAGAAACGCAAGTCAGATCCAGCAACATTTTCAACATATTAGTAATACTCAGGCCTTCTCTATCATTAGGAAAAATCCAGAAAGCTCACCTCACTCTCTGTTGAAGAAGGTACAGAACATTTCTAAGACTGCCTAGCGTTCGGTTCTCTGGGTTCAACCTGTGGCGCCCAAACTGAAAAAGAGGAAGAGCATTTGGTTGTACTATTTCCTCATGGTGCAAGGCAGAGAGCCCAACATGCTTAAAACTGGAGAGCCTATCTTAATCTCTTCCCATTTTCCAGGTTATACTAGCCATCAGCGAAGAGCTGAGGCCAAAGCTCACACAACTGAACTTTACAGAGCAAGCGTTACGATGGTACGTGCCACAGTAATTTGCTTTAGTTTTAGGATGGATTCCAAGGAAGTGTTACACATGGCCATGTCTGCTCTCTTCTGGTTGCTCTGGAGGAAATAGTTTTCAAGGCCTCAAAAGCATCATTTGCGGAGTCTTAGCAGGGATATGACAGTCAAAGCAAGTTCTTTCTGGCGTGCTCAGCTTTCACTGAACAAAGAATCAAAGCCTCAAACATCTGCAAACCATTATTACATTGAGACTGCATAGTTGAACCCAAAATTTATCTGCCCTGTAATGGTCTGGGAGCAAAACATTTGCACACGGAATGCTGTGGAAGAATCCCAAAGAGTTTTTTTTGATCCACCTACCTGGCCTAAAGACTACTACTTTTTTTACTCACTGCGTCTGCTTACCCCCAAACTGGTTTTCAGTAGGCATGATAGCTGCTGCTGTAATTTTGTCTTAAGAGTTAAACGAGCAATTTCAGCAACTCCTTTTCTAGCATTCACTGATACTCTTGTCTGATACAGGTCGACAGTACTGTCAGCAAGCTGTAGCTGTGAATTATTAATACACAAGGGTTGCCACACTTGCATTTATAACAACATAGTCAAACAGCTTTTGGAGCTCATATTATGCTTCTGTGCTAAGAAAGGTGAACTTGAGCAACTGTCTGTGCATGAATTTCTCCCAGAACTTACTCTGGCAACTGCTACTTCTTCAGCATAAGAAATTACCATGGACAGTCAGCAGGGTATGCAAGCAGATTTAGGCAGGTCAGAAATTAGGAGAAAATGCCAGGGCCCTTTGCTATGTTTTAAGAACAGCAGCACCAGAATGCTATTGGAAATCTCCCTTTATTAGGCAATTATGTGCTCACAATGCACAATCACCTCATCAACAACTAATTCATTTGATATTGATAAATCAATGTGATGGATTACTGCCAAAGACTCAGACACACCCCAGAAAGCCTGCTAACTGGGTTCCAAGTTACAACGCCAGTCACTGCCCAGATTACTCACAGGCTTCCAACTACACCAGGGTTAGGTGTTCCCTTCTCCACCACTGGACTATTTTTGTACTGCAAATGGAGGTTCATCAAGGAGAGGAAAAAAAAAAGGTTCATTTCTCCCTAGGACATCAACACGTCACTGACTACTGCATAAGATTTCCCAAAGGGAACAGCATTCTCTACACCAGGGAAAGAGAGGCTCGAGTTTTAAAGCTAATTTTTTCACCCAAGATCACTAAGAACATTAACAGTACTGCTATTCCTCCAGAAGCAAATCTAATTTACCCACTGTCTACTGACACACAGGCTAAAGAACAGTTTCACTGCACAGTAACACCAGTGTCATTTCTAATGACTGAAAAGGAGACAGACATACCAAATGGCAAGGTTGAAAGCCGCTTGCCACTATCAATTACACAGGATAATTGTTCATTATACAAAAGCAAGAAGAGCGCTTTGCCAAGAAGTTGAGAGCAAAGGTGTAGAGAATTCATTACAAAGAACCCTAATAAACGATAGTAAGTTTCTAAAGGTTTAAGACTGAGAAGAAGAGAGTCCTGTATGTTTACTTTGATGATAGAACCTAATTATGATGTTTAAGATTTTATGAATTATATCAAGCTTGTAAATCTGCTAAAATTATTTCAAAACCCCCAAAACTATAAAAAGTATACTTCTTGCAGAATGATATTTCTGAAAATACTAAACCTTTATTTCTAACTTTTTTTTAACATGACTTGATGCAAGTGACCAAAACTTCCTCAAATAGAACAAGGCTAGCTTTAGATTAGAAACCACATTACAAAGTAGTGCAAGTTTGAACTGGCCAGCTCAGGTATGACAGACGCATGTTCCTGCTCTTCTTGCCAGAAGTGTTCCGGGTTTATGGCTATTACTTCTTTCACAGAGGAAAAGGAAGGAAGTCACCCCTACTGACTGCAGAACTAGAGATAGGGTCCTTGTGTTCCCTCCCCATCATCACAGGGAGGGGATAGACTGGCACAAAGAAGTAGCATATAGGCCACGGTGAGGTGAATCCTACCAGCACCAGGACACTGACGATTAGCTGTGCCCTAGCAGAAAGGGAACTCATCGCCGCTCAGGCAAGCCGGCAGTGAACTAGCTGACTTCAGCTGAGGCGAGCAGCAAGCAGCAGCTGGTCAGTACATCAGGCCAGCGGCACAACTTACCAGAGTGCCTTTTTTTATTTTTTTAAAGGATGACACTGTCAGCAAGAGACAGAAAAATTTAGTTCCAAAAGCCAAAAGGAGATAGACAAAACATGAAGCAATAATCACAAGATTGTATCCATTTCTATAGCAACCATGGAAAGGAACAAGGCTTGAAGCTTTTACGTTGATGTAGCCCCATGAAAATCGCACTGCTGTGCAACACTAAGGCTAAAATAGAGCACTTCAACTTTCCCCCCAGTTCTCCTTCACACCAGCAGAAAACGCATCACAAATTAAAAACAGACTGATGTTGCAACTTATCCAAACAAAGCTGTATTTGCTTAAATGTTTTCCTGTATCCGTCACTTCAGTAATAGAAGCCTGTGTTACTAGTTTAACTCCTGAGATGTCCCCAGGCTGTTAAGAGAGGGAGAATGAAGGCACTAGCTCAACCGACCATCAAAAGTTCTGAAAGGTTCAGAAAAACATGACTGTGGACAAAACTAGAGTGTGGCTGACACATCCACAATGCAGATGCCACTCTGTGCACCATCAGGGTGGTGAAGTAGAAAGCTGTGCGGACACAAAAGTTTTATCTGCTGACTTTTCAGGGTAGCAACAACCACGCAGTAAATACATTCAGGTCCTGTTGGTTTGAAATACAGCATCCAAACCATCTTTTCTACAGGCTGTCAAAAACCAAAATACATTTGGTCCGCTCTGATTAGAGACAGAAAAACCTAAATTAATTACAAAACTTGCATGAAAGTCACTTTTTTCAGATGTGCAATTAACAAGAAAAATCCCCTATTAGACAAGTTTGAAAAGTGATAACCTTAGCAGGGAAGATTCACATTCAATAACTCAACTAATTCACCAAACGTATACAAGTTTTAGAACATATGTCCAGCTTTACCATGGACACAAGTTAGGGCTTCTCCTTACTTAGAAAAATAGCATTGTATTTCATGTGGAAACATTTATTAGTATTTAACTGTTAAAAAATTCATCAAGAAACATCTTACAAAAATAAGATTGAAAAGCACAGAAATTAAAGTACACTAGGCTTGCTTACCTATGGCCAAGTCTCTCCCCCCACTCCCAGCTCTGTCTGGTTTCAGTATTACGCCCATACTGGTACATACTGAAGGTAGCAGCATTATCCAGCATACACACAAATTGCAAGTGAGAATAAATGCAGGTGTTTCCGTTACCACTACAATTAGTGTACACGGTCAGGCAAGTGGTTAAAAATATTATTTATGAGGGAGCTCAGCTTCCCCTGATGAATCATGTTCTGGCTACTGACAAGGTCAGGCCATCATCGGAATAAAACAAAACCTACGAATAGAAGTTATTTTTGGATTACCCTAGGTCATCTGGAAACAAACTGGGTTTAGAGGATTTAATTTTAACTTCCCACTTGACACATTTTCTATTTATATTCAAAGAAGCAAATCTACATTTCTGTAGTGCCTAAAAGCAGTATGGTGCATCAGCTTCTGCGGGACACTGTAGTGATGCATTATGTTGTCAACCCTACCAGCTGCTTGAAACAAACGTGCACCAGTAATACCAAGTTCTATCAGAATCTGTCAGTAAGAGATCAAAGAAGAAAGGCACCTTTATCAGTGACCTGCACTGTGCAAAAGGAGCTCCCAAAATGACACGTTCATTAACACAAAGCAAACCAGGCCATGTGAACAAGGCCTGTATTGTATAGAACAAGTCAGAGGCAGTTACCCTGAAATGAAATTACTACTTACCCGCAGAATTGACTGTACTGTCTGCAAAGGATAAGTGAGGGTGGTGGCAACTGCTTTGGCTATTGCACCAATGACAAAAGCATCCAAAGATGTCAGCTGTTCAATAGATAAAGAACATATTACTTTCACGTAGTACCAAAACAGCCAGTTACCCGCATGTGTTTGGGGATTCTGTACTGGTACCTGGTAATGGGTCATCTAAGTATCTCTGGCAGAGACTTCACAAAGTCTCTGGGTCTTGTCATTTCAAAGAGTTAATTACAGTTAAACCAGCTTACTTTCCCACAACTAAAGTTCATTTGTAACTTCCACCTGCTCACAAGCTTTTGCATGTCTCACTAGAACTAGGTTATTGAAACACGGTGGAGATGAAGCCATAAGCCAGGCCAATTTAAAGCACCAAGGGTAGACAAAAGATAGGGAAGCAGCATTTAAACGTGCCATCAATCAATAAGCATTTCAGCTTCTGCAACATATAAACTAATAAGTCACACAGCACTTGTGAAAAGGTGACAGTGAAAGAATCCTTGAACAATCCTGAGCCATAATCGCTACGCTATGAGGCAGAATTTTAGCCATGATAACACAGGGTAAAAATCTCACTCCCTGTTAGTTAAGAACACCTGCTGGAAGCTCATCCTCACCTCCAAAGCCCACAGTGTTCCATGATGCGCCAAATACACTGGTACAGCCTAAGCTGATTAAAATGCATCTCAGTCTAACAGCGTGAATTAATTGCTGAAAGTCGGTTCCAAATTTGCAAAATACGTGGATTGCAATCAGAAATATGCACGCACATGCATATCTTCAAAACATCAATATGATATGCTTCAGAATGTGGAAAAGATCAAATAGGAAGAAAAATGTTGTCCAAAATAAAAATGACCATTGCTAGGGGAAAAAGTATTTTTCCTCTCCACTCGTCACGGACAAAACATACCCTAATTTAGAACTAAGTAATTCAAAAGGAACACAAGAAATAAATATTGCAATTAGCCAACAGGCAAATAAAGCAGAGGGAAGCTTAGCTCATCACTCAAAAAACATATTGTCCATAATGTAACTGGACAGATCCATCAGGCAGAAATAGAGTGCTACAGCTGCAGTATTGACTAAAGGTGGTAAAAACCAAGCCTCATTTCTGATGCAAAAATCTCATGTAAAAATAATTTCACTATGTCTTGAGAAAAAATAAAACGACTGTGTAACATTTCCATACGATCTAACATTTTAAAACAACCAAATGCACTCTAAGTTACAAATCAACAGCAAAGCACTGCAGCTTAAACATGTATTAGGACATTATCCTAAAAGTAACGCAGATGCTTTTCAGTTTGCTAGAACATAAAAGGAACCTGAGTTCAGGTGAGATGCTCTATCCGATACAGAGAAAAAAGAAAAAGAATGGGACTATAAAGCAGGGCCAGAAGAGTGATTCTACCTCTGTATGGAGAATCAGGGAGGTACGACTGCAATGCTATGTTCAGTTCTAGTGTCCAGGCTTGGAAAAAGGATATTGAAAAATTGAGGGCTTCAGGAAAAAGAGTGTTATTAAAATGACAGGGTCCAGAACAAATCTGTGATACTTCAAAGGCTCAATATATTTGATTTACTGGAGAGAAGCTTAAGAGGTGACTTCCAGTCTGCACGTACATACTTACAAAACAGATTTAATTTAAAGTAGAAATTTAGAGGCTAGACCTGTGAACAAACCTAAACAAATATTGACAAGAGGTGTAGTTTTATTTTTACAAGAAGAGGAATTCATCACAGCAATATCTCCCCTAGGGACATGAAAGATTCACATCTCACTTCACAATCATGGATTTTCTTTATAATTCAAAAAAAACCCCTCAAAAATACAAGAACTAAAACCAAACATACATTTCTACATCTGCTCAAGTAACACACGTCAAAGAACCTGGCTTATAACAGAGAACATCCATAACACCTGGCCTCAAAACATACTCACTCGCAGCTGCTTTTTCAAAAGCTTCCGTTTAAAGCCTTCATAAAACATGAATTGTATGGCAGGATTGAAAACCAACAGCAAGGAGGGGAAAGTACCATTCCATAAAGCTAAGACTCCTTCATCTCGTATTATCTGATGGAAGGCATCTGAGAAGACAGGTGGAAAAATTAAATCATTAAAATTTTGAGTACAAAATTCTGACTGTAGATGAGAAAAGTTACACTTAAAGCCTAATACTCAAAGTGTATCAAAATCCAATGCAGTCTCCTACGTGGCTTTTTTTCATCTCCCATTCTAATCTGAAAGTTATCATAACAGCAACAAAGGAGGTTCTTGCTCACATCTCCATGAATGTAAACAAAGCTTATCATCTGCACAGACACCCTGCTCTTTTTAGTACAAGCTCAGCATCACCATTAAGGTCTTCTAAACCTTCTTCAAAATGACAGTATTTATTTACTTGTTTTTAAAAGGAAGACAGTCTGAACTTGTGGGTGATTAAGAGATTAAGGTGAGTGAATTTGCAGATTGTCTGTCCAAACTCAAACTCCCAGCTACCACCTCACTGGACTCACCACCAGATCTGTACGATAAGATACCTGCCTTTGCGAAAGGTATTTTAGTTACAGGGGTGCATACTACAGACCCTTAATTACCATCGGAAACGTCCAAGTCCAGTTTCCAGTAAAACTCAATGATTGCAAAGCAATAGCCAGCACAGAGATTCCATAGTGAAATTGGTTACAGGAATAAAAGTCTTCAAACGTCACAGTTCTTAATATATTTCATTTGAAGAACTCTTTGGTTGAAGACAACAACAGGTACTTACCTATTATGCCTTTATAGTTGGTTGGGACAATATCTTCATTTCTAAATTTTGCTCCCTGCAGCTTCAGACGTGTGTTCACTACCCAAAGAGGAGTGGTCAAGAGTACATTCACTACACCTAGTGCAAAACACAGCACAGGATTTCAAATGCTTTCTTAGCCCCTTTTTACACCAATTCACATGCTACTGAAATTACTGGTGGGAAGAGGGGAAGAAAAAAAAATAGCACAGCACATGGCAAAAGTAACCTGGTAATTTGTAAGGAGCTACTTCATGGTGGGGCTGTGCGGGGAGACCTGAATTAGTTGTCAGCAGAATGCATGCAGTGGGAAGACGTTTCTGCTCCTCCTCTCCAAAACTAAACACACACACACACACAAAATCCCCAAACCCACAAACAACAAAATAAACCAAATACCAACATGTTGAAGGACTCTTAAAACCTGTTACTTTGTTGCATACTACACCACACCTAAGCCCAAAATACTCTACTTTTTCATGCCCTACTCCACTTCGTGGTGACTCTCGACCTGCCTACTTTCAGAAAGAACGCGAAGCGGTAAGGTTAGAAGGATTGTTTTATGAGGAGAGATCAAAAAGGTAAGTACGTGCAGCTTGATTACCAGAACAGAGCTCCTACGCTGCCAAAAGAACGAGACTATCTAGTTTCTAGATTCACTAAGTACACTTAAGGTGCACAGCATTCTGCAAATATTTTAAGTGAGGCTTAGAGTGGCAAAAGACTACACACAATACCAAACTCCAACGGTGAAGTTTGAAAGTTGAGCATCATAAAGTAAAGGCTGAGTATCAGAAAGGCTGCAATAAAGAGGTGCGAACTGTACAAAGTTCAGTTCTAACCTAAAAGGGAGAAGGATCAAGTGACATTACTTCAGCAATCACCTGGTACATCTTTCCTGCTCAGTAATGACAGAGGGAGTTACTTGGAAGTAACAACATAAAACCAAGCTTCTGATATTTCTTACTATTATTTCTGCATGACAGAAATTAGCAGCTGCTTCCACACTGGTTGCTTTGGTAGGAGTCTGAGTGACAGACTGAATTATTCCATTACATTGAGATGGACACAGTACATCACTATCAAGAACAGCGTGTCTGAAAAAGGTGAAGCTTTACTATTTCTGCTGTGCCTCTTTGTTCTTTTTCTTTTCCTTTAAGAGAGCCCAGAAAAGCAGAATGTAAACAGTATCCTTCACAGGGACCACAATCAGCTCTCAAAAAGGTTTTGAGCAAAATCAAACACTAGAAAAGGCAAGCCACATGCATTGGGTTTGTGTGGCAAGGTTCTGGTAGCGGGGGGCTACACGGATGGCTTCTGTGAGAAGCTGCCAGAAGCTTCCCCTGCGTCCAACAAGGGCAGTGCCATCCGGCTTCAAGACTGGACCTGCCACAGGCCAATGCTGAGCCCATCAATGACAGTAGTAGCTCCTCTGGAATAACATACTGAAGAAGGGGGGAAAACACACCTCACAGCTTCAGCTAGGGAGGAGAGTGAGAGTATGTGAGCTCTGCAACAACTCTGCAGACCCCCAGGTCAGTGGGGAAGGAGGGGGAGGAGGTGCTGCAGGTGCCAGAGCAGAGATTCCTGGGCAGCCCATGGTGCAGACCATGGTGAGGCCAGCTGTGCCACGGAGGGTCACAGGGGCCACCTGCAGCCCAAGGAGGACCCCATGCCAGAGCAGGAGGATGGTTGTGGGAAGCCTGTGCTGGTGCAGGCTCCTGGCAGGACCTGTGGCTCCATGGAAAGAGGAGCCCAGGCTGGAGCAGGTTTGCTGGCAGGACTTGTTACCCCATGGGGGACTCAGGCTGGAATGGGCTGCTCCTGAAGGACAGCACCCCGTGGGAGGGACCCACACTGGAGCAGTTCGTGAAGAACTGCAGCCTCTGGGAAGGAAACTTCTCTAACTCATGTTAGAGAAGTTTGTGAAGAACTGTCTCCTGTGGGAGGGATCCCCCCTATGCTGGAGCAGGGGCAGAGTGTGAGGATTCTCCCTCTGAGGAGGAAGGAGCAGCAGAGACAGCATGTGATGGACTGACCACAGCCCCCATCCCCTGCACCACTGGTGGGGAGGAGGGAGAGAAACGGGGAGCAAAGCTGAACCCAGGAAGAAGGGCGGAGGGGGGAGAGGAAGGTTTTTTTAAGATTTGGTTTTATTTCTCGTTATCCTACTCTGATTTGATTGGTAACAAATTAAACTAATTTCCCCAAGCTGAGCCTGGTTTGCCCATGGCAGCAATTGCTGAGTGATCTCCCTGTCCTCATCTCCAGCCATGAGCCTTTCACCGTATTCTCTCTCCCCTGCCCAGCCGAGGAGGGGGAGTGACAGCACAGCTAACAGTCAACCCACCACACCACAGTAATCTGTCTTAACCTACATCAATGCAATTGCGTTATGGAGCAACATGTAAGAGCAAAATATACTTGTAATTTTTCACCCAGACTCAGTTAAGGAGAAGTCATAAAACTATTTCCCAGACATGAAAGGTAATTTTTTAAAATATATTTTTCCAGCCTGTATGTGTTACCTGTAGAAGGATGACATGGGTAGGGAGAATCAGTAAATACTTCAAGTGGAATTTTTCAATTTCTACCAGATATTATTCCATTATAAGGATATAAACTATGGATATTTAAGAAGTCATTTAACTGAAAAGCTGTTACCCTAACTCCTATAGCCTCTGTTCCAGAGTGTAATTATACAAAAGTTTCCCTCAGTGATAAAACCAACTTAAGAATTTCTTTCCTTACTTTCTCCCAACTATTCAGCCATTCGTTGTGCCTACACACTGAAATACAAGAAACTAGCAAAAAATAACCACTATCACTCCCTTCCCAAATAACCATAGGCACTTTTTTTTTCAGTTTTGTTTTTAAATCAGCTTGTTTCAGTGTGGATGCATGAGCACTTGTTCCTGCAGAACCGTACAGGCAAACACAGGCACAGTGGTACATTGGATTTGTCAGAAAATCCACTAGTACCATCACCCCTTCAAAGAAGTCCCTGTAGCAGCCACATAAGAGGCAGGGATGAAAGAATATAAAGTTCCCACTGTACTTGCATGTATCTAGGGACTTAGTGTCATTTTCAGATGACAATCCAAAAAGAAGTCTGAAAACTGGCACACCAATCCTTACATTAGAAGATTTTTCTTATCCCAGGGCAACAAAGCTGGGGAAGGGTCTGGAGCACAAGTCCTGTGAGGAGCAGCTGAGGGAACTGGGGGTGTTCGGCTTGGAGAAGAGGAGGCGGCTGAGGGGAGACTTTATTGCTCTCTGCAACTACTCGAAAGGAGGTTGTAGCGAGGTGAGCATCAATCTCTTCTCCCAAGTGACAAGTGATAGGATGAAAGGAAACAGCCTCAAGTTGCACCAGGGAAGGTTTAGATTGGATATTAGGAAAAATTTCTTCACTGAAAGGGTTTCCAGGCATTGGAATGGGCAGCCCAGGGAAGCAGTTGAGTCACCATCCCTGAAGGGATTTAGAAGACGTGTAGACCCAGTGCTTAGGGACATGGTTTAGTGATGGACTTGGCAGTGCTGGGTTAACAGTTGGACTTGATGATCTTAAAGGTCTTTTTCAATCTGAACTATTTTACAATTAAAAACATTTCAGAATTGCCATATGACATTCCCCTGTGAAAAAAACCCTAATCCCTCTCCATGCCACTTGTCTTCAATATCTAAATGACGATGCTTAGATACCATGGTAAACAACACACCAGACAAATAAAATAGACCACTACTGCATTGAGCTTTGTGCCAGAATTCACAACAGGAACAGTTTATGCACCTACTTATGAGGTGGGGAGGACACAGTCAGAGATGTACAACAAAGCAGGTTTGCATACAGTGGGGGGCATAAGCACTCAGTGTGACCTCCAGTGGACTTAATAAGAAAAACGTTAGCTAGAATACACTAAAAATACTTTAAAAATCTCAATTTCATCAAAAACATATTACCTGCAACAACCCCAAGAACCAAGTCTTTTCCAGTGGTTGAATGCTGACCTTTGACCCAGACAGCTTTAAGACTATTAAATGTATAAAAATAAACAAAATTGGAGCAGCAAAGGCTGGAGATAACAGGGAACCATCCTCGATATGGAGCCAACCTAAAGGAGAGGAAAAAGTCACGGTAAGGATCAGCAAAGTAAGTGTGTGATCTGGTTGATTTTACATGTTGGTAGAAGGTCCCAGAGACACAACATACAGAAGATACAACTAGATTTGCCTCTATCGTTAATGGTAACAAACCATACTAAACTCCTGACTGTACCATTAAAAAAAATTATAGATGATAATAATTAGGAATAATTCCACTGAAAAGGAGCTGTAGAGGTAGAATATATTTACAGTGAGAAGCTTGGGGCTCACTCCATCACTCCAAAAGTGAGCACTGCTACTGTATTTGCTTCCTATCAACAGTCAGCAGCGAACTACAAACATCCAGGGGATGAATGTATGTTTGAAGTGTGTATGTTAACAGACTGATGATCAGTTCAAACCATATACTAAAGCATACCAAGGCATGAGGAGAATTCTCATCTTTGTTGAGAAATGGAGCTGTCAGTCCAATACAAAAGATAACACACCCAGTAAAGAGATGCTCACATCTCCAAGGAAACAAAGCAATGTTTAACATAGCTGGGAAAAAAAATTAAAGACGACTACACCTTTAAAACAAAATTTAAAAAAAATGGACTAAGGGAATAAAAAAAGAGTCTGGATTCTCACATAAAATTTAAAGATGGAAGACTAGTTACCAAAATTATTATACTCCACCAAGGAGAGTTTTCCACAGGGTGCAATCTGGGGCATGAGATATGCAGGTAGGAGGAATTTCTAATAAATGCCTTGCCATAAAATCTAGAGCAAATCAGCCGGGTAAGTGAGATAAAGACCTACCTATTTAAAATTAATGAGATTAATCACAGATAAAAAACTGAGTATCTCCTTATGATTCACAGCTATCCTACTTTTCAGGTGTTGCGAATAACAGTCATTGTTTGCGTATCATCTAAATCTATCTTGATTTAAGAATGATTTCATCACAGCTAACAGAGTTACTTTCTCTGACAGGCCTGACGAGCCTGTAAAACAAGGCAGCTGCTGAGTTGTCCCTACACCCCAGCGTGTTCTACAATGCATCTGAAAAAAGATCATGATACACACCTTCACTGAAGCTGCACTGCAGGCAGCAAACTGGTACCGTGTTAAGAGCATAAGAAATCTCCTCAAGTACCAGCAGTAGTCATGGAGGCTCCTTAGTATTCATTAAATAACTGGGAATACACAGAATAAGGATCCCCAAAAAGGAGACCATAAAAACTGCAGGACTGGTAAACAGCGCATCTGACTTACGATGTGAATGCCTATTTTTCATCTCAGATGCCTCAGGTGCTTCTCTCACCCATGTAGCTGGGAATACACCACGTTATTAAGACTGTTTCTGAAATGACAGTCTTAGCTGATCATACAGTTACAATTACAAATTAACTGACAATACAGTTAGTCATGAATAGAATTAAAACAATTGTTGCATCACCTCTCTTCTGTGCAGGAAAAGAGGGGAGAAACACCCTCTGATGACCATGTCCTCTAACTGAGAGTGTTAGTTTGGTTTTGCTTGATTTATTAAGAACAACTTCTGATGCTTTTCAAACAAAACATCTTGCAATACAAAACACAAGTTTTTTGTCAGCGACAACATCTGTAATTCACATACAAACACTTCTGCACGCAAATAAAACCTAAGTTTGTGTTCCAAACCGCAACCTTGACAAGAACTCAGTGTGCACCAGTGAACACCTTTTGTATTGCCTAGGAAGGGATGAAAGCACAGGGAAGAAAGCAAAGCTGTTTGATAAATTTCTACAGAAAGTCCATTAGCTAAACCTATTTGCTTTATCTAGATGAGAAAAGCAGGCTCACGAAAGTGTAATATGCAACAAGACTCTACAAACTAACGTGACCAAGATCTCGATGATCACACATCACATTTCAGATGCAGCAAAATATTATTGGCCAAACTAAACTTTTGTCAACTTTCATATTCTGGAAGCTTCGGTCTACTGAAGAGCTCCAGGGATTCACTCAGGAAAATACTTGTACAAGGACACACATACAACTGTTTCCCCCAGCTGGCTCTGCTCAGATCTGTGGGGCTAACACCAAAGTGCAGCATTGCTGAAAGGTAACTGCTTTTAGATAGATCTTGAATCTCACCAGCACAGAGAGTCACTTGTCTATTTCCACATGCTTAGGAGGAGAAATAACTTCCAGCTGGGAGACACAGCTCACTTGTCCTGTTGAAACTGGGTCAGCTGCCCAGGAGTTTCATCTTGGTTATGAGAAACGGACACACCCAAGAATCTAGGCAGACGAAGCTGGTTTGTCAGGTACAGAAGGTACATCTGTGTTCAAACCTGCATTTCTGAGGAGGCACAGCTACCTCACTAACGGAGGCACAGTTACAGCACTGAACAGATCGATTGCATAAGGTGCTCAAGAAAGTTAATCCAAATTAGCGAGAGACAAACACATAAGATGATGCACATCATATCACACTCCTACGGAGACATTTTCATTCAGAGTAAAAATCTGTCCACACAGACACAGGCTAACTATTCCACCTTAAAGGCAAAATTCAAATTAGTTTTAGAGCTTGTCTACGTGAAGACAAGTAAAAATTAACATCTACTCACAGGCCTTCTTCTTTGATTATTTCCAGTAGGACTGCCGGTGTTGTCTTAGACTTCCGCTTCTCATCAACTAAAAAACAGAAGAATCAAACTTTTAGATTATTCCGATATTTAGCACTCATTTTCAAAAGTCCTTAACCTTCCTACTCTGAACATGTCCCAGAAAAGCACGTTTCTTCTTCCTCATTAAGGACAGATGTTCCCTATTTCTGCAGCAATTCCAGAAAGCATGTCCTTATTTTCATTTGCTGGGTAAGGCTACCTCCTTGGTTTTATTCTTCCTCAGACCAGCAGGTTCTGTTGTGCACCAGAATATCTGTAGTTACCAATGTCTAACCCGGTAGTTGCGACATGACCTGAAGGCAGCTTCCCCTTAGTTAAGGGACTAGAAATGGGCCTGCCTAACTGCTCTCAAGATCATTCCCTGGACTCTAGACTAGCACCACTAGCAGAGCAATCTCTTCGTTAATCTACAAACAGCTAAGGCTTAGCAGCACACTGCCTCTTCCTGCACGGAAAGCTGCTCAGCAGCGATACGGTACTCATTTCTCAACCAGATTTCTGACAACCTGGCTCTTACCTCCCTCCAGCTCTTCATAGCATTTTAACAGCAGTGCTAAATTGATGATGATTCTGTGACTTTTGATTAGAAGACAGAGTGTTAGAACAAAAGTTTATACCCAGATGCACTTCTGTAAATAGTGGATGTTCCTTCTCCCAGTTCTAACCCTGACTTTTCCCCTTTAAGCCATTCTCGGGAATAATTCTAGACTAGTTGCTCACGATACTGCCCCTGTGTTCTGAAGTGTTCTCAGCAGCCAAAAGCAACAACACACAAGTGTAATCTCACATCTTTATTTTTCTTTTTGGTCTTAGATAACCATTTAAAAGCCATGTCTGGCCACAGATCAAGGAGCCTTTTCAGCTAATTAAAAGGTTGCCCAATACTCTCAAAAGGGAGAATTACCTTCAGCTGGAAAAATGGTGTTACAGTTACACAGGTAAGATTCCTGTTCATGCAAGATAGGTCCCCCTACAGCCCCCCTTACAAGAGTCCAAGCCAAAGCAAACAGAAACACCATTGTACAAAGAAACTGGAGTTTTACACTTACCCTGAAGTCTAAGTCTAGCTGTATCCAAAGGAAAAAATACAGTCATTGCAGTCATACTGCCCTGAAAAACAAAATAAACTGGCTATATAGCGTATCAGTTGCTTGTACAGATTCTTGCCAGACTCTTTGTAATTCTTCCCTTCTCACCCAAAAACCAGTCTACTAAGTTTAAGAAGGGGATAAACTCCACACATAACATTGTCTGGAAAACGCACAAAAAGCATTGGCAGAAAGAGCCAAAATAATCCTCCTAATGACAGCTGCATTACAGCAACTCTGAAGCCAACCCCAAAACACCGTTACACACACCTACGCGCAAACCAGCCACAAGACCGCATGGTCACTGCAAGTTCCAGCCTTCCCCCACTCAATTTATCCTGCTTCCTTCCTCCCATAGTCAGATTTATCCTGAAACCTGCTCTGAAGGCAATCCACCACACAGCAACACAAACACTTGCACTCAGAATCAGAAAATGGAAATGGGCAAACAGTCGGGGTAGTGGCACACTGGACAAGTGGGTGGACACAAGGTACAGAATAGAATATTTCAGTTGGATCTACAATGATCATCTAGTCCAACTGTCTGACCACTTCAGGGCTGACTACAAGCTAAAGCATGTTATTAAGGGCATTGTCCAAACAGCTCTTAAACACTGACAGGCTTGGGGCATCGACCACCTCTCCAGGAAGTCTGTTGTAGTGTCTGACCACCATCTCAGCGAAAAAATCCTTTCTGATGTCCAGTCTAAGCCTTCTCTGGTGCAGCTTTGAACCATTCCCACACTATTAGCCTTACAGGCTTCTTTAAACTGGCTTATGCTATCTATGAAGCTATAGCTCAAGAGAATGTCGTAAGATAACTGGGCTGATCTAACAGATTACTGCCAATAAAAGATAATTTATACCCTCTTCCCTCCTTTCAATAAATTGAGGGAAAAACTCAGAAAAGCAGTTACTTTTCTCCTGGGTTTACAAATAGAACAAGTCAGCTACATGGCAAGATGACTGCCAGAAGCATCATACAGAGAAGACAGAACCTCGTGGCTAAAAGTAAAGGAAGTGAGAGGGATGAGCAGGACCAGCCCTTCCCTCAGCAACAAAAAGAAACTCTCGAGATGGGCTCAGACTCCTTACTGATTCACACGTGAGAGCAGCAGGGAAAGTAACCCGTACTACTGACCACGGGAACATCACTGAAAGGTATGACCCTGTACTGCTGAAAGGGTGAGGCTTCACTGCCTGCCTTCCCACCTCCTCCCTGTCCGTGCTGCATCCCGGCAGGTTGCCAGGTCAAGTCACACGCTATCCCCAAGTAATCACCAGGACAGGTACAAACTGGCTTAAGCAACCCCAGCTTTTGGTCAATTATGCTTGCATTCCTGCCTCCCCCATTCTGGTGGCATAACTTTTCGTCCACCTACACGATGATGCAGACAAGGAAACTTATTGGACTGAAAAATAACTTTTTCCACTGGGCAACTGCTTCAGTCAGATCCGTGCTCTGATCAGCCGCAGCACCACGTAAACAGCCATGCCGTAGCCAAGAGGTGGCAATAAGTGGCCAGAACAACAGGCCTGAGGCAACTGTGGCCAAGAGGAGGTGTGCAGGACTACAGCCTCAAGTTTGGTGTTCCAAAAAATAATACGGTGCAGCTTGACTATTGCCATAATACTCCTATAAAATCCTCATTCCTACAGCCTTTGGAACAGGAAGGTAACTTTATAGCTATATGCACAGCTAAAGAACCCTTATGTAATTCAAATAAAGTGCACAGGAAATCAAGTACTCAGGTGGGGTTTTTTTTGCTGCTCACAAAACTATTCATTTGTCTCAAGTCTGACTAGGTAGCCTGGAAAATATATGAATTTTCACCATATCAAAACAGAAACAAAAATTATCAGCTTGTGATCTGACATCTTTTGACTCAGCGGAGTTCTGAGGGTCACCTTTTTTTTTTTTTTATTTCTTACATTACATCTGCGTGCTTTGTAATAATTTAAACTAATGGTGAGATAACATCAGAACAGCTGGCACCCATGCCAAAATCTTGTCAAAATTTATGTATTAGAGCAGCAAACAGAAATCTCTAGATTAATGAGTACATCTTTATCACAGCAAAAATAAAAATAATCAAGGTTTCCAGAAAAAGGTGGTGGATGCCACCTGGTTTTAGGAAAAAATTCTTGCTCCAGAGCTTTAAACTCTATATTCATGTTAGTGACAGTAAGTGGAATGCACAAGGGTGCAGAATTCCAGTAGCTGCAAAAAGTTGTCTTCCTTCACAGCAGCATCACTGCTGAGATATAAACATCTTCAAGTACAACAGGGAATTTCTATTAAGTTAATTAACACCACCCAAGGGACCTGAGATACCATTTCCTTACACATTTTAATTTTATGGCTGGATTCATAACTTTGGTTCATACCACAAACTCTGTCCAGGATGACAGCCTGATGACAGTGATGTATATAGGAGAGTGAGAAGCTGACAGCGAGGGCTAGAAAATACTATCTACTTCTGCACAAGCTAGCAAAAGGAGAGTGAGCAGTATTACAACAGTGAGATCATGAGAGTTCTTGAAAGTGGAAACAAAATCCCCACTGCCTTTGATGCTTCAATAAGTAGACACAAAACACCTTAAAGAGCAGACCATAATCCCATGTTTGTTTATGACAGACAAGCCTTTTTTTTCCTTTTAGAATCAGCCTTTATTGTTCAGTAACATTAAGTGACTTTCACTCTGTAGAAGACATTGCGAGTTATTTTAAGGAGTCAAATTAGCACAAGTTTTGCCAGAATAGTAGATCAGCAACTGCTAAAAGACATATTTAGGTGTTCTCGCCAGCCTAGAATAACCCAAGAGTAAAGCTGCATCAGCTTGCTTGCAATGCACCAGTATGTCTGGCCCAACATGCTATATTTTGCTAAAATTCATCATCTGTTAGAAGCACGGGGCTGATTCGCTATTAACAGAGCCAGCACTCATTCATTCAATTGCTGGGCATACTCGGGAATCTACACAAACTACACACTACTTCCTCATTTACAAGTGTCATATGAAAAATCATTGAATCACAGAACGGTTTGGGTTGGAAGGGACCTTAAAGCCCATCCAGTTCCAACCCCCTGCCATGGGCAGGGACACCCTCCACTAGGGCAGGTTGCTCAGAGCCTCATCCAGCCTGGCCTTGAACACTCCCAGGGATGGGGCATCCACAGCTTCTCTGGGCAGCCTGTCCCAGTGCCTCACCACCCTCTCCGGGAAGAATTTCTTCCTGATATCCAATCTAAATCTCCCCGCTTTCAATTTAAACCTGTTACCTATACAAACCTCCCCTGGCTGCACTGCAGTTGTTTCACGCTCTGACAAGCACCTCACCCTGCACTACCTGTCGGTATTTCTAAGATAAACACAGATGCTCAGTACAACTCTTTAGGCAGCTGAAGCACTGTCCCTCTACCTGAGCTGTGGGAGGCTTACATTCTCCTACTTCATTTCATACCCAACCGGAGACCCGTACACGTTCGCTGTCCCAGGCCGCACACCCGCAGCTCCTGCTGGGCTCAGAGGAAGCTCCAGCTGCTCAGGGCGCGACCCAGCCTCAAGGTTTACCACACCCCACACCCAAAACTAGCCGCAAGCACGGCGAGAGCTTGGCCAGCGGGACGGGTGGCGGCGACGGGCGGCAGGGCTGAGGCTCGGCGGCAGGCGGTCCTCTCCTTGCGACCCTGAAGGGGTCGGGCACGACCTCAGCACCGCAGCAGAGACCCCGGCAGGTACCCCGGCCCTGCTGGGCCTGCCCCTCACCGCACCACACCCAAGCCGCCCCCTCAGGCCAACAAAGGCCTGAAGGCGGCCAGAGACCCCCCGGCGCCCCGCACCAGGCTGGCGCGGCCGCCCCGCCCGCCCGGGCACACGGCACCCAGCCGCCAGGCCCCTCCGGCCCGTCACCGCCACCGGGCGCCGCCGAGAAGTCCCCTCCCCCCACCCGGTGCCGCCCGCGACGGCTCCGCGGCGCGAGCCTTGGCCCACCCGCTCGCTCGGTCGCTCACCACAGCCCCGGACACGGCGTGCACCAGGCTCTCGTAGGAGGCGATGGAAGACATGGCCGCGACTCTCGCGGGCTCCGCCGCCGGCTGCAACGCGGCACCGGCGGGATCCAGGCTACCGGGGACCGCCCCCACCCGCGCCATGGCGCCCGTCCTCCCTTCACGTGGCGCCCCGCCCACCGCCGCCAGAGGCCCCGCCCGCTGGCGGGCTTGGTGCATGCGCGCTGCCGCGCCACAGGCGCTCTGGACGGCTCGAAGTGGCTCACGCGCGGTGTGTTTACATCAAGTGGGCTTACTTAGAATGATTGCTGCGGCTTGAGGACAAACACAGAATTAGGGTGGGTACTGGGAATACCGAGGAAATCCAGCGTTCCTGCCTGTGAAACTACAATAATGCCTTTGCTGGCCACCACCAGCTTGTTTCCCGAACATTTACCGTGAGCATTTAATTATAAAGAGGAGCCAATATTTAACCTCAAATTCTGTTTCTGCGTATGCTGACTTTAGCCCCTTTCCTCCTACCTAAACCCCAGTACCTTTAAAAAACTCATTCTCAAGCTGATCATTTCTCATTTCTTACTCCATGTGGACCAACGAAGCTTGTTGCTTTTCCCAACTACTTTGTTTGCGCCTCTTCCTGGCCCATATGCCCCTTCTTGCTCCTCTGCCTTCACAGGCCGTTACAAACAGCATCTCTGGGCTTGTAGCTCCCTTTGCTGGCTGGGGATGGAATGGGAAGAGCTGCAAGGATGGGACTGGATGGGTAGCTGGCCAAAGGACAGGGTAGCCACGGCTCGCAGCAGTCAATTACGGCACACAGTGACAGGGCTATTAAATACACAGTTTGGAAAATGGGAAGAATCCTAGAGCCTCCTCTTAACCTTTGATGTAGAAGAGTTCTGCAAGATAGGAAGGGACTGAGGAAATGAAATGAGGTTGGACACACCACAGTTTATAAAATCAATCTGTGCTTGTTCTTCTGTTTTTTTTCCTCATTCGCATGTCGTGCTGGTTTCCAGATAGCTTCAAGGCTTTGCCTGTGTTAATAATCCTTGCCTTCCTCTTAGTTTCACCTATGCTTCAGGAAAAAGCTGTAATTAAACATCAGAATGAGTGTTCTCCTTAGCTTTGTATCATGTTACTCCTGGGCTCTTTTGTTTCTATTACTACTCCCTCATCACTGGTTCTCTGTTTCTGAACAGAAAAAAATAACTGCGTAACATGTTGTTCACGTTCACAGTTCTTAGTTCTTCGACCACAACCCTCCAGCTGCCTGCTGCTGGAACTGCAAGAGCTCCCGGCACTTACACGTGTGGTAGGAATCACCACTCCATCCTTACCTAAACAAGGACAGACCAGTTAGCGCATTACACACTTCCCAGGAGTTTCTGTACCACAGAGCAGGATAAGCCTTTTCCTTTTGGGAAGACATTCCTTCATCAGGTGATGTAATAACAGACCACTCATCTTCATTTACCCTTCTGTGAGGAAAATCCCATGATCTTTTAGGAGGGAGGGGGGGGCTGTTGACTATGAGTCAATCCCTTTATGCCATAAATATCCATAGCCCATGAGCCCACTGAGCTCTCCTGTGTGGCAGTGGGCTGCACGGCGGTGACGTCCACCTTGAGCAGGGATGCCTCCTCAAGGTTACTCCTCAAGGCTCAGAGATCCCGCACCCGGCATCTGACATCTGTAACAAGGTTAAGCGAGATTTTACATTAGGCCTAAAAGTATATTGTATGCTAGTGGCATTTTTATCTATATCCAGCTACAGCTTAATTATTAGAAGTGCAGTAAGTAGTAGTGTTTGACCGTTGTTTATTGTATAAATCATAATTTAAATCATTGTCAAAACACTGATTACCATTCAGTTATTGCTTACTAATGATCAGAGTTTAATCAATAAACCCCTTTTAGTTAACCCTAATCTCTTAATAATCCACCTGTGCCACCCTCCTATATGCAAAAGACTCAAACCTCAATTCAGAATAAGCTGTTCACACTTCGCTGGCTACATCCTGTCGCTAAAGCAGCCAGGAGCAGCTTAGGCTTTACTAAACCAGGGATCAATTACACAAAGTGACTTTGCACAACTGGGGACATGTGCTTTCGGCAGAAGCACCTCAAGCAGGACACGAACTCACATTACTGCTGTTCTTTGTGATTCTGTCGCTCTTGTGCAGAGGGAAGCTTGCACCAAGAGTCAGTTTGTACTGGAGGTTGGATTTCCATCATAAATGTGCATCATTTTATACCGTTACTATTCAATTGAGCAACATTTTTAATACAACCCTACGTCCTGTATATATTGCACAGCAGAATATTAAAAGGTAATGCAACAATTGCAATATTCCAAACCCAATTTACTTAATTGTTGGCACATACAGACCTAGCAAAGCTGTGCAAGAAAAACAATGGAAATGCTACAGATTCAGTTAAACAAGACATATGAGTGTGTTCTGTAGGGGAAAAAAAATGGAACCTACCTATAATAAGTGTAATGAAGACATGGCCCTAGGTCTTCACAGAAACGCTGCGAATTCCAAGGGTCTCCAGGCAAACACATAACGTGTGCAGGTGGAGCTTACTGAAGGACAGAAGGCCCAAGTTACCTCCCTTTTCCTCAAACTTGACAATTCTATTGGAAAGCCTAGAAAAAGTGAACTAGGTTAAGCAACTACAAATATGAATACATTCCCTGGGCACGAACTGCATCTTAGTAATTTCTTGTTTGCACAATTTGAATTCTGTAGATTCTTGTACAAGGAAGAAAAAGACTTTGAGAAACTTTAACCTTGACAGATTTTCTTTGGCCGGCTCACCGCTTTGTTTCTGATTCATGACAAAGAATGACACTGTTAGTGACACCAGAGGTCAGATTTACTGCCTCTGCACTATGTCTTGTCCTAGCAAATAAAGGATGAACTCTGAACCTAAGCCAAGTTTTCCCTACTGCTCTCCTTGTTCTAATGTTAATTAAAAAGGATTTAGAAATGCATTTTTCCTTTTTTTTGTTTTGTTGAGAAATTCAATTCATTAGAGAGTGAAAACATGTTAAGACAGATTTGCCTACCCCTTTCAAAAGGACTTTCTGAATCCATTGCAAAACTTGCCTTTCAGAAGAGGTTGATAAACTGGATCATACTGCCAGTGCATCATGGATTAAAGCAACTAGAGATTAATAAACGAGACCGCATGTGCTGACGATTGGAATGCATTAAGTAGTGCAGTCTTTGATCAAACTTGGCAAGATGAGGCTTAAGTATGAGACCATGGAAAGACCTGCCTATTCCAGAAGAAAGCGTCGTTAGCACAAACGTATTAAAAAGCCCATTTCTTAGGTACACGTGTGTGTGCTCTGCCTGGTAGGTCACTGAACAGATTTTGACTGAGCCCCTGCAATGCTGGGGACTTCATCTACGCCCAAGGACAACAGAGAAGTTGAAATGCTTTTCAGTTTAAATTACTTGCATTTGCCATTATTAAATTCAACCTCCTGCTACTTATTCAACAGCCTTACTATTCAGACCTGGTGTTCCTTAGCCACCTTTAGTTTTACACAGAGCAAGTAATTATCAAACCCAGATTTTGGTGCCTTGATTTCTGCTCCGCCCCGCCCCGGCACTTGATAAATGTCTAACATCTGGTTTTATTGCACATTTTTGTGGTCTTTTTTTTTTCTCCCCCAAAAAGGCTAGTAATAAGTTCCAGTTTTGACTCTTATTTCTTCTGGCTGGAAAAGTTTTCACTCAACGGACTAAAGCTCAGCTTCAGCATGAATTTTCTCTAATGAGAGGCAGTGCAATTGACACCAGCTCAGCCACTTCGTTCTCCATGTAATGCCTTGATAGGTTTCCACCTGATTTTGATGAGTTCTTAATAACTTCTACCTTCAGTCTATTTTAAAAGGTAATTTTATTGAACACTGCACTGGTTGTTAGGTGACTGCTCTGATTTTCTGCTATGATACTTTTCTTTCAGAAATGCAAAATGCAAACCAGCTCATTTCTAGAAACTCTTACCCTAAGTGAGAACATTAGGTTTAGACAACTAAAGGCTTCAGTAATGGAATTCCCTTTACTATTAACTGATTTAGACCTCACCTCCTTGCTATTTACTTTCTAGTTCATAAATTAGCACCTTCTACACAAACTATGCTTACCATCTGACTGAAATTCCAAGATAAACTGCTACCCCCAATCCTGTAATCTTTTCACATTCAATTTCTTCACACCTAATAGCAACTTGTATTCCCTGTAGCCACTAAAACGTTTGTACCTTAAAAAATCCTGATTTTAGCAAGTTGATGTGTGCAACAACAAAGGTGCCAGTTACCCACTTACTCAACAGAGTGATAACACATTCTGCAAATACATGTCTTTATTGATGAGATCCCAAGCTTGCCCGAGACCATCCATCTAGAATACACATTTCAAGAGCATATTTGTACACCAAAGACAAGTACAGTAATAACACTTTGTTAGTGGGAGTACAAGTTAACACCTTGATTTGGTTAGTCACCAAGATTCGGATTTACAGCAAAGTCCTCAGTATTTACATTCAACATGACCTCCAGTCAGTGGGGGTGAAAGAAGGTTTGTCTCACATAAAGTTCCTGTTTCGGAGGACCATGCCAGGAGAATGACTTACCTAAGCTCTGATTCACAACAGGATCTGCTATTTGTAGCCGAGAGTCACCTGGATTTTTTTGTTGCTCCATAGCACAAACCCACCAGCCACCACCTGACTCGCTTCACTGCTTTGTCACATTAAAAATGTCCCTGCTTCCCCTGTATTTGCATTTGCTATGTCATACTACTGACCTCCTCGCAGAACTCCACGTAGTGGTCTCTGCGTCCAGTTGGAAGTTGCCATTTTTACTCCCACTTCAGCTCTTTGGTAATCCAGAATTACTTTTCTCCACTGCTGCCCTCACTCTGTCATGCACGAAGGAAGGTTGAGCCCCACCGCCGCAAAGCTCCAACTAAGGGCCATGAGACACCTTTCTCTAGACAGCAGATGAAAATACTGCTACCGTGCTCGAGTGAATCACCCTCCTGCTCAAGGATGCCAGTCCACTCCTGTAACGGTATCAGCCACTACCAGGCTACCTGGCAGCCAGTGGAAGGAAACAACCCTCTAGCTCCTACCAGCTCTGAAAGCACAGCAGTATCCCTCAACCTAGATGCCCCGTGGGATTTCAGAGGGGCTCCAAATGCTTCCAGTCAGCATGCCACGACCCACAGGAAGGTACATGCCCAACCTGACCTGGCTCCAACTCCTCCTGGCTAAGTCCGCAACCTCCCATTCCTTTGGGCGAAGGATTCTGTGGGGACAGCAGCTGCCATGAGCTCCCGTAACAGTCCTGTGTGCTGTTACATCTCACAGCAGAGGGATGTAGAGGCATATGCCAGCGTGGCTTGTACGAGCTTTATGCAACAGCCCTGAAGGTAAGAAACAAGAAAAATGAAGTGGCGTTTAAAGACAGGTATTTTAAACTACAAATACTACTGCTGGCCACTTGCTACAAGCTGTTTCTACAATACGGTTTTACCTGTACATGGCTTTTTAATATTGACCCATTCTGCTCCTGTGCCCAGCCTTGTCCCACCTGCCTTCACCCAACTGCGGTCGGGCTCCTGCCCATCCGATCGCTGCCTGCCAACCAAGACAAACCAAGCCACTTTGACGAACAGCTTTTATTCACAGCCCAACACTGAAGCAAGAGAGACTTGAAAACGATTGTGGTAAAGGCACCGAGCCTTGCATTCTCCACATTACTATGCAATAGGGATCACTGAAGTAGTACAGTGTGGAAGCAGCATCTGACTGGACATCTATTTTCCCTTGGGCAGTAGCTGAACCACAGAGGGCAGACAAATCACGCCGACTCACACACACAGTAACAAGGCCGTGAACCTCTACCGGTAAGTCAGCTGCAGGTGCATCATCCTGCTCTCCGGCAGCCCAGGTCATCCCATCTGTGGCACTGCACTGGCCAAACAGCGCGGTACAGGACTTGCTTCAAACGCACACCTGAACCCGGGTCAGCCCCTTGGATGCCCACAGTGCGCTGGCTGAGCCGTTCCTACGTGCTGGCAGCTCAAGTGGCTTTAGTCAAGTTATCAGCCAAGTCAGTTACTGCTACCACATAAGAACCACCCCGACTCGGAGCTGTAAGTGAAGCAAATAGCGTGAAGGAGCTGCCAGCAAATCCTGGGGCAAGCACTAAACAAAATAAGGAGTAATAACAGAGCTGCTTGCGTCCCACGTTTGGAACTTACCATCTCCACTCATCTCCTGGGCAGTTAACTTTCTGCACTTGCACTTCTGTTCAAACCAGTTTAGCTGCCTAGATGTCCACGGGCCAACCTGGGGAGCTGAGATGAGGTCCAGACATCGCCTCAATAAACACACTGGGTAACATTAAAAACAGAAAAACCCACACACCAAGAGAGTCATGGGATGCACGTTCCCAACAGATCACAAGAATTCAGCTAGATTACTAATGCTAACACCAAAATTAGGGAGGATGTTCTCCTTGGATCAATCAACTCCGAGTAAGTGCAACAGAGGTGTAAGCAAGCAGGCAGGACAGATACGACCCCTTCTACTAGCCAGGGGTAACTTCCTACTTTTGTCTAGCTGTGGGTAGGCAGGCACCAGCAGCTAAGATGGAGTAACAGGAAATCTAGGGAATAAACATTCCAGCTACCCTAATTCACGCACAGCACATATGCACCAGCCTGAATGAAGGAGTTTCAGCCTGTACTGAGGGGTGACCTACTTCAGCTGTCTCCTCCTGGGAACAGGAGATGCAGAGTATGACCAAAGCCAGGCACGCTGCAGCACTCAGTCGTAACTTCCTTTGGTCATGAAGACAAGCCCTTTAGCAGTTAGTTCCAGTTTAAATCACAAGTTATAGACACAGTTTAATCGAAACACTTCCACGTGTAATTTAAACAGCATAGGTTTTATCAGAAAGTTACACAAACCCAAAAAGCTTTATTTTTCAAAACCATACTTTATTTTTAAAGGCTAAGTATTCAGAACTATATTTCTTAAGCAAAAAGTTTCACATTTCGTTCTGCAGGGTCGTTAGTATGAGAAAAAGCATTTGGGGTTTATTTTTTGCAACTGTTGTTGAGTTCCTACACCCATTCAGATTTATTTAAAAATGGTAACATCAGTTATGGCTTAAGATACAGAGTGACACAAATGCTGAGACTCCAGTGGTGAACAGGAAACTATGGTCATTTGTCCACAGAAAGGTAATGTTTTAGCAAAGACAAACAGAAGCACAACTGTCTTTATTGGCAGACAACTGAACGTCATCAGCACAGACACTGCTTCAAGGATACCCATGCTGTTAACCCACAAGTGTCAGAAGAATGTTCTGCCTGCTCTGATCGCTTCACCTTTTCTTCCATATCACAAGCCTCAAAGACACGGAAGCATGAAATCATGAAACCACAACAACAGTGCTTTTTTGTCACTGTTTGTTTTTGGGGTGGGGGTTTTTGTTTGGTTTTTGTTTTGTTTTTTTAAAGAAAAGGATACAAGAAAAGATGGAAGACTAAAGTATGCGGTTAAAGAAGTCATCACCTCTAAAGAGACAGCAGGACTTTGGCCGAGAAACATTAATCAGCAAGCATGTAAGGACATAAACTGACTCAGAACCTAGAGCTGCAGTGTCGTTGGGTATTCTCCCCTTCATCGATTTGTAACTCTGCATTTACGTGTTCTGGATGGCTTGCATTCAGTGGGACAGAGGTAGTGATGGGAACAAGATTCCCTCCCTAAAGTTTCCAAACAGATGAAACGTGGTAAGCGTGGCCCCAAGGAAGGGCGAGTGCAACCAGTGGAGGACCTGCCAACTGGGGAAGGACAAGAGTACAGGCAGAGACAGTAAGCTGCTCTCCCATACCCAGGTTGGGAAGTGTTATGAAAAGGTGCTGGACAAGAATTGAGCAAGTAACAAAATCTCTGTGGCCTCTGCAATACATACATCATGCCAGGTGGTGCAAAGGGTAGGACTGTACCTTTGCTACACAGCTGTGGTGATCAAAACAATACATTATTTGCAGTACTGCCACAAGTTCCAGTGTGTAACTAGCTAGCATGGTTATACTGATAATTTTAAGAGCGATATAAAGTCAGTCACCCATTAAAAAAAAGGACTTGTAGACAATTCCTTTAATTCTTTTATCCAGTTAATTTTTCAGACTTGTCCCACCTTTGCTATCTGTGACCAGGCCAACTTTTATGGCCTAAGTGGCTTAAGACAGACTTCAACTGTTCAAGTTCCTTCCTCTTTGCTCACTAATTAAAAAAAATTCCAAACCGACACAACAGCAGGTTTTTATCTTACACTCTGGAAATATTACTATTTCTTACAGGAGTGTTCATCCAAAGGAAACTGTCTGTAATACTTATAATAAAAGGTTGCAACTCTTGAACAAGGAGGGATGGTTAAAACTAGGTCACCTGAATATAATTTGAGTGCTAAACCAATCATTGAATAAAGTCAATGCTTGGGGCTAGAGAGCAGTTCTCCTTAGAACAGCCCGTTTCTCTTCCCAAGATCATCAGAGGTACAATGGTTTGTTTTACTGCAACACTGGTTAGCCAAATCCAATCCTTCCCACTCAGATATGATTTTTAAGAACATGGGATTTTAAGGTTTACTGCCAAATTTGGCAGACAATTTACTGATGAGATTCATGACCTTGGGATTGTTCTGGTACTTGGACATATTTGCTGGGTTCTGGGCAACATCTTGGAACGCAGCCATAACTTCTGGATCCTGCAGGATGAAAAGCAAGAAGTTAGGGCATTTATAAAACAAACCTACGGAAGTTAGTGGTTATGTGGTTCCGACGTGAATCTAGTCCCACTCAGCTTTTAATATGACAAGACTAGATTAGGGTTTTGGGCAAGAGATCTCTGAAGTGCACACATGAATACAGCGCGTGCTGTGAATACTCCACCAGTAACCAGCCTCATTACTGAACTAGATACAGTAATAATGCAGTGTGAGAGAAGGGAAAAGAACTCTTATTTTAAGCCCCCAAAACAGGAGCCAAACACAGCCACACCTAGTGGATTATTTCTATTCAGACATCTTCAAATGCATTTTGAAGGAGGAAGGAGCTCTGGGTGTGCAGCATGCATGATAGGATAATCCTTTTCCAAGCAATAGCTGTTACTCATCCCTTTCACCTCTGTTCCTTCTAGCAGCAGAAACTTTGATCTGCTTAACCGCAAGCAGATGATGTGGCAATGCCTGGTTTTAAAAAAATGCATCTAATTCTCAGTCATTCCCCACCTCCTCTGAGAAACCACAACTAGAAGAGAACGTCTCTCTCACCCCACTGCAGTGTTGCAGTTAATAATCACATTCACCTACACATTAAAGTCAGTGGTCAAAAGAATCCCAACTTCACCATCTCTATTTCACATGAGAAGCATTAGTACTTTTTTCTGTACTTCTAGAACACCTTGGCCCTCCATTGAATTACAACTGGTTTTACTCATTTGACATGTGTACATTTTGAACAGTGCCCTTTAATAAATCTGTACAGACCAATTTTACATCTCAGCCTGGAAACATGTTTCTGTCATAAGCAACTTCTGCAAAGATCCAGGTTTCCTTTAATCCAGCTAAAGTGCAAGCAGTTTATTATGTCCCGTACAAACCAGGCGCATCGGCTGTAACTTCATTTGCTGCTCTAACATGTTTAAGCAGTTTCACTGATCAATACAATCTTCTAGCCCATTGCTACTGCAGATGTTTTCTTTGGAAACCATCAAAACCAACTCGTGTCCTCACAACTGTCTGTGCCCCACTAACACCAAGCTCTATCTATTCTAGCATCAGGCACAGACAAAAGCTGTTTAACACGTCTGATCTAAAATTGCATTTGGTAGGTGTGGACTCCACTGAAAGCGCCCACATGGTTTGGTCTGTTGTATACACGTTCAGAACTAAGAGTCAAGTCTTATCTTTCGTTAGAAGGATTTACGAGTGTTTTCTCTCCCTTGCAAAAGGGCATCTGCAAAGTCTATGAAAAATAGGATGCTGCAGTTCAGAAAGCAGACACTAGATACATTTTGTCCACTTCACAATACCTACGCAAAGAAAAAAAAAGACTTTCCCAACCTTGAACGTCTTGAATTTCCATTTCAAAACAGGGTATAGGACTATAAAGACCATGTCACACCACAGATAGCTACCATTATCCATCAACATGTTCCATAGCTGCACTGAGCAGAAGCCAAGCAGTAGAAGCTACTGGTTTTTGAGGCTCGAGCTTACGCTCTCAATTCCCAGAGGACCAAAACACAGTCAGTTGGATGCTTTAGGAAAAGGCAGCAGCGCAGACATAGCTGAAAAGCTGAATAAATCATATCTAAATGTAAAGTTAGTACAAAGAGGTCAGCAAGAGACTCAAGGCTTTGCTGACGGGTTCTACATGTTAAAGCCTGCCGGCGTTATCAGAAAACACCATCAACACACATTCTTGCGACAGAGTCCTACAGTATGTGGGGGTATATATAATCAACATGCAGTGGAGCGTTCTTAAAGGCATGTGGCAAGGGCTTAATACTTAGCTGCACCTCAAAGCTCCGAAATTAGCATTGCTGAGAACAAACTCCTGTATTACAGCATAAATTAGCCAGGTAATGAATACAACTACAAGTCATGGGCTTTTTTTGGATGGTTTGCGTGCAAGTCAACAATGCTGACTGGCAGCCTAAGAAAAGGTGTGTTTCCAAACACCATGAAGGGAACCCATGAACTTTTACATGGAAAGTGATGTCTTTTTTTGTGATTTCAGGGCATACCAAATAAGGGTCCCTTGTGATGCTTTTATTTAGGTGGGGATCATAGCTGTTCAATGAGTAACTCTAGTTTAACCACAGCAATCCACAGAAAGTAAAAAAACACTTTTATACTTGGTGATATTAGTATGCAAATATAACTAGCACAGATTTTCCTAGCCCGCTTGCTCCTAAAACTGATGTTGTAATATACATTCTATTTAATCTGCTGGAATACTTCTATTGTGTAAGGTAGTTATGACATTGAGCAATTAATACATTTAGCAATTTAATCAAGCCAACTGGGAAGTAAGCTTTCTGAACACAGGTGTTCTTCCCTCATTCAGAACATTTAGCTTTGACTTTAACAAATACTCACCTGCACAGCCACAAGGACTTCTGGATCACTGAGAATCTCGTTGAGCCCTGGCATACCTCCAGGCATAGCCCAAGGAAATCCACCTGAAAACCCAAGACAAGAAGAATGCATGATGAAAAATATTTAATTCATCCATGCAGGAGGCTCACTGAGAGAGACCAAGACATAATTCCTTTGCCACACCTCTAAATCTGTCTTCCGTAAGGCTACAGCTGGTCTGCTGAAGGAAAAACAGGGCCTTCACCTTCTCTTTCTGCGAAGGCCTACATCTTATTTTGTCCATGTTTTTAACACAACAGGAGGCTTACAATGAGTACCATGTTCTAGCCCCTTGTACGCAGGTGCAGATATTTTTCTGATTAACTTAAGGAAAGAAATCCCATCCCTCTTCCCACCAGTGCTTGAAGAGTTGTTTGTACGAAGTTCTGAACTTCATGAAGTAGCTTCCTGTCCTGAGAACAAATGCTATATAAACTGGCTAAAATACTCCACATGGAAACAACAGTCATCTCTACCTGAAGTATTGATGCTTAAAAATAAAATACCTTGGAAGCCACCAGGGAAACCACCGAACTGAGCTCCTCCTGCTTGTCTTCTTGCTTCTTCCTCCTACGGATGAAAGCACATCATTCCACACAAAGCAACGGAACTGCAGCCTGTTTACTACTGCTCGACTAGTTTTAGGAAGAAGAAAAAAAAATAGCCTACCTGCCTCAAACAGTCTCAGCTATCGCAACAAACAAAGCCCTGCTATGCACAAAACCACTGACAAGAAACAGTGATGTCTACTCTGACTTTAGTATGTTTGTGCAGATAAGTTACGGAGAATATGTTTTTGCTGAATATAAAAGGTATGATTTGTTTTAGCTCCTCAACTTACATTTTTAGAGCTAACTCCCGTCCCCAACATACTAAAATATATCAGTAAAGCAGGAAAAAAAAGCAAGCAAATTGTGTCACCAAGTGAGGAAGAAGAGCAAAGTATTATCCTAAACTTAAAACCTCCCACTTCAGGAGGCATAAATACTTTAAACGAAAACTATTCTGGTGCAGTTATACAATAACTGAGTTCTTGAAATACTGGATTAATAGAAATTCCAGGGCCTGTTTTTGTCATAACCAATAAAAGCAGATTCAGTACAATGCCCTCTTCTCCAGATTTCATTATAAGTCAAGTAACCAAGACAGACATCAACTCTCCAAAATTTAAGACTTACACCGCAAGTAATTCTTCCCTACAATTAATTTTTTTAACTGAAATAGCTATGACACTCTCCAAATCATTAAGGAATATTAAAGCCCAAGTATTCACCCTTTGTGCTTTCTCATGCTCCTCCCTCGCCTTCTTCACTCTTTCCATTCTTTCCTTGATTTCCTTTTCTTCACGCTTCCGCTCATATTTTCGGCGATGTTCTGCAATTTTCTGAGCCTGTTACCATAGAGCATCAAGTTTCATATTCGTTTCTAGCGTATCACACAACATATTTCAATGCAAAATACATATAAGTGTAACCATCTGCTTTTACCAGTTCTTAAAAATAAGGTCTAACTTCACATCCTAAAAGCCCCTTTGTTTTTAGGGGTCGTTTGTTACTTCTTCTCTATGGCAATCAATTATTCATGCCTACTTGGCCCTAACTGCATTCACCGGAACATGCACTCTAGTAGATTTCTTCACTACAGAGCTCTGGGACCTGCACCACAGTTAGAACTTAAACACTTAAGCATTCCATGTCCTTTTGTGCTTTTACGCTGAAATATTAATTTCCCCAGGACTAAAACCTGCAACTACCCCAGAAAAGGCAATATTCACGGGCACAACAGGAAGCGTAATTCCCCCTGCACACTTTAGATAGTTATTGCTGTTCCAGATGCCTTTGCAGCATATACAGCCAGACAGAAGCAGACCAAAGAATTCCTCATTCAAACAGAGAGAAGGCCGGCGGGGAGAAAGTTTGCTTCCTACTATTAGCTTTTTCTCAAGTCTACCAAATCTACAGCCCCAGCAGAAGAGAGCAGTTAGCAATGAACTCCCCAAGGCTCCTCACTCAGAGCTCACTGCAACAACAGAACAGATGTAGCACTGCTTTCCCGAAACCAGAATGTATCCTTATATAGACTGCAGAAAAACGGTGCATGAATTCGCAGATTGTGTATGATGGTTATCCTCAACTATGGTAAAGGAAACACATAGCAAAATCAAGGTTCAACAACAGAGATACTAACTACTACTACAACGGATACTCTTCTTTCAGAATACTCTTTAAACAAAGAAATGATTTCCTACGTAGTGAAGTTGCAACACAACTTATTTTAGCTAGGAGATACGCATGCCATACCGCATCATTCCTTAAGTACCTCTGCCAGAGAAAGCACACTGCAGGCAGCAGGACTGACCGATACTGAATGCAGTACGTGTTATCAGAACCTGATATTACGGCCATTCAACAGCTCATTAAGAGAGAGGCAAATGTTTGGGGGTTTTTTTAGCTTGGGTTTTTGTAATGAAACAAAGAGTTTCTGAAGTTTTGATTTTCGTTGTTAAGTATTTTTCAAAATGAACTAAGCATTTTTAAAATTTGACTCAGACTTTCAGCTGAAAGTGGTATCAACTGAAAAGTGCTAGGAAAGCTGGAAGTGATTAAATTAGGTGAACGTATCATCTTCACTTATTAAAGATAAAAAAATCACCCATGAAACGATCATACATTTTTCCTTGAGCCCCATACACAAATTCCCATACAGCTGGCAACTACACATCGATGTATCACAGACATACTCTGCCATTTCTGTGCATGGGCAGATTAACTGGGAAATAAAGGCTCCTCTCAGCCAAGCGTTAAATATACCCATTATAAAGTAAGTTGAGACCTAAGACCTAATTACATTTACCACAGATCAGTAGTCTCCAACACAGAAAACTAATAGGTTGTAAGAAGGTTTCCATTGTTTTTTACTGGAGACAGTGTCTTCTACAAAGACATGGTAGGAAAACTGAAAGCTGAAGTTCTTGGGCAGAGGAGTGTTTGTGCATGTAGTGGGTTAAGCTTGGCTGGCTGCCGGATGCGCACTAAGCTGCTCTCCCACTCCCCTTCCTCAACAGGAAAGGGAGAGAAGATAAGATGAAGAAGCAACTGGCTTGAGATAAAGACAGGGAGATCAATCATCCACTACAATCATGGGCAAAACAGACTCAATGTGGGGAAGATTAACTTAATTTACTGCCAATTAAAAATAGAGTAGGATGATGAGAAACAAAGACAAAACTAAAACGACCTTCCCCCTATTCCCCTTCTTCCCTCCTGCATTCCCCCCTCTTCCACCTTCTCCTCCCACCCCAAACAGCACAGGGGGATGGACCGTAGTCAGTTCCTAACACTGCACCTCCACCACTCCTCCCCCCTCACACTTTTTTCCTGCTCCAGCATGGGGTCCCCCCGCTAAGGATACAGTCCTTCACAAACTGCTCCAGCATGGGTCCTTCCCACAGGCTGCAACTCTCTGGGTCCCCCACGGGCTGCAGCTCCTGCCACAAAACCAGATTCCGACTGGGCTCCTCTCCGCAGGCCGCAGTTTCTGCCAGGAGCCTGCTGCAGTGTGGACTCTCCATGGGCTGCAGCTTCCTTCAGGGCACATCCACTTGCTCTGGCATGGGGTCCTCCCCAGGCTGCAGGGGGGTCTCTGCCCCCCCATGACCCTCCACAGCTTCAGGGCACAGCCGGCCTCACTGTGGTCTTCGTGGGCTGCAGAGGAATCTCTGCTCCTGTGCCTGGCACACCTCCTCACCCTCCTTCTCCACTGCCCTTGGTGTCTGCAGGTTTGCTTCTCATACTTTTTTTCCTTACTCCCCTCTCTCTCACAGCTATCACACTGCGGTTTTTAACTCATTCTTACATGTGTTATCACAGAAGCACCACCAGCGTCGCTGGCTGGCTCAGCTGTGTCCAGCAGTGGGTCTGTTCTGGAGCCAACTGTAACTGGCTCCGTCTGGCACAGGGGCAGCCCCATGTCTCCTCTTACAAGGGGACAGCCCAGCAGTGTCCACATCCCCCCCAGCCTTGCCACTTAAACCCAATACAAAGCAACAGCTGCAAGCGGGGTCTGTCAACCACTTTAAAAGCATGCAAAACAGATGAAAAAGAAAGCCTGCTATCAACAGTGGTGTATATATATATGGTTGGGTTTTTGGTGGGGGGGTGTGTGTGTGTGTGTGTGGTTTGTTTTGGTTTTTTTACACAAAAGATCTTCCTTAGAAGAATGCTGGGGTCAGTCACTTGGGAAAAGCTGAAAACCAGTCTTACAGAGATTAGTCTGCCCTCATGGGGCAGACTAATGAAAGTGCAAATCACAGCAAAGCACTTCCTTTGTAAAACCTGTTTAGAACGAAGCTTTGATCAATTCAGAAACATTTGGGAAAAAAATCCATTATCCCTGTATTCTCTTGCCCTTCTGAATGTTTCAGTCTAGATTCTAAAATGCCTGGCGAACTTCAAGGAACATATCATTGGGTTACATGCCCAGCCCCAGAGACCAAATTTCTCTACGCACAGCCATACACAGCTGTGACTGAAGACAGATTTATTTATAAACCGTTTGAAGCGTCAGGTGACACATGAACACATTCCCACAAGACAACGAATATTGGAAGAATTTGAAGGCAGCAATGTCACTCAAACAAGCAAAGGAGGAACCTCCATTATGCCTCCCCACTTACTCTTGGTTGCACCTCCTTCAGCATGGCACTAGCATCTTCATCATAATCCAGTTTACAAGCTAATGCAAGATCATGAGCAGCCTCTTCCCAGTGACCCAGAAGTCTGGAATTCAGAAGACACCAACATTCAGAAGGAAAAAGCAAAACTGAACTCTTACAGTTCTTCAAAATATTTGCAACCATGTGACATTCAGTATTTTTACCTGCAGCTGTATGGACTTACAGAAGTTCAAAGTTTAATGATCACGGTGTTTTTCTGTAACCTGCATGCTATGATGCCCCCAAGTAAGCGAAGAGAATATCAAGTACAGGTGCAGTTCATTACCTATGTGCCTTCCCCCTCCATTTGTAGGTCTGTGCCGAGTCAGGATTAATCTTGATGGCTCTGTCACAATCTCTAATGGCGGCATTTGGCTTCTGTAGCTTCACAAACACACTGTGGGAACAAGCACATTTATTGTGCATATTGAAATACCAAGTTACTAACTTAGGCTGGAAATAATTTTGGATGACTAACAGGCAAGCTAGTCAGATAATACATTTGAAGAGCTGAGTTCAAAAAGATTTTGCAGTGATAATGAAGTCATTGAAATTTAGTTCACCACCACTGTAGGTGAAGCGCTAGCAAGAAGTGGAAGCATTCGTTGTTCAGACTCCAGCCTTGCCAGCAAGAATAACTTCAGCACACAAAGAAAGGGTGCGTAAATGCCAAGGGCTGTTCAATTCCATGGCGTTTGGAGTCTATAGCCAGAGGCAATGAGCAATTTGAACAAATCGGTATTATGCATTTCATATTACATAGTCTTTAAAAGAGTAAGAGAAAGAAAGCAGGAGTAGGATCAGCAGGAACTACTAAAGGAGATAGGAGACGAGTCATCAAGGTTACAAGAGCCGAAACAAAACACAAACTCAGACAGTAGTGTCAATTCTTTGTCAGTTAAGTGAGATAACTGCAAATTTTCCAATACACAAGCATATCAGATTAAGTAGTAGGGCAATATGTTTAGGAGGTTCAGGCATTTAAAATGAAAAATCTCTGGAGGAAACACCAGAAAACATTCCTGAATTGACAAAAGTATTTGATACTCAAGATACTCCAAGTCAGAACTTCTGCCCTTTTACATCTAATAGAAAACAATTTTATCAGCAATGAGTGCCTGTAACTAACAATCGTTAAGGCTTGTTATAAAGCAAGTACAAGTTACACATCATCTTCTAGACACAAACAGGTGGACAACATGTCAGGAAACTGTCCCAAAGCTACACCTCACCAACAAGGCATTCCAATGCTGCTGGTTGCACAAAAATCCTAGTCTCACAAACACACCCACCCCCTGAACCAAACCCTAAATCCACCAGAAGGGTGGATTACTCACAGCATTTGATCAGCAGTACTTTTACACTGTAGGTTTTACAATATCCTAACACATTGTTTGCTTATTTCCACAAGAGACCAAACTGAGGTAACTTTTAAGCTTCTCCTAACACTCTTATTTTTCATTGCTAATCCCAGCTGAGAAGGTATGGCACTATAATACTACTATGATGGCAACAACACGGTGTATTAAGGTTCAGAAGTGGCATGACATGCAAAAACTTTGATATGGGAAGGAAAAAAACAGCAAGGCAGGTACCAGTTAAGATGTACTAGAATGGAGCAGTTCAAGGACACCGATTGATTGCATAAAAGTCATCAGAAGTTGAACATTTCTTTGAATTACACCTTGCTATGGAAAAGATCCACTAAACTATCAAATCATCGATGATTAGTGGGTTTTTTGTGCCTGAGGAGAAAAAAATAATCCATGGGAACTTGTGCTTCTGCAACCCATACTTGCCCAGCCTTCTTTGAGAATCAGGAAGCTAAACATGTTTGTGCATTATCAAGTTAGGGCGACCACACATCAAATCTGACCATGTTCCCAATGCATTATGCGCAGTCTGGTAGTGTAATTAGCAGTAACGTGGGTACTGAATGGGTTGAGAAATAGGTGTCTCCTGTTCAAATGTAGGACCGTTGAACAGAAACAAATCTACTTCACAGTGTAAGAATTCATTTAGCATGTACAACAATTCACATGAACCACAATTAACTCTGTATCTAAACAGGACCTGATTTCAATCATCATCTTAAACCTAGAAGAAACCAGATTTTGCAAGTGTTTGTTATCCAGCCTTATTCTAACTCAACATACTAAAAGGCTCATTACCACGATGCATTCTGGATCATCATTTTGTTACTTCCTGGTTAATCACGTATAAGGAAAATGCACGAAGCATACTTCTTCCCTCATGTGGTTTAAGTTTCCACAGACTCTTCAGTTGGCATTATATTTAGGCTCCTTAAGGCAAAGAACAGAACAGGCAGAAACGTAAATGACTAGTTTATTATGACTCACCTTGCCCTCTTGGCGTACAAGATGGCCAAACAAGGATTCAGCTTGATAGCATCTGTGAACAAGTCGACAGCCTTCTGAAGTTCACCTAAATGTGAGTACCAGTAAAGTTTCAATCATTGCGCAATGAAATTACATCCAAATTGCCAAACCTGCCTTACAGGGTGTTATTTCCCATGGCACTTCTTAAATGGGAGATTATCAACAAAGGATAATCGATTTCTCCCACTTGCTATGTTACTGAAGTACAAACTCCAAGTTAATGCTGGAGGGGAGCAGAGACTCTGCCCAGCTAAATTTGTACCTTTAACTTTGTATGCAATCAAATAGGAAGTCACCTCTTTATTATACAGCTTTCCACTGCATTAAGACAAACCACTAGAGACACTAATCATAATATGTAGGGAAGTACTGTAATGATCAGTTTGTAATTAAGATGCTGCAGTACCTCATTCTCCCCTCACCCTGATGAAACTACAGCTACAGTGGGAAGACAGTGCTTAAAGAAGCTTTCATGTTTTAGATTGTTTTGGGTATACAATAAGAAGTGAGTTTTCTATTCCTTGAAAGCATTCAAAATGGTCTAACATATTCAGTTCCTTTTTCCAAAAAGAGAGAAACAAACCTAATATCCTTGAACATGTACTAAAAGAGTGTTTTATCACCTTCACTTAGAGCATTTATCGCTTCAATCTTCTTCTCATTAGCTTGATCCATCATCTCTTCAGTTACCTAAGAAAATGAAAAACATGCACAAAACCCAAAAGCTGTAGAGTCCAGGCCTGAATTACCATGCTAAGACAGCGCCAAAAAAGGGATCTCCAGATTTCTCATTCCAGAATCTTGGGTTTAATTTGCACTGAAATCATAATTAAAACCCCTTTTTGTCCAGCTTGGAGACACTAGCCACAATCATTTTTAAATAGAAAAACGCTCAAAAGATAAGCTGATTTCTACATATTTAGCGTTTCAATACTTCTTTTTTTTGGTGTTTTCTGACCCAATTTTTGTCACTGAACTTTTTGATGGACTCTATAACCCTAAATAAGACTGTGATTATAAGCCAGTAAGTTTTCTGTTCAGGAGAAAAAGAGCCAAAGCAACAGCTGGCTACATAGCTGATATACTACTCATCCCCCTCACTTGCTATCCTTCACTGAACTCAAAACCTCTCCCTGTCTTTCGTACTGCCTCTGACACTGAAAATATTCTGCTTACCTCCACATTTTCATCGCCCATTTCTTGAGGGTCATCATTGTCTGGTTCGATCACCCCCTCATTGTCAATTTCTGAGGGGAAAACAAAAAGCAAGATTAAGCTCCATCTACAGACAGAGAGGAGATTTCCAGAATCATGTTCCAATTGATGAAATGCGATAGTCATCTATTTTCCACACCTAAGTCGCTCTCTTCACTTTCTGGTTCAGGTGATTTCACTGGCTCCTCTGGCGGTTCCTCTGCTTTGCCCTGAAAGAGATATGTATTTGTAAGCATACATTATTTCTGATTGATACTCTATTCCCACACTAATAAATAGCAATGTGTCAGCAAATCAAAAATTAATCTTCAAAGCATCAGATTGCTCTATGGCTAAACAGTTTTATTTTCAAGATACAAATCCCCTTTTTCCTCCTCTCAGATTGTCTATCATGCACACAAATAATTCAGAGCCCAAATTTTGACTCATGAACTTCTATCATTGGTCAAGCCTGTCCTTCAAATTGTGCAGTTCAGTACTCAAAACCAAATTATCCAGGTCATACCCAATTCAGAACCAGTTGTGCAATGAATACTAACCAACCCTTCCAATTTTGCTGCCTTCCCTCACACATTCTCTGGATCAAAATTTCTCTACATCTAATACTATTAAGCTATGGTCCTTTAGCGGTGAACAATAAGCTGGTGCAAATGATTAAAATATCATTTCCATTTGCCAAGGTCAGAGACTTTTGCCACTTATACACACTTAGAATGCTGGGGTTTTTTCAAACGTCTTCCTATCAACTTCTAACTACATTACTAATTCCCTCTGAATCCCACAACTTAGCATGTCCTGTTTTATCAGACTGATGTCTTCATATTCAGTGTCACAGACTACAGTAACTACATACACACAATCCCTCCATACAGTTTTCACTAGCTGGTAATTCCAGTATCCACTACACCTTGTTAAATCCAAAAAAAGAATTCTACCTCTTCCAAGAAAATTCCGAGCTTTTGCAAGAATTTTAACCTTGGGAAAATCCTGCTATAAATATCTACAAGCCAAGTTTATTATCTCTCTTGAAACAAATGAACAAAAAGTAAAACCAAACAAAAAAAACACCACCAAAAAACCCTCTTCCACAATATTCCCTTAAAAAGTTGATAGTTCAGCTGTTCACTTCATTACCTATCATGATCACTAATATTTCTTCTGCAAATATTATAATTTAATCCACTAATGACTACGGAAGAGTGTATAAACAGACAGCGAACATAAAATAAAGACACTGACATTGCACAGAACATCAGGCGTTAGGATTAGGGAAATGGAGCATGATAACACTTGAAACAAACTAGGAAGCCATCTGTAACAAGTCATCTACAACATGCAATGGGCAGGCTTCAGCCTGAACTGTCATGCTCGCTCACCCCAGCGTATTCACCTACCCTATCTGAGTGAAAACTGACAGCAATTTTTTCCCTCCTACTGCTCAGTACTTTCTGCAGGGTCTCCACATGTTACTCTGCAATGACAAATTCTTTGTATCTCACCTTACTTGTCTCCTCCTTGGGGGCACTGGCTGGAGCAGGCGGTATTGTGCCTCCCATACTTTTCAGCAAAACAGAGAAAAAAGAAAACAGTAAGATTATCAAAATAGCGACATGTAGTTTATTGATTCAAATCCTGCTGATAGAAACTCAGCTTTTTGTTGTAACACAAAACATGATGATCCAATTGACTGTAAAACCAGCAGATGAAAAGCACACATCCACCATGCTTTTCTTGGTGTAAGGTAACGCCCACTGTGCCTGTTGGCTCTTTCACCTACAACTCCACTGTGACTTGTACATCACACATCACCATCCACCTTTTTCTCACAAGGAAAAGCTGTCTCCTTGGCTCAAATGGATTTTCTCCTTAAAGAGTAACTCTAGTTGTAAGTCAAAATGAAATATTATTATTATTATTATAGATATTACTAAAATTAAAATTTGATTTTTGGAACAGTGGTCAAACACGTTAACTGTAATGACCTAAAATACTTATACAATGAAAGAACTGCTGCCTAGAGAAAAATTGTGTCTCTCTCGTGTTGCAATACTCAAGCCTTTCCTTACGTAAAAGTTAAGGAGCATTCTCTGTATAGACAGCATTCTTTCAATATAGAATAAGCTTCTATCGACCCTGGTTAGCAGCCAGAATAAGCATAGGCTGAATTCCCCAGCTGTTTCATATAACATCGAATCAGACAGAATGGCAGGCTGCCACCAGGACTACCACTACCAGCAACTTTTCTGCCCATACACACCCCAAAGGAAGAAAAACCCGTTTCTATCAACTCGACAGGCTCAACCAACTCCTTGGGGCCCCACACCACTGGTTACCTGGGATGCAGGGGAGAGGAGAAGTGGGCAAACAGGCAGGAGGAAGTGGAAGGGTGCAGGACTATCTGCTGCCAGGAATTAATGCAACACGGAACTATATCCTAAGGATATGATCCTACAGCTTCTTCGGTCAGGCTGCTGCATTCCCATTCTCCCCTTTCCTCCCTCCTGTCACCAGCACCATCTCACAGTCAGGCCCCAAACTGGCTGACAACAAACCTGGATGGGGTGGGACAGGGATGAATTGGGGGAGAGAGGGCAAAAGAGGGAGGCAAGAGAGGATTGACAGGTCCTGACACCAGGCCCTGCAGCAAAGGCCATGCAAACAGCACTACACTCCCTCTAGGTTTCAAGGATAAATTGTCAAGAAAAAATACCACAAGTTATCAAAAAAAAGGAGGCATCTTCTGAAGCTATTGCAAAAATCTAGATGTGTCCCTGGAATGCTGACATCGCTTCATCTGTTACCCTGCAAAGACTAAACTGCAGTCCGGTAAGTTGTTGGAGAGCTAGGCAAGAAACACAGTACGTGTAGTAACCGTTCCTCCTAAGTTTTTACCTTTGTAGGCCAACAATAAGGCACAAAATTCTCAACCAGTCCGTAAATATCAAAGAGTTTTCTCTAGGGCTATAGGCACTGTCTAGGGGAGCCTTGGAACTTCTCTTCTTCCGCACAAAGCAAACTACAAATTCTGAAGCATTTCAGTACTACTAGTAGCCAATATCCAAGGTAACAACTGCTCACAAGTTAAGACCCTTCTAACGCTTGTTGGCAACGCCTTTTTTTTTTTCTTCTTAAACAGTAAGACTCTTTCAAAGCCTGGCTTTGAAAAGACTGAGACTGACTGGAAAAAGACTGAGAACCCTCTAACTCGAAAAGCTCAATACCAGTCCCAGCTTCCAATCACGTACTTAAGAACAGCTCAAGCTAAAAAAAAAAGCACTGGAGGATTCAAATTCTAGAGCAATTCCAAATTACTGGTCTCAAGAACAACTAGTTTTAAGTCTGACACCTTGAACCTTCACAAGGCTGAAACAACTCAGTCTGCTCTGCCCTTTTCACATCCACCCAAAACCTGGCCAATCTCAGAGCAGTCTGTAAGATGTTTAACCAACATATACACACATTTTAAAATATGCCATTTCATTAACTGCCAAGGCTAAACTATTTTACTCCTAGTCCTTCCAAATGTTTTTACTATCCAGTTATCCTCTACTGGATCTAGTTACACTCCCAAAACAATTTTAAGGCAAGTTACTCTAAATCCATCCCTTAGAAGAGTATTTGATTACAATGATTAAATGCACAGCGAGAACATGTAAAGTTTGCGATGGTTTTAACCTCAACGGTATATAGATTTGAGACACTCTTGTAGGAAAAGGCAGGTACTGAGCTGCATAAACAGCATATACAAACAAACAGATTTTAAAGTAAACCTTTGTGCTAAAACAGAGTTGTGCAATTCTACTAACAACCCTTGGGAGCTGTTAGGACTCTTGCAACACTGAGTCCATACTTCCACTCATCACAGGGGTAAGAAGCTTTTATAACTTGTTGAAGAACTGCAACTGTTATTTCTGCATCCATTTTTATCACTGACAGCAAAATTATCTTTGGACAGAAACTGGATTACCAAGAATTCAAAAGGGTGAAATCTATCTGAACAAAACAACAACAAAGAACAGGCAGAGCTCTGCTCATCAATTAGGGACTCTGTGCTTTACTTTTAAGGACTTCTATTGTTCCTTTGCTCAACTGCAGCTTTTTGAAACACATTCCCTTTAATGACTCATTTCATAACAATTCAAGTGAAAATATTTGTATTTTTATGTAATTATGAAAAAGCAGGCGTGACTAAAAACGATGTCAAAAACACCTCACAAACATAATCATACACTAATGTACACTTTCTATACAGAGAGCATCTATATAGAAATTAAATAAAACAGACTAAAGGTTAGAAGATAACAAGTGCATGAAAACAGGTAAGACTTCAGGTTTCTGATGTAACATTAGCAGCTAGTCAGAAATGAAGCATCCCATTCTGCCTTTACAAGCAATAAGTTGGAATCATTGGCTTTAAGAAAAAAAAAATCAAACATCAGAATTGTAGTTGAAAAATGTAACGATTGGTTTCAGTATCATTTGGTCACTATTCTGTATTCACTCACAACATTACCTTGATGACTAAACCTGCCTTTTACATTAGTACAGGTAAGCCTGACAGAGATATGGGACTCACGGAGTTTATTTCCACCTGAAGCCAAGCCATGCTAAGTTTCAATGAGTTTCCAAAGAATGGGAAGACCCTAAAAATGCACTTAATGGTTCTACTGCAAACAGCACTGCTATAGAAGGGAAGAAGGGGACAGTTTGACATGAAAAGTAATTTGGCTCCCACTCCAAATATCCAAATGTATAATTTACTCAAATATGTAAGGAAAACCAGAAATCTTAAGAGAGCTATAGGAGGTTCTACTTTTATTTTTTTTAACTTCTGAGATAAAGATATCCAGTGGAGACTTTACATGGAAAAAACATTCCACAGTTCAAACCCTAAGTTTTATACTTATCACACAAGCACCTTTCTACTAACCAAATACAAACTGCAAAAATTAATCTGGAAGTTAGAGCCCTCCCCGCTAACATGGGGAAAGTTAGAAATCAGATGATCACTCGTCCAGTCCCTAATGCCTTCTTTGGACAAAAGAAGTTGCGTTTTCCCTCTCCCTCCCAAAATACTGTTCACACCTTCAGAATTACCAAGAGGGAGAACGGAAGTAACCTAGGGTGAGGCACTGAAAACTTTTACACAGTAGCAAAAGGAACTAAAGACCTGCCCTAGGTTAAAACAGCCACGCATCTCCGTCCTAGGCTTACACGCAGCTACTGTCGGTACTGCAAAACCAAATGAAGTTAAACAGCAGTGATTTTACAACCATGCTAATATTCAGACGCATTAAAAAGTTTAAACATTGCTGTAAAAAAACCCCAAATAAATAGTTCATTGTATGACATACTGTGAAATGCCCATACTTACGTATACACACAAAGCCCCGCTAGTTTTTCGACTAATTACAAGTACTACACAGCAGAAAGTACAATTACTTTCAAATTAAAAATGAAAGCACGTTTTCTAAAACAAATCCCAGTTTGTGACTAGACAGAATCTTTTCACCTTCCCTTTCCTAAACGGTGTATCTGTAAGGGCTTTCCTCACTTCCAGGAGTCCCGTAGAGCAGCAAGGGTTGCAGCTACGGCAGCCCCGCAGGGGTTCCCTAGCTGAACCCAGGGGCCTTGTGGGTTCTGCCAGCAGCAAAGGCCCTCGACCCTTCCAACCTGGTGATGCTGGGTGCTCAGGGTGGAACCCAAGGGTGCTTTTATATTGCGAAGCACCTGCTCTGAGCGGCCACGCGTGCACAGAAGACCGTGCAGCTTAAACAGCACTCACCTGAAGTGCCTGGCAGGGCAGCAAGATTTAAACTAGCGAATATGTGACACTTCAAGGTGCAAACCACGTTTCTGGCCAGCAACCATTCCACGCGTGGAACCGTGGGGTTATTGTGTGCTTTTGGGTACCAGGATGTAAGTCAACGCCGCTCACCTGCCCGCAGACTCGGCTCCTTTTGAGCCAGGCTAGCCAACCCTGCTGCCTAATGCGAGCATTAGCTCGCAAGCATTACCCTGGGGCTTGCCGGCCTGGAAAGCTGAGCCACTGGCTGGCCGGGGGGCAGGTTTTGCAACGGGAATACCGAGTTTTAAAACAAACAAACAAAAAAAGGCGAAACCCAAGTCTTTTTAACGCTGGAGTTGTAACCACGCCGCGCCCTGCGGCGGGAGGGAAGGCGGGGGCGCACCGGAGCCGCTCCCCGGCGAATCAACCCGTCAGGCCGGGCCCCGCGGAAACGACGGTACGTGCCGCCCCCTCCCCTCCGCCCCCCTTCCTGGCCACGCGGCGGGGCCGCGCACCGACACGTGCCACCGCCCTCCTCCTCCACCACGGCGGGACACGCCCCCTCCCCGCGTCCCGCGCCAGACCACCCTTCCCCCCACCCATCTTCCCTCACGGCCACCTCAGCGGCGGCGGCGGCCCGTGACCGACCTCTCCACCCACTCGCGGAGGAAGGCCAGCTCCTCGGTGTGCAGCAGGCCCGGGTTCTGCTTGCAGAGCCGGACGAAGGCCCGCAGCTCGCTCAGTTTGCGCGCGTCCATGGCGGAGCGGCGCGGAGGAGGCGGCGGCAGCCCGATCCCGCTCGCTTCCCTGCCCAACCGCCGCGCGGCGCCGTGGAAGCTTCCAGCCCGCCCCGCCCACCCTGAGGCCACGCCCCCGCCCGCCGGGCCCCGCCCGCCCCGCCGCCTGGTCCCGCCCCGTCGCCGCGCAGCGGCGGGAACGTTCTAGAAGCGGAGGTGGCCGCTGGGCGGCTGAGTCCCGTCGGGCGCGGCATCGCTCCCCTCTCGGGTGTTGCCCGTCTCGCCCCGCTGCTGGGGTCCCGCCGTGCCTCGGGCTTCCCCTCGCGTCTCTCCTACGGGCGAGACAGGCGGCCTCCGCGGGCGCCTAAGCCGGGGCGGCGCCGCTCATTGGCGGCGGAGAGGGGCGGGCGGCGCCGGGTGATGGTGTCAGCGGGCGGCGCCGTGGCGGGGAAGGCCCCGCCGTGCGCGGGGGGAGCCCGGCGGCGGTGTGGGCGGCAGGCCGAGCGCCGCGCTAGCCGCGTCCCTCGGATATGTCGCGCCTTCCGGCCCAGAGGCTTGTCGCGGCGGTGAGGGGCTGGCGCGGCTTCTCAGGTCAGAGTCTCCTTCTCCATGCGCCTTCCTCCACCTCACCGGTGCAGCCCTGCTCGCTGCCGCTGGGCCCGGCCCGCCCCTGTCCAGCCCCGCGTCCCCGGGGCTGCGGTGGCTCACCGCCCGGGGCACGCCGGGCGTTATCGCCGCTTAGGGCCCGTTCTGCCCCTGGCACCGCGGCGGCGCGCGGGAAAGCGGCTCTCCGGTAGCCGAGTCGTAGCCCCAGTCACGGTTGAACCGGAGGGAAGAACGGCTTGTTAGTTGAAAAATAAAGCAACGATGTGGAAAGCTCGGTGCTGTCTTCAAAACAGCGCTTTATTTAACGGCTGCTGTGTTCTCTTGTCTCGGCACAAGGCATCCTGTTTGAATCCTGTGAGGGTGAAAGCCCTCTCTTTTAAACGGCACAGAAAGCTGTAATTATATTTCACTGCCTGAGTCTCCAGACTGTTATTCCAGTCAATCATCACATACTGAATGCTTTGTGTTACGACTATCGGTTGTCACGCATAAGTAATCTTCAATGAGTGGCTAATCATACTGGCTCCTGCAGAAAATCCATGGCCTGTGCCTTCTGCTCTGAGCTGAGCCTGAGTTCCCTGACAGGCAGGCAGCTGTTCTGCTTATTTTGTATCGCTTATGCTGGGGAAGAGTTGATTATCATCTGGTCTAGGAATCCAGTGTCACGCTGTAGCAGCATGAGTTGATGTAGGAAGCACATGTCAAGTGACCTGAAAGAGAACCAGCTTCCAGAACATCAGTTGGTAAATGTTAGGGAACTCACTACCATCTCCTTCCATGTGTCCCGCGATTTGTACCTAGGCACAAGCAGTTCTTCAGCTGAAAAAGGCTTTTACTGAGAATTCCAAAGTTAGTAAAGTTTGTGACAATGATACTTAATTTTAGCTTTTGTGTCATCATGCACACCCCCAGCTCCCAAATGCACACTTGTAATTCTCTTAAAGCTTGTCTGCTTTAGCTGTGTGTGGATTTGGAAATGGGATATGTAACTGTATGCTTCTAAGGAACTATTTTCAATTTGGCTACTGTCAAGTTAAATACATGAACAGGGAATCCTGATTATCTTTCATATAGAAACAAACCCTGCATTGCTGTATAAAGCTATGTTACCTGATGGTTTCTCTGTAGCATTATTAATAAAAAAAGAACTGGAAAGGCCTAGAAAACTGTATAATTGTTCCATATGGGTGGTATTTTTAAAGCTGTAGTCAAGATGATATACAAGTGTTGTGCTTCAAACCCTGCAGAGTTTGAGGGAAGGAAGGGAGGGAGAACACCAAGTGTAGAAATGGGGCACATACAAACCGACATAGCTTCCTGGGTTTTCTTGCTGGTTTGCCAGGTTTAGCATATGTTAATTTGTTTCAATCTGGTTTATGAATGTTTGATCATTATTTGAGTTGTATGCACATTGTTTTATAAACTATTGTTTTACACCGAGAAGTTAAGGAGGGATTTTTATCTCATGTATGGTGAATGAATGCTACCAAGAGTCAGATGACTGGGAGTCTAGTTCTGCAGTTTGCTAACTGGAAAGGTCTTTTACCTTGACATGGTGCACTTCTTTTCCTCTAGTTTGCAAGTCCTGTGTTCTCCGAAGATTTTCCATCCAGCCTGCCCAGCAGAAGAAGATTCCAAACCGGTATTTGGGCCAGCCCAGCCCCTTCACACACCCACACCTCCTCAAACCAGGTTAGGTTCAGGCTCTGTATGAGCTGATCGTGTATGCTTTCTTACCTCTTATTTTTCTGAGATGTCTAGGATGGAGTATTGATTTGCTGCATTATACAAGTGTCTGTGATTTGAGCTGTTTATCATTAGTTTAATTAGGCAGTAATTATATTTAGTAGTTAATTTCCTTGCCCGAGATGATACTGGTTCCAAAAATAGGCTTCACGTGTTGGCTTTTTACCTTTTTCTCATGGAGTGCTTGGTGTCACTGACTTGGGTACTGCAGACCTTTCATGGCAGTGGCATCTTGGGAGCTCGTTGTCCTGCAAATACAATACAGTTTATATGAAGGGTGAGTCCTTTGTGGAAGTAAAACTTCCAGTGAGTCACAAAATAAAGGTGTCATTCAGAAAAGGAGGCTGGGGACAGACTTACTGAGAGTTGGACACCTCTTGTCTGAAGTACACACCCCCTTCAGAAGACAGTTCAAGTGTGAGGAAAAGAAGAAAAAGAAACCTGTGGCTGTAAAGTTAGAAGATAGTGATGAGAGAGAAGCTGAGGTTGTGCGGTTTTATGAGGCTAGTGAAAAGGAGCCTGTGGGTATGAGATGACAGTGATTAAAAAGAAAAATCGAAGTAAAATATATTTAAAAATATATCCACAAAAATATTCTGGTTCTCTGTTCTTTTCCCATAGACAGGGATACAGGGAGAGCAGATTAATATATAACCATATACTTCTATACTTAATTGTAGAATAATTTAGGTCAGAAGGGACCTGAAGAAGTTATCAGGCCCACCCTCTGCTCACAGCTGGGCTGATTTCAACATTAGGTCAGGTTGCTCAGGACAGTGATGATCAGCTCACAGTTAAATGAGGCTGACACTTTAAAAGTACTCTCAGCCGAAACACTGGACATGAATTCTACCTGTCCATAGTAATTTTCCATTTAATAAGGGACTGGTGTTTTCATTAAATGAATACGACATTGTTTCATTGCAATTATTGGTTTAAAAAGCACATGCCTTTAAGGCAAAGACAATTTTCAGACTTCACAGTTGGAAGACAAATAGGATTCTCATCTTCCACCCTATTGCAGCTTCTGAACTTCACTGGACTGTTTGTGGTAGGTAGAAAGCTGACTGGAATGTAGTGGAGCATAGGAAATGTGCAGTATAATATTGCAGAAGTGTGGGGTCAGATTCCATTAAAACAGTTGCTGTATTCTCTGTCATTTGTAGATCTGCAGAGTACAACAAATTTGGTGGTGCGTTTTTTTAACATATAAAAGATTTTACATTAAATAGGTGTCGGGGTTGTATGTTGTTGAAAAGACGCAAAGTTTAATGCAAATACAAGATACGTGATTTCCTTAAACTCTATTTTGTCAAGGAAAAGCGTTCTGGATAGAACTTTCCCCTCCCACCCCACCCATGCAAGAATCCTCTTACAGTACAAGTCAAATTTCAATTTCTGTTCTAGAATTGTCTCTGCATACTACAGTTCAGAGGAAGAAAATACGAAAGTAGAAAGCTAACAGTATGAAAATGCAATCTAGGTTAAAATAGAGTATTAGCCAACGTACTGATCAAGGCCTATGTATTAATTTAGACCATAGTTCAGGAGTCTCACATTTTAAAAAATACATACTTTAGCTGCTGTTGGTTGTTCTTTCAACTTCATTCTTGTTTGGTGAGTATCTTGATCGCTGCACTTTATATCCTTTGTGACTGAAGCACTTTAAAACATACTTTCATCTAGAAGTTCGTTACTTAGAGTTATTAGGAATATAGTAGTTCATCTAGAAGTTCGTTACTTAGAGTTATTAGGAATATAGTATTTAACTTTGGAAACATCCAAACTGTTAATTATCGAGAAAAGCTACATCTGCCCTGGAGAAGATTCCTTCTCTTAATCAGAGCCTGCTGGCAGCCTGCAGTTTGGGGGTTCTTCCTGCTGGGAATCTTGTGACTGGTTGGACTCTGCAATCTCTGTGTTTCTGCCTGCTCTCCCAGGATCTGTAACGCTCAATCCGCCCCTTAGGGTTTAGGACTAGTTACTTTATGAGTTCACTTAGTGTGTATTTGAATAGACATTCTAGCTTTATCTGAGGAAATTAATGCTCAACCTTGGGAGGTAATCTTCTGTTCAATGTCCACATGCCATAAACCCCCATCTGTTTTCATCAGTCAAAGTCCAGTTTTCTTTGCCCCTTCCCCCTGCTTTTTACACATCCTTCTGAAAACATCCATCTGGTTTGGATGTTTGCCTAAATCTGCTGGGTTTTGTGATTTCTGCTTTTGCACAAAAATACAGAAAATCCGATTTGCTAAAATAAATTCCGGTCTTTGTGTAATGGAGGAGCAGATTGAGTGAGGCTGTGCTGTAGGGATGTCAGCTGCAGAGGTGGACGAGAGAGCAAGGGAGAGGGTAATGAGGGACCACAGTGACGCCATGCATACGAAAGGCATCAGGGAGTAGGCAGGAATCGGGCATGCGACTAATAAGATATCACGAGTGCCTTGAATTTCTCAATCTGATTTGTTTTGTATTCATAGGAGAGGTAACTCCAGGGTTGTCACAGGTGGAATATGCTCTTCGCCGACACAAACTGATGACGTTGATCCAGAAGGAAGCCCATGACTGGGATGGATTGGACCACACAGTGATTCTGCTATCCAACCCCACATACTATATGAGCAATGACATCCCCTACGTTTTCCACCAGGACACTAACTTCCTGTACCTCTGTGGGTTCCAGGAGCCTGACAGCATCCTGGTGCTGCAGAGCATTCCGGGCAAAGCTCTGCCCGCTCACAAGGCCATACTGTTTGTGCCCCGGAGAGATCCCAGCCGAGAGCTGTGGGATGGGCCCAGATCAGGCACAGATGGGGCAATTGCTCTCACAGGAGTAGATGAAGCTTACACCATCGAGGAGTTCAGACACTTGGTGGCCAAGCTGAAAGGTAACAAAAACCAGAGGGGGAATGAGTTGTGGTTTGCAGGGTCTGAATGGTAGGGGTTTGGAAGGTGGCCTGTGATGCCAAATCAAGATTGTCATGAACTTGGAGAGGTGCAGGGGGTATGGCAGTACAACAAAGACAGTTGGAAGTTCTTGTTAGCTTCTTGAGGGTCACCAATGGAAATGTAGTTTTGAAAATAATAGTTTTCCCTCCCCTCTGTATTTCCTGTGCGCCCATGTGAATGCCAGCATGCATATCTGTGAAATGTAAGGCACAGGATGAACAAGAGAGCACTGCGAACTGGGTTACTGTTTCAGTCATATCCTTTTGCTGACAGCCAGGACCAGAGATGAAGCACAGGAAACTGGAAGGTGTTTATTCATAACAGACTGGGAAAATGATCCACACAGGGAGGCAGTTAGTCTACTCACCTTTTTTAGCTATGTGTTAACTTACTCTTGAAATGCAAACATCGCTGTCTTTTAGATGTGCTCCTTTGCAGCTAACATCGCCATGTAGCCCCAGTACTTATAATCCAGGGTGAATTTAAGGGCATTCTAAAACGAAGCTGAAGGTTTATGACAATATAAAAAGGGCAAGTGCTTGGGGGATTACACAAATTAATAGAGAATGCTGGAGCCTTAAATACCATCTCGGATTCTCATTGTTTTGTTTCAAAAAATGATACATTGAAAATAGAAAAGTCACAGAAAAGGCGACAAGGATGATCAAAAGTATGGAGTCTGTGTGAGAAAACATGCTCAGTCTGAAAAAGAGAAAACAGAGGGTAAGGTAGGAGAGATGTGTATGGTTATGGATAGTGCAGAGAGAATGAGTAGGAATCATTAGCTGCTATTTTTCATAATGTACAAACAAAGGGAACACTGAATAATACAATCAGGTGGCAGGTTTTGACACCTAAGTTTTAAGCTGAGCTCATTTACAGAAGATTTGGAATGTCAGAAGTATAAATGGATTCAAAAGTCTTTAATTCTGTGGGGGAGAGGTCCATGACAAGAGGTTAATCACCAGTATGGAGATGCAGCCTTGAAATGAAGAAACCAGAAGTGGGGAGGATATGCTAAATACTCTGTCATAAATGCCCAGTTTCTTAACTGCTTTTTGTAAGCTTAACTTTCTGTAAGCATCTGCTAATGGCTACTGTCACCAAAGGAGGGCCGAGGTGGACCTTAGCTGTGACTCCGCATGGCTTTTCTACTCGTTCTCCTTTAAAACGCCTCTGTGGGGAGAATGTAGGTGGAAGTCTGATGGTTTAAATAAATTTCCACATAGGTAAATATATTTGTCCTCAGTAGGTTCATCTTCTCTGAATAGCTGAAATAAGCAGTTATTCCCCGAAGATATTCTGAAGCACAGTTGATAATGACCCTGATTCCTTGGGATGGAGATGCCTTACAGCATCAGGCGGGGCAGGCTAAATGGAGGATGATTCAGAACATGCCCCCTGCAGTGCAACAGCTGCTTAGCTTACACAAGTGCAGTTTTGATCACAAACTCTGAATGGGTCTGTGGAAGATACATATGTTCAGTGATGGTCGTAAACACCAGTATTTGGATAGAAGTGGGGGGGTTGTCAAATCTACATGCTATGTGTTGGTAATATTCCCAGTTTTGAAGAGATTGCTAGTATTTGTGACAGTGAAAGTGTCTAGCAACAGGTCTATTTGAGGAGGAGTGAGTTTGTTCAGTATGGGGCGGGCATTTCTACATTTATTTTCATCTGTGTCAGCTTTTGGTTTGTATTCCAGGTGAGTCAAACATTGTTTGGTATGACTTGACGAAACCAGTGCATACAGAGCTGCACTCTGACTACATGCAGCCCCTGGCTGAGATAAAAGCTCGGCACAAAAACCACGTCCAGGGCGTCCGACATCTAGTGCAAAACCTTCGGCTGATCAAATCTCCTGCAGAGATTGAAAGGATGAAGATAGCTGGACGGGTGACAGCAGAGGTATGGGGTCACGTGCTCTCAAAAAGAACCAGTGTATTCCTTTAAAGAAGAAAGGGGAGAGGGCTGTTTGTGGGGTGACATGGGTTGGAAGGATAGATTTGGTCTAATCTGTTACTGAACTGCTGTGTCTCAACCCTTGGCTGGGCTCAGCTCCCTCCACAAGACAAGGAGAAACAGGAAGACTGCTTGGACTACACCAGCTTCTCTCAATTGGTGTGACTCCAACAAAGAAAAGTCAGCAGCAGTTAGATTTGTTTGAAAGCAGTATGTATTCAGGAACAGCCTTTTTACTCACTTCTCAACTCCACTTCTCCTTCCCCTCATCATTTTCCTTCCCACTTATCCTTTTGTTTTTGATGAAACAGGATTTTTGTGAACACAACACCTCTGTACGTCTCCAACTTCTCCCTTATCACTCAAATATCTTTTGAACTTGTTGGCCAATTTTAAACAAATCTGACAGATAACCTGAAATACAAGTACATTTTTGTAAATATTATTGAAACAGATAGCCAAGTAGAAAAGAGAGGCACAGCTTGTCCTTCTCTAAAGGAAAAGAAACAGAGCTTAATTGATTCTGGTCTTGACAACACACTGCATTTTCAGCTGCCTCTAGTTCCAGTGTTCTGGGCCAGCTGATTTTAGGCCTTCCTCAAAGGACAAAAGGTAAACAAAAGAACTTCTCTCAAGTTCCAGTTCCTTTGCTAACTGAAAGGACCTTGTTTTTCATAGGCTTTCATAGAGACAATGTTTGCCAGCAAATGCCCAGTGGATGAAGCCTTTCTGTATGCAAAGGTGAGTACTTTGTGGTTGGAGATGAGATAGAAGGCCTGGATGTCGGTTATCCTTCCAGGAAACTAGAAATGTCAGATCTCTCTATAATGTGCCTCCCACTGTAGCATATTTCTCCTTCACCCACCTCCTGTGGTTCCTAGGACATGCAGAAAAGTCAGTGTGAGGAATTCTTCAGCTGTACTTCCCATGTCCCTTATTGAAGGAACATAGAGGTTGTCTAAGTTTATTTGCTATTGATGTCTTTTTCTACTTTTTAAGTACAAAACCTGCTAAACAATCAGAGATATTGTTATTATCTTATTCTATAATACAGTTCCATTGTATTGCAGCTGTAACACCTGCACGTAAAGCCTGCTTCTCTTGACTCTAGCCTCTCGCTACATCAGATTACCACAGCTGTCTTGAAGCAATGTAGATGCCTCTCAGTTACAAAATACGGACAATTGGCTGACACATTTGGTATGGAATTTTGTAAGGAGCTGCAGTTGAGATGCCTGTTTGAGAAACATCAGTGGGATTTGACCTTCTGTTATGACATAGATGGGCCTGTGCTGACATGGCACTGAGCAGCAGTACTGACTTGTAAAGAAAATTATTTTAATTAAAGTGTATTTTACAGATCAGTTTTTTACTCCTCATCAGGTTCATAAAACCTACTTTACTATGTGTAGGCATCCTGGAGTGTTGTGTCTCATGTGGTTAAGATATATTATTTTATTAATCTATCAAGGATATAGAGGGTCTTTATAGATATAAGTTGATTCATTTCCATGCTTTCATCAGCTTCACCACTCAAGAAAGGTAAAGATCTTGAGGTTTACAGTGCCTCCTGCCCGCCACGTGCTGATACCAGTACTTTGTAATTTTAAAAGGCAACAGCAAAACACAACTGTTGTCATGCTGACATTTAGGATCTTTGAAAATTCGCGAAGTTGTATGGCAGCTAAGGACATTACATTATCTAAGAACAAATCCTCACCTGGATTTATGACAACATAGTCAGTCTTTGATACAGTATTCAACAGCTTGCACCAGAAGGGGCTTCCATGAGACCAGAGGCAGGCTTAAAGCACTCTTGAAAAGTGGATAGTTCTGTATTTTTTTCCTCCAGTGTTCTCAGAAAACCTTTAAGGCTGCTTTCATTTATTGAACTCATTTTCCAGTTTCACTTTGTGTTGTACAAATTAAGAAAACTGTTGTTAGACATGAATTATAATAGTCCCAGGGCAATTAATCACCTGAATCAACACTAACAGTCTCCTCCTCTCTGAATTGCTATTCCAGTTTGAATTCGAGTGCCGGGCTCGTGGTGCTGACATCTTGGCCTACCCCCCTGTTGTTGCTGGTGGCAATAGATCAAACACTTTGCACTATGTGAAGAACAATCAGCTCATCAAGGTAAACCGTATGCTGTCCAGTAACTTAAAACGCAATGCTGTGACGCACTGTCCCTATATGTGTCCCGTAGCTGCTCTTGGCTTTGACTGAACAGATCAAAACATTTAAATATGTATTTTCAATTGGTGAGGGGAAAGTAATCCTGTCCTGATTAGTTTTACTGTCAGTGACAGATTAACTTCCCTCTGTCTAGTTTCTTTTTCTCCTCTTTGTACTTGTTGCGGTATTTTCTGAACGGTGTAAGCACTTGCAGGTAACTGTGTAGCGAGCACATTTGCTCCCACACTGTGTGCGACTGTGTACAGTGCTGGGTGGACTGCTAACCTCACCAAAGAGAGGGACTGCTGCAGCAGGCAAAGCGAAGGCACCGTGGGGGTCTTCTACTGTCACTTGCATTGCTTGGCCTTGCTTTGCAACGTAAGGTGTAAGAGTGCATTCCTGCTCTGGTGAGCTGAAAAGCATTTAGGACTCTCTGCAGGCCAGCAAAGCAGGGAAGAGGGGAACAAGAAGGGAAGGGATCAGTATTAAATGTTGAGAGGTGGATTAGATGGCTGTAGGTAAATTCATGTGTCTTGTCTTATTCTGAAGATTCACATTATTGAATTGAACCCTCTCCAGCTTTCCTGACAATACACCTTTCAATTCGGATAAGTATTGTCAGGAGCGGTATTCCCCCACTGCTCTACTCACGATTCACTTTTCAGAGGAGCATATTTTTCCTCTGTCTTAATGCAGGATGAAACTTTCCCACTAGCATTGTCTTTTCTTGAAGCTGGCATGCTAGCAGACCTTGAAATAATCTGCAGAGACAGACATACAAAAGATATGACAGGCTGCTTTTGGCAGAAAGAAGCCTCCTTTGTTGTACTGTCATCCAAGGTCAGGCGTGCTCATGTAACTCCAGTTGCTTCCGTTAAAGTGGTTCAGTTAAATGACTGTCACTTGTTTTTTTCAAATCTGTTAAGTAGGAGGTTAAACCCATAAACTTGACTATTTCTTTTCCTTTGTGTGCTACTTCCTACAGATTTTGTTGCCAGATAGGCCAAGTGTCTAATTTGTAAGGTCTCTGATGGCAGGTTATGGCCTCATGTGGACTTCATTCAGTCCACCACTTAGTGGATGCAGCTTTAAAGAAAGAGGACAAGATGCATGACATAAGGCACTGGACAATCAAACCCCAGGCCGAATTCCTTTAACCAGTAAATTGTTACTTAGCTTGTTTGATTGCTTGGAAGATGGCAGGTGCTATAATTTAGTATTTTACTTAAACTATTGAACTAGCTATTCTGAGAAAGTTAAAAATATAGTTTAAATGGATAGCTAATGGCCTGTCTATTCAGTGGGATGGTGAGATCTGCTCATGGCTAGTTAGGGCTGTGTAAGTGATTGTGGCACTTAACTGTGCACAATGATAGTAGCTAGCACTGAAAGTTGTGCTAACAGTGAAATTCTGCTTCTTATTTTTTCCCTTAATGTGCTAGAATTATTCTTTGTCATTCCACATCATGTTTCTGGCACAGTCACGGATCTGTGGAGTGAATCTCTATAAAAGGCCTTGGATTACATGTAGTGTAAATCCATAGAGAATTGAATCCAAACTTTTTACAGATCTCACTGCTCTGTTTGTTGTTAGCCCCTTTAAGGAGGGAAAACAAGGCAGTGATTTTGTTCCCGGCCCTTTGTCTTTTTTGCCTGGCTTTTTGGAAGATGTGCAGTCAGTGATTTGATTGATGTGGAACAGTTTTGCTGAAGTGAATTGGGTGTTCACATCTCTAAAAGTTGTTTTCCTCATCACCAGAAAGATTCATAATTATATCTTAGAGCAGGCCAGAAAGTCCCAGAAGAGAACAGGGAAGATGGACAAGCTATTCAACAGTGCTTTTACAGGAGTCACATACTCTCAGAGAAGTGATTTTGCTTTGTCTTCCTACCTTGTGACAAGGATAAATCTTTAGCTATTAGTGATTAGATATCAGGAAGAAGTTCTTCCCAGAGAGGGTGGTGAGGCACTGGGACAGGCTGCCCAGAGCAGCTGTGGGTGCCCCATCCCTGGGATTGTTCAAGGCCAGGCTGGATGAGGCTCTGAGCAACCTGCCCTAGTGGAGGGTGTCCCTGCCCATGGCAGGGGGGTTGGAACTGGATGGGCTGTAAGGTCCCTTCCAACCCAAACCGTTCTGTGATTCTGTGATGATCTTGTGTGTAGCTCAGAAATCTGGTTTTGTTGCAAAACCCTTCTGTCTCAGTCAGTAGCAGAGAACTACGAGTGAGAGGAGTCGCTGGTGTCATTTGCTGGAGCAGGCACCTTGGTGTGAATGGGACTGATGTCTCAGAGTGCAGAATAGTTCAAGGAAAATGTCTTTTTTACTCCAAAGTGTTTGAAAATCAGTGTGCTAAGAGCGGACAACCATAACCTTGCAGAGAAACAATCTAACTGGAATAGCCTAGTTATAAACAGTAGCACCTGGGGTGTTGTTCTGCAAAAGGATTTCACATCTCTGCAGCTGCTTTGTGAAAACAGATTCATAATCTCCTTTCCTGCTCTCAGACAGAGAAATCAATTCAGTTAATAGCTGGAGTGACCCACAGGGCATTTTTTCCTGTTATTCTCCAGGATGGTGAACTGGTCTTGCTGGATGGTGGATGTGAATCTTCCTGCTATGTAAGTGACATCACGCGTACCTGGCCTGTCAACGGAAGGTATGCTGCCACAAGGCTGTTTTGGAGAACTCTGAGAAGCTCTTAAATAATTGATGGATTGAGTGTATGTGTGTTTCTGTGTGAGTAGTTTTAACATGTCCCATTCTGTGGTTCTTCAGAGTAACTGAATTATATAAACCAATCTTTCAGCATGAAAAGCTGTATTCCCCACTGCCTCATTAATTACTGCATGAATATGTGTGATTACTGCTATTTTCAGCTATTACAGCGTGTTTAAAGTGCAGAGAGGGCTTTTGTGCATTCAGCTGCAGCTGACTCCGGTTGTGTGGAAGACAACAGGAGTTTAGTTAACCTGTACATGGTTCTGTCAGTTGTGAATTTGCTGGTGTCACGTCCGTGTGGTTGTGTGTTTGATTCCTGTATGTTTTGGTTTTTTCCTGCAGTAGCTTTGCCTTGCTTTGGGGTTAGATTGTCAGCTGAGAAACCCTGCCTCTCCCCAGTGTATTGAAGGGCCTGTTGCAGTGATGCATTGTCTGGCATTTGATATAAGGAGAAGAGCCAGTTGCTTTCCTTTCTGACTTCCTCTACTCCAACACTGAACTGAAGCTGTCTCCAAAATAGGTTCTGAGTAGAGGTTGAATTGCGAGAAACGTCCTTTGTTTCTTCTCTCAACGGTTTTCAGGTTCACCAAACCCCAGGCAGAACTATACCAGGCTGTCCTGGATATCCAGCAGTCCTGCCTGAGCCTCTGCTCCCCAGGCATGAGTCTAGAAAATATCTACAGCCTCATGCTGAGCCTTATTGGACAGAAACTGAAAGAGTTGGGGGTTCTAAAGAGCAGCATCACTGAGAGCCCCTTCTTCAAGGTACCTGAAGTTTTTTTTACTCCAGCTTCCACATACTAGGCCTGTTTTCTCCTTGTTAGTGGCTTTGGTTTGGCTCAGGGTGTGCTTTTAAGACATATCTTCTACTTCTCGCCACACACTGTGCTTTACTTCGTGTTGTGGGCTGGTCTGAGCACAGGTCTGGATTTCTCTCAGACAAGGCTAAACCTGAAGGTGTGTTTCAACTGTTCAGTGCACAATTTGGTCTGAAGTAAGCCCCCAGTTTTATGTGCATGTGGTGTTAATACTTATTCCTCGACACGTGCTGTTTGACTCTGCAGATTCGTTCCCATCAGTCTGCACTACTTGTTAGCGTAGATGCAGCTTTAGAGTACAGACAGTCTGAAAGGACCTAGAGAGACGTCATCACTGACACAAAATTCTGGGTCCAGGGCTGGCTGCAGGCAGCTAGTCATAGTTTTGTGATGTGTTTAACATGGCATAAATCTGCGGTGCCACCAAAAGGTGTTGCCTGTTCTTCTCAGTCAATCCACCTGCTGCCTCTTCTGCCCCATTTTGTGTCAGTGTTGGGATTCACAGAGCTACCTGGTGAGCAAGGCTGGGAAACTGGTCTGCCCTAGAGCTGAACCTGCAGATAAACTGGGATTGGTGTGCAGTTAGAGAAGTTGATCTGGTCCCACTCGCAGCAAACCTGTGTGATTGCTGATGCCAGTACAAGAAAGGTGACGGAACTACCCCTTTGGCAGCAGGAGAGATTTCTGCCGGATTTAATTGTCCTACGTGTTGGTGCAATAGCAGCACACGTTCTCTCCTGGGAACGGAGGCAATCATGCCCGTTTCTCTCGGCAGGCGGCAGCACAGCCAGATGAGACCAGCATCTGCAGCTCAGTCCCCAGTGAATGTGAGGAGCATGGGACAGAGGAGGAATTAGCTCTTTGATTCCTGCTGCCAAGGAGCTCCTCTCTGGAGGGAGGGGGATTAAGACGGTGTGGGGAGGAGGCGGTGTGTGTACCCTGTAGAGGTGGATTAAAATCCTGCTGTAGCTCCTGAGTGGAATCGGCACAGCGTTGGCTCTGTCGTGTGTAGGAGACCTCTTTCCCACAGCATGTAGCAGCTCAGTCAGCTGCTGCTGGTTGTCAGGGTCTGCTGATGGGAGCAACACGGGGCTCGGATGTTTAAGGAATGGAAAGGTTGGGGCAGCAAAGCTCAGTGGGCCGAAAACTGAAGTCTTTCCTGACACGCTGAGGTGGTGATGGGCTTGGGCTGTTCTTTTCAGTGAGGGGGAAAGGGAGTCTGCAATAGGCTCATGATAGGCACCTGGTACGGGTGGGTTTTGAGTGCCATCCAGTTCTGGTAAATAGAAGACAGCCCCTGGCTACCTAGTCACAGCAATAAGATTGCCAGTTAAGCACGTAACTATTCTGTCTCTGCTCCCCATCAATTGTACTGGAACAGCAGGTTGGGCTGTGTTTAACTGCCTCCGTGACACTTGCTTTGTCTACTGCTAGGCTGTTCGAAAGTACTGCCCGCATCACGTGGGCCATTACTTGGGCATGGATGTCCATGATACTCCAGACATATCCCGATCACTCCCGCTCCAGCCAGGCATGGTGATAACCATTGAACCAGGTATGAAGATATGCGGTCAACGGTGGCCAAAAACATGCAACAGTGAGGATATCAGTATTGCTTTCAGTAGCTAGTTGATGCCTCAGACCGAAGCAGTCACATTCTTTCTGGTGCAACAGAAAGTGATTACAGTATTGAAGAACCTGAAGTTATTCCCCTCCCAAAGTCATTACAGTATTAGAAAACTTTATGTCCCACCCAAACACAGCCAAGGTAACCAATTGTGGGAGTAATCTCTCAGAAAGCATCTGTGCTGCAGGATGCAGAGCTGTACAGACCTCAGACTGCTAGTGCTTGACCCCCTGCAGCGCGGGTCAATCACAGGGCAGAGAAGCAGGCTAAACTCACTTGTGCTGTGGGCTGTGTTACTGTGACTAAACTACTGCCAGTCACTGGTAGCGTAAGTCTCAAGCACTGCAGTCTGCAATTACAGGCATTGACAACTTAGCTTTGCAAATTAGGCCTTTCATGATGAATCTTTCTTTCTCTGCTTGTCACTGGATTTGGAGCTGTCAGCTGGAAACTGATATTTAATGCTTGGCTCTTCTCTTGATTCAGAACATTGTTAATATCGTGAGCAAGAAGTGCAGAAAGGCCATCTGTAATTGTGGAAGCTTTCATTATCGTGCTAGTGTCTGTAGGCACTGAGGGACACTTTCTCTGCTCGCCAACTGCCATGAGTGAGGGGAAAGAGAGTAGCTTTCCTAATTAAAAATTTTCAGGATCAAACTTGTGTCATGTTGCTGAAGGTCTAACCCTGCTGTCATGGTGGTGCAGTAAGGGAAAGGTGTTGTTATGAAGTGTTGTGTGTTTTAATTCCCTTCCTTCTTTTAGGCATTTATATCCCTGAGGATGACATGAGTGCCCCAGAGAGGTTTCGTGGAATTGGTGTGCGCATTGAGGATGACATTGTGATAACAGAGGATGCGCCTCTCATCTTGTCTGCTGACTGTCCCAAGGAGATCTACCACATTGAGCAGATCTGTGGCCGCAGCTCGTGATGTCCCTTCTCTGCCTCTTTCATCCTCCTCAGGAAACGCAGCCCTCCAGGGATGCAGATCTCTGTAGCTGGCTGTAGCTGTCAAGTGATCAACAGTGTGGATGGCTGTTTCCAAGACTGGGGCTGGGAAGTGGAAAGCAAAAGGCTTGGGTACCGAGGGATGAAAAACTAAAGCAACCTTTTCTGTGTGCATTTTCCTTCTGATTTAATTAGTGCTGATGTCGAGCTGCTGTAGAACATGGGCGTGGTTCGTCCCTCTGCTGTGTGGATCCATCTGTTCTGGTGCCCTTGGAGGGGTGAAGTTCTTCAGTTCCACCAGCAGGTTTTCTGCCTCGTCCCTCTCCAGATGCATAGGTGGAACTGCTGAGACCACAGCCCCGTTTTTCCCCTTTAGCAGTAATTTCACAGTAGTCAGATTTTTTAAATGAAGCTTTGATAAATGGTGCTTTGAGGGAATAAAGGGTGTCAGACAGCTTTGATTTTTATAGAGCCCTGGAAAGAGGAGGGGCTTTGGTACTCAGGAGGATGGGTTTGGTTGGGGCGTTGTTTAGGATAAGGATATGTTTGGGCCTTGTTCAGGCATATGCAAAATAGGTCAGCAGCAGGGAGAAACATCTCATCTGGTCTTGCAGCTTACTGGAGCATTTGATAATTTCAGAAAGGACATAGGGCTTAGGAGGTTGGACATACCCATTCTTGCTGTCTTACACATTCACTTCCTCCTGACCCAAATGTCCATTCCAGTCTCCTGTTCTGAGCCCATCTCTACCCTGGGAAGCAGGGCCCTGTTGGCTGTGCTGGACTCCACCAGGGAGCTGCTGGTTGTCAGCTGGATGTGAGGCATGCAATTCTGGGGCAGTCAGCACCTTTCTGTTTTATGCCATAAGTTCCAGCAGCTTCAGCAGTGTATTTTTGAAGAGTCTGTCCTATGGCAAGTCTCAAGTCTTTATACAGCTTTTGTATGGAATTTATTCCTCAGCAGGACTCTGCAGGCATGATCACAGCTGCCCTTTGGGTTCTGCCAAGTGCAGTCAGTAACTAATGCCCTGTGATAATATTTTTGAGGCAGCTGCAAATGTGATTAGGGGCTGGGATGGATAAGGGGTAGAGTTCTTTTCCCTCAACATCAGCCTACCACCCAGGCTGTTGTCCGCAGTAGTAAATACACCTGCTAGAGGCAAACATGGCAGGTGTCTGTGTGTTTACTGGAAATATTTTGACAATCAGCTTTTTAACATGTCTGAAAAATGCCTCTCATCAGAGCATCTCCTGTTATTTATGCTTGCTGTTGCATCACATCACCTTACTTCCTTTCTGATGGTAGATTTCAGTACTTTTGTCAGTTATTCTCAAATTTCTTTATTTTTCTCTTCCTATATTTATTTTTGACCCACTGTGATGTCACTGCATCCTAATCCATTGTGCTTTCTAATCAATATCACTGCCTCTTCCCCAGTTTGCCCTAATTCCCCACAGTGAATATAGTCAGAAGCATGTGGGGAAGGTAGTCAGGGTTCTTGAGCTGGACTCTTGCTCAGTAACCTGTAGCGAAATCTGCACTTTTTTTCTCTTCCCCCCCCCCCCCCCCGTGTTTAATTTCACTTAGTGAAGGCCAAATGGATAGTGTCTTGCATCTCTCATTGCTTTCAGTGGGACCTGGGTGCATGCACTGGGGTTTGAATTTGGCACTTGAAAGGCAGCCAAAGACATGCCATAATTTTATGTTTTTTAAACATGACGAAAAGTAAATGCTTTAACAGAGTTTAGTGTATCAAGTTTCACCTGTTTAAGAACCTGCTATTCTCTGATGGAAGCGTTTGTAGGATGCTCATGAATTACAGTGGTAAGTACAGTGTAAATTGTTAGAAGGAAGGCTTGTTAAGTGTGGACACGGAACTGATGGATACTACTGATGTTGTTCTGACCTGTAACACGTTTGCTGTTCCTATTACACCTGTTAGAGCCATGTCAATGGGGACAAATCTTGGATTTTGGAACTATATAATCAGCCTAGAATAACATTAACCTGAGAGCTACATGTGCGTGGTGATCTGCACATCTGCTCGTGTACCTAACAGAGTTAATAATTGTACTTACTGTAAATAAGCCTTTGAAATACATATAAAAAAGTTATTTTTAAAACTAAACCATTTGTGGAAAGTAATTTCTTTGGTCATCAAGTTCCATGGCTATTGAATAGATATAAGCACCTCTAGAAAGAGCATTATTTTTCAGGGAGATGTATAAATTATCTGTAACCTATCTTGGACTTGAAATAACATTGTCAAATGTATGCACACACTAATTCCTACTCCTCTCAGGAAAACCCTGCAACTTGCCAACAGCATTAGACCTTAGGAAAGCTGCAGATGAGTGTTTGTCAGTAAAGGAAGTGTTTGGGACTTTGCTGAGTGGGGAGTAATGGATCTGTTAGGGTCACTGTGCTCCCCCACGCCAAGTGTGTCTGATTTAGACTACGCATTGCTCCAGATTCTGTACTTCTTCTACAGTGTTCAGTCATTTCTTCGGCAAAAACTGCTGCTAATGTTTTGAATCTGTTGTTCCGTCTGAAGAAGAGTGTGTCTTTCAGAATGTATTAAATTTGAGTCTTAGAAACCTAAATTTTTGAAGGCTTTTTCTCACTTGTTGCAGAGGTGGATAATCAGAGTATCACCTCGGACCTACAGTCCCTTGAAGACAACCAAACCCATGAACATTTTGCATGACCTTCGTCAAGAACCTCTAAAGAATCCCTTCTGCAGCTGCCCATACCCGCAGTGTACCTCCCAAATGGCCTGTCCTTTCCACTGCTGCCAGATTTACAGCCTCTCTGCCACTGAAGAGATTCCTCCCTCCAGCCACTTGGGTGCAGGAGCAGCTCTCGGTGGCAGCACCAGTTGCCAGCTCCTGGATGGTGGCGTCACTGGGAGCGAAAGAAAAATTTGAGGTATATGCAAGTTCACTTGGGGAGACGTTTTATTGCAACTACGCCACAGGGCTTACGGGCATCAGAATACGAGAGGAAATGAGAGCCAGCCGTCCCTGTGGAGAAGCTGCTTTGCTTTCAGAGGAACCCCAGGAGGGTTCTTGGCTTTCCCATTTCATCACCTACCAGGGGCCTGCTTTGCTTTGCAGAGAACTAGTTAATAGTAAAGTCCTGTTGTTAAAGTACAGCCTGAGCAGAGGTGCTAATTTGCAGATACACTTCTGTCATTGAAGTGGAAAGAAATTTGGCATTTAACACAATTTGGCATTCAAACCCTGTTATCTGTGAAAAATACGGTATGTCTTTCCTAAAATTGCATTCCTTGTTTTGCAAAGGAACCTGGTGGTGTAGGAAGAAGCAATCTGATGGAGGACGTAAAAGAGTATGGAGGGTTTTGGGAATGTGCAATGCAATGGAGAAGATTCAGGAGACAGGTATGATTTGGAGCTGTGGGGATGCGTGCAGATGGCTGTGGGAGCAAGGAGGGAACAACAAGGTATAAAATGGCTATTCATTGTGTTGTCAGAGTGGTGCAATAGATCCAGGAAACTGGTTATGCTAACCAGGAGACCCTGATTGATTTGTCCTACTCAGGAGGGGGGAAACAAAGGAGACAGATTGTATTGATGAACTTGGTTCTAACAGTTAGTTTAATTATTTCCTTAAAAAAATCAATAGAATTATCATATGAGAAAGTTTTCTGCAGTTCCATGTTATTGATTGTGTGTCATATTTTAAATAATGTGAAGGGGAGAAAGTACATTTCTAGGCAAAGTGTTCATTATGGCGGAGGGAGCAAGGCTGAGGTTACATGCCCTTATGCTACTCGAATTACTGCTATGGAAATCTAGTAATTACTCCCAGGAGAATTACCGTAAAGCAAAAAGAGTTAGGGTTAAACTTAGAAAAAAAAAAATCTATATGAGATAAATTACAGAAATGCTTTAATTATGATGAGATGCATAATATTTTGTGTTATTGGATAACAAAACTCTGCACTGTGATAAACTGACATTTTTTGATTTCTTTTAAACGGTGTTGTCTAGTAGCCTATATAGACACCTCTTCATTGGTATGCAGATCTAAACTGCATTTAAGTTCATCATTTTGTGAGATCATTACAACATCTCTGTTACATGTGCTCCCTACATGCATGATCAGCCTCTGCTTGATTAAAAATCATAATTTGGACACTTTCAAAACGCTGGGTCTGACGTACAAAACTCATTATATTTCAGAGGTGTAACAATAAGTTACATTTTAAAGCAGAATTTGTAATCAAAATGGGTAGTGAGATGGGGTGGGCTCAATGACGCTTGATTTCTGCCCTCAGCTCCTTTCTCCTTGGAGTTTGTCTTGCTGTCCTAACTGGCTGCCAGCTCTGAGCCTTCGTCACTAGAGCAAGGGGAGCAATGAACTCCTGTCTTCTAGGACAAGTTATGCCTCAGCCCATCTGGTTGTTTCCCTGAAGTACCACCTGATATTTGGCTAACCAATCCCAGACCCTTCAGAAGATGGGCCAAAAGGAACAAGGAAGAATTTCCAGGTCCTCCATGCATGTTACCTTGCTGACTCATACCATGTATGCCTTTTTAACTACTGTGACAGAGTTAGCCACTAGCAATGCCAAAGAAAAAAATAATCCCTGTCTGGGCAAGCCTGATGACCAGGTCTTTGAGCAAAGGAAAAGTTGACAAGAAAGCTGGTTGTAGACCCAGAAATGGGACTGGCTCCTGTAGGGTTTAAAATGTGCCTTCCCCATGGATGCTGGGGAGACAAGTAGCACTGCAGGAGCGATGTGCAGTCTCGGTTTGGGAGCTTCGTGGGAGTGCTGGTCTCAGACATGCTGTGGTGGGCCAGAACTGATGGTGGTTGAAGCTCTGTGTTGGTTTTCTCCTCTCAAGATCATGAAGAGCCCATGGCTTTTTAAAGGAATTCCTTTTTTTTCATGATTTGGGTAGGAATATCATGGCAGCAGAAGTTGGGAACACTCAGCCTGTGGTTCAGTCATCAATTAAAAGTTGGCAGTCCAGCAAAAACTGGTGGAAATGCAGTTCTTTCCAGGGAAATGGGCTTACCGTGCTGTTTTGGTCAGTAAACTGGGCCAGTAAGAACAATATTGTGTAAAGGGGAGAGTAGCTTAGCTTCTTATTCCTCTATGTCTGCTTTTGAGAGATTAATGCAAATGGGATGGGCCACTGATCCAAGTTATGATTAAGCAGTCTGACGCTTGTACCAGGAAATAGCAGATGTCAGGTAACTTCTTATCACGTGAATCCTTTGCTTAGAAAGGTAATGCTTTAAGTTTGGGGATAATATACTTTGTTTTTCTAGTGCAACGTACACACAGGGCAACACAGAACATCGGTCTTGCCTATGGGAGCTACAAGCAATACCTCTGTAATTAATAGCACTGCGTCTCTGTTGCGGGCTTGTTAGCCGGCGTTGTAGTCACTCAGAGCAAGCGCAGCTACTAATGGTACCGAAGGGGTGGGGGGTTTAAGCTTTCTCAGTGCGTGTCTTTTACCAGGCTACAAAACCAACTGACACTGCCTACAAACACCCTTTTTTACCTCCTTTTGGCAGGCCGATGGTTTCTGTTTAGTGGCCTCTGTGACGGTTGCCATTTGTGCTGGCGTTTCTGTGCTGTTGTCCTAATGTGCCGTCGGGATCCCGTGGTGATCTAGTAACTGCTTAACATGTTTAACGTTGCCCCTCGGATAGACAAGGTTTGATATGACATCAGGGAACAGGAGCGTTCCCATCACGGGGTTGAAACCGCTGTGGAGCCGGGTCTGGCTGACTCCTTGCGCACCGTGCGCGTGCTCCTTCAGCCCAGATGTGCATCTTCTCGTTCTCAGAGGGGCAGAGAGACACAGCCTTACTGACAGCTCAGGAATCTCCTGTCCTCGCATCCCCATGCAGCTGCCCCTGTCATAGAGGCCTTAAATCTCCGATTGCCCTTCCAACTGTTCTCCCTCCAGACTTGTAGAGGTACCAGTCTGCAGCCGAAAGAGCTGTAGTCTCCGGTGTGGTCATTTCACTGTCCTGTTACTTGTCAGGCTCCATAACGTACCGCTGAGGTTCCTGTGATGCATTGCAGATATCTGGTATGTATATTGCTTTCTAATTTATGCTTTACCCTGTTCTCTTCCTTATCCAGGAGGTACAGCTACATGGGTGTTACTGTGGTGACTGTAACCAGGCAAAAACATACAGTTTGTATTGAGATAGTTTTACGTTTGTGGACTTGGCTATGATTAAGAGATTTTTAAAGGCATGCCGTATTTTTTGCCTTTCCCTGCAGAACAGGGCGAGTTTTCTAATGAAATTTCAGTTACGCAGTATGAAGTGGAAATGCATGATTCGTGTTCGAAAGCGTGTGTGTATTAGTACGTATTTACAAACACACATCGTATGCAAACAAATGTTGTGACTTCTGGTATGTTAGAGAATTAGAAGAGATTTTCTCCAAACATGATTAAGTTTGTTCAGATCTTTGATTCTTCATTTCTTTATGCTTTATTTGGATTTCTTGTTCAGTTTAACTTTACCTTAGAGTTTCCAGGGTCTATAATTCTTGGCATTTGAATAATTGCATTCTCTCTGTAATATACTTTACTGTAAATTGCTGTCATGTAGCCTTAACATTGCCTCCATCTTCAGGGTTTGTTTCAGTTTTATAATGTAATTTCCTTGCAGTATGAGGCTTTTGAGGAGACAGCGTTCTGTGATTCTCACCTGAGGAGTGCCTTTCCCAAAAAGGTGAGAATATGCTCTCTGAAAGATGTGATGATTACTCTCGAAATTCAAAACTGTAAACTCTGAGAGTTTTGAACCCAAATGTATCATTCTAACAGTTTCTTAGAGAAATAAAATAGAACAAGTGTAGCAATTAATGAAAAGGAAAATTGTAGCACAAACCTGAATTGCTGATATACTGATAAGTGCAAATTAATCTCAGCAATTAGACATGAGAGCTATTTTACTCCAGTGTGCAACCCTCTCTGAAATTTTAGTGAATGTTAAAAAGAAATTAGAAGACTGATAAGCTGTTTCTCTAAGCTCATTTAAGACAAGAAGTGAACAAAATGCTACATTTCTTAAGGACTCAATTTTTAACGAGTCACAAGCTAATACTGAGTTGAAAATCCTCTAGAATATTGCCTAACTTCAGTTAATAGAGTCACTGAATGAAAGGGTAGGAGGCATCCTTTGATCAAGTGGTTTGAGCGCCTTCCTATTACAGCCGTTGCATTTTACCTCCTCAATTTAGTGCTGAGCCTGGTAGCTCATGTGTGACAGCAGCAGATCCCTCAGCTGAGGCATCAAGCCTTGATCTGAAGGCTGGGGGAGGGAGAAGGATGAGGTGGAGAATTGTTTCTTTCAGTCATTTGCTCCAGCTGTTAAACACCCTAATATTAGAAATCCATGCACCTTTTCCTTTTTTTTGCCTGCTGCTCCCAAAAGGCATTATAGGGAGGATGAGGAGCAACTTTATATGTTTAATGAAGAGCTTGGGCACCTGCTCTGGGTTCCATTTAGCCTTGACAGTGGAACTGTGACTGTACTTGTATAAAAATGCCTACAGCTCTGAACGTCATGCCTGCCTTCAGTTGCATTTCTCAGAGCTGCACACCAGGGCCATTCACAGTTTAGCAAAGAAGGCAAACCCAGAAGGACAAAGAACCAGAGTGGAAAGTAAGAAAATAAGCAATGAAGAGCGATACGTCTTGCATGGCTCCTCCAGTAGAAAAGATCTTGGACACGTGTAAACACGTGTAAACACTTGGACACACACAAAAGAAAATCAAGTCTTCCAATAACTAATGCCATCTCCTTATTCTGTTTTCCCCTAGTAGTTAACATAATCTTTGTGTATTTAAAAAATTAAATGTAAAGTTGCAAAAGGGACTGCAAAGCGGCTCCTCCGTTCCTGCAAGCTTCCTTTTCAGTTTCAAGAGGGGCAAGTAGATACACACCTACTTTCCTCTTTTCAGTAATTAATCCAAGAGAAGTGACCGTACGGCACAGCAATTGCAAACTGAGCACACAGCGATGGGCAATCTTTATTGCTTATTTTGAATTCATTATTTCCTCTGTCTTTTCAAGTCAGTCGTATCCTTACTTTGCTCTCAGTCTGCCTTGCTCTTGTCTGAAATTTGCTCTGCTCAGGCCCTTCCGTTCAGTCTCTTGTAACCTGCTTGTGCCACAAAGCATTGTTTCATTTTACCTGGAGGTGGCTGGACTGATGATAATATTTAATCTGTTTCAGGAAGCTTTTAGAGATGAGCGGAGTCAAGGAACAACAATTTTCGTTATCTCCATTATGATGTGTATTACTTCTTCAAAAGAATATTATTTAACTGGCATTCTTGAAATTTCCGCTTGTTGCAGATGTCATATCCTCTTCCTCAGTTTGGAAATCTGTGCGGAGCTGACCCTGGCAGGAGGCCAGGTGCCCACAAAAGCTGCTCCATCACCCCCCTCCTCAGCTTGACAGAGGGGATAGACTATGACAAAAGGCTCCTGGGTCAAGATAAGGACAGAGAGATCACTCAGCAATTACTGTCACCAACAAAACAGGCTTGGCTTGGGGAAATTAGTTTAATTTATTACCAAAGTAATCAGAGTACAGTAGTGAGAAATAAACCCAGACGTTAACACCTTCCCCCCACCCCTCCCTTCTTCCCAGTCTCAGCTTTGCTCCCCATTTCTCTCTCTCCTCCCCTCCAGCAACACAGGGGATGCGGAATGGGGGTTGCGGTCAGTCCATCACACGCTGTCTCTGCCGCTCCTTCCTCCTCAGCGTGGGATCCTCACACTCTCCCCCTGCTTCAGCCTGGGGTCCCACCCACAGGAGACAGTTCACCAACTTCTCCAACGTGAGTCCCTTCCCAGGGGCTGCAGTTCTTCACAACCTGCTGCAGCATGGGTCCTTTCCATGGGGTGCATCCTTCAGGAGGGGCCTGCTTCAGCCTGGGTTCATTGTGGGAATTTGTGTCAGCAAACCTGCTCCAGCCTGGGCTTCTCTCTCCATGGAGCCACAGGTCCTGCCAGGAGCCTGCTCCAGCGTGGGCTTTCCATGGAGTCGTGGGCTTTCCATGGAGTCATGGGCTTTTCGGGCACAGCTGCCTGCTCTGGCGTGGGGTCCTCCCTGGGCTGCAGGGCGTCTCTGCTCCCCCGTGACCCTCCATGGCTGCAGGTCACAGCCAGCCTCACCATGGGCTGCACGACGGGCTGCCGGGGAATCTCTGCTCCAGCACCTGGAGCACCTCCTCCCCCTCCTTCTCCAATGACCTGGGGGTCTGCAGGGCTGTTGCTCTCACGTCTCTCTCTGCAGCAAATTCCCACCCTTCAGAGTTTTTTTATTCCCCTTAAACACATTATCCCAGAGGTGCTACCACTGCTGCTGGTGGGCTCAGCTTTGGCCAGCGGCAGGTCCATCTTGGAGCAGGATGGCATTGGCTCTGTCAAACAGAGGGGAAGCTTCCAGCAGCTTCTCACTGAATCCATCCCTGTAGCCCCCCCCCGCTACCAAAACCTTGCCACACAAACCCAATACAAAATTGTTACATAAATTAGTAGATTAAAAACATTTTTGGACTGTAAAGATCTGGGGAAAATAGGAGTTGATTTCTTATTTCTAGCTCTTTTATTCAAGAAACACATTTACAAAAAGGAGTAAAATTTTAAGTAGGAGATGAACTGATTTAGAAAAGTTAACAATGTGAATTTGAAATTAATTTTATAGCTGTTTAATATATAAAAGCTTTAAAGCATCCTTGTCACTGCTCCCAGGTATAAAAGCTCCTAAGTAAGTAGTTGGGATTAGAGTGGTCTTGAAGTTAACTGGCATGTTCCAGTCTCTGACTGGAAATCTGATTTCTGTACGCTCTGCTATTGCATATCATACACTCGGCTCATCTTCATAAAAAGGCCAGCTGAAGTATTGCTGAGCCTATGGAAACGGGAACAAGTGTTTCCAGTGTTATCCCAGCAATGTTTTGGTTGTTAGGATAGGGCTTTTGCTCCTACGAATTCCAGTCTTGATGGAAGTGGCTGATGTCCTCTGTCATACTCTAATGAGTATTTGAAATGTTAAGTATTAATCATGCATTCAAATTATGGAAAAAATTTCTCCCAACTGATCTGGCCACTCCTTTACTCAAGGGACCGTCCCCCGTGTGACTGATGCTGTGTGACTTGGATATAGCGAGACCACAAGCTCTAGATAAGCTTTTGCCTGTGGGGTCAGAAAGGAACTCTGAGAAAGTAAGGGTTTTTTGCAAGTCTATATGAATGTTCTAGCAATAATGGCAGAAGCTACAATAATATATTTTAATTAAAATATTATTGCTGTAATCAAAAGATGCTTTCTTCACTTATTCTGCAACTTTAGAGTCAAAATAAACTAGCGCGATGGTTTTTGCCTACTGTATGCTGTGTTCATGGGGAAATGCTTCGTCCGCCTGTCACTTGGGCAGTTTGTATCTTCTTGGTAAGAAAGACCTGAAAGATTTGACCCTTATTGCTTTCCAGCAGTTTTCTGTGCATCACAGTAAATAGATTTTTAAAAGTTACCTCCTTTTATCACTCTTTCCCTGACCATTGCATGAATGAAATGTCCTCACTCTAGTCAAAGCCAACACACGCTGCCCTGTGCACCTAGTCTTCTCCATGTAATTTGAATAAACCATGAATACTCAAAATACTGTTACAAGCACCTGTGCAAAAATAATATAAACACTGTTGTTCTCAGCCAGGCTAAAGGGGTTCTTCCGACTCTCGTGGGCTGTCCACTGCATAGCCGTAATGTTTAGAGGATGGAAAAGCAATTTTGTTCAGATTCCATAAACTTCAACTCGGAGGCAGTTTATACCAGGTGGGACAGAGGGCTCGCTTTCATCTCAGAGCAACAGATCCTTGAAAATTATCTACATACTTTGGTGACATATGGCTGCAAATCAGGAACAGAGAACAAATTTTAACCTTGCAAATTTGTATACATCTGTTATTCCTGATCCTGGAAATAGTTTGATTTTTCTTTTTAATATAGTTCTGGATTTGCAGGGGGATGGTTTCTACAGAGTTCCCGGGTGTTAGTTGCATTAGCACTTTATAGGCTGCTCATGTAAACTCTTGAGCTTTCATGGCTCTCAGTATTAGCTTTTTAATATAACACAGTTCATAGTGGCTTTTATTGCTGTTTAATTTACGTTGGGCATTTTAAGTGGCTCCTCAGCTGGAAGGAATGTGGCCTACACTTGTTTGAAACTTCTCTTGTGTGTAAACCTGCTATTGACATCCTTTTTTCTTGAATATTGTAACACTCTCTAAGAGCTAAGCTTGCCTGTATTTGTCATGCAGATCAATTATTTTAGGTAGCAAACCCAGATCTCATATTACAGGTGGGAACCCAGAACTTTTAGGTGGTAACTGGAAGTCTCTTCTACCTTTGTACCATATTTTGGTTGTTCCACAAATATAGAAATCCATAGCTGAATTGTCTAAATAAATCATTCTTAGCAAATAATGTCTCTGATTCAAAGGACACGTGCAAATAATTCCCAGCCAAATATTAGTTATTGGCTTCCAAGTTCATGTGCTTTTTGAAGTGATCCCAATATCACTTTCCTCTTTTGGGCATCTGAAAAAGTTTAAAGCAACATGTGGTTTCTCACTTTTCTGTAAGAAAAAGGCAATTTCTAAATAGGATGAAGAAAAATGTAATTTAAATAAAAGTGTATTTTATTTTGAATATTCGTGTTTATAACAGCAGGTTTTCCTCAACAGAGAGCGCATTTTCTACCTAAAAAGATCGTGCTTAGTAGTTACTCTAGGCAAGTATGTATGGACAATTCACATAGTCTTAAAAAACTATGTATAAGATACTGAGAGGAGCAAAGCTTACGTTTTCACAAGTCTTATGAAGAAAGGATGCTCTTTCTTGTGCATTAATGTGTTTCATCAGAATTCCTGGGAAGCTGTCCAGCTATACATAGTAAATATTTCACATACCGATAAAGTGATTCCTCAGCAATTCAACCTCTCGGCACAAATGAGATTTAATTTATGGTGAATATCTGCACCTGTTAAACAGTGAAAAAGGCTCCTGACATAAGTGATCCTTTCAGGCTGTTACGTATCTAAATTTGTAGAAGGGTCCTATCTTTCCAGATTATACTCTTTTAAAGATCATCATTTCAAAAATGTTCCCAGGCCTGAATTTTGAACTTTCATATTGAAGTGGGAATGTATGTGATTTTAAGCTAAAATATATATATATATATGTAGGGCTAAGATCAACACCACCAAGGGATGGCATAAAATGTGGCTATTACTGAATTAGGCATTTGTTTTGTATATCTAATGATAAAATCAATATGTGGCTTTATCAGAGGAGAGATCCATCAGCCTCTATCTTGCTAGCATTCACTCAAGATTGAATTTGCAAGCTTCGAGGTGGAGAAATGTTTCTCCATCTTTTGACAATCCATATTACACTAATTTGGACAGCTTTTACACAGACCTGCAGCAGTTTACTCAAGCGTTTCTTTCAATATCATTTCATTTAATCAGTGCAAAAGGTTGTGTTGACCTTTTAAATATATATTTAAATCTGATCAGTGGAGCTTAAATCGATTAGGAACTGATTTCAAGCCAACTCTTAAGGCAGATAAGTGTGTCCACACAAGGTTCCTCAGCTGTTCAACGAATTGATGTGAAATCCAATTTAAATTAAGCTGCTGCAAACAAACCACTGTTGTGTTGTGCACGAGTCCTAAATGTGCCCTCCAAGTTCTTTGAGAACTTTCTTTTTAACTTGAACAGAGAACCCGAGGGAGATGCAGTTAATGGAAGGAAATCAGCTCATCCCCGTCAGGAGAGGAGGGGTGACTACAAACCACGGTAAGAAGCTTCCAAACAAACATCCCAAGTTCACCTGAAAGTTGCATTGGTTGTGTTGACCTCTTTGCTGTCAACTGATGGCCGTTTTTTACTCTTCTCTCTTGGCGGCTGTAACTGCAGTGAACAAGGGGGGTGGCATCAGGAATGCCACCACTCACCAGGCTCTGGCAGGAGGAGGCCTCCTCCGTATCCCACAGGCTAAAAAGGTCCAAAGTGGGTTTAAAGGAACTCCCCTCTAGTTTGTGCTTGCTAGGGATCAGGACACGGAAGGTTTCCAACCTTTACCTTGCCTTCACAGCAGCTCTGGTGTGTTCACAGAGTGGATTATTCCTCTCTCCTGAAACCTCACCGTTGCAGGACTGCAGGGAAGCCCCTTTATCTTCACAGCCTGTAAGTCTGCGGGGGAATTTCAGAGGTTTTGCTCTCAAAGCAAAGGAACGGGAGATGCAAAATGAACCACACTCCATATTGATTCATAATGCAAATGAGATGGAATGAAATGGGTGTTTGTAGAAGGAAAAGATTACCCGATCATTTCTACACACCAGCAGAATTCTGGTGATTCTATGCGTCTCTTTTGGTTTTAAAGTCTTGTTGATGCTGCAGGTGGGTGGGAGAGTATTCCTAGTGCTGCATATGGCTCTTTCCTCTTCCTCCTATCATAGGAGGATAGGAATCAGTGAATCCTTAAACTGGGTTGAGAAATAAAGGGAGAAAGAAAAAAAACTAAACCAACCCCACAGTGATGGGAGGGGGGAAGAAAGGACTCCCATCGCTTTGCAGTGGTAAATTACCAAAAGCAAAATTTGCCCTAGCACTAAGCCTCTACACTTGTTTCTTTGCTCACTCCTATTTTTCTGCGTTTCCCAAAGCTGTCAGGACTGGCAAGCTTGTGCTTTCTGATGAGCGAAAGCTGGCTGCTTCAAGTGGCCCTTCCTTCCATTGCAGTTCTGGAGATCCAGTTGTGCTGAGCTTTGAAATTAAAGGATGTTTGACACAGCAAGGCATGTTCAAGGTACACGAACCTGCAAAGAAGTATGACAGCTTATTAATTTTGCTTTATTGTCCAGTATAGAACTGGCAGGCAGACCATCTCCTGTGGGATTCGCTGACCTAGATGCCGCAATGAACTTTATGAATGGAGTCCAAAGCAAGGCTAAACCAAGTCTTTATCTAGGCATTAATGAGAGAGCAGTTAAATGCTAGAAATCCTGCCTTCTGAGAACTATCTGAGCTAGGTACCACAATTTTTTGTTTCTGCTTATGCTGGTATGGGAGGCAGGGGACTGCTGGCTCACTCGCTCTTGGCTTCTCTTGTAATACCCGAGTAGTTTTTGCACCAGTAATTGCCATGTCTATGGGCTACCTAATTTGTTTTTCCCATTCCTTTGTGTCTTTCCAAGAAGAAATGCTATAAAATTAGGTATTTTTTTGCCCTGAAATCACATCTGAACTCCACTGTCACATTCCGGTCGTCGTCCCCCCCCCCCCCCCCCCAAAAGTTTAGATTTGGATTTTTGCAGTTTTCAATTGCCAAATGGTGCCTTTGCTATGACTACCAGAGGCTTCAGTAAAATGTTGATAGCAGCATCTCTCCTGTTGTGACAAAGGATGGCAAAGCTAATGAATTGTGTCTCTTTGAGCAGGGACTGCAGTTAGAAACTTGATTCTGTTAGATCTTTGGAGGAATTTTGGGATACTCTATTTTTTGGAAAAAGGACAAAGAATTAATGGGGGAACACAAATGCAAAGCTGTGGCTCGATGTTCTCACCTCCCTTCAAACAGCATCAAAACCTTTGACTCAGTGGAGGTAGCTTCCCGACATCCCTTTCTTGATAATGGTTTTTTTTCTGATTTTAGTGCTTATTCCCTCTCTCTGACTCTGTCCCCACACTCAAGACTGTCAGGGAGAAGTTGTAGATAAGAATATCTGTAAACAGTGTTTTAGTGTCTCCCACACAGCAGCCTGGAACTGCCTCTCCTCCTGTTACTGAAGGTTCATGGATTTCCCAGATTAGTAGGAGTTCATAGATTTATATGCAGGCAAGCTTGTGTTACTACTTTGGTTCCTCTCCTGGTCTTTCCTGGCTACTGTTAATTAGCCTGGCAGCTTCTTCCAGTGTTGCTTACACGCAGTAGTAGATGAATATAGCTGCTTGTACTGAGCTATCCTAACATTCTCCTTTGACATCCTCCTTACAAGGGCAAAAGGCACTTTGAAGTCTTGTCTAAGCAACGGAGGAGATCTGGACCGTGACCTGGTACTCAAGCGATGTCTCTAGTGTGGTCAGCAGTGCTGTCTCCTGCACTTGGACTAGCCTAGAACCTCTTGCCACCACACACAGTTCGTCAGGGATGTTCAGGTTAAAAACAATCACTTCCCTGCTACCACCTTCCTGTTACCCTATGGAAAACGTGTCCGCTCTCTGAATTACAATCTCAGCCTCTGTCTCTGACATCCTTTCAGGATCCCAGCTCAGGTTCAAGCAGGACTCTCTCCCTCACACCCTCACTCTTTCCCATGTGTGCATTTTCTGACGGGTTGCGGTAGACATTCTCACCCTCCCACCTCTTCTTCAGTGCTGTGAATAAGAGGCCAGGCTGCAGCTGACCTAGAGGTCTGGTGACTCCTGGTCCCGCGTCTTGTCTCCCTCAGGCTACGGGCGGCATGGAGAGCCCTGGCTGCCCTGGGGACCTCCGCGTAGGCCGGCTGCAGAACACCTCCTCTCCTCTGAGCAGAAGCAGGGATGCTGGTTTCTCTCTGCAAGTGGCAGCGCAGCCAGATGTGATCAGCACCAGCAGCTTGGTGCCCCGAACTGCAAAGGGGTGGCAGGGAGGAGGTGGCGTTGGTGTTGGATTCCTTCTGTGGTGGAGCTCCTTGGCAGGGGTGAGGATTAGGATGGGGAGTGCAGGGGTGTTGTTGCATGGGAGGGATGGCTTCGAACCCGTTCTTGAAGCGGAATCCGCCCAACATCCTTACTGCAATGCACCAGGGTCTGTTGATCCTAGTTGTGTTTCCGTGTATCAGCTGCAGCTGGTTTGTCAGGTGGGATGGGGGCTGGGATGTCCCCTGTGGGGACAGTGTCCTTTTCGGGGCCTAGAGCCACACATGCAGCTGCTGTTCTTCATGTGTGGGGAAAAGCCGTGCAGGAGATTGGGCACAGTTGTTCAGTGTTGTGGGTTTTGCAAGCACGTACTTACCTGCAGGCTGTCACCTGGGTTGTGTGTTACTTTATCTGCAAGTTATCACGCAGCTTTAGGTAAAACACCATGAGAAAGGGAGAGCAATGATTGGTCACCATCCCGTGAAATAGTACCTGCTCCTCTCTCAGAATCTCATCTGTTCTTCTGAGTTAGATTTCTGGTGGCTGGAGGCTCCATTTCTCTCCTGAGGTTTTAGTAATGGATTGCAAAGCAGGGGTACTACATGGAGTATAACGTGACCATCATCTGGAAAACATGCACAGAGACAGGACGTTGGAGTTTCTACAGAAACCAAGCACAGTCTGGCCCAAAACTTCTATGGGATATATTGCTTCATGTACCACTCTGGGTCTCTTCTTCGAATTCAGCTTTCCTATGCCAAGCACGCTGACCCAGCTGGGGACGCTACTACAGAGCCTTGGTGGGGGGTGGTTTTTGTGGCAACACAGAAAGAGGGCAGATTCAGTCTTGGCCCGACAGTCATTTGAGAATGCCATCTGTGGGTCTGGGCATCCAAAAGCAAAGGGTGCTAGAAATCCCAAATTAATCAAGTCAAATGGTTTTAGGAGCATCAGCAGCTGGAGGGCAGCCAGCCAGCCCTGCAGCGCTTTATAAAGTAATAAAATGTACTTGGTTTTTACTCCTTAGACTGCAGCTACTGAAAGGAAACTAGGCTTATAGACCAGGTAAATCCTGCTTGACGCTGCTTAGAGCACCATTGAAATCACACCTTAAGCAGGCAGCACTGAGGAGGTGAAGCCCAGGGAGGCGGCAGAAAAACTTGAGGTTTGCAAGCATTTAGAAAGGGGCCACCTCCCTTTTTTCCCCGCTTTTTGCTCCTGGCAGTCTTGGAAGGCCCATGCCAAGTCCCGTGACTGTACAGTAAAGGAAAGTTGTTGCTCTGAAGAGTGCTTGAAAGCGTTGCAATTCTCTCTTCTCTTGCAGAACAGTTTCATTCCTGAGAGATCCTGCGGCACTGGTGTGCGCTGAGGATGGGTCCTGGTAGCAAAGGATGCACCGCTTGTCTTCACCGTTGGGCTGGGAAGCGGGGTCCAAAAGGTTCAGGCAGCAAGGACTGGAAAGCAAAGCACCCCTTGGATACTGGGGGATAAATCCCACATAGGAAAATGCTGGTGACCGCAGAAAAAACCACACCAACAGGACAGGACTGTGAAGGTGAAGGACAACCAACGTGAAAGACAGCGGTTTTGGAAGCTAATTGCACTGGACTCACCAGGTTGTTGGTACCGTGCCTTTCAGAACAGTTTTTGACAACTGGGAGAGGGAGTTTGTCTTGTTTTAATTGGGACTAACCATATTCAGAGCACTCGTCGTGTGCCATCTAGCCTGTCTCCCTGCCTTTACATCTTGTCAGTCTCCTCTTTTCCCCCTGCGCGTCCTGGTGATTTGAAAAATGATCCATTCTTCAAAGCATCCCTGGTAATTTGGACCACAGTGTTACATTTCTTCTGAGGCTGATGCTTTTCCAACTGCAGCTTTTCTTTCTGCAGCAGCTACTGACTCTGCGCTGTAACATACAGCCCTAGGAGGGGGAAAACAGGTCTGAAGGGCTGCACTTTTCCTAGGAGGAAAGAAATGAGAGATGGCACTACAATCGAAAGAAAACAAATTATATTGTGTATGGTAAAGAGGGTAGCTCAGACCTTGTTATGAAGTGCAGGAGTATTAAGGAATACCATCACTAATTTGCGGAGCACACTGGAGATCTCTCCATGCACTTCCCATTGTTGGGGAAGCACATACACCTGTCAGTAAATACTAATTAAATAAGCAGGCAGATACATGCTCTATTCTGTACCATGTTTGTCATCTTTTTTCCCCCCTAAAAACAACACCACCATTTTTAGCAAGACTTATCTCAAGAGCTGCATTGCTGTTTTCTTTTTGCTGCCAGATACAGAAAGATAAATCCCAACCATGTGATTGCTGGCTGCGTGGCTTTTACCCGCTGGCACCCATCTCCCCGTGGTGACATCAGCCGAGGTGGGAAGACTGTAATTTTATATTGCGCTAGTCATTTGAAGTGAAAATGAACGTTAACATTTCTCTGGCAGCATGTGCCCTGCTGTACTTCAGCTACTTGTTGAATGCCCTGGATTCCTACTGCATAATGTCCTACTGGGTACATTACCCTTCACATTTAGGGTTAACATTCACGTTTCTGTTTTAAAAAGATATTGCAAATTCTGCTTTGAAAAGAATTTTCTTGAAAGGTGAAAAATCAGTTTTCTTGAGCAGTCACCTCCCGTTTTCAATACACTCCTTTGCAGTGGCCTTCACACTACAGGCCTGAGTAAGGAGCAACAGGATGAAAAGCTGAATCTGTGCAGCTTCATTTTATCGTCAGCAATAAGATACACATCATCACTGAGGAGCGTCTGCGAAAGGGGCAGTTAAGTGAAACGGGAGCTTTCCGTGAAGATAGCTAGAGGTGTTACAGGGTGTATACATCAGAGAGGGCGTTTTGCTTCTTCAGACTTACTTTTACTCTGCATGCACAACTCTTGGGTTCAGCCTGACCCTGCAAACATTTAGGTACGTGCTTAACCCGAGGCACAAGTGTCACATGTCTTTCAAATACAAATCCCATTGAAAATTATTCCAACACATCCAAAGGCAGCATCATCTTGTCCTTACCCCTGCTTCAGTTTAAGGTTTATTTGGAGGCTGCCAGACATCCCACCCCAGCGGGCACTGGATCTCAGGTAAAAGCTGTACGCATGCAGCAAGATGGATAGGGTGAAGCCAAACCACAACAGTGCTGTTTGGCCCAAACGCTTATGATAGGTACAGTATAGATACTGCTTGCCTGCATATATGTAAGATAACGCCCTCTCCATGCTTCTGCTACCTCCTCCTTCCTGCATCCATGCAGCAACATGGTGTGCAAATTCATGTAAGAGGGTTGACTCTGCCAATACGGCACAAGGACCTGCTGTTGCCCTGCTGGGGAGCATCTGCCCTGGGTTTCACACCTTGGGTAATACTAGTACTGACCTCCTGAGAAAAGTACTTCGAGGAGTACTGATGGAGAGAGGCTTCCAGCGCTAGCTCCCATGCCTGTTGTCTCCATCTTTGCAACAGAACAGGCAGGGCTTGGCCTGCTCTAGCTGCACTAGTAAATCCCATGTTAATGATGACTATTGTTGGCCTAATTTGTGTGCTACAGTAGCCTGGACAACGTGAATTCTTTCTCTAGCAGCTCTGATACCCCATTTACAAAACAATGTGACTGTTAGCGCTCCAAAGGGCTACAGTAGTACCACCAGCGACCTCACCTCACTCTGCGTTTGCCGGAGGACAGCTAGGATGGACGAAAACGAGCAGAAAGTTTATTAAGGGCTGAAGCCCTTCATGGTAGGGCAGAGACAAACCCCACGGGGTGTTAGCGAAGCGCTGAACACACTCGGGGCAGGAGAACGCGCAGCAGCTTGGGGGGCCGGGGTTGCGCTTGGAAGTGCCCCTTGGGCCCAACTCCCGGCTCACCCGGCTGCCAGCCCCGCACTAACAGCAGCCAAGCGGGGCTGCTCCGCACTGCAGCCACCGCCCCGCTCCAGCCCCGCCTCCCGGGCGCCGCTCGCCCCGCACCTCTCCCCGTCTTTCTCCCGCCTCGCTCGGCCCGTGCGGAGGCCGAGGGACGGCCCTGGCGCTGCCTGGGGAGAGGCGAGGCCGAGGGACGGCCCTGGCCCGGCTGTTCCCGAGGCACCTGCGCCGCGGGGCGGGAAGGAGGCCCGGCCCCCCCCATTCGCCTAACGGGCGACCGGGCCCCACCTAGCAGGGCAGAACGGCGCCCGCCCCGGGTGCGTACCCTTTAAAATGCACCGCCGCTCCCCTCGGGTTGCGCAACCCGGCGGGGGAAGGACGAGGTAACGGCGGGGGGGGAGCGTACGGCCCCGCCCTGCGCGGCGCCTTTAAGAGCCCGCCTCACGTGACCGCACTCCCGGCCGCCCCTCGGCGGCACGCGCGTCACACCTGCCGGCGGAGGAGGCGGGGCGAGCGAGGGGGTGGAACCCGGAGGGAGCCACGCCCGCTACTTCCGTTCGCCGTCCCCGTGTCCCCCCTCCCCGCCGCGCATGCGCGCGGAGCAGGACGGGCGATCCGCGCATCCAAAATGGCGGCCGCGATGGATGTGGACACCCCTAGCGGCACCAACAGCGGCGCCGGCAAGAAGCGCTTCGAAGTGAAGAAAGTGAGGCCCGCCGGCGCGCTCCTCCAGCTGGCCCCAGAGGGAGGGGGGAGGCCGGGGTTGGCCTAGGTGGCGGCGAGCGGGGCGGGTGAGAGGGCAACTTCCCGCTCCCCTCATGGAGAGCCGCCCGGTTCCGCACCGGCGCGGCGGGAGGGGCGGTGCCGTGCTGTGCCTGCGGGCAGCTTTGGCGTGCGTCCGGGCCAATGGCTGAGGGGGGCCGCCGCACGTGGAGCGCGGGCTGACCAATTAGCGGGCGCGGCTGGCGCGGACGGCGCAGGCGGGAGGGGAGTTGCCCCCGCCAGGGGGGTTTTGCCGCCCGCTGCCCGCCCTCCCGGGCCTGGGCTGTTCCGGGCCCTCCCCGGCCGGGCTGCGCGGAGCCTCTGGGCAGCTCGGGCCGGGAGCAGCGGTGCAGTGCTGCTTCCTTCTCGGCCCCGACCGCTCTGGCCCAGCCGCCCGAGCTGCCCCATGTGCTGCGTAAGACGCCTTGCGCAAATTTGCGTGGCTGATGTTTTTTCTTTTCTTTAAATGGCGGCGTAACAACGTATGTGTAGTCAGCAAGCGCTCTCCTGTCACCCTGCCTTTGCCTGCTTCCCCGAAACAACCCTAATATCGCTCTTCTGGCCAGTGCCACCAGTTTGTCTATCAGCTGGATCGCGCTGGTAGTCCGAGCCTGTTCCAGGAGGGTGCGGAGGAAGCAGGGAGGCTGTGTGGGCTTGTATTTAGGTAGACTTTGGGTAAAAATGACCCCTGGACTGGATACGGGCACGTTCCCAGTGATTCCTACTTGTAGTTTGTTTGAAGTGCAGCTGTGGTCAGTGATGATGGAAACCCCTAGCTCTACAGGGCTGCAGGTTATGGAGAAGGAGGTGTTTGGATGACATGATTGCTTCTTTGGAAATAGAGACAGATATAATAACATGGGAGAGGAGCAGGAAGCAGCACCTTTTAGGTGTCAGTGGCGTTTCTCCTCCTCAGCAAGGTACCAAGGTGCACACGTTGCTCAGTGCAGGTCTGTGAGTTGTAGGAGTAGGTTATGATGGGACAAGAGATTACGTTCCTGAGAGTGAGAGAGATTCAGAGAGTGGTAGGGGTTGGAAGGGACCTCTAGAGATCACCTGATCCAACCCCCAGTTGGAGAGAGAAGGGTGCTGGGAATTTTTATCCTAGCTACCTTGAAGTGTGGGTGAAGTCCTTCAGAGATGAGTACCTTGGTTGGAAGGCTGGCTAGACCTGAAGCTGGAAGATGGGGAGAAAAAAAAAGATCTCTGCTGACACACTTCCTAAAAGATCTAGTAGAATTGTGATGCCTTTTTCTATCAGTAGTAATGAAAAATAGAAGTGCTTATCAAAATTGATAATGCTTATCAATACGTGGCAGTCTGCATTCCTTCTTCAGAATCCCCAACTGAGGGGAAGCAATGAAAACATTGCGATGTACATGAAATAAAGTGAAGATTTACTGTGATACAGTAAAAACAAGCTGTATATATACTGAAACATATACTGAAAATATGGGGGAAAAGCCCCAAAATATCTAGACTACTTAAGCAGGAAATGAAGATGATCCTGGATACCAATATGCTGTTGGAGTGCTTTGTCTATTAAAGGCAAGCCCATCTTTTTCACAAATTTACAAAAGACCTGGTGGTTTTTGTGGAGAGGAATAAAAAGGCTCTATGCTTTTCTGCACAGCTTGTCTTAAAGTCCTTATTCTGACGCAGTTTTCTAAAATTGCCGTGGAAATTTGTAGCCAGCCCTTCCCCTAAAGTAGCATGGGACCAAGATATTGCTTTTTCGTTGGGTTTTCTTTTATAAACCAAGTCTTTGAAAGGTTAATTCAAATTTTTCTATGCAGCCTTGGTGTACGTCATTGCTTAGTAGCCTTTTTGCAGGGAGACTGTTCAGGAGTCAGCGAAGGGCAGCGTTAAAGATGATTTTTAGTTCTTGGCCCCAGCTGCTCTGGGAGTGATTACTAGAACTGCTTTGAATAGTGGAAATTCCTCTTAACAAAATGGCATCTGGATTGGCCTTTCTGCAAGGCACTGTCAGAACTGAGGATGTGGCAGGAGCTGCATCCTTGCCTCTGGATCTCGAATAGAAATGCAGATGTTCGCATTTGTTTCACAAAAAAAAGGGACTATGGGAATTGTTTCTGGAGTTGGAAGGAGCCGTTGGGTCTGGGAGGTGTGTGAGAGGAATCCACCACTGCTTTCTAGTAAGTTTCTGAACTCATGAGAAAAAATTACTCTTAAGATTTTTTGGTTTTTAATATCCCAGCTTTTCTGTTTAAAAATACATGGGATCTTGAGGAACAACAAGGGTTTCTGTGTTCTGTAAACTGAGTCAAAACTATGTGTTTCTTTTTCTTTTTCCCCCCTCTCTCTAGTGGAACGCAGTAGCTCTGTGGGCGTGGGACATTGTGGTTGATAACTGTGCCATTTGCAGAAACCATATTATGGATCTATGTAAGTAATTGGTGGGGAATACAGTTGACAGTTTTGACTCTTACGTGATGCACAGCTGACATTTCCCCTGTTGAGGGTATAATTCAGCAAATGCAGCTTTCTAAGTCTTTGCAGTGCTACTAAGCTCTATTTTATGTAATGCTGAAGTCCTACAGTCCATTTTTGTGACCTCTGTCACCATACTGCTTTTCCCTCACCCTTTTCTTTTAAAGAGTAGAATCACTTGGCACCACATCCACAGATGAGATGAAGTTGCTGAGTGTATTTTGGATGCAACAGAGGGAAAAAGGAGTAATAATAAAGAGCCAGGAGGAACTGGAATTACCCAGGGTCCACAGGGGTTGCTCACAAAGAGAGGTATTAGATTTTAGAGCTGGGGATGTTGCTAAAGGTATCAACTTCTTGATGATGCTCGTTCGGATGGAATCTTGTAACACTTCCTGTGTTTGGCCAGGAAAGGCTTGCACCAGTGACTTCGTTTGACCCCTCATTCTACAAAAAGTACCTTGCAGCAGTTAGTTAATGATATAAAATGGGGGATTTTCTAGCCACCTAGAGAATAAATTGTCCCTTTACAAAGGTGAATAATCAAATGCCTAAATCAAAACCAGTGTATTGCTAGTACTGGTTTGACTTTTTGCTGTATAATCTTGATGGTTCAATTAAGAAATATGCTTCCTGTGTGGGAAAATAAAGTGGTGTTGGAATTAAGTATACAAATTTCTGTTGTGAAATAGGGATGGATACATGAGAACTCACTGGTTTCCATCCCTTAAAGGATTGGTAATGAGTACAAAACCTTTTTTCTCTCAAAACTGACAAGATACTGTTGGCACCGTAACTGTCCATCGTGTTTCAGTCATGAGGGAGAGAAGACCTTTTAATATACCCCAGATAGAAATTTGCCGTATTTGCCTATATTACTAAAATGTGAGGATTGTGGAACCCCCCTCAGAACAAGAGCAGGTACAGCTGCAGTGCCTGGGAATGGCCTGTCTGTGATCCCGTTGTGATAGTTCTGTCATGCTTTGTTGTTACTCAGTAGCCCTTGGAACTACTGGTAGTGGTAAGTTACTGTCAATAAGCCTGTATGAAAATAAAACCTTTCAGAAAATTGAGATCTCATTTATAGTAACAACTAGTGAGAGATGCACCTGATGTTACATCATTTAATAATAATTGCAAAGCTACTTTCAGAAGGTTTTTTTTAATAAAGGGAAAACACACTAACACACAAGGCTGAAAATGGGTTAAACAAGTTCACTGCTTTGCTTTGGGACAGGTATGTTTGTATTTTGAGCCAGCTGCTGCCTACCCATGCCTCTGTTTAATCTTGGTTGTTACAAAGAGAATGATGACACTAAAGACAGGCAAGTGGGAATGGCATTTATGAAGTGTGCCATTTACTTCTTAAGTAGCTCTAACCTGTACCATCTTGAAAAGTAGTTGAGGTGGACACTGAACAACTACTTTGACTCTCAGGCTTACGATAAATTAGAGAGGAAAGCATGTTGCTGACAGGAAAATGGAATTTTAAAGATTTGTTACAACATAAGTTGCATTTATGGAATTTACAAATATATAGAATAAATAAATAAAATCCTGTAATTCAAGATAATGATTCACGATAAGTGGGATACATTGTAAGAGTGGATGCTGGTGTGTTTCATTCCATTAATCTGCCTCAAAATTAATAGTGTCTCCCATGAGAGACCAAACACAGTCTCACATATTTGCTGTTTTTTATAAATAGCAAATGGGACAGTGAGGATGGAGAGATGTGGAGGAGCTGGAAGGAGAGTGGACAGATGTTACTTGCCAGTAGTCAGTTTCATGTGCCAGTTCTTAAAAAAAGATCCTACCAAATTTGGTCTGGGGTAGGGAGTGTATAGGTAGATTAGGAAAAACAGTGCAGGAGAAGGGCATAGGTAACTTCTTTTTTCTATTCTGAGTTGTCCAAGCGTAACACGTTATTAGTTTGGGTATGAGCGATGTTATGAAAAGCCTGGACTGCAAATGACAGACCAAAATTGACAGTGTACAGAGTAGAAGGGGTGTCTAAATTGGTGTTCTGAGATGAGTGTTGGCTCTGGATGTACTTACTTCCTTGTTACAGACCATTAATGTTGTTAAACAACACTTTAATTAGATTTTCAGACATAAGATGTGAAGTGATGGGAAATTGAGGAAAAATTAATAGGGTGTGCAGGGAAGAACAACAGGAGGTTCAGTGTGATAAAATGCAGGATACAAATGCCTCCCTGTCCTAGTGGTGAAGAGAAACCTTGAAAGGGAAAACATGAAGAGAGTGATAAGTAACACCAGCCATGCTAGCAGAAGGTTGTTAATGTTATAGATCGGACATCTCAAAGCTAGGATATAACGATGTTAAGGTGTCATGCAGTTCTTCTCGCGCATGTACATTATGACTCGGCAATAGTACGGTCAGAGGACTCCCCCTGCCCTCAATTTGGTTTGTGCTTAGTGTACAGAAGGAAGGAGTAGATTTTCAGTGTTTTGGTTTCATTCTTCTCTGCAAAGACCCAGGTCCTATTTAGATTTTACTTGGGCAGTGTTCCTTGTTTCTTCCAAGGCCTGCTCTCCGGTGCTGTCATTGCAGCGTGGTAAGTTGGGGAGCGTTAAATAAACGCTGTGTTTAGCGTAGTGGATTAACTTCTGGTCTAAAGCGTGGAATGTAATATCGTAGTAAGGTAACGGGTACGGTTTTAAGCTGTGTAAAATGTGCCACCAAAATACTGTTCCCTTTCTTTGACAGTAAGATGCAAAGTACCACATTTGATATACCAGCTTCACAATGATAGATAAATTGCACAGAACCCAAAGAAGGATCTCGGGATGCTTAACAAGTTGAATGACTTTTGATTTGTGAGAAGAATAGGAGAACAGAATGAAGTATGTATAGTTTGCGAAGTCATAAGTAGGAGTGGAACGTGATAGCTGTGTACAAATATTTTGAGAGTGTGACACTAACAGGAAATACTGAGTGTCATACAAGAGCGTTGTAAGTAGAAGGAATCTATGATGGTACGATGAGGGAGTACTTAGGGTAAGTATTTAGGAAAATCTGCAGATAATTCCTAAGAAACTGGAGAGGATTGCAAGGGGAAAACTCTGAAATCCCTCTGAAGTTTGGAAAACTAAATTGGAGAGCTCATTTTCTACATTTTAGGGGTAACAAATGTACTTCAAGTTTATTACCCTAGTTGTTTTTTCTGTCTCTGTTTTCCGAGTGAGCACATGATGCGCTGTGTTAGCCAAGCCAGGTGTATTTATTTCCTCTTCATCCCAACAAGCCTGTCCCTTCATGACATAATTTTAGAAGGCAACATGTGAAGAGAAAGGGGAACCCGTACAGTGGTTACCCTTGCTCAAGTGGAAGCAGCTTTGAAGAGCTCTTGCCATCAAATTCACCAGGGCGGTGGGCTGTTACTGTAGCTGCAAACAAAGGCGGGTACTTTAATTCTGTTACCTGCCATTGTGGCTACTGAAATCTTGGGCTACTGTGCTTGTTGCATAAATACACAGAGGAGTTCTGCAATAGAAACTGTATAGGAAGAGGGATGGTTCTCAGCAGACGCCAACATTCGGAAGTTGCCATTATATAATATGGATTTCTGTAACTCCTTGAGTTGAAACGCTTCCATTGCATCTTTCACAATTATCTACAGGTATTTCAGGTTTTGCTGTATCTTTCTGCCCTCGCCTCCACATACTCTGTCAAAAGCAAGGCAAAACAAGGGTCGTTTAGTATTTCTCTGATACCTGTTACTGACTCTTATCACTGCTTTTGGGTCAGCAGCCAGTAAATAGCTTCTCTTTCTTTCAAGAGCCAGAACCCTCAGCTTGCATTCTCTGACAGAGACTCTGCATTTGTTTCATTTCTTTATTGGTACATTGTCCTTTGTTGAAAGGAGGCGGTTAGGAGGCCAAAAAGTGCTTCAGCTTTTGGGAGGTCCTTTTTTGGCAGCCGAAGGTAGCAGTGCCAGCAGTAGTCTCCAGCCTGTTTGATGAAGGGAGTTAAATCTGGGTGTCCTGTTGGAAGGGCCTTACATCACTGCCAGAGAACTTCTCCTAAGCTATGTCAGCAAAAGTTCATCTGTCCTCTTAAGCTTTTGGGACTGTCATGTTTTAGAATGTATTTGCTTGTCAGCAAATGTTTGAATAACACTAAAATGGATTTCAGCGCTGCTTTTCTTCCTCACCTAAATCCCCTTTCTTCCTTCTCACTCCCAGTCAAAATACAGTCATTTAAAGCCTGGGGAAGAAAAAAAATATAATTGTATTGTGTTCCAAAGCATACAGCTCGCACTGTAGGGCCACTTAGAGAAGGAAAAAAAAAAACCCAAACCCCCTAAAAAGGACAAAATGACATAAAAATGGTATATTGTGTGCTGGAATATTTTCCTTGCTTTTGGCAGAGAATTCCTGGGTTAAAGTTTACTTATCAGTTGACTTCTCTTCCCTGAAATTAATTTCCTCTCCTTTTCCTACTACTTATCTTCTCACTGTTTTCTGTTACTGTACAGACTTAAGCTAAATAATTAAAACTTGGTATCATTTGCCCCGTGATTCTCAGTAAGATCATGACTATACACTGCAGCAACAGTAAAATTGTTGCAGCAATCTTGGGTGTCAAATTTTAAACAAATGTCCAAAGTAATTGAAGCTCTTCAAGGTCCTTGAGCACCTTCCATTTTCTTAATCAGATTTAGTTTTATTGCTGTATGTATGAGGGCTCAAATAATTGAGACATCAGACTTTTCAGGTGCACTGTTCTCTTCTGTAGGTAGACCAGGGGATTGAGCTTTGGACTTCCTGCTGTGGTATATCATATCTTGATGTAAGGCATGTAGCACATACAGGTTCATTCAAATGTTGCAGAACAGTTGTTGCTAACGAGTTTCTTTAGACCTCGGTCTTGTTTTGAGTAGTTCCTCATGCTCAGGGTTAACTGACTGCTCTCACTTCTCAGGAGGAATGGGCCTTTCTCTTATTTTGTTCATCTCCACACCTGAGATAGAATGAAAACTGGAGAAAAGGATGAATAGGACCGAGCAAATAAAGATCACATTTTCCAGCCAAACTGGTGGGGTTTGAAAGTTTGAGTCTTTAATTGGTGAAACAAATTCCTTCTGCATGTTTGGGCACACTAAAAGTGAACTGAGAATTGACGCTCGTTCAGACATTTTCTTTGCCAGGAAAAAGGGATGCGTAAACAAGCAACCGACAAGCCCATGTATTGAGCCCTAAGCCGATCATCTATTGGCACATCTTCTTAAACCATTTGGGTTTGACTTTCACAGAAAGCATCCTTTTGCGGGAGGTAAAATGTTGGTCTCGTAGGCTTGTGCTGCTGGCTGTGGAGGAGTTGGGACCTCCAGAGGTCCCTTCCAACCCTGACCACTGTGATTCTGTGAGTTGGAAATACAGTTTTTTCTTCTGAAGTTTCTTCTTGAGCTGGAGCAGAAGTGAATCTTCATCCTCTAGAACAGACAACCAGGTTGCTGGATTTATTTTCTCAGTGCTCTTCTTCCTTCTTTTTTCTCTCTCGTCTCCTTCATCCATATCACCTGACACAAAAAGTAAAACACAACCCAAACCCATAAGTAGTATTTATGATTTTGGGGCTCATCCTAGGTACTCAGCTCTACGGTGTAGAAAGTTTTAAACTGTATTTTCTATTGTGTATTTTGGGCTGTGTTTACCTGTCACAGGACTACAGAAGAGGGACCAGCAAGCTCCAGCATTACATGAGCAAATGAATTTGGAAATGTAACTGATAGTACACAATGTCTGACAAGACAGTTACTTTATATTTAGAGAAACCTGGCTAAGAAATTTAAGTAAACTCTTTTTTTGACATCTCTGCTATTGCAAATCAACAGGCACTTCTTAAAACACAAGAGAACAGATTAAAAAATATTTATTCTTAAAATTTGGAAAGCAGACACATATTACTGCTCGATGAGCTGTGTGCTCTTGCCCTCTGGAAATTTGGAATACTAAAAATGTACAGGAAGGAGGAAAGCAGGATGAAGCATATTTTGATCTGATACTTTTGGGAAAACACATTAAACGAACAGCTCTCCACACTTCCTGTAATAAACACAACAAAACAAAGAGCTCTTCTCCCCCCAGACCCCTTGCTATTATGAAGAAATCAATCAGTTGGTGTTACATGTACATCTCCTACCCCACAGACGGGTCTAATCTTTGTTTTCACAGGCATAGAATGTCAAGCAAACCAAGCATCAGCTACCTCTGAAGAGTGCACAGTTGCGTGGGGCGTCTGTAATGTAAGGAAAACTGTTCTACTGCGGAGCTCGTGTGGTGATGCTATCTCCTTTTTTCATGACTTGGGACAAAACAAGTTGTATAAAGTGTTTCAGATAATCCACCAGGAAAAAAAAGGACTTTAAACACCGTATGTTTACTGGAGTGTAGAAGGAGATAGAAGGGAAAAAACCAAGTGAAAGCTGGAGAAGTGTAATGCGTAAGATGCAGAAGAGATGGGAGGAAGATGGGCCTTTACCCCACTTTTTCACAATTTTTGTACATTTTTTTTTACATCATGTTAGAATATTCTGGTGTCAAAATTACGATTTGGTGTGCAAGGGTTAGCACAAGTGAAACCTTGTTTTTAAGTAGCTGTATGGGGTATGGAAAAGGGTGTCCTTATGAAACACCTAATTGAGATTTTTGGTTTTTCTTTCTAATTTTGCAAGCTGCTTCTTTATTTAGGGTTTGGTTTGCCCAGAAGACTGGCAGAAAGCTTCAGCATGTATACCTACATATCACCCCTGCTACTTGCTGCGAAATCCTCCTTCTTGTCTTTCTGATTGTGCTTCTGATCAGCATCTGCTCTGCCAATTTTAGCAGCCGCTAAACTGCGCTCTCTCCTTCATCGGAAGTCGGTTGCTTGCCACTGCATGCGCTGTGGAACAGGCTCCCTGCTGCCGTTTCACCCATGCTCCCTTCCTCTCTGAAACTGTGGATTCAAACACAATTCCTTGGTGTTTGCCAGCGAGCTGGGGGCGAGGGAGGGTGACCCTCTCCACCTTTGCCTGCAAACACTTGCTACTCTCCTCGTACCGTGATGCTTTCAGTGGTAGTTCTCACGCTGAGATACATTCACGTGTTCTGAAATGATGTGATCTGAACTTTCTCTTCCAGCATGCTTTCCACTTCCACTGCATCTCTCGCTGGCTCAAAACTCGCCAAGTATGTCCGCTGGACAACCGGGAATGGGAGTTCCAAAAGTAGGTATCCTGCACGGGTTTCCAGATGAAAAATCCAATTGTCCTTCTGTTAATAGAAATGATCCACGTCAGATATGTGTGTACCCTCGTCTCTGGGTCTGAGTTGCTGCTGGGAAGGGGTCTTTCTCCACCTTCCTTTGGTCACCCTGTGGTAAATGAGCTCGGAAGGAAGCCCACATAGCTGTGGGGTAAGCGGGAGTTGTTCAGAAGTGATTTCTATTGACATTCTCTCTAAAGAATGGAGCGCGGAAGAGAAATGGAATTCATGGGAAGTGGAGCCTCAGGTGAATACTGCACTGCCGCCTGAGCAATTTGGGTTCAGAAAATGACCTGGATTTAGCTGCTTGTGTCTTACTGGGTCTCCCTGTATCTTGGTGCTTTGTTTCATAACGCTAATAGGCGCAGGGATTAATACAGCTAGCTTCCTAGCGCCTGGGAATCAAACGTCCGTGTAGCTGTTGCTACAGCCTTGGCCCGTTTACTCATACTTTCTGTATTTCTTGTTTTGTTTTCTGTTTTTTCAAAGGTCTCTTGTTAGAATAGTAACAGGAGATCCACAGATGGGGTTTTGAGTGGTAATTGTATTTTGAGGAGTAATGGTACACTGAGAGTAGTTAGGAAGTTTGCCTGTCACTTACCTTATTCTGCACCATTTATCCATTAGTATTTTCTTCCCTGTGGATTTTCCCTCTCCCCACACTTCTTAAAAAAACCCAGAAAGCAAAACGTAAACCTATTGATTCTAACCAGAGTGCAGATTAAACCAAAGCAAACCACATATTGTAACTGTTCAGGATTGCCTTTGGGATCAGGTTCATGATCGGTTGCACACAGCGTCATTGATGTGACAACTCAAGTACCATAGGTTTGATATTACGATATTTTAATGAACATTTCATGAAAACTGAGCCCGTGTTGCCTGCCTGGTGACTTAATATTGCATGGGCAGCGTGATGAGAAACGGAGACAGGAGTCAATATCCTCTTGTGGGTGCTCAGTAACACGTCAGGGGCGATGACAAGCTTTGGCCTTGTTTTCATGTAGGATGTATTTGAAGTGAGATTCAGGGCAGAAGATGAGGATACTGAGGGTATCGTGTGATATTGTGGATTGCTCAATCTAACGAGTATCTGAATAGACTTGGGGGAAGTGAGATGTGGAGAAATTCCTAAGGTTTCCATAACATAACATTTCACCTTCATCTGCTTTACATGTTAATTACGTTGTGGTAGAGTGAGAATAAATCTGCCCAAATCAGCCCTAGTATGAAATACAGTTTTTTACAAGGCATTAACGTAACGTGTATTTGCAGGTATGGACACTAGAGAGATGGTCGCCACGCTTCTTGTTACGTCGTCAGCCTCAGTTGTTCTTGTCACCATGGGTTTGTTTTAGCAACTTGAAAAATCAGTAATGTATACGACTCTTCTTCAATCTTCATTTCTCCCTGTTGTATATCATTGAATAAAGTCTTGCTGGAGCTTCCTGATGAAGTTTTTTTTGTCTTGTGTTCAGGAGCGAGCAGTCGGTGAACAAGGGAGGAGAATTATCTGCAGACCGGAGACTTAAGCTAGGCAACTCTTAAGCCAGGCAGCTCCTCTTGTTGCTGTGCCTGTTTTTTGACTGTGAGTCTGGTCTTACTCCCACACAGCCAAGAACCACACCTCTGGCTCGCTGAGGTCGGCATTAAGCTCCATCTTGTAGTGCAGGACTTGGCCTGGCTAAGTATAGTTCATGCAAATAGTGTTTCATGTGGACGTGCTTTCTTGTAGCCGAGTTGAAATGTTCTAATTGTAATTAGGGGTTGTGTCATTATTAGAAACTACTCTCTCGCTTCTCCTCTTGGGTTTGACTAGACCAGCTCCCCTGCAGAGCACTTTGCTATCTGTTGCGTGTCAGGTGAAAGTGAACGCAGGGAATTCACGAGCTAGATTGGCTGGAAAGCCAGCAGTAAGCAGTGTATGAACACACTAGTTCTTGGTTGGCTTTCTACTGGTATTTCCCCAGTTCCAGCCAAGCTGTAGTTCTTACTGGCCAAAAATTGTTACTCTGAAAACTACACAGCGCATTGTTTGGTGTCTCCTCACTGCATCAAATTTTGGCCCCTACGTCGACAGCCTCAGCAGATGTTGGGGACTCAAACAAGGCCCAAGAAATTCTTCCTGCTACCAGTGGCTGTGTCCCTTCATGTCAGCAGTGGGAGATTCCGTTGGCTGTTTGTGATGCCACCTTTGGATCGACACCTTTTCGCTGGTTCGAAATGTGTGGGGTGGGAAATGTGAGAGCTGATGTTAAACACTCATGTACTGTAGTGGGAGGGAGTAAAGGTGGTCACTGTCAGAACCAAAACTTGTGAGTGTTTTGGTAACTGCTGGGGCTTTCTTTAATTTGCAGCAAGCAAGCAAATGTCAGGATTATTTTATCAGCTGGTGCCAGTGCTCTGAAGTGATACGCTGCTTTCCAGCCTGGAGAAGAATAAAGGAGCAGCTAGAATCCAGAGAGTTTCTAGCTGGGCAGTTTGTTTACCACGTTTAGCTGGTAGAAAGCTCATCCCCAGTTTGCAAGGTGGTTTGGGTGATGGGGGCAGGAATGGAACAGAAGAGGGGGAGAGGGAAAGGTGATCTCAACAGTGGCCAAAGCATTCATCCAGGCAGTGGGATATCCAGGTTATATGCCGCTCCCTGGGATCTGAACTCCCTTTTGAACGTCTTCTCCAGCTGAGTAGTGTCAGATGTCCCTGTTTACACAAAATGGACTATCATCATACAGAGTTTGATTTTTTTCGGGGCCTGGAGCCCAGATGCTCACTGGTCGGGGAACGTACTTCCCTGAGAACTTTGTTCTGGGTCCAGCAACATCATCCTGGTTCGTCTCCCTTCAGTCTGTGCGTACTGCCCTGGGCGTATTTTTTTGGCTGGGGACAGGCGCATCAGTGCAGGCATTTCCCTCTCCTCTGTGGTCTGCGAGCGTTTGCTTGAGGCTGTGCCTGCAAGAAGACACTTTTGTCTTTTTTTTTTTTTTTTTTTGTTTTGCTTTCTCTGTGTTTTAATGGATCCCTCCAAATGGCAGGCTGCAGGCACTCTCCCCCACACCCTTAGAACCTCTGTTCTGGTGCAGCGTGTAAAGCCCTAGCCGTTAAATTTGATTTCAGATTGCTATGGTAGCGTCTGTCCCAAACCTGATTTTCCCAAATGGAAAAATATGGACGGTAAAGCAGCAAATGCTGACAGACCCTGGAAAGAAAATCCTTTTTTCAGCTGCTGGCCATTGAAACAGCCCTGCTGCTCCTGCAAAGGGCTGGAGCTCTGTGGTGACCCACGGCAGCTCCAGCGCAGGGCTGCCGGCAGCCCCGCGCTCTGCAGGCACATCAAGGGTTGTGTTTGCAGGGAGAAGCTTCAGCAAGTGGCCAAAAAGAGAAGCTCCGTGGCACAGGGAGCGTCAAGTGAAGCTGAGGGGGACGTTGGCCTGTCCTGTAAATGAGGATGGGTCTGAGCCGGGGACCCAAAATTACACTCAGGTGGAGGTGACGGTTAAAAATGCATAGTAGCATCTCCTGCAGCTGCCTGGCTTAGAGAAAACCAAATCCTGGATAGTCCTGCTGTGGAGCAGAAGGCAATTCTGATGTTTTGGGTGCTTTCTGCATTTGTCAGCTGAGGTGAACTGCATCGCTGAGGTGAACTGCATCGCTGAGCAGGCCCTAGTGGAGAGCACTCTGGGCGGGCCAAAGTGACCAGACAGCTGCTTTCTCCTCTTCCTTTTGGAGAGGAGGTGGTGAGCTCCGGGTGCTGTGCGGCATCGGCTGTGCCTCGGGCACCCAACCCCTTGCTGCTCCTGCATTAAACTGCCATAAGATGCAATGCCAAAATGGCACGTGGGGCTGTGCTGAAGTAGGAGACAGCAACCAAACTGAGCAGCAGTTGGAGGGGAAAGCTCAGGAGCTTCCCCCTCAAAATCACCTGACGGGCCATACGTTAAGGTGATGGAAGGCTGTCAGGAGTCTGCTGGTCGAAAGGTGTTTGTTGCACAAATGGGTGAAGCCTCAACCAGTTTGCCAGGCTTGTAGCAACACACCGTGGAGTGAACTTCATGGTTGTGTCCTCCTGCTTTGGTTCGATGGGGAAGGAGCATCTGCTGGGATGCAGATGTTTGGGTTGGGATGAGGCAGCTTTGCAACTGCTTTGGGTGGTCCAAAAGGAGCCCCAGGAGCTTCTCCCACCACTGAGCAGTCAGGCACGACGTGAAACCCAGCTCACACGTGTGAAAATACACCCTCAGGAAAGGAGGCAGGAGTAGCCATCTGCACCTGTGTGTGCAGGCAAGCAGAGACACCAGCATCCATCAGTCTGCTCCCACTGGCTCCTTGCGAAAAAAGCTAACGGCATTCTGTAGTCCAGGGCCACGAAATGCCCAGCAAAGCTGACGTGCAGATGACTCGAGCAGTACCGGTGTTGTGTGAGCCAGTGCAGGCGGAGATGAGCTTACAGGAAGGGAGCACCTGTGGCAGGTAGTTCTGCACTGTTTCTGGAAAACTCCCTCCTCCAAAGGCATCAGGGCAGAGGATGGCAGCACCCACCACTTCCCTGACTGACAACACCACGGGTTTCATTCCCGCAGCCTGGAAGGAGCGGGGCAGAAGAATGGGTGGGAAGATAATGTGAAGAACAGTTGGGCAGAGGCAGAGAACCAGACCAAGTCGCTGCCTGTGCTTGCCCAAGACACTGCTCCCATCGAGGCAGGCAAGGACCGAGTGGGGCTACCAGTGCAGGTGTTGGTGGGGAGCACAAGCTCTTCCCCTTGGCAGCCTGGGAATGCCCCCACATTGTCCTGGGGCAGCAGGAATGTGGTGTCATTGTGTGACCACAGAGAGGTGCTTGCAGGGTGCAGAGACGACACCCGTGCATGGCACTTGGCCCGTCAGCTGCCGGTCCTTTCCCTGGCCCACCATGAACACACATGCTTCTGCCCTACAGCAGCACCTTCTGCCCTGCAGCCACCCAGCAAAGGGACGAGCCTCTCAGCGGTGAACAATGGGGCTCTGGGGGGGCTCAGTGGGCACTGGCACCCCAGGTTGCTCACTCCAGCCCAGGTGAAAGCTGCCACTGCCCATAGACCCCCAGGCCATGGCTGGAGAGAAGGGGAAGGAGATGACACTGCTAAGAGTATTTTAGTACTGCAGCTTCCCCAGGGGGCTGGAGGGGAAGAGGAGGATGGGTGTGGAGAAGCATCCCTTGTCTCCCTGCTTTGCTCACCCCATTCTCCCTCCCACGAAACCTGTGGGAAGAGTGAGCTCTTCTTGCCTGCTTTTGCTTCTCCCCACAAGCTCGCTCCGCCTGAGGGAGGGCTCGGTGGGATAAATTTTGGCTCACCTGGGCCAAAATTGCATCTAATCCCAGAAGTCAAGCTATAAGTTGCTGGAAGGTGCGTTTTGTCTCCCTGTCACTTAACTCCTTCGCAACAATAGATCATTGGCCTGTTGTCTCACTTTTTTCCAGCTGTTTTCCAGCTTCTCCCCATCGGTCACAGAAAGGGATGCTGCCCAAAGCTCAGCCCCGTGACAGCACAGCTCGCTGGGTCTTCGCGTCGTGCCATCGCCAGCAACGGTCCCAGCTGCAAAACAAAAAAAGAAAAGCATTGGAGGTTTCAATTTAAGAATCTGTTGAGAATTAGCAGCAGCTGATTCTGGAAAGGCCAGACACAAGGGGTGAGGACACGCCACTGCCTGCCGCCTTGCCGAGTTTACCCGCTCCGCTGCGGCAGCCTGGAGCTCGCCTCTTTGCTGCCTTGGCCTTAGAGCTGTGAACACGGCTTGGCCGCCTGATTTCTTGCTCCTTGCATGACAGGTGAGCCCTGGCCTCACTACTCCAGCACATAAGCCCTCAGGAGGGCACGGCAGTTCCCTCTGGAAAGGAACCAGAGATACCAGCGTTGTAGATATCAAAGCTCGAGATGGGACTGCCAAGCAGTATGACCCTGGAGCATCTGGATTTTCTATCCATGGGGCATCAGGTAGCTGTTTTCAGTGGATCCGCTGTCAGGGGCAGATGACCCTAAATGGCAGCGTGCTGGCAGTGCCTCTGAGAACGTGTCCTCTTCTTCTGGTTGTGCTGCTCTTCCTCAGTCGCTCTCATCTCTTTGTCTTCCTGTGCTGGATCTCAAGTGGATGCTTATGTGCTGCAGAAAGGGATTAAAGGAGGTTTTCTTCTCTGGAGATGCAGCCTGCTTAGTATCCTTTTCATCCACCTTCTCTTCCATGTCCTAGAAGACATCAGCTACAATGCAAATCAAAAGGGGCGTTCGTCTCCCGCCCGCTCGCTGAGAGAGGTGATGTGCTGCTGGAGCCATCTCTTCATCCCGGTTGTATCGGATTGAAATGATTCATTTTGGCATTTAAGACATGAAACGTTACGATTTTTTAATGCAAACCAGGGGCTCGGATGTTTTGTGTACCTCCCCCCACCCCGAATTGCAGTATTGCAGTTTTTCTGAAGAGTGTGTGTTTGCCAAAACCCATCCCGGAGCTGCGGCTTTTCTGTAAAAGGCAAGTTTGGTTTTGGGGCTGAGAGCTGGCTCCAGGCGCCGAGGCTCTTGCATCCCGCTGCTCCACGTGGAGTGAGTGGCCATCCATCTCCCTGCTCAGCTAAGCAGAGCCCCAACATTTAAAATACTGATAAATCACTGATCTCCGAACCTTTCAGAGATGAAAGGTGAGGAAGGAGGACGGCAGCTCTGTGAGGATCGTCCCTGAGCCCCTGGTTTCTCCAGAAACCTTCCAGCAGGACAAACCATTGCCTAAAGGGAATCCCTAAAGGGATCGGTGTGAGGAGCAACCCAGCCTTGTCCTCCCAGGCAGATAGTTTGGGTGTCTCCCAGTGCCGCTGTGCACCTTTCCTGTGGGGCAGTGAGATGGTAGGAGGCAGAATGAGATACCCCATCCTTTTTCAGGCACTTTAAGATGGGTTTTGTTTTATCCACGTGGGATCCTCTTGAGAGGGGTGAGGTAAATATGAATCTCTACTCGACACCACTTCCAGGAGGATAAAAGTTGGAAAGGCCTGTGCTGGATTTGCTTCAGGAGGTTTTACCTATTTCCCAGACCTTGTCCCTGTCCCCCCTGGTGTCACCCACAAGCACCAGCCTCTTTTCAGACAGTCACTGACTGTTGGTAAACCCAAATAACAGTCCCCTTTTTTTGGTCCAGATGCTTAAAACCTGAGACTGGCACCCAGGGGTGCTCCTCCAGCTGATGGAGAAGCCGAGCCCATCCTTATTCCATTCCCAAATTACATCTAACAGCTCTCTCAGTAATTGCTTTTACAGTTTCTGCACCACTGTGCTCATGTGATATTTCTGTCGCAGGTTGTGAGGCTTCCACTGCCTCACCTACACGGCTCGTCCCGCTTGCAGCTGGAGTCCTCCATGAGAGAGGGACACAGCAAATCCTTGGAAGCACGAGCAGCTGCAGCGTTTGTGCTGACAATTGGTGTTAGAACCCAGCCGTTGCTCGTTTTGTGGCTGTTTCCTCAGCCAGATGCTGTAGGTTGGCAGAACAGAGCTGGGGGTGATGACAGCGGCCTCTTTCATACCTGAGGCTGCGGCTGCTGTTGGTGAACCATCTACTGAAGCACCAAAAGCAGCTCCTGGAAGATGAGGCGGCCTCGTTTCCTTTCTCCTTTCCCACTTGTCTGTTCTGGTGTCAGTACACCATTGTTTTGGCTCATTCCCCCTTTCTCAATCTCTTTGAGTTGTCTGTAAATGCAGCATCTCCACTAGCATTTAGTGAGCGCGATGTGGGGCCGTCTCCGAGCAGCAGCCCACGAAGATGCCGTGCTGCGGAAGATGCATATGACCGGTCTGCTTTGGACAGGAGGCCCCTGCGGTCGGTCCTGTCTGCTGGGTCAGCACACGCTCGTCAGAGCTTTGCATGGAGAGCGGATGTTCCCGGGGCGAAGATGATGACCTCAACCCAGCTCCTTTCTGCTGCCCATAAATCACATTAGTGTATATCAAAGCCCTGAACTGTCAGCACTACCTAGATGTAAATACTGTAATTATCCTAAAATTAACAGTTTATCAGACTTCCTGTGTTGAATCTATTACAACCTTTTTTTTTCATCATAGATTTGATTTGCCGTAGACTTTATGTGACACTGGGCTATAAATCTCTGGCTTTCAAACACCACCTGACATCATGAGCCGTTGCAGCAGCTAATTGCCAGCCACTCAGAGGCTTATTTTGCTGAGGAGAAGGCTTTTTTTCCTGCCTGCCCTGAAATTTGCCGGTCCCTTTCAAAAAAGGTTTGCCCTTCTTGAGTGATGCCGGACCCGTACCAAGGCCCTATGGGATCCAGGCGTGGATGCAACCGTACACAGCTAAAGAAACGAGCCCGTGGGGTGCTGGATGTGGGGAGAGGGAAAGGGCTCGAGTCTTCCTCATCCCCAGCAAAGCAGAAGGCGGCAGCTTCGCACGGTGAACACAAGGATGATCCCTTCAGCCCCCCATCCCTGCCAGCGACTGCGATCCCGGGTGCCTCCATGTTGGGCGAGGCTGTTGACGGCGGCTGTCAAGGTAAGAGCTCCAGAGAGGAGCCTGCACAGCACAAAGCAGTGCTGGCATCAAAAGTTATAAATAACACAGTCAAAGCTTTCTAATGATCGTATCAGGCTGCACAGTTCAAGTCATGTGAAATAATCTAACAGCCTTTTTTTTCCCCCTTTTTTTTCCTCTCCTATCAGAACAGACGCTGCTGAGCAAAATGACTCCAGTAACAGGGGAGCACCCGGCAAAGCCCAGCGTTGCGTTTCCCACTGCCCACCTCCCCGCAGCAAAAGCCGGCAGACGGCGCGCAGGCATTTCGCCACGAGTTACAAATGGCAGATTTCAATAAACGCTCAAAACGCACACAATAAAATGAGCCTTTTCGCACACGCGCCTTCGCACGGCATTAGGAGACGAGCAACGTTACTGCTTTCGTCCCGGCGGAGCCTGGAGCGGCAGGTTCGACTCAGATGTTTTTCCTGCCATTGACTCTCAGCCTCTTCTGTGCCTTTCCACAAGCTCCACGCCTCCTGAAGGTGATTCAGAAAATGAAACATGACAAAACAAAACTCGTTTTAATAGCTTGTCTTGGCCAAGGCCAACTAGGAATATAGCTGTGTTATTATCATGAGCTGGAACGCAGAGCTGTTTACTCCATTAGCAGGAATGACAACAAAATAACAACCCACGGCGTTAGCGAGGGGAGAGCCAGAACTAAAATACTGCATGCAGAATAGAAAAAAACCTGGAATAAGCTCCTTATTATGGATCTAAAATAATTTTTCTTGGACAAAATAGGCTCAGAAAGCTCCAAGGGCTCGTGAGAGGCTCCTGGAAAAGCAGGGTTTCATCCGAAGTCTGACTGTGCAAACCTCTGACACCCTGAGGAGATGCCTCCAGGCAAGAGCCGGGCGCTGAACACTGGCACCTCACTGATGAGCAGATGCTTAAAAGCCAGAGACTTAAGAAGGACAGAGCTAGAACTGTTAACCAAGGAGGATTTTACACTTTGGACTGACCACAGTTCTGGAACCAGGACTGGCAGCGGATTTGCGTTTCTGTTCTCAGCCGTTGTAAAAGCAGAACTGAAAGGCTGTAGGTAAAGTAAGAGTAGGCTGAGTTCCTTATCATGGGACTAACATAACCGGGTTGCTTTTGGCCTTGTTTTACTTTTTTTATTAAAAGGCTCTCCATACCATTTCGAGAAGCCTTTTCACTGATTATACATAACTTCTTTCAAGAAAGAGATTTCATTCCCCAGCCGGATCCGGAGCGGCTTCCCCCCGGGCAGTGTGGGCATGGAGGGGTTGCCTTCTCTGGAGAGAACAGTTAATCAGAAGTACAGAACGTGAGGATAAAAAGCAGAAAGGTCTGCCGTAAAATCTGCTTATCTTTGAAAGGGGAACAGAGTGTTTATCTGGTTGTAACAACAAAATGTCCTTTGGGTTTGTTCCAAATTGTCAGTCTATCTTGGACTATGTTTTGCATCTTAACTAGATCAAGCTGTCCCTAAATCTCCCACGAACATACCTGCAAGCAACACGTGCCGTGCCTCGAGCATCTAAAATGTCTTCTCACTCCTCAGTCCGCTGGAGAAATCTTTTAAAACAGCCCTTCAAACGGCCTTCCAAGCGAGGAACCTGTCCCTTCATGGGATTTCGATTTTCTCTCCGTGCATTGGACACTCGGTCCCTCCTTCCCAATTCTCCAGCTGTGCCTCCACTCACTCCCTGTGCACCTGCGGGCTGTGCCGGAGGAGCCCCTGCGCCCGCCTGCCCTGGTGAGACGGGAGGCGGTTACTGAGGGTGGGCATCGCTGCTTCCAACAGCTTCAGGGACCCAGCATCCCAGCGGGCACCGCTGCTTTGGGCTCAGCTGCGGCGTAAGCCATGAGGCTTGAGGAAGACAAGGTAGCGTGTGGCTACTGGAAAGGATGAGCTTCGAGATGTTTAGCCCACGGGCATGTTTGCGTGCAGAGTGGTGCTCAGAGGGACAGCAGGAAGAGAAGTACAGGCGACGGGTCCCGCTCTGCCTTTTTGAAACGGGGAGAGCTGAACATCTCAGCGACACCCGCGCGCTCTCGGTCTGACTCTGCGGCCTTTCCAGGACGTCGTGCTCACCCTTCGCCTCGGGTTTCTGGACCTGGGAAAGCAACACGAGCATCGGTAGCACGGGGTTACAAACGATTACTCAGGGTCTGCAGTCCTTCGGATTGGAAAAGAGCAGTGCAAACACTTTTATTACTCAGGTGCTAAACATGTACGGTAATTATTCAGCGCTCATGTGTTTGGGTTGCTTCCCAAGTTTGGTTCAAAAACAAGAAAAAGGCATGAATCACTTGTCGGTAAAGATGTCTTGCAAAGACGAGCTCTTTTTTTCCTCCCCAAAATGCATTCTTTGGGGGTTTTGTTTCATGGAATACCCAAAATGTAAGAGAGATTTATGCTGGGGCTAAAACGTAAGCTCTTCTCTTAACAATTGGTGCTGTTTGGATACAAGGGAAACCAAAAATCAATTTGCTTGACGCTACATGCCTGTCCCCTCCTTCTGCTCACACGCCGTTAGAGACACTGACTAAATTAATTGCAGGAACATCAGGCACCAGAGGGTTAGAGGGAAAAAAAAAATCCAAAGCCTTGTAGTACAACTAAAACAGTGTTTCATGTTCTCTGGGGTTTTCACTCGCAGTGACTCTGCATCAACGTTTTAGTCATACAGAACTTAATGCCAATTTTTACTCTGCTCATTCTGTACCAGGGACGTGCACTTGACCTTTGCAAAAAAACCCACCCTAAGGCCTCGATGCATCAGTGCTCTTTGATTCTCAGGTGGCAGTGGGGCCCCAAAATTATTTCTCTCTTTGGTTTGCTATGAAACGATGAGCTTTTTCTGGTTTTCTTCTCTCCAACGCTGGATTAACGGATAGGCACTATCCATCTGTGCCAAGGTCCCAGCTCCTGGAGCGAGGTGATGAAATCGAAATCTCCGCTCCAGGAACTGAGATTATTTCTTTTGATAAATTGAACTTTCAGTCTTTCATCATTTGCACAAGAAATTGGCAAACATCACCTAGGTGTTGGCTGGGGTCCGTGGAGATGCTGGAGCTGGCGCTCACACAAGAGGTGCTGCACCGTGCGTCTCGGCTGGGGCTTAACGACAAGGCTTACTTCTACAAGGGCTCACTGGTTTATGCCTGGAGAAGAGCGTGGCAGGACCAGCCTTTTGCCAGCCCATAAATCTGGGGGCTGGGTGGGAGTTTTGGCAGAGTTCTCTCTACCTGCCAGAGGTGTGGGAGGCTCACAGCCCAGCGCGGGGTTTGACATGGTACCGAGGATGGTGGACTCTCCACCGCTGAGTTGCCAATGGGGGCATTCGGGGTCACCTTTGGAGATGATCTGGGGGCCACAGCAAATTGTAGCATGCAGCTGGCTGCCGGCATGGGGGAGCACGCCCCACAAACATCCCTCGCTCAGGGCTGGTTATGGTATAGGAAGATGTGGCAACCTTCAAGACCACCTGGTTGGTACCTCCCATCAGAAACGCTGTAATCACTGCAACCTCTACCTGTTCATTTTAGGCAACCGAACATCTTAAAACCCGGGATGCTCAACGTTCTCAGCAGCAGATCTTCTCTATGGGATTATCTTAGAGCATGTTGGAGCCTGGACTTGTCAGACCTCCAGGCTCCGTGGAGGTTCACCGGGGAAAGGCAGCCCCAGGTCAGTCATTTCCTCAGCTCTGAGCGAGAAGCCCTGTCAGACACAGCCACAGCAAGCAGTTAGCCAGGTCCAGGTTACTCGTCTTGCCATCAGCATGTGCGCCTTCTTGCACGGAAAGATTTCCCTGCTGTGACTCGGGCGCTTGCAACACCCATACCACGCCAGTAGATGATTCAGGCTTTTCTCTAATAAAGGAACTCACTTTGGATCCCGCTGCTTTCAATTATTCACTTCCTCTTACTATCGTCTATCTTTTTTTTCAGTCTGGAGCAAGTGAAAGTGATTTGCCCATTCTTGCAAGATCTGCTTTGCCTCCCCCTTCCCCCGCACCGTCACACCGCTGCTGGGACCAGGAGGTGACTAAGGGCTTTGCTACAGCGCAGACACGGAGCGGAGCACTTGGCGAGGTTGCGTCTCGGGTAGCGGGAAACGCCAAATATGACAAAACAGGTTTCAGGGCTCGGCGTTTCAGCAGCCAGCGCCAATTACTCCCAGTCTGGGATGCATCACCCCTGGAGCTGCTGCAACCTCAGGCAGCTGCAGCAGAGTGGGGAGCGGGTTGCTCTGCCGCCGCTGGAGCCCTCCCATCGCTTTGCCATGGCCTCTCCCGTCTCCTGGTGATGTCTTACCCAGCAGCAGCAGCGTGGCCACCACAGAGCCACAAGCGCTCAGCTCTGCCTGCAGCTCCGGCGTGATGCCCGGAGCCTGTCTGGGCAGTGGGACATCGTTAGGGACTTACTAGATGGCATCAGCTCAGCAGGGGAGATGATGTCTAGCTGGGAAGTCTTACCGAGGGGTCTCTAGACTGGCTCCAGGCCGCTCAGAGCCTCTGCAATTCTGTGACAGCAGTACAACAAACGCCCAGCTGGAGGGAAAAGGGCTGTGGGTTCAGCCTCGCTCAGAAAAGCCCTGAAACAGGGATCAAAGGGTAAGGATGAGCTTAAGAGGAGGCTCAAAATCCCTCTGAGTTCTCCAACCTGTTCACATGCTGCCCACATAGCTGGCTGCTGGACAGTGCTTGGGTTTAACATGTCCATGGGATGTTTCGGAAGAGCTGAGCCTAGATAGTTGCTCAGGGACCAGACTGCAGCATCCCAAGTCATCCCTGCTTTGTCTTGATCCCATAAGTGACCCTAAAACTGAGACATCTCCGAGCAGAATTTGGCCAAACACGCCCATTGTTGAGGACTCCCACCAGCAGCGTTCTGCACATGATTTCCCTGCTTGGCACATGCGCTGATAAACAGCGTGGGGGGGGAGGTGTGTCCTCCTCTGCTCTGCACAGTGCCCCCATAGCCCCCCAGGACTGTTTCATGCCCTGCTATGCCATGAAAGCTGGCACTAGTATCAGCCATGGGGCCTGAAACTGGGTCCTTCAGCAAAGATGGGTGACCAGAAGATGTCTGTTTTTATAGTTAGAGACAGGCTATTTATAAGAAGAAAGAAAGAAAGAAAGAAAGAAAGAAAGAAAGAAAAGTCTCAACGATGTGATAGTTCATTAGTTTGTCCTGAATTCAATTGCTGCTCTTTCAACTCCTAAAGATGAAAATTAAGTAAAACTGGGATTTTTCAACCTGACTCCTTTTCTTTATAGGAGAAGATAAGGGCAATGCTGAGCCACGAGGTCATGGGTGGGGGAGATAGTAAGTTCAGTACTTCCCATATTTACAGTCCTTCAGATATCCCAAATGTCTGGGAGCTCACAAAACACCATGTCCTCTCATGACTTTTGTTGTAAGTATATATATATGTATATGGAAATGATGCTCTGAGCTCGACTGATGGAAAGCAGGGGCTGGCTTTGGGCTGCGGTGACATCTCCACCTGTCCACAGGCCTTTTTCATGTTAAATGCTGCAGTTAAGCTTATGTTTGTCCCTAAACAGCCTTCAGGCCCTCTGCTTCGGAGCACGACAGTGCTGAGCAGAAGCCGGCCGTGCAGCCTGAGAGGCGTTTTTTTCCCTCTTTTATGTTTTTTCTTTCCGGGATGCCGAACGAAGCAGCTCTTTTGTGAACAGCAGTTGTTTACATTCTTCCTAACAAAAGTTGGGATTTCCTCTGATGCTAATAATCTTGTCACTAATGCGTACAGCCAGCCAGAGCGCTTGGGACAGCTTTCAAATAACGTCTGGGCCAACTTGAGCGCGGGCGTCGCTGGTAAGAACCGTCTCCCGAAAGCCGACGCGATGCCATCGGAGCAGGGAGGTGACTTTTCATCCCCGCCTTCCTCAGCGAGGGCAAACACCCTGCAACCCTCGCGCCGAGGGCTGGCCCTCCTTTGCAGTTTTTCAAAGCACCCAGCATCACTTGGGCTTGCTGACGCCCATCGGAGCCCCGGATGAGCACGGGGGGTGTCATCAGCAGCAGCACCTGGGACCAGTCCTATTTGTCCCAGGTGCCCAGCCAGGTTTTCCACGTTTGTGCTGTCTGGTAACTCCAGGCGATGTTTTCTCTTTGTTTGAACATTTCTGTGCTATCTCAGTATTTCGTTTCTTTTCTCCCTGAGGCGCAGCGCTTGGTCTTGGGCTCAAACACGTGGCAAGGTGAGAAGACCGGCATTTTTCCGTGTTCCTGTTTGCAGGTGGGGGTTATCCTGCGGGGCGGCACAGCCATCGGGGCCAGCTTCTGCCAGCTATTTCCTAGTGTAAATAGGGAACAGACTTCCTTCAAGGAGCTGGTCTTGGCAACCGCTGCCCCGCAGTTGAGCGTGGCCCTTCGGGGTCGCCGTTGGCGCTTGGAGGGTAAGGTAGGTCAGGGCAGGCAGCGGTTGCCAGCCAGCTTAGCATCGTGGAGCAAAGCTGCCTGCAAAGGGTTGGCTGTGACTGAAAATGGTGAACAACAACGACCCCTTGTTTTGTCCCCAGTGTATCCTTCAGAAAGCGCTGCTCAGTGGCAGGAGCTGCGTGACCCCCCGCTCCTGTCATGGCTCTCCCCTGTACCAGAAGATATGAGCATCCCGGTGAGCATCCTGGCTCCTGAGGTGCTGGGTGTGAACCTGTCCTCCATGCCTTGTCCCAGACCCCTTTCCAGCACCACACAAGCACTAGATGAAAAAGAAAGGTCCTTTCCAAAGGGACTTAAGCAGATTCCCAACGTTTTGGTTCTGTCCATAAAACTGAAAGGCTTATCAAAACCTGCCACCCACAGGTCTGCTTCAGGCCCCAAGACCAAAACTGCCTTTAGGCTGCAGACCCTGGAGCGCTTCTGGTCCATCCTGCCTGGCTCCTGCCGGTCCCACCGGGAATTGGGGCTGGGGAGCTCCCGGGCAGCCCTGCCGCTCCTCTCGCTGCTGCAAGCCACCCTGGCTGGGTCAGCACGAGCCTCCGAATCAGGGGGCGAAGTAAAGATTTTTTCTTTTTCTCTCCGGTGTCCTCAGAGCACCGTGACAACGACACAAAATGGATATAAAATTGGCAAAAAGGCTCTATTAATCATTCAAAAATCAATGAACGCAACAGTGGAACACAAAGGTTTCTGAAAGTTTTTCTTCGTTTCCCTCTTGAATTCAAAACCACCCGCTAGCGATTTGTATGAAAATCACTGAAAATATAAAAGCTCCAGAAGCGTTTCCCACTGAAATAGGTGGACAACAAACAGATCGTAAAGCCGCACACAGTCACCATAGCGACAGGGCTTCCAAAAGGATGCAGGGGAGCCGCAGCCTCCCGGAGCATCGCCGGCCTCCACAGGACCGGGAGAAGCACGAGCACCCCGACAGTGGGTCGGGGTTGTCCTTCGCAGGGAGCCGTTGGGGAGGGCAGGCAGGAGATTGCACAGACAGGGTCCTGCCTGCCCGCCCCCTTGCCGAAGGGGTCCCTGGGCAGGTGCGGGGGTTTTGGATCTTGGCAGGGGACCCCCAGAAACGTGGCCTTAGCACAGTCACTGGGTCATCCGGGCTTAACAGCGGCGCTGGGGAAGGGAGGTGACCTCGATGTCTTCAGCCCAAGTTTCTATTTGAGAATGAGCCCAGAAGAACTTTAAAAAATATATTGAAAATCTGACAGAGGCCAGAACGAACCCGCTTGGCTCCACACGGTCTTCCCTGTCGTGTGCCGGTAATAATAAAGAGCATGGGACGCCTTCGACTCCAGCGCGGAGCACAGTTCACAGAGGACATTATCTCAAGCTGTAGTAAGAAGATGAGTGAGGAAAAGTGTTGCTCTGCTACTCAATAAATAGCAAATACTATTGATAAATACTGTCAATAAAGTCAAAGTGCCCGATATTTCTTTTTATTACCGGTCTCCAGTGAATATATTGCTGCCAAGTGGGCAGCCAAGAAAGGGGAGGAGATGCGAGCCTGGAAGAAAGAAGTGGTTAGAGAGCACCTGGATGAGGTAAATGTCTTCAAGCTCATCGTGCAGGAGGAATTTCGCCCAGCACTGGCTGACATTACCGCGGAACAGTAGGTGGACAGTTTGAGGAACGTGTGATGGACACATCAGGGCACCCCAAGATTAAAAAAGGGCAAAGGAGTTCCTATCAACCCCTATCAAGTCCCTGTCAAGAGAAGGGAAGAGGAGAGTAGCCAAGGGAGTCACAGACCAGTCAGCTTAACTTTAGGCCTCTGGAGCAAATACCCAATTCATTTGTAAACATCCAGAACATGGCAATGAGAGGAGAAGCAGCCAACTTGGATTTGTCCAGAGCAAGCCATACCAAACCAACCTGTTTTCCTCCTAAAGCAGACCAGCAGTGGGCTTTGGGGCAAAAGGAGAAGCTCCAGATGTGCCGCAGCTGGGCCCCAGCCAGGCTTTGGCACAGTCTCACGTGCCGCTCTCCTACACCAGGCTGGGAAACTCACCAGATGAAACCAGTGGAGGAGGGGTGGCAAACCCCTGTGCTATTGCTGGTCCTTGGCAGTGATTCATTGTCAAAATGAAAGGCTGTACGGGGTGAGGGCGAGCCGGGATCCAGCCCGGGTACAGGCCCGTACATGGCTTTCATATAAATTACCTGCCTGAAAGAAGAAAGATTGGGTTTGCCAAACCTGCAGATGACCCCAGGCTGTGTCAGGCTGCGAGTAACACAGATAACTCTCCCTAAAAATAATATAAAAAGGGGTTTATGAAATAAAATAAGACATTCAAATTTCAGGTATGCTTACTAATAGCACCTTGGAAAGACTGAATATACATATAGATGGGATCAGTCAAAATCCTTAGCTACATATCACCCTAAATCAGGAAATTGCTTTCCACCAGAGCACTGTGCAGAGCTCACCTCCTGATTTGTGCTGTCTCTGCAAAAGGGGAACCAGAGCATCTTTTATTTTGCATTTTCATTTTTTATTTTTAAGGCCCCCATTTCGCCTCGGGCGCGCTATAATTCACAAGGTTGACAAAGAAATGCGAAAAGCCTTCACCACGATACCAGCAAGCCTGGAGCCTCCACAGATTGGGAATTCAAATACATTTTGACCCTTGCTTGGACTGGAGGCAGTGGGATGAAAATAGACCCAAATTAGAGTCAATCCTGAGAAAAATTTAATGGTCAGCTACTGATTAATATAACAGTGTTGTGTTGGTCAGAAGTCACAGGAGCAAGTAAAAAATTTAGCCAAAGTTAGTTCCCCAATCCTCTTCCATTAAAAAGTTCACAGATTTTTAATGACTGCTGAGCAAACTGGAGGACAAACTGGCACAAGGAAAATGTAGTCGGGACAAAGCATGTTGAGCAGGATATTTTTCTGAAAGCTGCTTTCTGCTGACAGCACGTTATACTTCCTTTACCTCCGCTGCGCGACTGGCATCTGCCTTACTAAGGCTTCCTCCCATACATGTTGTATTTTATACTACATATATATGAGGTATGATCAGGTAAAATGGGGTCACACGCCGCTGGGACAACTTGTGAGGGACCCGGATGACAGATAGCCCCCAAAACACCAGCGTTCACAGCTGGCCCACCAGGAGTACAGCCTGAACCGCATCTAAACAGAAGTCACACCTATACAAATGGTAATGATGCAGGAAATGGGGTTCTTCTTTGTATTATCCACGCCCCCAGATAAAACCATCAGCGTCCCCTCTCTGCCTCACGATGGATAACCCATGCGGAGGAGGAAGATGAGCGGGACTGGAGCGAAGGCTTGCACCAGGCCAGGCAGGCTGCAGGCTGCTCTGGGACCAGGTCAGGCTCCGGCCTGTGCGTCTGGAGGAAGCCTTCAGCGCTCTGCTTAGCATAACGAAGAAATTCAGACACAGAATCACAGAACGGTTTGGGTTGGAAGGAACCTTAAAGCCCACCTAGTTCCAACCCCCCTGCCATGGGCAGGGACACCCTCCACTAGGGCAGGTTGCTCAGAGCCTCATCCAGCCTGGCCTTGAACACTCCCAGGGATGGGGCACCCACAGCTTCTCTGGGCAGCCTGTCCCAGTGCCTCACCACCCTCTCCGGGAAGAATTTCTTCCTGACATCCAATCTAAATCTCCCCGCTTTCAATTTAAACCTGTTACCCCTTGTCCTGTCACTACAGACCCTTGTAAAAAGTCCCCCCCAGCTTCCCTGTAGCCCCTTCAGGCACTGGAAGGTGCTGTAAGGTCTCCCCGGAGCCTTCTCTTCTCCAGGCTGAACAAGCCCAGCTCTCCCAGCCTGTCCCCATGGCAGAGGGGCTCCAGCCCTCGGAGCATCTTCGTGGCCTCCTCTGGACTCATTCCAACTGGTCGATATCCTTCTGATGTTGGGGGCTCCAGAGCTGGACACAGCACTCCAGGTGGGGTCTCATGAGAGCAGAGTAGAGGGGGAGAATCCCCTCCCTCGCCCTGCTGGCCACGGTTCTGATACAGCCCAGGATCCGGTTGGCTTTCTGGGCTGCCAGCGCACACTGCCGGCTCATGTCCAGCTTCTCATCCCCCAGTTCCCCCAAGTCCTTCCCCTCAGGGCTGCTCTCCATCCATTCTCCACCCAGCCTGTCCTTGTGCTTGGGACTGTGGGTGAAATTACATTGTTTATTTTTACCTTTGTTTTAATGAACTGATGCCCTCACTTCTCATTTTTCCAATTTTCTTTTGGTACAAATGTTTGAGCGGACGTGTTGGTGGGAAAAATGCCCTTGAAGGACTACTGAAATTAAGTTGCAAATGAATTAAGGTGGCAATCTACAGAGGTGACAAGAAGATTATTCCTAAGTATGTGGGTTTGCCCTGACCACTCCCTCTGCTTTAGCAATGAAGGAAAACTGGGCCGTTTGTGAAATGGGGAATGTACAGACAATAGAAGTTAAAACGTTTAAAAATAAGCTTAAGGTTTAAGGAAGATGTGTGAAAGGAAAGATACCGTGGAGACACCTGTCACGTTTCTTCCCCAAACAGAGCTGAGACAAGATCACCCCGTGACCTGGGTCACGTAGCTTCGCACAAACTCCTAACAAGGATGGACAGCTACACCCCGCTTCGGAGCAGGGGAGATGTATCTTTTGAAGGGGGGATGTAGATCCTTTATCCTTTGAAGACCTGCGTTCTTCACTGGGGGTTCACTGCACCTGCTGGGAAGCTCGCTGGGGTTTTAGCCTGAAAAGGCTCTGCCTCCTCCTCGAAAACTCCCTAGACAAGATTAAATCTAAACGCTTCCTTCAGTGGCAACCTCACTGGTCGCTTTGGTATACAGATCTATAATCTGATGGCCAATCTCTTGAATCTACTGATTTATTGATTTGATCTTAATCATGATCTCAGTGTGATCACTTCGTTGGTCTGTCCTTAATTAGCTCAGTAAAAATAATGATTTCGTTGAGTGATATCCTTGCTCAGGTGCGCCTTCACCGGCTCATCCTTTTTAATCACCTCTGCAGGGAATATCCAAGGTAGGTTCACCCTGTTGAACAGTAACTGAGGTCACAAACCCAAGGGCAGCGGTAAATTTGGGTAAGGCACGCGCAGCTCAGCTCTGCAGCTCTGCAGCCAACCCCTCGCACACCCCGTGCATAAAGTCATCTCCGAGCACGGGCAGTCTCCAGCACCTCCCAACGACACCCTGCGACACTGCCGACCAAGGGGCGCCGAGGGCTTCATCTCGGCAGCGGTCAAACTTCTTTGAGGGCGTCTTTCTCCACGCTGCACCACTGAGGAGGAGAGGACAGGGCATCCTGGGCCCCGCGCTGGATGACCCCTTCTCCCTCAGCCTCCACTCGCGAGCACACAGAGCTCCGACGCTTTTAAGTGCTTGGGGAAAGAGCTGCGACCGAAGCGAACTGAAAGAGAAGGTGGGATTGCAAGTGACAATCGAGAGTGTGAGTAACACGTTGCTGGGATCAGAAGCACCCCATTCTGTTCTTTATTTTTTGCATTACTGCAGTTCTTGGACAGCAGGAGAGATCACAACCCCCGGGGGGTGGGTACCACATGGAGAGCGTGTCTTGACGGACGTTTCTGTGAGGTGGATGGGTGGTGAAAGGAGAGAGTCAGCTGAAATCCCAAAAAGGGTTCTCCGTTGGGTACTTGCACCGAGAGGGTTAGAAATTCGGAGCAGAAGGGCTGCAACTTCACACTTGGCGCAGGATGGGAGTGAACAGAGAGGGAAGTTACTGGGCTGGTACCCATGGAATCGCCCACCATGGGAGCACGCGGTCCCCTGCTCCCAACATCCAGGTGACAATTCTTTCAGGGCTGATGCTTTCAAATTCAGGTCAGGTGCATAACCACAGCTGGACTGACAGCAGAACAACGCCTATTACAGCGTCCATCACACCGCCAGTGGGTGGGGGATGCAGCTTTCCTCACCGCCCAGTTAGTTCATCCTGTTCTTTATGGATACTGCTATCTGTTAGCTTTGTGACGAGATCAGAAGACATCGCCTGAACTGGCTTAAAAAATTATAAACAAGCTATTTTTTTTTACTGGAGAGGCTGTTCGAGGCCTGGTTTGAAGCCAATTTAAGTCAATGGCAGGATTTAATTGGGCTTTGTTTCCAAGCTGGGCGGCAGCCTCTTTTAAAATCATTCCTCTGCTTACAATCAAGGCTTGTCCCTGTCAGATTTTAATCGCTTCTCCCTAGGCTAGACACCGGGGCGGGTAGATGACGGTCACCGCTGCCGTCGCATACCGCTCGTGCGTTCCTGGCATTCGAAGCCAGGCCGCTTCACTGTTTCCACTGCCGACTGTTTGCAGAGGCAGGAAAGGAGCTGGGAACGAACGGAGCGATGCAGAGTCGGGGAGGGAGGGGTTTGGTGGCTGAGCTGGAGTTAGTCACCGCCGACTTCCATTTCCAGATCGTGAGGAAGGACTCAAGCCATTTTAGGCATTTTCTTGGACTTCCTCCCTGGCTTTTAATTGAAATACCCAGGAGGGACGGAGGAATCCACGGGCCCGTTCTGCACCAGCGCGGGATACTCGCAGGCGAGCACAGACGTACTTGCCCGTTGTAGTGTCACGCCGCCGCTGTCAGCCCTCGGCTGGGCTCCTTCACACGGGAACAGGGGATCTTCCACACGTGTCCCACCTTCTGGCAGCTGGAGCGCTCCTCTGCGAACAGAGGGATGCTCTCCTCGGTGCAAATAATTTTTGAAGATTTTTCTGTGGGGGCTAAATATGCTGGGATGGCTTGAATGGTGCAAACAAAAGACATTTAATTTCTACACCTCCGAGGTGCAGAAATATACACATACATATATTTCTATATCTGTGGCAGTGCCATCGTGAACCAGCAAACTGCAGAATCACAAGAGGCCTCGGGCACCTCTGTTTCTTTTCAGTAGGAATTCAGATGCCTACATCTAGCACAGCAACGAGAAAAAAAAACCCTGCGTAGCTGCCAAGACAACCGGCACATCCAGCCGCCAGACTTTTTGCTACGCTCCTGACTCCGGTGTTTCAAGTTTCGCATCTCTGCACGCCCGGCAGCATGGTCCTTTCTGCCGGAGCAGCTGTTGGAGGCATCACCACCAAGATGTCCCCGGGGAGGCAGGCGGCAGGCACACCAGGAGCACGTCCAGCTTGGCCAGGCGCGGTCCCCTCTGTCCAGGGCCAACACAGGGCCAACGCTCACCGCGCAGGGCAGCAGCAGTGGAAGCAGGGGGTTGTTTGTGTTGCCAGGATTTGTTGTGGGATTGATGTTACAACCCTTTTTTCCTCCTGCTGAGACAACTGATTTTTCTCTGCCCAGGGGAGCTCCGAGTGCCCTGGTTGCCCAAGGGAGCTTCTCCTGGGGCTTGGGGCTTGGCCCTGCAGCACCACACAGAAGGGCCACGGCCACGCCCCTTCGTACAGGGCCCAAACGTTTGCACAGAGCATTTACTCAACACATACATGGTGATGAAAGACCATGACTGTCTGTCATTTTGTGATGCCGATTGTACATCTCACACTTTGCATTTGGCTTTCTTGAAGCCCGTTCTTAAATAGCACTAAATTTGCAGTCATCTAAAAATGGACAAAAGAGAAGTAACATCAGCCTTGAAATTGTTACTCTTCTGATCACTAGAAAAGCTAAGTTCCCCCAAAAGTTGCCTAAATGTTTCTTCAGCTCTAGTGAAAGATAAACAAGTCTTTGCTGCCAAAATACTGTGCCAGCCATGATTTTCACTTCTCACTGGGGCCTGCCAGTGTATGAAAGTTTTTTAATGGCTGGACCAGGCATCTCAAAAGTTGTCAGCTTTACTCCAAGGCGGTTGCTTCCTTATTGCGGTGCCTGCGCTGGACCGGTCCACCGGCCCTCCCCTGACATCCCACCTCCACGCAGGGGTGCGCCGTGGCGTCCCTCTCCCGTGCCTGTCCTGAGATCAAAGGACCTTGCTGCTCTCTTGGGGGCTCTTGATGGCTCCTGCCATCAGGAGCTGATGCTCCCTTCTCCGAGGCTCATAGGTCTCATATGCGGCTCGGTCAGAGGATGTGAAACCGAAGTCCAGGGCTGCCTGATGCCCATGTCCCTTGCTAGGAGAGAACAAGAGAGAAAAAACCTCACGGGCATCTACACGTGAGGGTTCGTGCGGGAACTTCTGGGAAGAGACGTGATAAGCCCATGTAAGTCAGGAAGGTAAGGAACTGAGGAGTAACCCTATTGTTTTACACAGAGTTGTGGAGTCAGAATCAATTGGCTTTTGGTGCTTGTGGTTAATTATTGACATTTATCTGCGTGTAGAAGGAAAGCACTCGCAGAGTGCCTTATCTAGCATGCCAAAAAGCCAAGAAAATAAAAGATCTTTTTAGAGAGAAGAAGAAGAAAAAAAAAAAAAAGAAAATAAAACAACCAGACCTATATTTCCTGTGGAAAATTTTTCTTCCATGGCAACTGGAAAAGCAGCTCAGATTGTGTTGATTAACTAAGTGTATTATCCCGTGAACAACAGGGTCCCATTAGCTCCGTCAGAAGGCCAATACCCTCTGTACTGAAAACCTCTCAATCCAGTACGTTTCTCTGCCACAGAGTAAACTCCTGCCTGACCCCATCGAAGGAATCACTTTATATCTTGAAGCATAAACCTAATACATCAGAAAAAAATGTTACTCGCCTTCCCTCCTTGCGTTTTGATTGCATCCATCGAACGACACATCGCCGTTCCGCAGACTGAAGAATGTTGTCGCGCATAGAAAAATTATCTGAATTAGGGAACGCTAGCTGGAAAAGCATCAAAGGAAGGGGAGATACAACAGAAACAATCATATTCTGTTCTTTATGTGTGGACGGTGGATTTGTGTCTGTGGGGCAATTCCGGAAACAAATGAAGATGTAAGTTTTGGGTTTAAGCTCAGCAGATTTCGAAGCACATTGTTTATCCCTTCTGCAGTGCAATAAAGCTTATCAAGAACTTTCCCGCTGGATATCAGAGTCAAAACAAGTAAGAGGAGTGTGAACAGTGTGCTTCCTCCGGGTCGTTACAGTCACTGTAATTCTTTCAGCACAGATTTCCCACGTCAGCTTGAGTTCCATCACACAATGATCATTTCTGTCGGATCATTGTAAATATAGTGCTGACTGAGGTGTTCAGAATCTGCCATCCTTTCACCTTCCACAAGCTCAAAGCTCAAGGCTCTTAATTAAAAATACTGTACTTTCACTCCAGAACCACTTGTGTCCCCGTAACACTCTGGGATAAATCAAGTGCTGATGTAAATGCATTAATTTCAGTGTAATTCTATTTAGATGATATCAGAGTGTTACATTTTCATTTAATGATTCGGATATGCTTTCTGTAAGGGCGGAGGCAGCATCAACTCCCTGTTACGGAGGGGAGAGCTGAGCCTGGGAAGCGAAAGGCAGTGATTTGGCCAGCCCTTGGTCAAGCCAGGGGAGAACAGAAGCTTCTCGCCCTGATTCCAAATTTGTGCTTTCTACGTGAACTGCAACACGCAAACAACGTATGAAGATACAGACGCAGTAGGACACACGATTCGGCTCTAGATCACGACACCTCAAAGCCGCAGAGGGCAGAGGAGGTACCCTCTTAAGCTGAGAAGTCAGGTTTTGTCTTCTTTTTCTGTTTCGTTCCTGCACGGGGAGACTCCATGGCATGTTTGTTCGGACTGCAGCGCTGCATTCGCTAATGAAAGAAAGTGGGGTTTCTGCAGAACTCCTTTTAAGCAAAACCATGTGTTCCAGGGAGGAAACATTCTTCTGGTAAACAGCTGAGCCCTTAACATTTAGCAACACAACCCTGTGTTTGCAGCTATCCAAAGCTGTGCGACGGAGGAAGCCTGCGTTTCTGGGGCCGAGGACTGCAAGCGTTCTGCTTGCTGTCAGAAAGCCAGACCTTTCTTTTATGTGTACGCTAGATGCCAGAACCAGCTATTGGACGGTCGCTTCTTATGGTTTTAATAAAATTTGTCTCGTACCAAAACGCTGCTGAGTTTTAATGCTGATGCCGCGCAGAGCGATGTTCTCCGCTCCGGCACAACTGGCTCTTCTTCCCAGAGATACAGCCGCGCCCTGGCATTACTGGCAAAAAAATTGCATCCTTTAATAATTTCCTCACGCCTCTGACCCCGACCCTCCACACGCAGATCCCCCCGCTGGCATGGAGAAGGGGGTCGCTCGTCCTTCGCTCCCTGGGAGCGGTGCTGGGTGAGCAGAGAGCTGCAGCGGTGGGAGGCAGCTGGGGAACAGGAGAAATTACCTGCCAGACACGAGCAGCAGCCGTGCAAAGCTCGGGGAAAAAAAAAAGATAATACAGCTGGAAACTGCAGGCAGAATCAGGGCTGAGAAGATGGAGTGCCTTGGCCCCTGCCCCCCAATCCCATGAGCCCTCTCTTTCGGAGGCGCTTGCACGGCCACAGGGCAAATCCTGCCGAAGGGGAGCAGGGAAGTTTTACTCAGCCTAAGTGATTTCCCAAGTGGCAAGGGGAGGAGGTTGGTCGGGTGACATTGAGATCACACGCCGCTTCCCCGTCCAGCAGCTGGAAGGGGAAGGCCACGGCCCCAGCTCCCTCCGAGCTGATGGAGATGTAATCCCTCTGCTGAGGCCGGGATGCTGAGCTCCAGGCGTCAGTTGACCCCTGCAGTACGAGGGGATCTTATCTTGTTCCTTGGAGCCCTCAAAGGGTTAGGGTGGCCGGGTATGCCTACAGATTTCAGCAACTACCAGCTCAGGCCAAAGGAGATCCCGTGATAAAAGTTCAAGGCCTTGCATTCCTCCTCCTCCTGCTTCCCTGAGCGCATTCTCATTTTAATTGGACTTATGGTCCTTTCATCCAGTTATCTCAAAGTACATAATGACTGCTGTAATTGCTGCCAATAATGAGCTAATTAATTCTTCTGGGTACTATTTTCAAGGGATAAATACTACTATCCTTGCTGTGAGAGTGGGGAAACTGAGGCAAGGAGGTTCTTGGGTCAATAGGTTTGTTTCGCTTTTAACAGTATAACTCTTTCCTGGGTTTATTTGCTTAGGTTTATGTATTAGTATGTTTTGTGTTCTGTTATGGCTTTCCAGTAACTTTGCGTGTTATTGTTTAGGCGGATAGCATTTAGCAACTGTTGGTTGTGTGTGTGTATTAAGGTTCATTTAAGAAAAGTGCAGTGTTTTTAGAAACATTAACAGATGCTGAAGGGATGGGATTTTGTTTTGTTTGTGTATGTATTTGATTTATCTTAACCCTGTTTTCCCGGGTTTTCCTTTTTCTCCCTCCTCCTCTTGTTTTGGATGACGTTCTTTTCAGAAAAAAACACCCCAAGAAGTATCCTTTTCAATTTATTTTCCATATATTTCATCTTGCGTTCAAGTCTCTGACACGGAAAGCTAACTGAGTATGTCTTTCGACCGTGTAAAGAACTAAGATACTCTACTGGTTGTGAAGCTTGTAAGGGAGAGGTATGGTTTTACTGATGTATCAGTTAATTACTAGTATCTGTAACTCACACTCAGAAGATACATGCCGGTTCGGCAGCATTTACCTAAGAGTGTACCTCTCCCACAGTTCAGTACCCTTCCCTGAACCCCCCTGAAGGGTAGGTAGGCAGGTAAGCAGGGCGGAGGGGAGGCTGCACCAAAATAAAGGACTTCATTTCGTCCGTCAGACTTTTCAGGTATTTAACAAAGCTAACCGGTCCACGCTCTCTGGAGCAGCAAATAACCACACAGCTCTTTAACGTCTCTCTCTCAGGCTCTGCTCCAGCAAGCACACGTGTGCGTAGTTTTGCTACGGCGAGCAGCGCAGCGCGAATCCAGTGGATCTATGTGCTACATAAAACGAAGCACGCATGCAGCTCTTGGTAGGACCGAGTCTCTAGATAGGAACGAGTGTCACGAAACTCGTACGTGACATCTGCTTTGCGCCAAACCTGCCGTTTAGCAAGGGCCTGACTTCTAAAAGCATTTAGGTGTTTACGTGCACCTTGGTGTCTTTATAAAGCTGGCACTAATTCCTTATTGAACTATGGATTAAGGGCCTCTGGAGAGTCTGAAAACCTTACGTAGACTTACTTCAGTCAACTCTTAATTCTAAGGGGACTTAAAAAAAGAAAGTTACAATTGTTCTCAGCTGTGTTAAAAGAAAGTGCTTCACAAGCAAGGGAAACGGTCCATCTGACAAAACAAACAAACTGAGGTAAAACACTTCTGTAACTGGGATATTTTGGGGAATTTAGTAGCAGTAAGAGGCACAAAACCTGTGAGAACCGTAACATCATTTGGAAGGTGACACTGCTAGGTTTGACGCCGTTAGCCCTGACAGCTTTAGTTTTGAGACTTTCCGCTCTCCAGACTATTTTCCCGTTGCCTATTTGTCCTTGCAAGGATGCTTCCACCCCACTTTTAAAACACCTAAGTTTGTGCACTGCCTGTGGCTCCAAGGGTTTCCCGGAAGGCTAATATGCGTGCAGTCCTTACGCACCTCTGGAATGGTTTCGGTGTAACCCTGTTCGTGTTGTCCCTTTTGCGCCACAGGAGACAACAACCACCTTGCCTGAAATAAAACCCAAACGAGGGATGCTGACGTGTGGGAGCGTGCGAGGGAGCCGGTGAATAACTTAGGGGGCTGTGAATCTCCGCTCATGCCCACCCTCCTCGACCGCGGTGCTTACGCTGGCGTTTAGGCTAGGCTCTTCCCAAATACCGGCTTCGTAGGCGCAGGGCGGCGGAGATCTCAGCCCCGAGGGCGGGTGGCAAGAGAACTCTATGTAAACATCCTGCTTGGATCAAACGAAGCTGCTTTTTCCATTAAAAACATACGCGTGCCCCTTCCACTCCCATCCCGTCACGGCGCGCGGCCCGAAAGCGCCGCTCCGAAGGGAAGAGCCGTGCTGGGGTCTTCCCTTGCTGGTGAACCCGTGAAGCAGGGAGGATGTTCACTGGCGGGCCAGTAATCCTCAGGAAGCCCTGACACGGCTCAGAGCCCGCGAGGGTTTAGGAAGGAGCACCCCAGGTGCTACCCGGCCCCAAGCGCCAGCCCGTGCCCGGCCGCAGGAGCGCGGGTGCGTTGTGGGGAGGCCGCTGCACCACGCCAACGCCTCCCTCCCCAGCACACGCAGGGCGTTTGGGCATCAAGCGTGTCTGCCGTGGGTTTACTGAGTCGGTGGCGTGAAGCGTGGGGGGTTTTAGGTGGCGTAACGTCGATGGAAACCTGCGGCAGCTCCCGCAGCCCCGAGATACGCAGCCCGCCAGGAGCGTCTCTGGATGCGGTACTTTCCCCGCCCGCCGGGCCTCGGGGTCCGACGGGGGCGACGCTCCCCGTCGCCGCTTCCCCCAGCCCGGGGTGGGGCCGTACCCCCGCCCGGGCACCGCGCCGCCCCGGGGCCTTCCTGCCGGCCCGGGCTGCCATGTCTGTGGCGCAGCAAGGCCCGGGACCGGCGGGAGGAGCGCCCCGCCCGCCGGCATCGCGGGGAGGCGACCGGGTGCCGATACCCGTGAGGGGGGGGGTGGGTGGCCCGCGGCGGGAGACACCCGCTCTGCCCGCCGGGCCGGGCGGCTCATCCGGGGGGCGGTGTGCAGCGAGGCGGAGCAGCCGCCCGCCTTGGGTCGCAGGTTACGGCCGGCTTCCCCCGAGCCGCCGCCGCGCACTTCTCGGCCGACAGCAGAGCGTGACGGGAGGAGGAGGGAGCCGGAGCCGGTTTATTTAATTCAGCCCCTTCGCCTTTAAGGGGCGGGGCCGGGGGAGTTTGCGGAAGCGCCCGGCGAGAAGCGAGCGCTGATTGGTCGGGCGTGGTCTCGTGACGCGGCCGGGCGGCTCCGCTCCCCCCCCGTCCCCCCCCCCCGCGGCACGCCAGCCCCCCGCGTTCCATTGTGTGCGCCAGCGCCGCCGGGCCCCGCCCCCAGGCCTGGCCCCGCCCCCTTTTTCTGTTGGCTCATTTCCGGCCGCCGCCGCCGCCGCTCGCTTCCCTCCGAGGACTCGGGAGCGAAGAAACAACAGCCGCCATTTTGTTTGTGTGTGAGCGACTGAGGGAGGGAGCGAGAGACCGAGCCGGACGGGGCGAGCCAGGGGGAGGGCGGCGCAGAGAGACCCAGGGGCCCGGCCAGGGGACGGGGAGAGAAGCGAGGAGCCGAGACGCCCCCCCCCCACCCCCCCACCCGCCGCGCCAGCCTGCCCGTTCCCTCTCTCCTCCCTCTCTCCTTCTCTCTCCTCCTTTCCCCGATTTCTCTCTCTCCCCCCGCTCCTCCCGCCCCGCTTCTGCCCGCTCCGCCACACACGCCACCGGCGCGGCCGCCGCCGAGCGCCAGGCAGGGGCAGTAGGGAGCCTGCGCTCGGCCCCCGCGCTGTCCCGCCCCACCCCTCCCCCCCCGCCGGGGACCCCCTCCGGGCCATTTAACCCACCCCGGGGCGAGGCCTTCCCCCACCGTAATTTTTCTTCCGTTTTATTATTTTCATTTTACCCCCCCCCCGGCCTTGCTCTTCTCGGAGGGGTCGCTGACCGGCTTCCCCCCCCGCTCCTCCTCCTCCTCCCCGGCTACCAACCTCTTCGCTTCCTTCCCCACCCTCGCGGAGGCGAGGAGCGAGTCCCCGCCGCGCCCGAGCCGCGGCCGGGGCTGTTCTCCCTCGCTCTCCGCGCCCCGCGTAGCCCCTGGGTCCGCGGGAGCGGGGACGGGCGGCCCCCTCCCTGCCCGGCGCCAGCGCTCGCAGCCATCCTCGGCCGCCCGGGAGGGGGGAAGGTAGGCAGAGAGGGGGGGAGGGGCCGGCTTCTTCCTCCTCCTCCTCCTCCTCTCGCCGCTGCTGTGGGATCGGCCTCTCTGCCTGCGCCGGGGGGTGGGGGGGGACAGCCCGCTGCTGAGAGCGAGAGAAAGAGGAAGGGGAAAAGAAGAGAAGGGGAGGGGGGGCGAGAGGGTGTTGAAACCCGCCCCCCACCTTCCCATCCCGCGATCGGTGCTGCCTCCATCAGGACAACAACCCCTCCTCCTTCCCTGCACAACAAGATGTGAAGCGGAGACTCCTGGGACTTATCCTCACCCTCCTCATCCTTCCAGCTCCCCTTTCTGCAGCCATTAGCGACGGGCGAGGAAGAAGCGAGTGGAGCTGGGGACCCCGCGCACGCCTTGCCGCCCTCCCCGCCGCCTCCCCCCCGGCCCCCTCGCTGCCGGTGGGTCTTTTTTCGCAGGGTGGTGTTGGAGGGGGAAGGAGCTGCTGCTAGAGGACGGTGAGCAGCTTTTTTTCTTTTTTCCTCCTCCTCTCCCCTCCTTCGCCCGCCTCCTTGTGGCGATGAGGAGGAGGAGGACGGCGCCGAGGAGGAAGAGGCTGATGGCGGCGGTGAGGAGGCAGCAGGAGGAGGAGACCCCCCGAAGGATGAAGATGATGATGGTGGCGGCGGCGAGGAAGCACCAGCAGCACAACAGCCGGGATTAAATTTACCGAAAACACCCCCCCCCACCAAACCAACCCACCAGCCTTTTTTTTTTTTCTTTTTTTCCCTTTTTTTTTTCCTGGCGGGGGTTTACCTGCTCTTCCCATCGTCTCTCAGCCCTTTCGCCTGGGGGAAGAGGCCTCCTGCCCGCCCCAGCTCCCACCTTCTCTCCCTGCTTCTCCGCTGCCGCCCTCCCGGAGCCCGAGGGGCAGAAAAAGGGGAACTTGCCCCCCCCCCCCCCCTCCTCCTCGACCAGATCCTCCTCGCTCGCTCTCGGCCTTATTGTTGTTGTTGGGCTGTCTCGGGGCCCCAGAAGAAGGTGAAGGCTTTTGGGGTTCACCCCCCACCGTCTCTCCGCTCTGAGTGATTGTCTAAAAAAGAATTAAAAATGGCCGAGAATGTGGTGGAGCCGGGCCCGCCTTCAGCCAAGCGGCCTAAACTCTCCTCACCGGCGCTCTCCGTGTCCGCCAGCGACGGCACAGGTCAGTCTGGGGGCCCGGGCCCTCCCCACCTCTCCGTGCCGCGATTCCTGCCTTTTTTTCTCCCCTCTTTGCCTACATCTCCTCCTCCCTTCGGCCGCTGTTAACTCGTGCCTTGCCTTCGGCCTTCCTGCCCGTTTCTCCCCTTCTCGCTCCGTTGGAACCCAGGGGCTTTAATGGCACGAGGGGGGGGGTGGTGGTGGTGGTGGGATGTCGCTGCTCCTCGGGGTATTTTTTGGAAGTGATTGAAAGCAAAGCTGTTGGGTTTATTGTGCTTTTCGTCAACGGCAGATGCGACTTAACAGTGGGTCATTTTGGTGTCTTTCACAACAGTAGTTCTTGCCGAGCTCCTCGCTAAGCGTGTGCCTCTGATGCCAGTGTCAGAAACACGAAATAGTGCTGAAGAGGATGCTTTTGTACACTTCGTTGTCGAATTACGGGTGTGCATTCGCACGCGCAAGTGTGCGTGTCGTGTTTTATTTTGCGTACGCGAGGGGTTTTTTTCCACAACTCGTTCAGAAACGTGATTTATTTCCCTGCTGTTTTTCTCTTTTCCTTCTTACGTGCGGTCTGCTGATTGACTTTTTACAATCCTCCTTACTCTTCCTTGCAGAAGGATAGCTAAAACCTGCTTTTCTGATTCAAATAGGCCACCGACTTTAGGAAAAAAGAGCTAAACCGAGAATCCAGCTCCCAGGCTTGGGACGTAAGGTTTATCGGGATTCTTACCTTGCTAGAAACGAAATGTTATTTCACCTTACTTGCGTTGAGAGTCAATATGGAGTGCAGTTCATCTCCCATTTCTTTGCTGCAAGACCAAAATGTCTGAAATTCCCCCGTAGACATACGGGCGGTGAAGATAAAGGGGCTTCTCTGCGGTGCTGCAAAGGTCTACGGTGGTGCTGTGAAGGCAAGGTAGAGGTTGGAAACCTTAGGTGTCGGAATCCCTCGGGAATATGAACTGGTTGTACTGGGAGGGGGGACGAGGAACAAAGGGCTGTTCAGCTTTTTAATGCTTCTTGTGAAGCAGATGAAGTATTTGGTGTCATTTTGCGCTGAGAGCACTCGGTTACCTGTCCCACAGGAGTTTCTTTGAACTCGCTTCAGATCTTCGCAGCCTGTGGGATATGGAGGAGGCCTCCTCCTGCCCGGCCGCTGAGCGGTGGTGTTTCTGAAGCCACCGGTGGTCGTCTTCAGTGCAGTGAAAAGATGGCAGAAAAAGGAAGAGCTGTTTGGTTGGTGGTTTTGGTTTTCTTTTTTCAGAAAAGCTCCTCGTTTGACAGAAGGTTTTAGTAGCTGGTTTTTGGTTGAGTGGTGGATGCGATACTGCTTGGAATCGTCTCCAAAATTTAGATTTTTGCCTTCCCCGTTCTTGGTGAATGACCAAGAATGAGTTTTGAAAAGTTTGCGTGCAACTTTTCGAGCGTATTAGATACAGGCGATACTCTGTTGGAATTGGAGGACGTGACTATTCCTAATATCAACAGGTCTCTAGTAAGAGAGTAGAAGAGCCTTGGAGAAGCTGCTCTTCAGCTGGAACTAGTTCTTGGGGGGAGTTTCGTGCCAGACGTGGAAACCGGTACTTAATTCGGTAGTAACCGCTTTTAATTTGTCCTGATGGTGGTTGTCTTGGTCTGTTCAGAGAGGTGAAATAAAAACGTATTTTGTGAGAGAAGTCCTGATGCTTGAAAAACACTCAAGGCGTGTTCTGCTGCAGATGAACGCACGTATCTACGTTAAGACGTTTGCGGTGAAGTAAGGCTTGGATATTGTGAATGTGTTTCAGTTTAGCAGGTGCAGATTTGCACGGAATAGTCTGTTTTAATTGTTAGCTTTCTGGGCAGCTTGATAAATGAACTTTTCACAGTTAGGGTGAAGCACAAGGCATTGTTGGACACTTTCAGTAGTGGACAGATTAGAGGTTTTCTCAAAGTGTTTGGGATTGTCATCACCTGATGGCTATGCAGAGGTTTACAGCCGTGCAAACGCTTCTTAGCTGCTACATAAAACCGACTGAAGGATTCTTACTCTTCTGGAATTTTTTGCTGCTGTTGTTGGCAACTGGTTACCTGGATTTGGGATGGTTCCATTTTCTATGATTTTTTTTTTTTTTAACGTGGTATCGTATCTGTTTCTTTAAATAAAATCAGACCTCTTAACCAATAAGTCTGTTTTGAGGGCTATAGTTTTTTCATTTGCTGCTTTAGAGACCGCAGGGTTTTTTGTCCCACTTTTGCTGTTGTGGGAAACTGCTTTGAAGTTCAGGGGTTTTAAAAAAAAAAAAAATCTGCTCAAATTTCTTTGAAACGGTGCAAGCCGCTTTCATTAAGTAAATTCCACTTATAGAAGCTGTACCTACTCCTCAGTTAATTATAGAAAATAAATAACATGGTGCTTATGTACTTACTCAAGCACTCTTTTTAAAACTGTTAGATTCACAGCATCGTTAGAGGGAAGGACGAGGTAAGAAGCTGGTGCAGCTGGAACTTCGTCCAGCACGTGCGCGTGGTGGGTCTTGCGGCGTGTTTCTTTTGCTGTTAACTTTTTGACTCGCTTCTTAACCTGGAATAGTCTTTTAGCTTGTTAGACACCTAAAACCAATGACTGACTCTAGTTAACTTATTCCCAAGCTTGCAGACATTAAGTGTATTTATACTGGGGACTAATTTGAGTCTAAGTCATGTTTTCGCTGTAAACTTGGATGATACTGATATTCTGGGCTTGGAATGTACTAGATTCCAGTGTTGGTGGTTTTCTTCTAAAAAGAAGTCCGCAAAGATTGTCCTAATACGCTCGATTTATGGGCAGCAGCCAGCCAGAGCTGCGTTTCTCGCTGTTGTGGTGCTGCATCTCTCCTTCTGTCTTAAAAGTCTCACTGTATTAGTGTAGCTTTGAGTTGCTTTGTGAAAGCCAGTTCCTTCTGAAGGAGGTAAGAACGACATTAGACTTAGGGGGAAAGTGAAATGCTTGTAGCGCGTTTTGCAGTAATTTAGAAAGCCTTGGTGGTGTCGGCGTGGTGCAGTACGTTGGAATTTCTGAACGGTCTCGTTTTGTTCTTGAATGTGTAGTGCTAGAATAGCTTCGGGAGCAGGACTCTGCGGATTCCCTTACGCTGCCAGAGGTTTTCCTACAACTTTATTTCGATGTAAGCGTTAAAGGTGTTACAAAGAATAAGGGGAAGGATGCGTAGATCTTGTCCAGACGTTAAGTTTCCCGAGGGCGATGACAGCTTTGACAGTGGCATCACCCTGTGTTGGTAGGGTATCCTTAGCGCAGGGTGTGACACTTGCTGCGGGCACAGCCCTGCTGCTCCAGCGTGGTTACACTGTCAGGAGCGCTCTTCTGCTGACCTTTCCTCAGCGCTAGAAACACTGTGTTGGTATGCTGCACCTAGGCGGAGAAGACTTTCTTAAGCCTTGCGTTAGCTGACTGGTGTACGCTGGTCTGTTTCCCCACCGCCGCTGGAGCAGAGTAATTTGAGTGCATCCTGAAGAGTTGCCTCCTTCGGTAAAGGAGTGGAAGTCTTTCATAAAGATACACTTTCTTACCTGGATGCCTTAAACCAGTGATATTTTTCTTTTTTTTTATTTGTGAACCCCTTTTTTCCCTGCAGTAGTGCAGGTGCGCTGAAAGTGCCGCTTACAGATTTCTATGCGGTACACTCGGGAAAGGAGAGTTTAGTCAGGTTTTACAGCTCCCCCCCTTCCCCCCCTTTGAAATAACCTTTTTTTCTGTGACCTAGGAAAGCTTTCCAGGCTCTAGGTTCAGAACTGCGGTGTTTCATCAAGGACTACAAATGGAGGATACCCCCTGCCTCAGCGTGGTTGTGTGGTATCGTCTCTTCGGGTTGCTACATCCGAAAGCAGGGGTTTAAGCGCTTAGTGTTTCTGGCTTGCTGTAACACTGGAAGGCAGTTTTCTACAGTTAGCTGGCCTGTGTGTTGTCTTAGGGATCAGCGTACGTATTTGTGGTATGTGCCTTCACATCCTTCAGTTTACTATCTCCGAAAGTCTTGCCTTCCTGAGCAATAGCACGTCTTCAATCTCTCTTTCGGTACCCGTCTTTTGTAAAGTTTGTATGTTCCTTTATTTTCAGGAACTGCTTCTGACCTTTAGAACTATGCTCTCCCTTACATCAAAGGTCTGAGACTTGTAACGAAACTTCTCGCCTGGACTATTGCAATTTTGACTGATACTCATCTTTCATTTGTTCCAAATGTATCAGGACGTTTCTTTGCTCAAAATGAATCATATTAATCTTGTTTCGCTGCCTTTTCCAGAGGCATCTGCACGGTTTGCAATTCTGTTTTCAGGCAGCTATGGTTTTTTTCCCCAGTGTTTGTATATACTCCTCTTAAAATGAAATGCTTCTCTCAAATCTGTTTCCTGGCTAGTGTGTGACCAAGTCATTAGCTACATTTAACTTGCAGCCATCAGGTAATATTTTTATCCCTTCTTGTTGAGAGCTACATTTTTTCTTCCCCTAAGCGTTAGTTGTTACGAGAGATGCCTTAAGATCAGGTTTGATGGATGGCATATACTGTAAGTCGAGTATTGCAGTGGTGGATGCTTCTGTGGCAAAACCGAGCATCTTTGCCTTGTAGGATCTCGAAGTAACTGCATTAGGAATAAATTTAAATCCCGTGAATTTAAGCCTGCAACGTTTTCTTTAACAAGTAAACTGATTATTCGTGTGGTGCTTAGTGACTTTTTTTAAAGAAAATCTTTAGTCTGGAGGGTGTCTAGTTCAGGTGATCGCGCAGTTGTGTATTTGCAGAAAACCAAGGTTTTATCAGGGAAGGGCCCAGCAGACTGTAAGGTTTAGTGCACCTTTTTAGGGGATGTGGGTTTCATAAGGTTCGCTGAACTTCTGCTGTAAGAATTCTGATTGTTTGTACCTTTACAACTTGGAGAAAATGACTTTATTATTAGATTTTAAGTTTGTGTGATTTGGCGTGTATGTCTTGCATCTTCTCTGTCGGCTGCTTGGTTATCTCCAGTGTGTCACCTCCGTGTCTTGCTTTGCTGCTTGAGCAGGAGCAGCCTTTCAGTGCTTGTTCCAGCAACGTACCGATACTACTTTAACCTTTCTCATCACCTGAACTAGTGCCCCCTCTGAGAGGGCTTGGCCAAAAGTCGTTCAGATTTACTATATGACAAATGGAGTAATTTTGCTGTGTAGGTTTCACTGGTGGATAAACAACACACCTGTCCCCAGGGATTTGGGTTTTCTGTCTTTACTTAAGCTGTAGCAGCAGGCTCAAGTAAAACACATCTGTCCCTGCATATGGCTGTATGCTCTGACAAAAAACTTCCGTGGTTACGTTGAGTTTGTGGAACTTCAAGTAGAACTCGAACTACGACAACTCGCAGAAGTCCTCTCCCTGGGCAGTAAGTGATGTATCTGGCAACGTGACTTCGTTCTCTTCCTGAATAACAAGTTTTCATAAAATGGATTGGCACGTGGATGTTTTTAAAGTACTGTTAAAAACTTGACATGCTGTGTTCTTCCACAAGCGTTCATTTTGTCCAAAACCTGGCAGAAAATGAGGGAAAGGAGTGCTGCATTCTGATGGACTCAAATCATAGTAACTTGTGGTTTAGTCAGCGATGTCAGGTGTGCTTACAGGAGCGGCAAGGAGATGAAATCGTGGGCCACACTAAGATGTTCATTAAAAATAGTGCGAGTTAGGTACAGGACCTTCAGAACCAGCACAGGTTATTTTCTGTGACTGGTGACTGTGAGATGGGGCAGAGAAAGCTTTTGCTCCCTGCCATTTGATGGTGTGAAACACCTCTGTACTGCGCCTTCTGGTGCCTCGCCGTACGTAAGAGATGCAAATACGTGATTGGCAGTTTCGGGCTTTGTAGAACTCCCAAATACAAGTGAATGGAGAATCTCTCATACAGCGTGCCGATAATGAAATAAAATCCAATTCTCAGGTTGTTTTGGAGGGCTTATTTAGAATTCTGATACTGAATTCTGGCAAAATGCTGGTGTACGGCTAGCTCAGTACAGATTCTGCTGAAGGTGAATTGACTTTTGCATATACCTGGGTGGAATTTCAGGAGCTCTGTGGAATTGCTAGTTCAAGATAAGTCTCATCTGCTGGCTTCTGGGTTTTGTTTACTTGTATATGTTTTTTGTACACAAATTCAGCATTACTTTTTGGTTTTACTCAGGAGTAACGTTGAATGGACTCAAATCAGTAATACTCAGGAAACTGGCTTGGCTTTTTGGTAATTGTATATGCAGATTGCATCATTTCAAAGTCGTCCTTAGCCTGACAATGAAGTGAACTTTACTCTTTTGAAACTGATTTGTAATCACTTCTAAAATGAAACTGAATCACTGTGTGCGTGCACATAGGGGTGTATGTATTTCCCTCCCTAGCTGCCTGTACCCTTTGTTTGCGCAGCAGGCCAGCAAGGCATCTCTACTTGCCTGACTTGTGTGCACCGTGGCCCACGGTCTGTGGCTCCCAACTGAAATGCCGTTCTTGCCATTCCAGGATAGCACAGCCCAACAGTAGGTTAGTTGAGGTGGTCTTAGGGGAATTTCGGTGGCGTACACAGGATAGTCTTGGGAATGAGACTGCTAATTTAGAGACCTTTCACTACAGTTAAAGGTAGCCCAGTGAAATTTCCGCAAAGAGCAGCGTGTTCGCAAGGAAATGAACTGTGTGCCTTCAGCATTTTGGAATTAAAATATCAAAATTTCATCTTGTTTGGGCCATCAGTGATGGCAAGACTAGTACCTTTGCACCGTGTTAGGTAGCAGCGTGAGTAGGCAGGTACACAGTGTCTCTGAAATTCCCCCTTAAGTAATGTTAAACCATTAAACACCCCCTATCTTGATTCTTGCACCTGCTCTTTTCCACTGGTTTACACCACTCCTGCTTCCCTAGAACAGCTACAATTCCATATTCCAGAATCGTAACCGTTGAATTTTCACTATGGTTTTCAGTGGTAAGCACCTGCTGACATCTGTGTCTCTAAATATTGGGGCTTGAGGAACTTTGAATAATGAAAATAAAACAGTTTGTTACAAATACAATTTTCTTCTGAATTTGCAAAAAACCATGCACCAGCCAGAGCCTGCTAAAATTGGTGGGTTGGTTGATGTTAGTTTGGGACACGTGTGACTTAAACTCGCAGGTTATAGACATTGCAAAATTGAGACTTTTTTCCTTAAACAAGAGTTGATGTGTTTGACACCAGTGTTTGAATACAAATTTAGGATAGCTTAAAAACGGAGAGAACAATGTCCTAATTTTAGGGCTTCGGTAGATGTTGAGCGCTAAGTTGTTGCTTCTTCAGAATGATTTCTTTACGCTCGTAAAATACTTACCCCTGGTTGGTAGGAGTAATAATGAAATCATGTGCATTCTAGCCCACTCTCATCCAACGAATTGGGCTTTGACCAGCAAACGTTTGGTTGTTTTTACAAAAATCTGTGCCTGTAGTTGTGCGCTACCCTGACATGCTAACGTGTTTCGTGCCTTCGTGTTTGCTGTCTGCCGGGGGCAGTTGAGTACGGCCCTTTTAGATGGGTTTTCTGCTTGTGTTCTTTGCAGATCCAGTTCAAATGAGCAAGTTGCTTGGTGATGTGAACAAATTCAGGTCTTTTTTGGATTATCAGGGAAGGAAGGAGGCGGTGCTTCCCCAGCTTCTTGCAGGGCACAGAATTAATATCAGAGTCTAATTCTGAAGACTTTGTTACCCAAATAGAGTGCTGTAGAATAAGAGTTCTCCGTAGCTGTTGCCTAAGCGTTAGTGAAGAGCTCTGTGTCATACTTCCGCTCCGGGGGTGAGCGATGATTAGGAGTGGAGCGATGTCCTAGCGTTTTGGAAGCAGTGGTTGCAATGATGAATCTAGACCTTGATGTTTTAGGCTGATGCTGAATTTTTGCTCCTTTCTTTTGCATCAAATTAGTAGATTAACTCTACGTTTTTAAATTAGGAAAAAGGCTTTGGTAGAGTTTGTGTCACCATTGGGTAATTGTGGCTTCCTAGAGGATCTACATGAAAAGCGTTCTCCTTAATGGGCTTTAATGGTAAGACTAACTCTCATCTCCCAAGTGCTGTACAGCAGAGTTGTCTCACACCCACCTGGTAGGAATCTCAGCGTTTTTGCCTCTTTCTTAGACACGGTTTGGTTTTGTTGGTGGTTTCCCCCCCCCCCCTTTTAAAACTGTCTGAACGGGTCTGCCTTAATTCTCTGCCATTGCAGAGGCCTTGGGAATTTATGATTTTCTCTATTAGCACTTTGCTTCAAGTCTGTGCTTCACCTTTGCTTCTGCATTTTCATGGATCCCTGAGAATCGTCCGGTGAGAATGTGTCTCCTTACTTTGTTCTGCCTTTGTTTAATTTTCATGTTTTGACTTCCGGCTTGCTTTTTTAAAGGCATTTCAGACTCTACATTTTAGGTCTTGTAATGCTGGTGCTTGACTGCAAGCTTCGACGGCCGGTTTCTCTGGAGTATTGGTTGTACCCTGTGGGCACATTCTCTGACACCTAGGCCCGGTTTGATTCCTGGATAGCTTTCGTGTCGCCACGCAGGGAAGAGGCGACCTCGGCGGTTTATCGTTACACTTTGCCTGCACGTGCAGCTAAAGGTATCATGTTTTCTGTGTAGGCCAACATGGTCTGTGGCTCCCGTCAACCCCGTCACACGCAGGCTTTGTAGTCAGCCTCCTGTATTAAGCCTTGTCCACTTGTTTCATTGTGAACCTAACGACTGTGATACGATTTGATCCGCTGATAGGTTTGGGGAGCCCAGAAACATTTGTGCAAAAAGGTGACTGCTCAGCAGCTTTCTAATTTGATACGTCTGTGTTCGGAATATAATATAATAAATGGGAAGCAGGGACAGGAACTGTCAAGTCTCGTATCTGTAAGTCAGCAGCGAGGTAAGCGCTGGAGTAGGTCGTCGTCTTGCACGTCTGGCACGCAGGGTTCTTCGCGCGTCACTGTTCACACATGGTGCTGTTTCTTCAGATACACCAACTCTTCTTCGAGACTGAATGTCTTGAGTCCGAGGGTCCAGTGCACATGCGAACAACCCGTTCTGGCTGCGCTGTTGTAGCGTGTGGGCAAGTTCTGAGAAAACCAGTATTACTCCCTGCAGCCTATTTGCAGGAACCAGATAATCTCCATATTGATAGAAACGCCGGTTTTATTCAGAAAGGTGAATAGAGGTCTGTTGTCTTAATCCAGAAATGAGAAAACAGCTGAGTCATGACTGGAGGCTAGAAAGCATGCAAAAGAAACTAGCGTGTGCTGCTTGAAACCCACACGTCCCTTTCTTCACTAGGTGGTTGATAGGGGTGTATTTTCCCTCTGTTGTGTGCCTTGTCGGAAATCTCCACCTTGCCTTGCGTGCTTTGAGAGCTGTTACATCACTGGGGCTGCCAGGTGCTCTTGCAGCAAAACTAGCTCGAAATAAATACTTTCTGACTCGCTGGAAAACTGATCTCTTGATAGGGCACCGATGGCTTGCCAATTTAAGGATTTTGATTGCACACCTTGAATCTGTACTCGTTTGAAGTCCGTTTTGGTGCCAGCTGGGCAGTTTCCTTACATCGGATCAGATGCTATCAAAGGCAGACTTCTTAGAAGTGGGGTCCAAAACTAAGAAAACATTGCAGAGTGTGCCACACAAGTCAGCACACGGATTTTTGAAGCTTAGGGTGCAGGTCACTACACAATCCGGTGCCACTGGACTGCCATTGAAGGAAATGGATCTGCGCTAGCTACTGTCTTTTCTGACCCGCTTCCTCACTACCCATCTGATGTAGCCAGGGCAAGTCAGGCCAGTTTATTACTACAAAAAACCCTTGCTTAAGTGTTCAGTAGCGGTGTACAGTTCCTAAAAGGAATTATTATATGCCTGCGCGTGTTGAGACTACCTTAGGGTAGACTTTTTGAATACCTACTTAAGGGGGGTTTTTGGTGGAGGTACTTTCCTTCTCTTTCCTTTGAAACTTACGTGACAGTAGCAATCTATTCTGTATCTTCTTGTTACCTGTGGAAAGAAATACACTAACAATACCATAAATAACATCATGTGGAGTCAGCCTGTGCCGCTCTGTTGGGATGAAGATTTAGCTTTACCGCTTAGTGCCTGCATATTACTGAATGGTTTTGAGCTCTTAGGGTATAATCAGACAGAAAAATTGGGATGTAACCGAACAGACAGTATCTGGCCTAAGATCTCTGGCAATGATAAATCAGGTAGACAGACCTTTGCAGGACTAACCTGCCTTCATTGTCTTCCCCCCAAGCTTTTTGTTAGTAAGAAATCTTCTTGTGTATCCTTAATGAAACAGATTGCAAGGCTGGCAGTGGGCTCAGTGTACTGGAAAGTCAGTCAGGTCTCTGGATATTGATTACCATCATCTTAAGATATGCCTTTGCCTCTTGTGTGAGTGTATGTGCCATTATCGTCATGTAGTCTGTGAGCTGCCTTGCCAGTTTTTGGGTTTGTCATAGGTAGAGCTCTCTACAGTGAGCTTTCCTACATGTGGAAGACTGTGAAATGGATTGCAGCTGTTGCTCCATACACACACAAAGTCTTACTGATCTTCATGGTCTTTTGAGGCTCTTCATGTTTCAGTCTGTATCTGAAAACCTCTGCTTCCTGGCAGTTGGCTAAAAATGTGATTTTTTTCATAGTTGACCAGACTGTCTGCTGGCTGAAGAAAACTTTGAAGTTTTGGTTTTGGAAAAGACCTATAAAAAGAGTAAATACACAGCAGAATAGTCCATTGTTGATATTTACTACTTATGATTTTGGTTTGCAGCTGATAGTATTCTTTTATGATGAATCTTTTGGTTTGTGTTATCTAGGATTAAAAATCCTAACAAGTTAGTTTTATATGGAAAGATCAATTTACTTCTGTTTGATATAAAGAACTAATCTGGTTGGGATTGTCTCACAACCCTTTAGTGGTTTGATTTTGGTTTTGTTTTTTAATGTAGCTATTGATTTGTTGTGAATTGAGACATTAATTTAAAAAAATGAAACCATTGAGACTTTAAGACCTTTTTCTTCCTGTTCACGGGTGGCACGGAATGACCAGGCCAAGGAACTCAGGTAGCTTTTACCTGGATATACTCCAGTTGGATATGAGCGAGTAAGCCTTAAAGCTGGAATTACCTTCTCATTTATGAGGAGGGAGAATTTAAAAAACCAATGAGATCTTCAGGGAAGCAAAATTATATTTTCTTGTGAAGAAAGATGAGCAAGTCTTTCAGAACAAGATCGCACCGCCCCTGTGCAGTGGTGTGTCTGAAATCGTCTACGTGGGTCTTTCTGAGAAAATACTCGGTGGTGGTTTGAAAAATGAATTAGTTCTTCACGTTTAGACATTTACTGATGGCTTTTGGCGGGGTGGCATTGTGAGTGGCTTAATACACAGCGGTCTGATGGCAAGAAAGGTGAAGTGGGGAGTTTTGGTTTGGGCCTCGCGCTGTGCTGGAAGCTGTGCCTGTTGAAGAGCCGAAGTTCCTTCCTGGCTACGATCAGTCACAAAACTGGCCTTTGAGCTGCGTCGGCATCTTCGCCTCAACAGCTGTTTCCTAGTTTGCAGATAGGTTGCTGCGTGCTGCCATTATGCCCATGTTGTAGCTGTGGGGTTTGTGCTGGGTCGTGTTCTTCCCAGACACTTCACTTTTGTTTTCAGTTTTGTTTGTACATCATTAAGGTGATTTTTTTTTTCCCCCCAGACAGCAGACAAACTTGTGAATTACTGCTTGTATTTTTTACTTCGTCCTCACTCATGGCCTGCTTGTCAGGTTATTAGCCAGAGTGTTTTCTGGATGTAGTTGGTGCTTCAGCGTTTGCCTGTTAAAGGCATTTTAAGACAGAGCTGTTTAAACTGTCATCTATTTTTTTGGTTGCTTTGTCCATTTCCTTGGTCTCCCCTCTCATTTGAGGGTCTGTTCCACTGTAACTCTTCCCATGTTCATCCCTACTTAATTCTTAAGCTAACCACTGGGCAGTGTAAGTTTACTTTTGCGAGGGGTGTGTGTTTTGAGATGTCTACTGACACAAAACTAAATGTATCACTTTAAATGGAGGAGAACTTGGACGCAGCTTTGTTCTTCTGAATCTTCCTTCACGTCTGAATCTTCAAAAAATACCAGTCAGTGCTGAAGAATACTAGTGATGCAAGGGAAAGGTCAGGCTTTAGCATGGGTGCAGAGCGCAGCTTTTAGCACGAGATTACATTAATGAAGAATGGGCTAACGGATTTTAATAGTTCTTCAGCGGAAATTTTCGTTCCGTCTCCAGTGCTTTGCAGTAATGAAGAACACATAAATGGAGTTATGAAATCTCCTCTGTTGTGGTGTACCTGCATTCTTGCCAGCCTCATACCATGTTTTCAGAATTCTCAAGTCATGATCTTATCTGTGATAACAGTAGCGAAGTTTGTAGAAGCTCCGTTAGTGCTGGCGTTTGGCAGTTTGGGTATGGTATCGCGGGAAACGTTTTGAGCAGATTTCTGATGCTGATGAGCTTTTCTGACTTATGCACTGTTTAACTGTAGTCGTTTTCCATTAATATTTGGACCAAGTCATCTTGCCAGCCTCTCTAGAATTGAGCCTAATTGACACTTCCTTTTAAATGCAGTTGCTGAGATAATGAGCAGTAGTTTAGGTCGCTGTCCAGATCTGAAGCTTTTGAAAATGCGGTGCAATACCTCCTGCAGAGCATCCACGGAATGACCTTTTTGGCAGAAGTGATGCTGAAGTGTTCCAATAGTTAAGATTAAACCCCCCCTTCCTGTACTAGGTATTCCCAGATTCCAAATACTAAGCTCTGCGGCCTAGTTGTGCGTAGCTGCCTCACACAGTGGCTCAGCTTTTAGCCGTAAACTCGCTAGGCTATTTTTGTTTTAACTGCCATAGATTAAATAAACAGGTCAAGGTGCATGCTCCTGCAGACATAAGAACTTGTTTTCTGGAGCAAATTGATCTGGCTATGGTGTAACATTCTTGTAACTATACATCCCAAATCTTTCTGCATTGGGTTACCTTGGGGATTGCTTTGCATGGGCTCTGGAGATGGAAATTTGTTGGGTTTTTTTAATCCTAGTGTTTTCTCACAGCTTCATGGCCAGGAGGAAGGTTACTTTGATTGTTTTCTGTCAGTGTGTGTTTGCTGTGGGAAGATACTGTCTGTCCAGTGAAGTTCAGTGGACTTCTGCAGTTCTGGGCTGGGAATGACTGGATGTAGAAGATTAAAAAAACCAAAACAAACAAAACCCCACAACAACAAGAACAACCGAAAAAAAGCCCAAACAAAACAAAAAAACAGAACCCCACAACCAAACCTCTCTAATATTTTATAAATAGTAAACATTTTTTTTTTGAAACTGTGTATTAGTTATGTCTCTTCCAAAAATGACAGAATTCAGTGGAAGTTGAAAGTGACAGTACTTTCCCATCAACCTTTTAATTCTTTGTAATAATTACTGTCTAATTCCATTGGCTAAACCTGTGGGACTTTCTTAATGCAGCTTTTTTTCCTTTCCTTCCTTGTCAAATTTCTCAAGTTGAGAGTTCATAGTCTGGGGTACCTGGTGATCTTTCAACACAAATTGGTGTAGGAGAGTGAAGTAGAATGGTCTTCTCTGGTTTAGACTCTGTAAAGTTTAGAAATTACTGTTATCGTGACAAATTGAATCGTGGTCAGTAACGACGCATACGGGGAATTTTGCTGGAACCTATAAAGTGAAGTTTTGCGCGTTGCTTGAAATAAAGAAGAAGCTAATGAACAAGATTTTTCTTCAAGACACTATTGATTGCTGTGACCTTATAAAATTTGTTTTGTTTTTCAGATTTTGGATCACTCTTTGATCTGGAACATGACTTGCCAGATGAACTGATCAGCTCCACAGAACTGGGACTCACCAATGGTGGTGACATTAATCAGCTGCAGACCAGCCTTGGCCTGGCACAAGATGCTGCCTCTAAACACAAGCAGCTGTCTGAACTTTTACGGGCCGGTAGCTCCCCAAATCTCAATATGGGGGTTGGTGGCCCTGGCCAAGGCATGGCCAGTCAAACCCAACAGAATAGTCCTGGAATGGGAATGTTAAACAGCATGGTGAAAAGCCCCATGGCACAGGCTGGGTTGACTTCTCCCAACATGGCGATGGGTGCAAGTGGACCAAACCAGGGTCCTTCAGCCCAATCCACAGCAGGAATGATGCCAACAGTGAACAGTCCAGTTAATCAGCCTGGCATGGGAATGAACACAGGGATGAATGCTGGCATGAATCCTGGGATGTTGGCAGCAGGCAACGGACAGGGAATGCTGCAGGGGCAAGTCATGAACGGTTCAATTGGAGCAGGCAGAGGGCGACCTAATATGCCGTACCCAAACCCAGGAATGGGTGGTGCTGGTAACTTGTTGGCTGAGACACTGCAACAAGGCTCTCCACAGATGGGAGGACAGGCTGGACTGAGAGGGCCGCAGCCTGGAGCCATGAACAAGGTAAGAAGCTAAAGTTACTACTTCCCCTTCTCGTTGACTTTGTTTTGTCAGATTTATTCCTCTGCAGTATGGGTTCTGTAGAACAGGATTTGTTTACTTCTAAGAGTCCTGGATCATGTGGTAAATAGTTTATAGGATGCTGAGGTGGAATTTTTGTGGCAGTCATGGGAGGTGAAAATTGAGTCTTGCCCAACGAGCAAGACTATTGCTAGATTGAAAAGCCTATATTAGAAATACCACGCCAGTACAGATTATCAACAGCCCTGAAAAGCTGATTGTATTTTATTCTGTTTCATGCTTTGTCCACAAATGTATGTTTCCGTCTAATGTGGTGCTGATACAGTGAGGGTGATGGGAATCCTTCAGGACCTTTTAGATGTTGTGGTGCTTTTTTTATGGGACTGTACTGGGCTCACGTGGCAAGGTTTTGGTAGCGGGGGGGCTACAGGGGTGGCTTCTGTGAAAAGCTGCCAGAAGCCTCCCCTGTGTCTGATAATGCCAGCACCAGTCGGCTCCAAGACAGACCTGCCGCTGGCCAAGGCCAGGCTAATTGCAGTCATAACACCTTTGTGATAACGTGTTTAAGAAGGGGGGAAAAAAAAGCCAGAAGAGACTTTGCAGACAGAGAGAGGGAGAGATGTTAGAGAGACCTCTGCAAACACCAAGGTCAGTGGAGAAGGAGGGGGAGGAGGTGCTCCAGGTGCCCAAGTGCAGATTCCCCTGCAGCTCATGGAAATCCACGGTGGAGCAGAGATCCACCTGCAGCCTGTGGAGGACCCCACACCAGAGCAGGTGGATGCCCAAAGGAGGCTGTGACCCCGTGGGAAGCCCACGCTGGAGCAGGCTCCTGGCCGGACCTGTGGCCCTGTGGAGAGAGGAGCCCAGGCTGGAGCAGCTTTGCTGGCAGGAGTTGTGACCTCATGGGGAGCCCACACTGGAGCAGGCTGCTCCTGAAGGATGACACCGCATGGTGCCAACTCGGTTCTCATTTTAAAATTTACAAAGGCTTTGTCTATAGGAGAGTAAACCAGAAAGCTGGAAAAAACCATCTTTTTTTATACTGGGAAGGGAGATAGGTGTGCTTTTGTAGTTTAGGAGGTTGGAAGAAAGTTGTCATGAGTGACTGAAAAAACGAGAGGAGACCTACCTGTTTAAGTGACAAGGAGATGCCCAGACTTAACATTTGTCGTGCATAACTAGCTGGTTTAGTGTAGGGAGCCATTTGAGTATTTCTTAAGTTTTTAGTGCTTTAAGTGTTTTCTAAGCTTTTGATTAAATGTTTCATTTTAGCTGGGTATTTTGTGTTTCCTGGCTAATGAGGGGCAGGTTTTTCTGAGGTGCTTTGCAGTACCTGAATAGATCTATCTTGCGATGCGTAAAGTCAGTCCTTTGGAGGGCTTGGAATGACACATAACATAACCTGTAAATGTATTTGAAAGATAAATGAAAATTGGGCTGGGTATTAATGATGTTGCTGTGCTTTAATGTGTTTAGTAAAATTATTTTAGTGTCTTGTGAACATTGTTAATTACGAAGTTCTTTGATCTTAGCTGTTTTGCTTAAGCTCAGCGCGCTGCTAACAATGGTTCCGGTGTACATACATGGCTGGTAATGAGTTGATTTTGTGGTCTGGTCGTTTCGGATATTTCTGCCTGATAGGAAAGATGTTGCAAAGTTTGATTGTTGCAGTAGAAAACTTGTATGCAGTTTACAGTGGAAAGGAATATGTCACTGCTTAAAGGTATTCTTGTACTGGAATTCTATAATGCATCAATCGTTATTCTTTGGCTGGAAAAAAATTCAGTTTGATCTTAAGAAAGCTGTATTCAGAGGTCAAAAATTGATGTGTTGGGTATTTGGGTGAAGTGCAACTTCTTAATCCTTGCTTATCGGAGCTGAAGTAGGGTTATGTACTATAATAAACTCTGTTACCTAGGAGAACTAAAGAAAGGACATGAATCAAGCTTTTGGGTGATGAAGTCCAAAATTAAATTGTCTCCCTCGCTTGCTTCCATTCCAGCATGTGCTGTACATGTGAAGTAAGAACGTTGTGCTTTTGGGAATATTCAGGCCAAATACATGATAGCTTCTGGTATTTACTTCGTAGTCCCAGACCGGTTAAAAATACGAAAGAGTTCTTTAATTGCTGATTAAACAAACCACGAGACTTCTGGTGGAAGTACGGTGGGTACAGCCCTCATAAAGGAGTGGAAACTGCGGGATGAGAAAGAACGGTCTGAAATGGAGGCTGAAATTCCAGAATGTCTTCAATCGGTTTGGTTGTTGGCAGGGAGCCTGCGTTTCGCTTCATGCAGCGGAGTTAGGGCAATCTGACAGCAGTAATGTCTGACCGTTTTCTCTCTCCGCCCATCTGCTTTTGTGTTTCCCCACCTACAAATTTTCAAGAAGTAGATGAAAACAGAGGACCCTGAGCAGTCGGCTTTACAAGCCAGGTTTCCTAATTGGTAAATTTAGTCCTGTGTTGCTGTTAATGTGGGAGTTTGTGTAATAACTTCTGCAGTGATGAAGGAAACCTACGGAAAGTGTGCCGTATCCAGGAGCTGGCCTTCAGTAGGAGAAGAAACCCAGACCTGACGCTGGTGGTGGTCAACCTCATGGGGTTGGCTCGCCACGGTCAGCCCCTCTGGGTGAGGGGAGGGTTGCCTCTGGGAGCGCTCCAGGTGCAGCGGAGGTGTGTTGTCTGCAGTAGTTTGTACGGAGGTGGAGCTGAGGCTTCCTGTGATGTTAGCTAATTGGGAGGGAGGATGTTACGCTCTTCTGACAGTAAAGATGAGCTCCAAGCGCCTAGGCAATTTGGAAAACAATGTTGGTTACGGTTCTGCTTTGTGCTGTTGTCCTGTGGAGTTAGCGCAGTGTGTTCTTGCTCCCCCCCCCAAACATCAGCTGGCACGTGGAACGCTTGCTGTGCACGTTAGCCGCGTAGTTCCCAACTGTCTAGTTGCACGTGTTAGTTTTTAGGACTCACTCCCAAATGGCAACGTAAGCGATAGGTTTGGGGTCGCCTGGTCTACAAGAGCTTGTACTGCCATAATCTGCCGCTTGCATCCTGTGGTCTAGCGCTGTAGTTTTGTGTGTGACGTGAGCAGCCACTGGCATACAAAGATGCGGTTCTGACTGCGTGCCGTCTCTCTGCCGGTCGTGTGGCAGGCTGTGCTGAGGAGCTAATCCAGGCTTGAAACTCATATGGTCGTTTTAAAGTAATAAAAAGGCGAGTTTTAATTTGAATTGTTTTTCTGGCCCAGTTTCTACTCACCAGCTAGAAAACTAGTGCTGATATTAGGGAGGGGACACATTAAAGGGGTTGATATTGCCAGTCAGAGGAGGGTGTGGACCCTGCTTGGGTGACAGTACCAGCTTAAAAATGCCTATGAAAGTCTAGCCTGAAAGGAACTGTTAGAAGTTTGGAGGCAGAGGGAATTGTAACAAGTTTTGTGTTCTTGAATAGCTTTTTGTTTTCTATGTGCCTGGTGGTGTGCAAGCTAGGAGGATGACAGATGTGCCTATTACTCTTAAAGCAGTATTTTGGAAATTGTTTGCAACATTTCTTTCAGTGTTTAAGCATTTTTTTTCCCCCCCCTGAGATTTTTGTTTCACTAGATAGTTTTATAGCTTTGAATAATTTAAAAGCAAACAGATAGCAACTTCAGGCACTATAATGAGCTCAGAAAAATTAATGTTTCCGGTTTTGAGCCATTATCCATTTGGAATTACATCTAGTTAAAACCTTAGGTTTGTTGTTCTGCTGCGTCCTGTCCAGAGTGCCCAGTTACAGCCTTACTAGGGGAGGAGGGTATTTTGCGTGTAAGTCGGTGTGTGCATTTCTGCGATGGCAGTGCTTTACCCCAAAGTCATGATGTTCACCTGCCCTTCAGGTCATTTAGATTTCACCTCCCGCTGATCCAAGGAACGTTCTGTTGCTTAAGTAACGAAATGCATGTGAAGGCAGCTCGGATCAGTAAAGGCATTACTACTACCTCTGCTAGTGAGTGTTTCACTTGCATGGGAAATTATTTGAGATGTTGAGAGTTCCACTAGCGACTCTTTGTCCTTTGGCTTACTGTTTGACTATGTACAGGGTTCTCCTGTTACAGTGGATGCGCTTGGTTTCATCAGTTTCAGCTCAGTTAAGAAGAACTGATGGCAGTATTTTACAAAGACAAATGTCATTCTTCAGAACCTCCATAACTCCCTTTAAGTAAACAGCAAGAAATTTCAGAATAACAAAATTCTGTTCAAAGCTGCGGAGAGATTGAAGGTGTCACCCTCAAATTGTAAAATTAGACAAAGATAATAAAAGCACCTAATGTTCCTTAGTGTTAGCGTATTCAGTGACGCTTTCCAGGTACAAGGTCAGTGTTCTTGGTTGCCTTATTATTTTCGTTAGCTGTTTGATTCAACAGGTAAACGTATCCGTACCGTTGAGACTCTCTGACCAAGCGTGCCACCCGATAATCCATTACAAGTGTAGTTGTGTGTTCTGGTCCTTTGCTTATTCTTCTTTGGGGAACCAAGGTAAAAAAATAGATAATTGCTCACTGTGTCCCAGGGAGGGCTATAAGGGAGGAATGTTTGTTTATGAGGGAGAAATGGACCAGTAAAGACTTGTCGTTGAGTCTAAGTTTCTGGGGTGAAGGGAGTTTATTGAGCAAGTGGCAGTGAAGTAATGCTGGTGTCTTGCAATAGGCATCTTTAAATGCATACTCAAGTGCAAGGAATAGCGATCAATACCAGTCCTTGGAAAGAATGCAGGAGATACCACTGGTGAAATTTAGTTAAGTTATGCCTGGGTCCAGCAATGCTCTGCTGGTCAGTGGAATGGCACTAGGAAGTGATGTACAACAAACTCCTGTTTTTAAAGAGCCGGCTGGAATTTACTAAAACTAACTTTCCCGGTTTGGGAAAATTAATTAACTTCCACTTGTGAAGACACGGATACGGAAAGGTAGGAGATACCATCCGTATGGTCTTAAACTAGTGTGACACGCACTGCAGCTACCCTGGTAGAGATACATAGGTGATAGTGCCAATGGTGGGTTATTTGGAAGAACGTTATTAAAATGTAATTCTATTTCTTTACTTCCCCATGCTTACATTTACCTTTGCAAATCTTAAAACTGGTCATTGCTAAATACTGTTGCTGTTGTCTAGTGGCTTTCAACTATGAGACTGTTAGTGAAGTGGTTGTCTTTATAGAGAAACAGAGTATTTGTAACACCTGTGTGCTTAGCTGTAACAGGTATTCCTCCTCAATTTGTACTCTGTGCTATCAACAGTAAGACTAGAAGGAGAGTTAGTTACTTGACCTTCTTTCTGGACTGAAGGTGCGTGTGTTTCATGGCATTAGAATAAAACTTTGGGGGATTTCCTTCTTCTGTAGCTGCTCTTCTCAGACTGAGGGAGTGTCTGAACAGCCTTATCTGATGCTGCTTGTGAACTAGGATGTTTCCTGAACTCATGTCACCTGTGTCCTTCACATGGCGAGAGGTGCACATCTTCCACGGGAGGCAGGAAGGTCAAGCTGTTTTCCACTGTGTACGTAGAAGGTGTAACCATTTGAGGTTAGCTTTGCTGTTGATTAGCCATGCACCATTGTCTTTTGCTGTTTTCCGTGTTTCCTCCTTTACTGTGATGTGGATTTCTGTCTGCTTTTCCTTGCATGCAAGTCCTTGCGTATGTGATGAAAGTAAGCTGAGGCTGTGAGGTGAGGAGAGCGCAAAAACCAGATGGGATGGATCAGGGGAGAAATGGGAAGAGCAGTGGAAGGAGGTGGTGGCCAGGAAGGAGTGAGTAGAGGTTGCACTCGCTGACTTGTAGCTGTGATTCAGGCATGTATGTTTTCGCATGGTGTTGCAGATGAAGCCTTGTATGTGTCTCATGCAGTGGGACTGACGCCACCTTTCTTTGCCTGGCACTTCTGCACTCCGTCGTTTATCTGCCCTCACTCCCAATGGATCACTGATATGATGATGAACTGGATGTCAGTCTCTCCGGTTGTTTCCTACTGATAAAATCATAGAGGATTATTTTTATCTTCCTTCTGTAGTCATGAGGTCATCGATTTCTTCCTGTTTGATGTTTCCTTTTACTCGTGTTTCTCAACATGTCACAGCAAACGACACGAGCATGCGCCTGCTTCTTGTGCCAGGGTTACAAGGCCACCTTGTGCCAGGTGAAGAACCTCCCAAGTGACCCTTCCTTTGCCTCGGTCTAGAGTTGCACGCAGGTGGCTGGTGTCAGGTTAGTGGGTCTGTGGCGGCAGTACCGGGAGGCGTTGCTGTGCGGTTCACCTGTGGATCTGGCAGGTGTCAGTCTCGCCTGGGCCAAGTGATGGCTGCTGATTTGTTCCAGGAGACCTTCAGGCATTTGTTTTAGTTTCGTTGGGTGCTGAGCGAACGTGTGGCTTTCGGAGTCAGTTTGGCACACTTGCCCTCCAACCTGGCCTGTGCTTCTCTGGCCATTGCCTCTCCTGTAGGCTGTGATGGGGAGCTGAGGGTTACCCTGTCGGGAGCAGCTGGGCTGAGCTGGGCATGTAGGCTTCTGCTGCCAGGTCCCCGGGTACAGCGGACGGGGGAAGTCCCCTTGGTGGGGTGGATGATGGTTCTCAGCGCTAGGCAGAGCGGAGCCCTCTGTTTCAGCCTTCAGGGGACTGGTTTTGCACCCCAGGCAGTGCCAATGGCTCATGCTTGAGAAAACTCTAGAGATTTTTGTGCTGGGCCAACTTGATGAGTATATTTGAAAAATCCAGATGCTTCACCTAAAGTTCGTGTGCGGTTGTGCTGCAGATACAAAGGTTGATTGGCCTGGTCAGACCTCATCCCTGAGCTTCCTTCTGGGGAGGGACGCAGCAAAGGTACTTTAAGCCTCGGTTTGGGTTTCCCCCTGCAGTCAGGACCGAGCTGGCTCATCAGGCCACAGTTGTGAATCCTTTGGTGTCAATGTGCAAAGTCCTCAGTTGTCCGAACTGGGCATCTTGATTTCTCCCTGTGACACCAGGGTGTGAATATGTGCCTTCAGCCTTCAATTCCTGAATTGCTCGGTTAGGTGTGGTTTTGAAGGCTGATAGCAGCATAAGGTACAGAACTCGTGTGGGGGCAGTGTTAGTCAGCTTGGTCTGCGTTTTAGCGTGCTCTCAGGTGCCAGCTAACTGGGGGAGCTTTGATTGTTGGTGAACTTGAAAACTTGGCTTAGAAGGTTCTGGGTTTGGAGATGTACCTGCTTTCAAAACCCTTTCTGGAGCCAAAGGGATCAGGCTGTCTTAGAGGAAAACAGACCTTGTTTTCTTAAGGAAATCATTCCCACTGTCAGTCCTTCATGAGGCTGCGAACCTGTTGGTCAGTTGGAGCAGCAGTGATAATGGGCAAGAGTCCTGAAAGTGTTTGCAGGCTCCTTATGTCTGTCTTCTCTCTTCCCCTTCTGGCACATAAGATCTTAGTAGTCGTCTGAGGGAGAGACAGGAAGGGTTTGAGCCTTACCTGTTCTGGTTTTGACAGCAGCTGCCGCCTCAGTCACCTGCCATATGCGTATTCATCGCAGCTAGGGCATGGCGGGGTGGTGCCAACGGAGACAGAGGGAAGGAGGCTTTTGTCGTTCTGCCTGACCATTGCATAGTTCATCTGCGATGGGTAGAGACTTTTCATTGCTCTCTAATGAGTTACTGCTGTGTGGTTATGGTTATTGCTTGTGTGTGGAGGAGGGAGGGGGTGTCCTCAAGGGGATTCACTTGTACATATCGGATCTGTAAAGTGGCAGGTTCTTAGTGGATTTTGTGTTCCTTTTCCAGTAGCTTGTGTTTGATCCTGTGTTTTTTTATAAATGCAAACTGGAGGCTGTTACAGCGGGTTGGCAGATGTTCCAACCTGTGATAGGAAGGTGTAATCTCGGGGCATGTGGGTTACTTGTGTGCAGGTTGGAGAAGCTTGGTAAGGAGTAGAAACAAGGTGTTTCGACTAGGGGAGGATGCTGTGAGAATAAATGTAGGTGTGCTTGGAAAAAACCTGCTATAGGAGCTTGTATGCACTTTTTTTGGATGCAGGAAAACACCCAGACTTGAACCAAAAAGCATCAAGGAGAGACTGAACATTGCCTAGTCAAACACTGATGTGAGGTGAAAGCATGCAGCTCTTTAACGTATTTTTGTCCCTTTATTCTTGTGAGTTACGGCTCCTCGAGGATCCTGCTTGAGTAATACCGAGAGCTTGGTAATCTTGACAAAGATCTCCAGTTTGCCTGGTCCTCTGTGGCTAGGTGTTTTGGTCCCAGAGGGCCAGATTTCCCATGAACAACAGATGGTAACGTAAGGAACTGGGGGGGAGGGGACAGGGCGGGAAATGTCAGAGGACAAACGACTCTATTGGCAAAATTGTTCCTAACTGTTCTTTCGGTTCTGGGGCATTCCAAGGCCACAAATAGTATATTCTGGGGTTGCTACAACGGTTGAATACGCATATAGCTCGTATGAAATACGAATCTATTTCCCTTGTGGATGAATGGTTGAGTGGATTTGTTTTGTTTGCAGAGTTCCCTCCTACCCTCTCCTTCGACTGTGCCTGTGTGGTGTTACCTATGCCTATGGTGTATTCTTAAATGGAAAATGGTTGTGTGCTGACAATGCAGACGTGCATTGTTATGGCTGCCTGGAGAGGAGCTGTGGGAGTGCTGACGGTTGGGTAGGAGGTTTTGGGGATAAACCCTGCCGTGATATGAACGAAGGTGGTATTTGTCTCCATTTGCAGTTTGCATAGATGCAGGGAGCAGAAAAATTCTTCCAGACTTGTGAGTTAGGTAGTCCGTGGTACAAATTTGTGATTGGGAAAGCTGAAATGAGAAATCTGTTGAACAAAATCTTTTAAAAAGAAATAATCAGGCCAGTTCTGACCAGACTGAACTCAAGGGTTGGTAAGTTGGCTTCACTGTGTTTATAGGAGCTGTCTTGTTGAGGAGTTAATATTGTGTGGTGGGTAAATACAGGTGCATAAACAAGCAGGGGAAGCATGTGGATCAGTATTGCATTGCAGGTGGTTCATGGCTGTGATTCCTCTTGTTTCTCTGAAGTGTTCATTTGCCTTTTACACTGTGAACTTCAGCTATCTTACTTGAACATCTTACCGTTTCAATTCCTAGATGGGAATGATGAGCAATCCCAGCCCCTATGGCCAGACATACAGTCAGAATACCGGGCAGCAGATTGGAGCCAGTGGACTTGGGCCTCAGATGCAGAATAAAGCTGGACTGCAGAACAGCTTACCACAGTTTCCAATGGACAAGAAGCCAGTTCCTGGGGCAGGAATGCCTAACATGGTAAGTGTAATGAAAGGTGTCTGCAGAAAACGTCGTAGTAGACCAAAGCGGAGCAATATGCTCTGGTGTTGCCATGTTGTAAGTTTTTGCAGCTGTCGTAGCCCGTGCGGATGCGTGCTCTGAATCCACATGCTGTGCGCTTGCTTCGACTCCTCAAAAGGCTGATGTTCAGGAGAGGGCTGAGTTGGCTTTCTCTGTTGATAAGTCGCACCTCCACTCTTTCCCCTTCAAACCCTGTTAGCAGGGAAAGTGGAATGGAGCTCCTTAACTCAAGTGAGCTTTGCCACCTCTTTGGACACCTCTGCTCTCTTCTCCCATCCCTTCTCTTATGGGTGGTGTATTGGGCCCTTTCTCCTTAGTGTAGCTTTGTCTTGAGGGTCGTTTTCCTGCTTGTACTCACTGCCGCTCTGGGGAGAGAGTAGCGTCCCTGCTCGAACAGGTATTACAGGGCTTAGAAGCCCCAGTCGTGTGTTCGTTCCTGTTCTGAATTACATGAACGCACGCAACAGTCCTGATGCTGGAGGTTCCCTGGCAGTGCTTGCTGTAGTAGCCCTGCTGCTTTCCCCTTTCCCCCAGCACTGTTACTGCAGCAGGATTTAAGGGGAAGGAAGAGCGGTAGGAAAAGTGGATGGCCCCAGCTTATAGGGCTTGCTCCCTTATAGCTTAGAGCAGGGCCTCGCATTAGGTTCCCTAGCTTGAGCGTAGCACTGGTGGCTGAATGGGCTTGCCTCGTTACTTTAGAAGCTTCAGTTGGTATAGGTTGTGACGTGCAACGTGTCCTGCTTTTTCCCCCCCCTCCCCTCCATATATTTTTTTTAATTTGGGAAACAAATTCACATTTCTGAACACAGCTTGTGTTTCTCCCTGCTTCAAATGCCACCCTGCCAGGGAGGGTCAGTCTGTTGATCTCAGTAACTGTTGCTGAAATACCCCTTCCAGGTAACTTCTGTACTTTTTGAATTGAAAAGGGCTCAAGCCTGTGAGTTTTATTTCATGTTTTTAAGTTGAGCGTGAAACATTGGAAGTCTAGCAAAGCAGTTGGTCGTACGAACCAATAAAGAAGCAGGCAGAACGTGCTGTTCACAATCCCGGCTGTCACGCTCATGTTCAGTGCAGCGTATGTAGCTCTTTCGAAGTCGAACGGCTACCCAGGTGAAGCTAGGCATGGAAAGTTGCTGCTATCTCGGTTGTCGCAGAATGACGGCTGCAAACAGGGCAGTTAAGGTCACATTGGAACACACACAGTCCCTGAGGGGACTGAGTAATTGGTGAAGTCTACTGGTAAAATGTAAGGTTAATACTAGTGTTGAAGAGCTAGGGGAGAGCTGGGGTTTAGGAATGCAGGGAGCCGAGCTGTAGAAATCTGGAGATCTCCAGAAACATCCTCTGAAACCCGATGTGAAAAGCCTGCTAGAAACTGAAGGCTGTTGAGCTGAAGTGAGACAAGCAACATAGAGTCCCCGAGCCTCTCTTCTTTGCTGAGTGCTCCTCAAATGTCACCTGGAAGAAATATGAAGAAGTCTGAGGAAATAAACAGAAGTACAGAAGAAGTACTAGATGTTGCCATACTTTACATTCGTTCTGTGGCACGTATTATCCTGAAGTTGTGCTTCATCTTTAGTCAAGACTAGGAGATGCTTGTTTTGAATGTCTGCGTGCAGGTTTCCAGATGGAAAAAGGTTCACACAACTTCCCCTTCGTTCTCCTTTTCTAGAAACAGTCAAACTGAGGCACCTTGTACTGAAATAGAGGGAAAAATCTATTCACTCTAAAAGATGCTTTCTTCCATTAATGCAGGAATTGTGGATGCAGCTTTCTAGCCTCCAAAATGAGGAGATTTGAGGTCTAAGTGCTATCAGTATTTCCTGGTTAGTCTAGCACCGCAAATTAACCTATGAGTGTGTACAGAGTTCTTCCGGTCTTTGATAAGGCGAGAGCTAGGGGTAGGAGAGTGATACGGGGAAGAAATTGTGGCTGGCAAGATAATTATTGCCAGGACTGTTGCTAAGGGGTGTCTTTGAGTCATCTGAACTACAGATAGGTGGGCTGTTCCCTTAGTCACAGAACATAGTAGTTGTTTCCCTTTCATTCTTGCTGTTTTGTTTACCTGCTAAATGCATTCTTCTCAAAAATAGATTTATTTCGGGGAATTTTCTTTCTACCCTTTCCAGGGCCAGCAGCAGGCTCCCCAGGTTCAGCAAGCTGGGATGGGGCCAGCAGCTTCCCAAGGAATGGGGTCTGGAGCACCGACGGCGGATCCAGAGAAACGCAAACTCATTCAGCAGCAACTAGTTCTCCTCTTACACGCTCACAAGTGTCAGCGACGAGAGCAGGCCAACGGGGAGGTGCGACAGTGCAACCTCCCTCATTGCCGAACCATGAAGAATGTCCTGAACCACATGACACATTGTCAGGCTGGCAAATCTTGCCAGGGTAAGTGGAAGAGTGATTGTGTAGGTGCGGTCAGCATTTGCAGGACAAGAAGGGCTCCTCGAAAGAGATGGAGAACTAGTGAGTGGTTTGACAAGTAGAAGTGTGTTTTCACCTCTCTGTCCCTCTAAGGATGGGAAGCAGACTTCTGAGCCTTTAACTTTAGGCAAGCTAGAAGGGGACAACATAACACAGAGATGGGTGAAGGTCTTTTTCTTAACTGTGTAACTCATTGCAAGATCTTTCAGATGCTGCCTTCTGGTAAGGGTAGGCACAAAGCAGGAATCTGCAAGTAGGAGTCTACCCATCTCCCTTAAACGGACGAGACAAGTATCGAGCAATAGCCAGCCAGGAATGAAGCTGCTACTGGCACTGTTGAACTCTGAGTCTATCCCAGCAGCCAAGGAAAAGTACCTTTCTGGTAGCCTAGGCTTGCCTGGGGTGTGCCAATTGCTGCCTGATGTGTACAGTGTTCCCCTTCGAGCCAGGGGGACAGAGGCTTGGGTGTATAACAGAGCTTTCAAGTAAGCTTTACTTGAGCCAGTAGTATTTGAGGAAGTCTAGCTCCATTTTCAGGGCTTGTTAGCGCTGAACTACTTCAAGTAACAATTTTCTGGCCTGTGTTGACATAGATGTGTCCCCTGCGAGAAACAGTTGCTCCCTACCTGGTTTGTGTTGACCACATGGAGATACTGGCTGCAGTTTGTAAGCGTGTTTAATTCCCCTCCCTTTCTCAGTGGCACATTGCGCGTCTTCCCGACAAATCATCTCGCACTGGAAGAATTGTACGAGGCACGACTGTCCTGTATGTTTGCCTCTCAAAAATGCCGGGGACAAAAGAAACCAACAATGTAAGTCTGCTGGGGAATTCTGAGTGTTGGATGAACCGTAAGGTGCATGTCGGGAGTCAAACTTTCTCACACCCGGGTGGTGGTGGTGATGCCCTTGAACCTGGGAATGTGTGATATGATCTTCCTCTTGCTTTGGAGTCACAGAGTATTTTTCTGTCTCTAACCAGTGTTTGCGGAAGCTTTGTGCCTTTATAGGATTTCCCTAGCAGGAGAGTGGGAAGAGTGAACAAGTCACAGCGCGCTCAGCCAAATGATTGGCTTTTCACTGCCGTGTCTTACAGTTGGCCAGGTTCTGGAGACTGCGCACACGCACAGAGGGTTGTGTCATTCCAGCCCTGATGATGATTAGTTCTGCCTTCATCCTCTGTTTGCATCAAATGTCTCTTCCCCCTTTTCTTTGTGTCCCCTTAGCCTCCTGCCAAAATCTTTTTTGAATTTTGACATTTTTTCTTCTTTGAAAATCTTTGACAAGATTTTTGTCATTCTGTTACCTGTACAGTTTTTGGGGTTTTTTTTTCCCCCTCTTAACGTTACTTGGGGCTCTTCTCACGGCTAACGTGAGCTGAGAGACTTTTTGTTTTAAGGCGCTTTTTTTAAAAAAAGCACTACAGTGGCTGCTGTGGAGCTGTATGTACCCTTCTGCCTTTAGGCTCTGTGACATGCTGTGCCTCTCTGTTCAGTCTGAAGCAAACAGATGTGTCCTAAATACTTTCCTCTCAGCAGCTCAAAGGGGAAACAGTATGTTGTTGGAAGGGCTGGTTGGGTCAGAACTTGTCTCCCTGTTTCATGACAGGTTTTCCAGAGCCGGCCTCTTCCCTGCATGTTCCTAGAATGAGATGGTTTAGTTCTGAACAGCGGGTGCACTCCTTATGCTCTTTCCCTGTTATTGTGGACCTCCAGCTACCTCCTGCGGTCCTTGTTAACTGGGTCTGTCTCTTCCAGCGCTGCTGGGCGGAGCTGCGGTAGGACTTGCAAATACTGGCTCCGTGGGCGTGGGGCAGCAGACAACGCCCAGCATAAACACTACCAGTCAGATAGACCCCAGCTCCATCGAGAGAGCCTACGCGGCCCTTGGACTGACCTATCAAGGGAATCAGATGCAGACGCAGCCCCAGGCTCAAGTGAAGAATCAGCAACAAGGACAGTCACCCCAGGGCCTGCGCCCTATGAATCCTATGAGTAAGTTTATCTGTTAGTGTTCAAGTACAAACTACAGGCAGCTTTCCCGTGCTGTCGCTAACGCAAATCTTCTTAACCTACTAGCTTAATACAACTAGTTAATTTGCAAAGGGTAGGGCTTTGAGTATTTTGGACTGGAGATAGCAACAGGAACATCAGAGGGCCCAGATGCCTTCCTTTAGAAAATAAGTTTTCTGGGAAAAGTATTTTCTTTTAAATGATTATTTTTTTTGTTGAGAACCAGTTTTCCAAAGCATTTTGTTTAATATTGCTTCATAGCTTTATAATTGTACTGTAATGCAAGTTTGGGAGTTTTTAATTGGAAATGCATGCGCTGGAATACCTGGATTGAACTGTACTTCCTTGTCACTCAGACTGCAGCGTTTTGCAGTTGTATCTCAGATAGGTATCATTTGTTTTCAAAATAAAAAGTAGTATATAACAGACTTTTTTTCTGAATCCTGTCATGTAGGCTCATGTAACTGTAAGTTGTCTGTGAGGATTATTGCAAAATCACACAAGACTACGTAAGAATTCTGATTTGAAGTGCAGTTAATTCTAACTTGGCTATCGCTGGTGTCAAATGAAGTAACCTTTAACCTTCAAATCTAATTTTGATAGTTTGAGATTACATCACAGGAATTTTTCTCACTCCCAGCTCTTCACTTGAGTTGCTTGAGTAGAGTTGGTTTGGTTTGTTAATGGAAAAGAGGAAAGACAGGCTGGTAGAGACTTACCACAAGCTCGTGTTGGATTGCGGTGATCCTGCGCCCCGTGACAAGCTCCCGTACGCAAGGAGCGCTGTGTACGCACAGGAGTGCGCTGGGGGAAGGATCTGAGAGATTGCAGAGGAGAGCAGCAGTTAGTCGCAGGCTGCGCTGAGAGCTCAGGCTTAAAACGATTCGATTAAAATCATACGGTTTTCTACTGTGCGTTAGTGTGTTTTACAAGTGGGTGAATTTCTAGAAGCTCCAAGGTTGAAAGGAATGACATCCGTTTTTCCGAGGCAAAATGGTTCTCTGTTTTTAGGGGTGGGTTGGTTGGTTGTTTCAAACTCCTAGACACAGAATTTGGCCTGTGCATTTTTATTGGGCGCTCCTTGGGACGCTGATAAAATCCAGTGGGATGGGGTTGAAGAGCTCTTGGAGAGTGAAGAAGTGCAGCTTGGTGTAGAAAGGGCAAGCATGGAGAGTATACTTTTGTCTGGTGTTTCATTATTAGGAGAGAGTGGCAAGGAAGGATGTTACAAGTGAGGTAGGAATCATTGGGTCCTGGCCAGATGACAACAGGGCTAGTCTAGGACAAGGAGCAGGACTGGGTGAGGACTGCAGTGTGAAGACATGCAATCCTAAGTAGGCCAAACAAATGGTTGGATTTTGCAGTTGAAAAGGGAGAGTTGAGGCCAAGGTTGGCTGACTTCTACACCAGCTTGCTCTCAGGTGGCAAGTGAATCTGGGACAAAGAAAAAAGTGACTAAGGGAAGGGAGGCTGGAGACAGCTTTATGAAAAGACGGTTGAACACTTGGTTGTGGTTTGACGTGCTTAATTTCAATGGATTTCTCTTGTATGCAGTGTCTTGTTTTGCTTGAAATACCGATTCTGTAGGATTCAGTTGTCCTAAATACGTGTAAAGCTTGGTAATGGCTTTCTTACTGCTCTCGCAACTTCATAAAATGATCTGTTTGGAAGTTTCAGACAGAAGTACGCTGCATTTTTCTTCATTATTTGAGTCTTAACTGTGGCGTGTGAAGGAAATACGCTTTTTTTTTTTTTTTAATTGCAATGGAGATCTGCGATTCAGAAAAGCAGATTTTGGTACGTGACAAATTACTAGAGCTTTTTCCTGCAAAAGATTGTCAGATTTTCCTCCTTAGTACAAACATTGGAGTTAATTGCAGGATCCTTAAGTATCGAGTGGGTGAGAAGGGACCTTGTCAGGTGTAGGTGGTAGCTGATGGTTTAAGTTTTTGAAGCCTTGAATGAGAAAAAAAAAAAGAAGGAAGAAAAGAAAAAAAACCCAAACCCAACTGCTTCTAAACAAAAAGCAGAAGTGATTGGTAATGGTGAACCTGTAGGGAGTCACAGAAAAGGACTCCGGTACATAACACTTGGAGCAAATTGAAATTGTTCGTTAGAGAAGTGCAGGAAGATGTGCAGAAGAGTGATGTGGTGTGGTGCTTCACTTGGAGGTCACCAGCGTTGTGCCTCAGGCTCGAAGTTGGTAAAAGGAATAGGGTAAAGAGAGCAGCAGGTAATTAAACTCCCTTCACAAAAGTCAAAGTACCTGAAAGTCTAGACCCTTGTTACTGCTGAACAATTACGGATTTTCTTTACAGGAATTCATTTAAGAATACTTACTCTCTTTTCTAGGTGCAAATCCAATGGGAGTGAATGGAGGAGTAGGGGTTCAAACACCGAATCTGCTGCCTGACTCAATGTTACATTCAACCATGAATTCTCAAAAGTAAGTTGAATTAATCTTTGCACCCCAGTGATTTTGTTCAGCTGCAAGTGCGGGTGATGGCCCGTAACAAATGAGGTGGAAGGGCAGTGTACGTAGGGATATCGCATGCTTATACAGGGAGGAACTGAACTGATGCTTCCTGCTGAGGACAGTTGGAGAAGAGGCCTCATAGTTAGGATGTCTGTGTTCGTATCCTTTCTAGAGGTCTTGCTGTCCATCTTAACTTTGTCACTGCTTGCAAACAGACTTTTTTGGGCCGCAGAGGTTACAGGCATGATCCGCTTTAGTATCTGCGCAGAGCTGAAGCTCCAGTGCACTTCCTGATCGGGGTGGCACACCACAAACCTGCCACTGAGCTGCAGTGGGAGTAGGGGCAAGTTAGTCACTGAGGTGTAAAAGCGATCCTTATGCTTAATAATCTCCTGGCACATCTTGCATAAACAGTGGGGTAAATTCCATTGATGGCTATCTCTCCCTTTGGATTTTGTAGCTTTTGTTCCAGTTTTCCAAATCCTTGGGTAGGACAGCATGTACTCTTTCGTGTCGTTGTTTTGGTGTCTGTGCAGCTATTTCTGCAGAGTTTGTCCATTGATTAGGGAATGGCTGAGCTAGCACTTTGTCCTAACATTATTCTAAAAGAGGCTATGACTGTAAGATGACTAAGCTTGGGCTAGACTCTCACCCTCAATTCTTGCTCTGTTTTTGAAGCCCCATGATGAGTGAAAGCGCCAACGTTGCCAGTTTGGGAGCTATGCCAACAGCTCAACCATCCAATACTGGAATTCGAAAGCAGTGGCATGAAGACATTACTCAGGATCTCCGAAACCACCTTGTTCATAAACTGTGAGTAGCTACAATGAAAACAGCCTCCGGTTGGGTTAGTTGCTGCCTCGGAAGGGGGGAAGGAGGTGGGGCAGGACAAAGCTCTGCTTCCGAAACTGGGGCACTGGGGAGTGAGTTCTGTCAGGGTCCCTGCGAAGGGAAAGCAAAAGCTGCAAAGGTGCGTTCTCATTTTCCTGGTGGTTAGGGGAGCTGCACCTGCTGCTCTGGGGCTGTTGTATTGAAGTGTCCCACTCCATCCTCAAGCCATCGACACGGAGGTGGTGTCCCCAGGGAGCAGCAGCAGCGCCGCAGCCTGTGGGAAGATTTGCTGGCTGCTTTGTGTTCGGATCAGCGGGGTTAGTGCTGACGTCCTGGCGTGGGATATTCCAGTCACTTGTGTGCATTTTCCTTCAGAGTCCAAGCCATATTTCCTACTCCTGACCCTGCGGCCCTGAAGGATCGGCGTATGGAGAATCTGGTGGCGTACGCTCGGAAAGTGGAAGGGGATATGTATGAATCGGCAAACAGCAGGGTGAGGTGCCATCCTCTGCTGCCCAGTTGTGTGTGTGTCTGCCTTGATGCCAAGACTTCCAGTGTTGGCCTAGTGGTTGCCAGCGGTGCCCTGAGCCGTGCCCCTTTCTGCCCTCCTGACTGCCCAGCAGTCCCTGCCAAGGGCGAGCTGGCCTCACACGAGCCCAAATGTGTGTGTGGAAGGCTGTTGTGACCTGTTGCTTTTAGTTAATACGTGTGTGTGTCATCTCCTTGCTGACTTGTATTCCTCCCAACAGGCAGAGTACTATCACTTGCTCGCAGAGAAGATCTATAAGATTCAGAAGGAGTTGGAGGAGAAACGAAGAACCAGGCTGCAGAAGCAAAACATGATCCCAAATGCTCCAGGGATGCCACAGGCTCCCATGAATCAGGGGCCCACCATGGGACAGCCTCAGCCAGGGATGTCTGCAAGTAAGAACGGTTGGGTTACTGACTCCCTGATGCAGGGGAATCATGTGCTGTCATTTTGGTAGGCTTGTGACCATTTTGCCGTTCTTGTTTCACTGGTACCTGGCCCGCACTAAGTTAAACAGAACTGTCTCCTCTGTTCAGCAGTACTCACAAAATCTTTGGCTTGATTATGTGTTTGTTAGTGACCATAGAGTAAGCACTTAGTCTTCTGAACAAAGCACAGTATCGTAAATAAACCGTTACATTTACTTTGAGAGTGGATGGAATGGAGATCAAGTTGCATTCATAACATCATAGAACTTCCGTCTCACTAGATTCACTTCTAGAATTAATTGCTTTAAAGATAATTTCACTTACTGTAAGATAAATGTATTTGCATAATATTTGTGTGGCATTTAAAACAGTCACCACTGTTGTTGCTGAACAGAGAGTATGATATTGGAGTGCTTAGGTATTTACGCCCTTGGAGGTTTAGGTAGTGCTTGTTCTATGCCACGTTTGTTTTTTCAAATGACCTTTCCAGCATGCAATGAAAACAGATTTCACTTTTTCCCCATGCAGCTGTCTTCTATTTCATAGTAGTTGTGTTACTTGAATTGACCTTCCTAATGCCAAACAGATGATTAGTACTGTTAGATTCCCTGCTAGCCATGCATCTGTATATTAGAATAAAACTGACTTGGGAGAGGAGCTAATGATCAAAACCATCACGCTGCTACAGAGTGCGATGTCTCTTACAACATTAGGAAGGGATGAGGTGCTGTAGGACGTCAGGTAGCGAGTAGATCTTTATTTGGGTCATAGATAATAGCAGGTAACACTAGTTACTGTGGGTGACGGTTTTAGTGAGAAAGTGGAGGAAGGCATCTGCTGACATAGTAATCTTGTATTTTCTTTTAAGTCCTGTAAATAACTGAAATACGGGATTTTGAAGTCTACATTTCTGAATAGAATTGCACCCCTTACTCTGAAGTAACTGTAGAAGTTACCTTTTTTTCTGCCTTAGTCAATCAGTCCTGCATGTTCTTAGATACTTTACAGTTAAGAATTAAGACCTCTCATGGGCGCAGATGTATAGCTGTCACTGACGCTGTAGTGAGTTGTCCAGAAGACAGTCAAAATTTGAATTAGTCAATTGAGGAGATTGGATTTACTGAGATGCATTAGCCAGATCCAAGAAAGATTGTTAAAGATCAATGCTATGACTTTATTTACTGTAACTTCTGTAGACAGTTCACGTTCAGCAGTAGATGTGACACCTTTGGTTATTTACCAGGTCCCCAGTACTTCTCAAACTCCAGAGCTTTGATAAATACTCTGTTGAACCATATGATTTTTATAGTGGTTTTTAATCTGAGGTGCAGTAACAGTGTAGCGTCGTCTGTAGAACTTCTTGTGGTTTGGAGTGTTCGTGAGCTGCTGCATTTGTCGTACCTCAATGACATACTTCAAAGTTGTCCTCAGTTTCTGAAAGCTGACTCTTAAGTCAGAGGATATTTCTGTCACTGTGACATGCTTATATTTTCAAGGAAGTTTCTGGGTTTGCCTCACACTTTGAGGCTCTTCAAGAGTGTTTAGGGTAACTGGACCGTGTCTACTTTTTTTCTTTTTATGCATGGATTTTGGTGTAGTTCTCACTAAAATGTTTGATGGGTAAAACCTGGTGATCTTCTGAATGCCATAATCTTATTCCAATATCTTTTTTTCAGATGGTCCTCTTCCCGACCCAACCCTGATACGTGCCAATGTGCCAAACCAGATGATGAATCGCATGCAAGCACAGCCAGGTAAATATTTGAAGAAAATCCGCTACTCTGATTTTGAAGGCATCTTGGAACTGGGCAGCTCTTGCTGAAGTGTCGTAGCCATTGTTTCACCTGCAATTTTCCCATTTGATTAAGAAACCAGCTATCTGTATTGTGTAATACTTGCGTAAGGATATAATATATCAGACCCCCTATACATCTATTTCTCATGGCATTTTGTGATCGTGCAAATTGAAGAGCTGCTCATTAGCAGCTTGCTTTAGTACAAAACTTGATGATTTTGGAACTTCTGGTCACGTGAACGTAGGTTGGTGGGGTCAGTCCCTAGCCAGCTTAGATGAGGATGTGTTGGTGGCAGAGGGAAGATGGTGAGAACTACCCCTCCCCTTCTGAGTAGTAAGACCTTTGTTACATATTCAAGAAGTATTGTAGCCAACATACAAAGTACTTCAGATACAGTTGGGGATTCAATAAGTGAGTTTCTAATATGTAATTAAGATAATGCGAGTTACCTGAAACAGTGGAAACAAATCTTTCAGGGAAAAAAGTCTAGTTTGTGTTCTGAAGGAGTATGGTAGCTTGGACACTTTAACATGAATGTGCTGGTTGATAGGAGGAGATACTTCCTTTGTAGCATTGCACGCCTGAAAACTGGCTGCTAGAAAATGAAATTGGGAAGAACCTGACGTTTCTCCTCCAAATGTTGAATGGTGCCCAAAGGAGAATTTAGGCCTTTGTTTATAAGTGTTTTTTTGGCACAAACGCACAGGAATGAATCAGTTTGGCCAGATGAACATGCAGCTGTCACCGATGGGACCCCGGCAAACCCCTCCTCTTCAGCACCCTGGACAGCTAAGCCAGGCTGGGGCCATGAACCAGGTCAGTGCGTTTGGCCCAGGGCGTTGAGCTTGCGGTTTGCTTCTGTTGGCTGCGGTTTCCTTGAAATAAATCTAAAATGAATTCTAAAGAGTCACGCGTCATTTCTTCATTCTGTTGACCCTTTGATTCCTCCTTTTGCATCTCCGCTGAAAAAGTTGTCTGGTCTGTGGTGACTTTTTAGGTCTTGGTGGTAAAAATTGGCTAAATGTTAAGTTACAGTGGCTTTTTATGCTGTTGCGTGCTTAAAACAAGGATAAAAGATAAATCTTAAGTCACAGTCCCAATCTGAAATCAATAGCCTTTTCCTTGGCTTACAAGGGGAATCATAATTTCTTCTTTTGAGAGGAGCTGTAAGCGGGCTTCCCGTACTGTATCCTACAGATAAGCAGCAAGCATCGCTTTCTGCAACAGGATAAATGGGTTTTGTAGAATGTTATGGAGGTACACAGGTTTTGTGTGGAATGAGTTCCTTTCTTTTCCAACAGATGGGGTTTCCTTCACGTATGCAGCAGCCAGGAGTCGGCCAGCCTTCTGGTCAGAATCAGTTTCTACAACAGGCCCAGTTCCCTGCTTCTTCCCCGGGAATGAACGCGGCGAGCATGCCTATGACTCAGCCTGGCAATCAGACACCAGTGTCTCAAGTAAGTTTCTGATTTCTGGAAGTGATGTCAGTGGGCTCTGTCATACACTGTTTTCCTTGGTTTTTAGCAAGTTTGTAGCAATGGAGGAGAACTTGTTTTAAGATACTTTCGGAATTATAGTCAACTGAATTCATTTATTGGGACTTTTGCTTTTTCCTGATGTAGCACTGGGAATGGCAAGGGTGAAACATTGTTGACTTGTTCTCAGGCTTAAACTTAAGTATGACAGAGGAATATTTTTTTAAGTTTGGTTTTATGGAGGAGGGAAGAAGTTACTCAGCATGCAGTAGTTAAGAATTTCTTGCTTAACAGCGAGGCAGAAGAGCCTGAGAAGTTAAGAGATTGTGGAAGAATAAGTTATAAAAAGGGATGTCTGTTCAGGACCAATGTGTGTTGCTGGCTTTGGGGGTTAGGAGGGTTATCGCAAAGATCTGGACTTACAGTCTAGCAGTTTCCTTTCTGTCCTTTCCCTCTCCCTTTTCAGCAAGAACCTTTCAGGCCAGGAAGAAGTAGGGAACGTCAGTTTGCTTCTCGTTGATGCTTCTTCCTAGTTTGCAGGCAAGATTATTGGAGTGACAGCTTTTTTCCTTGACCAATACGATTTTTTTTTTCTGTAATCTTGTAATAGTACAGTTACAAGTGTACTTATTTCTGATGATAAATTCAATTTCTAGTCTTGGGGGTGGAGGCTTGGGCACACTAAGGGTATTTGAATGCAATTTTTCACTGTGGTGCATTGTCTCATATGCAGGATGTAAAAAATCTGCAGTTTTAGAAAGAAATGTTTTGCAAACTTAGCGTGTAGGTGTACCATTCTTTAAACATATCAACCAGTATAAGTTATTCTGTTGACACTTCCCTTTTAGAGCTGAATAAACACTAAAACAGCTTTATGTTCATATGCAGCAAAATAAATTGAATAGACAGTTTCTGCTTTTGAAACAGTTAAAAAAAACCCCAACCCGAACCCACAGATAGCTTGTCACATTGTTAAAAGTATGGCAGTAAGTGTGGGAAAGCAGCCATTTGACGGTAATTCCTCTCCGTTTCTATTTCAAGTCATTGCAGATATGTACTTGTATCCCCACAGGCACAGATGACCAGCGCTTCCTGTCCTGTGAATTCTCCTGCAATGGCTCCAGGTTCTCAAGGGAGCCACATTCACTGCCCACCTCTTCCACAGCCTCCCATGCACCGAAATTCTCCTTCTCCGGTACCTAGCCGAACCCCAACACCTCACCACACGCCCCCAGGCTTGGGTTCACAGCAGCAGCAGGCAGCAGCTGCCACCACTGCCCCCACACCTACTCCTCAGGCAATGCCACCTGGACCGCAGTCGCAAACTATGCACCCCCCTCCAAGGCAGACTCCGACGCCTCCGCAGGCACAGCTGCCTCCACAGGTTCAGCCTCCAGTTCCAGTTACTCCTTCTGCAGAGCAACAGCAGCAACCCTTGTCGCAGCAGAGCACGACCGCGTCTGTTCCCACACCAACAGCACCTCTGCAGCCTCAGCACCCCACAACACCTGTAAGGAAACATTCCCATTGTGCTTTCCCTGAAAGTGTTTAAGCGTAAGGTTTAATTTTCAGTTGTCTGGTTTTGTGCAAGTCTGTGCTAATGGAGGTAGCTCTTGGCAAGTTTAACATCGAAATAGGGGTAGTTTTTTGCATTTGGGAAGCAACCTTTTTGCATCGAGTCTATCGATGATCTGGTGTTTCCAGAGAGGGAGTATTTCCAGAATTCTAGTGCATGTTTTGAAATTCACTGTGAAACATGGGTGAGGTCTTTAGTCATGGCTACATAGGTAAGTGGCGGTGTACAACAGGGAAAGGGTATGTAATTATCTGTGTTAGGTCTTCCAGCGCATGTTTTTCTGTAACTGTAGCTGTGTCACAGTCCTTCATCAGGTGAAGGAGGCAGAAGGACTAGGCTTGCATTTAGACTTGGTGGAAACGTAGCATAGGTAAAAAGTAGATTAGAGAACGAAGAATAAATCCATGAGAAGGCTGTTTGTAATGTGGTTTGTTCCCTCAGCTTTCACAGCCAGCTGTAAGCATTGACGGGCAGGTATCCAACCCCCCGTCCACCAGCAGCACAGAGGTGAACTCTCAGCAGACTGTTCCGGAGCAGCAGCAGCCCCCCTTGCAGGAAGTGAAAATGGATATTAAAACAGAAGAAGGGGAACCAGAACAGACAGAGCTGCAAATGGAGGAGAAAGCTGAGGTGAGATTGTCAGCCAGTTGTTGGGTAGAATATCTTTATCTCGTGCTGCTTTCTGTCTGCATGCAAACCATTCCTTCCAGAGCTCAGTGAGAGCTGTAGGTGCTGCTGCTATTTTGACCGTTGTCTTCCTCTACCCTTCCTAAAGAAGGGTTGGGTTTTGGTGAAATGGGGGTAGAAGCCGGTGGCCATGGGAGGGACCCTGATAACGTGGCTGCCGCTCTGAGGCTTTTTGGTAGATGCCGGTGTTTAGAGTAGCGGGTGTGTACATGATGGACTGCTGCACTGAGCTCTGACAGCTCCTCACTGAGGACAGCCAGGAGTGTGGCTGCCAGCAGCGTCACACTGGCAGCCCTGGTGTAGAAGGGACTGTCAGACCTGCCAGTAGAGCTGGATGAGTACCTGGGTGTCTGCCTGCAGCTCAGAACTGGTTAGCAGCTCCTTGCTACTGCTGCGACGGTCAGAGCTGGGTTCTAGCACGTGGGCGCAAGTTTGGACTACAGAGTGGATACCCTTCACCCTAGGGAAGACTGCTGGGCGGGGTGGCAGATGGGTTTAATGACGGAAATGTGGGTGGGTGATATGACAGGAGGCCAAGTGACAGGCTCCCAACTGCTTTCCAGGTTAAAGTAGAACCAGTCGTGGAGGAATGTAAACCAGACCCAATGGAACAAGAAGAGAAGAAATCCGAAGTGAAGACTGAAATACCAGAGGGGGAAGAAAGACCAACTACTCCAGCTACCCAGTCTTCTCCGGCAGCTGGGCAGTCTAAGAAAAAAAGTAAGCAGGAACACCATTTTGACTGAAATTCACTGCATCTCCCTAGAGAAATCTTAGGGGAAAACCAACTTGAGCTTTCTTCACTGGTACTCAGTAGGCTTATGGGGATTGTTCTCTGTGGCTTTGGGACAAAAATGTCTAATAGCACATGTGCTTATCGTTGGCTTTGGGCAAGTTCTTTCAGGCTTTAGTATTAGGCATTAAGCCTTAGTAAAACTGTCGCTGCGCTAGAGATTTCAAAACCTCCTCAGTTACAGATTTGCTAGACAAGTTTTTTCTTGGGCCCTCGGAGAGCGGCTCTATTTGGAATATAAACCAGCTCTGTTAAATTTAGCGGTGTCTTCCTCCGATAAAAACAAGATTTACTTTACTATTTTGGCCATCTCCTTGTGACCTGATGGTCACTTTAATATCCTCCTCAGAGCTCAAGTGTTGCGGAGGATAAATAAGCTGTGCTGAGTAACTTAAACCCAATGTCTGTGTTCTTTTTCCACAGACCTCACATTTTCCAGCAGGTTTCTTACTTACAGCTGTTTCTGCTATCTTTCTAATGTTGATTGTTTTTCAAAAGTTTTCAAGCCAGAAGAGTTGCGGCAGGCGCTTATGCCAACACTGGAGGCACTTTACCGTCAGGATCCAGAGTCTCTTCCATTTCGACAGCCTGTGGATCCCCAGCTACTAGGAATTCCTGTGAGTGCCTCAGAAAGATGCTTTCCTGGCTTTAATTCAGCATTACTGTGTTAGGATCTACCTGTTTTAACAGCTCAAGTCTCTCTTACTAACATTTTCATATTGATGCATTTGAAAAGTTTTAGGTTAGGCAGCGGAATGTCCGATGTCTGACCTAGGAAAGTTTTTGTCCAGAGTTTGTTGGGTTCTGTGTTCCTTTCAGTAAATAAGCAGGTATGCCATACATTGAAGTGATTACCAACAGATCCCCAATGCTGTGTGGGCTTTTTAGGGATGTTGCTTCGTGTTGGGACGCTTCTGTTGCTGAATTCCATAGGTGTTTCTCATCATCCATAAAACTTGGCTGAATATGTGGGAAATCAAGCAGATAAAGACCACTCCAAAAAAAACAAACAACATATCTATCAATGATTATTAATCTCTTCTAAGCAAGAAAGAGGCTATTCAAGTTACAGTTTTTGTTTGGGTTGAATTTTCTGCTTGTTTTAGAATTGTCTTCAGAAGACATCGCTATCCTTCACATATCTGTTAAACTCTGGATCGACCACACAAGTTTATTGTTCTTACAGGAATATGCATTTACAGGAGACCTACTTGGGTCCTTTGGGCAACTTCTTTTTCCTGAAAGGGATTTTGGTTTTTTAGGATAGATACTGCAAAAAATTCAAGGCCTTCTGTATTACATCCAAGGCCAGGCTGGATGAGGCTTGGAGCAACCTGCCCTAGTGGAGGGTGTCCCTGCCCATGGCAGGGGGGTTGGAACTAGATGGGCTTTAAGGTCCCTTCCAACCCAAACCATTCTGTGATTACAGGCAGACAAAAATATTGCTGATATTCTTTAACAAGCTCTCAATCAGCTGCTGTATTCTGAGGGCTGGTGGAGAAGTGGTCCATTAAGTGATGGGGAGGGTTGGAAAGTGGCATTCTTCAGAGGAGACGTATTATCTTTTGTCATCTAATAAAGGTATTTCTTTTTTGTCTGTTAGGTTGTCTGGTCTAGTAAAAACAGTTGCTTTCTATTAATGCTCTTGTGTGTAGCCTCAGATCACAGTGACCGCAAAAACATTGCGGTTTCCTACGTTTTGGAATACTTGTGTTTGCTGACTAAAATTAGAAAGGCTTTATTTCATCAGGAGTGGAAGAGCAATATAGCCTGAGAAACAAAGGAATAATGAAGAGAGCGCACTGGGAAGGGATGTGGTGTTACTTAGAGATATCGTTGTGTGTCACAAGCAGTTTGACAATCAAGTCAGGGAGGAACCTGTTTTTCTTGACGTACCGCAGAAGAATTTATGTGCTGAGAATGCGCGTGCTGTCGTGTCACAACGTAGCGCTGTAGTAGCGTTCTGATACGCTGCGTTTTCTCGCAGGATTATTTTGACATCGTGAAGAACCCCATGGACCTCTCTACTATCAAGAGGAAGCTAGACACAGGGCAGTATCAGGAGCCCTGGCAATACGTAGATGACATCTGGCTCATGTTCAATAACGCCTGGCTGTATAACCGCAAGACGTCCCGGGTCTATAAGTACTGTTCCAAACTGGCAGAGGTGTTTGAGCAAGAAATTGACCCTGTTATGCAGAGCCTTGGTTATTGCTGTGGGAGAAAGGTAAGAAAATAAGTATTTTTAGTCCGCTGCTTGCTTCCTAGTATTGAAGGGTGGAGAAAACAGCAGTTGCAGTTAGCAGTTATGGTGTGTCAAAAATTTTGAGAGTTTACTAGGATTTAGCAATCCTGAGTAATCTGATTTTGAGGGTTTTATGGATCTTGTAATTTTATCTAGTGCTTAAATCATCTATTGGTATATAAGCCCTTGAGGGGGAGGGGGAGAATGTCATTGACTGAAGGCTCATTTTGGTTAGGGTGAACCCGTTTGCTATTGCAAATTAAACAGATGCGGTTCTGTTACTGCAGAAGAAATGCTCTGTTTCACTGCCCATTGAGACTGTATTGCCATTGTCTCGTTTTATATGCTTTCCATCTTTACGGAAGAGGGAACATGAGAATAACGGCCCACTGAACGCTTTTTGTGACTAGCGCTCCATACGCTTGCTGTACTGAGAGATCTGTGTGCAGAGTGAGGTGGAAGCGATCGTTGTCTGGGTCATACTTGCTTCCCACGGAGAGCAAGTGCACACACGTAAGAGTACTAAGACCACCCCTTTCTCTTTGCAGTTGGAGTTCTCGCCACAGACGTTGTGTTGCTATGGCAAACAGCTATGCACAATCCCTCGAGATGCCACTTACTACAGTTACCAGAACAGGTAAGGAAAACGGGGGGCTGTTCTGCGCATGCTGCCATCAGTCTGTTAAAGGCGTGCATGTGTTTGCGTATACACCCTCTCTGTACGTGTACACCTTTGTCCTTTAGGATACAAATTTGCTGGAAGTGCCCTCGACTAGTTTACCTTGAGCGTTAATGCTTTCTTTCTGCCAGAGTTCACTGCAGCCTTTGCCCTTCCTTTTTTGTTTGCAGAAATGTGATCTTTTACTAAATTCTTATCCTGCTGTTAATTAAATCTTCAGTTTTCTACAAATCATGTATACAAGTCTGTTGTCTTTGCTTCCTACTACGCAGCAGTATTTTTCATGCAGAGCACTGAGTAAACTCTGCAGCAAGTATATTAATGCTCGTCATACATATTACACTTGGCAAGCCTTTGCTTTTCTTGTGATGGTAACGCTGAAGAGCAAACTTATTTTTGTGATGCAGATCTTCATGGGAAGATTTGTGTATTCAGATCTTCAGTAGATTGATGCTTCTTTTTTCTCCTGAAGTTTCCTTGCGGGAATTGTCTTGCAGTAGCTGTCAGCAGCTCTGTAAAGTGCTGTCACTTCTGCAGCTCTGTTGAATAATTTTTTTTGACTTGGGGTTTCTTAAAGGATTTAAACCTATTTGACATCTGTTTGCCAGTTGGGGAAGCGAGGCAGGAAGCAGCAGCCATATCCCCTGGCCTGTCACGACAATGCACCGGTTAGAGCGGAGGGCTGGTTACCTCCAAACTATGCCAGCTCCATCAATTTAGTTCCTGCTCTTCATTCTTTCCAACACCGTAAACAAACACACCAAAAACACCCTCATAACAACAGCCCTAAGGCCTTATACCTGAAAGCCAAGAAGGTTTGGCAAGAATTGCAGTTATTTTAAGCACCTGGTCAGGTGAAGGCAACCAGAGAGCTACAGGAGCTGTTGTGTCTTGGTTTACGAAGCCTGGGAAGTTTATAGCAGTGAATGGAGGTGTTTAGAAGGGAAGAAGTAGAAGATAAGCTTAGAGTATTCCGTGATAAATATTGCGGTTTTAGACTTGTGTAGCGTAGAGCTTTTCATATCACGTCAGTATCCTCTGCTGGCCTTTAGCTGCGGACAAGCGCTAGATGAAGCAAAGGGCTGTTGTTCAAAAACCTGACACGCTTCAGGTGTTTTCAGACATTAGGAAGGAATGTTTGCGCTAACAGGCGCGTACACGTGGCTTGTCGACACACACGTACGTACACATCTGTAGACTGAAATCCTCAGTTCTGGAAGTAGTGTTCTCTGCGTTCTCAGATGAAAACTGGGAGGGAGGGTTAGGAGACCTGTCTTTTTAGCCTAACAGCTGCTACAGCGTTGATTTGTGTGGCTTTATTATAAACACGTTGGAAACTTTATTTTTAGATGTCTTGTGCACTCAATTAACGTGCCTTCGGAATGGAGAGGCCACGGTTTTAGAACGTTTTTGAGGGCTGCAGTAGAATCTTGAATTAATCACTGTTTTATTCAAGTGCAGATGCAATCTTTCTCTGTAATGCTTGCGGCATTGATGCCTGCACTGTTCTGCACTCACACTGGGCTCTGGCACGATCAGATCAGTGTGGAGCATTATGTGTGTAGTTAATGTTAAGGCTTTAGTTAACATACAGCTTGACAGTTGTACAGTTAAGGTCGGTAAGGTTTTTTGGTTTGGGTTTTTTTTTTTGAGGACAGATTTCATTGTTCTTGAAGCTTCTGATATTTAGTTTTCCCTTTCAACTGAGAGACAATCCTGTGGCCTTTCAACATTTATACATTTAAGATGGAAGACTATTCCTCTTCCATCCATCTCCTGCAGATCCTCCTGCCAGCTGAACTGCTGTGCTGATGTGCAAGTCAGAGTAGCAGTTCTTCCTTCCTTCTGCTCTTTCCCTTTCTCATTTTAATTCTTTGCTGTACGTAGCATGGATTATTAAAATGAAGAGGGTATGGGTATGCAAAAATGGAATACTCTTGTTTAATTTGCTTTAATCATTTACTGCTTGTGAACCCATTTGAGAGATTTAATGCTAATCTGTGCTTTGCCTTGGCTTTCTGCTTTGTGTTGTCTTGTCCTGCATCTATGTTTTTTGTTTGTGTCCTGCAAACCCCCATTTCTTTGTGTGTTCGTGTGTGTTGTTTTTTTATTTCTCCTTCATGCTTGTCATTGTCTGCGCTTGGCTTTGATTGCGCAAAAAAACCCCAAAACAACCCCAAAAAACCCCAAACACAATGCGGGGCCCATAAATCTGCATCATTGAATATCCTTGTCGCCGTTGACGACCTGCTCTCTGCTCCTGTCCCTTCCTTGGCCTGCTGTGATTGGTGGCTCCGTTGCTTGACTTGGGCTGTGTTGTGTGGACGGAGCAGTTCACCCAAATATGGCCTTCTTGCTGACAGGTATCACTTCTGTGAGAAGTGCTTCAACGAAATCCAAGGGGAGAGCGTTTCTCTGGGAGATGACCCATCACAACCTCAAACGTGAGTTTTTTGTTTGCTTGGGCTGTGCATTCCTAAGTTGTATCATGGTCTAACAGTGCTTTTTCTAAGGGGAGGAGTTTAGTTTTAGGTAACCCTCGCTGTGCATAGGCTAGTAGAAGGTAGACCAGATCATAGCAGCCTAGACTTGTGTTGTCGACCTTTTTTCCCTTTAAAATGTGGACTGACCCAACTGTAGTGAAAAATAAGCATTTGGCACTTAAAATTGGAACTGTGCTATTAGAGGGAAAAGAGGAGAATTAGTTTTTTGGGGTGGGGAGGGAGTGAAAGTATTCTGCTGCAGAAAAATAGGCATGCCTGCAGGCAGGTAGGTGACAGGCGTCGTTTGAAACAGTCAAGCGTACGGTTCTGTTTACAGACTGGCTGTGCTATTAAACTTGCATTCAACTTCAGGCTGTTTTTCATCCAGAGCAGAAGCAGGCAGCCTTCTTTTGCCACAGGAATATCTTACCGTTGGAGTGCCATCTGCGTATGCGAGGTGCTGTGCATGGATTTAGTTGCCCTGTCCATGCTGGTGGCAAACTGTTGGGGTGGTCCTTCTGCTCCTCACACCTCCCCAAAAAAAATAATCTTGAAACAGAATTTTGAGAGACTAAGGAAACCCTTGAGGGCCAAGTGAGTGCCAAGCAGTTACCCTTTGAGCTGTTGAAGAAAGCTCTTGGCAGGAGGGCACTGCAGGAACACCACGGGTAGAAGCAAGCGAGGAACCTGGGGAAGTTTGAAGCCAGGAGGAAAGTTGTCCAAGTTAACTTTCAGTGGACGTAGAAGTTGTCTTTAGCAGCATGTTTACCAAATCCTGGTTGCGCTGATGGATGCATCTAGAACACTGGTGAAAGAATCCACTGGGGCAACGGAAGAGATAAGGGTACATGTGTCTGGAAGGAAAAAGGAAGGAATAATGTTCGCGTGGTGGTCGGTACAATGGGCCGTGTCCCCGGGGGTATCATGGATTGCTACTGTAGTATAAGCAAAGGCCCAAAGTTTAGCAAAACTGGGCAATACTGATTAGTGTGAGATGTGGTATATGAAGTATTTACATATGAGAAGCAAGGGGCTCTGCATGTAAACCTGTGTATAAATAAAAATCAAATATGTTCGTGTTTGTAGATAACTTTTTGTTTAGCTGCTAAGACAGTATGATCTTTCTCGTACGCGTAAAGTTGGAACGGTTTGCCACAAACCTTTGAGTCAGGGTAGAAGGCAGCATAGAGCCCTCTGCATTCTTACGCTAGGTGTGGGAACACAGGCGCCGGATACGTTTTTGGGGTTTTCCAATAATGAAAACCATCAAAAGCTCTGAACACGAGCCATGGTAAGAAGGTACTCCCAGCTCCTGGAATTGTTTTTCATAGCTGGTTTAAATGCTTGGTCATCTGGTCAAAAGGATACAGGCTGCATGGGAGGAGCAAGTACATTTTTGAACGTTCTCTCACCTGCTTACAGGCTTTCTCTGAGGAACTCATTTTACTGGGGCAGAGACATCCTGCTCCATCCCTCTCTTCCCACAACCTGTAGTTAAAATGCACAGAAGCAGAAAAGATGAGGAATATGTATGTCGGGTCCTGTTTACAGTTCTACCCACCAGATTATTAATAGTTTGAGGTAATTGGGAAATTGAACTTAGTTGAAGCTCCTTATCAAATAAATGAAGAATTCTGCAGGTGGCACTATTCAGAATAGACACTGAAATAAAAGGATAGGAAGGTTGATGCATCTCATGCAAGTTGGATTGAGTCTGTCACTGCTTCTCAGAGGCACCTACCGATCTTCTGATATTATACAGCACCCTCTTTGGGGTAAATACTCAGAGGTCGGGGTATTCGTGTATGATTAGTCTAGACTGTTTTCACCCAGATTGGTGTAAAGGATACCTGGAACCTCACTATCAAAAAGATGGAATTTCTAGCCTTGCAAATAGTGCAGGGAAGGTAGTGTAGAGTAGTGGCTGGGCTGGGGTTGCAGGGTTTGGAAGCTGAAATTCATCCTTGGAAGTTAATCTAAGAAGTTAATCTAGGGGTGTCTTTAAGATAACCTACCTTTCTCGGCAATCAAAGACAATTGGAATTCTCTGCTTTTGGAGAGGCATATCAAATAGTCTGTTCACTATGAAATACTCATCAGACTGGTCCAAAACTTGAATGTCATCAAGTTTTGCTGTTTATCCTGTAGTAAAACAGAGTCAGGGAGCAGTGTGGTTCTCTACAAGCTAGTGCCCCGCACAAAAGAATTTTTTCCATGGGCAGAGTCAGGGTGGCGTATACTTTAGTTGTCTGTCACTTTGAAACCCAGTTCCTGACCTTGTAATGCCAGTGACTGTTCAAAAAATCTGCTTGCAAGTTTTGTCTTGGGGTGTGAATATACGCGCTGTGGCATGAATGTATGTTGTCTCCTGCTAAAACTGAGTTTTATTGCCCGTTTCTCCATAGCACGATAAACAAAGAACAGTTTTCGAAAAGGAAGAATGATACACTGGACCCTGAACTGTAAGTACCGCTTCACGCTTCCAACCGTCTTCATTTCACTGCAGTGGTTTTGTAAAAGGCGCGTTACTCGTTCGCCATCAGCTTTGTTTTTCCGTGGTTTCCAAATCCCCCGTGGCTCTGTTAGCTCCGGGGGCTGCTCAGTAAGCAGCCTGTCTGGTGTTCCGTGCTGGGAACCCAAACCACCGCAGCTGTACTCGAGAAACGTGTAACGCTGTACGTGTGGGGCGAAACTGCTGCGTTTTGTTGCCCTGAATGTGGATTCGACGGAAGGATGAATGCGGATAACTCTGCTTCGCAACCCTCTTGTGGCAAACGCTCGAGTCTCAGGGCTGACTGCTGCGGTTGGCTTTTCTAGTTGTCGTATTTTACAGGCAGCTGTAGCAGAAGGAGACGCTGTTAAATTTGAATCAGCCATTTCCCCTGCACTGCTCTGGAAGCAGAGCTGTAGACATTCAGTAATGCTGTGATGATGGTGGGGACTCAGCTGCTTTTCTTTCTATTCCCGAGGGGTTGTTTTGAAGCCACTTTACAGCTCCTGCATTACACACCTATGCTGCTACTCCACAGGCATTATCTTCCTTCTCAAATGAATGAGCAAAACCGATGCGTCTTCTTCCCACACCATCCTTCCAGGGGCATGGGGTCAGCCAGTTCTTCTGCTTTACAAGGGCTGTGGGAAGGAGAGAGTAGTAACTTGATTCATAACTTTTCCTTCCCTTTGTTAGAGTGAAGATACAGCATCACGCTAGAATGCAAGCCTAACAGAGTATGATACTGAGGGGAGACCTGATCGCTCTCTACAGCTCCCTGAAAGGAGGGTGTAGGGAGGCGAGTGCTGGTCTCTTCTCCCTGGTAACAGGTGACAGGACAAGAGGAAATGGCCTCAAGTTGCGCCAGGAGAGGTTTAGATTGAATATTAAGAAAAATTTCTTTGCTGAAAGGGCTGTCCAGCATTGGGACAGACTGCCCAGGGAAGTGGTGGAGTCACCATCCCTGGAGATGTTTGAGGAACGTGTAGACATGGTGCTTGAGGACGTGGTCTAGCGGGCATGGTGGTGCTGAGTTGATGGTTGGACTAGATGATCCTAGAGGTCTTTCCCAACCTTAGTGATTCTGTGATACCGTATAGCCTGTGTAAATGGTAGCTGTTCATTCGAAGTCTGACTCATCAACAGACCTGTTCAAAAGGAGTCATGTTGTCCTGATACAAAAAGCAACCTTAGGTATTTTTGGAGGATTCTGTCCACCATCATCTGTGAAGTAGACCATACCGCTTACCTCAGTTGTCCTTATCTCTCCTTGTGCTCTGGAAGTGACTTGGCTATGGCTTCTGGTTTCTTCCTTCCCACCTTCCTGCAGAATGCTTGCAGCGTACCGCAGGCTTCAAGCATAGTGCAGCAACTAACAGCGAACTGGTTTCTCCTGGTTCTTTGCTTCTGACACCTGTGAATCCGTTTTCCTCTGTCCATGCTAGCATCAAGCAGTTTACAGACTTTATCCTTAGAAGGGCTTCACTTCCCAAAAAAAAAGGGAGTGACGTGGATGGCAGCAAGGCAAGCACACCGTGATAACATTGCGTCCCTGCGCAGTCTGCCTGCCTTGAGCTGACAGGTTCTGAATTCGTTCTGGAGGCTGCTCTCGGCGTGGATGTGCCCACGGTGTTACATAGGCTCAGGAGCCTTAATGCTAAACTCCTCTAACGAAATACTACAGAATGTGCAAGCAAGTAATGATACTACTAACCTTGCTTCCCTTCCCCCTTTTTTTCCTTCTGCAGATTTGTTGAATGTATAGAGTGTGGGAGAAAAATGCACCAGATCTGCGTTCTTCATAACGAGATAATCTGGCCTTCTGGGTGAGGAATTTCTCCTTCTTCAGTGGAGTGTGTGGTGGATTGACCGGAGTTAGTGCACAAACTGCTTTACCATGGTTATATTTAAAAGACTGTGTAATGGAAGAAGCTGCATTCTCACCTGAAAAGTTTATAGAATCTAGGGAGTGACATCAGTTTAGACAGATCTTAACTGTGGTGTATGTGAAGTTGTTCCTCGTCTTAAATGTTTCTAATGTTCCTTTGGAAGAGGGCCTTTCAGCCTTTTATGTTTGAAGCTACTATTCCTTCAGGGAAAGATGTTTTCAGTGCTGGTGACAATTTCATACTCATCTGTTTTGTGTACAAATCGTATTGCTTTGTTGTCTTCAAAAAGAGTTTGTAACAACTAAAGAATTTAACAGGTGAATTCACTTTTTCAACCTCAGTGATCAGATTAAATCTAAAAAACCATCTAGTTGTCTCCAGATACTCCATAGTTCTTGATCAGCATACTGGGCTTTCTTCTGATTGCTTTAAAAGCTTTTTTAAAAAGCTGATAAATTGTAACTAGATACAGCTCTGTGAGAGCTTAAATATTCCCTTTCTTGACAAGAAAGGTACGGCTTTTGCCTTTCTGTTGTCCCATTGCTGCAGAAGAGAGTGGACATCCTGTAATCGAGGAAGAATCTGCCCATCATTCCATGCTACAGTTTAGAAAATCAGCCTCTTGCTTTGTGTTGTGGTATCTCCTCTTCATCAGAGACAGCAGTTTGAGACTATTTATTCCAAGAATACTTTAAGCTAGTAACTGTTAGACTGCCAGTGGAGACGCTGTTTGCTGGGCTTGCAGGTGGTGACACGGGTGAGTGACAGGACGTGCACCCCCTGGAGCTTAGATCCTCCTCTGCAGCTCTGAAACAGTTGGGCTGTCGCTGCTGGCACTGTTCTTTGCACTGGCTTTTACTTTGAATTTCAGTTAAGTTCCGTAAAATGGAGTGTGTATTTTCCAGACCAGATAAGGTTTTGCTTCTGATGGTAAGATGCTGAGGAACTTTACAGTCTCACTTGGGATGGTTTTTCACTTTCTCCTGTTTTTGCTTCAGCTTTGTCTGTGACGGCTGCCTAAAGAAAACAGGACGAACCAGGAAAGAGAACAAATTCTCTGCTAAAAGTAAGATTGACAGTTGCACCAACAAACCGTAAATGTTTTGTTAAGAATGGGAAGAGGTGGCTTGTGTGCTGGTTTTGCATTTATTTCAGGGGGGTTTTTTGAGGTAGAGGAGGATACTTTTGGTCAGTACTGACCCTCAGTTCTGTGATGCCCATGGCAGGGGGTTGGAACTAGATGATCTTTAAGGTCCCTTCCAACCCAAACTGTTCTGTGATTCTATGATGTTCAGAATGTTTGCATTCACAGGTGTTGTGCTGGTTAATTTGTGCAGTCATTGTCCATCTGTTCTGTAGACAAAATAAGTCTTTTGGAAGCTTCTTAGGCTGGTGTACTACTTACAACAAATAGGGAGTGTTTACATTTCTGCTAAAAAAAAAAATAATAATAATCCCCAGTCAACCAATAGCATCAAGATTCAGCAAACCACTCAATGGATGGTTTCAGCATCTGAGTCTTTTTCCAGAATCCCCCAAATCAAAACTCCCCAGGTTCACCAAGAATGCAAGAAGTGCTTTTTTTAACCAGTTTTTGTTCCTCAGTGTATTGCATCCTTAACGTAGTGCAGCAGTGCTTTACTGAAAGGTGTCGAAGTGGAAAAAGGACAAGCTGATGGGCAGATGTGTAACGGGCAGCAGTGAGACAGGCCGTTACACCACACGTCTTAAACTCCCTTTCAGCTTTATGTTTTGGTTAGCAGACGTTACGCTTGTATTTCTTTGGTTTGAAAACGAGAAACTCGTGAATGAAATACGTTACACGTCGATAGGGTTGTATTTAGTTGTTCTTTCCATTACTGAAAGACATTCTTTCGGTCAGCGGAGAGACTGACTTGGCTGGAGTGGCGTCACAGTCAGAATATACTTGCGAATTCCGTGTCAGCTCTTCAGGCTGTGTCTGAGTGCAGCGTTTTGTGATCCAGTTTAGGTAATTAATAGCTTCTGTTCAAGAGGAGCCTTAATTGTGATTGACTTAAAACAGACAGGAATTGGTTTGAAACACAGATTCTTCATTTAAATACAGCATAAGCCGTAAACACGCCTGCAGGTGAAGAGCCACTCGCCCCATCTAGCAGTGTTCATGTTTAAAGCGTTAATTTATGATAACATCCTGCGTGCCTTGAGTCGTTTCTCTTTTAACATCTAAGTGGAGAAATCGCATTGGAACGGTTCCGTTTCGTATGTGTTTAGAGCTGTCTCTCTCCTGCAGGATTACCGGCTACAAGACTCGGTACCTTCTTGGAGAACAGAGTCAACGATTTCCTCAGACGCCAGAATCACCCTGAGGCGGGAGAGGTTACCGTGAGGGTGGTACACGCGTCTGACAAAACTGTGGAAGTAAAACCGGGAATGAAAGCAAGGTATGGTCTTCCCATTTCCAATTTTGCTTTGTTCTGGGGAAGGTGGAAGCTGTTTGAATTCCCTTCCACGCTGTCCGTTTGAAAAAAACTGTTGCATTCAGAACCTCACCGCTGACTAGTCCTCGACTAACAGCTGTTACAGCAGCCTGTTAATTAGTTGCGATGTCATCTTTTTCATAGAGAAAAGCTCATGCCTTGTGTCTGAGTAGCCTGCGCTGCACTGAAATGACCCTTGCAGCAGCCCTCATGTTGCCTTTACCTAGTGACACGCGTTCGGATATGCAAATATGTTCCTCTTTACCCTCTGTATCCCGCAGGTTTGTAGACAGCGGAGAGATGGCCGAGTCTTTCCCTTACCGAACAAAAGCGCTTTTTGCCTTTGAGGAGATCGATGGCGTAGACTTGTGCTTCTTCGGGATGCATGTGCAGGAGTATGGCTCGGACTGCCCTCCACCCAATCAAAGGTGCGGAGCTGCGGGGAAGCTTGCTTTCCTTTGGCACTGCCTCGCCCGGCTGAACCCTCCAAAGTGCTGTACAGAGCTTTGGTGTTGCGCACGTGAAGACTGGTGGTGCCCTTAGCTTCTAGAAACAAAGGAGCCTCTGCCCGCAGTATGTCGGTCACTTCTTAGCGGGGATGCTGCTGGCAGACAGTGTTGCCTGAAGGATCCGTTGTCGGTGTTCTCAAGGAAGGGACTGGGTGGTTTTCTGGAGGTGCTGCTAGGGTATCAAAAGAAAGCTGAGTTTCTAGAGGTAAATTAGGATGGGAGTTTTGAAGATGGTTGTATTGGATGTTTCAAATGTATAAAATAACGTGAATAAACTTGCAGAACTACTTTGAAATTGCTGCTTCTCATCGTGCTGTTTTTGTTTGGGTTTTTTTTAGGCGAGTGTATATATCTTACCTTGACAGTGTTCATTTCTTCCGCCCGAAATGCTTGAGGACTGCTGTCTATCACGAAATACTAATTGGATATCTAGAATACGTCAAGAAACTAGGGTGAGTTTCTTCGAATGTTTTCTTCCGTGCAGCTTTTGTGCCAGGTAGTCCTTACTGCAAATGAAATTACTACCTCCTGCTGTGCGGAATGTGGTGCCGAACCATCAACCGGTGACTGAACAACTTGGCAACGACAGTGTGTAGCTGAAAAGGCAAAAGGGGATTGCAGGCTTTTGAGGAGAGCTTACGCTTCAGATATTTCTAGGTTTCCAGGCTTATGTAAAACTTCCTTAAGTCAGAGTAGAGAAAGTGAGCCTTTTTATCCAGACCATAATATTTTGCTGGCCTTGTTGATAGTGCTGTCCTTGGGTGATGCCACTGCTTTAATCAGGTCGTTCTTGTGGGCAGCCAAGTAAGTTCTTACCCACGTGCATAAGGAGAGAGATAAGTGTGTTGTGTCTGTACTGATTAACGCTTGTGTGAGGCCGCTGAGAAATCTCTTACAGAACAAGTAAATAGTGAAACAGTGAGAAACTGAGAAGTTAGAGGAGACCGTACCTGGGACAGCAGAAAGGAGAACACAGAACAGCTGAAGAAATGAGAAGGGTGGGAATTAAGGGACCGTGATTACTGAGGTAGAAAAGGCAACGAAGTCAACATCAGCCTGTTGTCAGAGGTCCCTGGCGTAGCTTGGCGGAGAGTTGCTCAGGGAGAAATTGTTAGGAACTGTGTTTAGAGTAGTCGCATGAGGAAAAACGAGGGGAGTCAGAATGGAGGTGGGTGGTACTGTCTTCAGTACCTCGGTGAGATGATGTATTCCTTAGTACTTCCAAGGCACGCGTGAGACTTCCTCTGCCTTCTTTAATTGTGCATTTTCTAACCTGTGAGTCAGTAAAATTGCTGCGTAGAGCTCAGGCCTCGGGGTTCTGTGCTGATGGCTAACGTCAGGTTCTTGTTTTGGGAGAAGGATATTGGTCACGCAGTATCATCTCTCCCCTCTCAGGCAGGAGGAATGACAACTGGCTGCGGTTCCCAGGGTTTGGGTAGGGCTCTGCAGAGCCGTTTCTGACACGGCAAGGATGGGTTTTTTTCTCTAACGTGAGATCTTACTATTCCTCCGGCCGGAGTTCTTTTCAAAAGCTAATAGAGAAGAACGGAGGATGAAGAAGCGATCTTTGTGCTGTTAGGTTCTCTGTGGCTGCTCCTGTTTGGATGGCATCTGTCTTCGTAGTACTTAGATTGCGCACCCAATAGCATAGGTCGACAGTGAGTGTTTATTCCCAGGTAGAGTTGTGAAACCTTTTGCAGGTCTGTGTCAGGCCTTGATTTTTGTCTGGACTGGGCAAAGTGTACACTGGTATCAAGTGCTCCGCGTGTGGCGCTGCATTTTCAAAAGTTAGTGAGCGGATGGTAATGCTATCGCATGAATGGAGCTGGAATGAACGCTAGCACTAAAATCTTGGAGAGCTGTAATTATTGTCCATCTGGGAACATCAGCCGACTTTACGGTAGCTCCATCTCGTGGCAGAGAGAGGAGAGCAAGCTCTAGTGTTAGCGTCAGAGCTTTCATGTGCTGTTTGTGTCTGCTGGTGCCAGGTATACTACTGGACACATCTGGGCATGCCCGCCCAGTGAAGGAGATGACTACATCTTCCACTGCCATCCTCCTGACCAGAAGATACCCAAACCCAAACGGCTGCAAGAGTGGTACAAAAAGATGCTGGACAAGTCTGTGTCGGAGCGCATTGTCCATGATTACAAGGTTTGTGAAGTGTATGTTTATGGGGGGGCGCACAGGGGTTTGGACAGTCTTGTCTTGGTTTCTTCCTTGCCTTATGCATCGTGCCGGATTCTTGGAGTTTAGTGTGTTGGTTTGAAGGGAGTTGAGCATAAAAGCTTAGAGTTAAAATATATCCTCTTCAAAGCATGTTCCTTCAGGAATCATTTTAGCAAGAGATTTGAAATGATTCCTTAAAGTAAATTCTTGAGGAATACTGTAAAAGAGAGCAGATCTCATTAATACAAAGAAAATACACGGAATCTTGAATCTTCCTGTGTTAAATGAAACTGTAGGGTTAGGCTGCTGACACAGAAGTGCGTAAAGTCTTTGGAATTACCAGGATTCTGGCCAGTGTCGACAATAATAGTGACTATATTACCCCTTCTGCTATGTATCCTTATGGAGGTCTAGCACACGGTAAGGATTGATTTCTTAGGAGTGAGACTATTTGAAATGTAGTTGACAGACTGTAACGGACACAGCGTTAAATCTGCACTGGGAACGTGCTCTCGTAAAAGGAATTGAAATACCACGCTCTCCTGTGTTCCACCTGCTGGGGCCTGTTTTATCACTCGCTGGAAAGGTGGCCTTTAGCTACGTGACTTGCAGCCGTGGTAACAAGTGTTGTTCTTTTCCAGGATATATTTAAGCAGGCAACAGAAGATCGTCTAACGAGTGCGAAAGAGCTACCTTACTTCGAAGGGGATTTCTGGCCGAACGTTCTAGAGGAGAGCATTAAGGAACTGGAGCAAGAGGAAGAAGAACGGAAGAGAGAAGAAAACACTAGTAATGAAAGCACGGATGTAAGGATGCTTCTGCAGTTTCGTGATCTAACGTAGAAGCTGTGATTGCATATAGCTAATTAAAAGGGGGTGGGGGAGGGGCTAGGCACTTTGGTTAACTGGCTTTTTCACCTTTGCAGCTTCGCTCTGATGCAAATCTATATTTCGTAAGTTAGAGCTGTTAAAATACCTCTAAGCCGCGTTCGTGCGAGCAGTGGCTATCCGTAAGCCTGTAAACCTGCTGCTTACCAAAGCGCGTTCGATGGGCTCAGCTGCTGGTCGAATATTGTGCTGCTGAAATCCAGTCATCACGTGCACGCTGCAGCCTCAGCCTGACCTGGAAGCTTCTTCCTTAAGCTTTAGCTTCAGAGTAGGAGCTAACTTTCTGACTTAGGTGTTGTAATACCAGTCTTAGCAGACTGTTCTGAGAAAGCTACGCAGCGCTGTGATTTAGTAGTTCACCGGCGTAGGGTTTTTAGTAACGGCATCGAGGGTCTGAAGCACACATCACTGCTGAGCTGTTGTTGGGCTGCTTAACCTAGAGAAGCTTTTTGCTGGTATCTCACGCAGCGTGGTTTTTTGGGGACGCGCAACTGCTGTGCTTTCACGTTCCACAAAGAACAAAAAGCGTGCCGCTGAATTCAGCAGTAAATCTGATAATGCACAGACGTGGAATCTGTGCACCTGCCCCTCCTTGGATCTTCTGAGCTTTTATGGAAGAGGTGGTGGATCTAGGATAAGGGAGTAGTTTTGCTCCCACGGTAGTACGTGTTAGGTATCTGTTGAAACGCTGCTGCTTCGCCACCATATTAGATACTAGATTTTTGTTGGGGTTTAGAATGAATATTTTTCCTAAAGGACCTTTGGATCACAAAAGTTCAGTTTAATGTTACAACTGGAACGTGTGGTTCCTCTGTGGGGTTTTACAATACCGCCCTTCAGGGACTTTGAATAAACTTACGTGCACGAGTAACCAGGGAATTAGGCAGCTAGACAGCAAATTTGCATTAACTAACATCGTGCGTAGCTAGGGGTTATTTGAGGGTTTGTGTTCCACTTGGCAGAGCTGCAAGCTCCCATCCCTCTCATACACCAGAGCCCCGTCGTGAGGAATTCTCTAGCTCTGCGTGTGAGGTTGGCCAGCACTTCGGGGCCAGCCTCCTGTGAAGGATCCACTCGGTCCTGCGGTGGGGGAAGCTTGCAGCATACTGTGTTTAACCTTTCTTTATTCATCCAAAAGAGGTTCAGCTCTTTCCTGAGCCCGTGTTTCACCTCTCGAAAATGAGGCAATAAACAACTGGACTCTCAGATGAAGTGGCAGTCATTTGTGTTCCCTGGAAATTTCCATCCCGACAAAGTTATTTTAAGCTTAGGAAAAAAATGCTTATTTGGATAAGAATTTCTTTGATCATCGTACGCTGTAGTGTTTTGAGGGGCCCTCCGAGAAGCACAGAGGAACCAGCTGTTCGTTGCTAATTGATTATAACTGAAATGAAGCTGACCCCTTTCATTCAACGGTCGCGTGATAAGAGGAGGGTGCGTACTAGACAGCGCGCTACTAGTGCTTCTCGAACTCCAAACAGCTTCAGAGCAGAATCAGTGCAGTGCAATCTATTAAAGAAAAGATGTATCTGTCAGAGAGCTGTAACATGCTCCATCCCTGGGAGTGTTCAAGGCCAGGCTGGATGAGGCTCTGAGCAACCTGCCCTAGTGGAGGGTGTCCCTGCCCAGGGCAGGGGGTTGGAACTGGGTGGGCTCTAAGGGCCCTCCCAACCCAAACCAGTCTGTGATTCTATGAAACTAAGTCTGGATGGGTTGAGTCTTTCTTACCTCTGGTTAGTGCAGTAGCAGCTGTACCTTCCAGTTATTTTTAGTTCTGAATGGCTTTGAGAAGCCACCTGCTGAACCCCTTTGCGATTATCCGAGAGGTTCAGCTATAGCAGACAAACAGGGTTCAGTAAATAACGTTTCCTTTGCACGTCCTGCGCATTTATGCTTTTAATGTATTTCGACCTGTGTACAGCCCACCTTGACATCTTCTGGAGTGAGTCTGATGGAGTTAAGTTAATGTTTCAGGGGGCCCTGGTGAGTGTTTTGGGAGTAAGTTATTGGGAAGTGCGTTGTGTCCTGCAGTCACGGAAGATGTGAAAGGGATAAAACGCTAATGTGGTGTGACTCAGATACCTGACATAAAATGCCTTTAAAATTAATAGGTGAGCAAGGGAGACAGCAAAAATGCCAAAAAGAAGAACAATAAGAAGACAAGTAAGAACAAGAGCAGCTTGAGTCGTGGCAATAAGAAAAAGCCTGGCATGCCCAATGTGTCCAATGACCTCTCCCAAAAGCTGTATGCCACTATGGAGAAGCACAAGGAGGTAAGAGCTGATGGAATGAGAAATACGTGTTTTACTTAGAGAGGTGTACAAAGCTTTGCTGCTTCGGAGTCGTGCCCTGTAAGTTACGCGGGTTTGGCTGGAGAATTGAGCGGCACACCGGGCGCGTACCCGTCTGGGCGCTCTCTGCTGCGAGGGCAGTGGGGCTAAATACAGCTGCGCTCGTACAGAGCTTCCCAGCAGTCTGGATTGGCACGGCAGCTGTACTGTTCAGCCTGGTGCTCCTTGCCTAATGCTTCGGAAGGAGGTGAACCTGCAGGGCGCCCAGAGGTTTGAAACGTCCTAGCCCTCACAAGCACACCACCCTGGCACATCATTCAGGTGTTAGTTGGCCCTGGAACTGTGCGTTCTGTGTGATCGTTTGGCATCGCAAACCTCTTGATAAGTGCTGGCATTCTAAGTCTTTCTACTTTTCAGGTCTTCTTTGTCATCCGTCTCATTGCTGGCCCTGCAGCCAACTCCCTGCCCCCCATCGTTGAGCCTGACCCACTCATTCCGTGTGACCTGATGGATGGGCGCGATGCTTTCCTAACGCTTGCTAGAGACAAGCACCTGGAGTTCTCCTCGCTACGAAGGGCCCAGTGGTCAACCATGTGCATGCTGGTGGAACTGCACACCCAGAGCCAAGACCGCTTTGTTTACACCTGCAACGAGTGCAAGCATCATGTGGAGACCAGATGGCACTGCACTGTTTGTGAGGTAGGCTTGGTGACGCTTCCCCTGCCTGTGTCCCTCTGTCTCTGTGCCCACGGTGCTCCTCGCCCAAACCAATTTCTCGGTATTAGCTGATGGAAAAAGATGTGTACAGCTCGTCCTCTGGCAGTTGAGAAAGGCAGGAGGGGACATGTTTTCCATAACAAGCGATTCTACTAATCCGCTACTTGGTGTGATTTTTGTCTTCTGCTTTCAAGCTGTGGAGAACTGAAGTAGAATTGTGTTTCCTGTAGTTCGTTTAAGGTGCTGCTGCTTAGGCACTTGGGAACTGCAGCAATTGCTTGAGCTGTAATGGCACGATCAGCTGATTTTCCTCAAGAGCAGCGCATCCTTTCTTCTTCCAGCGTCGGAATGGTGGTGTGCCATAGTATTGCTGTAAATAGCACACTCCGTTAGGTTACTGATGCGCAGGACTTGTTACTTCCAGTGCCTGAAGGGGCTACAAGGAAGCTGGGGGGGACTTTTTACAAGGGCCTGTAGTGACAGGACAAGGGGTAACGGGGCTAAATTGAAAGCGGGGGGATTGAGATTAGATGTCAGGAGGAAATTCTTCCCGGAGAGGGAGGTGAGGCACTGGGACAGGCTGCCCAGAGAAGCTGTGGGTGCCCCATCCCTGGGAGTGTTCGAGGCCAGGCTGGATGAGGCTTGGAGCAACCTTGTCTCGTGGAGGGTGTCCCTGCCCATGGCAGGGGGTTGGGACTAGATGGGCTTTAAGGTCCCTTCCAACCCAGATCGTTCTGTGATTCTGTGCTACCACTCGGATTCCTCTACTCAGGTGACTCCTCTGCTGCCCTCCTGTCTCTCCATAGAATGCTGCAAATGGTAGTTTTGTGTTGGGAAGCGTTTGCAGTACCAGTGTGTTTGGAGATTGAGGCCAGTGGTCTGGGTCAGTGCTGTACCATCCAAGCTGAACTAACCTTGGATCTGGCCCATAACTTAGTTCTTTAGCCTGCTGGAAGTAAACGACTCTCAGATTCAGTTCTGCAAAGCTCCGATTAAAATTTGATGCTCCCGTTTCCTCATAGTACACCAGAAGATAAATTCTGTTTCCTGTGGATTAATGAATCCTAAGGACTTGGATGTTCTTAAAGATCAGTTACTGAGCCCAAACTCGGATGCTGTTGCTGTTACAGAACGCAAGTGGTGTTCTGTTCTTCTGTCAGCACACTCTGCTGTTTAACTCGCCTGGGAGCTGAAAATGCAGCTTTCATTCTCCTTCCTTTGAAAATCAGTACCTCTCCTGCCACTCCTGCCCTCTCCCTGGGAAGCAGTAGCAGATGGGCAGCTGTTTGTTCCTTGCCTTTTTCCTGGCCCCGCTGAAGAACGTGTGACTTGGTAGCTCAGAGCAAACTTGTTTTCCAAGCTGTGTATATTTGTGTAGACTCCAGACACCCGTACAGCCACAGGCTTCCCCTGGCTGCAGCTTGGATTTGTTCCTTCTCTGGTACCTCAGCATGGCGTGAAAGATTGAATTTCTCCCTAGAGCGACAGTTTGCCTGGAACAGACTGGCAGTAATTTGTTGAGGTGGCGTGACGTCATTTATTTATTGTACGCAGTTTCAGGAGCACTGGTAACTTTTCCTTCGTTGTCTTTCCAGGATTACGACTTGTGCATCACCTGTTATAACACTAAAAACCATGACCACAAGATGGAGAAATTAGGCCTCGGTCTGGACGATGAGAGCAACAACCAGCAGACTGCGACCACCCAGAGCCCCGGAGACTCCCGCCGCCTGAGCATTCAGCGCTGTATCCAGTCTCTGGTCCACGCCTGCCAGTGTCGTAATGCCAACTGCTCCCTGCCGTCCTGCCAGAAGATGAAACGGGTTGTCCAGCACACCAAAGGCTGCAAGCGCAAAACCAACGGAGGGTGCCCCATCTGCAAGCAGCTCATTGCGCTCTGCTGCTACCACGCGAAGCACTGCCAGGAGAACAAGTGCCCGGTGCCCTTCTGCCTCAACATTAAACACAAGCTCCGGCAACAGCAACTTCAGCACCGCCTGCAACAGGCGCAGATGCTCCGAAGGAGGATGGCCAGCATGCAGCGGACCGGCGTGGTAGGCCAGCAGCAGGGCTTACCCTCGCCCACGCCAGCCACGCCGACGACTCCGACCGGCCAGCAGCCCCCGACGCCGCAAACCCCACAACCCCAGCCTCCGCCCCAGCCTGCCTCGCAGCCTCAACCCGCGCCTCCCAACAGTATGCCGCACTACACCATGCCGAGGACTCAGCCTCCCAGCGCTGTGTCCCAGGGCAAGGCGGGTGGCCAGGTGACTCCTCCAGCTCCACCCCAGCCGCCTCAGCCGCCGGTGCAGGGTCCTCCTCCCGCGGCGGTGGAAATGGCCATGCAGATCCAGCGGGCAGCGGAGACCCAGCGCCAGATGGCGCAGGTTCAGATCTTCCAAAGGCCGATTCAGCACCAGATGCCCCAGATGCCACCGATGGGAATGAACCCTCCACAGATAGGCAGAGGTCCCGGCGGTCATATAGATCAAGGAATGGGGCCGGCGGGAATGCAGCAGCAGCCACCGTGGGTGCAGGGGGGCTTACCCCAAGCTCAGCTGCAGCCGGGAATGCAGAGGCCATCCATGATGTCAGTAGCCCAGCCAGGTCAGCCGATGAATATGGCACCTCAGCCAGGGATGGGTCAGGTACCTGGCGCTGCTCAGCCCAAACAACCACCCCTGCCCCAGGCAGCCTTACAAAACCTACTGCGGACTCTCAGGTCTCCCAGCTCGCCCATGCAGCAGCAGCAGGTGCTCAACATCCTCCACTCCAACCCTCAGCTGCTGGCCGCTTTCATCAAGCAGCGGGCCGCCAAGTACGCGGGGTCCCAGAACCCCCAGGGGATGGCGGGTCAGCCCGGCATGCCCCAGGGCCAGCCGGGGCTCCAGCCGCAGCAGGCCATGCAAGGGCAGCAGGGCGGGGTGCACCCCAACCCGGCCATGCAGAACATGAACCCCATGCAGGCGGGGGTGCAGAGGCCCAGCATGCCCCAGCAGCAGCCGCAGCAGCAGCCGCAGCAGGCCATGGCTGGGATGAATCCTCAGGCGCAGCAGATGAATATGAATCACTCGGGGATGGCTCCCCAGTTCCGAGACCTCCTGATGAGACGGCACCAGATGATGGAGCAGCAGCGCCACCAGCAGCAGCAGCAGCAACAGGGAGCAGGACCGGCGCTGGGGCCGGCGATGGCCAACCACAACCAGTTTCAGCAGCCCCAGGGCGTCGGGTATCCCCAGCAGCAGCAGCAACAGCAGCAGCAGCAGCGGATGCAGCATCACATGCAGCAGATGCAGCAAGGAAACATGGGACAAATAAGCCAGCTTCCCCAGGCGATGAGTGCAGAGACAGGAGCCAGTTTGCAGCAGGCTTTCCAGCAGAGGCTACTTCAGCAGCAGATGGGGTCCCCAGCACAGCCCAATCCTATGAGCCCCCAACAGCACATGCTCCCCAATCAGGCCCAGTCCCCGCACCTACAGGGCCAGCAGCTCCCTTCATCGCTCACCAATCAAGTCCGTTCTCCACAGCCCGTCCCCTCGCCGCGGCCCCAGTCCCAGCCCCCCCATTCCAGCCCGTCCCCTCGGATGCAGCCTCAGCCTTCTCCGCACCACGTCTCCCCGCAGACCAGCTCCCCGCATCCAGGACTGGTAGCTGCCCAGGCTAACCCCATGGATCAGGGGCACTTTGCCAGCCCGGACCAGAGTGCAATGCTTTCCCAGCTTGCTAGCAATGCCGGCATGGCAGGCCTCCATGGTACAAGCGCCACGGAACTGGGGCTCAGCTCCGAGAGCTCAGACTTGAATTCAAACCTTTCACAGAGTACACTAGACATACACTAGACACACTGTAGCATTTTGGGAGCAAAAAAAAACAGAAAAAAAAAGAAAAAAAAAAGAAAAGGAAAAAAAACTTATTTTCTGAAGACTTTTTGTACTGAAGACAAATTTTTTTGAATCTTTCTTAGCTAAACCAACATTTTTCCCTGGAACGCATCTGAACTCTGCAGCAGTAGTTTGTGGTTTTAAAAACAAACCGACAATGAACCTGAGGGACAGTAGAGTACAAAGAATATATTTTTGTTATGGCTGGAATCACCACCAGTCCTTTTTCTTGGGTTTTTCTTTTCGTTCCTTGTGTGCGTTGGGGAGGTCGGGGGAAGCGGTGGCCTTTTGGCTGTTCACCAAAGGATGCCCTACCCCTGCCTCCAATAGGGTTTATTTTTGTTGTTGTTTTTTTTTTTAAATTAATGAAAATATGTAATATTGATAGTTATTATTTACTGAGGCAGATGGTAAACATTTTCCCTATTCTGGTTTTTCTTCATGTCACCGAAAAAAATGAACACGACGACGATGACGACGACGATAAAAAAACCAAACCAAAACCACCACAGGAGAACCTTTTCCTAAAACCGGAGGACAAAAGGGGTTAATGTTGCTTTAAAAATACCTTACATATATAAATATATATATATAAAAATAAATACCAAGCTTTTCCTCTTTGGTTGGAAATATGTCAATTCTTTGAAAAATGTAAAAATATTAAATAACTCGGTCCCCTCCTGAAGTCTACTTTTGTCCTCCAAGAATTTTTCTATACAAGAGACGGAGCTTAAAAAGAAAACTTCAAGTATTAAAATAATTTGTACATGTAGAGAGAAGACAACATTTTTGCAAATACACAGGGGCAGCTGCCAAATGGATGTAGTATATATATTGTGGTTTCTGTTTTCTTGAAAGGATTTTTTTTTTTGTTTTCGTTATTTTTACATCTAACAAAAGAAAAATAAAAAAAAAAAAGAGGGTAAGAAACGATTCCAACGGGATGATTTTAACCTGAGGAAAAAAAAAAGTCCCTGGGGTTTCTTCTTTATGCTTGCTTTCTCTCTCCCGTGCCCCTTCTCCCACCCTCTTCCTCTTTCTGTAAAACTTGAAAATAGAAAGCAAAAAAAACCCCTCAAATGTTGTAAATCATGCAATTAAAATTGATTACTTATAAATATGAACTTTCGATCACTGTATAGACTGTTAAAAATTGATTTCTTATTACCTATTGTTAAATAAACTGTGTGAGACAGACAGCCTGCTTTTAATGTTTCCCTTCTCTCCCACGTGTTGCTTGTCCCCGAAGCGCTGGGGGTAGCAGGCTACGCGCTCCTTCCGGCGCTCGCTCGCTCGTCGGAGGTGGGAGAGCCGCTTCATGGACGAGACCGTCGATTTAAAAGGCCGATCTCTAGTAAGGGATGCGGAGCACCGGTCTTCTAAACGGACGCTCTTGGTACCGCTCTGCTTTCGCGCGTGTTCCCGGCGTGGATCTTGCCGAAGAAACGGGGGTCCGACCGCAGCAGTCGTGCCAGTCGGCTCGCGCAGCCCGGCCGCAGCACTCCTTTCGCGTGTTGAAAGAAGAACTACCGCTTGCGTATGTGATACTAAAAGATCCTGTTTCACGTGGAATGTACATTGTACGCCTTTCGGCACCGGAGCGTGAGGTAAGCTTGTGGGGGGGTCCCGTAGACGCTGCACCCAGACGGCGCGTGGGTGCCCCGTCGCCCCGTGTTGCATCCGGTGAGCTGCCAGGCGTGGGGCACGTGCGGTCGGTTCCTGTCTATTTTATATATATATATTTGGGGGATTTCCTGAACAGAAGTACTTCAGCCGTGGAGCACGTGTGCAGTAAACCCAGGCGCGTGCCGCCCGTAGCCGTGCGCACATGGAGCTAATCGCATCACGTAAAAACACGTTACGTGTCGTACGCGGCTGGTCTGTTGAGGGCTTCTCGTAACGCAGCCCCGTTCTGCGCGTGGACATGCAGCGCTGGCCGCGTAGGGAGTAACGCGTACCAGGGTGCGAGACGCCTGGGAGGCCGGGATGTGGCGGGAACACGGCCCCCGTGTAACAGCAGGTGTGTTGTGAGCATCGGCGCACCCTCAGATCCCGGACGGAGGGCAAGGTGAGCAAGCTGCCCTTGGGAAACTGCTGCTGGAAGATGATGGGAGCCCTCAGCCAAGTGCCAATGGGTAGCAATGGTGTATCGCGACGTGGACGGATGTTCAAGGCTGGCATGGGAGTAAAATGCTTGGTGCCTGGGTATAAGCACAAGTAGGCCCGGGAGCCTTGCATGAAGCGGTGCATTTAGAGGGGCTGTTGGCCTGCCTGGAAGGACAGAACAAGAAACCCCATGTTGTATGCCAGGGCAGCAGGCTGGGATGGTTTAGAGCTGTGTTCTCCATGCCGATCCTAGAAAGCTTTCTTCTCTCTTCCCCCACCCAAGCCAAACTTAGTTTTATTCTCAGCCCTGGGGCTTCTCAGGCTGGAGTGTAAATAAAATTCCTTCTGACCACGTGCTGGCTAGTGGAAGTGTAAGTGTGGCCAGCTTCCTGGCTTGCGTGCATACCACGCGTCCCAACTTAGGCCTCAGTGAAAGCCGCTTGTTATGTGAGCACAAAAATACCTGTTTTGAATTCGTCCCATCCTCCATGGGAGCATCTCGTCTCTGCTGAAGTGGGGAAGCCTCGAGTCCTTGCAGAGCAACTTGATTCAGAGCTACAGATCGTCCACCTTGGAATGCCAACCGAGCGACTTGCTTAAAGGGTGCCACGAGGCACCTCGTGCGATGGCACAGCTGCTCTGTCCCTCTTTGCAGGTGCTGTCGCTGAGTCAAGTCCAAACACTTCACTGAAGATGGGTGATCGAGGGTCTTGAGTTTGCATGGGGTTTCTTTCCCCTACATCCCCCTGCCTCTGCTTTCCCTGATGCTGCTGGAGAAGCAGACCCACCAGCTGGTGAAATAACCTGGCTGACTGGGGCAGTGGTAATTAGGATGTCGTCTGTATCCCTGCAGCGTGCTCTTGCCAACGCCAAGGTATGCAGTGTGACAGTGACAGCCATTCCAGCTGCTGCTTCCTTTCCCAGTGCTTCTTCCAGTGTTTTATACACAGTCCATCTGCCAGACACTCCCCCTCCTGTTTCCTGGATGGTCTTCTTAAAACACCTTGTCCTTGATTGTGCTGCTCCCAGTTCCAACCAAGGAGCCGTTTCCTCTCTCTATCAAAACAGATCAGGTGCTAGAGATCCCGGCCTTGAGACAGAGCCTAGCCTGGCCCCTGAAAGCTTGCGAGCCCAACGGGCACCGTCTGCAGCGGTTTCAGCAGCATCTATGCCTGCATCGCGGTTGAAAAGCCACTGAGCTGCTCTGCCAGCCTTGACAGGCGTGCGTGTGCGTTGGCATTTGCCTGCCCGACTTCAGTCTGGCACTTGGCTTAGAGAAACGGGTTTGATGATGTGGCTGCGTTGCCTTGGTCGCTCTCCCTTAGAACGGCGCCTTGGTTTAACTCCCCAGCAAGGATCCTGCGCGTGGCGGGTGTTTGAGAGGGAAACCTGTTCTGTAAGTGCTGCCGTGGGCAGCCAATGGGCTATCAGCCACGGCTCCAGCCTGCGCTCCCTGTTGGAGTGTGGTGGATTTAGGGAGGGCGGAGGAATTACTAGTGGCACCATCTCCCATAGCCATCTTTGAAGCCCTTCAAAGCTCCTGGTGAAGCTGGCGTGGCCGGGACTGCTGTTTTCCCCAGGTGTGCTGCTGGTGGCAGGTTCTGCGTATCCGGAGAGCACGGAGCTATGTGGGATGCAACCGCAAGCTCTGCCAGTGGGTGTTCAGCTTCTTCCCATGCCCCTGCAACCCCAGGGCGATAGCAGGGATTGGAAGGCAGTGACGGTGGCATTGTAAGAACACTCTCTGCCTGCCCAGACAAACAGAGAGTCCTTCACTTTGGCTTGTTTCCTTCTTCGCTTTTGCTTCTCGTCGTCACTGTTGCCCCACGCCATGGCTGTCGCATTTCTGAAGTGGGGAAAGAATGGAGGAACGGCTGTGTACCCTGTGGAGAGAATCGCAGCAGCGTGGAACTCTGGGGGAGCAGATGTAGGGCTATCCCCAGGCTGATAGAGAAAGGATCTCCAAGGGCTGGAAGGCAGGACTTTGGTGTTAAATTTTGGCTGGGAAATGAGGCCTGCTAAGCCAGGGCTCAGCTCTCTGCATTACTGCCAGGGGTAGGGGTCATGGGGGTAGGGCTGTGGGGCAGGAGTCAGACTGCAACAGCACCCGCGAAGCCTGGGCCGTTTTCTGATCGTGGCAACCCCAACTCCCGGAGCCGAAGGTCCCTTGAGCATTTGCTTCTCCTGCGCTTTCTTGAGATCGCGGCAAGAGCAAGAGCAGCGTCCGGGGAATGCCGTGTTCCTCCTGTGCAAATGTGTTCCGCTGTTCTGGCAGCAGGTCGGTAACTTCAAGTGGCTCTAAAGAAGACCCTCGGGGCAGGTATTTTGGACATTTGGGGGTTTATAGTTCACCTGTTGTAACCCATGCTGTTCCTCTCCCGGACTGCAGACCATGTGCTGTCTCTTGCCCGGAAGGGTATAGGGGCACGTAGGGGGATGGGGGGGAGGAAAAGGGTGCCCGTCCCAACGCAACTCACGCAGCCCGCTTGGTTCACGGAGCAGCATGTTTTCGGTTGTAAGCAGCAGGCCTGAAAGGTTCCTCTGAGGGAAGGAGAGCTGACAAGAGGTCGTAGGAGAGGCCCTACTCCCCACGGGGGTGCTAGAGCAGTACTGTGCTGCAGCGACGAATTGCATTCGCTCTGATCACGCCGCAGCGGGGATTACAGCTCTGTCCAACCAAAGGTCGGGACTTGCTTTTGAAGTTGGTACCCCAAACAGCTTCCAGTCTGTGGCCTACGCTGCGTCATGCAAACCCACGGCCAGGACAAGTCTCCATCCTTGCCTAGTGCTGCCACTGGGAGACGCAGCACACGCTGCCCAGCCCAGCCGGTGTTCCGCAGCCCGCGCCACGAGGTGAGCTAGCTCCTGCAGGATTGCGCTCCGGCAACAGGACTTCACCCCTGCCTTCCTGGCAGTGATCTGCAGATGGTGGTGTTGGTGAGGAGACAGGCCCTCAGCAGCCAGGCCAGAGATGCCACTTTTCAGAACAACTGGGGCGGAGGAGAAGAGAAGCTGCTTGTAAATGCCCCCCCCCCCCCCCCAGTGACTCAAAACAGGTACTTTGAGCAGCCTTGTTGTCTTGTCTCTGTTCGGAAGGGGAAGTCAGGAATCTGCTCTCTCCATCCACCCTGTGACGATCACCTGTGCAATAAAACCAGTGCCTTGTTTTAAAGCTGGACTTTTCCTTGGCTCATGCATTGCTGTGCCGTGACGGAGGCTTCTAGGCTGCTCCCTGGTACCTGTGATACTTCTTGTCTACTTTAGGAATTCAGTGGCTTCTCTCCCCGTTTTACCTCCATCGGGGATTGTCTGTGCATGCCCTGGATCAACGGAAATGCACGGCTTCCAGTAAGAAGAGCCACATTCTTCAGCGAGACCCAACTTCTTACGAATGTCTTGTTCATCTTGCCTTGCAGCGTTTCATTCTCCCATGACGTGGCTTTGTGCTGCAAGTTACACTGGGTTGCAGCACAGTCTTCCCACTGGGAAGACCCTAATCCTCTTGCTCTGATGACCGTCCTGTGGAGCACGAGATGTGTGACCCACCGGAGAAAATGGCCCCCTCCTGCTCATGCCATGGCCCCTACTCAGCTTCAGCAGGTGCAGCCTCCTCGTGCGTCATTCCCAGCTGCTCTGGGGCACACCGGGCCCCCTGCAGTTCTACGCAGGCGGCAGGCACCTGCCTATATAGCCTTATCGTAGAGTCACAGACTGGTTTGGGTTGGAAGGGACCTTAAAGCCCATCTAGTTCCAACCCCCTGCCATGGGCAGGGACACCCTCCACTAGGGCAGGTTGCTCAGAGCCTCATCCAGCCTGGCCTTGAACACTCCCAGGGATGGGGCACCCACAGCTTCTCTGGGCAGCCTGTGTCAGTGCCTCACCTCCCTCTCCGGGAAGAATTTCTTCCTGACATCCAATCTGAATCTCCCACTTTCACTTTAACCCTGTTACCCCTTGTCCTGTCACTACAGGCCCTTATGGAGGCTTTTGGAGTGTTTGTAGTGCTGGGATGAGGGCAGGGGGGTGGCAAGGGAGTGACACTACCGCATTTCCCTTCCCTGATCGACTCAGCCACTTCCTTATTCTTCTCCTGCAATTCAGTTTCTCCCGAGGAACAAGAGGAGAGCGAGACGTATTTATTATTCCAAAGCAAATCTTTGTCCAGCACGGGGATAGGGTGGGGAGCTGAAATCGGAAGGCTTATTTCCAGGATGATTTTGTGGGTTTTCTCTCCTCTTTTTTCAGTCACTAAGGGGTGAAGATTAGAGTGTGGCATTGAAACGAGCTCCCAGTTCAACCTCTCCCTGGTGAGCGGAGGTTTGGGAGCCATACAACGGATATCTCACCGGGCCTGTCGACTGAAAGCCAGGGCACCTTGAGGCCTGAGGGGTGACCTGCGCCTAAGAGTACCCGTGCTGCCAGGGTTTGTAACCACATTCGCTGGCTGGCTTAGAGCCACCAGAAGTTGGACCCCCAAAATCATGAGTTTATAAAAATAAAGACATCAGGTGCTCTTCTCTTTGCTTGCTGTTTTCTCAGACTGAGCTTGTAGGGAAGGATTTCAAGCCTTTTTCTGTCACCTGTGCCCAATTCCCGGGTGTCACTGCAAACAGCGAGAGAGGGCCCATAACTGCGACTTGGGAAAGCGTATGTAAAGGGGTTTCCGACTTGGCAAACTGTGCATTATTATGTGCCAGGCCATAAGGACGTTATAATGTCTCATCTTCCGCTATCAGCTGGACATACTGGCCCCCTGGGCTGCCCCTTCTGCTGGGCAAGGTGACCTGGCAGGACACGGCGGTGTCCCACACCACCCCAGGCTTGCAGAGGAACCAAACAGGCAGCACAGCTCAGCACACAAAAGCCAGATTTTGGGGGTGACTGGGATAGAGTCAGTACTTAAAGCTGAGTGGTTTATCTCCTAGGCAGTTAACTCTTCTCTCCCCTTCTCAGGGCAGGGCATAGGGTATTTTTGTAAATCTGGACGCAATTTTTGGTTTACGTGTTTATTATTTGTATGTAGAGCTATGTCGACGTACGCTGGCAGACCTAGCATGGCAGCGAAATAGCAAGAAAGGACAGGCTAACTCGTGTGTGCCCTTAGCTGGGATGCTTGTTGGGCCTGGGGCTGGATTACTTGTTCCCCTCACAATCTGTTTAATCGCTGTGTGTTGCACAGGGTGACTTAATGACAAGTTGCTGTAAATGCCTAAGAACACCAATGTAACATTAAGGATGAACCGACAAGGGTTTTCTCTAAGTTCTGCAGCCTGTGAGAGAGAACTAGAAACCAGCAATAGCTGAAATCACCCATGTCTGAGCAGGCTGTCACCCGTCCTTCGAGAGTGCCAGATTCTGCCTGAGGATCCTGAATCAATATCGGGGCTATTAAAAAAACCACCAACATTGCATACACTGCCGAACTCGCCCTGCCTCCGAGGCTGTCAGCCATTGGGTGCTCCTCCTTCTGCCCTGTGACAGGAAATCCACCTCGCCCAGGATTTTTTCCTGACGTTTTTTCCGGTCGAGCTGGGGTTTCTCTGGTAAACTGCAGCAGGGTGGGTTGCAATGAGCCCCGAGAGACTTGGCCTGCCAGGAGGCAGCGAGAAGCAGTGGCATGAAGACATTACTCAGGATCTCCGAAACCACCTTGTTCATAAACTGTGAGTAGCTACAATGAAAACAGCCTCCGGTTGGGTTAGTTGCTGCCTCGGAAGGGGGGAAGGAGGTGGGGCAGGACAAAGCTCTGCTTCCGAAACTGGGGCACTGGGGAGTGAGTTCTGTCAGGGTCCCTGCGAAGGGAAAGCAAAAGCTGCAAAGGTGCGTTCTCATTTTCCTGGTGGTTAGGGGAGCTGCACCTGCTGCTCTGGGGCTGTTGTATTGAAGTGTCCCACTCCATCCTCAAGCCATCGACACGGAGGTGGTGTCCCCAGGGAGCAGCAGCAGCGCCGCAGCCTGTGGGAAGATTTGCTGGCTGCTTTGTGTTCGGATCAGCGGGGTTAGTGCTGACGTCCCGGTGTGGGGATATTCCAGTCACTTGTGTGCATTTTCCTTCAGAGTCCAAGCCATATTTCCTACTCCTGACCCTGCGGCCCTGAAGGATCGGCGTATGGAGAATCTGGTGGCGTACGCTCGGAAAGTGGAAGGGGATATGTATGAATCGGCAAACAGCAGGGTGAGGTGCCATCCTCTGCTGCCCAGTTGTGTGTGTGTCTGCCTTGATGCCAAGACTTCCAGTGTTGGCCTAGTGGTTGCCAGCGGTGCCCTGAGCCGTGCCCCTTTCTGCCCTCCTGACTGCCCAGCAGTCCCTGCCAAGGGCGAGCTGGCCTCACACGAGCCCAAATGTGTGTGTGGAAGGCTGTTGTGACCTGTTGCTTTTAGTTAATACGTGTGTGTGTCATCTCCTTGCTGACTTGTATTCCTCCCAACAGGCAGAGTACTATCACTTGCTCGCAGAGAAGATCTATAAGATTCAGAAGGAGTTGGAGGAGAAACGAAGAACCAGGCTGCTGAAGCAAAACTTGATCCCAAATGCTCCGGGGATGCCAGAGGCTCCCATGGATCAGGGGCCCACCATGGGACAGCCTCAGCCAGGGATGTCTGCAAGTAAGAACGGTTGGGTTACTGACTCCCTGATGCAGGGGAATCCTTACTGTCATTGTCACCATTGTCAGGCTGGTGACCATTTCCCTCTTTTCAATTCACAGTTACCACTGTAAAATTGGTCTGAAAAAAGTTAAGCAGCACTTCTTTTTTTTTAATTTATTTCTTCTCCGTGCTTGTTGGTTTGCTGAGCTGTTGTTCTACCTTACTTTCCTTCTTCAAAGACGTCGTGAACATATGACCGAGGGTTACAAGTCTGTAAACATGCAGTGACAGGACAAGGGGTAACGGGTTTAAACTGAAAGCGGGGAGATTCAGATTGGATGTCAGGAAGAAATTCTTCCCGGAGAGGTTGGTGAGGCACTGGGACAGGCTGCCCAGAGAAGCTGTGGGTGCCCCATCCCTGGGAGTGTTCAAGGCCAGGCTGGATGAGGCTCTGAGCAACCTGCCCCAGTGGAGGGTGTCCCTGCCCACGGCAGGGGGTTGGAACTGGATGGGCTTTAAGGGCCCTCCCAACCCAAACCGTTCTGTGACTCCATGATTTTGCTTCAAAACGTCTGCCTTCCGCAGGGCAGATGACAGAAATGAAACCCTTGCAATGTCTGTTGCTTTCTCACGGAGTCAGCAGAAGAAGCGGGGTGCAAAAGTATTACTAAAGCCATGTGCCAATTCCCTCTGCACTCAGAACTGTGAAGCTGAGCTTCTAACCAGAGTGGCTGCCCGTTGGTGCTGGAAGTGAAACTAGGCCCATGGACTGCCAGGATTCTCATCAGCTCTTGGAAACGGCAGAGAGTAAAAAACTAAAGGAGGAGGCTCTGGAGGAGCAGCAGATGAATTTATGAAGCCTGGGGACCTGGAGCATGAGCTCCCCACCCCAAAGCATGGGTGAGGGGACAGTCCCAGCAGACAAGCATAGAGAGCCAGTGTGCCAGTGCTGCCAAAGGAAGTTGTGGTGATGAGGGGCAGAGCTGGTGCTGAAGTACAAAAGGCTTCTCCCGGTGCAGCGCTTTGAGCCGAAAGCCTGTGTCCAGCTCTGAGAAAGCAGCCTGACCTCTGCCCTGCAGCAATAATCTTTCCCATTGCATCCTGGACTCTTTATGTGCTTCCGACCTGATGGCAGCCTTTTTCTAATCATCTTTCTAAAATAGTGTATTTCAGATGGCATCAAAACGGAGACCAGGCCCAGAACAGCAGTAGGGAAGGAGATAGGAAAAGTGAGGTTTAATCTGAGCTTCTGAGGTTGGTTTCCTGGGACTGTCAGTACCGTTATATCCCTAAAGAAAGGAGCTGGCTTTACAAAGATACTGCGATCAATGTTACCTAACGAAGTTTTTATTATTAAAGAGAATATAAGTATTCCGTAATCAATTTGAATTTTGCAACTATCAACTGCACTGTTTAAATACTTCTAAAGCAATTTTCTGTTTCTTAACAGCGCTGGAGGACTGTATGGAAAACCTGAAGCTGGACGAACCTTGCCGTTAAAGAAACCTGCTGATCAAGTTGCACGCTGTAGGTTTTGCAAGCTGCCTGCCACTGTCCCTCTGTAACTGGGCTGGGACCCCAGTCACTACCCAGTAGTGACCCCAGTCAGTACTACTACTGATAGTGACACTCCTTTGCATTTGCAGCAACAGGCTGCAGCCTCACGTTAGAGCCTTTGGATTGCCTGGAAGAGCAATCCATGTGTATCTTTAACATTGCTAAGCCTTTGGCATGAGCCTTTTCCATGCTGCCTGACTTTCACCTGCAACTAAGGCCGTACTATATGCACGAGAGAGGAACCATGTGTGTGCTTCACGCATTGTTTAGCTACTCACTACAAAGTCTGTACACAGTAGAAATGGTCAGTGCAGGCTTTTTTTTTTTCCCCCTTCTCTTTTCTTTTTACAATGTTCACACAATGAAGGTGATAACAAAATCAAAGGGGTAGAATGGGAAATAGAACTACCTCCAGGGGCCTTACCTTTTGCGTAAAAGAGAAACGATACCAGAGACACACGGGCGAGACACTTGCTTCCTGGCTATTCTTGATGGCGAGCTGTGGTGACGGGTGTTGCTACCAGTACGACTAAGACCACGCTACTTTTCCATGGAGAAAGAAAAGCCAAAAGGGAGAGAGGCATTTGTACAATGAGGAAGGTATGCTATAAATGCGTAAAAAATTTAAAACCAATTGCATAGCACAGTGTCATGGTTTAACCTCAGCTTGCAGTAAAGTACCACACAGCTGCTCACTCACCTCCCCCTCCTCCAGTGGAGGAGGAGAATCGGAGGAAAAGGCAAGGAAGCTTGTGGATTGAGATAAGAACAATTTAATAATTGAATATAAATAAATTAGTGGTACTACTAATAATAAGTAATTAAAATAATAGAAAATAAAACATAGGATACAATTGCTCAGTACCTGCTGACCGATACACAGCCAGGTCCCAAGTAGCGAGAACCAGAGCCCGAGACCCCAAGAGTGATTGCAAGAGTCCAAGCAGACCTGAGTGTATGATCGCACCAAAGTCCAAGAGAGCCCTACGAGTGACAGCACAACCAAGAAAGCCAACCAACCCACCAACTTGCTAACAAACGAACGAACCAACAAGCTATGGCCCATTGGTCCACTCACAGCACATGTACTGAGCATGACGTGCTATGGTATGTAATACCCCTTTGGGCAGTTTGGGTCAGCTCTCTGAACTGTGTCCCCCTCCTGCTGCTTGTAGTGAGAAAGTTGGTAACACGGATGCGGTATCAGAAGTGGAAAAAGTCTTTGAATTGGTGCAAGCACTCCTCAGCACCAACTAAAAAGACACCTTCTCAAGGCAAATCCAAAACACAACCTTCATACCAGCTACTGAAAAGAGAATAAACCTGTCCTGACTAAAACCAGCACACACAGTAAGCATTTCAAGGCCTCTTTTGCACAGGTAATACTTCAGTACTTTCTTTGCCAAATAAAATACCTATTTAAGCATGAAATCTCTGAGACTGATCATTTGAGGACATGGGGAGCAGCACCATGAACTCGTGCATTATTTACCACCTGATGCTTGGACATGGCAGGGCAGGGTGGGAGCAAACGAGTCCTCCATCCTCTGCTTGTCTGCCAGCAGTTACCAGTGTGCACTGACACTTCTCCAGCCTGGGTGACACGATGAAAGCTGATTATGTGAGCGGTGCGGGCAGGGACAAAGGGGTTGCTGGCGTGACATTAGGTACCCAGCCACGCTAAAGGCATTCCTCCCGTATAAAACCAAACCCTTAGCGACTTCCCAAGGTTTCTAGGAAGCCGTTGTGCACCGTCGGTTATGTTTAAGACACACAAGTCCAGCTGTGCGTCTCGCTGGGGCTCACGTTGTTTCAGGGTTACTGGGCACCAACTCCATCCGTGGGGCCGAGGTCTGGGCGTTTGCTGAGGTTTCTTTTTCATTTGTTTCCTGTTTTTGACGTATGCTTCTGGGACGGAGAGCGCTAATGCGGAACTACAAGAAGGGATGGGGTGAGGCCGCCAGCGCTCGCCGGGGCGCGGCCCCTCCTCCGCCCCCGGGTGAGGCCGCCGCGGAGGGAAAACGACTACAGCTCCCGTCGTGCCCCGCGGGGAGGGCCGCGAGAACAAGCTCTTCGCTGATTGGCTTTCTTTTTCCAGCTCCCGCCAATCAGATCCGTCGCTGTGGAGATGGGGGGCGGGGGGAGACGTGCTCCACGCGCGTGAAGCGGGCTAGCGGCGCCCTGGGAGCCATGGACCAGGAGCAGGGGGAGGTGAGTGGCCACGGGCCTGAGCCGGGGGCTCCGCGGCCGGAACCGGGCTGCCCGCTCTTACAGCCGCCGAGCTGCCCGCAGGGTGCTGGGAAAAGCCTTGCGGTACCGGCTCTGGGCCGCCCGGTGCCCTGAAGGAGTGCGCGAGGCCCGGGCTGCGTTCGCGGGGTAATGGCTGCGGTGCGGTGCTGGGGTAACGGCTGCCCGCGGCCGGGAGGGGGCGAGGAGCGCCGGGCCGCTGGCTTTCTGGCCGATCCTGTTGTTGTGGTTGACGGCCCGGCCGCGGGGGCCGGGTTGGTGCTGCAGGAGATGATGAGACTGACCCGGGCGAGATGGGCCTCAGTGCCCCCCTCGCATCTCTGAGCCGTGCCGTCCCCGCTCGTCAGCCCTGGGAACTTGTAACGTGTCCACAAGTTTGGTGGAAGAGTAACGATCCAGAGGTGCTCACTTCCTCTGAGCTGAATGTAGACCCCCCAGAAAGAGCCGCAAAAGAGATGAATGGGCTCTCTTTGAGGAGTTCGGGTCTTTCAAGCGTCAGGAATGCCGTCTGAGGATGTGGACCCTTAGGAGAGCGACTCCTCAGGGAACAACCTGGGTGCCTTTGGTCTGTTTTGTGTGAAAACCAGGGAGGATATGGGAAGGTGACAGTGAGTGAAACCTGATCTTCCTGTTCACGTGTCTGTAATAATACCCAGGAGCCCGGGATCAGGGAGGAATTTAGCACTGGAAGGTCGTGGACTTGCTGCTGATACTTTGTTGTTGCGTGCCTGGGTGAACAGTTGTATCCTACTGCCTCCCTGGTGCAGTCTGTGAAATGCCTGTGAAGGGCCCTGCTGCGGGGGCAATAGCTTCCCTGGTAGGGATTCAGACTTCTGCCTTTGGGGTTGTCGAGTGGACTCCTTGCTCACCCCGAGGCCTCTCCCCAGTCCAGGAACCCCCCAGCAGTGAAGGCAGGCTTGTTGTGGGGTGGGGTGTAAAATCTCTGTTTTAAAGCAGACTGGCTCTTTTTTCAGGTGGTGTCTACTTCATGCCACAAGACTTCATCTTTGGAGCGGATGGAGGAGGAAGGCGATGATGATGAGGAGGAGGAATTGGACATCTATGGGGGTTATGACAACTTGCGGGGCTACAACAGCAGCATGGGTAGCGAGAGCAGCTCTTGCCTGGATGAGACTAGTGATGGTGAGGTGGCAGACCGGGAAGCTGGAGAGCTGCCAACCTCTCCTGTGCACCAGTTGTCCACAGGCTGGCTCACAGAGGACAGTGGGTCTGAGCCAGGTACTGCACTGCCTGTCTGTTCTGCCTGAAGCATGTGTGTGATGGAAAGAACATGGGCTGGGGGAGCCGGAGGGCACATGGCTGCACTTTGAGTGTGCTGTGGGAGCAGCACTGGATTGAGACTGTGTTTTCTGGCTACATGGGAGAGCTGCTATGTATAATGAGGGTTATATGGGCTGAGTGCTGTTCTTGTAGTGCGTCAACCCTGCCAGCTGCTCATGTTTTTGTGCCTTCCTTCTCTCAGCTGTGTGCGAGATGTGTGGGATTGTGGGCACCAGGGAGGCTTTCTTCTCCAAGACCAAACGTTTCTGCAGCGTCTCCTGCTCCAGAAGCTACTCCTCAAACTCCAAGAAGGCCAGCATCCTGGCCAGACTGAAGGTGGGTCTGGCCCCTTTCTTCCTCCCCGGGGGTGGAGCAGGATGTGCCTGTATGCAGAGGTGGGTGGTTGTTCTCTAGCTAATTATCAGACTGCCATTACCAGTGGCTTGTTCTTCCTGCCCCAAGTCCCCAGAGGACACGTGCCAGCTGAAAGGTGGTGCTCCCTAGAAGCTGAGGAAGGACATACTGATATCTTACCTGCTGTTTCTTCTTGTTCCTGTGGGCTTTAGTAAAAAATGTATCCTGAAACTCACCCCAAGGAAGAGGTGCATGCCCTGCTGGCCTTGGTCTTGGCTTCCTCTCCTGTGCCACTAATGTTCTTAATGTTCCTTGTTTTGTAGGGGAAGCCACCAACAAAGAAAGCTAAAGTCCTGCACAAGGCAGCCTGGTCAGCCAAGATCGGGGCCTTCCTTCACGCGCAGGGCACGGGGCAGCTGGCAGATGGGACGCTGACAGGCCAGGATGGTGAGTAAGAGGTGTAGCTGCTAGAGCCCCAGAAATGGGGACACCCAGAGGGCTGTAAGCTCTGCAGTCTACTCTTCCCCTCTGGTACAGTTCCTTGTACTGAAACGTGTGTGGTGTGTGGTTCACTCTGACACAGACTGGCAGGACAGGGGACACGTTTTTCTCCCTGCCAGTGCTAATGGAGCCCTGGTGGGTTCCTACCCATCCATTATTGCAGACTTATTCTCGCTCCTGGTGCAACTTGGCCTGGAGCTCTAGTCACAGTCCTACGAGGGCTGGACTTCTGCTCCAGAGTCACCAAGAGGAGTTGTCCTGCTCCCAGCCATTTGCTGCCTGATTGCCCAAGGAGTTACAGTTCACCCGAGTCCTGCACTGATCAGCTTGAGGAGCAACCAGTCACTGCAGCTGAAGGAGTACAAGCTGCTGTGTTAGGGCACGAATGAGCCCCAGGGAATTCCCAGCAGGAATTGATCCCTGAGCAGACTGCAGCTGGAGCAGAGCTGTAGCCTTGGAGCAGGAGTGACTGTGGGATTAAAATCCCAGTGCTTCACTCTGATTTTCCTCGCATCCTCTGGGGAAGCAAGCACTGCTGATACGGCCCTGCAGTGTTGCTGCTGAGAGGCAGAGCTGCTAAGCAGTTTAGCTCTGACAGGATGCAGTCTCCATTCTCCCTGGAATGCTTGAGCCTTGGGCTGGATTTGACTCCTGTTTTCTTGCCCCTCATGCCGCCACTTCCCCAGAAGCAAGCGACAGCAAGGATTGATTAATAATACGCTGTACCTCTTGCGGAAGTAGGTCCCTGTGTGCTCGTGGGATCAGGGGAAATGCCCCAGAACGCAGAGTCCCTGTGTGTGGTGGGCTCTGTGTCCCAGAGCAGGCCGCAGTGTGGCTGCAGGCTGTAGGCCAGAGGTAACTGAGCACTCTGTGCCTTTTCTATAATGTCACCTGATTTTTCTTCTCTCATGCCTGCTTATAGCACTCGTCCTGGGCTTCGACTGGGGGAAGTACCTGCAGGAGCACGGCTTCAAGGCAGCTCCTGTCAGCTGTTTCAAACACGTGAGTTCTTTGCTATGCCTCGCAGTGCTCGTGGGACATGTCACGTGTACATGTACAGGCTCTCTTGTACTCCTGTGACAAGTGGTGGGGAGAGATCTGGGGAGCTGGTTATTAAGCTGGTTATTCTGATGCAAAAAAAGAAATTGGGGCTTCTCACAGCAGAGAATGGGAGTCTCACAGAGAGACTAGGTATTCTGAGGGAGGAAGCAGAGAGGGACTCGGTAGAAGCCTTGCTGGTGGTGATGGCCCAGTGCTAGCTGGGGGAAGAATTGGTTCTGACTGGGAGGGGTGATGGACAGCTCCCGATTGCCTTTGTGGTTTGTGTGGGTGAGCACAGCCGCGGGTGATGTGCAGGGAGGAACTCTGCTTATGTCGGCCTGGCAGTAGCAGTCTGGTTCCTGGCTTACTGATTTACAATTCTTGTGGGCCAAGTAGCCAAGGCAGATATGTGGAAGAAAGGCAGTTCTTGGGTATTGAGAGAGAGACCCCAGCCACTCTGTATGTTAAGACTCACTTGTTATGTTCCTTTTGAATTGTGATCTGTGATTAATGCTAGCAAAACTTTTTTTCGTGAGGATAGGTCCGGAAGACACAGCAGTTAGGTGGTTAGGGATTTTGATACCACAGAGGAATGGGATAATAGGACAGCTGGCAGTGAAATAGTTATGTGTTGCTATACAATGTTCTGGGATCCTCTGTGAACACCCCAGTGAGATGTTGGGACAGTTTGGTTTCATTTCACACTGTTAGCACACGTAGGAAGGGGAAGGTGTGCAGACCTGGGCCTAAGGTGAAAGTGTAGCTGCCTAAATACACTGCAAGGTAGAACGAGGGCCTGAGCCTGCTTTCACTGTCAATGTCCCCCACCTAACGTGACTGCCTCAATCCTTCAGGTGCCGCTCTTCGATCAGTGGGATGATGTGGTGAAAGGTATGAAGGTGGAAGTGCTGAACAGTGATGCTGTGCTTCCCAGCTGTGTGTACTGGATCGCGTCTGTCATCCAGACTGTAGGTATGTCTCCAGTGTAATTCCTGACAGCTGGAGATGGCTAACCTCCTAGGGAAGATTTAGAAGGCCAAGTGTAGCTGGTCAGGCAAAATGTCAGCTCTTTAGAACTCTGCAACTGCTGAGAGATTTTACAGCAGGAAATACCACTGTGAGGGGGTGGGAAGAAACCAGCATCTGGTTCTTCTTCCAGTTGCTGGGCTCTTTGGGAGGATGGTTCTGCCTCCAGAATGGCTGAAGGAGCTCTTATAACCTGTGCAGAGCTCTGAAGGTCATGCTGTAGGGACTAAGCCTGTGATGCCCAACTGGCAGAGGAGAAATTCTAGGCCTCTAATGCTTTTCTCTTGTTGTCTGCTGTGTCCTGGCAGGGTACAGGGCCCTTCTGCGATATGAGGGCTTTGAGAATGATGCTGGCCATGACTTCTGGTGCAATTTGGGCGCAGTGGATATTCACCCCATTGGCTGGTGTGCCATCAACAGCAAAATCCTGGTACCGCCACAAAGTGAGTGTGGGGTGAGAGGGGCCAGCACGTGCCTGGGCACAGAGGAGCCTTGGTTTATGCCTGGGACGGTGGGACAGATGCGCTCACTGTACATGGGACCACAGCTCCATTTGTGCTCCGAGTTACAAGGAACGGTTGGTTCTTTGGGAAGCTGGAGACTGCTTGGACTGCTCCTTCTGCATCTCCCTGTAGTTGCCCATGGGGGTGCTGGATCCAGAACTGATGTCAGACCTATGGACAGAGGCTCATGCAGGTGGCTGCTTCTCCTGACCCAGTGGCTAGGCTTAACCTTTCAGGGAACTTGCTGGCCCTGCATCCTGGACAGTGTCTGTGGGGAGCCTACTGGATCCAGTCACTGCTCAGCTAGCAGTTAGGAGAGGGATGTCAGCTTAGCAGAATTCCGGCAAGCTGAGGTTTGCTTGGTATGGCTCGTGTTCTTGCTCCAATACCACTTCCACATCTAGATCAGTGGAGCTGGGTGTCTGCTTGGCCCAGTCCGTTCTGTAATGGTGATCTCTTGCGGCCAGTTGTGAGGGTGAGCTTGCAGAACGGGGTCTGCCTGAGAGTAGGTACGGGTTGTGAACGTGAAGAAGTCCTTTTAGTGCTGATGGACTCTTGGAGAGGAAGAAAGGTGTAGCATGTTGCTGTAATTCCTTCAGTCATAAAGATGTGCTTTTTCCCTGTGCATACATAGCTATCCATGCCAAGTACACTGACTGGAGAAGTTACCTCATGAAGAAACTGGTGGGAGCCAGGACCATCCCAGTGGATTTCCATATCAAGGTAAAGGGAGGCTGTCATTTTATGTGTGCAAATGAAGCCAAAGCCAAGAGACGTGTGTGCAGCATGTCTCTTCTGGTTCTGATCTGTGCGACTCCTCTATGTGTCCCCTTGAAACCTGGGCAGGATAGGGGCAGCGAGACACCTGTCGTGATGCTGTAGGTAATGACACAGTCCCTCTGCCCTGTCAGCACAACTGTTTCTCTTTTGGGTTATAGATGGGCTTTAAAAGCTGTTGTCATGTGAACCTCTGATGGAAAATATCAGGGATGAGTTTGCTTTTTTCCTGAAAGGCGAGGCCACTGCAGCTCCAGCCTGGCCTTTCCCTGCCCAGTTTCAGTGCTGGGGAATGGCTTTGAGAGTCAAAAACCTTTGCCTTCAGTGTTTGGTAGCACAGCAGCCTGCGGGGAGTGAGAGGGTGCAGGCTCCCTCAGAGTGCATGGAAGCAGCTGTGCCGTGGCCTTGCCAGCCTCTTAGCTCCGTGATTGTTTTGTGTAGCCTGCGCTGAGGTTAGACCTTGTGGGGGAGAAGAGACTCTGTCGCTGGCAACTTTGTAAACCACAGATAAGGAAGATGGTCCCAGAGACAGCAGCTGGGAAGGCAGGTGATGGGTTTTCTTGTGTGTGAGGTAATTGGTGACACAGGGCTGGAGACATTGATGTAGTTGGTGTTTCCCTTGTTGCTTCTCAGAAAGTTGAGAGGATGTTTGTAGCTGTGGACCAGGAACAGGCAGCTTGTAGCTGAGACCTCACGCCATGGAAGGGAGGTGGTAGAGGGAGAAAGATGTCAGTATCTTACTCCCACCTAATGAAAAGGAAGTGGAAGGGGGAAAGATCTTCCCTTAAAAGTTGTTCTGGATTCAGGTGTAGGCTAGTTTGGAAGTCCTGAGTCCATTTTCAGCTGTGGCTCTTAATTGCTGCACAGCGTTCTGGAATCTCCAGTGCCAAAATGTCAGGTGTTCTATAAACACCTTTGGATATTTGTGGATGAGGAGGGCTAGGCTGTATCAGCAAACAGAAGGTCTCAAAGAAAAAAAACCGGAAAATCAGAAGGCAGCCAGCGGCTCTTCTCACATGCCTGTGCCTTTGGGTCTGTCTGCAGGGTACCTCTGGCACTGGAGATAGAGTTTAACAGATAGATCATCGTGTTGCTCAACCTCTGAGCAGAGTGAAAAGGGCCAAGCCTCTTAAAGTCAACTGAAAATCCTGTTGCCTTTTGGGAAGCTACACCTCTAACTGCTTCTAGGCCTGAAACCCTTATGGTCTCTTTCGTGACTGAAAAAGACAGGCAGTCCTCGCTGGGTTCCTGCTGAGCAGAAGTGACATCTGTTTCCCACGCTCAGAACATCAGCGTGAGGTGCTGGCTGAGCATGGCTGCCAGGCAAGGGTGGGGGTGGCTGTTACAGGGCCACAGGACAGGGGAGACCGAGGGTGTGTGTGTCCAACCGGGCCCTTGTGTGGCTCGCCATTCCCTGTCCCCACGATGAGCACACTCCCGTGCATCCCTTCCCAGAGGAGTCTCCCCGTCAGCTTTGAGCAGTGTAGGGGGTTGGCCAGCATGTCTGTGGGAAAAGCTGTTCTCTGAAGGGTTTGGATAAGGAGAACGCCAAATCCGATGGATCTCACCTCTTTTGGTTGTTGCCAGATGGCGGAGAGCATGAAGTACCCGTTCCGTCAGGGCATGCGGGTGGAAGTGGTGGATAAGAACCACGTGTCCCAGACGCGCATGGCAGTGGTGGACACGGTGATCGGGGGCAGACTGAGACTCCTCTATGAGGATGGCGACAGCGACGATGACTTCTGGTGCCACATGTGGAGTCCCCTCATCCATCCTGTGGGCTGGTCACGGCGTGTGGGCCACAGCATGAAGAAGACAGGTAGGGATCAGACCACCACAAGCATTTTCTGATTTGCTATGAGATACCTGGGCCCTGGACACCAGTCTGGACACGCTAGGAGCCAGGCAGCTGCCTCAGGACGTGACAGGTAAGGTCTACGCCATTGTGTCTGCTGCTTTTCCCCCTGGATAGGTAAAAGCCCAGCGATCTGCTGCTGCAGGCTGGGACAAGGTGACTAGCTTGTCTTACCTGAAGCAGGTAGTCTGCCCCCACAGTGTGAGAATGCAGAGTCTGCAATATCACAGGTGTTTCTAGTCTTCCTGAGGAAATTCATGCTTGCTTCCGTAAGACTGGATGCCATCAGGTTGTGTTTTTTCGGGACTATACAGAGAGGAATTGTAGATTGGCTTAGGCTGGCAGAAAAAGGACTCGAGCCCTCCTGGTCCTTTTGATTGTGTCTCGTTTCCTTGCTGCCTCTCCCTGATTACAGCTGCATGTAGAGGTGTTATCACCAGCACTCAGAAAGATCATCCCTCTGCTTTTGAGCAAGCCCTGCATCGCAGCCCATTTTATGGGAAGGCGCAGAGGGACTGACCTGGGGTTCTTTTGTTACTCATGGTCTCTGATCTAACCCTTTTATAGCTGCTGAGTTCTCACTGGATAATTAATAGCCAGTGTGTTTCCTTCCTGCAGCTGCTGCAGGTTTCTTAATTCTCTTTGTTTCTTCCATTCCTCACAGAAGAAAAACGCAGTGACATGGCAAACCATCCCACTTTCCGCAAGATTTACTGCGATGCCGTTCCCTACCTGTTTAAGAAGGTAGGACAAGTCTGCCTTTCTGCGTTGGGCACGGCAAAGGAAGCGATGATAGCACTTCCTTGGGTGTATATGCTGCTGTGGGGGTTGTTGAGGGTGGCTCGTTTGTCTCTCTCACAGCTATAGGGCAGTGAGGTGTTTGGGGTGTCAAGGCTGTGATTGGGTAGGGGCAAGCCAAAATAGAAAGGTGGAAGAACTAAAAGCCAACGACAGATTGAGGTACTCGATTGAAGGGTGAGCTCTAATCCTGTTCACGCTCGGTGCGGCTGGTGTTGGGATGGGGCTGTCCCGTAGCCCCAGCAGCACATGGTATACCAGAGTTTCCCTTAGGTACGAGCTGTCTATGCTGAAGGTGGATGGTTTGAGGAAGGCATGAAACTGGAGGCCATCGACCCCCTGAACCTGGGCAACATCTGCGTGGCCACTGTTTGCAAGGTAAGTTCAGTGGGCAGGAGAAGGGGCTCTAACTGTGCTTACCTGACATAGCCCGGCCTCTCCTCAGGTCTTTCCAGATGAATAAGGCTGGGTGGGCTTTTGCATGAGGGAGAGGAGAGGGCTGCCAAGAAAGGTGTGTGGAGGGAGTTGGGGCATTACCTCAGAGGTCTGAGGAGCTGATGAGACCAGCCGTTGTCCACGTCAGCCGAAGTGGACAGCATGAACATGGGCATGCTTGGTCTGCAGGCACTGTGTGTGTGACTGGCAGGCACCCTTCCTTCACCCTTGGGCATGCAGCAGGGACTGTTCCCCAGTTCTGGGAGTGCATAAAGAGAGGGCTCTGCCATGCTGCCTTGAGGAGAGGAAAGAGAGGGAAAGAGTTGTGGGGTGACCTCTCTGTGGGGAACAGGGTGTATCTGTATGGGCAGCATTCACTGGCGTAGGAAATTGAGGATGGATGCATCTCGTGCGACCTCTCTTGGTGAGGGGGTAGTGAGCTCTACTGTGCTAGTGCTGGGAAGGTTTCCTGAGTGAGGTGTGCTGCATGTCCTAAAGCACAGAGTCCACTCGGGCTTTTCTTGCACCTCAAGAAGCTGTTTACCCTCGTAGAACCCGTTTACCCTCGTAGAACCCAAGCAGAGGACTTCAACACTCGGGGTTTGGCAGGGGGATGCTAGGAAAGCTCTCTGTCTGTAAATTCCAGTCATTGCTTGGAAATGGGACATCTATCGCATTGGGTAGGCACCAGTTACCAGTGAGGGATGAGTGGGCCAAGTCTTGTTACTGTTCAGGAAGTGGCAAGTCTGAAGATGGTGCCCTTCCCTTCTGCCCAGTAACAAACTAATGACCTGGCTGGTGCAGAGAGTCTCTGGGCTGTCAGTAAAGCCTGTTTCTGAGGGAGAACAGAGCTCCTGACCATTCATGGCTGTCTCTTTCACAAGGTCCCAGTCCTGCAGAAATTGCTGCTTTGAGGGTTAGCTTGTGGTGACCACCATGTCACTGCATGCCCTGGAGCATATAGCATGGCAGTTTACTATCTAGTGACAATTGAGATCCATCTTTGGGGATTCTTGGGAGGATCCTTTGGGAGGAGAGGCTTTACACCAAGCAAAGCTCTACACTCATGCCCTTTGCTCCCATCTCAGGTCCTCTTGGATGGGTATCTCATGATCAGCATTGATGGAGCCACGTCTGCTGATGGCTCCGACTGGTTCTGCTACCATGCCTCCTCACACTCCATCTTCCCCGTCAACTTCTGTCAGAAGAACAGCATCAATCTGACCCCTCCGAAAGGTGAGAGTTGGACTCTGTCCTGTGGTACAAACCTGCCTGCAGAATCTGCTGGGCATAGAGAATCTTTTCTGCGAGGTGTCAGGTTGGCATGAATCAAAACCTGAGGGTCCTGATCTGACTGTTTTTCAGAGAGCCAGTCCATTTGAGCTCTGCCTACTTACCAAGTCTTGGTACTTCACAGAAGGAAGTAACATCTCCAGAGGGCATTAATGGCATGGTGGTTAGCTCCTGGCAGAGCAGTGGGAGAGGTGTACAATCCCTTCTTGTATGAATAAACCTGAGATCAGTATTTCTGCAAAATCCTGAGAGGCAATTGCCCTAGGAGTGTTTTTACTCATCTGGCCATACCCAAAAAGGCCTGCTCTGAATTCCTGTGTTGCAGCACTTTTGTGCAGGGCTATTCAGTCTTCCTTTGATGTTCCTGCTGATGAGAGGATTGGTCTTAGGGGTGTGATTAGATTTCTTCCTGGCTGCTGCTTCTCCTCACCTTTCTCTGTGGTCTGGATATGTGACTGACATGGGTGTTCAGAGTTCCAGCTTGCATTTTTCCGTATTTGCCTGCTGGAGGAGGGTGCTGGACTGCTATGGAATCTGTGCTCTTGATTTACATCCAACACCAGGCTGAACATGCTGGTGAATGAAACTGCTCTGCAACCAGTTGCTATGCCTCCTTCCTGCCTATTCTGCTTCCCAGCCTGGCTGCCCAGTGGCTGCCTTTTTCCTGCTGACCATTTCTTCCTGCTGCAGGGCAAGATGCACAGACCTTCAACTGGGAAAGCTACCTGGAAAAGACTAACTCAAGACCTGCTCCAGCACGGCTCTTCAACACAGTGAGTGCTGTCAGGGAGACATGCAGGGATGCTTGCAGCCAGCAAGGAGGAGCACAGAGCACTGGCTGTTACAGAATGGTTGGGTGGAGCTCATCTTGTCCAACCCCCCTGCTCAAGCAGGGTCACCCAGATTCAGTTGCCCTGGACCATGTCCAGGCAGCTTTTGAATATCTCCATGGATGGAGACTCTGCAGCCTTCCTGGGTAACCTGTGCCAGTGCTCGGTCACCCTCATAGTAAAAAGTGTTCCCTGATGGTCAGAGGGAACCTCCTGTGTTTCCGTTTGTGCCCAGTGTCTCTGGTCCTGTCACTGGGCACCACTGGGAAGAACCTTGCTCCATCTGTGGGTGCTTACAGTGCTGAACAGAGGGGGAGGATCGCCTCCCTTGGGCCTGGCTGGGAACATTCCTCGTAATGCAGCCGAGGGTACCACTGGCCACCTTTGTCCCAAGGGCACTTTGCTGGCTCATGTTCGGCTTGGTGGCCATCAGGATCCCCAGGCCCTTTTCTGCCAGGCTGCTTTCCAACCACTCAGCCCCCAGCATGTGCTGGTGCCGGGGGTTGTTCCTCCCCAGGTGCAGGACTTAATGTTGCCTTTTGCTGAAGTGCATGAGGTTCCTGTCAGACTGTTTCTTCAGCTTGTCAGGGTCCTGCTGATGGCAGCATGGCACTGTAGCGTGCCAGTCTTCTCCCAGTTTTTTATCCAGCCAACGTGCTGAATTTGGTGTGACACTGTCGTGTCATCCTGGTTACTAATGAAGATGTTGGACAGGATCAGACCCAGTATTGACCCCCAGGGTACACTGCTGATTATTGGCCTCTAACTAGACTTCATGCCATTAATCACCCTCTGGGCCCAGCCACTCAGCCCGTTTTCAGTCCACCTCACTGTCTCCTTGCCCAGTCCATGCTTGTGTCAGCTTCTCTACAGGGGTCTGGCAAAAGTCTTCCTGAAGCCAGGGTAGGCAATATCCAGTGTCTACTGGGCTGCTGTTTGCTGCCAGTCAGCACTTCTGAGGAGAGCCCAAGCCATGGAAGTATGTGCTTTCCCAGTAATGTCCCTGTTGGGCTGGTCAGGACCTGCAGTGTCATGCCTTTGTGGATGTAATGATGTCTTGGTGCCTCTGCGTGTCACCTGTGAATCTCTAGTGTTTCCAGGAGCTCCTGGCTCCTGGTGGGTTCTGCTGTGGTTAGTGTGGCTGGCACTTGGGTGGAGGGGTCTCCTTTGCATCACCAAAACTGCAGTACCTGGGCCTGTTCCCATCTTTCTGATTTCCCAGGGCGCTCTCCTGCTAATGGGTTTGTTCAGGTGCCCTGTATCTGCTGCCTGCTGCCCCCCCTCGGTCAGAATCTTGTTTCTAAAGGCTGGGCTGAGATTCAGGAAGGACATGCCTGGCCTTGGATCTGTTTGTGTGTGCCCACTTCTGTTACGCGACTGGTTGGTTCTGTTGCACAACCGTGGGCTCGTTCTCTCTCCCTGCTTTAAGCTGTGAACAGCCCCCTGTGGCTGTTCCAGGCTGCTGGTGGCGCCGGTACGTTTGGACTGAGTGCAATAGCCTTGGGTTTTCTTTTGTTTCATTTTTTTCTGTCCCCAGGACTGCCCAAACCACGGCTTCAAGGCAGGCATGAAGGTGGAAGCGGTGGACCTGATGGAGCCCCGGCTCATCTGCGTGGCCACGGTGAAGCGTGTAGTCCAACGTCTCCTTAGCATCCACTTTGACGGCTGGGACAACGAGTATGACCAGTGGGTGGACTGCGAGTCTCCGGACATTTATCCTGTGGGGTGGTGCGAGCTGACGGGCTACCAGCTTCAACCACCTGTTGTTCCAGGTGAGCGAAGGTTTGGCTGTGGTTTCTAACACTAGAGGCACAGGGTTCCTTCCTCCTGCTCTATGAGTGGCTTCTCCTTTTTTGGGCCTCATAGGGAGGAGAAAACGGCCTCCTTGATTTGCGCTGGCTACCGTAAGTCTTCCTCCGCTGCCACACGCTAGCAGCCGGTAGAGGGAGGAGTCTGTGGTGGGGAGGGAACAGCCTGAGATCTGAGGTTGGCTCGGGTTTCCCTCCGTTCCCCGACCTGCACACCAACAGATAATTGCTCCTGATGAAGTCGGGTAGGGTTCCAGGTGGTCCTGTCCCCGCATAGCTCCCTTGCAGTACCTACGACCTCAGCCAGGCAGCCAGGGGAGCTTGGCCCTCGCTCCCTTTTCTCATCAATTCTCTGACTCTGTCTGTAAAAGATAAGAGCGCCCCTCTCCAGAGTTTATTCCTTCCCTCCTCGCAGGGAGGCCACTGCCTCGCCTTGGCGGATGTTTGCCTTCTCGTCCCAAGCTACGGCTCTTGCTTCTTTACTGCCCCTGCCAAATCTCTTACTGGGCCTCTCTCCCCTACGCTGCCCCAGCCTGCCACCCCGGGCCCTCGCCCGGAAGCGCAGACAGCAGCTGCGCTAGCACCTTGCTTTCCCCTCAGCTGGTTGTCTCGGGGAGAGGGCGTTGGCTCGGGGGGACGGGGATATCTTGTTTCTCGCTTATGTCACTTCATCCCAGTTACCTACTGGTTATGGGACTTGGCTTTCGTTTCCCTCTCGTCTCTGTGACAGAGCCCACAACTCCAGCGAAGGCCAAGGAGGTGCCCAGGAAGAAGAAGAAACCCTATGGAAAGAAGAGTGAGTGATGTTTGATTAGTGCCCTCCCGCTCGCTCGCAGGCTGGGCCCAGTTAGAGGCACCCTGTCCATGTCCCCTTAGAGCAGGAGAGAGAGGCCTTGTCTTGCTGTGGATGCCCTCAGTCAGCTGTGGGTTTGACAGCTTCATTCCTTCTTACCTGTCCCCGTTGCCTCCGGCAGCAGAGCTGTGTGCGCGGGAAGGATCTGTTTCGCAGTCTGGTTTCTGTCGGCCGAGGTATCGATGGCGCTTGCTTCTAGGCGTGACGTTGTGCTGCTTTCCCCGCCGTGTCCGTGGTCGGAGGGAGGCTGGCTGCTGCAGCTGGAGGCCAGCTGGCAAGCAACCCGCCCGCTTTGTGCTGAGGGAGAGAGGGCCTTCAGATGGCTCGAGAGGCCAGTAGCGGGGCTGGACCGTGTTACTGTTCCATCTTGTCGTCGTTGTTGTCGTCATCGTTGCAGTAGCTGTGGCTAAATGATGTGTAGAAAGGCAAGACGTTCCTTCCTGGGGGGGGTGGAGAGGAAGGGGTATCTAAAGAATATAAAGACCTTCAACCTAACTAAAAACGTCAGCTACAAAGGGGGGGCGATACTGCTGCAGCGTCCATGCCTCGGAGCCACCGTGCCCGCTGCCTAGGGCTAGGCCCAGCCAGGTAAGCAAAGCTGACTCTAGCCTGATTCCAACAGGACCCGCTCCTCGGAAGTTAAGGGCGCGGCGAAGTGCCTTGCCTTTAACGAAGGAGAACGCGGAGGCGCGCGTTTGGAGATGGTGACTGTGGAGTTTTTCTCCGGTTGGCAGCTAATGACCGTGTAGCTTGCTGGTCCCTGGCCTGTGGTTTCTCGGTGGAGCAGGGTTGCTGGTTTTCCAGGGGAAGAGAAACACGCTTTTTCCCATGCTCTGTTATCTCTTTGTTAAGGAAGAAGGTTACCTGCCAAAACCCGCAACATCAAGCAGGCTGTCAAGAAGCCTCCCGCCCCGAAGATGAAACGAGAAGCCAAAGCTGCCAGCAAGGCTTTGCCAGAGCCAGCGCCTGATGAGAGTAAGGGAGTGAGTTACTCTGCCCAGGAACCGCTCGGGGACACCCTGCGTGCCACCAGGCCTGTGCTGCCTCTCGGCCCTAGGAGAAGTTGCTCCAGGGAGCCGGCAGCTGAATGCTGCCAGGGTTTAGTCCCGTCGTGAATGCTGCTGGGACCGCGGATGGATTTAGGCTGGTAAGACAGGGCTGCCTGTGGAGAAGGACCCTTGAGAAGTGGGCTGCTCACCCGGGGTGTTCTGAGTATCTGTGTGAACTGAGCTGGTCGGGGAGGGGGCGGCTGTAGGCAGAGCAAGGCAGTGTGGGATGGGTTTACTTACTTATTTTTCCCTCTCTCTTTCTGTCTCTCGCTAGTCATTGCTGTGCAGGTGAAGGAAGAAACCGTGGAACCCTGGTTCGTGGAGTTTGGAGCCACAGAACTTCCCGTTCCTGTCAGCAGCATAAAGCAGGAGGTCACAGACTGATCCTGGAGTATCCCTCAGCTGCCTGCAGCAGCCTGTGCTTCACCCTGGGGCTCTCCGGGGAAGGCCCTGGCAAAGGGAAGCAGAAGGCTAACAGAGCCTTCCCTTTTTGAGGCAGACCGCCCTGCAACGTCACAACTCCGCTTTCCTGCTCTGTGAGAAAACTTCCCCCGGACCTGTAATTTTAAGCCCTGGGAAACAGACTCTGGAAAGGCCGCGGGCGCACTGAGGAGCACCACCAGGGTGGCTGCTGGGGGTTCTGTGTGCCTGGCTTCGAAGGGAGTGGGAGCTCCCACGGCGGGAGAGAGGCTGCCAGGGCGCGAAGGGGCGGTTTGGGATCCCGGCCCTGGCCGGGAGTGGCAGTCTGAGACGATGCGCGCGGGGCGCGTGCGTCGGGAAACGGGGCTGCCCTGGCCTAGGCCCCGCAACCCCCGAGAAAGGACAATGAGAGCAGAAAGGAGCCTGGGAAAACCCCCCGAGAACCCAGAAAGGGACAATGATGCCTTTTTGGGTGTCAGTTTTTCCTGCTTTTGAACCCAGAACTGCAGAGGGGCATGATCCACAGTTTGAATTCTTAATTTTTTTGTAGTCCTGCTGTAAATTTGATCGACGCTCTGTCCTCAAAATACTCCGCGCGCCCCAGCCTGTTGGGGATCTGCGCCCTACAGCCCTGTGAATTAAACTCCAGGAAGAGGCCGGAGGCTTGCGTATTGCTCCCTAGCTCACCAGAGCCAAGACGAGGGAGAAGAGGGCTGTAAGCGCGTTTGGCGTGAGTGAACGGTGTTCGGGCCGCTGCGGTTCCTGGGCGCAGGTTCTGCGGGCGAGGAAGCGCGCTGCCTGCCCGTGCCGCCGCCGCCTGGAGGGCACGTCCCTGGGGAATGGCGGCTGCCCAGGATGCTGCCTTTCCCGTGGAATGGCTGCCTCGGCCGCGCTCCCCTCGAGCTTCCAGGCGGAAGCTTGCGATGCCAGCGTAGTTCTGCTTCGCGCGGCAGAAATGTTGGCAAGCTCACCGTCTAGCAAACCCCGCGTGGAGACTGGGGGGAATTAACACAGTCTTCCTCCTTTCCCTTCCGCAAAGGCACACAGAGCCTTTAACTGGAGAGGGAGGAAAAGGCCCTGGGGGAGCAACGGAATACAGAAAACGGGTGGAAGGCCGGTGCCAGCTCGGCCCATCCCCAGCTCGCCCCCAGGAAACTGCGATGGGGCTGGTGTGGTGGGGCAGCGGTACCCTCTCACTGGGGCTGCCGCCTTTCCCCAGCCTCCTCCGGCAGTTGGGCCTGTGGGGTCTTTATAACTCCCAAATTTCCAAAGGCCTCTGGCTTTCCTCTGGGTTCTTTTTGGCTGTAGCGGTTCTATGCCCCCTCCCCGCCCCGGCGTGGACGTTTGGCGGCCCGAGGTGGGCACCCTTCAAAGCCTGCCCTTCCCGGCTTGAGCTAACTCCCGCCTGGAAAAGCAGGAATCGCCCTGTGCTCTCCCAGGCTGGGGGAGGGGGGGCAGTGATCCTGACGGGAGAACGGGCAGAGCGTGTCGCTCGTCAGCGGGATCACTGATCCCGCGCTGCAGGAAACGGAAAGGTTTCGATCTGCTTATGCTTTAATGCTGAGGCGCTGCTGGGCGTTCGGGCTGGCGGCGCTTCCTAAGCTTCCGGCGCCGAGGCGCTGCGGGCTCTCGCGCTGATGCTCTCCGCCGTCCCGCTCCGGGCTCTTTGTTTCTGAAGCTGTGAAAGCACAAGCGCTCTTAACCACAAACTTACGGGTTCCAGCTTTTCCGCCTCGGCCGGAGGGAGCCTTGGGAAGGGAAAAAAGCAAGCGTTGGGCTTGGTTGCGGCCGTCAAAGCGCGCTGCGAACGCTACGGAAGCTTCTCGCGCTACTTCTTTCCAGGGTAACGGGCCTCTGCGTCCCGCAAAAACAAACCCCGCGTCTGTGGCAAACCAGCACCGCGCCGGTGACGCCGGGCTCTCTCCTTTGCCCCCCGTGCAGTGTCCGTGGTGGTGGGGACAAGGCTAGAAAAGCCGCCGTCCCCAGACAGCGGGTACGGCCGCGCTGCGTCCCACGCGCCTTTCCTAGGCTTCGCTCCTCCTGGAGCGGCTGGCTGGCGATTTTCCCGATGGTTTCTTCTTGCCGGGCTTGCTTCCGGCCTTGGTCGTGTTGGGGCTGGCTCCCCCCGCCTCGCCTCGGCCCCACCCGGGGCAGGAGCGGAAAGTGGCGGAAAGCTTCACCTCCAGCCCCCAGGCTTCCGCAGGGGACGCGCAGGTGGCCCCCACGCGGAGGTTGAGCGTGTCGATCCACCTGGAAATGTGGCAGGAGATCAGGGAAAGGAACGGGATGGGGCGAAGGGCAAGGCGAAGCGCCGTGCCTGCGGGGGGACGCGGGTCGCTTCAAAGCTGGGCCAGGTTGCCCGGGGCCTGCCCGCGTGGCCTTCGGGTACCGTGCGGCCGCTCTCCCTGCGGCCGCTCCCATCCCTGCGCGTGGGAGAGCACGCGGAACGGGCAGCGTGTCGCAGGAGAAGACCGAAAGCGGCCAGCGTGCCGTGGGCTCGCGCCTCGGTCCGGCTGTCCCACGGGTGGTCCCCGGGGCTGTTCCTCCCCCCCTCTCGTGGCACTCACCTGCGGAGGGGAAGGAGCCGGCAGTCGCAGCGGAAGGGCACGTCCCTCAGGTTGAGGATCTCCAGCGCCGTGAAGTTGCTCATGTCGGGGATGCTGCTCATTTTGTTGCCCTCCAGGTAGAGGCTTTTGATCCTGGGCCCAAGGCCAGCGAAGGCACCGGGGGCAAGCTGCAAGGAGACGAGGGTGAGTCGGGGAGGTCCCGACGGGGAGCGGAGCCTGTCCCTGCACCGCTGATGGGGCTGCGGGAGCCCGTCCTGACCCTGGCAGCCCCGTGAAAGAGCTGAGTCAGAGAGCAGCACAGCTCAGGGACTCTTAACTGCCCAGTTTCGGTCACATTTTGGGGCTCACTAGACCCTGCTCAGTCTTCCTGGGAAGCACGTGTCATGCGGGAGGTCTTGGAGCGATCCCTGGGCGCTGTTAAAGCGGCTGGGCCGCAGGAGAGTGGTGCTAAGGCTGCTTGCTTTAGAGGTGGAGGAGGAGCTTGGGGTGAGAATTCCCACGGGACAGCTTGCGGTAAGAGCGGGAGAAACACGGACAGGGTTGGGGGATGGGAGTGTTTTGGGAGATGGACCCGGACCCCACGGAACCTGGGTGTCTTTAAGGACCAAGGGGAGCGAGCCTGTCCTGGGGGATAGGATGGAGCGAGACAACACTTCGGCCAAGCCCAGGGAAGGCTCTCCTCCCGCCCAGGCTACGGAGCATCCCCTGAAGCCGTTGGAGTTTGGGAACACCTCGTTCAGATGCCCCTGGGGGGACCCCAGCCCTGGGCGCTGTGCCGGGATGGGACCTACGGCTGCCACCTACGGAGCCCCTGCCCCTTGGGGTGGGGGGTCCCAACCACGCGCACCTGCTCCAGGCCCGTGTTGTCCAGGTAGAGGTGCTGCAGGCTGGAGGCCAGCGGCAGGAAGGCGCCGTCTCCCACGCGCTTGATGGGGTTTCGGGAGAGCTTCAGCTCGCTCAGGGCGGGCAGGCCCCGCAGGGCTGCCGTGGGCACCTCCGCCAGCCGGTTTCCCTCCAGGTGCAGCTTCTCCAGCACGGTGACAGGAGCCAGGGCGGCGGGGGCGATGCTCCCAATGGCGTTCCCGGCAAGGTAGAGCCAGCGCAGCCCCCCGGCCCCGGCCAGGTCGCCCTCCGCCAGCTCCCGGATGGCGTTGTGCTGCACGTGGAGGGAGATGAGGTTGGGCAGGAGCTGGAAGGCGCCCGCGGGCAGGCGGGCGAAGGCGTTGCGGTCCAGGTCGAGGTAGGCCAGGCGCGGGGCGCCCTCGAAGGCGGCGGCCGTCAAGGCAGAGAGGCGGTTGTCGGTGAGGTAGAGGTAGACCAGGCTGTCCAGCCCCCGCAGCGCCCCAGGGCGCAGCCCCCCGATGCTGCAGCTCTGCAGGTGGAGGGACACCAGCTCCTTCAGGCCGGGGAAGGCGCCCGGTGGCACCTTCCCGAAGGCGTTTCGGCGCAGGTCGAGGAGGCGGGTGTCCCCGGGGAACCCGCGGGGGATCTCCCGAAGGCCCCTGTTCTCGCAGGACCCGTGTCGGAAATCCGGGGAGCAGGCGCACCCCCGAGGGCACGGCCCGCTGCCGGCCGCCTTCGGCTGCTCTGACGGCGCAGCGGGGCTGGGGGGCGGCTGGGGGCGGCCGCATCTCATCTCGGGGGGCCTCAGGGAGTCAAGGGGCCGGCCGCGGAGGGCGGGGGGTGCAGCGCAGGCCCCCTCCGCCTGCACCCGCGCTCTCGCCAGCCAGTTGTGGAAGGGGCGCAGGAGGCAGGAGCAGAGCAGGGGGTTCCCGTCCAGGCTGACCCTCGCCAGCCCCCCGGCCAAGGGCGGCAGCCCCCGCAGCTGGTTTTCGCGGAGGTCCAGCGTGCGCAGCTGGGGGCTGCGGGCGAAGGCGTCGGGGGCCACGTCCTGGAGGGCGGCGTGGTCTAGGGAGAGGTGCTTGAGGGAGGCCATAGCCAGGCCCTCCTCAGCCACGTAGGTGATGGGGTTGTGGCCCAGGTCCAGGCGCGTAGCCCCGTCCAGCCTGGCCAGGGCCTCGCCGGGCAGTGCCTGCAGCTCGTTGTGGTCCAGGCTCAGGCGGCGCAGGGCGGGCAGGGCAGCAAAGGCCTCGTTGCCCAGCACGTGGAGGGCGTTGTGGGAGAGCCGGAGCCACCGGAGCACCTGCAGCCCCTGGAAGACCATGTCGGGGAGGTAGACCAAGGCGTTTGCCCTCAGGTCAAGGACAGTGAGGGACCCCAGGTGGCCAAAAGCACCTGGCTGGATCTCCTCGATGCGGTTTCCCTTCAGGATGAGCTGCTGGAGGGAGGACAGCCCGTCCAGGGACTCCTGGTAGAGGACGGCTATGCCATTGAAGGCCAGGTTCAGGTAGACCAGCCTCCCCAGCCCCCGGAACGCCCCTTCCTCCAGCTTCTCCATCTTGCAGCGCTGCAGGTCCAAGTGCGTGAGGTACGGGGTGGCGAGGAAGGCTCCCACCGGGATGATGGTGAAGCTGTTGCCCCGAAGGTCCAGGTTTTTGGTGAGCTGGCGGTGACACAAATAAACGCTGGGTTACCCCAGGGCTGCCACCCCCGTGTCCTCTTCCCCCCGGCCCCTGCCCCTCTCTTTGCCCACCTGTGGGATGGTGCTGGGGACGGCTGTCAGGTTCCCGTTGAGGCAGAGGACGTGAGCGCGGAGGTTGTCGCAGACGCAGGGTGTGGGGCAGCGGGCGGCAGCCGCTCCCCCCGGCGCCAGGACCGCCGCGAGCAGGAGGATACCCCAGGACAGCCTCATGGCGGAGGGCACCTGTGGCCGGGGAGAGCCGGCGGTGAGGCCGGGAGGGGGGCCAGGCTCCTATGTGTTCCCAAACAGCATCGCCCACCCGCTTGGGGGCCATGGGGGCAGTTGCCGTGACCTAGTGGGGCAGGTCTCCACGTCTCTTGTATTCACACCATGATTTTACAGGTTATAAACAAGGAAGAGTGTGGAAAAAGGAGAGGAGAAGTACTCGGACTGCGAAGTGACGGTCACAGACAGCAGGTCTCCACTTGGGAACAGCTTTTACCTGGGTTATCTCAACTCCCTGAGGGATGTTTGGGAGCACCTATGAGGGGCTTGGGGGTCACTTATGGGAACTGGCTCAGAGCAGACACCCCACCACCACCCCCTCACCTATGGCACTGGCATTAAATTGTCTTGATCCACGCGGGGTATCAACAGCCCTCCTACTGTCGAGGCTTGTTGTTCCATATGGCAAGGGCGCAGCCACTGGGGAGGTGACCACGCTGGCGTTCGGAGCTGCCACCTTACCGTCCCGTCTCCGCCACCCTGGCCACCTCCGTGCCTCCCACCCTGTCCCATCCCTGCTCCCTCGGCAGCTTTTGGAACAGCTCGCCGCTGTCGGGCTGCGGGAAGGACGGGTTAGTTTTGGCCGGGCAGGAGCGAGCCCCAGGAGGTGCTGGAGAGGGGCCAAGGCTGGGGCAAGGAGCGAGGCAGCATCAGGGCCACAGCTATGACCAGTACATGCACCCCCCCGCCAAGCTCTGGGGAGCAGCAGGAGTGGGGGTCTGCAAGGCTCAAAGCCGTGGAGCCCCTCAGGGTGCCCATCCCCTGGCCCACCATGGCTCATCATCCCCCACTGGCCCTTGGCCCCACGCTGCTCCCCTGCCTCAGCCCCCCCCACACCAGGGTCACCCTCCAGTACCCCCACCACCACAACACCCACCCCCCCAGCTCAGCCCCCACCCTGCATCCAGGCACCCACACGGGCCAGGCACCGTCCCACCACCCCTCTTACACCCCTGAGGGTGGGGGGGGTCATGCACCGAGGGCTGGGAGTACCTGAACCTCAAGAGGCGGCAAAGAAGGAGAGAAAAAGGTGTCCCCCCCGACCCGTCTGGCAGCTGCCGAGCTCCTGCGCCGGTGTTTGCTCTCCTCGCAGAAGGAGAGCTGAATGGGCCCCGTTGTGTCGCTTTCCCAGCAGCGCTCGCCGGACGGAGGAAGGGGGGAGGAAGGGTAGAGCACCCCCAGGGAGAGGGCAGCAACCCAGACAGCGCCTGCCCCTCGCTGCACAGGGGTCCGGGAGCACCGGCGCTGGGGAGGTAGCGCCTGGCACAGCACCAACCTGGGACCCGCGTTCCCTGCTTCCCAGGGTTTGCCTTTGCTTTCCTGGCCGCGTAAGTCGCGGGAGCTACGGCGGGGCTGGGCAGAGAGGTGACATCCAGCCAAAATCGGCACAGCGGCAGTGCGCCTGAGCAAAGGGGCAGCTGGCCAGCCGGGCTGCGGGCCACTCACAGCCCCCAGCTCGCCCCGTTCTGCCTCGCTGCTGCTTTCCCAGAGGCGGGGGTGGCAGTGCCTCTGTGAAACGCTTGTGGAAGGCCATGGAGGCCTTCCTTTTCCTCCCTGACTCCATCACTTCCCGGTTTTCGGCTCTGGTGCTCGTCCCCGCTCTGCAGTGCTGGGGATGAGCCTGCCCCACCCTGGCAGGAGTCACCCCACGAGCTCACTGCCAGCGCCAAATCCCCACGACCCCGTTTTGGGTTCGTGGCTGGTGCCGAGCCTGGGGGTGAGGTGAGGAGCAGCCCCAAACCGAAGCCGCCGGGAGCCAGGCGTTTGTATTCGCTCCCACGCCGGGGTCTCAGCGGCTGCACTCCTCCTCCTGGGGCCTGCGGCCTCTTCCCTGCACACAGCAGGAGCCAGCCCCCAGCCTGGGTTGGCGCCCTGGGGGGCTGCATCGCGCTGATCCCCGCCGAGCTGCGTTCCGGGATAGGTGGTGATGCCCCTGTTAGGGTGCCTCATAGCGGGTGGGGGGCACATGAGATAGCAGGTTCAGGATGTGGGGATGCGATCTGATGGGCACTGGGAAAGACCAGCAGCAGTGGGTTCTGGCCTGAGCGAAGGCTCCCTGAGGGTCCCGGCCCCCTAAGGCCGAGCAAGGGTTGCACCCCAGCAGAGCCTGGCCCCTCCGCTCTCACCCCCGAGGCGGGGCGAGCCGATGCCAGGCTGGGGGCAGCAACCCTGCAGCTCCGCTGCCAGCAGCAGGACATCAGGGCTTTGCTTGGCAACACACACAGGGCCTTGGGGACAGCTGGGGGAAGACAGGCCCTTGCACACCCCACACCCCCCCGGCTCTGTCTGGCAGCGCTCCCTCCACTACCACCCCCCGGACACACCATGGAGCTGGCCCCGTGCCGCCATCTCTTTCCGGTTCTGGGGCCCCGCTTCTTCCCGGACCAGCTGGACATCGCTGCCCTCCAGCTGTGGGGCTGGAGGAGCTCTGGCCAGGGACTTTCGGGAGCCTGGGGGGAACCTTGACCCCCTCCACCACACCGACCCCCTCCACCACCGCGCTGGGAACAACTTCCCCTGGAAAGGAGTTAGGAGGCCCCATCCTTTTCCCCTAACCCCACGGCGTAAGCCAATCTCAAGGGACTTCCGACTCCACGTCCCACCTGGGACAGCCTCTGCCTCCTGCAGCACCCGTCCCTTCTACCCTCCTCTTCTTCCGACAGACGTCAAATCCTGACACCCACGCCAGGACCAGGACAATCCTGGTTTTAAACAGTTTGCGTTCACAAGAAACCTGGGGAACACGACTCCCGCTCGCTCTGCTCCCGTGGCTTGGCTGCTCCCAGCTTCCCACACAGCTCCTCCCCACGGCCTGGCCCGCAGGCCCTCGCGCAAGCGGCAGCAGCCCCGACGCCGGCAGGCGGTCGGACACGACACTGACTTGCGGAAAACACAGGTTCTTCTACGCTCCGGTTTTGCCCTCGAGCGCGTGGCCAAACCACACAGCTCTGCTTCAGCGAGACAGCTGACAGCAGGGGATGGGATGAGGGGAGGGAGGCAGGGCTCAGCCCGCAGCGACCGCAGCTCCTTCTGCGGGCACGGGTACCCGCTCCCCGGGATTTTCACCAACCTGGACGCGGAGGAATTCCACCTGCAGCCACAATAACCGGGAGAAAAAGGCATCTGCATGCTGACCGTAAGGTGGGGTGAGGGAGGATGAACAGCCTCTTCCAACCGGAAACAGAGAGGGAGGGAACCACTCTGTGCTACCCCAAAAGAGGTGTTGGCTCTCCCAGGCTCAAGGAGGGAGCAGTGGTACAGGCTGGAGCCACCAACACGTAGGCACAAGGACAACCACCACAGAGATTTAAGGGGCAGCTGCTGCTACTCCTTCAGTGCAAGAAAGAGCCCAGCTCTGCCCGAGAACGACCAGCACAGCCCGAATTCTTGGCGTTCTTGCCTGTCCTCAGCTTCCAAATGCGGGAACAGGCCCAGGGAGGAGAAAGGGAACACGTATTCAACCACGCATTTCCTGGATTGCATCCACTTCCAAACCAAGCCTATTTAATCAGGCAGAGAAGGGAGAGGGCCAGGGAGAGGGCAGGAAGAGGGAACACCACAGGCAACGGCAAACCAATGTACAGTAAAAACACGCTTGCTCCCTCCTGGCGGGCACCAGGGTCAGCCCCACGGCACGAACGCCCCAAGCCACGGCAGCGGGGATTAAATACGGAGCAGCCACAGGCTGCCTTCGACAAACGGACCGGAGGGAAGGAACCAAGGGGTGTGCACCTTGCCCCTCCGACCAGCAGCAGCAGGAGGGGGGCAGGCGCTCCCCCAGCCCAGAGAAGCAGGGGGAGGGGGCAGCAGCGTAGGCTCCCTCCCGCACGGTGCCGAACGCGGGAGTCGCGGTCCAATCAAGCGTGCAGCGGGTCGATCCGGCTGAGCGCTTCCGGGCCCTGCGTTAGTCTCGGCAGCGGAGAACTCTTCTCTTGGATCCGCGCGGAGCGGCACCGACTGACTCTAGCACAAGCGCCTGCCCTGCAGACCAGGCAGTCACGTCACGAGGAGTAGGGAAAAAAAGAAAATCAGCAGGATTTGTCCAGGTTTATAAAAGCAGAAGGAAGGGCAGCGCTCCTACAGGGCAGAAGGAAGAAAAACAAAGGAAAAAAAATGGAGGAGAGCACATCTGTGTGGGCTCGGGGTCCTCTCCCACCACACAGCTCCGAGTTCTCTCTGCTGACGACAGTCCCACAAGGAGCGAAGGGCAGCGCAGCGCCTCTGGTCTCTTACAGCTGGTGGAGGGTTTGTAGGAGCATGTGGCGGGCAAACGAACAGGAGTCAAGAGCACGGTTTGGTCTGCAGAGAGAGGAGAGAGAGATTTAAAACGCTGAATTCCAGAACTACTTTGTGTCTGACCTGGAGCGAGCAAATACACGCTATTTCAAACACACCGGGCTGGCGTGCCCAAAACATCTTCTCCCCTCGTTCTCTCTTCTGAAACCATTCCCTGGTCGCTGCACGCATCACTGCTTCCCAGCCAGAGCTTCCCGGGGGAAGTGCTCTCTCCTGTTGCCAAGTCTGAGTCAGAAAGTCAGGAACTAGAACATTTATTTCCATGGGTACCAAAGTCGGGAGCAGATCGGTGAGCTCTGCAGCCTGGGGCCTCATTTTCATGGAATCACAGAACAGTTTGGGTTGGAAGGGACCTTAAAGCCCACCTAGTTCCAACCCCCTGCCATGGGCAGGGACACCCTCCACTAGGGCAGGTTGCTCAGAGCCTCATCCAGCCTGGCCTTGAACACTCCCAGGGATGGAGCATCCACAGCTTCTCTGGGCAGCCTGTCCCAGTGCCTCACCACCCTCTCTGGGAAGAATTTCTTCCTGATGTCCAATCTAAATCTCCCCACTTTCAGTTTAACCCCATTACCCCTTGTCCTGTCACTCCCTGCCCTTGTAAAAAGTCCCCCCCAGCTTCCTTGTAGCCCCTTCAGGCACTGGAAGGTGCTGTAAGGTCTCCCTGGAGCCTTCCCTTCTCCAGGCTGAACAAGCCCAACTGTCCCAGCCTGTCCCCAGCCCTTTCAGGTAGAACAAAGTGAGTGGGGTGGAAGCCCCCTTCACTCCCCTCTGGCAGGGGGATTTTCCATACAGATCCACTGTTTAGGGCCCCCAGCCACAGAAGAGGAGCCTGCTGCTTCTCCAGCCTTTTCTCACCGAGTTGTCTGCCGTCTGACCTGACAGCGACTTTGCTCTCGGAGCTTTTTAAGTGTTTAAGAGAGGCAACGTAACCTCCTGCCCTCCCCACCCCACCTGGCCGCCTTTGCTGGGCCACCTTTCGGGGTGCCTTAGAAACAGCCCACAGAACCTGCCGAGCATCCTGCCGGGGCCTGGCACAGAGGTCGCGGCAGCGAGGCGTACCTCACGCAGAGCGGCCTGCTCCTTGAAAGCAGACTGTGGAAACCCACAGTCAGAGCACGGTTAACATGGGCTAAACTTCCCTGACATTCCCATCACTTCCCAGTAATGTGTGTTTGTGCTCCCACAGGCCAACCGTTCTCTAAGCAGCACGGAAGCCTCTAACAGCCCGGATCCATCCTTTAGGGAACGCCCTCCCAAGAATTTTAATCCAATGTTTTCCACTGTTGTGAGAACGGAACTCGTTAATTCTACCTCTCTCCCACCCCACCACAGCAAAATTACTGTTAATGAACAGCAGTGAGCGTTACTCAGTTTGGGCAAGAAGGGTGAGCTGAACCAGACTGGAATATCTAGATAGGAGCAAGAGGCTCATCTCTGGAGTTAGAGCACGTGGGCAATAGCCGCAGAGGTGGTTTGGTACACGGCCCCGTGTTTGCTGGGGTTGAACAGAAGCACACCTGGAGACGAGCCCATCCCTTTTATTCCCCCCAGAAGCCGTTCCATGCCTCACACCGAACAGACAGGACACAGTTACAACTTACAGTTCATCTTCACCGTAACTGGGTGAGGGATCTCGGCCATCACCTTGGAAAGGCCCAGCCCTGCTCGCAACGAGCCGATTCCACCTAGGCAGCTCCCCGTTTTTACAAACGGAGAACCCGAACGGCTGACACCGATCACAGCCGAGCTCCCTCGGCCTCCACCCCTAAAAACCCCAACCAAACAAAACCCAACCCTTACACAAACCCCCTCCACCACCTCCAGCAAGTCACTAGTGGGCCCGCTGACATCCACACCCCTTGTGTTTCCACCTAAAACACTACGGCAAAGCACACTGCGGATTCACAGCACCCTCTTGCGTCCAAAAGGGAAAACAAGGGCTGACGGCAGCAGAGGAAGACAGGTGCTGCTTACAGGCCGGAGCCATAAGGTTATTATTACTGGACAGAGGAGGCTACCTACAGCATCACGAATCATCACAAAAGGGAGAATGGCTACCTCAGGGGTAAGGCCCTCGCAGCGAAAGGCAGCTGAGCTCTAGCCTAGGCAGCTACAAGGACTTTACAGCTCCCGAAGCTCAAAGGGGCCAGCTGCAATCCTAAAGGAAGAACTAGAAAATAGCACCCAAATAAGCATGCCAGTTTGCTGCAAACGAAGGACTCGTGGGTTTGACAGAGTGGGAGTTGCAGAAACGGAGCCCAAATGAGCTCTGCAGATTACCAGGTAGAGGACTGCGTTAGGTTAGGACGCGATTTTGTTCTGACTGAATGCCAAGGAAAGAGCGCAGGTTAACTGGGAACCTGTTTTAACTGGACTTTGTGGCTCTTGAACTGTTACTGTTCTCCCCAGGCAGCTGCAAAGGATTTAATAGCTGGCACATCGCTTGCCTATAGTGCTGACTTCACTGTGCTGCACAGGACCTAGGTTTCCCTACGGTAACATCACACCTTGCAAGGGAGGGGCTGGGAAAGCAGAGGAAGTTTCAGCTCCACGAATTTCACAGCACCAGGGACACTGCAGGCTTGGCATTAGCACCCGCACATACCAAGGGCAGGCAGACGGATCGGCCTGCTGCCGAGAGGCGCTCTTGGCTCTCACACAGCTTTTACAGAACCTTGGAACAAATCTCACGCTTTTCAGAGAGTTTCCCCCCCTTTGCAGTGCCATGCTGGCTATGGATTCTACGGAATTTTTGCTGATGAACTCGCAAAGACCAGGATTTTACGAGTGTCATTGATAGATGAAAAGCATTTCCTGGTATTTCACAGGCCTGGAGCCTGGGAGAGGCCTACATACACACATACAAGGAAAGGGGGACAAGTGTTTTTTGTGAGCCAGTTTGTTTAGGACACGCCAAGTTGAGTTATGAGGCTACTCTAGGCACTGCAATCTGACACAAGCAATTTGAAGGGCCAAGTGCGCTGAACCAAAGTCCTCGTCTGTATTTCCAGCTTCCAGAGATTTAAATGTTCTCTTTGGAGGGCTGAGGCTGACAGACACTAGGTGGTACTTGTTTGGATCAAGGTAGGTCTCTGCATAATCAGTGCCTGATGAAGTAAGCCATCATTTTCTTCACCCTTTTATTTTAGGGCTGGTATCAGATCGTTACTTGTGGATCAAATAGGTAAGTACAACAGAAGATCCCAGGCACAGGCCGCAGCGTAGGAAACAGCAGGAATCCAGTGAACTCTCTGGACAGCTTCACATGGCACATCCTGATACTCCTTGCTTAAACCCCTAACAACGGAGTGGCAGGTATATTTGTTCAGTTGGTCAAGCAGACGGTCACTGCCTTGTAACTGCCTAATTCTCAGCATGATCAAGCCAAAGAGAAGGAGACAAGCTCTTGCACCAGAAGGACCTGGAGGTTAGAATTTGCCCATGTGTACACAAGCTGGTTGCACAGTTTTATCTTCCCAAGCTGACCTTAGCATGGCCATTTCCGGACACACACCACTGCCACGCGTCAGCTTTCGCAGCGTCAGCCTCACCAACGCTTGGAAAAATTCTTCTCCCCTATCGCAACTGGCCTGCTTCCAATCCCGGGAGAAGTAAGGGAAGACTGCCTACCAGTATTTAAATGCATCCCCAATGCCCGTATTTAGTACTGACCGCAAGTATTTGATGCCTCTGCCTTCCATCAGCACAAGACCCCAAGCTTTGGTGTATTCCCCACATCAGGAAAATCAGGAAGGCTTAAGCCTTGTTTTGGAACCTACTAGAAAGCTGCCCTCACCCTACATGGCACGTGGTCCCCACTGCGTTCCAAAGGGATTTCAGACCTCAGCTGGTTTTGCTTGGAGTGACCACTGCGGACTGTTTCTCCCCTCGACTGCTGAGGTCCTCGTTTGGGGGTGTTTTTTCTACGCCTCATCAACACTGAAGTTCACAGTGATTTAATCCAGAAGAGAGCGAGCTTCCACTGCTAGCGCATTAGCTGTGCTTTAAGATGTTAAAGAAACTAAAGCTGGTGGGCTTTAACAGGACCGCCTGCGTGTAGCCACTAAACCTCAGTTTCACTAGCTCCCACGGACGGGACAGCACGGCAAGTACAATACTCACTTTGTGACAAACGCTGAGAGAACGGGGGCCAGGGATTTGGGGAAATAATCCTGCTGGACCATATGGTTCAAGGTCATAAGAATACCATAGAGGCTTGGGACAGCTTTGATCTTCTCTTCACTCTGAGGAAAAGGACAAGAAGGAGGAATTCAGACAGCAGACAATCACTGTTTTATCTAATCCACTCAGGCAATGCATTCTCTGTTGAATGAAGTGCTGCCACACACTGTAGGCGAGAAAGCTGCTCACCAGATTAAGCCCAGCTCCACAGCCTCCCAGCAGCAGCAGCTGCAATAAAGCAGCATCAAGAACACCCTCACACTTATCTGTTAGAGCCTAGCCAGTGACAGCACCCACAACGGGGAAAGGGCAGTAATGAACTCGCAAGGGAAACAGCCAAATCTTCTCAGAGGCCTCGTGTCAGAGTGTTCTCCTAAGGAATTTCACCCAACTTCAACTCAAATAATTCACTTGCCTTAATCATACAACTTTTTCTTGTATTATTCTGTGGCTCATTTCTGCACCATCCCCAGTTCTTCAGCATGCTTTCTCCTGAACTTTATGTAGTATCCCCAGAGCCGGTAACAATTACGTACAAGATAAAGCTGTCATCCCTCTTGCTGTTGCCCTACTTACATGATGCAAAAGTTACTCTTACTCCTAACGTGATGCTAACCTACACATCCCAACTCTTACGTTGTTTTCATTTATTTCTCCACTGTCATCCCCACTAAAACCCTTCATTCTGTCGGCAGGATCTGAAGCTGTGTTCCTGCGCGTACGACCTTGTATTTCATGGTGCTAAATGTGTGCTGCCTGGGTGCTTCCTGCTGTGTGGGACAGAAAAAAAGGGGGAAACTGCTCCCTCTCCACATACACCTCATTCAGCAAGAGTCTTCTGCATCAACAATCATCTGGCTGACCTTCAAGGGCTTTATTATCAATGCCACTTTCTGATCAGAGCATTCTTCTGGAGCACATATCAGAAGGAAATCTATAAACTTAATTAAGAGCAGGCTGCTATAACCTAGATTACGGCTGTGCTCTGGTTTAGAATTGTCTCGGTCCAAGTAGGCAAGAGTCTGCAGATAGAACCACTCCCCAGTCATCTCGCTGCCAGTAAAGCTATGGGTACTCTGATGTGATTTGCAGGTCTCCTACCGACCCTCCATCCTTTCTCCTGAGAAAGTTTATTTCATCTAACTGCAAATTTGTCTCTAGTATTTGGCAAAGATACTCCAGAGCGTGAAGTTGAATGCTACTGATCCAGCATGAGTAGTTGGATATACATTTTTGAGCCACGCTACTAAAAGATGCCCTAAAGGACCACATTAACTAATAATATTGTAGATTAGACTCCCGAATAGGGCTTTTTATAGACACCACAGTCCCGCAGCAGCACTATTTCCTTACCTGACCCTCCCTACCTTTAGGGGACAACTGAGAACGCAGAGCACATTAAGCAGAAGAGGTGCAGAGAGCTGACACCTCCCTCATCGTAATGCAACCTTGCAATTTGCAGTTTCTGCTGGACCTGCAGACTTCCATTGTCCCTGGGCATCAGGCATGCACAGGCACCCAGCTGCTCCCATGGCAACATAATTACCCAAAACCCAGCCAATCTGGTCTTCAACAGCCGAAACAGACCATAACTTAACTCTTTCCTGCTTGCTCACCTTGAGGAGTCCCATGTGGACCAAGAGGCTTGTGATGAATGCGTCCGAATTAAAGGTGGGAGAAGTGAAGGCTTTTCTCATCAAGGCATCTAAAAAGGCATAAATGCATCATGTTAAATGCAGAAAGGAACACCGTTACGGATTTTAAGATCAAGCTTGTTCATACAAGACCTCAGGGAGTATCAGCTGTTAAAGGAGTTTTGGGAGTTAATGTCTGTTAGGATTCCAGTTGTCTCCACAGGGACTAGGAGTAACCTCTGAAACACCGAGACAGGCAAAACCCAGTCCTTAAGCATAAGGCCTGATACAAAGGGCAAAAAACACCCCAACACACAAAAAACCCAACAAACCTCACAAAACCCCACAATTCCCACTCTGCCAAGCTTCAGGTGCAGTTTGACCTCAGCCCTATGCACCACAAACTGCTCTACCCTACGCATTTGAATGCACATGCACATAAATACGATCAGATGGAGTAGAGCTGCAGGAGTTAGAGCTGTGATATTTTAAAGGCCAGCAGGAATTTAGCTCATTTGAAAGCACAGGAAACGAGAACACAATGAGAAAACTTATGCTGCTCTTTTCTGGGCTTCCTCAGGGCCAATATTCTGCCACAAGCTAAGGGCAAACCAGTGGTTTAGCCTCTCATGCCTACACGGTAGGCGAGGCACGCGTTTCGACCGCTGACTATTCTGGTTTCTTGGAAAGTAGCGGCTGTAGAACAGTGTCAGACCCTGACCTCGCTGCCAGCTGACGGCTACTTTTCTGGAAGGGAAGTAATTGCCAGTTCTACCTTTCCTGATAAAGCAAGAGTAGTAAGGAATAGCTACCGAGATAAACACATACACAGGCACACTGAAGACAACAGGACTATCCTGTGCTCCATTTTTTTGTTGGAGACAACTCACAATAGGGCATGAGCCAAGGCCAGCACTAGCTGGGTGAAATTAAGGATGTTTCAGACTGATAAGGAGAGACACTAACTAAAAGGTCCCTCCTTACACTCTCCTAATACCACACTGGAGCAGCTACTTCCTGTAAAATGCTTTTTAATCAAACAGCCTTGAAAAAGTAACCGACCTTGGCACACAGAACTCCTGGCTACTGACAGCCTAGCATCAAGGAGGTGCAGTAAGGGCAGCACAGGCCCACCAAGACAGCCGCTGCAACAGACACTTATCACCAAGCTTTGTAAGCGCAGGATACGCTAAGTTCGGAATGAATCTCTACTTTCACTCGCCACAGCAGCGTGGCACAGCTTGGCACTTTGTTATCTGGGGTTTCCTGCTGCCGGAGATGAAACAGTCGAACCAGCTGGCCCACAGAGGCCTTCCTTGGCATGGCACTGGTGTCCCTGACACTGAGGTCACACTACGAAATGAAGAAAGGCCCAGTAACCTGTTGTTTCATGCACGGCTGTTTTCACTGGGGCTTCATCTTTGAAGACCGACGATATCCTTAGGAGAGCTGAAACTACTTTCTCTACATCAGACGTATCTGTCTGAAAGACAGGGAAAAAAATACATCAGTTCACTGCTCACCAGCTAGAGAAGATGGGCCTCTGCTTGGGCTGCGACAAGAACAAACAGCCTCCAGCTGACTGACATCAGCTCTGCCTTGGCCATATCACATGGCGTAAGCAGCACTGGGAAACAAAGTCACTCTGTGTAGGAACTCTGGTGCCAACATAAGCCCTGACTGCACCATCTGCTTCCATAAGGTCCCTTGGCATCACTGGGGAAAAGAGGCAAATTCAAGCCTCAAGAGAGACAAAGTTACCACCCCTGGGGATTAAGTGCCTCAGAATCAAGCAGAGAAGAGCACTGGCTCCCTACCTGCTGAGCTATCAGCACAGAGCACTTTGGTCCTAGTCGCAGCAGCTTCTCTGGTGATGGGAAAGCAAGGAACGTAGCAACGTCCACAGGAGGAGAGGGCACTGGAGTTGAATCCTGAAACAGGCAGAATCCATCTCAAGTTTACTCTTAGAAGAAAATAAATTGGTTCAGCAAAGGCACATAGGACATGTCAGGACACAGGTGCAGCAGGTCAGGATTTGTTCCATTTGAAAACTATTTGAGGCTGGAATGAGCTCAGAGTTGGAATAGCCAGACTATGCTAGCATGACTGCATGGTATCGCGCATACAAGGCTCCCACCGTTTTCTGGACACGGGACAACATTTTCTACCTGTGTTTGTTATGATCGCTACTCAGCCGTTCCCTCCATGCATGTGCACACATGCACACTTCAACAAAACATCTCTCCAAGTCATCCATTTCCTTCATTCCCTGTGTGTTCTCTCCCTGACTGTTAGTACGGCACCAGCCCATGCAGGAATGTGAGCTCCTGCCAGCGCTCCAAGTTCAGACTCACTCCAGATCTCATTTCCTCATTTATTCTCCTCCAGCTGAGGAAGCAGGAATGCATCTGGAAGTAAGCTTACCTGCGAATCAATTATCTTCTTAGGAGTCAGTGACTCCTGTTCTCCCTGTCTCTCCTTCAGCTGTTGCTGTTCTTCCTCATCTTCATCCTCCTCCTCCTCCTCCTCATCTTCATCATCTTCCTCCTCCCCTTCATCATCACTAAGGTTTGAGAGTTACATGTTACATTAATTACACACAAATTCCTGTGTGCTGGAACTCCCATTAGGAACAAAAAAGCAGCCTCCCCTCAAGCCCTACTGCAAGAAGTACATCTCCAACAGATTCGGAGGACACTCAGCCTTCAGTCACTCAGTTGACAACGGCAAGCAGAGAGCAAGGGGTGCAATCAATAACTGAGACTAAGATAAGTCAGTCCATGAAAAGGAGGCACAAGGCTCACCCTGCTTACGGAATCTACACTGCACACTCAGACCAGCATCCACCTGCCGTGTTACAGTTCTTACATTAAAACAGATGGGTGAATGAAAGCGTTGATGACAACTGTCCAAAAATTTCCAGTTTAAACTCTGGTGCCCTGCCTACCTCAAGGATCCCAGCACAGCCGCCATGTTGAAGCCTTCAAGGGTCTCCTGGAGTTGCTCACACCCGTCTTCTCCCAGACAGTTCCCTAGGTTGATGGGGGAAAGGGAGCAGGCTTAACAGATGCACACAAGTTTGTTCTTGATAGATTCTTGTCTGTCTCTTATTTCTGAAATTGAAGAGTTAGCCATTTCTACACAACACCTCAGAGGTAGAATTGCAGCGTTCCCAGTTATCACACTCCAACTGTTGTTAAACTTCAGCAGCAGTACACAATGGTTGCAGACAAACTAATCCCTTCATCTTTCAGGGTCTGTGAGAGACTTCCCACCAGTTCTATAAACAGCTCTTGCTCTCAGCAATTCTAGAACAAGGACCCATGGCACAGAACCACGGCAATGCAACAACCCAAGGTATGAACAGCAAAAGCAACACAGGTCAAAGCTCTCCCACTCTTCTGCAGAGATGTGCAGAGAGGTTTTCGTTTGCAAGCATGAAATGTCTGAGATCACACTGAGCAATTTAAAAGTTTTACTGAAAACGGGTATAGGTATCAGTTTAATCTTTCCTCATGAGATGTACCAACACTGATTAACGGTGAACTGAGTTCATGGCTTAAGAAAAATTTCAGGGTCTAACTGCTTTCTGACCTGAGGCCATCCAAGTTCAGCTACTCCGAGTACCAGCTTTTTAAATGCTGACAATTGGAAGACTAGAACATGTGATACTGTCAACATTCTTCCTAGTGCTTCCTAGTTGGGACCAGACTAGGCATGCTTTGACGTAGCAAACTCACATACCATTGAGATCCAACTTCTCCAACTCTGCCTTATCTTCAATAGCTTCAGCAACAGTCAGAGCAGCATCTCGCTTGATCTCACAGAAGGACAAATTCAGCTCCTAGGAAACAGAAGAACATTTGTTTGCAGAATTCCCATTAACATCTATCATCTCCATAAGCTACGTGTGCTCACAAGTGTTCTGGAAAGAAGTTCATTTGAATAGGCTCAGGAAAAAAAAAGTACTTTTAATTAGATATAAAACCTGACACATACTCCTACTCCATGCACCTAAAAGGGGCATTTTGGAACTTACTATTGCCAAGAGCAGCACTGCTGAAGGTAACCACTTTACTAAATAGCCACAGAGACCAGACCATTCTAACTGCTCACCTAGAAGATGCCAGACATTTCAGTCCTTACCAATCAGCTGACTGGAGATCCTCACTTATCAAGAGCGGTCCAGAACTCACACACCAGTAAGTTTCATTGAAGAAGGGTAGCAACTATACTAAATGGATGGCACATTCGCTTTTGAGCACTTAGGTTGCAAGTTAAGGCCTTCAAAAGACAAACTACAAGTGGTGCTGCTTCTGATAAACAGCCAGCAGAGAAACAGCATGGACAGACTAGTAAGAGTACAACAGCCAGGCACCATCCCCCACCATTCCATGTAGCGCTCAATCCTTTCCCAGGAAGGGATTTAATATTAACAGCAAAAGGCAAGCAGTCCTTGAACAGAATGAATCAGCTACAATTGCATCACACTACCCTCCCCCTTAACCACTTCTGCTCTAGAAAAAAAAAGAGAAGAACCTTTACCTTTAGCTGTTCATCTCCATTAGAACTCTTACTTAGGTTTTCCTGGAAGATTCAGACACAAGTTCCAGGAGAATCAGCCGAGGCCTGAGCAAGGGACCTCATACCACAAAGCACCTACTTTTCTGTACCAGGTTCACATACCTAAGTAACCATTAGCTTAGCACTCACCTGAATTTTTGTCTTTGACTGTAAGCTCACAAGATTAGGAATTGTGTGCTCGGCATCGGTCACGGTGCGGCTGTGACCCACGGCAGGTGTAACTAAGCTAGAATCTCTAGAAACATTACTGACTGGACTTAGTCCTGTCTAGAACATTGTCAAATACAAGTCCTGTGCAAATACTGATGTAGGAGGCTGTCGTATTGCCCAAAAGCTAAAAATATTTGGACCTTTGATACATGCCCTAATGAAGAAAAAGCATGAACCCTGAAATGCTGGAGCGATTACAAGCCGTTCATGAAGAACATCTCAGCCCCTGCTCATGACCCTCTGGAAGGTTCTAAAAGCAGATGCTTCCATTATCAGATTTCTTGAATACAACCAACAGCTTCAAAAACATCAGGTGGAGTCTGAACAGATCACTGGTACATCTCCACTTAGAACAGCCTCAGCTAGATGTGGCGATGCACCTGATCTACAATACAGCTTATCGATTTCGAGCTGTGAGCACAGAGCCTGCACTGAAGTGAACCCCACTTTAAAATAGTCAGTAGTGGTAGGAGAACAGAGAGAAAACCAAGAAATAAACGGGAAACAAGGCATTTTGAGAAGAGATTCAAAGCTGAACCGCAAGAAGACAATACCTTTAATTTATGAAGCCCTTCTCTAACAGCAACAGCAATAGCAACAGCTCCCTTTGAACGCACCAGGCAGTCTCCAAAGTTGATCACTTCAATCTGGCGAAGCGCCTTGAGAGTCTGCAAGACAGCACAAATTTGAGAATACAGATGTGAAAGTAAAGGAATGTCTTATCACTCCTGGAAGGTCACCTTTCCTACTGCAGCGTGCCACGTGGCTCCGCCAAACCACAGGTGTGAACCCCAACTATATTCGAGAAGACCAGGAGGCAGAAGACAAACCCAAAGCAACTGCTTAGAACAACTCACCTCTGCCATGGCTTCAGCTCCTTTCTCCGTGAAGGTGTTGTCATTCAAGTTGATAACCTTAAGCAGTGGGTTGATAGCAAAGGCCTGGGCCAGTGCCGTGATGCCAGGATGGTTAATTCCATTCTGTGGCATATGGACCTCTTCGAGCGTCCCAATGATCTGGGAAAGGATGCAGATAAAAAGCTGTTAGGAGACATACTTCAACTCAAGAATACAGCGTTCCACCAGGATTTGTTTAAAATTGTTTTCCCTCAACTTAAATCTTCCTTAGCTCTTATACACAGAACAATTTACCAGCAGTTGTCTCACAAATCTAAGTGAAATTGCAGCCTTAAGCAAGTGTCAGATTAATATAAAGCCCCCAGGTCTAAGAGTCACAGGTAGCATCCTCCTAGTGTGTCTGCTCCAGGACACCTTAAAACAAGAGTTTTTCACCCGTGGTTCAACAGCCCCGAAACAGACCAAGCAACATCACCGGCTACGCTGTTTTTCAAATGAAGAGCTACGTTGCACCCCGACTGCGGGAGCAAACCCGTAAGAAAACTAGCATGAACACTGTTTATGGACTAAACAGCATGTTATGACAAAACACAGTAATGAACCCCATTTTGGTAGCATCACTCATTCTGAATTCCTCATGAATCAATCCATGTTTCTCTTGAGTATTTAAGAAGTCTTATTTTTGCCATGATTGCTGATTAGCCAAAATCATATCCAGACAACACAGAACAACCCATAACCTGCAATGTCATTGTTAATATACTTGCAAATACTCATCATAATTCAGATGTTGCTTTTAGCAGCAGCTGAGGAAGGAAAGGGAAAGTAGGTGGCCCAACCACAGTGAATTCTCTTCCTTCCAACAACAGTGCGAGTTGACCAGCGACCACTAGAGAAAGCCAAGCGCTGTTTAGAGTCCTCACAGGCTGATCCTAGTGAACACACTAGGCTGCTTTTGTCAGATGATTGAACAACTAGGCAGAGAAGCACGCAAGAGGTCAGCTGGTACACCTACCCCAGTGCCAGATAACCTCCATTAGCACAGAGGGAAGAGAAGGAACAGGACTGCTAGTAAGCCACTAATTATGCGTTTGGAAACTTAAGTCACGTAAACATTCAGTCCTCGATTCCAACTGCACTTGTTGAAGACTCCAGCAGCAAACAACATCGCGACTTCAGTGAACCAACAACCAGCCACTGCCCCCAAGCCAAGGCAAGCTCCACAAGCACGATCTTTAACGTTAGCACTCTAACACACCTCGCTCCACTCTGCTGCCAAGCAGCTCTGGTGCGGTACTTACCCCAAAGGCTTCAGCCAGGGCAGTGGCACCATCATTCTCCAGACGATTTCGGCCAGCCATGAATATTTTCAAAGCGAGAGGTTTGCCCTGAGCACTTGATTTCCTGTGACACTCTTTCAGAGCAGCTGCCAGTATCTAGAGACAGAAGGAGCAGTTTATACTACCTCAGCATCTCATTCCAAAGGAATCCAGATGTAAACCCAGCTCTCAAGAAATACTTTGGTCACTGCTGAAATGCACCTGCTTCTACAGCAGGGTATGCAATAAAGGTGTCTGCAACTACAATGCTTGCACGCTACAGTCTTAGGCAAGAAGCTATAATTTTGCAATACTAGGACACGCTGACCCCGTTACAAACGTTCAACTCAGAGAGGCAAACGTATAGGGACTTGGTGATAATGAGTTAGCCCTGGTTTTCCGCTTCATCCACCAGGCATCCTTCAGTGCTCAGCTTGTTCTCTCAAATCCGAGGCTACTAGCTGTCTTGACACGGAATATAATGTTCAGGATAGAACTGGTTTCCCATCCTGGAAAAACAGAGAAGCTTTTCGTATTTCAGAAATCTATCCATGAAAATATGCAGAAGGAAAGATCTCCAGACTGGAGAAATGGGCCAACAAGAATGTCAATAAGTTTAAAGAGAAATGCAAAATCCTGCAAAGCAGGAGGAATAACCCCATGTAAGATAGGGATCAACTGGAGGCAAAACAGCTTGGCAGAGAACGTGGGGGTCCTGGGGAGTGAGTAGTTGACAGTACATGCTCGCAGCCTATTGGGCTGCCTGGGGAAAAGCACTACTGTCAGGTGAAGGGAAATCCTTCTACGCTACTCAGCCCTGTGAGAGGCATCCGAGTGCTGTGTCCAGTTCTGGGGTCCTCCGTGGACAACTGGGGTGAGGCCAGCAAAGGGTCTCAAGGATGACTAAGGAATTGGAGAATTTTACATACTAGGAGAGTGCTGAAAGCTGGGATTATTCAGCCTGGAGAAGAGAATGCTCTGGAGGAGCTGTTATCCGTGCGTAAGACCAGTCAGAATACCAAGGTGGGGGCTGGGAAAAAGATGCTATAAAGAAGGCAGAGCCACATATGAACACACACCCCATTGCAGAGAAAATACCACTTAAACACAAACCACACCCTTTTTACTGTCAGGGTTGTTGAACACTGGCATAGGTTAACCAGGGAGCCTGGGAAGTCTCCATCCTCTGCGGTAATCCAAACCTGACTAGACACAGCCCTGAGCAATCAGGTCTAGTTGCCTTGAGCAGGGGAGCTGAATTAGCCCATCACCAAAGATCCCCTCCAACCTCAACCATTCTGTGCAGGGCAGCCTGAAGCCAAGTCCTGGCTCTCACCTCATTCCTGACAAAGCAACAACCCTCACCTTCCCACCACCAATGCCCATGCCACAGTTATTGAGCTTGAGTTCCTGCAGGGTGTAGCACGTGGGGCTCTTCAGCAGCGCCTCAAAGCCACGCACTCCGTCTGGCCCAAAGGCATTGTCACTCAGGTCCAGCTCCACCAGCTGAGCTCCAGCGGTGATGATTGCGTCCCCCAAAGAGATCTGTAAGGAAACAGATGGCAGTGGGTGGGAGGGAGCGGATTGACTTTTAGTGACAGCATCATTGCAGTGGCTAGGTGATGCAGTGATTCTGCAAAAAATTTCCACTCTGAAGACATTCTGCAAAGCTGCATGGGGAAATCAAACTTCACAGCTAGAGCCAGAGAAGCGGCACAAATTAAACTAAAGATAACTGTAAGGCAGTCACCAAGAAGTTATCCCATCCCTTTAGGTCAAGTTTTCAAAGTGAGCTTTCCCTTTACACTGCTAAAAGTAGGGTTTCTTTTTTTTCTCCCCTTCATTCTGTTATCACTTTCTTGCTTCACAGGCCTCAGAGCCGAGAGCTCTAACACTCTCGGAGGAGATGGCCCTGTGCTTTCGTTTAGAAAGCTTAGTTCTCATTTTACCTATCAGATCATGAAGGTGTTTTCCTCAGCAACAAGCTTCTTTGCTAGCAAAGACCTGCATTTGGCCTTCTATGAGCTCTTGTCCGTCTCATACAGAAGGAGCAAAAAAGAACCCCTCACCTATTCTGAGACACTTAGTGTTAAATGTGTAGAGGAAGATCAGCTCTGTGCTGAAAAACACACTCCCACAAAAAACATGACAGGTGGGAAAAGAAGTTATATTAGTCAGAGGTCTCAGTTCTAGTTTTTACTTACCAAAGCAGGAGGGATCTCAGACCTTAGTCTCCCTGTGAACATGTCACTCCAATGACACCTCTAAAATAAGAAGCATACAGATAGAAAACAATAAAAATATTTAGGACAACACAGTCATACAGAGGTTTACACATAGAAGCTGCATTACATCACTGGGGACAGCTTAATACTGTCTGCCTTCCCTTGGGCTTGCCATTTGATTGCACTAAAGAGCCAGGAGAACTAACGTAACACTGACTTCACCTGCAAGGACTTAGAGCCACTGAAATGCACATTGTAAACAAGACTATACAAGAATTCTTGCTTGCTCTCAAGCTGGAATTCTTTTTTATTGAGAAAATTGCCACAGGAAAAAGCAGCAGGAAGCTGAAGGATACATTAGGAATGCAGGTTTTACTGAGGTACAGAGCTCAACAATCTGGACTTGCCTGAAGAGCCACACTTAGCAATTACACATGAACCAGTGTTCCATACTCCTCTCCTGCAAAGGACACTGCCCCTAGCAGCGCAGCATCCTCCTACGTTAGGCTAGAGCAGTAGTACGGAAACAGCCTGGATGCAGAAAAAACTCCTTGAGCATTTCCTCCATTATTTCTTCTCTATTCAAAGATTCCCTGAAGACTCATCCTTCAGAAGACCATTCTCCAGAAGGTCTGACCCACCTTTCCCACTAGAACTTCAGCTTTATTGCCACAGTTCTTTGTTTACAGATGCTCCCTTTGCAGAGGGGCTCTTCCTTGCAGAGCCTCCCAGCTGTAAGACTGGAAGCCTTCTGATCAGGAACAGCTGGGAATGCAGAAAGTGTTCCCACTATCCCAAAATCCCCAAATATTTTCATGTATAGTTGTTCTTCCTACTAGAAGGACCACGAGCGAGCTTTGGGGCTAACTCAAGGCAGGCTACTGCAGGAAGAGCGTGGCTAGAACTCCAGAATTTCTACATTACTTCTTCCCCTTCACCCACTTGAGGGTCTCACCTTGAGCTCCGATTTCTTCTCCAAGGCTTTGGCGATCACCTTTGCTGCCTCAACACCCACCGTGTTGCCTTCCAGGCGCAATGCTTCCAGGCCATCAAATTCCTCAATTTGCTTGATCACTTCTTCAGCTGCAAAAAGCAGACAGTTTTGTTGGCCTTTTAACTATCACCTTAGGTACCACAGTAACACTCTGATGCAGCAATACTTGCTCAGCTCTACCCTTAGCGGAAACAGCTGAACATTATCCGAAAGAATCTTGAAATAGCAATGGGAACAGAGCTGAAGTGTCCGGTCACTAGAGAGAGCATTCTCTATCCCCCACCCTGCCTTTTCAAAATTTGTTTCCAGAACTATTTTCTGACAGCCATCCTCTGATTTACACAAGTTTCCTTACTTCCTGAGTAAGATTCCTCTGCCCCTCAGCACATGGTTTAGGAGCTAGAGTGCACATACCTACAAAGCTGCAAGGACTAAGCTAAGAGTTGATGGGAATTGGTGCCACATCAACAGGGAAAAGTTCCCGCTGACTGGCAAAAGCAGAGGCCTGTTCAGCAAACATGACAGGGTGGCACAATCTCACTCTAGGGGAACCTTAGGCAAGACACGGGAGCAGGCTGCAGGCTCTCTCCTGTCACTGGGCACTTGTTATCGTTCCCAAGCTCCAAAGCCTTTCCCCACAGTTCAGTGGCTTTGCGATACCGAAGCAGCATATAAAAAGGCATCACCTCTGAAATCGGTGAAAATAAGGTGCGCGCTACAGCACGCCACCTCTCTGAAGAACATGCCGTCCCTTGATGTGGCAGAAATGTTGATCTAAGAATATATATATATATATTCTCCAGGTACTTCCTACATTAGCAGCCACCGCAAGACATTTTTAATTGGGAAACACAAATATACCAGCAGGAGAGATATTCCAGAAAAAAGCCCAACAAGATTCTAACCAACAGTTCAGAATTTGGGAAGAAATCGGATTTTTGCAGCAGACTAGCATATCAGCCCATCCCTCCACACAGGTCTTTGAAGCATCCACTCGTTCCAAGTGCTGTCAGGCACGCGCTTAGTCTCTTTAAAAGGAGCGCTGACTTCTAACGCACAGTGACTGTCAAAAGCACTTGGAGAGAACAGCAAGAGAACAGGAGTCCCGCACCAAAGCGCCAAACCCCAATCCTGCCAGCTGTAGCACTGCCAGCGTAGCGGGTCAAAGCAGGGTATGAGAAGGGAAGGAAACATCTCTATCAGAATCCGCGAAAGACCCTTCCGTCACAGCTGCTGTTACGACAATTTGGACACAGGGGATCAGCAGGAGGTTTACCACAAGACTCTCAGAGAGACTTCCCAAACACAAGAGCATTTTCTCTTACCATCTTCAGCTGTGTTGAGCTTAAGGCTCTGGCCTTTGAAGCTTAACTGTCCACCACCCACTTTGGTTTTGGCAAGCGACTCCGCAAGCTTCGTGATGTCTTCCGATGCCATTTTACTGCTTTTCCAAGTGTTAAGAGCTGTCAAATAAAAGAAACTGTCAACATAAAAAGCAAACTACAATACACAATCTGTATGAATAATCCTTTTTTTTTTTTTGAACACCGTGGGTTTTTTGCTCCTGCGATACCCGAGTTTTCAGTGTCATTAGCGTTTAGCCCGTAGCTCCCTTACGACAGCTAGGCTAGATTAATATTCCAAAGCCAGCCAGGTGTTGATTCTTCCAATAACGAAGAGACTTGGGTCTGCAGAGAGCTGTGACGCTTCATAAGTAACCAGTAGCTAAAACCATGGATTAAGGCCACATTAAGACATTACTCTTTGCGCAACGCTTTTACCTCTCTCCCCAAACCTCATCCTTTAATTACACTGCACATTTCCCCCATTCTCCAAAGCAAGCTAGAATGAACACAACTGTTTTTCCCTTTTCAGTGATAACCCAGTAGTGCCCTCATCAGCACAGTTCTAGAACCACCGAGTTGCTGAAAACATCATGCGCGTTGCAGACAAAACTCACTCTCAGGTTTACGGGTTCCCTTTCCTTTCGGATGTCCCACGCAGCTATATCGCACACGTTAAACAGGATGATCTCACACTGATGACGGGTTAGCGAACATTTTGCCTTGGGGCAGAATTTTGAAGCTAGCCATGCCTAGTAGCATCGCATACCGTTACATAATGAGTGTCAGTCACTGCGGGAGTGGTCCTCACCCATTCAGCAGGATAAACGGAGCACGTTCCTCATCCCAGCACCTCCTCTGGGATAAAAGACTGCACACAACTAGTGCTTAGAAGCAGCATACTTACAAAACAGACTTATGAGGTCAGGAATGAACCTTCATCCTTTCTACACAGAAAAACTGGTTCCCTTCCATTCCTGTCGGACTTAGAAGTGGCCCCACACTCACTCCTGCAGCTCTTGGAGCTCAACAGCATTGGTTTTAAAACACCACTAAACAAATGCTGCACATACATCTCTTCCTCCTGCTACCTAGCTGTAAAGTATTTGCCTTCACCATCCCCAGAGTACCGCTTCTCTTCAGCTTTCATTAACTTTAGTGTTGCTTTTGGACACGAGGGGCAGATCTCCAAGGTCAATCAACATCACCTTCCAAGGATGACTGTCCTCTCAAGTAGGTGCTGCCAGCAGAAAGGTGCTCACATAACTTACTTCACTCCTACCAGGCCACACAGAGAGCAGACTGATGGACATTCCCAACCTCCACCAATCCAACACCGAGGAGGAAGAAAGAGAGGGCATCCTCCAACCCATGAAGGTTTTAACCAGGCAGGAACAACAGTCAGGATCCAAGGAAAGCAGTCTGTTCACCTAGTTTACTTTTAAATGCCTCATCATCCTACTGTTTCAAAAGTGAGTTCTGCTCTATTATGATGCCCTTCTATACTCCACAGGCGTACTCACTGCCTTTGCTGCTCTTTTCTTTAAACCCTCTTTTACTTTCTTCACCTTGCACACAGGCTACTTCCTAATTTCAACATACAAATTCATCATCACATCCTGAAGCATGTTTTACTGTAAACATGTCAGCCACGCCCAACTGTCAACCTACCAGAGGTCTCTTCACTGGTAGTTCTACCGCAGAGAAAGCTTTAAAAAAAAAAAAGACTGGTTAGTAGGCCTGGCAAATAAAAACAATATCTAGAAATGCCTGAAGAGAGATTTCCACTTTACTTAAAGACCATATGAAGCTGTAGGCTTCTCAATGGCCAAAAAAAAGTATGCTCAGCCAAATGCTTTATTTCATAGAATTGTTTCGGTTGGAAAAGGCTTTTAATAGCATCGAGTCCAACCATTAAACCAGCTCTGCCGAGTCCATCACTAAACCATGTCCCTGAGCACCACATCTTCTAAATGCCTCCAGGGCTGGGGACTCAACCACCTCCCTGGGCAGCCCGTTCCAGTGCCTGACAACCCTTCTGATGAAGAGGTTTTCCCTAATATCCAATTTAAATCTCCCCTGGCACAACCTGAGGCCATTTCCTCTTGTCCTGTCACCTGGGAGAAGAGACCAACCCCCACCTCTCTGCACCCTCCTTTCAGGTAGCTGTAGAGAGCGATAAGGTCCCCACACACCCCCAGCTGCTCCTCAAAGGACCTGTGCTCCAGCCCTTCCGTGTGTGTCTCGTAGCGAGGGGCCCGGAGCTGAACCCAGGACCGGTCCGGCGAACAGTCTGCCTACGCGCACAGGCAGCACGCCGGCTCCCGGCTGTGCTATCCGAAGGAGCGCCCCGCTCCGCTCTCCGGGCACGGCAGGGCCCAGCACCGGGCTCTCGGGAGCGCTGGGTGACAGCCCAAGGTTACGCTCCGGGCAGCCCCTGACACCGCCCCGGCTCCCCATAACGGGCTCCACCGCCCCGAGGCACAGCGCCCTCGACCCCCTCCCACGTCTGGCGCACGGGGAGAGCGGGGGCGTGGGGAGGGGGGCTCCCGTGGCCGGGCACGCGTGACCCACACCCAGCAAGGGCGTTACCTTCCCGCCCTCCCCCGCGAGCAGCCGGGGCGGCGCGGGGAGGGGGGGGAGGAGGGGGAAGCGTGCGGTGTCGCCTCGCCTCACGCACGCCCCTCTCCCCCGGCCGCCAACGGTGGCGGGTGGCGGCTGCCGCCTCGCTTCGCCTCCGCCCCTCACCTCTCCTCTCGGCGCGGAGGGGTCCGGCGGCGGCGCCGCCCGCCGCTGGGTGCCGGTGGAGGCGATGGAGTGGCGCCGGGCCGAACCCTCAGGCCGCCGCCGGGGACGCTGGGGGAGGGGCGGGTGGGGGGGAGGCGGAGGATTTGAAAGCCGGCAGTTTAGCTCTCCGCTCCGCCATTGGCTGTGCGTCGTGACGTCACGGCGACGGCGCGCGCCCCGCGGCCCGGGGCTGACGGCCGGCGTGCCGCAGCCGGGGGCGTGGGCGGGGCTACGGGGTCCGCGCGGCGCCGGCAGCCGCGGGGCACGCCGGGGCGTGTAGTCCGGGGTGGGGTGGGGGATACCCGGCATGCTTCGCGCGGAGCCAGCCTGCGGGCAGGCGGCCTGGGCCGCGCTCTGGCCCGCGCTGTGGCCCGCCCTCGGCCCCCTCGGGGGCGCGGCAGCCGTGCCAACCGCCTCGGGGGGCTGGGCAGGTCTGTGGCGTGCAGCCAAGCCCCTTTCCCAACGGCGGGGCAGGGAAGGTGTCGCCAGAGGCGCTCCCAGTTGCGCCGCAGGCCTCGCACGGCCCCCCAGATGGGCCTTTTGCCGTGAGCCCTCGTTCAGGTGATGGCTCTGCACAGCTCGTCGTTGTTATTCCGAGTTATTGTCGAACCTGTCTCCTGAGGAAGGGGTTTTCATCCAAGGAGCACGGAGTCGGTCCTACTTCAGTAGGCGTAAAGCCCGGGTTTGCCTGCCGGCTTCGTGTGTCCGTGGTGTGTGCCGGTTTCCTCTTGAGTATAGGCAGAGAAGTATGGTGGGAGAAGGTGAGCTGTGCGTACGCCTTGCTGCCGCAGTGTGTTGGCACAGGTCCTCTCAGCGCAGCCTCTTCGAGCTGCAGCCTACGGGCACCGACGTAGGTACCATTTCAGGTGGCAGCTGCAGGTACCTGGTGAGCTCAGCGCTGGGGCGGGTAATAGGCTGGGTTTATTCTGCAGTTTGGTCCCACAACATTATAAACGGCACTTTTCATTCGCTCACAATTCTCCCAACGGTGGCTTTAAGAAACAGTATCCAATGCTTATCTGGACCCAAGAAGAGGAGGACAGTAATTGGCAAGGCTGGGTGACCTGAGAGACCGCGTTGAGGTTGAAGGACACGGTAGAAGCTATTCATTCTGGGGGAATACAAAAAGTAATTAAGTTTCTTTACGAAGCATGACAGCTGAAAGGATAAAAGCTATAAACCGCTACAGCAAGCAGATAGAAAACTTGAGTAAAAGCTAACTCATAAATAATAAGAGTTTCTCTTGCAACTGAAGAAAATTAAGCTGAGGCACTGACTAGATGACGGTTGTATGTGAGAAGCATAACACTGCCAGAAAACGTAGAGCAGATGAGGGAATAAATTAGTGTGATCTCGAGAAGGAACTTGAACTTGGAAAATATAAGCAAGGAACTTGGCACTTGTTATTAGTTCCTCATGACCTTTAGCAATAAACAGGATCATATCAAATACATCTGATTCCCTTCTCTGTTCTCCCAAATATTGGCCTAATTACCTACGCCAGAGGGGCGAGAATAAAGTCTTTAACTGTGGATGCAGCTGTATGGGAATGAAGGTGTACTGTGCCATCGTAGCAAAGATCCATGGATTCACTCTCCCTAAAAGAACAGCTTTACAAATCAAAGTAATTTTTACGGCACTGTAAGTAGTTTGTATCCGGGATTGGAAGTGTTTTGACTCTGTCGACTATCTGCACTCAAAATCTCGATGGCCGTGCTTGCAAATTGTGACAATCTTCATGTTAACCAGTTAAAAAAGACAATATTTCATGAGAGAAGGGGTACATGCTGGGTCATGACCTCGCCGGACACCTCAGTCTTACAGGCAAAGGAGATTGGGCTGGAGGGACGTATAACGTGGCATTCCGTTGGGAAATGCAGTCTTGAAAATGAATGTTCTTGAATTTAGAAAGAGTGCTTCTGCCATATCACTCTTCATTGTGTGTAGGTTTTGGGTTTCCTCCTCTTTCTCCTGAGCTCCTCCTAAGCCCTCTATTTCCTCTTGCCCAGCTGTGATGTCTTGCCTTTCAGAAGTCGGGAGCAGGATTCAGCAGTGTGCAGCAGCTTTGAGGGCACCCTGAGCTCCGTGACTCATTTGATGCTTAATGGCTCCGTGGCACTGCCCTCCCAGTGTGATCTGGCATGCCAGCTCCCCCCGTGCTTACTTTCCCCTACCAGGCCCGCTCCACCCTCCTTCTGCCCAAAGCCTCCCCTCGACAGGGGTTGGCTGTTAATGTACATTTTTGCCTGGCAGCTTCTACAGCAGAGGCCCAGCTTGGTTAGAATCTACTCATTGTTGCGGTGTCATTGCCTAAAAAATAGAGGTAACAAAGCTGCTGAAGAGATTATCAAAATAGACATTGTCTTATCTATAAATAACAGCGGTCTTTGGATCATAAGGAATATCTAAAAAAAAAGCGCACTGGGATTAATTATTGTGAAGTGGGTAAGACTGTTTTCCAGTGTAATATGGTACATTATACAGTTCACAGCCTGTATGTCATAAATTACCAGTTTATTGTGTTGACAGAGCTGCCAGAAACCAATCCTACTCAATGTAATAGCGTCTTTCCCTTTCTGATCAACATGCTTTAAATATTAAAGAAGCTTAGTGTGCTTCAGATGATACCTTCTACCTGCCCCCGAGTCTGGTGGGAGCTGCTTAGCTGCACGGCACAAGGGGACACTCCACTGGGTCACCGTGAATAGAGAAGCGAGACACCGAGCAGCAAACATGCTGCTGATTACGCTGGAAAAGAGGTGATAATTTAAACTAGTGCCACTTTGGAAATGATGATCTGATGGTAGACAGAATCCTCTGGGGAGAGGAAAGCCTATCCTACAGGGGACGCTGCACTGGGAGCCCGGTGTAAAGGGCTTCCAGGCCAAGGGAGCATTGCTGAGGGTTATTCAAAGTTAATGGTAGCATAGCTGGGCATAGAGTCATAGAATCATAGAACGGTCAGGGTTGGAAGGGACCTTACAGCCCATCTAGTTCCAACCCCCTGCCATGGGCAGGGACACCCTCCACTAGGGCAGGTTGCTCAAAGCCTCATCCAGCCTGGCCTTGAACACTCCCAGGGATGGGGCACCCACAGCTTCTCTGGGCAGCCTGTCCCAGTGCCTCACCTCCCTCTCTGGGAAGAAACATGGACTGACGAACCCCCCTTCTGTGGTGGTCCGTGTATCTCTGCCTTCACAGCCATTCCTCACGATAGAATAAGCCGTGCCACTGGCCCCCCACTTGCTGCTGGCAGCTCGGGGTTCTGCTGGCATGGGCTGCTGTGGAGATTCAATCCGTTTTCTGAAAATATTGAGGGATTTGGGGTGAAAACAAGGCAAAATTAGGGTTCCAAAAGAGTGCCTAAACTCAGGTGTGTATGCATAAACATAAAAATACCCATGGATGTACATACACCTTATGTATGTATTTTGCATAACACGCCGTAGTGCATAGCGTTACGGTAGTATATTGCATATACACACCCTGCATACTCCCTTCCACCCAAAGCTTATGTTTTCATCACATCTTGTTCACAGGGAACCCCCCCAGCAGTGCGGGCTCTGGCTGGAACTGATAATTGCTCTGCCATAAGCAACAGCTCCGGCCCCCTTCCGGGAAACATATATAGGTGGGCAAAAGGGTCCCCGCTTCACGTATGTGATAAACCCATGGTGGGGGGGGGGGGGGGGTGTTGTCTCGTAATTCAGCTCAGCGCTGCACTTCGCATGCATGCACTCGCTCTGCGGCTTTGCTTTCTGTTGGGGTATATTTTACAGATCAGCAAAGACGACCAGGAAGAAGAAAAATGTTGCTTTAAAATAAGAACGGCGCCTCCACTGCTTAAGCGCTTTCTCTTTTTTTGGTTTGGGTTTGTTGTTTTTTTTTTTCCCCAGCCTAATTCACCTTAAAGAATCTCAAAACCAACCACAAGGGAAAGATCTGTGAATTTTTGTAATGGAAAGCGGTAGCCTCTAGGGCCCAGAGGATATGCAGGGAGGCATTTTCTCTTGCTGGTGCAGCTGAGAGCAGCGAGCGAGCGAGACCTGGAAATGAAAGTAAAGAGATCAGGAGGCACATGGAGGGAGCTGCAGGGGCAGCCGATCCCCAAGCAGAATGCTGCCTTCTATAATTAAATAGCACTTACTATTATTATTACTTCTAGTAATAATACATTAATAATATCTCTAGTAATACAATACCATTTATCAAGGAAAGTTTATACATAGAGTGGGGGGGAAAACCCAAGGAGAGGTGAGTCCTTTATCGTTATTTGGGGGGTGGGGGTGTATTTTTGTCTTAAACCAATTCTCTGTATGTGTGTGTTTGTGTATGTAAAAAGGGGTGGACTTGAGAAACAAGAAAATCTGGATGTTGCTTGGTTAGAAAGTAAAGGTTTCCGATAGTGACTGCATGGATGAAACGTTGTGTAATTGCAAATTAAAAAAAAAAAAAACCAAAAACAACCCAAAACCAAGTGAAAAATAATATGGGCGAGATTTTGAAGCTAATCCCCTCTTCCGCCAAAAATATGGGGTTTGCAAAAAAAAAAAATAATTGTCAGAGATCCTAATCCCACCCCCTGGAAAAAAATGTGGTAGTAGTCTAAAAGTGGATGGCTGGGGGGAAAAGCCCCTGGGTTTATGTGAAAAACTTAGTGTTTAATTGCGTTTGTGCCTGTTTGTGGTTTGTAGGTCTGAGAGCTGTGTTCAGGTCCGTGTTTAGGCTGCAGTTTCCCCCTCCTGTTTGGTATAAACCCCATGAAGCGGCAGAGAAGCCCTTGTGGAACAGCTTTTCAGATGCAGCTTCCGTAGGGGCTTGTGAAGTTTATCAAATTAGAAGGTTGTGGGATTTTCTTTTAATTCCTTCTCTTTATTTTTTTTTTTTCCAAATTCTTTAATCAATTTCCGGGTGGCAGGGGAGGTTATATATTTTATTTTTATTTTTTTACGCTGCCTCCCAGGCTCCTGGAGATGTCTGATTTTTATTTAAGTGGGTGGGGGGTGGGGAAGAGTATGTTTTGGGGTTTTTTTTTCTTTTCCCCGGGGAACCCTGGATATCTCCTGCTGCAGGGACCCCCCCCCCTATCAGGACCGGGGTGAGGGGGATGCCGGAGTGCCGGTGATCGGCCGACCCGCGGGAGGTGCGGGGGCACGGCCGGCCCCTCTCCGCCCTGGCCGGCCGAGGTGGCACTTCCGCCCGCGGCGGCTGCTAGGCAAGACCGGGGATCGGCGGCCTAGTGCTGGGGGTGGGGAGAGGAGACGAGCGCGGACTCTCGCTCCACCCGTGTAGGAATTAGCCCCGGGATTTCATTTTCAAAGCGAGGCAAGGGGAAGGCAGTCTGGCTGGGCATGAAATCAAGAGCTAGTGGCTGAGGGACAGGCTGTGTCACCCCACTGCCCCCTCCTCGCACCCCAGGCGACACTGCAGTACCCCTTGCGCAGGGCCTGGGGGGCTAGGTCAGGAGAATGGGTGACCCACAGTACATGGTGTTAAGTGTGGGGTGGCCTCCAGTAAACTGAGTGTTATGCATGGGTGCGAGGCTGGAGAGAGTGGAAAATGGCACGATGGGGACCAGGGTGGTCTCATGAGGTGTTGGCTGCTATCTCCATCCCTTTCCCAGCGAAACAGCTGGTTGATGCTTTTATTTTCAGCTCAGAGTGAGGGAGTCGTTGTTACCTCACCCTGCATTTGCTGGAGGTATTGCTGGGTGAAGCTGGTGGCATCCCGATGCCAGCTGTCTCTGGTGTCGTGGGGCAGGAGCAGGACTAGTGGGGTGTCAGGGTGTGGGACAGCAGCCACAGGGTACCTTGGGGTGGCCGGCACGTGGAGGGACAGTCGTCAGACCCAGTGGATGCAGCATAGTGGTGGGGACCATGAGAGATGTCAGCTGTGAGAAGCATTCAAACCCAGGGAGTGTGGCATGGCAGAAAGCAGCCACAGGAGCGAGACAGCCACAGGAGCAGACGGCCGTGACAGAGTGCGCCACAGGAGCCAGAGCTTGTCCTCTGCTTGACATGAGTCCAGTTACCCATTCTGCTGCGCCACCGAGGTGGCCAAACTGCAGCCAGTGGAAGACTCCATGTTGCAGACTAGCGCATCCTGGTGCCTTCTGCTTGGAGGAGAGCGCACACAGACTGGGGCTGAGCTCCTGTCTCAGCTCTACAACCTGCCACTTGCATCTCAGTGTGCTTATTTCTGTCTCAAATGTTGCAGTCAAAGCCTGGAAGTCAGTCAAGTGTGAACTGATTGTCATCCCAGAAATACGGTATGAAAAACTTTGCCCAAATTCAGCTCTGGCAGGGTTGGGAATAACACCCAGTCCTTGATAAGGTAAATTCAAGCCTTTCCGTTCATCTCGTAGTGTCTCGTACGGTGAATCTACCCAGTTTGTGATTGAGTCACCCTGTTTACTGGCTCGTGCTTCCTTCTGAAGGCAAGAAAACCGTTTTGCCTATCTGCAGTATTTAATTTCTGTCTGGCAAATAGTTTGTAACTCATTGACAATCTAGGTGCTGGACCAGAGTGGATAAACATCTCTGGACTGAAAGGATAAGAGCTTAGTAGTGGGGATATAAATACTCTGGATTCGAATTCTGCTGGTGATTTGAGCAGACAAGTGTGGACAGACAGATCTTGGAGGGGGGAAGGACGCTTAGACATACTGCTTCATGAAATGTTTTCCGCTGTGTTTCTAAAAATATTTAAAAGACCGAGAAGACAAAAGCTAAACAGTCTCTGTGCTTTAATTATGCATCAGCCGTGGTATGGTGTGCAGCAGAACTGAAGTGTTGCACGTCTGGGTGGCTTGCTGCGTCTTGGGTTTGCTGGCCTAACGGGCGTGCGGCTTGGTCCGAGGGTCAAATGAGACACAGAGGAGAGGCTGGGAAGACACGGGGAGACAGAGGGACCTGAGTTTGCTGGGGAGGTGGCAGGGAAGGAGGCACGAGGAGGATGTTCTCCAGCAACAGTGGGGCAGGCAGGATGGGGGAGAGGGCTGCCATCCACGGAGGAGGGTGCTGGTGTAGAGTCAAATCGAAAGAGAAGGGGGGTTGTTCCTGAGACATGTGAAAGAAGTTGTTAGGGCAGCAGCATGTGGTGTGCATTCTGAGGGTGTTGCCATGAGGAGGTGAGCCTTATGTGCAAAGTCGTGACATAAGCGTGAAGGCATGATGGAGCGTTAGCAGAGGAAGCTGGTCACCCACTTGCGAGGAGAGAGGAATGTGGGGCGATAGCAGGGAGCAACAGTCTGGACAGGTATCAGGCCTACGGTTTATGTCTGAAGAAGGCAAGGGAGGGTCTCGTGTTGGAGAACGTTCCGTGTGGAAGATGAGGGTGGTACTGCAGAGTTGAAACAGCATGCAGGGCACAGAGGGTTTTTTAATGAGGGTTTCGTAGCACGGATCAGAACTGTAGCGGTGTATCGTGGGACTTACAGAGATGCAGAAGGTTGGGCAGCCATCCTCATGAAGCAAGGATGGAGGTAGGCATGTTGGGTGTGGTGGCAGTGGTGGTGAGAAGAAACAGAAGGGGAGCTCCAGCATGCAAGAGGAGTTGGGTAACTCCAGGAAGGAGACATTCTGGAGCCTTTCCCTGTAGTCCTTTGGTTCCATTCCAGCTTTTTGTCAGTCACGTTTGAATGCCCTTCTCTGTGGGCAAGCAACCGTAACCTATTCTTGTTGTCACACATGCCCACATCCTGCAGTGGGCTCTGAGTAGCTAGCCAGGAGAACAGCTACTCTTCTCTGCTCCTTGCAGTAGTGTTTTAAGAGCTGGGCTCAGCAGCAGAGGTTGAAGTCGGCTGTGCCTATCGGAAGGTTTTCAAGGTGATGGTCTGTTTTGCAGATATACTCAATTGTGAAGGTTTGCCACAGCATTTTTGGAGGGCAGCCACTGACTTTGTGATGGCCAGCCAGCGTTCAACCGCTCTCCCCACACTTGCCAACAATCTCCCTTTTCATCAGGTCCAGGGGCTGCTTCTTCTCTTCTCTGACTTGTGTTTTCTCCAGCGTGGCTCGTGTCAGGGAGCAGCAGGAGCAGGGCTGCTCCTCCAGGGAGCACAAGCTAGGAGCCAAAGGTGATGACAGCCACCAGCAGTGCCCTCATCAACTAGGGTACAGTCCCACCGTATCCGAACAGGGCAGGCAGAACAAGATGCTGATAGCAGGGGTCCCTCAACAGCCCCAGAGAAGATGAGGGGGTTAATTGGATCCAGCTTCTACCCAGCAAGTCCAGCAGCAGGAGATGGTGCTGGAGACAAGCTGCCTACAGTGTCGGTCCAAGGTTTGTCCAGGCAATACGGCTGAGGACAAGTGCACCTGTAAATGAGACAGTATGCTTGGACCTGAGCTCAAATGGAGCTCCTGGACCATAGGCAGAGTGTGGGTGGGTGGGGGTCCAAGGCTGATTGGGGCATTTAAAACCTGCTAGTGCACTCAGTGCCCAGCCACCCAGAAATTCCTTCCTGTCCTTTCCCCCATCAGCCTTTGAGAGGGTTCCCTTGACCTTCTAGCTCCTCCCTCCCCAGTTTATCTCTTGTGACTTTCCCACCCTTGTCTCTGGTGGCCCTCGCAGTTCTCCCCTACAGTGCTCTTGGCCTGCTCTGTCCTCTTTTTCGTGGTGTTCACTGCTGTCTGTGTCAGAGGTTCCTACTGATCCTCTTCACCTTGACTGTTGTCTCTTCTGTCTCTGCACAGATGTAAAATAAATGGACTCTGTCTCTTTTTCTGCCCCTCAAGCCTGTCTGCCTGTAGCTTTAGGGATCATATTAACCTCACGCTCTCCTTGTTACTTTTCCTTCTTTCTTCCTGATTGCTCATTATCCAAGTTAGTTATAAATCGGTCCAGGCCTTCTGTTGGTGCTGTACTGGAGTCTACCTGCACTTCTCCATCACTTCTGTTAAAAGCCTTTATAGAGATGCCAGTCATCCCTCACCTTGTCTGTTGGCTTTCCCTTTCTTGCTGCACTGCCCATCCTGTTCCAAATGCAGCTGCTTAAAGTCTTCTACCTGCTGCTCGGACCAGATTGCTCTCCAGTTTAATGTCTGATGCCTTACAGACTGCACGGTGTCACTTTCAAGCTCTTCCTTCCTTCTGCTGCAGCTTCTTTCTGGCCTTTCACTCCTGCCTTTCCCCCTTCCCCAACTCTCCGTGGTAAAGGGCGGGTGTTAATTCTTGTGCGTTTTGCATGGCGCAGAGCACGGTGCAGACAGGCTTGCTGAGTTGTCAGGATTGATTTTCACGTACCTTAAAGGTCCCTTCACCCTGTGCCAAACTGAACGTGCCGTAGATACCTTAGAAAGATCGGGATGGGCTTAATGTAAAACGGAGCCAGGCGGTGATGCTTTCCAGGCTCTTGTAGTGTAGAGTTCGAGAAAGGACTTTTGGTTTTCTGGTAATCCCTTCAGAGGCGATCCCAGGCTGGATCCTGGGAGGGCACAGTGTCCTCAGCTCCATCTCACCTCCGTGTTTCTGTGCTTGCTGCATTTGTCCCCAAGTTACCAGTCCTCAGATGCTGGGCGTCGTTTGTGATCACAGCTGGTTGATGGCAAGGCTGGGAAATCTGCTGTCGCCAGCAACTCTGTTTTGCCACAAAGTGCCATCCCTTCTCCCCTTCTTTGCTCTTTTCTTGTGTGGCACACCTGTGTACCTTGGGGAGGGGTCCGGGAGGAGCCATTCCAAGATTTGCTCCCAAAACACAGGTGGTGAAGCTCATGTATCGAATGGTGTGATTCAAACCCATTTTAGCTGAGAAAAGGGACATTGCTGCAAAATGGCTCCACCATGCTCCTTACTTGTCTGCACTTGCAGAGACCCAGACTGGATTTGGTCAAACCTACACAAGTTACCGTGCCCATTTGTGCCCCTGACTAGGTGGGGATAACTCTCTTGAGTCTCCCTCAGGCACTGCCCACCCCAGTTTAAAAAACTGCAGGATGGGGCCCTGTCCCCTCTCTGAAGAAGCGTTCCCAAGTCTCTGCTGCTCTGGCCTGCTGATGTTCAGCACGAAATTCCCATTGCTTAGATCCACCGCTGTTCTTTTAGGTGGACCATGGCAAGCAATTCCATCTCCTTCCCTTGCATCTCTGTGATATGCCTCCAGACACCTTACATAGATTATTTTTTTTCACATGCCCTGTGTTGAACCAGTTTAAATCTGTCCCAGATAAACAGTGGTCAGAATTTTTTATCCTTGGAGGGTCCCAGCATAAATTCCTGAAATTTCAGTGTGGGGGAAATGTGATTTTTGGTTTTTTTGGTCCCTTTCTTAGAAGGAGTCAGGGTCACAGTTGGTTCCCATTGCTTTATTTACTGGCAGTCTAAGTAGAGAGCTCAGATTGAAGTAATTCTTCTTTGCCCCTGTATCCTGAGAGTGGCTTGTGAGAAAAAGCAGATCCTTGGTAGTGACCTGCTTGCCGTCCTGTGTGTGCTGTGTGGATAAATCACGGACTTCAGTGTTCAGGGCATCTGGTCTGGAACATTTTGTTAGTAGTAAATGCAGGCACACACAAAATACCGTGCTACTTAATTGCCAGCAAGACCTGTAATGACTCATTTTGTGTTGATTTTTTTTTTCCTTCTTCCTCTGCAGTGACTGTAATGGAGAGACAGAAGAGAAAACAAGAAATTGAGAAAGGACTTCAGTTCATTCAGTAAGTGGACGACCTCAGTGTTTCCTGAGGCTTTGGAGGTGGTTGTCTTTGTATCAAGGATTGCAGGAACTGTGTTCTTCCTATTCACTGCTTTCGGGCGGCTGCGTAGGAAGGAGGTACTGACCCTGAGGATTTTCACTGTGGTTCTGCAGGGTGCTTCTTGTCCTGCCGTCTCTCCAAACCTGAAATTGTATCATTGTAATTTCCTGGGTTTTGCACTCCACTGCAGTTCCAGGATGATCTTTACAGTCAGAATAATCATAGAATCACAGAATGGTTTGGGTTGGGAGGGACCTCGAAGATCATCTAGTTCCAACCCCCCTGCCGTGGGCAGGGACACCCTCCACTAGGGCAGGTTGCTCAGAGCCTCATCCAGCCTGGCCTTGAACACTGCCAGGGATGGGGCACCCACAGCTTCTCTGGGCAGCCTGTCCCAGTGCCTCACCTCCCTCTCCAGGAAGAATTTCTTCCTGACATCCAATCTAAATCTCCCTGCTTTCAGTTTAACCCCGTTACCCCTTGTCCTGTCACTCCCTGCCCTTGTAAAAAGTTCCCCCCAGCTTTCTGTGGGCCCCTTCAGGCACTGGAAGGTGCTGTAAGGTCTCCCCGGAGCCTTCTCTTCTCCAGGCTGAACAAGCCCAACTCTCCCAGCCTGTCCCCATGGCAGAGGGGCTCCAGTCCTCCGAGTGTCTTTGTGGCCTCCTCTGGACTCGCTCCAACTGGTCGATATCCTTCTTACGCTGAGGGCTCCACAGCTGGGCACAGCACTCCAGGTGGGGTCTCATGAGAGCAGAGTAGAGGGGGAGAATCCCCTCCCTCGGCCTGCTGGCCACGCTTCTGATGCAGCCCAGGATACGGTCGGCTTTCTGGGCTTGGACCGTCTACTTTCATCTTCAGTATGAAGATCTCAAACAGCTCTCTCAACAAGGTTATCCCACCTTTCTGGGGAAGGGAGGTAGTGTTTCTATTTTGGGGGTGGGGAAGGCAGGGTAAATGAATTGCCAAGTGCCCTGTATAGTGCCTATAGTGGAAATAGATGGCCTGGGCTCTTTTACAGTTGCCAGCCTGGGAGGTGCCTTGGGTCACTCTTCTGTGAATATCACGTGGCCTTCTAGAGCTTGAGGTGGTTGCTCATGTAATAGCTGCAAGTCCAAGTGCTTTCTTATAAAGTACAGTCATGTTTTTTCCCTCTAGTGTTTGAGTTAGCAAGGGCCTCAGTCTCAGGTCCGGGTTCCATGGTGAGTAAGGAAGCAGCGAGATGGTAGTCAGATTGGTTTGGGGTTTTTTTTAAGGTCTGCTTTGAGTCCTGCCGTTATGATGTCCGAAATCTGCGAATCTACAATAGGAAAAACGCACCAAATCTTCCATGTTGCATATTTATATCCTGTAGCATGTCAGTTATATTTTCACCCCATACTGCGACTAAGTGGCACTGATAACCTGGTTTCAGAGAGGCAATTGTGAGGTTTATTTATTAGGAAGAAATAATTTAGAAATAGGGGGTGTTCAACTTCGGGAGCATATCTTAAACTCTGAACCAGGGGCAGTGTCATTTGTCATCTTGTTTTGGTGTGAAAGAGGGGTAGTCTAATTTTATAAGCAGCATGAATGTTTCTTACAAAGCCAAGGCATTTCCTGTAGTTAATTTTGAGGAGCAGATGATGATTAGATTCAATGAAATCTAAAAGCAAGTGTATTCTCTGCCCAGTAAGATCATGTGTACGATGTGGTATTTCAGAGGTGAGGAGGGCCATGAAAGGTGCTAAGGATTTCTCCAGAGCCTGCAGTTTTCTCTTCGAAGAGAAGAAATAAATGCACGTGGACCAAACCTGGATGACCTGGGTGGTCTGATTTGGAGAACAGAACCTTTCACCCAGGTCTCAGTGCTGCTGTGGGGTAGGTGTTCTCCACACAAGCACTGCCAGTTTTGTGGCACAGCCCGGCAGCCCTGGCCAAGGCAGCTGGAGTTAAATGGCCTCCCAAACCCGCATTTTCTCCTTTCCTTTTGTGGTGTGTGGCTAAGTTAGGACAGAGACAACTGAATACATTTATCGCTGTATGTCTTTAGTCGCACAGAGGATTTGGGGAGGTCTTGGACTGCCGGTCTGGTGCCTCTCGTTAGAGCCAGATGCACTTAAAATGTGCTTGTGTCCTCCATGACAATCTCTCATGGGACTTCCTGAAAGATGAGGGTTTTTTTTCAGTTGGCTGGCTGAAGGCACATCACAGAGGATTGTGCATGCGCAGAAAATGCCTGAGAATGTTTCCTCCAGTCTCAAATCCCTTTGGGACGTGACCATTTCTTGACAACGCTGTGGCCCTCACTGAGCACAAGGGCTCCCTAATTGTGTTCTCTTTGCCCCAGCTGCCGTTAAAGTGATAAATTGTCAGCAACTTGCTGAGATCATCAACACAGAACCAGAAAGATGGTTTCTTCATCAGACAAAAGCCTGTGTTTGTAGGGATGCCTGTTTCATGAGAATTTTCTGTTTTTTTCAGGTCCACATTGCCCCTAAGCCAAGAAGATTATGAGGTAATGAAGAATTTGTATTCTGAAATTGGGAACTCTTCAGTTAGAGGGATCTGTGCTGTTGCACAGACATTAGTTTGCATACCAGGAGTGGAGAGCATGGGATGGTCTGTCACAATTTGTCTGTATCTTAAAGCTTTAACGTCCTGACAGCGACAACTCTCGGGAAAAGGAGAAGACTCTTGAGTGTTCAAGAAGGAAGGAGATTTGGCTGGATTTTTCTCCTTTACCAGAAGACTGATGTTTTACAGGCGGGTGGGGAGGCAGGAGGATCTTAGTGGGCAGGAAGCTTGCTAAAATGTATATGGAAAGCAATGGGAAACTGGGAAACCTCTCATGATTTTTCACTTCAGTCTACTTGCTCTTTCCCTCCTGCCCAGGCCTTTTTGCAGAAGCTGGTGAGAAACCTGTTTGCAGAGGGCAATGATTTGTTTCGAGAGAAGGATTTCAAGCTTTCACTGGTACAGTATGTAGAAGGGCTGAACGTGGCGGACTACGCAGCCTCCGACGAGGTGACCATCCCAAAGGAGCTTCTGTGCAAGCTGCATGTCAACCGCGCTGCCTGCTACTTTGCCATGGTGAGCGCCTTCCCGAGCCGTCCCCGGGGGGCCAGGGAGGACATGGTGGTTGCAGTGCCGTGCAATTGGGAAAGATGGCAAGGGGCGTTTCAATTGATTCTTTCCGCTCCCTTCTCCAGCACTGGAGGAGATGATGACACACAGAAAACTCTGACCTCCCCTCACTATCGCATCCTGTCTTGTGAGACCAGGCGACGGGCGTGAAGGAGAGGGGGACGGGCCTAAGATACTGAGCATGCAGTGCTGGTCCACGTTGGTGAGGAATCGGTTCCATCTGGAGATTGGAAAGAGCCAGCGCCTTCCAGTGCTGACTGACTATTTCTTGGGAATACTGTTTGAGTATTGCTCTGGAGGCTCCTTCCTCCTCAAGTGAGGCACTGGAAGACAGTGAGAAGGCTTTGAGTCTTGATGGAACTTTTAAGCACACACCTGGAAAAAGACTCTGCAATACTCAGGCTCTAAAAGGCTGCGTGCTTCCCTTTTCCTAAGGAAGCTAACAGCTTTCCTTTATGGTACAACCCCAGAGCAGGTCCATCCTGTTCGTTATGAGGCTGAGTCCCATGAAAAAAATTAGGAAGCAGTCACATAATGAAAGAGTGTCAGATGTCACATGCCCAGGGTAGAGGGGGAGACAAGATAAGGTTGCTCAAGCAGCCTTAATTCTGGCTTTCGCTGACTTTGAAGTGTTCTGAGTTTCGCAAGACTTAACAAAATGTTCTGTTACGGTAAGTTTGGTATGCTTGTACGCTGGTCTGTGAATGAGGTAACGTATGTATTTCCAACTGCCTTTTACAGTCCTGTTTTCTGCTGAGGGATAGACCAGAATTCATTCCCTTGCATTCACACAGCAGGAGGGGTTAGTCTGCTGTGCCTCAGCTGACTCGAGGTGGTCTCTTCCATGCAGGGATTGTATGAGAAGGCACTGGAAGACAGCGAGAAGGCTTTAAGTCTTGACACGGAGAACATCAGAGCGCTCTTCCGGAAAGCCCGCTCCTTAAATGAACTTGGAAGACACAAAGAAGCATACGAGTGCAATAGCCGATGCTTGCTGTCCCTCCCACATGTAAGTTTTTGACACACAGCTTACTTTGATTTGTGTGGCTCGCCACCTTCCTCCTCCGTAACGTGCTTAGTGTGCGGCCAGAGGGTAGTGGAAGAGGAAGTTTGGCTGTTCCTGGAAACACGCTTATGCCCAGAAATTGTGTCTGTCAGACTCGAAGAAGATGTTTGCCCTCACCTGTTTCCTCAGTCCAAGTCACCCTCTACAGTCAGTGCCAGCCAGAGACACTGGTTAGTGACAGCAGGTTTAGTGGCCTATTTGTGAAGAGCAAACCCCTACCCTAACAAAATGTGGCCTGAGGCCATGAAGTTGTTTTAATTAGCTGGTTTTATATGTCTGATGGGAGTGACTAGGAGCATGGGACAAATGGGAACTGGAGCACTGGAGGGAAAACACACATACTTTTCCTGTTTTAGATAAACACGTCTCACATTTTACTTACTGGGTGCTGAGGCAAGCTGGTAAAGCTGTTTCTTGTTGAACATGCAAAGGTATCCTTAACGTCACATCCTAGTTATTTTTGTGTTCACAGGTGTGTAAATTCTTGCATTCAGAGGGGACTATCTGCATATGCTAGGCCCTAGATATTGTTCTGACAGTGCTTTTGCTGAGTGTCTTTTTAGGCCAAGTATTGAAGAGGAAACCAGACTGTGATCAGATAGATTCTAGTGAGCACTTGCAGCTTTCCTTGCTGTCACAGCCGAGAACTTTGTTGTCAAAGCAGAGCATGTATTAAAACTTGCGGTGATGGAGGATCTGCCATGCCGTTGACTCTCTGTCTAGCAGAGTTAACTTGTTTCTGGGTGCAGATACTCAGTGCTGATAGTTTGCAGAGGTTCCCAGCACGGTGGAGTTGATACTTCTCTGTGGTATGCCTTTTTGGGATGGCATGGGGTTTTTTAGGCTGTTGGAGAGCATGTTGCATGTCCTTGTTGAGTATCTAAGTGCCTGAGGGTGGCATTTGGCTGAGGGAAGGCTAAAGGGATATCTTGGGGGTGACAAAGAGCAAATAAGCCCCAAACCTCAGGCCTGCTGACAAAAAGGACAATAATTAACGACGTGTTGTTGGGAAGTGGAGTTAGTCGAGAGAGAAAGACATTCTTGATCTTGCCTGGAAATCGAGAAGACATCTCGGAGTTATGTTGGCATGTGGAGCTGGATAGGGTAAACCGGGTAGGTATGAGATCAGTATCTAAGAAATGACATCAGAGGTCTTTCTGGTGAGTTTTCCACAGGGAGCAAGAAAGTGACAGGCTTCAGAAGGCACCTGGGAGAGCGTTAGGGAAGACAGAAGGACCAGAGGGAAACAGAGCAGTGAAAGCATGATGGGTGTTAGGGAGATCTGAGGGGTGGAGGTGTGAGGAGGGAGCAGTGACCATGAGACTGGACCAAGAAGAGGTCTCTGGAGGGTGCCGGGACAGTTTCGGAAGGTACGTCCTGGAGGGGTGTAAGATGGAGAGAAAGAAGAAGAAGGATGAGATGGATTTTGCCTTCACTGAGTTCAGAGAAGAAGGTGACAAGACCAATGTTGAGGGTGTGGGGGAGCAAGGATGGTCAAGAAGTGGCACTCCAAATCGAGAAGTTACTGATGCTGTGCACTGGAAGAACCAGAGGCTAGCGAGTGTTTGAAAGGGAAAGCAGGAACCTGCAGGGAGAAGGAGGTTGGAAAGGCTCGCAAGGCAAGTAGAGAGGAAAAGAGCAAGCTTCAAGGTTGGAGGAGAGGGAGAAGATGTTGGGATGTTAAGGAGGGATATCACAGTAGGTTGGGCATTTTTTACGTCGTTGAAGAAGCTGGTAAAGTACTCCAGTATTTTCGCAAACAGAGAGGAAAGCAGAAGGAGAGAGTTGCTGGTGATAAATAAGTGGAGAAGGTTGTGTCAGGTTGTTAGTCTAGGCAGAACTGGAGAGGATGGAGCAGGGAATGGAGCGTGGCCCAGGAGTTTGCCTGCCGCCCACGACAGTGTGTGAGCAGGCCTGGGCAGTGAGCAGGGAGTTAATGGCACACAGCAGGGAAAGCAGGAGGATCTGCTTGACTAAGCTGAGGCTGTGTAAGCAGAGCTGGAGACAGGGAAAATGCCTTGTAGCTAGGAAGTTGGAAACTGAGACTTTGCTTCAGCTTTAAAAACAAACAAGCAAGCAAAACAGGCTGGTTAATACTGTCTGCAGATTAAACCTGCTCTGTGGCTGGCCGAGGGGGAAGGTACACAGGCTGTGCATGCAGGAAGGCATGCGGGCTCCTTCTTCCGGGACATGGGGACCTTGTGGGAGCTGTACCAGCCCCAGCGCAGGGGCTGCTGGCAGCCAGCCTCGGCCCCTCCTTCGGCCCTTGTCAGCAGGACTCGTGAACCTTGCTTTTGGAGATTGGGTGCTTTCTTGGAAGCAAACACTTGAGTCTTTTCTGCAGCATCGAATGAGGATGGGGGGACTCATTCGATAAGTCTCAGCAGGACCAAGGGCACTTAGGTCTGCACGGACGCTCCTAGGGCTGCTCTGGCAATGGTCCGCTCACTGCTGTCTACAGGGGAGGCTTCTTGGCACAGTCTGGTGTGGATAACTGCATTCCTCTTTATGTCGTTGCGTGTGCCCCAAAGGCAAAACTGAAAGTGGCCTGCCAACATGGTTTTTTCCCCAGGATGAAAGCGTCACGCAGCTGGGACAGGAGCTTGCCCAGAAGCTGGGACTGAGGGTTCGAAAAGCATACAAAAGACCGCAGGTATGACTTTTTTTTTCTTAGAGGCTATGCTTTGGCTTTTTCAGATTTCCTTTTGCAGATGGGGTAGGTGCTGCTCTGCAGCCCAGGACACGAGTACACAAACTACCCTGTGATCCTTCTTAGCAGGCCGCTGGCTACTCTCCTTGTCCTGACCCTCTGGCTCACTTTGCCTTGATCCATTTCTAACCCCGTTCCTGCTCTGTGTCTGCTGTCGGGGTGTTTCCTGTGTCCCCAGCCAAGCCGGGCACAGCTGGGCTCGTGCTACAGGAAAGGCCTCTGATGCTTTGGGAGGAGAGGGACACATGGCCTGATCCCAAAGGTGTTTTGCATCACAGTCCTTTCCCTGTTATGGGATGAGAAGTGTGGGATCCTTTGCTGCATCAGAGGCATGCACGGTTTTGTAGTTCAATGGATCGTGCGGGGTTCTTGCCCCGTATCTAGGCATACACCTTCTTCATGGAGTGGGAAAGGCTTGCGCTTTGGGAGAATGACACGTTAGGAAGGAAGGCAGCAAAAAGCAAGTCGTGGGTCCTACAGGTTGACCCCAGTGTCTGGATCCATAGCCTACACAAAGTGCTGCGTAACTGGAGTACTGCTGGTACTTAGGTGTATACCCTGGGATGGAGCTAGAGGGCGTTAGGCCACTGCTAGCGCTCTTGGAAAAAGCTGCCCTGGTCACGTAGGATCCCAGGATGTGTTCTCAGGAGTAGGGAGCATTAGCCAGTAGTGGAGGCGTACATTCGCATCCTCAGCCCTGTGCACGCTGTGTTAAACAGCCAGCGTGATCCACCCCCAGAGCGGCACCTTTGCGGCGGGCAGTGAAGTGACCGGTGGGCATCCAGTTTGCAGAGAGCTTTTTGGGGCATGTTTGACCGCAGCATCTTATTCCTCTCCCTGACCAACCTCACAGGTGTGATTGACCTACTCCCGAAACCCCTCCATGCTGTAGCAGCTCTCAACGCTCCGAAAGGATTCTGTCTGAAAGGAAAGGAAGTTTTATGCAGAAATATTTTTTGTAGCTGCCTCCAGTGCTGTAATGCCTTCCCAAAGTGGTAATTTTTTAACAGCAAGGCAAAAAGCTCAGTTCCTCAGGGAAGATTTTTGCTTCCTGCTCGTGCGTTGGCTGTTTTGCACTGAGGTGTCCAAACGAATACGTAGCCCTTCCTGTGTTCAGAGAACTGTACCCTTGTGCCACAGTGGTGTGTGCCTTTTGGGGTGGCTTTTATTTATGGGCACTGCTTGGAAGGCAACCGTACTCTAACCCAGCTTTACCTAGTTTACAAGCATTCACGGGCTGTCTCTCTGTTCTAAGACCTCTCTCTTCCTTGCAGCAGGAATTGGAAACGTTCTCGCTACTCAGTAATGGCACGTCAATCAATCTGTCAAACCAGGTAGCGTTTTTGCATCCTGTGATTCTTACTGTTCATGGATTGTGCTACTGGAATACTTTGCAGCTTTATTTACACGCCAATTTATAACTGTCTTTTAAGATTTAAGTGTATTAATTAGTGTTTTCCACTTTTTAAGGAATATTGCCAAGGAAATTAATTTCTTTGAGACTATTTTTAATGACATTTTTAGTGTCAGTAATTGGATTGCTGAAGATGGTTATTTTTCTTAGCTATTGGGAATGTTTGCTTTGTCCTGCATTTTTAAATAAGTTTCGGTTTTCAAGTTTCTACATAGTTAGGGCAACAATAAGTAACATTCAGAAAGTGCAACGGCTGGAGAAACGGACAGAATTAAATCCCGCCATGTACTGAGCCAGGTACATACCCAGGTTATGTACTCTGTGTGTTGTCCTGTCACCTGGGAGATCCCGCTTGCGCAGGGCACTGTACAAATACTGAGGTAAACCGGAAGAAATCACTGATTTCCGTGTTCCAGGCTATTTGGTGCTTTGCGCTACTCCTTAAAGCAAGCAAGGAAACTGTCAAAACGGTCATTTTGTACAACAAGATGGGATACTAACGGGTTAGTTTACCTCCCGCCGTTCAGTGACTTGCCCCCACATCTTTCTGGGAGAGCCCGTCGGCTTTCTTCAGTAGTCGTGCCTAGCTTTTAATTTGAAAATCTCTCCTTCAGCAAGAAACAAAAATAGTGCAAAACCTACAAGTTGCAAAATGTGTTGCAGTAGATGCAGTATCTGAAGAGCAACGCCTTACCTTGGCCTCTTCAAGTTTAAGCTGGAGGCACACATACTTACCTCTGTTTATGTTTCTGTGAAAGACGGGCTCGTTTTATTCCTTGCCTGGAGCTCGAAGTCAGCAGTTGTCTTGGCGGAAACCTTTTCCTGTTTTGAGTTCGCTGTAAAAGTTTGTGGTTGTTAGATTGCAAAATCTGTGAACTAAGAAAAGGAACATTGTGTAAGGTCAGGCTAATCAGATCTCACACCGCGTGGGGCTGACCGATTGATGTGTCCTGGGACACAGTGTCCTCCTCCACACGTGAAAAACCCTATTCTACGTACAGTTTTGCTCATGTGGTTGGATATTGTTCAGGGCTGGTATTCCCGTGCAGCAGTGGGGTTTGTCCGCTGCTGGAGGTAAAAATGAATAGGCTCTTTGGAATAATGGCCTCTTAAAGTCCATTGGTTTTACTGCTCTTGCACTGAAGGAGGCCACAAGGGGAAAGGGCCAGGTGCAGTTAGTAGGGAGTCTCATCTGTGGAGCGTGAATATCTTTTTAAAGATGAATTTCTGGTGATGTTTTTCTCTCCCCTTTCCTACACCCTCTTTACAGACCACGTCCAATGGATTGGGTTCGATAGATGACATCGAAACAGGTAAAGACATCCCTTCTCCTCCGATTTTTGTGGCTCTGGTAAAGGTATCTGACCAGGCTGACAGGCCTGAGAGGTCCATCATCTTCATTTCTGCCTCTTCTGCGCACTCCTGGCTTTGGTAACTAGGAGGAGGAAAAGGTGGTGGGAAGCAGGAGTGTTTTTCCTGCAGAAAAGCTTTTTGTCCAGGCCTGATGAGAGACACGTCTGGGAATTAAAAGGGTCTGCTGAGGTACACAGCTCTCTCCGGTTGTGCTTTCCTAAAGCTGGGCTCGGCAGAGCTTCTGAAACTCTGCGTCCAGCCACAGCAGTCCAGATGAAGTGAAATTAAGGTTGTAGGCAGCTGTCTGTGCTCTGAGCGCATATGGACCTCCAGGATGTCGAGATAGAGGAAAGGAAAACAAAGGGAGTCGGGAGGGACCCCGGAGGGCTGTGTTCAGCGTTAGGCACCTGGGAGGAGCAGAAGGAGGCCTACGGGGTTGCTTTTCTCACGCCGGGAAACAAGCGACCTTAACTCTGCCCCTGTAGAAAGGCTTGCTGCGCGCTTTGCTCTCCGTTGTGTGCTGGAGCGTTGAAGGCAGTGGTCTTCGTTCCTTTGAAAGGTGGCGGGGTGTGTGAAGGTAAGCGCGAAGACCTACCGCTGCAAGCAGCAGTTGCTCTTTTCATAGAAAAACCCAACCCTAATTTCATGATTGGGGTGCTCTGGGAAACATGTTAGCTCTCTGCTGAATGCCAGTTCGGTGGCTGAATGCCGGGTGCAGTCATGAGACCCAGTTCTGCGAGTTGAGGAGAGTTTTTCACATGACCTTGCTCTGCTAAAATGAACTGGGCTCCGACTGCGGGGTATGGAGCGGCTGCATCCACTAGGCTCTTCATCTAACCGGGATTCGGTGCGGGGCACCGTGCCGCGTTCGCTGCCGTTCAGGGAGAGAGAACCTTTACTGGCAGGGAATCTTTTCAGAAGCGCTGAAATCCCACGTTACGCCACGGCCCTGCGCGCGGTGTGCCACCGGGAGGGCCGCGGGGGCTGGGTGCCTCGAGAATTGCAGGTTCGAAGCTTTTCTAGCAAGGTTTTTTGTTGCTTTGTTTTGTTTCCAAGACGCAGACTGCTGGAGCCCCTTTCCCCCATGCTTTGCTTGAAGTCACCTGGTTAACTGAGCCCTGCCCTGCCTGGATCACGGCTCAGATCTGGCTCAGTATGGCCTCTGGCTGGCTCACGTGCTCGGGAACTGCTGCCGTTTCGGGAAGCGGAGCTGGAAACAGGGCTTTGAAAAGCACTGTGTTGCCCCTGGGCCAGGTGTATGGCCGGAGAAGCTGCCAGGTGGGGGCATGGTAGGAGAGACCTGGTTCAGGCAGTGGCAGAAGTCAGAGGGAGGCAGATGTTGGCCTGTGACCTGCCCATCAAAGCTGGCTGCTTCGTTGTTTTAAGGGGATGCAAGAATTAAGTGAAGGCAGGAGGCGCATGAGCTTTCTGGGAGGAGAGTACATGAGGCGTGGGTGTGGTGGCTGGCGAGTGAGGTCAGCAAATGGGGTGTCCTGAGGAAAGCGGGAATGGGAAAAGGGGGATGGGGGAAAAGATTGGACAGAGGGGAACGGGAGGAAGTGGCAGAAGGAATGACAGGGTTTGGGTGGACAGGGTCTGCCCCTTGCAAGTGGTGGAACCTGTTGGTCTCTGCTCTTCTCCTCGCCCTTCCCATGCACGGAGCTGTTGGGGGTCCCGTATCCTTTTCTGCCTCCTGGTCTTGCGTTCAGCTTTTTGGGGTTTTGGGCCTCTTAGGGTGTGTGAGGCCATCTTTCCTTTGCTTCCCAATCTGAGTGGGAAGCCAAGGGCCTCACTCATTCCTCAGAGAAGGTCTGAACTTCTGGATCCTTTGGGGCCCTGTCGTTGTGAACCCTTTTGCTTCCCCCCGCACGTGTTCCCAGCCCTTCCAGCGTGTCCTGAACTTCTTGTTGGCCCCTGGAGGGATCTTGACTGTACTCCAGGTCTGCACATGTGAAAAATGGGAAGGCACAAGCCGTCGCTTCGTACTGAGGGAAGTCTGGCCACACTAGCAGCGATGAGGCCAGCACCGAGGGAAGCTGGATGGCTGGCTTCCGAGTGTGGCTGGGAGGCCCGCGCCAAAGGGAGTTGAGCTGTGAGAAGTCATTGCAAAGGGGGCATGGGATTGGAGCCGAGCCCGATCCGAGGGGCAGCTCCAAAACTAAGGATGTTGACAGCCTGCCTTTGAGCCACTGCCTGTGGGGAATGCATCCAGCTGCAGTGCTGAAACCTGCGTTGGATCCCATGAGGTACAACGTGCGCTTTCCTTCGATCACACCCATGAGGCTGCAGAGAGGGACCTGTGTCTGTCCCTTGCTGCTTCCCCCTGCTTTCCCCGCCTTTTGTCATGGCTCAGCCTCCAGTGCCTTACACAGCGACCTCGGCTGTGAGCCATCCACATGGACTGCTCCCAACAGATGCTGGAGGAAAGATTGCAGGGGGGGGTGTGTGCTCCCGGTGGAGTTACAGACAGCGGGGCCTGCGTGTGTCTTGCCTCTGCTGTGGTTTTGATCAGGACTTGGGGGTTTACGGGAATGGCTGATGCACTGGGCTCTCAAAGAAGGGCACCAACGGTTTCCTAGGTCAGGGAACGTGGGGTGTAGGGGACAGCAGCAGTCCCCGTTAGAAAGGAATGCCTGAGGGAGCAGAGCTTGTGCAGACAGGATGCAGCACTTCTCGCTGGATCAAGATTTGTGTCTCGGAAGCTTGTCTAGTTTCTGTCCCATTCTCATCAGTCTTTCTAATAAAAGCCGTTGTCTCTCCTTCCAAACTTTGCCTTGCCTACAGCCTTAGGTCATCGTAGTGTCAGTGCAGCCACTGCTGTGCGGATGGAGAAGGTAGCATCTTTGTCTTATTTCTTTTCTTTTATTCCAGGACATCTGCACAGGGGCAGAATTAAGGTAGTTTGGGTGCTTGGTTTGAGAACTGCAAATGTAACGCTGCGTTTTCCGAATTTCTAACATCTGAACTTCATTTTTTTTTAACCTTTAATTTTTTTTTTTTTGAGAATAAAAAAGCTCTTCTTTTGTGAAGAATATGTGCTTGTAACCTTAACTTCACTTAACAGAGGTTTATATTGCATGATGGGAGCATCTTACCCTTTCAGTAATGTACTGGAGAGGCAAAGAATCCTTAGGGAAAATCACTGCCTCTCCTCTGCCCCGACCTCGGCTCACACAAGTTCCCAAGGGGATGTTTGCTGTTGAGGGGTAGAGGGGGAGTGAGAGCAGCAACCTCTCACCTGTGCAGATCGGGAAGCATTCAAAAGCAGGGAATTTACTTGGGTAAAGACAGCTGAGTGAGTCTGATGGGGTTTTTGGGGGACACATTGTTAGCCCAACCTGGTCTGAGCACCCGATCTCTGACTCTCTTCCCAGCAGGACCTTGTGGTTTTTATCTTCTGCCATTTAGGATGCCTGAGGTTTTAGGGGGGGTTTGCGAGTAAGAAAGCTTTCGGCTGGGATATCAAAGCTCCAAGGAGCAGAGAAGGCAGTGATCTCTGCCAAATGCATTAGTGAGGAGCATTAAAGAAAACACCAGGTGGTGGCTTACAGAGAAATCGGATTATGTGCCCCTGGCCTTTAGCCCTGGCCACAGTGAATTCAGTAACTGCTCAGCCACGGGATTTGTGTTGTTTCTGGTTACTGTACGTGCTTGCCAAACCCTGACAGTCAGTCTGGGCGCTGGCCCTTGGAGCGTATTTCAGCTATCGGTGAGCCATTGGAGACTGGGAACAAAAATGAAAGGGCAGGAGCTCTCCAGAGCAGAGCTCCTCCTCTTGGAAGGTTGGCCTACGTCGGTTTTGTGATTTGGTGGAGTGGTACAGTGGTGGCTTTGCCAGGCTGTGCTCTGCTGGCCTCCTGCAAGAGGCTCTCACGGATGACTGGCTGTGTTTCTCCCTCATCACAGACTGCTCTATGGACCTGCAGTGCCTCCCGGCTCCTGTGGCCACCTCCATCCCCGTGAGCGAGGGGCTGGCCCCTTTGCCCTCTGACTCAGATGCAAAGGGCTTGCCTACTCCTCTGCCTGCTGCCAGCTTGCTCCCGGCTCCAGACTGCGTGCCCCTGCCAGTGCCTGAGAGTGTGGAGGACTTCACAGATGGGGACATCATTGGGGAAGAACTGGACTCCCTCCTGGACTCCCTCGCTGAAGGGTCACAATACCCTCTAGTAAGAGTGGGCGCTGCATGCCTCCCCTGTTTCTCACTCCAAATAGATCCTTGGAGCGTGTGGATATGTGTGTTGCCTCTCTCTCTCTTTCTGTCACTCTTTCCTTCTAACTCTTCCTTTGGCAAAACTCACTCATTTCTTGCCTTATTTCTGCGACCGGCTTGTGGGTATCTCAAGAGCTCACCTGCAAGCCTGCTTCACTGTGTGCAGACCCTCAAAAGGTACCCAAGAGCTTCCTCCGCCATCACCTTCCGCTGGCCTGCGGTGTCCTTGGAGTTGAAGCAGGCCTGAGGGTAGAAATGAGCACCCTGAAGCAGGAATGGTGGATGTGTTTTATACAGTGGGCACGCACGAATCTCCTTGTATTTTGTGCAGGCTGCATTCAGCCTAAGCTCTTTGAACAGGTCTGGGAGCTGTAAAGACAATCTGTATTCAGATCCAACTAAATCTGTTGGATTTTAGTTGCCAGCGTTGCTGATGTTATGCGAGCCAACTTGGGTCTGGAAGCAGTATAATCGCAGTCATGCAGGGTGCCTCTCCGGCCAAAAAGTCCTGATGAGAGGTGCCATGAGAGGTGGTCGTTACGCTGACCTTGGCGCTGTGTGCGCTCAGCTGCACTATCCCTCGACCTGAGCTGGTTTTGGTGCCTAGCGCAGGGCGCTGCCTTGCGGGCTGGTGAGCTCAGGTAGCCCAACGCGTCCTCAGGGACCTCGGTCCAGACTGTGCACAGTGTAGATGGATGGGAATGTCTGGGGGAATTCTGCAGGCGGGTGAAGCTGCCGGGTATCCTTTTGCTTCAGATAATACAGCACGCACTTGGGTGGGGGCCTGTTGCTCTCTGTGTTGGCTCGTTTTCTGCTCCTCGTTCCTAATGTGCTGTTTATCCTCCTCGCTCCCGATTCCCCAAAGTCTCTGGTCCAGGGCGCCATTCCTACCAACCTGCCAACAGAGATGCCCCAGCTGATCCCGGTGTTTCCGGGGGGAACTCCGCTGCTGCCCCCAGTCGTGACAGCCAGCATCCCTGTCTCCACCCCGCTGCCACCTGCCTCCTTCGGCCTGGTGATGGATCCCACCAAGCAGCTCTCCTCCTCCTCTGTCCTGGATGCCTTCGAGGCCCCGCCAGGAGGAAGTGGCGCCTCCACCTTAGATTCACTGGATTCCCTGGATCTGCTCCCCTACACAGACTCACGGCTTGATGCCCTGGACTCCTTTGGGACAAGCAGAGGGTCGCTGGATGCCTTGGATTCCTTTGCCCTTGGTAGGTGCGGGCTGAGGGCGTTTTGTGCTGCTTTGCCTGTGCATGCATGCCAGAGTCACGCCCATCAGCGCTGAGGACATCTGTCACGTAGTTCTGTCTGCTGGTGCTGGGAAGTGGGGGTACAGGCGGAGAATGTCTTGGACAGAGCAGCTGACTAGGCCTAGCTCAGGAGTAATGAGAAAGGCTGTAGGCGTGTGTAATCCCAGATAGCCAGTATGTCCATGCTGTGAAATCTCAGAGGAGAAAGCAACACAGAGGTGTGTAAGAGGTTTAAACCTGGCTTGGTGTCCAGGACACCTCCCTTGGCAGAATTTGCTTGGCTCTGACATGATTCCTCTGCCCTCCCCAATGACTTTTTGACATTTTGGCCCAAAGGAACAAAATCCTGGTGACCCTGTTGCTCTGGGCAGTGTGGTGGAAGCCAAGGTGGGTCTCTCCCATCTCTGGATTCAGGGCAGTAAGTGTCGTGTCGAACGGGGCGCTGCACTCTCGCGGCACAAGGAGCTGAGCTGTGGAGAATGGTGGGCAAAGAGTAGGTCCCCTCCTGTCCCAGGAGGGAAGACAGGCTTCTCGGCTGGCTTGTCCCCAGTACTGCAGCAGAGTTAGTTTGAGAAGAGCAGAGATTGTCCAGTGAGCACTTCAACACTCAGATTCACCTCAGCTTTGCGCTGCCTTAGAGTTGCCACCTTGGCAACACCAGTGCTCAGCAGCATAGAGTTGGGTTCAGTAGGGTTTGGGGAACACAAAGGCCTTTCCTGGAGTTTTTCCAAGACTCAGCCAGGTAGTTTTGGGAAAAGTGCTAAAATATTGTGTAATAAATAAAGCAAATGGATTTAATAAGCACTTGTTTGCTTTTTTGTGAGCAGAACTGCTTCTGAAAGTGAAATGATTGCTTTTTTTGTGCGGCTTTTTTTCCCTTCTTTTACCCAGAAGAAACCAGCCCTCAGGAACTGCGACACCCACCCGGCAGCCAAAAACCATCCCCCGTGGTGAGTGAGCCGCTCCCCCGTGACGATGTCCCAAGGTGCCCTGGAGCCAAGGTAGTAGTGACTTGGGTGATGTAGGTAATTTGGGCCTCCTTTCTCAACCTGCCCCCACACCCCGTTGTGGCAAGGCAGGTAAAGATTTCCCCAGCGTCAGTAGGAAAACGTTCATTCCATCTTCCTCTTTGTCTGCAACTCTGGGTATTGCCAAGGTGTCCGTGGTGTGACTGAGGTGGCAGGCTCAACGCGGGATCGTGGGGGCCACTCTGGCACTCTGTGTGGCAGCCACCTAACACTGAGGGATGGGGCAGTCAGCCAGCTTTGCCTTAAAACCAGTGGGGTTCTTTGCTCCTCTCTGCCCCCGTCAGGAGGCTTTTCCAGAAACACTGCCCTGCCCTGTTCCATGTCTCCAGTCTTGGAGGAAAAGGGGAGGATTATCTATGGTTACCAAGCTTGGAACGAGAAGTTCCCGTGTCCTGCTATCCCTGTTACTTCAGTGCAGAGCTGGAGTGTCTGCCCTCGGGTTAATCTGCTCCCTGAAGACTCACCGATAAGTGGTTTGGTGTTTTTTCCCGGGTTGGGCTGGGGTTGATTTGAGAGTCTTCACATGCAGAGTTGATCTCGATGGAAGGAATGGGAAGGAGCGAGTGGGGCATTGTGTTCTGTGGCTCATGACAGAAAACTGAGGTCCCTTACCAAGCAGGAAAGCCATCTTTGAAGTGAACGTACCACGCTGTCTGTTATCTTTGAGAAGGTTGCGTGCAGCTCTTCTGGAAATGTAGCTTCAGATGTGAACATTATGATGAGAGAGAAAATGAGGAAGGTTTTTGAGAGACTGGAATTGGGCAAGGGATTAGAGAGGTTTCTTACCCACGTAGTTGCAGAGCTGAGAAGAGAGGTATGTGTGTTTTCACCCAGGTCAGCCTTGGGGGAGTGAGTCACCCAGCTGTGCCCAAGGTCCCCGAGCACCTGCTGTCCCAGCCGGAACCAGTAATGCCCAACACAGCCCTGCTGGTGAAGAACCCACTGGCCTCTACTCACGTCTTCAAACAAGCCTGTCATATCTGCTACCCCAAAACAGGTGATGCATTTGCTTCGCCGGCCGGAGCGCTGGCCCGGGCTGGGGTTTGCTTTTCCTCTGGCTGACGGCGTTATTCTCTCCTGCAGGGCCCAAGGCTGGCGATTACACCTATCGGGAAGGCTTGGAGCACAAGTGCAAGCGGGACATCCTGCTGGGCAGGCTGAAGAACTCGGAAGACAAGACCTGGAAGAGGATCCGTCCTCGGCCAACCAAAACCAACTTTGTCGGATCCTATTACCTGTGCAAAGGTGATCCGCAGGGGATAGGGCTGTCGGTGGCTGGGAGGGGGCTGTACGGTGCATGCCAGGGGAGGTTGGGAGGGGACTTCCAGTTGGCATCACCTCGCTGTCTCTGGGGATTCCTGTCCCACCAGTAGCCCGTGGACTGGGAGGCTCAGTACAGTGAAAGGCAGCGAGCTCCCATGCTGAGGAGAGCGGAGAGCTTTTGAGGTGGTGGAGCAGAAGAGTCCAAAGGCTCTTCAGTGAGGTGCTGTGCACAGCCGAGTGTTCAGAGCTGCCCTCTTGCCATGGGCTTTGCTAAGAACCTACCTTCTGTACATGTGCCTGTGTTAGTCCCACTGCACCCAGCAGCCTCAGGGCAGGGCTGTGGTTCTGCCTAGGGGAAAGCTTGCTCTGCCTGCTCCTTCGCTCCAGCCCTTCCCTCTGTACACGCAGGGATTGCGACTGGAGTGGTCCCTGAGGCAGTGTCACTGCAAAGATGGCAAGAGCCAGGATAACAGGGCTCCTTAGTGCTGGGCTGCTTGGAGAAGTCTTGCTTAGTCTGGATTGGCTTTAAAAGGGGCTGGTTAAGTCTGCCCTGGCCAGGCAGTGACTTAACTTGGACTGCCATCCTGAGGTGGTTCCCACAAGAGACAGCATTCCTTCAGATGGTCACCATTCCCTAGTTTGCCTTAACTTTTCCGAACGTCTTGGTAGAGCCAAAGGTGGGGGGAGATGCCTTTTTTTTTTTTTTTTCTGTAAGTCTGTGTTTTCTTGCTTTCAGCTCCTTGTGAGGTGTGGGCAGCGGGAGGAGACGAGAGAGAGTTTAGTTTCTGACTGGGCCGCCCTCCCTGTGTGGTGGTGTGTGCTGTTTGTTGCTTTGTAGATATGCTTAACAAGCAGGACTGTAAGTACGGGGATAACTGCACCTTCGCGTACCACCAGGAAGAGATCGACGTGTGGACGGAGGAGAGGAAGGGGACCCTCAACCGTGACCTCCTCTTTGACCCGCTAGGTGGGATCAAGCAGAGCAGCCTCACCATTGCCAAACTCCTCAAGGAACATCAGGGCATCTTCACCTTCCTCTGTGAGGTACAGAGCTGGCGGGAGGGAGCAGGCACCCTTCACTGGCCTCTCAGTATGTACTGACCATTGATACGTTGGAGTTGCCACCACAGAAACATGGTGGGACGACTGGCGCAACTGGAGTGCTGCACCGGAGGGCTGCAAACTCTCCAGAAGGGACAGGCGAGGAAGGAGTGGCGGTGGGGTGGCCCTGGGTGTTGGGGAGTGTTTGACTGTCTAGAGCTCATTGACGGTGACGATAGGGTGGAGTGTTCATGGGTAAGAGTCAGGGGGAACGTCAACACGGCAGATATCACGGTGGGAGTCTGTTACAGACCACCCAACCGGGATGAGAGGCAGATGAAATACTCCCTAAGCAGCTGGGAGAAGTCTCACAATCGCTAACCCTTTTCTCATGGGGGACCTCAACTTCCCAGATGTGTGCTGGAAATGCAGTACAGGGGAGAGGGGACAGTCTCAGAGGTTCCTGGAGTGTGCGGAAGAGAACTCCCTGACCCAGCTGGTGAGAGAGCCAGCTGGGGAAGGTCCTACTGGACCGGTTGTTTGTGAACAGAGAAGGACTGGTGTAGGAGGTGATGGTTGGAGGCTGTCTTGGGCGTAGCGATCACAGAATTATGTTGATTCTTGGAGAAGGAAGGAGGGTGGTCAGCAGAACTGCCACCTTGGATTTCTGGAGGCCACACTCTGGCCTGCCTTGGAAGGCAGTCCTGAAGAGCAAAGGGGTCCAGGAAGGCTGGACATTCTTGAAGAAGGAAATCTTGGAGACACAGAAGCAGGCCATCCCCATGTGCCAAAAGATGAGCCAGCAGGGAAGAAGAGCAGCCTGACTGAACAGAGAGTTTTGGCTGGAACTCGGGGAAAAAAGGAGAGTTTGAGCTCTGGAAGAAGTGGCAGGCAACTCAGAGGGACTACAAGGGAGAAAATTAGAAGGGCCAAAGCCCAACTAGAACTTAATCTGGCTACTGCTGTAAGAGGCAATAAAAAGCTGCCCAATGGAAAAGGACCTGGGGGTGTTGGTCCACAGCAGCTGAATGTGAGCCAGCCTTGTGCCCAGGTGGCCAAGAAGGCCAGTGACATCCTGGCCTGCAGCAGGAACAGTGTGGCCAGCAGGACTGGGGCAGTGATTGTGCCCCTGTACTGGGCACTGGTGAGGCCGCACCTCAAATCCTGTGTTCAGCTTTGGGCCCCTCACTGCAAGACACACACTGAGGGGCTGGAGCGTGTCCAGAGAAGGGCAACAGAGCTGGGGAAGGGTCTGGAGCACAAGGCCTGTGAGGAGCAGCTGAGGGAGCTGGCGGTGTTCAGCCTGGGGAAGAGGACCTTACCGCTCTCTACAACTACCTAAAAGGAGTTTGTAGTGAGGTGTGATGTTGGTCTCTTCTCCCAAGTCACAGTGATAGGATGAAAGGAAATGGCCTCAAGTTGTGGCAGGGGAGGTTTAGATTGGATATTAGGAAAAATTTCTTCACTGAAAGGGTTGTCAGACACTGGAACGGGCTGCCCAGGGAAGTAGTGGAGTCCCCATCCCTGGAGGGATTTAGAAGATGTGGTGCTCAGGGGCACATTTCAGTGGTGGACTTGGCAGTGTTAGCTCAGTGGTTGGACTTGATGATCTTAAAGGTCTTTTCAACCTAAATGATTCCATGATTCTGTGTGTCCCAGCCAGTGCCCTGCTCCCAGGAGGCCAGTGAGCAGTGAATGCAGCCGTGTAGGAGAAATGAGCGGTAGTTTTCCTCCCTAGGCCTGCAGCTGAACGAGGCGCACACAGCGTCACAGGGTCACCTGTCTCTTCCTCTGTCTTGAGATGTTGCTTTGGATTGTGATTTAACCCCAGCTACTTCAGAAATCAGAACTCCGTAATGCAACAAACTCCCCCTTGATGTCTGTGCTGAGCCACTGGGTCGGTCAGTTAAGAGTTGGCTCGTACCCTCCTGATGCTCTGCAGCAGAGTTCCCCACATGGGCAGCGGTACATGTAAAGGGACACGTTCTTCGCTGTGAACTGGCTGTTCCTTTCTTTCTCCCCATCGTTTCCCCCTTGTTCTTGCTCTGTTGGCGAACTGGGGAAGAGTATGTGGCTCTGACCAAAATTTTTCCAACCACAATGGAAAATACTGTTAAGAAGAAGCCAAAAAACTGTCCAGAAGCTTTTCCAAATATTTTCTTCCTTCATTTTAAAGCCCTACCACAGAGTTTTCACCAGGCTGCCTCTAACTTTGAACATTAGAATAGGCTGGCTCTGGTTCTTCTTCCCCTTCCAAGTGAAGTGGCTCCGGTTCACTTCTCTCAAAGATTTTCCCAGCGTGCTAATTCTTCTCTTCTCAGATTTGCTTTGACAGCAAACCCCGGATTATCAGCAAAGGGACCAAGGACACGCCATCTGTCTGCTCCAACCTTTCTGCCAAACACAGTTTCCATGACAACAAGTGAGTGAACATTTTTTTGTGCTGATGGGAGCGATCTCTCAGAAGTCCAGCCAGTTTAACTCCAGGGCCCTGGTCTCTTTTCTTTCTTTCCTCCCTGCGGGTTCCAATCACAGGGCAACTCAAAGCACGATAAACAGCACTGTGTGCTTCATCCTGTGCGTTTGCTTCTGCTGCGGAGGGATTTCAGGCATGAGCAAAGCGCTTTGGAGTCAACCGAAGTTTTCCATTGACTTAATTTGCCTTTCAGTTTGGCCTTTACATAAAGGTCAAACCAACCATCCTCTAGCTCAGGATCCTGCTCTGACTGGCTGGTGGTGAATGTTTGGGAAAACAAGTATAAGAAACATGTCAAGTTCACAGTAATACAACCCCTTCTGGTTCCTGGCAACCCGAAACTCGGGGACTTGCAGAGCCAGAGGAGTTGGTGTCTTCGCAGCATATTTTGAGATGTGACTGATCTCTGAACTTGAGCAGGGCATCACCCATGGGCTGAGGAGGTTGAGAATACAAACCTAGGGTTGATGCAGAGCGGGAGGGCAGGTCATTGGTTTTCCCAGTGGGAGTTTGCCTCTCCCAGGGTTGATTTTGTGTGTCCTTTGCCTGCCCAGTCAAATGTCTGAAAGGCGCACGTAAGGAGGGAAGAGTGAAGATTCGGTCATCTGGTGTTTTGTATTTCTCTGGCCTGGCTGCAGGTGTCTGGTCCACATCGTGCGTTCCACCTCCCTGAAATACTCCAAGATCCGCCAGTTCCAGGAGCACTTCCAGTTCGACGTGTGCCGGCACGAGGTGCGCTATGGCTGCCTGCGCGAGGACAGCTGCCACTTCGCTCATAGTTTCATCGAGCTGAAGGTCTGGCTGCTGCAACAATATTCAGGTGAGGGGACTTGGTGCCGGGCTGGGGATGTGTACACCCCACTTCCCTCCAGTGTGTGCCCGGGGCCAGCAAGAGGGGAAGAGGGTGACGTGGGCGTACGGAATTGTCGTCACTCGCAGGGTCTTCCTTAGTGTAGGAGGCAGCCGGTCATGGGAGCGCGTCAGAGAGGAAACGTTACGGATGTTTCTCACCATTCTCCCATGTAACTGGGGGCATGTGCTGGGTTCAGTCAGGAAGGAGTTAACTCTCTTCACCGTGGCTGCTAGGGAGCTGTGTTCCTGGATGCTGAGAGCAGCACTGATAAGGTGTCAGCTGGCGCTGGGGAACGCCTGCACTGAATTCAAGGTCTTTCTCCGCTTTTGACACTGCAGCTGCGTTCCCAGCCCTCGGGGTCTCGCTACAGGCAGTGCAGGGGGCACACAGGTCAGACAGCTGACCCAACCTGACCAAGGGAGTGTTTCATTCCATAGTACATCATGCTCAGGGCACAGGCGAGGAGAGGGTCCGGGAGCCCTTACTCTCTCCCTTAATCCCTTTCTCGTTCACTCCCGTACACTCGCTAACACTCCCCCTGACTCCTGCGTTAGCTGCTTTGCTGACTCCTGTGCTGGCTCGCTTGTGAGGGAGTTGGTGGGTTTGTTTAGCTTTCCCGGTTGCGCTATTGCTGATACGGTTCATTTGGAATCTGCTGTGACAGCTGTGGCTTGTGCTTATTCCCCTCTTTCCCAACAGTGGCAGAGCCATCATCTTCTGGTGTTTGGGCTTTTGTTCCTGCAGGGCTGTGTATGTGAGCCTGCTTTCCTTGTGAGTTTGCCTTTCTGGAGGGGTACTTACTGCCTGTCTTAGGCGTAGCCCTCATGTAGGGAACAGAGGAAAGGTAGTTGCGGCCATTCTCTGTGCAGGCTTCAGCTTTGGAGCAGAGTTTGATTTGGGCAGCATTTGCTTGGCGAGAATAGGGAGGGGGCATCGTTCGCACAGCAGCTTGCATTTGAAACCAACGGGCTGTTGCATTTCACAGCCATTTGAGCTTTTACAGAGCTCGTGGCTTTGTGTGTGGGGATAAGGGATGGTATTGGTGGAGCAAAGGTTTCCAAGACTGAAAATGTGGACAGGCAGGGCTGTTTTCTTGCTCACTGGGGCTTTTCGCAGGCATATCATGCTATCTTTTTCCATCGGTGGAAATCACAGAGTCTTTGTCCTCGCTAATGATGTTGCAGAAGATGCTGCAATGTCATCAGTAATCAACACGTGGGCCTTTAGGTTTTTGCATCATCTCTTCAGGTCGGTTCATGCTTTGGAGAGCTGGTGCATTGGAAAACATGCTTTCTTATGTGGGAGGATTTTATTTTTATACCAGCCACCACATTTTTAGACTGAATTGTTGAGTTAGCTCACATTTCTGGGACCGAAAGAAGGCACTCACTTGCTGAGAACTTCCTTTGCCATTCCGACTTGTGCCAAGAGCTGCATATGCTGCTTCTGGTGGTGCTGCACCCAGGAGCACAGTGCAGGTGTGCAGAACGGAGAAGGTGGAGGTGGGTTTCGCTCTTTCTCTGCCAGCTCGAGTGTAGCACATTTCCTCTTTGCTGTGGTTTTCCCAGCTTCGTAGTTTTTGTCCCCGGAGTATGGATCAGCATTGTGTCCAGCCCTGGAATGCTTGGGCATGGACACGGGAGTTGCAGTTTTTCTAACTCTACACAGTTTCTTCGGGGTTTAATGATTAAGAAGGAGAAAATCCACAAACAGCTCTGATCTGGGAGTAGTCCTAGTGTGCAGCAGCTGCCACGTCGGAGTTCCTGAAGAATGGTAAAGTTTCCTGAATGCTTTTCATCCTGTCCAAGCCCTGTACAACCAGCAGCATTGTTGCCTGGCAGAGCCCTGGAGAGCTGAAATCACAGATGGGGAAACTGAGGTCAGGAGTGCTGTGACGTACCCAGGTTACACACAGCCTAAGCTGAGATGAAAACTTGTGTTTGCTGGCCCTCATATTCTGGAACATGCTGGCTCCCAGACCAGAGATCGTGTCCATGTGGCATGCTTGGGGAACTCCTCGCTTCGGTAATAAAAGCTGTAGGTCAAAGCAATTTTACGTCCTTTCTGTGGTGGGGGTGCTGCATCAGGGCCACCCTCAGCACCCCACTGTTGCAGGTAGCTGGTGGTTGTAAGGCACTTGTTTCAGTTAGTTTTGGCAGCTATCTTGGGTCTTCAGAGCACTTAAATAACATGGCTTTTTTGTAACAGTCTCCTCAGACTGACCTGACAGTTCCTCCTCTTACTTGTCTCGTGCTGTTCAGTGCTCTGAGAATCGTAGTGCCCATCTAGCTGGTTGGTGCTGGCAGGGGCTGTTCCCTCACCACTTGAGTTGGTCAGGAGCTAATTCCTTAAAGTCTGACCAACCCTTTTTCTTACTGTCTGACGTTGCATTTCTGATTCCTGAAACCCTGCAGACCTTTCCTTGCAGGTTACATGCCAGCAGCTGTTCCCTGGTGGGTTTTGCACTGTTGGTTTCACCTCACTACCTTGGACGCATTTGGTGTTTGTGTTCAATCCCAACTTTCCCCTTCGCCTATTGATTGATGGGTGCCCCCTGCAACTTGAAGTGTGTATCAGGCTAATTAGTCCCAGCAGGGATGAGGTGAGACCTCTGGGGTCTTGGAAATGGTGCGTGTCCTCAGTGGGATATCCGTGATCATAGTATCACAGAGTCACAGAACGGTTTGGGTTGGAAGGGACCTTAAAGCCCATCCAGTTCCAACCCCCTGCCATGGGCAGGGACACCCTCCACTAGGGCAGGTTGCCAGGATCTGCCAGGCTAGTGGTGAAACTGCAGTGTAAAGTAGGCTGACAGTAACAAAGCATTGTCCTCGGGTCGCTGGGTAGGATCTGTTGGTATGGTGTTGGGGCAGAGCCTGATCAGAGTCAAGGTTCAGCATCTTAGAGGAGGCATCTGGGTCCTTTGCAGACAGCCTGAGCAGAACACCAGGTCCGAATGAGCCCGGGAGACCAAATCCTTCCCCTTTCATCTGGCTTGAGTGGGAGTGCTGGAGAGAGGAACTTCCCCAGCCTGTGCTCGAACGCATTCAGTGGTGGTGTCACAACCTATGTCCTGACGTGACCAGTGGGACTGGTGGGAGCTGTCAGGCACACTGGGCTTCCTAAGCCCAAACAGAAGTCCTGCAACCCCTCCCTCCCTCTCTTCTGTTGGCCGAAGCAGGGTAGCTCAAGCCTGTTTCCTTTTGTTCCCAGGAATGACCCATGAAGACATCGTGCAGGAATCTAAGAAGTACTGGCAGCAGATGGAGGCACATGCCAGCAAACCAGCCAACAGCATGGTAAGTGAGGCACACCTAGGCCTCGCAGCCTGGCTTCGCTCCCAACTGTTCCGCTGCTGTGCCTGCCTGAGCCCAGGCAGCCCAGGCTGGCCGTTGAGGAGGGTTGGAGCTGGGAGCTTTCCTGTTTGCAGTGCCCGGGATGAGCTTTATGCCTTGTTTTGCAGTGCTGTGTCCACTCTGCTCAGCGGTGGGGCGAAGCCTCCGGAGCAGGGAGGGCAGTGTGCGGAGAATGCTCCTGCGTGGGACACCTTGCTAGTGAAACTGGGGACAGTGACCGCCCCGAGGGGGGATCAGAGGGGTCCTGCTGCCCTTTAGTGGCCAAGGGACGATCTGGCACTTTGAGAGACTCAAAAATAACTCTCAGGACTGCTCTGAACGTGAGTGGGTGGAACTTGCAGGTGCTGGTGGGGCTGGGCAGAGGTCTTGGTGGCGCTTTGCCAGAGGAGGCTGCGAGTTTCGCCTCTCTCTGTGCCACCAGACTTCTTGTGGGCGAAGCTGCGTCTGGCTGCACCCTCCAGCACTGCCAAGAGCTTTCTCTGGAGAGGTGTGTTAGAAGCAAAGGGCACCTTTTCCTTTGCTTTCTTGCAGCCTCTTGGCTATGGGTGGCACTGCCTTATCCCTTTTTTCCCCAAGGGAGTGTTGTGTAGTGTAGGAGCAGAGGCTGCCAGTGAGGAGGATTCCCAGCCCAGCCCTGAGGTTGAATGAAAGCAGTTTTGCCATAAGAACAGGGAGGTTTTGGTTCTTAATTACGTTCAAATCTGCTGACATGAGAAACTTCATGCCGCCTAGCAAGCTTTCAGGCACAGGAGCAATTCCCTGTCCTGTGAAACGGCAGGGAAAGCATTGGGAATCCTTTTTGTTCCCACTTGACAGCTTGCTTTCCCTTGCGGAGGCCTGGGCTTGCCACCCCTTGGGCTGTGCCTTGCTGTCCGAGCAAGGGTGCTTCGCCATTGTCTGGGACCTCTCACCCAGGAGTCTTGCACCCATGATGCTTGCAGTGGGCTTTCTGCCCGCCTACGTGCCGGTTATGCTGCATGAGGGGGAGGCATCTCTGAGGAGATGCTCAGCAACGTATCTGTGTGACCCGTTCTGCTCTTGTGGTCTGAGATGGCTGCAGGAGAGGAATGGGAATGGGAAGCAGCAGTCCGGAGTAACCAAGGCCTCTAGTTCCCAAAGGTGTGTGAATTGCTTAAGGAACAGGTTCTAGCCTCTCAGGAAGCTGAGGAGGGGTTTCTATAGCCTGTGTTATATGAGGAGTGAGCCTGATGGTGTGAGCGCTCCCGGCAGGCAGAGCTGGCTGTGATCTCTGCCTGGTGTGGGGACAGAGGCAGCTGTCTGCGTCTCCGCAGCGGAGGAAGCTCAGTGTGAATTTGCAGCAGCCTGTGACAGTAGTTGGGTTTCTATCAGCAGTCCCTCCCCCGGGGAGAGTGAAGGCCACTGACTGGTTCTGCCCTGCCTGCTGTGGATCTGTATTTTCCAGAAGGCTCCATCTTGCCATTGTCTGTGCATAATCTGGGGATAAAAAAAGATAGATGGACAGCTGTTTTCCTGTAAGCCTGCAGCTTCAAATTCACCTTTGTCTGGAGGTGCTGCCATTGGAAGAACAGGTTGTTCAGCAGGCACGGTCAGAGCATGTCCCCTGAAGCACGCGGGATGCTGAGCAAGGCGTTCGTTTCTGGCTGCTGGGGCTCACAGGGGGCAGAGGGTCAGGAAGAGAAATGCCAGCGCCTGCTACCTCAAATGTCAGGGGACGGGCAGAGAGCTTGGGCAGTGTTGGGGCTGACGGCCAATGTCAAAGTCTGGCTGCGGCCCACAAATGCCGGTCAGAGCTGGACCACTCCCTCCACCCTTCCAGGGCATTGGTTTGTGCGGAGGGGAAGCAGCAGCCTTGCTGGTGCGGTCAGAAGGAGCCTGCCAACGGCACCGTCGGCTGGCTGTAGGACCGGCACTGGCACTGCGCAGGGAGACAATCAGTCAGACGCGTGTGTTTGCAACGCAGACCGTGGCTTAGGCATCAGCACGCACTCAGCCGGAGAGCTGTGCTCCAGGATGGGACACTGGCTGGCTGCCGAAGGCCCCAGGGGCAGGACTAACGTATCTGTTGAGAGATGTTTACTTGAGCCATTATTTTCTCCCTTCCAAGCAGGCTAACGTGACTCAAAGTTTTCTTAGCGCCCTTCCAGCTTTCAAAGTTGGCTGCCTGGCAAAGACAACTTCCCAGGAGTGCTGTGAAAGCAGACCCCTCCTTCCCACCATCCCGTGTGATCCACACTCACCCCAGTGCCCTCTGGTCAGCGGAAGCAAAGTCGCTCCCAGGGATTTTCCTGCAGTTTTGTCACAGCTGCCAGTTGGACTCGGTTAGCAGCTGCAGCTGTCCAGCTGTGGAGAGAAGAGGCAGGCAGCGTGCAGGGAGCCAGCCGCTGTGACGATGCAGGTCAGGAGACGTAGAGAGAAGTGGAAGATGAGGGCACGCTGCTTCCTAAACACCTGCCAGGGATCTTGCACTGCCAGGGATCTTGCACTTGGCCCCGCAGATTTGGCCCTGTAGAGGCTGCTGCAGGAGGAAACTCAGCGGCTGCAGATTGCAGAGGCAGTCAGCAGGAGACTCTTGTAGGTAGCTGAATCTCCTCCCATCGCATCCCCAGGAACTGAGTATTACCCCTTGTTTTGGGGGGGTTTTGAAGGCTGTTCTGTTTCTGCTCCACTCACCAGCTGCAGAAGCCCCATAAAAACTGGCCTCGGAATTAGCACTTTATGCATGGAGAGGGAAGTCCCTACTAAGGGGTAGTTGCATCTAAGTACAGCTGAGTTGTGGTTAGGTGGCTGAGTAGCCTGGGCTCCTCACACAGTCTGCCAAGGCACGTGCCTTCTCCAGGGAGCATTTCGGTGTCGCTGAGAGGGGCTCCTGACGTCGGGAGGCACGAGTGGCCAGGCTGGGGCTTTCTGCAAAGCCTGAAGTGGAGAGCTGTCCTGCCAAACACTTTATTTGGTTGCCATGGCACGTAGCTAACACCCTGGTGTCTGGCTTCCTCGGAGGGGTGGTGCCACAGCCCGAGGCACTTGGGCCTGGCTTCCTCTGCCGCAGCATCATGTGATACCCATTTCCACGCTGCTGGTCATCAGCAGCCTGCCAGGTATGTGTCTTGCCTTTACAAATACAGTCATGTCGCAGCAGCAACAGCAGCTTTGGTTTTTTGTTCGGCTTCTAATCCCCTGGGAACATCCATGCCCACTGGATTGACCAGCAGCTTGCATGACTCTGAGGACAGAACGTACAGGGCTTCTTTTGGTTAAGAATTTGTGGAAAAAGCAGTGCCAGTCTGTCACCTTGGGCATACAGGTTTGATGGGTCAGTGGCAAGGTGCAGGGTAGTGTTGTTTGGAGACAAGTGGAGATTAAAACCACTGTTGAAAAGCCACATGTGAGAGGGAGACACCTTATGGCCTTCCGTGATAGATATCCCGGGTCTCAACCCTGCTCACCCCCCAGCCAGTTGCTTTGACGTGTCCTTGGTGGTCACCAGCACAAATGAAAGCTGGCAGATGAACGAGCCACATGCTGGATGCCACCAGGAAAGCTGTCCTGCCAGTGAGCAGGCCAGAACCACCGCTGCTTTCCACGAGATGACGGTTCTCTGGAAGGGTCCTTTTGCTGGGCAGCAATGATGGCCTCTTGGATTCAGCACGGCAAAGGTCGGCTCTGCCGTCAGCTTCCCACAGCGATGGGGGACCCTTAGTACATCAGCTCTGCTCCTCCGAGAGGCTGAGGGTCTGGAGGATGCAGAGCAGTAGTCGATGGCTTATGTGGCGTTTCCTGGGAGATGCTTTGATTCTGCACCGCCTGTGCTTCCTGTTTTCCCTTTGCCTTGGGATGCGCATAGGATCCACGCTACTGCTCATTGATTGCTGGCAGAGGCCCGCTCCTCGGGGACACGGTTTGCCTGTCTGCTCGCTAGTAGCTGCCCAGGGTTAGAAGTCAGGGCATGGCAGCTGGGACAGGCTGCTCAGGTGGGGGGCAGCCGCAGGCCTGGTTTACTCCTACATGACCTTTGTGCTTCACGGTTGGCTCCATGCCCTCTTTGAGGTTCTTGCTTGTACCCTCACATACTCCAGTGCCCTGGCCCACTGGTATCCAGTCGGGTTTGCTTTTTGGTTTGGAAATGGAGACACCAGCCTCATGTCTTCCAGTGGTGGTACAAAATGTAAACGGCTTTCCAGGGATTTGCTCAGAAAACATGAGGCGGCTGTGATACGGGACTGGCTGCTTTTTTTCCCCCCATCCACAATCTCTTAGTCAGAATCCTAAAAGAGCCTTCTCACGGGGACAAGTAGAAGGCCAGTGAAGCTAAGTGGCTGAGAGGATATGAAATATGTGCATTGACAGTTGTCCCGAGATCACGATTAACTGCCTGTGAGGCCTGGTGCGAAGGAACTGTGGGATGGAAACCTGCCCAGAAATGGCTTGGAAGGGCATTAACCACGGGACCCAGCTCTGACTTCAGTGTGTCAAATGCTAGATGTGACACGAGCCTCTTGGTCCCAACGTGGGAGCGGTGGATCCTGCACTGTGGCACGGCCTGGCTTCCCCGAGGGGGCTCTCTCGGCTGTGCGGCCCTGCTCTCTGTGTGGGTAGCGAGGGGGACGTGGGTTGCCCTCCCTGCAGGGAAGCGGGGATTAAGCTCTGGGGCAGGTCTCTCGGAGCTTGTCTGGACGCGGAGATACGCTGCAGGGGCTTCACAGCCAGGCCTGGTCAGTGCTTAAAGCTGCCAGGCTGGCTGTGCTCTTGGCCAGACCTCAAAGCCCAGGAAATCATGCTGAAGCAAGCGCTGGGTTTGCTCCTGTCTGGTATCTCGCCGGGCCACCAGCTAGCGCTGGCAAAGGAGAGCTGGGCTGTCTCTGATTTAATCTGGCTTGTTGCTGGCGCGCAGAGAGCCGCCAGCGTCTCCATGGCAGTCGGGGGGGGTGCGCTTTGTCTCTGTTTACCTGAGGAGGTGGTTCTCTTCCCCAGGCTTCTCCCCGGGCTCCCACATCAAGCACCTTTGACCTCCAGATGAAATTTGTGTGTGGCCAGTGCTGGAGAAACGGGCAGCTGGTGGAGCCGGATAAAGACCTCAAGTACTGTAGTGCCAAAGCCCGCCACTGGTGAGCGATGCAACCTTCTCCTTCCCCCGCCCCTCCTCAAGGGCAGGAATTTCTCCTCATGCCTTCTCCAGGGCTTCATTTGGCTTCTTTGGAAGAGGCTGAGCAGCCTCTCGCTGCTCAGGGTGTTTGTCACTGTGGCAAGCATTACATACAGCTGGTTTCCAGTTTCCAGCTCCCTTCTTTATTGTTCGTATTTGCTCCCAGCATTGTGCATGGTGCCTGAGGGCCAGACTCGCGGTGTGTGCAGTCCAGCTCCCGTGATTCCCTTTTTCCATTTGCTGTCATTTCTCCTTAGCAAGGTCATTAAGGTAGTTCCCCTCAGCACTTGTTTATACACATTGCTGTTTGAAGGTGTCTGTTATGTGACTGTTAATAATGATTCAAGGTATTCTGCTTCCTTTTAAATTAGTTTTCTTGGCTCACTTTCATTGCTGTAGTTGCTCTTCTCTGATACATGCCTTGTCCGCTTCCAGCTCCTGGCTCCCTGGGGCCCGTGAGGATGTTTGGTGTGATCTCAGGGGGGATATCAGCTGGGAGGGCACCACTGGTCATGCTGGCAGTGGCCCCTCTCACCTGGGCAGGGTAGGATGGAAGGGTGTATAGGACTTTGCTTCCCATAACATGGGCCATGGAGGCACAGTCCGGCATCCTATTGGCAATGTAAGACCTTTGATGAAAAAGAGACAGAAGCGGCAGTTGGTGGAGGAAGCGAGCAGGTGAGGATTGCTTCCTGGAGCAGGAAGGGTAACACCTCTTTGTGCAGCTGCTGAACAGAGCCCGAGATGCCTGGGACATCTCCCGGTGATGGCTTGCTGGTGCTGCGGGAGAGTGAGTACTTCCTGGCATCTGTTCACAGCAGTGCTTGTAACGACTTGCGTTTCTGCTGCACCTCTCAAACAGAAAATATTCCCCAATGTTTTTCATGGATCTGATTGCACAAGAATTGGCTGTGTCAAAGGGTGGAATGCAGCTGTTTAGTCATCCGTGGTGATGCCACGTGACACTCGTGGCTTTATGAGAAGAGATACCCCAGGAAATACATGATAAGTACCAGGAGAAATCCTCCTAAAACAACATTCTCGTGCCTTCTCTGTCAAGGGGTGGGTGTCTAGGAGCAGGCGGATAGGCGGATCCTGGACTGGAGGATCAGGTCCTCTCTCAATATGTAAGGGTCTGTGAGGAACACAAAACCTTGTACTGCTCTTCCTTTTGCCTCTCTTCATTTGTTCTCTCTTCTTCAGTTGGACGAAAGAGCGTCGCGTCCTGCTGGTGATGTCCAAAGCGAAGAAGAAGTGGGTGTCTGTCCGACCGCTGCCTTCCATCCGCAACTTCCCACAGCAATACGATGTAAGCCCCAGGCCCAAGCACGGCCGGGTGCCCCCTCCCCTTCCCTCCCAGCGTGGTGTAACGCGCTGGGGGCTGGTCCCCTGTGGACCTGGCAGGGAAGCAGGCATGTGTTGGCTGCAGTGGGAGGCAAGGACAGGCCGAGGGCAGCAGCATCTCAAAATGCATCCAGCAGAAGGGTGGAGCAGAAGAAGGAGCAGCACCCGTTTAAACCATTCTACGCACGTATGCGTATGTTAATGCAGTCACCGTCCCAAAAAGTGGCTGGCACAGGGTTTGGCAATGAGATTTAAGTCTCCCCTTAGGTCAGGGTTTCTCAGTGTGGGTGAGAGGTGAGACGGAGTGCTTGGGAGAAACCCATCCCTGCCTTCGCTGTGGCCGTGCTGCTGCAGATTGTGAAACTTGCTCAGTGTGTTTTTAAAGTAAAACTAAGAACTGTGCTAAGATGACATGTCCCATGAGGAAAACTACACATATCCAACCTCCAACCCCAGCCCTGAATATGGTGACTGATAATGTCTCTCTCCCTCTCCTTTCCTTTCTGCCTGAAAGGAGAAAGCTCCTCTCCTTCCTGCCCTATGCGTCTTGCTGCCCCTTAGTCTGTGGGCCGGCACAAGCCACCTCTAAGGCCTTGAGCACTCGCCAGTTGCAGGCCAGTTGCTAGAAGCTGGGGAGGAGAACAGGAGTTTTTGACGCCTCAGCAGGAGGTGAGGCCAGCAGGTGAGCCACAGGTCCTGCAGCACAGGCAGGTTGCCGTGTGAGTGTGTGCTTTGCCTGAGCTCCCACCCAACCCCTGTCAGAGAGGAACAGTTGCCTCTTCCCCCCGACTTGGAGATGGCTGGAGAATGTGTCACCTTTAGGGACCAGTGACATGACCAGCAGGAGACACTGTTGGGTCGATCCAGCTTGCTCCCTGCTGTCTCCCCTGGAGGTACCTGCACCCCTTCGCCTATGGAGATGGGGACGAGAGAGGCCAGGCGCTGAGCTGAGCTGCCTGCGTGCCCATAGGGAGGTCTTTGCCTTTTCATGTCATCAGGAGCTTGAGGAAGAGAAACAGGAGTTAATGTGGCATGAAGTGTCCCGTTTGCCACCTCTCCTGTGCGCGGTTTAATGTCCCGGCTGGTTTTTTGAACCCGCTTTTTCCCCCTAGCAAGGGGTGTTTGTGCGGATGCTGAATTGCGCTCTCTGTCTTTTAACAGCTGTGTATCCATGCACAAAACGGCAGGAAATGCCAGTACGTGGGCAACTGCTCCTTCGCCCACAGCCCCGAGGAGAGAGACATGTGGACCTTCATGAAGGAAAATAAAAGTGAGTGGGGGAAACACGGGCCAGAGAGTTTGGGGAGGGGAAAGAGGGCGTTGGGGCAGCGGATGCAGGGTCTGTTAGGACGTAGTCTTGACAACAGAGACGGAGCTGGACAGAGCTGGTACTGTGAGCTGAGGTGGAGGTCTGTTTAGTTTAGAGCCGCTCTTCTTTTAAGTATGTGTGTATATCCCGGGTCGCTCGCTCTGGGACTAGGGCACATTGGTCCCTGCAGTGCTCCATTGCTGCCCTCCCTTCCAGCAGCTCTTTGAATGCACCCTCTGCTGTCCCTCCCGCACTGTCCCAGGCCTGGCTCCATACGGAGCTGTGCCAAAGCACCAGTCCTGACGTGTAGCTGCTCCTCTCTCTTTCTTGTCTGTCTTGTATCTGCCTTGGCTTTCTTGCCCATTTCTGCGCATATCCCTTGCTGCTGGGCTGCGGCACTCCCTGCTCCTGGCATTGTATGCAAAGGGATGGATTTCAGATCCCGAGTGAGAACATCCTTGGGTGGTGCCTTTGTGGAGGAGCTTGTCTGGAATTCATTATGCAAGCTCCCAGCTTACCTTTTGGGGTGTAGCTGGGGGGTTGCCCATGTCCCAGGTGGCCGGCTCTCTGGCAGCATTCCTTGTTTATTCAGACCAGCAGCAAGCTGGGAAGAAGACTCCCTCTGTGAGGCCCCGTTGTCCAGGTGCTCCGTTGGGAGATGCTGGGAAGCGTGAAGGGTTTCAGGCCTGCCCCGAGTTTGGTTGGTCTTTATGCTTGGATGGAGGGTCTTTCTCTCTGGTGGGCCAAACGCTGTGATTTGTTACAGTTCAAGTCATTTCGTGAGGCTTTAGAGCACATCAGACCAGTCTGGGTGTGTTTGCTCAAGCACGAAGGTGAATCTTCAGATGACAGCGTTGCTTCGTTTGGGGGAATTTGCATTCATTATCCCCAGTTGCCTCAAGTTCCTCAATTACCCACTTAGCGAGGAGTAAATCACTAACGCATCGCACTTAGAGCATCACTTGGTGTCTGCAAACATTTATGGTTCTGTAACCTCTCTCAGGGGCTGCTCTTGGAAAGGCAGATGTGCAGACAAAGCTCACAGCCAAAGTTTTCTTTCCCACAAGTATCCTGAGTGGGTTTGAAACCAAACGCAGCAGGAGGCATTGACTGCGCTCTTCTGGGCAGGTTTTGAACTTGGGGCAAGCTGTCATTAGGTCTTGCTCCCCTCCCCACTGCTTCCTGTGGCCAGCTTGCTTAAGGGCTCTCCTCCCTCCTGAGTGCTGAGGATGAAGCTTAGGCTTAGGGGGAAGGGTCGGATCTGAATCCAGCCCCTGCCTTGCTCCCTGGCTGGAGTGAGATGTCTGCTGAGGTCAAGCAGAATCAGGCCTGATGGAGGATCACCTTGTGGGGTGAAGTCCATGGAGATCCTGGGGCGCTTTCCCTCCTTCCTGAACAGAATCACAGAACGGTTTGGGTTGGAAAGGACCTTAAAGACCATCTACTTCCAACCCCCTGCCATGGGCAAGGACACCCTCCACTACAGCAGGATACTTTGTGTAGCTGCTGTCGCAGTTGTCCCTTGACTCGCAGGGGACACCTCGCTGGGCCAGGCGGCGCGGTGTGAATTTAGTTCCTCTCCGCAGGGCTCTCATCTGGGGAGGTGACATCTGGCCCCCCGAGCGCAGGCCTTCAGTGTGACGGCAGGTCCTCCTGCAGGGGAGAGGGGAGGGAAGGGCTGCCCCAGCGTTCGTCCTTTCCTCGTACGTTGTGCACGGTGCGGGAGGTTGTCTGTGTGACTTCACGGGTCGCCTTTGTGCAGTACTAGATATGCAGCAGACCTATGACATGTGGCTAAAGAAACACAACCCTGGGAAGCCTGGAGAAGGGACACCGCTCACCTCACGAGAAGGGGAGAAACAGATCCAGATGCCCACAGACTACGCTGACATCATGGTAATCAGCTGATCTCTTGTCCTTCATCCCTCCGCCTAGGCGCTGATAGCCTGCCCTCTCCTGTGCTCCAGCTGTGAACTCCAGCTGTGAGCTAGCAGGGACTGCATTGCTCTGGTGCTGTTGTGGGTTAAATGGACAGCGTGGAGCAGCACAGCAAGGACAGTGCAGATGAGGCGGGAAGAGATTGACCCGGGGTCAGCAAGGCTCTGCAATGGCTTTTCTGTTAATCCTCAAGTCTGTAGGAGTCTACCTTATGTTCCCTTCCGCGTGGGCTCAGCCTCACCTTGGAGTTGCTGCGTGCTCCTGGGAAAGCTGGCAGAGGCGTTGCTGGCCTGGCTGGAGTGCAGAGGCCTGGGAAGACTAGAGGCAGATGCGTCTCCTTAGTGCAGGGGTGGTGGCTGGTGTAAGGGTTTGTGCTCCCAAAGGGTCCTGCATTGCCTGTGCACCTGGGGGCCATGCAGTCAGACCCCACCAGCGCCGTCACCTGGGGCAGGGGGTCTGAAGCTCTCCTCTGAGCCCGTGTGAGCTGTGGGTAGACCTCCCCAAAGCATGTCCTCTGCTCCCCTTAGCGGCAGCATGATGCCTTGAAGATGACATGGCAGGGAAGTGTGGGAGTCCGTAGGCTGAGCAGAGGTTCCAGCAGGATGCTCTGGAAGGAGAGGGGGAGAGGCAGTGCCAGCCCAGGGAGGGCCGGTGGATGTGACTGTTAGCGCACTGACTGGCCCTTTGCCCTGTCTGCACCGGTTAGATGGGCTACCACTGCTGGCTCTGCGGGAAGAACAGCAACAGCAAGAAGCAATGGCAGCAGCACATCCAGTCGGAGAAGCACAAGGAGAAGGTCTTCACCTCTGACAGCGACTCCAGCTGCTGGAGCTACCGCTTCCCCATGGGCGAGTTCCGGCTCTGCGAAAGGTATCGTCTCCTTCCAGTGCCACTGCTGCTGCAGGGACGGGGCGACAGGCCCGGGGCTCTGTCATCCCTCCTTCACCTCCTCCTCCTCTCACAGAGTCCCCAGGGACTTCCGCTCAGAGGAGCAGTGGGATGAGCCGACAGGTTTGGGTGATGGTGGGGCTGCTGTTGGACCACGGAGGTGCTCAGCCACACTGCTGAGTGGTACAAATATTCCTGAGCACATGTAGGAAATGTGAGCGAGCTTCATGCCTGCCACTGTGCCTCCGTAGCCAGGGTGCGCTCAGCTCTCCGGCTGCTGAACACTGTGCTTGGCCTGATGCTTGGGGGAATCCCAGATGCCTTATTAAATGGTTTGAATGTCTCACACCCTCTGAATCAGCGCCTTGAGGTGCCTTCAGGAGGCTTGTGATGGTTAGAAATGCCCTTTCAGTTAGAGAAGGCTGTGTCTCTCCTGGCTGTTCCCTGGCATTTCCTCTCCTGTGTGGTGGTTTCTCCTCATCCCTGCCGGTCCAGTTCCAGCTCACGTCGTTTCATTCTGTTGACTAAACCCCCTCACAGACATTGCTCCTCCCGCTCCTCCGTTTCTCTGCCCAGCCTCGTGTTGCCTTGCCCGGCTGCATGTGGGTTTGCAGGAGAATCGCCTCACCCTTGGAGAGATCACAGCATGTTTCGGTGCGCCCCGATGAGGTATCGCAGACGGGGAGCTCAAAACCCTGTCCTGGGGTGCCCTCCTGATCATCCTCCTTGTGCCGGCAGGTTCCAGAAGAGCAAGGTCTGCCCCGAAGGAGAGGAGTGTCGCTATGCCCACGGCCAGGACGAGCTGACCGAGTGGCTAGACCGGAGAGAGGTGCTGAAACAGAAACTGGCCAAAGCCCGCAAGGACATGCTGCTCTGCCCCAGGGATGACGACTTCGGGAAATACAACTTCCTATTGCGGGATGGCGTATAGTAAGGGCTCGGAGGGGGAGAGCCTGTCGGCTGGAGAAACAGGGGCGGGTTTTCCGAGAGTGGCAGTAGCAGGGAGAGCGAGATCTGTGTCTCGCAAAGAGAACTTTTTCTTTTCTTTCGTTTTAAGATTATGAGACGATGATTTATTAGTGGTGAATGAAATCGTGAATTTGATTCTCCTCGGCCAGCGAACGCCGTGCTCACTGAGTTTGTGATCCGTCTTCTCTCTCTCTTCTTTCCCCCAAATTCCTTCCTCTCCATCTTTCTGTTTTCACTGTCCTTCGCTCAAAGGAGTGAATCCAGTCTGTGCTGGGCTGAGAATCGGAGAGTTTCTCCTTGTGTCATTCCCCTGCCCTTCAATTCGGAGCGTGGCTGCACAGGTCCGGAGGGCACAGCTGAGAAAGGGCCAGGCACCTGGTGAAGAGGTGAAGTTCACGTGCTCTTTTTCTCAGTGCTGCAGAGCAAGCCCTGCTTCCGCTGCTGCAGCCGGCCTGCTCCTTGGGAATTCAGATCCAGAAAAGTTAGGAATTGAGGTGCAAAGAAGGAAAACCACTAGATCTGGCTTAAAACGTCTAGCCTTAAGCTCCTGCTGTCCGTATTGCCCTCAGGCATCGGCTGGTGCAGAGGAGGGTAACAGCCATCTGGTAGAAAGGGTGTAACTAAAAGCAGCAAAGTCATAAAACGGCTCGCAGCAGCAGGAACTGGGTTGTAGGTGACTTCAGACTGTTTCAGCTGACTGTACCCAGAAAGCAAACTGGTGACTCATCAGATGTCTTTCTGAGAGTGCGGCAGGTATTCAGGGTGGGTAGTTTGGGTTTGGTTTTTTGGCAGGTGGGACTGGCGCAGGTAAGACCGGAGCCATCTAGAAGGTGGTGTGGAGGCTGCGCTACAGCCCGTGTCACAGGCGGCCGTATCCATCGGTAGGAAGGCTGTAACCGAAGGAAGCGTGTGTCTCTGTGTTGCCCTGTGTCCTGAAGAGAGGGAAGGAGGTAACGGGGTTCCCTTCTTGCTTGTTAAACGGTGTGTATCACCGGTTCCTTAGAGCTGCCAGAAGAACCGGGTGGGGAGCCAGGTAAAAGGACACCACCGAGCAGCATGGGCGCTGCTTTGCTGATGGGAATCCAGCTGGAAGGGCGCTTATGAGCTCCAGAGGTCCAGCTGCCTTCTCCTTGGAGCCAGGGCAGGGAGCCTGGGAGGACACAGCGCAGCCAGGATGCAACCAAGGGCAGGGACCATGGCGGGGGCGGGGGGGAGCGGGGCGAGTGGCGCAGTGGGACCCAGCCATGCGCCTGCTTCTGTCCCACGTGATGAGCACCACGATGGGGGAACCAGTGATGCTGAGCTCTGGACCAGGAGTTTTGGCTTTGGCCGTGGCAGCAGTGAGAGGCAGTACTGCTCTGCATGCCAGCCTTGTCCTTCCTGGCGGGCTCATCCTGTAAGCAGTGAACGTGTGTCCTGTCCTGAGCTTCCCCCTCCTCCTCCCTTCTGCAGTCCAGCTGCGCTCTGCAGTTCTGCAGGCATGGGTGGCACCATCCACTCAAACACAAATCCCTCTCCCTCCCAGCCTTCGTGGGTGATGTCTTTTTCATACCCAGTCTCCCAGGACAGCAGGCTCAGGAGCCCCTGGGGCCGGCAGTGCTGTATCCGTGGTAAATACGATCTGGCCATGAACTGCTTGGTGCTTTGGCGTTGCTGCGTCCCCCTTTTCCTTCCCTGCTTCCATATCCTTGAGGTTCCCAGCTTCAGGAGAGATGGGATGTGGAAACAGAGATGTGCAAATGCAGGAGATGCTGTGGGGGCAGCTGGCACCTTTCTAAACCAACCTCCAGGTAGGTGCATCAGCTCCACGGGTGCAGTTAGTGCCCAGGAGCAGAATGCGCTGCGTGCTGGTGTTGGTTGGGTCTTTCCAGAGATTCCGTGTGCTTGGAGCTGAATGTGCCTCTGAGCTTGCTTTCTCTCCTTTAAAACGTGGATGGTGTCACTGGTTTGGTCCGAGTTTCCCTTCTTGGCTGTCAGCACCTTCAGATCTGGCCTGGAAGGGGCAGGAGTGTAACACCTGATGATGCAGTGGCAGCTTACTGGGAGGAGAGGGCAGGGAAGTGGCTATTTCCATCTCTGCTCACGTACAGGGAGGAAGATGAGATGAGGAAGGATCCATAATGCTGTGGGGAAAGAGAGTGACCGCTGTGATGTCAGATGTGGCAGTTTTTGAGTGGTCAGGTGCTGTGTTTTCTCCTCTGCCCCTCGCTGTAGCTGTCCAGATCGGACCTTCTCCTGGTGCTCCTTGTGCTCAGCTGGTCAGCTCCCTAAAAGGAGAGTCAGGGGAGGAAGTAGGCCTCAGCTCCTGCGTTATCTTGCTTTGCTCTTCTGGGGCAGAGATGCTGAGGAGGCGAATCTGGAGTGGGGAACGTTGGGATTTTTTAATTATTATTACTTTTAAACAAAACCTGCATCTCTAGTGTGACTCTAGCGTTCGCTGCGCCGTGATTTCTCATACGATAACTTGTTTAGGTTGCAGAGTGGGTTGCTGCCCCCTCTCCCCGCTTCGGAGGAGAGAGCAAGGGTGCGTGAGTTGAGGGAGGCCCACGGTCACAGGGGTTGCGTCCAGTATCTCTTTTTGTTTTCCCTGATATGATAACCTGGTCTGTGGTGTTGCAGTACTTTGTCACCAGACTTGTTTTGGTGTGTATATATGTGACCCCTGCCATGAAACATATATACACAGGTATTAAATATATCGCTCTATATAATATTATATGTGTGTGGTATCGAAGGAATCTTTTAAATGAGGGTAAAGGAAAAGGACTCAGGCCAGGAAATGCAGCATCTCCAGTTTAAATATCATAGAATCATAGGATGGTTTGGGTTGGAAGGGACCCAAATGACTTCTGTTTGGGTTAGGGAAAGGGAAATCACAAAGAGGGGTGGGTTTTATATGAATAGGTGTAACCTTCGAGATGGGACAGGTTTCCCTGTTCACACGGGTGAAACCCCCTAGGATGTCCTCGCAGTCCCATCTCGGGGAAGGAGTATTATACTGCTAACTAGCGTGTCAAGTTTTAACGCGAAGGCTTCGCTTATATTATTTAAAGGGACATTGTGAAGGGCAGGAAGCGTCACGTTTGACTTCCCAGGATCGCTTTACGGAGCCAAGAGGGTTTTCTTCTGCACGTGCTGTACTCCCAGCAGAGCCGCTTGGCACTCACGGCTCTGCCAGAGGTAAACCACAAGTTGGAGGGCTGCTCTGGCGGCGCGTTCACCAGACCCTGCGGTAACTCCCGCTTTTCTTCCTTCGCGTGAGGGGTAAAGACAAGTTTGCAGCGCAGAAGCAAATCCGAAGGTTGTTAACGAAAGAAGTAATGACTGAATTTCGTAACGTTAGAAGAAAATCTCGTATCCTGTAAAATCACCGCAGACACACACGCTCACACGTAGTAGAGACTTGGATTTACACCGACTTGGGAAACGCTGAAGGAGTCAGCGAAAATCTTTTCCCAAATCCTTTGGTAGGGGCAGGGATTTAAGTGACGCTGGTGTTGGAGTCAACGTGACCTTTACGGGGGCATGTAAAAACCCAAAAAACACCCTGCTTAGCTGGTACGAAACTGTATGTCAAAAGCGGATGGGTTTTAGCAAGTGAAAGGGAAAGATAGCAAGGGGATGCTGCAGTTCTGAGCTGGGCAGTAAATGATTTTGAGTCCTTTAATATGTCTTTGTATTAATATAATTTAAGAATACCACGCTTTACTATTAAAGAAGAACTTAGTATCTTTCATAAGGTCTAGTATCAGGATAATAATGTAGATGTTTTAACAACATTTTTGGTTTTGTTCTTAAATAAATAAAAAAAGAAACCCCAAACTTGCTTCTTTTAGCCTTTGTAATAGAAAATAAAAGTGTGCACTTTAAACCCTCTCCTGACCCAGCGTGTCTTTGCGTTTTTCAAACAGCCCACAGACGCTTCTTACCTTGCTTTCAGGTTTCCCTGCTGTAAGGAGGGAAGCGGAGGGAGGACCAGGCGCTGGCTCGCTTTCGCTTTCTCCCATCCGTTAAGCGTGATCCACCGCTCTTCTTGCTGGGTGGAAAACCGCCTGTGTGCGTAGGAACAGATCCTGCGGTTCTTCATCGATGCCCAGTTCTGGTCAACTCGAGGTGTGTTTAGGATCGTTGTTTTTCTTTCCCCCAAGCACCAAGAATTGACACGCTCTGCATTAACACATAGTTTGGGTAACCTCCGTTTTGAAACCTCCAATAATTGGGTCTTGTAATCACCTTCATCTGGAGGTTGTTCTGCTGTGTAGGCTGCTCCGTTCAACCGGGTCAGCCAGTTCTTGGGCCTGCCAGCATGCACCCTGCCAGGGAAAATGCCCTGAGCCCTACTCACCGATCCGATCCGCAGGCAGCTGGGGCCGGGAAAAGTGTCTCTGCAGGCTCCCCCTGGGGAGGGTGCTGTGTGCTGAAGATCCCACCTGCGGGAAGAGGTTGGTGTGAAAACGTTTTTTAATAAAACTGTTGATTTTTCAAATCCCTCATGATGCCGACTGACCTGGGGTTCTTGCCACAGCCAAAACTGGACACGTGGCAAAGACAAGGGAGGCCCATGGAGACACCCTGCTGCATAAACTGGTAGGGTTTACCCAGTGAGACCCGAGGAGACTTGTTACGCCTCTCCCCACTGCGCCTGGGTACGGACACAAGGACTCATGTCCTTCTGGTCAGAGGAGAGGCCTGAACACAAGCACAAAGAGAAGGAGAGGACTCCTGAGGTGCATCTATTGGCCTCATACGATGCATTGTATGCTCCACTATTGAGGCCATGCTGGCAAGAACAAGGGTAGCTTTTCCGCTACAGCGGGGACCAAAACTGTCAATTTGTGAGGAGACAAAGCACGAGGAGAAAAACAACAGCGTGTTCCTTGCAGGTTTGAGCCTCAGCTGTAAACCTCACTGGTGGTTCTTCATTGAAGAAAATAAACTTGTATTTTGGAGCATCAGGGAAAGTGGTGAGTTCAGTATTCAGATCCTTCCAGGAGATAAAAAGGCGAGCGGGAGGGCCCCAGGTCAGCCAGGAAGGATCCAGACCTGATGGAGGATTGGAAGGGGGCAGAGACACCCGGGAGGTGGGAGGAAGGCTTTGTCCTAAAGATTTCTAATACCACCACTGCCAGCCTGGCAGAGGCAGTTTGCCTTGCAAAGCCTGCAGGCTGCCGATGGGATTCCAACACAATTCTGGACTGGGCCTGTCTGCCCACGCTGTAGGGAAGGTTTCTGGGCAGCGACAGCAGGTGATGGAAATGCTGTCATCACTCTTCATCACCTTTGCAACCACTGCAACCAAGAACAGGGCTGTGTCGCATCGCAAGGAAAGCTTACAGCCCCGTGCAGGAGCTGTAACCTGCAGAGGTGTGCCACTTGGTGGCTAGGGTGGAGGGCACCTGCAGCAGGAAAACGATGTCCTAAACAGTAAAAGAGGCCTGGGTGGGAGTGACAGGCGAGGAAAGTGGAGGAGGGAAGGCTGCAGGAGCGCTGGCTGGAGCAGACAGCCACTTGGTGTGGCATGGCTCTGGGCAGGGATCCTGTGGACAGCTAGCTCCTGAGGCTTCCTGGAAAGCTGTGGGCTCAGCTCTAGGGCTCTATGCTGTGTCTTATCCAGCCTCACCTCTTTCTCCCCAAGATGCAGGGGACGGGAACTCCCTCCCTTCCCAGCTGGATTCTCACCTCCTGCTTCTCTTCAGTTCCCCCTCCAGGCAGGAGCAGCAGGTCCTGGTGCTCCCAGGGCAGGTGTTTCCTGAAATCAGATGCAGGTACAGCAAGGACAAGAACAGGGATCCGACGAGAGCCAGCTGACTCCCTCCCGACCCCAACAGCCCTGGCAGCCCCCAGGACTGCCCCTTCCATGGGTGCTCCTCTCTGCAGTTTAGCTTACGGACGGCAGCACCCCAGAACACTCCTGCCACTCCCTCAGAGCCTGAGGAGGCACGGACATAGTAGAGAGTCCCAGGAAGTAGGGTTATTTGTTACCATCTGGATTAATCCTCCCCAAAATGATGTTTCCCTAGGGCTGGGATGGAAATCTCTAAACCCGGGTGCCAGAGTGGATTTGGCTTGCTTGGAAGCAGAGAAACACTCGGCGCAGGAGGTGCTCTCTGGTGTATTTCCCTTGTTCTCTCTGGATTTCCTGTGTCTGCCGTAGCTGTGGGCTTTGAGCAGCGCTGGGGCCCTCCAGGCAGACGGCTGGGAAGGAGGAAGAGCTGTGTAGTTTCTCTAATGGAATACCAAGGCATGCTCCCTCGTTTGTACCCCAGCAGAGCTCAGCGGCAGAGGGAAAGTCCTGCTTCTGCGGGAATGAGCTGGCCTCAGTTTTCCTCAGCCAAACAGCTCGAGGGGAACTGCGGCACGGCTGGATGTCGCCCCTGGGAGCTGTAGTGGGGGTTCAGTACAGAAGGAGTGTTTCAAAGTGGGCTTTCCACAGGCCCGATCTTCTCCTCTTCGGTCCCAGGCGTTCATATCTTGGCTTTCGGGGATCAGCAGCAGCCAGACTGCCCAGGCAGGGGGGTCGGTGATTGACTTTCAGCCCACATGCCTTCCCCAGGCTCAGCTGACTCCTGTACCCATCCATCAGGCTCTGACCGCTTGGACCACGGTGCTGCAGGATCCCTGCTCCTGCCTGGGGCCACATTGTTCCCAGGAGAGAGGAGTGAGCATGGGAAGGGATGGCTGAGGGGCGGACAAGATCGTTTACAGCCAGCCTCTTTGTTTTCAGAAGGAAGCAGCTGGAGGAGCGTCTATCTTCCTTGATGTCCCACCCAATGGTGTCCCATGGACGCTGGCAGCAATCATTCTCCTTGGATTTCCCCATCCTGCTTTAAACACCTTGGTTTATTGCTGCTCTTGGCATCTCCTGGGCCCTGCCTCTCGCCAAGGCTTGTTCGGAGAGCTCCCAAAGCCGGCTCTGCCCAGGTTCCCAGAGCGTTTCCAGAGCAGGGAAATGCACGAAGGCAGCTCTAGGTGTCCTTCCTGCCCAGGGCAGCACAACTGGTGATCCCAAGAGTCCTTCTCACGTTTTCTCCCTGCCTGGCACCTGGTTTTCTGGCAAATGGCACCTCACAAGGGGAGGCCACGTGCAGAGGAGCAGAGCCCGGCTGCCACGTGAGCACCCCGAGAAGGGGAGGGTGTCTTGGCGGGGGGGGTGGGGGAAGCAAAGCTCATTAGCTTTTTGGCATTCATTAGTTTTTAGAAATCCGTTCACTTCAGGTGGGAGGTGCAGGCGGTTCCTTCCACCGAACTGCACCGTTCGCTTGGGACATCCCATCGCTGCTCCTCCTCGTAGAGAGACAGGCACGCGTGTACAGCCGGAGGCACGTGTATGTGTGGATACCCTGGCTGGGGAAGGGGCAGCCCCTTTGGAGGCGGGAAGGGGGCTCAGTGCAAGGCTTCATCAAGCCTGTGTGTCTGTGCCCAACGCTGCGACCGTCAAAAGTACCCAAAGGGTCACACACCCATCAGGTGCCAGGCAGGGTCTTTAGCCAACACAGAACCCCAGGCCCACTTGTACCAGCCTCAGCTGTCCACCCTCCCGCACTGGCTTCATCCTTCCTTCTCCCACCTCCCGTTAAGCTGCTGTGGACGCAGACACCCCTGGTCTGGCCTCAGCCTTCCCTGCTGCTGCCATTCCGGGTGTCCTTGCAGCTCCCTAGGTGTCCGTTGCCACTAGCACCAGCATCTCGATCCCGTAGAAGACAAGGTGCTGGGATGTGGGGCAAGCGTCCTTTTGGAAAGGCCATAGTGAAACTCCTCCTGCCAGCCCTTGCCAAGGTGAAAAAAATTCCCTACCGAGCCCCATGCGCTATGCAAATAAACAGTTAAATCCGGAAGCTGTCAGTGGAATGTGCATTTGCCTTAGGAGCTAGAACAAAAAAAGATTACGGATGTCTGCAAAGAGGCAGCGGCTGAGCTCTGGCAGAGGGTTTGCTTGGCTAAAAGAAGAAAGAGGAAACCACTTACCAAGCTGGGTTTGGTGCAAGAACAGAACCCTGTGGGTGGGCCTGGAGCCTCCACACAGACCATGAGGAGTAGGTTTCATCTGTGGGACCTGCAGCAGAGGACATCCTGGGCGAGGTGGTACGGAAATTTCCGAATAACAGTTGTTCTGCTAAATTGAATGGTCTCGAGTGACTAAAAAAACCCAGAGAGCTGTTTCAAGAGCAGCAGGATTTGTAAAGCTTGTAGAGATTTCTGTGGATTGTTGTCCTTATTTTCAGATGCCGCTCAGGGGAGTAACCTACCCTGTCTGTCACCACTGAGTCCCCTCAGTACTGCTGGCTTCTGCCTGTCCCCTCACGATTGCCTGCCAGGGCAACACTTGCTTTGGGGTGTCACTGCCAAAGCTTGTGCCCCAGATCAAACAGAACAAACAACAGCAGTTTCCTCTCTGAGGAGGCATTAACTCGACTCTCTTCTTCCTAGCTCATCTGTCAAACAGAAAAAGATGTTGAAATACATTTATCCCTTTGCCAAGGTGGGAAGCATCTTCTGGGGAGGGAGGGGCGGGTAGATGAATGGATAGATAATGCTGTTGTGTAAGCTTTGTGTCCTTAGACAATCAGACAAAAATGGGTTTTATTTTCTAAGAGGACACCTTGCATTAGGTTAGTGACCCCACTCCTTTTGCCAAGCTTTCGTCTCATCTGAGGAAGCTGAGATACCAGCAAGTAGTAATAATAACCGTTAATGCCTCTCTCTGGTCACGTGTCACTGCCGCTGGTGGGTTCCCCGCAAGCTGCGCTTTCAGACACCAAGTTCCCTTCTGAAACAGCGGCCTCAGAAATTGGCGTGCAGCCAGGTGCCACCACAAGACCCACAGCGACAGTCTGCAGGAGTTTCTGACCGCGGAGGCACCCAGGCGTGCCACCACCTCCTGTTTTGGGCCTGAGCCTGCAAGACCCCGGGCGGTGTAGGTGGCTGCGCTGAGACCCCTAGAGAAGAGGTGCTGAAGAGCCCTGACCTCTGCCGTTTAAATTGGTGTTCCCGGAGTTTGGCCCTCTCTGTCACGGTCGGTGCCCCTTCTGAGTGCCACCCTCTTAGGGCCAGCCTAAGCTGACTATGGCTGGTCGAGACTGTGAGCAAATGTGCTGTTAAGGGCTGACTGGGCTTCTGGATGGTGGAGCAGAGCTGCCGAGACCTCCCCTAATATGGGATTACAACAACAATAAATAACGACCTGATCTGATCTGATAACAGTGCAGCCAGCACAAATGATGCAATCTGTGGCCGTGCCTGCAGCTTTCCAGAGCCAACATTTCCGTGGCGGGGACACAGGGGCAGACGGATGCTCCCCACCGCTATGACTCTATTCCATAGTACGGTTTCTGCGTCCCTGGGGCTCCAAGTCAGGGCAGTGTTGATGCATCCTGCTGGTGATGTTACCCATGCTCTCCTCCTGGGCAGGAGCTCGATTTGGGGGGATTATTAATCAAGAAGGACTGACAGCGTTGGCAGGAGACTTTGTGGACATGGCAAACATGAGATATGCAGTCTCAGATCTCCAGACAAAAACTCGCAGAAGTCCGTTGCAGGCTAATAATTCAAAATGCTAAGTGACAATTTCCTCTCAGTGAACTTCTTCATTTTCTGAAGCCATAAATGTCAGTCAAGTGTGGCAGCAGCTGCTGTGACGTTCCTGGGTGCCTCCACACTTACGGCCACATGTTTGTCCAGCCTTCAAGACAAGTTTGAGCCTGGGGAAAAACCAGGAGGTCCAGCTGCACCTGGCATTGGGCACCTACCACATTCCCAGTCACTTTACCTTGCCATCATTTGACAAGGAGCAGGCCTAGACACGTGGCAGTAGCTGTCCCAAACTTGATCATGCCTGGTGGGATTGAGTGACCCCACTTCTTTTGCCTTAACCAGCCAGAATGGACCGGAAGATTTTGGGAAAGGGCACGGAGCTCCCGCATGCCAAGCTGTGCTCCGGAAGGGAGAGATGTGGTTGCTTCTCTTGCTCTCAGCAGCTGGAAGGCACTGACCTTTCAGGATGTCTGCAAGGTCTGCCTGCTGGCTCCAGCTTTGGGTGGGTGGAGAACACCCTAACAGGCTTGGGTGAGTAGGGGACCCTTCTCCCTGAATGGCTTCACCACCGATGGTTATCACTGGCTGTTTTCTGACGTTCTCTCTGGGGAATGAAGGGACCAGATCACAGGGAAAATCCCAAGAGGTTGTAAGGTAGTTGTATCATAATTAAGAATTCCACCAAAGCCTCTACTGTGTGATTTCTGAGACTGATGAGACTGGGATCTAGATCATGAAACTTCCCCAGCTGATTTGAAATTCCCAGCCACCCAGCCTGGCTAGGCAATTCTTTACTTTGGTTTCCACTGGGATAAATCAAATGCATCTCCTTACGGGACCAAACAGAAACACCATGCCATTGGGAGTGAGCAAAATCCCAACAGTTTTTAAGACTATAAATGCTGGGCCAGCAAAATGCTTCACTTCAGGCACAAGAAAGGTCCTAAGGACTTCACTCAGGCCACTTCCATGCTCAGAGCCATGCATGGTTTTGCTGGGCTGCCCCCAGTAGCTGGGACATGCAGACAAGTGTAGGAATACCTGATTCCTGTTGACTCACACTGGCACTGTAAGGCTGAGCCTGGCAAAATGGACAGGAGCAAACTGAGAACACACTCAGCAAAACAGAAGACCCCAGCACATGTAAGATGCTCCTTCCCAAGCCAGATCCTGATAAAGAAGATCAGACCTTTATCCTCCTGCCTCCAATCCATCCCTCCATGCTATAAAACTTCGCTGGCAGGAGAGGAGGGGCTTTGCACGCTCAAGATCTTACTTAACCAGCTGTTATCAGAGTATTTGCAGGGTGCGTGAACTCTCTTGCCTTACATCACTGCTCCGAGAGGAGGCTGTCATCTTTCCGATGAAACTCTGTGCCGCTTACAAAGGGAAATTCTGCTTTCTGGGGATGATGCACACTTGATAAAGATGCCTTACGCTATTATCAGTATCAGCTGAGGAGGAACACACAGTAAGTGTTGCATCATATACAAATATTGTCACTACCTGCATCCCGGAGAGCTGCAAAGTTAGCAGGCAGGTGCAGACAGTGTGGGTACCTCCGCGGGGCAGCCTGCGCAGCTCGGAGCTCCTCAGAGCCTCCCGGGAGCCCTTGCGAGGATCCTTCTGCTGTTGTGTACGGAGCCAACGTGTGTACCCCTAACAGTGCACTTGTGCTTTCCCCGCCCTCCCCCCCCCGATGTGTATATTTGTTATAACACCTTGGGAAGGAAAAGGGTGCTGCCTTTGCAAAGTTAGATAACTGGCCCACTTCTTTGCTGCCGGATTGGCTGGGAGAGGCCCTGTAAAACCACGCTGGCCAGCTGCCCGGCCCAGCCCTGCGAGGCTGCGAGCTATTTCCACAATTGGCCACTTCAGAGTGGGAGAGGGGGAGGTGAAGAGAGCCGGGCAAACTGCATCTCTGCCAGGCTGCTTCCCTTCCTTCTTGTTTTTTCTCAGCCGGAGTAGTTTGGCAAGCCCATTCCGGGCGCCTCCGAGCCCTGCCCACAACGCCCAGGCGAGTGGGGTGTAGAGTTGGCGGCCAGGCACCTGGCCCTCCCTTACCCACGCTAGTGCAGTCCCGGGACAGGACATGTCAAGCTGCAACAGCCCTAGGGGCCATGCTGCCCTGGACTTTCCAGAAGTCCTGAAGTCCCTGCTGGAGTATTCCTTACCCTGGACCAACAAGATGACAGGTAGGATTGAGGGAACGCATGCTGGGGTTTCTTTTGATTTCTCCTTCTCCTCCTTAAGTTGCAAGGCAAGAAGGGGGCAGAAGATCCTTGTGCTGCAAGTCCTTGGAGGGTGTGTTCACCCCAAGTGTCCAGGTCAGACGGGGAGCTCTGGCAGCTGGCGTGTTGTGCAGCTAGGAGGAAAAATGGCAGCAATGGATTGATTACAAAATCAGTCAAGAGTGCTGAGCTCCTGATCCTTTTAATCTCTGTACTCAGCTACTTCTTGGAAACCCTCAAAGCTTGTACACAGAGAAGGCTTGGGCACAAATCTCCATGCTTACGTAGAAGCGACTTCCAGGATTGCCATCCAGGTTGTCCCGTGGTTAATAACTGCTGAGCCTCCAGATGTTGCCTCTTCCCAGATGCAGACTGCCCACGTGGGGCGGGCAGTCTCCGTGCAAACTTTGTGCTTGATGCTGCAATTGTTTATCAGTGGAAAGCTGGAGTAGAGAACGCAGCAAACGTACAAGAGCACTTCCGTACTCCTAGGCTTTCCCGCTCTCTGCGCAGCATCCTAGAAAACAAACAGAAAGGACCCAAGAGCTTGTTTAGGCTGGGCTTCTGCTGTGCTGAACACTTCGCCTTTGCTGGGTTGACCACTTTTCTATTGCTGGGCATGTTCCAAGTGCCTGTTGCACAACTCAGGGACTCTCTGGTTTTGGATGGGATGCCACACGCCCTGAGCAAGCTGTTTTTTCGTTGTTGTGTTTCAGTGTTCCCTGCCGAGTGCTGGGGAGGTGTGTGGAAACACCTCGGCTCAACACGCTCATGTCTAGGCACGAGTGAGTTGAACTCACAGAAACAAACATGCACGGAGCTCACTCTTCTGTAGGGAGTTGGTACCAGGACACGCAGATGGCTCCGCAGCCTTGAGGGGCAGCATGATCCAGGAGGTGGGAGGAGAAAAGCCAGATGTGGAAAGGGTCCCTGCTCTCGCTCCGGGGTCAATGGGAGAAAAGGCTGCTGCTGCAGCAGTAATGCATTTGGAGAAAGGAAGGCAGCTGCCTATACCTGCTGGAACGCAGCGAGCCCCGTGGCACCCACACAGCTCTCTGTGGGAAAGGGGTTAATAGGGCAAGGGGTGCTGCCCTACCCCCAAGGGGCTCATTATGTCACATTGCTCCGCTGCTGCCACCTGTGCACTGGTTCTCTCTTTTGCTGCGACTTTGCCAGTTAAGGGGTGTGTTTACATACCACACAGGGCAGTTTTCTGATACCCAGGTGGAAAACTGACCTGGCTGCGAGGAGGCAGCAATGGCCAAGGGAGGCTGATGTGGCGCAGAACCTTGCTGTGGCTAAGCTAAAGGCTGGCTGTTTCTCTGGGATCTCTGGTCTCCACAGCCAAGTGGATTGAATTAATCCAAGGGAGGAGCGCTGGCAAGATTTATCTGTTTGGCAAGAGTTGGGAGTGGGGGGTAGAGGGGAGATCAATGATTTGCAGAGGGAACAATTTAATCTTAACTCACTGTGGCTTATGTGGCAGCTGAGGGTGCTGTTTTGTGGCAGCTTTCTTTCTCAGCCCCAGCACCACCCTGCCTCTCAGCATCACCTCCTGCAACCCTCAGAACTGGCCTTATTATGCCGCCTCCCTCCCCAGGCCAGTGTTCCCGTCATGGCCTTCTTCCCACAGAGTTCAGTTCTCTCCTCCTGGCTCTCCATACCTACACACCACTCATCTGCATTTGCTGAGTCTCAGGCCTCTGCCTGAAATGTGTTCTGCTATTCAAACCTCCCAGTGGAGCTTGCTGTGCGTGTCCCCCTCACTCTGTGCCTAGCGCTAAACTGTTTCTTGCTCACATCCCTGCTGCATCAGAGCTGGGCTGTTCTGCATCATCTGGCCCTGACAAGACTCCCAGCAGTAACAGCCAAGGCCGCCACATTCCTCTGCTCACATCTCATTGTCCTCCTCTCTTCCTTCTCAGCTGCAGAGCAAAAGAGAAATTGTAAAAATCCAGGCAGATCCCAGCTTAACCAAGAAGGTACAGCTGATGGTGCAGGGCGCACTTTCTGCTGGCAGTAGCTTGAAACCCTAATCCCCAGAGGCGGCCCAGGAAAAGATCTCGGAGCAGCTTCCCTCCCAGCTGGCAGAGCTGATGCGCAAGCAGGGTGCTGTGAGAGGGAACCCACAGGAATGCTCCCCACGAACTTCCTCCCTCCTGCTTTTCGAGCCTAGCAGCTTGCATTGTATAGGCTAAACCCCCTCCAGGCAAAGTCACAACCCAGTGGTGGTGCAGAACAAACCTTAGCCTGGTGGGGCTTGGGTGGAAATGTGCTGGAGAACAAACATGGTCCATCTAAAGGGAAAAGCCCTGGAGCAAAGGCTGCTGAGTGGGTTTAATAACCTCCATTCATATGGACGTTACCCTGCAAAGCGGTTGCCAGTGAGATCTGCAGGGAGGAAGCACTGAGCCTGTTCCTTGAAGGAGCGCTGTATTGTACAGTACTGAGACGCAGCATCCTCCCCGGGGGCCTCCAGCATCAATAACAATGGAACAAAGCCACCATGAGAGCTGTAACTGAAAGGGAAGCCTGCAGCTTGCCCCGCTTTGGTTACATTCCCCTCGCCCTGTTCCTAGAAGCTGCCCCTTCCCGACCTGACCTCGCTAGGTTGTGTTCTCTATCTACCACCTACCACGAGCCGTTTCCCAGGCAGAGGCATCGCTGCAGGCCCGCTGCCCCTCGCCGAGCTGTGTGTGCTGCCTGTGCCATGTGTGGTCCGACATCTGTGTTTCATTGCCCTGTGTGAAGTGGCATCTCCCTTTCATGCATGTGCTTTTTTCTTCTGCCAGCTGAGCTTGGCAAGGCAGATGGCGTCTGCAGAGGGCAAGAAGTAGCCCTGGGCACGCTGGGCAGTGGAGCATGACCTATTCTGCTTGCTTCTTGCAGCCGGATGTATCAGCCTTGATAAACGATGCATTAACCCGCGCTGTTCCAGCCTGTGTTAACGAGGTAGCCTCGTCCCAGCCGCCCTTTGGGCAGCTCACATGCAAGACTTGCATCAGGAGTCCCACCCCTGTCACCTGCGAAGGAGGGAGTGGATTCTGCCTCCCAGCCTATGCAAGAGAAGTAGCTGGCAGGTAGGACAGTACACTCTGTCTGCTCAGGTTGGATGGAGACATCCCCTGGTCCTCATTGCAGTAAGGCAACCAGGGAAAGCACTACCCCATGCAAGTTTCAATCCTTTCCTTTTTCTGTGGTGTGTGCGGGGAGGGACTCCAAACTGATTTGGTGTCACAAAGACCATTAGGGTTTATTAGCAAGGGCCAGGTCAAACTGTGCTTTGCAGCCAGAGTGAAATGTCAGCTTTGTGGAAGGGCAGCTGAAGCAAGCAGAGGCCCGAGTGTCTGCGTGGGAAGAAGAGGTCCCTTTCCTGCTGTCACTGTGGGGCACATGTCCACCCTGGCACCTGTGGCTCTGGTGGGTGCGGATGGGGCCATCCAGGGAGGCTGCACACCCTTTCCTCTCCGGCTCGCAGCTCTACACAGTAGGTTTGCTGCGGCCGGCCCTGCTGCGGCAAGAGGCAGCGACTGCTGACAGAAGCCTGTGGCTGTAGCGTCTGTTGCTTCTGCGAGCTTATTCGTTCTGCAGAAGCTCCCCTGTATCCGCCTGTGCTCTTGGGGGTGAGCTTGGCAGCACGTGCTCCCTTTTGCGTGTTCACAAGATGAAATCCCAGCACGGCACCGCTGCGGCCGAAAGCGAGGGAGCGGACGGGAAACCGCAAGGAAGCGCTTGTGATGGCGAAGCCTTGGAGAGACTCCCCCTCCCCTGCTACCCGGAGTCGCTATACAGGGCACGCCGCTGCGGCTGCTGCTGGCAGGCTGTAACGAAGATTAAATCCAGGTCATGTGGGAAAGGTGAACTCGGGATCCTAAAAAAGGATATTTAAGGACTGGCTGGAGCGCCGGCACCGGCGGCGGTTGGGGAGCGGTAGGCATTGCTCCCCGACGGCCGCCGCGGTTACGCGACCGCCGAGCCCAGGCACCCCCCCCGCTCATCCGGCAGCTACCGAGCCCAGAGGGACGGGGACCGGGGCCGCAGGGAGCAGCCTGCGGTGAGGAGGGGCTCGTTGGCGCGGCGCAGCTCGGGCCGCCCACACGGCCCCCTCAGCCGGTAACAGTCGCCTCAGGCAGGCGGGGAGGGCCTCCCGCGCAGGCGCACTGGCGACGCGACCCCCCCCTCCTCCGGCCTTCTCCCAGGAGGCGAGGGGGGGGACGGGCGCGCGCCCCGGCAGGCGCTGCTCCTCCGCCGCCCACGCGCGCGCTTCTCCCCCCGCCCTGCGGAGCCGTGACGCAGCGGCCGGAGGAGGGGGGGCGGGGCGCGGCATGGTAATGAGCCGCCGGAGCCTGCCCCTGCACGTGCACCGGCGGGCGGGGGGCGCGTGTCCGCGGCGGCCGCGGAGGGGCGGGGAGGGCGGGGTCTGCCCGCGCGGGGCCGCCCCCCGTGCGGCGCGAACCAATCGGCGGGGCGGAGGAGGCGGGGCGGGGAGCGAAGGCTTGGGTGGGCGGGGCCCCGGCGCTCATGAATACTGAAACGCACGCGAGGCGTCAGCCGGCTGCGCATGCGCCGTTGCTCTCTCGCGCGCCTCCTGCTCCGTGCTCGTCGGTTGCCGACGGGTCCCGGGGAGGTGTCGCAGCCTCGCGCCGGGCGCTGCTGCCGCTGGCTACTGTTGACAGCTCGCCCGCTCGCCCGCCAGCTCGCGGGGAGTATGCCCGGCCGCGCCGCGCACCAGGAGGCGGCGGCGGCGGCGGCGGGAGGACCAGAGCCCACTGCAGCCGCGGGGAGCGCAGGGGCCGCCGCGCAGCAGGAGCAGCGGAGCCTGGCGGGCGCCTTCCCGCTGGTGCTGAAGAAGCTGATGGAGAACCCGCCGCGGGAGGCGCGCCTGGGTGAGCTCGGGAGCGCGCGGCACCCCCTCCCTCCTCCTCCTCCTCCTCCCCCCCCCCCCCCGCCGTCTTCCCGCCCCGTGTTTCGGAGGGCGGGACCCGCCGGGTCACGGCGGGACTGGCTGCGGTGCGAGCGGGGGGAGCACCCGCGGGAAAGGCCGCACGCCCGGGCCTGGCGTCTTCACCCCATCCCCGCCCCGGTCCGCCCCGTCCCTCCACCCTCCCCCTCCCTTCCTCTGGCCGGTCGTGCCAAGCGCCGGCAGTGCGGGATCGCAGCCCGCCGGGCTCGGCAGGAAGGGTTCGGCCCCACGGGCCTGCGGCGGCGCTGGGGCTCCCCGGCGAGCCGGTGGAACGGGAAAATCCCTCTGCTGCCAGCGCCCTTTCGGGGGTGTTGAGGTGCCTACGCCGGGCAAAACGAAACGCTTCGGGCACGAGGTAGAAGTCCGGCCGTGGCACGCCGGTTGTGTTCCTGAGCCCTCGGAAGCCTCCCCGACCTTTAGACACGTAGTTGGGAGCAGCAGCGAAAAGGCTTCGGGGAGTCTTTGACCCGAATCGGTGAAAAGTTGTGTGGTGACACGCGTAAACGGCAGGTCGGCTCAGATGAGGTTCGGTGGTAATCCGTAAGGGTACATGCAATCCTGGGCGGGCTGGAGCTGTCTCTCTCCCACCGCTGATGCAGACAGCAGCTGTGTAAATACCAGCGCTGGTGCTTATCATCTTCGGTGCTGAGGGCACGCGTTTATTTTTTTACTCCTCTTTTTTGTCCACCTGGCAGTATTTTTTGCCCTACTGAGTATCGGTTTGATTTTTGAGGAAGGTTCGGGTTGATCTGCACTGCTGTAATGCTCAGTTTACCGGCGTATAATAAAATAAGTCCTTACGTTTAGGAATCTTGAGTTGGAGAATCGTTTTTTGGAACATCAGACAGTATCCAGGGTAGACCACAGTGCCAGCAAGGTTGGCAGGATTGTTCCCGGTGAGGATCTTAGTTAAGATCCATTCAGTTTGTATGTCTTACGGTGCACAATACTGTGGAAATGTATCCACCCTGTGATTCTGGTAAATATTTTTTTCTCCTTCCTGTTAAAGGACCAAAAAAGTCAGCCTCTGATAAAGGTTTTTGTTATGTTGCTATGGTGCAGGATGCTGCAGTACACAGAATCTTGAATCTACAACATTATGGGGTTTCTTAATCACCCAGTCCTTTCTAAAGGAGATAGTGCCAGCAGGGGCAATTTAAGTTCGTGTGTGGAGCCTGTGATGGTAGGTGGCTGGGATATGGTGACTTAGGGGTCGTTTTCTTGTCCAGAATCACGTGATCTGGCCGATGGAGGTGTAACATCTTACAGTCAATACAATTTTGAGGTAGTGCATTTTTCTAAAATTAAAAACATTGGATACTTTTACTAGATGACCCCCTTCCAGCTTGGGAAGGTGTTCAGCTTGATTGTCCCAAGCTTGCGAATGAGTCCATTGCATCTTGATTGCCCCTCTCCATTCATGCAGTGAGGAAGTTCACATTGTGGTAGTATTTCCCCATAGATCTCCTCAGTCGACCTTGTACTGTTTCACTTCACACTTTGTGGAACTTGTTGCTTTCTGTTTATTTTGATCTCTGATGCTTTTGTTTGCCTGTTTGCAAGACCAAAGAAAGAACTACCTACTGTGTTTGCAGGTAGTCACTCCTAATTTTACAAAAGACTGGTCAGTAGAATTGTGAGCAACTGGCTTCAGAGGAGCCTTCTTTATTTTCTGTTCTTTTGCAGTGTAGTGACACAGCTAGAACATTAAATAATCACTAATTCACTTAATACAGCGGTGTGTTTTCAGCAGGCTTTCCGAGAAAAGAACCTTTTGTCTGGATTGCCTGTTGACAAAACCGCAATTTTCTGTCTTACTCTGCGATGAATGGTATCAACTAGCTGCAGTGTCCATTTATAGTCTCCGCAAACTACCTATGGGTTTCCCAACTGCTGTAGGTAATTTGACTACCCAGTAAGCAAGCAGGCTTTCTAATCCTTCTGAGCAACAGAGGAGGACATCCAGTTCCAACTGAATGCCATCATCATCTTGAATGCCCTGCCATATACCCAGTATATCTGGCCGGCCGTGCTGTAAGTTGTCATCATGTACGTTGTAGGGGTTAAATAAATAAAAATAATAATCGTCTTCTAAGCAATCCCACGCGGTAAGGATAAAGAATTAATATTCTGGAGCAGGAGTGTAGGTCTCTCAAATAACGAGCTGCAGCACATTCTCCAAAGGATGCCTTAATCATCCGTTGTGCGCTGCTATGGCAGGAGGAATGCCTCAACAAACATCGCAGTAATGGGGCATCAGTACAGAACCCTAAACCTGTCGTGTTCTCTTGTCACAAGTGGGACTGAAGATTTATCGGCCTCCGCCTGTATAGTTTTTTCAGTATAATTTGACAATGTTTTTTGGTGAACGAGGGGAATTTTGTCAAAGAAGTGTTTGCTCTCTTTGTGGCTGGGATGGCAGTTGACAGTTGCGACCAAAATGTCGTTTGGTTTGTTTGTTGGCTTGTTGGGTTTTTTTAAGGAAAAAAGACAGGATGTGAAATAAAGCTCTTTCCACACTGCTGTTTTTGGCTAACCCAACAGTATTTCCAGTTTGAGAACTGGAATGCTCTGCCTAAATTACTTAGCATAAACTAGTGACCTCTCTGTTAACAGCAGATGTACAGCCTAGTTAATAGGTCACAGTAGCAGAATGGGGGGGGCTAAATCGGACATGAGCTATCAGCTGCAGAAGTACAGTCCAGATTTATCAGGGTGACCTTGAATCACTGCAAATGGAGCCTCTTAGGATACTGCAGCTCTGCTGTCAGGTAATACCTGTTTACACTATAAATATCTTCAGAGAATTAATGTTTCAGGTCCCCGTGCCAGGGCAGGCGGAAACTTCCCCCTCAACGTGCAAGAAGTTAATTAGTGTTTCATTAGATACTGTGCACCCAGCAGGATGTTGTGCGGCAGAAATAAAGATTAAATGAGTTTTGAAAGAAAGCCAGTGGGAAAATGTCAATGCAAAACCGATCATACAGCAGTTTTATCTTTTTGTGTGTCACGCTTGGAATACATGGACACCCAAAATGCATGCTAACTTGTACTATTTTAATTCATTTCGGATACTGCTGTTAGAAGTGAGTGGGGAGAGAGAGAGACAAGGTAGCTAAACAAAGACAGCTCTGGGGCCCAGTGCTTGTCCAGTTGTCAACATGTAGCGAAAGGGTAGAATTTCAGATATTCCTCTGGTGTGAAGATGTGAGCCAGGGACAATGGCAAGAGGAGGTTGGAGGGACCACTGTCTTTTTGGGTTACTGAAGTACAGCGGCATGATGTTCCACATCTACAAGGCATTAGAAGATCTGAGAAGAGCCACGTATGCCAGTAGTATAGTCTTTTTGGCATCTGAAAAAATATTTTTAAGCCTTATGTTTAGTCTAATAATCACTTAAGGTTTCTTTTCTCATCTGTTGGAGGTGTACTAGATGTGGCAAAACAGAAGCACTGCTGGCTTGCATTAAAATGGCATAATTTGAAATGGAATACTATTGGGGTTTTTCTCTTGTTGACATTTTGACTCGACATTCACAAGTGTTTTATCGTGTTGATTAAAAAGTAAAGCAATTTACAAAAAAATCGTTATTGTCACTTGCATTTGTTCTGGTGATGTCTTTACAAAGATACCATCCGCAGCTCACAATGGGAATCCGGTTGTGCTGAGCACTACGCAAACCTTGGGGAAATACACAACCCTTGATTTACAAGTTGGATGTACAACGGTGGTTCCAGTTTGGTGGGCAGTGTGCTTCAGTAGTTAGTGAAATCATCCTTACATGTGCAGTAGACTACACCTTGTTTCTGCACTAGATTCAGGTAGGAGCTGTTTAGGAACAGATTATTTGGGGCATGCGTGTTAGCCTGCACGTTTGCTTTGTCCCAAGCAAAGGGTAGGAAAGCTGCAAAACTCCCTGCAAAATGGAGTTTATAGCGGGTAGTGGAGTTGGGAGATGGCAGCTCAGAGGCAGTAGCGTGAAGCTGCAGCCAAAAGCTGCATGATGCTGTTAACAAACCTCAGGTCCAGGAGCGACTGGTCTGAATTTAACACGTCCTTTAGGTGTTGGCTCGTAGTTCCAAGTTGGTGGCAGGTGAATATTTTCTCATCTGTTTAGTTTAAAATCAGTACCTTCTTTTGTATAGAATGTTTAGAATATGGTAGGTTAAAATGATAATTTACTTTGTATGGCAGCACTGTTCTTTGAGCCATAAAAAGCTCGCTCAGTCTCAGTTCCACACCAGCTAAGGCAACAGCGGAAGGAATGCCAGTTCTATCAGAATAGGTGTTACAGAAATATGCTTTTCTGATTTAGAGCGGAGTTTCACCCCCACTCCCACCCCCGATAAAGAAAAATACTCCTTTAGCATATTGTAGGCAGTCTAGAAAACCCTAGTGACGGAGATTTGTGCATTTTGTTGGGCTAACCTGTGTGAATGCTGGAGGTCCCAACTGGTCCAGTGTATGCCCCTGGAGTCCTTGTTCCATTGAACCGCCTATTTGTCCACTTCCAGGGCAAGACGCAACTAGCAGTTGGTTAGGGTACAGCTGGTGACCGGTCCTTTTGACAGCAGTGCTGGCTCAGTGCTGGCGCTGCTTCTGCAATGTCTCTTTCGGTGCTGGGAGAGCTGCATGGCTACATGGAGAACCGGATCAGGAAAATTACTTGGATTATCCTTTTTTTTTTTTTTTCCTGCCAGCTTATTTTTATCTCTTAAATTATGTAATTATTCCATAACTTGAGTTTTCTGCTTGGATTCTGTCCCAGACAATTGTTAAGATTCAGTAGCTATGGGGAACATAGAACCAGCTGTTTTGCTGTAATATGTGCGCTGTAGCATAGTGAATGGAGAAAATGTCATCAGTCTTTTGTGGCTTAGGGGTGGGGTGTGGGAGTATGCCTTATCAGACATCTCCCCAAAGAGTGCACATTGCGTGTAGGTACTCTGAGCTATCTATAGCGAGCAGTGTTTGGAGCTACTGCTTTGTGTGGACATGCTGAGTCATTTCAGAAAGAAATGCTTCTAAAATACCGAGCGGTAATCGTCCAGGTCTCTGGTGTCCTGTGAACCTTCTCACTGCTTTTCAAACATAATCTGAAACCCCATATTCCTTTCTTGTTTGTATCTAAATTATTCTTACGCATCTTCTTTCTTTTGTGCATAGAATAAACTACCCTGCTTCCTCGGATTTTTCTTAATGGCTTCCGATGTAATCCTACTTACGGACGCTCACTTTCGCTGTCTTTCAAGATAAGCCTGTGAAAACCGGGCTATTTTGCAGTGACTAGTTAATAATAAGCTAGATGGAGTATTGTGTCACACTTGGGTAAGTTATCACAGCAAAGGTGCTGGTCCTCAAGGCTACTGAAACGTCTGTGGTCCAGCCGTCGCGGAGCGGGAGCACTCCATGCTGAGTTACATGTGAACGTATGGATGTTGCCTTTCGACGTCTGCTTTTTCAGGTGATGTCGTGATGTTGTACAGCTTACTGAATTGCCTTTCATGGGGTATTGGTTAGGCCTCGAGTCTCTCCTCGTTGCAGCTTGTACAGTGACCTGCTTCTATCTTTCAGATAAAGAGAAGGAGAAGATAAAGCTTGAGGAAGATGAGGCAGCAGCTGCCAGCACTATGGCAGTCTCTGCTTCCCTCATGCCACCCATTTGGGACAAAACTATTCCTTACGATGGCGAGTCTTTCCACCTGGAGTACATGGATCTGGATGAGTTCCTGTTGGAAAATGGAATTCCTTCCAGCCCTACTCACCTGGATTTGAACCAGAATCCGCTCTTGCCTGTGGCTGAGCTGGAAGGAAAGGAGTCTGCCAGTGCTTCCACTGGTTCTCCTGCATCATCCTCTTCCACTGCAGTTTACCAGCAATCTGAAGCAGCCTCCAGCACAGGTAGATGGAATAATACGGGGCTCTGAGGGGCTTTTGTTGTTCTCCTGTTCAAAGGTGCCTCTTCCGAACGAAGAGGAGGCATGCTAACCTGTCAGTGTTAGCTGTGGCAGGTTAAGTAGCACAGACCTGCTCAGCGTAGAGCCTTAGTCCATGTGTCAGTTCATGAAGATGCTTCCTGTCCTCCTCTTCCCCTCTCCCCCTTCTTAGAAAAATTGAGTGTCTGTGTGTGGTCTGTTTCTCTTCTGAGAAGAGCTGAAACACCAACATAAAGTATTTGCTTTCTTGGTATTGCTAATCTAGTGAGAAGCTGGACGTGTTGGGAAAATAGTTTCCCAGGTTATTTTACAACGGATTTGATAGTTTGTGACAAGTCATTTGTGCTACCTTGGTGGCTTGGCCTGCTTGGGTGAGCTTATGCTGACTTAATGTACCTTGAATAACAGTGCTTAATAGAAAAACAATGAAGCAATCTTTTCACGCTAGCCTGTGAAATGTGAGAACAGGCACTGGGAAAAGGTGTGTTAATGATGCAGTTTGATGTTCTGTGGTGCTTTGAAGTAGCAATGGAGGAACAAAGAAACAAAACTGTACTTAACTGATACTAGGAAACTTCTACTCAGTCTGCAGTATGGAGATCTTCTCTATTAAAGCATTTAGCAGCTCTGTTTTCTCTCGATTTGGAGTTTAAATACGATAGCCGCTAAACTGTCACGGTACTGTTTCATGAGCAGACTCTACAGAAGGCATTTTACCCAGGGCCTCTTCTGTGAATCTGCAGGAGAAAGGAAAAATGTGGAACTCCTTCAAGAAGATGTAGGGTGTGGCTTTTTTCTAGGTGGTATGTGTGAAAAAACTTAGTGTGATCTACTTCAGGTTGCACTGCCATTTGCAATTCGTGTGTATGAACTTTGTAAACGGTAGATAAATACGACAAAGTTCATATGAATGCTGTCGGTGTCAGACAACCTGTTGGGGCGTTTGTTTCCACGTGGCGAAGAGGTAGAATACTGTTGTATTTTGTACCAAACCCACCTTTCTTCAGCCCTTTGAAAATACAATTGTCTGACCTTTGAAGGACCCAGGGGCCAGGGTCTTTGAGCAGGCTTGTTTCTGTAAGGCTTTCTGCGGCGCAAAACTCGGCTTGATACAAGTTTCTCACTTCTTCCTGCTGCGGAAAGCGCTTCTTAAATGTGCAAAGCGTGTAGGTTTTGCCGAGGCAGCGTTAACTGTTGTCCCCCACCTATCCACTCGTGTCTGTTAGTCTGGCATCTGTTCCTAGAGCTGCTATTAGGAGCCGGACTGTGTAGCTCCTCTCTGTACCAGCAGCTGTACAGCACCACGCACGCCTTGGGGAGATACGGAATGCTACTACTAAACACCGCCCGCAGTAGGGCAATCGAGATACCCAAGCTGGCTTCTTAGTTAATTCTCTTCATCCTGCTGAATGTATTGTAACTTTTGCTGTTGTTGCCAGAGTCCCCACCACAAAATGAGAGAAATACACCCAGCCCCATTGATCCCGACTGCGTAGAAGTTGAGGTGAATTTTAACCCTGACCCTGCCGACTTAGTGCTGTCCAGTGTGCCTGGCGGCGAGCTCTTCAACCCTCGCAAGCACAAGTTTACTGAAGAGGACCTGAAACCACAACCAATGATTAAAAAAGCCAAGAAGGTTTTTGTCCCAGATGAACAAAAGGTAACAGATTTATTGCTGCAAACCTTTCTAGGCCTCGATCAAGGTTTCTGACTCGGCGTCCAAACGTTTTGACATAGAAAGCTAAGGTGCTGTACCTACGTGATTGGGCAGAAGCACTGCCAAGGATAAAATTGGCAAGTCAGCTGTTGCTCTTACTGGTTGGGTATCATGAGATAATTACTGGGCAGGAGCAACTTCTCATGCTCTAGACAGAAATTAGAAGAACTATCAAGTCACATCTTCATCAACTGCGCTTTTGAAGGCCGTTGGATATGTTTGCCCAGCAGCATGTCTGATCTGGCTTTAAGCAGCCCAGACAGCAGGGCAGATTGTCTTCTGTGGAAGTTCATTCCCCAGTTGAAACCAAGTAAAGGGTGCTTTTCAGTCGGACAGCTTCTCGGTAGCCAAGTCTCTTAAGTGCACTGCTAGAACCAGAGATTGGCTTATCCTAAAAGGCAACTCCGTAAGGATGAAAACTGCGTTGCCTGCGTTTTGGTGCCTGAGCCCTGCACAGCAGTGAGGGTGATTCTTCAGTACAGCAGTCAGTGTGAATGTCAGTGTACAGCAGAGGTGTCTGTTTGGTACAGGTGTCAGGTTGGCATCTAGGTGTTTTCCTTTTTTTTTTTGCTACAGGATGAAAAATACTGGACAAGGCGGAAGAAGAACAATGTGGCAGCAAAGCGTTCCCGTGATGCTCGGCGATTAAAGGAGAATCAGATCACAATTCGTGCAGCCTTTCTTGAGAAAGAGAATACGGCCCTGAGGACGGAGGTTGCAGAGCTACGCAAGGAAGTGGGACGATGCAAGAACATTGTTTCTAAATACGAGACCAGATACGGACCCTTGTAAGCACACCCCTTTTCCTTGTTAGGGCTCCTTGTTTTAGCCTCTTAGACTTCTCTGCCTTCTGTAGAGACTCCCAGAAATAAAGGTGTGGAGGCTTTGCCATTTTGCATCTACACACAAAAAAACCCAATCCAAACCGTGTTTCTGTTGGCACAATTTGTTCGGGCCATTTCCTGATCATTGTGTTACCCAAAATCTTAGTGTCCATATTTACAGCTTTTTGGTTTTAACACCAACAGACCATTTTCTGATTTCATACAGTAGAACAGATTCACCTGTCTGGAGGAGTAGATGTGGATCCCTCCTGACTCGACAGGGCCTTTGCTATCTGTTCTGATCTCCATTTTAAGTGGAGAAAGAGCCTAGGAGACTCTCCTTGCTTCCCCCCCCCCGCCCCTTTTTAGACTCCTGCTCTTTTCTCCCTCTCTGTGACCCCCCCCGTCAAACTGTAAAACATAATTTTAAGATATAAGTAGATGCTGCTGGGCAACATCATGAAATCATTTCCCCTCCCGTTCAGAGGCACTAGAAGGTACCTGTTGGATAGAACTCTGTTCCTGTTGAGGAGGAATAGGGGAACTTTTAGGACAAGAAGACAGGAAAATATTCAATCTCTTGTAAAGACCGAGATATCTCGAGGTTAGTGCACAAGTGTTATGCAGACCAGAGTGCAGTGTTGATAAAAAATACTTCTGAGACATCTTGGTAGGTTCTAATCCTGGATAACTTCTAGAAACCAAGGAGAGAGAACAGTAGGGCCTCTCTCACTTGACAGATAATGGACAAATAATTTACTGTGGGTTCTAGGCTGTATTTCTACCACCACCCCTCGTCTCTTCTTTAGAGGGGCTTCCCTCTTGGACTGCTGATAAAGCAGCATGTTAGACTTAGCAGAGAAGTAAGGGAGGTTTAGACAAAGAGGTCTGGCTCGTTAAGCTGAACCGTGAGGCCCATCTGTTAAGGAATTGCCAGTACCTTGTGCTTTGGAAGAAGGTTTTGCCTTTTTTTTTTCCCCTTAAAGAGACAGACAAACAGGCCACTGTTACTTTAGTGCACCTTACCTGTTGTCCAAGAGGGAGAGTTTTGGTCCTTTGCCTCGTGAACACTCCTACAGAACAAGCTACACCCACTCTAAACATGAACAGTTTAGCTCACAATCTCCTGTGTAGCAGCATATCTAGTCTCTCCATGCCTGCTGGTTCTCTCTCCAGCATGTTTCCTGTTATAAAATTAGCACACAAGACTTGCCCTCTTGGACGTAATTCATTCTCAGCACCAAGCGCTGCTTCAGCAGTACATGGTGTTAAAAGAAAAATATGCTGTGTGTGATGTTGGGGCCTTCTACATGACTTACAACTGCAAGAACCAGAAGCTGTCACAGAATTATATGTCTAGAAGTCCTCTTTACAAGGGAAGCTATCTTATGAGGTAGTGGCAGTGTCAGAACTCAGGCTACTCTTCCTGGGCTAATATTTTACGTTAAGGAGTAAATGTGGGATAGATGATGTTTAGGCTAGTTGCTGGTTCCCCTACTGAGATCTGAAAAGTAGATAAAAAAGCATTGGGGTTTCTTTTCTATACTGAAGACTTCTTGCCTAGCGTGTCTTTTAAAAAGACGTGGGAATTGGTATGAGTTTAGACCAATCGTGCGTTGAGTTCGTCAGGAAGTGGAGAAACAAGCTAATCCAGAACGCTTAAAGTAAATGTACGCTTGGAACTATCTCCCCCTCTGTTACGCTCTTAATTTGAGTAGAGTGGCTCTTCGTGCAGCGTTGGCCTAATTTCTTTCAAACGTACTAAAAATTGTCACCCTTTCAGCAGGGGTTTTTCTTTCGCAGGGTGGTGTGTGGTGGTGATGGTGGGAAGTATGTTATAAATAAATAGTCACACTTAACACTTTGCTTTGTTTAAAGTGACTTATCTGATTCCGAGTGATGCAACTTTAAAGACTTTTAAAAACAAAGAAACTAAAAAGCACACATGAATCGCCAGTCTTCAGAGTGAGCAGTGAAATCTGTGAGGTGTCCCAACACAAACAACTGACGATGACCCTGCCTGCCTGCTTGCCTGCAAGTACCCCATCTGAACTACCCAGGGCTGGGCACGATGAAAAGTGCAAAGTCTCCTTAATTCTGTATATGGCTTTCTTGTCTTTCTCACTGTAACTATGAACTACTACAATAAGCTTACTTCTTGGGCTTTTGTCAAGACACTCGAAAGTTCATGTCTCAAAGTCTGTTGGCAGCCTGTGTGAATAGTGACTCTTTGTTTTGGCACTCAAGTGGAAGAAAATAGGGAGTTTTAAACGAAAGTGTATATATTAAGAACTGCTATATTTTAAGACTCTTTTTTTTTTTTTCTCCCTCCCCTGCAGTAGAATGAATTTTATTTAATACTGCAGCTCACTTCTGGTACAGCGTAGCATCTTGTGGAGTACTGTGAGTGCGGAATTAAAGACACCAGGAAAACAGCAGTCTGTGACATATGAGACTTCCAGAGCAGAAAAGTACAGCAGGTGTATTGAAACAATCCAGAAAGCGCCGTGGTGTGCCGTGCGGAGCAGTAACAAACCGCTATCAGTTAAATGCTTCACTTGCTTTCCTGCTCCATGGCTGTAACCTGCTTTTTCCGTTGTTTCTTTTCTGAGGCTTACTTTCTTTTATGGTACCTTGCCGAAACAAGATCCATTACTCTGGTAACAGTTTAGCAACCGTGGCAAAGGTGCTAGTCTGAGCTGGTGACCCCTGTCTTTTGGCAGTCTGACACTACCAAGTGGGTATTAGCTCCAGCAAAGCAACGGCTACTAGCTGCCGTAGTACAATTTTCTGCCTCTTGACGACGTGAGGGCTGCGGTGGCGAAAGAGCGCTTTGCTCATCTGTTGTATAAACCAGAAACCGCCAGTCATTTCCCACCGTTGCGATGGGCAGCTGAAGTATCGAGACCCTTGTGCTGGTATGGGAGAGTAGATGAAAGCTTGGACAGATTGCGGGGATGATTGTTGTGTGTGGAAGATGGAGGAAGTAGGTGGAAGTTCCTTTGTAAGAGTTTCATCAGCGTAACAAGAATCTGCTCTTATGCTGAGGAAGCTTAAGAGCTACATTTGTGTGGGAAGAAAGATAGTACTGAATTCCTGGGGAAGTAGTACAGGTCCATGCTGGTAGCATGAATGGAGCTTGTAAGACAGCGGTGTATTCATGCCTGGAGATTGATAAACAGCCTACACCTCACGAACAATAATCCTGAAAGCTTTCAGAAGCACAAGTGCCAAAATTGAGGCGCAGCTCGTTACCAGCAAAGCTCGACACTATCATGTTGAACACTTATTTTGACCTTGCGTTTACCCAAGAGATTCCACCCCTAATGTCAGAGCGGAAGGGCAAAGAGAAAAAGGTGCAGAGAAGCAGCTGATGTTGTAAACTTCGTTTTAAAAATAAAATAATAATGATCTCAGACCCCAGAATTCCTAATCAGTTTTTTAAAGGCGTAACCTTTGTAAGAAGCATACACTTGAGATGCAGTGACTGACCTATTAATTGTAATGGACTGCGTTCTGAAGTCAAGAAAGTGCTTTTAACTTTTTTTGCTGGTTATAAAAGTATACTTAGGAGTGTATTATAATAACTTGGGATTCTGAAGCTCTGATATAATTGGGGGGTGTTCTCTTCAAACAGATGAACAGTTTAGCTCCATGTTGCTGAAATGTCAGCATATATCTCTATCTGTGTCAAGTATTGCTGATCTGGACTGATACTTACGGTATGTACTGGGTTTTGTTGTTTTATTTTGGTGATAAAGGCCAAACCTTGGATTTAAACAAACAAAACACCCAAACAAAACAAACAACCCTGACAGCATGTAAATGTAGCAACTCTTTTTGCATTCCTCACTTCTAAATTTTCAGTTAGCTTGGAACGGCTGTTTTTGAAAGTCACGTTTCCTGTTTAAATCACAAAGCTAAAGGGTATTGTAGCTGGGCGAGGAGCTGCTAGTCCTTCGTTTGGGTCTTGATGTCTTACTGCTTTAGGAATCTTTTATATTCTTACATCCTGTACGCAGGATTTGGGTTTGCAGTATGTCGTGCTATTTTAACAGCAAAACACTTAGTCAGAACAGTATGTGCAATTCCGTTAGCTTGTTGTGTCGTATTAAAAGCTTACACAATGGGAGCTAACAGCGAACGCTCGTTACATCTTTCTTGCAGAGAAGACTGTTAGCAAACTCTTGTGCTTCCCCGTAGGACGCTGCAAATTTGCACATTCTGTGATTTCCTGCGTCTACGGGTCGCAAAACTGGAAAATCGCACGTCGGTGAGTGCGGCTTAACTTCAGTCGTTGGAGAATTTTATTTTTTGGCTGAGAAGCAACATCTTCAAAGATAGATGAGATGATAGTACCTATTTAAGGGAGTGTAGGTATTGCCTACACTAAATTATGTGCAATGCTGGATTCCTTTCAGATTTCCTTAACTCAGGACGTTAAGCTTACTGCTTCAGAGCTCTCTCCTCCTCGGAACGGTTAGCTATATACTCTTGTTTCTTTGACTAGGGTGACAATCCTATCCCTAAGTGGTGTTAACTTGGGTATGTTTTCATAGTGGTCGTAAGACCGATATTCTTTTAGCTCAGTTTGAACACTAAAAGATGCTGAATTGCCACTGTTTGTCTCTGAAGTTCTCCAATCTTGGAATGTGCTCTGTAGAGGCCGTAAGTGTGCCTGGTGCCAGAGGACCCCATTCCAGCTGTAAAGGGACCATCTCCAGGGGGAAAGAACAAAGGGAGTGCACCTTTCAGCATCTCTGCAGGGTCTGGCAGTAAAGGGAGCAGTTTTTGACACAGCTCTACATTCACTGGGAAGTGGACTGACGCCTAAGGGCCACTTCACAGTACTAACTTTGAACGTATATAAACTGTTGCTGGGATTTATGGGCGATGAGTTGTCTCATTCTACAGAAGAAATAGACTAGGAGTAAACAATGCGCAACATTTAATACAGTATTGCTTTCATACAGGGTCTTCTAATCTACACATAGTTATATCTCCTTATAATAATGCATTTTTTTGTAGTTAAAAATTCCCTAGAAGCTGGATCATTCTCCTGTTGCCATGATCTGCTCCCACTGAAGCTGGTAGCAAAGATCTCTAACTTCCACAGGAAAAAAAAAGTCTTTATTCTCACACGCTTATCGTAAAGTTTCCACAAGCTAAGAAAGTCGTAGGGGTGTCTGCTTTACTCCGGAGCATTCTGTGCTGGGATCAGGTAGATGTATCTCAGATTGCAGGTGTGATGTTGATCAGCTGCTCCTATCGCTTGGTCATTTACACAGGTAGTGATAGTTTTGATAATCTGAAATCTGGTTGGGGTTGTTTGGGGTTGTTTTTCCCCTCCCTGCAGGGAGAGGGTGGAAAAAATAGTGTCCTATAAGCTTGTGCTGGGAGAATAATATTTATTTTTTAATTAAAAGCAGCTTTTTGCAGTTTTTCTAGTAACATTTTTATTCTGCCAATTCCCTGTTTCCCTGCCGTGCTGTTTGAAAGCCCAAAGTGTTCTACCAGTAGAAATCACTTCCAGCGTTATCTGCGGGACTGCTACTTACCGTACCCAGTTCATTTCAGGTTGGGAGGTGCAGTTGCAGGCCAGCAGCTTTGAGAATACTGTAATAAAAATAAAACCACTTGCGTGGAAAAATATTTTTGTGTGGACAGGAGAAATAACGGACTTGCAGAGAAGAAAGTGTTGCTGCTGCAGCCTTGTAAGCCTCCTCAGCATAATGGGGCTTTGGTCCTTGTGGTCGGATGCCTTCATGTTTCCTGAGAGTGGGCTAGCTCCAACTCTTGTAGGATCCAGCTGGGCTTTTGTCCGCCCTTGCGGTTTTAGGTGACGAGCACAGGATGAGAAATGTGTATTTGTCTTAACGCATAAATCTTGTATTTCTGGCAACTTGCATCTAAATCCATAAACAGCAGACTGGTTTGTTAGTGGTAGCGCTCGACGAGACACTGGCTTTCTAGGTTTTCAGAGAATTACTTTGTGTATCTGCCACTACCATGGTGAGATAGTGAAACTCACAGTGAAAGGCTGGGAGAAAGGTAGAAAGAATAGGCTTAGCTAAACTTTTGTGGAGACGCTAACAGCACGCTAACTGAGAAATTCCGACGGTTTAATTGATGGTAATGCAGATTTGTCGTACAGAATGTAACGTGTTAGTGTGAGAGTGTGCTGTCGGCTAGTGAGGCGCTTCTGGAATGCAGAATTCTTAACGTCCAAGCGGCTACAGGAGAAACAATCCTTGGAAGAAGATACCTGTATGGATAAACCTATAGATGCTTGGCAAGGAGAGTAAAGAGTGACAGCAGGAAGAGTAATGCGAGAGCCTGACCCGAGCCAGGTTGCCAAAACTGAAGCCTCACTGTTTACAGTTTTAGGACAATCTGGATCCCCTCAGTTTAGCATCATACAGAAGATACGTACTTGTTTAGGTCTGAGGAATCTCCTTTTCTTGATCTCATTCCCACAGTCTGGAAGAAAGTGAAAGGAATGTACAGGTAGGGAGGAGAATTACTGCAGAAAGGCATGAAAAAAAGATAGCCGCTTTAACGAAGCGCACCGTGGCACTGCAACTTGACCTGCCGATGTGAGCCGACAGTGATTGTTGATTCATTTCCCTGTCTTGAGGCATGAGCAGAAGCCCTTGGCTGTACAACATCTCTTTAAAACCAAAAAATAAAGTACTTCACCTGCGTCTAGTGAGTTAAGGCATGTGATTTTGGTCTGTGGGTCTCAACAACTTTTGCTCGTGTACCTGCCTGGATGTTTTCGTAGATCTGCGGCTGTGTCTCGGTGGGAAGGTCTGGTGGGATTTGTTTTCCCGGGGAAGGGCGGGGACGCAATAGCAGGTCTCCTCCGTTGCGCTGCGGATGACCGCTTGCTACTGGCCAGGATCGTGGATGGATGCATCCTCTGCACTTTTACGTGAAGTTGTCTGAAATTTGGTGATGAACATGATTATTGGAATACTGTATTTTGTATAACTTAGAATATGTAAATACACTTTTAAAACTAATCTGTTCTATGAAGTAATAAATAAGTGCTTCCATTGTAATACCTGAATATTGTTAATGCTTCATGTAGCTTGATTTGGGTTTGGGTTTTTTTTTTCCCTAGAAAACTACAGAAATCAAAACAAAGATTGATGTTGTGGAATTCTAGTCTAGTCGTGATGCTTTCTATCAACAAAAAAACCCTGTTTGAAAAATAATAATGAGCTACTTTAGCAGAGAAACTGAGAATTTGAGGGAATGGATTCTCTTCCAGTCTTTTTTTTAACAGTAGTCACTGACATTCATAATTGTACTCATCCCATTAGCTGAACAGTTGATTGGTTGGGTTTTGAGTAGCCTGTGGGAAGTGGCAGTATTTAAGGATTCGTAAAGCTTAGTGGTTGAGGAAAATTAAAGTTAGGGTGTAGGGTTTTTTAACTGTTCTCTCTTTCGGCTCAAACAGATCGGCCTCCACCCAGCCTGCACAGCAAGTTGCAGTGAATCAGTGACTGTTGCAGACGCTCCCGTGTAACCTAGATAGTCTCCGTCTTCAGTAGTTACGTACGTAGGTGACCCAGGTTGTGGCGGGGAGAGAGAAAGTGTTTGATGGCTTGAGGTTTCGCTGAGTGTGTGTTCGTTGGATGCCACACAGCTGGATCTTTCATCAGCTTTCAGGACCTTTTTCTATCTCGTGTTCAAACCAAACAGTGGAGTGAGAATCATGGGCTGCCTGCTAGGAAACGGGAACGCTTGGGTTTTGAGGAGGAGGTGAGGTTGATCCATCAGCCTTCATCTAAAGCGATTAGCCTGGGATGGCACTTTCTCCAGCCATAACATAACTTCTTTGTCTTTAATGCCGTACTGGAGCCGTCTCCTCTCTGCTAACAGCTGCATCTGCAGCATTCCACAAGTGACACGGCCACGACATCTGTTGTCGTGGGCAGAGATGGAGGCAATCTCTATTTTTTCCTTGTTTTTTCCCTCCCCTCTCAGTGTCTCTAGGCTGTAAAATGGCTTTGCAACAGCTACGCCTGTGTGCAGGTGATCTGGAAAACCGTTCCTGTAAGGCTTTTTCAGGGGCATGCAGTTTTTAACGGAATAGTTGGAGTGAACTCCTAGCTGCTACATTTGGCCTGAAATTCTGTTGCCTCTTGGATACACGTGGGTTTTTTGGCTTCAGGTGTGATGCTGATCTGTCCCATTCGTTCCATGGGACGGATGGCAAATCTGCACAGAACTTAGGTAAGGTATCAATCTGATCGTAGTTTGACGGCGTGTGCGGTTGTTTAATCTCTCGGATGTCTGCTCCTTGAGGCTGTCCATGTAATTCCTGTAAATGTAGCTGCTTTTTGAAGCAGGCAGAGTGCGTTTGAGGTCATCCTGACTAAAAGATTCTGTAGAAGTGAAAGAGAGAATAAACGTTGTAAAGCAGCTGGGTAAAACTCCATTGCCAGAAACGTTTTTAATTTATATATGAATTTTTTTTGTCCCAAACTGCTTATTTTGTACATAAACCTACACACTCCTGGCAGCTGATGGGTGAAAATAAAGGTGCTTCAACAGCAATCTAAGGAGGAAAGGGCATTTCACTGTCGCAGAGTTGGTATTATTTTATATTTCCATTTATTACACTTTTTTAAATGTATAAACCACAGATTTGAATTCTCAAAGTCTTCAGCTTGGATTTTGTGAGTAGTTTAAATCCTCTCACCTCTCTGCTCGTAACTGGTTTTTAAGAAAAAGAAAAGCTTTTGTTTAAAATGTAAAATTTTGACTGTATTAAATTCTGTTAGTACCCTTCCTTTTTAAGAAATAAAACGTATATTCCACTACGCTGGGATCCAGTAATTTTGTTCTGTAGATAGCACGCTGCGTGCGGTACGCCGCAGCCGCCAGCGCGACACCCGCAGCTTGCGCTGAAGTTGGCAGACGTGGAAGCTGCTCGTCACCTTTTAGGCTCTTGCTGCGCGTTTCCCACGCGTTAGGTGTGCAGGCAACGGGGATCCAATCGCCCGCTTTTCTTTTCTGGGTTAATTGATTTCAAAAAACCGCGCACGGTTTCGCGTTCGTCCTGTTTTTTCTTTCACGGGAGGAAGCAGAACTTAGAGGAAATAAGTTTTGACTGCGACGACAGTTTTCTCCATTCCTTCGCATTTTTTTTGACCTAAACCTTGGTGGTGTGTGTTGGGGTTTTTTGTTTGTTTTTTGGTTTTTCCCCCCCAAAGCTGGTAGGTGAAGATCAACCTGGTAAGAAATGTATGTCTTCTATACATCCACCGCTTCTGAGCGGAAAGGCCGGCTTCCAGAAGATGTATTCACTTTCCTTGGCTTCTTACAGTCCGTGATATTTCTACCTGAGACATGCTCCCAGGGAAAACGAGATTACTGGTGTTTTAGATCTGGAATATTTTAACGTATCTAGAAGCTGCAGTAGCGTAGAGTTTGTTGGTTCTTTGCTTTTGTAAAAGGCAGCTTGTACGATTAGTGATTGGAGGGGTGGTAGGAAGGAAATCCTGAACAAGAGGAAAGGGGGAAGATTGGATTTCTAATCCAACTCTGCAAGTAGGGCTCGCATCTACAGGAACGCTCAGGAAGCACTTCCAGACATTTGAGGGAGGGAAGAGGTATGTAGTCCAGGAACTCGAAGGTCCGTGTTGGTCACGTCGGGTCATTCAGCAGTGTAATTTTGAAACGTGTGTAGGATGATGACTACCTGCAGCCTGCTGTAGTGGGTAAGGAAATAAACTCGTATGGCTTTGCAGGAGGAAGAAATTAAGTGTCAATTAGTTGTTCTCAGGCAGTCTTCCAGACCCATGGCATGATTAGCGACCCAGGCTAGTTGTGTGTAAAAGCTGTAAACCTACCTATTTGGAGGGAAGGGCCGGAACTGTGCCATGTACTGGAGGCCAGAGACTTGACATCGCCAAAGCATGAACTGCAGTAGAAACTGTGTGGATCCAAGGATGCGTTGGGTGAATCCTGGTGCCAGAGACATAGAATCAGTGCAGGATGTTTGGTATCTTTTCCCTGTTGTGATGGTGGCAGCAGTAAGAACTTTTATTCTTCAGTACCTTCTTTTCAGGGAACTTGTATGTTCTCTGGGGTGGGTGTGGGGTGAGTTTAAAATGTGCTAGTTCTGCACATTACGTGACTAGTTCCCTTCAGGAGATTTTGCAGCCATTGGTGATCTGAACGTTGGCAGTAGAAAAACCGGCAACCTCTTGCTGAGCCTCCTTCCTGTTGTGTGCTGGGGAGGATGTGCTGACCTCAGGACTTCAAATGCACTCGTACTCCCTTTTTACTCCTCCTGGCTACACCACAGCTGCAAAGGAGCAGGGGAAGGATCTGGCTCCTGTTTGGTTTGTAGCGCTCCATAGCGGCAACCGGAACGCCTTAGCTGGGAAACGCACAAGAGCTGCGTTCACCGAGCCCTTCTGGGTTTTCACTTGCTGTTGGTCGTGGTTGGTGGCTAGACGTGGCCACTGAGAAAGTGTTTTAAGTGTCTTATGTGGCTTTCGAATATACAATTCTCTTACGGCTGGAAAGACTGTTGGGCTTCGAGAAGCTCAGTCTATGGGGTGACCAGGTTGCAAAAGCAGTTTCAACTTCCGCTTGCTCCTGAATCCCCCTTCAGGCATCCCATGGCATCGTAGCCCTGCGTGTCTTCAACCTGCTGGAAAGGGAGGAGGCAGACAAGGCTGGGTTGGGGGGCGAATAGGTGGAGTGGAGAGGAAAGGTGCTGCTGGTATTCCAGACACAGCAAAAGATGAGTTCAAGTACCTCATGCTGGATCACAACTTTATGGGCAAAACTGGCTCTTGAATGCTTTAATCCTGAAATTTGCTTCCAGTTTGCAAAAGCAGGCTTAGCACCCCAGCCCCGGAGCAGCAAGCCATTGAGCCAGGCCCCTGTGTGTGTTCTGTGGTGGCAGTGTGGCGGCAATGGGCCACGCACCTGCGCTGCCCCACGCCAGACCTTGTGCTGTGGGAGCGTTTCTCACCCCGCTTGTGCTCGAGAAGGTTGCCTGTGGCTCCCAAACAGCAGCTCCTTCAGTCACCAGCCAGCAAACGCGTTCGTTTTATCCCACGGGCTGATTGTTTGCTCCCGAGTCTTGGTATGTTACCTATAAATGTAAAACACATCACCTGAGGAGAAGCAGCTTGCTCACGTTCTCCTAGACTGACATACTGCCTCGATCCAGCGAGCAACGGGTGCTGCAGTGGCCTCGCTTGTGCTCGGGATGCTGCCGCAGCCCAGGAAAAGGCCCGGTTGCTAATCCTTCCCATCCTGAAGGTTAAGGTCAGCTCAAGCTACAAGGCTGAGGGCTGGGGCCTTGCTGCACATCCCTTCTCAGTAGCTGCGTACGCTCGCTGCCTCCTGCCGCGCAAGACCCTTCGAAACCCGCGAGATCAGGGACGTTCACAGGGCTGAGGACACAGGCCAAGGAGATGGTGCTTCTCTTCGCGCCTCCAAGGCCTGCTGACCTAAAACGGCTCCCAAGAAGGGATGAAGGCCACGTTGTGGTGTGCCGCCATTTGCGAGGGGCGGCCTTACACTTGGGCCAGCCTGTAGCAGAGCCTGGCTGGGGGTGCCATGCCGGGGGGAGGGTCCCTGGGTGCTGCTGTCTGGGAGAGGAGGGGTCGTGGTAGGCAAGGCACCAGCCTGTGCCCTCGGGCAGGGGCTGTGCTGCCGGAGTGTGGCCGGCTGGACCTACTGCTCTCCTCCCTCAGCCCAAACTAGGGGTCTGGGACCCCCATTTGGGCAGCGCTGCTGGAGGGCTGCGCCGGTGGCAGCCCCTACGTGTTTGAGGGCTGATTATTATGCTGCCCGCGAGCCCTGGGGGATGGAAAGAGCCGCGGGCGGCGCGCAAAGCTGTGCTGGAGCCCTGCCTGTGCGGCGTGGCGCGGTTGTGTTTGCTGCGGCTCACGGAGGGGCACGTCGCTCCCCGCCTCCGCCGGCGGCGCCCCAAATGGCGGTTGGGCCGCGCCCTCCCAGAGGCCGCCGCGAGATGGCGCTGCGGCACCGCCCGACTGCAGCCCTGGGCGGGCCCCGGCCTGGAGCGGCTGCGGGGACACCGTCTGCCGGGGGACGGACCCCAGGCTGGAGCAGGGGCAGAGCGTGAGGAGTCCTCCCTCCCCTGAGGAGGAAGGAGCGGCAGGGACAACGTGATGGACTGAGCACAACCCCCATTCCCCATCCCCTGCACCGCTGGTGGGGAGGAGGGAGAAACGGGGAGCAAAGCTGAGCCCAGGAAGAAGGGTGGAAGGTGTTAACGTCTGGGTTTATTTCTTACTATTTGATTGGTAACAAATTAAACTAATTTCCCCAAGCTGAGCCTGGTTTGCCCATGGCAGCAATTGCTGAGTGATCTCCCTGTCCTCATCTCCAGCCATGAGCCTTTCACCGTATTCTCTCTCCCCTGCCCAGCTGAGGAGGGGGGTGACAGAGTGGCTTGGTGGGCACCTGGCCCCCAGCCGGGGTCAGCCCAGCCCAAGGGGCAGCCCTAACCCTCCTGCTGAGGGACCTGCCGTCCTCTGCCGGCTCTCCGCAGCCTCCTGAACTGACCCCACCACAGGTCCAGCCAAGGCTCCCGCCTCAGCGCAGCTCTGCTGGGGCTCTGCCCAGCTGTTCCCGGCATGGAGGAGGCCTCAGAGTAGGCAGAAATAGCTGGCACGCTGGTCACAAGGCTGAGGACTTTGTCCTGGTGGTGTGGCAATGTAGGCTGCACGCCACACGAAACGTAGGCCCGGGACTTTGACTCCTGTCCTTCCGACCTGCCTGCAGCCTGGCGTTGTGCTCGAGCCCATCCGGGGAGCAGCGTGAGCGCCTCAGCCCGAAGGCAGCCCCTCGCTTCCCGTGCTGAAGTTCCACAGAAGCTTAAAGATACGAATGCAGCCCAGGGAGCAAGTGGGAGAGAGCAAAGGTGTCTCTAGCTTCCCTGAGCTGCTGCTGCAGGGAAAATGCAGCCCAGGAGTTCCAGAAGGGCACTGCCTCCTGCAGAGAACATTGCCAGATCCCCAGGGTGCCCCAGCACACCAAGCCCGAGGGAAATGCCTTCCTGGCCCTAGAGCTGGCTTTGTCCTGAGCCTGTGAGCAAGGCAAACTGAGGCCAAAACCCGCACACCAACATGCCCGAAGCGTGACTAAGAGCAGCAGGACTGGCCCCGTCCCTCCTCCCAGCCTCACCCCAACCCTGTGGCGAGCCCTGGCCAGGGAGCTTACAGAGGTGAAGGAAACGACAGAATTGCCTAAAAACCCAGAAGGAAAAGAGGTGGCATCTTCCTTGGCTCTTCAAGGATCCGGGAGGACGCTGAAGCAGGAGGTTGGTAACGTGTAACCCAAAGAGGATGCAACACACGGAGGTTTCAGCTCTGTACCAACCCCTCAGCTTGGGGACGTGATTGCAAGCGTTATTTCAGACGCGTGTGGGGCTCATTCTGGGCTCCCTCCTCTCCTGCCGTGCCGTGACTACCAGCCGGCTGGCTCTCTTACCAAATTAGGCTGCTTCTACCCACCTTCCCGCCTGACAGGCTGTCGGAGAAGTTTATACCATGGCTGGCTAGGGACTTCTTTCTAATTTTAAGTCTAAATATATTTGGGATCCAGATGAGCTTCTAGGAGAACGGGTTAGACTTTAGCCCTAGCATGTATTTATGATGCAAGGATCCCGTTTTAGATGAAACAAGCTGCACACACACAGCGGCCGCTCGCAAGCCTGCTCTGTACCTGCTGCAGCTCAGACCCGGCCTTCTTGAGGAGGGATGTCTAGGCCAGCATCTACAATGCCAGGTGAAGTGGTACCTCCAATGTGTTGGTCTCTCCAGACAGTTCTTTGCTGGGCATATCCTTGACCCGAGTATCTTTATTCAGAGCCAAAGTGGCAGCTCGCGGGCAGTGCCTGCCTCCCTGCATGGCTCTGTCTTGAGGGGCGCCTGTCTTAGAGCATTCTGGGGCAAAACACTGCCAGTTTTGACAACTGTCCTTTCCCTGTGACCGACACAGCCTCTCTCACCCAGCTTGCCTCTCCCTGTGCCGGCAGCATTTGGTGGGGGACAAGACGTTACGCAGTCCCCTGCTCCGGACCATCTGTCTCTCGCCCTTGCTCTGAGGGAGATGGTCGTGCTGAGGTGTCGTGTTTCTGCATGGGAAGGTGGTTTTTTTCCCCCCCTCGAGATCCCTTCCGCTCTGCTCTGAGAACTTGTGATAACCCTGCAGCTCCCAGAGACAGGACTGACCTTTCTAAAGTTACAGGGAGAAGCTGGGGGAAGGAAAAGGGCCATGAGAGGTGAAGGAGAGGATGTCAGGGGACTGTTGATGGGCAAGGAGGGCTGGGAGAGGCCGTGCCCTCCAGATAGCACCAGCCCTGTGTCGAGGCACTGCGTGTCCCTCTGCGGCAGCTCGGGACCGGTGGGCAGAGCCCAGCAGTGCTGGCTGCCCGCACAGGGCTGGGTCTGGACATCCGCAGAGCCTGGCTGGGGCTGCAGGCAAAAGCTGGATAAGGAGGGAGGAGGGAGAGATGTAAAAATAGTCCCCATCTCATTTTTGCAGCTGTCATTCACGGTGCGTAAGTGAGCCCGAGGCCTCCCAGCTCCTGCACGCTCTACGTCTGACATAACGGAGATGCGGGCATCGCTGCGGGCCGGGAACAGGCAGGGATGTGACATTTACACGGCTCTGCTAAAGCCGACCAGCAGCTCCCGGGAGCCTGAGCCCTGGAAGCAGCCTCTGGGCTGTGGAAAGCAGCTTGCGTGGCTGGCAAGGGCAACCCGGCCACAGCCACGGCCTGGGGAGGAGATCAGGGAGAGTGGGGGTCCTGGGGGGTGACTGTTCACCAGAGGCTGAAGGCAGTGGAGGAGGAGGGATGCAGAGATGGCACTGGGAAGTGGGGGAGGAAAGGGGGTGCAGAGCAGCTCCCCAGCAGGATTAGAAACTGGGGAGACCGGGAGGCGTGGGAGGATGGATCTGGGGGAGGAGGAGAGGGGCAGGCGGTGCAGGGAGGGACAGTGCTGAGGGGAGCTGCTTGGGGAATAGGGGGGAGTGGACGGGGAGCGTTGGAGAGGGAAACGGGATGGGAACGGCAGTGCAGGACCAGGGAATTTCGAGTGCCCAAAGGAAAGGTGAGGGTCCGTCACAGCTGTCAGGGCCGCTGATCCTTGTCTGCCTCCTCGGTGCTGCAGGCCAGACGCTGCAAAGGGCAAAAGAGCGCTCCACGTCCCCCACCACGTCCCGCACCAGCTTGGACTCGGGTGCTGCTCCTGCATGCCTTTTCCCTACATCCCCAAGCCGCCCCAGCTCCCAAAACTGCTGATGTGGGGCAATTCCAGGGACAAGGGGCTGCGCGTGTGGCGGCAGGTCAGGAGGACAGGGGCCGGTGGAGAGACCGCCGCTCTGCGCCTGCGAGCAGCAGCCTCCAAGCCGGTCTCATCTAGAAACCCTTCCATTCCTCCCACCTTCTGCCCAGGAACTGAGCCATATGTCTGCTCGCCGTAGGATCCTCTGTTCTTCCAAAGATCACCGGCTTTCACGCTTTGCACGCCAGCAGCCAGACTGCCTTGGGTAAGGCATGAGTCACTGTGGTGTGGTTATTTAAAGCGTGTCTCCCGAGCGCCAGCCACGTGCCTGCGCCGTGCAGCCCGAGAAGGGAACCGCAGTCGGACCCCAGAGGGACGGCCGCCAAAAGAAATGCTGAGCCCCGGTCAGCTTCTCCTGGAGCAAAGGGAGACCTTGGCGTTTCTCAGCAGCCCACCCCTCCGTGGGGAGAACAAGGCAGCTCAGCCCAGCCCCAAACGCCACCGAGCGACATCCATGACCACAAACCAACTGTGCTTCGCGGGAGGTGACCGGGTGGTCGCCTGGGGGGGCTCAGCAGGTCTGGGGCTGGTTTGGCAGCCATGTGACCCATAGCCGCTGGGATGGTGCTTGGGTTCTCCTGCTGCTGGAACAGGACTGGGACTCCAGCCCTGAAACTTCAGGCAGCTACAGACTTCTAACAACTGTTGGGGAAATGCATGTCTTTGCTAGTAAATATTTATGGCATATTCTAACTACTCCCTGCTGTTTTCCATCAGGACCGACATCCCAGAGCAATGAGTAAGTCCCAGGGTATGTCCATCCTTCCTGACTACGCATCACTCAGCCGAATCCGCTGCGAGGCCGCTGGCCTTTGAATGAGTCCAGGATTCGGGAAGCTCATTCCCTGCTGCATCCCACTGGCATAGACTGAGGTCCCAGACACACACCGTGCTTAGGCTGAGCCTTGCCCCAGCCAACCCATCCTGCCCCACTGAGGAGGCGTAGTAACAACCGCCCCCCTTTGCCTCCTGCCCTGGCAGGAGGTCTCAGGGGTTGCTGCTGGCCAAGTTGAGGCACGGCCGGGCATTTCTAGCGTACGGAAAAGGAGGCGTCACTGGTGAACATGACGTCCGTGCTGGCAGTCAGCAGTCAGGAGCTGGAAGGGCAGAGCGGATTTTTGCGAGGGGACCACGTGCAGGCCAGCTAGATGGACAACCTCAGCTGCGTTTCCTCACACAACCCCTTTTCTCTGACCCAGAGCAGGGGAAGCACTGGCCATCCCCCGATTTGGGACAGCAAAAGCACAGGGATGCTCTCACCAGCTGCAGGGTACCGAGCTCCCGGGAGGCATCCACAACTTTCCCTTCCCCTGGACCGGGCTCCCTGGGACTGAAACAGCCCTTCCCCAGTGCCTGGCTGCCTCAGCCGCCCCTTGCGCAGGCCTGGCCCCGCATTAACCCCGCAGGGTCTTTTCGCAGGGGCACGATGCCTCCTTGAGCCCACACAGGATCAGCTTTCTCTCCCGTAACATATTCGTTCAGCTTCAAAGCATCACAAAAGGTATGAGGGAAGGTATCTGTGCTAATGGCTCATGCAGCAATTCCAGAAAAAGCCAGGCTCATCTTTTCCAAGACAGCAACAGCAGGAGAGAACTGTGCCAGGTATGGGAACTGTTGTCCTCTCCACGCCCAGCTCCTTCCTGCCTCCCTTCTCCGGCCTGTTGGAGGGCTGCTGCCATCCCTCTTTCATCGCTCCCTTTATGTTGCTCCTTGATTTCCCCTCCTTCTACCTCCTTTGCTCTTACACTTAATTTTTCTCTGGGCTAGACTTTGATCTTTGCATTTCTCTTGCTCTGCCCTCTCCCGTGTCCTCTCCTACCTCTGCCTCATCTCCCCTTCATTCACCAGCCAGTCACGGCCACGTGCCAAAGCGGTCAATAAAAGACCCCTCCAAATCCTAAAACCCTATTACGGCCCCAAACACCGTTTCCACCCGAGACCCCGGGCTCCAAGCCCACCTGCAGCTCAAACCTCTCTCAGCTAAGCCCTCCTCCCACGCAGCTCCACAACACCAGACCTTCGCCACTTGTTGCTACAGCTGTAAAAGCAAGGGCTGACACCGCAGGGGGGGATCCTGGCTGCTCAAACACGTGCTCCGTGCACCAGCTCTCTCCCTCATCTCCATCAGGCCCGCAGAGGCTGACGGACATAGTGTGTTGTCTCTCCGCTGCAGGGCCCCGTACGCCTCAGGACCTTCACCGCAAGGACAGGACACACCCAGGGTCTCCGCAGAGTCCACTTGGAGCCTGGCCTGACCCCCAGCACCAAGCTGTTCTCTCGGGTCCTATGAGTTGTTTCTTCATCATCATCTTCATCAGAGGGTCTGGAGAGGGCTCAAGACAGAGAGCAACAGTTGCAAAACGATATAGGGCACGAAGAAATACTTATGTGAGGAACAACAGGGCTTGGGGACTCTGCTTCCCACTGACGGTGGCGTGATCCTGACCTTCAGCTGAGCTACGGTCCTGTTTGCGAGCCGAGGCATCTTGGGCCTGCCAGGTATTAGGCCAGAAAAAATTACGGACGCTGGAAATGGCACTGACCACTTGGGAGGCAGGGCCGTGCTCCGGGAACGGCCCTGAACCGGTGCCCGGGCTGGGCGGTGGGTAGCCTGGAGCCGCTTCCAGGCGGGATGCTAACCTGACACCGTGACGACGACGTCTGGTGAACTCAGTCCCGCGGTATTTTTGTAATAGCAGAGCTGTGAATCGCAGCTTCCCAGCTAAATTGCACTTGAGTAATGCTCTCGTGACTTGACTATCTCCCCAACATTTTAATTAGTCATTGCTGCCTTCCCTACCGCCACGCGGTATTAGTACAGAATTAGTGTTATTAGCACAAAATGGCTGCCCCGACACCCACTGCCGCGCAGCTCTTTCCAAGATGGCGCCGTATTTCAGCAGCAGCGGGTGGTCTCGAAGGTGGTTTTGGAGCCACTGGGTGGGGAAAAAAGCATCAGCATGGTGGACGCAGACCCAAGAGCAGACCTTTTGACCCCTTTTCTTCGCAGAAAGACACCCAAGGACCGGAACGCTCTCACTAAAGTCAACGCCAATACTGAGCAGCAGCAGGCCCCGGGGGCGGGACGGCAGCGCCAGGAGCTTGAGATGGGAATGATTCGGAGGGCCCACGTACCCTGACTCTGCGTGCGTAAGCACAGAGAGCTGCGCCTATACTCCTGCTCTACGTGCAGCAGGCAGGAGCAGTTGGTACTCGCAGATAAACACCTCGTGGTGGTCACAAAGACCTGCCCCTCCTTTGGCTTGAGCAATTAGCCCGTACTCCGTGTTTCCATTAGTAAGCCAACTGAATGATGCCATCAGGTAGTTTGACATAATCCTGTTTGCCTACAAAGAATATACAAACTCCTGCTTCTGTAAGCACAGCCGGAGCCAAACTGCACCAACAGTTTCTTCGCTTATAGCTCTAAGCCTCTCGTTAACCAGTTCTTCAACCTGCCTGGAAAAATCCCCTCCAGCTCTTGCCGCGTGGCAAGTTGCACGTCCTTCGCTGTGCCTCCCATCCAGTCCCCACTCTTCAGCCTCTCCTCCTTCCCAGCTTCCCTCGGTAGCTCTGCTGTGGGGTCAGGAATTCCCGAATGCCTCAGGCCATTTCTGGCAGACACACAGCGCAGGAATTTGGTAAGGCAAACCGGTCTTTCATCGGACAATGACATTCATGCCCCTCTAGCTCATATTGCATCACCTTGCACGAGTGTCAATGCCCCATCGCCACTTTGCTTCTGATTAAACACCTCTGGGGTTTAATGAGTTTTCCTCCCGCTGTAAACCAGTGGTCATGGGTACGGTCACTCCAGTAATGCCGGGATAATTCTGGACATCCTGGGAGGGGTAGCAGAGCCAAACGCAGCTGCATCATCCTTTCAAAGGTTTTGGAGACTTCCACAATGCAAGAATCCACCTTGCAAAACCCATCGTCCCGGCCGGTGAGCGGAGACCGGTCTCACCAAGCTGTCGGGAACCAGCTCCCCTCATCCCCCAGCCGCGCTGCCGCAGCCCTTGCATCCACCACCTGCCCCATCATCAGCTCTCGGGCCACAGCCAAAGCCTGTGGCAACACCTGGGCTACTAAATGGGCAGCAGCGCTGAAAGGGCCGGGGCGCCCCTGCCAGCCGCTGCACGGTGCACCCGCGTGCGGCCAGCGCTCTCGCTGCACTTGAAGCCCCCCTCCACGCGCTCCCGTGCAGCGGCGAGCCCCCATGGCTACCTGCCGTGCAGGTGGTCCTGCAAACGCTGTTTGTCTGCACGGACGGGCAGCCGGTGCCACCGGGCAGGGCGTGTGGGAAGCGGGGAAGACCAGGAGGAGCTGTGGTGGGGGAAATGAAAGGGATCGGGTCGATCAGAGGTGACTGCTTCTGTTGCCTTTCCAGTCTGCTTGGTGAAGAGCATCCGTAAGGGAGAGCGGACAAACCCAGCTGGGACCAGCAGGAGCGTTCACTCCCTGAGGCCCAACTGCTCTGCTTGGCAAGGTGTGAAGAGGCCAGCACTCACCCAGCACACGGAAACGCTCCAGCAGAGCACGCTCCAGCAGAGCACGCTCCAGGCAGGAGGGAAGCCGGCTGTGCCCCTGGGCAGGAGGCTTTTGGGTGGCTGCGAGGTGGAGAGCCATGGCCCCGCAGCCTGCTTTGCCGGTGGCAGCGCCTGGAAAGCCAGCCGCTGCCACCGCAAGGTGAGTAAGAGCCTGCCAAGCGACAATGACCTCCAGGAGGGAACGTGGCTCTCTCCAGAAGCAGCAGCTACGAATTCCCCCACCAATGTCTTCAGGTGAAGAGGGCGGCCAACAGCCTCGCCAGGCACGGGAGGGGAGGCAGAGCGCTCTGTGCCTTTGGCAGGGCAGCGGCTCAGCCTGCCATGATGGAGAGAGACCCTCTTCTGTCCGCAGAGCTGGCGAGCGGGGGCGCAGAATGAAAGGCAGTGAAGTGGATGGGGGTCCCCTTGCTGGTTGTACCTTCCTCAACAGGGTTGTATCACAGAAAAATACCTGGGGAGTTGGGTTTTTTTGCTGAGATCACAGCCAGCTCCCTGTACCCAATTCTGACGAGGTCAACAAGCCTCACTGGACAAAGTCGATAGGGATTTTCAACCAGCCAAACACAGCTACACTCCCCCCCCCCCCCCGCCCTTTTACTTCCCAGGCTGCGGAAGCCAAAAGGCACCTTCAGCCGTTCGCGCAATGCGTTGCCGCACCACCGAGGCGACGTGGGCTTCTCCAGCGGGGGGCTGTGGTCTCACTTCAGTGGCTTCCTCACGGTAGTGGGCAGCTCCCGCCGGCTCTTGCAGCCCTCGGTGGGCAGAGCAGCACCGGGGAAGACGCTTGCGCAACGTTGCAGGACACTCCAGGTCTGCCAGAGGAAGCTGTCCGGCCCCAACCGGCTCTGGGCTATGCAGCTCTACTGGCCAGGCGAGGGAGGGTCAGCACGCAGCTGCTCACGCAGACCTCTGCTTCCCAGGGATGCCTTGCCGGTTACTGCTTCGGCCCTCGGAGGCCTCGCTCAACCAGCTTATCCCGCTTTCCAGGGAAGCTTAGTGACGGGGGCAGCGATCCATCAGGTGCTGCTGGAAGACCCACGGATCCCGGCAGCAGTTTCACCAGCACTTTGGCCTCAGGCACCCCACGATATAGGCCACTGGGGCCGAGGCCGGACGGACTTGGGTCCTTCTGTTGCATTTTGAGGCGGGAAGCCTGGAGTTTTTATTTAAAAATACAAAGTGGGAAAATCTCCTCAGACGTGGTGTTGTCCGTGGGCCGAATATCCGTGTGACAGAGATGGGATCGGTGGCTTTCTCCTGCCATAAATCCCAGTCCAACATGACACGTGATGCGTTAGCGCTTGGGCTGTAGGTTACAGATTCAGTGCCCTGCCCAACAGCGACCGCTTACGCGGTGAGACTGCTGTCCCCGCAGCGCCGGGCGCCTTCGGCTCTGCCTCGGAGCATCACAGCTCACCTGCGCCCTTCTGGGTCTGTTTCGTTGGATCCTATTTTCGTCTGGGTTTGTCAACCCCGTTCTCTCCCTCGGTGGATGTCTGGCAATGGCGTGGCTGCAAGGGATAAGCTGTCCTCCCCCGGTGTCTCCATCCCAGCTCTCTGCATCCTCATCTTTCCCACTTGGAGCAGCTCCTGGCACTGGTGGGGTCAGCCCGAGGAGGCAGGGGAGACCGATGGACGCTCGTGCTCCCCGTGGGCGCGGTGAAGCTGCGTCCCCACCCCGAGCGTCGGCGTCTCCACGTCTGCGCTGGAGGCGATGACAGCGTGGTGACTCACGGGCGCCCTGCGAGAGCTGGCCCTGTCCCCAGAGGGGATCCACCGTGTCAGGACCAGCCCCGAGGGAGAGTCGGGGGATGATCCTGCGCTAGTGTGCTGAGCAGGGAGCCAGGCGGGGACCAGGAGGTGGCCTACGCAGCTGCCACCCATGTTGGGTCACTAGGAACACGCACCGTTTCGCCGGGTGGTGAGGGGAGCCACAGCCTCCCCCGCCTCTCCGCAGCCTCCCCCGCCTCTCCGCAGCGTTTGCACCCGCGTGTAAACACCTCGGATGTCCCCGGGGTGCTGTCCTCCTTCCCGCTGCCCCTCTGTGCTCCCCTGGCTCGCACCTGTGGTCTTCCAGATGTCTCTGCTCCCATGCTGTCCCCCCGAGGCTGCAAACCCCAGAGCTCCTCCAGCAGATGAGGCATTTTCGGGTTCACCCCCTGGTTTTCCTGTGTGCCCACTGCCCCTCACCTGCCCCACGCTGTGCGTAAGCGCGGCTGCTTCGGCAGGCAGCAGGCTCCAGGGGGGGACGCGGGCGCATCCTCCTGACTCCAGCCGGGCACCGCACGGCGATGCTGGGCAGAGGCAGGCACGGAGGGCGAGCTCTGTGGATTTAGGAAAGCGGGACCCTGGGGCAGCACGTGTCGACACTGCACCCGACTGCAGGAAGACGGGGAAAGGCAAAAGCGCCTGTTGCTGAGGGAAGCCGGACCGAGTCCTTGCGCGACTTCGCCGAGCTCCGCGGGCAAAGCCGGGTCCGTGGAAGAAGCATGTCCCGCTGCAACCACATCGCCCGCTGCCCTCCCTGCACATCACCTCGTGTGCCTCATCCTGGGCTTGGGGTGGTTTTTTTCCCTGCTGAAAGCCCCAGCTGCACCTTCTGCAAGCAGCTTCTGGCTGATTCACTCCAAGGGCAAGGGCTGTCCTTGGTGGAAACACCCTGCCGAGCGGGAGGGACACGCTCCCTCCTGGAGACCTGCTTCCTCCAGCGGCCCGCTTGTGCCGGCAGCGCGGCAGGCTGCTGCTGGCCAAAAGTAAGCAAAATACTCCCCCCTACTAGGTCTGAGCAATGGCAGAATAACACGTGAAGAGGAACAACTTTGGCATTCGGTGAAGTCCCCCAGGCCTCCACCTGCACCCTTCCCTGCCCCTCCTAAAGTCAAAGTGGTAAAAGTTGGCCTTCAACCTGCTTCCCAGAGATCTTTTCCTAACCGGCTGCCGTGCTCTCGAGGGCTTCTCGAGGAAAACAAAATTCCCATGTCCCTCCCCGGCACACACACTCACCGCCTGGAGCAGCTTTTGCCGCTGGCAAGGGCCAATGGGCCTTTGAGTACGTGAAGGGCCCAGGGCACCCGGGGGCCAGGAGGCAAAAGCTTCGCTCTTCAGCAGCCCTATAAAAGCAGAGCAGGGTTTGGGAGGAGACGACGCAGGCAGCGGGAGAGACAGCGGAAGAACAGCTCTGCAAAGGCCGGGGCGAGCGTGTCCCCGGCCGTGTGTACCCTGGAGCCCGGCCATGGAAACCGAAGGGAAAAGCACGAGGTTTGGGAGGCGGCTAACCTTAGCCACAGCCTGGGCTGGTGCCCGCGCCGGGTGGGAAGACCCGGCCGTCCCTGCGTGGCCGTTGGATCGGCCTCGCACCCGCCGGGGCCACGTGAGCAGGGAGCAGGTGGCCTTGGCAGGAGCGCTCCTCGGGGACGCCAAGGACTCGGCGGGTGCTGGCCCCCCCGCCAGCGGTGTTTTTCCACCTCGCGGTGCTGGCACGCCAGCAAGCGCCGGGGCACGGGGAGGCACCCGCCGGCGGCGGCACCTGCGCCACGCGTTGTTCAACCCCGATGATCCCAAATCTGCGGGGGACGCTCTCCCGCCGGAGGAAACTCGGGCTGTTTGGCTGGGCCTGTGTTTAAGACAAAACCCAGGGCACGGCCGGCTTCTCACGCTCCCGTAGCGCCTTCCTCCAGGCGCCGACCCTCTCCCAGAATACCCTGATTGGCGGCAGAAACCACGGCTGCCGCAGACCGAAAAGCCCAAGGATGAAGTTTGGTGTTTCCTACCCAAGCGTCGTCTTCTTGCAGGCGGGAGCCCGCCCGCCCCGTGACTCAGGGTGCAAGTGTCCTTCTTAAGAAGGGAGTCCCCGGTGAGGAGCGTCTGAACAACACACCCAGCGCTTCGGGAGACAAGTCCCATCTTGCTGCCGTGCCTTGCTGGAGCATCCCACCTGGGGACTCCGGCACTGCCCAAGCACCCTGCAACCATTCCCACACCCAGGCACCACCCCGCAGCGGCTGAGCTCCGGCACCTCCTTTCCCGTGTTTCACCTCCTCGCGCCCCTTCGGGCTCCCCAGGGCAGCACCGGAGCAAACACCTCCCGGGAGACGAGGATCTGCTCAGCCTTTTCCCTGATCCCTGCCTGGGCTGCGCAGCTATCGGCTGTAAACCAACTCCGGGCCCTGCCGCCCGGCGTACCTGCGCCCAAAAAGGGAACGGCTCCGCGCCTCCGTGCGTCACAGCGGAGAGAACACGGGGCAAGGAGCAGGGAAGCACACGCTCGCCCTGGATTTTCCTTTCCAGAAACGCGTCTAAGGGCAGGCGCTTGCTTTAGAGAAACCATTACAGGGGGTTGGAGGCGCAAAGGGGAAAAAATAGTTGCGTCGCTCAGCGGAGGGCGACAGCCACGTGGCACGCGCGAGCAGCAGCCCAGCTCCCAGGGCTTCCAAGGGCGAAGCTGGGCAAGCTCTTCCAGGAGGAAATCCAGGCTGGAGGGGCCGAGGGGACACAGGGACGGCTGCTAGCGGGAGCCAGCAGCCAGTCCCGGTTGGCTTCCGCGAGCACATTCGGAACGGCTCCCTTCGACAGCTTTGTAAGGAGGCGGCGCAGGAGGGCAGCGGGGCTGGGGAAGCCGGGTCACGCAGCGTCCGGCACGGGCAGCGCAGCACCTTCCTCAGCACACAGGAGCCACCCCACGCCGTGTTGCTAGAACGGAGCGGCTCCCTCCAACAGATATTCTGGTTAAGGCCGAGCAACGGGGCATTAGACGGCAGAGAAACAAAATCACTCCCCCAGCCCTTCGCCGTCTCCGCTTGTTCTCGTACCCAGCCCCAAGCCCACCCCGCCGGGGGAGGTCACCTCAGGTGGACGCGGCCCGCACAAGCGCCTCGGGGCTCCCTTCGCTTCGCCGGGGCCCCGGGATAAACCCAAACCTGCTTGCACAGAGGTAAATCAGCCCAGGAACAGCATCCCCCTCCGCCGAGCTCACCGCAAACCGGCGACCACGCTGGCGAGGGGAAGACGGCAAGCGTCGGCGTATCCCTCCTCGCGCGGGACGGGCCACGGCCGAGGCGTTCTCTCTCCCCGCCGAGCAGGCAGCAGACGACAACGGGTTATTATATCATGCTTTTAATACAAACTTAAAAAAATCTGGAACAATAGAAACTGTACAGATTTGATCAACCTTTTTGTGGGTTTTTTTTGTTTTTAACTAAATCTCTAGACACACCGATGTCCCGTTCCAAAATATTGCACAACATCCTGAATACAAAACTCTGATTGTATTCCTCCTTCGCTAAAGAAAAAAAAAAAAAAGGAAAAAAAAAACCCCAAACAACAACAACAAAAAAAGAAAAAGGGACAGCAACCCTCCCCGCCACCCTGGTTCCCCCTCTCGGAAAGAAAACCCAAGCGGAGCGCGCCCAGAAACCCTCCGCTCGGAGACAGACTGCGGGGGCCTTCGCTCCTTCTCTCCCGCAAGGCAACCGGCGATTCGCTCCTCGGAGAGGGGCGGGAGGGAAAGGAGGGAGGCCGAGTGGGGAGACAGGAATCGACACCACTGGGGGGTTTTGGGTGGGTGTGTGGGGTTTGTTTTTTTTTTTTTAAAGTTTTTTTTTCCTGAAAAAATATGTTTTCTCTCCTCTTTTTTTTTTTTTAAGAAAAAATCTTGAAAAGAAAAAAATTACAGTTTTTTTTACGTTAGAAATATACATATATTATATATACCTCTTACATTTTACAAATGTAGCAAATCATTCGATACAAACGGACATCAACAAAAAGAACACAAACCCATAAAAAATAAAAGTTTAAAAAAAAAAAAAATTCTCTCTCCTCTTCCTAAGAAACCAGGTAAATTAGTGCAGGTTTTTAAAAAACAAAACTGAAGCTCAACGCCTACATCCAAGACTAGAAAAGACCCGAGAAGGCCGTTAGTTCCCGCTGCTGCCGGCGGAACGTTCCTGAAGCACGCTTTTGTCCTTGGAAGCTACCAAGAGGTTGGTCCCTCCTCTTTTCCTCCTTCCCCTCGCACCACGGGTTTTGAAGCGGGTGGAACGTGGGCGGCGGGGCAAAGCGGCATCAAAGCGTCACACGCGCCAGCGGGCGGCCAGGGGACGCGCCCCCAGCTCCCCCCTTCCCTCCCGCGCCGGAGGGGAGCGGGCGAGCGGACCGGGTCCCCCCGCCCCTCAGTCCAGCGTGGCAAGCGGGCTGGCGCTCAGCAGCTCCCGGGAAAAGGAGGGGGTGGCAGTGGTTAACATCCCTAAATTGGGGGGGCGGGGGGGCAGGAAAAAGGGAAACCTGACAGCTCGGCTCTTCCACAGCCTGGAAACCCACGGGGTCAAGGCTGCGGGCACCGGTTTGGGGGAAGCTGGCTGGGCTCCGCTCCCCTCGCCCGCCCGACGCAGCGCTCATAGCTCGATGCCCGCTCGGGAACCCACGCTGGGCACGGGAGCGTGCCCTCCCCGTCACCCCGCGAGGGGAAGGGTGCGCCGGGAACTCCCCTCAGGGAGCTCCGGGCAGCGGCACTCGGCCCGCGACAGCCCGTTACCTCTGCAAAGGCTCATTGGCAACACAACTACGGGAGGGCCGGAGCGCCGCCGCTCGGCTCGAGGGAAGGGAGCGGGGAAAAGCACAGCGTTCAAGCCCGTCTCCCCCGAAACAGGGACTCCTGCAAAGAGCACACCGGCTCGACCGACGCAGGAGCAGCAGGTTTCAGAGGGTGCGCCCGAGACACCGCTAGAAGAAAACCAAACTCGAGTTTGGGAGGCAGCAAACATTTTTTTCTTTGAAACTGAGAACTTCGAAGCCTGGAATCTGGCCATCTCCACCTCTCTCCTCTTTGCACGCTTCCATACTCCCACAACAGCCTCCGCGGAGGCCTTCTTCCCACCTACAGCCTCCACCCTGCCTGGGCAAGCAGCAGCCCCGCCCCTCCCCCGCAAAGGCGGGTTCCGGGGTCCCTGACACCGAAGTGACCCAGCCGAAAAGCCGCTCCCTCCCGGCTGCAGCGCATCGTCCCGGGGAAAGCTGCGCGGGCCTTCCCAGATCCCGGCCCCGCTCTACTCGAGCCTGCCACGCTGCCGGGACCCGGCTGGAACGATGAGTTTAGGCTAGGCCCTTCCCTTCCGCACCACATCGGCCACCTCCTCCCGCTCCTCCGGAGGGCAGGGGCTTTAGTGAGGTGCACACCGGGCTGAGAGCAGAAACCCTGACGCTGCCGCTCAGGAGAGCGGCTTCAGCAACGCAATAGCCCTTTCTCTTCCTCAAAAGCCGTGCTGCCACTCTAGAACTGACACAATTCCCTCTCCAAGATGAATTCACAGCAGGGAACTCGGGCCCTGGAGGCCGCCCCACACGCCAGCCGGTGGATGCCGGTGGAGGAGGCCAGCCCCTGCTGCCGGGGAGAAGGTCCAGGAAGCAGGGGCAGGATCCAACTGGGAGCCCCCAGGCGCAGGGAGAGGCGGGTGGTGTCACAGGGCTGTCCCCCCACCTGACCGACGGGCCCTGAGAGGGCACGGACAGGCCCCCTCGCTCACACACAGAAGAGGCCAGCGACCGGAGCCGGTCACTCCGAGAGCTCTGCTCCCCTGCAGCCGCGGCCGGAAGCGCAGATGGGGTCGGGAGCAGGAAGGAGCCGTTTCACAGTAACGCTCTGCCCTCCGGGCTACGCGCCGGGAGGCGGCAAGGAGAAGAGCTGGTGCTTTTCGGCACACAGACGCAACAGCCGACACCAGCGCGGGCTGGAGGGCCGGGAGCCACGACAGCACGACGGCCTACACCCGTGGGCACAGCAGATGCTCTCCGTCCACACGCAGAGCCGTAACAGAAAAGCAAACCCACCCGTTTCTGGCCAGCACACGCCGAGGGCACGCACGTCTCCACCGACCCCGACCCAGCTGCTCCCCGTCCCTCCTCCAGCGAGGTGGGAGGAAGGAGACATCCCTACGCCCTGGTGGAAGGGCCCTGCATCCAGTGCCGGGGTGGGGGCGCAGGGAATCGGGAGCATCGTGACCTTACACGTTTGCACCAGTCCTGGGCTGGGGGAAGGGGGAAAACACAAACCGAAAAAAAAAAAATCCCAAGAACTCGTTTAAGGAGTAAAAAAAGTGTGTAGGAAAAAAGCACAGGGACTGAGTTAAAAACCAAGTCAGTGCTTCAGGAGCGTTGCCGGCACAGCGCAACACCACCGGCCTCTCTCTTTTCCCAAGAAGCTATGTTTATAAGATTTAAGTATTTTCTGTATATTTCTATTTTTCTTTTCTCTCTTTGTTTGTTTTGTTCTGGTTTCCCCCCTCCCTCCCCGCCCCAGAATACTCTCCTTCCCGGTGTTCAGTTGGCCATGACGACAGGCTGGAACGACTGGCTGGGATACTGCATGGCGTTCAGGTTGTAGCTGAGTCCTTCCACGAAGGGAGACTTCTCCAGGAAGAGGCTGTTGGTGCTGCCACCGAAGACCTGAGCCATATCGAAGGTACCGCCCGCGCCGGTGCTGAACTGCGCCGCCGGCGCGATGCTGCTGGCCTGGCTCTCGCCGGCGACGCCGTCGAAGAAGAGAGTGCTGGCTGCCGGCGAGCCGCCGCTGTAAACGAACTCCTTGGCGTTGGGGGAGAGCTGCGACTGCGGGGCTTGGCTCCCGGCGCTCCCGACGAAGTTTAGAGAGTGCATAGACAGGGAGAGGCCCTTGTGCTTCAGCAGGTTGGTGGTGGGAGACCTGACCATCCTCGGCTGCTGCCCGGCCCCTGCTCCGCCGCCCCCTCCTCCGGCTCCGCCGCCCTTCTTCATCTTGGTAGAGCCGAACTTGGTGGCAGCGAAGGTGGCGGTGGTGAAGGTGATGGGCTGGGCAGAGCGAGGGATGAAGGTGGGGCTCGGCGACTGGCCAAAGGAGGGGGACGGAGAGTTGGACAGCGAGTTGTCCTGGCTGCCGATGGGGACAAACACCTGGGCATCGGGGTTGAAGCTGCTCTTGATTTCTTTGTCCAGCTCCGCGGCGCTGCAGCCCTCGCTGTCATCCAGGTAGAGAACCTTAACCGAGCCCTTCTCACCGATCTGGTAGGAAACCTCAAAGGGATCGATCCAGACGCTCAGCTCTTCCGGCACGTTGGCGCGCACATCCTCCACGGCCAGCCCGCTCCGCTTGGCCGCTAGCTCCACCACCGGATCCACCGTCTCCCCTATATGAACACAGCGATAGCCAGATCCCTTCAGAGGCTTCTCCGGGTACCAGTGACCCTCATATTTCTTCTTCAGCAGGCGCTCTAGCTCCTCACCGAACAGGTCTGCCCGCCTCCGAGGAAGCTTGTTGTACAGGTATGAGATGATGAAGTTAAGAGCAACTTTGATCTCCAGATGCATACTCCCTTCGCAGCAAGCAAGTCAGGGCAGCGTATTAAAAGAGACAAAGTGACACACACATAGACAAGATTTGGCTCCAAACAGACCTAGGGAAAGAGAGAAAAGGATGGATGAAGATGAGGGAATGCAACACCTCTCCACCTGTTGAGACGAACAGCTTTCGTTAACAAAAGCGGAACGAGCAGTTTGCAAAAGCACTAACAAGCGACGACGCTCTCTAGGAGGTCACCCCAAAACTGCTGGCCCTCAAAACAGAGATGCTGATATGGAGGAGTCTCCCTGCTCCTCTACAGGAGAAGTACGGGCGTAGGTACCACCCGCACGCAGGCACATAAGATTATACGCACCTCGCTGCCAAGTACCGCTGCCGAAACCCGGCAGGCCAACTGTCTGCTCCAGCAGAGCTATTTCGGCACATTAACACGCCTCTCTCTGTCCTGGCGCTCAGCTGCTTCCAGCACGGCTCACCTGCACCAGCCTCTCCAGAACATAAGCGCAACCACCTGGAACAGCCTCGTGACTCGCTCGGCAGCGCGTCCAGGGACCCGCTTGCGCTCGGGATGGCAGGGCCAGCCTCACCTCCGGGAGGCCGGGTGCCGCGTCCTGCTGGCAGGAGCGAGGGAGGGTGCCGAGGCACCAGCTGCCGGCCTGTGTTTACTACCCCCTCGACTGGCAGGCATATATCTTATTAAGCGTTCCCAGTTGAGGCTCTGCCTAGCTACAAGCCTAAAATCCCAGTTTAATTCAGTTGCGTGAAGGGGGCAGGAAACGCACGGGGGGTGACAAAACACACACGTGCCAACAGCCTGTCCAATAGAGTTCACATCACTTATCCCTGCGCAGGGGGAAGACGAGCTCTGCCAGCATCAGGTACCTACTTAACAGAAACACAAATTGCTTGCCAAAGGCTGAAGTAACCCTCCTTCGCCTCCCTCCAAGGAAGCCTCCAAAACGGAGAGAGCCCACCGAAGCACGGCGCAAAACCACAACGCTCAGCTCGCCCGCTACACGCGGATTTGCGAACAACATTCGCCTGGGTACAAAAAACCGCCCCCCCCCCCCAGGTAGGTCAGCACTGCACTCTGTCACCCATCCAAAGAAAACAAACCCCACAGATATTCTACGAGGAAGCACACTTCCAGTAGCCTCCGCGCCTCTCCAGGGGGAAGCGGAACATCCAGTTTTTAATTGGCGGCTTAGTCAGAGGCCGCTCTGTCTTCGGCTGCCCTCACCTTGCTCAAGCAGACACACCGTGTTCCACCGCCTTCCTAAAATGGGCTTCGGGGATGCTCTCACACAGCACCCCGGCTCGTGTTTACGACGCGTGCCAATTATTTGGGGGCGGGGAGGGAGTACAGACGTAAGGCGTCAGCGTTCCCCTGAAAAACCGGGAATCCCAGCAGCACGATCAGGTGTCCGCGCTGGCCTGGGTCAGGAAGAAGAAAAAAACCGAGCAGACTTGTTCACTCAGTCTGGTTTAGTGGACAGGAAGGATGAAATGAATTTTAAAGAAACCCTCAAGTATTTTGAGACTTCATTATAAAAAAAGGGGGGGTGGATTCCACACTGCTTCCACACTAATCTGCGTTGAGAGAGGCTTGGCTTCAGGATGACGGTAACCAGCAGCAGATCCCACCCCTCACGTCCACCAGCAAGGTGGTCAGTTCTGGAAAGAATCCCTTTGGGGTTTGACTCAGCAACAAGGAAAAAAACCCCACAGGAGCGAGGGGATGGAAAAGGGAGGAAGAAGTCTCACCTTGAAAACCTGCTTTAAGGAATTACCGTAGCGTAACACTTCTTGGTAGGTCACCGAGACCCGACCAAGTTCAAGTAAGAACAGATGAACACCAAAGAACTCAGCAGCCGGAGATTTGCAGAGAAGAGAAAGGAGAGGCCATTTTCAGAAGGAAAGAGTCTCGGCACGGAGACAGAGCCTTTCCCAGAGAAAACGGCATGAAGCAATCCCTGAAAGAGCACACCTAAATGTTAACAAGGGCTCACACGGCCCACACCGCCTCGAGGGGTGGATTACACGGAGCCCTCTCGCTCCTTTGGCTTTGAAGCACCCGAGGGAGAGCGTGGGATCCCGGCAAATTAAGCAGGAAGGGAACAGTTTATGAATCTTTTAAGTCCCATGTGATAAATTCTAATCCAGATCCAAAAATCTGTTAAGGAATCAGAAATTACAGACTGGGAAAGGAGCAAAGGCCAAAACGTGCTACCACCCTACCTGCACCACAAACGCCTCAAAGTGTATTACTGAGGAGCCACATCCTCACCACCCTTCTGCAGAAGGCAGCGGGGAGGCACAACTGCAAATCACCGCCTCCTTTTTTCCTTTAAGTACTCCCCCTTCCTAAAAGGGGAATACTCTGCACCTTGACTATGAAAGGGATGAGTTAATTACCCTAATAACACCGACAGCTGCCAAGGCAGCTGCGTGTAGCCGATACCTGCAGAAGGCACAAGGCGTCTGAGACATCACTGACTCCTCAGGTTGTTGGCACAGTGCGATGTGTTCCAGTAGGACCCCCTCAACCTCCTCCTACTGCACCGGGACGACAATAACGAAATGAAATTTAAGAGAACCGGAGCAGCTGAAGCAGCGTGGCTCCCAGACCAAAAAACCCCAAGGAAGCGTCAATTGCAAAAGCCACTGGGACTCCCCCAAGAGAGGCCTGCCCACACCGCCAGCACTGCCTGGCTGCGCCCAGGGCAGGACACCGAGGTGCCGGGAGGGAACACAGGGCTGCCGCTCCGCTCTGCCGAGGGGGGCAGGGCCCCCCAGACCCCCGCTCACCAGCACACCAAGCGCTGAAGGAGGAAGGCCACATAACCCCTTCCTTCCGTCGCAGGGGTCCAACCCGGGAGCCGTGGCCTGTCCTCGCGGAAGAGGGGGGTCTCGCGAGCATCCCTCCGTGCCCCCGAGAGGCCGGTCCCGGGGCCCGCCTGCCCCCCCCACCCGCGGCGCTGCCGGTGCCACCACAGCAGGCCACACCCGCCCGGAACGAGAGCCCCCTTTGCAGCCTCTCCCCACTCCCGGACAGCGGGGGGGCTCTACCCACTCGAGGCAAGGCGGCCCTGCGGGGACCCACCCGCGGCGGGTGACCCGTCCGGACTGCCACCCCCCCCGGCCCCGACCCACCTCTGCGCGGAGCATCCTGGGAGTTGCGACCTACTTCCGCCCGAACTACGCCTCCCGCCGCGCCCGACCCGGCCGGCCGCAAAATTTTCCACGGCGCATGCGCGCTGGAGGCTCGCCCGCCCCGGCCCGGGGACCGCCGCCCCCCTCCTGCCCTTCTCCTCCCCCTCCGGCCGGGACGCGCCCCACGGCAGCCCACCCCCCTCCACCCCCGCGGATGCGGGACGGAGCCCGAGCGGCCGCAAGCCCCGCGTGTCCGTGTCCCGTCTCACCACCCCCACCCCCCCGCCGCCTTCTCCCGGAGGAAGCCCGGGCCTGACCTTCTCCCGCAGCCGCATGACCCCTTCCCGGGGCGGCCGTGCCCGCGAAGGGCACCGCGCCCCGCCACACCACCCCCCCCGCGGGGCAGGCCGGGCCCCTCCGCCGGCAGAGCAGCTGGCGGCGCCCAGCCCCGGCAGCGCCTTTGTTGTCGTCGGGCTTCTCCCCCCACCCCCGGAGCCGGCGGGGGTTGGGTCCGCCGTGAGGGGAGACCCCCACACCCCCCCACCGGGCCGGCCTGCCCTTTGCGGGACTGCAGGAGCCCAGCCGCACCCTGCCCCCGTCCCCCCATCACACCCGGGGGGGGGGGGACACCGGACAAAATGGAAAACCGGGGCACTGCGATCGTCCCCGACCCAATGACTTTCACGCCCCCTCCCCCTCGAAGGCCCATTAATCCCCCTCCGGGGGCCGGCAGCCGCACGGTCGCTCTACGGGCGAATAAATCGCCTCCCCCGGTTCCCCCTGAGCCCCCCTTCAGGCCGAGCCCACAATGGGGATGCGGGCTGGGGGCGGAGGGGCCCGGCCCGCGGAGAGGGTAGATGTGGGGGTAGGGAAGGCACCACCCCCGGCCCCACTTACTTCGTCCTCGGCTCCAGGGCCGGCGGCTGGTGGCGGCTGTCGGAGGGCCGTGGGCGCTGCCGGCGGATCTGCCCCGTCCCGTCCCCTCCCTCTCCTTATCCCCGGCGCTGCGGTTCCTCCGCGGGGCGGGCCCGGGGGTTGAGTGCGTGACGCCCGGAGGTGTGGGGGGGGAGGTGCCGGTGCCTGTGCGGTAGCCACCGCCTCTCCTCCGCTCGCCCCGCCGGCCCGGAGCCGCCCGCGCCCTGGCCCCAAGTGAGCCAACTCACGGCAAACTTTCACCCTTAGCAACCCCGCGCAGGGATCCGCGCTCCCGCCCAGCGTGATGCGGTCGAGGAGGGCGGGCCGGGACTACTTCCCCCTCCCCTCCCCGCCCGTTGGGCCCCGCAGCGCCCCGGGGACGTTGGGGGGTGGGTTGGGGGGGCGGTGTGTGCGAATTCCCTATTCCTCCGCTTCTCCCCCTGTGGCTGCCGGTGTGGGAGCCGCACCGGGAAGCGCCCCGACCGTGGGCGCCAGGAGGAGAACGGGGCAGCGGGCTTAGCCGGGGATGAAGATTGACCCGAGGATTTCCTCAAGCGGTTTAGCCCGACACGGGGGGCGGGGGGGTGAGGGGCACCGGCTGGCGTTTTCCTCGCCACCGCCAATGACGGGAGCTTGGCAGCAGCCGCCACGGTAGGCCGGGGGGTGCCTGGTGCTGCCAGGCCCCGGCGGCTGGTCGAGGGGGATCCGGGGGAATTCGGGTACCGGGGGGACAGGCAGCGCCCTCGGGAACTTCTGTGCTGGAACCCCCGGGCTCCGGTAACGGCACAAACGGGAGTTTGGCGGTGAGAAGAGGCAACCTGAGCTCCTTCCCTCCCTGCGAACGCCTCGGGGTCCCCGTGACACCGGGGGGCTGCGGGGCCATCTCCTCAGGGGACAGCGGGGCAAGGCCGATCAACAGCGACCAGCCGCCCCAGGGAGGGCAGGAACAGGCACGAGCACCCAGAGGCAGGGAGGGCGCCTCAGCCCCGCCGCGATCCACACAAGGGACGGACTACTTTGCAACCGCACGCCCGTGCGCCTCCGCCTTGAGCAGAAGGCTGGCCTGGCTGAGGCGAGGGAGCCGCAAGGTGCACGAGCGGCGGCCGTGCTAAAAATAACTGCGGCGTGTTAGCAACAGCCTTCCCATTGGCTGCCCGGGCCCGGCGGCGCCTTCGGATTGGTGCGCGGCCTCGGCCAGTGAGCCCGAGGGGGCGTGCGCGGGGGCTGCCGGGGGCTGTAGTCGCTAGGGCGGCGGCCTCCCCCGGCCCGCCCGGCCCCGGCCCGCCCCGCGGGGGTTGGAGGGCTCCGGCCCGGCCGGCCGGGCAAGGCTGGCCGGCCGTAGCAGCCGGGAGAGCCGTTACGCAAGCCGGCGCCGCGGCTGATGCAAGGCTGGGGTTGCGCGGAGCCCTGGGGAAAGGAGGCCGCGGAGGTGACGGTCCCGGGGCCGGCTGGGCGGATCGGGGGCGGGGGGGTTGGCGGACACCTGCACCCCCCGAAGGCCGAACCTCGGCCGCCCGCCAGCAAGGTGAAGGCACCCACCGAGCGCCACGTGGCGTTTTGTTCCGCAGATAAAAACTGCACAAGGCCAGACAAAGAGGGGATGCCGGGGGTGGTAACAAATCGGTTTCCCAAGAAAACCCCACCCTGGAGCGACGTTCCATCGCATCATCAGCTCTCAGGTTGAAAGGTTTCATTTATCGCCCATTTTCAAAAGGGACAAAGACCGCAGACGCTTCTTCCCCATGCCGCTCCGCGTCCCTGGGGTTAAATAATTGTAGCAACCCCCCTCGCCCCCTTTTCCACAGAGATCCCCGGCGGCTTCCCAGGCTTGGTTTGCCCTCCGGAACCCTTTACCCTGTGCCACTGAGGAGGAGCTCTTCGGGAGCCAGTCCACACCACGCTGTCCTTCCACCCTCGCTCATTTTCCCACTGGTTTAAAAAAAAAAAAAACCCAACCCTGAACAACTTTTGAAGTTTGGTTGGTTTTTTTTCCCTGCAGGGGAAGGGGGAGGGGATTTATGACAGCTATTATGAGCAGCCTTATTTTCATCGCTCCCTAGTTTAAAAGAAATCTAGTTACAAAAGAACGCGCTCCCCCCCCCCCCCCAAAATGCTTTGCTGGAAACAAAACCAAGCTGTCAGCCAGAGATCAGGAAATTCAAATGACTGCGCTATTTTTAGCATCATTAAGAAAAAAAAGGCAATTACATTTCTCAAATTCTACTGCCGTTTTAACAAGGTGTTACTAAGAGGGCGTTACACCATTAGGGCTCTTTAAAATACCTGTGCCTTGACCGTGCTCCTTTAATTACCGCGCCGCCCCGGTACACCGGCAGGCAGAGGAATCCCGTCACCGTATCCGCTCACGCGCTCTCAGCCATTTGGGTGTACGTCAAAGCGAAGCTACCCAGCCACGTGCGCGCAGGGAGGGCAAGAATCGCCAGGCCGCCGGGACTGAGCTCGTTTTGCCGGGTTATTTAATGCCAAGGAAGGGCGGTTGGGTTATAATCGGGCGTAATTAATGCCGCCATACCCTCAATCCACGTTACATTCGTGTCACGCGACAACCTCAAGGAAATGAAAAATTCTTTCCTGCTACCGAAACAGGCAAACATCTCCAGCTGATCCCTGTAACGAGAAAACAACAGCTCCTCCCCAGGGGTTTCAGAAGCAGGGTTCTGTCTATGCAATTCCCGCAGGAAAGGCTCGCAGGCAGACCCCAGGCCTTCGCCTACCTTCGGGGCTTTTTGTAAAGGAGGGTAACGCTTCGGGCTCAAGGGCTTTGCCGAGCCAAGGCGTAGATGATTCAAAGGACCGGAGGTGTGTTACGGCGCTGCTCGCTCCGCTCGGCTGTAGCTGTGGCTGGTAGTTGGTCTGAAGAGACACCTCGGAGGGAACGTTCACGTTTCAGCAGGCAGCGAGCGATGCCTGGTCAGTGCTGGCAACAGAGGCCAATTACTTCATAGGCCAAAAGGTGCCATCTCTCCCCCTCAGTGCAAATATTTGAAATAAAGGGGTTTTTTTACTTCTTACATAACATCCCTTTGATTAAAAAAGGAGGAAAAAAGCCATAACCCTTCCTAGGAAAGCAATGGCAAGAAGACACGTTTAGCTCCGTTGCAATGAGGCTTTGCAGGCACAGAGCCGTCCCTCCCGCCCCTCCTCACAGTTGTCACGCGAGTGCTTCACAGCTGGCGGCCGGGGAGCCCCTCAATCAGGCTGCTTGAGACTCCAGGGTCTGGCGAAGCCCTTCCAGAGCTTGGCAGGCACACAGCAGCAGGACAGGTCTTGTCTCATTCCCCCCGCCCCCCGCAGGGAAGCTCGCCCTGTTAGCGTGCGCTCTGCTCTCCAGGACTGCCGGGAAATTCTCCTTCTGCTGAAGAAGTACTTTTAAAGACCTGTTTAGGTAAGAAATATCGCACTTTTCTAGGGGCCCTGCCTGGGTTTCGTGTGCTGGTGAACAGCCATCACGACCGCCCAAGCAAGGCTGAGGTTTTTCTGGGCCGCCCCACTCTACCCGTTACGCGTCTGAATTAGGAGCTTCAGGGCAACGTCCCGTCCGTGCTCTGAAAGTACCAGAAAGGCAGCGGCGCTGAGCACCGGCAGCGGTTGGCATTCTCCCCAGAGCTGTCTGAGCAAACAAGGCAAAGGGGGAAAAAGCCTGTCCCTCCCTCTCTCCACCTGCCCAGTGACTCAGAACAACTAGAAATGGCAGCCTGACCCTCACGGCTGCCAGAAGGCAGACCCATATACCCGGCAGCCAGAGCGAGGGCACCCGCGGTGCCAAGAAAGTGAGTATGCTCAGCCCTTTTTGGGGGTGGGGGAAGGGATGGGGACACTCGTATCTCTATAGCAACCCCTGCCTGGCTGATCCTGCTAAATGAACGGGAACGAGGGCTGCTCTAAAATTAGATCTTCCAGGGGTCCCCGCACCAGGGGCGGTAACTGAGACAAAAGAAATAATACCACCTTCATTTCCCTCTGCCTTCCCCGAACCGCTTCTGTTATCTTAGAAGCTTCCAGGAAAGAAAAGCAAGCAAAAAATACGTAAAAACCTTCTGCATTTCTAGTGTGATAATTCAGGTGGCCAGACTGAGAGCAAGCGATAAATTCTGGTTGAAGTGATAAAAGTTCCAGGTACGAAAAAAATCTGCACGTCACGCCCTGCTTGTAAAGAAACACGAGCTTTACAATGGCTCTGACGCGGGCTTTCCAGGCAGGAACAAGGGGCAGCTGCTCGGTCAGGTAGGAATACTCGGGAGAGTGGGTTTGCCGGAACCAGAGGAGCAGTTGGCTCCGAGCGGCTTGGTGAATGGCACCCACCTTGGTAAAAATTAACCAGAAGGCGTGTAAGTGAAGCAGGGGGAGAGGACGTACAGATACCCTCAGGAGCGCAAAAAGCTTGGAAGAGAAACCTGACAGAATTAATAGCTGGGGGAGGAGAGGGAGGAGCAGCTGAGATGGCTGTAGGATCAGTCATAGCTACAGCCAGCTGCAGGAGGAAGAAATTATTTGCAAGGGAAGGATGATCACAGCTTGTCTGCTTGTTTTTGCTCTTATCCTTAACACCCAAATGGCTGGAGCAGGCAGAAGAGGTATTTAAGCTGGAGGGGAGTTAGAGGAAACAGTACTATAGCCCTAGGGGAACAACTCAAGTCCCAGAAGGCAGGACACAGGCTCTGCACCCCGAGAACGTGCAAAGGGAATGCCATTCCTGCAGCACACGCTCCGCTCAGACTAGGAAGATTTTAAGGACTACGGGGCATGCTGAGCTAGGACCCTAATCTAGCCATTCGGGGAGTGCGTGCGCTGGTAGGGAACGCGGTTCCGCCTCTGCATAAAGGCACCCGGCTCCCCGATCTCTGCTGAGCCAACAGACTGCTTTTAGCCTGTGCTGGTATTTGACAAACAAGCAGCCTCTGGGTTTCAGCACGCACAGGGCTAATAGCCCAGAACACAATAGTCGGTTTCCAGTTACAGCAGGGAAGGCTTTAACTTATTCACAAGAACAGGATAGCGAGTCAAATAGCTTAGTAGGTTTTAGAAAGGGATTGGATGTTTGCATGGTGAAACAACATCCACAGCCGCATTAGCTAGGATAAGGGTTACAAGCTCAGCGATCCTCACGCTACGGGACAAAACGATCAGTGGCCGGGATCACAGGCAGACAAAAGCGATAGCCATTCCCTGCAGCTCCTTGCAGCAAGGTCACATGGCCATAAGCAGGCACGGTCAGAAACCAGATAACCCATTATGCAGTTCTAGCTGGGCTAATCCTGCGTGTCCCCAGAAAGCTCCAGAGAGGTTAGGCACAGAATGAACCGGACAGAAATCCTTGCTATACATTAAAAAAACCCAAAAGAAGAAGCTTTATTGGTATACATCCTACAAAAACAGTTACAAGAAAGGGCCTTGGATTAATCTGTCAGAGAAAACATGGAACAGCTGTGCTCTCCCTAGGAAAGCACCAGCCATGAGCAGGTTCCTTACAAAACAGGGCAGCATGGAAATATACTGGAGAAAAGGAGGAGGGGGAGTGGACACATGGGATTGGCGCTCTGTTCCTCAGTACCGATGCGCGAGGACATTTCTAGCAATCGAGAGGAGGCCTGGTAAGAACACGCACGTGCTTCCCCACACCAGAAAGGGCGCTTGGTTTTTACTGAGCCGGCCTCCTCCACGTGAAAACACTTGCACACCAGGATTTTTATAGCGAGCTGGGATGGCTACTAGCAGAGCTTCTGAAAAGGGAAGAGACTGTAACCCACACTTGCTCCTTCCAAGAGTCAGTTCTGATCAGGTTTCAGTCCCCACTCCGTCTGTTACTTCTCCAACCCCAAGTATACGACTGAATTCGTACTGGTTTAGAAAAAAAACGTAATCAACCGGTTTTCGATAACAGTAAAGTCCAGAGACGTTCCAAGACCCTCTCGCCAACCTGACAGAGGCGCAGCCGTGTACGGACAGGATCACCTCTTCTTGAAGCCATACTTTTTCCGTTCATAGAAGAGATCTGTCTTGGAACTGCCCAGGTTGACGATCTTAGGGCAACCATCTCTCTGTAAGAAGAAAAGAGGATGTACATGAGGAAACAGAACATCATCACCACTTAACACAGTTCTAGTAGGTTCTCGGTTCCCACGCTCCTCACCCTGTCCTCAACGCGCACTTCCAACACCTGCGCAGACAAACTTGCCTTCCAGTGCTGGTTACCACCAGCAAGAGAGCGGAAGAGAGGAGAGGCTGGACACGTTGTTAACATTACTGTGGGACATTCTCCTCCTCGGGGTGAAGGTGGAAAACAGCGCGTAGAACATCAGCAGTCTAATGAAAAGGATGCTCAGTGCCTCAAGACTGGATTCTTTCTAAATCAGGACATGCAGGATTTATAGGGCTTGGAGGAATAACCTTTCCCCTCTTTAGCAAAAAAGAATCTTCTTGGTTTAGCCACTCTCCTGTTTAGGGACCCCTCTCAGCCACGACAGCAGAACTGAATCTCACATTTCCCGCATCCTGGATTGATTACCGCAGAGGCTGTATGGTCATCGTGGGAGAGGACAGCTATTCACAGCAGCTACAAGGAGAAGTTCTTGTACCTGAATTCCAGCGGACAGTGAGAAAAAAGCCACAAGAAAAGCAAGAAGGGGAACCCGAGAGCCCCAGCTCAGAGGCGCGGTTGCAAAGACAAATCAGAGAGGCACCTCTTAGTGTACCAGGGAACATTTGCCCGGGGGCCACCTGAGCCCAGCATCTGCAGAACACCTGCGGGCAAAATGTGGCAAGAGCAGCTGAGGGGCTCAGCAGGCAGACAAACGTGTGTCCTTGGCTGTTGTGTAAGCCCGAGCGGATGAGATCTAGAAAGCCTCTGGGCAGATATCAGCTGCTGCAGGAACTGCACCCAAGCTGCCCCACCGATACCTGCTCCTGCGCAGGAGGTGCAACCCATTGGGAAGGGTCTGCATGGTAGAAATAAGAGGGGGGGGGGGAAGAATTCATCCCTCCCCCCTACACCCGCCACGTCCCATCTGTAGCTACTGTCTCCTTGCTTAGTTTTGAACCTCAATAGTAGGAGTCTTCCAAGCCTCGCCTCCCCCCACCCAGGGCTCTGTGACAACCTTGACCGCGTTATTGCAGGGCTCTGTTCACTCCTCCACCTCCTCCTAAGGAGGCAGCACATGAGCACACTCCTGTCCCCAGGAAAGATTACTTTTTGCAGCTCGCACTGTCCTGGGTGATAGTGTGGGATTTTGGCCCTGACCCATAGATCAAAGTGGCGTGAAACAACGCCTCATCCCTCCCTCCGTCAAAACAAATGAACCAGGAGTAACCAGGCCCTTTGCCTCGTGTCCAAAGGCATTCCGCCTCCTCCCTCCATTTTGGTATCTGCTTCCTTGCTTCACTGTCTTTCCCAGTCTTTCTCCGAGGATGAAGGAAGGGCTGTGAGTGAAACCTCTGGGTGTCAGAGCTTCAGGTACAGAGCTCTGTCCACCTGCTTTTCTCACTCGCATCAGCGCCAGCTACCATAACTGTGACGGGCAGCCCACTTAACTTTCCTTCTTCTGGGCACCCTACACCCGTGCCGGCACTTTTCAATCCTGCAAGTTAATCGTGTCAAATCTGCTGTTTCAGATCTGCAATAATCCCTAACATTTGGTACAGAGCAACTGTCTGCACCCACAGCAGCCTTCACCCAGCTGTCAAAACCTCAGTTCTGACTTGTCATTCTCCTGCTCCTCCAGCCCTAGGTTTTCTACAGTCCTCCCTTGCAGAGCAGCTGGCTATTTCACACCTGAACCAGACGTGATAAGCTACAGGTGAGCTTAGGTTACAACACCTATCGGGAATCAGTATGAATCAGTAAAAAGAAAACCAACGCTATTTTACTCATGACTTAGCAAGCCAGGTGCCTTGGTTCCAAAGGCAAGTGAACAAAACTACTGTTTCTTACAGAATTTCCCAAGCAGGAGGCAGCACCACCATCACAGCATTTATATCTGTATTTAGATACCAGCAAGGATTATAGTCCTGTCAGATCTAACGACTAAATTCAGCCGAGGACCTGCCCCTGTCCTGAACGCAGCTGCAGGCCTCTGCAGAAAAGGTAGGCACGGCACAGAATTAAGACAGCAACTCCCTCAAGCTGAGCGTGTTCCTGTAAATCACCCTGAACCATTCCTTCAGCACGTTCTCCGCACGGTGTGCTGTCGGTGGCACCGGCAAAGCACCAAACAACCTTTCACAGACACTCTCACAGCTATCAGGTCCGTATGCTGGGGATACCGCAACTGTAAGCACCGTGTTCTTGCTCTTCCCAGCACCTCGCCTGCAGTTCTTCACGTCCTGCGCCCACTGCGCTGGGTATCAACAAATGCCTCACAGGGGGGAGCAGCTGCCTCCTGGCACATGCGCAGCTGCTATCTTTCAGCGCAAGAAGATTATAAAAAGATTATAGTGCTGTGGACCGTAGAAATAAGGGATAGTTACACCAGAAAGTGTTAGCAGAAAAAGAGATGCCCACATTATAGGCCATTCCAGAGAAGAATAAAAAAAATAAACCACGTCTCAGTGAAATTATACAAGAAGCTTTAAACTCGTAAGACACAATCAGTGCAGACACTGGACACTAAGATCCAACTTTATGTTGTTATCCAAAGGAAAACACAGGTGGTGATTCCACAGGCCTTACAGTACTGTACGCGCCCTCGGTCGGTGTCTGATAACGGACTTCCGCTGAGGAGCTGCTGCCTCCACTGCCTCTGCAGTGTCTGCAGGAGCTCTGACCCTGGTAAAACCTAGCCTGAGAGATCCAGCAAGGTAACAACTTGAAGCGGTAACAGGCAGCGCGGTAGAGGAAGAGAACCGTGAGCACGCAGTGCAAAGCAGTCAAAAGGTCCGGCGGGGTGAAGAGGGTACCACCACGTCAAAATGCTACGACATCTCCAAATGGTTTGCAAACACGGAGCTACCAACAGGGTAAGAAAGGCACAAGGGGATGAAAACCAGTACCAATACTGGTAGCGGAAGGCAAGCGCCCCACGGCCCAGCACTGATTTCACTAGCTCCAAGCCCCTTAAAGACAAGCACGGCTACTGAATAGACACAGCCAATTCCACGGGAGCCTGGATGACAACATACATCTTTTTCCTGGATGGTGCACTCCTTGCAGTAGTAGGCGTCGGACACTCCCGGCCCCCCGCAGATCACACAGCGCCCTTGGTACGAGCCGTAGTTACACTCATCACATATGCGCACGAGAGTGCAGGGCCGCACGTAGGAGTCACAGATCACGCATTTGCCATCACCTGCAAGGACAGCAGAGCCTTCAGTTACAGAACCCCCCCTTCGCCGCCCCCACAGGAAAAGCTTCCCAAAGAACTTGCCTGTACACTCAAGGACAAAACAACTGAACTGCAGAAGTTTATCGTGCAGGCACAGAGTGAAACTTTGTATTTGCACACCCTTGAGAAGATCAAGGGCCAGTACCCTGCAGTATTTATCATGGAATCACAGAACAGTTTGGGTTGGAAGGGACCTTAAAGCCCATCCAGTTCCAACCCCCTGCCATGGGCAGGGACACCCTCCACTAGGGCAGGTTGCTCAGAGCCTCATCCAGCCTGGCCTTGAACACTGCCAGGGATGGGGCACCCACAGCTTCTCTGGGCAGCCTGTCCCAGTGCCTCACCACCCTCTCTGGGAAGAATTTTTTCCTGATATCTAATCTAAAATCATGCACTCACAATGCATGAAGAAACCCAAAGTCACTTCTGTGATTAGCCAACACCCACTTAGATCATACCACTACTTTTACTCTAGAACTTTTCCTTTATTTTTCACTTATGAGAACATGCTGGAGACAGGACTGGCACCCTCACCTACACAGAAGGAGCAGTGTAAGCTTCTCCCACAGTGCCCCATCAACAGAAGTCTGGAGTTACTATCCTCAAAGAGATGAGATACGAGATCGTACTCGTGGTCTTTTTAATCCTTCATCTGTGAGAAGGCCAAAGGCAGGGCAAACTGGCATAAACAGCCGTTTCACAAAAGTTCCTCTTGCTTTCTCACAAGGAACTGAGTGAAATTCTAGTACTCTTATCGTACAGGCAAGCAGCCATCAGATGCCACTGACAGTCTCTGCCGTGCTGGACCTTATTCAAAACACTGACCTAGGGCTGAAAGGCCTCATATGCTATTACCAGTTCCCAAGGCATCTAATCCTGCCTCCCACAAACAGCTCAGCTAACCTCAGCTAACAACCTCCCACAAACAACTCAGCTAAGGCTGAGAGAGTTGGGCTTGTTCAGCCTGGAGAAGGGAAGGCTCCAGGGAGACCTTACAGCACCTTCCAGTGCCTGAAGGGGCTACAAGGAAGCTGGGGGGGACTTTTTACAAGGGCAGGGAGTGACAGGACAAGGGGTAACAGGTTTCAATTGAAAGCGGGGAGATTCAGATTGGATGTCAGGAAGAAATTCTTCCTGGAGAGGGAGGTGAGGCACTAGGACAGGCTGCCCAGAGCAGCTGTGGATGCCCCATCCCTGGCAGTGTTCAAGGCCAGGCTGGATGAGGCTTGGAGCAACCTGCCCTAGTGGAGGGTGTCCCTGCCCATGGCAGGGGGTTGGAACTGGATGGGCCCTTCCAACCCAAACCGTTCCGTGATTCTATAACCTGCTCTTAAATCTTCAGGACAACGGCCCTCAACTACTACCAATGGGAATCTGTTTCACTGCTGAGTGCTCCTGCAAACAGTCCTGTTGCTTCAGGCTGTGCTCATATTCCACTTTGCTTATTTTCATACTATTTTTAGTCACGAACTAGTCATTTTATTTGTTCTGTTCCCCTACAAGGCTGTAATGACAGGTCATGCTCTTTCTTCTACAGCTGACCACTGGCATTTGATTCTGGGGTGGGGGGTTTCTGCTCAAACTCCAGATGTCCCATTCCCCTCCCCCCCAATTTCTTATTCTCCTAGATGCTGAATGAAACCTTTCTCAAGGTGTGAAAGATTCCAAGAATGCATTTTTTTTCCTGCTGTGAAATGATCAGGCTGATAATTCTGTGTTACAGATTACCAGGAATCAATCAAGAAGTGACCGTAGCCTCAGCTACTGCAAATGCTGGCAGCATATACTCAGGACAGCACGCATTCGTGTGACTGCCAGTCTGGGCACTTAACTTTGTAAGTGTCCATCGATTTACACCTGCAATACACAAGTAACTTCCCATCTCGAAGAGTGGCATCAACTTTGGGGTTAAAGCTAAGGTAGAATCCAACCCTTACACTAAACTGTACCCTCTAACCACAGCACCACTTTCTCAAGCAACTACATGTGGGAGCTATACTTACATTTTTCACAGAGTCTTCCAATTGCTGTAAGAAGAAGAAAAAAAAATTATTTGAGACAGAAGCAGATGAAAAAATACAAGGAACTACAAGCTTGAATATCAAATAATTATCTACTGTGGTGAGCAGTCTTTAAGAAAAACCCCAGTAACAGTATGAGCATAAATACCAACATATTTCTGATAAAATCTCCTCCTGGAGACATTTACCAAGATCAAAGTTCAGCGGCACGGTGAATGCGCAATGACACCCACTGACAGTACGAAAAACTACATTCATTATTCCATTTCAAATGTAGCCAATGTACCTGACCAAAGGAAATCTTCTACATGAGTCTTGGCATAGCCTTTACGCTGGTTTTAATGAGACAAAAAAAATAAAATCAAGTGTTTACTTGATTTAAGGCAGCCCAAATACCTTCTTCACTTGAGAGCATGAAGGTAGTTATCTTAGAAATCACTTCTCCAGGAAACACACAACAATGATGCTAGTAACTTGGATAAATGCCCTAAATATCAAGTTCCAAAGATCAGATGTCCACCTTCACAAAGGCTAGAGTGATTCAGCTGAAGTTTTAGGGCCAAGGCTGGAAATGAACCTTCAACATCGATAGGGTGTTACCTGCAATAACTGCTCTAAAAAAGAAGTTTCCTATGGCCAGTGCAGTTGGATATTTTATGTGTACGGGTCTTTCAGAAAACTGCATGTTAAACTTGCTTTTCCAAGGAGAGAAAAGCATCTGGAAGAGACATTTCACCTTCTAATCTTGTATAAGATTCCTTTCAGACTTAGCAGGGCCAATTCTGACCCAAGTGACAAGAATGAAGTTCACTATCTGTGTACAAGGAAGCTGGGGGGGACTTTTTACAAGGGCAGGGAGTGACAGGCCAAGGGGTAACAGGTTTAAATTGAAAGAGGGGAGATTTAGATTGGATATCAGGAAGAAATTCTTCCCGGAGAGGGTGGTGAGGCACTGGGACAGGCTGCCCAGAGAAGCTGTGGGTGCCCCATCCCTGGGAGTGTTCAAGGCCAGGCTGGATGAGGCTTGGAGCAACCTGCCCTAGTGGAGGGTGTCCCTGCCCATGGCAGAGGGTTGGAACTGGATGGGCTTTAAGGGCCCTCCAACCCAAACCGTTCTGTGACTCCATGATTTTGTCTTGCAGCCAGGAAGATGCTCCCGGTGCTTCAGCTCGTTCCCCTGGCTGCACTGGTGTGGCCAACACGGCGGGAGTACACCAAACTCATATTTTCTGTGTGCGCTTTCTCTGCTCCCCCCTCCCCCGAGGCAGCAGAGGCGGCTGCTGCGCAGGCGTCACGGCCTTCCCGCTCTGCCGGCGGAGGGCCAGGCGCACCCCCGGGGGAAGCGCCCGGGACAGGGGGTCAGGGCCGGCGGCCTTCCTTACAGACCCTCCTCTCCCCCGGCAGGGGCAGAACCCATAAAACACGGCAAACCACCCAAGAAAAGAGAAATAAAAGGGGGAGCGAGGCGGGCGCCCCTCCCCCCCCCCCCCGGGACCAGGCCTCACGGCCACGCGCGCGCCTCACGGCCCCTAACGGCCACGCGGGCGCCTCCCCCTGGCCCCGCGGCGGAGAGGGGGCGAGGGGGGCACAGCGCCGGGACTCACCCACGCCCGCCTGCTTGCGGCAGAAGATGAGGTCCGGGTGGTGCTTGGCCATGGCGAATGCGACACCCTCCCGGCGCTGCCGCCGCTCCGCGCGCTCCCCTCCGACCCGCGCTCCCCGTCGCCCCCGGTCCTGGCTGGGGTGAGGACAGCGGCAGCCAAAGCACCGCCCCCAGCGGGAACGCCGGAGGGCGATCGCGCCGACGGCTGCCGCCAACAACTCTCTCCGCCGAGCCGCTCCATCGTTAACCTCCTCCCGACTAGGGGAGACCCGCGTCGCGGCTGGTGGTCCTACATCTTGGCGCGTGTACCTCCCTGCCAGGACCTGCGCGGCCCCGCCCCGCGGCGCCCCGCCTCCGCGCCGGCCGTGAGAAAGGGGCCGCGTGACGCCATCGGGGCGCGACTTCATCTTTGTCAGTGAACAAAATGGCGCCGTACTGCGTCCTGGCGGCTCGGCTGCGGGTGAGCGGGGCGGCGGCGGCACGGGGCCGGGGGGGGGGGGTGGCGGCGGCGGGTGGGAGCCGCGGCGGGGTGAGCACCGTTACTCGCCGGCCGCCCGGCCGCCCGCAGCCGGTGGTGCGTTTGGTCCCGTCCCCGCGTGTCCCCGCCTCCGCGTGTAGGTCAGCGTGTCCCCGGCGCGGCCTAGCGCCCCGTTTCTATGGCGATGGCGGGGAGGCCGTGGCGGCTGGGCGGTCGCCTCCCGGGCCCCGGGGCAGGGCTTCTCCCGCCGCCGGGCTCGGCCGGTCGTCAAGGTGAACGCAAGGTGAACGGGGCGGCGGGGACGTGGCCTGGCCCCGCCGCCTTCCCCCGCCCCGGCGGGCTGGGCCGGCTGGCAGACCCCGGGCCCGGCGGGCGGTGAGCCTGAGGGCGCGGGCCCTAACGGCGGGATCAAAACCCGTTGCCGGCGGCTGTGCCGCCGCCTTCTTCCCGGCTTTTATTCCCTCTCCGCGTCGGCGTGCGGCAGCGCAAGGTGACTCGTCAGTTGTGCGAGGGAGGGCAAAGGTGCTCCATCTTCGGGCTCCTCGGCTTCGGAATTCCCCCTTCTAGCGGCAGCAGGGGCCCTTGGCCGACGAGATGCGAGGGTCTGGGTTGCGAGCGGCACCTGGAAAGACCGACGCAGCAGCCTCGACGGGCGCGTTAACCGCCTTTTTCTCCAAGGCGGCGACAGTGATTCTCAGTCGTGCCTGTCGTGACCTCTGAATATCGCGTCTGCCTGTAACACGCCCTCAGCGCAGAGACCTCTCGCTCGAGACACTGTTGTGTCTAATGTGTACTCCGTAGTAAAGCGTTCATGCTCTTTTAAGGGCCAGGAGGCCAATACCAGGCTGCAATTCCCTGGGTTTAGGGCTGCTGACAGGGGCCAGGAAGCCTGGGCTCCCCGCGGTAAAGCAGGTGATGGTCGGGCAGTTTAACTTCCCGTGACCTTGGCCAACGGGCTCCCTTTTCCAGGGAGCCGAAGAAAGAACTTGGCTTCTGGTGTTCTGAAAGTACTTTGTGGAGCTTAATTCCCGTTCTGTGTTCCCTCCTTCATTTAGAGGCTTTTTTAATTTGAGCAAAAGTTACAGGATAGCCCCGTTTCGGTTAACCGGGCGTGTTCATTCCTCAGCGTGAAGTAGTTTTTAATTCGTACTTTGAACAGAAAGGACCGCTCATCAAACGAAGGCAAAGCATTTGTTAGGATGGTGAGGCGGCTCTCTCATTGCGTGAGAACACGCAGTCGTTTGCTGACATTAACGTGGCGTGACGTAAAACTCTGGCTGTGGTAGCACAGTGAATGTGGGGAATTTAGCGTTCTGGGAGGCTGCCTTCTGCTGTCAGGCTCAGGGCGTGTGGTTTGTTCCTCTCTGATGGCAGCCAGGCGTGCTTCTAGGCGATCTCTTTCGGAGGCAATTGGGGTTGTTTCCAGGTACGTAGCAGCCTAGAGGTCAGTGGATGTGTGGATGGCCTTGCAGTCACTGTCACAGCGCCACCACTGAGCATGGCACACTATTAGCATCGGTTCTACTCATCTCCTGAATTGTGGTGGGGTTGGAGCTGCGTGGCAGGCTTACCTTTGGGGGAATTAAATTGGAATTAGCCTGCTTCGGGCTGGCTGTCCTATTTAAAGTACAGTTTTTCTAATACCTTCCAAGGGTCGGGATCTCTTTCATGCCGGTCCGAGAGATGCCTTTAGGAGCATCCCATTTCTCGAGGCATGTCGGCTGACGATCGACTGAAAGAGCAGCGCTGTAAAATTAAACTGTCTGAAGTATCAGGGGTGTATTGAAGGCCTTGGAAGTACTGGAACTGCGTACGGGAAGCTTTGTGCGCGCTGGCAAAACGCGGTGTTGGCTAGAGCCGAAGTGATCTTCAGACCCCTAATTTTGGTTGCTCTTTGAAGGTGGGTCTGTAAAATTAGACTGCATTTACAATTCGATTATACCACGCTGCTTTATTTTTAGGCAGAATCATGGTGAATCTTGGAAACTTGGCCAGTGTTCTTAGATCTGGGAGGATGAGGAAAGATGGTATTTTGGGTTTCAGCTAGGATTTCTAGGAGTGATTTCCCAGATAGGAATGCACGTTAGCACAGTTGCTACTCTTCTGAACGTGAGCTTTTGCTTACTGGACTCATCTCCCGTATCTGCTGCCAGGATGTAAGGTAGCTTTTGAATTCAGACTTCTCTTGCATCTGGACCGCTCACAGGGTTGAGCTAAGTGCAAGATGGTGAGCTTTTAAAATCTCTAACGATAAATGTTGGCTCCCTTAAGGAGGTTTCAAAAATAATGACCCAGTTACTAAGCTGGCTTTTTTGTGTCTTTTAAGGAAGCTTGCCACCTACCAAAACACCAATAGACTTAGGAGCCCTTTGAATGCTTACTGCCATTTCTCTCACTGAGATCCGAGTAAGGACGCTCAGGTGCTGGGATAACACATTCAGTGCCAGAGGTCGCTCGGCGTGTTTGCTGGGTGATCCATCCAGAAATTAAAAAGGAAAGCGTATAGGTGGCTGGCTGCCGACTTCCCCTGGCTGTTGGTCTCGAGGCACTACTCAGTATAAAAAAAATAAGCCCCCCCAGACCACCTACTGTTTCAGGGAAGAGTGAAAGGGAATGAAGCTGGAAACCGTTAGGCTCATGGTTTTTCCTTAATTGTGTGGTTCTGCTGCCTCATTTCTGAGGGTACAGTGTGGAAAAAGGACAGGCACAAAGAATCAACGGGTGTGATCAGGAATACGCTGTCGAGTCTTGCCGAGGAGGGATGAGACTCTTGAACCAGGCAGCGTGTGCTGTTGCTCACTTCTGGTGATGGATCCTTCGGCTTGTGGGGTGCCAACATGAGAACAACCATACTGAACCAAATTAATTCCCAGCAGGGTAGGGATGTGGGGTGGGATTTAGATCCCAGTGCGATGAAGATAGGTTTCTTTTAAAAGCTGCCTTGTAAGAGTCTCACGTAGACAAAAATGATTCTCTAGACTTCTGAAGCGGGTTGGCTTAGGTGATCATTTGTACCTGGTCTTAGGCCATCACAGAAACAGACCTTTGATGTTCCAGACCTCTGTTGCCGCTCTCCACGTTCAGATCCTTCACCTCAAACCCGCTCATTTCTCTCCCTTCCCGCTTCCGGTAGCCTGGAGCTGTGGTCAAGCAGAAGCCAACCACTTTGTATTGCTATTTCTGCGACTGCCGTTTGAACGAACGCTAAGTTTCACCGAGCCGTTTAATGAGTAAAGAAGGTACATGGGTGTGTTAAGTTCAAATGGTGACGATTTGATCTGATGTGTTTCTTGGCACCTCTTTTAGGACAGCCCTGCTTCAGCTTTTTATCGTAGTCATCTCTGGTCCCAGGCGAGACTAGAAAGCGCTGAGGCTCCTGCCGTTGCTTTAGTTTGCAAATCTGTTCTCCTTCTGCACGTTCCAGTTTCCAACCCTGACAAGCAAACAAGAGATTTGGATACAAACTGGTGATTATTTCAGGCAATGTTTAGAATGCTGATAACGTGAAAACTGGAAAAAATATTCACAGGGAAAAATGAAAAATGCTTGAACAGATCTAAAGAGTTGACTAGCGTTTTTGATAAGGCAAAACCAGTGCTCGGTCCTGGGATTGTGTCCAGAGCAGGGAATATTTGCTGATTGACGGCCATGCATACGAAAGGGATAGCTAGTGCAGTACCACTGTGTTTATTAACCTGTACTTACCAAAACCTCATCGTGCTAAAGTCGAGGGTGAATACCAAGACAAGGATTAAAGTGTAATACCGGAGGAGGAAGGCGGCTGAACTCTTCAGTCTGTTTCTAGACTTTCAGTGCCAATGACTGAGACTTTCGAAGGATGTAAGACTTGTGTGTGCCAAATCCCTGGAAGATTTTATGGAGGCTGGACTCTGACTCAGTTGTCAAAGCTGCACAGAGCCTTTTAACCCTGGGCACTGACCTGTCTCCTCCCGGTCTGGTGCTGTAAAGGTGTCCCACCACAGCCTGCCCTTCTCAGGCTTCCCTGTTCTTTCCAGGGAACAGTTTCGCTGTGGAGGCTGCCAAGCGAAATTTTGGCTTTTGGGGGGTTTTATGGCATTTTCTGCTGCTGTATTCAGCCATCGGTGCAGTCAATCTGCCCTGCTGTTAACTCATGTGTGGGGCAAGTGCATGGCTTTTCCTAGGGGAAAGGTGAGGGTGTCTTTGGGAGAGCAAGGATAAATAACACGTGGATCTGCGCAGCCAGGGTGGTGAAGCCGATGTTTGTTCCGCATCTTGCCCCAGTCCCGCTCTGCGTTACATCGTAGGCCAGGCACGTACGCTGAAGTCGCTCCAGCTAGCGCTGAAACGCATCCCACCTTGTGTGGGACTACGGTAAGCTTTGCAACGATATGCAGGGACCCTGCAGAGGGAACTTCGTATGTGACGGGGGAATCCCAGGAATAACAACTGAAAAACGATTGCTTTATTGATGTATTATAGGAATTTTTTCTGCAAGGTTCCAGTGCTAATACTCTCCTTTTTCCAGCATGCCTTGAAGAGTGGGGTACGACGCTACCATGTTGCTCCTGTCCTGTGCCAGCGGGCCAAGGTGGCCATGAGCCACTTTGAGCCTAACGAACACATAAATTATGAGAAGCTGGAGAAGAACATCAACATTGTCCGTAAGAGGTAAGAGCAGAGGAGGGCAGAGGGGTCAGTGTGCAGAACTCAGCTCTGCGGTGACGGGAGAGGAGGAGAAAAATGTTGTGGGGCCCTGGCATAGGGAAGATTTACTCGGGAGAGCAGCTTTGAGCAGTGGCAGTCACAATGGTAGTGAAACACGAGTTGTAGCGTCTCCAGGTACTGGTGGGGCACCGTGGGAAGGGGTGAAGATTACAGTGAAGCACTGCAACATGCAGAGAACCAGGCCAGTGCAGAGGAGGTGCTAGGAAGGGCTTTGTCCTCATTGTTTAATGCCTCCTTTGAGGAGGCTCCACGTCGGCCCTTGCCGCTTTCTGGGCAAACAGCGTGTGGGCAGTGGTCATTGTAGGCTAATGCTCCTTCGCACTTTCGACAGTAAGTGTTCTCCTGTGTTCCACTGTAGGCGTTAGGCATGGAAAGGAGGGCTAGGAATTCGCAGCATACGTAAACACAGTGACCTTAATCTGCTGATAGAGGCTTGCGTGTCTGCTAAGGTGTCGTTCCTGCTCCACTTAACCTTGGCAGTGGTTTGTACGACGTGTCCTTCGGTCTTTGTGTCCTTTGTTAAGCGTGGTAGCTCTCATTTCAGGCCACTGTATCTACTTAATTACTTCTCAGAAGATTTCACCACTGACATAAATAGGTTCCTCAACTGCTACAGCTGCAGGATGAAAGGTCCGAGGTCATGAAACTCTGCTTAGCTGTACTTGCGTCCTGCGGGATCTGGTATTTGTGAATTGAGTCCGACCTCTGTCTCACCTCCATGTTTGCTGTCCTGAGGCGTGACCCCAGAAACCAGCAGACTCGATGTTTCCCTTACTGTATAGGAAGAGTCCAAGAGAAAGCATAAAGTGATGTCAATCCCTATACTTTTGAACTTTCTGGACTGTGCCCTTGTTTTAGCTGGCTGCCAGTTGATATTGTAGTGCTGTAGGAGGAGCACGCCGATTTCTGTGTGCTAATAGGTCTTAACAGCCTGAGCGACACAGGGAAGCGTTCTGTTACGTGCTTAAAAGGGCAAATGTTGAAGTACACAAGATGCAAATACTAAAATTCTTCTCCCCAGGCTTGACCGTCCCCTGACCCTGTCGGAGAAGATTGTATACGGACACCTGGATGACCCAGCAAAGCAGGAGATCGAGCGGGGCAAGACCTACCTGCGCTTACGGCCAGACCGCGTGGCCATGCAGGATGCCACTGCACAGATGGCGATGCTGCAGTTCATCAGCAGCGGGCTGCCCAAAGTGGCTGTGCCTTCCACCATCCACTGTGACCACCTCATCGAAGCCCAGTTGGGTGGCGAGAAGGATCTTCAAAGAGCCAAGGTCACTACTGCAGGCACTTAAATTCGGCTTGGGTTTTTTTTTCCCAGAGGGACAGCCACGAATCAGATATGGTAACAGACTGCCTGTGGTGGTCAGCCCTGCAGATAGGTAGATGCAGAAAGAAACCAGGTAAACGCATCTCTGGGAGTTTTTCAGCTGAGATTCGTCCGTTGCATGGTTTAAAGGACCATGAATGTAGGACAAGCTAGCCTTAATCTGTTAATGATGGAAACCTGGGTCATAGGTGTGTTCTAGAGAGCAAAAGGTATTTCAGCGGAGGGAAGAGGGAAAAATCTGTTTCAGAGGGGAAAACAAGACACATTACTCTAGAGAGCTATGTTCTTTATGCTGCAGTATTGCAGTGGGGAAAACTTCCTGAGCGTGTGTCTGCCTTGCACTGGTGTGTCCTGTGAGGGGGGAGCATGTAACCGCTTTCGTTTCCCAAGCCATTTGCTAGTGGTTAGCTGAAGAATGCTAACTGAAGCCTGTGCGGCTTTCAGGGCTAGCAAGGGTGGGTCTGAATGTGTATAGAAGCGTGGAGGATGTTGGGTTTTATTTGGGAGTTTCAATCTGGTGTTTGTCCAGCTGCTGATTCGCTGCCTCTTCTAAATTTCCCACTGTTTTACTGCTTACTCCTCCACAGGGGATTCTGTTAAATATACACACGTTCACCTCTGTCCTACATACCACAGCGCATCTGCCAAGGGAGAACACGCTCTTAGCACAGCAGGGAGGTGGGGGAAAACTTGTTACTCTGAGTGGACCTAGCCTGAGTCTGCTGTCAGAGCCTGGAGGAATTGTGCCTTGGATGCTGATAGCAACATCTACAAACTGGACAGTTTGTGGGGGTTCAGCTGCATTCTAGGGTTTTAGTCCATATCTGTTCTCAGAAGTCTCTGATGTTGAAGTAACTGCTGCTGGCTTCCTCCTTCAGGCCTCAATAAAGCAACTTCTACCACTCAGGAGCGAATTTGGGGAAGTTGTTGCTCCGCTTGTCTCAGTCCTAAGTTGTGCCCAAGGGGTGCAATTAAGAATTTGGGACTTACTAAATCAGTTTCTTTTCTTCCTTCACCTCCTGTCTTCCCCTTCCCCCTATTCCTGCATTTGTTCCCCGTAGTGCAGTCATATTGGCTGCAGCCCTGAGCTGAGCCGAGTCCCTCCTTTGCCATCCGCTTTCAGCAGAGCAAATGAAGTTTCTGCTCTGCCAGTTGGCACACGATGAATGCTGGCAGGCCGGAGGGTGGTTTGGATCTGCTCCTGGCACATCAGCGTGCTTTACTGGGGGAGGGATGCACAAACAGAGTGAAGTGACCCGTCTCCCGGTGGAAAACGAGGCTTAAAGAACTGCTGCTGCCTCATGGGAAACTTTGAGCAAGTGTGTGCTGAGACAATTCTTCCATTATCTCCAGTTTCCCCTTTCTCTTTATTCTGAGGCGTAGCTGCGTGAGAACGGCCTTTAAGAAACTCTCTCCTCCTAGTACTTATCTTATCTACTCTGCCACTCCTCTGCCAAGAACCATCAGGACATACTTCCTTGGCAACCGTGGTTATTCTTACCAGCAATTTTCACGGTGTGAGTTCCACCAGTAACGATGATGGTGTGGCATCGTGCGAGTCTTAAATGGGGGACCTGGGGGAATGAGCAGTGACACCCACTAACTCCCCTGGCAGCGAGCGACTTCCAGTTCCGTTCCTTCATCTGTAAAAGTAAAGCCAGAATGCTCATCTAAGGGGTTTGAAATGCCTGCACAGCATCTGTAAAGCAAAAGGAACAGCTGGGAGAGAAGGAAGGAGAGGGAAACAGGTTAAACCCACCGCTAAGAATACAAGAAATGAGCAGAGATTAAGTGCCTCAGTGGCAGGGTTTTCCTTTAATTGTGCTATTTCCTTTGTGCTCTTTGGCACTGGAAACTAAAAAAGATACTCGAGTAGAGCTACAAGTGGGAAGACATTAAACGGGCTGTTAGAGCTGCCTGGCAAAGAGTCTTGACCCCTTCTGGTTTTTAGAGCGATGCGCACCTCCCTCTAGCTGCCGCCCAGCCGTGGAGCAAACTACGGGCAGGCACGGCAGGGAAGGGAATGTGTTTGAATGAGCTCTCGACGCACGGAAGAACAGAACGTGTTTTTAATACTGTGCTTCTCCCTGCGTGAATAGGACATAAACCAGGAGGTCTACAACTTCCTAGCGACGGCTGGCGCTAAGTATGGTGTGGGATTCTGGAAACCCGGATCAGGAATCATTCACCAGGTAAAGCGTTACGTGTGTGTTCGTGATCTCGGAGCGTGGCCGAGGCTCTCTTACCTTACGGTGAAGAGAGCGCTCAATTCTCAACTAGAGAAGTTCAGCAGCTAAGGGAAACAACTTGCATTCCTTGGGGCGGTGAGGTTTCTTGCTTGCGCTCTCTGTTATCTTGACAACAGTGGGGTTTTTTAAAGGTTATTCTGGTCAAACTGTAACCTGATGCGTGATTGGGTAGTGCCAAGAGCAGGCCATGTGAATCACCGAAGCCTGAAATATCTTAACTGCTGCAGGCCGGCTCCTCCTGGTGTGACTGGGACGGCACGGTGAGGCCCCGAAGCTGGCTACGTGGGGCTAATGCGAATTGCTTTCGGTGGTAAGGAAAGCACCTTTGGGAACTCTTTTAGGGTTGTTTTGTATGCGCTTGGTTCCATAAAACCCAGGAGAGTATATACGGACACCAAACAGCGCAGCTTGCTTTAAGCACTCAAGAATGGCAACACCTAACGAGTTGCCATGTGAACTGACAGAAATGCAAACCGGTTTCCAAGCTTGAGATGCTCTTCTTAGAGCACTTGCACCTCTAAGGAATATGACAGTCCTAAAATAATCTACCACTTAACGAGGCTTTTCGGCTTTTTAAACCGACAGCACTGGCAGGATTTCCCTGACTGGCTCTTGGATGATCTGCCTTGTGGGTCCAGCAGACGTTTTTCCTTGTTCCTCTGAGCAGCGGCAGGCAGTAAATATTGCAGTGCAGCACGAAGCCAGAGGTGCGGAGAGGAGAACGGATGATGTCCTGTCAGCAGGGCACTTGTAACCTTAGTAACTCATTTTGTGGCTAAGAAAACACAGCACAGAGCTCTTGACCGCACCTGGTCACTTGAACTTGGTGTGACACAACAGAAATGGAACAGGCGAACTCTCCAAACGGTGGTGGGAACACCTCAGGTCATCTGGGCTCTGAAAACCACTCGTACCATCTGTCGTGTGGCAACGTAGCTCTGTGCCGTGGTTACTGGCTTTCCTGTGGCTGGAGAATTCGGTCGTGTTGTGCAGCTTCAGAGTCCAGCTCTGGCAAGGCAAATCCCTGAAAGCAACCTTTTTCATGAACCTTCCAGTGTGTTAATGTGAGCTACAAGCAAGCTGGAAGTACTAGAAGTCAACCCTTGGCCTCCTTGATAAAGGGCCACCTTAGCTCTGTCCAAGTTGTTCCGTAATGCACGCGCTGCGAGTTCCGCGCTTCCCAGGAGGGCTGTCCGTAATGTCGGTATGGCACGTACGCGGCGAGAAGTGCCTTAGTCGGAGTCCTCTGCTGTGTTGCTACCATGGAAAACGCATCGTTTTTCATTCAAGAACCGGTTTGTGGCTTTGCTGGTAGTTGAAGAGTCTCGTGTGGAATCATTAGCAGCAGTAACGGGAGGGCAGCCTCATGGTGTGTGTGTGAGGGGTGGTTCTGTGGGACTGGGTTTTGGCTGGCAGCGTGGATTGGAGGAGCCTGTTGGTGTTCTGCTGTGGGAGCATCAAGTCTACGAAAGGTCTTGCTAGCGCTGGATAGGTGACCTGGCTTGCTCAGCAGTTGATCAAGGGTCTGGAGATGAAGGAACAGACTCTTGAGCCCTAACCAAGGCAGCACCTTAGCAAAGCCTAAACTGGAAGGAACAGGTCTTCCAGTGAAAAAACTGAGGGAATTTTTAAGGCTTCCCTGCTGTCCTGGGATGAGCAGGGATCCCTGGGCTATCTGCGACTTGGTACCTTGTTCTGCCATTACATCCTCCACAAGGAGTTTGGAACACAAGCGACTTTACAGTCCAGAACAAATTCCATTACTTCTTGCTGCTGAAATCTGCAAGTACAAACCAATCTAAATTCTTGTTTTCCTTCTTGCTGTTTTCCTCCTCCTTTCCCAACAGTCAAGCAAGCAAACAATCTGGTTTTATTTTCAGATCATTCTGGAGAACTACTCCTACCCTGGGGTTATGCTGATCGGCACAGATTCGCACACCCCCAACGGAGGTGGCTTGGGAGGAATCTGCATTGGTGTGGGTGGAGCTGATGCTGTGGATGTCATGGCAGGAATCCCTTGGGAGCTCAAATGCCCAAAGGTAGGAGCAAAAGGAACAGTGATCTTTGATGTGAAGGCTGAGATCCATAAGGAACGTTGACTTCCAGGCACTGTGTACCATTACAGTCCTGTTTGTGACCACACACGGGCTTGAACAGCTGGTCTGTGCTTCATTGGCAGCTCCGAGGTTCCATTTCCAGCCTTTTTAGTCAGGGACTGAGAGCGATAGGTGAGCGGTGATCTCCTTTCCGCTGGCCCTGTCAGCGGTTTCAACCCCTGTGCACATGTTCTGATAATTCAGGATTTTCTCCTTTTTGGTATTGTGACCCGGATTATTAGGAAAAATTCCGTGGAATTGTTTTGGCTGCCGAAAGGAAATGGTGTCAGTATTTATTTATTTTTTTTCCCCATGAATGTTGCTCAGGTGATTGGTGTAAAACTGACTGGCAAGCTTTCAGGCTGGAGTTCTCCTAAGGATGTGATCCTGAAAGTGGCTGGCATCCTCACTGTCAAGGGTGGAACTGGTGCCATCATCGAATACCATGGGCCTGGCGTGGATTCCATTTCTTGCACTGGTAAGACAACACCAATCTCTTATCTGGAGTGGATTGTTGCGGGAGCCGGGTGTTGGGTTGTCTCTGGAGGCTGGGAAGGGAATCGAGCAAGAAGTACTACGCTTACACCGGCCAGTTGTGGCTCATGAGTGCTGAATATGAACCAGCAAAAACTGCAGTGGTCTGCAGTGATGCTAATTAGAACCAAACTGGGAGAAGCGTCCCTTCCTTTGGCGTGAAGTGCAGCTGTCGAGCTGGACTTCTCTCCATTTGCATGGCTTAGCTACAGCTTGGAGTATTTGGGTTTACAGACTGAGGAATTTGGGATTTTTCCTCTGTGAAATCAGAGGGACTTGACCTGTGACATCAGCTTCTGGCTCGTTACATGTAACCCAGCAGCTTCTACAGCTTCACTGCTGTGTCCCTGAAAGGCCAAGGTGATCCCAGTGCCCTGAGCAAATAGGGGTGGTTTTTACTGTGTTCCGTGCCCAGAAGCTTTTTACTCAACCCATTACATTTCTCACAAATTTCTGGCCTTTCCAGTAAAGCTAGATGAAGGGACAGGGACAACTGCAGGTAGCAGAGTCACTGCTGTGAATGTATCTGGTGCACAGTGTAGCCAGGGGGGTTCCCTGTCCATCCCTTCAAGGATTTGCAAGAATCACTGTAGCTTTCAGCTCCTTCCTCGCAGAGAAGTCTGGTCGCAGGCACCGTACTGTCTGGGAACACGAGGGGCTGGGCCAGCAGTTACGTAGTTAGCGTGTCCTGCCCAGGTTTCTGTGGCTAATACCCCGGTCTCTGGGCTTTTCTGTCTCTTCCATGGACTGACTTTTGGACAATGGAATGGCCTTGGACTTTCTCCTTGACCCTGTGGTCTTCTCCCATGCCTTCTCTAGGAATGGCAACGATCTGTAACATGGGAGCCGAAATCGGAGCTACCACGTCAGTCTTCCCTTACAACGCACGGATGAAGAAATACTTGGGCAAGACTGGGCGAGCTGGTAAGAGGTTTGGGGGTTGAGGCAGGTAGAAGTATGGGTTCCAGTGAAGGTCTGTTCTGGGAGCAGCATCCTCCCACAGCGGGGTGTGATGTCATTTCCAACTTTGCGTGGTCCCGTAGGTCACCTGCTACAAGCAAGGAGTCCGTAGATGGAAGTATGCGGTGGAAACCCTGTGTTTAGCCGTTCCAAGCTTTTTCTCTTCCCTCATACTTGCACTTTTCAGCTCTCTCTTCTTTTTCATTCCAGACATAGCTGCGCTGGCGGACGAATTCCAGCAACACTTGGTCCCGGATTCTGGTTGCCAGTATGACCAGGTGATAGAAATCAACCTCAGTGAGGTAAGGCTTCCTTCCTGCTTGCCATCTGGGGCGCTGTGATGCGACACCCCTGGCGCTGTGCTAGAACGTATGAAAAACGCTCAGGTCTGCTTCACTGACAGCTCCTGCTCCGGTGTTCGTGTAGGAGAATCCTATTTAGACACCTTCCAGATAGAGCTATGAAAGGAACTGATTTGCTGCTGTGTTTTGGGGGTTTTTTCTTGGCTACTGTAATTTCTGACTTTGTCACTGTTTCTTAAAGCTGAAACCGCATATCAATGGACCTTTCACACCAGACCTGGCGCACCCTGTGTCAGATATTGGTGCTGTGGCAGAAAAGGAGGGCTGGCCTGTTGATATCAGAGTTGGTGGGTAGCATTTGCTCTTTCCTCTGCCTTCATCCTTGTGGCATGAATGTTGCTGTCTTGGGATAAGCGGTTGGTCACATAGCTTGGGATGCAATCCGTTAATTACTGCTCTATGTCCTTTGACTTTGCTGCTGTGTCACCTCTTCAGGGCCACATGAATTCGCTGGGAAGAGTAGTGACTGCCTGGGCCAAGCGTGTGGGATGAGGTCTGGGATAGTTGGAGGGGTTTTAATCTCAAGAGGCAGACAAGTTTCTTTTCTTTTTCCCTGTTGGAAACTTTTGAATGATGGGATTGACAGGAATGTTACCTGTTGAAGAGCCCCTTTGTTAAAAATCTGTTGCGTGGATTTGTTGCAAAGATCAGGAGCCGGGAGCATGATTGTCAGTGCTCTCAGCCGTCGGCTGTTGAGCTCTGGGGACCCAGTAAAGTTAGTACTCGCAGCCCTGAAGAGCGGGCTGGATGCTTACGTACTCGCCTGTGGGACGGTAACCTGTCGGCTGGCTTCTCCAGAGTTGCTCACTGGGGGAATGAAAAGAATGCAAATGCGTTGTAAAGGCCACATCCCCGGTGGGAAATGTATGATTTGGTAGTGCTGCAAATAGGATCAAGAGCAGCTGTAACTGAAAGATAACTTATTTTTTTCTGGTTAGCACCAGAATGCTGTCAGGACAGTATAATTTGTCCTCGTGTGGTCTTTGAACTGTAACAAAGGATGCTTGCTTTTCATCATTTCCTCCATTTCTTGCCATCTTGATTTGAAGCCTTTTCTGTCTTTGTGGAACAATACCTCTCTGGTGCTTTGCTTCACCAGAGCACAAGTAGGCGACACTCTGATCTTGTGAAGTGATAACCGGACTCGCAACCGGGTAGCGTGCTCTGACTCTGCAACTTCCAAAGCCAGACAGGGGGCTGTTTGCGACCCCAGTGTCTTGCTGGGAGGCTTGGCAGCATCAGTACCTGAAATCGTTTTGGATTCCTCGCCAGCAGAAAACGTGGCTCTCCCTTACTTTTTCTGCCGAGAGATGAGTCGGGAAAAAGATTCCTAGAACGGGGGGGCTGCAGTAACCACCTCCCTGTGTCTGTCAAACACCACAGGCTTGATCGGCAGCTGCACCAACTCCAGCTACGAGGACATGGGACGCTCTGCAGCAGTGGCAAAGCAGGCACTAGCGCATGGACTGAAGTGCAGATCGAAGTTCACAATCACGCCAGGCTCGGAGCAGATCCGTGCCACCATTGAAAGAGACGGTTACGTGAGTATGACTGCTCGTCACACAGCCCAGCAGGAAGCGTCCGACTCTCTCCCACACAGTGCTCGGGAGCCCAGAGGTGACTAATGGAAACCTCTCAAACCTTACTGCCAGAGGCGCAATTAGCAATGTGTAGTAACCACTCACGTGTTACTATGCCTGCGGGTCCTGCTGTCACCCTGACAGTGCTTTCACCCGATATCTGCACTACCTGCGTGTATAAAAATGGGATTGGAACTGGACAGCGCTGAGACAGTTATCAGGAACTGGGGCCCTGAGGCGGTAACCGTATGCAGAGCAGGGGGTGCCTCATGCTCCTGGGAGTCTGTGGATGGCCATGGCTGACAAAGGGCCAGCACCTACCTGCTTTTCTCCTGTTTTCTCCTTTAAGAACAGTTTAGGACACAAGCAAGCCCTTTGTGGGAAGGAAGTGCCCATTCTAGACTAAACTTACGGCAAGACTCATTTTTGATGAAAACAAAGGGATTCTGTAGAGGAACCACCCCTTTAGCTCTAATATTTAGTAAATATTAGACGCTGTCACATCTTGGGGACAAACTATACATGTGTCTACATGTGGGTATGTCCAGCCAATGCTTGATGCCCCCTGCAGCAAGTCCACAGTCATACTTTTCCTTAAGAGCTGCCCTCTCCCTTGAATCGCTTGCTGAACGGAGTGAGCAGGCACACAGGCTTGCCTGGGCGCTCAGCAGCTCTCTCCTCCTACGGACAGGAAGCCTGTAGGATATTTATTAATCAGGCCTTCGCTGCCCTGCAGCCGGCTATCTGCGAGTAGCTGAACTGCTCCCTTTGAAGCCGGCAGAGAACGGGAACACGGTGGCAAGTCATCCTGTGCTCTTCCCTAGTGTTAACTTACAGCCTCACTGGGGTCAGACCCCGTGTATTTATAAAAAGTGACTCAAAACTTGCAAGCGAGACAAGGAGGGGGCTTTTCTCAGGCTCGGTGCTTTCTATCAGAGGACGGGTGTCCCCTTCCCCTGGAAGAGCGGCCCCAGGAACTCGAGTAACAAAGTTGTTCTCTGTCCCCAGGCGCAAATCCTGCGAGAGGTCGGAGGGCTGGTTCTTGCCAACGCCTGTGGGCCGTGCATTGGCCAGTGGGACAGGTAAAGTGCAAGATGCACCCCCACCCCTAGCAGCGTGTCTTTTCGCTCCGGAAGGGCTTTGGGAAGCCAGATTTGGTTGGAAATGGAACGCGCTGGGAATTAAAAGGAAATGCTTGAAAGCCCGTTGGCCGTAGCTGTGCGATACACACCGGAGGGGGGGAAACAAAGACCGCAGATCGATACTGAGCCGTCAGGTGGATGAAGCTGCGGAACGGCCACAAGCGTGGCCACACCTGGAGGCTTCTTGCGGCAAGCAAGAAATGGGGAGAGGGTTGCTATCCAAGAGGGTGCACTGGAGTTTGTATGGCCCTTTTAAAATGGGAGAAGCGAATCGGTCCAACTCCCGTCACTGGAGAGGCGGGGAGGAAAATTCCCAGTAGAAGGATGGCAGCCGTGTTCCGGTGTGGCTTTGCCATTGCTAACGGCGGGATGCCCAAAGGCGTTGTTCTTAGTTGTTGTTTAGACACAGGCTATGAAAACTGCTCCAGGAATCGGCGTCGGACTTCTTTTGCACCGTCCTTGCTTTTGAGCCTGTGCTTAAGGGAAGAAAACGTGCTCAGGCACCGAGTCACCTTTCCAAGAGATTGTGATTGCTACCAAAACCAAGTCGGGGGATTTTAGCAGCGAGACATCCAGAAGCAGTATTCCCTTGGCACTGGATGACCATGTTTGCTTCTTTCACAGGAAGGACATCAAGAAAGGAGAGAAAAACACAATAGTTACGTCCTACAACCGGAATTTCACAGGTCGCAACGATGCCAATCCAGAGACTCATGCATTTGTGACCTCTCCGGAGGTAAGAAACAGCCAGAGTGGGGCTGGGGAATAGTTCAGGGAGTCCTGGGAGCTAATTCCTCTGCCTGCAGGAGAGACCCGGCGTAGCTTGGTTTGCAGCTTGGCTGCTGGCGTTGAGACTGTTAGATGTAGGGTTCCCAGCTGGAGAGATGAGGGGTAGAGTATGCCTTTAAACTTGTCCTTTTCTGTTTCAGATTGTCACAGCCCTGTCCATTGCTGGCACGCTCAAATTTAACCCCGAGACAGATTACCTGACAGGAGCAGATGGGAAGAAGTTTCAACTAGAAGCACCTGACGCAGATGAGCTGCCCAAGCTGGTAACTGCTCGGTCTGGAGATTGAGGGAGGGAAGGCCTGGCACTAGTGGTATTCTGTGTGTAGGAAGGGAACCTCTGTGCACTGACCTCTTCCCTCTTCCTTAGTGGGAAAGCTGGAAGGGGTGCAGTTGCCTGTGTTGGCTTGTTCTCTTCCTGTGCTCTTGGGGATGGCTGAGGCTGATGCTTTTCCTTCCTCTTCGGCAGGAGTTTGACCCGGGCCAGGACACCTATCAGTATCCCCCCAAGGACGGCAGCGGGCAGCACGTGGATGTGAGCCCCACCAGCCAGCGCCTCCAGCTCCTGGAGCCCTTCGATAAGTGGGATGGCAAGGATCTGGAAGACATGCTGATCCTCATCAAGGTCAGGAGTGTGGGAGGGAAGGCGGGCTATGACGGCACCGCTCAACCAAGCGCTTGCACATCAATTGCTCGAAGCTTTGGATGTGCCTAGGAGCTATTTGTGATTCTCCCTCCTCTACAGCCAGAGTGGAGCAGGGATCTTCCTTCCAGGTGTTTCCTTCCGATACTTCTCCCTGTTATGACCAAGGGACTTTTCTCCTTTGGGCTAGTGGTTAGGGAACACCGTGAAAAATGGAGCTTGTCATACCATGTAGTACGATCCTACCCATAGCATGCTGTCTGCAGAGTTCATCCCGGTTCTCACCTGCAGCGGAAAGGTGGATGGTGGTTTAATTACAGTCCCTAACACCTGACTGTTCTAAGATGCGTTCTGTCTGAAACGAGGTCGTTACGAACTTCTCACCCATCACTATGTGTGTTCTCTTCCCGTTTTCAACAAAGAGAAGTTACTTCCCAATAGTTAAACACTGCATGTCAGCCCCTTAATGGAGACATGGGCACTGCCCGTGGTGAGTTAACAGGATGGAAACCTCAGTTGGTAGAGTGATGGGCTCTGAAATGCAGTCCCTCGGAGGGGGATTGACCTTCCGCAACAGCAGAGTTGCAGGTATTCCCAAGGGCCACGCTGAGCTGTACTTGAGTTTCTGACACGGGCAATTCCTTTGCAAGCACTTTAGGATGTACCAGTTGGAAGGTCGTTATCTCTGGTTGGGAATTCTGTTCTTACAAGCTGAGAAGGCTTATGTGCGGGTTGGAAACTTAGAGGCAACACTTGGCATCTTGCTGAACTCCCCCCAGCAGGGAGGTGGAGCTGTAGCAAGAAGGACTTAATTGTGGTTTTTACCTGACGAACCTGCTGCTGAGGGCAGTGAGGCCAGGGCAGGGGGTGTCATGGCTAAGCTCACTTCTGTAATTCGCCCTCTGTGACAGGGATGTCCTTCCTATCCCACACAAGCAGAACGAGCAGTGTTCTGCCTTCGAGTGTCTTGGTTCTGTAACAGGTGCAGTTCTCTTGGGTTCGTGCACTTAAAAGAGAGACGTGAGGATCCTTCACAATAAAAAGCGTTGAGGAAGGGCCAAGTCACTGATCCATCCTAAGACACGTTTTCCTCTTCTACCCTTCAGGTGAAAGGGAAATGCACCACTGACCACATTTCTGCGGCCGGTCCGTGGCTGAAGTTCCGTGGCCACCTCGACAACATCTCCAACAACCTGCTCATTGGTGCCATCAACATCGAAAATGGCAAAGCCAACTCCGTGAGGAATGCGTTAACCCAGGAGTTCGGGCCAGTCCCAGACACAGCCCGTTACTACAAGGTGAGACTTGCCCCAGTGCGTCTATTTTAAGAGGATGTTTACACTTTACGCTGCCTGCGCCAAGACTGAGGATCTCACCCTCCTGCTCCCAAGTAACAGCTGTGAATTCATTCGGTGCTGAGGCTTTTTCTTGGGACTTAGCCTGATGATGGCAGTTCCTGTAGGAGATTCTCTCCCTACCTGCTGTGGGGGAGGGGGAGGAGGATCTGGTGACCCAGAGGGGACCAGAAATCATAGATGAAAGGGCAGTAACACCTTCAGGCACTGCACACCTTGCAATGCACAGGTGTCATCAGACTGCAACTAAACCTCACCTCCTGGAGTGTTTCACCTGTGGACTAGCCTGATGTTTAAATGCTTGTCTTGTCCCCTTTGTTCTTTAAAACTCTCCTTAGAACATCCAGAAATGTCCTTTTCCCCTCTGGGCAGCTTGGCAGCGGTCTCAGATGGGTTCTTCAGTAGACACAAGTTAAAGTTCTCCGTATCGCTTCCAGAAGTAGAGCAGGGATCATGGCTGGTGTGAGAGCTGCTGTGGCACAGGATTGGCAGCAGGGATTTGCTCTGGGTCCCAAGGGCAGTCCTCCTCTGTCCTCAGTAACGAAGGATGGCAGCACTTAACTGCTGTGAAGCTCTTAATTCCTTCTGCCCTTCCTCGGAACCAAAGGGAGCCTTCTGGAAGATGTCCTAGCACAGCAATGGCAGCAGAGCGGCACTAGAGTTCGATGGGTGGGTATTTATTGTTAATTCCTTCTGGAGTGACTCCAGAAGTGCCAATCTCTTTGTTTTGTCACAGAAAATGGGTGTCAAGTGGGCGGTTATTGGGGATGAAAACTACGGTGAGGGCTCAAGCCGGGAGCACGCAGCGTTGGAGCCGCGTCACCTGGGCGGCAGGGTCATCATCACCAAGAGCTTTGCCAGGATCCACGGTGAGTGGTGCTTCCCCTGTGGTGTGTGTAAACAGGATGTATTTGGTGTGGGCGGAAGCGGTGTTCACCTTGCTTGCCCCAGGGGCTCGAACCCTGTCTGCTCAGGGATCCAGCGGTCCCCCTAGTTGGGAATCCTGTCCCACACCCAGTTAGTGCCACAGACGGTGGATGTGCTGGTTGTGCTACACAGACAGCACCTGTTGGAGGAATACTGCTCTGGGAAGCCCTAGGCAGCCAGGAGGTGTCACAACACGCCGCAGGCAACCAGGGTCAAGTGTGCTTGGTGGTTTGCTCTCTGCAGAAACCAATCTGAAGAAGCAAGGTCTGCTGCCTCTCACTTTCGCTGATCCAGCAGACTACAACAAGATTCATCCTGTGGACAAGCTAAGCATTGTGGGGCTGGCCGACTTCACACCCGGAAAGGTAACCGGGTGTCTCGTCATCGCGCTGGGGGGGCAGGGACGTGCCGCTGCCCGAGAACAGCATTGAGTGGAGTGCGCGGGGCATGAAGCAGCACGGCCAGCCAGCCAGGTGAGACGCTGCTCCAGTGGTGTGGGGCGGCTGGAGAGCAAGTCAGGATCAGATCACATTGGTCTGAACAGTGACAAGAAACCCTTGTACCATATTCTGAATTCCTGGCCTTGTTGCCTTAAGTGCTCCCTAGAAGGAACCACATCCATGTGTCTCTTAATTTTTCTTTTTAAACCCTTGGGGGAAAAAAATCAGTAGGAATTTTCCTGTGAGAAGCTTCAGTTAACTTGCTCCCTTGAAAGGGAAGGGGAGAAATAAAGCCTGTGTTCCTCCTTTTAGCCTCTGAAGTGCATCATCAAGCATCCCAACGGGAGCCAGGAAACAATCATGCTGAACCACACCTTCAACGAGTCCCAGATCGAGTGGTTTCAGGCTGGCAGTGCCCTCAACAGAATGAAGGAGCTGCAGCAGAAGGCAAGCTAAGTGCGCACAATGCCCCCGGTGCACTGGACTCGATTCCGCTTTGGCATTCGCATCAAAGTGCAATTCCATGCCCGCCGTTGGAATAAATGTCTGATCAAATGTAACCATAGCTTCCTTTTTGTTATGGTACTTCCTCTTCACTGACACTATGAGAAGGGAGTGCAGCTAGGCTTACTTTTGTCTCCTCGATTCCCCAGCTCCCTTTTTCTATTTTGGCTCAATTTTGGTTGTCCCGCAGTTATTTATATTTGGAAATAACCGGCTAAGGTGGGTTTGTCTCCTCGGTTGGTTGGTTCCTGCCCCTTCACTTTACTGACGGCTAAAGGAGTTAAATGAAAATAAAAACTGTGACCATTTCTTCTGCCTTGCATTATTCATAATCCTGTTTCTGGGTGGGTGGGAAAGGATTTCTTGGAGACACAAGCTGCTACCTGCCCAGCCCTTACTCTGTGAAGTCATTGCTGTGCACAAAAACACGTGGAAAAGGGCCCTCACGGCTGTCTCGCGCTGTCTGAGCAGATGGGCTGCGGTTACTACGCAATCCTACAGAACTCCGGGCTCCCTCTCCAGCAGGGCAGCACACCAGGAATAACAGTTCAGAATTAAGGGGTTCTAACGACGCTGCAGGGAGGGTGCTGGCTTTGTTTTCGCCGTTGGAGGTTAAGCAGAGCCACTATCCCAGGGAATTACAGCCCCTTCCTGCCAAACGTGCCTGGCTTTGTAATTATGCGCCACATCACCCTCCTGGCACCGGGCCCTGTGTTATTTTCCCCCTGTTTTGTTCCCCCTTTTACCGCTGTCAGGGAGAGTGACAGCAATTGTTTGTTATTGGCTGTTAGAGCAGAGTGTTGGGCTCAACACTGCCTGCCTTGAAATCCAAGTAGCTAAACTGCAGGAGGCAACTTTTTTCTTCCTGCTAAGCAGGAAGCTAATAGTTCCCCCCAAATGGTACAGGAAGGCAGGCTGCCTGGTTTTTACTGTTTATTACAGCTCTGGTCTGAACACACCCCCCCAGACTAGTACTGAGCTCGCTCAAAGCAGCCTTGGTCCACTGCAGTTTGTAATGAGGTGTTTTCAGTCAAACCCCTGCCAAGTGCAGCTCCTTGTACATAAATACAGCCCCCCCCCCCCCCCCCAGCGTTTCCATCCAGCACAGTCAGCAGCCCGCAGCTTTCCACAGTGGCCGCCTCCACGCAGCCCAAGTTACTGAATTAGTCTGGTTCTTCGTGGCTGACTCCATCCATGGGTTACGTTCCCATGCTCAGCAGATGACTGCCTCTGCCCTGCCAGCAGCAGTGTCTTCCAGGTCTCCAGACTACCACACCTCCATTAAATCCAGTCTTTTGCTGTTTCTCCTCCATTCCCTGCCAAAAGAAGGGCAGGTTTCTACCCCTCAGAGATCAGGCTCTCAGCCCCCAGAAGCAATACTCCTTGACAGGCATTCTCGCCTGCTTTCACTCGCTGAAATCAGCTCCCTTCTTAATTCAGGCAAGTGAAGACCTCCCCGGTTTTCCCTCCAGGGCAGGAGACCAGAGCTCCAGCTGAGCCTGCTGCTGCGGCACTCAAAGCTCTTTGTGCCCGTAAATGCGCTCCTACAGATCGGGGGAGGCCTTTCTTGAAAGCGACTGTCTCTCTCTGGCAGGCTGGAAGCTGAAGGGGAAACAGAGACTGGCAGCTCTAATTTCTCATTCAGCTTCGGAGGAGCGGTGAGCACCAGCAGGATCCCATTAATCCCCCAAACACCCACCAGAAAGACTTTCTGCGGAGCGGGCTCTGCTTGCGGCTAACTGTTTGTCCACCACGACAAGAGGCCCAGGCCTGGCTCGCTGATCGATCCCTGTTCATGGAGAGAAGAGAGCGTGCAATTGGTGAACTGCTAAGAGAATACAGCAGTAAATTCCTTAGAAATACAAAAATCTCTCCCTGCCTGGGTTATGGATAAGGTATCCACAGTTTTTTTTCCCCTATCAGAACTTGCCCAGACACCTTTAAACCTTGTCAACCCTACACCAAACCTTCAACACCTGAAAAATGAAGTGCTTGCCCATTCCACCTCCTGACTGTCCCACGGCATTCCAGCTGCCAGAAAACACAGCTTCCACCGGTTTAGATCCACCTGCTTCTTGCCTTGTACTCGGGTGGGCCTCACGCCCCAACGCTGCATGGGAAAGGCTGTTTAGCCTCTGTGTAAAGCTTGAGATGGTTCTCCCAGCTCTGTGCTCCCCCCTGCAGATCCCACACCCACAGCCTGCTTTAAAAATCAGCTTCCCGAGGGGAAACACTGCCAACCACCTCAGCCTTGCGATGAAAGCACACAGCGGGACCACAAGAACAAGCTTGTTTCTCCCCTTTCCCACTCCTTTCCCTCTGCTTCCCAGCCAGCTTAAGGCAATCACTTCCCTGGGAAGCGGATGCTGTGTCAGACAAAGAAGAAACGGCGCCGTTCACGAGGCCGTATGAATTATGCACGTATTTACCACAAGAGTGTAGGGTGCCTCTTTCTTCTGGACTTCTTCCGTGGCGTTGGAAGTGGAAGCCTCCGCAGAGCTCGGACCTGTCGGTGATGTATCCACAAACGTTTCATCCACCACTCGGAAGCGGATCTCCTCCCCGATGTCCATGTAAAGGTCGTGGGCCCCTTCTTCCGTCTCATATTCCCACACCCACACCTGCTCCGCTTCATCGCTGGCCGCGCCGAGGGTTAAGGGTGGAAACAATCGGAATTCGACCTGACAGATCACTGAGAACAGCCTCAATCCAAAGCCTGTTCACGATTGTTTCTCACACCGTTCTACATCACCATCTGCACAGCCCAGCAACCCGTCTTGTTCCCGATTTTCCTGCTTCGAGGTCTGCGCTGCCGAGCAGAGCTGGGGTTACGCCCACCCCCAAAACCAACAACAAAGACCTCCAAACAAGCAAACCCCTTAGAACCCAAGACCCTACCACAACTGAGTGCACCAGACGCGCCACGCAACTAGACGTTACATGATGTGGGAAGCCGGCGTTCGGTGCTCGGCAGCAGCCAAGACTGGCAGCAGGGATTACAGTGCGGTCGTTCAGGGGACACGGCCATTCATGGCCCTGCAAAACCCCGTGAGGCCTGTCTAGCTGCGATAACAGTCTGCAGGACCAGCCCGACACAGCGGCTCAGCTTCTGCCCCGAGCACGTTCACTGCTGCGGCAGCGAATGCCTGCCGGGCCAGCACTGCACAATCTTTTGAAATGAAGTAGTGAAGTGATCGAAGGTGATCAAAGGATACAACTTCGCTGGCTGCTGCAGGGATTCGGGGGGGATGATGATATCATCAAAGAATCCGATAGAAACTGTGGAGGAAAGAATCTGATTAAGATTGAAACGAGTTCTTTGCAAATGATGTGCCACAGCAATTCCTAAAGTGCATTTCTAGATTCATTCTCCTTCCTCTTTCAGGAAGGACATCGGAGATCAGGCAGGAATTATTCTTGGAGCCACAACGCTCAGCCTCATTTGGCAGCAAAGCAACCACCCAGCTGAAAGTACACACAGCAACAGAGGGCACAGTCTTCATGCCCGCTGGGAAAGGAAAAGGCTCTTTGGAGCAGGACTGGAAATGAAAGCGTTCCAAGAAATGAGTCAGACGCTATAGAGGTCTGGGACAGAAAAGAGCTTAGAAATCACAGATGTAACACGTTAAATAAGGACCACTATAAAGTTACAACAGCCACCCCCTCCCCCTTGGGCTTCCACGATGTTGAATTTTATCAGAGAGCAGACGTGGCCAAATTCAGCAACAAACACACCCAAGATAATCTTGTTGTCCTGACTTAACAACTGAGTGGAGGAGCTCGCTTCACGGCAGACGCCTACAAGGAAGGAAAGCAGCTCATCGGTTCCGCGTTCCATGAATCCGACAGCACGTTGCGCTCACGAGGTCGTTTCCTGCCACGCTTTCAGGTGCGGGAGACGATCGTGGATGTGCAGAGAACTATCGGGAAGGTACGTCAGCCCAACACCAGCCAGCGCTACCACTTCAAAACCAACAAGTGCTGTTAACCGAAGCGAGAAAGCGAACGCGGTCTACGCTCCAGGTGGGCTCGCCTGTTCTTCTCGGGCACACGCAGGAATGACAAAAGGCAAGGGGAGTAAGACAAAACCATCACGGGCAGGGGAAGGTGCCAGGCGCAAATCCCAACCACCCTCAGGCCAGAGCAGCACCAGAGGCCAGCAAGTCTTTAACCAGCCTCCACACCGCACTACGCCACCTGAAGTCATAGCGTCTCAGGAGACCCGAGAGCTCTGCCGCTCACGTGGCCCCGACGTGAGACATTGCAGCTTACCATGCACGCCATCCTGACTGCAGCTTTTAATCTGTCCAATCAGAATCTCATCCAGGAAGGGATGGAAGACCACGTAGCGGAAATGCACTTAAGAGAAAAGAGATCATTAATGTTATGTCATGTTAGTGACCTACAGTCCTTTCACAAGGAGTAAAGGCAGCCACCACAACAAAATCCCACATCCTACATGCCCTCTAAAATGCCTCCCCAGGCTCTTTTACAATTTCCTTACAGGCACTGGTTAGACAAAAAAACAGGAATAAGAGTTCTGATTCCCAAGCGTTTTGTACGAACTCTGTCAGCAGTTGGTCAGCAGCGACCTGTTTTCTGCTCTTCAACCTTGCAAGAGCTGAACTTCACAGAAACCGTAGATGAAGAACACGGAGCGGGGTGTCTGCCTAAGTTACGCTGTGAGCATTCCTGCACAATGCTTCAAGGCCGAGAGAATCACTTGAGTTCTAGCGGAGTTAAAATTTAGGTTACAGCAGCCACATACAGTCTGTCCAGCTCCCCTCTAACAGGAAACATTTCATTTGCTCAAGTTGCACTTCCACACTGAAAATGTAAATGAGAAAAATGCATCTCTTTCCAGTTTTGAGAAGCTTACTTAAAAAAAAAAAATAAATGAAATCTGATTTTATGCATTTCCTTCCAGTTTTAAGTCAGACAGATTTGCCAAAAGTCAAAGTAAAGAAATTTGTCATTTCTTATTTAAAAAAAAAGTCACTAGAAATGTGCTGAACCAGATCTGTCTAAGTCTCAAACAGAAAATGCAGCAAAACTTTCAGCGAGGAAAACGGCATCAACTGCTGTGCAAATGTTATATGCAGAAACACGTTCCAGCTGGGGAAAATACGTTGTATAAATTGTTCTGCATTTCTCTAGTATTTTTTCTTTTTGAAGCTTATTTTCTATGTGCAGATTTCCAATCATTTTAAATTAAGTTAACCCCTCACTGATGGCACTATTTGTAGAGCAGAGCTGGACTGCTGGAGAAGGCAAGCAGGACTGGCTACAGAAGGCTGTATTTGTACCCAAGAAACGCAAAGGAAAGCAGCGACATTTGCCATGTTCCTCTCGCCCTCCTAAGGGGAACACAGCTAAGGCTATGAATCATAGAATCACAGAACGGTTTGGGTCAGAAGGGACCTGAAAGCCCATCTAGTTCCAACCCCCTGCCCTGGGCAGGGACACCCTCCACTAGGACAGGTTGCTCAGAGCCTCATCCAGCCTGGCCTTGAACACTCCCAGGGATGGGGCATCCACAGCTTCTCTGGGCAGCCTGTCCCAGAGCCTCACCTCCCTCTCCAGGAAGAATTTCTTCCTGATATCCAATCTAAATCTCCCCAATTTCAATTTAAACCAGTTACTCCTTGTCCTGTCACTCCCTGTCCTTGTAAAAAGTCCCCCCCAGCTTCCTTGTAGCCCCTTCAGGCACTGGAAGGTGCTGTAAGGTCTCCCCGAAGCCTTCTCTTCTCCAGGCTGAACAAGCCCAGCTCTCTCAGCCTGTCCCCATAGCAGAGGGGCTCCAGCCCTCTGAGCATCTTCAGTAAGTTCCTTTAAACTTACTTTCCCTAACAACCGAACCCAGTCTGCACTTCCAAATCACTAACCTTCTGCAAATCTGTCTCACTGAGGCCAAGCATGTACCTTTGGTATGTGATGCACCATCTCCTGGGAATATGTACGAGTCTTCCAGCTTCGTGATATCATACAGACAGATGCAGAGGCCGACGTTGTATACAACCTGCTCAGAGGAAAATGTAATTAAAAAGCAATAAATCAAGCAACCCACCAGGTTAAATCAAGGAAATGCACTACGCACACCTTTCCAAAAGAAAGCAACGGAAGGGTGGCAAGGTGTGAGGGAGGCTGTTTTGGTACACTTCCTTCAACAGCCCCATCCCTAACCACACTGCACTGTAGGGGAGCCCCTAAGTTATTTTAGTTATGGGAGAATGTTTTCTCTGGCACTGCTGCAAACAGAAACCCTTGGGGTAATTATCAGAGGTGAGAGAACTTGACCTACCAAGACAGTAAACAGTTGCCCACAGACATCATTCAGCAGCCCCACAGCCTGTCCAGGGACTAAACATACTTTAGGCTAGGTACACTCTCGGAAGCCCCTAGGCTTGCCTTTCTCTTAAATTGTATTAGCTCTGGGGAGAGATGAGGAGGGCTCTTGGTTTCTCTGCTCCTTCTGAGATGGCTTCACAACCTGCAAAATTTGAGGCACCTACTAGTCATTAGTGGACGAGGGAAAAGTTTTGCCTTTCATAACCCATCTGTATAATCTGCTGTTCACAACCCCCGATCGCTTCAGGTTGCTCTTCCAGGCTCTGTTCACAAGCTGCATTTTGAGTTTTGCGCCCGCCTGGTGCTGAAAGCCGCACTGCCAGTCACAGCCCCACGGCCTGCACCGGGACACTGACCTCCTGGGCTGGGACACAACACTCCTTCAGATTCTGCACCAAACACCAACTTCTTACTGCCACGCTGGATTTCAAGCGGTGAGCACAGACCAAGTCAGCTACTAACACCTTCACTCCTTGCCCAGCATTGCTCTGCATTTGTTTACATCACTTTTTTGAAGATGCCCTCAAATCTGTTTACATGTGGCTTTCCAACTGCGTTTCAAATTGCCACTCTACACACAAACCAGCAGTTACCCGCTTCTCTTCCATGCTCCTCTACCCCAGCCGGTGCCTCAGGATCTTCTCACTACAGGATCAGCCACTGGAAAAAAGTCCCCTTTGAGATGATAAACGTCTGTCTTTGTTTCTAGTCTCGGATATCTCAGTGTCTGGGGATGGCCTTCACACCTACACTGACACCCCACCCACATTCTCTCAGTAGGAGCCAACAAAAGGAAGAAACGCTCAGGGACGTTAGGACGCCTGCATCAACCTATACACGACCCACGCTTTACCTTATTGGCCAACTTCTTGTTTAGCTCTTCCGCAATGGATTCATTCAGTTTCCTTTCAAACTGCCAGGGAGGAATTCTTACTGTGTCAGTCATCTCCACCAGGACAAACATGGTGGCGGGGAGCGCCTCTGAGGAGAGCAAGAGGACGCCAGCCTCAGCAACCGGTGCGGACACCCCTCACATCCCCGACAACGGATGCCAGGCGGCGCTGGGAAGCCACCCCAACGGCTCGCACGGAGCTCAGTGGGGCAGCACCCTGGCTACCCCAATAGGCTGGGGGAGGAGGGGGCGTCCGTGCGCGAGGCCGGGGTGGGGGGAGCTGAAGGCGGCCACGCAACCGCTGTTGGGGGTGGGCGGCCAGGCAGCCGCCGGGGTGGGGAGCGGGGGGAGCGCACCAACAGCCGTGCCGCTCAAAGGAGCGGCGCAGCCGGAGGGTAGGCCGGTAACGGGTGAGCCCGCCCGGCCCGGCGGGGCCGCGGCCGCTCCGCCACCCACCTGCCACACGCCAAGCCCCGCCACGCGCACCTCAGCCTCACGGCACTTCCGGCGCCTCAGCCAATCACCCTCAGCGGGCGGGCCGCGCGCCCTGATTGACGCGGTGCGGCACGCTTACGAGACGCGGGGGCGGAGCGGATCGCCCCGCCCCGCGGCGGCCATTTTGTCCCTCCTCAGGGCGGGGCGGGAGCGCGGCACCTTACCTGTCGTTACCGGCGGGGGCTGGGCGGGCTGTGGCGGTTTCTGTGCCCGCCAGGAGCGGGGTTGTGAGCAGTATAAACGTAGCAAAGCCCTTCTCAACAGTGTGCCCTGGGCTGCCCTTCCGCCCTCCTCGGGCAGCGCGCGCTGTGCCGCAGCGTCACCTGAGACAACCCACAGCCCCAGTTACGGTCATTTCACTTCCCGTTCTCACCCGCTTCAATTCCCCACGGGGCAGCAGAGTGTCTCTGAGAGCCCACACTGCAGCTGTTCGCCCCTACAGCAACGCTGGTTGGGGTTTATGAGGCACAAACCAGCCGTGGTCAGTTAAAAAACCCCAGCAGACCCTGGCGAGACCAGTAATTGCAAACAGATCAGGCACTCCTTGGCCGGGACAGGTATCTCGTTAATGAGGCCCAGCCGCCGTATTGGCAACCTCATTTTCCCCTTCCCGCTCCGAGACAGCTCAACGTTTACCGGTTTCTTACCTAACGCACTCATTACCGTCCCACCACGCGCCGCTGGGGCGCGCGGGGGATGACACGCTTCTGCTTCGCATCAAAGCTGCTACGCTGACAGTGCGGTTTCGACTGTCAGCCCGCAGATGTTTGGTTTTTCCTGGCGCATCTTTTTTTAAACACGCTTCAAACGACCTCCTTTCATTTTCCCCAACGGCGCTCAGACATCGGCACACCCCCGTTTGTCCACTGTCCCTCATGCCGCTTACCTCGACGCGCAACATGCCGAGGCCTGCGAAATCATACTGTTGGGCTCTTTTTTTTTTTGTAATTAACGCACAGAATAAATTATTCCAGCCCTATGTGATGCCTGTTTGGATCTGATAATAACCTTGACCTAAGCATTGGGCAGTCGCCGCCCTGAAGGATACTTCCCAGGTTGCAAATATCGCGACTAGGCCTCGTTAGCAAGATACCTGTCTCGGCCAAGGAGCATCTGATCTCTTTGCAATTACTGCTGTCTCATCGGGCTCTGTTGGGGTTTTTTTAAATAACCACGGCTGTTCTGCACACATTTGGTGTGTTTGTATTAAACAGTGGGCCCAGGAACAAGCTTTCTCCTGTCCCCTGAGAAGAGCAGCATTTTTCTTGGGGCAGCACCCACCGTCTCAGCAAGGAGCCAACGCAGCGGACGCTGTGCTATCACACCACCTCAGCCCAAACCCCCGGCATTTCTTGCTCTTCTCGTCCTACTTCAGGGAACCTTACAAAGGCTCCTTTCTCCCGCGCTGCACTCACCTCGGCGTGGCACAGTTTCTCTGGCACACGCGCCACATCCCTCGCTGTTCTGTCCTGGCCTCACGCAGGTCTGGCGGCGCAAGCTTTGACTTTTAGCCGGAGTGCAGGTTTTGCGGCTGTCTGTAGCTACTTCTTCAGAAGAGAGAATAGTTCCTGACCCTGCCCCCTTTCTGATGGCAGGGGAAGAAATAGCCTTAGTGTCACACGAGGAGGTAGAAGGTAGACACTGTTGATGTGATCGCTCTGGATTTTTATGTATATCAGAACTGTAAGGTTAAATAGGGACAAGGGTTTGTGGGAATATTAGGCTGAATACCTGGGAGAACATGGGAGAGGCGTGGATTTGGACAGATTTGTATCACCCTTCCATTTCTAGCCCATCCTTGAGCTGTTTTTTCATGCTTCCAATAGCCATGCCCCACTGGGGGCTGTTGGATACCCAATACGAAGCGGATGCACCTCCTTGAACCTGATCCACAGCCCTCCAAAAGCAGCCGTGTGAGCAACGGGGTGGTGAGGCTTCTCTCCCTACCGCCTTGCGTCTTACGCTTGGGTGTTTGGTGTCTCCTGAAGCGTAGGCACCAAGCAAGCTCTTCCAGGGTGGGGACGTGCGGAACATCTCCCTGCTGCGCCGGCTTTATGATTGCCAGCAAGGGCTGAGCGCCGCAGGCCATTCCTCAGTAGGGGTAGCAGGATCCCTCTTCTCTAGGCAGCTCCGTGTTTTGGGGGAACTTGCAGGTACTTTGATACTGCCCCGGGGGAAACTGAACTGTGAGGAGGGAAAGCGGGTGATGGCCATGTCAGATAAGCTTCATTGCCCCAGATACCGGGCTACCAGCACCACCAGGGCTGGATCCGACTGGCAATTTCTCATCCTCCACCAGTAGCATCATGGGCTGACAGGTGGGAATCATGGAATCATGGAACGGTTTGGGTCAGAAGGGACCTTAAAGCCCATCTAGTCCCAACCCCCTGCCATGGGCAGGGACACCCTCCACCAGACCAGGTTGCTCCAAGCCTCATCCAGCCTGGCCTTGAACACTCCCAGGGATGGGGCACCCACAGCTTCTCTGGGCAGCCTGTCCCAGTGCCTCACCTCCCTCTCCAGGAAGAATTTCTTCCTGACATCCAATCTAAATCTCCCTGCTTTCAATTTAAACCCGTTACCCCTTGTCCTGTCACTACAGGCCCTTGTAAAAAGTCCCCCCCAGCTTTCTTGTTGGCCCCTTCAGGCACTGGAAGGTGCTGTAAGGTCTCCCCGGAGCTTTCTCTTCTCCAGGCTGAACAAGCCCAGCTCTCTCAGCCTGTCCCCACAGCAGAGGGGCTCCAGCCCTCGGAGCATCTTCGTGGCCTCCTCTGGACTTGCTCCAACCAGTCGATATCCTTCTCATGTTGGGGGCTCCAGAGCTGGATGCAGCACTGTGCATGGGGTCTCAGGAGAGCAGAGTAGAGGGAGAGAGTCCCCTCCCTCAACCTGCTGGCCACGCTTCTCCTCATACGGCGCAGGATACGGAAATTATTTCCAGTCTCACCCTCCGCAGGCAACCCCTCCGGTCCCAGGCTGGCCTGTGCCTGGGCCTTCATACACGTGACGGATGTTGCTCCGTTACCAGCTAGGTTTTCTCCCTGGAGGGATTCCGTATTTCCTAAGCCCCATCTCCGATGTAAAAATATAAACCAAAGCCAAGCTCTGCCCTGTGAAACACTGGTGCTGCCCCAGCTCAGCTGTTGATAGCGCTGGGAGTTCCACTGTAAGTAACGCTGCAGCGAAAGGGATCGTGTGCTTGGAGACTGTGAGAACAGCCCCATCTTGCTGAGTGGTCTTTTTGTATCCCGATAGTACCGACACGATGAACATCCGCAAACCCGCAGCGCCTGTGCGCACCTTTCCGTCCGTAAGCGTAAAGTCTCTGGAGCCTCTCTCAGCAGCGTCGAGGCTCTGCCGACATTCGGGAGCACGGTTCTTGGTGGCTGGTTTTTTGAAGGTACAAGCTGCTGGCACCCAGGGATTGCACAAAGGCTTCTTCTGTCACTCAGAGAAAATCCCAGACATCTCTCGTTGTCACGATTCTACTGGAAAATACTATTTGAAGTTACCTGAAGGCTCAGAAACTGGGAGGAAAATTAAAGGAACCCCCAGATTATTTTAAGATCTCCCCATGGCTGTTGGGGAAAACTGTCTCGGGACGTCAGAGGAGGTGAGCGGTAATTTGCATGGAGACTGCTTTGGCCCTCCTTTGATTGACTCCAAAGGAATTACGTGTCTTCTCACGTACAGAGTCCTCCCCGCTCCTGCCTCTGCTTCCATCTCCGCAGGCATCTCCGGCACCCCCACTCCCACTCTCCGACTGATCAAAGCTTCTCCTCCTTTTATCATTTTCGCATGCCGTGGACTCTCTTGCCTCCTCTGCTGCAGCGCATGCCCAGAGCCACCTTCCAGCCCGACGTACTTCCAGCTCCCCGTGCCTTTTCCGTCAAGAGCCTTCAGTGACGGCGTGGGAGAGCCGGGTTCTGACGCGCGTCTCCTCCGTCCCATTTTTATGGGTTGACGCGTGCGGCTAGGCACACGGCTAACCCTGGTGTACCGCAGCTGCCAAGGGTCATCGGCGGAGCGGGTCCGGGTGGTATCACCGTGTCCAGCCACCTAGAAGAGGAAGGAGTCAAGGAAAGGGTTGTGTTTTAAGAAACCCAAACCAACCCGCAACCACGCCGCGCCACGAGACGCCCGTGACAGCTCCCTGCGCCACTCTTGTTCTGCTTTCTTGGCAATTGGGTTCCAGGGTCACAGGGAACTGCGGGGTGAGGTGCCGGTCTGGTCCACCCTTCTGCTCCAAAATGAGGCCGATGTCACCTGAATTCCCCCTGAAAGGATGCCTACCGTGTCTGTTCTTAAAAACCCCCAGTGATGGGGACTCCGGTGCTTCCCCAGGCAATCTACCTGAGTAATTAACTGTCCTGTCAGAACGCGTTTCCTAACACCTAGCATCTGTCTTGCTCCTTGCAGTTTAAACCCCATTACTCCTGGCCCCATTCCCCAGCGGGCACAGCGAACGATGGATTCCCGAATCCGTTGCGTCGCTCCGCGCCCCCAGGAGAGAAAGTCTCGGGCCGATTTATGAAGTTGCCTCTGCCCTGAGTGTGGTCGCCCTGGAAAAGGGAAAAACTGGAAAGAGCTTGTGGGCTCGGGGGGGGGGGGGGGGGGGTTGGTGCAGTGCACTGCTAAAAAGGAAACCCTTAGGGAGCACCTAGGTTTGCGAGGGCTGTGAGCCCGGGGCAGGGAGCAGGATGGTGGGGCGGATTTGTGGCACGTGCGCCCCGTGCTCCCCTGCCGTGCCGGGGGTGATCGCGGCACCCATGGGTGCCAGGGGGCCTGCACAGGCTTGGGCAGGCGGGCAGAGTGGCTGCAGCGGTGGTATTTGGAGTGATGGAGGGAGAGGTTTGACCCCTCCTGGTCCAGACCTGGCCTCCTGGTACCACCTCCCCCTCCGGTGCCTTCCCACCCCGCTGTCCCTGCAGCCCACGGGGCCGCCCGGGTCGCGTCCGGCCGTGCCACCGGTGCGCATCACTTTGCGTAACCGGAGCGATGGGGCCCCCAGGGGCTGACCCTCGTCCCCTTCGTCCCCTCATCCAGACTTGCTGCTTTAAGCCTGGCTCAGAAATGACCAGGCTGATCCCTCCCACCTGCCCGCTCCCCCTGGCCTGGCCCTGACGTCAGGGGAAGGCGTGCGGATACGTGTGTGTGTGCGAGGCGCGCATCATACCCACACCAGCTCCCGCAGATCCATCGGCAGGCAGCCGGCAGGCGGGCAGGCAACCGGAGAAAGCCCCCCCGGAGCCGGGCTGCGGGCGAGACCGCTGCTCCTCGCACGGCAGCGGAGGAGCGTCCGGCCCTGCCGAGCACCGATGCTTTGCGGAGCGCAGCTCCAGGGAGCCCCGCGCCGCTAAGGAGGTAAGGGGGGGCACAACGGCCATCCAGCTCGCCCCGGCTATTGTAGCCGGAGGCGAAAACTTCGCGCTCCGCCGTTTCCTTCCAAAGCTTGCTTTCTCCCCTTTCGACGGCGGAGAGGTGCGAGGGTGAAGCGCGACTTCCCGCCTCCGGTTTGGTTATCCCCCACCAGCCCCAGGAACAATAACCCCTCTGGGGGCGGCGGTGGCGGCGTTGCGTGGCTGCTTTGGCTGGGGGGGGTACGTTAGCCGGGGCTTTGCCACGGAGGGCTGGGATCAGCTGGGACCCAGCGCTCCGATTGTCGGGGAGGGGGAGGGGATTTGTAAAAAATCTGCCTTATTAAAGCGGGTTGATAACGGTGGGGGCTTGCACCGGGGTTTCTTTGGGACTGGCTGCACTATTCATTCCTGCAGATGGCAAGTTAGATCCACAAAGGAGGAAGGACGCGGGTGAGGACGTTTGCGCCAGGTGTTTGAACAGACACGGTTATAATAAAATAAAAACAAACCCCAAACCCCAACAAAACAACCAAATCCCACAAACTTGATAGTTGGGAGTGACGATTATGCATAATATGCTTAAAAGGTAAATCGAGCCTCCATGATGGCTTCTCCCTTTGCTTCCCCTTTGCATCCAGCAGGCTGCTTGCTCTCCCCCCATGGCCTCCCCGGGGATCGGGCAGCCCGGCACTGACTAAGGGAGCTTTTTATAATCGATCCGTAAAGGTGACATTCATATTTTAGCGCTAGGCAGGCTGTATCGTAGGCGAGACTCTCTCAGCAAAGATCCCTGGAGTTGGGAGCGTGATTGGCTTAGCTGGGGAGGGGACGCTGTCACCGTGTGTTGCCCAAAAAAACGCCTCGTTGATCTTTGCTATAGTAATTTGTCTCAGCAAAGGGGTTTTGAACAGGCAGGGTAGGCAAGGAGATGGCTGTGCTTGGTATTTCACTCTTAACGGCATGATCCGGTACCCGAAAAAGGGGGGGGGGGGGTGTGTGCCGAGGGGCTTTCATTAGCATCGGACAGAGACAGCATTTATAAAAACCTGCCAGACGCCGAGGCTGCGCGCCGAGGAAGGGAGGATGGAGAAGCGTAGCCCGGCGTGCGCTGCGGTGGCCCTGCTTGTGGTCACCCCTGCTCGGAGCCATCCCAGTTGGTTCCCCAGCTGGTTCCTGGCAACCTCCTCGCAGGAGATGCCGATTCGGGGTCTCTGCTAGCCACCGCGTTGTTGGTGCGTCCCTCGGCGCGTGAATGCGCCAGGCAGATGAAAAATGGGATTTTTGGTTTTGCATCGAGCCCTGGGGACATGCTCCTGCGTCTGGAGGGGTGTAGCTCTTCTCTGTTTCAGCCCATGTCTAGACAGGCTGGGTCTGGGGGGGCATCAGCCTCCCCGAGGATGGCGGTGGGCCAGAACATCCCTTTCCCTGCTCCATGGGGCGAGGAGATGGCTGCCGGCAGCCGGCTGCGGGGAAGGGCTGTCTTTCTGACGTGCAGAGAGCTTCTTTGCTGCTGGGGCGGAAGGAGCAGGGCAGGTAAACCTGCCTCCTAAACTGGGATCGCTGGCCATCGCGAGGGATGGAGGAAACCCGATGGCGAGTGGCAGGGAAGAGCCCGTGCGGGGGCTCGCTCGAAAAGGCAGCAGAGGGAAAATAATCTCGGCTGGGGGGGCTGGGAGGCACTCGGGAGACCCGAGCGTGGTGGCAGACAGCACTGAGCCGGGATTTGCAAAGGGATAACAGCGTGAAAGGCAACGGCCCACAAAGGCGACGGCGGGCCAGCCGAAGGGTCACGTCCAGGGCCGTGACAGCTGCCAGCAGAGTGGCTGTCTGTCCGTCCATCCATCCATCCATCCATCCATCCATCCATCCATCCATCCATCCATCCATCCATCCGGCCATCCATCCATCCGGCCATCTATCCATCCGTCCATCCGTCCGTCCTGGGCAGCCCGGGGGTTCCGGCGGGTGGGAAGGAGCACAAAGAAGCGCCGCACAGGAGGGCCGACTCGCCGAGAGCGATTAAGCCAATTAAATATGTATTCCCCCGCCCGGCCGAGGGACGCGTGAGGGGGGTTTCTTGGCTGCCGCTAATGAACGGGGAGTGGCAGCGAGAGGCTGGTGCCTCTTCAAAAGGCTCCTTCCCCCTTCGGGGGGACCTTGAAAGGCTGTTTAGTTAAACAAGGTCACAGCCAGCACCCAAGTCAATGCGTTTGGCTTTAAAGGGAGGGGGCGAGACAGTGATTTGATTTGATAAACCGCAGACCTTTCAGTCGCTGGTGATGAATGGGGTGCTTGGATCTCGAGATAAAAGCCGACGTGTCTACTGCCTGTCTGCCTTAATTGGCCCGGGTTTCCTGCGCTCGCCTGGGAGCGCTCCCGACTGTCAGCTCGGCTCAGGAGCCGACCCTCCGAGAAACAGAAAGGCAAACCTGGCTGCCGCCGCCGCAGGAAACCCTGTCACCAGAGCGCTCTGGGGCTTCGCTCCGAGGTGGGTTCCTTGGGGAAGGGGGAAAGATGGACAGGGTTGGGGGGGGTTGTGATGGAGAGCATCCTTCCAGGGAGCGCTGGGCTCCGTGTTGCTTACGCTCATCCTTGGCTTGGAGGACTGTCACCTCGGGGGACCCTCGGAGCTTAGACACGGAGGGGAGACAGGAGGAGTGAGGTGGAGGTCCGGCAGCGGTGGCGGAAAGGGGGTCACTCTGGAAAGGCTTCCCGTGCCCCGCGGCAGAGCCGGGCTGCTGCAGCCGCTGCTCACCGCCTCGAGTGACCCGGATTTTGTCCCTGCGCTGTATACGTGCGTGGGGTGGACACGGCGGCGTGGGTGGCGTCAGCCAGGCCGGGGTGGGGAGAGATGCTCTGGGGGTTAGCGTGACCACTGGCGAGGGAGGAGAGGGGGAAAAGGCCCCACATGCCCCCTCCTTGTTGCCAGCTGGGGCTGCAGCACGGGAGAAAGGGCTGGGAGAGGGTGGTGGGGTGGAGCACAGGAATGAAAGGAGGACAGGAGAGGCTTTCCCTGCTGTCCGGCTGGGATGGGCTGGGAGGAGACACTGGTGGGGACATGATTGTGTCCCCCCCATCTTCTCTCAGCCCACTTTCACCGTGAGTTTGATTTCCCTTTGTTTGCTGCAGGGATTATACAGGGAGGTGGGGGCGGGCAGGATACTGCCCCAGAGCCCCTGGGGTGCCAAAGCTCCCGCTCAGCTCCACCGGTGCCAGAAAAGCCGCGAGATCAGCCGCCAGGCCCCAAGGCTGATCCACAAATTTGGGGTGCCGGAGGGGGACAGAGCGCTGCTGGCCATGGGAGCCAGCCTGGAGGGTCCCTGCTCCAGCCCTGCTTCCAGCAGGAGCCAAGTGCGATGCCTCCATTAGAGCAGGCTGCTCGGGGACGTGTCTGGGGGTTTGCGTACCCCTGGGGACGAGGATCCCACTGCGTCACCGCGCCCTGTCCCTGTGCTCATGCCAGTCAGCTGCTGCCCTGTGCCAGGGCTCTCCCCCACATCCCCGTGGGGCAGCCAGAGACCCCAAAAATGCCCACTGGCAATCGTGCCCGGCTTGTTCTTCCACGTGGGGCAAGCTCAGCTCACGGGAACAAGCGGCAGCCCCGGGAAGGTCCCGGGGGTTCCCCACCACCGCTCATATCAGAGGGGTTTGCTGGTGCGTTGGGGGGGGACTCCAGTGGGGGCACTACCACCTGGACCTCGGGATGAAGCTCCACAGGGCTGAGGGGGGGCAGCTGCCGCGACACCAGCCGAGGCACCAAAGCTGGGCTGGCAGCCGTCAGGAGGTGGGCAAGGGGAACAGGAGTCGCCCGGTCCCTCCCCAGAACTTCAGCTGCTCTAGAAACCCTTCCCCTCGTCCTTGGTGCCTGCTAATTTCAGAGCGGAGGTGACCTCCTTTCGCACGTCCCCCCAGGGCCTCCGAGTCCCAAGGGACAGCGGATGAGTCAGAATCCAAATTAGATGTTCTCCGGGTTTCCCGGCGTGTGCAGGTGTCCTCCCGAAAGATGCCGTATGCCCCAGCGGGGTGGGAAAGGCTGGAGAGGCGGGGAGGGGGACAGTAACTCCATGGGATGTCGGGCTCCTCAGCTCTGGGCAATGGGGAAACCCCTGAGGCTGAAGGGTGATGGAGATGGGTGAGCCCCCACCCAGCGCCCCAAAGAGGGGTGCCCCATGACAGCGGCTGCCTGGGGGCACCTGGCATCGGGATGCAGGGACTGATGGGAAGAGGAATCAGTAGAGCCAAAGCTTTCTGAGCAAGCAGCCATGGCGCTGGTCATGCACCACAGCATCGCACAACCCCCCGAATTCCATGCGTGGGGTGGTTCGGCGAGGACAGCCGTGCCCACGCTTGCTCTGGCTCCTGCCCTTCGGCAGGCGACCTGGCCGTCACGCCACGTCTTGCACATCCTCTGGCAGCCAAAGGCTGTGGGGTTTCCGGGACTTCAGCTCCTGGCAAACTGCAGGATGCCAGCCAAAAACTGGAGCCCGATGACGGCAGCGGCAGGAGGTTGTGCTTGTGTCGTGGCTCAGCTGAGGTGCCCGAAGCGTGTGTGTGCTGCCGGCGGCTCCGTCAGAGCCTCCCGGTGTCCCTTCCCCGTAGGGATGTGCCGGGGCGAGCAGCGAGCTGCTGGCTGGGGCTGGGATTGGTGCCTAAATCCCGTAGCGCTGAGACAACCTCCAGCAGTGGGGAGACGTCAGACCGCTGACCCCCACCTCCGTGTTGTCCCAGAGCCTTTTTCCTTCACCCTTTCGGTAGAAATCTCAGGGTGGGGGGGAGATCTCAGAGCCTGGGGCTGGGGTCCTGGGAGTGCTGGCACTGCGTGGGCATCCTTCCCAAAACGGTCCCTGCCCGTGGCAGCCCGTGCTTGGCTGCTCCTTCTCCCCAGGGCGTGCTTTGTAGCGACTGTAATACATGGGATTATCCTGGAAAAGGAAAGATGAAGCCACAAACCAGGCTCTTTCCTTCCCTCGGGATTGATTTGTGGAACACATTGGTTCCTCCAAGCCGGGATGGGTTTCCTTGGGCGATCGCCCAGTTGGTGCCCGCCGCATTCCCCGCGGGGGGCCTGTAACTGCTCCCCCCTTTGCTCCTCAGGTTGCAGGGAGCAGACCCGCACACCCGGGTGCCCTTTCTCCTGCCACCCACCAGCCCATCCCCAAAACGGAGGAGCCCGCTGGCCCCACCATGTCATCGGACCCCAGCGCCCCGCCGGCGGTGCCGCCCCTGCACTCCCCCAAGTCTCCGGTGTGGCCCACCTTCCCCTTCCAGCGGGAGGGCAGCCGCATCTGGGAGCGGGGCAACCTCCTGCTGCGGGACCTGCCCAGCCCCCTCCCCACCAAAAGGACCAGGACCTACTCGGCGTAAGTACACGGCATGCGGCGAGCAGGCTGGGGACCGTCCGGCTGGGATGGCGGCCACCCTGCCGAACCCAGGCGCCTGGTGCACGTCACCGTCATGGCCCCCGGCATCACCGCGCCCCCCGCCTGGGGAGCTGCGGGTGGGGGCCACGCGCTCTCCCAGGGAACGCCGTGTTATCATCGCGAGCCTTTCCGTGTGCTGTCCCCGGGGCCAGAGCCACCACTGAGACGTCTCCGTCCCTCTCCGCAGGACAGCGCGTGCCTCCGCCGGCCCCATCTTCAAGGGCGTCTGCAAGCAGTTCTCTCGCTCCCAGGGCCACGGGTTTATCACCCCCGAGAACGGCACAGAGGACATTTTCGTCCACGTGTCTGAGTAAGTCTGGGGGTTGCGCGATGCTGGGACACCCTGGGGAGCCGCGTCGTCAGCGTGGGGCTGGGGACCCATGGGGTGGGGATGGGGCCCATGGGTTTTCTTTCCCAAGGTGCAGCTGGTGGGTTGGGTGCCTTCCTTGGTGATGGGTGGTCCAGGGCGGGGGTCCAGCTCTTGGCCTCATCTCTCCTCTCCTCTCCTCTCCTCTCCTCTCCTCTCCTCTCCTCTCCTCTCCTCTCCTCTCCTCTCCTCTCCTCTCCGCTCTGCTTGTCCCCGGTCCGCAGCATTGAGGGGGAGTACGTCCCGGTGGAGGGGGACGAGGTGACGTACAAAGTCTGCCCCATCCCTCCCAAGAACCAGAAGTTCCAGGCGGTGGAGGTGGTCCTCACCAACCTGGCGCCCCACACGAAGCACGAGACGTGGTCCGGCCAGATCATCGGCTCCTAGGCGCCCGGGGGGGGCCACCGGCCGCTCGGCCCCACAGAGCAAGCCTGCCCGGCCGCTGGCAAGGGGCGCGGGGGGAGCCGAGGCGGCGACGGGGCCGGGGCTGCCCCCAAACGCGCAGGCGTTCGCGTTCGGTGTCTTTTATAAGGTTACGGTTTCCTTTCTCTGTGTGTGTTCGTAAGTGTCTGTCGAGGGGGACGGGGGAGGCAAAGCCCTCCCCTGACACCCCCCCAGCTCCGGGGGGGCAGCACTGAGCCCCACATCCCCTTCCTTGCCCTGGAGGCCATGGGGAGCAGTGGAACCCTGGTTGCCCTGCGCTGAAGCAGGTGCTGAGAGCAGGAGGGGGCCGGGGGGGCTCAGCCCATCCTCCTGAACCCCGCTCCGGCGAGACGGGCACCCCGCTTGTCCCGCGGCATGGCAGCAGCAAGGTATGGCCGCTGTGGGTGGGTCGCCGTGTGGGGCGGGTGGCTCAGACCCATCGCTGCCAGCTCACGGTGTTTAAGTTGGAGAGGCGAACGGCTGCTGGCGGGGGCTGCGCCTGGCCGTGGGGCGCACCGGGCAGCCCCCTGCCCCCCGCCGGGCCGGTAACGCACTTTTCTTGGCTCGGTGCTGACACGGTTCTGGGGAGATGGCTGCCTTCTCGTCCCCTTGTCCCCCCCTATCCCCCCTGGGGATCCCCCTTCCCACATGTGTGCGTGAGTGTGAGCGGGCGTGCACGTCCGTAGCTTGCTGGGGGGCGAGGGGCTGAGGGGCGCGAGTGGCCACCTCCCCCCCAGCCCCCCGCTGTAGGCAGGGTCTCGTATACAAAGCACAAACTTTGGTGATTTGGTCTTCGCCGCCACCGCGCCGCGGCCAGGCGGGCTGCTGTGACCGGGGTGGGGACAGGGACGGCGCGCACCCGGCTGGGCCTCAGCGCGACGGAGGGTTTTCCACCTTTCCCGCTGCTGCGGCGGGGAGAGGAGGGGGCAAGGCCGGGGACCCGCGGGACAGCTGGGGCTCTGCCCCACTCTCACCGCCACCCCGACGCCCGGCTCTCCCGGTGGCCACGGCGACGCCGGCTAAGGCCCCCGGCATCCCTGGGACACGCGGCCGGCTCGGCCAAGGCAAACGTTGATCCTTTTTCCTCTGTTTTTTTTTGGGAATAAACTAAACCCCCTAGACTCGTTGGTGTTTTTACAACTCCGGTGTGGCTCCCGCCTGTCTGACCGTGTGTCGACCTTTGTACCGTTGGCAATAAACCATTCAAAGTGACTTTCCCACGAGCCCTGCCCGCCCCGTCTCTCTGTCCCGCGCGCGTCGCAGCCTGGGACGCTGGTGGCTCTCCCGGGTAAAGGAACCGCAACGCCCAGGGATTTATCCAGACGGCGGGACGGACTCGCCACGCCCTGCAAAGCACGTCCCGGGGTGCTCCAGCCTGCCTCGGGGGGCAGCAGACCCTGCGCCTGCGACGGGAGGCTGCTGCCCACCGGGAGCGGGGACCGGGAGCGGGGACAGTCCGCCCCTGCTGCAGGGATTTCCAAGTGCCCACCCGGCTGCACGTCACCCCAGCAGGGCCCGGTTTCAACGTGACGGATCGTATTTATTTTTAAATATACGTTATATATATGTATTTAAATATATTTCTTATTTAACAGTTGGCGTCAGCCAGACAGGGGCACCCGTCCTGCCCAGATACGGAGCTGTACGGCCCGACGGTCCCCAGCGCGGGGCCCGCCGCGTCCACTCACGCCCACTCAGGGAGAGACCCCCGCGCTCACGCCGCGGGCACCCACCGGGAGAGGAGTGCCGCTGCGAGGGGCCCAGGGACCGGCCTGCGCCATCTCCCACCCCCGCGCCGTGCCCCGTCCCTGCCCGCAACGACACAGGGTGGGGCACGCGGTGGCCCTGCTTGAGCGGGGCGGGGGGGGGTGTGTCAGATGACCCCCCCAGGATCCCTGAGCCTGCGGCTCTGGGTCCTTGGGGCTGCCCCAGCGACTCTGATGCCGAGGGTCTCCTTCAACCAGCCCAAGCTGGGGGTGCGGGAAGAGACGGGAGCGGGGAAGGTTCCTGAGTGTGATCCCAGGCGTGCACACGCAAGGTGCCTCGGAGGTCACCCTGCCTCGGCCCTGCAGCTCCCCCCACCCCGAGCCAGGGATGGGCTGCCATCAGGAAGGCACCTCCGCCCTCAAGGCCACCAAGGTGCCTCCGGCCGCCAGAGCCAGGCCCAGCTCTTCACCCCCCACCGAGCTCTCCAAAGACCCCGCTGACTTCTGAACAGACCTACAGGGAAAACAAACCCCCAGAATCCACACATCACCTGATCCACAGCGAAACAGGGAAGGAGGAACCGCAAAACACACGATTCCTCCACGAAGGTTGCAGTGGAGGGCCTGTGGAAAGGGTACCCTGCATCCCGGCTTCCCCAACAGGTCCTCTTCTCCCACGCGGAAATTTTCTCTGGGTAGAGAGAGGAATTTGTGCATTTGTTGGGGAGTTCCGGATGCTGGGCAGGCTGGGCGCTCACGCCGATGTGCCGAGAGGTGCAGGAGAGCAAAGGCGGGGAATGCAGGAACGGGAGAAAAAGAGGAAGGGGAACAAGATGGAGAGATGGGACGGTGCCATTCCAGCAGGGCTGTGCTGTGAGGAGCTTTTGCAGGAACCCCGGGCACCCTCCAGGTCCACAAACACCAGACGTGTGCCCGGAGGAGCGGGACCAAGGGGCACAGGAGAGATGTGGGTTTGCAGCCCACGAGGAGCTGGGAGAAGAGAGGGGCCGGAGGACGCGTGGCAGCTGCACCGGAGAACTTGTGTCCCTAAAGGTGACCACGTGAGCCAGGGGTGTGGGATGAGACAGGGCGGAAAAGCAAGCTTGGAGGGCACTGCTGAGTGTGCACCTCTGTTGGCAATGAAACCGGGTCCGGCCTGTGTCCGCCCTCCCTGAAAACATCGGCAGCATGATGGGAAGCTGAGCGCTGGGAAGGCAGGGGACTCGGCCCGTCAGGAACGCCCCAGGGAAGGTTTTACACGGAGACATCCGTGATGCCTAATGGACACATGGGTGGGAAGGCTGCTGGGAAGCCTTCTGCTCCCAGTGGCTCCGCAGGGTGCTCTGCACACACCAGGCACCTGGGCTCCTCCGGCCGCGCCAGGCAAGGTCTGGACTTGACATCTTCTGCAGAACATGGAAAATAAACCCACAGCAGCCATTGGATTTTGTTAAGCTAAAGAGAGAATCCATTTCCTCGTGTCCCTGGGCAAAGCTCGGAGCAGGAGCAGTCACTTTAAAACTGTCGTTCCCAGGTCACCTGCAGGGACTGGCACGGAGTGGCACCGAGGTGCAGGACACGGTGATCCTCTCCATGAGGATGCACAACGCTGCAACGAGCTGGGGTCGCAGCTTCCTGCGGCGGTCTGGGAGCAAAGAGCTTCCCTGGCCTTTGGAGTGGCTTTGGTGAGGGCACCTGGGGCGTCAGCAGCCCCATCCTCCCTGGCCACGGCGCAGAGGAGCTCAGGGGAAAAGAGATTTGAGCTGGGACGAGCCTCTCCCTGCCAGATCAGGTCTGGAGTGTCACACTCTCCCTAAACCGTAACCCCACCTCTCTCAGGAGGAGGGTGAGTAGGCAGGTACCCCCAGGGGATAGCCCCTGCTGCAGGAGAGGCACGGATCCCCTGGGCTGTTCAAACACGTACATCCTGATGCCGTGCTCTTCCCTGGCTGGTTGAGGCACCCTCAACCCTCCTCAGAGCCTGAGGAGCCGGGGATGGAGCCCGTGTGTCCAGCTCGGGGCAGAGGATTCACCACAGACAGGATGCCCCAGGCAGGGCACTGCGATAGGGATGGGAGCAAGCGCCCCACGCGCTCAGGGATGGGGATGGCTCCAGGCTGGCAGCAGGAGCCAGCACCAGAGCAGGAGCTAAGCTTGGCCGCCTCCATTAAAACCCTTCCTGGTTGTGTATCCAAAGCCATTTACCCGTGAAAAATGCCGCATTTCGCTGCGTTCTGGCCTTCGAAAGCAGAGCAGCCCCATCCCCCGGCCAAGGCGCAGCACGGGGCAGGGAAAGGCGAGACACACGTTCTCCCGTGCAGAAGCGTTAAGAGAAACAGTGAAAAAGAAGGGAAGAGGGGAGGGAGCGCGGGATGGACACACACATGCTCTCCTGACCGGCCCTTTGGAATGCTTTCCGACCAGGAAAAGCATTGCCACCCACCCAAACTGCCAAGAGAGGAGTTGTGCAGGAGGTGAGGAGGGTCTGGTCCCACGAGCCCCGCCGTAGGTGGGGAGTGCCACCAGGCTGCTCAGCGAGGGTCCCCACTACACGCCCCCCACACCGCGCGTTACATCCCCACCGGCTCCGGAAAGTGGTTCTTTTTTCAGTCTACCCTGAGCAGATTCCTCAAACGAAGGTGCTTTTCCTGGCTGGGGGCCAGGGCAGGGCTGCGGGGACCTGGCAGTCAGCACTCGTTTGCTCTCTCTGGAAAGAAGATTTTGCGGCACCGCTGGACCGTGTCCTGGGGGGACTGGACACTGTGCCCCACCGTGCGGGGATCGTCATAGATTTCATAATCGTTCCCTCCCTGCAGAGGAATAGGAAACAGGGAAAACGTTAGCAGGGTCTCGGCAGAGCATCCTCATCAGCATCTTGCTCTGGCCTGTGAGGAGCTGGAGTGGGAGCCAGCAGCTGGGATTAGAGTGCTGCTCCCTCCCTCCCCTCTTCAGTGCCGAGGGAGGAGCTACAAAGGATGGGCAAGGTCCTAGAGCAGCACAGCTTGTCCCGGGGTTAACCCCTGCCCTGCCTGTGAGGGGTCTAGCAGAAGCTGGGGTGGGCACATCTGGGGACAGAGGTTGCCATCACCTGGAAAGAGCCGAGTGGCTGGCCAGGCTGGTCTACAGCAGCAAGGAAGCATCACCCCCACCACTCTACAGGGAAGGCAAAGCTGTTCCTGCTGTTGAAAAGCCCCCTCTGAAGTGCCGGGGGCTAGTGTGTTGGGTCCTGCAGGCTGCAGTGTCTGCCCCCATCCCAAGGGTGCCGGGAGGAGGAGAAATGCTGAGGGTGCCCTGCTCCCAGGGCCTAAACCCAGGGCCCACGACCCAGCGGGCCTGCCACCACCTTGCGCGGCAGGAGAGCATCTCTCCCTCGCACTGCTAGAGCTCTGCATCGGCTGCTGGCAGGATCCAGGCTGGGGGACCCGTGATGCAGCAGCTCCACATGGTATTGCCAGGCTGAAGGAGGGGAAGCGGCCGTGTGTGGGGCGAGCGGGGCGTACTCACAGGGGTCGTCTCGTTCCCAAAGAAGTGGATGGTGTCAAATCTCTCGTCGTCGAGCACGTTGAGGCAGTAGCGCTTGTCCCAGCCCTCCGGGAAGACGTCAAAGCTGATCATGCCACCTACCAGCAGAAGGGAGGGCATCGGGCCGTGTCGGCGCGAGCCGGCAGGGTGTCCCCACCACGGGACAGGCAGGAGGAGGGGAGAGGGCTGAACCTGTGCGGAGAGCCCCCCTGCAAACAGCAGCCGTGCTCCTCTCTTCCCTGGCTGGTTGAGGCACCCTCAACCCTCCTCAGAGCCTGAGGAGCAGGGGATGGAGCCCGTGTGTCCAGCTCGGGGCACAGGATTCACTACGGACGGGATGCCCCAGGCAGGGCACCGCAATAGGGATGGGAGCAAGCGCTCCACACGCTCAGGGATGGGGATGGCTCCAGGCTGGCAGCAGGAACAGCATCAGTGGAGGCAGCCAAGTTGAGCTCCTGCTCCAAAACCCTTCCTGGTGGTGTATCCAAAGCCATTTACCCATGAAAAATGCTGCATTTCACTGCGTTCTGGCCTTTTAAACAGAGCTGGGCAGCAAGAAGGGGCTCCTGATGCCAGCCGGAGAGGGCAGGGAATCAAAGGGAGAAGAGGTGGTGTGGAGGACAGCCAGCACTGTCCCTCACCTAGACAGAGTGTGGGTCTGGGGGGCTGCAGGGAGATGTCCTGTCCCCTCTGGGGCTTGTCCCCTCCACAGCCCAGGACAAGGCACGCGGAGCCAGCTTGGTACAACAAGAGCCCTGTTTCTGCGTGTCCCTGGTTTTGGATGCCTGACCTGAGACACCCCGCGTTTTCTTTGTGGAGGAGTGGGGGTGCCTGCAGCTCCCCTTGTCCTTATGCTTTTACACAATGGGCTCTTCGTGGCAGCTTCCCAGCCAGGAGAAAGGCCCCTTGTTCTGCTCTCGTCCCTGTGCCGGGGGGACACGGTGGTGGGGACCTTGTCCTTCTCTGCTGGGACAAACGGTGTGAGTCAGTGCTGCCGGCAGTGCAGGATCCCTCTGGCAGGATGCTGAAGGCAAGGGAAGGCTCTCGGGAGGAAAGTCCTTGGAGAACCAGAGGGCCAGACCTACGCTGGGTGCAAGAGTGGGGTGTCACCTGCAACCCCCCAGCCTTGTCACCCCCTCGCCCTTTGGCTAGGCTGCCACACAGCACCCTCTTATCTCACACACACCAGTCTGCACTGTGGGGGGTCTTGTTCCGGCACCAGCCCCGCCACTTACACACCCTCATCTTCCTCACCGTCCTGGCCAGACCCCCAGGATTGCTCAAGCCCCTCCCTTGCTTCCTCGCCTTCGGCAAGCTGGCTGCGAGAGGCACCCCAAGGAGTGGCCCTGAAAAGCCCACGGCATGGAGCTGCAAACTCCGTGCCTCTCAGCAGCTCTTCCTCCAGGAACAAAGACGTTTCCCTTGTAGCCAACCCTCCCAAGAAAACCCCGGAGCCAAGACACGCACGAGGCTCCCACCTCATTCCTAGAGAGGAGTGCCCATGCCTGGAGCTCTGCTGGCCACCCTCCTGCTGCCGCTTGAGCCGGGATGGACCTTTGGGCAGGGGGGACTGACACTAAGGCAGGGATAATGTCATGGCACAGACACCCGCTTGGCTGGCTGATTCCCGGGGGGGCAAATCTGCATCCTGCTTTATTCTCTGCTGTCTCCCTGCCACTTCTGTGAACGTGACACCCCTGTGGCAGTTCCCCAGGACTAGAAGCTCCCTGGGCTCTTCCCATGGTCTCCAGGCCCCCAGAGGGAGCAGTCAGGATTCCCACTTCCCTTCCCAGCATTTTATGGGAAACACAACAGAGGCCAAGGCAAAGGCAGGGAAGCCCCCTCCGCTCACCTCGAGAGAAACGCAGGCCTTTGCCAGCAAACTCCCTCTGCAAGGCTGCCACAAATTTCTCCCGGATCCGCTCTTTCTGTGGAGGAGGAAAGGGAAGGAAAGAGGGTTTGAATAATTAGATGTTGACAGCCCACCAGAATCCACTGTAAGGCGTCTGCAGGGCAGTCCTGGCTTATTGCTCTGCTCCCTCCCCGCCTGCCCCGGTGTAATGCCGTTCAGACAGCTTTCGCCAGTCCTGCCCAGTGTCTCTGTAAAATGCCACCAGCTCAGGGCAGCTCCAGCAGGCTCCTGGGAAGAGCAGATCCCAGCCCTTCCTTGGCAATGAAATGCAACTGCGTCACTTTCCCAGAAGCACATAACCCAAAGTCTCCAGCTTTGCTTAAAAGGTCTCGCAAGGTCTGACTGATCCCTTGATCTCCCCCAGGCTGAACATGGGCCAAGAGCTGCAGAGATCTGCCCAGCAGATCCGCTGTGGCCCTCCTAGTCTGGAAAGCCCATTAGCTCCAGCTCTTTTGGAACTGCGAGAGAGAAGAGAGCTGCTGGGCCATCTCTGGTTGCTGCAGAGGAGGAAACAACCCGCTAAATAAGCACCTCGTTCCCTGGGGCTCTCCCACAGCACAAGGACTCCTGCCGGCCACGCCACTGCATTGGCGGTTCCCAGTGGAGTCAAATCCTTCCGTTCCTGTGTGTCCCTCCTTGGGTTTCCCGACCCCCTGTCCTGTCTCCACGTTACTGCGTGTGTTGGCCTGGTGCCCAGCTTGCAGCCAAGCTCCTCCTTCCTCAGGGTGGGAGAAGCAGGAAAGACCCGAGATCTGCAGTGGTGCAAAGCCAGCGAAGGGGAAGGCGAGCCCTGGTCCAGCCCATCTACCTTGTCCAGCTCAGAGAACTCGATGCGCTCCTCGGGCGTGCAGCTCCGTCCGATGGGGGAAATGTTCAGCATCCCGTTGCGAAACTCAATGAAGGTTCCTCTGGGGAGGGCAAAGGAACAAGGTCATTGGGGCAGGGAGAGAAAACCAGACCTTCCCAGGAGAATGGCTGTCCTGTGAGACATACACCCTCTGCAGGGACACACGGGAGGGGAGAAGCCATGCCCCCTTGTGGGTGCTTCATGCCAGGCAGAGAACAGGCATCAGGAGGGGATTCTCCCCCTCTACTCTGCTCTCCTGAGACCCCATGCACAGTGCTGTGTCCAGCTCTGGGGCCCCAACATCAGAAGGATATCGACTGGTTGGAGCAAGTCCAGAGGCGGCCATGAAGATGCTCCGAGGGCTGGAGTCCCTCTGCTATGGGGACAGGCTGAGAGAGCTGGGCTTGTTCAGCCTGGAGAAGAGAAGGCTTCAGGGAGACCTTACAGCCCCTGCCAGTGCCTGAAGGGGCTACAAGGAGGCTGGGGGGGACTTTTTACAAGGGCAGGGAGTGACAGGACAAGGGGTAATGGGGTTAAACTGAAAGCAGGGAGATTCAGATTGGATATCAGGAAGAAATTCTTCCTGGAGAGGGAGGTGAGGCAGTGGCACAGGTTGCCCAGAGAAGCTGTGGGTGCCCCATCCCTGGGAGTGTTCAAGGCCAGGCTGGATGAGGCTCTGAGCAACCTGCCCTAGTGGAGGGTGTCCCTGCCCATGGCAGGGGGTTGGAACTGGATGGGCTTTAAGGTCCCTTCCCACCCAAACCATTCTATGATCAGCAACTCTGCTTAAGGTCTCCAAGGGGCTCATAGTTTTATAAAGAGACTGTAAGAGAAGAGGAATAAACAGTTCCTGCCTGGCCTGGAGCCAGGCTGGAAGCAATGGGCTTAGGTGAGATGATAGGAAACATTTTCTAACGTTGTCGTAACTACAAGGCCAGCCATTGCCTGGACTGGACCAACTGCCTGATGAGACTGGGGCATGTCCATCCCAGAGGCTTTTAAAAAACACTGGGTGGGTTGGGTGAAGCTGGCAGAACCTTGGGGCAGTGGGATGGAACAGGTCAGTGTAACTCGCTGATGATGAGCAACCAGGGCCTCCTCGTGGGACACAAATCAGGCAGGAGCCGCAGAGCCTTTGTATCTCATGTTTGTCCCCTGCACCTCTGACCGCAGCTCTCATCTAAGCTTGCACGGACAGGACCCAGCTCCTGCTTGCCACCCTCACCTTGCACCGGGATCACTCTGCCGCTTCCTCGGTGGGCTGGTTCAAAGCACTAAGTCATCAGAAAACCGCTTTTCTCTTTGCTGTAAACCCAGCCAGTTCTGTTTGCTTCTCACCGAGGGGTCAGACAGGTACCAGCGCTGGTGGGGCAGAAACAGGCCATGGCAGCACTGCCAGTTGGAAAACGAATTGAAACTCTTGTGGGAACCTAGCTGGAGCAGGGGGATCCCCTTCCCCGCGCTCATTAACCCTCTGATGTCCCTCCCAGACGTTTTTCCATGATCAACTGCGTCCTGCTCTGAGTCTGGGGGAAAAAGCTTCACCTCCTGCCTCGTAACACAGCAAAGAACATCATGGGGGTCGGGCACACGGGCAGCTATGCCTGCAACCTGGGAGCTGCCTCTCTGCAGCATCAAGGGTTTGGTGACTCATGACACCGGCCAAGACCTGGGAGATGAGGGTTAAAGTCCTTGTTCCGCTAGAAACCCCATAAGCTTAAGTCCACAGAGCCACTTGGGAGCTGAAACTTCACCAGGCTGTTGGGCAAACAGACAGCAGTGAGGCAACCGAACAGCCTTGAAGGTTCTGGGTCCCAGCCCAGGCTTTCGGGGGCACGTTCAGCTGGCAGTCCTGTCACAAGGAGCCACGCTGGCCCCCCCCCAACAGTCCTTGTATTGCCACACGGTGACTCACAGCAGGCAGCTCATCTGGATCACGGTTCAGCAACTTTTACCAGCTGGATTTCGACCAGACAGCTCGCCTGCTGGGGTTCACCACACGCAGGCAACGGAAGAGAGGGGACAAACCAGCCGGGGCGAGGGAAGGGCCAGGGCGAGAGAAGGGCCGAGCCGCTGCTTTCAACAGCCCTGATGGCTCATGCCACTTTCAAGTGTTTGTGAAAGTGTGGTCTGAGGGCTGGTTTGACACTGCACCCAGGCCGGTTTTAACTGCAGACTGCCTCCCAAAAAGGTCCTCCTGCTCTCCCTTTCCACCTTCATGCCATCTGTTCCCTCTCTCTCCTTCCTGTGATAACAGGGCGAGCCAATCCAATGGAAAACTACCCTGTCAATGGCCTGGTCTTCCCTCAGAGGAGTTGTACCAACCCAACTCACCCTGTGGCTGCTGGATCTCATGGGGGGGAAGCAGACACGGTCGGGGACAGAGCAGCACCAGCCCTGTTAACACAGGACCGGGTTAGAAACAGTGTCAAACTGTGTGCCCAGGCGCTGGACCTCCCATCTTAAGAGCCATTGTTCGTCTGTTTGGAAACTCATACGACCAGTGATGACTGATGCCCAGACCAGTAATGAGCTGGTACCATTGTCCTAAATGAGATGCACGCAGCGGCTGTACCCTGATGCATGCAGCAGCTCTACCCTGCTTCCCAGGGAAGAAAATCAGAGCGGCAAAAGAGCAGGCATTATGCTAAAAAATAGCCGAGTCTCCAGAATAAAGAGTCGCCTCCATTATTTGCCCACAGTCCCCAGCTCGGTGGGACAGGGCCTCTACATGCTAAGATAAAACCTGGAGCAAGACAAGCTCAGTAGCTCAGCTGCTCTTGGGAGAGCTCTGGAGCCCAGAGCTCCCTGGAAATCAGTGATAGGACAGGCATTTGGATGGGCTCGGGCCATTACCGTTTCTTGGGCAGCTTCAGCAGTGCCATGTAGTTGAGACAGAAGTTGATTAGATCCTGCAGCAGCTCTTCCCCGAGGTGGTCCTGAATGGCCTGCAGTAGGAGAAGGGGGAGTGAGGAGGATGCTAGACCTCCCATGAAGCCCACCCAAGAATGTGAACCAGTTCAGGAGTGGGACATGGGGCATTTGGGGAGAAGAGGCTGCCCATCTGTCCAGGGCCAGGCACTGCTCCTCACGGCATGCAGGGCACCAGGAAGGACAGCCATGGCTGCAAGGGAACCTGGACCCACCTGCTTGGAGACCAGCTGCCCATCCTTGTATTGCACCGTGCCGTTCTCTGCGAAGACATAGTCAAACTTATCGATGACTGCGGGAGGAGGGAAACGAGGAGACATGAGTACTGCCAAGGAGGCCAAAAAGGACTGGGTTCAGGACTGAGCGAGCCATCCTCCCTGTCCCTTAGTACCACGCTTTCCACGACTTCCGTGCTCTGCAAAGGGCCACGGACCCTCCTCGCTCTCCACAAAGCGGGCGAGGAGATTATCTTCCACTCCCAGGATGGGAGCTGACGCACGCCGGGGGAAGCGACCTGACCGAGGTCACGGGCTGAATCAGTGGCAGCGCGAAGATAAGGGCTCCAAAATGTCAGGCTTTCAAGCACGTGTGTGTTCCTCCGCCCTCTCCTCCCCTCCCCGCTGCAGGGTGCTGGGGCGATGCAGGCAGTGGTTACCTAACGCCAGCCTTTCCTGCAACCTGGACACACGGCGCTGCCGACTCAGCCATCAGCCTCAGCCGGGAATTTCAGCCTCAGCCGGGAATTTCTCGGCCTCTCTCCGCTAACGAGGAGGGAGGCAGAGCTCGGAGCCCGGCCGCGCTTGGCACCCGTGCCTGAGAAGGGAACCAAGGTGTCGGGAGCGGGGGCTGCCCCCTCGCCCTCCTCCGCCCCACGTCCCTGTTTGAGCACGGTGAGGAACCCCCCGCAGACCCCACCGTGGAGCTGCAGGGGGGCAAAATTTGCCAGGGGTGGGGGTGAAGCTGTCAGAGCCCAGACGAAGCCCGCCCTAACCCGCCGGCAGCGGGGGCTGGAGCATCCCTGCCCGCTCCGCGCAGAGGGCACGGCCAGCCCCGCAGGAGCAGGCTTGGGGTCACATTCAGGACACAGGTGACCGCCGGGGACACACACACACCTCGTCGGCCGCATCTCACCTTCATCCCCGTCCCCCAGCTGCTCGGCTATCTTGGCGTAGTCGGAGCCTCCCACCACGCCGATGTGCACCCTCTCCCGCAGCTCCCGCAGGAACGCGTCCACCTCCGGCTCGATTTTCTGGAGGGGAAGCAGCGGGTGAGGCCGCAGCCGGCGGGACAAGCTCCGCCATGTTGACCTCATCCCCTCTCCCCAGATAAAAACCTTCAGTGCCTCTTTACCTGCCGAGCCGGCGTCAGGGTCCCGTCCACATCAAAGAGGCACAGCACCCGGCCCCGCGCCGCTGCCGCCACCCTCGCCGCCGCCATCCCGGCCTCTGCGAGCGGGAGGCGGGACCGCGCTGAGGCGATGGCGGCCGCGCCGCCCTCCCGGGGGCAGCCGTTCGTGAGGTGGCTGCCCCGAGGGGGGCGGCGCGGCCAAGGAGGACCCTTCCACCACCCCCTCTTCTCTTAAATCCTTGGCTTTAGAGCTCTACCGAAAGACTTGGGAGTTTAGTGTGTGTTTAGTCTTTACATTCGCTGTTATTAACTGCAAATGCCCACCCCCAGCATTGAGCGGGGGGCAGCTCAGCTCTTCTGGGGGTTTCTGTGCCCTCAGGAAGGGGACCCGGTCCGTCCCCATCCCTCACCTTCACAGGATGCCGTTAATAGCTAATATTTTCACTGGATAAAAGCAATTTTCAGCCTCTGCCCCTCAGCACAAAGCCAAACCTGTTAGTGTGCTGAGCTAGGGTGGAACCGGGCAGGAGATTTCATTTTATGGCCTGATTGTTGGGTTTTTTCCTCAGTATTGTTTGCTTCCAGGACACTGTGCAAATCCTTTTCCCAGCTCTCCACCAGATTCCTCTCAAAACGAATCATTCTTCACAGATTCTGGTTTTTGCTCACGGGTTTGGTTTTCCTGCCCCCACTCAGTGAGAAGGGGGGATGTACAGAAACAGCGTTAATAATTTACCTCTGTGCTATTGCCTAGGACAAGCTTTAGCAAAACATGCTCAGCCGCTTGCTGGGGGGAGGCATTGTGTCCACCGGTTAATGTCACCGGGATAGCTATTTCCACACGGTTGCTGTGAGTCGCCTCCGTAACCTCGTGACTCAGGCAGTCGGGTGGGTATTACAAACGGTGTTTGCCCTGGCATTGATGTTCCAGCAAAATCATGGCCTCTGGGGCCTTCTGGATCAGTCCCTGGCTATAAACTCCCACCTCCGGAAAGCTGCACTCGTTTCTCAGATGCATTGAAGCTCCCAGAAAGGCTTCTCAGCCCCTGGCTGCTTAGTATTCAGTAACCCGGTGCTCAATTTTTAGTTCAGTTTAGGGTTATGCTCATTTACAGGGCTCCTCTAGGTGTGACTGCATATACCCCTCAGCAGGCACCCCGTGCCTACCATGGCATGCTGAGGAGTGAGTAGAGGTGCCTTCATGGGTTCGGGTTGCTTGACTACCAGAAGCCAAAGAGCTGCTCTCCCTTGCAGCAGAGCTGTGAGCCGATGCTCTGGACTCTCACAAGACAGCCGTGGGGTCAGATACACGGTGAATTCCTGGGGGTTCAGGAATGCAAGCCTTTATTTTTCACAAGTAGGAGACGCGACGGGGTGGATAAGGCGTGCTGTTAGGAAGACCTGCCAGCTCACTCCTGTTGCCGCACTGGCATTGTAGCAGCACTCGGTTCTTGCTATATCCCAAGCTGCCCTACCGTCTTGTCTCCTGGCTGCTCCTATGTGCAGCTTTCTTGTTTGGGAGACACCTTCCTCCTTGCCTCTTCCACTGACGTTACTTTGGACATCCCAGAAGCGGGAGCTCTCTTGGGGCTCAGGTGCATCCCTGTGCTGCAAGGCAGCACTGCCACCTCGGGGTATTTCCCAGAATTGGGAAGTCTGCTAAAAGACGGTCAGCGTTCCCATTTTTGCATTCCTACAATGTCATCGGGTTTATGTTACCAGGAGAGCTTTCCAAAAGTTGAACCACCAGCTGTGCTTTCTCCAGCTTATTCATCACACTGCTTTAGAACCTCTATTCAAGTCAAAACGCCTCTCCCAGCACTCCGACTGCCACTTGGCATCAGCCAGTGAGGAGTCGTGCCACCTTGTTTTCCCAAAGAGTATGAGTGATGTGTGATGAGCTTCTGGTGAAGCGCACATCTGCATACAGCTGTGCTCATTCCTTCATCTGGGTGGGCTCTAAAAACAGGGCCCCTGCAGCTGTTTTGGTTATTTAACACTTTGCACTACTCTTGGTACGTTCCCTTGATTGCGGCTCTGATAGGCGGCAGCTGCCCTCATGAATAAAATCTGTTGCTGGCAGCAAGGGCCAATATTCTGTTTGAGCTTTAGACGGCGAGCGCTGGCTCATGCTGCATCTGGGCTGCCATTAAGGTCAAGGTTTTCCTTTTATATGTGTTCCCAGGTATTTTATGCAAGGCTAGTACTTGATAGCAAACCAGCACCACATCTGAGCGACACAGCCCAAAATAACCACAATCACGAATCTTTGTTAAAGCCCCCTTCTGTATTACACTCATACAGACTGCTAAACAAACTGCAAATGGTGTGGCTTATCATTTGGATGCCATCGAGAAGCGTTCAGAAGACCGAATCAAGTAGAATTCATTTCTTCCTCAGAGCCAGGTATTTCTCCTGCTCATTAACAGCCCACTAGCAGTGGCACGATGGGCAGTGCTACGTAATCCTTGACAATATTCCCTCTGCAGCTCCAGAGGAACCCAGGTGGGAAGTCTACACTTTTTAAAGCTGCTTTTTTCCTTTTGGAATTAGTAGCATCAAGACAATCCAGAAAAGCTTGGAGCTTTTTCCTATGCTTAAGCTCTGTTGAACCTCTTCTTCAACAGCAGACATTAGACATTTCATTCTTGCACGCTTAGACGAGCAAGGGCTGCACAGAATCCATGCTGACATAACACCCGCTGTCCAGCCTTCATTCACCTCACCCTGAGCTGTTTCAAAGCCTCAGGAGTGTGGTCTTGGTAAGATACCAGAGTGCTTATGGCAGGAAAATTTCCCCAAACTTGAATATTTCCTGTGACCAGCTGCAGCAAAGGGCAGTAGCCACCACTGCTGCCAGTAGTGGTACCCAGCACAAACTGCTCGGGCAGTTTCTCATCTTGCACTTTGCGCAGGACAAGCGAAGACAACGACTTCTGGTCAGCTGCATTCGCTGGTCAGCTGCATTCGCTGGGCAGCGGTGCAGACACATACATTCAGACAGGAAAACTTGCTGTACTTCTTTTTATTGGAATAGAAAAAAAACCACAAGTAAATCAAAACATCACTTTCTGCCTAAAGACGTTATTAACATTTTTAAAATGGCACCGGGGAACCCCAGCAATGCAGGACAGAATATTAATTGTGGGCAGAAGGGTGAACTCGGTTCAGGAGTTCAGTCTCCCTGCCCCTTTGTCAATCAGCTGGCTGAAGTTCGTCACCTATATACACTTACATACACTTCTCAGCCTAGCTTATATTCCTAGGAGCAGGCATGGCTGGGTGGGACATCGGGGGCACAGTCCTGCGATCCACATGTAACCATCTTTGGAGAAAATGGGTTTCCTATGAAGCCTACAGGGTGCAGGGGTCTCGCTACCCAGCAAGACCAAGCAAACAGGATTCCCTCCTACAGTTCTTCTGCCACAAAACACAGAGTAGGTCCCGAACCTGGCCGATCTTCTAGGAGCTCCTTGGCTATTGCAAACAGCATATGGCCGAGTGAAATGTTTACCCAGTGACCTTGATGTAGCAGCATTATCTCTGCAAAGGCGCTGCTCAGGAGGGGAAAAGGCAGACTGCAAAATGCACGGGGTGAACATCTTTCTTTTCTGTCTCCTGAGAGGATGTCAAAGTCCTGAAGCAGACAGCCAAGCAGAAACCAGGCTCAGGACCTCTAAAGCGGTGGATGTATAGGGAACACCCTCATTGTGCAGAAACTGTGGCACCAGTGCTTCCACTGCAGGCAGCTGACGTGACAGTTTGCTGAAAGAGAAGCAGCCCCAGCTGTGCTGCTGGCAGGTACCAAAGTAGCAGACCTAGATGTTAGGCTGCACTGTATCAGCTTGAGCATACCTCTTCAACTGAGGAAGCTCCAAGATCTCTAACATGCTACAGCATTTGGTGGCACAGTCGTGTGTGTATTAAGACGAGAGACTGGTTACCCTTCACAGAATAGGTACAAGAAAAGGCTGGAGAGGATATACATACTCACCAGGAAAACTAAGCTATGGCTTAGCAGAAAACAAACACCAATCCTGCCTCTGGCAGCACCAAAAGGCATTCATAACTGATTTATTACAGAATGCTTTCTGCAAACAGGACGTTTGGATGGGGGAAGATGGACAGATTCTGTATAAACTGATCTGTACTAACTGCTACAGCTGTCTCCAAGTCCAGTCCACCAAATGAAATGCTTAAGAAGCTGATGGCACAAGCAGAGAACAAGGAAAAAACACAACCTGGGCTTGCAAGGGCCACCGCTGTGCACTGAGAGAAGGTACGCACAAAGCTGCAGAACCGACCGGCAATACCCCATTTCCACGAGGTGCGGGGCAACAGAGTGACTAAACCGCAGTTTTCCTTCATTCCATCCCCTCAGAAATACGAACCATTGTAGTTTACACTGAGCAACAGCGTGAGAAGCTTATCAAACTGTATGTTCTGGGACAAAGAGCCCAGCAGAGGAAAGACACGTCCTTCAGGTGTGCAGGAAGTTTGAGATGCAGGACTGAACCTGCAGCAATACTTTTCACAACAAAGCACTGGACAAAGGGCTATACATTTGCATAGATGCTTTTTCAGCAGCATCTGGGACGTGCAATCCCCATTTATGGAGCATCAGTAATGTTTGGGGGTTTGTCTGATGTCTGTCTTGTGTTCCTTCCTAAATGTAACTGCTACAAAACCGTTCAGGAAAACAGGGTATATACATGCACGAAAAGAAATCAGTGTGCCTATTCTTTCATTCCTCTGATCTTTTTTCCACTGCAAGTAATTGCAAAACTGTCTTAAACTAGAAGATGCAGTATTGATACAACCTAATGTCAACCTAAGGACAGGACTGCTTCTGCACGTATCCCAGTAAACTCAATTGTTCCATAGAAATGCTTAATTTTACTCTTCATCATTTTCTTTACACCTGGGGAGACCCACCACCTATTTCTCTTCCACGTAGGCAGAACCCTCTCTGCGACGTGCTTGACTGCTTTGCAAAGAACAGCAGTATCAAAAAAGGTTGGAACTCCTACCACGTCTGCAACTAGATATTGAAGGCAGAATTGGCCCAACTTACGTTATTATGCAGTTGCCATGCTATTCCCGACTTACTGAACTGTAAGTCTGGCTTGGTAAGAAAAAAAACCCCAACTCTTACGCAAAGGTAAATGGTGAACAAGGTTCTGTCTATCTGCTGATACGCTTACATGCGAGAAAAAGAAACATTTCACTTCATTTTACTTTCACCTGAAAGTTGTTTCTACCACTTCTGCTCATGAGATTCTGTTCCTTCCCTTGGTTCTCTCCCATGATGCCCAGATCTAGCATTACGAGGCTCTTGGTGACCTGCAGTTCCAGCCTCCCTCCCACACACAGAGCTATTCCCATCGAAAGTTTCAACTTTGGAGCGTGACGCTGACAGACGGTTCAGCTTGATCACCTTTCCCACGCAGCTGTGTCACTCCAAATACTCTCATCAGGCGAGTTCAGCTTTTCCCCTGAGCAAATGTTAATGAAAAACGCAGAAGACTAATCCTGAGATGCCTTCACTTCCTAGGCTACCAGTACTTCCTTTGCCTTTTTGCTACAGACTTCAGCAGATACCCCATAATACAGGCAGTGACAGGAGGAAAGAGATGCAAGCCTGCAAGGGATGGCTAGGACATCCCCTTACTTAAGTTGTGTAATGGGCCCTTAAATCCTCATGGAATGAATTCCCACTTACCAGCACGGGAGTTACTCAAAGTGTCAGCCTACAGGGACAAGACAGCCTTTATAAATTAGTGTAATGCTATTAGAAATTATGGCAATCTTTTTGGTAGCATTGTCTTACATGCACCCTGATAAAACCTCTCCCTAAGAAACTTTAAAACTGGTCTTTTAACTTCCGCAGAGTTAATTCTGATGGGAAATTATAAAATAGAAATTTGGTAGATTCACGTTTAAAAAGGAAGAGGCCTGGCGAGGCTGGGTACACAGGGTCACTCCTGTTAGCTCTGTCCATTATGTCTGCTGAAGGTATTTCCTCCGGGTGGCTGGATCTGGATGGAGTCCAGGAGGGGCCTTAAAGCTTGTCCAAAAGGTCTGAGAAGGTAAAGAAATAGAACACCTCAGACAGCTTACTGATGAACAATTTTCCCCATTTACTACTCAAGTGCACTCACCTCCTAGAGTGCAATCAAGCCAACACTGAAGAAGCAAATTTGAGGAACAGAGTTCCTCTACAAACCAGAGCAAACTAAATTTAACCTGTTAAGGAGAGTTTACTGTTAAATAACTAAGAAACTTAAACACGATTTTATATAAGCTAGTTCTGAGTCCTAACATGCCCAGACTGCTAATGTGCTAACACTGTCTGAAACTGGCTTTCGGTAATTCATTCTGCTTAAGCGTGCGACGAAATCCCCGTTACGCAACTGCAGTGCTCCAGTAAGTAACCACATCGATATCACAGACTGCCAGGATAGCCTCTAGCTCCCTTGCAAGACAATGGTTCAACACAGAATAATTTCTGTTGCAATCCGTAGCACCTGGTTTATCTTTCAGTATGACTCACTCTGTTACAGACTGTCTGATTTTGAGAGACTTGAAACGATAAGAGCCCAGGATAGAAGATGTGCATCTCCCTTATAATGTGGTATACCACTGCTAGGAGAAGTAAGACCCAAATGATGGAGCTCAACTCATCCCACTGGGATCCTCACTAGCTTGGAGAAGGAAAACAAAATCGGTTGAGCTGAACTACCAGGCAGGAATCCTTCATTTCCCCTTTTTCACATCTTCTAGCTTTAAAACTGCAGCGTTAATTTTCAAATTAAATCTCCCCTGCCTCCCCACAAGTGCTACATACAGTGTTATACATACACACCCGTACAGTGTTCTAAGTGCTGAAGTAAAGCAAATAGCATCCTCTCCTTGATCTCATGCTGGTTGTCGGAGAGAGCCATCAGAAACTGGTACCGCTGGCTCTGCCAAATGTCTAAGCGCTAGCATGAATGTGCTACAGAGAGAACCGGCATGCCTACTCACGTGGCAAGAACTTCAGCTGGAAGGTCAGTGATGTAGGAAGGGATTTTTCTTCCCGTCAGGAACTGTGCCACTTCATTACTGAAGGTGTTGCAGTTATGTTCAAAGAGGTTATAAGACTCTCCTCTGTGCCACAGGAACGGAATTGAAACATAAAAAGACAGTTTCAGCAATAAATCTAACCAGCAGAAAACCTCAGACCTCAGTGAGGAACATCTCCTTACATTAGCACTTCTCTACCCCACAGAAATATCTAAGACAAAGAGGTAAAACACAGACATCAATTCACCTTCAAATTCAATCGAATCAAGGGGGAAGATGACATCTCTCTGCACCACTGACTTTATACAATGGCTTTTTTGAGGATAAGTGAGGGCAAGTTTCTTCAATTACCACCACAGACGGAATAACAAGAAATCACAGGAATTACTGACATGGAAATATAGCCAGAGCACTAAATGCTACTGTTTCCTGTTCTTGGGAGAAGCAGACTAGTCTCTTTAGCAGCCAAGACCTTGCTTTTACTCATCTGAAAGTTGGCAGCTTTACTACAGCGCTTCACCTATCACTCACGGGGCAAAGCACTATCGACTGAAATATTTCGTAGAGTGCTTTTGTTTTCCCTGGTGAGTCTCTCAAAGGCATTTCAGCCATTATTCTATTTTACAAAACACAGTGTGAAAGACTTCCTGGCAGAATCCTTTCCCAGGCAGGCACACCAGGGAGTTGCCTAGCTGGTAGCTCCTTGTGTATCGGTGCATCAGTTCCAGCCTCGGATTTGGAGAGTACCAAATAATAAACAATGCGTTGTAAGCAGGATTCATTTCATAATGCCCTCCTCCATTCTGCACCCCCTTCCCCTAAGGGCTTTTTTTGTTATACAGGTTTCATAGTGCAAGCTGCTACTTACCGGAACATAGATTCCCCCAAAGAGGAAAGATATTCCAGAAAAATTTCTTCTGTGACTTCAGTGTTCCCCAGGTCAACAACTGAGTCTGGGGGGCCAAGAAGTGTCCCTCCCTGTAAAAAGTAACAGCCAGAAGACAATGTTAAATGGACAGACTGAATTCTTCCGGAGGACTCTACTGAGTAGAGCTACTGTGGCTTGTCCCGGCACAGGAGGAGGAACTTTTGTTATATTTGTCAAGCAAAAAGCCCTGCTGGCCTCTCCTGTTCTGCACTCAGAGAATGAGAAATCATGTGCAGCTTCTATTTCAGCTTGTATACTTGGCTCTTTGTGATGAAAGCCATAAGCTACGGCAAAATTCTGCTTCAGCGGAACAGCCCATCAGTTTTGCCTCTCCAAGAACATAAAGGTCTGACAAAGCATCAAGATTGTTTAAAAGAAATCTTAAAAAGCATGCCTTGCGTTGCCAAGTCAGCATGCAAAACCTACTGCTACAGAATTAGACAAGGTGTCACTCCAGCAATGCAGCTGCAAAAGGTGTCTTGGATGGACTCCGCCAGCAGAAGCAACCCCCAACCTGTATTTAGTTGGGCTTAAACCCACTGTCCGTGCTGCCTTTTCCTCACGTGCCGTGGGCAACCATAGCAAGCGGCCACATTTGGCTGAATTCAGAAGCCTCTTGCTGCTTTTCAAAAAGAGTGTGACACAAGCAATTCTGATCAGGTAACCCTATCACAAAATGATCAGAAAAATAAGTTTAACTTACAGGTGCACAGCTGGAGATTCCTCCACTGCCATAGAAGAACTCATCTTTATGGACTATTATGGAGGTGTGCCTGCCACAGAGAACAAAAACCAGGTGAAACAAAGGAAATCTTTAACCTAGCACATAAATCACTGGTAAGTTTGTGTGCTCAAGGACATCATGAAGTAAATAACTGAAATAAAAGGCCAGTGTGCTTCTGTGAATAGGACAGGATCCGCTGGGACATGAATGGATACTGAAGCAATGATTAGCAAAGCCTACTGTAACTCTGTGAGCCGTTGGGAAAGAACAGGCTTAGCTACCTGCCCAAGCATGAAGGAACATGGGAACAGAGGGACTTCCACACCAGATGAGATCTCCAGCAGCCTCTTTCAGCTAAAGGGTTGAGGGCAAAGTCACAGCGATAGAGACAGAGCCCTGTTGGCAGAAGTGCACGTCTGACAGACACTGACTGAGAAGGACAGATAACCACTGGAGATGGATCAATAGAGAGGAAAATATTTTATTTAAAAAAAACCCCAAACACAAAACCCCACCCACCTTGATATGAATTATAGCAAATTGGGGGGTGTTTTGTTGACTGCTCTTACATGCCAGAAGGCCTGATTCTGTAATACTTTCTTTACACCCGCTCTTCTAACTCCAATGTTTAGTCATGCTTGCAATCAGGAGAAAAACTGCTTGGGTAAGGACAACAGCCTACCCTTGCAAGAGTGTACAAGTGCACTGAAACGCAACAACTACTACCAACACCTTCTTTCATGGGGTACCCTGAGCTTTGAACGGAGAAGTTTAACCAGCACCTGACTGTACATGACTTTCTCTCTCTCTGTATTCAGGAACAAAGAGTGCCTTGGTCTCTCTTCAGCACCAAAATGTTCTTAAGATCTGAAGCATACATAATCTCGTATTGAAAATACTTCCTACACCACAGTGTTTAAACACGCATTATGCAATTTAGTCACTTACCAGATGCCATCCAGCTGTTTCCCTGTATGCAGAGAAAAGAAGAGTTATTAGCAATGTATTTTCCAGATTTCAGCCTACTTTCTGTTAATCACTTAGTAACCATGCTTATTATTTCACCAGGACAGTAATACCAGAGATTTCATCCCAGAGTTCCTTCTAAAGAAGCAGAATGTCTGTCTTTCGAAAGAACTACTTGTCCACACAGCCACTGTACTTCCTTCCCCCTGCACGCAGAGGTGGCAATGCCATCCTATCCTGCCAGTGCTTACCTTCCTTAGGCTTTTGCCTACTGACCAAGGAAAGAAACCTCTTCCTAAAATTAGTGTCTTCAGTCAGGACCATAATAAGAGCTGAATTTTACACTGATTTCATAATTACAGTTAGCCAGCACAGAGTATTCAGCTTTCAACAACTGATGAGAGATCTGACTTGAGTATATGAAACTGTGGTGACAGTCTCTATTTGTACCCTCCTTTCCTGGGAAGCCTAAACCCCTCTGTGTTCACTGTAGGATCTCAAGACCAGATCTTCCTTCAAAGGGCCACCAGCTGTTACTGCTCTAGGCTCAACTGTTTTATCTATCATAACCCAAGGCCTTGGTCCCTGGTATCATAACCCCTTTGTAGACTTGTAGGCAGCAACAGCATGCTGTGACTGATGCACTACAACTTTATTTTGCCAAAAAAGGTGCACAGCACCCAGAAAAGTGGATTTAGAAGAGAAAAAACTGTGTGTATACCAACATTTGGTATTCTCCTGAACCCAAGCAGTAGACTGAGTGCTTCTCTGCTGTAGCTTCTGCTTGCTCGCAGCAGGCTCCTGATCCTTTCGGGCAGCCTCCATGCATAAGCACTCTCCCTCAGCAGACCACTTCCCACACCACTATCCTTTATATCCAAGCAGCACCTCTTCCAAGATGTTATTGTTCAACTTTTAGATACCAGCATGTGATGTGATGACCTACTAAAGTCATCTGCAGGTGTCCCAGAGCTAGACAAAACCCACTGTAGACATAAAAACCCCCACCTGAACACGAGAGGCACTGTTCTAGTGAGAATTTGTTCAGAAAGCACGAGTGGCCAACAGACCTTGCTCCGGTCCAGACACCATCTGTTTGCATCACATCAGCCTCAGGCCTCCCAAAGCTAGCCACAGACCTCCTTCTTTCTGAATTCTGGGCCATTATGTCTTTTTTTAAATGTTTTATTTAAATGCTTGTGACATTCAGGCTTTTCTTAGCTATCTCGAGGGCCACTGCCTTAACTGACTCAGAATTTGGCTGCATCCCTCATCACACTGTCAGCCTTGCCTCTCCCTAGCAACAATTCCAACAGTCCCCCTGATTGTATTCCCACAGCTCATGATGCTGAAAGCACTGTGATGGCTATTCAAAGGCTGGAATCAGATGCTCAGAGTAACAATAAATTATTCTATTAATTAAAAAGTGTTTGGCAAAAATGAAGCTTGGCTCAGTTGCATTCCCTTGCTCTCCCCCCACAATTCCCAAAGAGGGAGCAGAACGTTACACGCTGGGCCTTCATGTGGCAGGAGCCTAAAGCTAAATGGTAGTTTGACGGAGCAGTATTTCATCCCTCAGCCTCCAGGATGCTGGCTTCTCAGCTGAAACTTTGGTGGTCACTCTCCCTCTGTTGGTGCCCAGCTTCTTCTAAGATCCCTGGTGCAGTAGCAGTGATGGGGTACATGGTCCCAATCCCCCCTGTCCTGTGGAAAGACATTCTCTGATTGTCCTTACTTAGATCAGTGCCATGGCATCGATGGCCTCTGGGGAGACAGAGGCTCCCTTTCTATAGGCAAAGGGTCTTGGGGTATTTATCCCTTCCCACTCCTCTGTCAGGGTTGCTGAGGTCTGTGAGCACCAGGAGTGAACATGCTGCTCCCAGGAGCTCTTCACAAATCTCCCTCTTGGAGAAAACCAACTTTCCATCATCATTATAACTGGCCAAACCAGAGGAACAAAACTGCTGAGGATAACTCTTCAAGAGTTCCGATAAATGGATGCTTATGTGGTCCAAGCAAGGAATAAACAATCACTACCGTATTTTTTTTGGTCAGGTCTGAAACAAACTAGACACAGAGATAGATACCTGCTTCAGATGAAGGTCTCATAAGAATGGAGGCAGGGAAAAGGCTGTTGTGACAATAGAGACATCAGTCGAAGCGAGCACACACAGTTTTGAAGTAGGTGGACTGATCTGTCACTACCATGGATCACAGCCAGGCAGCAAGCATATTCCCTGTCAACCCATCGCACAGAAACGTAGGCATGGAGTAGGATGAAGGCCAAAAGATACTAGCGATGATGAGAGAAGCGGAGCAGCGTGTTGCAACGTCTCAGGAGCGTTTGCTGCCCCTTTAGCGTGTTCTGCCCTGTTGTGCTCCTCTATCCTCTGGTCCTTGTTCCACACCTTCCCCAACAGAGCTTTCGCCTTGCACGCTAGAGCTGCCAGAAACCAGTGACACAGCAACACGGGAGGCAGGGTTAGCGCACTGCACTAGTTTCAGCAGCTGCCCTACTGCCTGGTTTTGCAGTTAGCGTTCTGCGTAGCTGTCCATAAATTATTACACGCTTGTTCAATTACTCACCGTTTTCCACTACAAACTTGAACTTTATCCTCCAGAGCAGAGAGAAAAACCATTTCAAAGGCAGCACGTATTAGAATTGTATCTCCCCTTTTGCGTGGAAAAAAGAAGAGCTTAACATTAAACTTTCACGCACATTTCCAGCACAGTGATGAAAGGCTTTCCACAAAGTTGCCACTTTGCACCTCGGTTCTGTGTGCAAGTGCAAGAGTTCTAGCAGATGCTGGCAGCATCACAGCTGCTGCCAGTAACCTGCTTGTGCAATTACAACGCCTTCTTGAAGAGATCATTGCAGCAAGGGCTACCACACACCGGGCTGCTCCAGAAAGACTGCAGCAGCAAGGGAGGCGAATCTTTCCCTCCATGTCCAGCTTTGGAACCCCCAGTCCAAGAGACACTGACATACTGGGCTGGAGCACCTGCTGTATTGAAGAGCGGCTGAGCAAACTGGTCTGTTCAGCCTCGAGAAGGCCAGGAGTTCTTACTGCTGTCTACAACTACTTAACGGGAATGGGGGAAAGGGAGCCTTGTTCTGCTCCAAGCTGGACAGTGAAAGACAACAGGTGCTGGTTGGAAAATGGGAAATTCCAACGCAGTACAAGGAGAAAAGAAAATTACCATGAAGGTGGTCAAACCCTGGAGCAGGGGTCCAGAAAGGATGTGGCATTTCCAACCCCAGCGATACTCAGAACTCAACTGCCCAGGGCCCTGAAGAACCTGCTCTCTCCAGATCTACCTTGAGCAATACCTCCAGAGGTCCCTTTCCACCAACGCGATTCTGAATGCATGAACAAAACCCAAACAGAATTCAGGAGAGGAACTTCACAGCAGACTCCAGTCCAACCCTCAGGGGCTCCTCTCTGGCTGCTACACACCAAATCTGTAACCAACAACAGGCAGCAACTACCAGGGCAGTAACAGAAGAGCCCTTGGCAAGTGAGCTGCTTATCTTCACAAGGCAGGTCTGTCTGAGACTGCTCAGCCAGGTCAGCTTGTGCCAAGCACTGGTTTGATGATCTTAATGAAACTGCTGACCTGCTATTTCTGCTCAGCTCCTGTAAGACATTAACCAGACTGGCACTGTGGAAAACATGCCGGATCCGCAGCCCTGACGACAATAAGGCATCCACAGTAGCACTCCAGCCTGCTGCAGACAAAATAAAATCCCTTTCTGCCACTGGTGGACTGTGCTTGGGCAGATGCAGCACAAGCCTCTCCAAAAACAACACAGCTGGGGAACCCCATGCCTAAGAAACCTGCCTTTACCAGCCACATACGCATCACCCAGAGACATCCAAGACCAAGAATTTTTGGTGTGCTGCTGCAGTTTCCCATGCTGCACAGCTGGCCGTCATCACCTCAACTCCAAACTGACCGACAGAGGAGTACATCACCGGCCACCAGCTTCTGAGGAAGGCGGGCAGCTCCCTTTCCCGCTGTTCAGCAAGTACCTCAATGTTGTTGGTCATCATGTAAAAGGTTCTGTGCAGACCTTTATGAACACCGTCACCTTCCTCCTGAACGTTGGTCTCTGTTGGTGATCCACCTATGCGACTCTTCTCGAACCCAGACATTGCACAGCCAGGTGACAGCTCACTGCTGCTCCTGACAGGCTCACGCAGAGCAATCGCGGCAGCCCGCACTGAGGAGTTATGTCTTGTCTTCTGCTGGACACTGTCCAATATATAAAAAAACCACATCGCTCGCAGCCTCTGAAGGCTTGACGCGCACACCAGCCCCAACAGTACTACCATGTAAGGACTGTCACTGCTCCGTTTCCACGGCCCAAGTGAGAGCATGAGCACAGTACTGGGCAGCGGCATAAGTTGTGTCCAGGCCTTGCAGCAACACTTTCCAAAAACGCTGCTTCCAGCAACATTGTCCAGCTTCAGAAACAGAAGGGCCAGCTTGCCAGGGAGCGTCCCCAAACAATCTCACAGAGCTTACATCCTGCAGTGAATTTTGTGGTCTAGAGGAAGGGATTGCAAACGCCACCTGGGATGCCAGCAGACATCATCGCGTTCCATGCTCTTCCACTCCTTGCCACAACACTCCAAACTCCCGCGGCACGCTGCAACGTGGGCAGAACTGTACGCTGGTACCACCACCAAACCCAACACATTCACTCAGAACCCAAGGCTGCCTCTAACTATATAAAAGATCCGATTCCCCAGTAATTTCCATCTGAGCTGCAAAAGCCTTTAAATTGGAGGCATCGCCCTTCACTCAATACTTCCAGCAGAGCTAATCCAAATGATGCACATGCATAGAAAACAGAACAGGAATGTCCTGAAGGGACTGATACTCTTTTGGGCATCTACTGTTCATCCAGTTAAAACAAAGAAACAGCAAGGTGCCTAAAGAGCTTAAATGTTTCAAGGGACAGAGGGGTGTTGAGCAGGAAAGGGTGTTGCAAATTTAGATGTACACACTTAATCACACAACAATTAGTGCACAAGGTCAAGTTACCAGGTATCAGCTGTCCCACAGTAAGCACCTGTGTGCAAGCTCAGCCTGAAGTACATGAGAAGCAATTCCGCTTAATCTGACCTGCTCTGGTTCCCTGCTAGTGCAGGCCAAGCTACCCTGCATGTCTCACAGACCACAGACCCCGAAGGGAAAGTTACTGTGTTTCATCTGTGAGAGTTTGGGGTGACAGCTGCCCAGTCTTTGGAAATCTCACCACACACCTGATCTGTTTTCATTTGTTTAAACTTGCCCAGGTGCTTAATATGGATCTTTCCTAAAAATAGTCACTAGAACTCAGGACAGGATGCCAATTCAGCATAGATCCGTGTGCTTAAGCATCTCAAAGATACAAATTGTTTGAATGAGGCAGAGTATCATCTGGCAAGAAAGCAAGGGGTTTTTTAATCTGCTGTTATTTTTCTTTATAGCATTCATAGCTCAAATACTTTCATGGTGCTCACATGAGCCAGAAACCTATGAGAAAAATACCGCATTCAAATGCATTAACCAATGCCAGGACCCTCAGCTTAGTCACAGGAGTGTGGAGAATGAAGTAGTTTGATTTGTTTCTTGTACAACTGGTTCAGGAGACTCACTGTTAGGTTACAAGGATATTTTGAAGCCTGTATAATTTTAAAATACAATCAAACGGGATTACTTCCACACTTGGATTTATATGGAAGGCCAAGCAGAAGGGAGATTAGATGGTCACCAATCTATTTTACTGGCAGAGTTTATTTGTTAATCTTGAGGGCCATGCCATGTAGTTTATTCCTGTGCATTTTAAATATCAATTCAAACTGGCACTTGTACATTAATTCAAACTTCTGGACTGAAGAGTTCTGAGACATGAAGGTACTGTATAAGGAGATGAGCACTTGGTTTCCACGTAGCTGGAATCTCACGCTGGAGCAATTCAAACCCTTCAGAAGGGGTGGAGGAGGGGCAGAGTAATGCGCTGGATCTGGAAAAAAGGAGCAAAGCAGAAAGTACCTCCTTTTGGCAGTTACTTTTTGCACTGATTCTTTCTGGGCCGTTAAGTCCCTACAGCTGAATGCACCACTCAAATTTCAACCGATACCTACTCCCAGTCAACTCACCATTTATACTGCGCTGAGCCAAAGCTGCTGAGGTAAACTAAGCTCCTGCCCATTCTCTGAGTCACATGAGCAATGACCTCAGCTATAGGACAGGAGAACTTTGGGAGCTGCAAGACATTTTTCTTTAAGCCCATGATGCAATAGGATTTAAATCTTCCTTAAAGATTTCTCTGCCTCTGGACATCTGCTTCAAAATCAGCACTGCAAGCTGAACTACCCTGCTTTCCTCCTTACCATCCACAGCATCAGGTGGATTGTTTTCTGTCTTGAAAACAGAAATCTCAGTGCATTCAGGTTAACATTTATTATTGTTAGATCATGTAGCTGGACAGACAAATGTAGTCTCTCAGGCTGAGAATGGGAGAGAGAGTGGGAACAGTACCTGTAGAGAAGATGCACGTAGAGCAACAGCACACAAATTATACACGCCGCTTCTGATATCAACAGCAACTGAACTACAATATTTGGCCATGTATACTTTAGAATAGAAAGATTCACTGAACAATTACAGGGCACTCACAGAAAAGTAAGAACAAAAGCAGTCTGGGTAGGAAAAGAGTAAACTTGCCAAGAAAAGTGATGACGTGCCCAAGGGACACAACTAAGTTGCTCTAAAGCCTGCTACGAACAGTGTTGTATAGCTCTGCCTTCCAGGTTCCTCATTCAATGACAGTGGAGAGAACTGATACTGAAAAAGTTAGGATAACGTTTAGGAGTGAGAGCCCGTTTAGAGCAGAGTTTAGAGAGTAGTGAGTGATCCTTGAATGTTGTACTGACATAATCCATAATAGCTCTGGATCCTATTAGCACAACTGAAGACACCATGTGGTGATGCTCTTGCAGTGGTCAGCCCCATACGGAGGGATTCATCCCCCTCTGGCAGGGGGATCTGAGCTTCTGTTTTCGAGCATGCTAGGAATTGATTTTAGCACAATCCATTATCGTTTATTCTGTCTAAAACACGTGTATTTCAATATAGGTGACGCTACAGAATTATCACTCAAAGCACACCCATTCTTTCAATCCAACTTGGCATCTATGGGAAGAATACCTAAGGAGAGATGACAGATGTTTAGCACTAAATCATCCAAGGAATCCTTTCCTCTTCAATTTCTGTGACTTTCCCTGATGATGTACAGTTTGTGAACACCACTGACCAAAAAAATAGAGGAAAAATAGCTATTGACCATCCGAAAGCCCTGCAGGGGGAAGTAGCAACAGTTTTTATGGTTCTTCAAGGAAAAAAGGTGGGTACACGAGACAAGAGGAGTACTGTCTCCATCATTCTGCTTTTGGGCCTGTCTCTAAAATAACCTGGAGGTATAACAGAGCTGAGTGTAAATGCACAGAAGACACTTAACTTGAAGGCAAAAAGGAACAAACAATTATTTCTGTTACAGACAACCCAGCCATTGGATCCACACAATCCCAAATATTCTGCAGTCTGCCTTGTCACTGTGACCACGCAGGCCTAGTTGGCCCTGTTCCACAAACATGTCTGGACTCAGCTAGTTACCGGGCAGTACCGGCAAGCAACACTTCCCACGCTGCCGAGACACACGTTCCGATTTTCAAGGTTTCCTTCTCATTTCTCGGACTCCTTGAAATTTAGCACCAAACCATATTGCAAGTACAAAGTTTTTAAGTTGTTGTTTGGATAGCATAAAAAGCACCAAAAATCAAGTCATGCGCTAAGCTTTTTTATGTAGAAATTCCCAAAGCTACAAGATTCCAAGATTGACTTTGTGGGCAAGAAGTGAGTGAAAAAGCCTTCACTTGATCTGCGTGAAGACTGGCATGGAGTGACATGGAGTGACAACCTGTTTCTGGACAAGTCTGTGCTTGGACCAACGCTTTGAAATAAGACCGGTTAAAATCTGCTCACCTCAAACACAGGTAAGTCGTGCACATGTGTAAGATCTATCTTAACATTCGTAACTCTCAGCACAAGATAAAACATGGCTATTATGAACAGGTGAAAAGTTACTCCCCTGAGGGCTACACCAGAAGCGACTCTGACCACGCAAAAAGTTTTGAGGTTATCCAGTGTGGGAAACGCACATCTCCCAAGCCTGTTGTTGCTGGCTGGCTAACAGAGCACATCACATATGACCTTGACAATATTTTCTCCTCAACTTTGCAAGCCTATCGTTGAGGTGTAATGAAATCTCATGCTAAGAATTATTCGGCTTTTCAATCTAAGCTTGGGGGAACGCACACGCTCTCCTCACAGGACAGATGAGCGATGCGAATGCCAACAAACTGTAGAGCAAGATTACGGGGAGCCATCTGTTCAGACACCGAGCCTCTGGAGCAGCCTCATCTCACACAGGCTGCTGGCCTGACACGTCTAAACGTAACAGGTACAAACCGCTCTCCCGTCGCGTTCCTAACTCAAGTTCCAAAACTTCAAGCAAAACCTAAGTTTCCTTCGCCTCCCCCAGCCCAAGGTCCAGTTGGAAACGCACACATCCTTGATAAGACAAACTTACAAACCCTCTGGAAGGAGAGGGGGGCTAGGGGCACATCGCAAGCCGCGCGATGCCTAGCCCGGTCCGGCCTCACCACAGCATGGAGCCGTTTGAGCTCAATAACCTTGTAAAGGGCTGAAGGTTTTCTTCCAGTCCAGCCTTCCCACCAAGGCATCACAGCACCGGGAACCGAGCTCTCCCTCACTTCAGGGGCTAAGGAATACACTTAGCCTTTAGCGCCTAACACCGACGAAGCGGTGAAGGCCAGCCGGGGAAAGGGGCTGGCCCCTGGAGCGTCCCTGCTGACAAAGCTCGCCCTGCTGCGGACGGAGACAGGGGTGCCGCAGCGACACGCCACTTTCAATTCCCACGGACCGGACCCCCACGCCAGGCCCGCACCCCCGCGAGCCGTGCTACAGCCACCGCCGCGGCCCGGTGCCCGCAGCCGCCGAGCAAAGCCCTTGCCCTCGGGGAGCCCTTCCCGGCGGGCCGCTCCCTCGGGAGGGCGATACCGGCTGTGGGAAAGCCGCCGCCGCGACTGAAGGGAGTGATTTCGGCCCCGCTCCCCGGCGCGGCGGGGGAACACGAAGCCCCGGGAGGTGGCGGCGGCGGGAGGGGTGCGGTGGGCCGGGCCGGGCCGTGCCTGGCGCGGGGGCGTGCCGGTGCCCCCGCCGTGCTCTTACCCAGCATGAGGGGGCTGAGGCGCCGGGCCATGCCCTTGGACAGGTCGTACACATAGAGCTTCACGGGGTGCAGAGCCAGCGGCTCCTCCATGGGGCTGCGGGCACGGCCGCCGGGCGGCACCCGGAGCCCTGGCAGACGCCCGCCGACCGGCCGGTGCCGGGAAGCGAAGGGGAAAGGGGGAGGACGGTCCCGGCACCACTCCCGCGCGGCGGCACCAACGGTGAGGTGACAGACGGAATGGAAGAGGGGAAATGCTGCCTGTGCGCACGCGCGGCAGCCGCCGGCCGGCCGGGCCGCCCCGTCACTGCGCCGTTACGCAGCGCGGTGGTTCCGGCCTGGGGCGGGGGCGGACCTAGAGGCCGGTGGGCGGGGATGTGGGAGCCCCCTGTCATTGGCTGAGGCTTGGCGGCACTTCCGGTTTGCCGGCCACCGCCACTCGCAGGGCGGGCAGAGCTCGCTCGCCTTCGTTTCCCCACCGCAACCAATCCAAGCGGAGCAGAGGCGTGGCTCCCAGGGAGGGGCGGGGCTCAGCGCCCTATCTCTCTTACCATTGGTCAAAATTACCATAGGAGGCGGGTTCTCCGTAGAGTGACAGGCAGCGGCGATCGCGGCAGTTGACTGAACGCAGAGCGTGGGCGGGGCCAGCTCGCGCTGCAGGTGGGGGCGCGGGTCTGCCTTTCTCCGCCGCCGGCTGTTCCGTGGTCGCTGGGCCTGGCACCGCGTCGGGAGCCATGTCGGAGTGGGTGTCCTACTACCGGAGCGAGGGGCCGGAGGAGGAGGAGGAGCAGCAGGAGGAGGGGCCTGAGGCGGTCGGTAAGGCCCCCGACCCAGTCCCTCTCCCTCTCGGAGGGCAGCTGCCCTGGGGGGTCGGCGGGCTCGGCCTTCGGCGGGCGGAGGGGCCTGTTGCTAAAATTGTTTCCCCCCTTTCCGTAGGGGACTACAGGTTCTCCGGTCGGGACAGCCTGATTTTCTTAGTCGATGCCTCCAAGGCCATGTTTGATGAGAACGAGGACGGAGTGACCCCCTTTGACATGACCATCCAGGTGAGGCCGCTCAGGGAGCCTCGGGGTGCTTCGCAACCCCTCCAGGGATCCCCTTCGGTGCCGCCATGGGTACGGCTACCGGCATGTAGATACCCGATCTGTTGGTATATGGCCACTGGGAAACTCGGGCAACTCAAATTGCTGAATGGCTGTGGGTTTGGAAAGAGCCATCACCAGGTAGGCCCTGCCCAGGGTTAGGTGAGGGAAATGGTTATGGGATGGGCGATCAATCGGCGTTCAGGGTGGTGTATGTAAGAGATGTGTATTTTATTGATCTTGAATGCTAATGAAAAATATAGAAAGATGTGTACTGAAACATATCTCTCAAAAAACCAAGACCCCAAATTCTTTTGGTGAAATTTGGTGTGCTGATGACACCAAGCTGTGTGGTGCGGTTGACATGCTGGAGGGAAGGGATGGCATCCAGAGGGACCTGGACAGGCTGGAGAGGTCAGCATGTCCCAGCCTCATGAAGTTCAACAAGGCCAAGTGCAGGGTCCTGCACCTGGGTCAGGGCAGTCCCAAGCACAAGGACAGGCTGAGCGGAGAATGGATTGAGAACAGCCCAGAGGAGAAGGGCCTGGGGGTAACGGTGGATGAAAAGCTGGAAATGAGCCAGCAGTGTCCTGGGCTGTATCCAGACAAGTGTGGCCAGCAGGTTGAGGGAGGGGATTCTCCCCCTCTGCTCTGCTCTTGTGAGACCCCACCTGGAGTGCTGTGTCCAGCTGTGGGGCTCCCAACATCAGAAGGATATCGACCAGTTGGAGTGAGTCCAGAGAAGGCCACAAAGATGCTCCGAGGGCTGGAGCCCCTCTGCTATGGGGACAGGCTGAGAGAGTTGGGCTTGTTCAGCCTGGAGAAGAGAAGGCTCCGGGGAGACCTTACAGCACCTTCCAGTGCCTGAAGGGGCTACAAGGAAGCTGGGGGGGACTTTTTACAAGGGCAGGGAGTGACAGGACAAGGGGTAACGGGTTTAAATTGAAAGCGGGGAGATTTAGATTGGATGTCAGGAAGAAATTCTTCCTGGAGAGGGAGGTGAGGCACTGGGACGGGCTGCCCAGAGAAACTGTGGATGCCCCATCCCTGGGAGTGTTCAAGGCCAGGCTGGATGAGGCTTGGAGCAACCTGCCCTAGTGGAGGGTGTCCCTTCCCATGGCAGGGAGGTTGGAACTGGATGATCTTTCAGGTCCCTTCCAACCCAAACTGTTCTGTGATTCTGTGAATCTCTGAAATTTAGCTGAAAGCATTTGTTGCAGTTCTGTTTGCTAGAGTCTGCCTGTATAAACTGCTTGCCAAAACCAAAACTTTTGCCCCCTTACTGCAACTGATCTTTGTATTTTAACTGGTGTGCATCTGTTTTTCAGTGCATCCGGAATGTGTATACCAGCAAAATTATTAGTAGTGACAGGGACCTGTTAAGTGTCGTGTTCTATGGTACAGAAAAGAACAAGAACTCGGCAGATTTCAAGCACATCTATGTTCTTCAGGAGCTGGACAATCCAGGTAAAGGCAGTAAAGTGCTATGAAGGTTCTACAGAAAGACAGAGTAAGGAAATCGGTGTAGGAGCATTGTTAGTAACTGGCCTCTCTAAAACCAAAGAGCTATCAGATAAATAAATTGTTCCTGTTACTGAGATGTCTTGAGGGGGGATAATTGTAGAAATTTACTGAAAGCTTAGAAATTAGTGGGAGCATAGCTTTTCCTGTTATAGTTGATTCAGATCCCTTTTCTGTGTCTTATCTTGTATTTTAACATGGTTGTTCACCTGCTGTCAGCTAAAGCTAAGAGGATCTCAACAGAAGTCTTGAAAGCCCGTTGTGTCTCTGCTGTGCTTCAGAAAAGTGCATGGACATGCTAAGGCACCACAGATTCCAGATGATGGAGAATATCTTAGCATGGCCGCGGTTGGATAAGATTTCTTGAGGTCATCTTGTCCAACCCCCCTTGCTCAAGCAGGGTCAGCTAGAGCTGATTGTCCAGTGTGTTACCTATTTGGGGTGTTCTGTCTCTTATTTTCATAATGAGTTTTGCAGTTCTTGAATTTAACTCTCCCAAAGCTCAATTCCAAAGGAATAACCTCTGCAGAATGCAGTAGCTGAAAAATGAAAGCTTGTCTCCCTTTGCAGAGTTCTAGGAGAAAACAGAGACTCTGCTATTAGACAGGTGGGGAAAGGAGTCGTTGTTGGGCTGGAGCAATCTGTAGAGCTTCAAGAGGTCTGTCGATACCTGCCCTGAATGTTGCTCCATGTGGTGATCTGTGGGCTGCATCTGACCTCTAGGTTCATTCTCTCTGGCAAGGGAGCAAGAGGAATTCACCTTCTCAATATGCCGTGGAGATGCAGGATGGTATTTCACCTCCTGCTGTGCCGCTGCAGCATGTGCAATTGCTGCCTTGCCTGCTGAGCACTTGTCCTTTCAGTGCAGAGTGTTTGCAGTACTTTGATCCCTGCCTGTTTCCTTTCCCCAGCAGGAAAGAGCCCCATGTTGATGTAGGGGCACTTGGAGTCCTCTTGGCCCTAGTAGGTGCTTTCAGGAGGTAACCGGCTTGCAGTATGGCAAGCGTTAGGCTGTGCTGAGCTACGTTCTCAGCCGGGAGTTGGAAGGGCACTGCCACAGAGGTGCCAGGGGACATTACTCAGATGTCAGCTGCAAGGGACCCTCAGTGCATGTTTAGAAGAGTTTGCAGTATCTTTCAGTATTTCTAACACCTGTGAATGCTGTTATCCCTTTCAGGTGCAAAGCGTGTTCTAGAGCTGGACCAGTACAGGGGAGACAAAGGACAGGTACTTTTCCATAAGACCTTTGGCCACAATGCTGACTATTCGCTGGGTGAAGCGCTCTGGGCCTGCTCTAACCTCTTCAGTGATGTCCAAGTCAGGCTGAGCCACAAAAGGATCATGCTCTTCACCAACGAGGATGACCCTCACGCCAGTGACAGCGCCAAAGCCAAGCTGACCAGGACCAGAGCTGGTGACCTGAGAGACACAGGTCAATATTTTTGCCTTTAATTTCAGGTAGAATAAAAGGGATGTGTCCTTGCAGTGGATGTTAACTGCGTTGCAAGTTTGTGATGGAAAGAGTATAAAATCATCAGAATTGGGGAACCGTTCTGAAGCTTTCCAAATTAGAAGTTTGGTATCTAATCTAAATTAGAAAATCGGTTATCCAATCCGGTATCCAACAGCTACCACTCATTTTCTAGGATCTCTTTGTCTACTCTGATAGTGTAAATCAGGACTTGAGAGGGCCGAGGAAAACAAACTGTTTTATTTCATTGTTCCACCGTTTTCCAGGAAGGGAATAGTAACACTAAATTAACACAAAAGGAAAATCTACTTTACTGGCTCCGTTTTGAATGAGCTGAAGCACAGCAACCTGAGCTCAGAGACTGGAGAGCAAATGCTTCATTAGTTTAACTATGTAGCTGAGATAACCAGGGTTTCTGGAGCTCAGCAGAAGTGCTGGATCTAGAAGCTGTGAGGCTTCCTTAGTCCATTAGCCCTTATAACTGGGGAAGGGGAATTTCTGAACTACCACTTCCCTCTATGCCTGGGGTAAGGTGATGTTCTGTAGGAGCCTGTCAGAGCTGTTTCATACACAGTGTTGTCCATATTTGTAATTAGGGAGGAAACGTTTTCGATGCGATGTTTTGACTGAAGTTGAAGAAGGTCTTTTGACTCTTTCCCTAGAAACTTTCACATCTGGTGCAGGTGACAATTTGAAGCTTATTCTGGCTTAAATTCTTTGCTTAGACAGAGAAATCAGAGTGCTGAGAGGCATGCTGATGTAAGAAGAAATCTGTTCCTGTGATCGTCCTCCTGTCTCTTACCTTGTTTCTAGGTATCATCCTGGACTTGATGCACCTGAAGAAGCCTGGAGGGTTCGATATCGCTCTGTTCTACAGGGATATCGTAAACGTAGCAGAAGATGAGGACCTTGGCATCCAGCCTGAGGAGTCGGAGAAACTGGAACAACTCATGAAGAAAGTACGAGCAAAGGAGACAAAGAAACGGACTTTAGTCAGGTTTGTGCCTAGTTGTGTTTCCTTCGGCGGGGGCACCTGGTGTTGTTTTTAGACTGCATCTCACCTCCTCTTCTGGAATGATTGGCCTCTAAAGGCATCAGTGATCACATTCCTCAGTCTTAATTCCTTTGTCCAAGGTTGGTGTTTCTTCCATAGCTTCCAAGGATGTTTGTCCTTGGGTGATGAGAATAACGGAGAGTGAAGCTAGCCCTCTTTTTTTTCCCCTCTGTGACATCTCCTGTATTTAGCTTGGCCAGAAACGGCCATTTTGAAAAATGGCATAATTGCTAAGTGAAATACTTCCCAAAATATCTGAACCATGTAGAAATGGTTAATTTATAGTGAAATCCCAAACACAAGTACAGGCTGGTTGGAGAATGGATCGAGAGCAGCCCTGAGGAGAAGGAACCATTCTATGATTCTATGGAATCTGATTGAAATGAGGCTTTTCTTACTAGCGTTAACTTAGAAAAATGTCATCTCAATGTGACTGGTAGGTACTTTGGCCTATTATTAAATAGTCACGTGTGGCCAGTTTGTCTGGGCACTTGGTGTGGATTCCCACAGCCTTAATATTTGTGATCTCCTAACCTTGAGAGGTTGAAGATACAGACAGAGAGATAGAAAATATTTTTGGAACCATGTGCTCCATAACAGTTGTTTTTTTTTAATGAGTGAGTTCATAGCAGAATGACATGGAAGCATGGTAAGGGAATGAACTTCACAGCCTAGTGTTTAATATATAATTTTAAAGCTCCCAACTTGAGCTGTTGCCACTGGCATTCTTGCTCCTGTTGCAGCTTTGTTTTCCTCTTCTGGGAGTGTTCCTCACGTTTTCTATTACTTGAGGGGGAAGGATCCCTCACCAGCGATACCTTTTAGAGGAGAGGCAGTAACATTCATGGTACTTCACTGTTCCGCTCTCAGAACTTGAAGATTACCTCCGGTTTTAAACCTTTACTTCTGATTTTTTTCTTTAAGTTCTGATTCCTTTATTTTTTAGTCATTTGTCTTGATGGGGTTCCTTTGAGGAATTTTGCCTTCTGCGTGAACAGCTGTGCGCATTCAGAGGTCACGTTGTTCAAGCAGAGTGCCCGGATGTGTATTTGTGCTGTGCTCTGCCTGAGCATTGCTGCCCTTCAGATTGAAAAAAAAGGGGAAGAAATATAGTAAATTATTTGTGTTTAAATCATTTTTTATGACCAGAAGTGACAGCATTGCAAGGATGTTTTTATACAAGTGAGAATATGACTCAAGTAATAGTGTATTTCCAGAGAAAACGTGATTTTGGGAGAAGAGAATAGAAAGAGGTCAGGAAAGAAGTTCTCCTGCGAGATTACTTTCTTTTGAAAAAGCGATTGTTTGGAAGTTTCAAGTCTGTGTCTGCTTTTTCACACAGGTTAAATCTGTATCTGAACAAAGATCTGTCTCTTTCTGTTGGTGTTTACAACCTTGTTCAAAAAGCTTATAAGCCATATCCAGTGAAGCTTTATCGGGAAACTAATGAACCAGTCAAAACAAAAACAAGGATGTTTAATGGAGAGACAGGCAGCTTGCTTCTGCCTAGTGACACAAAAAGGGCTCAGGTAACGTATTGATTATGTGCCTGCTTTTTCCTGTCACTGTGGTGTGTGTGGGGAGACGCTGATCCTCCTGGTCACTTCTTTCTGTAAGGCAGAACCAGGTTGTCAGAGCCTGACCTTATGTGACCTTGTGCTGTTGCTGCTGGTGCTGTATTTTGATTCATTAGGAACAGATTTTGTCCATTTTATTAAACATATAAGTGTGAATGACAGGGCGGGGTGGAGCTCTGGTTTTTTCTTACCTTTGGTTTTTGTTGTTTTGTTCTTTGCTTTGCCTTCCTGCTTGATAGTTTGGCTGATGTGGCTGGAATGTCACATCCTCTTTAGGCACAGCCTTATTTCAAAGCAAGACATGCAGTTGCTGGGTATATATCACAAATGCATTTTGTGTGTCCTTCCTTGCCAAAGGCTCTTAAAGTTGTTGTCTTAAGACTAAATATTATTTATATTACACAGTAGGTTCTTGAAATGAAGTCCAGAAGATGAACAGAAAGCTGAGCATTAAGCCTTGATGTCTAACTTCAGCAGCTGGACTACAATGTGTTTTCATTTTTGTGACGTATGAGTGGTGCTTCTAAAGCATTGTTTCTGGGTCACTCTTTCTGCCAGGAGTAGATTGCTGATGTGCATCTGCTGCAGCAAGTTTAGAATCAGACAGGGCCTCTGAAAACGTCTGGTCCAGCCAGCCCAGAGCAAGAGTCTGGAGCACAAGTCCTGTGAGGAGTGGCTGAGGGAGCTGGGGGTGTTCAACCTGGAGGAGGCTCAGGAGTGACCTTATCGCTCTCTACAGCTACCTGAAAGGAGGGTGCAGAGAGGTGGGGGTTGGTCTCTTCTCCCAAGTGTCAGGACGAGGAAACGACCTCAAGTTGCGCCAGGGGAGGTTTAGATTGGATATTATATAAAAGTTCTTCACTGGAAGGGCTGTCAGACGTTGGAACGGGCTGCCCAGGGAGGTGGTTGAGTCTCCATCCCTGGAGGGATTTAAGAGATGTGTGGATGAGGTGCTCAGGGACATGGTTTAGTGGTGGACTTGGTAGTGTTAGGTTGGTTGGATTTGATGATCTTCAAGGCCTTTTCCAACCTAAAGATTCCGTGATTCTATCAAGACTTGCAAAACCAGATCAGGTCGCTCAGGGTTTCCTGGGGACAGCTGGATGAGAACTCCAAGGATGAGATATGACAGTCTGTGACAGGGCTTAATCATTGTCTTAGGAAAGTACATTTTGCTGATGTTCAGCTGGAATTTCCCTTGGGATAATGGTCACAGACGGTAACTTGCCATTTCAGTGTGCACTAATGATGAGTTGGCTCTGTCTTGTTTCTAACCCTCTTTTCAGTAGTGGAAGACAGCAATTGCATCTTCTTCCCACCCCCTGCCCCATTTTTTTTATGCTGGCAGCTCTACTATCTGTTCTTCCCTGGTTTAGACATATGGAAACCGCCAGATTGTGCTGGAGAAGGAGGAAACAGAAGAATTAAAGCGGTTTGATTCTCCCGGCTTCTATCTGATTGGCTTCAAACCACTCTCAATGCTAAAACAGCACCACCATATCAAGCCCTCCCAGTTCATCTATCCGGAGGAGTCCCTGGTAAGCGGTAAGTCAAGATGGCAAGAGAAGATTCCAGCACCTTGCATTAGGGTCACCAGCTGATTCATGGGGTGTTTGCGTGGGGATCGTTCAGTGTAAAATCTTTGTGTAAATTAAAAACCTGCTAATAGTAAAAGGTGTACAGTTAATTGTTACTGCCCCTCTCAGCTGCAGTTAATTCTTATTTTCTTCAATAGCAGAAGAGCTGGTTGGGCTTCATGTTTCATCCACCATGCCAAGTAGCTAATCGAAGTGAGCAGGTGTAGTCTGCTACCTGACAAGAAGGTACTTCTTGTGGTAAAAAACCCCACCCAGACGAAAACCAGTGAAGATAATTGCTGGTTTAAAGTCCGTATCAGCTAGGAGCGGAAACACAATATTCAGGAAGTGTGGTTGAATTAACACAATTAACTACACATCACAGGCTTGTAAAGAGAGAAGGAGAGAATGTGTAAGGCTGCTTTTTCTCCCCTTTTTATGTGTATATGTAAGTGTACTCATCTAGAAATACAGTATCAGTCCATCCCAAGCTGCAGTAGTAAAGAAAACTTCCAGCTCCTCAGTCCACTGGGGGATAAAGAGGGCTGCGTTGCGACCAGGTGCTTTGCGTTGTCTGGCTGCAGAAGAGCATTTACATTAGCTTCTCCAGCTTAGCAGTTTCCTGAATCAAACGCTTATATGTTAGTCTTTTCCTGACCACCGTATCTGGTAAAACACAAAGCAAACCTGGAGTTACATTCCTGACCGAAGGAGCAAAGCTGTCAGTCTGACCAACACCGCCTTGCCTCTGCAGGGAGTACAACGCTATTTAACGCCTTACTGATGAAGTGCTTGGAGAGGGAGGTGATGGCGCTGTGCAGGTACACCGTGCGCCGGAACACTCCCCCTCGCTTTGTGGCTCTGATTCCCCAGGAGGAAGAGGTGGATGAGCAGAGAGTGCAGATTGCCCCTCCAGGTATGGGGAGAGATGCCGCCTTGCCTTGCACGAGTGCGTGCAGCCAGCGTAATAGCCCCCTGTAATGTGTGAAAATGTGCTTAACGCCGCTCCCCTTAACACTGGGGAGAATGCTTTCTAACATCCCTTTTCTTCAGTTTTGCCATTGTAAATATCTGACGTTGAACCTATTTTAAAACCCTGGTTGGATCAGTGCTTGCTAAGGTGTAACATGGCTATGGGATTTTCCCACCTCCTACCTCTTTTTAGCAGATTCAAGTAACTGACCTAAAAATTAAAAGCCCTTTTTTTATGTGCTTGCTGACTAGATGGAGTGTCTTTCCCTGAATTTTATTGTATCCGTGGATAAATTTTAAAGCATAAGTAAATAATCTCATATACAGAGCCTCACACCTTATCAGACAAGTGGGGAATGATTAGGGAGCAAAGGCACACTCTTGCTCTTTCGTATTTTCTCACCTCTTTAACCAGAAAATCCTCTGCTGGGAGGATGTGAGGTAGAGGAATAATGCTGCTCGTGGACAAACTAAAGCGTTTCAGCAATAACGTGGGCATTAACTTAATTTTGAAACAAGCTTTTTTTAAGCTCATATCTGGTGAGACATGGGGAAGGTGGACAAGTTGATCTCCTGTCTAAAGAGAAGGTCACCAGTTTCGAGCTCTTGGCTATGCATTTAGTTTGTGTCTCTTTCAAAAAGCCGTTAGTGATGTCGGTTGCGTATATTGAGATTGGGATTGATTGTCGTGCTATAGGTACTAGGAGGTATTATGGATTGATGTTTTGTGTATTTTGGGGAGACATCAGACCTCGATAATAAGCATCTCGGTCTTTGCCATAAATTATTGCCATGGTTCTGCATAACTGTCCTCTTGGTCACTCTCTTCTGTGTAGGTTTCCACATCATTTTCCTACCGTATGCAGATGACAAACGGAACATTGATTTTACAGAGAAGGTGCCAGCCAGTCGAGAGCAGGTGGACAAAATGAAGGAAATAATTCAAAAGCTCCGGTTCAAATACAGGTATGTGGGGGTAAATAGCGTGGGAGGGGTGGCATGGGGGGAAAGCACACCACCGTTGCTTGCTCTGTGGCACACGCTCTTCAACTGAGGTGTCTGCCAGATGAGATTTTGGTGTATTGTGATGCAAATTGCCTCCCTTTGCAGTAGCTTTGTCCAAACTTTATTCTTAATGATTCTGGACACCCAGGCGGCACGTGCTTTATGTAGCACGTTCTGGAGTTCTTTATAGAACTGCTCTTGTTCTCTGGGCTGTTGTCCTTTGTTGCCGAGGTATCACATTTTATTGTGCTGCCAATCTATTGCAGATCAGAGCTGGATCATTTAAATTAGAGCATTTTAGGGAGAATAGTTGGGCCTTTTTCATTGCAGACAGGATGAATTTCAGGAAGTGGATTTATGAGAGATTTTTTTCACGGGTACGTGGAAAGTAGCATCACTCTTGTTAAAATAGAATGCCATTGTCTCCATTTGTCTTGCCCGGCTGTCTGAGTCTCGCCCAGCTTTCTAATGTGGTTGATGCATGACAGGATAGAGGTTCAGCAGGTAAATTGGAAAGAGGAAAAGCAGTTCCTTGAAGGGGATGGATTGCTGTGGAGGAAAAGAGGGAAGTTGTACTTTGAAATAAGTTGGTTGTAGATCTTATGTGTCTTGTCTGTCTTGGCAGCATGCACTGACATTTTGGGGGATTTTTGACAGGACTGACAGCTTTGAGAACCCAGTTTTGCAGCAGCATTTCAGGAATCTGGAGGCTTTGGCGCTGGATATGATGGAACCAGAAAAAGCTGAGGATCTTACAAGTGAGAATTATTGGTGGGTGCAAAGGGAGGTGGGATAGAGGGCTCTTGACTTTGTCTGTTCTAAAACAGTGTAGTAGCACAAAGATGTGCTACTACAAACCCAAATGTCTTTTTAAAAAATATTTTAGTTGTGTGCAGTTCCAAAATGTAGAAATCTGGCTGTGTCCATTCTGAAATACCGAAAGCCTACTTTCTAATGCTGTCACTCTTAAGATGAAGGAAAAATTGTTCACTTTACCCTCCAAAATAAAATTGAATCACCTTTTTTTTTTATGTTGACAAATGTTTTCTCTGAAACTCCTCTCTTCACGAGTCTAATGAATATTTCAGTCTGATAAATGGGCAGAATTACCTGGAGAATTATTCTGCTAGGAGGCAACGATGCCACCTCGTGGCTGTGAGAGTTTCTGCATACGAATGTCTTGTCAGAGGATAGAAACCTACTTCTGAAGGGGAAGTTCCTTTTTCTAAAATGTATGGTACTCCAGGAATAGTGTTAGAGTAACTATTTGTCCCTTCTGATGTGATAACTGACAAATAATCTAGGTCCCTGTGCTAGATATCATACAAATACATGACAGAAACGAGCTGTTCTGCCTCAAACTACTTGCAACCTGTTGTATTTTAAATGTGGCCTCGTTTAGACTTCCCTGTGATCGTTCCATTTTTGAGAGAGCAAACCTTTCTGTTTTGCCAGTGCCAAAGGCTGAGGAGATGAGCCGCAGGCTGGGCAACCTGGTGGAGGAGTTTAAGCAGCTGGTTTATCCCCCTGACTACAATCCTGAGGGGAAGGCTGTAAAGCGGAAACAAGGTAGGCCACGATGGTGCAGATGCGCAACATGGTGCCTGTATTCTTTGGTTACAGGCTTCTGCGTTTTCAGGTTGTCTGATAGTTTAAAGGAGCTGCTTGTGCAACAACTCTCTTTGCTCCACGACAAAGAGGACTGTTATCCAGTGGTGATTCTTGGGGAGCAGAGGATATTGTGGTGTTCAGCTAGAGAGCTGCTGGAATGAGAAACTGCAGAGTGAAAACCCAGAGCAGTACAGGAAGCAGTGTGTGTAAATTAGCGTGTGTGTATGTATATCCACAACAAGGTAGTGTAAACGTATATATATTATTGTGTGTGCATACTTATTTTTAATATTTTTATAACAGAGCAGTAGAATTGTTCTTGCTTTCAGTTTGTGTTCTGGGTGAGGAAGCAAACCTTTATGCGCGGGCTATTTAGCAAGTACCAGATGGGCATCGTTAGGACTAAATGACTAAGTAATGCTGATCTGAATGTGTGGTTTGGGAGCCTGTGAAACTGTGAAACAAAGTGGGAGCGTCAGTTAGCTGAGCTCCCTATAGAATTAGCGCATCGTGCTCTCTGGATGAGAATCCCGCGAGTTTCACTGGGGAGCGATGTTTCCATCACAACACAAAGTTTCATCCCTGAGTCCGAGATCACTCCTATCAGTGAAATACGGTATCACTTATGCAGTGGGTGACACCTGCTTCCTAACACAGAATGCGGAAGCTAGGCCTGCAGGTAGCTGTTAAAATACCGTGTGCTAACGGCCATTAACTCTGGTATGTGTAAAGAAACATTGACGTCTGTCTATTAAGAAAGTTTTTTAATATCTCGGTGATCTAAAATTTATCTTCCTAGCTTCTGACGGTCAAGCTGAGAAGAGGCCCAAGGTGGAAGTCTCAAAAGACGAGCTGCGGAGTCATGTGCAGAAGGGCACCCTAGGCAAGCTCACTGTACCTGTTCTGAAGGACGCGTGCAGGTTGTGCGGGCTGAAGGGTGGGGGGAAGAAGCAGGAGCTCATGGACGCGCTGACCGAGTACTTTAATGAGCGCTAAGCAGGAGCAGACGGCCCTGGTTGACTTCGTCCGCTTAAAACTTGGTTGTCATATGTGGATGCCGTGTCTGCTTAGTCTTGCTATGGAGAGGGCGACTGGATGTTGCTGAATCTAGCGGCGGGGAAACTTTACTCTTAGTTGTGAAACGTCTCTGCAAACTTGGGTTCTGCTCACAGTAGCCAAAGGCAGAATTAAATTCCCTGCTAACTCAGGTCACCCGCTGCAAGTGAACGCAGTTGTGCCTTCCTGGTTTCTTAATAAAAGTTATTTTGGACTTCTTTGCAGCACTGGCTCTACCATCTTTGCATCAGAAAGACGGCAAAACTCACTCCGGTGCGAGTAAGCGAACAGAATGGTGTGTGTTAATGGCACCTCCATGAATTTGAGCAGCAGGTCAGGTCTGTGTTCTGACAGGGGGGATAAATGTGGCGTATTACTCTCCTGCTCTCCAAAACAGCCAGGCAGTATCGGTACTTGTCATTAAACTGTGTTCTTTTCTACCACCACCGTTACAAAGATAACCAGCAATCAAAAATCACGACTGGGAAGTGGTAGCCAACCCTTTGGGCAAAAAGCCAGCACTTCACAAAGCTGCACAGCCAGGTCTTCCACTTTTAAATGGAAAAAAGCTGGTTTAAAAAAGAAGGGAAAGAAACCCCCAAGTCTTGTCCCCTGGAAGGCTGCAAGCACTTACCCCAGTGAAGTCACATAGAGCTTTTCTACCTCTGTAGCAAGGACCAGTCAGACTGTTGTGCAGGCTTCTGTGCTCAAACATGTGCTTTAAAAATGGGAAAACAGTGGAGAGCAGCCCTGGTTACAGCCAGAGCACTTATTCTTTTCATTGTATTTATGGAGGCTGCATCTGGGGTGGCTGTGTTTTGGGTTTTAAACTTCCACCCCTGGCGTGCCCCACCTGTCTTGCAGTGCAAGATGACTAAACCCAATCAACAGCCCTCGCCACGTCGTCTATTACACTTCCAATCAGCCTGCACTGCAGTGGTGGTTTTAATAAAGATTTGTGTGAGCAGTCCATTTATTTTGCCCTTCAGCAAAGAAGTTACTGTAAATGCTTGTGTTAGCAAGACTTGAATGCAGTGAAATGGTAGACTAGCCTGTCCTTAGTTCCATGAATTTTCATTCCCCGAATGCCCTTGTTACTTCTCTCTTGGCTTGCTAACCCCAGGCACAGTATGTTCCAGGCTTTGCAAGGTTATGGCATGTTTTGCGTAGGTTATCACATCTTCCCCCGGCTTGTTTTCAACAGGTTATTGCATTGAGCAGAAGTTCAAGGATGGTGAGGGAAGGCTTCAGAGCAGAAAATTCAGACCGTTTTCCTCGCTCAAGAATCCTTTATTTCTGCTCCTTACGTGCTTTGTCTTAGAGCAGCTGTCTTGGCATGGTACGACAGGGCAAGCCCTTTGCAAAGCTGTGGTCCTAAACACAACTAGCTCAATGCCTAGCATCAGTAGAAGGGAATGGCATTTCTCGGTTTCAGATGAAAGGACTTGAAAAGCAGCGTATTAAGTTCACCCCAGCAAAGATGTTGTTACCAGCAATTCACAATAATACACAGACGTGACTTTCTCCAGTCTTTCGCGAGCTGATTTTATCCGCTTGGGAGATACTTCCTAAAGGTAGGAAATTAGGGCCTCTGTGGAAACATTACAGGAGCACTTATTATCCCTTCTGCTGTTGTACCTATCTATTGATCTGTCCATGCTGGCTTTGCTTTGCCATCCTGCAGCAGGAGACAGGGTTGAGGTGACCCGTTCCAACAGAGGTTTAGACTCTTCGGCTCAGAGTAGTAAGTGGGTTGATTATACAATATGCTTGTAACTAAAGCTAGCGCCGTAAAACCACCCCTAATCCAGAACGCTGGTGGTGCTTCACGCTTTTCCAGAACACGAGACTATCTAATGTTCTTTTCTTGAGACACAAGTTGTTCTGTCCAAAAAATTACTTGCTCTCTGTTGCCTTGGCCGTGACTTAAACGTTTTATTTTTAGTCAGGTGACTACAGTACAGCAGCTTCCCTAAAAGCATGAGATGTGTAGGGTACTTGTCAGCCACAGCAGGCTGCTCTCCACCACGTTTTGTACGTAAATGCCCCAGGAAGCCCGAGCTTATCGATACAGTCCACACAAAGAAAACCGAAGGAGTATGAACCGCTACACTGCAATAGCCTTCAGGCAACCTCTGAGCAGTTTAGCTTTACAAGCAGGAACATTTCAGTTAGTTGCAAATGCTTCCCTGAGGGAATGACAATTATATTGAGCTTTGTCAGCAATTTTATTTTTCTTAAAAAGTCAGTATTTAAAAAATAAGTGAGAGATTTCCCCTTGTGCACTGCCGTAAGATTCCTGCTCCCCGTACACCTCCTATGGAAGTCTCTTGTCTGGTTTAAAGAAAAAGGGTTGCGCTACGCGTACTGATCTTGGCTCCGTCCGCTGCCTGCCTTACGCACGGTCTGCGTGCTCCATCACTCCAAAGGGCAGCTCCAGCAGCCTGCACCGCGCAGGGAACCGACGCGCCTTACCCTCCGCGGGCTCAACTGTGCAGAAACGCAGCGTTACTCACACCAGTCAGAGGCTGAAGCTTAGCAGAAATGCTGCAGAGCACGCTACGGGGCGGGTTAAAAAAGCCCTGAGCAGGCAGACATGGAGAGAGGGGGGATTTCTTTTTTTTTTTTTCCTTTCTTTTAAAGATCAAACAGGAAATACAGTTTTACAATCACTTTTCAAGAAGTAATACAGCGAGAATGTATGTGTTAGAGTGGAAAAATAATTAAAAAAGGGGTGAGGAGGGGTAAAAACACTAAAATTAAGCCATTATTAAACAAAACTGTGGCATTTTGAAATGAAACACTGATATCAAAACTATCAGCTGAAACTAGACACAAATTCCCTCTGACTTCAACTGCCCTATTCCACACACACACACACGCACAAATTCACAGGCATTTAGACCAACAGTCTTTCTATCGCTTGCTGGACAGACTGGATCTGAGGCTTTAGCTGTGATCCCTCCTTGATGGTGATGGAGCAGGCGATGACAGGCCGGGAAACGCCACAGGCCCGGCCCAGGGCCTGCTTGGAGCGCACAAACACGTAAGGTACATTCTTGTCCTCGCAGAGAAGAGGGAGGTGCAGGATGATCTCCAAGGGCTCCGCATCTGCTGCCATCACAATGAACTCTGCTATCCCTCGGTTCAGCGTTTTGGTGGCTGCAAGAGAAACTGAAGAGCTAAGTCCGCGTCCTCCTCTGGGATGTCCTGAGGTGCCCCGAAACCCAAATCTTACGATTCTAAACTGGCCAGACACCTGGTAATCCCAGTGCCACACCACTGAAGCATGCACGATAACAGCACACGCACCAGGAAGATGGTTTGGATATCTACCGGCACTGCGTGCAAGTGTTGACAAACAGCTTAGTTCTGTCCCCGAATATTGCTTAAGCAGGCTAGAAGGAGGTGGCAGGACAAGGACATTCACACTACCCAGATCTATGTAACATTAGTGACCCATGGCTAGAGAAAAGAGGCAGTGTCTAGCACGGCTTCTCACAAAATCCTCGCTACAATTCCAGCGCTTCTGGCGCACTTCGCAACACGCAGGTCTCACCTTCATTGGCTCCTTTGCGTAGCTGCTTGTAGTTGCAGGACTGCTGCACAAGATCCAGGAGCGTTTTGGTGAGCTGTGCGTCAGCCAAGGGATAAGCTTTGGGATTCACTTCTGCCTCACTCTGCAGAACGGAAAAAGTAGAGAGCATTACAACAGCAGCACAGGGGCCTTTGTTCTGAACAACACCACGTAGGCCTAGCGCCTTCCACACGCGTTGACTACTGGAGTCACATCACTGTTGTCATCTGCTTGGCACGTACACTAGCAATTCCACCCTTTTTTATTTCTAGAGGGATTCTTGTATTCAGAGTAGATGGCAGCCCTACTCATACGCTCCGGACCAGCAGTGGTGAACTAAAGGGCAATCTTCAGGCGTTTGCTATTACAGATGCTACAGAATGACGCATTTCAGTGCACAAATTAACAAGCTCAGCCCCGATTCTCAAGGAAGTCCCGGGAAGAGCACGCATCAGGTTTATTTCTGCAAACTGCAAGTAGCTTCCAAACGTTAACAGGAGCAGAGTAGTGGAACAGCGAGGAAGCCACAAGCGGCACTGCCGACCGGCAGAACGACAGCTCCCCCCGCTGCAGCCCACGCAGCGGCTCCCAGCACCGAGCAGGGGTGGCCCCACGCCGCGATGCTTTGCCGCCCGCCCTCACACGCGGCTGCAGCCCTGCCCCGGCCGCGCACATGTTCCCGCTACAGGGGCGGGCACAGCGGGACCGGGGGACACGGTGCGGGGCCGGGAGAGCGGGTGGTCCGGCCCTAGGTGCCCTCAGGCCCGCCAAGCAGCCTCCGACCCGGCACGCTTCCCCCGGGGCGGCGCGCCGAGCGGGAGACCCGCAACCGGCCGCAACCGGCCTCCACGTGCTCCGCATCCCGCGGCCACCGGGGAGGCAGCGTCCCCTCCGCCTCAGGGTCCCCCCCGGCGCGGCGCTTCCCGAGGAAGCTGGCGCCCGGCCCCGCTCACCATGGCCGCGGCCTGGCGGGGCGGCACGGTCTCTCCTCTCGGCCCGAGCGCGCTGAGGGGCAGGAAGCGGAAGCTGCGCTGCGCGCCGCCGGAAGTGAGGCGCACGTGGGGGGGAGGGGGGGGATGCAGGGGGCGGGGCGATATCCCGAGGCGGGTCCCGGGCGGTGACTCCCGCGCATGCGCAGGGCGTGGCGGTTTTGGGGAGATGGCGGCGGGCGGCGCTGGGGCCTGCGCCGAGCACGGGGCGCGCTGGGCCCTGCCGCTCCGCCCGCCTCTCTGCCTCGCCTGCGCCGTGGAGACCCTCGGCGACGGCAGCGCTTCGGTGGGCAGCGCCCGCTCCTTCGCCCCTTCGCCCCTTCCCGGACAGAGCTGGCCCCCGCCAGCCGGCCGGCCGCGCAACCTTGGCCCCCCACAGCTGGCACGGCGGCCCGCGCCCCGCCACCCTGCCAGCCCCCTGTCTCACGCTGAGTTTGGGGCCGGGTGTACCCCTCGGCCCGGCTCTCGGGCCCCGGTGTCGCTGCTCCCTCTCCCTCAGTCCCCCGGGGTGCTGGGAGTAGCAGGGTGGCCCAGGTGCTAACGGGTGGTTGTCTCTGCTCTGTAGCTGGTGCGCAAGAAGCACGTCCTCTCCCGCCTCCACGATGCCCTGGCCTGGCAGGCGCTGCCAGTCGTCCAGCTGCTGGCACCAGACGAGAGGGTCTGCGCCCGCTTGGTAGGAACTCTGTTCGGTAAGAGCCCACGGCAGCAGGGAGAGGGCCGTGTCCTGTTTCTGAACAGATGCACAAACGTGGAGCTTCTCCGCACTTGAAACACAGCAAGATTGAGGTACCTGGTCCCGTGCTTCACCCTTCTGTGTTGGTGTCTTACTACTCCCTGTGGAAAAACGCCTGTTGTTTGATTTAGAATCGGTTAACTAATTTCCTTATTCCCCAGGGAGCTGTGTTGGCCTGTTCATAAAGCTCTTGCAAATTCCCAAAGTATCTTGAGGTGTCTTTAAAGTCTGGAGAACAGACAGCCTGGCGTATGATTCTTCCCCGAATGCCCTCCATTCTGGTCTCCTGCCTCAGTGCTTTCTCTTGCTGGACTGTGCCATTATATGAAGATTCGTACAAAAATGAAAATGTGAGCTTAAAAAGCTGTTGCGGAATGAGCAAAATAGGAATCTGCAGAGTGGTTTTTTTCCACACCATCACATTTCTAGAAATCCTTGCAGCTGTAGGACTGTGATACCTGCTTCTTTCTGGCCGGTCCGCCTCACAGCAGAATACAGTGTTCAGTGGGTTGTCAGAAAGTGCCCTTCCTGCAACGGTCTCTGTGATCCGGAACATCTCTTACTGGTTTGTGTTTGCACCACAGTGCTCTGGGAAAGGTCTTTGAAATGTCTACAGTCATGAGGGAGAAGGAATAATGGACTCAGTGAGGGAGCAGTAAGGAAGAGAAAGGTGGAGGGTGTGAATGCAAGTGCCTGCAAAGAGCAAATACACTGGATTGCTTTAATTCCATGATCTCATTTGCACATCACAGATAATTCTTGTTCTTCTGGGGGAAAGTGACTTACGAGCCCCTTCCCTTGCCTTGATGCTCTGAATAATTCAAACCGTTTTCCCAGTGATTTCCCAGCAGATTTACCCATGTGTTGGTTTGGAAGCAGCTTTGTTAGAAACAGAACTTTGTGCAGGATCAGTTCTCTCCGTCACACGTTTTTGTTGAGCGCTGTCTGCACACATAATCCTATCCAGACGTGGAGGGGGTGGTGCTTCTGGCCTCATCAGCCCTACGCTGTACCACCCTAACACAAAATGCCCCAGCAGACAGGGGAGCTGTGCTTGCATTTCAGTGCTTTTGTCTGTTTTCACATGATTATTCTCTCTCTGTCTTTAAGAAGCTTCGCAAGTAGATGGTTTGGGGACAGCTTTGGGATTTACTGTACTTGGTGTAATTCCTAGCGCAGTCGGAATCCCAGTCTGAGCCCGGGGCTACAAACAATGACATGCACATTTTGGACCAGAGCTCGAATGATCATTTGGTGCAAGAGTGTAAGAGGGACCCCCAAAGGTTTGAGCAATGCTGTGGAGGAGGTATTCATAGTAAATTCAGGAAGATACCTTCATTTTTGGAGAGAGAACAGTGGGATAAGCACAGGCAGAAGAAAGAGGGTTAAGAGGAGTGTAGCGTGGAGCCTTAGGTGTCAGGAAACGGTGAATTTCAGGTAAACCTGAATTGCATGCAGCTCATACTGCAGTGTTCACTAATGCTATATGCAAATCTTCTCCCAAGTGGCAGGAAGTTACTGAGGACTGGGCAGATGAGGCGGGAAATAAGTTCATCACCTGCAGTGTCATAACATTGCTGTAGTTGGTCAGATTTCCGAGGGATCATGGAGTCTCCGGAGGGGAGGTAATTTTTTTGGATATGCCGAAACAAGTAGTTTGGTGTGGCAGAAGTGGGGGTCTGAACCAGATGCCCGATGCTGTAGGTACCTGAAGTTGGAAGGAGCTGGGAGGTGGTGTTTCTCACCTGTTGTGGTGTAGTAGAGACAGTGACTTATTTTAATATATCCAATCTCAGGCTCTCGTAGTACAAATGACTTGTGAAGTGACGCCTTCAGGTTCAATGCAACGTTGCAATAGTTTCCATGTGCTTTAAACCTGGTGTTCAAATTTGGTCTCGGGATTTTAAGTACTGTGGAGAAGACTGTTCATGGTAACTGATACGAATGGAAGGTGGAAAGGACAACTCGCAGCTGGGCTCTAACTGCTGTCATTCTGGAGCGTTGTGTCAGGTGTATAAATTGGATCCATGCAGCGAGATGTGGCCACGGTAGCAGTTACACGTTTACTTACATAGGTGGAGCCGTTGACTTCGGCTATAAAGTACATTAAAAATTTGCAAGAGACCCGAACGCCTTCATGTCCCAGTGTCCTGCTTATGGAGGCACCTTTTGCCTCCCCCTGAGTGTCCGCCGTCCTCTGACAAAGTCAGGCTGGTGGCATGTGAGGTGGAGAAAACAAAACAGTTCTGGAAAAAAACCCTGCAGCTCTTTTTTCAAGAAGGCGTTATAGCACTGCTGAGCACAAGCAGGAATGAGTCCCATGGCTGACTGTGGTTTATCTTTCAGGGATGTTGCATACTGTGGAAGACAGCAGTGCCCTGAACCTATTTGTAGAAGGTGAGAGGCAAACGCCACGTCTCAACTGCTGACATTTTGTGAAGGGAGGCTCTGTCTTGTCTGATAACTACAGTGAGATGCTCAGCTTCTACGCAGCTTGAGTTGGGAAGAGCATGTTTGCTATCTGCAGCAGTGATGAGCAGACTTGTTGAATATTTGGGGGCAGGGGAGCACATGCAGGTTTAAATACTTAGCATTTCTCTCACAGGTTCTGTGTGCCATGAATTTATTGTCAGGTGGGTAACGGTGGTAAACAGTGCCTTGTCTTTGGTATTGTTGGGCCTGACCAAAGTCTCAAAGCAGATGGAAATCTTCCTGTAGGCTTCAGTGAGCTTTGGGATCTACTGCTTTCTCCTCAGGACAGAGAGTATTTGGGAGTTGCCTGTACAGGTTGCAGATTCCTCTTTGTGAGCAGCCCTTCATTTGGAATCTGAAGGAAACGCCTGCTGACAAAGGAATCTCTAGTCCAGTTAACCTTGGGGATCTTTGCTGGGACTAGTGCTATCAGCAATGCGATGATTTCCTCCTGTCCAGCCACGAAAGATGGAAGGAGGTGTGACCAGCTCCTTCCAGAGGGGTTTCCGTTTTCAGACACTTGCTTGAAATGGTGTTGTGAAGGTGAGAAGCCCTTCTGTCATGTTACCAGTCTGTTGAGAGATGAATGCTCTCAGACAGGAATTTTAACTTAATGGTACTTAACTCTTGAAAGTCTTTAGAGATTTCTAGAGTTCAGGGCAAGAAAGGGCCATTAAACCATCTACAAATCACCTGTCTCAGGATATGCCTCTGCTGAGATGTGTAGCTCCTGAGCTAAAGTGGGTCTCCTAGTTAAACCTCCGGTGTTGCCCTGGCTGTACCAAGAGATGGTGAACATAGAAGTGTCTGGTTTTGGGGGTTTTGTTTTTATGATGCTTTCCTAGAATACAAATCAAGAGAGTGCGTTTTTCAAATGAGTCATGCCCTGACAGCAGGATACATCCAAGACAGCCTTACCAGACCCTAGGGAACAATGTTCTGCACAGTGTCTCAGCAAGGGGGCTGTTGTCAAAACTTTCATTCAGGTGCCCAGGTTCTAAAAATACCAGAAGAGGAACTTGGCTTCCTGAAACTGGTCCACTGGTTTGTGTGGAGACAGAGGCAGCCTGCCAGCATCAGGCAACTCCCTTGTGATTCCGTTAGGGAAACCTCAGGTGATGTGCCACCAGTGCCTGGTAAACATAGTTTCTTGTCGATCCCTCTTATTAGGACAGAGCAGACAGAGTTCTTAAAGTTGCAGTGAGTCGAGAGTAACAGCCTTTACTTGAGGCTGAGGAGGTGAACCACGGAGGTGGCTGGGCCTTGCTTCCTCGCAAGGGATAACTGCAGTGGGGAGGAACGGCTGGCAGGATGCACTGCTGCCCCAGGGACAGCAGCAGCTGGGAGAGGAGCTCTCAGGCTTGTCTAAGGATACTCAGCAGCTTCAGTTCTGATATCTTCTCTGGAAATGTACATTTTTGTACTGTGGGAATCCTGCTCTGTTCAATTACCAGAAGTTTTTATGCTTTTAAGCATGGGCTTCCTTCCCTTCCTGGTTCCTGATGTTTATTTGGTGTCCTGATGCTCAGTTTGTCTCTTGCAGTTTGTTTCCGTCCATGGTTTGTAGGGCAGCTAGAACAGGACTGCTGTAACGTCGCTGCGGAGAGCTCACGCTGGGCTATCAGTAGTAGCGCTGGTACCCTGCTCTCTCAGCACCTTTCTGCTCATTTAATTTCTAAGCTCTTTGCTCACTGCTCTGCTAAAGCCCTGTGGAAGATGGATTGTGAGTGCTCTTGGGTGTGAATTACTGATCCCGTTTTTTCTGCCTAGTTCTGGTGCGGCTTGTAGTGGAGCTGAAATCAGAACAGTACTTACGCTGCATTTTGGATGAAAGCCAAAAAGAGGTCAGTGAAGATGAATTCCTTGCCTTTCCTTTCAATCCTTCAGAGGTTGAGGAGATGGGGATGAGTGGCCCTGCAAGGCTGCAGTGGGCTGCCCTAGTGTCAGCTCCCCTTCTGTGATTTTGGCAGTGTTGGTGTCTGCCCTGGAGTTTTCCTATTGCTCCCATGATGCCTTGCAGCCATGTGGCTTCATGGTGCTCTTGTGGAGCTGTGTGGCTTCCTCAGATTCTTCTTTTCCTACCTTACTGTTTCAGTGATACGAGGAGCTTTCCCAGCCTGTGTCATGGGCTCTTGCTCTCTTCATTCCGAAGTCTGTGGTGGTCCCATGGGGTACAAAAAAATTGGGAAGTAGCAAATGTGGGGAGCAGTTCTGCTGGTTCATCTGCTCATGTAAGAGCTGGAGGGGAGAGAGAGGAAAAGGAGCAGCAAGCAAGAGATTTCTTGGATTAATTAAAAATTTGGAGACGTAGTGGTGTGTTCAGGGTTTTCCTGTGGTTTATCCTAAGTGGTGAAGAGGACCCAGCTTTGGGAAAGATCCTGTTCTGGAAGATTATGCATCACCAAGAGCTTGCTGGTTTGGGTGCAGTTTCTGCCTTTGGACTGTGTCCTTAGCAGTGAAACATTTTCTTCCTCTGTTTCCTCTACAGCTGTGCAAAGCAACTACGGTGAGAGGCAGCCTGCCCACGTTCACTCTCTTGGGCAAGCTGGCAGATGCCATCCCAGGCTTTGCTGACTTACTGGTGGTAGAGCACAGTGAGTAATGTGTCACGCCCCACTGAAGGGTAGTATTCGCAGCCCTCATACACACAGGCATGCACGCGCTCCCCGTGCCCCCTGTGAATTCAGGAAGGTCACACAGGAAGCCTGTCCAGAAGTTGAAGTGGCGTCCAGGCCTCCTGACTCAGTACGTTCATAGCAGGCTTGTCACTGTGCCCTTAGCCAGCCTGGCAAAACCAGCCTCTGGGCGCTGGGATTTGTGGGTCTGCCCCACAGGCAACGTACGTCTAGTTTTGCTTTCCTTGGTCAAGCCCCTGGGGTCTGGTGTGCAAGCTCAGCCGTTTGTGGAAGTAGCTGGGATGATGGATCTTCATGTGGTGAACAGGGAGCTCCTCCAGCCATTTATTACTGTACCTCTGCTCCGAGGGACAGACGGTGGCGAGCACATCCCCTAATTGTGGCATTCAGTAATCTGCATACACCAGTCTGTCCGGTGGGCTTCTGCAAGGTTCCAAGGGGAACAGGTTGGTGCTTTGAAGAAGTCGGTTCATTGGTGTGAGTGTTTGCCGTTTCTGCTCCTCACACTAGGTAATTTAGTGGATCATCTGCTGACGGGCCTGACGTACCCAAATGAAGGTATAAAGGCTGCAGTCTGCTACTTGTATGGCAAGCTGTACTCCTCTCCTGTTGGCACAGAACGGCTCTCGGCGCACTTCGAAGAAAGGCTGTGTGCTCTCTTCTTGAATACCTTGGGGCGTGCGCAGACGAAGGAGTTGCAGGTTAATTGTTTGGGTAAGGCATTGCTGAGAGAAACTGCAAGGTGTAAGGGAAGGCTGAGAATGAAGAAGAAATCCCTGGCTGGTTTAGACGCTCTGATGTGGGTTGTTCCCTGGAGGAGTTTTTTGCTGCTTGTCTGAAGCAATCAATCCACAGCCATCAGACACCGCAGACCTGCTGCTCAGCTGCCCCAGCCCTCCGCTGTCCCTCGAGCCCCACGTTTGTTTGCCTAGCACTGACTGATCTGCAGAGTCTCTTTGGAGCTGGCACTGGGCCCTGGCCTGTCTCAATGTGACTTTTCATCCTAGGGACAGACCATCCCTCAAAGTGTCTGAATGCAAACAGGACAGGTGGGTTTTGTAGAGCGGTGGGATGGAGTCTAACAAAACCGGTCTTCAGACATGGGAGCATCGTGTTGTTTACGTTAGAAAGCTAAAGTGAAAGTGGCGCTTACTTGCGTTACGCTCCCAGCTGCACGTATCGGCAGTTGCTGGGGAGCACAGTTTCAGCCTTTCTGACATTGCTTGTTGGTGAACCACTCACGGAATTCTTTTCTCTTGTACGAGGTAAGCGGGAACTGGATTGCTCCTCAGATCATCTACTCAGCTACTAGAAATGGATGATTATTCCTTTGAAAGTAGAATTCTGTAGCTCAGACAATACCCCCTGTGAATTTGTAGTGATGATTTGCATCAATACCTGTAGCGATGCTCTGTGCTTTTATACTGAGGGCTTTTGTGTGTGCGTGAGAGAGTATCCTTTAGCTAAACACGGCTGCTCCAGTAAGAGCCTGTGAAAGTGGCAGGGGAAGATAAATGCCAGTTCTCTAGGAAGTATTCCAGGGAAAATGTCTCGTTATTGCTGGGTCACTGGCCATAAGTTGAAGTAAAACACAGGTCAAGAGCTCTCCCAAGAAGCAGTTGAAGGGGTGGGTACCGGAGCACAGAAGACGATGCAATTAGAGTGCTCCTGAGGTCATCTACCAGTGCACACTCACGTGCCTGAGAAGGAACAGGGAGTAGATCAGACCCAGCAAAAAGCAACGAGGGGTTGCACACATGGGGCTCATGGCAGTATCCGAGGGCACAGTGAGAAGGCGAGGGCCTTTGTTAGGAATGCCGGAAAGGGGAGGAAGTTGGTGACGAGTCTTAGGCTGTAAATACTCCTGTGTTGATAGAACCCTTACTATGCCCAGTCTGGTGCTCACTCTTGCTCCCCCTTTTGCAGGTTTGCTAAAGGAGCTGCTGAAATCTGACCATTTTGTATCTGTGCTTATGAATAATTCAAAGGCTGAGGAGGAGTCTGAGAACCCTGACATTTTAGAAGAGGAAAATCCACTGCCACTTGTTCTCAAGAAGGTGATTGCTGGAGTAGTGGCGAATTGCCGGCAGACATAAGGAATTTGCTGGCCCATGTTGAATCTGTATCTGAGGCGCTTGCGTGTGCTGTTGCCAACACCAGCAACAGAGGCTGCCGTGGGAAATGGGGACGCCCCCATAGGTCACCTCATTGTTCATTCCTGCATCCCGGAGGGGGAAATTTTTGCTCCTGGCCTTAGCTGATCTTGCTCACTCACACCTGAGGTCATATACAGCACTTGCAGTGCCAGCATGACTCAGCAGGGAGGCAGAGCTGTTCCTACTCATAATCTTCTCTGTTGTGGTTCTCAATTTGCATTTTTTGGAGTGTATTTGGTCCAGTGTTTTATCTAGCCTTAGTAAGTTTAATCCAGGAAATACATGCCAAAAGAGAGATCTTCAATTATGTTTCATATTTTAGAATGTGGAGGAAACTGTTTCCGACTCATATCTGCGTAGCTGACTTCCTCTCTCAATGTGACTTTTGTTTCCCAACAGCTTTTGTTGACCAGGGATGAGATGTTACAGGCAGCAAGTGCTCACTGTGTGACTGCAGTGCTGGTTCACTCTCCCAGCAGATATGCTCCTGCTTTTATCCACGCGGATGTCCCAGGTGAAGAAAGGCGGTAGTGTCTTATTGATCATCTTCCAGTATCAAAGCACTCCCTGGCTGTTTATTTTAGGAGTCAGTCTGACTCCGTGAAATCCAGTGACGGCACAGTGTGTGTGGTCACCATTTCATACCAGTAAAAATGGCTAATGTGATTTTAGGAATAGAAGGGGAGAGTAAGTTTTCAACTGAAAGTAGAGAAGCTGATGTCAACAGGCAGAATGGAGCTTCCACAGCGAGAATTTGGACAAGTCCTTGAGGTCAAGGTGCTTCTTGCAGCACCTTAGATACAAGCCTAAACAGACTGGGGTTCCATCTTATCCCACCGACTATTGTAAATGTGCACAGAATTTAGTCTAGGATTTAACTTTAGAATGCGGCTGTAGGAGATGGTTTATTATTTCTCTGTAGTCCCAAAAGACAGAAGTGCTTTCATTTTCCAAATTCTCTGGGAGATGTAAAAGTTCTGAGGGAAAAACAAAGATCACTGCATCTGTGATAAAGCTTGCTTTATGGCTTTTCATTTGTGCCAAAGGCTAGAGCCACAATTCAGCTCCTGCCTGCTGAGTTTATGCTGGGAAGATGCCTGCCTGCGGGACTCTGCTCTCCAGTCACCTTGTTTTGAGGACTAAGCATATCCCCAAGCATCCTCTCCATTCTTCATTCCTGCCGTTTCATAATACAACCGTTCTCCCCGTGGCTGTTGCTACGCTTCCTCCTTCCCTCCTCCTTCCTCTGCTCTGTTCTAGGAGCAGCTGTGCCATGCTGTGAGCAGACTGCCTCTTACCAGGGTGACCTTATTTGTGTGTGTTTGCAGAATTCCTGTTTGAGTGTCTCTCCTGCAACAGTGAAATTCTCATCTGGTCGGTGTATTGCTGTCTGCTCCTCCTAACCGAAGAGCGCCTTTTCTTCTCGAAGTGTCACACGGTCTACGGTGAGTCCCCAACCTTTCTGACAATGGCTGCAGTGATACTGTGGGCATTTCTGCCTCTAGCTGAGTGTCAGCGCTTTACACACAATCACAGTTTCCAGTCAGGATGGATGAAGGATTGAAAATGAGTACATATCAGACGCATTTGTGGTGTCCAACGTAGCTTGAATTTACAGTGCCACTGTCCTCACGAGTTCCTGATGAGCATGCATTCATTATAATAACCGGTTATCATGACTGACACTGCCTGAGTTACTATTAGGTGCTTCTGTGGGCATGTCGAGAGTGCATTTAGGAAGAAAGGCTAAATTCATTCCATTCTTCTGGACTTATCTCCTGCAGCGGAGGTTGGGGCCTATTATCAGGGCACTGAGTTTTGGGCAGTTGTTTCTGCCAGTGGCTCAGGAGAATAATTGTTCAATTCTTCCTTCCTTTTAAAGTCTAATTCTGCTTCCATCCTGGAACATGGGGTGCTAAAAGCCCTCTCTGTGACTTCTTTTGAACTTGTGCAGGCATTGAATCTCTGGTGAGGAGTCTCCAAGATGTCCTGCAGCTGAACAATGTGGAATTGCACAAACAAGGGCTCCTGCTTTTCACTGAAATACTGAAACGGTAAGGGAATGCCCCCATCAGGCTTGCACAGGCAGAGTTTGGGGCCCCAGAGTTGAGGCTGTGGTGCTTTTGCTTTTTAAGGTTTTTGTCCGAGGCCAAATATCTACACCCCCACAGCCTTTGTGTTTGAAAGACATTGCTGAACAAATGCATGACTTACTCTTGTGATGAACCTGATGGTTGTTTCCAAACCTTCCAGCTTGTCCTTGTTGTACATGCATCCACCAGTATATCTGCCTCTTCCTGCTTCCTTGCCATGCTGGGAGGTGAAATCGCCTCTCAGCTGTAGGTAGAGCAGGAGAGAAGGCTAGGAAGGTCCAGGCAATGTGAGCAGGCCAACTCCTGTTAAGTACGCCTCCATGACAAAACAGCGTGTGCAAGTTCCATGGTTTCTAGCCTTGTATCATCATCCCAGCTAAATTCAAACAGCAAAAACAAATTCTAGCCTGAAATATTAATGTCTTCTGTCACTTTTTTCCTCGTGTTTTCTGCTAAGGAGTAACATAGCCTGGCTTGTTTTTCTTCTCTGCTTCCTGCTCTTGCCTCTATGATCTTGTTCCCATCCTGTCATGCTAGTGACAGAGTCTTGTTTTTGCCACTTAGTTCCCCCAAGAGAGCCCTTGAGCTGAATTTTGGAAACGTCATAGTCAATTTTGTAGCAAGTGGCAGGGTAAAAAAGAGAAGGAAAAGCAGCAGTGCTGGAACAGTGTGATGATGCCAGTGTGGGATCTGTCAAAAAGAGAAACCAGGATGTGGGAAACACTAATTACAGCATTTATGCTTGTAAAACAAAGAGAACGCTCTGTGCAATTACTCTCATTTTCTAGTACACCCGTCCTGTTTCTCAGCTTTGCCTTAGAAATGATGTTTTATTTAAAACCGTTTCGTGGTGGGGGAGGGGGTCTCACCCTGGAACCTCTCCCTCTTGTTTTTTACTTGCAGCTGGGTTCTCTTGCGTAAGTGAGCCCTGCACTCTGGTGTTGTCCAAGCAGGCCGTACTGCTCTCCTTGGCAGTACATCAGGAATGGTGGGCAGCACTCCCTGCAGTGCCCCATGTTTCTCCCAGGACAACCAGAGTGTCAGGCACAGTTTGGGGCCCAAAGAAGAGAGGCTGCAGGAAGCTGCAAGAGTGCTGTCCCTCACTCTTTTCTCCCAGGCCTCAAAGTCATCATAGTGCACCATATTGCAAGTGGGTTTGTGCCTCTCCAGTGAGTCAGCAATACTCCTCCGTCCCTTCTTCCCTGCATGAGTCAGTGAAGACTTTCTTTTTTCCTGATGTGTTTGACTTCAGAAGGTCAGCGTTTAGAGAAAGGAAATACGGAGGGTTAATAAAATTACAGTATAAGCAGAAAGGATTTGAAGGTTCAGCACATCACTTATGGCTTGGGCCAGAGGCTGCTCCTGGTGCCCCAGTTCCACAAGGCCTTTTCCTTGCCTCGCCCACTTGACAGCTTTTCCTCACAGCAGACGTGAGGTGACTGCCAAGCTGGGTTTTATCCCACTGAGTGACTACAGAGTGGTTCTGCCTCTGTTCACTTTTTGCCTTGTAGCTGGGCTGCTACTGTAACTTGGACCGAAGTTCACTTTCCTCTCCCATTTGTGCACGGGAGCATGTGCTCCTGGCTTGCTTTAGTCAGGCAAATCCGTGAAAACTGAATAAGAGGGAATACTTTTGGCTCCCAAGTCTGGCTCCTGTCATGCTGTGCTGCTTTTCTTGCTTCACTTTGGAGAGACCCTCTGGCAGGCTGTTGTTATCTGTTGTCCAGCCTGTCTTCCCCCTGCCTTCCTAGCTGTAGCTGATATGCCAGGAGCCAAATGAGCACTGCCTGCCGTTACACAGCTCTGTCCAATAATGGGATTAATGGCTTGTCGTACCTCCAATGCTCAGAGGTGCTGGGCCACAAGGTGATCAGGCGACCAAAATGCTCGCTATCAAAAAGGATTGTCAGAACAGTTGGATTGTGTTTATTTTCCTGATTACTTTTCAGGTTCATGAAAGTCCCTGTCCTTCTGTCAGCATCTGGCTATAGGGACTGTCAGAGAAGCTATTCTCATGGCACCACCCGTGTTGTAGGATGGTGGTGTTTGCTTGTTTACTCAGAAATAATGAATTACCAGATGAACCCTCTAATGCCAGAGCAGATGGCTTCAGCATAAAGTCCTAGGCCGAGATCACTCTATTTTGCAAAGGCTGCTTTTCTTGTGCTTTTCATGTCAGTGTTTGCTGGTGCAGTCACACCAGTTATCCAGGCTGTGGGGTTTTTTTTCATCACAGCAGGGCTCCAGACCTGCAGAAGTTCACTCTTTGTAGCAAACCCACTGCCTGCTCAAGTTTGAGACTACCTCCTTGAGAGCAGCTGGCTCTGAATGCCAAAAAGCATGGCTGGAACCACACAGCTCAGCTGTCCATTTGGTGAAATGAGGAGAGGGCACTACAGTGACTCAACTCTGACAATGTTCTCCATCCTTACTCTGTTTCCTCTTCACAGGCAACCGGTTGAAATCAAATTATTCTCAAACCGAGGTGTATGTATGGAAGCCATTGATGTGTTGCTGGAGACAGTGAACTGCCCAGTGCTGGAGGTGGTAGTGGAGGCTGTGAGAGCTGTGGCAGCTTTCCTGAGGTAGGCAGGAAACTGCAGGCTTTTCTTCAGATGGATCTGACGATCCCATGTCGGTCTCTGCAGCTCCCCTGTGGCTGTGTGGGTGAGCGTGCTCTGCAGTGGGACTTGAGGCTGAGGCAGGCGTGGGTACAGCAGAACTAGCTTCCCACTTGCCTCCAAAGACTGCCAGGGCAGTGGCAGTGAAACTCTGGTAAGCAGCAAGTTGCTGCAGCAAGGACTTCCCAGGCAGGCTCGTGCTGCGGCTGTCATGGCTTTGTCACTCTGTGCCTCGTCCGGATAGATCAGAGCCAGTGTAAGATGGCACAGTCGTGTGCTTCCTGACTGCAGTGGGAGTGGGCAGTGAATGCAGTGAGGGTGTGTTTGGGCGCACACGTGGGTGAAGGCACCGTTGAGATACTGTGACCTTGGTATGCTGAGCTGGAGAGATGCGGCAGTGACACATTGCTGTCCCAAGAGCCGTTATTTCTGCTGGTGTTGCCTTCCCTGGTGGAATGCCCCCAGCAGGGAACGTGCATGTTGTCTTTCTCCCTGCTTGTTCAGGAAGGACCACCTGAGCTCCCCCCCAGTCCCCTATGAAGAGCTGCAGAAGCTGCTGGAGGCAGTGTTGAACCGATGTGCCGACCTCTCCCCGCCACAGAGTAGCAAGAGGCATGCTGTAAGTCAAGAGTTGTTGTAGCTTCTTGGTAGGACCAAGCAGCATAGTGATGGTGTTCCGAGCACACTATGTGAATGTTGTATATATGTTCTGTCCCCTTCCCCTATGGCTGTTGGGTTCTCTGGTGTTTCTTCTCATCCTCATGCCTCGAGATGGTACTGAGCTTTGTGTTTGGAGTAGCTGAAGATGTATGCTGGTGAATGTTCTCTTTCTAATTCAAGGAAGATTTGTGGGGCACCACTTGAGCACACTGCTCTCCTTATGTGTCCAGGACTCCAAAGCCGTTTGAACTTCCCAATCTTCAGGCCCCTACTTTGTAGGCTGTGTCGGTCAATCTGGTTTTTTGGCAATGAGCATCTCTTGCTGTGCCTTCACACCAAGAGGGTCATCATGTATGCACTGTGATGCCTCAGCAAGGGAGCTGTTAGCCACTCCTTGAACTGCAAAGCCTTTCCTGTTCCTGGGATACGTAATTAGTGTGATGTGCTGTTGGCACCTCTGCACTTCTGAGGACAGCCCCTACTACAGATGGCTAGTGGAAAGACAAGGGCTGAGCCTTCTTGCTCCAGGCTTAGGGCCATGTAAATTGATACCACATGTCTGTAGTGGCAAGAGTATCTTGCTGGAGTACCAGAGCTCCGAATGCCTGCTCCTTAGGCCCAGGTTCTCTGGTACCAGATGTCTGTCTTTGCTTGGAGAAGGCAGAACTGCTTTCTGCCCCATAGGCAGATGTTAGTCACCCTGTTTGCACACACATAGAGCTTAGTGTCCCATTCAGAATAAGGAGCTTCACAGGAATGAAATTAGGCAGATAGTAAGGACATCCAGGCTGTCTTTAAAGAGAGAAAAGGGGAGGTGATTGTACCTGTGCTAAAGTATCTCAGCTTCAAATGGAGAAGGAGAAGGAGTTCTGAACTGCCAGGCATGAATGTGTTACCATACCCTCCTCTAGTAGTATTCGGAGAAGACCACCACAACAGGTTAAGGCTTACAGGCGGATTTGGAGTTCCAAGTGGTTCCCAGTTTGGGAAAATGATTAACTCTGATGCTGCATTTGGCTTCTGGCTGAACTCAGTAGGATGATGTGTGGGAACAAGAGCTAGTACATGAATAGTTGCTTACACATCTGAGCCAAAGTAGAGAAGCGGTAAGACTTCAGTGTTGAGCAAGGAGAGGAACTGTTCAGTGTGGTCTGAAGGGTAATTGGAAGAAACAAAATTTAAAAAAATACCAATTTTTCCAAGAAGGGTGAGAAGCTCCATTAGCTGAGCTGTTTAAAAACCAGATTAGATCACACCATGGCAATACAGACTGTAAAGAACTAGTAGCTCTGTAAGTCTGTCCTCCTTAGGAAGGGGGTACTAAAGCTCTCTAACTCTGCCCTCCCTGGGGAAAGCACAATAGCAAAGTAACAGTTATGTGAAAGAAGTGAGTGTTGTTCCTCCTGCTGCTGGCATCAGAGGAGAAAGCTACTTTTTCTGACAGTGAACATAACATTTTAAAGACTTCTCTCCTTTAACAGGGTGATCTCCTATTCCCAGTGTCTCAGAGTCATCCAGCAAACAGAGTTCCTCAGAGACAAGGCCAGTTCTTGCTCAACACCCTGGAAAGTTTCAGAAATGCTTGCAGGTGAGGACAAGTCAGGGGGTGGGTGATGGGAGTGTCCATGTCCGTCCATCTTTCTGTCCATGCAACCTGAGTTCCTCTACCCGCCCCCACCACTGAAATATCACAGGTGAGTTCAATGTGTGGCACTTGTCAGTGATACAACAGAAGGAGGGATACGTAGCGCTAGTGAAAATGTTGTGACATCTGTATGTGTCTCCAAGAAATTTGCCTGAGACCGATTAGTTTATTTCTTGTCTTTGGCCTTGAAAATTAACCACAATTACCTACGATGTAAGAACTGTTGGAAGGTATGTGTGAAATCATATTCCGGTGCCCTGGAGTAGGTGAGCTCACTGCCGGAGGGGATTAGCCATTGAACCAGTGTGTGTCTGCTCCAGATGCTGGCCTTGGATTTGCTCATGCCTGTGACCTGTTACTGCAAGTGGGTTTATAGGCACCAACTTCTGGTTTGCTGGATGAGGGCTGTTGGTCACACTCAGCTGATGGTGATAGATGAGTCTGTGCATGAATCTGGATCTGTTGTTAGGGAAGTCTGGCCAGCTTAGTTATTCTGCCTTGCATCACTTGCATTTGGCTTGGCTGAGATCATTCGGGCAGAAGCAGGTGTCTCTGTCTGCCCTGACCCAGTGTCTTGGGGTGGTGTTAGCGGGCACTCAGGTTCTGTCATGGTTTTTAGGTCAGCCGAATGGTCGCCTGGCTGATTTTCAGTAGGTTTGCTTTATTGTGCTCCAGGTGCTCTGGCCTGGCTGAGAACATTTAGTCTTGCCACATGAGGGCTTCCCACAGCAGATACTTTCTTCACAGAAGCTTAGTCTTCCTTTCCCAACTTGTACTGTTGTGTAACACTGCTGACTTTTACTAGCTTCACTCAAGAGGTGACTCCGTGGGAGTGCCAGATTCCTGTGTTTCCAACCCACCGAGTGTCTGTGGGGTCCTCAATGGGGAAAGTTGTCGTGGAAATGTAGTATCTCCTGACTTCCTTTACAGAGTGAGGAGGATTCCTCTCTCTTCTGGTACCCGCTGTGTGTTTGTAGGCTAGCAGTGGAATTCCGGAGTGACTTCATGGCCCAGGAGAATGCTTTCACTGCCCCCAATTCCAAGGGCAAGGACACGCTGAGCAACTTCTCTGAGTTCCTGCTGAGGATTTGTGACAGTCTCTGCATCCCCATGGTCATGGTAGGGTTTCTTTTGAAATTTCTCTATTCCTTGGGTACCTGGAAAGGTGCTTTCAAGCACAAAGTGGGTTGCACAAGTGGTTTTTTTGGGAAGAGAGCACGTAGAGTAAACCAAGAACAGCTGTGGCATTTGCTGCCTTCCCAGAACCGAACGTGGCATTATGTAGTTCATGCCAAATGGGAGTGTGCGGTCTCAGGGGGTGGAGAAATTCATAAAGCTTCCATGTAGATGGCAGTGTCTTTCTTCAGGCAGTGCAATCCCCACAGCCTACCTGCCATGCCGTCTAATCCATAGCAGCTCTGGACATCACAGGAAATGAAGAGTGCCTCAACTGTTGTTTCCCCTTCTGCCCCTTTTCCCACACTTGCCTGTGTCCCGGAAAGCCGCAGTATTTTGCGCCTGCAGTTTCATTTTCACACTTCCTTCTAGAAGGTGTTGGTGAAGGTGTTGCCCAGTCTGCGCAGCAAGGGCAGCACTAAGCACTGTGCCTCAGGAAGGCCAGGGACCACATGCGCCTCGGTGCTGCATACGGATCTGCCGCGAAGACGCTTCGAGCAGGATTGTCAAAACAGCGAGACTCCGTTTGTGTTTCCAGATGTTGAGACAATTTTGCTAGTGCTTTGCCACAGCTCCAGGTGTATGGATTCTTGCCGTTGCTGGGAGCTTGGAGATGTGTTGTATTTCCTTAACCGGTCTCTTGGTAGGCAGCCGCAGTGGCATTGCTGTTCTCCTCCCTGAAGGGAGGGTGCAGTGCAAGTCCAGTTTGGCAAAGCTGGAGCCAGCGTACTGTTTCTTGCTCATTGAACTTGGGTAAAAATCAATGGACTGTGAGAAAATTGTCCAGTGACCTTCTACAAGAGCAAGTTGAGCTGTTTTGTGGGAAACAGTTTAGGGCTGGACTCTGTGGAGGGCTTAAACACCTGTGTTTGCCATTACTCCACAGACTGCTAAAGCACAGGTGTTCAGTGTTACTGAAGTTGGCTGCACCTAAGCATATGTCCCGTGTTGTGTGCCATGCTGGAGAATTGGCCGTCTGACCCATAAGAGCCGTTTCTTCCCGGGCAATATGGGCAGTGACATTGGTCGCTGTGCATTGAGGCCCAACGGGTTGCCAGCTGGAGTCAGGAAGAAGTTTCTTGTTTGATGTCACGTCTTGTGGAGTTAGCAGCACAGCTCATGACACTGGCAGAGGGGAGTGTTGTTTCAGAGTGCCCTGTAAGCTGGTGTGCTTGCTGCCAGGCATTTTCGTAGAACTGTTACTCCATTTGTTTGGATTTAGAAAACTAACTTTCTGGGCGAGCAGGAGGCCGGAAGAAAGCTGCTGCTTCCAGTGTTTATGGCGTACCACACACCTGATCTTTTCTTCTTTCCACAGAACTACCTGGAAAGGGCTGTCAGCCCGGCAGTGATGGAGGTTTTCATCTCAGCACTCAATACCCTCTTTACAGTGGTGCCAAACATGCGCAACAAGTTCTCCAAAAAGCTGGGTATGGGGGTAGTGTGGGATCATGTTCTCCGAGCTCTTAACTTAACGGATGGAACTTGCTGCTGCTGCATATTCCTGAGGCAGTGAGCTTAGCGAGACTTTCTGTGGGGGATTATATTACGTGCTTATATGAGTAAGAATAGAGTGCGCGGTCATGTTCAGCAGGATGAAAATGTTATTTGGTCTAGCAATGATGATGGGACAGATTTTGTTTTAGATAAGTAGGTTGTCAGCTTTACCCTTTCCTCTGGAATATTCAGAATTGGCTGTTCCTGTAGACAGGGATTAAGCTGGAATTGTTGGTGGGATTTTTACTGTGTAGAAATCCTATTTACTCTGTGTATTCCTTACACTTTGCACATCAGAGAGGTGATGTAGACAATTCAGCTATTCTAAACATGTGAAGCTGGCAGATCTTCCCTTCTCCTCCTGAGAAAACAAATGAATCTCAGATACTCCCCTCCAAACCAAATTTGGAGTAGTTTGCTTTGGGAGAGAAAGCCTAACAAATGTATTGTTAGTGGGGTGGCCTGCCCCATTCATCAGGTTTGCGTGGAGATGTGTGAGGATGGTTGTGGGATCTGCCTGCTCTGTTCCCTTGTCATACATGTTCTGTGCTCCCTTGACATTTTTGCCTTGCTTTCTGTCTAGCATCCTCCTTCTTCATCCGACTGACGCTGGAGCTGAAGGCCAGATTTTGCTCTGTGCAAAGGTATTGTGAGGTGTGCCTTGTGAGTGAGTCACAAATTTCTCTAACGTGCCTGATTAGGCAAGATGGGAGGCTGAAGACTGGTTGTATGCTATTGCAAAATGTAAGCGGTACGTGACAATAGAAAAGCTGGTTGTGGGAGAGGCAGTCGGGCAGGGAGCGGGTGGGTTTTTTACACAGCGTTGTGAGAATTCTGTGCTCCGTTGTGAGCTGCACATTTAGAGGTGAAGCAGCCAGACTTTGGAGTAGTCAGCTCCGTGAGTGTTTTGAAAAGAAGTAACAGTAGCGTCAGCTCCATCTGAGCTCTGCCTTCCTAGGTACACACTACCACTATCTTCGTTCCTCGTGATGTGATAACGTGTAAGTAATGGGAGGGAGGAAGACTTCAACAGCAGACATTGTAAAGGGTCTTCTGTAGCAGAGGCTGTGATTTCTAGGTTGAGGAGCACTTGGAGAGACTTTCTGTGCGTCTGCAGGGATGTTTTACCTCCTCTTTCCTGTGACTGCATCTCACTAAAAGAGGAAACAAAATCCACAGCACCCCTAGTCTGGGTTGCCACGGTCAAACTTGGAGCAAGGATGTTTGTGCTTGGGAATGGTGTGTGTGGGAGTGATCTAGACCTCCGAATACAGTAGTGTGGGGCACCAAGGATGGAGTGTTACAGGGCAGAGATGTCTGGTCATGTCCTGTTCTGCAAGGAAATCATTGGAGAGAGAGAAATTCCTGGAAATAGAGCTGTTCTCAGCCTTTTAGTTAACATTTTGGTATTCTTCATTGTTCATCCCTGGAAACACCGTGGCTACAAAATCCCCTTACTGATGTTTTCCAGTGGAATCAGGTACCAGAAGCCACCCTCAAACACTTCCCATTCTGTGCAGTGTTAGGGGTCCTGCCCTTACAGGACTCCCAATGTACACCAGGCACAATGTCTGTGAGAGTGCCCCACTGTATCCATAGTGTCCCAAGGTATGTGAAGATGTTCACTGTTGTCACCACATACACCCGCCACATCTGTCAGCTGTCTGGCCTTTGGGAACTCCTCGTTTTCCTGGAAGCCCAGGTTGGCTGCTGGGACCTTGTTGTCACGGGGCAGGTGCTTGTATGTGATCACTCAGTAAACTGAGGTTCTGGCAGGCAGCGTGTGATATTAGGAGTATGAAGAGGATGTTTTTAGCCTTCTTTACTGTATCTTTCTGCTCTTCTTCACAGTAACCCTGCCTTGAATCAGGCCTGTTCCAGCTTCCTCTGCAGCTTGTGCCTGAGCCTTTACTCTGCCGCAGAGAAGGAGAGAACTTCTTCTCAAGAGGGCAAGTCTGGGGAAAGAGACAAATTGCTTCATTAATTTTGAGGCCCTGCCACTCTCTGTGTAGGCAATAGGTGCAATAACAACAACAATAATTTTAAAAAAGGCAAAGGGGGAAGGAAGGAAGGTCGTACATAAGCTCTGTTCAGAGATTTTATTGTTTCCCCAGCTTTTTTTTAAGCTGGTCCAGCAAGGAGATAACACTCAGAGAATGCCCTTTGAAGAGTTTGGAACCGTGCCTGAAAGAACGTGTTTCATCTGCCTGTGGTTTTGTTTACGCGGTGACATTTATTAGCACAACTGTGCATAGCTTAACTGAAGCAATATTACTTGCCACATCGTCACCCGTATCTGCAGATTAAAGTTGTTTTTTCCGATGGCACACTCGGTAAAGCTTTCCTGTCTATGCTATATACTTCCCATAATAGGTAAGACCCAAATAAATGAGATTAAAGTTTCCGCATCGCAAAAGCCACTTTTCCCGCTGGCAGTGGTTGGTCACTACACAGGCAGCATCCGCAAAGAACTGGGAACCTCAAACAGGAGTGTCTTTTCATCCTCAAAGCCAGCTCCATTAAATCAGGTCTCACACCTCCATCCATGCCAAATCTGGGGTGCGCTTGCTGGCTGCAGACTGTGGGGCAGTAGGGTGGCTTTGATACTTCTTCCACCAGGAGCTTCTCTAATTTTAACGTGCTCGAGTGAGGGCAGGCAGATGCTTCCATCGCCCTGTTCCACTCTGTCACAGACATTCCTCACCCCTGCCTGCCTGCTCATGTTAGTTTTCTTTCCAGAGCAAGAGATGTCTGAGCTCCTGCAGAAGGGTCTGCCTCAATTAAACTACACCATTGCTGAAAACCTTCTCCTCCTGGCTGAAACCCCTGAGCCTTTCTCTTTGGATCAGTCTCTTTGCAGCCACCAACACTGCTTCATACTACTCTTACACTTTGCCTACACCCTTGGGGACAGGTGAGCCACAAGTATAAAAGGCAAGTGGTTATGTGGCCACTGCATACCACGTATTGGTGGGTAAGGCATGTCTAATGTTACTGTTTCCACTCCAATCTCCTTGAATGCAGGTTTGTTTCAGAAGCAGAATTATTTCTAGCCATAAGAAATTTCCTCCTAGCAGCACAGGACCGTGGGGACTGTCCCCCTCCATACATACTCAGAGCTGCACTTTACCTCCTTGCTGTCTGCCAGGACAAAGGCAAAGCCCTGGACTTGGTAAAAGAAAGATTTCATTCCTACCCCTTGGACCCTTTTTGTTCAAACTAAGGCTTCTCCCCGCTCCCATCAACCCTCTTGCAGAAGGTATTTTGACATAGGTGGTGAGCAGTGAATGAGTGAAGAGCGTGTGGTGCATCTACACTGCAGAAAGTTAGCTGTGAAAAGCCACTAGGGAATGTAGATTCAGCTGAATAAACTTGTGCATGTGTGGGAAGTGTAAATGCGTTGGATAGGCTGTGAATTCACAAACGGAATATAATAACTTTCATAGCTTCAGTCTCCTGAACACATCTACAGCCTCTGCAGCAGGCTTTCTAGTGTTCCCACATGGCCCTTTGCCGCTGCACGGCTTTGAGCGCTGTACAAAGCCTACAGATTTCTCAGCCTTTGTGATGCAAATGGGCTTCACAAAATGATGTTTAACTGATATATTTGATTGTCTACTTAAAAGACAGTGTGACTGTTTCTCACAGTAAACTCTCATCACTTCAGCTTTTTGATATTCAGCATCTAGTGATTATTTTGTTCTCTCTCCCCCTTTCCCTCCCACACGCTTACCAGAGGTCGTTGTGTACCATAAGGAGGCTCCTGGATAATCTTCCAGATCTGAGCTTGGTGTACGTCCATTGTCCTCTCCTGCTGAAATTCTTCCTGCGCTACCCTGAACTTATGGGGAGATTTGGACACCAAGTCCTCCAGCTCTGGTTTTCCTGGGGAGGCTGCAAGCAAACCGAGACTGAAGAAGCTGCTTTTGGCGCGCCGGATCAGCTCAGCAGTGCTAACCCGTTACTTCCCATCCTGAAGAGCAATTCCAGCATTTTGCTTATTTTACTGGTACGTGACTTTCACAAGGTCGGGCTGCTATCCTGGCCCTGATTTAGGGGGCTTTTTGGTTCTTGAAGCTCTTAGTGCTGTTACGAGGCCAAGGATTCTGCTGGAGGGGCCCATGCGTGTAGACTTCCACCTCCCAGGGAAGCCCGATACGGAAAACGGGGCTGTGCATGTGCATTAGCTCTTTCTCTGTCATCCAGCCACTGGGATAGAACGGGATCTCTGGAGAGTTGGCTAGGAAGGGATCTGAAGGGGGCTGCTGATGTATGCCATGAAAAGCCCCCTTCCTTTCTCTATCCAGATATACAGCTGAGTGCTCCCGATTCTTCTGTGGCAGCCTTTCAAGAAGCTGTTTGCTAATTTGGGAGCAGCGGTTTACTGCTGGTAGGTGAGAAGGGTACGAGGAACAAAGAACCTTGAAAAAGCAGCGTGCAGAGAGCAGGTTTTGAGGGCACACCTTTCTGTTTGACTGGGGGTTTAATATTGATTGTTTTGAACTGGAGAGTCTTGGCAGTTTTTTGCAGTACTCTCGTTTTCAGGACTGCAAATAGCATGTTTTATTGCTCTTAAAAGATAAAATAGAAATCTTGGGATAGGGAAAATTAATCGTTACAGGGGAGAAAGGGGCCTTGAGGCAGCAGGACTAGTGTGTTAGCCTGTAGCTGGCGTAATGAGTTTTGTTAACCCATGTAATCATGACAGAATCCAGGTTGTGATGGCTGCTCGCAGGCCTTCTCGCACTTCCACCTCTCCTACCTGCCCTGTCATCCCTCCCCATCTCTGGCCACTTGGCCCATGACCTGTCACACAGTAAATACTTGCTAACATTTCCACCAGGAACATGAGATTTGCCTGTAGGGACAAAAGCAGAGAGCTGTGACGTTTCTTCTCCAGCCTGTTAGAGAAATTAAAACCACGTCTCATCGAGAATAGAAACCCATGTCAGCAGGCAGCGAAGAAGCAGGGTTTGATTCTGAGGGGGCACCCATCGGGCATTGCAGACGGGTGTGTATTTGTTCTGATCTCAGAGGCCATGATGTAAATTTTAATATCACAGGGTACTGAAATGACTGACGGGAGGGCTGTTGCGTCGGGCTGCTCTTTCACAGTTAGGGTGATACTGTAGAGTAGGTAGCAACATCCAGGCACTTGATACCATTGCAGAGCATTAGCAAAAGTGATCAATGGGTTGATGTATCAGTACGAATTGAGGAGAAGTGTCTCATGAGACTTGCCTATGCTGTTGTTAGCTTTGGCAGTACTTCCGGAACCTATCGCTCCATAAGCTAAAGCAGATGTATACATCACGGGTCTATCAATAAGCTGAAGAGAAACAGTGACTCCTTCCCTGGATAGTACAGCATTCCTGCTTTCCCTTTTCCATCTTGCCATGTGCTCTTGTAGAAATAAATTAATTTAGCTCTGTCCCAGTCTGTAACATGAATTGCAATACATCACAGGCTTTGACAATTCACCTTTCAGTTGGGGAAGAGTATAATCAATCTGAATTTAGAAGGGCTAATAAAACAGTGCAATACCCTGGGACAAATATACTGTCAGATGTAAACGAAACTCATGAGGTGAATAACCTCAGCCTGAAAATGCACTAGGAAAAGGGAAAGGCCTCTGCATGGTACAGTGAAACAGAAATGAATGTCCTTCCAAGGATGATTTATTTGCTTATCTGCTTTTAATAATTGTCTGGATTAGATAGAACAGATGGTTAGTGGCTTCATCTGAGACCTTGAGCTCCTGAGTAGGAAGGAAGATGTTAACACAGTGATGCATTTACCAGGACCAGGAAGGCTGGGGCCCTCGGTTAGTGCCATTTTGCGCTCTGTGTGTTCATCTGGGGGTGAATGTGGCTGTGATCACACGCTGTCCCACTTGTCTTCTCCATGCTCCCGATCTGAGCTGCTCTCTCAGAGAATGGAGATGGGCTGACTGACGTTAGATTGCATCCCTGAATGTCCTATGGAGCAGATCTGTGTCAGCGGAGCCGATGGTGCAGACAGCTCCCTGCCCCCATATTCCTGAACTTTTCAGGTATGGGCAGGAATCAGGCTCAGAACTAGAGAGCTTTTTCTGGCACGGGCAGCCTGTTCTTACCTTCACAGCTGTCCTTGGGTGCGGGGTCCCACAGCCAGGTCCTCTCCATCATCCAGGCTGGGTGCGTGACCGCTGTGTGACAGCGGAAGGCAGCTGGAAAAGGCGGCAGGCTGTCCCGGCCGGCTGTAGGCTTGGTTGCTGAGGCAGTTCTCTGTTTACCTCTTTCAGCTGTACCATTTGCAGTGCAGTAGCCAGGACTACTGCGGGAGGAGAGGAAAGCTAGTGCTGACATAATACCTGTTGAGATGGTCGTATTATGTCGGCACCGCCAGGCATTTTCTGCCTGATCTTTATGGAACTGCATCTGTACATGCTGGGCAGGTGAATTTAAGCACCTTAATGACAAAAGTGTGCCCTAATTAAGGCTAGTGGCTGTGGGATTCAGCTCAGAGGCTCCATACGGAGCTCTGTAGTCAGGAAGCAGGCTTGTGGGCTGACTGCTGTGTACATGACTCCCCCATTTTCTGTGATTGAGTGACTGCTTGTCTCGTTTATGTACATTTCCTGCAGTTTAGCTGTTAGGTTGCTACTGCTGACACAAGGCTGCCAGCCTTTTGAAAATGAGTAACTACGGACTGACTCATAAGCTTGATTTTAGGTAACCATCTTTAATATGCAACCTGATTTTTCAAAACAACAAGGAAAGCGGGAGTGCCAGAGGCTCTGTGCTCATGGAAACAGGGCCTTGCCTTGGCTTTAGGATCTCACTTGTCTAAAACGTTGACTTTAAATGTATGTTACCCCTACATTTGTGTGCTGGACAGGAGTTACATAGCCGAATGCAGTCTTTAAACAGGATATTCCTCAGAGGTGCCTATCAGACAAGAGTCCATGTGCTTTATTCAGTTCTCTGTTTAATCAGGACGTACTTAATCTGAACGGTGCTCCATTAGGCTGGTTCCCAAGGCACCAGATTAGCATAATGGTATTAAATAGCAGTGACTTTTGCTTAATCAGGACAGAAAGGTAATGTGTATGCTTCTTCCCTCGCAGGACCTGGTCTGCTCAAGCTCTGTGGAGGTGGCTTGGAAGGTGTTGATGACGCTGAGGACCTTCCTGGAAAGAAATGAGGATGTCCTTGTCTGTGACCTGCTCCGGAGTCAGTTCCTACAGATTCTCCAGCAGTTGCTGGTAGAGAGCAGCTCAGCCTCCTTACAAGGTGACTCCCTTCTGTGACTTGGCCTCGCTGTAAGATCAACTAGCAGGGTAGATGACTGAAGGGATGGAGTCTGAGATAAAGTGGTTTTGAAGAGCTGATGTAGTTCCAGTACTTATCTGCATGAGGAAATTAACGGACAGAACCGTGTTGATTTAGTTTCCTTCTCCAGAGATTCTTGTTTTGAAGTGAGTCTTTTTTTTTTTTGTGATTTAGGTTGTTCTGGTTTCAAACTGTGATTGTTAAATCAAGGCAAGGTTTTCTTATACTGTGGTAAGCGTTCAAATGGAGAGCTGTGCTGGTAAATCTCCCAGCTTGAAGAGAGGCTCAACTGGCGAGTGAAAGACATCCTCCTTTTTGCCTCTTCTCTGTGCCACACAGCTCAGTGTGCCTGAGTACACTTGGTTCCCAGGGCACAGGGAGCAGAGATTGTTTGAATCAGTCATGATCCTGATCTCCAAACAGGAACTGTGTCATCAACAGATCTCATAATTCTATTAAATGGCAAAGATTTAGCAGGGTTGTGACTGGGGGAGATCCCTCTGTTTTCCTTGCTAGCCCTGGCTGTGGAGTTGGGACTGTTGTCCCACAGTGAACAGTGCTGTGCAAAGCAGCCTGTGAGCTCGGACTGAAAAAGGGAGCAGTGCTAGGATGTCCTTGGCTCCCCTGGGATAGGGGCCCAGCACGGCTTTTGCTTGTTCCTGAGGGGTCCGCTGTTGCTTGTAACAGCTCTGCTCTGTTTGGGGTGCTTTGCTGTGCTGGGATGGAAGCAACAAGAGGGAAGGTGGTTTTGCCTTCCCTCCAGCAAAGTCAGTAGGCTGGAGAAGAAGGCGTTGAAAGCAGGAGCATGGTAGAGTAGGAAGCTACAAGGTTATGGATAAAGAAGGCAATGTTGGCATCTGCCAAATCTGGTCTTGGTTGGAATTGTGCACTTTTGGAGTTGTGGTGTCCCTCTGTCCCTGATCTAGGGGTGCCAGGGGCTGGGGGGAGGTAGATTGTCCATTTGCTGTGGTGGGCGTCAGACCTGTTCCTCCAGATTGCTGATGATGGACATAGGACACTGGGCTGGAGGGGCTTTTGCAAGGTGACGGCCCTTCTGCTATGTCTCATATCCCCATCTCCTCTTCGTCTTGAACTTGTTAGCTGGGTTGGAGCTGGCAGCCCCATCCAGAAAGTCAAACACACGACTTCCTTGTCTCCCAGCACACGGCCGCTCTCTCAGCTCTGGGGCAGGTAACTCTGGGGATTCTGCATGCCTGGTCAAACAGCAGCCTGTTCTTAGGCAACAAGAAGACCCAACAGTGGGACCCCATCAAGAATATGTTAACATTAAAGACGCCCATAAATGTTTCCTCCTCCAGACACAAAACTGCTGAGCCTGTGCGAAGATGTTTTCTGGAGGCGATAGCTGCTGCCGTAGGTGTGGCTGCACGCAGTGCAAAACCTTTACAGTGCTGCAGAGGGGGAATATATCAGGGGAGGGGGTTGCTCTGGGGAGTTGGTGGTCTGAGCAGCTCCGTTCTCCTCGCCTACAGACCTCCCGTGTGGGCCTCTCCCCTCTACTGTCTCTACTCTGCCCTGAGGGTGGGATGGACGGCGTTTTCCAGCCTCACAAGGTGCTGGAGAACGAATGCTGTGCAGTTAGCACTCTGAAGTGCTGGGCTGCTGTCAGAGCATGTCAGTGATGATGAGTAGGTGGAAAGAGGCCGGTCTGCGAAGGGCTGGTGACATCCGGCTTATTAGAGGTGTCGGTTTGAATGTGCGGTGACCATGCCCCTCCTGTGGTTCACTAGGGGTGTGAAAGACCCTAGCCTCCTCCTCCCCCTCTTTTCTAGTTGTGCCTAGATTAGTGTTGGCAGGATCCAGGGTGTAACTTGGGCCAGCCCACAGTGGCAGAAAGGGGGCCTAATCCAGAGGGGACAGAGATGAGGATTAACACAGGAGGCTGTGTGTGCGTGTGAGGGGGGAATACTCCATCCCATAACCCACCCCCATTCCTGAGCTGGAAAATCAACAATTCTTGGCACTCTTTGAGGTCCAACAGTTTAGAGTTCACTGACAAGCTAAGCTGTCTCTGCCCTCCTTAGCTAACAGGAACCTGCCTGTTCTGCTGAGCCTCCTTTTCCTGGTGCAGCTGCGGAGCAAAGGTGTGAGGGAGCTGGACAGCACAGATTTCAAGCTGCTTCACCAGGGTGAGTCTGTGCATCCATCTTCTCCCAGGGGGCTTTGATCTGTGTTTGTTAATTGTTCCATAAGATGATTAGGGCCTGTCCCTTTGTCCTGTGGGAGAAGGTTTGAGATACTTGCATAGCCAGAGCATTGTCAAGAGCCCCAGTTACCAGTTCGGTCAACAAAACCCAGGTTCTCTGCCTCTTGCTTTTACAATACATTCATTGTCTGAAACCCCACAGGGTGGCCAAAGTATTCATCTGGCCATCCCATGATTCCAGGGCCTGTGACTGCTGTTGACTTGCACATGACAGTATTGCTGATGAGCTTCCCGAAACATCCTTCTCCGTCCACACTTGCTAACACGCTCCTGTGGGTCTCAGGCCACAGCGCTGTCCTGTGAAGCAGCCATCAGGGACCAGCAGTAGCCTAGTGACCCTGGGCTGTCCTTGGAGTGTGAGCCCACAGTAGATGGATCCCAACCAGCTGCAGGACTTGCCCACTCCTCCCCAGACACACAGAAAAGTGGGCTGTGTTTGTTTACTCACCATACCATGACCTGCTCTCTTGTCTGGTGATCCTTACTCCGTGACTTCTCCCTTCATACTTGGCTATTGGAGGTTCATGCAGGCAGTGGCAAAAGAATGGGTACTAGAGGGAAGTTCAGCTGATCCATCCTCTCATCTGTTCCCTCCCCTGACAAATTGATCTCTCCAGCAGGCTTAGCGGGACTATCCCCTTCAATCTGAAATGTTCCGTGTCTCGGGGCTGCCTGTGTTGCCCTTGGAAAGAAGCAGTGTTCCTCATACATTCATTAGCCAGGGGAGCTGGGAGTGTGGAAGAAGCGTGTCCTTTTTATACCAGCCCTTTTTAGCTGCTGTGATTTCTGAGCACAGCTCAGCGCTCCCAGGAGTCACCAGCTCCTTCTGCTCTTGCTTTCTGCTCTGCATTTTTCAACACAACTCTCTCCCTGCCCCAGCCACCGCCTCCATTCCCTGCTTGGCTCCCCAGGCTCTGTTCTTCAGGGGTGGGTGTGCAGGGCGCTCTGCTCTGGTGAGGCCCACGTGGAACCAGCTCATAGATGGAAGGGGTGTGGGGAGGCGTGTTGTTGTGTGTTTTTTGAGAATTGCTTGCTCAGACTTTAAGCTCTTCAACAGATCTCCTATGACAGTTTTGCTGAGCCCTGCAGTCCTGGGTTTCCCTCCCAAAGTCTTGCTAAACACTGTTCCTAAGTGTTTGGTGCTTACAGCAAACAAGGCACGTTTACTCCTAGCGTGAGCAAAGATGGGGGGAGTGGAGAAGTGCAGCTCTCCGTGCCGTTCCCTAGTCTGGCCGCCATGTGAGGCCAGCACGTGGCTGTTTATGGTTGACCTAGTATTAGGATCAAACTCACGCTGTGGAAACAGGTAATTTATGGATATATAATGGATTCATTACTGCCCAATGTGATATGTGCCCTTTAATATACCCTTTGCTATTCCCTCCTCCCCGTTATCATCCGTATGTCCAGTGTAAAGCAAGCACTCCAGGGCAGGTGCCTATTGCTTTGTGTCATGCTCTGTTTATTTTCACTTCAGGTTGTGTTGCTCTTGTCAGAATTCTCTGGCCACTGACTGTCTTCTTTCTTGGGCCGAGGTACTCGGTTACGTTGGTCTCCGCGTTACGCGTGTTCTTTTGTTTCCAGTCAGTAATCTCTGTGGGAAATGCAGGCCGAGGGACACTGACCTCCTGCAGCCATCCTTGAATTTTATGTACTGGAGCCTTCATCAGACAACACCTTGTAGTCAACAAAGAGGTGAGGCAGATTGTATTGATTGCTAAGTTAACCTCAGCAAGGTTGTAGCTTGGCTGTCAGAGACTGTATTCTAACAGCCTCAGCAGGTAAGGTGGATTTTTCTCCTTCCAGGTGCAGCATTACAGTTAACAAAGACCATTTTGTATTTGGGATGAGGTTGAGGGGTTTGGTTTGGTTTTGCTGCCTTCTGATTATTCAGGAATTGGCTGCTGAGAGACAGAACCACTGTATTTTTCTTGTTCATAATACACAGCAGTGGGGCTTTGGTGCTGTGTTTGAAATGTCCTGGTATTGCCAGGGTTCAAAAAATTAAACAATAACAGAGAACAGCTCTAACCAACCTTCCAGCTGTGTTAGCTGAAGGCTGGTTATTTTATTAGCTGGCCGAGCGGTGGCTTGTGCTGCGGGAGATGAAAACTGGCGTAGCTGGGCAGCCTTCCTCTGATGAGCCATGGCAACTGGGTCTGCCTCACTGCAGCAGGGGGGTGCTCTGCACTTCTGCTTCTGGAACTGGTTTAACCTGTGCCATCCCATCAGTCTCTCCGATTACGTTTTTCCCAGCAGTGGCTGTGCTGCTTTCCAACGTTCCCTTGCTAGAGCTCCTGCAGAAGGTTTTGGAGTGCACCTGGTTGCGATCCCCTCCCTCTGAACCTGCTTACCTGTCAGCTGAGGATGCCTTGCTGTGCTCTGGATGGCTGCTGGTTGCGTCCCTCTTACTTTACCAGCATCGCTACAACACTGAGGTTAGACCCGCTCTAGTGTTCAGATCCAGGGAATGGCTAAACCTTCAAAAAGAAAAATTACAGAAAACTGTTCATCAGCAAGGGAAAGTGGTTTGCTTTGGTCTGGAATCTGCTTGCCTTGGTTGCTCTGTTGTTATTGTCGGCAAGTTACTCCCTGCTGCACTTTATCCAGCAGGACTGGAAGCTGGCATGTTGCTGAAGGCTGAGATGTGAATCATTGGAGTTAGAGAGGGGCAGAAATCCTGGGGAGAAAAATGCATACCCAGCCCTCCTGGTCCCAATCACTTTCCTCTTCATGGCAGAGGAAAATACATTTTAAGGCCTTTCTTAAGGGAAGGCTGGGGGTGGGAGACATCCCATGTTGTAAGCTGCTTCTGTGATACTAAGATGATCGATAGTGGAACAGTCGAAATCCAAACCCATCATTGGCAAGCATGTGTTTGATATTCGCAAGCTGATACGAAGGTGGGCAGCTGTCATTGTGTTTGACGCTTTGCAGTCCGACAAGAGAGCTAAGCTGGAGTTGTCAGGCGATGTCGGAATTACAGCTTCCAGGGAAGCACTTCCTAATGCCAACACAAAGGGGTAACGTTTCCTTTTGAAGTGTCTACCCAGGCCTCTCTCCCTCCCTTGATGCGGGGTTGAACAGCATGTCATGAGTGGTGAGCTCTGTTCCTGCAGCAGTGCCCAGCGGTGTGTGTTCTCTGGGAGCTGCCGCACCTATTTGGAGATGATGAAATCACATCAAGGACACGCGTGACTCTGCGCAGAGACGCAAGGGTTGGTTTTCTCATTCTGGGGGAAGATGTTTTCCAAAAAGTCAGGCCGGAGCACGTCTGCACCTGCTGCTTCATGGGCCTTACAGCCCGGGGCTTGCATGGGCTGTCAGCTGCGTGAATGCACAGTGACCCGCCTGTCCCTGCTCGATTAACTGCTGAGCACAGCATACCTTCCCGTTTTCCAGGTCAGGGCTGTGTCTGGGTGGTCAGTGTTGTGCCAGTCCCAAAAGGGATCCAGTTCCAGTGGTTAGTGTTGAGCTTCATCTTCTGGGAATGACTCTTTCAGCTCGCATCGATCCCTGAAGGCAGTCCTTCAGTGGCTACAAGCCTGTTGTTTGGCTTCCTCGATACCTTACTGGCTTGATGTGCCATGATGTGCAATCCAGAATCCTTCTTGCACCAAGGCTGGGGAAAGAAACTACAGATACAGCGGCAACTGGAAGTGGTTCAAGGATGCTTCAGTGTTTCTAATCTTCATCATTTCTAAGCTTCAGTGTTGCTAATCTGATGAGGGCAAAGGGGAGAGAATGAGGAAGACTTGCTCCTCTTGCTGCTTTCTGCTGCCCAGTATAGCTGAAGCTGCACAAAGCATCCTGGAGGCCCTTGTAAGAGACCCTTTGGCCTTTGTGGCTGTGAATGTGAGCTGATGCCAGGCTGTCTTCCCGAGCCTGCAGTTTTATAGAGGCGGAAAACGGCTCTGAGAAATGGCCACATCCATCTCAGGCTGATGCTAATAGCGAGGACTTGTCTGGCCATGGCAAGCTTGCGTCTGAACTGCGTTACTGCTACGGGCTTTAGCAGAAGCCTGTGGATAAATGTGGGTCACGGATGGCACACTGTTAAAGGCTTTGGCTTGTCAGTTCTTACACAAGTAACCACTGCCACCCTGTTGCAGGAGGTACTCCCAGCTCTCCTGTTGAACGTTTCTCTCTTCAGAAGATGGTTTGACAGAATCATCCCTGTGGTCGTTCTGCCTGCCCCTCCTGCCAATTCTTTGCCTTCCTGAAGAGCCTGAACCCTGCTGGGGCTCGGTGAGCCACAGCTGGATGACTGCTCTGTGAGGGAAACAGTGTATTGCCCTCTCAAGACCATCTTTCCCGTTTCCTGTAGTTCCCACGTCCCTAACCTCCTCTGCCTCCTTGACCCATGCCGTACTTCCTGGGATCTCTGCAGGCTTCCCAGCCCCAGCAGGCAGGGCCAGAGTCTTGTCATCTCTGCTGGCTTTTGGCTCCTGGCTCCTCAGTCCTGCTGACTGACTGCGTGGCTAAGGTACAGCCGTGTTTGGTGATGGCTGTTCCTGCTGCTCCGAGCGCTCGGCAGTCTGCCAGCCGCGTGCCAGCAGGCCTGCAGGGAATAGTGACAGCGAGACAGGCAAACGAGTTGCACTGTGGTCTGGAAGCTGTGTGGTGCTGGCAACTGGTGGTGGGTGAAACTTGAGGGCCTAATGATGTGAGTGCCTTCTGGGTCAGAATTCTGAAACCTTGTTGCTGTTCCCTTGTGTTTCAGTGGTCATCATGGGGTAGTGTCTAAGGGCAGAGGCTATGTAAGGGAGCTTTTTACCTGATCCAAACCAGCACCATTTGTTCTCTTAACTTTCATTCTCCTCTAGGTTCATCAGACGCTCTCTCTAGACCTAACAGAAGTCCTGAATGCAGTTATCTTCAGGAAGAAGAAGCCAGTCCTGCTGTTAGGTATGTTGCATCTGTTACAGGAATTTGATTGGAAACAACTGCTTGTACCATGCTACAGGCAACAAGGGAGAACTGGTGACGATGGGATGGGATGGTGCAGGTGCTGGTGGGCACCTGGAAACTTTGGTCTGTTTGGCTTTGGGAGTATGTAACTGATGGTGTGAAGGGGCAAAAGGGAACTATCTGCAGTTCTGCTGCATTTGGACAAATCTTCCTTGGAGGTTGGTAGTGACATCTGGAGCTGAGCGTGAACTGGGATTGTGTCTCACAGAGAGGAGACAGAGAAGGGAACTCATTACTATTCCTGCCTGCAGCTGTCGGCAGCTGCTGGGCAACTCCGGTGGGCCCTTAAGCCCAAATTTTCTCTCCTCACCCCCTCCCATGCTATTGCACAGGCACGAACACGCAGGGCAGGGGAGAGAAAAGCACTGACATGCACTAATACGTGTCTCCGTGTCTAGTGAGCATCATGCAGTTCCTGAGAGCTGTCCTGCGACAGAACTTCTCCTCCTCACTGCTGGTGATCGTAGGCCAACCCACAGCCCAAGGGGCTACGCAGCCACAGCCATCATCGCCGCAGGATGCTGCCTTGCACCCCCTCACCATGCGGCAGGTCTTCTCGCTTGTTGTCAGCCTGCAGAACCTTTTGGTGCACATCCAGTTGCAGGTATGTAAAATTTGACTTTTGGACTGACACTAGTGGTGTTGGGCTTCCAGCCAGGGATGCTGACCTGGGGAAAAACCACCCTCAGGCAGAACCTGAGGGGCTGCCTTTTTTTTTTCCCTCCTGCCTGCATTTGCCACCCCTTACAGACATGTGATGAGGAGGAGGGAAAACGCTCTTGCTGCAGCATGGTGCAGTGAGAAGGAAGGTAAATCAAGCTATGCAGTACTCCCTGCTGCTGAACTGGATAGCTGAAATCCTGAGTACTAATGACCATCTCTGCTTCCCATCTCCTGCTCTGCAGGGACGCCAAACCCATAGGGACAGAGGTGGGAAAAGTGGAACAAATCCCAGTCCCTCCCCTGCCCCCCTGGCAAAGTGAGGGGGGTAGTACATTGGTGTACATTAACTCTCTCCAGCGATGTTGGGCTCCCATCTTTATCCTTTGGAGGCTGTTACTTAATTTGTTTTTAGTCTCAGAAGAAGTAGTTGTGCCTTTGTCTGGATCCTTGACGTGACAGATAATTTGCAGCATGTTGTGTCCCGTGAAGGAGATGAAGGGTGTTATTTTCCTGTGCTGCGTGCTCTTCCGATCCTGCCACTTTATGAATTTTCCTCTTGTGATAGCTGTTGACTGGGGTTTTTTCTTCTTTTTTCCCCTCTCTTGGTATTCCAGAAAGACTTGCTGCTCTCTCAAGCCGTAGTTGCCAGCCTGGAAACCTTAGTGGAATACCTGTGTGTGAAGAACCAGGATGTTGGTAAAGTCTTCCTGCTCTTGCTTCTCACGGGTTTCCCTCCTGCAGTGGTTTTGAGCTCTTTGATCTCCATCCAGTAGCACCCTGGAGCAGATGCTTAATGATTTTATGCCCAATAAGAAAAACTATTTGTATGCCTAAAGTTAATCATGTGCTTAGTGGGATGAAATCACAGTGTGTGGCTCCCCTGCAGGCATGAGCCCTCACTTTGGCTCTGGACACCAAGATGCTGCCCAGAAGGAAAAAAGCCATTCCCCACCCCTCCATATGGTAAGAGTGAAAGGTTTAGGAATGGAGGGAGTATAGGGATAGTCTTTCACTTCCAGGCTGATAGAAGCAAACTTTTAGACCATAAATGCAGGGGAGGGAGGATCTGAATATGATGTGTCTTCCACACGGGCAGTGTTGGTCACAGTCTGGCCCTGAGGGAGGGGCAAGAGGACCGGGTACTAGGCAGCCTTACGGAACGGAAGGTGGAAATTCTAGATTTTCGGGGGCGAATGCACACCTTGGTTTCCAGAGTCCGTGTCAGACCTACTGTATCCCATGTCAGCAATATAACGTAGTATGATGGTGTTGTACAGGGAGGAAGAATAGACCCTTCTGCTTGTTGTCAGCCTCCTGCCACAAAGTGCTGGCTGTGATCTCACGACAGCCGGCAAGTTCTCTGTACCCTGACCTGTTCGTTTCAGTCACTTAAGCGCTGAGGGAGAAGGGGACAGAGGGAATGAACACCAGACAAAAGGGACATGGGTGGGAGAGAAGGAGTGCTTGAATGAAAACGTAGTACTTCAGATGAATGACAGGCGGTAGCTGGAGGGAGGCTATTAAAAGGCCGGGTTAAAAAAAAAAAAGGTGGCATGTTATGGGGAGCTTCTGCCGATGTGGGCTTAAGGTAATGAAATGCTGCTTCAGCAACAGCTGAACCTGTCACTTGGGCTGCCTGAGTTCTTGCTGTGGTGCAGAAGTTCCCAGCAGCGCTGACAGGAGTCTCCTTATTCCAAGCAGAATGAGGATCGTAGCCGTGGTGGACTGGTAGATGCAAGAACCCTGCCAAGAGTGTGGCTTGGGCTCAGCTTCTAGGAGTTGCCTCCTTTGAGGCTTTCTGAAACCCTCTCTTGGTCCAAGATTTTTCCAGATGTGCAGGTTCACTGTGCAGTGCTGGCACCTTCTCATTTCCACCAGCTAAAAGATATCCCCCGAACACTTTACATTATTTTTTAGTGTTGCTTTCCCATAGAAATGGTTCTTGTGGTGGCAGTGGGGACGTTGTGTGACTGCCAGTTGAGGAGGGACCTTTCTGAAACTCTCGTGAGTTGCCATTGTGTAACAAGTTACATCACCTGACCTGTTGTAATTGTCCATCCCATGCAAGAAATAACATCCTATACAAGGTAATAACCCTTAACTTCAGCGTTCAGGGTGGGACTGTCACAGATGGTGACCTGGAGCCTTACCTCTGTTTGTCACACATGCTCCTTACTAAGGACATTTTCTCTACTCATCGTTTGCACCGCTGCCATCAGCCTGGCTGCTCCCCGTGGTACGCTCTCTGATGCAGATCCAAGCTCAGTTTCTGCAGCTGATGTTATAGGTCTTTCTTCATTCCCCAAAGAGTATTTCGCAGCTAAATAAAACCCGTGGTCAGAAAACTTGTCCTCATATTGAAACCAGGGGGTATTATTTTTAAAACCCTGGGCTAAAGATATCCCCTTACTATTTTATGACATGCACCCCAGGAGAAGGTTTCCCTTCCTGTACCAGCACAAAGATGGACAAAATGTATTTGGTGCTTTAAAAAGCTATTAAGCTTTTGTCCTCATGACTAAACTCTTGCCCAAAGAGCGACAGATTAAAAAGCAAGTAGGAAAGAGAAAAATATGCCCTTAGTGTTTCACAGTGTGGGGTCTAGAAGAGAAAACTTGGGGTCAGTATTGAACAATGTTCTTATCCGGGTCCAGCCTGACACTTGGCCGATTTTAAAGCTCCCTTTGATTTCTTCTCCTTCTCTCCCAGCTCTACATGTTGCTTCACAGCCTTGGCACCGATTCCTGCTCTTCACACTACTCAGTGGGAGCCAGAAGTCCTTTCTGCAGCCAGAAGTTCTCAGGCTGATGACTTTGGTGAGCAGGGGGAGGGCAGGGGGTTCTCCATGTTTCCCAGTATGTTGGTACCGTGCGTGTAGGTCGGTCGTTGGAACTTAGCCCCTACACACACACCACCTCAGGTACTGCTGTGGCTTGGTCTGTCTGTAGTCGTGCCCTTATAATAATGATACTTTGAAGTGAACTTCCCTTCCACACCCTGCAGAAACTGACTGCTGTTACTGAGCACGTCCTGTTCTTCTGGTGTTTGCAGTGTTTATTTATATCATGTAGAACCCCTGGGGACGAGAGGGGAAACCTACAGAGAACAGTGACTGCTGTTACCCGTCAGGGAGCATGCTGCAGCTCCCTGGAGAGCAGAGCCCTGCTTGGCATCACAGCTCATCTCCCCGTCCTTAACCATACAGACCTGACTTTCCAGGGCAGGGAGTTATTGCAGCTGACTACCCTGCTGTACCTAGGCCTGGGAGCAAGAGGGATTGGGGCCCTACCCAGCAGAAGTGCTGACGGTAAAGCCCTCGTGGCAGTGGAGGAGAGGAAGGGGTTGTTAATGGGAACCTTCCCCCTTCAAATACGTGATGGGTCTGTGGATCTTCGTCATTCTTATTTCACTTTGTAAAGGTTACCTGGTTCGTTTCAGTTCCATCCCAACCTAAACCCAGGTAAATCTGGTTATAAATCAGAGCACCGGCAACACGGGTATTTGTGCAGGTTCTATTAGAAGTGATATAAAAATCAGCCCTGTGGTTAAGGTGCTGCAGCATCCCATTACGCAGAAGAGGTCTTTCCAAGAGATGAGTCACTGTTAGAGTCTGTGGGTCTTTCGCTATTTAATGCCTCTATTTTTTCCTTTGTTCAAGTTTCTGAGGTATCAGAGCAGCAACATTATTTCTCAAAAAGAAATTAGCCAGATTCTCCAGGAGGCAGCAGAAGCCAACTTAGCAGAGCTGCCCGAGGCCACGTCTCGTGCTCTTCACCTCTTCCTTTGTCAGGTAAGAGCGCAGTGGCTGCCTAGGAAAATGAGAAGGGAATCCCTTCGGGATCGCTTTAGCCTTTGATGGGGAGCCATAAACTTCCTTTGAGGAGGTTGTAGTAAGATGAAGAGGAATCCAGCAGCTGCTAGCTTGGCCTGCTGCCTTGAGGGATGTACGGGGAAATGGGAAAGGGAGTGATGCCAGCAGCTGCCTAAACTGTGTCTTCATATTGCGCTGCTCCCCGATTTCCCCTCTGGATCAAAGTTTGAGTGTCCAATTGCTCTGTGCAGAGATGAAGGAGGGAGGGAGGGAGGGAGGGAGGGAGGGAGGGAGGGAGGGAGGGAGGGAGGGAGGTATGAAGGAACAATCCCAACTGTTTCCTGTTGGTCTGGAAGTTGTTCTTTCTTCGGACCGCTCAGATTCAGAGTGGTCATTGCCAGGTGGAGCCAGTGCAGTCGGGGACAGTTCAGGCCTTGCTGGAACGCCTCTCGGGACAGAGGAGTGCATGTGTGAAACATCAGGACATCGTGTATCCTTTGCTGGCAGGTGCCTTTGGTTCTTTGCTGAGAACAGAACCCTCCTTTTCCCTGCGGGTGGGAGGCAGGGCCCACTCCCAGATCACTTGTGGAGAAAGAGGAAGCCTGAGGCGGCATTTGTTGATTTCTCAAACCCTCTGCTTTTGCCTTCCTGTTTTCCTCCCGCTGCATTGCATCAGACAGGTAGCAGTGATGGAAGTGGCCCTGGCAGGGATTTCCTGTTGGGGTGGGGACTTTCTCTGTTGCGTTGCGGGATACTGTCATCAGCCACGTGCAGGGTGAGGTCTTTGCTATCCCTGTCCTCGCTCTTACCCCCAACGCGATCCTACTGCTCTGTGCTGGGATGCTCAGAGCGTGAGTCGTCCAGCCGGAGACCATCCAGCCCCGTGATGCTCCTCTCCGCTGCCTGGGCTTGGCCATGCGGGCGTGAGGGAAGGTGGGCAGGAGGTCTTGGTACTTTGCTAAAGTGGCTCCTTATTTCTGGGTTCTCCATGTATGATGACACCTTCAGATCTTGGCTGTTAGGAAGGGTTTGGAGCTCAAAGAGCAGGAGGGGTGGTTACCCAAATAGGATAGTCACGGAAAACAAAATCCTCTAGTCAGGAACAAGCTTTGACATCAGTTTTGTCAAGGACTTTCTTCAGACCCATACCGCTGTTGGGGGGGGGGGGGGGGGTGTTTCCATGGCCTGGGAGAGGGTTGGTTTGGTAGTGAAGACCTCCTGTCAGCAGTGTGTCTACTGTGGGAATTCCCATGGCCTGCTGAAGCTTCAGCCATTCCTTCCCCTCAGTTTCCGCTCATGCCGCCAACGACAGATGCCTGGGAAGTGTGGCAGTGTCCCTGTCGCACATTGGAGACTAAAGGAGAAGATGTGGCGCACGCAGCAGAGGAACAAGGCAGGAATGGAAGAGGAGACCCCATCCTACCGCTTCTTCCCAGTGAGCAGCACGGAGAAGGTGGACGAAGGATGTGATTTGTAGCTCATTTTCAGGAAAAGGTTTGTTGAATATCCTCTATAAAGCCCGGTTACTGACACGGCTCCCCGTTTCCTTTCCCGCGTGGGACAAGCCTGCGTCTGTGCTCTGCAGTCACCGTAACCTAACCCTGCCCGGTGCAGGGGGGGCGTGTGCTGGGGGCTGCCGCAGCTGGCGGGGCTGCCGCCGGCCCCTCTCCTCGGGGCTGGCAGGGGTGCGGGGGGCTCGGCCAGGCCCCGGGGGAAGCGGCCGTGCTGCCTGTCCCACTGGGAAGAGGGGACTTGTTCCAGCCCACGGGTCGTCCCCTGGGCCACAGCCCCCGGCCGCCCGTTGTCTCCAGACCCTGCCAGCGCCCCTTTCTCCTCGGGGCTTTAATTCACGAGGATGGAACCGGGGGAGACCCTCCCGCATGGGGAGCGGCCCCGGGGGGGTGGGGGCGCGGGGCCCGGCTGCCCGATCGCGCAGCGCCCGCGGGAGCCCCGGCGGGGCCGGTGGCGGTGGCGGGGCGGGGCGGGAGCTCAGGAAGTGACACGGCGGGGCGGAGCGGGGCGGGGAGCGGCGGCAGCGGCATGGCAGCGCGGCGGGCGTGAGCCAGCGCCCGGCCCGGTACCGCTACCCGGCCCGGTACCGCTACCCGGCCCGCAGGTGAGGGGGGCAGCCCGCGGGGGCGGGCTGGGGGGGAGCCGGGCGCCCTCCTCTCCCCGGAGGGGGTGTCTCAGCGTGGCCGGCGGGGGCGGGAGCGGCTCGGCGTGGGTGCCCCACCGCGCGGCCGGGGCAGTCTCGGCTCATCCCGCTCCCGCGTCGCGATGTCCGGAGAATCCCCATCTCCCTGTGCCCGCCCGAGCCCCTGGGGGTGCTGCTGACCCTCTCCGCCGGGGTGGGACGGGTCCGTCCCTTCTGGAAATCCCAGCCGCGTGCTGGCTCCGGCCGGGGCTGCCTGACCCCGTCCCTGCGGCGTCAGACCCGGGCTCGGCCGCTGCCGTCCCGCGGGGCGCCCGACCCTTCAGCCCGGTGCAGAAGTGCCCCGAGCACCCCGCCTTTGGCTTCCGAAGCCTTCGCCGTGACTTTAGTCCTCGTCTGGTTGACGGAGGAGTGGCTCGGGGATGGATTCGTGGGATGGGGAGTTTTCCTTCCCTGTTTTGCCACGGGGAGCTCCCGGGTCAGCTGGCTGGGAATGCTTCTTCCCTTGCGTTTAGGTGCCCTGCGGAGGGGAAGGGTCCTGCGAAAGGCCCTCCCAGGAACTGAAGCAGCGTGGCTCCAGATTGCGAGCTCGTTAAGCGAATAAATCCCGGGGATGCTCGGTTCGGATGGGGTTCCCGCAGGAGAATTTATAAAGTCATTAAAAACATTTTAATGGAAGGCACTAACCATCTATAACGCAGCATCTGTTGCCTTGTCTTCGGAAAAACACGTCTAAATTAAGAGGATGGGAGACAGCGAGACAGACTGGTGGGCTCTCTGCCGAAGCAACCAGCTGGCCGGGGCTGCGAGGGAATGTTGGTGGGAACTCCTTCCCATCTGCAGCAGCAGGCCAGGCCCTGGCTCCCCGGACTGCCCTGGGAGTGCTGGGCAGAGCCAGCTTCGGCAGGGATCAGTCCAGGGAGGAGCAGGGAGGGAAGAGAGGAGCAGCTCTGTGGCGTTTCTGTCTCCTCTCATCCCTCAGCGGGTGCAAAGACACAAGGAAGGGTTCCTGGGGAGAGTGTGGAGGAACATCTGCGAGAAGCTTTGGCATCCCTGCGCTTACGCAGTCGGGCCTGGAGAGGAGGGAATGTCCTCTGTCATTAAAACGGGATGAAGCGGGCAGGGCAGCGAAGGGAAATGAGCTCAGGCTGGTCCCAGGTGGCACCAGCAGCCTCACTTGCCTCCGGCTTCACTTTCCCTGGGATGCGTCAGCCCTAGCGGACACCGGCGGTCAGCGGCTTTGGCGTGAGAACGAGTGTCCTCAGGGAAGGGGCCAAACGAAAAGGTGATGGGCTTCTCGCAATGGCGTGGTTCTCCAGTCCTCCTCCTCTGGCCTTGCCCTGTGGCACAATCGGTAGGGCTGCTGCGGGAGGATTTGTAAAGTCATTAAGAACATTCGAATTGAAAACGCTAACTGTCGATACTGCAGCCCCTGCTGTCGTGTCTCCGGAAAAGCCCATCTCCGTTCCGAGGCTCAGGGACACCCAGCCAGGCTGGTGGGCTTTCTGCTGCAGCAACCAGCTGGCCAGCAACCGTCTCGGCCGACAGCCACGCTTCGCTCCGCACTGCCTGGACTGGGCTTTTTCACAGCTCAGTGTCTTCCTGCTTGGAGTGGCCACGGGGCATCCTCTGGCCACCCAGCCCCCATGTTGGAAGGGGCGACGCAGGAGCCCCTGCCCTGCCCAGGCGTGCTGGGGCTGCTGTGGGCAGCGTGGCAGAGCTGTTGTGGGCAGCATTCCTGCTGTTTGCCTTTCAGCCTGGTCTGGAGGCCACCGGCTGCCTCCAAGGTCTCTCCCGAATGCTCCATGAGTATGGCAAATAGCCACCCTGGTCCTTAGGGCCGCATGTCCCATCCGAGGGGCAAACAGGAGCCCGGGTCCCAGGGCAGTTGTGCTTTTGAGCTGCTGCTCTTCCTTCTCCCTGAGAGCCTGGGAGGGAGCGAGCAGCTGTGGGGGCCTCTGCATAAGGGGGACCCGCAACCCATTGCTGAGCCAGGCCTCGGGCCCATGGGTCGTGGGTTTTGGCAGGGTGAAGCAGTCTCTTGAAGCCAACCAAGCTGGTGGGTTCAGCAGAGCATCTGCTTGCCCAGGCTGGAGAATTTCTCCTTGCAGCCTCAGCTTGTCGGCGTGCTGTGTGGCCTTCAGGGTGGCTGGAACATGCCTTAAGCCTCACACCACAGTGGGCAGAGGGGACAGACCCTGGGCCCAGCGTGGGAGGCTTGTGCTGCCATCCTGGCACTGCATCGCATCCAAAATGCGGGAGGCGTGATGCTGAGCCCACACTGGGGACAGCCATGTCTTCCTCTCTCCTCTGGCTGTAGTTACTCTGATCCATTCCTGTCCAAAGCACAACAACCAAATGATGCAGAGGGTTCCTCGTGTTTGCCTGACGCCATGTCCCTGCCCACGCCAGGGTGTGAGGGTGCGTGGCTCAGCCTCGGCAGGACGTGCATGGCGGGAGCAGGGATGCTGCTCCTTGCAGGGCTGGGAGAGCTGCCGGTGCTGCCCGCTCTGCCTCGCTTATGGCCCTGAGGTTGAACCAATTGTGTTTGTTTAAAGAAGAAAAACAAGAAGAAAACCCCCTAGATTTGGTGTGCAGAAGGGGTTTGTTGCTGTTCCAGAGTTAGGGCGTCGCGGAGAGGGGCTCGGCTGGGCAGACAAGCTCGGGCTCATGAGGGGAGCAGGGCGGCAGGGTGAGGGCAGCTCTGGTGGCCTTAACGTCTGCCCTTCCCTCAGGAGCACGAGGCGGCCTAGGGAATGCCTCTGGAGGAGCTGCTGCCGCTTCCGTAATTGCACTGACTGCTGCTGGACTCTGCAGAAACCTCATCCTGCGGACAGGTGGCCTCGAGTCCAGCTGCTGGGAGGCCGAGGTCCTGCTGTTATGCAAGGCCTGGGCTGTCCCAGGGCCCTTGTTCCCAAGGACCTTCCCCTCTGGCCTTTCTTGTGCACGCTGGCTCTGTCCTAGGAACCCTCGTGCGGCTCTGCCCGACCGCATCCCTGCAGAGCCCCGGGCCCCTCCTGGGGAGGATGCGCTTGGGGTGAGGAGGGAGTTACTGCAGGTCACCCAGCTGATGCTTTTCAGCATGGTTCCCGCACCTGGCGCCCGGGTCGTAGCTAAGGGAAGGGTCCAGGTACTGGCTCCCCAAGAGGTGAAGCGAGAAGGCTGAGCTGGCCAAGCCTGGTGCTGGAAGCAGGGGTGGACTTCAGCCCCTGGGTGATCCTCCTCCTCTCATCAGTCTGGCTGCTGGGCTGCTCTAAATTGCAAACCCAGCACAAAGCTAGCTGTTATTTTGGAGAGAAGGGCTAGGACTTAATTTTTCTGCCAGGTCTGTGCTCGATCAGATCCCTGGGGTCCAGCCGGCAGTGGAAGCAGATAAGAAGAGGAGACCGGGGCTTCCCTCGCAGGGGAGAGTGGCCTGGCTGCAGCATCGCTTCGTGGCCCTGCTCTGGCCACTGTCTCCCTCGAAACCCTCATGGGGACAAGGACTCTGGTGCCGAGGGCAATGTGCCATCGGTCCTGAGAGCCTCGTGTGGCTTCTCCTTTTGGGAAGTCTCGGTGGTCATTGGCTTTGTTGGTCTATTTTATTCCAGGCTGCGGTGCTGACATGGATTTTTTCTTCATCTGCCCGTTTCTGCTGGCGCTGCTGCTGTCCCGGGGCAGCTTCGCAGCTCTGGAAAAACAGAGGGGGGACTCTGGCTTGGAAATCTGTATCCTTCTCCGCAGCTTGCCCCTCGTGTCCCGCATACGTGCCTGCTGAGGCTGGAGGGAGCTCACGTGCAGGGAAAAGGTCAGAGACCACGGGAAGGGGCACAGTAGGGTGGAAGAGAGCCCAGGGCTGCTGGGCAGTTCCCTCTCTGCTCTCGCGTAGCAGGCTTTGGCCAAGCTCCTGGCCTTGCTAACCAAGGGCCCGGCTCAGTGCAGAAGGTGCCTGATGTTCTCCCGAGCGCAGCGCTTTTCCTTCCTGCTCCAGCATGCTGGGCACCCGGCCCGCTCCTGGGAGTGGTGTGGGCAGCCGGGCGGCAGAGCGCGCCTGCGGGTCTCGGTGCTTTGGGGTCACCGGCTGGGGTGATGGAAGAGGGCTCCTGAACTTGTGGCGCTTGGTCTCCTCTGTGCCACCAGCACTTACTGATGATGGGGGGGTGGGCTCCCTGGAAACCCACGTTTCATCCGGCTGTTGGGCACCCCGTGGAGAACTGGGGGTGCTGGGATGGTGCTGGGTGCCCGTCGGAGGGGGAGCGTGGCGGGAGCATGCCGGCGGTGCCCTTGACGGTGGTGCAGATAAGAAGCTGTTTGAGGTGAAGCGCAAGGACCAGATGAACGCGCTGAAGAACCTGATCGAGCTCAACGACGTCAACCAGCAGTACAAAATCATCGACATCATGCTCAAGGGACTCTTCAAAGTGAGCCACAGCACGGGCTGCCCCCCAGGCTCGGTGTGCCGTGGGGCTGCGCAGGGTGGGCAGGAGAAGCAGGGACGGCTGGGGGCCCTCCGTGGGGTGGGCAGGTGGGCTTTAGGACCTGAAGGGAGGATGCAGTGGGGCTTCAAAGCAGGGTGGCTGGGGTACAGGGACGAGCCGGCAGGATGGGACAGTAACCGAGGGCTCTGGCAGGTGCTGGAGGACTCCCGGGCTGTGCTCATTGCTGCCGACGTGCCTCCCGATGGGCCTTTTCCTCAGGACGAGAAGATAAAGGATGGTAGGTCCTCTCCGGTCCTTACCCCCAATCCCTTTTCCAGTGCTCTGGTGCATCGCCAACGTTCCTCCTGGGACCCAGGGTGGATACAAAACCCCCGTGTACGCAGACCAGCCCTGGGCTGGTCCCCATCTCTCAGGGACCCTGTTGCTGCCTCCCTCCCCAGTATGGACTCCGGGGGGGGAACATAGGCGTGGGGTGTGTGTAGCGGTGTGCCGATGGGGTGGGTGGCTGTCCCCACAGCCTACTCCCACGTGGTGGAGAACACTGCCTTCTTCGGGGACGTCGTCCTGCGCTTCCCCAAGATCGTGCACCACTACTTCGACCGCAACTCCAACTGGAACAGCCTCATCCGATGGGGCATCGGCTTCTGCAACCTGACCGGTGTGTTCGAGCAGGGACCCCACTCACAGGTCCTGGGTCTGGTACGTCTCCTGGTGCCCCCCCAGCTGTGTCCCCTCTCTGCTGCTGGGGCTGGGGGGTGTTTGGGGTAAAAGAAGGGCAGGGGGAGAATGCCCCATGTCTGAGGGATGACCTTGGGCTGAGGGATGGGGAAAGAGCACAGGGTGGGGAAGATGGGGAGGAGGGGACCCTGGTCATGGAGGGTGGTGTGGATGGCACCTCTCCCCAACACGTTCTCTGTTTTGCTCTGCAGATGGCTCAGGAGCTGGGAATCAGCGAGAAATCACCTGACTACCGCAATCCCTTTAAAACGGACCATTCCGAGGTAAGATAGCAACACCGCCAGCTTGCCCCATGGGCTTCCCCATCCCCATTGTGGCTCCAGGCAGCCGGCTGGGGAAGGGAACAGCTGGCATGGTGGGAAACAGCCAAAAACCCCCAGCACGGAGGAAGCTCGGCTGAAACATATGCATCGAATTCCCCAGCTGGGCTGTGGTTGGTTTTGGGGGCCCGGTGCCATCTCCCCCTCCTGTGGCCACCTGCCCCATGGGACCATTGGGATCCCATTTGCCTCATGCTGCATCCAACCTCCATCCCCCTGTGGCACCGCGGGGCTTGTGCGATGGCTTCCGTGGGGTTGGGTTGCGACTCCGTGGGGTTGCGGGGTGTCCCCCATGCTGACCCCCCCTGCTGTCACCCCGCAGTTTTTCCCCAGTGCTGACACCTTCCAGAAGGCGCTGCGGGAGGAGGAGAAGCGGAGGAAGAAAGAGGAGAAGCGGAAGGAGATACGCAAAGGCCCGCGCATCTCCCGCTCGCAGTCAGAGCTGTAGCGCGCGGGGGCTTGTGCCACGCGGTGGGGGCGACGCCAGGGGGACGCAGAGCGGCTCGCTCCCTCTCGGTGGCCTCGGGCCGGTGCCCAGCGGTCCCCTTCCCATTTGTGCCATGGGTTTTGTTTTGTTGCCTTTCCCTTTCGTTTGGCGGGGGCCGGGTGGCAGCACCGGTGGGTTGCCCCAATGGGGCTGGAGGGTGGTGAAGTGGGGTACCCCTTCCCCAGGCCAAAGCACAGATGAGAAGGCAGCGGGGCCAGTTGGGGTGCTGCCGCCCGTGGTGGGGTAGGGCTGAGCCCCGTAGGGTGCCTGGGGAGCCCTCCCCAGCATCGGGTGCCCTGTGCTGAACGTGCCTCCTCCGTCATGGGTGGGCCGTGGAGCGTGTCACGCCAACCACCCTCATGAGCAATGCTGCTTCTCTCAGTTTTGAGGTTTTTTTTAGGCCGGTGATCTCACTGGCACCCCCTCACCCGGTGATACCTGGTCTCTGCCCAGCCGCTACCTCTGCCCGATCAGCTCTCCCCTCTTCCCAACGGCTGGTTTGCCGAGCGGCACCCGTTCCATCGGTCAGCTGTAGTGGAAAAGGCCGATGGCGCCGGTTCCCGGTCCAAGGGCATCCCACTCCCCTGGGCAGCTACCGCAGCGCATCCCCGCAGGGAAGCAGGCATGGAGCGGCTTTTTGGAAAGGAGGGATTTCAGCTCCTGACCCTCTTTGCAGCCGCTGCGTGCCCGCAGCGTGCGCGCCGCTGATGCTGGAGGTGCCGGGGGACCAGCCCTGAACCCCTGTGAGCTGTCCTGCCCCCATCCCTGCGCTCTGGAGCCCCCAGACCCCCTTCTCAGGGGGGCAGCCGCTGGGTTGTGACCCTCGGTGGGGCGTCTGGGCAGCAGCGGGAGCAAGGGGCGAGGGGCTGGCCCCGGCACGGCATCCCTGCCGTTTCTCGTGGCTGCGCCGGAGGATGCTCCTGACGTGGGTGCTGGGGGCACCGCGGCCTTCGGGAGAGGGGAAGGGGCCTGGATTTTTAGCTGCGGAGCCAGGTCCGTCCGGCGAGGGGGTGGCAGCGGGCACGCGGTTTGATTTCTTGAATAAAATTGACTTTTTTTTTTTTTTTTTTTTAAGTAAAAGAAGCCTGGCTCTTGCTCCTGTTCCCGGTGGGAGCGGGTGCCGTGCCTGGGGCCGGGCGGCGGGACGGAGATGATAACGGAGGGGCGGACAAACCCCTTCCTGCCCTCTCCGCCGCCTTTCCCCGCTCAGCCCCGCCCGGGTTTCCCGGTGGGCAGCGCCCACCCCGCTCCCACGCGCGTCCGCCGGCAGCTGCGCGTTAACTCCCCGCCGGCCCCGCCCCTTCATGAATATGCAAACAGCGCGGGGGGAGGGGCGGGGCGTCCTATGCTAATCGCAGCTGCTGATCGCTGACGCGCCATCACCCCACGCGCCGCCGCGGCCGCCGATTGGCCGGCTGCGACCTGGTCTCATTGACAACAAACCGCGGGGGTCGCGCGCGCGCCGCTGCCGTGGCGCCGGCGGGCAGGTGGGGGGCGGGGCCGCCGGCCGGCCCAAGATGGCGCGGGGTCGGCGGCGCTCGCCGGCTGCCTCCGCTTGAGCGCCCGGGGCGGCGGCGGCGGAGGAGGGTTCATGCGCCGGTGCGCCCGGCCGCGTCGGCGGGGCCCTGCGCGATGGAGGGCGGCGAGCTGGGCGTGGAGAACATGGAGAGCCTGACCGAGCTGGGCGACGAGCTCACCCTGGGCGACATCGACGGTGGGCGCCGCGGAAAGGGGGCTGGGGGGGTCGGCGGCGGCGCGCGTGGGGTCCCCCACGCCTCGCCGCGGGTCCGGGGCTGCTAATGCCGCCCGGGGGGTTGTAGGGTGCGGGGGTGGGGTGGTTTTTGGGGCTCGCTGCGTGGGGTGTTGTCTCTTCCCCCCGCCCCCCAACCGCCTCTAGGGGGAAGCGGGAGCTCCGGGTGGCCGTACCGGCACGGGAGGGGGTCGGAGAGAGCCTCTCTGCCCCCTTCCCTGCCCCAGACCCGCGGGCAGACGGTGCTGCCCGGCGTGTGCCCTCGTGGCTTTCCGAAAGCGGCTGGGCGAGGATGGCCGGGAAGGGCCGCCACTAGTGCCCGTGGGGGGCGGCCGTGCCTCCTCGCCTTCCCCCACCCGAGCAGGTGTAGCTGCTTAAATTCCCCTTCCCCCCCTCCCCCCCGCGTGTCATCCCAACGCTCCACCGCTCGGACCCACGGCACAATCCCCGTTTTCCACCGGAGCCGAGCAAGACGACGCTCCGGCACGCGCCGCCTGAGCGAGAGTTTTCCCAAACAGCTCCCGAAAACCCCCCAGGATGTGATTCCTGGGTGGGCTCTGCTGCGGGCTGGAGAGGGGGAGCTGGTTCAGCTCATCCCAAACGGAGCTCGGCCTCGGGGGGCGATGGCCAAGCACCCTGCGCGTGGCAGCCAGGAGATACATCAGCGCTTTCCCGTTTCTAATTGCCGTTGACCGGGGGGTAACTGGGGTAACTGGGGCCAACGCTTCCACCGCCGGTGTCTTCCCTTCCTCATCTACACGCGAGAGAGGAATACGCCGTAGGAGAGGGTTAGGGCCTCGGTTATCGCCCATCAAGTTGCCGGCGCGAGTCGAAGGTGGGGTTTTTTTGCTCTTATTTGAGCACCACGGAATGACTTCTCAGCATCCGTACGGAAACGGAGACCAATTCCGGTGAACCTGGAGCGGCTCCGAACCGCCGTGTGCCCGGGGAGGTGTGACGCAGAGCGATGAGTAACTTGGGGGAAAGCGTCACCTTCCTCCACGGCGCCCGGGGTGGATTTTCCTGGGGGTGGGGGAGGTAGGTGACAGTCCTGATTTTTGACGTGTTTTTTGTGCTCCAGCATGGATTCATCGCAGGGTTTGAAATTCCGCAAGGGTTTTGGATTGGGTTTTGAATAGTCTCGTTGGCGGGGTCTCAGCATTCCTCCCCCGTCCAGGCTGACAGACCCTCATTGCCTGCTGCATGGATTTTGCTGTTCTGTGGTGGAGGAGGGATGATGCTGGCCAGGGACTGGGTCCCAACTGCTCTGGGACGCCGGTGCTCACTGGGATTGTGCTCCAGGATGGGGCACGGGGCTGCTCAGGGGGTGCCGGCGCTGAGCCGAAGGCATCTGGCTCTGCCCTGGCACGGGCAGCTTCCCGCTGGCAGGGTAACGCCGGAGGGCGAGGTCCCAAGCACATCTGGGTTTGGGGCGGAGGGGCTGTTTCTGTCAAGGCTGGGATCGCCACCGCTTCCCGTTTCCCCAAGCGTGGCATCTCCAGGAGCGTGAGGGAGAGCAGCCCCGCGTGCAGGCTCCGAGCCACTGCCTGGGAGAGGCAGCTGGAGCCCAGCCCCTGCCCTTCTGCCAGCTGTTCGGGCGCTGGGCTCACACCGGCAGCAGACATCCTCAGTGGGCTCCGTTTCGTAACCTTGGTGACATTCTTTAGCCTTGGGCTGGGGGAGTTTCCTGCAGTAACATCTCTCCCCATGTTAGGGGTTGAGACCTCTCCGGTGGCGATGGGTTTATCGGAGAGCTGTCCCCCGAAGCTTCCCAACAGTCAGTGCAGACGCTCGCGCTCTTCTCTGGGTGGGTGGAGGTGTTTTAAAAGGGAAGGATTTGGACTTTGTATGTTGCTGTTCCTTCACGTTTCCTTGCGTGGCTGCTAGGAAAGCTCTTGGGCACCCTGAAAGAAGTGGGTTTGATCCCCTGGCAGTCAATGTTTAAAAGTTAATCTTGTGCGTTTAGTCAAAGTTAAGTCGGTGATAAAGGTGTGATTTAACTCGGGAGAGTAAGAGTCGTTTTCTTAATAATACATTAAATCTGCTGTGCTGAACAGCATGTTCTTCAAAACACAGCACTTGAAATTTGGCCCTTAGACTGGAATTCCAGAGCGGATCGCGTCCGGTGTATGTTTATTCCCCGCTCGCAGTAGCGCCGCAGATGGCGAAGCAGCAGTGCCATCAAATGAAGAGCTAGAGAAGTACGTACTTGGGATTACCGAGTCTGCCACTTCGGGGGTTGTTTGGGACGGCCTCAGCTTCGGTCGGCTGGAGCGTGAAAAGCTGCTTTATACCTGTCTAGATGTTTTCCAGAAGTGTTAATCTTTAAACAGCCCTCCTTGCTCTGGTAACCTTTTGTGGAAGTTTACTGAGGCATTGCTTAAAAAAACCCCATACTTTGTTCATCTGGTTAAAAGTGGAGACGAAGGTTTGGTCCGGCTGGTCCCCAAGGGCGGCCGTTGCTGCGGGGTTGTAGGAGGACACGTCTCCCAGGCTCCTCCATCCAGCAGACTTGGGTCCTTAAAGCAGTGGTCGTGGTCAGTGTTTAACTGTGTGTAAGGGTGTGGGGAGGTGGCTGTCGGAAGGGGAGTCGTACCGTACAAATACGGTTTGTTGAGGGAGGCGGAGGCTTGGAGGGCGATCCCTTTGCTCTGTCCCAGGAGTGGCAAAAAAATTAATTGGATAATGTGTGGGTGGCATTTTGGAGAAGCAAATTAATAGCCTTTTTATTGCTGGGACGATTCCCACGGAAACATTTTGTGAAAAGTTCGGTTCTTGGAAGCGCCCTCGTAAATCACAGTAGCAGCGTTCTTGGGGTTTGTGGCTGGGAAAGCTCCTAGGGTAAGGAGCCCTTTGCTGTGTTTTTTCCTGTAAATCAGAAATCTATTGTCTGCTTCCTACACTTGAGTTTATTATTTAATTATAAACCCTCCTGCTTCCAGGAAAAAAAAAATAAATAGGACTTTCAGAAACCCATGGAAGAACCAGTGTAGCACAGGCAAACCCTGGGGTGGGGAATGCTGGCTGACTCCTCACGCCACTGCCCACACCCCCATCAGGGGAAGTGTTCAGGTGGCTTAAGGTGTGTGGTTGGATTAAATTGGATTAGATGAGGGAAGAGAAAGCTTCCCTGATGAACAATGATCTCTTGGCTGTGAAGTTTTTGCCTCGGGGCAGGGGGAGCTCTGGTGTTGCAGTGGGAGCCTCTTGATGTGGGCTGATTAAAATCTGGGATAAGGTGGGATGGAGAGAAACTGCTGTGCTGTGATTGCAGGCAGGGGATAAATAGCCAAAAAAACCCCCCACCAACAAAAGAAGTTATTCTGGTGGTTTAAACACATGCATGGTATTTGTACTGCTACAGTTCTATAAAATGTTGTTTCCTTCAGTGTTTTTCCCCAATTTCCAGTACACTTAGGGTGAAACAAAGTTAAGATGAATTCTTAGCCCAATCCTTCATTTTCCAGGTGCTCAGTGGGGCAGGAAGGGTAGGGGCCTTGAAGGCGTCCTGAAAGTTGGGTGGGAGAATCATGTACTGGAATCATGGAGGTGCTTGGTTTCTTCCTTCTGCAAGGATTAGATCGGAGCAGGAATGAGACTAATTTTAAAATGTGTTTGTGATGGCTTTAAGTTTGAGTCTTTGTGTGGAGCCTGTAGTCTGGGAAAGCATTGGAGGAGAGCCCTGCCTTTCTCGCTGAACAGCAGCAGCAGTGCCCTGGTGCTGGCCACCTCTTGGTTGCTCTCTGGAGATGTTAGCTTGGTGTGATACGTTCTCCAGGGGTTTTGAAGGACCCAGAGTTCCCTTCTGTGCACACACCCCATTGTTTGAGTCCTGACGTAATGGTGGGTGTCAGTGTGTGTGGGCAATAAAATAGAATCACAGAATGGTTTGGGTTGGAAGGGACCTTAAGGCCCATCCAGTTCCAACCCCCCTGCCATGGGCAGGGACACCCTCCACTAGGGCAGGTTGCTCCAAGCCTCATCCAGCCTGGCCTTGAACACTCCCAGGGATGGGGCACCCACAGCTTCTCTGGGCAGCCTGTCCCAGTGCCTCACCTCCCTCTCCAGGAAGAATTTCTTCCTGACATCCAATCTAAATCTCCCTGCTTTCAATTGAAACCTGTTACCCCTTGTCCTGCCACTCCCTGCCCTTGTAAAAAGTTCCCCCCAGCTTCCTTGTAGCCCCTTCAGGCACTGGAAGGTGCTGTAAGGTCTCCCTGGAGCCTTCTCTTCTCCAGGCTGAACAAGCCCAACTCTCTCAGCCTGTCCCCATAGCAGAGGGGCTCCAGCCCTCGGAGCATCTTCGTGGCCTCCTCTGGGCTCGCTCCAACCAATCGACATCCTTCTTATGCTGAGGGCCCCACAGCTGGACACAGCCACTCCAGGTGGGGTCTCAGGAGAGCAGAGTAGAGGGGACAACCCCCTCCTTGGCCCTGCTGGCCATGCTTCTGATACAGCCCAGGATCCGGTTGGCTTTCTGGGCTGCCAGCGCACACTGCCGGCTCATGTCCAGCTTTTTATCTACCAGTTCCCCCAAGTCCTTCCCCTCAGGGCTGCTCTCGACCCATACTTCACCCACCCTGTACTTGCGATTGTCCCAGCCGTTGCATTGAATGCGTTTTCTTCTGTTTTACAGAGATGCTGCAGTTTGTCAGTAACCAGGCAGGGGACTTTCCAGATCTGTTTTCGGATCACTTGTGTGGCACCTTCCAGGGCAGCGGCAGCAGTGGCAGCAACGGTGCGACCCTGGATCCGCAGCTGCAGCGTCCGTACAGCCAGGCGCAGCTCCAGCCCTTCCCACCACCCCCTGCATCCCCCCAGCTCCAGAGCCTGCCAGTCAAAGCGACCCCAGCCACACCTCCGGCCCCGCCGCGGTCGGCCCCTCTCCTTCAGCCCAGGCCGCCGCTCCAGCCTCAGCTCCAGCAGCAGGCCGTGATGATTACGCCGACGTTCAGCTCTGCTCCGCAGACCAGGATTATCCAGCAGCCGGTGATCTACCAGAACGCGGCCACGAGCTTCCAAGGTAGCGGTCGGGGCGCTGGGGCTGAGGGTGTGCATGGTGCGCTTGTGATTTCGGGGTGCTCAGCCTAAGGGTGTGCCTGGTGCTCCTGCAGTAGACGATGTTCACACTCCAAAAGCATCCTCGACCACGACGAGCCTGATGATCCTTTTCTTGCAGCGCTGTCGGTGTGGAGTCCCTTCTGCCCAAGTGGCTTTGGGGTGGGGGGAGCACGAGAAACCGTTGTAAATGAGGTCTTAAGCCTTTTTGTGGCACCTCTTGCCGTCGCAGTCTGCTTGATGCTCTCCTCTGCTGTGATCTCCTGCCCTGTGGCTCTTGAGAGGCTGGAGAAAAGTATGTCTAAAGAAACGGTTGTTGGCAACCCCGTGCTCCCACCGATGGGTGCGGTAGGCAGATCCAGTCCTGAAGCTCCAGCCTGTCCCACGTGGCAGTCCGGAACGAAGGCACGTGTTAACTCCCAGCCTCTCAGGTGCAGTACTTGCATTGAGCAGAGACACCTGCAGGGATATTTGATGATGACTGCGTCTTCCTTTGTGAATGCCAGTTGTCTTGGTCCTCTTCAGTAGGTGTTGGCGTGATAAGGAGGATCCTAGTGTCCACCAAGGTCAGCGGGAGTGGGCTAGTGCTGGTGATGCGTGATGTCGCTGGAGTAACAAGCCCTGTGCTGTCAGACCAGAGGTTTTGGACTTTATTGTTCCTTAGCTGATCCCCTGTGCCTCCTGGAAAGCTGCTGTCCTAGGTGTAGTGTCCTCTTGCACCAAAGGAGCTGGAAGCTTCCCAGTGTGTGGGATGTGGTAGATGAACGCTGGCTGCTGGGAAGCTCTGGGAAGAAGAGGAGCGAGGCTAGGACTGTTTGCAGGCTCCAGAATGGAGATGACCTGTGTTTTTGGACTCTTCCTGACACATCTTCTGCTTTCCAGTTCTCCAGCCTCAAGTCCAGAGCCTGGTGACGTCCTCCCAGGTTCAGCCGGTGACCATCCAGCAGCAAGTGCAGACGGTGCAGGCCCAGCGAGTGCTAACGCAGGCTGCCAACGGCACCATCCAGACGTTAACGCCGGCCACGGTCCAGACGGTTGCCGCACCACAGGTCCAGCAAGTTCCAGTAAGTAAAAATGCAGAGCGGTACAGCGATCCAGCAGCAGGAGAAATTGCATTTGTGGGTGCGATAGGTCTGTCTGAGATGGAGTTAATTTTCCCTGTAGCAGCCCTCATGGTGTTGTGCTTTGTGTCGGTAGCTGGGAGGGTGCTGATAACCCACCGGTGTTTTGGCTGCTGCTGAGCAGTGCTGGCACAGCACCAAGGCGCTCTCCATTCCCCCCACACCACTGGGATGGGGGTGGGCAAGATCTTGCGAGGGGGACACGGCCAGGAGAGCTGACCCAAACTGGCCAAGGGGATATTCCATAGCGTATGACACCTGCTCAGCAATAAAAGCTAAGGGAAGGGGGTTTTTGTCTTCCGGAGCAAGTCCTGTGTGTACTGAAGCCCTACTTCCCAGGAAGTGGCTGGGCATTGCCTGGTGGTGGGAAGCAGAAAATAAAACTTTAATTTTCCTTTGCTTTCATGTGCAACCTTGGCTTTTGCTTTATAAAACTGCTTTATCTTGACCCGTGAGGGTTTTTTTTCCATCTTATTTTCTTCTCCCCACATCCTGCCCAGCTGAGGAGGGGAGTGATGGAGTGGATTTGGTGGGCACCTGGCTCCCAGCCAGGGTCAGCTCAGCACAGCAGGTCTGGTCTCCTGGCTTGCCAGGGCAAAGGCAGGGAAGTGTGTGGGGCTGGTGGTCCTGGCTAGGATCGGTTTTGTGTGTGGGAGGCATTTCTAGCCAGCCCGTGTTCCAGAAGCATTTTACTTCACCCAAGTCGTGCATGAGAGTCCCTGTTGTGTGCTGAGATGTGACTTTAGGTAGCGGGCAACGCTCAGAAACTGTTTTCACTAAAACACCCGCGTAGCTGAACTTGGTCTGAAATATTTTGTACCTTGGTGCTGCCAAACTGAATTGGGAAACCTTCCTTGAACAAGCTGGCTTTGACTTTTGCCTGCTTCTTTTCAAGTCTACCACGGCTCATGAGGGCCGGCTGGTACCGGAATGTTTTCTTCCAATTCTGCCACACTTTCTTTGATCTTTTTTGTGCTACAGTGTCATGTGATTTTTGTTTTAAAACATACACAAGAGTGAAAGTCTCCTGTGTCTTTGTTAGATGAAAAACGTTTGTGGCTGGGGAACTCTCAGTATGACAGAGTTGCTCTGGTTCAGTTGTACTCTGCCGTTTATGGTGCTCTGTGTATCTGAGAGTATTTGAAAAAAAAAATAAGGGCAAGCTGCGTTACAGCAAAATAACTTACAGTTGGTGTTGGTCTGCTTGGTATTCATGGTGCAGATCCTTTCAGTGAAGTTTGAAGGGAGGAAGCTACTACAAGTATTTGCTGAAGCAGGCTGACCCAGGCGTGCTAGGCTCTGGGTATTCAACCAGTTAATGTAGGGAGCTAATTATAGGTGTAATTGGAGAGGGGAAGGGAGCTTTTCCATCAGCTCTTTTGTGTTTTTACATACTTGTTTACTTCTGGTGACTGATTTGAAAACCAGTGTCCTGGTGGCTCCTCTGCTGCCCTCCCTCTGGCAATGTTCAGACTGTCTCATGGTCACAATTTTTATTGGGTGCCAACATAAACCATGCAGGTGATGCAGGGAGCAAGGTGAAAGATGTACTCGCCCTGCTCTTTCGCCATCTGCTGAGATCTAGAGTTACAGCTCTGTCATGGCTTGCCTGTGGCTGCTGAGATCGGAGAAATACGTGCCTAATCCTCCCTTCACCTGTAACTCTCTTCAACCTAGGTTCTGGTCCAGCCTCAGATCATAAAGACGGACTCCCTCGTCTTGACAACCCTGAAGGCGGACGGTAATCCTGTTATGGCCGCAGTACAGAACCCAGCGCTGACGGCGCTCACTGCTCCCATCCAGACCACGGCTCTGCAGGTACCGTATGGATGTTCTTCCTTCCTTCACCTCGCTGATGTCCTTTCCTCTTAAGGCAAAGAAGAGATTTGGGCTTTACTGTTCTGCAGTGGTGCAAACAGGAGGGGTTTTGAGGGCTGCTCTAGTCCGGAGCGTGTAATACCCTGTTTCTGCCAAGGCTAAACACACAGATTGTACTTTTTTGGCAGCCTCCCATGGCCAGTAAGCAAAGACCAAGGGCACGTTCCTGTTTACTTTTTTCTGGTATTACAAGGAGAGGAGTATGACCTACAAATTTCATCCAGCTTTTAACCTCTGGAAGATACTTGAACCTGAAGGCTGACTAGCTCAGAGTACCTGTGGAACTTTCTTTTCCTCCTCCGTGTGTCTGATTAGCGGCGTGTTGAATGTGGAAAGTAATGGAGCTTGATTTCAGAGGGCGTTTGCAGCGAGGATTCGGTGTAATCTTTGGAGATGGCAGCCGTGCTTCATGGCCGCCGCTTCTTATCAACTCTGAGACACTTGTGTCCCCAAAGATGCTTTTGTTACGATCTTGTCCATTCTGAGCAGATATCTCTGTTGAAATATTTACTGGGGGAGATAAACTTGCAAGGCTGGGCTGAAGTTTTCACTTCTTTTGCTTAGCACGGTAGGCTGCTTATGTACTTGTTAGCAGCCAGGCTCAAATCTTCAATTAACCTGCTTGCTTTTAGGTGAGGTTTGCACCCAGAGGTGAGGCTTATGTGATTGTGTCTGTCTGAAACACCATCCGTAAAGATATTTTGAACACATTGAAATTTGATGGAAATTAGGACTAAAGCTGGAACTTGACAGATAAATTAAATTAAAATGAAACTAAATTAATTTTTAATATACCGATTAGAAGACTATTTCAGAGTCGAAATTGTTCCTGAAGTTGCTCACGGCTAGTTTATTCTCACTTGTGTCAGTTGTCTTTTGACAGAAATAACTCTTCCTCTCCATAACCACTTCCCTGATCCTTGGTGTACTTTAGAGAACGCCTGTACCCTTGTCAATCTTGTTTTGCTGGGTTAAGCAGTCTAAAGGTTCTTTACTTCAGCTGTCCTAGAAGCCCCTCTGTGCAACTGTTCCGGTGGGATTCATCATCTTTTATCGCAGAGTGCGTGCTGCTTTAGTTGGGTGCAGATGGTCTGTCCTACATCTAGGTGTCCGAGCTTGAGCTTTTCACCTCGTTGTGTACCACTTGTTGCCTTACTTCCTCATCTTATGGCATTTTCATAGCTTAGGGATCTACTTTTTTTCCACTTAATCGAATTGAGATCAGCTGTATTGCTCGAGCCAAGGTTTGTTGTCCCATCATCAGGCCCTTTCTAACAATCCCATTAGCGTGACTTTGTGTCCACAGAAGAGGTGGATTTGGACACTTGGGGTGTAAGGGTTGCAGGAGCAAGGAGGAGCCTTGGTCCCTTTCACTGTTTAGTGGATGAACAGAGTGTGGCGTTGGCGGAAGCGTGTTGATGGAGAGCAAGAGGTGTTCTTTCTCCGCAGTGACCAGTGTAGGAGGCAGATTTTTCCTGTGCTGCTGTGCCAATGCTCGTGCCAGCTAAGGAAGAGAGGAGGAAATGGGCATATCTCTTCTTTGCTGAGCCGTGCAAACTTCTCCTGAATCTTCCTTTGTTTATTCCTTTTTCTCTTACTATCGTAAACCTTATCTAAATTGGTTGACTGCTCGTGACGCTTGTTACGCGTGGTCTTTCCAGACCCTCGTTGGGAGCAACGGGACCATTTTGACCACGATGCCGGTGATGGTGGGACAAGAAAAGGTACCGATCAAACAAGTTCCTGGTGGTGTCAAGCAACCAGAACCACCTAAAGAAGGAGAGAGGAGAACAACTCACAACATCATTGAGAAGCGTTACCGGTCATCCATAAACGACAAGATCATCGAGCTGAAGGACCTTGTCATGGGGACAGACGCCAAGGTAAAGATGTGGAGTAAGAGCAAACCTAGTCATAAATGGTTTCTCTTCAGGTGCTCGTTGCTCTACCAGGTGAAGCAGCTGGATACATGTGGTTGTTGGTAGTACGCACGCATGTATTGGGCTAAGACTGTTGAGAAGCACTGGTGCGACGGAAAGCTTGATAACTGCATTCAGGAAGGGACGCCTGTAAAATGCTTATTTTACTATGCCAGTGTTACTGTTTCTTGACAATAAGCTATACCTTCTGCATTTATTCTTACGTCAGGTCTCGCTTAAGTGGGCCTTCTAGGTAGAATATCCAAGTGGATGTTTTGATAACTCTGCCAAACCAGAGCTCACTTAAATTCAGTTTCCTTTTGCGTGTGACTGCAGCAGGGACAAGGGTTTACAGAGCTTTCCAGTTCGTTTCCTTTAAGATATCGAGTTTCCTTTAGATAACTCTCGCTTACTCAGGTATTGGAAGCTTTCTTGTGCCATGTATTCAGCGTTGTCCTGTCCACTTCACCTCATGCTGGCGGGGCAGGGAGTAGTGTTCTTGACACCTTGCGTGGTCTCCGTGCAAATACATGCACTGATGAAGTTGCCTCCTGTTGCTGGGTGGAACGGGAAGCTTATGTCTTAAAAACGTTGGTAATGTGCAGTGGCTTCATAGTACTTTGGGCTTGTGTTTACAAGCTAAACTTGTCCACTGCTGCTGGAAGCAAGTATTTTCGTTGGGGTGGCCAAGGGACTGAGGCAAGGCGACATCCAGTTATCTCGGAACAAAGCAGTGAACGATGGCTAACAGACAGCAGCTTGTTCCATCCCAGAAGAGAGCCACTTTGTTTCAACATGAAACACTTTCAAAGGCTTGTTTTGGCTGAAACCTAGATGTGAGCTCTATTGTAATTTGGATGTTAATCTGTTTCCATTGTACTATTTTTGTAAGATTGTTGAGAGACCCCAGTCCTTGTGTGTCCTTCAAAGTCAGCTGTCTTGCCCGCAGAGTGTGCTGTTAGTCTCTGCTGCTGCTCAGTGGTCCTTCACACCCTTTTCTTCGTCGTGCGATACAAAGGGTTGTGGTACCCCTACAAGCGGGAGTGACCCTTTGACACTCTTTGTGTAAACCGCTTTCTGTGCGTCTTAATTCCTTGCAGATGCACAAGTCTGGAGTCCTGAGGAAAGCCATTGATTACATTAAGTACCTGCAGCAGGCCAACCATAAGCTGAGGCAGGAGAACATGGTTCTGAAGCTGGCGAACCAGAAGAACAGTAAGTTGTAGAGGTTGTGCAGAGGGGGAGGTAGTTTCTTGTCCTGGACAGAGGTGGCTACATGCCTGTTGCATCCACAGTGGCCAGTGTCAGTCCATGTGACAGGTCCAATCCGAGTGGCATTGGCAGAGTACAGGATCGAGAGATGTGTATGTAATACACTCTGCTTTTTTGCAGAGCTGTTGAAGGGCATTGACCTAAGCAGTCTGGTTGACAACGATGTGGATCTGAAGATAGATGACTTCAACCAGAATGTGCTGCTGATGTCTCCTCCAGCCTCTGACTCGGGATCCCAGGCTGGCTTCTCTCCTTATTCCATTGACTCGGAGCCAGGGAGCCCTCTCCTTGATGATGCAAAGGTATTTGTGGCTTCAGTTGTCAAATTCAAGGCATCTACTGCAGGGATACATAAGGGCCAGCATTTGAATTCTTATAGTTCTAGCCAGTGGACATTTGGCAAGTACAGCTATAGGGGATGGAGATCCTTTGTAAGGACGAGAAAGACACATGGGTGTGTTTTATCTTTTACTAAATGATTGAGACTTCTTTCTGAGCTGTATTATCCGAGCCATACCTTGGCTGCCAGAAGAACCATACGTAGCTTTCAGCCCCTGTAGAGTCTCTGTGGACTTACAGTGCGTGTTCATGACCCAAAGAACCCATGGCTTTCAAGAGATATAGAGGTCCTGTGAAAGAAAACAGGAGAACTTGGAAAAGGATGATGACATCAGTTGTGGGTAATGAGGCTGTAAGTAATCATGGTAAGAGAAAGCTGTTAATCTGTCTGGCTGACAGGTTTGTTTCATAGGTGTCACAGAAGTGGGTCCTCTGGGACATCTTCATAAGAGTAAGGGCAGCAAAGGTTAATCCTAGCCTAAACTAGGGATCCAGTTAGTGATAACTGAAGTGACTGGGAGCAGGAGGAAGGTGAAAGCACTCAAATACTTCAGCCATATCTTACTAAGCTAGGGAAAGCTTCACTGGATTGCTGGCTGATCTTGATCTTAAGAGTAAATTTTAAGATGTGTTCTGTTTCTCCTTCTTCCCTGCCCCTCCCTTGGCATAAGCATTTTGCTCGACAGAATGGTAAGCAGTTTTTTCTTTCCCTTCCTAATTCTCTGAAGGTTAAAGATGAGCCTGACTCCCCTCCGGTGGCCCTTGGTATGGTGGATCGCTCTCGCATACTCCTCTGTGCTCTCACATTCCTTTGCCTTTCCTTCAATCCTCTGACATCCCTCCTGGATGCCCGAGGAACCCCAGAGTCCGACAGCCTGGTGCGCCACGGCTCTGGCAGGAGCATGCTGGCCATTGGGTCAGGTAATGAACTCGAGTGCTTTGGACCGCGGAAAGTGGGGAGGCTTACGTGGTCTCCCTAAAGACAGCCTCCAGCTGTGATGGCTGCAGGTCGCGCGGTGCGCTGTCGTGTGATTCACTGGGGTGGTTTTGTGTGTTCAGAAAGTTGTGTGACCTTTGTTTAGTGGCTGGGGAGGGGTGGTAACCACAGGGTTGGCGTGGGAGGAGAGCCAGCTGAGAGTTCTTGGGCACGATTCCAGTTTGCATCCACATCCAGCGTGGTTCTTGCACAAACCCAGCCATTGCTCGGCGTGGTGAGGTGTAGAAGGGGGCACCCGCTTGTAGCCCTGCAGCCTGGGCTCTCGGGTTAGACCCTGGAAAAGTAGTTCAGAGTAAGGGCTCCTCCTGTCCTCACTGATTTTTGGGGCATGTTCACTTCATGTTTGTTTTTAAGGTAACTGACTGATTTCTGATTTAACTTATTAATTAAGTAATAGGTGAAAAATTGTTTGGAAACACAGCTGCTGGTAGGGTCTTGCAGCTGGCTTGCTCAATATGTTTAGTCCAGAATATTCATAGTTTGAAGTACAGTAGCTTAGGACAGGGGGTTCTGTAGGCATGATGTCATTTCCCTTACTGGTAACATGCTTCCTCTGTGTCACTCTGTAAACTTAAGACCGGAAAAATGACACTGAGGTGTTGAATACCCATGGATGTTTCCCTTAGTTTTCCTAGGGTGCTTTGTGCTCTGATTTTTCTTAGAGCTGACTCAGTTTTTATAAATCAGCCTTGTAAAAATAACTGTTTTCATTTGGTTGGGAGTTTGGATGAAGAGTTGTTGATACAGGTGTTGAAACGCTCGGTCTTTGCAAAAGTTGATACCCCACATGGCAAGCGTAGCAAGACACCCTTCAGGGTCTGTCCTCATCCTGTTGGTAGGCTTTCATCGTCCAGGTGAACTCCTAACTTTCCTTTCTGGATGTCCGTCGCAGATGCAGGTGGTTGGTTCGGCTGGATGATGCCCACGCTGATCCTGTGGCTCGTGAACGGAGTGATTGTACTGAGCGTGTTCATAAAGCTCCTTGTGCACGGAGAGCCGGTCACCCGGCTACACTCAAGGTCGTCGGTCACGTTCTGGAGGCATCGCAAGCAAGCGGACCTGGATTTGGCACGGGTAAAGTTGACTCCTTGTTTGGCATCAAACGCATCTTTATGGGAGGGGGTGTGGGGAGATGTGGCCGAGTGAGGCAGCGGCTCGGCGCTTGCAAGTCAAGGTATTCCTCAGGTGGATTATCCTGCCTGATTTCAAAGATGTGGGTGCTGTGTCGTCTTGAGCGGGTTGCTGTCTTCCCTTGGCCTAAACCAGGGAGGCATGGACGTCAGCATGGGGAGAGGCTCCAAACTCCTGTCCTTGTCCCTTGCTGCTGCATCTTGTAGCAGTGTTTGGCAGCAAGGTCTTGATTTTTGTCCAGAATCTGGCCTCTGCTGTGCCTGCCTGCTCTCCTCCAGCCTCTTGGAAATCTCCATTGTTGAGGCAACATTTAGCTTTTGATGTGGGAACCCTGCAACTTCCATGTTGTTTGGGAATCTCCTTTCACCTGGTGCCGATGTGTCTCAAGCGGTGCAGGATCAGAGCCACGTCTGGAAAGATGTGTGCGGGGCCCGATTTGAGCCCAGTGCAGATTGCCTTCGTGTTCACCAGGGCTGCGTTGACTTCCCTCGGCTGTAGATCTTGTCGTAGCTCGCATGTGGCTTTGTCTTGCTCCCGATGCCGAGGAGGTCCCGGGGCGTTTCCGTGATGGTGTTTTTTTGTTGTCGAACCTTTTGCTGTGTTGCTTGCAGGGGGATTTTGCTGCAGCGGCGTCAAACCTGCAGACTTGCCTGTCGGTACTCGGCCGAGCGCTGCCGGCTTCCCGCCTGGACTTGGCCTGCAGCCTGTCCTGGAATGTGATCCGCTATAGCCTGCAGAAGCTGGTGCTGGTGCGGTGGCTGCTGAAGAGGACTTCTCATCAGTGGCGGGCAAGGGAGGCCACTGCAGGCTTCGAGGACGAGGCCAAGACCAGCGCTCGGGATGCGGCTCTGGCGTATCACAAGCTCCATCAGCTCCACATAACAGGTAGGAGCAGAGGTGGCAGATCTGCTGTTCTTGTTTTGCCGAATGCGGAGGCTCAGAGCTGATCCTGGGGGATACAGGGAGAGCACTACGGCCTCCCTGGATGGGCTGCTGGTGGAAATTAGCCTGACAGATTTCAGGAGCCACTTACCAGAACAGTTGCCTGCAATAGGAGCCCTGTAAGAGCTGCCAAAGCAACAGCAGTGTCTCCAGTTACATGTTCCTGAGCCTGCAGAGGTGCCCGAGAGTCTTTCCCGAGCAGCGGTCAGCTGAGCCTAGTCACTTCTTGCTGCTGTTAAGGGCTTGTTTTGTCCCTGTCACTCAGGAACGTGATGTGGAAGCAGGGGCTGGGGTTAATTGCCGGAACAGTTTAAATTTGTGAAGCGGTGTAGAGCGCAGATTGCCAGCTGGTGTTGAAACGCTTTGAAAACCTGGGAGTGCGCGCATGGACCGAGGAAGCGCTTGAATGTTCCTTGTGAACGGTTGTTTTCGATGTTTCCTTGGCAAACCGATTTGCAATGTTAATAGGCTCTGAGCGCATCGGAAATCCACGCTAAACTTCCTTCTGCCTAATGGCTAAACTGCCTAATCGTGCTGTGTGAATCGTGGCCGTGCCACCACGGATAAGTACTTGTCCTTAATATTATCTGTGTAGGTCTGGGTGTGGACTGCGGAGGAGTTCAGCTTTAAGGTAGTGATGAATGTACTGAGGCAAAATTTGCTAATGTCTTTATCCTAATCGGTTTAGCTGTACAGGGCTTTCTCGCGGAAGCGTAGCTGTGGATGCCAGCCTTGGTATCTGTGGAGGGAAGACTCTGTAGCGGTTGTTCTGTTGCCTGAATACAAAGTAGGCATAAGATGTCGTAAACTTCTCATGTCAACAGGTTCTCATTGTCTCTTTTGGATAGTAACCCTGCAAACCAAGGTAGTATTTAGCAGCTGGTCCTACTACACTGAAAGTTAACACTTCTCCTTTCCCTCCTGGTGCAGGAAAACTTCCCTCAAGCTCAGCTTATTCGGGCTTGCACATGGCCCTGTGTGCTGTGAATCTGGCCGAGTGTGCAGAAGAGAAGATCCCACCCAGCACAATGGCAGAAATCCACCTGACGGCTGCGGTTGGCTTGAAAACCCGCTGTGGAGGCAAGCTCGGCTTCCTGGCGGTGAGTTGGCATCTCCTCTCCCGTGACACCTCCAAGCAGAGCTCTAGGAAGGCCTGCAAGCTGGCATTGCCATAGCTCAGGGCATCTGCTAGCAGTGCATTACAATACGGCCTGCAATTAAGATACAGCCAGTAATTATGATACCACCTTTGTCCTTAGTGGTGCGTCTCTTTTCCTGGATGCTGTTCTCAGTCTTAGCCTCTCCTTTCCCCAGAGCTACTTCCTGAGCCAGGCTCAAAGCCTGTGCAGCTCGGAGCGGAGTGCCATTCCTGACTCGTTGCGTTGGCTGTGCCACCCCCTGGGACAGAAGTTCTTTGTGGAGCGGAGCTGGACGGTGAAGTCTGCTGCGAAGGAGAGCCTGTACTGCACCCAGAGGAACCCCGGTGAGAGCCGCTTGTGTCCCAGGCACTCGGCCGCCTGGCAGTCTCTCCACCTCTGGGACAGAAGCAAGTGCCTTGTTGGAGAGTGTGTTCTTTTATGCTGCCCTGCGTGTGGCCTTGAGGGGCGAGAGGGGCCCTGGAGCCGAGAGATGTCCTCTCCACCTGCACGAGCTGGCTCTCTTCCCTTTGTGTCATCCTGCTTGTGTCTTTCTGTGCTGGAACATGACCTGGATGTGGCCCTGAATGTCTGGGGGTGTGACTTTGGGGTGACCAAGGCTTGTCCTCTGCAGGCCAGTGTCATCACTCTTCTGCTGAGTGCCTGAAGGACCAGAGGGATGGTTGGCCAAGGGCTGCAGCTTCATACATGGATTAAAGAGTTAAAAAGGCCCCAAAACTTGGTCTTTAGAAATCTTTGCATTAATTCCTCAAGAATTTCCCTCTACTGCTCTTCCTCTTGCTCCCACGTTGTGATTCTTCGTTTCGGTTGTATCGGGAGGTGGCCATCACCATATGCAAGTGAGATGTTTTGGGATTTTTTTTTTCTTCCTCTGTAGCGGATCCTATTGCACAAGTTCATCAGGCGTTTTGTGAGAACCTGCTAGAGCGAGCGGTGGATTCACTCGTGAAGCCTCAGACTAGGAAAGAGGTGGCAGGACAAGAGGAGGAGGAGCCGTGGTAAGTTCATGTGCTGCGCTGGGCACTGCTGGCCGCAGGCTCTGAGGCAGAGCTCACAGCCATTGACCGAGCGCTCTGGGGCAAGATGTGGGGTTAGGCCTTATCAAAGGCTTGAGATGACAACATAAGTCTAGCCACCACAGCTTGTTAGGAGAGTGAGCTCTGCCTCTTCAAATTCAAACCTTGAGAGCCAAAGGAGAGCCCAGGGTGTGGCAGGGATTTCTGGTGTCTGCTGACCGGCAGTGAAAAGCAAACTGATGCACGGCAGGAGGGGGAGAGATGATGTTGACTGCCGTTGTCATTGTCCCTGAGCTCTGTGACCAAATGAAAGAGGCCGATAGGTGGGAATCGGACCAGCTTTTTGTACTGAACCGTGTCCAGATCTCTCCTGGACTTGGTGGGAAGCAGAGCCGCAGCCTTTGCCAGCAATTCTGCACTACTTCTAGCTGATCTCCAGATATGCTGGTGCCAGGCAAACACTACATAGATATGTGGGAAGCTCTGTAAGGCTCCTGTCCCCAAAAAGTGTGGATAAAAGCCTCAAACGGGAAGATAACCCAGTTTCCCTGCCTGTGTAGGGAGAATATTGCACATTTAACTCTGTTTTCTGGCATGCTTGCAGAGAATGAGCAGCAGTTCAGTCTGACTGCTTGCACAATACAAGTGCTTTTGGTCAGAGGCTGCTGTTGATGAGAGAAGGAATCAGGATTTGTCTAAATGAGATGTGTTGTCTGTATTATTGCAGGAGTCCTGTCCCTTCATGGGAAGGACCAGCTTTACTGATGCAGCAAGCCTTTTGGTCTCCCTCTAGGGGCAGGAGCTCAAGATCTTTCACGGTAGCAGGTCCCAGGTCCCAGGAAATTAGATCATTGCCACATATGCTACTTTCTCTGACCAGTGCTATGGACATGTTGTCCCTTGCATTCATATTTGCATATATGCAAATAGTCAGTTGCAGGAATGTAGTTTGGCCTCTCGGAGTCAGTGATTGCAAAGGAGCCTGTCATCGACTTGTAATATGTCATGTCAGTCCGCAGATTGAGGACGCCAGAGGGGATGCTGGTGGCTTCTGTTCAGTATCTGTGGAATTTGAGGTGCTGACCAAGTGCTTATGTAGATTCTCTTTCACTTGAAGTATGTTACACGCCTCTTCCTGCTTCTCGGTCCGTTCCGTGAGAGTGGTACCACCTTTTCAAGGACTCGAGTACGGCGTGCTCCCCAGTCCCTTAACTGGAGGGCAGGTGTCTGTGACACACAGTCCGCCCTAAGTTCCAGCATCTCTGTAGCTGAGACCTAGGGCTGACTGCACTTCTGCACCGGTCTCCTTGCACAGCGAGATGTAGGGCTGCTCCCCACTGAGTATCTTTAGGAGGTCTCTTCAGTCCAGCAGCATTGTGTTACTTGCAGAGCTTCAACGTTCTGCTGGCTCAGTGGGTCAGCGCTGTTAGAAAATGCCTTGTGGCTGATGAGGAACGCCTCCAGGCTTTGGTACCTCCTGTTTGACTGCATAGCGAAGGTCTGCCTTGCTTCTTGTTTCAGCGAGTTCTCTGGTGCCATGGAGTACCTGAAATTGCTCAACTCTTTCTTGGACTCGATGGGAAGCGGAGCTCCGCCCTTTGCCAGCAGTTCTGCGCTCAAGTCTGCCCTGGGTAAGTCCGGCAGAACCAAAGCTCTCTGGCTGCAGGAACTACTGCTGATCCGTGGTCCCTCTCTCCCCACCACCTCTCAAACTCCAGGCAAGGAGAAACGTGCTCCTTGGGGTGGGACTTGATTGCTGAGCAGCAGCGCGCCACGGTGCGCTGCGACGGCTCAGACTGGAAGAGGGTGGCTGGGAAGGCTCGTAAATTCGGCCCTGTGTCGTAATGCTGGGTGCCCGGGTGGGGCTGCAGGTTATTTGTACTGCTGGGCACATTCCAAGCTGTGTCCTCACCCGAGAGCTCGCTCCTGGCAACGCAAAGCGAGGGGAAAGATGTAGCGTATAAACCAGCATAGCAGGGTTGCAGTTGAGGGTACAGGAAGGGTTTTTTTTCCACTTAATTGCCTATTGGACCAAAACCAAGCTGACCTCGCCTTCACAGCAGCTGTCATGTATACCCCTCACTCCCCAGAGATCTGCAGCCCCTGCTGCAGAGGTGCTTGGTTTGGTCCCTCGGTGTCTATTTGGTGGGATGACGACAGCTGTGGACTCCTCGACCCATCTGGGCTCAGCTGGTAGCACGCTGCTGGAGCATTGGTCTTGCTTGGTGTTGGTACAGACAGCACCTGACAACTCACTGGGCTGCTGCTGGAACCTGGACACAGACTAACTGTGCTGTGCCTAAAATTTGTAGAGCAAACACAGAAGGGAAACTGGATGCTCCTTTGTCAAGGGATTGGTTTTTTGTGTAGAGGGAGGTCAATATTTGAGGCAATATTGTCATGAAATTTAAAAGCAGCTCATAGTAGCAGAGCTTCTGTCCTTTGACCCTAGGTAGGCTTTGGGAAGTTTTGGAGGGGATGCTAAATAGCAGGGAAAGTGCTACAGGGAACCTGATGTGTTATTTACTAGCTTGATGGTGATGTGTGCCAAGGCACGGTGTCTACAAGTAGAGTTGTTACTTTGACGTGGTGATTGGAAATCAGCAGATTTCTAGATAACTAGATGGGCTAAGTTCTTGTTGACAAGATATAAACTTGGCATCCCAAATCCTGCCGTCAGATGTTAGGCTGTTTGCAAGTCCCTTTGTCTTCCTGAGCTGTGTTTCGGCATTTACCCAGACAGCTGTGTGTCCGTGGGATCGGTTTGGGCTCTTCAGAGTTGATCATGGCAGAAGGCACTGGCAAGGGCACGTGACACGTGCCTGCTTCTCTGAGTGGGAAGGAACCTGGTGTCCTCTCCTGGGTTTGCAGCCGGTGATTCTGTTTTGCAGGCCCCGACGTGGTGTGCAGGTGGTGGTCAGCAGCGGTGGCCATGGCCATCGGCTGGCTCAGAGGGGACGATGCTGCTGTGAGGTCGCATTTCGCAGAAGTGGAGCGCATGCCGAAATCCCTGGAGATGTCAGAGTGCGTAGGCCTCGTGTGACTTTCAAACCCCTGCTTCTTCTAAAGAGGAGCAGCTCTTCCCCCAATCCCTGTCCTGTGGGCTTACCCCTCCCTGTGCTCTGGAGTCACACGCCTCCTGTGCTCTGGGACACAGTAATGCACCGTGCTCAGAAATCAATGAGCAGAATGTTAGAACTGTGGACTTGGAAGTGTCAGAATTGCTTCTTTAGGGATGTCTTTTGGCTTTGTTCTAATTGCAAAGCCCTCCCACCTTCCAGAAATAAACAGAACTCACACTGGTGGAAAGGCCAGTGTCACCATCTCGGTTCTTTTGCATTAAAGCTGCTTAGCCAGGTTGCTTCCATGTTTCTGTGCAGTCTATGTAGGTGAGGAACAATTTCCAGCTATTTTTCTCTCTAAGAAATGCTATCTCTGCTCTTGCAGGTGGGAGGGTGAAAGCTGGCACAGATTGCTGCTTGAGCTCAGCTCCTGGGGCTGCCCTGTGGCAGTATGGCACAGCACCGCTTGAAAGCAGCGCACTCTCTCTTTCAGGAATGCCCTGGTGAAAGCCACCTTCTACGTGTGTAAAGCCATGCAGGCTTCGCTGTCTGGGAAGGCAGATGGGCAGCAGAGCTCCCTGGGCCACTGTGAGAGAGCCAGCAGTCACTTATGGAACAGTCTCAACATGAGCAGCAGCATCTCCAGCACCGTCCTCAACAACGTAAGAGCTATCAGCCTCGGGGTAACACGCGGTCTGTCTTGGTTGTAAGGTTGCTCTTGCTGCATGCCGCAGGTGTGTCACTTGCCCATTGTGTCTGCATTCTCCATCCATCCTGTGTCTCATGGGAGCAGAGGGGAAAGTTCTTCCCCTTTCTTGGGAAGGACATTGACATCTTTTTGCCTCTGTGGTGTGGAGAAGCAGAGCTGCAAGTAAAACACTGTTTTCCTGGGCATGGTCTCAGACAGCTGAGCTCCCACTCCTCTCCTGCCAGTAGCAGTCACCCCTTTCTGGTGCTTTGACCACTTCAAATTTGGCCCACAGAAAGCATCCTTCTCCATCCTCCAAATGAAGTTGCTGACACCGGTAAAGCAGGACCTCATTGCGTTGAGTCCGCTCTGTTGCGGGCAGCACTCATGGGCGTTTGGACCCTCTACTGCAAAAGTGGGACTGTGCCGTGCTATTCCTGAGTTCGTGTGGGGCTTGTTTCTCTTCTTTCCAGGATTAACTAAAGCTGGAGCTTCCCTACGTGGCGTATGGGACAGGGTTCTGCTCCTGGGTGGCAGCTGTGGTGCATTGTAGTTGCATTGCATGTTGTGGCAGTAACTGTGCAATGTTTCTGCAGTGCAGCACAGAGGTGCCCTGCCTCGGCAGCGCTGGCAGTCTTCCAAGAGCAACTGGAGAGCGAGCGATGCTAGAGGGCAGCAGTAGATGGGGAAAAGGGATTTGGGCAGTGTGGGCAGTGTCAGGAGAGCTTGTGTTTTCTCTGCAGGTAGCAAGGCTGTCTTTGCTGTTTCCTACTCGTTAGTGCCGCTGTTGGGGCAGGAGAGCCTGTGCCGAAGGCTGGGGCGTTGCTGGTGCAATATCCCCTTGGCACGTCTTGTCTGGGGTGGGCTCCGGACCAGCCTTGCAGAGCTGTTGGCCCTCCTGGAGGGGACAGCCGCCCCTTGGGCACAGCCTGGTGCTTGTTCCTTAGGCTGGACCCCTCAGTGCCGGGCCCCAGAAGTGCCGCTTGGGCAAAAGGCGAAGTCCTGCTCCCTTCGGTGCATTGTGGTGGGGGCAGCTCAGCTGGGAGGGCTGGGGAGACCCCCTGGGTGGGCAGGAGGTGCCGCAGCTGCCCTCCAGTGGGCTGTCAGCAGCTGCGCAGCAAACGGCCCGTGACTGCCTGATGGGTTGTGTTAATGAGTGTGTGTGCCCGGGCCCCCTGGCTCTTGCAGATGATCCAGCTGCTGGCCTGTGACTTGCTGCTCTCTCTCCGCACCAGCCTGTGGCAGAAGCAGGCGAACGCCAGCCAGGCCCTGGGTGAGACCTACCATGCCTCAGCCTCCGAGCTGACGGGCTTCCAGCGTGACCTCGGCAGCCTGCGCAAGCTGGCCCACGGCTTCCGGCCTGCCTATCGCAAGGTGATGGCTTGCCTCCCCTGTCTGCTCTGTGCCCAGCTTACCTGTAGCTCTTCCTGGAAGGGTGATGGGGAAGCTGCAGCCCCTGGAAACATAGGGGCTTTTGCACTGGACACCTGGGGTGGGATGATCTGCCACCAGCAGCCTCCATACTTTCTCCTGGTGGGCAGTAAGGGGCTCCCGTGGGAGTCTGGTGTGTGTGGGGAGGGGTCCACCTTAGTTTCTAGCTGGAAAACCATCAGCACGGCTGTATGGCCAAGCACATACCAAGGCATCCTCTCTCTTAACGTGCCTTCAGACTGGGTCAGTCCCTCCAGGGCGTGTGGAAGGAGGCTTCCTTGGCCATGTTGGCTCCGCAGGTAGCTGGGGGGTCAGATGCCTTTGCCTGCAGGGCACGAGGCGCTTCTCTGGGGGTTTCCCCTCCTTTGTTCTGTTTAGTCTATCTAGTTTTAAGCCTCTGTAGAGGAAGTATAGTCCTAGTACTTGGACAAGAGGGTTGTTCTGGTATTGTGCGAACCTGGATTTCAAAGTTCGGCGCTGTTATCGGAGCGCTGCACTAGCAGCCTGGAGTGAGACCCCGGCTTAGGCCAGAGTGACAGGATTTGCTCTCCCATTTTCCACTCTGTTCCCGGCTCTCGCTCCTTCCCCTTTCCAGGCTGGCCGCAGTTATGTGCCAAAAGCTTTTTATTTCCTTACCCCCCACCCCTCCTCACGGTTGCCCTGACCTGCAAATTCCCCAGGGACAGGTGGGAAAGTGAGGGAGGAGCATGGAATTGGGGCTGTGGTGTTGTCAGGCATCAGTGCTCCGCTGTTGAAATGCGGTGGCTGAGGGGATGACGCGAGTTCAGCTGCAGCATCGCGTCGGTGCCGTTCTGCCTCTCACCCCCTCCCCCCCATCCTGCCTTCTCTTCCAGGTCTTCCTCCATGAGGCCACCGTGCGCCTGATGGCGGGTGCCAGCCCTACCCGCACCCACCAGCTGCTGGAGCACAGCTTGAGGCGACGCACGCCCCAGAGCAGCAAGCAAGGTCCGCCCTGGGACCCGGGCAGTGACCCACTGCCGGTGGGGCTGGGAGGGGGCAGGGCTCGGGCAAGGCTGGGGGGACGCAGAGCTGCAACCTGCTGTATCTTCCCCACGTCTGAGGCTGATGAGCTCCCATCAGCCTGTGGCTCATGGCAGTGCTTCTGCCACGCTCGCTACAAGTTGTGTGACGTGAGTGGCCAGGGCTGGAGGTGTTGGCCAACGGGCCGGAAAATGTTTGCCTATGTACAGCCACGCGTGCACGTGACTTGGCAGGCTGGGGCTCGGGGTGCTCAGTGCAAAGTCCCAAGTCAGGAATCCTAAAGGGGAGAGCTGGGAGATGTGGTGCTGGTTATAAAATCCCTTGGAGTTTGGGAAGTGGGCAGGTGTGTGTGTGTCGGTGCTGAGATGAGCCCGAGGAAGTGAAGTGAAAGGGGCTGTCTCTGTAGAAGGATTGCCAGTCCCTCCCTGACTCCAGCTCAGACTGTTCTCTGCTAGCCTAAAGGAGATGCCTGGGGGTCTGCAGGGTGCCCCTCACTCTCGACACAGCCATGGGTGCTGGCTGGAGACGCCTGTGCTCACCGGTGCCAGTCGAGGGCCGGCACGGTGTGGTTTTGCCACGCAGGTGGGAGCTTCAGCGTGAGCTTTCTCTCCCCTCTTGTCACCCAGGTGAGCTGGACACGCTGCCGGGGCAGCGGGAGCGAGCCACAGCCATCCTGTTGGCCTGTCGCCATCTCCCCCTCTCCTTCCTCTCCTCCCCGGGCCAGCGAGCGGTCCTGCTGGCTGAGGCTGCCCGCACCCTGGAGAAGGTGGGCGACAAGCGCTCCTGCAACGACTGCCAGCAGATGATCGTCAAGCTGAGCGGGGGCACGGCCATCGCTGCCTCCTAACGCCGGCCGGGGGCCGCCTCATGTGAAGACAGCCTGGCCGACCGTCAGCCTGGACTTCCCTTCTGGAGCTTAAAAAGAAAAAGTGCTAGGTTAGGGCTGTGCCAGTGGGATCACGATGGGGTGGGAGAGGGAGGAGGGAGGGTTTTGGGTTTGTTCTGGTTTTTTTAACTTGCCCCAGGTTTAGCTTTATTAGCCCCCTTGCTTCTTCTCAGGCGCTGCAGCAGAAATCTGTCTAGTTGTGGTTTTTGCGACTGTGCCTGGGGGGTGTTAGGAAGCGCTGCCCCGATCCGGAGTTCCCATCCCTGCTTGAGGGAGAAGCCCACAAGCCCAAGGCATGGAGAAGTGGCACATCCCGTGTCTGTCCTTGGGGGCACCTTGTTCCCCTTCCCGAACACCTCTGCAGAAACAGACCTTCAGGGAGGGCAGAGGATCTGCTCAAGCCTTGCCCCGTGGGGCTGCTGGGGTCTGGGGGGGTCTGAAATCCCTGAGAGAGTAGGGGGGAAGGTACCGGCTTTCCATAAGGCCCCTAGACCCAACTTAGAGGTGCTCTGGGAGTATCACTTGGGGCCAGTACTGCCCAGCAAATTTCGCTACAGTTTTTATACAGGTTTTTTATAGGAGTGTTTGTGGCTTTACAGAACCTTAGGGAACGATGCAGCAGACTTCCCTTCCTCTCCCCTTCATGCTTCTCCTTCCTGTGATCCAGCTGCCTCCAGTTTTTGGCAGGGGGTCGATCACCTGGACCCGGTGGCAGCAGAGGTGGCCGCGCTGCTCTCTGGTGCCTTTTTGTTGGTGCAGAAACAATTTTTAGAACCAGGTTTTTTTTATTTTACTCAACTCCCAGTCCCAGAACTCTCCTTCGGGTGTTTCTCCTTCCCTCCAACTGCTCAGCAGCTCCCGGGAGGTGCTGGCCCGGGGTGGGAGTCTCCCAGCTCTGTTGCTGTCACTGTTCAGAGCAGTTTGACTTGGCAGGTGTTGAATCACCTGCGACTTCCCAAGAGGGGGAGGCAGATCGGGGACAGGGAGGAGACGGTTTGCCCTCTTTCTCTCTGCCTTTCCTGTTGCATCTCTCCAAAGAGGCGCAAAACGTGGGAGCCAGCCTTTGGTGGGCAGGCATCGCCGCATCCCTGCCCGTAGCCGTTGCGTGCTCCGTGTCGGCACCTAGAAACACTTGGATGCAGGCAGCAGCCCAATCCCATCCTGTCCCAGTTGGGCCTGCACAGCCCGACTCCTGCAAGATCAGGACTTTGGCTGTTTTGCAAGAAGGTTCTGTATGCACCCAGCTTTAGCAGAGGGACGTGAGCGCTTCACCCCCTTCCAGAATGAGGGGAAAGAGGTGTTGTCTCACTTTGCACGGGGTCTTTTGGCATCCAGGAATTGAACGAAAGTCCTGCCAGTCCTAGATGTGCCTGGCTTCAACAGGATGGAAACTGAGGCCAGGAGAAACCTGTCTCCCAGCAAATCCCATTCCCAGTGACCCTGCACCATAGCTGCGAACGAAAGCATGGGGACCAGAAGGTGTTTCCCTCCCTCCCTCCCCAGTGGTGTTTGGGGAATAGCTGGTGGGCCCCCAGCCCCGGTGGCCTGTGCAGTTGGAGGGGAGCTCACCCTTTGAGGGGGAGAGGTTGCTCTCGCGCGCCTTCAATCGGTGCAGGGGATGCTCCGGTTGGGGTGGTGATGGCCACTTCTGCTTTGAGCAGGTGTCCTGAGCGTGCAGAACAGCTCTTGGGTTTGGGTGGGGTTTGATTGCCCATCCCAAGCTTCCTAGTTGATCGATGATCCCATTTTTGGGGGGATGGATCGCATCCTCCTACTTCTCCTCTGATTCTTGCACTGTCTTCCTGGCCATGGGTTTTCCCTAAAGTACAGAAACTGGCAGCCTGTGGCAACCTCTGAGTTACTTCGCGTTTCCCCAGATCCGTGTCCAACGTGTGGGGAGTTTTTGTGCTCGAGTAAAAGAGGAAGCGGGACTTGGGGAAAGTGGGGATGCCGAGGCTTTGCTTTGTCACTAACGGTGGACCCGAGTCCTGGGGGCAGGGAGTACCGGCTGGGCAGGGGGGCAAGGCTGTGGGGCTGAAGCTCTGGCAGCTGACAGCATGATCCATAGAGGGTCCTAGCACTGCGGGTACTTCCCTCCCCTCCAGGGCAGGGGATCTTTTCCCTGTTTTTTCTACACTGTTCATAAATTTGCTGCCCATCTGTCCCTACAACGTTTTTTTTATATGTGTGTGTATATACTGTAACATTTTTGTCGGCGAGTGGGAGGAAATTGTTTTATGCATTCTGTGAAGAAAGTCTATTTATCCACGTGGAGTTGGGAGTAGGGATGCTTTGTGGTACAGGGTGCAACTGGTGGGGGGGAGGTTCTCCAGGGAACATATCTGCTGTCTCAAAACCCTGTTCCAGGGCTCGTGAGCATCTGTTACCTAATAAAGGCGAATGTTACCACCACCTCCCACCTGCCCTCTTTCTCTTGCCCCTCCTCATCCCACCCGGCAGCTCCTCTTAAGCGTTTGGTGAGCCTGAGCTGTCCTTCAGGGATGCCCGAGCACAGAAGCACCTCGGGAAGCTGTCAGTCCTTTGCCCGGATAACCTGGGAAGTGGAGCTGACTGCTTGCAGCTCAGGATGGTCCCTTGGTGGAGCAACTGTGGTGTCTCCGTGCTCCCTCGGGAGCGACCCAAGAGGCTGCTGATGGCGGAGCAGCCGTTTAGGAGCGGCTACATGAGGAAAGCTCTTACCTGACCTTGCTTGGAACAATGTCCTTCCGCTCCATCTCTCTGTTTCTCTGCTCCCCCCGGTAAAGCTCTGTCAGAACCAGTCAGCTTCAGAGAGAGGAGATTGTTTGGTGCTCGTGTAGCTGCTGGAAGGGCGCTGCAGTTGGCTCTGGAAGCTGTGTTCCCACCACGTCCCCAGTTGGGGGGTTCCCCCCGGCCTTAGGGGGTTGGGCTTTGCACGCTGCTGCCTGAGGGGGGAAGGGGCTGGGGTTTTGGGAGCAGCGCAGGGTCCCCCAGCCAATCCATACCAAGGCCATACACTTTAATGTATTGTTTATTGACAAGGTGGAGGCTGGGGCAGTGGGGAAGGGGAGGCTGGGCAGGGAAGGAGGCTGCTTGGACTCTGCAGGCAGTGTTGGGATGGTGCTTTGAGCCCATTACTCTTTCCCCGCCTGGTCGCGAGCTAGGTGGGGGTGCCTGGCCCCAGCAGGATGTGTCCCCCATCCATGGGGGCTGCGGTCTGTCCAGCATTGGTCCGCTGTGCCTTGAGCAGTGTGCTGCTCCGACAGTGTGCCCCCGGCTCAGCCTCCTCGGGGGACAGGCTGAGAACGGCTGAAACTCATTGCCTGGATGAGAGGGACAGCCTGGCCCATGGCACCTCCTTGATGGTGAAGCATGGCTGCCAGCCCCCATCCCGGGGGAGGAAGGACGGTGTGTCTCCTGCTGTGGCCAGTGGCACTTTCCATAGGACCTACGACCCTCCGCTCCGGTGGGAGGCCATCGGCGACACGCAGGCCGGGGGGCTGCCCCAGCCCTGCTCCCCGATAGCGCTGGCCATCAGACAGTGACCTCGGTCTTGCTGTTGGTGGCGAGGTGCCGGGGGGGCTGGCTGTACAGTGGGGTGGTGGGGCCGAAGGCCTCAGGCAGCCCCTCGGAGCGCAGGGCAGCCATGCCAGGCCGGCGGGGGCCACGGGAGGAAGGCCCCTCCCAGCCCCCCGGGAAGGCTGGGCCCCCCGGCTGTTTGGGCCCCTTGGCCTTGGCTGTGGGGCAGCCCTCGGGCAGCACCGGGGCCTCGGTGGGCGGGAAGGGCAGGGTGCCGGCGGGGGATGCCTCCGGCCCCCCGAACCGCCTGTAGAAGTCCTCAGAGGCGCTCTCTGTGGGGACAGGGGTGCAGTGTCACCCCCCTCTGCCGGGGGTGGTGGTGGGTCTAGTGAGATCCTGGGTGCTGATTGGCTGGGGAATAGGGGGACCTTGGCCACAGATTGGCTGGGGAGTGCAGTGGGTCCATGGGGCATCCTGAGCTCTGGGTGGACAGTGCTGCAGGTCTGTGCGGAATCCTGAGTGCTGATTGGCTGGGGAGCACAGTGGGTCCATGGGGGATCCTGGGCTCTGATTGGCTGGGGAGTGCAGTGGGTCCATGTAGGATCCTGGGTGCTGACCGGCTGGGCAGCGCAGCGCAGCAGGTTGGGAGGGGGGGCTGGAGGAGCTGCCGAGCCTCTGATGTGAGCAGTCGCCACGGCAGCCCTGGGGGACCGGAGTGCTCATCCTGCCCATGCCCTCCCCACCCACCTGCGGGATCCGTGGGGGACATGCCCTCCCCTGCCCCCCAGCCACCATCCCAGCCCACGCAGCAGTGTCACTCACCTCCGGCCTTGAGGGTGGCGTAGGCAGTGTAGGCGGGGGCCGGCAGGGTCAGGCTACCAGCCAGCGGCAGACGCTTGCCTTGGCCGTGCGGCCGGCCCAGCGAGGGGGCGATGGCCACTGCGTTGTTCAAGGGCGGCTTATCTGGGGGGCAGAGGCAGGCCGGAGGGGGAGCTCAGCTGCTGTCTGTGCCCTCCTGCTGCTTTTATTTACCCAAGGGAATATAATTTTCCCCACCATGCCAACAACTTACCTGTGCTGTTCCGGGGGGGCCCCCGGGCCAGCCCCTCGCCCAGGGGGACCTGCACACCCATGAGGCCATCAATGTGCTCGGAGGGGCCATGGCCCGGCTGCTTCAGCAGGTCCGTCAGCGTCCTGGGGAGGGGGCAAAAGGGCCGTTAGGGCAATACCCCATTCCCCCCGGCCCCACCAGTGCATCCCAGCCGTGAAACCCCTTCCTTGGAGGCAGAGCTGGGCAGCCTGGGGCTGGGGTACGGCTGCTGGGAGCAAGGAGCGCACACAGTGTTTGCACAGGGGCTGGTGAGGCCCCCCTGCAACAGGGAATTGGCGTCTGGCTGGGGCTCAACCTTCCCAGGGCCCGGAGTGACGGTGGGTGAGGGTGGTGAGGTGGACATGTGGCTCGGAGCAGGCTGCAAGGGTGTGACGACCTGAGCCAGAGGAACCCAGACTGACGGCGCTGGGGACGCTCCCCCAGAGCAAGAGCCTGGTAAACGGGGAAAGAGGAGGAAACACCTCCACCCGAGTCCCTTCAGAGCGAAGAAGACCCCAAGGAAGGGATTAGAGAGGTGGCTTGTTCTTCTTTGGGAAGGAGGATGAACGCAGCGGCCTCCGGCGCACACGCTGTCCGTGCGCAATGCCCTCCTTATAACGTAACGGCATTAAACATTAAACACCGTTACATAAGATAAAGCCCTGTTTCGTCTAACATTCATGGACAGAGATGCTGCAGTCCCACCGCGGTGCACCACCGGCGCCAGAGCGGGGCACACCGCCGGTGCCGGAGTGGGGCACTCCAGTGGTGCCGGAATGGGGCACGCAGGTGGTGCCGGAGTGGGGCATGCCCACGTGGCATTGCAGCCTTCGGCAGCAAGTCCCAGGGCAGGATGGGATGCTTCTGCTGGCCTGGGGCTTCACGATGAGGAGACCCACTATTGCCCCTGTAGAGGACTGCAAGGTCTGAGGGGTGTCCTTTTTTTGGCTCCCTAATCCCTGTCTCGCTGTCAGCACACTTCGCACCTCAAAGGCTGCCTCGTAGCTAGTGGATGGACGATAAAACAGCAGATTAAACTCAGTGTGGATAAATGCAAATCGGAGAGGAAGGGGGAAATAATCCTGACTGGGTGGATGAGTCAGCTCATGGCTCCGGAGCGCTCAAAAGCCCAGCGAAGCCGGTGCAGGGAATTGCCAGGGAAGGCAGCAGAACAATGGGGAAAGCAATGCGTTATGCCCGTGGGGTGCAGATGTTTGAGGGGTGAGGGCTGTTCCCAGGCCATTTTCCCTCCCAGTTTGGATCCAGTCAACACCACGGGGTGATGGCAAGAGCAAAGCTACAAGGGAGAGCTGCTTGCCCTTTGGGTTCACTTCACATGATTCTTGGGGAGCTTTGGGTAACAACCCCCTGGGATCACTTAATCTCCAAACGGGCCAACAGTACCCTCATGGAGTTGAACAAAATGAGGGAAGAACAACCCCTGGCACCAGTATATACTGGGGGCTGACCAGCTGGAAGGCAGCTTGGTGGAAAAGGGCCTGGGGATCCTGCTTGGTGGACATCAAGTTGACCATGAGCCAGCGATGTGCCCTCAGGACAAAGGTGGCCAAGGGTGTCCTTGGCTGTATTAGGCAAAGCATTGCCAGCAGGTCTGAGGGAGGTGATCCTTCCCCTCTGCTCAGCACTGCAGAGGCCACACCTGGAGTGCTGTGTCCAGGTCTGGGCTCCCCAGGACAGGAGAGAGATGGACATACTGGAGAGAGTCCAGCAAAGGGCCACAGACGTGATGAAGGGACCAGAGCATGTCTCCTGTGAAGAGAGGCTGGGCGGGCTGGGACTGTTCAGTCTGGAGAAGAGATGGCTCCGGGGATCTTATCAATGTAGGTGAGTATCTGAAGGGAGGTATGACATGGATACACCAGGCTGCCGAGAGGTGACGGGGGCAAACCGAAACACAGGAAATTCTGTTTAAACAGAAGAAACAACCTTTTCCCTGCGAGGGTGATCAACCCTGGACCAGGCGCCCTGTGGCACCTCCATCCTGCAGCTACTCAAACCAACTGACTCCAGCTTTGGGCCCAGCCAGGCTCCTTTGGCCATGGGTGCTGCACCCAGAGACACTCTGGGCACAAGCCTGGGTGGGTGGTGGGCTGTGCCCAGGCAGGGCAGGGGACAGGCAAGTCCCCTGAGGCCATGGGTGCGGGCTGTCAACCCAGGGAGTTGCCACCCTGTCAGGTCCCACCTTCCCCGGGGTGCACTGCCCCCTCCCCACTGGCCGCTGCCTGCTCTCGATGTCCCCGGTGCTCAAAGTGCTCAAACAGGCTTGTTTCACCAGGAAGTTCAATGCAATATGACTTTTTTTTTAATATATTTTTTTTCCTCGGGTCTGTTTATGAAGCTTGAGCAACCCTTTATCTGTTGGGGTTGCTAACTTCCTCTCCAGAAAAATCTGCCAGTGCTCTTCCTCATAAGCCTGCCCTCCGCGCCGACCACCCGGGATGGGCGGACGATAACAACCGCGTGAGCAGCTCTTAACGAGCTATTTTGCTAAGGTGAGAAGCACGCACGAGCCCTCAGGGCTGGCATCACCCGGACTCAGCCTCCCCCTTGCACCACATCCGTGCCACCAGTCAGGGCTGCCAGCATGGCCCCCACGGTGCCCAGGCAGTGCAGTGCAGGGGAGGTGGACCTGGAGGGTGACACTGTGCTGAGAAGCTGCTGTCTCACTTTTTGGGAGGTTTATGAGCCTCAGCCTGGTCCCGCAGCTGGGGGGCTTGGGGAAGGTCAGGCCACATCTCCCCAGGTCACCCAGCAATGTGTGGCACCAAGAGGGCTCCGGGGTGCAGATGGAGGTGGGGAACACAGAGCAGACGTGGCTTTAATCCTGCCCCGCTCGTCTGCAACAAAACGCTAAGGAGTGCAGCACCGGAGCCTCCATCCACCGCGGCGGCCACGGAAGCTGAGCGCATGAGGCACGGGTGAAGGTTGCTTGCCACCCAGCTTGCCTGAGCCCAGCCTCCCCTGCACGGGCACACAACCACCTCCCCAGCAAACCTGGTTGTGCAACGGGTGCAACCCAAGTTCCCCCAAACCAGCCTGGTGCGAGCTCTGCGGCCAAGCGAAGAGGCAGATCTGGGAGCAGCGATGATGGAGGCCAGGACAGCTACACGGACAGGAGCGGGCACGCAGCGCTCCATCCACCCCTGCCATCCCTGGGGGAGCTGCCTGCGCATGGAATGGGGATGCCCATGTGGGAGTGGGACCCAGGGCCTGGCAGAACACCCCAGGCCAAGGGCTGACCCGCTTTTGGGAGGCCCAAGCCCCACACCCGGCAAGCCCAACAGAAGAATGGCTGCAAGTCCTGGGCAAGGGAGCGATGGGAGGAGACAGGAGGGCAGCCACCAGAGGAGAGAGGATGGAGTGATGGGTGAAGTGACATTGCCCCTAGCTGGAGGGAACCCTTGGTGGGGACGCAGAAGGTGGCTGCTGAGCGGGGCGGTGAGGTTTGGAGCAGAGGCGCGGTGCTGGAGTAAATACATGGCACACGGCAGCTACGGGTGGGCTGGAACGCCGGCTGGCTGTGCCGCCGCCGTGTCCGGCGAGAGCATCACCTGCACCTCCCCAAAACTGAGGTTGGAGCGGGGAGCAATGGAACTTGGGTGGTGGGACTGAGCCCGCGTGGCTGGACATCACATCCAGGCCAGGGACAGGGGTCCAGGTCTTTGTCCCTGCCAGAGCTGGGTCCCCTCTCCCATTCCCCAGAGAGACGGGGCAGCATGTGACGACTCACCGTGCTGCCTGCAGACACCTTTTCTAGGTCTTTGCAGTCACCTGCTACCGTGGGCACCGACTGCAGGCACGGCTGCAGGCTGGAGCATTGCCAGGGAAACACCCGGCGCGACCGGATGCACAGTGGGGCTGGATTTTGGGACCCCGGGGGTGAAAAGCCAGCATGGGGGGACTCAGCTACTGTGGCTGCCAACACACCCGCTCCCACTGGCTGTTTTGCCCCTCCAGCATCCCCACCGCGCCCCAGGAAGCTGCTCCTCACCCACCTCTTCCCATAGGGATGTTCACCCCAGCTATAACCTGCAGATTCCCCCCGGGAGGTTTTGGGGAGAGGTCGGGGGTGCATGCATGCTCTCGTGCGATGGGCACAGCCGGATCCCGGCGGCCCCCGAGGACCTGACGTCCCCGGAGATCCGGGGCCTGAAGAAAAACACAGGCAGGTGTTCCTGACTCAACGCAGGGTTTGGCCAGGCTGCGCGAGTGCCGGGGATGGGTGCCAAGCGTGAGCTGAGCAGGAAGGAGAGGGTCTTGCGGGAGCCGCCATAAGGCCCTGCAGGAGGAAGGCGGATGGGGAGGGGAGGACACACCAGGTAGCTGCAGCCGCTCGGGCGCCCGCTCCCCAGGGTGGACCAGCAGCCGAAGCTGGGAGGAGAAGCAGCGTTGGAGGCGGCCGGCGTGTGGAGGGTGTCAGGACAAGCTGGACCAGGGCCCAGGTGTCTCTATCTGGGAGGAGTTGGTGGGGTTTCTGGACCTGGCCGCTTTTCCTGGGCTCGGACCAGGACCAGCACCATGATGAACGATGTCGTGCAGAAGTGGTCCAATTTCCCCCCTCCAAAATGAGAATCCTGCAAGCAGCGGCGGCAAGAGCCATCCCGGGGCAGCGGGCAGCACTCCCCAGGAGCGGAAAAACCCCATCGGTTGGGAGAGATGGAATGGAAACCAAGCTGGCCGCGCAACAGGGAGCTGGCCTGAGGCCACGATGCGGTGCCCAAGGAGCAAATGAGAAGCTCCTACCTGAGGTGCCGGGAGGCGGGTGAGGTGGCAGTGCCCACGCCTCGGGTACGGGGGTGAAGCAGCTGGAAATAGCCCCGCGCTCTCAGCGACACCGGGACGACCCTGGGCTGACAGGGTGCACAGTGGGATGGCAGCGACAGCGTCCCTTTTCGGATGCCTGTGCCATATACCAACCCCTGGCACTGTCTCCATCAGCTCGGCACTGGGAAGCCATGCCAGCCTGGTGCCTTGCCTGGTGCCCAGGGCTCCGTGCCCGATGCCTCGCTCCTGCCCTGCCGTGGCTGGCCGGTCTCCGTTCCCGTGGAACCAGAGCCGCTTGTGGCTTACGCAGAAGGACACAGGGCATGACAAGACCTCTCCAGATTCCTGCAGTGGTGGAGGTGCCCTTCTCCTTTCATCCCACAAAGACAGGCAGGGAAAACTCGCCTTCTCCTGGTCTGTATGCCAGTGCCCAAAAGATCTGCGGCTTTGGAGAGAAAAAACACCAATCTCCCCAAGCTCATTGGGAAAGTTTGGACTTGCATGAGTGACAGGGGGGAACACATGGCACCGGTGGCACAGAATTTGAGGCTACCCACAGATAGCAACCCCCCAGTGAGTGGCAGCAACCCTGCCGGGGCTGGTGATGGGAGAGGATGGCAAGACCGTCTGGCAGGGGATGAGGACCTGGGTCCGGGTGTCGCAGGGGCCAACCCCTCCCCAAGCACAGTATCTCCTTCCCAGGAGATGGCGTGTGGAGGGAGACCGAAAAAAGACGCGGCGGCAGGCGAGTGGAAGGGGAGTCGGGAGGCTGGCAGAGGCCTTATTGATCCTGTCAAGGTGCCAGAACTTCCTCAGGCGATGCGGAGGGGGAGGCGCAGGCTCGCAGCAGCACCCAGCCAGGCTCTGCCAAGGGGGGCCACAGCATGGATACCCCCCCAAACTGCCTCGCACGGCTCAGGAGGGCCCTGTGACCCCCATCTGTGGCCAGATACAACCCTTCTCCGAGCAGGGAGGGTCAGCCTCTACTCCCCCAGGTGTGTGCAAGGAGAGGGAAGGGCTTGGGGATGAGGTGCAGCGGGTCTGGAGTTGGGGTGCAGCATCCTGTGGCTGCCCAAGCCCCACGCAGGTAGGGGGAGTGGGTACCCTGGGGGAAGGAGAGAGGGTGTCTGTGCTGGGGGGGTGCAATCAGGGTGGCTCCCTGATCATCCCAGTGGAATAATTTCCTCCAGCCGTGCTTTTTTTTAAAGCTAAAATCCTGAAAAAAAACGGCACAGAAATGGGTTTATGACCAGGCTCGATGCTCTCACTGGGAAGATGGGAAATAGAGCATGCACCCCACTGCTCAGCGAGGTTCTGGATTCGGCTCAGCCCCTGGCCCCTCTCTCTGTCCCTGCAGCCCTCGCTGGGTCCCCTCTCCATCCCTCCCCCTTCGATTTGGGGCACCTGTGGCACAACCACCTTGGTGAACACACCCAGGCCCCTCTCCTCCTCTGTGTGCACACTTGTGCATGACGTGTGCCGGGGCAGGCTGAGGAGGGCCAGCCCTGAGCTGGAGCCGCAGAGGCAGAGCTGTGCTGCGGAGGCTGGAACTGCCGGCAGCTGCTCCGAAGTGTTAAACTCAGTGAACGTGATCGGTCAGAGGAAAAGAAGAAAAGACAGAAATTTAAAAAATAAGAGGGGCAGGAAAAACGTACCTGAGTGGGGGAGCTGGGTAACATGACCCTGAGGGGAAAGTGAGGCAGCAGAGCTGCGGCTGAGGCCACCAGCCCTGCCACTCTTGCCCTACCCTGTCCCTCCCCACCCCAGGCCAGGGGTCCCTGGGAGTCCCAGCACGGCACAGGCAGCCCTGCTGCCCCCGGTGATGTGCCCCATGGAGCTGAGGCCAGACCACTCATGACACCTCAGTTCTGGCAGCAGGGAGTGGGGCAGAAACAGAGCGACAAGCATGTACCCGGAGCCGCGGGAGGAGGGAGCGGGAGGTGCACCGACGGCTCCGGGTAGTCAAGGGGAGGCGCAGGGGGTCCCCGGCTTCGAGGTGTGCCGGGGACCCCCTCCTCCTCCCCGCCGGCCCCGCGCTCAGCCCCGGGAGGGCGCCGAAAAGCCGGGGGCTAGAGCTGCACGTCCCCCAGCCCGATGCTCGGAGGCAGGCATCCGTGCACACGCGCGCACACGCACACCCGCGCGCACACGCATCCCGAGGACGCGCAGCAGCCCCGGCCGAGCTGTCCGTGCCGGCTCCTCGCCCCCCGCGCTGCCGGCCGAGGCTGAGCCCGATGGGGCTGCGGTCCCCGGTCGCCCCACGCACAGCCGGACTCCGTTTCGCCTGCCCCCGCACGTGGGGAACCACAGCTTCGGGGAAGGGGGGGAGCCACGTCCCGTGGGTCGCATGGGAGCCCCCCCGGTGGGGATGGCTCTGCTGAGCCACAAAGGGATGGAGCAGGTCATTGTGAGAGGGGACGCGTGTGCCATCGCCCCTTCCCGTGGAGCCCTGCCCAGGGCCGGCAGCCCTCCCTGCCGGGGCAGGCCGGGGGGCTGCAGCCAACCCCCCCCCCCCCCCGCCGGCGTCTCAGCATGCAGGGATGGGGATTTCGGGGATCATCTCACCCTCTTGGTAGCCCCGGGGCAAAAGCGGGGCTCACGCTACGCGAGGGGCTGGGGACCTGGGCTGCCACCCACGGCGGGGGCGAGCAGGGAGGGGTGGGGGGACACACAGAGCCCCCTTTACCTGGAGACGGTCATCTCCGTCTGGGGACCCTGCGCCTTCTCCAGGCCCAGCTTGGTAAAGATGCCCACCAGCACCATGATGGCCACCACGCCGCAGATGATGTAGACGATCATGTTGGTCTTGTCGCGAGTGGGGTCCTCGGGGGTCTCGTCCACGCGGGCGGGCGGCTGGCCCGTGTTGACCCAGTTGGGGGTGTCGTAGTTGGAGCAGCCGCTCTGGTCCAGCCGCCCGGGCTTGAACTGGCAGCAGAAGCGGTACCCGCAGGTCCCGCAGCAGTACTGGTAGATGCCGGCGTTGCAGTTGAACGGCGGGTCCCACTGCCCCATCACGTCGTAGTACCCGCGGCAGCGGTCGCCCCCCGCCGGTGCCGCCCCGGTGGGCGCGGGGGCCGCGGTCTCCGCCGCCGGTGCCTGGCTGACGTTCCCGTTCTCGCCGGGTCCGGCGGTGCTGGGCTCGCCGCTCCACACCCGGCCCGGCTCCAGCAGCACCAGGCAGCAGATACCCACGACGTAGCTCGGCTCCATCCCCCCGCGGTTCCGGGGGGCCATCCGGGCGAGGGGGGCGCGAGTTACAGCCGCTCGCCCGGGACCGGCCGCATGGCCGCCCAAGAGCCCCCGCGGAGGAGAAGCGGGCGGCGGGGCGGGACAGTGATGGGGAAAAGGCAGAAAAGGGTGAGGAGAAAAAGAAGTGTGTGGGGGTAAAAAGTGCGAGGGGACGTGCCCCCTGCCCGCCTCTGCCCAGATCGGCCGCCGGGCAGAGACTCAGAGCGGGCGGCGGGGCAGAGCCGGGAGAGCCGCCGCTTCCCGCCGGCCGGGGAGGGGACGCGGCGGCGGGCGGCGGGAGCGGGCGGGCGGGCTGGGGGCCGGCGGCCGCCCCATCCCCGCGCCTCCCCGCACCGCGCTCCGCGGAGGAGAGAGGGGAGAGCAGCGAAAGCCCTTCGTACCAGGGCGGGAGGAGCGGGAGGAGCGGGAGGAGGAGGCGGAGGAGGAGGGCGGGGAGGGAGCCGGCGCGGCCAGCGAGGCGCGGGGGGCTCGTCTCCCCCGCCGCCTGACAGCCTCCCGAGGAAACCGGAGAAGCTGTCCTTCACCGAGTCCTCTGCTAGGCTCCCCGCCGTCACCGGGCGGCAGGACGCCCGCCCTCCCCGTCGGGCTGCCGCCGCGGGCACGCGCGGCACCCGCCCCACGCCGCTCGCCTGCCCCCTGAGCATCCACCCGCGGCAGAGGGACCCTGGGGTGTAGGGTGGGTATGTGCTGGGGGGACGCAGCCCCCGGGAGAGGGTTGGGATGCCCTCCTGCAGCCCCACAGCGGGGGGCCACGCAGGGAAGGGGGGAGAGCAGCTGCCCCGGCCCCGGGTGAGCATCCCCCGAGGGGAGACGTGCACAGAGGGGGCTGCAGGATGGGCGAAGCGGGGAGCTGCGGGGGCAATCCCAGAAACTCAGCCTCCTCGGAGCCATGATGAATTTTAGCAAGCTGCTGAATGGCCTCTTACTCGGGCTCCCAAGCCGGGGTTCCTCTGGGTAACGTGCACCCACTGCTCTGCTCGGGCTGGTGCCACCCACAAAGGTGGGATTAATCCCCACTGCCGGGTTCTTCTCCAGCAGGGCAGGATTTGCTTCCCCTGCTCTGGGGTTCTTTGGCAAGAGAAGGATGGGGGAAATTGAGGGGCCATCGAGCCCCTTGCCCAGCAGCCTGTAGATGCAGCTTCGTCCTCTCCGGACAGTCCTGCATCCTGCCCCAGGGGAGGGCACCAAATCCAGCATCACCACTGTCTCCTTGGGCGAATCATTCCCTCCATGCTCCAGAACAGAGAGGCTGGATATTGCCCCATCCTGCCTCACCCTAACCTGGGTGGGTGCCTCCGGGCTGCACAGTGCCATTGGCACGTGAGACCCCAGTCCCCAGGCAAGTGGTAATGCAAAAAGATGGTGTAATGATGGAGATGGGATTAAATGCCTTGGGGAGGGTCAGCAGAGCCTGTCCCCAGGACCCATCCCTTACCTGCCCCACTGCGGGTGGCAGGCTGAGGGTCTCACACCAATGTGGATCTCCCACAGAGACATCCCCCCCCGTTGGGGGCTTGGGCAGCCTCCTGCGGGCATGTGGGGCTGGAGCTGGCCATTGTGAGCGGCTCAGGTGGGAGAGCACTGTGCCACGTGCATGGGGGGATGAAATGCGCCCTCCTCATCCTCCCCGTGCATCACGGCGATGTGATGTTTGGGGCCAGAGCTCTACACAAACACCTTCCCTCCCAGCAACGGTGAAACGCTGCCGTGTTTTGCTGCGGGAGGGGTTTAGGGGATAAAATATCCTCTCCCTGGACACTGAGCCCAGGCCCTGCAGGCCCCTGGCCGCTTCCCACCTAGAGGCTGGCGAGAGCGAAAGTCGTTGAAAACATGGATAAGGAGAGCAGCTGGAGCCAGGACACATCCGATCGGCCCCCAGTGCCGCAACCTAATAGAGGTCCATTAGGTAAGGTAGCGTGCAGCCTCCAGAGCTTCCCGAAAGAGATAAAAAGCCAGTGAGGCAGAAGAAAGCCGTGCATCTCCAAAAGCCACAATTTCCCTGAATCTCGGAGGGGCTCTGATGAAAAGCCCCATCGGCTGGAAGTTGCAGACACGGGGGTCGTTAGCGCTAATAGCCGACAGCAGCGTTGGCCTTGAGAGAAGCTGCGCAAGCAAAGTTTGCCGGCTGCCCAGGTAATGCCAGCAAACATTTCCCAGGCACCAGGCAATCGCTCCCGATGTGTGTGAGCGAGCAGAGCCGCCCCAGGGGCACGGAGCTTTAACAGGCAGTTAGTACAATGAGCGAAAAATTGGCCAAAATCGGGGAGTTTGCTGGAAAATGGTTGCCTGGCATGACCTGAGAGAAAGGGGGTGGTTTTAATGGGAGGAGGATGTTCGCTGAGTGCGAAGCAACCTATTCAAAGGGTCACCGGGAGTGAGGGTGAGAGCTGCTCGCAGGCGTTAGCTGCGTGCATCAACCCAGAAGGAAACCAAACCCAAGGGCACGGTGTGGAGAAGCACCCTCGCAGCACGTCCCAGGCGTACAGGGCAAGACCCCTCAGGGGTTGGCTCTGTGCGGTGCTGGCACCGGGGGCTGCAGCCCGCAGCCCCGCTGAGCCGTCAGCTCAGCTTTGTCAAATAACTACCCGGCTGCACTAGCTGCATTCCAAAGGGGAGGGGAAATCCTGTAGCCTGGCACCCACACCTCTCGCATCCCCAGGAATCAGAGGCAGGACCTGTAGGAAAATTCAGGCCAGCAGGGACCTCTGGAGAAAAAGCAAAGGGTGTGCTTGCAACTTCTGTGGGCACTTCTGGGGATGGAGATTTGGGAGAGGAGCTCCAGTAGGCTTTGGCCACAAGCCTTGGGGGATGTCATGGAAATATCCCCTATGGTGACAACGCCACCCGGACTATGGAAGGGTGTCTCTGTGCCTGCAGAAATAGGATACGAGCAGCTCAACACCGAGCGGGCAGGGATACGCCAGGCGCTGACACTATGAACAGATTGTTTCTGGCAGGGCATGGTGAGCTGGAGGAGATCCTCTCTGTCACGGCCAGAGAGCCCGACAGACCCAGGTCCCCGCTGACCGCAGGGGTGCAAGCCAGGCGGAGCTGCCAGGGGAGGAGGAGGAGAGAGCCATCACTATCACCAACGGGAAGCAAAGCCCCAGGAGCCTCCCTGAGTGTGGGAGGCTTTGGGGTGCAATCAGGTCCCAGGAAAAGGCAATGGTGGGTGGTCAGAGCCCCAGAGCTACCCAGGGAGCCCCTCCTGGAGCTGGGGATCAGAGCCATTTGCTCAAAAAATTGATTTTTGCCATGCAGGACCCAGCTAGCCCCGGGCCGAGGGGTGAACGGAGGAAAGGATGCTGCTGTGGGGTGGATGCCGGCACCTCCTGCCTGTGAGCGGAGGAGCACTGCTGGGGTGGGCTTTGCCGCTGGCTAGTCAGCAGCTAATGCCCAACATCATCAGCTGGGAATAGCTGAAGGAGAAGGAAGGCTGTTGGGAACACTGTCCCTTGATGGAAGCAGAGCAGAAGCAGAGCTCCTGCCACCTTCCCTGGGGGTACACGGGGTGCTGGCATGCCCTGTGCCCCCTGCCATCCCTGGGACATCCCAGAGAAACCTGGTCCCCTCCAAAAACTTCGGCTCCTGAAGCTGGTGCCATTCTAGCCAGAGGTGGAACCAGGGAAGAGGACCTCCTTGCGTTTGTCTTCACTGTGGGGGAAATTTTTTTGGCCATCAGCATCCTGCTGGGAGGCCCTGAGTTTTCCCAGATGCGCTGCCTGGGACTGGGATGAGGGATCCCTGGGGTGGGGTGCTGGGCTAACGTGCAGTAAGATGCTGCTCCTCTCCACCCGCCCTTATGGGCTCAGTGGATGAGGGAATCCAAAGGGGAGCTTGGGCTTCTTGTGTCGGTGACAGAGAGGTAAAGCAGGGAAAACTTAAATGCACTGGGGGGGGGGCACAGAAATGCAGTGGCAGAGCCCAGAATGGTCCCCAGACACCTTATTTCCAGCCCAATGTGCAAAAGGGTTTTATTCCCCCGCCTGTGCTTGATGCTCTGGCTGTAAAACGACTGTAAAAGAGCAATTGTGCCTCGTAACGGCTTACAGAAAACACAGAAGCATATGTGCCTTTACCATTACGATCATAATTGCAAACATTCAGAAGTCGAGATTTGCAAGCTCCCAGCTTCCCAAAGGCAGCTGGATTCGAACCCAAATGGCATCCAGAGGAGTCAGGAGAAAATCAGCTCAAAGCAAGGGCTTATTTTTCATTTATGCTGCAGTATGGGCAAGCAGGATCCAGCTGGCAGCCCCAGCTCCCTCAGCTGCCGCTGTTAGTGGGCAGCCGTGCCCCCCCAGATACAGCCACAGAGACCCCCAAGCATTGGCTGCGACCCCCAGAGTCCCAGTGGGTCTGGACTTTGCATTTAGGATTAATCCCAGAGACTGTGCTGGTTGTGGGGGCAGCACTGGTAAATGGCTCCCCTGCACAGGCACCTGGTACCCAGCAGCTCGCTGGCCTCGGGGCTTGAGTGGCACAGCCTGGAGATCATGCTGTGGATGGGTGTGGGGTCTTTGCAGCCCCCTTTATACTCTGTGGGGTGGCCAGTGGGACATTGGACCCAAACCCATTCCCTCACTGGTGCCTGCCAGCGGGTCAGGAACAGCCGAGCCTCAAACCTCCCTCCCAAGCTGGGCTTGTGCCTCTGGTCTCTGATGCTGTTCCTGGAGGGATCCTCAGCATCCTCTGCTTTCCTCTTTAAACCAAGTTTCCACCAGCTTTTTTGGGGCATTAAAAAGCAATATAAGCACTCCTGGAGTGCCGGCTGACCTGGCAGTGCTGCGGCATCCCTCCCTGCGTTCCCCTGCCACCATTGCTGCCTCCCCCTGCATCTGTCCCTGCCTCTCCTGCCACCATCCCTGCCACGGTCCCTGCCTCTCCCTGCCACCATCACTGCCTCCCTCTGCATCCATCCCTGCCTCCTCCTGCCTGCTCTCGCCCCTGGCCACTCCTGAGGGAGTTATTTCAAACCGAAATAATTTAGGGCAACACACACCCAAACGGAGAAGGGATGAGAGTGGCCAACCCAGTGTGTCCCTGGGGCGGGGGGAGACCGCTGTGTGTAAAGGGGGTGTGTGCTGCACAACCGTTTTTGTCAACTGTGGAGCAATAAACACCAGGCTGTGTCAGTGAAGGCCCCCAACGCTTCCCTCCCCCATGCTTTGGGGCCCGAGGTGGCGGTGGCAGCAGAGTGAGCTGCTGGCGTTGGCCGGGGGGGCAGATTTAGGGCTCCCGTTGCGCGGGTGAGGCAGGGTCGGCGGGAGGAGGCCATATGGCCGGGAGCAGCGTGCGGTGTGCCGAACCGGTGGCAGACCGGCAGCAGCGGGCAGAGCCGGATGTGCCAAGCGCGGCACCGGCTGGCTGCCAGGTGCGCTCGGGTACGGCGGGAGGCTCGGAGCCCGCGGGGCAGCAGGGATCAGCCGGCATGGCGGTGGGCAAACCAGCCACCTCTCCTGGGGGACGTGTGGGGGCTCGTCACTCCCCCACCCAGGATGGGCCAGGCGGGTGTAACAGCGCGTGGGGTTGTAGCAGGGTGTAAGTGCCGAGGAGCCGAGGTGGGCACGGGGAATAGAGGAATGGGGTGCAGCCGTGTAAGGGTGGGTGGGTGGGTATCTGTGTGCTGGGGCATGTGGGTGCACGTGCATGGGAAGGGGCGTGCATATAAACGCCTGGCAAAGCGGTGCGTGTGTCGATGTGTGGCGGAGGGATGGTGGCCGATACGAGAGGAGGTGAGGGGGATGTGCTGTGGCCAGGGGAGCCCTGGGGAGCGAGGTGGCTGGAGCAGCCAGAGCGACCGATCTGCCCGTGCATCAGGGAGGCTGGCAGGGCGGCCAGCTGGCATCTGAGCAGGGCTGCATGGTGCTTCTAAACCTTGCAGCAAGCGGGTGAGATCGCCTTTTCTTCTGCAAGGACGTTTCAGCATAGAAACAGAGGATGGCTGGTGGGACATGGGCAGCAGGAGCATATCCACCTCCTCCTCTGCCTACTCTGCCCTGTGCCAGGGGACAGGCTCCTCCAGCAGGGACATGGGGGGCTCAGCACCCCATTCCTCTCACAATAACCCTTTTTCCAGTAGAGGCTGGTCCCAGACTTCCCATTCCTGCCCTTGCTTGTTGTGCAAAGGGGTGAAAAAGCTGTCAGGGATGTGTCCTGAGAAAGAAGGGATTCGGGCTGGCATTGGGGCAGGCTCATGAGCAGAACTGGGCAGGAAAGGTCCTTAACTAATTCCATGGAAGGGGCGGAGGGCCAGCAGATGAGGTTTGCTTTTCACATGGCAGGGGATGATAGTGAGGGAGAAGGTGAAGAAAACGCTGAGGTGTGGACGTGCTCCCCCCTCCATCACCTCCACACAGAGTGGCATCCCGTCTTTGGGGCCATCACCTTCCTCTGGTGGCCCTTCCCTGGTACTGGTATGTGCCGAGCTGCCTCTTCCCCTCTCCAGTAGTGGTCCATGGGTTCTGCTCGCCCTTGGCTTCCCAAGAGCGGTCCCAGGATGGATGTGCTTGCCCTTTGATGTTTCTTTTCCTGGAATTAGAGAGGAGGGAGAGGGCTTTGCTATCCGAGGGCTGGCTGCAGGCAGAGCTCCCTCACACCCTGGGAGCCCACGGGCTCTGGAGCCAGCTTCGTTTTGGCATGATCTGCCTTTGCGAGTGAGACCTGCTGAAGACGGCCCAATCCTATTAGCATCAGGGATTTGCTTCAGGTCTCCTGTCATTAACCCAATGACATTTCTCTGAGCAATAAGCCTCTGTCTTTTGGGACACTGAAAATCAAGCATGCGGCTTTCCCCCATGTAGGAACCATCCCTGCACTGTGCCGGCAGAAACCTTACTGTGGCAATCGGGAGTCACCTTGGTGCTCCCACCAGATATGGCATTTTCCTTCTGCCTCCCAAATCCCAGCCTGAGGACAGGACAGATGCCACTGGCAGCAGGGCTCCGGGTGAAACACGTCCTGTGTTTGTCACCCGGGGATGCCAGCCTAAGCCATCATGGCTTTGAGCCCCTCAGAAGGAAGGGTAAGAGCAGGCAGGGTCACACCAAGGGGTTGTCCAGCCCCGAGAAGCACCTTTGACAGTGACCAAAGGAAGATACCAAGGAGACAGTAGGAGGGCAAGCGTTTAATGAGACTTTGCCCAGGCCAACTCCTCACCCCCAGCAGCCTGGGTCTGGAGGACTCCCAACCCGTGGGTTGTTTCTTGGGTTTGGTATGTCTTACAAGGTTCCTGAGCTTGTCTGGGCTTCCCTTGAACGCATGTAAGTGCTCATCACCAGCAATAACCAGGGGCATGATAAAGTCTCCACTGATGAGACTCAGCCACCCCCTCCATCCCACTCCGCATTGCTACAGCCCAGAAAAATGCAGAATATTCATTATACCTTATCAAAACGCATTTTAAAATGCAACTTGCTTGCCGCTAACGCCAGCAGAAGAGCCTTGGCATCGGGGTTGGGTTGTCCTAGTGCTTGGAGACCCCGCAACCCTTCTGTCTCTTTGTCAGGTGGCAAGAGACCATCCCTCAACACGTGTGAGCCACCACATAGAGCTTAAGGCCGTTGCAAGCTGGTGGGGTGAGATTCAGCTTAAGTAAATATTTCTGGGGATAAAAACATGCCGTATGATGTGAGGAAGGGGAAAGACTGGCATGGCTTGGTGCAGTCTAGAGGTGAGAGGACAGTCAGTTAGTGAGTGGCTTTAAGATGAACCGAAGGGCGTCTTCCCCACCCCTGAGGAGGCAAGGGACCAGGGGGCAAGTGACGGTGGAAAATCCCATGACCAGGGATGCAGGAGGATCAGTGGAAAATCTCAGGGGAAAGGAGAGAAGGAAAAGAAAGCGAGAGACTGACCTCCCCCAAATGATTTGTGAAGATCTACGTGAGGTTTGTGAAGTGCTGAGACCAGACGAGGGGCTCAGTAACTACCTGCAGCTCCTCAAGGGACAGGGTAAGGGGGGGAATGTGCAATGGGATGAGTAGGACTAAATTAAGAAGAACCAGAGAAAAGCTGAACATCCAGACAGAGAGATGTATGTGGCTATAGGAGCATGTGGGAGCCCGCAGGCAGGGAAGGCGAGTAACCTGGTGGGGAGAGCCGCGTCGGAGCCTCCCAGGCCTTGTGCAGGTGTATCCTTGCCCCTTGCTCCTCTTGAAGGATTAGTTCTCTGTCTAACACTTGCTGCAGAGAGAGATGGCCTTGACATCCCTAATGTTTCCCCAAATGGGGCTCTCCCTGATGGACCTTGTGATGAGAGCCCCTGGACATGCCATCCCATCCCATCCCATCCCATCCCATCCCATCCCATCCCATCCCATCCCATCCCATCCCATCCCATCCCATCCCATCCCATCCCATTTCTGTCCCCCACGCTGTGTTTTGGGACACAGCCGTTGGTGGGCAGAGGATAACGATGCTCGTGCCCTGGCTGGCGATGGGCTGAAATGCAGGGCTGGGGCTGCCAGAGCAAGGGGTGTAAATGCAGGGTTGCAGCTGCCTTGTTGGTTTTCAAAGCTTGCCAATATTTGTTACAGCCAGTGAAGGTAATTGCAAATATGAGGAGTAAAACAAGCACTTGGCATCCACCAGCAATGAGTTTCCCCTCTGTCACCAGCAGCACAGAGAGCCTGGCAGTCTTGGGACAGTCTCAGAATAGGTGTAAAAACTCCCAGCCACTGCCCTTAAAAAGAGGAGGCTGCCACAGACCAAGGTGGGCACTGGGAGAGGAGCTTGGCCAGAGGGTCCCTTTGACGGGGTCCTGCCTGTGGCGGTGGGCAGGGGGGACCTGGATCCTGCACAGAGCAAAGCTGGCTCAGGAAGCATCTCCCGATTTCTGCTCCCTTGGAGCTTGAGACAAGACCTTGGGCCCCTGATTTTGGGAGGCGTGGAGGGGACAGAGCACTAAGCTTTTAAACATACGGGAGCTCTCTTGCCCCGGTTTGCTCTGCTTGAGTGAGGGAGGCCTGATAGCTTGGGGGTGCTTTACCTAAAGGATTGCCAGCGTTTGGGTGAAGGAGAAGCCCCCCAACACCTGCACCATCCTGCAGCAGGTAAGTGGTGTGAGCATCAGAGACGCTTCGTACCAAAGGGCTCTCTGGAGGGGCAGGGGACGTTTCAGCGTGGAGCTCACATTTAGGTGTTGAGCTGGCATCTCCAGGTCGTCCGTCAGCCCTGAACAGGACAGGGCTGGCCATGTGGTGACAGCAGCCACCGTGAGCCTGCCCTCGGTGGGCGGCAGGATCAGTGGGAGAAGGGCCAGCCAGGATGGTGGCGGCATAGAAATGTCATGCCTTGCTGAGCAGCCAAACTGCAGAGACAAAAAAAACCCCTCAGTCTTAAAAATTAGCAACACCTGAGCAGCCCTTCTGCCGTCTTCCACATCATCGCCAGAGACATTTTCCCGTTGCACCGGCATTACCTCAGGGGACGGATGCCTCCACAAGCCCTCGCTGCCCTCACTGCTGCTCTTGTGCCCCTCACCCCTCCCAGCCGTGCAAGGGGCGCTCGGGGCCTTTAGAAATCAAAGGGGCTGGAGCCCCCAAAGCCCTGCCAGGTTCCCCACCCACACAAGTGCCCGTGGGGCTCTGCCTTCATCAGCATGAAGTGGGTTTCTAGTCCTCCAGCTCACAGAGAAAAGCTTTGCAAAGGTAAAACTAAAACAAGTGTAGCCTGGAGGCTCAGGAGCTGGAGATGAAAGAAGAAAAGTCCCCAAAACTTCTCTTTTTTCTTTTTCTTTCTTTTTTTTTTTTTTTTAATCTCACCATCTTCATGCCAATTTTTGGCTTTCTGCAAGCCTGGCTCCCACCTCAAGGTGCCGGAGGGTAGCACTGTGCCATGCCCCCTGGGATGGCTTCTGGTGGCCTGGGAGGACTTGGCAGCCTTCTCCTGCACCAAAGATGTTTTCCCATCAAAGTGGGAGAGTCAGGCTACTGGCACCCATCCCACTCCCCCTGTACATGGTGGTGGGGGTCTCAGGCAGGCTGCCATCCCCCCCTCTCCAGCCAGCTCCCACCAGAGGATACATCCCCATCTGCACAGTGTGCCTGGAGCCGCGGGTCCTCGCTGGGACCTCTCTGACGTGCTGGTCTCCTTCCCATCCCCTCTTCCCTGGGGCAGCCTTGCTGCCTGGCTCCATGCAAGCACAGCAGGAGGACAGATCCGAGGGGACAGGAGGAAAATGAACTCCCTTAAATGTGATGGAGGCGACTGCCTGGTTCTGTCAGCCATCGCCCCTCCTCTGCACACGGCTTGTCTCCTGCTGTTTCTGTCTCTCTCTCTGGGTATAACATGTCACAAGGATTAGGCCCAAATCTCCCCTGGGTGGTGTGGCTCGCCCCCTGCTCTTCTCTCGAGGTCACCTTGGAGGCTGGCTCTGCCCGCTCCAAAACGGGTGTCAGCCGCAATGGCATCCGCAGTAGAGATGGCACCCTCAAAACGCCGGGTGCAGGCAGGCATGGAGCTCCGTTGTCACCCGTCATGAGCAAACCCTTTAAGATGTCCTGGCCTGGTGACCAGCCAGCGTCGCTGCTGGAAGAGGGTCACGTAGCTCACAAAGCCAGCCGGGCTGTGCCAGGGCAGGAGGAGATGCTGGAAGAGGGTCACGTAGCTCACAAAGCCAGCCAGGCTGCGCCGGGACCCAGGGCAGGAGGAGATGCTCAGGCAAAGCCCCGGCTCCAAACCCTCTAAGGTTTCCTGTGGTTCCCAGGTGGAAGCAGGAGGTGTAGCCAGATGCAAGCCCATGAAACACTGTGCCTGGACAGGTGCCACGTTACATTTGCTCCATGGAATCGCTGGCAGTGACGCAAATCTTGTGGGCTCTCCTGGCTCATGTCATCCCCTTCCTAAAAGGACCCAGCAGGGCCATACCTGCCCCTGATGCCCCAGAGCCAGCCCTGCCACCCTGGACCAACATGTCTGAGCACTCCAAACTGGTGTAATTGTCCTGCTACACCATTTGCCTGTGCATCCATCTGCCCCAGCATGCTGCATCTGCCACCTGTCAAGGGCAGCCACCTTTCTCCCCGCCATCCCGGGAGAGAGCCTGTGCTGTTCTGATGTGCGGCACTTCTGCCACGGAGCTGCCTTGCTGCCGGGCTTTTAACGAGGACTTAATTGCAGGTGACACTTCCTGAGCCGAGATCTCTCTTGGGCCTCCGGGTCCACAGCAGCACTCGGCTGGGATGGAGAACAAGAGGAGGGAGCACCGGTGCTGCCGGTAATTGTGCTCCAAGACAGGCAGCAAGGGAGCGAGGGCTGCAGCATCTTTATTCCCTCTTGACCCATTTAAAGCAAGCACCGGTGACTAAGGAAGCTGACAGGAGGATAAAAATACCTCCCACATGTTTCCTAGGAGGCCAGGGACAGAAATAGGGGTGCTATCACCTCTACAAAGAGTGGTTGGGGTCACCCATTATTGGCAATCCCAAAGTCTTCCAGTGCCTCTCCCAGCAAACCCAGCCACATCGGGGCTTAGAACCTCCTGACACGCGCAATCTCAAAAGCCATCTCCCTTGTGCCCTACCTTTCCTCCCTTGGGGATGGAGCAATCAGAAAATCCAACCCCCCCCCAAAGCAGTGTCGCTCCTTTACTGCCAAAAAAAGGAGGAAAGCATCACGCAAGGACCCCAGCCACGTGAGTCACCACGCTGCTGCCAAAATGCCCATCGCCACACCACTCGCTCCACTGGGGTTGCATGCCAGCATGGGCTGCGGTGACTGGCGGGATGGATCCCAGGGCCCTGCTCGCCTCCCTGGCCTGAGCTGCTCCAGGCACTGCGTTGCCATCTCACAGGAAAACACACCCAAATGTCCTGTGCCCAGAGGCACAGGACCACTGGGTTAGGTCCTGGTGCCAGCGTGGTCCTGACAATGCCAGGCTGCTGAGGGGACCCGCCTGGACAAAGAAGACCCTTTCAAACAGCACGTTCTGAGCAGGGCACAGTGCTCACCGGTCCTGAATGGGACCCTGCTGCCTCCCTCCCCATTCTGTCCCACCGTGCCTGGCAAAGAGGGACTTCCACGGGCTGGCTGCAGGGCGAGGTCCAGGTTGGTGGCCATGATCTGGGGCTGCCCTCTGGCCCCTCCATGCTGGGTTTTGCACTTGGAGCAGGCTCCCCACACCAATGCTCTGCAAGCAACATGCTGGAGACCAGCAACTGCCCCTGGTACCTGGTAGTTCAATTGTTCTTCCTGTCCTGCAGCTGCCTGCTGCTTTATTAAACCCTGGAAAACACCTTTCACAGGCAGCCACAATGTTGAATTAGCCTGGTTTCTTAGCAAATAAAAGGTCTTAAATTAAGCCAGCAGACTGCCACAGGTACCCCTGTCGCTTGACCTCAACTAGCAGTTCAGGGGGAGGAAGAACCCATGCAGGAGGATGCTGTGGCATTCGGGCAGGCTGCCCAGGCTCACAGACAGCAGCAGGTCTCCTCGCATGGGAGGTGTCACGGGGAGACATCAGCCGCTTTCCTGAAGGACTTGCTCGCTTCATACATCCACCCAGATGTATGGGCAGACTGTGTTGGGCAATGCCTGAATGCTAGTGAAGGTGTAGGTTGGTCTAACGGAGCGCTAGAGTTACTGGGAGAAGCAGTATATGCTGAAATAGGCAGTCCTGCTTACTAAATCTGTAATTCCAGCTCTGGCTATATTTTTGTCTTTCTAATAATAAGCGCAAATATAGTAAGGATGAATCACAGGCTGCAGGCTTCAGGGTTTTTTTCCCTTCCTTTCTCTGCGAATCCATCATGTGGGGGAGAGGGGCTGGCAGAGAAAAGGAACTCAGACCCTGGGGAGATCCTGTCCCAAACAAGTCTAAACCCATCCCCTTGCACCTCTGCACGCTGTCAATCCCGGCCAGGAGCCTGCGGTCCCTCCCGCTCCGATTGCCTCCACCATTTCATCCCGCCAGCGCCACGCTCCTGCCCAGGGATGTTTCCTTCCCGGGACACTCCTGGACCATTCCCAAACCAGCGGGCCTGGGAAATCTATCTGCATCCTGGGGTTTGTCCATCCCCAGATCCGGATTTGCCTCCTGGGATTTTTTTGCTTTGTTGCAAGGACCTTTTTCAAATGTTAATGCTTTCCTTTCGCTGGAGAGCGCTTCAGCTGATCTGCCAGAACACATTTCACACGCTTCTCCTAAAATTATGCCCTTTGCCTTTCCCGGCGTTCAAGCTGAAGCGGAGCCCGGCGTGCCGGCGGCATGCGGGGCGCGCGGTTCTCCGGTTGCGTGCGGCTTCGGGGGCGGCGGAGCGAGGGGTTAAGCGCTGCCCAAGTGAGCATTCGATGGTTGGTGGCTCCTGGGGCAGAGGACCGGAGAGGTGGGAGGGCTGGGAAGTGCAGAGCCAGGGAGCTGTGGGGTGACAGCAGGGGTCTGTGCTGGGTTTCATGGATGCCCTCAGTGGGGAGAGGAGGGTGAATCAGAGCAAGACAGGTTTCAACATTTCCCCTTCCATGGCACACGTAAACCAGAGTTCAAAGTACACCACAATCTAGGCACGAGCATTTTGGCTGTGGATGGCACCGGATTAGGGCTGAAAGCAAAGGATGAGCTCAGATAAGCTGCTCTTAACACCTCCCAGGCCAGTGGTTCCTCCCCAGTGTCTCTCTACTGGAGCCCACCCATACTGGGCTGTCCACACTCCTGGCACAGCCTTCAGCCATCTCCTGCATTGCCACTGCCACTCTCTGGACTGGGAATGGGGACACAGGACGTGTCCCAGTGGGTCCCTGTGGATGAGGGAGCAGAGGGACCTGGCCGTGGTGTGAGAGCTGGTGAGTAGGGGGGTCCCACAGAAAGTGACCTCCCAGGGGCAAGAGGGTCTCACCTGAGTATGGGGTCAGTGTCCCATTGGCCTGGCACACACCTTGTTGCCCTGGAAAGGGCTTTCAGTGGCACTTGGCACAGTGTCCATGCACGCGGGCATCCCCCCACCCCTCCTGCACCCCCTGCACCCCCCCAATACCTTGCGCCCCTCATCTCTCCCCACAATCCCCTCCATCTCCTGCCCCCACTGCATCCCCCTGTGCGCCCTGCATCCCTCACCTCCTACCATGTCCCCTACATCCCTCTGCATCCTCCAAATCCTCGGCATCCTTCCATCCCTCACATCCCATCACAGGGATATAACCCCCCGTATTCCCCACATCCCCGCAATCCCCCACCCCAGATGTTTGTGCGGGTCCACGTTATGGGGCGTTTACAATCATCCCCCAACCACCTGGACTGTAAACAAGGTCACTCAGGGTTTACCCTCCACCGGCAGGACTCCCCCCAAATATCCCAGTTGGGAAATACCACGGGGGAGAATCCGGGTTCAGCCCTGTCACTGGCCCTCCCTGGAGGATTCTGGCAGTGAGCTGCTAGTCAGGACTATCGTCTCTGTGGTTGAGAGCTGATTAAATACATCTTAAATGACTCACTGGGGAATTTTTATTTGTTATTTTTTTAATAACTCACGGTATCACTAGAGGGCACGGAGTTTGCTTCGCCGAGTTTGTTTCCCCGTTTCCTTGCGCAGATAAATAATTGAGGAGATGAATAGCAAACCAGAAACCCAGAGAGACTAATACGGACAACACGCTGGGAAATGTGTCACCCCAGCAGCATTTATAGAATTCATTTTGGTATTACCAGGTGGCCATGGACCGGAAGACAAGAGGGAATTTGGCAGGAGGGGAGTGAGTGGGGCAGGGTTGGGGGCCAGGGCTGGGCTCTGAGGGGGGCTTGGATGGGGTCTCTCTTTGCCCCTTATCCCAATCCACTGCTTTTTATACCTCTGCAATAGGATTGTCCAGCATCCCCACTTGGAACGGGGAGTGCTTCCACCATCTCCCACTGCAAATAAACCAGGAGCACCCTCAGGGCAGGGTGACGGCCACGAGGGGCCAAGTGTAACCAGTCACAGCTGTCCCTTCTGTGCCCATTCTTTGTCCCAGTCTTCTGCAGGGAAGGAGACTAGGCACCCTACATGAGGGCCATGGGCCTTGAGGGACACCCCACGGGATGCTTACAGAGAAGATGAACTTCTTAGCTAGGGAAACAGCATTAAAAAAAATGAAAAATTATCTAAATACTTGAATTTACCAGTTAAAGCACCTGCTTTAAACATACCCTCACTTCAGCAAGGAATTAATTGCCTTATGAAAAATATTACTATTGTCAAAAATAAGGATGGCAATATTTTTTGGTGGAGGAAGAAGATGCTCTTTTGCATGTCACCCCCACTGTAAACTCCTATTTAAATCACTCTCCTGAGCTCAGTCTTGACCACAGCTTTTGGCTGCAGGTACCCTCATCCCAGAGTTTTGCTGCGCCGTGAAATGCCGGTGCTTCTCAGACCAGGAAGCGGCATGTGGGTAGTGGGACCCCGTCAGACTGCAACCCCCATAGGGAAGGAATCGAGAGAGACATCTGCATCATTGAAACCTTTCAGGATGGGGTGCAGGGGGGAGAAGGATGGGGAAATCTCCTGAAAAATCCCACCTGCTCTTCCCTGCCCACAGCCCTCCTCTCAGTACAGCTCCCGTGGCTGTCACCCAAACCCCTGTGCTCACCCATCGATCCAGGCTCAGAATAGCTCCTGCCAGCAGCCGGTGAGCCACAGCCGGCCGACACTGGAGTCGATGGATAAAGGACACGGGGCCTCACCCTCCTGGCACTCTGCTCTCAGTTACACCCCCTCTTTCTGCACCCCTCTGCCTGCACACTGGGCTTCTGGCAGAGCCCCATGCTTGGAAAAAGAGGGGGAATATGGAAATAACAAAGTGGGTGGAAGGCGGGGGGATGCACCATGTGTTCCAGCTCCAGCACTGGCCACCTCACCGCCCCGCTGGCCCCTTCTGGGGGTCTTCCACATCCCATGTCCGCTTCCATAGCCCTTTGGGAACGGTGCAATGGGGCTGGAGGAGAGCCCTGCATCCCTCAGATGTGTCCCGGGCCGTGGGGGGGCTCGGTCCCTGTCACCTCGAAAGGAGCGCAGAGGCTCTCCCCATGCATGGGGGGGTTTTCCCCTTACACTCCCCGTGTCCCCCACCCTGGCCCCGGGTGCACCTGCAGCCTGGCAGGTGGCTCTGGGGGCAGGTGGCAATGCCCTGGGGCTCAGGGAAGGAGTGGGGGGGTTTGGAGGGGTTTCATCAGAAGCCAAGGGCATTGCTGTCCTTGCCCAAGTGCTTTGGTCCCTGAGATCAGGTTTTGGGTGCAAACCCCGGGGCAGTGGCCTTGCTCTGCGGCATGGGGGGGAAAACGTGGGGCTGTCCCTTCGACTCCTGAAAACAGGGGCAGCCCTTTCTGCCAGCGGAGCTGCTGCCTGCTCACCGCAGCCCCTCAGGGAGGTTTTTGGCCATCCCCCCCACCCTTATCCCCCTGGGACACCTCTCGCCAAGCACGGCCAGCAAAGCGGGGAGCAGCGGGGGTGGCCCCGGGGGAAAGCATCAGCCCACGGATGCAGCAAGGAAACCCCCGTCGTCCTGGGCGCCCGGGCGGGCACTGTGCCCCCTCCTGCCGCTCCCCTGGACCCCAAAAACACCTGGATGGGGAGCGGGGGAAGGGAGGAAGGTGGCCAGTGCCACACCTCAGCATCTCCCTGGTGTGCCTGTGGACGGAAGCAATCCTGACCCTGACCCAAGGAAGGGGAGGCTGGTTGGAGCCGAGTGGTGCTTTTTTTTAACAATCTTTCCCCCAGTGTGAACACCATCTGCTCTTCCAACTCCGTCAGCGCTTCCAGTCCTCAGGCAGCTTCGCTCTTCCTAATGACTCTCATTAGGCAGTGGGTAGCGGTCAGGGAGGGATGCTGATAGCGGCATGGGGAGGGCTGTGGTCCTCCGACAGCCTCGCACAGAAGCTTGGGTGGCCTTTACTCCCCAACCCGAGGCCTTTTCCAGCGGGGGAGCCGGGTGGGTGGCAGGGTAGTTTCTGTTCTGGTAGAGGCTGATGGGAAAGGAGGTGCAGGCTGGCAGGTCCAATTCCCCAGGGAAGCCTGACACCGCTGGAGGTGGGCTGCTCTGGGAACTGGGCGATGGAAAGACACTTGGTGTTGCTGGGAGTGGGGGACAGAGCAGCAGCTCGCTGCATCCTGCTCTGCCACTGGTTGTCCCACCGCTCCATACCTGCTCTGCCCACGAGCATCCAGCCACCAGCAGCCATTTCTCCTGGGCAGCCCAGATGCCATGGTGATGGTCTCCATGGCCAGATGGAGTCAGGGTCGGCTGTCACCCTTCTGTCTGGCCAAAGCGTGGCTAGACATTGGCATGCCTGGCCCTCCCTGGCTCCCCTTTGCAGCATCTGGACACTCTGCAGCCGTGCTGCCCAGCGTGCGGTGTCAGTGCCACCTCGTGGCAGTCGCCCCAGGCCTGGTGGCCTCTATTCTTCACCCGCGCCCGCCCCCCCCCCACACGGGTGTCCCTCAGGGCTTGCAGGGGCTCCCACCACTCCCTTCGCAGTGGCTGGTGTCAGAGAGCGGGTGGTGGGGAACGCTCCCGCGGGGCGGGACAAGGTCTGTGCCCCACGATGGGGTGGCCATGCATCAAGTGGGGGGATCAGAGGCTGTACCCAGAGATGGGTGGTCCCTGTTGGATGCTGGCCATCGTGCGTGGGATAAGATGGTGCCCACCTTGCCCTCCCTGCTGTGAAGGTCCAGCACTCACAAACAGCCTGTGGAGGGGCAAGCCGGGTCTGCTGGGGTGCTCTGGGCTGGAGCAGCTGGGCCCATGGGTGAACTGTCAGGAGTCTACACTGGTGGGTGAACCAGCAATGGGGGAAGAAGGTGAGGGAGGAGGTCCAAGGTGGGGAGGCTGGCAGAGGAAAGCCAAGCACTTTGGAAGTTGGAGAGCCTGTGAGATTGAGGAGGGTTTGGCAGATGTGACCGATGGCTGAACGAGAAGACCCTCGGCCAGGGTACCCCTGGTGCCTTCCTTCCCACTGCCACCAAACTGTTGGCCAGCTGGCTCCTACCTTTAAGCCAAGGAATGAAACCCAGCCCCCATCCCCAGGGACACCAAGGCTGCTGTCCTTTACCACCAGCATCGCTGGTGGGACTCGCAGGATCTCAAATACCCCCTGTGACCTCCATCGTAGTGGGGCCAGCGGAGTTGAAATGGCTAGGGATATGCCTGGGGTGGCTTTGCAGCAGGGAGGGTCTTAGCCCCAGCTCCTTCCTCTTGCCCCGGGGTTTCCTCAGACTTTCCCCTGGCTCCCTCTGAAACCCCACGCCCCTGCGGCCAGTGGAAGCCCAGCCTCGATAGCCTTTCTAGGCAGTTGTGCAGGCAGCGGGGCGGGCACTGGGCTGTGGAGGAAGCACAGCTCCTGCCTCGCAGGGGGAAGTGAGAAACTGCTGTGGAAAGTCAAAGATGGGCAAAACCTTCCCCCCAAAACTACTCACCCCGCTACCGGTCCCGCCAGACAGTGCCTGTCAGCCAGCCAGCCTGCTGGTGGTGGTGGAGGTGGTCAAGCTCAGCTGGTCCTCAGCCATGTGCAGCGGGGGAAGCTTGTGTGGAGGGAGCCTCTCTAGCTCCAGACCCTGCTGTACCCCCATGGCAGAGACCCCTGAAACCAGGGGACCCCATCCAGACCCCTGAGTGTTCATGGGCAACACATTCACTTTATTCTTCCCTCTTAACAACTACATTTTTTGTCTCCCTCTTCTCTCCACGAGAGCAAGACGGACAACCCCCCACCCTGTGCGTAAGGAGGGAGAAGCGCCCACAGAAGGGGCTGCCGATCTCCCCCAGGCCCAGGCAGGCAGGCCGGGCAGGAGGGGAGCGCTGTCCCACCACGCTGGTGGGCAGGACACGTAGGAGGGGATCGGAGGGGTGCTTAAGAGCCGAGGAATCCAATGTGAATCCAAAGGCTGCTTTTGCAAATTGCAGATGCCAGCAGCGTCCCATGGAGGAGACGCCTGGCTGAAGCTGTAGCAGAAATGCGAGCAGAAGCCCTTACCTGAGCAGAAAGGGAGGCTTTTCCCACAGGATTTGTAGGGGAGTTTGCTTTTCAAATTGCCATGACGGTTGGGGTGGGTGGTGCATCCGCAGGGCTGAGCTGCAGTGGTCACCAGGCAGGGAGCAGGAGAGGAGCATCTCCCGTGAAGCAGGTTGCTCTGCCTCCCATGAGCAGTACTTCTTCCAGAGCCAAAACTTCCCCCACCCTGGCTTCGGCTCATTTCCCCACTCCAGATGCACAAAGGTTGCTCCAAGTCCCTTTGCATAGCCGGGTGCGGGATGAGAAGATGCCAAATTTGTGCTGTGACAGGCAGTGTGGCTGCTGTGGATAACTGGGAACCCAGCACTGGAGATTCCACAGCTCCTGCCAGCAATCCATGGGGGCCTGGAGCCCCAGGGGACAGTTGCTGGGCATGTGGACTGACCCCTCCACCATCTTCAGCCCCCAGGCTGAGACAGAGACCCATCCTGGGTCATGCGGAGCCTCAGCCGGATGAAGGCTCACCTCCACCAGTGCGTTTAGGTCTGGGAGAGGAGTCGTGGTGAGGAATTTGGACCTTGGCACCTGTTGCAGCTCCCGTGGTTCCCCTTAGGGGACAGAGGGTGTGAGCCAGCCTCCAGTGCCACAGCAAAGGGAGAAGAGAGAGGGTCACCCTTCAACAGCAGCCTCTGGTCCTGCAGCCTCCGAGAGAGCTCGGGCTTGGGCAGGAGGTCACTTCCCTGTCATCAAAGGGACCAGTGGGTGACTCTACCATGAGCTGTGGCCCTTGGTGGCCTGCTGGCACTTGGTGACAGTGCTCCCACACCTTTCTTGGCCACCGCTGGCTTGGTCCCCAAAGACTCCAGGGCCAGGAGGCCACCTCGCTGAAGGAAAAGCTCACCTGGGCTACCACCAAGGTGTCACTTCATGTGAATACCACCCCCCCAGCACTTCTAATTGCCTAACCACCCCTTCTGGGGCCAGTTTCTCACCCAAGCCGTTGTCCAGGCTCTGTTCAGCCAGGGGGATTGGTGGCTGTAATTACTTGGGAACAGCAATCCCACACTAACGAGCTCGTTTCCGAAGCAGAGCCCTTCCTGTGAAGTACAGCCACTGGCGGGTGGGTGAACAAGACTGTGTGCAGAGAGACGCCTCGGACCAGCCCCGCCGGGCAGCTCTGGCACACAGGCAAAGCCTTGAAGACACTCACATAAATTAAGTCATCCCGCCTACGCTCGCATCACTCCCTGCCTGGTTCTGCGCGGCGTGGAAACATCCGTCACCGGGAGCCCTGTCATCCCAAGTGACATGCAGCATTTCTGCAGCCACCGTGAGCTGAAGTGATGGGTTGTCTGGAATGACAAGCTCACGGAGCTCCTCTAGACCAGCAGTCTCCGCTGCCTGCCCCTGGTCCTCCCTGACTTCAGGGATTGTAGGTCAGAGCAAAGACAGATTTATTCCCGCTCTCTTTCCTCCCTCATCTCCTGCTTGGGAAGACAGACTCATTTCCCATCCCCTGGGTACCCGGCTGTGGAGGGGGTTCCCACGACTGCCGGTGGATGCCTGCCACCGCGGGCCCAGAGGGAGGAGAGACCTGGATATCACAGCGTGCAGAAGACCGTGGGGGTAGGACTGTGAATGGAGCAGATGCTGGATGCGCCTTGCTCCATATGGCCCCAAGCCTCCTTTTATTGAGGTCAGTAGCAAAAATTGAGCTAATGGCAGCAGTGTGAGACTTGATCCTAATGTAACTCTGTGCTTCCCTCTCCATCTTCCTTTCCCCCCCTCCTTCTGCTATGCCAGCACCTTGTCCCCAGGAATCACCCATCCCAGCAGCAAATCCGTCCTGGCGCAATGGCAGCCTTGCAAAGAGCCCAGCAGTCCCCACCATGCTCCATCCTCGCCGTCTGCGTCTCCTCTGCCTCCTCCTGCCAGAGTGGCTGCTGTTGGCTACTTGGCGTGACTTGGTGCGAGCCACTTCGGCTTCCTCCAGTGCTCTTGGACATAACTTGGGACTCAACACAAGTGGGAAAGTGGAAAAGGGCAGTCATCCTGCAAGGCTGATCTTGCACAAGGCAAAACCCAGTCCTCAGCCAGCTCATGTCTGTGCAAGGCTTTCCCTGCCCTGGGATGGGTTCTGGGCAGCTCCAGCCCTGTTCACCCGTCCCTCAAGCTCTCTACTCTCCAGCACAGTTCTGGGTGGTTTTGGTGGTGACCAGGGCCGTGGCCCCCAGCTCGGTGGCGGGCAGCGGGAAGCTATGGTTGCACTCTTCATGTCGGGGGTACACGGTGGAGAGCAGGACAATGTCGCCATCAGCATCGCCCTGGCAGCACGGCCTCCGCTTTGCCCCAGCTTTCCTGGGCGGCCCTGGCATCTTCAAGCCTCCGTTGAGATTTGGGCATGGGGCCAGGGTGGCATCTCCCTCCAGCACGGCAGGGTCCGGGAAGCCCAAGCCGGGCAGGGGGCCAGCATCATCCACATTTTCTGGGAGAGGGAAAGCAAAGGGGGTTACAGGACTCATAAAATGGGACCAGGTAGGTCCTGGGAAGAGGGTCCCATCCCTGGGGACACACAGTGGGTCTGGAGCAGGAGGAGCCTGCAAGCTCCCTCCCACACCTCTCCTGTGCTGCAGAGCTCCTCCTGCTTACAACTGGTGTTCCCCACACCCCAAAAAAGCCATAGGGAAAGGCAAAAGGTCCCACATCGAGCCCTACTGCTGAACCCCGCCGCGGCAGAGCAGCCCAGCCCTCCGTGGCTCGCCCTCCCCGACCGCCTCCCGTTAAAAATAGACTTGTTTACCCGCCGTGGACGCAGGCGCGTGCTGCCAGCCCCAAGCCTCCTGCTAGCCCCAAGCCTCCCGCCCTTTCCAGGCACCCAGGGCTCGCTGGGGCGCAACCCGCGCGGTCAGTGGGGACAGGGACAAGGCATGTGCCAGAGGAGCAGCCGAGGGGTGCCCCTGACGCTCCCCGCCATGGCAGGACCTCTCTTGCTGCTGGATTTTTCCCTCCTCTTTCGTTCTTGATGTTTTTCCTGGGTGGGTGCATCACGGGCTGTCACAGCCGCACTTGGTTTAGCGGAAAAGCCCCAGGTAATGTCCCCCCATAGGCTGAGTCACCCGTCCAGCACCGCCGCCTGCGTGTGGGCAAGAGGGAGGGCAAGGACTGGCTGCTCCCAGCCTCACTGCCACCCAACGGCACCCACCCAGACAGTGGGGATGTGGTGGGTGCCAGCATCCCCCGAGGTGGCCCTTATGGGGGTCTTGGGGAGCCATACCCCTTGTCCAGGGATGTGGAGCAGTGAAGCCAGGCGAGACCATTTCCAAGAAGAGTGGCCAGGGTTGAGTCAGCACCAAGGAGTGGATCCCCGGCGGAGAAAACAGCTGCCCGGGCCTCAGCTCACACCCCAACAAGTTGGGCCATCACGGGGTACTGTGACCTCAACCCCCTGGAAATACCCTGCCAGGAAAGGCTCAGCCTCATCCCTCACCCACCAGCCCTAGTTCTGGTGCCTTTGGGGATGACCCTGCATGGTGCTCCAGTGTCCTGCCAACTGGGCTGGCCCTGACATGGTCAGGGTCTTTGGTGTGCATGTAGGAAGGCACCGGGCACCCCAAATGGCAATGCCAGGCTAGGCGGTCAACATGGACCCCCATGTGCAGCACTGTAGGGAGAGAGCCCCTCTGGAGCCATCCCCAGATGTTAGCTGCCATCCCCGCACCCCCTCCCCCTCCATCTGTGGCCCTCTGGCTATGGGGGTAGAGGGACAGGCAACTTGCCAGTGCTCTGTACATGTTCCCAGTGGAGAGGGGACAGTGCCAGTGGGTGCTTTAAGCAAGCGAAGGCATGGGGAGACCTGGCAAAGAGAGGGACAGTTCAGCAGGGCTGTGCTGGGACCCACGTGCAGGTTTGGGTTCCCAGGGGGGACAGGACACCATCACTCAGGGGGTAGGTCAGCTGCCCCAGAATTCCCCGGCATGCCCATGGATCCCATGACAAGGTGGAGGAGTTGGTCTTGACAATGACATGCCACTGGGAAGCCAGTGGCAAGTGATCCCACCTGCCCAGAGAGCCTTGGGATGTTGCGACAGGGAGAGTAAGAGGTCCCGTACCTTCAGCCTCCACATCCGCCGCCTTCCTCTTCCTCCTCTGCTTGCCCACCTTGCAGGCCAGGAAGCCCCAGAGGGCAGCCAGGGCCAGGATGAGCCCCACCACCGATGGGAGCCCGAAGATCAGGAGGGTGCTGGGCAGGTCCATCGAGGGGAGGGTGGGGTCCAAGGCAGAGGTGGGTGCCGCACGAGCGGGCTCTGCTGTGGGGTGAGACACCGGCAGTGTCAGGAGGGGGAGAGCTGGGATGAGGGAGGGAGGGCAGCACCATTACCCACTCATCTGCCCAGCCTCGGGACTGCGGAGGTGGCGAAGGAGAGGGGCATCTCACCACCACCCACCCATCACCTGCAATGAACCATCCCTCTACCTGGCAGGACCCTCGTCACATCCACTGCCGTTCCTGGATGGTGGGAGATGAGGGCATCCTGCTCTTCCCATGGTCACTCCTGGGGCAGGCTGTGACTTCTGTGCTGGGCTGGATCACCCCTCTTCTCCCCGCACCATGTTCCCCTCGCTGGAACTGGCTGCCCTCCTCCAGGTGAAGGTAGCACTTCACCCATCCTCCATCGCCAGCACCACAGCAGAAGGTCCCCTCCATCTGCCCACCCCTGGGGTGGCCCCAGAGCCCTTGGCCCACCACCGCCCAGCCCCAGGGAGCTCGCTCCCCAGCCGCCCTCGTCCCCTTACTTGTGTTGTCCTTGAACAAGTCGGAGCACTTGACGCAGGACCTGGTCAGGAGGTCGAAGCACTGGGAGGAGAGGCAGGAGGAGGAAGCGGCGGCTTTTCCCGACGAAGACATGGCAGAGCGGGAGCGAGAGCCCTGCTCCCGCATGGCGCAGCGGCGAAGGGGCCGCCCGAGTGTGAAATCGCAGCGCCCCGGGGCCCGTGGCAGAGGGAGATACAGTCTGTCAGGCTGTGGTGTCTCCCTTGGGGCTCGCGATGGCTGCGCTTGCCCCGGGGCGGATCTTCACCAGGGAGGAGGAGAGCGAACACCCAAGCCCTACCCCTGCCTGTGCAGCGCACCCTCCAACTACCCCTCTCCTCCCAGATACTCTCCCAAAGTCCCCACCGCCCCCCGGCGCGCCCCAGCCATGCAGCACCCCGTGCCCAGTGCCACGGCACCCCAGCCTGACAGTGTCACCTCCTCACCCTTCCCCAGCCTACCTGTACCTCGCCGCCAGCCCGGGGTGTTTCCTACCCTGCACCCTCCATCGCTGGCTGCCAAAACCCCCCTTGGTGGCCTCTGGTGCCTACAGGAGGCTTTCCTGTGCCCAGGTCTTTACAAGACCCTGTCCCAGGGCCACAGATCTGGCTTGGATGGAAAAAGCAGAAAAGGACCAGAGCAGGAAGAGTGCAGGGGCACAGGTGTTTCCCTTTTTAAAAGCTCCCACTGCCCCCCAGGACACGGCCTGTTAGTGACGGCTGTGCAGGCAGGCCAACTGGTGTGTGCGCTCCATCCCTGCTAACGATGGTGCCCTCCCTCACCTCGCTCTCTCCATCCCGGACCCAGCCCCTTGGCAAGGACCTTCCCAGCCCCTTGGCACCACGTCCTGGTCAGCGGCTGCCCAGGGCATGGACACACCAGGCAAGACCAGTCCCTAAACCCATGGAAGCGACTATGGAAACCCTTAATGGTCTTTGATGTTCCTGAACATGAGCAGGAGAAACCTGTCACCAGTACCCACACGTCAAAGCCTGATGCCCGCGATTCGAAGTGGCTAAGCGATGGATGTCAGTGCTGCAGGTGGCTCTTCTCTGTCCTTACCAAACAAAACTCACGTCCCCTTTTCCTTCGCCCCATAGGAAAAAAAGGGACCAGGCACGGTTTCTGGCTTGCTCTCAGCTGAAGGAAGCGGTGCAGGAGACCTGCCCCAGGCTAATAGGGGTTTACTGCTGGCGTCCCAACCTTGCAGCAGCTACGGTCTCCGGACTCTTTCTAGCAAGGTCCTTCCACTCATTTTCCTGGAGCAAAGCTGGGAGGGGAGGAGGAGAAGAGCAAAAGGATGCACTGGCAGGAGGTGACAGAGCCTCAGGTGTCCCCTAAGCGACTGGCCTCACCTGAGCTCAGCAGAGGACTTGGTCCCTGGATATGCCTGCACCTCTCCAGTGGCTTTTGGGCAAGCTGAGCTCACAGCCAACACACCTCACACTCTGAAGCCCTGGGTGAGACACAGGCACCAGTTTCCCATGCTGGGTCACAGCCCACGCACAGCTCTCCAGCAGCCCACACCCCAACAGGCAGGAGCTGCCCTATGGCTGGGCCCTCCTGGACCCCCCGGCTGCGTCTCCCTCCCTGCTGGCAGCATCCTCAGAGTGCAGCATGCACTAGGGCAGTGCCAAAGTGTCCCCAGCACCACCTCAGCCCTGCCCATTGGGCACCAGAGGGCTCCGGGTGAGTGAAAGTCCCAACCAAAACCGGTAGCTGCCCACCGGTTCCACGCCTGCCGAGATTTCACTTCCCTTTCCAGCTGGCATGCCCGGCCGCTCGCGCCCTCGCCCCTCACACACGTGCACACGCGCCAGGCTGCCGAGGAGCATCCTGCCCAGCCACACCGTGCCGCTGGAGATGGCTGGGCCAAGCCTGAGGGGCCACGGGCTCTGAGGAGTAGCCGCAGGAGCCCAGCCGCCATCCCTGAGCCTGCGACTTGGTTCCCCTCCATCTTAGTCAAAGTAAAACTCCCCGAGCGAGCAGAGGCACGCCAGGCACTTCCCTCTCTCGGCAGAGTCCCAGACTCCAGAGCCACAAGCGGCACAGCCAGCTCGGCACCCTCCGCCACGATGCTTGCGCTGAATGGGCTGCGCTTGCCCCTGCCAGGGAGGACATCCCTCCGTATCCCACCCCACCCAGCTCCCTGATCCTCGTGCGCCCCAGGCAAGGAGCACAGCTGCGGTGCAGGTGTAGGAGCCGGAGGGACGTGTCCGGCAGCAGGGCAAAGAGCTCTGGCGGGGCTGGAGAGCCATGCCATGGTGCTGTGCTCCACAGCAGGGAGGGTTGAGGGAACAGGGGAAAAGCCCAGGCTCGCTCCAGTCCACATCTGAGCTCCGCAGCAGAAAGCCCCCAGGAGGAGAGGGCACCCAGACCCCTCCCTGTCCCCACCCAGCAGCTCACAGCAGCGTAAGGGAAGGGACTAGGGAGCAGAAACCATGTTGCCTTGTGGGCTGGAGCCATGCACGGAGGCAGAGGACACCCCAAACCAGCCAGTGTTCTGTCAGGACACCTGCCCCAGAAACACCTCCCTGCTCCAAAGGCTTTGCAGTTCCTCCTGCCCTGGGATGTTTCTACCTGCTGGTCTCCTCTTCCCAAAGGGGGATGGCTCCTCCATCATCCCCCCCATTCACCCTGTAATCCCCTTGCTGTGCTTTCCCCATGTGCCAGTCATCTCCCAGCAACCCCCAGCCCCTATTCCCACGGGTCCCCACTGTCACCCTGCCCCTCTCCCTCCCCGCTTGTCTTAACTCAGGGTGGGGGCAAACGGGTCCTGGCATCTGCTGTGCCACACTTACAGACTAACTCTGTGACCCCTCCAGTCAAATAGATGCACTGGGGAAAGCCCAAACCGGGGTAGCTACAGGTTGCTTTTGGCTCAGAGGGCGAGGTCTACGCCAGAGCTCAGGAGTTGATGGCTCCCGTTTCCGTACCTGGAGTGAAAACCCCGGGATGGCAGCCGTGGTGTCCTCCTGCCAATGAAGCGCTCCCAGGTCCCGTTACGTGAATGATGTTGCAGCCTCATCGGCGTGACTGATCTTACCCTATTCCCTCCCAATTTCTAAGCTGCCTTTATCCCTCTCTACAGCTCTCTCACGCTCCCTTCCCAGCCCATCTGCTTCCTCCTGGGCCAAGAAAACAATGTTTGAATTCACACACGCTAACGCTTACTCATGGAGAAAATCACCGCTGACTTCCCCAGCGTCACTCGCACGTGTGCCTGCTCACCAGCGTGGCCCAGGCTGCCCAGCCGGCTCCAGGCATCAGCCGTCCCTCTCTTCATCTCTCCCACCTTTGCCTGTCGTCACGGTTGTTGGTCGTTTTTGGAGCAGCAAAAAGGTAAAGCTTGGTGAGTAGTTGGAACTGTTTGCATCAAAAAGCTGAATATACTTGATAATAGCACAAATGCATACTTAAAGAGCAGAAAAAATGACTCACTGAATAAGGAAATACGCTTTTCTTATCTCCTCTGAAGAGAAACAAAAGCCCCAGGAGCCTGGGACTCCGGCTAAGTGCTTTTATTAAACAAATAAACCACTAAAGATATATCAAACGAGCTATTTAAAAATTATGTCCTAATCCTGGAGTTGGGACAACTCGATTTCCAGTGCCGTTTGCTCCAACCGCGCACCGGAAAGGCCGGCTTTGGCCGAGGTTGGCTGCTGGGACCCCCACGGAGATCCCAACGAGGGACAGGACAGCGCCCGTGGTCCTGGGAACGGAGTGGGGACATGTCCCGCGAGTGCTCGTGCACACATGAGCGACCGGACTCGTGTGAGCAGTCCCTCTGGTGTCAGGGGTGGGTGAAGTGACTCACGCACGCGCTTGCAGAACCACCCGTAGCAGAAAATATCCACCGAAAGTTCACCTTGTGCTCGTGCGCACCGGAAACCCAAAGGCTTGTCGATCAGAGAACTGCGAGGTGTTTATCAAGCGGACCCCGTTACCTCGGGACAAACCTCTGCCAGGATGCACCCGATGCCCGGAGAACGCCTCGGCACAGCTCGACGTCTGCCCTGTGTCCAGACGGTGCCGCTGGAAGGCTTTGGTTGGAGCCAAGCCCCAAAGCGCGTTGGGCACCTCACCTCTGTGCCAGCGGGTGGGAAGTACCCCCTCCTGAAAGGTCCCGTTATCGCTCTTGGGAGCTGGTTTCTCAGGGTTCCGGCCCAAATCTCCTCCATAGGATCCGCTGGGATGCACCAGCACGGCCCAGCCTCTGCTTTGCTCTACCTTCACAAAGGGGGAGAAAATCTGGGAAGATATTAGGAATAAAATGGGAAAATGAAGGCTTTGAGACATTCACCAACACCCTAAAACCAGACCCCTCCCTTCTGCTCCTCCTAGCATGGGTTTGCGCGGGAGCTGCCCCAGGAGTTTGGTGTGGGGCAGTGCCCCAGTGTGCTGAACATCGCTTGCCTCCTCCCCCTCTTGTTTACAAGCCCCTGGAGCTGTGCTTGTCCATGGGGTTAAGGAAATCAAGCAGGTACCCTTGGCTCCCTCTACAAAGGGGACTTGGACCCCTCCAGGGGTGATGCTGAGCACCCAAATTAGGCTTCTTGGGTGGGCTGCCCTTCGAAGACCCCTCCAGAGTTGCAGAAAGGTGGTGGGTCAGCTCAAGCTCCCTCTGTCCATTCCCTCTCCCCTCCAGAGAGCCCAAGGGGGATACAGCAGCCCTGAGAACATGGGGGAACCCCCTCTCCCCAATTCAGCCCCGGGGTAGCTGAGCCCTCGACCTCCCCTGCCAGGAGCAGGTTGGGGGGCAGGGAGTGAGGGGTGTTTCCAGATGGTCTGCTGGCTGTTCCTCCTGCTCTACAGAGTGCAGGGATGCTGCCCCCATCCCCACCCTAAGGATAGGCGGGAGTTCATGCTGACACCCTTGGAGGCCAAGTGCCCCCCCCAGCTTTGCCTGCAGCTGGTTAGGGAACGTTCATGTGCGCTGGCAGGGCCGGGCAGCACCTCCAGCACCAAAATAGAAACACGTGGCTGAGGGCAATGCACCACCACACTACAAATCTCCAAGCAGGTGGGTTCAGCTGGTTCAGGCATGCGTTCGCCGGGGCAGAAACCTCCCTGGTACCCCAGGCTGAGCACAGACACACCCCCGGCACTTCCAGCAGGGACCCCACCGCTGCGCTCGGGACACAGAGGTCTCCAACAGACAACTCCAGAGCCCGCTGAGGATGAGGGGCCACATCCCTTTGAGCACCCACCCTTTGCAGCTTGCTCCAGCAACAAGGGACAGGAAACCGGTGGGGTCAGCCTGGAAGTCAAAACTGAACTCGGCACCCCCGGCTGCATTTTGCATAGCGCTTTGTTGTAACGACCCGCTCACAGGAGAGCTGCAGCTCCGACTCACGCACGGGAACGCTTTGCAGAACGCATCGGAACAAGAAGGCAACCTGAGAAAATAGGAAGGTGCTGGAAAGTGCTTCCAGCATGGAAAAAATGATGCTTGTCCTGATTGCACTCGTTTTTTGGGATTTGCTGCCTGCCATCCAACTGCCCTTCTTCCCCCACACCACTAACACCCCACAACCGCAGCCCAGCCACAGCACGGCTGCTCCCCTGCAGCAGCCACAGGAGCCACCTTAACAGAGACGCTCAACACCAGCAGCGTGGCTGGGTAACTTAAAGCACAGCTCAAAGGGGGAACAGAACACACCAAAAAAAACCCCAAAACTCCTCTGGCACCTGCAGACTGCAGCAGTCTCCGCAGGAGTAAGGGTGCAAGAGCCCGTGTGGTTCCCACTGCTCCAGAACAGAGTCCCTGAGCTGGCTTTAGTGACTGCCATCAGCCTCCCAGCACCCCGGGCCGTGGCGGTCGGCGGGAGGCCAGCATCCCTCTCCCCCACTGCCAGGATGCTCCCACTTTTCTGTTTGTCACCACTGGACGATGCCCTGCATGCAGCTGAGCCAAAGGAGAACAGGGATTTTGACCATAGGCCACCCGGATGCCAAACCCAAGCTGGTCTTACCCCGCAGTGCTGAGAGGAACTGCAGTGCTGCAGGAGGGACGAGCGGCACGTGTTTGGACATGAGCGAAGCCCCGGTTCGGGATGAGAAGCAGGGAAGCGCGTTTCCGCTGAGCCGAAGTGGGCCCCGCGGCCGGCCGGCCGCCTCCGGCAGCGAGCTTGTCACCGCCACGCTGTCAGCTGCGAGGCTCCGGCTGACAGCCTCCCTCTCCTCCCGAAGCTCCTCCACGCCGACAGCGCTTCATTAGTCTGCAGCGGCATCGCCACGCTTCCCAGTGCCGCCGCACCGCTCTGCGGCTTCTCACGGACCTTTGGGTGCTGGCCGGGTGTAAAAAGGCCAGAGTGATTTCATTTGCATGGGACTGAGCACGGAATAACGTGATGAATTCCTGCGGCTCCGTTCAGGATGCGATGTAGGAGAGCTGGTGGGCAGATTTGGCCCACGCTGCTCCTGTCCTGGCTGGCATGGGGGCACAATGCCTCGGCCATCCTGCCGAAGCCCAGGGAAGCAATGCATCGGGTGGGGAAGAAGAAGAGGATGAGGGGCTGCTGTGGATGCAAGGCTGTGGAAGTGAAGAGGAACTGCACGTTACCCCTGTCCTCCAAGGGACCTGTGAGTAAGGTCCATCGACTCCCTTTCAAAGGGATGGTCCTCCCCCAGCTCACAGGGGTTCCCCCCGTAACAGCCCCACTGACTTCTGAGCCTTCGGGGCCTTAAAGGTTCCGGCTGGAAGAAGGACCAATTGCACAGGCTGCCACAGGAAAGGAGATACTGGGGAGGTGAGCAGCAGGCAGGAATAATCCCCCCTCCAAGGTCCCTTTCCCCATTTCCCATCTCAGTGGGGACCCTCCCCACAGGGGAGGTCCTGCCCTGGGCCACGCTCCACCGGGGAGGAAGCCTATCCTGTCCATCTCCAGGGAACATCACAGCTCCTCAGCTCACACTCACCTCTCCCATCCGCACTGTGCCCACGGCACCGCAGAGGGCTGGTTCACAGGAGGATGCAGGGTGGGTCCCAGGGAACCGTGCGGCAATACAGCATCTCCCATCACCCCACCTAACCACGCACATTGGAGGCTGAGGGCAGATACAGCTTCATACCCCCTAATCATCTTGTCTCTAAGCTAGATAACTAGGGCTGCAAATCCCTGGGGATAATCACAGACACCATGCCTGCAAGCTCTCCCCCGGACCGTTCATTTGGCTTGATGGTGCTTTAAAGAGACATCTAATGAGGATAATCTGATTCAAATCCCCTCTGCTTTTGGGCAGCAGAGCAATTCAGTCCCCCTCAAACTCCTGCTTCCTCCACAACTGTCTTTATTTCCCCTACTCGTATGAATCACTCTGGGGTTTCCTTCGCTTTTTGCATTACTGTTTTGATTCTTTGATATGACCACTGCAATCAAGATTCGCTCCCTTTAGAACCTAATTAGCATGAAATCAGACTCGCTTTTTACTCATAGCCTCGGAATAGGATGCTGGCCTGTGCTTCAGCTCTCTCTCCGGGTGCAGGGAACATTGCAGCCTGCTTAAAAAATTCCCTCTTTACCCGATTCAATCAGAACCACTTACAGGAGATCCGCGCACATTTCAAGCTTGGCAACAGAGTCAAGCTTTGGGAAGGGGGGAAGGTCTCAATCACACTCAGCTTTCAGCGCAGAGCAGATGGCGAACACACTGACTATATAATTTATAGGGCACCATCACTATGTATTAGTCCCATGCAGTGGCTGAGCTCAGCCAAGCCACGGCTCATGCACACGCGGAGGGGACTCGCACAGGTGATGCTCCACGTGCTCAACCCGGGCAAGAGGGAAGAGTCAGGTTCTGGAGAAGGCACACGCTTCACGTTTCATCTCCTTCATAACACTGAGCAGAGAACGCCGCGCAGCAGTCCCAGCCCTGGAGGGGTTTTCTCTTCCCCACGGGCTGGGCAAACACTTCCCAGCCTGCAAACTTGTGTTCGAACTAGGTCAGTATTATGCAACATCTGTGAGCAAGCAACTCCCCATCCCTTCCCCGGGAGCAGCTCGCGCAGCGGCACAACAGATACCAAGGCAGCCCAAGGCCAGGTGTTGGGGTTTGTTTGCACTTCTTCAGGGCCACTGCGCAGCTCGCTGGGGGTCACAAAGCCCAGGAAGGACGTGCACCACCACCACGGTTCTATTTCCACAGTGCCTAAGCCTCCCTGCTCTTCACCTGGACACAAACACACACGTGGGGATGCCAGGAAGGACCTGTAGGTGAGAACAGGAGGGAGGATTGCTCAGGATGGCCAAGTTGGGTTTACAGTGAAGGAGCAACCCGATGGAAAAGATCAGAAGGAACACCAGGTAGTAAAAACACTTCCCGTGGAGCAAGGTGAAAGCAGCTCCAAACCTGTCTCTACAGCAGCAGCGCTTTCAGCCCTCTGCATGGCTAAAAAGGAGCCCTGGAGACAAGAGTGCAAGACTGAGCTTTTACAGGTGCCCGGTGTGCAGGCACGGAGTGACACTGCACCATTCCAGGGCCTCCCCAGCTCCAGAACCTTTGCTGATCCTCTGCTGCTCGGCATGGGAGCACGAGGCACTGAGTCACCCCTCAGTCCCACGGGGGAATGAGGATTAATTAGTTGATGCTAACACGTTGCCTTGAAGAGAGGTGCTCCGCTGCAGCATGAGCCACAGGTTGCACCGTACTGAGCTGAGTCAAACGCAGCCCTGGCGTCACATCTGTCATCTCTGGAAGAGCAAGAAAAGGAAACATAGCAGTGGGGGAGAAAGAAAACGAGCGTTCACACTGGGGCGATGCCAACACTACTGTCAAACCCAGGCGAGCGGCCAGCACGGAGATTCAGGAGAGCTTTGAGTTGACCAGTGCAGGCAGCAATAGTGCCTCAAGGACTGTTGACCCTCAGCAAACACCCAAGGTGTTTCGCCAACTCGAGAGCCAGCGGGGCGGGAGCAAGGCAGGCCCAGCCGCAGCACACCACCGGCACCCCATCACCACAGGGTGGGCACGCAGTGGGGCCGGAGAGCTTCCATGGGAAGACAGGAAAGGAAAATACACCACGCTGCCAGAAAACAGGGGAAGCCTCAGCATGTTTAGCGCTAGATGGGCTTTTTAGGTGTTTCCAAGGGCTCACCGGTGCGCCTCTGCCTCACTCCTCTGTGCGGGCCGCTCTAGAGCACGGGTGCTCCAGCCGGCACTGCACGGCTTGCCGCAGGATCTGTCAGGATCCAGAGGACAGAGCACACCAGGGCCAGGTTTCCCAAGGGGAGGTGGCTTCTCTCTTTGTTTTTGTCCTCACCCCACATCGGCGCTCCTTCCCGTGACGCGCAGAGCCCCCGGGGCTTGGGCGCCCAGCCCGCAGCCGCACCTGGGCCTGCGGCGGGGAGGCAGCCTGCGCGTATGTAAAACACAGGCGCTTTCACACACCACTGACTTCCCTCGGCAAAGCGGGCGGCGAGACTGAGGGGGGACAGGCACGGCGCCCGTCCTGGCTCCTCGCAGAACGCCACGCGGCGAGCTCAAGGGGTGTCAGCATCGCGGCACGTGTCAACCGTGGCAGACGGAGCCCGTGGCAAGGGAAACGTGGTCCAGCGTGGGCTGGGAGCCCGTGCTACTCAGCTGCCGAGGAGCCCAGGCAAGTCACATCACTCCCCAGTCCCCGGCGCCCAACCTGTCACACGCACCAGCTCTTCAGAGCCAAGATGGCCCCTTCTGCACGAAGCCGACCTGAGGGGATGCCATCCCGCCCAGCATCGCCACGATGTATTAATATTTAACCGGGAGGAACAGATCCAAGGACTTCGATTTCTCCCACCGGCCAATTCAAGGATAATTGAACTGCGCGGGGAATTTTAGCGTTTCAGAGGGTGAGTTTATTCTAGTTCACAACAAAACCCAACTGTGTCGCAATGTCTTAGGAGGATGGCAGCCCAGCGTCAGGCAGCATCCACGTGGCATAGGGAATGCTGCGGAGCACGCACACGGCGGAGCTCAGGAGGTGCCTTGCAGGCAGTTTCTGTCCAAACACTGCTCCCCCAGAACGGAGCTAAAAGAAATAAGGAAAAAAACCAGCTTTTTTTCTGCATGTTTCCACCCAACTCCTGAACTGTGACCCCAAAGCAATGTCAGTTCACCCTCATCACACCCCTCCGGCAGAGGCGGCTCCTGCTGCCCAGGCAGAGCAAGCAAGGCACAGTGAATTTTAACACACGTGCCCAGGGTCATGCAAGAAATCAGCCACAAAGGCAAAACGAGCCCAGCGTTTCTGGCTCCCAGCTCTGGGCTGTGCCAACTATTGCTTTCTCACATAAATCACTTTTCCCCACCCGTCAAGGACAGCTGGTCACTGAATGGAAAGTGGCAGTTGTTCAGCAGCCCACAGCAACGCTGCACACCAGCTTAGGGTGGGAACTGGAGAGCACGCAGCGTGCAGAGACTTGCCAGGGGATCTGGGCCAGCTGAACGGAGACACAGAAGCCAAAATCTGGCCACAGCAAAGCCCAGCGCTCCTGCAAAAATTCAAGACAAGTTAGAAACCCGACAGGAGAAAGTCTCTCGTGCTTTTGTCAGCAGAGCAGGTACCTCTGCCACAGCTCTTGCTCCAGGCAGCAGAGCCAGGAGCTCTTTCTGGTCACTGCTGCTGTGGACAGTGGTCACGAGAGCCACCAAGCAGCTCTCACAGCGAGACCTCATCTGTTGAGCACCACCACTGACCTAACCCAGCCAGCCCCTTCCAACTACAGGTCTTGGCAAGCAGAGACATCCAGTTTTAACCAGTCTCCAAAGCAAATATTAGAGGTGGCCTTGAATCTAAACCTCTACCACCAGTTTCAAGGTTTGGAGGGACAGATAAATCTCCAAGGTTGGGTTTATCTCTGACCTTTGTTTCAGGACAGAAAGATCTTTTACTATAGGCCCTGTATCAGTACACCAAGCGTCTTTCCTGTTAGCATAGGCTGAGCATATCGTGTCCTATCATGCTTAGGAGTCGGTCTGATTTAACTGCTGGTGTGGCAAAGTGAGGAAAAAAAACCCCCCCACACAAAAACCAAAGCAACAAAAAAACCTCCCCAAACTTCCCTTGGAAAACCCGGGCTAAGAGAGAGCAATAATCCCAACAGGTAATGCTAATCAAGCTGATTGTGTTAGAAACCCTCACAGAGCACCTTTGTGAGCAGCTCAGCTCGCAGGCTGAGGATACAGAATCTTCAAGTGACTGGACTGAAGGCAAAATGCTGTGGGTCAATCTGCCATAGCAAAAGAAACCCTGTCACAGCCTCAACTAGTTCCACGTGAAAAAGAAAAAAAGGCACTGCATGACCAGAGCTGACAGCAGTGCAACTGGTGCAAGGGCTTCTCTGCCAACTAAACCACTTTCACACTGATTTTGCTGACGTAGCGGCGAGCAAAAACATATCCGCAAACTGGAAAAGTCAAACCGGCACTGGTGCTTTTGCCATAGAGAGGGGATTTCTCATTGTAAACCTCCGCAGGGATAGGGAACTGAGGCAATAGAGAGGAAGAGAAAACAAGCAACTCCAAAACATTTCTGCTAGTTCAGATTTCAGCCAGCTTGGCAAGCTCTTTACGCGGTGTTTAAACACAACAGACCCTGAGTCACTAGCCTTAATTCAGCTTCAGGCCTTCCACGCCTCTGATCCCAATCCAAGTCCTACTTACACCAGACCTTTATCAAACATTCACCCTGGCTACTCCATCCAGATGAAAGATACCCTCAGCTGCCTCGTCTTCTCTGGCAGGGGCAGCGTTACGGCCTGTCTAAACTAATAGCTGACAGTTCCTAGAGGTATTTACATAGTTGAAGCTGTAGCTTTAGATGTGTCCCAACTACTTTCGGTTGTAAAACATGATGGGCCTGAGACACAGTGTCATATCCTTAGATACGCTCCACTTCCCCTGCCAGTTCTAGTGAGGATTTTTTCCCCGAGAGTAAGAAAAATATTTGCCCCAAGGTGAAGCAAGATGCTGCTCTTAAGGAACTAATTTTATTTAGTACCAGCTGGGATTTGGCCACCTGTAGGAAGTATAAACAGCCTCTTTCTTCTTTGAAAGTCATAGAAGGAAAGAAATACCACATCTGAAACACAGCAGTGGAAAAAAACCCCCATGTTTGAAGGTGTAGGAATGGACAGTCGCACGTGTGGGTCGGTACAAAGCATTCTGGGGGAACCAAAGAAAGTTTCATTTTCACCGGTTAAGAAAGCACAGCGAAATTACTCTTGAGGCCAAAGGGATTTTAGCAGAACCCAACAGTTACTAGAGGCAACTGGAGAGCAACCTAGGAGACGGAAGAGTCTCCTTACCGTACAGCAGTTGCGGAGGACGCGAAAGAAAGGCTCATTTCACGCCGCAGCCCTTCCTTCCCTCCCCCAGACTGCACCTGCACATCAAGAGCAAATCGAAACCAGTCTATTCTAAACCCTGGTCTCATTTATTTTGAGGGACCCAGAGCGAGAGCGAGGCTGAGCCAGCATAACCAACGGAGAAACTTGTTTCTCAGCGTGATTGCCCCTCTCCGGTGGCAAAGGCCTGGCCAGTACCTCCAGGATCACAAAGCCAGCTGAAAGTAGGGCATGCCCATTAAGCTCCCAATCCTTCTTACACGGCCACGAGAGTTTGCACATGTCTTTCTCCTTTGGGTTTTAGCCAGAGTCCAGCCCTTTTGGGCACCATAACACAGCTGAATGGTTTAGATCCTTTTGTTCCAGCTGACAAACAACTTAGCCCTCCCCCGCCAGCAACAATACAACCGGAGCTAGGATTTGTGTGTCCTCTGAGCAAGGATACAGGCTTTGTGCCTTGCTGAGCTGTCTTTGCAAGGACTGCCAACACTCACAGCTGATTAAGCCTGCAGTGCTTTCTCCTTTTGCCTGCTCGCAGACAGATGTCAGAAAGAAGCTGAGCGAAACAGCACATGCAGCTAGAGCTCTGCACCTAGGAGCGTTAAAGCAGACTGTTAGGGATTAAATAAATTAAACCAGAGGGGAGCTTAACACATTCTCTCTAGACTTCATTTCTACCTGGCATGCAATTCTGAGTAAGAAACATCCCAGCCTTTCAAAGAAACACTTTATTCTGGAAGGTGGCTCAACTCAGTAGGCAGGAAGGACTGTATTTGGAAAGCTTTTGCCACCACCACGTGGCTGAAACCGTGGCTGCAGCCCACCAAACAGCCAGCGAGGAGCAGCCCCACAGCCAGGCAAGCATTCCCAGGTTTGAACACCCATGCCGCATACATAAATAAAGCGCGTACAACTAATTATTAAATATTATATATTTCATTTACTTTGAACTCCAAAACACACTAACAACTTGTAGTAAGGCATGAATTACTGCTGATAACCTGTCAGTTAAGGGATTACAAACAGCGTAAGCCCAACTTGCAAGAGACAACATGCATTTTCTGTATGTTGCTGTAGCCTGGTCTGCTGTGTTTCACCTCCAGTCAGCTCCAGGGTTGCTAGGGTTATCCTGGGCTTCACAGAGTAGGGCTGCCTGTTATCCCAGGCCTGACAGTTTTAAAGAAAAAGGCTCCATGTAAAAGAAAGCTAAAGTGCTAGATTATCTTCCTTAGTCCCTTCCTCCCCAGTTAGGCATCAGCCATGGAAAAGCTGAGCCCTTCACTGGGCAGATGTTCACACAGCTGGATCGTTAACTGCCAATTGCAGTCTTCCTAGAAGCTGCAGGGCAGCCTTCCTTCTCCATTATTCTCTTGGTGGGGAGACAAAACCTGGCAGTGAGGTTTCACATTAGTCCAAGGTGCTATATTTCAACTGAAAGAAAACAGCAGCCTGCTGCCTCCTCTCTAGCACTTCACAGGCACTGAGATACTCAGCCGTGACATGTGGCATTTGGGACAGGGGCCTGTTCTTCTGATATTCTCTCAGTAAAACACATCACCCCTGGCCACTGGCGAAGTGGGTGAAACTCAAACTTGATCATAAAATGGAACTTGGATGCGATAATGGATAGGAATCCCCAGTTCAAACTGCCTTCCCCCTAAAACCTGTATGTTATTCACTGAGCAGGAATCAAGGTTTTCTTGAGAGATTAGCAGCTAGGAACAGTTCTGGATAAGCGGTCATGGCAAGTCAGGCAAAAAAAGCTTCCCAGTGTGATTCCATCTGCAGTAGCTTGAATGCCTGAAGTGAAAGAACCTGATGAACGTGGCTGAATTCTCACAACGAGAAGCTAGTCATCGATGGTGTTCCTCATCAGCATGCCAAAGAAAAAGGCTGAAACTCCTGGTACGTGACCAGCACAGATCTGTAACATCCGGAGAAGTCGCCGAGCAGTGGCAGTTCGTACCCCTTCCAACTGGAAACAAAACAGAGATGTTATTTAATCTGTAGAAAAGATGAAAAGCAGTGCTAAGCTGTGATAAAAGAAAGAACCAGAGCAGGCATTAAGTATGGTTCAGAGCAGCTAGCTACAGAAAACCCCAAACAAGCCCATTTTCTTCCCTAATGCTGAGGAAGGTACAGCGTTGTCAGCTGAAACCCCTAAAGGTCTTGCCAAAGGCACAGGTACTACCTGCTGGTGGGGAAGCAGTCTGAGGGTGGAATGACGAGTACATGGAAAAATGAAGCGTGCTACCACTGAATGCCACTCTCCCCCCAGCTTTTCAGACCAAGCAGGTAATTGGAAAGAGTGACATATCAGATGGCAAAACAGTCTGTGAAGCAACAAAGCCTGGCTAATAGGAAGCATTACGTGGGCAAGAGTCACGTGGCAAACAACAGCTCAGGGGCTCCCAGGAAGAGAAACGCCGCAAGGAACAAGCGTACCAAGGCTCTGCATATCAGAGAAGTCTTTGTTAATTTAGACTTGGCTTCCTGAGGCTTTGAAGTAGCAGAGCAAGGAGCAGGTAGCCTAGAAGATTCATTTCAAGAACAGTCAGACTTCTGTACCTCTACTGTTCTTGTAGAAAGAGTCTAGTCTCTGACACTTATACAAGACAGTAGCATAAGCACATATAGTTACTGCTGCTGTAATGATGTTCCTAAGGATCAGAGAGCAGTGGAATCCACAAATCCCTTCAGACACCAAATAAGCACCTTACCTCCAGCTCACACAACAGCACAGGACTGCAGTAGTCTTCCCCCAGTTTCCAGATGGCGTTCATATCTATGCTGCAGTAGTTCACCCTGCCAACTACAGAAAAAGTTTTCCCACGTTACGAGCCCATAATCAGTGAAGAAAAGCACTGAGGAAGTCCACATACACGAAATGATCCAGAGCTGATTTTGAGAGCACTGCAGAAGGTAAGGCAACAGTGAGCAGTACAGAGCGATACAAGATTTGCAACGGAATTAGCACAGAAGTCATTCATAATACTGACAGCAGGAATAATACTGCCACATTAATGAGTACGGCAACATTAACATTTTGGATAAAGGATGAGTACACTATCAGCAGGGACAGAATCTTCTACTCATTAATCAGAAGTCCTCCTGGCTCACATGGTATCACAGAGTGATGTTTCCAAAGTCTTCACCCCATGAGGAGAGCATAGGACAACACCAAGACTCTTTTCCACCCCAGAATGAGGTTTCCTGGCCCCCAAAATTTCAGGGACACAGCACCTTTGCTCCAACACTGAGCAGTATAAGCTGGCTCCTCCAGTTCCTCAGAGCTGATGTATGGAGGGTATGCAGAAAAGCACCCTCCCCACTTTTGGAGGAGGAGGAAAAAAAGAGATTAAAGGCACAACAGAGCCAGACAGTACACAGCAGGGATACCAGTCTTGTATTAAAACTATACTTAATAGTTTAGTAGCTCATCCATTTAGATTCATTTTATTATCACGGTATCATATGCTCCTCACTGCTCATTAAGATTATCATTAAAAGATCTGCAAAAGCAGAAAGAACAGACTTCTGCAGTGCCACAGGAAAAAAAAAGAAATCGGTAAGACAAATCATTTTCAGGGATTAGGGGCAGAGAAGACTCTTCTGAGGTCTGACTGGCAAAAACAAAAAGGAGAGAGCAAGCGAGCACAAGAGAACAGTGTTTTATTTAAGAAAACAATTAAAAAAAAAAAAGACAGATGAGTTCAGATATAATTTAAACAAAGCTTTTGACAAAGCCCCTGGTTTCCTTTGTTTTGTTTCAACTTAAGTCACTGCCTAGTTTTAAGGACAGCAACAGTGAGTGGTGCTGCTCAGAGAGGAGGAAGAGGGAAGGTGCCATACATACCCCCAGTGACCAGAAAGCACACTTTCCCCAGGAAGAACTGGACATCCACATGAGCTAGGGAAGCTTCGACATTCTTCAAGCTGTCAGAAAAGCACAGACAATCCTGTTAGACAGGGAGGTAAAACCAGTGCAGCATAAGGACAAAGGGAATAAACTTGCAGAAGCATAATTAGAAAACCAATGATGTTAACATCTGCTGGTCTCTGAGCCAGCAGAGTTATGCTCCATGCTAAAAGCACGGCAGCAGAGACCTCCGCAATACCCACGACTGTTCAATAATCCAGCACGTATCCTTTCTGCCCAAGGCTCGGTTAGTCTTCGTTTGAATGGTGTCCTCCATGATCTGCAGACACTAAGCATCCAAACTCATTAACATCCAACGAGACTTCAGCACTACTTCGGCTCTTTCAGAAGAGCTAGCCCACACATTTCTGCAGCACCATCTGCGCTTTAAGTATGCAGCTGGGCCTGTCATTTTTGGTAAATGAGAGCCCAGGCTCATCAGTCACAAGTTAAGTAAGTAAGTAAGTAATAAAATGCTGACTTTTGTGCCTTAGCAAGTCTTTACTTATGGCCTGGGGACACAAGTATTTCTACCAAGATGAGCATGAGATGAGAGAAAAGAGATCAATCCCTGCAGAGCTTTCTCTTTTGCCTAGAGCCATCCATAGTGCTGATCCCTCTTGATCAGCAGTATCAGTGACCGCAGCAACCACCTGGTTATTAGGTAGCGCTGCCCAGCGTGCATCAGCCATCTGCATAGTACAGAACTTAATAGCACCACCATCGTTTCCACCTAATTTTACAGACAGCATCTTTCCAAAGCTCAGTTCCTCTCACCCCATGTCTGGATCCAGGAATAAATTCTGTCTTCTCTGCTATGGCAATTTAGTGTACAACAGGCATGACACTGGACAGAGCAGTTCAGTCCTAATCCATTGTCAGAGGCCAGAAAACCACCGTATGTATTACTGAGCTCTCCCATCACAGCAAGTTTTGGGCTTGAAATCCACTAGTCAGCAATTCTGACACAGTTAAAAAACCCCATAGATTTAGCCATCAATCCAAGAAACGCTATCAGTTTCCCCCCTCGTACTTTTGCCCTTCTTTTACCTGTGCTTGCTCTTGATGTCAATGATAAACACGATCAGATCTATCCCGGGCCGAAGGTGATCCCTCTCTGGGGGTAAGGGGAGGGATGCAGCAAGGTGACTGAAAGATAATAAATTGGTCAGTTTAACCAAACAGCTTGGCAAGGCAGCACCCACTTAGCCATAACCACGTAACGAGTTACCAGGAAGCCCGCTAATTACTAAATACGTAGGCACTGAAGAGACACCGTGATTCTCCAAGCGGTGTTCTCGTATCCGAAGCCTACTCACAGTTGCCGACAGCCACGATGATAATTTGCTAGACAAGGTTGTTTATAGTGGGAAGCTTATTAGAGCATAACAAGACTCTCAGAAACGTTTTCTCCCCACAGATCTGTACGGCAGTCATTTGATTTAATTGTTAAGAAGAGTCCTTCCTAACAGAGCGAACCCCAGCGCTCTACTGGTATACTCTGCTGCCAAGTTTCAGTGAAAACGCATCAGTGCTTCCGGGTCACGCCCCAGAGATGCTGCTCATACCCTCACGCCGCAGCAGCTACCTTCTTGGCTGTCCATGCTACAGAAAGTTGTGTTGTAGTCACAAAACCTTAAACCAGAAATTTGTGATTAGTACAGCTTCATAGATGAAGTCAGAAAGAGCTTACCGCTTCTATCAGACCATTATCCCCCTTTGTATCCCTTTCACTCTGTCCGCAGTTACTCGGTTAGTTAAGGTGACTACACAATACCACCGCTGCTGATACAGCCGTCGGAAGGGTGAGGAGTTTGTGTCTCATCCCACTGGAGGGGGAGAGGAAAGATTCAGTAGTGCATATCTAGGCCTTCCACAGGGAAGAGTATTATCAGCACTGTATTTTTGGGAAATCACCCGAAAAATAGATTGGATGAACAAAAATCCCAGCATTTCAGTCTCCCTCACAATCCACTTCCAGAGAGGAAGTCAAGGGATAAACACTAATCTTGGTGTCCTTTGGGAATATTGCTTCTAACAATTAAATCTTAAGGACTTAAGAGTTTTCCCCCAGCAGCTACAGACCACAGTGCACGTTTCCTTCTCCCACGTCCAGTTTGTAGTTTTTGTCTGCCAGACTCCAGATAAAGGTGGTTTGTTTCCTATTTTTAAGAACGGAATGCTTTAATGAAGACATGCCGAAACTAACACAAGACACCAGCCAAGTGTGCTTGAAAGACAAATTGCAACACAAACAAGCTTACAGATTTAAGGTGCAATTTAGGGACAAGATGTGATGAAAATACCAGATTGCATTGTCTGGGGAGGGGAGGAAAGCTCCATGATTCGGAATTCTATTATATTTAAACCACCATCACCAAGTGATAGCAGCCTCCAGATCTGTGCTACAGAAGACTTTCTCCCTCCCCATCGGGAAGATACACAAGAAACCCAGCCCTGCAATTCTTCTCCCAACAGCTGTATCTGGCATATACCTGCCAGACAAGGTACCATCTTACTCTGTAATGTGGATAATCCCAAAGCAACACAGGGGGGAAAGAAAACCATCATGGACTTCTACCTCCCTCGTGACACTAGCACAGGGAATTATCTTGCTCTGTGCTACAAGCATAAGTTTCCACACCTTTGGGTAGTTACCCAGATGTAGTAGCCATCTAGTTATGGCACTCCACAGCTCACCTGAGGCTGAAGGATTTGCATAGACAATCAGGTAATTAATTTAGTATTAGCACAACCATCCAAGGTGCCATGACCAGAGCAGTCCGACTACTCTAACTGGCTAGTACATTAGCTGGGGTTCGCCTTTGCTGCATAGCCTTGGATTACAGCAGTGAAGTAACACAAACACCTTCTGAAGAGCTGACTAAACTCATTTGGTCTTGGCAAGAGAGCTGTCAGGGACATTATATCATAAGAAGTTAGTTAATCAAGCTTTTAAGACAGAACTTGTCACGCAGTTAAAATTTCAAATGCAGCTTAATAGCTCGAGGAGAAAAAGCACGTGCACGCATCCAAACCAGAAGACGGCTATGAAAAGCACCGAACGTCACGGACATCTTTCGGGAAAAGTTGTTTGGTTTCAAGTAGTTGCAAGCATCGTACTTGTCCCAGTTTGTCCCTGGGTCTTTAATTCCTGTTTATGTCTGTCTCCCAGCAGAAAAAAAGATCAATCTGAGCCGCCTCACGCCCTTCCAACGTGTTAATCGAACACCCCTGCAACACGCAAAGGGCAGCGGTATGTGCTAAGGGAACACGACAAATACGTGAGAATTATTCCCAAATATTTGGGCGTGATGATTTCTAATGAATTCCCTCTAACCGTGCCCAGGCTGCTTGCCCTGAGGACAGGGCGGTTTGCCTCCGGCAGCTGCCGGCCACATCCGTGCGGTGCTGCGCTCTAGCGTTCGCCAGGGCGAGTCCTCTCCCCGCCCGAGCGCCCTGCAGTTCCAGCCGCAGCCGCTCGGGCACAACCCGCAGTTACACGCCGCGCCTGAAGCGGACACTTTCCGTGACCCGGCGTCACAGCCGCCGCTCGAGCTCCGCCGCTCGGGCCCCATCGCTCGGGCAAGGCGGCGGAGGGGCCCCCGGGGCGACCCCGCTACGGGCCTGCGGCCGGCGCGCCCCCCTCCCCACCACTCACATGCCGATGTTGAAGCCGCTCTTCTCCCGCAGGATCGCCTCCGCCAGCTTCTGCTGCAGGCCTTCGTCCGAACCCACCAGCTGCGCGGACAGGAGGGAAAAGCACGGTCAGAGGCGGCTGCGGAGGCGGCGCCCAGCCGGGGACAGCCCCGCGGCCCGGCCCGCGCTCACCGCCGACCCCGCGTGAGCCGGGGCCCTGCACGGCCGCCCCCGCGAGCCAGGGCCGGGGCCGTTGTCCTCCGAGGCGCGTCCCGCAGGGACCCCGGACGCCGACCGCAGGGGCCGGACCTACCAGCAGGGCGACGGAGTTGAGCGCCGGGAGCTTGTCGAAGGCCAGCAGCACCGACATCCCCGCGGAAGGCGCCGCCGCCCGCCCGCCCGCCGGGATTCAAACCGCCGCCGACGTAGGGCGTGGGGGGGCGGGGCCTGAGGGGAGGGGCGGGGCGCTCGGGGCGCGGTGGGGAGCGGGCGGGCGGCAGGGGGCGCTCCGAGGCTTCTGGTCTTCTGGGACAAGCGGGAACGGCCCCAGGTTCGGCCGGGGGAGGTTTGGGTTGGCTATTAGGGAAAAGTTCTTCACCGAAAGGGCTGTCAGACGTTGGAACGGGCTGCCCAGGGAGGTGGTTGAGTCCCCAGCCCTGGAGGGATTCAGAAGCTGTGAGGATGTGGCGCTCCAGGACGTGGTTCAGTGCTGGACTTGGCAGTGCTGAAGCAATGCTTGGACTTGATGATCCCCTAAAAGTCTTTTCCAACCTACAGGATTCCATGATTCTGTTCTTGCAGCATCCAGGTGTCCTGGGGGGCAGTGGTGCCGGAGGCACTTCCCCGTGCCACCCGACGACGCTCGAGGGTTCCAAAGGTGCGTGGGAGGGGTAGGATGCTGGCCTCGCTTTGGCTGCCCAGGGGTATCGTGGACAGCCCTACGCTCCCAGGAAGCAAGGTGTTTATTTCCAGGGCCGGCTGTCCCCCTGGTCCTTGTGATGAGCTGGTGCCCGTTAGTTTGCTCAAGCCTGAACAATACCAAAGGCTCCAGTAAAATTCCACTATTCCTCACATCCCTGTGTATAGCGTGAACTGACAGGTGCTAACAAAGTTAGGACACCTCCATGCTATGAAGGCTGCTTGATATAATAGCCAGGGGAGGGAATTTCCCTAACAGCATACAGCAGCAGCGCCCGGCTTGGCACGCTGAATTGTTCTGCACAAAGTTTTGCGGCAGCTCCAGCAGCCCCAACCTCCATCCTGCCCCCTTTTGGGCACCTTCCCCCTCACCCCCAGTGGCTGGCCGGCCTCTGTCCGGCCCAGTGCTCCCCTGCCCGTGATGCAGGCGAAGGGGTCTGTGCAGAAGCACTGTGGTTATGGAGGTGGGCTGAGCTTTCCTCACTCCAAGGTCAGAGCAGGAGGATGATGTGCCGTGATGTAAAGCCCTCAGACGTCCAGTGTCCCTTGGTGGTCTGTGGTCCACCTTGCTGCACCTCTTGCTCTTTGCTTCATCCCCGGATTTGGCTCTAGCTTGGTGTGGAGGGGGTCCAGAACCCCCTCAGATGCCGCCTGGGACTGGCTATCCCTGCCCCTTCAACCAGGGCACCTCCGAATAGCAGGAGATGTGCCAGGGGAAGGAAGATGCGTCTCCCCCTGTGCGGTGAGCCGGAGAGGGGAGGCGGAGGGTAGAGAGGGGGGTTTAATGTAAGCTGACATCACATGGCTGCTGTGGCTTTTTTGATCTTGACAAAGGCAGACGGTTCTGCTCCTTGCCAGCATGAGACAAATTACAGGTGAAGCAGAAGAGATTACAGGATATTTCTGGTTGTTGTTGAGTTCAGCAGGGGGAAGGGAGGATGAATCCAGGGCAGACGTGTCCTAAAGAAGGGAGGCAGGCAGATGCAATAAATAATGAGAGCCAGCTCCCGGATCGGGGGAATGGAGAGAGCAACTGGGACAATGGTCCTCTTGGGCTGCTGGAGGTGAAGAAATATGCTAAAAGTGCAGCACCCACCCAAAAGGTGGGTTTCTCCTCTTTCAGCCTCCTACTACTCCCTAGTGCCTGCTCTCTGGCCCTGCAGAAGGCCCTGAGTGGCACTGTCCAGTTGGGGACATGCTCACTGTCCCCTCTGTCACTGCAGGCTTCTGGTGACACCAGTGCCTGTTGAGGTTCCATGTGTCCAGTGGAGCCTCTTTCCTCCTGGGATGCAGAGCCGTTGCACGACAGCTGGCACGGTGAGCTGTGCCAGGCAGATTCACTTTGCTTTCCTTCCTCTTTGAAACGCAGGCAGGGATGCTCCACGCAGGGATGCAAAGCCTCCAGAGCAAGCTCTGCTCTGTGGGAAACCAAGGGGGGAGAACAGGAGTCGTTGTCCTGCACCCTTGTTGGCTATTTACCCATGGGCCAAGGGGTGTAAATCAGATCTAATGTCAAAGGGTAGCATGTAAAAACTGTTTTTCATGGCAGACAATGGCATAAGGAGGTGGAGACTCAAGCTGGCAATGTGCCTGCAGCTCTTGTCTAAATCTGTGCCTTGGCAAGGAGAGGAGGGGAGAGGGATGAGACTCGGTTGGTGTCGGAGGCTGGGATGTATTTTACATATCACTGCGTGACTGTCAGGCTGTTTCACGTCTCTCCGCCCCATTTCCAGTTTGCACAGTGGGAATAATGAGTCGATCTCCACATCAGAGAGGTGCAGGGGGGCTGAGGGAGGGGTGTTAGTGCACTGGCCCCCAGCACAGGCAGAAGAGGCAAGAGCAGGGCATGATATGGAAGGGGAGAGCTCCCGATTGCACTCTGTGGGCCATTGTACGTTGCTCTGGTAGCGTAAACCATTCCAAAAATGAGTACAAGTGTAATGTAGCCCATGTGAAGGTGCTCTGGTGCTGCCAATGAAGGCAATTAGCATCAGCAAGACTTGGCCTGGCTATCCCCAGTGCTCCCCGGGAATGCCTCAGCGGGACAGCACCAGCTGCTACAAAAAATATGACACAAGACACATTGCCCTCGGGTATCTTTGGCCAATTTGCTGTGTGCTTCATCCAGTGGGTTGGTGACAGAATCTTGGGATATTTTCTCTCTGAGTTCTCTTTGGGTTCTCCCCAAGTCGTCAGAGGAGCAATAGAGACCAGCTTTGGAGATGGTTTCGGGAGCAGCGCTGACCCCAGCATAGTCCCAGTTGTCCCAGCACCCGCTGCCAGACCTCCTGGCGGTGTGACTTCATCCCAGCCCTGTTCAAAACAGGTTTTGTGAGATGTCGCCTGGCCATGAGTCGCTGGCTCCGGGCTGACCCCTTGCAGCGCTGCCTGGGTAGTGCGCAGAATACAAATGTGCGTGTATTTGATTGTGCTTGTTCTCTCACTAATAGACAAAAACCATGTCATTTGCAGCAAGTGCAGATTATTAGGGAAACTAATGACATTTCCACATATGTTGCTGGCAACTTCAGCTTCCTTTGGCAAAGGCTCTCTCCAGCTATCGTTAGGCCCAAAGTAAGTCAGCTTTTTCCATTCTGCTCTTTAATTTAACCCACCACACACATCTCAGCTTTTGGATCAACTCAGCAAAGCTTCTCAAATGGGTTTTCTTATTTGAAGCTGCAGAAGCACCCCAAAGGCAGGTTACTCTGCTTTCCCACCGGAGTCTCTGCATGATGTCCTGCCATACATCCAGGGTGCCTTCTGCATCCTGCGGCAGCTCCCTCACCTCCAGCAGCAGAGCAGGGAAGCATTTCTGCGGCCCTTGCTGGAGTTTTGTCCTCTACTGCAGACCTCAGGGGAGATTAGTTTGATAAAGTCCATTTTCTCCTATGCCCCTACCCACCTTGGGAGAGTAGTATTTGGGGGGTTGGTATTACCTTAAAGATGGGCAGAGACTTGTGTCCGATCATCTCAGAAGATGCTGATAAAAACCTAAAGGACTCTAAAGACCAGTGAGGAAACTTGTTAGGAAGAACTGGAATAACACTTAATCAGGCTTGGGATTAAGCTAAACTCAGGATGTCGTTTGTGCTGTGATTTATGGGCATGTTACAAGCAGGAGGCATGTACTTGAGGTTGCCCAACCACCTCCTCTTTCTCCACCAGAGCTTTTGTCTGAGAAGGGTTTCATGATTTCTGCTCTGGCTGGGTGGCCCTCTCACGTCAAACCTGACCTCATGCTCACCTTCATCGCGCAGGTGAAGTTGTGGCTGCCCAGAGATATGGAGGGAGTCGGAGGCTTGGTGGTGAGCAGGTATCCTGGGGTGAACAGCTTTTGGGGGCTCATGTGTGCACAGCTGCTCAGGGGCTTCCTCCAAGCTAGGTGGAAGGGACTGGAAGCCCCCCAGGCACCAGGCAAGATGATATACACACGTTTATGCCTGGAAGATGCTGAGTGGCACACGGCAGCCTTACGCATGGTGAAAGCTGAACTGCAGCTGAAGTGTTGCCATGTGGTTTGAGCTGTACGTGGCACGTCAACGCCTGGAGCCATCTCGATGCTGCAGCTCTTGTCCTTGGAAATCAAAGGACGTGACAGCACCTGGGAGCCCTGTCACGGGCAGCATGCAGCTGCTGCAGCATCAGAAGCAGAGGGTCTGCAGGCGTGTCCCAGCTCCAGCAGCACGAAGCCCTGTGCTCATTTCCCACTGCCTGCATGGCAGGGAAATGAGCCAGGGGAAATAATGACCCCAAGAGACAAAATGATTGCTGTTCTGGGGTTTTGACTGCAAGAGCAGCATGCTAGCACTAAGCCTGAATTTAAACCCAGGGAGAAGTTGCAGCCTGTGCTGGTTTCATTCAGGACACAGTTAATTTTCTTCACAGTAGCTGGTGTGAGACCGTGGTTTGGATTTACCCTGAGAAGAGCACTGATAACACATGTTTTTTAGTTGGTGCTAAGGAGTGGTTGTACCAATTCAAGGACTTTTTCAGCTTCTGATACCGCACCTGTGTTCCCAACTTGTCATTACAAGCAGCATGGGGGGACACAGCTAGGACAGCTGACCCAAACTGACCAAAGGGGTATTTCATTCCACAGCATGTCATGCTCGGTTGGGGTGGGATGGGGGGCCAGGCAGTTAGTTGGTGGGTCTGTTGGTTTTCTCAGTCCCTCTCTCGCCCATGGGTCTCGCTCCAACTCTGGTGTGATCACTCTCCAGGGCTCGTTCAGACTCTGCTCTTGGGCTTTTGGGCTTAGACTCTCTGGCTCTCTCACTACTCAGGACCTGGCTGTGTATCAGGTGGTGAGCGATTGTATAATTTGTTTTATTTTCCATTATTTTCATTACATATTAGTAGTAATATTTTCATTACTTATTATTAGTAGTATTGTTAATATTATTAGTATCACTACTTTATTCATTTATACTCAATTATTAAATTGTTCTTATCTTAATCCACAAGCATCCTTGACTTTTCCTCCAATTCTCCTTCACTGGAGGAGGATGGAGGGAGGTGAGCGAGCAGCTGTTTGGTACTCAGTTGCTGAAGGGGATTGAACCACGACACAGCCCGATGGACACACACTGAGCAGTCTCCTGGAGAAATGAATGGTCTCCTGTCTTGTGACAGCCACTGCTGGTCTCCCTCTCATTTTCTTTGCATACCTGGAAAGCTGTTTCCCTTCTGCCCTCTCAAATGCACTGTGTCTTTGTCTGCCCCGGGTAGGCTCTGGGAACACAACGCACAATATCCATTCAACATAATTTTTTAAAAATCTGTTTGGCTTTTGGTTTGTCCAAATGACATGTTTCTCTCCCAGGATGGTCAAAACTGTGAGGCTAGTGATTTTCTCCCTCTGCAGTGGGGTTAGCGAAGCAGTTACCACGCTGATAGTCAAGGTGGGTATTGTGGCAGAAATCCAGTGAGGTTAAAATTAAGGTGTGATTGCAGGCTCCTCTCTGGAGGCACATGGCAGTCATCTGGAGTGCCCACCTTGCTGGAGCACGCCAAGAAGCAGCTAGCTAATCCTAATGGATCTGATGCTCTGTGCAGATATTCTGCTAGGTACGGGGGGGAATCGCAAGCCTGTACTCAATGCTTCTAAGCTATTATGAAGTTACATCAAGCAGAAGTGGGACTCGGGAGGACAAAAGGAGGATGAAAAGGAAATCACGGAGCACGCCAGCCAGCTCCTACGGCTCCCAGCACAGCCCTGTCTCTGCACTGATGGATGAAACCCCGGCGCAGACCAGGCGACAGAACCCCTCGGGTGCATTACCTCTGGAGCCAGCAAGTGCACATGGGCTCTGTCATCATCCACAGCTTGGCCTGGGGAGGGGATGAACCCATTTGTGCCTGACACACGATCTACTGGGAAGCCGCACGTCACGGCTCCTGGTGCTTCAGTGGGTAGCGGGCACAAATTCGGGCCTCAAAGGGTTTGGTGGATTTTATTAGCCCTGCAAACCTTCACAAGCACACCCTGCAGCACACCTGAAGGGCTGTAGGCATCAGGGATGAAGCTGGCAGGGCTGGAGAGAACAGGCAGGAGGGCAGGCAGCTCTCGGGGCTGGAGCCAGTTGTTTGATTGACTTTGTTAAAACAGTTTTCTGTCAAACAACGTCTGGGTCACAGTGAAAATTTCTCTGTGTACAGAAAAAAAACCAAACCCAACCGAAAAAACCAAAGCAGTTGGGTTGTTCCAATTTCTGTGCTGCTGAAGAGCCTTTAACAAAAAGGTTTAAACAAAACTGCTTCGGTCAGCAGCAGCAATGACAGCCAGGTATGGATTCAGGAAATGAGGTATTTCACTGAAAGCCAAAATGGTACTTCAGATGGCAACGTTTTTCCTGTTTGCTGCTGTAAGATACTTTTGGTCAAAGTGTTGATTCTTTTCTTTTTGCATAAACCCCCTAAAAGGAGTACTAACCGCCCTGCCCCTTCCACCTCTCCCTCTCTCTGTCTCCATCCCACACTCTGGGGTGGGCACGCTGCTGTATCTGTGGAGCCCTAAAATCCCGTAAACCTCCATCATCCCGAGCACATCTCCCCAGCATTCCTCCCCCTCCCCAGCCCCATCCTTCCTCCTCAGCCCGGCGGAGAGCGGGTCCTCCGGCGCTGCAGCCGGATGGTGCGGGAGGAGGGAGAGCATCCCTGGCCGCCTCTCCCGTGGCTCTCGCCCGAGTACCATGTGCGGGTGAGCTCGGGAGGCCGGTTGCCATAACAACTGCTGCTAAAATGTGTCCGTCGTGTCCCCCCCCCGCCCCGCGCGGATGCTCTTGCTTACAGCCTCTTCTTTAGGGGGAGGGGGTGACGGTGGGGTGCCCTGGGGAGGAAGGAGGGGGCGGGCGCTCCCGGGGAAGCGATGGGGGAAGCCCCCGGGAGCCCCCGCGGGAAATGAGGCCGCGCCGCCGGCTCCGTGTTATCATCCCCGCACCCCCCCGCCAGCCGCGGCCGCTCCCGCCCCGCGCCTGTCGCCTCTCGCTGTCGCCCGTCTCTCCCGCAGCGGGGTCCCTTCTCCGTGGCGCTGCCGGTCTGGGAAAGGAGCCTGACTCATCCCGGCTGGGCCCCGGGACCATCACCCCCCACACACCCCGCGGAACGAGGTAGGTGGCGCGGTGCCGGGAAGGTGGCGGGCGCTTGTCGGGGGTGCGATGCATCGGAGGGGGATGTCGCGACCGGGTCCGCATCCGTCGGCAGCTCTCTGCCCCGAGCTGCAAGCTGCTCCGGGGTGCCCAGTGCTGGGGGCATCTTCCGTGGTAGGGGCGAGCCCATGGCCAGTAGCACAGCGACCTGGTTTGTGCTCCCGACCATGCACACGGGGAGGGGTTTGTCCCTAAAGTCACCGTGTCTTGACCCTCTGCACAGCCACCACTTCTGCTTCACACACACACACACACACACCCCCGCCTGGCCACCCCTGCGTGTCCCTGTCTCCTGTAAAGTCCCTTTCTGTGCTCCTGGCCTCCCATGAGCAGGTTCTGCCCCGTCACTTGCAGCGTGTCCCCCGGGTCCCCAACGCAACTGCACCCATGGGCACCACGGGGGGCTGCGGGAGGTGGCACGGGGGATCCGGGGCGATGGCATGGGAGATCCGGGGGTGACACTGAAGGACAGCAGCTGGATGATGTGTGTAGCAGGGGTTTAAAAAGGGTCAGTCGGCTTACCTCTGGGATGCTGCCTCAGCTGAAAGACCCGGGATTCCCTTGTGCCTGTGGGGGGACACGGATGTCCCACTGCAAAACGGGGTGCTGAGACCAACCGGTCCAGCAAGGGTTAAGGCACGTTTAATATCTGCAGAGCTGCTCCAGAAAGCTGACATCTTCCCAAATGAAACTCCCTCTTGTCAGCATTTGCAGCCAAAATCTGCTCACCCACCCCAGGGGAGCAAATGCTTCATCAGGCCGGCCTTAAGAGGCTGGAGGGGGGCTCCAACACCCCGCCCAGCACTCGGCTTGGCCACGGTGAAGACCCTTCGTTGGGGGAGCAGGGTCGAGCGAGCGGTGGGGGGATGCGGTGCGAGGTGAGGGCTGCATAGCAAGTAGGGTGAAGAAGAGGTTGCTGGCGAGGAGCTGGGAAATGCTGGCTCTGGCAGTCGCGGAGGAAGGATAGATGGGGAAGTCTGTAGGGCTGTGCTTTATTGCGGTGGTTTGGGAGGGCAGCGTCACTCCTAGCTTCGGGAAGCAGAGGATCAGGGAAGGAGGTTGCTGGCTTTCCTTCTGTCACCTCAGGGAGGGTTCTAAGCCAGAGCCGTTTTCCCAGGCTCCCTAACCCTGCCCATTGCTGTCACCAATCGGGGACTGGTATCAGCTGCTGGGGCACCTCTGGAGCAGGGTTTTGCAGCAGCCTTGGCCCCCCAGCCTGTGGGGTGCAGGAGGTGCACAGGGGCTGCTTTTGCAGAGCTGCACTGAGGGGTATCTGGCCAAACCCAGACCTCAGACCCTACTTCTGTGGGGGAGGGGATTTCTGCCTAGTTCCTTCCACGGTCCCTCAGAACGAGTTGAGCAAGGAAAACCCCACAGCGGGATCCCTGCTCCCCACAACATGCCTGTGATGTTATTATGGGCTGGGGTGGAGGGTTTCCTCCTGAGTTACTCACCTGAGGAAGGCAGAGGCAGCAACAAAGAGGCAGGAGCAGCACCCAGACTGCCCCTTTGCTCCCGACCAAATGTTGGATGATGCTGAGCCACCTGGTCCTGTTGCTCTCAATCGGGTGGAGTGGGGACTCAGCAAAAGGGAGAGGGAGACAGAAAAAAGTTCTCCAGGACTTGGCAATGGTAGGGGCAGTGCCATGGGTAGGAAAACCAAGGACTGCTGAAAGGAAAAGAGCTTGCTAGCAGGAGACAAAATCCACTGAGGTCTCCCCTGTCACGCAAAGAGAACAGATAAATAACAGCATCCCTGCCAACAAGTAGGAGGAACTCCAATGCTGGTAGTTTCTTGCTTATGCTAACAAGAACTGCAGCTCATTTCAGATCTAACCCTGTGACAAAAAGGGTGTTCAGAGGATAGAGATGAACATCATGCTTCCTGCTGTAGTCTTGGGGCAGCAGGTAGGGACGGGCTTTCCTGCTGCCAGAGGTGTCCAGCAGCGAAATGCTGCTGGGCACATCAGAATCAATGGGTGGCTGTGGTATAAAACCAAACAAAACCCCCCAACCTCCAGTGCGGGAAAGGGCCAGAAGTGGGGAGTGGGACAGAGAAGGTCAGAGCTCTCCCCACCCTCCCCTTAACCACCCCATGCAAGGGAGGTGAAGGACACATAGTTATTGGCAGAGGGGTGACTTGGGGGACCATTGCGGGTAGCAGCTTTCAGGTGTTTGGGAAAGCAGGAGCTCGACAAGGGCACAATTCCACCCTAACTCCATCCCCACTAAAGTCAAGGGGTGTTTCATCATGCCACCAAGGCGTGAAGGTTTTGGAAAGCCCTTCTTCTTGGATTTTGTGCCTGAGCCTGGCACTGTCATGCTTTCCCAAGCCCGAGGGTCCCAGTTCAATCCACCAAAGCCTGTGGTAAGTGGCATGCTCACCGTGCAAAACCCAGCAGCCCTGGCACCCTCCCTCCTAAAGGATGGGGATAAGGGATGAGCACAAATGTGCATCACTAAGCTCTTAAATGGCCCCCAGTCAGGATGCAATCCCTGAGCATGGGATCCACAGGGCTATAATGGTGGGGAGAGAGTGGGCCAGAGCGCCAGCAGGTTGTGGGGCTGGCACCCTGTCTGTCCACCCCTTCAGAAAGCTTCAGCCCTGCCAGCCGGACAGAGAGATGTGTGCTTCTTCTTGCTCCCTCATTTTTAGCTCCGGGGTTGACAGCCATCTAGGGACTGTTTTGTGTTCCCCAGGACAGTGCTGCTCCGATTCAGCACCCCGCACCTGGGTGGCGAGGGGCTCCTGGCAAGGCAGATCGGCTGCCCCGGTAAGTGGCTGCTACGGCACTGCAAGGTCCTCGAGCCCCGGCAAAGCAGGACACGGGAGGGTGCAGCAAGGGAGGGCTCAGCCCTGAGCTAGGCCAGCTCAGACTGGGAATTCTAAGGGGTTGTGGAGCATCAGGGGAAGGGGGCAGCAGATTTTCCCCCAGGCAGGAGATGAGAAGCGACCAAGCATGAAACGGAGTGCGGCGGGGCTGCAAGAAGGGGTGTGGGGAGGCTGGGCACTGCTGATGAGACCGATGTCTGTTGATGAAGCCCGGGGAGGTGTTTTTTGGGTGCTCCCACTGCATGAGCTTTCTCCCCTTCTGTCTGGCAGCCATGCCCCACTTCTTGGACTGGTTTGTGCCGGTGTACCTGATGATCTCCATTCTCATCCTGGTGGGCTTTGGAGCTTGCATTTACTACTTTGAGCCAGGACTCCAGGAAGCCCATAAGTGGCGAACGCAGAGGCCGATCATGGAACGAGACCTTCGGAAGACACTGATGATTCGGGACAACCTGGCCTTCGGGGTCCCTGAGGTCTGACATGCTGCCCATCGAGTCCAGAAGAGCCTCTCCTGGGTAGGCAGCAAGTCCACAAGCCTCGGTAGGGATGACAGTCCTGCCCCGCGCAAGCGGGGCTGGTCATCACTTCGCTCTCTGCTGATATGGGTCTTGTACTCACCATTCACCTTTCTGCCCCTTTGCTTCTTAAGCAAGGTTTGTGTGGCACTGTAGGCTCCGGGCTTCCCACGTGCTCGCAGCCCTTCACCCAGCCAAGGACTTCTGCTCCTCCCCATGGCTGAGGCTGATGAATGACTCAAATGAAAGGTCCCTTGTTAATCACTTGAGTTTGAGCTGCCTGGCATCTTGACATGACCCTCAGTAAGAAAGGTCTCTGCAGGGGTTCCAGGCTGGCAAAGGGATACAAAGCCTTTTACTCTAGGCACTGCATTTAATCTAACTCAGTCTGGGTTAATTGGATTAAATCTAACCCAGTCTGTTTAAGTCCAGGGGATATTTTGGGGAAAAATAAATGGGAATTCAACCCAGATCGTTGCTTCAGCTGAGCTCTTCACAGCACCCACCTTTGGCTTGCTGAAGGTCTGTGCAGAGCGGCCAAGGGCTCAGTGAGCCCCAGAGACTGAATGCCCTTATCCCTGCTAAAGGCACACCGCTTCTCTGTGTCTGTTTGGGAGATGGAGAACATCCATCCACCGATCCATCCATTCCAGATGCACTACCTTGAAATTAAAGATATTTACTAAAGCGGTTTGTCCAAGTCCTGTGTCAAGCTGAGAATATTCTGCAGCTCTCCACGAAGGGGTGTTGCCAGACTTTATCACATAAGCATCTCCCGATCTGTCTGACCTTCGGCCATGGGGTGAAACGGGACAGACTGGGAGGCAGCTTGCACTTGTTCAGTCCCCTGCACTCTGGAGTCCTATGGCATGGATGGGGTCTCCCTTAACCGTCATCCCAATGAAAGCTGTGACACATCCCTCGACCCTCTTTCCCTACATGCCTCTGAGAAGGGACATTGAGCGAAACGGGTCCATTGTACCACCTCTGCTTTCTGGACCCAAGATGTGTAATGTGGGACCAGCACAAAATCTCATGTTTATAGACTGTCTGCACTCCGGGCACAGTGGGGTCAGTGTGCCCCACTCCCACACATCCCAGGGGTTGTCAGTCGGTGCCACCAACCCAGTGTGCGTGTGTCTGCACATCCCTTGCTGTCACCTGGGCCTGCCAGTATGGGGGAGACCCATATCCCCAGCGTGCTCCCGGGGTGACCGGCTCCGTGCCATAGTCCCCGATGGCTCCTTTGGGCAGCGGGAGTCCCTCAGGCTGGCTGCCCAAATCTGCCACGGATCCTGGATGGGTTCATGTTCCTCAGCCTCTCCTGTGAAACTGTCAAGGGAGGTTTTCTTCTCCCATCCCAAGAAGAGGAGGAGATTGCACTGGGCTGGTTTAAGTGAGTGATGCTCCTTTGGTAATTGTCTGGGGATGAAACTTAATTTTTAGCTCTAAGGGGTTTGGCTGAGGAGGGAATGGATTGGGACATCCTGTGAATATCCTGGGTCTTCCTGGTACATTTCATCATTCCAGATTGCAATGGTATCACCATTCTCTTTCACATCAAAACCAGGCATGCTGGCAGGAGCTTTCTGACTCTGTTTCAGCCAGCAGACAAGTCCAGAGTTCGATTCAGCCAAAAAACAGAGGTTGTGATGTGAGTACCCAAACTGGGGAGTCTCGCTTGGCAGGGAAATGCAGTAAGTGGGATTACTGCTGCACCCAAACTTAAATTTGCCCTGGCGAGCAAAGGCTCAATGTGCAGGTGCAGCCTCAAACAGATAAATCCCACATACTTTTGTGCCTTGGGGACTTGGGGCTGCGAGAGGGAAATGCCATGGGGCGGGGCTGCATGGTCTGACATGCCACCCTCTGCTACATGGCTCACGTCCCCTGCCCTTACCTCCGAGTGCCAGCTTGGAAACCTGCTTCCTCACCTCGACTCCCTCATATCTGGGACGGCACTGCAAACGGACCCCAGCTGAGCCTTGGGCTAGCAATGAAAGACTCTGTACAGCAGCTGAGGGGCTAGAGTGCTCAGGGGCAGGTTGAACCATCCCTGTGGGAAGGGGAGCCTCGTGCCCACGGTCTACACCAGCTCAGGCTGCTCTGTCATCGCACCTCCTCCAAACCCACTTTTGCCTGCTGAGTCAAAAGAGAAGAGAGAAAACCACCAGCCTGGTGAAAACGAAAGGCTGGGTCTGCCACCACCGCTCTCTGGCATCCGCACGGATGGGGCTCCACGCGGGGGTCCCTTCTGCCCTCCTCTGTGTCGTCGCCGACACACAGTCCTGCGAGTTTTCACCTCTGCTCTGCCCGCCACTTGCCACAGAAACTGAGCAAAACAAGACAACAAACAGGTCAGGGCTGGACTAGAGAGAAACTATTTATTCATCTCCCCTGGCTTATGTTTTGCGCTGTTTAGTCCCCACGCAACCAATATTAAGCCGTGTATTTTCCATGGGCAAGAAGGATTTGATTGCCAACGGTGTCAAAATCCTTCCCAGTAGAATAAGTGTGTGACAAGCCACGTTGCGGATGGTTTATTTTCCTGTTGTTCCCCTGGGAGCTGCTCCCTCCAGCTCGGGCAGGCACCAAGGACCAGTCGGCGTTTCCTTTACAGCAGGGTAGGTCTTCGTCCGCCTGGTTTCTGCGCTGGCTACGCTGCCGGGCTATCTGGGAGTAATTAAGTTGAAGGCAAACGCTGCCTGAAAACTGAGACCGTTTCTTCCCTGTGGGACCTGTGCAGTCAGAGAGAGCTCAGGGGTGAGGGAAATAGTCACAGATACTGAATTAAGCAGGATAAAGCGTCAAAGAAGATACTTAATGCTGGAAATACTGCACAGCATCAGGTTGGTCTTTTCCACTTTCGCTGTCTCTTTACCTTTAAAGAAGTGGAGAAATTACACTGCCCGGAGCCCTGCTTTCCCCTAGCACTGCCCATGGCTAGCTGTGGGTCACAGACAGTGGCTGCCCCTCCACCCCTCAGCCCTGGCTACCTGACAGCAGATGAGCTTCACCCCTGCAAGTGCAGTGGGTGCTCTGCGTGCCCGTTTCTCCTTCTGTTCCGTTTGCCCACCAAACCAGGTGTATTCTCATCCCACCCCATCAAAACACCGTTCTCCTTTCCTCCTTGATTAGTGTGTTGCCCTTCAGTCTCTTACACAGAGGGAAGGTGTAGAGCGGCCAGCTGGCTCCCTGCGACAGATGCCCTCCTGACCCCGAAAACAGCCCAAAACTGGCAAAATGAAGAATCGATCAGAATAATGAAGAAGGAAAAGAGAATGAGGGAAAGAAGCATCAACCTGGATGAGCACCCAACAAGCGAACACTGAGCTTTCTCGTTGGGGCATAAATCGCTGAACTAGAATATGCCTTTTGAGGAGAAAAAAACAAGAGAGGAAGGGAAAACATTTCAAAAATTCAGATGTTTTCATGGTGGTTTTTTAAGGGCACTCGTTGTTCTCAGCAGCAGGCATCGTGGGCTCCCCACCTCCCGCCGTGGGAGCGGGGCAGGGGGCCGTGGGGCAGGGCTGCCCATGGCGGCGTGGGGCTGCCCGTGGTGTGGGGCTGCCGGGGGGCCAGGAGGGCACCGGGCAGGGGCAGGAGAGGCCATGGCGCCAGGCGTGGGAGCCAGCAGGGCAGGCGACAAGCGCCCCATTGTCCTGGACAGAAGAGGGCTGGCCAGGGCTGCGGCGGGGGCTCAGGCCCGTGGACAACGGCTGCGCCGGGGAACGCCGCGGCCCAGGCCCCGGGGGAAGGCCTGGGACCCCCGGCCCGACCCGGTCCGGCCCGCCATGGAGGAGGACGTCGCCCCTCACCGCAGCCGCCTGCCTGTCCCGGGCGGCCCCAGCAGCCGCATCCCGGGCCCCCCGCCGCGCCGGGACGGCCCCGTCGGCGGCCCCACCGACCCCACGAAGCGGAGCTGCCTCTCGGTCACCCTGCGCCGGGCCGGCGGGGGCCCCCCTTGGGAGCGGCTGCGGGGCGCGACCCCCGTCACCCCCGTCCCTCCTCGACCCCGGACCGCGGCGGCCGAGGGGCCCCAGCGACGCGGCGGCGCCGGTGGGGCAGAGGCCGCCCCGGCGGCGAAGATGGGGCTGCCCTGCTCCCCGCCACGCTCCGGTGGGTCTCCGCTGCCGGGCCGGGGGGGGCTGCCAGCTGGGGGTCCCTCCGCCCCACCGTGGGGCTCGGCGTGGGACAGGGACCTTCGGGAGGGCGGGGGCTTCCTCCCCGCGTCGCACACACCGGCAGCGGGTGGGCAAAGGCGGCGGGGGGGCGGGGCGGCCCGTGCGGCGGTCCAGCCCCTGTCGGGGAGACACGGGTGCGGTGTGAGGAGCTGCTGCGGGGATGCCTGTCCGTCCGTCTGTCCGTCCATCCATCCATCCATCCATCCATCCATCCATCCATCCATCCATCCATCCATCCATCCATCCGTCCGTCCGTCCATTCGTCTGTCTGTCCATCCATCCATCCATCCATCCATCCATCCATCCATCCATCCATCCATCCATCCATCCATCCATCCATGCGTCCATCCATCTGTCCGTCCGTCTGCCTGTCCCCCGACAGCTGGCCTGGACCGCTCAGCCTCTCCCCACTAGCTGTTCGGTGCCGCCGGTGATTTCCGAACACTCTGGTCACCCCCAACGGGTGCAGATTCCTTTTTGCCGTGGGGTGCTAGCTCCCGACCCCCTTGCCGCGCCTGTGGGGTGTCCCGCAGCCCGCCCCCCGCCCAGGGGACTGCTGCGTGGCGGAGGGACCCATGGGGACGCCCCTGAAAGGACATTGGGCGGTCAGAGCAGTCCCAGGTGTTCGTGCCTCAGCACAAGGGTGGCGGAGCCATGGTGCGTGATGGGGCCAGGGCTCCCATCCGTAGGAGAAGGAGGGATGGAGGGAGGAAGTGGCATCCCCCTCCAAAGGTGCCAGCAGCCAGGGACACCCCCACGGCTTTGCAGGCACAGGCACATCCATAAGACTTAGGGAGGAGGGCACACGGTGGTGTGATCTGCTCACCCCAACGTGGCCCACGGACTGGACGTCTCCCTGCTTCCCACGGGTGTGCGCACACATGTATGTGCATGCCCGTGCACACGCGTGTGTACACGCATGCACACACGGAGAGGAGGCAGCGCTCGCTCTGCCTCTGCGCCGCAGGCTGACGGCCAGGAACTGCCGTGCCGGAGGAGAAAAGGTTTCTCACGCCTCCGCAAGCGGACCTGAAGGGCAGACTGCTTTTGATGAGCCAAAACCTTCCCAGCTTCCTCCCTCCGGGAAAGCAGGAGGAGGCCTTGCAATCCCCCTGAACCCGTTTAATACCTACGGGGAGAGAGCACCGTTTCCCAGCCCTTTTGGAGTAAAGACACGAAGAGTTAAATATCCCCCCCCAAGCAAACACGCAGAGATGCTGAAACCGCTGGATAATTGGGAGGGAAAGGGCAAGGAGAGGCCTGTGCGGTGCACGGAGGGAGGAGGGGTGCGAGTGTGCAAGGGGGGCCCCTCCGGGACATGGGGGGCCCGTCGGCAGTGGCCCCTCCGTCCCCGCGGCCGTGCCCACCCAGGCGGGGAGGCTGGCGGGGGCCAGGGATGGAGCCGGGGGAGGGTGCGCGGGGGGGAGATTTTGCGGCGATGTTTAATATTCAGGTCACATGACGATGGCAGCAGGAGCAGCACCAGCATCCCCGCTCCGCTGAAATAGCCACTGGAGAAGGAAGGGAAGGAGAGGGGGGAGAAGAGGACACAGGGAAGAGAGAGAGAGGTAAAAAAGGAGCCTCGTAGCCCACCACACCACGTCAGGCTATAAAAGTGGGGGGAAACCCACCCTCTTGGGAGAGGATTCAGAGACAAAGGAAGCTTCATGTTCAAAGGTAGGATGCTCTGGGTTTGGCAGGGCTGGGTGATGCCGGAGGGATGCCGCTGAGGCTTTTTGTGGCCTCTGCCGTGCCCCCACACTGCCTGGCTCCGGCCATGGGGAAGGAATATCCCCGAAGGGCAGCGGGGAAAATCGGTCCCGCCTTTGTCTTTCCTCTTTTTCATCCTTTCCGTGGCAGCAGTCTGGCATGAAGGAGAGCGAGCGGGGCTGGTTGCGGCGCGGATGGAGAGTAGCTGGCGCCAGGGGCTGCTCTGAAAGAGAGGGATAATCCGAGCTGTTCCAGAGCTGGGGAAAGCCCTCAAACTGCTCGGTGGCTGGCTTGTCCCTTGCCAGTGACAGTCAGTCGCTGCGGGGGCAGCGGGGACATGCTGTGCTGCTCCCTGGGCATCTCAGCAGGAGCCACGGGCAGGCAGGGGGTGGCACGGGTACCCCTATCCGAGGGTGCTCAGCATCCTCCTGCCTTGTGGCACAGCTGGGGTTTGGGGTACGGGTTGTGGTAAGCATCTAACCCTGCAGTGGCAGGGCTGGGGACCTGCCTGGCCCCTTCACCTCCCGCTTCTGCGTCTCCAGAGAGCCTTTGGCACACACTGCCCTAGATTTCTCTGCAGCCCCGGCTCAGTAGGGCTCTTGCCCAAGCTGAGGGGAAGGAAGGCTGTTGCTGGGAAGGCTGCAGCAGCCTAAAGGGCTGGGATGAGTTTACCTGAAATGCCTGGTGACCCTCCAGTCGGGCAAAATGATCTGGTAAGGAGAAGGGCTCTGCTCCGCACCCTGAGGTCAGGCAGTGCATCTGGCACGGCTTGGCCCTCGCCTTGCACAGCTGGGAGAAATGCCCTGGGGTCATCACGGAAGTGGAGGGGAAAGGGATTGCTCAGTCCAGGATCGCTGCCCGTCTGAGGCAAGGAGCAGATCCTGATGCCTGCAAGCCCCAGGCAGGCTGTGCTACCGAAGCAGCCTCTTGCTTTCCTTCCTATGGATCTGGCATCACCCACCGAGGGCCTGCTGCTGCCAGCACCTTCAGGCTCTGAACCCATCCCTCCTCCCCATCCCGTGTCTGCAGAGAGTGGGGCTGTGGGCCCAGGGCCACGTGGGTGGAAGGGGTTGGGGTAAGATGTGCGTGTGGGTCACTGCCCCCCGACAAAGCGGGATGGACTCGTGCCACGCGGGAGGAGAGCCATGGTGAGGCCGTCCGTGTGTTACGTGGGGGTTCAATAGCCTTTCCTCGTTGGAAGATGGGTTGTGGTGAGCTGTTGGCAGCCCTCCCTCCCTCTTGCCACTCAGACAAAGGATGGGAAGGCAGGGGGAGGGGATACGCCTGTATCTGGGTTATCAGGACAGGGTAGATGTTAGTCCCCACCACCTGAGCCCTAAGGGACTGGCCAGGCCACCTCTGTCCCCAGCGAGCTGTTGCAAACATCGGAGGCAGGTGGACATGAAGGATGCGCTGTGGTGGCGGCGTCTGCTGCTGGCCATGTATGCCGGCCTTCCAGGGAGAGGTTTTGGGGTGGATCGGTAGATGTCAGAGGCGGGAGATAGCTGGGACTTCTGGGACCTCTCCGGGTGCCCATTGTTCTTCTGGCCTTGCCTGTCCCAGATACTGCACCTCTCCCTGCTCCGGAGCTGAGTGGAGCATCTCTGAGCAGGAGATTATCCCCTGGCAGCCCAGCCTGGGACACCTCTCACTGGGAACCAGGCAGCGGAGTATCGCCAGCAACCGCCCTCTTAAATCAGCTTCCCTTAGCACACAGAACAAAGCAGCAGGGAAAAGGCTGGTAATGCAAACGGCGGATGCGAGCGGTTAACCTTGGCTAACCCTCTGTTCATTACCAGCTGTACTGGCTGTAGTGCTCTCATGAATTCATTACAGGGAGCAGCTGGAGGGGCTGTGGGATGTGCCTGGGATGCATCATCGTACCCCTTGACCGGTCAGAGTGCTAATGGAGCTTCCTAGCAGCATTAGCATTACTCCATGTAAACCAGCCATTCCCGGGAAAGCGGGCAGACACATTTTGTGTCTCAAGGTGCCTCTCGTAGCTCTGCCCCTGGTTTCACACATCCTGACCTCCCTGGCAGGCTGTTCCTTGGTTGGCTCCTTGGATTTCTCTGTGGAAGTCAAGAGGAGGAAAATCACCTGCAGAAAGAGGAGCCCTTGGGTACCTCTTTGCAAAACAGGGGCTTCCCTTCCCGAGGCTGAATGGGAGGGCACCCGCGCAGAGCGGAACACAAGTGACCAGGAGGAGAAAGGGAGGTTGCCTACCCTGAGGCATTGAATGTCCAAAATCAAAACGCCCAAGGCGACAGCACTGGTATAAAATCCAGGAAATATTTAAGGACACTTCTGGAGACCTTCTCTCCTGCTCTCAGGACTTTTCATAGGTGCTGAGGAACCTGACTTTGAAATATCTGCTCTGGCCACTGCAAGCTGCTGCCTCCAGCAGCGAGGCCTGCAAAGGGATGGCCATGTGTGGTGATGTCCACACCAGAGCTACCAATGTCTGCTGGCTCTGGGCAAAGCATGAGAGGGAGGGATAAGTTATGAACCTCTTAGTGAGCCTTGAGGTTGGCTGCTAGCAGCTTCCCTCCTTCCTCCTCCCCGTGCAAGAACAAGGAGTTGAAGGAATAAAGGAGAGGGCAGCAGATTCCCAGGAGACACGCTGCTGCCCGGGCAGCAAAGGAGTCACAGCCTGCGTGGCCCAGCTCCTGCACCCATCCCGTGTAGCTGCTCAGCTGGGCTTTCATCCCACCTCGACCCTGTCCACCCCTGGGGTTTGTTTGCCCCTATTACTGTAGTAGCCAAGTGGCACACTGGGGCCACAGCTCGCTGCCCCATGTCCCCTCATCATTCCCTGTCTCCCTCTCAATTCTTCCTCTCTTTGGGGTAGGTGAGAACCCAAGAGGGCTGTGTGGGGTGCTCATTGGAGGATGCTGCAGCAGGATGAGGGGCAAGGCACAGCCAGACGACTACAGTACAGGTGGTGTGGGGCAGCCCAGGAGAGGACGGGTGAAGAGCAGGGTGCAGGAGAGCCGGCTGGCTTGGCCCTCCATGCTGTGCTAGAGAGATGGGCTTTCCTGGCTGGCAGCAGCTTGGAGAAAGCTGGAAAAAGACAACAGGAGTGCCAGGGGCTGCTTTGTCAGCAGGAAAGGCACAGACTAACTGTGACGGGTGTAAGAGCGGATTGCAGCTGAGAAGCGCTCGGTTGGGCAGGCTGCCTCCTCCGGCAGCTGCCCGGCAGTGTGAGGTGTTCCGGATTGCCAGCCTGGCTCAAGCCAACAGTCCGTCTTGTGCTCTGGTCCCCTCAGGGTGCTGCTTGCTGTTTCAGGGGAGGAAGATGATAGCTCAGAGTGCCCTTGCGCGGTGGGGAAGAGCCGGGGTTTGGGGGCCATCCTCCAGCAGACCTTTTCCCTGTGGGCAAGGTGGCATGGAGTGGTATGAAGCCAAGACCTTTTGGATGTTTTCTACAGGTGGCCGTGCTGCTGTCCTCTTACGTGGAGAGATGACCCCTTCTCCCAGTTTAAATTTCCAAGTGGTGTAAAAGGAGCTGGGTGGAAGCATCCTTCTCCTTGCCGAGGGCGGCCTTTCCGCCAGGTCTACCCCCAGCATATGACAGTGGGATATTAAAGCTTATATATAAAATGTAATTTTTTTCCCCGTGTAGAGCAGCCCTTTGTGTCTGCACAGGAGCTTTGATGTGGGAATGGTAGGCAGGGTCACCAGACAGCCATGCACCCTAAACCTCGTCCTGGAACAAAACCTCTCTGACTTCTCCCCAGTCTCTGCCTGACCCGGCTGAGCTGTCACAGGGAGCATGGGCTGCCCAGCCCATTAACCTCTGAGTCGTCTTCCTCTCCAAGAGGCATGTGTCACCCACTGAACGGCAGTCACATGCCCTGCCGCTCATGTGCTCCTCTGCAGCCGGTGGGTTCTGCTGAGGGGAGCAAAAAACTCCACCGAAATGATGGAAAGGGATAATTTAGTGTGAGATACTTGAAACAAAGTGGCATCCAAAACAAGCAGAGTGCTTACCAAGCAAAAACACCCGCTGTCCCTGTCCTGGAAAAATAACCATCTAATGAGACAAAGTGTGGGGGAGTCAAGTAATTAGAGTGGGAGAGGCTCTAGTTTGCAGCTGGTTTGTATATGAAAGGTATTTGATTCCCATCCCCTTCATCTTCCTTTCTCGATTCATCCCTCACGCCTCCCTTCCCCAGCAATTACAGCTTTTCTTCTGTGCCCTCTCCTCTGCCAACCTCCGGCTTCCTCCCAGCGGGTGGGACCTGCTCACTAATGAGACAAGAGACTAATGGACAAGGCCTGCCCCAAGCACTGTGTGCCATCACCCAAAAAATGGTCGGGGAGGCCGGAAAGCCCGCAGGGCCTTTCTTTTTGCCCATTTGTTTTACATGGAAGAAGCGAGGAGGGGTGGCAGGGAAGGAAAGGTGCAGATAATTGGTTTATCGATCATGATGATTAGTCTTGAGCATGACAAAACCCATCTATCTATGGGCGGGAGGGAAGCGTGGAGGTTGTGGCCATGCTTTGCACTTCCACAGCTGCCTTCCTCTGAGGAGCTCAGCCCGCAGGGCACGACCATTAACATGGGTTGCCCGGGCAAGGGCCAAGCCTCGTGTTAAATCCCAAGCTCCGTTTCAATGCCAGGACTTAAGATATGATAATTTTTGAAAGTCTGTTGCATCGCAAATATCATGTTAAACTTGAAGGGGCAAAACGCTGATGATCCTGATGAGAATTAGGAGACAAAAATGAGGAGAAAAACACAGAGCTTTGGGCACAGCCAGCTTCACTGGGTCTGCTCCTGCCGTTTGGTAGGTGGCCATCAGTACATTCCATGCTCAACGAGCCCCACTCCTACACCTTCTCATCTGGAGTGATACACAGAAGAGTGTGCTGGAAACTCAAGCAGATGTTCCTCCAGGAAGGGCCTTACTGCTAAAACCTTGCCGTTCACTCATGCTCCACAGCCCTTGAAATGGACACTCAGAGCTGCCCTCAGCCCCTGTGACAGGGCAGCGGGGAGGTCCTCATTACACCTCCGTGATGGTTTTCCAATTTTTCTCCTCATGCAGGGCCAGTGGAGAGCAAAAACGAAGCAGCCATGTCTGAGCTGGTCCCAGAGCCGCGACAAAAACCCGCCGTACCAATGAAACCCATGGGCATTAACGCCAGCTTGCTGGGATACATCGGTATTGACACCATCATTGAGCAGATGCGCAAGAAAACCATGAAGACGGGATTTGACTTCAACATCATGGTTGTAGGTAGGCAGGGACCAGCGGAGGTACCAGGGGCTGCCCCATGAGGCCAGTGTGGGGAGCGAGTCCTGCAGGGAGGGCATGAGGGAGCAGACAGTGCTCGCTCCCGGGGAAAGGAGAGCTTGCACAAGGCAAGGGGACACATCCAGCCCCTTCCCCTGCCAACCTGGCTCTGTCCCCAGGACCTGCTGTCATTGCCAGGCTGTGGCAGGTGTCACGAGCTTCCTCTTTGCAATCCTCAGGTCAGAGCGGACTGGGAAAGTCGACGTTGGTGAACACCCTCTTCAAATCCCAGGTGAGCCGCAAATCTTCAGGCTGGAACCGGGAGGAGAAGATCCCAAAGACGGTGGAGATCAAAGCCATCGGGCATGGTAAGAGCCAGGCTGCTGGGGTGGAGGCAAAACTGATGCTTCAGCACAATCTTGCAGAAGACCCCAGTAGTCTGTGCAGACAGTTCTTTGGTGTTGGGCAGCCCTTTCTCCAGGGGAAGCTAAAGGACAAGTTCCAGTTTTAGGTGGTCTCAGACCCAGCTAAGGCTTTTATTAAACAGCAATGCCACTGGTGGCACAGCCAAAAGTGAGGGGTAGAAAAAGATATAGATACTTCTTCTGCAAGGCATTAATCTGCATGTGTGGATTAAGCCTTGCTGTAAGTCATTCCCACCTGCAGCCACTTAATGATCTCTACAAATTGCAATGGTGGGTCCCATCCCAAGCCTGGTAGGGTACATCTCCTCCTGGCAAAGCACCAGCACAGCTTCTGTGGTGGTGCAAGACAATGAGCATCATCCCAGATTCAGGATGATGCGTTGGAGGGGCGGACAAGTTGTGTAGGATATGTACTATGTCTGGGCCACAGACTGAGCACAAATCCATCTTCCTGTGGCAGAATGGTATAAGGTAGCTTTGGTGCAGAAATGACCAAAATTTGGGGTCACAAATGAAAGTGAGGGTCACAACTGTTGAGGCATGACCCATCGGGGCCTGGTGATGCTTGCTGGGCAGTGATGAGGGCCGAGCGCTCTTGTTCCCTTGTAGGGCACAGAGATGTTTCAGGATGGAGCAGGTCCCTAGGGAGGCGTGTGATTGTTTGCCATCTCTTCCCCAGTCATTGAAGAAGGTGGTGTCAAAATGAAGCTGACAGTGATTGACACGCCGGGGTTTGGAGACCAGATCAACAACGAGAACTGGTGAGTTTTACGTGGCCGGGGCCGCATGTCCCAGAACGGGCTGCAGTTAAGGCGGTGTACGGAGTGACTCTCATCTGCTTGGCCTGGAAAGTCCCTGGGAAACTACTGCGCTCCGGGGGCAGTACTGCGCTTGTGGTGGGTATTTTTTTATGCCTGAGCCTGCCTTCCAGCTGTCAGAGCCGGGAACACCGTAGGCAGGAACATGAGGAGATTTGTACCTGTCTGTTCATCTCTCTCCCACCTTCGCAGCTGGGAGCCTATTGAGAAGTACATCAACGAGCAATATGAAAAATTTTTGAAAGAGGAGGTGAATATTGCAAGGAAGAAACGAATTCCAGACACGCGGGTGCACTGTTGCCTCTACTTCATCTCCCCCACGGGCCACTCGTACGTACACAGTCCCTCGTCCTTCCCCATTAAGCCCTTGATGCCTTTGGGGCAGACACGTACCCTGCACTGCTCCGTCTCGGCCCAGACCCGGGGGTCCTGCCGGTGGGGCTGGCCACTCTTCAGCTTAACTTTGGGTGCTGCGGGGCTTGAAAGAGTCTAGGATAACCAGGGCAGGAGAAACACCACTGTGTTTTTTGGGAGAGGGCAGGATGGGTGGGAAGGAGATGAGAGCATGGTGGCAGCAAGCTGGGTACATACAAGGGTGGTTTCGTTGCTGCCGGGAGAGCCACCAGGTTGAAAGGCGAGGGGGGTGAAGTGACCCCTTCCGTGTTGTTCCCTCTTGGGCTGCAGCCTGCGGCCTTTGGACCTGGAGTTCATGAAACATCTCAGCAAAGTGGTGAACATCATCCCGGTTATTGCCAAGGCTGACACCATGACCTTGGAGGAGAAGACTGAATTTAAACAAAGGGTGAGTGTCTCCTCTCCTGTACGGGATCCCTCCCTGCCCCGGCTCAGAGGTGGGAGAAATGGGCAGTATCCTTCTTCCTGGGGTGGCAGTGCGGTCCCTAGGGCATGCTGGGCACTGGGTCGGTGGGTAAGTCCTGAGTCTGTCCTGGAGGTGTGGCTGTTTATGGCTCCGAGGGCACCTGTTAGGCGGGGAAGAAAGGTGTGTATCCCCGTGGCATCTCTTGATATGCTCTGCCACGGGAACTGCAGAGCCAGGCGAGTAGCGGGGCTTGGGGAAGAAAGATTCGTCGTTGCTGCCGCGTGTCCTCGCTTCACTGCACACTTCCCTGGGGGCAATCCCTCTGGCCCCGGCCCGTGGGAAGGATGTCCCAGGTGTGTTTGCCCGACTGTCCTGCCTGCCTTCCCTTCAGGTTTGTGTTGCTTTGTGCTCCAAAATGTCTCTCTGCCCAGGTGCGCAAAGAGCTAGAAGTAAATGGGATCGAGTTTTACCCCCAGAAAGAATTCGATGAGGACTTGGAGGATAAAACAGAGAATGACAAAATCAGGGTAGGAAACGTTTTATTGTGGGAGAGGAAGGGGGGGTATGAGGGCTGGTCATATTTAATGAGTGTAAAACAGACATATGTCACTAAAAGGTTTTAAGTGGTTCGTGATCCCTGAAGGAAAGATGCAATGGCTGTAAGAGATGGTCATTCCTCCCTCCCGGGTTAATTTGTCCCTGTCCTTGCTACAGGATGCTATGGAGGCTGAGTGAGGAAGGACTGCGTTTCACCTCCTCTTGCTGAATATGCTGTTTGGCCACTGTTAAGGCCCAAGGGGGCCTGGTGTGTGGCTGATGTCCAGCCTCTGTCCCAACCAACTGCCCCATGAGCCCTCTCATCTGCTGACCAAACTCGACCTGAAAAGCATTCCATTTCTCTGCTCCCCCAGCCCCTGAGAGAAGGCTTGTCCCATCCTTCCCTCCTCAGACCATTAGAAACTGTCTCTTAATTTCCAGCCTATGTTTGTTCGTGGTCAGGTTGTACCTAGAATTGTATCTGGCTTTCTTCTGCCAACACTGACTCGAGCAGTTCTCCTGCCTAGTGGTCCTCTCCACCTTTCAAGGCGTTTAGAGAACAGTATTATCTGTTGCTGACCACCTCGTCAGCTAAAGGAGACAAGCTCCTTTGGATGAGCATTCCTCAGTAGTCCGTGCTCCTAGTCACATTTTTCTGTGCGCTCCAGTTTGATTTGATTTTCTAGCACTGGTGCTGGTACCCCATGCTCCCCCGTCTCTTCTGAGATCTGAACTGCTAATCCCATGGACCACATGTGCCTTTTAAACAATTGCATCACACTGGTGGCTCGTGGTCATCTTGTGACTGACGAGCACGTGGGGTCCTTCCCCTCCTTCAGTCCTTTCTTGCTTATCAGCTCCAGCATCGTAGCAGGAATTCTTAGTGCTACTCCCTAAATGCTGCTATCTGTACCTCAAACTCACATACATCTTCTCAGATAATAACCCACTCTGCCTTTGTCCTGACAACACCTCTTGGCCTTGTGACGCTAGTGCTTTTAATTATCCCACTTATCATTTTTGTGGGTAGGTCATTAATGAAAATAGATTGGCCTCCATGTCAGTCCTAAAGAAACTCCAGTGTTGCAGCGTGACACTTCCCCTTTCCACTGCCCTCGCTGTCACAGCCCCAACAGAAAGTGCCACCTTCCCCTGCTTAATTCATCATTTCCCATTTGGCAATTTCACACATTCTGGGGAAGACCAGATGTGTTTGCTTCTTCTCCAAACTGTTACTGGTTTTGAGGAGGGCGCCACATTTTGTTCTGCACTTCAGCGTCATTGCCCTATGTTTGGATAGCCTCACACATAAGAAATAAACTGCTTTTTAATCTCCATTCCTGTGATAATGGCAGTCCCTTCCCAGGCCCAGGGTCATCTATAAAGCAGAATAAATCTCTGAGCATCTGCACAGCCTTATGGATAGCAGGGTCTCCTGCTGCCTGTGTTCTGGAAACAGGTGGTTTCTTCCTGTGCTTAGAGATATCTGGGTCCCCAACAGCCTCACCCACTGTCCTGTTTCCCAGGAAAGCTGCCCCCAGACCCCATTTCTGGCCTTCCTCAGTACAATCAGCCATTCAGCTTGTTGAATGTTCATGTATCTTCTTAGAGAGGATTATTTTGAGTCCTCTCCTTCTTCTAGTAAAGAACTACAAACTGGGAGAGAAAACACTCACCACAAATTATCCCTACGAGCAGCCCCGGGCTGACAAACCCCCTTGTGGTTACTCCAGGGTACCTCTCTGGTCATCCCGCTCTTCAGAAAAGTTGGAGAGGGGTGCAGAAAAGCTCTGCTCCCCGCTCCAGAGCCCTTGGCACTGCTGCAAGCTGCCCACTAAGCTCAGGGGGTGCAAGGACACCTGTAAGGCAAGGTCCCAAAATTCCAGGGATAGCACTGATGGGTGAAGAGGACAGCGAGGGAAGTGTTGCTCTGGAGAACCTCTTCCCTTGGAGAAGGCCTTGTGTTTGATGAGCTGAGAGGAGGCAAGGTTGATGGGGAACAGTGATGGTGCTGCTCTCTGGAGTGGGTTCAATAGGTCTCTCCACACGTCTCTCCCCAGCAGGAAAGCATGCCCTTCGCAGTAGTGGGCAGCGACAAGGAGTACCAAGTGAATGGCAAAAGAGTCCTGGGCAGGAAAACACCCTGGGGAATCATTGAAGGTAAAAACCCCCTTGCTTCTGGCAGCTGAAAGTACCCGTGCAGGCCCCGGCAATAGACGAGGGTCCAGATACCATGTCCCGTGGCTACCTTCCCATCCCTTTTGCAGCAAACTTCTTTAAACCAAGCAAAAGGAGAATTCTCAAATAGCTGAGCTGGGAGGGAACTGCCATGGTCAATGTGGTACCACTACCGCTACCTGGCAGAAGCTGAAGCTGCTCCGAATGCCACGGTATGTGAAGCTGAGCTCCTGAGGTTGCCTTGGTTTTCAAACGAGGATTCACTTGTGGCTGCTCAGCACCCCTTAGCATGCCTCCTCAGTGTGGCGTTCCGACAACTGTCTGTCCTTTCTGAAGTACGCAGGCTCTGCCCGCCTGGAACCTGCCCCACGGCGATGAGCTTCCCGTGCTCTGTAACCACACAGGGGTTGTTGAAAAAATCAAACATAACAATTGCTTGTTTTCTTTTCAGTGGAAAACCTCACTCACTGTGAATTTGCCCTACTTCGAGATTTTGTCATCAGGTAAGGCCATGGTCATGTGCCACTTTGCTCTTGATGAGCAGGGAGTCTTCCTGCATCCCTCTTGGAGTGAAATAGCCCCTGTGGAAAGGAAAATAAAGTACATTTCAGGCAGTGAAAGCTTATGTGGGGTAGGGTTGGATTGAGTTAAGGGGGAGATACTCTAGTGCCTCTCTCAGTGACATGACCACTGTGTCAAGTAGGTGCTCGTTTTCAGGTATGAGCTGGATGCCTGGAGAAAAGCAGGGTACTATCATCCCCCTTATATCCCATTAAGGATACTAGGTTGCACAAACTTCTGGTTGCTGCTGACAAGAGGTTTGGGCTGGAGTTGGTGAGAAAGAGGCCACTACCCCATCGTAGACCATGTGTCCTACCAGGTTGAAGGATATGCTGGAACATATGACCCAGAGTTGAAAGGCTCCTTATGTCATTCAGCTTTCATTGTCCTGGCTTATTTCTGCTCTGTTTCATGAAGTTGTCTCAGCATAAGTGACATCTTCCCCATATTCTGTAGAAGAGCTGCAGATCCAGGGTCCCCTCTGTTCCCTATTCCCTATAAATACAGGAAGGTTTTAAAACAACACCAAAAATAAGAAAATAAGGGAAACGCACTATTCCACCTGTGGGTATGGTGGTAGTGAGACACTTGGCCAGGTGCAGTATTTTGACATCCCCCCACTGCCCTCTTTTTGTTCTGTGTTGGCTTCTGCAGCAGACATGCTTTCCCTAAGTCTCCCAGTAAAAACACCCTAACCAAGTGTCATGGGTTAACCCCAGTCAGCAATTCAGTACCACACAGCCACCCGCTCACCCCCTCCCCCCTTTCGTGGAGGAGGGGAATTGGAGGAAAAGACAAGGAATCTCATGGATTGAGATAAGAACAATTTTAATAATTGAATGTAAATGAATAAAATAGTGATACTAATCATACTAACAATATTAATAATACTAACAGCACTACTAATAATATGTAATTAAAATAATGGAAAATAAAATGTGATACAATTGCTCAGCACCTGCTGACTGATCCACAGCCAGGTCCTGAGTAGCGAGAGTCAGAGCCCGAGAGCCAGAGCCCAAAAGTGATCGCAGCAGAGTCTGAGGGAGATTTTATCGGAGTCCGAGCAGGTCTGGGAGCGAGAGAGCGACTGAGAAAGCCAACTGACGCACTAACTAACTAACTAGCTAACAATGAACTATCTTCCCCCGGCCCACTCCCCACTCACGCACCAAGCATGACGTGCTATGGAATGTAATACTCCTTTGGTCAGTTTGGGTCAGCTCTCTGAACTGTGTCCCCCTCCTGCTGCTCGTAATAAGAAATTTGGGAACACAGGTGCGGTATCAGAAGCTGAAAAAGTCCTTGAATTGGTACAACCACTCCTTAGCACCAACTAAAAAACATGTGTTAGCAGTGCTCTTCTCAGGGTAAATCCAAAACAGAGCTCACACCAGCTGCTGTGAAGAAAATCAATTCTGTCCTGACCAAAACCAGCACACCACGTGATCATCACAAAACATAGAGCAACCCAAGCCCGCAGGCTTTCAGTGGAGGTTTGGGACTATTGCTCACGGCAGCGTTCAGCAGGTTACAGTCTGCAGTGGGCGTGATACACCCTGCCAGTGCCAACTTGTCTCACCGCCGCTCCAGATGGGCCAAGCCCTGTCTGCTCTGACACACCAGGATGGTCAGTAGCTGTCCCACTGGCAGGGGTGTGAGAGGGGCAGGACACTGGCAAGGACAGCCAGGGCTTTCAGCCCACATCCTGCATCCTGCGTGCGTGTTCTTGAACGCTGAGGCTCCAGCTCGCAGTCAGGTATGATGGCAGCCGTGCAGAAAGAGGGGTACGCTCATGAGCCACACGGACCGAAGGAACCTCCCATTTATCTCAGGGAATAAAGTGGTCATCAGAAGGTTAATGCTGAACTGCGCTGATGTTGGTGATCGTATTCTCTTCCCAACCCCGTCTTCCCTTTGCCCCTGCAGGACCCACCTTCAGGACCTAAAAGAAGTGACCCACAACATCCACTACGAGACCTACAGGGCCAAGCGGCTGAATGACAACGGAGGGCTGCCCCCCATGGCTGTGGAGACAGAGGAAAACCACGAAAGTAACCTGTGAATGACACCCCCCCACACACACCCGCTGTCACCTGGTGTCTCTGGATATGACAACCCACCCCTGCTACCCTCGACTCCGCCGTGGGCCCGTCTCCGACGCACGTGGCGCATCCTCCGCGCGCGTGAGAGGATGTAAGCGTGAGTGCGCCTGTGCGTGCGCCTACCTATGTGCCGGAGAGGGACCGAAGGCGTCTCCCCCGTCCCCTCCCCAGTGTCCTCATCCTCGGTTTGTGTTTCCGCACAGCGGACTGTCCGGCATCTTCCTTTCTCTCGTTTCTGTGTCTCAGCTGTGTGTCTGGCCCAGAGGAAATAGGGAAGGGGGGGAAGGATTTTGGGGGGCAGGTGGGCTTTGGCAGGGGGAGGAGCGGGGCATGCTGTGGTTCTGGTTTTATCACTTGGAGATAGGGCAAGGAGAGACTCCAGGAGAGACGGTGGAGTCGGTGCGTGCACTGTCTTCAAGTGAGGGCAGCAGGGATTTCTCTTGGGTCCTCAGTGGGCGGGAAGCAGCTGGCTGGGCTGAGGGCAGGGCGGCCCCGCATTTTATCCCATTTCTTGTGGCTTCCCAAGGGGAAATGGCAGGTTGGAAGTGGATAGTTGGGAGAAGTGATGGACTGATGTGTTTTGTGGTTCAGGGAAAGTGACTGGTGGGAGGAGGCAGAATTAGTTCTTGGGTTGTACCATCTATTTGGGAAGTACTTGGGGAAAATAGCCATATTTTCCCAAATAAGCCAGAAGAAAAGAACATGTTTCTGCTGCAGAGGGTGCCCTTGCCCCACCCAGTAAGCTGGGACTGAAAGCTGTGCTTGAGTGTCACAGGTTGATGCCGTGCAGCTCCCAGCTCAGCCCAAGCTACCCCGAGGTCACCCCACCTCACTGCAGCAGTCCCGCCAGGCTCTCTCCGCTGGCCCTGGGCAGGTCCCGGCCGAACCTTCGCCCCACAGCATGGCCCCACTGCTGTGGGAGCACGGGGAGGACTGTGCCATGGGGGTCCCTGCCCTGTTCACTTGGCACAGGGTCTTCAGGATCTTGGCAGGAGAGCGGTGGAGGGAGAAGCACTTGGCCAGGGTGGGTCTCCAGTGGTGGTGGGAACACAAGAGACCTCCTCCTCACTGAAACGGCTGCGTGTGCTGCTCCTCCACCCTCCTGCTGCCCTCCTAGCTTCCATGTCCCCCTCTCCTGTGCTTTGTCCTCATTCCCTTTTAGCCCTCCATAGCTTCCTTCCTTCCTTTCTTTCCCTATCTCACTTTCTCTGCTCTCGACCCTTTCTGTCTCTCCTTCATTTCTCTGAGGATTTGAATCTTCCTCTTCTCCAGGACGTTTCCTCCCTCTCCCAGCTCTCACACCTCCTTATCAATGTGCTTTCGTTGTGTCGGGTTCAGAAGCTGTTGTTTTACCTTCCCTACAAGGGGGCGGGGAGAGGCGTTAAAGACCCAGGAGCAGAAAGAGGCACAGCTTTGCTGAAGATTATATGCCCGTGTCTAGCCAGTGTCAGCTCTTTTCTGTCCCTGAGCCAGGCGGAAAGTGTCAGCGATGGCTGGGAAGAAGGGAGGAGGGGACAAAATCACTGATGTCTTGAGTTTGGCAGTCCCTGTCTGTCACCTAGCATGTCACAGAGCTGGCAGGGGCTGTCACCTCCAGGAGAACAGGCGGCTGCATTGAAAATGCACGTGCAGAATGCCATGGCACAGTAGTGCTGCGAGTCAGGGGAAGTGCGGTGCCTTTGGGATGGGGGTTGGAAGAGATGGCGCCGGAGGGAGGAAGAGGTCCCAGCGAGGGAGCAGCAGGGGAGGACTCAAGCCAAGCCTGAGGCTGGTTGACAGATCTGTATGCGGGCCAGCGCTGGGAAGAGGGTGCTCCAAGCCTTAGCAAAACCGTCTGAGTGTATGTCCATCTTGTGGCTTTCTCTGGTGCTGTCACCACAAAGCAAAGGTCTCGTCACTCTGGCTCCCCTCTGTCCACACAAATCTCAGCACCGCTAGGACATGAGGGCCACAGCGGCCCTTCGCAGTCCTTCCGCCACCCACGCTCCCGGCTCCTGTTGTTCTGTACACAGCGTGTGTGTATAGCACACCCGCCTTCCCACCTGCACCAGGCCTCCTCGGCCCCGCGGAGGACAAAAACCTCGTCACCGGTGCCAGCAGCTGTACCACAGACTTTGCAGAAGCCATCCTACGCTGCTCCCCATCCCACCACCCACACGTGCCATCCACAGCCCAACGGGCGGGTCAAAGCCTCCTCCCAGCTTCTCTCCACCGGCCACCAAGGCATGGACACGTCCCCAGCGTCACTGGCTGCCAGAAGCATCTTCTCAGCCTACTCTGCTGTGGCTGCTCCTGCCTAGCCTCGACATAATGCTTTAACCCCAGTGCAGTAGGAAAGACTCCCCCAGGGTTCCTCTTCACTTGCGCTGAGGCACGAAGCCACGCTCCGTCATCTTTAGCGGGGGCGTGCGGAGGTGTTCCCTGCGCTTGCTTTCTCACACAGCGCTCTTTGGCAGCCACGCCACCACTCTCGAGGATCTCTCGCTGCTGGGCTGCAGTGTGGTCCTTTCTACAACTTTTGGGCCCAAATAAGGGTTAGGGCAGAGAGCCGCCGCTGCCCTGCTTAGTGAAAACAGAGCAGACCTCATGCCACAGAAGAGAGAGGTTTGCCCTTGCCTGTAACATGGACTATAAGGACAAGGCTGTGCGTTTTGCCCTGTGTGTTTAGGGATTTTTGTTTGGTTGTAACAAGGTGGGTTTTAAGCTCTGCTCTGTAATTTCCTGCCGGATCATGGACTACTTCTAAAGGATCCATAAAAACTGAGAAAAGCAAGCTGAGGTATTCCTCACTGCCATCCGCTCATGCGAATATCCTACCGGTATCCGCCTATCTCCCAGAAGGTCTACAAATGGCAAATACCAAAATTTCCCATTTTGCACGACAGCGGGCGATACTGTTGGCAAGAAGCCTGCCGATGGATAAGGCTGAACGGACCCTAGCTCTTGTGTGCCACCAGCTGAGCCCTTGGATGACAGCAACATGCCAGACATTCCCCTTGCAGATACCACTTGAACGGTATCATAAGGGGTAGAGTCTAAATTTCACACTGGCGTGACCCACCCAGGGTGTTCAGAGACTCACGGACTCTTCACCACATAAGCCATTCACCAGAAAACTTCTGCAAGGCACGGTGAATCCCAGCAGTCTGTCTTTCACACTGACAAATTTTGCCTAGGCTGAGAAGATAACAAGCATCACAGCAGGTGTCGATACGCCGTGAGCGCAGAGCAGGAAGAGCAAGCAGCGCCCCGGGTAGGCACTGGTGTGTGGTCAGTCGTGAGGCCAACTCGGTTACGGTTTGGGAAGAGCCGCCACGGATGCGCTGCCACCACCTTTCCCACCCCAGCAGACATCTCGGACCGCGGGAGGCGGCGCTGCGACGGCTATGCCAACAGAGGACAGCAAAAAATCTCGCTTCAGCCAAACACCGGACCCGGGGGTTTAGGGAACGCGCCTTCCCCGGCCGGCCCGGGCTCAGCTGGGAGCGGCCGCAGGCCTGCTGTGCCGTCGCCAGGCCGGGAAGGGCCAGGCCAGGCCGCAACCTACCCCAGCGGCCGCCAACGGGCCTTGAGCGGGCCGGGCGCCAGGGCTGGCCCGTCGCGGGGAAGGCGCGGTAGGCGGGGGCGGGGCGGGGCGGGCGGCACCGCCAGCTGTAGCGTTCCCTCCGCCGGCCGCCATTAAACCAGCGTCACCTGACACCCGCCGCTGCCTCATTTCCGCTCGCGTGCACCGCCCACCGGAAGACGTCCCTGGGGGCGGAGCTTCACCCTGCGTGTGGCCGAGGCGGGGCGGGGCGTGCGGGGGTCTGACGTCACCGCGTCAGAGGCGGAGTCGGCGGGGGGCAAGATGGCGCTGAACAGGAACCACTCGCAGGAGGGTGGTGTCGTCGTCCCCAACGCCGAGAGGTACCGGTGGGCGGCGGCGGGGCTGGGGGGTCCTCTGGGGCGGGACTGGGGGCCCCCGTCCTCTCCCCTTGTCCTCGCAGCAGAGCCGGGGGCCGCGAGCCGTTGGGGATCGGTAGTGGAAGGCAGCTCGGCCCTGCCGAGGCGGCCCGCGGACCCCTCCCAGCCCCGGCCCGGCGGTTGTTTGATCAGCCCGGGGACAGGCCGGGGCAGGCCGCGGGGGGCAGGCGGTGGGGAGCAGGCCTGGCTGGAGCCGGCGGAGCTGCCCCGTCTCTACTGCTGAAGCTTGGCGGCCCGTAGTGCCGCGTCCTGGGTGAGGAGCGAGCTGCCGCCCCCTGTCAAGGCCTCGGCTTGTCGTTACGCCCTGCAGGTAGTTAACGATGTCAGGGAGGCATGGACCGCTTAAGGTAGGAGTCTTAGTCGCTTGTTCGGCTGAGGCGAGGCCTGAGCAGAGCAGGTCCCATACGGGAGGAGCGCCTGTCGGTGAAAGCACAGCTCGATGCCCGCCCTCAGCCCGAGCGGGGATTGACAGGCCACTTTGGCGAGCCTGGGCTTGGCTTTGACGGTGTGCGGGTGCTCCCAGCATCCTGGCCTTGCCTGGGGAAGCCCTGGAAACCAGAGGGCCAGAGAAAGAGCATCGAGTTGGTTTGGGGCTGGTAAGCGATAGGAAAAACACGCTGCAGGAGTAGGCTCCAAGTAACGTTGGGTTTGTAACTGACTGCTGGCGCTTCAGTCAGGGAGGTCCTTTGGCGTGTAGAGCTGGTTTAAAGGAGAGATGTCAGTCCATGACCTCAAGCCATCTTAGAGCTGCTGCTTTGTCACAGGTGGGTGCACAGCCCTCCCATGACAGCCCTGGATGGGCACGCGGGTGCAAACCAGTTCAGCAGCCTGATCACACCCCGTGGTGGTGGCTGTGTGTTATTTGCTGGGAAGGAGTAAACATGAACGTGACTACGTAGAAATTCTTCCCAGTGAGGCAAACCGATGTGAAACGCTGCTGCAGGACGTGGTTGGGGAAGTGTTCTGGTGACGTCCAAATGGGCGAGGAGTTGGTTTTAATTAGCTTAGAAGAAAGCTTTTTTCCAGAAAACACATTTTTCAGTCAGCTCCATACCCCTGACCTGCAGTGTTCACCGTTTCCATCTGGCTTTGGTGTTATTGACAGACTTTGCTAATGTTCCCACACATATCCAATAATAATAACCTTATGGCTGACATAACCGGCTGCTCATTTTGTTCCTTAGCGTGGCGCTGTTTATTACAAATATTTACTTAAATCACGTGGAGGTGGGGTCAGCAGAGAGGGTGTTGGTGAAGCAACTTCCTCGGTTTGCACTGTGGGTGCGGTGTTACAGCAGAGCTGTTTTCCCCAGTGGTGGCCAGTCCTGGATTTGAGCGTGGACTTGAGAGAGAGGCTTGCTCTGGGGTGATACCTTGGCTTCAAGGGGGGCGGTTTCAGACACCTCGCCCCTTTCTGTGCCCTGACCTTTAGACTGAAGCTCTTCTCGTGTGGAGAGAGAAATTCCTCAGCCTGATGGTTTTGGGGACAGAAACTCTCATGCACAGCTTCCCTTTGTGGAGGAAAACAGGGCTTGTCACAGGTGAGAGGATGAATTCTTCCACTCTACAGAAATCATCCCTCTCTCTTCAAAGGAAAAACGGTGGCGCCCACATCAGCACTGAAGCTTTTGGGCTAACACTCAGTTTCTGGTGTGCTGTCCCCCTCCCCATGTGATGGGGGGTGGTGGTGTCAGAGCTGTCGCTGAGCTTGTCTCTCCAATTTGTCCGATTCCCTCCTGTAGCGTTCTCAAACAGTGTAAAGATGTGGAGCTCTCCTTCAGTGATGTGACGGGCAAGCCTGAAGTCTTCAAGGGCACCAAGAAAGGGATGCTGTACCTCACCCCTTACAGGGTAAGTCTGATGCCAGGAGGGCTTCCACACTCTCAAGGGATCTTGTGGACTTTAGACCAGAAACCTAGCTGGAGACAGAAGTGATTTTTGGTATGGCAGGAGAGTAGTAGGCAGAAGGGAGGATGGAAATAGGATAGTTTGTGCCCGTGTCACAATCCCAGTTCCCTACAAAGGCACATGCAGTCCTGGAAATCACTGTCTAGAGATTTCATACAATATATTACTTTATTTGAAAAATGTCATAGCTTATTCTTAAAAAGCAGAACCATAAAACTGTTTGGGATCCCGCAGTACGGAGGCTGTGAAATAACAAAATGCATAGTAATGCTCGGGGTTAAATTATCCTCTTTTTTGGATGCTGCTACAACTAGAATGCCACGACCACCCTTTAATTCAAGTAATTCTGAAACGTTCCCTCGTGTCTTGCAGATGATCTTTGTGACGAAGGGCAAGGATCCTATGCTGTCTTTCATGATGCCGTTTTATTTGGTGAAAGGGTGCTCAATCGAGCAGCCTGTTTTCTCTGCCAATTACATCAAAGGACAGATTCAGGCCGAGGCAGGAGGTACGTGTCCATGCTTTGTAGACTGAACTCTTCCCAAGTGTCACAAGTCTTTTCTCTTTGCTGAAGGTCAGACAGACAGCTGCATGCCCAGGAAAGACAGACAGGATAGCTGTAGCAGTGTAGCTGGCATGTCCACACTAAGGTAGCTCGTGTCTTCTGAGCTTTAAGGCACTGCTTCCTGTTACTTTCTGCCCCGAAGCTGGTAACTGGCTCTCGCAGGGTGGCGTTTGCTTAATCCTGTAACCTCTGTCTTGCTGTGTACGTCACGTTTACTTGGTTTCCACTGTCCTTGTTCTCCCTTGTCTTTGTCCCGGAACGGTGGGTAAGTGACAAAATCGCCAGTCGTTGGCATTGATAGAATTAGCAACCCGGTTGGTTTTCTGGGGGTCAGCAGACACCAGCGTGGGTCCATCTGTGTCCATGCAGGATGCTGCTGTACGTCACCGATTCACCTTTGTTCCCAGTTTGGTGATGAAAATGTGGTAAGACTTACAGTGGTGGTCAAACATGGGGAATTGCAAAAGGTGAACAGGGGTTAAAAACAAGGCTTCTGGTTCAAATCCCTTCCCTCTTCAGCCCTGGAATTAATTTATGTGCGTTGTGATGGCATCTGCAGAACTTAAGCTTTTGCTTTCTGTTCGTAACAATGTTTTAAAGGGGCTGGGTCCCCTGGGTTGTGGGTCAGCCTGCTTTCTCGGGCTGAAATCGTACTGCGAGTGGTTTTAAAGAGGTGACTTTCCAAGGAGATGACTTTATCTGTGGTGGATTGTTTTGTTATGTTGTTGTCCTCTAAGTCTACTTTGTCCCCAAATGACTATCTCTACTTTCACTAACTTCATTGTTATGCAAGGAAGATAGATCTCACACTTATTTTATGAAATCATATATTCATGGAATGGTTTGGATTGGAAGGGCCCTTAAAGCCCATCCAGTTCCAACCCCCCTGCCCTGGGCAGGGACACCCTCCACTAGGGCAGGTTGCTCCGAGCCTCATCCAGCCTGGCCTTGAACACTCCCAGGGATGGGGCACCCACAGCTTCTCTGGGCAGCCTGTCCCAGTGCCTCACCTCCCTCTCCGGGAAGAATTTCTTCCTGACATCCAATCTAAATCTCCCTGCTTTCAATTTAAACCCGTTACCCCTTGTCCTGTCACTCCCTGCCCTTGTAAAAAGTCCCCCCCAGCTTCCTTGTAGCCCCTTCAGGCACTGGAAGGTGCTGTAAGGTCTCCCTGGAGCCTTCCCTTCTCCAGGCTGAACAAGCCCAGCTCTCCCAGCCTGTCCCCATAGCAGAGGGGCTCCAGCCCTCGGAGCACCTTCATGGCCTCCTCTGGACTCATTCCAACCGGTCGATATCCTTCTTATGCTGAGGGCTCCACAGCTGGACACAGCACTCCAGGTGGGGTCTCAGGAGAGCAGAGCAGAGGGGAGAATCCCCTCCCTCGACCTGCTGGCCACGCTTCTCTGGATACAGCCCAGGATACGATTGCTGCGTTTATTTAAATTACATATTTTTCTAAAAACACAAAAGAACCCCAAAATGCCACCCCACCCCCACCAAAAAACCTCACCAAAACAAAGCACTCTTACTTACCTTGCAATGTTATTGCCTGCTTTTCTGGAAAGTTGCTGTTATACCTAAGCATTTATAGTCTGAGCTTCGGTAGTCAGAGAGATTAAAAACGTTGCATTCGATTTAAATCCTGGCTTGAGTTGCAGATGCTGATCTGAGGTCTGCTGAGGTCAGCAATCAAACTTCCCATGAGGGCTTTCGATAAAATCCTCAGTGAATAAAGTGTTCTTTCTTTACACCGTGGTCATTATTAGGTTCTGGTAAGCCTTTCAGGAGAGGACAGAACAGCCTGGTGTCTAGAGTCGGCTGCTTCTGCGTAACTGTAGTGGGGATTGCCTTTTAAAGGGTAAAGAAATAAATTCCTGGTCTTCCTGAGGTACTGTTTTGGGGGACATCTCATAGCAGCGCCATCATTCTTTCCTCCTGGCCATGGTAACTGTTTTGCTGGCTTGGCTGCTCCGGAGGAGGTTAACAGTCTGTTCCAATTGTCGTTCTCTCTCCTAGGTGGCTGGGAAGGGCAGGGGATGTTTAAACTGACTTTCAACAGCGGAGGAGCCATCGAGTTTGGACAGCTGATGTTCAAAGCTGCCTCCAATGGTAAAGGATCTTCAGAGCCTGCAGTTCCCCGCCGCTGGCGGAGCTACTTAGAGAACAGTGCTTTTTTGAACTTGATGGGGAAGAGGGGTACCCTGTGCGCTCTTCCACAGCAGGTTCCAGGGGAACTTGGGTTTTCCCTTCCGGTCTTTTTTATTTCATCTTAATGCTCTGTGCAGTCAGAATATTCAGAGCACCTTGTTCTACGAAACCTTACTCCTCCGGGAATAACGCTGAGATGCGTGATGGTATAAACCTGATCTGCTTGCCTGCCCTCAGCTCCGTTCTGTAATAGTGGGGTAAGGTGGGGGGACTCAACGTGTCCACATGTGGAGAGGGTGGAAAAACAAATTTAAAAATATAACTTCTGTTTAAAACTTTTCAAGTAAGAAAATGAAGAAGAAAAAAGCACCCTACTGAATCTTGCTTTAGACTGGTCTTTTCTTCTAGTGGTGGGAGCTCTGTGATGGGACCGGTACCGGACAGCGGGTGGTTTTGCAGCTGGGTTCCTTTAGCAGCCTGTGAACTTGCAGCGAGGAGACTAAGCTTTTCAAGCGCAGTACTGTGCCAGGACTATGTGCTGAATTTAGATGATGGGTGCTGCATGTACAGGACTATTTCCCTTGCATTCTGTACGTTAAGTTATAAAGAAAGGGTGCCTGGCTTACTAAATGTGTGCTCCTTCAGCTTCCAGTGGCGTTCCTCTCCAGAAACCTGGCTATGGCTACACACCTGTGCCCGGAGGGTATGCACCCGGGTATGCACCTGCCCCGCCTGCTCCAGGGGGGTATTCACCTGTGCCGGGGGGCTATGCTGCTCCTCCACCGCCAAACGGACCATATCCTTATGCACCACCTCCGATGAGTGCCTATGGACCAGCTCCACAGCCCATGGGATATCCATACGCCCAGACTCCAGGTTCGGAAGTGCTGTAACGGTGGCTGGTAGGGGTTGTTTGCTGTTAGTTGTGAAGAAATCGCTTTACAGTGAGGGTTGCTTAGTTTTGTCTCCGTCAGGGATCCTTGTCCTTGCAAAAATCTGTCGCGTGCTGCTGATGGCACCCGTGTGTCCCTGCTGTTGCAGCTGGAGGGGAGTTGAAAACGGGGTTTGTAAATTGTGCTGCTGCTTGGCAGCGATTGTTGCCTGCTGTGTGATAGGCATTAGCAAAATGTCAAACCCCTGCTGCCTGCATCCCTGCCAAGCCTGCAGAGCTTTGCCAGGGCTCTTCTCCAGGGCTGATGTGCTGCTAGGCCTGCGTGTGAGCTCCCTTCCCCTCCATCCCACTGCCGTGGTCCACAGCATTAATCCGATGTCATCTTTTTCAGGTATTTACCCACCGCTTCCAAACATGAACCCCATGTATGTGCCACCTCCTCCCCCCTACTCCGGGCCATCCCCTGCAGGACCCTCAGCCCCCTCAGCTCCCCCAGCCTGGATGGGCCAGGGGATGCCAGGTAAGTGGGATGGGGGGGGTTGCCAGGGTGCAGAAGGATGCTTGGGGGCTTGGGCTGTGGGTGATGTGGGCACGGCATGGGGTGGGGAAGCTGATGTTGTTGCAGGAGCTCAGAGGTGCCGTGGTCTGTTATTTGAGATAACACAGTGGAGGGGGAGCTGCTCAGCTCAGCTCTGCGCAGCTTGTGGGCAGCCGTAGCTTTCCGAAACTGCTCCGAGTCCAAACCCAGCTTGCTGCCCCTGGCTCTTTGGACTTCTCTTGATTCCTCACAAGAGCTGTGGCTGGGGAGAAGGCGCTGGGGCCGCTGCCTGAGGCATGTGCGATGTGCACATCCGACGCTTCCTTCTTCTCTTCCTTTCTAGGAGGCAGTAAGGCCATGGAAGCCGCTTCCAGTGCGTATTACAACCCGGCCAACCCACACAACGTCTACATGCCCATGGTGAGTACTGTGGCCTGCTGAGCCTGCTCCCTGTTCCGCCACCAGTGCAGACAGCGGTTTGCTGCCCCAGCCCAGTCTGGTGTGCCTGCATTTTGAGAGCGTGCGTGTTCCTGGGAGGTGTGGATGGTGGTGCCGTGAAGCAGGCTTGTTAAATCCTCAGCCGGGAAAGGAGATTCATCCCGTAACAGCGGTTCAGTACTTGTCTTACTCTTAAAGGCATAAAAAGATCTGTGTGGGCACAGAGAACACGCAGAGCACTCTGCTTCTGTGGGGTCTGAGAGCGGGGGGAGTTAAAGAGGAGCAGGTCACTTCAGGATGAGAGCATGTGGGGGTTGTTTTCCTGGGCTGCGAGGAGTCGGGGAGGTCTCTGACGGTTGAGTCAGCGGTAAGTGGGCCGTAGGCTCCGTCTGGGAAGTGACAGGCAGTCTGCCTGTGCCCTTCGCTGCCTCGCCCGGCTCGGCGGTGGGCTGAGACGGATGGAGCAGCAGAGCTGCCCCTCAGCCCGGGGCTTGCTGTCTGCTGGGTCAGAGCCACGGACATCAGCAGAGACACAGCCCTGGGAGCGAAGGGACAGTGGAGATCGGATCAGGTGAAATGGTCTGTTTGCCACAGACTGTTCGTTACCTGGTTTTGAGGGCACACTCACTAGAAACGTTACAGGAAATGGGGTATATTCTGGAGTGTGATACTAGAGAGGAATGGTGTGATGAAATGACAGCTTAAAACACAGCACCTGGCTCTGTAGCTCACTGAAGAGCAGTCATTTCCTGTAAGCCAAGCCCGGGAGCCCCTGGGAAGGGCTCAAAGCAGGGTTGTTGACTACTCTGTTTCCTTCCAGGATCAGCCACCTCCTTACACACCTCCTGAGGATAAGAAGAACAACTAACAGACGGATATTGCAACCAGCCTCCCACTCTCTCTCTCCCTGAAGACAGCTTGGCTGTTACTACCCCTCGGGTTAGCGTATCTCTAGGTCTGTCTATGTACAATATATGTAGTGCTGGGCAGCTGCGCACACGCCCTCCTGAAACATTAACTCGGTGGCAATACAAGGCAGAAACAACGGCACTTTCCTGCTTATTTCCTTTATCTCATGGGGTCGAAGCACTAACCTTTTGCTCCACCGTTGGCTTGAGGAGAGAGATGGACTTCTTAAACCAGCAGTAGACCGCATCACTAACCTGGGATCTTGGAGTAAAACTACTTGGAATGTCAAACTTTTGACTTCTTCTGAAGCACCATCTAAGGGGAAAGGTATAGAGAGTATGAGGTTCCTTGCACAGACCCTTGGGTGTCCCTGAAAGGTGTTAAATTTCCTTAAATTCTGGCACAGCTCAGCCTGAGATGGGATGCTGGAAGCACGCGTTTCACGTCCTGGACTAACAGTCACGGGGTGACGAACTTGGGAATTGCATCCTAAGAGACACCAAAGCATTCGGCTATGCAGTAGGGATGGGACGGCCTGTCGAACAGAAAAGCAAACAAAGGTGTGCTGCGGGGCGGTGAGCCGACGCTGGCAGGCCTGCGAATCGGTCTTCCTTTCCCTCTCCTAGAAGCAGGTCCCGGATCTGTGCAATGATCCCGTGCCAAGCAGCCGTTCTTCACGCGTCACGGAGCCAGGCTCTGCGCAGGAGGCTGCTTGCCCGAAGCAAAATGTGTTACGTTAGGAAGATGACCTGGCGCTGGCCTTGTCAGGAGAGGGGGCCCGCAGCCCCGCTCGCGCTGGGGGGAGCTGCCCTGCGTCTTCCTTCAGCTGCTGCAGCCAGGGCCCGTCTGCCCCCGTCTGAGCGAGGCAGGCGAGCGGGCAGGCGCTGTGATGGGGTTCCTTGGGGGTGCAGTGCCCTGTTGCTGGGACCCGCTCTCTGGTGTGGATGTTACTAACACGCGGCGCTCTCGCAGCGACTCTGGCTGCTCAGCCACCACTCTCCTTCTTCCCTGGGATGTAGTGCCATTATCCTGCCCTGAGAGCCTCTGGTGTGGTGGAGACCCAGTGACCCTTTGCAGACGGCGTGTTTGTACTTCTTCCTACAGCCTTCCTACCCTCACAGTGAAGGGGAAGGGGTGTTTTCCCTCTTACTTCCGGCTGTGCTGGGGCTCTCCTGTAAGTCAGACTTGCACAACTTGCAAGTGTGAATTCCTAAAGTAGCCCTGCGTGGCGGGGGGAAGTAAACTTCCTTATCTATAAACGCTGTTTGACTCTGAGTTAGAGATATTCTAAGAAGCCTGTGTTTAAACAAAAATCAGCCATGAATGTTTGTAACTTTGGAACTGCACTTTAATACAGGAGTGTTGATACCTTTAGCTGCCTGCTCACTGTTGCGTGTGTTGTGTTGACCTTCGTTCCTGCCTGCTGCGTGCGAGGCCGGAGCTAACGGCAGCCACTGGTGGTGGTCTCGCGGGTGGGCTGTGGGCCAATCCTCCTCTCTCCCTGGTGTGTGGCTAGGCTGGAACTGGAATTAAGTAACTGGTGGGGGGAAGAGAAGTTGGTGGGCCTCATCCTCTTGCTGTCTGGGGAGGGTGGAAGGCCGGTTTGTGCCTTTGCTCTCGCCCAGGTATCCAGAACTGGCACACGTTCGTGTCCTCGGGGCAGGCACAACACAGGATTTGGCGGGGGAGCTGTTACCTCTCTGCCACTCACCAAAGCTGTATTCTTAGCGGCTCTTCCATGCTCGCTGCCTGGCTTAATCCACTTAACTGTGGACTCTGAATCCGTTTCCCTTATGTCAAGGAAAGCGGTTGCCCAGCTGGACATGTAACTACTAGAAAGCCATTTCCTACCCTGCATCAGTCTGGTCTCTGACAGGAAGCCACTTCTATTTCTGAGCATGGTTCCTGTTCTGGAGCCCTGACCCTGCAGTCCTATGCTAACCGAGTACCTAGAGCTAGCAACAGTGAAGAAACATGAAGCGGAGCCTGTGACCTGCTTCCCCTTTATTTGGGTTCATTTGTCTCAGTTGCTCCCCGAGCCCAAAGCAGCTCCTGTACACAGAGGTGAAGTGCGCTCATCCTTTCCCACCAGCCCTGCATCCCGTGTCCAGTACCCGCCACTGCACTCCGAGAAGTTTCTGGAAGTGGGCAGAATCAGCCGTTTGGTCCCACAGGAACCAGTCTGGGCACCCATCATCTGAAGAAAAGGGGGAAACTCTTTTTCTTTGGCTAATCCAAAACGCGGGTGTTTCCCTGCGGTCTTCACAAACGCTGCACCCCTCTCTGGGGCACTCGGAGCTGGTCCCGGCTGCCTACAACTCCTCCGCTGTCGGAAGGCGGATCACTTCAGGGCGCCAGGCTCTGCCCTGTTGCTCGCTTCCAGTTTATTAGTGCAGGCTCCTCCTCAGGATGGGGCGGAGGTTGTAGCTGCCCTCTGGAGAAGGAGGAGCCTTTCCCTGAGATATGCTGAGTTCAGCCAGCTGGAGGAGGGCCTGAACCCCATTTTAGCAGGTATTTCCTGCTGGAGCAAGAACAGGATGAACCCGTGACCGTCTCCCACCTCAATGACTGAGCGTTGGCGTTCTCCTGACACCACTCGTGCACGACGCGCTCGGCTCCGTGGTTTCTGGCGCTGTACCCCAGCAAGGCTGCTAGGGTTGGGCACGGCGAACGGAGGGTTTTGCTCTGTTCTGCTGTAAACCGGTGTCAGAGGGGCTTTAATGCAGTGCCAGCATGCATGCCAGGCTGGAACAGTGCTGGCCTCCAGGATCCTGGCAGCAGGATCAGGCCTGCAAGCAACACCGCTGGACAGGACCGTCATGCTTCCAGGAGCTCTTGGTTCTGGGGAGGGTACGTGGGGAGGGTGCAGCCCTACTGGCAGCCCCTTGTCCCAAGCCAAGCTGATTATAGCACAGGAAAGAAGGTGGCCAGGTCCGATTGTTGAGGCTACATCACACGTGGAGGGGGGGACAGGAGTGCCACCACCCTAGAAGATACCAAAGCATCCAGGGCCTTTCCGCAGGCACAGTTCAGCCAGCCCCTGCAGTGGTCGGCGGTACTCCGTCCAAAGCAGCGCAGCGCTCGGGTGTCAGAGCTGACGAACTCCAACAGCGGCTGGACTCTGCCTGTCTGGCATCTTCCACAGCAGGGGCTCAGAGGGCGTTGCAATCACAGACGGGTCATGCTCTGCGCAGCCGTAGGAGATGGGTAACAATTCCTGCTTCACGCCGGCAGCGTCAGGATGGCACCAAAGGAACGACCCGACGGTCGCTCCCCAGCACCGCTGGGCACGCCAGCGAAAGGCACTTGTGCAGCGAAGAGCCGCGTGGCCCAGGTCCCACGGCTCACGCCAGCGCTGACCCACACCCCTGTCACAGCCCGGTCACAGGAGGACTGGGCGGAACCCCCCGCCAGGGGCCTGCTGTCTGACCACGTGCCAAGGCTGCGCCATGGGATAGAGGTACCACATCACCACCCCCGAGGGGTTGATAACCACCGAGAAGCTGTCTCCCGTCTTTAAGCCGCTGATGATCTTCCCGCTGTACACGTCCTGTACCTGGAAGAGAGAGATGGTGGCTACCAGGATTGCCACAGACCTTGCATCTTGAGGCCCCCATGTGGTGGCTGACAGCCCCAGCCCAAGCTGGCCATGCCACATGGGGAACAGGCCACAGCAGCGGGAGGGCTACTCAACTGGCAGCTGCCCCTTCATCCTGGAGGCAGGAGGTAGGAATCCTTCCCTCCCCAAAACACACAGGGTTTCAATAGGAGGGATCTGGAAAGAAGGGGATGCAGGTGACATGGGGCTGCCCCGCCACACAGCACGCCAGTGGGGCTCACCTCATAGACCGTGTCCTCGGGGAAGTGGAGCTTGGCCAGGCTGGTGGTGTAGAGGAAGGGCATATCCGTCCTCCGGCTGAAGAAGACAAGGGCGCTGGCAGCCTGGGACAGCGGGCGCAGGAACACCTCGATGTGGGATTTCTCCTAGGGGTGGGGGTGGGTGGGTGAGGCAGAGCTGCTGAGACCAGCGCTGGCCCATAAGTTGCCCTGCAGGGCTGCTAGGCCAGCAGATCCCCAGCTCCCACAGCTTTCCTGCTCATGCTTCTCTGCATCACTTCCCTCTCCCTCCCTTATGGTGACACCCTGCGCTGCTCCTCTCTGCTCTCCCGCATCACACGCGTACGCCTTCCCCCTAACCTTGACAATCCGGCGCCCCTGGATTCCCAGGGGGTCCTGGTTGATCTGGATCATCAGGCGGTTCTGCAGGATCTCCTTGGCGCTTGGGGAGATGGTGCGGAGGTCCGTGGACATGAGGAGCGGAGCTGCCATCACCGTCCACAAAGCCATTTGGGAGCGTGACTGCTCATAGCTCAGGCCAAAGTTTCCAATGATGAGCTGGAGAGGAGAGGGAGAGATGGGAGAGACAGAAAAGGGTCAGGAACGGGTCTGCTTGCCAGGCTTGGTGCAGCCTGCTGCAGGGGGAGCGTGCATGGGAAACCTCGCACGCGCTTCTGCTTCTCCCTGCGCAGCTGGGACATCCCGCCCTGCTGGGTGCTGAGCCATCAGCACACCTTCAAATGCACCCACTGACACCCTTCGCTCCACCGCTATCCCCCCTCGGGCTGTGCCCTGAAAGACAAGGACACCCGGACAACAGGACTGGTATAAGGGTTCATTGGAACCACAGGCTTCTCCCACAGCTTAGCCAAGGGCAACACAAGCGTTGTCTCTTTGCAACAGCAGGGCTCCTGCTCCTGGAGCTCTTCCTTCATCCTGCACCTAGAAGGGGATCCCCAGAGACACCCCCTATCCCTGGCCAGGATCAGTGCACCCACCACCCAGCCGCACCATGTCCGGGTCATTCCAGTGGCCGGGGCCAGCCACCGGCTGCAGCACATCCTGGTTTGCAGAGAACCAGTCCAGAATGGAAAGCACGCTGTCCCAGGAGTCCTGGATGTCACCGTAGTTACGCCACAGGTTGCACACCTCTGCCAGGAGGGTGTAGTTCACCTGGAGAGGAGCACAGGGTCAGGCAGGAGGGAGAAAGGACGGGGCCTGCAATCTGGGGGAGGAGGGGCAGCCAGACTTGTTGCAAGCTGCAGCACCCAGATGTTTGGTGTTTGCAAATTACAGGGCTCTGGAGAAGGGCAACATCCCGTAAGGAAGGGGAGAGTTATATCCCAGTGTGACTGGGCACTTCGCGGTAGGATAGACTGTCTGGCAAAACAACCACAGAGGTCCTGGGGAAATAGGATCAGCTGCAAGAACAAGGGCAGCTCGGGATTGACTCAGAAAGAGGAAACAAATAACGTGCTCAATTCTCAAGAAATGTTGCTAGGAGGAATATCCTATTTCAAGCACTTAAACCAGACAGGACCTGTCTCAGACTGTCAGGACCAACCCCACACCAGCTGAGTGGGGTGAAGAGGGCACACCCCATGGCCTTCTTTCCCCAAACTCCCATCACCCAGACACGGTGAGAACTCTGAATGTCCCCAGATGCCTGGCAGGGAGGCCACATCCCCTCTGGGGACCTGCAGCCCCATCCTGCCAGGGGCAGAGCGATAAGCAGGGTGTAGCACCCAGCTCCTGCAGCTCCCCAGGGCACAGAAGACAACAGGAAACAGCCACCAGACCGGACAACCCTCACCTTGGGGGGGAGCCCACCCTGATACGCCGGCCAGCTGCAGGAGTAGACGATGGGACGGCCTGTGGCATTCAACGCCCTTGCCATTTTTGGGTAGCCTTAGGGAGAGAAGATGACAAATGGTGAAGGAGACGGCTGGCAGCAGGCTACACCCAGCCCACCCGGCTGGGGGGACCCCAGCTCAGCCTGACCTCCTGCCTTACACCAGCTCTAGGGCACCCAAACTCCCCCTTCTTTGCCCAAGAGCCGCAACAGGAGACGCGAGGGAAGAACCCAAGCCCACCAAGTGTTTCTGCAGACAGTCAGACAGAAGCAGCGAGGGGAGAAACACCAGCCAGGCGGGGAGCCTCTACCCTTCGCCTGCTCCTCTTCCGTCGAGTAGCAACCATCCAGCTTCAGCATGTCCACACCCCACTCTGCAAAGGTCTGGGCGTCCTGCTCCACACGGTCCAGCGTGGTGCCCGGGTAGCCCCCGCAGGTGAAGGTGCCCAGGTCACCGTAAATGCCCAGCTTCAGGCCCCGGGCGTGGACCTGCGGGGAGAGGAGAGAGCTGCAAGGAGGGGACGAGGGGGGTCCGAGGCACCTCCATCCCCTCCCAGCCCTCCCGCCATGGTGTCAGGGGGACACAGAGATCCCCACCACCACCCGCAGCCAGCACTCACGTAGTCAGCCAGAGCCTTAATCCCGCTGGGAAACCTCTCGGGGTCAGGAACCAGCCGTCCCGCCGCGTCCCGCTGCTTGGCTGACCAGCAGTCGTCGATGTTGATGTACTCGTAGCCCAGCTCCCTCCAGCCATCCTCGGCCAGGCGATCCGCCATCTCGAAGAAGAGTGTCTCACTGCGGGTCGGGGGGACCGGGATGTGGCAGGCTGACCCCCTGTGACCTCCGTGTCCCCCCCCCCCGGCTGCAGGCAGCCAGCAGGACCTCGGGGCTAACAAGGGTTCTGGAGGGTCGGTCACTGCAGGGCTGGCCTGGGCCCTATAGGAGGGTCCCCGAGGCTTCCCAAACCCCACCCATGTCCCATTCATCCATCAGCGAGGGGAAGCGTTTCCCCAAACACACCGCACAGCCCAGCCACATCTTTCCGTGCCGGGGGATTTCCAGCCCAGCCTGACCCGCCCGGCCTCGCACGCACCGTGCTCCCCGCGATCCCGCCGCTGCGGGGCTCATCCCAGGGACACAGACGGTCCCGGAGCCGTCCCGGACGGCCGTCCGGCCCCTCCCCCCCCGCACTCCAGCGAGACGGGTCTCTGGGGCAGGGGACACGCAGGACAAGTCCTCCGGCAGGCAGGCAGGGGTGGCGTGCCCGGGGGAGAGGGGTGTGCTGCAGCCCAGGGGGGGTGCTGCCAAGCCCCTCCTCAGCAGGGAGCCCCGAGGGGGCTCCCCCCGCCGCTGCCCGCGCCGCTGACCTGATGCAGTTGCGGGGGTCTGCCCGGCAGTCCACGTTGCAGCGGAACCTCTCCCAGGCCAGCCAGCCCATGGGGGGCGTCAGCGCCAGCCCGTTCTCCAGGGCCAGGGCGGGCAGCGCCAGGGCCAGGGCCAGGGCCAGGGCCAGGGCCAGGGCCAGGGCCAGCCCGCTCGGCACCGCCAGCCCCATGGTCCCCGCCGCCGGGACACAGAGCGACTCTCCCAGGCCAAGCCCGACACGGCCCCGCTCACATGATGCCGCCCGCATCACCTGACCGCTTGCCCCCGCCTCCCTCCCTCCGGGCCGGCCCGGGGCCCAGCCCCGCAGCCACCGGCGCCGCGGGGACCGCCCCCCCTTGCTGCTGCACCCCGCGGGAGCTGCGCCCGGCAGCCGTGGCACCCCATTGGTATCACCGCCCTGCACCCTGTCAGTAACAGACCCACTGAACCCCTACACCCAGTGCTGCCCCCCCACCGGTCCCGCACGCTGTCAGCATTGCACCCCATCGCCGCTGCACCCCTCTACTGGCACCCAGTTACGGCGGGGAGGGGGTACCCGAAGCGGTGGCGGGCGGGGCGAAGAGCTGCGGGTGAAAGCAGCCTCGGTGTCCCGCCGGCCGCCCCCCCGTCCCCCCTCCCCCTTCCCCTGCCGCCGGCGGGGCGGTGCTGGCGGCGCGGCGGGACGGCCCCGGCGGCCGCAGGAGCTCTCCCCCGCCCGGCCGCGGCCGGCTCCCGGTCCCCGGCTGCCCCGCACCGCCCCCGCCGCGCCGGGAGCGCCGCCGAGCAGGAAGGGCCCGAGGTGAGCCGGGACGGGGCCCGCGGTCCCGCCGCCGGAGCGAGGCGCCGGGCAAGGGCCGGGGGGGCGGCGGGGCCGGGAGGGGCGGCGGAGCCGGGGGGGGCGGCGGGCACACGGGGGAAACGCACCGGGACACGCACAAAGGCGCGGAGCCCAGCTGCACACGCGTGCACACAGACACCGGCGTTGCAACCCCGCCGGGAGATCCCTCCGGCAAAGCACCCGCGGGGAACAGCGTTTCCTGGTGTCCGGCGGGATTTGTGTCCCTCTTCCAGCTGCCGTCCGTGCCCCTTCGCCCTCGGCGCTGCCCCGCGAGCCCTGCGCGGGCAGGAGGGCTCGGAGGAGTGATGCTGGGGGCTGCTCAGCAGTTGGGGAGCTTCCCCCGGCCACCCCCCCAGGCCCCGGATCCGGGCAGTGGCGGCGGTGGTTTGCTCTGTGCACGCTGGGGGGTGCGGAGTTGCAGCGCGCGGACATCCATGTGCGGTTGTAGGAGCACAAAGGCTGCGCTCGCCGTGTCCTTCTGCCGGACCCGCCGCCCGGCCGAATCGCCCACCGCGGGGTCTCCACACACGGTGCAGCGACAGGCTTCCGCTAAAGCTCTTTTTTTTTTAAGTTTTAATAGGACAAAAACAAAGCCACAGGAGCCAAAAAACAAGCCCACAGGAGCAGTGGCCTGAGCTGGGATGGGGCTCAGGCTTGGGAGCCAGTGCCCCAAGTTTCGCTATCCCGGTTTTCAGAGCCGCTCGTGTGCGCCCAGGGCCCCGGCTTTCTGGGCTGGGAGCGACGCAGCTCTTCTCTTTGTCAGTCCCAAGCTGTTGTGGCTTGTGACTCCCTCTCTGCCACCTTTCCTCTGACCAGGGATGGGGCTCGGCGCGGTGAAGGCTCGGAGGCCCTCGGCAAGGGAGCAGCCCGCCCAAGGAAGACGGCAAGGAGTGGCGGTCTGAGCCGAACGGCCGGTACGGCACCTCACGCCCCGCTGACGGTGAACCTGCCGGGGCTGGGGGTGCTGCTGCGGGAGGGCTGGCTGGTGGGGCCGGGTGGTCCTGCGTGGAAATGAAGTGCGGGGCAGGGTGCTCAGGTGGAGGTCCTGGAGCCCTTGGGTCTGGAAACGCCCTCCTTATCCTTGCCCTGTAATGGAGGCGAGAGCGAAAGCAATGCTTCGTGGGCACGGGGACAAATTTCTTCGCTGTGCCCCATAAAAAGCCAGTAAATAGGTCACTCGTGGAATAAGAAACGCAGCAGCAGTGGTGGTGGTGTCCCCGGAGAAGGTGTCTCTGTGTTGGGGCTGTGGTGATGACCACCCCTCTGGGGCAGCGAGGACCAGCCTCATTTGCAGGGGGACTTGCTGGTTTAGACGCTGTCCTCTAGTGCTGGCTGCTGGAGTCGGGGCTGCTTTTCCCGGCAGCGGGGTCAGGGCAGGATCAAGCTTCTCCTGGTGGGACAGGTGAGATGTTCCTCACTCCAAGCCAACTCCTTCCCCCTCTCTTCTGCTCCTAGGCGGGGCGATGAAGCTGAACGAGCGGAGTGTGGCCCACTATGCCACCTGCGACTCGCCCGCCGACCACGCCGGCTTCCTCCGCAAGCGGGTGGAGCGGCACCACCACCATGCCCACCACCACCATGCCACCTCCTACCAGCGCCGCTGGTTCGTCCTCAAGGGCAACCTCCTCTTCTACTTTGAGGAGCGGGAGAGCCGGGAACCCGTGGGGCTGGTGGTGCTGGAGGGCTGCACTGTGGAGCTGTGCGAGGCCACCGAGGAGTTCGCCTTCGCCATCCGCTTCGACGACGCCGGCGCCCGGGCTTACGTACTGGTGGCCGACGGGCAGGCTGCCATGGAGGCCTGGGTGAAGGCGCTTTCGCGGGCCAGCTTCGACTACATGCGGCTGGTGGTGAAGGAGCTGGAGAAGCAGCTGGAGGAGGCCTGCAAGAGCTTGGCCGCTTGCCGCAAGTCTCCGCGGAGGTCCTCCTCCTCCGGCAGAAAGAGGCACCTTTCCAACCCCGCCTTGCTGCCCCTCCCGGAGAAGCCTACCGTCCTGGAGAACGGTTACTCCACATGGGGCAGTGGCGGTGGCATCGCTGGGGAGGCCGCCTGCCCCGACAGTGACGGGGGGCACGCAAAGCCCCCGCCCCTGCCTCCACGCCGGCGCTCGGCCGCCGGCAGCGCTGCGGGGTCCCCGGCACGCAGCCTCTCACCGGCCATGCCAGAGAGCCCGGTGTCACCGGAGACGGCTTGCTTCTCCAAGCTGCACAGCTGGTACGGGCAGGAGATCGTGGCGCTGAGGCAGGAGTGGCAGGAGAGGCAGAAGATGGGACACCCGTGACCGGCGGCACAGAGCGCGAGCCACCGGTCAACCGATGCCCAGCAACGTGTCTCCCACGCGGGAAGAGCAAAGCGAGGGATGCTGCTTGCCCCCTGCCGTGGCTGGTGGCCGAGTATGTGGTACGTGTGTGCTTCACGGGCCATGCGGGAGGGACCCAGGTCTTCCCCAAACCTCACATTTCATTTCTATGAGGCTTTATACTTTATATGAAGCTGTATCCTGGTGTGGATGCTCTGGGTGCTTCGTCGCCTGCCTCTCCACCACTTCTTTTGGATTTGTTTCTCAGCATGGAAGTTTGCACAGGTCAGCCTTTGTTACTGTCTGTGGTCTTGCGCTGAAGCCCTTCTGCCTTTGCTCTTTCGCCACAGATAAGGCTGGGCTCTTATGAAATGCCTCCGATGGGACCCGGGCCCTGGTGGGTGCCACCAGTCTTGTCCCTCTTGCCACAGGCCACGTGGGAGCCACCGCAGCTGTGGCTGGCCCAGCAGCTGGGGCAACAAAGACTGGGCTCTTGCGTTGTCCTTTTTTTTAAAACTTTTATCTGCACTAAGTCTCCTCCCTGCTAAATCCTTTGGGATGAGAATTTCACAGGCTTGCATCCGTCTCTTTGTGCACCCAAGGCAGCAGCGAGGCTGAAATGGAGACACCGAGCCTGGTCTGAAGCAAGAGTGAGGACCAGGAGCTGATCGGGACTCTGTCGAGTGGCAGCCAAGCCTGTTAATATCTCTGTCTCAAGCCTTCCCTGTGCCAAAACCGGGACGCTGAAGCCTCTTTGCCTGGCCGGAGGTGAACCTCGCAGCCTCTGCGCAGACCTTAGCTCCTGCAAATCGCCATATAGGGCTTGGCCGGTTCACTGGGCAGCTTGCCCAAGGCGGCATTCAGAGCCACGCTCCTGCAGGGCCTCTCCTTCTGTTGAGGCTCTGCCCAGCTCCTGGCAGAGCTGCGCAGTCGGAGGAGAGGCTGTGGAGGAGAGAGGAGGAGAGGGCTGGCCCCAGGAGGAGAAGCGAAGGTGTGGGAGCAAGTTCCAGGTAGCACTGCCTGCCTGCCTGCCTGTCAGCAGTGTCTGGGCTTGCCCCTCTAGCAGCAAAGCCCTATCACTCCCTTCTATCAAAGCCAGCGCCTGGCTGCCGGTGCTTCCCTTCGATTTCACGGCAGCATCACTCGGCTCATCTCCGTAATGCGTCCCATCCGCCTGGCAAGCGAGAAAGGCTGTGGGGAGGCACGCCTGTTGCCTCGCCACAGAAATGGATTTGTCCTCCGCCAGTAGGTCAGAAGCCTTGGCCACAAGGCAGACGGTACAAGTAGGTGGGTGCCGAGTCCAGGGACTGGAGCACCTCCAAGATGGGGCTTGATAAATCTTCTCCCTTTTCCTCTTGCCAAGGGCTGTTTTTCAAAGCAGAAAAAAGAAGTGAAACAGTCTCGTGCTCCCTATCTCACAGCATTAAAACTGTTTGTATTGCTCTGTTTTATTAAGGAGGAAAGCAAGAAGCTGTTCCAGGTCATGACTGGTAGGAACCTATTTGCCTTTCTGGAGTTAAACGCGCTCAGCTTAATACTTTGCAGTAGCCAGTAGAGACTGCCAATGCAGAAATCAAGGAACTTCCATTAGCTTTTTGTGCCTTTGAAAATACGTCTCCGGTTGCTTTGGATGACGAGCTTCCAGGCTCCTGCCTAATTATGGCTCGATGGTATATTAGAGGAAATCAGACCTTAAATCAGCTCTTACAGATATGACTTTGGGCAGTGGGGTGTAACCTTCACATGAGTGATGCAGTCCAGTCCTTTCCAGTTAATGCCTGGATTTCTCCACAGTAGGAATCTTCAAGTTTGACAGGATTATTTTTGTTCTGCTATTTAAGTGAAAACAGTTCACAGAAACCAGGAGGAGGTGGCCACAGGCCAGCGCCCGGGGTCTGTCAGCAACCCAACTGGCTGGATTTACAGGCCAGCTCTGCCTCCCTACCTGCCGCTTGAAGAGTTCAGTGCTGCAGCTTTCCTGGCTGGCAACCCATCCCCTTCCCTGTCCTGGGCCAGCAGCATCAGGGGTTGTCGCTGCTGGTGCCTCCTCACTCTAAGCCTGGGTATTTTGAGGCCAGGGTCAGATTTGGCAAGCATTTTTCTGTGGTTTTAGTGTTTTTTAATGTAATAGGGAAAAATATTCCTGAGGTCTGAGATTTACATAAGGCAGTTTGACAGTAAAGATTTACCTTTGCAATAAATCAAAATGTAGTATCAGTTCCTACATGAAGCCCAAGAATCGGGAGTGATTTGAAAGGGAAAATAAATGAACAAAGCCAGTCCTGTCAGAGCTGGAACTGAAGCTATTACTCATTTAAGGGCAGTTTCAGTTTTAAGAAGCTTAGTTAGTTTTAATAAGCCAGGATTGTGCTAGTAACACTGCTAAAGAGCTTATATTTAATGCTTTAATCTGTCCCATTCAAATGGCACAATTTCCACGCTACCTGCCTTTGCGTTAGCACATATCCCAGCTAAATCCTAAATCCCGCAAATGAGGAGCTGCGCTCCGCTTTCTGTCTGATCGCATTTGGAGTAATTCTGTGTTTTATTCTGCGGCGCCGCGAAGGAAACAGCTGAATCCTGAACAGTATTGGCGCTCGGTCCAGCTGTCTGTGCCTAGGCCTTTGATGATAGGTCTCCAGTGCGCTGCGTGACTTTGGATGCGCTTGGTCAGGGCTTCCTCACCATCCCGCTCACACTGCAGGGATGGCTCTTCCGTGGGTAAAACGAGCCATAATTGGAGCCATGCCCACATTTGTATGGGAGCACAGGGTTTTTAATGACCACCGCTGCTTCATTAGGCAGGAAGCACGTGGGTGCTCCGCCACCTCCTCCGAGAGGGAGGCTATCAAACCATTTTGGCTGAGAATCGGTTGTGCTGGCAAGCGCCTTTGAAGCAGCCCCAGGGGCCAGGAGGTCGGGATTTCAGCTTCCTGAGATTGCACATGCAAGCTGGTTAGTGGAACGTGCTCTCTGAGTGTCTGCAGGCAGAGATCGTTATGGGAAAAGCAGAGTTTTCACTGTGTATTGTCCCCGACAGCAAAGCAAGAACTGATTGCCACACGCCGTTTTTCTCCGGTCATTCGGGTTGGGACTGCTTCACCGCCCACCTTCGCTTTCCCTTATCCTTTTTTAAAAATAGGAAACGTCTGGGCAGCACAAAGCAGGTTCCCCAGCAAAGGGGGAGCTGAACGCTAAAGCTGAATGGCTACTTTTCTTAAAGTACCTAAGTCAAATCCTTTTCTAAGAGTTTTCTTTAGCATAATAATGCAAAAGCGATGAGAGAAAAAAGCCTGAATCCAAATGCCTAAGAGAAATGGAGACTGAAAGAGGGAGGTCGATTGTGCCGTGGCCTTTGCTAGCTGTGCCAAGAAGGGTTCCCAGTCCTGCTAAAATAGTTGACGAAATCCTTGTATTTTTCAGAGTGTGGGATTTCAGGGTCAGGCCCATAATGTATTGTTTTATTTCTGCACGTTTGTGTTCTTACGAAACAACTGTGGTGGTGTTTTCCAAGGAGTCTGGATCCTAGCGGTGAGAGTAACCCGAAGATTTTCCCTGTGACTACTGCTAGCCATTGGGTGGACCTTCACGCCCAAGACGGGCCCTTTTGCGTTACAACAGCTACCGTGTCTGGGGGGCAGGTGACCCCAGCGTTGCCCTTCTCAGCTGCCCTTGCAGACAGACTGCAGTGCCCCCCCAGCAGTGCACGGGGGACCTGTGGAGTTCCTTGGCAGGGTCTCCTGCCGCCAGCACCGGGCTTGGATTTCAGGTCAAGGACGTGCCCTTTCTTCAGGAGCCTGTTTTGCATGCGCCTTTGTTTTACACGCGGAATTTGTATGACGCGTTTCAAGACATTGTTAACGTTTGTATTCTTAAGCCGCGAAGCCGAATAAACAGCTGTGATTTGTAGCCCACGGAGCTCTGACCCCTGATCTCGGCCCGGTTGCAGCGGGACAGGCCGAGCAGCTGAGGCAGCCCGGCCCCAGAAGCCGCGGCCCCGCCCCACGCATGCGCAGTGACGCGCAGTGACGCGGAGGCCCCCGGGTGACGCCGAGGCTCGGCCGTTACGGAGCCCGACGGGGGCCGGAGGGAGAATGGCGGCGGCAGGCGGGCGGCTCCTGGCGGCGGCCGCGGCTTACTCGGGGCGGGCGGGCTGGGGCAGGCCGCGCCGCCATCAAGCCGTGCCGCTTGTGCCCTCCCGGAGCGCCACCGCCACCCGCAGCGGCGCCATTCTACCCAAGCCGGTTAAGGTGAGTGAGGGGCGAGCGGGCGGGGGCGGCAGCCAATCGCGGCGTAACGGATGGCAGCGGTGACCAATCAGTACTGGCGCATCTGCTGCGGGCGGGGCGACGGGGTTGAGTGACGGGCGCTAGGCTAATGAGCGTCTCGCTGTGGGCGGGGCGGGCGGCGGGGGTCGCTGCGCCCTGAGGAGGCGGACGCCCGCCTGGGCGCAGCCGTTTCTCGCCGGCAGCCGCTCTCCCTCCCTGCCGCGAGCTGCCCGCGGGTCCCCGCTCTCCCGGTGCTGGAGTTTTCTTACACACGATGCCGCGACTGGACGTTTGGCCCTGGGGGCGGCGGCGGGCCGTTCTTGCCGCGGCTCGCGGGGCCTGCCCCCCCCGCGGGGCCGGGAGCAGGTAGCGGGTTCGGCCGCGGTGCACCTTGCGGGTACGGATCCCTCTTTTCCAACCGCCGCCTTGCAGACGCCCTTCGGCCTCCTCCGAGTGTTCAGCGTCGTGATCCCGTTCCTGTACGTCGGGACGCAGATCAGTAAGAACTTCGCAGCCCTCCTGGAGGAACACGACATCTTCGTCCCAGAGGATGACGACGACGATGATTAAAGGGTACGTCATTCGCATCACCGCCGATCCATAGCCTGTGCTTCCTGTTTGGCTTGGGGCAGGGAGGAGAATCTCGGAAGTACGGACAGCAGCGGCTCGGAGATGCCTTTGCCCTTGCACACACGGACACCCACGGGTGTCGCCTCTGGCTCAGAGCTTCTCGGGGCCTCTGCACCGGAGTAGGCCAGGCTGATGTCTGAATGCAAACTCTCCGCAACAGCCGTTCGTTAGAGGTGGTAATAAGCTGGTGGCGTTTTAGGTCTTTGAATCAGAAATAAACTGTAGTTGGTGAGGGCGTACACTTTGAATCAGAAATCAAAATGAACTGCAGTCAGTGAGGGTCCGTAGTGCAGCAGACGAGGGACTTCAGCGTTGCGGCACGCTGACCTGTCCAAAAGCTTGCTGCTAGCTCGCAGAACGAGTTAGGAGAATGTTCACCTGTCAGAATCTCAGAGAACCTCAGAACCCATCAGAACACATTGTGCAGTGGGTGTTACAACACTGATCTCTGGAGTAGCTGGACCATCCAGACTCATCAGATAAAGGGGAGTTATTTCTGCCCTTCCTTTGGCTGCAGCACACTACACTTCCCTGTTTTATGGTAGTCGTCTGGCTTGTCCTTGCATAAAGACGTGAGCTTGGGTGTGTTTCTTTATAGAACGAAGGAGCTGTTTTAAAGAAGTTGTTGTAAATAGTGTTTTATAGTGTTTGGTGGATGTATTCCATTTGATAACGGGATTTTCCAGCATGCACTGTGCATCTAAAACCAGAGAATTAAAAGGTTGTAAAGGCTGTGCTGGCCTGTCAGAAACTCCTTTTATGTAACCCCCCACCTTGTGTGGTTCGGGGGGAGGGTATGGAGCGGAGCTCAGTGCACTGTTATCAGAAGAGTAACGGCATGTCATTCTGTTTGCAGAACCGTAATGGAAGAACAGAAGGGAGAAAACCATCGACAAAACAATGGTCCCAACATCCACCACCTGTGTTTTGTCCTTCCTGAAGGGAATGGGGGGAGGCTCTGTACCCCCTTTGCCTGTGAGTGTCCTGCACGTGTCCATAGGACAGAAATCTGTAGATCAGGGTTGAAGGAAGTGCTTGATAGGCCCTGCATCTTTGCACACACACATGCTCGCCTCATCAAGGACTGCTTGGGAATCCTTTGATTATCAATGTGGGAAACGCTTAATTAAAGATCAAGAGACTGAGATGTATGCCTTTGGTTTTGTGCTTTCACAGACGATGTGCCTAGCACGTGTATTAACCTTTCAACCCCTGTGTGTCTGTGCCAGTAAGGAGGCTCTTCGTATTTCTTCCCTCTGATGAGTCCTTTCTGCAATTCAGTACTGATCTGCAGTACATGACGGGATTCCTAGGGGATGCGGCACAGCCCCGTTAAAAGAACGGCGTGCCCGTGGACACCGGCGCTGCACCTCACGTGGTGTTGATTTACAGCCTGGCGCTAGGTAGGTGTGTCTGATGGAGACTCTGTCACTAGTTTCACCTCACTGAGGGTTCCGTACAGTATTATCACCGTGGAGTTGAAGTCTTCAGGAGGTTAAGATCACAATTGCAAACTAATTCAGCTGCTGTGCTTTCCAACACTTAGTCGGTGAACAGTGAAGCTACCTGGACGCTCGGTCCTTCTGCATGAGCCCTGGTATATTCATTTTCTTAACTGTGTGTAAGCTTAAAGCTGTTTTCATAGAGTTTCCTACTGCAATTAAACAATCATAACAGACTTAAAAGGTCACCTTTTTGCTGCTAGGGTACGCGTAGAGAATCCTCAGTCACATCAGACCTGCAGCATACCGGCTGTTTTCTCAGATACTCTGAAAGGGAAATGAATTTTTAAGGCAGCCCTACCCCAGTGAAAAGCGATTCTGTCATTCTTACGGTTTCCGGCCATTAGATCTGGCCTCTCCTCTTGCCTCACTGTTCCCTTCAGTATTCTTGTAGCTGTTAAAAAGCAAAGTTGATGTCACACACATCACAGCGTATGTAGTTGCAGCAGCCACATTTCCTCTGTTATTAACTGGCACTGCTCTTGAGGGTTGCTCTGTAACCCTCCGGCTTAGAGAGAAAGGGGAGCCTGCAACCTGCGTAACGCCAACAGCGGTAGCTGAACACAGCTGGCAAGTTCCTGAGTCACTCGGTATCTGAGGTGCCCCCTCCTTCCCCAAGGCTGCCCGAGAAGTGGCTGCTCAGTTCACCTGTCCTTGGGAGCCAAACACGTCCCTGCTCCTGTTTTCTCTACTGCCAAACTCCTTGTCACTGCTCCATCCCGCCCTCTCTCCTGGCCTCATCCTTCTTCAACCCTGCCCTTAAAAGCAGCCCACCCTTGACGCCCCTAGGTGCACAGACGTACACATCCCTGAGGAATGCTGCTTTGCGGTCCTCCTATGGGAGGAAAGCCCCAGTATTTGGGGAAGGGTAAGAAGTTTGAGCGTACTGCATAGGTTCAACGCTGATCACACCTGGGGGAGCTCCAGCACAGAGTTACCTGCTGAAAACCCTTCTGAAAGAAGTTCTCCTTGCCCTTCTTCTCAAAAGGAAGCTAGCAATTCCCGATTCAATCAAGGAGGTGATGGTAGGACACCACCTTCTGCTGGGCATCGGAAGCTCTTACAGAGCCTCCGTAATCTTGGCAACAGTATGCAAAACCCCCGTGTTTCCACAGTATTTCATTTTGCAGCAGGGAAATGGACTCAGCTGATGTTTTTATTGCACAAAGGGCTTTATTTGCCATTTGGATTTTATGCCATTCTCTGTGAGGAAGTAAACAGAGAATAGCCCCCAAGTAAAAAACCACAAGGTCAGCAAAGTCACAGCATGAAATTGCAAAACAGCTGCGTGAATACAGATGGGCCTCAAGCACAAGAGTATTTCTGTGACTACGCTGCCTTTTCTGAAGGCCTGCTCTTTTCTGCTCTTTCTTCCACAGAGCCAACGCCCCCACAGAGAGCTGCAGGCTGAGCAGAAAGCCCCACAGCCAGGTTGTGTTGTGGTTATTCAGCCGACGCTCCGGGGCGAGCGATGGGGGACAAGTAACATACTGGCCAAACTAGGAAATCACAGCTCTTCGTACCGATCCTAACGACTTGCACACACTCTGGGTTGGGAGTTAGTCATCAGGCTCCTAATAGGCTATGCAATCTTTCTGTACAGACTTTTATTCTCCTATACAGAGCTTTATTTGTGATACAAGGCAGCAAGACGAGAGTCAATCTCTCAGGGATCGTGGCCCGCATAGAATTTGGAGAGAAAGTCTTTAGGTCGCGGGGTTTCCGTCTCATGGAAATACCTCATGATGTGAGTCCTCTGCTTCCACACCTGAATGGTTTCTTGAAGTTCCATTTTTCCCTGCGCACAGACAAGAACAATTTTAGACGAGTTCCCAGTTAGAGCCTGACTGACTATGGAGTCACCATTATAGAAGCTGTTTGAATGCACTTAGAAACACCCTTAAGATAGCTGCACCAACAATTCTATACTCCTAAAGGCTGCTTGCACCAGCTATACTGTGACACAAATATATATATTTATATTTAAATATATATTCTTATATATATTTTTCTTCCCAGAGAGGGAGGTGAGGCACTGGCAGAGGTTGCCCAGAGAAGCTGTGGATGCCCCATCCCTGGGAGTGTCCAAGGCCAGGCTGGATGAGGCTCTGAGCAACCTGCCCTAGTGGAGGGTGTCCCTGCCCATGGCAGGGGGTTGGAACTAGATGGGCTTTCAGGTCCCTTCCAACCCAAACCGTTCTGTGACTCCATGGTATTGTTCCTGCCTTGTGATTTTCCTGCTTCATGCCCTGCATCAAGTCACTTGTCTCTACAGCACAGCTTCCCAGCCCCGTGGAACAGGCAAGGGACCCTTCCCAGAACCTGGCCTGATTCTCTCATGACTGGCACCCCCATCAAAGTCTACATAACATTCCTCCCTTTCATGCACCCCGGATTTTGTTTACTAGCAGCAAGTTAGCTGTAAAACAAAGTGAAATTACTGCTGCATGACTCCAGATCATGAATTATTATACTGCTTTCAGAGGATGGCAGCACAGGACAGACCGAGACCACCTGGAACTGTCACACACCGTATCATCTAGGATTCGGGTTCCAGGGTTTTTTTGCTCATGTAAAGACAGACCGTCTTGAAATGCAAGGAACACAACAGGCAAGCATGGCGGTCCTTGGCTGGATGCTTTCTAACGTGTTAGAGCTGTGGAGGTCAGGGATTGTTGCTCGGACACGTTTTGAGGCCTTGCCTGACTCTTGCTGTGCTGATGACTGCTTAGAGCCAGACACAGCCAGCTGTGTTACAGACTTGAGGCGTTTGCCACCCAAAGCCAGCATCCACCACATACTGCCACTCTAATGAATGCTTTGGAATCAGTGAAGAAAACCATATCCCAACCTAAGGAAGTGCTGTAAGGAGCACAAAGGCCATTTTTTAATGGTAAACTAGCTGGCATCTTCTTCCCCTTTCTTTGACTGCCATTGTTTCAAAACAACAACCCCGCAGTATTTACCATTCTGATTGCCATAGGCTTCCTCTTTCAAACAGCTGCAAACTGGGAGAGCCAGCACGCCGAGGCCAGAAACCCCTGGCTTAGGTGAGCCTGGACCCTACTCCTCTGCACGCCAAAGCAGCATATCTCATCAGCAGGTCTGCTGACGGATACACCAACCTGGATTGCAAAAGCCAACTCCTCCGTAGCGCAAGCTGAGCTAAAGCTGTCCCTCCGTCACGCTCACCGCCAGGTACCCCCTCTGACACGCTCCGCGGCTTCAACCACACGGGCGTGACTTGTCCGTACCTTGATAACCAGCATGTCTATCACCCGCGGATCCGTAATGTGGGTGTTCTTCGTGAACATCTCCCGCACCTTGTTACGCCCCTGTTTCACCGTGATGTCCAGCTGGTACAGGTGCACTAGGAAAAACCCACGACACCCCGAGGTCACCTGTGTCGCTCTGCCTTTTCCCCACTGACAGCGCTGCAACCTCTGCCGGCTCGGCTAACGGGAGTCGCTCAAAGCCAACGCACAGCGCAGCCACGGTGCGGCTCCCAGCGCAGCTTTAAGGAGGCAGGCAATCACGCCGCGCACCCTCTGGATTCCGGAGACTAAGGCCACCTTTCTCGTCTGCTGCCTTAGGAAACCCAAGCGGCAAGTCAGGCTGCCGCGGGGAGGCCGCCGGGGCAGGGCAAACCCGGCTGCGCCCGGCCTGCGCTGCCCCGGGAGGCGGCTGACAGCCCGCCGCCGCCGTAAGGCCCGCAACAACCGCGTTCACCTGCCCGCCACGCGGGGGACCAGGGCGGGGAACGGGCCGCGGCGGGGTGAAGCGGGGCCTCCCGGCGGGGCCTTGAGGAACCCATCGGCTGCAGGACGGCCGTCACGACCTTGAGCTCGCGCTCCCGCCCGAGCATGCGCGGCCGGCTCCGCGCCCCTCACCCGTGTTGGGCACCTCGCGGTACCAGGCCCGGTACAGCTCCCTCACGCGCCGCTTCGCCTCGGCCAGGTCCCGGCTGAAGATCGGCTTCACCGCCACGGACACAGCTCCTTTACCCGCCACCGCCATCTTGCTGCCGCCGCCGCCGCCGGTGGGAAAGCGGACGGGCACGGCTGCCTCCTATTGGCCGGCTGCGGTGCCACTCCGGCCGGCTGTCTCTGATCTGATTGGTCAACAGAAACGTCGATCACCGCTGGCTACAGGGAGGAGGAACGGAGCGGGTGGGCGGGGCCGTGGCGTGCCCCGCCTCCCGGGGCTCTCGGGCCTCCACCGCCCCTCACGGGGGTGCGGGGTCGGTCCGGGGAGGGCTGGCGGTGGTGTCGCACGGCTCCCACAGCCGTGCCCTCCGGGGGCCGCGGCCTCTGAACAGCCCCCTGCCAGCGCGGAGGGCGCCCCGGCTGCCGCGGGCGTCCGGTGAGGCCTCCGGGCCCTGCCGCCCTGGAGGCACCCCGCGGCCATGGGTGACAGGAGGCAGCAGGACGCCTCTGGGCGAGGGCCCCATCCTCCTCCCCGGGCTGTGACCGCGCCTGCCCCCAGCCCGGCGCCGGCTGGTTGGCTTGTGCGGCCGGTTTGGGCTCGGCGATGCTTTCCCCTCCCCCGTGATCAGTGCCGGCTCTGCGTTTTGCAGCGATGTTTGTCCCCTTTGGCCTCCGAGGCGCCACACCGGCTGAAGGTGGCACGCGCAGACCGCGGTGCCTTCTGGCGTGCCAGCGAGGCTCCCTGCTGTGGGAATGCCCGCGCTGTTTAGCCAGCCGCGTGAAGGCTGGGATCATTCCTGCCTCAGGTGCGCTGACAGCTTCGTTTTACAAACACCTCAGTGTGCTGGTAACTCTAAACCCAAGCGGGTTCAGTTCGGTGTCACCGAACCAGCCAGAGAAGGAGCACTGAGGGGACCCTGGAAAGAAACGAGAGATGCTGGCTGTAAGGAGAGAACCGCCGGGTGTCTGAGACCCGTCTGTGAGACAACCGCCGAGAGGAGAGGGGGAGAAGGGGCTTTTCAGACTGCTTTTATTCTTTTGGATTGAAAAGCACCAACGTGCATTTCCTGCTGAAGTAAAAAACTCAACAGTGGTATTATTAAGTATTTGCATAACTCAACAGCATTTATAGCTTCCAAAATTAGTATCAGAAAGACAGATGTAAACGTGCGTTTCTTTACTTGTGATTAACGCAGAAACTCCCTTCTGCGATGGTCTCCTCAGCCGCGTGGTTAAGAGGTACTTACTGCTAATCTAAACACCGACGTACCTAACACCTTGCAAAACGCTGTCAGGAATATTGCAGGAAAAAAGGGAAAGGTAGCTCTGAAATCTACAGCTGTAGCGTTTCCAGCAGCTTAACTCCAGCCCCTCACGAGTCCCAAATCTGCCAAGAGCTGACTTTATGTAATGCTGAAAAAGCCCCAGTTTTCGGGACCTGCTTAGGGGAGATGGTAAATCTGAACACCAGGATTTCTTTGGAAGTGTGTTTATAGGAATTTCCGTATTTCACAAATGACCTCCTTCGGTGGCTGACGCACCATACGGATTATTTACGTACTCTGCGTCGGTATTCACCTCTCCTGGAGGCACAGCGTGACACAAGGGTTGTCAGGCTTTTCTCTGGGTTAAAACTTCCCTCCTTTGGGGCTATCGATGAAGGCAGTGCAACATGCACGTGATAGGAGCATTCAGTGACCGGGAAGGGGATCTGTGTTTATTGGAGGGTCAGACTTCTCAGAAGCACTGCACTGTCACCTTCTTGTCGCAGCAGCACGTGCCAAATCAGCTGATCGGCCCTGGGTTGTTTTTGCGGGAACCCAGCCAGAGCTGGACTCCCCTGGGCACCAGGCAGAGGCACATCCCGCTGTGGGACGGCACCGCGTGGGAGGCAGAGCGCGGTTGGGTACGCAGTGGGGCGGGCCAGGAGTACCTTACAGATTTTTCCAAGGTTTTTTGCTCCTGGAATTGGCAGGACCCCAGGGTTGTCTTTCACCCAGGGTACCCTTGTATTTCAGTAAACTAACCCAGGACTAGTAATTCTTTCAGTAGCTGTATGCTCAGTGAACTGCTTCTGCAGCCAACGAGAGCCCAAAGTACAGCAGAGCTGGCTGATTAGGCATATACGTACTTGCAAACTTGATCACCTTCGTAACCTGCTATGGCTACCCGATTCAAGATCTAGGACTGGAATGAAGCTAAACTATAAATATTTGGGCATATCCTTACTTTACACAGCTGGGAACATCTGCACAGACTTGAGAGGCCTTGAGTGGAACCTGGCATGATCCTGCCTAGACCTGCAACATTGCTGACAGAGAGTGCGTTGGTGGTGGCCTGTGAGTGAAAGGAGAGCAGTTGCACGCTCATCTGGGGACAGCTCGCAGCTGGTATGGGTGTGGGGAGCTTGTGAGGGCAAAGTGACCATCCTCCCGTGGCCTGGGCTGGTCCTCGGGGCGCACAAAGGTGAATTTCTGCAGGAGGGTGGTAAAGAAAATAAAGAGCTCCATCCTGGCCAGCTGTTCCCCTAGGCAGGCACGGCGACCTGCAAGAGAGGGAGTAGAAAGTGGCTGGAATCGCCACGGGAGGAGCAGATCGCCCCTCCTGCTGTGCCCCGAACTTGCAGCTGGATCCTCCCCGCAGATTTACCTGCTGAGAACGGCAGGAAGGCCTCTGGTTTCACAAACTGCCCGCTGGCATCCAGGAAGTGTTCGGGGTAAAACTTGTTTGGCTTCTCCCAGACCGCCTCATCCTTCAGCACCGATGACAAGTTGGTGATGACTGTGGTCCCCTGCACACCTCCACAGGAGGAAACAAGAAGTGAGAACAGCAGCATTATCTTGGCACAACGGATCAGCGCAGGTCCCTTACTGGTCCGTGTATCCCATCTCATAGCAACCATCGTTCGGTGCTTCAGAATACGGCACTGATCTCTCATTTAAAACGGGTCAAGCGGGGCACTGTTCCAGTGACCCGTGGTGCCCACCCTATGCTCTGAAGCACCAGAAGGTTCCCAATTTGTATCCTTACAAAGGACGTTGCATGCAAATGCCAAGGTCATGGTTACACAGTGGACACAGCCTCTGCTTCCCAGATCCTCCTGGGCTCGTTTTACAGCTGGAGAGAAGCAGCTGACTGACAGATTTCAAAGCCCAGCTTTTGCGGGGGCCGTGGGCAATTGCAAAGCTTTCCTGATTCGCACGGCAACGTTCTAAGCTAGAGAAGATACCACAAGGCTAACAAGAACCATCCCAGGCTTGCATTGCTCCCCGTGGTGCCAGGACAGAACGCCCTTGCTGCCTGTGGCAATGGCAGTGGGCTGAACGGCAGTGGACTGAGCACCAGCAGCATTTGAATAGCTTCAGGGCTTGGAGTTTTAACTACTACCGTCTTAGGAGCCGGTAAGCTGGTGTCATGTGCCTCCATGGAGCCCGTTAGGCTCCGCTACTTCTCCCTCCAGCACAGGCAGGACAGTGGATATCAAAGCTCAGCATGAGGAAAGCACCGAGCTGCCGCTGCAGTCGGTTTCCCACACAACCAGCACAAAGCTAGAACACAAATGTGACCGTCTGCCTGGTCTTGGCTTTTCAGAATGTCCTACTTGGGTGCTTGCCAGTGGCTGTGATTGGGGCTGGAAGTGCAACGCTGCAGAGTTGCGTGGGGCCACCCACACCCCCGGCCTGGCGTCTGCACAGGGAGAGGATGCTGCATTGCCTGTCCGGCCACGGTCACCTTGGGAATGAAGAAGCCTTGCAACTCGGTGTCCCGGTACGTCATGTGAGGTAGTCCAATAGGAATGACATCCCCGTAGCGTTGCACTTCATGGATCACAGCATTGGTGTAGGGCATGCTCTCTTGGTCCTTCATGGTGGGTGATCTCTCTCTGCCAATCACCTTGTCAATCTCTGCTTGGACCTTGCCTGAAAGCAGCACAGGTAAGGGATCAGAGCGCCCTTAGAAAAACAGAAAGGGGCTGGTACAAGCCGTAGGAAGCCTGGCAACATGACACTGCAGACACTGGGTGAGAGCAGGACAAGCAATCAGAAACAGAGACTAGAGGGGAATGCATTTGTTTGCAGTTGCTCAGAGCCATCTGCATAACTATTCTTTGTGCACAGTGTCTTTAATAAAGGTCACTAGACATGCTATCTTACCTCTCCTCTATGCAGCTGAAAGGGTACCTGGGCATTGGGGAACTAAACCCGATTAGCATCTATTTCAAATACTGGAAAGAGGGCACTCTGGCCACTGAGAGTCCCTACATAGCCTTCAAAATGAATGCGAGAGTGAGCTTGGCCTTCCAACTCAGTCTTTCCATCCAGTCACCCCCCTCACTGGTTCCCGCCAGAACAGCTATGCCAGGGAAGTGTTTCTCCTGGTTTCTGCCAGACCAGCAGTCACCGAAGCTGCTCCTCATTGCCAAATCCCCAAACCATGGAGAGAAGATGTCCAGCCCCCTCACAGAAGAATGAGGGCTGAAGGGAAGGTCCCACACCTCTGCCTGCCTTCCGACTTACTCTGTATTTCTGGGTGGAGAAGCATGTACAGTAAAGCCCACCGGAGGGTGGTGGAGGTGGTCTCGGAACCAGCCACCAACAGGTCTGCGGTCACCAGACGAAGGTTGTTATAGTTGAAACCGCTCTCTTCAGCTGCCTCACCCTGCAGAGAGCAAACGAGCGGGTGATTGGAGCTGGGGCACTTGCTGGGCGAGAAGCCTGTTGTTCCAGAGAAGTACAGAGGAGCCCTGGAGCCATTTTTGCTGACCGAGAAGTTCATGGGTAGAGCACAACACAGTCTGTGTGTGACTGATGTACTTCAGTAACCCCGCTACCTCCTGTGTTTGAAGGTCATCGGTCACCTCACGTGTCCTCAGAGATGAACGCTGGACCCGCCTGTGAACGCCTCGTGCTCTCAACTCCAACAGACTGCAGGCCCCTGCCACTTGCCATAACATCCTCCCCCAGAGGAGGCGGAACAGGGTTACTCAGGTCTGATCAGTTCATAACTCGCACGCAGCAGAGAGGAGGCTGCGCTGATGTGGCAAACGCAAAATTAACAGTATTTTGAGAGGGTTATCTGTAGCTATGCATTACAGACTCTCATTGCTTCTGCTCTGCTATTTTCATACAATCAAAAAAAAAAAAAAGAATCAGGGTATCATTGCTGCCTATTAAGTCTGCAACACCGATTTCAGCGAAACTGGTCTCTCATCCAAATACTAATTGAGCTCAAATTTGCTAGCATATGAGATACGACAAGCTCTCTGCATGAGTTCATCTGCTTGTCTTTTCTAATCCTTTTTATACTTTTCTTTCCTAGGGACTAGCTTCCGTTCAGTTGTCCTGTATATTCTGATGCCATTGTAATACGGAGAGCAATTACGAAGGCGTTTGAGACTCAGCTGTTACTCCAATAAAAGATCTCCGGCAAGGGAGGTAAGGGGCTGACCGGACCACAGTTGACCCGGTAGGAGGGATTTACCAGCCTGGCTTATCAGGGGACCTTAGGGAACAGAAGAGAGATGTGACAAGAGGCAACGTGGCCAGGCTAGCATCCGCCCTCAAATAGTCTGGCTTGGTGCAGAGTAACATAGGTCACGTTGCTCCGCCCGTGCGGGCTGGGGGGGCTTAGGCATGGACTGGAGGTGCCCGGTGCCCGCAGCGTTCATCACGCTGAGCAGCAGTCCAGCCCGAGGACTCGGATGGTGGAAGCACTTTGCAGGCAGGATTTGCTATTATTGCTCATCCGGCACTTGAAATTCAGTGAATCCATGTGCAGAAAGATGCGGTAGATGGACGGGCTGACGCAAGGACCTACTGACTTCATGGCTGACTGAATCGAAGGGAAGACTCTTAATTTCAGTGAGGTTCAGATTAGGCCTTCATCTGATCTGTAGGGAACTAGGTCTTAGCAAGCAATTCAAAGACACACATCCCGAAGGAGATGCCATCTTCCCAAGTCAGCTTGGTCTAAAGGCAGGCCATGGACCGGGCAATGATACCAAAAAGCCAGTCTGTTGCTGCAGTTTTGTAACTGATGTTGAGACATCAGCCACGAAGGCTCTGACGTACGCAGAATCTTGCGGGTTGACTTGTCCCCTGGTGCAAACTTAGCAATAGGAGTGAATTCTCCATTACTGCCCTTTAAACGCCTTCAGAATGGTGTAGACTGGAAAGAAGGGAGTGCTAGACTGTGAGGGGAATGGAACATCAGCAGATAATATGACCTCTTAAGACAATAAAGGAGGTTGCTGCACGAAGGAGTTAACCCCTTTTCTTCTCAAGATACAACATGGAATGAAAAAGTAGGAAATTAGCAAGAGTTTTTATACGGATCTATGAGGAAAGTCAGCTTGTATCGTCAGGCTTAAACAGGCTGAAGAATTGCTCCCGAGGTTCCGCTGGCATCACCCTACCTTCTCCATTTCCTTTAAAAACGCATCAGTGAAATCTCGGATGTAAGCAGGGTTCCAGGTCTCCATGTGCTTCTCTATGAGCACGTCTATGAAGTCCATGAACTCCTTTTGCCCGCGAAAGACTTTCTGTGGCACTCCGGGGATGCGCAGCAAAACGGGCACTTCGTTAAGAAGCTGGGATGTCAGAGCCAGAGAGAGAGAGAGATGATGTTACGTGGTGCAGAAAGAAAAACAAGGGAAACCCAAGGCTCTCAAGCGTCAGAGGGCAGCTTCTCACAGAACGTGTCACGCTCTTGGTTTACCTGAGGCAGGAATCCCGCTTCCTCATTCATGGAGGCTTCAAACAAATGTAACAACTTCTTGAATGTCTCATCACCGTAGTCGAAACGCTCTCCATAGATGATGGTGCAGATGACGTTGCAGACTGCATTGTGTACAAGAAAACGTACATCGAAAGGACGACCTAAAAATGGAAAAGGCGACCGAGCAATGAAGCGAAGCAACACCAAGCTGTGGGGCCTCCGCTGTCAGCAACAATATACAAATGCCTCCGTGATGCCTTCAAGGGAAAAAGCCCCCAAACCACTTCAAGTACGAACGCATCGTACTAGGGAGCGAAGATCATCTCGTCTCCTACTACTATTGGGTCAATCCTTGTTTAAAGAGAAAACCCCAAGGGAAGCTGAGTTGCAGGGTTGTTCTGTCACCTGACAGGTAACACTGTTTTGTGTCTAGATGACAGGCCACGTGCTGTGAAAACTCTCAGCTGCACTTTTATTGCATTTATTTATCAGTATGTTCCACTAAACTTCCTAAAGGTAATGGTTACCCAGTTACTCTGGGAATAGTTATATTTTACCTGTTTATTTCCATTTATTTCCTACTTGTTTCCCATTTCAAATGTGTTAGAGCGGCCCCACCACGTAAAGCAGAAGTGGCTTCAAGGTAGAGCAGGGTCACTACTGCATACAGACTAGAAACGCTGCATTTGCTTAGGAAGACAGCACTGCATGCAAACGAGAGTGGCCGTAGCATCACTGCTCTCCGTGTCACTGTATTGCCTTTTCCTGCCATTTCCCCATCCTTCTGGATGCGACAAACCTTCTTCAGAACTGATCGCAGAGCACAGAAATCTTGCTTCCTCTGTCACTCGCTCCTCCAAGGGTTTCTTTCCCATCCCAAAGTTCCTCAAGGTAGAAAGCGTGAATTTCCTTAGCTCCTTCCAGACGTGCCCGTATCTTGCTACAACAATCCCTGGAATTATGGATGAGCAAGAAATGTCAGGAGCTCTGACCCCGTGCATCAAGCAAAGTTCGCTGGAGAACAGCAAATGTGAATTTGGTGGTACAGGGCTGTGTGGCTGGATGAAAGAGTCTGACCTTGTCCAGACTCATACAGCAAATCTAAAAATGGATTACTGCACCTTCCAACGCGTGTGCACAGCTAGGGAAGGCGGAGTGGGATTCAGGGAGAGCAACAAGTGCTGCTAAGGACGAAGGATTCACTGCCCCAAACCATCCAGCGCTGCACCCTCAGCTTGTGTGAACTGGGTAGCAGCTTGTGCCACCACCCAGGAGCTGAGGAGGAGAGCTGTGCGCTGGATGCTGGGTAACGGTCCATCTTGGCAGAAAGTTAACCATTTTTTGGGTGACAACAACGACACGCACATAGTGTGCGAGCATAAGCGCTAATCACTGGGTGCTGGGAGCTACCAGCTCCAAGGCCGGCAGGAAAGTTGTATTGCTGACAGCATCCCAACGCTGCTGCAGAGGCGTGCGCTACCGGCTGGAGCTGTACCGCAAGCACTGACGAGAGCCCCTTTCCATCAAATCTGATTCTGTCGCCACCAAAGAGTGGCAGATATACAAGGAGATTGGCCAGAAGGACATGAGAAGGTGGCACCATACTGAGAGTATCTCCCACCTACCCACCATCTACCCAGTCCTCCTTGTGCTAGTGCTGGTGGAGAACGTGCATTTCCAAGGGACTTGCCTTCAGCTTTATTTCCGTAGCCCAGATGTTCATACACTGGAAAGTAGGGGCGGTCAGCAAAGTCCTCCGATCTGTGGACCAGGGCTTCCTTCACTGTTTTATACCCGTTCAGTACTACCAGGTTGGTCCAGCAGTGCTGGAGATTGAAGATGTTTCCAAACTTCTTGTGAAGCTGCCAAGATAAAAATTATGTCCCCGAAAATGAGCTGAATGCAAGGTCAAAAATACCGCCATACCCTTCCTTGGGGCCTGGCCTTTACCATTTAGTGAGGTTTGAGGTGCTTTTATCAGGCGATCTTCAACTGGCCTTTGCCCTTTGTCGTTGCAGTGCAACAGCTCAGAGCGCTGCCAACCTGCAGCTGAAGCAGGGATCAATGCTCTGTGAGTGGAAAGATCTAGAAAACACCTATCCTGGCCAAACTGCTGCCGTGACCATTGTGCAAGTATTTTGGATTTTGTTTGACAACATAAGGTCGAGGACCTTTTTGGGGATTATCAAAGGCTGCATGTTGAACAACACATTATTTCCCAATACTTGGATTCATTTTGATCTGAAAGACTAGGCAAGTTTTGGGTCAGTCTGTTTCTGCTGGAAGGAAACACTGATGATACGTTGATATGTAATTTTTTTAAAAAATATGCATTTTTTTTTCCTAAAGATCTACCCAGAGCCTGGTTCACAGAAACACGGTAGGAGGAGGCAATTCCACACTGGAGTTTCGAGTCACCTTTCTCCCCAAAAGGAGCCGTACACATCTAGTAAGACTGGTAACCGGCGCACAGCCTACAGCTATCGTGATCCATAAGAGCCATAATGCCGACGGCAGGACGGCTGCAGAGGTAAGCCTGTCAGCCGTACGCCCACCGTGACTTTGCCACGCGGTTAAGTCTCCTCCAGGTAGACAAGCCCTTTGGCTGGACACAGACGCCTGGGAGGGCAGGTCGAAGCTCCCCTGCCAGTCAGTAACACTGACCAAAGCGCTCGGGAGCGCGCTGTTGGAGGAGAGTGCGATAGCAGCACCGCCCCACAGACGGTGCTCTGTTTTCTTTTTCTTTGTTCTGTCTTTTTTTTATGTTGTTGAACAGCGAAGTGTTTTCATTTCTGCGCTGTAGCAATGCAAGGCACTGGAGTACTTCAGGCTGCATGTGCAGTGGGGTTGGAAAGGGAATTAGCACTTCGCTGGCACTGGCAATATATCATTAAAAGCGACTGCTGGTCAGGATTGTGGTTAGCGTGAGCCTGATGTGATGTGAAAATGGTAATCTTTTGGACAATATGCAAGCAAATAACACAAATGCTATATTTAGTTTCTCCGTTTGGCAGATTTTGGACAGACAGCTGAACGGTGCCGTCCTAGAGAAAAGGCCTTTAGAGCTTGCAAAGGGGAGCACAACCCCCCCGTGGTTTGTCTGCTGCAAGCTGTGCTGTGCTGTTGCTTTGAGAAAAGCTAAGCCCTGACTTTGAATAGGAACGCTACCAGATTTTGGGCATTGCTGCAGGGGCAAATCCCACAAGCTGATCTCTTTAAACTGTCACATGCCTGTAGGCATGCTAAGGAACTCGCAGGGAAGCCTGCTATTCCTGCAGCCACATCCCCAGCCCACAGACAGTTCGCTTGTCCCTCCTGGTTTGTAACCTCCCTGCTCCCTTGCCCCCACACCTGCCCGCGGGCGACGTTGGTGGCCAGCTCTACGGCAGAGCAAGCATCAACCTTCACCGGGGGCACGACGGCATCTCCCGCTGAGCTCACGCGGAGGCTGGGAGAGGGAGGCTGGCGCGCGTTGGCCTGTGATGATTTAGCTGAGGCCAGTGTCCTCAGGTGGTGACTTGGTTCGTCCTGGACTTTGGAGAGGGCACTGCCCCTCGGCTTTGTGCAAGGGTAGATCGTGCCAGAGCGCCCTCACCCCTCCTGGCCCCACAGTCTGTGAGTGACGCTTCGTCGCGGGGGCCAACACTCACCTGGTTGAAGGAGCGGTGGGGGTTGCGGAAGTCAATGCAGAGCATGGTCCCAATGAATGGCAGGGACACCGGGCCGGGGGGGTAACAGCTCCACGTCCTCCTGCGCTTCATGAAGTCAAGGACTAAAGTGAAGACTGCAAGAAAAACTCCCAGTACAGAGATGTTGCTCCAGCAGGATGACAGCTGGGACCCCAGCCACAGGAGCGATGCCATTTCGTAGCCTGTCTGCTCCTTGGTCTTCCTTTTTTGACCCAAGCTGCCTCTCCAGGCAGCTGCCCCCTTTTCCTTGCTCTCTCCTCTTCCCAGACTCGTTTTCTGTCTGCCTGCTCCTCTCTCTCTGCAGTTGCTGCCCTGTGAATGTGGGACTTGGCCCAAACTCAAAGCTCCTCCTCTGCTCAGCTCAGCCTTGGGGGAGTGGTGATGAGGGTCATCCCTCCTCTTCCTCCTCCTCCCCCTCCCAAGTCTGAGCTCAGAGGCCGCTTAGTCCCTGTGGCAGGTGGCGGCTCCTGCAGTGGTGCCCTCCATGGGGTGGGCCGGGTGAGGGCCAGGTGTTTGGGTGCCCTCTCCCAAAGCCGAGGTGGGATTGCGGCTCGCAACAAGCAATCCAGCCTTGCTGCAGTCTCGTGGTGCCATTCTGAAAGAGCTTGTTTAGATCTGTGTCGCCTTCTTGTTTGGACAGACAAGTCAAGGGAGAACAGCTCCGAAACCAAACCTGTCCCCTTCCCTTACGGAAAGCGTTCGTCACAGAAATTAGCCTAAAACGGTGACCTGAGGCTTGAACTTATGTTTCTGGGAGTAAAAATCTTTATCCAGCTCTAAACCCAGTCAGCACGCTGACCTTGATCGTTTAGAATACAGCTCAGCTGCGGGAAAGCAAGCACATGTATTGCAGGGAGCCTCAAATTCCAGCCTCTGGGGCAGCAGTAACGCAGACGATTACGGAGGGAGTCAAAGTAGGCCCTAAAAAAGCACAGCTGTGTGCTCCTGGCATCCCTGCCATCGGAGATCAATAACGCTCTCTCCCAAGACAGTTCCAGCTAAAAAGCAGCCGTAAAGCCATCACGGTTTGATCTGTGATCTCAGCGTGATCAGAGAAAAGCCCCTCACGGAGCAATCGCTGCAGCGGTGATGGCGCGCTCAGGCCGCAAAGCGACGCACCCGCAAAGAGGGCGCAGCCAGCTCTGGCGCGCAGCCAGGGCCTCGCGACGGCCCTCACCCCAAAAGGCACCTCAACGCTCGTTATCCGCGTGCAGGGGTCCCCTCGCTGGTGCCTCTGCAGCGTGGTCCTGCGTGTCCCTTCTGAAAGGCAGCGCCACGGCTCAGCTCGTCCCAAGCGTCTGTAAACAAGCACACGCAGCAGGGGAAACGGCTGGGAGTGCACCTACCCCCCCCAACTGCAGAATTAGGATTTCTGGTGGATGACGGAGGCATGGCGGGATAGCTCCGGCGACTGGAGAGCTGCTACAGATGGAGAGCGGCTCTTCAGGGAGGACAGGCTGGGAAGGGTGAGGAGTGCCCAGAGCTTTGCCGTGGGACAGGGTGCTTCTGGGCAAGTCCTGCGCTCCCCGGACTGGCTTGAGCAGGAGACAGCGGGATGCTAAAAGGTGGTCAAGGGGCTCCTCTCACAGCCATTTTCATGCACTCAGGTGACAAGGGAAAAGATGGGAAATGTGTTCCCAAGCATGGCAGTGGACATCTTCTGATCACCCCACCGGTGTAAGGCTGTCACCCTGCCAGGTTCAATGCATTCTGAGCTTTACGGACTTCAGGGAAAAACACCCACCTGGGTTTTACACAGTCACGGAGTGGTAGGGGCTGGAAGAGAGCTCTAGAGATCATCTAGTCCAACCCCCCTGCCAGAGCAGGATCACCTAGAGCAGATCACACAGGAACTAGTCCAGGCAGCTTTGGAAAGTCTCCAGGGAAGGAGACTCCCCCACCTCTCTGGGCAGCCTGAAAGGTTCTTTCCTTTTTGCTCACCTTGGCTACAGCCAAGGGATGTCAGACTCCCTTCGCTCACCTCCAGGCTCTCAGAAGGATGGGAATTTGGGAAGTGGACTTACTTTTAATAAACATCGCCCTGAAGGGCCGTTGGAAGAGTAACCCTTTGGCTTCCATTCCGGAGGAGCAGCATTCGTGGAACGGCACGCGTGGTCAGTGTGAAGCCTGCTGCTCTCGTTCCCTGGCTGCCCATCTCCCAGGCTGCAGCAGAGCTGGGGCTGGCGATGACCCCAGAACCTTTCTTCTTGGGTGGCCTCTTCTGCGCCCAGGAAAGCTGTCCTCCCACCCAGTCCCACACTGGTTTGGTCCTGCTTTTTTCAGCCCAGCATCTATCTTTGTTTCACCTTCGCTCGGACGGCCTCTCCTCCCGACTGTTTCAGTGCCGGAAGGGGGCAAGGGGGGCGGGGAGGAGACCAGCTTCGCGCTTGTCATTCACCCCTGACAGCCTCCGCCAGCCGGCAACAGCCACCACCTGCTCCGTTCAGATGTCTCCGGGGGATTTTAGCTGAGAAACTGAGAACTCCACCAAGCTCACGCAAACGGGGTTTTCAAGTGCTTGTAACACGGCCAAGTTTGAGCACAGTTTTAGAGAGCCGGTGCAATGTGTCTTCCTAACAGAAAGCTGCCTCCTGCCAAATTTTGCGCGTAATGCTTCAAAGCATTAAACTGAGAAAGGAACATATCGCCAGAAATCTTTCTGGCGGGTGAGGAGAAGGTCAGATAAACAATGGATTTCTAAGAACGATGTCAGCCGTTAGAAAGAGATTAAAAAAACTTGGCTGAACCTTCCCAAACAAATTTAGCCTGAGGCACAACCCCCCAACTCGGGAAATTTTAGTCTCAGCTGGTTCACTGTGACTTTCTTGGCCTTCGGATGGGGTTTTACACATTGGAAGTACTTGTACAGCCTTAAGATGGACTGTGCTAACAGCCTGTTCATAACAAAGCAGCCAGTAGGACTGAAATAGCCAAGTCTTACATAGTTACTGTTACTATGCCTTACTGCCAGCCTTCCCGCGTCGCGAAGAAAGCTGTTCTTCAGGCTTTTCTTTAAATTCCCCATGGCTTCCAACCCTTTTTCCTGTGTCGATCACAGCGGCTCACCTATCACCGAAGTGACTCTTCGTTGGATTTGGCTTCTTTCACCCATCCCATCCCACCCCATCCCACCCCATCCCACCCCATCCCACCCCATCCCACCCCATCCCCCTTGCTCCTAAAGAGCAATGACTCAGCACTTGATACCGACAGCAAGGCGGGTCTCGGGCCCCATCTTTCACTCCAGACACGTCTCTTTGCCGGTGCCGTAAGGTGTCGAGGAGCCAGGCCGTAGCGACGGCTGTGGACAGCTCGGCAGCTTGAGCTGCGTAGTCGCTGCGGGTGTCAGCATCTGGATGAATAAAGCAGCCGCTGAGGTGAAGTTACCCCCGCACAAGCCTCAGACACTAAAGGCAAATTGGAAAGCTGAAATGGTACGAGCAGAATGGCGTTACCTTGGCTTGGTATTCCACGGAGCTTGAGACGATACTGGGCTGAGCTCGCACGTACAGGTAACGCTGCCCAGGAGCGGTTTCACCGGTTCAAGTGACTAGACCATGGGAGTTATGGGCTCTAACCCCGGCATCCTCATCTCGTTAACTGGGGTTAAAGCAGAGATCAAAGCAAGCTGCCTTGGTTTTAACCACCGAATTCAAGTTCAGGTTCTCCTACAGGCCTTAATTCCTCAGGCTCAAATGCTCCCACCGTCACTTTAACCTGAGTCAGCCAAACGGAGCGTGGCACGAGCAATTCCTAACCCCAGCGCGGAGAGGTAACCAATCCAAGCGCTGTTTCGCACGGGCCGTGGCCCCAGCACTGGTCTGAAATGCCTCCTGAAGGCACCGTTAAACCTCTGCGATGTGGCTGAGCTCTAGGAAGACGCCTGCTCGTTCGGAAAACGATGGGCAGCAGTTGCCTTGACTCGCACTCTCCTGTGAAACTGTCAGAAAAATATGGCTCACGCCCCCGGGACCACAGGCTGTTGATTTGTCTCAGCTGCTGGTTTTGGTTTCTGGTTCCTTAAGTTTCTCAAGAGCTGTGAATACGTCGCTTTTCTTTTCATTTTTGGTTTAGTGCCGACACCACTTCGTAGGTTTCTCAGGCGAAAGCATCTCGGTTCGGTTTCTGCCACCGATTTGCCCTGGGAGCTGGAGGCGAGCGCTCGGCCGGCTGCTAGCTCCGTCTCCTCGCCCGTCAAATGCGTTTATTGGGGCTGCTCACCCAGCTGTGATGAAGCATCTCCAGTCGAGGTGCAGAGTACGTTAGTGAGGGCTGATACCGGAATTGTTACACAGCAAAGAGGCGGGTTGCCAAAGGTTCCAGAATAGAGGTTAAAAGAGAGAAAAATGTTAATTTGAAGACTCGCTCTTGTTCCAGGAAACACCTAACCCTGATCTTTTTCTGCTGGCAGAGGGAGTGTTTCACAGGGAGCGTTTTGCTGCTGTTTCCATGTGTTGGAAGCATAGCTGGGATGCTGTTCTTTCTCAGTTAGGTCCTCAATGCAGTTGCTGAATTTAAAAAAGCAGGAAGCTGATCTGGCTAAAGAGAGAACTGCATTTTTCTCCGGTGCTTATGGCACTCGGGAGCAGGCGGGATAAACTTGGGTGATGCTGCCTCTCAGGAGGTAAGTCACGTTTCCGTGAGAATTCTCTCTCCTTCCACTCCAAGCTCATCAGCCTGGTTCTGCTGGCTCCTGAACATCCCTGGCTTCCCAGGAAAGCATTCAGAGCTGCCTGTGCACGGCACGTCTCAGAAAGAAGAGATGAAGAGAGGCGTCACTTCTAACAACGACTTGCTGTTACCATTTCCTTGGATTCGTAAAGGCAGAAGTGACTCCCCCTGGCCACATCACCTTCCCCCCAGCTTGGTGGCTGCGACTGCTCCAAGGGCGAGAGTGAAAACACCCTCGCTCCAGTGAAGCGGCGCATTACCCGCATGGTCCATCCACGCGCACGTTGAGGGCGATACGGCGGCAGTTCTTTTGGGGCACGCTGTTAGCCCCCGCCTCCTGCAGACTGTGAGCCCGTGCCGTCGCTCGGCTCAGGATCCCCGTTCTCCTCTCGTGCCGCCACACCTGCCTGGCTGTTGGCGCAGAGAAGCTGCGCGAGCTGAGCTGTGCGACGAGGCGTGCACACGTCAGCCGCTCAGCCGCCGTCTTTTTGGGGGTTCGCCTTAGGCTAGGCCTGGCGATAGATAGAGCGGCTCCTACAGAACCAGCAGAGCCCTTCCGAGCTCGGGGCGCCGCCGCACTGGCCTCTACAGAAGGACGATAGCGGGTGTCTGCCCCCCCGGACTCAGACTGAACCGCAGGGGAACTAAAGGCAGGACATCAATGACAAGTTCGCGCTCGAGTGAACTGAGTCCAGGTGCTTTGGCCAGCGTGGGCTCAGGCTGCCCATGCGGGGGGCGCGGGCCCTCCACGGCACTAGTGGAGAAGCTGCGCGCAGGGGCGACAGCGCGGTTTTCCCCACGTTTAAAGGACGGTGAGGGCAGGTCAGTTCATGTGTGCGACCTTGGATGTTTGCTGCAGCTATTCATTAACCTCGCGTAGCAGCACGCACAGGCGCACGGCAGGGACGTGCCAAGGTAAAAGCGACATGAGCCCAGCTGGCACCCCGCAGGGGGTCCCAAACAGGGAGTTTTCGGTCCCGGCAGTGGGCTGACAGCAGGCTGCTGGCAGATCCTCCTCCAATCACTGAACCCCCCACGGCTTCTCCCGGCACCCGCAATCTGCGAAACCCCGACACCTCTGGCTTTGCTCGCCAACAAACCGGCACAAACCCCAACAACCTCAGCGCTCCTGTCTTACTCCCAGGCACCCTCAAGGGAGTGGAAGGGGGAGGAGCCTCAAGGGGCAGGAATTAATGATAAGAAAGGGAAAAAAATAGCGACTGATAGAGAAATCCAAGGAGAGAAGGGAAGTGACAGAACAGACAGCACGCCCTGGAGAGCAGCTGGTCGCCGGCGAAGCCATGTGTGCAGGCAGGCCACGCTCACCTGCAGAAGAAAATGTGACTGCTGCTCCCAGGGTACAAAGGGATGATTGTTCTGCCAAGCCATTCGCCCTCTCCCGAGTTCTGCCCTTTGCTCAGCAGCCCATTAAGGCACCAGCAGATGAGCTGAAGAATTTACAGTGATTCTGGTCGGAAACTATAAATAGCTTTAACGGCCAAAATAAAACGTGCATTTGTCCCAGCGCTTTTTTCCCCAAATGATTATTAATCCACTTAAAATGAAAACACTCGAACATCGAGTTTTGATGATCTAACCCCTCTGTTAATTGTTTCCGAGAGCACAGCGTGCTCGCTGGTAGAGCACAGAGTTTATTATTTTGCCGTTTCCATGAATAACGCAGTGTCGAGCTCCCGTTTATCTGCACTTTTTCTGTCAGTATCAACAATGGCGTGAACACAAGCCGTTTTTATCGGCGTGTTGGAAACAGAAGACTGTTGTGTGTGACAGCGGAACAGGTTGGTTATGTTTGATTCCCGTGTGATGCTCCTAAGGAGAGTTTGTGCATCACAAATCCGAACGTGCGCTGGAAATCAGAAGGTCTATTTTAGGTTTTTTTATGAATAGGAAACCCAGAAATAGCTGGTTTGATTTGAAACATTGGCTCAGTCACGCTCACAGTTTGATTAATAACAGCGGGAGCAGATGGAGCGAAATAGAAACGATGAAAACGCAGGCAAGATCTTCCTGGGCGGTTCCCTTTGGTGCTCCATCCCGAAAGATCCGTAGGGTACTTTTGCCCGTAGCAGTCGCTACATTCTCACAGCGACTGTACACAAGCAGCTTATTTTCCTGCGCTTGTTTTTATAATTTCTACAGCTGCATAGTTGTGGTTTTCTGTTAGAAATTACGCCACCAAAAATTCCCGCACTCTTTTACCCTGGAGGTATCCTTAAGCAGTGACCTTTCCACAGGAAGGAGGAAGGACCAGAGGGGGTGGCTGCAAGGAAAATGGAAAAGCGAAGTAGCTCCTCTGTGGATTTTAAGTGGGCCAGATGACTGCGTTGAGACATGAATGTGGACGGCGGGCGAAACGTGCACGTGTGTCCCTTCTGTCACAGTCACGGTTGCCAGAGTGGGGTTCCTGCTCGGAAATAAGAATTCAAATTGTGTCCGGCTCTTGTTCCAGAGCAGGCATACCTTTGCGAACAGCGGAGAAGGTTTCCTCAGTTTTGGAAAAGAAGAAAGCGAAGCTGAACAAGTCTGGAATAAATCTACTGATGCTAAAAAAACCCTCAAAAAGGCGAGAGAGAGAGGCAGAATTTCAGGATTTCTGACCTGCCCGGATGATGAGGACGTGTGATAGGCCAAAAACCCGACTGGAGAAGGTGCTGAAGGGCAACAGCACTGAACTAGCCAGCAGATACCAGGGGAGTGTCCTTTGGGTGAGCCTGGAGGTGCTGGGGCTTTCGGTGCCACTGAGGCGCAGAGACCAGCTACCGGTGCCCTTGGTCACACCTCAGGGTGAGAGGGAGCGCTGGGAAACGTGAGCTTCTGCATCCCAAATCCTTTGGGCTACAACTCCGAAATGCAACCCCTGAGTGACTCCAAGATGAATTCTGAAAGCCAGGACGAGTTCCCTGCAAGCTGCACAGGCGTGCAGCGCACACGTTACCTGGAAGTAACGCCCAAGGTGGAGAACTGCAACGGAACAGACTCAGAGGGACTCCCACGGTCAATGGGAACGAGGATGAAATGTCGCCGCCTGCTCACGCCTGTCACGAGTCCTCGGGTCCTTTTTGAATCGAAGTGCCACAAGGCTTTTTGGAATGAGCAGGGATACCTGTCTGCTCTGGCAGTCACATCAGCCCCAGCCGCACAGGCTGCAGGAGAAATCCAGCCCGAACACTCGCCGTCAGTTGAGGCAGAAGCAACAAGAGGGGAAACACAGGAGTTAGCGGCTTCTCTGTCCCCTAACGCATGTTGTGTGGCTGATTCCAGGGACTGGTGCTCAGGGAGTTGTGTCCTGGGGGTACAAAGCCTGCCTACTGCAAGGGAGGATTTTATTCTTTGGCGAACGCTGCCCGTTTGCTCGTGCAGAGGTGTGGTGCCCGGCGGGAGCCTTCCCGCCGAGGTGACATTTCAGCTGCCGAAGCGCCCGCTGAACTCACGGCAGCCCTGGGCTGAGGTTTTTAGCACTCCCCCTCCAGCATCGCGCAGGCCGCTCAATGACCACAAACACTTGTTCTCAGCACAACAGCGTCTGTCACGGATTTGATAAACCCTCGTACTCCCGTATTTCGGACGCTATGCATACGCTTACAGACCAAAAAGGGAAGTATGTGTATTCCTAAGAACGGCGATTTGGTGTACCCTTAATGCACCTCGTGAAGAGAACGGTAGGCGAGAGGGCTGCTGCAAACGGCCAGAGGAAAAGGCTGTTCAGACAAGGCCCAGGCTGATCCTGGACAAGAAAGGAAGGTTCCACCAGGCCCTTCACTGGACACTTGACTGCAGACTGGCAAGGTTTAGGCTTCCCATCAGCTACTCTCAAAGTTCAAGTAACTCCAATAAATGCTAAAGGGGCGAATCCCTCTGCAGAAATGGTAAATAGAGGTTGTACAGACTTCTAGTGTCTCCCCGTCTCAAGCAGCTCTTTTGATCAGCTCAAATGAAACCCCAGAAAATGAACATCCACCTTCACTTCCACAGTTTCTGTGAGTGGCTATTGACTGGGGGTAGAGAACCAAGGTGAAGTCTGTGTGCTCTGGGGAGGGGCCAACCAGCCCGGGTGACCCAGCCAACATTCCCTCGTTAAGTCCACCAGAGAACACCCTCCACTGGGAACAACCACTTGTACGCAAAAAGGCCGTTCCACGGTGAAGATTTGATTTTGGGTCTAATAAATGGCACCGACTGAGCCTGGTATGGTCCCACCTACTGTTCTGCCAAACCCCACCCCACGCAGCCTCGCACAGCAAAGGTCGGCACAACAGCCGCCTCCATCCGTGGGGACTCTGGGCCTTAAGTGCCTTTCCGGTGGGCTCAGGGCTCCTCCTCTCCCGTCTCGGCATTCCCTAAAAGGAGCCTCGAGAACAAACCTTCCGTGACACCTCCTACTGACCCGTTACGTCTGCATGGCTCTTCCGCGGGATTAGGCCGCTTGTACACGGTTTTCTCACCTCTCTGTACTTTCCAGAGGAACTCTGGACTGTAAAGCTGCAGTGCGGGCCCTCGGCTTGCGGGTGAATCCATCAAACGTGGGCAATGGGCAGCGCTGGAGGCCAACGGGCCACGCTCCAAAGCGGAATTGGTGCCAGTTACTGCCAGCCTACAGTCACTGTTGCCAAATATTAGGGATTGGGATTAGTTCTAGTGATTTTTGATTCCAATTTTTCATTTTCTGATCAGCCCATCTAAACGGCAACGCTTCTGTGCAGTCCACAAGCTGCGCCTTCTTCTGATGCAACAAACCACCCGCTCGATGCCTGCCGTCAGTCCTTCCTATCTGTCCCACGGAATGCTTACGCTTCCACTCCAACAGCGGCTTTCCCAAGCCTCGTGTGTTCCTGTGGCAACACGCGGCCCTTGCGCTCGATAAAAACGAGTCGTGCGGCTGAAGTAGGCCGCGACGACTGCCGCCATCAATGCCCTCCCCAGGGCTGCAAATGCCCACTCCCGCCTCACAGCTCTGGAAACTGTTTCTTCTCCTGGCACTCCTTCCCGGCCTGCGAAGCCAGGAACGCGTCACGCTTGGAGCAGAACCAAACACAACCCTGGAAATCTGCGCAGAGTCCTGCAAAATTGGTCCATCCCGTATGGCCTCTGCTTTTCGTTGCTGGAAAGGCCTTCGGTGCTCCGCAAGCTTTGCTTACTTCTTGCAGAGCGCGGCTCTTCGGCTTCACTCCCAAACGGTCACCTACAGTTCCGCCATCTCTCCCTTGGGCAGTAGCAGTTCCGGCTCGGAAGTTTCAGCCACAGTGTGAGACCAGCTGGACAGACGGACTGCAGCATCCACCTTACGCAGCGACCGCCTCATCTCGGTGTCCAGAGCAGCGCAGAGATCACAAACCCCAGAAGTGTTAAACACACGGTCCCTTCTGGCCTCTCCGAGACCCCTTTCCACCTGCCAAGTCCCTGATTTCATCACACACCACCGAACAGCGATTTGTCTGCTCTTCTGCGCTTCTTCCAGCTCCACACGGGAACCGTGAGATGTCTTACGCGTCAGGGACTTTGCCTGATTCAACAGCGCACAAGAGGCAGCAGATACTGGTACGCCCCGTAATCCAGGCGGAGTATCCATGGTAATTCCAACAGTCCCCAGAATCACCCACAGTTTGTAAGGACCGAACGATTCCACCTCTCTTCCAAGAGGGAAACACAGCTCAGGTGCAGGAACGCGGGTGGAAGCCCAGGGAAGTTTTCCTAATACAAACGCTGGAACACGTACGGGCCCTTCCCGTTTTAAACCAGCGCTACGCGAGGTGACGCTTCTGTGACAAACTGGCTTCAGCTCCCAGGATTCCCAGTGCAGACTTATCTTCAGTGTAACTGCAGAGCATCTTCCAGCTTCCTCCCCGGGAACTTCCCTGCCGTCTGTTGCTGCTCCCCGCCAAAAGACGTAGCGCTGAACACAAGCAACCTCAATAAACCGCAGAGAACGGTTGTCACGCGGCACCTCAAAGCTGGCGAGCGCCGACCTCCCAGCCCGGTTGTCAGGAGGCTACAACCCCAACACAGCTACAACCCCAACAACACAGCTACAACCCCAAAGGCCCAGCGTGCGTCACACAGGCGGCATTTGCAGGTGACCTGGGTAAGTTCACGTCCAGGAGCACGCGCTCGGGCTGAATCCCGCTCCCCGGCTAGAGCGGAAGATTTCCTTCGCAGAAGGGCTGCGGGAGAGGCTTGTTCTTTTTCACAGTATCTGGAGAGGAGGGAAGGCCCCAGGACTGCGGAGGCACATCAGCATTTCTAACGCAGGCCAGGTAAGGTCAGGGGCCTGGAACCTTCGCAGCAAAACCGAGTTAAGCGGTGAATTACAAGAAACCGCGAGAGGACGGGGAGGAAAGGGAAGCGACCCTGGCTCCCAACACAGCCCCGTGAAAGAAGCCAGCAAACAAGGAGTGCTTTCCCTCCGGTTCAGGCCCCCCTCTGCGGAGGTACCGACTAGGATATGGGCGCCGCTTAAGGCACCGAACCCTCCAAGGCCACTCCGCAAGCAGCACCCTGTTCGCTTCTCAGCTGGGTGACAGCGCGACCCTTCTGGAGCCGACCAAAAGCACAGGCGGAGAAGCAAGGCAAAACGTTCGCGTACAGAGGTAACGACAGCCACCGCTTCACCGCCCGCGACGCTGCAAGGAAAGCCCTGGTCTTTCCTCACGGCCTGACATAATAATTTCGAGCTGAACAGCACAGGTCGGTTTGGGAGCTGCCAGGGCAGGGCAGCGCATGGAGGTGGGTTTCCAGTGCCTCTGCCAAACTGTTCAGCATGCAGCGACGCCACAGAGGAAGGACCGGAGTTACTGGTCTCCCACAGCGTTCTAATAATTACTTCTCCCTTTATTCACCGACTTCTCTGGCTCGCAATATAGTGCAGTAGCGCGGTCTTCAAAACAAACTCCTGCCAAAGACCCCAACAAAACCAGACACGTTTGCTAGAAACACTCCACAGCCGAAGAAGAGCCTCAGCCTGTGTCGCCGCAGAGCCTTCTAACCCCAAACTGAAACTGCAGCGACACTTTGAACTTCTCACAGGCATCAGCAGAGCCACAAACCACCTGCCACACGTTCCTAGGCCTGTAACTGAACCTGGATTCCCTGCACTCTTTCTGTTCTTTCTCACACCACTTATAATCACCGAAACAAAAAATACAGACCAATGATGATTTATTCGCCTTCGACCATCCTGTTCCACTTCCAAACGTCCGATTAGTTAAACTCAATTTTCCACGTTTTTAGGTAGGGGACTGCTCCTTCCGGTCGCTGTGATAAGCCAGGGACTAGGTCAGACAAACAGATCCTCTGTTCCCCTACCAAGTATTTCTAACTGCGTCCGGGACAACCGCCGCTCTCCAGACAGCACAGGAAATTCCTCACGCAGTAACGCTGCTACTAGGCAGGGTAATTTAGAAAGTTTACACCCAACACAGCCCCAGAACGTTCCCCGTAACTGTACTGGTTTAATTAAAGGTACTCCCTTTCCTCACAGACACACTTATGTACGTTACCACGCACACTGCACATTCAACAGCCAAGGCACCAGAGCTGTCGTTTCATCGCCTGTATCGTGACAAACCACTAAAAAAACCCAACAAAAAAACGTGCATGTCCCGCCAAAAGTGTTTTTCTTCAGCCTGGCGTTAGCCGCGCTCCACGAACCAGACGCACAGCGTTCTTTGGCAGATGCTCTGCCCTGAACCCCTTAACGCCTCCTTATTTCCATGCCGTTACACATCATCAGTTTGTCCTGTTCCAAGACCGATTCACAACGCTGAAGCACAACACAAACCCCATTCCCTCCCATACCTACGCCACGCGCGGATTAGCAAGGACGGCCGACGCCAGCGGCGGCCGAGACTGCCGTCTCCTGTGCCGCACAGCCTCGCTGTCAACTCCACCCACGTCTATGCCCTGGATTTCCAAGCGCAGATTTCACGTGCCATGAAATTCCGTGATGAACACATCAACCAGCAGCTCCTGGTACAAGATGTGCCTGCTGTACATATCCCGGGGCCTCCATCAGTGCCTGCGGGAAGAGGTCCATTATCCACATCTCCAGCTGAACACTCATCAGCTCGTATCCACAGACATCCTTCCTTCGCACACCGAATCCATCGCACATCCTTCACGGAAAACCTGCATCTTTCAACCTGGCCTCGTATCCACAGACATCCTTCCTTCGCACACTGAATCCATCGCACATCCTTCGCGGAAAGCCTTCAATCTGACCCCGTTCAGCAGCGGTGTCTCACGCAGGATACCTGTTGGAGCTTCCTTTTTGCATGGCAACCACACACTCTGGAAAACACCGTTAGACCATCACGTACATTTCCCGGGAAGCAGGTGCAAGTCTCTTTCCTTTCAGAGATCCTGATGGGAGTGAGCGAGTGTGGAGAAATGCCTTATTCAAACTCTTAGTTCATTCCTCATCCAAGCAGGTAATTCCCAAGTGGCTGGCAAGCTGCTCTGTTTTCTTCTTGACACAATCCCCATGTCTTAATGTTCTGCTGCTGGTCATTTACGCTCCACAAATTCTAAATTAGCCAAGATTTCCAAACCTTTTCTTTCTTTCAAGTCTGAGAAGTCCACGCTATCAAGCTGTTAATTGCTTTTGCCGGGTGGAGCTGGTAAACTCTTCACACAACAGCTTTCAGAATCCACTCAGGCACTTTGTATCTTCTGAGCCAAAAGAAATTTTTACTTCCAACTGGATTTTATGACTCCTCCGGATCATTCGCAGGTTCTCCCAAGAAGCCGTTACACATTACTTTAGCTTCCTCCCGGCTGGGTTGTAGAGGATTGTAGTAGCTCTGGTTTCTGCAAAGACTTGACCAACAAAGACGACCGACTCGCAAGACCTCTCCCTACTGAGAGCGCACCCCTTACCTCCAACGGCGCCGACGGGGGGCCGAGCGGCAGCCCATCGGAAGCACTCCCCACCGACGTATTTCTCGTGGAGTCAAGCGTGGTACCATTTATGTGCTCTACACGACCCCCTCTACTTCCCAACCACGGTGCACGATCGAATCACCACAACAACTGCCGTGAGCACGCCCCGAGGAAAACCTCCGAGACTCCCACCCAGCTACCCAAAACCCTTCTCCCTCCGCTGCCTGACACCATCGGGAAGAGCCAAAAGTACCACGTTTCGGCAGTTTCACCGCTGGGTCCTCTGCTGTCACAGCGCTACAAAGCTGCTTCTTCACCACCACACACCAATGTGGTAACTCTTTTTTTTTTTCCAAACAGGCAGAATAGAACAGACACTAGGAAAAAAAAAAAACAGTTTTTATTCAGTTGAAAAGAAGTCATTTACTCCATCACATGAACTAGGCTAAAAATGATTTTTTTTTCTGACTACACCAGCAGTTAAATATTTTCAGCACCAATTCAGGACACATCAGTGACATTTATCACAACAGGTCTATTTCTTAATGTAGAAGGACATACTAACTTCAGCAGCTGCTACTGGGAAAGGAGTAAGCAGAAGCCTGCCCTTTCTTTCTGAATACGTACCGGTGAGAGTAGCAACTTGTAGAAATAAATAACTGCCAAATTATCTCCCAAACCTTTAAATCGATCTTTGAAAAATAGAGTTAAAATAGATATCTTAATATGAGCTATCATAGACTTTATTTATGTGCTGAATACTCCAAAAATGCGAGCAGCAGAGCAAGCATCCAGTACATAACTTTGTAAAATAGTTCTTCCCTCCCCAGTATCAACCCCGGTTTTCTTTTTAATCCAAGTCACGCCGGTTAGTTCCCTATCCCTGGTGACTTCCCAGTAAACACCACGCTGGCCGGTAGCGCTAGGATCCGCTACCCCCCTACGAGTGAACCAAGTCAGCGACCTGGTGAAACAGCACCAACTCACGCGAACGGAAAAGTCATCAGTCACTGGCTCGTTATCTCTGAACAGCAACCAAATCCTAAGCTTTTAGGTTTGTAAAAGCCTTTGCGGTCTCTTCCTCTTGCTGGGCCAGTTCAGCAGGTCATCGCTGAAGGCAGAACTCACGAAGGCAAAGAAACCGAAAAGCAGCAGCTAGTACTGTCTCTCTGTCCTTTTAAACAAATCAAGTTCGCACAAAACAAAAGGAGACAAGGTTAAAATGAAGTTTATTAGTTTTTTTGGTTTTTTTAAGCTTTTTTTATATAAAACTGTTTGTGAAACAGCTATTTTATTCCCATGGCAGAGTGACCCCCTGAAAGATGCACTAACCCCTTTCTTAAGGCCTTAACAAGAAAAAATTAGCAATTTTTGTGTTGTTCCTTAAACCCAAATGTTTTAAAATTACATAATTTACAAAACAAACCCCACCCCCAACCAACCACACCGTGCAGGCTGTTACACTGACGTTCCTTCCTTAGGAAAAGCAAACCACGAAACAGAAAAAAGGGGGCTGAGCGGATTTTCCCGATCCGTTTGAAGATAACGTTGACTCCACCAACATTCAGGCTTCCTCTCCAGCTCCCCGATGGGGCAGGTGAACCGGATCTTCCTCCCACCCGCCTTCAAGGCTGAAGGCAGCTCCTTGGAAGGACGCGGGGCTGCGTGCCGTCGCCGCCAAGGGCAGATACTCCAGTCCCCTGCGCGGTGGAGACGTTCCCACGCGAAGGGGGCGCTGGGGATCTAGCAAGCAGCAGCTACCTCTGACTTCACGAGGCCCCTGACCTCGGAGTCTTCGGACGGTTTTCAAGCTGGCGCTGTGGATAGACAGTGTTCCTCGAACCCGGACACCTCCCCGCCCGCGTGCACAGGGTACTGACACCCCGTCGCCTGCACCCCTCCGAGCCTTCCTCCCACACCCTACAAACCATTTATCGCAGCTCTGTTTGCCTTTTAAAACTGAAATTCCTTGGATGTTGTGAGAAAGAGAGCAAGAGGAAGGGAGGCGACCTTGTCTGGAGTACTCCCATTTCCACTGCTCCTCCCCACGAAACGTTAGGATCCATGAGCCCTGCTTGGATTCTGGCTCTAACGGTTGCTTTAGCTACAGTTTTCTCTTTCAATTTATAGGGGGTTTTGTTAATTTTACTCAAAAGCATCAAAAGGGATATAGCGCACCTTTCATTTAAAACAAAGTCTTTCAAGACTAAAAAATAGATCTTTATATATATATATATATTTATCCCTCCCTCTTTAATTCCCCCCACCTGTTTCCTTTTTCCCCCTCCCCTTCCCACTGTCACTATGGAGATTGTGTCCATGGAAACAGCTGGTTCAGACTCCTTGGTCAGATTCTGTGATGTCATCAGTCTCGAGTGTGATGTAAGAATTTATGAAGGAAGTGCTGGCATCGGCAGGCACGTCGAGAGGGGGCATGGCTGCACAGTGGGAGAGATTCCATTCAGTCACGAATGTCCACCGCTTTTTATCTCAACAGCCTAACCTGAAAAACAAAGGGGAACAGTAATATGGGAATGGCTCCTTCCCTTCGTCCGCCAACACCCCCCACCGGCTCCGGAAAAACCCCCTCAGCAGCCTACCACAGCAGTAACACCGGGAGCTCTTCAGTCTCGCGGACTAAAACCGGAGGGAAGCACAGCGTTGAGGAGTTCATAAAAGCAAATCCATGCGATAAAAAGCGTTAGTTTAACAACCAGCAGAAAAGGAAACAAGCCCTGCTACGGGGGAGGTCCGAGACGATCCGTGCCCCAGCAACGGCACGGCACTCTCACGGAACAGCTACCTCCGGCAGCCAGAGAGGAGCGCGTGTGCCTCGCGTTCGCTCCTTGACCACGAAAACTGGAAGCAGTGGGGCCAAGCCCATTCGAATGCGGTGACAGCCCCGGGGATGCCCCGCGGCCCCTCAGGGACTGGCCCCAAGTGTCTCACTGCGGTCACCTTGCTGCCACCCGACAGCAGTTTCCAGTGAGCGTGTAGCAGATAGTGACACCGGTACCACATTAGGGAGCCCGGCTGCAGGAAGCAAATCTGGGAAACTGCTGGATTTCACAAGCTAAAGGTATAGCTGCAGTTAAACTGGGGGTCGGGTAGTGTTCCCTCCCGTTGCTTTTTTGTTCTAACCCACGGTCCTCATTCTTTATCTGCACAGCTGGAAATGACATACTCCCATCTTGCCTCCTCCCATACCACAAGCGAGCCCAGAAGCGATTTGTTTATTTAGTAAGGTTAACCCTTTGATACAACTTCGACGAATCCCTCCCCGCCAGCTAGCGAGCCTGGGAAAGGGGAAACACCAGCTCCCAACGTAAGCGAGGCATATGGGGAGCGGTTAACGGCAAGAGGTGTGCCGGGGGAGGGCGCAACACCCGTGCTCGTTCGTAGCTGGCAGTTAAACCCCGGGAACCCTAACGGAAGTCAGCGCGGCTCTGATCACCAGCACACCGGGTAGGTTACATCCCAGCAAGCCTACCTCCTGGCTGCAAATATCCCCGCGTACGGGGGTGCCCGGCTGCGATCGAGGGAAGAGTCAGGCGGGCACGTATGAAAAACAGGCGGGCAAGCCACGGAGCTCCAGCTAAGGAGGAAAGGAGGGAGGCTCCTAGCGAGTTCAGGCAGCTGACCTCCGCGGCATTCGTTACTGTGCAACTGCGAGCCCTCGCCGAAGGAGTGTCGAGGCTGTGTTGCTGTCTCTGGCTCCTGTACAACTGCAGCCTGCCCATGCCTGGAATCGGTCCAGAGCATTAGGCACTGCCTCGGGGAGGAAACAGGCTCACCGCACAGAGTCCTTCCCCGTTCCTGGACAAGATCCAGAGCACCAGACTCACTCTCACAGTCACTCTCCAGATCTGGATTTGATCCAAATGTTCTAGAGGCAACTGGCTCAGGGAGAGAGAAGCAACAGAGACAGCACACACTGACTTGCCTGGATGTTGTCCAACACGCAGGATTTTTCTTGACTCGCTGGGCCGAGGTGCGCACCGAGACCAAAAGCAACCCAGTCACCAAACAGCTGAGTGCCCGTTCTGTCTCACACTAAGGCCAGCAGAAGGGCAGCTCCTGTGCTACCAGGACGGCTACAGAATTCCTCCCAGCTTCTTTAATCACAACAGCAATGCAGCAATTTGTTGTCGTTGTTTTGCTTTTTAAAAATAACGGGATCTTTTCGATTTGTGTGGTTTTATTTTGGGGTGCAAGGTCAGGTTGGAGAATTTCATCTTCAAGACACTCTGAGCATCAAAACGGGGAGGTTAAACAGCACCCTCAGGTATGACCTGTTTGAGGCGAAAGTGGGTTTGGAAAGAAATGATGCCTTAGGGAGATGTCTAGAGCACAGAGTGAACACGGGGCGGAGAGTCCACAGCCCACAAGGTCTTAAGCCAGTACATTCCCACGATATATAAAAAACCCAAAGAGCTAGCACTGGAAAACAACACAGGAAACAAAACTGCGTAAAGGGCTCTGGGACACTGTAATGTTCGCCAGCACCTTAAAGATACAGCCCAAAAAATCATCACTGAGAAGCCTTCTCTAGTGCCGCTGTCTGCGCGACTATCGCCCCGTGTTAACGTGACGAATCATACCGCCTTTCACACTTCAAGGAAAAGAGGAAAAAAGCTGAAAAGAATCCCAATGACCTTTACCCTTGAAAGGAGAGTTACTCAAGTGATGAACTGGAAATACTGTTTGCATGGTAACCGTTTTAACAACACTCCAAAGCCAAGAAACAACACTTAAAAATGAAAAATCCCAGGACACAGCAGACCTAAATCAAGCCAGCCGTCAGTCAACAACGTGTTTACATGGGACACTACCCGTCCCTGCTACTGCACTGCAAACCAGTCTGATTCATCTCTCCTCCTTCACAGAGCACACCAGGCAAAGCACAACCACTTCAGGCAAGAAGCGATTTTATGGTAAGGGAGGTGCCTGGGAAGCAAGGGGACAGCAGTGAGGGAAGGGGATTCTTATCAGCTCAGAGAACAGACATGGAAAAGTAACGTCACCAGCATGACTGCGAGAAAAGGACAGAGCTTTGAGTAAGAAATGCAACTGAGCAGTGAAACGAAGGCAAGAGACCCCCTTGGGCTACGGTTTACGGGAAAGGGTGCCAACAACTATTAATGTGAAACCAAACACTTACTTCACTCAGACCTCCCTGCTGCCACCGAATGGAAACGCACTTGGTGGAAATGAAGTAAGAAATCCCAACCTCATCCCGTTCCCCGGGTGCTAACTCCCACCTCTGTGCTACTCCCTCCTTGTGCCGGGGTATGTGCCCAGCCCCACTGAGAACCAGACTGGGAAAATGCCCCGACCCAGGTGCCAACGTGACGAACGGCTGTTTCAGCCCGGTGAACTCCCTGCCAAGTTCACGCACGGCTGTGTGAATGCCCGGACTGGACCAAGGAGGAGGCAGACAGGGAGAGCAATGGGGGAGTTGGGGCGTGACAGCACAACTGCCCTTCTCCACGGTGACGCTGGCTTTCAGCGACTACGGCCCACGCCGGACCCAGAGCGAGGTACACATTACGCATGTGGGCAGCTGTGGCCGCTGGTGGATACAGTTCCACCTTCCGTCACCCGTGCCTGTCTGCAAAACGGAGAAAAACGCTGCCCTGAAAGGAATGCCGTGGGCTCCTGGGAAGACTGACTTACTGATCCCCGTATGTACGTTTCCAGAAAACAGGGAATCGAGATTACTGTGATCTTGAACTCGTCAGTATTATCACCCTTACACACAAAATTTAAGAGGCTGACGAGTTCATACGGAAGCTTACTGTGAACTGCTCTGAGACCTGCAGACCCTTACGGACGTGATCACGGCAGTAGGACACATTTCTGCCCCCAGTTTAGCTGGAGAGTACTCAGGCAGTTGTAACTGCTTTGCCTCTCTCCGCTAAACAGAAGGAACTGCTGCAGAAATACAAAAAAGTGACGTCACTCGCCTGAACAGAACGGTAGCAGGGTAAAAAAGCACCAAGAAACGGTTATTACACATTCTCTGAATATACACCAGAGCACCTGGATTTCTCACAGAAACGGGAAGGCAGTGGAGGTAAGGAGCCACAGCAGACGGCAGGAGGAAACCGGAAACTCTCCCCAACTCACCTGTGCTTGCTTTTATTTCCATTCCCAGGAGTACACTTCCCCCCTCACCCCCTCTCCGACTGCTCTGTGCTGAGGCTGCCTTTCACCATCTTGTTCTGCAAGGAGGGAAGAGAGCAAGGAGGGAGGGGCTGACGAACCGGCAAGCCAAAAGGAGGAGGAGAAGGAAACGGAGGGAGGAAAGGAAGACAGGGGTAGGGAAAGCGAACATACAGAAAGTGAGAGAGAGAAAGAGAAGTCAGTATTGGAACCAGACACAGATTTCTCAGAGTTTTCCCTGTGACAAAAGCAGGCAATTCCGCAAAAGTACAGAGTTTGGGGTGTGAAAGTTAATTTTAAGAAACACAGAATTTAACACAAAAAAGGTAGAACGAGCTGAGAAACATCCCTGCCCTACAGATGGCTGAAGACAATCTAAGCCTGCAGTGCCAGCAAAAGGAGAGGTATCCCACCCCCTGTACCTCCTCCCTCCGTGCCTCGGCATCCTCGTCAGCTCTGCTGCACCAGCACCGCTGTGCTGCGACACACGGCCGGCCGGATCTGCGAGAGGGAGCCAACCCTTCCGAAGATGGTTAGTTTTCAGCCAGCCTTTTCCCCGTGATAAAAGCTGCTGTTTTGCAAAAGTCGCACATTCAGGACATGGATGGTTGAAGCATCAATGCTGACAGAAGGAAACGGGAAAGCTCACTGGGGAGCACAGGGAAAGGCAGGACAGTCCCTCTGGACTCGGCCTGCTCATGCCTGAAGTGTCAGGCGCACTTCATGAGGCCAGGAGCACCTTTGCTCACCAGCAGCACTTGGGATGACGAGGGGTATTTACCAACGTGAGGCACGGATGCAGAAGGGTAAGAGGCGGCGTACTGGGGGGACGAACTCAGCGTTAGCCATTTGTAAAGTCAGTTCTTCCACCCACTAACTACAGGACAGGAGAACGAGGTACCGGGCAGCTACTAATCAGCTACCGGTGGTAAACTGGTGTTACCAAAAAGCGTAGTTTTGAATGGTCTAATCTAAAGCCTTTCTTCCTCTCAACTGCTCGTGTTCGTATCACGCAACAAAAAAGGGATGCAGCTTGTTCCCCAGCCGTGGTTTTCATCCTTCCAGTGGCTGGCAGTCCCCTGCTTCCAGCCACTACAGTGGAAGGAGCCAGGTGATCCTCCATCCTGCCGGCAGAAGGATTTGGGCCAAACCAGTGACGACCAGTGAACGACCGGGCAAGGGCAGAGTCCCAGTCAAGCAAAGACAACGCTGCTTGACTGCAAACGAATGACTGATGTCTTTACTAAGGAAAAGCCAACAACGTTCAGTGTCAAAGAAAGGCGGCTGGCATACAGTTCCCCTTTTCGACGCAACACAGAGAATGATCTGCAGCGGGGTAGTTTTGAGTAAAATTCAAAGTGTTACTGCCTTGTGAAGTACCTTTATCAACTCAACAAGCAGCTTTCTCCCTCCCACCCCCCAAAATTACTTCAGAAACCAATGTGCCTGCTCAGCGTCTTCTCTGGGAGGCCCAACCCTGTAAAACGGCCGTTTCCTCTCACGGTTTGAGCACCACGGCTGCAAATGCTCACGCACAGCAGCCGTGACCCCAGCCAGCTACGACAACGTCTGACGCTACGCTTTCCTGCACTGCTCCAGGCGATGGGCAGTGAAATGAAAGAGGCTTCAAAGCCGTAACCTTCCTATTCTCTTCAGCCCAGTCACCAAAGTGGGGCAGAGGGTGGGCACTTGGGTAGTTGCGTCCCACAGTCAGCAGCGCTCGTCCTTCCCGGTTTTGTTTGGCAAGACCTGCAGGTCCACGTAGCATTCACGCATCAAGCAAAGCCTGCAGTACGTTTTCAACGTTACTCCGCAATTGTGCGGAGTAATTTCTTTTCTTTTATATGATGGAAAGTAGGCCACGTTCGGGGTAACAGCCTGAATGCCCCCAGAATCTTCCAGAGCGTTTTAAATATGCGTGTATAAATAAATCATGTTGTGGTGGAACACTCAGAAAGGAACATGAGGCTAATTCCTGCATGTTTACAAAAGACAGATTAAAGATAATCTGGGAAGACAAAAGACCACCAGATGTCAGTGCAATTCTAGCAGAGAAGAGACCTGCAGACCAGGACTAAATGGAGACTAATCCCTGCTAGAAAGGAATGCAATTTTTCCCTATTATCATTCCCTGTTATCATTTCCAGCATATGCCATCCACACTCTTGTACAACTCCTGTTGTATCCAACCAGTCACAAGAACAACCATTTTTCTGGATACTTCTCAGCATTTAAAAGTGCTGGGCTGGTATCCACAGCCTCCCAGAGATGCACCCTGCCCCGCGGGCTGGGAGGGGTACTCCTAGCACCATATATTGCCTGTATGCACAAGAGAGTATGTACTGTCTGCCTCGTCCCTTCTTTCCATACGGACGGAGCAGCAGCAGCCCACTCCTAGCGCCAGTGCTCACAAGTCCCAGGGACATTCACTTAAGGATGCCCAAACCCTCGGCAGAAACAGCATGCTGAACCCATCACCAAAACCGATGGTGGGTCTTCTGACGAGTCAAGGATCTACAGAACAACCAGGCAGATAAACGGTAGGCTGAGTGGCGGGACTCAGTCTAGTCAGTACCTCTAAACTAGAACAAGGTGTTCCAGGTTCATCACTACATGGTTTATGATGCAGTCTCACGTTTCCAAAAACTGGTTGAAACTTTCCCACAAGCTATTTTTCTTCCCCCTGGAACCCTCAGTAATTCCAAGGAGAAAACCCACCATTTCAACGTAGCACTCAAACAGAAACAGCAAGCAGTGTACTGATTCTACCACAGAAGATGGGAAATGAAGCTGGGCTTTGTAGAGTCATCATGGCTCTAAAGAACAACTGATCAGATAGGGCAAAAGCTTCATTTATCTCCTTAACCCTGTGTTCTCCTCAAGTCTGTGTTTGCCCCCAGAATGTACCACAAGCACACATCACAGAAGAATTCATCTAAAAGCAGCTCTGACTACAGATGTTATCCGGGTGTAAAATTTCTAGCCCAAATGTAGATGCCAGAAGAGGGCAGCAAAAAACAGGTCTGATCCAGGAGAGGATTCTTACCTTGTGCTTGGGGCACCTCACTGAGAAATTCTCTTCGTTTAGTAAACAATCTAGAGAAAGACAAGACAGCAATTCATTAGTTTTTTAATAAAACCCAACTTGAATAATACATCACATCTGTTAATCTTGGCTCACAGGTATGTATTTTTCATTCAAAGATCTCTTACAGGAATACTACGTTGCTGGCAGGTTCATCCCTTCCACCCCCAAAGTCAGAGCAAATAAAATCACTGAACACCCCAGGTGACGATGTTGCCTGGATTACCAAGCCAAGGCCGAGCATCCCCCGTCTCCCCGAGCCTCTGTGCAGGGTAAGAATCACAACAGCACGTCTACAAACCCTGCATCCTAACCCCCTTCAATTATTCCAGCCTTCCTTGCTAAGGCACCAGGAAGAGAATGCGTTCACCCGGAGCGAACCGAGATCCCTGCTTAACACCTCACAGGAAAACAGATGGCTTCATCTTTACCCCACGGCCCGGCCAACACCGGGGGGAGAAGGGGTGCGTGTCTCTACGTGTGGGTGCGTATGACGGTTAATTTGCTATCCCAAATCCTGCTGATCACTTTGATACTGTGCCTGCTTAGCCACGTTGCTCACGCTGCTCTTGGACCTGCTTCCGCGACACGCGCGTGCAAAGCTTCTATCATCTAAGGAATAGTTTAGTTAGTGATTTAAACCTATTGCGGGAAGTGGGGAACCTAGGTAGATCCGCTTGTTTAGGGGCAAATGAAGCGAAGCGTTGTTTGAAGAGCATTTCTTTAGTGGCCCTGCCAGCGTAAGCCTTGCTTCCCCTCTCGCCCTCTCTCCCAGACTATGCCTCCGAGGGATTCCGAGCCGGCAGCTCCCGGAAGGGCAGTGCCACGCACACACCGGGAGCACGGCTCCCTGTCCTCCACTGGTGCCTTCCAGATACGCCGTGTTTCACCCTCGCAGCCAAGCGACGAAGCAGCACCCTCCCGAGAGAGTTGAGCCGCCTGCCCCGGGCACCCTCAGCCTGCCCAAACGCCTGGCGGTGCCTCACCAGCACCGCCACCACCGCAGGAGGCCCCGGCACCGCCACCACCCTTGCCACGACCCACACGGTCAGAATTCAGCGAGGCGCTCGCACCTCCCGCCTGCTCCAGCCTCCCCAACCAGCCAGCAAGTAAAGCTGCACAATGGTAAATAAAATGCGCTAATTTAAAACGCTCTTAAGTACGCGGCATAACCAGCGCTACCTGCTGTTTCAATCTGCTGGAAGAGTTTAGCAGACAGCAGGAGACTGCAACTAAAGCTTGAGGGAAAAGCTTTCTAGACACCCAAGCCTTGGCAGAGCATCCCTCTGCTATGAAACGCTTATGTTTCAACATGAATGCCTCTGGCCCGAATCAAAGGGAAACAGCATGCGATAGGCTAAGTTACTGGAGAGATTTTAGCAAAGGGGAGTAAAACCCTTAATCCTGCCACAGATAACAATTTCAAATGCCGTATTGGCAAACAACAGGAAATGTTTTCTCATTATAAGGGCAGGAATTGTACGCTGAGACTACAGCACGAATTATCACTGCATAATACAGCAACCGTCACGAACGTACAGAGCAATCATCAAAAACCACACACAGTATGTTAGAACGGGACGGAGTTTTCTTCGTTCTTGGAAACCCGACGTGGGTAACGAATGCGCTCCTCTAGCATCAGAAAGGAAGATGGTACGAGGATCAGGAACCGTCAGAAACTCGTACCCCATGTCTGAGCTGCACATGGAGCTCAATTTCTCACTGAGGTTGGCATTTTTGTGGCAAATACTAATAGCAGAGCCAATTAATAGCCATTTTTTTGTTTCCTTTAAGGGACAACTATGAAGAATTTCATGAGCTTACTGTAGAAAATCAGCTGAATACCAATAAGGCAAAACTTGTTCATCATTACAGAGCTGGCCTGGATTTCAGTTAGCAGCTCCAAGTATTTTATATCACACATTACAATTCATCATGAAGTCACCAGATGCACAGCTCCAATCAGTTCATTGTGGCAGAAAGGGAAAAAGAACCAAGACTCGTCCTTGTTTGCAAAGATTTTTCTCCATAAAGTAGTCAGGGAAAACCTAAACCATTTTTAATAGAAGCAATTACTCTTCTGTAAGCTTCACACTTTGTCTCGCCCTCAGTGTTCTGCTTGTTACTCATCTGTAACGACGCCTGTGAAGACACAGGATTTCTGTTCTCTGAGAATGCCTTTTATTTTGCTGCTAGCCTCTTCCCAGTTTAGAGCCTAAACCCTTTTGTATGCCAAACTGCCAGCAACACGTGTTGTGGGGACGAGCGTGCTGCAACCATCAGGATCTGACTCCAGGTGGGGAGGAACAAGCTGGGGCCGGGGCGGGGGGGGGGGAGATACAAAATTTCAGAAAACAAAGATCCTGTTTCCATGGAGACGTCCCTAGGACTAAGTTATCTCGAGACATCAGAAGCTCTTCATAAATTTGGACAGACAAAAGCCAAACACAGACACTGTTAACCACGGTCATTTCCATATAAAAATTACTTAAGTGGCGCTGCTGATGCTGACTTCTATGCAAATAGCTAGGAGGAGCTCAGCCCTCTTGCACTCTGTATTGCCCAAGATTACTTTGTACGGAGGGAGATTAAAAGGCAGGCTGAATGAGGCCACATAAAAGCAACCATACGTACCAACTGGCAGCTTCCGAAGCCAAGTGCCTCGCACAGCAGCCAATTAGCAACCGTGGTGCAAACCTTGGCTCCTCACCAGGGTGGGACTGGAAGCCGACCGTGGGCGCAGAAGCCAGAGCCCGGGTCACACCGCGGGGCCAGCCTGCAGCGCTGCAAGTAACTGAAGCTGTTCTGAGGTATTTCACTCTCCAGAGCCTCACAAAACACGTGCTGCCTTCCTGACGAGGCACAGCGACTGTCGGGTACTAACCTCTAATCCTCACCACCGCAAAGGTGAAAACACGCTCCCAGTGCAACCGCCTGGGAGCTCTTTGTCCCAGCTAAGGCACGGTCAATTCCAGGGATGCTGCAGCACCTCACTCAAACACCAAGTGTTTATGACTTGACACGCTTTTAAAAAAAACACACTCCAGCAAGCGTTCTTCGACTTCTTTTAAAGATACAAACCCAGCCGTGCATACTGCAAAAGCCTGAGAGCCCTTGTAAACGTCAGCACACGCTTCTGAGGCTTCAGAACGGATCTGTCCCAGATCCTCAATAAAGCAAGGTGGCACCATCCTTCAAAGCAGGACGGCCGACTTCAAATGAAACTACCACAGAGCCCAAGGAACGTGAGAAACATCCGTCCGTGATTCGCTACGGGAAGACAGCAGCACAGCACAACCAATAAAGAGGGTTTATAGGCAGACAGCAGGCTGAGGAGAGAGAAAAGAGTGCTGATTTGCTTCTCAAGGAAACCTGCGTTTTCTGCTTGGGCATAAACAAAAGTCAAACCCTATTCCATCCATATAGCTTGCTTATTTCTTTTATACAGATTTATTGGTAGAGCAGCCATAGATTAAGACAGCCTGAATTCACCCCCAGATAAAAGCAACCGCAAACAAGGTCTTTCACTGTCATACCATCAGGCTGAAATTTAGAATGCTGAGATTCTACTTCAAGCTGGGCTCTTTTATTTGTTTTGGTTGAAAACTTCGGCTAAAGCAGCCTAACAATTTCCTTAAAGCTCTTTCTTGGAAAAAAAGGTTGTTCCGCCCATGTTAAACATCCCAGCAAATTTTCTCTGAAAAGCTCTAACGTACCCTGATTTTCAGTCAGACCTGGATTTCAGCCAAGGCACGGCCTTGCCAGCTTGCCACAAGATCAGCAAACGTAACTCCCTGAAAGGAGGAATGGGCATTTTCATCTGCACATCCTCAGGAGAGGCTTCTTAGATTTTAACTGCTAGGTCCTTTGAAAATTCCACCAAGCACACTTTTGTTCGGGAGCGGGCAGGTCTTTCCTGTGAACAAACCTCTGGCCTCAGATTTAAGGATCAGACCCAGAAGCACTGAAGCGGTGTCGGACACGCCTAAGGCTTGCGCAGCCTGAAGGGGACAGTCTCCAAACTGCAAAATGGGAAGCACCCGCCCACAAGGCAGCAGAGGGGAAAATGTTAGGGAGAAAGGCAACCTGGAACTGGAGAGAGCGGAGGCTAGCAGGGTAAGACCAGTGCTAGCAGGAGCTTGGAGCAGGGGATTAAGGATGAGTGCCAGCAGAAGGAGGCTAAGACTGAAGTCAGACTGCTTCAGCCAGAAGAGCAGAGACTAGGAACTAGTGGGGTAAGGCACAGGAAGGTGAGGAAGATCAAGGGCAATACACCAGAACAAATGGGAACTAGCAGGGGAAGTGTGACAAGGAGCGAAGTCAGGAGAACCAAATGGGAATGGGAAGCTCAGAGATGAGAAATGGAGCTAGAGACAAGAAAGGAGAGGAGGAGGTGATGTAAGAGCAGAGAGGAAGAAGCCAGAATGACAGCTAGGAAACTGGGCTGGCTAAGGAGAAGTTAGAACGGAGTAGGGAGAGTTTGGTCTTTCAAAGAGACTGCGACAAGAAACTTGAGAAGAGGAACCTGAGAGCAGCTAGAGAAAGAGCCTGTGGCTGGTATGCAGAGCCAGTGGAGAACGTATCAGACACACACAAACTGAGGAGGAAGAAACAGAAAGGGAAATGTGTAAGGAAACAAAGAGAAGCCCATGTTCTCACTAAACCATACTCTTCCTGGAGCAAAACCAGGTTCACCAGTTATTCTGCTCTTCTGCTACTACTGAAATATGTTCGTGAGACTCTCAGTCAAAGCGTCCCACCTCCGTGCAGCTCCCAAGTGGCTTGCAATTCCTGCCCTACTGCTCAGAGGAGGGAAATGGTGCACGCTGACAGATGGCCACACGACGATGTGATGTCTCAGAAGAAAATGAACAGAAAATGAAGTAAGCATAGCCTTGGAACTCGAACACAAAAAGCTACTCTAAAAAAGCCTCAAAGGTTGCAAAGTCAATACAAACCCGAGGAAAAGGCAAATTTAATGTAACCCACGTCTACATATTACATGGCAGACATAGTATATTACATTTATTATGGACTAAATGGTAAAATTATATATTAGGTTTTGCATAGGACACTGCCTCTTCCGTGCACGACACAGAACTGACTGCTCTTGGGAAGCAGTCATGATCGCTCAGGGGAGCTGTCATCTGGAGGATCCTACCGCGTACGCTGAAGTGGCGTAGAGTTAATGAGGAAGGGATATCTGAAGAAAAAGGACAGTATCTTCATTTTGATACCTGTGTTTGGAACATAGAAAATGCTACATACTGTATCTAGTAACACAAAAAGTCAAATTAAGCCCCTGAAACTACTGGGAACATTCACTACTACTATTAATTTTTGGGTTTTGGATGCTATTGAAAAGGGCAGGTCACAAACCAGAAAAAAAATACTAAACACAATATGAATGCAAATCTGATGATTCCCTCCGTCAAATGTACTGCAAATAAGAAGTTTGTTAATGCTGATGAAACTCTTAGGCATGACAGAGATGAACATCACAGAAAATGCCACAGTTCCACTTTCAAAGTTGGGATGAAATCACATCAGGTAAATAAAATACAGAACCAGCGAGGCCAGTTTTTAATAAGGCAATTACAAACTTACAAGATACATTCCTAAAAGACTAAAATTAAACTTCCATGGACACCCTTATTTCTGGCAAATTGCTGAGTCTGTGATTTTTACAACTGAATAATATTTCTGTAACACCTTATTTCATGTAAAATCAAGGATTCTCCATCTGTACTGTGGTACTAGTAGTATTCCGCTCCAACATTAATTTCATCAAAAACATTCCCATTAGAATAAAAGGTGGTGCTCCAGTAGGAGGGGATTTCACAGCAAAGAGGTGCAATGCAGTCACTCAGAAATGAGCATAGCTACTTCAAATACCATAACATTTGAAAACCAGCATAAAACAGGTCATGAAACAAGTGGGCTGCTGAGGAAGTGGGATAACAAACAGGAAACTTGCAATTATTTGCTGGTGAAGAGTCGTAATCTCGAATTCTTACCTGCTTGTTATCTAAGTTTTGTATGGCCCCAGCAGTGAGTTACAGGGGACTGGCACAGCGGGACATTATTCATACTGAGCTGGGATTTTTTTACCCGAGAATAAAGTTCACCTCCATGAAAAACTTTCACTGTTGCACACAAAACACCACCTCAAAACTCCACACTTGGAGCTGGAGACAATACCACCCAAACCACCATCCTGCCCAGTGAAGACAGTCTGACCTACTCAAGGGACTGGCTGAAACGCTCCTAAGGACGGTGAAGGAAGGTCGTGTTAAAAGCGCGACCGACGGCTCTATGAACGCTTTGCACTTGAAATCATTACTGTGACTATCCATAGCAGCGTGTGTAACCCTGCGAGAGGAAACTTCTTTCTGGTTATCTGCACCCTTTTTAACAAAGGGTTTCTATTTTTTTTTTGCAAGAAAAGAGTGGCCAGTTCTCATACTGCAGCCAAACTTCAGTCGCTGTAGCTGCATTCCCTAAAATCAGGCTTTTCCTGCACTTTCCAGGTAGATTCTTTCCCTACAAGTCCCATCCTGTCCCAGCGCGTTCTTGTACGCTGTTTATCTGATGCCGTTTCTCACCATTTGTATTGTATCTTCAGAGTAGGCGAGAAACTCAGAGGAAATAAATTTGTCAAGTCCCTTGGAATTATTTTGTCTTACGTTTTGAATAAACATGAAACGTAGTTAGCACGTCGTTTGTCCTTACCTGCATCGATGGCACATGGGTAATGGTATCGGAAGGAGCAGCCTTTGTTGTAGCAGCCTAAGGTGGCTCCCGGTTCCTGGCAATGGGAACATTTCTGAAAGGGAAACCAAGAAATGCCAATGAAGACTGCAATCACCTTTCCAAACACCTGTGTTTTCCTGGGAATGTTCTCAACCACATTCCAGCAGCAGTTGCTCGAGTACTGTAATCTTAGACTGTCTTTCCACACCGTACAGAGAAAGGCCTTTTGAACAGGCAACAACATAAGCTCTTTGAAACAACCAACTTCTCAGCTGTGCAAACCCGGCAAGCGATACTGGTGTTCAAACCAGCCATTCAGAAAGAACTTGCAACGCTTCACAAATCCATTTCCCTGGCCTATGTTTCAGTCCCTGACAATGACATCAGTGTTAAAATTGGAGGAAAAGAGCTTTTTTTGAATCTGCAGCAGCTTTAAAATGGTAATTAGCATGACAAAGAATGATTTAGAAGACACCATTAAGCATAAAAGTAATTTGGTTACATCATTTTCATTATCACTAGCAGTCCTAGAAGATCAAGGCCAAGTCGAATATTTTTTCACAGGTGATCAAAAAAGACTTAGTGGGAGCAGGAGAAGACGCCATTCAGGGAAAATACCTCACCGTGGCAGAAATGGCACATCTCCAAAAGAAACACCTGCAGTGCTAGAAGGATGCTCATACATTTCTTTTCAAAGTAATAAGACTCATCTGATGACCACATCCAACTTTCATTATTTAAATCCTATTATCTCAACTAGTCAATGATGTGTTTAACTGTATTATCAGACAGACGTGAATGCAGCAGAATGAAAGCCCCTCACCCACTTCATCCTGAATGGGTTAAGGAATGACCTAAAGAAGTGGGCCTGTCGTGCATCTCATTCAGACAGCAACTTTATTTCTTCAGTGTATGCAGTGAGTCATTTTTATTAATTAAACTAACATTCTGATGAAAGCTGACTGACAGGTTGACATTTTTCCCTTCTAACAAGAAAACAAGGTACATCTGGCAGAAACCACCACAGAGGAAGGGATTTACAAATTAAATAATTACACAAATAGACTGCTGACAGAAAGGATGACCTAAAATAACTTTTGAGTTACACTCAGACAAGAATTTTGGGCTTGCTGATAAACACGGCCAACACCACAGTAAGGCCTCGTGTACCTGGTACGACTCACTTTGGGTTTAGGCTACAAGAAGTCTGCACTGGTCACTGAGCAATGATGAAACGATCCAAACCCTTTTTTTTTTTCCTATCAGAAAAGCTAGTGTCAAAGTGCACGTGCTCTGTCAACACCATCAGCAAGCTGCACCTGTACAGCACACGGGGCAGATGTGCTCGAACCAGCAGCCCACCTGGCACTGGACAGGAGCTCAAGGCTTTTACCGTACGGGGAGGCTCCTATGCCAAGATGGGCCCACATCAGCTGGACCACACTTCTTCACATCCTCGAGACAGACCGGAGGCAGCAGAGGTCAGCAGAACAGATCTGGCCAAAGAAAACTGCCAGAGGGAAGCTCCTTGCTCTGCAGAGTAACCAGGGTTTTCATTACAATATTTAAAAAAACACAAAGAAAACGTGACAGTCGCTGCTCTTCCTACTACTCGATGCTACGCAGGGATGACTATAGTTCCTATTTAAATGACTGAACGAGGATGAAAGCAAAACTAGCTCCAGCCATAAACCAGGTGGCCCTCTCCAAATCAAAGCAGATGCCACTAACAGAAACGCTTGTGAGACGTCAGTTCTCGTGACATCTACAACTGCAGTCTTGAACGCTGCCTTCTCTTTTCAGTCCTGCCAAAGCATCGCGAGCCCCATCTTCAGCGCTATTAAATCGTGTCTCTCTTCTGAGCAGCGCACGCGTATCATGACAAACTACTGCAGTATTTATGGTGTAAGGGAAGTGTCCCTGACGCCTAGAAAGAGACGCCCAAGCAGCTTACTTTTGCCTGTCAGAACACGAACGCTAGCTTCCAAAGGTAAAGAACCCATGAAAAATCTAACCCGATAGTTGAATGCACACCAAAACGTACGAACCTCTAGCCAAATTGCAACGTAATTCACTCTCTCATGGGAGTAAAACTACGTTTCACGTATAGAAAACATATTTTCCTGGCTATGAAGCCAATCCTAGAAGAATATTATGTACTGGCAATAGTCCCAGATTCACCCATGCCAAGTATTCACCCACTGCTGCTTGAGGAGTTTGGAACCACAGCGCCTTACCTGTATGCTTTATTCTCGCTTTTAGATGTGGCTGACTGAGATTAATTATTCTAACAGGGCAGAACCCAAATTGACTATGCTTTTTGAACACAGATAGGAATTTCTAGTTTTGCTCCTCAGAGGCATTCTGTCCTCCCCACTTTATCTCGTCTTTGAAGTACCACCACGCTGTCGCAACAGAAGAGGTCATTCTTCCCTGGAACACCGTGTCCTGTACAGAGCAGTCAATAAGAGCGTTACAGCGGTAGAGATTAAACTGCAGCTGTGTAAAGTATCTCATAAAACTAAAAAGGCACGTCTTAGAAGTGTGCTATGCGACCAAACTGAAAACAAGACAACCCCTAGCAAAATTTTTGATGCTTTTCCAAATGTTAATTTAGTCTTTGAACTTAATTCTTTGTTGCATCTAGCGTGGTTCATCTTGCTATTCTGAAACTCGCAGCAGAAACATGACAGGCATTTTGACGAATTTTAAGCATGCCTGTAGCACTACTCAGCTGAGAATAGGTATAGTATGCTTTCCAATGGGTTGTAGTTAGGACCGATCAGCCAGAAGTGTGTAGTTAAGATGCTAGAGCTTGAGCATCAAGCCTTCATTTCCATTTTTTTCAGCCTGTCCGCCCAACTAGATTATTACCAAGGTTACCTGCAGCTACGCCCACAACAGCAATTCCCCAGTGGACTCCAATACCATTGACTGCTCAAGGCAGAGATCATCTGCTGCTGCTGGCTCCCCTGCTGCTGAACAAGTCTCCATTCTGGCAGATGCTTCTGCTTTTCACAAGCCACTGACAGTCTAATGGCCCCATTTCTTCTACCTCCTGGGACCCCCGACCATCTGCTTCTTGCAGGGGAAGCTGGGGGAACCACATACACAATAACTACTCTTTTCTTGCCAGTTCTTCCTTCTTGACACACCACAGGGTGACTGAACAAAGCAGACACCCCACAAAGCTGTACGGTTCTAAAAAACTTGCGAATCTACCACTTAATCTTTGAAAGAGATCATCATCATGCAATGCCACGTGGTTTCCAGATATATCCAGGTGTTTCTAGAAAGACAGAATAAAGTGATTTAAAAAAATTCTGGATGGTCTCAGTCTTCTTTTGCAAGACATGACTGCTGTGCCTTAAAGAGATGAAATGATGCATAGATCCTGCTGGTATTTATTGTGGCTTTGGCTAACCACAACTGGAACCCTTATCTTACATATTTATGCCTCAAAACAGAAAGAAAATACAAGGTGTACACTCCAATTAGAAAATATTCCAACTAAAGTCACAGAACTTCACACAGGCAATGTGTGAACTGGGCTTAATGACCACTAATCATTCTCTTTGGTCCAGGAGCAAATTTTCACCCCAGCTCCACCATCCTGCAGTCATTCACCAGCAGATGGTAGCAGCCTGCTTGTCACTTGTAAAGGAATTATAGCATTCTTAGCCAGGGAAACAGCACTCAAGCTCTCATGGGAAGAGAAATTCCTTTTGCTCAGTAAGCAGCCTGCTTAACCTCCCCTGCTTGAAAGAGCTGAAGGCTGGTACTTGGAGTGTGCTCCCAATGGGAGGTGCCAGTGGATAGTAATGATTGCCAGGCATATAATCAACTCCTGGCTTAAATTAAACAAGAAAAAAAAGGGGGATAGAAAAAAAGAAGACACACAGGAGAAAAAAAAAAAACCACACAACAAAGATCGATTCAGCGGTCCTATCTCCACAATTCATCTCTGGCCACAAGGCACATACATCTCACTTAGAATAGGTGGAGAGACTGAAAAGTGCCATTTACAAAGACACTCCAGCCCTTCAACTAAATTATCAATAGCATTAAAGCCAGATGCATTGTCTTTACCTCTCCCTGCTATTAGCAGCCCATTTCTTCCTCCCTACACCTCATCATTCTCTGTCTACCAAAATGAAGTCACACCCAGCCTGGAAGTGTGAACAGTTGGGGGAGAGCTACCACAGCACACCCGAGCTGCTGCCATTCACTCAGAACACAAAAACATCCACTAGACATGTCTTCTTTTGCCTTAAGGTTCCCTTCCTTCATCACTACAAGAGTAAACCCTTCTGAGAGAACATTTCTCTAGATGCCATTCACAGGGGTGTGGGTTTTGGGTACCTCTTTTTGCCTCCCATGGATTTGTCCCCAACTCCACAGAGGCGTTATAACACGCACGTGTCCTGAGCCACCTGGCATCCTCCTCCCAGACAAGCACAAGCTCTCAGGCTTGTGTTAAAGTGCCCTGAGCTGCTCCAGCAGGACACACACCTTAACTCTTCTCTTCAGCTCTGAGCTAACAGAGCTAACGCCTAGCCTAGCAGTACTGGAATCCCACAGCGGACAGGGTCAGGAGGATGGGAGCCACCAGACCACCCCTTCCAACATATTCTGGGCAGCAGCAGGCAGTTGTCTAGAAGCAGAAATGAATTGCTTCTGCCTAACACTAATAATATGAGGTGTTTTCAGATGACTCCTCCACTACCTTCCTTGTGGGATCACTACCAAAGCAGTTTAGGCAAGGACATTCCCAACAGAGCCAACGGCGTCACACTTCCTACTGTCCATACCCCAAAGCGTCTTTCCTTGCTGAGGGGTTGTTTCTTGCAGTTTGCTACCTGCACCCCACACTCCGGCCCCATTCCAACTTCCTCTCCTCCAAGCTTCAGTTTTTCATTTGCTCTGTTTTCCTCCCTTTCCCTCAGCTTTGCTTTCTAGGTATCTCCTTGTTCTTCCCCTCCCTGCACACCAGTGTCGAGACTAAATCGGAAAGCAACAACTGACGGTTCCTAAAAAAGAGAAGCAAGCAAAAAATGAAGTATCTGTGGCATTAATTATACAGGTACAAATCTTCCCTTTACATGGTATATGCGTTTTCAGTGCTCTCTCATTCGTCTGTTTAAATTACAAGCTTTTAGGAAAATAATTGCCTCCGTGTAATTGCACTGCATAAATGCAGATGTAAGATAATGAGGATTTCAGCGTCAGCTGCAGTATTAGGAAGGAGGGCCTTCTGACTATTTCTGATTAAACAGTTGGCAGGCTAGGCACAGGCTCGGATTTAATATCCAGGCGAAAGGGCAGGAGAAGCAGCAGGCAGCCACGGCCTCTTTCCTGGAAAGCAGGATGCAAAGAGACAGCGTACTCCAACGACCTATGAGGGAAACCGAAGAATATTTGTATTGTTCGCTACAGGAGAAAGGAGTGATCTTGGCAGACCGCTGCAAAAAGGGATCGAGGTGGAGAAAGAGAAGGTGGCCACGCGGTTTTAGGAAACAGGGAGAGGAAAACAGCACTTCCACTCTGATGTGCAGATACTGGTTAATGAAAAAATTTGCCTATGTGACTGGGGCTAGAAATAAGAACCCGTACTGGAGGATACAGAATTATTAGTTTCCATTTCCTGTCAAACAATTTAAGTTCTCCAAAAACCAGGTGCGGAATATCAGAAAACTGAGCTGCACAATTAAAAAGGTAAAAAATACTTTATAAACTTGCATTATCACAAAGTATCTCTTGCCAGCGATGACTCCTGTAGCAAGCCCACCAAGAAATAATAAAGGAAAACGGCCACTGAAGTAAAAATGGGCAGCTGTCTCCAGTTCAGGAAACTAAAGACGGATTTAGATTCCAAGACTTCAGCAAAGAGACAGATCAATGATCTGGAAGACGCTATACTAATAAAGCTGCATTAGGCAACACAGTAAAAATTTGGAACTGCAGTGCTGCACGGGCTGCTGAGGCACAAAGGGAAGCTGCAGCTCAAAATGGATGGCCTGGAAAAAAGAGAAGAAATCTAAGAACCAAAAAATGTCTTTCAAAAGGGAAACCCTATATTCAATCCACATAAAACTGATTAAAGTACAACAGAAGCACTTGAAATGGAGAACAGAGCATTGTTTCCCTCAACTTGAAAGAGAGAAAATAAGAACAGAAAGAAATGGTTGGTTTTGACACGGAATGGGTTTGCCAGAAAAAAATTCCAAGGTCCTATAACAGTGACTCTCAACAAGGGGGTGAACAAAGGGGTGTGAAAACCTGCCAAGTGTGCAAAATTATCCAAGGCAGTCAGATCTCGAAGTGATGGTAAAGAGCTGCAAAAAGATCTTATCAATCTCTCATCTCAAAATGGAGATGAAAATTAACGTTGTTAGGTACAAAATATTTTCACCTATGCATATCCATGACGACCAACTCTAAGTTAGCTTTTACAGCTCATGGGAAGGTATCAGTATTCATCCTGGACACCAACGCCATCCTGACATTCTGAAGATTGTGTGAGGTTCTGGTCATCCTATCGGTAGTGGACTACAACAGATCAGGAAAAAACCAGAACACAGAGATAACAAGGAACATACCAGAAAGCCAACCGTATCCTGGGCTGTATCCAGTGAAGTGTGGCCAGCAGGTCGAGGGCGGGGATTCTCCCCTCTACTCTGCTCTCCTGAGACCCCACCTGGAGTGCTGTGCCCAGCTGTGGGGCCCCCAACATCAGAAGGATATCGACCAGTTAGAACGAGTCCAGAGGAGGCCACGAAGATGCTCCGAGGGCTGGAGCACCTCTGCTACGGGGACAGGCTGGGAGAGTTGGGCTTGTTCAGCATGGAGAAGAGAAGGCTCCGGGGAGACCTTACAGCACCTTCCAGTGCCTGAAGGGGCTACAAGGAAGCTGGGGGGGACTTTTTACAAGGGCCTGCAGTGACAGGACAAGAGGTAATGGGTTTAAATTGAAAGCAGGGAGATTTAGATTGGATATCAGGAAGAAATTCTTCCCGGAGAGGGCGGTGAGGCACTGCGACAGGCTGCCCAGAGAAGCTGTGGGTGCCCCATCCCTGGGAGTGTTCAAGGCCAGGCTGGATGAGGCTCTGAGCAACCTGCCCTAGTGGAGGGTGTCCCTGCCCAGGGCAGGGGGTTGGAAATAGATAATCTTCAAGGTCCCTTCCAACCCAAACCATTCTGTGATTCTATGACACAGAGCTTGCCCGTGAGAAAAAACTGTCCTTTGGGAAAGAGGTAACTGAAGGGGGATTGCCATCTACAAAGTCAAACATGGTGTGCAGAAAGGGATGGTTCTTAGCCATTTCCAAGAAGGAAGAGCAAGTAACAGGTTTAAATTTTAAATAAATCCTCCCCCTCCCCAATAATTAAGGTGTAAAACATTGCTGAAGAACGCTGCACTGGCCAAAAAATGAATTCAAAATCAGATTTGACAAACTCATGGAGGACAGGTACGCCGCTGGCCATTGAACACAGTGACCTGAAGGAGGCTAACGCTGTGAGAAGATACAGCAGTAGCACTCTCTACACGCCTGGTTTAGCACACACCTCTGAAGGTGTCTGCTCCTGGCCCTCGCTGCAGACAGGGCACCCCAACAAAACACACTTTAGCACATGCCTGGAATGGCAAGTTCTTTTGCAGACCAAGAGATTTGATTGCGGAATTCCACAGTGAACAACAGAAAACCCCCACCCCCATGATTATGAAAAGAAAGGAGGCACCCAGAAATTATACTGTCAGGTTACAGCTGTAAGACTCCTCAGCCTTACCTCCGTAACAGGGAGGCTGAGCTAAACCACAACGCTACATAAAGGGCTGAAACTTGATCTAAGCGATAAATTCACGTTCCCTACTCCGTGCAAGCCTGAGTGTTTCATTCACTCGGTGGAGTGAACAAAGGCTTAAATGTGCATGAGCATACTCCAGGAGACGAGCCGGGTGAAAAGCTGAGAAAGTCACAGAGGAGGATGAGCCCTCCCCGCCTCCCAAATCATGGAAGGCGAAAAAATAAAACCCAGACGAAATCAGGAGCGAGCATAACTGAACCAGAACAGAGGTTAGATACATCAAGAGGAAACTGATGGTTAACTAAAACACAGTCAGCCGAAGTGACAAAACCCAGGAACTTTAAATGGTAATGAAAACGCATGCTTAATTTGAAGTTAAGCAGGCTAAGTACATGCCTTTGTAGCCATTTCATATTTTGAAAGGAATATTAACATACACAGGCTACCAAGACCAAGAAGACAAGAAATGCGTAAATCTTGTTTCCTTTGATGACAAAGAGCCACCCTGAATGAGAGAAACATTTCAGAGAACCACTTACAAGTACAGGGATTTGAATTTGCTAAAGTATGCAAGTCTAGCAGAAAAAATTATACAGTTTATGTTATCTTGGCTATTCATTTGGGGAATTAAACGTGCAACAATAAGTGCAATTTAGTTGCAAAAAGGTCTGAAAGATAGTAGAGCAGACTTAAAAGAGCAAAAAAATTCACATTTTCAAGCAGTGATTACGCGATAAAGACAGAGTTGCGGGAACAGCACAGTCAGCGAGAGAGACCATTCACGCCACTTGGATTTCCTGCCAGTGCTGGATTTCTTTCCTGACCATCTCGGGTACTGACTGCAGGAAATATCCAAATATATGGTGAATTTCTATTTAGCACAAGGTCTGCCGAGCGCACTATAGAACAACGGCACGCAGTCGCCTTCAAACAAAGCAACACCACCATCAATAAGGAGGAGGTTGCGGAAGAAATAAATAATTACCCAAACCTCTCCCCTGTAAAGCAGTACCGTCCAACATCAACGACTGGAGAGACGTAAAAAAGGAAAACACTGACATAAGCAAGAAAATGTAATAAACTCAAGGAATTTGTTTTCAAGAGGTAAGCTGCAGGACGGAACCCGTTTTCTCTAGTCTAACGAAAAAGGCGCTGATGCTCAGCATGTACTAAAAGGCTCCATGAAAAAAAAAGTCTAGTTCATTAAGGGCACAATCACGTTATTAATGGCAGTGGATTCAACAGGAACAAAACCTCAGTAAAGACTTGGGAATGAGGAGACGCTTTGGAGCAAGGCCAACTGTAAACGGCAAAGATTTTGACAAGGTATTAACTACCTATGCAACCTGGCAGGAGAAAGGGTGCAGCACAAATCCGCCCCTGCCAACGACTCGGGCACTTGTAACACTGGACAGAAATAAACCATTTGTCCTTATTTGTAATAATCTGTGCAAGCCCTCGTCATAAACAGAGCCCCACTGTGCGAGACACTTCTGTAACGCAGAACAAAGCGTTGGTGGATGCGAGGGGATGAAATAGGAACGGTGGGACGGAGCCAGCAGCCTTGGGCAGAGTCCATCACAGCAGCAGGCGAAGCATATCCAATTGTTCAGCAGAAATCCCAGACAAGAAGGGCTTTGAAGAAATGCATGAGGGAAAATGTGCAGGGGTTTGAAAGCCAGGCACTTCGTTTAGCAAATTATAAAATTAGCCAGGATTCACTGATTGGAAGTAGATCACAAGTTCTTGAAACCGAAAGAAGAAAAAGCAGCGGGATGAAGGCAGATAGAATAATGACGGGTAACTTGCCTCTGAGGCACAAGAAAAGAGGAAAGCGGCACATGAGTGAAACAAACAGGTATGTGAAAATGATAGCTTGGAATTTATTTTATTTCCTAACAGCATTCCAAATGGACATTCACTCAATAATAAGAATACCGATTCTTCAACTATGGTCTAAAGAGCCACCTCTATTGCGCAGTCAAAATATATTCCACTGCAAGTAAGGATAGGTGGAAAAGGTGCTCATCTTACAGGAAAACAAACAACTTGTCTCTCTAGAAGAAGGGTAGCAAAGAAAAACACTACCCAATCCTGTTAAAAGAGCACGACAGGATGACGACAGCCGCTCCAGAAGGCGGCCGAGGCAATAGTTGGCGGCAGAGCTGTAACAGCGAGTGGCAAAGTGCACCCAAGTGTTCCTGAACTCACCGGTGGCTCCTGCCACCACCCAGGAAAAGCAGCCGAAGGTGGGCAACAGCAGCAGGTCGAACGACGCCAAGAGGTGAAGGAGAAACACCTGCGAGTCAGTACGTCTCCCTTTGGTGCCAAGCTATCAAGTAACACGTCACTGCTAAAAAAAGTTGGGAAGATTCAAGCTCGTGAACTGCAGCAATAGATAACGAATTGCAGTTGAGGAAAACTAAACAAATTAGCAGGGCACATGGATGAAACGACCTCAGATACAGAGGAGGTGCTCTGCGTAAAACAACGCCTGTCAGCCAAAATCTGAACGGGTTTAAAGAGGCAGGGGTTATTTCTCTATTCAATAAGGATCAGGAAAAACCATACAAACCATAATGATGTGTGTGCCGCTTCGACTGCCCCTTACAACTATCGCTACTTTTCATGAGTTCTAAAGGAGTTTGTTCAAGAACACCTAGGGTCAGCAGGCTTGCCAGGACACACGACACGGGCAAACTTCCAATGAAGCAGGAGCAGCTGAGGAGCGGCAGCAGATATAAATAGCAGCACAAGTCCAAGGCCGGATGGCATTCCAGCTGGATATTACACAGCAGCCGAGGCAGTGTCGGTAGTTTCCTTAAAGGCCAGACCTGACGTCGTTCTCCTGGGGGAAGAACTTCCTCCGTCTAAGGATTACGAGGCTGTGTAGTTCTCCCCAGATCTGAAGGGAAAACATCTCATGAAGCTCTTCCAGGCCCAGGAGACTGCTGAATCGTGGGAAAGGCAGTAACACCATCTCACTGTTTGCAAGCCACGCCTTCAGTTTTTATAATCTAGACCAATCTGTACTAAGATAAAAAGGACTGGTGTGAGGCATAGGCTACTAGGAACAAGCCACTATGCAAGATCAAAGAGAAATTTCAGTCTTTTTTCACCTGAGGCAGAAGTGTTAGGATGCAGCCATGTTTTTTTCCATTTAGTTCATGCAGGCACACCCTCTTCTCACTTCTTACGCCTTCTGAAGGCTCCAGCCCCAGAGCACAAGCATAAGTCAGCAGTAAAGTCGTCTTTGTTAGACAGCTCCAGAGACTCAGAACGGAAAATTCTTCTTTTGGCATCACCCTTGAAGCTATTTGTCCAGAAAACTGATTTTATTGGTAACTATTCAAAATTCCTGTTCCCTAGGAACTGCCTCTGCAGATTTCTGCTCAGAGGCATAGAATAGTACCATGTGGCATCACTACAGAAGCCTTACTCTGCCGAATGATAATGCGTGACACTTTAAAGGAAGAAAAATTAAATTTAAATATAGGAGTTAAGACTGCATTAAACCCTCATAAATTAGATTTATGTAACCTATAATGGGGCTATTGGAATTTTTCCAATCTAACCTAAACAATCTCTTAAAATTAACATATTTTTAAAAAGCGATTTGTTTTTGAACAAATTGGTTATGCATTGTATCAACCTTGAAACTTTAGGCATTAATTTAACTTGAAGAGTTATTCCCCCAGAAAACACTTAATGATTACATTTAGTAATGAATGTACATATGGTACCTGTATATTCAAGCTAGGAGTATGAGCATTTTAGGTTTCTACAAGAAAAGAGAAAGCTAACGCAGGGTGAAGACACAACAAAACATCTTTATTATGTTCTGTGGACCCCAGTCTGAATGATACACAAACAGACTTTACACGTGGCTTCCGCCCATGGCATCTGTGCAACTAAAACACGCGACCTTGGAGCAGCTCCCTCATCTTCTGATTTCATTAGGAACATCTGACAGTTTAAACACATACTGTATTTTTAATTTTGAATTCAAAGCATCCTACAAATTTGTCATAATTGTCACAGAAGATGTGGTTTTAAAGCCTAATTTATAGAATAATTAACTGACTTGGTCAAAGGCCACGCAGGGAATTTCTGACAGCACAGGCACAGTCTGAAAAGTTCACAGCTCTCAAACCTGAACTCCAAGTACATGATAGGGAAAACAAGAAGGGAAAGGCAACTTCAAGTTTCACATGGAGTATCAGCATCCTTAAGAGAAAGTCCCCATTTCAGAGATTCATGCCAGGACACCCTCCTCCTTTTTCCCCTCCCTCGTAAGTTTTTTATGAAGCTGGACAGTCTCCTTTAATCATCAGTAGCTTTCTGAAACTCTGCAACTGTGAGTTCTCTGTAAGAATAAAGGAGCCAGAGATGCAAGGAAAGCTGCAATTAACAGCACTATAGTGCTAAGTACCAACAAACCCACGTTTTGAGAAATGGTAGAACCGTGAGACCAACAGAGCTGAGTTAGACCTAAGCATGAATCAGAAGAAAACATGCAAGGAGCTAGAAAAACCATTAAATATCACCGGTTAGGTGAAGAATGCACAACCAGTGTTTAACATCAACCGTCAGTATTTTCTCAAACAGGGGGAAAGCTTAGAACACAGACAACCATCAGCTGGATAAGAACGAAGAGTATTTATGCAGCGGTGGGTTGCGCAGCCAGACCTCAGGAAGACATACGCAATCTATTTTTACCACCGGTAGCTCAGGTGGTGCCAAACGCTGCAGCACGCGGAGCCCTGGGCGGGCTCTGCCACTCACCCGGGTCTGCGCGCCTCGAACGGGGCTGGTGTTTTAGGCTCAGCCCTACGCTGTTGTGTCTACCCTCACCGACAGTTCAGCAGGTGCGAAGACAACTTCAGTAGATCTACACGATTGAAGTCACACCCTGAGCACTGCTAGAAATTCTCAACAGAAACCGCAGCTATTTTAGTTCTTTTACAGGAAGAAAAACGCTTGCTTTAGGTTACTCTGGCTGGCAAATTAGGCCAGAGGAAGGGAGAGAGCATCCAGTCCCTAGTGCTTCCAGATCACGGAAGAACAGCGCTGAAGAAAAACCCGTACCTCTTCATATGTCTAGACAACTAGATGGTTGTGTTTGACATCAGCAATAAAACCCGCAAAGCTATATACGTTTGAGAACCACCTTAGACAAACTTTTAAATGTACCTTTCACTGCATTTACTGGTTTGTGTAATTAGTAATGTAATTCTGGAAAAACTTGCCCTTGGAAGTCATGGCCTTGACCAGTCCGCTCACTCCCAGACCATTTCAAGACACCAGTTTGTACCTGTGCCCAATGGGCTGCCCCCTTCTACCTCTAGCTGGGACATTTCCCTGCATCAGTACTGCCAGAGTCAAAAAAGCTGGGCCAGCCAAAAAAATGGCTTGATGGGGGGTGGGGTGGGGTGGGTGAAGAATTTGCTGGCCAGATCAGCCACCTGACTTGACTCAGGTCACAGAGCAGCAGTGCTGGCAGGAGGGGAGGGGTGGGAGGGCAGAATGGCTTCTGCCAACCCTAACTTTGCCTATTTCCTCTTCACAAGAGACTCCTCAGTGCAGCAGGAATGCTTTACAAGGGACTCTTTGCTCTCTTGTACCTTTAACAGCATGGGAACCTTGACCTTTTGCTATATTCCACTTCCCCCAGCCCCTGCCCTGCACTCATCTTTCCTGATTTACCCCACTGTGGCACACAGCAATCGAGGACAGTTAAAATGGGAATTTCATCAAGTTCAGGGGGGGATTCTGGAAAAGTTTTAGTTGTGGCAAGGAGTGGGATAAGACTATGAAAACCAGTATTACTGCAAGAGCAACTCAGAACTTCCAAGGGCCCTTTTGAGGAAGGCTATTATGAAATCACAGACTGGTTTGGGTTGGAAGGGACCTTAAAGCCCATCTAGTTCCAACCCCCCTGCCAGGGGCAGGGACACCCTCCACTAGGGCAGGTTGCTCAGAGCCTCATCCAGCCTGGCCTTGAACACTGGCAGGGATGGGGCATCCACAGCTTCTCTGGGCAACCATATTTTTACTAACTCCCTACACGAGGGCTAATGCACAGTCAGTCTCTGTGCCCTATGTCCAGGCTGTGCTTTTTGGCCACCTGCTCCATTTCCCACTCTTACCTTCCCTCCTGGCTCAGTGCTGCAGTAGGAACAAGCTGCTGAGGGCAACTAACATCAGAATTCCCATCCCCATATTCCCCCAACAACCCTGTGCCCACATCTCCAGCTATAGACCCTCTCCAGCCACTTAAGCTCACCCATAGCTTTAGGAATACAAGACTGCTGTTAAATGCTAATTGCTTACTAATGAAAACTAATCATCATGCAATTAAACTTTAATCACTAAGCAGCTGGCTGGGATCCAATCCGTAACAATGAAGGTTCATTAATAACTTTTTTCCAAAGTGCTCTATCCATGAAGACTATCCTATACTTTGGAGTCCAGCAAAGAGTATGAAATCCTTTGAAAAACACTTCCTCTGCCAAGAAAGAAAAACTACCCTAGAGCACAACAGTGTAAGAGTGGCATACTTTAGATCAGCTGAAAGGGTGGGTTTGAGATTCAGGGAACCCAGACTCTGTTCCTGGCCTCCTCCATAACCTCAGAGTGCTGCACAGACAGAACCTCTTCTCTCAGTTCTTGTCTCTGCAGAGTAACAGTCTTCAAGGCAAAAAACACGAGTTTTCACTTTGCTGTAGTTTCTAAAATTATGACATGAATACACATCATACTTCAGTTCTATTTTTACTCATCTTTCTAAATCTAGGGGAATTAATCTAACCTCTTTCAGAACACATTTCTCTAATTAAAAAAACATATTGGGGTTATATAACTAGGTTTATAATGGGCAGGCAGATGAAAATTTACTTTTGAAAACTTGAAAAACTGCTTGCTATAGTCTATTTTTAAAAAAATCTCACACCACCATCAGTGTCTCAGTTTTGGCTGTGCCATTCCCACCCCAGCCTGGCTACTGCACAAAGCGTTATGCTTACACAGCCTTTTATGAACTTGGGTTTGCAGTGCAGTGTTTGGAGAGCTTTCCTTTATTATGAATGGTAGGACATTAGTAGAGTTGAAGCATTATTTTTGCTTATTCAGTGATCAAAGGATTCAGGACAACGTTTATTTTAAGAATAAAACAGAGGAATGGTAAATTTTTTTATTATTTCAAAATGTTTATAGAAGATAGGATGTAACTGTAATAATCCATACAATATCATATACCAGAAAGTCGTGAATTCTTACCTCCAGAAATTAACCTTTTATCAAACTGAACAAGCAAAAAAAAGATTAGAAATATCCATATCCCACCCCCCACCCCGGAAAAATATTTTTAAAAGTTTGATTTTATGTAGACCATTTTAAAAACAGAAGCATGGAGCAGAATAAGCTTCTGAGGCTCTTAATGTCCTTCAACACTGATTTGTTAGTAAGATTCTCCTAATGAAGTTAAGGGAATGCAGCTCAAGTAAATGCCATCTGGAAGTAGTCAAAGTTTAAAAAAAGATAGTTCAGTTGAAATTAACAAAACACCAAGAGCACAACAACCCTCCTCCCCAGTTTTAGGGAACCTTAGCCACCTTTCTGCCAGCACAGCTTAAAGAAACTCGAGCTAAAGCGACACGTAAATGGATTGTATTCACTCGCTATGGAGAATTTAGCAAGAGTTTGACAACTGTACAGTAACAGGCAACTTCAACCTTACAAAAGGGACTGAGTGAGCCTGTGGATAGCCAGACAAAAAGCTCTAAAGCTTTGTTTATAAATCTCCTGCATGGAGAAGGCCCCATTCACATTTGCTGCTTACAAATTGAAGTTATTTAAATGTATTTTTAAATGAAGATTGTACATAGATTTCGAGGAAAGGCCACAACTGTGGAATGAGCAGCCTGCTTTTTACATAGAAGTTTCCAGTGCTCCTGGCTAAAACTTATGTAAGTGGTTAAACAGCCTATTCTTTCCCAACGCTCTATTGTCAGTAAATCTATTTTCCGCTTTCCTCGCTCCACACGCTAGACAAACAGTAAAATCTGAAACCACATGCAAGCACAGACATAATGCCCACACTTTGGGATAAACTAACAGCAAAGAAGCCTGCTAGAAAGGTACGCAGAAATTACTCCCCTGCCTGACCCTCATCTTCTCTCTGGCCCCATACAAAAGGTCGATACTGGAGAAGTCTTTCCTCTTTTCCCAGTATCTTCTTTATGTTTGAGACCTCCAATAAACTGTACATCTACTATGCATGATCACCAATATGCTGCACCAGTTCAACCTGATTTCTGCTCACAGTAAAGCCAAGGAATCATAGAATGGTTTGGGTGGGAAGGGACCTTAAAGCCCATCCAGTTCCAACTCCCCTGCCCTGGGCAGGGACACCCTCCACTAGGGCAGGTTGCTCCAAGCCTCACCCAGCCTGGCCTTGAACACTCCCAGGGATGGGGCACCCACAGCTTCTCTGGGCAGCCTGTCCCAGTGCCTCACCTCCCTCTCCAGCCAGAATAAATCTCCCTGCTTTCAGTTTAAACTCGTTACCCCTTGATCTGTCAAGGAAAGCCAGCTGCACTTCGCAAGTGTAATTAATAGCATCCAATCACTCAAGACAGTGCAATATATGCATCAGAAATGTAGATGCGGATTCTGGCTGCTCACCTCTTTGGCATTTGAGGCTCGTGATAGCAATGCACAGAGCTGCTGTGAGCTACAAAGTGCCGCAGCACTAGTCATTCACACTCGTAGGACCCTACGAGGGGAAGGCAACGAGCTGAGATACAGCGGGGGCTCCTACCAGGTTCTCATCTCTTTGGCAGCATGCTCACAGACCAGGAGTCGTGGCAGCACAGAGAGTTTCCGTAGCACAGCAGATGGCAATGCCTTTCTGAGAAAACCGAATCTGAAGTTCATTACTCAGCCTGTCTTTCAGAATTTCTTCTCCACCCAAAATTTCATGCTTCCTCGTTTTTGTAACACTGTGGAAGAATATTAAAGATGCTGCTGTTTCCTGAGGAATGAAAACGAGTGTTAAACTAAACGTATTAAAGACTGCCGTCAAGAAAGAAAGAGTGCACTTCAGCTCAGGCAACGAGGCGTTAGGACACAGCCTGTCAAAGCAAACCAAGAACTGGACCACTTTAGGGGTAATTGTAGAAGGTGCCTTGAGATTCTGTGGTCCTGCTCACCTGAGGGGTCAAAGCACACCAAAAGCTGTTGCCAGAGGTAAAATAAGCCATGTTCGCAATATGCCCCTTTTTCAACCATTGCCAACAGGCAGTTTTCACATGCATTACTGCTTTCCCTTTCCTCACAGTGAAAAACTAATGAGCTACGGCATCACTTCTTCCTACTCTGGAAATTTCTGCCTACTGGTACAGGTCTGGCTGTAAGAAACACAGGTTTTCCCGCCTGTGTTTGTCAGGCATGTGGTCTTTGAAGAACCAGATTATTATTTCAGCTGAACCCTGACCTGATGCAGAACTTCATTTGAGGGGCTTTCTGGAGAAAGAGGAAGGAAAAAAAAAAAGAGAAAGAAAAACGTCAGGTTCTGCACATTTTTCTTCTCTAAAAAGAAGGATAATGAATAGAAGGTCAGCATTCATCTCCCAACGCTTAGAAACAGCAGCACTGTGGGCCTAAAACGCTTTCAAGCGGTGGTGTCACCTGGGCCCCGTTTTGCGTTACGGCAAACTCCATCTAATGGTTGTAATTGCCAGTGGAAAGGGCCCTCCCTGTCAGACACCGCAAACGTGGTCCAGAAAAGCAAGTGGGTTCAGATGGCTGATCTGGCACAAAGATCTCCCCAAGCTGATTTTCTGACGAACTGGCCAGCTGAAAAATCACACCCCCCCGTGCGACTGCACAGCTGAAAGCACAAGGGAAACGGTGGGAGCGAGCAGTCGGCAAAGAGGACAAAGTGGGATCACCCCTCTTCACAGGGACTCACTCCTAGCCTGGCTTAGGGGTAACAAAGCACGCCTGTGCCAAGAGACACTCGGTAGGAATACCCAGACACCTTCAGACTCCTGGTGCTACGCTACTCAGGTTTCCACGGCTAGAAGCGGTTTTGCCAGAGGTATTTAACCTTCCACGACTTCCTCAGTTCACAGTGATTCCCTAGCTTAGGCATTTGATTAGCCACACAGTTAGGAACCTTTTAAAAGCAATTGCTTACATAGCGTGGGAGCGTTTTTGTTAGGCTTTGATTTCCCAAATCTGAGAATATAAATAACTTAATTCCTAGTGATCCCTGTAGGCACCTTTCTTCACCCAATTTACAACTAGGGTCCAGAATGGTAGCGGTAAACAAAAGTGGTTCTATGAAAGCAACAGAGTAAACAAAGTATTATAGGTAGGCAACCCTCATTTCCTCCACAGTACAGACTTCCACAGGTACGATACCACGGGAGATGAACTATCAGGAGTCTGAAGTGGTCAAGGACAATTCTTCTGTGCGAAATCAGAAGTTGTCCACAACATCTGGATAGCATATGTAAACCTACCTCCAGCCCTGCCCGCTCAGCATGAGCCAGAAGGCTGCCACTGCCCGACAGTAATGAAATATTCAAATATCTAAGTTTCAGTTTGCAAAGGAAGAGACAGGCATTTAGGTTCTGAACTTCTGTGAGCCCGTATGTGGGTTTCAAGAGCTTTCTTCAAAGCCAGTTTGACCTCCTGAACAGGCCTGTGAACAGCCCTAAAGCGGGCAGATTTCTCCTCTTCAAGTAAGCAGCAGGCTTTGAAAGATAATCCATGGCGAGCTGGAGAGACAAAATCCCGGACTAGTGAGAGAAAGCCCACAATCTCCTTCCATTACACTGTAGATGGCAGGCAGATCTCGCCCTTCACCGCTCGTTACTCTGAAATTCTCCTGACTGAAACCCAAGATGATCCATTCAATAATAAGCAACAAAGGAAACTGGTTCCAAGGCTTTCTTTCCATGTATAAGGATTAAAAGATTTCTCAAGCTGGGAACGAAGCAGAGATTGATGAAAAAAGCATTACGTTCTTTACACCTTTTAAAAGGGATAAACAAGTTTTCCTCTCACAGAGCACTGTCAGCAGAAACAAGAGCTAGATTTACCATCAGCAAGGTGAATTCTGAAGGGGCCGGGGGGGAGGAGGGGAAGAAAAAAAACCCCAAAACACAACAAATAAACCCAGAAGTAGTAACTATGCTAGGCCAGAACCTCTGCCTTGGAAAAAAAGGAGTTTTTTATTAAAAAAAAACCCAAACCCAAGAAACAGCGTATCACCTCCTGAACAGCTTTTTAGAAAACAATAGCAGAACAATCTTCTCAGATCCTACAACTCAACAGAACACATTCCCTGCATTGTTCTTCACTTACAGCTTCTTATATTTAATACTGAGAATAAAGACCATCCGTTCTTTTGAACACAGAATCTGCTGACAATTACCAAAGTGACTTCATAATTTTGCCAGTTTCAAAGGTAACCAAGATTTCATCTTGCATGAAAATGAGTTTTTCATGAACAGGAAAACAATGAGAATACAGACAAGGTAGGAAACTGTTTCCTTGAAGGCATTTATAGCAAACAGCATGCAAGTGTTAGCTTATCCACATCTATAAATGCAAAAGAAAAGTGGTTGACGTAAGAAGAGAGACCAAAATTTTTCCAGAGGAAGAATATGGATCTATTTTCAAACCTGCTGCAGGAATACCTGCTGTAAGATTCCTAGTATCATAAGGCAAAGGTCTTATGCCAAATCATTTAGAATCTGCTTTACCTAGCCTAAAACATGGCCACCTTCAGTGTTTGGAAGAAAGAATTCTATAGGCAACAGGAACACCCAGCACGAGGGAGATGGCGAATTTCTTCAGGTCAAGATTTCATTAGTCTTGGAACCAAAAATGTTCAATGGCAAGGCCAATTAGCACCCTTACTGTGGTTAACAAGGAGTTTAAGACAGGCCACATGGCAGGTAGGTCCATCTGCCCGGGTATCTACTTTGAACATCAAAATAAGGAGAAGGATTAAGCCATTCTGCACCTAGAGCAGCCCTATTCAAGCTCTCCAAACGAAGCAGCCCTCCACCATGGCCAGAGCCAGAGGAACACTGTTTTTGCCCTCAAGAAAGGCAGATTCTAGCACTCTGGAAACCAGCTGGATTGCTGTTTAGAAGATACTACATTCACACCATTTCAGTCTAGGGTGAAATCACACTTTAAGGAAAGCTCAAAGCTCAGGAGAGTCACTTCACAGTTTGGTAAGCCTTTTTAAGATAATACCTTCTCATTTCAAATTCTTCTAGAGCATCTGGTACAAGTTGATCTTTGAGCAACCTCACATACGCTCCAAGACTTTCCTGAGACTGACTGTGAGGCTGTTCTCAGAAAACTGCAGTAAGACATGGATGTTTATTCATATGAGTACCAGAAAACTTAACAAGAAAAATGCTTCAAATTCCTTCCTGATTGAAAGGCAAAAAAGAAAGAGATGATTGAAAAACCAAAATCTGTAGTAAGTTTTCATGTGAGAAAAAACAGGCGAGTCTGTGTGAGAAGAAGAAATGCAGGGTGGGTTACTCAGGCCACTACCTCTGCATCATGGTTTGATGGTCCATGGCCTTTGATTAGCAGATTCTTATTTCTATACTAGGATGCTGCCTAAGCAACAACAGAGCCAGATCTCTAAATAAATTGCATCCATACCAGTGAGTTGAAATATTTTAAATTTGGTGCACACTGGCCCTTTGTGGGTATTACAAACATTTTACCTAGGTTTCGAATTATGGCAGTATGTCGTCTGCGCAGGATGCATTACATACACCGGTTGTTCACTTCCAGGCTCGTGACCCTTCATGTGCCATAAACCAGCGTCTTTCCTTACCCCAGACCAAACTGAAGGCCTAGATTCCCCTATGCTTGTGCACACATCTATCTCCTCTCTCCTACCAGCAAGTAGCTACGTGGTTTTGCACATCTGCTTTTCCAGGACACTAACACTGATGAACTGCACGTCCGAGGGAACAAACAGAAAACGCACTTGCAAAGTGAGGGAGAGGCGAAGAAAGAGCACACTCAACAAGCATAGGATCAGCTGTCGGAGCCAGAAGGCTCCTGCCAGGCAGCGGGGCAAAAGAGTCCAGTTCAACAGAGCTTTCCCACTGCCTGGAGATGGCTTCTGGCAGGTACAACTCTGAATACCCTGACTGCCATCTTCCTGCGGCTGTAACCCTCTCCTAATGGGAGGGAGGAGGATATACTGCTTTCAGAGAGGAATACAGCACTACAGTTTGCTACAACAGGATAAAAAGGTTAAGGAAAAAATAATGCTAGGAGAAAGCCTATTCCATTACTTGTGACAGAGGTGAGAGAGAAAGCTGGATTACTCCTAGGGACGTAACGCAGAAGAGCCCAGCACTCAGCAAGGACCCCTGTTACTGTGTTTGCGTAAGTGCATGCAAGAAAAAGGTCCGGGCCTCTGAAAAGTTCAGTCTTGTAAGAAGATTAAAAACGGAACCAGACAGAACAGCGGAGAGCACTGAAAGGCTAAATATTAAATCTCATACACAGAAAGTATTTCTTACAGCCTTAAATAGGAAGGATTAGGAAGAAAATTTTAAAATCACATGAAGAGATTGTGAATCTGAGTGACAAGAAAATTAGAACAAGATGGCAGAAGATGGCTTAAGGATGATGTAGATTAAAGGCCACGTTTCGAAGAGAGATTCAGAGAGCTCACCATGAATCCAAGAATTATTTTAAAGTTTGTAACAGAGGAACATGAACCTGGAGCAAAAAGGAAGCTCTTCAAGACCCTTGAAGAAAGTCACGGGGTTACCAAAAGCTACCCAAAGGCATGGTAGTGAAGGATAAAGGGAAGTACAGCAGAACTTCAGCGAACCCCACACAAAATACTGGGAGTAATGAACAGCCCCTGCAAAAAAACAGTGTCAAGAAAGGATGTAATCAGAAGAGGACACAGACTGAAAACAAAGCTGGAACAACACTTCACAGGCAGCACTGCTGATAGTGACAAATGTAGCTGGCAGGGAAGGGAAAATGAAGTACTGGATCTGAACCTTAGCTAGGAAGAGAGCACCGTAAACACTTGCTACAATTGTGGTAGAGCATAATCGAAGCCACAGCGGAGGACAAGAGCCCCAGACAATGCACTGAAAGCATTCTGGAGATGAAAAAAAGAAATTAAGAGGTAGTTGCAAAGGCAAGAGAGGCCACAGGCATTCTGTACACTGCTCTTTTTTTAAGAAAAAAAAAGGAGAAAGGCTCATGTCTACAGGTACTATGAGGGAAAAGAAAAGCTAGGAGTTGAGCAAGTGACTAAAGGAAAGAAAGGACACAAGGTTCGAGGGAGATAAGGAGATGTTCTTGTATGGTGCCATAAGGGCAGGTGAAAGGGTTAAGAAGAGGAGGAAAAAAAATTCTGCTTGTGACAAGGAGATCTAACGGTTGGAAAGACAGTGATAAAGGGTAGGCTGAAGTGTATTCAGCCAGAAAGTCATCAAGATCCCATGCAGAAAAAGAACTGGATGTCAAACAACATGCAAAACCCACAGAAAAACGCTGCGGGTAACGGGCTACTCGCCGTCAGGTTTGATTACAGCCTATCAGCGCAGACCGTTTCTGCCGGGCATAACCCCGCTGCAGGTACAGAACACAAAAAGGATTGCTGGAGGACAACTCAAGCGGTTCAACAGCTTTATTGGGAGAACAAGGGTCATAAATGAAAGACACAGCCTGAAAACTGGAAAAAACGGAAAATCAGGCTGGGGGCGATCCAACTTCAGAATATTGGTGAACTACAAGAAAGCACGGCCACATTGCAAGTAGAAATCCAAACGGTGGAGGAGATCCCCGAAGAAACCTTGCCGTTATCAGAGATAAAGTCGACAGTTGCATCAGACCAAGCATGCAGGCACGGCTCAATGAAAACCAAATGAAATTAACCGCCTTTGTTTAATGAGGGGCTAGAAACAAGAATGCAGGCCAAATCAAGTTAGGGCAAAGCAGCATGTAATTACTGTCAAAGAAAGGTGAGTGAAAATGCAGAACAAGCCAGGAATCAAACCTGAAGAGAAAAGCTCATGGGGAGAAAAAGAGCACACCGTACGTAATGATACAGAGCACAGAGAAGATAAAAACTGGATCCCAACAGTGTTTAGAGATGAAAAAAATCGGAAGGCAACAGGAAAAAGTAGTCAGGTGCCTCTTCCATAGCTTGGCCCAGCACTGAAGGTACAATGCAAAAGGCAACCATAAATCAGAGTACTGGTGGTGCCAAAGAAAGCCACATAACTGTGGGTTTAAAGCATCACCTTACGTCTCAGAAAATCAAGAACCGCAATTCTCTCCATCCACAACCAGGTGGTTGTGAATAAAGTTCTCCCTTTGTCCCCGATTTCATTTTACATACTTCACAGCTGCTCTGTCATTCCCCCTTCCCTCAATCCAATGTTTGACCACCCTCATGGAATTTTTTTGCCTAATGTCATTTCCTTTGTTGCAATGTGTCTGCTGCCACTTGTCCTTTCACTGTAGGACTCCAGTAAGAGCCCTAGAGAATATTAAATATCTAACAGGATACAGCAGAGGAAAAAAAAAAATCCCTGTAGTCATGAGAAAGCCTTTGGACATCCAGAACTTTCAGCAGGTAACGAGCATCCCGCTTTCTGATGCCTGAAAAGCCTCTCTGATCAGGTGTGGCAGAGATCTAAACAGGGCCATCAAAAGGACATAACCAGAGATTTATTTAAGATGAAAGATGATCACTTAAGACATGCGAATAAGAAGGAAAAACAGCATTCCAAATGGTATACGTACACCAGATGAAAACAAATAATTTCATAATGCCAGGTTAGGTACTCACCATCTCTCTTGCAATCTCCACAGCTTCCTGCAACCCATAGAGCCTGCCACAGACCAGGTAGATCCCATTGGCCCAGAGAATACAACCCTCATGGACCCAAAATTCATTGCTGTCAAGAGGTAGTTCAGGAATTTGTAACTCCAGCTCAGTGCCACCTTCCGAAGTGGGCATAGAGGGTTTTGAGTCCAAAGGAGTCTTTTCACCACCACTGCCACCATCAGTGGTTGCTTTTTTACAAGAAGCTCCCCTTGAAAGTGACCGAGAGGCTCCACTACAGTCCTCAGAGCGGTGCCGCCTCTTAAAGCGGGGATGAGCAGCTAGGCTTCTTTGTTCCTTCTGTTGTTGCTGTTCCTCCTCCTCTTCCGTATCTGTCTTGGAACCGTTAGAAGCACTTTTGTGCCGTACCTTGACCTTGCTCTGCATTTCTGTGGCCCTCTTTGGAGGCGGGTTCTTGGGCAAGGTGGCTGCGTAATCCTGGGGGTAGAAAGGACCAAACAGGTCACCCATGTTACGATAGCTGGCCCATTTGCCACACAGGCAGCAAACCAGATGCCCCAAGACAGAAGATTCTGTTACTACAGGGCCCTGCAGCATGAAAGTTGAGGTGGGCAGCACTTTGCTCTCCGTGTTGCTCGGAGGGGGCGTTGAAGACCTCTGTCCTTTCCGACCCCTCACCAATTTGTTCTGCTCCTCTTCCTCTGCATTAATGATTGTGCACACAGCGCCTAATTCACACTTGTTTACCACGTGGATATAAGGGAAAAAGGACTTATTCTTGGAGTCAGTTTTATCTACAGACTGGGTAGCATATTTAAGCTTGATCTCTGGTTCTTGAGGCTCCACAATCGGAGCAGCCCGTCTAGGCTTCCGCTTCCGTGGCTGTGCTGCAGGTTTTCGCCTCTCCCTCCTTTGCCTCTTCGGTTTTGGCTCGCCACCAGCTACCACCTCTGAAGACTGCGAAGGTACTGGGGGGGGTGGCGGGGGGGGTGGCAGTTGCTGCTGCTGCTGCTGTTGCTGCTGCTGCTTCTTCTGTTTGTTCACGCTCCCAATTGGCCTCCCCTTTTTCTTTCCAGAGGGAAAATATCCCTTCGGAGGGAAACCATCTGGCTTGGGTGAAATGTTTGTCCCATCTCCATCTTTTTCCTCAGACTTCGGATTTGGTTCAGAAGTAAATACACTGGAAGGAGAAGTTGTTTTCGAGTCGGAAAAGGTCAGCGTTCCAGCTCCGCTTACGGATCCATCAGACCTTCCCTGACCACCCGACTTCTGAGAAGGCGGTGGTGCTGCACTGGATCCTGCTCCTTCTTTACCAACACCGGCAGTTTCAGGGACCTCTTTCTTGCTTTTATCATCCTCGCTGCTTTGCCACTCTTCTGAAGATCTCGGAAGAGTTATTTCGCCAGCTGTATCCTGGCTTGCTGGCCCCACCTGATCTGCCATCTCTCCTTTCCTCTTCTCAGCCTCTGGTCCATGTCCAGCTACACTTCCTCCTTCAGGTCCACTCTTAAGGGAGAGGATGTCATCAAGAGTGACAGTATCCGCACCGGTTTCAGCACTGTTGGTGGAAACACTTCTCCTAATATTGGGAGATGTAATTTTTTGAACGATAGCTTCCAGTTTTAATCCTCGCCCCTTTCTTGGGGGCAGTATTTTGGTCTTAGCCGGGCTTGTGAGGGAAACTGCAGGGCAGTTCCTATTATCAGGACTTGGCAGGTCCTTGAAGGAATCGCCCTTTGCAACTGACTTGCCAATATCTTGGCTTTGAGATGAATGGGCGTAGGAGTTGTACGTTTTATCAGCTCCTTCTTTTGCTGAAGTCATCAGTCGCCCTTTATCTTCACTGCCACTGTTCTTCATATCCTGTGGCTGTCTTTTGGTAGGGATAGGCGAGATGAAAGAACGGACCCTCCTCCTCATAATTAATGGATTTTGAGGAGACTGGTCTTCCTGGCCAGGGAGCCTGAGCATGGCATTACTAGGCTTGGGCAAATCTGTAGAATCCTCTCGTCGATGCCCATCACTCTCTTGAGGGCAAAATCTTTTTTGGTTGGCTGCTCCGAGAGGGCCACTGCTTTTGGCAGGAGAAGTTTGCCGAGAGAGGTCCCAGCCAGATTCGTGATGCTGCAGCTTCTGGTTGCCGTGTTTCAGTTCGGTGCATTTGCTCTGAGTACTGTCACTCCCCATAACGCAGCGCCCAGCTTCCTGGCTTCCAGGATCATGGTAAGAGCTGCCTTGAAGGTACATCATTCCATCCTTGTCATTTTTTAAGGGACTCCTTACTCTTTCCAGAAACTGCTGTTGTCTTGGGCTCTTCCTTGCTCCTTCCTGCCTGTGCTGAGCTGCAGCAATCACACCCTGAGCAGCGCTGCTTGCCCAATCTTTGTATTCTTCTTGCTGTTGATGGTATATCTGTCTCTTGTAATGATACTGGGAATTTAAACTCTGATTAGGGTCACCGAAAGGATGAGGCCGAGCATTTGTGTGATATGCTGAAGCCAGAGACGGGCCTTCTGAATTCTGAGGGTAAGCAGAATGCAAGGAACCCCTGTTAACTCTTTCAGATAGTGTCATGTGTGGGTTCATGTGATGCAGATCTGCTCCTGGGCCTCTGCTTCTGCCTGGTGACATTTTCAGCTTATCAGCAAGATCCTGGTATTGAGAAGGTGATTTACCCCTGCTGCTTCCAGTTCTGCCAGGTCCTCGTCTCATCTGTGTCGGTCTGCTGTCCTGCTGGGGAATGTAGTCTGGAGCAGCATCGGAGACCGCAGCTCCAGGGCTAGCGTTGCCTCGGAAAGATTCATGCTTGATGCCAGCAGGATGACAATGGTCTCCTGTTTTTTTATTATTGAGACTAGCTGAGCTCTTTGACTGTTCAAAATCTTCTTCTTTTATTGGCCCACTGTGAGCTTTCATCTTTGTTTCCATGGATACTAAACCACCAGGGAGTATTACTGACTGGCTCAAGCCAGGGGCAAGACGTTCACTCCTGCCACTTCTGGCCTCAGGACCCATGTGCCCCATTGGGTGAGGGCCAGGGTCTCGGACAAGTTGCCTTAATGGAGATATGTCACAGATCACAGATCTCCTCTCTGAGAGCGCTCCCCCTTCATGGGCAGAAGACTGAGACTCTATATCAAACTTCCTCGCAATAGGGTAATCAGCTAGATTTAACTGCTTCATGTCAGCAGCTGCGCTGCTAGACTTCCTATCCCAGGGACCCCAGTGAGGGCCTTCCAGGAGAGACCCCATGCTTTTATTTAAGAGGCCCCTATTGGCCAATTCATTGGTTTGACTAATTAAGATATTGGGCCTCATGGCTCCCTCCAAACTCCCAGCCATCCCAGAATGCTCCTGTGCGTTCCTAGAATACCTTCTGTCTGGATGATGATGGTACCCCTGTAAGACCTCCTGTAGGAGGCTAGGAAACTTCTCGTTCCGACCTTTGCGCTCACTGTGCCCTGGAAAATCCCCTTTTTCTTGACCAGAAGGGTACTGCGGAAAGCCACCGATATTTCTCTGTATGCCAGCTGCTATGTTATCCTTGTAACTGTATCTTAAACTGCCAGGAGATTTGGAAGGTTCTGTTCTTGCAGGAAAATTTGGCCCGACAACTGCATGACCAGGCTGGCTGTTCCCCTCTCCGTTATGGTTAGTGTTATCTCCACTTTTGCTTCCTTTACTCCCTCCTTGAGCCTCTGGCTGCGTCCCTGCATGCCCAGCCTCTTTTGCCCCACTAGCACTAGCTGGTGCCTGAGCGGCTGTGGAAGCATCATCCTGCGCAGGTTTATCTTGTCCACCTGACTTTTCTACCCTTCCTGTCATGGCTTCCCGGGAGACAATCACCCCAACTGCCTTTTCATTCACTTTGGGGGCATTTTCCACAGCCACCACAGCTTCCTTCCCATCAGGGGAGGCCGCATCTTCCCTAGCTGCGGGGCTGCTGCTGAGTTTCGATGGCTCATTCTGAGAGCCTTGTGCTGGTGAGGAGTTGGATCTCTCTAAGTTACCCCCTTTGTAAGTGGTGTCTGAGCTGGTGCTCTGGCCACTCAGCTGTCTCACTCTTTCCCCATGATCCTCTGAACTACTGGAACAGCCACCGTCAAGGGACTCTGCCAGGGGAGACTTGAGTTGCTCCTCTGCCTGGGAGGAGCCTTCTGAGTTGGTGCAGCTGTCAGCCTTCTTTGAGGAGGATGACCTTTTGGAACTTTTTTTCTGAGGTGCCAAGGCATCTGAGAGCAACATGTGCTGGACCGTGTTGGGCAGATTGGCCACTTGAGAACTTAGAGCACTCAGGCTGCTCAGCCCTGGATCTGTGAGCCTTTTCTCCTGCAGTCCTTCCAGCCCAAACCCCTTGAATCCCCCCGCATGAGCATTGGGGCTCGGCATCATAGATGGTGTAGGACTAAGCTGAGGCATCATCTGCAGGATTCGGTTTCTAGAACCCATGGACATGTTGCCTTGCCCACACTGGAGATTATCTCCGCCTGGCATGAGTGGAGAAGGGGTAGAGCTGCAGCTTGGAGACTGAACCACAGATGCAGCAGGAGATGGATTAGAGATTGGACTGAAGTTTTGGTGGAACTGCATCGGTGACCTTACAGGAACTTCTGTCTGGCTGTACTGTCCCACTTGACTTTGAAGAGAGAGCTTGCTGGCAGCATTTGAATACTGCATTACGTGCTGAGGTGGGTGCTGTTGCTGCTGCCCCTGCTGCCCACTCTGCGGCAGCTTAGACTGCTCAAAGCCTTTCATCGGTTGAGTCTGAAAGCTGTAGTTTGACTGCGTCCCGTAAGCCTGTGCATTGGAACCCACAGCGTGGCCTTCATACTGCGACCCGGAATTCACGCTGTAGCTTCCATCGTAATTCTGTCCTGACTGGCCGAAGCGCTGCGGGGAAGGGAAAGAGGAGGAGGATGACGACGAAGGTGGCTGATAGTGTTGGCTGAACTGACCCACTCGTAACTGGTACCCAGAAGCAGAGGAAGGCAGGGTGGATGGACGCTGCATGGGCTGCAAGTGGGAGGTGCTAGAAGCAGACTGGCTGGAAGCCTGGGGTAAAGGCTGATGAGACTGATAGATCTGCTGTCTCAGCTGCTGCACCTGCTGCTGCTGGCTAGAAGCCTGCTGCTGATACTGGGCACTCCCTGGAGAAAAAGGACCAGTATAATCCTGTTGATAGTGGGATACGCCCCCAAGGGTCGAGTGCTGCGTTTGAAACTGGCCCACATGTCCCTCGCTCCCATACTGATTCCCAAAGCTACTCCCCTGAGGGGGCCCATAGCTCTGTACCGGTCCGGAAGGCCTGCGCTGAGGCGGCTGCTGCCCTCCTGACGCCACTGGATCTTTGTTAGCAGCCATGTAGTAAAACTCTCCTGCTTCTTTTCTGAAACCTTGGTAGCTCTGATGGCCAGAGCTCTCACCAGGCATCGCTGTAGAGGCTCCTGCTGCTCCACGACGTCCACTGCCAGCACCTCCTCCAAAGCTCTGGAACATCTGGGCCTGCTGGCGGGGGCTGAACTCTTCCAGTCGGGATGAGCCGTGCACTTCCTGCGGGTAGCTCTGCTGGTTTCCGTGGTAACTACTTTGCTCCCGAAAGGACTGCATGCTGTTCAGCAGCAGAGCGGCAGCTCGAAAGCCCTCCTAAAGGGGAGAAAAAGAAAGAGGAGAAAAAAAAAAGGTATAGCAACCACCTCTCCCAGTCACACCAACACCACTGCTCAATTTCACTGCTCACTTAATAGCAAATAAAATTTAGTGTTTGGCTCCTACTTTCTGCTACATCAACGTGTATCCCCCCCGCCTTGCAACTTTCCAACCTTCCAGGTAGTGCATGTAAGAGGAACCACCCACTTCCAAGAACACACAAGTGGGTAGCCTACTGCCAGTTGGAGCACGTTTTCGGTGTTACTATTTCCCCGCAGTCATTTACTAACCAGGTCTGTTTACATGCCCCCGCGGTAACAAACTTCCAACAATATTTTGCAAAGCAAAGGAGAACAATCCTCACCCTCCAGCTATTCTCTATGGCTAATACCGGGAGTAATCAAGTGTTCTGCTACCACGTTAAATGATGCAACAATGAGAATCCTGCGACACTCCCAAACCACTCCTGGATCTGCTGTGGGAATGACATCCCACATTTCATTCTGGGGAAGATCTCTGTCAGAAAACACTCAAGATACCACTGACCAAAGTCCAAACCAAGATGCTCCGATGAACAGGATCTGTGGGAACCTGTGGAAGAACTGGCACCAGCATGCTCCATGCTCGGTTCCTGACTGCTCCAGTAACACGTTTAGGTGCAAGCCAACACAGCAAGACGACACATAATATTCCCTCCCCCCGCACCGCCACGTCTGCTTTGTTTTAAAAGATGGAAAGACAGAACCAGTGTACTCTACTTGAGCGAAAGGGTTTACAACTTCATCCCTTAGGACCTTTGTATTACCCTGAATGAGACAACTGAAAACATTTGCCAGCTAGAATATATATTCCGTGTATGATCATCTACATTTACATAATCAACTCCTCAGTAAATGCACTTCAGGAGGCTCTCCTACGTACTTCAATCTATTATTCAGCGTGTGGAATCATGACTCATCCGCAAGGTCTGGACCACGGCTGCAAAAATATTTGGGAACCCTGGCTAGTCCCCCTGTAAAAGCCTAACATACCACTAGACGCATTAAGGAAAGCACGGTAATGAACAAGTTTATGCATATGCATTGTGTCATTCCCCTCCCCCTTTGTAATTTAAATAAATAAAATCAATAAACAGATGCAAAAGCATTTCATTTCTGAAACACCTTGTTGCTTTCTCTTCCTGAAAACAAACTGGATAAAGCCACCTGGAGAGACTCCTTCCATTAAATAAATCTGAAGACAACGCTCACACTTTCCCAGGCACCGGAACCCTGACTCCTCAGACTTCCTGGAGACTGGCCTGCACTGTATTTTCTCATTTAGCCATGTTTCATGCCATGTGTTTTGTTGCCACTTTCAACTGAACCCACTCAAAATTAAAGTCTAGTTTTGCACTTAAAAGTTGTGTTCAAGCAGAAGATCAGAGAGTCCCAAGAGAACAGGCATACAAATGAGGAGATGCAAGCGATGTCTGGCATCATGCTCTTTTCCCATCTGCCTCTCGAGATTTTTTTTTTCTAATTAATATGGATGTTATATACAGAAGGCTCTATCTCCACCATTAGGGTCTTTCAGAAAAGCATCCTAGTTACGGTTGGGTTTCTACTATCTGTTTGTGCACGCAGGCTGCAGAACACACACAATGCAACGCACGTCTCCACAGTCCCTCCCTGCTAACTCACAGACATCCTTGTGTGGCAGCCCTGGTTCCTGCAGCCTGATGTCCAAAACAGTGTGACTGAAACACTTACTAGAATGAGAAGGGAACTTTCAAATTGCTGATCCTTCCAATTCTGTCTCTCCCCTTCTAGGAAACCTGCTGTTTTCACCGTACACTCCAGTATTTAAGTGTCATGCTGTCAGAGAGGTCTGCTGTTCCACTGAGCTTCACTTTTTTAGCATTCTGGAGACTACATAAATCACATGAATAACATGTCTCCAAATGCCACACTGTGCCTATCTGACCAGCCTGGGCTTCTTATGGATAAACTCCCCCCTCTTTTCTGAGTTATGTCCTTTGATGTTTCACCAGTTTGAAGCTCCTGCCCTCAAAATTGGGATACCTAATGCAAACTTCTTTCTCCCTTTTTGTAGGGCTTGCTGTTAAGGTAAAAAATGGGACAAAAAATAAAAGCAGGAAAGAAAACGTACATGGAAGTTATCAAACCAAAGGCAAGTGAACATGCACTGTAACTGGCAGATGTTGGAAAGCAGCCCCTCCACATAAGCAGTTTGAGGCTCTGCAATCAGCAACATTCACGTGGTACGGAGACCGCGCGTGCAGCCCGGCACTCACGTGTTCTGCATCCTCTTCTCAGGAAAGCAACATTTCCATCCTCATCACAGGCTCGGTCTCTCCCAGAATCTCAGGCTAATTTCAAAACGTGACTTTAATAACGCTTACTTTGCATAGTCTCAGGACAAGGTCTCAGGAAGCCTGTTTTGCATTACGTCATACAAAAACTTCCATCACTGATGATAGCATTATTATGGAAGAATGAGTAACGAAGGCTTGAAAACTGCTAACATACTTTAACAATGCTAGGAAACATTCTTTAGACTGCCTCACTATAAAAAAGAATAACTTTAATTACATAATGAAACAAAACCAGCGCAAGATGCTGTAAAATACCTTCAGGAACACAGATCCAGTAAAGGTCAGGCATGAACTCCTATCTACCACAGTCTCATGCAACCACATAATATTTATTAAGTCCAGAAGATACACATGCTAACTTCAACCGGGAAGAACATGTTTCTCTCCCTCTATTTTTTTTAATCTTGGATTTTACCCTGGCAAAGTTTTCATCAGGAGAACTTAAAACTGCTGCTGTCCTAAGCAAAACGCTTTCTTTTGTCAAGCTTCGTACACAACAGCACTTGCTTTGAATATCTCACAAAGAGCTTAACTTGAGTAACACAACCAGTAGCATAGCAGCCAAAGAAAAAAGGCATTTCATTAATTACAGGAGTAAGAAAAGTTAGGAGGTGCTTCAACCCATTACATCATTAATAACTTAAGACATATAGCACATTTCCTGTCATTAATGTACTATAAATACAGGACGATTACAATTACTGTTGGAACAGCCTTTCTTAGTAACAACAGTGCTGTAAAGTGCTTAGATTGAGCACCATGTTCTCAGCAAAACCACTGAGAACAATTCCATGGGCAAGCCTTGTTAATAAAATACATTCGGACAGATGAGACTTTCAAAGTCTACCCAGACCCACAGGAAAAAAATATTTGTTTGATTAACTTATTACTGGAAGCCTTTAAAGAAAACATTTGCAGCTGGCACACCCCTCTTCACATACAGGAATTCAAGAGGACAATCCACCAGCTGGCAACTAGAAGCTACAACACAACCTTATAAAACTCTGTAACGGTGGTCCACATCCATAATCCCATCCCCAGCAGAAAGGGCTAAGTCCCACCTCCAAAAAAGTGCTGCATTAACAGCCACAAATTACACACCTTTCCAGTGTTTTCCAAGACACCCAATAAAACATCCAAAGCCTTCCCCATTTATTCAAAGGAAAGGTAAGATTTTGGCACAGGTTTTACTACTCCAGTGTCACACCTACACTCTCACTGCACGTGCACTCAGCTCCATCATTCGCAAGTGTTTCTAGCCTGTGGCTGTAGAGCCATCCAAGCACAACCATCTAGAGACCACAGACTACATTCACTAGGCCAAGCAGCTTCACTCTGCACAAACACTTCTGTTTCTTCCCCAGTCACCCAGTCATCAAAATTTGCCTTCAACCTGGGAGGAACAAAGGGAGCGTCTTCCAAGCCTTGGTGACAAAACCACTGCGCGTAAGTCACGAATGGAGAGAAGCAGTAGGTCCTCTTACCCATCTCTCAGACTTTGTGAAACATTTGAAGTTATTTCAGGCTGTCTTTCTACCTACCACCTTCTCCATGTGAACTTTTTAAGCACATCTACAAGGCAGATTTTGTTTCTTGTTTAATCATCAGAAACAGCCTTGTAGAACAACTTTGTTAACACAGGATTCTCAGAATACGGAGCTACGGCATTCTGACCCTACTGTGAGCCTGATTATTAAATGCTAGTCAACAGCATGTAAGCATCTTCCTGCATGTATATGAGACTGCTCCCAACCACTGCTGATGAGCAGGGTTCATCAGTCCTCCCACACCAAGATTACTGCGTGAAATGATCTTCTGCAACATGCTGGGCTACGGGGTTTTTTTCCTCATCTATATAAATCTTTAAAACTTTTTTTGCCCCAGTTATCGAAGACGGGACAAATGCAGGGCAGCTGCCCAGACTGTCCCACATTGCACTGCTGCCAGCACAGTAATGCAGCACAACAGACAGCTCAAAACAAGCGAGCTAAAAACCAAAATACAGGGGGGGGTATGCTTAATTCATAAAGCCTATAAAGGAGCAAACGAAACCAGCATCACTTAATTCTGTAGGAGGTAAGTGAGGTCTTTCTGCTTCGTTAAATTTTCTTTAGATCTGGGTTGACTACTGCGACCCATCTGTGCGGAGAAGTCTCAGGCAGCAGTCAAAGGCAATATATTTTCAGTGATCTGTCAAAGACCTCTCACTTCCTAGCATGCTTATCAGGAAAGAAAACGTAGTTACAGGCAGGTGACAAACAGTAAGACAGCATTTTCCATAGTCAGAAAATGCACGCGACCAAGTGGGGTTTTTATAGCGCGTGCAGGCTTCCGATTAAATAAGCTTATTTACTAAATGCTGTGCAAAAAACCCCAGATATACATAAATTTCCATAGTCAAAACCCATACAAAACACAAAAATTACCAGTTTTGTCCTTCCTCACTTCCTGCATCTCCTTAAAGTTGCAGAGCACACCCACAACCAAAAAATACCCCACCAAGCCAGAACTTGCAACTATCAGCAACTCAGTGGCGTAATTTGTACATAAACAATCCCCAGGATCTGAACTAAACCTGAAATAAAGAAAAAAAAACCCCAAAACTATTTCCACACGCTGAGTATCATCGCCATGGTCAAGGCCAAGCTGCCAACCCTCACATCTGCAGGTACACAGTTATTACTTGCCTATCCAAGCAACGGCTGGGAACAGACTGATCTCGTTTCAGTTTTGGCAGCACATTATCTGCTGCTTGTAAGGGAAGGCACATCAGCCATGCCATGAGTAGATGAACTGAAGGATCAAACCTGAGACTGCATTTAAAGTCACAGATCTAACTTATTTCTCCTATATTTGATGCCTTTTTAAAAGAAAAGGGACAACAGTTTTAGTTTCAACCTTGGTTTACTTCCATATCACACCTCAGCCAGCCAGCATCTCGAAAGGTCACCAGGTTGTCCAAGCACTAACCCTGCTCACTTCTTTCAAAAAGCTGTGGTCACCCTGAACGGCCAACAGATTTTCCTCATGCCTTTCTCTAAAGCTGTTTAAGACCCTGCTCCATTAAAAATTACCTTTGCATACTGCAAGTAAACAGAATGACCTAAGACACGGGAAACTCTGATATTGTCTTATTCACCACCGCACTTGCAGAGAAGTCCACGCTCAGATCTGGCTCTCACCAAGCCAGCAGTGTAACTCGTTCCATCACTGAGGCCTTACTGCATCACCCGAAGTTTGAACAGTATACAATTCATTCTGAGTGACACCGCCTGTTCAGGCAGATAAACTGAAGTAGATAGAATATCTTGGAAAGTATATAAAGAACTGAAGTTGAAACCAGAATATTATGCTACTGAAAACTGAATTTTACATTCTAAAAAAAAAAAAAAAAAAGGCACAACATGTCTTAAAAACACCCATATGTCCTTGTTACACATGCTGAAGTGTCTAATAATAACAAGTTATTAGCAACATGTCTTGCAAATCAGTGCTAATACTGGCCTTGACAGAAACACTGAATTCTGTCCTGCCCAATGAAAACCTTCATCACAAGATTCCTCAAGTGACTTAGAGCTTGGACAAGTGGATTTAACTAGTTTTCCATCATCTCACAGGGACACTATGCCTTCTTCACAGCTTTTTAGAAAGTCAGTATGTAGGAGCTTAAATCCAAACAATTAAGGAAACGTTTCTCACGGAACGGGTGAAGAACAGATGAGGGTGGCAGAAGGAACAGTGAGCTTTGTCAGCGCAGAGAGGGGAACGCTCTGGGGATTATTGTGCTAGATAAGATCTACGTTCACTTCTTATTTCATATATTTCCCTAAGTGGCCACAGAAAAATTTACGAAGCCGGAGTCATTGCATCTTCCTGTCTCACAGGGGAGATGGGAGCAGACACACTCAGAGGATCCAACTGCCACAATAAAAAGCACCACGTAAACAAGCCACCACAGCAAAAAAAATAATTAGAATTTTGCATATGGCTATTATTTAACTGCTGATTCCTTTCCCCACCCCCAAAATATATTTTTTTTTTTAAACAACATTTGGCTAACCCCGAATTTAAAACACCCAACCAGATTTTTTGCAGCTGCAAGTCTCCCTTAGTCATTACAGGAACAGAACTCAAATACCACGTCCAGTTCAGCCCTGCACTTTGAGTGGATTGTACCGCTAAATTCATATTCTTAAACATGAAGAAGCAAGTTTGACAAGAACAAAGTTTTGCTGTAAGCTATATTAAAGTTGTGGTGCTACGAAAACATGTATTTCTAGAAATAGAACTAATGATCAATGTTCAGCAGGATTTTATTATTACATCATTGGTTCTTACTCTCCTTCAACACCACAGATGCCCTTAAAATAGCTTTTAAAAACCCACCAACCAACAGCTGAAAGTTATCCATCTGGATTTTTAACAGATACCACAATTTTAACAATAACCTGTGCAAATCAGTCAGATTACGTCAAATATTAAACCAACGACTTTGGTTTCACACACAGGGCCAGTCCTCTACGCGCTAGTGTAAGCGGTCCAGCCTCCTCCACGGTGCTAACGTGCCACCCATGCAATAAGCCAGGCCAGGGAACTGCAATGGCTGAGAAACAACTCTGCGAGGGAAAAAGGCCGCGTCCGAACCGCCAGATGCGGTCCTGTATCGTCACACAAACCTCTGTACCAGCACAACGGACACAGCAGGAACTGCCGAAGTGGCATGGCTACAGAAGTGCACTTGAAATCAGGAGTTTGTATTTAAAAGGCTCTTCATCTTTACACAACAGTTGAACAACCCTTCCCACCACCAAAATGAAATTAATGCTGAGCTCTCAGCTCCCGACTCCTTTTCTCCGAGCTGCAGATCAGCTGACCGCACACCCTAACCCAATTCACTACACCTCCAAATAGTGTGGCAACGCATTGTACGCCTCTTATTGCAAATCTACCTGTGTCCCCATCTCCAGTGTCTCCACAGTCAAACATCGTGTCTGCTTCCACAACACTGCAGAATCCGAGCAAGCATTTCAAGGACCGCTCCTGATCCGTTCTGCACCTCCTCAGACATGCGAGACAGAGGGTTCAAAGGCATCACAACTCTCGCCAAACCTTCACCCTTCAGCTACAAAACTAAAGTCAGTGAAAAGAAGTCAATTATTAATTGCAAGAGGTAAGCAGAAGAGAATGAGCAGGGCTGCCAGGTTCTACCTGTCCAAGCTCCCACTTCCATTGCAGAAATGAATCCAGTACCACAAATACTCAGAACTCTACAGCAGTTAAAAAAAATTCCAACACATTTTTAATTAACTTTTATAAATTGTTCATACCAAGTACTAGCCCCTACCTTGAAAGTCTTAAATGCATTATCTCGTCAAATTATGACAAGTTGCGAAGATGAATACTCAGGGCATATTTAATATTACCTGTAATACATGTCTTTCTTTTCTATTCAATCTAGTCCATACAATTAAGGCTTTTTATTCTGTTTTACAATGCCCGGTGCAATGAGCCTGTAACTAAGACTCCTGGGAACTCTTCAAGGCAAATGAAGTAAATTAACACAAAATCTCCATCAGTTACATGCCAGTTTTAGTACAATACAGGTTATGCACTGTATACAGGAATTAAATCCATTGATTAGGATTAAACCATTGTTAAGGACAGTATCACCTAGTTACGTTATATACAATGACATTAAAATAAGCAGAAATATCACCTCGATCTATTTCAACTAACAAATTAAAGAATTACCGTCCAATTGCAGAAAAGCTGTACTCAAATTTATGTCCTTCAAACTTCTTAATTGTTGTTCCTTTAAGATAATTAGCTATGCACCCCACCACTTTCAAGTTTCACTAGCCAAGGTTATCGTTCTTCCTATCCATTTAGCACTTCATACCCCGAAAGTAACACGGATTTAAGAGCAATTTGGATGTGGAAGGTCTGCAAATACCCCTGCTATGGGAGACTGGAGACAAAAACACACTCAAGGCCTTCTGATGCTTACTGATAAAGTGTTAGGGGAAAACAAGGCTTTTCTCTAAAGCAAGAAAAAAGTGGCTGAACTTCCCTCAAAAAAAAATTTCAAGTATTTTTAAGATTTTTGCACAACAAAAAACTGCCAACAACTTTCCTTGCCCTAACATCTCTCCTTGTCTCCTACAACCTTTATCATCTAAACATCACTTCGCTCACTCCTCCACCCTCTGGGTTCCACAGCATTTGCCTCATGCTGGAGCCAAAAGTTGAAGCAGATCCATTTCTACAATTTAAGCATTGTCTCCCAAGAGAGACTAACGGGGAGAAACTAAGACTACAGCCAGAGTTACAGGGAGACAGCAGAAACAGTCCAGATAAACGTATGAAGTTATGTGGTCTTAAAGCGATTCAACAGAAGGTGACTTCAGTGGCAGCACTATCCTAAGGAGTCTCTCCCCTCTCCTACCTTCCCATCCCCCAGACTCTCATTCCCTCCCCAACATTGGACTAGTTCCTTGAACCACCTCGTTGCGCATCCCGGCTGCAGTTACGCTGGCATAACCAACATACAGATGACAGAGGAGGCAGCACGCTGCAGTGCTGCACCACGCAGTTAGGAGCTCAAGTTCATACACTTTGGAATTCCTGTATCAGCAAGCCTTAGTCTAAAGCACTACAATTGGTTGTCTCACCAGCTTCCCCATGGAGTCAATGAAAGCCTTCCAGAATGCCTCTTTCCATGTCAATTTTATAAGGCTTTTAAAACTCCTAATACACCTCAGATGAAACTCTGGATATTATACAGTACAAACTCAGGCCACCATAACCAAACAAGGTACGGTACCCTGCTACTTTAAACTGCAGTCCCTTAATTCTGTGCCTCCAAGTTCTGCTGCTCCAGCCCACGGCACGGTGAGTGACACCACCACAGACACCAAATTAACTCTATTGCACACAGGCAGTTCACAGAAGCGAAGCAGCTACAACTGCAGATCCTCTCACAACTGCGGTTTAAAGCTTTCGTCGCCCCCAGCAGACAGCAGATATCCCAACAGTGACGGGCAGTGTTTGAGGCTGGTGATGGGGACACTTGGAAAGGTGATGGGCAAAGCTTCCACTGCATGTATTCCATTTTGTATCCTAAAGCATATATCCTGAAGAAAGTCAACAGTTGACAGCAAAGAGGAGGGGCAAATTCAGCACCAGAGTAGAACGAACACCTCTATGAATACAGCTTAGTTGACAGATGCTGCACTCTGAGCATAATTTTTGGAAATTAAAATTCCAAAGTAAGACAAAAGGAGCTTTAGATGGTCCACTACTCTGAAAATCAGCCCCATCCTTAAACCTGAGCTCCTGCGGTCATTCATTCTGTACACCAGAGAGAAGAGGAAAAACAAAACCAAAAGACTCCACAGTTTGTCTCCATCCTGCCTCTCCTCCAGAGGAGGCTAAATAAAGAGGGACAATTAACATAAAGCGTACATGATGGATTACACATAATCACTCCATAATGCTAATGTATTCCTAGAGTTCTATTACAAGAACATAAAGATGAGATGATGTTTCCTCCTTGCTCTGAAATATCCAAACATTCAAGGAAAAAGTGAAGGGTTTGCTGCCTTGTTTCAGCTAGGAGGATGACAACAAAAACAAATCATTGACTTTACCTTGAGAATTGCTCCTGCTTTAATTCTTCACATCTTGTTAACCCAATGAGCAAAAGGTTCTTACTCCTTAACTTCTATCAGAAGGACAACGTACACATGGAGCTAATCAGGAAACATTTCAGGAGTAAACACAGACTAACCAAGTCTTTATACACACTTCAATTCTGTGGATAAGCAAGGAAGATTATTTCCTAATTCCTCCTCCTGTCCACAATTAGAAGCTTCCTCACGCTGTTTCTCACTGAGATAAAGGATATGCTTTCCCAGGTGAGCCTGATCCAGATTCACTCAGCTCATCTTTTTCCACCAACTTTGACAGGCTTTTGATTAGGCTGTAGAGTGTAGACACAGTTAACCTCTTCTCCCCATGTCACTACCCAGCAGCGCTATTACATACACACCCCTTTGGATTTCCATAAACCCCCCCTTTCAGACATACAGCAAACTGTATGTCTGCAAGGCAAAAAGACAAGGAAACAGACAAAATGGACACGACCAGTCAAATTTCTGTATCCTAATTGCAGGATACTGCCATTGTTCAAAAAACCCATGTATTCAACTGAGCAGTTCTCAAGAAAGAACAGAGTTTTGTCTCTGATAACTGGAATACAAGAGGACACCAAATGTAGAAAAGGCCTAAGATACCACACGTAGAAGAGTACCCCAGCGCAAAAGGAAAAAACCAGATCATAAGGCAAGAATCACCACCCTGCTCCCCAAACTGCAGTAACCACGATGCTGTCGGAAGTGCGGAGATGCGGACCAGCACACGGCAGTGCACCTCCCCTGGTCCTCACCAAAGCCAAGCCCCTACCACAGCACTCTGTGCACCCCTACCCTATGCACTTGCGCAGTAAGTGGGAGGCTAGGAAAGGCAAAGATGTTTCTCCGTTACAGTACAGTGATTTGGAGGGAAGGGGGGTGAGCACAGCACACTTCAGTTTTTCTTCATGCAAAATAAATAGCATCACTTTGGAGCAATTCTCAATTATGCTCCCGCTACTTCCGCTCTCCAGCAGTACAGAAGAGAATCTGCCACTCACTCAGCAATGCCCTGCGATACAAAGACAATCTGCTACCGCCTTCTGTAACCATTTTGCCCAACTCATTTAATTCACTGCCTGCTAACTATCCATCACATTTTCCAAGACCATTTTTATGCAGCAATGCGCACAAGGTAGGGTCAGGATCAAGAACACCCAAAAATCTGAGGAGCACAACATCATGCAAATGTGTTGGAGAAGGGAGAGAAGAAAAACCTCCCTACTTCCACATGCATGGCGGGAGATAGGGAAAACTTACAGCAGCAAACCAAAATGTACACCATATGACAGAACACTGCTAACTTCACTCTCTTGTTCCCTTGAATGCAAAATGAGTAACAAAAGACATGAATATATAGAATCACAGAGGTTGGAACAGACCTTTAAGATATCAAGTCCAACCGTTAACCCAGCACTGCCAAGCCCATCGTTAAACCATGTCCCTAAGCACTGCATCCACACCTCTCTTGTGTGCCTCCAGCCTGCTCCAGTGCCCGACAGCCCTTTCAGTGAAGAATTTTTTCGTAATACCCAATCTAAACCTCCCCTGGTGCAACTTGAGGCCCTTCCCTCTTGTCCTATCGCTTGTTACTTGGGAGAAGAGATCAAACCCCACCTCTCTGCAACCTCCTTTCAGGAAGCTGTAGAGAGCGATTAAGTCTCCCCTCAGCCTCCCCTTCTCCAGGCTGAACACTTCCAGCTCATTGAGGTTCCTCACAGGACTTGTTCTCCAGACCCTTCCCCAGCTCTGTTGCCCTTCTCTGGACACGCTCCAGCCCCTCAGTGTCTGTCTTGTAGTGAGGGGCCCAAAGCTGAACACAGGATTTGAGGTGCGGCCTCACCAGTGCCCAGTACAGGGGCACAATCACTGCCCCAGTCCTGCTGGCCACACTGTTCCTGCTGCAGGCCAGGATGTCACTGGCCTTCTTGGCCACCTGGGCACAAGGCTGGCTCATATTCAGCTGCTGTGGACCAACACCCCCAGGTCCTTTTCAGCTGGGCAGCTTTCCAGCCACTCGTCCCCAGGCCTCTAGCATTGCAGGGGGTTGTTGTGACCCAAGTGCAGGACCTGGCACTTGGCCTGGTTGAACCTCACAGGGTGGCCTCGGCCCATTGATCCAGCCTGTCCTGGTCCCTCTGCAGACCCTTCCTGCCCTCAGGCAGACCAACACTCCTACCCAGCTTGGTGTCACCTGCAAACTTACCAAGGGTACCCTTGAACCCCTCACCCAGAGTGCTGATGAAGATACCAACAGAGCTGGCCCAACACTGAGCCCTGGGGAACCCCACTCATGACTGGCCACCAACTGGATTTAAGATTTAACTCCATTCACCACAGCTCTTGGGGCCCAGCCATCCAGCCAGTTTTTACCCAGCAGAGTGTGCCTGAACAGGCCATGAGCAGCCAGTTTCTCCAGGAGAATGCTGTGGGAACAGGGTCAGAGGCTTTACTGAAATCCAGGTAGACAACAGCCACAGCCTTTCCCTCATCCACTAAGCGGGTCGCCTTGTCACAGAAGGAGATCAGGTTAGGCAGGCAGGACCTGCCCTTCACAAACCCACGGTGACTGGGCCTGATCACCTGCTTGTCCCATACACGCCGTGTGATGGCACTCAAGATGATTGGCTCCATAACCTCCTACTGAGGTCAGGCTGACAGGGCTGTAGTTGCCCAGATCCTCCTTCCAGCCCTTCTTGTAGATGGGTGTCACATTGGCTAACTTTCACCTGTCAGCCTGGTGGTGTGGTTTAGGCCCAGCGAGCACCTGAGCACCAGAGTCACTTGCTCATTCCTCCACCCCAGTGGGATGGGGAGGAGAAAATGTAACCAAAAACCTGTGGCTCAAGACAAGGACAGGGAGGGATCACTCACCAGTTATGGTCCTGGGCAAAACAGACTCAACTTGAGGGAAAAAAAATCAATTTAATTTGTTACAAACAGAGTAGGACAATGAGAGACAAAACAGATATTAAAAACCTTCCCTCTACCCCTCCATTCTTCCTGGGCTCAGCTTTGCTCCCGATTTCTCTACCGCCTCCCCCACAGTGGTATAGGAGGATGGGGAATGGAGGTTGTGGTCAGTCCATCACACACTGTCCTTGCCGCTCCTTCCTCCTCAGGGGAGGATCCTCACACTCTGCCCCTGCTGCAGCCTGGGGTCCCTCTCACGAGAGACAGTCTTCCACCAACTTCGCCACCATGAGTCCTTCCCACAGGCTGCAGTTCTTCACTAACTGCTCCATCATGGGTCCTTTCCAGAGTGCAGTCCTTCAGGAAAAGCCTGCCCCAGCACGGGCTTCCCACAGTCACAGCCACCTGCTGTGACATGGGGTCCTCCCCATGCTGCAGGCAGGTCCTCTGCTCCACCGTGACCCTCCGTGGCTTAACTGTCTTTTACAGCAGTAGCCAGATTAAGTTCTAGTTGGGCTTTGGCCCTTCTAATTTTCTCCCTGTATAACCTCATGACATCCTTGTGGTCCCTCTGAGTTGCCTGCCCATTCCTCCAGAGTTCATAAACTCTCCTTTTTTGCCTGAGTTCCAGCCAAAACTCTCTGTTCAGTCAGGCTGCTCTTCTTCCCCGCTGGCTCATCTTTTGGCACATGGGGATGGCCTGCTCCTGTGTCTCCAAGATTTCCTTCTTCAAGAATGTCCAGCCTTCCTGGACTCCTTTGCCCATTGGGACTGCTTCCCAGGGAACTCTGTCTACCAGGCTCTGAAACAGGCCAAAGCCAGCCCCTCAGAAGTCCAAGGAGACAGTTCTACTGGCCCCCTCCTTCTCTGAGAATTGAAAACTATCATTTTGTGATCACTACGCCAAAGACAGCCTCCAACCATCACCTCCTACACCAGTCCTTCTCACAAACAGCAGGTCCAGTGAGACCTTCCCCAGCTGGCTCACTCACCAGCTGGGTCAGGAAGTTCTCTTCCGCACACTCCAGGAACCTCTGAGACTGTTTCCTCTCCCCTGTACCGCACTTCCCAGCAGACAACAGAATGCTGATCACGCAGCATCTACTACATTTAGCAGATAACCATTTATGTTAATTTAAAAAAATCACATGCAGTGTTCCCACCATTCCAGAACTGCTACTCATAGGAAACGCTGTTGGACACATCAAATCTCATGGAAATTGAAGTGTATCCAGGCACCTGACCAAAGGTAACAGCAAATTGCACGTACTGAATTAGAAGCTGATTAACAACATTTCGTTATGTTGTACAACAGTTTATTCCTTTAAGTTCTGGCAGGTGTGACAGCGCGTATTTTTCTTTCAGCTAATAAGTTTTAGGTATGTTTTTCATAGTCATTAGCGATGTTGTATATGGACACAAGCCATCTATAGTCGGCTCTGCTAATACCAAGTTTCTAGTTCAGTTAAAAGCTATTACACCGAGACAGAGTTTGCAGCACGTATTTTTACAGGAAAAGGGATAGGAACGATATTTCCAATAAACTGCGTTAAAGCTTCTAGCGTAGCAGGTCCCCACACAATTTCTAGCTAAGTACTGAGCTCTTATCAGAACTCATCGGAGAGTTCTGTTTATGACTTGCAATTTACTAACAATTAGATGACTGAGTTCATACTAGTAACATACCCCAAAATAAATCATCATATTCCAGCACAGAATACACCATTCCACACGCAGTTACACACTGCGCGCTTACAACCACAAAAAAATAAACGTAAGAGTAGTTTTCCTAGCTTTTTTGTATTTGTTTCATCGCAACGCAGGCAAGAAATAACAGGCTTCTCAAATGGACAACAGATCCAGTCTCAAAGGGACTCAAGCCAGGACTCTCAGACAAAGAACCTGGAAACACTTTTTCCACTCTTCCAATATTATCACCAGTTACAAACACCGTGGCAAAAACAAGAAACACAAAGAGCACTGGGAAAAGCACATGCATATTCACTGTCATCAGGTCGAGCCAGCAAGAGGATGCTTGTGCTTTCTTCTATCACTTCTTAACTCTGTTCCTGAGGAATCACTAGACAAGAGGCAGGAAAAAACAGGAGTTTTACAAAAAAACAACACACTCAGGTTGCAGCATCTGGGTCAATACTGGAAGTTTGACTGCTTGTCCTGCTGTTCACAGGTGCAGCACAAACAAGTTCAAGACTTGGTAAAATTTAATTTTCACATTTTTTGTCCTCAAAGGCAAATAAGCAGCATATCACAGACTCTAGAAACAACCTAAAGTGATCTTATCCTCCAACAGGGCTGAATAGAACCTGCTTCAAATACACGTCAGCCTCAACTTTTGAGTCTTTGGGTCTGGCTTTCTTCCTCCCCTTGCCTTTTTTAAAATGAAAGGAAACGCACGTAGAGTGAAGAAAATCGCATGCTTTTCCAATCATCCCAAACTAAACCAATACATAACTTCATAGTAAGCAGCAAGAGAAAGGCTCAGCTGAAAAGAACAGGGAGTGGTATAGCTAGACACCAGCGTGACACAGATGCACCAGCAGCACTGTACACAGCTGTAAGACAGAATCTTCCATTGTTCCAGTCAGTCAAGACCAAAATCTAGTCAAGAACTGTAAGGGAGGGGACCCAGGTCACAGGAGTAACAGTACCAACTTAGGGTTTGGGGTTTTTTTTTAACTAAGAAAAGGTTGATAGAATTGCACACTAGGATCCCATTACCAGAGTATAAGAGTCCCTCCAACATGATTTTAAAGTACAAACCTCTGCCTACACTGTTTGTGTCCTCTATCAGTAACACTGAAGAGGTTTCTACAAGAATATCTACACAGCATATCAAGATTATCACAAGTGGTTAAAAATACTTAAGGCCCTCTCTAATTTTTATTTTAGAAGCTCAAAAGCTAAACCGGAAATTAAATATTTTTTTGAGCGCCATCTTACCAAAAACAGTCAAGGAAAACCACCTTTTGCTATCGGACTGCAGATTTATTACTTCAATGGGAAGGGTTGATTAGTCTCAGTCCAGTCTCGACCAAGAGGTCAGCATGTTAGCTGGCTCTTCAGAAACCGCTGTACATAATCTTTCCTGTCTCCAAGGCCAATCGGAGGATTAAGGAACACAAATTCCCACACAGCCACTTAAGGTGCACACCAAAGCCTGAGAAGCCAGCACTGCCAAAAACGTTTCTGAATCTTGGGAAGTTACAAGAACTCAGATTCCAAAAACATTAATACCCTCATAAGTATAAAATATAACTGAACAGGCTATGAAAATGTGTTTTAATTAAAAAGCTACCCCACCCAAACGGAGATGTGGCATACCCCGTGTGAAAAGGAAAGATGTGGATAAACCCGCTGTAAACTCTTAAATACACCCTTATCTCAGATTATAGGGAAGCCAAGCAAGCAGCATGAAATTATTCAAGTTTATTACGTATTATGCCCTCATTCCAGACAGCAACAGGAATCGTGCAGTACAATTCCTACAAAGGGACCCTTCTAAAAGCGGCACTATTGCCATTTTGCTGTGCTTCATGGGTGGTTTAGTTAAACATGACCTAAAAAGGAAGGGAGAAAGGGGGTATGCAGTGATTTTTCTTTTTACCCTTGTAGCAAGAGCCCAAAAGGACTTCTTTGCACACTTTTCCACAATGGGATGGGGTGGGAAGCCCCAAAACCTACACATTTCACTTCTTTTCCCTATGGACTTTATACACTTATCAATCAGACAGAACCATATTAAGAATGTTTTTACTTACACTGCTTTAAGTCTTTAAATTTAACCAGAGTATCCTTTAAAATGTAACTATGAAGAAGTTCGTATCTCCCCAGTTCTTCAGCTGAAGGTTAAGGAAACCTCTGACAATAAAAAGAGGTCTCCTATACAACTAGTACACAAACAAGTTCTCTGTTTCATCTGAATAACTTTCAGATTTTATTTATGCACTATAGAAACAGATTTACTCCCTTAATAAAAATTCACCTCAAGCCTTCTGTATGAAGCATTAGTTACCAAGAAAAGAACCAAAAAAGAACAAACCAAATCCTGTCCTCCTGTTAAAGACACTCACAAGCAAGCCATTCCTAGTGCTTTCATATCAGGAACCATGCTTAACGGGCCCCGGGCTGCAAAGGTGTATTGAGGTATACATTTCACCAAAAAATGCAGGTTTCATCAATCCCAAAGCCTCCGAAATCTGATTTAGAGATCAAAGCCCAGATTGTATCCAAACACATACTATTCTACTAGAAAGGACGCTAACAGATTTAAAGCTAGGTAGCCTGAAGAACAACAGATTTGCATGAAGGTCCAAAAGCCTCCCCTAGGCATTTAAGTCAAATTAATACAAAGCCCAAAAGCTAACAGTTTGTCTGAGGTCCTTCCCAAAAGTATAACCAATAAAAGGGCACAGTAGCGGGTCATACGTTTGATATAAAAGGTGGTGTCATACTCCCACTCCGAACCCACGGTAGTTTGCTTGCTAATTTAACCAGAAAACACAAAATATGCATTTCATATACTGGCAATTCACAGAAATGAGAAGATACTGTTCTCCTCCCCTCACAACACTAACAAAGTTTAAGACATTGATGACTAAACTAATAAATATCTCTTTCCTGTTTTTAAACAGTAATTCTTTCTGCAGTACACTAACGCAGCTGCCTTTTAATACGCCAACGGAACCTAATCCAGAAACAGCAGATGAAAAAATACAGCTTCAAACAACCCAAGTGCAAGCGAACTAATACGGAACCCTATTTAAAGATTAAAAAAGACAAAGCATTTCTGCCAAGTGAAAACTCACAAGCAACAACACTAAGAGGTGTTTATCACACACACTTAACCCAAATGGGCTCAGTTACGCTACGCAACACCCATCTATAAACCTCAGAAACCAAAGTTAGCTAACAAAAAAGCAGTCTAGAAACGAGGTGGAAAAAACCCCAGCTCTTCTTGAGCCGAGTTCAGCCAATATGCTACAAACCCAACCCAGCCGTTGCTGCATGGCCACTATCCAGTCACTCGGTTGCTCTACAGAGACGGGGTAAAGGTGAGCCAACCGCAACGCGCGCACCTACTGATGAGGCAGCATACCAGGAATCAAACCCTCCAGAGATGGACCGTGGATGACTCAACAGATGGCACAAGTGATACAGATGTGAATAGCTTTCAAAGTGCCAACCTAAACACAGCAAGCTCTGAAACTGATCCTCAGACCTCTCACGGGCATCTCTCTTATTTTTCCTTTTGGTTTGAAAGGAAGATTAAAAAAACCCCACCACCACCCTGGAATGGTAAAGGAAACAATGCTGCAATTTAAAAGGGCAGACAGTTTGATTCATGAAGAGGGGAACATTATGGATAAGACAGTATACACAAGAAATAAAGGATTCTGATGTTGCCAAATCTACCCATAATCACTTGTTGATTCACATATAAACGTGCTCCTATTTTCAAGTTACTAACAGAGTCCCCGTATCGTTAGGCAGCTCTGATACATAGGCTGGAACAACTGGGTTACATAACTTTCTCTTATTCCTTCCTTGAAGGTAAGGAAAAATAACTTCTCACTGCAGTCCTAAACACAACTTCCAGCACAGTGAGCAGCGTCAACAACAGACAACCCGGTCCTCACGGCAGCCCAGACACCGTATTCCGATAGCCTCGGCGAGCGACCGACGCCAGGTTAGCCCTCCAGAAGGAAGAAGGCCCGGCGCACCCCCAGCACTCCCAACCCGGCCTGTCCACCCGCTGCGGTTTGCGCCCGGGGGGCGCCCACCTCCGTTCGTCACCATCTGCCCCTTCAAGGGCAGGGCCAACCCCCACATCCCCACGTTCACGAATCCTGAAAAACCCATTCTTTCGGGAAGGAAAGCAGGTGGGCACCTCGCTACGGGGCACGAGGGCCTCGGCAAATGCACGTTTTTCTTTTGAGAAAGAAAACAGAGGGGGGGGAAGGTTGAGCGTGCTGAGAACTTCCCGAGAGCCCTTTCACAAGTCCTCCTCGTAGCCAGCCCTCGCCTGATGAGAACCCCTCACCCCCTCCCGCACTGCCCGGGAGGGCCTCGGCCTCCCCAGGGGGCTGGCGAGCCCCGCCAGGAGCCCTCCTTCCCCGGGCCTCCGCCCCCACCACAGCCCGCCCGAGCGCGGGTGCCCCTTACCTGCGACCCTCCCTCCCCACCCTCCCCCCGCCGCCTTCCCCGCCGCCTTCCCCGCCGCCCCCCGCCGCGGCGGGAGGCGCGGGCGGGGCGGGGGCGGCTCAGCAGCGCGGGTGGCGAGGCGCGGCGGCGGGCCGGGGGCCGACCCGAGGGGCCGGCGGAGGCCGGAGGCCGCCTGGCTCCATCCTCCCCTCACACACGCACACGGAGGCGCATCCACACACACACAGAGAGAGGAAATAACACGGGGTCAGCTGACCCCCGCCAGCCAATGGCGGCGGGCGCTGGGCAGCGGCGCGCGCCAGCGGGAACGGCGCGAGGCGGCGGGAACGGCGCGAGGCGGCGGGTCCCGGCCGGGTGAGGGAGGGGGGGAGTGGCGCGTGCGCGCCTGTGTACATGTCCGTGCTTCCCCTCCCACCACGCGCCCGCTTAAAGGGGCCGCCGCCGCGGGGAGGGGGCGGTTGGACGGGAAGCGGGGCGGGGGGGGTGGCGGCGGCAGGTCGGCCCCGTGCTCTGGGAGCGGGCGCCGCCGCACGTGGGCGAGGCACGCCCGGCGCGCGTGTCACCACCCCCACACACCCCCCCACCCCCCTCGCCGGCGGCCCGGGCCTGGGCAGGGCCCTTTCGGCCTTTTGGGGGAGGGAGCGCGGCAGCCCCGGCGGCAGCCCTGTCATAAATCAACACGCCCCCCCCCGAGTTATTTTAAGAACCAGGGTTAGTCCCTTTGGGCGCGTCTCCCCGGCGGGTGGCGGGCAGCTGCGGCCGGGAAGCCCCTTCCACAGGCCCGGAGCACATCCCGAGCCGGCGGTCGGGCCGCACGCCGAACCGGAGGTGCCGTAGCGGAGCGGCGGGGAGCTCGGGAGGCAACATGGAGGCTGCGAGCGGCCTGGTGCGCGGGGCCCCGGCGGTGCGTGGGCTCTCCCGCCCCCCGCAGCACGCCCGGCCGGGCCCCGCGGGCTCAGCGCCGCGACCCCAGCGCCGCTTGGGCGGTTACAAACGGTACTCCCGGCCCGCCCCCGTAAGCCTTCAAGCTGGAGGGAAGTACGCCCGACTGGGCTTCCGCACTTTAAGCTTTTTTTTTTTTAAGAATACTCCTTAGTTTTTGGGTTTAATTTTTAAAAGCGAAGGGGGCAAGGCGGCTGGTGGAGGGGGCAGCTTGGGCGCCAGGCCGCAGCGGCTGCCGAATCACCGCCTCCTCCATCTACGCGTGCACGGCGGCAAAGGAAGCTCTGCGTGACACTACGGCTTCCTCCATCTGCCACTCGAGCGATGCACGTGGAAAGGCAGGAGGCTGGCAGCCCCGGCAGCCCCAGGTGCTGGGCCGAGAGCGCTCCAGCATCGTTTCAAACTTGCTCTGCCGGGAGCTTTACTGAGCAGATCTGACCGTTTCAGTAACTGCCCTGCTTCCCCAGCTCTGTTCCCCAGATCCTCTCTGGACTCGACAAGGCAAGGGCTCCTTTCGGAGGCAAGCCTTCTGCAGCGACCTGCGCCTCATCTCCTTCAGATGAGAATACCGCCACGCGCGCCCCATCGGCTACCTGGGAGCTGCCGTAGCGCCCGCTCTCGGCCCTGCTCCCCTCGGCGCTTGTTGCCCATTTGCAAGTGGCGTTTAAGGCGCAGCGCTTCGCTTACTGGAGGTGGAGGTCATTGCTTCCTTCGCCTGAAGAAGCGGCTCCGACGGCACGTTCACCGTGACGAACCGTGAGGTTGCTCCAGTTGCAAACAGCCTTAATCTTGTTGACTGCCACGGTATGCTAAGAGCTTGGTTAGAGCAGCATTCCCTCTGGGGATCCAGGACTGTGAGAAAAGCAGCAACGGGGCGGGGGAACTCGATAAGGTTTTTTTATAATTTGATTTTCCATTATCTGTTTTCTGATTTTGAAGCGAAACGTCAATTGAGGTCAATCCTTTATGTAGATTTATAAGGTAGGAGCGCTTCAAGTGCTCTACCTTAACTTAAGCTTAAACTTACCATAAGGTGAAACCCTTTCCTATAGGCAAGGCCATCAGAACACGGTTTATCTACGTACGTTTGGCGTATCGAGGTATTGTTTACCTTATGTCCAAAATGAAGTGTCAGCATAAAATGCTAAAAAAAAAAAGGCACAGTAAAACCACGAGGACGGCTAACGTTAAGTCAAAATTTTCTCAAAGGACCAAAAATAAGCGCATTTGCATACTTCAATACCTGGCGCTCTAGTCCGCAGCACAGCAGCATTTCCCATCTCGGCTCATGACTACTTATAGGTGGTACAAGGGAAGTACAAGAGGAGCCGCTCTTTAAAATACTTAACAGCTCCAAACTGCACGGCCCATTTTAAAGGATGAAATGAAGTTTAAAACGCTATGAAGAGAGGCAAACACCGCACCAGCGTCAGCTGCTGCATTACAGTAGGCACCACTGGCAATACACAGGGTCGTTTAAGGCGCAAAAGGAAAACAAAGTTATCGAAACCGTATTAAATACCACGCGAGCAGAGATGCCGTATCCTTTGCAGCTTTCGAAGTGATGTATCAGGCCTTGCCATACAACCCCACTGAGCTTAACGGAGAATTTAATTCTCTCAGAAACTAATTTTGGGCTGTCTGCAGGCTCCGGATGAAAAACCACTGTCATTAGTACACCTTGTTCACATCACCAATTTGCCACTGAACATTTCACTTTCTTTCCAGAAGAAAGAAATTCAACCTCCCGACTTGGCTATTCAGTGACCACCACCAGTTCCACCAAAAGAAAATTGTTACGAATAAAATATTGTTAGAAATTATGAAGTAAGTAACCCCATTATGCTACTAGGGCTCTGATCCTGCAAACACACGACTCAGGGCGGGAATCTAACGTCCATGCAAGCAGTTCTAGTTCAGGGTGAAGTCACTGGTGGTATCTATATGCTCCTGAGCAAGTTATAAGCAAATCACCCCTCAATTCTGAAAAGAAAAAAAAAAAGACAAACCCCCAAGGATTTAAGTCCAAAAATGGTTACTTACCAAAATAAACCCTTAAAGGATCAATTTTAAAATCAATGCAACAAACTAAACAGGTTTGCATGTAAACTGCCAGCAAATACATTTCCTCATCGGAGAGCAAGTGCTATAAATTGAGCAGATGCGCTACCCCAGTCCTAAGAAAGACTGAAGTCTCTGCTTTTAGTGCAAGAAGATCTGCTCAGCCGTCATTGTACGGAACCACTATGGTACTGCCACGACGGAAACCTTCCAAATCCTACCCGTCTCCCCACAGACACCCTCCCCCACCTCCAAAGCGCTTCCAAGGATTGCGGCACAGACAAGGCAGAGACAGGCAGGAAAATGGCCTCAAGACTTGGAACCCTTCTCTGTGAGGGGTGGGAGATCCCGGGCAAAATAACGCCCTGCGAGTAGCCCTCGGCATCAGTGCCACTGCTCCTACCAGCGCGGCTGTCGCAGCACACACGCAAGCAACGCTGACTCTTGCACTGCACGTGAACTCTGCAATGGCAACAGCCAACGGTTGTCCCCCGTTATGCCTTAATGTAAGGCTTACCTTGCACATCCCTTTCCCCTCTCCCACAGATCCCAGAGAAAAAAAGGTCCTCCCGACCCCGAGAGGACTGACAAATGGAGATGGAGAGTCTCCTCCTGCCTCTGAGGTCACCACTTCTGATCTAGCCGTAATTCAGTAATTACTCCGTTGGCACGGCTCTCCAGCAGCGTACATCAGCAGCTTGCGGGGAGAAAAGAAGGATGACACCATTCCTGACCTCAACCACCTCTCATCCTCACAGACCCTCGGAGCTCCCTCCAACTGGAGGCGGGGAGGACAGCAAGCGGTGCAGCCTGGGGGATCAAAAACAAATCTGCAGGTAACACGCGCCGGGAAGATGCCGAGCGCCCCAGTGTTTGCTAGAGGAAAGACGGCTTCTGGATGCAGCTGGTGGGCTCCTCTGAGAGATTTCCTCATCTTTACAGAAGGTTTCGTTGCTGATGAAAAGCACTGAACGAGCAGCACCGGGAGGCTGAAGTCTCCGCAGAGGCAGGCAGGCAGATTTCTCGCAGGCACGGCACCTGTCCCCTCAAAGCGTTACCCTCAGCCTGATCCTTTCCCCCGTTACACAATTTCATGTCGTGCACAGGCTCGCCACTGCACTCTCACAGCTTTCATCTAGAGGCACTTCGATGCAATGGGAATGGGCATTAGAGACTAGCTTGAAGATAGAGAATACAAAAGATGACAGCGAGATCGGGCACCTCCAGGTCACACAACTGGGGACCGAAACTTATATTCACTGTGGGACAGCTACATCTTTAAGCAAGTGTACAGCAAGGGCAGCTAGCCTGTTTCTTTCTCCAAGAAAGACATCAGCATGGCTGCATTCATTAACATTTCCTACCTCTCTTCCCGTCTAGCCCCAGGATTTCCCGTACCTTCCTCCTATTCCTTTTACGCTTGCTTCAGATAAAAAGTGTTCCATCTGACCCTACGCAAGGGAGAAGCAGTATCAGACATCTCCCAAGGAACGGCAGCAAAGGCAGGGAGGGCTCTCCTCTTGTTAGTTCACCGATACTGAACTTTTCCCCTTGAGACAGCCAAAGGATCCGTGTGCTTTGCTGGAGAGTATTTTGGACAAGCTCTGACTCTCAACTGTCTCACTCTGGGTGCACGGTTTGGAAGCGGCTCTCCTCCAGACACAAGAAGTGTCTCCATAAGCCATAGCGTTAAGTCCTACAGCCCACTTCCGGCAACAAAGCAGCAACTGGATTGAAAGACTTCGGAGCATCTCAAAGGAAGAAAAACGATAAAGCAGCTGAAGGTAGACAGTGTGAATCGTAGCAGGAGAAAAATAAAATCACCTACATGGAGGCAATTCTGCTCCATCTTTTAGTACTGCAACACTTGTGCGCTCTCATCTTCCCCTTACAAGGAGCTGATTCATGGAAATCAGATCTTTGTACCTTAAGACCTGCTCAGCTTCTTCTGCTTATTCCTTTTACCTCCTGCCAAAAAGCTGCTTCTGGCAGAATCAGAATTAGTTGCTGTGAAAGTGATTGTGATGCTGCAGACAAAAGAATCTCAGTCCCGTTAAAAAAACGTGAAAAACAACAGAAGCTGGACTTTTGAGGAAAAGCGGATTGCATTTCCATGCGGATGTCCAAAGTAATAAAGGTGGAAATTAAAATAGAAAGCCACACAAATATGATTTCTCTAGCAAGACTGTCTCCAACAAGGCAGAAAAGGCCATCAATAAATCTTCATTATCTGAATCGCTAAACATATCTAAATAAAAGGAGAAATCCAAATATTAGAACAACTCATCTTTTTAAATGGTCTTACGTAAAACCAACTCTGCCTTGCCTGAACACGTTCTACAGAAAGGCTTTTTTTCCCCCTTCTACTTCTGCTGGCCTTTTACAGAGGTTTCATTTGCTGGTGGTTGGGGTTTTTTTTTTCCCTGCCTACAGGGAAGTGGGAATTTCCAGGCTTAACAAGCTTAAATCCCCATGACATATAGTCCCAAATTTTAGAGGCAACTAAGATTTTGATTCTTACTTCGCTCCCTGTTGGCCTCCTCCCTGATGCATGCGATAGCTGTTTTGAATCTCAGCTGTTCCAACAGGAGAAGAAAAAAAGGTCCCCGAAGGAGCAGCGTTAGTTCTTCCAGTCACCTTGCTGCTACTGCGCTCTAGAATTCAGGCACATGAAACAGCACAGGAGAAAGGCTTGCAGCAGCGAGAGGTAAAAGCAGAGTGCATCAGGCTGGACCAAAACCAAGGGGTCCTCTATGTCCACCTGGTAAGAAGGCTGTATTTATATTAGGTGGTAGTCATCTAAGGGTCCGCTGGTGATACACATTGCATGAAATCTCATTAACTTCTTGCCACAGAAACCGACTTGGGCTTTTTCTGTGATGCTGTCTGGTCCCAGTTCATCAGAGAGATTGGGTTATTGAAAATATTTTTAAAGTTCCACCACGGTTTACTTATATATCTCCTGTTGCTAACAAAACATGAGGAAAAAACCCTACTTCAAACACAACCACTTTAATTACTCTGTATCTCGAGGCTCATAAAAGTACGTTCAGTGCTCAAACCCTGTAATTCTACATTTCAAGAGACATTAATGTCTTATTTTAGTGCCCTGCATTTCTCTGAAGCCGCGCTCAAACCCAAGTCAGGATAGGGCACACGAGAACATACAGAACACAGCATATTTGACTATTTATGTGCGCCACCTACACGTTCGGCTGTGGGGGAAAGAACCATATGTTCATTCAAGTCACCTAACCCGAGTGATGACAACGCCTTAAAAGCTCCCAGGTACTACAGGTAACTGTCCTGGGTTGAGGAAACCAGCAGTTAATTCTGTAAAGTCTGTACAGACCTATCTTAAGAGACTCCAAGGCACACAGTGAAGTCTGAAGTAAACTCTTCCTACTTCAGGATTCAAGGAACTCTTCCAGTTGCCTAATGAAGTTCAGCTTCAAACTAACAAAACCTCTACTTATACATCAGGGTTTTCACCGTCCCTCTTGAAGATACTATCTTCTGCAGCTGGGAATCCTGCTGGCACGCACATTTGTCCTCAGAGGTGATTAGGACTGAAGGCCCCCCCATTTAACTTTCCTGAGAATGTGCTCAGAGTAATTAGACCTGAGCAAAATACTGTTGGTTCCATCAGGGCTCTGAAAATAAGGTAAGCACTTCTTCTCAGGGCATCACCGGCGAGCACAGAACGAAGACCAGAAGCTTCAGCGAGCATGATTCATGTCAACCTGCCATTTCAATGAGTCTCCACTGGGTTTAGCCTGGCTTAAAAACAGCCTGAACCCACAAATAAGAAAAAAAGGTATCCCAACCCAAACGCTTCCCCAAGAAGCATTTCGGTGGGCTGTAGTGCTCAAAGGGGTCCCCTAAAAATCCTGGCTGAACCCAGGTCTAATGAGGAGACGATGCTTACATTGGTGGAGAGAAAGCATTTCACCAGGAGTGACATTTCACATTCCCTGGGGTATCTGCCCTCAGCTCAGGGATCCCCTGTCAGGACCAAGCATTTCCACAGCAGGGATTGTCAGGCGAGAGAAGGGATGAGTACCCTTCTCCGAAACCCTTCTCTGAAACCAGCAATGCTTCAAACCCTTACAGTGTGATTCATTCCACGGGCTGAAGATCAAGGTGCCGGCTTAGTCCTAACACTGATGAAAAAGGGTAGTCACCCTATTTATAATCAGCTAGCATTATCTCATCTCGAGAAACAGCCAGTCAGCAGCTAGCCTTAGGTGATAAGTAGGGGGTTTCCTTAACAGTTCTCTTCACTGAAATTGAAGAGAGGTTAAAGAAAAAAAGAAAAAAAAAAAGTGGTGGTTACAAGAAAGGGAATATCCTAACAGAGAGGGGGCGGGGGGAACTAATTAACGCTTTCAGCTCATTCCCCTTCACCACTGCCTGGAAAGTCTGCTCTGCTATAAGCATCGCCTGCCTAGGGCTTTTTGAGAGACCCTTGCACATCCTCACTGATTACTTCCCCTACTCAGAGAGACAGACTGTCCTTTACCCTAAATGCTTTTATCCTCTTGATGAGGTCTCTTACCCAGCTGGATCCTGCCTCCTTCTCCCACTGCAATCTCTGAGCCTGAGAGAAGACACCTGGGGACCTTCCACTTTGCTTAGGAAAGAGATTTAATCCTTTCATATCCTGGCATGGGGCTAAAGCGATGCACGCCTCCCCCTCCCTGATCACCTACAGTTACAGTCCTGGGCGAAGGATGTCCCCAGCTGAAGAGAAATCAAAGGAAAGGGTTTTCTCCACTGTTTTCTGCTCTTTCAGGAGTCATTTAAAAGCAGGTGTAGATAAAGAACTGAGGAAAACCCCGTAGGGGACAATCCTGCTGTACCCAGACAAGATGATGAGGCTTAAAATCTCTTGTGTATCTAATCTTAGCTAAATCACATCCCCCGAGTCCTCTGCCCTCGGTTTCGTCGGGTGCATTTTGCTCAGCACCCCCCACCTCCCAGGCTCACAGGCAGTGTCCAGTCCCACCTGGTCACGCCCGCTTCTTCCCTCCCTAGGGCCAGAGGTTCGAAGGAGGTCCCCTCAACGGGCCGTTTGACTGAGTCCTCCGAGGGGGCTGCGGGGCGATTCCAGGCTTCCCAGCCGAGCCAGGTCCTGACTCAAGACAAGCCCTCAGACAGCACAGACAATGATTTTTATCTTCAAAGTGCTTTACAAACTAACAAATCCTTACTTCCCCTCTGAGAGAAGAAAGAAGGGGGGGAATCCCTGAACATCACCACTGAGATGGGGCAGAGATGCAAATAACCCCAGAAGTCCTTCCATGCCAGAGCAGGGCCAGAGGAGAGGATCCTGCTGCGCAGCAGCGCTTTGGGGTTGGGTTTTTTTGCGGTGTTTTCGGCTATTCCATCGCAGACCTGGATACGAAGCCTGTTTCAGATCATTACGGAGGGGAGGGGAGGGCAGAGGCTCTCAAGCCACGGGCAGCAGGTCCCTTCCCTGAGGGCCGTGGAGTTGGGGGTCTGAGAAGCAGTACGTGGGTGTCTTCCAAGAATCCGCTTGCCTGTTCAGACTGCAAAAGTGCTGCACGATTAATTATACATCTGTGCTCGGAAAATCAGCTGTGTAACTGCAGGGGGTGCTATTCATCAGCCTTGAAACGCACTGGCAGAGGACAGCCAGGTCCAGTAGTTGAAATAAAGAAATAAATAACTACAAAAGCAGGATGCGCTCGGGGTCGTTCGGAGCGAAGCGCAGTGGCAGGACCCAAGTGACCCGGGAGCGGAGAGGAGCCTGGCGCTGCAGCCGGTCGGAATGCGGTGCTTCGCCCGGGAGCTTCGCCGACCCGAGTGGCGGAGAGCCACGGGTCGTGGCCATCGGGGCGAGGTGCGGAGGCAGAGCGGTGGCAGCCAGGCGCCTGCCCGACACCTGCACGCGCTTGTCCCTCCTCAGCCCTTCCCTTTCGAGGGGACAACAAAACATCACGTTCCCAGCAGCCAGAGTCCAGTCCAAAGCGGCTTCACCGCAGGGGCAAAATGCAGGACCCCCTTTTGCCTCATCCCTTTCTCCCGTAGCCCCCCTTTCCTGGAGCGGGCGTTTAGCGAGTACAAACACACCACAACGCTCGGCATCCTTCCACTGTCACTCTCCACTATCCTTCCTCCTCCAGACACACACGCTAACACAAAATGACGGCTTCCTCAACAGCCTGAATGAGCAAAGCCCTCGCGCCATCCTTAATTGTCTGCGCTTTACTCTCTCGCTCCAGTCATATTATATCACAAAACTCAAAGCAGCCCACCACTGCCCCCGTCTTTGTCCAAAATCTCAAGTGAACGGTAAATTGGACACAGGAAAAAAAAAACCTGAAGAGAAGGAGGGGCAAGCTAACCCCCCCTTTTCCTCCTCCCCCTTTCTTCTTTTTTCTCTTTTTTTTTACGTTTTGGGTTTTTTTTGAGGTTGCTCTTGCTAGTGCACCCACACTGCTATGTGCAGTTGTTCAATAAAAAAAAAAGAAACCAACAACAACAACCACCAAAACCCCCAAAAGATGGAGATATTACAGGAGAAATCGTCTCTCGCAGCCCTTGAGAACGTGACCCCGAGGCCCTGCCCTTCTCCCTCCTGATGCACCCACCCATCACGGGAAATGGCAGGCGCCCACCCCATCCTCTCCCCCTTGCTCCTCTGAACCTGCCGAGCCAGGATAAAACCCCAAAACCGCAACCGAGACCAAACAACATTAAAAAAAAACACCCAAACCATTGTCAACGAGAGACACTGGAGGAGGCGGGGGAAGCCGCCCCCCCCCGCACATGCATAAACCCGTAACCCATGTCTGTCGGTGCGGGAGCGGGAGCCAGCCCGCAGCCAACAGCTGGGGCCTTTGAGAAGGGACGCGGCGAGCGGCTCCCCGCCGCCGGGCTCCGGCTGCCGCCCCCCTCCGCCCCCGACCCCCCCAGCCCCCCACCCCCCGCGGGCAGCCCGGGCGGGCACGGCGGCGTCAGCGGGGGCGGGTGACAGGCTCGGGGCGCCGCAGACACACGGCGGCCGCACACACGCACGCGTGGTCGGCGGGAGCCGGCCTCTGCAGGGCAATTTCCCACTCAACTTTCAGGGAGAGGGAGAGATAAAGCCCGTACTGTACCTTTCTGGCATCTTTCTCAGCTCTCCCTGCCGCTTCTCCCCACCCCCTTCCGATTTATCTCAGCTACTGGGTTTATAAACCGAGAGGGTGGAGGGGTGGGGGGGGGAAGGGAAGAGGAGGGGGCTTTTTTTTTTTCCCCTTCTCTCAGCCCCGCCGGCACCTTCTGCCCGAACCCGCCGGTGAAGTCACAGGGCTGAGTCTCTGACATCACGCAGAGCCCACAAACGCCGGATTGTGACTTCACTGCAGGTAGAACAGGGAGAGGGGAGGGGAAAAAGGCTCGGATTCAAACACATATCTGCAGTAGTAACAAAGGGAACTCGGGAAATGGCTGGCCAAGAAAATGGCTTTTTTTTTTTTTTTTCTGTGTAACACACACTCCTTTTTCTTCCTGTGGGTTTTTTTCCGTGGGTTTTTCCCCCCTGGTAAAGTTTGCGAGCAGGATGGAGACACCTTTTCCGAGCGGTTCCGGGCAGGACAGCCGAGCCCGAGCGCGCCCGCCCCGCCGCGTCCCGCAGCAGCAGGCTCCCCGCGGCCCCTCCGGCCGCGCTGGGCCCTCCGGGGCTGCGGCACCACGGGGGGCTGGGAGGGGAGGGGGGGGGTCGGCGGGGAAAGGTCCGGCACAGATGGGTGCGGGGTCGTGCCCTGGGGAGCGCCGGGAAGGCCAGCGGGGCCGCCTCGCTGCGGCCGAAGCGCGGCGGGGCTGAGGAGATGCCTACCGGTGCGCACCCGGGGTTCGCGTCCCCCCGCGGGGATCCCAAAACCGCTGTTCAAGCGCGATGGTAGGAAAAGCGCTACTGCAGGTCAGGCTTAGGGTAGCGGGGCTGTACCTGAGGCCTAAGCCAGGCCACAGGGTTCAAGAGCGGGGCTTTCGGTTCCCTGTCCTGGTTTTAGGTGCCCGGGGGAGGGCATCAGCAGAAGCTGATGATGCAGCCTTCCGTGGTCATTTCTGAAACAAACCCTAACAGAAAAGAGAAAGGGTATTTACGGAGTCGCTATTGGCTTAACGCGACCTGGAAAGTTGTACGGTTTGGGGGTTACTCTGTTTATTCAGCTGGAGGACTATTTTTTTAATAAAATATCAATTTCTCTAAATTTAACCCAATCTCAAACATGTTGGTAAACAGCCCCCCCCCCCCCCCCCCCAAAAAAACCCATCTGTTATTTGCCTTTAAAATGGAGATTATTTTTTTTTCTCCTCTTGAAGCAAAGGCGGCTCAAACACTCGCGCTGTGCCTAATCACTCGCTGAAGGCCAGGAATCCAGAGGGATAAGCCAAGGGCACAGCCACAGCCAAGTGAAATAAAAAAAATAAATTAAAAAAATTAAACGGTGCTAATTGCGGACGTTACATTTTAAAGTTATTTGAACTGCAGAGCCAAAGAGGTTGTGCTCCTCTCACGGTGCCTCCCCCTCCTCTCTCCAGCCTCCCCTGCCCTCGCCGAGACTTGCAAAGGCATTCCCTGACCTGGAAAGGGAGGAGAAAACAGCCCCGCCATCACCGCCTGCCCTTCCCGCAACCTGCCAGTGCCGCAGGAGGGAAATCTGTACGTGGAGCGAGCGGGAAGCGAGGAGGAAACAATCCAGATCCCTGCCATCGAACCGCTGGCTGGTACGTTCCCGGCTCGCCGCTGCCGGACGGTGGGAGCGCCCCGCGAGTGCCCAGGTGCCCTTGGAGGGCTGGCGGCACGTGCGGTGGTGCTGGGAGCCTGGCAGCGGGGCAGGGGGCAAGAGGCGGTTGTTGGAAATTTTTGTGCCCTCTCGTGCTTCCAGCGTAAAACCCCAGGCAGCTGGAAGAGGCTCTTCCAGGCGGGAGCTGCTCCGTGGCTGGAGCCTCTGTTCCCACGCCGACTCTGAATCCCAGCGCCTCGGGGCATTGCCCCAGCCCTGGCACAGCCAGGGCACCAGGGAAGATGTCCCCTGTCGTTTTAAGGCTTCTCCGTGCCAGAACAGCAATAAACCAGGCTGCAGTGGCAGGAATAAGCTCTCCTCCCGCCTCCGCGTGTGAGCGGGAGGGAAAAGGTACGAACTGGAGGCAGGGAGGCCCCATCCATTCTCGCATCCTCCAGCCAGTCTTGCTCCTTGTCGCGCCACAACTTTGCTACCATTTTTATACTGTCTGAATCTCCCTTCGTCTTGTAATATTATTTATTTCCACCCTGCTGACTGCATGAGAGAAACCTCCACGTTTACCCCACTCCTCCTCTCCCCGCGAACCTCTCCCGACCTGCCCGTGGCGGGGAGCAACATGGCTGCCAGCGCGGGCGCGATGCCAGCAAGGCGACGGAGGGGAGAAAGGGAGGCACGGGCGTTTGTCGGGAGGCAGAACAACGAAGTGGGGAAGAGGAAGGAATCTAACGCACACCGACTAGCACGGGCTTGCTCCAACTTGGCCCACGAGGCAATTACCTTGACTTGGAGGCCGGCCAAGGCTCCCAGGCTGAGTCCCCGTGCACTTGTGCAAAGTGCTGTCAGGGCTTGCTGGGGACCTGGAACAGTCGGGGCTTCGGCAGCGCGGCTCGTCCAAAAAGGAGGGAAAGAAAAAAGACAAGGAAAAAAAAAAAAAGACAGGGCAGGACTGAATGGGCTTATTTTCACACAACTGCGATTGTTTTGTTGATGCGGAAAGGTAATTAAAAAAAGTTCTGATTTTCAAACGTGCCACAGAATTCCCAGAGCCCGGAGGCTGCTGCTTAGAGGCAGATTAATCACACTGAATTCTCCATCTAGATATTGCATGCACTCCAAACTCCCACCGCTAATAGCTCTAATATTCTCCTCAGCGTGTGCATGCTGCTGGTGTTATGTTCCAGGAATATTAATTCCCCAACTCAAGCTCCTTTCGCTTGCGCATGTACCCTAAAGTCTTGCTGCCGGGCACCGGGAGATTATGGAAAAGAGAAAACAGGGCTAGAGGAGAACCGGGGTGCAAAGGTACTGGCTGGAACTCCTCAAGGAAAGTCATTAATGTTCTTTGGATAAGCAAGCCGTCCAAATAAAATCTACCTGAAGCGCAAGTTCTTTAAACAAAGAGAGCCAACTACACACGCACAAGATGGTTGAAATGAAAAATGAGCTCCCAAGGCTGGCTGTGTGTTACCCGCTCCCGCTACCCCAAATTTCAGTCCTATTAATTGTGAGGTCTGAACTAGGGCTTTCATCCCCCAGCCCCCTCTACCCCCAGGCAAGGCTGCACGCATCTGAACTCTTGCTGCCATGTGCTAGGAACGGTGAAAATATGGCAGGTCGCGGTGCAGGCGTCCAAAGGGCAGGCAGCGCTTCGCACGGTGAGCCCCCTGCAAAACCCACAGGCTGCTAGGTCGACGGTCCAGCCCAGGCTCTCGCCGCCTGTCGCGGACCGGCAGGCGCATCCCTGGGATCCTCATTCCACACGGAAAACAGAAGAGGGGAGGACGAAGGCAGGAGAGAAACGCGTGATTTTTCTTTGAATTCATGTAACTGCCGTTCCCAGTAAGCAGTTCGGTGTGTGATCTATATATATGGCCAAAAGGCCGGCTGCTAAGCTTCAAAACCAATGCACACTTGAAAAGTACCATTTAAGATGGCTATGATGTAATTTTCAAAGCTGCTAAATGCCCAAAGCTCCTAGTGCTGTTCAGCGGAGACTGCGGGCAGGCACCAGGTTAAAATACAGTCCCCAGAAACTGGCCACACCAGGGCTCTGGACACCACCACGCACGAGGCACCTCAAAACGGATGGGGCTGGTCATGCTTCCATTTAGGAGGATTACTTGCATGACAAGAAGCTGTCATGGGTATGGTTTTCTTTGTCAAGCGGTCAAAATATACGTATCTCCGTGTGATATAAATCAGCACGCTTATGTCAGCGCTGGAAAACAAAAGGGAGTTTGACCCTTCTGTGGCAGGCGTTTCTGGTGAACGCACCGGGTACGGCAGCTGAGCCATAGGTGAACTTGGAGGTACAGAGAAGCCCATCAAGCTGTTTTCAGAGCTCAGGACATCTTACTTAGTCTCTGGACTAAAACCCGTACCACCGCGGGTGTGGGTGGTGGCCCTCTCCACAACCACCACACATCAGAGGGACAGGTCACACCTTCAGGCAACATTTTTATGGCTAAACACTTCAGAGGGGGCCGCTGGTGGTGGGAGGGAGACGCATTAGAGACGTTTTCCTGAGCTCCCTCTGCTACAGATCACGCAGGTCTACAGTCACACATGTGCCTTGAACTCTCAGCCCATTCCTTACACTTGGCTCCTGCTGCAGGGAAGGGAGGACGGGACTCGGACCAGGCACCACCGCCTGCATAAGGCCCTTGGGGCTTAACTCTGCTGTAGGGGAAGGGGAGAGGCGCAGGCTCCCTTCGCTGCGATAAACCGAGGAGGCATCGCCCTGCGCAGCTTAGGTGCGAATCTCTGATCCTCTTTCTCTCTTTGTACACAAAGAAGGGAGCCGATAGCGAAGCTGACATCTAAATCCTCACTATTGCACATCTGAGATAACCCCAGTTGTTTTTGTTTTTCAAACTCAAACGTAGAAGAAGGGAGAAAGACAGAAGGATTTCAACCCTTGCCAAACCCTGTCGCCAGCCCCCTGAGTTACAGATCTGTGAACTCTTATATGGGATGAGGGCTCTTTGCTTTTATCTCCCTGTGCAGCGCATGTCCTCAGCCCTCTGCAAACAGATGTTTTGCCCTCCGAAAGGGAAAAGAGGGGGGAAAAAAAAAGGAGAGTGAGCATGGGGAAGGGAGAGAGAGAAGCTCGAGCAAGAACGCTGTCTGCAGATGTCAATCAGGACTTCAGTCTAGGTCTAACCTGCCAGTCCTGCAAAAGGAGGATACATGAATTTTCTAGTTGGATAGTCAGTATCATCAAACAAGAAAACGGTGAGGTTTGGATTGTAATGCAGCCTCACGTTCAGTAAAAAGGCCTTGCTACATGGAGATGATGTGGGACTGAGGAGCCAATTCCTAGCACCTTAAAAATTAAAATTTCACTACAAATATCCTAAAGAAATGGTCAAAAATAGTACAGCATTTCAGACCGCTTTTGTACAGCACGGTAATATTGGCAAGGGGGAAGTGACTGTAGGTAGAATACTGTCAGGTTTGGGGAAAGCTTTCTCTGCATTTTGAAAAATTGTATGAAGGAAAATATTCTTGGGAATGAAAAGTCTAATGATTCCATGTACATAGAGAGTGTCATCTCTATCTTGGCGTTTAGCAGAAATCAACTCCCCCACGCCAACACCCTCCCCTCCAGCCACCCACCCTGATATTCTTCCTCACCACTTCCCACCCATTAACCCAGTACCTGCAGTGCAGCGTTCAAGTGGGACTGGCGGAGCTGCTGCCGCTGTCATCTCGGCGGAGCTGGCAGTCACCTGCCAATCTCGCCCCCACTTCCTCCTCCCTCCTGCTCCCCCCCACCCCTCGTCAGTGCAGCTTTCCCTGGGGATGGATCACTCTCTCCCCCCTCCCCAGCAGCCTGACAAATAACTACTGTTAACTCAATAATATCCCCCTCCAAGGTTTTTTAATTACCAGCCATCCGCAGGGTCCGAGACACGCAGGGACAGAGAGAAACGGGCCGGAGAGGGAGGCTAGCAACAGGAGAGTTTGGGCTGATGGGACTCCGAGGGACCAGCTCCTTGTGCCCCATCCGCAGGGCAACCCGCAGACCCCCGCGGGATGCTACCAGTGTGTGCGCGGTGGGCAACGTGGCGCAGTGTTTGGCCAGGGCTGATGCAGAACGCTGCTCCTGCGGGACCAGGACCCGGGAGGCTCCGCTACAGCAGCCCAGGGAGCATGAGGAGCCAGGACAGCGTCTGTTCATCCGGCATTGTCAGTAGGGACCAGAGAAGGGGGGAGGGGAGAGGGGAAAACATCAGGTGCGTTTCTGCTTGCACATCTTTACCAAACACAGATAGCTCTTCACATGTGAAAAGGCCTTTTTTTCCCCCGTTTTCAAGACAATAGTCTCATTTTGCCATTTCTTTTTTGCTGAAAATCCATGGATCTGTAGCCTGAGAGGCTTTTTCGTAGCCTGGTATGAAATGGGCACGGCTCGCTGAACTTTCAAACAAGCCCTCCACCTCCTATTTGTTTGTTCACACCCATTTACACCCCCTTGATTTTTAATACGTCTGAATAAGGTTTATTTTTTTAAATAATCAGTTAATGAAGTTTTATCTGAATAGTCATAAGCCTATTAGGGCTCCAGTTGTGCATCGAATCCCCCCTTGCCCCCCAAGGTTAAAAAGACCAGAAATCCTTTTGTACTCAAAATAACACATTGGGAAGAAAAGAAGCAAAGAAGGATAAAAAAGCCCAAGTCCCACATTCAGTCCTTTTTCAATCACATAGAGACACTGGAAAAGGGGCATAAATGCAAGGCTTTTCCCTCCCCCCCCCCCCCTCCTTTGCAGGTCGCCTTTACCATGTAGACATTGATGCTTCAAGTCTTCAATTGCTTAAATCAAGAGTTCAACACCCCAAATCAGGTAACCGGGTACCCCAGGTGGGTGATGAAGCGGAAGGAGCATCCATCCCGGCACCGGGAAAGGAGGTGCCCTGCATGGGGGTGAGGATCGTGCCCTCTGAGGCGGGAGTGGGGCGGGGGGACTTCCCTGGGAAGCGGCAGGTGCTTTCGGCGGAGGAAGGGTTTGAGGGTACGGCCCCAAACATGCTGGGCTCGGGTGGACGCGGAGCAGGCAGATATGTTGTGCTGAGGGATGGCCCAATGCCGGCCTCCGCATCCCGGGCAGGGCTGAGGGCAGCAGCAGAGCGGGAAAGCAGGACAGCTGTGGCCTAGGAGCCCTTTGGCAGCCGCCTCTCCGCCCCAGGGGAGCATCCTGGCAGGCGAGAAGAGCCCCCGCTCCCCTGAAATAAACAGCAGCCTTCCCAATGCTTCATTAAACTAACACAGCTTCCCGCCATTGCCCCGGCAACCGACACAGGCCTCCTGTTTGCCAGCTGGGGGAATTAAAGGCAGCCTGGCAGCCAGCCCCCGGCTCCTCCGAAAGCTCCCCTTGCACCCTCAGAAAGCATCCCCAGGCAGGGGAGGGGGCCAGGCGACCCCCAAGATGCCACCTGAGACGGGGGGAGTCCTGCCCGCCCCCACTCTGGCAAGCTGCGGACCCCAGGGAGCCAGAACCCCCACCACTGCCACCAGCGCTGGTGCTTGAAGGGCAACACAAAAGCCGGAGTGCTCGCCGGAACGATCCCTGGGCTGGAAAAGGAGCAATAATCCCCTGGATGGTCCAGTGACGCAAAGGTGGGCGCTACTCCCCATCACCTCTGCCCAAATGTGATCAATAGTTCACGTTAATTAGCAACATGCTCCTCCCGCTGCCCACCCAGCAGTAAACCGTGTCCCCTTGTCCCTGGTTTTCTTCCCTTCTCTTAAATCACGTAACACCACGAGGTTAAGCCTTGGCACGAGCCCCCGGCTCCCATCGCCCCCCGTGGGGGACGCAGGAGAGGTGACAAGCTGCCCCGTCCTTCGCTGCTCGCCCTTAGGGAAAGCCATCTGAGGAAGAGCCCCGAACGAAAACACGGATGCTGTACCGGCCTCGAGCGCACAGACGCCCTCCCGCCCCTCCGCCTGCTCTCGGCCCCTCTGTTCAAAACGGGCAGACGGCCCCTTCAGGCAAGGCAGAGACGTCCCTCCACACGGCCTCAGCGGAGGAGCTCGTTACGCTGCCCAAATCCCAGAATTAGATCCACTGGGCTGGTGCGACGTGCCAGCTGCTTCCAGCACCTTCCTCCTGCCACCACCCCAGGCCACTGACACCGCAAAGGAGGCTCGCCAAACTGGTGAGGAGAGGAAAACACCTCGCTTCACGACGGCACCGAATAAAGGAGCACTATGCGCTCGCTCAGGCATCCACATCTGTTTTGTCCTGTTTTCCATGACTACTGGCTGCGAGCAGAGGTCTCACAGGGAGGAGCATTAAGTATTTATTCCAGCTTTCAGTTTTGTCAGCTTCTGATGCCACCAACGTGTTTTGATTCTGCTTGGAAAACTACGTTGCCTTCTTTTTGTTTTGTAATCCAAAACAACGCTGCAGAGGTACCTCCAACCTCACCGGCCGTACCCCAGCTTTCCATCGCTCGGCAGCACACGTCCTGCCACGAACTCAACTCTGTCCGGTGAGACCCACTCCAGTCCCGCCTCTGAACAACCGGTACGTCCTACTCCTCTCTTACGCTGTGATAATATTTAGCTTTGTGAAGTAGTACTTTGCTACACTTAGGAGAATTGAGAGAAAAAAGGAGGAAAATAAAGAAATTAGTACATTCCAGATTCTGGCCAGTACTCTGCATTGCACAAGCATGTGGCACGTGGGAAACACGGAGCTGTTTATAAGCATGAAATAACACTCTCTAGCAACCTTGTGGGGACAAACGTAAAGGCAGCGCGTCCAAGCGACCCTACAAAAATTAGCCCAGAGATCCCACCTCAGGGACAGAAGACGGCACTGTAGTTACGGGTATCTGGGTGAATCTTGAGGAGAGGGAAGTAAGGGGCAGGAAAATATAACCAAACACCTGCCTTTAGACAAAAGCTCAGAAAAAAGAACTGTTAAGAGACAATGGAAGGGGAGTCTCTGAGATTAAGGGGAAAAAATATGAACACTTGGACATCATCCACTGTAAATTACACAGACAGCGGGAAGAATATTGCCTTAGCTCTGATGGGGGATGCAGAGCAAAGGGGATGCTTTCAGCTCCTTCCAGGAGAAATTGCGAGGGGAAATTGCAAAGGGAAGATGTGCGTGCAGACCGCCCCAGGTAATGGCCATTAGGCTGGGAAGCCTGGTTAAAAGTTGCAGGCCTGCCGGCGGTCCAGGTTTAACCACGGATCTCCTTCTCTGGAAGTTTGATAGCCTCATCTTCTGGTTCTCTCCTGCTGCAGGACTCTGTCCTCTAAAAAAATCACACACATACAAAAAAAGCAGGTTTCTAGTTCTTACGCTTTTCTTCAAAGCAGTAAGAAGTCAAATCCTGGAGACTTCAAACTCCTTCCCCCAAAAACAGAAGCTTATGTTTAAATCTCTTTTTTTCCCAGGCAGTGCCAGGGTGTGGAAGGAGAGGAGTCTGACAAGTCCCAAGGCAAAGGGACACCTGCACCAAACTGGACCCCTTTGTGCCCTGTCCTCACCTCTCCAACTGGGAAGTGCTCACAGCCTGCTGTTGCCAAACCCACTTTAATTTTTTCCATGCTCCTCGCTAATTAAACCTTCAGTCAGGTCTGCTTCTCCTCCCACCTGGACCAGCTCAACTCCCTGCTTTCACGTTTTTTCCATTCTTCCCCAGACCCAAGAGATTTAAGTTTCTTGAGTCACCAAGCTTCCGGACGATGGGGTAGGTAAGGAGCCGTCTCTTGGCTCAGGCGAAACACGGTCCCCCCTCTGACTGCCCTCCTCCGGGGCTGGATTTCAGAGCAGAAGAGATTGCTGACAGCGAGCCAAAGGCGCGCAGGGGTAGGGGAGGTGCTGGTCTCCGTGTGCGCACCGCGTCCTCCTTCCTCGCTGCTGCCATACATGATTAATCATCCCTGAGACACGCCTGCTGCTTCCCTCTGGCTCTCCAACAACCACAACAGCGTCGGCAGCAGCAGTCGAGAGCAGAGAGACCTCCTCAGGTTCCCGGCCCTGGCCCAGCGAGTATCTCCAGTGGCGACCTCTGATCCTCGCGCACATCTCTCTCTTGCACGCGCCGGTCTGCCTCACGGCCTGGCAATTAATCGCTCCCCTCCCCCCATTTTCAAACTCGGCTCGTCTCCCACCCCTCCCCCACCCCCCGTCCATCTGTGTCTAATTGCATTTCATCTGTAGTCATTCTCTGGAAAACTCACCGGGAAGGTGTCCAGGAGACTAGCACAAGCTTAAACACGCGCTTGACACGGGGAGCCGGGGGGAGGCTGGCTGCTCTGCCGGGGCGGACTGGGGGCCCGAGGGAGCCGGTCCTCTCCGCAGCCCATCTCTCGCCTCCGGGCTCCCAGCCCGGGCAGGGGATGGGGTGCCTGCCGGCGGGCAGGAGGCTGGCAGCCAGGGAGAGGCGGCAGGCAGCCAGGAAGGGCCAGCGAGAGCCGTCGGGGCAGAGGGGAGGCTGCTCAGATGCCAGCTGGTGCTCCACCGCGGGAAGCGCCTGCTCCCTCCCTCCTCCGCCAGTGGCCTGCCGGTGGGCTCTGCCGAGGCCAAGGTGGGGAGAGGCAGGGTCCTGCCAGCACGACCCACAGCCAGCGGGATCCAAGGGCTCCCCTTGCTTCTGCTCCCCGAGACGCTGCCCCCTTCCCCATGCAGGCCCTTTCCACTTGCATTACCCGTGTTCCTGCCGCATGCACGGACGCATCCCAGCTGTCTCTAGTGTGGCACACACAGCCGTACTGGGCACACAGCTCCTCTGTCCCACCGCATCACCTCGCTGCTGCGCTGATGCCCAGGGCCTCCTGTAAAAACCATAAGCTATCCAGGGGGGCTTGTTCACCCTGGGAAGGGGGCAATAAGCCAGGCTCTGAACGGACAGCACGCCAGGCGCTGCACACCAGCTCACACCAAAGCCCCTCGATGCCACTGCAGTGAGCAGCTCAGCTCTTAATTATATATGAAAAATACCACCACAAAATAGTCCAGAGCATCCAGGGAGCCGTAAACTCACACCCCAGCTTACTGCATGCTAACTTCCCCGCATAAACCAGTTTAACTGCAGAGCGGTTTTACACTGCAAGCAAGGTTTCCTCCTGGGTCATGGGCTATTTAAGGTTTTAGACCTGCACCCCGGGGGCGGAGGAGCACAGTCCACAGGCACATTTCACGTAGGCTGGAGCCCCCCAACTGCTCACACCGCTGCTGGATAACACGAAGGTACGGGCTAACGTGGCTGCCCAAAAGCCCAGCTCGGTTCTAACAAGGGAAAGGTTCTCCACCTTGGCTGCAGTGCCAGTCTTCCGGTTTTGGGGGGCAGGGACTGAGCTACTCACCCACGTACCGCCACCTTAAGCCTCTCCATTTGCTGCCAAAACTTTAAATACAAGAATCCACAGCTCTGGTAAGGGTGACAAATTGACTACAAATCTTCTTGCGTTTCTTTTCTCCCACCAAGCCAGCAGCTCTGCAGGCAGATCTGCGTCCATCCAGGCTGGCGGTGAGGAGAGTGACCACCGCCAGGAAACTCCGAGGCTTTCCCTTTCAGTTGCCTTCCACGGCAATGGCTAGCCACCAGAATCATTCCAAGAGATGCAAACACCGAGGTAAGCAGCTGAGTTACCATGACTAACAAATTACCATTCGCCAGCTGAGTCACAGTAACACTGAACCAACCGACGTCCCGACGGTTTAAGCAAAAGTTTTACTACTTCTTGCAATGAAGAAGGATCAGAGTCAACTGCTACAGCCCAGATGACAATTTATAATCTCATCGCAGTAAATCAACTTGCTGGCAATCGTCTGTTCATACGTTTTGCTCTGCCAGTATCAGACTGAGTCAAACCTTTTGGTTCCACCAAATGCCACAAGCCAAATGCATTTCTGTAGTACAAGTGCAATGCTGTTTCTGGTGAAGATGCAAGAAACTATTACATTTTTATCCTTTTAAGCTCCTAATAGAGACAATTATTCTAATGAAAAGTGCCACACTGAAGCTGTTCATCTCCAGAAGCAGATTGAACGTAAACATATGTAAATATATATTTATATAAGCACAAAAAACATACTGCCTTCTCCCTCATTGTTCCTGAGCATTGGACACCAAACCAAGAATCACAGAAGTTTCGGTTCAGTTCCCCGTTTTGATGCAGACCTTCTGCACCATCTTGAACCACACAGCACAATTTTTTATGAGGCTATAAAATGGGGATGCTACCAGTTTTGAGACAAAGCATGGTAGAATATGCACATCAATGCTTGTGAAAAGCTCTGTACAAAAGACAAGGGTTGTGTAAGTAACCAAATATAAATGCAACACATTCAGCACTGCCCCAGAACTCTGACTTTTCAGTGTACTCTGTAGAGAAGGGTATTTTCCTGATGCTTACCCATTTAATGAAAACAAGTACCTGTGAGAGAACAGACAGCACTCCATCTGCAGATGAATTTTATCTGCTTTCAGTGCTAGCTCAGAGCCAGCACATGCTGGGAGTAAACAAAATCCATTACGAGATGACAATTTGTGACAAATGAGAGCAACACACAGACCGAGGACCACTGAACAAGTCCCTGAGGCCGTCAACATCACAGAAACTACCACCACCCTTCCAAACTCCTGCAGAGGTCAGGAATTGGGCAAGACACACGAACTTACCTGTTCTCCCACTGCTAGCGGCACTCTGCTCCGTGTCAACACACGTCCTCTGAGCTGGCAGGAGAAGTTTTTACTGGCATTGTCTAAACTGTATCGCTACAGTGCAAGGACTGTCAACCCTGACTCTTTCATCAGCCCAGAGTTCTCCTTATCAGAGAAGAGAAGCACAAAAGGGAGAGAGAATTACGTACACACGAGCAGTGTTTCTCCAATGCTCAGCATAAAAATCTAATCAAAATTGTACCAGAATGGTGATGTGAAAAGCACCCTGCCAAGTCAGTAATAAATATAAAATTCATATCTTACATTTCCACAATATATCACCTCTCATCCCGCAGTACTTTACGCATTGTTGGGAGTCGGATGAATCCCCAAATCAGAACAGATTTAGTACTGGAATCTAACATTTTTGTTGGCTTCACATTCATTCAAATTACACCCTTAAGCGAGAGTAGGATAACAGGCACTTAAAATGGCCCCTTGAATGCGGCGGCAGCCATTTTAAACGGGGCCCAACTCCTTCCAGCCACCAGACTCGTTCCCTGAAGTTCGCCCCCCACCCACCCTCTGTCCCTCTCCCTCCCTGAGCCCCACACTAGGTCCCGTTCCCCCTCCCGTCCACCCTGTGCCAGAGGAAAGACAAAGTGGTGGGTTTAGGGCGCACGAACAGCTGGTTCACTGCCATCAGCAGGCCCCACTGATGGCATCCTAACTCCAAACGCAAACCGTCTGATGCTGCGGAGTGCTGCCACTGAGACCTCAGCAAGCTTCAGCGTGAAAGCCAACAAAGCCCCAATCTTCTCAGCTTCCACCGTTCCCAGGCAGTCCCCTGCACAGGCATCATATGCAGCATCTGCAGAGACCAAGAGCTACACGCTGTGCGGCCAGCAGTGGTAACAGCTTCTCCCTTTTGCGAAGGCCTCGTGAACTGGGAGAAAAGTAGAGGTGACAAGGAGTGAAAAGTCACAGTCACCTCCCTCAGTATCCTAATACCCATCACTGAATCCTTCCTGACAGCTGCATTTGCCAACGAGACTGATGGGAACACTCAGCAGTGCTGTTCTTTCTCATCCTATCAATACGCCTGTGTATGACAAAATGGTGTTCGGTTTTTGCCCAAAGATTTCGCATTCTGAAAGACAGATGCATAAAAGATAAGAGATGTTAGAAAACCCTGAGAAATGCTACAAGTGTTACTAGCAGTAGGTACCTTGAGACAGAAGTGCCGATTGTAGTCCTCCGCCCATCACACCACACCTGATCACTGCAGGTCTGAATAGGGAACGCAGCTTCTAAAAGCTCAGCTAACACTGAGGTGTCTAAACAAAGACCAGGTTTTCATGCCTGCTCAGGAGCTATGAGCAGCGGGTGTTCAGTCCTCCTAAATTCTGACGTTGCCTTTAGTGAGCTACAGATGATCTCAAACTCCTTTTCTGCCTCATCACGGGTGGCAGCACAGCTAACCAGGGATGGCAGCAGTGAAACGCATCCCAAGGTTTCCCTTTTGTCAGTGAGGTTTTGGACGATCTTTGTATTTTTCATATGAATATCTATTCACTTCTTGGTGGCGCTGCCTACAAACCAAGTATTTGGGGAAGAAAAAACCCTTAGAAGCCACAACAATATGGATGATTCAAAGTAGTCCATCCAAAGAAGGAAAAAGGAGCTACTAATACTTGGAGATGCTTCCAGGAGGAGGTACGTGATAAAGGTAGGAGTCTAGGTAAAGGTAGGTAGTTCCAAGTACATTTATCTGCATATACACTGATGAAATCAGGACAGTTATTTCACCTCTGACAGCAGAAACACAGCTGCAGCACACTCGAGAATCAATTCCTGATATTACAAATAAAAAACAAACCAAAAAACGCAAACCATCCCACAATGTCACTTAGCTTTACAGTGAGACAATAAACTGTGCATCGTTTGTCTTCCTTTCCCTAGTACAGGTAAGGCCCTAGAACAGCATCACCCCAACTGTGGTCCTCAGGTCACTGCCAGCCTGTGAAGCGTAACAGGAGGTCCGTGCAGCGCGCTATCTGCAAACACCGCTCAGCGAGCCACGGCACCTCGTAAAACTCCACGTCCATCGCCCGGTGTCATTTTTCTCGTTATAAACGCTGACCGTGTTTATGCCGATATGACAGATAAGCATTTACATCTGAATGTAAAACATCATCCAGAGCCCATCCATTTTGACCAAAGGGAAGCGACAGCGTGAGACCCTTCCTGAAAAGAGCCACCCACCACAACTGCAACATCAGCATTTTCTACTCACGGTCATTGCAATGGTGCGTGGGAGACGCAGGATGCATCGGTGGACAGTCTCCTGGAGAAGACTCTTGTAACAAAGGTACCTCTGTGGACAGGTGGGCACCGCTGCACGCCAACAGCTGTGCTTGCTGCACGTGCTCTGCAGTATTATGAGCAGTCTCCTCTGGAGCTCACAAGCCCCAGATTAGAATCGCAGAATGGTTTGGGTTGGAAGGGACCTTAAAACCCATCCAGTTCCAACCCCCTGCCGTGGGCAGGGACACCCTCCACTAGGGCAGGTTGCTCCAAGCCTCATCCAGCCTGGCCTTGAACACTCCCAGGGATGGGGCATCCAACAGCCAGGGATGGGGCATCCAAATTGGTTTGGTGGCAACCATACCTGAAAGCCAGCATTTAATTCTGGGCTAAATCTGTTCAAAACACTCATGGTAAGATAGAAGGTTGCAGAAGAGCAACAAGTACATCACCAAGATGCAGAAATCAATTTACAAACACAAGGTCTAAATAGGAGGGAGAGCTTGCTAAGCAATGGCCAATGAGCTGGGAAATGAACTGAACAAACCTCTGACAGGCACAAACCAAAAAAGGGGATTGTTCAACACTGCCCGGACTGCGCTCAGGTCCAGTGGAAACCAAGAAAAGTAACACATGGGCCTGTTGCTGCATGAGGAAAAGAGGACAAATCACCTTAACAGCGAGGCATACGGTCTCATCTTCTCAGGTAAACATTGGAAATGGCATCACTTGGGACAGCTAAAACTAAATTGAACGCAAACACCAGAAAACGGGCGGAAGGAAGTGTCACAGCTACTGTGTTTCGGTCATGTGTAGAGCCAGGTAATCAGCTAAGTGGGGTGGGGTGTTTCTGCTGTTGCTGGCTAAAAGATATGCAGTTCCACGCTCACTCTTCACTTCCACCCTGCCGTTGCCTACCCAGGCTCCAGTGTGGCACGGTCCCTGTCACACAGCAGCGCGACACACCTGCACCTACAGTACTGCAAGAGGCTTCAGGCAGCACCTCCGCTCTTGACTCTATGAGGATAATCAAATAACCAACCATGCTGAATCAGGCTGGTTGGTTGTTTTGCTTAAAATTAATTACTCGTTGAAGTCAATACATGTTTTGAGTAGAGAAGGCCTTTGTTAAAGATTCACCACATTCACCCCTTCAATTAAGGTTTTAAATGTTCACATTCATAGATTCATTTACATCTCCCACTTGTCCTTCAGCAATGCCAGAAAAGACCAGAGTTTACACTCCTGGTGCCTCAAAGGTAAAAAAAAAAGGGAAAATAAAACCAAATCCTCCAGAAAACAACAAAACAAAAAAATACACCAACCAAATGAAAAGAAGACCAAACCCAAACCTACCAGGTCTTTTACCCATCTCTAGAAAGAAGCAATGGTGTTCAAGCTGAGCTGTTTAGAAACCTCTTCCCTCTGACGTGCAATATTGCGGCTCTAAGATGAATTAGAGGAGCAGTTCTGGCAACTGCGGCATCACTGGGCACCAGAGAAGGGGGGCACCGAGCCCCCCAACCCAGACGTAGGTCTGAAAGGCCTCACCCAGCATCTCTGTACCTCAACTCGGGCTGCGTGAAGAGGGCAGGTCGGGAGGGGGGATCCAGACTCCCTTAGCAAGAGGGCCCGGACGTGTCTGCATGGGTGAACGCACTGGACCCCAGTGACAGACAGGTACCCCCGTGATGGACACGTAACCAGGGTGGCAGGGCCATTTGCATATGTTAATTACAATGTCAAGGTGTTTTCGCCTGCCGTGCTCACTTCTTCAGGGGGAAACGGTGGCGGGATGCGACTCTACCTGTGCCATGCTGGTGACGTCACGGGCTGCTATTTCCAGCCCGGTTGCCATGGAAACCACCAGGCCTCAGCACCAGTTAGTGGTTCAATATATAATTTACTTATTCTTTTTCACCCAAGTGATTAGGACTCAAAATACAGAAGCATCTCACAGACCCTCACATCCTCTGATCATTTCGTAGGAATTTCTGGAAGGCAACAACCAGCCTGAAATACTGAGCTGTGCACTCTCCGGGGGGGTGGGGGGAGGTAAACAAAAGCCTAAAATAAGGAAAAAAAACCCCAATCCTCTTTTCCCTGCCCTACCAAGTTTCAAGAGAGACAAATGCTCTTGGACTCCTGAAAGATTTCACAGGGGTGACACCGTCTGAGGGAGACGAGCCAGTGGCAATGGAGATGAAAGCCCAACATGGGAGGTGCCACATCCAGCAGGGCCTTTGGTCCGTCTCCCTGTGTCCCGCAGACATCCGCTGCCCGACGCTGCTGATGGCAAGGGACATCCCATCCCACGCCACTGGTGATGGGTGGCAGTGGCACCCCTGAAAAGTCTCCCCTGGCCTCCACAGATGACCATGGTGCATTAAGGAACAAGCCTCTCCTCCTTATTAACCTTGGGAACAGCAGTTATGAGCACGGCTAGTCAGTGCAACACCCGCGTGAGCCCCGGGGGACGGCAGCCCCTCTACCCACCCCTTCTTGTAGCCCCGGACTGCAGCGGTTGCCTCTATTTCCCATCACTTTTTAAACTAGAGCTGCGGTCAGAGGTGAGGTGATTTCTCTGCTTTTCCACTGCCTAATTAGTCACTGCAGAAGCTCATGTGAGACCCAAAGGTCAACATACTGGTCCAGTGAGAGAAAATACAAATATTTTTACTGGGAGAATTTTCAAGTGATTCATCTACCCTCAGGTAGTTTTAAAGTACCAGCCTTCACGTTTCTTATTGTGCTTCATTATTTTTTAAATTGGTTTCTTTCAAAATGGGAAGTTTTAAGCATTAATTTTGAAACCCAGCTGCTTTGTGGCTGAACCACGCGGTCTGGCAGAACAATAGGAACAGCAGCACCCCCCAGCCCCCCCCGTTTCAGACCAGCATCGGCCACCCCCTTCTTATTTCCCAAAACGAGTCAACACAAACCATCCCCACTGCATCCCTTCTCCTTGCTGCTCCTTCCTCATGTGCAGAGCTGGCAGTAGGGAAAAGAGGACAACCACCACCCAGACCCAAACAAACAAATCCAGAGGCGTTACCGGGCACAGTTTTAAATCAGGCACATTATTCCCTAAAGAGTAAAAGGAAAAAAAAAAACCAAACACAGCCAAGAATCTTTCCGTAATTACTTTTTGTTGATGTTCTCGAATGCTTTACACATTAGGAAGTTCTCATCTACAGCAAAGGACAACAATTTGAACGCCACCAGGACAAGTTGGCAGGGGACCGTGCCAAACCATTAACACTTTCAGGAGTTCAAGGGATTATTTTCTAGGGAAAGGAGGGTGCCATCAGACACCAGTATGACCTCAACAGCCAGTTTTAGAGGTCTTCCCGCTCCAAATTATTTAATGTGGTAATTTAGAGTGGTCAGATGCTTAAAAAAAAAAAAAAAAAAAAAGAAAGCATCATTTTGCCCCAGGTTCAGAAACACAGGGTAATGCCCCAAAAGTAAAAAAATCAAATAAATGTAATCTATGAAGCCAACCTGAATGAACCTTTTTTCTTATTTCCTTCCTTTTCTTTCCTCCCTTTGACTCAACCCACCTTCCTCCAAACCACTGCTTTCATTTGTGCTCCACTTCCTTTCCTTCTCTCAACTGCGGCATATCCTTTCCTCTCATCCTTTTCCATAATCCTCCACACTCCCTGCAGCTCCACACGAGTTTCCCTCTCGTACCCCTTGGTATGAAATGCCCATTCCTTTTTTTCCATCACTGGTCCCTTACTGTTCTCATGCTCTCACCCTAATTCTGCTGGGTCACAGGGTGCTTCCCTCCTGCTCTAATATCAGGATCTGGTCCATGCTCACCTGAATTCAACAGGCAGAAAACCTTTCAAAGTTTACCAGGAGCTACCCTGATTTCAAAGCTGACAGAAATAAAAGATACATTTGTAAGTGACTGAGCAAAGCCCACCTGCGAAGGCAGTAGCAAGGCCCGGAATAAAACGCAGAATCCGGCTGCTCCGTACTTGGGTCACTTCATCATCTAGAACCAAATCACAGTATCGACAAATCGGAACAGATATGAGTCTAAACCAGAAACAGTCACTGAAAAAATAACGTCTTTTGGCTGTACATCAAGAAGTATGATTAAAAAGATTATTAAGTGTTTCTATTTTGGGGAAAGAAAAAAAAACACACGCACAACAACAACAAAGAATGTCTTTAAAACCCCTTTGTTACAGCAGCTCGTTTCACACAGGGAATGAGGCAAGAAAAACATGTTGCAGTGACTTGAGCTATGGGAAAATGACTGATACTTTGGATGGAGCTGACAGCTGACTTCAGAGTCATCACTAGGGCTAACATCTTCCTTCTCCGCGCAGCCTACAGTGGTCTGGCACGTCTCAAAACTCGAAAGAAAAAAAAAAAAAGAAGAAAAGCTGCTGATTTCATAAGGAAGTAGCCTAAGAAGCTGTTTGGAGGATGAAGTCAACTACATATGGTTCTATTTATTTGTTTGTTTTGGGGTGGGGAGAGGGAGTCAGTGGCAAATTCTCAGCCCTAACAACCAGCTCACAATAAAAGCTTACCAAGTCAAGAGTTCCTCAAGGAAAAGAAACTCTTAAACTTTGTATTTATTATATAAATGCCAACATATTTGCAAGATTCCAAAACTCAGGCAGCATCCCGCTCCAGTGATTAAAGAGCATTTCTCCTTAAGGCCACCGTTTGAATCCCGGATAAACTGTAATCCCAAACTGCCTTCGCTAGTGGGTCAATATAATTTACACAACCCGCTCCCGCTGTGCGTACGGAGGTGATACAAAACAGGTACACGAGACAGGTCATGTCCTAATGCACACTTAGACCTCCACACCACAAGCCAAACACAGCTGCACATGAATTGCACGACCAAAGGTTTCTGCAGGAAAAAACCCAGCCCCCTGGGAAACAAAGCACAAAAATATCCCTTCTCTGTGCTTTATGAATGAGAATTCGTACAGAAAAAGGCAGGAAATGGGGTAAGGTTGCTTTCTCCCTCATTCTCTACAGTGTGGCTGCAACGCACACACGCGTTCATAGGCTTAAGGCTACAGCGGCATGCTGGTGTATAGCTGCAGCGCATCCAAGCGCTGGCCACTTGGGAAAACTTTGAAATTCAAGAATTCCGTGACTCTGATCCTACAACCGTTACCAGTTGGGAGCTAACATACATTTCTTTTTTTTTTTTTTTTGTTCATCCTGAAGCTTTGAATTATAATTTGCTCATTAGCCTAATAAATATCTCTTCGTTGTGTGGCCTGTAACAGCAGAAACAGCAGTTACTGTAACAGCTCCCCACTGCAGCAAAGGAAGCTCGTCCGACCTCGGCATCCCTCAGCACCTTAAGCAAACACGGATCCAGCATAGCCGTGCTCCTCGCGGGCCTTTCCTGCTAACCCAGGCGCGACTCTCCTCTCTCCGGAGCGCGCGCAGGCTCTTCTCCAGTCACAGGAGAAATATCTCATCCCCGGAGGTTTTCTCCATCTGCTCCCGGTAAAAAAAAATTAACAATCTATAGTACAGGGGCAACACGTGCTGTAAAAAAGGTTCGCTGGCTCAACTGCTATGGCTGTGCTGAGCATTTCGGTTGTGACCAACATAACTTCCTGCCATTCCACTTTTCCCAGGTTGCCCCTACATCTGTCCTGAATAGATGTGAAACTCCTATTCATACTTGAGCCAGAGCCTGGCAAAAATTCCCCTCTTAGAATGGAAGGGTAAGAAAACCAAGAGGTACTAACAGTTAACAGATTTTTATTTTTTTAAAAAAACTTCTCAATGCATATAAAAATGACCCCAAAATAATGAGTCTGGTTTTGTTTGGGGTGTATTTAAAAAAAAAAAAAAAAGCTGAGATTGTGATTCTGATTCTGTTGAAACCTCCCCTGGCCCATTCCCAAAGCATATGTGTGATGAGAAGAGTGATGACTCTCCCAAATGTACTAAATAGGGCAATTTTGGGACCTCCTCCAAGATCTCTCTCCATCTGTCCATCTCCTGCCCAGCAATTCACCGTGTCCCCCAAATCCCTAACTCCACTACGTACTCCAGCCCCAGCACTGGCTCCCATCTCCCAGCCTGGTCATATTACATCCCAGAGCAACACCTTTGCTCTTCCTGGAGTTCTCTGTCTCCTTTACCGACTGACACCAGGGAAATGACCCGGTTTTCCATTCCCAAAGCCAGTTGGTCCCTGGGGCACAAAGGGGCAGAACCCACTGTTTGCCAAAGGGAGAGGGCCAATCCTATGGCACGGGTCTCTCTCTTCCACTGCAAAAACTGGCATCAATCCCAAAAGCAGAGGCACCAAGCACCGCCTCCTTTCGACACCCGCTCACACTAGCTCCAGCAGCTCACTTGTCCCGTTTCCCTTCGGCTTTACTCTTCAAGAAAGGCTGAACCTCCCAGCATCGTTATCAGACCTAATCCAGACCTGCTGAAATCCCATCATTTGCCTGCACAAAACACAGAAAGAATTAGCACCGATCTTAGTCCCTGGACCACCACTTGCCCCTGGTCACAGCAGATTTAAGTACTGACATTGCACGTGCCCTGAGGAGGTGGCAGAAAGACTCTTCTGCCCGCAGCAGGTGAGAGATGGACCTGCAATATTCCTGGGAATCAGGTTTTTCCCCTTAACCTTCTGATTTACAGCACAATCGATAGGTTTCTGCCCACTGCTGCCACCCCCTTTAGTTTCAGAATTGATGAGCAGCAGCGCTCCGCGTTATTGTGTTACAAACACTGGGAAATGCCACTGAGGCGAGCGCTCGGCTCAGCCACGCGCGGTCAGCACACGGCAGCCGGGCCGGGTGTCGGGAAGCCCTGCACGGACCCGGCCGTGCCAAGGCAGCCCGCTCCCTCCCCTCAGCAGCCCTCGCCGATGCCGCCCCTTGGCCCCCAAGGTTCTGCCAGCAGAGATGATGATCTCGGGTCTCTCTCCCTCTCGCTCCCGTATACCCACACGCGCGTGTTGTATCTGATCACTTCACAGCCCTGCGACACCCTCATCACGCCCTCGTGAAGCTGGGAAATACTACTAAATGGGGATAATGGAAAAGGGCAAAGGATAGAGGCAGACAAGTTGTCTAAGTAAGATGAAGACAAGTTGTCAGATAACACATCGAGGCAATCCAAGTCCTTACTTCAGCTGAAAGGGGCAATCAGGCCTCTCCTGCCTCTTCCCTCTCCCCCCAGCACATTTCCCTGACTCAGTCTGGCTGAAAAATGATGTTTTCACCAGCTTAGTTTACCACAGAGCACTTGCAGCAGTAACAAGGAACATGGAAGGCAACTGGGTCCATCCTATTTGGCAACCATGCTGATGTGTATCTGCTTCAACCCACCACAGAGCCATGCCCCTACAAACACCCTGAAACCCGCCACCCGAACCCCAACGCTGCCTCATCTCCGAGCCGTAGATTTCAACTCCAAATCGTCAAGGGTACAGATTAAACGTAAGCCTGCTTCCATGCGGGTCTGTCCATCTGCTTCCCTTCCCCCAGCTCAGCCGGAAGGGGTTCAGGACTAATTCCTGCTTTCCTCGTCAGACGGCCACAGCTTACAAAGGGGAGCCCTCCAGCGCATCCTTTTCTGGAGATGCAGAGAAGCTAAACAACATCATCAGCAGAGGCAAGCTCAGGTTTGAACCGTGGCATGTTGAGTCCTCATCCAGCACCTTCCTTCTAGAGTTATGGCATAGCTCCTCTCCTTTCCTTGCCCTGCACGTGTTGTGAACAACACAGCATCCACGGCACTGCCAATACAACTTAATAGGAACCTGCAGCTTGACAAGCAATTACTGCATCGCATCAACAAGTACCTGGACCGTATCTTGCCACCCAATCCTGTCCTTTCACCCTCCAACACCTTTTGAAGGCGTTTTCCAGGAAAAACGTATCGCACACCAACTTCCACAGTCAAACAGATGTAAGAATGCCTTAATTACGCCGCAGTAGATCACGTGCCTTTTCAACGCTTTAAGGAAACAAAGCACAAACCAAAACAAGCCTCTCCTCCCCCTCCTCACAGCAGAGCCTGAAGGCACAGCTGGATCCCGGCTGCTGGTGACAAAGTTGGTTTACGCAGCCACCGGTGCTCCCTCCATCCCCTCCTGCTGTCCCCAGGCGTGACTGGGAAGGGGAAGCAGGATCCGTTTTGATAAGGACAACCACCAAGAAACTGCTCTGCCCACTACCTCGGCCCTGCTGTAGCTCAGCAGAGAGCCTTTATGCCAGCAGGACAGGGGATATTCTGGGCAGCCGGACAACACTGCATTCCTTTCTCGGTGAAACGTGCATGAAATGCAGTCTTAGCCAGACACTTATTACTGGTTAAACTAACACTTTCCAAAGAATTAAAAAAATAATGTAATCAATATTCCCAACTGGCTCAGACGCTCATATCTACAACGGAAGGAGAAGAGAAACATTAAGAGGGACTAGAGAGGAAAAAGAGAGTGTTTTCAGATGAAATAAGGAATGTGAGAGAGAACTGACCAGAGATGGCCAGGAAGCTTTTTCCAGAGTCACGCAGCTGCACAGGAGCTTTTTGTACCAGAGGACAGCTTTTATGGCAAGCCAGAAGCAGCTGCTCTCCCTGAAGGAGTGCAAGGTAGGGGGTGATGAGAAGGGAAAGGAAGAGGGACGCTCCAGCAGCTGTGACTGGGACCAGTGGATGATAAGCTATAAAACACAATTGGCTGGATGTATGGATAAGCATAAACAGAGGGGTCCCTTGTTTTCATCTCCAGTGCCTGCCTGCAGTGGCATGAGGCTCCCTGCATACTTGGACATGGAGACAAGTGAAGTTTCTTAGGTGCAGGCATCACCCGAGAGGAGGCCTTGCCAAATCCCAGCCTCTGCAGCCACAGGATCCAAGCACACGGTGTTGCTTTGAGAGTTCAGAAAAAAAACTAGCCAGGCTCTTAATTCAATTAGACTTTTCTACGGATAATGAAAACATCCACAGTGGTATCAGATGGGAAATCAGTTATAAACTAGTACAGACCCTCACATTTCAAAGCACAATAAAGCCAACTGACAGACACATCAAGGAGCAGCTTCTGTCTCAGGTTCATTGCTCCAAACCAGCCACAGCGGAGTTGTTCTTTACTTTCCAACCAATGCTTGGTCTCAGCTCCAGCATCGCAGCCGGCTCCAGCGTCCAAGACGGCCTATCAAACCGAACGGGTCAGTGGCCCAAGCAGCACGGTAAGCCTCTGGCACCTTACGCTACAATGCGCACGAAGCGAAGACCGTGCTTCTTCAGCTCCACTGTGACCCCCAAGGACCCACCCACCACAGGGAAGTTTGGGGCGACCAGCAACTGATGGGTTTGCCACTGACAAGAACCCCAAACATTCCTCTGAACACGAGACTTCATCGCTAACCTGCCATTTTTACTCGCCACAAATGAGTTTTGGATTTGTCCTGGAGGCAGAAGAGGCAAGAGATTCTGCTAATTGCTCGTCTCTTTTTGACGCCTTATGAAAATCCTGCGTCTCTGCCAGCTCTTTCGTGTTGGTCATTTGCCCACAATTAGTCAACATCAGCAGACCACTGAAGCAAAAGAGAGACTGATTTTGAGGAGGACCAAGTCACAGGCATCACGCACGGGATCCCAGACAGCAAAACCAACAGTTCGCTCTCTCTGTGTCTCGGGATGGAGCTTACCCTACAGCTTCCGACAGCAGCTCACTGGCCGCCCTCAGACCGTCGGCAGCAGGAGAGGAGCGATGGGGTACAGGGTCTCCTGGCATCCAGCTCTGCAACTCCAGGCAACTCATTTGAGCTCATTCTCAGGCCAGGGCAGAAAAGAACTAACAGCACCTCACCACTGACAGAGCTCCGACACACAAACCGAAATACCCCAAATCCTCCCAGCAGGATGCCACGGTGACAGGCTGGGAAGAACCAGTGACAGTAGATGTGATTCATACATCAAGCACCTCACTCAATGTTGTCCATCATTCACATTTATCTTATGTAACCAAAATAATTGTTAAAAATCCAGCTCTGTGGGATATGGCCTCAAGAAGTTTGGGCTATCCCACTGCATCAACCTGCAATCCAGACGCAGAAAAGTCCTATGAGAAACAGGAATAACCTGCAAATATCAGGAGAGCAGATGCCCCTTCCCAGTAAGGCTTAAAGATCACAGTCCTCTCGGGCAAAAACGTGTCTTACAACAGAAACTCAGTGGAGGGGACTAAGAAGAAGGACTGAAATGTAGTGCTACATCTAAGATAAAGCTCTTCTGAAGAAACGAGGCCAACAGCCACTGTGCAAAACCCAGCATGGCCCATCTTCACCTGAACTGCCCACCCACGGGGTCTAATCAACAGAAGCACACGGAGGGACAGGCCAGACGGGTAAATGCAGGTGAAACAGAGGGCCTCTGCGAGGTCTCTGCGACCTCCGCTCCCCCCAAGGCACAAGCTGGAAGTCACCACTCAAAAAAGCTAATGGAATAAAGGGGGAAGGCAGGGGGGCGAGGGGGAGATTGGACTCTGGTTTTGAGATTCTGGTACCTGAAAGAGGCTAAATGGCTAGCTGGAGCCTAGTAATCCACTCTGCTAAAACCCCCTGTGTGCAGACCCAGAACAATGCTGATTTTACACGAGAAACCAGGAAACAAGGTGGAGGGAGAACGCAGGACAGTGCTGTGTTTCTGCATTAGGATTTTTAAGTACACTGCAGGATCTCTGTCTCAGAGTGCTCATTGAGTTACATCAGACCGTAATGGCCTGTTGATTTTGAGAGATTATGGCAGTGCTGCTGATGCAGGGGGAGAAGAGATGGAAGGAAAGGGAAAAGGTGATGTATCAGCCAGCGTACACGCACATTTCAGATGATTACCTACACGCCTGTGCGAGAGAGACAGGGCAGATCACAGCGGGACCAGGACCGGGCGGGGACTGCGCACAGGACCCCGTTAGTAAGCTGGGCTGGCACGTCAGGCGGGTTTGGTCCATCCCCGTTTCATTCCCCCGCAGCAGCAGATGCCAAAAGCAACATTTCTGCAGGGGAGTCCCAGCCAGGGCTGGCAGGACCAGAGCCACACGGCGTAATGGAGGAGGCGAATCCCATGTGTTCAAGGCGTGTGGCGCGTTCCTGAGATGGATTCAGTCTCACTCTGCCTGGCTGACAACTTTGCCTGCCTGCTTTTCTCTCTCTCCTGGATTTCACAGAGAGATGGTATCCTTTCCTTTTCCTTTCTTTGCTCCCGGGCACAAGCAATCAAGAACAAAGGATGAAAGAAAAATGCAGTGGGGGGGAGTGAGGCGGGGGAGGGACATTTGAGAGTTAGGGAGCAATCTTTAGTGGAGAGAGGAGAATTAAAATTAAAAAAAAAAAAAAAGAGGAGGAAGAAAGGAGATGCAGAGGCTTGGAAAAAAACAAAATATGCAAATGAGGCTGAACAAAAATCAAGAGCTGGAAAAAAATAAAATCAAACCACACCAAACAAACCCACCTCTCCATAAGCTCTCTGTCTCTCACAGAGAGGGGGATGCCATCAGGGTAAGGGGTTCCCGAAGCCTTCTACCACCTTCCACCTCCAGCAGACACCCGTGGCTCTCTGCAGGCAGGCGATGTGCCCTCTGGGGCATAGCGAGGGAAGGCAAGAGGGAAGAGTAAAGCGATTCTGGAGCAGTGAAAATCCCTGTTTTCTCTCTGAGGTAGGAAGCTGTGGGGCAAACAGAACCAGCCAGGTGCTTCTAACATGATGTTTGTCAAACAATCTGATTTCAAGCTTCACTGGAGTAGTCCCTCAGCAGCTGCTTTAATCTACCACAGCACTTCTCCCTCACAGCACGCTGCGTTCCCCTTGTCCCTCCTCCACTCTTCCACCAGGACAGAGGTCCCCCAGGAGCAGACCCCTACCCTGGCCGGCAGTGGCTTACCCGGCAGACCGACCCACCTCAGGCCACACCACCAGCCAAGCAAGATCAGGCTTGGACTGGAGGTTTCCAAGGGGTATCCAGCTGCACAAGGGGGATTTTCTTGCTGCAGGTGACACGCTGCTTTCAGTGCACTGCTCAAGGGTGGGCTGTCAGCGAAGGTGGCCTCTTCCCTCCGGTCCATGGAGTAACTCACTCATCCATCAGCTTGTTCATTAGTGGCAACAGAGCCGGTGCTGTGTTACAACATGCCATAGTGCAGCTACCCTTCTACTCATCATCATTTATTTCTTCTCCTTCCAAGGTATGGCAAAGCATCAGTGCGTGCTCCTCAGCTGGGAACAGCGAGAGGTGTAAAAGGGAACTGGGAAGCAGCAGGATTCCTGGCTTTTAGACCAGCTCTGGGGCTGACTCACCTGAAATGCCACTTTTTAGTGCCAGTAGTGCTTGCCTTTCATGTAAAGAGCAGCTCCTTTCCCCCAGCTTTCTGTTCTCCTTCCTGCCCACGTTTCTACACCAAATGTTATTAGTTGTTTGTCCAGTTCTGCCTGCAAATGTCTTAAGTTAGGGATGTATAAGCTAGGGGTTGTTTTTTTTACAAAACAAAACGTTAACAAAAATTGTTATCAATACCAGAAAAATGGATTATTACTTTTACTTACTACCAAGGAGCATCCTTTACGTTAGTAAACGTGAACTGCGTAGAACCACAAATCACAGCTGTGTTGCAAGCGCTAGTTAGAAAACAACTTCAAGAAGCTGCCAAATTGCACGGCAGAGGTGCCTACACCACAGAGGTGCCTACACGGCGGTGGGGCACGTAAAGGCAAATGTGAAGCCCTGCACCAGATTTCACAAGGGCTGCGCCTACCGAGGCGGAGCAGAGAAGGGAAGCTGTGCACATATGGAGGGCAGTATGTTGTCTAAGGGGAAAACAGTGAGAGAACAAATACACAGGGGTGAGGAGGGGAGAGAGAAGAGGACAGCAAGTTTTAGTAGAGCTCTGTGCCAGGCAGCTCGGTAACCACAAAGGTCTCTCGCACCTCCAGCAACCAGAGTGGCTGCAGGCACCAGTTGTATTCCCCAGGAGCTCCCTCGCTCCCAAGCACAACCCCCCTACCCAGAGACCCCGAGGGAGGCAGAGCAGGAAGACGTCTCAGTTCACATCTTAGCCGGGTCTGTGTCCCCATCAGTAAGAACTGCCACCACAACTGACACTAATTGGTTCTCTTGTCATGCTGCAGAGGTGACAAGGACCACATGGGCACCGACAAGCAGCCACCCTCTCCCCGGTCCCTTCAGGTCACGGCTAGGTACCCTGGTAGGAACGGCGTGTGTGCATAGCTGGTATTGCCACGATGTGTGTGATGCCTGCTCCGTGAATAAAGAGCATCACTATCTGGAGCTGTCGAGCCTGCGTCACTCACTGCAAGAAGTGGGGGGGGGGGGGGGGGGGGGGGGGAGAGAGGAAAGACAACTACCAGCTTAAACCAGATTTTACTGGTAGGAGCACCACCACAATCCAGGCTCTCAGGGACTTTACAAGGGAACCTGAAACGTTACCAGCTGCAGTTGCAGCCTCCATACCCTCCTTCAGCCTGGAAAAACAACAATTAGCACGCGTGTGCGTTAGTGCATGCATGTGTTTGCATGAGCCTGCACTGCAAACACACACAATAAACAGAGCGAGGACGAAAGAGATTGTTGCTTGAAGCTCACAGAAGCTATTTGTAAAAATCAGCGTGCAAGTGAGAATGAAACATAGGCAAGAATTACTTTCATCTTTCTGGGAGGGAGAAGGGGGGCAGGGAATTAAGCACACACACCCCCCGAGCAATGCCCAGAAAGAATTATTCTGCTCGTGATAAATGCACTTTTCTGGTTCTGTGAAAAATCTGACATAATGAAAGTACCTTGAATGCAATTACCAGCACTTGTTTAGCATGGCAGGGCATTGCACTGCCACTGGGCTCGCTCCTCTCTGCTCCCAATTAGCATGCCAAGTACTCCAGCCACACACATGGGCTCACGGGTCAGGGATTGGCGCGGAGGAGCAGCAACCAGCTACCTGCCCTCCAATGAGGCAGCGAGCGATGTGCTGCCAAGCTCCGGCTTCCTTCATTTTACATCCTCCCATCCCTATCACACTCTTTTCCTCCACTCCTCCAGGGTCTCTGGAGGCAGTGATAAAAACCGCAAACTCTCCCCCTCCCCTCTCAGCTGGTCTCATTCACGGCTCATGGCAGACCCGGTTTCCTCTGGGGACTCACTAATGAAGACGGCCAACGTTAATCTCTTTCCCCCTCCCTGACGGGTCGATTTATAGTTCCACGGAGAGTCCTGGATTGCAGCCAGAGGGCTTGACACATTCTTCTTGTTCCAAGACGGAAGGGGGGGGAAGAGACAGGCTTATGCACACACACTGAAGACACACACACACACACATTTATGATTTGGATTTAGCTGGAAGATGCAGCTGGGAAACCTGTTTACCTGTTCCGAAACAGCAGCTGAAGGGAACAGTAACCAACGGCCCTTTTGTATATATGTGTATACTCCAAACATCCTGGTGTTTCCATAGCACCTCTTTCAGCCCAAAGACCCCAGATCACAGGGATCACTCCCTCTCACCAGGACGAAATAAAGCATCAGTTGTGTGCCAGCAGCGTTACCCGTGAGTCATTAGGGGAGGAAGCAAATGGTAACTTCTCCAGGGTAATCAGCAGGGGGAGGGGGAATTTTAGACAGGAAGAAAGGCATGAACTGGAATCTGGCCAGGACACCGAGGTCACTGTCCCCTCATCTCATGAAAAGTGCAGTGGGATCTTTAACAATCGATTGATCAAGGCCTCGGCTCTACCGCTCATCCCTAAGAGGTTCCAGCAGTAGTTGCAGCTCCTCCAAGAGTGATGCTGGCGTATGACTCGGGAGTGGCTCAGAGAAACGCACCCCTCTCGTACCCCCCTCCTGCCTTTCTACGGCGCTGCGTGGCATTGCCCACACTTGTCCTCAGACCTGTCATTCCCACGGCTACACCTTCAAAGGAGACCGGAGCGAAGGAAAGACTCCCGTGTTTACCACTGAGCTATAAGGGAGTATCCCTTGCTCCCCACCAGCAATTTGTTTTTCGCCCCCTTGGCAGCCGCTGCTGTAGGCTCACCGCATCCCCCGACTCCACGCTGTTCGCTTGGTTCAGGTCCCCGTCCGCAGGCGGGACTCGCCCGCGATGACAGCACGGCTCTGCTAATAGGGTCAGTCAGTGAGCTACTGCTGCAGAGCCGCAGGGGAGCACAAAACACCGGCTTTATTCCTGTAAGACCTATACATTACCTCCTCGCCCCCGCCCCCCCGGGAACCAAGTGGCGGATTTAGAAGGAGCACTGTCAAGTCATTTAGGCCCATTATTTTGCACTAGAAGAAATGGCCTTTACAAAGCTCAATGGAAGCACGCTCTCATTCCATCTTTAAGTAATCTTGAAGGTTTCAATTGCAGGGCTGTAAACCACAATGCAAAAAAGCACAGACAAATAGATCAGATCAGATATGAGACTGCCCAGACACCGAGTTCCACTTGCCAAGCTGACTGCAGAGCAAAAATAGAAATGAGCACTGCACGTAATTATAGTATTTTACATTTCCACTGCTCTTTCCATCCTGAAAGATCCCCAAGTGCACACACATGTGCATGCATGTGCATACAGAGAAGCGGGACGTTGGGAAAATTCACTTGCTTGTGAAAGAGACCAAGGAATCGTGGCCCAGTAATAACAGCTTGTACTGAACCAAAGCCTTAATTAACACACACACACAGAGGCTCGTAGAAAATCATTATAATGTGAAAGACGACTAAGCCAAGCCACAGCAATCTGTAGATCAGCGGCTCCAGCACTTCTGCTGCTGCTCAGCGTTTCCCCCAAAACAGAAGATTAGAAACTGATCTTTTATTAGCTCTCACCCTCTGTTTCCCAATGAAACTCCACTCTGGTACCGTAGGGCAGGGGCAGCTCTGCAGGGGTTGATCCCCAGCCTTCTCCTCTCCCGGCATCAGGCGCTTCGCAGCCTGCAAGCACACACATCCTCCGGCCCCGCGGGCTGCCATGGCCCCGCTTTGCAGAGAGCAGAGCATCTGAACAGCGGAACCCAAGCCAGAAACAGCGCCCTAACCGTGGTGCTCCTCCTTCCCTCCTGACAAACGAGCCGGTGTCAGGTACAAAGGCCCGTTCTCTGCCTGCGTGCCACCCAAGATGCTCTGAGCAAGGATGAAAAGGGCCAGGAAAAAAGAGCACTGGAAGATAAGCAGGAGCAGAGGTGTGATATTCTGGCAGAAACCTCCAACTTTCTCAGGAGTCTGGGAGGCAGGGAGAAAAGAGCGGGCGCTGGCTCGAGCCTCAGCCTAGGTTGTCAGGTCACCTCCTTCTCTTTCTGCACGTCTGTGGCAAGTCAGCTTTGTCTTCCCCATATTAAATATCTCCCAGCAGTTTTCAAACTCCCAACTGAGCACACAGGCGTTGCGATGTTGACTTGTGGCCAAGCATATGAAGAACAGGGAGGGAGGAAGCTCAAGAGGAGACAAGAGAAGGCGGCGGCTGAGGGCACTATGAAAGCGAAGGGATAGGCCAGCAGGAGAGAAGGAAACAGTCAGAGGTTATGAAGTGACACAACAGCTGGCTAGATACTGCGGGGTTTTTTTAAGTGAAAAACAGGAATCTCACCAACAATACAATGTAATCAAGCATAGTAAACAAGTACCAGTTCAGGGAAGAGCCTCCCTGCTAGTAGCCTTAGGCCTTACACTAGGCACGAGGCCGATACCTGTCTTGACGCCCCTCACAGAAGAATCTGTTCACTCAGCAACACGCTGCAGTCACGTCTGAGGCTCGGTGAATGACCGGCACGTGCCCCTCTGAGCGGAGATTTTTGGGGAAGGAAGAGATTTTGTCAAGGACACTGCAGCAACACCCTCCCCTACACTTACGGAAACAGCCACGGGATTGTTAATGTCCGGCGAGGATTCCAGGTTTTAATAAGGTCACATCTGAAAGAGCCCCACATAATAAGCTGCATGGAAGTCAATTTATCGACCTCAGCACACGGGGCTAAGTCAAGCCTGCTGGGATTCAAAGTTGTGATTGCAGGGCGCGCAGGTAATTCATACCTGATGCTCGAGGCCATCCCCTCTGGCTACAAATGGGAGACCAACGCGATTCCTTAAATTTCATCTCGTTTAATAGTCAAGTGCATTATTCAGGAATGCGAGGAAGAGCCTGCTTAAAATAGGCTTTTTATTTTGACAGCGTGACTTTAACAACAAATGGCTGGCTGCTCGGCTCCCTTGGCGCGGAGACAGCAGGTGCTCAGCTGGCTGATTTAGCAGCAGCCGCAGCCACCACCACGAGCTGCTGGGTGCAGTTCACAGCCTGCAATTCCCTACTCCCCCAACGGGACCACAGATTCCCAAGGAGGGGGAAGGGCTAACGGAGTGAGAGAAGCAGCGCGGAGCCAAGCTTGGGATGATGGATTAATGAACTAACCCTCACTGCCACTTCACTGGGACACCCAACTGGACTCGGATGGGCGCCTATGCCAGCTGCCTTCCCCCAGCCCCGTGTGCTCCCCCTTCCTGCGGAAGGGAATTAAACACCATCAAGAGACTCTTTTCCCTCCCCAGAAATAACATGCCCACTTTTTACCTGCATGCTACATCGGCAAGATACTCCATGGTCTTCTGAGACTGTCCCTGGTGGCTTCCTTTTATGAAATCAAATCAGTGTCTTCAGCTCGGCCTTAGTAAACAACCAGAAAGCAAGAAAACCACGTTGCACAGCCCTGTGCCTACAGAAAAGCAGGGCTATGGCAATGCATCTTAGCAGAGGGGATGGTACAGCAAGTGGCTCGTGGCATGAGATGGCTAGAGATGACCTTAAAATAAACTCTACAATTAAAAATAGACAGGTGCATGTGACTTCGTGGTTAGTTTGGGGATTTTATCTCATTTTTAAAATCGTACTACGTGAAGAACCTCAAGACAAAAAATTCTGTCCGTTTCCTTTGCCTCCCCCATCTTCCCCATTTAGCAACGAAAGATTTTTCTAGGCTGAAAGACTGTGACAATCAGCGGAGCAAGAAAATGATGTCCTCCTCAACAGTGAGAAATTGAAAGCTGTGATATTAAAAGGGAATGGGATTTTACTCAGCCCATGTCAAATTCTGGTCGGTTTTCACTTGCTTTTGCTACTGTCTATACCGAGACTTGTGTTTATTCGGTTGTTTTGAGCTGAAGACAGCCAGTAGACTCAAAACTCTCTTACCAACAATTCAAGTATTGGACCTCACAGAAACATCCGTTATACCTCAGCAGCAGTTCTCTAACTAAGCCCCCCCAAAAATTAAAACACAGAGCACGCGTTACTCTCCATTGCAGCCTTAGATATATCAGGCTTGATGACAGCACCATTTTTTAAATCCATCATGGCGGGGTGGAGGGGGGAGATAAATTGGTACAAGCCCCGTGTAAAACAAACACTCCCTTTGGGTCATCTTTGAAACTAATCTAGACACGACACTAGAAAGCACGCTTAAGGACACCAAAAAAACCCCTTTCCCATTGTTCTATAAGCATACTACCAGTGGAAGAGACCCGAGTAAAAATAATACTATGTGACTGTATTAGCTGACTGTTATTGTTGGCTACTCAAGCAAAGTAGGGCTTCAACAACCCAGAATTTACAGGACCGTGAGCCTGGTGGGTCTCTGGTTTTGATTTTGTGCCAATTCACATTCACTCATGGTCTTGGATAAGTCATGATGCCGTCAGCAACTTCAGCCCAGCTGGAAAACTGGGTTAAGGAAGCAGTGGATGCTCACCGAAAACTAGGACTTGCCTGCATGGGAACACACAGGAGAGGCAAGCTGAAGCACTTTAAGCAGACGGGTAAAATGGCATTAAACCCCTGGGTGGACAGATTTATACAGATCACAAACGTGTCCCTGATTTGCCTGCTTCACTACTAAACCGATTTTTACTAAATCGGCTGAAAGTTAATTTAAAACTAAATAAGGGTATGGCCAGATCAGCCAAGCAATCTGGTCAGCACGGGCTAACAAGTCGCCGTCCTTTCAGTTAGATATCGGTAACTCACCGTATGTGCTTCCAGTCTTCCGTAACGCAGAGAAACTTACAGCATCCTCAGAGAAATCTCCCACAAACCGTTTTTGTGCTACTTAAAAATCAGAGGGGACAGTTTGGCTGGGAGTCAGCAATCTGGTACGTTGGCAGGGGCAGGCTACAAAGGATGTCCCTAGAGTTGCCAGTCTAGCACCGTTCCTCGGCTCCAAAATTAAACAGACATTCAAACTTCTAATTTACCCCCAGAAAGAGACAGAAACGCAGCTTTGACCCTGCTGGGATGCTGCCTCAGGAACACCCAGAGATGTTGCCACCAAGAAGGGGCATTCATCTGCAGCAGGACGTTTTCCAGCCCACAGTCCCTTGACAGAAACAAGAAGCCAGGCAAGGGCTGTTGGCAACCCTCACGCGCGCTATTCGAGGACTGGGCAGGGACTCAGAAACACGACTTCCCCATCTCTTCCCAACGGCGACCCCGACTGTGCACCTGCCTCAAGAGATGCTGGTGTACCTTCGTGGCCTCGACAAGATGATGGCTCCCTCAATCGGAGGAGGCCCCCCAAACCACGCTGGCTCAGCACTGGGTGGACAGACCTCCTGGGAGCGGACACAGAGAGCTGCGCTCGTCGTCGAACGCAGGGCAAATACAGAGCTGGCACAGTAGCCGTTTCCTCAGGAACGGCAAGTTGCTGGCACCAGGGAAAATGTAGTTTTAGCATGTATCTGAATTTCTGTCCTTCCCGCCCCGGGGTTACATCGCCCTCGACTGGGATTACGTAAGAATGAGTGCAAGGATGGAACAGAGATGCCACTGCTCCCCCAGCACTCCTGCCTCGGGACCCAGCTGGGATGGGCTCGGTCCATCGCACCCGTCCACACCAGAACCACTTCCAGCCAACCTGTCCCTGTGTCGCGAGGGCCGCCCTCCCCCCGGCCGTTCTACCTAACCGGCACCAGCGCCAGGGCTCCTCGCTGCTTGCTCTCTCCCCTCTCGCCAGGGCTACGCAGCATTAATTCTTTGCCGGCAGCTCTCGCTCTTCTCTCAGCTCCACCAAGCACCCTTCTGCTCCGACCCGCCGCCCCGGCCGCCAGGCTCCTGACCCCCAGGACCCCCAGCCCGGCTACCCCCCAGCCCCGGCAGCACTCTGTGTGCATCTGGAACAGGAAAGCAGCAGAACCTGCACTGCCCCGAGGACCACCAGCCTCATCCTGCCTTGCAGCTCAACTAGCATGTTAAGGGGGGGAAGGGGAAAATGTCCAGCGCCCCCCCACCCACAGCCCTCTGCAACCTTGCCGGCTCCCTCCCCCCCATCAGCTCGTCACTGTAGCGTAAATCCTTTTGTTCCTCATCAGAAATACAGCAATTATTTCAGAAAAATCTCTCCCCTCACCAGTGGTAGAAATACCACAGTCTGAGACAGTAGCTCTCTTGATGATCGCAGACGGCGGAATATTCCAGAAAAAGAGGAAGATTTGGGAAGGGGGAGGGGAGGAGTATCTGGGATCCAATCTTCTTCCTTCCCCTGCCGACTCTGCTCCATCTCTAGCAGATTTCATTTGTATCATCAGGATTTCTGTGAAATTTTCACCCAACCCTCCCTCTCTCCCATTTCAACTCCTGGCTAAGCTCAGCCAAAGGTGCACAAGAATAACACGCTGCTCCACTTTGCTCGCAGGCTGGACAAATAAGTCTTCAGCTAGCCACATGCAAGCCATTAAAAATATATTAACATACCCAGCAGGGGCTGTCACTTTTTCTTTTCTTACACACACACACACACACACACACCCTTTTCTTAAGCACAGAGAAGGAAGAAATCTTGCCACAGTAACAAGAGGTTTTCATCAAGTCTCATTACCTCAAGCACAGCCGCGCACCACAGCCCCCACAGAGAACAGCCTTCGGTTCCCGCTGTCATTAAAGGAACGAAGATCTTAAACAAAAATTAAACCCAGGACAGCATGAAGTTGGGAACACAAACGGATAAGGCTGGGAAGGGTGCCTGAAAGCCGAGTGGAAGGCAGGAGCAGAGCCATCAGATCGGGCTCCACTCAAGTGCCGCAGGAGGGATGGGGCAGGTTAAACGTGTCTCGCAGAGCGGGGCAGGGGTTGTCCAGGTTTCAAGCCAGCATCCAGAGGTATGCTGCATTTCCCAGAAACTTAGCGACACAGCAGCATCCTGGAACGTTAATAAGGCTGAGGGTTAAACCAGACCAGCAATGAAAAGAAGCAAGAAGCTTTTTCTCATTCTGAGATGGTGCACAAGGATGGTTTTGCACACTCTGACACACAACCACTTTTTCTCCAGGGGGTCTGTGACCCTTCCAAACGGCATCGTGGCCCATCACGGCTTCCCGGAGCGGCTGCACAGCGCATCTTAACCTGCGGCAGCTGCTCTAAGCCTAAAGCAGGTGGCTGCTGGTGTTACTAGTTTGGGAGGAGGGTTTGAAGGGCAAGAGGCAGCAACTCCACATTTAAACAAGGGATTTCTGTACCAGGGGCTTGTTAGTCAGAGGGCTATCAAGTCAAAGCGCCCCTGAACTCTAGTTTCTCAAGTATTTGTTTGGGCAAATTGCTGGGTTAAACAGCTTTCCTCTCTACCCTCGCTACTTTAATCCCCATCAATTCACTGATGCAGTTCAGTGTGCAGCAGCACGTTCAGCTGCACTGGCACAGCTGAACAAGCAGCTCAGGAGCAGCAGCAGGAGCTGCTGGAAACAACGCTTGTAAAAGTACACCCTTGGATTCAACAGGCATGGCACTTAGTCCCAGGAGAGCAAGATGCTGCATGCAAACCCCATGAAAACAAAGATAAGGGAAGAGGGATACTTCATGCATGGCTAACTGGAAAGAGATGACCTGAGCTGAATAGGATGTTAAAACCCAAAATCTGGTGACAGTGTGGCCATGTTTTATGCACCTCTAGATGAGACACAAGTTTTATTTCTCCCAAGGGAATGGGGGAAAGGAAAAAGCTCTTTGTGAAGCAGACGGTACAGTCAGGAAAGGCAGAGCTATGCAGAAGAGCCGACACTGGGAAGGTACAGATGAAAGGTGGACATGGACCTCTGAGGAACAAGGAGGAGGCTGAGAACCCACGGCAGGCGAGGAGTGGGAACTGTGCAGGGACACCGCAGAAACAGCTCCCTGGCAGAGCAGTGAGGAGCAGAAGGGAGCCAGGACATGCGCTGGATGATACAGAGGGGTCCACCCAGGGTGTGAAGGAGTGGATCAGGAGAAACAGTAAGAAACGTACTTCAGATGTCTGGTGTCACAACCATTCCAGTTGTGAACAGTTTAATGGGTCATTATTCGAACCACTTATACACCCTCTGGTTCTGGAGTAATTACATCCATTCTTTAAAAAGCCATCACGTAATGAGGTCTACTGATAGCACAGAAACAGACAGGAGAGTAAGCAAAATTGCTGATCATACTAGGATCAGACCAGAAAACAGCGCTGATTTCATACTGATACGATACAAGTCAAAGACACATTCACCTCTGCAGCACTGAAACTTGCTCTGCTCATCCTACCTTGGAAAGGGAATACGAGGAACTGAGGGGGTTCAGCAAGTGGTAACAAAGAGAAGAGACCTGGAAGACAGCAGAGGTTTACATGAAGTCCACGTGTGCAAAACAACAACTATGTGCTAGGGAAAAAAACCCAGAGTCTGGTAGTGCAACCAGACCTCACTGCACACCAGGTCTGCGACACGGTGGGTGCACGCTCTTCTCCCCAGAGCAGCCCTCCATCCTCTCGCAGCCAGCCACCGCAGCCTGGCAGTAACAGCCATCAGCCATGGGAAAGAGCCATCCCTTGAGGAGACAGCATGGCAGGCTCTTTCCCCACACCTGCCAAGCTGGACACGCTGCGCGCAGAGCCTTCACTGCGGAGCCTCATGGCTGGTATTCCCACAGCCTCGCAGACAAACGGCTTGGCTGGGTTGCTCTTCCTAGCCGCTTCGACGTACATGGCACAAACTCTGGCATGTGAAAGAAATTGAGAGCCCTGCTTTAAACTGATTACGGGAACGTACCGGAGTCTTACCCGCACTCCTCAGTTTGACAGCAACATAATTAGGTCAGGGGATAGCTGTGCTGTAACAGATTCCTTGGACTTGGCTCTATCCAAGGTAGAGACGCACACAAATGCTGCTTCAGCCTGTAACGGTTCCCGTGCCAGGAGCCTGGATTCCTGAAAACGTACTCCAAGTGACTAGCCCGTCTCAGATCACAGCTCAGGCCCTTGATGTGGGCTCCCAGCTCCGTACTCAGCAACGGTCTCCAAGAGCAGGGCTCAGAACAGCAGAGTTTGAGCCAAGGTACAGCTGCCTGCAGCTGAAACAGGCCTGCAAGATATGCCAGGGAAGGGGGGGGGGGCAGCGGGCAGGCTCTACGCAGCACGCGCAAGGAAGGCACTTGTACTGACGCAGCCTAAGGTCATCCCAGGGACCAGGAGTTTGACACCCATGATTAAAGCATAATCGAGAAATGTTTCCCGACAGCGAAGTCTATTAGGCTGTGGAAGAGATTCCCAAGGGAAGCGCAGAAGCCTTACCCCACTGTCTCTTGTAAGGAGTGACAGGGCAGGCAGCAGAGAACGGAGTCCCAGAACTGGTGAGATGCCCTGATGGGGCCAGTCCCACAAGACCCTTCTTTCAGGAGTAACACCAACTTAAGAAATTCCCTCCCCTACTCCTGCGACACCCCCTCCAAAGTTCTGCAGCACTGCTGCTTGCAAGGCAGCACCGTGGACTAGATCGTTGGGTTATTTAATGTATTTGGAGTGACAGGGATGTTGACACCCATCAGGTCACTGACATATTTACTCCACAACCAATGTGTTGACAGCGGTGGTACAGTAGAGAATGGAGGTGAGGAAATAATTGAGTTTCTTAAGTCGTGCTATAGGTATGTTTATACTAACCCTGCGTGCATGAATTCATAGTATCATAGAATCACAGAACGGTTTGGGTGGGAAGGGACCTTAAAGCCCATCTAGTTCCAACCCCCTGCCATGGGCAGGGACACCCTCCACTAGGGCAGGTTGCTCAGAGCCTCATCCAGCCTGGCCTTGAACACTCCCAGGGATGGGGCACCCACAGCTTCTCTGGGCCGCCTGTGCCTTTCTTTGCAATTCATGCAAATTAATGGAGGATGCAATTAGGACGTAGGGCATTAATTAAACCATGATTTAGCATGGTCAGACTTGTGTAACTGGACATGACCTAACATATATGGAGATGATCTTAATTTACAGCGGAGAATGTCACTCTTAGTAACGTCTCTCGTATCAAGTCAGTTTCTAATGCTTGGCCAATACTAACTTAATGGTTTAGATCTGGAGGACTGTCTCAGTTTATTTAATGTTTAGTTGGCTCCCTTAAACACCTCCTTTTTATATTTTTTTTGAACGGGGGAATGATCAGCTAGGTTTTGAACTGTGCAGATCAACAGGAATGCTTATTTTGCCCCATTTAAAGCTAGCAGACCCCTGTCTCCCTTGTTTTTGTGTTGTTGTTGACTGGGGATGGAGCAGGGGAAGGAGGTGTTAAGAACGTCACAAAGTTCACAATTAATGTCTCAACTTGTAACACACTTCCCCCTCTCCCACAGCACTGGTTGCAGAAGCTACCCACGGCTGACACTACTCACGAAGCTCCAGATGGTTCTGCTTCCCTTCGTTTTTACTCAGCCTGGCAAACTTTGGCACTGCTCGGGTTTTCCTGGTCCATAGGAAACAGCAGAGATTCCAACAATTCCAGCTTCTCCTTCCTTTGCTTTTACAAAGCTGCCACGGTGCCCTCTACGCAAACCCTATTGTAATGGCAAAGTGTAAAGGCGAATCTGTCTGATCATCACCAGCGCTGTAGAATTTTTCGTACTGCGCTTAGCATTGGTAACAATTACTTACGCTGCATTAGAGCTGAAGGACTCCAGTAACATCAGGGTCCCTCAGCGCAACGTACCCATGCAGCAGCCAACCTCTGTGCCTGACTAACAGGCTAGTGCCGTTATTTTATTTAAGGTAGAAAGCTTCAAAACGGAGTGTCATTTTAAAACAGCCACGAGCTGACAACAGTTTGTACAATTATCACAAACTACTCAAAGAATGCTTCCAGTACACCCGGGAAGTAACTGTGTACACAGCAAGTACCCTACACGCACCATAACTCAGCAAGTGCTTTTTGCAGCTCCCTTCTACACTCAGTCACGAAGGATATAGATCATTACAGCCTCCAGCTATAGAGCTTTAGCTCACAGAGTAGCAGCTCACACTTTTAGCTCTGGAGATCCCCAGTTCAATCTGCTGCATGTCAGCCAAGAGGGCAGCTGTCATATAATTACAGCCACAACTTTGCATGTGAAAAAGTAGGGAGAGCGAACAGAGATCTTATTATAGAATTCTGGTTGCAACCTGCTGAACAGCTCCCTATTTAAAGTAACTTCTTGAAAAGAGGAGGAAGAGGGGAGGGGTGGGGAAAGAGAGGGGAAAAAAAAAAGGAAAGTCTTCCAGCTCAGCTTCCCAATTCTCTGTTTTGCAGAAGAAATCAGTGCTGCTTTGCAAAAAGTCTTTTGTTACAAATGCGTGTGTATATTAGACACAACAGGCAAGTGCAGAGCCAGGAGTAAGGCTCTAGCCCCTTATAAGTCAAAAAAAAAAAAACCAAACCTCATTGCTGCAACCAAGACATATGAAGTCCAACAAGGCATCTCAGTTTCTGTCTGAATGATAGCCATTTACCAGCAGCCAAGCCATTGGGCTATACAATTTAAGTATTAAAATTCCAGTTCAAGAAATCTTAACTCAGTTACATCGTTTTCTTCCTACTGTTCTTAGGGAGGTTTAACAAAACAGAGAATCCAGGAGCAGAAGATGTTTGAACTCCAAAGGTATGGCAAAAAATTCAGTCTCAAATGAAAAGATCTTTTATTGAATGCAACACCAAACAATTAAACCAAGTTTCTTCCTATTCGTTAATCTTCCTGCAGATCCTTCTGCACACACACAGCAATTTTGGAGCCAAACTTTTTTCCAGGCCAAGACGCTCAAAACCAGAATTTGAAACAATGTAATCCAGTTGTAAAGAAACATTAGTTTTCCCCCAACGGTTATTCTAGAAATCTGTCTTTCCTCAGTAAAGCTATTTCAGGCTTCAGATACAGGTTAAATTCTTTGCAGAACATTCTCCTCTCCTGCAGTCCCATCCATCCACCCATCCATGACCCAGCAGCACAGAACCCACGGGTCCCGCACTGCCTGGGGTGAATGGTGCCCTTTGGACCTCCAGCAACAGATGGGAGCTAACTCTCCAACGTCCTGCAAACTACTTACCACTCCAGGTAGACTGATCTGACTCACCTGCCTGCAAGCACACAGACTCACTGAAACACGTCAACTAGTTCATGCACACTACACCCGTGGGACTTCAAACCTCCCCAAAACACAGTGCCGTGCTTCCAACGTGGTTTGAAGGAGAAATACCTAGTGGACAGCCAAGCCGGAAGGTGTTCGGATGACTGCTAACACCCAGCGCAAGCCTCTAACAGTTAACTCCAGAATTCACTAACGCGCTGTATTTAAACCAGCTAAGGCCTCTCCTCGCCCTCCTTTCTGAAGGCCCGTTTTCATGTGGCTCAGCCAGCCTTCTGCTCCTCACCTCAAGCAAGACCCACTTGGGAAAGGCACAACTACCTGACCACCTCCTCCCTTTAGAAGAGGGCGAGGGAGAGAACCGAGGACACCGAGCTCAGTTTTGAAGCAAGCCATGTGCAGCTGCAGCAGCAGAGAAACATTTGGGGCTGATTACACACGCAGCAAAACCCTGGCTGGGCTCATCGCACAGCAGGGACCCATAAAAGGTTCACCTCTCCCTCACCTACTGCCGTCAGGCAAAGCTCACCAACATCTGAGCCACACTTGTTGCCGACGTCCAATGAAAGCGGTACAACCCTATGCAGAGCTGGCTGAAACGAGACACCGTTACGCTGTTTTCTGGTATTATTTCTGTAAATTTAGCACTGCTAAAAGGTTCCAGATAGACATTCTCCAGAGACCAAAATCCTTTGCCTACCCTGAGAAGATATGCAGAGAGAACAGCAGCAAAACATATACATGCTTCTCTCATCTCTCCCAGCCTGCCGAGGCTGAAATGACTGACAAAGGTCCAAAATGAGGGACACACATAAATTATTAATATTGCACTAGTAGTCGCGCTGTTGCTGTGGCAGTCTGAAGACTTAACAGAGGCAGGCTCTGCAGGGAAATATTGCTTTACTTCAAAATCATTCATTCAGGAAGCTTACATACTGAGGAGAAAAGGATCATTCTGCAGCACGCTCTGTCAAACCCCTCAGCGTTAAGACCCTTCATTTCCAAAGCAAAAGCAATTTTAAAAAGAACAGGAAACCAATGTGAAGCATAAGGCTCTTCGGATTTCAAGCGAGGAACACTGGAACAGCATTACTTCCGGACACAAACGCTAACACACATCTTCTCATGCCTGACCTGGAAAGTCCATCCCACTTCTGAGAGCCAGATAAGTGTTTTGTCTCTGCAGCCTCTCTGCTGAAACGGCCAAATGACATACCAGCGAGAGGATAGTGGGTAGCCGCGCGCTAGCAAGTGGAAAGGAGCCAAAAAGCCGCTTCTGTTTGCTGCTTGGGCTGCAACCTGTGCTTTAAGCCCAGGCGAGGCTCTGGATTCACCCTCTCTCCAACCTTTTATTTCATTCCAGGCCTCAAGCTATACCTGCTGGCCCAGTAGCCAAGTACCCGTAAGCAGCACGAAGGGAGATGTGACTTCCTACTGTTCCATTTGCTTCCTCTCCGCTGTTGCAAGAGGAGCAGTTTATGCAGGGCTATTAGTCTGTTTCACATCAATTTCTAGAACTGGGACAAGTGACCTGAACATCAACATTTCTGAAAAAAGTTCAATTATTCTCATCTTTCTTAGTAATCAGAATAGATTTACTTTTCATTTAAAACACCAGATTTTCCTCCCAAAATATTTGAGGTAGTTACTGAAATGTTTTCTTTACCAAAGCCCTGCAAAGCCTCAAGATTATTGATAACATTGCTCCATACCAATTTAAAAAAAAAAAGGCAAGCATTCAAATTTTCACACAATAATTAATTTTGAAAACTAGTACTTTCTATTAAAAATTCTTGAATTTAAAACACAAAAAGGTTTCCAGTAACTGTAGACACTGATGGGGGCAAAGAAAGAAAAGAGACCCTACCCCCAGTTGGATGGCATTCCTCTCTTTGGATGCAATGTGGTAACATTTGATTGACGCATCTGATCCATTCCAAAACTCCAGGCGATGTTTTAATCATCAATGGGCAGAATCCTATTAATTTTCAGGAAAAAAGAAAATAGAAAAACAGAGTAGAATATGGAGGCAGGACAAAGAGCACCTGGCATTTGTCTAGCAGACCCCGATGATTTAGCTAGGTACACAATAATCAACAGCTGAGTTGGTGGCAGAAACTCACATTGACCAGTGTAAGCCACTTCCCTCCACCCTCTTTCTGCCATCTCAGCTCAACCCACTCTCCCAACACAACCTGGAACGTTTTCCCATACAAAAGGCAATTAAATAGGAATAGGGAAAGGAGTGGGAAGAGAGAAACCGGGGCAAACAGGGGTAGCACAAAGAGCCCATTGGCATGCAACCAAGAGCCTGCACAGGCCCTTGCTACAGCAGAAAACAGGAGATCAGGCACGTACAAGGAGATGGCAGGAGAGCAGATGCGAGAAGGCGAAGGTTCAAGTGGTCCCTGAGCTCAGGGGGTAAGAAATGGCAGCAGACAGAGTACAGGAGTTGAGCCCCAGCATGCACAACGAGCTCAGCCTTCAGAAGCAGCAACACACCGGGTGACCCGCTAGCTTGGTGTCTGCTGTGATAGGCATTTTCATTATCAGCGAGCATGGTACGAGAAATACAGCGTGAACTTTCCACATTCAACAAGGCTTCCCAGTCCTCCCATAAATTCATGTTGCTATCAGCCAAACCCAGATCCGCCAATGCCAACCACTTTTCCCCTGAAACAAGGCGCCACTCACAGTCTTGCACCAAACAGTTGCTGCTGTTTTATTTCAGCACCGACGAGTCCTGCAAGCCCTCAGGATCCGCCAACAGACAAGGCGGCACAACCCCAGGAGGAACTGACCCATTCCAGCAGCGGGCAGAAGGCCAGCATCGTCAGTGTGACCCTGCCAGCAGGCCAGCTGATGCATCAGCCCAGCCCAGCCCAGCCCTTAGTCAACTGACCTGGAGGTGGGCACCTTCCCACTAGCAGTGGAAACCTGGCTGAATGGTCAGCAGGACAGCTGGGAAATAATCCTGGTCTAGCTGGCCGACCACCTGTTTGGGAACGCGAACTGCACGAAGGTCTCCGGGCACATCAGTCAGTCGCCCGGTTGCTCCTTACATTTCTTCTGTGTTCCCAAGTCTTGGGAGGATTAGCAACAGAGAAGACATGGATTGGGTAAAGCAGGGAAGGCAAGAACAAGCTGACATACTGCAAAGGGAAGGGAGCAGCAGGCTGAAGACTGGATCTTACAGTGGGAAAAGCAGTTCCTACAGTGTGGAGCACAAGCTATGGGAAATGGGAGCGGGCTGTTAGCAGAAAGGCGGCAGGCGAGGGCATGCCGCCGTGGCGAGCAGGAAGGGCACGTAGCCCAGCTCTGATAAATCAAGTATCGCCGTCAGAGTCTTACACCAGCCCTTAAAGCCTCCGCTGCTGACAGGGGGCTCCAAGCAGGATCTGCCACAAGCATGCCCACCCAGCAGCTTCAGGGCGTCATTTAAGGCATCCCAGGTCCAGACCATTAAAAACCCTGAAGATAAGGACACAGACCTTGAATTCGACACGACGCAGTCACATGGAGCTGGCACAACACGAGAAGGATACGCTCCCAGCCCTGACAAGGACTGCACACTGCAGCTCGTGCCTCCCCTGGACTCCTTAGAGCAAGCCGTTGCATACCCAGCCAGACTGCCTTTGTAACCAAGCCCCCCGGCCCGTCGGGAGGGCCTGAACCCTGGACCATCAGCAGTGAAAGCACAAACCTCCACCTCACGCTCTAAATAATTAAACTCTGTGGGAGCAGCAGCAGACTCATAAAACTCTTACACAGACCAAGTCAGCCATTAATGGGGGTCAAAGATGAACGCTCTATTTTTTTTAAGTGCGCTTTGATGCGTGGGGAGAGTGGTGAGAGGAGATCTTCATTACCCTCTCTGGTACCTGATGAATTTTTCCTTTCCTGGCTATCAACACCTCCTACTTCCATCCGAACCCCATACCGCTGGCAATCATGCCGACAGCCAGAGACAATTAGAAGGTGTGCTTGGCCGACGCCTGTGCTAGCCAGTCACCTGCAGGTAGGGAAGCAAGAGGCCTCGCTGAGCAAAGCCAGGCTCTAACAGAGGCTCAGACTGTGCTTATTACGAGGCTTGGATTTCACACGGACGCCGCCGGGTGGAATCCCAGGGCCAGCATGATGCCTAAAGTCACACAAACCACAACCTTGCACACAGTTTCCCTACAGCAAGGCACAGAGCACAGCGCAAGCCAGTAAAATCTGCCGGGATTATTAGCTTCGGCTCGGCGCCAGAGCTGGGAGCTGCCACCCGGGCAGGGAGGCTGCCTGCAGCCCTGCGGGTCAGCGGGAAGGAAGTGGAAGTCCCCTGACAGGCAAGGAGAGGCAGCAGGCAGGAAAAGCAAGACACAGTTGAGAAAAGGTCACAGAAACACTCGTCTGACCCACCTCTTCTGGCCTTAAAATACACACAGACACACACATGAGCTTTTCACTACTCTGCTTTCTTCAGACATTTTAAGGAGAGCTTTGCTCTTCCCACTCCCTTTGCATTCCCTCAATCCACACCAGCTCTGGAAGTGGTTATTTAGGCTTTTCATCAATAAAAGCCTAGGGTGGAGAAGAAGGAGAGCAGCTTGTTTCAGAGAAGGAGTCACCGCATCGCCACAGAAAACTCCCCCAGCAGCAGGCAGGGATGCTGGATGCTCCATTGGCAGTGCCAGTTCCAGCCTGCGCTGGCCAAGCCTCTGCCAGCCTGTTTTCTCCGCTGCGTTTGCTCCGTGCGGAGGAGAAGCTACGGACTGGAAGCGGCTCTGGGTTCTCTGCTACTGTGCTGAGAAAGTGGCTGGTGTAGCAAAGCCAGCTTTTATTTATTGTTTCTAAGTAGCCCTGACAGATGCCCCTTTTTTCAGGTCACCAGGAACCTCCTCCCAGCAAACCCCAACACTTGTGCTTGCAGAGGGAAGGGCTTCACACTCAACACCAGCACCCATCCTTCCCGGTATGGCAAAGGCAGCAGCCGCTACTTCCATTATTCTTGGAAATAAGGGGGAAAAATAGCTAGGGCTCTCGAGCCTTGGCACCTCTTCCCTCCCACCGTTTGGCTACCAGAACTACGGTTACTATTCAGGGCAGAAGTGCTCACCAGGGCACACATTCCAGGGGGCTGAGCCATCCCGCGTGGCCAGGCTCAAAATGGCAGACAGCACTGAATAGGATAATTAGAAAGTACAACAGAAACCGCAACATAAAACACACGCGGCTTCTATTACAAGAAACAGTTCCGTGGCATGGTTAGCTCCATCGCCCCATATGCTGGGGTCCTGGTGGTGCCTCAGGAGCCTGCTGCTATTATCTGTTTGCAATCACGTTTCAGCCCGTCTTTCTGCTTAATGCACGGAAAGCAGAGCTAATCAGATTCGCGCTCTCTTTCTGCTTAATGTCTCCAGTTCCCAAGCATGCTCTGTACTGCTTCAATTGATGTTCAACTAACGCTAGCCAGGAGCACGCAGTGTGAAACAAAAAATAATGGAACTACCTATTAATTTTAATCCTTCTTTCCACCTATTATGTCTAAAATTCCTTCTACACTTGAGCTTTGCAAAGAAAAGTCAGGAAATTCCCATTTCCCTCTCTACACCACACCCGGCTCACATATGAGTTCCCTTCTCCAAACTGCTCTTCCAGTGGTATCTGGACAATTAATTATAGCACAGACCTATCAGGCTTTCCTCTCTCTCTGGAACAACCTTTTTAAATATTTCCTGGCTAGGAACCTCCACAGAAGGATGTCTTCTGCTGGCACCATAATAGCCTCTCTTTGCTAATCTATCTGAAGTGACCATCACATGCTCTCCTACTCCCTCTCCCCCCAGCACTATTTAATTACTGTAGTCCTACGTTAGCGTGCCCTCGGCATTTCCAGTCTGAGGACAAACAGGGCCCTGGAACGGCTGCTTCTTTCACCGCATTCCTTCGCACTCCACAGGGCAGCTGGAGCATTGCTGGAGTCAGCTATGATACCTGGATCAACCAACCTAGGATACCTGGGACAACCAACACAACAGCAGAGATGGCTCCAGGCTGGGCAGACCCAGGAAAAGACTGGATTACAGGAACATCCATCACCATGAGCCAGGTTAAGCAGCACAGGAGGAGTCACCCATTATAAGCACAATTGAAGATTTGCCAGAAGAACAAAAAAAAAAAAAAAAAAAAATCAGCAAGTATTTACAGGAGATGAGAAGGAGATGTAGGTGGAAGAAAAAAGTGCCAGGATACGTATCTCTACCCAGGAGGAGTAGAAAAAAGGGAGATGAAACCCCAGACAGCCCGTGCATCTGTACACATCCCCCAGCTAATACCCACTACATCAATCAGAACAATGGCAGCTCCGGAGAAGACCCCGATTATCCAGCTCCTTCACTAACATCTTCCCCAGAGGCTGCACGCATGTGCAAGGGGATGGAAGAAAAACATACTTCCCAATGAGATTACTTACAGCGTTTTCTATATTGCCCCCTCTCTTATAAATGTGTCTTTAGAAAAAAAATATTGCAGCTGGCTTATATGTGTGTCAGATTTAAAAAAAAACCACCATATCCTTGAAAACAAAGACACTTTGTGCTCAGCATTTCCAGTGGCACTATTATTTAATATCAATACACTGGTTCTTTCCTTTATTCACTCCATCTCTGGAGCACAAATCCACTCTAACAACCACCCAGTGTATAATCTTACCATGCAAAGCAACACAACCCTACAATAATCTTTCTCTTGCCATGTCTTCACATACCAACGAGAAGAATTTAGGCTTAAATGCTTAAAAAAAAGCCCCAACCAACTGCAATACAGCATGAAACAAACCTCTAACAACTCTCAAGTTGGAGCAAATTCCCCCGTCCCTCCCTATTACTTTCCTTATTTGAAAATGGCCGCACAAACATTTCTAATCTGTGCACCACACCGACTGCAACCCGCCCCTCCCGCCAGGTACAGCCGCTCGGTCGGTCGGCACACGCACAGGCTCCCTGCATCCTGCTGCCTCTGGCATACACTCTTCACTGACATCATCTTCACCTTCATGCTGTACACAACGCACCAGACAGACGCAGTATCTGCTCCTTTGGCCATAAAGCAATCACTGTAGGCCAACAGACGCCTCCATCTAGTCTCCCAAACGCGCACTCTGACCTGCACCGTGCCCCTGCTAAGCAGACGCTTGGGCATGCATCTCGTTAGGTGACACATCCCCCCTTCCTCAGCCGGCAAGGGCTAATGCAGACACACCGATCCATCAGCGGCAAAGCCGGGGCAGAAACTCTGGTCAGCAGAAGCCGAGCTCGCCTTGGCCACTTCCCACGGAGCCGGAGCTTCAGCACACCCCCGGCTTCAGCGCATCCCGGAGCACGACGGCACTGCTCTGCAGTACCACAGCAGTGTCCCGCAAGGCCTTCCCGATTTCTGCTGAAAATTAGGCAGGAGCCCCTGGAGCAACTGCAAGTCACAGTTCAGAGATGGAGAGACTTCCTCCTGGTGCCATGGCACCCAGCTTCAGGGCTGGCTCACCAGGGCAGTGCAGAACGTTCTCCAGACATTTCCCAGCCCTTGCCATTTATCCCAGGCCTCAGGGACCACCTGGTCCCACCAACTTGGAGGCCTCAGTCCAAATGGTCAGCATCACCGGGTTTGGGGAAGCTCGGCCTACAGGTGTCTCCTTCTGCCCTCTCCCAGGGCAGGGTTACGGCTGCTATTTTTCTGAGTCCTTTAATGAGACTAATAGTAATAATTCTTAGGCTGATAGCAACGGGCTGTTAGCAACTGGCTCTGAGGAGCTATGCTATCTCTCTTACTGTAAAGGCACCGAAACTCAGCCTTTTCCCTTTTTTCCCCCTTCTGAACAGAGTGCTTGGGAACGGAGTCAGCATCTGGAGGCGCACAACTATATCCCGGGGAAAGAATGAGAGGAGCAGAGGGGAAGGGAGGGACACGAAAACGAAGGCTGAGGGCGAGGTTTCACATTACAGCTGAACCGGACTAATAGTTCACTGCTGCCAAAAAAGAGGCGGGTGGGGGCATTTCCACCTTTCTTTCATTCCCTACCTTTCACTGCTGGCAAAACAAATCTCGCCCCTCCGGCGCGGCAGCTCTCATACTAGCCTGAACCTGGTGAGCAGGTTCAGCGCTCTGTCCCAGGGGAAAACTATTCACTTTTTTATCGTTTTGGGCAAGTCAGCTTTCCGAAAGCTGAACAAGCTGGATGCGTTTAGCACCAGAGTGGGCAGGAGGCAAGGAATACGGCCCAGAGCCGCGCGCAAGGCACGACACCTCTCTCAGAAGGAGCAAGAGGTTAGATTGGTTCAGCCACAGCAAGAAGAGCCATCCTCACCCACGTGAAACTGCCGTTTTACCCGACAAATACACCGGTCAGCACAAAACAAGGAGCCTAGCTGAAAAGCCTGCAAGAGAGGTGTTTGCTAATAACCTTAAAAGAGGCAGTTTTACCTATTATTAGGCTCTACCTACCAACAGCATTTCTCAACCGGGTGATGAAGGCAGCCACGTAGGTAAAGAATGAGACACTAAAACTGAGCAGACCCAAAGCAGGCAGAAATATGAGAGGTACGGCAGGATTTCCAGTAAGAATTGTGCCCATTTCTAAATCAGACTGTGCTATTACCAAACAAGATGGCTGCCTTCATCACTGTGCTCAGAAATGTCTGTTTTCATCGCAAACTTAACAATTAGTTTCAGGGTGCTCTTGATAAAGCATTTTTCTTTCCCCATCAGCTTCTATATCATCAGATGAACAAAAATAATGCAGTTCTTTTCAATTAAAAACAACCAAAAAAACCCACACACCAAAAAATCCCAAGCCCATATTACTCCACTGCCTTTATTCCTCTCCACCTCCTCTGCTCAATTACTAAAAGCAATTTACAGACAATAAATGTAACTTCACAGCTGCCTGTATGAAGTATTCCCTTCATTTTATAGATGAGGTTACAGGCGATACAGAAATTAATATCAGCGAGATCTACTTCAAAGCTGGATAAGCAAGAGGAACAGATGAACTCTTAAAGAATACAGATCATGCCTGTACTCTACTAAAACCAGTAATAAAGAATTAAGGATGTTACCAGTTGGATATAAATTCCTTGAATCTATCTGCTTAAATACTGTAACAAACAAAAGACTGCTTTGAGGTTTTGCTTGGGTTTATTCTGGATTTTTGTTAGGGACAACATCATTAGATTTCAGATTTACCGCTCAGCATCCCATACACCAAACACGCTCCCTTTACTGGTAAACACAAGCTTAAGCGCTAACCTCGCGGACTCCAAGAGTCTTCCCAGTTGGTGCGCGACCACCAGGAATCCGCAGCTAGAAACTCTGTACATGACTGTAATCGACGAAGATAAGGAAGCCAGGAGGGAGTCCAATGTTTTCTACCATAGCCTCATGGGCTTTGGCAGGGCTAGGAGGAGCAAGAACCTACGGCTGTTGTTAAGATCACCAGTGATGAGTTTGAAAAAGCTACCGGGAGTAGCAACACTAAAGGAAAAAACAAAGTGCGGTTTTGTGCAGGCACTCTTCTGATGATAACTGCTCCTTAAGGCTTAATAAAAATGCACAGCCAACTTCTCTTCTTCCACACATTAGCAGAGCTCACAAATAGCACCTGAGTCTAGTTATACAACTCGGCAGGTCCAGCTTCTCCGAAGAAGAACACACCACCAGCACGCAGGTACTCCAAAGGCTGAGTCATCTCAACAGTCCCTCCAAGGGAGAATAATCCCATTAAGAATCAGGGTGTTGGTATTGAGGACAAAAAGGAGCGTTAATTTTGGTACTCCTTAATGACATTGGTTCCACTGTGCTCATTTCCTACCGAACCTAACTGGTTCCAGGCTGCCTGTGTACTACCAAACGTAACAGCTGCAGGTTAGCAAATCCACCACGCTCCTCCATCCATCCCCAAGGTCCTTCCCTCACACCATCCCCTCCAGAGCCCACAGCTGCCTGCCACTGCCCGTCCGTTTCCTTCTCCCTGACTAACACAAACTGGTATTTGTACAACCGCAGCGCTTGGAAAACTCATTTAGGATTAAGGCCTTCATTTCTAGCCTGCATACAAATACCACATGTGCTTAAACCAACAGGGCACTGCAGGCTTCTGTGCCGTGACTAGCTTAAAACCAAAAGCCCTATCACGCACAGGTCAAAACACGGATAGGCTTCTAGAAGGACCAAAACCCCGACACTACACCAAGGAGTTGGACTTGCAAAATCTCTCACATGGAGAGAGATGATAAACACAACAACGTTTATGGCAGAACTGCCATCTTCTGCATCTTCACTGCAGCGCAATGCCCTTTTCACCCAAGCCTGCACCAGCATCCCAGCCTCATGTTAGCCCCCCAGATGGCCCAGCAGATGTAGCTGCTGCAGAAAGCACCCACCCCAGCAAGCAGGACTCCACGCACAGAGCACACAGCCCACGCTCCCCTTTCCCGGCAAGGTCTGGGGTGTTCATGCCAACCCACCAAGGCCCGAAAACTCCCAACAGCGGCACAACAACAGCAGGAGGAGAGACAACCTACGGGGCTTGAACAGGTAGCCCTGGGGTTTAAACTGGCACCCCGATGTTATCAGCAACGCCACGAGTGTGGAACTCGACTCCTACCACAACCCCAGTTCAGCATCCGCTCCACCCGAGGACAAGCCACAGCGCTCGCCCCTCTCCTAAACTCTTCCCAAGGGCAGGGACTGCTAAAGAAAACTGGCTCAGGCTGAGAATTTTGTTTGTGAGGCTGGTAGATCTGTTGCAGAGACCGATCCGCTGATTTTTTTCTAATATAAGGAACATATAAGATGCCTAGAATTTGATAGCTGCTTTTTAATTAAATTGAAATAAGTAAATCACAGCCTGTTGCCATGGAGAATGGAACAGACACAGCCTCTTGACTCCAGGGCAGGATCAAGCAGGAGAGGCAGACAAGGCTGTGAAATTAAAAACACCTATTTTAAAGCAAATGGTCTTGATAATTAGCAAAAAACGTGGCACAGGGAAATAATATAACCATATGGCAGGAAGTGGTTTTCAAGGTGAACTACAAAGCTGTTTTAAATAAATGAATAAACCGCTGGAGCTGCTAGGTCACTCGCAGAATGATATATGCAGAATTAAATGCGATATTTAAAATACACCAAAAAACACCAGCAATTAGCTCTTCTTTCACTTTCCTGCCTACAGCCTGCATCCATGTCTTTTCTTATTTTTAAGGATTTCTTTCACGTGATTAACGTTCGTACCTATCTGCAGTTACCAGAGCGCCAGCAAACTCACACGTTTTCAAAAGCCCTGCGGTTCACCCTGAAGCAAGAACCAAGTTTATGGGATATAAAACCTTTTCTCCCACTCAGTGTCATTACAGAATCCTGGCCAGGTCATCAGGCACTAATAACCATTCCCAAATCTGCACATCCCTGTTATGACTTCCATGACAAAGTGACTTTGGAGGGAATTTGCCCTCCGCGCACCATGTAGCCGATCCCGTGCTATATCTCTGAAGAAGAACAGCTCAGAGAGAGAAAAGGTAATGTCTGGGCTGTCAGGGGGAGGCAGCAAGGCCTTCAGCACAAGCTTAGCTGATGGACAAGAGCCTTGCACCCTCCCTTCCCAGTCTGTCCAGAGCACGGGGCATCAAAGTATTCCACCCCTCCCTGCTTCCAACCTCATCTGTTGCCAGCTCCCCCCTGTCAGCAAAGGCTGCTCAGGAAGACAGTAGTTTACATTGCTCCTACACCGCCTCTGCACAGAGGGGATCGTATGGCAGTTGTACTGACCCACTTAAGACACTTGCGCTCTGCTTGGACCCAAAAGGGCCACAGCAAGGAACCTCCCTCACCACCTTTCTGAGCCCTGCCCGGGGCAAATCTGAGCAAGGCTGTCTTACAACTTCAGTGAGCATGTGGCCAAAGTGCATCTAAGTCACAGCAGCTTAAAAATACTTGAAATAAATTGTACCTGATGACTCAGTTTCAAAAATGTGGTATACATTTTTTTGAAGGGAAGGGACAGACAAACTTGCACTTCAAACCTCCCATCCACTCCAGGGGGAACGCCAACCTTTCCTCCTGTTTTGTGAGGACACAATTTGTCACCCACCGCCATTAGTCTTTCATGGCAGCTAATGACCCACACGAAGCAAACTGTCAGGGTCCCGGTCCAGGCCCTCATGACACAGCTGGTTACATTCAAAACCAGTCATATTTTCAGCCCTAATCAGCAGAATTTGAGCTGGCTATCGACAAGTTCCCTTCTGTTCCCCACCAGGACCAAGAAACACCTCACAAAAAGAGGGGAGTTGGGATAGAAATCTTAGAAAGAGGAGAGGTTGGGGAAAAATAAGCAATTAAAATCTGTATTGCCTGCTTTCAGGGTTTTGCCCCGTATTTTGGAGCACTTGCTGCTTTAACTGAAGTTACACTACGTAAGATTTGTGGCTTTCATTAAAATAAATTCCAGCTCCAAGTCTGCATGAAGATACACATGAACTTGCAAATCTGGTTCACCCTGAACTATGCCAACAAGGACCCCAACGCCACTCCTTAAAAACGCTGGGGTGGGGGCAGCACGAGCGGGCTAACTCATAGTCTTTGCACAGTTGGGGATGGCAGCGGTACCAGCCCAACCCCCTCGCTCGTGCAACCCCTTTCTTTCCAAGGCCTGCAGCGAGAGGAGCTGTGAAACGTTTTGGGACACATTAGCAGCACTGCAAAGTGCTACACACCCTTGGCTTCCCCTCTCCCCACTGCCTTCCCTGAATGCAGTCGGGTTCCTGCTGCTTGAAGCACAGTCCTGCTCCACCACCTGAACACAAAGGGCTTCCCCGGGGCCGTTTCTGCCCTCACAGGCACCGGGCACCCAGCGGGCAGGGGGTGGCTTGTTCCTCCTCACTCTGGAGCGTTACACTTTAAATCAAAATTAAAAACAAGAAGAGATTTAAACACGATTATCAAGGCCAGCCTAGCGCCTTCCTCTGAAAGGGAACTGTGGTTTCTTCTCAGTCCCCACAAGCCAAGATAACCACGCAGGGGAAGACTCCTTCCCAGGGACACTCCCAGTTGGACAGAGCCAGAGTTAACGGGCGCCTGAGTTAAGACTCAAGCCAGGAGGCCGCTTGGCGTATGCAGGAAGATGCTAGCCGTGCCCAGGAGCAGATTATTTTCGTATCACAGCAGAGAGGGTCTGGGCCAAAAATAAAATTAAAGAAACCAAAAAAACAAAACCACCACCCACACACATAAAACCATTGCCTTCAGCAGCATCGCACCACGCCGTACACATGCAGAGGCGCCGAGCCCTGCGCCCGGGCTGTCCACAGCCCCCCATTCCCATCCCTTAAGCTTGCCCTGCCAGCCCAGCTCGCTGCAGGCCCCTCCTGGCCCTCCATCCCCACCTCCCTGGATCCCCTTCTACCTGCAGACCGCTCCCGACTTCCACCCCCCCCCGGCACCCTTCCCAGCGCAGCCAGGGGAGAGCGCTTCCCAGCCGAGGGGAGGCTCGGGACGCCAGCCACCCCCCGGGGTATTTTCCACCCGGCTGCCTGGGCTCCCAGCGGGAGTTTCCAGCCGTAAGCCCCGGTGGCTGCGAGGCCGCCGGCTGGAGGAGCGTGCCGCACGTGTGCGCGCCCCCGCCGCTGTCAACAACTTCCAGGCGCGGTCCCGGTGGGCAAGTCCCGGGTGGGCGAGGGGCCCGCTGCCAGCGCCAGCAGTAATCCGGCTTGGGAAAAGCAGCTCGTGAGCGGGATGGCGCTTCAACAAAACCACAGATCACCTTAGTATTCCTCTTAAGAGCCAGAAAGGTCACGACGCGTTGGTTCACGGCGGGGGGGGAAAGGATGGGAGAAGGGAGGGAGAGGAGGGGGGAGGCAATGCCCGAAACCACCCGGCGTTAACTGTTTGCTCGCCACAGGGAGAAAACAACGCGAAGGAACTGGAGACGAAGGGCGGCTGCACGGAGGCAGCCGGACACAAACCCACCGAGAGGCTTCGTCCTTGCCCCCAGCGGCCCCGCAGGCCGCCCCGCTCCCCCCAGGCCCGGCTGCCGGCCCCCCCGGGGCCGCGAGGGGTGAGGGCGGCGGGTGCCGGGGGGCGCGGGCAGAGCTCGGGATACGGCCCGCTGGAATACACACACACACACCCCCGGGAACCGCAGCACGCGCCGGGGGGCAAGGGGCGGCGACACAAGCCCCAGGAGATCACAAAAGTCACCTCAGAAGGGGGTGGGGGAGGAGGGGGTGCCACCCACCGCACACGCCGCCTCGGGCCGCCCCCGGCAGGATGAGCCCCCCGCGCGCCAGGTGAGGCGGGCGGGCGAGGGCCGCAGCGGCCGCCCTTACCTGCGGGGGCCGGCCCTCAGGGTCCCATGGCAGCCCCGTCCCGTCCGGCGGCGGGCAGCGGGGCTCGCGGCTCTTTGTTGCGCGGAGGGGAAGCGGGTACGGATCCTGTCAGCTCATGTGAGGCGGCGGGCTCGCTCTGCGGGGCTCCTTCTCGCTGGTTTTTCCTCCCCTCTCCCCTGCCCGCCCTCCGCCGGCGCTCAGGGCAGGCCCCGCAGCCGGGCGCGGGTCTCAGGCCCGACTGGCTGCTGGCAGAGCGGCGGCGGCGGAGGAGGAGGAGCCGCCGGTGGGGCGGGCTCCCTCGGCAGGGCCGGGCGCGGAGGAGGGCTCTGGCATCTCACAGCGCTGCCTGGAGGGGGAGGGCGCTGCCCCGGGCCCCCGCGCCCCGGCCTGTGGCGGCCCCCTCCCCTTCCCGGCTCCCTCTCTCGCCCCCGTTTCCTGAGAGGAGGCGGCCCCGCGGGCTCGTCCTCCCCCCGAGGCCTCTGCTCCGGCCCGGCAGGCCCCGCTCCGGGCCGGGAAGGCCCCCTGCCCGCCCGTCCGCTGCGGCGGGGGAGAGGGAGCCGCGGGGGGCTTCGGGGCAGGCGTCGGCTGTCCTGGGGGAGCGGCCGCCTCACGGCTGTTGGGGGGATGGGGGGCCGGGGGCTTCGCCGGCCACCTTTAGCGAGAGGTGGGAGTGGGCAAAGCGCCCCCTGAACAGCCGGTTCGTTCCCCTCCTGAGGGCCCGGTGCATAGGCCTGAGCCTGCCGCTGCAGTCTGGAAAGTAAATAAAAGCGTGATTATGTGCGTTCTAGTTGGGGCTCGCCACAGGAGAGAGGAAAACCCCTCGTTTTCTCTAGAACAGATCAGAGAATTAGCAGTACTGAGTCAGATCAGCATCCTGCCCCAGAGTGCTGACAGACAAACCCTAAGACGGGCTGCCGGCTCAACATCGGACCACGACACGGCCCCAGCAGAATCCACCACGACCCGGTGATCCTCTGGTCCAGCACTGCCCCACACTCGGGCTCTGCATGTTTAACAGCTTCCAAAGAATTTTTTTTTTCAGTGCGTTCAGCCTTTTTTTTTAACCATGTGAAATTTTCATATCTGCTACATCATGCAGCAAGCATCCAGCTCTCTTCTTCAGACAGCATTTAGTCATCTTCTTTTGTTTGCCAATCACTTAAGTAGGGGGCAAAGAGAGAGCACCTTTCTGCAGCTCTTTAATGCCTCAATATACCATTTTTCTTCACAAGCCAGGTCTGAAAAACATTACACCACCAAGCCAGGCCGTATATAGGAAACGTAGATGACATTTCTATCAGAAATGCGGGCAGCTCAGAAAACCCCGGACTCCTTCATCAAATACAACCACAAATTCAATGAGCAGCTTCCCTGCTGCTCTGGTCAGTCCCAAGATTGCTCCTGCACTGGCATCAGGTTTCTAGACACCACAACTGACATTAAAAAATGGCACCCTGCAAGCTAGTACATACACAAGAACCTACAGACCATAAAACTTCCTCTGTAAAGCGGATGCAATAAGACCAGCAGCCATCCAAAGCGCACCAAGAAGCAGTGAGATTCAGCCAGCCCTGCATATATTGTCGCAGCTGCTCTGAGGGGAACGCTGGTGATCGGCTTTATCTAGCAAGGTCACTCTTCCAGCGAAATAGATACGAATTTACTACAATGAAGATACGAAAGCAACAACAGCAATTTTAGAAAATAATTTTTCATGGGATCAAGGTTTATTTGGTGTTTGTCTAGCGCAACCAAAATCAACAAGGACTGGCAAAGCCTCTGGCCACATTAGCTTTCTGCAAATTTGTTTTTCTGCTTTTTATTTTGGAGTCTCTACTGCAGCATTCCACTCCCGCACCCCTGATAGCGATAATATTCCACGCTAAAATCCACACATAAAATAATCCTTTAAATTACTGCCTCTGAAAGATTTTTTTTCCCAGTGCCTCTTCTCCTAACCTTCAGGCCCGCCCTTTCCCAGCTCATTACAGGAAGCAAATCCACAGATGAAAACACGTGAAATAGAACCAGATACCACCAGAGCATCAAACGTGAAGTACGCCAGTACCGCTCCACAGACAGCATAATCACTGCCCTTCCTCCCACAGCAAAACCGCCAAAATTCTTTGATCCTACACGTACTCGTCCCGATCTCTACAGTTCGTCACTACATCCAGCGCACGGGAGACCCCCTAGAAACCGTGTGAATGAAACTAAATAATCGCTGTCCTGGAGTGAGTGCGTACAGCCGGCCAGCGAAGGACAGAAACACGGAGTCCTCATTAGGGATATTTGCCAGACAGCAACAACTTGAACCCCTCAATCCTTATCCCAGTGGAGACCTACAAAACGTTCCCAAAAAGTAAAGCTCGGAATTAAAATTTATAATCCCTAGACACTAAAGCTCGTGGGTTTAACGGAGCGATTGCCTTCCTAGCCTGTTACAGCATCCTGGCTGACTTCTCCCTTTGTCACCGGCACAAACAGCCCTTTTTCGCTAGTGGTCCAGCAGAGAACCAGCAGCCTGTCAGTCACTTCTGCTCACACCCCTTTCTGCTCCATAGGTGCCCTTTTTTTTTTGCAAGCAGTCAAATTGATTAATATAATTAGATTAAACTAAGAGCAATTGCATCTAACCTGTAGTTAGCTTGAATATTGCTGCTTTCTGTCAGATCTGATAAAGAGACCCTGAGCCCAAAAGCTTGTTTGCTTTTTCCAGCTCTATCAGTTGATCTAATAAAAGATATTACCTTTCGCCACAAAGCTCGCTTTGCTAGATCTTCAGACCATCACGGCTACAACGCCACTTTTACTTTTAATGTCCTGCCCACTTTAACCAATTCTTCCAGATTCTCCTGTCTGTGAAACAGAATAGGAGAAAAGGTATTCCCTTCGGTACCGGTTCTTACAGTGTTTTCATAAACGCAATATGCACGTACCTTCTAGGACTGCATTAGCTCATCTGTCTAACGTCTGTCACATGGAGGGCTTGTTGTTCTTGTTCTCTCCCCAGGAAGAAAACGGTGCATGGAGCAAAGTGTTTTGGTTTCCTGAGGGTTTTTGGTTTTTTTTTCCTCTATTCACGTTGCTCTGCGTTTATACCAGAGAAAATGAGGGCGATGGCAGTTTCTGTGACAGACCTTATTTCCCAGGGAAGTTAATTTCAGAGCATCGAGCCACCCGTAGAAAGATGTCTCCTGCGCAGAGCAACATTTTAATATGTCATTCTCCAACAAAGAAAAGCTAATCCGTATTCTTGACATTTGGGACAGAAACTTCCTAAGGAAAGAACAGCGTTTCCCTTTCTCCAGAGAGAGAGTTTCAACCCGTGACGTTCAAACAGATTGCTGCAGATTATTAACATACAGGCCAGCGCTCCGTACAGTTATAAATAGGGAAATCTGGAAACCAGCAAGAGTAACATGCCTTTTAATTGCATTGAAGCAGGCTATTGTAGGACAGCTTGGAGGGGAAACGGTGGAGGCAGACTATTGCATGCTAAAATATAGTGAGAATTTACTTATGCGTAAGGAATCACACTGCTGTTCCTCAGAGAGGAACCCTGAGCCATCCCACGTGTCTGGAAGGCAGTAGGTACAACACTTTGAGCTACCGGAAGATAGAAACTGAGGTGAAGAGAGGAATCATCTGTGCTCAAGTACGGAAAGCAGAAATACCAGAAGACCTCAGGGAGACAGTAGACAGCAGATTTAATATGTTTTTGCAATGTGATACGGCAGCAAAAATCATGCGGTTAATTTAATTTGGGGTTGTAAAGGCAGAGACCTCTTCTCAGAGATATAGGCAATAGTCCCATTTTTTAATATAGCGGTGAGACCGCAGTTTGAAGACGTGTTTAGTTCTGGACAACTTGGTGCTAGCTAGATGTCAACAACTTGGAGGGAAATAAAAAAAAAAAGAGGAACATAAAATGATAAAAAAGCTGGAAGGGATTACAGCGTGTGTAGGTTGGCCAAATAACAACTGTGAAGAGCATCACGGGAATTGCGTATGGGAACTTCAGGGGTGCAGAAGCACCAGGGAGCGAGAAAGACTGTTTAGGGTTGTCTGAGGGAGTATAAACGGTAAAAATGTAAATTAAATTAAGAAACGGAAACATTAATCTACAAGACTGCAAGACAGCATCCCAGAGGAGCTCCCATCACCTGATTCACACAAGACTGCATCGAGCAAAGCACACAAGAAACCACTCAAACCCTGACTGCAGGAAGGGATTAGGAGAGGACAACACGCCTTTGGGGCCGTGTAACTGCCCGCTGACTGGGACCGCTGCAGAGCAACAGGTCTCAGCCCAGTGCCCGAAGGAAACTCTCCCTTCTCTACACCATTGCTGGCGACACTTGGAGACCAAAATAACCACGCTTAGTTCTAGCAGGTAGCCATGGAGGGAGTCAGCGGGGCTGAGGAAGTGTGTATTGTCTGAATTTTTCCCCTTTACCCCTGGGATTTTCTTGAGAGGCCACTGGCTTATCATCTGGTAAGGACAGTGGTGATGGCACTCCTGTGTTTTAATAGTCACCATAACGTTCCCTCAGATTACACAGACCTTTGAGTAGATGTCCTGGATGGCACTGACCTCTGCCAACAAGTCTGTGGCCTCCAGATACAGCAGGTAAATGGGAATGAAAAAAATCAGAGGCTTTATTATTCCTTAGTTAGAGGGATGAGATCAAGTCCTTTTTCTAACATGGGAAAGCCAGCCTGGACTTGTACCCCTAACACCTTTACGTCACGCTGTGCCAGCAGATATCCTGGCCTGCCCGTCATACACAACAGGAGACCTGTCAGTATAGTATGTCCCTCCCAAGCAAGGGCTGATAGACCATGTTGCTGCTCATCCTGGATGTGCCACACACAAATTGCTGGGAGGAGAGGTGAGAGGGGAGGTGAAAATAAAAAAGGCCCAACCAATTTTATAAATGTCCTATAAGGGGTTGGAATGTCTTTTCTTATTTGGTCTGTATTTTTTAACACCCGCCCTTGGGGAGGCACGTGCAGTGATAATCATCAGTCCAACCACACACGGAGCACACAGAGGTATAATCCTCCACAACTGCTGACCTTACATGGCCTTTTTCTACATAGAAATGTCACAATCTTCACGAAGGAAACCTTTCTGCTTATTTATTTAAAGGAAACACATGGCCTAACACGCACGAGCATGCAGCAAATGTAAGGGTACTAACATTTGGGTTTGAGATAGCCTTGTAACGCGTTGCTCCAGCATAGGCTAAAATTAATTCATCACCCCCTCCCCTAGTTTACCATGATGCTCTGGCTGCTTCACTTGCAGTCTGCCTAACCGTGCCTCTTTCTCAGGACAACTATGTTACAAACCTCTGTGTAATTTCACGCTCTTACCCTGCAGGCTATGCTTAAAGGGGAAAAAAAAAGTGTTTTCTCCTTTCTTTTAAATGTAGCTCTTGTCTAAGTGCTAGGGCAGGCACCCCCAGCTCTGAAAAATCAAGATTAATCAAGCAATTAAGAATTGATATCTAGTGATTTATAACTGGAAATGAGAGATGCTGCATTCATTTGAGCTCTGCAAGGACCCAAAATAGATAACCTGATTTTCATGGACAGCAAGATTATTTTAAATCTTTTGGGGAGAAGAAGAGTTACAGCTCCTTCTATTAAACTGGTTTCTCCGAAGCCCCCACCTGCGCTCCTCAGCAAAGGGCAGGTCTGCGCAGAGGGCGAGCTGCTGCTGTACTGCAGATTCACACCCTGCCTTGACCTGCATGAGTCTGACCGCGTACAGGAATCCCAAGAGAGCAAAACCCCAGCTGAAGTTTTACTTTCTCTTCCCCGTGCGCTAGCGCAGCGCTGCACCGCTTGAATAAACAACCCAACCGAGCAGGAATTACATCACCTCAAAACTGTGGTTTCCTTTATACATTAAAAAGAATGGCAAGCATTTCCATTCACGTAATTATCAGCATTATCACCTCTCCTCACACCTCCTCCTCCTCCAGCGCCTGACTGTTGGGATGGCAGGGACTTCCCTCCCTCCCTCCCTCCCTTCCACGCCAACAGGGAGAGCCTTCGCGACTCAGCTGCAGCCATTTGCTCTCCCTTGTCTAAACCCTCCGGACAGGCTCAGGAACTCCAGCAGTCAGGAAGACCTGATGGGGTGGATGGGCAGCAACTTGTCACATTCCCTCCATAAACATTTATTTGGGGAATTACAGCCTACATAATTGAGCTTTCCATGGTAATTTGGCTCTTACGAGCTTTCCCTACTGCCAAAATGGTGGATACCTCCGTAAAAGAGAGCAGTAACTTCTGCAGCTCTGCTACCTCAGCGAACAGACCTCGGCCAGGCAGACGTGAGCCTGACTGAAACCTGTGGGAGAAATCAAAACTGAAAAGCAAAGTGATGCAGAAACCGGCGCTGGTGACTCAGGGAGAAACAACCCTTTTTTTTCCCTAAACTGCAAGGAGCTCAACAGCTCCGACTTACCCCGCCACCAGCCCCTACCTGGACAACCCCGTACAGAACATAGGATCCTGAATTTTGTCCCCGACCGCTGCAATTTTGGAAAAGTCATTTAACCTCCCGAGTCTCCATTAACCTCCCGAGTCACCATTTTTCCACGTATGAAGCTGAAACATCACACTCGGCCTTGCAGCGACTTTTGAAAGACTTGGTTTTAATGGCACACGTCAGTGCCAGAAGCACCGCTAGCGGCATTATGGGGCTAATGCCCTCGCGGGGGAGGGAAGCGCGCTGTGGTACAGGTATTTTGGGTACAATTGTTGGCCCTAGAAGTGCTCAGATATCATTGCATAAAACTGTCAGCAGACAAATCTTTCAGGTGGGATAGAAACCAGAGGCCCTGAGTGGTTGTTAAAAGACATAAAGTTTTGAAGAAGCCCATATGCTAGCTTTTCCATGTTCACCCTGTTCCAATTTGGTTAATTACATTCTGACTCCTTAAAGCAGGGTGGCTGACCCGCCTGGCCCTACCAGCTGGATATCCAAATCTTCACAGGGCCCAGAGGGGTGCCACACAACCCACGTATTTCAAAGAGCTGAAGGAAAAGAGGGGCTCCAGGAGAGCTTGATCGGCTGGTGAGGAGAAGGATTCCCTCCCGGAATGGGGCAGTGCCGCTGTGTGGGCCGTGTCAGCCCTCTCCTCCTACCTAAAGGTCCCTCGCCTCAAGAGCTGACGACTTGCCCTCCTGTGTCACTTCTCACAGGAACTTGCCCCGTATCGTCAAAGCGCTGTCACGGTTTATCCCCAGGTGGCTGTTTGGTTGCAGCACTGGTGCTGGGAACCTTGCAGATCCACAGCTTGTAAAGCAGGTCTGCAGCGTGAAGGCCTGGTTATTAATAGTGAAGTACCTGGTAACATACTAGTTACTAATAGTAACCTGCATTTCTATTTTAATGTTAACTTGGAAAAACATTTTCTCCCTGACAGTAAGTGGAGACTGGTTTGCCCTAGAATCAAGCAAGAGAAGGAACATTGAAGGTTCACATAAACTCTTAATGATATCTCACTGTGCACAGCAAATCTCGGCCAGCACAGAATCCCAAAACACAGAAAAAGCGGTACCTGAGCCTTCACCAGCTTCCTGACACAGCAAAGAAGAGGAGCAGCATGTGCTGCAAGGGATTTTTTCACCATTGATACACAGTGGGTTTTCCCAAACTCAATATAAGATGCCGTTTCCAAACAGTGAAAGTAAGTGGTGGCAGCTCCAAGCAGCCCCCAGCGTTGGCCAGTTTTGCATTTCAGATGCCAATGATGGAGCCAGCAGCCACTCTCCTTTCCCTCACATGGGCACCACTGTGCCAAGACACTGGTATCCTGTGAAGCTATTTCTCCAGACTTCACGGATGCAAGGGAGGAGAACCTGTCCTGTTGCCATCTCTTCACAGGTGCTGGTGGCACCTGGGCTATGGCACAGAGCTGTGAGGGGTGCAGAGGCGCCAACCCCGGGGGTAGAAGACAGTCATGGCTGGGGATGTTCTGCATGGCTGTAGGTGTCCACCTCCGGGAGTCTGTGGTCTGGGGGCTACAAGGGGAGCTGGCAGGGGCACGTGGGCAGGCAGGGGACAGGAAAGGGAGCAGAGAGGACCTAGGGCACCATCTGGTGGCTTCACTCACTGCCTTCCCTAAATCCCTGCCTCACAGGGTCACGGCACTGCGTGGCCAAGGGCAGAAGAAGCACCAGTTCTTTCCAAGAGACAGCCCAGCAGGAAGAAGAGAGCCCTGCCTTGGCCCAGACTCGCACATCCTCAAGGTACTGCTGGGTGGGACCGCAGTGCAGAGCAGGACAGCAATAACCATTTCATTTGGGTGCTGCTCAGTCAAGCCCCTCCCTTGATAGAGAACCAGCCCTAGCTGGGTCTTCAGGCACTATTGCCATACAGATGATTAACAGTAGTGACGCTCCTGAGAAGGAAAAAGAGGAGAGAAGCGATGAAGGAGAACAGTTTGGACTACACCTTGGACATACATTTCAGTGTCATTATCCACCACCACAAAGTCTACACATAAAGGCAAAACACAGTTGCCATGTTTCACCCAACAGAAACCATGCAAGTACACATGCAAGTGTTTCTCTGCAGGAAAGGATGAAACCAACAAACCACTCAAGTGCACCCCTTTTTTTGCCTTCTCAAACGAGGATTTGCTGTCAAGCATCATGAAGGGGTGGTTTTACAGGGACTAGATGACCTCAGTGTCACCAACACCCTATGCAGCAATGCCAGCTAAGGCAACACAGTGAGACTGGGGGGAGATCGTGGGGATAGACCGCATCTCAGGACCAATGGCTCACACCTGGTGGAGAGGGCAAAGGATCCTAGTGCTGACACGGCACCTCCTTTAGAAGGAGGCAGGCACCGCATTTCCACCTGGCACCACTTCTTGCTTTGATAGTGGGTCTCCACTCCCCTGAAATCCTGTCAATACAAAGGGATAATTCAACACCCGGGAATCAAAGACTATACCACCATAACCTGAGAGCATGCTCTGTGCGTAAGAGCACTGTGGTGGGGGAAGGAACTGGAGCTGTGGCCCTTAGGGACACAGTTCTAAAGAGGAATCCATTCTCAGCGTTCATTTTAAAGCAAAATGTGTAAACACAACAAGCCAGTCATCACCTCTCAACTTTGTGGAGCTGGCAAGCTGATCCTTGATTTCTCTTTTTTTTTTTTTTTTCAATTGCTTAACAATGAACTCCTTCCCTCTTGCTAGTAACACTCATTTTCTGCAGCTGTTCTCATAGGCCATACAGCCAGGTAGGACAAAAAGACCAAAGGACTGCCTTTTCCTGAACAAATCTTTGCTACAGAGTAGCTATACCAATATTATACGCATTATATTTTGCAGTCTCTCCTACTTGTGCCCGAAGGCATTTCCTCATACCTCCTTGGAAAATTCCGTACCATTTGAAAACATCCCTGCTCTCTGTCTTCTGCTTTGTGCATTTCTCTCACACGCACCCTGATGCTGCTGGCCACGGCGCACGATGCTGAAGAAGTGATAGTAGCTTCTGCATACACAGCTCCTTCCAAACTTCCCTTTTCCCGTGCAGCTCTCTTACTCTTGCGGGGCCAATCCAAATCCCCCCGAAATCAACACAGTGACTCCTCCCAACTTTGGCAAGCTTTGCTGCACAGCCCAAATCCCCAGACTTTGTCAGAGTTTCTGGGAAATTTTTACTTTTTCACTTAATTGATCAGAACCTGGTGTGATTCTTCCAGTGCTTTAGCACTGACTGTGCCAGAATAGCCTTCTCTATTCCAAATACCATTCTTCCTCTCATGTTTCATTTTAAACAGCTTCAGCTACTTAATATATGGAATTGCTGAGGCATAAATGTAAGAAACACGCTATTTAAAAAGGTAACAGACAAGAGAAATCAATTCACTGCAAAGTGACATTCTTGCCAGGAATTTTCCAGAAGCACCCCGTGGTTTTGGCATTTATAAAATTTAAAAAGCAAACCACAACAACTAAGCAGCATTATTCTGAAAATTTTCATTTTTCACCTAATCCACCAGCTTCTGCTGAATATTTTATTGCCATACTGCAACATATTTATAATTCATCTCATCATTTCTTCAAGTTTGTTAAGGAAAGGAATCGTGATACCTGCACAATCCCCCATGAATTCTTCTGTGAACACAAGTGTTGTCTGGTCACATCAGTAAACTCTAAAATTGTTGACTTCAAAAATATTTATTTATAATTGAGGCGATCGCTTAACAAACGGAAAACGGGTCTAATCAGCCATGCTGCCTATTCATTGCTCTTTCTGAAGTGAATTCCTCAACACTGGGAAGAGAAAACGTATTTTCCTGTGGTTAAAGAAAGTCCAAATTGCATGTTTGAAATCTCTTCTAATAAAAAGAGCAAAGCAATAAGCGGATTATCTCTTTAAACATAGTATAGGAAGGCTGGAGGCCCTGGAGACATTTTCCATAGCCTCTATCTCTCATGCATAGCAACATTATCTTCAACTAGAGAGGGTCCTATGACCCTGGAGCTCAATTTTAATTTGATCTTCTTCTTTAAAGAGGTTTCTGTGATTCCTCTCAAGTTATGCTGCACATTCTGATTTTGGGTTGGTTTTGTTTGGTTGTTATTTTGTAGTTGTTTTTTAATCTGAGATAAAACAACCTCAGCCTTTTGATCCACTGGTTTGATCGTGTTATATGGATATTTAATGTAACCTCTTCCCTATCAGAACTAGGATATGCATCAGCACAAATGGTAGGCAAGTTCCAGCTGATGGGAGAGAGAAGCGCTTGGATAGAAAATTCACCTCTATGGCCTCCCCCCTCCCTCCAGTCGTTCTGAGTCTCAGAACTGGTCTACCTGGCCAAAGGAGCCTTATACCCATGATGGGAAATACTGGCCAGCTGGAACAAAGGCAAACCTACTGGTTTTGGTGGGGCAGAGGTACTGTGCCTGCTCCCACTGAGGCTCAAAATCCCCAGTGGTAATGACTCCCACTGCCAAGAACAGGAAACCAGGGAGCTCGGCTTGAACTTCTCTGGGCTGGAATCTGGCCCCAGACATGCTTGGCTCACACTGCCCAGGCAAGGGAGTTTCCTTGGATTCCCACCTCCTTTCTCTTCCTTCTTCTGGAAAGGGGCACTGAGCCACAGTGCCAGGCAGGGATATTTTCTCTGTTTTCCTTTTCTCCATCTTTATCTCTGTCTGTGCATCCAGTCCTCACCGTATACTGCTGATACTGCTGAAGGGAAAGCATTTCCTCGGAGGCACTGATTTGAGTCGGCTGAGTATGGTCACAGCAGGCATCTGTGACTACTTGATGGGATTAGCAGATTATGAGAGAGCATGTTTCGCTGTGGGGGTCCTGAGAAAGGAAATGGGCAGGTGGATGCTTGGATCTCGTTTAAACTATGCATGAAGGCCTGACGGCCATGTCAGGAAAGCCGTAGGCACAGGATCAGATGGACTGCTGCAGGTCAGGATTGGAAGATCAAGCCCGCAAGCAGGGAGGTCTCCGTTTACAGAGGGTCGAGATTTAAGTATTTCAGGCAGGCCAGAGAAACCTGCACAGATCCCATCTGCACCTCTTCTGAGATAGGTGTGAGAGCCTGACAAAAGCAGCTTTTCTTTTGCATCAAACGGCTTTGCTGCAAAGTAGCTTTGCTGCATCAATGCAGATTGAGCCCGTGGGATCTGAACAGATGCATTCTGTTGTTAATGAAGGGCAGTTTAGAAGGTGCCAGTTCACAAGTACCTCATAGTTGCGCCCTGAAGTCATCTCTGCAGAGGACTTGGGATGTAAGAGACAAGTTCTGCTGTACAGAAGGATGTCCGGTCCACATAGGGTCAGATTTTCCCCCTCAGATATTCTCATACAATGTATCAGAGGATTCTTCTAGAGTTGCTTGCTTCTTTGGTGACTGCAGAACGATGAAAAGGAGAAAAAAGAAATGGAGGGAAATTATCCAACAGAAGATGAATTAATTCTTAATAAGCAGACCCTGACGTTTGTTCTGTTAGAAATGGCTATAAGTGATCCGCCAAAACGGAAGCCACTACAGTGAGAAATGTTGCTCTGCCAGAGATGAACGTGACTAATCCAGCCCAAGGGATAAAGATGCCTCCTTTACTTGTCACTCTTCCCCCAAAAAGCTGTCAGACAGGGAGAGGAGGCAAAATTGGACTTGGTAAAAAAATAAATCACTTTGGATTCTGTGAAGGAGGAATTCCCTGACCTCCTCAATCCTGTTTCTTCAACAGTTGAGTCTATTCCTCACAACCGTTCCTTGTGTAGACAAGGTGCTGACAGACTGATATTTTAAGCGCTGCGTGGCACAGGCCTGCTGTAAGCAAGGTTACGCAGCAAGCCGCTGAAATGCCACCGGGTGACTGAAGCCTTACCTACACTAGCATTTTCTCTGTTGCCACCACGGAAGGGAAACGTTTTACAGAAGTGCTGAGTGCAGGCACCTCCAAAGCATGCGAGATTAACCCCTCGCTACCCAAGCTGGCCGACACTCCAGCGCGACAACACACACACGCTCCTGTTTCAGGGACGCCCTGCCCCGCTTCCCTGCACAGCTCCCCCTCCGTGTGCAGCATCCCGCAGCAACGGCTGTCCTGGACCCTCCGCGGCAGTCTCAGCCACCATTCAGCAATCTCAGCTGCCACCCGCAGCCCTAACCCACTGACCCACAGGTGTCCCACGTGGGCACAGCCCAGGATGGCTGCCAGGGAAGCTGATCAAGGTGCTCGCAACAGCAGTGGAAAGCGCAGCCAAATTCTCCTGTGCAGAGATACTGGTGCCCTGCCACCCACACTTCCCTTCCTTCTGACCGGCACAAGAACTGAGGACACAGTGGTGTCTGCTCTTGGCGTGAGAGCCCATCCCATCCCCTCTCCTTGCTTTCTTCTCCTTTGTTTCTCCCATCTCTGCTTCGACCTCTACCCAGCCCTGGCTGAGACTGCCTGCACCAGGCACGCTTGCACACAGCTGCTCCTTTGCTCTTGCTTTGTTGCTGTCCTCCTGCTCTCTTGTGCGGAGCTGCTGCTCCCCAAAGCAGTGGCTGAGTGGTGTGGGCACAGCCCAGACAGTTCCACAGCAGGGAAAAAAACCGACATGAACTGCATCTCATCATCCGGACTGGATTATTTCAAAGGGGGCAGCTGATAAAGGTACACAGAAGAATAAATAGGACAGGGAAGAGGGATCAGGACCTGCTGTTCTCCCTACCCATGTAATTCAAAATGCAGCAAGAACACAAAACCAAGGATGCTATTCTTGGCACTGGTGAGGCCGCACCTCGAATCCTGTGTTCAGCTTTGGGCCCCTCACTGCAAGACACACACTGAGGGGCTGGAGCGTGTCCAGAGAAGGGCAACGGAGCTGGGGAAGGGTCTGGAGCACAAGTCCCGTGAGGAGTGGCTGAGGGAGCTGGGGGTGTTTACCCTGGAGAAGGGGAGGCTCAGGGGAGACTTAATCGCTCTCTACAGCTACCTGAAAGGAGGGTGCAGAGAGGTGGGGGTTGGTCTCTTCTCCCAGGTGACAGAACAAGAGGAAATGGCCTCAAACTGTGCCAGGGGAGGTTTAGATTGGATATTAGGAAAAAGTTCTTCACTGAAAGGGCTGTCAGGTTGGAACAGGCTGCCCAGGGAGGCAGCTGAGTCACCATCCCTGGAGGGATTTAAGAGCCGTGCTGACAAGGTGCTGAAGGACATGGTTTAGTGATGGTGTTAGCAGTGCTAGCTTAGAGGTTGGACTTGATCTTAAAGTTCTTTTCCAACCTAACAGATTCTCTGATTCTGTGATTCCAGTGCATATGATGCACTGGCGTATAAACCAGCCTGTATTAAATAGCCCATCCTTGCCCTCAACGGCCTGCCGCTGCCTTTGCTACCACCAACCACTGTGGTGCCACAGCAGTAACTGCAGGAGGCCAGTGGCCTCGGGACCAGAGCACATGGCAAGTAGCTCTGGCAGAGGCGGCTGCTTGATTTCAGACCACCTTTTGCTACGAGGTGGGGGTTGTGAAAATGCCTCAGACACGGGAAACACTGTCCATCATGAAACAGAGGGGTGGTGCCAACTGAAGCTGGCGCCATGCTCCACACTGCACAGTCAGTTAACCTGGGGAACTCTCCCCAGCAGGACAGCAGTGGGAGGAGGCCCGAGACACTTTTCAGGAACACTTTCCAACATTAGAAGAGTGAATATATATTTTTAAGCAGATAAGAGGTCTGGAGGGGAAAAGAACAACAAAGTTCTGTTAACAGGAAGGAAAAGTTCCCTGGGGTGCCTGATGCAAGTTTTGCCTGTGAAGCAGCTGATGCCTGCCAAAGGCAGGGCAGGGGTTGTGCAGGCCTCTCATCTGCTTCACGTGGCCCCCACAGCTGACCTGCACCTGCATGTTGCGAGCTGCAGCTACTTTAACTGTGAGTGAATTTAGTTCCTGTCTCTAACTCGTAACTTCCAGCCCAGCAAGAAGATCCAAGCCCAAAATGTACCCATAGCGCCTTTTCCTGAGCCCCAGAGCTGACAGAGACTGTATCAGCCCCAGCTCTGCTCAGACCATCTTAGCTTCTGCTCCCATGAAACGGCTCTCAGGTACTTAATGCCAGCGAGAGCAAAGCCATGTCCAGGATGTGCCCCCAGTGCACAGATTCCTCTACCCGGGAGGACTTCTCAGCTGCATAAGTAATCTGGAAAGGGCAACAGTGGGGGACAGCAACTGCCCAACTCTCCATGAACATCTGTCCTGTTCAGAGGGAGCAGCAACACCAACCCCCTCAGTGCCTTTCGGGGTACAACCTACAGCAAAGCATCTGCGTGAAACCAGGACTGCCAGAGCTGGCAGTGCTGCAGGAGCAAGGGTTCTGCTGGAAGAGGGAAGACAGGCTACATGTGCAGCCCAGCTGGCAAGGGGATGCCACGTCCCTGTTCCCTTTTGGTGGGAAGTGGGGAAGGAGCAGGCATGCTTACTGCTGGCTGGGGCCATGGTGACTCTGTGGGTTTTCTTTCCTCATGTGCTCAGGGTGTAAGGGAACTCTCCAAGAACAGGGCCCCAGCCCTTACCTTCCCTGGAGTACTCTTTCTGGGTGATGGGTTGTTGGTGTCGTTCTCAAGGGTAGAGTAGACATCAACTTGCTGCAAATCCAGGCACTGCACAGGGAAGAGAGAAGAGAGTAGGATTCAAATAAATTACTCAGGTTTAAGACAACTAATTGCCCACCGTGTTGTTCCCCATCTCGTGCCTGACATTTTTTAGGAACCCCTGCCGTCTCCAAAATTTTGAAGTTCCTGACCTGAACTTGGGCAAACAAGATCCTTTTCCCCTGAAATCTCTACAGGGCAGCTGCATCATCTTCCTTTTTCAGGCTCACAGAGACAGGCTTTGACAATACTTACCCTGTACAAGGCAGTGGAGAAGAATGTGCGTGTCCCTGCCTCCCTCTGCTCCAAACTGTCCCAGAATGCCAAATAAAGACCCCTCTGCCACATGAAAGGATATTGTGCACCACGGGAACCAGAGGTAACGGGCAACGCTGTGCATTGCCCAGGACTGTTTAGGTGCCTGACACCCACAAGCTCTTGCTCATGGTTATTCTGGGCACACAAAGGTGAGGGGTGAGGCTGAAGGCCTGAAGCACAGAGACTGTGGAAAATGGGAAACCCTACATTGGGCATGATTTCTATTTGTTGTCTGGGTCTTTTTCCAAGCCAGAACTCTCTTTTCTTCTTAGAGTGGGCAAAGGATAATTACAAAAAAAAAGTCAATACACTCCCAGGCCCGCCACCATATCCGTGGTCCCACACAGCTACGCGGAGAAACACACACACGCCCTACATGCATATGCACCCGCTGGTCCCCCAGGTAATCGTGTCACAGGAGATGCGTGTCAGTTTGAGTGATGTTCCAGATCTGCCTGAAGGATCAAACATAACAATCAGGAGGACTTTTCCATGTGCGTTTCAAGGATGACAGCAGGTTGCCAAGGTGGCTGTTTCTCTGGCAACAGGAAGATGGGAGGAGCTTCGGCCGCAAGAGGGGCAGATGGTATTAGTGGAGAGACTGCAAAGGGAGCCAGGAGCCCTGCAACACTGCGAGGGGACGAGTGAAACAGGGGGGCTTGATTCTGGGGCTGCCAATCACCTGAACCCCCAACATTTCATCCGGAGTTGCAAACGCTCAGCATCTTTCAGGGTCACGGCCAGCAGGACGGTGGTTTGAGCAAGACCAGATGATAGAGGAACAGCATTTGGGAGCGGGACTTGGAACAAACAGGCACTCGGACAAGAGGGGGCTGCAGTGAACGGAGCACCACACGGCTCTCCCATTCCCACTCCTCCTCCTGCAACAAATTATTTCACCTGTCTGCTTCCCACTCCCAACAACACGCCTGCCTACACAGACATTCCCAACTGTTCACATGTGCACGTGCGCACACAGAAAATCCCATTTCCCCATCCTCATTGTCAATTCTCTTTGTGATGCTCGCGGTGAGGACCTCGTCCCATGTGCTGCGCTCCCAGCAGCCTGGCTCCGCGTCTCCTTGGCGGGACAGGTGGCCTCTTGCACTGCTCCAGTCTGAAGCCACTCGCAAGCAGGAAGGATCCTTTTGGTGTTTAACATCCCAAAAGGACTCCCTCCCTCTTCCCACTAGGCTGTTGACAATGCCGGTCCTTTGCAGGCCAGTGGAAAGCTGGTGTCTCCAACCACCATTTGCAAATTAATTATTTTTACTTGATCACTGACCACCTGCTACTGTCACAGTGGAGACGCACAGGCCTCTCTCTTCTCCGCTGGCAGATGCCTTCCTTCCCATCCCCGAGCAGTCTACTCGTCTCCCTCCCACCATGAAAAAGCTCCTGTGCTCTGGAACCTGCCTTCGCCACAGGAGTTCTATTTGCTTCTCAAAAAAGCTTGTTTGAAGTGTAAAGCAGATGAAGCAAGTCCCTCAGATGGGTATTTCCCAGCCGCTCGTTAACTAGGGAGGTAAGGTGGGAGAGAGAGGAAAATCCAGGTTTGGCTCTGGGCAGTGCAGTGAGGTTGAGTTGCTGTGGGGCAGCAGGAGGACAAAGAGGTCAAGGAACACCTGGCAGCAGAATAGGAACAAAGTGAGTGCCCAGCTGCCCCCTTATTACCAGGGTTTTTTGCTACCGGCTGCTTTTCACTGCATACACCCACGCCAGAGACTGCGAGGTAAGCGGTGGCACCCGGCAGAGCCAGTGGGGAAGGCATGTGCTCCTAGGGATGTTCAGCAGGATGGCTTTGCGGAAGGTGTGCTAGGACCCTTCCCACGCCAGGGGTGGGCCTTGCTGCTGTCCAGGATGGCACAGAGCATTTAATGAGCTGCACCAGCCACTTCCAAGCCCTTACTCTGATATCCAGTGCTGTCTCCTGTTGCTTCTGCTCCCAGCTCCAGGCCTGCAAGGACACGGTGGTTCCCTGACCCAACTTTTTTCCAGTCTCTGAGCTCTTGCTTTCCCTCACAGATCTGGCACATGCTGGCCTCCTGTCCCATCCCCTAATCTCAGACCTTCTTTATCTCATCACCTGGAGTCACTTCTCACCTGCCCTTCCCTTTCCCTTGCCTTAGCTTACCCCAATGCTGACCACAGATCTTCTGCCCTCCACATGAATTAAGCACTGAATGTTCAACACCCGATTTAACACCAACAGATTTTCACAGCGCGCCGAATTTCAAACACAGATTGCAGGGCTGGGTTTACACCATGCAGAGTGCCAGCAAAATTTAGCAGCGGGGCAGCAGAGTTGCCTTTCAAAGGAAATAAGGTTTGTCGACATTCCACTCCCCTCACCTGTCCCAAGGGCCCATCCAATGCAGCATCTCCATCCCAGGGCTTTCAGCCTCTCTCCCTCATTAACTTCCCTGTTACACCCCACAGCCCTGTGCTCGCTCCTCACCTCGCAGCCCTGCTCTCACCACCCGTGGTGTGTGTGGGAGCTTCTGCTTCATGCCTGAACCAGTCATCCTGCAGCAGCTGCTCCATGGTCACGTACCCTCCAGTGGGCATCTGTTGCCCCCCAGCATGCAGGAGAAGGTCGGAGGCTGCTGGCAGCTCTGCCAAAGAGGGCTGAGCTGCTGGCCCCACACGCCGGGCTGGCTAAGGGCCCCGCACAGCTGGCGCATGGTGGACAGGCTCTGGGGGAAGGCCGCCCGGGCCAGGTGCATTGGGCTCCCGCAAGCACAGGGACCCAGGCAGCTCCTGGGACTGCGTGTGCCTAAGGCTGGCTCTGCTGCCTTGCTGTATTAGCCTTAGTGGGGCCTCCTGAACAGAACAACATGATGAAACATGTAATTAAGATGGAGCTAAGGATGCATGACGAGGCCGACTGAGCGAGAAATGGATTTGATTTTTTTTTTTTTGTCTCCTTGCAGAAATCATCCACTTCAGCAGGAAACTACCCATTTGGATTTTTATAAGCCTGAATTAAAAAGAAATTACTTGATACAAATGAAAAGGTTTATAACCTGCAACCTCCTTTACCTAAAGCATTGCTTTTGCCCAGAATAAACACATGACATAGAATATGTAGCGCTTGCTTTTAAACCTCTGCTCCAGAGATGGAAGGGCCACCAGTGTTCCCCGCCCGCAAAATGAGAACGAGAAGGTAGCAGGCCCATCCTCTTTTACATATCTATCAGGTCTCCTGCCTCTCTGGCAGAGCTTTGCTCCTCTCTGTAGTACATTCTCCAGAGCTTCATTTTGTTTAGTTTAAATGATTCATGCAGCAGAGCTTACAGGTTTTCCTTGGAGAGACTATTCCAGCCCTTATAGACCTCGCAGTCAGAAAGGTGTCCTAATATTCAGGCAACATCCTTCTCTACTCACTTTCATTTTATTCCTCCTTGTTTGTCCCACAGATCATGGGGAAAAAAAAAAACGTTCCCTTCTGAGTGGAACAGCCCTCCCATGGGAGTAAAAGGAGGAAGAGAAATCCATTTTAAATGGAGCTGGATGGATTGTAAATGGGATTAGGGGTCATGGTTACTTGGGGTAGCTGAGGTCTGGCCTGACATTTCAGGAGAGCCACTCCAATCCCGTTACTTATGACACTGCCACTACTGGGCTCAGGGAGTGGGAGCAGTCGGCGTCCCCCAGTTTGGGAAATGGAAAAAGGAGTTCCTATGCAAAAGGGAAATGTTCCAAAAAAGAGACGCCCATCACTTTCTTCTTGCCCATTTCTCCCCCGTGAGCTAGTCAGCCTGCTCAGGACTGCAGTGGTCCGTGACACTGACACCGGTGAAGGTGTCACAGCAGGAGCTCTAAACAGCTGGGGTGGTTGTGGGGAGCACTTCTCTCTGCCCCTTCCCTGAGCTGTCATTCTCCAGCTCGGGAGGGCATGTCCTTGAGACACCCTACGGTACACAGTGGGGCTGAGATCCTCTCTTCCTTCCTGACTTCTGCATCAGGAGCCTCTCTGGCCCCACACTTGCTACTCTGCGCTGCCACACTGCCAGCAGACGGAAGGGTGCTGCCTAGTGGAGCATGATGCACGGCTTTGGCACTGGGGGGGCCACGAGTGGGAGCGGGATGGAGACACACAACATGCACAGTCCCGAGAGAAGCTAAGGAGGGCAGAGCACAGGAGCAAGGTCACCAGTACCAGGCTGGTATGCAGGTACTGCTTGTGTTTCATACCATGGTACTGGTGGTGCCTGTACCAGGGCAGGGAAAGGCAGAGTTGTACCGTGATGTGGACAGAAAGGACGGAGGGCAATTATTCCGATACTCACGTCATAGACAGGAGGTGGTGGCGGTGGTGGCGGTGGTGGTGGTGGTGGGCTGGCTGAAGGGGGCTGCGTTTCCACCCTCTGTCTCAGGAAATTGAGCTGGTTCCTTCTAGGGCACACCACCTGCTGAGGACAAGGTACCAAATGACACATTTGGAGAAAACACCATCTCCCCAAAGATGAAGTGGACACCAATGTCACGTCAAAGCCTCACACACTCCTTGAGTGCTTCCACAGCTGGCACTCTCTGCACGACATGGCCGGTACCTTTCCTCACCACAGGGTAAAGTGGAGGAGTCTGATGCCTTATGCTGGAGCAGTGGAAAGGAGAACTGGGCTCTGTGTATACACACAAATCACTTCCACCACTGAAACTTAGCTGGACGGAGGGTGTAAGTATTTAACAGCACACAACAGTGCTGTAGGCCAGGGAGTAAAGCAGGGCCCTCTTCAAAGTGCGTGTGGGAATTTCAGAGAGGCACAATGCAGTGACTTTTGTCAGGATTTGGCTAGGAAGCTTTTGCTAACACACACAGTCTAGAGAAGAGCACAGACGACCATTAATGATGACACATAGCCAGTGATACACTAATGTGCCAGTCCAGCATGGAGTTGGAAGGAAGGTCTCTTCCTCCGAAGCGTTTCTTGCATCGGATGAGTTCTCCTTGAACACGCTCCATTCGTGCAGAGATAAGGGTTAGCCCTGCCCAGCAAGCAAGAGAGGAGGCAGAAAAGGCGAAGGCTTTGCTAAGTATCTCTGTTCTAATTCGGAAAGAAGTGGGATGATTATATTCACATCACATGAAAACGATGAACTGCTTTCCAGTCCATTAGTAACTAAGGAGGATGCTAAATAGCTTCTCTTAAAGATAAACATTTTTAAACCAGCAGGCCTGAGCAAGCTGTGGTGAGAATTATGGGCTGGGTTCTGCAGGAGGGCAAATGTTACGACTGCACGATCTCTCTGGGCCCCAAGGAGAGCCCGTAGGTCTGAGACTTGCTGGCCCACCTCAAAACCTGGAGATGCCAATCAGCAAGTCGTGACAATGCCTCCCTCCTCATCCCCATGGAGACACTGTCTCGGCAAGCAGAGATGGGGGCCTGTCTCCAGCCTAGTCACTCTGCCGCTTACACGCCTTCCCCCTCTATCAGACTGCCAGCGAGGTAAGTCTCACGAGATTAGCAGCCCTGCCGACTGCTGCCATTCCGTTTCCAACCTCATGCTCCCTGACTGTGTGCGCTGGAGCCTGATGCTCCTTGGAGTCACAGGACTGTACCAGCAGCACAGCCCCCACGTAACAACACGTGCAGAGAGTCTGCTGTCACGGTGGCAGAGGGCAGGTTGAAAGAGTAAATGTGGGGGATACTCCGCCTAGAAAACAACAATCCCCAGATTACACTGTAAAAGATGTCGGGGGGTTTTAAGCCAGCCTTGAGACCTCTGGAAGAATGCAGAGGATGCCGTTCTGAATGCCTGAGGGTGGCAGTACTAGGAGCAGTAGGTTTTCCCCAAAGAGCAGTGATTCCAGTATCACAACTCCAAAGTTTTTCCACAGGGCCCCTGTCTCATCCAGATCTTTCAGCCCTCCTTTTGGCTTTTCTTCTCCTACTCTCTACATGCTTTCTTTCCTGCTCCTGGTTTCCCCTTTGGCCTCAGCTTCCACTTCCTTACCCACCTGCTCCCGACCTGTGCTACTTGTCTGCTCACCTGAAGGGCCCTGTCAGTCCCGTCTTAACACCCTCCCACAAGCTCCAGTGCTTTCTCGCTCTGGATTCCAGTCCCAGTTTCCCTTCCAAGGCTCCTTCTTCCAGCCTCACAGAATCGCTGCTGCTGGAAGGTGGCTCTGCAGATTGTATAGTCCAATCTCCCTCTGCTCAAAGCAGAGCCGACTAAAGCAAGGTTGCTCCTCAGGTCCTTGTCTCTCTCTCTTTTTTTCCCAACTGGTTGGGACTTCCACACAGGCTTCCTTGGGATCCTCGTCCCGACCTTCCCCTCTCACTCACCTGGACTGCAACAGACTGGCACGGGATGTGACCTGTCTGACTGGCACCGTGCGGGAAGGCAGCCTCGCAGGGGCCCCGTTAGGCAGCTGAGCTGCTGAACTGACAAGAGCCGCGACCGAGCACGAACAAACTGCAGTTTTCCAAAAACCCGTCACAAAGCCCCATCTCCTTGAATATTCTCAGGGCCAGCACACTGCTAGCATGACTTCTTGCCCTGCGTTAGATCCTTGCTCTAAAGCAGAGCATGCCGGAGTCAAAATGATTACCAGAATTTCTTTAATGGACAAATCAATGACTCTTTGTCTTTCCTGTAATTTTTTTTTTTTTTCAGAAAGACTGAACTTAAAAAAGGAAAATAAACCTGAGGCAGACACCCAGCATGGAAAATTTCAGCATGGGGACTTCCAATCCAGCCAACTTAGAAGCAAGTGAAATAAATTTCTAGAATGGGTTGTGTCAGGTATTGCTTTTTATTTGGTTATTACTTGCCTTTCTTTTCCACAGAAGCAGAGCGGTTGCAGTGATGCTCAATACAGCAAGAAGAGCAGTAAAGGTAATGAGGATTTCCCACCCATCAGAGGTCTCTACATACCCTGCACCTGTAAGAAAGAAGGAAAAGATTCACAGCGTGAGAGGAAGTTACAAACCTGGTGCATTTTTAACCCTGGAAAGAGCCTTGAGAGAGCTAAAATACAGAAGCAGGGCAGAATACAGTGGCACAGATGCACACACCCTTCAAAAGCCGGTCTGACTGAACAGAGAGCAGGGTGCAGCTGAAGAATCATGCAGAAGAATCAGGACATAAGCAGTGGCACTTCATGTAGATTAGCTGGAGGTGACATAACTGTAAGAGCCAAGAAAGGTGGTAGTTAGGGGTTGGCAAAGGTCTTTAGTGATAGAGGCAGAAAGACAAATTGTGGAAAGCACACAGGCCGCACAAACCAGCAGGGTGGGCACTGTAAGCATCCTCTGACCAGCGTAAAAAAGCTCTCTCATCACAGCTCTTCTCATTTACACCTTCTAAGAAGTTTTTCATATCCAGTGTTCAGTAATGCAAATCCAGCCAGTCAGCAGCGTGCATGTCCTTATCACTTTTCTGTAACATCCCTCTTACCACGACCTGAAGCTCTCCCTTACTTTCCAGGCTGCACATGAACAGGAACAACCAACCCCTTGTATCAGATGGAAAAGGGGGAGGGATTACGGTGAGCCCCTAACCTGTTTGTGAGCCCCTAAAGGTGAGCGCCTAACCTGTACATCCGATTACGGCAAGCACCCTAACCACTGACCTTGTGTTGTCTCTGTCACGCTGCCCAAGGCCAAACCTGTCTCCTGAATGCTGACACCTAAAAGCACGCCCTGACCAAGTGCCCAGGCTCCCTGGTTAGACCCCAGCTTTAAGCCTGCTGTTCCCAGGAGGCTGTGGCAGGGCAGATAAAAATTACTGCCCCTTCACGTCCCTGTCCGTGCATTAGGAACATGCATGTAAAGCGCATTCAACTCTGATGGCCTCAAGTATCGAGCATAAGGTGTTATTCCCACCGGACTTCATAGCGTGTTTGGGTAGAGGAAAAGAAGAGCGAAGATCATCTTTTTGTAGCCAGATCCAGCTGATTTTTAACTGCCTGCCCTTCTTTTCTGGTTGTTCACTTACCTCTAGCAAGGACAAACACTCCGTTTCCCGTTTTCTGGATGTCATTCCATTTGACTTTGCAGTAGTATGTGCCAGTAGAAAAGGTGTTTTTGTGTAGCATGATACTGAGGTTGTAGTGTATGGTAGCAGTCTCACTCTCTTTTCCAGGAGGGATGGATATGCTTTTCTTCCTAGCAGAGATGGATGTTCTCCGGTCCAGTGAATCAATCCAGTAATAGTAGATTGAAAAATTGGTGTATTTCAGCATGTAAGGGAAGGAGACCTTACAGGGGATGGATATTTTCTCCTCGAGCAGTGCAACCTGGATCAGAGGTTCCTGCTGCACATAGATATCTCCCCCTGCAAGGGTAATAATTGTTAGCAGCCACCTAACATCACTTTCAGTCAGGAGAGGTCTGCTGCCCCAAAGACAGGATCACACAGTGAAAACAACCGTACGTCAGGAATCACGCCTGTAGCACGCAGTGTTGGCCCTTGCCAGAAACAGGGTGATGCCAAGCATGTGCCCCGTGTCATCTGTCACATCTCTTAGGTAATTGCTGTGTGATTTGCAATAGACTGTTGCATTTGCAGGCTTCCCCTTTTCCCTCGTGAGCTCCTCCGTACAACGCCAGCACGCAGAAAGACAGGAAATTAAGCAGGAAGTGAACTGATTTTGCAGTGGTGTGAGACTGTATTTACAGCGGATGAATAGAAAGTGGTTTTCCAAGACAAACGCTAGCTGGACATCTCCTGAAACTCCTGAGTTAGAAACCTCTGCTTGGGCGCCTGCGTGTGCCCACGTGACGGCCCCGCACCACGGAAGGTGCTGTACGCAAGCAGGTGTTATCAGTGGGACCGTGTATTTCTGAAGCACGAGCGAGGAAGGAAATTGCATATTCTGTGCAGGGGCCGGCATCGGGGCAACGAGAAATAAGACGCAGCTTAATCACTCCGACCTCTTGCTGCCGTAAACGGGCAGCACAGCGCAGGACTGGATGCTAGATCCGTGAACTATCTGCGGAAGGCTGCAGATCTTAAGTGTCGGTAGGTGACAGTGTCCTAGGCACAGAGACGGGAGATCATGCGCTTCCTCCTTGCAGACAGGGCTGTTGAAAGTGATCTATCACCGCAATTTGGTACACAGTAGTGTTGGGAGTTACAAGAATAAGGACAGATGGGGAACCACGCCATAGTTCACTCCCTGTTTTGTTTAATAAAAAATTTTAACAAGCAAAGAGCGAGCCACGGGCTAGTCAGGAGCCTGGGGTACAGGACCTCTTCGGCTTCCCAGCCCTATCTGGGTTTAACAACAGGCAGTCTCCTGATGTGTTTGTTTGGCAGGTGACGTAACACCACATACAAAGCAACTTGAGAGGAGGCCCGTGCAAACCATCCTGGTCTTTAAAAAAGGGAACTGGAAACTTACAAGTCGTCTTAAAAAATGAAGGCTTCTTTCAGAGACATGGAAGTAGAAGGGGGTTAAAAATAGAGAAAGTACGGGATGGGCAGGCTTTTCCATTCATGCTTTTGATGGGATTCCCTGGGGTTCTGCATCTATGAACAGGCTCATAACAAGGCATTAAAGCTGTCCCAGAGCACAGCCAGGCTCGCTTTCCTGTCATCATGCACTAGTGCTGCATCGCAGCAGCAGCATCGCCTCTGCACAGCGGGACTCGGCATCGGAAAAGGCAACTCGGGCTTAGCGCTGCTGAACGCCGAGCACTGAGAAAGCGTTGTGGGGGGCAGTAGCAGAGAGAGGGCACGGCCACGGGCCAGGAAGGACTGTTGGGAAGATCGATCCGCTAAGGAAAATCCTCTACCAATGACAGAGCCAGGGACAATAGCCTGCGAGCAAGGAAGGGCATAGGTTGCATCACTAGAAAAAGGTATTTAGCTGTAAAAGCAACCGAAATACAGGACAGTCCTAAGGGATACGCTCATTCACTGTGAGCACGCCGGCCCGTGTACGCTAGGTATAATAGTATGGAAAGGCAGTAACAGAAAATCCTGCGACGCTGGGGAAGTGATAACCCCAGTGGTCTCTTCCAGGCCTTCTTTTCTAAAATCATTCATCATTTTTCTCATCTCCACCCAGCAGAACACACGTGAATATAGTTTCTATACGGGACACAGCAAAGCACTGCTGTAACAAAACAGAGGAAGGATCCATCTTCTCACAGTATCCCAGGAGCCATGAGCTTGAGAAAAGCATGCCAAGGAAAAAGCCAAACCGTTTTATTTAGGTTATCTAACCCTCCTCCCATGTTCCCCCTTTCCTGAGGATTCTTTCTCAGCTTTGAAATTCTTAAAAGACAGAAATAGCAGCAGCGTGCGAATTCCTAGAGGGGATCTCTGGAAATTAGCGAAAGATAGCAGTTGGAAATGCTCGAATATGAACAAACGTGAGAGTAAACAAAAGGAATAAAAAAACGGGTTTTTACCTCCACGCTGAAGCAACCAAAGAAAGAGGAAGATGACTTTTAGATTAGAGGCCATGATGGGGGTCAAAGGCTGTCAAAAAGCAAACACACACGAAGCTCCAAAAGGCAGAAAAGATGGGGCAGTGTCAGGTATTTCCACGCCCGGGCAGCTGGTTGGTTCTCCCCCCGTTGGTGAAGGGACGGGCGGGATGGACATACACTGCTTTTGGCAAGCTGTTCCTGGCAGATGCAGGCTCTTCTGCTTTTCAGCCAGACTCCTCCCCGTGCCCGGGTTCATTTCTCTGGGCTACTGATGGTGTTACACCTACCAGTGGGTGTCTGAAGATTAGACCATAAGCCCTTTAACGCATAGAGCTGTCTCCTGATGACCGTAAAAAATCACGTGCACTTAATGCAAACTTTGTCACCTTCCACAGTGACCAAAGCCCTGTGTTGGAATATGGAAAAAAAAGTGCTCGGACTGATGCAGATCACAGCCAGGTCACACTGAGCAAAGGATTCAACTGACTCTGGAGCGATGGACAAGTTTAAAAGTGGCACGGGGGGATTTTTACCATAGTTTTGCAAGGTTTTGTTTACACGGTTGTTTTGGAAGAGCTATTCCTGATTATCTCATTGTGTGGACCATCCAGATTTGGGAATAATCATAGAATCACAGAACGGTTTGGGTTGGAAGGGACCTTAAAGCCCATCTAGTTCCAACCCCCTGCCATGGGCAGGGACACCCTCCACTAGGGCAGGTTGCTCAGAGCCTCATCCAGCCTGGCCTTGAACACTCCCAGGGATGGGGCACCCACAGCTTCTCTGGGCAGCCTGTCCCAGTGCCTCACCTCCCTCTCCAGGAAGAATTTCTTCCTGACATCCGATCTAAATCTCCCTGCTTTTAGTTTAACCCCGTTACCCCTTGTCCTGTCACTACAGACCCTTGTAAAAAGTCCCCCCCAGCTTTCTGTGGGCCCCTTCAGGTACTGAAAGGTGCTGTAAGGTCTCCCCGGAGCCTTCTCTTCTCCAGGCTGAACAAGCCCAGCTCTCCCAGCCTGTCCCCATGGCAGAGGTGCTCCAGCCCTCAGAGCATCTTCGTGGCCTCCTCTGGACTCATTCCAACTGGTCGATACCCTTCTGATGTTGGGGGCTCCAGAGCTGGGCACAGCACTCCAGGTGGGGTCTCACGAGAGCAGAGCAGAGGGGAGAATCCCCTCCCTCGACCTGCTGGCCACACTTCTGATACAGCCCAGGATACAGTTGGCTTTCTGGGCTGCCAGTGCACACTCCCAGCTCATTTCCAGCTTCTCATCCACCAGTGCCCCCAAGCCCTCCTCAGGGCTGCAAGGGCCCCTTACTTTAAATGATCTCAATTGAGTGCTTTCTTCACATGGGGAAGCTACTGAGCTGCGTCAAGGGTGTGGGCACAGGGCAGAGTATACCATCAAGCGCCTTCTTTATGTGAAGACTCAAGTGTGGGATCACATGTTCTGCCTTCGACATGGAAAAGAAGTTCCCGCACCAGCGGGCAGTACAGAGGAATGGCTCCACAGTCCTCCTGACTGCACAGAACTCCCGTCCACAGCCAACTCCTCCACTAGGTCGCTGTGGAGGAAGGCACTCGTATTCCACAAGTGCGAACAACCAGACAGCGAATTCAGCCCTAACGGCTGCGGTGTTTCAGATCCGCACGATGCTGGCTCTGAATCAGCTTCGCAGTGCAGGCAAGCCTTAAGAAATCTATTGTAGGGAAATCTAAGGAGAGCCCTTTGAAGAAGAAAACCATCTCTTTGTGGGAGGATCCTGCCGCCCATACTCATGAAGAGCCTTTGATTTCGACGAAAGCTTGTTTTAAGCGAAGACATCTGCAATGCAACAGCTGAGCAGCGTCTGACTCAAAAAAATCACCCTGATGTCTGAGAGGTCTTCACTTCTCTCTAGGCAGCTTCCCCCTTTTGCACTTCTGCTGAGATGCTGGCACTGTCCACGAGGAAAGCACTTTGCTGCAACTTCAAGCGTGCCCGCTCGCACGGGGCGTGGCCTGTGGAGACTGGTGGCCGTGCTGGGAAAGACCTAAGAAGGTAAATGAGCTTGTAGTAGTTGAAATCCCTCTCTGCTGGCTGTTTCAATCCCCCAGAGTTTGTAGGAGCGAGGTTTGCCCCAGAGCAACCTTTGGTTGACAGCATTTTTCCTCCTGTTCAGCCTGGGACAGGTCCTCAGGAAGGGGTCTTGACACAGGGGGCAGCATGCAGCTGTGGCCGTTGCGGCCCCCTGAGCCCTGGGAGGGCTCCGGGAGCCCGGGGATGGCTTCGGTGCCTTGCCGAGAGCCCTGACAGCTGGGGAGAGGAGCAAGTGGCTTTGTGTGGCTCTGCAAGGCTGGTGCAGCAGCTGTACTCCTCCGGGAAAGGTTTAGCTCAGATTAGCCAAAACCAACTCCTCTCCCCAAGACACGCAGACATGAGCTGTGCAGGGCTGGTCTCAGCTGGAAATCGCTCCTTGCAGGTCTTAACGCTGAGCAGCAAGGACAATCAAGAGCAGTAACAAGACACTTGGGGCCCACTTGGTATTTCAGATATGTAGGTACAGATCAGGCAGCTGTGGCTCTGGGGGGCTGTGGGGTTACGACAGTGCTCGGCAGCGTTTCTCAACCCTGAATGGCATCTCGAGGTAGTTGAGGCAGGGAGGGAGAAGGGGGCAGGGGCTTACTACCCTCCCGCGGAAGAACCGTGCGGAACAGAGAGGGCTTCCTCGGCTCTTCTATCACACTCATCCCCATGGTAGCGCACAGCTTTGCAATTTCCAGCACTGATGTATTTCGAGCGGACAGAACATGCTGCTCCTGTCAGTGATGTGTTTTAACTGTTATCAGCATTTATCTGCTTCAGGAATTCAGAGCGATAAGTGGATTAAGTGCGGTAGGTTTGTAGGGCTGCTAGGTCAACATCCTCCTTCCGTCCTTTCCCTTCTCTCCCTATAAACTACCCTGTTGCCACTCTAAATGCCAAGTCCTAGAAATATCGCTGTCTGGAATTTAAAGAAAAAAAAAAATATATATAGATCTAGCATTTCAAAGGAGATCACACGTAAGACTCAGCTGTGGGATTAGAGGCACGGCCAGGCCAGAAATACATTCACTGCTGGAATTTGCTATGGTAGAGCTCGCTGAAAAGAAAAGGCTTTGAAACGACTACCCAGCAGCTATTAACTGTGAGACAGGGCGACATTCTGGTCCTTAGAGCCTAAAGGGAGCCTGAATCTTTGAATGTTAAATTCTAATTCAATTTGGTCTGGGGATTCTGGACTGGGTTTTAACCCTGGAGACATAAATAGGAGGAAGATGAAGAAAAGCTGGAGAGTTGTTGTGTGTTTCTATTACCAGCCTGTAGCGGGGCTGAACTGATCCCCCTGAAACTTAGGTAGAACTAACCAGGATACCTGTGCCAAAGGAAATAAATTACAAAGCTCCAAAGGTCATCGTATGACCTTCACTCATGCATTATACAGTACACTGCTGCGTGAGCTGGTCCCTGCAGCACGACGGGGAGGGAACTGCCTGTGCAGCTGCAGCCCCTCCGCAGCACAGACCGGTCAGGATCTGCACGGCCTGGTCCTTCCTTTGGTGCAGCGAATGCCCATCGCTTCCCGAGACTAAACACAAGATTGGGCCAGGTGCTAGCAACAGTGCCTGCTTGTAGCTGGAAAGCGGCCATTAATTTCACTCAAGCGCTGTTAGAAGCCCGCGACAGTGGCCAACATTCCCAACTGTGAGGAAAAGCACAATGTTCTGGCGCGCACGAACAACAGCAAGTTTGGGCAAGTGCTGAACCTACCAGAATTGCCTGTTCACAGCTGTGTCCAATGTACACCCACAAGTAGAGGCGCGCACACACGTGCCCACACATGCCCCCACAGCCAAATCCAGGGAAGGCATTTATTCAAACAAAAAGGCTGCTGCTAGCCAAGGCAAAAGCAATGCTGCAGAGACCACAACAAAGCCTCTATTGCTGAAGCATTTAACGCCACAACCATCCAAACGAGAAACACCGCTTGGCGCAGAGAAGAGCTGCAGCAGCTCAACGAGAGCAGAGAGCGCTTCAGAGCATTCCCCAGCACAGCAGCTCCGGATTTGCTGCCTTGTCAGAGCCCAGCTCAATCCCCCATCGCCGAAAGCCAGCCAGCGGCAACACGCGCACCTCCGAGGATTCACAATCTCTTTGACTCCTCTAACCCCAGCCTCTGCGGCGTACGGCTTCCCTCTGTCTGGCGGCGGGAGCGATGGGAGAGCCAGCGCGAGCGGGGCTGTTACCTCTGCCAGCATTTTTACCACTGTTGTGTGTTGAGTGCCTCTCAGCAGGGCTGGATGACGCCGAGGTAAAAGCTGCCAATGCTATGTTTCCACCCGCCGAACTGCCCTAGGGAAGAGAACAATCAGCAACTCGAGGGGAAACCAGAAAAAGAAAGGTGTCGACACCACCGTGGGGAAGGGAGGGGGCACTTGCATCATTCCCTTTCACCAGCAAAATGAGGCTGCCTCAGACATCACCCCGCTACCGCTCTTTCTCTTATCAGCCACTTGGAAACATTCCCGGGGCCTAAACTACCACCACACGCCCCACATGCTCCTGGGGCTCGACACTGCGTGGCTGCGCCTCAACCTCGCGGCCTTCCCCCGCGGCTCCCCTTCACAGGCTCGCAGGTGGCAAGCCAGGGGCAGCGGGACTTCGCCTGGAAGGACTCCCGTTGCCTCCTCAGGCCGACACCTTCAGGCAGAACGGCCCCCTGGCCGGGCCTGGGGCAGAAGCGGGGCGGGAGCTGCCCCGCTGACAGCGGAGCGGGCCGCGTTTCATCCACTCGTGCGAGGAGGCCAAAACCTGCCCCCAGCCCGGCATCTCCCAGCGCCGGGAGAGCCAGCAGAGCCGCCTCGGCCAAGGCAGCGGGACGCCCGCCCCGCCGCCACCGGGCCCCGGCCTGGCTCGGCCGCGGGGCGGGGGCTGAGGGGCGGCGGCCGTTGCCCGCCAACCCGCGCCCTCGTCCACAAGATGGCGCCGTCGCCCCGGCCGCCCGCCGCGGCCGCTCCCGCCCCGGCCCCGACCCCGACCCCGGTCGCGGCCCCGCGATGCCGTGGGCGGCGATGGGCGTCGTTTTCCCCCTCGGGGCAGGTGTCCGGCTCGCCCGGGCAGCAGCGGGGTGCCCCGCCGGGGCGGCTGAGGGTTGCGCCACCTGCGTTTCAGCTCACGCAAAATGCAGAGGCGGGGCCGGGCTCGTACAGGTCGCCCAGAAAATGAAGCGTGCGAAAAGCCTGCACTGTGCTGGGCCCGTCCTCCCCAGCACCCACCTGCCTCCCCACCTACCTCTACCCCCACCGCCGTCTCAGGGCACGGGGGAGCCGCTGTGTTGGGCACCCAGTACCGCCCAGCGCCTCTGCCCAGCAGCACCACAGCTGTAACCCCAGGCAAAACGAGCACAACCAGGAGCCACTTAAGGCAGAATTAATCCTAATTAACTGTAACCAACAACCCGAGGAACAGCATTTACTCATCAAGCCGCAGTAGCCGCTCGCCTGTCAGGCGGGAACAAGCAGAGGGTGCGGGAAAGGCAAATAAACCTTCCTGCAGGCTCTGTCAGATGACGGGCCCTGCTGTGAGGGCTTCGGCCCACCTCCTCGGCCCCCTCTGCTCCTAGAGGCCCTTATACCTGCAGCAGCTAGGGCCTGCTGCTCCACACACCCCTCTGCCCCCATGGCTTCCCTGGCAGCCCCCAGCCCGGGGGCGAAGCACTGGGAGCTGCCGGCAGCGTTGCCTCCGGCGCCTCTCAAGCCATCCCTCCTACGCCCCGGGTGCGCTGGAAACTCCTGCCAGCGCTGGTGAGGAGCACGGTTTTATTAAGAATGATACTTCTCAGCTTGCAGAGGCCTCCTGGCACGGCATGTGGGCCCTGAGCTGGGCTCTCGCTGCAGCAGGCGAGGAGGAACCTTGCCCGTACACCGATTTTTCCTGGGAAACCTTTTTACATACTTTCCATGACCAGCAAAAGCCCAGGCACCTATTTCATGGTGCTAACCGGTGATGCTGCACTAGTCAAGGCACCAGGAGAGGCGTTTAGCTTGATGCGGCTGCCCCAAGAGGGGCAGGCTGAAATCAGTGCCTCTACAAACAGCTGCTGGCTGGCTGCTGCACCCCAAGGGCGAGCGGCTGCTGTCAGGTGCCCCGGCAGCATTGCTCACCAGCCCCTGTGGGTGTACGAGAGCGGGAGTCACAGGCACATGGCCCTCCCACAGCCATGGGATGTGTCACCAGTCCCGAGGTGCCACATCCAGGCCAGCCCAAACTTCCTCACATCAGCAGCAAAAATGCTGGGGGTGGGATGCTGGCCAGGAGCAGGGCACGCTGCTGACAGCCCCCAGCCACGGGGGCTGTCTTGAAACAGGAGCCCCCAACCCGTCTCCTCGCCAGCTGCACGCCTTGAGGTGTGCACATCGTGCCCTGAAATCCTTCGAGTGCAGGGCTGCGCATCCTCTCTGTAAGGGGCGAAGGGTGGGAGGCTGGTTTGGCGGGGGCTGGGTCCTGCGCAGGGCAGATGCTGGGAGGATCGTGTCAGACAAGGTGGCAGCGGTTGCGAGGGAGCCACGGGACTGGTCCCTGCCAGCGATGGCCTTGCCAGATGGCCCTCTGTGCAGGAGGCCTCTGTTCTGGCCTCATCTGTGAAGGAAAGCCGCTCCAGCCCCAGCAAGTGCTACTTCAAGCCGGCCGGCCGTGCCAGCCGCAGCTCCCCACACCCTGGCAGAGAGCAGCTTCTGACCCTCCCGGGCCAGTACCCCATGGCTGCCCCAAAAGCCAAGCTCCTTCCCCCTCAGCTCATTCTAGGAGACCCTGTGCCCAGAGCACCTCATTCCCTCTTCCTTCCCTCACGTTTTTCCGTGTTTTTTTCCCCTACCTTTCAATGTCTTCCCAATTTATTTTTTTTTTTAGCTGGGATCCTTCCTTTGGCCTGCAGCAGCTTTCCAGCTGAGGGTGTTGGGGGGAACGACACCCCCTCCCGCCCCCATAACAGCGACAGCAACCTCAGGAGCCAGCACGGCCGAGCTGCAGCAGACACACGCGTGTAGTTGCACCTCGCTTTAGGCTGGCACAGCTTTTCTCATGCACACCAGGCCTCTGCCAGCTCCTGGGAGGAAGGCTGGGAAGGGATTAGGTAGCTAAGTATCTCACTGGCAAGTGAATATTGCTTTTTTTTTTTTTTAATTAATTCCTCAACTTTGCTTTTATCGTGAACTGTGGAGAATACACAGGCTGATACAGCTGTTATAGCACACTCTCCTAGGGTGGAAAAACATCTTTTCGCCACCAGACCCTATGCTGGCTATCCAAACTAAATAAAGCATCCTGGCAAAAGCATGTGCTGGAAGAACCGCCTCTCTGCTCGGAGTTTTGCCAATATAGAAAAGCATTTCATTCTGTCTTCCTTCCTCACCCCCCCCAGTTTCCCACCTGCCGTCTACATCCCTGACTGACAGGCCTTCAGGACAAGGAGCTGTAGTTCTGGCCTCATGCAAGAGCATCATCCGTGGGTGTTATTTTTCAAACCCTTGCATAGCACTGCTGAGCCCACCAGGAGCAGCCGAGGCTGCAGTGGGGCCGGGGGGGAGACCTGGGAGGGATCTTTGGGCAACCTGCCCTAGTGGAGGGTGTCCCTGCCCATGGCAGGGGGTTGGGACTGGATGGGCTTTAAGGTCCCTTCCAACCCAAACCGTTCTGTGATTCTATGATTCCATATGCTGAACCTCTTTGTGGGCCTGGAGTTTGGGAACTGAGCCTGAACGCACTCCAAACCCTCCAGTGAAAGAGGCCTCCCCTGTCTGGAAGACCGTGGGACGGTAGATGTGGGTCCAGCAGGGATGGGAAGTGCAAAATACCCTGGAGTGCAAGAGGAAGCAGGTCCTGTCGGCAGGGAGATGCAGGGAGAACAGTGCCTGGAGGTGGGGCTAGGTGGAATCCATAGCGGGGTTCAGACCCATCTCCTGTGGCTAAATGTATCTCCACTTGCTCTTTATGTACGTATATGTGGATATGCATATATATGCCCATACACATTTGGTACCTAGCTACTAATACCTGCTGAGGTCTCCCTAAGGCAGCCCCCCTAGACGGCCCCCCCCCCCGGAGCCCAGGTAGCCATGTGGAGACCCCCTACCACAGCCGGGCCCACGGCTCCTCCCGCAGACCCCCTCTCCCCGCTCTGCACGCACTGGGGCGATCCTTCCCCACCCCAGCACTGCTTCCTTTAGTGTCTCTGCCCAGCTGTGGTTTATAAGTTGTTTAAATCTTTTCTAGGAACAGATAGAGATCGCAGTTACCCAGAATCCAAGAACGCAGACAGCTTGAAATGTGGTTAGACTCTGCCCTACTTTCATTGAGCTGAGAGCAGGGCTCTGCCAAGGTGCTCAGGGGAGAGGAGGAGAGAAGGAGGAAAAGACCCCTCTCAGCAAACTGCCCCTTCCTCCCGCCCCGAGAAACCAACCTGCCCTGTCCCCCCAAGCCTGCTGCGTCTGTGTGAGCCGCACGGCCTCTCCTCCTGGCTTGCCCGGGATCTGCAGGCGAGCAGGGCACGGAGACAGGAAGCCTGGGGAGATGCTCTCCTGCGCCGCAGCACTTGACACGGGCGCAGGCATCTCCCCGAGCGGAGAGGCACGAGGGTTTCGCCGAATCAGGGCCACGAGGACGGCGACGCGGGGAGCGCTGCAGATTAAGAATGAGATGCGTCGGTAGAGTTTTTACCGTCCACACGCTCACCGACAGCTTTTCCCCACGCTGAGCTGCTCTGAGGCCGGGGGAGCTGCAGAAGTGGAAGAGCCGCCTGGGACTTCCCTCCTGCGAGAAATCCCCTCCCTGGGAAGTCCACGCTGGGTTGCAGAGCTGCTGTGGGGCTGTGGCTCCACGGCGAGCACGGCTCCCTGCACCGTCAGGCTCCTCCGACGGCAGTAATTCCAGGAATCTGCAGTGACCTGGAAAGGGATACTGCTGAGAAAGTGCCGGGAGGCCTTTCTCCTTCTCTCAGCAGTGCCAGCCCACAGGACCAACCTGCAGACAAGGATGTGTGTTTCCCATCCCCGTTTTGCCCGGCGTCTGGCTCTGATAACCCTGGGCTGTTCTCACAGGCGCTGACGGTGTTCAGAGGAGATGGGACTCGGGTGGGGGGAGAACAGCTTGCGGGTACCTCCAGTTCTAGGACTTTCTCCGAAGCAGAGAATATTTGCTACCTATATTCCTCCAGCTTTGGAGCAGCACATAGACAGACAAGCCACTAATATTTTAAGGGCGTTGCTTGACCCTGCGTGGAAGTGCACGTACCAAAGCAAGGATCAGAGCGGCAGCGGGGTGTCTTAGCTGGTGCTCTCACTAGTGGTAGCAAGAGTGCGGCGTTTCAGGAGACGGGTCTGCTGCAGTCAAGGCCGCAGAGAGACGCTAAAGAAGGTGTCGTCTGAAAGATAATACGGTCCGTGATCATTACGGTATTTATTAACACCATTTACAGGGACTGACTTGAACAGCCTTGGAAGGAAGAATGAAAAAATGCCAGCAAACACATTATGCTCTCCTGCAAGAAGTTTTTTCATCCTATTGAAAAGCTTTGTTAGAAAGAATGATGAGAATGGTAATAATAAGGCACTATAATTATACCTGATCCTTCTATAATCTCTCTCTCCGCAGAGTTCGGGAGCACTTTACTGCTATTATTGGATTTGAACAGTCCCATCTGGATAACATACGACTGATTTGTTTGCATGGCTTATTTTAGGTATTTCAGCACGTACACTAGAGCTGCCTTCGTCTCTGGCTGATTCCCTGCACAGTCTGTGAGAGCAGGAAAAGATCTTCAGCTCTTGTTCTCCACCGCCCCGTTCTCCCATCCCAATTCCTCACAGAGCTCTTCGCAGCAGCCCGTGGATCCCCACCCAACCCAGTACCGCAGAGCAAGGGTTACAACCCAGAGGATGGATACTACCTACATCTGGATTTGCACCTGTATTATTTTAGGCTCGAGATTCGATGAATCCCAAAACCCCAGATGCACCTGAAAGTCTAGCGGCCAGGACCTGGCAGTTCCTCGTGCGAACGCACGCGCTCCGCCATCGGAAGACCTGCTACCTTGTGGTCTGAAGCTTTCACGCGGAGGGGTCCGCTGCATGGTGCGATCCCCATATGCACAGAACCAGGGGAGGCGTGACGATGCCGGCTTCCCTCTGGACTCGGCATTACTTGCGATGCCATCCCGGTTACAGTGACGCCGGCAAGCTCCCGCCGCAGCTCCCGCTCACCGTGGCATCTAGAGGAGCCAGCAGCTCCATCAAAGCCGAGAACTTGGCTGGCTCCTTGCGGAAGCTCTTGGGCATGAAGCTGGGCACTTGCTACCGCGCTCTGCCAGGGCCAAGAGAAAACAGACACAATTCGAAATAATTCGGCCTGCATTTAAAAATGTTGTTCTAAAAATATATTTTTTTTTAATTAATAGAAGGATGATACAAAACCTGTGGTTTACATAAACTGAACAGTTTGCAGGCTGAAATTCACAGCCATCTGTCACTAGCTTACAGTGCAGGGAACGTCCCCCTCGGACTGAATCCCCAGAACGCTTAACACAAGTTGCCTAAATCTTTTGTTGCTCTCACTGCTGTTTAAGGGATTCCCCCCGCACCCCGGGAATCGGAGCGGGGTCTTCTCCTGCATCCCTTCCACGTCCCACCTGGCCTCATCAGCACGGAGGGCTGGGGTTTCCAGTGCCTGCCCAGCCCCAAGGCTGTGGGCACATCTTGTTGAGGAGTTTACAAGGTCCCATTCGTCCTGCCTTCAGTTTTCCCCCAACTTCGTTTTACATCCAGTCTCCTCACTTTCATTCCCTTAGATTCTTCAGAGCCCTCTTTGTCAATTTGTTTACTTCTGGTTTATTTTTAAAAGACAAACCCCCAATAGACATAAGCTCTCAAGTCCCTTTTGAAAAGGCTGTCTTGTCTGCAAGTGCTTTGTTTGTGATCCTCTCCAATCCTTTAGGCTATTGTTTACGAGCTGGAAGGCATCTGCGCTTGGGCTAATCATGCCGAATGCCAGCAATTCCCCCAGCGTGATTTGCTGCACAAGCCAGTGGGAGAAGGGTTTGTTTTGATTACGTTTTGAGTGGAAAACCCACGTTTGCCCGCACAGACCTGACAAAACCGGGGGGACCTAATCCAAAATCTTCTGAGGGGAGAAACAATCCGGTCATTGTTTTCAGTGACATCCGGGACCAGCTCGAAGGTCGAAAGCTCTGATGGCAAGGGTGGTGTCTTGGGAAAACAGGTAGCCCCGGAGCCAAAAACTCTTCCCGTAAAAGTGTATGCACGTCATTTGCTCTGGGCTGGGTGAATCAAACACCGATCTAGGAGGCTGCCAGTCCTATACGGTATTTTGCACGGCTTTTCCAAAGCTGTGCAGCTCCTTTCTGACACGAGGTTAGTTGGGCTTGGACCCCCCAGCCCTGCCCCAACCAGCACGGCTGGGCAGTCATCCCAGCCGTCACCTCGGGCTGATGCTGGCCTCCCCGATGCCCTCAGCTGCCAAGTCAGACTCCGTCTCTCATTCCGGATGATGGCGTGCTTTCCTCCCCAGGCTGTGCTGGTGCTTGCCTCCAGGCATCAGATGGGTGCCCCCATTTGCTGGGAGAAAGTGCCCGAGGGCTGCTCCCACTGGGGCTGCCACCAGACTGCTGCTAGGGCATGCAACTGCACGCTGCGCCGGTGGGTGCACAGCGCTGCCACGTGCAGATACCCCCTCAGCCTCGAGAGGCCCCAGCACAGGTACCAGGAGCTCCACACGCACCTGGAGCTCAGCACAGGAGCTCCATGCACACCCGCAGCTCCGCACCACTATCCCCTGCGGAGCAGCAGGCTCAGCCAGCCTGGGCTGGGCCCGGTGCTGTCGAGCCCGATCTGCTATCCCCTGCATAGCAGCTGGCTCAGCCAGCCCGGGCTGGACCTGGTGCTGTTGAGCCTGATCTGCTATCCCCTGCATAGCAGCTGGCTCAGCCAGCCCGGGCTGTGCCCGGTGCTGTCGAGCCCGATCCACTATCCCCTGCATAGCAGCTGGCTCAGCCGGCCCGGGCTGGGCCCGGTGCTGTCGAGCCCGATCCCCTGTCCCCTGCATAGCAGCTGGCTCAGCTGGCCCAGGCTGGGCCCGGTGCTGTCGAGCCCGATCCCGTCCCCTGCAGAGCAGCTGGTTCAGCCGGCCTGGGCTGTGCCCGGTGCTGTCGAGCCCGATCCCGTCCCCTGCAGAGCAGCTGGCTCAGCCGGCCTGGGCTGTGCCCGGTGCTGTCGAGCCCGATCCTGAGCTTAACCTGCCTTGTTCCCAGACTCCTGCCATAGCGGAGATGTGCCCAACGAGGCGCAGAGCTGAAAGCTGTGCCTGAATCCTACCTCTCCCGTTTCCCAGCTCAGCGTGTCCTGCTCCAGAGGTGCTCCGCTAATCATCATTAATCCCTTTTCGTACCCACAAAGAGGTTAGCATCTCCGGTGGTCTGTGGCAGGGACTTCCACAGCTTAAGCTACGTCACATGAAGAAATGTCTCCTTTTGTTTCCTTTGAGTCTTCCAGTCAGTACTTCACGGGGTGCCTCCTTGGTTTTTCTAAGAAAACACACCTACCGGGTCACCTACCCCATGGCATTTAGGCTTCGGAGACTCTGCCGCACACCTCAGCCACCCCTTCTCCCGCCTGAACAGTCTATGGCGGCAGCCCTTACACAGGGAGCATTGGGAAGTTCTCTGCCTTGCCTGCATCAAACCCCAGCTGGGATCACAGGCCGTGGGAGCTCTGCGGGGAGGCACTGGGACTCACAGAGCCGCTCTCCTGCACCTCCCTCTCCTTTGGCACCCGCTCTCGCTCTGAAGGCTGCCCGCAGCAGCTCCTGCCTCTGCGGCGGGACGCGGCGCAGGGCAGGCAAAAAGCTCCGGTGCACGCAGGCACTGGGACTGTACGGATGCCAAACGTCTAAGGAATCGGTGCAAAACGAACTCAATTTGAGACCCTCACGTTCCCCTAACCAGGGTATTCTTGCGAATTAAGGCTTTTAGCACGTCTGAAGACTAATGATGCAAATACACACCTTGGGAGGGACATCGGGGGAAGGGGCCAAAGCCCAGCTGTGTGTACACAGGTGGTTTTAGTTCCAAGCTTGCCTGCTTAGGAGGAGCTCATTTCCAAACACTGAGGATGCCCTAACGTTAATACATTTTCTTGAAACGTGTTTGCATAAACTTGCGGTTTTCGGCGTATCCCGATCCATCAAGGCAGATCCCCGATGGCAGACAGACCCTTATGTCAGAGGCAATCAAGTATGATTACCAGAGCTGCTGGCTGTGGGGCCCCTCCTGTGTACACACACGGGGACATATGGAAGTTATTAACAAGTTTCAGCGAAGGATTTTGGGAAATTAACCCCTGGGGCCCCAGAGCCCCGCTAACAGGCAGCTAGTCGGGAGCAGATGAAGAGCAGTTTCCTGCTGGATGCCTGTGGTGTGTGGGGACCAAAATCCAGGCCCTTCGCAGCCCGTTAGAGGAAGCCCCTCTCACGAGGACTAAACTTTTCAACTTCGGCTGTTAGGAAGAACGGTTGAAAAAACCCATCTGCGAGGCTGTATAAGTTTCCCCGACAAACTGAGACGAGTCAGCTGGAGAAACGTATAACGTAACATATAAAAATGCAAACAATTTTCTTGTATTCCCTGAACGGTGCTCAAGAGGTTGTGAGGAAGTTTGTAATTTCTTTATAAGCCCCTTTAGGAGCCACCAAAAGAAATGTTTGGATACGGGCCACCCGGAGCTGCTCCGACACGGCAGTGGGACCCGTTCAGAGGCAGGGGCGATTAAAGGGAACATCGCCCACTCGTTAATGAAAGCAGCAGGATGTCGTTTGCAGCCAGCCCGTGGAAGTACACTCTTCTGGTTTTACTCTGAACATCCTTTCCTCGAGAGCGGATGGAAAAAGGTTTACTCTTCCCATGTCCGAGCAGAAAGCCAAGGACTCGGTACAGCCTGCCACAGCTGACGCCCTTTTCACGGTCCCCTTCTTCCCAACCTGGTTGCCTTTCTTGCACCAATCCCGATCCGCAAAGCGACCTCTCCTCGGGAATAATGAGGATACTCACCCACAACGTGCTTAAACTTCCACAGCACAACAATGCTTGGCAGTCCTTCACGGCTTTTCATCCACAGATCTCAAATCAATTCGCTACGGCCCTGCATGGAATTGACTTACTTGTAAGACAGAGATGAGCACTTGCTGTGCAATTAAAAAGAAATATAAATGAGCAAAATAAAGTAGACTTTATTAAAATCCAAACTGTTTCCTTCTCCCTTGGTGTGATTTTCCTAAGGCACAATCCTGGCCGCAAACGGGGCTCTTCCGCAGCCCCCAGCCATGGAGCCCAAGATGCTCGTTTTCGGCCAAACGAGAGCGGTTCACAGCCAGGTCACAGCAATCCAGTTAGGAAGCTCTTCCCTCCGCGAGCTATAACCGCAGCCATAAAACAGAAGCGTTCCTGGGCTCGGTTATAAATGTGGAAGAAATTAGCCTGCTCCCTCCCCCTCCCTGGTTTCTGCAGGGAAGGTGGGAAGGCAGCCAAGGCACCTCGGTGACGAGACCCCGAGGAAGAAAAGGATCGAGGGGACGGGCAGGGTGCCCGCACAGCAGAGCGGTCCCACTCCTCCCGCGGCAGGCAGGGCGGGCGGGCAGCCGTGCAGCTGACCCCATCAAGGCAAGGGCTTCTCCTGAGAGCCAAGGAACATCCCCGAAACCCAGGTGTCCGGAGCCATCCGAGATGCCCGCGGGGGCTGGCAGGGCCGGCTCAGGAGCCGCGGGGGACCTGCGCTCTGCCCAAAGAGCACGGGGGGCGAGTAACAGGACAGTGCCCAAGACCAGGCCAAACCCACGGCAGGCAGCAGCACCCGGAGCACGCGCGTGACCCAGGGGTGCTCTGCGTAGCATGGCAAATTCGGAGGGAAGTGGTTTTCCATCCACCAACATGCTACAGCGCTTGGCTGGCGCTGCCCCCATCCCGGTGCCTCTGCAGGGGGCTTTGTGGGCGCAGCACCTGCGGTGACACCAGCACCACCTCCTCCGTGGCCAGGCCCACCTCCCCGCCCTACGGAAACACAGGACCACAAAGTCGTCCAGGGACGGGACCCTGGGAAGTCTCTAGTCTGACCCGGGGCTCACACCAGGGCCAGCTCTGAGGTCACACCAGGTTGCTCCAGGTTTGACCCAGGTGGGTCCTGAAACTTCAGAACGTCCCCTCCTCCCAACCTCGCTCCAGTTTACTATGCACTAGGGAGTCCCGAACTGGACACAATGCTCTAACTGCGGTTAAGGAGTGGCGAGTACGGGGAAGTAATCACTCCCCACCTCTGCCGCTGGTGCTCCTGCTAACGCAGCCCAGGACACTCCTGGCCTTTGCTGCCAGGCAGACAGATTCAGCTCTGCTGCACACCCCGACCCCCGGTCCTTGCACGGGTTACAGCGCTCAGACAGCCTCAGGAGCTGGAGACACCGGTAACTCTGAGTAACGGGGCACGTGTTTGCGCAGGGGATGCACAGCACCGTTCTCTCAGGGTGGGTTGAACCCCAAACCCCTTCATAACGCTGCCCAGGGTAACGCAGGGCACCCCCAACCCTCACCCAGGGCATCGCAGTCTGGCACAGGCATCCAAGGGCTCCAATTCACCACCTCGAACGGACCCAGCAACGATGACGGGTGCGATTACCTGCTCAGCTTTTTGCCCCGGCCCCGCAGGAGATCGCAGCTCCGGCAGCAAGCACCACCGTACCCACATGTCGGCCACACCAGTGCACGCGAACCCCGGGATGGCGAACGATCCCAGCGCGAGCTTTTGTGCTGGGCTGAGCCGCTGCAGCTGCAGGGCTCCCTGAGGCCAAAGCTGGTGGCAGGGAGAACACAGCCACTTCTCCGGCACTTAGTTAACTACCTTGGTTCATACGCCAGCGCCCCGAGACAGGAGGCCAGGCACCGTGCCATCAGCAGCGCGACAGAGCCCTCCAGAGAATAATTCAGTGTCAAAGTGAGGCTCCCGTGATGAATCACACCCCGTATCTCTCTCTGCTGACCGCATGCTTTGGCTCCTCAGATAAGATACCTGAAGGCAAAAGAGCAAATTCAGAGTAATCTCTCCCCGCTTTCAGCTTCCCCCCCCCCCGCAGCTACAGGTCTGAAGGGGAAAGCCAGCGGGAGCTCAGCAGGCTGTCTGCCTGGCTGCGCATCCTTGGCGGCACGCAGAACGGTTTGGCTCAGTTTTCTCCTGAAACTGCAATCTGTTTTCAGTCGCTTATTTCGAAGACATCATACCTGCCTGCACCCCTGAAACGAACCATAACCCTCGCTGAGCCGACTCTGTTCCTCCCCCTTGAACCTCTCACCAGTTCTGGGCTCCCTGCTGCTGTGCCCCATTCTAGGACCTTGAATTACGTTCCTCTCACACACTCTGTACAAATTTTAAGGTACTAAAAATACTTCTGAAAACCTCACCCCTACAATTCTAAGAAGTAACTTCTGCCTAGAAAATTCTTTACTTGATTACACTGTAAGATGAATTAAGTTTACTGCTCCCAGCTAGGACCACTGATTTATCTTCTGCTTTTGGTCTGTGTAAGACACTCACTTGTTGGGTTTCAGTTTGATTGCCATGTCTTGGCACTAAACAGGGTTCCCAGCACCGCAAGGGAATGAAGATATCGCCATGTATTCACTGACTTTTAAAAATAAGTATAAAACCACGTTTATTAAAAATTTCTTTAAAGTCTCTTATAAAAAATTCGTTGCCTTTTTGGAGGGAAACCCGAAAGGCATTTCTGTGCTCTGTAGGTGGCAGCAGCATACTATCAGATGAGCCTAAGAAAGGGCCTGGATCCCATGTTCACAGCCTCCCAGGGCAGACCCGGCTCTCCAGCCCAGGGTTACCTCGGCAGGAACACCATGCCCTCAGAAGGGGTAACTCATCTGCGCTCCCAAATACCTGTTCAAATAAAGCAACGCGAAAGCCAGTGAAGCTGCACGTATCGTACATGGCTGCGACCGCTTCCACCCTGTGCAGATGCTGGCCTCTGAAGCGGCAGGCGTCGCGTTCGTGCTGCTCGTGGCGAAACCTGCTCTCGCTCCGCTGCGGCTACGGGGGTACCCGGGCGGCGCAGGGGTCGTGCCCACCGATGCCCGAGCCGCGCTGCTGTTGGGGCTGGATTCAGACAAACCACTTCACGTGGGCAGATTTGTAGCAGAAACAAGCTGAGGCACTTTGGGGTAGAGGAAAGCACAGGGCTGTCCTGGGAGGACAGGCAACTCACCTTCTTCTCCAGCTTATAAGTTACAAATGGAGCAAAGAGCAGGACTTGGGGGCAGAGGGGGGCAATCTCTGCTCTTCAGGTTGGCTTTACCCCAGGCATCTCTGGGGAAGGCCACACAGGCTGTGCGTGTACGAGAACACAGCTGTCACAGCCAGCGGGCTCAAGCCCTGCTCCCCCTGCCCTCCCCTTCCTCTCCCAGCAGCCCGTCCAGCCCCCCGGCGTGGCGTGCGTCCCACCAGCACAGCCACAGAACAGGCACCTCCATCTCCCACGCGCACGGCATCATCTCCCAGCCCAGGACGGAGAGGGGCTGGCGACAACGCTCCCCTCCAACCCTCCGCTTCCACCCGGGGGTGAGACCACCTCCTCCCTAGGGCACATCCCCGAGGAGCCCCCCAGCCCTGCTCTGTCCCCCACCGCCGTGCCAGCGGGCAGGATCCGGCAGCACAGTTCTCGCAGCGTGGGCACTGCCCGTCGATTCCGGCACAGGGGCTCAGAGAAGACCAGGGGGGTGCCCCCCATCTCATCAAAGTGCAAGGGGTTGTTCCGGGTCCCTGCCACCACCAGCTCCAGCAGCCGGACCACGCAGTCTGAAAACCAGTTCTTCAGGCGGAAATAGCCCTCCTGGAAAGAGATTCGGAGGCTGACGGGCCCCGTCGGCATCCGCACGCTGAGGCTGAACAAGCAGTTCCCCTGCGAGCTGTCCCGCACCAAATAGGTGCCAACGGGCTCCCGCTGGAGCTTGGCGTGAGCCTCCCCCACGGACAAGGGGCCCCAGTAGAAGTCGCTGGCCTGGAGGATATTGAGGGATCGCTCCAGGACCTCCCACTCGCAGCTGCGAAACATCCGGAAACGATCGGGCAAGCCGGGGGGCGCGGGGCTGGGGAGAACACTCCGATGCTGCCTTTGCGGACGAGAAACAGTGGCGTGCGTGTTGTGCAGATCATCTGGCCTCCCTCTGATCATCTCTCAAAGAGCCCATGGATCCTGGGAAGATGCTGCCTTTACCATGCTTCCTCCTTTGCATCCAGCCTGCAGGACAAAGGAGAGTGAGGCAAACCCAATACCCTCTTCTAACGGGGCAAGTGAAGACACTTCCCAGCGAGACGACAGCAGCAGAGTAACCCAGGAGGGTGCCAGGGTACCGGGCCTAACCCGCAGCTGGAGGGACAGCCAAGGGCGGGCTCCAGCTGGGTCCCCACCAGTGCCAGGCAGCACCTTACAGAGCTCTGCACCCGCTGGGTTCCGCGATTCACGGCGAGGGGCTGGCCAGCACACCCTTCCACAGGCTGGTGTGAACCTCGCGAACTCGGTATTGCAGGATTTCCCTGCTGGATGTTTAGGGGATTTTCAGAGCGGCCTGGAGACTGGTAAGGGGAAATGACACCCCAAATCAGAAGGGAAAAATTTCCCAAAGCAGGAAAGTATCGTTTACTTTGTCACTCAGTGAAAGGTGGAAAGGTTTCCTCACGCCTCTCCAACCGTTTCTCTAACAAAAGGACGGACAACAGGACTTAGAAGCAGCAGGAGGTGCAAATGAGGCTTTCCCACCAAAACCGCTCCCTCATCCCAGGACATGCCTGTTTCGCTGTGTCAGGAGAAAGGAAAGGTCTCGGATCAAGCCCCCCACAAGAACTGCTACACCATCGACTTCAGGGCCGGGCCTGCCACGAGTGAGGCCACTTACACCGACACCACACACTGCCTGTGTCCCACCAGCGGTTCTGCTCGGGCCCTTCCACTCCCTTCACTTGTGTTTGTGCCGGACGGACATCTGCCCCCAACAGCAGATGCTGCTGCCCTCCCCGTCACCGTCCTCCGCTCACGTGCTGCCTTCAAAGCGCCCTCCCTCCCTCCCTGTCATGCCCCGGCTCATCCCCTGCGCCTTGTGCTATCACCAGGCTGTCCGTTTCCAGAAATGCAGATTCCTGAACCCAGCGTTGCGACCAGCCGTCCCAGTCATTTCAATTCCATCACAGAAAACACACATTCTGCGCGCGTGTGTGTATACATACGCACAAACATAAAAACCACAGCCCCAAGCCAAAAGGCTCATTCTGTGCGAGAAACGGAGCTGCTACATACCACTTCCCCAGGCCTGACAAGTCAGCAGCTCACTGCCAAACCCTGCCCTCGGTCCCCCGACATACTCCATTAACCCAGTCACGCTCGCTGACAGCGCAGCCGTGCTCGCGGCAGAACAGAGCGCTGACACACAGCCGGCAGCAGAGGAACAGGCACGCTTCTCTGTGCCCGGCAGTCCCCCCCACTGCAGGCTCGTGGGAGCCCCGGGGCTCGCGGCGGGCAGGCAGGAGGGCTGCTCTGGAGGGAGAGCTTTAGGTTAGGTTTGGCTCCTTGCGAGGTTCCCTCAGCTCACACCCTTTGCCGGTTATTCAAAGCCTCGTGCTCCTGTCGGTGCTCGTGCCAGCTGGGTGGCTCTGTAGAGCACGCTCTGCGTCCGGGGAGAGGATGTGGAGCAGCAGGGCTGAGCGTCTTTCCCTTGCACAGGCACCACAGTTTTGGAAAGGAGGCATCCGCCCGGCAATGCCTTGCCTAGCGTCATCTTTTCCCGCCTAACGTCTCTCGCCGTAGTTAACAGTAACACCAGTAACACCCTCTCCATACATCGAGCCACGTACACTGTTTTCAAGAGCAGCTTGGGAAGCTCCTCCAGTTTCTAGTCCTCTGCTTTGCAGTCCACAAGCCACTAACATCCCTGGTACCACTCTGAATGTTTCCGATCCTGCCCTGTAGCTACGTGCCGCCGCAGGAGGGAAATTCCACGCTTAGAAAAAGGTGGGAGGGGTAGGAAAGAGTTAATAAAGTCTCATTTTTCTTTTCCATTACAAAAAAAAAAAGGCAGCAGTTGAAAGCTGCTCGGATGGTTCAGCAAGTCAGAATAAATCTTAGGGGAAGATGATTTAGCGAGCAGAACGCAAGTAAACACAGTCGCCACGTGCAGCGACTCGGGGCATCTATCACCACAGAAAACTCGGCACTGCGGGCACCACACCAGCTGCAGCATCACTGTCCTGTCCCCTCCCTTCTCCTCGCTGCTGGGTGAGGAAGCTAGAGCCCTCTGACACAGGCTACTGTAGAAAGAGCAGGGCATACTCCTGCCAGCTGCCTGCAGGGCTGCAGCGCTGAGCCTCGCTCCCACCAGCGGCCACTCTTCCCAAGCAGCAACTTCTCTTGGGTCCAAATGGAAATTTTGCCGATCTCTGGGGTCTAGGTTGGAAAATGAATTCAAGCAGGAAAACAGAAGCAGGCAGCTGTCTCTCATTTCCAGACTAGTTTGAAAAATAACAAACAAATAGATAATTTGTTTGAGGCTGCAGATGCTATTTGACAGGGAAAAAATAAACTTGTTTGTCCCAGTTTCCAACCTTGAGTCATTCTCCCAAGTCCTGTAAGAAAATCCACTGCTACTACAAGTCTGACTGACTAAGAACTGACACTGTGTCATCGTTTCGAATTCAAAGTAAATGCAAAAATAGCACCCTCACAACTTGTTTGTTTGGTTCAAATCTACATAGGGGTCAGAGCCTCAGTCGGTGTGAATTTGTTTGGCTTCCAACAGGTGACTGCCTGGCCTGCAGCCCCGTATTAGTTACATCAGTATTAGCTCTTACGGCTAGAGAAGTGTTCCCTGATACCACCCTGAAGGTTCAACTTTCAACGGGTCAACAGAGCCTACGTGTGCATGGCCTCCCACGCCAAGGAGGATGAGCAGACTCTCAGGATTAGGAATAAGCCAGCCCAGGGGTGCAGCGAAACACACACACGTAACTAGTTCTGCTTCTGATCCGCCACACCGCGGTTTGCTTTCCTTTCCCTCTCCTCCAAAAAAGCCCAGAAAACCCCAACGCCCGAACACATTACTACCTCCCTACTGCAAGACAGTCAGAACAGTGCTTGCAGCCAAAACAACTTACCCTAAAAGGCCGGTGTCCCACTAATTAAAAGGCGGGATAAGTCTCCCCAGACCTTCTGCGTTACTGCAAGTTCAAGAGCTTTTCAAAGTAAGTGCTCTTGACGCAGGGCATTCTGCTTCCCTCCTCGCTCACTACCCAGGCAAAGCGGCGCATTTCATACGAGGAGACCGTTCTAGCAAACCAGGGGACGGTAGGCAGCTCTGGGGTCAGCCAAGCCAGCGCCCACGAATCTGGCACGTTCAACAGCAGCTTCAAGTACTCAGCTGATGTATTCCTGCGCCCTTCCTTCGGGACACTTGAAAGAGCTTACCTCTTTATGTTTACCACCCATGGGGATGAGCTGCTGGATGCCAGGCCTGGAAGCAGTCCAAATTCAGGAGCTCCAATGCGGCACTTCCCAGTTTTCGCAAAGCTTATACTTAAGGGCAGATCCATCCTTTGAAAAGAAAGAGATGTCCATCAAACAGGTGACCAAGCCCATTAGCCTGCCACCAGGTGGATGTCAAACACAACAAATCTGGGGACAGGTTGTCTGTGTCAACCTCTCTGACCTGTATTACTGCAGCAGCACGTATACAGACAGCACTTCAGAGGGCAACACCGACACCAGACTGTTGTTGGTAGCAGCGGTACTTCCAAAGCCATGAGCTGATTAGGTCCAGACAGCGCACAGATGGCCCAAGGACAAACGCGAAGACCATAAAGTTGCCAGAGCCTTCTGGAAGCGGGAACCGTAAAACCCAAACGTTAAGCGATGATGCCAACAGGAATAAGCTTTAGGATTCGGAACAACAAACTCCAACTTGTGCTCCAACAACGCACAACACTTAAGAGGCCCTTAGCTGAAGCGGCGCAGGTAGCCGTTCGCTGTCAAGCCACCCCAACAGCGGCCTAGTCCGTCTGGCCTGCGCCCCTCTGCCCGGCTTCCCCGGCCCTCGAGGCTTTTGCTTCTCACCTCCTGGACGCAACCCTAAACCCGCTGACCCGGTGGAGCAGCAGACACTATGCATGCAACCACGTGTCAGCAGCTCCATCAGCAGGCTGAAGAGACGAGCCCGGTACGGTGCACGCCTTTCCGAGGCGGCCTGCATAAGGCTTCACTTGTACCGAAGCGCCATTACCTAACGTCACTTCACTGCACGCCCCCAGCCCAGCCCGGGCACGCGCCCCACAAGCCACACTGACTCGCAGAGCAGAACGGCAGGTCTACCCCATTCCTACGCTACTCACTCTGTTTGGCTTCAGCACCTCCCAGTTATCAATCCCGCAGTTCCCAGAGCAGTTGGATGGAGGCTGGGATAATCTGGAAAAGCCGTCCCTGCGGTACCCTGCAAGCCCTGGCCGCAGCGTCCCCATTCCAGGCAGCAGCCTCCAGCAGACATCTCTGTTGCGCGTCTGCATCCCACAGCAACACGCTGCCTACTGATCTGTGGCTGGAGAGGATGTTTCAAAGGACAGCTCGAGCCAACATCTGGAAGAGAAACCTCCCCGGAACGAGCCAAGCACGCAGCGCGGTGTTTAACGGTGGGCCAGCCTGGTTCCCACAGCCACCCCACGCTGGCACCGGTCTGAACCATCACCCCCACGGCACGTGGCTGCGCAGCCCCTTGCCGCGAGCCCCCTCCCACGGCCAAGGCGACAGGGGCTGATCCAGAAAGGGCTCATGGAGGAGGAAGGGAAAGGCAGGAGACGCACGGACAGACACGTGCCAAAGAGCACAGAGGGAGCTGTGGTGAGGCCAGGAATGTGGTGCAGCTCAGCTGAGAGGACCAATGTTAATCACAGCCAATTTCTCCAGCACAAAGGAGACGTTGCAGTTCCCCCTATCTTTTATGCCACAGCTATAAATAGGATTGGATGCGAGGCTGCTATTATGTCTGACATGTGAGGCAATACGTGGAAAAAAGAAAAAAACACCCCCACCAGGCAAACACGTACACAGCCCAAACCAAAACCGTGTTTCCCTGTAAGACCAGTGTCCAACAAGGACTCAGTATTTTAAAAAACATAAATAAAAGTTATAAATAATAGATTAAAAAAGTCAAGGCGGCGCACACGCCGACAGTTCCTGCACCCCCGCAGCCGAGATGCCGAGGAGGAGGATCTTGCACGCGGGGTCCTTGCAAGAGGACTGGTCTTATCAAACCCTTCCCAGCATTTTGGGGTTGAAGAACGTGCTTCAAGCCTCACAAATAACTTCCCATGGATGTGATAGTTCGGGGTTTGTACTTATCATTTTTTTCTCCGACATGCACTTTCTGTGTTAACGTGGTGCTTTGCCGACACAGGCTGAAGGTTTTTACCCCCAGAAAACCCGCAAGACAGCGCGATGCACGCCAAATAGTCTTCAAGGCAGGGAAGCCTGCAAGCGCGTTTGGTTTCTGCGTAACACGCTTCAGAAAACCAGGGAAGGTGGCAGCTTACGGGGAAAGCTAATCGCTTGTGCGGGACTAACCACAAGAGCTGAAGAAAGCCCCTGTTCTCAGCATCCCCTCCTCACAAATGGAAATACTCGGCCCGTTCAGAATAACTCCTTCCCAACGAAGCCGCCCATTCCTCACGGAAGCAGCCCAGTGTGAAACTGTAATCCTGCCGTGGCAGAATGGAGAAGCCACATCGCTTCCCTGAACTCGAAGGCTGCCGTGCAGCAGCCACAAGCAACGACGGCTTGTTCCACGGCAAGTCGAACTTACCAACTGACTTCTGGCAAAGACAGCTTCTACTGGAGACTGAATTATTCCCCCCCGGCCCATAACTGGGGACAAGAGAATTAAAAAAACCAAAACACGAGAGGGCAGTGATCAGTAGGGGTTAGTGCTAAGTGCCAAAGCTGCAGCCAAGGCCATCCTGCCACGGCTTAAGGCAAGCGAGCTGCTGGTGCTTACCTCCGGCATTTTTGGGAAGCGAGGGAAGCCTGGTTGTGTCGCTCCTGGACCTTGCAGTTTCACGGGGAGCAGCCACCCCTGCCAACATCGGTACAGCAGAGCTGCACGAAGCCTCAGCGCGGCTGCCTTGCCTTGCCTTGCCTCCCTCCCCACCGCCTGCTGGCAGGGGAAGCAGCCCTCCGGGAAGGTGGCCGGGGCTCTTCCCAGTGGAATCACAGAATGGTTTGGGTGGGAAGGGACCTTAAAGCCCATCCAGTCCCAACCCCCTGCCATGGGCAGGGACACCCTCCACTAGGGCAGGTTGCTCAGAGCCTCATCCAGCCTGGCCTTGAACACTCCCAGGGATGGGGCACCCACAGCTTCTCTGGGCAGCCTGTCCCAGTGCCTCACCTCCCTCTCCAGGAAGGATTTCTTCCTGACATCCAATCTAAATCTCCCTGCTTTCAATTTAAACCCGTTACCCCTTGTCCTGTTGCTACAGGCCCTTGTAAAACGTCCCCCTCCAGCAAATGGGGGGAGGGCACGATGAGGAGGAAGAAAGAGGCCCTGGCAGCAGCCTCCAGCAGACATCTCTTGCTTGCACATCTGCATCCCACAGCAACGCACCACCTACTGATCTGTGGCTGGAGAGGATGTTTCAAAGGACAGCTCAGTTTTTTTATTGGAATCGCTCCAACCCATCTCTCCAACGAGGGGGATCAGTGGGAAGGGGGTAGTGATGCTGGAGGCTGCATCCTCACCCTCTGTTTTTGCAGAGCTCTGCATCCACCAGTCACAGCTGCGCTGCCTCTCCAGCTCCCCCATCCCCAGAGCAGCAGCACTGGCTGTTTCCTCCATTCCAGCCTCTCTCAGCTACGCTGACTTCTTTCAGTTGTCCCAACACCCTGTCTGAGGAAACTAGTAAATCCTGCGAAGCGAAGGCCATCAGCAGTCCTCGTGACGGCCGTGGCCCCTTATCAAAACCATCGCTTTTAGCAGGAAAGGAATTCAAAGCAGCAGCTAACTCCAAGAAATAAGCAGTGTCTGCAGCTAAAACTGGCTCAGGATCATGACCAGAACTAGGATTTGAGAGATGAGTCCCAGGCGCTTAACCAACACGAGCCAGAGCACAGGGGAGAGATCCTCCCTTGGCTCTTCGGAAGGACCAGGTTCCGGAGATGCGAGGGGCCACAGAGCAGTACCAGTTACCGTGCCTTCAGAGGAAGGGGCGAGGGTCGGAAAGCACAAACGCACCGCAACACGCTTAAGTTTTATAACGGGGGATTTCCAACACGCAGAATGAAGAAACTAGCCCTGAGAGTCAAAAGTGAAAAGAAAAAAGGATTAAGTCATGAGAGGTTATTTAGGAAATCTTAAAGCGACAGAGCGTGCAGACCTCCCACAGACAATGGGGCAGAGATGCTGCCGGGCTAAGAGGACAGGCCCGGGACTGGCGGTATTAGCCCTAGGAGTGCCAGCCTGCAGCGGATCCAGCTCTGCCATGGCTCAGCGGCACCAAACCCGCACACTACACAGCCACAGTCCCTGCCCAAGCCTCTCCACAACCTCAATAATCCTTCAGAAAGTGAAAAGCTTGCAGAGCCGATGGAAAGGAATATAAATTACTGACGGTATGGAGCAAATTTACATGAGGATGGCTGTCATGAAACTGGGACAGTAGGTGGCCAAGATAAACAAAACAAACCCCAGAAAATAAATGGCATTTTCAGTTTATCAGAAACAGAAAACCCCTGGGGGAATCATTCAGCTGCCCGAGATACCAGCAAGTGGGGACGAGGACACTGCACAAGGAAGCAATATTCAGCAATATTCCCTTTTTATTCTTGCACAGCAACGCTGAGGAGATTCCCTGGTATTTAATGTTGTCTAACCTGAAGGGGGAAAAGGGGGTGCTGTATCAGAAGAGATGGGGAAAAGTGACATTAGCGCAGAAAGCCAGCTGGACACAGTGGACTGTACCCAGGGATTTGGAAGGAATTTGGAAACGGCTGGCTGAGACGCAGAGAGAAGTGCTCTCTTACTCAAATCAGCTGCCACTATTGTCAGAGGGCTGCAGTGTAGCAAGGAACCTTTTTTTGACATGTGCTGCTCAGGCAGGAGCAGCATACGGCTACCTGAGTGTGGGGGAGAGGCGATCCCCAGACAGAGCTCCCCATCAGGATGACGGTATCTGAAGAAGCAGCGGCCGCCGGGACATGCCGTGTGCTTCCCCGGGGCCTCCACAACAGAAGCAACTCAAAAACTGAGACGCAGTGCACGAGGTAAGAGCCAGCAGCACCCCGGGACCTGGAGAGCAGATGGACAGAAGACAAGAAGTCGCGCCCCGGGGTGACGGGAGGTAGAAAAGGGATGTCCTGAGGAAACCAAGGCATTTCACTCCCTGCACATCCCATCACCTTCCTGCCACCCTCCCAGTCGCTGCACCGTCCCCCACGATCGACTCAGCCCACTTTGCAGAGCATCCCTCCTCGCTGTTCAACAGGTTGGTGGGTGCAAGCTGCCCAAAGCCTCCCCCCAGCTCAGGTGCAAGCAGCCCCCTTCCCCCCACCCGTGCAAACACACACCTTGACCCAGGTCCCTTTCTAGAAATCTTCTCCCATGGTCCGCAAGCTGCCGTTACCCACGACACCTCGAACACGGGAGCTTTAACCTTGCCCCCCGCCTCCAGCGGGCAGCCTCACCGGTGCTTAAGTCGAAGCAGCCAGCTGGCAGAGCGGCGAGCCCCCGCCACCGCACCTGCAGGGCAACCACTGACACTCTGCAGGCCACAGAAGCCAGAGGTGACCCAAACCCCGGCAAGCTGGCAAGCACCAGGAGCTCTGCTGAGACTCCGTCCTGACCAATCCAGGTGGATGCAGACTCGGAGGAAAACAAACTGGGCCGTATTTCAGAGAGCAATAAATTCAGCGGCGCAGCCGACGAGCGAGCCGAGTAACCATGCCGAGGCTCCGCTCAGGAAAGCTCTAGCTCCGACGGCGAACGAAGTCATCAAAAACCCCACAAGCAGACAGGAGCGTGAGGTTGCAGAATGGATGGGTGGGAACGTAACATAATGTCATCACCTGAGATAACACACTCGGTTCCAGTCGCTTTAAATAAAACCAGATAGAGCCGAAACAAAGGGGATGGGCCTAGAGACGGGCGATAAGAAGTCACATGTGAGTGTTCAGAGAGACTGCAGAAACTTCATGCTCAGCTTAGAGAGCGGATAGATGCTCTCTAAACAAGGGGATGCAAGCAAAAGATACAGTACAATCAGGCTGTTCTTTTTATGCTCTTTCATAAAACTAGAAGAGAGGAAGTTCAAAGGTGACTGAGATTGAAAAGTAACTAATTTTAAAACTCATAAAAGGAAAAACTCCAATTACAGAGACATTAAAATGCTGCTGCTGGAGAAAGTGAGAGAGTTGATCTGAGGAGTCTCATTTCTCTTCTTTCTCAAATGTCTCTGCTTTGTCTCCGTGAACTACTCACCACTGCTTCAGCAGAGGGATCCAGCAGCAAAGGGCCGGAGTTTCTTAGCATCAGCTCTTTAAGCCACCTCCCAGCCATTCAAACTGTAGGTAAGAGTAAGGGGAGCCCAGCACAAGGCATAAACGTCCTTTAGTCCTGCCAAACTGAAGTAAACAAGGGTTTATAAAGTCACTACGGTGAACCAACAACGGACCTGCTGCGGAGTAGTTAAAGCAGCTCAGCCCGTGTTTTTCCCTCGTTTTTTAAATGACTAAAAAGAGCAGCACCTCGTGCTTTTACGTGCTGACTCAAGAATTGGTGTGCATCCTACACAAGCGGGCCCTGTCAGTGATCACGCTACAGCAGCTGGGCATCAGAAATGGCTGTGGCAACGGGGTTAGAGAGAAACATTCCCTGGAGTGGGGCTCTTGGTCCGTTGTGCCACTTAGCCGGGTCTCTGAGGATGACCATAACTTCTAGCGGGGAGGGTTGGAGAATGCTTCTCCAGCTCCGGCTTCCCTCCCTCCACATGCCAAAACGTCTCACCAGAAAAGAAGGAAGAACTCAAACACGCGTGAAGAACAACGTGGATTAGTAAGGACGCTGCCGGTCTGTCGAAAAGCCTTCCTGGGGCACCCGCGCGAACCACCACGAGCCTGCCAACCCAGGCAAACCTACGCCAACCCCCGCCAGGTTTACACCTTCAGCAAGCCACGCAGAGGCCCGGTTACGCAGTTCAGGCTGCTGGAACAGGAACGGAGATCTCTGACATTTTCCAACTGCTAAGTCACACTGTTTTTTTTTTTTTCCCTGACAGCCTTAGCCTAAGTTTCCAAATAAACTTTGCTACCGAGGAAGTACGATCCAAACTGTTTCTGAACTGCAGAATCAACCCCCCGCCCCCCCCCCAAAAAAACCCCAAACACCCCTATTGCACAAGTCACAATCTGAAGTCAAAACTTTTCTCCTGCAATTGCAGGGAATGAGGGGGAGGACAAAAACTCTGCTTAGACAAAGGCAACTGAACGCTGGCAGCTTAACCCAGTTTTGCCAGCCACAGCTCCCAAAGAGACGACGTGAAGCTAAAGCAGCCTATTTGCAACCTCTCGACGCCGTCCCTCGCGTGCGTGTGCGAGCAGAGGCGCACAGAGCGCATGGGGAGCAGGAAGGGAGAAGGCAGAGAGAATGTGCATTATCAAAATACCTTGAGAGCAGTTCTTGGAAATGTGCAGCCTGCAAGCCTGTATCAGACACTCATTTCCTGTGAAGTGCGCACAGGCCTTTTCGTTTCTCCACTGAAGGGGACGAAAATACGGGGGCAGCTCTAAAGTCTCCAAAGACGACAAAAAACCCCCCAGAATTTAGCGATTTTACTAAAACCGAATCAACATTTTTATCCTATTAAATACCTATTAAATGGAAGCAGGGATTCCCAGAAGTTTAAGTAGGACTTTCTACACCTCTCACTTCTAAATCTTAACTTGAAATCTTGCACTTGTCCGGTGGGGGGGGGGGGGGGGGGAATGAATTTTACTCAAGTCATTTTGACCACTAACACAAAGCCACCAAATCCTGCTACATCAAACACCACCGTGCTGCCTTCCCCCCCGCCCTTTTTTAAGGGTCTGAGCCCAATTTCAGCAAAATGGTGAGAGCTGAAATACCTTACCGAGGCAGAAGGCTGCAGGATATGCACAAATAAAAACCAGAAGAGCAGGCAGTCATGAAGTAGACTGACGGGAGAGAAGGCAGTGAGTTGATATCACGCCTGCCTTCTTCCTCTACTTACACATAGTCAAGGATCTAATTAATGTTGCATTATTTTAACAAATACATGATGCCTGCTAACGACACACACACTTAGTACCTTTACTCTGTAGAAAGATACCATGCCTGGATGGCACACTCAGCTCTGTACCATCCCCATTTGCAGAAAGAGATGCAGGTGCCCACCTCCCCACAGCTTTTATCGGTCTAACCACAGCATCAACCCGACCCAAACGATGTCATGTTTAAGTATTGGCACTATCTGTTTACTGCTGACCAAACTAAGGCGGGAGAAACCGGGAGAGAAGCCTGTGGGTGGTAGGGGGAGATGGGGGTGGCAAGGAGCTGCAGGGAAAGACTCAGGAAAGAGGAAAACCCCAGCGGGGACGGAGAGAAAGAGGAGCAAGGGAAGAAACACAGCTCCACAGGCACATTTTCTCCTTTGTTTCTCAGCAATGCAACCACAGTATTAGTGACAGCAACTAAGAATTTACACCACCCAACCCCAGCTCCATCCTTGCGCAAACCAACCACCAACTTCACGGAAATCCCAGCTGGATTGAGGGCAAGAGGCACTGGCTGCATTTTTGAAGCTGTCATCAGGAAACTGAGTTTGGGCCTCTCCGAGGAGGCACGGCAGGGGCAGGGACACGTACCTGGGAGGATATGCAGCAGCTCAGCCTTTCCCTGGTGCCGCTCCATGCCTGCTTTTCCGGACCCCGGCAGTTTGCCCTTTATGTGCCTTCCAGTGCAATCTCACCCCAAAGCCCTGAGCTGCCTCTCAACCCCACCACATTTAAGTCTGTCATGAGCAAGCCAGGTTTAAGGACACACGACACACCGAACGATAACAATGTGCACAGAAATAACGAAGGTCCAGAACCCCATCTAGCTCAGGAAAAGATGGGAACCTGTGTGGGAGGTTGGCATCCCAGTAATCCTGTGGGTTTGCACCCAAGAGCCTTCCACTCCGGAGGGGACAAGAATCCGTCCTTCCAACAACTAAGCTTTAAATCGCACGCCCAGCAGAATCACCCCCGAACACAGAAACAAAGCTCTGCTTCATCTGCAGCGACTGGCCACATCTCGTCGTAACTTGATTCAACCAAGACCAACGTGATGTGATAATAGAGCCTCAGTCCCACAAACTTCTGTGCATGTGCATAATTTTTAAGCACATGACCCCAGCCCCGCCGCGACTGAACGGGCCATCTGACGTTCACGCAGCATCTGAACCGCAGGCGCGATGGTTTGGAGAAAGAAGATACGCCTGCGTACCCTCCTAAGGGCACGGCCAACAGGGAACGAAACGTCAGGAAACCATAGTTATTTCTGATCCCGCTCCGGAGCTGAGCACGGTCAGCATGTGACTGGGTTGTTCATTAGGTTCTCCGAGAGCTGCGAGGACTAGCAAACGGCACTGTCTGGACCGCACGGTCCAAAATAGCAGCTTGCTAACAATACTCCTTACCCTCAACTTTCCAGAACAATGGTCAAGCCACATCCCCCTCCTTCACCCATGCAGGGGAAGAAAAAGCCACGGACGTTAATTTAACGTTCTTGAATTCCTCTCCATTACCTCTGGGGTTCATCCAGATCCCGTTTCCAAGCTTCAGTTGAGCAGGAAGGCATACACACTTAAACTAAGTTCGAAAAAAGGGGGAGAGAAAAGTTCCTGAGAGCAGCACGAGCTGAGGTTTGAGGCGGTAACTATTCCAAAATTCTCAGTAAGAGCGTGTGTGTTTGTGGGAAAAAGTGAGTAGCGGCTCCTCCATGGCTGCGAGCACCATGACTCAGACCGCATCAAGGAGGAGGTCTGAGCGATAACCTTTGCCGACGAGGCTTTTCACGGGCGCCCAGCATCGATCTTCTGAGAAAAGGCAGGTGCGAGGCTGCGTTCTGACTGTGCCGCGTCCGGAGGATGCCGGGTCCCTCTGCCTTTCACGGGCAGCCCCAGCGGGCGCGTACGCTCCGGGCTCACCGACACCCCGTTTCCCCGTAACGCCGTCCGTTCCGGCAGGCAGCCCGCTTTTCCGGCTAAGCGTAAGGAAGCGCATCGCTTCTCCCGGGGGGGGTTTATGTGAAGGGAAAGAAGTGGCGTGAAGAGCAAGTTACCGGCTGCCCGGACTCGCGCGGCTGCTTCCCCGCGGACCCGTCCGAGCCGTGACACGACGCGCAGCTTTCGCTTGGAACCCAGCATCTCCCTGCCCCGCCGCTGGCAACACCTTGACGGCAGGACGAGCCCCACCGCGCCTCCCGGGCTGCTCCCAGCACCCCACGGCCGCCCCATGGCACATGGCTCCATTCGGGGCCGGCAGTGAGTCGCCGGCACCCCAAATCCTCCCCTGACCCCCCCGGGGAAGGCACCCCCAGCCCCAGCACGCTCCGTCTTCCCCAGCCAAACCAGCAGGGGGGGGCTGCACCCCCCATCTCCCGCCCTAGTAAGAAGCCAAGGGGGGACCGGCGGATGCAGACACAGCCAACACGTCCCCCCATCCCCCCGAAAAGGCCGGTTTCAGTTAACGCCGCGCAACTTACCCCCGGCAGGTCCGGGGCGGCGGGCGGGCGGTGCTGCCCCGGTGCGAGCGAGCGCTCAGTGCCGGGGCGACGCCGGCGCTGCCCGGCCCTGCCCCCGCTCTCCCGCCCCGAAGCGAAACCGAGGCGGCCCCGTTCCCCGCCGCCCGGCGCCGCCGCGCTCCGCATCCCCCTCCTCCCCCTCCCCCGGCCCCCCAACTCCCCGCGGGGCCGGTGCTTGGCTTACCGGAGGCGCTGCCCGGCGGGCCCTGTTCGGCCGCGGGGCGGGCGGGCGCCGCGGCGGCGGCTGCGGCTTCGGGGGAGCCGAGCGGCGCGGAGGGGAGGGGAGGAAACCCCCCAAGTGCTTCTTTTCCGAGGAAGAAGCCACGGGGGAGGGGAAGGGGAGGGGTTTCTCCCTCCTCCACCACCCCGTCTTTCCACAGCGTGGCTCCTGCCGGGGGGAAAAAAAAAGTAAAGCTGAAAAAAGTTGTTTTACCAAAAAAAAAAAAAAAAAAGAAGAAGAAAAGTTGGACGGATTGGGGGAGAAAGAGGGAAAAAGAAAACCACAGGCAGCTGTGAAAGCCCCTCCGCTGCAGGCTGGCGGAGGAACCGCACCGGGAGGCACGGCAGCATCCACCACACCGCCCCCCCGGGACCCGCCGGAACCACGCGCCGCCCCCGGCCCCGACGGCGGGCGCCGGGGCTCAGCCCCTCCCCCCGCTTACCCTCTGCTGCCCTCCCACACCAGCATCAGCTGGGGAGGGGATGCTGTGCCCAGGGCCGGGGCGGGAGCGCCAGCAGACGGGGGCCCTTGACAGCGGTGGAAAACCGGGGGTGGGAGGGAGGGCTCTCCCGCCTCCTCAGGAGCCCCCAGAAGGGCAGCGGGCACCCCGGCAGCGTGGCTGCACGACCTCCGCTTGAGGAGCGTGCCTAAAAGCGCACACCGTTGCCTTGGTGGGTCCAATGAATAAACTGGAAATGATGGAAAAAATAGGAAAACGTGCAAAAATTTCACGATGTAAAGCATAAACAGTGCACCACGTGGTGCGTACCCCAAGTGTATTACTGCTCAGAGGTCACAGGAGAAAAGACCCACTCCGGAACGCAGTACAAACCCCACGGAAGGCCTGGCCTGCAACGAGGCTGTCGCGGCATCGCACCATCGGAGCTCTCACCCACCCGACTACGTTCCCCAGGTGTCTACGTTCCCCAGGTCCCGCCGAGCCCGGCACGCGCTCTCCGGGCGCGTGCATGCCAGGTGACAGGCCCTGATGCAAAGGCTGCGTGCCGGCCCCCAACACGGACGTGCTCGGGCTGCCCGGCCCCAGCCCAGTGATGCGAAGCAGCTGTAAGTCCGGGCGGAGCAGCTGACTAAAAGAGCTTTACAGCTGCTTTGCATTGCTGGGGAGCACGAAGCAGTCAGAAACACACCACCGAATCGCATCTGCAGCCTTGCCAGGAGTTCCACTGGGTACTGAGACATCAGTCCTTGGGTTTTTTTTTCTTTGCAGCACGCATGAAGATGCTGCCGACCGCAGAAGAATTTCTGAACTTCCCTAAGAGTCTGGGCAAAGCGCTTAATTCTTTTTCAGGGAGGCTGCAGTGGGAGGACCTGCCGCTGGAGCCCTAAATCACAGCGGAGATGAAGTGCTCATCTGTTCCATTTTTGGTTTATAAGTAGGCTTGTCACACTTTTCTTTGTATTTTTGGATAGCCGCTTCAAAAATATCCTGTGGTTTGCTTTACAGTTGCCTAGTAGGGAGTCCGTTTCCCTCTGTGGATATTTATAGATTTATTGGGTGACTTCACAGACGCTACCAGCCACCTTGTCCTTACATTAAGTGGACCAGTCTAATTCTGCCTTTTATTCTTCCTCTTTGTTTCTGCCTGCCAAAAGTAACAACCAGCCTCACTGCCCCAAGATTGTTCGTGGGTCTCGCTCTCTCTCATCCACTCGAAACCCTGACCTCGCAGTCGTTACAGCTGAAGCGTATGGCAGCAATCCTCTTCAGCGAGAAAAGCTGGGGAGACATGTCACGGTGGCACGATTTTCCACGATTTTCCAAAGCTCAGACTTGACTCACAGGGACCAAAGTGCCTCAAGGTACCTCTGAGGTGACTTCATTGTATGTGGAAAACAAAAGGATGCTGAAGTAGCTTCTGTGTCCTGTGACACAAAGGAGACAGCAAGCAAACCGTGCTCAAGCACCGGCTTTGCTAGCGCTGCATTTCTCCCCTGATAGCCAGAAACCAAGACTGGATGTGTTTGAGAAAAACAAACTCTGCCTTTAGTGAGTTTTCTTATGAAAAAAAGAATACAAGCACGTTCCCTAGAACCCAGCAACTCCCCACTACCTCACCCCAGACTGATGCTGTTTTCCCCAGCTGCTTTCAGTGCGTGGATACCTGCCTGAAAGGCTCTGTGTATGACGGTGGGGACGCAGGCAGGCTAATGGTCCTGCCGTGTGCAGCCCGCTTTGAACGCTGCCCACTGGTGCGTGTCTGGAGAAAGCCGGATCCATCCTAACAACAGGGTTTCCCAGAAGCCCAGGATGCCGATGGCAGCAGCTCCCTAGAAGAGGCCAGGATTTGTTCTTACAATTTACAAGTTTTATCCTACCCCCCATTTTTTCCTCTGCCTAAGGATACGTATACCCTCGCTATCCCTGATACTAAAACTTAAAAGACCATTAAACATCAAAGCATTAATTGATAGAGCTGCTGATGGACTGAACCATTTCCAGGGGGTTTTGTTTGAAGTCCAGCTGCTGAGGGCACTAGGTCTGAGTTCATTCTACCTTTGGATCATAGTTCTGCTTTGTGGCATTTCTCTGCTTGTTCTTCAAATCTTTGGTAAGTTCAAAGATGTTGATATCCAACAGCCCAAGAGCCAGTAACACCCCAACAGCTCCGCTCTTTCTCAACATGCAGATTCCTTACGGCCTGCACAAGGTAAAAAGAGCCACCAGCTGCCTATTTGCCCCTGTCAGTTTGGGAGGTGTGGGAAGAAGAAAGGTATTTTGGGGCAGGTCACTGCAAACTGCTGGATAAAGGTGGTTTTCTGAGAAAGCAAAAGGCATGCATTGCCCCGGAGGAAGGGAGAACGTAACGCCACTTAGAATGGAAAAGAATGGAGGTGGAGAGAACAAAGCACTGAATATCTGGAGAAGAAAGGAAGAGAGGTGCAGAAAAGTGAAATGAGAAGAATGTAGAAGGCGTGGGGGTGTGCTGGGGGTTGGAAGATGGGTGAGCACACTACATGTGTCAAGTACTGCTTTGCCCTTCAGCCAGCAAACTTGTCCAGATGATGGGTGACCGATTATTTAGGGGCTCAGGGCTTTACTGGGCCACCAGCCAGACCCAAACTTGCTGTCGCCCAGCAGTGTGCAGACTGGCTTCGTGGGTGGGATGAGTGGGAGGTGAAACTCACTGCATTTAATCTTCCCTGGCAATGGAGTGATCTGAGTGGCCCAGACATAACCTGGGGGGTTCCTGCCAGGTGGTCAGATGGGAAGGAAAGGGAGAGAAGAAAGCGTGGGCAGGCCTGGGTACCTTGGCATGAGAGATGGCACAGGCAGTGCATGAGATTTGATACAGAGAGGAGGATGGAAGGATGCTTGGGGAGTGGGTAGGAAGTGACTGCCATGATCTCCTGACGTGCTGCGAGTCCAGCCTGCAAACAGTACAAAACGTACCACCTTTGAGTTCATACAGTCTTAGGTGGTTTTCCCTTGTGACCCTTCCTCCCTCTGCTAGGTGGTCCCACTCATAACTTTCTAAAAGCCTCCTTTTAGGGAATAACAGCGAAGCATTATGAAGAAAAAAAACCCAACACCACCACAAAAAGAGAAAGCCAGGAGGACAAAACCAACACACAAAAATCCCCCAGCCCCCTTCCTCCCCTCCCCCCAGAAAAAAAACCCAAACAAAACCACCTTTCTGTGGTTTACAGCGAGAAGAGGCTGTATTAGTTCGACTCCTATGAGAAAAATTAGCACAAGTAGTGGCCCCTTTGTGTGAAGCGGTGGCCAGGCCCCTCCTTCCCCTCCGAGAGCAGGGCTCTTCTCAGTAACGAAGAGAAACTGCTTTCCAGGAAAGCGAAGGTGCAGGGGCTGCCCAGAGTGGAGTGACCTAGCACGGCTGCGGGCAGCTGTGCGCCACTGCTTGCCGACTGCCAACCTCCGGCACGGAGCTGGTGCGCTCCCGTCCTGAGCTCCTGCAGCGGCCAGGAGCGCTCGGCATGGGCAGGCTTCGGGGTGGGGAGCCATAACCGGTGGTACCGTGGGCACCCCGATGCGCCTCCATCCCAGCCTGCAACACCCTGTGCTGCTGTGGCTTACCCCCCCGGCTGCGGCGGGCACCCTTCACCCTTACAGCACGCAGAGTTACTTCTGGGAGAAGACGAGTCTAGCGAGACCTTGTATGTTTATTATTGCCAAACTCCAAAGGCAGAAGAGGGGAAGAAAGGGAGGGCAGTTCCCGCTCGCTGCCAGTGCAGTTATGCCTCCGTACGCACCCCGGTTCAGTTGCGGGAGGAAGACCCAGCAGTCAGTGACCTTCTAGGTTTTCAAAGCAAGCACCAGGCTGCATAGCCTGGAAGGTATTTAGGTCAGATTTAAGCAGCTGCAGAGAAAACAAACAGCCTTTTATAACTGTATAGCAAACCGCTCCCTCCCCTCTGGAGCTGGCCTATATGTCAAACACCCCAGAGCAGCAACAGAGGATGATCTGGGACAGAGGCATGGAGCTACTATTCCTACTGCACCAGGGGACTCAGGTGGGGGCTCCCTGGGGCTCTGTGACCCCATAAATCCATAACCGCCTCAGCTAACTTCTAACGTTGCTAACCAGACACAGAGGGAGAAGCTCAGTCAAGGATTTCCCTGTGCCCCTGAGGCCTAGTGCTTCTCCATGTTATCCCACATTTGCAGGCCATCCTCCTGGAGCGCTGCCCAAATGCGGTGGACCTTGCTGGGAGCACCCTGCCCGTGCTTCCCCAGATTTGCTCCCCCACGCTGAGACGGGAGGTGATGCTGAACACAGGAGACAGGCACCGAGTTCTGACCTATGCCCACTGGCTTCTGGGTTTTCCCCAAAGCAAAAAGCCACAAGGTGCCACCAGGAAGGAGCGCAGGGAGCGATCCAAGACACAGACCCCATAGCAGAAAGGTCCTAAGTCATTGCTAGAGGCAGGGGCTTCCTCAGCTGAGGAAGCTGAGCCTCTAACTGAAGAAAAACAACACAGAAGGCAAGAAGGAGTATAGCTGTGGCCTCTCTTTTTGGGAGCGGTTGTCCCAGAAGCATTGCAGGCTGGTACCGTCTGACAGCGGTGCACGAGACTAATTTCCAGCCTGGTACCGTCTGACAGCGGTGCACGAGACTAATTTCCAGCCTGGTCTGCTTTCCTGGCGATCACAGGACAAAAGACTGTCACGTTAATCACTGTTGCTTTGTTAAACATCTTATCTTGATTACAAAACTGCTGATGGTTGGGAAGCTGCCTCCACCCTAAGTCAACTGCTCAAGTCCTTAACTGCTAAATGTGTATCTCATCTCTAGGCTGCTTTTTCTTGTGCCATTGTTGGGCAGAGCAGCTAGTAGAGGAGCAAAGATTTAATCCTACATAAGGTTTATTTAGGCTTTGATCGTATCAGTCCTAAGCTCTCCTCCTCCGTAAGATGCCTTCGAACCCCGTAACAGTCCGTAGAGCTCTTGCAGGAAGCCTCTCGAACCTATTAACTTGAATTGTAGATGTCAAGCCTGGGAATTCTTTCACAACAGTAATCACATCCATGGAATTAGCAGCCGCAATATAATCTCATTACACCTGCTCTGCATTCCCTGCTTATACATCCGAGGATGGAATTAGCCTTTCTGACTGCAGCGTTGCACTGGGAGCTCACATTCAGCTGCTCCTACGTGGTGAGTCAAGCCTTTGCTGGAGTCACTTCTTCCACGGCCAGAGCTGCCAGACAAGAAGTGTGGCTCACGTTGAGTAACTTACCACTGGGCTGTTTCAAAAACACACGTTACCTGCTTGTGCCAACTTTCTGACACTTCTAGATAATCAATTTTCAATCCAATTACTACAAAATTTATTAATTTGGTATAATTCCAGTTTTTTTAAAATCAAAACACAGTGTAAGACTGTACAACACGCCTTGCTGGAGCCATATTACGTCAACAGCTTTTACATTTATCAGCCAAATCCAGAACCCAAACCTATAATTTACATTTCCAAAAGCTACCAGCTCAGTTTTATGGATTCTTTTCCATAAACACATGAGACTTGGCATTTACTAGAACTCTTTCCTTGTTTTTAAATGATCCTTGTATGTGCCGTTTCCTTATTCTGTCTGAGGTCAATAAGGAGCTGGTAGGCCTGTAATTACAAGTGTCGGATTACTTCGGGTTTTCACTATGATTTTCTCTCAGCCTATGGGGAATCTGCCAGATTTTCAAAGTGAAGGAAGGTTAAGTCTAGACAAGAACTGGAGAGAAACTCTCCTTCCCTGCTGCTTCTCAATTAAATCCATTAATTTAGGTGCTTACTCTAACAGTGCATACTGGTTTTGTAGAGACCTGGAGAGTAGCTTGCCTAGTTAGTTAACCAGAACAGGCCCAGGGGCCAGGAACAAGCAGAGACTGATGTTGAAAGGAGTGTTGGTCTGCCTGAGGGCAGGAAGGCTCTACAGAGGGACTGGGACAGGCTGGATCGATGGGCCAAGGCCACCCTGTGAGGTTCAACCAGGCCAAGTGCCAGGTCCTGCACTTGGGTCACAACAACCCCCTGCAATGCTAGAGGCCTGGGGACGAGTGGCTGGAAAGCTGCCCAGCTGAAAAGGACCTGGGGGTGTTGGTCCACAGCAGCTGAATATGAGCCAGCCTTGTGCCCAGGTGGCCAAGAAGGCCAATGGCATCCTGGCCTGCAGCAGGAACAGTGTGGCCAGCAGGACTGGGGTAGTGACAGTGGGGTAGTGCCACCTGTACTGGGCACTGGTGAGGCCGCACCTCGACTCCTGTGTTCAGTTTTGGGCCCCTCACTGCAAGACACACACTGAGGGGCTGGAGCGTGTCCAGAGAAGGGCAACAGAGCTGGGGAAGGGTCTGGAGCACAAGTCCCGTGAGGAGTGGCTGAGGGAGCTGGCGGTGTTTACCCTGGAGGAGGCTGAGGGGAGACCTTATCACTCTCTACAACTACCTGAAAGGAGGTTGTGGCCAGGTGGGTGTTGATCTCTTCTCCCAAGTCACAGTGATAGGACAAGAAATAGCCCCAAGTTGCACCAGAGGAGGTTTAGATTGGATATTAGGAAAAATTTCTTCACTGAAAGGGCTGTCAGACGTTGGAACGGGCTGCCCAGGGAGGCAGCTGAGTCACCATCCCTGGAGGGATTTAAGAGCTGTGTGGACGAGGCGCTCAGGGACACAGTCTAGTGCAGGATTTGGCAGTGTTAAGTTAACCACTGGACTTGATGATCTTAATGGTGGTCTTTTCCAACCTTAAAGATTCTGTGATTCTATGACTCCTGAATCTGTCCCAGAAAGAAAAGACTTTATGATTAAGGAGGAAATGGAGAGCTGAGACAGGAAAGAGTTTAGTTGTATGATGGGTGCTCATATATAATTTATACGCAATAAATGTTTCTAGCTATTTCATTAGTTGCAAATAAAGTGATACAAATGTGCACCACTTGCAGCTGATACATGGCATGTGCCTGGGGCTGCCTCCAGCTGAATGGTGCTGGTTCACATGGGGATGATTTAACACTCCGGCAGCCTCACTATCCAAATTCTGCTGCAGGTTAATCCCTGGAGCAGATACACACCACTTTTTCAACCACTCATAGCTTGGCTTATTAACTTAAACTGCCAAAGCTTTCAATTTAAACTATCACATTGGCCCCAGACTGTGATGGGTAAAGAGCCAGCATCTATTTGTCTCTCCCACCTTCTGCAGGGCTGGAGAGCTCTGGGACAAGGAGCGCAATAGGCATGTGCCTGGAGCAAGGGGAGGGAAACGAGCTTTAGCCACCACAGAATTTTTTGAGCTTAGTACATCAGCGGCTATTTTGGGCATCAGAAACCCATTCACATCAGTGAAATTCAACAGAAAATGAGGGGAAACAAAAAAAAAAGTACACCACATGAGGTACCTGGATGGGTCTGCAGATGTTGAGCAGAGCCTGAGATGGCAAGGCCTCTTGGGCTGTAGGACATTCACATCTTACCTCACTCTTCTCGGATGGGCAGCTCATTTGAACCCTTGTGGCTCCCTGAGACCATCTCCGAGTCAAGCAATGTTGGTGGGTGGAGCTCAAGGGAGGGAGATGTCCGTGGGGAAATGTCTGCAGGGTGCAGATCTGTGGCTCAGCCCCTCACTGAGGCCTCTCCTCCTTGTAAATCCTGTTCTCCTTCCAGAGCAAGTCAAATCAGGGTATGTCTTCATCTCCACAACCTTGTGCAGAGGGCAGGGATGAGAGGGCAGCTTTCCTCAGGCGGGGGAACACCAAGCAGTGTGCATGACAAAGGGATCCGTGCAGTGGGGAGGTGGGGGCTCCCCTATGATCATTAAGTGACCCTCTGCTCCCGCCAACTCCACTGCGGGCTGCCCAAGCAGTCCCTGTGCCAACAGCTCTGCACTCAGCAGATTTCCCTCATCATCTTGCAGGGATCCTTACCCTGATCCGGGCTGCTGGAGCAAGGAAGGAGCTGGTCCCTGTCCCAGAGCAGGCACTGCTCTGCGGGACCCAGCAGCACCCCAGGTCTGCCTGCAGCCCGCAAACCCTGGGAGCGAGCATGCTGGGGCTGGTTATGGGCTACCTTTTGCCTTGTGATCACTTTTCCTGTCCACTGCAGATTGCAGCATGTGATCACAATGCAGGGCTTTATATAGAGGCACATCCTCTGTACATCCTCTGGAAGAAATCAGTTAAGCTAGCAATCGCATGCTTTTTTACTTGTGTAACTGCACAAGGGGGTTTGGGGTACAGGGCTATTACTAATAAATCATCATAAATAGATCAATATGCCAGTACTTCAGTGCTTGAATCCAACCAGCTATGGGGAATTTGTCCCTTGGTAGCAATCAATCTGCTGTACTTAAAGTTTCCTCACCAGACCTGCAGCTAGCACAAACTGATCAATGCTGTTCCAAGTCAGCAGAGCATAACAGCTTTGTAAGTCCCAGTGTTCACCCCTGCAAGTCTCCTCCTCCTCTGCAAGGACACAGAGGTTAAATTATCCTTTGCTAAGTGCATGGGATATCTCTAACTTCTTAAGCAAAACCAGCCTCTTTTACCACCAGGCCAGCGTAGCCCAGCCCCTTGGCACGTGGAATCTAATTTGCTCCTCCACAGGCAGCAATTCCATCACAGTAGCCTGCAGTACTTTTGAGAAGTAGATGCAGCAAAAATTATTTTGTGAGCCATTCAAATTTTGCCATGCATCCTGCATAGGGCCCTCCTCCTGGGGGGTGGTTTGCCAGGCGGTGCAGGGGGAGATACACAGGAGTCTTGTCAGAGGGTGGGCTGCTCTTTCAGAGGGGCAGGTAGAAGAAGCAGCTAGAGAAGACACGAGGGACCTGGAGAAGATTTCAACAATCTGGCTTTGGTTTATAGGATGACAGTCCTGCTGCTGAGGAAGGGTCCATGGCTGCATCTCAGTGCAGCCTCCTCCACTTGGAAGTGACTCAGAATTCACACATCCTTCCCATCCAAAACCCAGAGGTCATCTGTGTCACCCAAAGCAAAGAGAGCCCAGAACCTACTGGCTGCTGGAGTGGGGAGAGGGTCCAAGACCTGTGGGCGGCGATGCATGTGCTAGCAGGGTAAGCATTTACAGCAAGATCCCAGGGTTACCCCAAACAAGGCTTGTGCCTGAAAACTGGTACTAAACAGTGGTCAGGGATACCAGATAAATTTGGTAACTACCACAAATCTACAAGCCTGGAGGCCCTGGAGTGATACCCTGTGCTGGACAATGCCACCACCTTTGATGGGCTCATTCTGCTGCTCCCAGAGGTGGGTCAAGCTCACAAAGGATGGGCTGTGTCACACTTCAGGTCTGCATGCCTGATGCTCTCTCCTTTTCAGATTGCAGTTAAGTGGCAATGGATTTTCCTGGCCCATTGTCCCACCAACTGCAGAGGTTTGTGCCCGAGATCCGCATCACTCCTGCTCCTGACACAGAGCCCTCTTACTCAAGAGCCATGCCACAGACAGAACTGCAAGCCTAACAGCCACTGTCTCATAATCACACTGCTTTCTGGTGTCTTGTCATGAAAAAATCCCAGCAATTCACAGGAAGACCCTGCCCTCTGTCATAGCAGCAGCGATTGATTATTGAATGCATTTTACAAATCTGATCTTCCCAAAAAAAAAAAGCAGCTGTCTCTTGCTTTTCACCTTTTGTAATCAGACACCCACCTCTGACAGTTGCAGAAAAGAAGTTGTAGATGGTACTGTGGCCTCTGTCCCTCCACATGGTTTCCCATTGCTTTGTCTGCTTCCCTGCTCCTCCTCCACGAAGGCCTAAGAAAAAGCAATGCACTGGACTTTCCAAACCTATAAGAATTCATGTTCTGATTTCCTTTCTAATGGCTCACCTGGAGGAGAGGTTATGAGCTGCACAGCTCTCATTTCTTCTCTGTGATGGGTCCCCAAGGTTACCTTTCAAGTGCTGTGGTGCAGAGCCTATTTTGCCAGGATGAGTTTGAGCTAGCCAGGAGAAACAGGGCTGTAAACTTGTACGCTGGTTTCTTTCAAGCTTTGCAGGCTGTTCTGAAAATGTATTGTGTAATTTAGGAGACTGATGTGCTGAACTGAGCAGAAAGTTTTCAATTACCAATATAAAAATGACTCCCTAAGAACAGACATTCATTCTGCGCTCTCCAACTGTTCCAGGAAGACGTCCCACTGCTCACAGCACGGTTTGACATTGCTTCATTTGCCTTCTGTGTCCTTGACTGAAGGGGAATGGTTGTGGTCTGCATTAGGCCTGGTAGGCTCTGACTGGTGGAGGGAATGCGAGGTACCAGGAAGCTGTATTCCCAGCCATACTCAGGTATTGACTTTCTCGAAGCCTGGTCTATGCAGCCACCCCTTCTGGGCATCTACTGCATAGAAGTCTCTCCAGCTGGGGGGGGGCTGCTTTCGCAGAAGAGGAGTGGAGCGGCTAAGGCAGTGCTGTCTGCTGTTTATCCACTGCGACTTGGCCCCGCAGTACAGTCAGTTCACTGCGATGGGTCACAGTATGGGAGAGCGACTCTCGCCGCTGGAGTAACGCGATTCCAGCAGGCGTTAGAGTTCAGAAGAGCTTCTCCATCAGAGAGCGACAGAAGTTCAGCACCGGTGTCAAGCACTGAGCCTGTTTGATGTTGCTATGATGCTCCTGGGTCACAGTTAAAACATTTCACACTGCGCTGCTGCAGTACAGGCGGTTTCCAGTATCAGTAATGTGTCTTCTGCAGGGAGTCAAGGACCAGCCGTACCTCCAGGACTGCGACTCCTCGTGGGTCCCTATCAGTAAGTTGGCTCCAGACCCCACAGACATCATTAATTCCTCAACACTCTTAGAGAGCCTCATCCAAATGCAGGCTCCCTGCAAGGCACCGGCTGCCACCCCACAGCTCCTCCCTGCCCCGGGCACTCAGGGGAGGGCTTGCGAGGGCTGCGTCCAGCCAGGGGCTCCAGGATCAGCTGGTTTTATCAGGAGGAGATGGAGGCTGCCATGGATTCACCTGTGTGCACAGACAAGAGATTTCTGGATTAGAGAAGGGCACAGGCTGGGTTGCTGTGACTGGGGCTAGAGCCAGGCCAGGAGCAAAGCCAGCAGCAGCAGTGCTGGGGAGGGTCGTGTGTTTGCCAGGATGTCCCCTCACTGTAGAACCAAGGGCAGGGAGTGATGGGGAACTGGGAAATGCTCCCGGGCAGGGGAGGCCACGCTGTGGTGCCCCCACCCGCCCACCACCCCGTCTCCCAGCTGGACCCCCGGAGCCGTGAGGTGATGAGGGAAGACAAAGATGGCGGCATAACACCCCCATCCCCCCGCCGCCTCCCTCTGGCCGTGGCGGCCCCGGGCCGGCGGAGCGGCAGGAGGCGGAGGCCCGGGGAGGCGGGGTGCTAGGAAGTGCAGCCGGCCTGACCCGCCCCGCTGCCGGGCTGCGTCCTCCGGCCGCGGCCTTGCTCAGCCGTCTCGGCCAGCCAGAGCGGTAGGAGGGGGCCGGGGCACAGCGTGCGGGCAGCGCGGGGAGCAGGGCCGGGGCAGCCGCAGCGCTCCGGGGGCCGCTGGACGGGGACCGGTCCCCGGTGCAGCCCTTCCCCGGGGACGGGACCCAGGGTGCCCCAGGGCACCTTGAGGCAAAGTCCCGGGTGTCACAGCCCTTCCTGCCCGGGGAGGTGGCCACCCCGCAGCCAGGGGGGACCCCAGGGCCAGAGCCCCGCTGGGCCCAGGCAGGAGGGGCTCTACCCAGGAAGCCAGCCCACGGTTGTCAGGGTCAGGCCCAGCAAGGGCAGCTGGAGTCAGCTACAGCCCCATAACCAGCAGGCATGTCCCTAGGCCATTGCTGGGGCTGGTCCTGGGCTGAGCTTAAATAGGGGCTGGGGCAGGAGGGAAGGGTGTAGGGCAGGTGCCAGGTGTGGCTGGTTGGGGCTGTTAGGGCCTGAAAGGAGGGGCCCCAGGGGTCAGAAGGGCTTGGGGGTAAAGGGAGGATATTCAAACCAGCCCTGGAAGATTCCCCAGAGGCTGGACAGAGTGGAGGGGTTCACTCAGATCGGCAGTGATGAGGCAGGTTTGAGGTTGAGCAGGTGCCTGGCGGGTTGTGGACCCGTGTCCCATGCAGGGTCCCTGGCCCTGAGGGGTGCACGGGAGGGTGGCAGCAGTGACCTGCTGTGTGGCATGTGGCCAGCTGCTCTCTCGAAGGTGCCGACTGGTGGTGTGAAAGAGGAGAAGCACCGAGGTAAAAGGAGAAGGTGGTAACAGTCTAGTATTGGAGGCAGCATCCTTATTCCCAAAATTGCCTTTTCGGTACAGGACAGGTGCCTGGCTGACTGCAGCGGGCTGGGGGAATTCTGCGTGGTTCCCTTTGGCCAGATCTGTGCCTTCTGGTCGGGTTGCAGCTGCCGCAGACACAGAGAGAGGAGGCTCTCTCCTCCTGCGTGGGGAAAGCTTGTTTCTTCCTAGGAGCATCGCTAGTACGTGCTGGGAGGTGGATTCCCCGAACAGGCAGGCAGGGATGGCAGCTTGGGATGTTGAATGGGGAGCTATAAATCAGCAAGCTGCTAATTAAGACCACAGGAGGCTGGTGAGTTATTAAAGACCTGCATTACTCTTTTCAGAGCTCTGGGCCGTTAACAAGATCCCCGAGACCTACTCTGAGCACGTGGCTCTGTGGGGGCATCACTTGCGAGCACTCTATTTTGGGCATGTTCTCAGAGCTGAAGTTTCCTGTGCCATGGGGCCACGTGGCAGCCAAGGCCTGGGGACCCTTGGAGGGACACCCCGTGCTGTGCTTGCACGGCTGGCTGGACAACGCCAACACCTTTGACAAGCTCATTCCACTTCTCCCCAGAGGTAGGACTGGCTACACCAGGATGGTTCGTGTTGTGTTGCAGGGCTGCACATCTGATACTCTCTCCCTTTCAGATTGCTATTACGTGGCAATGGATTTTTCTGGCCATGGCTTGTCATCCCACCGACCTGCAGGCTCCCCCTACCATTTTCTGGATTACGTGACCGATGTGCGCCGGGTGGCAGCAGGTGGGTGGCTGGACGGACCCTTGAGGGGATGTTTATGCAGAAGCTGCTCGATTGCTCCTGCTCCTCGGAACAAACAGGCAGCATGTACTGCCAGGAGAGGGGTCAGTTCCCTCTGCTTCTCCCCAGCCTGATGTTAGCTGGTGCTTGGTGACCACAGACTGAATAAGCAGCCCTGTTTCTCACTATTCAGTGGGAGGAAGAAACAGTAAGCCCTGGCGAGCAAGTGTGCCTATTCTGAAAAGCAGTAGTGGTGAAGCAGTGGATGCAGCTAAATAGTTCTGCCAGACTCTTTGTAAGCAGCCCGTGACCTCTGAACAGTGTTAGGTGTAAGGTGGAGGCGCTTGTGATTCTCCCCGATGGCAGTGTGCTGCTTTGCTTTAACATCGTACAGAGAAATCTGAAAGCCAAGGTGTCTTGGGCTCCTAGTAGCTCCTGCTCTAACTGCCCATCTGTACGCTCATCTTGGGGGAGGCTGTGGCATGTGCAGTCTTGCATTCCTCATTCCATACACAAAGAGCCGCTGGAAGTTCTCTGACGTGCCAGAGGGTAAAACACGTTTTTCGGCGAGGTGTATTTCTGATGGGCAGCACTGAAAAAGCAGTATTTTCCTGGAAGCCTCTCGGAGTGCCCTAAAACTGGACTGGAGAGCCTGGTGTGCTAAATGGTGCAGAGAGCTTTCACTTGGAATAACCATACTTTCCTCAAGGCAGTGGGCCTGGCTGCGTGTCCTCATGGCTCTTGCGGAATGCCCTGCAGCAGGGTACTCTGTCAACCCTCTCTTCCAGCAGATGCTGCCCAGTCAGGCTCCTTTGCTCTTGCCAGTCTCGTGTCTGGCAAGGAACGGGAATTTGCTGTAGTTTGTTTGCCACGCTGAGAGCTTGAGAGCTGCGTGACTGAACTACCAAGGAAATAAGGTGGCGGATGCTGCTTTTCTTTAAAACCGGCCTGCTTAGCCACCTCGTTTGTGGATTAGGAAGCAAATTAAGCGGTGCAAAAGCCCTCCCGAGAGAAGGGGCCCGTGTTGGTGGGGCAGCAGCAAGACACTGCTGCTCTGGTTTCTAACGCAGCGCTCTGTTTTTGTCTGTTGCCACTTAGCCTTGCAGTGGAGACGGTTCACCCTGATGGGTCACAGTATGGGTAAGTGGCTCTTGTCCTTGTAAGCTGTGAGATTCATGGAAATAGGAGCAGATAATTAACTTACAAGACATGCTGCTAGGAGCTGAGTTGGAATATTTATTACACAGTGTCAAGTACTGGGCTCCTGCTTGAGTGATTAAAAAATCAGTGCCCTTGTTTGAAATGCCTCTGCTTTAAAGACCCTGTAGTACAAACAGTGATAACTTCCCTCCCCTCCAGGAGGAAATGGTGATGGGCAAAGAGGGATGGTCTACAGCAGGAGACCAAGCCTTCCTGCCTGGTCTCCACAAGGCCGCAAAGCCTGGGGACAGCAGGACTAGGTCGTGGAGCTTGCTGAGGGGAGCCGGACTCCAGGCTTTACCCCTTTGCACCTGGGACGTGCTTGGGTTTTGCCACGATTTGGGTTTTTCTCCGCAGGGCTGCTCCAGCCACAGTTCACAGTACCTGCACGCCATGCTGCGTTAACTAGTAACTCCTCCCTGGCCTTTGCTGTCTGAAAGGGAGGTGGGGATGGCACGGGACGGGGAGTTCGGCGCTCTGCCTCCTGGCAGAGCTGTACTCTGCATTTGTGTTTGTAAGGCAGCTCCTGCTATGGGGGAGTTTCTGTTACTGGGGGGTGTCTAGTGCGTAACTGAGCACACTTCTTTCCCTCACAGGTGGGTCTGTGGCAGGAATGGTGAGTAAAGCATCCTTTCTTCAGGGGGTTTGTGATTTCTGCAGCTGGAACAACGAATGGGAGAGCACTGAAGGGACGAGCACTGTGGGACTTGGATCTCAAGGGAAGAGAGGCCCTTCTGACCCTCTCTCCAGTGCAGCAGGACAAAGAACATCACTCAGTGCTCGGCTTTTCTTTCTCTCATACTGTTTAATCTCTCCTCAGTTCTCTTTCCTTTATCCTGAGATGGTGGACAAGCTGATCCTGCTGGAAAATCCTGGCTTTCTGCTAGAGCCAGAGGTTAGATTTCACATGTCCTTTCCCTCTTTTAAATAAAAAAATCAATGTTGTTTTTTTACTTTCCCTCATTTGTTCAGAGAAAGCACTGATATGGCCAGTTCCTGGCAGTTCACACAAGACTCGGGGCACTTCCTTCTGGCAGGCCTCGTTGCGTGGACTGAGGTCCCTGCTTAGGGTGGTTCCCGGGGGACACTTGGTAGCGCTCCACATCCTGCAGTCCCTGAGCACCAAAATTCACTTGTCTGTGCCACGCCCTGGTACAAGGGGAACCAGAACCTCCAGCCAAGCAATGGCCAGCCGAGGTTGTCGTTTTGCCAACAGCTTGTTGGGTGACCTGGGTGCAAGGCTGGTGGAGTTCTTTTTTTCCTGGCCATTTCCCAACCTGCCATCATCGCTGCCAGGTGCTGGGGCTTTGGTTGGCAGAGGTGGGACAGGAGCCCAGTGTCAGGGAGACAAAAGATACCAGACTTCCCATGTTCTTTTGGACAGCTGTCCTCAACTCAAAAGTGAAGTAGGAGGGGGTAGAAAAGCTTGCAGGAGTAAAAAGTTAGTAAGTTCTTTACAGCAGTGTTTAGCTTTCTGTTCCTAGCCAGCCTTGTAAGTACCGCCGTTCCCTTTTCCCCAGAAATGGGCATTTTTAATATGATGGCCATAACTGGTACCAGTTCTGGGCGATGCTGAAGGGTGAGATGACCTCTTCTACGGGGTAAAAACGATATGGAAGAGAGGGCTTACTCCTGTTCCCTACCTCTCTTTGTTTCAGGAGATTGAGGCGTGGCTGAAATCAAAACGGATGGCGATTGACAGATTACTGAGTCTCGAGGCAAAGCAGCAAACTCCCAAAGCCCATAGCCCCACAGCAGCACTGCAGAGGTGGGTTCCCATCTGCCCTCTTCATTTGCTGCCTGCCCTCACCTTGGACAGTCACAGCCACTTGAACCAGAAGGGGAAGCCGTCCTGCGCTTCCCTTTTCAAGTCCTCTGGAATTTCGGCGAGACCTTTTGCTTCTGCTGCCAGAAGCTGCTGCTGCTTCCTGCTCTTTTCTGAAGCAGCCTGAGAGCTTGCTGTCGCCTTGTCATGCCATTTTTGCTTTGCTTCCTCCCTTTTCCAGCAGAACAATCTCTCTGCCATGTCTCCCCCAGGCTCTTAGAAGCAAACAGACATCTGACAGCAGAGGGTGGGGCAATCCTACTGCAGCGAGGAGCAACCGAGACACCCGCTGGTAAGGGGCTGCTTGGAGACGGGCCTGATCACATTGCTGGGCCAACGCGGGGTGTGGGAAGGGAGAGGAAAAGGACTGGTGCCAACAGGCATTGTCCTCCACAGGGTGCCCTACCTACAGCATTACACAGCCTGAACGGGATCAATTAGGTCTGGAGGCAGAGCTCCCCATTCCCAGCAAGCGGGGTTGGTGCTTGAGCCCTAGAATGGCTAAAGCAATCAGAGAAAGGGAAAATCTGAATTAATCCTATTCCTCTTGTCTCAGAATGTCTTGGGCAGACCCCCAGGGTGAGGAGGAGGAGAGCAACTCTGATGAGACATGAAAACCTCCTCTCGTTTTTTCATTCCAGGGCTGGTGTATAACAGAGACATGAGAGTCCGTATGGTGAGCATTGCTCTTCTGACATCCCCCTGCTGCTTCCGAGCCCCGAGCTTACGGGAAGCTTGGAGATAGTGGAGACCCACTCACTGAGCCCAGACCCTGCCTCCACCCAACTGTTTACTTTCTGCTTCCCTAATTCCCACACCTCTTTTAAATGCTGCTGTTAAAAAGAGCCTACACTCCATCACCGACTGACTCAGCTTACAGAATCGCTGGAAAATGTTAGACTGTTAGCAGTTACTCTGCCCCAGGGCCTCCTGGCCACGTTTTCCTGCCGTTACAACTCTTCAGGCAGCAGATGGATGGATGCTTTAGGTCAGCTGCTTTGTCAGGTCACTTGTATAAGAAGGGAGAGAGAGTGGAGCAAAAGTCCTTCTGTTTGATATTTTGATAGCTTTGTGTCACTTTTGAGCAAGTAGGGCCTCCTCTACCTGTGCTACTGCCAGGCTGTGAAAGCCAGAGCAGTCTACTGTCTCCTTTTTAGTGAAAGGATTTTTAAAGCTTTTCTCCGCTATGAGATCATTCCCATATGTGCTGCATCCCAGCAGGCAGCGTTGTTGGCAGCCCTGAAATGCAGCTGGACGGCAGGAGCCTTTGCAGAGCCAGCTCCTCTGGTGCGCAGCCTGGCCGCCTGTCGTGTCCCAGCACAGCAGCTCTGGGGCCACAGCCACTTCTGCCTTCAGAGCTGCTAGCGTGACAGGGGTCGGGGACACCCTCTGCCCCAGTTGCTGGCCCTGACCTTTGCTGCTCTCTCTTTGCGCCTGCAGCAGAGCCGAGAGTTCTTCACGGTGGAGCAGTGCGTGAAGCTCCTGCAGAAGATCCAGGACCGCGTTCTCATCATCGTGTGAGTGAGGCACAAGCCAAACCAGCCCTCGCTGCCTCCCTGCAGCCCTGGGTGGAGGGAATGGAGGTTAGGAAGGAGTCCTCTGCAGCAGCCACCCAGACCTTCGGGCCAGTTGGCACAACAGCCCAGCCTCACGCATGAGAAGTAGTTCCCCACCATGGCCCGGGGCTGGGCAGGCTCCTGGAGCAGGCAGAGAGCAGCTGGCGTGTTCACCTCCTGGCCTGGCGCTGTGTTTTCAGGCTGGGCCTCCCCGGTGTGAGGCTGACCGAGGAAATGCCTGACCTGCCTTGTCCTCCCCATGCTCATCCCTTCACGCTGCTGTCCCACAGCTTTCTGTCCCTTGGTTCTACAGTGAGGGGCAATCCTGGCAAACACACAACCCTCCCCAGCACCGCTTCTGCTGGCTTTGCTCCTGGCCTGGCTCTTCCCCCAGTCACAGCAAACCAGCTTGTGCCCTTCTCCAGATCCAGAAACCTCTTGCCTGTGCACACAGGTGAATCCATGGCAGCCTCCACCTCCTCCAGCTGATCCTGGAGCCTCTGGCCTGACCCAGCCCTTGCAAGCTCTCCCGAGTGCCCGGGGCAGGGGGGAGCTGTGGGGAGGCAGTAGGTGGCTTGTGCCCCACAAGCCATTAAGCTTTCTGGGAGGGTAGCTGGTTCTGTCAGCACTCCCTGCATTTTTCCCCCATCTTCCTGGAGGGCAGGATGTGAGGGAGTGCTAAAAGCTGAGAAATGAGGTGCAATTTTGGCTTCCCTGGTGTGTTGAAACTGTAAGAGCTTAAAGATTTTCCTGCGTGTCCAGAAGCGCAACATCCTGGTGAGGATGAGTCCCCTGGGCCACGCAGAGTACATGTCTTTGAGCCTGGATGTCACCTTGTCCCATCACCCGCAGCACAGCAGGAGACACCATGATCTCAGCTCTGAAGGAGGTCTGGTGCTGGCTTTTCCAGTACCCTGGTAGCTCCCTCTCCAAGCAGGAGCATGGAGCGCCATTTAAAACAGCAGCATGGAGCAGGGAAAGGGAAGATGTAGAAGCTGGCTGGAAGGAAGAAGTTAGGAGCAGGGTGAGAGCAGGGAATGATGCACTCCGACCTGTTAAGGCACCAGTGAAGGGTGAGGATAATATTTAACCAGTCTCCACTCTGGTACTACTAGGCAGTCACCCAAGGTTTTAGAGCTTGGCAGAAAACAGCCGCTTGGCTACGCTGCGCTCCTCTGACTCCCGTGCATGACCCTGTAACCCTGCTGTTCACAAGCGGCCTGGCAAGAGCAGTTGGGTCACCCCAGTGTCCCGGGGACACTGCTCCTGCAGAGGCCAGCAGCAGACAGGCACGCTGTGCTGGCCTGAGCCTTGCTGTTCCTTTTCAGAGCACAAGACGGACTGTTGGTGCCGCACAAGCTAGGCAGCAGAAATCAGTTTGTGAAAGGTCTGCAGGAGGCCTTCAAGTCTACCCTCAAAGAGGTGAGAGCAAACTCTATCCTTGCATCTCTGCTCTGTGTGCCACCAGCCTGGGAGCAGCAGCTGGGAAGCAGCTCACCTCGGTGGACACCCCCACACGGTGATGTGTCCTGAACGGCACAGCCTTATCCAGGGGGTTGGGGGGACAACTCTGCCCCTGCTGCCAAGTCAGTAGTGCCCTCTGGAGACGGCTCTTCCCTAGTCCTCCCCTCCCTGTCCTGCCTCACGCCCTGAGCAGCACACAGCTTGCCCGAGGGAACACTTCCCTGGTCCACATCTCCTTGTGTCCTCCCTCCAGCACATCCAGGTAGTAGAGGTGCCTGGGAGTCATTTTGTGCACCTGAACGAACCCGAGGTGGTGTCTGGGATCATCAGCAACTTCCTGATGGCACGGAACACCAGAGCCAGGCTCTAGGAAGAAGGGTCACTGCTGCAGCAACCCACAACAGGGAGCTGAAAAGCAGGCTCTGGAGGAGCGGTCACCGTTCCTCACATCCAATGCGAGTTCGTGATACCCTTCCCTAAGCCTAGCTCACCGCAGGGTGGAAGCGGGTCTGCCAGGGGTTTCAAAGGAAAATGGAGCCTCTGCTTCCAGCTCTGTGAGTACAGGGACAGAATCCCAGAGCAGCCTTCCCTTTGCTTGCTCCTAACTCCCGCTCGGCAACGGAGAGGATGCCTCACGCAGAGGCAACCTCTGTGGGAGCTGCTGCGACACCAGCTGCAGCACTGCAAGGGGTAGGCGGCTCACCTTGCCCCCTCCCCAGGGATGGTGTCACGTCTCCTCCCAGGGCTAGTTAGACCTCCCAGAGAAAGGAGAAAGCGTTCTGCTTCTCCGCTTACTTCCACAGGTGCCTGGGCTCAGAGGGCCCCGGTGGCTCTGTGCTACTGCAGGAGCTGCTGCTTGTTTAAAAGTCAGCTCAGGGAGAAGCTCACCTGGGCCCAAAGGCCATTTTCATGAACCCCCTAGGGAATGAGTCCCTAATCCTCCAGCTGAAGCAGGTGCAGGAACTACTACTAGTGGAAAAGTTGGCAGAGGTGATTTCTGTCCTTCTAAATAAAGATTAATCTCCAGTGTTAACTGTCTTCTTGCCTGTGTAAGAGCGACCCTCCCTTCTTTCGGGATGCTCACCCAAGCAGCTACACCGCCAATCCCAGGAGGCAGAGATTTTTACATGCCTTCTGCTTTGGATAACAGCGTATTAAGGATCCATCTGCCTCCCCGTTAAATTGATGGAAAAAGCCAACTGAAGCGAGCAGGCCTGGCAGCCTCCCCCTGCTGTGGAACCTGCCTGTGCAGTGGGTTTCGTAGGGGAGGCTAAATCTGGTTTAACCCAGCTGTGGGATTTACCAGCCTTTCCACCTTACATCCACGGTCACACCATATCGAGGCTGCAGGCAGTGAAATAAATGGGTAGAAGCCTGGGGGTGGGGGGGTTACAGTCCCTTTCTGACCAGGGAGCGCACTGGGTGAACAACCGTGCCATCTGGGGCTGCACAAAGGTTATGTGGGCAGGACAAAAGCACTGCCGGTGGCCAGATGTGCCTGTCGCCATCCTTACCTGCCTCCTGTGGGCTGGGGACAGGTTGAGTGGAAACGGGCCAGGCTGCCATCTCCCCTTGCTGAAGTGATGGTGCCGAACAGCACAAGTTCCCTGGCACAGCTGGAAGTCCATGCACAGCTGGAGGACTGGGTACCTCAACACCTGGCTGAGGGAGCTGCCTGGGAGGGAGACACCAGGGGAAGGGGTAGGCCTCTGCACCACACCACTCCTCTTTGCTTGTGACAAGTCTAGGAGCTTCCCAGCTGGGCTTTTCCCAAGATCACTTCCCTCCTCTTCTTACTGACCCCCAGATAACACGTGCAAAGGAGCACAGGCACACAGCCATGACTTTAATCGCCACCCCAGCACCCAAGAAACTGTCCCCCACAGCAGACCATGGGAGAGAGAGGGGCATTCCCATGTTCTGAGAACACAGCAGCAGTTTATTTACAGTTCTTCAGCCATTCCCTGCCCTTGCAGAGGCTGTGCTAGGACCATCCCAGCTCTCACCAAGCTTTAGGAGGGCCTTGGGTGGCAGGGAGATACAGGTTGTCACAGGAAGTACCTCAGCACCCTGGAAAGTGATGCCATGGGGAGAACAGGATACCGGTGTGAGCGAAGAAAACCCCCTCCAGTGGTGGTTACTGGGATCTCCCACTTCAGATCCAGGGGCAAGGACAAGCTGAAGCTGCCTCAATTGCTCGAAATCCTTTGGCACATGGAGTCCATAGGCATCTCTCCTGCCCTCTTCAGCACAGGCAGCTGAGGAAACAGCTCGGCACGGCTTAGTAAGGCCGAAACTTGCGCTGGGCTCGCATCAGCGCGATTCTCTGCTTGTCCTCCTCAAACTTCTTCCTCAACTGGGCGATGTCTGAAAGAGGCAGAGAGAAGACAGGTCACAGGGGAACAAGCAGATCGCCCTCTCCTGGGGCGCTTCACTTCCACACGGCGAGGGTGGCTCAGTCCTGACACCCGCCAGCACACGATTCCCAGAGCGGGTCCTTCTGCGCCTGGGCCCAGCGCCAAGCTGGAGCTCTGGCCGTGCATCTCCGGCAGTGCTGCAGCTCCCTCTTGGGGAGGAAGTGGGCAGGTCTTCCCTGCCAACTGCTGCCTCTGCGCAGACTGAGAAACATCCATTGGAAAGCCACGGCCTGCGCACTCTCCCACAAAATACTGCAGCAGCCCTTGCTATAGGACAGGTGGTGGGAAGGGGCCCGCAGGAGCTGGCAAGGCCATTCGCACGACCAGCCAGCCAGCTGTTCACCTGCAGCTGGACGCAGCCTCTACTGAAGGAAAAAGAATGCTCTCTGGGCCACAGTGTGAGGGACAAGAGACACGGGCAGGGGTAGCAGAAGACTCGACACTCACGCTCTCTCTTGGTCTCACGATGCTGCCAGGCATAGAAGTTGAGCAGCTCCTTGCGGGCCCTTTTGCGCTTCTCCCTCTCCAGCACCCGCAGGTTGGCAGCCTCTGTCCGGGGCAGGCCGGGCTTCCGGCCCTTCCGTGTTACCTTCACCCAGCCCTCCTCATCCGGAACACCCTCCTCCTTGGCCTCTTTGGCTTCTTCCTGTAAAGATGGGAGGGTGAGGCACTCACACAGCCAGGCTGCCAGCCAGCCTCACCCACGGCTCCCCGCAGCCCCCCTTACACACGCACAGCCACAGCCCCGCTTCCGCGCAGGATCTGAAGGCAGGCGTGGGACCAAGGGCGCATCCATCCAACTCTGTCACAACACGGCACGCCAGCCGGGACCCAACCTATTCGTGGATACCTGCTGTAAGCCCTGGGAGGCAGAGTCAGGCGTTGTGGACCAAACCAGGAACTGATTGTGCACCAGCAACAACCCTGACAGCCAGCGTCCCTCCCTCTGCCCCTTCCACTGAGGCCTGGGCACCAAGAGACCCCCCTCTCTTCCTGTTCCCTCCCCAGACAAACCCCTTAGCTGGGTTCCCTCCCCAGCCTGGCCTCACCTCTGCTATCTTTTTGTCATAGTCTTGCATGTAGGTGTCCACCTCAGCCTTGAGCTCCTCCGGGTCCACGACTGAGGCCGCATAGCTCTCGATCCACTCTGAGACAGAGAGGGCAGAAGTCAGCAGCAGCCTCTCTCAGAAGCCAGCCCTAGTGCGATGCCTTTGGGCAGCTCTAGACACAACTGCCATGGAGATGGACAGAGTCTGTTCCCGTTTCTGCTCAGCCTCCCCACGGCCTCAGCTCAACCGACTTGCGGCCCAGGCCACAGCCGTGAGCGATGGAAGAGCTCACTTCTCAAGCGGAAGCGAGCTAGCCTTGAGCCCCAGAAGTGGAATGGTCAGGGCTGCGCTCCTGCCAAGGGTCACATCCAAAGCGCTGTCATCCTGCAGACAGCTGGTGCCTGTTACTGAGCCTGACTTCCACCCTACGGGCAGGACACGGCCCGTTTCTCTGAATCTATGTGATACTGAAGAGACAACGGGAAAAACTACCCTTTTATTGTACCAAGCGATCCCGTTCTCCCACTGAACCTGACCACAACAGCCAGTACAAGACTGCAACTGTGTGAATGATAAAAGCAGGACAGTGAAACACTGGACATCTCCCAGCTTAGTACAAAATGGTGAGAATTAACCTGGGACACACAGGGTAGGATTCAGTGAGGAATGGGTATTGTTTTTCCCTGGCACTAGCTAGAAGGAAGACAGCAAGGGCTGACTTACTGCTAACGCCGGTTTTCACAGGGTGACTCTCTGTTGATATCAACAAGGGACCTTCCTGTGACAGGGCCTTGGCTGCCTGGACACCAGCTGGTTTCCTGAACACCACGTATGCTACGTGAAACCCCTAGGAGAAAAAGACACTTTGGCCAGTGAGACAGACCAGGGAAACCAGTGATGCAGCAAGGAGCTGCAGTACAAATAAAGATCAAACCACAGGTTACAGTGGGATAATGAAAAAAAAGTAAACTTAATTACTTATGTCACTCAACACCTCCAAATGGTTTCCTGTATCGCAAGGACTTGGGGGTACTGGTGGATGAAAAGCTGGACATGAGCCGGCAGTGTGCGCTGCCAGCCCAGAAAGCCAACCGGATCCTGGGCTGTATCAGAAGCGTGGCCAGCAGGTCAAGAGAGGGGAGTCTCCCCTCTACTCTGCTCTTGTGAGACCCCACCTGGAGTGCTGCATCCAGCTCTGGGGCCCCCAACATCAGAAGGACATGGACCAGTTGCAACAAGTCCAGAGGAGGCCACGACAATGAAACACCTCTGCTATGGGGACAGGCTGAGAGAGTTGGGCTTGTTCAGCCTGGAGAAGAGAAGACTCCGGGGAGACCTTATAGCACCTTCCAGTGCCTGAAGGGGCCCACAGAAAGCTGGGGGGGACTTTTTACAAGGGCAGGGAGCGACAGTACAAGTGGTAACGGGTTTAAATTGAAATAAGGTAGGTTTAGATTAGATATCACCTTTGTAGTGAGGCACTGGGACAAGCTGCCCAAAGAAGCTGTGGGTGCCCCATCCCTGGGAGTGTTCAAGGCCAGGCTGGATGAGGCTCTGAGCAACCTGCCCTAGTGGAGGGTGTCCCTGCCCGTGGCAGGGGGTTGGAACTAGATGGGCTTTAAGGTCCCTTCCAACCCAAACCATTCTGTGACTCTATGTTCCAAACAGTACCACTCATTGTTTGCTATCTTTTCCCAATCAGACCACTAACACACCTGTATCCCCTCTACCCCTCCCCAAGCTTTACCGTTACGGTTTTGCGGTTGAAGAATTTGGACGTGAGTTTCTCTTTTTTCTCCCCTGGCTCTGGCTTCTCACAGATGTCCACAGACTGGATGTGCCCACAGCGGGCGAACAACCTAGACAGACAGCCCTTGATGCAGGAGACAAGAGTGAACAAACAGCACAGGAAAGCAGGGTAATTCCTCTCCCCACGCTCGGCCTACAGAGAGCACTGGGAAGCTCTCCGGCGCGACCCCAGCTCCTCTGCCCACAGCTACCCCGGTGCACGCCTGGCTCCTTCCCACGGCCCGGCGCTCCTGAGGCGATGCCCTCGGCCTCCAGCCTCCCCATGCCGAGCCCCACCCCGGCGTGACCCCCCACACACACCCTCCCGCGGGCCCCCCTAGCCTCACACACTCACCGGGCTGCAGTACGGGGGCACGTTGAGGACGAACAGGGTGCGGTGAGGCGGGTGCGTGGTGCCGGTCCGTTCCCGCACTTGGTGCTCCTTCACCAAAAGACAGTGGGGCGAGCGCTGCCGCTCTCCGAACTTCACCGCCAAAGCTGCGAGCGACGCACCGGTTAAAGACCCTTCCCCGTTGCCGCCCCGGTCCCTCCCCGTTGCCCCGCGGCCCCCTCCTCACCCGTATAACCCGCCGGCGCCGCCTCAACCACACGTTTCTCGGCGGCCGCCATCTTAGCTCGGCGGGAAGCGGCGGGGCGCGGGGGCCGCCGGGAGTTGTAGTTTCCCGCCGCGCCGCGGCGCTGCTAATGGCGGCGGCTCCCTCAGAGCGGGCAGAGCCTTCACGGCGCTGCCCGCTCTGAGGGAGCCGCCGCCTCACGGTTGGGTGTAAGGAAGAGATTTCCCCATCCAGAAAATCTCAAGAGGTTGCTCCGTAATTAAGCTTATTACAGACCATCATCTAGCGTAACAGTTCTGGAAATTAAAGACCTAAGGGTGGCTGTCTGGCATACAGCGTGCTTAACCCGAGAGAGGCAAATAAAAGAAATACGAAAAAACATTCAAAGCCAACTGTAATTCTTAAAGACTGTTGTTAATCAGGAAAAGAAGGGAAAAAAAAAAGATGGCATGTACAGAAGAACTCATATTTATGACTGAATGGAAGCCAGGCCCACTCCATACTGAAGCAAGATCCACGTACAAGGTGAATAAAGGTCAGCGAAAGGCAGGAATGACATGGAGAATTGACCCAACAATAAATATCCAAGTCAATGAACGTTATCAGAATAAATGATACATGCAGAAACCATGAAAGTACACCAGACAAGCTCACAAATTGCGGCATCGCTTCACAAGTCAGCATGTTTTTGAAGAAAGCAAAGGAAAACCAGAAACGCCATCACGAATGACCTATACCACCTATAGCCAGCCACACTGAATTAGTGCCAGCGATCTGTGTCCCATATGCAACTTCAGACCCTCTAACAGCCCCGCTTCCCGTATCTAAACACAATTATAGCCATGTTGCTTGATGTGAGGTCGGTGAGCTCAGTGGAACTGCAGGACAGCCAGGAGCAACTGGAGAGCTGCAGGGCGACCTGCTCGAAGAGGACTAGGAGTAACTGGTTACTCTTCTTTCAGTGCCCACCACAAAGGATTAGAAGACTAAGACAGCTTTAGAGAGCTGACTTGAGGAGCAGGCAGACCAAGACATTGCTGTAGGACAAACCATGGAGTGGTGTTCAAAGTTACCGCCATAGATCACAGAGCTGAACAGAGCAGTTCTTCTTCCTGGGAATGTCGTTAATGTCATCATAATTTATCACAGCTAACGAAAACACAATGCACAGTTTAACCACAAGTTACAAAGTGCATCTTGCTGTTCGGCTTTTGGAAAGGACGCGAATCTGTGAACTGAAAACAAGCCCTTGAATCTCCCCACTCTTTCAGAAGAGACGAGATACGCACCCACAGCACGTCCGTCCTCATGTCTTCACAGCTTTCTATCTAGCTGATAGTGGAAGTCGCCTGCCTCACCTAGAACAGTTACCCTGATTTCACAGCTGGATTTTCTTTTGTGTAAATTACTAGGCTGGCAATACCAAAGGCCGTTCTGTCGTCACAGAAAATAAAAATAATTGGAACCATTTGGGGACAGAAATCGCTCCCGTTCAGTAGCGAGGATTGGCAACTAATTACGATGATCCCAATCAAAAGGCTTACGAGCATCAATTCTCCCATCCGTACGCTCCTCTTGCTCGTCATCACGTTGTCAGTTCTGAAGTGTCTATGTTCTAAAAGCACACTTGTGCAATGTTGGAACAGCCCCACCTATCTTTAGTTGCTTCACAGCATCTGAAAAGGCTTGGAATCCACTCTCTGTATAACAAACGTTTATTCAGAAACAGGTAATACATTATCTTCTCCAACCCCTAAGGTTCCCTCCCCCTCCCCCCGTTGTCTTTTTAATAAAACACAGGTGTTTGATGGACAATCTAAAAAAAGGAGAACAACTGGTGGCTTAGGTCCCCTCCCCTCCAAACATCTGCTGTTCACGTGAAGCACCCGACAACCCCGGTGCCACTGCTTTCCAGACCAGAGTACTCCAGAAAAACGAGTCCTGCCAAGTCCTGTTATTTCCACGGCTGAAAGGGATACAGTGAGAGAGGAATGGTTTGCATAACCTAGATAGGGCAAAGAGTTAATACAGAACAAGAAAACAAAAGAAACGTAGGTCCAGACTCCATTTCTTGGTCAACCCTACAACAGCTACAGACGGATCACTAAGGTTCAGCAGGGCTGAGCAGACCAGGTTGGTCTCCTAGACAGAAGGATCACGTTCAAACCCCAACCAGATTCTGGAAGCAGCTCTGAGCTTTCCTCTCTTACAATACAATCTAAACAAATGCAGACAAACAGAGCTATTGGGACTTCAAGCACCCATTCCCTGAACGCTGTACTAACACGGGAAATCTGGGAAGAGAACACCCAGGGGCCTGTGGCTGTCACAGAGGCTTCACTGGCCCAAGGTACATCCTCGCTGCTCCGCACGGGACTTGCTTAACGCTCCTCCTCTACGTCCTCCTTACCCAGTGCTAACTGCTGTCCTCTCCAAAACCCCTCCCTGAAGCCATGAAGCGCAGCCATCATTCTCCAAATCCGTGCATGCCAGCAGCACGCCTGCACAGCAGCCAAACAGTACCTAAGTGACAACTCAAAGAAGTGAGTTCTCAGGCACAAGACCGCTTCCTACGTATCCATATCTGAAAGAGGCCCCAGCTCCTTCCTTTTAATAAGAGACTGGGTAAGTTAGAATGTAAGAAAAACCCATTAACGTCCCTGCATCATCAGAAGGATGCACTGGGAGTGAAATGCTTGGATTTCCTCCAGCTCTGAATGCAAGACTGGCTCTTATTTTTCAGTCCAGAAAGAAGAGAGCAACGGAGCCCGAGCCTACAGGGCTAATATATTCATTGTACAAACGCCAGAGCCTTTTTCCCCCCACCTCCCTGCATTACCAGAGTTGAGGTAACCCTCCCATAGCACAACGGGTAGCGCGCTTGCACACGTCCTTTCTGCCCAACACTTCCGTTGGCTGGTACACACAGCGGGAAGCTCAGTTTTTCACACTTCTTCTCAATTTCACAGCTGCTGAGCAGAAAAAAAAGAGCATCCAACAGCCAGAACGAAGTAGTATGCCACCGAACGGATACGCCTCATGGTGCCTCTTGTAGGGAGCCTCGCCTGACTTTGTAGCCAGCGCAGCAATTTCAGAAACAACGTGGTGTTCTTGCCTGTTGATAATCAAGGGGATACGTCTTTTAGCTGAAGGTCAGTCAGAAGACGAGAGGAGGAGATCACCGCTCTCTCCCTCAAAGTCTATGTGCACTTTTAACGGCCAGCAGGGGCTCTGGAGTGAAGGAGGGAGTTACATGGCATATGCGTGGTAATACCTTAATGGCAGAAGGGGGAGGTTATTCATTCGGAGAAAAAAGAAAAACCATGGAAGAAAACTCCAACTATGAAAACAGAAGGTACACACACAAGAGGAAACACTACTGTACAGTAAGGTAGCGATCATAGAAAACAAAAGATTTCAAAGCAGGCAAATGCAAATAACATCTGCACTCCTGCACTTTTCTCATTCCCCGACTTCAGTGAGTTTCCCAGTCCACTGCTTGCTCCCGCTTCTCAGAGTTTAATTTTGAATTCTGTGGGCTGCACAGAGGCAGAGACCCCTGAGGATTTGAAGAGTGCCTTCAGAATAGTGTCAGGGTCCACCTCAGCTGGGGGATTTGAGGAGGCGCTTGCGCTTGACCGGCGTGGTTCCCCTTCCTTCTTCACTGAAGGGGTATCACTCAATCGGCTAGAGGATTGAAAAAAGCAGGATTTAACCTCTCGGTATGAAATAAAATTCAACGCTATGTCTGCATTTACTGTTCTCAGTGTTGCCCCCTCCCCAGCGTAAGACATAGGAGGTTTTAAATATCCTTTCCTCGTCTCAAACTTGTTTTGAGCCTCAGGACTGGGAACACTATGGAGTCAAGCGGTATCGCACTCAGCTCAGCAGGGAGTACCACACACAGGAAAAGGAGGAGACAATTCATGGGACAATAATTTTGCCAACAGTTTTCCTTCCCTCAGGTTCTCCTCAAAACAGAACCTGCCAACGTGTTTGGTTCTCCCCCCCACCCCAAGGGCACTTACAGCAGTATAGGCTGGTCTGAGGTGATGACATTCCCATTCATATGAAGATTGCATTTCATTGGTTGCCCTAAACAAACAATAGAACAGTCCTTATTTCAGAATCGTGTCAAGGCAACACCCCAGAAATATCACACATCAGTGCAAGCAACAGGAGTTCCACAAGCTGGGGAAACATGAGAAAAGAACAGCTGATACACCTTTTGTTGCAAAATCACAGCAACAGAAGAGCCCCTGAAACACTCAGTACAATATGAAGACTCACACTAATTAAGAAGTTACATGTAGGTACAAAACCCTTCACAGAAACACAAGAGAATCTCCCATTCTCAGCTGTCTGCTCCTCATCTGACATTCCTCAGACGCCACTCATCTAGAGAAGGAAAAAGCACCCGTTTCCAGATGAAAATGAACAGCTAATTTCATCCTATAACACCACTGCAGGTGGATTCAGATTAACAACTGCATTGTCTTGGTAGCACATGAGCATCTGAGGTCCTTTTGAACTCCCCACTAAGGCAGAAAAGTCTTTGTTGATTTATCCATCCTAAATGCACCCGGCTTCAAACTTACCATCTAAGCACCTGTTGTTGTATTTCTTATATGCTGTGATAGCATCTTCTTTCTTCACAAACACTACCTCAGCCACTCCAGGATGCACCAGCCGGGCTCGCTTCAGAGCGCCACAGACGCAGAACAACTCCTGAGGGCAGAGAGTTAGTCACGACCCCGGTCACATCAAAGGTAGCACTTCAGCCAAAGACACGGAGCGAGGAAGGCTTGGATTCCTAACTGCACCACTCATCCTGCTTCGTAAGAACACGGCAGAATCCTGCCACCTATTTTATGTTGGCTATGGTACGAGCACTTGGCATTAGTAACACGGGTTGCACAGAGCTCCCTACCGCTACCAGCACAAGCGGAAAAGGCCAGTATTCTGTATGTTTGTCACATGTGAAAACCAGGCTCGCTCTCGGCCTGCTGGAAATGGAAGAGCCTACATAATTTGGATGGGGGTATAAATTTGAGGATGACAGCAAGCATGATTTGACATACATTCTTCGAAGTAATGCCAGGCAGATCAGTATGCCCTAGAAACGTTTTTTTCATCCCAACTTAAGTACTCACTTTTTTAAAAGTGAGCAACAAACAACCAACATCAGGAACTCTCAAGGTTTTTGCAAGGAAAGCAAACCCACGTCATACCCCTCTTCACTGCATTCACCACAGATCAAGCGATTAACCAAGAGAGGTAGGTTAAGGGACGGAAGCGTCCCTCATCCCCGGTTCGGCAGTAAGCAACACTCACAACAATGTCTTCCTCTGTGACTCGAGGATGCAGATTGTTTACGGTCATCTTTGTGCCTTCCAAAGGACTGAACGCCAGCTGCCAACACAAACAAATGCATCACGTAAGGTCAGACACGCAGCAGGCAAAACAGCACAGCAGAGAAAGCATTACAAAAGAAGTCACTAAAGGGATGGCTGGGAAAGTCTGTACACACACAAAGGCCACCGCTACAACCTGGTGGCTTGCCTGTACCCAACATCAGACAGTTTGGCAAAGAAATACCAGGCAGGTTGCCTACAAATTGCCCAAGAGGTCTTGCGTGGACAGCAAGAAGCTGTATTTGGAAGAATCCTGTTTTTCTTCTTGCTAAGAGAAGCCAATATAAATAGCAGTGTTAAAACATTACTCCTTGGGACTTGGAAGCCTCCAAGGAGCATGAAAACAACTGCCACCTCCCTGTAGCATGGATTCCTCCAGGACTATGTGCTCCCGTGCTAGATAAAAAAGTTGAGAGAAACAAGATGCACTAATTGAGAATTCCCAGTCTCTCAAAGGCTGAAGGAAAGGTTGTTTAGACAGGTTTCAAAGTCTTGAGACATGGGTTGCAGTCATCAGAAAAAGCCCGATGGAGTCCCAGAAATAATGGTGGCAAGCAGGCAGAAACGAGCTGCTTGTGTAACCAATGAACAGCAAGTTTCAGAGGTTTCACAGACTTCCATAAAGAGCACCTCCCACTTCCCCGAGCTCACCTCCACAGGGGCTGGTTCTTTTGGAGGCTCCTCCTTTGTCACTAAGGTCCGGGACATGTTTGTCAATGCCTTTGTCCTCATAGGAGACGGAGGTGCAGGTGGAGCTGTGTATGTGTCATTCTGGACCACTTTAGTCAGGGGAACAGTCTTGGACAGAGAGAATTTATTGCCACTCAGCCCAGTCTACAGGAAGAAAGAAAAAGGTATCCTTGAGAGCTGCTGGCTACAAAAGCCATCCCTCCTCTTCAAGCGCCAACGGCAGGAGAGCATTACTATCACGCACCATGCACGTCCCTCCCGGTCTCAAAACCACCTCAGTGCTGGAAACTTCCAGCTTTGAGACAAAAATCAACTCAAGTTTCTCAGTATCCTCCATCCCAAAAGAGCACTTCCCTCACTAATGAGCACTTTTCAGTTTCATATTCTTAAACGAACTTTGCCAGTGCGATTTGAATTTGAAAAGCTCCTTTACCCAAGGACCCTGAGGAACTTTACAAAGTGTACGCGACGATTCTCATTAAGACTGAGCTGCCCTAGCACAAACAGCAACGCCTCTTCAGAAACACAAAGCTAGGGCGCACAAAGGCATGGAGCGAAATCTTCCGAGTTGGAACTACCCGGACTTTAAAGCCAGAATAAAAATTGTGCTTGGCAGCTGCTGTGAACACCGGAGATAACGCATTTACTCCTGAAAAAAACCCGTAAGGCTGATTCGAAGGATCACAAGTGGCCAGGAGCCATTCTGAATGCCCACCTGAGAAAAAAAACCACTGGACAATCATTACACCGAACTGCCTGTGTGATGGTAAAACCACATTAATTTGTCTTCTTACAACCACAGAACTATTTAGGGCAAACCCACGTCCAACCCTCACGTCTGAAACAGGGCTAACATCAGGTTGGCTCAGGGCTTCATCCAGTTAACTCTAAATATCTTCGAGAATGGCGATTTCACAACCTCTCTGGGTCCCTGTGCCAAAGGCTGACCAATACCCTGAGAACTGCACAACTCTCCCCATATCCAACTAGAGTTTCTTTTGCTGCAACACATTTGGTTCATCTCCTCCCTGCTGACTCCTGAAAACCCAGGACCTGGGTTTGCCTTTTCCGTGACCACCTATTAGGCAGTGAAAGTGCATGGACAGATCTCACTACATCCTTCTCTTCTCAGCCTTAACAGACACTGCTCTCTCACCCTCTCCTCACCCCCCTGACCACCCTGTTGTACTAGTTCCAGTTTGCCAGTGTCTGTCGTGTATCAGAGCCCCAAAACAGGCACAGTACTCCAGGTACGTCCTCCAAATGCCAAACAGATGGCAATAATTATCTTCCTTGATTTGCCAGCTATGATCTTACTCACATACAATCTACAGTTGGCCCTCCCTGCTGCCAGGATGCACTAACTCATTCTTAGTATACCACCCAGCAGGACTCCCAGGCTCTTTCCTACAAAGCCACTTACTAGCCAGTCAGTTCTTTGCTTAAGTTGCAGAAGGTTATCCCATCCCAAGAGCAAGACCTCACATTTATCTGTGTTGAAATTCCATCTTCTCCAGAGCATCAGTACGCCACCCAACAAGCTGCCAACTAAGACTCTGCCCGGCAAGAGATTTCCTGCTTTGATGCCCAGCCTCTAGAAGCAGCAGAAATTTTCCCTTGCTTGCCTGCTCAAACAAGAGCAAGACAGGTTCAAAGCACTTCCCCAACAAGAACTCAAGAGCTAACATGCAGCTGCCTGCCAGCAAGCGAGAAAGCACACATTCTGGCTGCAAAAGGCCTATGAAACCAGAGTTAGCCCAAAAGGGACTCTGTCCCAAAAATAACACTAGAAGTATTGGCACAAAGGGAAGGGTGAAGAGCAAACGTTTCAGGAGAAAGCAGAGTTTACATACTTTAAAAGAACATAAGTCCCGTAAAGCCACAGCCTGTGTGACCACCCAACGTGAGCATGGCGTGGGGGGACTGTTCAGATAATCCCTTACCGCGTTGTGCAGGAAACTGTTTGTGGTGGTGATTTTCATCTGTTTGCTAGTAAGGGGAGAGACACTTTCATCATCATCTTCCATGTCATACAGACCCTGAGGAGAAGCAAGGTAACAGTTTACAAGCAGGTAGATTTAATCTGGACATCAATTCCAAAATACACAGTTGTGCCCTGCCTTTGGCCTTCTTCAGGTAATGAAGATGATGACGTTAGACTTCACTCCTGTCCTTGCAGCTTGGGGACACAGAGCTGAAGGTACACAAGTCCATTTCAAAACAGCAGTGTAAAAGCCAAACTTCCTTTCCTGAAATGCCACAGTAAAGCCATTTCCCTCAGTGTACTGAAACCACAGGTAGATTTCTCTAATCCCTAGACCTCATCAGGGCTGACAAAGCCACATTAATGGAATAAAGCCTCAATGGCTTACTTTTTAGCACCCTGCTACCTTGAAAGTTGAAACCTGTGAATAGGATTGTTTTTAATTTTATTTTTTTTTTAAATTAAGCAGATGCCTGACAAATACACCTGAACCCCATGTTCCTTCTGAATAGCCTGCTTTCCACAGCACAGCACATACCCGTCTGGCACTAGAAAACACTGCACTAGGAGGTTTACTGAATGAATAATTAATTTCTCAGTTCAACTTAACGCCCACAGCCCTGCCTTAAAATACCAAGGCAAACTCTTACACAAGTAATTTTTTTCATTGACTCTAAATAACATTAAGAAAAAGTCTATACACATATGGCACTGCCCAGAACATAGGCCACAACCCCAAACAGCTTCCCATTAGAAAGCTGAAGAAAACCTTTCACTTTCTTCCCAGTAGAAAGGTGAAGAAAAATGGAGGGATTAGCAATGACAGCTTGCAAAATAAATGGGTTTTCACAGACAGCAAGATTCTGGTTTACAAACACGAAACTTGATCCAGTCAAAGAAATGCCATGAAGGAAAAAACCAAAAAGGATGGTAGAACAGAGGAGAATTGTGCAGAAGAGAACTGGGAAAAACACTAGCCACCAGGACAACGGACTTGAGCTTGAAACAAATGAAATGGATTCAAGGCTTACAGTGATGAGGTCAGAATAATGAAGACACTTCCTTCAGTGACTGGGATAGGTGAGGGCAGGAGGCAGAGGTAACATACACAAATAGCTAAAGTTACCATAATCGAGGCTAAAAAAAACCCAGGACATGATACTGTGAATGCCAGTTTTCCAATATTTCCTGTAATACTTTTATGTATACACACACAAAATAAAGTTATAAAAACGTGTGATTCCTCTCTGAAATCACCTAAGGTGGTAAGGTGGCTGACTGGCTGGGGGCTAGGACAAAGGCCTTTAAAACTGATGCCAGAAGAGACAGCACAAATTCTAGGGTTTTCCTCAAAGTCTGCTTGATAAGGGATACGGCAACTTGGACAGTACATCAGCATAACTTTCAGCATCATTCAAACTATCAGGTTTCCAGCAGGGACCCACAGCTGGGATTTCACAGAAAGATTACACCCTCTCCCACCTCACTGTAGAGCATCTGACCATCTACAATCACATCCATTCTCTGAAGAGGCTGGCAGGATGGTGAATCAAAACAACCAAAAACTTCATCTGATGTGGTGTCACTAAGAAATTTACAGAAAGACATCAGAGCTAAAGGTCACTGTCTCTAGAAATAAAAAGTTAGCGCACACAGATAAAAACTGGGAATACCTATTTCACATTCATATAACACACAAGGAATCAAGATCAATTAGACTAAATTAAAATCTGTTGCCAGGAGAGTATCTTAACCACAGGAGAACAGGGAGCTAAGCTGTTAGAGAACTTCCCAACACTCCTCTTTTCTCTCCTACTTGAAGTTTTCTTTGCACCTGCCACTGTTTTCGGACACCTTTCTTCCTCCCGCAAAGGTAACAAAGAGCACAGAGCAGGCACACACCTGTTTGTGTGTATGGTTGTTCACCACGTTGATCCTCATCCCTGCTGGATGAGAGTGTCCAGGAACTGGAGCCTTCTGCTACAGTTAGAGGGAAAGAACCAAAGCATTAAAACACTACAGTCCACCAGACTCCCATTTCAGAAGATTAAAGCTGTTAGTTGATACCCTAGGACCACTTAAATGAAAGTCAGTCCTGCTCTTGAAAGCTATTACCACACCACGCTATTAGGTAACATCTATGTTTCCTCTAACATGTTCAGTAGGAGATAGCTTCACTTAACTGAAGAAATAAACATCTAAGGCCATGCAAAGAAACGGATTCAAATTACTTGAGTTTCAGTCCAGGATTAGTCAGAAGGGGACTTAACTCCAGCCCTGCCAGCACCAGCCAGATCTATGTTTCTGCCAGTATGAAACCAGGAATGGTGTGTATCAGTAAGCAAGCTGCTCTTCTTTCACACTACAGGGAACCAAAGACACCCATTTCCATCAAACTCAACAAGCTGGGACACACCACCATTTAGTTCAGTTCCACCTCAAAGGAGAAGTGGACGGTGTTCCTTCATGCTAGAGCTGGAATAAGCTGCAGTGGAATAAAATGATGCATGGGGTAGGGTAGCGTAGCTGACCCTCCTGCAGTCTGCCATCCCGTGAAACAGGGAAATCACAACTGAAGTAGTCAGGGAATGTGGCTGTACTAAGCAGGAACTGAAATCAAGCAGCAACTCCCTCAAAAGTGCCCTTTTGTTTTTTCAAAAGGCTGGAAGCTTTCCATTACAGAAAACAATGGATCTTCTTACAAAAATACTCCACACAGGCAGCAAAATCTTCAGGCTTGCATTCTCTCTACACTGTGACTCACACCACAGCAGCCTCACACTTCAGTTTGCTAATCGATTCAGAAAAAAGGGGACCTGTCCTATGGAAACTCTCAGGGTTTCAAAGACATTTTTCCTTCCTTTATGAGAAAAAAAGACTGCAGGACAGGACATTAGAGCTCTCTGCTGCATCCCAGATCAAAACACTTTAGTGTGACTCTGTTCCTGCATTTGGGATGAGAAGGCAGCCATGTGCCACTAGGCATTTTGGTATAAATCTTTTAAAAAATGATTAGATAATAGCTCATGTGCACGGTTTTGTCTACAGTCTTATCACCGTTACATTCGACGGTATTTTTTCTTCCGCTGTGCTGTTTAACAAACACAGAACTACAGGTCAGGCCGTCATTACAAAAAAAAATCAGGTCAGAGCAAATGCTGCTGTACTAAGTCTCTGGAAACTACTCTAACTCCTACAAACTTTGTAGAAAATGTTCAACTCCTGATGGCTGACGGTGGTGATTTGGCTTAGAAGGACAGCATGAGTACTAATTACCCTACTGATTAAAGACTACTGAACAGACCACTCTATTGCTCTGCGATTAGCCCTTCTTACTGCCACAAGGATCCTTTCTCTTACTGAGGTCAGCCTGGCAGGAAACCTGCAGCGCCATGGGAAATTCCCTAGGCTAATTTAAAGAAGAAATACGCTTGATGCGCTTGATCAAAACCCGCAGCTGAGGAGAAAGCAGACTCCTCTAGGCTTTCAAACTGATGAGGAGACTTTCTGGGTATGTGAAAGCACACCGATCTTTGGGAAGAGGAAAATGAGAGGTAGGCTAGGAACTGCAGTTACATGCTTGCAGAGGTGAGGAACCCTCCTCAAGCAACAATCCTGAGAGTCTGGAACCTTCTCCCCTGACGTTCCCCGCTGTACCTAACACGCACACAGTTCAACAGGAGTTGTTTTTCCAGAGAAGTTTGCTAAGAACCAAGTCACTGTGCACACAAAGCGAAACCAGAAAACTGTCAAAGGAAATCAGCAGGTTAGGGTGCAATTATACCGCGCCCTATTTAAAACCTGATTATACTGCTACTGAAATAGATCTTGAGCCTCAGCAGGAATGCATCACGTGACACGCAACTCCCTGGAAGCCAGGGCTTTCCCGAAAACTAGACAAGCAGAAATAAACTGCAGAAGGGCTCACTGAATGTCAGATCTCGGATACAAACATAGCTGTGTGTTCTAAACTGTTATCCCACCACTGCGATAAACCAGTTTTCTAGACAGGACAATCCACCACATCAGACTTACAAAGAGCGGCGGTATACAAACGACAAAAAAAATGCATACGTTTTCTTCGTATTTAGGTGGGAAAGGGACTACTTAACCATTCAACACTTTAATGCTGACAGAAGCACTGCTTTAGTCTTTATTGAGCCCAAAACTCAAAAGAAAATTTCAACGAAAGCTGGCATTCTACAAGCCCCAAGCAACTGCAAGGACACGCAGGCGGCTCTAAATCCTGACCACAGGCTGGACTGAACTGCACCACCGTTGCTTCTACTGTAAACATGTGAACGTATTCCTGCGTGATCACTGCCACTGGACTGCTGCAGAACAACTGAGGGGCTCAGGAGTGGCTTGCTTGACCTACTTGGATAGTTTTGGTGATTTTCACGGCTGGATTTACTGTCCCCATAGTTGGGCTGATAGCAGCTGGAGTGCTCCTTTTTAAACTGATCTTCTCTCTGGCGTCCACCACTTTGGTCACCTTTTCAGCAGCAACACTCTGCTGCTTACGGGAATTCAACATCTCTCGAGCATCCTGCACTTTTCCTTTGATTTTAAACCGAGCGTCCTTTTGAACCAGCTTTTCACGGGCATCTTTGACCCCCAGTTTCTGTCGGGCATCAGTGAGCCCGATCTTCTGTCGGGCATCAAATGTCCGCTGGAAGCTGACAGCTGGTGATGATCTATTTAGGAGATTTTGCTGGATCCCAATGCGAGATCTTACTCCTCCAAACACTGGCCTTGTGTTAAGCCTGGGGTGGGGAAGGGGGGAAGAAAACACAAGTTTCAGACATTATAAGATGTGATACAGTACCAATAAAAGTATTTGTGTGGCTGCAAACAAAAGCTCATTATTGCTGCACAGAAATCCAGTCAGGTTAGATGTTCACATACAACAGCAGAGCTCCTAAGCTGTTTTATGCTGGATTTTACTTTCTACATAAACAGCTAAGGAACTGATTGCCAAAATCCATCCTTAAGCTCACAGTTACAAACTTCAGTAAAGCGTCTGACTTCAGCTGTGCTAAGTACATACCACATTTAAACAGAATCCATCAACCACTCTGGTACTCTGGGGAAACCTTTGCAGACAAAGAGGAACAGAAACAGACTTTCTAGTTCTAGGACTGAGCAGGTCTGCTAGAGCATCTTTTGTAATACAGTAACATGTCCTGATACAAAGGAAACAGAACTACCCGTGACTGCAAGAATTCTGGGCAGCAAGTTCAGATCTGAGGGAGTGGAGGGGCTTGGATTTTAAGATGAACAAGCACCAGTACCAATCTCAGTTCAAAGCCACCGGTTTCAAAGTTGATTAACTACCAGGAAGAATACTTACCAGTCAAATTGCTTTTTAACATCGCTGCTTCTCCTTTAATCTACCAACAGCTTTTTAAGCACATCACCATCACAATTCCGAGCACAGAAAGGTAACAGCCCACAGAAAGGGCAGCAGCAACCCATTAGTAGTGAAAGCTGAATCTACTAGCTTTTGTTACAGATCTGATTCACTTCTTCAGTATCTCCCCTAAAAGGAAACAGCTTGTCTAAGTTTTAGTACAGTTTCTCCTTTAAGTATTTACCTTGGTTTAGATGACAAAGTGGTGAGAGAAATTTTAATGTTAAGGTACTGAAAACACACTCTTGTTGTTGGCTTTTTAAAATGTAAATTAGGCTACAGAGGACTACAGCGTTCATCTGCTTTTTAAATGCATTGTCCAGTAGTAGTAGGCCTACACGGAGGTATCTAGAATTGTTGTAATACTCAAAAGGCTAACAGCACAAATTCAAATGACGATGCAATTCGAATTCTTCATACAGCTCTGGATCAGTATTTCCTGATCTAACCCTACAATCTTCATATTATTTACAGACAGGTATTTTCAGTAGAGATCTGTTAAAAAAACTGACCCTCCACTTCTGTCTCTCTCATTCTCGTGTCCAGGTAAACTGGAGAGCTCGGACTGGGGTCCCATTCTCTTACCTAGACGGGAATCCTACGGCTGTGCTCTCATACAGCCGAAGCACACTAGCCAGAAGAAACAGGAGCATTAAGGCCATTTATTAAAATACATCCAGAACAATAGAGGAGACTAACAGTACCCATAACGCAACAGCCACAGGACAAGACTTCCCTCGCAATTTTAAAAAAAGTATTAATTTAGCTGTGTTGAAAGCGTTCAGCTAGAGTGCTGCAGAAGGGCTCCATGAGCGGTTCTTTTAATGAGCATTAACGAGTTCAGTGTAAAAACCAGAAATATCTGTATCGGTATTTAAGCCAGAATTTGTTAAAACTGTTAATGACACAAACTAATGAAATCAGTTAGGAAATTCTGTTCTGAAGATTACACCACCTCTGAAGACTTGTGTTTGTCCTAATAAGCAACTCTTCCAGAGAGCTGCTTGCCCTGCAACAGCACTAACTTCAGGCATTTTGTGCCACAGCACTTGAAATAACAGAGAATCTCCAACATCTAATTCACTTCCCAGAAGTGCCAAGTTCTGGCTTGAATACTTTGTGGATCAGTACATTTTATAGGTGAAGATTGTTCTGTGATTTCATCCAGACTACTGAACAGCATGGATATAAGGATTTAAGTTTATCCAGCCTTCACAAAGTTGGCTACCTCAGAAATCTTACACAGTGAGCTAAACATGAAAAACGCAATGCAAGACTCAAAAATCCTTACAGTGCTGCAGAAGAATTACCGTTCAGAAATAAAAGCAGCAAGAATTCCTGGAAGAAGGGAGAGCTAAGGACGGATTTGAAAACGGAGAAAGGAGGTGCTTGGCATACTAAGCAGCCTAAGACTGTTCCAAATACACAGGATGACATGAATGAGAGCGCAAAGCCCAGGCCTTGTCTAGACTAAGATTTAAATATGTGTGTGAGCGTTTTGTCAGTATACGTGAGCAGGTAACTTTCAAAATGCTACTCTGGGCATACAAGTGTTCAGAGTTAAAGCCTCAGATTGCCCAATGACCATTAAATGACAAAAAAAAAGAGCACACGTAGCTGACGCAGATGGGGTCAAATCCACGGCCAAGATCAGAAGCACCAAGAGACTACGGCAAAGGGAAGACGAAAAGCTACCAAAGGAGAAGCCAGATAGGAACTGCTGTGCCAAGCGGCCCAGCCTACACTGCAGACATCTGCCATGCAAAGGCAGAATCTAATCCTGCAGCTAATACATAACACACTCCAGAGCCTCACAAGCACTTCAAACAATCTGTCGGGGTACCCCGGCTGTGCCCGACAGACCGCGCTTTTCAAGGGCCAGGCAGCAATCCTGACCAAGCCACCGCAGCCCGAAGCCTCGCCTGTGCGGATCCGAGCACCTTCGCTACGGTTACGGCTCCCGGTGGCCCAGCACCCCCCCCCGGCTGTCCCACCAAGCACCGTGCCGCTCCCAGGAGGCGCGGGGGGCCCGGGCACCCCCCGGGCACTGCCTGGCGAAGGGCTGCGGCCCAGCGGCGGCTCCTGCTCTCGGAGACACGGCCGCCGAGGGGGCTCGGGAATGGGGGGCGCCGAGGCCCTGCTGATCCCGCCTCAGGGAGCGCCAGTGGGTTATTCGGCGGGGCGAAGCAGGGGGGAGCGGGGAAAGCGCAGGGCGGAGGCACCGGGGAAGCGACGGGCTGTGCCGGGAGCAACGAGCAGGGCCCGTGAGGCGGTGGATGGGCCTGCCCTGCCGGGGCTAGAGCCCGCGGGCAGCGCCAGGCACGGGGGGTGAGATGGGGGGAAAGCCCCCCGCCCGGCCCGCCCCAGCCCTGAGCGACGGCAGCCGCCCGCAGCGCGGCCGAAAGGCAGGGCCCCGCGGAGCGGCGCCTAAGCCAATGGGGAGGCGGGAGCGGGCGAGAGGGCCGGGCCGCGCTGAGCCCGGCGCCAGCCCGCCGCCTCCGGCGCAGAACGAGCGGGAGGGAGAAGAGGGGAACCGCCGGAGGCCGCCGGGACCGGGGCACGGCCCTCCCGGCCGCTCACCTCCCTTTCACCGTCACACCGCGCTTCCGTATGAGCTCGTCCAGAGACAGGTCCGCCATCTTGTCGCGGGGCCCAACGGTGAGACGCAACGAGCGAGTCCCGGACATGACATCACCCTACTTCCGCCCCATGCCCCACCCACGGAAGCAACATTCCCCGCCCCCGGCCCCACCCGACGAGCGACGCGGGGAGGGGTGGGGGCGGCATCCCACAACCCCCAGCGGCGCGCCGGGCTCTCATTTACATACAGTGGCGGCACGTCCCGTCCCGGTTCGTCCCGCGGCAGCGCTGAGAAGGCGCGGGAGGGGACAGGGACCGAGCCGAGCGGTCAGGGCAACGGCAGCTCCGTTTGTGTGCCGTGGGGCGGCGCGGGGAGCCGCTCGCCCTGACCGCTGGGGCTGGCGCGTAGGGCTCTGCCAAGGGCGCGGGAGGGAGCGGTTATGCCTTAAACTTATGAGTAAGGAAAATAACGGCCCGGGGTGACGCCCGGGCCCTCACTGCCGATGTGAGAGGAATTTTTGCGCGGGTACAGGTCGCCCCCAGGTGCCCCGCTTACTTCGCGGGATGCCCGGGTGCCGTGATCTGCCCGGCCTTTTGTGTCCCGCGTTAGAAGGACAGAGCCCAGCCGCCCGCCGCGCCGATCCCCCTGCGGCGCAGAGCAGAGCCGCGCCCGCGGGTGTCACGTTATATAGTGAAGTGGTGGTAAGGGTCCGAGCTGGCGCGGGAACGCATCCCCACCCCTTCCCAGCGTCTCCTGTGGCTGCAGGAAGCGGTCCCCTTTTTTAAGCTTTTGTGGGAGGATTTAGGCCGTTTAAAAGCAGACTAATTAAAAACCCGAGTCCGTGAAGCCGCCTTGTGCCGCTCCGTCCGTGATCCGCAAGGGAAGGTGCTGGGAGGAAGCTCTTGGACTTCAGCAGGGCAGGAGCTGCCGGCGAGGGCCGGGGACGTATGCAGAGGAGACGGGCGCAGCTGAGGCGGCTGCTCGCAGCCAGGCGACCTCAGGGTCCCACGGTGCCCGTTTCCTCCCAGGAACACTCCAAGAATTATAGAATCACAGGATGGTTTGGGTTGGAAGGGACCTTAAAGCCCATCCAGTTCCAACCCCCTGCCATGGGCAGGGACACCCTCCACTAGGGCAGGTTGCTCCAAGCCTCATCCAGCCTGGCCTTGAACACTGCCAGGGATGGGGCACCCACAGCTTCTCTGGGCAGCCTGTCCCAGTGCCTCACCTCCCTCTCCAGGAAGAATTTCTTCCTGACATCCGATCTAAATCTCCCTGCTTTTAGTTTAACCCCGTTACCCCTTGTCCTGTCACTACAGACCCTTGTAAAAAGTCCCCCCTCAGCTTCCTTGTTGCCCCTTCAGGCACTGGAAGGTGCTGTAAGGTCTCCCCGAAGAGAGTCCCAGTAGAGAAACCCCAGAGTCCAGGGAGATACCAGTAGTGATGCCAGGTCACTACCTGCTTGTCCACTGGTACTCAATCTGGGTCAAGGGTGGCACATGGCTGCCTCACTGTCACGTTAGGATACACAGTAATAAGGTCATGCCCTTTTGGTGCTGCCCTTCTGCAGCTGTCAAGACAGTTGATCAGGCTGAGGTGGTGGGGTGGACGATGTGTGACGGCCGTAATGCCTGCAGTTGTGAAACTAACAGGCAACATTTCTTTGAGCAAGGTTGTACGAACACAAGAGCAGCCCAAGTGGTGCCAGACTAGAGGGCCATCTGCCCAGTATCCCGTTTCCAGCCTGCACGGACCCCCCGTGGAGGTCTCTTCCAGACACGTGTCCAGACGCGCACTGATGCCAGGGATACCCGTGCAATCGCGACGCCCTTTGGTCAGGAGTGCACGTGCCCATTCTCTGTCGCGTGATCAACCACCTCTGCTTTGCTTCCATCAGCCGAGCTCCTGTAACTGAAGGTGCAGAGTGTGTGGTTAGCTCCTACCCACCCTCCCTTCCACCTGTGATCATCTACGTCATCCCTCCAGGTGGAGAGTCCAGGCCTGCTCACCCATTCCTTCAGCGAAGCTCCCCTCCCCCTGTAGGGCCCCCCACTTCCCAGGCTGAAGGCAGGCTGGTTAGGGGGCATGGGTCGGCTGTTGCAGGAAGGAAGGGTTTAAACCTCAGGATCTTCCATTCCCTGTGTTTATCATTATTTTACTCTTCCTGTCACACAGGACAAGGCGCAGCTCAGCTCTCATGGGTTTCTCCGGTTTCCTCCTTGCAGCTGTGCATGAGAAGTTGTGGTTCAGGCCCAGTGGCAACTCAGCACCACGCAGCCGCTCGCTCACTCCTCCCCTGGTGGGGTGAGAGGAGAAAATACCAGGAAAGGCTGAGATGAGGACAGAGAGGGATCACTCACTGGATACGGCCGAAGGCAAAACAGACTGGGGGAAATAAATCAGCTTGTTACCAATTAAATCAGAGTAGGACAAAGAGAGATAAAACCCCCGGATCCTAACAACACCTTCACCCCACCCCTCCCTTCTTCCCAGGCTCAGCTTTGCTCCCCATTTCTCTCCCTCCTCCCCGCCAGCAACACAGGGGGACGGGGGTTGCGGTCAGTCCATCACACGCCGTCTCTGCTGCTCCTTCCTCCTCAGCATGGGATCCTCACACTCTGCCCCTGCTCCAGCGTGAGTCTCCACCCACGGGAGACAGTCCTCCATGAGCTGCTCCAACGTGAGCCCTTCCCACGGGCTGCTCCAGCGTGGGTCCCCCCCACGGGGCACAGTCCTTCAGGAGCAGCCTGCTCCAGCTCCTTTGGGCAGCCCCCTGTTCCAGCGTGGGGCCCTCCCCAGGCTGCAGGGGGGTCTCTGCTGCCCCATGACCCTCCATGGCTGCAGGGCACTGCCTGCCCTCTCACCACGGGCTGCAGGGGAACCTCTGCTCCGGCCACCTCCTCCCTGCCTTTCCTCACTGCCCGGCTGTCTCCCCCACATCCCACTCCCCGCTGCCGGCTCCCCCGCAGTTTCCCCCTTCCGAAATCTCCCGGAGGTGCTACCCCCGTCACCGACTGGCGCGGGCATGGCCAGAGGTGGCTGTGACTGGGAGCGGGGGGAGCTTCGGGCAGCTTCTCACAGGAGCTGCCCCTGTGGCCCCTCCCCCGCTACCAACCCCCAAACCCAGCCCAGAAGTCAAATATTTGCTCAGGGACGGGCCCAGGCCTCCACCCCCTCCTCGTGGTTGGAAGAGGGGAAGGTGGGAGCAGCAGCAGCCCCTCCCCGGGCACAGGGGTCCCCGCAAGGGACTCCTCGGCCAAAGGTGCTGGGTAACTCTCAAAGGTGAATTCCTGGAGCCCATCTCCCTTGCCAGCTGAGACCCAGGGCACTAATTCAGAACAGAGGAGCCCATTTTCCCGTCTCACCCTAATTTCCTTTCAAAAATATTAATTAGGAAATCACGTTGAGGACGACATATGAACCTTGGGGCAGCGGGCGGCACAGCATCCATCCGACAGCGTTACCCTTCCTGAGTCGTACAGCGCTGCATGAAGCAGCTGAAAGCAGAATGGCATGGCCGGAAAAAATGCTGGATAAGTGTCGGTGGAGCAAGATCACATCACTACTCAGTCCCGATACAGTCCCGACGACTGACCCCACTGTGTTAAAACGATTAAACAATTCTGTAATTAAACTCAAGCTGCCGTAGGGGTAATTTTTCTATGTCAGGCTTTGTACACTGAGGTAAAATCCTAATAATTACAATAAGAATCTCCTGACTTACTGTATATTCCTTTTCTGTTCAGACTGAAGACATACAGACAGGAATATTTTTGAAGCTTATACTGGGAACGTTGGTTAATGTGGGTTCTGTCTTGTTTGTGTCTGTAAACTGAGATTTTTATTACTCTGTTGATTATTTATTAAGACACAAGTTTCCTAGCAGGAACAAATTTCATTTAAAAAAAAAAAACAGAAAAAGGAAAAGGACCAAATTTGGGATTTGGCTTGGACTAAACCAAACATTTGCAGAAATGACAGGATGTTCTTACTGCGGTAGAAGTTTAAACTACTAGCCACTACTGAGGACAAGTCATCTTTTCTTCTAATTTCTTTGCCGGAACATCTCAGTTATTTGCGTTGGATGTAAGCGAGAACAGAACGGGATCTATTGTGTCATGGTTGCTTTTTGTCCGGGTTAGACGTGCGTGCTGCAGTGGCAAAGGTCGATTCTCGGAGCCGGGGTGTTGGCTGCCAGGGCATTCCCCTGTACTCCCCGGCCAGAGGCACGTGCTCGCTTCCCCCTAAGCCTCAGCTCGCAGCCGGTTGTGTTAATGTGTTTGCCCTGGCATCGAACGCTGGCACTGCCACTGTCAGCTTCTCAGTAAGCATTTTAAATTCTGACCTTACTTAAATCTTTAGGAAAATTGGTCCCTGTCCCACATAAGTGTCCTCAGAGTATATGGCCAAGAATGTAACCCAGACCAGTCTGAAAAGAGGAGACTTGGTCCTCTTCACTTCCTAAACCACTGCTGCCTCCCCTTTGCCAGCGTGTGTCAGGGGTATCCTGAATGAAGGAATCACTTGAGAATAAAAAGCTTGTGGTGTAGTGGTTTCCATGCATGTGGAATGCGAATTGCACCCGCAATTTGTGGTTTTATTTATCATACTTTCTGCACTGTTCAACTCTATCTAGATAAACAGTGCTTGGTAAATACGTGAGTTGTCAAATGCCGGTGAAATTACTCAATTTATCCCACAGTTATTTGCTCTGAAGCACAGCTAACCCTAATATAAAATAGCATACGTTCATCAACATGATGCTGTTGATGTTGTTGCTCTTTTAGTCCTGTGAAAGAGTAGAAAACGAGAGCTGATGAACGATGCATCTTTCACCCAGTTTATCGTTTTGGTCCTTTGGTTTGTGTGCATTTGGGTGGGGGTGGTAAAGGGGAGAAGAAACGGCAATCCATTCACTTCTTCTGCTCATGGGTGAACAGCCCCCCAGTCTGTTCTCCTGCATTGTGAGAATCTGGTTTCAGTATCCCCAGACAAGCCCCTGTAGAAAAATGTACCGCTTGAAACATCTCCGCTTTAGCCACGGCTGATCAGCATTGCTCCTCAGGCCAATTGTCCGGTTGCTCCTGCAAAATGGCTCATGTTGGTATCTGAGCGATCTTAATTCACCAGGAGTCTGTCGTGAGGGATAACACATTCCTAAGGAAACTTCCTGGTGAAACAGCTGCTATTGGCCTTCCCAGGTACCCTTCTGGAAAACGAGCACGTGAGATGTACCTCCATGGACTTACCCAGAGTCGGGTCATCTCTTTCAAAAGTGACAAACCTCCTGAAGAGGTTAGCGACACAATCCAACTAATTGTGTGTGGTTGCAAGATCTGGGAGAACAGAGAGGTGCTGGCTAGCTGTGGTGGTGCCTGTGTCCGGGGTCAGGCTCTCTCCCTCTGAGGGGCAGGCGCAGCAGTGGGGCTGGAGCTTCTGCTGTGTCTATGAAGTAGTTGCTTTGGGCTAAGGGAGGACGTCCTGTCTTGCAGGACCTGTAGGTTTCATCCAATTGACTTTTTACGCACACAAAAATATCCAAGACCCTAAGGACACTATGAACAGCACTGACCAGGTACTTCTAATGATGTAAATGGGGTCCAGTGGATAATCACAGGGTTGGCTTGCTCCTTCTTCCAAGAGCTGAGCCTTCTGCTCTCTTGCAATGGGCAGGAGACTTGCTCAGAGCCAAAGCATCTGTTTGCACTTTCTCCACCTACTTGAACCCTTGAACCCTGAACCTTTGCAGCTGTTAGAAAGTAAGAGACTCAGGGACAAGGGACAAATTCCCTGGCTCACTGACCCATCCGTTCTCTCCAAAGCTTCCTGCATGTGTGAAATAAATGAAAGGACATCACAGAGAGAGAAAAGGTCAAAACACAGCTTACAGCTAAGCAGATATCCGTGGATATAACTGCTGGCATACTTATCCTCTGACAGAAGATACCCTACGCTCCAGAAATCGGGGCTCTTTGGCTTACGGAGCGATAGATGCCAGCTGTGCACAAGGTTGAGACCGCAGACATGCGTCTTCCAAATTACTTCGCTAATGCAGTGCAAGGTCAGTTCGCCAGAAGCACCGAGCATCGCTGAAGCTATGGGATGTTGCTGCTGCAAAGCATGGGAGGTAAAGAGCAGGATCAGAGATTCTCAGGGTCAGAATAGTGACGGACTTGTGCAGGAGAGAGAGGCAGGAGAAGCTGAACGCAGGGTACTTCCCATTTACCTGTCCCAGCTGGCCTTGCACTTTACTAGCATGGGAAGTGAATAACCAGGTCCATACAGTGGCCTGAAGAGAGAGCTTTCAGCAACACCCCACAAGCTGGAGGTGCTGCATTGTTTATGCTGTTCTTCAGTACCACGTCTCAGCGGTACCGTCTAACCTTTACCTCTCTCACTTCAGTGAGGATACTCGAAAAACTGTTTTCTTAGACCAGTTGTAGTGTTGGGTGACAGAAGTGGAACGTTGAGTGTGCTGCTGATGTTTCAGTCAATGTCTCTGCCAGGATATGACTGGTATTTTTAAATTCCATTGGGAACAGGCTCTTTCTCCCTCTCCGGACAGTGGGAGCAGAAGGGAAGAGAACACCTGGGCTGCGCCTTTGGTGGGAGCAGACAGATCTCCCACCACAGGCACAAACCCAGTTATTTATACACAAAAATTGATCCGCTAATACATATTCACTGTTACTCTATTAAATGATCGGTTAAAATTCTTCACCTATCATGTAAATAACTACACATGCCCACTACGATTTTTGAGACCTTTACTTCCTTAACCTTTTGGGTCAGAGGGTTTCTTGAATGGGTGGTCCTTGAACCGGTGGTCATGATCTCCCTCTGCCGGAATTACCTTTCCTCTAGTTTCACTTAGATTTGGCACGGTCCTTCACAGCCCTTTAACAAAGCAGGCTATCATTCAGCTGGGGGTTTTGTTCCTAGACAGCAACATCCTGGTTTGCAATGCCAAAGTATTGTTCGTGTAAAATGGACTAAGTTAATCTTTATCGATATCAATAGCAGAAGAAAAGAGCTGAAGAAAAGCCATTGTGCCTCAGCTCCAGAAATAATCCTGCATCACTGGTAGGATGAAAGTGTAACGCGAAGGAATCCTTTCTGGATACCAGGTGGAGGATTTAACCCACTCAACAATGTGAATTCATTTGTATGGAGCTCTTGTCTTGCAGGAGATATTGCCTCTGGCAGGGATGAGCAAGCTTAGACTCCCATCTTTTGCTATCCGTGAGATGTAAGGTGGAGAGATATGGGTAGACTTGCCCACCTTCTTCTGGATAAAGAATCTAGGAGCAGGGAAAGGGTCTCAGGGTCTTCGCTGAGATTTGAACAAAACCTAGGTCAGAACTTCCACAGCTTGGTTTAGGCAGCAAATGAGACTAAGTGACGAGACCAAGGGAGGGGGAGACTCTTGCATGGTTGTGTGGGCTGATGAACAGGGAGGCGGGGAGGAGGGTGGTGGGAAATACAGTACGCTTCTCAGGCCATGGAAGAGTTCGCTTGTCCCCAAGAGGTACAGGGTGGAAGAAGCTACAGGAGAACAACATTTCAGCAGCAGCAGTAGCATTTCTCCAAGTCTCTTGATGGTATAGGGCCAAAGAAGGAGGAAAGACAACTCTCGATTATTTCAAGCTTGCATCCTGTACAACATGGAGGAAGGCAGGATGTATCTGTGTGACTCAACCTGATCTTCAGGGACATTCCTGTTCGGAGGCTTCAGCCTATCCCAGGGCAGCAGCAGTTCCCACAACCATTATCCTTGCCCCAAGTGACCTTTCTAGAACCATGGTGTTTTGTTGATTGCTCCAAAGTGCTTAGACTTAGCTGGGACGTTTGATACTCAAACCCTTTGCTGCTAGGAGTGGTGTGAGGTTGTGAAAGCTCACCCTCAAACATCAAGAACTTGGAAGAGAGGTTGTGTTGGCTCACGGGCTAAATGTTGTCCCTTGCGCCAGCACGTGTGAGTGTCTGGCCACAGGGAAATTTCACACACAGAGACACTTGGCAGCATTCAGTGGACCTTTGTTGCTAACAGAGGAAGTATCTGGCCTGTTGTGAGCGGTTAAAATCCCATAGCTGTGCGGGAAGGGGGCAGCCCATTCACTCTTTTGGGGTTACTGCACTTTAGGCCAAATGACACCTTTTGCAGGGAGAGGGAAGTTGTTGCTCCTTTGAGATCAGCTGAGCATATGTATCAAGGAAAAGATGTTTCAGCAGTACCTGAGAGTCCAAGTCTGCTAGATTCTGCTAGGTATTGCACAGAGGGAGCAAAAGGTCTGCTCTGGCTGTTAAGAGAGACTAAAAAGCCTGTGTGTGAAACCTGCTAGAAAGGATGCAGCAGTAGTTGTAGCCTTCTGATGGCTTTGAAGTCAGCCTTTGAAATATACAGCTTTGTAACTTGAGTGGTTTAGCTTTTAAATCAGCCTTTGAAATATACAGCTTTGTAACTTGAGTGGTTTAGCCTGAAGCCAACAAAAAAGAAGTTAAAGGAATGACAAAAATCAAAGGAAGGGACCATACATGAGAAGCTGCAGAAGCAATGAGCTTCAGAGATAAAATTGATCCAAAGAACAGGACCAGACTGTCTCAAGGAGCAACAGGGTCTTAAAAATTAGGCTAACAAAATTTCCAAGCAGGTAACAAATAGAGCATGGCAGGTTGCCATGTATGTACTATTACACCCATATAATCACGCGGCATTTGGCTCAGGAACACGCTGAAGCTCCTATTTGCTGGTACTGGACAACTTCCCTTGCCATTTACCTTCTAAAGCCTGGCAACGTGAAGTGTTAAAGCACTGCCCATCTCAGTCTGCAACACCTTACAAGCTGAGCAAAGGACTTTTACAGTCAGTTTCTCAGAATACTCTTAGGTTTCTAAAAGCCAATTTTCTTGCACACGCCTGGATCCCAGCTTATGTTGTCAGTGACCTGCAACGTGCTCACAGAATAGTGGATTCATGAGAGAAGCAAAGCAGTCTGCTTGCAGAGGGTCATAGAATCATAGAACGGTTTGGGTGGAAGGGACCATAAAGCCCATCCAGTTCCAACCCCCCTGCCATGGGCAGGGACACCCTCCACTAGGCCAGGTTGCTCAGAGCCTCATCCAGCCTGGCCTTGAACACTCCCAGGGATGGGGCACCCACAGCTTCTCTGGGCAGCCTGTCCCAGTCACCATGATGAACTGCTTCCTTATAGCTAATATAAATTTACCCTCTTTCAGTTTAAAGCCCCGTGTCCTGTCACTACAGGCCCTTGTAAAAAGTCCCCCCCAGCTTTCTGTGTTCCCCTTCAGGCACTGGAAGGTGCTATAAGGTCTCCCCGGAGCCTTCTCTTCTCCAGGCTGCACAAGCCCAGCTCTCTCAGCCTGTCCCCATGGCAGAGGGGCTCCAGAGAGCTGCACAGAAATCTGCCTTTCTCTCTGGAGGCCCTCGAGAAAATGCCAGGGTGTTCGTGCGGCCAAGGAAACTGCTGGACTAGAAAGCAGGACTGGAGGACAGGACTTGACAGAGGCACAGCAGGATCTCCAGTCTTTTATTTGGCAAATCACAAGATTCTCGCTGAATATTTTTTCACATTATCATGTATTTGCCTCACTGCATCTCCCTTAAGCTGTGAAATATAACTTTCAGAGCACTTTGATGAGGAGCTGTGGCAGGTATGTAGCTGAAGGGCTATGGAGGGGTACATTGTGCAGACACGGGAAAGCACCTGAGGGCAGGTGACATTTGTATGGAGATGAGTGGCCTTTTGGCATATAAGAGTGGGCCTCAGTGTCACCTGGGTGCAGACACCTACGCATACTTGTCTTTTCAGAGTCCCTTGTTGCCTTTGTGAGCCTTGACTTTTAGTGCCTTGATCTCTTTCTCAGCTAAGTACATTTTTACCCAAGAAGGATGCCAGTTTCCCAACAGGCCATCTTCATCCTCACTGCCCATTCATTCCCAGCAAGCATGAGCCTGCAGTTTGTGCACCTGCTACAGACACAGGGGAGGGCAGAGATATCACTGCTGTTAGGGATCCTGCGAAGCGTTGTTCCTACTAAATCCTCACTGTTGTCTGACAAGGTCATAAGCATTTGTGAAGAGCTGGTACGGTAGGCTAGAAACAGATTCCACAGAAATGCCGTCTAGAGACAGCACGGAACAAAGGTTACATAAAATGTATGCATGCTGCTGAGGCAAACATCTGCAATTTTTAACAGAAGTTTGTAAATAATGATTTGTCCTAGGTGTCCCAAGCCAGGAGCATCTAACTTACTAGCTCTGAAAAGCAAGCAGTTCATGGGGGAAATAAAAGCGGTGTACTGCGCGGCAGCTGTTTCACCTTCTTGTGGTCATATAAGTGAGTAGCTCGACTCTGAAGTCATGCTACATTTAATCCCAGACTACACCTTTCACAATGACTTGTTCCCCACACTTCATTATGGGCCATAGCAATGATGCTTTTCTCCAGTGCTCCAGATCTTTCTTGTCCACGTGCTCTAAATACTGCACTGGGTTGTCCTGTACGTTCCACACAGCTTCAACCGGTGGGTCCAGAAGAAGCAGCAAACAATAGGTTTTGCAGCACTGCAGTGCGAACTGTTTTTGAGTGGCAGTTTTTAGTTCAAGGCCAGCTTCCTGAAAATCAAGTGCAAACGGTTTTCAAAGCTTTTTAATGTTAAGTTGATGTAACGTTACATTGCCTCCCTGCTCTCATTCTGTGCAGCTGCCCCACGGGAACTAAGCGCTGAAGAACTTAACTTGTCAAAGCTGATGGTATCGTTTGAGTGGGACAGGCAGGCGTCCCAGGGTCACTTTAAAGATTCTTTTATTTACTTGGCCTGGGAGCTGATTCAAGCTCAGTGGTGGCTGGGTGCTTGCCTGAGCTGGGATGCCCGTGCCCAGCCTTGCTAAACCTGACCCACAGACCGACTTCCCAGCTCAGTCTTGACCTGCCTAGTCAGAGTGGGTGTGCCTGGTGGCAACTGATCTGTGGCTGACCCTGATCACCGCCACCGGCCCCGCTCTTTGCACCTTGCTTGGGTCTGGTAGGACCGTGTCCTTGCTGGTAAGGGCACTGCCCTGCCTGTCCTGCTGTCCCCTCCTGCTCCCAGCACAGCTTTGTGTCTCCCTTATAGGGTTACGTGTACCTCTGCGCATGCCTGAGAGAATATTTTGGGAGTATGTGTGCTGGAAGACCCTCACCACAAGTGGAAAACAACCCCAAGTAGAAGGGAAACCTCCAATATTTTAAAATACCAAGCTGCCCAGACATGCTGGAAGTTGAACCACCACCCTTGTTCCTGGGCAGTATCTTTACTTACCATCACAATTTTGTCATAAAAATCCAAGTGGTTGTTGTAATAGGAATATCTCAAGAGATTCCTTATGTCTTGCATCATCCTCTACAAATCAAGCACAGCACAAAGCAGACTGTTAGCGTGTGGTGTGGCCAGCAGTGCAGTCCCCAAGCAGTGGGAATTTTTGGTTTTCAGATTCTGTAAAACTGCAGCGGAAAAGCTGCCCATCTCAAGCTTTGTAGGAAGGTCCCATAAAAGCAACACAGGGCTAGAAAATGCTTTCTGCACTTGCACGTGCACCTCAGCCAGCGGGACAATTCAGACATGCAGTGTATGTCTGTGTATCACGCGACACAGGAAGGTTCTTAGAGCTCAGCTTTCCATACCCCCATCCCTCTCAGCTGAGATGTTATCCCCACTGTCATTGCCAGTGTATTTTGAGCGGTTTCCCTAGCAGAAGCTAAATTCTAAATGAATGTCAGGTGCAGATGGCCCTTCTACACCACTGCCTGGGTCCAGTTACACAGAAACATAAAGTACCTGCTTGCTGTTGGTCATAGCGTCATTCGAAGGTGAAATGTTAAGAACTTGAAACATGGTAGTAATTTTCTGCTCTATAGTTTTCTCACAGGCATCAAACAGCTTCTGCAATGCAAAGACAACAGCTGATTACAGCAACAATCACGGTGAAACCGAGAGGTGTAGTGTGGAAGGCATGTGCTGAAACCACATCTGCCTTAGACTAAATTGTAGGGCCACTCCTTGATTGAAATTTGTCTTCAATATATGGGATATAAACATCAAGCTGTTTGCATGTCCATTCTTCAGCATCTGTGCGGCCTTATCATCACAACCAATGCCAATAATGGCCTCATCTCAGTCTTGTCCTTTAAGGTTTGGACATTTGGACGTTTGGACATTTGGACATTTGGACATTTTCCTTCAAATCCCCCCAGCATCAGAGCAGTGAGCCAGACGTTAGAACGAGGTCTCCCACCTAGTACTTAAAGCGTTAACCATAAGGAAACCTGACTATGTTTTCCCTCTTGTGCTTAACACGGGTGAGACATGGGCCTGGGATTGGAACGCACCCTTCTGAAAGGCAGGAGGAAGGAAATCACTGCCAGTTTGCGCTCTACAGCGTTGCGCAGGCCCTGCGGAGACCCAGATTTAGTGCCCAACCCTATCTGACACAGGAATACTAATACTCAAAGCCTGCTATACTGGCGACACCATATTGACTTCATAAGGCTCAGACTGAGAAAATGGACATGAACAAACCTTAATTAGGCTGCTTCCAGTTTTATATGTCCAAGAGGGCATTGTGGAACACCTCAGTTTTTCCCAGTCATGTAGCCTGAGCATCTCATACATGTGCAGCACAGCAGACAAACGCGAAGGGTCGTTCATGTTCTCAGAGTGCTTGTGCATGCCCATTACTTTAGACAAGAGTTCTTTGTTTCTAGGGCAAGAAGGATATTAAAAATCTTAGTTAAGACAAGATGAAACCATGAATAAGTGTAACTATCTTACAGCACATTATGAATCTATTTCATGAATCCCATGTTTTCTACAATGCACTTCTCAGCTATATTATATAGCTGGCAAGCAGCTTTCACGTGGGAAATACTGCTTTCTCAGCTCAATTTTGCACAATCACGGTGGAATCTGATCAAAGAGTGGCATTTCGACTGTGTCATTGTAGGCTGATTCCTTTTATTAACATGTTCAGCTTGGGAATGTCTCATTCCTTTTCCAGAACAACCCAAGCCATCTTCCAGAAATCAGTTACAAAGAGACGGCGGCAGGTGGAAAGTCTGGGGAGAAGGTGTCTATGCTGTCTGGTCAGAAAGAGTCCCTAAGGACTGGAGGAATCAAGGAGTATGTATGTGGCTCTTCAGTGTAGAAACACACATTGCGCCAGGAATCCGAATAAATACCTTACCTTGTCTCCAGCTCTTTGATTGTCTCTTTCATCTTCTTATATTCCTCTTTCTCCTGAAGGTATTTTTGGGTGACCCCTCCAGATGATGCTCTGAAACAGATTTCTTTTGTGAGATTTCTATTTGTACTTGAACCCTGGGACAACAATGGATGTGCCGCAGGCATGAGGTGGGAAAGCACAGAGCAGCCAGGAAAAACTCCAGGGAAGCTTAACAACCTCCCCTGAAAGCCCCCACCTAGGATTTATGCTCAAATCAAGGAGAAAGCTATTTACATCACAAGAAAGGGAGGTGGGGTTGTGAGGATCAGAGGTTGAAGGCTTGAAGAAAACACATGTATTCTCATAGAGTCACAGAATGGTTTGGGTTGGAAGGGACCTTAAAGCCCATCCAGTTCCAACGCCCCTGCCATGGGCAAGGACACCCTCCACTAGGGCAGGTTGCTCCAAGCCTCATCCAGCCTGGCCTTGGGCACTCCCAGGGATGGGGCACCCACAGCTTCTCTGGGCAGCCCGTCCCAGTGCCTCACCATCCTTCTCCACTTGTTAGAATCTACTCTTATCTTTTCTCTAGTTGTTTTCTCTGTCTCTAACATCAAAACATTATCACCAAACACCCCAAGCTCTCAAGACCGTTCCGTTCTCTTGGATTCCTTTCTCCACAGTTGTCTGGGAGTTGACTGTCAGTCTCCTATTCCTCCAGCGAGTGAAATTCTCCAATGCCTGCTCTTTAGGTAATACTTAAAAAAGCCCTCTCTACGCGATGACCCTTGGTGAATTGCTGACTCACACCCTAAAAGTGCTGGAATTTTTTTGCATTTTATCATTCACCAGGGGTTTTTAGAAATTGTGTCTTCTTGTGTACTACAGATCTCAGAACAAGTGCACGCAGCCCTAATATAAAGGAGACCTCTTGTCCCATGTTTCTTTCCTCTGAAAGAAGAGTAAACCATTCCATCTTGTATTAATATTCTGACCTTGTGAATTATCCCCTAAGTTTCTGCTCTCTCACATTACCTTCATTACTGCACACAGAAATGTTGGGTTCAGAGCTTATCTAACCTTGGAGGTGGTAGATGTATTACGCAGAGTGGAGGAAGATGACTGGCTGTGGGTGAAGGGACAGGAGTGAGAAGAGAGAGTTCAGAAAAACTCAGTACTCACTGCTGATAGCTCTGGTATCCCTCCTGGCAAGGAGGATTAGGGTAGCTGGTCCCCTGCATCTGGAGATAATCAGATGTATCATGTTGCCTAGAGATGGAAGAAAACTATTTATGTTAAGCAGACAGGTCTGGGAACAAATTAAGAATGAGGACCTGAATTTGGGAGGCGTAATCTTAATCTAGACCGGTTTTCTGACAGCCTTCTGTAATTAGGCAAACAAACACAAGTGACTGAGCTTAGTCACCGTTTGAGTCTAGGTCCAGCGTTTGGGAACCTCTGCCTTACATCAGCCCAAGTCTCAAACTTGAGCCACTCCGGAAGAAAGCTCCAAGGTTTCAAAAAGCCTGAGTGTTCCTTCACTACCAGGCTATCCATGACTGCACACCTGCAAACCCTTCATGACCCCACAGATACTCCAGCTGTGATCAGAAACTACGATGCCACAGCCTGTCTTCATGGAAATCCCAACAAGGAAGCCTCTTCTCCCCAAAGCTGTCCAGGAAACATATGGACATCCAGATATAATCTCTGAAGAGTATTCACTCCTGGCCATAGTCACTAAGAACAATTTATGTTTGCATTTTAACCCCAAGATCCACCCATTAGGCTATTATTTTTTTTCTTTCCTCCCGGTTAACCACTTCCTTCCTTCTTGCTAGTATTCCCACCATTATGTCTTCCCTCAGCACCTGAATAGTTGATAACAGGGCAGTTTTCCCAAAAAAACCCCAGTGCTGCCTCTGGACATCTACTCAGACTGCTCTCAGAGCTGTTGTTACCACCTCTCCAATGAAAATTTGGTCTGCCCTGCAGGACAGAGCTGTGACATCCAAGGCTTGAGCATGTTTAAGTGACAGTCACAGAAACATTTATGATTTTCCCCGCTTATATATATTCTTAACACAAAGAATCACATTACCTGTAGGTACTCTCCAGAAATTGCAGTCGAGTATCAACAGAGTCAGACCAAACTCTTTTCTTGCTGTCCGTCCATCCATCAGGGGAAGAAGGAAATAATAAACCACATTACAGTCGGTAGGAAAGTATCCATTAAAGTCCTAAGAAATGCACAAGCTAAACTTCCTCTCTCCAATTCCTGGTTGGTCCATAGGGAAAAAAAGTCTAGAGACCAAAACTTCTCATGGCTGTGCTTTGCCAGGTGGGTGGTTTGTGATTCTGTGTGTCAGTACCAATAGTGCACATCAAATACAGTGTAAGATCTGCACGTTGCATGGTCCAGATCAAACAGCTTCTTGGCTCTGAGTTCCCAATATAGCCTGGACAAAATTTGGTGCTAACTCTGACTGGCTTATTTCTAATCTTCCGTCCAACCTGTCCTAGCTTACACCAGCTACGGCTGACTGTCAGGGGCCACGCTGAGCACTGTCATTTCTGGTCACTGGACTCACCTTACTTCTTTTTCTACCCATGCCAGCCTTTCTGTCAGATCATGATATAAGGTCTCCAGCTTTGAAGTCTTGTTTGCAAGGGCTAGTTGCCACGAGATGTTAAATGTTTGACTGAGGAAAAAAGAAAAGGGAATTCTTAAAGGGGAAAAAAAAGGATGACATGCTCTAAACACGTACCTTATAAAAGACACCCCTGTGAGCAGAGGCTCCACGGCTACCTCCATGCTTGCAAATAGATCAGAGCCGGGGTAGAGGCTCCGGGACACACAGTGCCCCAGCACACACCTGGATGCAGTTTTGGCACAAGTGAGCTAGCTCTCCCCCAGATCCTGCCTGTTACAGTTCACAGGACTGCAGACACCAGGGTTTGCAGAAATCAGAAGGAGGCTTTGAGCAGTCGTTAGGGTTAGAGGAAGTGAGCAAGATACAGGGACAACGCCTGGAAAACAAATTCAACCCAGACCTGCAAAGTGTGGGGAACAGCAAATGCAGCTGGCTGTTCTGCTGAAACCAGCTTTGCAACATACAGGTGTGGGGCTTTTTTTAATAGAGAAGAACAAAGATCTGTGTTGTCAAGGTAATATTTTATTTCTACAACTGCTCCGTTTCCTGTTTCCTAATGAGGATCCCAAACATCAACTATTATCGCAGAGACGATCCCAGGTTGAGGTGCTCCGGCAGCTCGCATACAGGTGGAGCAGACAACAAGCTCTTCCTACAGCGAGGCAACATCAGAAACAGCCTAAGCATGAGGCTTCAGGATGGGTTTATGCCGATCAAAGCCTGCTCAGCTGCTGCAAGGGACCGTTCTGCCTCTCTCAGCATCTCCTCTCTCCTCTCCCGCTGAAAACAGATTTTGGTTTTGTTTACTTGGATGGATTCCTTTCCAGTTACATCAGTTTTTCACTGAGGACACATTTATTTCTTTAAGCTCAACAATCCAGTATAAAATCTGCATTTCAGTCAGCAAAACTGAAGAGCTCAGAGACCGAATCCTGAAGCCCAGGACCTGTTACACCATTTATACTGTTCTTTCCAATTTATTTTCCTCTTTTAAGATCTGCCTCACCCTTTGGAGCTGAACTTGAGCTGAATTTGAGGAAATTTACCCTCCCTGTGACAGACAGAAAGGATAGGAGGTAGAAAACAGAGTTTTTACTGAAATATTTCATAGTCAGGACATGTTTGTGGTCTTTCGCTGCCACCCCTCCACAAGGGACTCTGTAGAAATACTTAGACCTACTGAGGTTAAACTTGGAACAGCGTAGCCAGAGACACTCCCTGTGCAACATACCTGCTGCCTTCCGCAGTCACCTCTCCAGGATTAGCGTCATTATACTGTCCTTCCAACACCCCCGATGCGCAGCAGGGAGAAAACCCGGGTGTATCCATGGCTTTACGGCAGCAGAAAATGTTTGCCAAAATGAGGGGCAGCACAGGGAACTGTGCTGCCAGGAGCCCAGGAAGCTACTGCAAGTGTCAGGCAATTTCTTGCTTTCACAGAGGGACCTTTCTGCTATAAATAACAGAAACAAGCCCTTCCTTTTACAGGAAAAGGCGTTGTTTCTCTGCACTGTATCTGGTGTCATACCCCTCCCAGCCAATGAAGTCGTGGGGAGGAAGGGTGACTTTACCCGGCAGTGTCACCCAGGGCAGTTTTCGTTTCATCCCAGTCTAATCTAATTACTCCTCCATAGCTCCCTTTACGCTGCCACCGGCCATGGACACCAAGTCAGCCTTTGTCGTTGCGATAGATTTTGGCACTTCCTACAGCGGCTACTGCTTCTCCCTGGCTTCAGGTACGGACCAAATCCACCAGGTGTTCTGGGGAACAGAGCACGGGCTCAAGACCCCGAAGATGCCCACGTGCATCTTGTTCAACGAGAAGAAGGAGTTCAGGAAATTTGGCTACGATGCTGTGATGAAGTACAAGAGCCTGCCCTCCAGCGAGGCTGACAACTGGTACTTCTTCCAGAACTTCAAGATGAAGCTGTACAACGCGGTAGGTGGAACAGTTACTGCTAGTGGGAGCCGGGGGTATTTGTGTATTCGAGGGGTGGGAGTTGGAGGAAGTGGTGAGGAGGGCTGAGTAACCTGGCTGGTGAGAATGAATGAATGGAAATCAAAGAGCATTTTGATAAACTGAAGAAGAAATTATTTGATTTCTTGATTAGCAAAAGGCTTTACAAGCCCTTTATGATGCTGTTCAGTGTCTAAAGGCAATAAAACCTGAATGGACACCAAGCCAAATACTTGTTCTGAGAAACAAGCTGCCCTCAGTCCTCAACAGGAAACAGGTGAAGCTTCCTGTAATTCAAAGGAGGTGAACAACCTGGGGATCACCATAAGGGTTGCTCCGTGTTATACACGTTATTATATAGCTTGTCTCTCCCTCCCCTGAAGTGGTATGCTGAAGCCAATGTAAGGGTGGGTAGCTGTCCTTCAAGCGTGTGGTGGCTATCCTTTCTCTCTGACGGCTCTGTGCTAGTGCAGAATTGTTCCTGGCTTTTTCTGGCTTTGCTCATCCAGCCAAACCTCAGGGCCTCCTTGTGCTCCGGGGTCCCACAGGGCCTCCCAAAGATGGAATAACCCAGAGCACAGGGTCAGTCCCAGATAGTCTCGTGTCTGCCCTTTGGCATCCAGCACTAAGCAGTGAGCACTGAACTCTCTGTGGCAGTGCGTGGGAGTCCTCCGTGAAGACTTCCCTCCCCAGGAAAGCTGGGATTGAGGTGGTCTGGCCCAGTGTCACCTGTGGAGTGCTGGGTTCTCTCTCACTTTCAGGGGGAGCTGGAGAGAGGTTTAGTTCAACTCCATTTCTCTGCACCCACGAAGAAAATGTTTAAGGGAAATGTCATTACAGAATCACAGAAGGGCTGAGGTTGGAAGGGAGCGCTGGAGGTCACCTGCTCCAACCTCCCTGACCAAGCAAGGCCACCTAGACCTGGTTCCTCAGGACTGTTGTCTAGCCAGCCTTTAAATATCACCGAGGATGGAGATTCCACAACCTCTCTGGGCAACCATTAGAAGAAGTCCGACACAGTAAAAGGCACAACCACTTCCCACACACATTACTAGGTATTTCTCAGGCTCCATACAAAATGTCCGTAGAGGACATGTCATAAGAGCTTCCTCATATCAGCCTCTCCTGAGCCAGGAGCAGGGACAGGAAAAGTGGGGTTTGTGTGGCAGAGTTTTTGGTAGCAGTGGAGGGGCTACAGAGATGGCTCCTGTGAATTTCTGCTAGAAGCTTCCCTGGCTCCAAGTCTGACCTACCTCTGGTCATGGCCAAGCCAATTTGCACGTCTGTGATTAACATATTTAAGAGGGGAAAACAGAGAGACCTGTGGGAGGAGAGAGGAGTGGGATGTGGGAGAGACAACCAGACAGACACCCTGCTCAGTGAGGAAAGGCGGGGAGGAGGTGCCCAGAGCAGAGGTTCCCCTGCAGCACATGGTGAGAGGGCAGGCTGTGCCCCTGCAGCCATGGAGGGTCACAGAGAGGCAGAAAGCCCCCTGCAGCCCAGAGAGGACCCCACGCTGGAGCAGGGGGCCATGCCTGAAGAGCCCATGACTCTGTGGGAAGCCCACACTGGAGCAGGCTGCTCCTGAAGGATGGCACCCTGTGGGAGGGACCCATGCTGGAGCAGTTTGTGAAGAACTGCAGCCCCTGGGAGGGACTCATATTGGAGAAGCTGGTGGAGGACCATCTCCCTTGGGAGAGACCCCACGCTGGAGCAAGGGAAGAGTGTGAGGATCCTCCCCTGAGGAGGAAGGAGCGTCAGAGACAGCGTGTGATGGACTGACCACAACCCCCATTCTCTGTGCCACTTGGGGTGGAGGAGGTAGAGAAACTGGGAGCAAAGCTGAGCCTGGGAAGAAGGGATGGGTGAGAGGAAGGTTTTTGAGATCTGTTTTGTTTTGTCTCTCATTGTCCTACTCTGATTGGTAACAATTTAAGTTGTTCTTTCCCCCCAAGTCGAGTCTGTTTTGTCCATGACCATAACTGGGGAGTGATCCCTCCCTGCCCTTGTCTCGACCCACGAGCCTGTCCTGATATTTTCTCCTCCCCGCCCCACTGGGGAGGAGTGAGTGAGTGGCTGCGTGGTGCTGAGTTGCCGCTGGGCCTGAACCATGACAGATTGTAAGCAAAATCGAACACTGATTTACTTCTTGTGAAGTGGCTGCACCTGTAGAACAGGACTCCCCTCGCCTTTCCTGGCTGTGTGCTACTGAAGCTGGGCAGCACCTGGACTGGCCTGTTTATCTCCATTAGCTGTAAAGGATCCCAGGTTAATGGAGCTCATTATCCAGTTGATAATCCTGTGATTTAGGGCCATCTTTGGCGGCTGGTGAAGCAAAACAAAGAAAGTACATGTGGTGAAGGCTGATTCCTGAAACTTCTATGGATACAGGCAACAATTCCCACTCTTTGAGGACAGAGCAGGGAGTGATGGAGGGAATTTTGGTCATCTGAGAAAGACTGAAAAACTGTCAGAGCAGCCACCTGCTTCAAGCTTCAGATACACCCAGGAGGACGCACAAGCCAAGAGGACACATTACAGATAAACTGTATCAGACCAGAGGGTTGTTTGTCCAGCGTATGTTTTGTTAATGCCATACACAGAAGTGTAGGCGCAGCCAGAAAGGTCTGAACTCTCTACGCACGCACCTGGGAACGTACAATTCTCCCCACTGGCTGTTCAGGAGGATCTTCAGGGTCTTTATAAAATTTGGCCCAGGAGAAAGAGCTGATTTATCAACCACCCTGGTATTTTGCCTACTGAATCACAGATGTCACGAGTAAGCGGTTTGGTAGCTGACCTGGGTCAGTTAGGCTGCAGTTTGCCACAGCACTGAAGCCGCTGCTGGGAATTTACTCAGGTCTGGATACAGGACCTCCTTCCGCGCCGTGTGCTGTGCGGCCCTCGGTGCGAAGGGGACGGGTCTGTCGCTGAGACTGCTGCACGTGACCCTGAGATGGTTTTTTGCAGAAAGTCACGTCTGGCATGGAGCTGAAAGCCAGCAATGGAAAGACACTTCCTGCCCTGATGGTCTTTGCCGAAAGCCTGCGCTACCTGAAGGAACATGCCCTGAACACCATCCAAGAGGCCTGTTTCCAAACAGTCTGTGACCAGGAGGAGATCACCTGGGTTGTTACTGTCCCGGCCATATGGAACTCCTCTGCCAGGCAGTTCATGCGTCTGGCGGCAAAAGAGGTAAAAGCAGGGGTTATCCGGCTCCCTCAAATTATCTTCAGAGATCTCTTTATCCACTGAGGCAGAACTCCTCCTCAACATTTAGACAACCTGTATTTCAGATTTCAGTCTATCAGGGAGAGAAATCTCCCACGTTAGGGGTGCTGGGGGAGAGGATGTCCCAAAGTGGCAGTAACAACCGCTTTGCCCCTTCCCCCCACCCTCGGCCACTGTGTAGGAACAAGCCCAACGGAGAGAAGTGCTGCAAGAACCACCACCCCAGCGTGGTCTCCTGGGGTGATAACAGCCTCCCTAACGGGTGACGTTTGTGCAGCCTCACCACCTTTCCCTCAGCTGACACTTCTCTCTTGTGATTTTAGGCAGGACTCATCTCTAACATGACTTCTGAGAAGCTGATTATTGCCCTGGAGCCGGAGGCTGCATCGCTCTGGTGCAAAAAGCTTTCACAGGAAGGGTTTATGGCAGACAGCAGTGACAAGAAGAAGTTTGAAGACTCCCCTGGGATCCAGTATATTGTTGTTGACTGTGGAGGTAAATTTTTCCCTGTTTAACAGGTCTCACCTTTGCTGGGCATGGAGCGTGGCTGTTGCGCAGTGTCCGACACAGCGTGTCCCAGAGTACTGCAGTGCAGCCCCAGAGCTTGGATTCCACTGCTGTACTTGTCATGGGGTCATTATTTTTATTTCTCACTTAATGAGATCCATGGACAGGCAGAAAAATGGGAGGAGAAGACAGACCAGCCTCCGTGTCCCGGAGTCAGCCACTGATGCGCACCAACGTGCTGTTGTACAGCCCAGCTCCCAGCCTCCTCCGCAGGAGCGAGTGTTGTGCCCAGTGAACTGACCGAAGGGTTTAGCCAGCAGGCCCTGTACAGTAAGTCAGGTGTTAAGAACATTGGATGGATGTAATCCATCAAATTAGTAATTTCTCTAGTTTCCTGTGCGAGTTTTTTGGGTGGAACGTGAATTTCCTTCCAAAAGCAGTCTGGTAAATGTAAACAAATACTGAAAAGGCAGAAGGAGACCACAAGTTTCTGAGAGTCTCACCACTGCTGCTCGTTTTAACTCGGAGCTTGTCTATCAAAAGGCAGGAGTCAACTATCTGTGTGAGGAGGCCAGTCTCCTTTTGTGGTCAGAAAGGCGACCGCCCTGTGCAGGGAGCAGGTCAGAGCATCCCGCTCCCCGCAGCAGTTGCTGTAGGTGCCTTGAGAGAGCAGCCTCGTTAACAGGAGCGCGTAGATGCAGGAAATCTAAAGGCACGCAGGTAATAGCGGGGGAGTGAGGATGAGGAAGGAAAGCGGCTGAAAAGCACACTGGTGAACCAGGAGGTGAGAAGGTAAGATCATACTCGGTTCAAAGGACCTCATGTACTTGAAAGCAATCGGCTGACTTGGTTTGTGTGTGTGTGTGTGTGTAGGTGGCACAGTAGACATCACGGTACACGAGATCCAAGAAAACCATTACCTAAAGGAGTTACACAAGGCAACCGGAGGTGGATGGGGAGGCAACAGAGTGGATGAAAACTTCACCAATTTCCTCAAGGAAATATTCGATCATGGTGTGTGGGATGAATATATAAAAAGCCACCCTACCGAACTACAACATATGATGTACAACTTCGGTCTACAAAAATGCTCTACTAGCAGGGAGGAGGTCTACATACATTGCTACTACAACTTGACCAGAGTGGCGGGGTCCAAGAAGGACATCTCCCACTTCTTCGAAAAAGCAAAAGGAGCTGTGTGGTGTGATGGAATGATCATGATTACATATGAGAAAATGAAAAGCTTTTTTGACTACAGTATCAAAAACATCATTCATACTGTGAGGGAAATTCTTGACAAGCCTGAGATGGCCAAGGTCCAGTACATTTTGCTCGTGGGAGGCTTTGCGTCTAGCATTATCTTGAGAGATGCCATCAGTCAGGCCTTTAGCACAAAGTATCATATCCTCTGTCCAGTGGACGCCCAAGTGGCCGTTGCAAAAGGGGCTGTTTTATTTGGAGTCAATCCGCAAATTGTTGCCTCAAGGGTGAGTGCTCGAACATATGGCTTAGCAGTAAGTCAGGCGTTTGATGCTGCTATCCATGATGTCCGTAAACTAAGGGTCTCAAAAGCTGATGGCTATACTTATTGCACAGATCTCTTCAAGAAATTGGTGGGAATTGAGGAGTCGGTGAATATACATGAAATCGTCCACTATAATTTCCATCCAACAGAACCAGATCAGACGAGCGTATGCTTTTCCTTCTATTGTACAGAAAAGCAGGACGCTCAGTACGTAGATGAGGAAGGGGTGGAACTGCTTGGCTCCTGTATAGTACCAATGCCAGACACCAAGCTAGGGAAGAAACGCCAGCTGGAACTGGATATTAAATTTGGGCTGACTGAATTTAAAGCCACATGTACTGACACTACCTCCAAAGAGTGTCGGGTAGTTGTAATAGATTTTTTAGCTGTGTAAATGCTTGGTACATTGAGCAGCAGGGACAATAACTCTAGGGAGAGCACGGCTTTAGTGGGAGGCAATAACTACTACAATGAGGCAAACAGACCATAACGTCTATAATCCAACTTTCTTCTCACACAGGTAAGTAGTTGACTCGTCTGATTCTCTGGTTCCTTCCACTCCTCATCAACCACCTTTCCATCCAACACCTCTCTTCCGGTTGTATCTGGTAGCAGGTTTATCTGCTGCTTTATCTTTTGCCCATATAGCTTAGCCCGGTTGCATCTCTGAACACAATAGTTCGTACCACCACTATAATCATCTGTACTCTACCCGTGTTTGACACAAAGCTGCTGCACTTGTGTTTAACTTCCACATATACCAGCCCACAACCATTTCTTCTAGCCTGGTGTCTTCTTTCAGCTACATCCTCTCTTCCTCTGCTATCTGCCGACAGCCCCTCTGCACAGGCTCAGCACAGCGTGGCCTGCGTGAGCCCAGATTCATCCAAGGGTGTGATCCCGCAGCGTACAGGGTCTGGCTGGGGTGGAGTTCCCGTTCTTCACAGCCGCCTCGTGCTGCTGTGTGATTTACGACCAAAACGGTGGTGCTGGCACACCAATGGTTTAGCAACGGCTGAACGGTGCTCGCACAGCAGCAAGGCCGTCTCTGGTCCTCGCTCTGCCTCTGCGGCGAGGAGGCTGCCAGCGGGAGGGAGAGGCTGGGAGAGGACACAGCCAGCACAGCCGACCCCGGCTGATCAAGGGCATGATCCGTGCCCTGTAACCTCATACTCAGCAACAAAACCAGGGGGAGTTTCTCCAAAGTAGCTGTTGCTTGGACACTAGCTGGGTGTCGGTCTGGTGGTGGGATGCGGTGACTACCTCTGCATCACTTGTTGGGGGGTGGGTGGGTTGTGTTGTGGATTTTCTTTCCCCTTCACTAAGGGTGTAGAGTTTCCCTGCTGAACACTGGCCTGTCCCAGCGCAAATACTTGGTTAGCTGGATACGCTGCACGAAAACTCAGTGCTGGCACCTTCGTTAGCTGTCATGACTGTGCTAGAATCACTGCTAGCCATGTCCTTAATGTTGTCTGTCATTAAAGCAGCATTCAGAGGACTAATCTGTATATACACTATGCCCTACGATGTATAAAAGCGGAACTGTTTTCAATACATCGCCTTTGTTCGCACATTTAAAATCCTACGTGTGCAATAAAAGTACTCACAACGGAACCCTGCGTAGATTTCTATCGTGCCAGATGGTATTTCTCTCTAAACTATGTGGGGGCCACTCCAAGTGGCAAGGGCCCAAAAAGCTGAGTACTCCTGCTCTTTTCTTACCCTTTGGACCTGCTACTGTCACCCATGCAAACTGCAACACAGCTCTCTCCGAACTGGAGGAAGAAGGGCGGCCTGGTCGCAGCTGGAAACGCGGCGTCCGCCTGCCCCAGCTCTTTCCACCCATGTGCTGTGTGGGTCTCGGCATTCAGACATGACACCAACAGTCATGACTGCAGCTCCTAATCTTGTTTTGACAAGCCGGTAATGCCGATACCCCCGGGTACCGAGCAGGAAGCAGATGCAGGTGTTTTTTATCTCTGCAAAATCAGCACTGAGTGCCTGCATCTCAAGTTATGCATCCAAGAAACCTGGCAACACCTGCTGTGGGGGCTCTAACCTCAGTCTGACAGTACGGGGGCGGTGTGGGAAAATAGGAGTTATAGCTGCTGGGCCCTTTCCAGCCATCCTCTACAACAGGCACGTCTGCTGAGCTGGGGATTACCCCTGTGGCGTAGTAAACGGGGTGGAGTATTTATAGTAAACAGGAAATGTAAGTAACAGATCACGAACCCTCAGAGAGAAGAAAACAGGGGCAGCTTTGCAGCGCCTGTGACCACCAGCGAGCGTGGCAGGCAGTCGTCACTGCCGGATCCTAAATGGCCGGGCTAGTAGAAGATGCCATCCCTTTCTGGCGCCAGAGCTTGTCTGCCTCCTGCCTAAAGCACACGTTTCTGAGGAACAGAAACGTAGCAAAACCCACTTTGCAGAACCACCACCTGCACCGCAGCAGGAGGCACGTCCTCTGCTTGGGGCCAGGGCCAGGAAAAGCTTGGCCACAGTACGCAGCCTGGAACACCGCCACCATGCTCCCTGCTCGGGATTTCCCAGCACCCTCTGACCCCCCCGCCTGACCCTGCCAGGCGAGGAGCACCGCGGCCGTGGCCAAGGCTGTCTCTGCAGTGCTGCCCAGCACCCCGCTAGGAAGTACTGCTCCGCAGGCCGCAGGAATTACACCTAAGAGCATGCGCCCCGTTCGGGGTATTAAACAAAACAAACTGTGGGACAGAAAAGAGAAGTAAACCCAGCACACAGCCTCTTCCCCTGGGGTGGGGGGTGAGCGTTGGCAACTGCGCGATGACTTTACGATTAAACCACACATTTTTAACAGCAATGCCATTTCAAGGCCAGAAAACCACAGGCTTCAGGGACTTTTTTGTTTTGGTGTCTAGAGACCCCTGAGGTGTAGTACAGACATGTATGACCCTATTACAATCACAGGATGGTTTGGGTCGGAAGGGACCTTAAAGCCCATCCAGTTCCAACCCCCCTGCCATGGGCAGGGACACCCTCCACTAGGGCAGGTTGCTCAGAGCCTCATCCAGCCTGGCCTTGAACACTCCCAGGGATGGGGCACCCACAGCTTCTCTGGGCAACCTGTCCCAGTGCCTCACCACCCTCTCCAGGAAGAATTTGTTCCTGACATCCAATCTAAATCTCCCCTCTTTCAATTTAACCCCGTTACCCCTTGGCCTGTCACTACAGGCCCTTGTAAAAAGTCCCCCCCAGCCTCCTTGTAGCCCCTTCAGGCACTGGAAGGTGCTGTAGAGATGTCAGAACTTTCAGAGGTATTACGGTCTCCATCTTACAAGCACTCGGCAAATGTGCAGGGTGAAAGTAGAAGATAATTTACCAAAACAGTAAAAGTAACACGTGAAAGGAAAGACTAGAAAAGCGTGTCACTTGGAGCGCGGTGGCGTGCTGGAGGGCACCATTGTTCTGTCTGTGCAGGATGAGGCCAGGGACTGCCCTGTGCTGCTCGGCACCAGACAAAATGGACCCATTGCACCCCAAAAACTGGACCAACCAGGTGAGTTTATGGTGCCTCTGCGGGAACACGTTTAAGAAAGGGCAGCGAACGCTGAAAAAGGAGAGACAAGGCCAGAGCAGGTAGAGCACCCAAAGGGGCTGTGATCGGTGGAAGAGCCCATGCTGGAGCAGTTGAGTAGGACGCAAGAGCAAAGGAACCCCCCTGCACCAACCCCCAGCTCCTGCACTGCCCATGGTCTCTCCAAAGGGCCTGGGTGTATCCTGCAGCACGGGAGCGGAGAAGCAAGGTGGGGGGTGGGAAAGAGAGGTGTCTAAGTGTTGGCTGGTTTGTTACTTGGCAATAAATGAATCTGACTGAAATTTCCCAACTCAAAACGGGCATTCTGTGGCCCGCGACAGGACGTCTGGGAATGTACTGAGGGAACGAGCCCCTCCGTACTACAGTGACACAGACGAGATTGGGAAGAGCAGAGGAGACGTCCCCCTGCACAGCTAAGGTTTGCTTGGGAACTGCTGCAAACAAAAACCTAAGGGGAAGGGAAGAAAGGGCGAAAAAGGAAGCTGAAGAGTAAAAGGCTAAGAAAGTGAAGGGCTAAGCTGTATCCTCGAGAAATGTGCATCACTACCTGAGCTCAGGCCAGGGCCCCAGGCTCACCACCGTGCTCCAGCTTCTCCCTCCGACAACTGTCCACAGCAAGTCAGGGTGCACCGGGATCCACGGGGAGAACGTGACACCTACACAGAGGAGGAAAGTGGCAACACATTCACATCCCAAAGGAAACCCAGCTCTACCTTCACTCTCTGGACCTGCCTGAGCCCCTTTCCCTTTGGCTAAAATTGGTGCTGCTCTTTCTTCCAGCGCTCGCTCCCTCCCAGATCACCCATGACAAGCACAAGACGCGCATTCTGCTCTCAGCTAAACACTCGGTGCTTTCCCTAATGAGCTCCTCCCAGGCGGTTGGGGCTCCCGAGGCCTGGGAACTTCCAACTCCCGTGGGGGCTCTCCTGAAATCTGGGACATTTCTCTGAGGATGCTGGGCTGAGAAGGCAGAAGGCTGCACAGCTTTCTATCAGCCCACTCGCCTGCTGTGGTGAAAAGGAAGAGGGAGGGAAGGGAGGGGGTGCAGTCCTTGGAGGCACCCCTCGGCAGCAGTGGGACACAACCCACCAAGACCAACCTCTGTGAGGCTGTAACCACCACTTCCCTTCTGCCGCGGGGTATTGGGCTGGTTTTGCTCGCTGTGCCGCACATTTCTCCCTCGCTCCCGCTCCTTCCCTCCTCTAAACCACCCCAAACAATACGAGGTTTTGTCTGCACTCGGCGTCCAGCAGTTCCTCAAGCCCCTTAACCCTCATTTCATCTGCATGCCCTGGGCTTAACATTCCTGCCAGTGGTTAAGCCCAGGCGCCGCATGGATAATCCAAGAATTTTTTTGCCTCTGGCTCCAAGCGTCCGTGACAATAACGGGCCCGTACGCAACATCTCCAGCTCTGCACTGGCCCTTCTCCTGCCCCTCTCTCCATCCCAGGCAGGTAGGGCTTTGGGATAGGACAGAGATCCCGGCTGCAAGCCAGGGGGATTAGGGTAGCAAACTGCCAGTGCTTCCAGCCTGGGTGTCCTGCACCCATTTATCTCCTGCGTTAACATGACATGTCTTGCCAGGGCACTGCAGCCACGGATGCTGTGACCACGCTGCCATCACTGTCCCCACAACGGTGTTGTTTTGGGCTGGCGATGCCTCCCACCCGCCCGGTTCCGACGCTGGAAGCAGCCACGGGGTGAGCCCCTGCTAAACTAGAGGGCTGTGGGGAAAGCAGTGACCGCAGCACGAAAGCGGGACTGGAGGAGCTCCTGGCGCTGGAAACGGGATCTTTGGACTGAAGGAGCAAGAAGTGCTGGGAAGAGGGGACGGAGGGGCACCACGGTGCCCATGGCACAGCAGCGCTCTTGGGAGCAAACCAGGAAAACTAGTGCTCGGGCAAGGATCGCCCTCGGGAAACAGAAGCCAAGCACTGGCCTTGGCAGGGGCGAGAGGGGAGGAGAGCTGATCTTTTTCTTCTGCACTGAAAACTCCCTTTTCTCCCCTTCTCTCCTCAGACAGCGAGATCTTTGCTCTGGCACCTGACGCCACGGCGGGAGTGCGAATCCTCCCTTCTCATGTGGTTGGTTTCTTTCCTGATTAAAAGCGATTAGGCAGCCCTAAAGCCTGCAGAAATGTGACTGAGGGGAGCGGAGACAAAGAGGCCATTCAGGATCTCTTAAATCCCCGGAGCAGTATTTAGAGAGCCCCCAGGAGAGAAGTGGAGCAGAACCGCCCCACCAGGACCTCCCTGTCCTCCTCCTTCCCGCTGTGCCCTGCGCTGCAGCCGTCTCCCCCACCATGTCGTTCTCCGAAGCAGAGGTGCAAAGTGCCCGCGGCGCCTGGGAGAAGATATATGTGGATGCCGAGGACAACGGAACGGCTGTGCTGGTCAGGTAAGGAAAGAGCCCCTCCCGCTGCTACCCCAGAAGCTTGAAGGAGGAATGGCAAGAAGGACGGAGTTACCACCTAGGAGCACGACTCGAGGCGTTTCACGCAGCCCTTGCCGGGAACACTGTGGTTTGCTGTGGTTTATCCCACCTCAGGGAGGGAACAGGGAAGGGGAGAGAGCCACACAAAGAAAAGTAAAAGGAAAGGTGGAGGGGGTGGGAAGGGAGAAGAGATGAGAAGTTTCTTCACCCATGTAAGGTAAAGAAAAGAAAGCGTGGTATGAAAGAGAATGAGAGAAAAACTTCACCTCGAAGTCCATTCATGGTTTATCACACTTGCATTTCTCTCCTGATTCTCCTTCAGTCCTTCCAGTCCACAGCCCATCTGTTTAACTGCATTGTACCCCTCCTGTGGGCTTTCCTCTTTTAGCTTTCAGTCTGTTTTCCTCTCTTCTTCCATAAGGCAGAATTTTCTTCTATTCCCCTTCCCCATATCCCTCTCTCAGCTGGGACCTCCCCACGCACGGATCAGTCCAAATACTTTTTCTGGTTGTCATACCTTCACCACTCCCTCTGGCTTTCTTGTACATCCCGTCTTGTGCCTGGATCAGCCTCAACAAGCGTTATGCACTGCTCTTTCCTTCTGCAATCGACACAACCTGAGGGCAGTTAGGGTCAGACACGCAGCTATAAAACGTTAGTAGCATCCACTGGCTTGGCTCCCTTGGGCAATTCACTCCAGAAGATTTTGTCTTGGTGTCTAACAGACCCAGCCCTGCCTTTAGAGAAGTTTCGGGCTCCCCAGTACAGGAGAGACATGAACATACTGGAGAGAGTCCAGCAAAGGGCCACAGAGGTGATGAAGGGACCAGAGCATCTCTCCTGTGAGGAGAGGCTGGGCGGGCTGGGACTGTTCAGCCTGGAGAAGAGACGGCTCCACGGATCTTATCATTGTATATAAAAACCCAAAGGGAGGGTGCAAAGATGGCAGGGCCAGGCTCTTCCCAGTGGTGCCCAGTGACAGGACCAGAGGCACTGGGCACAAATGGAAACACAGGAGTTTCCCTCTGAACACCAGGAAACACTTTTCACTGTGTAGTGACCGAGCACTGGCACAGGTTACCCAGGGAAGTTGTACAGTCTCCATCCTTGGAAATATTCAACAACTGTCTGGACATGGTGCTGGTCAACCAGCTCTGGGTGATCCTGCTTGAGCAGGGGGTTTGGACCAGGTGACACCCAGAGGTCCCTTCCACCTCAATTGTTCTGTGACTCTGTGAAATGAAATATGGATTGTGCTATTTCAGGTGAATAACCGATTTATCCAACAGAGTAAACTGCTCTGGGGAGCTTGACCGAGCTGCCTGTAACTGATGTATTATGCAAGGCAATTCCTTTACAAGTGCCACTGAATTCCACTACTTTGGAAAAAAATAAATGAGCAGTACCGGTACTCAAACAACAATCCATCACAGGCAGTAAGAAAGCTTTGGGATGGACTCTGGGGAGAGGTTAATTAACAAAACTAACAGTGGGGTTTCTCCATGAAAACACCCAGCGAGAGCACAGTGTAAGTATCTGCTGCCCAGAACATCTCAGGGAATACCGCGCTGTCACACTCGCCCTGTGCGAATGCGCTCCCCCTTCTCTGTGGGTGTTATCTCCACCTAACGCTGAGTCTGCATTGAGGGGATGTTTACTTTAGAAGCAGCGGAATAACTTCAGGGTTAGGTAGATTTTTATGGTGGAGTGAGCAAAGAGAAGTGCTCTGGGGAGAGGCGAGGGGGTGGACAGGCTGCTGTGGGCACAGGGGCTGTGCACAAATGGGAAGGACAAAGGAGAACCTAGAAACGCAGGGGAAAGAGGTGTCTGTTCTAATAGAGAAGGATAGCTCTCATTTCTCTACAGGATGTTCACCGAGCACCCAGACACCAAGTCCTACTTCACACACTTCAAAGGCATGGACTCCGCCGAGGAGATGAAACAGTCGGATCAGGTCAGGGGCCATGGCAAGAGGGTTTTCACCGCCATCAATGACATGGTGCAACACCTGGACAACTCCGAGGCTTTTCTTGGGATAGTGAACCCACTCGGCAAGAAACATGCCACCCAGCTGAAGGTCGACCCCAAAAACTTCCGGGTGAGCCAGCAGCCGTCTTCCCAGCGGCTGTAATTGCGATGGGAGGATGTCTTCCCCTTGGAGGGGTACAACTGCACAGAACAGGCTTTGTATATGTAGATATATATATGCTTCAGGGAGTGGAGATGGTGGAAGTTAAGGCGGTTGATGGTGGAAGGTAGCAGGAATGAGAGATCTGGCACCAGTTGGGAAGAGGGCGCCTGAGCAGCAGATGTGATGCAGGCAGGTTGGCTCAGGTGGGAGCTGCAGAGCCGCCCACACGTTGTAGTGGGTTTTCTTGGTGAAACAGGATCCTCACACGCTTGTCAATCAGTAACAAGCCACAGAAAAGAAGCTTAACACTGGACTTCAGTCCATGATGTCTATTATTCTCCAGTAACAGGAACTGAGCTTTTCTAGGACAGCCAAACCAGCTGTTAACGAGCAACAATGGCAACAGCATTGCCATCTCTAAATGAACACTGGTAACAAACACAGGATCCAATGACTTGCCCAAGCTCACCAAAGGTCCCTAGCGGGGTGCATTTATAACTGTCTTGTCTGCCTTACACAACACAAAATGCAAAAAAAAAGGCACCTTTTGGCAAAGGTCACTCAAGCACCAGGAGGGTGGTTTCCAAAGCAGCGGGCCCAATTTTCAGTAAGTGGGAGAATAAATGAGGATTTCTGCCTGGAGAGATCCTGAGAAGCCTCTATCAGGGTAAAGACGCACACAAAATAATAAATGCTGCACGGAAAAGGAGCTGACAATTCAAACTATACCACCTACCTAGCGACTCTGGAGACATACAAACCCTCGTGGCTACAGAGTGCTAGGTAGCTAATGAGCAGGAAGGAGTAGGAAGAAATTTACCCCAGAAGCCACATATTCCATAGGTGTCCAACACGGGGCTCCTCGTGGCCTCTAAACATTTGGGACAGGCCACGGTCAGGTGAAGGATTGCCACAGACGGAGCAAGCGAGCCGGTCCTGTACAGCAGCAGTCTTTAAGTGACTGTGTGTACGGGTGTAGTCAACTAGACACAGGAGAGTTGGAAAAACAGCAGCGACTGCGTTTTTTGGTGAATTCTGCAATGCACCTAGTTTTCCACCACCTATCTCAATCTCTGCATGCTCTACGCCGCTGAATTTTCCACCCTGCAAAAAACATGTATTTTGATCTTGTGCATCTAATGTGGAGGAAAGCTCACACTGCTTGTTTCTTCCCTTCTCCTTGTTTAGATTATCTGTGACATTATCTTGCAACTGATGGAGGAGAAATTTGGGGGAGACTGCAAGGCTTCCTTTGAGAAGGTGACCAATGAAATCTGCACTCACCTGAACAACGTCTACAAAGAGGCCGGTTGGTGAGGATGTGTGACTTCCACGTTCTCCAAACGTCCCGCCAGCACTGATTTGCTGCTTTTGGGCTTCCAGCCACAGTTGGAAGAATGAAAAAGTATAAAAAATACAAAAGCAAGAAATGGGCTTATATAATATAGATATTAATGTCAATAATTGCCTTAGCAAACTGAGTTTCTACAGTTAAATGAAACCTGCAGATACATCAAAACCAACCAACAAATCCTGATGTGCTTTGCAGCATCCGTGCTCCGGGTGTGTTCCTCTGGCCACAGTCCTTGGAGACTACATTTTAAGACGATGGCTTTAAGCCTGCTGTTCCTGAGAGACAGACTTGCTCCTTCCAGCAGCACCGGTCAAGAGAGGTACCAGCAGCTCTTTTTCTCAGCTAACACCTCTCCATCCTCGTGAACGACAAGCAGGAGACAATTTTGAAGCACCTCCAGGGACTTTGTAGAGGTCGTTACTGAAGAGACACGGGCGTTGTTCCATTTTTGAACTAAACCAGTGAGGGGAATGGCGTATGGGAAAGACTAACGTCGGAGAAAGACACGGAAAACGTCCCGTTCTGTGTGAGCCAGCGAGTTCCCCAGCCTGGGGAGAGGTTTCTTGAAGCAACTCTCAGCGCAAGGGAAGGCAACGCAGAACGCGGCCACCACCGGGTCCCTCTGGGCAGGGATGAACATCTCCAGCACATGGATTTCATGGTGCGACTCCCAGCAGATTGCTCTGGCCACGTACCCAGGAGAGGGCAATAGTTCCAGAGCTCACCATCTCCTGTGCCGCTCAAAACGCGTGGATAGCTGAGGGAGGTTGCTGCCCCGCGGAGCGGGTGGCGCGGTGGGCTCGGCTCAGGTTGGGATTGTTGCGGTGCTGCCCTCATCCCGTACTGTCGCGTGGCCTGAGCCTCCCATCAGCGGCAACCGAGTCCCAAACTGTTTAATTGCTTTCCCTTGTTTTCCTTGTATTCCTTAGACGTGGTGAAATCATCAGCTAATAACTGCAAATAGCCACATGCCGTTTTGCTTCAGTGTAACGCAATAAACGCAGAGCAAGCAGACGCGTCTTCTCGTTTGTAGCAGGGAAAAGGCGCTCGCGATGCACGGGAGCCGTAGCTGGTTACAACGCAGTTACTGGTGGCACTGGGGGGGTTTACCGAAACCAGCTCAAGCTCCCACCCAGCCACCCATCGCACTTGCAGCAGTCAGCCTCCTCGGGGGGCGGGAAGGGAAGCTTTTCACTTGGATCATGATGTAAAAATGCAGCATTCTCCTTCATTTGAAGTGTACTTTTCCTCACCCATCCCATTTGTTTGGCACAGGACGCTGAAATCCCACAGTCCAGAAGGTGAACTCTTGCTGGAGAGGGAGGATGGGGCAGGCTGCTTTATTTGATTTGGTAATTTATCCAGCTTGGGAAGAATCGTGGAATCATAAAAGGGTTTGGGCTGGAAGGGCCCTTAAAGCCCATCTAGTTCCAACCCCCCTGCCATGGGCAGGGACACCCTCCACTAGAAGGGGAAGCGTGTTGCACAGCATCGTCAAGTACTGTAAAAAGAGAACGAGACTTGTAAAACAACCATTTACAGCCTCAACTCCCTTCGAAGGAGTACAAGTAGTTAACACTCTGAAAAGCTTAAAATCATTTCCCCTTTTTGTTTTCCTGCTGTAACACACACCAAGAGCGCTACTGGCCGTGACGGCGGGCAGCTGTAGGGACGTGCTCGCCATTGCCGGAGGCACGCTGGGCCGGCAGGGGCCTGACCACACTGGCCGACGGCTTGTGGCTCCTGAGTTCCCCGCTCCTGTGAGGGAGGGAGGCGTAGCACAAGCAAAGCGTGTGAAACAAACTAAACTCAGCCTTAAGTAAAGATGGACTTAATTTTTAAATCCATTTACAAAGTGGGGGGCACATTAAATTTTAAGTATTTGTGTGACGTGAGCGGTTTAGGAGTACATGGACTTTATTTTCTTTTGTTTAGCTGAGATTTCAAAGGACAGTGGGGAGTTTTTCCAACAGATCTGAGGACACCTTGACATTGTGGATACCCGAGCTGAGTTCCCAGATTTCCAGCAGCCTCACTGCACAATCCTGCCTGACCTGCCTTGTACCTCACCGTGTCTCTGCAAAACAGCAACAGTCATGTACTTGGGAGGCAAACCACACATCCCCTTTACTTCCTGAACCCGTAAACACCCCGTGCTATCCATACCGTATGCATCCTTAGGGATAGCTTTGATCCTGTGAAGAGAAACCTTAGCCAAATTCCATACCTAAATGTAGAAGGGATTTCCCATGGAGCACCTCCAGTGAGTGGGACCAAAGCCCCCACACCAAGCTTTGTGGCTTTTGTACCGCCCGTGGGACATCAGGAACATCGGGGTGAGATGACAAACCTGCAACGCAGCATGAGTAGTGTGACAAGTGCCTGTGAGAGGTTAAATCAGCCAAGTGCCATGGAGCCACCTTTGTGTCTGACCTAAACCACAACAGCGCAGACACACGGAAAATACTAAGAAATGGGAAGAGGAGCGAGGGAGACTCCTGGAGTGAGTTCAACCCCTCAGCTAATAAATCAAAGTGCTTTGCCAGTCATGTTGCTGGAGAATAAAAGAGCCCCATAAGCAAAACTGGACCTTGGCGACACAACCAGACACTTTCCAGATTCAAAATATCCCCTGAAACACTGTAAAACCACATTATTAAATTCAGTTCATTGACTCTGTTGAGTGAACTCAGACATTCCAGTGAGGGCAGGTTTGGGAAAGAACAGGGAATAGGAAACAAATAAAGGAGCACAAAGAGATGAGAGAAATTGAACTTGAAAAACTCCAGCTGCTGTGGTGACAAAGCAGGAACTTGCCTGGAGGAAGGTGCATGTGCATGGCATCCCTGGAGTCCAGCAATGCGCAGCAGCGTCACCAGACCACTCTGAGACAAGGGGTATGAGGCATTTAAGCCTGACAACGTTCTTGCTGGAGAGCCCAAGCCAAGCAGCCTGCCCAGAGCACGGGCAGCAGAGAGGCTCAGCGAGGTAAGCACGGGCAGGGGTACACATCTCAGACATCCCAGGGCTGCCTAGAGAGTGGACTAGAGACCTTGCAGAGGATTTGGGGAAGCTCCTAGGAAATCCTTCCAGCAAGGTCCAGAGGAGAACGCTCCCTTGCACCCACTCTTCCTGCTTGAAGGCCGTTTGTGTTATGGGCGACTGGAGCGAAGGGTTGCTTGAGCTGTTCTGCTGTAGAGCTGTGGACGTAGGAATAGATAAAGCCCTCCGAGGTGTTACTTCACACTGAAAGAGTAGGGGCAGCTCCTAGTTGCTGTTTGAAACACGTAGTGATGGGTAGAAGGCGGTGAGGGTCTGGCCCAGACACAAACATGCTGGGAGCAGCAATGTTTCTGCCCCACACTTGGTGCCCAGGTGGTTACTTCTGTCAGAGCTGGAGAGGAGCCCTGTTACACCTTCCCAGCCTTCCTGGTTAAACTGCAGGTAGCACAGGGCTGGCAACAGCAAATGCCAAATGCCCGGAAGCCAAATGCCCATCCATCAGGCGTTGTACTCCGGCATCCTGTAAAAGCAGAGCTGTGACGCATGCTGCAAACCAAACCAAAGCCCCTGGACATATTCTAACCTTCCCAGTTTTCAACACTGTAAAACTCCTTTTTTTTCATAACAACATCCTGCTTTAGGGAAGGGGGATGTTAGCGAAGATGCCTTTTTTCATTACCTTAGCTAAAGCTAACACTGAGTTAATGAATATTGGTAATTAGAGTATCACTGAGGCTCAGTTAATCTTTTATGCCTACCAGAGCACTTTCAGAGCAGGTCTGAGCCAGTTTAGGGCACGGTTACACTGGTCAGATTGCACGTGGTCAGTATCAAACGAGCGTAAGACACACAGGAGTGATTTTTTATCCTGGTGTAAGCCAGCAGCATCCTAGACTGAATCGTTTGCTTACTCAGCGGGCAGCAGCAATAGCAGCCCCATTGCACTGCAAGAATACTTTGCATGCTTGCCTTGGAGAGCCCAGGATTCTGCTGCCCCTGGAAGTGTTTTCCCAGGTGGAAGCACTGCTGTGGTGTCTCACAGGCAGCATCTGGGTGCTTCATCTCCTCCCCGCACAACCACGTGGGAGCACACGAACCAGGGACACGCTGACGGTGATGCCGGTCTCCATCCAGCCTCCCCAGGCCTCACTGCTGATTGCTGCCGTCAGGCAAAGCAGGCCGATCCCAACATCACACTGAAACTTCCCGGTGGCATGGGCCACCAGCAGGACTTTGCACGGGGTGACAGGCAGGGGTGACAGGCAGAGGCAGAATTTTAGGATGAGAAAGAGAATGGCTGTGGGACATTGAAGCCGACACCCGGATTACGGTCCCATCCTCCACCAAGGCAGCGCCTGCCCTCCCGTTGGAAACCAGCAGTTCCTTACTCCGGTCGCTATCGCACACCAGTTTGAGCTTAGGAAACGGCAGCGCTTCAATCAGCGACAGCAGTCCGATGCTAAGGCCCCAGCCCAGTTGTCAGCTGCCAGTGATGGATACGCAGAGGGTCCAGGAGGCCTGTGACGCTGGTGCTGTGAAGTTTGCAGCCGCTCTGAGCCAGCACCAGGGCAGTTTCTAACCTGCGTGCTCCTAACACGCAGCACCATCAACACTTGGCTGCAGCCAGTGTTTGCCAAGTGCTGGGCAAGGGCTGTACAGCCACAGCAGCTCCTGCTGCCGTCAGGCCCTTTTTCACCTTGCCTGTGGCCAGCCCTGCTTTGTTGCCAGCTAATCCCCATTCCCCACTGGTGCACTTCCTAGGACACGGCTTGCCGGCACAGCACCACTGAGAGCCTGGGGAAGCGGTTTGGGACTGCAGTTACCCCAGCAACGGGAGGTGAAAAGCCAGAGCCAGGAGAGACAAGCCATGAGAGGATTTTCTAATTGCCCGCTGCCGGTCCATTCTGTGCCCACAGAAGGGAAAGCAGGGATAAAGAGAACAGCCTCGGGTAGAAACAAACATTTCTCCCTCTCTCCCTTTGTATTTCCAGCTGCTGATCCAACTCCTGCCCAGCAATCCCCTGCCCCTCAGTTCTGCAGGCTGATCTCCAGGTCTTAGTGAGAAGAAGAACTAAAGAATTGCATCAACGGCGCAAGAATTCACTAAAAAGCAGGTAGGAAAAAAAGTGATCGAAGCAAAAAGCCCGCAAGAACCATACAGGGCTGAACACAGATCCCATTAACACGTTTTATAACCCACTGCACGAAGAGAAATGAACCTCTACCATTTGCTGAACAAAGAACCGTACTGGGGAAGGTGGGATGTGAAATGTGGGACGGAGAATAGTAAACCGGGTGCGTGAGGGGGTTACCAGGTGCTGCAGACCCCCGCCCAACACCCTACACACTGCCATCATCTCTGGCATGCAGCTCACTCCGCATTTACGCTTCGTTTAAAGCTAACCGCAACTGCAATCTGCTTGGACCCCCAGGTCACAGAGCCAGCACACACATCCCATGAAGTCACCTTCAGCATGGTGACAAGAAGCTCCTGTGGTGTTGAAGCTGCCACAGCTGAGCCATTTGGCTGGAGGTACCCACCCACACCCTCAGCTGCCCCCCACCAGCCCCAGGGGTCTCAAGGAGTTGCTACCATTCTCCCTTCAGCTGAACAGGTAATCCCTGCCCCAAGGCTACTTGAGGTTGCCTCTGGCTTCAGGAGGGAGTTTGGGTATTTTCTTTCAACGCCCCTGGGGCAGGATGGAAGGTGCCTCAAATGTGCAGGATAGGTTGGGCAGCCAGATGGGCTCTGGGGTTTGCTCTGTAGCAACAGGAGGATAAATTCTGGATTTGCTACCTGACAGAAGGTGAGAGGCCAGGCAGGAAGAGCCTCCTCCCCCAGCTTCACTGGCAAGTCTGGTGCTGGGCAGTGCGATACGGCCACGCCAGGCCCAGCACCTCGGCTTGGAAACGTCACTGTTGGACCATACAGCTCCTCCGGCTGCAGTGCGAAAACCAACTCATGGATGTTCAGGAGAGGACCTCGTTTCTGGTCACGTGCCATCCTCTAGCTGCTTACCACTTAGTGTCCTGTTTCACTCTCCCGACCGGTAATCCAGAGCCAGAGCTTTCAGACGTAGAGGAATAGCGCTCGCTGGCTCACTGCATTTCCCATGCTTCGAACAACGGAAACGATCTACTCTTCTTGCTCAGCGAGTACACCTGCAATCTGATAAATACTGCCATGAAGCTACAACTGTGTCAGCTGAATTTCAGAGATGCTCAGCTACAGCATCCGCAGGTCTCCCAGGCCGCTCCTCCCTTCCCATTTCGTGTGGGTCTAGCACCCTGCCTCCGGCCCTCTTGGTCTTTAAGAATCAACGGCCAAACACCCAACGGAAGGGGAAAAGCAGCACCAACAGGCTGGGGGTGGTGACTCCAGCATGCCGGGGTGCTGCTCAGCAACGGGAAGCCAGCGCAGCTGCGGCTGTGGGATGCATTTGACCTGTGTTAGTGGCTTCCTGCCCATCATACTTATGATGGTTTGAGACCAGAAGTCAGATTTAATTAATTCGGTTCTCTTCCTAATTGCACTCCAGTCCTCATTTCAGACGTAAGGCATGGACTTCCACATGGAATTCAGGTTATTTTGCCGGGATACCAGAGGTAACTCACCTTCTTTCTGTCTAACCTTGGTGTGGTACTTGGATACGACAAAGCTCACACCACCCCGTGAAAACTTACAAATACGGAAAGGCCCAAATCCAATCACCCATTCACAATTAAAAGGCATTCGTAAAATCCGTTGTATTATCCAGAACTGGCTAGAAAGGAGCCTAACCGGTGTTTTGTCACAGCATGCAATTCCCCCCATGCCCCCCCTTTTAGAATACGAAATTTCTAGTTGCTGGCTGCAGGGGGGAGACAGGTCCTCGGTACTTCTGGAATATTATTCATTCTAGGAAGGAATTCTAAAGGAGTTCGCAGTCCACTCAAGGGCAATTCTGCTTCGCAAGACTCATCTAGAAATGGCTGTTCACCTTTTGTCACACCACTAGGCTTCCAAGAACAACGGGGTGCCAACAGACCTTAGCAAGCACTTACCTGGAGCGCTCACGCCGGAGGGACAAACACTGGTAACTTACGTTCATCGCGCCACTGGCCCACGCAGGAAATCCATGTTTGGATTTCAAAGGGGTTAATAAAGAGAGTGTTAAGGAGTAGTTAGCCATCATTATTGCAGTATTTCTTTAGGAGCTTAAAAGGAAAAGAGCTCGGAGGGATGTGCTACGCTGGATACAAGTCCCTGCGGAGATGTAAAGGCCTGGTTCTAGCTTTCACTGCCAGCCAAAGTACTGCCGAGTTACCTCCGGGGTTAGCACTAGCACCCACGAGTTCTGACCATACCCAAGAGGCTACAGAAAAGACACTGAGGAATAAAGCACACAGTGAATTTATAGTGACAACACACCGCAACCAGCTGGCCTAGCGGTCACTTGCACTAAGGAGACAGAGAGGAGAGTCTGCAGAACCCGCTGAAAACACCAGTACGTCACTGTTAGCACTGCCCTAAGCATCAGTTAAGCAACTCACTGGTGCTATCTCGAGGAGGAGATTTTGCCAATCTCAAATTCTCCTGTACGAGGACAGGGTGTGTTTTAATAACTTATATGCCCCAAAGCACTTTCAACCCGGCAGAACCAACAGCACCCTTTGTGTTAAGGCAGATGGCAGATAAATGAAACGCCGCTTTTTGAAACTGGTCGTTAAGGAGTCAGTGGCTGTGCCAACATCATCACAATTCCACACGTTTTCACCTTTGAAGATCTTAGGACAGTCGGGATTGTAACAGACTGCTTCTCCTAGAGCATGTGTCCATGCTAAAACTCGGAGTAACCAAGTGTTAGTTTTTAAATGAACGAACTGCCCAGTAACCACCTTAAGAGACCCGTATATCCCTGTAAGTTATTGGACAATGTGGTTTCCTTTTTTACTTCTTTTTTTTATTATTTTGTTGTTCTTAATCTTTGTTTGTTGTTGCTGGTTTTTTGTTTGTTTTAATACAATTAAGAATGTGCCATTTACACCCCACAAGAAAAAGCAGAAAGAGTCCTTATGGAAAAAAACAAATATATTGAACACATACCAATCAAATGGTACAGATATGGGACTGGCTTTGATTTCAAAATTTAAGTAGAAATAAAAAAAGATGTAATGCAACAGCTGTTCATTTTCCAAATCTAAATAGGCACTGTAAAAAGACATTTCTGCTTTCTTCAGCACACATTCCTGTCTAAATGCTCCCACTGTAATCAACTCCTAGGTTCCCAAACAAAACAAAACAAAAAAAATCACTGGGAACATAACCTCAGAGTAAAAGTTAATATCCATCCGCCCACCCTCTTACAAAAAAAGCAAACAAAAAAAATTCCCCCAAAATACAACCTTTCAATGCTGCTGTTTTGACTGGAGCAGAATCAGAGAATTTATAAAGGTTCAAAAGCACCCAAGGCAAGTAGTACAATATAATTTGTTCACTAACTTGTATCGGAAAGGAGATTAAAAACATTGAGATCTGCATCTTGGTACATAAAACTGTTGTCCTGAATAAAGAGAAATCTTTCAGAAAAGTTTTACAACTTGGTGGAAGTCCAGGACCCAGCTTTAGGCATCATTAATTGATGGGGTTTAATTCTGACTTGGTTATAACCACTTTTATATACTGTACATCTACCCTAGTTGGATCAGTGTCTGGAACTGCTCACTGGTGTCCCTTTGAACAACTGTAAACTAAACCATAGTATGCAACTCCATAGGAAGCTAGAGATCAGGTGAATATACAGCCAGTTATATCTCCCCTGCTTCACGCTCTTCTGAGCTCCGTGGGTCTTCCGATCGGCCATTGGCACTCTCGTAAGAACGTTTCTTGTCTTTGAAATCGCGGGGTGACCTCTCTCTCGAGCTTCTCTCCTTATCACGTGATGTTCTATCACGATCTCTTGAACGTTCTTTGTCTCTGGAAGATCTTTCTTTTGAGGATCTGAAAAGCGCAGTAAATGGAGAACTCAACATTAGTCACGAATCTGTAGCTATCAAACAGCATTTTGATTCTACACTCTTGTTCTGCTTCCGACCAACTTTAGATTTACATAAATGGAAGTGTATGGGAAGACATTAGACATCGTTCCACTTTTCTCCCTTTCCTACTTTCAATTTCCAGAGGCAAATATTGACAGAGGTAGAATTTAATCTACGCGTATTACAGCACCCAGATTAAGTTCACCCTTATTTTCAACTCTCACACTCAAGCCTGCATTAACAGATGTAGTACTGTACAATGTAGTGTTGTGCAAGACTTCGTATCTGCAAACACGGAGATCCACAGGCATGACTTATTCCACAAACTACGTGTTAAGTAAGAAGAGGAGTTCCATGCCAAATAAGAAGTTAATACTTGAGTCAGTGGAGCTGTTTCACAACTATTTTGCACTGCAAGTCCCCTGCAGAAGTAACAACACTTTCCAAGTGGTTGACTCAACCTAACTGCAGGAACTAATCCAGGCAGACAGATAGGATGTGATGCCACCCACAGCTCTGGCTTTCCATTCAATGCATTTCTGGGGGAATGCAGGATGCATTCGTCCAGCTGCCCCATCTCCCTACGGGCGAATCCCTAATCAGCTGACAAGGGGGAAGACTGGCTTCAGTGAATCACAGCACAGCAATGTCAAAGTTGATACAACTGCTTTAGGAAGCAGCATTAATACCAGAAGACTCAGAACTAAAATACCATTCCTGTCTTTCTCAAGGGCAAGGTATAGGCTTCAGAATCCGCACCTCTACTAGACTTACACGATCTAGAATGCTTGGAAAGCATTTCTTCCCAACTGATCAGGCGGATGCTTCAGCAGAAACCCGCCCCCTTCACTTGGTATGTGGGGAGCATCCACAGTCATGTTCACCAACTATGAATCCTGTTACAATGTGTGATACAGGTTCCAAGACAGCATCCGTGGATGACTGCGCTGGGTCTGAGAACAAAAAACTAAGCAACCTTGGACAAAAATCCTAGGGCAGCTTTGGCAGCCTGGGAAAATCCGAGAGCAGCAAGTCAGAGTCGGGAAAGCAGGGAAAGATGTAGCTACACTTTCAAACCTTCCAAGGGGTTAACATGTTTGACTAAATGAGCCTGTACTCCCCGCTCAGCTTTCTCCTCCAAAGAAATGATACTGAAGCCTGTACTTCTCTACCACAGCAGAGAATTTGCAGAGAGGCAGGATATTATGTTGTCAATTAGGATCTGAAGGATATTAAAAAAACCCATTCATCTAAATGCTAAGAGTGGGATCTCATGCAGCTTTAAATGTCTGCAGTGTAGACATCTCAGCTAATCAGCCAGATTTCCTTGCAGAAGTAGTAAGCACTTTAAGACGAGACAAATCACGCCTTTAAAATAGACACAAAATTATGTCACATGAGTCTGTAACGAGACTCACGAGATTTATCTGACCTATTCATCTAAAGCCAGGTGAAACGAAGCCCCATCCTGTGATTTCAGGTACTCTATTTGCCCATACAGTGTCTGTATGCGAGTACATTAGCCCCTGCCACACGCATTCTTACAAGTGGGCTCACGCCTACTGACACAACACCTCTCAGCTCACCCACATTTACGTCTCCTGTCGTGATGGATCTCATCACTGACTACGCATCCCAACATCTAGCTGCTCACACTCACTTTCTCACTGCAAACCAAGAAGGAAAAATTCCATATTTTGTTTCTAATGAGATGAAAGATGATTCATTTTAGTTATTTGGAACTTGTAGCTAACAGCAAGGAAAAGCAGGGCTTTATTTAGACCTGCTCTTGATAAGCCAGTAATCCAAGTCTGGGTAGACCTAGGGTTCCTACTACCTCAGGCCCCTTGCTACTACCGGATGGGTTCTCATTATCTTAGACACGTGGCTACCCCTGCCAGGTACTCTGTGTATATTCAGTTGTGCCCACAGAGCGTGGAAGGCCACGTCTTATATTGATAGATTTGAAACGAGATCTCAGCCACTAAGAGATTTAAATCTATCCACCTGTTCATAGGGTGAATTACAGATGAAAGAAACCGTGTTTGTCAGACAAACTTGTGTATTATATATCTGGAATGGTCTCAGATATACCACACAATAAACACCCCTTTACTTTCAGAACGAAGAAATATCTGAGATGTGGCAGCTTTTCATTTTATGTGGAAAGCTCTTTGGAAATTACTTCTTGAAGAAGGGTGGACAGGAGAATCTGAAGGAACTGCATGGTTCGCTGCGAACAATAATACCCAGTGCATGTTCGCCTGTGATCATGTTGTTACACAGAACAAAACGGGAAAAGGACTTCCAGGAGAAGCACATCAAGTGCTTCTCTAGTGAAGAGTCCAATCGTCTAGTACGTTCACATGCTGAAGCCATAACGGATGCGATCAAAGCTGAAAAAAAACCCCCAGACACATAAATAGCTTTTACAGCAGGATTCAGCAGCCTACAGTAACTGTATTTTGCAGTACTTTAACTAAGCCCACAGATCGCACTGAAGGCTTTAGGTTAACACAGAATGATGCAACTCTTCCCACACAGCAACCACAATTCCACACTTCTCTTAAGGCCCTAGAATTAGTGGCACCATGGGCTGCCACTGCTGCAGCTTTCAGTTGTTTTTCTTTTGCTTCTGGTGTCCCGCTCTGATCTTGCGGCAAAAGCATCGTGTTCCCCAGATCTGAATTTATTTGGTTATTCAAAACCAAAAGGCTGTGACTCCTTCCTGAAGGAGTTAACTTGCTAGAATGCATCTTTTATTTTTCAGATTATTATTGGCCAGAATTCCTTGGGGAACTCAGTGTTTTGAGCTTCAGTGAGACAGGCTCAAATAAAAGTATTTTGTAACAGGATTTTAAGAAATTTCTCAAAATTAAAAAAGGAATACAAGAAAGATTTGGCAGTGAGTACTTCCCTGGACTACAAAAAGAGTTCAAGGAAATATAATATTTATTTACAGTATTTACATTTGAGCCTGCAAGTTCAGGTTTGCTTTGGATTCTGGCATCAACAGCAGTATGGTATCCGCAAGGAAGACTTCCCTCACACTTGTGTGAAATCAGCTCTAATAGCTAGAAGGGTGTCTCTACAAAGGAGGTGTCCAGCCTGGCTGCAGTTCAGTTGCCATCCTGGTCCCAGCACAGCAAGATCATAGCTCTAAGGATTCTTTAGTCTCTTGAAAACACAACATACATACTTTAAGAGCAAAAATTCTGCTTGACCTCCAAGAAGTAAGAGGTGTGAGCTGCTAATGAAGGTACAGCAATTTTTTCCCCTCAAGTAAACAGTAACACAAACCCCTTATTTGTACGAACACAGGTGCCTCATTCCTTCAGAGCAGGAACTGGCATCAGGAGAAATGTTTCCAGTACTGAACATTGTAAGGCTGAAATCTTGTGCCCTGAATATATTTTTTAACTCATTCACACAAAAAGATTGAAGGGCTTATCCTTTGGCAGCATCTTGCAAAAGGACACCGACTTCAAATCACCTTGTGCTTTTTCAATTCACCTTCGGCAGCTGAGACCGATGGGTTTACTGTTATATGGACAGCACCAGTGGTCCACACTATTACCCTGTTCTTACATATTTCTCTGCCATCATACCAGAAACGACGCGTCATTTGCATTGTGTGTCTCACACTGGAGTGTTTCCAAAACTACAATGAGAATCCTGGAACAATGAATCAGTATCGTTTTCTTTGAAGGACTTGAGTCTTGCAAGGCTGAAGAATTAAAGGCAATGTGAGCATACGCTCTATACGTTGGTTCACAGAAGTCAAACGCGTTGATTCAAAGGAAAGTGTCTATTTTAAGACAATAACAACAGATTGGAGTATTTGCAAATCTGCCATTGTGAACGCCTTGAACAGGCAGGCTCCTTGGGGTAACTGTGATGATAGGCTATAATCAAGATGGAAATTGCCAAGTTCAAAATGCTGAATTTAGGCCACTGAAGAACACCCTGAAGAACTTTAAATATCAGATACTACTGATTGTATCAGATACTACTGATTGTATCAGATACTACTGATTGTATCAACTAGAGTGCTGGACATTTAAGTTGAATCAATCTGCAACACAAAGAAGGGAACAAAGAGACGTGGACCAACATGCTTTCTTACAGAGCACAATGGGACTATGGTCCCCTACCTACTCCAGGAAATAAAAAGCTCAATTTCTAGGGCAAAGAGTCCATGAGACACTTGAACAAATTCCACATCTACTGCTCCATCACTGGTGATTTAACTCCTAAAATTATTTGAGTTGTAAACCCTGCATCTGTGGCCACTTCAAAACCACATCTTTCATCTTCCTGCAAGTTGACAGTGTCAGGGTTTTACAACTGGGCACCTCGTCCACTGTACTGCACGGAAATCTATGCCAGGGTGGCTGACCTACACGAGAACGGAATCCTGGCTACGAGCAGACCTCCCTACCAGATGCTTTGTTGTGCAATTCCAACACCCTTCTAAGTTATGCTTACCTCATTCATCTAAAATAAGGCAGCAAATCCTCGGGAGCAGACAGCTACCGAGTCATTCAAAAGCAGCAGCCCCAGACTGCTTTCTGCAGTAATCCTTCAATGAGGGGTTGAGTCACTTTCCTTGCAGAGCAACACCTTCAGGTGCAGTGCAACAAGTTCATTTTCAGGCATATCTCAACTTGTTTTTATCTGGCGCAGTACACAACAAATGGGCTCTGGTGCTGGGAACAAGAGCCCAAGGGAAAAACCAAATGGATGATTAAGACAACTGCTGGTATCCTTGGGTTCAAATGGAGATCACGGGATTCACTTTCTACGCTGCAGGAAACTGGTAGTATTATCAACTTAACACCAATACTTCATATCACTCCTCCAAAATAATACATAACTATTAAAACCAAAAAATCACTACTGTATGTCAAATCATAAATATGCTAAAGGCATAACTGAAATCTGAGTCTCCAAATGTGTTTAAATTACCAGGTGCTAAATGTAAACCGAGTATGAAAATTCTCATCATGCATCTAGAAAAAGCCATTTATTTCCAGGCCAACATTCACCTCTTTTTGGAGCTGCGTTCTCGGCTCCTCTCCCTGGAACTATGCCTGCTTCGATGATGGCTGCGACTCCGGCTGCGGGTGTTAGAGCGAGACCTGTGACGATGGCGTTTCTCACGGGATTTGGAGCGAGTTCTTCTCTTCCGCTCCCGAGAGGCTGAGCGAGACCGATGTCGGCGGCGATCTCGGGACCTAGATCTAGGAACAGAGCGGACTTAAACCAGACAATGCATTCACCTGGCTACTCTATCAGCGTAATCTGAACGTTACGCACTCCACGCGTAAGCAAACCTGTATAGAGAACGGTCTGCAGAGTTCAGAGGTATTGCACTGTCCCAAACAGAGGGGAAATCGACAGCAGAAATCCTACAAACTCCTTTGTGACTAATGCAGACAATTTTACAGTTAATTCATGACCGTGTGTATGGTTACAGCACAGCCAAATCGAGCTGCTGAAAGGAATTAAAAATATGGAAGAAACCCCTACTTTTTCAAATTTTAAAAATCTTGTCTTTATCAGGCAATGTTGTAGAACTCCGTGATGCAGTGAACAGGGATCATCTGTCAGAACCTAGGTAGTATGATGTTCTGAGACAACAGGACTAATATCCTTCCCCGTAGCTACTACAATAAAACTGATCTGGAAGGTTCTAAACACCATACAAACTCATTATACCTCACTGGTGACCTTCAGCTGCGGGGGGGTGAGGAAGAAAATTCACACTATTGATGGGTCATCTGTTGAGAGTTAACCTGGCACTTAGGATTTTAAGAACATGGGTTTTTACCAAAAGGTATGAACCAAAAGCTTCTGTTTTGAAGGAGGAGCAATTCTCTGTGTTGGAAGTGTTATTTGGGACAAAAAGTTGCATTGCAGTAGCCACAACGTAAATGTACACATATAAAATCAGTAGCATGGTGATAAATACTGTATAAACACACAGAGAGGTGACTATGTAACAGAATGCTTTGTCTGTAATGATGGACATCTTAAGCTAGTAGTGCCAGACACACTTATGTTCCAGCTTGTGAAATGCTGGCTTCACTGATGGTATTCTCTGTCTGCAGATTTATATACCTTTTGGTATGCTTGCTGTGGGATCTGGACCTGAAACAAATGGAAAATAGTAAAACCAATTTTTCTTACAGAATCTTATTATGAAATAAAGTACAATTTAGTAATAATAAGCCAAACTAGTTGACCTCTTATTATTGTTTTTCTTACTTTACTAGCAATTATTTGAAGGCCTTTATTTGATGTTAACATTTCTGTACCATATTTATCAGGAAACACATCCCTCTGAGAGCGGTTTTGTGTGTGTTTGGTTCTTTTTTAATTTATTTTTGAGCCCCCCATACTACAAACCCAAAAGAATATCTAATCTGCCTTTTTATTCCCATCCCTCCCACAGAAAAAGCTTACAGTTCAAGTCAATACTTGTATTTCTTGTCAGGCATGTATTATCAGACTGCACCAGAGTTCCAAGTTTACAGTGGTTAACCTCTCAAGCTGACATGTCAGAAGACCTGCAGTACAGATTCCATGCCACTCTAGCCCCACAAGGCCTGGAAACTACTGTTTCATAGAAGAGCAGGGAATTACTTTCCTCAGTCACACATTCAACTACTTCCCATAAGGAAAGTTACTAGCATCTACACAGAGAATCTCTAACATCTAAGAGCTGTGAGAAACTCACGTGTTCAAGCTCACCTCTGCCAGGTCTCAAAACAAGGTACACACCTGAAAATTCTTATTCAAAGGTCATTTGTTCAAATGTGTTGACACAGTTCTGGTTTTAGTTTTTAAAAAGGCTTTCTATGAAAACAATTCAGGTTTTAAGAGTTAGACATGAAATTCACTCTCAATCCTTGTAGATTTCCACGGAACACAGACTATTGTGATCCTGCAGATTTAAAACAGTGTATGAACTACGTCATAGTTTTCCCATTAGACTTTAGTAGGTCATTATGTACATGCAATTAAAATAGATCCCTACCTCCTTAGTTTCTCCCTTTCTTCTCTTTCCCTCTCCTCTCTACGTTTCAGACGTTCCTGATTCCGTTTCTCCTGTTTATCAGCCACAATCCTCTAAAAGCAAAGGAATATATTCATTAAGTTACATTTCAAAGTTTCTCAAAGGTGCTATCAAAATAACACAGACAGTTAATATTCAGGTTTTCCCTCATGTGCATTCCCTTTCCCTTGTGTATATTATTCCCTCTCTCTTCCTCAGTGTATCTATTACTTTTTTTCCTCCAAGAAACAGAAGGTATTGCAGAAGAGCTGCAGCAAACAGATGGGTGTTACACGAAGACCTGAAATACGTGGAGTTATATTAAGTTTTCCACAAAGGGGGAATTCAGAGCAGTAAGTAACCCCTTTAATGTGAGAGTTTACATGCCAATCCTATCATATTTTGGCCATTGGGGAAAGGAAGAAAGGAATCAGCATCAGGGGAGTTAATTGGTTTATTAACTCCTTCAGCTACGCTGTGATATAAAGAAATCCTTAAAGGGCTTGGTTGGGCTGATACTTAGTTTTGAGGCTACTTGTTTCTGTACTGTGAACATGAGACATAATTACAGAGGACGCTTCAGCTGACAGCCCCCAGGTTGAACTCACTACTACTGGGGCCAAGGCACGCTCAGTAGAGGGCCCTCAGATGTGGAACTCACAACTGGAGATCTGGCCAAACCCAAGTCTCGCCACCTTCTGGACATGATGCAAGAAATTCAACTCTTTGTAAAGACCTTCTTCTGAGATGTGGAATTGCCCCAGCAGCATCTTGATTAGATCTCTGAGGAGAGCTCTGAGGAAGGAGGGGATAGTTATTGTTTTCTTTTTTTGTTAGCGAAGTACTTCAAAAAGATAATTTTATTGATGCTTTGGGAGTGTGAAATAATTATTCATGCAATTCTTTCCCCCCCAAATGTTGTATACAATCAGTTATTTCAATCCTTTATGTCAGATTACATCTATATTTCCTTCTACAATATAGGTAATTTAACTACAGGCAAGGTTTCTTGTCCATGTGACTCTCTGCATAATTTCATGGAGGGGTGAGAGGAAGCACACATGATCTATTCCAGGCACCCACGGTTTAAAGTTACAGCACCTATATTTAGGAGCCTAAATTGCCAATATAGTCAATGGAAGGAGTTGGGATTTCCAAAGGGTAAGTCACAGTATCCATGCAAGGCAACTGGAATATTATGAAATATACACCAAGCCAATTTCCTCAAACTCAGTAGCAGCATTTTCTGCTTTTAGAGATCAACTCATTTAGCTATTGTCTTTGGTGATTTCTACAATTAAATGCTTAATTGAGCCTTGAACTCCATGATTTGCATATCAAGATCATAAACAGCATCAGTGTCCAAATCCATCCTCTTGAATACCAGAAGTCTAGAATTTAACTCCAAGTAAAATCTTTCTTCCAGCACATGATTTCTGGGCAAGACAGTGTTGTTTAGGATAATATTCCAACTGGATTTCAAATTTTCAAGCTATAGAGAACATGAAAGCTCTCCGTAACAATTATTTTAATAGCCTGCCTGAATTCAAGGTCTACATCCTTTTGTATCCTACACTTGGGACAGCTACAGCCTCGAGTTGTTGGCACTTATTGCATCTTTTGTGAGTTAAGCTTAAAAGCCTGCAACAATTACTTAAAAAAAAAAATCTTCTTTAGTTCCTGGTACCTAGAGAATGAAAGTCATCTCCTAATCTTCGTTCAGAAAATAAACTGAGCTTTAGTCTTTCACCATACAGGAGGCTGTTTGAGCTCCAAGCATTTTTGTAGATCTTTTTTGAAAACTGCCATGTGTTATCATCCTCCTTATATATTGGTACCATAAATGAGGATTTCAACACTAATCCTATTAACATTTTATCCTAATTAAATAAATATCACTCACTTAGGCCCACTACCTGTTCTTGTATTTTCAAGAGTCTCATCATTACTTTCAGCCAATCAAGTAGCGAAAAGTAGAGTTCATCTGGCTATGACTGCTAAGTATGTTTCAACATCACTGTCATTCAAAATACAGTTCTCCGTTTTACAAGTGGAACTGCACTCTTTGTTCCCAAGATGCACTACTTTGAACATGTGTTTCAATATACCTCAGTATATTGAAAAAAGTAGGTCAAAAGAGGTCACCTTATCACATTATCCAGATAACTGATATTAAAATAGAATGCTTAGTAGACTAATGAAATCCCAAATTTTTAAGCAATATGGGGTATTTCTTTCTGGGTGTGTAAATATTTTTCATTAAGGCTGCCTGGCAAATAATTAAGTAGGTGTACACACAGAAAAACGTAAGAATGATTTACCCTAAGTTCCTCAAGCTTCTCTCTTATTTCAATAAATCCTAAATGTAGTTTTCCTCCAAAGTGGTCAGCAAGTCGTCGGTCGTTGTCATGAAGACCAAGATAAGCCGAGCACACCTCACAAACCCGTAGCTTCTGCTGCTGAAAGCTGGAGGCAGGCATGGAATTTCTGTATACTTCCTAGGAAAAAAAGAAGAATCGCTGTTACTTCTCAACACACAGAAATAAACAGTAACACACCACCAAAGACATACCACAAATTGATAACCAAATTCAACGTACACCAGCACACCCTTTAGTTAATTCATGCTATTCATCAATCAACTGTCTCATTAAGATACAAGGCAGGTTCCTTATTTTGAAGATTGGACGTATTTAAAAGCAGGACGTCGGCAACTGGTTTTGCAAAGTAAACAAAGCAGGGTGATTAACTTTACTGAAAATTATAGGACTTCGAAGGGTGAACACCTGTTTCATATGCAACCATGAATACATGTTAACAGTACAATTTCTGTGTGAACGTATTATGAAAATATTACACACCAGTTTAAATTCTGAACTCAGTTTAAAACAGCAGTAGTTTCTTGAGAAATCTACCTGCAATCTTAGACACTAATTAAACAAATTATCTGAGCAAAATTTATCTACAGACACTCAGATGACAGACAAACAAGACCGCCAGTAACCCCTGTGGTACCATTAAAACAACTGCAGATGTTTGTTTCTACAAGTTTAAGTATCCTGGTGAAATACGATATGGGCAAGCTCTTGGAGAGTTCTGCCACCTGAACATTACAACAGGGACAGTTTGATCTGCCTGATACACAAGCCACTGACTAATTATCTTTTAATGAAGACAGTGGTTCACTCACTGAAGGTTTTCAGTACAAGCCACATCAGCACACCACAGGCACAACAGGTTTGCCGCAGCAAGAGCCGTGAGACCGAAGAAGCTAAGTCAGTCCAGCAAAACCAGCCACAACTGCAGTCTCCACAGACAGTGCTGGTCAACATATCTAAACTAAGATAAATGCATAAGCCGTGGAAGTAAGTATAATTTTAATAATACAGGTGTATACATGTCCTGTACGGGATGCCACAATGCAAATTCTTTAGTTTTACATGAAGCAATTAGTTAAGGAAGCTATAGCAGATAAGACATCTTGCATATGTAGATGCCAACCAATATTTAGGATCAGACCCTGCTCTCTCTGTCCCCCAAGCCTTACACAATCAACTTACTTCTGCTTCTCTCTTCTTTACCCGAGCCTTCTCAACTTCATCCATTACTTTTTGAGATTCTTCCACATTCCCATCAGCTCCAAGTTGTTCTACTTTGGCCAGCAGTTTCCCAATTTCTTCATTCAATTCATGAACTCTTTCAGCCTTGAAAGGCAAGGAGAGGCTTAACACAGGAAATGCTTTTAATTACGGAAAACAATCTGAACTACTACTGAGTTAATATATGCAGCATCAGTAGGAGAGAATTAAAAGAAACACGCAGAGATAACTTCTCCAGGAAGAAGTGCAAGAGAAGTTGGCTCATGTAAAAACACACACAGACAGGCTGAATTAACAAGTCTGTGTACCAAATCCAGAGCAGGATTTTGTTCAGAAACTTCAAGTAATTTACACTGTTGTCTATACCTCACAGTCTTGCAAAATTAGTATTTGTACAACCATTCCGCCTAGCATTTGCATATACGTGCAGAAAAATGACAGAAGGGGTTTTTTCATTTGAAAGACCTAGAGATAAGCACATCAAATTTTGTTTACTTTATGCATGAAGTTTTGATCAAAAAGCGTAAGAATGGCTAACATTTGTATGTTATGGTATCAGAGAGTCAAGTTTCCTAAGTTCAAATACATCTCAGAAGTCTCTTCCCTGTGTTCTCTCCGTGCTTTAAAGGCAGTTTTGGGAAGGATGGAGAAGACATTTTTGCCCCCTCCTCGGTACGACTTCTCAGATGGATAGCTTGTCAAAGCCTTAAACTGGCTCCTTAGAAAAACAGACCTTCAACGAGACGTCAGTAACTAGTTTTACATGCTTACTTTAGCTGCAACTTCAGCACTGATCTCTTCTTGGGTTTCTGCTAGTCTTTTCTTAGCCACTTCTGTTCTCCTGTCACAGTCCGCAATAAATGACTGCAGGTGGTCCATTGCCTGAAACATCAATAAGAACACTGATCAATGCTACCAAAAGCATGAATATTTCATTAGCCATAACACTTTCCAGGTTTATCAAGACTTAGCTTTCCTAAGTTTCTGTTAGGGAAACGTTTGTGAAGCAGCAATCTAGTCGTTTATGGTGACTAATCACATACATCGATACGCGACATTTTAAAAGTCAGAGTCTACATGTTGTTCTAAGTACTTGTAGAAATCTAGAAGTGAATCTGTCTTACGTCTTCTCTAAGAAGAAGTAAGCATTTCTCACACGCATTAAAATTCTTCACAGGACATGCAGGTTCACCTCACCCAGCCAATACATGCAATACTGCAACTTTTTCTCTAGGGTTTTAAGCTATTGAGCATATCAACATCATCCCTCCAAACAACCACCACCACCAACCCCCAAGCCTTTCTGTCCTAGTGAAGACTAACTTCCTAGCTGGGAGATCAAAACCGTGTTACTCAAAGTACAGTGTACTGAGACACCGCATATGGTTTGTTATCCCTCATACAAAATTATCTTCTTCAATAAGCATCAAATTTACGACTCTCTTCAAAGCATCACTGCCTTAACATGTGCTTGCTATCTGATAACAGTAAGACAGCATCCAGGTTTATGATAGCTTGTGCTGTGGAAGGCTGTTAACAGCTGTACCCAGAGATGACTACCAACCTAAATTAAATGCTCTATTATAATCACAAAGAGGCATCTATCTTTTATACAACTGCACCAAGGGTTTCGCTGCCTCTTCCTATAAAATTATTTTCCAGAAGTTTTCCTTCTGTGTTTACCAAAACTTAACTCTTGTTGCCCCATTTATCCACCCAGGTATAGAAATTATGCTTTCTCTCCACCATTAAGAGAAAATACATACATCAAGCTCAAAGAAGAAATCCTGATCTTTGGATGCTATTTCATAGTCTGCCCTTAAGGCCAGGTCATGCACCTTCAGACATTCTCCAAGGTCCATTCTCTGAAAATAGAGGGAAAGCGGTATAACTTTTCAGAAGTGTTACAAGGAATGAAATTAGCATGGTTTTCTTTAACAGTCAAATATTCTGAAGCAAATAATTTCCCCTGTGGGAACAAAGGAACAGTTTAATAAAGCTGTGAGACAATACCAGAGCTTTAATAAACATGTACAAATCAGGAAACGGTAAAAGCAGACAGAATGAACAGCTTATCTTCTCCTGATGGCTGTTTGCATCACAGAGTATCATTAACATCCTGCAAAAACGCTGTTTTACGGAAAGTTCAAAAAAGTGACTGAAGTGGACATGCTGTATTGAGTTAACACAGCTCAGGAGAAACAAAATCGTCACAAATAAGTGGCAATGAAATGGTCAAATGCTTGATCTGAACCATTTCCACACTCTATATGCGTCCCAGTTTTATTCTGAAGCAGCTACAACCATGGCACCACTGTAAGAACTGCTTAAAAGCCAATCCTGAAGCACTTCAAGTGAGATAGCCATAAAGCAAATCCCAGAGAAACACTTCGCAGATGAGCGAAGACGAACTAAGTGCTGGACTATGTTCAAGAATCAAGGAAAAAACAAAGTACAGATATTTCACTTGTAAACTGAAACTGTTCTAGAAAGAGCAGGAAGGAAGCGTGAACCTTAAGTAGGCTGCATCACTAACACTGCATGCAGTGCCACTAAGAAGAGTGCCCAGAATCTTACTAGGTAACACACACTGTTTCCAATATTGACATTTGAAGGCCACACAGAGTAGGGAATTCTAATTCAATCCTTTCCCTGAAAGTTTGTTTGATGATCAAGACAGAGCAATGTGCCCATGACAAAAAACTAACTAAACAAAAAAACCCACAAAAAACCAAACAAAAAACCACTTCACACACAAAACACTGCAACCACCCCCCACCCAAAAGATTCAAAAAACCTTGTTGTAATGAAAAAAATTGAATAAAACCAAGGCACCGTCTCTGTAAAAGCACAAGCTGATGTATTATTGAAAGTAATTGTTATTTGCATCATTTAAAACCAGTACAGTTTCAGTCAGGTCTGCTCTTGGCACTGCTCACTTGGTATGAAGAAAAATCAGTTGTTTCTTAACACTGAAAGCACATAATGAAAGTTGAACTCTGATGGAAAAAGCTCTTACTGTTGTAGTTTAAAAAGTTTTAGTACCAGAACTAAAATATTTAGTAACTTGTGAGTTTTGTAAGTAAAAGATGAGCCTTAACTCAGAAACAAAAAGAACCCACCAACAGAATTCACATGGCACTACCATGACACACTGTTCATTTTACATGTTTTACCCTTCTTTTCCCTCTATTCAATTTGGAATTTCCCTCCTTAAGACAGCACATTTTCTGATTTCTTCTTACTGGGAATTACAAATCCACCGCCTGAAAGGATGGTAATTAATCTGAAAGAGCATCACTACTGAAAATATTTCTGTCCTCCCTTTATCACTGGGCTGTGCAACCCCATGCCTGCACATCTGCCTGTGCAGCTGAACACAAGCTGGGTACTCACTGGGTAAACCAGATTTCAGCAAACCAAAAACCAAGACAGATTTTCAGCAGAGTACCTTTGTCCCACTTGTCAGCATATCTGTTTGTGTGGCTGCCTGACAATGTGAGGGGCAATGTAACAGTGGACTTCAGGAGCTAGAATCAACCTGCATGTCAGAAACCGGTGAAGAACTTCCACTAACACTAGTGATAATTTGGGGTGATGAGAGGGTGTTACAGAGGATTTTTTGGTTAGCTGTCTCAACCAGAAGACAAGGAATTTTGGCTTCCCGTCCCCTCTTTGACCCAACAGAGTGCAGGCTTATAAATGCTCACGTGGTATAACAGAGATGGAGCAAGAACAAGCAGGTACAGGAGAAAAGGATTGTTTTTCATCAGCTTTGCTGCTAAAGAAATCATATTGTTGTTGGAAATGCTCCTTAACACAGCCTCTACTAGTCTTGGTAATCCTTTGAAAGCACCTTCGCAGAAATACTATTAAATGTCTTTCTTAGAAGTTCTATTAGCAAACCCTAAAGCAGAGAGGTATGAAAAAACTCATTAAAAACTCATAAACCAGTATGCATATTATACGCAGAATTGGGCTAGAAAGCACTTCTGCTGGTCTGAACGCTGCAACATCAGGCAAAGAGAATTCATCCTGGGGATGATTCACTACTGTCAAAGTCCATGCTGGATGAGGATTGCTGAGGAACTTAGTAAGCACAGAGCAGCTCGTGTTGTCATTTGGCTCATACGGCTAGTTGTAAAGATGATGGACAGCAGATGGAAGCGGACAGAAGATACAGTAAGACACAATATTTTCGTTTTCCACATGTCCACCTTGGGTTTTAGTGCCACGACATGCCCTCATCCCCAGATGCAAAGACCAAGCATTGGCAGTCAGCCGTTTAAAGATCAATCACATTTGAAATAGAAGATGGCTCTGAGGGAGAGTGATGTTCACACACTGAGCTACTAAGGAAGGCTTAAAAAGAATGCACATAAACTGTTTTTCACTGCCGATACACTGACTTTCAGACGGGCTTACACCACGAAGTGATTTACGGAGGAGTCCTGATGAATAAAGCAAAGAAAGGTGGGAACACCCAAGTCCCCAGGCTAGACATAACTGAAGTTTACTGGATATGTGAAGCCATGCTTCAGGCCTTTTGCAGTCACCGCACTTTCACTGAAGATTAAAACTAGAAAAACAAACCAGAAAAACCAGAAAACAAACCTACATATTTGGAGAATCTCTCTCACAAATGAAAGCTATTGCTGATGAGAATCACAGAATTATTTGGGTTGGAAGGGACCTTAAAGCCCATCTAGTTCCAATCCCCTGCCAGGGGCAGGGACACCCTCCACTAGACAAGGTTGCTCAGAGCCTCATCCAGCCTGGCCTTGAACACTCCCAGGGATGGGGCACCCACAGCTTCTCTGGGCAGCCTGTCCCAGGGCCCCACCACCCTCTCTGTAAAAAAACTTTAAAAATGATGCATAGCTCTGCTTCAATCAAATCAGAGAGGGGAAAGAAAAGAAAAAAAAAAAGAGAGAATCACATGAGTTGCATATGAATAGACAAGGCAGAGCTGGCTGAGAACTTGGGCACCAGAGAACCTGAACAGTTTATCTGCAAATTAAGCGTGTGCTCAGAGTAGCCGACACTAATAACTGAATCAGAGACTAAACTCTGCTGTGATGGTTTCTGGAACATGAAATTAAGTCAGCTTTCTTCTCAGACCTTGAGCCACCCACAGCAAAATTCCCATCTTGGCACTTTCACAACCACTATACATTCCTCCTTCAACGTCAGAGACTGACTGGATTATTGAATGTATTTCATATGGAGTGCAAAAAGAGCGAGAAAAGCCAAAGCTACTTAAAACACAGAGGGCTGATGTTGAGCCAAATGTGACATAGTAGCACACACTATCAATGCTTCTAAAAACAGCCGGCATCTTTGATGAGTTTTGAAAGATGATACTCTGGGCTGTGTTATGCAGAGAATCCTTTCTAGCTATAGAGATACCCGTATCAAAGCAGTTCGCATTCAGCAAGAGAAGGGTTTTTTGTTTGTTTGTTTGCTTAGGAAGATCTGACATGACTGAAAAATTTATATTGGAGGAACCAGATCTTTCCCTTTATCAAGTTGTCAAGGCAACTACTGGGGTCTGTAGGAGAACCCCCTTGTGACTGATAAAAAGATGCTACAGATAAACTCTTTGCCAAGACCTTCCTTTCCATCTGCACTAACAATTTTGTTTCTGACAGATTTCTAGATGTGATAAAGCCTGTCCTTTCTTGTAGGCAATGGAGGGAAATTCCTATGGATGATCTAGTAATGCATGATTTAAGTCCTCTGACTCCACTGACAAAGGTTAACTTTTGCAGGACTTCAACAGCAGGAAAGAAATGCTGAGCTAAAAAGAGGCAGAAATTAAGTTACTAAAGTCCTTAGCAACCACTGAAAATTCCAGGTATCTTCAGAAGTATAATACCTCTTCAAAGACATTTCTCCCTTTAACCATACTCTCACTTCTGAAGACTTCAAGCACTCAGAACAGATCTTCACCAAAAGAAAGCTAGCAGCAGTCTCTCTTATTTTCAAACGAGATATTCCAAAATTTACATAGTATTTGGTGTTATAGTCTGACTACAGAATATATTAACACTGAAGTTAGACAACCGTACAATGCATAACAAAACCCTCTTAACTTAGACAAACATATTAAAGTGGAATATGGCACTATCAGTTCACTTTCCTGAGGCAGGTCAAATTAAGAATACATTTCAAAGGACTGACATGATCACTTGCTGGGACAACAGAGCACTTTACAACTCATCACCACTGGGCTGAAGGCTACAACCTGAGGTATCTTAGGCAAGCCTCATTTAATTTGATTTGCAAGGCTGAAGCAGTTCACATGATCAGATCAGTCCCGAACTGAAAAGCTGATGCCCTCCAGCTGAATGTCTGCTTTCTGTAACACCACAGCAAACACCACCACCAGCACACCAAAGTTTGAAGCGTGGCAATAGTTCCACCCAAGCAACGGGACTACAGGCAAAGAAATCTACTCCAGATTAAAATACCTTACTAACACCTATCTGCAGTGTGTGAACCATCCCAACTTCTCTTCCACGGTAAAAGGAGATCTAGACAGCAGTTGGTGAGCCTAAATGGGTTCAGCCCACCTTGAAGGGATACCCAACAGCAGGTGAACTGAATCTTTCTCTAGGCTCCACTCCCTTCTGACTCCAGTGCAAGCTTTGACACCTAGCTCCTCAGCTGAAACCTAAATTTAGATGTCTTAATCTGGAGCTGAATTCCTCCCCTAATAACCTTAACATTAATCACGTACTAAAGTATCTTGCTAAACCAAGGTCTCAATCAATATGGTTTTAGTCAGGCAGAGTCCTGAAGAGCTGAGTGCAATAAATTCACGAGCACCTGAAGATACGCTTAACTGCAGGACTGAGCTGACAGAGCATACTTTGAGGTCTGTATAAATAAAATGCAAGAAGCAATGTTCCTAAACAAACACACAGAAATACAAATACAAAAGTTAATCCATTGAGCAGAAAGGAGTTTCTCAACTATGGTTTGCAAGACCACATACAGTATTTGTGATTTTTTTTTTTCAACAGGGAAGTATATTCACGCTAATAAGAAAGCCAGATTGCTGTAGAAGCGTTGAACTGCTTGGGCTCTTCAAAGATAGCCAGCAGGTTACTAGAAATATTCAGGACATTACTACTTTTAACCTTATTAAAGGTATTTGCTTCAAGACTTCCCACCATGTCATTTTCATTAGTACTCAGATATTCACTCAGAAACATACAAAGATAGAGAAAACACATCTTGTAAAATGTACCTTGTAAAACCTGCTGAAGACAGCACAGAGCTTACATTCAGAGAATGTTGCTTAATAAGTTTGTACCATTACGGGGGAGTCATCTGACTCCTACATATGTAGCTTCAGTCCTAATCTCATAATAACACACAAACAAATATTTTTGTAATGGTAATGAAAAATAACTCAAGAACATGGGTTTGGGGGAAAAACCAACCCCAAACCCACAAGCCTGATCATCACCAAGGATTAAAAAATTAAAGTAGTACTGTTAACCCTTTAGGACAAAAAAGGTTATATAAAAATTGCTAATTTTAAGTGGTAGATTATTCACTGTGTCCCAGTAGTCAGGGTTTACAAAGTCCTACTAATTTCTCATTATAAAATTCTCCACTTCAAATGAATAAATAAACTCTTAAACCACCGACTTACACATGTGAACCAGTGCCCAGGTGATCATTACGAAAAAGCAGATCACCGAAACATGAAAAAAAGGTCAGTTAAAAATAAAAGAGCTTTAGACAGGCATTGTCAAAAGCAGGTTGTGAACGGACACCGTACTACAACCTTGAATACAAAGTAATTTCTGTGTTCTTACCAATTAGTTTGCTATGCGCCTCACACGAAGTTCAAAACACATTTAAAAAACAAAAATCAGAGCACAACAGACTTGGAATTATCATTTAATAAAGTGAAAGAGGATGCTATAATTTTATCTTTGTCTATATTTTTGCTGTTGGCACTCACTATTCCACCTATGTCCTTTACATAGCCCACTATTCCCATCACCCTTAAACGCAGGCCACGAAAAAATCCAAACCCATACTCTTCCTGTCTCTCCCCAGAGTGACACAGAATCATCTCCAGCAGGCACTGAGACACCTGACTGTGCAACTCAGAATTTTCAAGTCTACAAAACCAGAAACCTAGTAGTATAAAAAGATGTCCCTAAATAAAATAGGAATGTAACCAAAGTCTCCTGATTCAAGCAGGTAACAACTGAACCTCATCAACAGACAACTAGACAAGTCAATCCAGGAAAGTGGAGGATGACAGTAACTGACACAGAATGACCTGTTCTGTTGGCAACAGCAGGCAGAAGAATTAAATTTCAAAATACAGCTAATTCTTATGGCTTTACATTCCTAAGTCAAATATTTAGGGTCCTTTAAATACAACTTTATTGTTCCTTTAATTACAAACTACTCTGAGGAAGCAAGGCAGAGATATGCAAAAGAAAGCTCAAAAAAGTAGGAACCTGGCTATTGTTGCCAATCTAGACAATGGAAGTTTCCTAGTAAAACTCAAAACTTTACTAATTTGTGTGGATGCTTGTGGATGTTCTTTTTCTTGAAATGCTTCTAATGTTAACCAGAAGATAAATCTCATCAAAGAAAGTTGAGGAAAATAACGGCTGCAAGTGTTCCAGAGAGGTCTGGAAGTAACAAAAGACTTCATACAGTATACTTAAAAATAAGCGCACAGTCCATCTACCAAGAGAAGAGATTAATATATGCAGAAAGCTGGACAACAAAGAGAAAAGTCTCCAATCTTCTAAGAAAACTATACACACACAACTTTTACCAATGCATACTGCAGCCTGGGGAACATGATTTTATTGTCAAGGGAAATCAATCATGGGCAGAGTTTTGGGTATTTGTCCACTAAGGAAAAGAACAAACTAAATTAACAAGGCCTACTCATATGAGTAATTTCATTTGTCTTGCATTAGCTGTGAATGTCCTCCTTGAGTGCTTTTGAACGAGTGGGTGGGTTGGAATCACATGTAAGTCTGCATTTTGCAGACAGGAACAGTAATATGCAGTTCAGCAAAATTGCACAGATTATCTTGCGACACAGCAATTCATGTCCAGTATTTTACTGATTCTAGTCAATTAAGAGATTTAACCTCGTAAAATGTCCCCAGAGAACTTATTCTTTCAGAAGCAACAGATTCTGGATTTGAATTAAAAAGAAGTCACTCAATATCTGCTACCAACTGACATCGAATGTGAAGATGCATCAAAATTTTCCTATCAAAACTCTGGAGAAAATTCCACAATCATTTCCCAAATCAATGATAAACTGTTTGGTCACACTGCATGCTTCCTGCCCTTTTAAAAACTGTGCTACTAAGACAGAAGGTCCGTTTCTTCAGACCCATGACTAGGTAAACAGCAGAACATCACACGGGTCAGATAAAGCCTCTCTTGTGAGCCCCTTTCCACTACTCCCACTAAAAGGATTGAACTAGTCACTGTATTTCTGGACCCAGAATTACACCGGGGAACACATTTTGTGGTCCAATGACTAATTGCATGATGAGGGAAGAAAATAAAAGAAAAAAAGAAAAAAAAAATTCTAGGAAGCCACAAGACTTATGAGTAAGACCAACAAGTGGGCTTTTTTTATTCCACTGCCTTTTTAACTCAGGCAAATGCTAAGTTCCCTAGTTCAGCTCTACCACTTATTTTGCCTCTTCTCATGCTTCTTATCAATTACAGTTGTGCCTACTTTTGCAGGGACTCTTAAGATTGAGGGAAGGACAGACTGCAAATATTGATCTGTCAGTACAAGAGCCAAAATTAGTGTCGGTGTGCATTTTTGAAGCCCTTTGATCAACCAAAAATGTTATGGTTAATTTAAAATCACAGCTACCTGGAAAGATACGAGAGGCCAGGTGATGGGGAAATCAGTTACCAAGTCTATGTATTTCAGATTTTGAAAATGAACCTTCATTCTGTATTTCATTAAAGGCTCCAGTCAAGTTAGCCGGTTGGAACAATACAGCACAGAGAACCAAGAGTGCTTCAAATAATCCTGAAGACAGGTTTTCCAGCACTTATCTTCCACCCTGCCACAGCGTAAGAAAATGTGCCAAGGTGAGTAAGGAAAGCCACCGAGGTGCAGCAACAAGAATGGCAGGCACACGGGACTCTGCGTATCATCGTAATACATATCTCCACTGTTAATTCTTCTAACACCGTGGAACGCTGGGTTAAATAATCAACACACCGTAACTTACCCGCCTTTCACAAAGAATAAACTACCTTAATCGGGCAGCACAAGGTAAAGCACGGGCACACTGATAAAGCTATCGGCGTGTGTTAAAGCTCCTTCTTTGCTGTGCTCAGGCAGGGGAGCCTCTACTATAGAGTACACAAAAACCCAAGTCAAAAAATGAGAAGTTATTACTATGTCCTAAGCAGGTATTTTCAAATTGCCCTATAATTTGCAAAAATGGCCCAGTAACTGGATGTTCTACACTGAATGTCACTATCATAATCAATGTATCCCGGCTTCTAGAAATGAAATTACTTGAACCTTCAAATGTTTTCCTTAAAATACTTCTGAAGAAATATCACCTCTCTTTCCTGTACAAGTATTTGTGGGATAATTTCTCACCGCAACATAAAGTTGTAAGTAAATTACCTTTTTTTTCCTCCACTAGTTGCAACAGTGTCAGCTTAAAACCACCTTGCTATAGCACAATGCATGTAAGTGACCTTAGGGGTTTTAGATTTTTTTATGTTATAGCACACAATGAAGAAACTGTAAGTAATAATTAGTGCATGGAACAAGAAACCTGAAACAAAGTAACTTCATAACCCTTGAATTAGTTGTTTATAGAAGTTTCTCTAAACTACCAGAGAGCACTAGATGCATACTTGTTGAAAACTGTCAAGTTAAGAGATATTACTCAGAACAACCATAAATCAATTTCTCTATTCTTATTTACATAAACCACAAGATTTAGCTACATACGGTTCCAGAGAGCACATCATGAGGGCAGCAGTTGAGAAGGTGGCTCTTGCACACTCTGTCATCACTGAATTTGATTCGCTGACGGGTCGTGTCACCTGCAATATAGAAATCAACACACTCCAGGTCAGAAATCTGGGCAAACCAGACATGTTCCGCAGGTTACATGCAAAGCATTAACGCTGCCCTGTCACACAGTGAAAGCCTACGGAAACTAGAACTTAAAACACTGTATGCTTCTTGGCCAAGTAACACCAAAAACACAAATGCATGTTTCAATGCGCTACAATGCTATTTTTAAATCCTCTAACACTTCCCCTTCAAAAATGCAGTGTGAAAAGGGCTTGAAACCAGAAAGACAGCATTATCTTAAAAACACTTTGCTACAAGAGCGTTTGTTAAATGAGCTATATAACGTTCTATTCAGATTTTGCATGAAATAGTGCTGTATTTGATGCAACAATTATCATATTAGAGCAGCCTCAAACACAAAATGACACACATTGAGTCTTCACTGAATCCCACCTGATACTCATTTTATGATTTTGCTCTTGGATGCAATGCACCCTCTTACTTCTGATGGGAGCAGCAGAAAGAGTTGGCAGAAGAATGATTTTAAATGCTTACAAACCTGAAAAAAAGTCAGTCAAACATATGGACATAGCCTATATGCAAAATTATTTTACAGATGTTTGCATATCTCTGTATCATAAGCCTTTTTTTTTTTTTCCTACATGCTGTTTGTTGGGCTGGGAACATCTTATTTATATCTTCATGATGACAGGTTGTAGTTCCTGCATCAGCAGAAGCACCAACCTGCCCACACACTGAAGTCCAATTGTACGTTTAAACAACCCCACCTTGGAGCGAGACCTAAAGTCTTCAGAGCAAAGTAACCAGCTGGTATTTGGGGGATGAGGGTGGGAATATGTTTTCCTTGGAGGCACAACATAATTGTCACTTTGAGGTTCGGAAGAGACACCACTGCTATGGCTCTCTTCTTGTTAAGACACAGGCATGATAAAACACCTTAATCTCTCTCAAGATGTATCTATTTACTCATTTTTAACACATAACTTATCAGTATCTCTAATCACTGAAAACCTACTGGTGAATTACTGAAGCAAAGAGGGCTGCTGGAGAGGGAAAAGACATACAATGAGTTCAGATAGCAGCCTTTTCCATTTCATCAAATATTTTAAAGAATGTAGACAGATTTTGCAGTTATTAAAGTTTTTTACGGCTTCATGACCTGAAACACTGAAATTTTTAATCTATTAAACAAATCAAGAAGCCAAATTCATTACTCAGGTAGCAACAACAGATGGGAATAAAACACCTGTACCTTCTTAGTCAAGCCTTCCTTTCTGTTACGCAACCAGATTATTTTAAAATATCTGTTTTACACATAAGATGCTAATATATAACATTTTCAGATGGGCCATATTTCAGATTATTAAGCAAACAAAAGTTTTCAAAACCACCACATGCTTAATTTGCTTGCAGGATATGACAGTGAAGACCTGTAATGCACAGGCCAAAGGCAGCTTCAAAGCAGTTCAACAATAGGTTTTCTGGAGGGCGACCTTACTGCTTAGTTATACTTACACTACAAAAAAAAAAAAAATGTAGAGCAATCCCTTTATAATCATGCCTGCTACTGCGGTTAAGAGTTTTGCCTTTTTTTTTTTTTGGAGGTGGATCCATATTTTTTTAAACACATAACTGCGTTTGTTCCACATTCATTAACACATCTGAAAAGTTATTGATAACTCACGGCTCGGCGAATGCGGGGCCTTTCTGACACTCCCTTGCAGATTGATGTAGGCAGGCAAAGATACATTGAACCTTTATAAATAAAACAAGGGGCCAGATTGTTCAGTTTGTATAGAATAATAGACTCTGCCAGCAATTTTAACACAGCATCTAGAAACACATGTTGACTGTAAAGTTTCTTCTATATAAAGACAAACAAAATCAAGAAAATTAATTTAAAAACCAGACAGCCGATGGCCTAGCAGCACTAACCTATCAGGAGTGGAGGAGTTAAAGACCAGAAAGTGGCTGAAAGTCATGGTTCCTTGAAGTTGGCAAGTAGTATTTTCACAGACGTCAACATCTAGACATAGCTTTCTTCACACCTCTACCACAACTAGGAACTGATGCTACAGCTGCAATACAGCCTGTTTCCATCTAAGTGGCTAGCACGATAATCACGGTTACCAAACCAAGACAACACAGGAAAACAAAAACCGATCACTGACAGCCTCAAGAACACGTTCCACATGTACATTTTAAACGTTTATTCTTCCTGCACTGTGCCTTTGGTCTAGTATTTAAGAGACTTTCAGAAAGGCTCCCACACACAGAATACTCAGCTATTTACCTTTTCCTTCCTATGAAAAGCAGTTTCACACATTTGCATTTATTTTTTACCTATGTTTTTTTCAGAAGGAAACATCTATCAAAAAGGTGTCATACACTGTGTCCTAACAACGACTGAATTTTGTGTCCCTCTGGCAGCTCACTCTAGAGTCTGATAGCCTCAGAAGAAAATGCTTCTATTTCTTCATGAATTTTGGGAGCTCCAATACCCCTAAATAGTGCAGACCTGATGGCAAAGACAGAAGATGCGTTCTGCTGCTGACCTACAGATGAATCATCTTGAGCAGGGGATGACCTGGGGTCTACATGGGTTGCTAGGGGGGAGGGCAGAATAAAATCTACAGATCCACTCTACAGCCGACATTCAGCCTGTAGCAGAAGCGACTTTTGCAGATGCCGTCTCAGAATTAAACCAACATGAATAGATGTGTTCTTAAGCCAAGGACTTCAGTGGTACATCACATAACCAAGACACTACTTCTCTTTGTCAAAGTGTACTTAGGTTGATGCATTCTTTGTATGGTCAAACGGTTAAGTGAATGCTAAGCAATGTTTATGAGTATTTTTAAAAAGGCGTTACATAGTCTGTAAAAGGAAATCACACAAGTAGCTGCAGCCATCTAAATTTTAGAAGTATCCTTAAATGTTTATAAGGGGGACACTATCACTGATATTTCAGACCTTGTTACAAGTTCTATTTTAATAGAACATAAAAAAATTTATTTAGCTCAGAATAGCAACTTATTTAACGCTGCCTCTGAGAATAACAGAAACTACTTGATCTTTAGGACTCATGCTTATTAACCAAATCACAGTAATTTACCAGGGCATGACAGGAGTCAACATCTATTGCTACAGCCACCCTGTGTTTCCAATTAGATTTTCTCCATTAAAAAAAAAAAAAAAAAAGATTGATAAAATTTATATGGAGATACAGAAACACACCACACACACACACCCGCCCCGCCCCGTATTTTCCTTAAGAAGCAGCAGCTTTAGTTTTACTTAAAGTACCTGGGCCAAACCACATTTCTATTAGCCTACCTTCCAAATGAATGGAGAACTTTGAAACAGAATGGAAACATTCAAGAAAAAAAGCCAAACATCAAGGAAATTCCTGCTCTTGCACATCTCCTAATATTTGTCTCGTGTTTCTAAAAGGAGATGATGGCAGTAACAAACTTTCTAAAGGAAGATTTCTAGCTTGTGTTAAACATGCTGACTACAAAAGTGACATCAATATTCAAGACCAATGCATACTGCTGATTAAGGAGCGTGCAGAGGTTAAGATCACAATGTGCACTTGTACTATACAATCCACTTGGAACTCCCAAGTCTAATCTATTAACAAGCCTCCACAATGTCATTTCTGTTCGGTATATTTAAATCACAAACCAGCACAACAAACATTTATGTATCAACAATGCTTAGCATTACCCAACATGCTTATAACAATGATTTATTTGATCCAGCATCTTACTGTCTCACGAATCCTAATACACTACCAACAACAGTCCCAGCGCATTGATGAAAATTACCCTTTATAATCCAACCGTCACCTCCAACGGCAAACTAATGGTGCAATCCACGCAAAGAGCAATGTGCAGTTTCATTTTCATGCTGCTGACTTCCTGCACTAACCCACAATTAAGCACCAACCAAAACCAGTTACCTTTCCACTCAGATTTTTGAGGCATGAGTCCCAACATGTTGGCACGGGACTCTGGAAGCTTGACACACTAAGAGCTACTGCCTGGGCGGAATATCAGGTTAAAGACTGCGTATCAGATTTCATCAGCAAAGCAGGCCCTGTGTAACAAGTACTCACCATCATTATTTAACTGCGGCTTAGGCAGTCACACAAGAGCCTGTTCCTGCTATGCACTGACCAGGCTGTTAATTCTGATATGCTCGTCACTAACAATGGACACATCTTCACCGTAACACCTTTAGAATAATGCATTTCTAAGTAGGATTGCTTCTGGTTTACAGTATGACTGAATTAATACGTGTGAATGCACAATATAGTGAAACCATTTGTTAGTTAACGCATTACAAGTGGAACAAATATAGGAATGATTGTCTATGAGGTATGAATACGCCCATTTGTTTCTTCATAAATGCCATTTCATACAGTGTCCCAAATCCACAGCAGAAAAATTCCTCGAGTCCTTCATTGCTCCCCTCACTCTTAGGGGCCAAAGTACCAGAACTTTATAGCAAAGCCCGTAAATACACACAATTCACTGAATACGAACATCTCTTAAAGCCTTCTGATCAATCCTGACTGACAAACACAGAATCTCTTCATGAAGTTTGTGTGCTACTGCTTTCAGATTTCTGACCTGGTACCAATTCAACATTTGGGGTAGGTTTTGCAGAAATTTGTGTATACAAGACACTGTTTTCTACCTTTATTTTGCCACTTGATCCGTATGTGAAAGAAGAGCTCTCAGAGGAGACTCTTGGCTCCCTGACCTGGCTCTCAGCCTGAAGCTACCCAAATGGCTCTCAGTCCTCCAGTAATGGACAAGCGTATTGAAAACTGACTTCCAAAGCACATACTACCTTCCACCTGTAAGTGTAAAGCAAAGTGGAAAACAAAAAACCGTACCCTGACAATACCAACCTCAACCCACCACCCATCCTTAAGTACACAGAGAACTCTTCAGTAATCCCACACGGAAACAAAAAAACTAAAAAAATGGGTTACGAGTTCTAGATTACACCTCTGTCACCATGTAAAGGGTGTCACCAAACACCGGATGACTAAGATAAGCATAAACGCAGGGGTGGCACTTCAACTCCTCCCAAACAAAGCAGACAGAAAAGTCACACATAAAGCACATGTACACTGAAGCAGCTAGTGTAAACCACAAAACCTGATTTGAACAGATGCAAAAAGAGTATTTTACATTTCAATGCCAGAAGGTGATCTAGAACACAGTGAAGTGCTTTGCTAGTATCAGCTGAAGACCTGAGCTGGACTCCAAACACAGCACTCCAGCTCAAAAAGCTAGCAGGTGAAGCCAAGAGGTGCTGAGCAGTACTTCATCCATAAGGGTTCTGTATATTTTAAGGCTCCAAGGAATTTTCTGCTAGTCACATAACACAGTATTTGTTAGGATGCTTGGGAGAACATCTTCATGACCACATCTACGCCTCAGAAGCCTGCACAAATTTACCTGTCTCTTCCGTAGACTCTAACTTTGCCAGTTTTTCATATTTCTAGACTATAACCCAATTTTGATGTAGTGGCAATTGTTAAAAAAAAAAAAAAAAGAAGCCACCATCACATTTCTTTGCAACAGTCTTCGCAGATCCAAGGTGCTGTGTTGTTGCAGGGCCATTCAGATCTACTCTGCGCCTGCACTACTGTCAGAAGTAAGGATCCTGCTCCACGCTCTGCTTCTAACTGACTCCAGCGCTCACACAGCAAGGCAGAGCAGGTAACTGGTCTGGCAGAAAATGAACCAGTTGAGCAAGATAAGTTGATTTAAGATAAAATGCCATCTCTACAATCAGGCCTTTTTCAAGAAAACCTGGCAATCTTTGCTCATTTCAGCTAAATTCATAAGATCAGCACCTGGTCTTCAGCACTTCTTATTCCTCAGTATTTGGGAAACCCACGCTCAGTAGTTTACCATTAAGCCTCTCACTTAAGTCAGGTTATCAGTGCTTTCCCAGGTGTGTAACAGACCCATACCTGCCACTTACAGAATTACTTCACTGTACTGACATTAAGAATACAGCTGCTTCTCAGATATCCCAGATGAGTTCTAAGAACTGCAACCCAGCGGGCACTCCAAAGAGCATCCACCAAGTCCCTCCTGTTTCACCTCTCCATCAGGTGTCTGTCACACAGGCAAATGCAGGCACCCAGCAGCGCAGCACTGGGCTGGGCAGCTGGCAAGGGCATCACATCCTGGCAGGCACCAAGCAGCCGTTCCTCACACGCTGAGAGAACCCGTGTGGGCAGAAGTACATCCATCCCACTGCCAAAAGTCAGCCAAGGGAGGAAGCAGGTTGTCAAAGCCAGCCACAAAGCCCTGTTCTCTCTGCCCGCAAGCGGGGAACAGATACAACAAGGAGCAGGCCTGGAGCCTCAGCCCTAGTTCTAGACAGCTACACATTGCTCAACTCCATTTGAAATGAGAAGGCTCCTCATTAAGGCAGTTTATTTTTCATAAATATTCCTACTGCTCAGTGGGCATTTTCTGTACCAACGTGACCATTACAGAGCTGTGCTGTCTAGGTGTTCCCAGAGATCAACAGCAAAACTCTAACAACATTTAAGAACTACATCCTCAGAGTTTCGCCATGCCGGCCTCAAGGACCCCAGTTATAAGGAGCGTGGACAAACTTCCACAAATTACAGCCTCTAGCTCATCTCCTAAAACCATGATTGAGCATCTCTTTGTGGAATTTTCAGAGCCATTTTCAGAGCATGTTCCTATTCTCCACAAATGACACTATTAGCTCCAAAAAAGTAATACAGACAACATATTCAGTCACCACCACTGGCCTTGGATTTACCTCTGAATTTGTCCTATTCCCACTGAAGAGATCAAACGTTTGATCTGCCTTTTCCAATATAACCCTCCCCACCAAAACAAAAACAAAAAACTCCCAAATTGTGTGAAGTATAACTTTATTTTAATGAGGAAGTTAAAAAGCACTTTCGTAATTGTGAACATAAAACACAAACATTATCCAAAGTTTTTTTTTTTTTAAATATTTTAAACCCTATTTTATTGTCAGGCAGAGCAAAATCAAAGGCAATGGGGATAAGTGGTGAAACAGAGCTACCAGAGAACTGAAAAAGCTGCTACATTCTAATGAAACTCTATTCTAGTGATATGCAAATTGCAGGTTACATGTCAAAGGTGTTAAGGGATAAAAACCACAAGTATCTCAAACCCCACTGCTCTCCAGGTTAGCAGTATTTCCATGACCTTGAGCCTGGCCTTGAATTTATCGAGTACCAACTCTGCAGGAAAGGATGATCTTCAGCTCCTGTGAGCACTTTGGTTGAAATAATGCTCCACTGTTGATTTTTTGGTGGTTTTTTTTCCTTTTACTAAAATGGTGTTGCATCGGGATCCTCAATTCCCCACTTCACCCAGTAACAGAAGCTAGTTCTGCAAACAGTTTTTCTCCTTACCCCTCCTCATCCTGCCAATTTCATTTAAGTGCTTCCCCTCCAGCCAGTCAGTTTCTAAACAGTTCAGCACATGAGGTTTTGCAATCACAGGGTGGGTGGGAAGGGGGAATACAATTATCAGTAGGATAACTGCTTTCTCACAAAGCTAAAGGAAATCTAGTATGAAATTGCTTTCTCTGGTTTAGATCTCAAGCATAATAGTCATTTGGCATTTTTAACCAGCTGTCACAGGTAAACCATGCTTCTTCCAGCGCCCAGTAGAAAACATTCCTAAATTAACAGAGCCCCATTCCCCTCTCCTTCACCCTTCTGGGTAGTCTTAGGTAGCTCTGAGACTTCGAGCTAGGTGCCAACACCAGGAAGACTTGAATGTCACGAGCACAGCATTACTCTGCCAAGCGCTTCAGACACGCATGGCCACGCACGGCATTTGAAAATCTTCTGGGGAAAGACAAAACCACCCTAAGTCAGAACCTGCGTGATGACTACTCACTAACCAGCCTTGCTCTGGAAGGCAACCTCGGCAGAACAGTAATTTTCCAAGGAGATTATCACGCCTCTGTTTAATCCAACTATAACCACTTAGCAGAAAGCTTTCATGATATACTGGATATGCAAAAACTAGTTAAGTTGATTTAAAATTCTAGATTATACTAGAAAAAGAGCTGTCAGATCACACTACCCCAGTACCAACAGACGATTAGCACATACAAGGTACATCCCAATTCGTACATCCTACTCGGTGCATGGGAGAACAGGTAACTATTAATTCATCGTGAAGCTTCAACAAACACGCAACACATCTTCCAGAGCGAGTACAACACGCAAAACATTTAAATAATCTCTAATTGCTGTCTACCCTCGGGGGCAGTATTCTCTTGTTTATAAATAAAACACTACACAGCAAACAGGAACTCTGTTCTAGGAGTCCCCATGCTATCTAGATTTAGGGGCGACTGCCAGTTCAAACTTCCCCGTTGATCGCCACGCAGCCTGACAAAAATTCTGAGCAGCTTTACACAGCGATAATCTTCCGTTCACTGCATGACCGCAGAGCGATCTGAAACCTGACTGTGCATCTAGTATCTCCCTCTCGGGATTACTGCCTCTAGATGTTAAGCTTTCGGTTAGCAGTTTGGGGCTCTTTTGCTTTTAAAAAGAGTACGTCCACTTGGGCCAAGTACACTCGCTCCTTCAGAAAGCGACAGCCGTACCCACCTGCTGACTGAAATGATGGTTGGGGTCAGATTTTGACAAAACTAGAATAACGCAAAAAACCCCCACCCTTCCCTACCGAGGCGGCTGCTGGTCTGGGGGGATTTTCTGGATTGCTCCCCCGCCACGACCCGACTCCAGCAGACTGCTGCCTCCCTCGGCGGGGAGCCGCGGGGGAAGGAAGGCTCCGCGGGCGCGCCTGTAGCGGCGCGCTCCCGCTGCGAGCCCCGGGCACGGCGGGGCGCGGATCTAAAGAGCGGCTGGAACGGCAGCACGACCTCCCGCTGCCCGGACAACGGCTAGCGCTGGCAGCTCCGCGGGAGGAGGCGGCAGCGCCGAAGGCCGCCTCCCCCCAGCCGCTGACCCACGGCCTCGGCAGGCCCCGCCCCGCCGGGGGGGCGGCAGCGAGCGGGCCCCGGGCCTGCCAATCGCGGCGAACGGCCGGCCGGCCGGCCTGCCCGGTACCGCCGTGACCTCAGGGGCTTCGGCGGCTCCGCCCTCTCCTCCCCTCCCCCGCCCCGGCCGGGGGGCACTTACCGTCCCGGGACGTGCCCATGAGCTGGTCCAGCATGGCGCGCATCTGTGCCTGCGCCGACATCTTGAGCGCGCGGGGGGCCCGCCTGGCCCGGCCGAGTCACGCCGACAGCGGCCTACAAGGCCCAAGGCCCGGCGCCGCGCTCAGCCCTCCCCCCTCGCGTCACTGGCGGGCCCGGGCGGAGCCGCTCCTCCGGCGCCGCGGGGAGGGAAGCGGCGGGGGAAAGCGAGCGCTGCCTGTCTCGCGCTCCCGGTGGAAGAGCGGATCGGGAAACCTGCCTCGGTGCCGCCAGCGCCGCCTCCCCTCCCCCCTCCGCTCCTCCCGCTTCCTCTCACGCCTGCCACGCGCGCGCGCCAGCGGTAACGGAAACCCGCGCGCACGCGCCCTGGGCCCCCCCGTCCGCTGCGCGACGTCAGCGCGGACGGGCCCTGGCGCCCGCCCATTGGCCGCGGCGTGCGGCGTCCGGCCGGTGACGCACGGCGCGCCGAGATCGCTGATTGGGCCGCCTAGCCTTTCGCCGGGCTGCGCCCCCGGGGAGCGCTGATTGGCTGGGCGGCCCCGCGCAGCCGCTGTGACGTCCCGGTCTCTGGGTCAGCGGCGGGGCCTGGTTGGGAGCGGCTGCGCCACCGTGCGGCGGTCGCACCGGGAGCGGCCTCACGCCGGCAGCTTGGCCTCGGGCCTTCGCCTCTCTGAGGGGAAACCCGACCGGAAGAGGATCGCGACGGGTGATTGTAACGTGCTGTTCGCACGTGGCTGAGCCGAAACGAACGCAGAGGCGGAGGGAGACCTGGTTCGTGCAACGGCCCCCCCGCGGCCAGGTCCCACGGGCTGACCCACCGCCCGGGCCTGCACAGCTCTTCGCTGGGAGACTCACCGAGTCTGAACCAGGCTGGGTGGGAGCAGGTGGGAATGAGCACCTACGTCACAGCCGGCTGGCACAGCGTACGTTCCTGGGAGACACTTCCCGTCCTCTGGCTGGCATTCAGCACCACTGTAGCATCGCCGTTCTTCGCACAAGCTTTCAAGGGCAAGCGGAGTCGCGTTGGTGAGACAAGCTACCACAGCGGCCGCTTTTTAGCTTAATACGAGTGAGAAAAGGCAACGTGAAGAGCAGTTAAAAAACCGCTTCCGATTAGCTGGATTTCGCAAGGACTTGCAAAGACACAGCGCTCAGACAGGAGTCCTCCGTAGCCTGTTTAGGAAGATTCCCTACCCAGTGCTCCATTATTTTGGATTAAAGGGGAATTAACTGGAAGAGATACAGATACTGGTTAAAACTTTATTTCGTGTTCAGGGGAAACAGAGACATTCGAGCTGTTACTTGTACCCCCACCATACGACCTTTAACTCGAGGTGCTCTGTAAAGAGCATCTATTTCTGGCCAACATCCAGCTTTTCTTCCAGAACAGCCTTCAGCCAGCTATTTTTCTTCTGGAGCAATATACTACAGACTTCAGATGGAGCAAACCTTTAATTCATCTGGAGAGGGGAGAATATAGCGGCTGAGTTAAATAACTCAGCTGACAAACACATCACAGCCCTTCTCAGGGTTTGGTCACTTCCTGTAACTTTCATCTACTGAGCTGCAAATAAGCTTGGTACCTTCCCACCCGTGATACCAAGAGTTTTCAGAATCACCCCGCTGTGTTGGACTAGTGAGACACTGCAAGAATCCCAAACCCCTCGGTCTACAGGAACTTGTAGTTAGCACCTCCTTACCTTACACCTAAGTAGACCCAATCTCCCTAGTTTTAAGGATCTATTGTGCCTACCCAGTGTACTTCGGAGATTAAACTATCCCCAGTTTTAAACACGGGAAGGAAAATATGTAGATGAAGTAATTCTATGTGCAATGCGTTTCTGGCAGCGTACTTTGTTTTCCCTGGTAGTAAAAAAACAAGCACTCTTTTGTTGCCTTGCTTATAGCTCCTCCCCCGTGTAAACAAGCCTCACATTTTTAGCTATCATAAGTCATCCTTACTACAGATCTCTTGCGTATCTTGCATATAATCCAACCCTCTTCTGGAAGGAGAGCAGCAGCAATCCCAGCCAATACTTCTTATAGAAGGAAACTTGCTGTTCCAGATCGCAAGGCAAGCAAGACACCGGCAGCCTGATTTGTGATCTAGTGTAACTGGCAGCCATCAGTTCAGTGCCTAATGAGGTTTTTCCTGAGATTCACCGTGTGCAACAGCAGCATAGGAAACCTACAGTCACAGAGTCGACCACACGGTGACACTGAGCGTCTATTTCTGGCCAAATTCCAGCTTTTCTTCCAGAAGTGGTTTCAGCGAGCCATGTATTTTTCTCCCGGAGCAATACACTAGAGACTTTGGATGGAGCGAACCTTTAGTCCACCTGGAAAGGGCAGAACGCAGCAGGTGCACTGAGTAACTCAGAACAACAAACACACCACAGCCATTCATTCAGTAGCATTCTCCTCTGAATTCCTCCCGCTGCCTCGCCACCACGGAAAAGAATCATCAGGATAAAAGCGGTTGGTGCTACAGCAGCGCCTGCCAGAATCCACCAACGTTCCAACAGGCCTTTGCTCTTGGGGGGAGTAGAAAATTCCCGCCCTACAGAACGTGGCTGGAAAATCCTACAGTAAACAGGGGGATTCTCTTACCTACAGGTTTGGAGGGGGGAGCCGATAACGCTGGCAACTCCTCAGATGAGGCAGTTGAGCGGCGAAGGCCGGGTGGCGGTCTCCTGCCACCCTCGGCCTGCCCCTGGCTCCGTGGAGGCTGCCTGCGCGCCACAGCGATGGCCGGGGTGGGGCTGGCGAGCTTGCTCAACATTCCCAGCACGGCTCTGTCCTGCCAAACCCACAGCCTGAACCCGGTAAAAAGCACGAGCTGGCAAATCCAAGCAGTTTGGATCACGCAGGGTGTTTATTCAGGAATAAGCCGGGAACACGACAGCCACCTCAGCCCTTCCCTCCCGGCTGCTGAGGCAGCCTGAAGCCCACCAGGCCGGCGACCTCCTCAGGGGAGCGCTCCCCTCTGCCGTGGTACTCCTGGTGAAGGGCCGCGTGCTCCCGCACGCTGCGGAGGAGGCAGAGGTAGGTGGCGGCCTGGAAGTGCAGCTCCTGCCGGGCCCGGCACAGCTTCTCGCTGGTGACCTGCGAGGGGAGCGAACAAGGCCCGGAGCCTTCACCGCGCGCCGAGACCACGGGCTCCCACCCCCGGCGGGGAGGAGGAGGGGCGGGGCGGGGGCAGGGAGCCGGCGCCTACCCGGTGCGCGCGGAAGGCCGAGGCGATGTGCCGATAGGCGGGCGTGTCGCGATAGGAGCGGCCCGCGCCGCCGCTGGCACAGCGCAGCTCGCGCAGGAGCGCGCGCAGCGTCCCCAGCGGAGAGCCCAGCGCCGCCATGGCCGCCTCCCCCCGGCGGCCAATCAGAAAGCGGCCAGTGCGCGCGGGCTTCCCGCTCCGCCGCAGGCGGGCTGCCGAGCGCCGAGCCCAACGATCGCCGCGCCCCGCCCCCAGGCGGAGGGCCAAGCGCCGAAGGTCGAGCGGTCGACCCGAGGCCTCGCTGAGGAGGAGCCACCCGCCGGCGGGCCGGGAGCGGCGCGCGTGGGCCGTGCGCGCCGCCGAAGGCACCGGTGGGGGGGGCCATCCCGCTGCGGGAAGCCGAGGCTCCTCCTCCAGCGGCTCACGCGCGTGTCTGAGGCGTCTGGCCCTGAAACGTTAAAACCCCCCGGGGGCCGCTCGGGCACGGCCGGACGCGCAGACCCGCGGTGGGCGCTGGGCCTTCCGGAACTCCCACTACCCACGGCCATCTCGCCTCTGCCGGGCAGGGGCTGAAAAAAAACACCCACCCCAGATGGGACTCGAACCCACAATCCCTGGCTTAGGAGGCCAATGCCTTATCCATTAGGCCACTGGGGCTGCCGCGAGAAAGCGTTCTCTGTGTCGGCACTTCTCTCCTGTCCCCCCCCCAAGCCCTGGTACAGCAGGCGCTGGGAGCCGCTCACTGGGCAGCGCCTCCCGCGCGCGGCCGGCGCACCGGAAGACGCCCGCAGCGCTCTGGGGGCGCAGCCCCGGAACGCCCCAGCCCTCGGCCCCAGCGCACCCCAGAGGGGGAGAATGCCCTTCCCGTGCTATCTCGATAGCTTTAAAAAGCTCGCAGCCTTGCCGGCGAAGAAGAAAGCTCAGCAAGCCCCAAAACAATAATGAAAGTCCTGACAACCCTTAGAGTGGAACCTTTTTACATCTTTTATTTTTTGTGAGAAAGCACAGAGCCGGGGCGAATATGTACATTCCTCTTTATTTAATACAGCACAGACACATGACACGTAGAAAAAAAAAAAAAAAGAGTACACTCGTGAAAAAAAGCCTGTCGCGGTTAGGGACAGGGAACAGCTACGCCGAATGGAGTAAGGCTCCTCCTGCAGAACAGGGGTCTGCCCGCCAGGCTGGATCCCAGAGCGAAGGCTGCTGCCAGAAAAATCTTTGCGCTCCTTTCAGGAAAGCAGAAAATAATAGGGCAAGTCCCTCTGGGAACAGGTGGAGGAGGCATGATCCGCAAGGTTTGCGGGCTACAAACCCTAGCGCTGCGTTCGGACCAAAGCATGCAGGAGATGCTCTCCAGCTGCTCTTGCAGAGGGCCGACAGTCCTGACGTGTGAGAACATCAGACTTCTCAGGGACGGCAAACCTGAGCATCTGGAGAAGAGTGAAAACATCAAGTAGTCACAGAGAAGAGTTAAAATTAAGTCTCCCTGACAGGGCTCTGCTCGCCACAACGGGGAATGTGCAGGGGAACAAACCGGCTTCCCAACTAACAAAAGACTAACAGCCATTAAACTGACCAGAACAATACACGCATTTGGAACTGATGCAGGCTTTTGTGGCAGCAGCTTCTTCCTTTTCCTGCTTCAATTCAGGATGGAAATTAAGCAGGCACCAGTTCCTCTGGCAAAGAGCCTTACACACTTTTTAAAAAATTAAAATACAAAAAAGGGAGACAGGTGTATTTACAAAATCCATGGCTGGTACAGTACATCATTTTTAAGACACACTAAATGCTACAATCTTTCAGGTCCTGAGATTATTACAAAAAAAAAAAAACCAACCCAAAACCAAAACAACTCAAAACTTGCGTTCAGGTCCAGTTTTATAAGGAGAGAGGAAAGAAATCACACATTTAGAACACAATATCCCTTGAAGTTATTGGAACACACCTCCCTAAAAACCCAAACGAAAGTGGTGCTAATCACCCAAACATAGCTGCATTTGGTTGTTCAGGCTTGTTGTCAGAAGAGGGGAGCATGTCACAGGCGACTTTCTCTGGAGAGCTCATCAGGTAAGCACTCAGCCTTTAGGATCTCTCCATCACTAAGCCCTATGATCCCAAATACGCGAGTATTACAAGGAGGAAGGTGACCCTCTACAAATTCAAGCTGGACTGAGTAAAGCATCACAGGAATTGCCAACTCAAAACAGGTTTGCTATCTTGCAGTAACTGCGCATTCCTTGGTTTAAAGCCAAGGGATGCAAAGAATTATAGCTGTGATTTCATGTTTCTAACAAAACACTTGGCCAGCTGTTTGTTCTGAGCTACCTAGTGAAAAGCAACAAAATACTTTGTCCATCTGTTTCTCAGCCTTTCCCTGTCTTGGGGAATCACAGCAAGTCAGGTAGTTAGGCTGGCTATATCCAAACTCACTATATATATACTGAAAGTGACACCAAACAAAGGATACTGAGGCCAAACCTCTGTTGAGGGGATGATGCCCACGACCATTAGCTGCACAGGCAGGTACCTGGCAGCTCTGTTCTTGACCGAGCCTCTCTATCAGGCAGAACTGAAGGGACTTGCACACACCCCTATTTTCCCCAATGACATATTCTGAATATAGTGCATTTGTATCATCAGAAGTTATCACAGGTGCCCTTTTATTATAGGCACCTGACTTTATAAGCTAGAGAATGCCAGCATTTTAAAGGATTACTCATGAAATGCTTCTAACCCTCAGTAAAATAAGACTACAAGAGACAAATCACATAACAAGGGTACTAGTTAACTGCTAAAATATAACGCTGCTCAGTAGACTTTTGAGGGTAAATAGTAGTTAACTTTGTATTTATTTTTTTTTAACAGTAGTCAAAAAATAAAATTCCTCCATCTATTTCCAGTATGGATCTTGAGAACTATGCAAGAACATGGTACTAATTGCTACACGATGGAATCACCGGCAATAAAACACACACTACAGTTCTCACCTCTGAGCTAAACGGTTATTTGTAGTTACGTACAAGACGACTAAAAGATCAGTGAGCAAGACCTGGGGATCGCGATTCAGCTTTTATTAAATATCCGGCGGCTGTGTAGCTGATACCTCCCCCCTTGTTTAGAAGCAACTTCATTGAAGTGAGAAATTGATTTAGTTCACTTCTGATACAGGAAGGAAACCCGGGATGTCTTATTAGTTTCTCCCCACATCCAATCTGTATGTTAAAAAACAACATTGCTGCGGCTTCTTAAACTAATTTTGAGCACTGAATATTTCAAAAAACTCTCAGACTAAAACCTGTCGCAAGAGGTGATTTTCACTTCTCTCTCGAAGCAGCTTCATGACACTCGACACTAGGTGTTGCACCAGTGAAAGGGTTTCTTTGTTAAAATACACATTTCTTTCTTCACGTTAGCAAAAAAAGACTTCTGCAGCACAGACATTCAAAAAATATTCCATTTTCTTTGGGTAAAACTTCAACATGTTAAGAGGGGTAGCTGGGGGAAGGAATGCATGTAACACTGAAACACGTAAAGAATACTTATCTGCATAGTTGATATTAGTGACTACTCAAACTAAGGCCTTGTCTGGAAAAAGCTGAGAACACAAAGTTTCTTCCCCCGCTCCCCACACCACGGGTGGAATCTGGTAAGTCTCAGAAGAAGCTCTTGGCTGCCTCAGCAGCTGCTTGGTTTGGCCTATGATGGTGGCATCTCCTGACTGGTTTTGGTTGATTCTCTCCCTCCCTTTTTCTCTTGGTACTGGACAGTAACAAACACACCTATCTGTTGATAAATACAGCTGCACACACTGCTGGGCCAAAGAAACCCCAACCCAAAAAAAGAGCTTAGTACTGAGCACAACAGAACATGGTACACACTGCTTGCTTTTGATTACCTCACCATAAAGGAACTTAACTAGTTACTGGTTATTAATTTCAAGCAGGAGATGATGGCAAGGGAAGAGACTGAAGTTTACTTCTACATAAAAAACAAGTATTAATTTTTTTTTTCCAGAGTTTCTCTGTAGAATTATAGCTGTCCAAAACTGCTACAAAATGCAGAGCTATATCCTTGACTACTGACAAGATTAGCAGTTTTATTTACGAGGAGTGTGCAAAAACAGCTGTAGGGAATCTTTGTACTTCCCCAGTTTTGGGCCAGTTCCAGGCCATGCTGATCTCTCAGCATAACTCATAGCAGCAGCAGGGCTTTCTATGGCCCCAAAAGGCTATTACAGCAGCAAGGGATCACTGGGTCATAGAAAAGGGATGATGAAGCCACACCAGAAGTTTCCACAAGCAAAGCATTTCCCTACACAACGGTTATCTTTCCAGCGGCCCAGTAAGCATACTTCTGGCTGCTTATTTTGGCAGTGATTTCTTAAGCAGTAGACAGATTTTCACAACAGCTGCATTTGTTAAAACACTACAACAGTCACCAGCTGTAGACTTCCCAGCTCACAGATCAGCTGAGGCTAAAGACCACATGTGCCCCAAACAAATGAAATGGCAAGGGAAGAGCCAGGTCAGCTCAGTTCACTGCCACAGGTGGATGTGGCAAGCTCCAACACAGTAACTTCACTCATGCACCTAAGGCAGATTAAGCACCACCCTCACCATCGCTACCAGCCACCGTCCTATCTTTGGCTGGAGCCATTAGGTTGGTAGAAGAAACCCACCTACGGCCTAGCTTACATAAACAGGTTCACTCAAACACGTGAGGACAAGCTAGGAACTGAAACAGCAGTTAGGCAATTATCTGCCACAAGAACCTGTTGTATTTGGCATCTTATATTCTGCTCTCCAGATGGATTCTCCTCCTATGAAGGTCTCTTCATTCCATTCCCATTCTGGAAGGTAAATGCCTCCTTTTTATACTGCAGCTTCAAATTACATCTTCCCGGGGGGAAGCACATCACAGAACTAGCACAGCCTAGTGACACAGACATACGTTACCTTAAGTTTAGCACTTGGTCAACAAGTGAATTGCTAAGTTCAGGTATGCATGTTTATAATCATCATAAATTACGATATATCCCCGGCACAGAATTGTTAAAATCACAAGATGATCTACTGCAGATTGCTAAGTTTGTCAGAGAACAAGGAAACACGCACAGACACTATTCTGAGGGTTCAGTTGCAGCTAACACCACACGAAGTTACTGGTTGTTATATTAAGAGAACAAACCATTAATGAAATCTAGAGGAAGAAGTACAACTAGAAAAAAGTACTTCATGGTGAATGATTCAGGCAGCGCATGAAGCACAGCGGGTTTCACTTCAATTAGCAGCTCTATTATGCCAAATTCCTTCTTGCATACGATGCATGGTAGGAAGGGACAACTTTGGTAGACGCCAGAATCCTTGCAATACCTGGTGTCAAGCAGATGTGGCTGAGCCGCACACAAGATTCCTTGCGATTCATCTCAAACTTGTTGCGAGCTGCTATTTTAACCTTCTTTACCCCCCACCTCCTTGGGGTGGTCAGCCATACCTCTTTGCCTCAGACTCAGTAATGGTGTGAAGTGGTCCAGTATTTAAATGAAGCTGCCAGACAGGGCCCATAATGTTTTTACTCATAACCTAATTAAGATCCAAATTTAAAACCTTCAGAGAAAGACGCAACAAGTTTCATTCCCATTAGCCACTTCCTTTCTCTCATGCACATTTACGCGCACTCACGCACACACTCGTTTATTGTACTGCCATCTTTGCACATCACCTTTACTTGGAGCGTCGAACGGAGCCAGCAGAACGCAGAAGGGTGCACAGGTTCCTTGGGAATATTGCTCTGTGTGCGTGTGCACGTGAGAGTGCGTGAGAGAGAAAGAAAGCACAAGCACACAGAACCAACGCCATGGTACAGCAGCTGTGAAGTTACATACATTACACTTTTTTTTTCTTTACAAAAGGGAAAAAAATAGTCTAACAGCATAAAGCCTTCTTGGCAAGCTTAAGATTTTCCTCCAAAATGCCTTCCAGCACTTCAGGATCTCTGAGAAGAGTTTAAAGAGGGTAGGGAAATAAAATAAAATAAAAAAAGGCACTTAAACAAAGGACAAAGGCCTGAATCAAGTTAAGTCATGGAGGGTAACAACCATTTCACCAGAGCTAGGACCAATCAAGATCTACCAACCTTTTTTTTTTTAATTTCTATAAAATTAAAATTGCATAAAGTGTTAATTAATCAGTCATTTGCCTACTGCTTTCCTTCTGGTTCATTTTATGAAAAAAACCTAAACCAACCCAAACAAAAAGCAAGTGTCCCTTTAGCGATTTCTCCCCAGTTCATCAAAAGATGAAAGTTGGGTGTGGGAGGAAACCTTCCACAGCTTGGCTTGGCTGCAGGTTTTCCCTGCAATGCCATCTTTAAAAACAAACAAAAAAATCTGAACCAAAAGCAGAAGAGGGATCACTGTGCCTTCAACAATTCACTCAAAAAAACCCCAACCAACCCAGACACCCCAACGCTTCTAACCATCTGTGGGCAAAAACTACTCAAAAGAAAACCAAACAAACTGTAAACTAGATTAAAATTAGCTAATAAATACAGCCAAAAGTTCATTTTACGAATGTAGCAGCAAATGTGATAAAGTTAGTTGGAGCCCGAGGTGACTCCCAGAGGGTTAATGGTTCACACAACTGATGGCAGCTTGGGAGAGTTGCAGGATTTCTCTGTTTTCACGTCCTCAAGGGTCTTGCACCAAGTGGAGAAGGAGTGTGGAGGAAGGGTCAGGTGATGGGACTGCGGGAAGGAAACAGGCTCTTGGCACCTGTCCCACCCCCAAATCTGTGCATCAGACAACTTTGATCGGATTCGAACAAGAAGCAGAACCCCGGTAATTAAAAGTTACTTCTGATTAGCAGAAAACAGATGTGAAACCCACAGCATCCACACTTGTGACTTGGTTGATCGGTATTAGTCATACACCTCCAACCAACAGAGAAGGCTGGACAAAGTGATTTAGACCATCTTGGAGTGGGAGAACACTGCAGTTATAGTCCAAGGTATCAGGAAACTTTGCAGCCTGTTTTCCATCTAGCCTGCCTTCTTTCTTTGCAAGTGTCTCAAAAGGATTTAAAATAGCTACCACGACTTTTGGGACTTTGGATCATGTAGCAGAAAATACTACCCAGACGGTTTTAACATCTAAAACCTGTGTTTGAAATTATTGCTTGCATTTGTCTGGGGCTTTCAGCGAGCTTGACGTGTTAGCTCATATCCAGTCCCCAAACCAAAGTTCAGCCCCGCTGCCTGGAAGGGGCAGCTCTACTTGGCTTTCTTATTGCTTGTGAATACTGAGGGTTATTTAGTATGTACAACTACAGTTTATTTAGTAACAAAGGCCCTTATAAAGTAGTAAAAATCTGGGGGAATATGTCTTTAGAAGAGCTGCTGTGCAGGAAACCGTAAAATATTAACTTAATTTTGCATTTGGAAGTCTTTCACTTCCCCATCCCGTTTATGCTACCTGCAAAGGTCTCTGGGAGCCACAATACAGTTTCCTTTGATTTGGCCTCGCTAGGTTTAACCAGGGAGAACAGGGAATGCAGTCCCCTTCATCGCTATGTTGCTGATTCCAAAGAAGCACAGGAGTGTAATGGCTGGGAACAGTTACCCTCTGGGGGGCTGTTCCAACTGCCTTCACAAACAACGTACGGTCATCATTACTCTCATCATCCTACTACCTATTTTCACAGTAAGTATTAGTTCACTTGTTTCCCAAGACTGAGAAGCTCAATAGACCACACAGACTCCTACCCTCCTTAAGATTTAGAGAGGATACTCCTCAACTGAAGATGAGGCCTATTTCCAGGAAGAGAGGAATGTTGAAATGAAATTTGTGCTGTAGTTCTAAAGGGCTGCAAGTCTCCCAATCTAAAACTTCATTAAGTATGAAGACAAAAGATGGCAATTTGAATGAGATGCCTTGATGAGGAAAACATAGAAGAGGTAGAACTCTTTGGACAGGGTCTTTTAAATATATTGCTGCCTGATGGCTCACTGCTGCAACTCCCTAATCAGCTACATACGCATTGTTTAGAAGGATCAGGTTTGACACAGTTCAGAGAATTAGCATCCTGCCAGAACTGTTAGACCTCAAAAAACAAAAGTTGTCTTCCTTCAACCCTTCCTGGAGAAGAGAGAACAAAAATACCCAATAAAGCTTGCAGTCTAAACAGTTCATGGTATTTCGACAGAACTTGCACAGTATTAAGAATGCCAGAGTCTACAACCAACATTTCAACTCTAAATAACCTTGATGATGGAGATGCAAGCTTATCTAATCAACACGCCACATATAAAACATTAGCACTAGCTAAAAAGCATTGAATTGGCAGATGCTGTGGAGTGAAATTAACAAACTAATGCATCTTATTTTAATTCAATCTGTCTTTCACAGAAGTGTTGTGCAAAAACTTTTATTGCTGAGCTCAACCCAACATTTTTATACTAAATACACAATATATATTATTTTAAATTCACGTATATATATTTATATAAAATTAAAATGAGCTCTAAATAGAAAAGAAATTGCTGTCTGGTCTAAGAAAAATAAATCACATGTAAAAGAAACCTGAAAGCTATAAGTTAATCTAGCAAAAAACATTGAAGTTTCATTACCCATGGGTCAGTGTCTCTCTGGAAGGTGAGAGACAACCAGTAGTCACTGGTTCAGTCTCAAATCAAACTACTGGAAGGACTAGCTACTAGAAATCTCAGCAACTCTGACCAAAGGAATGTTGTGGGGTTGAAGGAGAAGGACATCATGCTATTTTATTTGCTCCTTTCCCCTATGACTTACTTCAGCTTCTGCCATTCTCACCTCCTATCTGACAGCGCAAGGGACTCAACAGCAAAGTTCTGTCCTAGTGTTGAAAGTGCAATGTGTGCTGGATACTTCCTAACCTTACAGATGAACCAGTCGATGTATTGCTATCGAAAAAACCTCCCAAAAGCCAGCTTTACAGTCTTGCACTACCATGTAAGAAAGAGTTCAGGTTAGGAGCTCCCCAGGCCAGCAGGGGCTGGAAATGCTGGAGACAACCCATTCAGCCCCCAGAAGAGAAGGCACCTCTGGTCGCTTTTGAACGACTCCTCTTTGGCTAATGCCTGAAGCAGTATTAACCTGGCTCTGGAACAGGTCACAATCAGCTTTCTTTACCTAGCAAATCAGTATAATGCATGGCTCTTGGGAGGAGTTAGATGAAAGATAAGGAAGATTAGAATGAGTTAAGAACTAGTTGTGTTGTATAAAAGACATGAGCAGAACAGAACTTTAGTAGCAGATAAGCACAAGGCAACGGAAAAGAATTTAACAAATAGGACTGAAAAAACAGTGTGCCTTTAAAAAAAAAAATAGATGTGGGAAAGAAATGCTAGTTCAACCAATAAAATGTAGGTTTTGTTTTCATGTAAATGGTAAAATTTCCATCCCCTTCTTCTCTTACATAAGAATGTTTATATTAAATAAAGAACAAGGGATTTCCCAGTAGTCTGTGTCTCACACCTCTATGTACCAGGAGATCTGTTTTTCAAGACAACTCTCTAATGAGACTGCATCTGTAGGCTCCCCTAAAGCCAAACAGCCTTCTAAAGCTGGAAAAATGCCCGTATCAAAAACTGCATTTGTGTAAGGGTTTAATTATAATGCAAAGTATCCCAGCACCACCTCTATTCTACATAACCTTTGGTCCACAACCATATAGTACACTCCGGACCTACACATAATCTTATACTTGGCACTTCGGGAACTAATGAAGTGGATGATCCCACCTTACACAATGGATGGAGAAACCTATTCTAGCTCCTCTCACACTTTCAACTCTTCGCTGGACATCACCCAGAAAAAAACCAAATGTTTGTGCTGCTGTGGGTTTGACAATCAATTTCTTTTAAAAGCCAATCAGAGCAGATAAAAAAAGCTTGTTTCTTTAGGTAAGATCAAACTATGACCAGTCTGCATGACCAGGAGGACCAGTCCTCCTTTTCCTTCTCTCTTTGATCAAGTATTGTTTTTATTTTTCTTCTTTCTCTCACCACAGTGCTTGGGATCAGAATATGTAAACATCGACAGAAACAGCAGCCCTGTGACAATAAGCACTTTCCCAACTGGGCAGATTCTGTCAGCCAACCAGAACTGCTTCAGCTCCCTTGCTTGTCCAGAAGTCACTGGTTTTTCCGCTGTAACTTAGTGTCCCCTTTACTTTGGCCTCCATCTGTAGTTTAAAGACAGGAAAAGGAAAAACAAAAGCATCAGTGAACTTTCATTTTCATAACTTACAGCAAAAGAGATAGGAATTTGGCACATTTAGCTTTAGCATGACCAGAAAGTGCATTGCCTTTATAGGGTGGAAGACTCTGCAGCTTCTCTGAGGTCCTTTTATTAGAAATAGCACTGTTTGAAACCCAAGATATCAGGCTTCACACCAAAAAATACTATCTTTCTAAAGATTAAGTTGCAGCTTGGGATAATGAAAAAAAAAATTAAAATCCAGCCTTTCTTTAAAGGCCTTTACATTGTAATAAAGCATTTTTAGTATTCAACCCATGGCACTCATTGTGATAAAACTGGTGTGGTACCAAATACAGCTAACTGGTTTGTTTTCAGTCTCTTGGAGCAACACTGCCCAGTTTTTTGGTGCTGAGTACTCCAAGAACCCCCGTCAAGCCACTGCCACCCTTCCTGTTCCTTCTCCTGGCAAAAAACCCCCAACTCCTACAGGTCGCGAAGAGAACAGTACGCTCTAGATTGCGCCTTCTAAAGCTTTATGATAGTTTTTCAGCTCTAACCTTTACTAACAGAAAAAGGAGATGTCCTGCTTCAAGCTTCTCCTCTCAATCAAGTATGCAACTCTTATCAAGGATAAAATTCCCAGGGAAGGTAGATCTTCCATTAGGAAACCACCACACTGTTCACACATGTATACACTCTTAGAACATGGAGAAGCTTCTAACTGGAAGGTCGGTTTCTCCAAAATTGAAACTTGAGTGGAAAAAATGATCTTTCCAATACAGACTTTAAGCAGCTGGTAAACAATCACATTAGTTAGAATCTAGTAAGTAGTAATCCTTTCTTCTCCACTAGTTGAATTTGTACACTTAGGTTTCTAGAACTACTACAATAAAGTAATATTGAAATTTGAAATTTTTTGTTCCTGACATTGAAGACAAGTAGAAAAAACCGCAATTTTTCAGATTCCAAAAACACCGCTACAGAACGTATGCTCTCTGCTGCTATCAAAGCTTGCCCCTGTGTTATCTCTTCTCTAAAGCAATTTCAGTCCTGGTGTACCTCTTATTCCAGTCTAGAGCAGAAATCTGACTTTTGAGTTAAAAATAAGTAATAAGAAAAATACAATGCCTTTACCTGTATAAGCTTGCTGCAAGTGAGCAGGCAGAGGTGAGTGAGACAGCGTTGCTGCGTGCTGAGCACCCGGCTGTAAACCCTTCAGCAAGTCTGGTGAAAAAAACGGAAAGCAACAATGACGGAAAAACAAATTTTAAGGACCAGGTCAGCCTTTGTGAAAGAGGGAGTTATTATTTTCATAGTGTAGCTATAACAGCATGCTAATTTGCACAGATTTCTGAAGATGTATCTCAACAACAAACATTAAATACCTGATGGCATTCTGATGGCTGGAATAAGGCAACAAACAGACCTATTCAGATACGATTAATCAAAGGTCAGAGCAAGGACCGTGCCTCGTGATTGGGATGCAACTCTTCATACCACTTCCTTTGTCAGAAAGTCCAAAAATTGATATAGGTTAAAACAACCTAAAAAACCTGATACCTGATAGTCTAAGCCACTACTGAGCTAATGACACTTTGAGGAATCACATTCTCTTATTTGTACTGCGCTATTTGGAGACTCTTAAGCTATATTCCTTTCTCAAGATAAGGGATTAAAAGTTCGCCCCAAAGAGCATGTTCAAAACTAACTATATGCTGAGAATGTAACACTGAAGTTAAGCTTACAAAAAGTGATTCCAACATTTAGATAATTACATAAAGTTTTATCAGTGAAGAAACCAAATTTACTCTCCTGTAGGGTTTTTTTATGAACCAAATTTGAGTCTCTCAGAATTACATTGCTTTCCTCCTTAATTACCATCCTCAGGATGCATCTTTCCTCATAGCATACTGTGATAACTAATTCCACTTACTCTGAGTTAGGCTGTGGTGGAAAGCCGCTGAGGTAGATCCCGAGGTGGTTGTCACTCCAGCTGTGTCCGTTCCAAAGCCAAGCAGCTCCAAGGGAAACTGGAAGGGCACAGTCACAGGAACAAGGCCACCCAGCATCCCAAAAGGAGTTAATGGTGCAGATGTCACGTTCTGACTGGTTACAGACAGGGGTGATGCCATGAGAGTCAGAGGTGAGGCGTTAGCCAGTAATGACGCTCCTGCTGTTGACTGTACAAAGAAAAGGAGTACTTAAAGATTTTAAAGCTTTGAGTTGTATCCTTTAAGGAGATAAGAATCCAGTATTTTCTGTTAAGTGTGGTCCTAATAAGTGTATTAAACTATTAATAAATATTCATTTATCCACCTAGGTGGTCTTCCCACTGTTCATCTGCTAAGCAAACACAATTATATCTCAGATTCAGATATGACAGTATGGTTCAACTCGTGTTTTTCTCATCAGTCTTGCGAGTAATTTCCTCTGTCTCCTTTCCAATTATGCACTGGGTCTACAGTCAGAATTTAATGCAACATTTTCTATTAGATTGCTAATATGCAATTATCAGATGTAGATCTGAATTTTTTTTAGAAGCACAGTACTACTCTCCCCTCTCCACCTCTGAGTCTTAACAGAATACTACATTTATTTCTAAAGAGGTTGCTTAGAAGTAACGATTTTTGCAAACTGAGACTCATACATAAGAGCCTCCACACTTGGAGAGAAGTCAGGTTACCAAGATGCAGACATACGTAACATGTAGGTGTGCGTGCACACGTTGGAGCAAAAGGCAAAGGAAAATAGTCTCACTACTCTAACGTCACAATGAAGTTAACTTAGTTTAAAAATGAAAATGCCAGATTGGCCAGTACATTTTAGCTACAACAGTTCCCAAATCACATTAATTCTTCTAACATTAGAACAGCTGATTCTTGTTTAACAATCTTTCCTTCACTACACATAATAGCTCTGGGTGCTAATGTTCAGTTCTCTAATTATCTGCTACAAAACAGTATAGAAAGAATTTTCAATCAGACTCAAGCACAGATATTTTAGGTATTCGAGCTAAAAAGACTCAGACTGAACAGGACTTCAAACCTGTACATTTAGACAAGTAAGCCTTAACTAAACCCAAAACTTGGATTCTTAATGAATACCTTAAAATGAAACCTCCAAGTTCTGTGAAAACAACTTATAGAAACAGCAAAGTGATGAGCAGCAGCCAAAGAAATGTTAATTGCTGCTTAAGAGAAAACTTGACATTTTAAACCAGCAACCCTGTAAGTGTAATCAGCTGCAGATTTATGTTCGTAGCAAGTGTTTGTACTGGTCATCTCAGGAGTGACAGCTTAAGACATACTCCATTCTACAAGAAGAAAAACAGGGATGAAAATCTTCAACATGCAGGAGTATTCTCTTTTTGCCTTTAAAAGTACTAATACAAAAGATGAACACAGTTCACTATGTAATTTTTACTGTGCAACAAAACAAAGGCCATATAGTAACCTCCTGCAATTGTGGATGTGTAAAATGCCTGCAAAACACACAAGCTTTGTGATATGCTCTGCCAAGACCTTGCTTGCTTTCTCAAAGAGGAGAGAGAAGTTCAGTGATAGAAAGCACTACAGAGAATGCCCTGGCAGAACTGCAGTTCCAATGTTTCTATTTATCTCACCTGTGACAGCACTTCATAAAAGGGTTTATCCTGGTCATGTGTATCTGAGTCATTAAGATCCTTAAAAGTGTAAGCCAGGTTCTGCTCAAGAGTACTAATGGTATGAAAAAGTATCTTTTTAAGGAAATCACACACAGTAGTTGCTGAATTTAAATTACTTTGGCCTTGTGTTCGTAAGATGTAACTTATTAAGAGTATTCAATTCCTGAGTAAAATTTCTGTGGAGCTACAGCAGGTACAAGCTTATATTCTGATAAATAACTGTGTCAATCAAAAAGGGCAGGGAAACACTTCTGGAAACTCTTCCAAGTTTGGAAGATCTTTATTATCACATGAAATCATCTAGTCTGATCTTCAGTGCAAGCAGACCAGGGTATTCTAATGGGTAACTCTGGTACCATTCTCATCTTCTGACCGATGACTAGCATCCCGGTTAGGAATTAAATCCTGAAACACTTAGTGGAAAGGAGACTCACTTTCAGTCTTCAGCAGAGTTTTAAAAGCCGTAACTAACTCCTTAGAACACTGTACCTAACCACTAGACTGGAATTCACTCACTTCAGCAGCCAGCTATTAGATCTTTAAGGCTAAATAAAGCCCTCTTATCACAAACCTCTTCCCCTTCGGTGTACTTGGATGGGGATGTAATCTGAACAAAATCTTCTCTTAAACGTACTCCACTGACCAAGCCTCAGTCTGCACAGTAGCAACAGCCTTATTCCATGGTTTACCTTCCTTGCACCATTCTTCTGAACCATTTCTAGGTTATCAAAGTAACTCCTGAAGCGTCAAAGACACCCACATGCAAAGTCACAATAATTATTTTAGTGATGCCATATGCTGCTCCGTACTTCTAGCTGATTTCCACCCCTCCTATATACTAGCACACCTTGTTTTGCTGTATTACAGTACGTACCCATGTTACTTTGATTATCCACCACACCCCCTCCAGTCTTCTTCAGCATCACTATCTGCCAAAATGCACTTCATTCCCCAAGTGATCAGTGTTTCGTTTCTAAAAAAAGTTACTCGCCTTGAACTACAGGATTCATCTCATCCAACACAGTACTAAATTCCCTTGTCCATCATCTTTAAGCACTACCACACCCATTTCACATTTTCTTCTACATCACAACAGCTGTATCCACTGGATTCCGTTGACTGCACCAGGAAAACACAACTCTCTTCCCAGTTCATTCACTGTAGCCTTTTGTCTCCTCCAGGCACCTTCTGGAGTACCCAGACTGCACCGTATCCGGCTCAGCTCTTCTCCAGGTCCTATGTGGTACCTCGGTGGCCCTTACACACCATATGGGTTGTGGGTTTTTTTCATTCAAAGCACCCAAAACAAGACTAGATCAGACCCTGCCAGACATCTTGTTTACTGTGACAGACAAAAGGTACAGTGGGATGAGAGCCCATAGCAATGTCTTGTAAAAGTCATCTTCCTCCTGTTATTCAGCTGCATTAAGAAATTGACAGCAAGCTAAAATATTATAAACCATTGCTAAAAGCTGAGAATACACCACTCCATGCAATAGCTACAGGTACATTGTTCAGAAAAAAACAAAGCTTTTCCATTTGCTGTACACAAAGACTCTGATTTACAGCGATATTGCTTTTCTTAACTTTTCTTAAGTAGTGAAGTCTTCAGGATAGAGACAGCAAAACCTTAAACATCTCAGTAATTAAGTCAGTCCCACTGAGAACACATGACTTGGAAAAGCAGACTGTCTTTTGGGTAAATAGTATTTTTGCACAAGTTTTAGAACAGCAGTATTTTCAAAATGTTTGTTTTGTATGACTTGTTTTATCTCCAGTGATAAAGTTCTGTGTAAGTGTGCTCTCTCAACAATTTCTAGGATATCTGTAAGTTAACGAGGTGCTTCACTCAGTTCGGCTAGATCCTACAAAATACACACAGTACAAATACTAAAGGAACACCCCTGCAAGTGTCAATTTAAAACACAAGTCTTGCATTATACTCAAACCGCCAACGGCTGAACTCTAGTTTAGCGAGTCAATCATGAAGCTTGGCAACAACGTACCGAGACACCTTTTCATAAGGCCACCATCATTACAAATACACAAGTCCGCAAGAACAGAGAAATCCAATAGTACAGGACAATACCACTCCTGAACATACGGCCGCACGAAGCTTACCTTTTCTAGCACTCTTAAAGAAAAAATGAACTCTGTTCCATACCAACTGAGATTTTACAGTGAGGGTCCGTTCCACACTGATCTCTGCATTTCACATCATCTGGAAATGCCCATTCACTAGTGTGAAACAGTTTAATAGTATTAGCATTTATGCTGAGTAAATTGTAAACATTAAATCCACGAACTCATTTTCAAACCAAGACATCATAAGAAAGAAGGTTTACAAAACAAACGTGATGAATATTAACGTAAGGCTGAAGTGTAAACTCGTTAGATGCATACCTGCACACTGGCTGCTACAACTGGAGACCCTGAGGCAGAAGATGGTCTGTGTGGAGTTGACAATTGTTTAGTAGCACCCTGTGTTCCACTTCCTGCTCCCCCAGACAGACTAGTCCTACTAGCTCCACTTGAGTTAAGGTTACTGCCCCTGCTGGCAGGTACATTCATTCCAACTCCACCCAAATTATTTTTACCAACAGTTCCAGAAGGAGAAGAGTTGGGCAATTTTGAAGAAGCCTGAGGGTTCTTTGCAGGCTGAAGGCCTGAGGTGCGATTAGAGGGCAGCAAATTCACTGTGGGAGACTGCCTGCTGATATTTACACCACCGGTCTGTTTATGAAGGGGGTTGTTGCTGGAGTGACTACTCTGGGAAACTAGTGCACTTGAACTGGAAGAACTGGGTGTTGTTGCAGGCCTGGGGGATGAGGTGGACTTGGATGAAAATTTAGGTGATGCATTGGGCTTGGGTGTCACAGAGGGCTTAGATGCAGTGGGCTTGGGAGAGGCAGCAGGTTTGGGAGAGGCAGCCATGGAGAAGGGAGGCTTGAAACCCTGGGAAGAAACTTGTGATACCATAGCCTTGGCTAAATAGTTACTAGAGGTAGAGGTGCTGGATGTTGTCCGAGAAACCAGTGGGTGAGACACTTGAGAGCCACTTCCGGATGAGGGATTAGACAGAGGCAGGCGATACACTACAGACTTTTCTTGAGCCTTGATGACTGGTGATGAGCAAGACAGTTTGGGATTACTGCTCAATTTCACCACTGGATTGCTCTGTGATTTACTAATAGTTGCTTGCAAAGGAGATACATATTTCTGCTGTACAGCTGAATGCTGGTGCACCTTTGTCACTTGTGTTGTTGAGGAAGAACCACCTTGAGCCTCAGAAGATGACACCAAGATATTAGCATCCTTGGTTCTTTGAGAAGAGGTGGAAATAGCTGCTTGGGTCTTAGAGGAAGAAACATGAGTCTGCGAAGAGGAGGAAGCAGCTTGGATCTGGCTTGACCTCTGTAGTCCTTGCTGAAGTAGTTTGGCTGGCAAAGGCTCTAAGGAGACCTTAGGATTTTGAATTGAAGATCCAGCAATAAGGCCTGAAGAGATACCAGTGTGAACTAGGTCCTGGGGTTTCTTTGGTACTGGCCCTGTGTGACCAGCAATAAGACTTGATGAATGGGGTGTTTGAGTGGGCTCTACTTTCTTTGAAGTTGCCAGGGGCAACTTACTCATAATGCTTGCTAGCTTCTCTTCCCTCAGCCCAGGGCGAGGTCTGGATGCTGGTGTCTCTATAGTGGACCCAAGAGGTGATCCCTTGGCACCATTATTGATAACTGCCAGAGCATCAGAAATAGAGTCCAGTGAGGGTGGGTGGAAAGAGAGGTCTTCATCCAGTGAGTCATCCAAGCAGATAGTCTCTGGAGCTGGGGTGCAGCTAGAGCTGGCTGGGGTGCAGGCAGGTGTGCTGGAACCCAGTACAGTAGCACAACTTGAATTGACTGAAGACATACAAGTTTTCTGTTCTTTCTTTGGACTGGCGTCCTGAGAATGAAAAGGTAAGAAAAGACAGGTTTAATAGCCTGTCCAGACGACATCCAAAATTTTTAGTGCAATACTATGATTCTGTAAACTCAGATGAACCAAAGAGCTACTACTGAAATTTTCCCATTAAGGTACCTGTGATATTTGGAGTCCTATGTGCTAATTCAATATTTGCGTTTAAAAACCTAGTACTGTTGCTCCACATAAGTAAAAGTGCCCCACGCAGTTAAGAATAATCAATGCTGTGAAAACCAGGGTAGGTAACCTGATCACTAGCTAAAACTGGTACTGAACCAAGACAACACCTAGCAGTGTCCAGTAAGAATCTCTATCAGCTTACTATGTTATCCGCCCAACCACACGTTTTTCCAGTGTTGCCAAATTTAATACAAGCTGAAAACAAATAGAGCACACAAAGTGTGATACTTCAGTGGAACCTCTTTGTAGTCTATTTAAAAAATATAACTAAAATAGCTTAAAGCTAAAGCTACATAGAATTCTTTGGTATTACTTTAAGTTAATATACCACCAAGTCAATGAGCTCTTACAGCATTTGCTAATGGAACCCTTCTGCCAGAATTTTACTGGATCAGAGGGAGGAAAACAGGTGGTTATCAAACGGTCACATAAAATTCAGATATCTCAATAGGCATTTACCTTCACTTTGGGTTTAGGCGCCAGAATCACCTTCTTCTTTGCCCTAAAGCAGAGCAAATACATGTTCATCAGAAAAGAAAGGCAAACCATTTTAGTTTTGTTACCCTGATTCTATCCCAATAAACAAGAAGGGTGACTACGGGGCTTCAGCTTTAATAATAAAACATCCTTGAAATAGAAAATGGGTTAAAAGGAGGGGGGAGAGGGGAGAGAACAAGCACACTTTTAATCCATGTTTTGGTCATGTATCTCTAAACTGATGCAAAATCCACTGAATTGCTGACATAACCTGATGGATATCGAGATAGCTGTCTCTTTTCTGGTTTACAGAAACTTCAAAATGTCAAGTAATTTCAGCCTCTTATAATCTTAAAGGGTTTGTGTACTTAGAGCTTTTTCTAAACTGAAGTCACCTACAGCAGTTACATAATTTCACTGTGTTGATGTTTCTGTCACTGAGGAATACGCTGTGTTCTCATTCATTATTTAAAACTACACAAAACCAGCTGCTTCCCTCCCATGGCCCCCCAAGAAAGTGTTTTGCTGCTCATCAACCGTGAAGCAGCTGTATCTAACCTGTTTGTTGCAAAAAGCCATTTAACAAGCTTTCAGGTTCTTTTGCAACGTAACTGAACACCATAGCACCAACTGCAGTTATGCAAGCCAGGGCAGCATTAAGAACTCAGTCATCAGCTTCAACTTTGAAGTTCAGCATCTCACACCTTTTCTCCTATCTAGTTCTTCAAGGGAATTAACACATTTACATTTTAGAGGTCATTTATTCTCCCTTCCTAAGCAAGTAGGAATATGCCTGGCTAAAAAAAGACCTTACTGTAGGTGGACCATGATTCAGTTTTGCTGTTATGTATAAAAACATCTTATGTTAATCATATTTATCACAAAGGTCACAATTTGGGTGTTACTCAGTCGTAATTGTTTATACGAATTCTGGCTGAATGAGGGCAGGTCCCATGAGGGACATAGCATTGTCTGAAAATCAAGAAGGTAAAATTCCACTAAGATACACAGCCTTCTGCAGTTACAGAGATATTTATGAGGGAAATAAGAGCAGCAAGTACTGCAGTCTGAGTTCAATTTAATATGCTGCACAGCAACACTTGGGTAGTGTGCAGTGCTTGGAAATACCCTGAGTAAAAGACATAAATCCAAGAATTAATAGCTTCTACAGGTATGTCAGTGATAAAAGGAAGACAAGGGAAAAATGTGGGCCCTCTCCAGGAGAAAACGGGAGACCTGTTTACCTGGGATATGGAGAAGGCTGAGGTATTCAATGACTTCTTTGCCTTAGTCTTCACTGGCAACGGCTCAGTCACAGAAGGCAAATGCAGGGACAGGGAGAATGAAAAACTACCCACTGTAGGAGAAGGTCAGGTGCGAGACCATCTAAGGAACCTGAACATACACAAGTCCATGGGACCTGGTGAGGTGCATCTGTGGGTCCTGAGGGAACTGGTGGATAGAGGCTGAGCAACTTCATCTATCATATTTGAGAAGCTGTAGCAGTCCAGTGAAGTTCCCACTGACTGGAAAAGGGGAAACCTAACCCCTGTTTTTAAAAAGGGAAAAAGGAAGACCTAGGGAACTACAGGCCAGTCAGTCTCACCTCTGTGCCCAGCAAGATCATGGAGCAGATCCTCCTGGAAACTGTGCTAAGGCACATAGAAAACAAGGAAGTGATTGGTGATAGTCAACACAGCTTCACCAAGGGCAAACAGTGCCTGTCAAATCTGGTGGCCTTCTACGACAGGATTACAGCATTGGTAAATAAAGGAAGAGCAATTGACATCATCCACTTGGACTTGTGCAAAGCATTTGATGCTGCCCCACATGACATCCTTGTCTCTAAACTGGAGCAACATGGATTTGATGGATGGACCACTTGGTGGATAAAGAATTGGTTGGATGGTTGCACCTCAGGGATTGGTATTGGACCAGTGCTGTTCAACACCTTTGTCAGTGACATGGATGGTGAGATTGAGTGCACCCTCAGCAAGTCTGCTGACAACACTAAGTTGTGTGCTTGACACATTGGAGGGAAGGGATGCCATCCAGAGGGGCCTTGACCTGGAGGGAACGGATGCCTTGACAGACTTGAGAGGTGGGCCCATGCAAACCTCATGAGGTTAAACAAGTCCTGCACGTGGGTCAGGGCAATCCCAAGCACAAGTACAGGCTGGGCAGATGATGGATCAAGAGCAGCCCTGAGGAGGACAACTTGGGGCTGTTGGTTGATGAGAAGCTCGACATGAGCCAGCAGTGTGCGCTGGCAGCCCAGAAAGCCAACCGTATCCTGGGCAGTATCTAGAGAAGTGTGGCCAGCAGGTCAAGGAAGGGGATTCTCCCGCTCTGCTCTGGGGGCCCCCAACATAAGGAGGACATGGACCTGCTGGAGCAAGTCCAGAGGAGGGCCATAAGGATACTGAGGGCTGGAGCAACTCTCTTGTGAAGAAAGGCTGAAGGAATTAGGCTTGTTCAGCCTGGAGAAGAGAAGGCTCCAGGGAGATCTTACTGCAGCCTTCCAGTATCTGAAGGGGCTACAAGAAAGCTGGGGTGGCCTGTAGTGATAGGATAAGGGGTAACAGCTTTAAATTGAAAGTGGGGAGGTTTAGACTAGATATCAGGAAGAAATTCTTCACAGAGAGGGTGGTGAGGCACTGGGACAGGTTGCCAAGAGAAGCTGTGGATGCCCCATCCCTGGGAGTGTTCAAGGCCAGGCTGGATGAGGCTCTGAGCAACCTGCCCTAGTGGAGGGTGTCCCTGCCCATGGCAGCAGGGTTGGAACTAGATGGGCTTTCAGGTCCCACCTAACCCCAACCATTCTATGAATCTATGATCTACTTCAGTATTTAACCACATAACAGAGTTAAAATACAATGCCACAAGAACATTACAGGTATATGTCTAAATTAGAACACAAAAACCCTCTATGAACATTTTAAGTATCTTTCTCTTCCCCTCTGTCCAAAAAAAAAAAAAGGTAGCACAAAGGTGGGAAGAGATGCTATGAACAAACTAAAGATAGTAGTAATTTGTCAACATTATACTCACGGAGCAGAAGTGAGGTGATTGTGAACACTTCGGCTTTCTTTAAAAAGCATCCTAAAAGAGTGACAAGAAAAGAAACGTAAGGCAATTCTACAGGGACAATCAGCATATGACCACCAAATACTCAAGTATCCTTCAATTTTCAGAGTAACTCTGATTATCAGTCCCCAGAGCAGCTAGCAGGTAGTGTGTCTGTACTGCTATCACAACATTCTCCAGTATTTTGTATAGGTCATTGTGTACCATTTCTGTAACTTCAATCACACTGGACTTACACATACACTTCACTACAGAGCCAATGGATGGCAAGAGTTGGTATGACACATCAACACTTCACACGCTTTTACTTCCATGTTATCAACTCCTGACAAGTGGGAAGTGAAAACGATTCCTGACCTGTATCTATACTACAGCTTGCTACCCAAACACAGCTATAAATAGACAGTTAATGAAAACTTGGTCCCCTTCCCTGTTTCCAGGTAGGCAAACTAGAACAGACAAAGCTTTCCTACACCACTGTCACAGCACTAACACTGACCACATCATGAACAGCTGTCTAGGCAAGGGCATTTCACCACTGATAACTACTGCAGCTCTACAGGACCTGTTATGAAAAATTCAAGTATCCACAAATCTCATATAACCTGGTAAGAAAACACTGACATCCTCTTGCTCCAGTTCCAATGCCTTACTTCTCAGGTTCTACTTTCAGCTCCGTTTTCACATTTCCTTCACCACACCAACCTCCAAATCTGTATTACATTGCTCTTCAGAGACTACTCAATGCTTACGAAGAACATCATGGAGCAAAAAGAACATTCCTTATTACAAGTTCAATGTGCCACTTTGTGACCTACCCAACTTCTCCAGAATATTCCCCTCCCCACCTCCTTCCTGGTGTTTTGCTATTCTTTAATCTTTTCCATTTGGGAATTAAAATCCAAAATGAATCCCAGGCTCAAGTAATTTGTAGTATCATCCTTAAAAGTTCAAGACAAAAGCGTAACTTCTTTATACCATATCTTTGACTTCTGTTCCTGTAGCAACGACAGTGCAGTATATGTTCCAAACCAAGAGCATTGGAAAATACTCCCTCCATTGCATACATATATTTAGAGGTAAAAGCTGATAAGAGATCACCACGAGATAGTTTCTCTCTGATCATGATTTCAAGTCAAGCGTGCTGTTTGACCTACGCAGACAGAATAAATGTGCTGCAAGCCTACTTGCATGACCTCCAAAGACAATGAAACTCTTGGAATTAAAGGAAACAAACTTCTTGTTCCTTTAGGTTGCAGGCTTTTTTCACACCTACATGGAATTAATATGCAACTCAGTTACAAAAAAAGTGGGTTACACTGTTTTATTAATATTCATGGATTTAGAGAAATACTTTTTGTCCTAAAGGATCCCAAAGCCTTTTAAAATAATCTCCTGGGGCAGAGTATGGAAGTCACACACATTGAAAATACATGTGAGAGGTAGTTGTGACATACACGGACAAATGAACGAGGTTCATTTTTAAGTTATGATTGATACCTTACTTCATGCTTCTATACTAAGCTCTGAGGAATATTAAATACAGCTAACTCTGAAAGAGCAAGAAATTTTTCCTCTGGGCTGAACCCAAATTTCTGGTAACACAAACCTACACTTATCAGTAAGAATTCCTTATGAAATACAGTCAGTAGGCCATTTTTCACCTAGAGTGTTTACATTTTTTTCCAGTTTACATAGCTTCTTCTCACTTGAGGTCACATATAAAGGTAAAAAGTATAAGACTTCAGCATGATAATCCCTACCCTGAGTGTGCAGCATATGAAAACCAATGTGCTGTATTAGGAGTTACCATTATCAGGCTCCAGCAAACACTTGCTTTTCCTCTTTCCATGCATGACTGTTTGTCTACCAATTACAATACATCACTTCCTAAACAGAAAGCAGGGAAAGCACCTCGCCGCAAATACAGGATGATCTGTAAATCATTATGGTACCAAAACTGCCCAGTTGGTAAATGAAGTCTTGCTGGTCAACAAAGTTATGATCAGGCAGCTCTTGTGGGTTGTTTGCTTTTTGGCATGGGAGGAGGGGAGGTCTGGGGTTTTTTCTGTTGAAACCACTTACTATAAAAGTTTAAAAGCATACAAAAATTTTCAGCACACTTACTGTATATGGAAAGAAGAGAACCGTATACGTTACGTGGCTTTCAGATAAAACGTTTTAACATGCTTCACTTCTATGTATTCTTCGATGACCTCACACTATCACCTGGCTGTTTTGCTATCATCCTCAGTGATCTCCATATCTGTTCTTAAGATACACTGGGATTCCTTGTCTTGTCTACTTCCATAAAATCTTCGTAAGAGGGAACATCTCACTCATGAGCCTCCTTACCACACAAAACTAGATCCTTGAACAGAAATGAGACAGCTGTATGCCAAAAAGTGTAAAACTTCATTTGTTCCTTTCATTAATATTTCACAAGCAGCTTGTTAGAGCTTCATTTTCTACACTGACTGACATAGGGAATATCTCCATACAGTTATTTTCACAGCTTGATACAGATTTGATTAATCTACAGCCAGGATACTCTTCAGCAAATTGCTTAGCATTGTTGTAGCATTCAGCTTTTACCATTAGGTCAAGATTTGATGGGAAATTTGTCTTTTGCAATGGGTACTACAGAAAAAAGCCCCCTCACATTATCTATATTTACTTCTCTTCTGCCACTTCAAAGTGTTTGAAAACTTGGTCAAATTTGTATTTCCTAATGATTGCTGCTGTTCTCATTTTTTCGCCATTGTGTGATTGTTTCCTCTTAGTAAGTCAGTTGGAAGCAAGTATAAGTTTTCACTAAGAAACTGGTGTATTTTTATCTGCAGCATCACAGAGCATCCCAATTGCATATCAGAAATAAAGAGCACAAACCTTAGTGTTGAAACCGCAGCCTACGAAGTCTGTGTCACACTGATTAACAGATTGCTTACAACGTACAGGCAAAACTGCTTTCTAGATCACTATCACATTCTGTAGGACAGAAAACTTCACAAGCAGTTACCACTCACCTCACACTTCCCCCTCAAATGAAGCGTCATGCACTATGAACTTGAATAAATCAGGTTTCCCGCAGATGACAGAAACAAATAGTTCTCCAAGGAAAACAGAGGGATTTTAGCTCTCAAGCTTGCAAAGGCTGAATGTTTTACAGAAGTTAATTTTCTAGCTTCTACAATATTCCAGTTCCACTGACATATTCTGAAGTTTTAACCAGTATTAATAGTAGATGGTTGAGTCAAATGTATGGCAAGAAATAAGATCTGACAAATAGTTAACACCAAAATGAATAAATACATAAAGCAGATCTCTTACCTTGCCTGCATCCAGCCTTTAGGCCAAAGTGGTTTCACTTCTGTTTCCATAAAGGTTTTGAGGTAATCTTCAGCAGACTGACTTCTATTTGGCTCTAGCTCATAGCATCCCAGCTTGATCTTGACAAGATTACACAACAGAGACCTGCAAACCAGAACACAAGAAATGTATTGAAAGAAACAATCCTTACAAGAGCTCAGCAGAAAAACGCTGGGAAATGGAAGCAGGGATGCTATACAGCTGCCATCCGTTGCCAGCTGTAGGAACAGCTCAGTTCCAACTGCTTTTTTTGGAAGTTTGCCACTGCCCAAGTTTGCTACTACAACTGGTATGATCTGCCGCTGTCACTTCTTCATTTCCAACAGACCATATGGCTCTTTTTTCCATCCTATCATCCTGTAATTGGTTTTACATTTTCTTTGTGCTTTCCTCATAGCTGAAACATCTTCCCTCACTTTGCTCAGTGACCTCCATCTCATTCAAGATGGGGATTGCCTGAAAGCAAGTGGAATCTGTTCTACACTAAATATTCCAACACAAGATTCTTTGACAGAGATGCTGTCTTTTACTGTCCTTAGAAATACAAAAGTGCACACAGTTAAGTAACATTGGCCCTTCAAAGCCTCTTGAATGAAAAAACCCCCAAACCTTAACAGATTTAAGTATCTCTCCTTTAAGGATGGCTCCCTCCAGTCAGTTCAAGCTATACTGGTCATATATATTCCATGAAGCTTCCCCTTGTCTTAACATAGTAAAAAGACTCAGCACAAGACGTCCACCAGCCCCTTTCAATAATATGCATACCTGTACTAAAATTAGCTTAGATCATGCATGGCAAATGACTAATTTAGAAGGACGTGCTTGCTTAAAAGCCTACCTAAATAACAGTAATCTCAGTTTCCAGTAAAATCTGTTCTAGGAAACAGAACAGTGAGAATTCATCATTTCAGACAAGAATCTGTGTTGCTCTTTAGAGATAACATCAAATTTGTATTCAGAGTGGATGGAAGGGGATAAGATTCACGCATTCCAGACACTGGCTTGCCCAAGGACTGAGAAGCTTGCCAAACCAACAGGGCCCATTTTGGTGGTCTGCCCTATCGTGGCAGAAATCTTTACCATTCATTGGGTGACTGTTTTGTGACCTATTCCTAGGACAGTGGGAAGGTTTAACTCTGCTTATACATCTGTTCTTTGCTTAAAGAAGCTCAAAGTCCTAGTCCCAGGAAAATTCTGATATATTTGGGTAAAAGAGGTAAACAAGCCATGAAAAAATGGTTGGATATAGGATGATCTTGCCTTCCAGGTTAAAGAAAATGGTGTTTTACCATTGTAGCACTCTAGGTTGCCTATTTAGACTCCCCAAAATTTCAGATGCACTTCTGAGAAGAATTATTTATTAAATAGTATCATGTAATATCATCCTTTTAGAGATCCCTTTATGATACCAGTGAAAATTCTTGGTGGCAAAAGGTAGTTTTTTCTTACCTCACTGTGTCATCCCAATGAAACTTCTTTCTGGGTCCCACAACTCTCTTTCCAGGTTTCTCATCATCATCTTCCTCTGATCCATTTTTCTCTCGCTCATCTTCTGCTTGCAACCTACGGTTAGAACAATTGTTTTCTTTGTAGGTATACAACACAGACAAAACATTTCCTTGAGTAAGGAGTGTTGGCTTAGGTGTTATGAGAAAAAAACCCAAACAAAACAACAAAAAAACCCCCAGGGACCTGTCTTCAGATTCTCGTTATAATCATCCTGAAAGTGTAAATAGTTTATCTGCCTTTCCCCACACTTCATGGTTCTCAGACAAGTGAAAATAACACCCTGTATGTATGCTATCAAGGATGCTGGCTATAGGCTTCACATAGTGCCTCTACTGGGAAACGGCAGGATCCTTATCAACCTAGTAATGCCTCTCCAGGTCTGAAATTGCTTAACTATGAGGGAAACGATTACAATGAACAAGGACAAAAACACATCAAGAACCTGAACACACCATCCTCATCTCCAGTATCCTTCTCAGTTCATAACTTCTTCTCAAGACTTATTTAATTCAGTTAACAGAATTTCTTTCAGGAGTCAGGTGATAACATGGCTTACACAAAGTACTTCATACCTTCCAAAGCTTACAAACACCTGTAAGCTGGAGTTGAGTATTTGGCTGAGCTCAGAGAGTGAACAACCCAGAGACAGACTTCCAGCTGGACACCAGAATGGGCATGCACAGACTCCAGAAATACCTACTTGGCATTCTTGGCTTGACTGCGGGCCTGACAGTCCTCCTGATACTTGCATAACTGTTCAGGCATGACGTTACTGACAGCCAGTTTCAGCTTTTGCAGTGGTTCTCTCAAGCGGTCATCCTGTGAAAAGCAAAACACCAAAGCAGCGTTTACATGCAACGTAAAAAGTGTTTCGGATACTTTCACAAGTCACACTCACTCCTGAGGCAGCATTCCCAGTACCAACTATTGACCGCAACAGCCATTTCCTACGTGACACTTGACCCCTGAAGGATGCGACAACATTATATAAATGCACATACTTGAAATTTCTCAAACATCTCATCTTAAGTCTTGAGACCAGAAACAAGGAAAGGTAGTCATAAGGAAACATATCATGAATATCCCCAAACATGATTTATGATCTCTTTAAATAGCGATTTGTAATCAAAATATGGAAGGAAAGTAAACCTGAGGGGAAAAAGCAAGATGATTTGACCAATAAGTATCTCAGCACTTGCAAATAAGTATCCAATTAATCAAGTCTCCAAAACCTCCATGGTATAAAACCATCCTAGGTAATGAACAAAGTAGGAGTACTAGGTTATTATATGTAATTCATGTGCCTCATGTCAAAGGTAAGGACCATGTATTTAGAATTGTCTCCAAATACTAAGAACTTCAAACATTAAAGTAGTAGACTATATACTTCCCTACATTTTAAATTCTCTTTCTACATCTTCTGACTTACATTCTCAATCATAACTGCTTATTGAGAAGAACTAGCATACTACGCGCTATAATGTCTTACTGCTTAGAAATGGCATATGAACATGTTTGCATTCTTAGCAAGTTCTGAGATGTTTGTATTCATAATCCTCAGATCCTCCACAAGATTTAGTCCTGGATTTCATCTAAAGGATCAGATCAGGGTACTTCAGATCAGACAACTTTTTTATTCAATAGGAAAACCCACTCTTTAGGAGAAAAGCAACTGCAAATGACAAAGTATTCGTAAGACCCAGATAAAAGGCAAATGTGCACAAACACTACAGGCTGGGTCATCTATTATCCATCTAGCCTTGCTTTTTTCTTGTCACAAAAATTAATCCAATAGCAATTTTTTTTTAGCCTGTCATAACTATGATTATTGTGGTTTTCAAATTCTGCTACTTTAATATGTCCTGTACCCACATTTCTTCATGAAAGCACTTGGTTCTCAAATAAAGGGTCTGAAATACTTAAAATATTTGTTCCTAAAGTAGTGACAACAGCAGGTGCACAGAAAAAAGCTTTTAACCTGATCTAGCAACTGATCCAAAATCTTTTGCTTTACTGGACACTGTGTGGCTGTTGCTCTACTCCCCTGCATTCTGTCCTCATCGCTATCAGGTAACTGACTCATGCTGGAGCTAATTTCCCTGTCATTACCTGGACATTGAGGTGTAACTTCTTCAGACGCTTGATCAGTGTGTCCTTATTGCATGGCACAAAAGCCTCAAGGTGAGAGTAGACTCCATTGCGGATGGCAGGATTTATCTCCTGTAACTGTAGCTCAATACTGACAAACAAATGAGAGAGTCAACCAGTGAGGCCTTCCAAGATGAAGATGACAACTGAACAAAAACCTAAGGAAGCTTTGTATGCACAACATATCCTAGCTTTGCATACTAAAAATAGCAGCTTGGGACATTTCCTGATAGTTCAGCTTTTTTTTTTTTTTTTTTTACAAAAGGAAGAAGTCTCAATCAATGGCAAGAAACCATTCATATACATACTTCTCCAGCAATGTTTAACACTCATTCAAATTTCGTGTACTCCCACCATTTCACATCAACCTGGATACAATTTTGACTGCTAGAGTCATCTAAAGATTGCCTTTTTTTTTTTTCTTAGAAGACAAACACAGAACCTTCTATGCTAAATGCTTAGCTGAAGGATTACAGAGTGAAAAGAGCTGGCATTCTCCTTCATGAAAGCTGAAGGTGTTTTGAGTTATGGAAGTGGGGGACAGGCAGAAATAATGGCAGTTTTGTTGAATTTTACACACAAAGTCAAGGACACAGGGCACTACAAAACACTACACTGGATAAAAACAGACAGATAGTCATAACAGGAATTGTATTCATATAGAAATCTCTTTAGCTGATAACTAGCTTAGACTGATCTACCTTTATTGACTTTTAAGGGCTTTGTTGGAACAACCTCAATAATATTTCCTCTTCTGTACTTTTCCTTTCACCCCCTTTCCAAAAAGGGAAGGTTGTACAGATAAGCACTTACTCCAGCAGAATATTATTCATGTCTTGTGTGAAAAACTTCTTCCTGCCTTCTTCATCAAACATCTTAGCGGCCTGAAAATACAGAATGAAGAACAATGAAGATACAACCTTTGTAGCTTTACTTTTACAGCTGTATCACATTCTTATTTTCCAGAGAACTGCATTACTTGTGGGAAAAAAAAAAACAAAACCAAAAGCAAACTATACTCAGCTGTTTAGAAAAGAGACAAGGATTGTTGCTATTACTATACTCAAAGAAAAACTCCTTGCTCTAGGGCAAACAATCATTCTACTTAGAATCTGCCTGGATCACTGATGTTAACACATTCATCTTTTCAATAACCATGAAGAAATTGGTAGGCATGTTATATTAACTCACCACCAGCAGCTTTGCTTTAAAAAGAGCAGCACTGCTTGACAAGTCAAGCAGGCAAGAGCATCAACACATTTCTACTCTCAAAGGCTCCTTTTCTACCTCTTACATGCCTCACCCACTTACAGCTTCCCAGCCTTCTTCACTCCACCTCAGTCCTTCACTGCAGTTTCTACCAAGGGATTATCTGTCCTAGACCAATACCTTATTCCTCTTTTCTGGTGCTGTCCAGCATCCTCACTATCCTTTAGACTATCTTTCTTTAGTATTTTGCCTGATCTCTTCCTGAGTCTGTCTGGGAGGTGGGGTGGAGAAAGACAGCCTTATTGCTATACATACTTCCTTTTACTACAAGTTTTTACAGATCTTGCAGGAATTCCCATGCAGGATCCTTTTATCTTTGTTCTTATCACCTAGATTCTTATTTTCACAAGCAATGACAGCTTGTAGGAGAAAGCCAATTCCCTGCACCATTCTACAAAAATCAGTAAGACGGTTTCTTTAGTGTTTATCCACCCTGCAGATTTATAGAACTCAAGAGAAAAAGGGAAAAACAAAAACAAACAAAAAACCCCACCCACACCACTTTTAGAGGTCTATTGTCATCTTATGTTCTGGCACTGGGACCAGACAGTGAATATCTAAAGGAGCTGGCAAAGGATATGCATGCAGAAGACTAGGCAAGCATGGTATCATTACAGTGACTAACAAACATTAGAGGCAGCCAACATGCTACAAGGCTGAATATTCAAATAAATTCAAAATCTCTAATTCTGCCCTTTAAAAGACATTAGTGACTTGTGACATCATACGTAAAAACTACAAGTCAATGCGAGTGTTAACATGGTAAAATTCCCTTACTACTACGAAGTACTTACTCTTCTTGCCTTTTTACCTGACCCATTTAGGCTTGAAAGAAAAACACTTTCTGGAGTTGTGAACTCTACACTGCACAGGAAAACAGATGTCTAATACTCTATCAGAAATCACAAAAGTAGCCCATTGTCTGAACGCTTTACCGCTTCAGCCATGAACCAAAAAGTTCCTGTAAGAACTGCATTCTGCTCACTACTTTCTACTGTAACTTCAGCTGCTGAGGGGATGGCACTATCTGTTTAAGGATACTGAAGCATTTGTCCTGCTAAAAGAAATTAGAGAGGTTATATATGTTTACAAGTGATAGGATACCAAAAAGACATATTTTAAAGTCTTGAATCCAGTATCTTTCAGCATAATTAACACCATAATTATGATAATTTTCTGTTTCATATAAAGTGGAAGGAAAGCTATGTTTTGACACTTCAGTCCCAGGCAGACCTTAAAAGCCGATTTCAGCATTATACTATCACAGTGGCCAGTGTTGCTTGCTTTTGAAGAGAACAGCATTGGCAGATTAAAAAACTGCATCGCTATCACTGAACTGTTTGGGGTTTTTTGTTCCACAGATAGATTATCTTGACAGTCACCTTCACAACAGGAAAAAAAAAAGCCATTTTATTACTTTTCTGCTTGTGTACAATATTGTTTTCTGTCACGGTAGTTCAGAATTGCCTGCTTAGGGAACCAGAAGACATCAATCTACAAAAAGAAGCCAGGAAGTTTTTACTGTATTTAGTCAGTGACTTCCTAAATGTTTGTGGTTGGTTGTTGTCTTTTTTTTTTTTTAATTCTAGGTATATCAATCCCTTCACAGAACACAGGCTTTTCCTACTGCCTTATAAACTACGTAGCTTTCTTTGCAGTAAAAAGCACTAAAGCTCTGAGCCTGGTAAGGACATGACAAGACCCATCTCTCTTCTTCCTGCTTTTTAGCTGATGTTTGCCCCCACCGAAGACATGTCAGTTGACTGCAATTTGCAGAAGATATGGAAGTTGCAAGCTTAAAGTCAACACACAGTCTAGTTCTTCCCCCAAGTGCATGGGATTTCTCTGCTCAGCCAGCACCAAACTTCCAGAGGACATGACCAAAAGCAGAAGATGGAAAACCTAATTCTTCTAAGAGCCACAGAATCAAAGCTTTCTTCCAACTGGGTGGGGCTCATTATACAGTGAAGCAGCCTGAATTTGGGGCAGGCCACTAATATTTCCTGACTTTTGGCCTAATCCAGTAGTTCCACAGTTTTGCTAGAAGCTTATTGTTGATTCATGGCAAAGTTAACCTGAATATGCAAAGGCAGACAAAAATCACCTCTCTCACTTTAGTAATTATTAACCCCTCGACTGTATTTAGCTTGGTGCATTTTAAAATAACTAAGAACACTGTAAAACATTTACATAGAGGCAAGAAACATTATGTTTTAGCATTATTCTAACCTGTAGCAAAGTGAGCTCTGCTACTGTTTAACTTAAAAAGGTCATAACTTGAACTGCATTTTCAAAACTTATTCTGAATAAGGAAAAGCTGCACTTTATTCTGAGCAAGGAAAAGCTTCACTTTATTCTGAGTAAGGAAAAGCTTTAGTATGAGAATCTGGACAATCAAACAACAAATTCATTCTCAACTTAACATCCACAACTGAAACAAGGAACATATAATACCTTAATAGGTCTGATCCCTTGCCATAAGCTATTAGGATGTTTAACTTGCAGATTTAACACTTTGCATTAATATTGATGAGTGTGGATTCCATTCTAACCTTCTAAAAAAAATTTCAGGGTGTTTCTTGGTGGGACTGTGGTTGATTTTTGGTGGTGGCTTTTTTTTTTGGTTGGTTGTTTTTTGTTTTGCTTGTTTGGGTGTGGGTTTTGTTTTTTTTTTTTTTACTGGCAAGTTCACATTTATGTTAAAGCCAAACATTCAAGACATTGATTTCCACGCTGCAGTTGCATTGCAGGCTTTCTTCTCCAAAGTAAGAAAACACCCATCCATTTCACCAACTAAGAATTCAAGTTGAAGTAACACTGATATTTCCATAATGGAAATAATCCAAGCAAACATTACAAGTTATTGTACACAGAAGATGCAGAAAACCTCATCTCCACTGTGAAACAAACACTGCTTTAACAGTCCACCTGCATCACCTCTGTGCCCATTTTCATCCGAGTATAAACACAACCATTAAGATTGACATTAACATTAATTCAACATTTTAGAGTTTCAGTCAGCAATTCAAGGACAACAACACAGGCCCTAAGTATTCTCTCACTTCTCAGATTCCTGAATGCAATCCCTTCCCGGTGAATTCATACTTACTGTTCGAAGGTCTCCAATGCGCTTTTCAAGTAGCATCGGCAGACCTTCTGGGAGGGCAGGCACCTGCTTGGGTGTCATGACCTGAGAGGTGTAGGTTGCATGAGTGACATTTCCGTTTTCTCCTGACAGCTCAGATACCGGGCTGCCATCAGAAGTGCCATCAAGCAACTTGTCAAAGTCAATGTCTCCCAGCATCTCCAGGGCACTTTCAGCTTCTTGCATGAGCTCACGTTCATTTGTGCTACCAAAAATGGAGAGGACAGGATCATTGATCCTAAGATTCAAGTCAGAGATATCGTTTCCTGCACTGAGAGAGGAGGAAGGAGTTTTACTAGGGGTAGAGGTTGCAACAGTCACTGGAGGTTTTGGACTAGATTCCTTCTTCCTCATGGCTTCCTTCTCCTTCTGAAATTTACGGATCATGGCAGCCAGAGAGAGCGAGTCTTTATATAATTTCTTTTTCTTCTTTTCCGACTTGTGTGAATTTAAGGCCATTACTCTGTAGAGGAGAGAAGTCTTTCATTAGAATGCATGTGACTTTTGAGGCCTCAGTAACTCTGGAAGTTTAGTACAATTCAAAATTACTGGGGGAAAAAGGAGGTACCTTGTGCTTCCATTGTCAGACTATTCTATCAACTACCATAAACCTTAGTAGGTTTATGAAGCCAGTCATGTGACTTCATTCTCTCCAACTGATTTGTGAAGTTTCATACACATTAAGGCAAAGGTTATTTACTTCTGACTTCTCAATTTAATTATGGAGAAGTTGGCACAGTTAAACTCATGGCTGATTTATGCTATTAAAATACTTCAACTTGCCTCTCGGGATCCTGAATGGTGGCATGTTGCTTTACGTTTAGGCACACAGCGTACATTAAAATTCTTAGTGATTAAGAGAAAATATTTTTTGACATGCAGACTCAACACCTATATGCTACTTAAATTGAGCCTTTTCCACCAATTCATTGTCTTGATAAAAAACCACTATCAATAAATTTTCAATACCAACTTGAATATTCAATAATAAGACAACTTTCAGTCAACAACAGTTTTCTAGAAGCCAGTTGAAAAACCCACCACATGAACCCTTCCATGCTAGCCTCAGAGCTCAGGAAAGCACACATAGTTAGTACGAAACATGTAGAATAATTAAGCTATGCTTACAGTTTTCCATGTCAGAAACCAAGGTATAAGAAAATGATTTTTCATTAGAGGATGTAATTCTTAGTGCTATTTAGACTGGGTAGAACAATGATGGATAATGCTATTCATAGACTCAAAATTTCTTCTCTGTAACTTCTATTTCCTTGTTTATTATTGTGGAACAAAAAAAAAAAAGAGCCTGTAGGAATTATTTATGCAAAACCCTCACACAAATTCCAAACCCAAGATCTATTTGCTATTATAGTTTCAAAATACAATATTATAAATATCTGCCATAATCTTGCTATGGAACGCAGTCTTGAAACCAAACCTCACATACACTTCAAGTGTTCATCTAAAGAAAGAAACCTACCCCAGCTGCTTAGGAACTTTCATTTTCCGAGGCTTCTTCTCCTTTTCTGTCCCTTCATCTTTCCGCTTGCGCTTCTTCATTCCACGATCTTCACTTTCTTTTAACTTTGCTATCTAGAAAAAGGGGTCAAATAAAGGACAATGATTCTTCCACCCTAAAGGAATTTTACAGCAAGAAACATTTAATTTTCCTTACACTTTCCAATTCAGAGCCAGGAATAACTCGGCACACGTAAACGCTAACAGTACTACTGGATTCCCAGCAGCAACTGGAGTTACTGACAAGTCTCAACCATTAATCATATTTAAATGGTTACTGAATTCAGACTTTTTCAATAAGAAAAATACTTCAAGGCACAAGCAGACTGATGCCCAGCCAACCTGCGCAATGGTCACTGCGGAAGGCTGAATCCCGCCCTCCTCCTGCCACCACAGTTTCATTGCTGAGTATGAAGTTACACAGTATGGAGGATCAATTTGGCCAGTTCAGATCAGCTGTCTCCCCTCCCAAATTCTCAATAATCCCTAGCTTACTTGCAGGCCAAGGAAAAATAAAGCCATCACACTATGCAAACATTATTCAGCAACAGACAGAGTTTTATCAACGCTATTCTGGTCACAAATCCACATCGTAGCGCCATAAGGACTGCTAGAAGAAAGTTAATTCCATCTAAGTCAGAACCAATGCAAGAACCTTCAGTTTTTTTAAATTTAAAGAATTAGAGAGCAGGAAAGCACAAGTTCTTGGAATGGCATGGAACTTGGGAATGTCATATGCAATCAATTATGTCCACAAACTTGTCAAAGAACATAGAACTGCATTTGGGAAAGGCTGTACATGTACTTTTTAATACAGCTAATCATAAGTGCCATGTTGATTTTAACAGACACTTTGTTTTAGGTGTTATTCTGAATATTAGGAACAATTTCAAATCAGACAAGCTTTGTGCAAAATCCTAGAAGTGGTGTTGGAGAATCAGTTCTCATCTCAAATAATGAAATTCCTATAAAATTACAGAATCATCTGTAACTTCAGGATGGATGGATACAACTTCTTAGCTTGCCTAAACAGATGGTTCACCTTACAAGACTGGACAGTCTGTGGACATCCTGAGTTATTTCCCAAACGCTAGTACATGAGCCACAAAACAGAATATGCAGTACAACAGTACTGTACATCATTCTGCTTTCAGCCTCTTCATTGGAGCCATTCTAAGTGCATCAATTTTTTCCCCATGCCCACCTAGCTCTAAGTTCTGTATAAAAAGCATAATTAAGATCACTCACTTTAGGGGGCCTATGCTTTTTGTCTTCGGCAAAGTCTTCATCCTCTGAGTCAGACGCCTGGCGGAACTGCAGTGTACCAGTGTTGATATAAAACCCTCCATATTTGGTTGTCAGGGATGCAGGAACCAATTCATCATACTGGGCAGGATAAAAGATTCATTTATCAGCATTTCATAATGAAATGGATACACAGTTCGTTTACCAGGCCCTACACATGAACATTACATACAAGTACACAGGACAGCTTGCTAGAATAGAAACAGGATAGTCACGCTATTGAAAACTTACTGGCCAAGGCACAGAACATTAGTATCACAGAATAACCTTTCTACTTTCAAAACAATACCCCCTTTTTTGGACAATAAGACAGAATTACAGCATTAAAAGTACTGCTTTCTGAAGGAAATGAGGATGGGCACAGAGACAGCACCTGCCCATGAGCAATCACTTGGTTGTTCACTGGTGGTTTTCTGTCCAGGAAGTAGGCACAGCGAATTATTTACTTTCATCTACAACAGCCTTACAAGCATACCAGCAACACCACTGACTGAAAACAAACCTTGCTTAAAAAGAACCCTAAACAAAAACCACCCACAAAACCCCTGCCTCTATTAATTTTAAGTTTCATACTTCTATTGAGTACTCTTCAATTCTGTGAGATAATGTGTGGTGCAAATTACCTTCTGTTAGTCATACACTCATCACAGGTCTTTTAAGTTATCTGCACAAGATAGCTATAGTTATTTCCAGAACCTGTTTTTTTCTGTATTTTCAAAAAAGATGACAGTCTGAACAATCACTATACTGCAGTGGAAGCAGCATAATCTGTATCAGGATTTTACAGAACTGGATGTTAGATCCAGGACTGCAGATAATAGAGATGGTTTTGTAAATTAAGCATAAAAAAACCCTTCTCAGATTATATGTTTGTCTCATTAACACTCACAGTTTTCTTTAACACCAGTCTCTGCAGCACACTTGACATGTTCAGATGTTCCAACATATGCTACATTTAGCACTAACACTAACCACAGTGCCCTGCTCAAAAACCTACTTCTCTTACAAAGTTCTTTGAAATTTTGTTTCGTTAAAAATGCTATCCCAGACATGACAAACTTTGCCACAGTATCCGTGACCTTATTTCCGATTTTAGGTGTGGAATATGACATTGCCTCTTGTACAAATACCCCAATGCCAGTACTTGGTTCGTTGAGTCAGCTATATTCTCATTCTGTTTAGACAGTTATGAAACCACAAAAGGTTTTCATCTCTTACAGCTTTGTAATTCTAACATGGAAATTCCTTCATAAATACTAAGTGCTTTTCAAAATAAAGTGTGTGTATCTCAAAAATACCGAGATCCAAAGATACAGGAAAAGTGCTCAGTATTTAAGTATAGTGGAAGACAGTATTAATTCTATTATTTCATGACCAGGAGCCTCTTCAGAATAACATTCTTCCCCGAAGTATTACCAGAAAATTGTTAATTTTTAGGAAATACCTTGTTAACAGCAAACTCTCAAAAAGGCTGGAAGAATGAATAGATTCATTCTATCTCTGTGCATACGTATGAACAAAGCAAGCCATGGAAGCATTTGAGAAGAACTGAGGGAGTGTTGCCTTGACAATGCTGTTATCACTATGCAGAAAGATAATGTTGTCCTTGTTTACCACTTTGTTGTACAGTTTACTACCATGTTATCTAGTTTACTACTCCAAATTTGAACTACCAGTCAGTTTTCAAGTACTGAAAATTATAAAATGGCAAACTTAATAAGCAGCACATACAATTCTAGAAGCTATAGTCTGTTGGGAAGCATAAAACCAGAATACCTGAGACACCTGCCAACACAGGTAAGGAGGAAGCATTTACAGGACCTAGAAAGTGGTACAAAAGTACCACAAGGAAACAGTGATTCCTAAGAATCAGTCTCTGCCTTCTGAAAGAAAGGGTAGGATTTTGACACACCTCACAGGTATGCACTTTGGCAAAAGAAACGGTTAATTTTGAATTACAGCTGCAAGCAATAAATATTTGGTAGCACAGCCAAATGATTAAGAATCAAGTAAGATACTTGAGAAGGAAACAATGTGTTTGTTATTTTGAAGTTTGAACCAGCAAGCCTTCCACGGCATATCTGTTAACGGCAGAATTCAACAGGCTGACTAAGTCTGTAGGCAGTTAACTGCCACATCAATGGAAGACTTGAGATCACCTACCTGAAAGGAACACACACAGTGCAAAGCGGACTGTCAGCTACCAGCATATTTCATTTCTCCCTGCACGCCATGCAAAATACACCGAATATAAAATGGTTTAAGAACCAAAAAGTCTGGGCTACCAAAAGCATGAAGTCAGGAAGAAGAGTTATCCAGAAGAGGGAAGCCGTGAATGTATACCTCAACAAGGATGCTGGTGAAAAGAGCTTGAAACGAAGAATTACGTGGATTTGATCTGAATCTGCAGTTAAACATTTCCATGAGTCACCACCTTTTATCCTGGAATGGAAGACTTAACAAGCACTACATAAAGGGAAAGCGGTGACAGGATCTATGAAATACCATAAGATCACACGAAAGGCTAACACAAGAAAGCAGGAGAATCTGTTAATTGGACAAAATGAAAGCAAAGTGGCTTAGTTGTGGCCTTGGTATCATTGTCCCGCTCTCTTCACATAAATGACAAGTGGGAGGTGCAAAGTGAACTTGAGAGTGGAGACTGGCTAAGAATTTTGGAGCAATCTGATGTTTTTCTACAGCTCTCAGAATCATCTTCATTACATACAAAGAAGGCGAAAGGGAAAGAAATCACTATACACTGTGCAACAGACAGAACAGGCATTTCCCTTTGGAGCTGACAGGGTGTGAACTGAATTGGTGAGGTCAGGGCAGTATGGGATCAAAACAGAGGAATACAGTAGTTGCCAAGTTTGAAGGAGAAAGCACAGTCAAAGCTGGGACCGTTATCCTAAGTAGGGAAGAACAAGTAAAGGGAAACACAGTAAAAACTTGGCTGCCAAGTTGTAAAGGAAGCCCTGGAGAACACACAAAACAACATAAGGATTAAAGACAGTCCACAGATGAGGAAACCATGAACTTCAGCAAACGATTAGGATGATCAACATGCTGTGTGGCACAGATCCATACAAACAAGGCAACCAGAAAGGTAGAATTCATTCAATATAGAGAGGACAAACTATCCCATAACAGTCAGCAGGCAAACAAGGTCAGCAAGATGTGGATGCGTAACTTAGCAGTTGAGGTCTCAACAGCTTATGCTGAGGACCATAAATTTAGTCAGACTTTTGAGGATCTTTTTGACATTCAGTTCTCCTTAACTCTTGAGGGAGTTTACTTTTCCCTACCAAAATCCGGTTTGTCCCCAGCCTACTGAACAAGGTGTAACATAACTCATGTTTCATCTTATTTTCAGCTTACCTTAAACTGTGGCCTGCAGACCACAGTGTACCTAGTACCTCTTCCTTCCAGGTAAGCTTACTATTTTCTAGAGCGCTCATTGAAAAGAAAATTCGAGTATCATTGTATAAGATTTTGACTTCATTTTGAAGTTTCTTCAGGACTCTCAGTTAAAGGGAACATTGATCTTGCAACTTCTAAATCTCTTGATGAATTGTTTCAAGACTTTTGCTTTGCACTAGCTTTTTCTGTTTATAAAACTGCAGAAATGATCCTATTAAGGAAAACAGTTTAAGTCCTTTCCAGTTTTCTACTCTTCCTTATACATTCCAAAACAGAGAATTCAAGTTCTCAGTCCTACAAACAGACAGGACTTCACATATGATTGACTCCTGCAAACATGGATTTGTCCTCAAAAGATAATGGAATCCTTCTGCAGATAAAATAAGACTGATATATTGTCTGATCATCTAAAAGCAGATCAGTATATAAGTTATTTTCAACTACTGTCCTTGAGCTACATTACTATTCTTCTAGTGCCATTAATCTAATTAAATGTTTAGGCGTGAAAGATTAACTTTATTTTTAAAAATAAAGTTAATCAGTTTCAACTTCATTATAATACCAGAAAGACCAGTAAAATTGTATGGATTATACCAATTTAGGTCTGAAATTCAGACCCACAGCACACAGCAGTATCTTACATTGTCTACTCTTGTGTTCAGATATTTTGACCGTGATTCTCCTTATTCATCTCCCTTCCAGAGAACAATCTATACTATAAAATTAAACATGTGAAAAGGCCTTTTAACACATCTGTATTAAGTCCTGGAAAGGAGATTTGCTGCAAACGTGCCCAAGTGTTTTAAGAAATGTAACCTGTAGATTATTTGTTGTGAAACTGGTATTATTTAGAGCAAAATATAAGCAGGGATCATTTTTGTTCCTTGTTCAGTTTATTTTTGAGATGGCTCTAGCCAGCCTGGGGAAGGGAGCTGTTTATTTTTGATCATCATTAGCCCACTGAATCAAGTCAAGCTACTGAAGTTATGTCAAATATGGTTGCTGCCATCAAATGGACTGAATATCTACACAGTTCACTACATATTTCAAGATACTTCAAACATAGTTAATCTCTACGCTTCTTAAAGACACAGAGAACTGAAATGCACTCTTTGGCTTCCTATCCTTTAAGGATGTTTTCAAATGAAAAAAAAAACAACCTTATTTTTCTGAAAACTAGCAGAATAGAACACACAAAGAAATCCTGAACAAAGTTAAGGAACAACACACTGATTTTCTAATCCAAGATGATATCAGAAAGCATAACAGAAAGAGCTTTCCCATGGTAAACAAGGTTCCTCTTACAAAATACATAGGCAAGTTGGTGGAGTTTTTTTGGTGTTTGGGGTTTTTTTAATCCTGATAAGGACAGCTGGTGAAGCATAACAGAAAAAAGTATAAAAGAATATTAAATGAAGATATAATAGCTGGCTGGTAGTAGTCTAGACTAGGATAGGATAGTGTCCTAGGAGGATCCTAGTTTAGTAGACAGGATATTGTAATCTGTCAGCCAACCAGAGCACCTTGAGAGAAATGTGTATATAAATACATAAAAGCCCTGTTTTGTTCTCACCACAACCACCACCTTTTATGCCCTTCCAGCAGTCAGTCAGGCTATTAGCTTAAGTGACCTTCAGTGCAACACGATGACATTCTTACAAATGAATCTCCTCTAGTAACACAGATCACTTTGAAAAGTGATGATGTGCTCTTCAAAAAGTTAAACGGCAAAAAGCAAGAAGTTGCTACACCTCTTACAATTATTATTTCTTAATTATTTCTTACTCCTACATTCTTGATGTACCAAATTTAAACAATGGTACTAAGGCAGCCAGATAAGTCTCATTTTTTCTAAGTACCTATGCAGATGCTGAGTTTTCAGTTTTCCAGTTGTCCCACTGAGGTCATTAAATACACGAGCAGTCCTAAACTACCTGGTTGAAACCTAGGAAACAGCACAGGATTAAAAAAATTAAAGAAATTACTTCTGCCTTCCTACAAAAGGATGTATTTTGCAGAAGCAGCAAGAGGACATTACTGTTGCTTTAAGAAACATCAGACTTGTTCTGCAAATTCACTACTTTTGCCCCTCTAGTCATAATGGTTCCGGCACTAGAGGACTGCTGGGTATATAGGTTAAACAGGTCTAAAATATCTGCTTTGAAGTACCTGCTTTATTTACTTTGTACTCCACTTTACACCTTTATTTATCTTGGGGTGAGAAGGGGTAAAAAACTAAGAAAGAACCTCCTAATTTAATTAGCCCTTATATTCACTCAAATGCACATGACATATCAAGGTGCCAACCGGCAGATCTACCCTGAAGACACCTGGGAAGCACACGAGACATCTTTTATTCAAGGTGACATGGTGCACACAGCTAAGCGAGCACTATTCCCCAACCAATTCCAAGACTGGGCAAAGTGACAATGAACAAGGAAGACAGACCGTAATATAAGCACACAAATTCATAGCCAATGAAACAGCTAGTAAGGGAATCCCTTGAGGGGGCTGAGGAGGAAGATTTAAAGCATCCTCACATGTTCAGTGTGGATGAGGTTTGTGATAGAGATTGACAAAGCCAACTTTTTCCACATGAAAAGTGTAGCAATGTTAAATTGACCTCTCAATACAACAAGAAAGTATGTTTAATAATGGATCCTATGTAGCATTATTCTATAGATGCCTTTAATACTGGCAGGTTGATAGGCAATGACACTGCTCTCCATAGCTATGCGTAAAACAAGCTCCTTTGAGTGGGAAGGATGAGAGAACAACATCAAGTTGGCTGAAAACATCTGACCTAGAACCCCACAAAAAAGGTAGAAATTACCACCAGCACACTGAACTCTGCCATTCCTCAGACAGATACCATTCTCACTAAGGAAAAGCATCTCAGATATTCAAGAGTCTTGAGCAAGATGCTATTACTGGCCACCCATCAGCTTCAAGTTTTAGATCACAACAGCAAGAACTCTTGAGCAGAAGCCGGGTAGGAGAGAAGATGATACCAAATCTATCACACCGTTAATAAGCCTGGAGACTACAACATTAAGTAAATCAAATTTATCCTGAAAATGCATGATAACTATACCATGACAATTTCTGAAAAGACTAAACCTTTAAATTATGGAAAGTATTATGGGGAGCGCAGATAGATAAAGAGCAACTCTTCCACCAACGTGTTCAGAATTACTGAAAACACACAACCCTTGAAAGGCTGTCTTTTAAGAGGGTCTGAGCTCTTGAGGTAAGATGCAGCTAAAGAAAAGTTTTTTCTTTAAGTTGAAGAAAAACTGTTTCAGAGAAACTTCCCACAAGAAACCATTGGTAGGATAGTTGGCTCTACCCAGCAGCACACAACTCCTACACCAGCATTCAGAAGGATGCTGTGGAACTATGAATATAACAGACTTAAATCTTGACATAGGGCCCTAGGTGTCCAAAGTGCTGAACTGCATGCTTCCCACTGCTCTTGGCACTCATGTTTTGCTTCAGTTCCTGCCAGTGTGGCTACCCTGATATCGGGTAGCAGTGATACCCTGCTTCAAAAAACAGCTTGCAGTGCTTCAGATTTCCAGGTGGATGGCTCTTCCTCTGTGTTCATTTACCCAACATGGGGGAAGGTGCTAGCTGATCTCTGTTTTGAATGTGCAAGTCTTATTACCTTTGAGTAAGAGAAATTTGCATACTTTTTCACTAAGCACCAGGTATGACTCCAGACCCCTGTTCTAAGTTACCCAGCAGAAAGCTCAGAGCACACCGTATTCCCCTGGTATCTCTAGCGAAAGCTTACCTTGTCAGGAAGGTGTTCAACCAACCAAATATTCAGAGGTGTGCTGGTTTTACTTGGGTCTGTTCATTTCCTTCACAGTAGCAAGTATAAGGCTTGTTACTTACACAGAGTAAGTATATGTTTCAGATTTGGGCTGAGAAGGATACTGATAACACAACTGTTGCTAAGGAATGTTTGTACCACAACTCAAGGATATCTTCAGCTGCTGATACTGCACACGTGTTCCCAACATGTTCTCTATAAGAACTTATGAGGTGACACAATCCAGATGGCTGACCCGAAGTGACCAAAGGGGTATTTCACACCATAAAACATCATGCTCAGTATGTAAGTTGGGCATGGGCTGGGGTCACATGGTCTCCCTCTCTCTCCATTGCTCCTTCACTTCTTGGAGCTCACTCTGGAATGACGTCTCTTGGGCTCTGGCTCGCACTTACTCAGGAACTGGCTGGGTGTTGGTCAATAGGTGATAAGCAGCTGCGTAACTTGGTTTTTTTTTCTATTATTTTCATTATATATTATTACTAGTAGTGGTAGTATTATTAGTATCATTATTTTATTTATTTTCAATTATTAATATGTTCTTATCTCAACACACAAGTTTCCTTGCCTTTTCCTCCAATTCTCTTCCTCCACTGGAGGAAGGGGGGAGGTGAGCAAGCAGCCATGTGGTGCTTGGTTGCTGGCTGGAATTAAGCCACGACAAGACATCACAGGAGCAAGAAGGCCAGCCAAACTAGTCTGATATGCACATGTATGCATTCCACAAAGAATGTAGCTCTAGGCAGTTTACACTATAGTAAAACCCATTTTCAACACCAAATCAGTGGAAACACTGAGGAGGGACAGCTTTCTTCACAGGTTATGAACGTTTTGTGTATTGGAGTATGACAGAAGCCCATGAAAATAAGCAAAGATTAGAACTTGCATTAGACTATCTGCCACATAGTGGTTAGAAACAACCAGTAAGATGGTCTTGATTTACATTATTTTCTGGAATGAAGAGTTCACAACACACTAACTACAGTCAAGATATACAAGAACCTTTCTCCAGTATCTTCCTTCAGTTGGTAGCATGTCTGAGTGCACTGAATTGCTCTTCAGGAGCCTTTTCTTTTCTGTGTTCAGTAGCCACAAGGACTTTGATGGTCTCAGTGCAGTCATGCTGCTAAAGTATTTTTCTATGCTGCAGGAAACTACTGATTCTTTCCCGAGTAAGCAATGAAAGCAAATCTGTAAGAATCTCAAGCATGGCTTTCATTTTCAGAAGGTAAACAATGGCAACGTAGCCTACTAAGGAATGCAAAATGTACGCTACTTACCAGGACTGGTACCAGTGCCCTTTGAGGAGTCTGACAGGAAAAAATCTCTTTGCTTAGGAAAAGCTTCTATCAGCACTTTCCAAGAACCTTCCTCCAGAAAAGCATGTCCTGTACCTGTCTGCAATCCAGCCCCATTAAAATCCATTACTGGAGAACCATGCCATTAGGAGATTCCCTGCACTTTACTCCAATATCCCTGCCCTCAAGAAAACAAGCAGAACAATTACCTTCCTGAATCTTTGGAGGACTCAAATGCTCCGTTACATAGGCTATTTGTTATATATGCATCTACATTACATGTACAAAATTGCTTAATTGGAAATGCATCCAAAGGAAGCAGAATTCCTTAACTCAATTACAATGCCTGCTAAAAACAGGATGAGTTTTATTGTTTTGATTTCTTGAGTAATATTTGATGGCATTACCTCAAAAACTGTTTGCAGAAGGAAATACCTCTGAAGCTATGGAATAAATCTGTTTCAGTGCCAAAGAGCTCATTATTTCTTTCACACCTGTGACAAGAAAAAGGACTAGAACTCTACGCAAGCTTTCAAGTATTTTTTTCTGGGATACAGAGGGAGACAACAGGACACCAACTCTGGAGCAATTTCAGAGGTACTAATACTCATTTTTCAAGTGTTTATGCCCAAGATACTATAGCTTTTTATGTGTAAGCAAGTTTATCTTCCAAAGGAAATAAGTCCAGGCTGGTCCTGGCTCTGACGTTTCTCAGGGTACATGGTGATTTAATAGCTGGCCATACAGAAGACGTGCAAGCCAGACACAGCTTTTCCTTCTGAACACTTCCCATTCGCATTCGAGATGGAATGAGAGGTTTTGTTGCACTTCTCTCCTACATTACAGGACCCTTAAGTACTGCAACAGCAACAGATTGCAGCTAGCACACAGTGCTTTTTTTCCTCCTTCTTTTCTATATAAAAATGAGGATAAAAGCAAAACAGACACTGTCTCTCACTAGTCCGTATTTGTAATGCAGACACAAGGCATAATGATTTGTTTAGGAAAGCAATCTTTAGAGAATACACCATTCTCCCCAGTAGCTTCTACAGCTACCACATGATGCAACCATCTGGTCATCTAACAACTGCCTTTTGTATTTTCTTGCAAGAAGTCTGGCAAGAGATATTAGAAGAGGTGAACACTCCTGCTAATCTAATGGATCTGCTACTGGTAACAGCAGCAGCACTGGAAGGATGCACAGTATGAGAAGTACTAATACGCTAGTGAGTGTTCAACCCTAGATAGAACTAGACTAGGGTTCTAGTTCTCACTAGACTAGACTCACGTACAACTTGGATAGAGACCTGTACTACGAGTACCAAAAGTTGGTCAAATCACATAGCAGATCTGTGACAGGTCACTATAAATCCAGAAAAAACAAGACACAACTTGGGTCCTTTATCATAAAATTTCAAAACTGAGGATGTTTAAGTTAAGCAACAGTGAGAAACCACATAAGTCTACAGGCTTATCTCAGCAGAAGTGATGCACATCTGTTCTTACTGAGCTGAAGATCAGAATCTGACCTTTGGAAAGGACATACCAAGGCTTAGGCCCCAACACTGTTCCAGCAGCACGACCAGAAGTTGAGGAATAATGATAGGACAGTTTAATATTGGCAAGTTCAACTACAATTTTAATCTAGACCAAGAACAAGGACAAATTAATACAAGCATTTACTGCCAACTTTATTTTCACACAACTTGTTCACATGCCTTTGGACCTACTTCAAAACTAACAATACACACAGATGAGCTCAGCCTGCTATCCCACCGTGGTTACCAGCTGAACTTTTGCTCAAGAAGGTATCAGTTCTGCAGCACACCTTCTATGCACCTCTCAGTTCTTAACAACTATATTCATTGCTAGAAACCTCACAGCGCAGTGTTCACAGAAGCTCCTTACAGATTGTAATTTCCCAGATCCACTACCCCATTCAAATGGAGGCTCGACATAGCATATACAAAGCAATTCACTTCCCTGCTCTTCTTACTGTTCTCACAACTCCTTTTCATCATCTTTCCTCTCCCTCTCAGACTTCTAGCTCCCTCCTCTTCAGAGGAACAGACCATTGCTGCTTTGTCCAGTGTCAGCAGTGGAAGAAGCTGAAGGCTAAAGTGTCAGGTGGTTTTTGCTGGGGTTTTTTTTGTTCATTCTTACTTGACTAAACAGTACACCTATTTCTTCCTAACATCTAATAAAGAGGAATTATAGGAGATCTTCAAGCTTTTATATCATCCACTCTCTCTCCCAAGCTTTGTCTTTTTTTTTTTTTATTTCATATATCAAGATATCCAAGACATCTTCAAGTGCCCTTTTATAAACCTCACAATATCCCTGATAGTTAGGTGCAGGCAATAATACCTTTTTCTTTTACCTCAAGATATGCTTTCTGAAAAACATTCAGACAAAATAAGCTGTAATATCCTGCTGTTTAACTAAGCTGTTTTATCTCAATTTTTTCAGACATATTCAGTGAATGTTTAGAATAACCATCCTACTTATTGTTTTGTAAGAGCAGAATAGCATCCTGACCTAATGCAGGAAATCTAACACCAGTCATCTACTAATAATCAAGATAGCTAGTACAAGAAACTAAACAGCGCCAGTGTAATTTCAATCCACAGTAAACAAAAGGCACAAAGAAAAATGATTTCATTTCTAAAACTGGAAAACTATGTGATATAGAAATAGCTTTCCTAATTCTTGCAGTACATAACGATATCTGAATGAGACTACAAATACAGTAATTTGTTGGATTCCCAAAGTAGCATGCCCTTTGGATCCATACCAGTTATACATGTACATGAAATATTTTACCTTACCTTTCTTTTTTATTTAAGAAAAAAACATTGCCTTTTTTATCGTTGCTGCTTTGATGATGCTTACTTACCGCTTCAGAATTATCAATGAAAGGGTCTGTTTCATCATAACCATATCCTATATCAATTAGATCCTGCAGGCGATCCTTCCGATGTTTGTGGGGCTTTCCACCCTGAAAACAAAGCCAGCATTGCATCATTTGGGAAATGGGGAAGCAATGTACTAAAGTCTACAAAACATAAGGCATCAAATGGACAGTCATTCAGGGAATCAGAAGTTTTGTTTTCTTGGACGCTTCCCTGAAGATGGTCTAGATGCCCAATAAAAACTTTCAAACAGGAATGAGTTCAGGGAAACATGTGTTACTATAACCTCATCAGAATCATTCCTGAAAGGTATTCACTAGTCACCTGGTTTCTGCTTGACCAAGATCTTCGTAACATTTCCTATTTAGAGATGTTTCACTATGTGAAACAGTTACTTGAGTAACTTAAAGCCAGAATCTGCACCACAGACTGTGGGCCCACCTACCTCCAGGAGACAGTAAACTTCATTTTAACCTGTAAGTACTTTTCCCAAGTGAAAGGTTTCTTGTTAGATCAAATAAAATTAAAACTCACACCCAGCTCTAACATTCAGGGACTCTAAACTTAGTTATACAAATTGGAATCTGCTTAGGATATAAGGCCTAGTTTTCTGACTCCCATATATTGTTAAAATTGTCAATATAAAAGTTGTAAACCACAAAATTCTCCAAAAGGCACCACCTTCACTAAAATGGTAAGCAGAATGACTCTTTGCAGTTGTGACATCCAAGTATCAGAATCCACTTGTTACCTTGAGTATGCATGCTGCTCAAAGGAGGGTTTATCCTTGCTCTTTTCTGAGAAATGCCAGCACCTGAACACCTCCACTTTAACAATAGTTACAAACTTGAATTCTTGCAAAATAAGTAAAGTATGCACTCTTGCAAGGAAACAGCAATTTGAAGTATAATTAAGTAATGCAATAGCCTTAAAAAACCTCCAAAGTGAGTTCTATTCTTAATTCAGGTTTCCAAGCTACATTCCAAACCTCAGGTTTCCAAGCTAAGTATTCCTAACCTCCTATCCGTCCTATCATCCCCTACAGTCTCTCATTAGGTAAAACACCTGAATGACTGCACATTCCCAAAACATGCAGTACTTTTTATATTATTCTTCTCTCATCCAAACTTTTTCAAAAAGAAAAAAAAGTCTTAGTAAAATAAAGGTAGCACTTAAGAATTCTGTTTAAACTCCAATGCAAAAGCTTATGTAATTCTCATGAGTCTGACTGGGGTGCGAGCAGGCTACCTGAAGAATGCTACATAAACTATACTTTACTGATCTCATGAACATGTAATGCAATCCACCTCTGCACCACATCTCTTGCTAAGCCCGGGTAACCATCACCATCCTTGTCTGTGACTCCAAAATGCTTTTGCAGCAATGGCTAATCTAGGATTCTGTGATTTCAGTATATGGGCATTAAAAAAATTGTCCTGAATTCTCAATACATTCTGACTGCCCGTTATTCATAAAAACATAGTGCCATTATGGAACAGAAGTCTCATAATAGCCAAATGAATAAAAGCTAGATTAAAATAGCAGCCTATATTCAGACACGACAGTATCTGAACCATTGTATGTATAGTTCATGAATTTCCTTCAGGCCTGGTTCTACCCAGTTAGGTTTAAGGAAACACGTTGAAAGTCTGTATAAGCAAGATGTTAAGGATGCAAGACCCCAGCAGAAGAAAGATGATACCAAACTGGGAGGAGTGGCTGCCACACCAGAAGGCTGTGCTGCCATCCAGCGTGACCTGGCCAGGCTGGAGAGCTGGGTGGGGAGAAATCGAATGCAATTCAATAAGGGCAAGTGTAAAGTGCTGCATCTGGGGAAGAACAACCCCATGGATCAGTACAGGGTGGGGGCTGTTCTCTTGGAGGGCAGCTCTGGGGAAAAGGACCTTGGAGTTCTAGTGGACAACAGGATGACCATGAGCCAACACTGTGCCTTTGCGGCCAAGAAGGCCAAGGGCATCCTGGGATGCAATAAGAACAGCGTGGCCAGCAGGTCGAGGGAAGTTCTCCTCCCCCTCTACTCTGCACTGCTGAGGCCTCACCTGGAGTGCTGTGTCCAGTTCTGGGCTCCTCAGTTCCAGAAGGACAAGGAGCTACTGGAGAGGGCCCAGTGCAGGGCCACTAAGATGAAGGGCCTGCAGCACCTTCCATATGAGGAAAGGCTGAGAGAGCTGGGTCTGTTTAGCTTGGAGAAGAGGAGGCTGAGGGAGGATCTTATCAATCCCTAACCCTAACCTTATCAATATCTAAAGGGTGGGTGTCAGGAGGATGGGGCCAGGCTCTTCTCAGTGGTGTCCAGTGACAGGACTAGGGGCAATGGCCATAAACTGGAAAACAGAAGGTTCAACCTGAACGTGAGGAAATACTTCTTCCCTGTGAGGGTGACAGAGCACTGGAACAGGCTGCCCAGAGAGGTGGGGGAGCCTCCTTCTCTGGAGACTTTCCAAAGCTGCCTGGACTTGTGCCTGTGTGATCTGCTCTAGGTGATCCTGCTCTGGCAGGGGGGTTGGACTAGATGATCGCTAGAGGTCCCTTCCAACCCCTACCGCTCTGTGAACTGAAGGGATTATCTGCACCAGCATTTACTACGCAGCAGTTCAGCAAAGTTTTACCACTGAAGCTTTTCACCTTTCCCAAAAGATTTCCTCCAACCTTTGTGTCCCAAAACATAAGCAGTCATGACACAAGAGCAAATCAAGATGTCTGGTTCCTAAGGCTGCAAACAGCGCTCACACAAGTATTCAGAAAACTGAAATATGAGTTTAAGAAAGTGTGACATGTAGCCTAAGGTTTAAACACCCTTCTCCCAACAGGACTAGAAGGTGGCAAATACAATACCAATTTTTGAAGAATCTTCCATGGGCCACAGCAGAACCTAAGTAAACCTAACCTCTATACTGGTTAAGTTAATAAAAGTTATAAAGAACAGAACCAGCAGGCAGAAGAATATACATTCCAGAGTAGGAAAGAATTTTGGTAGAAGGCAACAGTACTTCACATGCTTTAAAAAAGGTCCAAAGGTCTTTGAAGACAAAAAACTACCATGGGATAAGAGGGAAGGTCTTCTCTAATGTCTGGTTTAAAGCTAGGAAAGAAAGGGTAGGAATGCGTATTTCATTTTGGCAAAGAAAGTAATTAGTGAAATCACCAAGGAATATGTATTCATTCATCTTTAGAAGCAACAGAGGGGGGAGGTGTAAGATGACAAAAATTACTGACAACAATAAAAAGTTGTCTCTTTTTATTTAATTACAAAAATTAAATAAAAAGAGACAACTGGAGCATTGCTGCAAGACCGCACAGTTGCTCTTAACTTAGTATGATAAATCATCAATTGAATTTAGCATCAATAAAAGCTCGGTAATCCACACAAAGGAAGTACTAAACAAGAAAAAAATACAGTGTGCTCCCAATTTGTTATGCTGCTTGGGAAGCACTGGAGTCATTACACACAGCTCTATGACACTTGCTCAGCAATTAAGAGTGGTCAAAAAAGAAAATAATTGGGACTCACAAAAAAAGGAACAGAGAACAAAACCAGAAGTCATCATTATATCACCAATAAATCAGGGCATCCTACCATTAATATCCTTTCATTTAAAAAAAGAAATTGGAACAAAAAAGGGAACAGTAAGCCAACAAGGATGTTGAAAGGTAAAAACCACTGCTTCTGTACAGTAACAGAGCGTTAAGGCACTTCAGCTAGGGAATGAAAGGGCTGAATTTAGATGACAGCATCAGAATCAGCATCCAGAAGGGCAAGAAATATTTCACCGTTTCTTACAATACAAAAACTATGCAACACCAAGTGTGTTTTCATACAACGTAATCATCATGGTACTTGGTGCCACGGAACACAATGTGAAATTCAATAATGACCTGGCAAATATATGGCAGAAGGCTATACAAAGGGTAGTTAAACGTGCAGCCTTTGGCTCTGGGAGATATTTAGCCACAGATTGCTAGTCAGGCACAGTGAAGTCCTATCAACGCACACTTACACTGTTACACTTTCAAGTGTGAGGTTCCATCAGTGTCAGAGGCCTGTGACTCTGACATGAACCTTTGCTTTCATCTGATAAAAATTCTTGACGTTATATACAATATCGTCCCAGATTCAATGTTTTTACAACCCAGAATGTTTGATTTTGTCTGGAGAATAACAGTAATCAAAAAGTTGAAAATGGGAACTACTCAGAACAAATTCTTATGATGGTGTTTACAACGTGCAGCAATTGCAAAGAAGTTTTGAATAATCAAGTAAACAAATGGTACAGTAACTTTACGCATCTTGTTTTACAAAATTATTTATTCATAGGCTTTTTCTTCGCATCTGCAAGATCTATACAACACTGTACCAATTTGATTATGACTACTGGAATTTATTTGAAAAATAAGTAAAAAGTCTTCAAGGAAGACTGTTCTTCACGCATTAAATTTTTCAGAACTACTGCCACATATGCTATGATTAAAGATTGACTCCATTTTAAATGCATTTAGATAAGTAATACCTAATTAGCTTAAGGAGGATATAGTACTTCCTGCAAACCAGAAAAACGCCTCTACTTTTTTCTCATACAACCAGTGATTATTCTACACTAAAGCGCTGTGAAAGAGAAGAGGATGCGTACCTACTTCACAGGATCTTTATTCTAGTTTAAGCTAAGGAGCCAATGTCTCGCCACAAGTTCAGAAGATGGCTGGATGTTGCCAGAACAGGAGCAATTGTACTGGATCAGTGTACAGAGACACAATTCCTCTGAGCATGGAGTGTAAGTAGTGACTGATGGTTCTTGTATCGGAAGAAACTACAGGGAGTATCTAACAAGAGAACCATTAATCCCTTGCTACCCTCCATGCTCAGTGGCCCTAACCTACTAAGTTATTCTTCATTTAGAAGACATTCACCTTACAAGAACTCCGTGAGGCTGAGGGGCATAATATATGGCAGAGAATGAGAGAAAGGCAAGAAATCAGAAGTGCAAATAATCAAGATACCAGTAAACCATGAATTTCAACTGCTGTAAAATGATTTTGTTACCTACTGCTTTCTAGTAGTTAAAAGTATCTATCTGCCCCTTTTTATGACTACTGAGCATTGAACTAAGATTTTCCTAAGTCTAATAACATCGTGTTTTGTCCATAAATGTACATGTTTAGCTTTGATCTATGCATAAATGGATATGTAAAATTAGACTGCTTCCACTACCACTCCCTCCTACATATTTTGCTTTACATGCTCTACACTGACTTTCATCTGCTGTAGTCAAGCAACTTGTTTTGGGACATTGTAAAAATGCTTAACTTGTATTATGGAAATGAGTTTGAGTAAAGTACAGTTGAAACATTCTTCTCTCACCTTCAACAGATAATTTATCATTCAAATGAAAAGCAACCAGTATTCTGGAACTGCCTTCTCAATTCACTGGGTATATTGGGTTCTGTCAATCCCTCCTAAAGATTGCTTTTTTCCCCCCCCAGTTTTAACTACTTCTTTTGCTATGTATCACCACTAACGTGTCCTGAAACAGTGATTACTTCTAAACCATGCACACAAAAATCTGCCTTTGCCAGAAAGAAAATCCAAACAGATCAGACAAGAAAGATTTTAATATTTATATTAACAGCAAAAGATACAAATGACTGCTCGTTTGCCTTATTATTGAGGTGCTCTATTAGTAATCCAGAATATCAACGTGCCTAAGCATGATGATGAGTTTTGATTGCCAGCTCAGAATTAATCACCCAACCCTACCCATGTGAATCCTTAGAGGCCTGTCTGGGTGTGGTTTTAGTCAACACTTCCTGATTTCTACCTTCATTTAGTAGTGAAAGCCTCTTTACGTTACTACTTAGTATTGTTCAAGTCATTCATACTACACTCTCAGGAGTCAGCAGAGTATCTTTAGGCAGCTGGCAGCTACAAGATAAACTCATCAAGCAAAGACTGATTTTTCAACAGTAACTTCCTATGGAAGCATTCCAAACTAGTCAGAAATTCATCAGGATTCATCAGTATTTAGCCCAAACAGAAGAGCTGTTCAACAGTGCACAACAGCATTACATAAAAACTCTTTCCTCCAGCACAGTATTTATCATGAGTATTGACCTGCATCTATTATTCAGTTGTATTTATATATGAAGCTTTTCCAAGAATAGCTTCACAAGCTATAACATCCTATAGACAAATCTATTTAGCAGACTTGTCTAATAAGCTTGTAGCAGCTTCAAGCTGCTTAAATGAAATATAATGAGACAGTCGGCTCCAAAGTGTACGGAATTCATCTGACACTACATTAGCAACCTTATTCAGGAAAAAAGCTTATGTTAACATCTCCACAGCATCCTAAGTTATCACAACTAAATATTTGTATATTTTAATACAGGCACAGTAACTCACGTATTTTGCCTCGAACTTCTTGGCTAGCATCTCTACTTCATGCCGCTCACGTTGTTCATCATTAAATGGATCTTCCCAGTGAACTGATTTCTTCTGAAAAACACAGAAGTTAAATATTCATTCCATAAGAAACACAGAGAGTGCATCTAATAAAAACCCATTAAATGTCAATAAACAATGCTCTGATGATGAAGTAGTCAGAATTTATACCGAGAGAGTCCAAATGCTTTATAAAAATCGGTTTAACTCATTCAAACCATCACTCAGTTACTGTTCTTCAAACGAGAACTCAAATAGAAAAGTTGAGAAAGACTCAGATTTATATTTACCCAAAGATTCCACCACAGCCTCAACTGAAACTGTAAGCCTAAGAGACAACTATTGCCATTTGGGGTACAAAGAGAAAGAACTCTCTCTAAATACAACTCCCTTTCACTTCTGCTTCTACTGGTGCTTATTGATCCTTCTAGATACAATACACAAGATGCACCTGGCACACTAATCAGCAGGGAAGCAGCCAGAAGGCTAAAAAGCTCCGTAAGTTACAACCATAACTAGTAATGTAACTCCTTTAACATTTGTACTGTTATTTCAGTAATCACAGCAGGAGTTCTACAAGATTGCCACTATGGCAGCCTCAAGGACAATTTAAAATTCCATCTGTTCAAATAGGCCAGGAGTACAGACCCCTTTTCTTTTTTTGAGAAAAAGGTTTTCACTGACATGAAGTCAATCAAGGGTACACAAAGGGCTTTGTTTTCTTTTTGAAATAAGGTATGGCAGAAAAAGAGGGCTGCCTTCTTCAAATTACAGTTCACATAACATACAGTTGTTGTTGGAAGGCGTGGGTAAGTAGGATGCTAAAATACAGTAGGAGTTCCATTTTATGGAACTCTATGGATGGCAACTAAGTATACTGCACATGGACCACGCATCAACGGATAAACATAGATTTATGTAGGCAAAGACAGAACAAAAAGCAACACTAAGTTCAGAAAAGCAAGATCCTTCCTCCGCAGTACGAAAAGCCAATATATTGACTAACTGGTGACCAAATAATGACAAACTAGCTCAGTAGTATCAAGACCAATGCAGTGAGGAAGGTGAGCTGAGCAAAACAGCAACCACATAATTACCTTGCATTTTCTGAACTGAGTACTCAGAGAAAAAATTAGAGGTTATAGTTAATCCCAAACCATCTAGATAAATTACACACACATTTTCCTGCAGGTCTAACTGCATATAAAATAACGCTCAATTCATGCAACACTGTTTTCCTTACTTTTATCTGGGAAAATCTATCCCACACCTTCTGCTAGGCAAACGTGCGTTTCTTGGAACTGCGTAATGAGACAAGGTTGAGGCCAGAAGTCAAGCAAAATGTTGTACTTCAGTTTTAATGTGTCTCTCCACCAAACTCTCAAAGCTGTAGCTGACTATCACTTTGATGAGTTAAGCACAATGGGAATCTTCAGTTCAACCAAGTTTTCCTTTTGACAGCTTCCAAGAGCTCTGATGGACACCTGTACTGGACTTTGCTGTAATTTTAAGAGACTACTTCAGCACCTTTAAGGCCTGCTTGACAGAAGCCAACATGGCCTTCTGGCTTAGCTGTTTAAGTTTTATGCATCAACCTTCGATTATGCCAACCGGAGAGGGAGAACACTTTCACTTCTGCCAGTTTTCAAGAGGCAAATAAACTCTTCAACCACACTAGCTTGGTACTCACATCCAAAAACTTTACAAATGTAATTCCTACAAAATGATGAACTCTACCAACGACCCTATCAAAGAATGCCCTCTTTCTCAAGGCAAAAAAAACAGGACAAGGACAGCACAAGTTTCTAACAAACATATCCACTAGCTTCTGATTCAGGCTAGGAGCTCAAATTTGGCATTAAAAAAAACAAGTTGCACTCATCCTCTCAAGCAGTTTTGGGATTCTCTACTGCTTCATTAATAGACCTTTTAAAGCAATATTTGAAGTTATTCCTGTGCACCAGTCCTTCCCAGAACAGCCTGCCTCTGGAGAACCTTCTCAGCTGCTCCAGTTCCAAACAACATTACAAGACAGGAAAACAAGCTCCTAATTTTGTAATGTGGAACTTGAATGGGAATAGTTATAAGGAAGTTGAGCAATTTCTTATAAGGGATAAGGAGTCAACAATAGCTTTCAGAAAACCTAATCTTCACCCTACAAAAAGTTTGCATAACTAATTTATAGGAACTGTTCATTTTAAACTGATTCATTGCTAAAACAACAGCAAATTCAGAAATCTAAAACTCCACTTAAAACCACAGCACTAACTGCCAACTAGTTACTACCCACTTGGAAAGAGCAAAACTCAGATTCTCCAGAAAAGTGGTAGAGGACAGGCATTTCTTGGTCAAGCTTCATTTTAACAAGGTCGTTTTCTCTGCTGCATTAACCGATATAAATCATCACAGCTATTCTGCTCCACAAGCAAGACTAGTCTTCCCTTCACAGTTTTTTTCTATTTTAGGACTCTGAACAAATGCCATAATTTGTTGGTCTGAGAACGACCACAGTAAAATACTTCTGTCATCCCAAGCCTCCTGCACCGTGCAGAGCAAATTCTCATTTTGTATTTGCTTTAACTATGAAGGCACCAGCACGCATTCATTTTACTGCTGGATAAAATGCATTTCCCCTCTCTTCCAGTGCCGATTAATAATGGTTTTAAGGCCCTATCAGAGTTGCAGGTTCAACTGACAGGCCAAGTACAGATCAGTATTTAAACAAGAATAAAAATCGAGAATCATTTTAGAAGGATCACAATTTATGACACTGTTCCGCATAATCCATTGTTTGTTCTACACAGTCCAGCAACAGACAGGACATTACGATCCATTCATTCCCATTTTTACTCTAGAGAGCTGAAAAATACACATAATTTTCTTACAAAGCATTTCTATCATTATTTCCATCTCAAAAGCAGTCTCTGGTCCCAACTGTACCAAAAATCCACTAAATCAATGCTCCCTCCCAGAAGACATGGAATTTGCATCGGAAGTATATCAAGTCATTTTGCCCTGATTATGTAATTAACATATTACCAGCCTACAAAAAAGGAAGTTATGGAACTGGGAAGTGCCAAGGGGAAAAGCCAACCTCCACCTACTGAACCACTTCTGAACCCTAACACAGTTTTTCACCTTCACACAGGAACTGCTCAGAAAGATGGCACTTTGGAGAGCCGCAGACTGCTACTACAACAACTCAGAGGAGCCATAACGGGCACTGTGATGCCCACAGCAGCTGTAGGGCAGGATGAACAGAAGGAACCTTTTAACTTGGATCAGAAGATCTCAGAGGAATTGAAATCAGAGTAATTGATTTTTCTGTCTTCCACACTTGAACACAATCCCGTTCTACGTTCCTCCTACTACAGAACAAAAACGTGAGCAGGCTGGTAAGCACAGTTATGGCACCATCATCAGCTAGAAACACTTCGGTTCATAAAAACAGAGGTTTTAAATCATTCTTGAGTTTGTGCTGGGTGTAAATATCCAGTGGCGATATCAGCACCAGTGTTTGAGGCTTGCTTTTATCACCAAAGTTATCACAACCTTATTTCCTCACCCTCTGCCCTTTCCAAGTTTCTCTAAAGTTGTCTGTATAACAGAATTAAGAGGAGCCACAACTATTTAATCAAGTGCAACTTCATCAGTATCCTCGACTAAGTGGCTTGAGTGTGACCAGTTTAAGGACACGCGTCCCTCCTTCCTACTTGAACAGTGTGTCCTGTCGACTGGCTAATGCCGTTTGCTTCTTAAAGCTGTCTGCACAAGCTTTACTCCTTCAAAATCCAAGTAGTTCAAGTGCCAAATGTTTTCTGGTTGGGAATAACAGTTAAAGTACTTTTTTTCTGCAATGAAGTTCTTCGAAGTTACAGGTGAGGTCCTAGTTTCAACAACATCATTAACTCTGATGTATCCCTGCCCCCCAAGACTGCAGAAACTCGCCTCCTCAAGGCTTGTAGCACAGCTGGGCTCCGAACGCTTCGTTTACACAGCCTACAACACGCAAAACAGACCGGAACAGCGACGGTTTCGTTCAAGTGCCGGAAAAAGCACCCAGGAAGGGAGGACGCAGCACCACCGCGCCGCGGGCAGGCACGGGGAGGGGAGAGCTGGGGTAAGCGGGGCACAAGACGCTGCCGCTCGCCTGCCCCCTCGCCTGCCCCCGCTAGCAGCGAACGCCAGGAGCCCCTGGAAAAGCCACCCGGGAGCCCTCGGCCACCTCAGGGACGACGAGTGCTAAGCCTCCCCTTCCCCCCACGGGCACAGGCGCAGCCTCAGCGCCAGGAGGAGCCCGGAGCGCCGGCGAGGCCGCCGGACTTCCCTCCAGGGCGCCGCCCCGCCGGGCCGGGACCACCCCCGAGCAGGACGAGGCGACCGATAGCGCTATCGGCCAGGCCGAGGACGCGGGCGGCTGCCCGCCGGTAGGGGACGGGGAGGAGGGAGCGCGGCGGGGCCCGGCCCGGCGGGAGGAGGGGGGAAGGGGTGGTCCCGTACCCGTGAGTCCCGGCACAGCAGCAGCTCCGGGTAGCTGAACTCCACGCAGCCCTCCTCGGTGGGGTCCTTCAGCACCACCTCCAGGCGGACCGTCTGGCGGAGCGGGAGCGCCTCCTGCGGCGGCGGCGGCTCCTGCCGGCCGCTCTGGCGCGGCGGCGGCAGCGGCGGCGGCTCGGGCCGAGGGGGCTCCCGCTGCGGCTGCTGCTCGGGCCGGCCGGTCTCGCGGGGCGGCGGCGGCGGCGGTTCCGGCCGGGAGAGCTCGTGCGGCGGCTCCGGCGGCGCCAACAGCGGCGCCTCGCGGCCCGCCGCCGCCGGCGGCTCCGACTCGCGCCCCCCCGGCTCCCGCTCCAGCGCCGGGCTCTCGCCCTCGCGGCGCCTCACGGGTGACAGGCTGATGAACGGCACCCGGCGCGGCTCCGCCATCCTCCTCCGCCGTCCCCCCCCAACCCGCCCGCCCCCCGCCCGCCGTTCGCCGGCCCCCGCCTCACGCGTTCGGTGACACCGCTCTCCGCGCTCCCTCCCACCGGCTCCTCCTCCTCCCTCTCCCCTCCCCCCTCCGCCGCCCGGTCGGAGCTGCCCCCTACGTTCTCCTCGCCGCCTCCACCCCCGCCATCTTGGCGCCCCCCCACATAAATAGAAGCAGGCCCGCAGGCCGCGCAGGCGCACTGCGGCCGCCGACGCCGGCGCGCCGCCCCGCGTCGCTGTTGTTATTGCTCAGCTTCCCCCCGACGTCAGCGCGGCCGCCGGCGCCCGCCCCCAGTTGCCTTGGCGATGTGCACGCTGCCCTGCCGACGGCTCCTTAAAGGGCCCGCGGCCCGACCGACCGCTCGCCAACCGCCCCGAGCCGCGCCGGGCGCCCCCGCCCCGCCTGCACACCGTCGCGGGGCAATGGCGGCCGCGCCGCCGCCTCCCCTCCCCCTCGCGGCTGCCCGAGGGAGGCCGTTGGCGCCAGGGGAGCGGCCTCAGCGGGGATCCCGCCCCCCGGCCCTGAGGCGCGGGGCGGGCCCCGGCCCGGGCTGCTTCGCGCTGACGGGGCGGCGGGCACGGGGCTGACCCCGCCGCCGGCAGCGGGGGTTGGCGAGGCTGCGCGACGCTCGTCCGCTCGGGGCAGCGTGGGAAGGCCCGCGGGCCTGCTCAGAGGAAGGTGCTCTGAGGCCTCTCGGATTCAGCAGCCGTAGGTCAGCCAGCAGGAGAAAAACACCCCTAAATCCTGGACGCGATCGGGAGTTCAGGTGCGGGGGAGACGGACAGCTTCCAGGCTGCCAGGGCGACGGTGCGAGCGCGCCTGGTCCGAGGGGCACCAGCGCACCCCGTGTGAAGCGCTGCTGCATCAGCCGAGGTCAGGGCTCGGCAGAGTCGCTCCGTGACGGGCTGAGGCCAGCCCGCTCCGATGCTCTGGTGGCCAGGCTGTGCTCAGAGCAAAGGCAGCTTGGTCTGCGGCCGTGCCTGGGCTGGGGGGTACCGGCTCCGGTTGCCGGTGTGGGCTGGGGAGGAAGAGCTGGCCTCTAGGCAGGGGACCACGCAAGGCAGGCAGGGGATGAGCAGCAGCGAGGCTCCTTCCTGAGCAAGAGCAGCCTGCAAACAGTGCAAGTGTGGCAGTCTGTCACCACCTACTTTGACAGCCTGGTGGCTGGTATTTCCAGATGGAGGTGTGCCACCAAGGCGCCGCCAAGTTTCGGGAAGCGAGGAACATCTTCGTGTGTGCCGTATTCTCCAGCTTCATTGGAGCAGAAAGAAAGGCGTTACCATTGCTTTCTCCTTTTTAGCCTCAGAAATAGTAGGTAGGAGGAGTTTTGTTCTCTTTTCAAAACTGTACTCATGCTATGCAAAGCGAAAATAATTTACATATGCCTATTGTTTTGGATAATTATAGCAGAGCGTTCTGTGCAGCACATTACTCCGCTTTCCAGGCTGCCTTCATCGGAGTGCTTGATGTTTTCCTCTCCCTGCATATGAAGTCTTTTGACTTAGCTGCTCACTTTCATCTAGGCTCCCAAGAAGATCCGTGACACTAGAATGGTGCTATTGAAAGTTATGATTTCACGAACAGGGAATGGAGGACATTCCAGAATACTGCTTGCAGCAGGAAGTCGGTGGAATGACTGACCTGATCTGAGAAACGTAGGCTGTCTCCTTTTGAAGCTTGAAAGGCTTTGTTGAGCTTTATAGTCTTGCTTTATCTTAAAACCTTGCATGCTCTGGTATGACTAGCAAGCTCGGTAAAGGTATTCCTCAAGTATGTTTTTACTTCTTTTACTTTCAGCGTCATAATAAAATGATTCGGGAATCCCACTTGTTCTCCTGTTGAGAATTTCATGCAGCTGTTTGATGGTGCACGTAAGAGGCAATGTATTCCAAATTCAAACTGAGTGAGTATTGCTAAGCTCCAGACATGCAGAACCTGCCAGGGAGATTCTAGTTCTCATCAAAGTTTCTATGATGTAGCCTACGTCATTAAACCTTGTGAGGGCAGAAAGGGGCCTTTCCTCAGCAAAAGAGCCATTTATTGCTCAGCAAACAAGTGTCTTATGTGGAAATCATGAGCTCTTCTGCAGCTCTGCTGAATGCTTGTTTTCAATTACCAGATAGGAGACTAGACATTGAAATAATAACAGGAATACAACAATTTCTGTTCACAGGTCCTTGGAAAGGGGTGAAGATAAGCTGTGCATTTTAAGTATCCAACCTAAAACTCAGTTCTGTCTTTCAGTCCCCTAAGGTATGTGTTGGGAAGTAATGAATGTAGGACAAGTACTCCACAAGAAAGCAAGTGTCTGAAATCAGTATTTTAAATTATTTTTGTTGCAGTGTAGATACACCTGGAAGCACATCCTGGACAGATTTTTAACACGCTTTTCAAGTAGGAAAACATTAAGCTGGATACGAATAAGTCATCTGACCCACGACAGGGTTACAGAGAAAACCAGAAGTAGTTCTTGGCAATAGTTTCAGGTAACCATTTGCTCTAAGTTATGAGATTGCAGGCTTTGATAGCAGAAGCAAACTTGCATTCATATCTAAGGTTTTTGTAGATATTTACTGGTTTGTTTATATACCCCCTCTTCCTGTCTCTCATCTGTGATTTTAATTAGACAAGTAAACCCTCGTATTTCTATGTTGTCTAACCTCTGAGCATCTCGGAGCACACATCTTTTTTTTTCAGGAGGCTCAACATTTGTTTATGAAACTAGACAAGGAGTACTTCTGGATCTTTGAATTTAAAGTGAAGTTACTGAAGACAGCTTGCTCTGGATCCGAGTGTCTGAACTAAATCCGAAAGAAACTTGGCAGCAGATCCAAGCATAGCAGCCACTGGAACATGTTATCATTACTTTTGGTCTAAGATACTGGAAGCACTCAGGGAAGACTCCCAAGAAACAAACCAAATCTGCTAGATCTTAAGTTGTCCAGGAATTTAGTTTTGAAGAAGACTTCCAGGTTTGTGCCATATCAAACAGTTTCAAGGGGAGTTAGATTTGTATTTCTGTCATCATTGTTCTTCACTTCTGCTACCTGCTTTGTTCTTTGGCATTAAGCTCTCTCTCCGGTATGGTTTGTACATAGTATAATGTGCTGCACTTGCCAGTGGAGCACAAAATAATAAAAAAAAGTAATTAGATATGTTTTGCCAATTCTTTTACTTTCTGTCAGGATATGACCATGCTAAAATAGTCCAACGTAGAATACAAATTACTTCCTTTTGTGTGTTATCTAAAGGATACAATGATGAAAGTGTCTCTTGAAAGAAGCACATGAAGAGTTTTAAGAAAATGTAACAACTGCAGAGAGAGTAGTTTTGAGGTGAATTTGAAGGTGTTTTTATTTTATTGGTGGGACCCAGCATGAGCAGGTCATACAAAGTGGATGCTCAGAACGACAGTGCTACAGCCCTGGCTTTGTTTCACATCCAGAAAACCACGGAGACAGCCCAGTAAGCCACCAGAGCCCCCTACCCTGGGGCAGGTGGGATCCTCCTGCTCTGTCCTGGGATGGTTTTCTGTGTGGGAGACAAACCTCTAGCACACTCTCTTCCTGTTGGGCTGTTGGTGTTCATTGTGTTGGAGCCGGAGCTGTACCCTGTTCCGTTACAGACCAGTGCCAGCTGCTCTCCTGATCTAATGGAAGCTGCTCTCCTGCCTGTACGGCTTCCCCTGGGCTGGACACCCCAGAGCAGGGTCCCACCAGAAGGCAGAGCTGTCCGTGTGATCCATTGTGTCTATCTCCAGGAAGCTTCCTTTCAGTTTCAAAGGCTGACTACTTTACTTCCATGAGCTGTGAGGCTGTTGCCCTAGGATGGGAATGTGAGGGAAAACATGTTCTGCTTATATCAATGTTTCCCCAGCCAAGCTTAGGTGGCACGGGGTGGCAGTTTGTCTTCTGCTTCACTCGAGGTGAGCACTGGCACTTATACTGAGGTGGGAGCTATAACTGGTAGCCAGCTCATGCCCCTGCCAGTCGGATCTCAGCCACTCAGAAGTCTCCAAGAGATTCTTCTACCACACAAAATTAACCCTTGTAATTAAAAATACTGTTTCCAGCAGAACACACCTCTAGCTTTCTCTCCTCAGGCACATGTACTTAAAGTTGTTACAAGCTGCTCTGCAACATCCTTAAAAAGTCCAAAGTACTCTGTTCAGTGAGGTTAGCGGTTTAGAAGGGCTGTAGACAGGTAGAGAACTGCCAGATGTTTGGACTAGAAAAAAATGCATCAGCTTCAGGTAATCGGGGTATACTTTACCAGGGCAGTAATACTCATTTATCACCATTTCAAGGCAGTGAGTGTGAACTTTATCTATATCTCATGCGTTGGTGTATTGCTCCTGGGGACCTGGTCAAACCTTACGGCTTGCAGAATTAAAACTTTGAGCCTACGAGGCACTGGACTCCTTTCAAGAACTTCAATAAAAGCGTTGAACGAACCTGATCAAAGGTTTCAATGGCTGTAGGAAGTTTTAAGAGTAGCAACAATTATTTATGCCAAAAGAGTTGCTGCTCCTATAACCAGAAACACTTTTTCCCTTTAGAAGTGGATTTAGGTGCATCTTTTGTCACTTGCTGAAATGAGGGGTGGCCTTCCAATACTGTGTTGTATGCCAGGACAGCGTAAATGGCACTACTAGGTATCTAGGAGGTAGCTGACGGAAACAAAATGTTGGCTTTTCTCTCATGTCAAAAATAAGCTAGAAACCTGGGCCAGTCTTCACGTTAGAAAAGCAGAGGTTTACAGGGCTGCGCGTGTCATGGCACCCTGAGTTCCTCAACCATCGGCAGGGGTGTTCTCTATCATCTGTCCTGTTCACGTGCAATTTCTCCGTGAGAACTTCAAAACTGACACAACTTCCGTGCGACTAGTGATTTTTATGATCTACAGAATATTGTAAAATTCTTTAAGCTAATAAAATAGAGTAAGATTGTTAACTTAAAGGAACCTCAGAGAAAATGGAAAGCTTCAAATGCTGCATTTACATGGAATAGTGGATTAGGAAGAAAAAGGGATGAGAGAAAATTGAAAGAACTGCATCTTGGTCAAGGAAGAGCAACCTGCTCGAAGAAATTGCTCTTGGGAACAGCTTTCTATCCTGGAGCAGAGGTGCAACATTAAGACATTCAACATTTACCTAGCAGGACGTGGGTAAGTTGTTTCCTCAGATAATGGTTGCAAAGTCAATTGTAACTAACAAGATGTGAACGCTTTTCTAGTTACATCTTGTTTTTTACTTAATTAATTGTTAACTGTTTCTGCTTCCGCTGTCAAGGTTTCTTGCTGGAGCAAGCATGCAGGGTTCACCTCCAAACTTTCCTAATGTCAGGGGTGAACACAGTTGAGGCTGTCAGTAAGCTGTACACTTCTCCAGCAGCAATGATTCTTAGGTGGAGCGGTGCGTGGACTCTGTGTTTTAGCTGGAATTAGTTTGGGAGTGTCAGCATCTGAGAGGTTTTCTCTGCCGAGCAGCGAGATTAGTCTGAGGCCCAAAATCACTAGGAAATTCCTCCTTGCAGGTTTACCCTTTACTTTTCTAAGGAGGAGGAAGAAACAGCAGCAAAAAAATATCCAATACCTTCTAAGTGGTCACCTGAAAATTAAAACCACCGAATTACCAAAGATAAAATAACGTTTTAGCTAACATCCTGGAATTTTCTTGGAGATATTAAAAACAGCAAGAAGGGATAAATGAGAAACAAAGACAGAAGAGATTTTGTAGGGGACAACCTGGCAAGAGACCAAACAAGCTTTTTTTCATTAAATACCAATGTATAGCAAGGGGGCAGAATTCAGTGAAGAGGTGAAGAAGCATAAATCGAGGACCATCTCCCTGTCACTACTGACTGTGACTAACAATGTCACTTAAAGGGTGCTTAAACTGAGTCTAACATTGACAAGGAGCTGGAAAGTATAGATTTCCTTAATGGTAGCTCTTTTATGATTCCCACTTGCTCATCTGACAGTGGAAAAACACCTAGATATTTGCAGAGACTGAGAAGGATTATGTGCTCTGGGGAGTTGTCCCTCATTTTTTCCCTCACTCGCACCATTTCTTTGAAGGTACTTGCTTATCTCCAACAAAGAGCCTGTTCCATCAGGCCAGCCCCCCTGGAGGCAGCTGAAGAACACCAGCCTGCCTGCAACTGGAGTCAGGTTATTGTCTTATCTCTGGATCCTTGTCTGCTGGCTTTATTCTTCCAATAGTAATTAAAACCACACAAGAATATATGACTCACAATTTCAAGTAGCTACCTCACCCACCTGTTAACGCCAGTAAGAAAGGTTGGCCGTGTGGGGAATTCTCAGCTGGTATGGCAACTCTAGTAACGCTATTCAATGAGGTATAAGGGTCTGGAAGTAATTCTCAGCAATGCCGAAGCTCACCTGCCATGGATTTACTCTTGCTGAGGGTTTTTCTCTTGGGAATGCTGACCTAGAACAGGTTAAACGCTTTTGTCAGCGCCCATGAAAACAGAGCCAGACTGCAGGCCAGACTAGCCTCGGCCACTCAATGCTGTGACATTTTCTGGGTCTTAGTGAAATACAAATACTTTCATAATCATCAGAAACGTATTTCATTTATTAAATACTGTAATATATTAAAAATGACTATAGTTACTGGTCAGGAAACAGCTGTTGAGCAACGTTCACCCTCCCAGAAAGCAGAATTGCATATAATACGTATGTCGACTGCAAAGCAACCTTCTAGGGATCATAAAGACATACAACATAGTATTTGGCTGTGACCTTGGAGGAGTTTTCTTCATTTTTTCTCTAGTTTCTTCGTTGTCTTTCAGACTGGTTTTACAAAAAATCCAATTTCCTAACCATTTTGTTTTTCCAATGCCTCTCAGCACTTTGGAAACTGCTTTTACTTTTGCAAAGTTCTACATCTAAATAAGTGCACATTATCACAGACTGCTGAGGGTGATTGCATAAACAAATTACCACATTTTTAACATTCATACAAGCTTACGATCAGAACAGTCAGAAGCGTACTTTGCATGTGCAGCTCAGCATTTTCATACTTCCATGATTTTATTTCCAAGCCAAATTGCCTTCAAAAAGCGAAGCACATATTCATCACTGAGAATTAACTACATACCGAGCTTGCAGATTCAACACAAAGCTGCTTTTGAGTTGGCACAGCGTTAAAAATAGCTTCTGAAAAATTACTTCTGAAAAATGGTTTTCCATAGATGAATAATTTAAATAGACAAATGGATTTTTATTAAACTGTTTTCTTACCACCTGAAGTTGTATTTTGAGAAGACGTATGAGATTTAAAGGTTCTTGGTAATATGAAAACAATTGCAGAACAGCAGCAGTAGCAGTGGCGATTTTAAGAACAGAGTGGATGCTACATGCTGGAAACGCTTGTGAAAACAAGCTATGTTTTCTGTACGACAGCTGTGTTTCACGTGTCATTTTCCTGGCCTTAAAAGATTCCCCCCTTACTTACGATACAATACAATTAAAATAAGTAATTGGACGGTCAGATTTAACTTACATTGAGTACTTATCTGAATACTTCCTCACCAATTTCAGAGACTGAGTTGTTTCTCTGCGTCGTGCTGATTTTTAGCGCTCCATCAGATTTAGTGTATTTTACAAATCTGACCAAACCTTGCCTAGAAAGTCTGTGAAGCAGAACAAGGCAGGTCATGCTCAGAGGTGGGGAGAGGGGAAGAAGAGATACCTGTGAACTGGCAGTACTTTGGCAGTACTGTGTGGTAGTCCTGTAAGGCCAGTGGATAGGTGGGAAGGGAAAATGCTGGGCAGGGAAGAACATGCAGAGATGAAAAGCAGACACAGCAACAGAACCTATCTGAGGACAACCCTCTAAACTGAGTGGGAAGCCTTGAAAAGCTTGCCTCAGAAATTACTTTGCCACAACCTGAAAATAGCTCTTCTGCCTTTAAATGCTGGGGAAAACCACCATTGTTTTCTATAAATAAGTCACTTTCCAGTTTGTTCAGTGATGACTAAGTTCAGCACGTGGCATCATGCATAAGTCAGACAAAAGAAAGGTTGAACTTGTAGAATACCAATGTTATGGATAGCCATCAGTACGGGGAACTGACTGGGCAGTTTCAGACCTGGTTCAGCAGTTTTTGTAATTTCATTTTTCTAAAGTTTCCTTAGACGCAGCTATCACACGTGGACTGATATTCAAGAGATACATTTACTTCATGTGATAAGAATTAATTCACCAGCGCTGCAAAGTAAAACACGGTGTTTTGTCACACAGTGGCTACCCACGTAATGGCCTCACCCATTGACGCAAGCCAAGACAAAGATTCCTGGTAGCTTCAGAGTAGACGGGTGTGATGATCCACGGTGCTTGAGAAGGACAAAATCATCAAAGAAAACTGTAGCGGTTACAACGCGCAATGCACCTGTTTGAACTGAGGCACAGCTTTTCTCTGTGTGATGTAAACCATCTCAGTGGCATCACATGTGTTCATAAAACATCTTAATGTATACTGCAGTATTCTGCATTGCCGTGTGTGGTTTTGCACAGAACTGACCACACGGGAGCTGCTTACAGTGGTCAAGGAACAGAGGGTGGAGTCTGAGGCTCCTCACCCTTCCCTAGCTGAGGGCCAGCTTACAGTGTGGCTTGAGGACTCCAAAAAAGCAGTGCAGTTCCTAGGTCCGTGAAAGGGCAATCTGGAGACAACAGCATAGGTAGCATCCCACTTCTCCGTCAGATTTAGTATCTCATAACTGCTAGAAACTACCCCATAGCACATTTCCTGGCAAAATAACTTCAGTCCCAGTTTCTTGAAGCCCTACTTGTAAAAACATTTTAAAGACCATTAAAGAATTACTAATATACCATGGGGCAGTTAGGCACAACACACTGCGTGAGCATGAACTGAAACCCTTCTTTTTTTATTTGAGGAATACACTGTGTCTTCTTAAAAGTCACAGCTCTTACTAAATATAGATTTTTATTTTTAAATCTATAAATAGACACTAGTGTAATTCATCAGTTAAGCAAGACCTATAAGGAATTCAGGAACCGTCCCTTGCCCAGAGATGTGAAATGCCTGCTTTCTTTGTTCCAAATGTAAGTTTAAACTCTACAAAGTCAACAGGAAGCTTTTGGTGCGTGGCTTCTAAACGTGATAACGGAGCAAAAGACGAGTTGTTTCAAATTCTGCAAGCGGCCTTGAACAACTGGACTCCATTGATCTTTCTGGGATGCCGTAGGGCTCATCCAATAAAGAACGAATGGGAAGTATTAGCTCCCATGACAAGGATCTTTCACAAGTTCGGCTGAAAACAGCCATATTGCGGTTATACAAACGCAACGCACACATTTCTAACGTCATAATTTAAAAGAATAGCGTAATACAGTATCAGGAAGGTACATGTTAAATAAGCTGAGAATGACAAATGATGAAAAGTAGCCATCAGTCATCATTAACAGAATGATGGGGGGTTACTTTAGTAGGGTCCTATAAGGATGGAGGATCCAACATATCCCTTGCTGATCCAGACACAGATCCAGTCCTAATAACAGGCTGCAGAGAAACAGACTGGGTAAGACAGTCTTACAGAGTGATCTGCCTAAGCTGGAAAACTGAGCCCAAACAAAATACCTTTTTTGGAGAGCTAAAGGTAGGCTGTCTCTTCAGAAGCGTAGACTGTATCCTGGAAAATACCGGTTCTGGAAAAACCCTGGATGTCACATAACAGTCGAGAAGCAATTTGATGCAAGCTCTGCCTGTGACAATGCAGCGAAAAGGGTGAATGCAGTCCTTGAATACACACATAGGAGAAGAGCGTGCAGCAGTATGGAGAAGCATAGTCGGTGTCACATACAGTCAGAAATCATGCTCAGTGCTTCACGGCTACGTTTTTAAAAAAATCTGTTGACAAAGGTCCCTTCCAACCCAAACCATTCCATGATTCTATCTATTGGGAATGGGTCAGTGCCCAACTAAAAGCAGTTAAACGCTGTTTCGGGTTTGGCTTTCTCTACCTGTCATTACTAATGATATGATTGCTAGCACAGTACCTTTGTGCGTTCTCCAGATCCTATCTTCCAAAATCAGATGCTTATTGAGGGTGTAAAAAATAACTCTATTTTCCATATTTTTCCTTGAAATTCTAATGATGCAGCAAATTCTGCCTTCGTCTCTCTTCTGCTACATTATCTAAAATGCTGCTGTTTCAATTTTATATTCACTTACTCCAGACCCAATAAACTTACCTGTTTCACTGCCTGCACATGCATTCTTCACTGCCTGCTTGTTCTGTACAAGTCACTTTTGATTTCTCTCCTCATCTACCTTCACTCCTAGGTGTCTTATTTAAGGACCTTGAGACCTTAAATTCCCACAGTTCAGGGAAATACGAAAATTTGCAGGGATAACATTTTGTTAACTCTACCTGAGAAACAGGCTGTAGAAAACTCTTTATTAAATTTCCTTTCTGTATCAGCTAAGGCACCTCCTATTCACACCTTTGTTCTTCGAATATGATCTCAGATTGAACAACAGAAGATGTTCTTAGAATGTATTTCTAAGGTAAAATAAACCCCAATATTTCAGCACTATTCTTGCTCTGCATTTTAGTAATACCTATGTATTGGTTCCATTAGCAAGACCCTATATGCTAGGACAATACGTAATAGATCTTTCATTTCATCCCTGCTCAAGGCAAAGCCCTGCAGTCCCCAGTTCTTTATGTCTTAAATGACAAAAGCTTTACCACCAGTCAATAAAATGCACTGTGCTAAACCCCACATTAGTTAGCACATCAAATAGCACTTCTTGACTATGGTGAATAAAGGGGACATTTTCAACAACTTCCCTGGTCACGGACAAAGAATTTAAAATCAGTCCCCATGCCCTTGTGCTGCAATGCCATCACGCTTATTTCAGAAGATTCAGCCAACACGTAGAATGGTTGGCAATGGATCTGGATGCTCTTCAGCTCTCCTGCAGCTTAAGCTTCAATAAAGAGAGCAATTAGATGTATTTAACATCTGCTACAAGGCCACCACCATGAGTTTTTGAAGCTTTGTACCAAGACTCATAATTGTATTCCCGATCGGATTCCAAGTTAATTAAAGTGGGAGGGAAAACAAAAGTGCCTTTCACAAGTGAAAGGTGTTTTCTTACGGCTTTCAGTGAAGATACTGTTCCTTTCACACCTCCTCTGAATCAGTGTAGCGTTGCCCCTGCTGAAAGGCTCTATCATTGTTGCTAGTAGGATGGATCGGTTTTCTAGATGTAAATGCGAGTAGCCACAACTATCAACGTACTTCTAGATACCTGAATGACGATAGCTACAGTTTTTGTTTAAAGCTGTAAAAACCCTGACATGCTACATGGCAGGAAGGTGTATCTGTTCCTTGCTCAGCTCGCCTCCTTAGTTTCAGCATCACACCACCGTAAAACCAGGACCAAGGCCATTGGCTTGCCTTTGACTGATTACTGAACATACATTTAACAACCAGTCACAAATCTGCTCTCTTCCACAGCAAAACCAATATACTATTTCCAGACTAACACGACATTCCACAGTAGATTCAATTAAGAGCTTTAATCAAAGCACAGACAGTCGCGAATACAGTATTCTGTTTCCTTCCCAAAGATTAAAAAAATACTTCATAGTACTTCACAAATTTATAAATTGTAAATTTTCCTTTTACAAATAACATACACAGCTTTTTCTGCAAAAGATATAATACATTCCTATGTTACAACCGCTGCCTCCCTCTAGAACTAGGTATTCCCTGAACTGTTCTCCTTAGAAAACAGAAAAGTACAATAAATCCAAAAGCATAATGCATATATTGCTAACTAGGGGGGGTAAATGCTGAAGAAAATTATTCCGAACATCCCGTTGTTTTATCCATCAAATTGCTAAACTAAATGGATTACTCAAGAATTACATTAACATGAATAAATGTTTGAGTGTCAGACCTCAAAGCGAGATGGAACAACAGAGTTGGACAAATCTCCGTGCTCTGAAAAAGATGGTACCGTCATGCTTTGCCGTCTACCTGAAAGCAAATAAGCCACTCTGGAGCTTGGCATTTTGTGCTGATTAACCCTCATCTTTGGAATTAATGGTAAGAGAGAAAACAATCCTTATAGAGAAAAATAAGAGATGAAGGTATTAGTTATTGAGATTTGTAAGAAAATGACGGTGCTCGGAATATGGTTTGTATTTTACCCCAGAGAGGTTACATATAGAAGTCTTTATGTATTATCTGATACTGGCTTTTGGTTGTCACTGTCATCCGCTTTACTTGCCACATTCCACCTCTTGCTGAAGTAGATTTGTCTCAGCCATTAAACAAATGATTCTTCTCCAGAGGCCAGAGGACTTGCTGAAAAAACTCACCACACAGCACTCCAGTAACTTGCGCTGAGAAATCTGGGGAACCTCCGAAGAGCACCTTGATTTGGGGACAGCTGGAATTCCTACTAAAAAAAAATGAGAAGCTTTGAATGAGGAATAGAGAGCGGTGCAACAGAAAAAGTACCAATAAAGCTTTAACAAAAAAAACACTTGCTGAATGTTTTGCAATCTCACTGCACTATGCTGTTTCTCAGCTGGGTCAACCCGCTCGATAGTTACAGTCCTGCAAGGAAGGAGATACCCGGAATGCGCAGGAGAAACCAAGACCCACATCTTACAGCCACACGCCCCCCAGTAACTGACCCAGTTCACTTTGCGGCACTGACCTAAACAGGAACTCTGTTCTCCTTGGCCCATTTTTTCATGATGCGGACAATGTATTCTACTTGAGAATTACTAGTGCTCTTCAGAAGGTGCACTACTTCCCGTAGGATCTCTCTACAAAGGTGAAAAGCAAAGATTTAAATGTGGATGAGACTCCACAGATACAATAAACAACAAAATGTCATTAGTTGAGAGTTCAGTGGGTGTGCATGTATGTATACATAAATTCTTACTCTTCCAAAATAGTTCCCCAGCACAACCCCCCCCCCCCCCCCCCCCCCCTTTTTTTTTCTTTAATGCTACTTCCTAGTCATCAGCGTGGCAACATCTAGCTCAATGCTGCCCAAGTACCTTACAGATAAGTACACACAACGTGGGAATGAACACCACCGATAGGTTAAGGCAGCGTGAAGTTGCAGTTTGCCAGGTACTTTATGTCAAGAACTTGTATGCATATCGAAAACCAAGGAAGCCATGTGTATTTTGCTGCATCTGGTAACCGCTAAAAGGACACTTGAAGGGTGCAGTAGTTACTGAGATTATTCCAGCAGAGAAGGGAATACAAGGAAGGTGTAGAAGCCAAGATACACACCTACCCGTCATGTACGGAACAGCAGCTTTGGCCAGGGGAGGATGGCCATCTGGCATCACAGCAGAATGTTCACAAGGGAACAGTTCTTAAATACAGCCTCGCTACTCTCTCTCACTCTCCCATCCAGTGAAATGGGCCAGAAGCAAAATTATCAGTAACACCAATAATTTCCTTTAAACTTTCATCAAGTAAGTATATTTGTCTGACACGGACAGCGTCTTCAGAAAGCACATCTTAGTGAAAACTGTCTCATCCACTCATTGTTTAAAGAAATGGTGCCTGTCCTACAGCACTGAGTAAATGTTTCCTTAGTTCTGTTCTATGAACCTTAAAATACCATGGGACAGTTTTCCATTCTTACGCCTTCAACATGAAATGAGGTTCTTTTCCCTCAGCTCATGAACATACTACACGTGTAATTTAGCTCTTCCTACTACAACGACTAACGTATTTTGATTTCCTACAGTTCACAGCATTCGCTGGTAGGTTACTCTCCACCATCTATGCTGTAACTGTTGGTGTGGAAGATGCAGTTCAGACTGAACACAGCATATGGAACTACTACCACTGTTTGTTCTCTGAAAGGTCAATAAAGAACTGGAAGAGGATATGTAGTCCTCAAATTAAGATTACGATTCTGGCTTACAGCTAACTGGAAATAGGAAAAGAGCAAAACAAATTCAGATACAACACAGAATACTCACTTTGTTTCTTGGCCAGCTATGATCATCTGAAAGACACCCACGCAAGCACCTCTCTTGCCTTCCCAGTACTCAGGATTACCGTCCAGTCTCCCCAGAACGTCAAACGCTTTGGCTGAATAGTAAAACTGACGCATCTGCACAGAAAGCGAAACATTATTCCTGACCGTATGCCCATCTTTTGGGGTGGGAGGTGTAAATATTTTGGGCTGAGTTTTCTGCAACCAGCAACGAGTCATCGAAGCAATGCGCGTTTCCCTGTTTTTCTGCAGGCAGCAAGTGACAGAGAACAGGCACGCTTCAGTTCCACGCAGGGAAACAGGTGGTGGTGTAACAGCACTGGCCTATGTCTTTGAACATACTGCAGACAAACTGCACTGTGAACTTTAGTAGTTGGCAACGAGCAGCCCTGTTGTTTTGAGTGTATCAGATAACATTACCTTACAGGACTTCTTTTTTATGAGGTGCTCCATCTGGTGTCGTACCGACTATACCAAAGTCCTTGACTGAATATCAACTTCAAACTAATCCAAACATTTGAAAACGGAACCACTTTTCCTTATCCACGGATGGTCACAGAGAAATATTTGGATGTCTTTTGGGTCTAAAATAGATCTAATTTTTTTCTTCACAGTACAAAGTAAAATTCAGTGACTCTATAATCTGAAACTTTCCTGAGCATAGGAACATTCACTGTGTACCCTATCTTTTCTGCCTTAGGTTCTCTACTTGTAAATGGGAATAAGCAGCATGTTGGTTGGCAACAGGCAGCGCAGATGGAGTGACCACAGTAACTGTGGCTTTTGATGTCAGCATAACTCATGTGGACCTTATCTATGGCTGTCAGTCTTCTTCACCCGGGCAAGCCTGAATAGCAGAGCTGTTTGTGGCTAGCATCTTCCCATGAGAGCGCCCAGGCGACAGACTGAGCACAACCTCCCATCCTTTGGTTCCTGGAAGTCTGAATCTACCGGGAGTGAAGGACAGGCTGCGGGAGTTACAGTTGGATACTTAAGTCAGCAAAACACAGGTACTGTAGAATGAGTAGTAATTCACATACACGAAGATTTTAACCACAGGTGACTGGCAAGGACTTAACTGGATGGGAATAAATGCAGTGAGTATGAACACTATCAGATGTGTCAGCTAAAACCAAAATATTGGATACTGATCCCTGCAAACTGGCATCTGCTCTAGTTACATTAAGCAGATACCGTTTAATGTCCTCCTCCTAGCTGACACAAAAGCAAGAAATTATTCACCCCAAGTCATGTGCAGCTCCCTGTGTGGACAAGATGGGCTGTTGAATGAGAAGCAGCAAGAAATTATCCAGAAATCCTGCATCCCAGCTTCCCCACTGCACAACTCCTATCCGCACGGCAACGGGCCATCCAGCCGCTCCTAGGCGCAGGACACCGTTGGCCTCGCTCCATTCATGTGCCTTCAGCATTCTGTTGCGCGAAGCCCAGCGCGACGGCCTTCGGAGGGTGCGGCTATGCTGCTGTCTGTGGATCTCCAGTATAAGGTACTGTTTCAGAAACAACTGGAAAATGCTACGTACACTCAAACAACACGGGCCTTGCCATTTAGTGGAACAGGTACAAACAGCTGGTAATGTAGAAAGACAAGTTATAACACAATATTGATTGTTTTTGAAATGAAATTCCTTGGTCTTTGGAGCAATCATTTATGGCCATATACAGACACATAATTAGGCTGAAAAATTGAGTCCTGTAAGTGCAGTTTTTAAGAGCTCTAGATAAATCCAAAGTGTGGAGCTCCTTCTCCTCCAGGGTACAATTAGGTTTCGAGAAGAATTTAGGCAAAGCAATCAACAGATTTACGTGAGACATAAAATGGTCTAGAGAGGCACTTTACGTAAAGTCTGATTGTCAACCTGCTTTCACAGATCGCAGCTATGGGAAACACCAGAGGCACGGTGATTGGCTTGAGCAACAAGACTTTTAGGGCAAGATGGTGGATGGAATACTTGAAAGATGTGTATGAGATAATTTGCTCAGTTTTAGAAGAATGCTTTTGAGACAACTAGGTAGATTTTCTGACTTTCAGTTATGTGCTTGTTAGGATTTGGAGAACATGTTACTTTGTCAGATGAAGGAAAAAGCCAAAAAGAACGTTAGGGATAGTATGTGGATACTGTTGCTCTTTGGAGAGGTTGGCTGAAGTCAGAATAATTGGGGGATTTTCAACAGGACTCGGTTTACTATGTTTCCTCGATGATGGCAAGTTTGGTCACCGTATCTCTGATAAGCCTATGCTAACAGCTGCTAGCTCTAGTGTATTCACTTGCATTAGGCTCTACTGAACCAGATCCATGAGCTTTACACCCATTATCTGTGTTCTGCTCTTCTCACATCTGCCTTCTTAAAACACTCAGCTACCATCTTTTCACAATCACAAAATTACAATCCATCTTTACATTCTATATTTAATTTAAATTAAATCTAAACCGGTTGCTCCCAAATAACTTCAGTTCACCTTCTAACCTCTGGCCAATACATTCTGAAAAGTGAATGGCCCGTGTCTCACTGTGACACTTTTCCAAAGAACACCCTTTTCTCCTACCACTGAGCTGCTACTCCTCTAGCTCCCAAGACAGTCCAATCATCCTTGTGGATGGCAGGGAAGATGCCAGATACAGCATCCTATTATTGCCTACTGAAATCTTGCACAGCGGTACTCTTTGCATAGGACAATCAATTTTTCTTGCCAATAGTGCCATTTACAATCCTCTCAAAAGAAGGTTTCTTTATATGTCTCTGCGTCCATCCTGCAGAAGAAGCGCTCATGTTATTTTCCCGAGCTCTGCAGAACAGGAAGAACACTTCAATCAGAGCTAAGTCTCACCATGTACAGACACCATCTAAAGAATCAGATGTCAGGAATTTAGGCAGAATTGTCATCAGCTTCCCAAGGTCTCTTCACTATTAACATAGCTTTATATGAAGTAGAATTTGGGGGTGTGCCAACAGTATACTAGCATGGAGCATCAGAACTAGTAAACACACTCTAGAAGGTTAGTAAAAGTGAGGTAGCATATATTCTAACTTGTTCTGAAACGCCCAGATCATCTCTACTAACATGAACATTGTCTTGTCTAGCTTGATTTTTTAAAGGCGTTAGACAGCTTAGACTAACTTCATCTCTTTGAAAGGCCCCTCTGGAAGAGGTTTAAAAGGCCACCTATGACGTCTTAGCATGAATCCTGCTGTAGGCAGGTAAGCTCCCCATTTTGTCCAAGTAGTTTTGCTGCTAATGACTACACATGCATCGTGTCTTTTTGCCCCACTTGGGCAGACAGAATAGTGCTTGTGGGAATTCTCTTTCCAATTCCTTATGATTAACAAACGAGTATCTCCTGTTGCCATTACAAGCTTTAAGGAAAAATGACACCGTCCCAGAAAAAAAACGCAGCATGAGGGTTCTTGCTGAACCTATGGTAGATTTTTTTCTTAGAAGTTTCTTGTCATTTCTATCAACAAGGAATCCTGAGTAGGAGCAGAAACTGTTATCGTTATTGGTAGCTCAAGCGTGCAATAATTTACCAGCGTTTTAATCAGCGGGCTGTCTACCAAGAAAGTCTGTAGGTTAAAATACTGACTAATCCTTGCCAACTCATCTGCGTTATCAGCCATCCCACTGTTACAAAAGAAAGTTCACTAGTGATGGCAATGACGGAAAGTATAAAATAAAATAAAAGTCTGTTGGCCCAATCACTGAATTAACATGCCTTACACCCAGGAAGACTCACTTTGTAGCAATCATTTGCAATGAGCTGCAAAAGGTTAAAGGACTCTGCAGAGGTCTCCAGGTTCATGTAGAGCTTCCAGGCCAACTGTGGTTTCTTATTCCTAATATCTGCAATAACAACACAAAGCTGGGATTGTGAAAAGAATACGGCACGCGCAATACTCAATAGCAGGTGGGATAAATGTTCCTAAATTTCTTTGCTTAATGTAAATGCATGCCTCACCCTGTCAGCATGAGGTTGGGAAGGGAAACTGGTCCTTCTGCCTTACTAGCAATAACAGCAATTCAGAGAATACCAACGTCAAGAGGAATAATTATGGTGTTTACACCTCAATTTATATTTCACAGATGATACAGCAATAAGCACAACTCTCCTGATTTCAGTTGTGATTAAGGAACAGAATGGAAAGCATTACAGAAGTGATTTTATGCAGGACAATGAACTGTGGCAATTCGTTTAGATGGGGAGATTTAGGATTATGTGTTCTTACATACAGAAAAATTTTAATTGGCACGGAGCTGAGGTCTTTGATACTTGGTGCCCACCTCAATCTGAACATTCAATTCGCATGATTCATTGCAAATCAACACGGGGAGGGGGCACGAAGCCCCTCCAAGCATAACAAAACCTGTCATTATGCATCTACTAGAAGAAAATGTTTCCAAATGCCTGAGATTTTGTGCTGGTTTAAATTTGTCTACGTGACTAGAATTTTTCATTGGCCTTGAACTTTAAACATCAATGCAATACACAACTGGAAATGAAAGAATATGAATCTTCCACCTCAGCTAGTGCAAATTCTACAAGGGTGTTTGAACACAAAGAACTCTAAAATTTGATTTGCTGGAGATAAGAACCGATTCTATTGGATCTGAGGGTGATACTGATAATTCCAGACTCATTCAAGTACTAGGAGAAAAGAAATTTTGTTAAGTGTTCCTTTCTTTCTCAAGTCTCACCAGCTACTCACAGAGCATCTGTTCACACACGGACCACTCTTGTGCTCTTTCAAAGGAAGGACTGTTTAGCCTATTATATCCGTGCCCACGGTGCCAATACATACGCTGCAGGTAGAATGGGTGGCACTCACCAATAAACATGTAACACCTAATCACAGGATTTATAGACACCAAGAAATCAAATCAGAATTTTCTTTCATCAGCTCCAGAAACCATACACAGTGGCAAACAGCCAGGCCTTAATTTCCAAATACCAACCCATCTATCTAGAGGAATGGAGTACTATGTGAATTCAATGTTGGTTGGTTGTTTTTTTTTTACTTTCTCCTCAAGAAAAATTTGGTATAAACTGTAAAATAACATTGAACAAAAAATACTGTCTAGCATCCAAAAAGATGCAACTCTGGTATCTTTTGCCCTTAGGAAATATTTCAGCATTGATTTGTTTACAACTCAATATCTAATCCTACTCTGACATGAATGTATTATAATGCTTTGTAGTTTCTACAGCAGCTTTTATCCAGAAGGATCTAATAGTAACTTACTACTTGACACAAAAAGGTAACTATACTCATCACTGAACAGTTGTTTCTGCACAGAATTCTAGCAGCTGTTTGGGAATTAAAAAAATCACGGAATCACAGAACGGTCAGGGTTGGAAGGCACCTCTGGAGATCATCCAGTCCAACCCCAATCAAAACTCTGTCAGACACAGAAGAACAGAGCAGCTCTACTGAAACTTCACGAGGAATTCAGCATGGCAAAAGCACATTCAAGAATAAACAGCAACTCTTATGAAAGAGCTACCAGTTTTTTGTATTGATAACATGGTGTTGATTCTACTTCTTGTGTGTTAAGTAGCATCTTTAAAGAGTTCTGCATCCCCAGCTGTAAGCCAAAGAGGTACTATAGCACAGAACCAAAGGGATGAACGCTGCCTACTGAACAACCACGACACCTAGACACCAGACATGGGCTACTCTTGGGAGTCAGACAGACCCCTTGGCCTCACCCTATACAGGTGCTTCTGTTTTATATTTTACTCTGAACATTTTAGAGTTGTAACTCAGTCTTTTCAGAGAGAAAACCTTCGCTCAAGCAATTGAGTAGACAATTGAGAAGAAAAAGGTTCACTGTTTAGGACAAAGCTGCATTGACGGAACTATAACAGCGCTGCACTAAAGCAGCAAGTGCTTAGTAAAGCCAGATGTATGAAAGGTGCAATAACCACCCACGCTATAACGAGTGCAATCAGCTTTTCACTTTCACAGTCCTGAATCCACCTACAACCTTAACTTCAATTAAGAACGTGGATTGCCAAGCCTGATGCAATAGAGGAGGATCTGTATTGTGCAGTGTTGAGGGTAAAGTGACTCACAGCAGCGAGCCAGCCAGCTGAGGTAAACAAAATCATTCTTTATCTTCTCACTCTGGATCAAAAGGAACACCTGCAGGAAGAGGGAAAATAGAAGATTATACATGCATGTGCTTTTAAACAAACAGAAGGCAGACCTGCCGCGTTTCAACACGCAGCTAAGGCTTAAGCCACACGAACAACTGCTTCGTGAGAAGAGCTAGGGTATGCAAGTGCCGTGCGGGGGCATCTCTGCGTGGGGTGGGGGGGGATCCACACCGTGCCCTGCTTGGCGAGGGACGCCTGCAGCTGCAAAGCGCCAGCTGCCCAGGGAGTGAGGCCTGCTCTGAGCCAGTGCTGGTGGGCGGCCATGCAACACACGCAGCACAAAGGAACACTGGGAAAAGCTGGTTGGAATGTGTTCTTTTAGAAAGCAATGCAAGCAATTACACTAGCATCTTCCTGAAACACCAGAAGTTTCAGGTATATGCGAGCCTTTCCTCCCCATACATGTCAGAGATCGTGCCAGGCCAGCAACAAGCCATTTCTAGCCATTTTGGTTTCAGTAAGGTTCCGAGGCAAAACGCTCATTTTTTGAAACTTACTCTACAAATACAGCTTTACTACGTTCTACAGCTAAAGGGATGCATAGGGGAAAGTTCGAAGTTTTAAAATGTTCCCTGGCTTTACTCACAGGGGAATAAAACTGCTATTTCTGCCTCTGCAGGTCTATTTGTAACTATCCTGGGATGCTACTGGCAAAACTCAAAATACCTTCATAGGAGCAGATGTGCATTCTGGAACAGCGTGTTCCACAAATTACTGTCATTTTTACTGGTTAAACATTGCTGACCCCCTGATTTTGGGGGTGAGGAAGAAATAAAAATAAATTTAAGAAAAGCAGCATTATCAGGGTAAAGTAGCACTTTATCGTAAGTTTTATTTCACTGAGTCTAGGGAGGTAAAACTTTTTAGTAAGTTGTTAAGTGCTATATGTGGAGATGATAGTTTACAAGTTCATAAGACACCAGGGAAGGGTGGTCTTCGTATGAAAGTGTCATCACAGGCAAAGATCAGACATTAGGACAGACTAATCAATTTAATTACATAATCCTGTTATTTAAATGCATCAGCTACATAACACAGGTTTATATATAGTCATCTGTAAGAACCTAAGAGGAAAGATGTGGATTAACAGCAGTTTACACCTTTGTGTGTGTTTGTTGCCTGGCTGCAGCTGAAGCTTACTTACACCTTACCATTTTTACCAGCATAGCCTGCTAGCATAGTTTTAAGATACTCACCTGCATTTTCATTAAGCTAACTAAATTAAGACAGGTGAATTGAAATATCCATTTTGCCTGACAGTTTTAGATATTCTTCTCAAAGAGAGATGCAATTTCAGGCCTCAAAAATTAAGGGGGTAGATGCTGAGGGCAGGGGGAGAGGGGACAAAACCAAACCAAACCCTCAAACCAGCGGGGTTCTGTTGTCAAGAAACCTGAAGAGTTTAAAAGTTAGACAGGGAAATCAAAACAAAGCAAACACCAACCAAACCTATATGATCCACTTTAGAGTACGTGGTGTTTTGGCTTTTTTTTTTTTTTTCCCTGGCTTGTCTTCTTTCTGGTCTTGTGGAAAATGCTGCTTCCATCTTCATAATAGCTATTTGCTTTTGCTTAGTTTAGTTGTAATTAAGTTTCTACTGCACATAGACACAAAAAATGCTGTGTGCAGACGTTAATCTCTTCCAGCTGCATCTGGATGCTGCTGAATAAGATAGTGAGCACTTCCTCTTTTCCTCCCACATCCCCCAGGGGAAAAATCCTACTTTTTTTTTAAACACAAATTTCTAGGGACACCTAGAAGCTCTTAACTATTCAGTGTCTTTTACTCAGCACACCCTAGTCAGTCTGAACAATAAGACTGCCTGGGATCCCAGACAAAGCATAGGAAACGTGATTAAGAGGGCATTCTTTGATCAATTAGAGATAGCTGCAAGCACTCTTGTGATGCACCACAAGCAGCATGACTCCCCATATACCTCACATTACAAGATTAGCAAGATAATAAGATAATATAAAAGTATTCACTGAGAGTGTCAGTTCCTCTAAGAAGGGGAAGATAATGTTCCACAACCTGCTTATTTTCAACCAACGATTTGGAGGGAGAAAAGGAAGGAAAGAGGGGAGTATGTGCGAAATGTTTCCATTGTTGGTTTTTAAAGCAAGTAAATACATACCTCTTCAGCCTCACTAAAACTGCCCATGGCAGCTTTGGCTTGGGCGTAGTTGAAGTTAAAAGTGTCATTGTTGTAGAAGTAACTCTGGAAAATAAGCCACACAAACCCCAAATAAATAAAACAAACAAAACAAAGCTCCTCCCATGGTATAGTAACATTAAAAACATACACTAGCCCCCCTCACCCTTCCCAAATCCGAGTCAGACTACATCAAGATAACAGGAAGCAAAATGAAAACCCACATTATGAACATACGGCATTTATAAACAGTGGGTAGGAAATTATGGACTGGCTTTCCATCCTACATTTGTGACTACAAACACAGCTGGAACATTCCACAGCATTAACCATGAGAGATCTGGAGAATGCTCCCAGCTCAAAATTGCAGTGGCAGCTTTTATGGGTGTAATTTTCACTTTGGGCATGTGAAGACATGCTGTGCTGCCATGGTCTCTTTCACCTCCCAAGCATTAATTTCACTACTAGGTTGGTAAATAGGCAGTTGACTCCCTACTGGCTTAAGGAGATGAGCAGTTTGTTTTTCCAAGACTTCTACAGGTTCAACACACACGAGATCCTGTGGATCTGGTTATGTGACAGACGTGGTAGTCTGGCACACTGGATCACAGGACGGAGGTGGAGCTGCAGTACCAGGCAGCACACATGTAATAGGACTTCCTTAAGCTCAAGACTTGTTTACTGGCACCCTACTCTCTATCTGAGGTGCAGCATTAAGTTTTCTCCTGGTTAACAACAGATCAGGCTGATCTAGCTGTGTCTTTTCTGAAAAGCTGCATGGGCCAAAGCAGGAAATACAACTCTAGGTACAGATTAGCCTGGTGTTTGGCCCAAATAGCTTAGATTTGGTCATGGTTAGAAGCCCAGATTGAAGTATAACTCAGATGACCAGAAGTCAGCTGAGTCTGCTCTACATTCAGCACTGTCCCACCCTGCTGCACCAGTAGAGCTGGTACAGGTAAGGTGGAACACAACATCACAGCTACACATGTGAATGGGAGTGAGGATCCCCGCTGAGCAGAGGTGCAATGCTTCTGAAAGAGGATGGCAAAAAGCGGGTGGTTTACCCACTATAGTTACTGCAAGAAAAGCTTTGCTCTGTGGATAACAGTGAGGTGTGTGGAAGAGAAATGTTTTTCCTTATGTAACATCTATAAAAGTAACAGAACTTGTGTAGGAAGACCAAGTGTTCGTTTTGTTCCCTCCTTAAGGTGTGAGGAGGAGAAGGTAAAAAGCACAATGAGGACTGTACAAAAGATACAGGAAGCAAGGGACAAAACCCTTTCCCACTGCTCTCTCTCTTCTTTCATTATGTGGGGACACTTGAGGAACTTCTCTTCCCTGTCACAGGCAGCCAAAGGGTGCTGACCCAGTCCACCCATGTACATCAAGCCAGTGCCTGGAGAGGTGCGGTGGGGGGTTGCCATCATTTGCCAGATGCTTAGGGTTCACCCAAATAGTCTACCTTAGGGTCCAAAAGAGCCAGCAAATATAGTTAGCTATATGAAAGCACGAGGACGAACCAATTGGATGAATCTCAAGTTCAGTCTGTGAAAACAGTTCAGAACCCTTAGGGTGAACTAACTGGTTTCACCATATGAGAGTTACAACACTTGACTGTATTTTTCCTCAACGATAGTTTCGTGTGAATCAGCACAAGTCCCAGGTTAAGCAAAGCTGGTAAGCAAGATGCCAGTTTTACTGCATGAAGAGTTCCCTCTGTTCATAAAGCCTCCATTTTGAATTAAAACGGAAGAGAAACGTGGTCAGCAACCAAACTCAAAAAAGTGTCCTTCTATCCTGACTGTATTAGTGCTAGAGACCAGACCTGCTGCAAAAACAAAACCAGTACAGGAGAACCAAACGCTGCTGACAGTGCAACAGACTCACAGCAGATAAATGTTCTGGGTTTGTGTGGTGGTTTGTTTTTTTTTTTTTTAAACCACATTATATGTACTGAACATCAGTCTTTTGCGGTCTTTTTAGTGGTCTTCAATCTTCTCCTAACACTAACTGTGCTCTGAGTGATGCCCATTTCAATGAGATGCTCTGATACCCAGTTGAACAATGAAGCATTTGTTGTGGCCAGAATTCAGCTGAGCCTGAATTAGCTCCTCTTCTCAGTTGATCCTCACTGTTATAATGTCACCCTCAGGGCAGCTGGCAATACATTTATAAAAAGGTGTCCTTTGAGACATTCTCACGCCTAAAGCAGTTTTAATCAATAATGGATGAAGGTGGTGTTTCCTGAGAGAGTATCATGCAAACAATCTTCACAGAGGGCACAGCCCCACTTAAGGAGCTGCAGAGTCTACTAAAGTTGATTCCTGTGCATGAAACACAAAGGTGACTGTAAAGCCACCTAAACCTCACCTGTGAAATGGTGCACGAAGAATTATTTGCATCCCTGTGACCTGAAGAGGAGGGGAATGACCTAAGGAAATCTGAGTAGTGGCTAGTCTCAGCTAGAAAATTATGAGTATCAACTACTTCAAAAGGGACCATGCAAAGAAAGTGGTGGTAGGCAGAAAACTTTGTCTCTTGCTATTTATCAACTGCATTATTTCTCAAAGTACCAGAATTTATGATTCCCTTCAAGAATTTAACAAATACGTATTTTATTTAAGCTTGATCATTCTGCAACTTGCTAGGTACAATCTATAAAACCTTCCAAACTTGCAACTCAACCCTACCTGGAATGGGTCATATGACAATGAGTCCCATAAACCTACTGTGCTTTGAGAGGGACAAAATGCATTTTGTTAGAAAAGATATGGCAAATTTGCTGCAATTCCAGCAAGCTGTATCTTATTTTCAGCCTCTCCTAGTAGAAATGAAGGTTTCAAATCTACCTTGTTTATTTTAATCCTCATTTTGTATAATTTTATTTTCTTAACTTCCCTCTATGGCAATTAGTATCTATCATCTAAATCTCTTAAGATAATATTTCAATTTCTAATTATTCTCTGAATCACCTTTCTTCCCATGGTTGAGGGGGGAGAGCCCAGTATTTCAAATACGAGTACATCACTGTGCAATGAAATGCATCATTCTTTTTTTTTTAATATTGCTTTCTTTACCTGGCATAATGTGTTGTTTCATCCTTATAAATGCAGTCACATTATAACTGTAAAAACTGAGGGAGTATTTTTAAAAAATCATCATCTTTACTTAAGTATGGGTCAAATCAAACCAGATTTATTGTTCCTGATGGCAAAGGCATGTATGTATAGGTGGAGAAGTCCAGCTTGCAAGCTGAGATCCACATATATGTTATAATGTGCAACAGTAGTTCTACATACTTTCAGCAAAACAGCTAAGTTTTTAAAACAAAACAAAACATCCAAACAAGCAGTAAAATAACCCTCCCCCTCCCCTATGCATGCATAATAAAATCTTTTTTCCCCTAAACTGACAGGGTAGGAATGCTCCTTCTTCTAGCTGATAAATACAGCAGGACTGAAGGCTCACAACCTGTCATTATTTCTGCCTCCCGCCTGGCAGTTTTAAACATTAGATCTGTTTCTCACCTGTATTTCCCTCAGCATTGGCTCTTAACATCTTACAATATAACACTGAGTATTCTGTGCTCTTCCTTTCCCTTTGGATTTTGTTTCTGACCCTTCCTACAACACTTCATACCCTCACAAACGCAGAATTGTCTCACTTAATCCCCTCCCTGTAGCACTTCTCTTGCCTCATGCCTCTAACCAATCCTCTGATCACCCTGTTGCCCACTTTCACCCTCTTAATTTCTGTTTAGTGTCTTGTTTACTCCTGGCTCTTTCCTTTACAAACACTAGCCACTGCCTTACTTTCCAGTATTAACGATGACCCCATTTGCCTCCCCAGATGCTCCCCTTCTCTCTCTCTCTCATTTCTAAGCTTTCCCATATACCTTGGAGGTGATGAGTAATCACATTTAACTAAGATTTTCAGGTTAGAATGTGTTTTTTTAAGAACTTTTTGAAGTAAATGGCAAGAGCTGCGTATTTCTATGGGGTGACTCATTCCATTCTAAGTGTAAGAAATACTCAGGATAAATTCTCCTCTGGAAACTACCATCTGCCCCCAACTGGCTGTAGACTAAAACCAGATGAGCAGTTATAACTGGAAGTCTGACTTTTAGATGGCTCAAGTTAGGCAAAACAAACCTCAGTTAGTTTCCAGCTCTCCTTTCTTTCCAATTACACACTGCGCTGGTTTTAATTAGGACAGAGTTCATTTTTTTCACAGTAGCTAGTATGAGATTATGTTTTGGATTTGTGCTGAGAAGAATGTTGATAACACTAATTTTTCAGTTGTTGCCAAGCAATGTTTACATTAAGCCAAAGTTTCCGTTTCTTATACTGCACCTGTGTTCCCAGCTTCTGGGAGAGGACACAGCCAGGACAGCTGACCCAAACTGTCCAAAGGCGTATTGCATGTCATAAAACATCATGCTTGGTATATAAGTTGGTGGGGGAGTTGGCCAGGGAAAATTGCTGCTCAGGGACAGGCTGGGCATCAATCAGCGGCTGGTGAGTGGTTATATAATTAAAAAAAAAAGTTGTTACTGTTTTCCTTCTTATTAAATATTATCATCATTATTAGTAGTATCATTTTAATTGCATATTATCAATCACCAGTATTGTTAACAACATTATTATTATATTTATTTTCAATTATTAAACTGCTCTTATCTCAACCCATGAATTTTCTTAGCTTTTTCTTCCGATTCACTCCCCCATCCCACTGGGGGACAGTGAGGTGAGTGAGCTCGGAGCTGTGTCGTGCCTAGTTGCTGACTGGGCTCAAACCACGGCACACACTCTCTCCAATATGGGGGGGTGGTGGTAGGATGTCTCTTCATTCCACTATAGTAGAGCCATTCCAGTGGCTACAGCCACTTGGAATTCCTTCAACAACCTCTTTCCAGACGAAGTTTAAAACCATTACACCTTCATCTTCACAAGCATGGCAAGACCACCATGCTGCACAATGCTATCTAACCTGCTTCCTTACATTTTGATCCATTTGCTGTAGTGACCACTTATGTCCCACTGTTGCTCCTCTGTGTGCCTCGGTTTCATTGCCCCCCTTGTGTTTCTGTGTTTTTATGTTTACACAGCATCTCACGTAGTACAGGCTAACTCGTTAAGCAGCGATCCCACGCATTAGAGTACTACCCATACTAAATAATGACACTAACCTTGACGGAGTTGAGGTAAATGAGGACGTTACCAAACTGTCTAAGAAGAAAGAAGCAGGAGGACATGCACTGTCTCCCTGGAATGGTATCTAAAATTCAAAAGAAAAATGCAGATTTGCAGAATTGAAAAAAATCATGTGGTAATGGAAATCACTGTCAAGACTGCTGGTAACTATGAAAGCAGCTAACTTCAAAAACTAGTGTAACTTGCCTTTTTAAGGAAAAGGACCATACTACAGGTTAGAAAAACTATTAGATCATCTGGTCAGCTTTCTCTACAGCACACAATAACTACTGCAAGACTCTGTCCAACAGCAAACCTACAGAGACAAATTGTTTAGGTAACAGTCCGCTTCCATTCATAACGATAAAGATTAACTTAATCCATTTTACCCGAACAATACTTTGGCATTATAAACCAGGATGTTGCTGTCTAAGAAAAAAAACCCAACAGTTGAATGATAGCCTGCTTTGTTAAAGTTCTGTGAAGGAGTGCTTAACGTTGCCAAATTTCAGTGAAACTAGAGGAAAGGTAATTCCGGCAGAGGAAGATCACGACCACTGACTCGCAGACCACCCACTCAAGAAACCCTCCAATCCAAAAGGTTAAAGAAGGTACAGGAAAAGTACTCAGTGATGAAATATAATAAGAAAATTAATTTTCATGCAGTTGGGATTACCACGTTGCTCAGAAGTGGTAAAGCCATAAATAAGTTAGTCATATCAGTTCCAACGAGTGTGAGTAAACTTTGCTGCCATCTATGTCACCGTAATCTCTGCTGCCATCTTACTATGCTGTCATCTACTCTGAAATTCCTAGCTGTGTTACTGAAAAACCACTTCAAACCTGTTTTAGAGATTCTGAAGTAATCTTGCTAGGACTAATTTTTGCTAGACCCAACCAGCAGAAATCGGTCAGAGATGGATGAACCCAAGTAGCAGCTGGGAAGTCATTAGCCCAAGTGATGTCAAATCACTAACTACTACTTCACTACACCGAGTGATCACTACAGAGTGCGTTGCTCTGTGCAGTTTGGTGAGGTGACAGGAGGCAAGATCCTAAGGCTACCATCTGCCCTGAAGTAGTCTGCTCCTGTAGGTTAGTTATCATCAATCCATCCACACTAGAAAATTAAAGTACCTTTTCTGTATATAGAAATTTTGTGTGTCTGAAGACTGATATTTTGACTCCATACCACAGCACAAAATATAGCATTCCACTGGAAAACTGTATGTTCTCCTTTAAGTAAGGCAGGGTAGTAATTATTCCTGGAAAGCATTATATGAGATCTCAAAACACATTTCAGAGGAAGGCAGAATGTTCTCTTTTTTAACTTTTAGCGCTAAGAGATACTTGGTGTGGGTGTCCTCTCATATCCATATAGAGACAATCCATCCTTATCTATGTCTGAACCACATCATTCAGTTCTCCAACTTATGAAATGATTTGGTTATTTATGAAGTGTCCACTTGGGAACAAAACCTGGCCTGTACAGTGATCTGCCCTTCTTTAGATGCAGGCATACTTATCATGACACAGATATGCCTTGACAGGACAATAACAGAAACAATTTTCCTCAGTGTTCCTCCACTCCTTTTTTTGGTTGTTGTTGTAAGGACAATCAGGTACCTCAAGAGTGCTCCTTTTCTCTCGCACTCAATTTCTGAAGTTCATAAACCCACAGCAATTTATTTTAGACAAAATTAAAAAATGCAAATAAACATGCAAAGAAAACTTAAAACTGAGAACAGATTTCCAGTAAAAAATCATCACAGTAGCAAACATTAGAACCGCACTTCCCATACAAGACTGTAGAGTTTCTAAGTTTCAGTATTTATTCTTATGCTCACATTTTGGCAGAAAAATTTGTTATCCCAGCAAATCATCTTCCATATACTTTTAGTGAAAGATTTCATGAAAGAAAGAAACATGTAAAACATCTGCAAATCTCATATAACTTTGGCATGAACTAAAGAGTTTTACAGTTCTAATTCATCCCATGTGATTCTTGCAGGAAGAGGAAAAAGTTCTCATTTTGAAAAATACCTCAAAGACAAGACCAAGTCCAGAAGAAAGGTTTCATTCTCGCCCCCCCCCCCCCCCCCCCCCCCCAACTAGACACGCCTGACTTGGTCCTAAAGGAGGGGCACTGGAAAGGAAAAGGGTGCTTTTGGCCATTATGCTTGCAGTGCTTTTAGGGTAGTTTGTAAAACTTATGTTAAACACCAGAAACACTGCATTTAATGGAAATGTTAATGTTCATTTACTTTCACTAATGTTCCTCTTGCCCCATTTCCTCCTTAACTTATCTCAGAAATCTGATCAGTTTAATTTTCCACCCAATTGAGACCCTGGGAGAAGAGCATCAGGATTAACTACAAAAATCTAATTATATCCTCCTTTGTAACGCCGGTTTTATTTTATCTCATTGAGATTAACAACTTTTATTAAGATTAAAAAACCCCGGTAAAGGAAGCTGCTGTTCTTGGTGTTGTTTGTCGCTGCTAGCGGGTGAATATTGACTCCTACACTGCAAGTACTTTGGAGGGTTTGTTTAGGGTGCCCCTTCTCCTCTTAAATAATTGCCAAGATGAGATGAAATGTGTACATGTATTGGAAAGGACTTTCACATTAACTGTTTGCTCTGTGTTCCCTGAACCTCCAAGTCAATGATCTGATTAAAAATAGGAAAGGGCTTCACTGAGGACTACAAATGGCTTTACAAATAGATGAGACACTATTCTTCCTAAACTGTCTGCTTTTTTCTTGATGCAGTCATGGGATTTCTACAGTTAACAACAGAAAGTCAGAAAGACAGGACCTTGTTTTGAAAAAATATCCCACATTTTCATCTTAATCCATTAATTTTTGATAATTCACATTAAAATCAGGAGCCTTGTAGGCAAAACCACCGCATAGGATTTCCTCACTCTAGCGTGCACAACCTACTTTTCTATTGTAAATCTGCAAAGCAGCTGAAGTAACTTGTTAAGATCTTAAACAGATAATCTGGTGGTACTATCTCCTTGCAAGGATCCGCACAGCGGGAAGTGCTGAAGCGAGATTTAGATGCTTGAAGACCACAGCTGGCTACTCAGCAAAAGCCCAAGTATACAAACAGCAAGAATTCTATTTTCCATTCTAAATCCAGGAAAACGAAGGCAGCAGATCAAAAATGACCAGAAATATACAACGTGGTGGCTATTATACTAAGTTACATAAGAGCATAAAAATAATCAAATTGGATCCCAAGTCTATCTGGTTCAGAAGCTTGCTGAGTAAGAATACACAGCTGTAGAAAGAATATATTCTGATTTCACCTATAATACATGCTGTGGTATGTAACGCCACTTCCTTTGAAGTTTCTTCCAGCTTTCAACAGTCTGCACCAAGGACTTCCTAATAATCACTGAAAAAATTGAGTTTAAAGAGCCAGTGGACATTTCTTCTATGAATTTCTTTAAACCTTCTGGTTCTTGCAAGATTCTATATCCAACCAATTGTATTATGTGAAAAAGTACTTTCTGCTGTTTGTTTTAATTGCCTTATGTGATGATTTATTTCTATGTTCCTTGGTTTTTGTCTGGTATGGTAACTAATTCTTCTTTATCCCTCTTCTTGTCATTTATGATGTTCTGTATCACGAACATAACCAGACTCAGTCACTATTTTCCAGGCCATGTGTCCTCCTTTATTTAATCTCTCCTCATTCAAGAAGCTATCGCCTTTCCCTGACCATCCCTGCTGTCTTTGTTGTACCCTTTCTTGTTCTACCATACTTTTGTTGAAATGTTAGAACCAGAACTGCAGCCAGTATTCAAGAAAGGGAACAGCATATCTAAACAATGGCACGGTATTATTTGTTTTCTTCTCTCTTTCCTCATCAGTCCCTAAGATCATCTTCAATTTTCCTGATAGTTTTCCAAATACAGTTTAAGATTCCTCCCCTCCCCACATACTACTTTGCATTTATCAAAGATAAATATAATTTACATAATATTATCGAGCCTTGTATATTCTTCCACAGCTTTCATCGTTGTGGAAGCTTTCATTTTTCCCCACTATGGGTAATTTTGTACCACTGGCACACCTAGTCATGCCATTATTTCTCTCCTACAGCTCATTAGTTATGAATACGAGCCCTTCCTTTAAAGAAACAAAAGGTTCTTTCAAGTGTTCAAATCAGATACATTTTATGCTTTTCACTGCTACTTCACAGAAAATTTTCTGTTACAAATGAGAAAGGTTATTATGTAGCATCCCTTCTTGGAAAAACTGTGGAGTTTTTTTGAGGTTTTTGCCAACACATGGATTTTGAATTTGATTATACTCAGATCACTGTAACAAAATTGGATTTTCATAATAAAATTTTAAATCAGGTTCTATATAATCCCATATTGGTGTAGAGTCACTTGTTCAGGCTGCCCAGGGAGGTGGTTGAGTCCCCATCCCTGGAGGGATTTAGAAGACTGTAGATGTGGTACCTAGGACATGGTTTAGGAGTGGACTTGGCAAGCTGCCACAGTGTCTATCAGTGAAGACTGACATTTGCAGTATAGCCTGTTTTCAGCCAAATCCATATAGTAAGGTTTGGAATTAATTGAGCCTTCTAATTTAAACTTGCTAATTTGTTTTAAACTATAAATTAGATTTTTTGTTACTCATACTATAGCAACAGTATGCCTAGCAATAGCCATGCTAACAGCCAGCAGTTTGACAAAGACAGGATGGTATATATTTGGATGTTGTAAGGATTACATAGTGGAGAAAGAACATTTCCAACATACCACATTCGCTGGCTGATTCCCCCACCAGCTGGAAAAACTGCTGAGCAATTTTCAGATGATCTCTCTGGGAGAAGGGAAAAAAAAAAAAGTCCGACATGAGTTCCAGAGCTGATGCTACAATCCAGTGAAAATATGCTCTGAGGAACAGATGAGGAGCAACAAACAGACAAACCAGGGCTGAAGTAAAAACAGAAGAGAAATATGCCACTGTACATGCCTAGATACTTAAGAACACTCTAGAAAGCAAACAGGTTTTTTGGAAGCTGGTCAGAGACACCAAATTTAATTTGATTTATTGTCAGGACTAGCAACAGAGATTTGCATTTCACACACTGTGGACTGAGTTCTGTGTGGAAGAAGATTAGGATCCTGCAGTCTAAGTGAGAAATGACTGCCTCCTTCACTTTCACCCCCTTCCAGTCCCTACAGATCCTACTGTTGGAGAAGCTGAAGAACCTCACGGGCTTCACTCACCGAGCCCATTTCTTGTCCAAGTGCTGCATTCACCACTCCTTTCAGGATGTACTCCTGAAAAAAAAATAGTAAAAATTATCAGAAAAGACAATTGCAAGATTTCAGGAGAATTCTAAAAGCCTACTTGCACATTATTTTCTTCTTAAATTCAACTCTATCACAACTCAGTTTAATAAGTAGCTGGTTACTATGATAGTGCTTCAGCACAGCAGTACAAAGTTACCCCCCTCCCCAAATCCATTCTACTTGTTACCCAGTCACTTCTGCTACATATGTGGGATGCAAAGGCGTAGCATGTTTTCTGATAACTCATGCTCAAAGATGATGCACCATAAGGAACACCATAAGATACTATCAGCCCTCTTCACCATCATATGGCCAATAATCAAGGGCGATATCGTTATGTTAATGAACACATCCCACTGCAAGTATGTGCGCTGGTTAACCATTACCACTACCATCCTTGCTCCAAAACGCATAGCGTTTCCCATCAGGGCAAAAATGTCAAGAGGTTTGCGCTCTGTGGTCATGTTACTCTACTGAAGTTAGGAACAGGACTAGAGTACCGTGTAATCTCTACTGTGAGATATAACTAGGACAGCCCTGTCACTGACGTAAACACAGAAAAAGAGAGACGTACATAGGCCAACAGTGGAGTGCAAGGAAACAATCTGACAGTACTAGCCAGTAGCTGTTTGAGAACAGCTGATGGAGGATAAAGCAGTTCTGCAAGCCTTAGCGGGGAGTTCCTTCCAAGTGGGAGCGAGAAAAATGGATAAAACTACAAAGATACTGATTTCAAAATTTGATCAAGAACGCTATTATGTTCTTTATATTAGGCACATAGATGGGGGGAAAGGAGGTTAAAGGACCAATAGGTGCAGAAAACTGTTTGAGTCTTGCTGTACTAAAACAGGCAAGAAGTGAAAAGCAACAGCAGAAGACACTCCTCAGCACAGAATCACCAGATCTGTGTTCTGGAGGTTTTCCTTTTCCCTCCCTCCATCTAATCCTCACACAGACTCATGAAAAGTCCCTTTCATGCCCAGCTATGTGACCTTTGGAAAATAAACTGCAAAGAGGAATAAATCAGAGACTAAAGATGTTGGAACAGTCACAAAAGAAAATTACAGTAGCAGCCAAGGGACACCGCAGTTTTCACTCATCACAGCCAAAGTGAGATGGAATTAGAAAAGACCTATTATTTAAACTGTTTAATCTAATCTAGCTCATTTTTATTGAAATGGCTTCAGGACAAACTGCATTAGCATCTGACCTAGTAGATCTGAGGGATGGAAACCATCACCAGGGCCAAAGTGACAAACAGCTGTAGTTGGAAGAGGGCTTTTATTATGCACTAATGGTCAGCTCACTAGAATCAAGTCCGCACACAACAGAGCTGTATTCTTATTGTCCCCAGGTGGTATGGCAATAAACATGCTAAGTACTCATATATACTCATATATAATACTTCACACATTTATATTAAGTTTGTTGTTGATAAAAAGATGGAAAACACAAGAGTTTTACAAGTAGGAATGGGGCAAGCTGTTCTCAGGATACTAGTTTTGTCTGTGGCAGATTTCATACCAACTTATAACCTCTGTCTTTACGTACCATGACATCAGTTTCCAATTACCTGTGGAGCTGTAGGTTCCAGGTCCTTAATCAGGTTATAAGCCTCCTGCACTTCATCTGAAATACCAGACGTTAGAGTGCATGACAACCCATAGCACACTGTATTAGAACAAATCACTCATCCTCTACAACATCCCCCAATAGGCACAGACTAAGAAATAAAGCATTTAGACAGGAGGAGGAAGGTAACTATAAATCACTGTGAATTTATACCACAATGGTGATGGTTTTCTAGAACTCAAATAACAAACATGGAGTGAGTAATAGCTGCTTTATTACTACAATTTTCCTAGTAGAGATGACTTGGCTCCCTTGTTCATAATCCAGTGGCTGCCTTTGCAACAGTACAAGGTCAAGATAATAAATCCATCTTCTTCCTGTCCTTTCTCGTATTTATTTACCCCTCAAGGAGGATAGGGTAACATAATTCTGATGGGAAACTTCATCTTTTCCTTATCAATATTTCAAAATCTGTCCAGCAACTCTTACCTGTTCCTAATTCTAACACACAGAAAGCATTGCTGGTATAGATGTTTAAAAGTTTGAATTCAATAAACAACTTCCTTCCCACTCAAGAAATAAGTAAGCTGAAAAGATCCTAAACTTTACCTAAATAAAAAAAGCTGTTGGCACTATGGTCTGCTCAGTAACCCAACCTAGCGAAGATTCACTTTTTACTGACAAAATTTCATTATACCATACCAGGTGCCTATATGAAAAAGCCTTATCAAACAACACTTTTTTTTGCTAGTACATATCGTTCATACACTGTGGGGACAGTACTCCAGGGTGACTTAAAGCAATACACCTCGGAGCTGCCACGGTCCCAGCTAACCCCTCTGCCTGCCTACCCATTCCCTTGAACAGTTGTGTAGTAAGCCAGCACAAGGTGCCAGACTAGCCAAAAAGTCACCACCTTTTTTCAAAAAATAGAAATAGGGGTTCTGTTATTTTAAGCTAGCTCAGCTCACCACCACCACCACAGACAGCCACCCCTGTTTTCATCAGTGTAGACCATCAACACGGAACTATGCCCTTCAGGCTCCAACAGAAGCTTCTAGCAAATCTCACTGGAGCACACTATGACTGGATATTTGACCCCAAACGCCATGAAATCACTGCCTTAGAGAGTTGAAAAACAAAATGGGATGTGTGTTTGTGCTTCAGTCACTCCAGTTCAGAGCATGTCCTATCACCAGCCTACATTTATGAGAAATCTAAGATTTGGAGAGACAGCTGTAGTCATTAGAAATGATGATTTCTCACATGCTTAACTGATGCTGCTACACTAGAAAGACTTTAAAATGGAAACAGCCTAACCAGGAAAGAGGTTTAAATCCTAATTCCCCTTGGCCTCCTTTGTCAGTATGCAAGCGACTTGTACACCAGTGAAGAACAGAACCTAACTAATGAAAATTACTGCAAGTAAATCAAGCAGAGAATGAGTAAACAAGACTGATTTTTAAGTGATGCAGAAGACATACTTTGCTTCTGTGAAAGGAGAAATTAATTTGAAACATATATTATTAAAACCAATATTATTGGGCAAGCTAATTGATAACAACACCAATATTACCTATAGTGATATTGGCAACAATAATACTGGACAGAAAGGTGGCTGGGAACAGCAGGCAGAGATTTACCAATGCCAAAGTGTACTAACCCGATGTACGACTGGTTGTGTGGATAAGGGGATAGGAGTGGGTGCTGTACACCTTGACTTGAACAAGGTCTTTGCCATAGTCTCTCATACCTTAGTCATAACCTTACTTCACAGACAGGACTAGCTAAGTAAGATAAGGGGATGGAAAACTGGCTAGATTACCAAAGGATGGTGACCAGTTGTACAAACTCCAGCTGGTGGCTTATTACTAATCAAATCCCCCAGGGATTGATACTGTTGAATATTTTCTAGTAATGACTCAGATGATAGGATAGAGTACTCTCGGCAAGTTTGCAGATAATAAAAGCTGGGGGAGAAAGCTCCCAGTTAATGAGAAGCAGCTCAAGAGGCTGAAAAAAATGTACCAAAAGAAATCTCATGAAGTTCAGTGAAGCAGCTACTGTCTCTGATGTGTTGTTGAATGTATTAAAGTAAACATCAAATAGGATCTTGGACCAGCCTTGCAGAATGTTTCCAAAAGTACAAGCAAGTAATCATAGAAAGAACTGCATGATGACAGAGACCAGAACGCTGGCCTCTGGAGGATGCATGGGACGGATGCATGGTGTGTGTACTGTGTACATGGAGCATTCCTCTTGGCTGCATAGTCCAATCCTTGTCTGTGATTATAAAAGAATCGTGTGAGAAAATAAAGTTAGTCAGTTCAGTGAGTTTGCTGAATCCTGGCTCGTGCCTTCAGCTGCTGCAGTTCAGTGCAGGCAAAATGCAAGTCCTGCATCTTGCTTGGTTTCATAAAAATCACAGAACGGTTTGGGTTGGGAGGGACCTTAAAGTCCATCTAGTTCCAACCCCCCTGCCATGGGCAGGGACACCCTCCACTAGGGCAGGTTGCTCAGAGCTTCATCCAGCCTGGCCTTGAACACTCCCAGGGATGGGGCACCCACAGCTTCTCTGGGCAGCCTGTCCCAGTGCCTCACCACCCTCTCCGGGAAGAATTTGTTCCTTATAGCTAATCCAAATCTCTCCGCTTTCAATTTAAACCCATTACCCCTTGTCCTGTCACTACAAACGCGTGTAAAAAGTTCCCCTCCAGCTTTCTGGCAGACAGCATTCTGTAGCAGGAGTCCTGGATACAACTGAGCACCAAAGAAAACTTATTCCAGCTACAAAGATTAAATCTCACCAATCTTGTTGATTACAAATCAAAAATGTTTACTCAGAATTGGTATCTGAAACTCCAAGTCAATCACACTGTAAGTAAGCTTTTTCAATGCACTATGTCTACGTATGCTCATATTCACTGATTAACTTTTTTCATTGCAATGCAAAGAGTATAAAGTTGGTATGTGTTACATTCCGCTGGTAGAAGTATCCCCTCTTTTTTTTTTCCTGGTAATTTTTAAAACTTTTGGAAAAAAAACCAACCAGCCAAAACACAGGCATGGACTTTATTTACTTAAAAAGTAAGACAAGACATTTTTCTGCTTTCAGCTGCTCTGGTCATCCAAACTTATTTTGTCAGCTCTTAAAGTTGTCAAAATAAAAGGCTTGTAAGAAAGCAGTGTATGGAAAAGCAATCATCACATCACCTTACATTAGATTAGATGACTGCAGTTAACACCTACTCATCATTCAGCCAGTCAACCCACCGCTGAATAAAGAAAAACAATGGGAAAGCAGGAATGGCTTTAAAACTAAACAGATAAAATTCAAAGGAATCAGCCAACTAGGAAGAGAAAGAAGCAGAAAACCCTTTCCAACTGATTCTGGCCACCCACCTGCATTCTTTAAGAGTTATAAAGTACATCTGGAATGAAATGCCTCGTTCACAAACTGCAGCCTTGTCCACAGACACTGTGGCCCATATTCTGTTTGTGCTGTGTTTACAGAAATACTTGTCCTTGCCTTCACAGGACATACGGCTATCCTACTCAGGCAGAGGAGAGATCCTCTCACTATAAACATATTAGCACCACCATCCCCAAAGCCATTCCCCGAAACCCAAGAACCTCCAACACTCAGGTAGATTTATTTGACGGTGCACAAGTAAAGCCCTTCTCTGCAAGCCATGGGAGCTCTTACCTCGCTATTTTCCAGAGGAACAGAAAATGAAATGAAATAAAATCATTTGACTGAATAGTCAGTTGAGAGCAGATGAATGAATGTCATCCCTGAAGCTATGAAAGAGCCAGAGGAAGGTGTATTTACCTTGCCGGAGATAGTAAATCACAAGATTCAGTCTTGCCTCAGGAATAACATCAACCAGAGGAGGCAGGACCTGCAAAGCCCCTTCTCCTCCTCGGAACACCACCTGCAGAGAAAAAGCAGCACATTAATAACTGTGTATCAAAATCTTGTCAATGATCTCTTAATTCAAGGAAATTAATCCTTAAATTCCTATATTAACAGTAGAAAAAGGTCAGTGGTACTGGGCATTAGCATAATCCCTGCTTTAATGTATTTTACGACATGTGACAATCTTTATTCTGAAATATATGAAGTATTGAATCTAATCCAGTAAAGATTAACTTATTTCAGCTCTTAGCAGCTCAAAGCAGTGATACATTATATATCAAAGATTTTAAAGATTAATATGGGCTGAGACAAGAGTGAGGGGAACACACACAGAATTACAATTTGCTTATGATGTTTTCATATGAGAAAAATAGACTAACAACTCTACATTTATTTAGAGTACCATGAGATCCTAAAATGATCAGGAGCAGTCGATTCCTTATAGTTCAGTTTCACATGACAGTTCACCCAACCAAATCTAACATACTTACTCAGTAAAGCACTGGCAGAAAGACCAACATTCAAAATAAAGAATGTTACCATACAAACTTCGAGTTTTAAAGCAGTTTTAACTCTTGGGGAAAAAAGTGTTAGCTTGTGACTGCTCTTGAAATACAAAGCAAGCAACTATCCATCATTAAACATGAGTAGCCTACTGTCACCCTTTGTTCAGCAAAGTAACATCACCACTGCAGGGACAATTAACAGGTGATTAGTAACTCTTACTGCAGAACACACAAGCATTTTAGCTTTTATCCACATTTGTTTTCCTACAAATTCCTTGTTAATTTTTATTACATACTATAATTAGTAGTTACAGTATTATTGGAATTGGGCTTGTTCAGCCTGGAGAAGAGAAGGCTCCGGGGAGACCTTCCAGCACCTTCCAGTGCCTGAAGGGGCTACAAGCAAGCTGGGGGGGGGGGGGGGGGGGGGCTTTTTACAAGGGCCTGTAGCAACAGGCCAAGGGGTAACAGGTTTAAATTGAAAGTAGGGAGATTCAGATTGGATATCAGGAAGAAATTCTTCCCGGAGAGGGAGGTGAGGCACTGGGACAGGCTGCCCAGAGAAGCTGTGGGTGCCCCATCCCTGGGAGTGTTCAAGGCCAGGCTGGATGAGGCTTTGAGCAACCTGCCCTAGTGGAGGGTGTCCCTGCCCACGGCAGGGGGTTGGAACTAGATGGGCTTTAAGGTCCCTTCCAACCCAAACCGTTCTGTGATTCTATTATTACTTTCATTACATATTATTACTGGTATTATCATTATTGGTATCACTATTTTATTAATTTATAATCAATCATTAAATTTTTCTTATCTCAGTCCATGAGATTCCCTGTCTTTTCCTTCGATTGTCTTCCTCCACTGGAGAAGGGGGTCGAGGTGAGCAAGTGGCTGTGTGGTACTTAGCTGCTGGCTGAGATTAAACCACGACACTTAGATATCTTAATTCCACACACATTGTTGTCGTACTAAATAAGAGTTCAGGGTCATGCATTCTGACTTGTTTCCACAGTGTCCTTATTGACTGAGCTCCACAAAATCTCTTGCAAAGGTATTCTTACAGGACATAAGTTCTTTTAATATGCCTTCAGGTATAAAAGAACAGCATTATTATTTTTGATACAGTCTCAAAATGACAGGGGAAAATTCCAGGGGAAAAAAAAGTATCCTTGATAGCACATTGGTTATACAATAGGATTTCTGGAATGGGAGCTGTATGGCATCAGAGATTCAACTGGGTCTGCAATTCCCAAAAAGATTCCATTTTATGAATCATCAAGAAAAGCTCTACAAATGAGTGCAGTTCATATTAAATCCAGGAAATAATTACTCACCAGATTGTGCTTAATGAGCTCCTTGCCAAACTCAAAGGACGATGAGGCGCTGTCTGTCAAGTTCTTCAGCTCTGCCTGGAATTACATACATTCCACAATTTTAACACAAAACCAAAAAAAGCCCACAAGCATAAACAGACCCAAAGCTGATAGAAAGACAACTCCAGCAGTGCTGGGTCACTGGAAGGTTTTTGCTTTCCCGCTTCTCTGTGAGGATTTTAGCAATTGGATACCACACACAGACACAAGGTCAAAAGGGGACTGGGAAAACGGTAAGATCACCGTGCACACGTGTGCTTATGGCTTAATACCAGGAAACTGAAATAGATGACATGCCTAAGAGAAGGACGCAATGACAAGATAAAGGCCATTATCAATATTACGGATTAAGATAACAGGAAACAAGGAAAAGAAACCTGTATGGAATTTTGAATGAAAAGAAAGGTGAACTGAAGGACTGTCCAATAGGTACCTCAGCAGCCTTCCCATTGCAAAGTCGGAAATGGTTACAAGCCTTAAGGTTAAGAGCAATGGTGCTGTCGGGAACTTGCTGAAGATAAACAGCTAGCACTTCCTGTGATACATCATAGTAATCCAGTTTGTAATAACACAGGGCCACGTACACATTCAGAGCCAGGTATTCCCTGCGGGAAAGAGGATTAAAGAGAACATTTAAATCCCACCAGATAGTTATGCTACAGAACATTAAAATCAATGTTAAAGCTGTCGCGTATCTCTACATCTTTTACAAGCACATCAAAACTGGTGTTTCTGCGAAATGCTTAGAGCTTTTGGAGCTCCAGTTTGTTGGCTAAGGTTGCACAAATCCAGATTTGCGTTAGTTTTTTCAGTGGCAGCTACTGCAGCTTTAAAAATTACTTACAAAACTTTCGATTTGCAGATCTGGGAAATAGTGGCAACTTCACATTAAGGAAATGCACGTTACACGAGCACTGTATTTGGCCTGGGAGAATAGGATTTTCTCTGTAATACAGAGACATTTAATATGCACATAAAACTTGGAAAAGATTTTAATGGATCTTATTATCTTATACCAAGTACAATTAATTTCAAAAAATCCTTGTGATTTCAGCTATCAAGCCAGAAGAACTAGACACAGAAATAAGACAGGTATTTATGGAAACAGTAAGTCAAAGGATAATTGTTATGAAGGTACTTATTTAGCTTTGAGTGATTGCTTCTACAGGACTTGGAAGTCAAAATCTCTTCCTCAAGCATCACATGACATACTTATATCAAGTATGATGGACTTCCCCGAAGCATTCAAGAGGAGATACTGCCAAAAGACAGCTATGTACTCTGGGACAGCAGTTTCTATTTAATTAAACAACACTTTCAGCCATTTAAGAACTCAATTTGTTCATTGTTATATTCTGAACTAAGAACTTGCAGAACACAATACATAAAAACTAAGAATTGAACTGTTCTTGGGAAAGCTAAGAGGTGAAGGAGAAGTCAACAATCACAAGCAAGGGTCACCAGGCTGGTCATCAGAGGGGAAAAAAGAGAAAGACAAAGCAGGTACATAATCATATATCATTTCAGAAGAAGTAACAAACTAATAAAACATCTCAGAGTGAGTTACAGGAAAGTATCTCTAAAAGAAAGCAACAGAGAGCAGACTTATTTTCAAACATGCATTTTTCAATCGTGCTTTGCCATGAACAAAATTCAGGGGGCTGCAACTTGTACACATTATGTGGTGGGAAACAGACACAGTAATTGGGGAAAATTCCTACTTTCAGAAACCAAGCAACTAAATGGGATTCAAATACCGACAGTTCAGAGACTGCAGTAAGGTTCGGAGTAGAGATGCCCACCGATTATCAAGAAGAATGCGTTTGTAGATATCAATAGCTTCTTGGTAGTGGGATCGCATGTAATGGATCGATGCCAAGCTAAGCTGATCTTCTGTGATGTCTTGCAGATTCTGGTGAGAGCTCATCAGTTTCTTCTCATCATTGAACTAAAGAGAGTGTGACACATTCTCAGAAGGGTTCAGCGAGAAAAACATTTTAATTAGCCGGACTAGTTTTGTCCTTGCTGGCAAACAGCAGGTGATTCATACTAAACATCTGGAAAACCTGTTACTTTAAAGTTAATTTGACCAGTGGAGAAAGCCAAACATTAAAGAGGCAAACCAGTTGAAACTAGATAAATGTGAGGCTAAAACTAAGTACACAATTTGATTAAGGTGTGACTTAGACATAATTACGCGTCACATGCCTTGACGGATAAGAGGGGAAGAGCTGATTTAATTATTTCACAAACAGAATTTTGCAACACAAGATCTCACTGTTACTATTCGAGCCAGCAGAAATTTTGGTGTTTGTAGATCCAAATCTTGTCATGGACAGCAGAGAAACGAAAGACTTGCCAACACACAAGCACTAATTTTCACGAGACTTGTTTACTGCACTAACAAATTCTCATTCATCATCCTCTTAAAATGAGGTTTATTTTTAAAAGCATTTCTGTATAGCACACCCAAGGACAAAACCGAGGAACAGAGTTAAACATACCCATTATACTTGTATTACAATAGTAAAGTTACAGGTATTCACCCCATCAGTTCACTCAAATCACTTATTCCAGTGCTTCTCTTTGCTGGTTCTGCTGATTCAGCAGTAATTATTAATTTCTCTTACACACAAAATCTATCTGCTCACTTTTCTTCAAATCCTTCCCCCGCACCCCCCTCCGCTTTGAGCCAAAAATGATACTCCAGTACATAGGCAAGTGAAATTATGAAGAAATGGGGTTCATAATTTTGTAAACACCTTTATTTCCAAAGACTAACTACATGCACTAGGAATTATTCAACTTCTCTGTCACAGACGTCTGTAGGTGTCAGTGCCACTACAAGTGTTTTAAGATTTCTCTCCTAAACTTAACAGAGATTTAAGTAAAGAGAGTTTGACATCAAAGCTGACTTCAGGACTTATACTTGCTTCCAACTCAGTCTCTTCAGTAGCACAATACTTGTTAAGTACACTGGATGGTACAAAAACAAATTCAAGGGAAGAGAGCTATGTGTGGTAAGTGAAATAAGCATTTAATTGTTGTTGAAATTAAAGTAAATTTCATGCTATAAACAATATTGCTTCTTGGATACTGAATAACTTAGGAGGACAATTAATAGCATATAGACCATTTTGGTCAAATTGCTACATATAAGACAGCTGCAAGTTCAGAAAATTTGGTACACTTGAAAGAAAAATAGCGGCTTATACATTTCTGATTCTATGCAAGTTCCACATTCCTTGTGATAAAAAAAATACCTTCAGGTTCCTCCTGTATGACTTATGTGAAGTGCATTGGTACGACTTTCTTCAGATACATGCTGAGGGCATTAATTCTGAGATCATGTTTTCACACTTACTTTCTCCTTCACATTTTAATACAGTAGGGTGGTTATGGAAAACATTTGTTCGCCTGCCACCACAGACATTTTAATTATTCTGCCAGGTTGGCAGCATAAATTACACATTACCAAATTGAAATGAAAACAAACAAAGCATGAGTGAAGAAAAGACATACCTTATGTGCCAGGTGAAAGAGTAAACGGTTCTGGAGACGACTTTTAGGTGCTGAAAGGAAAATTCAGTAAGTATTGCTGCAAAGAACAACTCAGGGTGTCTCTTTTTTTTATTTTTAACTCTCTCTCTCAGACATGCATGCATCCAAGATCTTTCATTAACTAGCTCAAGGACAGTTCTTCACTGACAAAGCCTTTGCAGGTCATGTCTCGGGGCAGGTTCTACCAATTTTAGTACGGTTTAAAGGCTTTCCTGCTTTCATTCCCTGACCATTTCTTTTGAAATCCCTGTTGAAAATAATTTTTTATTGGCCTCTGTCTTCCACAAGCCTTAAAACTTTTATAAATTGTACTATCATTTCCCTGCAGGGCCTTCTGTGTGTCACACACAAAAAAAACCACCCTCAAGAATTATCCAGCACAGTATCTTTTACAAAATAAAAAAAGCAGCAACAGATAAACTCAAAATCAAGGCTCCTTCCACGTTGTGCCACATTTGAAGTAAGCTGTGATTCATAATTCTAGGAATCTTGTCAACTTCCAGTGTATTGCAAAACCCACTGCTGCTACCATTTTGTTATGCATGCACATATTATACTTAGTTCTAATATTTCTCCTGTCCTTAGGAACAAAAGGCACATAGAAGAATCCTGCAGTCAGAGCAGATAAGATTCAAACTAAGATACGGTGAGAGACTTGAGAGACACATCTCCTTTCTACAGCCACTAAGGTTCACAAAACTTCTTGCTCTAGCAGGATTAGGAATTCCATTTAACCCACTCCATATGACATAAATTGTTAACTGTGGAGCTTTCAGTCACTAGAGAGAACCTTGTGCTTCACTGAGAGTGACAAAGGTCCTCATCCAACACAGCTATTAATTTCTTTTGCAAGCAATCTTCCAAAAAGCCTTCCCTTGTTTCCTGGATTTTCTTTAGCCTACTCAGTTAATGAGCACTCTCATTTTTCCTCAGACCATCCAGCTGGCAACCTATGTTCCACAGAAAGGATGTACATGGAATCTTTACAAAAAGCAGAATTACTTACTGTGTGTATGAGGCCACAAAAGTGCAGAGTTAGCAAAGCAATGGCCTGTAACACAAGGCTGTAATTCTTCTGACATCCTAAACCATGAAAGAGGGCTCAAACCACTGAAACCTCTTCCCTTCCCCCTCTCCAAGACGGAATCCTCTAGTAATAAGTTAGATTTTTTTTTTTTTAAGGCAATTTAGGGAGATATTTCCAGATCTCTTACTCGTTCTCCATATAGTAAAAAAAACCTTATAATACAGTGGACAATGCCAAAACCCAGGCCATGCCCAGCAGGTTGGCAGTGTAAGGCTGCCCAAGTACTTCTGGGTACAGCAATTATTTCTCCCCTTTCCTCTGTCCAAAGCTGTATTACTTAACCACCTTCCTAGAAAAAAAGGACAGTGAATGTTTCTTTAAAGAACTGCTAGAACACACAAGGCCCAAAAGGCAGAAGAGGTATGAGAGCGTTCTCACAAAAGCACATCATCTTGAGTGGTATTATGAACACAGTGTTGATTTGTCAAGAAGCTAAATTGTCTTCAATCTAGGATATACACAGGAACTCTCATTAATTATTAAAAAATGGGTTTTTTTCTGATCTACTATCAATATTATATAAGTAAAAATAGAAGTGTAAATGACACATGGTACACTGTAGAATTTATTTCATCCATTGAGTTAGAAAGTTGGAGCACCTTAATTTAAACTCATATTCTTCCAAATCTTGTCAGCAATGATGCTGTGGTAACTCCACATGTGCCCCAGCATTAATTGATAGGTTTTAATATCAAAGTTTAGAAGGGTTGCACATGGACCCCACACGTGCTTCTGTGCAAAACTTAAACCTACCACAACCACCCTTCACAATTCAAAACATTTGGTCATCAAAGACTCCAGAAACACAAGCAGGACAGTTTGTGGGATTTACACTGAAAATAACATATTGTATAATCACATACTATGGGCAAAGACACCAATGTTCCTTTTTTTGAGTAGCCTTTGGGTTGTGGTTTTTTTTTTTTTTTTTCTTTTGCGTGGGTTTTAGCATTAATTTCACTCTGGAAACTGTGACTTGTAACAATAGTCCCTCAAGAATCTAAACCGAGGAATTCTTGTTTCACTGGTCAACAAACGACTGCAGTGCTGACCTTGCAAAACTGGCATCTGATCTGACATCAAAATTATTATTTACTTCTTGGCAAAAGCTGGAGGGTTACTCCATGTTATTTTACACCTAAAAACGGGCAGAAGATAAAACCTGAGGACTGGTGGTGTGCATGGACATATGGAGAGAGAAAAAAAGGTCCTGCTTCATAAGATATATGATGCTATTCATCCCATATTCCTTAAGACACTTTTACTTAATGTCAGTCAGAGAAGGAGAGGGGCAACCCTCCCCAAAAATACAGTCCTGTCAATATAGTAAACAGAAACATTCAATATCAGCAGTTTCTTTTCTCCCAGTGCCAAATGAATTTTTTGAGGAAGACAAGGAAGCACATGAACAAGATTAGTTTCCAGAAAGAATTTGTTTATGAATATTGGATAAAGCTGTTGTCAATCACTGGGGCAGGAAGTGATACAACTGCCTCATCAGAGATGATGATTTTTAAGGAATGTTAGGCTTGTTCTTTTATTACTCCCTGCTGCTACTGAACTCCATTGTCACTGATCTATTAATGCCACAAGGAAGCAGAGTCTTCTCTTCCTGTCCTACTTTTTCAAGATGACGACTGTATTTATTTATTTTTAAATCGGTGCTAAGCAATCTAGGTCTCGTAACAAACATCATGGCAATGCTGCATGGCAACAAACTGGACCTTGCTCCAGTCTAGTATTTGCCTTGTGCTGTAGGCATCACTGAGGTAGCTGGATAGGGTATTTCTCTTCCCAGCTAGGAAACACACCGATATTCCCACACTAGAAATTTTGTCCTGATCAGGGCTGACGTTCCAGGCACTAAAGTCATAGTTGACATTAATCTTAAAAGTGGTCTGTATATTTTTACGTGCTGACACTGAACAGGCACCTAGTAACATATTTGTTAAAATATAATAAACAGCTACAATAAGAGGGAAGACATTTATCTCCACTAGAAATGGCAGCTCAGACTCTTGGTGGGTTCCATATTGCTGCCACAGGCAGTAAGAAAATGATGATGAAATAACAATCATGGATAATCTGGCATGTGTACCCTCTCTTAAGAGCACAAGGCAGTGCTGGTAATGCATGCAGCATTAACAAATCCCATCTAGCAGACGTAAGGCATAAGCTATAGCAGCACTTCACATATTTAACAGTAGAACACATCTTAAACACACACAGCAGGAGCTGGTAGGAATGGAACAGTGCTGAGAAGCCTCCAGCCTGAAAGCACAGAAAATATGACCAGAGGACACCTCATTCTCCTGTCCCTGAGAAACAACACCCTGTTCACCTGAGGAGAGTAGCTGAATGAAGCCCTCTGTGCCTTAGAACCACAGTCTCACCGGTGGAGGGAAAATGCAAGGGTATGTGAAAAATTTCTGGATAAAACATGGTCCAACAGTGAGGTTCACACACACTTGAAAAGCTCAACTGTTCAGAATTTTCTTGAATGAAATTTACAGAGGACGTTCACTGAAATTTTCCCATTCCCCAAATACTTCAAAGCCAGTTCAACTACGTTCAGTCACTTGCAATATATACATTCATTTCAGGCATGCCTAAGCACAGTAAGTTAAAGATCACTGAAGCAAAAAAATATCAATTATTTCTGTTCTGTATCTTCCACTGTATTTTAAAATGCAAAACAAGAAAATAAGGTTAGTAGTTTTTAAAAATTAAATATGTAGCAATTGATATTTTCACTTGTGGACTTTCAAAGTTCCATATAACAAACTCTGCTGGTTCAAAATCACCGCTAAAACGCAATGAAAATGAACTCAAGAGTAACAAAGTGAAAATTACCTGTTCAAGAAATACAGTACAAGCAGAAAACAGATAATTTTGTACGTAGGTGAACATGCAGTCTGAAAAAAAAGAAAGCCCACCAACTTTTCCATGCCTGCTTGTAACTGCTTGTTTTCACTGGTGACAATTATCTGACACCCAGCAAACACGAGCACGAGCATAAGCAAAACTGGTTTGCAAGATGTCATTGTTCTTACTGACCCATCTCTGTTCTGCTTTTGTGCAGTACCGCTCCTTCCAGCACGGGCTGTGAAATGAGAAGTACCTCTGTTCAGTTAGACCACATTCAGATCTGACACATGCAGAGTGGCGAAGTAGGAATTACAAAGCTTTGCCCACCAAAAATTAGAAGGGAAAAAACAAAGGGACCTGTCCCTGCCCCCCACCCCCCAGAAAAAGAAATCCAAACCGCCACAACTTCAATGACTGGTTCAGCAACAAACCCCTGCCCGTACGTGAATCTCAAATTTAATTGTAAAGTTCCGTTTATCCTAAAAAGACTGCTTTTCGTAACGGATTAACTGCAGCCCCGCTTACGTGCACATTTTTGTGGTTTAAAAGAACACTAGTAGGTCTTGTGTTTTTCTTGACGCAGCGCTAGCCAACAGCTTCCGAGAGCACTACGCAGGCTTCTCAACACTAGGATCAGCCGCCAGGATCGCCACGCCAGTGTGCCAGGCCGAGCTTCTGGTCCTTGTCCTTTGCAAGGCACAGGAACTGGGAACGCAACATCATCCTATTTGTTCTTATAATTAAACCCCAGTCATTTATTATCATTTATTAAACCACGATGAAGACTTTCAGCCTCGCTCTCCCATGACTAGACGGGCTAGCACACAGCACGGAAAACCTGTGTTCAGGCAACGTAGGAGAGCACAGATGCGAAAGGAGTAAACAAAGCATCGCTTGGCAGCTTCACTACGGGATGACTGCGAAACAACAGTAGCTGACTTGAAAGTCCTCCTCAGATGCAGGAACATTACTAACTGTAATGTAAGGGGACAGCAGGGAAAAAGGAGAAGCCAGAAATATCTGAAAGGAATTTGGAAGAAAGCCTAAAGGAGATAAAGTACAATTGTAATGGAAAACCTTCAAATGAGGATTTTTCTTTATTGCCTTTGTGCTCTACTACTTAGGTTATATTTGCAGTAATTCTGGTTTATATGACTTTTGATACACAGATTTATTCTTTTCTGAGAGTACGTACCATGACATTTTGATTAAGTAACGACAAGCTAAAAGAACACATCTATTACAAAATAAACATAAAAACCTTGCGCCACAAGAGATTGTGGACTATGTATCTTATATGAAGTGCAATAATTACCTCATAGCTTTTAATGCTGATTTCCTAATTTTCAAGTATCTTGCATATTTTTTCTCAGACAGTTAACTATAATTTTCTTAAGCAACAGTAACTGTACAGGGCAGGAACTTCCATTTGATTTCTAGATATTTAGATGTTTGTGTGAAATTCTATTCCAGAAAGCCAGGAAACATTTATGTTCCCTTTCACACAGAGATTCCATCACTGTAGAAATTTTGAATTATAGCTGAAAATAAATTATTTCTCCTTCATTAGTTTTATTACTATGTTACTTTCAGGAGCTTAGCATAATTGCAGGAACAGAGAGCAAGTAGTATGCAAGAATTCAGGCAAAATAATCCCAAAATAGCAATGGTAAGCAGCCCAGTGCTAACATGATCCTTCATTTTTTTCAGCACTATTCAAGCCAGTACTGGATAAATGGCATTCTTTTACAGACTTCACCTGTTGTGTCAATACCCAATAAAATAATCTGCTTCTTCAGGATCTTTGCAAAACCATGGAAGAGATGACAAGATGTGATGGCTTTAGCTGTCAATAATACATTGTGAACAGCCATAACTGATGCAATCCTAAGAAGATAAAAAAAAAAAAAATCTAAAAGAGGATCTCTCTTGAGTGAAAATAAAATGATCCATCCTCAGTGTAAGAAAGACTGAAGTGATGGGATTGCAAAGACGAATAGCCAACACTTGGAAGCCTTTAATGGAGAAAGGACAGGTGTTACAAATCATCAGCTGTGACTGCTTGCCCTCCAAACTTAAGTAGCCAGAAATCATTGGCATTATATCACTCACAAGAGAGGTTGAGCACCTCACTACAAAAACTGGCATACTGTCCTTCCTAAACAACAACATAAAATCAGAAACTTATATTCTTAGCCTAAGAACTCAGTTATTCCCTGTTCCTTCCCTCAGCTACATATTGCACTCCTTTCTTCATATTCCTGCCCTTGCCTCCAGCACCCGAGTACCACTAACCGCACTCCCTACCCTGCCACTCACCATGCTACCACAAACTACTCTGAAGGGGCTCTAAAAAAATTAGCTTTCCCTCCCTACCAGCTGACAGTTAATAAAGGTGCATGCCCAGCTGTGTATCTGTCATCTCTAGAATGGATAACTGTAATTCACATGATGTCAAGCTGATGACAATGACTCCAGCTGGTACAGGATGCAGCTGCTTGCTTCACCCATCACCTCAAGCTGTATTGTCCAATTATTTTTAAAGTCCAGTTCAAATCCTAGATTGTAATCTCTAAAGCTCAAATTCATCGTACATTGAAGATAATTTAATCTGTGAACATTAGAAATTTACATGCCTCTTGAACAACACAGAACAAAGCTCTGTGTGAAATATTTACAGTTGGAAACAAAACATTTTCAGTTGTGGGATACCAGCTCAGCATGAGCTTTCAGAGGTTTTTAAAGGGCTACAAGAATCTCATTATTTCTAAAAAAATACTACAATACTGGCCTTTTTGAAGGCACTCTCCCACAGTAGCAGAAAGTACACAATTATTTTCTCCCTATCCTATTTTCAGCCCAAGACTAGAAGACTAAAGAAAGAATGAAAAGAAAAAACCTACACTTCAATAAGAGTTTTACCCTAAAAAGGCAAGAGTCAGAAGTTCACTGAGAACATCACTACTATTAATTCTACTTAGAAAGCAATGAGATACTACGGTTATGGGAAACAATATAAATCACTAAGAGAAATAGAAAGTCATGGGTAACAAAATTACACTGCAGAACCATTTTTAGGCAGGAAAAATTGCCTTGGAATCTAATTCCATTCCTCTTCTTTAAATGATCCCATGCACGTTCAGATTAAAGTAGAACTATAACAGTTAGACCATAGCCAATGCCATGCTTTGCAGAACTGGATACCCAATACCCGACTTGCAAGGCAACAAGACCACATACTAAGACACTCAAACTACATAAACAGAGTTCTTGTCCGCATCAGGGAGAATGCTGAACTCTCTCAGATGCTTATTTTTTGATAACTTCACTAGCTTAATTGCTTTCATCTGCACTGGCTCAGAGACATGGAATCAAGTCATAAGAAAAGTAACTTTTTGTGGCTGGTCAGCATATGCAGGTTTTGTATGTAGAAATTAGTAACGGAAATTATTTTCCAGATGCTTCTTTAAGTTTCAGCTACTCTACCTGCCCAAGGTATTTTTAGGAAGCAAACTGCATCTTAACTCTACTGTTAAATGAAGCAAACAAACAAACAATCCCAAACAAAAACACTTGGATCAAAAGTATCCTTTATTACTATTAAAAAAAAAAAAAGCATTGAATACTTCCTCTGGAAATCACTTTAAGTGTTCATGCCAACAAGTAGTCCTTCCCACCAGAGACATACATCTCACCTTTCAAGGCTGCCTGTTCAGCTTGTGTATACATTCCCAGAAAGAAGTACGTACAGGCAAGGTTCACCCAAACATCTGGACGGCAAGCTGGTTGTTTGGTTAAGGCCTCATATTCCTGTAACAGAGGAGACGATTGATATTTTTTAAAAATGAGTAATAGAACAGACTTGTATTAAATATTTTTCTTCCACGTTTTACAACGTATCAGCAAATCATTAAGATCACACAACTTATTCTCAAGTTCACTGGAGTTCTTACAGCTAAACTATTACATTTTCACCTAAGATATGTCCCTGGATCTTTTTTGTTTACAGTAACTAGACGCACAGCAGGGACAAGCAGTGCTATAGGTCTTCACTGAAGGAGCATGAATTCTGACAATACTGAAGTTATAAATAAACACAAAGATATTTAGTTATTGCTACATACGTATATATTATTACATTAATATTTATAAAATATGTAATATATTAAAGTTATAAAGGCATCAACAAAACCAATTTTTCCATAGTCGTTTCTGACACTTTCCTAACTTCTCCTCCAGTCAAAGCCTGGGCGCCATGAACGTCAGGGAAATCCCTGTGAATACTTACTGGAGCAAGTGTTAAACATGCTTTTTTAAACCTGTAGGTAGTGTCTTTATATAGATAAACTCAGTGGTCTCCAAAGAGGGCTGTGTGCACCCCAGCGGTTGTGCAAGGCAGTACCATCAGGTGCAGCAAGTAATTTTATTTTTTTTTAGTACTATTAATAACTAAAACATTTTTAAAATAGTGTTTATTTCATCTTTATCTCATCCTGTTTTAATTTCTATTTTTGTGATATGTTTTATAATTACATGTTAGTACAGTAGTACATGTATATAATGTATCAATATACATATGTATGTATATTGGGGGTGCGTGTTAAGAAATTTTTTACTGAATAGGGGTGCATGATCAAAATTGTGTGGAGACCACTGCATTAAAATACAAGCCTACAAGTCGGTACTGGGCAAATTCAAGATTTCCTAATAAAGATATAATTAAATATTACTAAACTGTGCCTAACTTCACCATTTCCTGATTTAGGATTCGGTAGATTTAGGATTCTGTAGCTAGCAGCCTCAGAAAAACACTAGATACCATATTCTGGTATTTCTTACACATCCACATTTATAACATATCCTTTAATACTGCCACATAAACTGCTTCATTTCTTGTTATTTGTGAAACAGTAAAAACTTAACAGATCAATCTTTCAATCTACTTTTCCTAATGAAAACAACCCCTTTGTAGCTACCAAACAGTGCTATTCCTGAACACATACATCTTCGCTTTGCGTAACAACAGGTACTAAGAACAGAGGCACGGAGACCTCACAATGTCCTTTCCCCCCCCCATCAGGTTTCTGTTAAATTCCTAGGAAGGGAGAATGCCCACTTCTGGCACTCCTGCTCGCCATCCAGCCATGACCAACAGGCAGCATAAGGCAAAGCAGGCAGGGTCACGCAAGGTTCTCTCAAGACCTGCCAAAAGGCGGCCATCCACGTACTCCCAGTTACCATGGACCTCTCATCTCTCCCAGCAACGCAACCCCTTGCCAACTTCATACTCTTCCTCCAAACACTTGACTTGGAATTTCCCTCTGCCTAGGGAGAGTTTACCAGATTGTGCCACTATGGGTGGAAGACTCCTTGCCTCTAGGGGAAAGGCACAGATATATATATAGCACCAGATAAAATAAGCCATGCCCAAAGGGCAGCAAATCCCAAGAAGAGAAACATGCTGACAAACAATAAAGTTTATGGTCTACAAGCATAAAGATTTGGTTTTTCTGTTGCTAAGTGAAAGTAAACCGTACTCTCAAACAGAGAAGATACTGGTAAGGTATGCCCTTAAAAGCCAGCTCATACTTCAGGGACTAACTGTCCTTCAAAAAGATTTGAAACAAATAAATAAACAACCCCCAAAACATTTACACAGAGGCCAACCTTCCCACTGAGGCCAGTTCAATCTAGACGTAGGCCTGTCACGGAGCTCTGGGAGACAGGCCACTGCTGTTTATTGGGACCATCTGGAATCTTTCAAAATCCATTCAGATTAAGTGCACCCAAAGGTCTCTTTCGGCTGTGGCTTCAGGCAGATTAATTAGAAAAGACAAAGTGCATAAACACAAGTCGTGTTCTGGCTTGGCCATTCAAAGCAAGCAATAAATAGAGCGCTCTAGCAGTGCCAGTGTGAATCTATGGAAACAGTAAATAAAGACGCGGGCTATTAGTGCTCCTCACCCTGCAGCTCTGGGCCATGAGCCCAGACTATGCGTTGTTGCCCCTTTCCTCACTAAAAGACATTCAACATCAGCCCCTCAAAGGCTACTTCACAAGACTTTTCCCCCCCCTCATTTCCAAAAAAACCCAACAAAACCAAACAAACTAAACACTCCAGAAGTTTTCCCAGCAGTCAACTTGTGGCACACTTTTCTCAGCCAGGAGCATAACAACTTGTTGCTGTTTCACCCCCTTCCACCTCTCGCCTCTATCATGAGACACATGCACTCTTCCCCAAAAGCAGCCTGCCCGGTTGGTTGCCTACAACTACGGACACCTCCCGACAATGCTGGGGCCAGCAGGATTCTGCCCACTGTCCTTATCACTTGTCTGGATTCTCCAAGCCCACAAAAACAGATCCTGAAGAGCTAATAAACAAGCCAACCCATAGGGCTGCCCCACAAGTGCTCGAAGGACGTGTGAAGATGCTCACTGTAACCTGGCTAGTCATGACAGGGAAGACTAGAGAACTCCCCAGAGCCAAAAATCTCTCTTTTACTTTCTGGCTTCAGCTGTCAGGAGTTGAGCGTACCTGTATTCTCACACTTCCAGCAGAAGTGCTCAAACAAGACCAGACATCGCTCGTGCATGAACCGTTACTCTAGTATATAGGCCCATTCCCGTCATGATTTACTACCTGACCGAAATTATGCTGAGCAAAGTCAGGGTAGGCAGGAGGGCTCAGTCGGCGAAGAGGTACCACGGTTCCTGATTCTCTGCGGGGAGGGAGGTGGCAGACAGAGACTGTCGGCTGGCTGCAGTTTGTGAGATTTTGACATAAAGACCGCAGTGAAGGCTCTGGCCCGGGGATCATGCTTCGCTCTCACGTGTGCAGCTGACGGGCCAAAATGGCATTACCGTGTCTGGCAGCTGTACCGTGCCAGCATCCTGCGCGCCTAAGCCCAGTCACAAGGTGCAGAGTGCAAGTGCGATACCTGTTCTTGAACCCAACCCAGCAGTGCACCTGCCCTTGCCAATTCCCCTCTTACATTGTCAATACCTCAAATACGTCTTTTTCTTAGGCCCCAGCTGCTTCAGTCGATAAGATCAGACAGGTCAGAAACAGCATCATCAAACTGATGCTCTGATTCTGGTCCTTGGGTGACACTGGGAAATTTTTCAGGAAAGCTTTAAGATTAGTGCTATGAACAAGTCCTGGCAGAAAGACAGGTGGGCTTTTCCTCATGAGGGATAGATGTAGACCCCAGAAAATTAGTTAGATGCTGCCATCCACCAAGGGAGTTCTGGTTGCCATATGATGCCAGGAAGACAGGAGCCACTCACTGCTAGTAAAAATCAGTATGTCAGTGAATGAAGCTAGACAGTCCGCAGGGAGGGGCTCCCCCCATGACTGCTGGAAGGGTCGAGTCCAATGCAGTACCATTTGTAAACTGGGGTACAGCAGTAGGGATGATCCCACCAGCCCCATGTCAGAGGTGTATCCTTTGAGAAAGGCATCTACCTGCTAAGAAGGGGGAAGGGTGATCCGAGTGAAGCCTTGGGTAGGTAGCGCTCTACCCAGAGAGCACCTGACTGTGGGTGTGCCTCTGATAAGAGAATGTGAATTCTCTCATGTGAGTGTGCCAGATATTTCACTGTCGTTCTCTCTGAAAATATTATTGGAGCTGGAGGTCAGTCTGTTTTTCATTTTTTTTCCCCTGCTTCTCCCAGTAGTGGATGATGGCCGCCTCACCTGAATTCCCAAATCTCTCCCAAAGTTGCCATGCAACCAGCACGCCTGGCTCACTATGGAAATACCATTACAAATGAAAGGATTATGGAGCAGCGCAATTTCTGAAGACCCTCAGCAGGTATATGGAATACAAACCACGAACCGTGAATATAGTGACACGGAGTATGCGTTGTCACTTGCGGGCATCTGAGAGCGTGAATCGTTAGATTGTATGTAACGTCACTCTGGAGAGTTCTGCAGAATCTTCTACCGAGAGTATTTTATTTACAGTGCTCTTGGCACTCCCCAAAGAGTACTCTGAGATCTAAAGGGTGGAGATAATCAAGGAATTTGTCCTTGAGAATATAGCAACAATGCCTCTGTACATAGCAGAGAAGATATAGCACTAACTTCAACCTTGAACCTGATAACTGCAAGGCAATTCAGCCTCCACAGTCGGCACTCTTCCCCTTGATTACGACAGGCTTGGGAATTACAACTACAGTGTTCTGTCCCAAAAGAAACTAGGCTGAGATGCACAGGCTCATTTCCCATATGCCACCACAAAATTAGTTATCAGGACTCATCACTGTGTCAAAAATCAGACTTGAATCTGAAAAGATAGGCCCTGTGATCTCTCACCTAAGACACACACACAAACAAACCGTCCACAAACCAGGCATACAAACCTTTCATTGTCCCTACTTGGGCAAAAAACCGGGAAAAAGATGACGATGTCGCCGTTTTTAAAAGCCTGAACCGACAGCAACACCTACTGGCGAACCAAACACCACATACAAATCCTAATCTCTAAAACCAAAATAAAGTAAAATAAATGCTGTTACTCTATTGAGGAAGGAAACATTTAAAGTCTACTCTGGCTATAAAAGCACCTACTGGGTACAGCAGAATTTCTTTCAAAGAAATTGCAAGCTATTTTTCATGTGTATACAAACATTTTTCTTGTTTCACTTTTACTCCCTATTAATACCCGACACCTCGGTATAAATCAACTACAGCAACTGATTGAACTACGTTCATAATCTTTAAAGTCCACAACCGTAAGCATGAATTTTAAGTTACCACTATGTCTTACACTACTATTCTACAGTCTATATTGTGTATACTGTCAATTTGATTCACTAAGCATTTCTAACGTCTCCAATGGATGTTTCCTTTTCGTTTTTTTTAGGCGGAAGTGCCTTCTGAACCTACTCAGAAGCTTTAGAAGTTCTTTTTCCACCTCACATATGAATCTCGTGCATATGACCATGTATTACTATAAACACGTAATTTTATCTAAGGGAGAAAACATCATCATTGGTTTATAATCTATTTCCCCATGGTTATTTTCTTTTGTTAATACTTTAAATTACCATCCATTTTTAATATTCGTTGCAGGGAAAGCAAGTTCAAAGACTGCAAATCCAGCCATACTTCACAGTTAGACTTCACAGTGAATCGCAATGGAGACCTCTCCCAGCTGACACTGACCAAAGCCTTAAACGGTGCAATACGGCATCGTATGGACCCAGAAATTCCCGTGTGTAGGAATACAGCAACGAGGCAGACAATACTCAGACTGAGCTGTTTTCCAACCTTCAAGAGCTTATAGGCAGCCTCGTGGGTATCGCCACACTCCCTCTCCTTGTGTGTACACTGATTCCTGCCTTTGGCGGTACAGAGCAAGGCAGACAACAAAAATTTGTGAAGACATCTACAGGGAAATTTTAAAAAAGTGTATATTCAGAAGCAAATACTTTTTTTTTTTTTTTTTTAAATCCAAACTGCTCTCCACGGCATCTGCCTTATTACCATACACTTCCACCTTAACTGGCGGGCCGAACTGTTCTGTATTACAGAACGTCTTCCTCCTGTTGTCATTGCTTTATCACAACATCCCAATTTCCAACCTCGGGGAGCAGGATTTCCCCACCTTACCTCCAGTGCTCTCTTGTAGTCACCCAAATGAAAGGCAGAGTACCCAATCCAAAGGTCAGCATCTTCCTCCTGCTCGCCCACGTGCCGCTTAAACTTTGTGGAGAAGAAAAGAAGGTAAGAATTCTGTCAGCTGCCGCACAGTCAGTTTGTAACGCCCCCGACACAACCAAAGTCATACCAGCCCATCCTGGATGGTTTGCCTGCTGTGGATTCCACTGGGGTGAGCTGCTCCCAGGTTTCTGAGGGGAGCAGCAGGCAGCCCTCACACCAAGCCTGGAGGGGAAGAGCTGCCCCCACAGGGCCTAAGGGGTGCGGATGGAGGCTGGGGGGCACAGGGCAGGGCTCCCCTGGCCGCACAGCCGTGTCGGGCACAGGCCTGGCAATGCCGGTACCGCTCTCCCGAGGCCGTTACCTCCAGCAAGGCGATCGCGCCGGTGAAGTCCCTCAGGGCCAGGAGCTCTTCCAGCTGCGGCACCTTCTTCCCCTTCTTCCTGCGCCTGTCTCCCGGCGGTGGGGTACCCCCCACGGCCGGCTTGGCCCGGGAGAGCATCTGGGCAGAGAGCAGAGCGGAGACGGGTCAGCGCGGGGCCTCAACGGGGCTTCCCCCACCCGAGGTGGCGGACGCGCCGCGCCCGCCCCGCCGCCGGTGCTCACCATCTTGCCGCCAGCCCCGAGCTCGTCGCTCCGCCGATGGCGCCGTTGCCAGGGCAACCGCGGGACGGCGGAAGGCGGCGGCGGCGGCGGCTCAGCCCCGAGAGCAGCGGCGAAGAGGAGCCGGCTGGAGACCGGCGCCGCCCCCCAGGGTTCCGCCTCCGCCTCGGCTGGCGTCGGTCTCCGTAGCGACCACGGGGGGAGGGGGTCGGACCCTCATCAGACTCTCCGGCTGCTGGCACCCCGGGCACGTCGGCCCCTGTGACTTGCGGTTTAGTTCCAGCTGCTGGCACGTACACCTCCTTGCACACACACGTGCAGAGCAGGCAAAGAGTTAGAAATGGAGTTTAAGATGAAGAGGAGGCGCTGCGCCATGAGGTGCAGGGCACGGCCGGATGAGCAACTGGTTCGCACGCCTCCAGCTCCTTTTATCCCCTTGTCCTGTGTCCCGTACTGCTTCCTCCCCAAACTCCCTTGATCTTTTCCTTTCCCCACCTTTGGTCCTTCGCCTAAACAACCCATAGTAAGTCTTGTGCCATCCCAAAATGCTCTTCCCTGGCATGCCATCATGAGTCTCGTAAGTCAGCACCCCCCCTGTGTCTGTAAGGGGATCCAGAGTGCTTCTCCCATTGATCTTGATGGGCTGATCGCTCTCCTGTGGCAGCCCTGTGCGGGAGGGAATCCCACAGCGGTGTGTATTTTTTAGTAAACATAGCCACTCCATCCATATTTCTGTAACTATAAAGATGGAGAGCATAATACATGTCATGGTTTAACCCCACATGGCAGCTGAGCACCACACAACCGCTCACACCCCCCTGATGGGTTGGGGGAGAGAACTGGAAGAGTGAAAGTGACAAAACTCCTGGTTTGAGTTAAAGACAGTTCAATAAGTAAACCAAAGGCCTTGCACACAAGCAAAGCCAAACAAGGAATTCATTCACCACTTCCCATCGGCAGGTGCTCAGCCATCCCCAGGAAAGCAAGGCTGCATCATGTATAGCAGTTACTTGGGAAGACAAGTACTGTAAGTCCCTATGCCCCCACTTCCTTCTTCCCCAGCTTTATATGATAAGCATGATGCCACATGGTATGGAATATCCCTTTGGTCTGTTGAGGTTGGCTGTCTCAGCTGTGTCCCCTACCAACCTCTTGTGCACCCCCAGCCCACTTGCTGGTGGAGTGGAGTGAGGGGCAGAAAAGGCTTTGACTCTGTGCAAGCACTGCTCAGCAATAACAAAAACATCTCTGTATTATCAACAGTGTTTTCAGCACAAATCCAGAACAGAGCCCCATACTAGCTACTGTGAGGAAAATCAACTCTATCCCAGCCAAAACCAGCGAAATATAAAATGTTAGGTATGTGTGTACGTTTTATCTGCATACAGTGTCTGATCTCTCTGTCAAACTCCAGATAATATTCAAAGCCAGCTTGTTTCCTGTAGCATCTTGGACATTGCAGTTTGCTGCGAATAAAAGAGATCTCTCCTAGTTACAGAGGAACACCGTGTGGGGGCATTCACAAAACTTTCATTTTCCTATTGCTCGAATCGCACCATTAGCAATTCTAGTGCAGTGGACCAATACATTACCCTGCTGCTGACAACTCAACTAGCAAAAAAATACATGTCCATGGACAGGACTAATGAGCTATCTGTATTTCTACCATTTTTCCTTCCTTGCCAAGAAAGACATTTTGCACTCCATTACAAAAAAAAGAGGTTTTTTGTATGAATAAATATATCCTGTCACACTGCGATCGTGTAACGTAGCCCAGCAATAAAGAACTGCATGCTGCTTCTGCAGAGCGTGGGTTCCACATTCGCCTTCTCCCAATCACTTGAAGATGGCTTGATCCAGGGATGATACACCCTGCTTGCAACTGTCCCTGAGAGGGCATTCTGCAGCCAGGAACCATGGGAGCACAACAGCACCGTGATGGTGTCCCTTGCTTATGAATGTGCTTTCATATCACAGGCCATAAAGAAGGAAGGCAAATAATCCACTCTCCCACAGAGGATTTCTCTGCAAGAAATTCAATTTTGAGTTAGTCGCTCAAAGTGATAAAGAATGTGTGCCAGTGATTTAGTCTCCTATTACAGGTCTTCTCTATTAAGTGAGGTGTTATTTCAGTCAGGAGGAAATTAATTTTCCATAAATAATTCTGAAATTATTTGCCTTTCCAGAGATTTTATTTTAAGTGGGGCTTTTTATGGTGTCAAGATTGTATATATAGACCAACTCATAATACAGACATATGTCCCCTTATCAGTTGTCTAGGATTTTCTAACTGCAAAAAAATGTCAACAGTCTAAAAGGCTGAAGAATCTCCGCTATCAGAGCCCTGTGAAATCGAGAAAAACATCTAGATTGACAGGGATATTGTAAGATGCCTTTTTCCTTTCAGATCTTAAACAATGCCTCAGAAGTACTTCATTTCTAACTGAAAGAAAATAATAATAGTTGTAAATACCTCACAGTAATTTTCAGAGTTGCCATAGAATATCCTGGCTCTGTACAGCAAGCAAGGAAAACGGAAGGTTTTGGTTTGAGGTTTTTTTACTATACAAATGTGACATAACTGGGTAAAGGAGAAGAAACAGAAGGAGCAGAAGGTGACAGTGATGAAGGTGTTATATTTTTGTCTGAAATGCAAGCAAGCAGAGAGTACAATTAGGCAATATTCTTATTTTTTAAAAAAAGTAGCTGAAAATACAAATTTACTACATTGCTTTCTTCCATTTTTTTTAATATAGATTCTTTCACAAGATCCTGCTGTTCTAAGAATCAACACACTGAATGCAGCTAAAGTATGGAAGGAAGCGCTCAGCTTCTCCACTGGTTTCTCCCATTTCCCAGTGGCTTCCTGAATTCTTAAGGGGTGGGTCCAGAGCTGGGGAACGTGTGAGAGCTAGCACATGTGCAGTGCCAGTGGGTTAGCCGTGGGCACAAGGACGGTATCAACCCAGACAAAAAGTGTTAGCAGCCAAACCAGTTCCCTTTTTACTCGCAGACAGTGTCTTGCATGGCACCAGTGGGACTCTAGCATCAGTCTGCAGTGTGTGTGGGATTTTCTTGACCGAAAGTTTTGTGATCATGCGGAGTGGGCAGTGCTCAGAAGCATGAAGTGTTTCTCTGCCGCCAGCTCTCTGCCTGTCAGTGGCAACTCAGATGGAAGAGATCTTCTAACCTTAACTATGCTTTGCAGGCAAGTCCCTATGCACTGCCTGTACCCAAGGCAGTTTTTGTTGCCTCCAACAAAACCTCCAAGGTTTTTGTTGCCTCCAAAAACATTGTGTTCAACTGAGCTTCAACTTACCTGCAAGAGGACAAAGTAAAAATGTATTCTAACTGGACATAATGGTCTGGCTTTCAATTACAAAGCTGGAGATGTCACATGTAAAGTAGAACTGTTGGTTACATTTAATAGCAAGGATCCTTCTTATCAGCTTCACCATGAGTTGTTCTAGCACATTCTCAGCGGGCAAAGCTGTGAGTCTGCCTGTCAGATCATTCCCTCACAGGTGAGGTCTATGGCAGTAGTAAAGGACAGTGTGGTGAGTTTGGTTGTGATCGTAATCAATGAAAACCATAGACTCTGCCATCAGAAGGGCTTGTGATGATAAACTGCACAACTCAACAGGCAGGCCATGGATTGAACACGGCGTAAAAATCATCTCCTAATTTGTATAAGTGCTACCTGTACGTAGTGTGTGAGCAATATAAGAAGGGGGCAAAATTCTAGAACTTGGCATTAGGGCAATTGGTGTGGACTCTGCATTCAGGAGTGGTCTGAAACCCATTCCGAGCAGTATGAGTCTCCATTCATATCTAATGTTCACTAAAGTCAAATGTGTAGGAGGTTACATGTAATTTAATCCTGTATTCTCACCAGCATCAAATTGACCAAAATATTCTTAGCACGTCTGGTGTAGAAATTACTACTAAGATGCAGACCAGAGTAGGTAGAGATGTTATAATATTTTCCTCATATGAAATGCCAAGACACTTCATAAATTAAAGACAAGTAGTTCAGCTACTCGATTAATAATGCTGGAAAACTGCTGCCGTTCTTACCATCTCCATTCTCTCAGCCAGTGGCCTTATCTTGGAGGTTGTGAGCTGTAAAATGATTAATGATCATGTTTATTCCTCCACAGAACTGCTGGGAGAGAGGGAATTGACTTACGCTGATAGCAGCAAGAGGGAAGTCATGCACCTGTGCCTAAACACCAAGATAAGCATCGGAGAGTGTAATGAGTGTTTAAATAAAAAATCAGAGAGTGGAAAGTGAGATCTAAGAAAAGGAGAGAAAGGAGGGGAAGAAAAGGAACAAAATGTGGAGAAAGGAAAAGCAAGAAGTGGAAAAAATCATAACATAATCAAATCGAGAGGTTAGGAAGTGACCTTTGCATCGTCAACAACCACATGCTTCAATTTCCATAATGTCTGGGTAAGATCGTGAAGATCATGTTTTTTCAGTAATGATGGTTAACCATGTTCTGCCTCTTGTACCTTTGAAAGTGCGTCTGACAACAGCTCAAGATAAATGATAGGTAAAAGTGAGAGCAATGAAATGCTCCCCTGCTACAAATCCCCTGAGGTGAGTAAACAGGAAATGATTCCTTTAAAAGCAAAGAACTTGAAGAATAAGTGCTTCATTTTTATGGACTCAGCAACATCTGAGCCTTAATCTGCCCTGGACAGACCACCCAGGTGGAGAGAAGGTGAAATACAGGTTGACAGCAAAGACCAGCCTGCAGAGGTGGCAGATCACGTACGTGCTTAATGGCCTTGTTGGGTCTCTATTGCCCAATTCAAGAAAGCAAACAGCAGTCACGTCAATTAAAGACCTCTAAATGATGAAATGAAAATTCATTATTTTTACCTCTATTTTGCTACGGGAACCTCTTTCTTTGGTTTTACTGATGTTTATGTCCGCGATTATATGGACTTGTGGGAACTGCACCTTCAGTTTTTTGTGATACTTCCAGCACCCAGCTTGTCATCAAGGTTCAGTTGAGTTAATAAAAGGAACTTAAAAGCTGTCTTTGTATTTGATTTCAGTGTCCATTTAGGTAAGGTTTCGGAAGTTTATGTGGGCTGAACCAAGGGAGAGGAAGTGAGACAATCCTCTGATCCAGTACAAGTCAGTGTCAGAACTGAAAATGCAATGCATGATTAGCTGGATCCACACAAACTTACCCAAGCCAGAAAGCCACATCATTCCCAGTGCTATGTCCCAGTTGCACTGGTCCAGGACGTGTGCTGATATATCTGCACAGTATTCCACTGCCATATGGATTTACAGGATCAAGCGTGCACTAGCTTGAAGATCTTGTAACTCCATCCCATCACATAGTATATTACAGGTATATAATGGTTAATAAAAACAGTTTAAGGAAACGGAAGTATGTGTCCAAGACATAAATCGTTACACACCGGAGCCATTTACCTTTGTAAGAAAAACCAGGGCAGAGGTTTGCACATTACAGATAGCTTACATCTGTCACTTGACAGAGCTGTATCCTGCCGAGTCTCGAACAGAGGATAACTCTTACGCTGAAAAGACATCTATGTCCTGCCACTGTGGAAATAACGTCCTTTAGAGAAGGAGTACAAAATCAGCAGTTAAGAGGAAAGACTTCTTACTATTTATTTTGGTAGTATACAAGTTAGATGGATGAATAATATTCACTTCAAAGTGTGTATGTGTTAGGAAAGGGTTAAAAGGAAGAAGACTTTCTTATTTGAGCTGCATATTTATGACATATCACATATTTAGCATAATCTTCTGGTATGTGACAACGTAGATCAATAGGAAGATGGGGCCACCACCCAAACTGCTGAGGGTGTGATGCAATTCCAATTAAAACTTTTCTTATCCTTGCCTGTAGATTTCCTCTTACTAGATTCGTAACTTCTGATGAGAACAGTCAGTGCTTTGCAGTGGAATCCCACTCTAGTCTGTGGTAGCAACTATGAACTCCAAGAACAGACCTGAACTCTCAATAACGCAAGGGAATGACAGTAGGATGAGGACTTTTACATTATCAGGAGCTGTACTGGATCAGGATCATGCTGTGCTATCAGGTTTGTTGTTTATCAGTAGACAGTTTCAGTCCTGATGAATAATATTCGTAAATGACACTGAGAAAATGTGCTGGTTTTGATTGGGATAGAGTTAATTTTCTTCACAATAGCTAGTACGAGCCTATGTTTTGAGTTTGTGCAAATAAGAATATTGACAATACACTAATGCTTTTAGTTGTTGCCAAGCAATCTTTACATTAAGCCAAAGACTTTTTTTAGTTTTTCATACTGCAACTGTGTTCCCTTTACAAGAAGCTGGGAGAAGACACAGGCAGGACAACTGACCCAAAGTGACCAATGGGATATTTCATGCCATAAAACATCATCCTCTGTATATAAATTGGGGGGCAATTGGCCAGGGGGCTCTATTTCTTGCTCTCTGGCTCTCACTGCTTGAGGACTGGCTGGCCATCAGTTGGCAGGTGATGAGCATCTCTGGATCTGCTGGGTTTTGTGAAATTTTCATTCTGTATCTTCTCTCTCCTGTCTGAGTGGTCAAAGGGAAATAGTGATTTGTAATTAAGTAAAAAGGAAATTAGGCTACATGCCAGTAAGAAGATCCTAAAAATTAATGTGGTAAAGGTATTGGAGATACACAGTGCCTCGTTCTGAATACAGTTGCACTTTTACAATATGAACTGGACAGGCAAAGGGACTCTGTGATGCCCCGTTGGCCTATCATTCCCATTTTTCAAGACTCTCAGACTCTGTACAAATAAGAAGCTATTGAAATGAGGAAGGCCCTGTCACATGCACCATTAAAAAAGCCTGGAAAATGTTCTGTAGACCATAATATTATGCAGAATGAGAGACTTAGAGGAACAACTCTCTGTTGTGTGTTTTCTTTTTCCCTTCTGGTTTCTTTTTCTTTGTCTGAGTGTCTTTGAATATTCCAGAAGACAGAAGGAACCTCTCAGAGTAGTTTTAGCTCAGGAAGTTGGTGCTGATCATCTGTTTCAAATACACCCTATAATATCTGGTTCTTTATTACCCAATAAAACAGAGGGCAGAGCAAAGAAATAGTGCTGCAGAATCAAGCACTAAGAATCACTTTTCCCTAAAACCAATGATACAATGCTCTGGTGAGTTAATTTGAGTTGGTGGTTCTAATCTAACACAGATTATAAGAACACCCACAGAGGCCTATTATGGTGTTCTGTAGTTATGTGATATACACACAGGTATTATTGTTGTTGGCAAGGGACTGAATTTTGTCTTCAGACAAATAAATACAGGGCCTGCCTATCTGAATCTTAATTGTCCCTGTGCTTCTGAAGGCAGAAGAAGTGATAAACTACAGGGTTTGTAGTCAATGACTCAAGAGGAGACCTCCGTTAGCTGTTAATATATCTAGGATTACAAAGATGAGGTACTCCAACTGATGTACACCTAAGAACTGACTTTTTGGATAGATACTTGCACATAGCGAAGACATTTAATGCTGGGATCTTTTTTTACCTTTCTGACAAGATGGTAACAGTAGCTGATGCCTAGAAGCCACAGCTGGAAAAAATGCACTGGGCATCACCTTGTTCCTTAGAAGGTGATTAAACCTCGACTCTTAAGAGAGAATAAGTAGTTCTAGAAGATGTGTTTTAAAGACATTTTTCGGATAAATTCTGTGGCTTATCCTGGGAGTGTCAGGAGAGGTTACCTTAGGCAGGATATTCCTGGTGTTTGAGTCTCTTTCTCCATTTCTCCATGTCATCACGTTCCTCCAGGGGAAGGCAGAGTCATTTACACTGCCTTCAGGATGCTCCCATTCTTGTAGCTCTGTTGCAAGACAGTATTTCTAATTAAACCTGCAGTTGCCTGTAGGAGTCAAAAAACCTTTAAAAAATTTTTCTCTGAGACACATTTTGTCTTCTAGGTTTCTGAACTGTATCCCTCCCTGAGAAATCTTTGAAGTGTGAGAGCTGGCTCACGGTTGGAGAAAAGTTACTGAGATACCAGGGGCAGTGCCCTGAAGAGATATGGAATAATTTTTTGAGTATCTGGCTGGTTTGTGTCACTGGTAACCTCTTGGTTTTATAGACTTCTAGATTGAACATGACAAAATAATTGGACAAAGTTGGCTGTGATTCTTGGGAGCTTAGCTTCATTCTGCAGCCAGGGCACAGAATGGACTAGCATTAGTGTCCCACCTCTTCTAGTCCCTGGGGTCTAAGTATCCCTCAGGCACAGGCAGCAACAAACACAAATATACAGAAGTTTTTCCTATTGCCTCTGGCAGGCCCATCAGATTTTGTGCTTTATCACTCACTTGTCTACCTTGTCTTCTCTCCACCCTCGTGATCATCTACAGTATCAGTAGTTCTCAGGTTTACAGCATGACGACAGAGCTTTTCTTTGTCTCTCTCTTATGCCATGAAGCAGATCTAACCAATCAGTCTGCCAGGTCACTGTGTCTGATGTGCAAAGCCCTGGGGTACAAGAGAACGTGTGGTGTTCACTGGTTCCAGGGAGTGCTTGCTTCACCTCAGCTGCAGCCTCCTGCCACCCTCCTCAGATGCTTACGGCGTGCTCCCACCATGGGACTTGATGCTGGGACACTACACACACCAAGCAATTAAAAATTTGAGAGGTCAACAACTCATTTATAACATGTTCTGGCTGGGGACTCCCTGTGGCACCATGATGGCAAGGGGCAAGTGGGAGAGTAAAAAGAAATGCTGTGCAAAGGCTACAGTTAATTTTACCTTTTGTTTTTAAAGAACATTTTTGCTATGAAAACCAAATAAATACATGAATAAATAGAACACCATGGAGACCTCAGTGCTATTACATACTCCCTGTGAGACCAACAGTGTAAAATATTCAGTTCTACTTGCATTATCCATGCTGGTTAACTGTTTCTATCAGATAGATAGGCTAAGGAAAGTATAAAAATGCAAATCTTGCCCTGCTGAAGTTAATGACAAATCTCTTACTGACTTATATGGGATAAGTTTCAAGGACTTTGTAAATACCCATAAAACAGGGCAGTGATGAGCAGGTGATATCAGCATGAAAGCTATATTCCATTCTTAGACTGTGGCTCTAGCCAGCCATACTAGTCCAGATGTTTACATGACGGACTGCTAATTTGAATTACTGTATTACTAATTACAAATGCTAGATTAGATATGCTGAGGTGTTCAAGGTCTGCTCTTAAATGCTGGCTCATGGTGTCCTCTGTTGTTGGGTGTAAGAAAGAGTCATGCAATAGTTGTTTGGTACTAAAATCATGTAAAAAGTCTGTGCAAATATATTTGAAGTGCATGCAACACCTTTTAAATACAGTCTTTGAAAGATAACATGGAATTGCATTTCTGGTTTATACCAAAAGCCCTGTTATTTACACTGTTGCTGATTATTTTCCTTGTTTGTCTTAAAATTCTTTCAAGAAAGTAATAAAAGAAAACAGATTCATTAGCTAACAGCCTCCGTCCAGGTTTCAGTAGAAAAGCAGGAGGTGCTGTAGTGTGCACAAACACGCCAAAGTCAGACCAATCATCACATTAGTGCTTTATTTAAATTTGCCTGTTGATTCCTTTTATCTTGCAGTTCTTTGTGCCCAGACTTATCCATAAGGCTTGTGGTGGTTTTTTCTGTCTTTCCTTCATTCTGATTATCATTCCTGAGACCATTCTCAGGAAAAATGCTCAGGAAAGCCCACGAGCCCTACACCGGAACAATACCACAATGTCCTTTAGTGTGTGCCTTTTACTGATGCCATTTATAACTTGGCTTTGCTCCCACAGGTCTGAGATCTGGCCTTCAGCTTTGCTAACCTTTACCTGATGCAAGAGGTTGCATGGATATGTTAGGCACCCATTTGAGGATCCATGTGACAAGGTGGGATGCCATCCCTGTGCTGACTGGGGCAGACCTGGGACGCTTTGGTGTGCAATACTGGGTGGGTACAAGTTGACAAACTTTGTCCTGAGTCTACTCTGTAAGTAGAAATAAAGGCTTTGGTCTGGAGGACTTCAAGTCAGACATTTTTGCCAACACAAAAAGTGCTTTGATGGTAAAAGCTAAAGGAATGAAATCGGTAACTTAGCACAAAAGAAAATATACCCTTGATTTATGAGCCCAGCCAGCAGAGATGGTGTGGCAATGAAACCAGAGATGCAGGGCAACGCAAACATGAAGCAACCATCTGGTTTCCTCTGGGCTTTAACGGACCTTGTCATCTTTACAGTCCATTTGAGCCCTCCACTTCCTTCTCTCAGCTCATCCCTGTGATGAAGAGTTAGTGCCCTTATCAGGCGAGGCTGCAGGTAATGCTTCAGTTTTATAGTCTCAGCCTTTCCATGAGCAAACATTCACAGCAACCTTTAGCCTCTCTCCTTTCCTGAGTTTTGCTGTTGCTAGTTTTTCACAAAGAGAGGTGCCACCTACTACACCAGAGGGGCGGGCAGGGGCGAAGGCAGGTAGGGGGATAGGGAAGGGCCTGAGAGAAGGATCGTACAGCGTCTTTGAATCTACGGCGTGGAGATCTCTTTCGTCCTGCCCAGGAACAAAACCCATGTAGAGTATATGAAAGAAAGAAGGTTGGAAGAGAAAAAGAAGCAAGACAGAACACACAATAGGTTTAAACTGAGCAATAATGAAGGAACGGATGTTGGGTCTGTTGGCCCTTTGCCCTTTGTTTTTCTCACTCCAGCTGCTGCAGCAAGTTGATTCAAATAAGTGTAGCAACAACAATTATGTGATCAATGTAATGCTCATGAATTACTCGGACTTCCCAACAACTGCTGATAATTTGAAATTAGCTGTGAATCAAGCCTTGGAAAAGTTACAGAATGAATTCCAGACAACAGGTAAGGTAATGAGCCTTGGTTAACTTTCTCCTGGTGGTTTCTTGTTGGACTTTGTGCCACAGCTTTCTACTCTTCTGGCCTTCAGCACACTGCTCCTCAGACAGGCTCCTTGCCTGTCCATTCACCTTATGCAGATCTTACAGAAATAATGACCTCTCTCTATAAAAACAGAAGTGCTCTACAGATGGACCATATCTGCTTTTGTGGTGTTTGGGCAGACTCTTCCTCTGTGCTTTGCTGGAGATGTTAAGTTGGGATTTGGAACATGGGCATTGCTGAACTGGATCAGAAAAGACCAGGGATACATCTAGTGCAATAACTGGGATGCCCTTGCTTCCTCTCAGGGCTGAATTAGCCTCTACTTTCTGAAAGTAATTTTCCTCTTGACCCCATGTGCTGATCACATTATGACTTGAAGTGTGAAGGATTCACAGTCCATATGTTTTTCATTCCTTTAGAGCCACTGCAGATGATGCTTTTATTTATTTTGATATTTTACCTCTCCTTTCAATATTATCAATCTACTGTCACTCTCTAGAATATCGTGGGAAAAAGAGTTTCCAAAGAAATTATACCTATTCCCTTTCTGCCCTCTAGCTAAAGAGATTTTGTTCAATTTTATTGGAAAGTGGTCTCTCAGTTACTTCCTACAGAGCCTTAAAAAAATGTCTCTAATAATGGCCAACACTAAAAGTGCTTTTTACTGGAAGTACTAACACTCGGCAGAAGAAGTCAGCAGTCATGCTGGACCAGATGTTACAATCTCATCCTAAATAGTGGGGGATAGGTGGTGGGTTAACTTTCTAGTAGCTTTTTGGTGGGAGACATCCTAGCATAAGACTACTCAGACCTGTGTCAGAAGAAGAGGGATACATAGTGTTAGTGGCTATCTGCAACTCATGAAGATGTTTACTTTTACCTTTGCATTACAGGAGCAAATGTTACAGTCAATGCCACCTTCAACAGCTTCACCTCATCACTCTATGTCTCAACAGGCTGTCATACCAGCACCTGTGAAGGCGTGGAGCTCATAAAGGAAATATATGTGAGTAGCAGGCTGCTTTACACTGATTTCCTTACAACACAAGACTTTTTTCTTTCTGCATGTGTGTGCATGTGTGTGTCTGTCTTTCCTTCTTAACTTTTGATCCTGTTGTTCAGCTCCAAACAAATTTGACAGGGAAGTTAAGTTTTCAAACAGAAGATGTTCTGTAAGTTTTGTGAAGACAAGCAAACAAATACTGGAGAGGGATTCTATGAATGTTTCCTGGAGGCTGTCATTAGACATTTGATGGCAGTGCCAGCTAAAGCAGCCTTTTGCTTCAGGCTCTTTTCCCTGTGCTTAAGTTGTCCTCTTTTCTATATCTGTACAGCTCTTTGTATGGCTACAGAGCCAAAGAAAACCCTTAAAAAAAGAGAAACAAACTCAAACAGCCCAAGCAGAGCAAAAAAGGTTCATTTTCAACTGGATCAGATCCTGATCTGGTTCATGATCAGTTTACACAAAATACATAAAGGAGGGAGCTGTGTGAGGATGGGCACATGGGCAGAGAGATTAGGCTGGCAAGGATACCAAAGAAACGCGTGTGGAACTATGCCCAGAGGGCAAAGATAAAGTGCTCACTTCTCACTAGAAATCACAGAAGTCACGTGGGAAAAACTATGTGAATGCCCTAGTGGGAGGAAAAGGTTCAGTTAGAATTGGTGCCTTACAAGAAGCTGTGTTTTGGTGGATTTTCTTATGCCTAATATCTGTCATCTCTGAGTGAAGCTTAGTCAATCCAATGTGCATTCTCAAATCTCCCAATGTATGAACACATGCTATAGTCTTCATTAAGAAGTCGTCCCTCATGACACACAAAGCTACTGGTCAGGCCTCATTTGGTGGTCATGGAAGGATTTTTTTTGTCATACAGGCTTCATGTGTACATAACTAATAATTTTTCTGATACACAGTATCTTGTACTTTCAGGCCCTCTGTCTTCTGCAAATGCAATCACTGTTGGGGTGTGTAATTTCCCATGTGCAATTGTAACAACTGCAACATTTTAAGCCTAACTTGCTGTCTGTCTCATACTGAAGGTCACTCACAGGCACTGTTCTGTCCTCTGCCTTTTCTTAGCTTTCTGTGATTCCTCCCTCCTTCATTCTAGGTTTGTTCTTTTAACCTTTCTGTAGCTTCTTTGCTACCCTTTTCTTGCTTTTGCTGGGTTAGTTTTGTGCCTCCTTCTCAAACCCTAAAGTTTTCTTCATCCTCCCATTCTCTTCTCTCTGCCAGTCCTCTGCTCTGACCCCACTACTGACCCTTTCTGATCCCTTGCAGAATACTGGCACACTTGGCTGTGTCGTCATAGGACCTGCTTGCACTTATGCCACCTACCAAATGGTCTCGTAAGTACCACCTCTTCCCCCTAATATTGTGATGTTAAAGGTAGCAACTGCTGAACAAAGTTGTTCTGTGTGCAGCAAACCAGCAGAGACTTTGGGGTTTAGGATATATCAGACACCTCAAGGTCTACAGTCATGGTAGTAAGACCCTTATGCATAGCCATTATGTTTGGTAAGAAGAAAAAAATCCCCTTCCAAAGCCTATTGATGAAATCCCATTGCTGGCAGGGAAAATATTCTAATTGCTGACAGTAAGTTGATTGATTGATTAAGGGCTCAAAAGACTTAATTCTTCAGCAGCTGTAGCAGGAAAGAGATGTTAGCTTGGGGCATGTAGATATCGCAGCACTGCAGCAATAGGGGTCCTTCTGGGCGGGTGTTCAGTCACTGAGAGGGGCCTGAGGTACATGTGTCAAGAGATCCAAGGCCCCAGCCACCGTCAGTAAAGAGCGTTTAGATAGGGAGCAGCCAGTTTCATCCTAACTCTTCTGCCTGACTAAGCACTCCCGAAGAATGCATCTCTACTATCGTATTATACATGACACTGTGTAATCCTATTCTGTATTATATTATACATTAATATGTTCATTCTCAGATACTAGGAAAAGTGTAAGCTGAACCTGCAGACTTCTAGCATGTGCCAGTTAAAAACCCTGCATCAGTCCTGACGCACAAATCCATATTGTTACTCATGTGAATCACTTCCCTCTTTAAACTTCTGTAGCATTTTGGTTTCACTGAGAGATACTGAGAAGACTGAGACAAAGCTTTATCTGCTATTAGCTCTATACTTTTCTTTGCCTGGCATGACCAGAAGTGAATACAGTGTTACAACACGTGATCGATTTACAGAAGTACCAACAGAATAAATCTTACATATGTATCAGACCATGGTAAAATATTATGCAGTATACCTCATTTTATCCATTGTGCCTCCTAACTTTATGTTTGTTTTTCTAACTGCTGGACATGGAGCTGCCCAGACTGATGCCAAAGTCGTTTCCTCAGACTGACGCAGTTAGGCAGTAACGAGTATGAACAGTGGAGGTTTATGCAAAGCAATGAAGGACCAGCGCTAACCAAGAAGCCGCTGGCGTTTGCCCATGGTGCAATAGCTTTGCAAATCAGAACGAGTGCCTGATTTCACAGCACTTTAAGTGTGGGGAGGGTGCTCCAAGGGCGGCAGGATGGGAGTGTGCAGGGCCTGGACAGTCAGTGACACTGTTAACTGCAAGAGCTCTGTGAGCCCAGCAGCTGCTGGGGTGTTGCAACAGAACAGTGGAAGTAACAAGCGTGGTTTGGGATTAGCCCGACTGTCTGCCTCCCGCTCCTTCACCATCTCTAATTCAGAAAATCACTGGGCAGTGATTAATGGGATGACACTTAACAAGTCCAAATGCCAGATTCTGCACCCAGGATGGAGTAACTTTGGGCACAAGTATAAACTGGGAGAGGAGTGGCTGGAGAGCAGCCCTGCAGAAAGGGGTCTGGGGGTGCTGGTCCACAGCAGGATCCGTGTGAGTCAGCAGTGCCCTCGCAGCCCTAAGGGCAAACGGCATCCTGGGGTACATCACACACAGCATTGCCAGCTGGGCAGAGAGGTGGTTATCCCACTGTACTCAGCGTTGGTGCAGCCTCACTGTCAGTGCTGTGGGCAGTTCTGGGCCCCACAGTTTCAGAAGGATGTGAAGGTCCTTGAATGCGCCCAGAGGAGGGCAACAGAGCTGGTGACAGGGCTGGAAGGCATGTCCTCAGCGGAGCGGCTGAGGACTTTGGCCTTGTCTAGTCTGGAGAGAAGGAGGCTGAGGGGCGACCTCATTGCTCTGTGCAGCTTCCTGAGGAGGGGGAGTGGGGTGCTGAACTCTTCTCCCTGCGATCCAGTGATAGGACATGTGGGAATGGTTCAAAGCTGTGTCAGGGGAAGTTTAGACTGGACATTAGGAAGCATTTCTTCACTGAGAGGGTGGTCAGACATCAAAACAGGCTTCCTAGAGGGGTGGTCGATGCCCCACGCCTGTCAGTGTTTAAGAGACATTTGGACAATGCCCTTAATGACATACTTTATCTTGTGGTCAGCCTTGAACTGGTCAGGCAGGTGGACTAGATGATCATTGTAGGCCCCTTTCAATTGAAATGTCCTTTCTATTCTATTCTATTCTATTCTATTCTATTCTATTCTATTCTATTCTATTCTATTCTATTCTATTCTATTCTATTCTATTCTGTCAGAAAAATGTCCATTTCATTAGTGAAATACTTTACCTGGCATTATTTATTATATCATCTGTGTCTGTTTCTGTTACAAGTATAAACCCTGTAATTTGGTAAGTGGGTTTTACCTGGAAAATAAAGTTTTGTCACAATAATGCCAACAACTCTAATGGCCATGGTTTTTGCAGGCAAAATTCCCTGTCACAAACAACCATTTTGAGTCTAGTCTGCAGCATCTAGGAAAATACTTTTATCCCTAAATACTTATTGTCTCTGTGGATAAAAAAAATATAATTGTTTTACAAATTCCCTGCCAGCAGAGCGTTTCCTTAGTTTTTCTCCCTGACTGCTGCTGTTGTACAGCTCCTAAAGTATTTTCTAGTGAAACTAAGAGACTGAGTTGTGGGAGTAAAGTTTCTTTGATGGCAAAAAGCTGTCATCCTCTTGCACTGCCCCAGTAAGAGATCAAATCCATCCCACATTAATGGCAACCAGGGAGCAGAATCGGATGAGTCCTGGAGCCTTGGAACTCTTGTCACAGCCCTTGGGCTGAAATGGTGCGAGGTACCCAAAAGAGCATGGGGAACTGGGGGCAGTGAGAGTAGCTAGCTGGACCAGTTCTACAGGGCTTTTCAGTTCCAATACTAACCTGAACGCTGCTTGTGCTCTTGAGTAGCCTTCTGTTTCATGTTCAAATTGCTGTTAAACTAATGGAGGGCCCAAGAGGAAAGGGAGCTAAGGATGGAAATCGTGTGGTAGCTGCGTTGGTGAGACAGCAATCTGTTCAGACTTGTCCTCTTGTCTCTCCCTTCAGAGTTGAAACAATACTGAGCCTGCCTCTGATCTCTGTCGGGAGTTTTGGACTGTCCTGTGACTACAAAGTAAACCTAACCCGCCTTCTGATCCCAGCCAGGAAAGTGAATGAATTCTTATATTATTTTTGGAAAGAATCTCGGCTGCCGTTCAAAACCATAACCTGGGAAACTGCCTACATTTACAAGAGGAACAAGAGGAACTCAGAGGCATGCATCTGGTAAGATCCAGATCCACCTCTGACCCAGCTGTTGACAAATTCTGTCGTCATCCTTGGACAAGGTTCTTACAAGCTGTCCTTCGAGTCCTACATTTCTGGGGTGCCTTATGGCTATCAAGAAACGAGAGAAGGAAAAGATTAATTATACCCTTCAGCTGTACTGCATATCTGAATGTTTCACTCAGTCTACTTTTAAGTATTCTCAAGCCTTTGCTTTTCCTGTGCACAGCATAGCCCACATGTCCCTCCTGGAAATACCTGTTTGCTACATTCTTGATATAAATAGTGTGACATGAGAGGCTCCTCCATCGGGCTCACCATAGGTACCTTTTTAGGGCAGGGGTCTTACCAAGCTCTTGTAATGTTTCTCCCCATTAATGGCTTCAACCTGTGGGCACTATCGTTATTCCAAAACATTCCCAACGTTCAAACTGTATCTCTCTGAAGAAAATGACCCCCAGTGGTTGTGGAGTTTAAGCTCTCACCAGTGTGGGGCAAAGGAGACATCAGCCTGTGCTTGATTCTCAGGAATGCTGGGTTTTTTCCTTGCCTAAGTCCAAAGGCTGTTTTTAGTTAAATAGGCTCTTTAATGTACTGATATTTATCATTACTCTTCTATTTTTGACTCGTTTAATTTTCAGCTCATGCGAGTATTTCTATGTTCCTTTGAATATTTTTTCCCTGATTTTGGACATAAAATGCTGATTAATTAAAAAAAATCTTGTTTGTCCTAGTAATTTTATAAATCTCGCTTACAGGCAGCCAAGAATTAATGGAAATAACTTTTATTTAACTTTCCAATTCATAACCTGAGGAACTTGCAGAATTTTAAGCAAAATCTATGATGGTATGGACTTCAGAGTGATATAAGCATATATTTACATAATATTCTGCATAGAGATTTTATTTTTTTCTGAATTAAGGGGCCTAAAAACTGATCTCCAGTTCACTGTTGTGTAGATATTTAGGGACTTTTATTGAGTCCTCCTTATTTTTCAGTATAAGGAGCAACTTGATCACATGATGCAATTGCTATGATTACCTCTTTCATGCTTTGAAACATCAGTGCACTTTTCTTGTCTCTTACTACAACCCCTATTTCTCCATCTTTGCAGCTATAATTGCCAATGCATTACACACACTTTAGCTACATCCCTTTAATCCTGAAGGTTTAGTATCTTTCAGGGAAGTCAATGCATATAAGTTATTTCCCAAATGTTTCTTATCTTGTCATTATTAATACTTCTGTTCAGGACCTTCTTTATGACTTTAGAATTGTTCAAGCTCCTTTTCTTTATTGTTGAATTAACAACAACAACAACAAAATTAAAATTGAATTTATATCTCTACCCATTTTTCATCCTAATATAGTTGTAAAAGTGCATCTCACTCTGCTTTAATAGAAACTGTCAGCTTGAAGGTTTTTGAAACGTCTAATTTAAAAAAATCCATTTTTGCTAAAGCACAAGTTACACTGTATGGGCTAATTGTTTTCCCCATATATGTTTAAAAAAGGTGAATACCCACAATGGTAGCAAAATCAGGTTATGTCTCTACTATGCATATGTTCCTGTAAATTAATGGTTAATGATTCTGTTCCTGAAAAAAAAAAGGAAACAAAAGATATTTAGTAGTTTATAGGACTGGGATCTCGGTGTTGCTAGATCAAAATCTGAGCAGTTTGAAAACAAAGAGATTTCCTCTGGTTTTCCCTCTGCATTAACTTTATTTCAGACAGAATTTCTCTTCTCAGACACAACATGTTGAGGCAAGAATAGGATTTAGGAGTTGGCTGGTTTTGCTTAATCTTTTAGCTAGCTTTTGCTCACTTGATTTTTTTTTTCTGTCTTCATTTTTCCCCTTCAAGTTTCAACTGACTCAGTATAGGGATTTTTGTTGCTACTTGCCTTCCTTTGCTTCTTTCGCAGTCAGGGTACATGTGTGTTTTTTACCTCAGTTCTTTCTGCAGCTCCCTTTACTCCTTTGAATCTTCACGTGTGTCTTCTAAGATTACCAGTGATGTTTTAAACCAGCAGAGCTTCCTGACTCTGCCTCCCAGTTAGTCTCACTTACTGTAATTTCCCCATATCCCTGGTTTGTTTTCTTAATTGTTAATGTCTTATTACATCATTGTATTCGCCAAACCCACCCTTTGTACAATGGGGCTTAAATACCTCTGGGTGACTTCCCAAACAGTTCTGCCTTTCATGCTCTGTATTGATTTTCTCTCTTCTATTGCTGCAGCAGAAAATGTTCCATACTGCCTTACGAACACTCATGTGTGCTGTAAACAGCCTATCTATCTCCCATTTTGGGTTATTTAGGAGGATGTGAAGAGTTAGCAATTTTCTGACAATATTTGTGCTCCCTTGTGCCAGGTACATGAATGCGCTGGATCCTGGAATCACAGAGTTCTCTGAAAAACTGAAGTTCAAGGAGATTTTAAGGTCTTCGGAGCAGCTTCAAAAAACCGTGAAAGATCCAAATCGGAAAAGCAATGGTAAGCCGGGGCTGAGGGTGCACTCTGCTCTGCAGGTAAGTTGCTTTTCCCAGGGAATCCGACCTGCCTCTTAGTTACATTTTAGGGATAGTCTGGAGAAATGCAGATGTACCATTTCATGTGGATGCGAACATAAAATGGCACAAAGTTCCTAGATTCTACTCTGCATCCTCATAAAATGTGGGGGAACATACTGGTACCAGAGAGCTTTTGGGCTGAAATATCCCTTCTAGGCATAAGCTCCATTTTGTGAAAGATTCAGAAATCCAGGAATCACAACCTCCCCTAAGAACAGCCTTAGACACTACAAGAATGCTTAGCACAATACCATTCCTGTGTTTGCAGCCCTGGCACATATATGGGTCTCATTTGTGCTATCAAGGGGCACTTCTTCTGGAAGAGATCTATCTAAACTTGTAAAATGGATGAGTAAATACCTCACCTTCTCCTAAGACTAAGCACCTAGCATCAGCTGGCCAAGTGATTGTGAGAGTAATAAGTAAGCCAACAAAACTATTACTTGAATGCCATTTAACTGAGAAATGCTCGTATTCAGTAGCCCGTATTGCATCAGAACTGCTGATGCTTATTTGAGTGAGGTCACGGTAGTGCTCTGGTGCAATCAAAAAACAGTGCAGGTGTAGAGGCACCTCGTACCACTTCCCCTCAAATATCCTGGTCTTCCTGCAGAAAGGATGCAGCTCTGTGCCTGGGTCCCAGCAGAGCCCAGGTAATGTGTCTTAGCCCAGCATTGCTCTACTGCCTGCTACTCACGCGCAGGGCAGCAGGTGAATATCCTCTTCTTGTCTGTACCTTTCACCAGTCTGTCTCCATTTGTGTCCAATCTGTAGTGATCATCATGTGTGGCTCTCCAGATGACATCAGCGAAGACCTAGGGACAGGGGAAGTGGATAAGGACATTGTTATCATCCTGATAGATCTCTTCAAGTAAAGTATCACTTTTGCTTTTCCTCTCTTTTCTGCAGTTTGCTGAAGGATGGAGATAATGGAAACAGTCTGAGTGGAACTGTTTTGTAGAAGGAATGCTCTCTCACAAAATGATTTCCCTTGCTGTTTATCTAAGCTGCTTAGTGTTTAATTTGTGGCACATCCTCTACAATTCACTTTAGTTCACATAATAATTTCCTAGGGCAGTGACAGAACAGGTAGGGTTAACATCGTCCTGTGGACTCCTCAGTGCCATGAGAGAACCACAGAGTCTAAAGTCAGAATAGTCATGAACTGTTCATATGTGATACTGTACATTTTTCATACAGTCTGCCCACCCAGACAATATGTAAATGTGGCTTACAGTGTATTTTTCTAGGCTCCATTTATTCCATTTTAAATGATTTGAGTGGTACAACTGTCTCTTCCACTTTATAACTTTTCCACTTTATAACTCTCTTCAACATCTTTATGACCACATAAATCTAACTTTTCACAGACGTTTCTTAGTATACAGCCTAAGTTTTCTGTTGTTCAATTTCATCTTTACATTACTAATTACAAAATCTTTATAGATGTGGACTGATATAAACTGGCCTTATCCCTGGTAGCCTCAAAACCTTTGGCTATGTACGAGGACTGAGAGCTGATCTCTGGCCCTAAGCCTTAGTGATGCAGCACAGCTTGCGTCAGGTGAATGGTTAAGTGTAGACGCCCAAACTGCGTTTTGGTATGGCTTCAGTCACAGTAGCAAGGCACAGTCTGGGAGAAAGCTGGTTGACCTAGCCCAAAACCATGCCCAGGGCTGTGCTGGCAGCTTAGTGGTGTGGATGATCACAAGGCCACTGATTGGTACAGTAGGAGAATACATGAACTTCCAGGGCCTGTGGGACTTCTCAGCCCTCATGTCTGAAGCTGACCTTGACAGGGCAGGGCTGAGGCAAAAGTGACTTCAGTCATTCAACCTCTAGGTGCAAACTAGACTCTGGTTCAAGTTCTAAGAGCATCTTCCTGGTCCTGTACACTTTCATGTTCACCATATGTATTTTTCAGAAGTGCCTCTAAGAGCTTTAGACTTTCCACCACTTCATCCAGGCACTAGGAATCCCCAGTGGCTTTTCCTGAGGCAACTGGACAGACTTCCCGTTTCTTTGCAAATCCACAATGGGGACTACCCATGTGAGTGCCATTACCTACTGGTGTTACATGTATGATTGCTGCCTCACAACAGCTGAGGGCGATTAGGGGCTTCTCTGCCGTTATAGGCATCCTTCTGATATACCCAGATGCCTCAGCCCATTTTATATGCTGCTCTCCCAAAATTTGGCTTCTCCAGGAGTCAAGTCCCTCAGACAAAGCGATGGATTTAATTTTTCTTCAGCTCTAAGCTCTCTGGCAGCCAGGACACAGTGAGTGTTTAAGCCTCCATCAGGAAGGTGGGATGCTGTAGGATTATCCAGTCTGGTGGAGTCTAATGAAGTTTCCTTTTCACCTGGCTAGTTCAGCCCAAGCCTGAATGAAAAGCACTGTGAAATTCTTCAGGGTGAAATGTATAGTGTCAAAGTCAGAATGTCCAGTGAAAGGCAGGAACAGGGCTCTGGTGTCAGGATCTCACCTGATGGCCATGGAGCGGAGCCTGTGGTCACCAAAAATTCTTAATACAGTATTGACTGAAAAAATAAAAGGATGATCGAACATGAATAATGAGAGAAAGCTCATAACAATTCGGTTTTTTTTAATCAAACTGCAGCAATGACAGATGCTGCCACCTGACACTAATACCTATTGCTAAATTCCTCTATAACGTGAATCCAGTGGTTGCCAGTCTGTGAAGCACTTCCAGATGGCCTGTCAGCACGATGAAACCAAAGATACCTGAAAGCTGCAACTTGTTCTGCTTGTTTTAGCATGGTTTTCAAGTTCACATAGTTTCCTCTGATTTTCCTAACTCACTGAATTAAATAAATCAATAACCTGTTCTCTGCACTTCTCCAATTGTCTCATGCCCTCCTGTTAAATGCTTTTGGTGCAAATCCTGCTGTGATGAATTCTAGCAGGAAATCTCAGAATTATAGGAACATGTTGAAGGGTGCAGAAGAGGTCAGAAACATACACAATAATGTGAAGAAACTACAGATTGCAGTACTGTAGATTCCAAGAAGGGACTCGGTTTTAATAAATATAAACTCCTGCTTGGAAGAAGAGGAAATAAACAGGACAGAAACCAAAAAGTTACAATAACAACAGTAATTCACTACAGTCTTTGAGTTTCAGACTGCCAGATCTCTGATATTACCTTCTAATGTAGTTAAGCACAGCAACTGGCATCAGTGAATGGACAACATAAAGGGTATTGTCCATGAGGAACTTTTATGTATGGAACTACTGTTTTAACTTCTTAAATAAAAGTGCTGCTGGGGAGAGGAGAGTGATTCTGTCATGGTTACCACTGCCCCTGTTGCTGATTGTTTGTGGCGTTCTTGTGCCTTGCTTTGCAGTCACACGTACTTCAGGAACAACAACTCAGCCAGTTACATGCAGAATGTACTTGTTCTGACTCTGCCACGAGCTAATTACAGCATGGATACCATAAAGACCGAGGATGCTGACCTGGTAACCACACCATTTTATATCTGATTATTGCATTCAGTTCATTCATGTTCATGCACTAGGAAATGAAAACTAAAAATGCAGCTGTAATCATCCCTCATCACACTTCTATGCTGATATTTTCTTACAAAATTGTACGATGATTTTGTCCTGCTGTAATGATGTAAAAATCTAGTATCATAAGGCAAACGAGCAGGCTCTCATATTCCTGATTTGTGAAGTGCAACTCAAACCTTTAATCTGGCCTGCAAATATCATGTTCACACGGCATGAGGGAGACTTACAGGTACATGGCCTTCTCAGTGACTGGCAAGCTCATACATAGCTGCAAGGCATCACTGAAGGAAGATCTATAGATGTAATCAAGATGTGAGCTTGCAAAGCTCAGAACAAATAATTGTTGACTGATTTTTGTGTGCAGACACATGTAAGTGGTGGCAACCATTGTTGTTTCTGTCCAGGGGCCTTCCAGTTAAACTTCAAAACCAGGATTTTTTTTTTTTCTGTAGGAATATATGTTGTTTTTTTGGGTTTTTTTGGGTTTTGGTTGTTTTTTTTTTTTAATTTCCTAAAAAGCAGAAACTATGTAAACCTTGTATCTACTTAGTGAACTGATACTCCTGCCATCTGCTCAGGAACCAGACTCTGCATGTAGAGTTCCTCCCAGGATTTGTGGCTCTGAGCTCCAGCTCTCCAGCAGGCAGCCTGAAGGTTCTGGTTGGATTTACACGGCTTCCAGATCCCCCAGCCTGGCCTCAACGCTTTTTGGGTGCCAGCTCTATGGCAGGATGCTGGAAATTCTGGCACAGCTCCTTATCCCTGAACTTTGGCCATCTGGAAGCCCAGACTTGCTGGCACCACACCGGATTATCTGCACAGAAAATCTAATCCAAAACCGGGGGCTTTGGGTCCCACTGAGCAGACCTGCCCAGAACCTACAGTGTAGGATTTCTTGAATCCTTTGCATCAGGATGAGCATGCCAGAGCTTTACATTTGCCTCTTCTAAGTTTTCACCAACTCCTTGTCTTCATACACCAAAAATATATTTTGTTTACCTTAATTTTTCTGAGCTAGAATGCTGATGTGGCATTGCTCATCAACTCACTCAGTGATCAGCAGATTCTGGTCTTCCATGCTGGAGTGTTTTGCCAAATGGAGACCACCAAAGATTTTGTAGCTTCAGGGCAATAACATGAACTGTCAAATAGCTGTTTCTCTTTTTCTCCTGTTCTAGATGGAAGATGACTATTTTGTTGGCTATTTTAATGCAGTCTTGCTGTTTGGACATATTCTGAAGAAATTTATCTTCTCCCAGAGACCAGTGTCACCTCTCAGTTTCATCAATGAATTCCGAAATACTACTTTTGAAGGTAAAAAAAAGTACAGTCCTGTGCAGGGTTCACTAAACTGATGAGGGTAAAGAAATACCTTTTTAAGTATTCCTAGGATAAGTCACAGCTACACTAAACAAATCCAATCCCTTTGATGAATTTTATTCCCACTCTTTTTTCTTTTTCTATCCTTTTTTCCAAGGATTCTATTTTAAGTATTAGCAAAGGCACTACATAGCAGTCGTGCAGAATGACCTCAGTGAATGCAACACAGAAGAGATAGAAAGTAAAAATGATGATCACTTGAAATACTGCAATTTGAAACGCTGTTTGAGGACCAGACCCCCTTCTGGGCCGTTGCGTCCTTCCTGCTGCTTTGAAGTACAAAGCACATTTAAAGAATATTGCTGCCTAAGGAGGGGCGGGGAAAGCAGGAGAGACAGCTTCCCAGCCAGCAGAGATGGAGGACAGGAACGAGGACCTGAAGTGTCATTCTTTTGACAAAGAGCTGAAGTGTCTGTAGGGAGACTATTTGGAGAATGGGAAAGGAACTGGGAGAGTGAAGCATATAGGTGGCTATCAGAGTCCATGCTTCCTCCAGAGACAACCTGGCATTCAGGTTGCTAATTTGTGACAGTGGCATGTCTAAGCTTTGCCCCAAATGTCGAGTCTTGACTTGGAGGACAGTGTATGTGAGATATGACTGATGTTCAAAATGACTCTGAAATCCACTTATCTAAGCTTCAATGAAGTAGTTTCAATGTTTTTCCAGTTTACAAAGCTGTGGTAGGCCTGGGTGCCTGCAGTGCAAGTGTAAGCCAGCTGGCAATGGGTTGGCTCTTCTTAGTCAACTTCCTTGTCCCTCTCACAGGTTTTCTAGCACCACAGGGCTTTTATAGGCTGCAGGCTTAGAATTGCAAAATTCTGTCATTAGGAAAAGGCAGAGGCAAGATTTACACAAAGAAGTGACAACATCATCCAAACCTAGCAAAATACAGTTTACCAGTCCTGGAGACAGCATCCTTTTTTGAATATCAGTAAACTTATCTCTTCAGTTTCACTCTAAATTTGAAAGGTAAGTTGCACAAACTTTTTCCCTTATTGCACTGTAATGCTCCACATTAGTTAGAGGTTTAGTTTTTAAAAAAATCCTAAAAGTGAAAGCTGTTGAACCACCTTCATTCTCTCTCATGCTGGAGGCTGGTAGAGTAGAGAGTTATTTTGATATTAAGGACGTGGACCATGAAAAACTTAGTTTTTGAGGTGAAAAGGGAGAAGGTAATTCCAGAACTAAAATAATGCTGCTGCTGAACTTTAGGAAAAATAAAATATGTCATCAGCAGCAGCAGCAAAAGAGCAATCTGAAGCTGATCAAAAAGACTCATCTCGAAAAAGAAGGTAACAAATGAAGGTGAGACTTTCAGGAGTGATGGGTACTGGCTAAGCTTGTGCTCTTGTTGAAATGACTGACTTCATGATGGCAAAGTCAGGCCATGCTGAGGGACTTAGCAAGTTCCACCTTAAAATCCTTGGAATGTGCTACATCATAGACAATTTCTCAATCTGCACATTTGCTGACATACAGAGGTTACAGGAGGTTAAAGGGAAAAAAACCCTGGTTAAAAAAATTATTAGAGCCAAGAAGGTAGCTCTCAAAAGAGTAAGGGGAATGAAAGTATCCCTGTATTTCCTTTGTTGCTGATAGATACAAAGAACAGGTGGAAACAGGCAATTTTCCTTTCTCACTTCTAAAATGGTCCCTTCAAGGGAGGCTACTGTGACTTGCTTAGTATGCTGGAGGATCCTGACAATATATTTTTCTGTAGCTAGAGGGAGACTTTCCTCTTCGGTACAGTCAACAGTCAGTTCAACACCTTTTATTTGGTGTTGTAGAGAAAATGTAGCATGCTATTAAAGGAGAAACGGTGCCACGCTAAGCTGATATTTATTCTAGCATGTACATTAAGAAGAAAAATATCCTGAGCAGTAGAAATCCTCTTATTCATCCCATCCTTCCTGCCACATGGTTGTGTTTCTGAGAACATAGGCCCCCTGATTAATTCCCTGTGTCCGCAGGTGTACTGGGTCCTGTCACTCTAGATGAATTTGGAGACGTTGATAGCAATTTGATCCTGCTGTACACGTCGCAGGCTACAAATCAGGTACGTATGTCCAGGGACCAACCGTTTGACCTTACATATGAAAGGAGAAACAAAATGCCCTGTACTATTGCATAAGAGAGATGAAAATAACTACAGCAGGAGTGGTGGCGTGCCAAGGCATGCTGTGCATGCCAGGAGGGGTCATGAGAGGCGTGCTGGAGACTGACAGGATTGATGTCACCTGGTGATTCAGTAAATGAAGTGCAGTGGGTATTTTGTGGGACTGACACATTTCTTTTTAGAGAGAGGGGAGGAATGAGGAACAATGTGGCAGCCAAGCCTATGGCTAAGCTGAGGAATGCACCACTGTAGCAGAAAAAGTAAGAATTACTTCAAGGTCGGACCATACATTTATTAAGGGTAGTTTGGAGCAAGGGACAAAAGAGGGGGCTCACAGCTGCTGACGGCATTTCTTCCCTCCTACACCCACAGTTCAGAAGTCTTCTGTATTTCAACACTCGCAATAACGAGACACACATGATGACTACCAGTCCGGATTTCATCTGGAAGAAGCACAGGCTGCCCAGTGATACTCCAGGCACTGGTGAGACACCCATTACACCTACCTCTTCTTCGAAGACAAGTCACACAGTCCTAAGATCCACCTGCTCTGCATTCCAGCATTCTACCTTCACACTGCTCCCAGGCAGTGATGCCAGGAGCCGGGGGCAGAGCAGCATCTTTCCTTGCCCTGCTCCAGCCTGCCATGTTCTCTGCATCCAGCCCAATTCGAAACCTGCATTTCTGTTTAGGTGCTACAAAGTCTTCCACAGACTCCATACTGTACCAGTGATTGTGGGGAATACCATGGTGTGTTTTGGAAGAGGTCACCCCCGAACGTAAACCCTTCAATAGAAGATGGTGCTGGTGTGAATTGTTTGAAAGACTGTTTAGGAAAGTCAGCAGAGTTAAGGTTATGATGAGTTACCTGACCCTGCATTTCTGTATCGCTGATGCAGCATGGTGGCTTCTGTTTGCTCCTTTGTCCTTGCTGGAGGGAGCTGCGGAGAGGACACAGCACTGGGCAGATTCAGGATGCTCCTCTGTATGGGTCTCTTAGATGAAATGGCTCCTTGTAGAAAGACAATAGAAAACTAGGTTATTGCTCTATCTCCATTCAAACTTTAAATCTGAACTCTCAGAAATCACCACCTCCTTTTCTTTTGAATTTTTGGTGACTTCTGCACCGAACAGTTGATTCCCCTTGTAATGCAGCACAGCAGAGTACACCCTTGCCAGTCTGAGCAGATTGGCACCTTTCCCCATGGAGATTGCTGCCACATGGTGATTGGCAATGGAAAGGTACATTCTTCAGGGTATGATATGCAGGATAAACATTATTGCAGTGGCAGTGGTTGCAAGGGTTAGTGCACAGTGGGCTAGTTTTCACCTGAGTCATTCCCATCAGTGAGTGTCCAAAGGTGCTGTTGTTAAAGGTCTCTGCTAAAGGCCTCCATTCGTTTGCTGTACTGCTTACCTCTACTAGGGAATATGACAGTGCAAACCAGTAAGTGGAGGAACAAACACCTGATAACTAAAAGTCCATTCGCAGTAAGGTGGTACATGGACCCAAACACTTTTATTCCTCGGCGAAGTCAATCACATGGCTTCAAATTAAGGCTTGCTGCTTGGCCCCAGCCTGCTCAGTGTTGCTCCAGTTCCACTTCCATTCATCGCTTGCTCCCCACAACACACTGTCTTGTCAGAGAATCTCTGTATCTTTAAAACATTCCCCTGAGCACATGTTTCTTTGAAGATGCTGTACAAGGGCAAAAGAAAAATGTTTGGGAACTGCAGAAAGCCAGTGTCTACTAACTAGTAGCTTAACATTGAGTGCTTAAGGAAGGCCTGACTTTGTGGCCAAGCTATACTAAATCAAAACAAAACCACATCCCACAGGCACTCGATTATTTTGTTCACACATTTTTAAAAAATAAACCTTTCTTCAGTGTGAGTCTAAACAAATACATTCCTACAAAGGGCAACTTTTTACAGCCAAAGTTTAAGTAAGTTGAAGTATGGCCAAAGCCAGTCAAAACTTTCCAACCAGAGATATGTTTTTTCCTCCAGGGAGGTGAATAAACAGCAAACAGAGCCCTGCTCCTTCCTAAGCTGTAATTGAGAGCAGCTGACCCAGTTCCTTCCTCCTGGCATCCCTTAAAAAAAGAGCCTTCATCCACATTTTACCAATATTCAGAAAGTTTGGACCCTCGCTCTAAACATGGATAAGGTCAGCCTTCAATACACAAATTTTTCTGGTTCCAGAGGACCTGAAAACTGTTCATTTGTGATGCACTCTCCCTTTGCGTGTTGTAATGCTAAGAGCCAGGAGGGGGTAGTAGAGCCTCAGGAACGGGAAATTGCGCTCCCGCAGTGCTTCCATGGGCAACTTCATCCTGCCGATTGTTAAGCTGTAAAACACTATTCACACAGCGTTAAGTCTTAGAGAATTTGTAGGAAATGGCTTTGCACATTCTCATGTGTGTGTCGTTTTATAGCGGTAACTTAACGTCCTTCCCTGGTGGAGGGAAACGGTAGTACCGGCAGAGAGCATCAGACCAATACTAAGTTACTAGGAGACCCTGAGGCTGATGCTGGGGTGAACACGCAGAAAGAAGTTGGGGAGACGTGGTACACAGAACAAATAACCAAAGCCAGAAAGCTGGGTCCAACATCCAGAGTTCCTAAACTGAATTCTGCATCAGGTGCAGACACAGATTGGTATGTTCAAAACCCCTGCCCAGCTGGTGTTTGATTCTGGATTTGGCTTGTTGCTTTTTATTTATTTAGTAAATTTTACACTTATTGTTTTCCTGTGTGCCTTTATTTCTGTTTCTGGGCACACAAAGAAGGGCATTAGCCTCAGTAAGTCTCCGTAGCTTGGCTCTTTCACTATCCATAACCAATGTGGCAATCTGTGAAATGAGATTGTCCTCTGCCTCCTTTGCCTGAGACTTGCTCAGTAGTGTGGGTACACTCTAGATGTGTGGGCACCAGACAAAGCTCTGCACTAATGGACTGTTGCTCTTCAAAGGAAGTTGGTGGCCACAACTTTCCTCCCAGTACCCCTGAGCTCTAAGAACTGACCCAAGACAGGCTTCAGTTCGCTTTTCCACTTTAAGACAATCAAAATTACAACTCTAAATAATCAGATCCCAGCCTCACCAGTTCTGGCTGCCTGCTCAGGACTAGGATCCTTGTGTGCTCTGTGATTTTGGGTGTAAGTTCTCAGATGCCTGAACAGCCTGATTTTCATATTGTTTGGCACCTGACAGCTTCCAGGGACACTAATCTGGTATCTTTGTGCTGCACCGGATTAATTTCCCTCTATAGCATATGAATTTCATATTGAAGAGTAGAGTCCACGCAGTGCCACCTGTCATTCCAACACAGTGTCTCCAGGCATCTTCAGAAACCAGCCCACAGTCTCCGAAGCTCTGTCTACAACAACTACAGAATCACTTTAAACAGCTGGGGCAATAAGAGGAGAACGCAGGTGTGAAATGTTAAAAAACTTGTGTATGTTAAAAGCTATACCATGATTTTCATTTTGACCTCTTCTTGGATAGCCAGTTCTTGTGAGAAATTACTTTCAAATCCACAAGTGGCTGTACTCTGTATCAGCTGGAATTCTGGGTGGCAGCTGTGGTCTTCAGGTGTATCCCATCCTGAAGCAAATTATATCAGTAAAGACTCTGGAGACTCTGAGTGATGAAAGTATGAGTGGTTGTGGAAAATTCCCTGACAAAGAGACGTGTCTTTCTCACTGGGTGGGTACCCAGCAGGACTGGAAAGGAAAAGACACATTATAAAGCCTGAATCAGAAAGTCATCACTGAGTATTTTGTTTAATGATAGAAACTGTAGGGACCAAACCTTTGTTCCCCAGTTCAGAGAAAGCCTTATCTAAAGAAGTCAATGAAAAGCCCATTTTGCATTAAGCCCTGGGTATGATGGGGGCAAACGTTTCCTGCCTGCCAGTGACTTGGTTTTCAAATGGTCAACTGCTTACCCCATCTATATTCCTATCTCACAGGGAGCTGTACCCAAGGTTTGCCTCCACCATTCACTCTCAGGAAGTTACTGAAAGGAGAAATTGGGTTGCTTCATTTTTTAAAATGTGGTTACCAAGAAAAGTCAGCTTTATTCATGGATTATCCTAATTTGTTTTAAAAGAGGAGAAGACCTGGAAACTCTGCTGCTGAACTGATGTGAGATTTAGTGCTGTTAAATTCACCTCCCACCTGGGTGTCCCTACAGAGTGCCCATGCCTCCTTGGGGATGTAAGGCTGCGCTGCTCCAGGTCACGTTTCATCCAGCAGTGAAAGAGGCAGGGACTTGTCATCTCTAGGCAGTACTGGACTTTACCAAAGCCTCTCAATTTGGCTGTGACTCAAGAATACCCCTACTCAGCTACTGTGACTCGCACATGTGTGGGTGAGGGTAATTTCTTAGATATAATATTGTTTTCCAGTGTCCTCTGCCAAGTTGTTTATTTTTCAATTTTTCTTTTCTGCAGGCCCACACGTCTTGACCATTGCTGTCTTCACACTGACAGGAATTGTGATTCTGGTTCTGATCATCTCTTTGCTGATTCTAAGGTACCAACCCCTTTGGCTCTCTGTCCTTGAACGGTTTTCCTCCTCGAGCAATACCTTTGATCTCTCCTTGGAGCCATTCATTAGCTTACCTTACATACCTGAGTGGTTGCCCTCGGTGTGAACGCTTTAGTATATGCCAAGTAGTGTTTGCATCCGTAGTGTTGTTATTTCAGGTTAATAATCAAGGGAGAAGATACAGCAAGGCACAGAGGTTTTGCATCTGCTAAAAAGCTCTGATTCCTATACATACACAAAATCATATGTCTCAGACCAATCTTCAGACTTTCTCCATTTACTATGTTTAGCTTACTTGGGGTTCACTTGTGTTTCTTTAACTTACTGATGACATAAAAATTCAATCTAGAAGGAGGTATTTGTCTTGAGTCACTGTAGGAATCAGAACACCAAGAGGTTTTGGTGTTTTCATTGGATGGATCCATCTTGTCTTTCAGTTTCCCCCGACTCAGTCCAACTCTCTGCATACTGATTTTTCTAATAACTAGAATTTCATAAGTATAACACAGGTCAGCTTTATCACACTGGAAAAAGGAGAACTAGAAATCATTTATGTCTCCTTTTGCTGGAAGAAATGTCACCCCATTCCCAAAGTGCATAGTTTTCTTTCATATTTTAAAAAAATTGTCTTATCTGTGCGTCTGTTCTCAGTAGCTCAGCATCCCTCTTTGCTATGTATCAGAGAACTTCAGAAAAAGTAAGAAAATCAGGTCTTAAGAAAACCTGTTTAGAAACAGACACTACCCAGGCTCTCTTATTTTGAGTGGACCCATCTGCCTTGCTAACTAAAACTTTTCACGAGGGAAAAGTCAGGTGAAGGTATACAACTCTTACACATCCAGTTGTACTCAGGAAATGGAAGAGCTAATCACTGCCACATCTAAGCGCTAACATATAAACAGACAGGTAAAGTTGGCTATGAAAGGCTATGAACACTGATAAAAATCTGTCTGGAGACAGTTTGGACTTGTTGTAAAAGTTGTTCTGTACTCTTCCACATTTGCAGATGCATAAAATCTCAAGATTCTAATTGTTAGGTTATTATTGTATATGTACCACTGTAATATTCCCAAGCATCAAATATAAAAGAGATTCCTGAGGATTTTTTAGAAAAAAGCTTTCCCTTTTCATATTGAAATACTAGCAATATTTGCTACCAAAGATTGCCCCCTAACAAGCAAAGAAGCGAGACTCAGCTATGAAGATGAATGATATGCCTCGTTATTCCTTCTTTACCTCCCAAATTTCTAGGACACTTGAAGTATCCCACACCTTCCTTTGTACTTCTGACTGCTAAATAAAAAGGCAAAATCCTGAAAGACACATAACTACATACTAGGCCTAGTAGATTTTCATTCAGTTTGATATGTACTTATTCAGCAGTTGATACCAGCTTGAATTGCAGTGCCTCCTGGTGATACAGTTTATGGGACTGAACTGAGAAAAACAGTTCTTACCACAATTATTGGCCTCCCTTTTCTTATACATGGGTGAGTTAAAATATGTCAGAAAAGGGAATATTTGTGTTATTGGACAATAACACGGGTTCTCCCATTTGGAGCATTTGCCAGCAGCCATCAAGTTGTTGGGATTCCCTTGCAATCTCTCCAGTCAGTCCGTGGGTTTTTTAATATAAGGAGGACTTGCATGGGTAAGCGGGTAATTTGATGAGTGCTAGTCTTCTTGCAACTTTTCTCTAAGAGAAGACAGCGTCTGCTCTGAAGTTCTGCATGGGAGACAGCAGTTTCCTTCTCTCTGTTCTGAGGGCTCTTCCCTCATTTTTACAAAATGTGTAGAATACAAGGGACACACACAAAAAGGCATCTCATCTCAAGGCTGCCGTTAGCTCCTGTCCTGGTGCTGTATTCACACCAGCCCTTACCATCCAGCACTGACGCCAGGACTTCCTTTGGCTTGCATTTGTCTGTGGGACCTCCCTTCAGAGTACATCCAATAACAGAGGACAAGATTATATAAACTCCAGACAGCCCTTTGTGCTTTAAGTTGTTCTGACGTCCCCTGATATTCCAGCTGCAAGTTGTTCTGCTAACTCTGTTCTGTTCTTCTGCTATGTCTATGGAAATGAATGAGCATTTAGGCTTTCCCAAAGCTACAGGAATTAGAGTAGCCTCAAACTGGAAAACTGTGCAAGAGCACAGGGCTTGTGCTCAAGCCTTGTCCACCTGACACTGTCCTTGTGTCATCCTGACACTGGAAGCTTCCCTGTCCTAATCTCCTGTTGTGGGTTTCGGTTCACTGGGAGGATATTCTCAACGAGTTTGCTCGTTTTGCAGGAAGTACAGGAGAGATAATGTGCGTCGGTGGAAGAAATGGTCCCACATACCGCCTGAGGAAATCTTGCCTCTGGAGACCAGTGAGACAAGTCATGTTAGTTTGAAGGTAAGAGAAGCACGATGCCTGCAGCTGGGTCTTGGATTCTGACTTCTAAAGGCCATTGATGCTGGGATGTTGGCATGCTCCGACAACAATGCAGGCTATGGTTCTGGTAGAACTAGGATCTGTTAATTTTTTTTTAAACCCTCACTTGCTGTATTGAAGGAAAAAAATAAATTATTCCTCATCCATCACTCCCTAATAGAATATATCTGTTTCCCAACAGTAAGCTCATTTTGTGATGGGGCAATGGCTGGGTATTGATTTCCAGTCTCTTCCACACCAGCACTGTAGTAAACTATTTCCCTGTGCTTTGTTATGCTTCTGTAACACCCAAGAGCATGAAAGCAGCAGGCGGAGGCCTTGGCAGCCGTGGGAGCGGCAGGGTTGTCCCACACTTTCTGTGGCATGTACTGGCACTCCCTAACGAGGCTTATACTTCTCTGTGTGGCACACACGGACATTACTTATCTTTATAGACCTGCCAAGTGGGGAGTAAGTGATAATTGCAAGTTAATTATTCTTCTTTGTTCTCAGATCGATGAAGATAAGAGACGTGACACCATCCACAGACTGCGCCAAGGCAAATATGACAAGAAGGTAACCTGACTGCAGTGTCCACGCTCCTAGGAGGGCTCTATATGGGAGGAGGTTGTTCCTCTCCAGAGACAATTCCACCTCTCCTGACCTTGCAAAATGGTTTGATCTTATGGAAAGAATAAGCTATTTGTTCCCTATCAGGTGCTTTGCATTTTGCTATCCATCATAAAATATTAGACTCAATGAACCCCTAGCCCAGTGCAGAAGCAGAGGGACTGGAAATCTGATACATTTTGGTACTGAGGAGATTGATGGATTAATGGAGGACAGGCCATTTACATGGCAATTCTTGTACATTCAGTAAAGCTATCTGCCTGACTGACATACATTCTTGCTGAGTTAAAATTTGCATCACTGACAGTTCTAAATAGTTCCTATCTACCTGGTAAATTTTTTGAAAGAAATATAACTCTGCTGCTTATTAGCTGATTAACTGAAACTCCAGGAGTGAAGCAGTAGGCAGGTGTTTCTGAAGAATTTCTTTGCGTGGACATCTCTTGGAAAAGAAGGATGAATTGCTGTTGTACTAAACCTGTGGTTTTTTCCCCACTGTTATTTTTTCTTCAGGTGGTGATCCTAAAGGATCTCAAAAACAACGATGGTAATTTCTCAGAGAAGCAAAAAATAGAACTGAACAAGGTAACTGTTGCACGCAGCAACTGGACCCTGAGGGTGGGATGGAGCTGATGGGCGGCACCATTGCTTTCCACTGTCAGCTCCAACAGCCATACGCTTGTGCACGTTTATGAGGTGGACGGGTAATGAGTTCCTCAAAGGATATTGCCTGATGAACTTTCTCTTTGTGTGTGTCAACTCATCACCAGTTCAGAGTCAGAACTGAATGCCAGTGAAGCTGAAGATGAATGAAGTAATTCGTGCTCTGTCATATAGCCTTGCTAAATACATTTTTATAGCTGATGCTATAAGGCAATGTACTCTTTTTGCTCCTATCATGCTAATTCATTAGTAGTGGAACATTGTACTTAAATCTTATTCTTGAATGCCAAGTGCAGCTCTTTAAATATAAGTAACTCTCTGCTGACTTGTGCATACAGACTCTTCCAACATGAGAGATTAATTTGGCTGCAGTACGGCATCTTTTCTGAATGAATAGTTTTCTTTTTTACACAACACAGCTATACTGTGAATTCAATAAGCTCTAAAAATACCTCGAAGTAAACTACAGTTGTCTATATAAATGGTCAAAGTCCATAATATCATGCAGCATCATTAAATTTTTATTACTTGCTCATTTACTGACTGATTCACAACATTCTGTCACTCATACTGGCTATTCTGGACAACTGGAAGGTTTGAGTGGAGATAATGGAGACTATAATGGGCCCTGGAAATAACTTGCAGCATCCAACAGCACCCACGCTTATCTCCCTAATCCAGAAGGCTCTGGAATGACAAATGTTTCCAAGTACTTCACTCAGTACCTTAGTACACACTGGTTTAAAGGAAACTCATATATCTTATCAGGGCCTGAGATAAAAAGCCACACACCTATCCTTGAACTGTGTTTCTGTACTAACAATGATTGCTTTTAAAAACCGGTGCAATGTTTCTGTTCTAGCTCCTACAGATTGATTATTACAACCTGACCAAGTTCTATGGCACTGTGAAGATAGACACCATGATCTTTGGGGTGATTGAGTACTGCGAAAGAGGTTCTCTGCGGGTAAAGAATTTTGCAGGTCTCCTTCCACCCCCAGATTATCAAATTTCAAAGTAAGAAAAAAAATAATCCCCATCTCTACGTCTCTGGCCCTAATGCAGCAGACATGGACTGAGCAAGTGGTTACAGGTTTCTGACTCCGTGTCCCCCCCACCTTGCTCGGTTCTCTCCAGCCTTCCCCTGGTGCTCACTGTGACTGTGACTGATGGTTCTCAGTCGCCAGAGGATGAGCTGAGGTGCAAGCAAGGACGAGGACAGGCAAAGCTCTGCCCAGGCAACAGCCAGTATTTGTATTGTCTCCCCTCTTGGGAGCACGTAGGATATAACTTTTTGTTTTCCAAGCTGTAGCTGTTGTCTCTCCTGATGCCCTTGTGGACCTCACAGTGCCCCCAGAGTAGAAAAGGATAGAGAAAAGAATCTATCCCTTATTAATAAGGCACAAACAGTTTCAGGCTGATATATGGCAAATCCTGTGCTGTAAGGGACAACAGCCCTTCATTTCTATATATAAAAAGAAATGGTAAATTGATGTCTGGCGAGAGTTATGGAAAGACTCATACTTCATTACTACCAATATTATTTCAGTGCTAATCATGAAGTAATGGTGGCATCAGCTCTTCTGCAGGCACGCATTGTCTCTGCTTCTGAGTTCATACAAAGACTCTCAACAGCAGCAGTGGTCTCTGGAACAAACTCACAGCAAGGCAGCAGAATAACAGCTCTGTCTCTAGTTCTTTTCTTGTAAACTGGCATACCCATGGAGGTTTACTTTTAGCAACGGAAATCATAGTGGCTGAAAGAACTGTAAATGACTGGCACTTTAAGATAAAGGAGCAGTCTACTCTGACCTTATAAGGCCATGAGTAAATTGGTAGAAAATGGACTGTGAGCACATACCACAGAAATTCCTTTCCCTTCCTCTTGTACACCTTGTCCATTTGTGTCTCAGCTATTTTGCTTTATTAAAGATTCAGATTTAAAAGCAAATTCACTATTGACATTTTATTACACAAAAACCTCTTTTCTGGAGTCCTCAAATTTCAAGCTCTGTGTAAACTTAAAATATATTTAATATTTCTTGTTTTCTGAGTCAACGCCTGCTCTAGTGCATGTACTTCCTATAAAAAATGAAGCGCTACCTCTTCCAGCCACTGGTTGAAAGGCTGTGTGATTTAGATACTCATATCTCATCTTCTCCTTTTTCCCTGATGCAGTTTAGAACCACTCTTTCCTTCTTTTCACAGGATGTTTTAAATGATAAAATCTCCTACCCTGATGGCACTTTCATGGACTGGGAATTTAAAATCTCCATCATGTACGATATTGCCAAGGTAAGCGGGCTGCTGACAGTGCAATGTTAATCAGCCTGTTCTGTCTTGCAAAACGGATCTTCTGGAGAAGGGCAGCTCTCAGGATCTTCTCCTTTCCTTGCTAGAGGGTGTCTGCCTTTCCACACTTTCATCCTCTGGGGATAGGTGTATGAGGCAAGAGGAGCCAGTGGCTCTCCAACTGAAGGGGGAAATGGGAGCCAGAACTGGCTTCGGGCTATTTATAGATTAACAAAATACGTCCCAAAGAAATGTGACCCAAAGATCAGAGGGTTACAATCTGTTGGCCAGTGGCTCTGATTAGTAGGGCCTCTGCAGTCACAAGACCTGCAAAACACACTGCTCCCTGGCCTCAGGAAAGGCATATAAAGAAAAACTGGTTTTGCAAATTATTCCAGTTTGTGTCCAGAGACAGGAGAAACTTTTTCTAAATAAACTGTTTATTTTGCATCCCGATTTTCTCACTCACCAGAGTGAAAAATGAGAAACTAGAACGATCCAGTTCTGGGAGGAGTATCAGGCAGTTCAAGAGGGATGAAATTCATCCTGTACAGAAACCAAGACTGGTTTTCAGTAGCTTTCAACAGACCTTTACATTTTAGGTCTTTGTGTAGGAAGACTCAATAGGAATGGTAAAGGAAATTCTGTTCTACATTAGAGACTTGTATCTGTTTAGCTGGAAGAACCTTTATAATTCACAGGTATAACAATGGGTTACACCTTTGCAGGTAACATAGAGAATTACCTCTGCCAGTTTGCTAGTGCTCAACTGTTCTCCTCTTCCTATCGCTGGTTGGACAGTCCTCCCATCTCCCTACATGCATCAGTTCAGATTTGGTCTCCACGATGAATGACTCCACTGTGTCTGTTCTAAAGAGATATTGAAAATCTTGCTCTTTATTAAAGCTCCCTTAATCCAAATTGTCACAGTTTGTTGGGCCTGTTAATGACTTTCAAGTTCAGTTAGCGCTCAGCATTACGTTTCGTTTTAAACAGCAGCAGTGGAGTTTCCTCTCCTCCTCACAGCGTAACAAAAAACACAGTACTTTTTAACCCTTTGCGGTTCACCTTCAGATGTTTCTTAAGAAAACAGGGATTAGTACTGGCTCTATTTACAAGAAGGAGAGAGAAATCCCAGTCCCTGTGAAGGGAGTGACCGAATGCTCAGTGGCTGCCCTGGGACTGGGACTTCACAACCAGTCGTTCACTGCCCTGTTGGTAATGGGGATGGGACATGGAATCTGAGGGTGGGTGGCACGCCGCATCTGATCTGGGGAATGACTCCCAAGCATGAGTAGCCATGTTAGTAGAGATGCTTCACAAAATCTTCCTGAAAACTTGCATGTACCTATGAATATCAGGAAACTTACTGTCATTTGGATGATCTGGCAGCCTCTCCTATTCCTTGACCTGATGCTGTGGTGAAGCCTCCAGAACCTAGACATTTCCATGAACTTCTTGTATTGCTTTTCCCAAATCACAGCTTCCCAATCTCCAGGCACCTTGTATATTTTTACTTGATTGGCTTCTGGCTTTACCTAAGTCACCTAGTAGCCCTTCAGCTCCAGGTCCTCTCATCCCAGATTATGCCCTTTTCAAGTCCAGTCACAGCTCTACAGGCTGTTAACATCTCTATGACCGGCTCCTGTGGTTCCTTTGCCTTCCTTTTGATATGATCCTCCCTCTCCACACCACTTTCCTACTCCCTGCTTTTACCGTTGCCCAAACTGTCCTTGTTCCTCACCTACTCTTCATCTGGCACAGAAACTGCTGTATCAGTGTTTCTGAGCAGAGGAGGTTGTACCATTTCTATTCCCTGGGACAGCTAGCCGAGCAGTGACTATTCCTAGACCATCCCCTAGTCCACCAGAGGAGGTGGGGTAGGCAAAGGGGAAGCCCTAAATCTCCTCCACTTAGTTTTTTTTCTTATCAATCTTTGCTGTCTCTAGATCTGATGGTACCACCTGTAGCTACATGTATTTGGTTACATGTGACCAAACAGCTCTGATGAAAGGTCTGCTAAAAAGGAATTGCAGCAATCAAGCCTTGCAGTTATTAGTGCATTCACTGTCATTGCGACACTATTAAATAAGGGGCTGCTGCAGGATATTGTGCAAGGGATTGTAATATTTCTGCACTGTGTCAGGAAAAGGGTTCTCCATCAGAACTAGAGCTTCAGAGCTTCAGAGCAGAGGTTACAAGAATGCCTCAAGGATTTAGCAGTACCGCACTGACAGTCGTTATAAATTTTGAAAATCACATCGTAGGTTCTTAATAGGTTCTGTGTTTTCAGGTGGGTGCATAGGATAGTTGGAAGGAAAGAGGAAAATTTTATCAGGCACATCTATAAGACTTCTGCCTCCAGAAATTGTTAACAAACAAGCCCTGGTATAAGAAAATCAAAATTACCTTTGCTGCCATTTGCTGCTGAAACTGATTAGGAATTCTGCTGTAGCAATGGGTGTACTTCCTAGCTGATGAAAGCAGGTGCTGGAAGAAGGCACAGCTGGAGGAAACGGGACCAAAGGCAGGCAAAACATCCTGCATAGTGTCATCAGGGCTGCATGGTAAAAGCTGCTTAATCAAGAAATGTGTTCTTTGGATATAGCGTGCAGTCTGTAAATCTTGGCATGGTCTGGATAGGTCCAGGATAACCAGTCCAACAACATTCTCCAAGGATTGCATCTCTTGCAGGCTGCTTATGTCTCAGACATACATCTACTGGGCCCCAAACTGTCTCAGTGATCTCTCGTAGCATTTGCTGGTCCATTCTGAAATACAGGTACCAAAGGAGAAAAACCCCAGCATGTCGTACAGTGCATTCACAACCACACGAGCGGTGTAACCCTTATTAAAGTCCATCTGCCAGTTATCATACAAGAGGGTGAACTACACCTGTAGGAGTCTAAGTGGAAGACCATTCAGAGAAGAAACTGAACAGGTATGACGTACCTGTTCTGGCTCCCACACAATATAGACTGTGCCTCATATACTGAGCTACAGAAAGGAGGATTATAGGGAGAAAACCAGCCAGCAGTAGGCTATAAGGAGGTGTGAACTTAAGTAGTTCAGAAGAGAGAGATGAAAAAGAATAAATAATAGCAAGAGGTGCAAATGAGCATACCTACCCCCTTCTTCAGTTTACGCCCGCTTACTAATGTTCTTTTCCTGCTGTGCCTCAGTACTGGCCCCTTTTCATGTACTGCAGTGTATTCAAGTGTTTTAGACCAAATGAGATAAATTCAGAGATGAAGAGTAAAAAGGGATAAACTACACGCTGTTGTATGCCTATATAACCATAATCAGTAAGAAGAGATCTTTATGATTGTCTAATCAGATCCCCTGCCTTATATAAGCCTCAGTGCATCATCTAACACTGTGCATTGACCTATCTTTAGCCCTCTGCTTTGCAGAAAATGATCTGCTGCAGTATTTCTGAATGAAATCTCTGGTGTATGGTAATCTTCAAAGATGATACAGACATAAAAGAGCAATTCCTCTCACACCTATGGTGTCCACTGGAGGAACATGTAGTTGGAATCACTTATTTTGTGTGACATTCCAACAAATCTGTAATAAACTTACCAAACAAGCGTTTATTGCAAGTGAAATCAGAACTTCTGTGGAAGGAAATAATCTTTCCTAATTGCTTAATTGTGTTCTAATCTTATCAAAACCCAAGATGCTATGTCAGACTTCTGTTAACTAAGAGGAAGGATGGTCTTCCATGACAGGATCCTTCTAATGATCCATCTCCTCATTTCTGGACTGTTCCCATCATCTTGGAAAGTCTCCTCTGTAAAATAATATTTGTTTGCACCCATGACAGGAAATTGTGATTTATGCATATCCATCGCTGGAGAAGACCATTTAACTTCTTGGACAGATATCACACTAATATTTTATGTTCTTGAGAGCGTCTCATACGTAGTCTTGCTTTCTTCCTTTTTTACTATCAACCACAGGGGATGTCTTACCTGCACTCAAGCAAAACTGAAGTCCATGGTCGACTCAAATCCACAAACTGTGTAGTAGACAATCGCATGGTAGTGAAGATCACTGATTTTGGCTGTAATTCGATTCTGCCTCCAAGGAAAGGTAAAAACAGTATCAAGTGGGACTCTCCTTCACGGTTTCCAACCCAATGGAATTTTCCAGGTCCAGTAGGGCCTAATTACGTCTTGTCCACAGTACAAAACACACAACATGATTTTGTTTCATGTAGCAGCCCTCATACAAATGATATCTGAAAACAATGTCTTAACACAATGAAAGAGAATTATTAGCAGGTAGAGAATGAAATTAGGCAGTGTAGGTGAAAAGGAAAGGTGAATTTTCAAGTCATAGTGTAGAAAACAGAGATTTCACATTTGGCTGAGATGCAAGAAACATTTTCAGCATCCAAGGCCTTTGTGCAAACAGCTCTCTTCAGCAGTAATGCTGAACTTGTGTGAAGAAAAAAACAAGTGAAGTACCACATGCACTTGCCATTGATCAGATGCATGTGTTGCCACAGTGCTTTCTGGTTTAATTTAAATACTAACTCTGTGACTTTGTGACTCTGACCATGCTTAAAAAGTCTGTAATGATACGCAATGATAACCTTAATGTTTTTCATTCCTTAGGTAGGAATCTAGCAATATGTGTTCAATCAGATTGGAACAATTTTAACAGCTTCTCTTTACATTTTCATCTCATATTCATAGGATATTTCTGTAAAATAGAGCACTCCTTTCTACTTATTTCTTCCTTCTTGCTTGATTTTGAGTGAAAAGACAAGCCCATCTAAAATTATATCATCTGAATCTGTATATTAGAGCTCAGGTATAATAAGCACAGCACTGTGCCATAACTTTAGTATATGATCTGAGAGGAAACTGTGTTTGCAACCGTGTTGAGAGAAAATTTTTACATTCATACACAAACATGCCCCAGAGTAGCAGTGAGAACATAAAAAAAAGAGTAAGAAAAGTGCACTGAATATAAATTCTCTATTCACTGTTCATTTTACAGATTTCACATTTAAATTTATATTATTATTATTATGTTGTGATATATTTCTGTTCTTTCATTGCCCATAAGATAAATGCTTTGACAAGCAGCCTCAAAATTTCTGGTTACTAGATTTCTTTCCGTGAAGAAAACTTACTGTTTTACAAGATATCTAAAGATTCATTGTGGCTGGATCTTGCAGCCTGACCCCGTAACACTGTCTTCAGGGTCACTGTGTTCAGGTCACTGTTATGATATATCACCAGTATGTCATAACAAACTGTCATACCATGACAGCATTCTGTTTTTGAGGTACAATGGTGCTTGTTGCACTTGAAATACAGATTAATAATTTCTGTAGAAACGAAGTGGTTATGAGCAGGTAATCTTACATCAGGCTCAAAAGCACCTGAGAATTATTTCAATAGATTTATGATATCAAGGCCACTGGGAAATTACAGTCTTCTCCTCTGACAGCTTGTAAAACTGACTCCATGCATCTAGCTCAATAATTTATGGCTCAGCTTTGTCTTGCACAGATGCATAGGCTATTTCTAAGAAGCCCATGAAAGGTAGCTGAGAAAAGCAAGTTCATTGCCAAGAGCAGTAACTTTTCTGGAGATGTGGGGCCCTGCCTCTATGGTGGAAAACAGCAGGATCAGCAAAATCCCAGATAATTGAAAACTACCCCAACAGAGGTTTATCTAACCTGTATTGATGTCAGCTTCTCAAGAAAAAAGCTGAAGTAGGAAATAAACAGTACCAGTGGGTTCTGGGTTTGATATGGAAAGGGTAAAAGGAAGTATCACTATAGCCAATGGATGTTGTGAGAAGGATCACTGTTTTTCAGCTATTTTTTTCCCTTCTCCCTTTATCTCATCCCCGTTGTCATCTGGATCTTCAGACCTGTGGACAGCTCCTGAGCATCTCCGTCATGCTGATGTATCTCAGAAGGGTGACGTGTACAGCTACGGGATCATTGCCCAAGAAATCATCCTACGCAAGGAGACCTTCTATACCACACACTGCTGGGACAACAAAGGTAAATCCCCAAATTTCACCTCCATTGCAGCCATCTGGAACAGTGTAGCTGTAACTGATCCATTCTCCACGTTTAGTTGAAAGGCACCGTCTCTGATAGCTGCTTAAACTGCTGCTTCTTCCACTGTGTGGTGCATGAAGAGCCTGTTTGAAGGATCTCACTGTGGGGGCAAGTGTCCTGTCCTTACTCTTTCTGTAAATAAAGTTTGCATTGAGTTTTCTTTGCCTTTCTCCTCCCTCCTCACCTTGGCCACAGCATTACAGAAGTTATCATTATACAACCCTGTCCAGGCTTAGTGTAACATTTAGAGGCCACAAAGGTTTTTCTGTTATGACTTGTACACAACATCTAATAATTCACTCATATCAGGCATCGTAAGTCAGCAATGTTGACACAGAACAAGAAAAACCCAGCAGTGTGACACGAGAACAGTTGGCATTTAAAAACTGGCAATTCAGACTTCATTCAGGGCTGTCAAAATAAACTTCAGTCATTTAACTTCTATCAGAAAAAGCATCTCGTCCTGTAGTGCATCCATTAAACCCCATTTTGTGCATTTTGTGACATTGTTTTTGAGTGTTTTACAGCCCCGTCAATCCCAATTCCCAGAATCCAGGCATTATTATATATTAGAATTGACATAAAAGCATGTGTGGGTTTGGGATTTTCCTGGTAACAGTTACCAACAACAAGTTTAGACATTGCCTTTACCTCTGAGTCATCCTGATAGATACGCCTTACATTTGTTAAAATATCTAGAGCAGCAGCTGGACAGCCTAATAGCTCTTTTCCTGAGTTACATTTGAGAATAACTTCTGGGGCATGCTCATCATCCTACATTATCACAAATCTGTGTTCATATTTGGGGAAACACAGCATTTCCCATCACCAACTTTTTAATATAAATGTAGACTTCAGAGTTTAGAAATGCCTCTTCCCCTTCAGGCAAACTATTCAGGACTCCATACCTAAGATGAGGTAGAGAAAATAAAAGTCTTTCTATTCCTTTTTGTTGGGAAGAGGCAGGCACAATCTGCATGAATGCAAGGATTTTACAAAAGTCACCAGCATAAATGGAGAAAGGAAACAGCAATGCTCTTCCTTGCTCATTTTGACTTGCAAAGCAAATCCATAGCAAACTCCATTCTTTTAACTGTTGAGCAGTGACAGTCTTTCTGTGTTATGTTAACAGTTGTTAAGTTTGCCTCAGACACAGTGCTTCTGGGCTCTTCTGAGATGTGGTGGCATCCTCACTGCTCTGTGTTTGACCCTGGCTGTCACGGTCACAATCTGGTTCCTTGTTTTAACTTTGCCCTGTTTCTTAACACTGCATTTGGTGATTTTAGAAAGGCTGTCCCCTTCAAATAGCGTTAGGCTAATCCATCCAACTGAAAGAATTTTTAGCACCTCTAGGTGATGTTGCTGGAGATGGTCACACGTTTCAGCATGTTTAGTAAGACAGCAATAAACTTACTGGGCCTGAAGCTTGTTTGGTAAGTCTGGATTCAGTGTAACTTAAAGAAAAATCTGCTTTGTAAACTTTGGTTGAAATCTTAAGTTTTCCCTTCAGTGAGAAGATTGTTTTCTCCCCAAAGTTTTTCTTTAAAAGCATTAGTAGATGTCTAAGATATATATGGCTGATCTAATGGCTTCTGGTATTATTATTAATTTTGACTATGCAATTTGAGTAAATTTGGTCAGCCTAGTTCCTGCAGTTCATCAAATTTCATGTAACAGAAAGGAATGAGTTATTATGTATTGCTGAAGTGGCTCCTCATTTAAATATCTGGATTCATTCATTTGCCAAGATGAGGCAGGAAGAGGGTGGACCATACTTATTCAAATACCTTTGAATTTTGTTTCTGGCATCATCTAACTTTGGAAGAGAGTGGGTCAAACTTGGGGTGACCATTAATTTACAGATATGCAAGATACAAAGAGGGAAAAGAATACCAAAACAGAGTAAATGGTAATGGGCAAAGAAATGTCCCTGTTGCATGTTAAATTAATTAGTTTTTTAAGGCTCCTGCAGAAAGTCTTTCAATGGCTAGGCTACCAGAAGGTGATCTCTGCAAGTTAGAAGACATGATATTGATATTTCAGGACAACTGATACAACCACTTCTCCAGGACTTCATTGGCAGCAGCAGTAGCTGTGTTCAGATTTTAGAAGAGTGGTTTTAAAACCCCTGTACCTAGCCTCCATCCACCAACTTAGCAAAATGAAGTTCAACTTTCAGGTACTCAGAAAGCCGGTTTTCTCAACCTGCAAATATGAATTAATCAACTTAACATACAAACATATTGCTACTAATGAGAGAAAAGGAGTCGCATAAAGACATACAGAACTGGATTTCTAATGTGTAACAGTAACTAGGTCATAGTCCTCCTCACTGTCTTCTCTGTGACACGGCTGTTAGGCCAGCTGGTTACTCCACTCTTCTGCAAGAAACACCTCATTTCACTGCTCAAGACACTGAAATCTCGTCACGTACCAGCACTCAGTTCAAGCTGCCTCCTTGTTCCACTATTTTCTGCCACTGGCGAATTGCAGTCTTGCTAGTAGTTGCTGTTACTTCCGCTCTCAGGTGCATGCGCAGCATGGAAATTCAACACAATTCTCTTGCATACCTGAGACTTACACCGATTCTTCCCTCTTAGCCCACGGAAGACTTGTTGGCAGTCTTTCTACTCCATAGCATTGGGAGACTCAAGTCTCCTGCTCCTTCTCTAGCCTGCAATTTCTGTATCGCAAAGGTGGAAGGTACTGCACCTTTTTAGGGTGTTCATGCACACTGCGCGTGCTTAGGCATCCCTAGCTGCTCTAGACTTGCACATACCGTCACAATTACAAACTTTCCTCATCTCATTATACGCTTCCTTCAGTAAAATTGTCTCCGAAATATAATCACACATTATTAATAAATGTGTTCCATGCTTGTTCATGTATCCCTTTTAGCTCTCACTTACTGTGCTTAAATCAATTTGTGCAAATGCAGCCTGCATTCTGATACGTTCAGAATCTAACTAACTGTCATAGAATGGATTTCACGAAGAAGAGTACGAACGAGCTAACAAATGCGATGTTGTTAATCCATGCACATTAATAGCCTAGTTTTAAGGACGCTGAGCATCTGCAGGATGGTTTGAACTGCTCTGATGAGAGTTGTATGTCTCCACACTTTCGATCGAGTCACAATGGGCTTTTCACATTGTTTTTTACTATAGCTATACTTCATGCTGAGAGGCACACTAATAATGCCTGAAGTTCATTTGGGAAGATGCCATAACCATGTCTACCGTGACCAATAAATACTAATGTATGTTCCTATTCATTTTGCTTTCAGGGGCCTTCAAGCCAGCCTGTTTTGATCTTGTGCCAAATATTTAGAAAAGTTCTAAAGCTGAAATTCACATCAGCATGGGGGAACTGTCTTCATGGCTTCTGTTTGTACAGTAACTGATAAGATCATAGGATGCTATCCACAAGGAATGTCCTTTTTACGTTTTTATTTAAAACTTTGCATTTTTTTCTTGTGTTAGAGAAACTTTACAGAGTGGAGAGCTGCAAAGGAGCGAAGCCTTTCCGACCAGACTTGTTGTTGGAAAATGTGGGAGAAAGAGAGATGGAAGTAAGCTAATAATTAACTAAGCCATTTTCTGGATGAAGGGAGGAAGTCCTGGCCACACTTGAGCTCATGATCATGGGAGGATGAAAGCTATGCACATTTTATGCCAAATGCCCTAACCTCATGGGAAAAACCAGTATTCTATAATTGTTAGCAGTGAAATGAAATACAGCTCATGAAAATTATTTCACTGGAAAGACATGGACACTTATATGGTGTCACTTTTCTGACCTATTTTAGATATCTTTAAGATGGGATGAATCATACCTCAAATATATCTCTCTCCACTGATTATATAGTCCCTAAGGCTTCTTGCTCAGGTGAAAATGTCTGTATTGTAGACATCCACATACTCAGCAATGAACCCCATTCTTTTTGTCTGAATCACCAGTTTCAGAAAAATCCCAAACTCAAGATACTGGAAAGATAATTACCACAGCATTTACTTCCATGTCAATAACTGTATATGGCACCAGCTGAGAGACTGGATCCACTCACATGCCTTTCATTTATGTACTGCAAATTCAAGTTAAGATCATGTTGCTAGTCACGACAGAGTTAAGATGCCTGCAATGAGTGTCCTAGCCATAGATTCAAAACAGTTAGTCATACATTTTAATATGTTGCTGGTCAAGAGTAACCGGAAATTCCCTAATGAACTAGTGCCATTATCCTTCTACATCCATTACTCAGGTGGGCTTTCCTTAAATTTTTGTTTGAAGGTGTATACACTAGTGAAGAGCTGCTGGGAGGAAGATCCAGAGAAAAGGCCTGACTTTAAGAAAATTGAGGGTATTCTGGCTAAAATATTCAGGTGAGCAGCAGGGGCTCCATTTTTTAAGATGTTTGAAACCCCTTTGATGTGTTGGAAAGCTCTTATTTTGAAGTATGTAAGCTGATGTGATTATGATTCAGTCGGTGAAAAACTGTCTTCACTTAGATCCTCTTCTCACTGGCAGAAAAGTAGGCGAGCACGTGTGTATGTATACGTACATGTGTGTACATGAGCATCTATGCATGTATTAGCCGAGTGAGGGTAAGATGATCACCATGCCTCAAATTGGTACATCGTGAAAGTAGCAAACTGGATAATTAGAGATTTAAACCATTCAAGTAATTCACCCCCTGTCTCTAGTTAGGAGCAGGATAGTGACTCATGCCAGCTAAGTTTCAGGAAATGGATGCACATAAATGTTTGGAGGATGATTAGAAAGTTTGGATGAGCTGGGTTGTGCCATAAATGAGTTTGGATGGTCCCAAATTAAGCTGACTAGAAGTGCTGGGTCGTCACTCACCAGAAGCATTACTTACAGAGTTTTGTTGGTATAAAGTTGTGGGATAATAAGGGCCACAGCTGGATAAACCCTGTGGGGTTATACAGGCCTTTCACCTGGCCAATGCTGCATTGTTCCTACAGAGTTTGGTCTGAACTAATTATTTTGATGCCAAACAGTGACCTTTTAATCACTTCTCTTGGGAAATCGCTCCCCAGATTTTAAAGCGCTCCTCATGAACAAACGCCAGCAGTACTTGGATCATTTTGCACTTTACATGGGCAGAAGGACAACTGCACTATGCGTAACCGAATGTGTCGATTGAACGGTCTTACTGCAGCTGAATAGAACGACATCCTGGTTCAACTCCTAAGCCTCCATTCTGAAAAAGCAAAAAGGTTGTCTCTTAACACGTGCAACACTGTGTTCTTCTTATGGAGGTCTCAGATGGTACAAATAAACAGGGGTTATGAGTGGCTCGTGTTACCATACTTCTGCTTCCAGGAGTTGGTAGGCTGGAATATGCAGGATCTTGTGAGCAAAACAAGTCCAGGGACTGCTAATTGTTCCATTGAATTGTTCTGTCTTCTACACAGGCAGCCCCAAATTTTCTTAATCCTTCTGGCTGCATTCCCCATCTAAACATTACATGCAGTTTTCTACCTACTGTCTTTAGATTCCCCTCAGGATTTTAGCTTGTTGGTTACTTTTTACAAATGAATGTTCATGGATTACCCAAGGTAACCTGGCGCTGACAATATTAGTAGGGCTAGGTGATTTAAGGGTGCTTTAAGAATTACCAGCTCCAAGTGACAAGCAGATCACAGACTTTCCATTCATATACGTAAACCCTCCAAGCAAGAAAAAGGATGATGCTCTCGAGGCACTGTGCATTCTAACTACATGGAAGTCAAACTCTGGAAAAGATTTCCGCTGCTCTCTTTTTTGCCTTGTTTCAGCCTCTCTCAACAATGTGCTTCCATCGACCTTTCTTGTTGACTCCTGTGTGTTTCTGTTATTCACAGTAACTACCACGGCCAGACCAATGAAAGCTACATGGATACCCTGATCCGGCGTCTACAGCTGTATTCCCGCAACCTGGAGCACCTGGTGGAGGAAAGGACAGAGCTATACAAAGCAGAGAGAGACAGAGCAGACAGGCTTAATTTCATGTTACTTCCAAGGTAACTGGCGAGGATTTTCACTGGCATTTTATTTACATATATCACCTGACCCTTGGAGAGTTGGGGTTGGGATTAATATTAATCTTCTATTTCCTTCCCCTCTAATCTGATCCTGCTAGGGAGGAAAGAGAAGCAGCTGTCCCTGAGGTCTCCACCCTATGGTGGAGTTTCATGCCAAGATGGTACTGGGCCAGCCTGGGGTAGATGGATGCTTCAGAGTATGGTACAGGACAAGTATCATTGATATTATAATATTGGTAATACCAGTGAGTTTGGTATTGTATACATTTGAAACAGTAAACTATCCTAGTATGTCATTACTAGTTTCAAGGGTATTTAAGTGGTCAGGGTATTGATTTTATGACTCATCTTAAAAAAAAAGTGTTCAGTCCAGTTTGGGGGAAAATTTGGAATGATCTGGCTATGTACACTGTGCAACCAGGAATCCATATTTCCTTCCATTCTATTGTTCCTACCACTCTGTTATTGTCTTGTAGACGGAACACAGCACTGTGCAATGCCTATAATTTTCTGGGTTTCTCTCAGTTATTCTCATCTAGTATCTCCACTAGGAACAGATATTTTCCTGAATTTAGAAATGCAAGAAAATGAAGGTCCGTCTGAATAGATATTGACTGTCATGGTATTGAATTTTTGTTCGATACAATTATTAGACTATGATATCTCACCTGAAGTCAGGATGAGGTGATGTAATTATCAGGATGAAATTACTTCTGCACTGAGGAAACAGAAAAATATATCTCTTCTTGCTTACTGGGTGGGTAGAAAGTAGGACTACATGTCAGAAGTTTCAGAATCTCAGTTTTAAATTTGACTCAATATCCCTATTTCTGACCTGAGTTTCCTGTGCCTCAGTTTCCTCATGGCTATTAATACACTTGGATTTTGCAAGGCTGTAGTGCCTTAGTTAGCATTAGTAAGTGCTTTGAGGTCCCTGGCTGAAAGGCATTATGTGCCTCCAAAATGTGATTACAGTGGCAGTTTTCAGCAAACTATTTGATGTTTCCTACACAGAAAGCAATGATGTGGCTGTGTTGTGTGAAAAAATACCTTTAGTATTAAACACAGACTACTCATCTGTCTTCCTGCCTACTCTGTTTCCACAGGCCAGTAGTAAAGTCTTTGAAGGAGACTGGCCTGGTAGAGCCAGAACTGTTTGAAGAGGTCACTATCTACTTCAGTGACATCGTTGGCTTCACCACACTCTGCAAATACAGCACCCCTATGGAGGTGGTAGATATGCTGAATGATATCTACAAGAACTTTGACCACATTCTTGACCATCATGATGTTTACAAGGTGATTAGCTCTGCACTTTTGCTCAGTTAACAATCGGGGGACACACAGATCAAATTGGATGATGTGGTGGATTTGGGAATCTGCCTTCTAAGCAAAGACGAACAAGACAAAAATAGGTCAAGATTCCCTCATTTCAATATGTTTTCAGTGTGCCTGTGTATACCAATTTTTCTATACTGGGTGGTCACAGAATTGTTAACTGGAGTGCTGGGTACAGTTATAAACATTCATATATGAAAAAGGTGTCAGCTACCTTAAAATAATCAATCCTGCTGTCCAGGCAAAAAATGCTCAATCATGAACAAGATGATCTGATAAAACCTTTCTGCTTTTAACTAAATATATATTTTGCTATGCCTGTAGGTAGCGAGTTCTCATTTTGTTGCCACAGGTGGAGACCATTGGTGATGCTTACATGGTGGTGAGTGGTTTACCAAAGAGGAATGGCAACCGGCATGCAGTAGACATATCCATGATGGCTCTGGACATCCTCAGCTTCATGGGATCTTTTGAACTGAGACATCTGCCGGGTCTGCCTGTTTGGATTCGCATTGGAATTCACTCTGGTACACAGTAGTGCTAGATCAACAATGACAATGTTGTTGCCTTGTTTTTGAGCAGAATAGACATTCATAGAAGATCTGGTAGTACATCATACACAGCTGTTCCCCTCATGAAGAATCAGGTTGAAAACAACGTACCTGGAGGAAGAGCAACAGAAGTAAATAAGCCACTGGTTTGGTCCCCTGCAGTGACATAGCCCATACCCATTCATTCATAGCTTAAGTTGGTAGATTGGAAGAACAACTGCCATTGTTGCTGGTGTAATTAAGCCAGCGGTATCAAATAAACCTTCGCAGATTGCTCCTTCCTGACCAAAGCGGAGATCAGCCGGGGCCAGACAGGCTTGTCTAGCCACAAAATGTAGGCCTGTCTTTATGCTTTTGAAGGCAAAAGTTCTGACAAGCCTATAGGGGAATTAATTTTTTGAGTAATCCATAAGTTTTCTCAAAGGGGAACTGCAGATAGCTCAAGCAGAGAGCTCCCAAGTACTCTGGGAAATTTCACATTTTCATTTTTGTTTGTTTCAAAAACCATCTGAAGACCAGCTGCCAGAGGAGGAACATAACAGTGAAAGCAACTGAGGCACTGGGAAGCCCTTTGAGGCACCACTATGCACCCCTCCATAATGAAGCTTATTTTTTTCCTCTTACTTTCAAAACTGACAGTAACTGCATTTTTTTTCTGCACAAAAATTGTGTTTGAGTACAATTAACACTGTGCAGTCATGTCTTTTTAATGCTCTTACTGGATTATGTAAGGTGAACAGAGCTAGGCTTGGTTTGGAGTGGAAAGGGAGACCACCAGACACTTTGGGAAGTGAGGTGCAGAGTATTGTCACTGGTGAGGAATGCAGACCTCCAGCACTGGTCTGCAACAGTGAGGCTCCTTCCAAACAAATGGTGTCTTGATCCACCCTTTTTTTTACTCTCTGCATCCCACCTCTAGGTCCATGTGCGGCTGGTGTGGTTGGAATAAAAATGCCTCGTTACTGTTTGTTTGGAGATACAGTGAACACAGCTTCGCGGATGGAATCCACAGGCTTGCGTAAGGGTTTAATTTTAGCTGTCAGTGTAACAGGACCAAAGGCTACTGGTCTGTTTGTGACTGAAGTGTCTGTTCTCAGCAGAGAACTTCAGCTCGCAGGAGTTTTAAAGATTAAGAAACCCTATTTGTTTTGATTACCAATTGTTTCACTGTCCTGCTGGGCAGTGAAGAATTGTTCCTGGTTCATGCTTCAGTGCTGGTAATGGGAGTACATAGGCTGGCTCACTGGCTGAGTTCCTCTGGAAGATATGATACTTATGTGCCTGGGATTTCATTTTGCTCTAGGAATGGTAGATTTTAGTTCGACCTAGGATTGTATTGCAGCTCTGTTGCATAACTATGCTGAATATAAATTGAAGCAAATATGTCTTCAGCTTCACCATCAGGGAACTATGCCAAGAGCCAGTGTCTACTTTCTGCCCAGTGTCTTCACATGACTAGTCTCTGTGTAAGACACTCCCGATTATTCTTTTCCCTTTGGGCATCTAAATGATACAGATACCACGGTCACCTGTATTTCTGATCAATGCCTGTACCAGATATTCCTTCCTAGATACAATGCTATGAAGTGGGGTCAGATTTTTCATACAGCGGTGTAATTGATTCTCATCTAATTTGACTCTCAGAATTTGATACTAATTGGAGGAGCTTCTGCTACAGCACCAGTTTTCACATACACTTAATATGGTTATGTGGTACATTTCTAGAATGAGTTTTTATTGTGTCTTTATACTTTAGCATTAAGGATTCATGTAAATGGTTCCACTATTAACATCCTGAAAAGAACAGACTGCCGATTCCAGTATGAAGTGAGAGGAGAAACGTACTTGAAGGTAACACTTGCCATGTGCATGCGTGAACACAGCGAAGAGTGAAAGTATAAAAGTATTATATAGCTGAGAGTAACCCGCAACTTAATTAACAGCTGGGGAACAACAGTTACAGATCAACTGGTATCACAGTCTCTAGTGGTTGAAGACACTTCTGTAAAGACAGCGTAGGCAATGAAGAGCTCCCTAAACCACAGATTAAAGCAACATAAAGTTGTGGAGAATAAATGAAACATCCTATTGGGAACAGAAAATTGTGGAGTGAATTAATCTGACGGAAGGGAAGCTGAATCTATTGTTAATTTGCTCAGGCTCCAAAATCTGACTGTCTATCTCCTGATCCATTTATTTCAGCCTATTACACTTGGCAGATGTCTGTACCGGAGAGCTGATGGCAGGCAGCACAGCTCACCTCTCACATGGCTGTGTTTCAGGTCACGGAACAAGGGAGCGGGTGTGCAGCTGCATCTCCCCCATTGTTCTTCTCACATCTGATTTTTAACCCTTTGCTGTGAGCATCAGTTACTGACAACAAGAGAAGGCAAACACAGCTATGTGCAATAAAGTATCATTGGAGTAAAATAACTACAGGAAATTGCCTTCTAATCCCTACAGTGTGCTTTCTCTTCTTTGTCATCCATGCTTAGGGCAGAGGAACAGAGATTACCTACTGGTTGACGGGTGCTGAGGACAAGAAATACAATCTCCCAACACCTCCTTCTGTGTAAGATGGTCTTTACATGTGAAAAGGGAAGAGAAATTCCCAGTCTTTGCGCTTTAGCCTTCACTGCTTCTCCCTGGCACTTGCTGTGGGTTTCTTTTATACCACTCAACTTGCCTGCAGTAGTTAGAGGCTTAACAGTGTAGCTGCACCTACACATGTGTAAATATTCATGACATGGGACTATGTGTGTGCTGAAGGTTATTTGTATATGTAAGCACTTAACAGGTTCATTTCCTTGGAAGGGAAATAAGCCTTACAGGACAAGTTGTTGACATGGCAAGTGCAAGAGATGGACAGAAAAATGAAAACCACTAATATTCCCAAAACTTTAGTCCTAAAGGCACCTGTGCATGACAGTACAGTGAGAGAAAAACTGCAACTGAATGTGTAGCTCTCTGTAATGCCATGTTATGTCTGTGAGCTCTTAGGGGAGAATTTGTTGGAGGAATGAATCTTGAAGATTTTGAGCAGTAGTCTGCTGGAAGAGGCGGACAAAGTTACTGTAGTATTGCACAGGCGTAAAGTCTTTAAAAATTGAACTAAAGCTTACGTTCCGATACCTAAGAGATATGTCATCAAGAAAAAGTGTGAGGTTGATGTCCTCGAACTGAGCTACCATTTCACATTAGTATTGAATAAAATACAGTAATAGCAGCAGCGGGTTTTTTAGAAACCATGAAAAGTTAAAGTCAGGATAACTGGTAGCGTTTATTTCATGTGTGTTTTGCATAAGAGTACGGCATTATTTCCTGCACACTCTCTAAATGTGGAAGTGCCTCACTTTCTGCTCTGAACTCCTGTGTACGGTTGCACTTTACTAAGTGAGAATTTGCTGCCATCTGCTTTGAAATGACAATGCTTTATTGCAACTGGAAGCAATTATATGAAATACAAGTGTTTGTCCCTGGGCTGAGCAGGAAATTATTCTTCTGTAAACTCAGAAGTCCTTTTTAAAATTAATAGGATCAGTTGAGACTACCAGAATTATCGAACTGGCCATTCTTCTGGAATTTAACTATTGAAAGTAAGCTGGGTTACCATGGTCAGTGATGTTTTTGGTTTTGCTTCCTCATACAGGCTGTGACTGATAAAAGTGCACCTTAAAACTGTCAAATGTGAGGTACGCCAGCAAAAGCCAGACACACCGCAGAAATTTATGAAAAGGTGGCAACCCTGTTACTGAAGGCCACCTGAAGTTGAGCAGTGGAAGTGCTGACACCAGTAGTGGTGTTAAGAGCTAGAATCTATTTTGATTTGGAGTTACTCTAATCCATGTCTTCCTTTTCATGCAAATGATGCTGAAATTTTGTTAAGGTTGATGATGACACAGCTGCAGACTCCTGTGCAGAGAGTGAGCCATACTACCTGGAAAAGTCTCACGGAAATCCTCAATTCTATTCCCAAATCCAGAACCTGAATTTGGTTCTGCCCACACTTTCTATCAGTAGTGTGTGAATGTAATGAAGAAACATAGGATAGAAATGTTTAAAAACCACTGGGGATCTGGGGATTACTAAAAACATGTGAATCACTGAATTTTCTTTCCTTCCTGTCGTTTTCAGGGAAAATCAGCAGCGGTTACAAGATGACTTAGCAGAGATGATAACAAAAATTCTTCAGAAAAGGGAAAATGAGGGGTTCAAGACACGGAAGCTTTCACGGGTTGCTAGCTACCGATCAGGTACCCTGGAATACCTGCAACTGGCCAGCACAGAGAATCCTGCCACATACCTTTAAAACTAGATGTCTAGTATGACTCAAAAAGCTGCAGCAACTCTATGGAGTACTTCATGTGAAGGGTGGAGGCTTATACTCTCAGCTAGAGGAGAAAGAAAACACCTTTTCCAGCATCCTTTCTACTATCCAACCTGCTATCAGTAAATCAACCCTCTCTTCACTGTAATGTCAAAATTGTGGGACGACTTTGGTAGGACACATGCAGCCTGATTTGAGGTAAATGAAAATATCTGCACTCGAGTGTGGAAAATAGGCTTTTTTTTTTTTTGTTAGTTTTTTAAATGTGATAGCCTGTTCAATAATCCACTTCTGAAAATATTCACAGCAAAACCTTAATTTGTCATGATTTTTAAATGTTGTATTTAATTTGTAATTTTTATTTGAATAAACGTTTGCCGTAATATATTTGAAAATAACATTAAACGTATCATATGTAAATCCTGGATATGTTGCCATTTTGCTGCTTCTGTTGTTTTCCCAATGTCTCCCATGTTTTGTTTAACCACGCTGATTTTGTTCAGGAGACAACACTTCTGTTATTTACCTTGGGTGATTATGCCAGGAGTTGTATGGTTTCTAAAGCTTACCCGAATCTCTTGGGCTTGCAAAATGAAACTGTCAATCTTGCATGAACAAACACTTTCACATCTTTTCTGCACTTCTGCTTTTGTCCCCAAGCCAGAAGTGCAACAGAAATGAAGGAAACAAACTGCTCTGAATTTCTTAAACCTCAGAAACTTTCAATTCAACTTTTGGATGAAGTTTCACAACCAGGCAGAACTCAGGTTTTACTTAAATGACTTGTGCATTAACTGACACCGTGACATTTATGAGCAGCTTTACAAAGCAACCAAAGCACAGGTGATGCACGCAAAAGAAAATCAGCATTCACATGAAGAAATAACTACTAGTGAGTCAATTTTTTGAAAAGGCCTCTTGTGCATTGGTGGCTTTCAAAGCAGAGCTACATTGTTCACCGTTGTCAAATATTGTTCAGTATTCAAACCATAAAACTTGGTGCAAAATCATTATTTTATGGTTTCGAACAGCATTTTTGTCCAAGCAAACAACCTAAAAATGTTTAAAAAGAGCAAGACAGTTGTGTGTTTTTTCTTTATCAACCTAAACTGGGTTTGTAAGAAGACACAAGAAGAACAATCTAGGTGTAAATAGACAGATCTGAATTGCAAAGATTCCTGGAAAAATTAAATCAGGAGGTGCTGTAGAGCTTATACTCTTGCCTCATGAATGCAAATTCCTACACCCAGGAACATGATGTAGACAGAAATAGCACGCAGCATGTAACCAACAGCTTTCAGACTGTATGTAACCAATCTTAAACTTGGACTGGCATTAATACCATACCACTGCTTCTTTGGTCTGTATCCTAATGGAAGTGTTCATTGGGATAAGGATAGAAAGAAAGTGTCTGGTATTCTAAAACTGGTATGTATTAAAAAGACTCCCAGTACAGTAAAAAAAGTTTAAAGTCTGCTATTTCCTGACCCATGGTGCCAATCGACAAGCTTCGTCTCCACGTCTGCATTCTTGGGTTTGACTGCTGTGCTTCTTGGCACCACTGGACTATTCTGGCTGCTGTATCTGGTACACTCAGCCAGCGTAGCTGTAATGCAGTGACGAGCGCTGGAGTCCTCCAGCCTGAAGAAGCCCACTACTACTACTATCTTAAGCAGAGTTGTTCTGATCTTTGAAGTGACGTAAGTCTATTTTTAAAGAGGAGTTTCATGGGTTCTATCCTTGACACCTCTGAGATACAAATTATTTTAGAGCAAATGCCTGCTGACACTGAGACAACTATCTTAAACAGTGTTTAGTTTTCAGTAGCCCTTCTCTTTCCTGCATTCTCCAGATCATAAATTTCATGTAATTCTTTGAAGATAAACAGTTACCTTTGCAATGAGTTGATGGACCCATCTTCTGGTAGGTTGGTTTTCCACATGGTTCTGTCCCTGCACATCTCTGTCACACATACATCACAACAAAATCAATTCTGATTATGCTTTTTAAAAATTTGCTCCTGGTTTCTGGTTTGAATCTGTCTTAGAATCAATTCAATGTCTTACCATAGCATCTTGTTATCAAATGTCAGATCAAAGAGCACTCTATCAGCAGAAATCTGTCACCGAAGCTACAGTCATTCACCTTGCCCGCGTTTTTTTAAGCAGTGAAAGGTTATATTAAAAATCTAGTGTGAGACATAATTTTATTCTCCAAGTGGAAAGGATTATGGCTGGACCATTACCATTTGTTTGAATTTAACTCACACCAAAAAAAAGTCTGTGAATCCCTGAGCTGGGAGCATGTGGAAGTCAATCTTTGCAAATACACATCAAGAGCTTTGTAGCTTTGGTCATATTCAGACTCTTCCCTTGTCTCCCTCTCATTTTTGTCATGTACCCGCACTCCCCTCCTGGTTCAGCATTGTATATTTGCGCTCTCTATCTAGTTTGCATGTGCCTCCCATTACTGGCCATGACCATCACTTGTACACAGAGAATCTTGTTTTAAATATTCTTCTTTTCCCCTGTGGTAACCCTACACAGGAAATTTTATGGAAAATACAATTTTGTATTTTACTTCACCTACACAGTCAAACTGAGAGCAGCATGTGACAGAGGTGAATTTCCTATTTCCCAAAAAATAACCAACAAAACAACCCTTTGGAAAATATTCCTCCAAAGAAAACTCAGCATCCATTCATGATTAGACATTTAATTTTCATTGGGGAGGGAAAAAAAAAGTAACAGCACTGTGTTTTATCCTTATGGGTATGGAAGGATCCCTGCAGCTGGCAGCAGTGTTCCAGTGCTCTTACCCTGGGCTTGAGGCCAAGTCTCGCTATTTGGCCTGAACTGGTTGGCATGTGACCTTGTTCCACGAGGCTATTACAGGCACCGGTATCAAATTTGAACTATCTTAAACAATTACTGAAACACAAAGTCCTAATAATGGCTGGCTTAGGACAGTGGTAGAATATCCAGCACTGGGGGAGAAGGCAGCATCTCAAAATGATCTGAATCATCAGGGGCAGGGGAAGACCCCATGGGAAGTTGTCCCTATCTGTAAACCCTAAGGAAAGGATCATCCCTCAGCTTTTCTGCTGGGACACAACGCGGCGGTTGTTCTCTCAGGAAGGCCAAAAGCTGCTCCTCCCCTGATGCAGAACACGTAGTTTGAGAAGACACCACCTAACTGCTGTTGCTTCACGGGGGCCTTTCCTCATAAACCTTCACCCCTTTTCGGGTCATCACCCTTGGCAAGCCCAGTGGCCCGGCAAACACCAGCCGGGGGCTCCCTCCTCACCGCCTCATGCCACATGAGGCCGGCCAGCACGGTGTGAGGCCTGACCTCAGCCTGGGGTGTATCCCACCTCCCGGACAGGCCTTGGGGGCTCCAAACAAGTGCCGGGGTCAAACTGGCAGGACGCTGGGCTTGTCGTCCGGCTGGACTCAATGCCTTCCCCTGCGCCTCCTGCCATCGCTGAGGATGCGAGGCGGCTGGGCACAGAGGGCAGCCGGCGGCCCCGGGCCCACCAGCCACCCCTGGGCCTCTGCCGCGACGATTCGGGCGGGAAGGGCGGCGTGAACAGCGGCCGCCGCTGCCGGCCTCCCCCGGGGCGCATCCCGGATCCGGAGGGGAGAGGGCGGCCGGCGCTGGGGGCAGCCCTCGCCCCGGCAGGGCCATACCGAGCACGGGGCGCCGGGGCGGGCGCCGGAGGAGGCGGGGGCAGCGGCGAGACCTGCCCTGAGCGAGGGAACTTCTTAAAGTCCCGCCGCCTCCCGGTGTCTAGAGGAGGCGCGGGGGAGCAGCAGCATGGCCCAGCTCGGCGGCGGCGTGTGCTGCTGCTGGCTCGTCCTCCTGTGGACGGCGGCGAGGGGCCGAGCAGGTGAGGCGAGTGGGGGGTGGGAGGCAGCCCTCGCCCCGGAGCCCCCATGTCGGGGTGAGCGCGAAGGGAGACGGAGGGGCTGTCCCCAGCCCCGGGAGCATCAGGCGGCCGGGAGGGGCTGTCCCGCCGGCGGAGCCCGTTCCGGGGATCTGCTGCGGCTCCCGAGGAGGCAGCGCGGCTCGCCAGGACCCGCCGTGTTCCGCGCCTCACCTTGGGCAGCAGGTTCTCGGCACGCCTCCTCCCCGGCTGGCTCCAGGGGGAAGGGACCTCCATGCTGTCTTGGAAACGGGTGCGGCGAGGGGCCTCGTCCCGCGGGAGCGCGGGGGTTAAGCCCTTCCACCCCCCGGCGGGCCGGGCAGGGGCCGGGCTGCCTCAGGGGCTTGCTCCGAGGGCACCTCATGGCCCACCGGGCTGGGGCAGGCTCGGCCGTGGTGCCTCGAGGGTGTTAAGTGCTGGCACTTGAGTCCTGCATAGCTTAAAACGACATTCCCGTGCCCGGAATGGGCGAGGGGAGCCAAACGGAGACGTTAACAGATGGGCTGGGTCTCAATGTAATATGCATGCACGGAAATCACTTAGGATGGACACGTCGGTGTCGGTGCTGAGGCCCACAGCGTGCCGTCACCGCTGTCTTCAGCTGTGTTAGTGCTTGCTCGTGGGTTATCGTCGGTGTTTCAGAATGGGTACCTATGCATGGTGTGTCCTCTGTAGGTTAATTTGTGTTGCCATTAGAGTAAGTAATTTACCTGTATCTGATTAACTTAAAAATCGAAGTTGTCTTCTATGGTACAAACACTACTTCCTGATAATTTTGTGCTCACAGTTATTTTTCATCCTATATTTGCATAATGTGCCCTTTCCAGTCCAAGGCTCCAATTAGGGTAATTTAAAAACTGAAACTTCTGTAACACTGGCTGTTACAGCTCTTCTGCCCCCTGATTTTGGAGCTTTATTCTTGTTGCAACTTCCGAGTCAAATTTGGATGCAAGCAGAATTTGGTAAATGCCGTAAGGGCACGTTTTGGTGAGCTTCACCATTTTTCCATAGGATCTTGTCTTCCTGCTTGGTATGTTTGAGAAATACCGTGCCTGTGGATGCGCACAGTGGTACCTAACGTATGTGCTGCAAAAGACGTGCCAGTCAGGTATGAATGTAGATTGTTTTCTTTGGGGTTTTTTTTTTTTTCCTTCTTTTGAAGTATGAAACTGGAAGAATGGGGAAAGGAGCCACTAAAAGAGGGAATTTAAGACATGCTGGGCAAGTGTAGAGTATGTGAAAGTGAAGGTGCCCCTGGAGGGTCAGTAAAAGCTAGTGGCAGACAGCAGTCATTCGGAGCAGAATGCCCGTTGGAGAATTGCGGGTACCATTTGTCCTGATGGTAACGGTGGGGTTGTGGGGGACCAGATCTCAACAGGAGAATATCTGCCTCTCCTGCTGCTTTCAGGGAATTAAGAAGATCTGAAGAGCTGGATTTGGTGCTTATCTTCTAGGAAATTCCTAGTTATTTTATTAATTGCCACAAAAGAAGGAGATATTAAAGTCACAGATGTTGTAATGTCCAAAGTGCTACAAGCATCTCATTTTGCCAATGGTCCTACTTCATCTTGGAGACCTACTTTTCAAAGCTTACTTGAATTGGCAAGAACTTTTAGTGTTTTATTAGGACTGAAGGAAGGGTCAACCGTGAATTGTGCAGGGGGAGTGAAGGGAAGTTTAGGGTATACAGTAGTTTCAGCTAATACCTGATTGAATCCTCTCATTGTAACTTAAGTACTGGTAGAAAACTGCTAAGTAGCAAATAGAAATGCCCGTAGGCTATTTAATGGAGTAAACTTGGCCTTCAGCACTGTGAATTGTCTAGATTTTTTTTTTAATCGCTTCATTGTTCTTTAGTATTTTGAAAACCTTGGTTCTTCATCATACTGTTTGGACTGTTTCTAGAGAATGTACTCTGGTAAAATGGCTTAAATTTAGGGACAATGGGATTAGTGAAGCTACTTGTGAAATTACTATTTTTGTTTCCTCTGTGGATGACCTATACTGGGGACCTATAACTGTTCTGGCAAGTTCTCTGCATCAGCTAACCTTTACTAATAAGTATCCTTGTGAACGTGAAAACTAGACAAGCCTCAAACTCTTAATTTATAGTTCACATTTGAATACTGTAAGCACAAATCAGGGGATTAGGCTTCAAATGATGACAGGCCTGTTAGAGGCAAATTGAAAAATTACTTAAACCTGAAATGTGTGAGGAAATAGGATGAATTAAGGCCAGTAGAATAGGAAATGCAAATAGCTTATATTCAAGCAGAACAAGAAAGCATTTACTCCTTTAATTGAAAATTACTGGGTTTTGTGTTAAGTTCTTGTGTGGTTTAAGCTAATGGCTAAAGAAGTTCTGAAGTACTCAATGTTCATTTTGTATGATTCCAATCATAATTGTACTTTGAGATCTCAGTTGTACTTTAGAGATACACAACCTCTTTTAAACAGTTAAAAGGGTGGTTCTAAATTGTTTTAATGGGAAAACAGGATGAGCCCTATCAAATGACAGAATTGAACAGAAACATCAGATGCTCCTTATTATGGTTGATCTGAAATATGTGAATGCTATATGCTGCTAATATAGTCTTTACTACTGAGCAGTAACTGTCGGAGAGGTTATACTGCGAACAGGAGATGTGCAACTCTGTGCTAGTGTTTTTTGTGTTTCTAAGTGTACAAAGCTAGTTTTCAGTGAAACAGTGATGTCTTCCTTATTTAGTGGAAAGTGTATAGGTGGAATCTTTTGAAGTACATCTAAACACCTCTACAAAACAAAGCTTTACCTTTGAAAAGCCATACATAAAAATAATCCTGTAAAATCCAGATAAAAATTAGCAGTGAAGTAAGCCAGTGGTTTTCCTATTATTAGGAGATGCTCACTGTTATTAACTTAATTTGGCTTGTTACATGCAACCTAACCAGTGCTTCATTGCTGGTGAGGTAGCTGGTTTCTCAGACTAAGCAAAAATAGGTATGTTAATTCTCACCTCCACACTTTGTAGGTCTGTCATCTACAAGGAACAGGGACTTCTGTTAATTTCTCTAGTTAGAAGGTCCAGCAACCTAGATGTATGTTTTAAAAACAGTTTATGGCTCAGGAAGTGTGAGGAAAAATCAGCTGTTGCATATTGCCAAACAGATTTTACTGGCATTAGTAACATGTCAGGTGTTATTTTTGTAGGTGTAATTTATTTAATAAATATTAGTGGCATTATCAAATAGTGTGTGTGTTAGATGGTCTTGGGCCATCTCTCTGTACTGCTCTTCATCTTCTCTGTCCATTATGTTCTTTCATTACAAGTTACAGCTACTTTACCTGTTCTCTTTAGCATCTGATTTCTTCTTTTTTCCATCTTGCCTCAGTCCTCTCACTTAATATTTCCTTTAATTGCTTTCTCTATGTTCTCAGGAACATGTATGTATTTCCTCTTTCCCACTGCCACCAAATAAAAGACAAGCTCCACTTTGTTCAAGCATTGCCAAGGTTATGTTATATTGAGCCAAAAAGGTGGACAACAGATTTGGCATTTTAGCCAAGGGACTACCACCACCTCCTAGTCATGGCTGAGGCTGCAATATCTTCATTTTTCCATTATTTAGGGTATAATCCTGACAAGAAGCAGATACTTCTCACTTATTTAAGAAATTCCATCACTCTTCCAACTGTAGTCCTATTTCTGCATCTGTATTTGGCAGAAGCATTGATATGTCTTTAAAAACAGGCAACTTGAGGGAAGTTTCTTCCCTCCTTGAGTCATATCTAAGAAGTTACCAATAAAGTTGCTGGCTTAAGAGATACTAGAGCCCCTGCCTCACCCTCCAAAAATAAATACAGAAATGCCAGCATTATACAAGGGAAAGGTTCCTGTTGTTGCAGGACACATATGGGATTGTTTGGAAATGTGCAGTTGCTTCTTGTATATCTATATTGCATGTTATATTTCAGTTCTGGATGGTTTTCTCAGCAAAGGTGGTGCTGCTGGTTTACATGAGCGCAGTTTAAAATTGTGACAGACTGCGTGATAGCAAATACTTCTGTTACATTGAAGTGTGAGTGTGTTTTAAATGTACACAGATTTATAAGCTTGCAGTTTCAACTCCATCTGTAGCAAGATAGCCTTATCTTCCTAATTATAACAATTACTGTGTGATTATATATAATGTTCCTTGAAATAAACAGCAATTTCATATGTGGATATTTTGACACTTTAGACCAGGGCAATTAGATTTGCAGAACCTGACATAAAAATTAATGAGGTGAAATGGGGTGATGAGTGAATGAGTTGGGGGGTGGAATCAGTAGTGGGAAATTGTCTTCTCCAATGTCATTGTTAAGCCACATCTGACAGCTGCCTTGATGCTGTTCCTTTAAAGGCTTCTCCAGGTTTTTTGCCAATTATCCTGTAATTAAATTTATCCTGTAATTTAATGATTTCTCCTTTTCTCCCATCTTCTTCTGTTCCTGCTTTTCTTCAGTTTCAATTTGTTCTATAGTGAAGTTGGGGCAGGGCAAACTCCAAGGGTAATTTTAAAGTTTGTTCTGACTTTTGAAAATAGCTCTGCATGTTCATGCTCTGGCAGAGCATAAAACAAAGAAACACAGCCTGTTGTGTTAGAGTACCTGTGTCAGATCAGTCTGCCTGGCACTGGCATCAGCATTCTTTTTATAAAGAAAGCAATGGTTATTTTGCCTTCAGCAGAAGAAAGTTTGTGTGACATGCCTTTTTAGTCTGAGGGCACCAGTAACGATACCCTGCTGTCCTGGTTCCTCTTGTCTACTCACCACCTCTCCACAGCCCACTGAAGAGACGGGAAGATCATCTTTTTCCCTATTTGTTCTTGCTGTCTGTGTATTGGGCATGTGGCCTGTTCCTCCTCCACCCTGCACTGGTTTCTTGGTTGGAATCAGCCTTCCCCTTCACTGCTGGACAGGTTAGTTGTGTTCTGCGCTGACCTCTTGCATCACTTCTTCACAGGACCTCCCTTTTCCTGAGCTCTTTGCTTATGTGAGCTTTAGCTTTGGACGATGGCCTCTGGCTGCTTCAGTGATGACCCTTATCAGCCTCCCTTCTGTAGTTAGTCTGAGTGATTCCCATGTTTGCTAAAGTAGCAATTACCCCATGTATGACTAGAAGATAGTTAAGGAGACATCAGACAAGTAAGATTACAGCTGCTTGAAGAGGTACCCAAAGTCTGTCATGTCTCAGTCCTTTAAATAGCCCCAGTACCCAGCAGATGAAAAACATGTTTTTAAACACTCTGTTCCAAGTCCCTGAAATTACTTCATCTCTAAATTAAGATTAGTGTAAAAACTTCTATTCATAGGATGGGGGAGAGAGGACAAAACAGTTCCTTCCCAACAGAAATTCTGTTCCTGCTAACGCTTGTCCTGTTCATGTGAGAGGTGTCTCTAGTACATCACGCAGCCCGACGCTGTGCCTAGTGGTACAGAGTCTGGCTGGAGGCCAGTAACTAGTGGTGCAGGCCAGTGGTCGGTGCTGTTCAGCATCTTCCTCAGTGAGCTGGGTGAGGGGCAGAGCGTACAAAACCGGGAGGAGTGGCTCATACAGCAGAGGGTCATGCTGCCATTCAGAGAGACCTCAACAGGCTGCAGACATGGGCTGACAGGGACCTCATGCAGTTCAACAAAGGGAAATGCCAAATCCTGCCCCTGGGGAAGAATAACCCCATGTACCAATGCATGCTGGGGGCTGACCATTTCAAAAGCAGCATGGCAGAAAAGGGCATAGGGATCCTGGTGGACGCCAAGCTAAACATGAGCCCTTTTGACAAAAAAGGATAACCATCTCCTGAGCTGCGTTAGGAGGAGTGTTCCAGCAACTCAAGGGAGGTGATCCTTCCCCCCTGCTCAGCATTTGGTATGGACATGCCTAGAGTGCTGGGTCCAGTTCTGGGATCCCCAGTACAAGAGAGATCTGGAGAGACTGTGGCAAAGGGCTGTGGAGGGGATTAAGGGACTGGAGCATCTCTCACATGAGGAATGGCTGAGAGAGCTGGGACTGCTCCATCTGGAGAGGTTAAGGTCCAAGGGGGGATCTCATCAATGTGTAAAAATACGTGAAGGGAGAATGCACATAAGAGAGACCCAGGCTCTTCTCAGTGATGCCCAGTGACAGAACCAGAGGCACTGGGCACAAAACTGTTCAGGATCCCTCTGAACATCAGGAGATGCTTTTTTACTCTGAGGGTGAGCAAGCACTGTCCCAAGTTACCCAGAGAGGTTGTAAAAATATCCATCCTGAGAGATACTTAAAAGCCATCTGGATGTGATCCTGGGTAACTTTCTTTAGGTGACCCTGCTTGAGCAGAGGGGTTGGACAAGATGACCTCTGGAGGTTCCCTCCAACCTCAGCCATCCTGTGATTCTCAGTAAGAAACAGTTTCAGCTATTCTTGCCGGAACACTAGGAGAGAACAGCTTTCCAGCTGCTGAATGGCACAGGTTATTCAACAGTCTGGATGAAAACTGGCTTAAAGCAACTGAGTAACTGCTGTGTCAAAAAGTGATTAGTTGGAGAAAGAGTTTGGTTCTTGGAAAATGTTTTTTGCTTTTTTATTCAAATGTCATGGCTCTTCATAAAAAATAGCTTCTTTATGGTTTAGAGTACTGAATAAAGTGGGTGCATGTAATTTGAAATCAAACTAGCTGCTTAATCACAACACTCTTCAGAAAGCTGTAAGTAAAATGTTTAGGTATTGTGCTGGCATTATATTGCCTTTTTTATATAGTCCCATTATTGTAATATGCATACTAAGTATTTTGTGTGAGATCATCCAGAATTAGTTCTAGCTCTCTGTTTTTGCAGCTGTTATGGGCATGATGCACAAAATGGATTGTTGTGAGGAGTAGTAACCAAGTTGTAATTTCTTGCTATAAACTGGCAGGACTAGTTGCCGCACACTGGAGAAGGGTCAGGGGAATGAAAATGTTGGTTTCTCAGTAGTTGTGTTTATGAGCTTATCCCTTAAAACCTTTCAGATAATTCTGGGAACTCTGACTCATAATTTTTGAACTCTTTTTGGTTGCAATACTGTAGGAGTGAACTGATCAGTCATGAATAGACATTTGATGTAATCAGGTCCCATCTTGGGGAAGGTTGAATTAGAGTTGTAGGGTTTGGGGTTTTTTTAAATGCTGTTTACCTCCCTCTTTGTTCTTCAGCTCAGCAGGATTAAAACCCAACTAATGAAGATTGTTTCTTAAACAGCAGTCTGCTCTGAGCGGTTTAGTGCTCTTTCTTCCTGTTGGTTTCACACTTGGGATCGATTCTATTCCATCTGGGTGAGCAGGATTGTGTGTCTTAGAAAGGATTGCATACCTGTGGTGCTTTTGTCTTTAAGCCTGTGATCCAATGAGTTCTAGTGCTCCAGTTTGGTAATGCCACCTCCAGGATTAGTTACCCAAAAAGGCTACTTTTGTAGCCTTCTGCATCTTTAGGTGGAAAATAAAGTCAACAGTAACTTACAATTCTTTGCAGTTCCTAAGGCATGCTGTCTTCTAAAATTACTTTCAAAAAGATTTGTATAGATTTTCTTCTGGGCCAGGTAAGGAAATATGTTTCTGATTATTATGTCAAGACTCGGCTATGTTGGAGCTCTGTGCTGACAGAGTTGTTGATAACTTCCAGAAGAGTAACATAAGAATATTTAGCTGTAAGCTTTTGTCTTGGTAAAACTCTAGTTAGTTCTCATGCCACTTTTTTGTATGTTAACGTTAGTGTTGCTCTCCACAGTAGAACCAGATGGAAAGCTATCATATTAACTTTTTTTAATTGCTGAGATATTGTCTTGATCTTTCAGGATGAGATAGGAAATACCTACTTATGTTTGTTCCCCTTGTCCCCTTTCTTCTCCGCCTCAGAATTGCGCTATGCAACTGTCTACTGGAATAAAGCTGAGAAGACACTTCAGGTCAGGAATACACTGGACAGGAGTGGAGATGCCTATGGTTTCTACAATGACACTGTGCAGACAACAGGTTGGGGAGTTCTGGAGATCAGAGCAGGCTATGGCAGTCAGACCTTAAGAAATGAAGATATCATGTATGCAGCTGGATTCCTGGAAGGCTATCTCACAGCTCCGTAAGTACCTTGGGAAGCAACTCTGCTCATGAGAGTTTCAATGGATTTCTGTATACTGGAGAGTTTTCGACTTGTTTTCTCCTTTCCCTAAATTCCCATCCATTTAAACTAACCATCTATTTTGCAGTTGTGCACTGTTCTTTTAATTAGTAGCAGCTATGAAGTGTAGCATCTTCATTATGGGATCAAAATGTATCCTCTCCTTCTCATCCTGCAGGCTCTTCTAACACCTTGGTGAGATAGACAAGTGCTGTATCTATATTACTGATTAAGTAATGTAATCACAGAACAGTGTGTGTGTGAGGAAGTGTGTAAGCCCTATGTTGTAATTATTTACAAAAGGGGTAGCAGAAAATAGTTACCTCTGCAGCCTATTGTTAGGTGACTGACCAGTGACAGATGAGACAACTGAGGGCAGTTCAGACTGGGAGAAGTGTTGCTAGCAAGGCCTGCAGGGCTTCTGTAAACACTGTTTTTCACCGAACACTGTCAAGAAACTGCTGAGGAGCAGATACTGAAACTTCACAGCATGGGGGGTTTAAGTGTCTCCTAGACAAATTAAACAAACAGACAAAAACCCCTACAAAACAAACATACAAAACTTGGTATACTGATAGGCCTGAAGGCAGACTGGTGTGTTTCTAGGACAGCCAGTGTACTCTTGAAAACCCTTTGAAGAGAAGATGAGGGACTGAATCTCTCCTGCAATGCAGATGTATGAAAACTGGCAGAATTTTGTACTTGTTATGAATCCAGATCATTTTTTTTCCACTAACCTGCCCCCCACCTCCATCTTTTCCTATATCAACTTAGTCACAGGAAAAGAAAAATTCAAAAATTCCCAAATGCTGATCCATGGCTGGGGAATAGTTGGGAGATGCTTGCGCTGGATGCAGTGACATGAGTTTTGCTTCACCAGCTTTGTTTCCAGAACACTAAAATAAATACCCACCGGCTGCATTGAACAGCAGGCTAGAAAGTTGAACAGTTGTCAGACATGTCAATCTGCACTCCAGGCAGGAAAGGAAATGAAGTACGTAAGAAGTCTGGATGTATGTTGCTGGACTGTGAGAGGCTACTGTTGTGCGCTATTGTCAGTTTATGTAAACTATGTCTGGATGTGTGGGATGCTGGCATTACGTTCAGAATAGTGTTAGAATTGGGTATTGCTCAACAGGTTATGTTTGTTAAGGCTTTCCCTAGGTGTACTCATCTCTAAGCGGTTGAGCTTAAGCTTTGTCGTACTAAAGAGCCCAATCCATGCTACACCCAATTAGATGGCAAGTAATGTTCTAGTAGCAGCAACCTACACCCTGTTCCCCTTTTCCCTCCACGGTAGATTTGTAAGTCTTCCTGGCTGTCTTTTAAACGAACTTAAGTATATGCCTATTCCTTCAAACATGGTTTGAATGGGAAACAGCATCTGCAGGGACTTTATCTGATGTCTTAGTCTATGCTTAGGTTTAGGAAAAGGAGTTTTTCCCCTTTGTATTTCCACGGGTGTGAAGATTCACAGAAGTGAAGGTACAGTTACTCCCCTCAAGGCTTCTGCCTTCTCCAGGCCAGGTGCTTACTGAGGCTGGTTCCTAGCCCTAGCTGTTGTTACTGTAGGGCTGCCAGCTCCAGCACTGAGTGGCTTTTTGTAGAGAAGTGGTTATAGCAGAAATAGTAATGAAGAGATCTTAATCTGTGGAAGTCAAGTTGAGTGTTTGTATCAATGTAGAAAAGTAGGGTTTGAGACTTTGGCTTTTAAGCCAAGTGCTCAACTATTTTAAAGTCGTTTCTGTGCGAGTGGGTTAAGATGTGAAAACAGAAGTAGCCAAAGCCTTTCTTTTCTGAGGAAACCCACCGAGAAATCCTCTGACAGTGCAAAATCTGAAAACGCTTGCCATCATGAAAATTACTATCAAATACTGTATATACTGTCTGCATTTAGGTTTTGTCTGTGTCTTTGCCCCATCACACAACTGTACTTGCAGTGGAAGCATATTTCTGACTGGAGGTTATGAATATAAGCTTTCTTCTGTCAGGTCTTGTAAAGCTATTTCAGATAAAGAGGGCTGCTCTTTGAAGCTAAGAATACTTATTAGAAATGTTACAGCTAAGGAGCAGAGATGAATTAGTGATGTACTCCCCTGACCCTTGAGAAGACTGAGAACCTATTGCTTCAGGTTTTAGCTGTATGACCTTGGTGGGTTTTTTTATTCAGCAAACTGCAACTAATGAATCCTCTTATACAGTGTGTTTGCAGTTTCCTGAACCATGGGAGTAGTGAGAACTTGCTAAGCTTGCAGATGTTAAGATTGCTCTCAGAGCTCCATTTCTGCTCTCTATCTTGCCTAGAGATTCGCAGAGTGCTGATTAACATACAGGCAGATGTTCTTTCTTTGGGACAGTTACACAAGTCTTCGGAAGTAAAACAGGGAAACAGTCTTTCCCAATCTGTTACTATTCCCATCAGACCGCCTGGCCCATTCAGCCTGTCTTCAGGGAAGCTCCCTAGCACCACTGTGAAATCTTTTACGAGAAGGTGTCTAAATGCTCCCGTTCTGCTTTTGCAGACATCAGTGCCTTCAGTAGCTGCACACAGCTCAACCTTCAAGGCCAGGCTGGATGAGGCTTGGAGCAACCTGCCCTAGTGGAGGGTGTCCCTGCCCATGGCAGGGGGTTGGAACTAGATGGGGTTTAAGGTCCCTTCCAACCCAAACCATTCTATGATTACTTTTACAAACATTGATAATAAGAAGGAAGAGTGTAAACAATGTGTGTGGTGAGGGCTTTATTTGCATCAACAGCCACTTAGCTACCGGTGTGAAAATGCTTGTTGCTTGCCTGTACAAGCACCACCTCAGGTGGCTCAGGCACAGCCCCCCAGTGTGAATACGTTGGGTATGCCTGCTGATTGAAATGCCTCCTAGCACACTGCTACCTGTAGCCTGGATGAGTCCCAAGGTCTCCAGCTGTCTTGCATCTGTTTGTGGCAGTGACTCCATAAAGCAGAAATGATCCAAGGTGGCTCTTTGCAGAAAGCCTGAAGTCTTACCAGGAAGACCTCTGATGTGATGAATTATTGGGAAGGATATGTTGCAAGAGGGATCCCAGGGTGAAGTATGGATTCCTGCAGAAGCTGTCTGGTGAGCAGGAGCTCCAGCCTGAACAGTGCCTGCAATTTGGAGATCTCCAGGAATTCTCGGCAAGCTCAGTTTTTGCATTACACTTAGGCCATGAGGGAGGGTTTCTAGACACAACTAGGCCTCCTGATGTAAGCAAAAGAATGATGAAGTGTCTCTCCTAAAAGTGTATGCTTTGTCCTTAGTGGGAACCCAAGCAGACTGCCTTGTCTCAGATTACTGGGGAAGAATTAATCTTGGTGCTACCTATGTGGGTCTATGGTAGGAAAAGCAACAACTACATTAGTCAGACTTGTTCACTAGTGAGGGTAGAAACACAGGCCTTTTCTAGAGCATGATTCATCTTTCTAGTGTTGGCAGCTGATTCAGATAGTAGCTGTCTGTTTTGAAAACACATAGTTAGGGGTGGAATAAATCTAATTCCAGTGTCTGGAGATGGGACTTTTGTTTTTTATCACCAGTCTGTCACCTCTCTGTAAGGTCCAGTCCTGTCACCCAGCCAGAGATTTTGCTCTGGTTTTCTTGGGTATGAATTCTCTTTCCCCATCATAAACAGAAGTGTTAATGAGGCCTCACCTGGGTAATGGCAGAGCACATCCAAAACCGTGGTGTTAAGCACGTGTTTAATCAGTTCCAGTTGCAGCATGCCAGGTGCCTAAGAGCAGTATGTAAATTTGAAGCTACAGTAATTGTACTCTTTTTTTCTGATATAACCTCAGCTAACCTGAGTCCTGTCATCTTCCTCTCTAATTTGAAGAAGCAGGGCTCTGTTTTGCTGTTTGTAGACTCTGAATTCTTGTCCGAGCTTTGTAATTGCCTTGCATTTGGCCTTAGATACAGCTGCAAAGCCTTGCCTTACTATAATGATCCAGTTTACTTCAGAGGATAATACCCTTACAAAACATGCAAGCCACGCACATAGAAGCTTTGTTAAAGCAGGAAAAAAAAGGACAACTAACAGAGCAACTAGGGGAAAAATTCTCAATAACCTTGGGCATTTAAAAAACCCCCACCAATTCCAGGAATTGGATGTCTTTTGTTAGCATATGCAAGAAGGAAGGCCATTAAAGAAGCTGTTTTCAGTCCCCTGTTCTGAACTAACACTGTCTCGACATCAGTCATCACAGCTTAAAGATATTACTAGTGTAAAATCTGCCTTGTGTTGCATAACCTTTGCGTGCAAAATGAAGACAGTGGAGTTGATGGTTGCACATGGAAGCCTGATCATCCGTCCCGGCCTAGGCAGTGATTGGAGTAGTATCCTGGCTATCCTCCTCATCTGGTTCTCATCCCTAAAAGACCATCCGCCAGGTGGACTGTCTTGCGCTGTTTGCTCCTCTTCTCTAGTGAGAGCTCTGACTTGTGGTACGGAATATGTTCTGCTATAATTTCCTTCCTAAAGTTACTTCTGATTTTTATTTGCTAAAATTCTCTGTGACTGCAGGGGTGGAGAATACCGATCTGTCTCTTCAACTTTCTTGTCCTTTTCAAGAAGTAGGCTACGATTATGGCATGAAGTCTTGCATTAAATGGGAGACAGGACACTCTAGAACTAAAATTGACATGATAGCTGCAGTTTCATGAAAGGTGTAATTTTTGGAGCTGATGAATGCTCCGCACTCTTGCCCCAGCCACGTCCCTCCACAGGTCCAAACCCTTGACTTGTGCCTGCCCTGGCACTGATCAGGCTGTTTCATGCATCAGTTAATTTACTAACGCAGTAGAGAGCTGCCTTCCTGCACCACCTCTGTTGCTTATCTGTCTATATAAACAACCTGATTTAAACTACAAACTGCCAGAATAACATATTCTCTTTTTTCCCCTGGGTTAGTGTTTTGCCTAAATGTATGCTGACAATTAGATTTGATAGTCAGAATGGTACCAGAGCTGAAATAAGGTAGCAGGGTTGTGCAATCAAGCACTGAAACAGCTGGGAATGGGGCAGGGAACAGAAAGAGAGGTGAGCAGGTCAATGGATGATTCTCTAGTTATCATCAAACCAAATTCAAAAATCTCTGGCTGTATTCTCAAATTACGCCCTGAGGGAAACTGGGAAGAGCTCCTGTCTGTATCCTTCGCAGAGGAAGTTGCCCTTGTGAGTCCTGATACAGGGAATTCTGTCCTGCTGGCATGTACTTTCCTTGAGGCTTGTATCTGTTTCTTCTGTTTTCTTTCAGCACTTGACAGGAGCTAATTATGCTGATGACTGATGCAGTTCTAACTCCAGACCTCAACTTTCTGCTGATTTCCACCTAGAACGAAATATTCCTCTCCCCTATTTTTAAAATTTTTATTTATTCAGTGACTGAAAAAAATTTTGGTTAAGTTTGACCCAAATTATGAAATGTTGATAAGAGGAAAAAATTAACAGAATGAGAAAATATAAAAATTCTGGTTTGGCTTGAATCAGATGATTACACTTGACCTAAAATGGAAGGGTGACTTTGAACTTTTGGGCTCCTGAGCAGTTTTTGGCAGTTGACTTCATCCTGAAATGTGAAGTGCTTCACTTGAATAAAACAGACAAAACCCAGCCAATTAACCAACCAAAAAAACCCCTACAGCTTTGGCTTCTGTTACTTAATGGGGATGAAACAGCTAACTGAATTCAACAACAACCAAAAAAACCCACTATAATTTTGGTGTCTGTAAGTTGAACCTGTTTAGGACTGTGGGAACATGCAGGAGCAATGTATGCATGCTTTAAAAGAGAGAGTTTTAGCTTAATCAGTAAGGAAGAACATGGTTAATGGTAAGTAAAACCTGCTAGATTTCAGGCTGAAATCTGTCACAACTGAATTAGCAAATTATATTCACCTCTGTGGCTTCTTGATTCCCAACAGAATAGCTCTCCAGTATACACTGGTTTTGTTGTGATTTAAATTACTGTGCTAAGGCTTCCGAGCATTTCAACCATCCACTTGTGTTACCTTTGCTGTTTGTCATCCACTGAAGACATGAAGTAATCTCTGTGATGAGGAAAAGCTTACTTTGTGGGTTGTGGTGCTTGTCTATCGAGTCTGGTTGACCAATGTGTTGGTAAGTGAAGGGAAGGGAAGATGGAAATGAATAACTTTTGTTACTCTTGTTCTTTCAGGCACATGTATGACCATGCTGCAAATATGTATCCACAGTTAATCAAGAATCCCACCGTTCGAATGGGAGTTCAGAATTTTATGGCGTATGTATTTTAGTTATTAGAAAAGAAATCATTCAAGATTTGGGGTTGGAGGGGGGCAGAATTCTTGAGGTGTTCATTCTCTTCCTTATGGGCTAAAGAAAATGTATGCTTCCTTTCCCTCTGACTGAATGACATTTGTATGAAAAGAATTCTAAACTTACATGAAGGGCATATGTCTTTCCCTAATTTTGATTCTTTCAAAGAAGTCTTTAAAACCCTTCCTGAAAAAGGGGTGTGCAGAACGCCAATGAATTCTGAATGTCATTCTAGTCAAAATCCTTTTCTAAAAAGTTGGTATTTTGAACATTACACTGAACAAGTGTGGTCTCTTGGCACCTTAATCTCTTTAGCACTGTGTATCCTTCCCTTCCTCTGTTACGTCAGCATTTTGTTTATTCTACCAGCGAAGTAAATTCTATTCTAATCATAAAGTCCTGATTCCCTTTTCAGCTGTATAAATCAAAAGTAATTCTGCTCAAATAATGCAGCTACACTGGTGGGCAGCTACAAGTGGGAGAAGAACCAGGTGCTGGGAAACCCAACTGTGATTACTGCTTGTTTAAATCTCCTTAGACTTACATTCTCTCGCATTACTAATATTTCTGTGAAACTTTGGTCATTTCTGGGGACTGTTTTTTCCCATCTTTCCCTAGTCTTGTGCTTTCCACAAGGCATTATATATCTGACTAATTCTGTTGTTAGTGCACATATATGGAGTTGATTCATTTTTAGCTTATCCAAAAAGAAGACAACAACAACAACAACCCCTTAGTGCTATCATTCTTTAGCATTGCTTTTCTCCTTGTGAGAAAAATGGGCTGGCTAGCTACCATAGCAGAGTGTATGGGGGTTTTTCCAGGATGACTCAGCACAGCAGCTGTATCCCCCAAGATGCATTGATGGGGGACATACTAGGTGGCCTCAAATAACTTTTGTTGCCTATATCCTGGACTGCTGCATCGCTGCTTTACTCAAGAGCACTCTTGCAATATGGGCTGCTGCGTTGTCCTGGAAGTCTTTAGCTGTGAATGCTCTGACTGTAGCCATGTTTCCTCTGACATGCTTCTTGCATCTTGTTACTTCCAGAAAGCTAAATCTATCTGGTTTTGTCACTTATAGACTGCTGGAAGAGTTCGCTTCCTTGCGAGGTTCATTCTTTCTTTTTTTTCTTTTGCTGCCATACATAATGCTGGATGGATAGATATAGGAGGATGGAAGAGGCTGGAATCTGGTCCTGACCTACTGTAACAACTGTGGTTCTTCTGTGGCCTTTTGTGCACAGCAAAGGAGGAGATTCTGGGAGATGGTTGTAGCGTCGGCTGCTCTTGTCCTAGGGTTTTGTGTTGCCTCGTGCTCTAAACCTGGGTTATTTGGCTAGTAACCTCCTGATTGGATTTGGCACACGGGATGGTTGTGTTTGGCCTCCCACCTTTTTCTGGAGAGCAGGATAGCAATGGTTCTTGGGCAGTTTGAGCACCACCAGCGGCATGCCTTCATTGCACTTGTACGTAGGGGAGAGAAACAGGCTCTTCAAAGGTCAGTCTAGTTTATCCTTCAACAGGCAGTTGAAAGGGAATGGCTCATCTGACCTGTCAGATGCTGGTTTCCCCTTACTGACCATAAGGGGCTGCTACATCTGATGCAGCAGAGTCCACCCCAGAGGTGCAGTCCAACTCTTTCTTTGATACTAAAGTCTGGTAGAGGCACACTGCTGCAGGGTATATTGCATGGATCTGAACACTTACACCCAGAGGATACAACGTTTACATCTACAGGATTTCCAAAGCATGATTTGCCTCAAAACAGTAGGAAGGTTGGATCATCTGGGTCATGATACATTTGTCCCTTTCCTGCATAACCAATTACACTCTGCAATAGAAACAAGAAAACCCCAACCTGTTTGTTCCTCTGCAGGAAACAAGATCAATGGACAAGACAACAAATCAGAAATAATAAGGATGATCCCTTTTGGAGGCATGCTGGCTATATTATTGCACAGTTGGATGGTCTGTACATGGGAGCCCTCGAGTGGGCTAAACTGCACAAACAAACAGTAAGATTACTGCATCTCTCTTTCAGTAGCTGGGGATGGGATGTCAGAGGACAAAAATGGGAGAAGGGAATCTGTATTTAAAAAGAAAAAAGCCTAATTAGTGGCAAGTACTCCTTCTGCATGCCATTCTACAGCAACTTCGGTTGCTGTTCAGTGTACAAGTGATAGAGCGCTTGGGTCATCTCACCACAGATCCTTTACACTGGACTTGGAACCCTGGGCGCTCACGTGCTGATTAGATTGGGGGTGGTTTTTGTATCCACGTGTAAATGTTGGAAGGACAGACACCTCTAAAGTGCGTACTGTCGTCACTTTACAATTGTTATTGAGCAAATGACCCTCCAGGTATAAAGGGGTAGCTGCAACAGCATGAATCAGCGTGTAGGGAGTGTATGAAAGCTTTCTTATTTCCAAGCATTGGATTTCAGATCTTAAAAGCCTCTCTATTTTGGAGTATGTTTTATGTTGCTAAATGTCTTGTCCTTTTCTGTCTTTTAAGTCTCCCATTACAAAATATATGGTCAGTGCTGTGGCAGGCTAAATGGGGTATGGGATTTTTTTTATTGTGTGGTGTTGTCTTTTTTTTAAATTCAATTAGAATTGTGTTCCAGATCATCAGCTTGTGTGCAAAACTCCTTTGTCTCCATTAAAGCTATCGTAATTACAATACTGTCCTTAAGTCTAATGTCTACTAGATTTCTCAGTGTGAGAGGGAGGATTTGAGTAGTTGCAGTTGACCTTTTTTGTCTTAGTTTAACCATGTCAAGAATTTTAGAGAAGTTGGGAGTGCTAAATAATAAACAGTTGGTTTTTAGTAAAATTCACATCTCTCGTGTAGAATTTGCTCTGGGGCTTTCATGAATGGGGAATCGGCTGAAACTAAAAGACTGTTCACAATAATGGAAAGATCCATCCTGATGGGCCTGAGTTACAGGGAAGATGCTAAGAAACCTTGACTTTCTAGGGAAAGAACTCATTAATTCCCTTTCATAACACGGGTATCTCCTGGAAAGCTTATAAGCTTTTCTGGCTGCTTCGGAATCCTTTAGATTCAGATGTGGGAGGGGAAATAGCTCGTTTTTCCCTGAGCTCTTTATAATAGGCATGTCCTACCCGCAACGTCCCTGAGACTTACTTAACTGTGTATTTGATACTAAAAAGCAGTGATCTCTGAAGAGACCAAGTGATTCTTAATCCTCTGTTCAGATGTCCTCAGCATGCCTATATAAAAATGGTGCCTTTAGTGAAGGTTCAAATACGTGGTTCAGTGTGAAGTGTCCTTTATTTTTGAACTATATGCAGTGGGTGTATATACAGTTCTTTTCCCAAATGTGCCCGGAGCAGATGGTGGATTTATTTCCTATGCCGTTCACGATTTTAGCTTTTGGCATTATTGCCTATGTTGGGATCCATGTCTCTCTTTTAATAAAAGCAAAAATGTTGCCCATGTAGGTGTTTCTCACTTGAGATGGTGCTGCAGGTTCCTCTGTCTGCAAGAGCCAGTATGTTAACGTCAGTCTCTTACCTTTGAGTACAGTTTGGACAGCTGTTTTTGTACCTACACGGTTGGTTTTCCTCGGCATGGACGTGATACCTGGCAGCTCTGCAGAAGTACTTGCAGTTGGCTTTGTTGGGTGCCATGCTACTTCTGGGAGATTAGGCTACAACAGTGCTATTTGCGTACATATCTACTGCTGTGCGGAACCCCTTCAGGAATGAAAAGCTTGAAGATTGTTGCCACGAATGTACGTGGACAATAAAAACAGGGGCAGATGTAATTATAGAACGGTTTGGGTTGGAAGGGACCTTATAGACCATCCAGTTCTGATGCTGCTGCCGTGGGCAGGGACACCCTCCACTAGGGCAGGTTGCTCAAAGCCTCATCCAACTGACTAGTATTCTAGCTTTGACACAGCCACTTATTTGGGAATCAACCCTTTGGTAGATACTACTTATTTAATTAAAGAATGCTTTCTGTAAGTGTGCTGTTTTAGGATTATTATCATCAGGAACAGGTTCATCTTTTGATCTATAATGGTGCAGTAGTTTGCATTCACCCCCCTAAACCAAAAAATATATACCCCAGAACTGAACCAAAACCCAGCACATGACAGGCTGTATTTGTTGCCTCATGTTCTGACAGCTATTGGAAAAACTATGCATAATTCTAAAAGTAATTATAATCAGTTGCAGTGTACAGAGGGCAATTTTTCCCAATGTCCTAAGCTTCAAAGGAGGCTAAACCCTGCAGAAGAAAGGCTGTGAAGTCTTTTTCCTCTAACTTGCAGAAGATCAGAGATGTGGGGAAGAGAAAGAGAGGACCAGATGGATTTACATGCCCTCCCCAGGGAATGCTTGTACATGGGCAACGTGCTTTCCTGAACACTGAGAAGTTGTTTGGTTAACAAGGGTAGGCCATAAGATGGAGAAAAGGGACTGTGTTTGCAGAGTCAGGATTTCAGCGTTGGGCAAAGTTGAACAGAATTGTTCCCTTCTCAGGAGAATGGCAACAACCTGTATCAATAGCTGATCTGCTTTTCATCTTACACCTTTCATGTGTAAAGGTTTCTTATCAGCACTACATATGCCTTTTTAACTGTTTGAAAGTAGTTGGAGTTTTACATCTGGTGGATTAGTGGATGTGCAGGAAGACAAGTGAAAAGATCTGACTTTGCATTGTCCACGGCAGTTTGAAGCTAGGCCGGACCCACACTGTGCTTAAATGGCAGTCGATTATGTGCGCTCCGGCCACGCTGAGACAGTCCGTTTTAGTGTTCTCCCCTAAACTTCAGGTCTGCTGTGCTTCAATATTGTACAACCATTGTGTCTGCCGCAAGTAACTGAACCTTACGCAGAAAGAAAACTCGGTGTGTGCTCTGAATTGCTTGACAGTAGTACTCGTACGTCCTGCTTTTATTCCTACGTGTGTGAAGCGTATGTTTTGTAGCGTACTGTTCTAAACTCTTGGTAATTGCATGAAATCTGGTTTCCTGCAGGGCTGTCTTAGGTAGGTGCTTCCACTGAGCCCTCCATGACAGCAATGTATATTGTAAACGTCTGTATTTCGAATTTGATATTTACAGGTATCATTAAGAATGATGTCAAAATCTTAACATGAAGATGCGTTCAAGTGTGACGTTACTCCGTCTGGTTTAGCAAGGTTTTATATCCAGTAAACAAACCCAACCCTTTTGTCAAGACAATTTCTGAAGGAGGGGCACTCAAAGAACATTAAGCCTTTTCATCTGCCCAGTGCTCTACCAACGCTGTGATTAATCTTGGGCTTGTCTACGCAGGGAAATTACTCTTGAATAAGGAGGTGTCAGAGTTTTAAGTAGTACAATGATTCTAGGACAGCTCTCCATTTGTACTTCCTTATTTTGTATTGAGAATGCTCACACATGGGGAAGTTACTGGAAAACAATTGTTACAGAATAATGTCTATTTTAATGTCCCATGGAGACAAGCCTTTAAGGCTGGCTCTCTCCTATCAGCTCCCCTTTCTTAGTTTATTTCTCCCTATGGCTGATGTAACACAAACTCCCTTTTTCTGCTGTTCAGGGGGTACCTTAGAGGAGGAGCCACATGTTCTAGCAAAAGAGGGCTTTTTTGCTTGTCATGGCTGTACCACCTCCCTGCTTGTCAGTTTAGCTCATTCTTTCACTCTTCAGGATGCAAGGAATTTTCCTGATGCTGCAGTGCGAGATGGGAGAAGGTGATTAAAAAAAGACTAATGTACCCTATATTATGCACTTTTATAATCTAATTTTTGCTGGTGGACACTGATTAACTCTGCCCAGAGAAGGCTTCTCCATATATCCTGGAAATTGGCTGTAGTAATTCCCAATCTGGGGCTCTCAGCCTTGTGGCGGGTGCCTCAGGCCACTCCCCGATTTGGTCTGCAGACGCCCAAGTGTTCTGTCTGAATGCATTGTTTTACTCCGGAGAAGCGCCGTGCGCTGCGGTTGTGCGATGTCACTGAGCATCGGACAGCTTAGACACAAAACCAGGTTTATTGTAGCAGAGCAGTGAGTTCTTGGAAATAAACTGGAGAAAAATTTGCTTGCCCCTCAAAAGAGGAATGGAAACAGAACTCTAGTGGGTACTTAACAACCTAGTTCCTCTTTTACTTCTCTGACACTTTGGCTGGCTTTGGCAGCTGGCAGCCTAATCTCACCCAGTGGAGCCCTAGGAATTTACATAACCTTTGTTTGTTTGAGTGGGTCTGCCCTCCTGCTCTCTGCTCATCTGTCTGTGTATAGTTCTGATAGCTTCCTTGCTTGGCCCCTTGGTTCCAGCTTGAGTGGACTTCCTAGTAGTCATTTCAAGTCAAAAATTTAGTAAGGTAGCCTGGAAATGTGAAACTTCATTTAAAATACACAGGCAACCCCAAGTGATGCTGCAGCAGTATCAGTGTGGCTACCTGTGGACGTTGCAGTGAGGGCAGGTTTGATGGAGAATGTGTGCTTGCCCAGTGGATGGCAAGTACAATTACAACATCTCCCTCCGGGCAGCTGGGCATTCTCATACGCAATCCTGTTTGCTCCCCTCCTGGTGCTACTGTACAGCGATGCCTGTGCAAATTGCACATTGGAAAACAGCTTTTCCTCTTGGAGTGCTGGACTTGCAGGCCATTAAGTGCAGCTGGATGGGCAAATATTGTGCTGAAACAGTGCAAGTCTTTCTATATGGATCCCATCCAGTGGGGTGGCAGTTGCTGGGACTTGTTTGTAAATTATTCATACCACTAGATTACTTAAAACTATCCAAAGATACATCTCTTGATGCTTGTCAGCTGTGGCCTTTGCTGCTCCCTCACATCAAAACCACGATGAGCTGAAGTAGTGTAACACGTGTGAATGTTTGCTTTGGATTTCTTCCTCACACTATAGCTGCTGTAAGGGCTTTCTGCAGTCCATGATCTCAGCTGTGAGAGTGGCTTATTCCTCTCACTTGCCTTGGTGAGCTTTGTGGGAAGGCTTAATCCCTTCCCCTGGGATATATGAAGGCGAGTTTACATTATTTTTGGTTTTCCTGTTGGTAATTCTGTCTGCCAAAACAGCAGATGGATAATACAGAATTCAGGCTTCTGAATAAAAAGTAACTGGATTTGGCACTGTTTTATTTTTTCCATGCCCTCGTCTTCCCTTTACTGGGGTTTGTAGAGAGGTCATCTCTATGGTTTAATAACAGGGACTTGTATTGCAATCACTGTGTTTCTTTGCTATATGATTATGTCCCATTCTAAAATTACTATTCACAGCCCTACAGTCCTGTGTGTTCCGACTTGCCTTAACTAAAGGCACGGTGGAAGCACGAACAGGAAAGATTAGAGAATGGTCCTTAAAGGTTGAGGTTAGGCCGCTATTAAGCTCTTATTTTTGAAGAGGCAAATTAAGAGAAGGTTTTGAAGAGCATGTTGCACAACGAGCTGTGTGTAGTGAACCTGGGCTAGCTCTAACCATAAGGGGTTTTTGCAAGCACGTAGTACAGTGGGGGGTGCCTTTTGACTGACTTCTTCTCTTCAGCTAGTCCCATACTTGATTAGTAATGTTAACATAACTTGCTTCCCTCATTTGTTTGCTCCTCCTCAGTCCCAAGGATGTCTTAAATCGCAGCCTTTATAAAAATCCAAAAACTCCCAAGTGTTTGTTAATGTGAGACTCTTCAAGGCATCTAGATGATTACAAAACCCCCACACCCACAAAAATTTGAAATCTCTGACCCCAGTGTAACAGTAACAGCAGGCCGACTGGCACGCTGTTTTGTCTTTGCAAAGACCTGCAGGTTTTGTAAGTTACTGCTGGCGTCTCCCTTTTCCCTCCGTCGTTAGCATTAGTAATGCCACTACAAGGGCTAGACCCTTAAGGACACCGAGGTGCTTAATTCAGCACTTGAGTTTGAGGATCTGAGCCTTGTGGGCAGGTGTCTCACAGACCATATAAGAGCTTCCTTGGAGAGCAAAAGAAAAATTCTAACAGCTGAGACTGTCTTGACGCTTCTCTGTCTGAAAGTGCTTTTTGTGGTGTCTCTTCTCATTCCTCAGCCACTGAGCAACTTTGATGTCCAATTTCTGAATGCAGTTGGAGACCTGTTGGACCTCATTCCTGCATTATTTGAGTATCCCGCCAGGAGTGGACAATGCAACGTGGAGGCAGGAAGCCATGGGAAGTATCAGTGGGATATGGGTCACTGCTCTGCACTCATCAAGGTGAGCACCAAGAACTTCATTTCCAGTGACAGCGTTGATTTGCAGTGTGGTGTCATGCATCTGTTGCTGGACTCTACACTGTTTACATTGCATGTGCAGAGACTCCTGTCAATCAGGGTGCTTTTATGCAGTTGTCATTTGTGCCTCCATAGCATTCTGGGTCCAGTTTTGCTCACTTGTGTTCAAGGGCAGGGAAAAACCCAAACCAAAACCTCAGAGACTGACAGTGAAAAGCTACGAGAATCCCTAGAGAAGGGGGAACTACTATGGAGAGCAGATTGGAAGAGGGTAACTGATTTCACCTAGCTAAGTGAGGTCTGAAAGGGGGTTTTGTGAATGTCTACAAATACACTGGGTAAATAAGCAGGGAGGAAGGGAAGAGGATTAGTTAAACTAAAGGACAGTGCTAGCACAAGAACACATGTGTGCAAGTGGCTGATCTTTTTTCCTAGAAGTTAACAGTGATACTCTGGAATGGCTTTCCAGTGGAAGCAATGGGAAAAAAATTCTTTTAAGATAAGTGACATCAGGGTTGCAATCAAATTTTTCACTTAAAACTGTTGAGGATCGAGTCAGCATACGGAGACTCCATGTATCCCAGAGCAACAACATTCAGCTTAAACTGGGAAGCATTCATTCAAGCACTTGCCTACAGCAACAGGTTTCTGAGCTAACAGTAAATCTTAGAACCAGGGAAATACTTTGAAAAGATGTACTATCAATACATAATTACCTTTTAAACATGACTTTACATGCATGTGCTTCCATACTTCAAAGTCACCCAGAGGCGTTTCTACAAAACCAGCAAGTTAATGCTGGATATGTTTGCAGAGAGCTGATCTGAATGTGTGGAATGTGAGGAAATGCGAGAAAACAAAACATGCCGTGTGATGCAGGTGTCCCAAAACACCCTAATCTGTTTCATTTTGAAAAATAAACTATTACTTGAAAACACCACGTGAGTCAGAATTATGTCCAGAGGTTTCAGAAATTCATTAAGTACACAGTTAAAAGTACAACAATCTGCTCCTTCTTGAACAATGTAGTTAGTCAAACTACTTAAACCAAGTTGCTCTCCCAGTTTCTAACAACTACAAAACATGCAGAGTATAGTAGGGTCTCAAATTATTCATCTTTCTGCTTCTGTTTTCCAGGTTCTCCCTGGATATGAGAACATATATTTTGCCCATTCCAGCTGGTTTACGTATGCGGCCACACTGAGAATATATAAGCATTGGAACTTCAATATAGTTGATCCAAACACCAGCACCAGCCGTCTCTCCTTCAGCAGTTACCCAGGTACAAACCAAGAAACCCCAACCAATACAGATATCCAGGGTGGCGTGGACCATCTTACTGCCTTGCAGGTGTCTTGCCTATGAAAAGGATGGTACCTCAACAAGCGCTGGCTTCAATCCACCTTAAAACTTCTAGCCACCAAGAGGACAAAACGTTGTCTTCAGTTTTCTGGCTTGCACACGATACTGTCGTAGTCTTTGTCGTTGATTAATCACCTTCAGCGCTCTGAGTAGTACTAGCGAAATGGTCTACCTGTGACACAAACATGCCGCTTCGAATCCTACTGGTGTAGTCTGCAGTCGTCTCAGCTGCTGAACTTCTCACCTTGCCTATAGCATTCGCAGGTTTGGTAATTGGAAAGTTTTGACCGCTTCTGTTTACCTCTGTGGCGTGACTCGTGCTGTAATGGGATTATTAGAGAGCATCAAACACTACCCATTTGAGACGGTATCGACTTCGTTGGTGCTGGGTTGGCAAACCTTCAGTTGGTGTTCGGTTGGTTTGTTGTTTTCTGGTTTTCCCCACATCTCCCTCTTCCAGCTTCCCTACAAGCTGTTGCAAAGGGGAGTGTATTTTTAATGTTTGTTCCGTGTGTTAGTAATGTAGCCAGCCAGAATATTGAAAGTCTCCCTCGGGAAGATTAGGCAGCTTATAACACTCTCAAGTTTCTTGGAAGAACATGAGAAATTGCCAGCAGTTAACATTTCAGTGGTAAAATATGTATCTTGCTACAGCAGCACCAAGAAATACGAACGTGAAAAACCAAAGCAAATCTCGAACTCTAAGAGGAAGCATTGAGGAGATTTTTAAAGGTGGAATTTCAAAATCAAACCCACCCCAACACTCAGGAATAGTCAAACTTTTTAAAGTGAAGTTTGTGCCACACGAGGCTGGCTGATTACGATGGAATTGTGTTGGTGGTTGATTTCCAAATGTGCTTTGTTGAATTACTGTGCTTGCCTTGCGATGGATGCAGGGCTAAGTCCCTTCCATGGCAGGGACTCCTGAGGCTGTGACTGGGAAACTCTTTGGAGAAGCAGTTGCATTCATTTCATGTTGAAAGCAGTTTTTTTTTTTTTCTGTGAGGTTCTGACCCTCCTCAGTGACCCCCAGGGACGCAGCGTTTTCGGACAACTGAGGTGTTTGCTTTGAGGAAAGAGTAGAGGTATTCTGGCAGATGCCTAAGTGTACAACCTTTTAAGAGCTTGGGCTTCCCTCTGACTCCCTTGGAGGAACCTCGCTTGCTGCAAGGTGTTTTGCCAAGCCCATGTAGCCTGATAGAAGGCCAAGGTTTCTGCCTGAGCTCAGCTCATCAGCAGAGTGTACAGAGGGTGACTCTGGATCTCCTGTCTCTCAGCAGAAAGACCCTCTGAGGATAGTACTACCCTTCAGGAGAGCGTGGCTCTGTTTCACAACCGTTGCATGCCGCGTTGTGCTGCAGGTTCAAACGGGATTGGGATCAGCCATGCAGAACACCTATTTTTTGTTTTTAGTGGGTGTCTGTGGTGATGTCTCTGGGGTCTTTTTGTGGATTCTTTGTATCAAGTGAAATACAAGTCTTCTGTTTTGATGAGGCTATAAAGCTCGCTGTGTGGGAGGATACCTGAAAGCCAGCTACTGCTGTGCTGAAAGGCTCAAGTCAGTTCACTACTCTACAAAATCCCAGCGTGCTTCCCTGTGAGTGGGGAGGTCTGCAGAGATGGCTCGCTTACAGGCTTGCTTGTAGGGTCTGACACAGTCATGCGGTAAGGTCTACTTCTACCGACAAAACTGACTTAGAGCTGTTGCAAAACACGGTTCCCGTGGCCGCAGTGCAGTCTGAGAGACCTGTGGTATGCAGAGTGTACGCACTGGCTGCCTCATTACAGGATACTATCGCAGGGACTAGGCAAGCATGATCCTTTGGCTTCAGCAAATTGCGTTAGCTGTGGGTGTAGTTCACAAACTTGCAGTTTTTCAGGCGATGAGTAAGCTCTGAAGCACTGACCTGGTAATGATCTAGGGACATCATGCTGGGAGGAGGGAACTGCCAAATTCCTCTCTTCCATCTGACCAAGGATTTGCAGGTCCTGGCCACAGTTCAACTTGACGAGACTAACTTTTCCCTTAGTGCAAGTTCCCACTCTTATCTCCATCCTGTGAGACGCAAAGAACCAGTAAGAAAGGCTAAGCTAGTAAACTCTCCTAATAGTAACATGATCCTGATGTAGGTGAAGTGCTGACTTTTGGAGGAATCAAGGATCGTTAACAGACAGGTGTCCTTCCAGGCCTTCAGTGACACCTGAGTAATTAAGATTGGTCATCCAGCAGATTGGATATGAAGTAAAACTGCTCTCCAAAAGCTGTGTCAGAAAAACTTCAAGGAGTGTTTGCCTTCTCACAAGGAATGCGCCCGCTCCCTGATTTTTCCTGGGGTCAAAGACTAAAATTGTCTGGATTGTTTACTGAATTTCAACTGACAGGCTCCTTACACTGCAAAAATCTTAGTTGTGACTCAAAGGATCTAAGGCCGTTCGCTAACCACGACGCGTGTCAGTGTTCGTTATGATACAGCTAGAGGGCCTCGTGCTTCCTCGCTTCCGCTGTGACTGAGCGGGTAGGAGGACAGGCAGGAACCGCAGAGTCCATCCCGGCTTCACCAGCAGTTGCCCACGTTCCTGTCAGCATGCTCACGTGTCCGCTGTTGCGGCATGTCCCCTCTTTGCCGCTTTGTCCCTCGCAGAGCAACAGTAATGCGGCAGAGGCACAGTCAAGCAGAAACGCACGGTATAGTCATCTCTGCTACGCAGAATGGTTTGGCCACTCGCTGCTCCTTGCCATGCTAATCCTCATCCTCACTTGGCGCTGCTCATCGTCTTAGCTTTCTCTTCTATTGAAAACATCTCTGCAGAGCTGTGTGTTGAACTGCTGGGACGGAGGAAGATCTGAGCTGCGTGCTTGGGCATCCCTGACTTGTGTCTTGTTCAAGCTCTGCACTCAAGTGCTTCATGTGGCTGGTGAATCTGTGCAGAGAGAACTTAAATCGTACAGACACGTCACAGTTGCTCACAAAAGCTGAGTGAAGCTATGCTCACTTGAGGGGTGGGTAAGAAATGTGATGACAGAGGCTGGGTAGGTGCTGTGTTTTGCAGGACATAACTAGTAAAAGATTAGGGAGAAAGTTCCCCCTTCCCCTCCTGCCCTGCTATGCAGTCGCTGCTCTACACTGCCCCATTGAGGCATTCGAAGAAATTAGCCCAAATAACTGATGCTATTTGCAGTTTTCCTTGGACAGTAGCGCTCATGATTTCTGTTTGGATGGACCTCTCGAACAGTTACAGTCTGAACGCCATTTAAGAAAGGGAACTGTTGTGGTTTAACCTCGGCTAGCAATTAAGTACTGCGCAGCTGTTCGCTCACCTCCCCCCTCCGGTGGAGGAGGAGAATCAGAGGAAAAGACAAGGAAGCTCGTGAATCAAGATAAGAACAATTTAAAAATTGAATATAAATTATTATAGCGATGCTAGCAATATTATCAATACTACTACTAAGTAATTAAAATAATAGAAAATAAAATATATTATACAGTTGCTCACCACCTGCCAGCCGATGCACAGCCAGGTCCCAAGAGCAAGTGTCAGAGCCTGAGAGCGATGGCAGCGGAGTCTGAGCAAGCCCCGTGAGCAACAGCATGACCGGGAAAGCCAACAGATCCACCAACTCGCTAACGAATGAGCACATTAGCAAGCTGACAAGTGAGCAAGCAAATGAGCTATGGCCCCCCCAGCCCACTCCCCGCTCATGTACTGAGCATGACATGCTATGGAATGCGATAGCCCTTGGGTCAGTTTGGGTCAGCTGTCTGAACTGTGTGTTCCCCCACACCGCTTGTAGCGAGAAGTTGGGAACGCAGCTGCAGGATCAGAAGCTGGAAAAGACCTTGAATTGGTGCAAGCACTCCCCAGCACCACCTAAAAACCCCCTTATCAGTACTAGTCTCAGGGCAAATCCAGAACAGAGGGCCAGCCCCAGCCACTGTGGAGAAAGTTAACTCTGGCCTGACTAAAAGCAGCACAGGAACCTTCCATTGGGACCCAAGCACTCTGGGTTGGATGGTGACCTACCTTCCCTGGGCTGAGCCACAGTCTTAAGTATGTTATTCAGATTTTAGCTGTTTAAGCAAACCAGTTGAGAAGAACGTACTGTTGTCTTTGCTCCTCTGGTCTGCTGGCTGAGATGGTCTATGCCGTGGTGTGCTGTGCTGACCCGGGCTGGACCAAAGCTGCTCCATCACTCCCCTCCTCAGCTGGACAGCAGGGAGAAAATGTAACGAAAGGCTCCTGAGTTGAGATAAGGACAGGGAGAGATCACTCAGCAATTACTGTCAGACAAAACAGACTTGACTTGGGGAAAATGAATTTAATTTCCTACCAATCAAATCAGAGCAGCATAATAAGAAATAAAAACAAAATCTTAAAACAACCTTCCCCCTCCCCCTCCCTTCTTCCTATGCTCACATTTTATCTACCTCCTCCCCCCCACGCAGCACAGGGGGATGGGCAATGCAGGTACTGTTCAGTTCATCACACGTTGTCTCTGCCACTCAGGCTTCTCACAGGAGACAAGTTGTCCATGGACTTCAGTGTGAGCCCTTTCTACGGGTTACAGTTCTTCACAAACGGCTCCAGTGTGGATCCCTCCCATGCGGTGCCATCCTTCAGGAGCAGCCTGCTCCGGCATAGGCTCCCCGTGGGGTCACAGGTCCTGCCAGCAATGCTGCTCCAGCCTGGGCTCCTCTCTCCATGGGCCCACAGCTCCAGCCAGGAGCCTGCTCCAGCACGGGCTTCCCAGGGGGTCCCAGCCTCCTTCAAGCACATCCTCCTCCAGCGTGGGGCCCTCCCCAGGCTGCAGGTGGGGCTCCACTCCCCCATGACCCTCCATGGCTGCAGGGCACAGCCTGCCCTCTCACCACAGGCTGCAGGGGAACCTCTGCTCCAGCACCTGGAGCACCTGCCCCCTCCTTCTCTACTGATCTGGGTGTCTGCAGAGCTGTTTCTCTCACATCTCTCTGCTGCAAATTCCGTTCCTTCAGTTTTTTCCCCTCCCTTAAACACGTTATCCCAGAGGTGCCATGACTGTTGCTGATGGGCTCAGCCTTGGCCAGCAGTGAGTCACCTTGGAGCCGGCTGGCATTGGCTCTGGCGGACATGGGGGAAGCTCCTGGCAGCTTCACACAGGGTGCTGTAGCATACTTCCCATGTTACCAAAGCCCTGTGCCACGCCAACCCAGCACACGTGGGAACAAGATGGCACAAGGGCACGAGTTGTCGGGATGGGTGGCTGTACATGTGCTGCTAAGGCAGGAGAGAGAAATAGCGTGTCCCTTGCGTTAGTGCAGGATCAGAGAGCGCAGCATTATCCTCCCTGCAGCCTGAGCAAGAGGTAGTAGGAACAGAACATGGGAAGTGCGGTAGCATTCAGGGGACCAGCTTGCTTATGAGGTACGGCCAGACCTTTTTTGGCTTCCCTGATCTCTCCAACATCTGACTAAAGCCCAGAGGGAAGCAAAGTGTCTGATGCACTGTGGAGGTGAGAGGCCAGAGCTATAGTGTGGGATGCACTATTTCTTCCTGCATAGGAGAGGTCTGCGTTCGGAAGGAAGGCAGCTAGTGCCCTGCTGGCGTGAGAAGCAGCTGCTGATGGGATTAAGAAACCTAATCCAGAGAAGAGTTTGCTTTCCCATTGGCATGTGTGTTTGTAGCACTGAGCGTCTCCGCTGGGAGCGACACATCCCTGTGAGGTGATGGCTAGACCTCACATCTCTGACTTCCAGCTGTAATACTGACACTTTCTGTACTTGAATGAGCACAGCGACCTTTCAAAACACCAAAAAAGCCATCTGGTTCAGAAAGCAGCAACCAACCTCTTTAGGAACAATAGCTGCCAGGGCGGTGTTACCCCCATGTACTCTGGGGTGCTGACTCTCTGGAGAGCACCGTGGCTCAGGTTTCAAAAAATATTCTGCTTTGCTTGGCTGATTAATACTGCCATGATGAGTGAAACTCCAGACTCTGGAAACTTCAGTTTTCCAGCGGTGATCGGAAACTGAATCTAAACGGCTCAGCCCCAGAAGATGCAATCTAGATGTCCTTTTGCTTGTTTCTATGTAGGAAAAGTTGGAGGGAAAGAGGAAAGAAATAGAAGAGCAAAAAATTGATTGAGTGCTGCTGATAAAAATGGGAGATGGGTTTACAGAAAAATAAGTGAACCATCCAGTGAGATAACAGTTGATATAAAAGGCGTTTTCAGTTACAACAGAGTCTTGTACATACTTAAAAAGATAAGAATGACCCAAGAGGACACCAAATATCTGCCAATGTCTTTAGGCTTCACCCAGGTTTTATTTTTGTGGCTGCCTTTGCCCTGGGTATGTGTTGTATGTGTTTTAACTTCACTGTGTTTGGGGGGTCCCTGTGCCATAAGTCAAAATGGTGTATGTTGTCTCGGAAGACTTAGGCTAGAAATGGGGTATCCTGGAGGGCGTGCTCTGTCATAAAGCACCGCAGGATAAAGCTTGGTAAATACTAAGGCCCAGAAGGAAAGCCCCTTGTTGTCAGCTTAGCTGAGCTTTGCAATTTCTTTGAATGAGAGTTCAGTGGACCTGAACTATTATGTTGTGGCACAGCATTTTAGCATTTTGTACTCTTTGAAGAGTGATTCCATTAAAAACTGATTAGCAGGAGACCAGATTCTGGATGACTTCCTCATCGGGAGCTCAGTTAACAATCTTTCTTCCCCAACCTGGTAGCCCTTTATCCGCTGGGGAATCTCAAAGCCAGGTTATTTCTCTTTGTAAGAGGTCCCCATGCTAACGGTGGCGTCATAGCTGACCTTTGCAGCTGTGCATGCCACCTCCTGGTGTGGGATCTGCAGTCGGAGCTAGTACTGCCATTGGCATGTAACCTGGAAGGGAATCCTGCCCACCGATGCATGGCTGTGTTGAGTTTGCAGGGCTGATAGGCATAAAAACCCCATTGACAACGAGTCAGAAAAAGGAGTCGGTAAAACCTTTTCTTGTATAAAGGATGCGGTTTATGATTTAAGAGGTGCCCCTTTCTTGCAGATGCCTTTGAGAATGGTTAGACGGGAAAAGATTAAACTAGAAGGAAGCTTTTTCCGCTTGGCTTGATTTAGTAAGAAGGGATTATTTTAAAGGAATACCTGTTGTCCTTACAGAATAAAAATTGGGAACTGGCTCATGACAATATTTATGGAGTTTATACTTTTGGTTTGATTTTCTTTGTTGTATTTTTAAGTGATTTCTTTGTCAGAAGCAAACACTCACTAGGCATTTACAGTACGTAACCCCCAGCATAAGGGGAAGACATAGCTTGACCCATGAAGGAGAAACTTCCAAGTTTGGGATGCAAACATGAAGCAAATGCTCTAGAGAAAGAATTAGGTTGTGTTTTGAAGGCATGACAAAGGAGAAACTGTGCTGACAGGTGGGCTTAGAGCACTTGCAGAAGTTACCAGCTCATCTTTAACGTACACTTTGATTTGAAACACACATACGTTGACTCATTCATATCCTCTTGGCTTGTGTCTCTGTTTTGTTCTCTATCAAAGGTTCACAAAGATAACAGATTTTGTGTTATTGCTGTTTAAGGCTTTTTGGTGTCCCTGGATGACTTTTACATACTAGGCAGCGGCTTGGTCATGTTGCAGACTACCAACAGTGTGTTCAACCAAACCCTCATTAAGCAAGTGGTGCCTGAATCCCTGTTAGCTTGGCAGAGGGTCCGCATTGCTAACATGATGGCAGATGGTGGCAAAACTTGGGCAGAAACCTTCTCAAAGTGCAACTCTGGTAAGCACACTTTCATACGACTCTGAGGGGGAAAAAAAAAAAAAAGGACGGGTTCCTCCTCCCCCTTGTACCTTTTTCTGTCCCCAGGCAGGACATGTAACTCCCTTTGCTCTCACACCTAGGGACCTACAACAACCAGTACATGGTGCTGGACCTGAAGAAGGTCAAGCTGCGCAAGAGCCTGGATGACGGTGCACTGTACATCGTTGAGCAGATCCCAACCCTCGTGGAGTATTCGGATCAAACAAATATTCTCCGGAAAGGTAATAGCTCCCATAGCAGTTACTGGCTTCGGAAAGCCGTCTCTTTGTGCCAGCTGATGAAGAATCGTGCTTCGTACCTGGCGAGGGTTTACTGAACGCTTAGTGCTGAGTTTCAAGTTAGAAAGCTTTGTGTGAGCATCCCTCTGTTTCCAGGTCTGGAACGTTGTATTCCTTTCTCCTCTATGCTGTGGCAGAAATGTGGTCAGCATCTGTGTTTCTTAGAAGCAGAGAGGGAAAAACAGGCTTTACTTCCTTTCTTTCTTGTTCTTCCTTTTTTCCTGGTATTGTTTTGCCCTATCTTCGAGACCCGTGGGGGAGAAAGGCGAGGTCTGTGTGAAGCAGTACTAAATAACTGTGGTTCTGTGGGCTGCTTGAAATACTTGGTGAGTGGGTCATTCCCCCCGGGAGATGAGCCTTAAATTCTCTGTTAAATTCAGCTCCTGAATTTTTCTGGAGCTGTTATCTGATAAATATTTGCTGTTTAAAAGATTACTTAATGCCTCAGCAAGACCGGCAGCAAGTGGATGGAAAACAAGACAAAAACAGACCCACCGGTGCAGCTAAAGACCCGCTGTCACGTTCCATTCACAGGTGTTCTCTAGACGCTTCACGTCAGCATCCAAAAGCCTGAGCTCATTCCCCAGGTTGAAGTGTACCTACCGTCTGGTGCTTTGTGCTCTCGCCTCTGCTCACGTGCTCAGGAGGCGACCTGATACATTGCTGTTCGGCACCAAAAGGACTAGAAACGCATTTACGTTAGTAGTCGGGATTGTTGCCCTTCGGAATTTTTCCTTGCGCCTGGCTTCTTGGAAAGTGCTGGCTTATTTTAGGCTTGGCCACAGCATCAGTATGGCTTTATGGGATGTTTTGGTAATTTGGAAACCCCCCCGTCTCTCCCTTCTGCTCCTCTGGCTCCTTTATCAGCGGAAGACGTGCAAACAGCGTGTCGCACCTTGCCTTCCCGTGCTCGTGTGTACTTCGGCCGGTGAAACGCCCTGGGCTCCGCTGCGCCGCGTTGGGGTTGTGGAGCGCACCGAGAAAGCTAAAGGAGGCCTCTCTGGCCCTGGCGCTTGCAGCCATGCAGCCGTGTCACGGCAGTGCTGCACCCGTGCTGGCTTAGAGGGCTCCCCGAGTCCCTTCCCAGCGGTGACTGGAGCGCTGCTGCGTGGGATTCCCTGCAGGACTGAGCCCGTCCCCCCAGGCTTGGGCGTGCAGCCACCACTTACTCGCTCCTCGGCGGTCTTGTGGCTGCCCTGTGCTGGGAGGTGGCAGCACCTATTAGCAGTTCCATACTATCTTGCGCTTTGCCCAGGTCTCTAAACGCACCTCGTGCCTACTGGGTAACGCGGCAGCCGCTCTTCGGTAGCTTAAGCGTCAGAAGGGCAGTCCTCGGCACGCAGGGTGGGCTGAGCGCTGCGGGAGTGCTGCCTTACAGACCTCAGCGGGTCTGTAGGCGCCTGCAAGCAGCAGGGTTGGACTCCCCCACGCCACGCAGGGCAGCAGACCAGTCCCATCGAGGCCCCTCCCCAGCTCCCTGGTGCTCCGAGCAGCCCAAGCGAGGGAAGTTTGCCTTTCTCCAGCGCAGAGTAGCTGACCCTGGCGCGCTCCCTAAGTGCCCCGTAGCCAGTATCCAGAGAGAACGCACTTCTCACGCTCCGGCCTGGTCGGTTTGTACCACCACTGGCTTTTCCAGTCTCTTTCAAGCATAAACCTAGAAACAACAGAGGATGAGAACTGAGTTCTCAGGTGAGCAAAGGCCGGCACTGCTGTAGCGAGCCCTGTATCTGAGGTGAAGGGGAGCGTTTTCTTCCATGGGTCTGAAAATGGAAAGGCGTTGGTTTTTATGGCTTCTGTCAGCTTGTCTCTTAAGCTGGGGCAGGCGAGTTCTAAAAGCCAGGGATCTCTTAGTTGCCCTTTCCAGGCAAAGATGTCAAGGTACTTTCTGCACGTTAACAAAGAAAACTCGGGAATCCTTTAGAGGAGGTGGGGGAGAGCAGTACTGTCTCCAGTGTAGGGAAGGGGTACAGGGGTGGGCTGCCGTTCGTTTCCTGATTATGCAGCGCATCCGTTTCAGCATCAAAAGCATCCCATCAGGTCAGAACTGAGCGTCTCTGTCTCTTCCACCACGCACCTCATCTTCTCAGTGCTCTCTCTCGGTATTGCTGAGCTCTCTTGCTCTGTTGGGCGGAGGAGGAAGGCATTTTGTTTCAGAGGGTTGTTGCTGCCTTCACGTTGTCCCCCCCGCTCCCCTTTCAACCTCAGACTGTCTCTGACTTGTTTTTGTCACTGTTCCCGCTGGCAGGCCTGACAGGCAGGTTTCACTGGCTCATGGCGGCCCTCGGGTAGGGGCTCCCGTAGGTTGGGTGCTGCGCCGTCTGCACAGGATTGGCACTCTTGCGGAGCCTGGGACACAGAAGAGCTCTTTCTGGTGGTGAACTTCAAATAACTCATTCTGGTTTAGCAATTTGAAGCAAGTTTTCCGTGTGGGAGAAGGGGGCCATCTGTATGCACTGCATTCCTGTGAGACCACAGCACCTTTTGGAATCACAGCTACACCCTGCTGGTTTGGAAGCTGATGCATCCGTGTCCTCTGGCCCTCATCCTTGGAGGCTGGCAAGTGTGCTCATTTCTGGAGGCTGCCTGTCTTGCACCACACCACGTACACAGCTCTTTCCTTCAGGTAGGCTCTAGGTCACGCAAGCCAAGGCCAGCAGGCAGGGTGTTTCCATCCCTGCTGCATGCCAGGCTGGACCCAAGCTGGTCAGGCCTCCGTGCAGGCGGCGTGCCAGTGCTTACGCTGTCTGCCTGTCTGTCCTTCAGGAAGATTGGTTGGTGTCTGTGCATCACTCCCACTGGGTCCCAGTTGATTTTCTTGAGCATCTTGGAGCCGGACTCCTCACGCATGTGGAGCGCTGCATTTGCCAGCGTCTAGACAGTAAATCCCTCAGCCGAATCCTGGTGGGTCTGCTTTGAGAGGCAACGGGCCCCACTGACAACAGGAAGGCAAGTGCTTTGGAGGGAAGCTGAGAGTGTGCTGCTCTTGGGACTAGCCCATGTTATGTACTGTCTTGCCTCAACACTCCTTGATGTCTGCCTTGCAAAGAAAAATAAAGAAGTTAAAGGTTAAGGTATAGGTGTCTATTTTTATTTCTTCCAGGACTTGCTGTACCCAGATCCCGACCTGGATGGTCTCCTGGCTCTTCACAAGCTTTTCTGCTTTCTAGACCAGTCTTGGTTTAGGCAGTTGTACGACGGCTACCTAAAACTCTCTGGAGTTCTGGCTGCAGGATTCACTCTTGCTCGAGTTAGGGCAGGGCTCTGCTCCGCTGATCAGTCACTTCTCAGCCCGCAGAGGCAGATGGGGGCTGCTGTGCCCCATCTCTGCCAATCACTTTGTGCAAGCACAGCTTTCCAGCCACCCCCGCACCAAGCACGCGTGTGTGTTCTTTGCCGACCCGCCTCCTGTTCACCCCGTCGGCTCTGTGGTCCGTGCGTGTCCGTCCGTCCCTGACATCTCAGCACGGTGTATTACTCTGTCTTGGTGAGACGGGGAGGAGGGAAAGGGAGTGACTTCAAGCCTCTTGCTGGGAAGTTTGGTGGAGGTAAATGATCTTGCGCTCCTCTGAGGTGTCCACCTCAGGCTCCTGCAAGTCTGGGCTCAGCTGTTGTGCAGGATGAGTCCTCAGGGTGGAAGTCCGGGGGCGGGTTGCCTGGGTAGAGTCTCCACTGGTGTTATACTGGGAGTCACCCCTGGTCATGCCAGTGACTATGCCTTATTTTCTTGTGCTCAGACCAGTTTGGTGTGTTATTCCTCGACATGCTGTCAAGGCAATTCAGCGTGGAAAATGGTTTATTTTTCTTTGCTGATATAAACAAGAGCGTTCAGCTTTTCTAAGTGATTAACAGGTTGGGTTTTGTCTCTGACAGGTTACTGGCCTTCATACAACATCCCTTTCCATGACAAGATTTACAATCTCAGTGGGTATGCGGCGTACGTCGAGAAGTATGGCATGGATTTCTCTTACGAGCTTGCTCCAAGAGCAAAGATCTTCCGTCGAGACCAGGGCAAGGTGACCAGCTTGGAAAGCATGAAGTACATCATGAGATACAACAGTAAGACACGTGTTCGTGTACTGTGGAGCTGATCTTATTAAAGCAGTGTTGCTTGGATTAGAGTGGGAAGCTGCAGCCTCACATACAGATCACAGTTGTGTTACCCCGGGTGTAAAGCACCCACAAAGCAAGAAGCTTACTTACACGCTTACTGTCGAGGTAGGAAACCAGGCTAAAATTACTCTAACAGAAGCAAGACTGGGTTCCCTTGGGCTTGCAGTTTGACTCTAGAGAGCCGCTCGCACTCCAAGAGACTCTGTGGACTTCTGTTGCCGATACATCTACAGCCTGTCAATCTTGGCAGCCTTCAGTCCTAAGGAAGTTAAGTCACATCAGACCAGAGAGCTGAGTGTAACACTTCAGCTCAGTTTGGCCTCTCTTTTGCCCCTGTTCAGGCAGCATCATCTCTGGTAGGTAATGCTCTGCTCAGCTTTTCCCTGACAGGGTTCTCCTTCGCTGGATTAAACCCAGCTTCGTTACCTTCTCACGAAGCCCATCTCTAAGTGCAGACAGCTTTAGATGCTGTGTTTGTGTTCCCAATTACAGGGAGCACGCTGATTACCAGGCTGGGGTTTGGGAGGCCTCTCCCAGGGTGGGGTATCGCTGCTCTTTGGGCTGTGAGTAGCCGTGTGCTCACAGACGGTGAGGCTTGTCCGCTTCCCCTCCTACCACAAGGGGTGTTCAAAGGCTTTGCTCTTTGCCACTTTACTCCAGACCAGGACCAGGAAGGCTCTCGCTGCTGGGCTTTCCTTTCCTTTCCTTTCCTTTCCTTTCCTTTCCTTTCCTTTCCTTTCCTTTCCTTCCCTTCCCTTCCCTTCCCTTCCCTTCCCTTCCCTTCCCTTCCCTTCCCTTCCCTTCCCTTCCCTTCCCTTCCCTTCCCTTCCCTTCCCTTCCCTTTCTCTTCTGCTCTTCTCTCCTGACAAAGCTCCTGGAAGCTTTCATCGTGTGGAGTTGCAGATGTTAGTGGTTAGAGGTTGGCAGTGCTGCCCCTGGGATGCAGAAATAGCTGTAGGGACTTGGATTAGGAGCTTGTCTACTTGGTGTCCTGTCTCAAGCACTGACTTCCAGCTGGTGCCCGGGGAGGAGCGCGAGAGCGTTGCGATAGACCTGCGTTTCTGCCGGCGCACCTACCCAGCCTTTCGTGGCTCGGGCACTTGGCAGCAGTAGTGGAGGCTTTTTGTGAGGGGACTAATTTGTTTTCCTTCCTTCCCTCCCTCCCTCCCACTGTTGTTCTCCCCAGATTACCAGCGTGATCCTTATGCTGAACACAATCCTTGCAACACCATCTGCTGCCGGGAAGACCTGAATCCTTCTTTTCCAGTGCCTGCAGGCTGCTATGACTCCAAGGTAAATTACCTCAGTTTCAGTGTCTGCGGAATGTTTGCTGCGGCCTGTTGGTGCTCCCGTCAGACCTGTAGCGTGTTTCCCTGCGCTAGGGCAGGCACGGCCAGGCCTGTCTGTCCCCTCTTTTCATGCGTTCCCAGAGCTTGGGCAGATCCAGATGGTAATTCTGTGCAGAGTCCTCTCCTTGTCCCTGCCACCAGCCCCAGCAGAGGGCAGAGGATACAGGGGGAAGTGTGCAAAGGAATGATGTCTGTGAGAACTTGTGGTGTTTAGGGGTTAAAGCCCAAAGCCTGGCAGCCCGAGGAGCCTGATGGAAGGCTGGAATAAGTTTTCATGTCACTGGGAGAAGGTGACACTTGCAGAGCCTCAGCCTCCCCCTGTTCCTGGGGACTCAGTGGGTGCCTCCCCAGGGCCCACAGGAATGTGTCTGCAGCCGGGTTTTAGCCTCCCCTTTGCGCAGCCTGGCTCTGCAGCGAGTCACCCTGCTCCAGGCCTCTGCCGCTCTCTGGAACTGCTTTGAGCCAGCCTTGGGAAAACACTTGGCTTTCTGCAGGAAAACCCTTAGACCTGCTGTCCTGGAGACCGCGGCAGTTCCCCCCGGCAGCCTGTGTCGTGCCCTCACTGGCAGGGGCAATCCCTGAGTAAGCAGCTGCCTCCCTGATGTGCTGGGAGGTCATACGGTGCCTCATCCCGTGGGATGTGCGTCTGGATTGAGTGTGGTTGCTCGGATGGGCCCCGCGGAGGCTGTTCCGGCATTGCCAGTGTGGTGTGTCCACTCGGCTCGCCCAAGCCCAGGCCAGCTGCCCGCTGTGGTGGCCAGTAGGCGCTCCCGCAGCTGGCTACTACGAGATGAATCCAGAAGATTGCTGTGCGGAGGTGCCTGGTAAGGCAGCGGGTCAGGGCACGCTGTGGTGATGCCTTTGCCAGCACTGCTAGGCCAGGGGCTTGGGCTGGGTAGGGGTAGGGCAGGGGATCCAGGTGAGGCCCAGAGCAGAAGCAAAACCTGGCAGCGAAGCTACTGCCAGCCTGGTGTGAACACGGACGGTAACGTGACCGTCTCCGAGCTGGGGAAGGTGGAGCAGACGGGGACCTCTTGGGGGATGAGGCAGGAACAGGGCAGGGCCCGGGCAGCAGCAGCAGCTCCCTGCTGCCTTTGTCCTTTCCTAAAGTACCCTGGCAGTGCCGAGGGGACAGCCCAAGTGCTTAACAGGCAGCGGAGCTGAGGCCAGACCCTTTGGGCTGCTGGCTGCAGCTCTTGTGGAGACATCCAAACCCGGGGCAGATGTGCTGCCTCTCGCCCTGGACAGCACCAGGGCAGCACCGCTTGTGCTTCGCTGCCGCCCTTTGGCGCTGGCTGTTCTGTGGCTGAAGATGCCTCCATCCGGGTCGGAATGCAGCCCGACCAGCGTGCGTTTCCCCTTGCTGCCTTGCTTTGTGATCAAATCTCCCGGGGCGGGGCGTTCCTGCTCCCTGGGACCAGGGACAGGTGCCTGTCAACACCACTTTGCCCTGACTCCTATCCTTTCTTGCAGGTGTCGGATTTTCGCCTGGCTTCAGCGTTCACAGCCACCGCCATCAACGGCCCCCCGGTACAGGGTGGCCTCCCTGTCTTCACCTGGAGACGCTTTAACCACACGCGACACCAGGGCCTGCCAGAATCCTACAACTTTCATTTCGTCACCATGAGGCCCATCCTGTAAAACCAGCATTAATATTCCCAAACGGGATTTTTTTTTTAATGGAAGTTTCATTCCTGTGTGTAATTAAATTGACCTGGATGTCGACGTCCCCGTGCCTTCCCTGCCTCCCCTGTCCTGCCTGCCAGGCGCTTTTGGCACTGGCTGCCTCCGTGCAGCCCAACGCGTGTTCTGCTCTCCGGAGCTGCTTGGGTGGCACTTGCTCCGACTAGGACTGATGGTGTGGCCTGAGCCACCCTCCCAGCTATTCCCAGAGTGGGAGTGAACCGCAGTGCCATCAACGAGTGATCTGGCTCTAGTACCAACATGGGAGCTGCCTCCACGGTGGCCTCCATGTGCCAGCCCAGTGCCTGCCTTTTGGCTGAGCAGCGGCTGGAGACGTGCGGCAAACCGCTGCTCACCCAGGAGCGTCGCTGGCGCGGAGCCAAGGCCCGGCTCTCCGTGGCAGATCAGCAAACAGGCACATGGGGACACGGCTCCTTTGTCTCGCCAAAGCACCGTGCCACTGTCGGGCTGTGAAAGGTGGCGGAGAAGAGCCTTCGGAAAGCAGCCTGATGCTTTTGGAAACGCCAGCCCACATCCCCCCTGCCCCACAGCATCCATGCCCGCATGGTCTGTCAATGGAGCTCTTGCTGACCGGCCCACGCAGGCCGGTGACCTCGTCGCCGGCTCCCTCGGCCGTGGAGGGGGAGCAGTAAGGTGGCTGTGAGGGCTGGGGCTGTACGCATGTGTTGTTCTTCGAGACCGGTGCTGACACCGAGGCGGGGAGTCACTGGGCTGCTCCATGCGGGATGTCACACGCGTGATTAAGTAAAACCGAACAGCTCTTGCCTCCTGGCCTCGGCGGTCCCGGCTGAACTGCCGAGCAAGCGCCCCGTTACCGAGGTGAAGGGTGAGCAGTGGGAGGGTTTGGTCAGGGTGAACATCCGCCTGGGCACTGAAGCAGTTTGTTTGCTGGAGCGGGGGGAGGCGAGTGCCAGAGGCTGGAGAGAGCATCTGTGCCACGCGTGGGGCAGGAGAGCACTGTGGGAAACGGCTGTAACTGCCCAAGTCCCCGCCGCAGAGCTGCTTCCCTGCCCTGCAGCACAGTCGGGTACAGCAGCAGGATTACTCGGCTGTGGCAGCCGCACACCGGCAGCGTATGCGCTGGTGTACGTGCCAGTTACCGATGTGCCTGCGCTAGAAGGGGGGTGAATGGGGTGGCCACTTGGTGCCTCTTCTGAGCCAGAAGAGATGGCCGTGCTGCCAGAGGCCGGGGGGAAGAGGCACCCCCGCCCTTCACTCAACCCAAGGGTCCCCATCGGGGAAGGTGGCTTGTCACCTGCAGCTGGCACCCCAGGGACATCGGCCCCTGCCTCAGCCCTTGCCCCTGCGGGGCTCGTCCTTGCCCCAAGCTCTGCATGCACAGAACAGCTCCATGTAACATTCGCAAGCCCAGCCGCCCCTCCCCCTCCAGCTGCGCTGAACGAAGGGCAGGGGGGTACCCAGGACCCCCTCCCCCCTACGTGTGAACAGCACGACAGCCCTGCCTCGGTGGCAGCAGCGCGTGCCGGAGGCTGCCCTGTCCGTGCGTCACTTACCGCGCGTCGCTCGCTTGGCTGTTGTTCCTCCTGGCCCCGCACCGAGGGCGCCTCACCCTCTGCCTGGGCTGTCAGCTGTGGGAGCTGGTGGAGGGCTGCTCCCGCCTCACCGGGCAGCGAGCTCCAGCTCTGGGAAGCCCCGAGTGGCTGGAGGATGGCTGCTTGCTCCTTGGCCGTCACTCCTAGGCCACACCGCCGGCTGTAGTTCCTGCCTTTTCACAGGAGATTGCCCACTGATGCCTGCGGTGGAGCGTTCTTGGTTGGGGCACACCTGGATGCTTCCTCCAGCCGGGGTGGAGCCATGCAGCGGGCACAGAGCCATGCAGCGGGCAGAGCCATGCAGTGGGAATAGAGCCATGCAGCGGGCAGAGCCATGCAGCGGGCACAGAGCCATGCAGCAGGTGTGGAACCCCGTTCGTAAATATGGATGGGACCGGGAGACCTGCCTTTCTCCCACCTTCAGCCTCCTGCCCTGCTGCAGGAGCTGCTTCGTGCCCAACCCAGCGCTGCAGGAACAGCTCCGCTTCCAAGAGCCCTTCTCCAGGAGTACACGCTCACATCAGTGGGACCTTGCGAGCCGCAGGACTCCAAGTGACGGTGGCTGCTCTGTTGCAGGTCGCTCCGTTCCTCTCCGCGCTGTCCCGTCCCCTTGGTCAAAAGCCACCCAGGGCCACAGCCCCCAGCTCCTCTCCCCAGCAGCCTCGGGGACTGGAGGAGCAGCTACGGCCGGGGGCGAGGGAGCCCTGACAGCTCAACGCTCAGGCAGCTCAGCAGGGCTGTTTCAGCAGCCGCTCCCCCTCTCGCTGGGGAAAAGAGGGGAAGGTGCACGCGAAGCAGAGGGTTTGGGGCAGAGCTGCCCCCTTTTTCACACCCAGCGTGCAGGTTTTTCCAAGTCCTGTGGCTCCGGCCTTTCAAACCCAAGGTTTTCAGGCTTGGCTGCAGAGGGACTCACCCTGGGGGGAGAAACGGCTGGGATGAACCCCTCCCTGGCAGTAACAGACAGAAACCTGCTTCAGCCGGGGAATGCCCACAGCGGGAACAAATCCTCCCAGCCAGACCATTACATCGCATACAAGCGTCACTGTCCCCCTTCCCTGACACCCAGCAGAACTCGCCCCTCCCAGTCAGCACCCTGGCGCTGCTGGTCACAGCCCCCGCAGCCGCTCGCCCGCGGGGCGATGCGCCAGCAGCCCCCCAGCCCTCGCAGCAGGAGACGCCCGCGCAAGGTCTGGCCAGCGTTTGTCTGGGTGCAACTGCGCCGCGCTCCCCTGGGAGCCCCCGGCCTTCTTTCCCGCCGGTGTCCCGCTGCTGGGGCAGGTTACCTCCCAGCCCGTGCCTGTCGGGTTTCCAACTTCCTTAAGGCACCCAGGTGAAGCCCCGGTGGGCTCCGGAGGGACACTCTGCTGCACGACCGCCCCGCGCCGAGGTCCAGCGCACCTTCCCAGACGTCGCACTGAGCGCACGCAAAGCCGCCCCGCAGCAAAGCTGAGCAACCCGCTTCCCTTTACAGCGGCACAACCTGCGCTTCCAGCGCTGCTTCAGCGGCGTGGGTGCGCCGCGCTTTATCCGAAAGCCAATGGTCGGTGTGCAGCGCGTGCAGTCTTACCCTAAAGAGGCCGTTTGAGAAACTGTCTGGACCTCACGAGTCGTTTACTGGTCAGCGACCTGAAGGAAGTGTTAGTTAAGTGCCAGAAAACTCGTTCCCATCACAAATTAATGACGCCCTTAAAGTACAGGCTCAGCGCTAACTCTGGGTAGGCTGTCAGTAACTCAAGTTTAAGTACTTGATTTCTCTACAATCTGGCAGCAGAGTGGGAGTCCCAGAGGCAGCTTTGACCGTGCAGCCTTCGCGTAAGGCACTTGCTCGGTTCTCAACTAAGTGCTGCTTCACCTGGCTTCTGCCCTCGAAAGGCAACAGGGTGGGGGGCAGAGACTTGATCCCCACACCAAAACACCCCTTTTATTACCCCGCTTCGTTACCCATGACTGATGCGGTTACTTCTGTGCACAACAGCTGCCCCCCAGGCTGGAGGAGCACAGCCCATGGGGCAGGCTGAGGCCACCGCTGCAATGCCTGAGGGTGCTCCGACAAAGCGAAGGCTGCTCCTCTGCTTTGCCCAAAGCCTCTTGCTAAGAGAATGACCGTTCCATCAGAGGGCAAACCCAGCCTCGTGCAGGGAGAGGAGAGTAGCACCAGCAACCTGGTTTCCATTCCTGTCCCCCACTGGGGCAAGTTTGGGGCGCAAGTTCCTGTATTCTGTCTGTCCAGGATACAGAGCCCCTCTAGGCTCAGGGAAAACGCCCGGGAGGTGACTTTCCGGCAGTCAGAGCATGGCTTTTGGTTGTTTGCTGTGTGAGGAGGCTGGGAGGGCAGCATCATGCCCTTGACTTTCTGGGAATGACCTAGAGCCAAACCCTTGCTGGAGCGAGGTGGCAACAAGCCTGCGAGCAGGCCCGCAGTGCCCCCCGCCCCAGGAGGCGGCACTTCCGAAGAGGAAGGGCACACGCCGGGCTCCTTCCCAACGGCTTGCGTCCTGCCACGCCAGGAACTCGGCACAGCTGACTCAAAATGCTAAAAACCCAGTAGTTTGTTTCAAATTTCGGGCTTGTCAGACAAAACCCCCACTGCAGTTAAGAGAGACACGCGCTGATCTACAGCAGGTACAGAACGGGGAGAGCTTGCGCCGCCCCGTGTAAAGCGGGCAGTGAATCACTCCCACGTGTATTTACACGTCCAGCTGCAAAACAAAACAAGAAATCAGATTCTGAGTCTCCTAACAAAGGATTTTGCACGTTTGGCTCCCAACAGCCGACAGATTACTGAAGCTGAACAGGACTCCCCAACAGCTACTACCCCGTCGTCTTATTTACAGCTATACTGCATCAAATTAAGACCGCACTTCACGTGTAGAGATGTGTGTGTGTATGAAAGAATGAAAAGAATGCGCAGTCTGGAGAATGACAATGAGAAAGATGCATTTTCACGGGTGCTTAAAAGGGACGGAAAGGAGAATTTATTCATTTGCTTTCTCTTACTTTTTTCCTTTCTCCCCTGGGAAGGCGTTTGGAAGGGAACACAGATTTTGGGCAGCAGGGCTGGCTCAGTGTCACCTGAACTCCGTTCCCTCCAGTGTTTTCGTATGGTGCCCACCCCATCCAAGCCAAACAATGAAAAATCAAAGCTTCCATTTGAAAAACCTGGATAGGTTATTTCTGACTAAACGAAAACACTGGAGTCTGTAAGACGGCAGAACCACGGGCTGAGTCTGTACAGCATACGCAACGCTCCGACACTGAGGAATGGCTGGCTGGGGAGCAGGAACAGACTGGACCTTGTCCCTGCGTGCCACAGATTCTGATTTACTGGACATTCAAGACCAACAGCACAAAGGAAGGGCTGAAGTGACTGTCACAACGCAAAACGGTGCTCAGGTCCGACCGCTGGGCCCCATCGCGCTCCCACTGAAGGCACGAGGGGTTTTGCTGCTGTTTTCAAAGGAAGCAGGCAAGATCCCAGATTTTTACATGGGAAGACACCTTGGGCATTTCCAGCCTTGTGCTAAAACCCTTGGGATGGGCGAGCGACTCGGCGCTCGGTAATCTGCCATGGCCAGCCGCAGCACAAGGAATTCGAAGGAGCAAAGTCCAAGAGCAACCGCTGCTCCTCGTGAAGGCGGCTGGAACACGGGAATACGGCCTCGGCACCCTCGTGTTTTCTGAAGCTGCCACTGCAGGTGCAGTCAGACGCTACACCCACCGCCTCCCCCTTCCTCACGGCTGGTTAGTTGAAGCCGGCGCAGCTTTTTTAGACACACGCTGAAGTAACAGAGGCCGGCAAAGCCGTGGCTAGGAGGGAGGCAGCGGGAAGGAACGGCATTCTGCCGTCAGCACTCCACAGCTGGGCTCGCCTCCCCAGCAACAGAACGAACTCGGGTTACTTTGACCCTGGACATCCAGCTGCCCTTTCACACAGGGAACACAAACCACACCTCGAACCAACCGGCAGGTGAGGATGGAAAACTGCTGTAGAATCAGCGCTGTTTGCTGAAATACGGGGAACCAGACCCAAGGCGGTACGGCTGGAACGTCACGTACCCCGTGCCAACAGCAAAACACAACGTCGGGAACCGCTTTACACCAGGATCCCGAACGGAAGATGGAATAACGTGCATGAAGTGCAAAGAAGGAACTAAACCCAACCCTTCCCCTTAGGGGCCGTACGGAGACGCTCAGCCTGTTCAACAGTGGGTTACTGGAAGCCTCCAGCAACCGACGCTTCCATGAAGGGCCCAGTCTGGAAGCGCAGTGCTAACAGAGCAGTACTGAACCTTCCTGGATGTGTCGGCAAAGCTTTCAAATAACATTTACCAAATTGCATCACTTAGTTCTGAAAGCTTCCTGCTAGCAGGGATTTAGCTTAACAGCTTTATCGTTTCTGGGAGGTAAAGGGTAATAAAATTAACCCGCCCTGCAACACAGGGGACCGTGCTCTGAGTTAAGGAGGTAAGCAACGCTCCCGTTTGGCGTTTCATGGCAGAGCTCTGCTCCACCACGCCGCCGATTTTGCAGACACGGCACAGCTCTGTGTGTGTGTCGGTGACTGAGGAACCAGCTGCCTTTAAGGTCTCCAAACTCAGCCGGGCGCCTGAAGTCAGGCCACACTTTATCGCATACTTTGCCACCACGAGTTGCTTAGGATCCTGAAATTGGACCTGTAGCAGCTCTGCTGGGATGAAGGGGTAGAGAGGTCAGCTCTCACCCCACAGCTGCGACGCTCCAGCCAACCAACGGCAGCCAGCTAATTCCCAAGAAACCAGCACCCTGCACCCACAGCACAGATGGATCTATGAAGCCAGAAGCCAGGGTTTTACAATCAGTTGAAAACTACATCCTTCTTTAGCAAACAGTCTTCCAAAGATCCAGCCCACAAAACTTCCTAACACAGTGCCAAACCGTCCCTAATCATACCTCCACTAGAGGAAAGAAAAACTCTCCAACGCAGGACTCTCACGCCCGCCGATCCCGAGCAAGTCAACGCGAAGAACCTAACGCAAGCACCAACTACAGAGAAGTTCAGGTGTAGTTTGGGCTGGAATCGTCACCAGAGCAGCAGCGTATGTTCTATGTTGTATTCTAGCATTCATTTCAATGTTCAAACCTCGCTGTACTGATAGTGCCAACGGCCCTTTGGTACCGCCTCAGAGACATTAAAAAACGTTGCCCAAGGAGGACTCGACAGCCACCAGCCGGAACGGTCTGCTCTAACCTCCGCTACGGAACTGGCTTTAGAAGGACCCAACTTTCCATAAGCAGACTGAACGCCTTAGTAAGTAATTATTCCTTGAAACAGGCAGACAAAATATCTGATTAAACATAGAAAAATTCAAGGCATCATTGGTTATTGGCACCACAGGGACGACTGTTATCCGAAGGGAAGGTTACACGTCGTTCATAGAGGAGATGGATTCAGTGTGAACATTCCCTCATCCTTGGATTTAGATCAAATCGACGAAACTACTGTACTTGAAACGCAAGTTTCCGCACAGGGAATGCTCGTTACTCACCTGACAGAAGTGCCAGCCCCAGCTGCATGAAGGGATGCAGTAAAACAGAAGAGACAAGAGTCTGTTTCTTGTTCAGCACGGTTTCTTTCACCATGGAAGTTCTCAAAGGGAACACAACTACAGAACCCGTAAGCTCGTAGCATATTCCACCTGCCGTGTTTTGGAATTTAATTTTTCCTGCTCTTTTTCAACCTTGCTTTACATTTAAAAATGTTGGTTTTAAGAAAGAGATCATCAAAATTAAAAATTACCTTCTACAGCTTTGCTACGTGGCACAGTGGATTAAAAAACCTCTTTCCCTTCTAAATCCACCATTTGGTTCTGCTGAGCAGGAATGAGACTCTGTCCTTGTTCTGGAAAGTGCCCAAACAACCCCCTCACATACAGTTTCCTGTGCAGGTGCACTACAGTTTGGTTCTGCAAAAAGCAAGTCTGATGCCAATGACCCACCAATTTCTTTTCTTAGCTCAGAAGCATCACAAAAGCATCTATTAACACTTCACTTGCTCACAAGTTTTGGGACAGCGTCTGAATTTGTTTCTAAACTGCTTTGGGTGCATTAGCTTCCTGCAGAGGCAGGCAGGTGCCCGAGAGGAGAACACGGGGAAGCTCACGTCTTACCCTGTCGTACTAACTTGTGCTGGTTTTGTAGCTAATTTTCTTCACAGCAGCTGGTACAGGGCTGTTCTGGATTTGTGCTGAAACACTGTTAATAACACAGGGATGCTTTCATTACTGAGCAGTGCTTACACAGTCAAGGCCTTTACTCCTCACCCCTCAGCGAGTGGGCTGGGAGTGCACAAGCAGTTGGGAGGGGACACAGCTGGGCCAGCTGACCCCAACCGACCAAAAGGATATTCCATACTACATGGTGTCATGCTGAGCAAATAAAGCTGATGAAGGAGGAAGAGTGGTGGGCAGGAACGTTTGGAGTGGTGCCACTTGTCTTCCCAAGTAACTGCTATACATGATGCAGCCTTGCTTTCCTGGCGATGGCTGAGCACCTGCCGATGGGAAGTGGTGAATGAATTCCTTGTTTGGCTTTGCTTGTGTGCAAGGCCTTTGGTTTACTTATTAAACTGTCTTTAACTCAACCCAGGAGTTTTGTCACTTTTACTCTTCCAAGATAGTGAGCAAGCAGCTGTGTGGTTCTTAGTTGCCAGCAGGGGTTAAACCACGACATAACTGACACCCAAACTGCCTGCAAACATCGAGCAGCTTTCACAGTGCCACGCCAGAGAAGTTTCTTCTTTGGCTGAATCTGGCTGTATTGCAGAGCATACAGCTTTCCAAGACAGAAAGGCTCTGGTGGAAAACACTCTGTATATACTCTAATATTCTTGAGAGGACAACAACAACTACTCAAGAGTTACAGTGAGGACAAGGTTGGATGATACCATAGATAAAAACAAATCCAGCATCAGATGTTACACATTTCCTGGTCTTGACAAAAATAAGAATTACTGCAGCCAGGAAAATGAGCAGCAGCGATGAAAGGCTAGAAGGGTAAAGGGAAAAAGAACTCCAAGCAAATAAATGAACACCACAAGGTATCTGGCTACATTTATTTCTGAAATTATTCTTTTAAGGCACAAAATAAATCTAAAAAATAGGGTTGGATGTATGAGAGGAGGGGCAGAGAAATTATCTGAGCTAGAGAGGTGTGAACGCAGTCTCTACAATCCAGTTTCAGATCTGACCTGGGAACTCTCCCAGTGTGAGTGGGGGAAGATGGTGAAAGTATTCAGGAGAGGTAGGAGGTAGCGGGGTGATATATTTTTAGTTCTTCCACCACCTCCAAACTTACACACAGACTGGTTCCCTGGCCAGACTCAAGCTCCCTTCCCTCCCCTCGAGTGCTCAATGCAGTTTGTAAAAGTAAGACCAGATCACTTGATCTTCCGGTACAAAAGCGAGACCTTGAATCCCCCTCTGTGTCACAGCCTGCTCAGAGCAGTGCGGGGTAGCAGGCCAAGCTGTTCTTGCCCTCGTGTCAGTGCCCTGACGGATATTACAGACGTGTAGGTTTTGCTTCAGACAAACTATGATTTATTTTTTTGTTCCCACTCTGAAGCAGAATCCCAGGCATCCTGGGACAACAGGTAGGTAGGTACCTAGGTGGAACAGTTGTCATGGAAGGGAAAATGAAATTCTCAAGTGGCCCATGACTTGAGCTATCCAGAAAAAACAGGCTCTCTTGCTGCAGGTGAGACTTTATTTTTCTTTTGGTTCTGAATGCACGTAGTGTATCACACAACTGTCTAAAATAATCCTGCAGAGAGTGGATTTAAAAGTGAATTTCATGCATGGGATCAACCCCCCAAAACTGGGGTAACTCTTGGTAGAAGGACAGGTTTGAAAGGCTCCAAAGATCCCTAGTTTAACTGCTCTGGGAAGAGATCACATCGGTGGACTGAGGGTCACAGAAGGGTCCAAAACGTCCATAGATATCCTTAGCCCGGACTGCAAAGTAGTATTTGCTGCCAGACACAAACTGCGTAAGAGTGCATGCCATAGGTAGCGGGAGGGCCTTCACTTCCCCGATCTTCTTCCACTGGGATGGTATAGTGGCACTCGGGTCCTCGTGGTAGGCATAGAGATGGTAACTGTCCACGGTGGCACAGCTCCGGTCCACCTCCACGACACTCCAGGACAGCACGATACCATTCTGGCTCTGTACCCGCGCCAGCTTCAGCTGTGGCTTCTGAGGCAGAGAAGTGTTGGCAGCTTCGGGGGGCAGACGCGGTGGTTGCGGTGCCTCCGGGAGCGGGGCGGGATGGACAGGGCGTGGTGGCTCCTAAGCGACGTAAGAGCAAGAAGGGAAAGGTCAGAGTCTACAGCAGCAGAAGGCAGCTTTAATTCTTCATTTCCCTGGCTAAAGGAAGCAAACAAGCATGCAATCACCCTAAGTCCTGTGTGTGGAAGCAAGACAGCAGCAGCAAAGGTTGAGAAGGGGTGGGTCCAGGGATGCTGTAAATTCCTATTATTCACATATAAATCCCTAGCTGATCCCAGATGATCATTGCCACAGTTGTTATATCCTACATCCTCTTTGCTCCCCACCCAAGAGGTGATGGACTTGTGCTCGCAACCAAGGCCGAGCAGGCAGGTTCACAATGACTTTGAGCTGCTGTTCCCACATTACCCAGAACAGCCCAGGCAGTGGATCAAGCTGGCAACTCATCGGCTTTTCCGCAGGCAGGTTTTCAGTCACAAAAGCAAGAACGGGTAACGGTGCCACATGGATTTTATCACTTAAAATCGATCACAAATGCTTGGCCTCAGTTTCCAGAGAATTTGGATATAAGGACACAAATGTGGCTTTCCATGATTTTTTTTTTATGGCACAGGCGCAGTCCTAGGACTCGCATGTGCGCTAGTTAAGATGAATTAGGAGTGTGGTTGAGTACGGAATTTTGTTACTCTTCAAGGCAGGGACCTTTCGGGTTGGAATCTGGGGTGGTGGTTGTCATCTGAAGTGTTGTGTGTGACACGGGCTGGATTTATTCTCATTATTTATCACCGCAGAATGCACAAAGTTGAAGAGCGTCTCTAAACTGACCGAGTGGTGAGCCACCTTGCTGGTCATACATTTACTGCTTCAGGACAGCACAAGCGATGTGACTGCCCAACAGTGAGTATGCAGACAAAGTATTTGGTTCAGTCTCAACAACAAACCCATATGAAACGAGTCAGAGTACTTTGGCATCACCTCAAACCCCTTTCTGGAAGTATTTGAGAATTTAATCAGCCCCAACAGAGGTGACTGCCAACTCCCAAATTTCAGAGAGCTTTTTAATCTTGCCCGTACCTTGTTCTACCTCAGTTTTACAACAGCTGTACTGACAAACTGGCCGTCCAATTTGTGGCCAAACCATGACGAGACCTTTTATAGTGGCAGTTCTCCTGCACCCTTGACTCCACACGTCACTGCATGGACTGCAGTCCAGGCAGTCCATGCACCACTGTTCAGAATGTGCTGCTGGTGACCTGCAGAACTCTGGGGTAAGTTAACAGGACACGCAGCTTCTACCATTCTTGGCAGAAGCTGCTGTAGGCAACAGGGTGATGCCACGCACGTGAGCTGGCAGCAAAGTGTCTACAAGGCATTTCACCACTCTACAGTTCACAGTACGAAGCCATCTGAAAGCTGTCAATGCAGAGGCAAGCCTGTAAATCGCATTAAATAACCTCCAATTGGCTACTCACAGCATGTGCTTGCGGCGGTCGATGATGCACTGTAAGCTGAGGTGTTCCGGATCCAAGGGTTAGTCCGTTGTTCACAACATATGCAGTAGTTTGAGGCATTCGTACTGTCATACCTGCAAGAAGCACAGTGAATGCTTTTGAGTATTCAGTACTTAAAATCAGCTAAACAGAACACTGGAGGCCCAACTCCTTGGATCAGGTGGATGACACCAGATTTCAAACTGATACACTCTCCTCAAACTGATGAAGAACAACAACAAACCCACCTCCTATCTCCTGGCGCTGTAAAAGTGAAAGAGAGCAGGTGCTTTTGTCTGCTGGGGGGACAGCATAATGTTTTAGTAAATTGTAGCATGAAAGAAACAGGTGGGGAGGGGAAGCGCGAGAGACAGAGCTTAAATATGAAAAGAAAAATGACATCACTTTGGGATTCAGAAAGGAAAAGATAAATGCTGCTGCAGCAGAACAACATCCCCTCAGTATTCAAGTGCCAGAAGGCTGTGCTGTGGGTGGCACTGCAACCAAAACAGGTAAGTCATTGTCCAAGCAGCCTGTCTTCCCTCACAGGACGGACACCACAATGGATGTCACTCACAGGCGTTACCACATTCATTCCCACAGCAAACTGACCTGACTGGCAGCAACAGCCTAGCTGATTCTTAGCCCTGCAGGGAATATCCAGAACTCTTGCAGACTACTAAGTTTTCATCTGTTCTATACTACATCTCACTCTCTTCAGTAACATTTTGTCTGTTTACTGCTGGAACATGTACTTTCTGTGAGCCCAAAGCTTTCGCTCGTTGTTACGGGTTGCCTAGGGTGTACCTCCATTTCTGTCTAGAAATACAAGACTCGGGGCAATCGCCATCACCCCCTAGCTCCAGACCTGTATGAGATAAAAGCATTCTAATACATGTCAGGAAACCACAGCTGTGGTGATTTCCTCTCTATACGAACAGTCACCAAGCTGCCATCGTAGGTGATGAGTGTCCGAAGGCTCTGCAATCTGTGAGTCTGAGGCAGGGACCTCAGAGAACTACGCCTTAATGCTTCTATTATAAAGTGCTGAACTCTAGGTAGCTGCTTTGTGTCTTTCTCCTGTTGGCACCTTTAAGAAGCTAATGAAGCTGTGCAAATTCCTGTAGGATAACCAGCCATCTGCTCTGGCTATTTCCCATCTATGAGAATCCTAGCAGATGCCCTGTTTTAGCGTGACTCCGACTCCATCTTGGGAAATGACAATAATCTGAAGAAAGATGGACAGAAATGCCTTATGAGAGAAGGTACAAATTCAGCATTATTTTTTGGGTAAGCACACTACTTGGCTGAGGTAGACATACAAAATCACACTTTGCGAAACACTTTGGGTGAGTTCTCACAGGTGATCTTTAAAGACTAAGGGCAGAGATCTTATTCCTGGAGCATCTGCTACTGACGCTAATGACTGTTTGAATGAACTGATATAGTCGCAGCATTTCTGAAAGGTGTTTTAACAAAGATGGTGAAAAACACAGAACAGACTAAAAGATGAAAACTTGTGACAGCCAGAAGGAATTAAGAAACATGATTGCTTTCTTTTTAACAGTATGCAAAACCTCTCCACCTGGTATGCAAATGTGAAGCCTTGAAATAATCTGTATTCTAACTAAAATGGTCTTCTACCTACCCAGGCTAACCATGGGGCTTCCTTGTCCTGAGGTACAAGGAACACACCAAGCTATGGAGGAACGGTCATTTTCTTACGTCTTAGGTGCCTTGGCAGACAATAGTCCTGAAATTATCCAGCCCAACCTTCTGTTGAAAGAATGCTCTTAGATTATCATGCAGGGTCTGGTCAAGCTGAATCTTAATTATTTTGGTGGAAACCTGTCTTGATTTCTGAGAATTTGTAAGCAGAGAACCGAAGGATAAGCATGCATTGTATCACTGGATCATCAGGTCAGAAGCACATTGCCTAGAGATCTGTAGTTGGATAACCTTGCCCGAAAAACATACGAATACTCATTGAATTCACCTAGAAAAGGCCTTAAAATAGCATATTACCTATTATATTTCTTCAACAACACATGAATTATCTTGCATGTCTAACACTAAAAGGTATTCTGTATTTATTAATACTAGTGATGTGTCATAATAACTGCTCTAAGAAGTGGCAGATTCTGATAAAACCATGTATTTTATATCTTGGTACAAGAGAAGAACGTACTATTAAAAAGTATTAACCTAAGTGAATGCACAGTTAAGCATTCAAAACTCCTGCCAAAACAACAGGTAGATCACCCACATCTAACCTGCAGGCAAGACGAAGAAAATTAAGCGTGGGCTGAGGTCATCTTGTCTTTTATGGCCTTTTGCCAACAGGAATGCAAGATGCAGACACATCCCTCAAAATATACTGCTGGTCAGAAGAACCTGAACTCAAATGCACACGGCACAAGGGTGTAAAAGGTTTAAGAAATATGACAAGTACGCTGCAAAGAACAGCAATTTCCTCACATCTTGACAATGCACAGAGTTCAGCTCTGGGGCCCCCAATAGAAGAAGGACATGGACCTGTTGGAGTGAGTCCAGAGGAGGCCACGAAGATGCTCCGAGGGCTGGAGCCCCTCTGCCATGTGGACAGGCTGGGAGAATTGGGCTTGTTCAGCCTGGAGAAGAGAAGGCTCCGGGGAGACCTTACAGCCCCTGCCAGCGCCTGAAGGGGCTACCAGGAAGCAGGGTGGGGGGTGGGGGTGTGGGAGGGGTGTGAGGCTTTTTACAAGGATCTGTAGTGACAGGACAATAGGAAATGGGTTTAAGTTGAAAGAGGGGAGATTTAGATTGGAAATATGGAAAAAATTCTTCCTGGAGAGGGTGGTGAAGCACTGGAACAGGTTGCCCAGAGAAGCTGTGGGTGCCCCATCCCTGGCTGTCTTCACAGCCAGGCTGGATGAGGCTTTGAGCACCCTGGTCTAGTGAAAGGTGTTCCCCCTTCCATGGCAGGGGGGTTGGAACTAGATGATCTTTAAGGTCCTGTCCAACCCAAACCATTCTGTGATTCTATAATAGCTCAAGAACTGTCTGGTCAACTTCTGTTTAGCCAGCACAGCTGATTTTTCGCAGCATATGGCAATGCAGCTGAATCTAGTTGTAATTGATACTTAGAACTAAATTGCTACAAACATTCATAGATATTGTCCCGTCCTAAAAATATTACCATTTCAGAACAATGATTCAATTATTTCTGCACAAGCCTACATTAAGTACAGTCTTACATGGCTCAAGCACACAGTGTTCCGAGTCTGGCTTATACAGATGATACCTAAAAAAATCACTACCTGGTCATCACAGAATTAGGCTCATATTTAGTTTTCCTGTTCCAGTGCACTGAGGTTTAACATAAAGGTGTTAAAATAAGCATAGTGTAGAAATTGTGGAGAGCTGAAAAAAGGCAGTTACGGTCCACCACTTCGTAACAAAACATAAACTTGCATTTAATTTAAGGTTATTTTTGACATCTACCACTCACTTCTGAAAATGAGTTTAATGCTATGGGAAGGTACCAGTGACATTTGCAAAGCGAAGATGAACTCACTGACTTCTCTAGTCAGGGACACTCAAGTGTGCATAAATTTCTGATACATTTGGTGAGAAATTTCATTTGTCCAGGCCTAGAGAAAAGAAAATTTGCTGGGCACAAGACAGAGATTGTTAAGGGAATTACATTAGGATGCCTGACATAAAAGTAGCTTTTAGACAGGAAAGCAAACCCACTTTACTTCATACTTGTATGTTTTAATTTTACTCCATAACAACAAAACGCTCTCTGTCTTTCTACAAAACAGTGGTATTCATCACATTACCTTCCACTACCTTGCAAAAATTGGGCATGTCACCCAGAGATTTTGATTGGCAGAGTTAGTGCCTGAGATGGCTTAAATCCAGTTTTTCCTCATTCACACAGCAGCAGGGGGAAGGATTTCTTAATAGCCTGAGATTTTCTCAAGTCTCTAAGCCGGAAAAATAAGAACCTAACCTCTATAACTAGGACCAGTATTGTGAAAAATAAACATCAACAAACCCAAAGCAAAATACAAACACCACATTCATCAGATAGAACATATCAAGCTGTGTCATGCTAAAATGTGCATGGAAGAAAGTATTCCCTACCTCCAGTCTGCGGGTTGATGGGTTTTGGCAAGATAGTTCCTCTTACAGGATTCTGAGCTGTTGTTGTAGGAAGATTGGTATAGACCACCTGATGCTTAGCAGGGACTCTTGGTATAGGAAGTTTTGGACCAGTTTGAGTCACCGGCCGATGAGTTACATTCACTGTTGTCGGAGCTGAAAAAAAGATAAGAGACCTCACAACTTAGAATTAAATTCCATGACATTAAGCTAATATGCCTACTCTAGAGCACACACCTCTTTTGAACAACTGACATCTGAACCATGCAAAATAAAACCCGTCTCTGTGAAATTCTATCTGCTTTTGATAATACAAGAAAAGAGACAACAGCCTAAACAAACAGTAATTTTCACCTGAACTGTCAATATAGGTATAGAAACTACAAACAGAAAATATAAGTTCTCCAAGGAATTAATTTTATCCTGAATTCTTTCCAAACCAACTGAACTATCTTCCCTTTCACTTCATCAGTTAAAAGAAAAAGAAAAGGGATGGGAAACTGACTAGAATGGAAGATTAAAATGTTATCCAAGTGTTCTGAATATTCACCTGAAAATATCATCACAACATAGAACACACAAGAGTCTAATTTAAGAAAGCAGTCAGATCATTATGTAAGATGAAGGTACCTGTAGGTAATACATGTATGGCGGTCTGGGAAGGTCCACTTGTTGGCACACCTGTCTGCTGCACGGGGTTTGGCTGTGAAGGCTGCACTGGTCGAGCTGGGGGCTGGGTGGGTGTGCTCAGTCCTGCAGCGGGTGTGCTCAGTCCTGCAGTGGGTGTGCTCAGTCCTGCAGCGGGTGTGCTCAGTCCTGCAGCGGGTGTGCTCAGTCCTGCAGCGGGTGTCTGGTTCTGCTTCTTGCCATCTGCTTTAAAGCAAAGTTACAGTCAATAGCAAACAGATTAGAACATCACACTCATTCGATTCCCTTCACTTTCACCCTCTCAAACTTCCCACCACTCATACATGATAATGTTTCATTCTGTCCTCATGAAGTCTGTGTACTTCAGCGTAATTTGGAAACCTGAGTTTAATGGAACACTATGCCGAAGTCTCTAAAAGTTTCTATTAAATAAAAGAATAGCCTAAAACCTTAGAAGAGCCTGAACAGTGCTGTACTCCATTTGTTTCAAAAAAGTGATAGAGCTCTCCAAATAAATCTTGTCTACCTTTGATTCTCACATCCTTTTACTTGCTGACTCTTTCCTTCATTCAGTCTGTTAGTCAGCCCTGTTTGTTGCTGTTCTGAGGTCTATTATTTTAAAAACAAAGGCATCACTATTATTTATAGAAAACTTTAAAAAGAGAATTTGTTTTCACACTGACACCCTCTTCAACATGACTTACTGACTTGTGAGAAGTGACAAATAGCATCTGTGTTTGTAGTTTACTACAGCAATATTTTTTCCTGCTTTGGTTGATTTGTGACAACATAAAATATTCATTTGAGTGCAAGTCTGTATGTAATCGAGCCCCTGTACAACTTGAATAAAGATGAAATGAGAAGCTTCTGTCTGGATATTTTAGAGTAGTGTAGCAGTGGGCACAGAAGGCACCACCAAAAAAACGAGGAGATGAAAGAGTAGGTTTTAAGGGCACTCATTCAAAAAATATTTGCACTAATAAAATTGTACATGCAGCAGCTACTAATTTAGTAAGAGTGCACAATATAAAGAGAATATGTTAAGAAGCATTTTACTTTTGAGAAAACTAATCAACAATATATTGAAGTACACATTTAGAAACTATCAATTAAGTATACTAACTAGATTTCAAAGCATTAAGAACAGGTTAATGGCAGTGTAGCTCAAGATGCTGGGTTTTTCTAGCAGTTGGTGACTATTGATGGTATTGCTGAGCTGTCTTATAGCAGGAGAGATTTAAAGGGAAGCACATGATAGCTCTCTCTCTCCAGATATTACATCTATTTAAATACCTTTTCTAAGCAACAGAATTAGGTTTGCTTAGCATGTGGGTGACAGCACTTTAAACAAAATAATCCGGGCCTCAGTGTTCCCAAGAACACTATGTAAGTGGTGCTCTTCTATTTGAATTAGTACTGAACTGACATTTCAGCATACTGCAGTAAACACCGTAACGCTGGAGGTACTTTCTATCCTGAGGCTGTGTACAAATAAATCTAGAACAAAATACAACTTGCTCCACATTTGCTGTAAAGTGCGTTGGAAACAATATTTGGCCAAAGGTATGCGTATGATTACACAAAAGCTGTCAGAAGTGTACTCTTCCTGTTTTTAACCTGAATGTTATGAGCAGACCACGTGGATTACTTCCCAAGAAACTTGCTCAAAATCCTGGAGATGCGTTTTCACTGCATGGTGAAGCTCAAGCTTTTATTAGGGTTTTAGTCCACACATTTCTATAGCTTATATGAAAAATACTGACTACTCACACAGACTCTGAACAGTCTGCAACCTTGCAGATTAGTTTATCAGTGAGAGTGTGGCTTCTGCTTTGCCATGAAGAGACACACAGGAGCTAACCCAGCCGGAAAGTGTCCCACTAACGTTCCTCCTAACGCAAGGAGGATTTTCTAAAACCTGACGAAAAGAAGAAAGAATCTCAGAATACCCCTCAGGAGAAAATGGTAAGATACTGGCTGAAGTGCCCCCTCCAAAAAGAAACTGGGAAAGAATTAAGTTACTATACTGTCATGCAGCTGTGACTCTGCCCTGGCTGCTAGCACTTCCACTTAGTGAAGCACTCTTACAGCTGCACGAGCAACCATGCTGGTGATCTTTCATGGTAACTGTGAGGAGACAGACTTTACGCAATCAGGGAAGGAAAAGCTCTCTGAAAAGTGTTACTTTTGATAGTTAAAGATTAGCTGAAATACATTACAATACTATGGCATGCTACTTTTTAAAAGGTACCGTAAATCCGTTTATACCTGCTGGTGTCTCTTCCAGAATGTTAAATAGGACTGGGCAGCTAGGCCTTACCTGACAGAATTCCACAGCCCAAGTGTAATCGTCTTTTCTATCTTTCTGAGAACTAACCCTCAGAAGAGGTGACAGTGGTAAAAACTTGATTCCCTATGCTGTTCTGACACTCAGCTACGCAGTGTCACAGAATCATCAAAATCCTGGCTGGAAAGCACCTCCGGTGCCTGTGTATTCCAAATGCTTGTTGAACCTGGACTGTCACCAACATGAAATCAAATGAGTTGCAGTTTTGCCCAGCTGAATCTTGACAACATTCAAGAGCAGAGTTTCTGCCACCACCCTGTGCTTCCCCTCAAGCTCAATCTGAATGTCCTGAACCCACCTTTGTAACTATGCTCCAAGTAGTCATATGCTGCTACTACACTGCCTCTCACTTTGCTCTCTGCCAAACATGCCCTGGTCTGTCAATGTCTTCTTACTGGTCACATACTCCAGGCATCCACCATCCTTACACCATCTACTGGGCCTTCTGTAGTGCTACCACAACCATTCTGAACTCAAGAAAGGGGGACCCAAAACTGACACCGTATTTCAGGTGTGGTCTCACTAGTGTTAATGTGGGGGGAATATTAACTTAAAATGAGTGCACACTGTTGGCTCATACTCAATGCAGTGTCTACTGGATCTCCTCTGCTGACAGAGGAGCCAGACTGTCAGCTACCTGAACTGCAGAATGCCTAACACTCCTGTACCACATCAACTCCTTTTGGTGGCAACATCGTTACTTCTCGCACACCGAAAGATACGCTGCCACATCCCAGTATAATTTCCTACATTTCTGTAATACAAATACAGAGCAAGCCAAAGCATTAAGAATGTACGTGCAGAACTCAAATGCATTCGCTAGAGAGAGTGCTACTGAGGTTGTCGACAGCAATCAAGCTTCTTGGGGGTTGGACTTGAGAACGCAGCACAGGGACATGCGCTTGGAGAACACTTAGAACTAAAATTCTGTCTCTAATAGCAGAAATATCAGGTTTTTCAGTTAAGGTGACAGCACAATGGTCGTAAGTACAGACTGTTATTACTACTCTGAAATTCTTCACTAATCCAATGCTAATTAGAATTAGACCTGCCTACAGTTACATCAGACTTTTAAAAGAATACATTTTTTATAAGATGAAGTGCATCCACACTTCCAAAGGAGAGAAAAGCACAACTGTATTTACTCTAATCTTGGCATATAGTCCCAAAGTACAGAACAGATCTGCATTTGGTATCTAAACTCTTGCAAAGTTTTTTAGCTAAACAAAAGATCAGAAGCTGCAATGTCTGAATACCAAATGTAGAATTAAAAGTTCTTTAATTAATCACTAAACAGAAAAATGAAATACATCTACAAGAATGTACCAACATATAATAATAAAGAATTCATGTCTCAAATTATTCCACAAGCCTAACAGATTTAAGCCAACAATAAGGCTTAAATTAATGGAAAAGATAAAAATCTTACAGACTGTTTCACAATAAGTAAAATTACTTCTATTTAATGCCTATCAGAATTCTTTAAAAACAGTCCTGTTCAACTGAAACATCAAGGAATAAAATACACTAAGCAGTTACAGAAGTTTATTCCTTTCTATCATTCAAGGAATGAAACAGACTTGTAGCTCAATAACCCCGGCAGCTAGCAAAATCTTTTTCACCTACCTTGAGAAGAGCCATCTTCCTCTTCATCCAGTGTAAGATCAATGACACCTCCCAGATCGGTTCCTGTGACCTTCCCGCTCTGAAAGACAAAACTCCTTCATTTTGCAAAAGCAAATCCAGGGAACAGAGGCGGAAAAGGGATACAAATTGAACACTGAGGAGAGGCCTCAGAATTGATGTACTTAATTAGAAAGGAACTGATGAAATGAGCAAGAGAAGGAAATTTTAGACAGATTTCCCAGTATACGAAAAACAGGCAATAACCAAACGACTGTATTGTGGTATCAAATATTAAAAGTATTTTTAAGTTTGCAAGGAGTGAAGAAACCTGATGACCAGCAGCATATTGTTATTTTACAGATAAATAAAGAACAAATCAATGTTATAGAGTATCTTTCAATTATGGCTCTTAATACTTTAATCCGGTTGCAATCTGTGCTTTCCTCTGCAGTAGCATAACCTTTTCACAGAACAGTCACCAGGACAAAGTATTACTTATCTTGAGACAGCCTGGTCTATGTGTCTATAAAGAACTGACTTCACAATAAGAAAAAGCTACACTGGAACCTGTAATTCTTATAAAACATGTCATCAAAAGCCATCAGAAGACTCCAACTGTATCCAGCTTTTTAAGATAATTTCATTACTGTATTGTGATCCATTATCACATGTCAGCATTCTATTACTCTACATATATAACGCCATTTGTAACCATCTCTTTAGAGTCAAAGGGATCTTTGAAGCTATTGTGAAGGCTAAATGTTATAACAAAACTCCGAGAGGACCATCAAATGAGATTTATCTTCTGGATCAATTGCTGTCCCTTGGCTGTTCAGACTGGGGCCAACAACATTTTCCTTCAGGAGATGGAAAAAATACTGGGGGAGGTCCTAGATATCCTCGTGGTTTTAAATATATTTCCTAGAAAAAAATCTTGGAGTATGTCAGTCTCTAGTTCCTTACACTTCCTGCAAAAATTAGGGTTTTTCTGGTTGTGCAGAAGAGATGATAATTTATTCTTGGACTGAACTGCTACAGATTTATGTATTAGAGTAAACCAGATTCCTTAGGAAAGACAAAGGGTTAGGAAAGCAACAAGATCAAAGATCTCTGAACAATTAACATGGAAAAAAAGCATAATCAGCCCTACATGGCTGTACAAACACCAACAGGATAAATCCCAGGAAGATGAGATTCTTCTGTGGATTCTGACAGGGACAGAAAAGCCTAAGGACTGAGATTATCTGCTCTATGACCTTTCATTTGGGTAAAACTAAGCCTTTAAGGAGGTCCTAAAGAGAATTTTCACACAGGCAAGGCTTCTGAGAAGAGGGAAAAGAGGTATCTTACAATTACTAAATGCAAACAAAAGCTGTGTCCAAATTACTGGTCACTGAATTTGGAGTGCCTAACCCGACTGGTCTCTTCATTATTACAACATGATTGATTCTTGTGTTAAGTTCTGATGCTGCCACTGATGAAATTCTGCTAATAACGTACTTCATATGTAGGAAGTATAATTTGAGATAATCTGAGTAAGAAATTTCTAAGTACTTAAGTTCATAGGCGATAGAAAAGATCTCTATAGGGACTCTACCTTTGCTATACATAGAGAAACATCTTTCAGATTTATTAACCATGGAGTTCTTCACTTGAGTGATTTCTATTTCAAAGACTTCCCAGCTTCAGTTTGATTTACCCACTTGAAGCTTAAGATAAAAGGCACATTCAAATAATCAATGACTACTTGATTAGCATAAAGTCAAGAGGAATTTCACTCCAACTTGATAAACTTCCCAGTAAACAATGTGTATTTTGAACTTTGATGCCCTGTGCCAGGAGAAAGCAGATTGAAAAATGGAGGGGGAGATTTATAACAAACGGGAGAAAAGAAAAACCAACACTAAGCTATTAATTTCTTCCCACTATAAATACATCACTCTGAACTAATTTCCTTTCAATTCTTCCTCCATAAGGAAATCTAAATCCTTACAAAAATACTCTGTGAGAAAGCTAACTGTTTTGAAGCCCTACTTAACTGTCCAGTCAGAGTTCTTGACTGAAACCCACAACCCCCAAACCCAGCATTTCAACAGTTTTCAGATTCACAGCACCAGTCTCCAGAGACCAGAAGAGGCACTTAAATCTGATTGTTTACAACAGCACCTGGGTAGCTTCTAGTAATCAAACAGAATAAAGCTCACGTTGAGATTTAAAATAAATGTGACCCACCAAACTCCATGTTACACCCTTCTTAACAGCTCACATATGTTAATGTAAATGCCTTCAAACTCCCAAGTAATTGGAAGTCCTCCAAAATACTGTCATTCACACTGCCTTTTTGGACCTGTTTTATCCATAGCTGGTGAGGTAACTTTGTACAACTTGGAAGTAGTAACATCAGGAACTGAAGGATCCAGTTAACCACAGCAGTATCTAAGAAGCTGCCTAAGTTTAAATCTTTCTCTGCTTTCATATAGCAGCTAACAGTGTAACAATTTTAACACAAAACAGTGCAATGAAAAATATAAATTAAAAATCAAACCTAACAAATCCTTCTCTGAAATGTCACAGTTTTACAGATAAATATGAAGAAAATTTTTAGGAAGAGAGCAAGCAAAATATGAAACTTCATCTTTTCCTGACTTCCTGATTTTAATAAAGTCACACCTTTATTCTTCATCTGATTGGTGAACTTCCATCTGCAATTAAGATGTTTTGCCTCAAAACGATGTGTCCTGTAACTGAACCTTTCATCCTAAATCTAATGTAGATCCAGCCCAAGAAGGTGCACGCCACTTGTAGAATTGTAAGGCAAAACACTAAGTGAAGTGGGGGACAAAGACTGCAAGGTATGATTAAGAGCACGAACAAAGGTGAAAAAATTAAGTAGAAGGAGGAAAAAAGGCAGCAGGGGATAAGAAAATGACAAGCCAAGCAGCAGCCAAACATGCAGCACCCCAAATACGGAAGGATGATGCGAGCACACTGTAATACTACTCCACTATTCTCATTGAGCGTTGGGCTTTTTTCCTGAAACAGCCAGCCAGGAAGGCGTTCGTATTTACAGTCCTGACCTGTTTTGAAAAGTGTTCCTTAAAGAAAATTCTGTCAAATTGCAGGCCCCTAGCCGCGGCTTCTTCACTTTGCAAGGTCACGTCTACACCTACCGCATCTACCGATATATAACTATGCCTGGGGTCTGTCTGCATGCCAAATTCCCCAGGCAAGAATCTAACCTGGTGAGTGTGAAGGAAAAGGTTTTAATGCCAGGCTTGTAACCTGTGAAAGCAGCAACTGAAAGACTCTAGAAGAGGGGAAAACCAAAAGAGTAAATCCTTATCCCTTTCAAGTTATTTGAGTAAACCTGGTAAGTCCTGAAACAGAGGCTACATCATAACCTCCTCTAAACACTACATAATCAGTTCTGCGTAAGCTGCTTCATAGTGCATATAGAAGACAAACTAATGAAAAGTATGTATCAAATGAATACAACTATTCAAATTAATGCATTTTTCTCACAAATTAGTATTAGAAATGGGTGTTTCCAAGTGTTCTACTAGTTGCAAAACTTCTGCTGAAAAGTGGTCTACAGCACTGATTCTTCTGAGTAACATTCTCAGTTGTTTTTTTACCATGAAAACCAGAAACAGATTTTATTGTAATTTCTCACATAAAATCTGTATTAATCTTAAAGTAATTACACTTCAAGTCAGGGTTTTCTACAAAGGACTGGTAAAAATGACCTATACTCAAAATTTCCTGCATTTTCCACTGCATCTACTATGACAACGTAACATCTGCTTCCTTCTGATCCCAACCACAAGAACATTTTTAACAAATAAAGAACTGAGAAATAAGATATAATTATGGGGAAAAGTACTCAGAAAAAGCAGCAACAATAGTTTTCCTTGAGAAAGAAAAGAATTATACAGCGACCTTCTAGAACCAATGCCATTTGGATATTACAGAAATTTTATAAAGAAGTAGAATAGAAAAAGGGTTTCTAGAGGTAATAAAACCCCTGCAACTTGTTAAAATGCAAAAATGCGGTGTGCAGGGTTACCTGAATCTGAAGTCACAATTAAGGTTTGCAATAAAACCAATGTAAATGCTTTATAATCAAGAACTTTCTTCCTTGTTTTGGAAGACTGTCCTTATATCCCATATGTCACTGACTGAGATCAAGTTTACCTACACACTAGACAACAATAAATGAATAAAGGGGAATCAGAAAGGCATCAGCCTCGCAATAAAGTGAAGGGCTGTCTGGTGTTGAAACGATTCTGAGGCAGTTCCCTCATCTGCCTCTAGAAAGTAGGGACAACACTTGGGGTACTATGTTTATGTCCTACACTCAAGTTTTCCACATGCTGAGACCACTTCACACTGCTGTAAAATACACCTCAGTGGGAGAAAGAATATCGCCTTAGCTTTGATATCCAACAACTTTTTCAGATTAGCACTGCTGCAAATTAGAATAATCATTTGTAGTTTTAAAGAGATATAAATAAAAAAAGGGAGAAGGGACACACACAACATGCAGGGAGAAGCCATTCTGATTGCACAAGGAAAACGAATACAGGGAAGACAACTGAATTGATAGGCCAAAGCACATACGATAGACATGATGTTGAGAAAAGGAGGTATCTTCCACCATAACTACAGCTGTGAAATTTAATACATCAAGCAGCAGTCAGACCATCACAGCATATATATGTTAAAGGCAAACTACTGAAGAAAACTGAGAAAGAAATCTCTAAAACTCAAATGGAACTGAAAATGTTACCTGTCACATCATTTTACATAACAGCACACGTAAACACACCAACACACACGTGTACTGCGCCACACGGAAGAAACGGAAGTTAAACACCGGCATTTTGAAGAAAGTTCTGAATATGCACTTTGCTATTCATGTAGGATATCCATGATTAAAAAAAGGTTTGGGTATTATATAACGCCACGGTTCACTTTATCACATACTGATCAGAAAACTATTCACTGTAATGCCACCTGCTTTTCATAAGAGAACATTTCAGTCTGTGAAAATGAAAAATCAAAGAAAAAATATGTAACAACGAAATACACACCATGAAGTAAAAATTTATTCCAGGGTAGTAAAGATCAGAATTCTGAAGATTGTGTGTGGCACACTGACACAGTGCAGACAATTTGATTATTAACAGTTTCTACGGTAACGAAACAGAAAAAATTCTGGGGGCTGTACAACAGACAAACCATGAAGCGTGACACTACCACAATCACACACGACGCACCAAGGCGTTATATAATAGCAAAATCAATCTTCAATATGAGGAACGGTGTTGAGAAAGAGTGTTCTGGGAATGTGGTGTGTGGGGAGGGTGCTGATACTCTGTCTGTATGCATAATAAGGCCCATATTACTATTTTAGTCATCCACATACAAAACTACAGATTTCAAGTGCAGCCTAAGAGGATGTAGAAATTATTTAATGCATTTTTGAGCATATTTTATTCACTAACTGCTTCAGTGTCAAACATCTCACTCCTTAACAGTTATTTTTTTCAATGCAGTAACTCCCACAAAACTCATGTAATTATTCCAGCACGGCAAAGCTGTCATGAACTTTTATTTGACCAAGTACCAAATGTATTTATCATCTCTTACCAAGATAAAAATGAAAATGATAATGCAATAAAATCAGAAGTTTGGAGATCACAGTTTGCACAAATCTCACAGGGCTGTAGTACATGTTTTGATAGTGTGTGGTTGCATACCTGGATAATACGCCAACATTACTGACAGGCATTTTACGTATTGCATTTACAAGATTGCTGTGTTCTCCTTGCCTTAACTGGTGATGTGCAATTGTCATGGTTTGACCCCAGTTAGTAACCAAGAACCACAGAGCTGCTCGCTCACCAATCCCACCACTGGTGGGGATGGGGGAAGAGACATGGAAGGGCAAAGTAAGAAAGCTCATAGGTTGAGACAAGGACAGTTTAATGACTGAAATAAAATGAAGTAAAAAAATAATAAATTATAATGAAAAGGAAAACAACAAAAAGAGAGAAACAAAACCCAGGAAACAGGCAAAGGAACTGCTCACTACCCACCAACCAACACCCAGCCAGCCCAAGCAGTGATTGCTGCTCCCCAGCCAACTCCCCCAGCTAGTTCATACACTGAGCATGACGTCATATGGTGTGGAATGTCCCTTTGGCCGGTTTGGGGCAGCTGTCCCAGCTATGCTCCCTCCCATCCTCTTGTGCAACGCCTCGCTGGCAGAGCATGGGAAGCTGACAGGTCCTTGACTAAGCAACAACCAAACCATCAGTGTGTTATCACATTATTCTCATGCTCAATCCAAAACACAGCACTGTACCAGCTACTAGGAGGAAAATTAACTCTATCCCACCTGAAATCAGGACAGCAACACTTCCTACAGAACAACGCAAGTACAGAAAAAATGAACAACCAGTCTTAGTAACCCCTATGTATTGTATACCCTCTGATTCCCTCGGTGCAAAGAGCAGACATTGGCTCCGCTACCCCTATTAATAAGAACCATAAATCAAAAAGGCTGAGAGATTGGTTGCCAGAACAGCTGTTCTAAGGCACCAGCAATCATAATTCCAACCAGAACCCATAAAGGACCACTTGACACAATGCTTGACGTGGTCCTCTACCGTTGTGGTTTCGTTTTTCCTTAATCAGTTACAAGGGTATATAATAAGCACGTACATGCATGCACACACACACACACGTCTCTATTGGTTCCTACCCTTTTAAGGTGAAACATCTACCTTGTTTCCCTAAAGCCCACGGACAGTCTCCCAGTATTTATTATGTGAGATGGCCATTTTGGATGATGGAAGATCAACCAAGTAAAAGTTGTTGTGGGTTTTTTTTTTTTTTTAATAGTCCTTTTCAGATAAGTTTAATTCAGCTTTTAAAAGTTATGATCCACGTCTGGTGTAAAAATAAACAATCTGATGATGTCATAATATTTCTCTCAATTTTTTTGCCCAAAACGACAAACTGTTGCCTACAAAACACGTCTATTTACTTACTGAAAGCTGCTCTCAGTAAGCAGGGGTGGTTTAGGTAACACAGATACAGTCTTCAGGGAAAGACAAATCACTTCAAGCAACGAATTTACAAAGTCACCTGAAAAATTCCCAACAGGATGTCACGTAGCTGAACTGGGTGGCTGTTGCAAGGAACAAAATTCAAGTGAATCCATTCTTCTATGACTTTTAAAGTGTCTTCCTGCTAACATCTTTATAATTTAGATTTCTAATTAGTCTCAGGTAAAGGTTCCGCCTCGCACATGAGCACTAGTTGATTTTAAACAGCACAAACATAACCCCAGTGTCAGAGACAAAATTCAAGTATCCCATTTTACACATGTAATTATGGATGTTTATTTTCAGTGACAAAACCATGAAATGCAAGGAAACATTCACCAATAATGCTTCCAACAATATATAATTAATAGCTGCTTATCGATTGTAAGATGCCACATCCACTTTGTTCACACTGTTTCCCAACGGACACTCACGAGGTTTGTTACACATTGCAAGGGGATCGATAAGAGTTATAAATTTTATCACTTCATAAATATATATAACTGTATAATTTTATTAACATTTTACCAGATGAATTTCCAATAGTCATCAAAATAGCTTAAATTAAACTGTAGTTCAACCAAACAAATGAAGGCATGTTAGAAACAATGGGAAATGGATAGGACACTGGCAGATTTAAAAGACCCTTAATATCAGCTGAAAAGGTGAAATGCAGGGTTGACATTTAGACTGAAAAATAGATTTACTCCATAGGAGGATAAGGTGCACCTGGAGTAGGGAACAGGGAATAAGACTATTCATGTGACGTTTTAATAAATATAATGTAATTGTTCTTGAACAGAGTGACTTTATGCCAGTCATTTTTAACACATCCAACCCCATTCAAATTTGTTCACTGTTATTTTACGCCACAACATAATATAAGCCACTTTCATAGATTCTCTCAGTGTACCATAGTTACACATTAGATTTAAGATATAAATCCTTTATCTATAACTGAAATTCATAATAAAATACTTAAAAACCATTCTAAAGGTTTGTTATATAATTAAAAGTGCCTTTATCTCTGTAACAATAATATGTACTCCACTACATTAAAAATACTTGTCATTGTCTTCAGAAATGCAATTCTAGGACCCGAGGCACTGGAACGGCTGTTGGTAAAATGTCTGGGACGGAGTAACAACCCTTAAATTTCTGTGTATGCAGGAAAAAGTTGGAAGTTGAGAGAGTAACACAAACACGGTATGATGCCCCCTCCCACATCCCTGTGGCCATTCCTTTGGGAAAAGAAGCAGAGGAAGGCTGAAAAAGGAAGAGCAGTCATACAGCAAAATCATATATCCAAGCTGCTTACTGAGAATTTCTACTACACTGATATAAACAGTACACGACTACTGAGAAGCTGTATAGTTCAGGATAAGGAAAAAGAGATGTACCAGACTAAAACCACAACAAATCCAACAACACACTCAATTTCAAAGCATCCTTCCAATGCCTTCAGGTATTTGACATTGTGCACAAGGTAGCTCTTCAGGGGGCACAGAGGAGGTGCATATAGTGCAGATCTCCCACAGTGTAGGTGTCAGCACCTTACAGTGGGGATGAATTACTTAAATAGCAATAAAAGAATAAAGAATTTAACATAGTGTAAGATAATGTGTCAACTTAATAAAAAGTAATCAGTGTACTCCTTGAAGTAGCAGCAGAGATTTCCAAACTTAGCAGGAAAAAGCACAGAAGACACAAGACCTGGATTCACAGCACCAAAGCTTCAGTATGAATATGAGATGCAAAGCGAAATAAATGAATGTATTAGAGGGTTCCAGTCATTCCCCACTGTTTTTAGAGTCGTCTCCTTCAAGGGGAATGGAATTTAATCAATGACATGGCAGCTATTATTAAAAAAATTAGTCGTCTTGGTTAAGGCTACGTGCTGTTTCTTTGCAACTGAAATGAAGTATTCTCACTTTAGGAAAAGATCTAATTATAAAATTTAATAGCGACAGATGACTAATGTCTTTCAAAGTATATTTGTTATATTCAGATTTTTAAAGTGAATTTTAACTGATGATTATCAATTTTGTATTAAGTTTACAGCCAAAGTCTAAATTTAAAGTTTAGACAAACAAACCGTACTTAGCCTGCTGGTTTGCCAAAACGCTTCACCTATAAAGGAAATGAGGAAAAAAACCCCAATCGAACAACCAAACTCAGTTATCCTGCTGTTTGAGGCTCTCTGCTGATACTGCCACTGAGGAGTCAAATTCATGTCCATTTGGATAGAATGCATTATGTTCACACAACATAACCTGTACTGCAATGAACAGGATCGAGTGGAATTTTATCTCACAGTTAAATAAAAGGAAAAGACTCCCTGCTCCCCGTATTACTGTACACATCGCCAAAGCTGACTTTACAAAAGCTGCAAAACACCCATTCCGTTTGCCTGCTTCAACTCTTCTAGACAGGAAATACATGTAACAGATTCCTTTAACCCTTTGGGTGGGAGGGGGAACAGGAGAAAGATTTTTCAGTTCCGAAAGGTTAGAAATACGTTATATTAATTAGAATTAATTCCAATATTAGCAAAAAAACACTGACTCCACCTCTTGTGAAGCAATTAATACTTCCAGCCCAAACCAAGAATGCTTTTTCTCATTTTCAAAACATATTTCTCCCATACAACAGTAAAAAGCTAGTAATACTGCAGACAGTAGCTTTGAAGTATCAGGTTCAAACTGAAGGTAGGAAGAGGACATTGTGTAGCTGGGTGCCAACAGAATTAGAATTTAAGACAGCAGAAGCCAATTAAGAGCCAATAGAATGAAGTTGAGTTAGAAGCCAAATGATAACTAAAAAGAATCGGAGATATGCCCAGATTGGCCAAGAATATCCCCTTTCCAATCGACATCACCAATTAGATTTGTGTTAAGGAATTAAACAATCAGTAGTGTGCTGTTCACAGGAAGTACCTGGATGCAGTTAGGACCAGAGCAGGGCATGTGGTCAGCATGACCACAGTATGCAGCAAGAGGGAACAAAAAAGAATCATCTCCTGGCAACATACTTCTCTTGTTTCTACAGGCTAAATGTTCCAATGCCAGTATGCTGGAACAAGCACCTACTTGAGACAGGCAGAAATATGGGGTGTTTTGTGGACATAGACATCTTGGTGAAAGTTTAGAGTAAATCTCTTCAAACGAGAAATTAAATTTGCCAGTCTGAATTATGAATTCTATGACCGCCTAGAATTTGGAAATCTATGATACTCTAAAACACCCTAGACTAAGTTACTGCACAGTTCTCCTGTTTTTTGAAAACTGTTTGCCCTTTGTTCTTTCTGGTTTTCTTCTTTCTAGATATTATAAACAATAATTTTCTTTACCATCTACATTTGATTTACTCTTGGCTTGACAAAATGATAATCCTGGATCCATGATTTCCTTTATCTAGTCATTGATGACCTAAACTAATGCTGCAGCTCAGTAAATGTAGGATTGCGCAGAAGTTATTTTTATATTAACAATTATATCTGATCAACTACCTCGACCATTATAACAGCAGCAAATAAAAGTGACTGTAAAGATGTAAGATGAATATAGCACTTTCAAAAACCTTTTCATCCTTAACATGATCCATCAGAAAATGGAATGCACTGTGCTGATCATACACTAGGGACAAATGATGATATATGAATAACCTACCCAAGGCCACAAAGGCAAACATTACCAGCAAAGACAAAAACTCCTAAGTTCAGGCCTCAAGTCCTCTGTTCAGACTACAACAGGGATAAATCTCATTCAGTGTCTGAAAGCCTTTCCCAGCAAGGAACTTTTCCACAGAATGAAGAGTTTATCATGGTCAATTTGTTATTTCAGCTGGGATTTTCCCCGTTTTGCCCACTGCTGAGCAACATAAACACTTCCAGTGAAGTCCTTGGTGCGACAACTGCATATATGTGCATGTGTGTACAGACATGTACACATGCATTTCAAAAGGATAAAGCCATTCTTACTTCATTCAGTAACATAATGGAACACAGTTTCAAACACTGTACTTTGTTCTTCCAAAGTGGACCTACCATCATTCGCGATCTGATGACCAGTTTTCTATCTTTGTTTACAGGAGAAAATCTCTTGATTTGTCAGAACCTCTGACAAAACTCATGGCACAGAATAGCAGAGGCAAACCATGAGTTGGATTCTCAAGTGTGATTCATTAAAAAAGAACTATGACTAGACCTCACAATTTGTAATTTTTCTTCACTAAAGGACCTTTCAAACAATGATTTCATTTCTCTGACAAAATTAACATCCACTATTCTCAGGATTTCTAACCTGTAAAATTCTCCTCTAGAAAACGTAATGGTAGGATCCATTTACTATAGTGAGCTAATCTAAAGAGGTCAAAACCAATATTCGGATAGGGTTTGGCATGGAAGAACAGGATGTGCTTCTCGCGAATTATACAAGACTGACAGATTACACTGCCTACATACTGCAAAGACAATGTGAAACGTAGTGGAAGCGGTAGGTGAGAGGAAATACAATAAAACCCTCTCGCAGGATAACCACATACAGAAACAACACTTTGACTCTAATTACTCGCCATTTAAGCTACAAACCTGTTCTTGGCTCTTTTGAGAATTTTCCCAATTTCATGCATAACTGAAGAGATCCCAATTTTAGCATCATTTACATCAAATAGTGCCTTTGGAGAACAGAATGACTGAAATCTTAGCCAGAAAGATAAAAAATACCTTTCCTTGAACAGGAAAAGAGAAGACCTGCAATACAAACCTGCGGCTCACAGAGAAAAGCAATTCAGAAGAATGGTTTTTAAAAACAAACAAACAAGCAAGCACAATCCTCCGGCAGATTCACTAACAATTTGAACAGAGAGGGTGACAGTGGTGGAGCAATTCCAGGTGTTTTCATGCATATGTATGTATTGGTAGCGTATCTGTTTCATTCAGCTTTTACTTTCTCTGTGCTCTTCAGCAATCAAGTATTCGATTTGTAAGATGCTACATTAGTGCCAGCAGGCACAAAATGGTATAATAAATACACTCTTCACAAAATAGAAAAGCCGTGCACTTAGTGAAGAAAGCATAGCTCTTCAGCTAAGTGGAAATCAGTATCTCCCTTCCAGTTTTTTAAAATAGCCCTCCTTGGCCACTTCAAGAGTCCCAGCTGCCACAGAAAGTCATACACACTCCAAGCCCTGCTCTGTTTAAGTTTCTGTTCCATAGCTCACTTCAGGAGTATGAACAGGATACTTCTTGCTGAACTACACCATAAGAAGTTTCCTTAGTAGACCAAGTGAAAAACCAAATCTGGTAATTTTTCCATTTTTGCAATTCATTTGAAATCAGTTCCATTACAGAAGCATCAACTCACTGGTTCTTGTTTTATCACATGCTTCATTAAGACAGGTTCTTTACAACAGCTTGAAGGGGACTGACAGTTAGGTACCCACAGGCCATGTTCTTGGGGAGAAACACCTTGGAAGAACTGTGGTTCAACAGGACAGGGCTTTTGGAATTCAGAGCTGGGTGTCCCTCAAGGACTAAAGTCACAGAATTAGTATCAGGAAGCACCACAGATTGCTTAGGGAACAAAATTTTGCTTTGTTCTAGAACAACATGGTTTATACAAGAGGTGGAGACACCAGACAGTGATTCTTTTATCACTTCATTTGGGATCTTGCTATATAGGTAATCAGGGTGTGTGTTACTCTCCATTATATCTGAGCAAGCCCTGTAGCGCTTCCGCAGCTCCTCAGTAGCGTCTAATAGCAGACTCGGATCGATGGCCTGTCACTGCCATTATTTCTCTAGGCCCCAGTCCTGCTTCACACAGTAGCTGGACGGTAGTAGTCCGGAGAGAATGATTGGTGTATCGCTGAGAGAGCCTGGCTGCCACACTTATCCTGGGCATCATGGTACCCAAGTAGTTCACACCCATCGGCTCTCTTTTGTACCAGACAGGCTGCTCTTGCATTTGCTCAGATGTTAGCTTTAAAGGATGCAGGTAAAAAGCAGGGGGCTCCGGAGGCAACTTAGACAAATACAGCTCCAAGGAAAAAACAGGACAGTTTGGGTCCCCTGGCATATCATACATTTTACCCATTTTATGAGGATCTTCTCCGTTTTTTCCTTTGCCAGGATACCTAAACATAGCATATCGACGTCCGTTCTTGTCCTTCTCAACAACAAAAGCATCTGGAGCCAGATCTCTTAAAATTTCCCTCCCTCGTTTGGCAAAATGCAACTGCAAATCAAACCACACTTTGTTGACGAGAGCCAGTGGACTGTGCAATCCCAGCACACCCGACTGTTTAATCTTACGCAAGTCCTCAGCAGCTATAGGAGGACGGTGGTGATTCTCATCCTTCCCCTGCATGCGCAGCATCTTCAGCAAGCTCACAAATACCATGTTTGCACTAGCAAACTCTTTGTCCTTCATTAGGCAAATCTGACGATTATAAGGCGGCATTTTGAGATGCCGGTTTAAGCCCGCACGCATTGACTTGTAGCTTGCCGCACTGTAGGTATTTCCATCATGATTCCTTATTGTGTAATAAAACTCTCTTAAGATATCATTGAGTTCACTTACTGGGACCAATTCAAAGCTAGGATCCTTGCCATTTTTGGCCAGCCATTGTTTTAATAGGTTAGCTGCCCAGCCAGTCTGCTTGTGGGTGTTTTTGATGCTTTTAGCATCCTCTTCCTCCAAGCCAAAAAGGACATCCTCGGGGAAGTTTAAATTCATCCGTGCTGCTTCTACTGCTCCTTTATTTTCTGATGCAGTGTCTTCCTGTTTCAACTGCTTTTCGAAACAATTGATCAAAGTTGCACCATCAAATATGCCACAGGTATACGACACACAGCGAACTACTTTTTGTTCTGTGAGCTGTGAAGTGCGGAGTAATACATAATGTTTTGGATTTTACATAACAAAAAGCAGGTGGCATTAATTGGATTTTTCACTAGCCAATTAAAATGCATTGCGTCCTTCTTTATTAACCATGGCATTACACATGCTTTAACCAATTTGACTGAAAGCAAACCTAGAAACATACACTGTAACAAAGGCTGAAAGCTGGAAAGCATCATGTGCCTGATTTCCCTCCTCCCTGCTCACCTTCCATTGCTAAATATCACTATCACACACACAATCTGTTTTTCCAAAGTCTTTTTTCAGGCTCTACCAAAGAAGAAAAATTCCAAAATCTGCATCCTGTATCAAAAATTAGATCTTAAAACTAATTTTTAAGATCTAAACCATTCCATCTGTCATCCATTCTGGTACTGCATTTCCTACATATCAAGTACTGACAAGTATTTGATAGCTATAATCCACAGGTATCATTGAAAAATGAAGTTCCAAACAACCATTCTTTATGAAATGCCTTAATGAAAAGGTAGAGTGTGGCACAGCTTATACTCTACAATACTGGTTAATTTTTGCCAGACTATTTCTGCAACAGGTGAAAACCAGAATCTTGCCCGGTATATCTTATTCTTGCTTTGAATACAATTCAGATTTAACTGTACCTTGAAACACTATTAAATGTGGAAATCTTGGCTAGAAGAAAGTAATTTTATGCCCCTTAACAAAATGACTTCCAGTTAATAGCAACATTAAGTACGAGGTGCTTTGTGAAATATCTGCACGCAGAAATAAAATGAATTAAGATTGATTTTAAATAGCTTAATGTCAACCTTTAAATTTCAAAGCAAGTTCAACAAATCTGAAACAAGGATACCAGAAGTACTGCAAGTTCTCCCTTAGCATGAAGTGGTTAGTCCTGAAGAAAGTTTTTCTTTTTTTTTTTTCCTGACACACGGCAATGAGAACTCAAATTCTTACTAACTTCTGGATTAGTGCGGAAATGAGTGAACTGCAATAATTTTCAAAGTATTTGCAGGTTTACGTTCAAGCCCTTCCAACTGGGCAGGGTTTTCTTTTGTATCAGACATGTTTTTAGCGTGCTCCTGAATTACTAACTCAGCTGCTTACACAAACCCCACCAGAACACTTCTGAAAAGATGATCAGAAGCTCATGCTCCAAGTAATACTCTGTATCAGAAGAAGAAAAAGACAAATGGACAGAAACTAGAAAGGATGGCAAAGAAAAGAAACTAGAATAGTTTCATTACGAGCAGTAAAGAACTTTTCTCCTGTGGATTGTAACTTCAGAAGTTTACGTAGAAACATAATCGACCACCTACCTGTGATGTTCCCTCAGCTGTTCGCCTGTTTGCCGAAGCATCTGTTGGTGACTTGCTGGTCTGGTTTTCTGAGGGGTCAAGAAATTGTTCATTTGCAGTATCTAATCAGTACCAAACACCGCTATCCACTATACAAATTTGGTGGCAATATTCAACATTTTTTGATACTAAAAATTCAGTATGTGGCACATTTAATGTTTTTCACCCCTATTTTTCAATTTTAAGTATTCAAGTTTGACACTGTGCTTTTCTGTATCTTCTGCTTCCTCTGAAAAAATGGAAGTAATCACTTTCCAGCCTTGAAAGTCTCCATGTACGCCAAATACTTTATGAACATTTCCCTGGCCTAGCTGAGGACTCCAATCTCTCCTCCCTCTGTAAGTAAACTGACAAGATATTAAACTGAAACCAATTACAACTGTTCAACATTCTGTACAAAAAGTTACCGGAACAACGGATGGTTAAACAGACTGCAAAATACATGACTAAGACCATTTGTGCAGGGAGACTGAGTATTAGCTCAGTCAAACATATATACACACTAGCAACTTTAGCAGAAGTAGCTTGAGTATTTGATGTAAGTATTTAAATCCAAATTCTCCATTCTTATTCCTTTTCATTTTAACCAGAGCTTATCAGCAACAGCACTGTGTTTCAATTCTGGTAAGAACTACTATGGTATAGACTAAGGTGATGTGAACTGCAGAAAATACGACACACAGACCCGTTTTTTGGTCACTGTGTCTGATCCATCACACCCCTTTTTACATTGTATTAAACCATTATATTAGCTTTAGAGCTAAAATTTAATGTAAAATATCTAATTGTCCAACTCCTACAGAAGACATACTTTAACATATGTAACCTAGAGATGAGAAAATGAAATGCAACTAGTTCTGAGACCAATCTCTGCTTGAGTTCATTTTAACATCATGTTATGCCCATGGAAAACTTGTTATAATTCCAACTCACTTGGAAATCTTAAGGACCTCTTAGGAAAAAAAAAGGTATCAAATTTCAAGGTATGTAAAATCAGAAGTTCAGAGAATCATCATGGCATAGCCAAAGATGGAAAGTATTTTAAGATGGTTAATGTAGACACCATATCTGAACATTCACTGTGTTCAGAGACTTCATTTAAAATACAATAAATGTAATTTTTTGGAACTAGGTTAATATTCAGTTGCATTTTTCCCTCTGTTTTGTTTACTTTTAAGTTTTGTGAAAATGAAGGTAATGTTCATCCTTTCAGTATGTCTTTGCTTAGAAAGGCAGCCTGATTATTTTGAGAGGCTACATTAAAAATAAATACCAAGTTATTCATGGGAGAACAGGAGCATCTGATTTCATGCTAGGAATGGTAGAGTTCTAAATCAAACAACGCTTACAGAGCCACACTGCTGACTCCTTCCAAGGAGAGATGATTGTCAACAGTGGTTGAAACACATCTATGACAGAGATGATTTTGATCTTGACAATTTCAACAGAAAACTAACCCAGAAGAGACACCTCAGTAAAATACACTAACAAATTTCCACAAGAGTGGAATTTTGCATTTCTCTCTGACAACTATTTTCCTTTCCCAGCGTCAACATTCAAGCATAACTTACCAACTCTGGGCACTGTAGCGGGGGGTTGTTCAACAGGAGCTGTACTACTAAATGAAGAGAGGGGAATCTTCATCTGCAAGGCAGGTCGACTACTGGTAGCACTATAAAGTCCTGAAGTACACACTGTGGGCAAAGAAGTCCTTGTGGCCTGGGCAACAGGATGTGCAGTGGAAACAGCCTGTACTGCCAACATCGTGCCTATTGACCCAGCACTGGCTGGAGAGTTCCTCTGAATACTAGGGCTGGGCACAGATGAGCTGTTATTTGGTTTAGTGGACGTCAAAGACACTGCAGTTTTGGTAAGGCTACCAACTGTAGATGAGCTTTGTACGGATATAAATTCAACGTTGCCTGACTGCTGGTTAGTGACCAAAGTTCCTGTGGTGCCTTGCAAGAGCTGAGGCTGGGATGTCACCGCAACAGGTACATGCAAAATCACGGGCAAAGACTGCAATGAGACAGACACTGACTGGGTGCTGCCACCAGGCACTTGGTTAGTGCCTACAACTGTAGCTGTGTTAGCTGTGGGAAGAACTGTTGTCAGAGAGCTGGTGGAGGTCACTGGAGTCTGAGGCACTGGAATTCCACTGACAACTGCTGGAGGAGCTACAAGACTGGAAGCTGTCACTGCATCAAAAAGAAAAAGTAAAGAAAAAAATAATTCAGTATTTGAAGCAAGTGGGAAGCTTCATTCCAACACAACAAACGGAAGTTACATACTATGAGGATGGTGAGACCCTGGAACAGGTTGTCTGGGGAAGCTAGGCATGCCCTGTTATTGTAAGTGTTCAAAGTCAGGCTGGACAGGGCTTTGAGCAATCTAATCTAGTGAAAGATGTCCTGGCCCACAACAGCAGGGTTGGACTAAGTGATCTTTATGAGCCCCTTATAACCCAAACCATTCTATCATTCGATAAAAAATGTGTATGATTGAAGTTTTTGCAAAGAAAGGCTATAGACACTCATTTTCGGTTGTACACACTGATATTCAATGGCCTGAAGATACAGCCAATACTGTATTTCTGTTCGAAGGAACTACAAATAAATGGCAAAAATTTAAGATAACCAAAACACATAAAAATATAGCATTTTAAACACCCATTACAGAAATGGTAGAACAACCAGTCCTTCAGAAAACCCAAGAAAAACTAAGTTAGTTAAGACTAACTTGGTTTGTATAGGTAGGACCTTGTATGCAGAAGGTTCTACTGAAACCAAGGATTAATGCGTCGCTTTTATGCCACAAAATTTCAGGAGTAAATCTAGAGACTGGGAGCATAATACACAGCAGAAAGACAGTATATGCCTACTATGAGATAATTCTGTGGAAAAAATTCAGCATTCAATATTAGGTAAACTGTTTTTAAAACCAAGGATGGTGTGACTACAATGAATGCAATTAATAGTGGTTATGATTCTAGATTCCTTATAAAATTCTAATCTAAGAATTCAATTTTTCAACTTGATTCCCTCAAGAAATGGGGCTTATAACTTCCTTTAGTTGCCCACTCAGCTTCTGCAGCCGTTAGTTGAAGGGGAAGGTGTCAGCACCCACTATGATCAAGCACAAAAAGTGGCCTGTAAGCCATGTGTGTTTGCTTCTCAGCAGCTGAGAGACTGCAAGTTCTGCTGCCATATCCAGCAGTCTGCACGTTAACCCACATGTTCTAGCTGGCCAAATCTTTTTCCTTCACCTGGCAAGCACACTACAGAAATGTAAACTGGGAATGTGGTAGGGACCTGAAAACAATGTTTTTTGATGTCAGAAAGAGAGAGTAATAAAATCTAGTTTTGCTCTATTCAGTTACTTCTTTAATGGAAACAATAAAACCATTAGGAAATGTGTTTATAGTCCATAGGCAGTTTCTTACCTGCATTCAGAGGGGCTGGAAAGGTTGCTGGTATGGTCTCCCCTACATTCCTCTTTGACTCCAGCATCTGCCTCACTGTGCCAGAATTTCTATGGAACAAAGTTTCCGTTAACATTTCTCAATCAGCCACACTAAATATATTTATGAATAGTATAATGATGAAAAAACACCCCTACTTTACAGCTATTCTTTTCATTGAGATTTTCTAAGCCCATTTACCTTCTGTCCCCCATGCAACTTAACTTTAGATACCTCCCTACGAAAAAAAAGCAAAACTTCTAATAAATTTTCAAGTGCTGGCACCAAGTTTGCCTTTCACCATGAGAATTTTCACTTCCTTGAAATTAAACCTCCACTTTTACATACTATTTTTTAACTGCTGAAACAACACTCAGTTTACCTAAGAATGGATTACATATTGTCCACTTACAACTTCTGTAAAAGAAAATACAGTTTTACAATTGAAGAGCAATGACGGGGAAGGAAGAACACCAATAAAAAAAAAAAGAAAACACATGGGCTATCCATTACATTAGGTATCTCAAGTGTTCTATAGTAGATTTTAACATGGTCACAGTGATGCAGTTTGCTTACCGATATGCCCCATTGCTTGTATTTGCGGTGTCACTTGCTGCTTTCCCTGGAGATGGAGGTGCATTTGAATTCTACCAAGGAAAAAAAATCCATAACAAAACAAGCGTAAGTCAGCTTGCAAACTTCTACTTTCATTATATTTTATATTCATCTGTTTGTACGAGAAATATACATTTTCTGGAACCAACGCTGCAGTAGGACTTGACATGTTTTACAACCCCTAAGACTTCCTTGGTCCTACTTGCCTCCCCCTCTCCTACAACCTTCTTTGTCCTAAGCCTCTGCCTTCAGGCTGCTATAGCATGAGAATCAAAATTCCTTCTTGAAAGTTTATGGACTTTTACCCTCCGCTTCTTCACAGTAATTAAACCAAAATATTCATTCTACACGCAGACAAATACTATTGCTTTTATCTGTTCCTCTCCGCCCTCCACCCCCAAAATCAAAGTACTGGGATTCACTCTTATTTAATCTGTACTCTTCATATTGAAGTAAACTACATTTATTTACGCACAGTTTAAGGTGCTTTCGTGCTAATAATACCTAAAGAAACTTCTGTACAAATCAGAATTACGTAACAGATGTTGAAAGACTGCTCTTTCATGTAACTGCCTTTAACGAAGCATGACAAACCTACTTTGTGAACACCACTGAACAACCGCATCACATCTTTCCGTATAAAAGATTTCTCCATTTTTCAAACACAAGGTTTAGGCTAAGTCAGAAACACAAATACAACAAATCTAGGTCTTACTTCCTGTCTTTTCTTCAAGTCCTCCCTGGCTGCTCCAAACCGCTTTGTCAATCTAGCAATTTTAGCCTAAATAGGAAGAAGATGAAAACAAACAGACAAATAAAACCATAAATATCCTCTCCAAGAACCACCAACAAACTAAAAGATACATAATTAAGACATCAAGTCAACGGCTATTTTCATATCAGGGGAAATTAGTCTTCCTTGAATTACAGTACAACTATATTACTTCACAGCAGCAGAAAGACACACGTGTACCACAATCAAGATCTCTTAGAGACAACTTGAACTGTATTCCTTCGTATTCACAAGTGCACAAACAGAACCCATCTTGCAGAGGTTCACACAGTATTCTGCATGAATGAAAACAACTGAAAGCATTTGACAGTTTTATTGCCTTATTTACCAACCATATTGGAAAATGCACGTCTTCTTGCCTTTCATATTATCTACTCTTCCCCTGTTTACCCTATTTCTCCCTCTCACTGATACACTATGTTTCTCACACATACCCCTTACCGTCAGCTTTGTTCTACTCTATTTGATATTCAGGTGTCAGGTTCATTATCTTCTTAAGCACCATCCTTACACCTTGTCTTTTACTCCTTCCCTCACTATACTATTTGGTGACTGTTCCTTCTGTAACTACCTCAGCATTGCAAAATCCTAATTTACCCTGTCTAGGTTGCAGTTCTCCTCGTTGACATTCTGGAGGCAGCAGCTGTGCTGCTTGTTCTAAGCGGGTCCTTTTTTTTTTTTTTTTTTTGGCAAAGAAAGAAGTGTTAAATTTTTTTTATGAACACCTGAAAAGACCAGGTAACGCTAGACAGAACAGAAGGTTTTTTAAAAAGTCAGTGAGTTTCATACACTGTGATTTCAGAACTTCTGAAAAGCTGGAGCTAGCTCATTTAGAACACTCACCTCTTTCACATTTTTACAGAGTAGCATGACAGGATACAATTACAAGAGTTATGTAGTACAAACTTCAACTGTCTTTTGATTTTTTGCCATGTTCCTCATCTCATCACAATCTATGTACATCATCTCCATAAAGAATGCAAGAAAGCATACTGCATCAACCCAACTTATTTGCTTCCTTGCTAGAACATAATGACTTAGTTTCTGGGGGAATAACATGGGTAAGTATCATGTGACATTTCTTTGAACATCCAACAATGTCCAGTGCTACTGTCCTCTCCCTTCCTGCATTTTACTGTTTTTAAGTAAGTTTCTGGCTTCATGGTGGCATTAGAAATTCCACACTTAACATTTATTTGAAGAATGTCTAAATGGAACAGAAGAGTGGAAAAGTGGTTTACTAACAGCAAATGAATCGCTTTGCCAGAAGGAAGATCTGGTTTTTTTGTTTTTTTTTTTAATGATTGGTTGCTTTCTTCCGAGTAGGGAAATAGAATTTCACAACTCGTAAAGCAGTATCAGTATTTGCTGCTTCCCTTTGTGAAGTCATAACAGCTTTCCTACTGACAGCTACAGCAGGTTTACTACTAAATGTTGTTGAGGAACTTATTTTCAAATTTGGTTGTAGTATGCAGTTCAACACACAGGCACTCACCTGCAATTCAGTAAGCACAGTTTTATGCCTCTTGTTACATTCTACTTTCTCTATTCGGGTCTTCAAGTCTGCTAGAGTCTTGTCAAATACAGCACACTGCAAAGCAGTAAGTTTTTCTTCTAACAGTCTCTGGATAACCTGCAAAATTATTATTAAAAAAAGGAAAAATAATGTAATCTCGGAATTACTGAGACCATCTATAAAAATAATCTCAACTCTTATTAAGTATCATGCCACAAGGAGAACAATGAAAACAGTTGTGCCCTTTCAATCAAATAAGTCTATAGGCACCAACAAGCATGCAGTTGGAGAGTTAAGAAAAGTTTCTCCAACACTTTTTGGCAAATACAAATTGTCCCTCTTTGCCACTAACTCAAGAAATTAATTTCACTGCAGTATGATAAATGTATAACACATTACATATAAAAAGAACCTTAACAACAGAAAATATTTTCATGAAATGCTGTGTTTACACAAATTAATTCTTCCTCTTACTTTTCTGTTCTTGAGAAGGACACCGGCATTAAGGAACAGAAACTGAAGACATTCAACAAAACTTTATTTCTGAGATCATTTTTCCCTAGCAGTATGTCCTGCGTTGCTTTTCTTGTGGAAGGTAAAAATGGAAAGAAACTGATTTCTGCAAAGCGTACTTGTTACACTAAAATTGTTTTCTACCTCCTACACCTACTGCAGTGCAAAAAATTTCCTTAGGAAACAAAAATAAGCAAGCAAACATGGTTCAGTTTTCTGCGTTCTGCATTAAGAAAGTTACAACATGCACTAGCCAACTAATGGAAGAAGTGCACCGTTTTTCTTTTCTTCCAGAACACAGGTTTCTTTACATGCCAATGGGGCAATCAGCTCTGCAAAAATCTGCAAAACACTGCGTTGACTGCACTTCTGCTTGGAAACACTTTCTTTAGGCACACAATAAAGCGCACATATAGAAGCCTCTATGACACGCAATACCTTCTTTGCTAACATTGTCCATCTGTAGTGTGGTGAGACTCAGAGTTCAAATATTTCACACTTTTCAAATATAACTATTACAGAATCGATTCCAAAATATACTTGGTCTCCTCTTAAAAGCAGGGCCATATAGGACTTTCTATGAAGTAAGCCACCTTTGTTACCTGAATTATGTCCAAACTTCAACCACAAAAAACAGTGATTGGGGGGTGTGGGGAAGAAGCGGAGAGCCACAGATTGCGTGGGAAAGGATTGCTGAAGATGGCAAGACAAGTGACAGGTACATGTCTGCCATCTTCACTCTGCACCTCCTTTGTACCTTTTGCAACTTCTGGTCAACATCACTTCTGGCTGTAATCTTTACTTGGAGTTCTGCCTCATAATCTTCTCCCATGTACCGACGACGTTTAGGAGAACTCTCTGTGTCCTCAGATTTGGAGCGCTTTCTCCTTGACGCTTCACCTGGAACAATTAGATATAACCACTTGTGAGGAACTTCTGAAAAAACAAGTAACTGCAGAATGCCATGATTATGATGAAATTTCATTTGCCCCCAGTTTAAGCTTTTGCCCCCAGTAAGAACACCTTTGGAAAAACAAGATGTTTGATGACGTCAAAGCAGAACAACAGTCCCTTTGGTCTCTGTAAATTATTGGTCTTTTAGCAAGTTCTGCTTTGTGATTCACCAAACCACTGCCCCAAACACAATACGGCTCTAGCACAACCATTCCCTTCTGCAGAACTTGCCTCCAGTTCTTCCTGCTCCAATCAGCACCATCCTATAATGAAGCGTGGCTTCTGAGAAGCACAAAAATCACCCTCTTCTGAAAAAGGAATCCACTTCTCAGGATTACAGCCAAATGAAAGCACATCTCATTCTGCCTGTGTCAGCAATGAACCGTTTTTTCTACCTGCCATGAAGTTTTAACCTGTACCTCCAATCCCAGACTGAAAAAAATTCAAACCTTCTTCTTACCTCCTGGGTAAGAAGGAAAGTAAAAATCTAACAAAAGAGCAGGCTGAAAGCAGAACCATACTGTAAAAGTAATTTTCATCACAGATAAGGCACAAAAGAACCAAAAAGAGACCTCATCAACCCCTCCACCTTCTGGCACTGTATCCTCTAGAAATCCACACACAAAACAAGTCTAGGTAAGTTACCAGGAAGGGAAGCTATGGAGCATACTGTGGGTACCTGACCACCATCAAAACACCAAAGACCATAGTTCCCAAGCCCTTCACCATAAATGGAGGATGATTCGAAAATACAGAATTAGTAGTACATCACTGAAGATTCACCAAAGACTGAAAGAGCATAACGAAGTTACCTTGCATTGCCATTTTTTCTTTACTTACATTAAATACACTCTGTGAGTTCTACTGAACTTCACAAGTTTCTTACAGCCTGATTTTCTGACGGTTGGATTTCTGATGGTTTCAGTCTGATCTGATTTTCTGATTTTTTTTTTTTTTTTTTTTTTGAGAGAGAGAGTTGCAATAAAAATGCACTAATGTACTAAAAAATATTAAAAGGTAGTGTTTGGAAATAAGCAGGTTTCAGGCTGCAAGGATGCTAACAACTTGACCTAGTGTAAGTTGTCCCTTCCCATGGCACTAGATGATCTTTAAGGTCCCTTCCAACCCAAACCATCTTAGGATTCCATGATTATCTAGGATCCCCAGTCTGGCTGAAGCTATGACAGAGGACAATGAGCTTCTTGGCTGTAAAAGGTGCAAACTAGTGGGAAAGCTGTGTTGCCAAGATAAAGGCGCTATGGGAGAAGGTCAGGGGATGGCACAGCATCAGAAACTATGAGAAACAAATTGGATATACTCCAAGATCCTTCAGCTTCATGAACTGCAACTCCCAGCTGTACCAAAGGAGGTACAATCAGAGTCTGATCTTATCCAGATGTGAAATGGAGACTTCCATGATGACAAAGGCTGTAAGCACCAGGACAGCGTCTCCTGCTCTGCCAGCAGATGTGGAGAATAGGTTCAGTGTCCTCATAGCAGATACAGCGCTGGGAGCTCTGCCCACTGAAATGTCTAGACTGGTTAAGGCTGAGCCACGCTGTAACATCACATATTAGTAGAGACTCCCTGCCTGCAAGCAACGGAGGCCCCAATCTGCTAGGAAGCGCTGACCCATAGGAAAGAAAAAGGCACTATGTGGGTGGGAATGGGGTTAAGAAAGCCAAAATTCACCGTAAGCTGAATCTAGTGAGGCACATGAAGGGCAAAAAATTGGTTTCTACCAGTGTACCAGCAACAAAAGGAAAACTGTGGAAGATACATCCTCCCTGCTGAATGAGCTAAGGGAATAAGTGACAAAGGACACAGAAAAAGCCCAGGTACTCAATGCCTATGTTGCCTCCGATCAATAACGAGAAGATTTGCCTTCAGCAATGCCAGCTCCCTGAGGCCAGCAGGACAGTCTGCAGCAAAGGCAGGCTTGCTGTGAGTGGAGGAGTTAACATTTAAACTGGACATATGCAAGTACACAAAAGTCAGAATGCACTCACGAGTGCCAAAGGTGCTGACTGAGGTGACTGTAAGGCCATTCTCAACCTCAAAGATTGTGGCAATAGCAGAAAGTTGCTGAGGCCAGAAGTGATATTTGCTTTCTTCTAATCTGTTCATTCTCCATCTCCGACGAGGCTCAAAACCTGAGTGGACATGGTTCTGAGCTCTGGATGACCTGGATTTTGAGCAGGGGGTTTCAACTAGGTCCCTTCCAACCTCAATGATTCTGCATTTCTACCACATGCCACCAGTGAAGCATTATAGTATTAACATTACGTACTTTTCTCTGTGTGTTGTTGTTGTTCTTGGTGGGCCTCTTCTCCTTTATCCTCCTCACTCTCCTTTCTTCTTTCCTCCTCTCTCTCTTCTACAAACAGAAGAAAAAACCCCACGTTACTTTTGCTGACCTACAAAAGTCTCATGAGCCCTATTTTTGACTAGCAAAACTTAATATACTTAGGAAAAACCATGTTGGGGAAAGCAAGAGAACTAAGTGTGAATCAGAGGGAATGCAGAGATGGGGGAAAGAAAAAAAAAATAAATCAGAGGATACCTTCAGAGCAAAAAAAAATTTAACTACCCTACAACACAGTAAGATTCACTTCTGAATTTGCTTAGCTCTAAAACCAACAGAATGTCACAAAGTTACCTCAGAAATGATACAATGACTTTTAAATGTAGTTGAAGTTCTCAATAAATTATTTTTGTTTATTTTTCACCCAGGTAAAAGAATACAAAGAAGTTTCACTAACAAAATATTAATACGTTTCTCTCTTTATTTACAACTGGCAAATTCACCCGCAATCTTTACAGCAGAAAAGGCCTAGATTCTTCTTAACAAATATGAATTTTCATTTAAGTTTCTTCCTAATACAAAGTATCACACGTTAAGACTAATCATTTAAAAATGTACTGTTTTGTGAATTCTTAAATACAGAAAAATCTGAAACAACCCCCCCAAGTGCACAGGTTAAAATGAGAAATGGTAACATTCCCTGAAAACCTATTATATGTCCCATGAAATTCCATTACGTGTTTCATACAGGCTGTACTTGCCGCCTTCTGGGCTTGCTAGATACAACATAAAACTACTGCTTTTAAGCTTACATTAAAATGTATCCAGAATAGAACAGAACAAGCCAGCACTGTTATGCACATCTTGATCTGTAACACTTCTCCAATTTCCTATTTTCATTTTGCTATTACAGCAGAGTTTACTAGCTTTTTTATTGAAAGTTCTGCCTGCAAAGATACACTTAAGGTTCTCCTAACACTAGATTTTACTTCTATTCTGAAGAACATCTTACTGATTTAAAATAAGCTGCCTAATAAAACAGAAAAAAGGAGGACTCAAAAAGCCAACAACTGAAATTGTGAGATTTTAAATTTTGTTAATTCATGCAGGAAATAATATACCACATAAATTTTTGAAAACCAATCTGATTGATTTTTTAAGGTAATTAAATCACATAGTGCAAATACCACCTGCTTGTTAAAACTTACAGGTAAGCTTCATGTGTTTAATTGTTATCAACAAAATAGGACACACTCACCTAAGAATCTAAAGGAGAGTCATTAAGTTGCAGAGCACTTTTTCCGAATTTTACAGATTTTAATACTCAACTGAAAGCTACAAATATCCCATGGAAAGAGACACATAGTTAGAATGTCTTTAAAATACGATGTTACAAGTTTCAAAGCTGAGCTTTTTGAGATCTATGGAGAGAACAAGGTCATTTCAGGGATGAGGATGACCCTTCCTTACAAACTTCCATCACCCTTTGAACAAATTCAGCTTATTTAACTAGAAGTGGTTTAAACACGACGTCCAGATAAACCTCTCTAGTTAAGAAGGTTTAAACCAGAATACAGCAATAATTTTACAATTGGCTAGCATCTTATTTTTCACTGATAAGCTGCGTTCTCGTTCATTCAAGCAGAAGCAATGAATGCAATCCTTTAAAATAATAACTTGATGTAATCATTAAGTTATTGCTGTATTTATCACACAGTCATTTTAATAAACCACACTATTTGCTGAGGGTCTGAACACAAAGGTGTGCTTTGTTTTTTTTAACTAGGTGTTTGTTTCTCACTAAACAGTTGAAAATAATTTTTAGTAACTTCTACAGCTGCAAGCATTTAAATCTCCTGAGTAACTGACTAGGTGCATATCTGGATGTCAGTTCTGCCAAAACATACATATACATTGAAACAAAAATAATGAGTAAGCCAAGTTACTCTGGACTGCACACACACTCTCACTATTCCATAAATCTGTAACCACAACATTCTCCTCACAGATTGGCTGAAACTGATGTGCACAGACAGCAATCACAGAGTGCAAAAGCACAGCCTAAGTAGCGAATCCTTCATCAAACTCTATCCAAAAGTTATTATAATAACAGAAACACAGATTTTTCCTCATGAAATATGACAGGATTTGACTATGTTTAGGAAGAAATCACAGATTCACCTATTTTCAAAGGAGTCCTCATGACCTAGACACACTGAAGCTATGGGGTGACACTGCTTTATCATACTCAGCAAGGCCAAATACAAGAGTTGTGCGCCTGGGAAGGGAGAACCCTTGTGAAGACACAGGCTAGTGCCCGCACGGCTGGGGAGCAGCTCTGCTCTGAGGACTCGCCCAGACAGCAAGCAAAGCATGAGCCAACCGCATGCCTTGGCAGCAAAGGAGGTCCACACAAAAATGCAGCAGTTGTGTCAGTGTCTGCTACCTTAAAGAAACCTCCTTCCGCCATATATTCAGCTCCTGATTGCAGCTATTACAGACCTCCTGAATCTTCATCGGTGCCATTTAAGCATAATTTATTTTCCTGTTTGTGGAATCAAGAATTTTGACAGCTAGCTCTATCACAGCACAGGAACAAGTTCATGTTTAGTAGTTTATCTGTGTATTCAAATGCTCCGAAGTTCTCTTCAAATGCTATTTTCTAAAAGACAACCTGTATTCTTTAAAATGTTAACTGCACTCTTAAGAGGTTGTACTTGAGCGTGCTGCTTAAGATGCTCTTAACAAAGATCAGTTACAAGTAAAGTCTCTTTCGAACTACCCCTAGAGAGCATGAAATGTCATTGCTGTTGAGAAGCCTAGAATCAAGGTGTCCAGAATGCACTCAAAGTGCTAGCAATTCTGAGAAAGACAGTCTTCAGATTTACTCTGGCAGGTAGAGAGCCTCACCTGCTCAAACCCCAGAGTGTACAGATTAGGTAAGAGAACGAACACAGGAACAGCTGCATTAGGTAAAGCAGACAGTTCAATTAATCCAGGATCCTATCCCCAACGCTTTCACGTCAAGAGCAGATGATCAAGGTGGGAAGAATATGAGGAGAAAAGAACATGGTTACACGGTCCCAGAAAACTTCTTCAGCTTTCTGAAAAATTGCTGCTGTAGGAACTCCAGAGTATTAGGGTCTCTGTGCTTGACAGGGTTCAAAAAATTTCCTCTTCCACAGGAGACAAACGTAGGTAAACGTTGAGCAGTCACAGTGATGCAAGCAAGGAGCTTCATAGTTCTCCATGTGGAGAACCATCTCTTCTTCCATACCTTGATCCTGCCTCTCGCTTTTTCCTTTCCTCTATTTGATACATGAGGTTCTTGCAGAGGCAAAGACAGCAAATATTTATTCTCCATACCACTTACAGATCTTTGTCACATCCCTCCTCCATCTCTTTTTTCAGTCCATCCTTGTCTAAAAGTTCTCTCTTCGATCTGATGAGTCAGAAAGCAAAGAAGCTACAGGAGATGAGCTGTGTAGAACTGACAAACCGAACCTGCACAGACGAAAACCCAAGCCTCACAGTGCATGGAAATCAGGGCAGCTAGAGCCTATATTCTGAATAGTAACAAACAGAGGTTTTCAAAACGGAAGAGGTAAGACAACTGTGACTTCCAGCAACAGAGTGAAGACTCCCTCTCTATCCACAGATCTGCAGTTACTGAACAGGTATAGCACTGATGGAACACATTAAAAGGAAAATCTTCTAGTAAGGACGCATCAGAGCCAGCTGACTCTGAACCAACCGCCTGCATAAAGGAGACTGGTGATAGTCATCAGGGCCTCCCTCCCACAGGAGGTACCCCCTGGCAACCTGGCCTGACACCTCAAGGCATTAACTGCACACTGAGAGCCTGGAGCCCCAGTGTTGCCAAGAGGCTACCAAGGCTCATCTGGTCCTCAGCCTGTTACCTCTCGCTGCTTACCCACACGGGCACCAACAGTACTATCAGAAGCAATTCTCAGCGTACCAAGCGTGACAATGGATCTCTGCAGAAAAGGGTGAAAGGCACAAGGGCCCAGGTGGCAGTATCACCAATCCTCCCAACTAACAGGGAATCCATCTGACATAGCTGAACAAGAGTCCTGCAAGCAGATTTGCTAACTAACAAGGAAGTGCTGTTACTAGGCATGGTAGGGAATAGTTGTCGTAGCCTGAAGCTGAGGTATGAGAAGCAATGAGGAAACATTCAGGCAACAGCACGAGAGGGAAGGTGCTTGCTTGTCCTTTGTGAAAGCACCATGACTCAGGGTTAACCATCTCAATTATCTGTAAGCAAATGAATGTACCGCAAGAAACAAAAGGAATTACTAGTCCCTACACAACTGCAGAATTATGATTTCATTAGAGAGACATGGGCAGGACAGCTGAAATGACTACAGAATTACAACAGATGGACACAGGCTCTTCAGGAAAGACGGGCTCGAAAGGGTGAGGAGTGGTTGTGCTTTATGCAGGAGTGACCAGAGCTTTGCCATGAGGCAGGTGATGAGCCAACTGAGTGCTTGTAGGCAAGGAGAATGCAGCAAAACAATACAGGCAATGTTGTGGTAGGCACACGCTACAGACTCCTCGATCAAAGTCAGTGGAGCCATCACACAAAACTGCAGGCCTTAGGAGTCAAATCGTGGGTGCAGAAGATGGACTATATGACTGGGCACAATCCAGGTGGTTTCTGGAGTATGCTGAAAACAATTTCCTGACACAGGCAACTGACGAGTCAACTAGCAGAGACGCTGTGTTGGGTATGTTATTCACAAACAAGGAAGAATTGGTCTGGCATATGAAGGTCAGTAGTAGATTCACCTGCAGCAGCCGTGCGACTGTGGAATTAATAATCCTGCAAGATGTCAGCAGGACAAATATAATTACACTCCTTGCCTTCAGGACAGCAGGTTTCACCTTATGGAGGACCTACCTGGTAGTATCCCAAAGGGAGCTGCCCTGGAAAGCAAAATAACTCAGGAGAACTCGTTGTTCAAGTACAGTTTCCTCAAAGCAAGAGAACAGTTCATTTTAATGTGCTGAATGCAGATCCAGCATGGAAGAAAGTCAGCATGGATGAACAGGGATTTCCGGACAGAGCTCCAACATAAAAAATAATTACACAGAAGTAGGAAGGAAGAAGGAGGAATATGGGGATATTGTCCAGTTGTGCAGGAATGAAATAAGAGCCAAAGCTCAACTGGAATTGAAGCCAGTGAGGGATGTGAAGGGCCAGAAAGGCTTCTGTAACTACAATGGCAGCAAAAATAAGGCTAAGGAAAATTGTGGGGCCACCGCTCATTAGGGCAGGCAACATAATGACTGAGGACATGGAAAATGCTAAGGTACTCAACATTTCTGTCTCCATTTTTCACTGGTAAGTTTCCCTCCTAAGTTCCTGAGAGCAGAGGGAGAGACCCTGGCAGAAGCAATGTGCTATCCCCAGTCAAGAAGACAGAGCTAGGGCACGCTTGTGCCAGGTGGATATAGAGAATTCCACAGGAACAGATGAGATGTACCCAGGAGTACTGAGGGAGGTAGGCTGCTGGCATTCTGAGGCTCCTCTCTACCATCTTAATGGCAACCAACAAAGGTCCTGATGACTGGAAACAGGGAAATGTCACAGCCATCTTCAAGACAGACAAGGAGGGTGATTCAGAGAATACAAGCTGGTGGGCCTCACATGACATCTTGAGGAGATTATTGAAAAAGAATCCTCACAGGAAGCCACTGCTAGGCACACAAAGGAGAAGGCGGTGACTGGAAGTAGACAGCTTGGATTTAGTAAAGGCAAATTATACCTGACAGACCTTGTAGCTTTTTACAACGGACTCTAAGAGTTCACATCAGTGGTATGTAACCCAGCTGTTGGCTTAGCACTAGAGGCAGTCCTCAGGGAGCCATAAGCAGAAAGATTCACTGTTGAGGCTGGTTCAATATTAGGCTACCCCAGAAGAAGCTGTGGTATATCCATCCTTGGAGATGTACAAAGTAAGCTTCTAAGGTCCCTGAGACATCTGATATAACTGGACCTGCCTTGAGTAGGGTGCTGGAATAAAGACCATCATAGGGTTGAATTAAAATTACTCTGCAATTCCATCATCTTTCCCTGTTGCTCTTTCATGTACCTTTTCCAGTTCTGTTACACCTTCTTTGGTATGTGGAGGAGGAAGGACACAGAATTATACAAAACATTTGAGAGCTTGATGTCCCGTAATGAAGTTTTCCTCAATTTCTTAAATTATTCCCAGCATTCTTTGTTTGCTTTCTTCAACTGCTACTGTATCAATGTTTTCACAAAACGACCTGCTATAATTCTTGGAAAATGGTTCTTGAATGGTGATTCAGTTTTATCTTCCTATCAAGTTAGGAATATTTTCACACTTATCCATACCATGTTGTTGTTAACCACAATGAGTTTCATCTGCTGTTTTTATACCCCAGTCATTCAGCATTGTGAGATTCTTCCACACCTCTTCCCAGTATCAGCAGATCGTCAGCTCGCTAGTCACCCTTCATTTTAGATAAATTATTCATTCTGTTGAACAGCACAATCTCTGGAACAGATCACTGTAGATTTACTTTGCATTCTTCAAATGGTTATTTCCTCCATGAGAACCTTCTGTCTTATCTGAAGACAGTTCCGTTTCTAAAAGTTCTTGGTAAGAAATCATTTGTGTTTGGATATCCAAAAGAATTCAGATACATCAATCAGCTCTTCCTTGTCATGTGCTTGTTTACTTATCCAAAAAGCTCCAAGGTTTTCTAAGGTATGTTCTTCCATTACAAAAAATCTTAAGTGCCAACATAGCTATTATAGTTATTAACTCTACTTGAGAAAAAGATTTTACTAATCTGCCTATGTGCAGAAAGTCTTCTAGTACCATTCTTTACATGTTGTTTAGTCATGCTGGCTTTTGTCTGGGCTTTTTCAAAAGTGTACTTTTTCAAAACCGGACTTTTTCTTGAGCAGCTTGCACCTGTCCCTCCAATACCGCATCCTCAAATGATCCTCATACTGCCTTCTCTGCAGATTTAATTCTCAGATTCTTTCCAAAAGTTAATCTTTATCTTCCAAGTTAATGTGTCATTTATTCACTCCATCTGTTTTCTCATGCAATTGTTTCCTGCTCCTGAAACTTCTCTGCTATTATATTGTTACTGAAAGATTGAAATTGGTGAAAGGACTGCAAAATTTTTGTATTAATACCATGTTAAGTTTAGTATAAAATGGGTCCCCAAAATATTTGCTTGAAATATTTCACGTGGAACATACTATTCAGAAAAATCTGAATTCTCTTCTTCGAAACTTGATGGCAAGCTTTATGAAGCTTAGCACGCAGGAATTAACAAGTGACTGCTGATTAAGGGCAGAACTCACTTCACAGTGGCCAGCTTTCATTTTATGAACAGTCTGTTACAGCCATGTAACTGTAAAAGTCACAAACTGTTATAGCCAATACATAAAACAACTTGTTGAAGTTGTCCCATCACCCAAACTGAAAATCTGAAAAAAATATTGCTGGATGCAATCACTTTAACATCTTCTGTAAATCGCAGTCCACTATTTAATATTCACTTGGGTCCTTTTGCTCCAGAGCAAAAGCTCCTCTATGACCACAGTGTGTTTTCTAACTGGGTAAGATGAAAAAAGCAACCCTGATATCCTAATTTCATTCATATCCAATGAAAGAAGCCTTAAATCACAGTAAGAACAAGGATCAGCAATTTATTTTTAAGGTACATTTTATAAAAGGGACTTGTAACACACTACTATTTCTACACAAGCACACGCAGTGTTCTTTCCTCCTGACACCCCCCACCTCCTAATAGTTTCTGAAATACTTCAATTACACAAAAGTCATCTTGCAATCTCAGTGCATCACCTAACACCTAAATAAGATCCTTAGAAGAAACAATGGAACCTACCTTTTCTCTGTTTAACTGCCATAAATTTAAAGGTAAATACCAGAAAATAAGGAAGGGTCTGAAAGATGGCTGATGAGACATATTCTTACCTCCTTTTCTCTAGTTGTTTTAGAGACTTAAGACTTTAAATGCCATCACATGTTAGCAAAAACACAGTTTCATCATTAGGGAAATGAGTTGAGAAACTACAGGTACTACAGAACATCCATTAAGTTTAACATCAAAAATCTTCTGCTAACTACATGAAAAGACTAAAGTAACATTTGAAAGCATTAAGTGTAGGAAGCTGGTAATCAGCCGCATAGTCATCAGATAAAAGTTAAAACACTTTGAGTTAAATGAATAAAAGCTATATGGCATGAAAACAAAACAATACTTGGTTTTTCATGAAACCTTTCCACTACTGTCTTTTGGTGAAAAAACGACATTTGAAACAAGTGGGACTTGTGGCATACCTGGATTACCCACGTTTTCATTCTTACTGTTTATTTGCACATTACAAAGCTGATACCCTTTCGTCCCCTCAAGAACAGCAACAGAACACACTTCCCACAAACCTTTCTGTTCCATGTCTGGTAATTACTCTCCTTTCCTCTTCCATGCACCACCCCATCCCAGTTTGCAAAGAATATGAGGCGAAAAAAAACCCCCAACCAACCAAACCAGATCTCAAAGATGACAGTTTTTTTGGTGTTACTTTCTCTTTTTTTGGGCCTCAAATTCCATCCTTGAAAACTGTAACACTACATAGCACAGAATTGGTGGGTAAGACTGACGTTTTGATTTAGAAACTTGTCACAAGTACGTCATTCTAAGAAATGAACAAAATCCCAGACTTGACTCAAATCCACCAATTTAGAAAATTCTTACCTGGAAGACTTGACTTGTTTGGTAGTATCACTTCAGCACATTCCTCCTTCTCATCACAGGGATCCTCTTCATCAGACAATACTAAGAAAGCCTCTTTTGGCAGACTTTCATTGCTTTCCTGCTTGGATGGTGAACCCAAACAGGTGTCTATTTTCTCTTCTAAATCTGGGACTGTGTCATCCACTGGAAGCAGAGAACTTTTAGAAAAACAACTCAGCTCATCTTCAGCAGGTGCTAGTTTTTCCAAAATTGGAATAATTTCATCTGTTTCCATACAGTCAGTATTGTCCAAGATACTTTCACTTGGCTCATCTATTGCCTTCTGAACCGTGGTTTCGCAAAGACCTGCAGTCACATCTCTTTTGTCCTTTGGCTCCTGGTCAGCTTCCATACTGCTAGAGATGGCTTCTTCTCCAACAGGATCTTCAACAGTTACTTCTTTAGTCCTCTTTTCCTCACCAGATGAATCAGAACTAATACTTATGTCATGTGTTCGTTCCTTCAGACTCTCTTCAGAAGAGTCATTAATAACACAGATTGACTTACTTTCACTATCTGATGGGATGTTGCTCTCTCTTTGGTCCAAATGATCTTTTGCATTATCTTCTTCATGGAAGTTATCTTTATTGCTACCATTTTCAGCCTCACAAGCTAAAGCAGCATCGGTATCTTTATCATGCTCACGAGTAACATTCTCTGGAGGCAGCGTAAGAGATTTGGGTTCTACATCATTGCCCATGTTCCCTGACCTATTTTCAGAGCTATTGGCTTCACCACTTTCATCAGAAGCTGTTCTTTCTTCTTCAGAGTTAACACACAAGTCCACTAGGCCATTAACTTCCCTCTTGTCCTCCATACAGTCTGTATTGCTTAAAGGGGAATTTAAATCAGAATCTCCATTCTCATGCTTTCCATTTAACAGTTTAACTTCAGTTGTCTTCAACAGCTCCTCTTTAACCTTATAGACAGCTTCAAGTTGTTGTCGATCGCTTACTCTCATTGTTTTCCGGGCTTTAAAGACTTTTTTCTGAGGTTCATCTGTGCTATCCATCTTGACCCTTAAAAAAACAAGTTCAGAAGGAATTGTGAAGGTAACAATTTATTATCATATTACAGTGTTTACAAGAAAGACTGTAGGATATAGCACATTTTAAAGCACACTAGTTTAGCTGCATCTACAAGACCAAAGAAACATCAAACAGCACACTTAAATGTTGTTTGACCTCAGAAAAAGTGAATACAAGTTTCTACTTACGCTGCACAAACACACGTAAAGATGACCAAGATCACACTATCACATGAATATTATGTAGTAATATTCTGACCACACATCTTACACCAGACGTCTCATAGTATTATTATAGCACAGCCACATAAAAAGTAAAAAAGTAAGAAATATTCTTGGTCCATCAGTTTATTTTACCTTTCTAAAACTATGCAATTTTATGTTTCAAATAAAATTAACAGCTGGGGTTGATGCCAAGATCTGTATATTAAGTAACTTAAGAAAACTTATTAAAAAATATATATTCAAATTTCTGAACATGTCATTAAGATAATTTACTTCTTCTTATAAACAAAACAGATATTAATCCTCCATACTTACACAACTGTTAACTGAACTTGGGTTTATAAAGCACTTTCATTCAGTTTGCAATATTTTACTAAGACCTGTTGTGCTCATAAATACTACACTATTTGTAGTTCCATTTAGAAAATTTCCTTTTTCAAGGGAAATTGATGTTATTTCCCTCCATTATTTCACTAATTCCATCCACTCATGCCAATATTAGATAAAATAAGCACATTAATATATAAAATATAAGAAAAATAATGTTCAAAAATATTTTATCAAAATGTGGAGTTAAATCCAGCACTACCTAGAAGTTAAAATATTTTTTGTAATACAAAATGAAATAATTATTTAATTTGTTTCCATTAAACAAAAACAAACAAAAAATCCATAGGTATTTTAAAACTATTCCCCCCCCCCCCCCCCCCAATGTGGTCTTGTTTTAGGACCCAGTTTTAGAAGGATTAGATATGATAATATTGTTCAGAAGCAAAAAGCAGTTAAGGCACTTGTTATACCCTAAATAGAAGTCAGCAACTAAGATTTTGAATCAGCTGATGCTAACCAATTTCACTCGACTGAAGTTACTACATCATCATAAGTTAATTCTGTCTAGGACATGGCTTTTCTTAAGTTTCCCAAAAGATGCAAAATTCACTTGGGTAACAGCAGTTGAAAGGCACTACAATAAGTAGAAAAAAAAAAATCAAGAAAATAATTAGGCAGTTATCTCTACTTTCCCCCCCTTCCTCTCCCCCCCCCCCACGCACCAGATAAGCAGATTTTTATACCAATGATGGAGCAGAATTATTACACAAAGAATGCATTTCAAATATTTAGTACAGTTAATTTTGCATCTTCCCCCAATCCACTTACATTTACAGAGCTGAGAAATTTATTACTCAACTTCATTTTGCCTTTTCAAGTGAGTATATATTTTTTTTGATAGAAATTCAAATATCAAACCACAAAAACACACATAGAGCTTTCAAATATGTCAATATCTCCTTTAAGTCCAAAACTCCCAATTACATACAGAGAGAATCACACACACCAGAAGTATGCGTGGCATGCAGTATCGTTACAAAAAAAGTTTCAAGGACTCTCACCAAAACAGAAATGTACCACTGATTCCCTGTGTTAAGAGGAAAGCAGGAGTTGCAGAGATTATTAGGTTAGTTCTGCAGTATCTTGCTTGCTTTAAAGGTACATATCTTCACCAATTTAGCACATCATTTTGGTTGTGGGAATCAAAGGTTTATGGATTTGGGGCAGATTGAACTGCAACAGCTGAGGTAGGTATCAACACCTATTCCAGTTCAGGCTAATGTACCCTATTATATAAAGATGTAGCTGTTCATCAGTTGAGTGATCTACTATTTAGCTGCTCCTAATTTTGGGCAATAACTTCAGAGGGTGGCTGGGAGATTAGTATGCAACTCAACATGGCAGCTGACCTACAGACAACTGTTTAAATCTAATACCAGAAGTCCACCAACATGTAAAGTACTTCGCCCACAACCGTCAGCACAGAAGGAAGTCCTTGAAGTCTGCGGCATACTCTGCAGCAATGATGGCAAATCGTTGCAGTAACTGACGTCAACTGTGGTGTTAGAAGCCCCAGCCCTCACTGTCAGGAATACTAGCTTGATTTGTTAGTCCTAAAATTGACAGCAGTTGTGTATTTTATTAACGCTGACCTCAAAGATTTAAGTTAACAAGCTCTTTTGTTTCAGAGCAGGTTTTACAGGTAAGTATATCCTTGAAGAAGAAAAATATAATTCCTTAGAGTTTCAGAATTCTAAGAAATTCCTTAGAATGAGAAGAAAACTGCAGGATATACCACAGACTATCACTGCCCAGTCTAGCTACAGCTAGTTACCTGAAGGAATCAAAAAATTATAGAAATGTTGAAGACACCTGTGGAGGTTACCTGATCCAACTTCCCACTCAAAACACAACTGTTGTGAACAGTAGCTCAGATCAGCGATGGTTTGGTACAAATAAAACCCACAAAACAGATTCCACAGCCTCTAACTAAAAGTTTGGCTCCACCCTCTTTGTAACCAACCTTGCCTACAAGCATTATTTAGGCAGCCATGAGATTGCCCTTTAGCTTTCCCTTCAGCAGACTAAAGATGTCAAGCTCCCTCAGCATCCCATCGTAGGTCATGTACTTTATGCTCCTATCATTTTGGTAGTCCTGTGCTGGATCCTTCCTAGCTTACCTAGAACAATTTGTTTATGCAGGAAACTTCACATTTATGTATTGCCCAATTAGAATATTCTAAGGTAAGATATGAATATGTATTCTAAGGTACAATACTGTCATGGTTTAACCCCAAAAGGTGACCAAGCACTACACAGCTGCTTGCTCATCCTCCTCCTGACAGTGGGATGGCAAGGAGAACCGAAAAAATCAGTTAAAACTCACGGGTTGAGATAAAGACAGTGTAACAGGACTGCAAGGGAAGAGCAAATAATAGTAATAATTAATTAAAAACAACACCAATAATAATAAATTGTAATAATAATTAATTGTAATGAAAAGGAAAACAACAAAAAGAAACAAAATCCAGGAAAAAGAAATGATGCAACTGCTCAGCACCCACCCACTGATGGGGGTCCCTGAGCAGCAGATCACTGCCCCCCAGCCAACTCCCCCAGCTAGTTCATACACTGAGCATGACGTCATACGGTGTGGAATGTCCCTTTGGCCAGTCTGGGGCAGCTGTCCCAGCTATGCTCCCTCCCATCCTCTTGTGCACCTCCTGGCTGGCAGAGCATGGGAAGCTGCAAAGTCCATGACTTAGTATAAGCACCACGTAGCAACAACCAAACCATCAGTGTGTTACCACATTGTTCTCATGCTCAATCCAAAACATAGCACTGTACCAGCTACTAGGAGGAAAAATAACTCCATCCCAGCTGAAACCAGGACAAGTATGAGTTCACCTATCAAGACAAACTCTTAAACCTTACAATCCTGATGTAATGGACTTCACAGTTACACGGTTTCTATTACACTTAGTTAACATGACCTGACAAAAATATGGGCAAAAAGAAAGCAATATGATAAAAAAAATATTCTCCCAACTTGCATTTCCTATTAACATACTGAGATTCCCTTCTGCTTTATTTCATTTCTTTTCTGCATGACAATTTATCATCCTCATATTTGAGTGACCGATGGTGCTTAAGTAACACTTCAGTTCACACCTCAGGAACAGATGAACACATCTTCACAAAAGGTTATGCCAACTCTGTTTACAGACTCTCGATAATGTGATAAAGACATGAATTTTTGCCAGTCTGAACCAGTTTCAGAACAGGATTGTCTATTACTGCATGGCCACTAGTAGGAGCAAAACGTAACACCTACAGAAGCACCAGTTTACTTCTTTTTAGAATACCTTCTCATCACGTAACCATTTCCCATCAGATGAAACGGAACTCCAGCCAAGCTGTTCATGTCCTTCCAGAGCTGTTGTGTTGGGTTTGTGTGACGAGGTTTTGGTAGCAAGCGAGCTACAGGGATGGCCCCTGTGAGACACTGCCTGAAGCTTCCCCTGTGTCTGATAAGAGCCAGTGCTGGCCATCTGGTCAAGGCCAAGACAACTGCAGTCATACCACTTCAGTGATAACGTGTTTAAGGGGGACACCCCCCCCCTCCCCCAACCCAGAATACAGTAGATTTTTGCAGACAGAAAGTAAGATGTGTGAGAGACAACTCTGCAGACCAAGGTCAGTGGAGAAGGAAGGGGAGAAGGTGCTCCAGGCTCCGAAGCAGAGATTCCCCAGCAGCCTGTGGTGCAGACCATGGTGAGGCTGGCTATGCCCCTGCAGACCATGGACATCGAGGGTGGAGCAGAGATCCACCTGCAGTCTGTGGAGGACCCCACACCAGAGAAGGTGGATGCCTGAAGGAGGTTGTGACCCCATGGGAAGCCCACGCTGGAGCAGGCTCCTGGCTGGACCTGTGGCCCTGTGGAGAGAGGCGCCCAGGCTGGAGCAGCTTTGCTGGCAGGAGTTGTGACCCCATGGGGAGTCCACACTGGAGCAGGCTCCTCCTGAAGGATGGCACCGCACGGAAAGCACAACCTGCTCAAGCGTGGGTCACGAACTGCAGCCCATGGGAAGGACTCACATTGGAGATGTTGATGGAGGATTGTCTCCAATGGGAGCGACACCCCACACTGAAGCAGGGGAAGAGTGTGAGGAGTCCTTCCTCTGAGTGGCAGACAACATGTGCTGAACTGAACCCAATGCCATTTCCCATTCCCCTGCACCACTTGGGGGAAGGAAGAGGTAGAGAAAAGTGGGAGTGAATTTGAGCTCGGGAAGAAGGAAGGGGGAAGGTGTTTCAGGATTTGGTTGTAGTTCTCTTTTTACTCTGATTTTGACAGGTGAAAAAAAAAATAATATGTAATTGATGACCCAACTGAGTGTGTTTTGCCTATGATGATAATTGTTGAAATGATCTCTCCCTGTCATCTAGAGCCAAGAGCCTCTTATCGTATTTTCTCCCCTGTCAAGCCGAGGAAGGGAGCGATAGAGCGGCTTGGTGGGCATCTGCGCTCCAGCCAAGGTCAACGTGCTAAATACAGTACCTTCATATTCCTCCAGAAAAGAATACATTTAACACACACTCTAGTCCTGGAGTTAGGAGAAGCGTAGAAACCCTGTGGCATTTCAGAAGTGCACATGCTGGTTTTGAAAGCATGTCCCTTCCTTCTTACCAAAACCTCAGGATGTGAAGCATTTTTCCATGTCAATATAAACCCACGTATCAGATTCTCATGTAATAGAGTACTGCTCATCATACTACAACCAACACACCTGCTGTTAAACAAATGTATCTTGTAGAGCCAATTTGGAGAAAAAAAAAAAAAAATATTCCAGGCTTGGCTAACCTTGAAAAATCCCAAGAGCTCCTAATAGGTGACCAACTAGTGAGTCTTCTGTAATGTAATACACAGATACAAGACCTTCATATCAAAATTAAAACAAGTAGTTTGATCTCCTTAACTACAATGCTTTCTCTGATAAGCATTACCCAAAATTTAGAAGTTCTCCTATTACAAAATTCACAATACTAGTTTTTCTATGACCAAAAGGAATACTAACAGATTAATAAAATGTTCAACTTAAAATGAAATTCATAACTGCATCACTTGCATAATCATAAAACGTAACTTAAAGCAAATTCGTATTTTCTGCTCTAGTTTCCTTGATCATCTACACAGTCTTTCAATCATATTTTAATATGAAATACAGTAAATATAGTAGCATGAAATGTACTTCCTTTTTCAATTTGCCAAGAACCTAAAAAAAACCCCCCAGAGTATGTTTATATTGATGCATCCTTACTTTTTCCTTTAAAAGATGCTGAATGAATAAGCTTAAACTTCTAATGTTTCAAAATTGTTACTTTATCTATCAGGATATTATCCAAAATATAGTTTAAAAACAAAGCTCTAATACAGTTCTAAATTGAATCTTTACTGAAAAAAAAAAAGCTTCTCATGAAATTGCATTGGTAGACGGTTATTTGAGCAACTCATGCATATTTTCACCTCAATCCCACAATCTTTTGCAAGGAAAGAATATCCAATAACAGCTAACAAAAGTTAAAAAATTGTAAGGACAGATGAGATTACTAGATGAACACCAAATGCTGGTGAACAACTAAATATCACTGCAGAGCTGCCTTAAAGCATTTCCAGCCATATCCACAAGGGAGCACGCTGCAGCCAAGTAACAGATCTCATGTCAGAACAGAGTAAAAGAAGAAACAAATAAATCGGTAATCTAGACAGATTTGGTCATACCAGCGCAAGCCAATCAGCACTCACCTGAAAAATACTGCCTTCCAGTCTTTCAAAGGAGGTTGCCCTTCAGACAGCAACTCCAGAGAAGGTTATATGGATCCAGTCTTGTACAAATAAAACATTTTAAACTAGCATTGTTCTAGTGGAATGTATGTTGGTACTCTCCCTTTCTACTTAACAATTAACATAAAGCATAGCTATGTTTGCTATGCTGTTGTGGTTTAAGCCCGCCTGGCATCTAAGCAACAATCAGCCACTCGCTCACTCCTCCTCTCCCCTCCCCCCTGGTGGGATAAGGAGGAGAATCGAAAAAAAGGTTAAACTTGCGGGTTGAGATAGTTTACTAGGACAGCAAGGGAAGGGGGGCGGGGGTGGGGGAGAAAAAGTTAAAAGAATATACAAGACCTCCTTGCTGGCAAAGCATGGGAAGCTGTAAAGCCCTTGACTAAGTATACACACCTCTCAGCAACACCCGAAACATCAGTGTGTTACCACTTTATTCTTATGCTCAATCCAAAACACAGCACTGTACCAGCTAGTAGGAGGAAAAATAACTCTATCCCACCTGAAACCAGGGCAGCATCATCTACCCCTTATTCTGTACCATCTACATCATGCCCAGGTCACACTTCCCAATACATTCCAATTAATCATCACCAATTTTCCTGTCTTTTGATATAAATACAGATACCATTCCCTTAGTCTGCGTGCCATCCCTCTACAGTGGTTGTTGAGTTCATTTATTCCATGACTTTGGGCTCCATCTGTCATAACAGTTCTTAAAGGCAGAAGAGATGGTGCGTGGTGTTGGATTGTGACATGCAAACTCAGTTCCGGTTCCATCACCGCTGCACTTTGCTCATCAATGTTCATTCTTCATTAATCTGGGTGATTCTTATTGTAATACCACTGATATGGCACGTAGCAACTGTAGCAGTGATGATGTACAGTTCTATGTAGCAAACAGCCAGTGATTTGAATTGTATGATGTTATCTCACCCAAAATCAGATCCCCCTGAGGTACACATTGGACTTCCCCATCCTTTTGCATTACCCACCAAGCGCACCCAGGTCCCTGAGCAAAAGCAATCTCATGAGTGGGTTTGCATTTACCCAAGACAGCAGTAACCCAAACTGTCTTCCCCAGCATATTTTTCTGTGGACTACAGGGACTTTATTCCTCCTACAGTGTGTAAGAGCTTTGACTGGGCACGGCCAGCTTGACTGGCAGATCCCCTAGTGACGACTGACCAGGTGGCCTTGGCTAAACATGTATCCCAACGTTTCAACGTCACACCACCCATTGCTCTCACGGTAGTCTTTGACAATTCACTGTATCATTCAGTTTTGCTGGAGTCTGGTGGATGGTAGGGGATGTGACACACCCGCTCAATGCTATGCTCTTTGGCCCAGGTGTCTATGAGGTTGTTTTGGAAATGAGTCCTATTGTCTGACTCAATTCTTTCTGGAGTGACCTGTTGCCATGGGACTTGCTTTTCAAAGCCCAGGATAGCGTTCCAGGCAGTGGCATGGGGCACAGGATATGTTTCCAGCCATCCAGTGATTGCTTCCACCATGGTAAGCACATGGCACTGGCCATGGCGGGTTTGTGGGAGTGTGATACAGTCAATCTGCCAGGTCTCCTCGTATTTGTATTTCAGCCATTGTTCTCCGTATCAGAGAGGCTTTAAGCACTTGGCTTGGTTGATTACAGTGCATGGTTCACATTCATGGATAACCTGTGCAATAACATCCATGGTCAAGTTGTATGTTGCACCTCCTCCTTGATGACCAGAGGTGTCATGGGCCCATTGAGCTGTAAATAACTCACCCTTATGTTGCCAGTCCAGACCCACCTGAGCCACTGCAATCTTGGCAGTCTGACCCACCAACTGAGTGTTTGGATGCTCTTCAGTGGCCTGACTCTTGGGTACACGGGCATCTACGTGACGTACATTTACAACCAGGTTCTCTACCCGGGCAGCAATGTACTGCCACAATGTGGCAGCCCAGATGGTTTTGCCTCATGCTGCCAGTTACTTCTCTTCTACTGCTCTAACCACCCCCAAAGAGCATTTGCCACCATCCATAGAAATAAAGCACTGGCCACTTTCCTCAGTCAGCAGTGTCTGAAGCTGGCTGGCTGGCCTTCACTTCTGCAAATTGCCGCCATGTACCTTCTCCTTCAGTAGTCATACAGGATTCCATACAGCAGCTTTCCATCTCTGATGCTTTCCTACAATATGACAGGATCCACCAGTGAACAGGGCATACTGTTTCTCATTTTCTGGTAGTTTATTACATAATGTGACCTCCAGCACACACCACCTCCTTCTCTAGAGATATTCTGAAATTTCTGCCTTCTGGACAGTCCATGATCACTTCCAAGATTCCTGAGAAACTGGGTTCTCCTATTTGAGCCCACTGTGTGATCAGTGTGACCCACTTATTCCACGTAGCAGCCGTAGCATGATGTGTAGAGGCAATCCCTTTGAACACCCAGCCCAGCACCAGCAGTCAGGGTACTAGGAGGAGCTGTGCTTCAGTACCAACCACTTCTGAGGCAGCTCAAACTCCTTCATATGCTGCCAATATATCTTTTCCAGTTGGAGTATAGCAGGCCCCAGACGCTCTGCATCCCCAACCCAAAACCGTGGCCGTCAACCTCGAGTCTCTGCTGGTGCCTTCTGCCAGAGGTTCCAGGTAGGGCATTTCTCCCCAGCTGTGGTGTAGAGCACATTCTCTACATCTCATCCTGCCCAGACTGGCCCAAGGGCTATGGCATGAACCATCTCCTGCTTAATTTTTTCAAAGGCTTATCATTGCTCAGGGCTCCATCTGAAATCATCCTTCTTCTGAGTCACTTGATAGAGGAGACTTACAATCAGACTGTAATTTCGAATATGCACTGTCCCCAAACCCTCAACACCTAAGAAAGCTTGCATCTCCTTTTTGCTGGTTGGTGGGGACAAAGCTGTTATTTTGTTGATCACATCCATTGAGACCTGACAATGTCCATCTTGCCGTTTTATTCCTAAACCCTGGATCTTCTGTGCAGGTCCCTGGACCGTACTTTATGGCAAAACTGGCTTCCAGGAGGATTTGGACTATTTTCTTCCCTTTCTCAAAAGCTTCTTCTGCTGTGCTGCCCCATGTGATGATTACATTGCAGTCATCAATGTACTGCAGGTGTTACGGACCTTCACCCTGCTCCAGTGCAGTCTGGATCCATCCACTGCAATGACAGGGCTGCGTTTCCACCCCTGGAGCAGTAGGTTCCAGCTGTATTGGACGCCCCTCCAAGTGAAAGCAAACTGTGGCCTGCACCCTGCCACCAAAGGGATTGAGAACGCATCAGCGATGTCAGTTGTGCCATGGCACCTGGCTGCCTTTGACTCCAGTTCATACTGGAGTTCTAGCATGTCCGGCACGGCAGCACTCAGTGCCAGCATGACTTCATTCAGGCCCAGACAGTCTACTGTTAGTGTCCACTCTCCGTTAGACTTACGCCATGGCCATATGGGACCATTAAAGGGTGAAGGAGTCTTGCTGATCGCTCCTTGGCTCCCCGGTTGACAAATCATCTTACGGATAGGCATCAGGATATCTCAGTTGGTGCAGTATTGCTGCTGATGCACCACTGTGGTGGCGATTGGCATCTGTTGTTCTCTGACTCCAAACAACCCCACATCAGAGGGTCCTTCAAGAGACTGAGCAAGGTGGACAGCTGTTTCATTTCCTCCATCTCCAAGGCAGCTATACCAAAAGCCCACCAGTACCCTTTTGTGTCCTTAAAATACCCACTCCTGGGGTAGTCTATGCCAAGGATGCAGGGAGGCTCTGGGCCAGTCACAAGGGAGTGCTTCTGCCACTCATTCCCAGTTAGGCTCACTTCAGCCTCCAATACAGTGAGCTCTTGGGATCCCCCTCTCACTCCAGAAACACAGATGGGTTCTGCCCCTTCGTATCTCGATGGCGTTAGGGTACACTGTGCACTGGTGTCCACTACAGCCTTATATTCCTGTGGGTCTGATGTGCCAGGCCACCAAATTCACAAGGTGCAGTAAAATGGCTGGAGGCAGGGCTCCTCTAGTCCTGATCATAGTATTCATTACTTACTCCTTGTGAATACAAATCCGAGGTCCCTTTGTTAAGATCAGAAGTCAGATCAGCCCTTCTGCTGTGTCTGGGAAACTGCTCACTGGAAACTGGAGCAGCAATTTTACTGGAAGAGCCCCCCTAAGGGATTGTTTTTCCTTGCAACTCAGGTATTTGCACCTCTAGGATCAAGGTAGATTTTCCATCCCACTTTCTCATGTCCTCTCCATGGTTATAGAGGTAAAACCATTGGGTGCTCCATGGTATTCGCCCTCTATATCCTCTCATGAGCAGACAAATGCTTTCTCCTAACAGCTGTGATAAGAGCCCATATAGGTGGCAAGTATGACCTATCCTCTCTGAGTTGCTAGAACTTGTGAAACAGTTTTCCAAAGAGGTTTTCAGACATTCTGCACAGTTTTTCCGTAGCAGAGATGCAGGCCCATAGGGAGGAAGAAATACTTTCTTCACATGGCCAGAGTTTGCCAGGAGTTAAGTGTGTAAAGGTTAAATACCGTAAATAGTGGTTGGTTTTGAGATTTGTTTTATTTTTTTGAACACAATAATAAATTTGGAAATACCAATGAACACAAACATTGTAAATTGTATCTAAAGAAATGTACACAAAACCTCTCTTTTTAATTTTAAGCTTGAAAGTCATATATACTTCAGCATGAGAGACAAACACGCCATTAGGTACCTCCCTCTAATAATATTTGATTTCTCTCTCATGACCAAATATGCGCTACCTGGCAAAACCAAAATGCGCCAGTGCAGCTAGGAATGGGGGAAGGACTCCTCTCTTAGCCAATTAGAAAGCTGTTCCTCTACTTCCTTTTTTTTAAATTTTTTATTATTATTATTCTCTGTAGAGAGATGATAGCTCTAAACCAACAAAGGAAAGTATTACCTCAGCTGCTATGGATTTAGCCTATAATAGAGTGCTTATATGAGCAGCCCAAGAGCTCCTGGAAACGTCAGCCAATCAGCAAGCAGCTGCCTGAATCCTGCCTGGTAACAGGCAGCAGACAAAGAGAAGGTCATGGAAACATGGGGAGAGCTGGAATCTAAACAGTAGCGCACAATGGGGTTTGCATAACATCACCAGTCTAGAACAGCATTGGCGCAGGGCTCCTGGAGTGCTAGCCAGAAGCACTACAACCATAACACGTTTGCCAAAGCACAAGAACTACATGAAGGAAGGAAAACCTTTGATCATGAAAATCACTGCTCAAATATGCAAATCTACTTCAAATGCAGCATAGCCAAATCAAAGATAGTGTAGCAGCAACTAGTCAGGAATATTTTGTTCTAGATGGAGAGTCCCTAAGAATGAAAACAGTGAATAGAACCTACATGGTAAGAAGTGGTTCCTAAAAAGCAGTTTTCAGTTGAAATCTATAGCAACATACAAGTTGTCAGAAATTTAAAAATTATTTTCAAAGAAGAAAAAAATAACCCCATGTGATCTATTCTTACAGAACATGCACTGAAACAATGTGCTTTCCTACCACACATCAACTTACCTGACCGAATGCAAGGTACACACCACCAGCCTACCGAGATCCACATACAACTATGCCTTTATTTTAAAACATCATCGACAAAACAGGGGACATATTGGTGTAAATTGCATTTCTTCTAGCGCACCACAGCTGATTTGAGTTTTCCTCCCTTTTAGGGTAAAATCACATTAGCGTTGGCTGAACAAAGTGGAAGAACGTGCCATTTTCTGAGGAAAAAATCACGTCACCATCCTGCCCTATTTCACCTAGTACACTTACAGCAAAACAAGGCCCATTATAATAATAAAAAATAATAAAATATTTAGCTTGTTTCCACCCCGTCCCGCCCCCCGTGTTGAATACGCATACTGTGAGGGTCGCAGTGTAAGAAACAAGCGCCACTTCCCCAGCAGCAGAGCCCTGTGATGCTGTAAACCACCCAAGGGGAAGCCGGCTGTGGACCCCGCCCCCCCCCCCAGCAGCAAGACCCTTAACTGATTGGCTGGAAGGAGCAGTTGCATGGCAGCCAATCAGACAGCAGCTCCTTAAATTCTACCCAGCAACAAACCCCCAGGAGACCACCGGCAAGAGCTCGGCCAGGGCCAGAAAACAGGGCCCAACGGCGCAGGAGTGCGCGTTGGCATTAAACTAGATCTTCCGAAGAGCTGGTAAATGACAAAGTTAAGGGTTTTCTGTTTGAGACCCAGAGCTGCCCAGAAGCACTAACCCACAAGTGCAGTGCCCAGGGAGTGTACAGCCTCAACAGAGACGCGGTGTTTAACACGCAGGAGCATTTGTAGGCTATTCTAAGACTGTTACATTTTTGTGTTGTTAAATGTTGAATCAAAAAAACCTGCTGAGATCCAACGTGGGTTCAGGTATGGCAGCTGTTAACCTCTCCTTTCCTCAAATACTGTGCAGTGACCGTGCTTTTCTAGCGCATGAAAACTCAGTCGTTTTTCATGAGTGCAGTATGACTTCTGTCTTGAAAGGAGAGGCCGTTCGAGCCCACCCTTGCGCTCTGCCTTCTGAAGAAACGTCCAGTAAAACATGAAGTCTACGTCTGTGCTTAAGAGAAACACCAAATATACGGTTATGGGCTTAGTAAGCCAGAGTAGATTCACCGCACGGTTTCAAACAGGTGGTATGGTACTGCACTTCAACTCTTGTGCAACTCTACACTCCCGTCACGTTGGCGTCACCGTGAATTCAGCAGTTGTCCTGTGTCTCCTCTACCTCCAGAGGACAACAACGCCTTTGATTTTGGCTCATAAACCCATTTCTCACACTAATATAGTAATTTTAGGGTTCTTTTCCTGTGAGGCTGCCATGCCTTGTGGGAAAAATGGATTATTCATGGGGGAAAAAAAGAACCATGAGGTCCATTTATACAACTATGATCTTTCATCTGCTGGTGGTTTTGCAGAATTGTCCTTACATGCTTCATCGGTTTAAGCTTTGGTGACTCCTACACATAAAATGCATACCTCTGAAGATGGGAGAAAACAAGCAAGAATCCTTCCTAGACAACTTCTAACTAGAATACCTACTCCAGTGAGCCTTATACCAGCAACTCAAGTGTCTCAGAAACACCTGCTATTTTAACATGTGAAACTTAAGCTCATTCTCCAAGAAGAGTTTTGCCTTTGTCTGTAAACTAAATTTTAACACCCATTTAGGCCATTAAACCGCTGAAACTGATTGAGTGGAACTCAGCCAGAGCAACGGTGGTAGATACCATGTTTTCTTCTCACAAGCGTTAAAGTTTTCAACCTTTAATAACAGTTCAAAACATAAGCTTTCAATTCAGCTGCGAGATCGCCAAACAGCAAAAAAGTACTGCAGTTTGAAATATCTAACAGCAAAATTCAGCTTTCTCACAGACAGATCTTTTAGCACAAGCTAAGCACTAAGTATGTTTCTTCCTATAAAACACAGATATACTGAAATTTATATAAAAGTTCAATTTGTGCCTTTTGAGATAATTTTGTGGAATATTTTTATTATACATTATTTAAATGTTATACTGCAGTTCCATCTTTGGCACGGGGTTAACAGTTACTATTAGCCTTATGAGGATAATATGAGAACATAATTCCATACAAGTGGACACAAACTGCCAGAACACATCTACAATTAAAAACTTATCTACTTTTCAATATTCTAAACTTAAAACCTGAACAACCTGAATAAATCATTCATGTGTATGCAGGTCAAAAAAGTATGAGAGACCCTGTGGAAAAAAAAAAGATATCTAAAAAAAAAAAAGGCAACACTTGTCCTAGTTCAACAAGGCCAAGTTTGAGGTCTTGTACCTGGGTACAATCCAGGAATGCAGCACCAGCTGGGGAGCAGCCTTGTGGAAAGGGACCTGGGGGTCCTGGTGGAAATCAAGCTCAGTATGAGTGAACAATGTGCTGCTGCAGCACAGAAAGCTAACAGAATGCTGGGTTGCATCAAGAAGAGTATTACCAGCAGAGAGAAAGAAGTCATTATCCTACTCTACTCAGCACTCGTCAGGCTGCACCTAGAATACTGTGTTCAGTTTTGGTCCCCACTATGCAAAAAGAGATATGGACAGATTGGAGAGGGTCCAGAGAGGGACCACAAAGATGATCAAAGGACTGGGAAGGCTGCTGGATGAGGAGAGGCTGAGAGAACTGTTTGTTTAGCCTTTAGAAAAGTAGGCTTAAGGGAGACCTTATCACTGTGTTCCAGTATTTAAAGGCTGGCTACAAAAAAGATGGAGACTCTCTTTTTACAAGAGGTCACAAGGAAGAGACGAGGGGTAATGAGTACAAGTTACTCCTGGGAGGATTCTGACTGGATACAAGAGGAAAATATTTCACAAAATTGACAACAATCAGCCACTGGAATAATCTCCTCAGGGAAGCGGTAGATTACCCAACACTGAACATTTTCAAGATTCAGCTGGGCAGGGCGCTGGGCCATATTGTCTAGGCCATGCTTTTGCCAAGAAAGGTTGGAGGAGATGATCCTTGAGGTCCCTTCCCTTAAACCAGTTCACATCTTACATACACAACTAACTGCGGCGATGCAACCCTGGCTTTCCAACACTTGCAACGCGGTGACATCAGAGGTGAGCTCTCTGACGTGGTCCCCTGAGGTCGCTCCTAAAAATGCCAGAAGAAACAGAAGTGGAAAGAAAACTTGCAACAAAAGGCGGCGATACTGCATTAAAATGTATACAAACACCTTTTAGATGTTTTTTTTTCAAATATTCCGTTGTCCCGTAACAAAAGCAACAATTTAAAATGGAACTAAACCAGCAGTTGATTAGCTGGCCGTGGGAACCTGCTGTTTTATGACGTATTATCAGTATTCTCTCCGGGGAAGACACTCTTTCTCAGAAGGGGCAGTGCACCTGCTGCCTTGCTCACTTGTTACTTGCTCAGGTGAGGCCTTCCACACACAGAAGTCACTGCACATGAAATGATGGCTTTTCTTTCTGTGCGTGTCGAAGGGTCAGGAGGGAGTCCCTGCGGCCATCTTGCCCCCTCAGCAGCTCCTGAGCCGGCATGAACCAGCTTCCCCTGCCTGAAGGCCGAGGACTGCAGGAAATTTGCATACCCGTTCGGGATTGGCTGCGGGAGAGCTGCTTTGCATAAACCAATCCGCGACCGAGAAGCAGAACCACCCCAGGAGGCGTGTGCAAATCTGCCCGGCAACCGGCTAAAAATAGAACTGGTGCATCGCCAAGGCAGCGCGGGATGGAGCCAACCCGGCGGTGACGTGTGCACGGATGGGAGCGGCTCCTCCTCCTCCCGCAGCGTGCAGCTGGCGCGGAGGAACAGCAACCGGAACCACGAGGAACGAGGGGGCGCCCCATCTTCCACATCCCTGCCGAAAGCAGAGGTGTTAAGTGCGGGTATGGCACGCTCGGTCACTCGGATTTCAAAATTAAGAAAGAAAACCACACCCCACGTTCTGCAGCACTGCAGGCATTCTTTTTTTCAAACATGAACTATTCCAATCTGCATTTTTCTTCATTTCTGAGCAAGCATGAACAGAAAGAGTCTTTCTTACTCATTTAACAGCCCACATCACTTGGGTGACATGAAAACTGAGTCATCCACCTCACCGCAAGAGATGTCACTGAATCCTCTCGAAAACGCGGACTCTGATACCTGAAGTTAAAGGCTTCTTTTTGGCCCCCGAGTTACCCCTTGGTCAGTCGCACCTCACGGCCACTTCACGCACCTGTACAATTCGTGCGCTCAAACTAAACAGTGTGGGGTTGGGAAAGGTGGGCAGGCTGAACCGGGAAAAGAAACTCTCTAAATCTGTAAGGCAGCATGAGAATAAACCCAAAATACAAACCAGGATAACCAAAGCACACAGTTTTAAAGTTATTATGTAAATATATGTACTATTATGGCCATTTGCAGCAATGATCTACACGTACAGGCAGCATTGTACCACTTTCAATCTACAAAATGGGTATCATCTACTCAAGTGTGAATTTCAGTATTACTGAACTGACAGCATAAACCCTTCTGACAGCAGCAGAAGCAAGTAAAGAGGTTTCCTCACTTTCCTAGCCGCTGTGTCTGCCCCCAGGATTCTGTTTCATGGAACTGCTGAAAGGCAGGTGAAAGCTAACACAGTGAGAAAGGCGAGAACAGCACCTAACACACACGGGGCACATATGCCTGAAATGCAGGTCTTCAGTAGCCTGAAAAGCACCATCTGACACAAAAGGTATACGTAAGCATATCTGGTCCGTAAAAAATGTATGCATTTTCTCCACAGCTGTCACAATTAAACAAAGAGCAGGAAGAAAGGTGGCCAAGGCAGATGGTCAGAGTGAACACTGACAACGGTTGACAGCTTCTGAATTACTCAACAAAACAGAATCACAAAAATTAACCAGAAATCACAAGGGAAAGATTAAAGTGAAGGAAGGCAAAGGTTTAAATATAAGGAATCTTTAAAATAACGTCAGAAGGGAAAAAAAATTCTCTAATTTTCTGTAAAAGGTGCAATTTTCCAAAACTTTATTACCCATACCTACTGTTATAACAACTTGTCACAAGCATCCTTCAATAAGGAAGTTTAACTCATTCCATAGAATGTACTTAACTACTGCTAATAAACTTTACTAGCAGCTGTACCCGCTCCACACCCCCACCCCCCCCCAACACAGTTATTCATTAATCAACAGAGGCTAAATGTTTTCCAAAAGAAACTAATGCTGGGGAAGGATGGGGACTCAAAAAACTTATCAACCTAATATTCTATTCATTACTAGATGCAGAGAAAAGTCAAAAAGCATGTTTTCAGTACTGGTAACCCACTGCATTAATACGCTAAGAACCCCAGATAACGCAACTAATTCATGTTTTTACAATGATAAGCAGTCACTCTCTAATAAATTTCTGTGGCAGTCAATTTCTTATTATACCAAGCATACAATAGAGTAAGATTTATTTACCCTTGTAAAAGTGTACAGTGGCAGATTAAATTCTCTTGGGTCAGTGGGCATACAATTATTTTTCTACATTTGCTGCTAGGCAAAGATTTGTCACGTCTGAAACTTGTAAAGACTTGTAAGAAAAAACTCCCCAAACTGCACTTTCAAGTGTTTCATAATCAAACATGTAAGCAACCATAGCATAGACGGATTCTTCAACTTAAGCACACTTATCACGAGTTCTGCAGACACGGATTGCCAAACTTCTAATTGTCTTTGCTAAACCAACAAGGAACAGGAAGCAGAAAGTGGACAGACACAAGGTGGTTTCTCTATGTAGTTCCAGCCATGAAAATAAGCGTTAAAAAAAATGGAACTAGTTTTGAAGTGGGGATTGATGGCAAAAAATAACCCAAAATGGTATTGATTCTCGCTACAGTCTTCCTTTCTAGAACCTTCAACATGCCTGCTACACCTCTGCGTAGTCAGCAGCCTTATAATCTCGTTATACTCCATTTGCTTGAGCTGAGATCAAATGCAACACCTTGGAATTAACTGTTACCGTATAAAAGACTCTTGTCTTCCTGCCACATTTTAAAAGTTCGATACAAGTAGGTATAAATTTTGAAATGGCATCACACTGGTAGTAGTGGCAGCAGCACCTTAAACAAGCAGCAAAGCATGATACACCCTATTGATTTGAGGTGCTGACTTACACCTAATGTCAACACTTACAACTGACCTACATACTCTTAGAAACAGGTATTTGAACAAAAAGGAGATCAGAAGAATGTCCTGAAAGTAATCACTCAGTTGATGGGAAAATACTTTTGCACTTGGTTCTTTTAAAAAAAATGAAAAATTTATTCTTCCTACCAATGTTTTTGAATGATCATCATTAACAAATTTGCATCCACTCCAAATAAAGTGTGTTGATACTACATTACATAGAACACAGTCATGTTTGCATATGAAGGAGGAAGTAAAGCGGGAATATGATGCAAGCACTGGTGACATTGCACGTGAACTCAGAGCAGGGACCTCAGCCGCGTAAAAGCTAGTTGAACCCAGCAAATACAAAACAACCCAGCAAGCAAAAAAAAGCCTCAGCTCAGCTGTCAACGCTATTAACCATGCGGCTACTTTCAACACTGAAGCCAGCACAAGATGGGGCAGACGGGGAACAGAGAATCGCTTCAAGATTAGTGTGTGGCGTATCAGCTTTTCAATACTAACTTACCTAACTTGTACAACCACAGCACTAAGCTGTATCAGGGACCTTAATCTCCAGATATACATTTAGTAGGAGCAGTGCTTTGTAAAACTCAGCTCCTTGAACTGGCCGACAAAACAATGACAGCAACATCAGGGCTGCTGCACCAGAACATGCACCAGAACAGCCCTGGTTTTTGTTGAGTCGAGAACTTGCTGCGATGGACAGGCAGACCTTCTAGAAGTTGACAAAGCACTACTGTCTGGTTATTCAGGCTTTTTAGGGACAGGGCAAGGAGGCCGTTCCCACAATGAAATATATTCCATAACTTCAAGTATATGGCATCTTAATGGTTTTTAAATGCTCATAACTACTCCTCTGACATAAAAGCAATGGGTGCAATAATATTAATTACATATATAATAATATGTAGTTATTTCTTGAAAGTTTCAAAAATTAAGTACTGTAAAGGGGCAGATTAAACATCTAATTTAACTCCTGATTTTGAACTATATTAGAGAGTGGCAGAAGGTCCCTGAAACACACCGCTTTTGGACAGAGTATTTGGAAGAAAGGGAAACAAAATTTGCCTCTGTTCTAGGGATGATACCATGTTCCTAATGTGAAATTTTATTTAAATATATTTCCAGACTTACATACTCAATTACAGATAACAAATGTCAATTACACTCAGTGTTATGAATTCAATATCCTGAGTATTAGTGCAGAAAACATGGAAATTCATACTATCCCATCTGTTTAAAAAATATTTCAGTGAACATCCTCGCAGGATGTGCAAACATTTTATTCTGTATTAAAAAAATAAAAATGTGGTGTCTCATAAACATATAGACATACTAAGCTTTTTTGTCAACTGACCTGATGGCAATCAAGTCTATTACTACTAAACATTACTTTGGTGATTTAATTTGGATGACAAACTTAATTCCATAACATTCTCAAGTTTTCCTGGTCACATGAAGCCAGACATATTCATTTAAGCTGTTGAAATTTTCTGTGGAAATTCTCTACTCACTCATCTATCTGGATTATCCATTAATTTAGTGACTTGGTATCTACTTTAAACATACCAGGGAAATGAATGAAGGAGTAACACACAGCTAGTTTGGCTCTACTTAAATCAGTTATCCAAACAATCATGGTGTCATCATCACAAAGTTGAGTATTGCATCAACTAAAAAGGTCAGTACTAAGGAAAAAACCAAAACATGCAATGTGTCAGGGTAACCTTAAGGGAATATAACTACTGAAACTTGAAATGGCTTAGCCTAAAACCAGCTACGTCTTACATAAACGTGATTTGCAAAATTCACGTGTCCACATCTGATAAAAAATAGTCATTTGTGACAAGGATCATCAGGGAGAAGTAACCCCTTAAAGGGTCACAGATTATCCCAAAACTCAAAAGAAACTTTCTGATCTTAAGCAGATGTTGACTGCACTAAAATGCCTCCTCCCCCAGTCATTACCGCTACAAAGACAGAAAACCTTACTTCCCTGGCCTTACTCCTTCCTGAAAATAATAATATTAATAATTAAAAAGAAAACCAAACCAAGACAAAACCAACGAAACAGAAAAACCCCAAACAAAACCACAAGTTGAGAAACCGTATTAGGGAAAAACAAACTAACAAACAACAAAAACAAAACACCCAACCACCCCAAACACTAGTTCTGCTTGGCATATACAAGACAATCGGAATTTTTGCTCATCTAAATCTCACTATGTATTAGAGCAACTTACAAGTAATCTTTTTTTTTTAATTATATAGTACTGTATGACTTCACAGTAAATACCAATAATAAGTGTACCTTCCTGTGCAGTTTATCAATAATTACTATCTTGATCTAGGGTTTAAAAATCACTTCTAGCGTTTATAACCTCCAAGAACAAGAGAGAAGCTAACTTAAGTGAACTATAAATGTACCTGTACTAAGTTACCAAAAGTCACCTATAAATGAACTTAATTCAAATTTGATGCAGCTTTCCTGTCTCAGGAGAACTGATGACTGATGTGACCATTTGGGGACACACACTGCAAACACCACATAAAAAGTAGAGATGTTTGAAGCACAGCACTCTAAATACACCCACCAGCAAACAAGTTTGGATTAGATGACTCTCCTTTTGACGGTTGCCTGCAGCCACACCTGTCTTCAACCCAACTGTCAAATACAGATCTTGACCAAGGCATGCAGAAATTCTGTAACATTTATAACACTGAAATACTTTTCAATAAGCATTCTAGGTATGATCATTCTGATCTCAACTGATTGCATTCACTCCCTGAATCCATAAGGAAGAATTTCATATACTGATGTACCCAATCTGAACTAGGAGACACTGAGCAACTGAGGAAGACTTTAAGGAGCCTGTCAAAAACAGCAATTTTTTTTTTTAATTCAAATAATTGAGGTGAAAACATCAGGATAAGCTTGAAGAAGTGCAATGCAATGCATTTTTGATTCAGATCCTCACACCTACAAGACTTGATTACCATGAGCATTGTTAAAATTCCCACAACTTTAGACTTTTCATACACAGGATCAACATTCACAACGCATTTACTCATCTTTCACCTGCAAAATCTGATTGCAGAAGAATGTTCAAAACAGTTCACAAATCGCATAATTAACATTTCAAAATTTGTTCACGCTAGGAAATCTTCAAGCGAAGGAAGGAAGAAATGAAGCTGATGCCAGTAGAGGTTTCAGAACTTAGATAAGAACATGCAATACTGTTGAATAAATGTACAGCAGGGAGTGCTGCAAGGGACACAGAGGATGGTAGGGCTGAATGCAACAAGAAAAAATATTGACAGAAATTTATCCTTAGCTATGAAATACATTTTCCTCCCAGTTCTGCTAGTATTGCCTATGCACAACTTATTCAGTGTAATCCTGCCTCAAAATCTGAAGATAAGCCAAGGAACAGAAATACTAGAGCTTATTGCTACTATTGCTATAATACAAAACAGAACACCAAAATATTTGATGGAAAGTGTTATTTACAACTAGGAAAACATCAATTTGCAAAATCAGCTTTATTGCCAGGTATTTTTTCCTCATTCTGTTGAACCTTCAAACTACCTTTGTCAGAGATGGGAAACAAATTATTTAATTTCAGAAGGAAAACTAACTTCTTTAGGCAGCCTTCTTCAGACAGAGGCACTTTACAACAGCAGTGCTGCTGTAAACACTTACTGGATTCACGGCCAGCAGAGACTACCACAGTTGCTAAGCAACATTTCCTAGTTTCATGACAATTTTGACATTTGCCATTTGGGAATATTCATTAGAACCTAACACTCTTCTAATAACCCAGTCTCCTTGCTCTCCTTTTCCAGAGATCTATAATGCAATGATTGCGTAACATCAGATACCAAATACAAAGTCAGCATTTCACAACTGTTTTATGAAATGCAATCAAGTAGATTTTATACCAGTGAATGCTTTTTCTTTATATATACAAATCCGCCTATACAATTCTGTTTTGGTGATCCTCTCCCATACTTTTTTTCCCCCCAAGCCTGCACATTAAGCCATCAATAATCAGAGGTAGCAAAATAGAGGGGGAAGAATCTTTCCTCCTATGATTTTTTAACTATTTATTTTATTTGCAGAAGATATACATAACTTAGAATATTTGCATGTGGCAAGAAACAGCCATCATCGTGCTACAGAAACCCAATTCGGTTTCAGCAACTGTCTTGCCTTTTCTGAATTTTAGTTTTTAGACACAAGGTAAGCAAGAACAGAAAGTAGAGACTTGCATTCATAGTGTGGTTCAGGCCCAGCCAGCAACCAACCGGCACTGCAGAGAAAGAGGCTTTGTTTTTATTTCTTATGTAAGTCAGTCTAGTTCAGGACTTAACAGTAGAACAACCTTCTCGGGGATCTGCTGCCAAGCCACATCAAGGCAGACATTGAGAATGAACTGTAAATTTTTGTGTCCAGAAACTGCATGATCAATTTTAAGTCTATTCTGCCCTTTCTTTTGTTTGGGGATCTTCTGTACTGAGAGGTATACATGTACTGTAGTCTTCAAGGAAAGCGATGTTTTAGAGACATTTCTGGATAACTCCCTGAAAACACCAGTCTGAGAACACTACCTTGCTTCAAAAACCAGACATAACAGCTCTCTGAAAGAACAAGGCCTTAGTTCTCTGCTTTCTATGAATACATAAACCCCACTGCTGTGATGCTGTCACTACCCGAACTCTCCCACTGGAAGGCAGAATTGCCTGGCAGACCAATTAGATGGCTTTATTTACCAGAACATTCTTAAGCATCTTCAGGGAAAAAGAAATTCCCTGATTTTAGATGATATAACTGGATTGCCCATCTCCAGCTGGAAGTATCCTTTCCAAATGCCTTGATAAAGGTAAATGATGAAGAATATGTTGCACACGTTATTTTTTCAGCCATTTGAGAAGAGAGGGTTTGACGAGACACTTGCAGCTGACATTCTAACAGTCTCTGGTCTGGACACAAACCACTGAAATTTTTGCATGCAGGTACTTCTGCAGAGGACTTCTGAAGTCTGGCAACTTGGTGCATGAAAATGCCCAACAAATCATAAATATATTTTTGGCAGTAAGTCTGTATTAAAAAGCTTCCCTACAGTTAGTCATTTTTTCTTGCAAACTCACACTGACGCAGGTCCCTTTTAAGACTGGATTTCTGTGATCATTAAAATTATTTAAAGAAAGTTGGTTACTCACACGGGCGATGTCACTTGGACTAACCTTTCAATCACCAGTCTCTATGAACAAGGTGCTCTAGCTGCTAAGTAGCTTGCATTTATCTTGTGTTGAGGGATGACCAAGTATCAACAGCCATATTTGTAGTAAAGCACTAATACTAGGAGTGTGAAAAATTTTATGTGAATTACAGCTTATTGTTAATATTAGAGGAATGTGGACTTCTAAACATAAGAACATGAAATTAAAATCTGCAGACTTTCTATTCAGTCATCTATTCTCCATGACCAAGACAGAATCCATACTTGTGTTTCCTCAGTATCTTAGAGAAAGGTCCTTGAGGAAATGAGAAAAAAGTTATATGCAGAATGTCTTCCTGACAATTCTCCTGAACACAACAGGCTGCAAGTTTTCCCTGCGTAGGTTTCTTAGATTACACAAATGCAAAAGGTAAAGGAAGAACGCAGAGATGCTCCACCTAATAAATCATCACCTCTGCCTTTTAGAATAAGAAGCTACAGGCTCAAATGAATCAACTCACACTTCCAGAATTATTTGTGTCTTGAATTAGCTCTTCACTAATGACCCCAATGAGGCTTGCAACTATGCAGGATGCAGAAGAAACACTCTGAAAGGCATTCCTGGCTTTAAACTTCACATCTAGGATGGCAGGTTTTAATTTTTCTTCCTCTAGAATTCTTTTCAAAGACGGCTACACATCCCAGTTTGCAGTCACTCAACACCATCAACTTCTGGACAGAAGTAGCTCAGCCAGCACTATTTTGTTGATGCCCACTGATAAGATTGTAGATACTAGCCTAGTGAACAAGGGAAACATATATATATGGAGATACACAATCCTCCTAGGACCCATACCTCTTCCTGCGCAGAAAAAGTGGGTCTAGAGCCACTTCCAATGTCAGTGTTGCATTCTTAGAGGAAAGGATGGAAATAAACAAAAGCAAAACACATTTCTTCCAGAAAGGAGGTCATTGTTTTGCTTGCTACTGCAAATCTTTAACAATAAAGGAAAAGGAGACAACATTACAAATTCATGAAGCATTGACAGTCTGCATAAAACATCGAGCTAGCATTCACAGTAGTATACACAATGCCAAAAAGAAAAGGAACTGAAGATTTAGCTTACCCAATACACTATTCGGCAATGATTTTGCCAGAGCAGTCCATAAAAGGTTTTTGAGCCTGGACATAAAAACAATGGCCAGGCTATAATGATACTGCCAGCTCTGGTTAATACTTGGTCCATAAAATTTTTCCAAGCTACTGTCTGGAGAACTCAAAATAGCTCCACACAAAACATCCTTAATTTTTACCATGGTGGGAGGGAGAAAAGCAGTTGATGAAGCAAAAACTCAGGAGCACCATCATCACAAACACAGAAGTGCATGAAGAATTTATACAGCTATTTTAGACTGCTTGCCTTCCCAAACTCCATACAAAATTATATGGAGAAAAATGCATCCAGAGTCCCTCAGAGAGCTCACCTACAATAAACTTCATTTTCCTTGTCTAGAAAACTTCCCAAATGCCACCCAGAGTTATATGCCAAAAGCAGACACTACGAATTATACTCAGGAACGCCTCCACTGACAAATGGTATAAAAGCCTCAAAAGGAAAGCGGTCTTAAGTTTTGATGGTTTAAGTTTAGCTGTAGTATTTCAACCTCCAGGAAGTTTCTATTCAGACACCTTGAACATCAAAAGGAATATTCTGAATGTAGCTCCTCCACAGGCTGACTTTTGTCTGGTGAACCAGCAAGCCACAATGCTTGTTTGCTTGCTTCCTGGAAAGAAAGGACTGCAGTTTCACCTTATCCTAAAAATCAAAGGCTAAATTTCTCTTTGAATGACTGCAGACATCAATATACATCCTTTCTTCCGTGTGCTGGCACGTAACATCGATCAGGAAACAGCTCAACTTTTTGCAGACTAACTCCAGACTCTCCTGAAGATTCTGTATGTGACCATCTCTCTCCAAGTTTGCATTTGTGATTAGGAAACAATCTTATTTAAGTGCTCAAAAGGTGAACATAAAGTAGGTCATACGAATTTGTCACCATGGAACCTTCTTGGGGAAGAATTTCTCTAAGTAACAGAACACTGAAGAAAGGGTAGCAGAAGCTATTGAACTAGATAACCTCCTGAGAATCCTTCTAATCCATGTTCTTTGGAAGATATTACTAGCTTCTTTCCAATCTTGTACAGACAGTTTTCACTGGCGCTGTACAAGAAACTACGGATCCTTGAAGGGACACTTTAAAAACATTTTGAGAGGACAAATGTACCCTACAAGTTCCATTTTCTCCCTTGAAAGAAGGCAAATTTTTGTGAAGTCTTCAGTGAGTATTCAAGATTGAATGTGCCAGGATAGTGTTAAAAGGCACCCTCCTCACACCCATCTATGAGTAAACTGTTAACAGAACACTATAGCTGTGACAATTTGATTTCAAAAAGCAGCCTTCCAAAAGGATGACATTAGGATGTTAACCAACAGTACTGCCAACCTCCCAAAATGCTTACAGTACCTTTCCTCAAATGGCAAGACCTCCTAAATATCACAGTGGCAATGAACTGGTGTTAAATCGAGTTGACGACAAATACAGAATCAGAGTATTCTTTTCTGGCATTTAGCCTAGATTAATGTGAAGTTTTTCCTCACCTTTCGCAGATGCTGTCTTATTAATCTATGCTAGTATTGGTCCAGCAAATGACGTGGTTATAAAGGTAAATGTGGCTACAACAGTGTAAACCACAGGTAACCCTTGAAAAAAGGAAAACACCACATTTTTTTATTCTGTTTATGAGGTACTTTGGCAATAGGCCATCTTTCTGTATCAGCATATCCATCTTATGGAGGATAAAGAATCTTATTTTGAATAAACAGTATAATTATAACACCTAATAGTCTTTTGGTTTTGCCTGAAAGAAGCCTTCATCCCAATAAAAGTTTTTTTTCTTCTAAAAGAGTGATACCTAATAAGGTTTCTCCTGCAGATTAGGTGAGTTGTATGCTTTTCCTCTTTTGTAGAGATTTCCTTATCAACATTGTTTTGTTGTTAATGTTTAATACAAATGACAGAATTTGTTTAATACTGACTAGTCTGGTAGACAACACACCTTTTTCCTGCCAAATATATCTGTCTGGAACTACATCAGAACTGGAGGTAGCTATGCTTCCTGATGGACAGTATTAGGATATTCTCTCCAAAATGCTAATGGAGAGAAACAGATTCTGCTTAGCAAAATCCTCACGACAGTGACAGAAAACTGCTTCCTTCACTGTTTTTCCCATTGAGTTTGTCAATCAGACTGATGGATCTTCTCACTCTTCATCTCAGTAGTTAAGAGACAATCCTTTCTGTATCCTTTTTGCTGGCACTGTGTATTTTTTTGCTTCACAGCAAGATCCAAATTTAGTCCTTTTAGATTCTTTTCATCATGTAGAGCATTATTTGAGATAACAGCCCTCTGACAGCAGGACTCTGGGTTTATTCTTTCAAGCAGTCTTCTTAACTTGAAGGCTTATACATGTTTGAAATCCTGACTTCACAAGGGGCCTCTCAGACACCTCTGCTTTGTTGGGTGGAACTCCGCTGTCTCAGTCGGAGTGAGTTCAGCCTATGACCAGTGTACCAGATTCTAAATCGTGAGATCCAAAACTACCCATCAGAGTTCCGTCTCAACTGAGACGCAACTGTGGTGACATTGCTAGCATGACACAGCTCTGGTTCACTCTGCAACTGCTCAAAGATGATGAAAGTTCATAGGAAGAGTGAGGAATGAGCTTTAGAGTCTCTTACTCAATGTCTCAGAATCCTGTTGACCAATGCCTTACAGCCACAATAGCTTCAGAAGAGCTGAGTAACAGTTTCAGTCAGCCCAAGTTCTTCCATCTTACTTTCCACTCTTATCCAAGCAAGGAATTCACTTCTTTATTAGGCAGAAGAGGTTTTACGCAGAGGGTCTGCCAGCACTTCTTGGAAGATCTTCCTGCAAAACGTTGGAAAAGGTCCTGCTACAGTCTGAGACCTTTAGAGGACTTGAGACTTCTTCATGAAAAAAAAAATAGGATCTTCTACATGCTCAAATTTAAGAAGAGACAAGATCTACTGTTTCTCTATTTGTGGCTTTCTTCATGTTCTGCATTGTATTTGAATAAGCTGAGGAAATAAAAGGAAGACAGACCTCATGCAGGAGGCATTTTGAACTGAAGTTAGGCTTGGAAACAGAAGGGTGTTTATTCAGTCAGACTAAATGACGGTGTGAGAAAACCACCTCACGTTACACCACAGCTTCCACGCATTTATAGCTCACTCTCATTGTTATTCTACATGCACATAGCTTTCTCTAAAGCCAACATAATAGGAATACCTTCTAAATTCAGTAAGAGAGCAGACTCCAGGCCCCTCCAAACCAAAGCAAAACTTAACACACAAAAACTATGTAATGCCCTTGGAAACAAATAGTTTTTCATTTTTATGTGTCCTCGTTAAATATGGTTCTTCCCCAAAAACATTAAGAATTCTGTTCTACAATTACCACACATTTACAGGATTGTTGACACTGAAGTAAAGCATCAACGTGCGTTTTTGCAGTGAAAAATCCTACATTCATGTTCCTCAGCTCCTCATTTCCATCCTATGCCATTTCTACTGTGTTGGCAGAACAGTTTGTAAACACAGCACAGTGAGCTCTCTCTCTGTCATGGTTTAACCTCAGCTAGCAATTAAGTACCACACAGCCGCTCACGCACCTCCCCCTCCTCCTCCAGTGGAGGAGGGGAATCGGAGGAAAAGACAAGGAAGCTCATGAATTGAGATAAGAATAATTTTAAAATGGAATATAAATTAATATTATAGTGATGCTAGTAATATTAATACTACTATTAATAAGTAATTCAAATTACAGACAATAAAACATCATGCAACTGCTCACCACCTGCCAACTGATACACAGCCAGGTCCTGAGTAGTGAGAGTCAGAGCCAGAAAGCCCGAAGGCAATCACAGCAGAGTACGAACGAGCCCCGAACGAGCCCCATGAGTGACAGCATGACCAGGAAAGCCAACAGACCTACCAACTCACTAAAAAAGAGCTAGCTAGGATGACAACAAATAAGCAAGTAACCAAAGGAGCTATGGCCCCCCCCAGCCCACTCTGCTTATGTACCAAGCATGACGTGTTGTGGAATGACATACTCTTTTGGTCAGTTTGGGTCAGCTTTCTGACCTGTGTCCCCCCACACTGCTTGTAATGAGAAAGTTGGGAACACAGGTGCAGTGTCAGAAGCAGAAAGAGACCTTGAATTACTGCAAGCACTCCCCAGCACCAGCTAAAGAGACACCTTATCAGTACTATTCTCAGGGTAAATCCACAAACACAGCTTCATACCAGTCACTGTGAATAATATTAACTCTGTCCTGACTAAAATCAGCACAATCACTAAGCCATCACAACTAAAGCTGAGGAAATAGACTGGGTAAACACACAAAAGCAATTCAACACCATGGAGAGAACTTGCAGTATAGTTTCAAGAGACCCAAGTCCTAAGATGACATTTTCTTCATATGTTTTATGGATCAAAAGCAAAGTCCAAATCAGTATTACCCTTGTGCTCTGAAGGGCAAAGATTACATGGGCTGTACTAGCTTGGTAACACTTACAGATTCATGAAAATTTCATGTTGTATGTCAAGGAAGGCTTATTTAATCTCTCAAAAGGACTGGGGTGAAGAATTCTTCAGTATCATTTCCAAATTTTGACTCAAATAAGAAGCCTTGCCCAGTTTTGCAGGAAGACAACTAATAAGGAACATGGATTATCACAGGTAAAATTCATATATATGAGCGAGAAACACCAGCACTACAGTTTTGTTCCATCTAATTTCTACAACGACAGCTCAGAAAAGCTTAGAAACAGATTTTGCAATAAAGTCTTAAAGGTATAAAGGTCCCCTACCTTTCCAAAACAAAATTGGAGGAATTTCATTACGTTTCTAGTAAGAACTTTAAAATCAAATCGCTTCACCTCTTCTCTGACAATGGGAAAACACTCATCTGGAATAATACACTTCCAATGGTGTATTTCCAATTATGTAACAACCTAGTGATTGAACTCCCAAACAGTAATGCACAGTAATGAAGGTGATTGATGAAATAAAACACCTGCAGAAAACAAGCTGCTTTTTTTCATCTTTTGTAAAATACATGACACTATCATGTTCTGACAGAAATGACAATATACTTGTGAATCTTAACTAGAAAGACTGAAATCCAACTGCAAGTTACCCTCAACTTCAAAATGCTTTATATCAAAACCATCTCTATTCCTTGGGACTTAAACTGCATTGCAAATCAAGAAGCAACACTTTGAGCAAGCTGTAAGCTTAGAAAGCACCTGCTTAGGTTGGTGTTCACAGAAACCTCCTCACTCACACAGTTGGTACCCAGATCTAAAGTTTTGTGAAATCTCTTAACGTTTTCATAGAACCACAGAACGGTTTGGGTTGGAAGGGACCTTAAAGCCCATCTAGTTCCAACCCCCTGCCATGGGCAGGGACACCCTCCACTAGGGCAGGTTGCTCAGAGCCTCATCCAGCCTGGCCTTGAACACTGCCAGGGATGGGGCACCCACAGCTTCTCTGGGCAACCTGTTCTAGTGGCTCACCACCCTCTCCAGAAAGAATTTCTTTCTCATATCTAATCTAAATCAAGATAATTAGTGGAAGTCCTGCCACTATTGGTTTTATACTTCTCAGATGTTAAGCGTAATGAAAGTACCTATTTTATTCACTGTAAATTTTCTTCTGTTTGGCAAGCCAGTAATGTATGTGTGGCTGCAGTGAAATCAGCTACAGGAGACCCCTTGTAATAGGATTAAAAGTGATTTTATTATGGAACAAAGTATTATGAGACCAAAAAAAAAAAAAAAAAGTCCAGTATTTTTTATTCAGTTATTTTGCTTAAATTTTCATCATGCCCCTTTTGTGGGCAATCTTGGTGGGGTTTCTTTCTCTTGTTTTCTTTGATAACTTGTTCTACACATTTAGTAGGAAAGAAAAATGTGTTAGGATTTTCTAAGATTGTAAATTAGAACCAAATTTGATGTGTCTCATATGCTGAACTTGTGTAGAGACCTCACCAACATTTCATACCATCATGGTGGTGAAACTGGCTGATCAAGAAACTCCTCAATCGGATGACCAAAAAGCTTCTTCTCCCTATGTGCACATATTGTGACAGCTACATGACTGGACAGAACAGTCCAGTTAGGACTGTTAGGAGCAAACAAGTCATGTAGCATATGACAGCACAAATTCTTTAGATACAGTATGCAGAGAGTCTATAATAAATAATAATCAATATAAATAATCTTTTTACAAGGGCAGGTAGTGACAGGACAAGGGGTAATGGGTTTAAACTGAAGGAGGGGAGATTTAGATTGGATATCAGGAAGAAATTCTTTCCGGAGAGGGTGGTGAAGCACTGAAACAGGCTGCCCAGAGAAGCTGTGGGTGCCCCATCCCTGGGAGTGTTCAAGGCCAGGCTGGATGAGGCTCTGAGCAACCTTGTCTTGGGGAGGGTGTCCCTGCCCACGGCAGGGGGGTTGGAACTAGATGGGCTTTAAGGTCCCTCCCAACCCAAACCATTCTATGACATTAATTTTATACCAAGGCCACAATACATTCACATATAAAAGTTTGACTAGTCAAATTGCACGGCATGATGCAAAAGAGGTTTGGGAAGTAGATGCTGCTATTTTATGCATTCGGCCTTTCATGTCAGAGATACTTTACAATAACATTTGGTCATTGTGCTTTTGCGTAGACTTTGTTTTTTATCCCCAGTCAGCAACTAAGCACCAGACAGTTGCTCCCTCATTTCCCCTCTCCCCCAGTGGGATAGGGGAGAGAACTGGAGAAAAAGATCAGAAAACTCATGGGTTGAAATTGGAACATTTAATAATTGAAAATAAATTAAATAAAATAATGATACTAATACATGAAAATAATGTTACTACTACTACTAATAGGTAATGAAAAGGAAAACAGCAATTAGGAAAAAAACCCCAAAGAAGTGATATAACCACTCACCACCTGCCAACCAACCCTGAGCAGCAAGAGAACACCCTCCAGCCAACTCCCCCCCAACTTATATACTGAGCATGACTTTTTATGGCATGAAGTATCCCTTTGGGCAGTTTGGCTGTGTCTCCTCCCAGCTTCTTGTAGACAACAAGTTGGAAACACAAATGCAGTATGAGAAACTAAAAAGTGCTTGGCTTAAGAAAACATTGCTTAGCAACACCTAAAACATCAGTGTGTTATCAGCATTCTGCTCTGCACAATTTTTAAACACAACCTCATACTAGCTACACTGAAGAAAATTAACTCCATCCCAACCAAAACCAGCACAACCTAATGAGCTTATACTAAAGATTTAAAGCAGTGGTGGTGTCGGTTCAGGTGCACAGTGTTGACTCAGGTTCGCAGTGTTCACTGACTTCAGCACCTGTGCAGGCGCTTTGTCTGGACCAGCTTTCTTGATGATCTTGACAGCAGTGCTGGACTTCCAAACAGGTTCTTCTCAAAACTCACACAATTGTAAGCTGACTTTACTATTCAGAACCAATTCAAAAGCCTGAAGTTTAAGCACAGGTACTAACATGTTTGGGTGTTGTTTTGTTTGTTTGTTTAATAGCTAAGAAATCCTAGGAATTTCCATCTTGCTTAAGCGCACAATTCCCAAACAGAAGATTGCTGCTAGCAGTACGACAGCCTTCCCAAAAGATGCAGAAGCTACAACAGTATCACAGCAATACCTCAAAGTGTGAAGAAAAAGTTCCTATCAACAAGTTTCAAGCTACCACATATGATGCGTGAGAACAGAATAGTTAATTACCACAGCTGTTTGGGAAAGGAGTTTCTTTTCCATTTTACCATCACTAGAGTACTCATCACCAAAGTGCTTCCATCTTCCCCTAAGGAAAGTCAGCAGCAAACAGGGACTAATAAGTCAATGATGCATGCCGCTTTCATCAACAGACTTGAGATTTTGAAAACAATAATAATCATTGTGCTTAGAGATTAAAAAATGGTCATATTTTGGAAATAAGCAAACAGCATTGTACCTATTAAGGGATAAATTATGGTAAAGCTATTTCCAGCTCAAGTATATCAGTCAGTCTTTTATCAGGTTTGCATTCATTAAAGTGCTTTCATTATTCTGTAGGCTGTTGTTCCAATATCCTTGTTAAATTAATGCTAGTTCTTTGTTAGAAACAATCTCTTCAGAAGATGGAAGCAAACCTTCCCTTAGGGGAAGCTCATCTTCCATACTAAGTCAGAAATAATCATGGCATATCCAAACCAAGTGATAGCCTGCATCATCCAAGTTGCTTATGCTCTAACAGAATCAACGCTGAAAAACTGCTATTTTCAGTAAGGGTAATATATTCATTGTTTGCAGCACAGATTAGCTGACCTTTCCTAAGTAGAGTTCAAATCTATTCAGAGTATCTAAACAAGGCTTCACCCTCCCCGCTATGAGGTTGCTGATGGAGAACACCAAGGACCTCTTCCCCTCTCACCCCAATACACACGTAATGAGTGCAGGCCTATACCGCAACCAGTAACTATGCTTGAGACGGATCACAGGCAAGATCACCACATCACTTAAGTTCTAAAGCAAGGCAGCATAAAAGTTGCGCTGTCCACGGCCTTAAATATTGTTCTCTTTGGTTAAAAAAAAAAAAAAACCACACAAAAAACCACCCCCAAACCCACCAAAGAAAAAAAACCAACCCAAAACAAACCCCAAATCCACCACACAACAGAAAAGCCAATAAAGCAGACTCAAATGTTAAGGGAAAACATTACATAAGATGAAATTTTAGGGCAGGTCTGTCCACCAACTGAGAGAGAAATAAACATAAAAAAAGAGAAATAAAATTGTAAATAAGACAAGGTCGCTGACTACACATCACTAGGATTAATGATGTTCTGTATTTTACTTTTCTTGACCATAAGGGTTTTCATTCAAAAGTTACAAGTTTTGCTGGATGGAGATTAAGCTTTATCACTGTCCTTTCACAAGGCAGGGGGAGCATCCAGAATCACTGCAACGTGCCCAGTGAAAAATATCAAACTGCTAGAATTGAGGAAGACATTGTGAAGCATGACAACAAAACCAACCTTTTCTAGCCTCCTCAGACAATTAAATGTCCTTAGCCATTCATTCGTTGAAACCAAAAGGTGCTTGGCTAATGCAAACCTGGCTAACTTTCTTGACGTCATCATCTAAATACCTTATCTGGCTAAGAGCCACAAGATGAGACAGTCCAGAAATTATTCCTGGGCGTAAGATCCGGACATTGCATTTTTGGTGTGACGTCTCACCACGTCAGCATTAGGCTGCGCATAGTTTAGCTAAATACGTAGCCAGCTCCAAATCAAACTAGTGATTAAAGCTGTAACAGTCACTACTAGGTAACTGTATCTAAGAACCAGAAATTTAGGCTACATGGAAGACTCCATGCCAGCACTATCCCATGCCAGCTGGTGGCAGAACTGCCACAGCAGGCAAGTCACACATCAGCTGTTCCAAATCCATATGCCATCTACGTGTCATAGGTTGGCCATTATTATGATGTGTCTTTTTTAAATATTGCTTGGTCTGTCTTCAACTTCCCACTACTTCCCTCTTTCCCTCTGCCCCCAGATTGGAGAGCCTATTTTAGTAGTAATTTTTGCTTCTTGAAGAAACTTATTCAAATTAATTAGTGCTTCTACTTCTTTCTTCTAAAACATAGCCTGCAGATCAAAGGAAAGGATTATTCCACTCTGCTTGGCACCTGTGAAGCAACATCTGAAGTATGGCAATTCCACTTCTGGGATTCAGAATGTGAAAGAGAGAGTGATAAGCAGGTCCAGTGGAGGACCACCAAGATGGCTGGAGAACAGGACAGATGAGGGGAGACTAGTGAGCTGAATTTGCGCAGCACGAATAATAGATAGCTAAGTGAGGAGGGCTAATTGCTCTCTTCAACAACCTAACTGACGTTCAGAAAGAAGACAAAGCCAGACTGTTTTCAGAGATGCACAGCTCTGCTGACAAGAGGAAACACATACAGCTTACAGCAAGAGAAATTCCAGAGAGATAGCAGAGAGCAGCTCTTCACTACAGGGGTGGTCAAACACCCAAACAGCTTGTCCAGAGTGGCTGTGGCATCTCCACCTTTGCCAATTTCCAAACCTCACCTTGACAAACCCTGGAGCAACCTGATCTAATTTTGAAGTTGTCCTCCTCTGAAGAAGATGTCAGACTAGATGACCTCCAGAGGTCCCTTCCAACCTCAATCATCAGTTAAAATTTTAAATTATTTTACAGTTGTGTTCTTGAGCCAGAGTGATTTTTGGGATGCCTTTTTCCAGGACCATTTTTCATTTTTCAACACTGTAAAAAACCCCTGTGACAACAGGACTGTAACCAGTTGGTTTTTTTTTTATAATTTTTATTTCTATTACAGCACATCAGCAGTAATTCTAATAATATTCTTCTGCGTTTACTAAATCTCTCAGTTGTTCCTCCATTATTTTTCCCCAGGATTGATGTGAGGCTAAACAGTTATTTAAAACATCCTGCTTGACCTTTTAAAATAAGAAGCCTTCAAGGTCTTCTGGCACTTCCACTGTATTTTAAGAGTTATTGGGAGGGACACGTCAGAAAAGAAATATTTTCAACCAACTCTTTTAGAACTCCAGAGTGCAGATTACAAAGACCTGCTTACAGACAGTTCTTTGTTAAGAACTGTCTATCACGGACTCCTTAGTATCTTCCTTGTAACTTTTACATTTCAAGTACTGAAGTTGCCTGCAAGATAGTATAATGTAATCTCACTGCTATCTTAGGAAAACAAGAATACTCGGTTTAATCTTCTGCCTTTTCTTTTTTCACTATGAACGATGTTATTGTTAAAAATTGGTGAAGAATTATAACAGTAACATAGGTGAGAACCTCAGCTTTGTTATCTTTTGCCTTACTAGTCAAGGTTTTCTCCCAAGAACATTTCTTTCTTTTAATTGGTTTTCTATACTTTTCATATGCCACTCAATGCCATTTCTCCTCTACCATCCTTGCACTTCATAAAAAGGAGGGAGGGGCCCTGAATTGCTTCCTTCACACTGCAATGAAAGTCAGACTGATTTTAACAGAATTTGCCCTTTAGGGACAAACTTTAGAAGTTGCAGTTAAGAACTATAATATAATTTATTTGGGCAAAGCTTCCACATACCTATGTATCCCATAAAAATCTTAAACTATTAAACAAAAAGTTATCAAAGGTTTCAAAGTAAATGAGCGAGACTATTTGAGTTTAAAATGGCAGCGATGGGGACTAAAGAGTATTAGAGACATTCTGAAATGGGCCATGTATTAAGGCCAATGGAGAATATGTAAATGTATCAGCAAAGGGAACCAAAACTGATTGATACTGAGGAAGGGAAATTTCATGAGAAGAGAGAGGTATACTTCTGCACTGATATGGATGGCAGAGTAAAATGCTGCATGCCAACAACTTGGGCCAAATGAGTCTTTTGTATCTATCTGCCTACTTTGCCTTTCTACCTTTTCAGTTTTATTCTCTTCAATTAAGCTCATTTTTTCTCTATCTGAACCAGGCCCACCTACTGCCAGTTCCACATCCACAGCTTGAGCTGATGTCTACCTATAAGCAACTGTGTTTTCCTTGGCCTGTTCATGCATCTCCAATTCTCTCATTTCTCTAGCTCAAAGACTTCCCAGATCCAGTAATTTTGTTTTAACCATCTCCATTTTCCAGTCTCCCACCCTGTCATAACATTTTTGACTCGTAAAACAGAAACAACACAAACACATTTGGGCAGAACCAGCACATCTGCCCCATGCAGCCATTTCACGCACTACACGTAGAGCCACGATACGGTGCATTATGTAATTAGCAATAGCGCCATTCTGTTAAAATTTGCTGCTCTAAGGCAAGCTTATTGCCTTCTGAAGAAGAAAGAGGGAAATCAGATAAACATCATATTCTGATCTGTCTCCCTGGGTGCAAATACGCCTTTTTTAAATTTACATAAAGGCACTTGAGAATGTACATGTGTACTAAAAGATACACGGACAACAGTTTGGTGTCCAATACTTTCAACAGCTTTGCCGTCTCAAAAAGAGGATAATTCAAACTACAACCAGGATAATGAAGATTCTTCATAATACCATGAAGCCAAAAAACCACCACTGGTGGATTCAACCTTTGTAATTCTGCACCCTTTTCAGAGGTAAGCTCGCAGTACTGCTAAGCCTCCATGTGCATCAACTCTTGTCACAACAGAGACAAAACCAACACTGTAGCAAAACAGCAGAGGTTTGAACCAAAAAACCCCAGCAACATTAGCAGCAAAAACTACATACTCGAATTTCTAACATTTTTTTAAAGTCTTCAGTTTTACTTAAGTAAACATTTTAAAATAATTGCTAGTTCATGTTCCCCCTAACAACAGTAACCCAATAATAGTTACAGCCAGAACAAATGACTTCCGGGCTTCCCAGAAAACGCCTCTGATAATTAAATTTAATTCCTGGCATTATGCCAAAGTGGGGGATGGGCACCTAAGTGAAAAAAATAACTTTAAAGGCCTCTAAAACATTAATGCAGAAAACGAGTTACTCCTCTTACCTGGTGAGAAGGCGGCACGTGCAAAATGAGCTTCCTCCTCTGAGTAAGCCACTGACATTAGCTCATTTGCATAAGTATCACGAGCTACAAGTAGACTTCCAGGTCGGCCATCTTGATACTGAGCTCTTGTTTTGTTTACGTAGCTGCATGAGTACTATTTTTGAGCCAGCCTGAGCTATGCTGTTGCACCTCTCAGCTAGTAGCCTACATCTGCTTGTTAAAGCCTGCTGGAACTCCCACTCCTCCACACAAGTGGCTGAAGGTGTCAGGATTGCCCCTGCAGCACAACGAGCATGCCACAGCCTCCAAGGGAACGTTGCAACTGCAAGTGCCTCCAGTCGGACTCTTTGTACTGCCTTCTGTGCTGCCAACTATTAGCACTGCAGCAACTATGTGCAGTGAAGTACCTCCCACATACCACCCTGTAGTACCAACAAGCATACATTTATTACAGCACAGCGCAAGACAGCACACTAAAATACGAAGAAAGCTGAAATTTCCTCAGTATTTTCACTTACTAGCAATCTAATTACACCTAGGTTCACCTTTTCACATTCGGCAGTGCGGCTCTCTCGGTCTAGAAACCGGAGTGCTCCTGCAATCCGCGCACAGCGCAGTCCATGACACATGTTAGCTGCTGCCGCCGCGGAGCCAGACTGCAGTTACAGCTAGCCGGCGCCAGTAAAAATTTACATAAAGGGGGCCTCATTTCAAGACTAAATTGCAGCAGAGTATTGCTGAGCAAAGCCTTTTCCCCGCCCCTGCCAGACTACTACGGGTTCTAGAATATATTGTCTGGTTATTTGCTTACTAATAATCCAGATTCACGTCAAAAGCCAAGTTCTGCTCTTATTGTTTACAGAAACGAACCCTGACAATAGTCTGCAAAGGGAATTCCACCTTGAAGCCTGTTCCTAGTAGGACTGCTCCACACTGCATTGTTCACAGCACTTTGGCAGCGCTCTGTAGCAATTGCAATAACACCGAGTATGCTCCATGCTCAGCAACCAGCTTTTCTTAAACTGGTATTTCCAGTATTTCACAGCCTACCAAACCCAAGTAAGCATTAGCTCCAAGTACAACCGATCCATTTTTAACCTAATGCTGACAGGTAACATGCCTGGCCATTTTATTCATTGTTCCCATTTGGCATTTAATTTGTCTTCATTAGGCAAATGAAGAACAAAAAAATCCCCCATCCAGAGCTGTGGGCTTTATCTTTTCAAGTACCTACAAGGTTCAGTGACAGGTAGAGGCAGAAGCTCAGATTTCAGCCTCACTCCAACTTCAAAGTTGAACCCTCAATTCTTACTTTTGTCCTTTCAGCCAAACCCCAATTACATTAATAAATTATATTTTACAGATGCTTTTTCTAAAAGTCACTGGACTTTTTTTGGGGAAAGAAGGAAGTCAGGCTTTGCTTACTAAGTGTGCGTATGTAAAGGACACATCATCCGCCAACACTTTTTTCCCCGACATTTGCTGCCTTATGAAAAGCTCTTAAAGCATGAAACAACTCAGTGCAAATAAACATAGTATGCATTATACTAACTGTAAACATGAATTTGTGGAACCCTAAATAACATGAGAGAACTGTAAACCGCAGGGAGGTTTGGCTAGTTACACATCCAGCAGTACTGCTGCAGTTGCAGCCTGGCACCATTTGTGGAAAAGGGAAGTGGTGGAGACAGCGATGCTTGTCGGCTGCAGCAGGGCAAAGACAGCCAGCTCAGGATCAGAAGAGCCTGCTTCGTGCCAGGACCGCTTCTAGTTCCCTGCATTGTTCCTCTTTAGAATGCCAACAGTGTCGAGGCTATATGTAGTCAAATTACTTTATATGTCCCCTTTTCCACTGTGAGCGCAGTTTGCTGTACGCCTGGTTCCAGGTTATTTGAGCATAACACAGTTTGCTCATCTGTAATGTCAAAAAGATACCGACTTTGTGCCTGAAAGTCTTTAGTAATGCAAACTACTCTTCACTGGTTGTTACAATTCAGCTTCAGCTGTTGCATCCAAAAGTCTGAAGTGATGTGTAAGGAAAAACTAATTATTTTTCCAGAATGAGTGTCACGTTAAAGTGACAGGCATTAACTGCACAAGCCATCTCATACTGCTCTGCTTTTACGTCATGCGTAGCTTTTGATTCATCCTTTCAGACAGATTTCTGTATGTTACAACATTCAAGCACTGTGCAGAATACAACTTTGAGTGATGCTGTTGTCATTTGCAGAATGAATCATCACATGAACAGCCTGAGAGCTTAAAAATAAAGGGCACCAATGCTGCTTTAAGAAAAGCAAACCGAAAAACCCCTTGTGTCTCCCACGTACAGCCACCACCACGCCACTCCCCTCCCCCCCCCAAGCTCTACAGCCTTGTGCACTAATACCAGAATAACAGTATCGTTCTCCACACAGTAAAATACTGCAAAATAAGAGCCTGCCCTTGGAGCATATTTTATTCTTGGCTCCAGTCCGCTCCGGGAGATCCAGGCCGGAGCTTGCTGGCAGCCCCGAGGGCGAGCTCTCCATCTGCAGTCTGGGGGAGGCACCACCCCGCTTCCAGAACCATCCGGGCAGTCACCCACACCCCTCCCGCGGCTCTACCTCCCTCTCCGCCACCCGCTAGGATAAAGCTCGTTTTCAAACCCGATGTTTTCATTGGTTTAGTAGTTAGAAACTCACCAACTCGGTTACACCAGGCACAGGGGGCTGCCTCCCAGTTAGAGAGGAATTGAAGGGGGGGGGCTTCCTGAGCCCCAAACTAACAGCACCCCAAGAACCAGCACAGGGCCCACGTTACCTGCTTCCAAAACGGGGCATTCAGATGGCGTGGTTTTGTTTCATGTGGGGTTTATTTGGGGGTGGGAGGTGTTTAATGCAAGTCTAAACACAAATAAGCAACAGCACGCTCAATTTTGTTCTCCAGGGACTGCGGCTACAGAACAAGCCAGAATGCCTGCCTGCCTTTCCCGCACTCAGCGTGCCGTCAGCGGGAACACCCAACAGCCTTTGTGACTTTGCCTTCTCCGAGCCACTTAGCTGGCCCCTTCCTCCAACACTCACAGTGTCCCAGTCTCAGGCGCAGCCTTAAAGACCAGATGCCGTGGTCCAAACCAGGAAGGTCGCCTTCAAAATAATGACTATTAGCTGTACGGTGTTGGTACTATCAAGGACAGCGGCCTCCAATCTGAAATGTCAGTTGATTCATCTCTGACTAGAAAGGTACAGGAAAGTCTGCCACGGGATCATTTGCCTAATTCAGGCACAATTTTAGCTATGAAACCATGATGAAATCTGTCCCTACTAGCCTCATCTAAAAAACCCAACCCACCAACAAAAAACCCAACACCCAAACCCAAAAACACCACCACAACAACCAAGCAACCACCCACACCAAGAAAAGAGGAAAAAGAAACAATCCCACCACAGAGCAAAACCACAAGGTCACAAGGTCCTGGGCCTTCTCCAAACAAAACACACACAGCCCACCACGCCCCCTCCCCTCAGACTTCGCCTCTTCTGCAAAGCATGAAAGAGAACAAGCTGTCTGCAGCAGTCAGCCAGAAGGTGGGTAGTTCACATTTCTCACATTGGACTACAGAGGCACAGAAAATTGTGTTAATTTCTGGGGAACATGGACCCATTAACTCAGCCACCGGTTTCTTTCAAGATCTTTTTACAGCTGAAGCCTGCACCAACAGAAGGAGCAGGGAATGCAGGAAAGGGAAGGGGGAGGGGGGGAGGAGGGGGAAGTGCTGACACTAGTTGTATCTGCTTTTCTACTGTGGAAATGGGATGAGAAGGAGTTTAAATTGGGTAAGTTCCAGGCAGTTAACAGGGTCTTGATGTTGCACTCCCTTTCTTTCTTTGAGAAAGGGAAAGATACTCATTTTGACTCATCAAATTCAGAAAAAACACACTTTGCTTACTTGAATTTACATGAATTTTGTCTTTTACTAAGCAAATAGTGAAAAGCTGACAAATCTTAACCTGCAAATCAAGATGCAGCAGCAGAAACATATTATTTTCCTTACAACTCGTTTGAAGACACTACATTCTTCAGAAAAATGTAATAAAATTTATGGCTAAAAGAAACGCCCAATTTAACTGTTTAATAATAGTCATAATGTGATTAAGTATTTAAGACTCAAAACAGTTCTGAGCACTTGGTAACCATTTATTTCTAGTACCTGTAAGAACCAAAGTCAGCTGTTTCAAGTGATTTGCATGCATTGAACAGTACTGCATTAATTCAGCAGTCCATTCCAGTTTGGTTTGAATCCTGCCTGAAATTGTTTGCTCCCAAAATATCTACCAAAATAGAAGATGCAGCTGTGCAAATTGAGACAATTCTGAGTTTTAAGTGGAACGTAAAAAATAATCAAGCCATGTCAGAATGGTTCCAAGCAAGTAGGATTTAGTAATGAAAAATTATCCAAATAATTGGAGCAAAATTAAAATAATTTTTATAATCAAATACACCATTTACCAAGAAAAAAAAAAGCAAATCTATACATTCCTTCAGACCAAACCTTTGTTGGATTATTTCTCTTTGAAAGTCATGTGTATTTGAGACTGCTACTCTATTAGCAATTAATTTATTTGTGAAAGCCTATCCTTCAAGCTTACCTATCAACGGTACAAAGCTAATTGTTCTAGAAGGCAGCCGGTCTGGAGAAAATGCAGACACAAGAGCACTGAGCAGTCTGACAATGCATCTTGCATTAAAAATGGAGAGCCATCAATTCAGCTCAAGTCATTAATTCATTATACACAACTATTTCTAATTCGAATCACAAACATCTAATTTATATATTTAATAAAAGCATATTTTTTTTTAGCATCCACTGAAGTGCCTTGCTCCCATGCAGGAAAACTGATGTTTTTCATTCGTTCTGACTACAGAAGAACAAGCTATTAACACCATGGGAGAGAACAGAGAGGAGATCACACTGTCAGCTACCAGTGCTCCTGTACAGCAAGGCATGACAGCGTACTTGGACTCCTGTAAACAGGGTTGTGTTCAATATGCAACACAGGTTTCCAAACTTACCATACTTTATGCATTCCAGTACCCACCTTTGGAAATAAAGAAAACCAAACCACACCACCCACCCACCTCACTACAACAAAAAGCTGCAGCTCCCTGCTGTGCCAGTCATTTTTACTGCACTCCCAAGAACAACACTGTTTTCAGAACAGCCGGTTAAAGAGCAAAGTAAATCAAAACCAAAGGGAAGACAAGACACCGAGACAAGAGGTCCCCTCTGAACTCTCGCAATCTCTCCGTGCCTTTTCTGTAAAATGGGAGTAAGCTTACCCTGCTCAGAGGAAAAAACCACAGATAACAAAAAAGGAACAAAAAAGGCACAAAAAGGACCGCATAAAACACCCGGTGTGAACATACACTATTTTACTAGAATTTAATACGTGTGGAAGAACCACTCCTTACAGCGAGTGTCAAAAAATACGATACTTTTCATGTTCCCATTAAAAAGGGAGTTAACAAAAAACCCAAACTGAACCTAACCAATAGCACTTGACAGTTTGTATCTGCCTGTTGTTTTATAACATTTTCATATGCTCCTTAAAACAAGCAAAAAACCCTCCACTGATAACAAAAACAAGAAACCCACAACAAAACCACCACAGGATGTGTATGGTAAAGTATGTTTTAGACATCAAATTTCATCTTCTTCACTGATTACAAAGTAGGAGTTCGGTGATCTTATTATAAAGAATGAACTGTTTCTGCTTGCTTTGAACAATATGAATTATTAACATCTGGAATTAACGACTGAAAACTACACAAACAAAACCCTCAGTCATCATTTGTAAGACTGGGGTCAGGATGACTTGACTCACAGCATCTTGCAGAAGTCAGAAACATTATTGTTTGGGGGATGAGAGGAAGGTAATCTCACTACATTATTAATCTGCATTCATTAGATCAGGTGAATGTATGACAAAACTTTTTTATCCAGATAAATGTGTTTCAGTAGAAATAAAATGCCTGAGAATTCAGACAACAGAAGTGCCTAAATGTTCTCAGGGTTTTACCTTTCTTACCCCATCAAGCAAAACCACCGTGAACTAAAATCTGCCTTAAAATCAAACCTACTAAACACAATTCCACTAGCAATAAAACAAGAAATAAAGCTATCTCCCTCCCTCGATGTCATCATCACCTGTGACCGCACATTCACATTATTCCCATCACTGCTTATATCCTGAAGCAGGAAAATCCTATGACCAATTACTTACAATTTTACAGTTACAGCAATCAATCCCATTTTACTGTATTTTACTTGTAGCTTTTTTTTTTTTTTTAATTATTTCTCCATACTCGTGGTAAACATGAGGAAACCACAACTCCTGGGAACCTGATGTGCACTATCTGCCCAGAATACTTTGTTTCTTAACAGTCATTAACTACAAAATATCATGTATGGGAAGAAGATATTTAAAAACTGTTTTAACCACCAAGTGCTGTGTTAACAGGGTATGCTACCAGCACCCAATTAATGTGCAAAAATATTGAGGAAGGACTAAAGTTTTAGGTGGTTGGTACTGACTTTCACATCCCAAGCACTAAGCTCAACTTCAATCAGGAAAATGCGATGAGGTACATCCTGATGAGTTATTCAGCTCTTCTGCTGCTCCTGGTATGCTTCGGGAGAAATTCAAGTAATTCTCTATTTAATTACTCTCAAATTAACTCATATCCAGCTTAAGATCCCATAAAGACCTTAACTAGGTATTTAAGACAGACACAAAACAAGAAAAGGAGCAAGCCATGAAGGAAGAAGGTCTTTTCTCCTCCTCCTTTTCTGTTCTCTCCCTCCCCAACAGAAAAATGCTGAGCGCTGACTTTCTCTCACTTTATGTCCCCAGACACCAAGACCTATCAACTACCCTTCGATGATGAGTGCTGAGGATGACAGACAGCTAGGCCTCCAACCAGAAACACACACAGGAAAGACTAGGTCATGTGAAACCACTAGCACCTTGAACCTCAGATTTAAGTTTAAAAAAAAAAATAACCTTTAAACTTCCATTCTATCATTTGCAGTAGTTCTGCAGAATTTATAGTAACGTTATTCTTGAGTAGCAAATAACTGCTACCTGCAACACAGTTATCGTTTACATAATCGTTGCTGTTCCAATGTATGTACGCAGGTTTTGTAGTTCCCATCTACCACTGGAAAAGTTACTTCTTGAAAATATGAGAATCAAATGGAAATCTAACCAGTCGGTTACAAAAATGTAATGAATTTATAAAGTTGATGTTTCAGTTAAAGTATGAGGCAAGCTTTCTCAAAAGGGTAGCCTAAAGTGAGAGCTCTTCTGGCCTGGTAAGGAAGCCAAAATGGAATAATTTGAATAGCAAGTTATATGGGTATGACCTTTGACCTCTCCTGTTTCACCCAATTTACCCTGTAACTGAGAACGGATAGAGGTCTATGCATCAATTCAGTGGGGGGGGGGGGGGGGGGGGGGGAGGGAGAATGAAAACCACCACACCACCTTCCTGTTGACAAGAAAAGGACATATTTTCAGATATGTTCTACGGCTTAGAATTCGTCAGTTTTGCCTACAAAAGAGTTTGAAATTGTTTCTGAGGTAAGCAAAGCTAGCGCTTACCTCGAGTGTGGAGCATGTGATGCCAACAGCTCTGCTCATTTGCATATAGCCAGGCTAACGAGCTGCAACCAAGAGCTCTTCCGCAGCCATTTTGAAACTGCACTGCCTCAGGGGCACTGGAAACGTGATTAAGATGGCTGCAATGTGCACTCAAGACCTGCCACTCGGGGACAACTCAGCAGTGGATAAAACATTTACACGGCAAGCACCTCCCTCTCTGCAACACTGCAACAAGCTGCGCAGAGGAATGGTTTCTGGGACGGGCAGGAAGTGGTTAATGCAGGGTTGCAACACTGCAGCTCCTCACAGCACCACTGGGACAGAGAAGACTAAAACAAACCCCAAACCACCGAGAGAGAGGCAGCCCTGCTAGGACTGGGGATTTGTATGGAATACTTCAAATCCCTCCCGGCTCCAGGCAGCGCAGAATCCATGTCGCATGTTCACAGATACAGAGCCGGATCATGCATGGAACTGGCAAACACTAGGGAATACTTTTCAAGAGCAGCCTTCTGAAATACTCCGCAGTATTTGCTGCCCAAGAAAACAGTGGGGGAGGAAAGGAAGTTCACTTCATTTATAAAGAAGCTAGCAAAAAACCCCAAGAACACTCCAGAACCTCAGCACCCGCGGAAACTGAGTACCTAATCCTTTATAAATGATGCAGGATGTTGTGTAAACTTTCCAGAGACGTATCTAGAATCCCCTCAGCAATGCGGCCAGATTTTTGTGGTAAGGACACTCAGTAGTTTGTTCCTGAACGGGTTTGGGAACCTGCGGGACAGGGGGGTTGACAAACCAATACGCAACTTTAACACAAGCTGAACTTAACACAGGTTCCTCTTCAGTATCAGTTCATTAGTGCTCATCACCCACCCTTGTCCAGGCAACAGCAGGTCAGTTCTGGAGGGAATTCCTCTGTATCTGCCTCGCCGCACCCATCACGTACACCTCTTCCACAAAAGCCAAATACGGCTGTTTTTAAACAAAATAACTGCAAGCACACAACCCTGAAGGAAATTAAGGTTGAATTAGTCCTAACTTACCAAAACATCTTCTTTGTGATCCAAAATTAGCCCAATGTCCTTCCCCCCCCCGCCCCCCAAAAAAGTGGGAGAACGTGCCCTCTATCTACTTCTTTTATGAAAGTACCTAAACTTACATAACCGTGCATGTCTGTAGCCAGCTGTAGCTGGTTATTTCAGGACTGACTAATCACGCCAGGAGTAGTTGTCTGATGCACTCATCAGCACCACAGTTCGCATTCTTAACTTAAAAATGTTGAAAGGCACCATCTGGCTCATACAAGGGCAAAAGGAAAAGCATGGTTTGCGAAACAAGAAAAGCCCCATGCCATGCGAAAACAGCCACAGTGATTATTACAGCCTTTGATAACACTGTACAGATTGAGAGAACTAAATCATAATATGCTTGAAGTTCAAATGCCCAAAAACCAAATCTCTCAAAACCAAATCAGTGAAGACTGGAGAACAGCTTCATTGCAATTAATCTAAAATTACTCACTACACTGAAGTGTTTCTTCTGTTAAAAAATAAAGTTCACAACGAATTCCGAAGAAGTTATTTCTATTAGCCAGTTGTAACCCTCTGTTTATTACCCTGAACTTCATACACGAAACACCGTCACCATACAGGGATTTACAGTAACGTGCAACGTTTCAAAATTCAAACAGTATTTCATTTGTATGACAAATACACATACATTCTGATTTCCTCAGTAGCAATGTTTCAAATAGAAGAGCATTCCATGTTTAGTACACCTATAAAATTCCTACATTAAAAGGTGATATCTGACCTAGAAGTTCAACAAAAACCCAGGGAGGTTCTAATGCGGAACCAAGAGCTGCACTTGTACAACACTGAATTCTCTAACATACAGTCTTGGAGCTCGATATACAGAAACTCAGTGACTTAAATAGGTTTGAATAGGCATAACTACTTGGCAAAAACACATTCAGAGAACACTTTCCCTGAGCTAGAGAAAACAGAACCCACGTCGCATTCCAGTGGCTGCAGTCAATCATCTCACCGTGTGAGAACACTGCATGAACACGCAGAGGTACTGGTGTTAATAGAGACACCTCGGTGCAAAAAACGTAGCATTTACTCAAGAGTTCACTTCAGTATGCTTTGGTCAACATACACAGGTGTGTTAGCACGTTCGAAAACATTAACCAAACTCATTTTAACATAAAACCTGGTGTTTAATTAAACACAAAATTTGGAGTGAAATAACTCATCTGAGAATGCTTTGGTCCAGGAAATAAAGCGAACCTGCGCTAATGTGGAATTCCCATATTAGCGTGGGTCTACAACTTCTTATTGCTACTTAGGGTGGTAGCTACACAGGTTCTCTAAAAATCAACAATAAAGAAAATCCAGCATTTTAAAAAGATTCAGAATGGCACTTAACCTGTTATGTTTGGATTTCTCTTAAATACATAATAAAAGCTCCAAACTGACCTCTTCTGATGACATGCCAACACACTGCAGCAGCATCACAGCAAATTCAATTACTCTAGTCATAACTTAAATTTTAAAACAGAGCTTCCACCATTTTCCAACCTTCTCATGAACATCAAACAAGAAACTCAAGAGAATGGTACCCTGTCATTTCCCTAATTGTTGCCCTGTAAGTAGCATCACCCCCCCACACCCCTCTTAAATATCATTAGAGTCAGACTTCATACTAGGGCTTCTACCCTGAAGAATCGAGGAAGCAGAGAATTCTGTACTTTCAAACAGGGGTTTATGTCATTTCACGTTACAAGGGCAGTAAAAAAGTAGCGAAAGCATAAGTAAGTTTTTTTGCTCTAACTATACACTTAGAAACCAGTGTGCTTCATGTCATCCACATTTTCTCATTTAGTCTCTTCTTTTGTTGTTCTTTTTTGTTTGTTAGTTAAGACGAAGCGGACAAAGCAGTTCTTACACTGATGGAATTCATGAGACTGCTCCTGTTTGTATGCAACTGAACTGAAGTCTCAACAGACCATCCACTGAAACCCTCCTTTATTTCTATTATTTACATAGGCCAGTAGGCTGACCTCAAGGAACATCCCAACTCTCCCTTAGGACTGCAAGAACTTTGCAGATAAAAACTACTGGGGAAAAGAAAGAGGCTGTGATGATCATGAGACAAGGAACACTAGAGGCCAGAAAGTCAAAGCCTGCAGAACACTTGAGGCCTTCCCGCAATTCCAAGCCGCTTGATGGTAGGACCAATTAAGGATATTTGCAGTGCACTGACTGAAGTCAGCAACCATGCGTGTTTATGTGCTAGTTTGCTACTAAACACATGCTGAAAGACTTAAAAAAATTGGAATGCAGCATCTTAAAGACTTCCTGGAAACTGCAGTAAGTTGGAGCCAGAGGTAGAACGAACTGTATTCCATGTCAGGTTTGGGTGTTGGTTTTTTTTACCGTAATATTTCTTTACACTACTGTGAAATGGGGGATACCGGAGGATAATGTTTAGGACCACAGAAAATGACAGAGTAGATACATAGGTTATTTTAACAGCTAGCTGACATATCTGCAGTCATACCATTCACAAAACCTGTGCTTTGAGTATGTGAATTTACTTAAGAGCATTTTCAGAAATTGCATCTAGTATTTTCCCTGTATTAAAGCTATCCAAGTTATACACAGCAAACATGCTCTATTAGTTTACCTAAATATTTTAGAAAATAAATTATTCCAAAAAAGTACTTTGCACACAGCCATGTAATTTACTAAGATCTCAGGTGATCTGATGTTCAATCCTGTAAGAAATAAGAGCTGGCAGCTCGTAAATACATTTTTTAGTCCTTTCTAACATGCACAGCTCAAAACATCTTAAAGGACATAACCTTTTTTTTTTTTCCTAAAGTTACTCATAAATCTCAGAGGGACATAAAGGACATTTACACAACATAAATAGCGTTCTGAATTCCTCCACAGTGATATGATGGGAGCTGACATGCAACTGAGGATCAGGCATTTCTTTAATACCACTGTTAATATTATGCCTTTAGCTACCACCAAGGATCATTACTAAAACACCAAAAAAAAGGGGGCGGAGGGGGGGTAGGAAGAGGAGGGGGGACAGGCAGACTTGCTATTAAATACACTGGTGATTTTTTAAAGTATGTGTCAGTGGTACTAAACAAGATAATGAGTGAGCAATGGAGCTAATGAAACCACATGTCCTACAGATTTATAAACACTGTCTTGCTCCTTTGTATCAGAGTAACCTCAGGTTGTCATTGGTGCCTTACTATATAGGGCAAGCCAGCGCTAGCGCTCATAAGCCTCGAGTCCGAAGCTGCTTGGTGATGCGACAGTGTCCATACCACTCGGACAGACAATACCCATGTCCTGACTGACAGCAAGTTATCCCTCCCCACCACCCATCCCCCTCCAAAAAAGAAGAAAAATTTAACTGGCAAGTTCCCCCTCTGGAGACAATGGTAGCCTCTCCTCACCCCTGCTGCTTGTTTTCACTGAATGTGCAGTAATTAATTATCTCTGATACTACTCTGTCAACTTTACCGAAAACCAAGAAGTCTTGGAAGAATTACTAAGGATAGAACAACCAACGAACAACGACCCCATACTGCTGAACTACCATCCTAGAACCGCACGTATTTCCTTTAAAACTTGTAGGGCTGTGGCACAACAGTTTTGCAATTCCCTGATTAAGCAAAAAAAGATAATTTATATTTGCTTAACACATTTGTCTTATTAGTGGAACTCCCAAGTGCCATTTAGTAACCTTACATGTGCATTTTCAAGTTTCATGCAGGCATTTACTTTTCACTAACAGCATTCTGTTTTTTTTTTCTAACAGAACCTCAAATGAACGCCCAAAACAAAGCCTCATAAGACTCAAGTGTAGCTGAAATTCAACTCTCAACTTTGGGATGGTTTATTGCAGATATTTATATGCACAAAAATAGCCAAGACAGACCAGAAATAAGAACTAGAATATTAACTAAAACCAGAATATGCAACTAGAGTAAAAGACAGAAAAAACCCAACCAACCAAACCAGACTCCAGTTTCTGAATCACAATTCAGTTGTTTACAACCTGAAAAGCTACAGAATGTATTGCTTTAGTTCAATCTTTACCATTCTAAAGAAAACACTGCCGCATTCTGCAGATCCAGTTTCTGGGTAACTAGTATCAGTACTCTGCATCTCTCAAAATGATCACCCCACTTTCACAGTCTGCTCTGGGGGCTAGTAATGAACTTTAATGATGAGATGTTTTTTGAGACATACACATTCTACTCAAGGATTTTCTGACCCCCATTGCTACAGAAATAGGGAGGGGAAAAAGCAACAAAAACACCCCACACAAAGAAAAAAGGTAAGACACCTAAACATGCTATGAATGATACACAAAAATCTCTGGAGGTGAATGAAAATTAAGATCCCACAACATCATGCAAAATTTTGCTTTCAGAATAATAACCAGTACTCAAAGGCTGACAAAATCTGTGCTCCAGATCCTCCTGACTGAAAATCCCAAAGCTAAAAGACTTTATACAGTTACCTTCTCTGGGATCAGCCACCAGGCTTTAATATCCAAAGCAAGACTAAGCTGAAGGAATTTTAAATATGAAGTATTGCTCAATTCACTTCTAAACTTTATTCAGAGATTAAGACATTCTGCAACTGTCCAACTTAACAAGAACAGCTGATCAGAGAGATCACTTTAGAGAACACCCTAACTTTCTGCTTCTTAATGGGCTGTCAGAAAAACCCAAATGGTTTTGTTGCCACACAACAACTTACTCTCCATCCTGTATTTGGATAAGTCAGTAGGGCGAGAGTGTTTTTTTCATACAGTACAGCATATAGTGCAAGAAGAGTAACTGAAATACCACAACTGCAAATACACATCTTGAAAGCACCATTTGTATTGGCCACTTTGCGAGTTCCCAATTGTCATGTCTGTATATATAAATCTCTCAAAGTAACGCCACATACTAAAGAGTCCAGCCACAGGTTTAACTGAAAAATACTATCATTCTTTGGTTTCACTGCATTTAAGAGAAATATTATTATATAATACATTGGGGAGGAGGGGAAAAGAAACAAACAAACCAACCACATTCACGTAATAGTTTTAGAACTTGCAACTTATTTTCCTCTTTTCATAACCCTTATGAAAACCATGATGTACATCTGTGTCACTGCAGTAATTTCCAGAATAAACTCATAATATAAACATATAACTAGGCCACAATATAGAAAAACGAGGTGGACGGCAAATGAAAATAACGCATTCATTCTGCAACCTACTTAAGGAAGAACAACATGTTGGTAAAGTATCTTTTGTCCTCAACTGCCTACATTTCATGAATAACCTTGAAGTCTTTGGCATAAATATAATTTCTGACAATAAGCCCAAATAAGCCTAATTAATGATTACACTATTAAAAATATCCAGATGAGGAGAAATTTTTTTTTTTATTGTTCTGGAGGGAAAATAAAGAGTTACCTGGTTTAGTCACCCACTTTTCCTGTGGAAATAGTGTCTGTAACTGAAAAAATACCTCCTCCCAGAAATCACAACCAAACACAAAGAAAATCAGGATTTAGTTAGGAATCAGTTACTAAAACAGGATTTTAAAATTAACATGTAAACTGTTCCTGTTTGCAACAGATTCTGTAAAGTCAGTATTTCAACTATTTTTATTCATAGGTTGTTCAGCCTCTTGGCTAGCAAGATCACCGATCACCTCCCATGCTGGGAGGAAGGCACATGTCTGTATTACACCGTATTTCCTGTCTTTACGCCCCAACTGGAAGCATCACTAAAGGAGCCTGTACAGGAAAGCTAACATACTACAGTTAACCTTGATCTTCTAAATATGTGAAATGGGCACAATAATACAAGCTGAAGCAGGAAGTATCAGCAAACATGGCACAGCATGGCATGTACGCACATCTATTGGGATTAGCATCTCACTGCAAACAGACTTGGTAATCACTAAGAAATGAGCATTAAGAGGTCCCTCAATAACAGCATGAAAATGACTGTTTCAATTAATGTATATAGTTATTATATCCTATGAATCAATTCTGTTACAACCAGTTTCAAGCCTGCACAACACTCAAGATAGTCTTGTTAAATAAATTAATACAGCAAAATACAACACTTCCACATTATCAGAAGAAACATCAGTTCAGCACTGCTACACTTGGTAGTAAGGTTGCAGCTGATAAAAAGCCTTTTACTCCAAGCAAGGAAGTTTGTAAGTCTATCTAACTTGGAACAATAACAGTGAGAACACAGAGTTCTCTTGAGATTCTTTGAAAAAGAACACACGAGTAGTTATTAACAGTGACAAGTTGTTTTTTAATTCCTTGGCATTTATCGAAAATACTGCTATCCAAAATTATTAGTACAGTTTCTTTCTGGACTATATGTACACAGGAACTTGATGCTTCTGGAGCATACAGAACAATAACTGGCAAACTTGAGGAATAAACAGTGGGTGTAGTTGCCACGATTTATGAGTTACATAAGTCCTCATGCAATCGTTAGTGAATTCATTTTATGATGGGTCTGCCAACTACCATTAGCCCCATTTCAGAGATCTGAAAACTGAGAAATTACCTACCCAAGACCACATATCAAACAGCAGTGGGTTTTGTGTTTCTTTTCTTCCCCTCCAAAGAAATAATATTCAAGGTAATACTTTCCTTCATACCTTCTCGTAAGACTGCAAAACCCAGTACTTAATCAGAAAGACATACTTGTTTCTTACACTGATATCTGCTGTTTGTGTACAGAGTTCATATTTAATTTATTCATTTCAGATCTAATCAGAAGTTAAGCACATTCTTCACATTTTTATTTTATAAACCATAGAAATGTAAGTGTTAGTAACTGTAATAATTGTAACCAGATCAAAGTTATGTAATGGCCCAAAATACATTTTAACATGCAAAAAAAGAGCTTGTAGAATATCCTGATCTTGAGATGCAAATTCCAGCATATTTATTCATACTAATACTGTATTTGATTGTATAATCTGTGATATTGACCAAACGTATTTATTAACATAGCCTTACTTCCGCCAATCAGCACATTCAGTAAGCTTTCTAGATGTGCAAGCATTATTTTTCTGTGACTGCATGAAGGCTGCAGTTTTAAGCTGCTGCCTAGAACAACTGAGCTGTTCGCCCCTCTATTTTAAGGGAATATTTTTCCATCAAACAAGTCTACCTGTGTTGAGGGTCACACTAACATTACAATACATAGATTTATTTCAGTATTTGTTATGCAACAGAATATTATAATGTAGGCATTTCCACCTATCAAAGGTTAGGAGACCCAATAAGGACATACACTTGGTGAAAGAAAAAACTGCCTGAGGACAATGCTACACCTTTTACAGGCCCCAGTGTAACAACAGAATGAAAACGTGAAACACTTGACCATAAAACCAGCTTCAATAATTTAAATGCTCAAGTTCAAAGAACATTAGAAGTTCAAATGTACCTTTTTTGCATTAATATACTACTTAAACTCTTAACTTTTGCCATTTTGTTTGATGCGGGCCTCCACAACAACCAGGAGTAGCCACTCTGGCCTTGTCTGCAGACGGCATCACATCAAGAAGGCACAACTAGACCTTCACCCGCCACCACCACCACTCAAACACCCTCATTCCTAGTAAATTAGCATGCCCGTATGCTTCAGAAACTCTATCTTAAGTTCATCAGCACGCCAGGTAGCGGAGAAAACCGTTTCCCCCTCGCTGCTTCCACAGGCCATCCACCGCGACTCAACACCAAGGCCCGCTGCGTTGGCCAGGGTATCCACTGCCTGCAAGCAGCGCCACCCAGGTCGTGCCATCCCACACAGAGCAAAGGAAACACTTTCGAGGCGCCAGGCAGCCTGACCCGCCTCCGCTGTCCGGCCCAAACACCCGCCCGCTGCAGCGTAGGAGGCGCCTCCACCTCACCAACGCCATCAGACAACTGCCCGGTGTTGCTCACCTCTCCGCGCCTTCAGGATACAGCAGCGTGCGCGCGCCGTGCCCTGCCCCACGCCAGACCTCCCCGCGACGCACGGCAGCCGCCGCGGGGATCCCTCCACACGTGGAGGAACGGAGGAAGCGGCCTCCCCGCAACTGGCTCCCCACCTGCTGCCACCGCGGCGCGAAAACAGCACCGCGCATGCGCGCCGCCGCCTGCACTGGAGCCGAGTCACGTGCTCCAATGCAGCCCGCGCGGAGCTGAGCGGCGCTGGTGAGCGAGTGTGGGCGCGCGCAGCGGCGCGTGTGCAAAGCTGCAGCCCCGGAGCATGCGCGCTGCCACTGCCGCCGCCACCGCGCGGGGCTGCGCTCGGCACGGGATGCTGCCGCTGCCCGGTCGCTCGCGCCCCGGAAGGGCCGTACGGTACCTGTAGCCCTGCGTCCTGCAGCAGATCCTACCTCAGCGCCCGGTGGCCGCCGCCGCTCCCGCCCCCTCTCCGGAGCTGCCGCCGCAGATTCAAAATCGGAACCCGCTCCAGGCACCAACGCCGCCTCCCCTCCTCGCACGCGCCGGGCCGTTATGCAAATCAGCCGTGTGTCCCCTCCCCTCTCTCGGCTGACCCCGCCCCCTCCGTGGGTACAGGGGCCGGCAGTGGGGGCTGCCTCGGAGCCGGCCAATCCCGCGGCCGGCCGGCGCGGCCGCATGCAAATGAACCGCCGTGTTATTTAAATGAGCGGGTGGCTCCGCCCCTTAGCGGGCGGGGCCGGGCGGTTATTCGCGGTAAGTCGCCGGGGCTGAGGGACGCGCTGCAGCGGCCGCTGCCAGGGGGCGCTGTGCTGGAGCCGCTGCCAGGGCCGGCGCGAGGCTGAGGGGTAGGGCGGGAGCAGCCAGCCGGCCCTTCCCTTCCTCTCCCTTCCTCCGTCGGCTTCCCGCCACAGCGACTGGGCGCTGCTGGGCTCTGGAGTGTCTGACACCTCCGAAAGCCTGCTGAGGTCTGCTGGCCACCTCGGGAATTAACCCGTGTTACCAGGTTCCAGCCTCGCTCGCTGTGGCTCCCTTGGCGCTCCTCTTGTCCACGTTCTGGGCTGCGTGCCGGGTAACTTCAGGTTTTCTCTGTGCCGGGCTGCGCCTGACCCCAACACGGAGGTTTGGTGGGTTGTTTTACCGACCACCTTTGGGTTTCAAGAGTGTCAAGAAACCAAACAATACCGTTGGCTGTGCTTTAAGTGGATCCAAGGCGTGTGGCTTATCCTGGGTGAGCTGCAGGTCAAAACCGCAAGTGGCCATTTCCCACCCGCCCTGCGTTTCTGCCTAAGGGGTGCAGGTGGGAGGGGGAGAAAACCACAGGACGTGCTTTAGTCTGAGCCAGAACGTGGTGCCCTTTGTACCGTAGCCAAAGGCAGGAATGACTGTTGCTAACAGCTGGTCTGTCCCACAAGGCATGGGTCAGGTCTAGCAGAGAAACTGGCAGCTGTATCCTCAGGTACTGAGAAGGAACAAAAGCACAGAAGCACACGTGCAAAGTTTTCGGCAGAAATGCTTGCACACTACCTGTGCTAATCTGCTGCTGAGATTCAAGTACCGGTCCCCTGCTAACCCTGTAATGGAGAGTCCCATTCCCTCCTTGTTAAGGCCAATGAAGTTCACATTCTTCCTACTGAAGGCATGAAAAATGGCATCCTGATCCTTACTTCAAAAGTAAGCTAAATATGACTGTAAGTTTTCGTCGTTCACATACAGACAGGCTGACCAACAGCGCGTGTCACAAAACTGTATGTAGGATACCACCATCCTGGAGTCCTGTCAGATATGCTTGGCGGATTGAGGTGCAGGAGTTTAGGATGCTGCCATTCCCAGCGGTTTGCCTGACCTCCCTGGTACATGCTTGCATTGAACAGCCAAGATGGAAGAAAGAAATCTTTGCATGTGCCCATAAATTTGTGAAAACACATCTGCAACAGTGCTTTAAGCAGGGGTACGAGCTTGAGAACCTGAACTGCTGAAGTGTGAACATACATCTTGCTTTGCCATCTTTGCTACAAGCATGACAATTTCTAAGAAAAAATGTGGCAGACACCTGCATCAGTAATTTCTTCAACTTTCATAGCTAGCTTTATTGAGCTGCAGTGCAATAATACCTAGAATATTTTGTCTTCAAAAACGAGAGACTTCAGTTTTTGTTGAGTCTTCTGTGCTTTTGCATACAGTCAGAGGACAAAGCATTTCAGAAAGAAAAGGCTAGAACTATCCAGAAGTGGTAGTTCCTAGCCATGCCTATTGCTTAACTTGAAATTTCACTGCTGGTGAGCACTTTTGCAAGGTCCATGCATATACATCCTTTGAGAGTCAATCACTAAGTGAATGCTTTGTGGTTAAAAGATGCACGTTTTCAGAAGACTGTGTATTAGTAGAGTCATTTATGTGGATAAAAATAGTTGTTGTGCCAAACCTAATTTAGTATGGAAGCCATTACAGCAACATAGTATTTTCTCCACAGTAGTGCATTTCGTGCACCTAAATGGAGAACCCTAAAAAAATATATGGTTTGCTAAGTCTGCATTGAGGTATGAATTTGCTGCTATTAGCTTGGGGTTTTTTTTCTCACAAATAAATAGAAAATTGTTGTGGTTTAACCCCAGCTGGCACCTGAGCACCAAACACCCGTTCAGTCACTACCCCTGGTGAGATGGAGGAGAAAATCAGAAGAGTAAAAGTGAGAAAACTCATGGGTTGAGATACAGACAGTTTAATAGGTAAAGCAAAAGCCACGCACACAAGCAAAGCAAAACAAGGAATTCATTCACCACTTCCTAAGGGGAGGCAGGTGCTCAGCCATCCTCAGGGAAGCAGGGCTCCATCACACATAACTGTTACTTGGGAAGACAAACGCCATCACTCCAAATGTTCCCCCCTTCCTCCTTCTTCCCCCAACCTTATTTGCTGAGCATGACACCACATGGTATGGAATATCCCTTTGGTCCTTTGGGATTGGCTGTCCCAGCTGTGTCCCCTCCCAACTTCTTGTGCAGTGCCAATCTACTCACTGGTGGGGTGGTGTGAGAGGCAGAAAAGGCTTTGACTCCGTGTAAGCACTGCTCAGCAGTACCGAAAACATCCCTGCCTTATCAACACTGTTATCAGTACAAATCCAAAACAGAGCCCCATAATAGCTACTGTGAAGAAAATGAACTCTATCACAGCCAAAACCAGCACAAAAATAAAGAAATTAATCAAGAATTGAATGATTACAACAATCTTTCTTGGATCTCTGAGAACAAGATAGCACTGAAAATCTGAGTGCCCCCCAAAAAGTCCTATTTGCCAGATCTAATATTTATCTCCATTTGGTGACAGGACAGAGTTTAATCAGCAATTGAGGGGACCCATCAACTACTACTAGAACAGATGGAATGCTGTTCATTGTAATTATCCCCAGATAATCTAGATTGCTGCAATCTCTGAAGTGTTTATAAGTCTACTTATACACATGCTGCTGTTCTTTCCGGTGATGCAGAACGCAGCCGTCCAGAATTTATAAGTTATTCATGAGGACAGAAACTGAGACATCTCTGAAAGAACTTCAGAGAGCCAGTTCTGTAATGAAATACAGAAACATGAAAGTTGCCATGGAAATTTTACATTAAATAGCATGGGAAAGTTTTTGCAAGGCTCAGTAGACCAGTGTCTATTCCTGATAAATACTTCAAATGCTGTTTAGAAATGTGGGTTTTGTAGAGCTTTTGAATCACAGACTGGTTTGGGTTGGAAGGGACCTTAAAGCCCATCTAGTTCCAACCCCCCTGCCATGAGCAGGGACACCCTCCATGAGACAAGGTTGCTCCAAGCCTCATCCAGCCTGGCCTTGAACACTCCCAGGGATGGGGCACCCACAGCTTCTCTGGGCAACCTGTCCCAGTGCCTCACCTCCCTCTCCAGGAAGAATTTCGTCCTGATATCCAATCTAAATCTCCCTGCTTTCAACTTAAACCCATTACCTCTTGTCCTGTCACTCCCTGCCCTTGTAAAACGTGTCCGTGTCCCGCCCCCCCCCCCCCCAAGCTTTCTTGCAGCCCCTTCAGGCACTGGAAGGTGCTGTAACGTCTCCCTGGAGCCTGCTCTTCTCCAGGCTGAACAAGCCCAACTCTCCCAGCCTGTCCCCATAGCAGAGGTGCTCCAGCCCTCTAATTTATTTATTGAGCAAATACATTTAGGTTAAACACCCAGCAGTCATTTTTTCCTCTGGGTTGTCCTCTCCCATTCCTACCTTCCACCTCCACCACAACAAACTAGATCTAACTTCTTCTCTGGTTTTAATAAGAAAATTGTATTTTGTACCTTAAAGATTGATGTAGTTCAGTGGTAAGTGCAGAGTTCAGTGATGAAGAAAGTGTGCCAAAAACATGCTTTTACAGCTTGTGAAATTTGTTTCTACTACACTAAATCATCAGTGTTTTGAGATACAAGCATCATCTGCACCGTGAATCTTGTGCTTAACATCTAGCTAAAGAGACTTTGAAAAAAAAGTAATTTTAAGAAAATGTTAACTGATTGACAATTGGAATCTACTAAATGAAGATCCTTTTTCCAAAGGGTCTGAAAATTAAGTCGGTTCTAAGCCCAAATCAGGAATCTGATTGTTGGAAAGAAGAGATTTATTCCCATTGTCCCACTTTTTCTCTGATATGAGAAAGCTGTGAAACCTACTTGTAAAAACAGCACCTGATATATTGCAGAACCTTAAAGCTATAAAAGTTCTTTGAGTTTTAGTTGTTTTTCTTGCAGTTTATTTTCGATCACTTGAGGTGTTCATGTGGTGGCCATGGAACAATCGGGTTTTCATCAACTTTTGACCAGGTAACTTACTTCATGAACACAGTTGTCTTTCCATTACTTCAGAAATAATTGCTCTAGAAGTAGCTCAGGCTGGAAGATGCCTCGCCCCTAAAAATGCAAAGTAATACTGCGGTAGCATTGCTATTACAGTAGAGGTTGTGAAATTAGTGGTCAGTATTAACTCCCACGATGCTTCTTAGATGCAGTGTGCTTGACCTCCAGATTACACAGGTGAAGTTTTATGAACATGTGTCTCATTAAGTTTTATCCAACACATCTAAGTATTTTTAGAAACCGATGAAGAAATGTAAAGAATATTTCATTTGTTTCTTCCTTGGGAGTATGTTTTGACCTGTTGGAAGAAATCTATCTGAACATCAGTCTGGAATGTAATGAATATGGGATGTCTTCAGCAAATGAACTACGCAGACAATCTCAAATGTGCGGGCTGATTTTTGTGTAGTCATGTTACCGACTTAGTTTAAATGAATTAAAATATTTGACCTGTCTGAATGTTTAGAAATGGAAATCCTTTCTTTAAAAGAAAAATTTCTGTACGGTAAAAAAGGCTTACCCTCGGGGTGAATCAGTTTCCTTAATTTCTTTTTCTCAGCTCTAACCTTGGGGTTTTTTCAATGTAATACCTGCTTTAGCTCTTTCTAACAAGTGGAAAACTCCTGGGTTAATGAATCCTAGTGGCAACAGTGGTAATAAATTTCTCAATAAAAGATGTGTATCTGCAGGAAATTGCCAGCGAAGAATCACATGAAGAGTGGTTTAGTAACAGCTTCAAAAGGTACAATACTTGGGCTCAGCCACAGTGAACTTTTTCAAGAAGATATTAATTAGAAAATAATCGGGACTTAAGAATATCTCATGATCTCCTCGATTGTATTTTGAAAGGTTTATCTTTTTTTTTTTGGTCTCAAATGCAGGATGATCGGCCTTGTATGAACTTGCTGAAGACTTTGTGAATAAAATTTGGCTGTCAGAAAAGGGGTGGAATGTAAAACTGTGCTTGTTTGGGTTTATTTATTTATCATTGTTTGTTTTATTACTGTCATATTTCGTGCTTGGGTTTCATTTTCTCCACAGTGACTTAAAGGGAAAATGAAGGGAAACATAAAACTCACTGTATTTATGTCAAACTTAAAGGACTCATTTATTAAAAAAACTCAACCAAACAAACCACCCCAAACAAAAAACCAACCAACCTTTCAAAATTCTGGGGTTTGTCAGTGTTAAATTGTCTGTTATTTTTTCTAGAAGTCATTGTCTTGCCTTTAAAGCTTTTTCCTAATTGAAGTTGTCAACTGGTACTTTTTACCACATTCTGAGTACTTTGTCCTGACTTCCTCCTATAGGTTCTTTTTATTATGTGTTAAAACAAGAACAATACCTCTTGTGTAAATACAGCTTAGAAAATATTAAGCAGTTCTTCCAACACTGAGGCAGGTAACTAACCAAAACACATGATATTCACTGATCCTGACTAAAGTAATCAACAAATGGAGAACTCAGCACCTCTCCATTGCCCTTTACCACCATCGCAATAACGTATTTAATTCCCATGACTTGGAATAATTTTAGACGATTTCTCCAGATGTTGGTGTACTTGGGGAAGGGAGGGAGGGAAGCTTAGGTTGCATCTTCTGCCCCTTTCACCAGGCAGGCATGGTCCTCCAAATTTGAATGAAGGAGCCACCGTTGAGAAGACTTGGAATTTGGCTAACAGGCTAATATGTACATACAGAACAGACTTAACCCTCTGCCCGTGTAGCAGTGCGCTCTCACAGGGACATTCCCTAGGATACAGGGACCTGGAATCACTTTCCCATTCCCAGTTTTGTGCGAGATACGTCTGTTCTTCACACCCTGTGGCTGTGAAGGCTGTGAAGAGTGGATGGCTGGCTGCCTGTGACAAGAGTGGAGATTAAAAGGAAGGGGACCAGTTGATTACAACAAATAGTAGGATTGAAAGTAGAGCTGCCAAGCATTTATCTTCTACATCCATTCCATTTACCCCATCCCTTAATGTCCTCATCCTCTGCCACAGCTGCAATCTACTCTCTTTCCACTCTTCCCAGTTCTCCATTCTCTAATCTTTCTCCTCTTCCAGGAGTCTCGTTCTGCGTGCCCTCGTTCCTCACCTGTGCTGAGATTGTAAGAATCTGGAAGTGCTGTTACCAGTTCATGTTCAGGGGCTGCATATCTTGTAAGCCCTGTATCAAGTGATACCACGGCTTGTTTTCCTTTGATCCCAATCAGTTCCATTGTTCAGGGGACAGGATTCATTATTTCAACTGTTTATCAAAGATTTTCCTTTTGTTTTGACAACAGCTGTGAAATGTATCTACTCTACAACTACACAATCCATTGCTTGTCACTGAAATATCATCAGCAGGTGGAAAAGGGTATTCTGAGCTGTTCATCAATCATTTGCTTGTGCAACTGGGTTGCTGTGGACTGGATTTATCCCTTCCATGGTGCAGGGTGTGCTATTCAAACTCCTAATTCCATCAGAAATGGCAGTGGACAGAGTTCACGCTGGAAATATGTTATTCCTACTCCACCATCCTGAAAAAGTGTCTTAAGATTGTATTTACAGAAACAGCCACTGAAGCCTGATTTGAAGCTGTGGTAAGAATACAGTCACCACAGAACAGGTACAGCAGCTGTTTTATTCAATATAACCAATCTAAAATATATGCATAATAATGATGTTTTCTGTAATTTCCAATAGCATATATTATTAAAATCCAGACAGAATTGTTAACAGTGAGCCTTTATGAAAGTACTTAAAAATCTTAGTCCTGGACTCCAAGACGTGAACGCACCAGCTACTCTACTATGGTGGGTTAGCCGTGGCCAGCAGCCAGATGCCCACCCAGCTGCTCTCTCACTCCCCCTCCCACAGGCCAGGTGGAAAAAATAGGATGGACAAGCTTAGGATTGTCGAGATAAAGACAGTGAAATCTGTGAATCAGACAAGGTTTCTGCTTGCCTGGGCAACCCCGGGCTCACTGCGGAGTCAGGACATCACTTCCCCTCAGTGGCCCTGGCCACAGGCAGAAGAGTTCCAGGAATGGTGACACCATCCTGGGGCAGGGGAGGCCAGAGCGAGGTGACCCTGGAGCCACAGCCAGGGCCCCTTGTGCAAGTGTAACCAATGGCAAAACAGAGTTGATTTGGGAAACATTAATTTCACTTGTTTCCAATTAAAACAGATTTGTGTAGTGAGAAATGAACCCTAAAATTAAAACGCCACCTTCCCCTCCTGCCCTATCTCAAACCAAAAAGAGCCCAAAGTTGTGTAATAAATCATATCTTTTGTTCTTTGCTTTTTGGTAAAAGTGCTGAAACATCAGGTCCTTTTACCACAAGCTGCTACTGGTTCTTGTTTAGTTTGTGTGTTTCTCGTGTAGTCTTACAAGGTAACATTTGAATGTTTTCTTGAGGTAACCCACTGCATAAGTCGAATTATTAATTATTAATAAAACCATCTTTTCAAACGTACCTCATTTGTTTCAAAAGTTAGTGAACAACTTAAAAAATTCAAACCAAAACATTATCTCATCATACTCATTTTTTTTCACTAGGACAGGGAAGGGACAGGTCTCTAAGGAAGCTCTGTGGCAAAAATACCTCTCTTGGAGCAGGGAGAAGAGAAACAGGTCATGCAGAAAATCCATGGATATGTGGAAGAAGTTACACTGTCACTCAACAGCACGTTCTCAATAATTATAATGTCTTTGAGCGAATTCACTCTTTATTTTGCATTTTCACTTTAGCTCAACTTTCAGATACCAGTAACTCTTCAGGATTTAATTAGAAAGAAAAACATGTTTTATATTAAGTTGTATTATCTTAATGACACTGCTTAATGGAATGTAAAAACTAGTCAAAATATATTTGATTGAAAAGTCAGACATTTTTAATTTACAAACGCTCATTTTGTGACCTCAGTTTAGCCTGGTCTTGTGTCTCTCAAGAAAAAACAGAGCGAGATTTCTAGAACTCAATATACAAACCAGAGTTAAACAGCCCACTCTCGTGATGCTAGTGCTGAGTTTCCTGAAATAACAGGAATACATAATTTTTAGTGTATCTGATGGTAACAGTGTCAGCTGCCAAAATACAATTTTGTGTGATGAATGACAGAGAAGTAAATATTTCACAACACTTACTTAAATAAGACTTTCTACACAATACCTGAATAAAACCAGACCTGGCCAACAACAGAAATAATTGTCAGAAGTATCACTTGAATATTTGATACGTTTTGAAAGGACATATCCATTAAAACCTGCTTAACTTGTGAAATTTAACCAAGTATCCTTTCTTTACATCCTCCTCTCCACAATCATTCTTGAATTCCTGTTGTCAAAACTTGACCCACAAAAATGTATTTTGGAATTGCTTTGGAATCTGGTCAGGAGTCTCACTGTCAAGAGACAAAGCTCTGAACAGAAGACATGAAACGCTCAGGCAGGTACTCTACTGCTTTCAAATTACTGAGGTTTTTAGGTGCATTTCTCTCCAGTCTCCTGCGTAGTTCTGCCTTTTGTACTAGTCCAGCCCATCCGCTCCTAAGATGTGAGCAGAGTGCACAAGCAGGGCACAAGCAAGCCAGGAGGTTCCTGCAATGCAATTCCTGCAACTTCCTTCTCCAAGTGATACAGGAGCCGACGAGGAGGGGTGCCATGCTGGACCCTGTTCTCACCAACAGGGAGGGGCTGGTGCGGAATGTGAAGCTCAAGGGCAGCCCTGGCTGCAGCGACCGTGAAATGGTGGAGTTTGAGATCGTTAAGGAAGTGAGGAGGGCGTGCAGCCAGCTCGCTACCCTGGGCTTCAGGAGAGCAGACTTTGGCCTCTTCAGGGAACCGATTGGCAGAGTTCCATGGGATGAAGCCCTGGAGGGAAGAGGGGCCCAAGAAAGCTGGTGAGTATTCAAGGATCTTCTCCAAGCTCAGCAGTGATGCATCCCAATGAAGAGGAAGTCGTGTAAAAATGCCGTGAGCCAAGCAGCTCTTGGAGAAACTGAGGTGCAAAAAGGAAGCCCACAGTGGGTGGAAGCAGGGGCAGGTAGCCTGGCAGGATTACAGAGAAGTTGTCCAAGAAGTCAGGGATCAGGTTAGGAAAGCTAAAGCCTTGACAGAATGAAACCTCACCAGGGACATCAAGACCAACAAGAGGGGCTTCTATAGGCACACAGGAGATAAAAAGAAGATCAGGGTAAATGTGAGCCCCCTGCAGAAGGAATTGGGAGAGCTGGTTTCCCAGGATATGGAGAAGGCTGAGGTGCTCAATGATTTTTTTCTGCCTCAGTCTTCACTGTCAAGGGCACAAGCCGTTCCCCCGAGTCATGGAAGGCAAAGGCAGGGACTGGGAGAATGGAGAGCCACCCATGGTTAGAGAGGATCAGGTTCGGGACCATCTAATGAACCTGAATGTGCACAAGTCCATAGGACCTGAAGAAATACATCCATGGGTCCCAAGGGAACTGGCAGATGAGGTTACTAAACCTCTATCCATCATATTCGAGATGTCGTGGCAGTGTAGTAAAGGTCCACTGACTGGAAAAGGGGAAACGTAACCCCCATCTTTAAAAAGGGAAAAAAAGAGGATCCAGGGAACTACAGACCAGTCAGTCTCACCTCTGTGCCTGGCAAGATCATGGAGCAGATCCTCCTGGAAACTGTGGAGGCACATGGAAAACAAGGAGGTGATTTGTGACAGCCAACATGGCTTCACCCAAGGCAGATTGTGCCTGATGAATCTGGTGGCCTTCTATGATGGGGTCATGATCTTGGTGGATAAAGGAAGGGCAACCAATGTCATGTACCTCGACTTGTGCAAAGCCTTCAATACTGTCCTGCACATCATCCTTGTCTCTAAATTGGAGAGGCATGGATTTGATGGATGGACCACTCGGTGGATAAGGAACTGGCTTGATGTTGCACTCAAGAGAATCGTGGTGAATGGCTCATTGTCAGACATTAATAATGTCTGAGTGATGAGCAGTGTTCCTCAGGGTCAGGATTGGCACCGGTGCTGTTCAACATCTTTGTCAGTGACATGGACAGTGGGATCGAGTGCACCCTCAGCAAGTTTGACGATGACACCAAGCTGTGTGGTGCAGTCGACACGCTGGAGGGAAGGAGCCATCCAGAGGGACCTGGACAGGCTGGAGAGGTGGGCCACTGCCAACTGCATGAAGGTTCTGCACCTGGGCTGGAACAATCCCAAGCACAAGTACTGGCTGAGCAGAGAATGGATTGAGAACAGCCCTGAGGAGAAGGACTTGGGGGTACTGGTGGATGAAAAGCTGGACATGAGCCGACAGTGTGCGCTGGCAGCCCAGAAAGCCAACCGGATCCTGGGCTGTATCAGAAGTGTGGCCAGCAGGTCGAGGGAGTAGATTTTCCCCCTCTGTTCTGCTCTCGTGAGACCCCACCTGGAGTACTGTGTCCAGCTCTGGGGCCCCCAACATCAGAAGGATATTGACTAGTTGGACCGAGTCCGGAGGAGGCCATGATGATGCTCAGAGGGCTGAAGCACCTCTGCTATGGGGACAGGCTGGGAGAGTTGGGCTTGTTCAGCCTGGAGAAGGCTCCAGGGAGACCTTACAGCACCTTCCAGTGCCTGAAGGGGCTACAAGGAGGCTGGGGGGGGGGGACTTTTTACAAGGGCAGGGAGTGACAGGACAAGAGGTAACGGGTTTAAATTGAAAGAGGGGAGATTTAGATTGGATGTCAGAAAGAAATTCTTCCTGGAAAGGGAGGTGAGGTACTGGGACAGGTTGCCCAGAGAAGCTGTGGATGCCCCATCCCTGGGAGTGTTCAAGGCCAGGCTGGATGAGGCTTTGAGCAACCTGCCCTAGTGGAGGGTGTCCCTGCCCAGGGCAGGGGGTTGGAACTATATGGTCTTTAAGGTCCCCTCCCACCCAAACTGTTCTATGATTCTATATGTCCACAAGGCATGTGCTGATTCTATCTTACCTATTTCAGCTGCTCCAGTCTCTGGTATCTCTTTTGCTTTACCCTTTCCCAGCCTGTATGTGGGTTTCACTTCTCCCTGAGAGGTGAAACTGTTCAGGGCTTCTCTAATCAGTTGGGAAAGGCACAGGTTGGCTCACATTTTTGGTCACCCTACAGCAAAACCAATAAGGAATTACATTGCCACCAACCACCAAACCTGTAAGCTACAGGAGCAGCTGTAATTTTCTAGTAGTTTTCTGTAGTTTTTTGTCAGAGCAACAGCAGAAAACTAGAATACCTTTGTATATATCCATCATAAGCGTGAGGACTGGCATTATTACACAATACTTCTCAAAAGGAGTCGATGCTTTTTTATCCAGGAAAGCCACCTGTTTTTTATGCCTGTTACAAAGGCATAAAAGGTTTGCCTTGTTTCAAGTTTTGCTTGAATGATCAATTTTCTTCTGCTTTGCAGTTTTTTCTCTTTGTAGTGGCCTTTCTCTCTCTACTTTTAAAGTGGCTTCTTACAGTTGCTCAGAAGCAATGTCCCATTTGATAGCGTGGGTTTGGTTTCCCACTATACGGTTCTGCTTCTTGCACCATGATTAGCACCATGGTTTCACTTACTGGTTACTGGCTAGTTCACCAGTAGAGTGGTAAGAGTGGCTCCCTGGAATTGGAAACAGAACGTTTTTAGGGGTTTATTTCCCACACAAGGTGATCCCTTCATGACGGCTCCGCCCTGGCCATGCTCTTCAACTCGCTTAGGCGCCTTTGGAGAAACCTGCCTCCACCAACATATGGCCTGTATGGAAGTGAAACAAAATATGTCAGCCCGTGAGCCTAACCATGATGGCGTGAAGGTCACGAGGGGCTGCTGTGCAGCCTCCCTGAATTCCCGGCCTCTGCTGTTAGTGAACAGTGTTTTGTCATGTTGTATTTCAGCATCATGGGGCAGCCAGTGGTCCTGAAAACATGTAGGGCAGAGCAGAGGGAGGCCTGGGTTCCCCTGAGGCAACGGCCAGGCCCTGAGGTGTGGGGCGCCTCAAGTACCCCCGTGGGGCCGAAGGGCCTCCTGGGGAGGCGCAGCCATCGCGGCCCCACGGACCGGGAACGGGGCACCGGGAGCTGTCACCGTGGCAACGCGCGTGATGTAAGCGGTGTTGCCTAGCAACCAGGGCTCCGGGCAAGTGGGGCCTCTGGAGAATTCGGAACACGGCTGTTGGAGGGGGGGGGAGGGGAAGCGAGTTGTCGTGGGGGAGGGGAGGAAGCAGGAAGCTGCCTTGAATACGGGCCGAAGCTGGTCAAAACACAAGCTGGCTGAGGTTGGGTTGAGGAAGGAGAGGCGCAACAGACGGTGCTGGGTGAGCCAGGAGGGCAGCAGTGCGCCTGGGCTGGGCCCTTCATGGGGGAAGGTGGCCACCCGCACTGCCCCGTGTGCTTCTCACGTGACAATAGGCCGTTACTTCAGTCATGTCAGCAGGGCAGTACTTTTCTCTGTAGCATTAGCAGTGCCGATGGGTAAAACACAGTTCCTTAGATCGAATGTGTTTACAGAGACTTGCTGAGATCTAGACTGCTCATCCCAACGATGGAGGTCACATGTGAGGGAGGTCAGAGGAAGCTGATGGAGACAACCAGGTGTCTGTATAATGACAATTTTTAAGTTTTTCTTTGCTAGATGCTATGAAAATTGCAACTGGCTCGTGCCGACCAAGGAGAAAAGCTAGGACACAAAGTATGGAATGCATGTGAGGTGGCTCAGCCAAATTGGGGCACCCCAAATGTGGTTTTACCCAAGGTTTTTGTACCCTTCAAGTGTTCACCTACAACACGATTTGATTAATTGCTAACACAACACTACTGATTACCAATCATAGCAAAACTTTGCAAAGCAACTATAGTTCTGCAGCACTCTGGCTGCTCGTCTATTGACCCATACGTCAGTCTTGCCATAGTTACTTATCCATGATGCCAGATGATGCTGGGAGCGTTTCAAAGATGTGCTGGTAGGGCAAGGACACTGGCATTATTTTGGCTGTCCAAGGGTAATTTTTGTCCTTCATGGACAGCTCTAATCTTCCAAGAAGCAAAGTCCTTATTTCCAGGGCCAGGCTGTCCTTCTGGTCCTTGCAATGAGCTGGTGTCTGTTAGTTTTTCTTAAGTGTGAACATTCCCAAAGTCTCCAGTAAGATTCCACTACCTTTTTAGATTGCAGTGTATAATGATGTGAACTAATATATATTAACAAAGTTAACCCACTTTCATACTATACAGACTGCTTGATATAATAGTTAGGGAAGGAAATTTCCATAACACAGACAACAGATCAAAGTGAGAAGGTGTAATACACAGACCTAGTGATGGCTTCCACACTGACACGTGGCAGTGATGGTAGACCATAAATCTTCACTGAACATGAATTAAAAAGTAAAATAGAAAAATATGAGAAGACATACAAAATTGGAAGAAAAATTACACCAACGGTAGTAGAATATTAGCCTGTCTATCTGTATCTCTACAGAGTATTTTCTCATATGGAATAGTTTTCAGGTGTGACACTTCCATCTTAAACAGGTACACCATTACAGAAATTTAAATTCAGAAATGCCCGAAAACATTGATTAGAACAAAAATGAAAAGTTGAGAATCTTTTGTTCAGAAGGTAGTAAGTGACAACAGCTATCAATGGTATGAAAAATACTGAGTGGCACAGAAGTTTCGCACTGACTTTCCATTGTCCTTTCAAAAACCATGGGCATGTTGTGAAAACGGAATGACATGCACTGTGGATGTACTAAACAGCAGTCAGGAAGCCTAACAGGGTTGTAGTGTCCATATTAGAAGTGCCTGGTGCAGCCCATCCTCCATCTGATGTGAAATTGCTCCAGTACAACACCTTCCTATCACCACTGCGGTTTCACTCAGACCTGAACTATTAAACACATGCAGTTTCTACATCATATAATAGAAACCAGGTCTACAAGGTCGTAAGAAGAGGCTGAGGGGGGATCTTATCAATGCTTATCAGTATCTAAAGGGTGGGTGTGAGGAGGATGGGGCCAGGCTCTTCTCAGTGGTGTCCAGTGACAGGACTAGGGGCAATGGCCACAAACTGGAAAAGAGAAGGTTCAGCCTGAACGTGAGGAAACACTTCTCTGTGAGGGTGACAGAGCACTGGGACAGGCTGCCCAGAGAGGCGGGGGAGTCTCCTTCCCTGGAGACTTTCCAAAGCTGCCTGGACTTGTTCCTGTGTGATCTGCTCTAGGTGATCCTGCTCTGGCAGGGAGGTTGGACTAGATGATCGCTAGAGGTCCCTTCCAACCCCTGCCACTCTGTGTGTGTGAAATAAAAATGTATCCACTTTTGATCCTCTTGAGTTTAATTCTACTCCAGACATTAAACTGGCACCTCTGTTACATCCACGAGAGAAGCCAATTCTGAATTTCTTCCATTACTGTCAAATTGTGGAACGGGAAAGCGTTTTCTGATAATTTTGTTAAAATCCCTACATGGCAGTCTGAATTCCTGCCACTAGACCTATTCTACAGGTCTTCTGTTTAGCGTTTTAGAATTGTCATTTTAGTATAAACTTTCCTTCTAACGGTGAAGTGGGTATGTTATGGGACAGCTGATGAGGAGCTGTGTTAGAAGCAAGTATCTAGGCAGACTCATGGTGCTAAAAGCAAATCTATGAATTCCCAGATTTAGTGTCCCCTCACCCACTTATTTCTTTGCTGCACAAAAGCAAAAACTATCCCACATTCTTCGGACATCAGAATTTTTACTGTGAAGTACAAATCACTGTGGCTGTAAGTTCTTTTTATGATTCATGAGCACGCTTTATAGCATTTCTAAAGTGTAGAATTTTATTCATGGTTTCTGGTTGATGTGATAAACTTCACTGGCTTTCTATCTCCTTATTTATCGCTACCACCAGCACTGGTTGGTCAAATTATGGTCTCCTGCATTAGAAAAGAGCGTATGATATTCTTTATAAGATAGATGGAAGAGAATAATTCCATCTGTAAAGAGACCATGTTTTATACTCACCTTGAGTTTAAACTGAAAACGCGTCTAATATCAAGCATGGAAGAGTAACATTTTTATAGTCAACTGTGCTATTCAAAGCACCATATTTTATTTCATATATCCAACTTTTGCATGCGTCCTCTTTTACTACTTAACAGTGCTGAACAGTTACATATGAAGGTGCGGGTTTCCTCTGCCCCACACTTTACCGTGTGTATTCATATGCTGATTTGCTAATCTATAATTCTGATTTTGTACATGATGTCATAAACTTCAAGGTAGCAGGCAAGCAGGCCTGTAGGTCTTTACACTGTTATCTGACATTTGCACTAACAGTAAAACATTTCAGGAGTAAACAGGCTATGGATCCCTGATTCAGGATGCGTCAGGCTTACTCAAGGGCTTCTTGTCTCGTTTTACATCACTCACAGCTCATCCACTGGCGGTGCAGTGCTGCTGCCTCCTCGCACTCTGGCACTAAGGTCATGCGTGGCATGTGGTGAAGGAGGAGTGGGAGAGAGCCTGTAATGGCAGGCCGTGTCTAGTAGCACGTGTCTTCTTCCAGTGTGCTCTTCTCCACAAAAGCACATTTCCCGCCTGCAGCCTGCGATGAATATTGAGGGGAACTTGGCCTGGGACAAAACATGTCCCAGTCTTCCTCTTTGAGCCACGGGGTTTTTTGCAGCTGCTCTTTAGAAGCTGAGAAGCTTATGCTTGAGGAGAACAGTCACCCACTGGGGGGTTCATCTGTAGCTGCCATGCTGTGTACTGTGCCTGTTACCAGTGAACCCCTAGTTCCTGCGCATCCTAGGATGGGTTGCTGTACTTTAGGCATTAAAAGCTATTTTTGCTGTTCAGCTGCAGACTTAATGGTCCATATCTTAGGGATGCAGAACTAAACTAACTGCCTTTCCATCACATGAAAAGCAGCAGTTCTCCCTATTTATACTAATTAATGATTTTATTGTATTTTTTGGAAGTACAAAAGTGTTGGGCCCAGTTTTGTGGGCAAACACCAGTGTGGAGACCTTCCTTATTTTCTCCTTCAGTTTCAGTTTCAAGATGGAATGTGACTTGCATGCAGCTTCAGTAAAGTGACAGATGCAAATAATAGATGCTAGAATTATACTGACTAAAAGCAAGATCCAAAGGGAAAAACATCCTATTATAGTATCTTCTAAAGATGTGTTGGATTTACTGTAAACCTCTTCAGAAGAAATAGTTAGGATTCAATAATTCTCGACTCTTCAATTGAAGGAAAAGGCTAATTTTCCATATTTTTTTCTGCCAAGCATATTTCATATATGAGTTTTTCAGTTGCCCACAGACTCTTCTTTTTAATTATTAAAAAAAAAAAAAGAAAGGTGTTAGTGTGGGAGAGAAAGAGGAAAATTTCAGAAGGTGAAGTAAGTGTCAAGCTTTTTTATGCAATGGATGCGCTTAAGTGTTCTGTTCTGAAAGAGCAGAGGCTCCATATTTGGTTAAAATTCATAACAGAATGACTGTAATTACACTGAAATTATAGCAGAGTTACACCAGTAACTTTTTATCCTACAATTACCACTAATTCGTGTAACCACAAAGAGTATGGCTGGGAATAATTACAGTGGGAACATAATGGTTCATGCGAACAGAACATGCATCCGAGGTACATATACATCCATATATACATCCATACATACAGATGTGATTGTGTGTCTGTCTGTACATGTATGCAGAATTCAGAAGTAGAATACGCACAAATGTTGTGTAGAACGGGAGTAACTGGAATACCTGTTAGATACTTCATATTTGTATTGGCATCAATTAATCATTAAAAAGCCTGACCTTGCTGTAACTGGGTATCATCAACTAGACTGAAACTACACCGTAATTAATCACTGTGTGATTGTGTCGGTCCCGTACGCTTAAAACGCAAACCATGTTAAGTCTCTACTGCGCATCATTTTAGAAGCTGACGCAGCACCTGCACTGTAATCTCAGTTACTTGCAATTGTTTGTAAATGCTCAGGTGTTGAAATGCCACATTTGGAAAAAACAATCACTGAATTATTTGAGTGTGATCAAATGATTCCAGACTTGGGTTTGATGCTTTTATAATTCAAAAATAGTAAGATATAGAATTTTAGGTTTGAAATATTAGTTTTCTATAAGAAATACTGAGAAGTCACTACAGTCTAAAGCTATTATAAAGGCTAAGGTATTAAATGCCCCGCATTACCATTGGCACGTTTCACATTAGCTTTCACAAGAAACTGTTGGAAATATTTCAGTTTTTACAGTGCACTAACACTTTCACTATAGAGAGGAAGGAATGCTTACATTCTAAAGAGTAAAACAAAGGTGAAGGAGAAAAAAAGACAAAGGAAGAGCAGAATAGTAGTGGTGGTATTTTTGGTTCCATTACTTCTGTCTTGTTTTTTCTGTGTCAGGGTGTGGCTTTGTCTCTCTGCTTTATATGGCAGAAAAACGGAAAGGACGGGTTGCAGGAAACACAAAGACAATGCACAAAGTGAAGGACCATCGGAGGCAGGAAGTGCAATGCTGATGGAAGAAGGAAGCGAGCACCGTAAGGGAAGCAGTCAGTCAGACAGGGTCAGGAGGGTTAAGAACAAAGTGTACTGTTCGATGACATCATCAGTGAGCCCAATGAAATTACTTCTGTGACTATGCCAACACCAAAGTCCAGTGAAATCCTTACAGGAAAATGTTTATCCTTCCCCTTAGCTCATACAAACAGAGTGATGGTGGGGTGGCAGATGAGTGCATGGAAACTATGTCACTGTATGATGAAGTGTGAAGTAATGAGGTTTGTCCTACAAGAAGGCTAAACCATAGCTGAAAATAGAATACAGATAGAAAGGATTTATTTGCCCAAGTCCCTGCAATTCCACTTCTGTGTGTTCGACAATTAACGTAGAAATGTGTGGCAAAGTAAGTCAAGATACACATTTCCCATTTGGGAACAATTGCAACATCATTTCTGTTGTGAAATCCCACTCGTCGAGACAGTCCGGTTTCAACAACATGTGCCTCTAACTTCCTCTCTTTAGAGGCAAGAAAGCTAATGCAACCTTGCACATTACATACTCTCCTGCATTATATTGTTGCACCTGTAAGTGAAGAGTTTTATATTCAAGATCCCTTCCACAGTTGCATGCCTGTACAGCAGTATGGCAAGGCAGTATTACATATTCGGAATGAGGCTCTTATTAGTGGCATTTTACTGCCTAAAGAAGACCCACTTTGTAAGCTACTAAGCTTAGTCAGTCAATTAACTTCTAAGCCTATGTACTACTGTGCTCATCTTACTTGCCCACAATAAGGTCAGGCTAATCAACCCATGAAAGCATGTATCTTTGAAGCACGCGAACCAAGCAAGGCTTAGCAATATTTATGACCATCATACCACCATATATATCTATTCAGACTTGCACATATATGTAAATATATATATATTTACAGACTTGTATGTTCTTAAGTGGACCTTCAGTGTCTCACATTCATATGATAATAATTATTGGATGGGTGGGTCTCTTTTATGGTGGCATACATACATACATCAGGCTATTGGTATGAACAGTGTAGACAACTGGGGAGTGTTACAACAAATGTGTAACAACTCGTTTCCTCCACAGACCAGTGATTACAGTGCATAACTTCAAATGTCGGAAAACTCCCATTCGGAAATGGAGCCATGCCTGTGGTGGAATGGTGCGAGACAATCTCACCATCATTCCCTCTTTTAAAGCACTTCAAAGTCCTTTTTGTAAGCAAATTTATTAAAATGAAAAGCACTGGAAACAAAAAGATCTAGTCTTTTTACTGAAGCGAATGGGTTTTCCTTGGCAGTCTCCTGATAGGCACGCTGCTGAGAACCAATTAACTTGAAACTCAACATAAGATCCTTAAATATGAACAGCTCACTTTTATAAATACCCAACACCATGAGGCAGAGAAGAGGGAAGCTGGAATAAAAAGACAAATTGCACCACGTTAATGCTGGGGTGTCCTACCAGTCGATCACTGGATACTACATTTGCCTTCTGATCTTAAACAGACAAAACAATGACAAGACATTTTCAATTTTGAGACTGCTGTACTGTAGACAACAAAAGGTGTAAGTACTTAGGAGGCAAGATCTGTTTAAGAACCTAGAAATATAGTGACACTATCGGTATGCGTACCTGAATCCGTCACTTCTTTTAGAAATATTTGGAGATGGCAAGACAACAGCTTTGCCTTGATATTACAAATGTAATTTGTCTTATCTCCCTCCAATGAGGAGCTTTGCAATAATTATTTTATTTTTTCCCCATGCTAAAAAAACCCAGAAGATACAAGGAAATAATTGAACGTACATGGCGGCAGGGGTGGGAAGTGCCAGTTCTGGAGGACAGTGGTAGTAACGGTGCCCAGGTTCTAACATCAATGGACTCCTCAAATTTATGTGCCTAACAAAGGAAACACTTGGAAGACATTTTAAAACAGACCAGTGGGCCAAAATGAAAGTACGATAGCTTCAAGAATGTTTATTCTCCACCTTAGAACCACCCTTTCTTTACAAAGAAAATCAAAGGAAAACTAATGAGTCAATATGACTCACATAATTCCAGGAAATGGCCGTATACCCATTGCCAGATTATATCAAGAGGAGAAGGAATGACCTCATTACATCTGAAGACCAACAGAAAATACCTATGTAACCTTCCTGCTGGTTTCTTGCTTCCCACAGCAGCACTGACAAATATCCGAGAAGCTGGCCCTGAGTCATCCCACCTGTTTCAGTGCTGCACACAGGAGAGCCCTGCAGGAAACTGGGTCACACTGAATCCGTCTATGTTTCAGATAAGCCGTTCTGCTGGCTATTGCTCTTCATCCAGCATTCCTCAGCACCTGGATCAGCTTCTCCATTTACTTGTAGACAGCTTTCTCCTCAAATCATCTTGACCTGATGTCACCATCCTGTTCTGAACGCAAGTGCACCACGCAGTACAAGTGTTTGCAGTTACAGTTTGTTCCCAAGTATATGCAGAAAAGGGTGCAGACCTCCTTAGACTGGCCACACTTCTCTCCTCCTGTCCTTCAATATAGCCCTATCAGGGTCCCCTGAATAGATCCCTGTTCTCTTGAGAGAGGATCATATCCATTCCTAGCAGGGCAGCTTCTGAAATACCAAGACCTGCAAGCAGTTGGCAGTGCCAGCACTGGAGGAAGGGTATGTATGGGACATGGACTGGGGCACTACAAAGCAAAGGGTCACTGGCAGGACTGCAGTAAGGGGAAGGGAACACCAGCACTTCTGTTAGTGCTACTGACTTCATCACCCATACTATGTGGAACAAACACGGCGTTTACAGCGAAGGCCACCAGCAAACCCCAGCAGAGGTTCTATAAAGCCTGAAGTTGGCTTCACAAAGTATGCAAGCAAATTCAGACGCTAATGAGGTCATTCCTGTCAATGTGTGGCCCAGAAGTAGAGATCCAGATGCTACAGATAGTTCTGGAAACCTGGTGAAGACCCAGCCTGAAACTGGTACAGAGTCTCCTGTACATCTCGCATGACCTGCTGCGTCATTCGGTGTTACAGAGAGCACTAAGCTACCGCATTCCTCGTAGTGTTTGAGTGCTGTCAAACTGGGAACAGTCAGCCTCTCTGCTTCCTCAGGTTCTGTCTGCACGTCTTAGTGCATGAAAACCTGTGCGCACCGAAGAATTGCATTTTCAACACGCTCATTTCCCAGAGATGTATCCTGCAGCCTTTGACTGGGTGGAAACAGGAAAAATACAGGAAAAAAGAAAAAAACAAAAACCCCCAGGAAAATAGATTTGCTTACAGTCCTTCTATTTACCTTTCACATTTTAGAATGCAAACTGACAGTAGATCTCCTTGAATGCATTGTAAGGCACTCACTGCCTTTATTTATTTAATTTATATCTACGTTTATGTTTGCCATGTGTGTGTTAAATCCTTCCCAAGACAAATGCTGCCCTTTCTAGGTTGCCCACAGTGTCTTCTTGCTAATTCAGCCTAGAGACCTTGACCTTGCAAACGACATAATGCTTACTTCCAAAACGACCAGGGGCTTTCGAATGAAGCCATTCTGCCATCTGAAACGCATCTCAAGCAACACCTTCCACCCAGACAGCCTCCAATCTGAGCGCCAATTGCAGTCGTGGCTGCAGATCCCTCAGATGCTCTCCAAGCAAATACCAACGTGAAGGTCCCACAGAAATGAGCTGCAAGTGAAAAAAATGTCCTTTTCAAGTGCACTTCAAACTGGGAATACGTATCATCAAAAAGTGCTAAAGAAAAGCAAACTTCATCCTTGCTGGCGCTCAGCCTAGTATTTGGACAATGAAGATTTGTACGTGTTTTCATTATTTCCACCTGCATACTGCACTCCTGGTAGACAGAGGCCGTCGTCTGCTGAGTACCTGCTAAAGCTCCAAGGAGGAGAGAGGGGAGAAGGACGAACTTGCTGAGCTCACATCTGCATCTCAGCAAAATGTCCAGAAAGCTGACAAGTGAAGAAGACAGGTATTTCACAGCCTTCCAATTGCAATTCTGTGAGTAAATATCTGTCCTAACACAGAAAAGATTTTCTAAAACTGTTAACCATTCTTAATATGCCACTACCACCTTCTCTTTCCACTTGGTAACTTCTTGTCCTATACCAGTGGATGTGAAATAAAATAATTATTCTGCTCCTTTTTACAGCACCTTTTTGAAGATTTGAAATGTAACCACATTTCTGCTCACTCTTCACCAGACTAAACATGTCCAGTTATTCCAACCCAGGGTTAATTTTTCTAGATTTCTTACCATTTTTGTTACTCATCTTTGGATTTTATCCAGCTGACATGTATACTCACCTGGAGTGTAGTGCCCATGTCTGGACATACTATTTTATAGCTAAGATTTTAGCAACATTTTCACTCATAAAAGGAAAGAAAATTCTAGCATCGTTCCCTATTCACTTGAAATTATTATTGTTATGTTGAATGGTATTTTTGTTATGTAAAATTCTTCTTAGGAATTTTACTGACAGTTCACTGACGTAGAGTTTCCCTAAATTACACAAAATTATCTAGTATTTTAAAATTTGTTTCTTCAGTTTCCTTAGTATAAGTACATTCTTTTCTTATTGTTCAAACTTCATCTCTGATCAAGAACAGTAACCGCTGAGCTGAACAGGCAGAAATTGTGCATATCCATCCTCACATGCATGGTGGGCTGACCTTGGCTGGAAGGGGACCTCTATCACTCCCCTCCTCAGCTGGGTAGGGGAGGCAGAATATGATGAAAGGCTCATGGGTTGAGATAAGGACAGGGAGATCACTTAGCAATTACCATCACAGGTAAAACACACTCAACTTGGGGAAATTGATTTATTATCCATCAAAAGTCAGGTAATGAGAAACAAACCCCAAATATTCAAACACCTTTCCCACACCTCTCCCTTCTTCCTGGATCCAACTTCACTCCCAGTTTCTCTACCTCCTCCCCCTGAGTGGCACAGGGGGATGAGGAATGGGGGTTACAGTGTTGTCTCTGCCGCTCCTTCCTCCTCAAGGGAGAGGATCCTCACACTCTGCCCCTGCTCCAGCGTGGGGTCCCTCCCAAGGGAGATGGTCCTCCACCAACTTCTCAGATGTGAGTCCTTCCCAGGGGCTGCAGTTCTTCACAAACTGCTCCAGCATGGATCCCTTCTGCGTGGTGCAGTCCTTCAGGAGCAGCCTGTTCCCGCCTAGGATTCAATAGATCCATAAAGTCTCTCCACCTTTATCTTCTAGTCACAGGCCGGTACCTCTGCCACTGTTACTGAGCAAAACACAGTAACGACCTGCCACCCAAAGCAGATACTGCTCAGAAATTACCACCTGACCATAAGGTGCCTCCAGCTACCCAACATGTTTGTACACGTATTGTACAAACAGCAGACGATCAGTTAGTAGCCAAGCAACTCCTTTACTTTCCATAAGATCCATAAAAAGCTGACACTTTCATCCATAGGATGTGGATAGTATCTTGAAATCTAAGTTGCCATATATATTGAGTCTGTATTTGTACACTAAAGAAAACCAACTATCAGTACTGCAAACTCTCAGGTTCTGATGACAGGAAAGAGTTGAAGTGTTTGATTCTTGATTTCAACTCAGTCAGCTAAAAACTGGCAACAGTAGTAACTACACCAGTGGTTAGTGGGGTGGCAGTCCTCTAACCATTAGAAACTGCAGTCCCTAGCTTGTTTAGCACAGGGTAAGAAACAGCTCTCTGATGATAATTACTTCTGGTCACAACTGGCCACAGTTCCAAAGTCACTCAGTGTCCAGCGTCCTGAAAACTTGATGATCTGGCCATTTATTTAGGTGCTTTGCATAACTTCAGTTCTTTTGGAAATCTGCCTTTCACAACTGAGTGCTATTAACTTATTATGGATAAGTTTGAAATCAGGCCATTTTGTGATCTTAAATATTAGAATATCACCAGGATCTGGAGCACTGGCTGGCATATTTACAGATTAAAAAATTCATTTTATTAATTTTTCTGATGGAAATGGTGTTATGATGAGGGTCTCCTAAATACGGAGAATTCTGAAGAAAATAAAATTATATCCATTGCTGAAAATCCAGGTTTCAAACCTCCGCGTTTTGTTTCCCTAAAATAGTTTTTTCTGTGCTGTCAGCAGAGACCTGAAGGGGAGAAACCTGTATTATTGCAGCTGAATGCTGGGGGATATACTTGTTCCTGAACTGTTAACAGTATCTGAAGGCAGCCAGGAGACTATCCAATGGAGATAACCTATCCGGATGAGGAAGAAATAGTCAAAACCAAACGCCACACAATTTCCTAGCATGCTCAGGTTCTCAGCTGGCAATGCCAAATCCAAACAGCTGGTGTTCACCCAGCGCTACAGCATGACAAGTAAACATCATGCTACAAGTTCAAGGTGTCCTTGGCTGAGATGCCTCGCTAATGCAAATTCAGTGGCTAACTAACAGCGTGGCAGAAACGGTGCTTTGCAGTTGAAATCTATTGCAAAGCTACATGGACTCATTTTAAGGCCTGTGCTAAAATAATTACATAGAATTCAGAATTTACAGTACAAAAACCAGATGGAAGCCCTTTCCATCACACAATGCAAGGATATTTGTTCTCCATCCAGCACAACGCTCAGAGGCTGAGACTGGGGTAAGAGCCGAAAGGAATTCACTGGTCCAATGCCTGTCTTTGACAGGGACGTTGAAGAAGCAGCAGCCTAACTGGGTGAAGACGAGAGAGCTGAGATGGATAACTTTCTCCAAGGACCTCAGCTGAAACCTTTTCTTTGCAGTACAGAGCTCATTTCAGCCTCTGCATAGTTCATTTGACCCTCTTCAGACCCCTCTCTGTGTGACTTCTGTCCAAAGCAAAGAGTCTTATACCCTCAGATGAGAGGTAAAATCTGCAGCCTAAATAGAGGTTTCCTGACCTGTGGATGTGACTTAGGTTTTCCAGGGACATTGTGAGCATTTGATAACTGGCATTTTCTAACAAAGACACACTCTCAATGGTGCAGCGAGGGAAATAATACTGAATATGTCAAACAAAAACCTGTATCGTTATTTTCATCTAGACCTTTCTCTCTGTGACTGACATATAAAAGAGTGAGGTTAAGTCAGACTTCATGTCTTCCCAGTGTTTCCAACTTTACTTCCTTTACTCCTGTAGACTGAAGGACAACACCTACAAACTGCTGGGTTTTGTGAGGAAAAGCAGCAGCTCCATCTCTCCGTTCTCTGTTCAGTCTCATACTCGTCGTGTGCCACACGTGCGTACGCACTCATGCACTCGTACACTCCCCATCATGGCAATGGAGGCCCTCCATAGTCACAGGATGGCGTTCTGCCTTGCCTCACTGTGGAAAAATTCCAGCTCCAAACTTTATCAAGCAGTATTTTGTAGTTTTGTTGGCAACAGGAAATGTGGAAAAGTTTTTGGTTCCTTGCAGTGTAAGGATTGTTTAAAAACATATTTTCTTCTCATTATGAGGTATTTCTGACAACCAGTGTTCACAGCTCCAGGGTAGTTAAATTTGCTGGCACTGCAGGGCTGAATACACAGTAGAAAGGGTTGAGTTTTTCCTAAATGGCCCCAGGAGAGCTTAAAGAGCTGGGAGGGTAAAGCATAAGATCACCATAATTAAGTGTTGTTATATTTATTCCTAGCTCAACTGAGAGATTACTGGCAGGGAAATTTCTACATTTTGAACTTGTGAACTTACCGTTTTATGCACAGTCAGAATCACAGCTTCCCCAGTTTGTATTTTCCTACTATTGTACTGATGGAAAATTTGATTGTAAAAAGCTGGAATAACTGACGTATCAGAATCATGTGTAGCAGTAGCACTTGGAAAAAATGACTTCAAGATTGGCTGCACAGATGTCAATTTTTCTGTGTTGTTTTAAAGCAGTAACCAGCTCTACATCAGCCCAGTGTCGGCGGTCTGTCGAGTCCTCAGAAGGCTATTTAAGATCCCCGTGCATGGCCTGTAGCATGAAGTGGATGTTGGGGCCTTTTGGAAGTGGCCAACCAGATTCTATTGTTGGAGCTCCACAGATCTGAACAAATCTTAAACTTTTCTTTTTTTTTTTTATCCTAATGGTTAGGCTCCATGTTCTTTCCCACGTGAATCATGGCTGATACTGTTGGAAGATGCTTCTGACTAGTGTCTAGACAGAACCTCTCAACACATACAGGCTGTAACTCTATGAATCACAGACAATTTTCTGGCATACAGCAAAGTTGCCCAAGGCAACAGAAGGAACTGGACAGTGGAAAAAGTTATTTGGGTCAGCACCCAGTTTTAACATATATTTATTTATTTTTTAATCACTATTTGCACATCACCTAAACTTCATGGTGTTCTTTAGATTCTGCACCTCTAGACAACTGAACAAACAATAATCAGAAACCAGATAGCTTGTTTCTCACAAATTATGGCTCCAGATCTTTCCTAGCAGGTGCCATTCTTTGCGAGTAGATTTCCCTTTGGTTTTTTTCAGGACCCAGTGTTTCACCAGTACTTTACATGCTTATGAGTGTAAGCGCTTCCAGCATGGAGTGCACTGCATTCAGGTTTGCAGGACATTCCGTACATGCTCTGTTGACCTACATATGCCTTCTGGCTCTTGCACAAGGACACAAGGCAGCCCTGTTTCCTGCCATGACTCATCACTCAGGAATGAGGTTTAAACAGGAGAAAAAAGGAAGGGGGAAAAAAAAAAAAGAACAGATTCCAAGGCAAAGCAAGTAGCAGCTTGTGGGTTTTACAGACAAAATTTGGGTGTTTTTTCCTTTTTAGTAACCATATTGCTAGGAAATGCCAGGAAAGTCAGAGCCTTGTAGTTTTTATTGTGCTACAACTAGCCTGAGTGGAAAGACTGTTCAAGTAGAATGTTGACCTTGGCCTGCTGCAGTGAAGTAGATACCGTCCACGTGTTTGTCTCCACGAGAGTTTCACAGTGAGAAATTTTATTAAAACACACATGCACAACCCCTTTTTATCAATGAAGATGCAGTCTTAGATTAAAGAATAAACGTTTAGGACCTGGATCAGTTGTGTAAGGAGTGCGTGCATTCACCCTTACCAGCATCAGGTGCATTAGTAAACTTGAGGCACCTGATGCTTGTAAAGGTGAATGCGCACACTCCTTACACAACTGAGCCAGGTCCTAAACGTTTATTGGCCATTAGTTAGCTTCAGATAATGCCAAGTGGAGACAAGCTCTGTTGGGAGCATGGGAAGTGCTAAAAGAGACTTTCTGGGTGAGTTAGTCTTCATCTTGTTACCTTCCCCCAAAGCAACTAATTACTATAATGAGACAGCATACTAGATTAAACCACTGTAGCGTACCCAAGTAATGCTTTCTTCACTGTAGGATGTCCAGAGAAATGTCTTGCTAGACCCCAACTTTTTTGATTTTTTTTTTACTATTGTTTTTCACAGGAACAGAAAACAACAAGGAACAGAAAACAACAACAAACAAAAAACAACAACCCAGAGGGAAATCTGTGGTAATTAAGACATGGGGGAAGGGAGGAAAGGAAGTGAAGAACAGCGCAGGAAGGAAATAGGACTCAGCTGGCTAAAAAAATAACTAGAGCATGGAGGATAAACAGCAAGAGGTATAAGGAGTGGTGAAGGGACTTTCTCATGTTCTTACTGTGAAAAGGCAGGATAAGCATTTCATGGGTGTTAATAAACTGAACAAGAAGTATCACTAAAACAGGATCTGTCACCCAGATTTTTCAGACTGTTCCCAGGCTAGGAGTGACTGAAGCGGATTGATCTGCTTGGTGGCTCTCAGCAGCCTGTACAAAATGAGCTGATGGTTTTTTTCCGAGGAAGTAGCGTTCATATCCCTCTGCTTCACAGGGCACTAATCAGTTGTGTTGGCAGTCTCTGCTAGAAGGCCTGTTATAGCAAGAGCATGGAAACTAAACTGCTTTTTGCTTCTTGTGGGCTCAGAGAAGAATCACCAGGGGAAGGGAGAAGTAGAGTAGGTGTAAAAGTTCATATGCTCCTACCCACACCCCATCTCTTCTCAGGTGTCAGTGATCTAGCCAAGGCAGAAGGTTCTCTTTCAAAAACACCTGCAGGAAAAAGTACCTTATTCTATTATTATTAGCACTCAACTGGAGGAGGAGGAGAAGACCAGCTGTACCATCACAACAAAGGTTGGCTTTGGGGCTGAAGTCAGCTTAACAGGGCTACAAAGGTCAGGTGCTTTAGAGCAGAAGAGAATATTTCAGTTGGAAGGGACCTACAATGATCATTTAGTCCAGCTGCCTCACCAGTTCAAGGCTCACCAAAAGCAAAGGCATGTTATTAAGGTATTGTCCAAATGCCTCTTAAACACTGACAGGCTTGGGGCATCGACCACCCCTCTAGGAAGCCTGTTTTGATGTCTGACCACCCTCTCAGTGAAGAAATGCTTCCTAATGTCCAGTCTAAACTTCCCCTGACACAGCTTTGAACCATTCCCACATGTCCTATCACTGGATCGCAGGGAGAAGAGTTCAGCACCTCCCTCCCCACTCCCCCTCCTCAGGAAGCTGCACAGAGCAATGAGGTCGCCCCTCAGCCTCCTTCTCTCCAGACTAGACAAGGCCAAAGTCCTCAGCTGCTTCGCTGAGGACATGCCTTCCAGCCCTGTCACCAGCTCTGTTGCCCTCCTCTGGGCGCATTCAAGGACCTTCACATCCTTCTGAAACTGTGGGGCCCAGAACTGCCCACAGCACTGACAGTGAGGCTGCACCAACGCTAAATACAGTGGTGTTGTGGTTTAACTCCGGCTAGCAAAATACCATGAAGCCACTCTCACAAATCCCCCCACCCCTCCTCCAGCAGAGGGGGAGAATCGGAGGAAAAAGAAATAAGGAAGCTCATAAAATTGAGATAAGAACTATTTACTAATTAAATCTAAATTAATATATACAAATGCTACTAATAATATGTAATTAAGATAATAGAAAATAAAACATATGATATGATAGAATTATGATACAATTATGATAGTTGCTCACCACCCACTGACCAGTGCACAACCAGGTGCTAAGTAGTGAGAGTCAGAGCCCGAGAGCCGCAGCCCGAGAGCAGTCACAACCCAAGAGCCACAGTCCGAGGGTCGGAGCCTGAGAGCCGTCGCAGCAGATTCCGAATGAACCCTATCAGCAATAGCACGACTGGGAAAGCTAAACAAACCCACCAACTCCCTCATGAATAAGCCAGCACAGGAGTTAGCAAAGCAGGTAAGGCAGGAGTCAGGCAGAGCGTTAGCAAGTGTACGGGAGTAGAATGTGCTGTGGAATGAAACACTTCTTTGGTCAGGCTGGGTCATCTGTCTGACCTGTGTGTCCCCTACACTGCCTGTAGCGAGACAGCGAGAGCTGGGAACGCAGCTGCAGTGTCAGAAGTGGAGAAAGACCTTGAATTCCGCGCAGGCATTCCCAAGTGCCAGCTAACACCTTATCAGTGCTACTCTCAGCATCCAGGAACACAGCTCCCTAGCAGCCACGGTAAAGAGAGTTAACTCTTTCCTGACTGAACCCAGCACAAGCAGGATAACCACCTCTCTGCCCAGCTGGCAATGCTGTGTGTGATGCACCCCAGGATGCTGTTTACACTCAGGGCCGCCAGGGCACTGCTGACTCCATGAAGCCTGCTGTGGACCAGCACCCCCAGACCCCTTTCTGCAGGGCTGCTCTCCAGCCAATCCTCTCCCAGTTTATACTTGTGCCCAAAGTTACTCCATCCTGGGTGCAGAATCTGGCGTTTGGACTTGTTAAGTGTCATCCCATTAATCACTGCCCAGTGCTCCAATGTATCTAGATCCCTCTTCAAGGCCTCCTGTTCCCTCATGAGTCAACAGCACCTCCCAGTTTGGTATCATCAGCAAATGTGATCATCTTGCTCCTACTCCCAGCTGTCTGCCACCCCTTTCACTGTGCTGACAGACCCTTTATGGAGAAATTATCCATTTGAAATGCAACTTTACAGGGGGGAAAATAGGTTGAGGTTTTGGTGGATGTTTTTTCCCCACGTCTTCAATGACCTAGTTAATATAACGCAGCTCCACGCTCCGTTGTACTGATTCACTGAGGAGGGATAACTTGCTTTAGTGAGGGAGAAGCAGCAGGAGGAATAAATATCTTGAGAGTCAGGATCTGACGCTGAGAAAACAGCATTTGGAAGGGCTGCTTTGGGTCACCTCCTGAAAGCCTGGCTGTTTGTGGGAGCACTGAGAGAAGCTGCGTCAGAGGAGGTTTCAAGGTCCTGAAGAGCCCTGTGCCTGGCCCACGAGGCCAGCCCTGCATGTGGGTCTGGTCACCAGCAGCTCTGTTGGTTTCCTAACAACTGTTCCCCTGGCACTGTCATGCAGATAACATTACTCATCCTGGCTGTAAAAGGTGGTGTCAAAGGTTCACACTCCATCGCCAGTCACCACTGGTGGGGGAGGGAGGGCAGCAGCTGGTCTCAGAAGGCATCTAGGCAGGGCTGGTTTGATAAGGTGGACCCTCTTTCAAGAGCCTGTAAACACAAAGTCCGTGTTCAGCTGAGCTGGCAGCTAGTACCATGCGATGAAGTTCTGTGCGCTCGACCCGTTCCTTCATTGGTAGCTGCGATAGCACTGTGGTTGCATGGCAAGAGCATAAGCCACAAGGAGTGGTTAGGGGCAATTCTGTTGATAAGGAACCGTTCCTCCCATCCCTTGGCATTGAAACCGGAAGTCAGAAACACAATTTAATTACTTCTGCTATGCACTTTTGGAGGGAAGGGCCACAGGCAGCACTACACAGAGGCATTCCTGCAGATCAAAGACAGGAAGCCTCCAGAGCAGCTCTGGAGCATGCTAATGAGTGTTCAACTTGTTCAACAGGTTTAGCTGGCCCAGGCACATCATCCCTGAGGTGGTCAGCATTTCCTGAACATTAATCATCACCTCCTGGCAACTGTGAACTGGCAATGGCCTCCCAGCCTAGAAAACAGATGAGGCACGGAGAGTTAGAAGGCTCTTCCGTATACCTTCCCCTGCAAGGAGACTGTCCCTCCCCATGTGCTGGGCAAAGTCCCTCCTCGGCACAATAAAGAGCCAAAAAGATAAAGGCAATGGGAAACCTGTACCTGCCAGCCCAAACTTGTGTTCTATCTAAAACTCATTTGATCTGCTGAGGCTGGGAGGTGGCACTGACACTGAGTATTCTCAAGTACATCAAGCCCAAGACTTTCGTGACTCAATAATAAGGATGGAGGCCTCTGATGTATGAGCTAAGCTCCAGGATCTCCAGCTGTTTGGTGCCTAGATCACTCCTCCATGTTTAACTGCACCCCCAGACCTCTTTCAGTCACACAACGGTTGGGTCTAGCTTTAAGCTGGGAAGACAGAAAGATGGCTTGCAGACCTCCTCTCAGACACCTTGCCCACCAAATGCTCTAACTGAGCTTGTTGCAGGCCAGATGTTCTTTGTGTGTTAGGCTGACAAGCCAAAGTGCCGAAAGGTAAACTCTTAGAGTAATATAGCAGTTGAGGTTTTCCTGTGTGGTAAGCTGTTTTGACGATGCTCTGGTTTTCACTGTGCTTTTCTGTGCATGTTGCTAATTTAGCAAGAAAGTTCAGGGTTTGGAAGGTTTGATAACAAGAGATCGGCCCCCTTGCTTATCAAAAGCAGGAGGGTACATGCTCCTTAGTACCTCAGCAGTGTCCTTGTAAGCTGAGAATCATTTTGGTAAATCAGCACGTTTAAAAATCTTATCCTTTTAGCAAACTTTGCTCATAAAAAGCTCATTATAATACTAAAAATCACGCCCACAGGTCAGAAAGACCCTTGTCCAGGTGAAGTCCTTTCCCCTGAGCATGTGTCATAGTAGAAATAATGTGTCAGCAGTATTATAATTGTATGTAAATCACTAACCAATCATTGTAAAGGGGGTGGACTGGAAAATTACTAATCCAGAAAGTTTTGTGTATAAATATAGCAGAAAGAACCCTGTTCGGTGTGCATGCTAGGAGGAGGGATCCCCCTTGCACCCGGCGCTGCAATAAACCAATGTTGGCTTTCTAAACTGTCATTTGGTTTGGAAATTGGTTACAATTTTCGATAACAAGCTGAGGGACAGTCTGGTCCAGTTTCTTATCCAAACGCCTTGGCTTAGACTCAGCGTTATAGCTTCTAAGGGGAATGAATAAACAACCACCCTTTGACTATCAAATTTTGTCACTAAGACTCTAAGTAGACTTTATTAAGACTTGTTTACACATGAAGCTTTTCCTGATGAAGTCCATGTGTGGACACTTTTTGTTCTGAGTAAGGAATATCCATGTGCAGTTATTTCAGATCAGCCATTGCACTTTCCAATTCACGGCCTCCCCCAACTCAGATTCGAAGTTCTCTTAACACAAACATGTTTCTGAGAGCCTGTCTACCTGCCAGTGTGACGTAGGAAACCGAAGACAGAATGAATGCTCTTCGTGTTAGTTAAAAAGGGGCTGAGAATAGCTGCTGTGCTATTAAATTCACACCCCAGCTTGTTTCACAGTATTTCATTTGTCCAGACAGCCCTTGACCTTTCCGTCCCCCCAGCTCCCCCGTGTCACCCTAAAATGCCTAGCTTTGGTAGGGAGAAGTCACTCTGCCCCACACTTTCCATGCTGACATGATATAAAGAATGTTTACTGGAAAAATATTAATATTGCAGGGGAAAAAACCATATTTGAATGGTTATTAGAATAAAAAATCTTGTACAGGAGCCAATGCCATTGGGCTTAATTACTTCATCGATTAATGAATGTTTAATATTTACTTTGTTATTACTGCCATCATCTCCCTACGTCCAGCCATTTTTCTATGTGATTTCCCTTGCCTCATCGCATCTAATTCCACGCAATGGTCCTCCTGCAGTTAAAAGTAAAGCCTGTCTGGGAATTAAAATATATTCCGAGCACAGCGTGCACACGTTGGCACAGATGCTGTAATTCTGGTTGATGATTAGTGGTGAGTGAGTATTTATTGCCAAAAAAAAAAAAAAAAGGTGGAGAAGAAAAGCAAAAACATTCTTGGCTTTAAAAAAAACTTTTGTAAACTTGGAGCATTTTCAATGTAAGAAATTTCTTAGTTTGACTGACAAAGCTAAAGAAAATACAGCCCTCCCAGTCTCTGTGACCAACAGAACCACGAAGCCAAAAAGCTTAAGAATGGATGCAACTACAGTGCAAGGGGCACTGCTGCCACTTTGTTTTTGTTTGGAGCATGGGCAGAAGGGACTCAACTGCTGATGCCTGTCCACTTGCAAAGTCTGCTGGTACAAACACGTAGTTATCTTAATAAACATTTCTGAGTAGGAGCAAGACCCGCTATTAAATGTCCAAGGCCAACAGCCTAATCTTGACGTCCTTTTATAAACTTTGCCTTTATTGATCCATGTCTTCTTTGCTTACCAGATGTGAGCAGATTGCCTAAATCACATGGGAACAACAGCCTGGATTTGGCTGTAGGCCTCCATCACATGAGAACACAGGGACAGGTCAGCTGCCATGACCTACTTAGCTTTCTGGGAGGGGATGCAGCTTCTCCATCACGATAAAGCCCTCGTGTAGGTGAGGATGCGTGATGGTTTTTATGAGATATGCTGTACCTATGAGGAATAGCAAGCTCATCTCTTCTGGAGAAATATGTCTAGTCTGGTAGGGAGCAGGGCATGGGGGGCAGTTAACAGTGGCGCATCTGCTTTTCTTTTGAGCAAATAATGCATTCCTCCTGACAGCTTACAGTCTGCTGGCGACCAGCTTGGCTCTGAAATACGAGCTATGGTGGATGGGGGAGGGAAGGGCAGCCTGGAAGGGTGTGGGAGAGGCTTTCCATTCCAGACACAGGCTTTTGGTTAGAGCACTATTGTTCAAATGTGAGTTATTTGAATGATCAATGAGAAAAATGCTCTCTCCTCCCCCCCCTCCCCCTTTTTAGCAATCCTAATGTAAGCATAAAGGACGATAAACACTTTGTTATATTCCACTGGTTTCATAGTCCTGATGGCATTGAGCATTTCACGGTGAGACTTCAAAGTGCTCCTTCCTGCCTCTGCATTTTACATACGGATGTACAGTTTGCGTGAAAATAGGTGTCCTGCTCAAATTACACTGAGAAAACCTTGGAACTATGATATACAGCTAGACATAAATTAGTGCTCTATCCAGTTCTGCCCCAGCGTCTTATCAGTTTTCAGCATTTTTTCTCTCATCCTAGGAAATAGGTCTTTACACACCTCTGCTGACATTTGGAGAGTATCATCTCTATGCTGTCAAACACTGAACACTTTGTGAAACCCCAGCACTAGAAAAAGAACTCGCAAACAATGAGAGAAACCCAAGAAATAACTTGTTTCAACAAATGAATTGCTGTGATAAGAGGCACGGTTAAAAAATACACATGTGAAATCCATGACATTTAAGCACATATATTCCTTATTTCTAGCCAAGGGACACACAATACAAATATGGGGCAGTGTGTGATCCAGAACCTGTAGGATATCTTATATAATTACCCAAGTTATTGCTCAAACCAGGGGAACTGTGAATTAGTTTTAGTAGGTTAAAAATGACAGCAGGAAGCAGGAGGCTCTTTGATCAATTCCACTTCTTCAGAAAGACTGTACATAATAACAGTGCCTGAAATCAGCAGGAACCGAGTAACAGGAGACACTTTCTAAGAAAACCGCCAGCAAAAGCATATTTCTCCCATACAGGTCTGATACTTTGCCTGTTTTGTTTGACAATAAATGCACATATTTGGTGATGGAGACCGTTCACCAGCACTATAAAGGAGCACAAACTTTTCTCAGCTGAAATGAGGTAGTTGTTGCTTAATTGAAGGGAGATGATAGTCTTCCACCCTAATGGAAAATTAATGCTGAAAGTTTCTTAGTCCAGTTCAGGAGAAGAAGTTCTACAGAGCACATTCATTAAAGCACCCACCTCCACCCTCCATGGGTAAACCACAAAAATCAGAAAACTGCATTTATAAAAACTCTAATTCAGACAAATGCTCTTGTTCAATCAATGAATGTAATCTTAAAAAATTCCTCCAGGAATGTCACATTAATAACCTTATCCCTGCTCTGAGGCAAAGCCCAATAAATTCTAGAGACTAGATGAACCACAATTACTTGCTCATCTCCTAGCTCAAAGAACGGTAAACATGGACGTTTATAAGCTATGGTCGGCACTGCTGTGCCAAGGTACACCGTTCGTTGTGCTGCATATGCACTCTAAGCTACACTACACCCAACAAGACTTTATATCGTTTAGAAGGTAAGTCTTGGAGAAAAAAACCAGACCTCTTACTGAGGTCCACAGAGGTATTTTGACCTCCATAGGATTTCTGGAAGGAAGGATGCAAATCTACTTTTTCATTAATTCCTACTTTTTTTTATGCATGCGTTTGTTCTACTCTTCATTTGCTCTGCTTCACGTTTTCTTTCTTTCCTCTGGCCACCTCCCTTCATCCTTTTTTTGTCTTTCTTCGATCTCGAATGCTTTCCCCTTTCCTCCTACATCTTGTGTAACTTTTCCAACCAGGTCTCTTCCCACTCTCTTCACCATACTTGCTTCTCTTCTGGTGCTCTCTCAGGAGAACTGTTCTCCATTCTTCTAATTTGATGTTTACACTCTGCAAGAAAAGAGGCTGGTGATAGTTTCACTTCCCTGTTCTCTTCTTCCTTCCCTCTTCTCATCAAGTTCTGAGTCACCACAATACTTAAGACTCTGACTACTTGCAGTCAAGACCGTGCTGCCATTTAAAATTACGGAGATGTGTAGTACCTTGTTAATGTAAACCCTTCATCAGGAAAGCTACAGAGGGAGTTCTTGATTTATCTCTAACCTTCTTCAAGCAGTAGTTACTGTCCAGTAACCTTATCCTGTTGTCAATAACCACAACCCAGATAGCACTAATGGGAATTTTAAAGCATGGGATCACTGGAGAAAACCCCCCAAACCCTTACCGTTAAAATTTATTTCTTGTGGGTCTCTGTTAATCATTAGTCATGATTACTTGTATTATAGCAGATACTTGATATTACATCATAATCGAGGGCTCAAAATTGTTCTAACAACTTTTATACATGGGACTTTTGGAAGTATTTGTGTGTTTAAGCTTTCCACATTAAGCCTTGAGAATTTTCCATGTTTAATCTCAACTGGAAAGTATTCTGAAATGCTCTAAGCGTAATTGATTAAGCTGGGTTTTTTTTGTTTTCTGTTTGACTTATCAGGAGGGGAGAAGAAAGCATTTTATTCTCTAAATATAGGTTTTCATTGCTGTGGTCAAGAACCCAAAGTGGAGATCAATCTCTCTTGCTTTCAAAGATACGGAGAATTTTACAGCAACAGTAAACTTGCTCTGAAGCCAGACTACTTCTCCTTATCCTGAAGGACATTACAACCCCTTTTCCAGCAGGAGGTAATTAGAATTCCCTAAAGCAAGTGAATAAATGAAAATGTTTCTACCCAGGCTGTTAAAGAAAGCTAAACTGGAATCAAAGGATTACATGTAGTTTTAACATAGGTTTTTATCTATAAATTGCAATAGAAAATAAAGGGAACAGAGTAACACAGATAAGCAACTATTCATCCTAGAAATATATCCTATTGTCTGTATTTTAACCTCAACACTAACAGACACAAAACATTTCCTAAATGCTACAGCAACAAAAAATTTGGTTTATTTTATATGCATAATAAAAATGAGGAAACCTTGTTGAATTCTTAAGAAGATGGAGGAAGCAATGAAAATGTCAAACAAGTGGTGACCAGCCAGGATCAACAGGTCCCCAAAGAAAGGGGAACAACACACTGTTGAGATGTCAGAAAGAAAAGAACCATCAAAGAGACCACATTTCTTTGTATCGCCAGTAAGTTAAAAGCTGAGACCAAACACTAAGAGCATGAATCAGGCTGATTTACAGTTAATAACAATAAAAGCTATGAGCCACAGCCCAGCTTAATAACAAATCTAGAGACTTCTCAGAGGTGTAAACTGTTAAAAAACATGAGCAATATTCAGACTACAATGGTGACCTACCACACAACCCCTGTTGTTCCTGTGGATGTTACTTTATATGTAATATACTCTTGATTCATTCCTACAACACCGTACGCTACACATGGCAGAGATCTTGTGGATGGCCATAACGTTTACTGGAACTACGGGATAAACTGGAGAAGTTGTGCAGGCAACCTTCATTCTGGTATTTTTGGAATGAATACTTGATTTTGCAGCCTTAACAATGGTTTCAATGAGGATTTTTATCAGTAATTTTAACAGAAAATGAACAAAAATTTACCTATTTCCTTACTCTTCCCTAGCAATTTAATCACAAGATGTCAACTTGACACTTCAATCCTAGACAAGACTGAATTACAGACTTGTGTGGCTTGTGCTAGCAGAGAAATAACTGAGGTAGCGTGTTTTCATCTGCTGTGCAGTGCCATGCCCTTGTGAGTGGATTTCACTACTGTTTGTGTATATCCAAGGACTGGGGAGATTCAGAAGTCCTGAGTTTTATTCTAGACCTGAAATAGAAATCTAGTAGATAAGCCTTAAGCTCCTGTGCCTGCTTCCCTTGAAACCAACCCTTTCTGCCTCAGTCTTTCCACACTGACTCCCAAATCCTTGCTCTCCCTTATCTCTATGTCTAGCCTGTACTTTCTTGCCCAGCTCATGCAAATTTCTACCCTTTTGCTTGCAGGACAGTTCCAGTCTCCTCCAAGATCCACGACAGATGAATTAATACCCCTTTTACTTTCATAGCATTTATTATCCCTCTCCATGCTTTGGCCCAAAAGTTCAACAACCCCCAGACTCCACTTTTACCCTAATTCTCCACCCAGTTTTCTTGACCAGCCAGACTATTGTACTTCCACACTAAATCACAGTCTCTGTTTCCATTTCCTTCTGCTGTACCAGTTATATTCCTGGGATACCCATGCCTCACATAAGTTTCTACTTCCCATATCTAGTTCCTGCCCTTTTTCCATTTAAATTAGGTCCCCACTTTCCACTCCTTGGGCATTGATGAGGCAGAGAGTAACCAAGACAGGAATTTTGGTTTTAATCCTGCTATTGAAGGTTATCTTTTAGAACAAGACAGTAATAGTACATGTAGGCCAAATGTTCTTTGTAGGTAAGTGTTGAGCTGACAAGCCAAAGAAAGAACAATTAACATCCTTCTACCAAGAACATCCTGGAGCAACTAAACCTTGAAGGGGCAGTGAAACAGAATGTTTTAATGATGCTCTGTGCACACTGCCAGTTTAGCCAGAAAACTCAAGGTTTGTTCCTAAAGATAATGAACACCAGGAGACTGGTGACATAAGGGTAAGAGGTCAAGAAGATTTGATAACAAGGGATGATCCTCCTTGCTTATCAAAAGTGGGAGGATACATGCTCATTAATTCTTCAGCTGTGTCCTTGAAAGCCAAGAATTGTTTGGGTAAATCAGCATATGTTTAAAAATTCTGTCCTTTTTGCGAACTTTGCTCATTGAAAGCTCATTATAATACCAAAAATCACGCCCACAGGTCAAAAAGACCCTTGTCCAAGTGAAGTCGTTTCCCCTGAGCCTGCATCATGGTAGAAGTATTGTGTTGGCAGTATTATAATTGTATGTAAATTACTAACCAATCATCATACAAGGGATGGACTTAGTAAACTACTACCTGTGAAAATTTTGTGTATATATATAGCACAGAGAACCCTGTTTGGTAAGCTTGATTTATGGGAAACCACCGAGCACCCGGGCTTGCACAACCCTGAATTAAATAAGCAATGTCTCTGAGAGTGTGTGGTTATTGGCTTACTGCACACCGGGCGACGAATCCACTTTTCGGACAACACTGTTGTTTGGCATAGTCCAGCCCACAAACACGTCAGAGCTACAGCCAAAGACCATGCTCAATCGGGCTGTAGTATGTCCAATGGGGATGCAAGAAATGTGATTACTATATTGGTGTGCTGAAACCACTATGCATCTTGCTGATCAGTAGCAGTTCATTAACTCCCTACTCCTTAACTCCTCTACCAGCCTGTCTATATAGATACAGATTTGTGGGCAGACACATCCAGTTCTGATCTTCAGGTCTCAGTTTAGTGGATTCCTTAAAAAGACATTTTCAACTTCTATGCTTTCATCCCTGCTATTAGTCCTGAAGAAATTTTTGACAGTGAGATGATCTGAAATCCACAGCCTTCCACATACACTCCTGAACTAATCCTCTCTCTTAACACAATGCAGTATTACACCCAACACACACATCTAGTAGGTGTTTTTGTCTTGGGGAGGGTGCTGGGGGAGAAGCTGCATGCATATGCATGGCTGGGTGGGGAAGAACGACATTATTTAACTTTTAAAGTCAGAATTTGCATTATCTGAAACCATGGTAAGGTATATACCTCTACAACATTTCGTGGCTTTACTTCTTCATTTCTTCCTTGCAGTATTTGTGTCCAGGTATTATCAGGTATAAAGTGTAGGTACCAAACTTCCCTGCCTTAACTCCATTTTATCTATGGCTTCCTCAAAATCTTGGTTCCATTGCTGTTAGGCAAAGCTTAACCACCCGCTTTCGTTTCTACCTTGCTGATGCATATTTTGAGCTTATTTTCTACCAATAAGGTGCGTTTTGAGACATAAGATCAGAAGATGTTTCTACTCTGAAGTTCAAGAGAAATACAGCCCCCATAATAAGACGTTTGAGGAAAGGCAGCTCATGTTAGGTAGGCTATCCTTAGGCTTGTTTGGTAATTTGAAAAGGCTTCACACATCTTAACCTCCTGCTATCAACATATATACTGCTTCTGTGTGGCTAGGCATCTCTTCAGTTTCCACGTAATCTGTCTTGACAGCAGAGAAGGAAAACGGGAGACTGAGGGAGGCAGACTTTCTGCGAGGATGGACATAAGCACTTTGCCTTTTTTCCCCTGCTATAAAAAGGAGAAAGAATGGGTGTGGGGTAACTACCACTGGTTACCCCAAAGACGTCACTGGTTATCCCAAAAAGGTCTGTCTGCACGGTTAAAATTCAGTATCTCTGTAATTCTGCACACACACGGTGTTCAACAGAATACAACAGTTTAGAGTAGGCAAGAGGAATCTCAAGCTGACCAAATCTAATTACACAAATTTGGTCGAGTTTGGTCGAGACGCCAGGTTCAAACACTCCTTCCAGTGACAAGAAGATGCTCCAAAATATTCTGGAAGAACACCTTGTTAGTCCTACAGTTTCATATTCTGTTAAAAACATCAGGCAAATTGAGGACTAAACCAACAAATTCCATTTATAGTGTTCAATTGTACCAAGCAACAGTTTACAGTACACTCGTATATGTAGTATTTATGCTAAAAAGAGTGTATTTCTTGTTCATTTATCTGTTGAGATCCACAGTCAATGTTTGTTGTTGCCTAGGAAACAGTGGAGAAAAGCAACACAACCAAAATATTCCACTGAACATCCTATGTGGCTTTAGATACCTGTAGTATTCTCAGTTGTTCCTACAGACAGAAAATCCTCAATTCTAGCCTTTGTTAGATGAGTGGCAGTTCAATTTTATTTAAAAATGTAACCCCCAGTAATTCGAGCAGAGGTTGGTGAGCTACCAAATGATCAATGTCCTGTGCATCTCGACTTGCAGTGACCTTCAGCAACTCCCTTAACCTCATTCTCATGCTTGTGTGAACAAGGTTTTTTTCATGCCTACCCTATAAAAGGATCTGTGACATAGGTGAGATCATGTGGTTTCTCAAAAGTGCAACAACATAAAGTTACTGTGCAAGGTGTTAGCCAAGACATCTGAAATATGCAAATGATGAAAATATTCTGCTTAATGTCGGACTCACTTGTAGTATCTCACACGCACAGTTACGGTTACACCAGAATGTTGTAACAAGCACACTGGGGGAGAAGTTTGGGATAAAAAAGGACAGAAAAATGCTGCTTAATAATTTACAAACCTTTTTTTTCTTATAAAAATGCCATACGCTTCAAGCGTGACAAAATTGACATAACAACTGGGAGGGACGCAACACATGTTCGCCAGTATTTAAGAGATATGCAGGAAGCTGCTTCCTCATTGAGCTGCACTTCTCAAGTAAGCACTGGTTAAAAAAAAAAACCCTCTGGCTGCAGTAAGAGTTTACAGTTCCTGCACCGATGTCCTAGATAATCAGGTCTGACTTTCTCAGGGGCAGACATCTTTCAAGACACAATATCCACAGAACTGAGGGAAAAGAAACGTTGAATTTTTTCCTTCCTCTGACGGGACACAGGTACACGTTTTAGAAGAGCTAGTAGTGGCAGGACAAACTGTCCCATTCATTTCAATATAGTTTTAATTCCACAGTACAGGATGGGACCCACCCCCGTCCTCTGACAATACCGAGTATCAGAAGAGTGCAGCACAACTGGCTCACCCAAACCACCACAGCTGACGGCTCTGTGGTAACCAGTATGAATATTACGGCGCTCTCTTGCTTTGTTTTTCATGTCAAGCAGAAAGATTACCTGCTGCTAGTTATATTTACTTGCCTATCTTCTTGGAAGGAAATAAGTATGTGAGCAATGAACACATCTCTTACCCCAAGTACTGAGCATATTGCAAACACCTCTGTCATGACAGTGACTCTGTCCGTATCTAGTACTTATCATTATATTACATGGTTACATCTGATACAAATACTATTGGCCCGTATTGATGTATACTGACTTCTTTGGACTTTTGAAGGACAAAATACAGCTCCTACCTCTTCCTACACCCGTAGGTTCTGCCTGAGTTAGATTATCTCCTGTGACTGCTTTGGAGTTACTAGAGCAGCTCCACGTAACACCTGCAAGAATACTGCTGTAGGCAAAATCTGTTTTTATCAATTAAAAAAAAGTGTTTTTATCAATAGCCTCTCTAAATGGATCTACACAGACTCTAAATGGGTCAGATGACTAAGCAATAGAGCACCTTGTTTGTACCACCATTCCCTCCTCTCCCAAAGCTGTGCCAATGGTGAAAAAGTGACATATGGTTACACCTGGAGGGACTAAAAAAAAAGTAAAAAAACACTGTTGATGATGGAAAGGTGGACAGGGAGTGTCCTCCACTTATCTGGAGAACAATATAACCCAGTAAGAGAGGCAGAGATGAAAGACTGAAACCAGAAGCAGATCAAACACTTAAGAGATTATATAGACACATGGAGAGACCTGGCCTAATATAACAAGAGGCAACGAGGCTATTCTTTTGCTATTCAGTATGATGACAAGATGATTGAGTTAGCCCTTAGGCTGAAATACAACGGACCAGTTTGTATCGCTGTTACCAGCCCTGCGTGACAGAAAGAACAAAAGAACACGAAGACCAGAAATTGCATCTGTGGCAACTGCAGGTCCTCACTCAAGTAACGTGTGCGGGTGGGAAGCAGAGCATTTGTTAAAAGTTGATTGATTTACTATGCTGTAGGTGGCCACTGAAAATTGATCTAGAAAGTACAATGTAATAAACCGGTAATTCAGGCTGAGGAAGGATGAAGAAGTGCCTTCCACTCAGCAAGGTATTAAAGTGTGAAATCATGTCCCAGGGAAAGTCAGGGGCCCGTGGCTCTGAGCTCCAGACGGACACTTCAATAACCAGATTGTATCAGCCATGGGAGATAAAAACGGCAAATGTGTTTCCAGGGAGATGTCACTTCCCCTACGAAAGGGTTCACATGCCATTTTCTACTTCGAATGCTACCAGAGCAGATCAAATGCCCTATTTACGTATTCCAAATACAGTGCAAAAGGTAGACGGAAAACTGGCGTGCTTCTGCAGGCATTTCAGGGGACATCCTAAGTCCAAAAACCAGCGCTTAAGGGTTACCGGGAAAAAACAGGCTCCCAGTAAGCCAAAGGCTTCCCACCCCAGGCTACCCCAGGGGCACTGCCCCGCAGCCCAGCCTCGGGACAGCTCTCTAGGCACACCCCGCTGGACCAGCCCGCCTGCTTGCTGCCTGCCAGGCTTCCCGCCGGGCAGCAGTAGGCCGGGAGCAGGCACCGGGGTATTTAGGGCAGCTCCCAGCGGGCTGGCTCGGCCGCCTGAGGAGCAGCGTTGCCCAGCTGGGCCCGCGGCGGGCAACCCTCAGGCGCGGCTCCCCTCCCCCTCCGGCCGCAGCAGCAGCTACTGCGGCTGAAACTCGACACGGAGGCCCCGGGCCCCTCCGCAGTCTGCGGCCGCGCCAGGCGAGACGGAAAGACAGGAAGTGGATTCCCGCATGGAGGCGGGGCCACGCCGGGCTGTCTGGCGGCTGCGGGCGGCGGCCGCGCGAGGCGAACTGGCGCAGAACCCCGCTCCGAGCACTCTGCTTAATCCAGTCCGGAGAGTATCGCTCGCCCGGATGCACTCGCAGTGCTCGGCAGCTGCTGTCTCCTTCCAGCGTCCCAACCGGCGCAAACTGGCTCGAACTGGCTGAGGCCGGATCTGCTGGTCCGGGAGCTGCGCCTCCTCCCCCTCCTCCTCTCCCCCGAGTCCCCGTCCTCCCACCCTCAAGCCCGGCGAACCGGTGCTCCCCCACCCCGGCGGAGCTCCGCACCCTCTCCACAGCCAGGGCACAGCCCGCCGCTACCCCCCCACGGCCTTGGGCAGTGCTGCTGCCCTTGAAGCCAGTCGCCATGTTGCCTCTCTGCCCTGGCTGCCTACCGATGTTTCCTTCTCCTCCACGATTGGGGAAATACTGTGTGTTTTGCAGATTTTTTTTCTTCCACTTAGAGAAGAAATGGGCACCAGACAAGCTTTGCCCTTTTCGGTCAAAGCCACCTTTGCAGCGGTCGTGGCAGTCCCCTGGGCCCCTCGCAGTCCCCTGTCCCCCCTGCAGTGTGTGCAGCTGGGAGGTACCGCTCTCCTGCCCTGCCAGCCCCAAGCTCAGCCTCGGCTTCTTGCCCCCCTGACACACGAGTGCCTCCCCAAAGAGATGGAACCCCAGCTTCTCTGTCCCCTTGTCACAGCTCTGTTGCTTGCCACCATCATGGCAGAGCATGGCCCCCTGCACTTGCTCATCTCCCCCAGTCACGGTCAGGGCAGTCACCCCCGCTCAGTACGGGAGACAAACATGGCTGTTACCCTCTCCCCTCTGCTCCACAGAGTCACCAGGAAGATAGGCACACCCTGGCTTTGTCACCCCATAAGCACGGAACACAGCATCCTCTTCTTGTTTTTAACTCATCCCTGATTCTCACAGATTAAAGGAAGCCAGCCTGGCTCCATTTTGAAGAGGATGTTGCCCGGAGGTGTTTGTTTTTAATTGCTCTGTGGAGCAGTTTCCTCCAGCAGCGTCTGGAGCAGAAGGGAGACAGCACACCCTGTCCTGCAGCTCTGCGGGACGCCTCTCTGCCGTTCGGAGACGGTGGCTTGCACGGCTTCACTCTGGCTGACTGGTTTTCAGCCAAACTGAAGTGGTACATGTGCCTGGGCTTTAGCCAGCTCTGCTGCGTTTCTGGTAGTTTCCATGAAAACTTTCTTTTCAGGCCTCCATGCTTCTGAAGTCGCTGAGGTAGCAAGCCTACACACCTCAGGGGGCTGTTTCCACAACCTCACAGGGGAAGGATAGGTTTCTTTCCTGGCTTTGGTTTGATGATTCATCTGGGTAGACCCAGCCGCTGCTGAAGGAGTTCCCCCCTTTCACCTGTGCTAGCTCTGGCATTCGTCAGACACCTCACTGGGCCAATTTAGTTCACTAATGTGGTAGATGCTACTCCCATCCTCCAAGAGAAATGTTGTGCCAGATCCATGAGTTGAGCTGGCTCACCAAAGAGTCCAGGAAATGCTGCACAGTCTGCTACACAGGTGGGGTGTAGCAAAAGAGTAAACAACCCCCTCAGTGGCAGCAAGCCATTTATTTCAGTATCGATATTGGAGATACTGGTATCTCGCTGATACTGCCAAACGGTTCCTGAACAGCTCCTCTTTAGCTAGGAGAGGCAAACACATGTGATGATGGGATTCTCCACCTGAATCTTTGGAAGTCAATCATCCATCATCCTTAGGAGTATAAGCACTGTAGCTGTAAAGACTTCTGCCGTAGGTGCATACTGTTCACATCCTCATCCAGATGTAAAAATATGTGTACAACTTCTGTTGATTTTGAGGATGGCACAGACAGCGGGCACAAGTCATCTGGTTGGTATGTTGGAACAAATGATTGCTAAATATAGAGACTCCAGAAGGAAAGCAGGAAGAGAAGTTCGTACACATGCAAGTGGTTGGCCATCCTGAAGTAAACGAAGTTGTGGTGGGTTGAACCCAGCTGGCAGTCAGGCTTACGCACTGCTGCTCACTCACAACCCATCCACAGCTGATGGACAGAATAGGAAGAACAGGAACAAGGAAGCTCCTGGGTTGAGATAAAGCCAGGGAGATTACTTACCAATTACCATTGCAGGCAAAACAGACTCACCTTGGGGAAATTAATTAATTGCCAATTAATATATATATAATTACTGATTTGTGTATTGGTGAAAAAACCCAACAAACATTAAAACACATGGGAAAACTCCTTTCCTCCCCCATTTCCCAGGCTCACTTCACTCGTTCTCTCCAGACACCTGTCCTACCAGCTTCTTACCAGGCCACACTCAGTCCCTCACTGAGGAAAACAGTGGGGCAAAGATGCTCCTTTCGGCTCACACTTTCCATCTTCTCTGGCACAGGTCTTCATGAGTTGCAGGAGTATCTGCTCTGTCATGGAGCACCTCCTCCTTTTCCTCCTCCATTGGAGCCAGCTAGAACTGACTGCCTGGCACAGTGGCCTTTTCTCACAGAAGCCACCCCTGCAGCCTCCCACGGCCAGCACCTTGACATCTGCACCCAGTACAGGACTCAGAGTTAAGGAATCACAGAATACATTAAATTGGAAAGGACTTTTAGAGGTCACCTGGAGGCATCTTCCTCTGTCCCCCTTCCCACCCAAAAGGCCAGTTTTGCACGTTGATCAGGCTGCTCTCAGCATTGCCCAAGCACATTTTCGATATCTCCAAAGACTGATTCTGATCCCTCTCTAGACAACTTTACCCAGCATACCAGTATCATTGCTGTGAAGATTTTTTTTCTTGTGTTTACTTAAAATTTCCACCAAGAACAGTCCAGTTCAGTTCATTCAAATAGGTAGTAGAAGGCAGCAATTTGATTCTGCCATGTCTGCCTTTTCAGAGTCAAGTGACCCAGGTGTGTCTTGTTGAGGACAGAAACATTAAGATTGGCATTAAGGGCGAGTGAATGGGTGTGGTGGCACCAGAAGGAATGGCAGAAAAAAAGGTGTCTATGACATGGCACATGTTGATGGCACCTAGATTAGCAAGTCATTAAGATCTGAATACATCTACAGGCAACTTCTCCAGACACAAAAGACTGTCAGTAAATCCTAATGACTCACAGAGCTGGGAAGGTAGTGAGACTCATCAGCGTCAGCTCCTAAAAGCTACCAAAAACCCTCCACCAACCATACCTAAACCCAGAAATCCACATCTACCAGAACATCTTGACACAAAGCTATGAACCCAGGGAAGCTGAGGAGCACTTGGTAGCTGGCATCATTTGTCTTAAGTGTAATTGCAAGGAAGCCTGACAATTGTTGCTACAATATTGCAACATTGTTTCCTATGTTTTCCATCTTTTCTCCTGCCTTACCTGATTGAGGCCCAAAACCACCTCGGTGGCCCTCTGTAGGGCTTGCTCTGGCTTGCAAATACCTTTCTAGCATGGAGGAGCCCAAATTAGGACACAGTCCTTTGGAGTGATGCAATTTCACACATGCCGAAGAGAGGGAAATAACGATCCCATTGACCCTTCTGGCTTCGCTTGTGGCTAACCCAGCACAGCAACGGGCCCTGGTATCCACGAAAGTGCACTGCTGAGCCATGTTTAATGCCGTGCCTACCAGGAGTTGCGGGTCCTTTTTTGGAAGGTTGATCCCCTAACTTGTACAGATTTATGGAGTTGTCCTGTTCCAGGTACAGGACTTTGCATTTGGTTTGGTTGAATTGTATGTTGTTTCTGTTGACCTATTTTTCCAGTTTGCTGGGACTGCTGCTGAGCGGCAGCCCAGCCACCGAGCATGTTCACCTCTCCCCCTCCAGTTTTCTGTCCACAGTGTGCTCACTTCCTTCACCACCTGCAGAGTGCTTTACAGAAGGCCGTTCACGCGCCATCCCCACTGCCTGCTGAAGGAAACACATCTACTCACTGCTTTCCGCTAAAATAAGAGCAGCAATGACCTTGGGGGAAATTTATGTACATGTACAAACATGCGCATGCGCGCACGCACGTTACCGAGTAAAGTCTGAACAAAGTGGATTTAGTGGAATTCTAAACCACTGTGGCGGTTTGCAGTTACGCTGCATTTTAGGTATACATTTTAAGGATCCCATGTTCCAGGAGCAGAAAAATGCTGCTTTTCAAAACAGGTAGTTTCTGCCTAGCCTTAAACCAGAAAAGACTTAAGAGAATAAAGAAAAAAAAAAAACCCTAAGAGTCTTATCTCACAGGAGGTCGCCTGTGAACAACTGTCTTTGCTACAAGGGGGTAGCTTCTTTATGTAATCACAGCTTCCCCTTCCCCCACCCCACCCATTGCCTCCAAGCCCTCATGCCAACAGAAAATACTGGCATTCTCACATTTTTCAGTAGAGTCGAAAGTATTCTCTCATTTTCACACTATAGTTATAACTATCAAATGGTGGCAGTCCAGGCTCTGGCTCTGGGAGGCCACTCTGACAAAGGGAAAGTCTCTGCTTACCTGCCTGCCTTGTGCCCTTGGTCTCTCTCCCTGATTTATTTAGAAAAGGCAGGTCAGACCGTCTCTGAAATACTCTAGGGAAAGAGTTTAAACTTCTGTCTGTAACTGCAGGGGTGAGAGAAAAAAAATTTAGAAAACTTTAGGAATTCAAGCAACCAGAAAACCTAAATTTTACATTTCAGCTAATACAGATCAGTTTGTAATGGGCATGTCCCACCGCCCTCCTTGAAACAGGACTTGAAAAAATTCCTTGTAATCCATTATGCCTCATTTAGGATGAGCACCATCAGTGCCGGGTTTGACTGTTCTCATTTGTCTCCCTCTCCTGGTCAATGGCGGTTATTTTTCTCCAGATTTCATGGGGTTTTGGGTAGAGAAGTCTTTCTTTGGCTTTTGTCCATACACAAAGAACTCAAAGTGAATATGTGGCTGAGAAAATTAAATTTTATACATACGTACTTGTTCCAGTGTATTGAAAGGTTAGATAAATATTTATCTATTTAAAAATTCACCTCTGCAGTCTTGAAATGAAAACATAAATCTAGCCATATCTCTGAAAATGAGCCAGGGGAAATCTGCTAAGGGGAGTGCTCACTTCCAGTCAAGTTCAGCATGCTGGAAAGATGCCAGGAATAGTGGAGCCGAGAGGTGGCTGCATTTCTGAAGAGGTGGTGACAGGGAGAAGAGCTGGAGTCAGTCAGTTTAAGGGAATTTGACAGTTTTGGTATAGTAAATGGAATTCTTCTGGCTTTTAAAGGCCCACTATTGACATAATACACTGCAGACTGCCAATATTTACCTTTTGCTATAATGAGTCAAATATGCTAGATAAGGTTAAACCATGACAGTCATACAAATGAAATGTATATGGAAAAAAAACCCCAAACCCAGAATTAATTTATTGCTGTGTATAATGAAGAGTCTGAGAATAGACTGAGGGGTACTCGGATAATATAATCTTCGTGTTCTGTTCCTGACAGAACCTGTTATTCCCTGAATGCGGTATCCAAACGCTACCCAGCAATCTCAGTGTTGGTAACTCACCTCAGATGTGTTCCTGACCTACCAGAAACGCTCCCTTTCTGGCTTTGCGATCCAACTCAGCCACTGTTCATGGAAATTACTATTTAAGTTCAGCCTTCCACAGACCTCTCTGGATGCTGGAGACTTCATCCTCAGCGTCCTGAGCATCTAGTCAGGGATTTTCCATGGACAGGACAGATAGTTGTGTCTAGTTACATAGCTTTTGTAGATAAAATATGTTATTTAGACTAAGACAAACAGACGTTCAGATTTAATTTCATTTATGAGCTACAGAAGAATATGAGTATACCGTAGCCCAAAGGATTCAAAGTAAATATCCAAGTAATTACATCTCCCAGTGTGTCACTAAGCTGTATTCACTTGCACAGCAGCTATGTTGTCTTCCTGCCACCCCTCCACTATATCCTTTTTACCATGTTTGAAAAATAGAAACTAAATACAGGCTTGTCTCAGAATAGTCTTGCAGTCTTAAGGAGAAATCTGTCCTTCAACTGAAAATCTGCCCTGCTTTTTTTTGTTTGGTTGGTTTTGGTTTGGGGATTTTTGTTTGTTTGTTTTTAACATTTTAGCAATTAATATTGATGCATTCAGGAGAGAAAAGGACAGAACTGTAGAGATAAGTATGGAATGCCAGCGTCTGAGTTCTAAGAAAGTAGCCACCTGGATTATTTTATTATTTAAAAGGCAAAAGAAAAACTAGAGTCGACATAAAAAAAGCTTTGAAAAATCACTTCACAGAGTGTAGAAGAAATTTGATAAAAATTCAAACAATTCTGTCCCTATGTTTAACAAGCAAAGTAAGCATTCAGCACTGTATTTTTCATGAAGAGTATGCCAGCATTTAGAGTGCAGAATATGTATTCTCAGAAGATTCAAGTGTATTGGTAAATTAGTCCTTTAGGGAAGTTGTTTGTCAATTTTTTTTTTTTTTCATTGTCCTGGATTGTCTTGTGATAACTCTTCAAACTTTGTGGCTCATTAAACTCACTCAGATCTCCTACTCTGACATAACTGGGAGATTTTCTAACATGTGTTGATTTTTCCCGTAATTTGTCATAATTGAATGCTTTCCTTTTAGCAAACAAATGTTCTACTATGGAAATTCTAAAGAAAAAAAGTTGTGTCTGAAAGTGGCCCCCCTTCTTTGTTCGAAGTGATTTAGGCTGTCATTACACTGCTGTTTTAATCTGGCAGAAGTACGGGCTGTGGTTGAAAGGAGCAGGCTGGTTTTCCTTCTCCTGCTGTCTTCTGATGCTTCTTCCCACCACTTCCCTTGTGCCACTCATATGCCTGTAGCTGTGCGATGAGTTGCTTCAGGGAACCACCCTGGCTGAAAGCTAATTTGTCTTTCTCTAGCCTAGTTTTCCTCACTGTGAGGAGTACAAACTAATGCCAGCCCAAGGGCAGTAGCAGGCAAAGTGTCTGGAGCCAGGCAGGGAGGTGAACAGGATTATCCTTCAATAATCATTTAACAGTCAGTTTGAGCTAAACAGGAATTACAAAAGCTGTTATGTGCTAGCTTTGGAGGTACCGCTACTGCTTTGAACAAAGTAGTGCTAACTCGATAGAAAACTGATTTTCAACAGAATTAGTCTCCTTTTTGCACACCTCCCTTTAGTTTACCAGCAAAAGACCAGTTGCCTGAGAACCACACCATTTTGGTTTGGTTAAACGCAGTAATTGTTACAGCTGCTGGGTATATAATCTTGGCAAGCCTATAAGTGGTCGAGTGGAATCCAGGTGGACCCATAAGGCCTAAAGCTTTGGCTGCTGCGTGAGAGAGCTGGACACAGCTATAGATCTAAGTTGTTTCGGCACAATCTACAGGAGATTCTTGAAGCTAAATGCCACTTTGGCCTGAAATTGTTCTGTGTATTTGCCAAAGGTTCAATTAATATGTGTATAACAAATGTATAATTAAGTGGATAGAAACTATGAAATGTATTACTAAATTAAAAAGAACAGAATTGAAGTCAATATATAAATAAGAAACATTACTAGTTCAGAATTCACATGGGTGAGTTCATGTCAAATTTTCTTTCCATACAGATATGTGAATTTGCCTTTGTTCTTTATCCCTATGATTTATTTCACCTAGGTTTGAGAATTCACTGGCATCTGCCATGATTACAGAAATTAGCACTAGATTTGAAGTAGAACAGGTGTTTGAATCCCTACAGGAAAGCCTGTTAATACTCCTGGAGACCTAGTTGTCCAGGATAGCCAGAAGCTGGCATGGGATCTTTCTGCGTGATCTCTCTTTAGATTTTTAAGAGTGATACTGTCATTCTTAACATCTCGAAATACTTTAAATTCCTCAATGTGGTTAGCGTAATTTCAGCTGAAAAATGTATGCAGAAGCAGATATAGTGCTGCAAAAGCATTTTTTCAGCACTATAATTCAAATGAAAGAATCATAAAATTTTATTCACAAATCTAATTTTGCCTCGAAAATGTGGATAAAAAAATGTAGGAGTGAGTGCTGAAAAAAAAAAGGTCTCATTTACTGATTTTCTTCTGGCAAGCTTTCTCAAGAAAGTGTTCATTTATATTCAGAAGGCTTGAGGACAGAGATGTGTGAGCAACCTGGAAGTGGAACAGATTGATCAGGTGGTGCAAAATAATCTGCAATGGAGCTAAGAGTTGAGAAGGGATGGGGAGTTGAGGTGCAGGACAGATGAGAAGGTGAATGAGCAGGAGGTAAGGGGTTGGAAAACAGTTTGCAATTTTCTCTTGGCAAGTGGTGAAGCCTGCAGATCTCTGACAAAGGATGCTTGCGGAGTGCTGAATACGCTTGCGAGTTGCTGGCAGTACAAGACTGCTTCCTGGCATGCTCCCATACAGCGCTTACATAGGAGTAGTGATGCTGGTCCTGTACTTTTCTATGGTATAGCTTGACTCTGCTTCCAGAAAAGAGCACAACAATTTCTGAATCTGGAAAGAATGAGATTTCTTCTATTAAAACCAAAATGAGATCTTGGAAAAGTCATTCTGCTTTCCTGGCCTGAAATTGACAGATTGCATATCACTCCCTTTTCTGAGCTTGGTGAAAATACTATAACCTTTTTGCCTGCGTGTTGTTTTATGTTCACAGCCAAGCTCCTGTAAAATTAATGTTTCACTTGTTTTTCAGGGAATGAGATTGAGTTTTGCATGAGTCAGACAAACACATGCTATGTGTTGAGTTTTCATGTTCCACGACTTCTACGTTCATTTCAGACATGGTTACAGAAATAAGATTGGTGTGCTGCGATGGCAGCTGGGGAGACAGCGGTATCCCAAAGTCTAATAGTAATAATCAAGACACAGAATCCTTACACACACAGTTCTAATGTAGCCAGTGCAGCCTGTAGTTGGCATCTGCAATAGTTGGCTTAAGAAACTCAGAACTGGACCAGCAAATTAAACCAGAAGAATAGCTGCTGTTGTGTGATTTCAGAGCTTGTAAGCAGGATGAAAGGAGAGAGAAGCTGAGGAAAGTGTCTTTGTAAGGATTTAGAAAAGAGGCAAGGAAAAACAAATGCTGAAGTAGGGAAGGCATTAGAAGACTGAAAAGAACTGGGGGGGAAAAAAAGTGACAAGAAGAAATGATCTGTGAACACTGAATATAAGGGAGCTGCATTTGCATGGATCTCTGCAGTGTACCATCTCCAGGTCTCCAAGGCTGCTGAGATATCTGATAGCTCAGGGTAGTGAGGTCTTGTTAACAGAGCTGTGTGTCATTGCTTTGTTTTGTATAGTTGTATCCTGTGTATCCAGTAAGGCTTGTCTGTTAGATGATGGAGTGTCTTTGCCTCAATTGCTGTCTGCTTTACTGACCCCTGCTCTGATTTATTGCTTGGGTAACCGCAAGAGCGCAGACCGTGCTCTCTGTGTCTTTCCAAGCATCTTGGTGAGCACGAGGAGGTGGGAAGACATACAACAGAGTCTGCACCCAGGCTTGCAGGTCACCTGACGTCTTCAGTCTGCAAGTCAAGGAAGCACCTTAAGGGCACTTTATTGATGTTCTTATGTGCAAGGCTGTAAATCATTTGCTCACCAGATTGATTTATGCTTCTGAATGTGGAGCCACTCATCTTCTTTTTCATAGTTTCGGTGTTCATCTTGTCTGTGTTGGGCATTGGCTAACAAAAGACTAAACGTTGTTGATAATTTTCTTTGTTACTTATGACCAATGAAGATGAGACACTGACTGCATGGTCAAAACAAGAAGCAGTGACCCATGTCACTTTGGGATGACACCTTTTCAGTGGACTCCAATTTGATGATTTTTTGTATTACTTCTGTATTCATAACAAATGTAAACTTATACACCACAAGCTTATCCTTAGTGCAGACTTATGATTAACGCCTCTCAAATCATGTTGCTTTTAAATCAAAACCTTGTTAAAGTAATATTTGCTTCAGCTTTCTTTCTAAAAAATCTTGAAGAAAATGGATTAAATGGAAGTTAATTTCTTTCTTCCTAGAAGTTTGTATGTCATGACACTAAAGAGGGCCTGGGAACACATTCAAGAAGAAACACTCAATAACCAGATGAAGAAAACAACCACCATCATCTGCATAACATAGGAATTATCCAAAAATGGTGAAATGGGAATATCTGGGGATCATACTGGCTTTAGGAATTTCTTCAGTTGCTTCAGACAAGGCCCAGATATGCTTTTCTTCACTCTGTAAGGCTAGAAATAGTGTAAAAGTTGGATTGTAGTGTAATGAATGTTTGTATGAGTAGAGCTGACTGCTTGTGAAGGGGACATCTCTCCCAGGTAAAGTTGCATTTGCTCACTGTTGCATCTGCTTGCCAGATACCTCTGATACCTGTATGTGAGAAAATATCAACAACCATTGATTGGACTAACAACTAAGAAGCAGCAGACAAGTGGGAATAGGAAAAAAATAAAACCCCAGTGAGATGTGACATAACAAGACACTGGAGTGGAGATTATGTCCTTGTAGTATAAAGAAACTACTTTTAACAGTGCAGTATTCTCTTCTTACGGCCAGCAGCTGTAAAATAACTAGTCTAACAAATCAAAGGAGGTAAATTTGCTTGGGGGATAGCAGGTTGTTATTTATAGCACAAGTTGGTGAGTCTGCAAGTGTCTCCCATGCCCTTACCATCCATTTTGGAAGCATGATAGCAGGTGGGTTTCTCAGGCCATATCCTCTCCTGCTAATGTAGTTTTGGTTGGCCCAGACCACCTGCGATGTATTATGCTCTTTTGAAAATACTTGAGTTTAAACACTGCTTATTTGGATAATGGCAGAAATAATTGACAGAAGCCTTTGAAGACTGAAATCTTGTCCACCTGTGTGAAAAGGTGAGGGCCTGTGTGCTCCTGAGAATTTTGACCATCTACATATAAGTAGGCTTCATAATTAGCAGTCTCCTTTCTTGTATTACAAATGAAGAAGGGGTACTGTGCATTTTTTTGGTAATTTTGGGTGTATTTTCTCCTGTCTCTGTGGTGGGACTGTTCTGAGGCAGGCGTAAACTTTGGAAGGAGATCGCCTAATAATGTCATATATTCCTCTGTTTACAAGACTGTGCTGCTAAAGCACAGCAGTGAAGCAACAAGTAGAAGGAAAAACATGCTACTCTCCACATGAGTGCTGAAGAAATTACTAAGTTAAGAAAATAAAATGTATCATCTTGAGAATTATGCTTATCGTAGTATGTTTTAAGCCTGTCTATGAAAGCAACATGTCTCTGATCTCTTACTTCAGGAGACTGTAGAACTGCCCTCAATGCTTTTTTTTTTTTTAAATCAAGCTCAGTAGTTTCTGCTTGAAGTTTCAAAATAATATACATTCTTGAATTAAAGATTTTAATAGATGTCTCTAGAAACATTGTTTCTTTCTCTATCTGATAGATAATAATTTGCACTATGTTTCATGTTAATTTAATCTATGTTCGATTTCCAGCTTTCAGAATATCTTTGACAGCGTTTCTGTGAGACCAAAGGACACTCCACCAAAAAAAATCTTGTCATGTAAGTATGTCTCAATTACTGTGAAGCAGATTCTTATCTGTCTGTAGCTGCAAAATGTATATATAGACATAGAAATGATCTTTATAAAAAATAAAGTCAAGAAAGAAAAAGTTGCTCTTTATAATTTAGATTAAAACCCACTTTATTAACTAGTATTCAGCGTATTTTAAAAAAATTCTAAACAGCATCTTATAATTTAATGAACATGAGACTAGCAAACATTTGAAGTTTGAATAGTTATGACAGTCTTGAAAGGATACATGTGCATGTGAACAAAGATCTGGTGTTTTCTAATGTTTAAATAGTAAAAGTGTTCAAGTGTGATTACCTCATTATTTTAAAGTATTATTAAAATATTTGTGGGGCAATATATTTACCTTTTTAGTTTAAAAATCCCCCAATATTTAATTTAATTATTTTTCAAGAAGTAGAGGGAAGACAAAATTTTCTCATACAAAATACAATTCTAATAAATATACAGCATCCCATCTTTTTAAATTAAGCTTTAACTTTATTACATTATTGAAAGGCTACTTATTTTTGTATGCCATGTTAGGGTTTTTTTTTTTTACTTCTGTTTGATGGACACCAGTATTAATTTCAATTTTAAGTCTTATCAAACCAATGAGGAACCTTCTGAAAGAGACAAATGGAAACTTTTTTTCTTAATTCAGCAGTAACACTCTGCGCAAGTTATATTTTTATGTTGTAGAAGGAGCAAATCTGTTTTCATTAGCATTAGGGTAGAGTGCCTCTCCACTGTTTTGTTGCAAGACAATATTTATGTAAAGGTTAATGTTATCTCTTTATTACTATGTGAATAAAACCAGGGGTTTTTTAGAGCAACTGCTGATTATTCAAACTGTTTTATGAAAAAACAGTAGAGCAGCCTATTATTTAGTAAAGGGTTTTTATCTGACCTATGTTCACAAACATTTGGGCTTTACTGCACAGTAGTTCAGTGAATTGATAGGCAAGCTTAAAGAAAATTTGCTTCAGTATTTTGACTATGTGACCACTCCACACTGTCAAAAGCCTTTTCATCATTTAAAGGGTTCATGTACTTCCAGGAGAACGGAAATGTGTAAGAGGAGACAGTCAGTAGTTCCTTTGTTGTTCTGGAGTCAATCCAACATGAAGTGGGTTATGGGTTATCACATTTGTGTGATAAAACAACTTAATGCCATTGATCAAGAAGAGTCAGGTCTATATAACATTCATTCTTGGGTCATTTATTTTTAATTACAGCTAGAAATACACTCAGGTGTTGAGAATACCATTATAAAATGTGCAAGGTGCCTTGAAATTCGGACAATGTCGTGGTAGTCTGAAATGAACCCAGCACTGGTTGTTCTGTTAGTAACAAAGTTTGTGCCTTTTGTGAGAAAGCAGCTAATCTAAAAGCTCTAGTCACACATCATGAGTGATTAGGATTTCAGAATTTCAAGAAGCTCTGCATAAGCCTAGAAATCACTTTGCTGGAGATAACTGTATGTGATATTTTAAACCCTTTCCCTCTAATTAGTTTATAATTCCAACAATAGCAATCAGGTAAGTGCAGGGTTAGTATTTTACAGAAGATAGAAAACCAAAATCCAAACAAAATTTAGAATGACATATCTTAAACCTGCCATTTAAGCAATCGCCCTTGGGATTTGTTGAATAAGTCATTATGAAAAACAGTAAACCTAAATTTCTAAACGAAGATTAGGAAACTGTTCACAAAATGAAAGACAGACACATGCAATACATGCCTACAGCATAGCTGTAAAATTCCTTGTTCAGTTCGTCTGCTGATGACCTCAGTATGTTTCTTCTGTGGAATGTGATGTGAAATGTGACCCTTTGCTTTTAGTTTTCTTTTTGCTGAAGTTGTGGTAATTACAGGCTTGAAAAATGGGCATTTACTAGTATGTTCTTTTAATTTACTTAGCCTTTACTTGGATACCTCGCAAAGGCTGCTAAATTTCTACCTCTTGATGAATCTCCAAGATTTCTCTCTGAAAATGCATGTATGAATCTTGCTTGAAAGGAGAGTATGTAGGAGTGTATAGAATACACAGCCTAATCTTCATTTAATGTAATTAGATGATTTGTTAAGATGATTTGATGTGGTTAGATGGTGTTGATAAAAACAAACCAATCATTCTGTTAAAACACTTGTAGCATGGGTATAGGAGAATGCTTGTCATACAAAAGAAAAGCAGTCTAGCATTTCTAACCATGCAAAGAAAGATAGAAATAGTGTGTTTAAGTGGGTTGATACATCTGCCGAAATTTGCATCATCACTAGCGTAGAGTTGTGACTAGTGTTACTCAAAAGCACCTCATTTAAGTCCTCAGATACTAATGGAGGGTGATGTTTCACATGATAGTTGGAGCTGATCGAATAGCTTGAGGCTATCGAGAGGGGCAGTCCTCTTGACCTTCCTCTGCTCCCGTGTGTGCTTATGTCCCCTTGGTCCTACGGTGACTTGTCGTGAGCTGGATGCTTGCTGAAATAACAGAAAACCTTTGTTGCCCTACTGTTTGATTTGCTTCCTGCTCCTGAACAAGTTGCACTGGTTGACCAAAATGCCACATGGGTGCTGTAAGGACTGAGGGTATAGGTGGGTGCTGGGGGTGGGCGGGAAGGGGTGAAGCTCCCCTCTGGAGGCAGCAAGCTCTTAGGCTGGCTGAGGTGTCTTGTGAAATCTCAGCCTGAGAGGTGCAGAGGAAGAGCACCCCTTTCTGCTCTGCAGCCGAGGCTCCCAGTCCCCTTGTTACAGACCTGATGTGCTTGTTCGTTGTGTTAGGCTGACAGCGTTGAAGGCTAACTCTTAGAATAATACAGCAGTCCAGATGTCTTTCTGTGTTGTTTAGACGACATTGTGTTTTTCACTATGTTCTATTTTACATATATTTTGTTAGGATAAGCTTTTTTGACTTTATGCTGGTTTTCACCATGTTAAGCTGTTTTGGACAGTGCTGTATTTTTTGATGATGTTTTTAGATGTGGTAAGCTGTGGTGATGATACTCTGTGTCTCACTGTGTTAGCCTTGTTTTTCAATGCATTTCTCTTCACAGGTTGCTAAGAAAGGTTTGATAACAAGAGATGGGCCCCCTTGCTTATCAAAAGCAGGAGGGTACATGCTCCTCATTAGCACCTCAGCAGTGTCCTTGTAAACTGAGAAATGGTTTTGTAGATTAGTGGTTGTTTAAAGAATTTCGTCCTTTTTGTGAACTTTGCTCATTAAAGGCTTATTATAATACTGAAAACCACACCCATAGGTTAAGACGACCTCTGCCCAGTCAAAGACCCTTCCCCTGTGTAATAGTGGAAGCAGTGTGTCAGCAATATTACAGTTGTATAACCAATCATTGTAAAGGGGGTGGACTGGAAAATTACTAATCCAGAAAGTTTTGTGTATAAATATAGCAGAAAGAACTCTGTTCAGTGTGCATGCTAGGAGGAGGGATCCCCCTTGCACCCGGCGCTGCAATAAACCAATGTTGGCTTTCTAAACTGTCATTTGGTTTAGAGAGTTTTCTTGCGTACTTTTTAGTAACAACCTGATCTCTCCCCAATGTGGGTACATGCCTGGGCTTCCTCTGCAGTGGGACCACTGGTTCCTCTTCCTAGTGCCTGTCCATGGATTATGGGCACAAACAGCATGTCCCCAGGGGCTTCCCAGCCTCTCTGACTGGATGCCTGTGTTACACTTCGGTGATGGGGTCAAAGAAACTACACCTAGCCTGTGTGGCTGCGGTATTAGCTGGATGACTGCAAGCCCCTCAAAGCTATTTCTTTAACTAAATTTCTAACGCTGCTCATGAATACATTGCATACCACAAAATGGTCTTGCAATAATGTTTGACAGTGGATCTCATGGTGACCACAGTCACCTGAGAAACAACGTGTGTTTATGTAGTGTGGTGAAAGTTATGAAAATGTGCTGGATTTCTAGTCTAGCTCTCATGTTTTAAGTGCTTGACTATCATTGTATACCTCTCCGAGTGAACCCTAGTTCATCTTCCAAGGCACAACCCAAGCTAATTACATTTAAAGGTGGGCTCAAGTCCTAGTGAAATCAAAAAGATTATTTTGCACTGTGCAATCGGTTTCCTGGATCTGAATAGGATTTGGATGCCTAGATTTTATAAAATGCTGAACAAACTGAAGAGAGAACTAGATATATTGTTATAAAATAAGTTTATTATTCTTATATTTTTTACTGTATATCTTCATGTTGCTGCAAGTCATGTGTATGAGGGTGGACTATCATTTGTGAAATGATTTTTCTGTGTTATCTTTGCACTCTTCTGCTCTCATTTTCAGTGATTTGGTGTGTTTTCATTCTGTGTCCTAATCTACATTGTAAATTTCTTTGGCAGAGACTGCCTTTTAATATATGCTTTTGCAGCAACACTGCAATTACATATAGTTCTGACTGGAACACTGGGGGCCTACCAAGGCAAACAACTACTAATCTTAATACATGTAACAATAATGTGCCCGACAGTTCCAGTCTTTGGGATCTGGCCAGTATTCCAGTAAGAAGAGTAGTTGCTCCCTCTTTTCTAATACTTGTTTCTTTTTGCCAGTTCACATTTGTACTGCATATGAACAAGATCTGCAAACCGACAGCAATTCAGGGAATGCTTAATCAGAACTTTTTTGAGGTTGGGGTTTTAGCACCAATGAAACATGTTCAATACAGAAAAGGGAGCGAGGCTGAGCGGTGAGATGCTTTACCAATGCTGCCATCTCTTGATTTTATTTGGTATTGCCACCTGGAGGTCAGAGTCCTAAAAGAAAAACCGAGACCTCTCCAAATCCCGGAGTTAACAAATGACATCATTACTTTTTTTCCTAAAGCCTCTGAAGTTTTATGTAAATATACTCCATAAACACATAGGTTCATTTACCTTAAGCAAGGCCACTTTCAGGCTTTTATATTTTGAATAACTTCCTTGACTGGGTCACACAAACTTTGAGGTTGTTCTGAATTGCTGTCATTCAAATTAAAAATTAACACTGAGAATCAGAGCGTTGAAAGGAATGAAAACAACAAATCTATCCAGTAGTGCTGTAAGCTTTGTGAATTCTTAAAGGTCTTTTTGATGACTGGAAGCCGTGATGGGAGTAGAGAATACAAAATCTTTCCTTCTGAATTCACGGATGTTGCAACCCCCCTTTCTCTTACTAGTTGCTTTGGGGTTTCTGTCAAATAGGGTCTTAGTTTAGTTTCCAGTGGCCAATCCAAAATGCTGCTTACAAATGATAATTCTGTGTTGAGATTTTAGTGGTGGTTGTTTTTTTGTTTGGTGGGGTTTTTTGTTTTGGGGTTGTTTGTTTTTTTTTTTTCTCCTTTGGCTAGGAAGTTTATCACTGCAAGATACTGGTGTCTCATACCTGAATGAATTAATGGACAAGGGTGGATTCCAATAGGCTTATATTTCCTGGAGTTGTTCCTTTGGAAATGAGTATGTTTAGATACTGATTTCAATGGAAGATAGCATTTTTTAACAGATTCCATATCTGCAGCCAGACAAAAATTATCTTTGTCCCTGTTTCTAAATATACTTCCTCCTGTACAGATTGAAACAAGCTGGTGTGATTATAATCCCCATCTAGGCAATTGCATTTGGTACATAAAGACAATTATGCCAGTCTAGCTGTTTTCGCAAATGCTTTTTAAAATTGTTTTTAAATAATAAAATTAGTAATAAGAAAATGCAAGTTTTCGTTTGGACTTGTGCTGCTTTTCCTCTCACCCTTGTGATATGAGGTGGTACATTTCCAATGAGGGTGCTATTTTCATGAGAACTGGTCTGAAATTTCCCATACTGCTCAGAAGTGGTGTGTTACAGAATACTGATCTGAACTGGAACAGATGACTCAGAATTATTTGGATCTGTAACAGAATTTCACATCTGTCCCTTAGAAAACCCCACTAATGTAATTCTGTCACTTTGCTACTCTGGCATTTTAGTGGTGGGGGAAGACAACTGCTTTTATTTTCACATTAATTTTTATTTATTACTTTTTTTCTTGACTCTTTCTGCTTGTGGTACTCTTGGCTAGGTAACTGATGGCCTAATATCAGAGCCCTAGACAACTACTGGTTGCCAGAGGCTTGGCAATCAGATCTGAGAAGTGTTTTAAAGATGTGTTTTGTTTGAAATTGCTCTTCAGTTCTTCCCCAAATGAAATCCTGCTGCTACATGCATTTATTTTGTAGTGGGAGGAGTAGCAGTGCAGGAGAGATGGTATGTGTTTGTAAAGACACCTGAAAAACACAGCTTTTGAGAAGCTGAAGTTTGCTGGGAAGTGAGAAGTGGGTGGCTTGTCTGTGGACAATGTGGTGGAGTTTTCAAAGAATGAGATGGGTGTTAGGGTGATACTTCTGAGGCTGTGACTAACATTTGCATTCCTACAGGCCAAAGTAGTGATCAACAGATGCCTCCCACCCTGAGTGCATGTGGTGTGGCCCTGGGTGACCTGCTGAACTGAGATCTGCTGCAGAGTAGCATCCTGTGTCTTTCCATGATCCTACACGGATCCCTGGCTGGACGCTCCTGCCCCTGTGTGTGTTACTTAGCAGGCCTCAGTGGCCCTGTGGCTTCTGTACCACCACGCTTTGGGAACAGGGGAATGATGATATTGATTAAGGGTTCTTTAGAAATGAAACACTTTTTTCTTTGGCTGGCTTGTTTAGAAGAGAGCGAGGAGAGTGGAGAAAAACCAAAGGGGGTCGGGGTGGTGGGGCTGCATGTGAAACAGCCAGTAGAGCCAAGACTGCTTTAGTTTTGTGAGATCTTGTGGTTTAATAAAATGGATGAGCTTTCTAGGGAGCTCTAGAGGGAATCCTGCTAGCTTTTTATTCCTTTTCTGCTTGCTGCTGCTTTCAAACAGGTGCTGTCCCTTATGTCCTTTTGTTTTAGGCTTGCTCTTCACTGAAGACCCCATCCAGATCCTCAGCTGATCTTTGCAGGTATCTCTGCAGAATTTACCAACCAAACTTGTTTTTCCTTTCTCTCCTGGTTCCATTATCAACTTTCAATCTCTCTACTGCTTTTATACTGAGGGAAGATCATGCAGTGTTTGCAAGGAGCCGTATGAACTGATACTGACCTCTCTGCAGCAGCATTTTGCCAGGCTCCTCTTACCCATTAGCTATTCTCTTGGTAAAAAGCAACTGTATTTCAGCTCTGTCTTGTAATCATCTTCCCTTTTCTAGAAGTGCCAGTTCACCTCCTTTGCCTGCAACCAAACCCTGTCCTTCCCTCTGCAGGACTTGATTCAATGGCCCTTCTGGTGCCTGTGTTTCTTTCTCCTCCTCATTACGTCTCCTCTGCACTGAGGATCCCATTTTTACTTTTTAAACATCTGTTTCTCCTGCTATTTTTTTTTTTTTACTGGGTTCAACATAAGAGGGATATAGACCAGTTGGAGCAAGTCCAGAGGAGGCCATGAAGATGCTCCGAGGGCTGGAGCCCCTCTGCCATGGGGACAGCCTGAGAGAGTTGGACTTGTTCAGCCTGGAGAAGAGAAGGCTCCAGGGAGACCTTACAGCACCTTCCAGTGCCTGAAGGGGCTGCAAGGAAGCTGGGGGGGACTTTTTACAAGGGCCTGTAGTGACAGGACAAGGGGTAACAGGTTTAAATTGAAAGCAGGGAGATTTAGATCGGATATCAGGAAGAAGTTGCTCCTGGAGAGGGTGGTGAGGCACTGGGACAGGCTGCCCAGAGAAGCTGTGGATGCCGTATCCCTGGAAGTATTGAAGGCCAGGCTGGGAAGCTTCGAGCAACCTTGTCTCGTGGAGGGTGTCCCTGCCCATGGCAGGAGGATTGGAACTAGATGATCTTCAAGGTCCCTTCCAACTCAAACCATTCTGTCATTCTTTTCCCACATTGGAAAATACCTGGTCCCATCTGAAGAACACAACATGACTTCCCCCTCCAGCTTTCAGAGCATACCTTTTGCTGACTTTTGATCTGCCCCCTCCAAAATGATGTGAAATTCTTCTGTCACTTTTTGGAGCCCTCCAAAAACTGAGTTTCATCTTCCCATAAAGGAGGAGTTTCTCTTTCTGGGGTTATGGTTGGGGTAGTGGTTGGTCACTTTTTAAACGGTATCTGTACAGTTTTCTTTAATGTATCATCATCTTCCTTTTTTTTTTTTTTTTCTTTTCCTGCCTGTAATAAATCTGGGTTGTCTTTGTGAGGTCTTTATTTCAGTCATATAGTTTGTTTGGTTTAATGGAAATGTTGATGATGACCATGATACTTACTAGTACTTCTTTTTGCATCCCTGTTTGGAGTCTCCTTAGTTTTGACCAACATGTTACTACAGCCTTAGCAGAGCACAACAGCCTTTTGCATAGGACACAAATGTGGGCTTTGGGCTTAAAAAAATAGAGAGAGAATGCTTTATAAAGCCAATATTAATAGGATTCAATAAGGTTTTGAATTAAATAAAGCAAATATCTAACATTAAAAAAAAAAAAGGTACATAGTCTAAGCATCCCCAGGCCAACTTGGTATTTCTACACAAAAGCATTGAGTGATGCTGTGTCTCGGCTGTGAAGTCCTGCTGACATAGTTGTGTTATGTCAGATGATGCAAAATTCCCCTCATTTCCACATGGGAAACCTCCAGGATGGCAGAAACAAGGCTGCACAAAGGGGAAGGAACTGCCATCAGCACAGGGAGTGTTCACTGCTTGTGCGTAGGATGGCCAGTACAACCAGATGATGAGCTCCAGACTAGATAGGAGCTTGTTTAGGCAACTGGAAAATTAGGCAGGATATGGGCAGCATCATAGCTCTGGTGAAGTAAAGGTAACTGTGCTGGGAATTAAGAAAAGAGGTAGATTATTCAGTCTTACCGACCTACTGACAGAGGAAAGAATCTACTGGAAAAACAAAGTGTAATTTTTGTTTTAAAATGTCATTGACTTAGCTTCCTACAACCCTGAAGTCATTGAGGCAGGAAAGGGGATGGCTTTCCCAGCACATGGCTTGGAGGAAGAGTGACACTTTAGTGCCAAGCACGTTCCAAGCAAACCACAGACGTGTCAGTTCTCAAACTGTACTGAGAGCTGGGACAGCCTCTGCAGTAGCAAGCAAAGGGAGTGAAGCAAAGACCGCTTTCCTCAGGGAATCACAGGGTGTGTCTAGATGGGTTATTATGGGCCAGCATGAGCTTGTCACTAGCAGAAATATGTTGTATAAACACACCTGTAACAAGCCGCTTCCTGAGCATGTACATATTTAGTATGGCAGAATGTTTGCTTACAGCAAACAATGCTGCCAACCCAAACATACAGAACTCATACGCCAAGTCTCCCCTCCAAAATGAGATTGCCTTTAAAACTGCAAGAGCAAACCATCACCACCAACCTGAAGCAATTTTGGATTCTTTTTGTTTGCCGTCTGGTGTTGGAACATTCATTGTCTGCTTGCGAGTTTGCCACATTGTCATGAAAGCCAAAAATGTGCTTTAAAATTTTTTTAAATCTCAAACTCTAGGATAGTTACTCGATTACAGCCTCTGCAATGCTCACAAAGCCATCAGGTATCACAAGAGTTGTGGTGGTTGTGATGACTCAGGAGACTTGTGCTTCCCCCGCCAAGCCGGTCTGATGAAAAGGATGCTATGGTACGTGTCAGGTCACCTTCCCCAGAAGCTGAAGTTCAGATAATGGGCTATGAATGACAGTGGGTGAGGAATGCTTGCACCTTTTGTCCTCCTGGCAGTGGGAGTGAGGATCCTACTGAGTGAGGAGATGATTGGGGGTGACGTGCATCTGAGGAATGCTAATGTCTTAAATCCTTTCAAGTTCTCTGTAGAATAAACGTGTGTCTAACCCAAGGCAAGGCTGGAACGGTGCTGGAAAGGTGGCTTGATATTACAGATACTGAAAGTTCCTGCCTCTAAGGGGCTTTCTGCTTTCTCAAGAGAGATTGCAGTAACCTGCAGCACAGGAAGGAATGTGTGTGAGAAGGTGTCACCTCACTGAAATTTGTTTGCCCTTCAGACTGAGGCTGAGCCACTGAAATTGTTTTGGGTTTTATCTCAGCACTGGGAAGGAGGCTGGTTTCCAACTGGATACTGATATGTCATCTTCTGCTCCATCACTGCTCTGTGTCTATCCACAGTTAGATACAGATGGAGCTGTCTCATACAGGGCTCCCTGTCCGGCTGCTGCTGCTGCTTTGATTTTGATGCCCTGTGTTTGGAATCAGATCCTAATCCGCATCAAAAACCAAACAAACCCCAAGAGCCGGAGTGTGCAGTTGATGTGTTAAAATAGGCTGCCTGGGTGTTTGCTTGTTTCTGACATTTATGCAAGGCGCTCTCTTGTCCTGGGGACCCAACGAAAGTGTATCATGCGGTTGGTGTGAGATCATCCATTTTATATTCACTATAATTTTAAATGATGTTTGCCAGACCTCATGTGCTGGCATGATCACGGCTCCGTGCATACATGTGTAGGATTATGCACCCCTCCATTCTGGCTGTCCCGCTCCTGCCCTTCTGCCAGTGAGCCAGCAAACTGGCTGTCACGTTGGTCTCTGCCAGTCTCCTGGGGTTTTCAAACCAAGTCTCTGGCTGAGATGGGAAGAAGGAAAAAGTGTTCTTCTCTGATCCTGTAGAGTAAAACTCAGGGGGCTACAGGAGAGAGATCAAGAAGAGGAGTGAAGTCTAAATGCTCGTGAAAACAGCTGGGTAGAAAACACATCACAGGGACAAGGAAAACATCACTTTCAAGGCAACTAAGTTTCATAAACTGAAATTCTCTGTATGCATCCATTACCGTGTGACAGAAAAACGCACGCCGCGTGAGGTTCACACAAGATGATCATGTGAGATGAAGGCTGCTCAAATCTTTTATCCTTGCAAGGAAACGTGAAAAGTGCTCCCAGGACATGGGTTTCTGCCAGTCCCACCCAACTTTTCCTGGTCTTTTTCACTGTTGGGAAAGTGTGTCCTGGAAATCATAGTATTCTGAAATGAACATTTTACCCTTTGACGTGTTATTTGCAGTCAGATAAAGATTTTGTTTCTAAATAACATTACTGTTCAGCATTCAGGCATGTCCTGAGCAGGAATTGTTAATAGTTTTGTGATGCCTCAGATATGACTGTGAGAGTTCCCTAATCCACAGCAGTGCAAAATTGCCCCTGTGTGATGGGGAGGGGGGCTGATTTTTCAGGGTGGCAGATGAGGAGTGCTCTTCTGTTCCATCCTCCCGGCACCACACTGATGAGCCCATCAGAGCACTGAAGATACGTACAATGAATGCTAAGCACATCGTGCAAATAAGCACAATAATAATAATGTTGAAGATGGGAAATGAATAATTTCTCTAAATGAAGCTTGGGCAGGAATTCAGATAGAAAGTATGTAATTAAACCAAGCTGGAACTTGATCAAAATACTGAAACGGTAGTAAGAAAAAAAGGAGAAAAATTATTTAATGACTATTAGCAGGAAGAACCTTGGCTTTTTATTTCATCCAGAAAGAAAACTGCCAGCACCAGGAAATATTGGATTCCCAAAAGAATGTCCCTCCTTCTCCCGCATGATTTTCCCATGGAGAATTGCTATCTTGACTTGCCAGGATAATACCCATCAGATGTGGAAATGGGGTAGAGATTTGTGTGGGGCAGAGACTTGTGGGCTTGAGCTGATGGCTGAGCTGAGCTGAGCACAGTCGGTGCTGGTCCTGGCTGAAGGTGCAGGAATGGAGATGTCCAGAGGCAGGGTTTAACACCTGGTCCTACTGAAGGGGATGAAACGACTGCTTACACAGTCCTGCTCCCATCTGTATGCTGACCGGGCTGGACCTTTGCTTAACTTGGACTCTCCAGTACAGACATTACTCACAGTCCTATGGCAATCTGAGGAAGAAAGACGACCAGCAGGGATCTTCACCCCATCGCAAACCGCAAGGACGCATTTACCACTATGTGATAAAGACTCTGAACTGCTGCTGGCTTTACTGGCTAGTGATTGCCCCCTCTTCTGCTCCCATGGCTAGAGGACATAATAAGTTACCCAGAGAGCACCTCTCTTAGCTGGGCAAGGGCTGAACTTTGGTTGTGTATTTGTGGAGCTCAGTGCACAATTAACCTGGCACAATTCACTGTGGCACAGTTCACTGTAAATCCTTACGCAATAAATGGGTTGTAATCACTACATTTCAGTGGCTACTGAAAGGCAATTTGAAGACTAAATAAAGCAGGATGTTGAGATTTCAGATTGTAGGTCTATTGAAAGGATTTGAGGCGAAAGGAGAATACCTGCAGTGCTCTGCAATGTTGTGATGTGGCTGTGTGTGCTGACAGGGGATGGTCAGGCACTACATGGCTGCATGTGCTCATGGGGAGAAGGAAAGATCAAGTCTTCATTCCTGCACTGAAGGCAAAGGTGAGAATGCATTGCAGATCACATATTAGACCTGCACTCAGTAGTGGGGAGTGATAAACCCACACCACTTTTCAATTCCCATGAAAGGGATTGCTTAAAGCATGGCTTTATCCCACAGCATGAGCACCGTCTTGCTGCTCATTTGACCCTTCTAAAGCCAGAGTGTGACTTAGCTGTGCTGGTGGCTGTGAGGAATGGTTTTACAGCCCCAGGCATGTTGGTGTCTATGTGAGACTCAGCAGGTTTGTGGAGAAAGGCATCGTGGAATGCCACAAAGCCAGATCCTCAGTGGCGTTAGGTCAGTTCCTAGCAGCTGGCAGTCTGGCCCTGGCTCCTGGGTGATGGTATGGTGTGGTCCAGGGCTGTGTGGCTGCCTACACTGGCTGCTGTGCTAAGCCTGAGAGAAATCAAACCAGCAAGAGCAGAGCTGCTCCACCTGGGACAACCGAGGAAATGGGAGCTCGGTGCATGCCAATTACCTTGGGATCCCGGGATGGGAGCAGAGGGAGTTTACTGTGGTGGCTTTCATGAGTTGTTATGTGGTTTAGTCCCCGTGAATGCGTGAGCATTGGGCTGTAACCTTCCCCTGAGTTACTGGGAAGTCTGTGATGCCAGCTGTGCTCGGCTCCCCACCGTGCCTTCGTGATGTGGGTTGCGCCGGGGACTCTCCATGCTTAAGGCGCTATGAGTTGGATCCAAACATGATTTAAGGTAATTTTCTTCTAACTCACAGTCAGGCAATGGAATAGATTTATCTTCTGAGAATCAAAAGTATTAATAACTCCCTTAGATGCAGTTTGGAAGCAAATGAATACCCCCATTTTTTTTGTAAATTTTGAGTGTTATTTTACTGTACAGAGATGAACTCCATTAGCAGAACACATGAATTAAAACAAAAGCAGCTTATTTGCATTGTGATTAACCATTCCTGAGATGAGAAAGCTCATCTAGTTGTGAATATATGGCAACAAAGATTATAAATGAGGCAGTGGAGCTTAATCTTTGAGTTTTATGTTTCTACAAAATGGCTTTCATACAGAAACATTTTCTTCTTACCTACAGCTGAAATTTGTCACCATGGTAACCTTCTGGATTTGGAGGGGTGGGGTGCTCTAGGCAAATATGTGGCCGAAACCTCAGAAATTGTTATCCAAATTGGGTTTCCTCTCTTTCTTTGACATGTATGAGGTTCTTACACACTGGGCAGCTGCTCACTTAACCAGATCAGGGGGAGGCCATACGGATTTAAACTCTTGTTTTCTTTCTTTGAAAAGATCAGTTTTGGGGGCAATTTCCTCCCTTATTCAACTGGCTCCATCCTTCCCTGGCTGCAGCTCCAAGCCAGCTGGGCTCTGGGAGCTGCTGGACCACGCTCTGCTTGGGTGCCTGCAGCATCACCCGCTGTTGCTGGGGAAACGCAGAAATCCTGAACTGGGGTCCCAGTGCTCAGTGCTGGAGAGCGTGCTGTTCATTTACAGGCTTCGCTATACACACTTCTGTTTTGTTTTGGTTGACGTACATGTCTGAGAGTGACTTGGGGCCTTAAACAGGTTGGGTTTTTTGTTGGCTTTCTTTTTGTATTTTTTAAGGGAAAAAAACTGGCACAAATGTGCATTAAAACTTCTGCAAATAAAATTATTAAAACCTTAGAGAGCCTTCCCCTGCAATATTGTGTCAATACAATATTATTTGAAGGACATGTCACCATCTTGAGCATTTAACTTCTGATTTTATTTCCCATTTTCTTTGTCAAACTGCTTCCCACTGCTTGCCCATATTCTCTTTCTGGCTTTTAGGTTGCAGAAAAAAAGGAGTTTGTGATTAAAGCTCTGCACAAAGGCTGCGTAGACTGAAGTTGCTATTAGTGAACTACTGGCTCTGCCACTAACTCCCAAGATAACCACGGTTGAGTCACTGCATGTGTTTCTGCCTGAGGTCCTAGGCTGTAGACAACACGCAGTCTTTCTTCTCATCCTTTTGCTTTTTTGTGTGGGCATACAGTGTGACATGTGGTGTCAGGGATGTTCTTAATCTGTGCAGTACTGCCTTGATTTTATCCAAAGCCTCATGGTGTAGCTAATAAAAAATAGTAAATAAAATCTATTAAAGAGAGTGCAATAACAAGCAAAGTGGTGACCCTCCCTGTTTGTTTGCTTTTTGAGAAGCTCCTGGCCCACCACAGGAGCTGTCAGTAAATAAATCCCTGTCATCTGAGTACACCCACTTCTTTCTTCTCCCTGTAACTGACATTTACACCTTTTCTTCCCCCTGTAGGGTGGGAGCAGTCTAAAACATTCCTTCATATTAAGGCAGCGTGTGATTGCAAGTGTTGTCTGACCTGAGCCAGCTCTGGCTTGTGTGTCTAACTTTGCTCATTGGTAGTGGTCTGCTAATCTGAAGGACCTCATCCTTAACTAAGAAGAGCAAAACCGCTTTGGATTCATCCTGGGGGAAGAGCTTGTGTGTCTGTAGTTACTCCATGAAGCTGACCTGTGCTACAATCTCACTCACAAGTAGATTAAAAAAAAAAACCAAAACCAAACAACCAATCAGCTTTACATATTTTTATAAATTTTTATTCTTTCTGCTAAGGCCCCATCAGCCCTTGGTTTGTGTGTATATTTGAGTACACCAGAAGTACATCAGAACATGGCTTCCTAATAGGGGTAAAACCCTGAGATGGGGAGCTTGCATACACCAGCAATTCCTTTCTCAATGGTTCTTAGCTTGTATTTTGCCCCATGACCTGCCTGACCTAGACGAAATAGCTGTTGAAGAGAGCTAATGATGAACATAATTCAGCTCCTTCTGAGCTGGCAAGGAACATTCAGTGAGCAGTGGGGCTACTGCAAGGCCACCCCAAATGCAGCATCGAGGCTGTAAGATGTACTGTTTGCTGCTGCCTTTGCTGCTGCCAGCTCCTACCTGCTCTTCTCAAGGATAAAACATTTCTCTTATGGAGTTTGGCAGAAAGTTTAAAAGCCTCAGAGCCACGGGCAGGCAGAGGGAAGTCATCTTCAGGGCAGTTTGAGTGCTAGGTCCACTTCTTGGCACCTAGCACATGAGGCTGAACTGACTATAAATGCGCCACCAACCACAACACTGCTGTGCCAGTAGGGCCTGGGGGAGAAGGCAGCATTTTGGGCGCCTTACAAGGCAGAAGAATGTGGAGCATGAAATAGCTGCATTCACAGTTTGCCATCCACCATCTCGCTTCCTTTACACCATCTTCTCTTGTTGTCAAGGGCAGCACAGCATGAAAGGGGGGAAAGACATGAGTGCTGAGGCTGCAGTAAGTTCTCTGCTGTTTCCTACTCCCTTTCCCCTCTTCTGATGCACGCTTCCCTTCTTTCATTTTGCTTTGAGTGGAGTGGTGGATCACCAAGAAACTGTTACTAGGAAAAGGACCTTCCCGTTCAGACACTTATGGACGCATCTCCCAGATTACCAATATAGAATCACAGAATGGTTTGGGTTGGAAAGAACCTTGAAGATCATCTCGTTCCAGCCCCTTACATCTGCAGAAGTGGGTAGGGAATTTTGTAAGAATGAATGTGTTTTCCCGCCCAGAGATTTTTGGAGACACCGTCCTATCACGTTTATTACACAAACCACAGAATGGCTCCCTCCAAAAGGGAGCATCTCCCAGTCAACTCCCCCAAAATTTAAGGCAGGTAGGGACGTGAAAAGCAATGGTTGCCAAAGTTACCTGAACTTTTTTTTCAAGTGACTTAAATAGTTTGCAGGCTTGGGCTGGCATGGGGGATGAGCGGAGGTTGTGCTGGGTGCCTGTTGCATTCAGATAAATTGATCCTCTCCCCAGAGCCCCATCTCTTGTGTGCAGCCAAACCGTGTGTGTTTGCAGGAGACAGTATGCTTGTGTTTCTCCCACGACCCTGCTGGCTCATTAGTGTTATTTCTGGAGGTCTTGTTTCCACAGTAACAAGCAATTACCATTGTTCCTTGGACTGCCAAAGTTACCACCAGCAACGCAGAGGAAGATGCGTTATTCTCTATATTGGGATAAAATGCCTTCATATGTCTTGCTATTCACTGAATGCCAATCCTGACGCAGGTCCTGTGCAAATAGCACACTCCACCCCCTGCCAATGCTGCATTTGCTGGTATTAAGACATGCCAAATTCTGAAATGATCCAAAATGATCTTCTCAGGTCTGTGGCTACACTGGCAACGATGGGGTCAGGATTTCAGCAGCAGGATGACTGTACCAATGGTAGCTCTGGTAGGAATATAAATAGAATAGCTTGGAGGCAGTTCTTTTTGCAATTGAGCTTCTAAGTAATGCTGGCTAGTGACGTCAATAAAATATACTGTTTGTCTTTACCCTATAGCTCCTACCAGTTCAGTGGTGAAACTCCCACAGAGGAGTCTGGTGGTCTTATGCTAGCAGGATGCAGAAGTGTGTGTATTGCACAATGCCTTAGTCATCCCCAAGGGGCAGTGTGTGCATCTGCTCCAACCATTTCTTCCATCAGGGGCTTCTTCTTTCCCTTCTACCTTTACATTGCACACAAACAGATTCAGCTAGAATGGGCTGTAAGCCCCATGGAACATATCCTGGATTTCATTTACATGTCAAAAGATTAGGCAGCTGGGAAGCTGAAGGAAGATGGGCTTTTGTAGGTGAGGAACTGGGGTAGTGGGGCGCTGGGCAGCTGGGTTGGGTGTCATGACTTGGAGAGTTTTTATAGCTTTCAGTGACTCCAGTTTCCAAGTGTAACTCCATATTCTAAAAAGCTCTGGGCTCACGTTGCAAGCTCTGAGCTCTTCTTAACAGTTTCCTTGTGGATGGGTGTATGTGTGGATTTACATACACGTACCCACTTGCCCAAGTGACTAATAATGGGTGTTGGAGGGAGAACATGGCCTCTTGCCTCCATAAACCAAAGCATCGGGAAGCACAAGGATTCTTGCTCCAAGGTAGCTGAAGCAAAGAGATCGGGAGAGGCATTGTAAAACTGGGAAGGAGCAGCCCTTTGCAGAAGGTCTTTGAAACACCTGCACTAGAGATTTTTAAAACCTGAACTAGCCAGAGAAGGTAGAGGACAGTTTCACATCAGGCAGTATATGAGGGTTACAATGAACAGAAAGGGTGCTGCTTTGACAGCTGCCAAGGTAGTACTGCTTTAGTGGCCCCCGAGGAAATAAAAATACAACAGCAAACACACTCTCTTTTCTTGGGATGGAGAAAGGGATAGGCAGAAACAATTGGTGATAGTGTCCTTGATTCTTTTTTCTGCCTGAACTCCCACCAAGCCTGTGAAATGAAGGTGGAGGAGAGAGTCATACACAAGTGGACAGAAAGCAGCTGTATATCACGTATCTGTTCTAGACACCAGATCTAATTTTTAGGTCTTTCTCAGTTAGTAGAGCCTGAAGTGTTAGGAAGTCAGTCCTTCAGTTTTCTTGGGGGCTGACCAAGGAGTGAAGGCAGCACCATGGGGAAGGGTTAAGAACATGTCCTCTTCTCTTTTGTGTTGCATCCTCCTAAAGCCTTGGATTTTAGCACGTCTGTCGGTCTGTATGATGGGGTGGGGAGCGGGGAGGCAGCTAATCGTACTCTCCCCACGCAAATCAGAATCTAGCGTTTGAGTTCCAGGTGACGGCATACGAGGCTTGGGTGGGTCATCATGAGACCAGAGACGGTTTTGTATTGTAAGGGAAATATTTCCATCTCGGAACTAAGCCCTGCCTCGGCTCCCGGCGTGTGGGCTGCGGGGCGGGCAGGCATCCCGCGGCCCGAGGCGGGCGGTGTGCGGGCCGTGCCCGCGGACACTAGGTGGGGGCCTTGGGCTGCGCTGCCGCCGCAGCCGCTGCGGGCAGGGCAAGGGGGACTCGGGCTTTCGGAGGGGAGAGAGATCGCTTCCTGCTGCTCTCACCCGCTAGGAAGGAAAGTCCAGGCTCTCCAGGTGCGGAGCGGGATGAGCGGAGGAGTGCCCATCCCACCCCAGTCGCCCCTGCAGCGGGATTTTGCGAGCAGCGCTGGGGCGGGAGCCTTGAAGCCTTCCTGGGTGGGGTTGGGTGGCAAGGCTGATTTAATCCATCCTGATTGATTTTATCTACATGTATGTATCCCGATGGGGTTAATTTCGAGATCCCCATGAATGCATATAAAAAGTATCAAAACTGAGATGAAAGTGGGTACCGATGAGCTGATTTATCTGGCAGAGGAGGCTGGAGGAATCAGCGGAGATGAAGTGCGTGCTGTGTTTGTGACGATTGCTCTCCACGAGGCCTCCAGTCTTAAAACTGTTCCAAATACGGAGATTCAGAGTTAGTACAATGAATGAATCACAGGTTAAGTGAGAGCCAGATGAAACTTGAAATGTTCGTTTTGAGAGAAAATTCAAAGTTTATGATTTCCAAGCATCTTGTTCCTCTGAGCAATAAAAATGTTGTTTTCAGTGTACTCCTAAGCATGGCAATCTATGAACATTTCAATTAGATACTTTTAGGAAAAATAACTGATGTTTTGTTTTGAAAATTAGTTAAATTTTGGTACTGTTTCACATTTCAGTGGTAATGCAGTTAGGTTATGCCAAATCAGGTCTTGGATGAAGGCAAATTATGCAATCCTACCAGTAGCATAACATACAGTGAATATTATAGTAGAATATTCTGTTATATAATTTAGTACAGGTGATATTTTGTTTTCAAAACAAGTGATCTTTCTACCAAGTAATGAGTTTTCTATCAAAAGCGGGACCAGCTTTATTAGTCTGTGCTGAATGAAACAATTTAAATTTTTACACTGAAGAAGAAATGTGCTGGGTACTAGTTAGGGACCAATTGTTTTTAATATCTTAGAAACCTGTTTCCAGGCTAATGGCAGGATATTGAACACATCAGTTTCTCTTGTTATTAACTGAAGAATGTGAAAACAATACAAGCAGTAGAATATGATAAGAAAATATAAGGTTGCTTTCAAAATTAGTATTTTAATTTGAAAGAAAATCTGGCATTTGTTTCCCTCAGGCAAACTTTCCAATACTGAGAATTTTGTTTGAGCCTCCTTTTCCATGGAGATTCTTCATTTGTACTTACAATTTTGTGAAAAATGTTGATTTTATCAAAATAGTATTTTCTGGTTGAAGGCTGTCTCGATTAAAATTTTCTCACTAGTGTGAGCTGTTATGACACTCTCCTCCTCCACCCTCTGAGCTGTGGTAAAAGGGTGAGTGAAGTTATTGATTTATCTTGCCTTATTTTTTTTTTTTAAGTGCAGTGACTTCACTCCATGGTTGTTCTGCAGACAGATGCACAATGGTGAAACATCAATATGGACTGCAAATCTCTACTGTCAGTCAGCTTCTCTTCCCCTCTGCATAACGTAATCCCTATCTCCACAATGCCTGCACAGATACACATTTGCAAAGATGTTTTTTTGGGAGATAGTGTGCATAGCAAGCACTCCTTTACTTGCTCTCATCCCTAGCAACGTTATATGGAGTTTCAGTTCACAGTTCGCTGTGCTCCCCCTCCTACCACTGAAATGCAGCCAACTCCGAGCTGTGGTTATTAAACATCACACACGCAACACCACTAAATAGATTGTGGAAAGCAAAGTAATTCAGAGAAAAGCAAGAAATCCAGTGCAGACAGCAAGAGTTGTATGGGAAGTGATAATGAGGGATTATGGGGAATGCAGTAGTGCTTAACAGTGATGCAGAGCAGCCATCACCTTGATGTTCAGGTGACACCAGCACTCAGGGAAGAACTTTTGGGAGTGGCACAAAGAGGTGTCCCTAGGAGTAGTCAGGTTTCAGCCAGGGAGACAGTAGGTCAGCCTCTCCAACCGCTGGACTTTGTTAGACTGTCAGGGTCCCAAGGAAAGGGCTGTGGACATCATCCCTTGAGGGGTTTAAAGTTGGTCACTTTCAGGACAGGACAAGTCAGTGTGAGGACAAGTGAATAAAACAAGATGGAGCAAATAGCCATATCTATCCCCACTTTGTATGAGTCTGAGAAAACAATTGGGAGAAAGATAGCAAGGTCTGAAGGAACCTCACATAAGAAGTTAGAAAAGAGTGTGAACTGGCATAACAAGAGCTGCGATATGGTGAGGGAAAAGCTTTCCAAGGCAGTGGTCTTTGACAACACGATGACCTCAGGGTAAGAAAGGAGGAAAAAGGGGAAGAAGATGTGCAATGAGTCAGAGGAGAGGAGAAACATGTGTGAATGTATGTAGCTATTTATGTGTGTGTGTGGTGCAACAGGAATCTCATTCAGATTGGGAAAAGCACTGTAGGTGTCTGCATCTCGGTTTGCTCAGACTAGTGTCTGGAAGATGGCACCTTGGCACAGAACCTGCACATGAATTCTTCCTGCTTTAGGTAAAGTGACGAGGGGGGAAGGTTGCCAGACACTGTCACTGAGCATTCAACGGACAAATAAGAAGCAACTGCAAAAGTCTGTTTCACAACTCAAGTTGCATAGCAACACTAAATTGTCAGATTGCTGTTATGGCAGTCCCTTACATTATCCCCATTATTGGAGCCCTATTTAGGAATTGTGCGGTATGATGTTGCTAGCCCACTCCCAAGCTGGTTGTTTGGCCTTTATCTCTTGCTGAATGATGCCAGGTGATTTGCTGCAAAGGTGTCTGGAAGTAGTACACCAGAGAGAAAAGTCCTTGAGGATCCATCAACCTTAGGGAGCAAAAGATGTGCCTGTGCAAGATGGGGCAGGAGAGACAGATCAGGGAGCAGCAATATCCTCAAAGAAAGCTAGTGTCTGACAAACTCAGCAGAGTGTGTGTTGGCCCATCACTTTTCTGAACTGAGCCTTCGTTGGTCCAACTGAAAGGCTGTTTTGAGGGGTAAACCGCAATTGCTTCTAAGACGTGTTACAAATGCTTCCAGTGCACGCTTGTGCCTGGTGGTTGGTCGCTCCCTTTGACCATTGCTGCTGTGAAATCCTAGCTTCCAGCCAGATGTTTCCTGCTTTTCAGTGTAAGCATCTTGTCTTTTGGCTTAGATGCTGAAGTACAAAAGCAGACACAGCGTCATTGTCCTGTGATGTTTCAGACACTGCCAGTATCTGAAACAATACCTAGAAGTCTGCTTGTCTTGCAGTATGTTGCCAGTGTCCTGCATAATTTCTTTCCTGGATGTCTTGTATAACACAGCCTCCTCCTCCTCCCTTTTTCATTCTAATGCTGCTTCTTTTGCTGACACAAGATCCTGAAATGCCCCTGACATCTCTTTGCAGCCAAGGCAACCAGGGTCACTGGATACCAAGGTGTAGCTGGAATTTTAACTGAATGAAATCCTTTACTACAAATATCAGACTGACCGTGGACTTAGGACACCAGGTAGAGTGGAAATCAGCTTAAAGGCCTTTTGCACTGGGTGATGGGGAAAGTGGCCTGCTTAAGCAAGTAATTCTCAGTGATGCATCTTCTTTTCAAAGAGTGCCTGGTTATAAACTATACCAGCTCTTTCCGAGATCACCACTGCAAATTATGAACAAGCAAACAGACCTCAAAAGGACAAGATAGACTGCCTGTCCCCTCTGTATAGTGTAATGGAATTATTCTGCTTCATTGAAACAACTGATGAGGAAACAAATAGCTTCGACGTTCAGTTCCTCTGTGGTTTTGTGCCCAGAACCCAGAACACACAAATGGCTAACACCTGGACTACATGCTACAAGTCACTCTTGCTTGATATGAAGGGGATTAGGCTCAGAGGAGGATTAACACATCAGGTGATAAACATCCATTCATGACATTGCTAAAAGAGATCTGATGTCCATGGAGTTATCCTTGACCAAGGAACATCTCTCTGATGCAAAATACCTTAGTGGTCCTTACAAAGGAGCAAAAAGTGTTCTTCTGACTTTCTCCTTTCTTCCCTTGAGTATCCCCGATGAACAAGAACTGCTGGATGGGACACTCCCAAGAGCTTATTTGTCTTTCCAGGAGAGAGTCTCCTTCTGTCTTTCTGTGTTTTAGATTTATCTTGCTTTCCCCTGAGGCTGAGGGATTTGAGATCAGAGAAATGCAAAAGAAGTGAAAATAGTCAGGTTTTAAAGAAGATCATCTTCTGTCAGCATTGTTTGCATCTGTGCTCATTTCTCATAAACATTCAAAGGCTCAAGTTTCCTGTTGCTAGTATACACGGAAAACAAATGTCAAGGCTGCACGTGACTACTTGCCATAAATTAATATTAAATGCGCGTGCACACTTCATCTGGAAGTGCTCATACACTCCTCTTGTCAGATATCAGAATAAATAATGATCAGAATCACCACCTAGAGCTGGTGATTTCCGTCTGTAGATATGAAAATGCTCTACAAGGACGGTCAGGATCATAGCCTCTAATTTTGCCAATGGGACACAAATCCGCAGTAAAGTCACTTGTCTGGTAGTCACAGAGCTTTCACCTCTCTGCCTAACCTGCAGAGGCAAGTGAGGATGCACATTTGATTATTTGCTCTTCCATCCTTTTAAAAGGAGACTCTCAGCCTTTCATTTACTGCTCAGGTCACGAGGTTATCCATCACCACCCAGCACAGGCTGCTATCCGTCCTGGCTGTGCACGTGGCACATGTGCACATGGCACGTATTTTCTCTCTGTCCCTCTTCCTCCTTGCTGCTTCCCTTCAGGTCATCTCTGCTTCTGCCTTCCATGCCACTCACTGCAATGGACCTATTCTCCCCTGCGTCTCTTCTGGGCTGGCCAGAGGCTCCCTGCAGCAAGTTGCCTTGCAGAGCAGGCCTGACTGTGTTCTGGGATACTCTGTACCTCTCCTACTGTCCTTGTCCTTTTCTCAGTGGTCTCTCATCTTCCAGGGCCATCGGAGGAAGATTTGTGGTCCTGAGTCCTCTCTCTGCTTTCTTGTGTGGGTTTTCATCCCGAGAGTCCCCCAGACTGTGCAGGATGAAGGAGGGTTGTAAGGCGAGTGTGTTGTTTCCTGCCAGGGCAGATTTTGGTAACAGGTTTTACAATCCCTGGGAGGATGGACTTGGTAGTGGCTTCAAGAAATGAAATTTAGACAGAAGGCACTTGATCAAAGTGTCTAAAGTGACATATATCAGAAGAGGTCTGTTGGGAACACCTTTTCTCTGTGTCTTTCCAGAAACTAACAAAGGGCCATTCAGGGAAAAATTGGCAAATACAGGACTCGAGTACTTCACACAGTGTTAATTAAACCATGAGGCATGTTGCCACTGGGTGTTCTGGAGGCCACAAATGAAAGTCAAAAATCCCACTGGCTCTTCAGAGCAAGCCAGTTTCCAAATTCCTAGGAATTAAAATGTTTCTTGAGCTTCCTTCTTTCCAGCTCTCCAAGGTCACCATCAGCGCTGACTGTACCTGCCCAGCATCTCCTGGGGCTCCCTCCACCCTGCCCTTGTCCCAGGACCTTATTCAGCCCCTCAGGGCCATCAGTCCCCACCCCAGTGATGCTGCAACAGGGCTGGTGTCCAGCTCCCCACAGCCCTACCCTGCCTGGCCCCAGCCCCACTGCTCCAGGGAGGTACCTGATGCCTAGGGCTGGGGATGCTCCTGGTGCCCCCAGCTACCCTGTTCCCTGGCTGGGGTGGTGGGATGTCCCGGGGAAGCCCCCATCCCTGCCAGTGCCCTGATACTTCTTATGCTGTTTGGTGTGGACACTACTAGACTCTGTCGGCTGCGTCCTGCTCCATTTGTGTGGGTTCTCTTAAGCCTATAAAGTCTATACCATCACATGCCGTAGCTGGTAACATTTTTGAAGTGGACGATTCCCTCCCAATATAGTGCTTTTATCTGCAGCAAGAGTGTTAATGCCTGCCAGGATACAGAACTGATTGCAGAGGCTGCAAATGCGATACTTGGACCAGTAAGTCATTTTACCAATGCACTTCCTGTTAAAAGTGATCATTGTTAGAAATCATTGATCTTTTCCTTGTCCTCTTAGTCCGACAATATCACAGCTCCAAAATGCGAAGCCTTGCTGTGTGAGCAGAGATACACAGATCAATATCCCTTCTCATGGCAGCAAATGAAAATGAGTGGTACAAAGGTAGACTTCCACAACCCCGTTAGCAGGAACAGTTTGGAGGTGAGCATCAAATGCCAAAGCAGTTGACATGGAGAAGTGAATATAGATGGTTATGGCACTAATCTGCCTTGGTTTAGAGTCTCTGGATTGTTATTATTTTGAGGATAATTGCAACATTTCATTATAAAACTTCTAGAATTTCTAGGGAGAAGGAGGGAGTGAAGCTAGAAATAGCTGTCAAAATAGCTGTATCTCACAGCGTTTGGGTACATCCATTTCAGAAAGGCAGAAGAGACTGAGGGACCCATCCTTATGTGAGCACACACTCCTATGCATACTAAAACAGCAGGATACAATATTTTTGCTCTAGATTTACCAGCAGATAGATTACAGCTCAACAGCCAAAGTCTCCGATACCAAAATCCATTGACTAAAGTATAGCCTTGGTACAGCCCACATAAATTTGGTTCTGGGTCTTCCATTGACGAGATATTTGAGCAAAACACACAGCATCCATTGTGAGGATTCTCTTGCATCATGCAGGATGGAGGGATCGTGGACAGACTCAACTTTTTTTTAAAAAAGGAAAGAACTTTTCAGACCAAAGAGTTAAAAAACCCCGTAGGTGTGCCAAGATCTGTTACTTCATTGTGTTGGGTTGTGGGAGGGGAGAGGTTTTTTCCCCAAATACGGAAAAGCCTTCTTGCTCTTTCTGGTTTCACCGCCAAGGTCAAATCCACAGCCCAGCTGCTTCACACACTCACGGTGTGTGTGTGTGTGTGTGTGTGTGTGTGGCTGGGCAGCCTCACTTGCACGCTGCTGTGTGGTCTTGGCAAATATGGGACCCGGCTGTGCATCGAGTCCGAGGAATCCCACAGGAAGCCTCCACAGGGAGGATTTAACTTGTGATTAAAAGCAAGAGAAGGCTGCATCTATATTAACCTCCTCTTTGCAAAAACCAAGAAGGTCTCCCAACTCTCTCCTCCCCAAACCCCCACCACTTTTCCTCTTTCTTTGATTTTTCGGCTAAAAATAGGGTGACAGAGGGACTGTGGGGTAAGCAGCTGGAGTAGAGCGGAGCCAGTTGCCATAGAAACCAATGAGCCACTTAGCAGCACTTGCCTTCCTCCTTTGCCTGCGGATTTTTTTTCCCTCTTGTGTGTGGAAGGGCAGTGTGGGGGGAGATGGAGGAGCCCCACACGCAGCCAGGACTCAGCTCCCTGCCCCACGGCCACGCGGGATGCCAGTGCTCCCACAGGATCTGCCTCCCAGGCGAGGAAGGGGAGTGGGATGATGGACATCAGGTGGAAGAAGGGTTTGGGCATCAATGATCTGACGTAGGCTGGGAGCCTCCCCCTCCCCCTGGTATCTCATTTTCCTCTCATGCTAGATGGCACATGGCGCCCCAGATGTTCAAAGAGGGCTCTCCAGATCACTGGTACCCCACCCTCTCTCTAAAGATTGCAAATAGCAATGGAACCAGGGTTTTATGTATTTAACCAGGTGTTGTATTAAACCCCAGGCTTGTGTAGCCAAGACAGTAGTTTGGAGGCGATCATAAGGGTTAGTAGAAAAGAATGTTCCTCTCCTCTCAGGTCTTCCTTCCATCATGAAAAATTAACATTTGGGTGATTATTTAAAATAGATAGCCAACCTACTTTTGGTTCACATGGGGCCAAAGTTGCTTTAATTTCACTGCATATACATTTCTCAGTGGGGAAAACCTATTTCCTTGAAAGATCTGAAGATCTAAATGGGATACCTGAAACATATTAAGCTATAATTTGGTTATATCTGATACTGGATTGCAGTGCTTGATATTCAGTCTCTTGTCTCTTTTTTTTTTTTTTTTTTCCCAGGGACTGGAGAGACATACATTGTTAGGTAGCACATACTTCACTAAGTTTATTTTTAAACTTAGAAAATATTATCACTAGCAAAAAAGCACTAGATTGGCAGCTCTTGGAGAATGAAATCTTCTCTTCAGCCCAGGAATGACAGAGCCGGTTTTGGTAAGGCCTTCCCACACTGCTCTTCATCCGTGTGCTCCGAGCGTGGCTTCCTCGTAACCTGGGTCGCATGAAGAAGCCCCAGCTGCTCACAGCTGGATGCAGACCCCAGGTGCCTGCTTGCAGGTGCTATTTTTTCTCATGCTGTGCTATGTAGAAATAGTAGCAGCAAAGACAGGCGTGCATTAATGGGTGCTGCAAGCACAGTAAAGCTGTAAGGAATTTGCCAGCAGAACCATCAGTAAAGCTGGCTGATGTAGTGCTTCTCCTTCAGGTTGTAGGTTAGCAGCATTTCTGAAACCCGGGAGAGAAAGTCGATTGGCAAGAAATTGTGGTAGATAAAGTTGAAAGCAGTTGCTAGAAGTTTGGGCTGGTTAGGTTTCCTCTTGGTGGTCTGAAACTGGGATTTTGTTGTTTGATTTCTCCTCTTAATGTGCGTGGAGGACTGAAAGATAACAAATGGCATCATACAGCAGTAGATGGAGGGAAGTGTAAATGTTAAATAATGACTCCTTGTAACATACCTGCGATGTCAAATGTATCATTTAACTTCTGCTCATCAGAGAAGGTCAGGCAAGACACATGTGACAGAATTAGGACTGGATTAAAGGTATGCCTGAGCAAAGCAAAGACCTCCTTCACTGAGACATGGTCTGACTCTCCCAAGGATGCCATTTTGCAGTTGCCTAGAAGAGATCAGTGAAAAGTCCAGCCTCGACTCTTGATGCTGACTCAGTATTACTCACCCATACTACATCCCTGGCACCAGTACTACGTACCTTCCCTCTGAAGAGCTGTGTGAGCACTTGTACAGCTGGGTGGGCCCACTTCAGCGTTGTACAGCCCCAGAACAGAGACAATGACAGAAATACAGACAGGGTCATGCTGTGCTCTGGTGCTGTCCCAGTTGGCACAGCAGTCTTTTTGCAGCCTTTGCTGTCAAAATAATGCAAAACAATTGGGGTTTTGTTAATATGTGTCACGTCAGGGCCATTCATTTAGTCACCCATGCTTTCTCCTCTCTCCTCATTTCTGCACAGGGTCCTATGTAGTCATCTCATGTGTGATTAACTTCTTGCCGGCATCTAACTGAGACTGTAGTGCAAAATTTGGATCTGAATTAAAATATGCCCCCAGATTTAGGCAGCTTGATCCAGGTTTGGTGGTGGCCCATTTCTCGGTGAAATGTATAACAGCAGCCAAGTGTCTTCTCTTGTATATTATTATGTTTCTTAATTTCATGGTGTGTTTTCTTTGTTTGTTGTAGTAGCCTGAAGTCATGCATCAAAACTCTTACAGTATTCATGAAAACATACCAAAGGCGAGCTTCACTGGCTAATTAAATCTTCTCTGTCACACGCTGGCATGACAAATATAGATTTTAAACAAACGCAATTTGCTATTATAGAGCTGCTCCTATTCTATTCACCTGATGTTATCAGAAGGGTCTGGCCCAGGAGGCAGGATGTGCTGAATGCAATGCAGGAGGTTGGAGGAGCAAAAATCTGGGGCAGGTGGGTACAAAAATAAAGGGGTCTTTGTACACAGAGGAATTCCTGTATGCTAGCAGGAAAAGATAAAGGTTACAAAGCAAATACTTCCATCAGCAAGATCAGAAGCTGCATGTCTTCTGTTCTCTTTAGGAGTCATTCAGAGCTGCAGCTTGTTGGCTGCAGAAAGCAAATGAGATTTGGGATGAGAAGAACTGAACCCTACAGCAACAGCTTGTGGTGGAGTGGAACAGAGAACTGTCGAGCACACTGAACATCAACAACAGATGGGTTTTTGTGCAAAACATGGTACCACAGTTAGACTGGGAAGGGAAAATGACGGCTTTCTATCTCAGCCTCGGAACGTTCAGGAGGAATAGATGTGTTCTTGATGGTTTTGAACTGAAAGGTGAGATTGGCTCGTGTCTCTTTCCCCTTTTCCCTCCTTCCTAAAGAAACCTTTTCACTTTTTCTCTACTTCCTCCAGGACCTTTGTCCATGCAGAAAATCCTATCTCCAGCTTCCAAGGGACTGATATTTTGGCAGCCTCCAGCCACTAACACTACTCACTACTGCCAGTTTAGCTGATGTGAGTTTGGTGCCCTTTTCTTCAAGTTCACAAAGTGATGTCCACAGAACTCCTGACTAGAAGCATTGCTGAAGATCATATGCCAGTAGATGGGGTGTGCTGGGTAAGCAGAAGAGAGAAGTGACTGGGGAAGAACTGGTCAGGCTGGATTCTTTGCAGGAGGCACATCTGAGATGGCCTTGTCATCCAGCTGCTAGAAACAACACCCATGCTTTGCCATTGACTGGCTCTTAATGCTCCTGGAAAACTCCCTATCTTCAGATCATGTGCAATCTGTAGGGGAGTTCTAAAAAAAAAAAATAATTAAAAAAAATGTATTTACATATAAAATGATAGCATTCTGGTTAACACTGTGTCCTTTTCATTAACAATATTGAGGTTACATTGATTGTTTTTTGCATAGTATCTCTGTTTTCAACATGGAATGAGTTTGGCACTAGTTGCAGTTCCCTCTTGAACCAGCTGTGGGGAAGGCAATGAAAGTGATGGTAACTTGGGCTTTGGTAAATCATCCGCTGCCTGTGCGGGGCCTAAGGAACCCCAGGCTCATTTGTCTGTTTTCACCATGAAGATGAACCTAATAGAGATGATGTTTTTGTTTTCATTAGAATAAGCTGTCAGTATGGCAAAGAGAAGGTTTTATGCCTTCCTTACAAGTGCTGAAGAGCCACAGAGCTGGCTTTGTCATAAAACCTCCATGGAAGAGAGTGAAAAAGGATGCTTTCATGCTGGCCATGGATTCAGGAGGACAGCATGGCATCAGATTACATCTGTTTGGTATTTTAAGGTTCCTTTACAACCTTAAAGTAGAATGTTATTCCCTGAAGAATGCAGTTCTGCAGTTTAAGAAGAAATACTCTGGTATAAAATGTATTCCATAGAAAATTCTGCTGCTGTGAAAAATGTGGGGCCTTGCCAGAAACCCTCCCACCCAGGAGAGAAACTGAATCCCAGAAAAGCGGATGGACTCCACGGTATTTAATGCTAGGGGAACAGGTTCAACTCCGTTGCCCTTTTCGGTGAGATTGCAGCTGACAGTTCAGGCAGGAGGATATGTGCAGTGAGTAACGTGAAGTGGGATAATGCATGCAGAACACTGTGTGCTGGAAGACTTACATACGGCTCTTGCTCAAAATAGTGTCTTCAGACACAGACTGTGGAGTATGTGCATAATGGCTCTTTGCTGAAGTTTTTGTAATGTATAATCTTTGATGGGAAGTAGAGGCTCTGCTTCTGCACAAAACTGAATCAGCCATTGCAGACTGCTGGGCATGTTCTGTGCATAATGTCCTGGTGTACCTGCATGTCTACGTTGCTAGTGCCTACACATACTTCTGAAATGATGAAGACTTTTCCTTCATTATGATCTGGTGTAACGACAATTCCTCACCAAAGTGTTAACTACGTGCACTTCAGTGCAAAAAGATCTGATTAATTATTTGTTTAAAAGCAGCAGATACACTTTCTTCCCTCTCTCTCTCCTCTCATTCTCAGATAACTCAGGCATAACAACTTTGCAGTTTTTTCCTGAGGCTTGCTGGAATACTTCTTCACTGGGATGAGGCACAGGTATCTGCAGTCACGCTTCAGAACCAAAGGAACTGTTTGGGACTTTGTTCACTTTGCAAACAAAACAAAGCCTGGCTGCTTTCTGTTGTTCTCTTTTCTAGGCTGTTAACTCTGGGTATTGTTCACTGTCAGTGCTAGCAGAAAATGAATAAACTTAAAATATGGCTCCTTTCAGCAGCTGAACAGAGAAGTTTAGAATGAGAGCCCTTTCTCAAATTTACTTACGACGAACCATTCAGGGCTTGCTAGACCGCTCCCTGTTCTCTACGGTGCTTTGGATCGTGACAGAAAGACACTGTGTAAATGTAAGATATTATTATTAGCTCTGTCCCGTGTTCAAGTTGGCTGATAACAGCAACTGTCCTCTCCTTTCATTGATGTACTTGTGAGATCCATCAATCAGGGCTGTGTCAGCAGCACAAGAGGGGGAGGGTGAAAGTGTGTTTATTTTTACTGTCAATTGTATTTGCTAATGAGAGAGGAGTCCATTACTAGAGAGGGAGCCTATGCGAGTTAGTGACTGAGTTAATTCGTTATCAAGTGCTGGCTCTAGTGCCAAGTATTGCTTGGGAGAACTGAAAATCATAATTCCTCCACCCCCAGCTCCCCTCTGTCTAGCCTTTCACATTCACTCCTGATATTAACTGGAGATCACAGCTGCTGGGAAACTGGCAGATACAATTTTACAAATGGATGTTGTCTGATGTCAACCTTTCCTCCCCTCCCCGAGCATCTGACATTTCTCAACCAAACGGACAGATGATAGAGCAAGACTGGGATTATTTCTTTGTGTTCATCATAATAATGACTTCTTTCCAAAGTGCTTTTGCTCAGTAAGGAGGGGGGATAGAATAGCATTTATCCAGCTTGCATTCTCCCATCTCATCTGCCCTTTTTTCTGCCCTGCAGCATCCTCCTTTTTCCACTTGATATCCTTCTCTTTCTTCTTCTTTGTTACTACTCCTTGTCCCCTGCACATCATGTTGCTTTGGTGATGGCCCCCTCACCTGAGATCAGACATGGTCGAAGTCCACCTTGGCTTTACAAGCCACCCCTCCATGCTTTCTAGTCTCTTTTTCTAAATGGAACTTTTTCCTGACCCAGCCTGCTCTCCACAGGGCAAATTTATTCCTGCCTGGAGAGACATGTTTCATCCCCACTGGAAACGACAGTGTGTGGTGGCTGCCTTCGGTGTGTGCAGTGTGACAGCTACCTGCGAATGACAGAGAGAAACAGCAGCCTTCCATACCGAGAGCTCCCGAGCCGTCTGCCTCACTCCTGCTTAAAGCAGATGAAGCCTCATTTTGCATGAGGCAGGACATCATAGCCCTAAAAAAGGGAGGAAATTATGACAAACTCCAAAGCTTTGGGAAGAATTTGGGGCCATCTGCCAGACAGCATCTTCAGCTACATTCTTTTAGAGAGGTGCTCATGCAGAGCTGTCTCCGGTGGCAGAGCACTGTCTGCAGAGCCACCAACACAGCTCCTGCTTCATCTTCTCCTGCTGCTTGTCCCACTGCTGGCCAAATCTAGGCCAGGCTATTTCTGTAGGGACAAACCCCGAGGTGGTGTCATTACAGGTAGGGTATTGTGTGTGACCTGTGCATAACAATCCTATCAATTCTACCTCCAGGAAAGCCCTTACTTTTACTTCAGATCCTTTTTGTCCATTGCAACACCTTTCTCCAGGTTTCCTTGCCCCTTCTCTCCAGTGAAGCATTTCCCATGTGATTCAGGAGCTGATTTTTGCATTGTTCCCATATTTCACGTCCTTTCCTGGCCTTGCCTAGCTTGCCCACCTAGCTGGTCTGTTTGGAAAAGGTCCCCTCATCTCCTCATCCTGTTTCTCTGTGGTCTGGGCCTGTGCTGCCTTATATAGAACCATAGAATCTTTTAGGTTAGAAAAGACCATTAGGACTGTCAAATCCATCTGTTAACCTAACACTGCTAATACCACTGCTAAACTATGTCCCTGAGCCCCTTGTCTCCCTGTCTCTTAAATCCCTCCAGGGATGGTAACTCAACCACCTCCCTGGGCAGCCCATTCCAATGCCTGACAGCCCTTTTGGTGAAGAAATTTTTCCTAATATCCAATCTAAACCTCTCCTGGTGCAACTTGAGGCCATTCCCTCTTGTCCTGTCACATGTCACTTGGGAGAAGAGACCAACCCCCACCTCTCTGCACCCTCCTTTCAGGTAGCTGTAGAGAGTGATAAGGTCTCCCCTCAGCCTCCCCTTCTCCAGGCTGAACACCCCCAGCTCCCTCAGCCACTCCTCACAGGACTTGTGCTCCAGACCCTTCCCCAGCTCTGTTGCCCTTCTCTGGACACGCTCCAGCCCCTCAGGGTGTGTCTTGCAGTGAGGGGCCCAAAGCTGAACACAGGATTTGAGGTGCAGCCTCACCAGTGCCCAGCACAGGGGCACAATCACTACCCCAGTCCTGCTGGCCACACTGTTCCTGCTGCAGGCCAGGATGCCATTGGCCTTCTTGGCCACCTGGGCACAAGGCTGGCTCATATTCAGCCGGCTGTTGGCCAACACCCCCAGGTCCTGGCCATCTCTGGCCAGGTCACAGCTCTCAACCATGACCCTTGTTTCACTGAGCAGGTGGCTACTGGTTTTTTGTAGATACTGTAAAAGACTGGAAAACTGTTTTTAACCTGGGAGAAAGAACAGCAGACCTGTCATGGACAGTGGAGGGAGCAGATGTTCTGCACAGTGCTCCTCCCTTGTCACCTTTGGCAAAATGGGTTGAATTCTATCCAAATGTGTAGCTCCACTTACTTTTAGCATTGTAATACCAGGCTTGGAAAAGGGAAGAATTGATTCTAAACTTTCCCCCCCCCCGGGTAAGAAGAAAACAGGAAGGCTTAAATGCTGCTGTGGTTGTGTTGTCATCTTATTCCACCGTGTTTCATTGCAACCCATGTAGTAGGTTATGGTAGGAGAGAAAAGAAGAATCTCAGCAGAGGTGTGCCAAGGAGAAAGGGGAGAAGTGGCAAGTAACTCCTATGAGCTGGGACGTCAGGAGAGCTGGGGCTGGCATACGAATAATTCACTGTTGGTCTTACAGATGGGGAGGTACGTGGGGCAGGGGGAATGACCGACACTTGAGGGGAGGAGATGGATTTTCTGCACCGCTGTGTGGCCAGTCACTGCGGAGATGGTTCAAAGTCACCGTCTGCTTTTGGGAACACTGGTGACTGTGGAGACTTACACGCTGAAGAGCTGGGAATAGGGTTCTAGAAAAGCAGGTTAAACACAGTGGCATTCCCAGAGGGGAAAAATATGAAAGACCTTGTAATAACTTTTCTGGAATCCTGTTTTTTCACTCCTTGTGGCTGGCTCTACTGGACTTACGTCCCTAAACATCTTTGCACTATTAATCCTCACCCCTTTTGTAAATGCACCCTGCCACTACAAATGGAAAAGCTGTTCGACGGAGGAAATTCAGGGACTTGCCCCTAGACCCAGGGTGAGGCAACTTTCTGACTCAGGCTCCTTGCTCTTGTCTATTGTATCTTCAAGAGCATAACCTGCTTCCAACCCTTCCTTCGTGTGTATCGCCTTGCTTTCTTCTACATATCTACCACAGTTTGTGTGAAACATTCCTCTAGTGTTGATTTAGCCATGTAAGAACAGTTTTCCTGCTTTTCTGTCTCAACTAATTGCTTTTTAAAACATTTCAGCTGAAAGTGCATCTTCATAGCCTACGCTCTTGAATTTTTCTCTTCCTCTGCAATTATTTACCCCTCGAAAGTGGTTTTATTTAGCTACAGTATGTACATGAAATATGAAAACGTGGTTGACTTTTTTAGAATAGCTATTATTGGATGATTTCAGATTGCATGATGAACATGAAGTAAATAAGTCTTGGTAAGTAGGTAGGCAGTGTAATAGTCAAGGGTCACTTCAGTATTTCTCACAAGCATCCGGCTCTAGGGGCCACAGCTTTAGAGGGTATAGGCTGCAGAATAAAGTTGAGTTATAATTTACTGGTGGATGTTTTCAGGTGTTTGTCTCTCTTTTGTCGTTTCTTTAGCTCCTATATGTCGAACACTTTGCTCTCAGCATCACTTATGGCACAGCCCAGAAGGTAGGTTGGTGAGGAAGTAAGAGGACTTATGTCCTGCAGAGGGGATTAAAAAGCAATATTTTGTACTTATCCGGTACATGAGGACAGAAAACCACAAACTCCAGGCTTGGAGAATATGCTTCCAAAATTCAAGGTAGTTTAGAAACCTGCTCAGTTAAACTTGCTCTAAAATTTGCCGGAGCTGTAACTTAGATCAGATTTCAGGCAGCCAGAGCCACTTTTGCTGAATGAGTTTCAGCCACACGTGGAACAGGCTTTGTAATGGGCTTGATAGAAATACAGCAGACATCTGATCCCTGTGGCAGCACAGCTGATTCTGGGTTCAGTTTAGCTGAGCTGAAACTAGTTTGAATTATGAACAAATGTTTGCTTTCACTGCTCTGAAGTAACATCATCCTTCAATAGTGGGACAGGCAGGGTTTCTCCCTGGCACGCTGCTCTCCCCAGGGTTGGTTGTTTGCTATCCTGTCCAGTCTTCATCAAGAGCCGATAATGGACTGCACATGCTATTTTCATTAATAAGTTTGTATAATGTATATCTACTTCATACTGCATCTATACTGCTTTCTAGACTTCTGAGCGCTTTTCAGCGTTTCAGCTCACAAGTCAGTGAGACTCGAACCCTCTCTTTGATTTGGTCGGGTGTTAGGACTTTCCAGCTTGGAAAAGAGATGGCTGAGTAGAACATGACAGAGGTCTAGGAGGATCACAGAGATGGGTAGGAAATGACTGTTTTCTCTTAACATGAAAAGTAGGAATCCCCAGTAAATTTATCAGTCAAAATCAAAAAGAGGCACTGTTTTTCATCTGGTGCATGTCTAAACAGTGGAATTCACCGGATGGTGTGGAGGGCAAAATTATAAATAGTTCTAAAAGCATCTTGACACATTTATGAAATGTCAATTTATTTATGAAAAATAAAAAGACCGTTAATATCTACTAAAAACATTGACGCAGATGTGATCTTTGGCTCAGGAAATGCTCAGCAGCGTATATCTGGCTGCTGGGAGAATACAGTGGGAGAAGGATCACAGTATATTTGCGCTGTCTTGGGCTAAGCCTTTGCTGTTTCCTGTGGCAGTCAGAGCACTGGACTGGGTGGTCCTTTGGGTCTGGTACCAGACATGTGCTCTGTCACAGTCTTAGCAATGTTTCTTTAAGAACATGCAAACAGCTTGTTTGAAGTCAAGTTAAACATTGCTGTTTAACTTCATCAGCAGAGAGGGTTTTTTCACTATCTTGTCAGGAGTTGTTCCTAGATATGATCAAGGGACAACAGCATCTCTAAAGTTAGGACAGTCAATAATCATTTGGAAGAAATGTTAACATAGCTTGATTAAATATTAATGTTATGAGTCATAGGGAGTTCTTGGAGACTGGGGAGAATGGGAAGAAGGCTTAACTCTCAGAGGAACCCTGTGAGGGAGCTATGTATTTAAGATAAGTAACATATCCAGTATGTGTCTGAGCAATACCCAAGACAAGGGTCTTGCCTGAAATTTGGATCCCTGATACAAGGACTGTGTTCTAGCATTTTTTTAACTGGATGTAGCAGAGAGTGAGCTTCTGGCAGTTTAACTATAGCAAAAGTCTGGGTTTTTTTAATTGCTGTATGCCTGTCTCTAAGCTTGGCAATTCTATTTTTAATATATGAATTGCAGCAAATACACTACATCTTTAATTTTATCTTAACCTCCTTGCCTGCTGTTCAAAGTGCCTTCAGGGAAGGTTGAACTTCAGAAGCTCTATTTCCAAGAGAATGTTGAACCATAAACCACTCTCGTGGTGTCCTAGGACAAATTCAAACTCCCTCATTAAGCTTTCTGGGCTTGTGTGAGAGCTGGCAACACAAGATGTCAATCTGGACAAGCTGTTTTTCATCAATAAAATTTACCCAGACTACCTTTAGCACGGAGTGAAACAGGGAGATGAGGTTCTGAACCTTAAGGCCCCTCCATGAGTTTACAAAATCAGGCCAAGCATATTTTGAAATTGTTAGGAGCTGCAGAGGAGGTAAATCTTAGAGAGAATGAATGCAGTTGGAAGAGTACAATGTGCTTTTTTTGTTGCTTTTAATTACTGTGGTGGTTTTTGCTCTGACCAGCAACACCTCCTTCTTCCTTACAGTTACAAAAGCATTTGTTTTGAAGCAAGAGTGCCAGTGTTGGTGTGGATGGGGATCAGGAGAGTAGAGGTCCAGTATAAGGGGACGCAGATTTTGTAACCACTTATGATGTTCCTAATGTCTGTTTAACTTGACAGCTGGAATGTGTCACGAAAGTAATGAACACTTCATGACTCCCCATGACCTGAGCTTTGATTCACACTCACGGAGGTGCCATGGGAACACCAAGAACTACACGCACCACACGCCCCAGCTCATTGCATCCCTGTCTGAACTCCTTTCAGATTTGATCTCTTTTGCCTTTCTCCATGTTTCCCACCAAAAGGGCTAATCTACTCGACAAGTGGTTGTATCTGACATGATACGCAGCTGCCCTCTCCCTTTCCTTCTTCATGCAATATATACTAAACAGATTCTCATTATTGTTCTCTGGTAACTAGGCAACCATGAAATGTCAGCTTGGCCTAAATAAATAAAAAAGGGATACATATCTTCGTAATATATTTATATCTACATACGTGTAGTTATCAGTATATGTGGTCATCTGAGCACACCTATACGCATGTGAAATCCAAGTAAATGTGACAATACTTTGTACTTCTACCTGTGACCTTGAAGCTTTTTGTTTAAGCGTACCCATGCTCTTGTGATGGAAATATTATCGCTACCTCCAAGTGACAGGTAAGTAAGCTATGGTATAAAAGAAATCAAGTGACATTTCAAGGTCGCAGAAATACCCAGCTGAAAATGCATGAACAGCTTCTTGAAAAATGTGTGCATGAATATCCTGTACCAGATCCAGATCCTTCACCCCATCACTGTTTCCCGTATTGCAAACAGCAGACTGGCGTCTCCCTGTCTTTTCTCCGTGCATCTGCTCCTCTTTTCCTCTCTTGTTTTGCTCGCTCGTTGCATCACTGTTGCTGTTCCTCAAATTTTTCCTGTTGTTCCCCAGTGACTGTTCCCCTTCACCAGATGTCCTTTTACTTCCTATAGACACAGTTTCCTTTGACCCTTTTCCTTCACTGCCATGTATCCTTTCTGCTCTCCAGATCTACTCCAGCCTGCTCTTCTTCCTCCCTTCACCCACATATACAGAACTTGGCAAGCTGCAGAAAATGGTCATTCCCCTATGAGCAACTGGGAATTCCCCAGGATCTGTCCATGTCCTGCTACTGTTTCTAGAGGTTTAATCAAAACATTGCTTGGATGCTGTTCAAGACCTGGGGCAAAAACAGAGTCAGGCAAACATCAGGTCTCAGTGGATGTCTTGAGCTCTTCCTTGGTTACCTAGAAAAGAATTCAGGTTTCTCAAGCTAAGGATTGCTGCACTGAGTTGCCCAGCACCGAGCGAAACCTGATCCCTGGTCAAAACTAGGGATCAAGGGATGGGGAGTCCGGTGGGTTTTTTTTGTCCAGGTAATGTGCACCTGACAAACAATAGCAAGGAGGTATGCATGCAACTGTATGCTTGGGTCCTGAATTCTCATTAGGGATATGTTTATGCAGTCAAGAGGTTTGCTCTAACATCATAACTACAACAGCTTATCCTGTGTAAGTTGAGTGGGCTTAAAAGAAGGGTGGGAGGAAAAGAACTGCAACAGAACTGAAGGCAAAAAGGGCAGGAAAAGCTACCTTAAAGCATGACTATTTAAAATTTCCCGACCCATGTGGGCACCACTCCCCTCCCTTAGCTGAAAACACACATTCAAGGCTATGCATCTGAACAGATCTTCCATCACCCACATTCAGCCACAACAATCTTCAGCAGGTCCATTGTAAGGCAGGATAGAAACCAGGACAGATTTTCAGCCGGCTGCAGAGACCAAAGCTGTCGCCACCCTTTCAGGGCAGCAGTCAGAGGCCGCTGCTGATGATGTGGTGACAGCAGGCTGATGGGACTTGGTGGGTGAAGAGATTGGCCAAACCTCAGTGCCTCCAACCCCCTGCTTCCCCCACCATGTTGTGGTTTGTCGTACAGCCCCAGTGAGTGCTGAAAGCAGCCTGCCCTCCCACCTCTGCTGCAGCAGGGCAACAACAGCAAGCACTGACCTGTGAGTAGAGCAGGCAGGGCCAGGGCATGGGCTCTCCTGCCATCATCCTGACCATTACGTTGTTAGCACAGCCCCTGGCACAGATTTAGCCTGTGCCACCTTGCAGGCAAAGCCTGGCTCCATCTCATGGACAGCTTTGTCCAGGGACTGGTCCCAGGAGGTGGGGAGGGGTTGAGGAGGAGGGTACCCACGCTGTGCCACTTGCCCTGCGAATGGGCCCTGGCCGATTTAATCTCCTAGGACTGGCTGAGCCAGCTGATGGCTAGCAGCAGAGGGCCAGGGTAGGTGTAGAAATATTTCCTTTCTAGATCACAAGGGAAGGCAGATGAGCCTCGTCCCTGACTCGGCCAGACAGGCTAGGTCACCCAATGATGTTAAATTGCTCAAAAAGAGAAGTAATGGATTTTAAATGGTGTTTCCTACAGTAATTCCTCTTTTACCTTCTACAGGGAAAGATTTGGGGCAGCTGGTGGTGTAGCTCCATCTACCAGGAAGCAACGAGTCAGGCTCCACTGTCAGTCACAGATGGTGTAATTAATTCTTCTAGGTAGTGTAATTAGTCCATCCTATCAGCTACATATTTTCTCAGTCAAAATTATGCTAAAGCTAATAATACATAAAACACAGAAAACAAAAAAGAAACCCAAAAAAAGGGAAGCAATAATGGGAGGAGAAGGGATTAGAACAAAATTTACCAGTGTATAATTTTTTCTTGTTGTACATTTCCTCTTCCCTTCAGCTTCAAACACAATTCAGAACAACTGGTGAATGTAGCAAGTAGAATGAATACAAATTGGCTTACTTTAAATAGCAGCATGTAGGACTTAGCCAAAGTCTGCTTTCAGATGCTGAGGCGAGATAAGGCACGGATCCTGCAACGAACTCCGTGCAGGCATTGTGTCAGGGCTGGGCTTCTGCACCGCGTCGTGCCCGGGAATCCAGAGTGCAGGAAGGCAGCGCATCCACGGCCGCCGTGTGCTCTTCTTCGACTGGGCTTACAGCAGGACAGACCTGCTGGCAGGGAAACCTGGAGGAGGGGGGAACCTGGGTATAACTCTCCTAACATGATGTGGGGGGGTGTTGGATGTCTCTGCCTCAGTACCGGGGAGGTCTCTCCCAGAAGAGGTACCTGTGACCGGTGGCCACAGATTTGGGAATTAGTCCCCAAGGCAGGGAAGGGCTATTTGGGATGGCGCCCATAAGAGAGGTCTTGTGGCCACCCATGGGTGGGGTATGGTAGCCCAGATGACCCTTGTGGGCTTGTTTCTTTTCCAGCTCAGGTACTAATGCAGAGCAGCTCTCTCAAAGGGAGTTTGGCTTACGGCAAGAAAGAACGACCCCAAAATGTAGGTGCTGTAGCAATTTCCTTGGGGCTCAGATTTGAGGGTTGAGCCTAGAGATAGGAAAATCAGAATCTGCTGGGTAGAACCTTCCTCCACCATGACATGAATTGCTTCTCCAGAGGTTGGGCAGGCAGGGAGAAGTGCTGACTGGCCTGAGCAAGCTGGAAAAGGGGCCTGTGGGGCTTTGCAATGAGCTCAGCCTGTTGTTGTGTCACTCCTGAGTTGTTCTGGCTGCCCAGCCTGCCCAAAGCATCCCGTAGACTTGCAGTGCCCTGCTGGGGTAAGGATGGAAGGGGATTGTGAGGGGAGAATGGGGATACTGTAGTGCAGCCGGGGAGGACTTCTGTGAGCAGGACACGTCTGGCTGTCTGTGGTGGGAGGGAGGGCAGTGAGAGAGTTTGCAAAGAAAACTGGTGCTGAGAACATAAAGCTATTTTGGGCAGAAAAGAAGAAGATTCAAAGCAGACTGAACGAGTCAGTCTCGGTAATGAGAGCCTTCTGAGCACGGTTGATCTCTGCAATCACTTCTGTGTGAGCTCCCCAGGGCTGGGCAGACTCATGAAGGTCTTGTGGAAACCAGCACGTGGTGCCTCGGAGCATCCTGTGCCCACAGTTCTCCTGGCCTGGGGTGACCCCAGAAGCCCGATGCCCCACGGCACCTGTGTGGCTCAGCCTTGCTGCTGAGTGACCCCGTGGCAAAAGGAGAGGGGGAGCTGGCTGAGTCCCTGTGAGCACAGAGAGCCTGTTTCCCTGGAGATAGTGCTATCTCTTTCTAAGAGTGGATTTAGCCTAGATGGGGGAGAAAAAAATGCTGAGCGGGAACAAAGTCCTTTTTTTAGAGCTTGAGGAGGCACAGCCTTCCCGAGTGCTGACCCCCAAATCTCCGAGAGCATCTTCTCCTCTGGGAAGAGATGGAGGGGCAGCCTGGCCATTCCCCCTGATCCTAAGCCTGCCACCAGCAGCAATGGCTGCAAGGTGGCATGACCTGGGAGAGGGTGCTCTGGCCTCTGATGGGGCTTACCCCTGGGCAGTGTTTGGTGTCATTCACACCTTCCAGTCCTCCCAATGGCTTCAGTTCAATCAGCTGAAAATCAGCTATGGCAGTGCTCATCGCTGTACCTCACTGGACACGGTGAGGACTGCCTCGTGGCTACCCTCTGACAGAGCACTTTGTGCCACAGATTTGGGCTAAGCTCAGGCACTGCAACCAGCAAAGCCTTCTGGTCACAGCTGAGCTAATGCAGGTGCAGGTCAAAGCACAGGAGCCCTCTGACCTGCAGCATGGCTCAAGAGAGAGCTGTATGTGTCCTTCAGCCTGTGAGACATGGTCATGGTTTCCCAGGAAGGCTAAAGTGCAGAAGGGACTCTACTCCCCACAAACTTTGTCCTTTAGAAATTCAAGCAGCTTCAGGCATCGCACCCGCCCCTTAATCTCCCTGACAACTTAGTGTCTGTCTTTCTCATCTCATTTTGCTTCAACGTCTCTCCTACACCCCACAATCCATCCGTCTCTCTTGTTGCTAGGTGAAAAACTCACAGCAGCAGCCATGGAAGCTGACTCATGGCCCATACATGGCAAATGGAGACACTGAGTATTGCCCAGTGCCCAAAGCCAGCTGCTGTCAAGCCCCACCTGCCTTGATTGGGCTGTAATTGCCCTGAGCAGCCTCACCTGGGACCCCTACCCATGCATCCACTCTGCTGCTTGGCCTGGAGTGCTAGCTAGCCTTAGCCTTGCTCTGTGCCCAGGTGAGATGTTCTGCTTTCAGCTTTAATGACTCTGGTTGGGCTTCCTGGACTGACTTTGGACTTGATTTGTGGTTGTTGCTTGGTTGCTGTACTGGCGTTGCTGCGGGGCTGTGCTTGTGTTGGTGACAGTATGGTCCTGCAGTCTCCATCTTCTCTTACTTTTCCTTATGGAGCAGCCTTCTGCTCCCTGATAGCCTGAAGGAGTAGAAGTCTTGGGAGATTCTTGGGTCTTATCTCAGGAACCTCCCCAAAAAGTACCACTTTCCTTTTTGCCATCACACATACTTTTTAAGGCATTAATGGAAGCAGCACTGGTACTTTTTTGGCTTTCCTTAAGCCAGTGGAAGAATGTTCACCTACCAGAATGTGAATGTAAGGAAATGGCTGCTTAGCTTCTTCCTGGAAGCCAAATCTCAGTACAGCTATGAGCCTCCTCCTAATTTTCTGGTAATCTTGATGTTCTTGGTAATTATGGATTGTTGTCCTTTAATGCTAGTGACCTGAAAACTTTCTGCAGCAACATGGATGAAATTCCTCCTTGGACCCACAACAGGGTGGTGCAAGGTGTCTCGCCCTGTGACAGTAAGTACAAGGGAGCATGAAGAGGTGGGACTCAGGACACTGGGATGCTGAATGTTTCCAGAAAAAATATGCGAGGCAGAGTGCGGGGGGATCCTAGCCAGGAAAAATGGAATATAAAACTCTTTTCAGATTTATCTTTTACTTTAGAGTTGAAAGTATGCAGTGACTTATAGTATCCATGGTGATCTTCATTCACTTTGTTAAAGAAGACCTGATCACCAATTAGGCTAGCAAGGCAAGTTTTCTCTTTGGTACATAAAGGTAGGCATTTAGGGTGCTGGATCTGTCCAGGTTTTGCATATCTCTAGCAGGCTGGTGTGACAGCTAACCCCCAGCTCTGGAGCTGCCAGTCTGTCTTACAGAGGTTATTGCAGAGGATGCAGAGGCATATTATAGCTTTCCCCATTATAGCTTTCCACTGCTGCTTCTGATCTCATCTAAGTATGAAGAGTGCTTCAAATTCATACTCTTAAATCTTCCTAGAGTGCAGGACCAAAGGCTTCATTTGGAGGCAGGTTAATTTGGCAGAATAATTGCTTTTCTCAGGATCACGAGAGGACAAACTAATTTATATATGTAATTTTGAGGCTTTGTCATGACTACTCATTGCACAGGACAGGAGCTTATTACATGCTGTTGAGGCAGCCTGGGCAGAACTGAGAGGGATTTGCACCAGGATCAAAGAAAAGGCTGCTTTAAGGTCTTGCCCTGCTCTGGGAAGAGCAGTGCTGAAGTGCCTGGAGTATGTTGGCTCACATTATTGCATAGTGGCTGGGATGGAGTGCTGAGAGTAAGACCAAAGAGCAGATTTGTTGAAGGAGGGCAGCTCACTATCAGCAGAGCATGGAGATCTTCACGTAGGTGTGTTGCACTGTATGCTCCCTTCTTTCCTGCCTGTAGGTCTCCTGCTGGGGTCCATGGGGGGTCCCATACATTGACTATGGTTTCTAAAATGGACCAGACCTTGAGTGTTGGTCAGCTGTGTAGATGAGGACAGGATCTGTTCCATGCTATGAAAAGGGACTTCAATTTGGCTCTTCCACGAGGTCCAGCATTGTGATGTATTCACATTTTACATCAATAAAGCAAAGTCTCTGTTCTTTCTCTTACTTATGTGTATAGTGTGCTGATATTTTTAATGTTTTGATAGCTTTTAATAAAAAGAAAAATGGAAACCACATTTCTTAAATGAATTGCGTCTCTATGGCACTTCCAGAGATTCAGATCTGTGTCACTGCCAGTTTATTGCAGTCTATTTTCTCCTCGGTGAGCATCTGCTTAAGAGTTCAGGGCAGATACAGACAGATAGGAACATTCTAGCATGTACCTAACTCCACCCTGGGGCATGGCAGAAGTTACTTAGAGTATTAATTCATCTTTTTTTAAAGCAAGATGATTTTGGTCAGTTTTGTCCACTGAACAGGTGGAAATGATCTTAGAATAACAGAAAATGAGGATTGTGCTCTCCCTTTCCCTATTCTTTCCTTTAACTTGCTTGTTGGTTTTTTTTTTCCCCTAGCAGCAGTGTTTATAACAAGTTGTTGTATAAATCTGGTATCAATCTTTGTGTGCTTTACCCTGGTCTATATATCGTAGGTCTTGTGTTGTAATGTAACCAAACAGCTATGACCTGTGATGACAAGTTGCAGAACAATAAGCCACGAAGCTCCCCCAACTCTTTTATTTTTTTCTTTCCCCCCTCTTCTTCTTTCTCTTTCTCCCCATTGACTACAGGATTCCTTCCTTTATTTTTTTTAAGGTTTATTCACTCTTGGATCAAGAAACGGATCTTAGTATCAGGTATAAAATAAGCACAAGATTGAAAGCAAAGTGCTCTTGTCTGTGTTTATGGAATTGTTTAAGAAATATCACTTTGGTTAAGCAGCGCATGGAAACAGATATAATTATCCATGCTATCTAGACTGGAAAGAGCGCTGCGAGGGAGGAGGAGGATGGCTTCCTGCTCCAGTAAAGGCAGGGCGGTTTCCCACAGTGGAAGAGCTGTCCTCGCTGCTGAGCGGCACCCAGTCAGCCATAGAGTCATGGAGCAAAATGAGGCCAAGGTTTTAAACAATAAAGTGCAAAATAAGACTCGTGTTCTCACCTTCATGCTCCTTAAAGAGAGATTATTTTTTAAATGTTCCTCTGTCAACAGGCTTTGTCTGAGCAGTGCTGCTGGAAGGGAAGGAGCTGGTTGTAAGGGTCTTGCTGAGGGGCTGGGGCATCACTGAAGGGACCTCCTGGGTCACTGGGCTCAGTCCCCCCCCCACTGCCCCTTACAGGCCCTACCTTATACAGGCATGTGCTGTTTCTGGCATGCATATGCACAACTATACTTACCTATAGGGGCGCTTGCAGAGCTGAAGCCTGCATACTTGGTGGGGAAACAGGGATGTGTCCAGAGCAAATGGACCCATTTGCTGTCAAACCGACAAAAATTGTTTATCCAAATAAGGTCTTCAGATTTTCACCTGGAGAAAACCCCTGATGAATTGTACTCTCTCCAACATGTGATAGAAGATTTCAAAGTAATTTTCAGGAGTTCTACCACTGTACCATGATCTCAGCCTGATGAAGGGAGCTAGCTGTTCTCTCCCACAAGGGACCATTGCAGCAGCACAGCGTTGTGCTGACCAGCAGAAGGTCTGGCTACTGGAGCTGCTTGATGAGGCAGGGGAATATCACATGGGTGACTTTGGGTCTGTTCTCAGCAGCACTAAGGGCAGCCAAAGTTTCCTGCTGTACCTTGTTTGTTATTTTTTTTTTTTCCCCTGTAAGCCTTATCTTTGTAGTTTCTGCTCCTGATCCCTGTCACAGCAGTGGGAAGCAGGAGGGAGTTTATTCAGGTTTCAGAGCTCCCCATCCTCCTCCCTTAGTCAGCTGTGTCTCATCCTGTCAGACAAGCGAGATTCCTGTGCCACTGTGCTGGTGCAGTCCTGACCTTGGGGGGGTCCTTTGGGGTCACCCTCCTCTGCCTTCCAATGGAACATTTCCATAGCATTGCCCACACTGCGGGCTGCTGCCTCAGGCACATGAGACTCTTGGAAAGGGTTCCACCTGCTTCTCTGCCAAAGGTGGGGTAAAACTGTCTCCAAGAGCGATAAGGCTAGAAGTCCCTCTGGAGAGTGGAAACAGTGATGGTGAGGATGGAATAGGGTCCCCTCAGCAGAGAAGCCCTCAGGGCACATGTTTAGGGCACAGGGATCCCTCTGGAAGTCAGTGGCTGGTTCTCCTAACTGTGCTACAAGAAGCTTTGAGGAGAGAAAGTAATTTCCCCTGAAGAGCCTGGAGCTAGCACTCACCCTACAGTGACTTGTTGTGGGAGACTGGTGTAGGGAGAGGCTCCCGCGGGAGGTGTGTGGAAACCCAGCCTCTGAGCATCTCTGGCTGAGCCACCCACTCCCTTACAGCGAGAAAAGTCTTCTAGCTCCTTGCGTCTCTGTGACCTTGGTTTGGCACGGAGTCAATACAAGGCGAGGAGCAGCTTAGTGCTGAGAAGTGTAGCTAGCTAACTACAGCTGTCTTAGATCACCCTTCTGCAAGATCTACAGATTGCAAGGCAGGAATGGGTGTGGGGGGAGAGGATTTAGTCAGCTGATGAGCCTGGCTTCTCTGTCTCTCTTAAGAAAGCGGATTTATTGGTATTAAACATGTCTCTCTTAATGTGGGTGATTTAAAATGGAAATTGCCTTTGAAAGGGGATTTCCTATTAACTAGCTGGGAAGGAAAAATAGGATAATACCATCATCCCTATATAGGGCCCATAGATGAGATGCTGGAACAGAATGATCTGGTTAACTGCTGCTTCTTCAGAAATTACAGCTTCTCTGTAAGAGTGAGCCTTGCTCAAATTCTTCCATGAAGAAAGTTTGTACAGATGCTTTCATAAAGTTATTTTTATGGAAAAAGCAGCAATCTTACTGGGTCCTTTGGGGTTCAGGTCAGAACCTACTAAATATGAATTCTGAGGGCAGGATCGGGAGTGTGCCTGGCTCTTCCATGTGTTGTATTTTAGGTCAGATGGAGACGCAGACAGTAGAAGACTGACCAAGGATTCAAATTTGTTACCATGCAGTTAATGGTAGTCAAAACTTGGATTAGTTAATGATTTTAATAAGAAGGCCTTGTCTATACCCACATTTGCACTAGTTTAATCCAGGTTGGCCCAGTTATCAATTTAATTAAGCCTGTGCAGCCCCTTTATGTGGAAGAATTGATTTACTTAAACTGAACCCTTTCAGTCTGCTTTGGCTAAAACGAATCTGTACAAAGGAATGACTGTACAGCTGATGGAGGTGGATATACGTAAGCTAGGTTGGGACAAACTAAATCCAGAATTCATATCAGCAGGTTACTACTGTACCTGGGCTGATTAATGGCAGGGCAATGCCACATTAGCATCATTATATGTCACAATTCAGATTTTATGTCAGTGCACTACATCGCGGAGCAGTATAGACATGTCCTGTCAAGCCTAGCACTCAATGTGGGGACCAAGTCCCTTCCCTGAGTCTCTCAGTCAGGGCACAAGGCAACTTGCATTGGAAAGAAGGAGCGCCTTGATTAGGTTGAAACACCTTTGCTTTCATTACTCGTGTCTGTGCATAAGGAAGATACAGGAGGGCAGCCTGTGGCAGCTGTCAGAATGTGGAAAGCACAGGGGGTGAACAGGGGATAGGTGGAGGTAGGGGTAGGTATGTTAAGTGTAAGGCCTGTGTTACAGGTATGGCTGCTATCCCAAGTTGCCCTCATTGGTATTCTGCGTGCGTGCAGACCAGGCTGGTCATCGTGCCATCTGGAGATGGGACAGCTCTGTGGGGGTGACATGGAGCAGTGTTCTGACCACCAAGGAAAGAGACACGGGGTAAACCAGAAGACTGGTGATCCATGCAAGACAGGGAAGTGCTTGATGGCTGTATGAAGGCCATTCCTCTTTGGATTTCCTCAGCCTCTGTGTTTGTGCACTGTCAGAACGTGTTGATTAGTTGTGGGCATATGGGCTGCTTAGCAATGGCATGAGTGCCTGGGCTCTTGTCGGTGCGGGAGGAGAAGAAGATGGACCTGAGTAGATCCTACCTATGGCTGGATGGAATAGCAGCTGAAAGACAAAAAGGTGCCAGGCCCACAGGCTTTCGAGTTGGTCTGTGATGGGTTGCTGCGACCTGCTGTGGTTGGTTGCTTGGAGGATTTGTGTTGCTTGGCAACCCTGTTATCAGGGTTCAGCTGTTGATATCTGAGGAGGGGGCACTTTGGAGGACACTGTTACCGGGAGGGGAAGGGGGAACTAGGGGAGGAGGATAAGTAGAATAACCATGATGCTTTGCTCAGAGCTGTGTGGTCGAGCAAGTACTGGGTGTGGTTATGGCTGTGTGTGTAGTCCCTTATGGATTTGGTGAGGATAGGGAGATGGTGAGTGTCTTGATGCTGCACAGGGATGTGGGCCAAACAGTTGCCGCGGAGGCTGTCTTGATACCCACTGGGGTTTTGAAGAGATATATGGGACGTGAAGGTGTGGGGCCACTGCAGCATGCCTCCCTATGACCTTGTGAAGGCATGGTGGTAAACATGGGGGCTGTAGTCTGTCTAGCCAACATGGCCTTTCTCAGAAATTCAGGCTCAAAGACCCTGCAGAGCATACTTCTGCAGAAATTGTCTGAGGACAGGAAAGCAATGGGACAGGTCACCCAGGGAGGCTGCGCAGTCTCCATCCTTGATATTTCCAAGACCCAACTGGTTAAAGCCCTGAGCAACCTGCTCTGATCTCACAGCTGACTGTTCTGAGCAGGAGGTTGGACTAGAGCCTGATGGTCTCCAACACTGCGTTGTAAGATGCTCACAGAGCCAAGCACTTCAGGTTGATACAGCACCTCTGCAGATTCCAGCCATTGAGAGAAGTTTGAAAACAAAAATGTCACAGACGCAATGACAGGCAGATATGCAGTTAATAATGAAGCCAATTGTGCTCATTCACCCCCTCGAAGGAGATTACACTCCTTTCCTTGCAAGCACACCAAGACACCAAGCAGGTCTGAAATCTGTCAGACTTCAACAGAAAGAACAGATTTTTAAGGAGCCAGTCCTTTCTAATGAAAAATCTGAAATTGGTCTTTTGAGCAGTAACTCCAGGGGACATTTATCATCTGTACATATGCTAGATGCTCGCGATCACAGGGCTTGAGGCCCACCATTATTACCTGAGATTGTGTGTTTAGTTATTTCAATTCTATTCAGCTGAGCTACAGCTGCTGGTAACTACACGGGGAGTAATGCAGATCCTGGTGAATGGTTTGGGGGAGATGGGACTGTCACCAGCCTGGTATTGCTGTTCTGTGCCCAGCAAATTAGCCACTATCAGTGGTCTTTCCATGCTGTTTCCACCAAGCAAAGAAACTGTCTGTACAACTCAATGTATCCTTTGTGTAAGCCCATTTATTCACAGCTGGTGCACTGAGGATTTGTTTCCCAGAGTAATGCAGGAGCAGATGACAATAGCCGGTTTCCTTGCTCACAATTTCTATGGCTGCCTTACCAGACACATCTGAAGCCAGGAGATACTTACATCTGCTTCACATCGGTGTCGTGTTCAAGTGCCCCAGTGCCTCTCAGACAAGTTGTCCTTTCAGAGCACTGGGTTGCAAAGTGGTAGTATTATGGGTAGTGGAGTTCTACTCAACATCAGCCTGCCTTCAGCTCCTGGTGACCAGAATGGTCCTCTTGAGTCTAGTGACCTGTACCAAATACGGCCAGTGCAGATGGGGATTCCTGCAGTCACTTGCATAGTCCTCCTCGTTCTTTCTTTGGAGATTTATGTGTTTTGAACAATAGTAGTTGAAGCCAAACTTTCTCTGTGGCATTTACAGTCCCATAGTCTTTCCTTAATATGCTTAAAGAGGAAAAATTCTCAGTTTGCATTTTGGGGGGATAAGGGTTGAAGGAGACAGTGGGAATCACCTGAGGAACAGAAAAGAGCTTAAATTCATCCGCTAACTTTGCATTGCCTGCATGCCTGCACCCAGGCCTTGTATGACCCCCATCTTCTCCTACTGCATGTTTTTTGTCAGGGATTCCATGTGTGTGGACTGCTGGCTTTTCTTCTGGTGAGGACCTGGATCAGGAGCAAGGCCTTTTCGAGAGTCATATCTATAAGCTCTGGGACCCAGCATATCTGGAAACAGAGAAAAAGCAGTTCTGTCCCCGTCATTTTTGTGGAGCTATTTAGACTGTTGCCTGACTGCAACTGGCAGGCTGATCTCCACCTCTCTGCTGTAGAAGAGTTTTGGGAGACAGGGACCAACATTGCATGCGACCATGCTGTCGTCTACCTCTGGCAAGGTCAGCAGCAGCAGATACAGGGGGCTTGTATACAGGTGAATATCTTCTGACATGCTGTGCTGAGAGGTTGCACGCATCTCAGGCTGTCAGCCAGCCTTTATAAGGCCGAGGGTGCAGAAGGACAACTATCAGCTTCTGATTATGGCTCACAGACTAGTTTGAGGCAAAGTTCAGCACTGAAGTTGTCACAGGAGTGGTAGGTACTGTCATGGTCTGCACTGTTTATCCCTTCATGATGTGCCCCATGGCACTGCATACCTTGTAGAGTCCCAGAGGGAGCACTAACAGTTTTACTCAAAATGTGCTCTCCAGCTGCTGGACCTGTGGCTCTACAGACTATCAGCCTGAGGTGATGGCTCACCAGATGAAGAAAAAGGGGTCCTATGCTATTGTAACATAGGGACTGATGGGTGGTTCAGTGGAATGTTTGACTCACTCTGTGAGCATTAATGCAGGCAATGTTGAATGTATATTGGATTCCTGCATCTTCTGAAGTTGTCTTTGTTGTCATGGCCAGGTCAGGGGTTTTTTTTCTGCCTGTGGACAGGATCTTTTGTAGCACACTACCGCCAACCTGTATTCCAAACGATGCAGTTTACCTTAATCTCTTTCCAGACATGCCTGGCCATTACAGACATTGCACCAGGCCTTCAGCTCCTGCTGAATTGTCATAATGTGCTTGTTCAGCCAGTTACCTGTAACAGCATTCCAAGGTTTGCTGACATTTCTATAGCCTGTTCTGGATAACACAAGACAGTGAAGCCAACAGGGAGCTATTCCGTCAACACTGGATTTTCTGGAGTCAGCTCCTCTTGACAATATAAATGTCCATGGCAGAAAGGAATGTAATAACGTAATTCACAGTTATAATTGACAATTCATGGCTTTGCTGAATACTGCTCCCTCCCAACATTCTCATTATCCCCCTCCCAGCATCTCTCTTCTCTCTGCATCCTCTGAGGTGCCACAAGGAACAGTATAACCAAGATGGAGGCCTCTGATGGTTCTGAAGATTATGTGGGGAAAATGTGGCTTCAGTGATATCCCCTTTTCCCTGTGCTTTTCCTTCCTTAGGTCATGGACTGTCCCTTGTGTTGTCTGTGCCACTGAGACAGTGTCCTCTGCAGAGGCTGTGCTCCAACAAAGCTGTTAGGTGACAAAGTCAAGAAGATGGGGGCCTTTGGAAGTTGAATCAGGTGAGAAACACAGATAAGTTCACGAGAAAAAAATGTGTAATTCCTTCAGGTAGCAGGAAAACACATGGCCATCCTTGACCTAGAATAAGGGCATGACCAGCAAGGACACAAGAGCCTGCAGGCTCGCTCTTTGTCAGCACAAGCAAGCCTGGTAGCACGGCAAGCCCAGAGTACTGACTCCTGACCGACACAGGGCCTGGCGCGGCGATGCCCAGCTGCTCTTTTGCCAGGGGAACAAACCACAGCTCCACAGGAGCTTTATGTACTTGCATCTGAAGGGCACAACAAAGGACAAATGGTCTTGTAAAACCAAGCAACACAACAGCATAAATACAGGGGAACGGCATGAAAAGAGCACAGAATATAATCACAGATTTCCCTCTTCTCAGTCAACTCCGTTTATGAGGGCCAGAGGAGGCCAAAATTTTCACTCTGAGCCGCTTTGAGCTGTCCTTCCAAATAAACGTTGCCTTGCTCTAATGCCTGGCCTCTGTCCTTGGACTGGGAATGTTGCCAGGGTGGCCAAAGCTCTAGGTGGACATTTTCTAATGATGATGAGGGGAGAGGGACAGAACAGCGTGTCCTTTTCTGAATTCAGTGCTTGGTAAGGGATGAAGAAAAGGCATACCACAGGGCATGGGAAGGGATCATACTTTTCATTTTCCCACTGACAGGCCACAGAAACAACCAGCGCTTGGGCCCTGCCAGTAAGACGTGGGGGAGAGGGCAAACTTGCAGGCTTGCTGAAGGATGGAGGCTGGTCAGCTGAAGTCAGACCTCTCTCTGTTGAGTTCATAATCACTCTGGAGGTGAAAGAGAACTTGAATTTGAGTAAGGCCTGGTCTTGGGATCAGGTTTACAGCTGATGTATGGCAAAAAATACAAGCCAGAGCGTGAGACAGTGTGGGTAGTGCATGCAATCAGGATTCTGAGGCTTGAGTTTGAGTCAGACCTAACATGAGAGCAAAAATGGGCTGCTGGGCTTCAAAGCAGTTGAGGTAAGTGTCCTCCATTTCAATTTGATGGTAGATTAAAAGAGGCAGCTGAGGTGTACTAGAAGTATTTTGCTTATTGCCTCTTCCTAGATGTCTAAGTAAAGGAGAGAAGAAGGTGGCAGTTTTCTTTAGAATATATCACAGTCTGACAGAAAACTTAATGCTTCTTGCAGCCAGAGGGCTGAACTATTGAGTCAGCTGGCTCACTTGGAAACAGCTCAGGCAAAGAAATCTATCTCCATCTGCATAAGTAATTTGCCAAGTGGTAGGTATCTTTTCTGGGGCAGTTGTGGTGGTGATGGGGCAGCATGATAATCTCAGTTACTGGGCTTAGATAGGCTCTCCCTGCTCTGTGAATATTCAGGTTTAGCACATGCTTTCCCACCTTTTCAGTTAATGAGACTACCAAAGAAAGGGACACAAGAGCAGGTGACCCTGATCCTGCTGGCTCCCAGCTGACCATGGGCACAGTGGTTTTCAGAGCTACTTTAAGCTCATTAACATCTCTGTTCTGTTTGCCCCTGGGCAAGGAGCTATCTCAGGGACCACAGCTGCATGCTAAGTGAGATAATTTTTCACCTTAAAATGCGTCTACACAAAACATTTGTCTTAAATTAGATGGTCAATGCAAATGTACAATAAATGCTGGAGTGAGCACCTAACCCAAACCCTGTGGGAACATTCCCAGCTCACAGGCTCTTGGCTCACTGGTGAAATCGTTCTTACTTCTGTTTTGAATAATGCTCGCAGACCCAAATCTTTGTGTTAGAAAAGTGATCCACTTTTCTAGCATCATGCAGCTCCTTGTCAGGACGAATAATATTTTCCTTCACTACCGTTTCTCCCCCTCTGCTCCCGCTTGGCGAGTTATTTGCAATACCATCTGCTTCACCTGAAGGAAGAATGAGAGGAAAGGAGAGAGGTTCAGTGCTGTTATTGACCACAAACTTTCTGAACAAAGCTGGGTCTTTTAGGAGGTCATCGTCAGAACTGCTGTGCCAGCGGGGAGCCCGGCTGGTGACACTAACCGGTGCCTCCGCGTTGCCACTCGCTGGATATGCCCCACTCCATATGTACGTGTGTGTATTAAATGGTATCAAGAGTTCTAGCAGAACTTGCAGGTGAAGGAGGACACAGGAGGTGGGTGGGATTTCATCTTTGCTTTGCCTACATTGTTTGCCTGTGTCAAGGACTGAAAAGAATCCATGGAGAAAAAATATGAACCATGTGTTTGGGAGGAAAGAAGTAGTGATGCTTTGGTGTCAGTATTTTTAGGTCATAAGGTGTTTAAACAAAAATACATTCTTTGGGAGAAAACCAAATATTTGTGTACACTGCTGCTGCCAGCATTTGCCTTACTTGTGACACGTACATTTTTCAGAGGGAAAGATGTATTTTTTTACCCGCAGTAACTTAATGTTCTGAGTGAGTTTATAATAGCACTGATTAACTGGTAGCATTTAGTCTGAGTGAAATACCAGCTCTGATTCTATACTCCTCTTTGCTCCAGATACTTTTATCAGTCTCAGAGCTATTTAACTTTACTTACTCCTTCCACAGAAGGTGGTTCATGTTGTAGCAATGTCCCATTGAACAATCATTAAGATCTGAGACTGCATAAGTGAAGGTGAGGTATTGTGGGCAGCCTGAAGAAATCTGTGGAACAGCAAGTGAAAAGCTGGCTATGTCCCACTGCTTCGTCTAGACACCGTTTGAATGGAGTAGGGCTTGCCTGCTACTTAACTAGCATGTAGGCCTTCTGTGTAAGAAAAATAAGTGCGCTTATTTATGGTAGCACCGATACTGTAGTACTTTGACCCGACTATAACATGCAGAGCAAGGAAGGGGCATGTTATTAACTATTCTATTTTCTACAACAAAGCAAGATAAAAGGTGAAAAGCAGGGAGTTTAAGTGACAGAATCTTTTAGCCCTAGATGTTTGTAGCAGACAGTTTCCCTGTTAATACTAGGAGCTGGGAAGCTAAGTTTCTTGGAATTCAGCTAGCTGAGCTTTCCCCTTTATGTGGATGTTAAAGACGAGTGGCTAGGTAGAGCGGCGGTATTCAATCCCTCAGGGTGTGTGCAGCAGCTCTCAGTAGCATGAGCAGTAAACTAGATAATTGGTGTGTTGGTTCTCATCCAATAATAATTTATTTCCTGGGAGCAACTTCAAAGCTTAATCCTAGAATTAAATCCCCTATTCCTCCTTGGGATTTTAATTTAGTTTTGAATGCTCTGATGGATCCTCTGCTAGAACATTGAAGATGGTTTTCAGACATAGGGGTGATTTTCCTGGCTGCTGTATGCCCTGTACAGAAAATAGGTGAATGCAGGCACTTCCTCGAAGAGACTCTTTTTGAGCTTTTCATCACGATAAGCTGGCAAAAGCTACACCTTATCTCTTTCTGAAAGCAGTTTTCTAGTTTCCTTTAAACCATGAAGGCAATCTGCCTAATCCATTTTGCAGCTCCTCCAGTGAAGAGTAGAAAGAGTGTCATCACTTAAATCTGGAGAGAACCAATAAGGTTTCCATCAAGCAGAAAGTTGATTTTAGAAAAAACCCAGATAATCTGTTTGTCTCATTAGTGTTGGAACAGGATGGAGATAAGTGCCTGGAAGGCTATGGTTTGCCATTCATTCAGGTGTGTCAGGAAACGGTGCCTTGTTAAGACCAGTGAGGTGGGACAAAATCTCCCCCACTGGAATGATCTTTGCACCTCAGAGGTGGAGGAGAAAGGCTTCTTTCTCAGCCTGGTGCAATGCTTTGATCTTTTCCTTCATGCTTCTGAATGGCACGTGAAAAGGGATGGCATATATGGCTACTGTTTGTCCCGTGCTTTGATGATATACAATACAGTGTCTGATGGTAATTTCTATTTATTATTAGATGTGGTGACTTTTGACAGGTGGGTTCTTCAGTCTGGGTGTGCTATAGGTAGAGTAGCCATATGTCATCTTAAAAAAGTGACAGTTTGAAATCTTGTCTGTGCTTTTGAAGTTTAAAAATAACACACTTCCATTTGAAAGAAACAACTCCACAGTTTCTTACTTTAATGTGTATGTGTTTCACATATAAATGACCATCCAGGAAAACCAATTTTGGTGAGCCTGACGTTCCATACTCGAAAGAATAAAACAAGTCTATAAAGACACAGAAAAAGCTATTTCTCTTTTAATCTGCTTCACACCTTTTTTTGATTGTGTGTGACAAAAAAACCAGTCTGTTAGTTGTTTAGGATTTCTGGGAACAGACTGACCATGGCAGAGACAGTAGGGGATGCTGCAATTATTGCGATGTAAAGTGATGAGAGCTCAGCTAAGTGTCCTGGTATGACAGCTGAGAGAACATGTACATCACTTCAAAGCAAATGCAACAGTGCTCACGATTCTCTTTTGCAGGGCCGCTGGCAGGATGAGTGTCCTCTGAGACAGCAAACAAAGCGAGCCATCTCCTTGTGCCCAGGCATCTTTGCAAGAGATTGACTAGAACCTCCCCCAGTGGCATCTGGCTCAGTCCTGCTCTAGCATCTCTTGGTCCTGAACCACGTGCAAAAGAAAAAATAAAAGGTTGCATGCCAAAATTCAGCTGAGTCCTTCAGTCAGGTGGTTGTGACACGGTCAGGTTTGTGTGCTTGTTTCTCTGTTTGCTTTCCCTTTAATTATCTGATGAAATTTCTTCATGCTGTGCTTTATGCATGCTCTTTATGCGGATCTCTGTGGCCAATGTTATGGTGATCTTCCAAAAATGTCATAGGTCTGGTACCTGAACACCAGGACTTCCCACAGTGTCTCTGACAGCGTGAAGATCTGGGACATGGGAATCAAGTTATTTGGTCACTTTATAATCAGATTGGCTGAGTGGAGCAGGGCACAGAGCACCCTATAAAAGCAGCTGGAGATTGGTTACCATGCTCTGCAGCCCATATCCAAACACCCAAAGGAATGCTATTATGAAAAACCTTTTTGTGGTGTGAGTTATCCAGAGCAATCGAACCATTTCATTGACTATAAGGAATTGCTCTTCATAGACATGGCTTTTCTTACACTGTTGCATCTGTGTTTGTGCAGACAACCTATGAATTGCCAGCCTTCCACTTAGCTGCAGACCCTGTTTATCTGGGGACATAGTGCACTGGAAGTGGGCTCTGATTTTATGAAGTCAGCAGGGTATTTACTAAGTGTTGAAGATACTGTAGTATCTTTATCTGTCAGTGCTGACAGATGCTGTTCTGAGGTGGCAGAATGGCTCTGTTGCTCTGCATCCTCCCCAACACTGTCACTGCCACATCCAGCCCTGGTTGCTCTGGATAGAAGAACTTTCATCCACATTCTTTTATCTTAGGCAGGACAAGAATAATATGGCCCTTAATTTATAGTAAGCATGGACACATTTAAAATAAATCCCTCAATTTGTCTTACAAATAGCATTTAAGTGTTTTTGAATTGAAGAGATGTTTGAAAAACCAATTTCCCGTCAGAGATGCTTTGTTTCATTTTATGCGGTTCATTCATCTTAGTTGATTGGAGAAAAAATAAAAGCCAACCCCAGCTACTGAGAGCAAACCCTGCCACAGTGCTATGCTGCTGGAGGTTTTGTAACAATTTTTATTTGGAGCCTACCTCCACACCCATTATTTACAGTCAATATTACATCTTAATCTTAAGAAGAATAAGATGATTCTGAAGCAGCTGGCTTATTTGTGTGCCCAATTTCAAACTTGTGAGCTTGATTTCTTTGGTCAGGGGGAATGGATCACCGTTCTCCAAAAAAGGTATTAAATCGGACACTCAGGCCCCTTATCACTGTAGGGAACTTGGCCCTTATGATTTATTTAAGAGAGAATTTTACATATACATATGTGTAACGTTTATATAATATGTACATACACTAAGTAGAAAGGCAACTAACCTTACCCTTAAAAGCGAGCAATGACACAGGCTGCCAGGTACTCTGTAACTGGAGTTGTGTAGTTTTAGAAAGAAAATTTGCAGTTGATTAATTCCTTCGTCTTAAGGTCACAGAGAATGATAATCTTAAATATTGCTGACTTGCTTAAAATAATTGCAGCTGTTCTCTTCTGATTGATAGGACCCTTTTCAGAAATTGTTCCTACGATACTCCTTAGCCCTCCATTTGGTGTTTCTAAGCAATATGCTGGATGAAAACCATTCTCTCTCTTTTTTTTTGTCAAGCTCCTTCTCTGCTTGTTTCATCTAGAAGAATGCAGGAGGACCTGCACAGTCCTAGTTTATCCCTTCTTGCCATAAGGAAAACATCCCTTGGCCAAGTCCTATCTGCTATTCTTGTATCACTATTATCAGTGAAAGGAATGGGGAAGTCAAATGACTAATTTCTTCAGCTATTAGCAACTTCTGTATGTAAGGATCACTCTGCATTTCTTTCCTCCAACTGTTCGGAGATAATTTCAGATTACTTCAGGCTTTGGCTAATATGTCTTCCATTTTCACTGAAATTAGAATGAAAAAGATCATAGTCACTTTTTTTTAAGCATGCCTAAAAATGTGAGGAAAATCTTTCTAACAGAACAGACCTTACCAGCACCCTCAGGAAGATCCTGGCTGTCAAAATGAAAATCTGGGTGCCTGCTTTTGGCAAGGAGCTCAAGCACAGATTGGTATTGCTTGTGGTCACTGCAGCTACAAGAAAAAACCACTATACACCCAGTGTCAATGGACACAGCAGTTCATACAAGCTCCAGATGGCATGCTGATACACGCCTGCCACAGCCACGTTGCCATCCATAACCTCCCCTACAGACCAGCAAACCCCATCTGAACCATGTGGATGGATTCTGAGGTACAAACTGACGGGAGCCAGGGACTGACCCTGCTGTGGTGCTTTCGGGGCGCTTTTCTCCCTCAGGAACCTTGGCCACGCTAGTGTGGACTTTTGCCTTACTCGTGTGTTGCCCTGCAGATACATACCTGCACCGGAGAGCCAGCACCGGGTCGGAGAGTGCTTCGCCACTCGCTGGAGCACAGCTCTTCGCAGTGTGGATCCAGCCCTCCTTGCCTGTCTTTTGGGGGGTACCTTCCTCACCGCTCCTGAACACAGAGCATGCCTAGGCGGGTAGAGGCTAATGTGTGTTCCTTGGAGGGTGTTTTTGGTGAGAGGGATGCGAAAGCTGGACAACACGGCCTGCAACAGCACGTGGCCTTGTGCCTGTGGTCTGCTTTCCCGCGGGCAAGTGTAGCTGGCAGGGCAGCATGGGGAGGGCATTTCTCACTGCTCTTGTCTCTAGGGTGTCTCCAAGTCCTGACTGAGTCCTTCAAACCTCCTACCAAGACCCAGCCAGTAGCAAGCTGGGCGTTTGTGACCCTAGGGTGACTACGTGCCCTGAAAGGTGTCCTTGGCAGACCTATTCCGTCCTTACCCTCTCCGGCTTGCCCAGGTTTGGAGCAAGCTTCCCCCAGGGCCACTTTGCAGTTCTGCGAGGGGCAGGTGGGTGCTTTACGCTCTTCTTGGGCCACCCAGAGCTAAAGCCAGGCATGGGAGGGGATGGGGATGGATCCACGAGCACAGAGCGGATGGCACTGCACGGGTGAGGCCGAGGGCACCCTGGGGAGCACGGGCACAGACACCCACGGGCAGGGAGGAGCGTGCAAGCGCGCGTGGCTTTCCGTTCAGGCTGATTTCATGTTGCTTAGCTTCCAGGGGGCTCTGAGAATAGCAATTAAAGCACCGGGCTTAATTGTGGAGTATCCAATTTGGATATTAGCATTATCTCTGCTCTCACTCCTTTTTTTTCGTGCAGATCCAATTCCGCTGCCTGCTGGCTGGGCGCCTGTTCCTTTCTTCTTAGTACTATTTTATGGCTATCGCTAATACATATATTTTTTAAAGCATTCCTTCTCTCCATCGCTTCCAACCACTCGGGTGACCAGCCGCCGCTCCCCGCGGCTGCGGTCCCTGGAGCCGGGCGGGGGGCCGGACCCGCGGAGCCCCGGGTGCTCCCCGCGGAGCTGGCCCCCGGCCCGGCCCGGCAGCAGGCACCGGTACCGCCCGCGGCTCGACCCCCGGGTACGGGCACCCTCTTCGTCCCCACCGGGCGACGAAGGCTGAAACCTGCCCCCTCGGCGGCGGGGAGGGGTTCATCTCCCGTTCCCTGCGCGGTCTCTCCTCCTCCTCTCCCCCATCCTTCCCCCCGCTGCTCTCTCCAAAAGCCCCCCCCCACCTTGATTTCCCCCCCTCCCCATCATTTTCCGCGCTTACATTTTATTATTTTTAATCATTCCGCTGCTTTGTTAGTTCACCTTCCCGTGCCATCTCCACCTCCGGGAACCATTCTCGGAGCTTTCACATTGCAGAGGGTTGGGTTTTTTTTTTTTTTAAAGATGTATTTTTAGGGTGATGCTCTGAACACTTCCCCCTCCCCGCCCCGTATCTCCTCTCCTACCCTGGCAGTATCAGGGAAGAGGCTGGAGAAGTTGAGCCTGCCTGAGGCGGATCAGCCTTGCAGGGAGAGAGGGGGGCAGTAGCTGCTCAGAGCAGCCCGAGGGCTTGGAGCAGGATTTGCTGGTATGTATGTGGGTCTGTGTTTTATGACAGCTGTTAAGTGTGAATTGTTTTCCGTGCGAGATGGGAGGAGAAAAGAAAAGGAGAAAAAAAAAATACCTGCGAGTTCATTAAATAAATGCCTGCATAGCCGTAAACCTCGTCCGCGTGGGCCGGGGGTGGTGCCGGGAGGGGAGACCCCCAGCCATCAACCCACCCCTAGGGAAAAAAAAAAAAAGGGAGCCCAACCCAAACCTCAGAGAGCCAAGGGGGCGATGGGGAGTGTATGTGTGTGTGTGTAGTGCAAACCATCCACGCCGCAGGTGACAGTGCCCCCCCCGTGGCAGCGCGTGTGCGGAGCGCGCCCCACGCTGCCCATTGAGCCGGAGCGCGGCGGGCAGCGGTGCCGGCAGCACTGCAGAGGGGTGGGCACGGCCCTCGCCAGCCCTCCGGGGGCTGGGCCCGGGGGTGGGCGAAATGCTGTGCGTGGCGTGGGGAGGGGGCCGCGGGGGGTGGGGGGTGGGGGGTGCTCGCTGGCTCTGCGCGATTCACATCGCGCCCGCTTTCCCGTCTCGTGTGCATGCCTATCCCGGGGATGGTGTAGTCAGCCCGTATCTGAATTATTTATAGACTCGTGGCAGCTGCTTTTTTTTTTTTTTTTAATTATTATTATTATTTTTTATTCCTCTGGTGTGCACTGTTGGGAAATGCGTTTTGCCTCCCTTTCTTCTCGATATATTAATGTCTTTGTTGGGGAGCGGGTTTTATCCCCTTCAGACCCCTCTAATACAAAATTGATGCTTATTTTTCCCTTCAGGAAGGGGACGCTTTGAGGATAATCATGCTCCACAGAAGAACGGCACCGACCTCCAGTTGCTTTAAACACAACCTCCTCCATTAGGGCTCCAGGAAGAAAAAAAAAAAAAAAGAATAATTATAAGAATAATCATTAAAAAGGCGAAAGGAATGCTTACTCTGGAACCTGCATTTCACGATCCTCACCACTCGCGCTGAATATCCTCTGAAGTGATGCTCTCCGGCTTTTGAATTTGCACCGCTTCAAGACGCAAGATTGCCACAAAGAAGCCTCTATTTTTTTTTTTTACAGCCAAATAGGATTTTTTTTTTTTTTTTAAACCCATTCCCCCACGTTTACCCCCCGACCCTTATTCTTCTTATGTGGATATGCAAGCAAGAAGAGGAGCCTGGACATTCCCAACATGCTCTCTCCCTTGATCTGTCCGTCTAGAGGTTCTGCTTCTACAAACCAAGGTAGGGAAATTCCTCCTTCGGTGTTTTTGCTGGCAGCTCATTTTGGTGCACGGGTTTGCCCAGGGAAGACCACTCAGGGTAGAACAAAAGGTTTAGGGATGCTGCTCTTAGAAGCAGATACGGCAGCAGAAAAAAAAAATAAAAATGGAAAAGAAATAGAGGAAACATTCACCAGACATGTTGATTCCCTCTTGGCTCATCAAATAGGACACGAAGAGGCAGCGAGAGGGATGCTTTGAGTTACATACCGCGTCGTGAATCGGGGGAAAGCCCCTTGCGATTTTTTTTTTTTTTGTTGGGGGTGTGTGTGTGGGGGGGTGGGGTGGGGTGGACAGGTGTGGGGTGTGTGTGGGAGACACGGGAGGATGAACACGGCCTTGGAAAGAGCTGAAAAACGAAGATGATTCCCATCCATCCATGCATCCATCCGCAAATTGCCTCTTTCTTTCCACGGGTCCAGCGGCCCCGTGTCACGCCTCGGTGTGAAAACAGCGCTCATTAGGGGTAACAGTACGTGGGAACCTGCTTGTTGCCGAGGAGGGTGGTGCATTACTTCAAACCCACGCCGGCCCCTCCATCGTGAGCGGCCTAACGCGGGGGCCGGGGGCCCGGGGCGGGGGGTGCCGGGGCCGCCCCTGGCACCGCGGCAGGAGCCCGCCCAGCGCCGGGGCGAGTGCGCCTGCTTGCGTAGAGGTGAAGGGCTATTTTAAGTTCAAGCACGTCAAGAGCCTCAGCCTGAACCTACGAGTCTTTCTATTGAGGCGGTTTCACGGGTTTTGATTTATCCCCGTCCCCCTGGTGCTGTCAGCGGGCATCGTGGCCCCGCGCCGTGTCTCCCTCGTCTCCCCATCCCCGCGCAGGCAGCCCCTTCCCCAGCCCGCTCGGGAGGGATGCAAAATGGCTATCGTGCCGCTCGGCTGTAGGCAGGAGAGAGGCAGACACCGGTGCATCCCGACCGCGAGCCTCCCCGTAAGATGGTGGCAAGACAAAGGGAGCGGAGCGCCGGGGGCGGGGGGTGGGTGGGGGGGCGGGAGCCGGCGGCCGCCGCGCCCCGCCGGGCACAAGGTGCGTTCAGCGTCTCGGCGTTATTTTAAGGCTCAGCCCGTGGCCGCCGCGCCACTCGGCACGCGTGGGGCTGCGCGTCCCCACGCAGAGAGGGGGGTGGGGCAGAGGCGAGATGCTGCAACCTCCCCTTCCCCCGGGGCGCACCCCCACCAGCCTTATCCTCACCGTCAGCCCCCGCCCGGGCTCCCCCCGGCCCGCCTCCCTCTGCCTCTCGCCCCTGCAGCAGACCCACGGCCTGGCCGTGGGCAGGGGGACGCAATATGGAGCAGTGGGCTCACCCCACAGCAGGAGGAGGGGGCGGGAGGAGGGCCGGGGGCGGTGGTACCCAGCCCTTGAGGCAGCTGGAGCATCCTGCGGCGGGGGCGCGCGCCTCTCCCGCCCCCTCCCTCGCCTTCATCCTTCCAGCGGCTGTTTCCCACATTTCTGAGCGGGGTTGGTCGGGCTGTTGTTAAAAACCAGGAGCGGTTCCCCGTCGAGGGGTTGAGAGCCACCTTTCCTACCATATTCTGGCTGTGCTTCTATAAATATCCAAGGCTTCCCAGGGTTTGTCCGCGCTTGGATCCTCCCTGCCAGGGCGCAGCGCGCTCCCTCCCTCCTGCTCCCTCCGCAAGTGGGAGTAGAAAGTTTTCCTGTGCGGGGAGGAGGGCGTGTGGGAGCCTTTCTCCCGATTTTGGCAGGAATTTCTCAGGCCACGCAGCTCCCAGCTGCTGCCGGATCCATCTGGGACACCCGCACTGCCCTGGATGGGAGGTTGTAGCCTCCTCCCTCGGGTGTCTTTTCCCTGTGAGAACCCCTAAAAGCACAGCCCCCCGAGGGGTTGGTGGGGTGACATCAGGGACCGCGTGGAATGCACCCCAACCCCTCAAGGAGCAGGGCATGGGGACAGGAGGGCAGATGCGGGGTGAGCCCAGCTCAGTCCCTGCCCTCTCCCCAGGTTTTGCAGGCAGATGGGGGGAAGTTGCCCCAGGCAAGGGCAGCAGCCTCCAGCAGCTGAGCTGGACTGTGTGCTCCCTCCAAGAGTGGACCCCAGCTCTGCCTGCCCAGTGCCCACCCCTGCGGGGCACCAGGCCCAAGACGGTGCCACATCCCTGCTGTGGCCTTCCCCAGCCATGACCTGGGCCATGTTTGGGCAGAGGATAAGCAGGGTGTATGGGAGTTGGGGGGGGGGGTCTTGCAGCTTTGATGCTCAGCCATGGGGGCAGGGAGCATGGGCCCATATCCTCATCCTGCCTTTACAAGTGTCTCTTGCTGCCACCTTTACCTGGCAATTTTCCTTGCCTTCCCTGGCAACTCCAGCATGGACAAAAGGGGATACCCTCTAATATTGCCCCTCACCGTCAAGCACAGCCACCTCAGGCCTTGTATGCAGTGCAAGGGGGTACGCTGGTCCACCCTGAGCTGCCCCTTGGGCAGGTAGGGAGGGCTGGCTATGCAGCATCCCCAGCTCATGGGTCTGCAGTGCTGCCACACAGCCCAAGATCCCGGGGAGCAGAGCAGGTGCATGGTACCCGGGGGCATGGGGTGACCTGGTGTGCCCCACCTGCAGCTCTGGGGAGAGCGGTGGTGCATGCGTGGGTGCAGGGTGCTCTGTAAGACGGGATGTGTGGGTATGGTGATTCTCAAGCGCTCGCCCACGCCACCCCAAAGCAGCAGTTCATGTCACCTCCACAAATCAGGGTTTTCTCTGGTCCCCCACCACACCACCTTGTCTCTCAGTCCTGAGTGGGGGTCTCAGAGGGTTGGGACAGGATGGAACAGGTTGAAGGCAAGGTGGAGAAACAGCCTCGATGGGTGTGAGACCCACTTCAGCTTCCCCTTGGCTCTGCCTTTGGCACACAGGCAGATCTTGGTAGGGAAAAGGAAAGAAACATGGTCAAAGCTGCTACTCCTCTTCCCAGGGACCCTGGGCTCTGGTCCGGTGACACATACCTGCCGCACTAGCTCAGCTCAACTTGCACCAGTCCTGGTGCCTCTTGTGATCCCTTTGCCAGTGAGATCATAGCTGGGCAAAGGAAGGGGTCAGGAGCAACCCCCAGCCATCCTGGCCTGGCCAGGATTCTCAGTGTACCTGTGTTTTACATTGTCACCTGTGTGCGAAAGAGCACGAAGAAATCATGGGGAGGTGGAAAATACAGAGCAGGGGTGAAAATGCCAACCCTTCACCCCCATCTAATAGTTAAGGCTTTGATTTGTTTTACACTGATTTTGGATTATGAACGGTTCTTGTGTGAAACCCCTGTCAACCTATGAACCAGCACCCTGTCCCCCAACCCTCCCATCCTGGGGGAAGAGGTGACGGCGTTAACTGATGTGTTTCATCTGCTGTTGGAGCTCAGCAGGGGCTGTTCCTTGTGCTTGGTTTGGAAAAGGGCAGGTGGAGCCCGGCTCTAGTGCTGGAGCCGTTCTGCGCTAGCGCATGGAGCTGCGCTCGGATTCCCACGCTGGACTCACGTTGCCTGTGCTGGCACCGGGAATCGGTGTCTCTGCAGTACCATGTGGGAGGTCTGGATTTGATTCCCAGTGCTGTTTTCTCATTTCCCCAAGCTGGCAGAGGATGGGAGTGCTGTACAGACAGCACTGCTCGTCTCTGCAATGGGCTCCGTTCCCTGCTCCTGTCTTTTGCTCCTTAGGATGCGCAAAAGCTGCCTTTGAGAGAGTCCAGCCTGAGAGCTGGTCCCTAGAGGTTTAATCTTCTTGGCCTTTAGGGACGCCACTCTGCCTGTACGCGACTTCTCAGCATGGCTTGGTGAGCAGTGGGGATAGAGAGTTGTCTTGCAGCTGGAGAATATGCAGAGGGATTTTACATTTTTTTTCCTTTTCTTTGAATAAGCTGCAATTTATCACAAAGAAATGGATTAGTTAATAGGAGAGATTGACTAGATGATCTTTTTGAGAGAGATGGCTTTGTGTATTGTGACTGCCTTATCTACAACGGGATGCTGGTAGTATCTGCTCTGCCTGACATCGGGGCTCTAGGACTGCCTGACGCTTTTGCAATTCTGTGATTAACCTTCTTTGAGTTATATTTATACTTGATAGAAAAGCGGGGATTGGTTGGGAGAAACATGGCTGATAAGTTATCTGCTATCATCCTGATCCATCCTCCACCCACCCGTCCACAAGACTTCTTTAAACCACAGTGAATCAACTTACTCGTTTCGTTGCTTCGCCGCAGTCAGACGGACTAGCTACTGCCCTGGGTGCTTCCCTGCGTAAGATAAAATGGCAGTTTGAAGATCGCAGCACTGAAATACGTGGAAGGGGAACCAGAGGAAAATAAGATATTTAAAGCTAAGCATGGCCCTCCTGCTACCATTGCCTTGTCCCTTCCTTTGAGCCTTGTGTTTCTGCTGCAGCTAAGTGCGTCATAATGGGAAATAAAAAGACCATTTCTCCAGCCATGGAGGGGGCTCCACCATCCCTCTGACTGACCCATCTTGCTTGTCTGTTCACCTGAAGACAGGAGAGGAGGTTCCTGGCAGGTATGGACTGGCACTTGCTCTGTCAAGATTAGTGGCATGGTGCTAACAGCCTGAGAACCAGGAGACTGACCCGGCTGGGTTAAATGTCAAAGCTACCTTTCATGTTGGGAAAAAAATATTTCAAAATGAAGCCACCCTTTGTAGTTCAAGAGCTTATGGCTTCTGTAAGCTGCAAACCACCAGCTCCCTGCTAAAGTCGCACATCGGTGTGTGAACTGGTGTGTGTAGAAGTTGACCAAATGCACGGTGGTAATCTGTGCAAACCAGGCAGCGTACCTCTGTGTGCCTGAGGTCAGCTACAGGGAAAAAATCCTCTCTATGCAGTCACTGTGGCACTAGGCAGCGTGCAAACTGCTGCGATCAAACCAACTCAAACCATGGCTAATTTGGACCTCTCGAGGCAAGGCTGCTTTATGTCTAGTGTTTTCTTAGAAGCAGGAGAGAACGTGGGTTCTGGGCAGGAGGAGGGACCGGCTTATCTTTCTTTAATTTTTACACATACACTGGATATGCTTAATGTAAGGGCAATAAAAATATTGCTTTTTCTCTAGGCAGGGCTACTGAAAAAGGGGAGAGGGAAAGGGTACGTGTTCTGAGACTTGTACTCAGCTGATACTTCCTCATACAGAGGATATTTGCAGACTGTAAAGTGTGCTGGGTGGCTCTCTTCCCTTTCTAACGCAAGCAATCAAGACCATGTTTCAGAGCCACCAGTATAGATGGATTGATTAAGTATCTGGGGAAAAAGAGAAATTACTAATGAGAGTGTGGTTACTGGCTCAAAGTGAAAGGGATGCTAAGCTGAGACCTCTGCAGCATTCTCTCCCGATGACTCTAACCCCATCCACAGGGAAGGTTCAAAACTGAGAAGAGTCGCTGACCGTGGCTCAGGTAGAATGTTAAGTTGCCAGTGCCGAATACCGAAGATGTTTCTGTACTCTCAGGGCACATACAGCGTCATTAATACTGATGTGCACGGCTGTGCTGAAACATTCATAGGGAAGAAATAATTTCAGGGGAAAACTGGGGATTTAGTTTTCCTGGTCAGATTGTTGGCTTGTCCCTGCTCATTGCTCGTCCACCAAAACAGGTGTGGGGCCACCAGTTTATCTGACCTGAAGGACCCACGGGACATGATTCTGTCACTCCCGCTCAACCCTGGCATGCTAGGCACGTAGGAGCTCACCTCCGGTTAACTCTCCATGTGACAAACTCCTAAGTTACTTCTCAAGGGACCAGTCAGACTACACTACTTGGTCTTTGTGTAGCTGTCCAGTTGTGAAATGGGAACACTTGGAGCTTACAACACTCCAAGTCTGGATATGAACCACTGGTCAAGAAATGAATCATTCTAGCCATCACCATCCTCTACTGCCCAGCCCATGTGTGAGCTCCGTATACAATCCTCGTTTGCTGAAAATGGTGAAATGTTGTGTCTGACATGTAGTTACAGATGTGGTTGAGCCCTGCTTAGATAACAGCGTTCTGTTTGAGGGCTGCACTTCTAAGAGAGGGAAGGACTGAGGGGGGGAGTGTGAGGGAGGGAGCAAAGGCAATGATCACTGATCAGAGAAAACAAGACCTGTAAAGAAATGTTGGGAGAGCCAGGCAAGCTCAGTCCAGAGGAAGGACAACTGTGGGTGGATACCTAATGGTCTGCAAATACATAAAAGACCGTTACAGAAAGGGGACAGGGGCCAATTATTCTCATTAGTCACTGAGGACAGATCAGGAAATAAATGAGTTTAAGATGAAACAAAGAATACAGATTAAATATCAAATTAAATGTTTACTGCACTAATGGTTTAGTGACAGTAGAAGATGCTGATGAACGTGGCAGAATGGCTGTGACTGAAGATATTTAAAGCTAGATGTAGGTGCTGAACTATCAGGATTTTGTATGTAATAAAGGCTGTCTCCAGTGAACCACAAACCATGATATTTGCATGCCTAACCAAAGAACTTTGGATGAAAGATGGTGAGGTTGATCCATTCTGTGTGCGGGAGGGCGGGACTGACTGTCCCATTGGAGGAAACCCTCCCCACCTGTGTGGGTTTGGCCCTGTGCTCCAAATCTCATATGGTACCTGTAGGAGTCAACATGATGGTGTAGACCGGTGGCACGGCTTGAGCAAATTGGGAGCTCCCCGAAGGTGTCCAGTTTTCAAAAGCTCTGGTACGTTGTGACAGCGCACCCTGTCCCAGGGGTCAGCGAGAGCCTCAGTATAGAAACATGTGTGTAAGAGACTTACAGACCTGTCCCGTGTGGCCGATGCTTTAGCATTTTCAGGGCACAGTTCTTGAATCGTGGGATAAGTTGGGCTGTTCTAGATTGAGACCACGTCCCTTTCATTAAGAAGCTTCACCCGTCTGTAGCCATCGCTGCCAAGGTTTTACACTATCACAGCGTCTGTATAGCTGGTGTGCCAAACCCTGATGCTGCAGGGGGAGGTGACGTATGTCATCACATACTGAGCAATGTGAAAATACACGCCTTGCTACTTCATGATGTCATTCTTTTGTCTTGCAAGATGAGCTACTGTTTAAAGGTGCCTTCTGTATACTCACCTTTGCTGCTTCCAGAAGATAAAATGGGATTTGGGGAGCCACAAGCATCGTGATTTCTGAGAATCACTGGCTTCACTAGCCAGCCTTCGCAGTCGCACCTCTCTGTGCTCTGCGTTGGAGGTGCTCCCTGTGCAGGGGTTTCAATGGGCGGCTCTGATGATGGGTTCAGAGAGGGGCCTCCCTGCTTTGAGTCAGTAGAGACTCTCCTGCCAGTAACTGAGAGGGGTGAAAGGGCCATTTTGAGACTGTGAGTTTGGCCAGCACTGGGGACGTGCTGTGTGGCCTAAAGCCTATGCCAGCTTAGATTTTCCTGTGAATCATCAGATGTGAGGACTGTAGTACAACCTTGCTGGTGGAGTACACTATTTTATAGCAGAGCAACAGGTGTATGATCCTGACCTCTGGTGTTTTTTGTAAAAATCAGGAATTTTCTATACAGGTGTCCAGGACAAACTCAAACTCAAATGGAGGGAATGACATGATAAGCTCTCATTTTTATTATACTTGGATTTAACATTTTTATTTCACCTCTTCTCCTAATCTCTTAGTTAGGGCTGCCATGCACTGTTGAGGAGATAATATGCACAGCTTTCTCATGTGGATGTAGTTTCTTGCATGTACCACCTCTGAAGAATTTGGAGGATTTTGCAAAAGGAAACAAATGTAAAAATAAATTCACTATTTCGAGGCAGCCTAGAAGGTGAGATGGTTACTAGGAGCCAGCTGAGACATAGAAGATTTGGTGTCATGAACCTGCTGATAATTTAGTAGCACAAATGCCATGTCCTACATCACAGCTGATTGCCTAATGAACAGAAAATTGTTTTCAGGTGATAGTCATAATAGCCTGATGATGGCTGAAGGCAGTGGCTGTGCATTGCCTCCGGCTGTGGGCTGTGAACAGGATGCAGTGGGGATATGGATAGGTGAGGGGTTGTAGTTTGCCATAGCAAGAGACTGTGGGTTCCCTCTTTCACGTGGGACCTCTGCTATTCCAGCATCCCCAGCTGGGCATGAGGTCCTGGGGATAGATAGTGGATGTTTGGAATGTGAAAGACAAAGGCCCTGTATGAATATCACCTGGAAATCAATTGCTAGGAGCTGAAAGCTGTCTCTGATTCCAAGGGCAATCCTAAATCTTCACAGCATCTGGGGGCAGGTGCATTTGAAGCCTGTGCAATGAGAAAAGCAGCTCCACTGCCACATGGAAAGGTGTAGAGGTGCTACCAGCTATTCCGGGAGGAGGATGGAGAAAGGGTCGCTGCTGCGAGTCTCTTTGTGCCAGGTAAAGCGAGATGTTAATGAATTGCACGTGACTGGCTTGCTGGGGAGTTTCTGTCACAGGACTCTGCTGAGAAATGCATTCGAAGTGCATTGTGGCAGAGGAAACGCGCTAGCTCGCGTCTCCTTGCACGTAGGCTTATGCTTGCGTGGACAGCTCGCGGGAGGGATCTGCGTATCTCCGCACCCCTCGCTCTCCTTCCCTAGGATCCTCTCCTATCGCTGGCTGCTGTAGTCAGTGGCCTGAGCATCTCAGGGGAGATTCCCTTGTGTCAGACGTGTTTCAGCAGAGGCAAGCTGAAACATCAGGGGCTGACAATCCCCAAGGGAGAGTCTAATGAAAGCGACAGGATGACATAATCTGTTCTCGCGGTCTCTCCTCTTCAGCTCTCCACGGTTTTGGTGCAACTTGAAATTACCTTCTGATTTATTACCGAAAAGGTGAATATCTCATATAATTAAAATTTCAAAGTTAGTGTCCTGAAACATTGAAAGTCAAAGTATAAAAGCTGCTTGGATGTGGTCTGAGGTACCACGTATTTGAGTATTCTGGGAGGAAGCTTTTAAGACGTCATCTGGAAGTAACAAAGTGGTAAATGCCACAAAAGCATAAATGGAATCTCAGAAAAGACATTGCAATTGTTTCGTTACATGATGGGGGGCCTGTACTCTAAACAGAGATAAAAACGAAGTAGCTTAGAAAAATAGGATAGCTGTGGGATGGCTGCCTTGGAAGATAGCGTGTCTCTTACAGAAAGCTGTCCCTGAATCTCTGGTTTGAAAGTCTGCAAACTTTGAAAGTTTGCAAACTTTGAAAGAGAGCTGTAAGGATTGTGCTTTATCCACTTTTAATTTGCACCATTTCAATGGGGAGGAAAGGGGCTAAAAGGCTGTATGAACTTCAGGGCTCAGAGAACTTTGCAGGAGCTGAGTGCCTGTGCCTCCGCACTCTCTGAAGCTGGATGCCCACAGCGGGTATCTTCCATGAGCAGCCTTTTCTGTGCAAGGATTTTTTTTTACTGGAGGGAGGAATAATTTTCAGAAACCAGGAGACACACAATAGGAGATGATTGTTGGTTAACGAAATAGCTCGCCTTAATACTCTTATACTTTTTTGTGTTAGGACACTGAGGTGAAATCGTGTTCCTTGTTCGCAGCTTGTCAGAGATCCCTGTCGTTGGCTTTTGACGTTAGAGGTGGCGATTAAGGTTTTTGACAGTAGAGGTTTGGAACGGAGTGAATGTGACAGGAAATGGGTTTAGTGCCCCACAAAAAAATATTAATTTCATAGATTTTGCTAGTTCTGCACTGAAATTAATTAGAGCATTTGATGTGTTTTCATGAAAAAGCAGAGAAAAGACCAGAATAGCTAGCAGCCTGGTAAGCAGAAAAGTAACTGGGGTTTGGGTGACGCATTCCCATTCTGCGCACTTTGGAGTGGGGAGTTGTCCCCGAGGCTGTCCTAGCCAACGTGAGGGCCCAGACTACTGGGTCCTCTGCAGTAATGCTTTCTCACTTGGAGCTTTTCCAGTTGGAACTGTTCTAATTTATATAAATGCCTATTCATTGTGCTGGAGAGGGAGTGCTCTAACGACTGGGCTGTGGAGGTAGTTTGTTTCTTTGGCCCGATATAAAGTAATTACTTATATAAAAGGAAATTACTTCAGCATGAAAGAAATGGAGACGCAAGCTCCACAGCCCAGAGACTGTGGAGTCCTCTGAGATATGGGAGACATGGGAAGTAATTCCCCCTCCAAATTAGGCAGTGCAGGTTTGTTCTTGTTCTGCTTTGGATGCATTTGTATTTCCCAGTGACAACAAAATGTTTCATTTAGCATCCAGCTCCAGTGCTGACTCCAGGTGGGAGGAAAAAGTGACAGGAGGAGGTGAATTCCCAGGGAACAGAGACCTGATCCTCAAGCAAATGCTTTTAAAAAAAGGATGAGGGATGCGAACTACAGAGGCTCTGTGACAGGAAACCAGTTATTGCTTCAATGACAATTTTTATCATTTCCTATAATGTGCAGGTAGCTCTTTAAAGTTATCTCCAGATCTTTAAAATCACTTGGGATTTTTATTCCTGCAGTTTGTATCCCTCGGTATATCTCCTCTTGTTGTTCATTATACATTTGCTTTTATAAGATTGGTGAGATGTTTGACTTTTACATGGAAAGGGGAGTGTTTCCAGAAGCTAACACTGGCTGTAGGAAACTTGTTTCCTGAGGATCTCCCGGGAGTCAGTGGAGAAAGAAGGAGTCCTTCGAAGGGCAGTGTAGAGCAGGAGCCCAAAGGATGTGGTCCTGCTTGCCCTCTGGAGAAGCTAATCCCTATTGACTACAAAGCCTATATAGGTGAGCTTCCTGAAGGTTTTTAAATCTCTTTTCTTTTGTGTGTATCCATGTTAAGAATGTACAAGGTTGGGGGCTGGAAGAGACAGGAATTGTATTAAATGATCCCTCTTTCACCACCCAGTCTGGAAAAAAGTCACGATCAGGGAGCAATCCAAAGTGTCCTGATCCCTGGTCCCCTATCTTGTATTTTTCCACTGTAAGAAACCTGACAGTCCAATTCTTTTTTTTTTTTTAATTTTCTTTTTTTTTGTTTTTGGAACATGGAGGCCTGAAGATCCCTCAGTCTGGATTTAATGTAAATGGTTCCCAAACGTGATTTGATTTTGCAAGAAACAGCAATGTCCACATAGCTCAGCCCAGTCATCTCTGGACTTCTCAGACTTTCATTTCAAGGCAGAGAGTGGCAAGTGGCACATGAGGTCCTGTGAATGACCAGGTATCATAGGCCTGCCCCTCCAGATGCTGCAGGAAAGCTAAGGAGAGATGGCCAGGGCTTGCTTTTTCTAGGGCCACTGTGTCCCAGGAGGGAGCTGGTGTAAGAATGACGTTTAATTATATGTCTTCGTACCTCTTTGCCTGCATTTAGAAGCATTGCCTGCTTCCACCAAGGAAGATGTTCCATGAGAAAATACTGCTTTGCATGATGAAGCACAAAAATCGAACAAAACAGAAAATTCAAAGTTTTGCCCTGGCAGGCAGTCTAGCTGTATCCTTTTAAGTGCACACGATAATATAGAAATCTGTGTACCTTCTCTGACATGGAGTCTTCTGCGATACTGGAGTTCGGCAACTGTGGCAGGAGAAATTGCAGTGTGTACACAGAGGTTCAGCTGCAGCCCAGAGGCTGGATCCGCTGTCCCTTTGAAGTCGGGCAGAATCTTGGCATTGGCTGGGGTGAGGATTGGATTGACTTTGCATGTCTGCTCTGTGGTATGAGACGCAAGGGCTTGCAATATTTCTTTGAAGCAGCTTCATTTCAAAGTATTATTGTTATAAACTTGTCCCCTTTTGCCATCGGAGGAACATCGTAAAGAGCTATTGAGGCACTCTCCGGGTTGCAATTTTGATGCCTGCAATGAATGCTGCATTAAATCCTCGATGTTAGCGGCACAATGGGTGTTACTTTTTGTCCTCATATCTGATGATTTCCTTGATTTTTTCAAGCATTAAATTACGTGATTTTAAGGATGCCAACAGATTCATCATTTCTTTTGCTTTATAAGTTTTTGGGTGCTTTCTTGATTGCCTAATGTATTGCTTTCCCTGCAGTATAAAACAGCAATAAGTATAGAATCTAGTTGACATTCAGTTTTGGGATCAGATTAAGTTGTGTCAAATTTCCTCCCCCAAATCCTCATGGACTGTGCCTGGAGGAGAAAAATCAATGACTCTCTGGTAAGAACTGCTTAAAATGGCTGTATTTGGCATAGCTGAAGTTTCCCTTTGAACAGAATTTGAGACTTTTAAAGCAACTTAACAGTATTTTCTCATAATCTGAATGACTTTGAAAGAGTAATATAAAACAGTGGTTTAAAAGTTGCAAGACAAAACTTGATGGAAAACCATAGAAGTTGATCTTACTGTCAGAGATCCAGAGGGGGAAGCAAAAAAGAGCTATAGACCTAAATTCCCTTTAAAACTCCTCATTTTCTTTATTATAGGATGTCTAATTACTTAGTGAACTTACAGGAGATGGCAGAAAGACAATATTTGGTCCCATGCTCCCCCTGGACATAGCAAATCTACATGTTCTGGGTGAAGCCTAGGGTTTAGAGAAGTTCATATGCAAAAGACTGAACTTGAACCGTGGTTTTACTGAAATGCCACATTTATCACACCAGCTGAAGAAATACACAACTTGGATAAAAGCATTTGGAGATAGTCTGCTAAATGAAAGATAAGCATAGCAATGTAAAGAGAAGGGAAATTTCACCTAGGAGCATCAGGTTAAGCTGTGCCTCTTAATTTAACTGGAAACAAGACATTATACGTTCATACCAGTAAATGGAAGAACGTGCTGAGGAACCACTGAATGGGTGCTGTTCCTTCTCCAAGCCCTCCAGTTTAGCACCAAGGTGTAATTGAGATTTGTCTTATTGCTTGCTAGAGCAAGATGCTAAGAGCCACGCTAAGACTTTTCTTGGCCATAGTCAGCTCCCAGTTGGCTGAAGCCAAGCTGACCTTCTCCATCCTGGCTGAGCCAGTCTAGTATATGCTGATCAGCATTTGGCAGAAATTGCCCATCCTTAGTCTGTGCCAGGAGATACAGTCAGGTGGTTTGGCTGGAGTTCCTCTCCTCTAGATGTATGCATAGGTATGGTCTTTCTTTGCAGGCTAAAAGAATCCCAAGCAAGATCTTGTGAACTAGCCTTCTGCAAGGAGGACCCATGGGCTTCGAGGAAGTGCCAAGTGTAGAGGTGGGAGAGGTGTATGTGCACATCTGCGCCATGCCACGTTTTCTGAACACCCAGAAGATGGGTCCTCTGCAGTTTTGTACTTTCATTCAGGCCAATTCGTTTTCCTTCTGCTCAAACTGATCCTGTTAATTGTAGTGAGGATCTTTGTGGTGGCGCTAAACACCGTCATAAATCCAGGCAATTCACACACGTCGCAGCTTTCAAGTGACTCGAGTTGCGCTAAGCCTCTTCCCTCACTTCTGTTGGCACATGAGACTGGGAAGTTAAGCAAAAGACCTTCTCTTGCTGCTGGTGAGGAGCAAGTGGGCTGACATGGATCATGAGAATAGGTGGTGGCAGGAGGGCAGATTTATACACCTCATTGGACTTTTACTGGCAGTAAATTGCATTCCAGTCCTGGGAAAGCCTGGACCATGAGGGACTGAGAGAGCGGACTCATAAATTTACCTGCACTAGTAGTACATATGCACAGGAGAGGGTGGAAGAGAGTAGCCAGTGCTTTATATTCCCGTGTTCTGGGGAAAGAGAAGCTGGTACTACAGCCTGCTGGGTGTGGGTAGGTGGGGCCCAGAGCAGGGGTGGAGCAGGCACATCCAGAGGCACAGTGGCAAGGACCCCTGACCCACTTCATTTAGATGCTGCTGAGCCACAGCTGCATTATGGTTGGTGGAAGCAGGACTAGGCTGAGCAGCTTCACCACCACAGTGTGGAACAACCACAGAGGCGATGCATCAACTCTGTCCAGGGCTAGCTCCCCACTCACCCCCAATGCTGCAGCACGTCACTTTTCTCTTGCTTCTCCATCCTTTTCCCCACTCATCCAGGCTGGATAACCACAACTGGGCTTCATGCCATCACTCCCACCTCAGGGGCAGGGTAGCCCTGCAGGTAATGGGTGCAGCTGGGGGACAAAGCCACCCTGTCTCAGTGCCTTTGAACTAGTTTGGGAGCTGTTGGAGGTTCTGATGTCTGTAGGGGAGCTGGGGAGTGGTGGTGGGGTGGGCAGGGTAAGAGTTTTGGGGGAGATTTCAGAGGGACAAGGTTTGGGAGAGCTTGGCTTTTTCTTCTGCATCCTAAAAAAACACCTCTGCACCAAAGTTCTGTGTTTGTGACAGCCTGGTGCTTGGGCAGCAGCAGGGGTGCTTTGCAGCAATGTGATATCTCACAGAAAGGCCCTGAAGAAACTCCCCTCCTTTGGGATGAAGGAGGAGGGGAGCCTTTGACACCACTGTTTGGAGAAAGCCAATGCACAGGCTGTTAAGAAGGTGGTGTTTCCGCTTCGAGGGTGCGTAAGGAGAAAGGCAGTGTACAGACTGTACCCCGGCAGTGGTACATTTGGGTGATGCTTACTTGGCACCTGCCCAGCGCTCCCAGTTATTCTCACGGGGCCATGCACGGGTCTCCAGGGGCCACTGCTTTTTCTGAGAGCAGCAGTGCCTGACGCAAAGCTGTCACACAGCAGCACAACGTCGGTACACCTCCAAAGCCAGACCACGGTGTTTGAGAACCCTTTGGCACTTTTCAGTGAGGGACCGATGCTGGGGATGGATGTGTGAATAATCCATATTGTCTTGTGAATTTAGGGATGTGCCTTGACTTTGATGACAAACCCCGTGCCTTTTACTTTGTGAGAGTATTTCCATTGGAAATCAAAGAGATTTGAGATATATAGCTGGCTAAGCAGTCATACCTCAGAATAGGATTTGGGGATTAGCAGAGTGGATAATAAATTGAATAGTAGGAGTTAAAATCAGACTGCACTTGGAAATAAAGCAGAGATGAGAGGTACACCCCTGGAAAGCAGTAATGCCAGAAATGACACTGGGGTTACACCGGTTAGCAAATGAGATATGGGCTCGCAGTACAATGCGGCAGCAAAGAAGCTGATGTGATTTCTGGATTGCATAAACAGAACTATTGCGTCTCGGAGCATGGAGATGTTTTCTGTGTGTTTCTAGTCATGTTTTCTTTGCATGCCTGGTCTGACTGTACCTAGGCTGTTGAGTTCTTTCCTGGAGAATGCGATGCCCCAAAGATGGCAGCAAATTAGAACAAATTCAGTGGAGCAACAAAAATGATTAAGATGCTGGAGGGATTGATCTAAGAGGGAAGATTAAAGTAACTAATTACATTTAGCTTGGCCAAATGATAATTAAAAGAGAGATGTGATGACTGCCTTAAAATGTGTGCTTAAGAATGTAAACACCGAGGAAAGAGAAAGCAAGCAAGGAACTGTTTAGTACCATCGGAGTGGCGGTTGGTTAGATGCCTGGTCTGCACTGCTATGGGAGTCGTGTGGGAGCCCAACCAGGTCCGGAGGAGAAGTAGCTGTAACCAAACAGCAGCAGCAAACCGAACAAAAGGAATCGCTGAACAGACAGCACGGTTCCTGCTGTGAAGAGTGGCAGAGGCTTAAGTACCATTCCCAGGGAAGCGATGGCAGTCTCTGAACAAAAGTAGCCCTGGGAGCTTTGCTACAAGTAGCACCCAAAATTCTCCAGGAGCAGAGGGAAAGGATGTGGTGTTCCCACTGAAGTCCTCCCCTTCCGATCTGCAGGACTCGTAGATCATTTCTCCCCTGTCCTTTTGGCTGTGATTATGTAGTGTTGCATCCGTGTCAGGATGTGGTGTTGATTTATAGTTTGCAGCATGGAGGGGAAGCAGGCAAGGGGATAGGGGTAGATGATGGTAGATGCAAAGTCCTGTAAGAAACACTGAGAGCCAGGCATGTTCAGTCTAGAGGAAAGATAACTGTGGGTGGAAACCTAACTGTCTGCAAATCTGAAAAGGGCTGTTAATAGAGAGTGGGGGCCAATTATTCTCTTTAGTCACTAAGGGCAAATCTGGAAGAAAGTAGGCTCTTAGCTGAAGCTGGGAAAATCAGGATCCGTATGAAAGAGAAGCCTAAGTGTCAGAGGACAAGGAGGTTAGGAGGAGGTGGAGGATTTGCTGGGAGTATAGGTACCCAGGGATCACATTTGACACCCACTTACTGAGGGACGATACAGGCATCAGGAAACTGATCTTGTTTCAGCAAGATTTCATATGATTTTGTAGTCTTTAAAAGGCTGTTGAGTTTATAAATGAGTCAGTGCTGTGGTGTTTTTTTCTTGCAGGTTATTTGTTCGGGACGTGTTTGTTAATGTTTCTGTCTAATTATGTTTTCTTTGATTACGGATCTGTTCGAATGCTGCCTTTTGCAATAAAGGGACTACGGATGGAATGCACACTTTTTATAAATAATGCAATGAGGAGCTAGTTCCAGCGGAGTGTGGATTAGCTGGATTTTTTTTTTTCCAGCCCTTCAATGTGAATCTTTTCTGAGGTATGAAATAACTTAATTAGCTTAAAAAAAAAAAAGATTCTCTGTACAGTACTATATCTTCTCGTTTTGACAGGCACAGGAAAATATCATGGAGCAAGAGCTCTTATCACTGTGCTTCTCATCCAGTTGTACTTAAGAAATCCTGTACATTTTTCATATAAAGTCAATTTTCAGATGCTAGGAGGATATTCCGTACCTTGGAAATAATAATTTCCTGATCTGCTTTTAAGACAGCACATTTCCAAGTGAAATGAGGAGGTGAGGATAAGAAACAGAGCCATGCACCTGTGTAGTATCTCAGCTGATGGCTCCAGTCTCTGGGTGAACGGCTCTGTTGAGCCTGATGTGAAAAGCATCTGAACTTCATCCTTTTGTGATACCTCTTTAGGGGGCTGTTTGTAAAATAAATGCTTCAGCTTAGTTCCCTGTATAACAGCGACTGTGTCCCAGTGACACAACTAGTTTCTGGGCAATTTTAAGAGGGAATTGAAGGAGTGACAGGAGCCCAGGATCAGAGAAAGAGGTTCTTGCTGTAAACTTGCAAGAGCAGCTTTTAAGGCAAAGGCTGAAGCACTGCAGGCAAGTGGGGCCGTGGTGTCCTGGGCTACAGGAAGGAGAAGTCCTGTGGTAAAGAAAAGAGGCAGCTCAGTAGGGTCCTGTATCTGACTTTTCTGTGCACTGGTTCTTATTCAGTTAATGAAAAGATGTGGTCAATAAAGTCATTTCCCTTCCCTGTCCCAGCAGTTTGTTCCATCAGCAGTTCAGTGGTCTGGCAAACCCACCTTCATTGCTGGTTGAGAATCGCGTGTCAGGCTGTCGGCTGGAGTGGCTGAAACGCAGGCATGTGTCTCCTGCCTTGCTGCCTACAGGCAACACCTTCTCCTGAGTGTGGGGAGCTGGAGTTGGCCAAGTCCTAAACAGTAGCAGGGTTTGTCAGAGCCAGTGGGCAAATTGCTCAGCATACCTGTATGTTTGTGAGGTGGGACGAGGGACACTCGCGCCATACAGCAGTATTCAAAAGTCACACTTTCTTTTGTGTTTGTGACGTGCCCCAAGACCTTTCAACTGATGATACCACAGAAAAATACTTAGTCTCTACTTGGTCTTGACTTTCAGAGCTCTACCCTTGGCATTCTTCAGTGGTTTGGCACTTACTGAAAGAAATAAAGCAAAAGCATCGTAGAGAGCAGAAAAGCACTTCACAAAGCATATTCTGATGAAGTCAGCTCCTTGAACAGCTGCGACAGGGACAGGGAAGCAGCCAGAAATACAAAGAGGGGAATATGATGGGAGATTTGTGCTGGAGAATACCAGCCTATGATTAGACCTCAGTCCTGCAAGATCTATGCCTAGAGAAGATCTTGCTGCTCAGTGCTGTGTTACCTACAAACAAGGTAACACAACAGATTTCCAAGGCTGTGCAGCCAGTGTTGGTTTTGCAGATGTCCTGCATGATACGGGATTTTGGGTACAGTCAAATCCCATGTCCTCTGTGAAACAAGTATGGGGCATGTTGCTTTTCCCTGCATTTCTGTCATGACTTTCCACTTCTTATCTACTTATTTATCTTTCTATTTATTCATTTTGGCAAGGCAGCTGGTGGGCTCATGCAGTTTATGGCTTGTCAGTACCAGTGCAGTGAGTCAATCCCATGTCCTGGACCTGTAGAGTTCTTAGGAAGAACTGCACTCCTGTTGCTGATGTATTGAATGATAGTGAGGAACTTTCTCTGCAACTCTCTGCAGCAGAGCAGAATTTTTCTACCTTTAAGTTAGCTTTAGAAAGTTTAAAAGGTTACATTATAAATAAATAAAACCCATCAAACCAAACACCTTCATTCTAGAAATGAGTTGAACAATACAAAATTATTAAGAATAAAATCTGTTTCTTTCCTCAGTACCTCTGAGTGGCCAGGTTTGCCTCCAAACTGGAATGAAGTTGTAGTTTGAAAATGCAAAAGCTCTGCCCAAACGTAATCCTTCTCCTTTGCAAAGCTCCGAGAAGTGGCTGTTCGGGAGCAAAGGCTCAGCTCAGCTGGCAGCTTAGGGACACCAGAGCTGCCACGAACAGCAGCCGCTCTGAAGGTTGCGTGGATAGAGCCAGCCTGCACTGGATGTGCAAACGTGCGCACATATAAGCCCCTGCTAGCAGCTGGCTGTCCGGTCATCCCCTGGCTGTGCCATGCGACCAGCTAATGAGATTTCCTACCCCAAAGGGCTGCATACCTGCATGCACCCAGCCAGCCCTGCTGTGCTCTCGTGTGCTGGCATCAGGAGGCACATATATAGGACATTCTGACCCGCTTCGTGCTTGACAGACGGTAGAAGCTGATTGCTGGAGGCAGCCTTTGGTCTGCTCGCAGATTGGCTTCAGGGATTACACGCAGGGAAGTGCGGGCCATTAGAGCTGCAGCCTCGATGTACCACGGTTCTGTGTGACTTTATAGCGCTTGAGAGGCACCAACTGCATTGTTTGAGATCCTTGCAGCAGTGCGTTGTTGTTTCTGAAGAAGACACTCAGCGTATCTGCCTTCCACTTGTTTCTGCCTTGCAGTGGGATCCAAGGTACATAAGCTGTGTCTTTCCTGTAGCCCTCTTCTGCTGTTGTTAATATCCATTGACAACTTCTTTTCCTGCGCAATGCTGCAGGTTGGAAAGGTGGATGGCACTCAAGGTGAATCACTACATGTTGATGTATTTACTTTACCTGTTGCTCTGTAGAAGCCTGAGATCCAGACGCTGAGGTTTTAACGGCGTCCTGCCAATCAGATTAAATATTTAGCAGCAATAGGTTCTGGGCATCACATTCCTGACAGTGTATTTCATGCATCATTTGCTGTAAACGCTGGGAGATTTTTAGCTACCGCTTGCAAAGTAACTCCCTCTCCACTCTCTCTCCCATCCTTATCTCCTCTTTTCACCATCCCTCTCACTTTTCACTGTTCTTGTCCTTGCTTTTTCTGCCCTGCTCTTTCCTTCTCCTCAGCTTTTACTCTCTTTGCTGTTCACCAGCATGTAGTTGTTTACGTTGCACCTGGAACGGACGTCAGCCTGTGATGGAGGAGTGGAGGCACTCACTGCACCTAACCGAGCATTCCTACCTCCTCAGAAAAGCACAAACAACTGGAGGAGGGTGCAGGCTGATGGCCCCTTTGGGGAGTGGGTACGCCTTGACTTAGGGAAACACCCTGAGGACAAGGAAGGGGGAAGCACCTCTATCATCCCTCTTCACGCTGCAGCTCATCTGTCTGTAAGCATTATGTCTTGCGCTTGGCATGTGCAACAGCTGCTCTGGGACTGTGACTGTGGGGCAGCCTTTTTCCTTTTAGTCTCTTCCTGGCTGAAGCCATTTTAGGAGAAGTGTGCATGGGCTTAGTCCTCCAATAGGAAGCATGGTCACATCCATCCCCATGGGGTCCCCTTGGCCCACCAGTTGTGGGCCTGCAGCCCATGCTGTGCCCATGCAACTGGCTGAATACCCTCAGTGCTGGAAGAAGACCCATCAGAAACAAAAATCCAATAAATCTGGGGGAAAAAACCCAAGGTGTATCTTTAGGAGAGGTTTCAATACATGGTGGTGTTTTCTGTACTGGCAGAGAGCTGTCTCCTGGGACACAGCAAGCATTAGAGAAGGGGCAAGGACCTGCCTCCACTTCCTTCAGTGTGCTGGAGCACAGAAGGTTTTACTTGAATGAAGTTGGTGATTATATGAATTTTCAGGCATGGTGTCGAAGGAGATGGCCCTTTAGAAAGGGCTTCGTGAAACAAGAATGATCACTGGCACAAGCGCTGATACTGGGTTGGGGAGGGTTAAGCGTCCTGGGCTGGTGCGCTCCGTAGACAGGCTGGTGCACTGCAGGGCCTTCTCTAGAGCTTGCTCTTCTCCCTTCACCTGTTGCTTGCAATGATGGGATGCTGTTTGTTATAAGCTGTGGTCAGATGGTTTGTCTCTTCATTACCCTGCTCCCTGGACTGTTTGGTATGTGCATCTTTTCCTCTGCTCGTGCTCCAAGCATGCTGCCTGCCTGAACATGTTGCAGTCCCAGAGGAGCTGTGGTGCTCGCTGCCTCCATGTTCACCCTGTGTGATTGTTGCTCTGTGTTCCTGTTGTCATGCATCTTGTACTCAGCCTCAACAGCTCTAGTGGTCCTGCACTACCAGTCCAGGAGATGTTGATTAGTGCCAGGACCAGGTATTCCAAGTGGGTTTCTCTTCTTGCTGTGACAAGTCTGAAGTCATCTGGTGAAAGACCATCCTCTTTGTTTCACATTTCTGTTGGTGTGGGACGTATCCTCTGTTCCCACCACCACTGCTGCTGCACCAGTGTGGGCTTGAGAAAGTGAGGGATATGGGACTGTCTCCTCGTGGCAGCTGCCAAAGAGATGGTTGGGGAGGTGCATGGCTTTGAAAGCTGGGGTGTGTGTGCTTGTGCATGAGATTATTCTTGCTTATGAGGGTGGTGCCCTTCAGGTGGAGGGGAGAGTCAGGTCACAGTGGCTGGAGAAGATGGCCCTTTTTTTGCCCTGCCACAATAGGCACTGAAGCCTTTTTGGCTGGGAGTCTGATGAGATGGGGTATGGCAGGCCAGGTGGTTTGAAGCAGGTACTGGGACCTTTCAGAAGCTGCTTCAGCTGAGATAAGGAATGAAAGACACCTGTAAATTCTATAATGCATAATAAGTAGTGATGGGCAAACCAGCCTGCTTAATCATTTGTTTTATCTCTCTCTTTTTTAATTCTCTCCTCATTGCTGGGCCCCTCCACTCCATTCTCCTGCATCTGGTGGCTTATTTTCCTACAGATGCCATCTTGGCAGTAACTCATGCCTGAGCGCCTCCCTTGGGGAAGTTGTGCACTGGCTGAGTGCTTTTTCTTTCCCTAATGTCAGGGCACCTGTTGTTGTTTTTTAGTTTTGGTTTGGGTTTTTTGTATGTATACTTTTAGGCAATTGCTCTTTATAAATAAATTAAAACTTTAGTGGAGATGCTGTAATGCAGATGAACCAAGAGAGGATGGTCCCTTAGCTGCATGCCAGGCCAGTCCAGGTAAATGAACCAGCCAGAGGGGCTGCACAACTTGCCCACCAACTCGCCTCAGCTCCATGGCCAGGAGCTCAGCCATGGTCTGGATATGTCCTCTGATCTCTTTAATTAGGAAAGGAAGAGTGATAAATGTGTATTGCTTTTGGTCTTGCTGAAGTATCCCTGGCCTCTGGATGGGGCCGTGGCAGGGCTGTGCTAGGAATATGGTCAGAGATTTAGGGTCCCTGAAGATTTGCAGGCTCAGAAGTACAAACAAGAGGAAAGGGATCCCAGAGCAACGCTGTGGCAGTGTAGTCAGGTGATAATGCAAACATGACTTGTTTGTTCCAGCTTTTCCCTGAGACAAATATCGTGGGAAGCGTGGCAGGAGGCTGCTCTCTGGGTCTGTGCTGTGTTTATAGATCATGACCCCCGCCTCCCGTGGCATCCAGTGCCTCACAAAGGTGTAAACACCTGTGCAAAGTGGGTTTAGAATGCTGCCACAACGGATCAGAGGGGCTTTGCATCCCACTGGCACGAGAGGGAGTGGGAACATGTAGTGCAAAGGCCTCTGGGAACTTTACTGTACTTGGGCATCTTCAGATATACAACAGCCAGTGTGGCTGTATGCAAAATTGCCTCCCGGCTTGGAAACGAGGCCCTGTCACACTGTTATCCTGACAGGACACCAAAGCAGGAGTTGTGTCAGAGAGGCTTTGCAAGAAGCCAGTGTAGCACCTAAGGGCTGATTTTTATGTTTTGTTTTAACTGGAAACGGTGACCATGTGGGGCTGTGGTTCAGTTCGGCAGCCTGGACCTGGCTTGGAGAAGTGTCAAAGCTGTGATGGGAAGGAGAAGCAAGGAAATCCCAAAGTGAGGGTAGTCCCAGGAAGCTCCAGGGGGATGAATGATGTTCTCCAGGCAAGATTTGGAGAGGCAATTCATATAGACAACCTGGTTTGCTTTTTGTGCTCCATTTGAGGGACTGGGTGATGTTTGCAGCATATGATCTTTGGCTGTTCAGGATGTCAATATTGGTAGTGTCACGTACAAACAAGGGTGAGCCCTAGCTGAAGACTGCAGCCTGTTGCTAACTGTGTGAGGTACTGGGTGGTTATATGGTGCTGTAACCTCTGGATTGTATGAAAGCCCTTCACAGAACAGGACTGGCACCTCGGCATTACTCTAGCACTTCAGGAATGGGCAGTGTGAAAACAGCCTCAACAACACATCCATTAAACCCCCCTCTCTGGGCTGAGTGGTGCCTCTGCCCCAGAACCAACTTTCGGGAGGGAGAGCAGTGGCTCCAGGCACTGACCCCTGGCATGGCAGCAAGGTTTGGGTTTCTGTCTGGGAAGCTGGGCTCCCACAAGGACCAGCCTGGATGCAAAAGGGATGCAATGTTGCCTCCACCCTATTTTTTTTTTTCTTCCCAGTGCCATTTTTGAATTTTCCTGTTTTCAGGAACATAGGGATTTTAGTGCCTTTAGGAATTGGTGGCATTTCAGGTCTGGCAGGAAGGGGGGTAACTGGCCATCCTGCAAAGAGCTCCTTCTCCCAACTGCCTTCCTCCTTCAAAGAACTGCAACCCTCTGCTGGTCCAAGGTGAGATGGAGTGCATATATACTGATTTTATACATACAAATAAACCAAAGTAACAAACATATCTATATACAAATAAATATAAATAGTGTAACAAACATATCTATATACAAATAAATATAAATAGTGTAACAAACATATCTATATACAAATAAATATAAATAGTGTGTGTATAAATATATGTATAAAATACATATACACCCCCTTGTTTTACTTGATTCTGGAGTGGGGATGCACTGGTCTTTCAACATTGCTCAGTAGTAGTGTACCTCAGGAAAATTATGGCAACTGGAAGAAGAATTTGGGTTGGGGTGGAATACGTCTTTTTTCTCTTGACTCCAGGACTACTCCAGTATTTAATGTCTGTTCAACAAAATAATCCCCGAAGCAGAGCAATTGTTCTCTGTAAACTCGTCAATGACAACAGGTGTCCTGTGGCTGCCAGTACCCCTTGAAATCCTTTGTACTTCTCCACCATTCCCACGCAGGTGCTCAACAGGCACAGCACAGTGTAGTTTGTGAAGTCCAACAGGATCACAGGGCAACAGGCTGCGAGCAGGAGGACGTTCAGACGTAGAAGTTTAATTCTAGTCTGAATTTTATGGCAAAATTCCCTCCCTCTTCCTGCAATTTGGAAATATTGGGGATCAACAAGTTCATAGGAACCAATCAAAGGGCCTAACACTATCAAAACTATTCGTTTCCTCTCCTGGTTCTTAGGGCTTGTAGGGTTCGGAGCTGTGGGGCACTTTCATTAATGGCCTGGCCTGAGGCCGTGAACCCTCAGAATGACGTCTGAGGACTTCTCTATGAATCCCAGATATCTGGCACCTGTGACACCATAGCCTGAGTCAGGACTCTCGGGGTCTCCAGGCTCCCTGGTGTAAGACCAGGATTTTTGTTTAGAGATAACCAGAGTTCCCAGAACTTTCTGGGCTGGCCACCTTGCCCAGATCTTTTTAAGCCCAGGGTCCAAGGGTCTCCACTTCTGGGATCCACAGCTAGGAGATCTTGTATTTTGTGTTTCTGCAAGTGAATTAAGACAGAGCTGGACTTTACATTTCTACTGTCCAAGAGCTGCTGGAGCTAGACTCCCTGGATCTGTGGCAGACCTGCAGGGCAGATCTCTTGATGAAACAGGGGATTTCTAGGTCCTGATTAAAGCTGCTGGATGGATGGAGCCTGGTGCCCACTACAGCTCCGCCTCGCTCTCCAGAGCTCTGCATTGCTCTTGCTCTTCCTTGCCAGCAAGGAAGTTGCTTTGGAGTAGGTAAAAATATATTGGGAGTTGAGATATTTTCATGAGAATAGGCTTAACGAACTGACATTTGCTGACAACATGTTGTTTCATCAGAAACTACTGATCAGCAGTATTTTGCAGTTTGAGTCAATGTGGCAAATTCGATATTGAATATCAGGGATTTTGCTTGGAAACCAACAACTATTTATGGTATTACAGCAATTCCTTTCTCTCTGCTCCTAGCTAAACTAGGATTTACTGTCCCGAAGATCTTGGACATACAGGTTTTAATACACTCTCTTGGGATCCTGTGAGTAATGTTGGGCACGATCTCACAAGAAGACATTGCTGCCTTCAGGGAAGTGCAGTGGAAAGCAATAATAATAATCTCAGCTCCTGTAGCTTCTATCGCTTGAGAGCCAAAAGTACTTTAAATACTATAAATAATTAAACCTTCAAACTCTATGAAGCAGGGAGATGCATCTCCATCTTTCTGATGAGGAGAGTAAGGCGAAGGGTGAGGAAGAAAACAATGGTGTTTACACTTTCAAAAAAATGCTTATTGATTTTTAGATGGTGGTATGCGGGATTAGAATGAGACTTCACTTGTTGTGGTTCATTCCCTCTATGCTTTCCAGATTTGAAACCAGATACCTACTAGTGTGAATACAAGTGAGGTAAGAGCTAGCAAGGATGGACCAAAAATGTAACAGTGCTTAAAGTGAGGAATAGAATGACTATGGGAGCCACAGAGGACAAAAAATGGATTAGAGAAAGTGATGAATGGAAAAGCTGTGAAAGGCAGCGGAGTAGAGCGTATATGGTAGCTTAAAGGAAGTTCACTGAGAATATTGAAATTCTGGATTTTCTTTTACACTAAGCCTTCTTAGGCTGGTTTAAAAGTGTACGCTGACCTTAAAGCATAAGTAACCCATGGCTACACTTTGTCCATACTATTGATTTTTATTTCCTGGTAGGGTATTCTTTATTGTGACAATTGTCTGGTTTTGGTGGTTGTTCTTTCTTACTCTTGCTACTAATGCTTTTGTTTCCCTGCTGCAAATGTAAACTATAGTGACTTGTGTAAATGAGATGTGGCCCAAGGGAGCTGAGCTGCACCCCGAGGAAGCTAGTGGTGGAGCCAGGCTGGGAGGAGGCATGTGCTGGTATGTCCTCTTACGTGTTGGCTGGCATGAGCGGGAATGATCAGCTGGCTGAGCTACTGGGAAAAGTGACTGAAGCAGCCAGCATGAATGAATTTGAGAGGCTGGAGAAAACACAGAGGGCAGAAGAAAAAATGCTTGGAAATAGCATTCCACTAAACCAAATCTAATTTGCTTGTGCTGGATTGGGCCCTGTCCCTGAAGCATCTCAACAGCCAGTGACTAGCTGTGGTCCAGATGTGGCTTTGCCTGTGTATGTTTCCGTCACTGCAACTCTATAAATATGATCGAGTGCTGGGCGGAGGGAGAGGTCAGCGGCTGCTGCGCTGGGTCCCTCCAGCTGGGAAAGCTTTCTGGGCACTATTGATTGAAGGTCTCAGTAAGACGAATTGGCCCTGACCTGTCATACAATTGCAGGCACAGCATGGTCTGGTGCACAGCACTAATGTACTGTGAAAGCATATTGTATCCAGCAGCTTGATGGCTGGTGCCTTACTGGTCACTGAACTCCAGGAGAGAAAGATAGGGAAACGGGAAAGTGTTGGGTGGGGAGAGTAACGAGGAAAAGGAAGAAACAAGAAAAGGAGAAGAAAAATGAGACCACAAAAAAAAAAAAAAGAAAAGCCTGATTTGCAATTGTCTGTTCTCCATTCATCATAGCTGTATTATTTATTATAAGGGTCAAGTCTTTTTTCTAAAGCAATGAGTACTTTTTGGGATGCTTCTGGGTTGGGAGCGTACAACTCCAAACATCTTGAATGGCACTCTTTTTGGTGTCACCCATTGGGTTTCCCTTGTTACTACTTCTAGGTAGATTTTATTTTTCTATAAGTAGTGATAACAGGTACATAAAAGTCCTTTACCAAGTATCAGAGTGAGGAAGAGGGAAGAGAGGGAGAGGCAATTATGAGGGAGACTTACAGTAAGGTTTTCTGGGTACTCAGCCATCCTTTACAGTGGCCTGGCCAGAGCCAGCTTTTGACCCCTCTTGGCTCTGATGGCTGTGGCATGCTAAAAACAACTCCTGGTTCCTCTCACTTCCAGATTAATTCCCTGTCTTATTTCACAAGCAAGGCTTGCATTCTCATGGGTCTCTTGGTGACTAAACCCTATTCTCCAAAATGCTGCTTTACTGGTGGACATCAAGAGCTCACAAGGCTCCTGAGGGATGCTGGCAATTTGCAAAATGTGTCCCATCAGTGTCCGTAGCACTGCTGCTTTGTCCTGGACCAGCTCACAGGATGCACCTCCATCCTCCTGCGTCCATGGAGAGATTTCTTTGCCACCCCTCACATCTTGGTGTTTCAGGCATTGAGCCTTCTTCTCTGCCATTTCTGCAGTCTCTAACACCTGTGTGAGGGCTTGATCAGGCCTGGCGAGTTCTGGCACTCTGCTTAGGGCTGTTCAGGGTTTGCTGTAATGGTGCCACAATGAGCAGAGGCAGTGCAGTGAGTTTCTGCTGGCTTGCCCTTGCTGCATGGGCTGCAAGACTGAAGCATGCACCCAATGCAGATCTTTCCTAAGGGGTGGGCAGGTTTTTGTTTTAAAGCTTTACGCCATGTCATAATGTGATATCTGAGGAGGTCGGCAGCAAACTGGATGGCTGTATCCAAAGTGCAGGTGTCGTTTATGGCTGTTTCCCTTTAGTTCAGATGCCCTGTTTGGGATTCTCAGTATTGTAGAAGGAATCACTTGATTTCTGCCTAAAAAAAAAAAAAAAAATTTTCTTTCCTGCTTGTGGTATATTTTAAGAAACCTTTGTGATTTGGCTTTTACAGTGTTTATATCTGGCATCAAAAGAACATAAGACTGTCTCTTGATGTGAGACTTAGAGTATCCCATGGGATTTCAGCACTGGTGTGGTGTTTGGCAGCTGCCTTCAGGAGACAGTGCAGTCTCGGTCTGCCTGCTCTGTGGTTTTCCCTTTAGGGAAGTGATGCATGGAATTAACAGGTACTGAGTGAGGTGCATGAGAGTCTGGGGATGGAAAAGCCCTTCCACCTGTGGAAGTAAAAATGTTCCTAATTTTTTGAATTTTGAAATTCAATATAACAATCTGCAAATGCACAAAATGCAGCATTGGTTGAGTAGGAAACCTCAAATTAGTAAGCAAATAATGAGAAATGCTGAGGATGTTCTTCTCCAAACTCTCCAAGTGAAGTTAAATGTATGTTATTCACGGATATTAATGGATTGGAGGTATTTAAATCCCTGGCTTTGGGAAATCAGTCTTTAATGTCCTCATGTTATTAATGTGCTGTTGATTCGTGCTTGGAAATGAAAACTGGAACTGGAGAATTAAGAAAGGAAGGAAGGGATTGCAGCATGGATTACCGAATTGTTCCAACTTGATTCAATTGGCAAAATGAGTCGTCTTCTGGGTACAGCGTTCTGCTGTGTGTCTGAACCTAGTCTTGCACTTTAGGAGACACAGTTGCTTTCAGTCATGCTGAAATCCCTTTGGAGGGGCCACAGCACACTGTGACACATCCCTTGCTTTGGATGATCCTGCTCTGAGCCTGGATCTGGTTCTGAGATGGGGCAGACAATATTTGGAAGTGGGAAACGGTGCACGTCTCATAAGCTTTGAAACACTTGTTTCAAATGGAGCATGCACGGAGCAACAGCTGTGGCAACTGAACCCTCCAGGTGGTGAGGATATTTCAGTCTCTGGCAGCGAGGGCCTGTCTCATCCCTCTAAACTTGTCCAAGCGGGATGGTGGGGGTGTGTGTGTGTGAGATCCTGGCAGGGGAACGGTGGCTCCAGCCTGGCTCTGCAAGCCAGGCTCACACAGAGCGTTGGCTGTGCCAAGCCTCTATGCCCTGGCATTTAGAAGTTGGCACTGGGCAATGCCAGACTGACCTGCTGTCTCACTTAATGGCTTTTGTGTGTGTGACACTGACTCCCGCAGCTCTGCACGTGTGTGCCAGCCTGGGTAAGCAGGTCAGGCTCGCTCCTGCTTTCCCTTGCCCAGCCGTTGCCTCTATCCTCCCTCATTCCTGCTGCCTGGGACCCGAGGAGACTCAGTTTACCAGGAGGGATGAACACAGCTGAAATGCTGCTGCAGCAAAGTCCCAAGAGGTGATCAGATAACCGTCTACAAGCGTTTTCAGGGTGGAAATGGTGAGTTGAGAGGGAGAAATTGTTTAGGCTGGGTAAAGGAGATATTATTGAAGTAACAGGATAGCAGACCAAAGGGAAAATTTAGGCTGAGTTTAGGGAAATGTTCCTAAATGTGAGCCTTCGAGCCTCCTCCTAGCAGTGGTAATCCTATTGTTTGGGTATTTTCAGAGCAGGTAGTGTACTAAAGCAAATGCTGTGGACAGCAATCCTGAAGTGACTGGGGGAAGGGCAAGGCTATTAAGCAGAAGATTTTAATTTGTAATTTCTATGAATCACTTGGTGTTGGTCTCAGCAGAAGCTCGCAGGCCATGGCTGTATCAGCTATCACCCATGATATGTAAAATACGTGGGTGGGAGAAATTGGGAAGGACACTGGGAACTTACCCTTGGGCAAGCTTACAATAATGAGACATAGTTCTTCGTCTGTTGGGAATGATATGGGTCTAATTGATGATCAAAGCATTCTTTGTACCGCCTTAAGTGTAGGGAGAGAACTGCTCTTCTTTGCATGGGGCAGAAAAAGGGGAAGCACTTTTCAACATTATTCTTGGATAGACCTGTTGAATAGACGGGGGCAAACTAACTGTTGGAGGTGGGAAGGAATTAATATGTGATATATGGGATGAATATGACACTACCCAACACAGGGATGAGTTTGTACCTGATTTAATAAAGAAAGAACAGCTTGAAAGAAAGTAAATAAAGAATAGAAGCAAGCATATGTGCTACTTTCCTTCCAGTGTTCATGGAAGGGAAACTAACAAGGAGGTAATGAGAGCTCCAAGGCTTTGAAGGCTTTGGTTGGGGGTGTGTGGTTCTCCAAAAGAAAAAAGGCTGACTTGTGAGAAATAAGTGAAAAGCAGCAGCATTTTATAAGGTAGATAGAAATGAGTCTGTGGGGCATTACAGACAAGGGTAAAGGTACATGTTGGAGAGGGAATGGTTGTGAAGACAGAAAGAAGACCTGCCCAAAATGCCTTGGAGAAATGCTTTTACTGCTGTCATAGGGATGTTTATATAGCAGAGTAAGAATGCAAGTGATGTTCAAAGTTAGTTAAAATAAACTAAACTGCAGCAGTTTTCACCTAAAACTGCGGAAATGCCCTTGGGGGGTGTTTACTTAGAGTCACTGTAATGAACTGTTTTGGTCCAGGTGCTGGACTGCTCTTGCATTCATCACAGTGCACGCCACTTTCCGACGTCTCTAGTTTCTGCCATCTTCCTACTCTGAATGTATGGAGATTTTCCTGCAGCATCATTCATTCTGTTTATCAGCACCTGATGTGCACAGGCGCTTCCAAGACACATCCATCGTACCCCAGATCCATCCTTCTTTTCTTTTTCTCTGTTTACAAAATTCCTGGAACAACAGGGCTGTGAGCCAGAAGATTTATGGGCACTTATGTCACCTACCTGGTAAGAAGTAATATGGGGAACTGCAGCGCAAGAGTTGTCAGTGTACAAATAGCCTGGGCTGAAGGTGTGGTAGGACAACAGTTAAAGCAGTTGGACCATGAGGAATGCATCTTCAGAGGTATACAGTGTGCAGCGTTTCTGGACTGGGGAAATGCAACTAACCTCGAGAATAGGAAGCTGTCCTGAAGTTGGGTTGCCAAAAATCAGGGAGTTGGAGAAACTTAGGTGTAAATTATGGCATGATTTAGAGCCTTAAGCCCCAGCTCTTAGGAGTTAACAGTTTATGGGTTTGCTATCAGTCCTGCCCCTTTCTCCACACAGGTTGTCTTAGCTCTAGCAGCTTACCTGTAAGGCAGGTAGTAGACAGAAAGATTAAATGTGCACCAGCCTTCTGCAGTTGGTAAACACAGAAATAGTGTTCTTCTTTGGTCTGGACATACTATTGGGCTGTCTGGCAAGGAAATATCTGTATGTCTGGGGCAATGTCAACTTTCCTATTGCACTTGCTATTGCCTGGTGGTGTGTTGGATACCAGGCACAAAGCACCTTCTAGCTTTGTAGAGTATCTCCCAGGTGAGATGTGTTTGTTCCTACCAACTAGAGCCTGAGACACCAGGACTGTTTTTTGATTCATTGTTTGATACTGCTCAAACTGTCTGAGACATGAAGCCAGTGTGAATTAAGATGCTGTCAAGGATGAGCAAATACTGAAGGGTATGGTAACACTGGAGGCTAACACTGGGGCTGGCAGAACATCTGCCTGTAGGTAGTAGCGGGGCTGAGAGTGGTGGTGAGTCCTGACTGGGCTAGGGATCAGAGATGAGAGTAGGGCTGGGAATTAGCATTACACTTGGTGCAGATGCAAAATTAGCTTGTTGAATTTGTATTCTGTGGCTTGAAGTGCTCTAATTGGTGCTGGGACCTCATCAGAGTAGAGCCCAGAAAACATTGGCATATGACCTTCCCTGTGGCCCTCCAGGGAAGTACTGTTGTAAGAGGCTGGAGGTAGGTGATGCTCTTCTTCCTCCAGTATGGAGCCAATGTCCCTGTGAAGTTCCCTTTGCTTGTGGCAAAGGAAACTTTGAACAGTATGTGCTCTTCAGCTTCCTGTCCCAAACATCGTCTTCCTCCTAATCAGGAAAGCTGCCTGCAAGACAGCTTTTTGTCTGGGACTGCAGTACTACAGGACTTCCTTTCCTTTTGCTGTCTTGAGCTTTGAGATAGGGTTTTGGGGGCCTACAAATACCCTCCCAAGGGACTATTGTTCAAGGCTGCCCGCTGGCATAGCTGCAGCAGAAAGAGGTACCAGCATCGGCAGGAGACAGCTCTGCCCTCAGATTCCTGGGACCAGCACATGTTCTGCCTCAGTGTCTTTATCTGGTGTGAAGCTTACCTAGCTTCGCTGTACACTGCCTGAGTAGTACTTTATTTACAGTTAGCCTGGTTGAGCGCACAGTGACCTATTTGTGTACTTTCTGTATTTTGAAATATCTCCCGGAAATACCTCTAAATGCTGAGCTGTATTTTGCCTGTGCAGCCTAATAATTTTCTATTAATACTTATCTTATATCTGATCTGCATAAAAATGCAGTGTCAAATAAGGTTCTCGTGATATTTTTAAGCAATCTAACCTTTGGTCCTGGCCAAATTCCAATCTGAATAATTACTGTCTGACTACCTACATTCCTCTCTTGCATTTTCAATTGGAGAAGTTAGCTTTCCCTTCCCGTTGTAACAATGATTGTGTAACATTGCTCTGCAGCAGTAAGTAGATGCTGCATTCCTCTACAATGGTGGATACGTTTTATTGGTAAGTAAAATGAGATTATAGAGGTATAATGGTTTTACAGGCATGTTTATACCTAAATATAGATATGTCTGTAAAACCACTTTGTCTAATGGCTCTGTCATATATTATGTTCAGGGAGTAAGGGACAATATAATAGTGTGGAGTGATATGTAAAGGATTTAACTTGCCAGACTGGAGTTTGCGATTTGCTAAATTGTTTTGAAGTGGCAAAATCACAGAAAATACTTCAAATACTGTGTTGCCCCACACCACCACCAAGGGGAAAAAACCCTGCTCATGTAAAATACTTTGTAATAAAATATACTGGCACAGTTTTTAAAATCATTCTTGACTGGTGAAATTGGGCTCTAGAAATATTAAAGTTACTTGAAACACCTATGGGCAAATGCCCTGTTTTACAACTGCACCCTTGTCAGGTGCTTGTGAATTTCTCCATGTATGTTTGCAAATATTCACTGGGAAAAAGAACACTACTCAGGAGGAGGTCTGCATGCTGCCTCCAGTGCTTCCTTGATTGGGTGGCTCGCATTTTTACATTTGAACAGTGTAGAAATTAATGGATAAAACTTGCTGCTGTGTATGCAGAAACACTTTCACAATAGGTCTAGGGTCACCTTAATCTGATAATAAGTTTGTGCTGGTTCACCTGTGCCTCTCCTCTAATAACACACCTTCAAATGGGGCTTGTAGTGAGCCAGACCAGAGGAGGAAAGAGAGGTGGGCTTGGTGCTGGGACATCTGTCCCTTTCTTCGGCAGTCAGCACTTGCATGTGAGCAGAAGTGCAGATAGTGGCTCCCGCTTGTGAACAGAAGTCACCCCAAGGAGGGCAGGAAAGGGACTTTAAGCACCGTGAACAGCCCTGTTGCAGTCTTTGGGCAGCTCATCTGTGTGCTGTGAACCTGCTGCTGCCTTGTGGGAGTGTGCTGGGGCCGAATGGTGGAGGCCACCCCTTTGCTAATGGGGTGCTGCCAGCCCTGGGTCAGGTGTGATGTATTGGTGTTCCTCTGCTTTATCACATTCCTGGATCCCATCCTACCGGGGAGCCCAGCCTGGACATGGCAGCTGCTATTCTCTCAGAAGGAAACTGGTCCCTGGCATGCTGACTGCCCACGGAGCACCTGAAACACACTGTGAGCACCACATAAGTCTTCTGCGTGAGCAAGAGATGGAGGGACCAGTGTCTTGGGAAGTACGACACAAGCTACATAAGCCTTGCTCTGCCTGAACCAGGAGAATGCTTATGGTGAAGGATCCAAATTGGATATGCCAGGTTGGCTTTGGAGGCACTGACAACCTCCTCTTCACATTAGCCTCTCCCTAGCCCAGGCTGCTCCCTGCGTATCTGGGCAAAGCCTGGGGATCTGGCACTGTACAAGGAATCCCATCAGATTGTGCTGAATGGAAAACATGGCACATCCCATGAGCTGGACACCCAGCAGATTGTCACCTAAGTGCTCTTCAGGATCTAGGCTCTTTGCTGCTGCTTGTAGGTAGATGCTAGAGATTTTATTGGTTTTGATGCAGGTGGAGAGAAGGGAATGGGTATTTTGGACGGCATTTTTTCCAGTGGGAGAAGTCCGTGTTTGGGTGTGAAGGTAGACAGCTGCCACAATTGCCTGCACAGCTCCTGCGTCACTGCTATCCGTGCCCTGAGTTGAAATGCCTTGTAAAGTGTTCCTGGTGGGAGAGGGGCTGGGAAAAACCTACACTCTGCTCCCTGGGCATCACAGCTAGCCATTGCCTAACCAAGCGTAATATACTGTGTGAGACTATGCAGGGGGATCGCAGGAGACATATTTTAAAGTGAACAAATATAGCACTGAAGTGAGTGAGCAAGAGAGTGAGAGACAGAGAGCGTATAGAGTGCATTAAAGTTAATAAAGCATTGCAGGAGTGGGGACTGCATTTCACTGTGAAGGAATCTAATTTAGTGACTCGTAATTGGAGGATAACAGTCCTGCTGGAATGAAGTTAGCTGTTCATTTTGCCAAACTCTCAAAGTCTCTTGGTTCTCCTTGTGAGCATCTCTCAGAAAGTGGATCCGTCAGAGAGTTTAGAATCGATTGGCGCTTCACGCCCGCAGTCCCTTTCAGCCTCCTAAGTGGATTTGGTTCCTCCGGTGCATATTTATTATCTATTTTATTATCTGCTTATTTATCCGGTAATATCAATCCAGGATACGTGTTCTCTGCTTAGCATGGCAATGAGGGAGCAGGTACTGAGCCTTCGTGTTCTCCTGGGCAGGGCAAGATGCAGCCCCTTGCAACCTTTCCCTATGGGTGGCTGATGCCAGATAGGGCTGTTTTGTGAGCTTCCAACTTCCCCAAAGTCTAGCCAGCCTTGCCTCTCCTGCTGTGGCTTTCTATTCATTTGATAGAGGCAGGTGTAGCAGTCCTGTTCCTGGACACCCAAGACCAGAGGTGTAGTGTAAAGAAGCACAGGGCTGGTGTATTTATTCCAAGTGTGCCTGGCGGCTGAAGAACAGAGTTCGGGCATGAACACCTGAGCAGGAGCTTTTGTGCTGAGGGAAACTGTTCCTTAGTTTGAAATCTCCTTGGGACAGCAGCATGGCCCTGGGTGGGCACACAGCGCAGGGGTGGTGGTGGGGACCCTGCTCTGTTTTTGTCTCCAGACCTGGGGTGGGGTCTAATATTTACACTGCATAGGTGCTGCAAGGATTAATTTGTTAGTGTTTGTAGAGTGCCTTGAGGATGGAAAGTGCTGTGGAAATGTGAACTATTATTAAACCAAGACTGAATAAAGAAAGAGCGAGGAACAATCCCACAGGGCACAGTCCTGCTCAGGCAGGGGCTGAAGAGGTGACCTCATCGGGTTTTTCCATTTATACTGTTATGATTACAAAATAAAGTGGACATGTTCAGAGAAAAGACCAGTGTAACATCCCTGTCTGTAGTAGCTGAGAGTGAACCTCTGCAAGCTCTGTGGGTCTTTCTGCTTCTGGGCAAAAATAGCTGTCATATGGGCTTGGAGGGAACATCTTCCCCACATGACGCAGATCCAAGTTCAGCCATGGCCACTGGAAAATTTTGTATTCCTGGCTTTTTAAAAAGAAAGGAACTTTATATGGGTAAAAGCCATATGGCTGCCTGTACCACAGACTGGAGCAGTGGTAGGAAGGTTGTATGCAATGGATACACACCTACATATACATTCAATGGCTGTGCCCATTTGTCATCCCTTTATTCTGGAGGGACTGTGCTGAGAAAGAGGGAGTCCTTATATGTCTTGTCCTTTCAGCCTCCCTGCCTATATATCCAGCAGAAGGCCAAACTGATATCAAGCACCAGTAATTCCTTTGTACTGAGGGTGAGCACTTAGACATGGACTTGACATAAGCAATTAGTTTCACAAAGATAGTTGATCAACCGTCAAAGGACAATTCTCCATCACTTTTGACTTGGGTCTCAGAGTGACATGGGACCTGAGAGATGACATGATCCCATCTTCTGCTGACAGATGTTCTCTGAAGTGACTCCAGACTCTGAAGTAGAGGCTGGACTGGTCTGACCCCCACTCACCCTGACTTTAACAGAGGCCCAAATGTAGCCAGAGGGCTGGGCATCAGGCAAGGACTGGTGGGAGGAGGGCTAGTGGCTGAGGAATATCAATGGGTTTGCCTTGAAGGCTGAGCGCATGATTGACTTGTCAATTAATCTCTTTCCCTTTCTCTTACTTTCCCCCTTTCCTTTTTTTTTTTTCTTCCTTGCTCAGGGAGTGTAAGAGCCGAAGATGAGGCCCAGGGCAGAGTGCTACTCTCCAAGGTTTTGGCTGGTGCTGGCAGTCCTCGCGACAACAGGGAGCGGGGCTCATGCCCAGAAAAGCCACCCGAGCATTGGCATTGCGGTCATCCTGGTGGGGACCTCAGACGAAGTGGCCATCAAAGATGCCCACGAGAAAGATGACTTCCACCACCTCTCAGTGGTGCCTCGGGTGGAGCTGGTGGCCATGAATGAGACAGATCCCAAGAGCATCATCACTCGCATCTGTGACCTCATGTCAGACCGGAAGATTCAAGGGGTGGTATTTGCTGATGACACAGACCAGGAAGCCATTGCCCAGATCCTGGACTTCATCTCTGCCCAGACCCTCACTCCCATCCTGGGCATCCATGGAGGCTCCTCTATGATCATGGCAGATAAGGTAAATTTGAGCTTCCTTCCAGCACAGACCTGAGGATCGAAACTTAAAACAGAAAGAAATATCTTATTCTGTGATCCTCAGGTGTAGTCTCATGGGGCCGAAGGGCTGGGGGATTAGAGACTCTCAGATTCAAAGAGAGATTAAAAGAGCTAACTGTGTGTAGCACCACTGAGAAGAGCCTATTAATCATGTGGAATTATCTGCAACAGAGAAAAGTGGAGGAGGGAAAGGAGCGGGTAGAAGAGAGCTGCCAAAGATTCAGCCCTTTTCTTCTTCCTTAGGAAGGGTAAAGAGCCCCTGACAATTGTGATTTTTTTTTTTTTTAAAGGTTTTATTTTTGCCTGTGTTTTACCTTAGAAGAGCCAAGGATGCTAGCCTGGGTTTTTCCTGCATGCAGCTGGAGGACATTGTGGTATTTTCAGGGACGTTTAATACAGCTCTTACATCTTAATTGGAAAATAATTGAATCTTTAATAAAGCCATCCTCTCTCAGAAGTGTTTATTAGCTCCTGAAGTTAAATAGGTGTTAGCTAAAGCAACTAACCAGTCTGAACCAGTCCAGCTAAGACCTCCTTGTTTCAACTGCACTACTTCATTCCTTCACATCACTGATATTTTGCTGTTTTCCCAGGCTGTCTTTGGGGAATTACTACACAAACAAGCCTTCCCATCGCTGGTAATGAACAGGTCAAGGTGCAGAGAGAGCAGCATCTTGGGCCAGCTGACAACTCTCAGTTTAGGGGAGCCTCCGTGGAGTGCAGCTGGACCTGATACAAATCTTCCCTCTGGAAGGAACAGGGGACCCAGCAATTCATTCTTGAGTGTGCATTTGGCCAGCTGGTGTGGCTCATAGTGGCCTCTGGGCTGCTGTGGGCCAGTGGGAGTATTGGAGAGAAGTGGGCTGCCCTTTTCCCTGCATGCTCGGTGCCAGACAGTGTCAGGGCCAACCCCTTTATTGAGAAGACCCTCTTAACAATACTTTGTGCATCACAAAGACGTAAACAGGGACACAAGCTGACAGGCTTTTTCTTTTACAGGTCACTCTTAAGCGAATCTGAGACATTTAACTAGGCAAAATTGGATCTAATTGAATGAAGAGGGAGAATTAAGCTGGCCGCTGTGGCAGCTTTTCGTCAGAAAGAGATCTAGTGGGTTGGGAAACTCAGGCACTTCCTGTTTTATTTACCTTGTAAATAAATAATCCAGTGCAGGTTATCATGGGTGAGTAGGTGGAAATAAATTAATCACAAATTATTTTCTCACTCTTTGACCAACCGTTCAGTTGCCAAATAACACACAGTTAATATGCAGTGTTATTTTCTCGTATCAGCCTCTGAACTAAAGTAGTCATTGAATAACATAATCACAGGCTTTTTTTTCCTCTCTCCACTTGATATGCACATGTGATAAAGCCATTCTGCCCCATTCCACCCACAATGGAGCTTTTCTGTCTTGGAGGACAGTCAGGCAACAACACTGCATCTTGATGCTCTCCTGCCTGCTGCGTTGCACGGTTATCGATGTCTGTGCAAAACAGGGCTGCAGCACTACTTGAGTGCTGCATTTCACACTTACGGTGACATTTGACATTCTCTTTGAACAAGCATAAGCGTTACTGATGCCAGACCTCCTAAGCACTGGGAAAAGGTCCTTGTGACTTTGAACGTGGCAGGCCAAATTCTGATTTCAGATTCCCGCAGTGTAAGTCCAGCAGAGCCCCATTGCCTTTGGCACGATTAGATCAGATTTAGGCTGCTGTAACCCAAAGAGGAATTTGGCCTATTGAACTTTGCAAAGATTTTTCTTCCTACCTGTCTCTAGTCTCTCCCTGGGAAGGCAGCATCTCCTGCGACTGCCCTGTGTACCCCACTGGCTGGCTTCTAAAGAGCGTTCTGGCGGACAGGCAGCCCACCGGGAGCTCAAAGGTGGAAGCCTTATGAATGGAGACCTCTGTTTTATCAAACTCCCCTTTTTTGTAGTTTTGCAGGCAGAAGCAGGTTACATACAAGGATCTGCAGTTTTAGGAAAGGCCAAGATTGCTTTTAAACATAAATTAAAAAAGACTGACCTTTACAGCTTCTGATTCACAGGTGCGTAATCTTTAATGGATGATATTTATTTGATGAATTGAATTAAAACATGGTAGAGAGTAAATACACTGATATTCTACTAAAAATACCGGGGTCAGATGGTAAGCCCTTAAACAATCTATTTTCCACGGAGTACCTTGACAGAGGCTTTGCTTTCAGTGACTCTTAGTCATGTTCTTTGCAGATGAGCTGTGTGGCTGGGGTTTGATCCTGCAAGCATGGATTGCTTCTTTCAGCATCCCCTCAACGCCCACAGCAGTCAGCTGTGACTGAACTTGCTCAGCACTTCACAGGTTCAGACCTGCACTTACAGCTTCGTTATGCTCCCTGCGCGTTTGCGATCACTCGTGCCAATGCAAACCTAAAGAACGCTACAAACCCCTAATGCCTTGGTGTGACAGATAAGCCCCTTTTTGCTGGAGGTTAATGCAAAAAAACCCCTCCTCAGTTCAACCACCTACCCCCGAGTAGCATGTGAAATTCTGTTTCACCTTCATTGAGGGTTTAATAAGTGTGTCTGGGAGGAAATTTTTGTCCGTGTGTAAAAGGGACTTCGTAATATGCTGTGAAGCTGGTAAATTGAGATACGAAAGGGCCAGCAAAGAAAAAAGAGGCTTTAAAGCCTGAATTTTCTTTTCTCCTGTATATATCGACAGAAATATTGCATAATGTGCACCATAGGTTGGCTTCATCTCAATTAACATGCATTTGGAGGTTTGCTACCTGCCAGCGGGAGGTCTAGGCACCCTTACAGTGAGTAGGGAAGGAGGGGCCACCTAAGGACAATTTGCCCCACCCACCCCAGGCTGCCGTGAAATGCTTGTGGGATAGTCCTGTGTCTCGCCACTGCTTACTGGAGAAGGCTGTACCCTGTCTCACTTGTGATGCCTCAAGTTAAATGCCATGAATCCTGCCCTTGGTGTAACATGGCAGGTATAGGTATGTTGCTGAAAATGTAACACTTGGATTTCCTGATTGTTTTGTTCAGGGTCATGCCCTTTAATAGTGCATTTGATTAGATTTTTGTAGGTATCGTTTGTATTTTCTTGTTTTCCAGCGTTTTGCCTTTTTCCTCTGAAAAATAAGTATACAGTCATTTGCATATGTTTTTGCTGTTTCTCTCCTCCATGCTAGTCCCACCTGTTTAACTGTTATAAAGTGTTACATTTAATCTCTGCCTAATTTGGCATCAGGAGAAAATGACCAGATGATCTGTGTGCGCACCACGATCTGGGTTTAGTTCCAGGAAGACAGTGAAGCACAGACACACGATGTGCCTCACTTGAGCTCTGAAGAGACCACTTTGCCAAGGGAAAGTCTTGTCCTACCCGGTTCGGTCCCTTTAGTCTCTGATGAGTGTGCCAGCAGTGACGTCAAACAGCAGGAACAGCCGCAGTGGGTTTGTCGGGGCTGGGTGGACTTGGGGGGGGTCAGCTGAGGAGGTCCAACAGCCCCTGCATTAACTCTTCCCAGAGCAGCAGGCCCTGCAGCTGTGGAGCAGGGTAGAAGGGTGTTCACGCTGCTTTGGCTCTCCAAGGAAGTGCCTGGTCCTTGTTTTGGTGCTGACACCCTGAAAAGGGACAAGGACAATGGCATCATCTCACCTGGACCCCTGATGAGGGGGAATAGCACCGATCGCTGCTGATCTATGTTTAATCTGGAATGGAGGAGATGGAGGGGAGACAAGTGTGCACCACCAACAACGCTAGGTTCTTGTGATCCAAGAACTTTGTTTGTTGAAGCTCTCTGGTCTCTTCAGTTTGCCTGAAGTTGCTGCACTGACCTTTCTTTTTATAGCTTTGTGTTGCCTGATCTTAAGCATTAGTTTGCATTGTCCAGAGGACTGCAACGTGCTCGTGACCGGTGAGCATATCTGCTCCCATTCCAGTGTTTAAAAGAATTTCTCCTTTCCTCCCAGTTGTTTTGAAAGCAGAAATTCAGTTTTATCACAGTGTGGAAATAGCTGACGGAAGAGGATGCTCTGTGTTAGGAGGCTGATGGTGGAAGGAAACCTTCAAGGCTGCAAACCAAGCTTCAGTTCAGATAAGCATGCAAACCAATATCTTGTGTTTGCAGACCTGAGACTGGAAATGTGGGCTGGGCTTCTCTTCATTATATTTTCAGTATTACCTACTATTACTTCTGCCTGAAACTGGGAGGTAAAAGAGCAGTCATGGGAAAAAGGAAAAGAACAGTAACAATGTACATTTATAGGTATCTTTAGAGATGAGGGAATTGTTGTTCAGATGTAGGACAGTTACTGTGTTGGAAAAGATTTATCTTCTTGCCTAAAAAGTGACCATACTGTTTGGCTGACTGGCCTGTTTCGTAACGATAGACTTTTTCTGTTTTTTTAAAAAAAAAAGTCAACTTGGTACTTGGTGATAATGAAAGCAGAGAAGGTAAGAGCAGAAAATGCCTTGGGTTTTCTTACAGCACAGCTGGTGACCATCATTTTTGGTGGAACTGTTCCTTGCTATTTCTCCACAGTCACATTATTTTGGCAAAGCTTCTTGTCCCGTGCAGCTTTATAGTAACACAACGGTGCACAGGCAGCACCCAGGAAAAATATTGGAAGAAGAGGACGATTATGTTTTCCCAGCTGAAAATCATTCTCCTCTGTCTCTGCATCCGTTGCTATTTTCTGCAGGGCTTGCCCGCACAAGGGTAGCCATAATGATGGAAATAAAATGGTAAGAAAGAATGATCTATTAAATTGGGCTGTGCCTGTAATAAGATCTCTATAAAAGCTGCATGAAACTAAGCTGAAATCTAAAATCCGTGATCCTTTCTAGGCCAGATTCTCCTTCCTTTTCTCGCACAGCATAGAGCTGACTTTTCCGCTATTCCCTCCACTACCTTGCTCTTCTTTCCCCGTTCGCACCAAAGCTGAAATTTCTCCTTTGCCTGTCCATCCCCACTTCACGTATCCGTGTCCCCTTTTTTTGTTGTTGTTTGCTGTCAAGGTTTCCAAGATGTATTGTCTCTTTCCCTTTGCTGAAGGTTGCTGTGATTGCTCCATGCCTGGCCCACGTTGCTGCAGCAGCAATGGTATTTGGTATTTTGTTGGGAAGCAGGTCCAAACCCGGACAATAGGTGTAAAGCACCAGGGAGGAAAACTTTCTGCTGATCATAGGGGAGCAAAATGATGCTGTAGGTACAGGAAAGCCAAAGCTAGTTGGGTAAGCTGAGCACCTAGATACACACTGAAACCAGGACAAAGTCAAAGACACTGGGACAGTGCTGCTAAAAGCAGAACATCTGTAATTAAAAGGAAAGCACTTTCACTTTTAGGTTTCCAAAGGTTAAATAATAGAGATGCATGGGGAATGCAAACCTCATTTTTTGGATGTAAATTTGTTTCCTTTCCAATAGGGATGACATCTGAATTTTTTAGAGCCCTTGTGTGAAGGAAATTCAGTAAAAAAAACCACCCCAAAAGTAAAAGTTCTCTTTGAATGGATCATATGAACGGAAGTGAAATGAATTCCAAACAAAACGCTGCATAGAAGGGGGGAAAAAAAGACACACTTTGATCTGGAAACACTGAAAGAGTATAGTTCAATGTTCTTGGAAGATTTCTTTCCCTTTTTTTCCTTCCAAAGCAAATTTATATGCAGTACTTGTAATTTCACAAAGCATTTTCATTTCTCTGAAACTGCATTTGATGATAGTAATAGTTTAAATGTTTCTTAGACTAATCTAGTGATCAGCAAAGATGAGTTTGATTTAAAAAAATTAAAATTTAAAACCCAGCAGTTTCCCTTCAAGCTTTTAATAATGTAATTGAGGATGTGATTAATACACTTCTTTTGCTTTTGGTACTTTATTTCCTTTTGCTGCCAAAAGAAAGCTCTGTGCGTAGCTCACAAATAATGAACTAAATATCGTGCGTCCTCAAACTATGAGCCTGTTGCAAAAGTTGGGGAGGGAGAAGAAAGGTAGGTCACAGAGATGTAGAGAATAAAAGGCGGTATTGTACGCCAGTGCTGGTTTTCCCTTGAGTATGCACATGTAATAACAGGCCAGGTGGAGCCGTAATTTGTGTTTACATCTGTGTCTAATCTGTCCATACAAAATGACATTTTTTCATATAAAGAAAAGGAACGTAGGTAGTGTATTTCTGTGGAGTTTAATTAACATCTGAGAAGTTCCCTAGAACAATTTTTATTACTTTACAAATAAATTACAGCACTTTAAATCTCTCAGATATTAGGGAACCTGGAAATGAACTTTTAAGAGCTTTAACCTCTCCCCAGGGCCATTAAATCCTTCAATGTTAACTCTCATTTTCTAAACAAGAGCTCAAATGCTCTTCTCAACATTATTTCCTTTAAAAAAAAAAGACTTTTCAAAGAAATATATTTGTTTCTTTTATTACATATCCTATTAAAATAGCCTGCTTTTTACATTTTTAACTTTTCCCCCTATTTTATCTCCCATTTGCTTGGGAGGAACGCCATTTCAAGGCCTTCACTTTTTTGGGTGTGTTATTTTCAAGAGTGGACACTTGAAGCCTGAAGGCAGGATTTTTTCCTTGAGTGTCACAGGGTTGGGGAAGGGAAAGCTCAGATGGACCCTGGTGAGGCTCACACCCTGCCAGGGTGCCCTGGGGTGCAGGGATAGGGGTAGGATGCTGGAGGAGAAGCTGCCTATGTGGAAGTACAGATGCCTTTCCTCAGCAGAAGTTGTCCCAGACAACAAGCGCCAAGCAAAACTGAAGTCTGATTCTTTTACCTCATCCTTTTGTAGCTATTTATAAGCTGCTTTATTTTGGGTCATAGAATTCTTCTTCCACGAGTAATGAATGTTAGTTTTCTTCTGTTGTTATAGTGATGTTTTCTTTCGCATGACAGAAGACCTTTCCTTGCCTAGCTCCGAACGCAACTGCTGCAACCTACCCAAGGGAAAGAGAGGCTGAGTTAACGTCTTCTCTACTGTTGTTTAAATGCAGTGTTGCCATTCTCTGACTGGAAATAGAAATATTGAAATAGGTGTGAGGAAAATGTTGATTTACATCCAGCTTAGACCTGGCAAGTACTGGGGCTTTTGTGAAAAAGTTCTTTCTTGCTAGATCTCTAACCCTTACTTTCACACTGATGTTGTTTGGGTAGATCTCTAAATCCGTGAGCACTTACCTAAAGAAAATCTGAGAGCTTGACGAGGTCTGACCCGTAGTTATTTATAATCATTATTATAACCCCTTTCTTCAAAACAAAAAACCCAGCACAAAAGTGTTAAATCAATTTGTGCCATCCCCAGCCGGACAAGGAGATTAGTTTCTTCATTCTGGAACAGGCAGTCCTTTATTACAACCCCAAGCGGTTACTTGTCTCAGAAAATCTAAATTAATTACACTCAAATTTGTCCCTACCCTAAACTGGCCTCAAAATGAAATTGAAAACACGGAGTGTGAAATTGCCCGATGCTGCTGCTTTAGATCCATGTGTCGTTCTCCAGTAACCGCAGGACAGAGAAACAATTCTTTCCAGGGAATCTCTTATTCTCTTTGCCTTTTATTTGCCTCATTAACCGAGTTTGGAAGGGATAGATTATGAAGGAAGTTAGGGGAATTACATATACACAGGCTGGGAAAAAACAGGATGCAGAAAATGATATAATTGTAGTCTGTGACTCTGTTAAGGGTCTGCAGGAACGGATACATGAAGAAAAACTGTCAGAGCTATACGTGTGTGGCAGATTGGCTGAATAATGAGTCAGGGTATGATTTATATACGCGGCGAATAGAGGTAGACTAAGATTAGAGGAAAATGGTACTTGGTGTAGCTGCCAATGTAGAAGTAGGAGCGACAGGAAAAAGTTGAGAAAAGATATTAAATGATATGTTAAATCATAATATTAAATGATACGTGTATCAAGAAAAATTTCAGACACTGAGTTTTATTAGGATGTGCTCTGTCTCCTTAGGGAAGAGTGTGGAAACTACATTGCTTCAGCTGTTTTCAAACAGGACAGAACTGAGCACTGGAGAACATGTTACATAGCTAGAGTGGAGGAGAAAGAGGATGGATAAGATTAGAGACAGACAGGAAAACTTCTCCTGATTCTAGGATAGGGGTGGTGGAGGGGAGGGTAAGAGGGTCCTTGATTGAAGTAAGTTCTGACAGTGACTGAAAAAAAAAAATAATAACTTGCCTCTGCAGAGTCTTTAGGGTTTGTCTGTGCTTTGGCAACAGCTTCTGGCTGTGTATCTATGAGGTTCCTGATAATCACAATACACACACGTTTCAGAGGAAGGAGGGGGAGAAGGAATGAAGGGCATGGAGAGTAACGGCAGGCAGGAAAAAGGCAAAAGAGGCAAGAGCACACAGTGAGGAGGTGGCGGTAGAACCAAGCAGGTCTAGTTAGAACCTGAGTCCTCAGTGCAGCTCTGCCATAAAACACGACTTTAAGACAATTTCTCAACTTCTGCCTGCAGTAATTTGCCCTTTGCAAGAAGACTGTAACAGTGTTTTTGTGAAGTACTTTGAGCTCTACAAAAGGCAAAGGCTACCTAATTGCTAGGGAGCAATTAATGGATTTTTCTAGCTGAAGTAAATACAATGCTTGATATGAAAATCTGGATTCCAGGAGGAGAAGCTGTAACCCCCATCAGAGGTGGTTGAATAGCTGCAGCATGCAGGAGAGCTTATTGTATGCAGAGCTGGTAGTACGTCTATTGTAAGCTTGCCCAGCATTCCCCATTATAAGGTCCTCTTGGGGGTTTCCTGTAACTTTGCCAGATGATGACTGTTTGAGCAAAGTTTCCTATGCCAGGTGTATGCCTCAAGCTGATTGATTTATTTCTCCATTTATTTGGAAAATAAAACAGCTCTCTGAAAATGTGGCACAGGAAGATACGTGATTTTACCCAAGTTGCAAGTGCTAGCGCGTTTTCCTCCGAAAGGTCAGTGTGAACCTTCTGCTTCCTCAGAGCAAGGGCCCAGGTCTGAGAAGGGGGTCTTGCAGGGGAGGCCTTTTAACCAGAAATGTTCTTTTTCTGCCGCTGTGTAGGTGGCCCCAAGTTTGGCCTTGCTACGAGCATGAGAAACCGCATATACGCAGCAGAGGCTTTTTAGGTGTTTTCCACGTATCTCTTCTAGTGATCTTGTCCTTGCAAGCCACGCTTCAGCACTTGGACCTGGGGGCTGCAAGGGCTGTGCTGGAGATGGGGATCTTCTGTGAGGTCCCACTGGGATCCATCCAGGAGAAATGGATTGTGCAGCAGGGGATCTGGGCTGAAGCATGGATGAGGTGAGGGGCTGCGGCGGGAGCCCCAGCAGGTGAGGATCATCTGGAAGAGATCCTGAAAGGAGGACAGTGGGGCTGGAAAAAGGTGTGAAACAGGAGATGGGGAATAGAAAAAGGTGGAGAGGGAGAGGAAATCAGATGTGCCTGCCTAGGTGATGCTGCCTGGCTTGCCACAGAAGCAAGAGCTGGGGAGTGGGGGGGTGGCAGCACTGCTGAGCAAACAGGACATGGGGTGGAAAGCTATCAGGGGGGGAACTGGGTGAAGTGAGTGGGCCTGGGCTGAGGCAGGGTGTGGGGAAGTGGGATCAGGCAGCGATGCTTCCCCTGTGAGCACTGCCTTCCCCTCCGGTTGGACAGAAATATTCCCCCCTGGCTCTGCACTGAGCCACAGAGGGACTCAGAAATGGCTCCTCGATGGGGATGGTTTCACTGGCATCAGTCGTACCCCCTAGGGAAAGGCCAGCAGGTCTCCCAAAATGTGCCTGGAGCTGGCTTGTCCGTGCCCCACCTTAGCCAGCATGCCCTATGCTGGGCATTCAGGGCTGGTGGGAAGAGGGAAAAGCTGCTGGAAGGAGAGCACAAGACCCTCCCCCAGCCTCCACTGGCTGCTGGGCTTGGGGCCAGCGTGGTTATCGCCAAGCTTCTGCACTGGAGAGGATGGACAGAAGAAGTCCTTAGGAGGATGCTCTGTGATGGATCACTGCTTCTGCTCAGGTGTTTGCTTTGCTGCTTGCCTTCTGCAGAGGCAGAGCTGTGTCCTTACATCCTGACTTGCTGCAGCAGTACAAGGGTGTGGGCTGAAGAGCCACACGGTGTGGCTCTGCCATGGGGCTGGGCACTGGGCTGCCAGCCTTGCTGGGTCTCAGATCCACTCCACACCTGCCCTCCTTCGCCTCCTCTCGATTCTCCAGCTTCCCTTCCTCTCACCCTCTCCTGTCTGTCACTCTACCCATTTCTTAATTATTGTTTGCACTGTGCTTTCAAAATGCAGTGTGCTGTATAAATGTTAAGTGTTTTTATTATTATTATTATTTCTCCTTTTTCATTTGCATCCCTCACCCTCTCTTCTCTCGCTATTGTGGCTTCCAGAGAGAACGTGTGGGCTTACATTATTTATAGCTGTGTGAGTGTAATTACAGAAATGATTTAATTACTCAGTTAATACCGTTCTCCACATCACCAGCTTGTCAAGCTGGTGATCCGCTCACCGCTCCCAAACACAATCTATACCACGTCATGGACGAGTGGATAAGGGGAGGTGAAGCTTGGGAGAAGGTTTGTGACAGCCTCACGCATCACTGGTTACTCCCCTTGGGCTAAGGGACGAGGCTGCTGAGCCCGTGGGGACCTGGCCGGGGGTGATGTGTGGTGCCATCTCAGCTGGGGGAGAGCTTCCCGTGAGAATGTGGATCTGGGAGGGGTTTATTGTCTTAGCTTCTATTTAAGTCTACCAAATCATAAGGTTCATGCACCCTGCATGGGGCTGAGTGTGAGGTAAAATTACTATTGCCCGAAATGTTCTTCCTTGCAAGTGGCCACATGTAGCTCTGACGTTCTTGAAATAAATGAGTTTTACCTCAGAAAGGGATGGCCTCCTCTTGCTGAGACCTCCCCCTTTGGAAATGTACTGTTTCCATCACTCCCAGTTCATGAAGGCTTGTGGAGAGCAGGGAATCTCACATTGCTGGTGCAGTATGGAAGGAGGTTGAGTGAGGCAAGTACACACGTTCCTTCAGGGGATGCACTGAGCCGATGATTGCCAATACCTTTTAACAAGAGATGGTGAAAAAAACCCCACAAACCACCTAGTGAGCTCAGGAGAAACTTACGGAAGAGGATCCACTTCTGAGGGTACTGTAGATACAAAGGAGGGGTCAATGGATTCTTAACAAAAGAGACAGTCACTCAGGAAGCGGAGAGAGAGGCTCTTGTTGGATAATGCTGCATTTGTCAGATAACGGTGTACGGAGAGAGCATCTCTCAGAATTGCCTGCCTTCCGCATCTCCACGTTGCCTGGCTCCATTTGGGCTCCTTCACGGCCTGGGCTGTGGGCCAGGCTCAGCCTGTTCCTCGGCGCGGCAGGGCTGGGTGGGCGGCAGGAGGGTTGGGAACAGGTGGCATCAGGGCTGGTGGTGTGGAGCGCCTTTTCCATGCGGCACTGCCTGCCAAGCTGCCAGGCGCAGGACACCTGGTATCTGGATGGGCTCTGCCCACCTCCCAGGAAGCGATGGCAATCGAAGAAGTAAAGCGTTTTGAGTGTGAACAGTAATTATAGGTGCCTTTTTTTTTCCCCGACATTCAACATAAGAGAGGTTAAGGCAGCCTGAATTTGCAAAACTGCTGCACACCTCCACTTTCTGCAAGTTGGGCCTTTCATGTTATATCTCTGAATGGACACCCAGAGTCCCTCATCACTTTTGCAGTCCACACTAGAAGCTTTTCTTCCCACCCCTCCTCGCCTTATCTGGCACACTGAAAGTGAATTTTATGACCTGACGTTCAAACAGCTTGTTGAGAAGACAGAGTGAGTGGAAGGGTGATGGAACAAGTAATTTTGTCAGCTCCCAAATGAATGAATCCTGTTTTCAGTGGATTCACATCTCATGGTTAATTGACTCTTTAACTGAATTATATAGTAAGACTGTAATGTGAGCTCAGCCCTTAGTAGACACCAGAGAGTCCACAGAGGAGAGAACCTGAGCCGGGTGTAGAGATTTCAGAAGAGCTGAGCTCATCCTTCCCCCAGTGGTGAGGACAAGGGGCATTAAAAGGGTCTCATTTCTTCACCCACTGCCCTGTTTCAACTAGTAGATGTCCAGTTCAGATAAGCAGGTGTGCCTATAACAGCTTCAGTTTTCCAGGGGCTACCTACACCTACTCCCTACAGTAATTCCATTTCTCCTAGGTCTCCTGTTGCTTTTCTCCCAGTTTCCCCTGTGTCTTTTGTACCCACTGGCTGGGCGAGAGAGAGATGGACTGCGGTGCCCAGGGAGCTGTGCGTACAGGGGCTGCCCACCACAGCCATGCTGCCAGGTCAGATGAAGTTTATTCGATTGCCTGGTGAGCCTGTAACCATGGCTGGGTGAATCACGCACTGCAGTGGGGCCAGACGAAGGCTGTGGGACTGCGTGCAGTTGTGGGCTGTATTTTGTACAGCACTGTGAGAATTTAATTCTCCTTGAGGCCTCTGCCCCTCTGTCAAATCAAGTGGAAATTGGCCAGCAGGTTCAGGTGTTACTGAGAAGCCTGAGTCACGTATGCACAGACACCCCCCCACCCCAGGTTTTCAAGAGCCTCGTTTCCTAAGGAAAACAAGCTAAAAATGCACATGGAAGGTAGGCAAAGCCTGCGTCTTGGGAGCTGTGATTTCTGCACAAGTGACCCGTGCGCAGCGCGTCCCAAACGCGCCTGCAGCGTGCTTGCCCTCCCTGCCGCGTGCTCCCATGGTGACTCGCTCTTGCTCATCACGTCATGGTCCTGTTCTGGCATTCGTGTGGACAAGCGGGTAACATGGGCAGTGCCGTCTCCTGAGGTCAGAGGGTGGGTTCACGCTCGTGCTGGCTGCACGTGTGCACGCTCCATGACTCATGCTACCGCACCGCGGTGCCTGGGATCGCCGCGGTGGCAAATGGCAGACGGTCACAGACAGGCTCTGTGTCGCGTGCTCCTGTTGGTTAGCTTTTGGAGGAGAATATGTCGCAAGGCTCGGAGATTTTAGTATTTCTAGCCAAAACCAGACCTCTTGGGAAAAGAAATTAGCCTGATGACAGCAGCAGTAATTGGAATATTTTGTTAGTTTCCTCTGTGGAAGAGGAGGGCATGTACCTTTATTTTCAATGCAGACACTTAAAAATTGCACTTAAAATGTGAATTACACCTCAGTTTTCTTCATAACTGACAAGCAGACATCTGTCTTCTGCTCCACTTTTTTCTGTCTTTGGGCTGGCTGAGCTTTCTGTCTAGCCCTATTCTTAGCCTTGTGGCAAGGCTACGGGCAAACTGTGCCGGTTTGGGTTCCTCAAGTGACACTGAAGGAGATCAGCATGCTCTATTCGGTGTGTGCCTTGGGTGGCTGAGGAGGAGCCAACCCCGGGGTGAAAATAAGAGAATATGTATCCCTTGATCCAGAGGAGGGAGTGTGCTGAAAGGGGAGGGGGAAAGATGGGAATATCTGAAAGGTACAATGAGATGAAATGGGGGGCATGGAGGTGCGCAGTGAGCTTTGGACATGTGCCTGAGCAGGGAGGCCTCCTTGGCGCTATGGGCTTATCTCCTGCAGTTGCAGTCTGAACACCAAAATAACTTATAATGGGGCTGACAAAATTTTGGAGTATGTGCATATCTGCGTGCACTGCTGAGGTGGAAGGAGATAGGGAGGAACTGGACAGAGGATGAAGCAGCCAGCCGTCTCTTTCTGCTAGTTGTGGTCATCTGACAGACTCCCCAAACTCATGTGGCCTCCCCCTCTTTGGTTTTAAAAGTCTCTGATTCTCTTCTGGTAAACTTGTGCTTATTTAGAATCGGCCAGGTGAGTTTTGCTGGGCTTTGGACACATCCAGATGTTTGATACAGCCGTTACCTGGCCAGAGATGTAATTTTTTTTTTTTTTTTGCTTGTCAGTTGATTCCTTAATTTAAATTTAATAAGTCATTTTGTGCTCTGTTAATTAGTCCTTCATGCAAAATGTTTAATGCCAAAGTGTGCTCGCCTGCAGATGGTGGAACGGCTTCATTTAGGGAATGGCTGGAGACCTCACTGGGCTGCGCCGTTCCTTGCGCCCATGGCCCATTCTTCCCCCAATGAGCCATGCTGCTGTTAACCTTCGCTGTCTCCATGTCCTGGCGTGAGGCCACAGGGCTCATCTTCACTGTGGCTTGACACAACCCTTCTCTCTGTCTGATCCCTCTACCCTTGCCTGAGCTCCCTCGGAAGATTTTATGGGCACGTGTGGATTTTAAGTTCCGTCTGCTTAATTGTTATAAACTGAAGCTGTGGCTGGCAGCTTTCTCACCAGAGGTGAAACAGGCTGGCAGAAGCATACTGTGATACTGACCACTGGGAGGAGAAAAGGGGGGGTTGTGAGTGCTATTTGTCTCCTGCTATGCTTAGGGCCAAATTTCTGTCCGACAGTGTCGCTCACTGGTCACTGTACTGGTCCAGCAGTGTGTTGCTCTATGTCTTGAGACGTGCCTGTAATAACACACGGTAATATACAGTACAAGCTGTGGGGAAGCATTTTGTGCTTACAGAGTGCCAGTAGCCAGCCAGCAGCTCCTGCCGTGCCGCTGCTATAAAATACACAAATCTCTCGAATCATACATTGATGGCTTTTTTGTTTGGTAGTAGAGGAGTGAGTTTATATTTTTTTCCATTCCCTCCCTCTCCTAATCTATACTGCAGTACTAGGAAAAGGATTTTCTTGCTTGGCATGTTTGGGTTTCTGTGGCCAGGGAGAAGTGGTTTTGTACGGGGATGGGTAACAGCGTGTGGAGGGCGTGTTGCTGTGTAACCATGTCTGTGGAGAAACGCATCCTTTCCTCCTCCATGCTGCATGCATCCCTGCTATCAAGCAATCCTTTTGGCCAAATGTTTTACTGCCATTTGATGAATAAATTGGATAGGGAAACGAGCTGACATGAGGAGGTTAGACATGAGGTGACAAGGACCTTGTTGTGACAATCAATTTACCTCTTTGCACTTAGGAATCTGTAGGGTATGGTCCTCTGGGAACTCATCCCCTGGGATCTGTTAATTCCGTTACAAGGAGGAAACCTCCAGAAGATAAAGTCATATTCTGATTTTCCTTCCTTACTGCTCACCTGGCCTGACTATTCTTTGTACTGGTCCACCTCCACGTACTAGCATCCTTTGAGGGGTAGGCCCTACAAAATGTGTGGGACTTCTTACAGGGGCTGAGGAAAGGTGGCAGAGCTGTGCCAGGGGTAAGAAAAGGATGAGGAGACCTGATGAATGGGGGTGTTCGACAAGAGGCAGCAGTGTGGAGCTTAGGGTACCCCAAGAGTGAGGGTGGAAGGAGGCAAAGGTGTGGAAAGAGGAGGTTTGACATGATGTTCAGAGTAATTCATAGACTAAAGCAGGCAGAGAGGTCTCAGGGTGAGATTAGATAATTAATTAACGACTGCAGGGATGCATCTTTCTCTCTGTCAGCAATACGTGCATTGTGTGACTTCTAGTGAGTGTATCTCTCTCACTGCTTCTGTTGCATACCCCGTGGCCAGATGTGCTCAGCCAGCAGCACTCAGCTGTCTTGCAAACATCCCATATGTGCCTTCTCAAGGCCACGGACTGAGACTGGAGCTGCTGGTAGCTACTGTCACCCTGTGTCTTGTTGCCACCTCCTTGGTGATATATGCTGCCACCCTGCACTGTCCCCATATGGTTTGCCATGTGTTCCCAGTTTCTGCCTCGTCCTGGGTGGTCTTTGTAGTGGGCTTTAAAGGAAGAGGAGTTACAGTTGCCCTTTCTCTCGCTGTTGCCCAGGAGGCAGGATCTGGCCTCGCTGGTGATGAGCACCAGGCTGGGGAGGGAAGGCAGTGGAGCGAGGAAGGAGTGACTCATTCTCCAGAAATGAAGGAAAAGCACAAAAGTGTGTCTGCACCTAAAGATGGGGGGTAGAAAAAATACAACTTTAAGACTCAAAAGGTTCACTTCAGCTGCCCGAGTGGCCCCAGAGGAAAATTCTTTGTTGCCAAATACTTTCCCTTCCACAGCCCCATTATTTTTTTCCACTTAGTATTTTCCCTTAATGGTTGAATCGTTTAACACCACATACAAAGTCGGATCTGGCCGCTCTGGGGCGATTCTGGGTTGCCATGGCAATGAGGCCTGTCTCTCCAAATTAGGACATTTTTCCTGCTGCCTCTTCTATGCGAGGCTTTCTCTCATCTCCTTTTCTCTTGCTCTCCCTTGATGTCTGAAGTGCTGAGCGCTGCCTCCTCTCTCGCAGGCTCCCTGAAAGGGATCAGACTTTGCCCGTCTGCATTAATTCCTCTGAAGCCTGTGCCAGCCTAGCGTGTGCCAGCTCCAGGAGGACCAACGTTCTGCTCCTCAACAAACCCATTGCTGGATGAGGGCGAGGAGGGGTAGGAGAGGTGTAAAGGTGATGAGGTTGTCAAGGGGCGGCAATGTGTGACCATGGAGTGCTCATTCCCTACTCCGTACACCATTGCCTCATCTCTGCCTGGGTGCTGCTGGGGCTGTCTGGAGCTGGGTGGTGGGGTGAGAGCTGCTTAGCTTAAAATGTATCTTAGGACTAGTGGAATAAACGTGGTCCAAACATAAATGTGCTGGCATGTACAAATCTGTCAGACAGCTTTGGCTCCCCAAGGTTCCAACGTCTGTGGGGCAGGCACCGGCAGTGAGACCACAGGCGTCATCTGTCTCTTCTAAGCGTTGTGCTGCTGGATACGCTGAGCTGTGCCTGGTATGTGTCAGTGCGCTAAAGCAGACAAGTGGCTTTGCACCACTTCTACACCTGTATAATCCCCTTGCTGGCTTGAGATTTGGCATGAGTCAGACCCACCTCAGTTTATTCTGGCTGCTGACAGACTCCCAGGGCCCCTGTAGCAGCTGGGATTAGTCTGACATAGGGATGCCCCCGGCCAAACTGTCTTCCCTGGGCTATGCCTCCAACCCAAGGGAGTACGAAGAGAAAGGAGTTGGCACAGGTAGCACTAGGAACTCACAGAAATGGAGGCATGCCCGTAGTGGGCAGGTCCAGTGTCCTGGAGGAGTGTTGTTAAGACGGTGTGAGGTGACACGTGGCAGAGCAGTACGGTCCAGCATTTTGTACCCATTAGGGCAAAAATGAAAAGGTGATGTGATGAGGTTTCCTTGCTCATTCTTCCCCTGGCCAAATGGACTACTACCCCAAGGCCAGTTTTCAACCTTGTGGTATATTTTGGGACTTTCATGTATAGCAGAAGGCAGAAAATCAGTCAAGGGCAAAAATAATGGATTGTGGATGTTTGGAGTGGAGATGAAGGTATAAATTTAGGTTGAGAAGATGACTGGTCTCAAAGCCTGTTCTGTCCTGGCCATGGTATGACATTGCTGTTTTTCATTAAAGATGCTCTGGAGCTGGAGGCAGTTGGCTGTGAAGAGCGTAGCAGAGTGATGTGCCATGGCTGAAGTCCTTGGGCTCAATCCCAGGTGCTCTGCATCTTTGGCTGCCGTGGGACAGCAGTAATATCCCGCTGGACTGATGGGGTGGTCAAGCATACTCCTTTTCTCCAGGAAGTCAGAAGTCTTGACTCTGTTTAATGATGTAGTGTTTAAATAAAGAGATGGGTGGACTTGTGAATTGGTTTGATGATAGGTAGGGATTTCACTATAGTGTCCCAGTAGACTTAAATTTGTCCAGTAAATGCTAATTTAGAAACCTTTTTGTAATGATGTATCAAGTAGTTTAGATCAAAAGCTGGTTTAGCCCACTGTTCTGCATCCAACATCAACTGATAGAGGATCAGTTACTGATCTTTCTTCAGAATACGTTCCAGGAACCACCAGAGTTATGGCTCAGGACTTTCTAAGCTAGTTGGTGTAGCTTTGTATGTAGTAGTGGTGGATGGGTTTTTCTTCCATACACTTAACCACATGCATATTCTTGGCACTTGTGAAACCCCTGCATGTTTTTAGCCAAGAGACAAGGAGTTTCACCACTTAACTGCTTATGGGGTGAAGAAGTTCTTCTTTGTTGGAAACTTGCCATTTGGCATTCTTGTTTGATATCCCCTCATTCTTTTACTGGAGAAAAAAAACTAGCTAACAGCCATTCTCTCTTCACCTTTTCTTTCCAGTCCCTGATTTTAGAAGTCCTTACTCCCCCCTAGCTGTCACTTTTCTGCAGGAGGATTGTAATTTGTTTAGTTGATTCTCAGGAAGACCTTCTCCAGTTGTGTCATCCATCCTCATATTCTGCATCCCTTTGGGGAAGAATTTCAAGAGACTCTCCTGTGGGAACAAGGAATATCTGTAGACTGTGGGTATTACTTGCAGTGTCTAACTGAGCTGGCCCTGACACAGATAGAACATGCCCTGTGCTGTCCTGAGGGATTGGTTTTGACTCTGCCCTCTGAGATGCGAGTAAGAGGTGTAGGTGCCCATCACTGTTTCAAGGGCAGTAACAAAGGTGATGGAGCCAAACTGTTAATGGTAGTGTAAGGAGAGGCCATAGTAGCTCCTTGGACATCAGGAAAAAAATGTTCAGTAAGAGGGTAGTGCAGTGGTGGAACAAGGGCCCCAAGGTCCCACACAGCTGACCAGTGTTCCAGTGTTAGTGATGCTCTCGTTACGAGCAGATCCTTCAAGGATCCTGCCAGCATTTCTGTGATGCCATGAAGTGGCATTAAGATGCTCCAGAAGTGGTATGTGAGTCTGAGGTGCAGAAACTTTCTAGAATTGCCCTTGTGGTACAAAAACTCTTCATGACTCTTTTCCCCCCTGGTGATTTCAGTTTATATTGGCATTGATCTATCAGATTTTTGTCCCTTTGCTGCTCCCCTCTAGCAAGCGCAAGGCAAGGTTTTGGGCTGTGATGCTGAGCCTGTGGGTGTTCAGCACTCTCTGACCCAGGAATGGGTCCTGTATTCCTGGGAAGCCGCCATGTGCTGAATTGCTGCTGCAGAAGAGCCCTGATGTTACTGTCAGCCTCCTGCCGATGGCACACCAGCCCTGCCTGCCCAGCTGCAAGGAGATGCTCCAGCAGGTCCCTGCTAGCAGAGAACAAGGCATGGGGCATGACTTGGAGCGAGCTTGGCTTGCTGGGCAGAGCAGAAGCTGGGTCACAAGGGGGGATGCAGCAGAGGTCTTGCAGAAACAACTGATTCCTGAATCATTGTATGCTTGGGAGATGGAAAAAACAATTAAAAAGAACAGAGCAAAGGTCCAAACACTTCCTGTAATTACAACAGGTGTATCTGAAGCTTCCTCAGGTGATGAGCAGGTTTTGTTGGTGCAGGCTGAAAAGAAGGCTGAAAACTTAGGTACTTTGGGATGTGCAGGGAGGATGCTTTCCAAACACCAATTCTGCTTCCTAAACTTTCAGTACTTTCCTCTTCTAGTTGTTCCTGAGGTACCCTGAAACTTGTCTTTCTTGTATTGCTATTGTTTCAGGTGCTTGCCCTGTCTGGAATGCTGAGATAGCTTCAGCAATTGGAATGCGCAGGATTTAAAGACTGAATTTCTAGTCACCTTATTTTATGTCTGCCCTGACCCTAACTGGTTCTGGCCCCAGCATCTTCATTGTTGTGCTGGTCTTGTATCTGTATGATTTAGAGAATATTAAGATTGAAAATGAATGGGGAACAGGAAAAAGTATCTGGACTTAACAAAATACTGGTGAGCTCTGTGTGTATGTCTGGGAGAGGTTACTGTGAAAATAATTTGTTCTGAAAGGGTATGGGGCTTGCAGAATGGAGGAGATTTCAAAGGCTTTAACATTAATCATGCTACATTATACATGTAAATGCCATTATTAAAGGCTTCTGGGTATTTCAGCAAAAATAATTAGAAGGAAAACTTTGGGGCAACTTGTGTAAATCAAACCAAGAGAATGAGCTGATGGCAAGAATGAATAATTATTCCCTTGCCTCCTGCTGCATCCCTGCCTTAATTTCTACTGCATTCTTTCCCCCAGTCTAGAACAAACAAATAGCCCCAGAACAAAACAAGAACAAAACAGGAGCACTCGGTGCTCTGAGCATCATCTGGAGAGAGGGAACGGAAGTTCTCTCTCTGAGTAGCTGGGAGAATTGAGAGAGGACTAAGGGGAAAACAACATGAAGAAACTCTCAGGCCTCCCTAGAAATGCAAATAATTCAAATCCATGCTTGTAAAATGCAATGACGAGTAAGACAGGCAGGTAAAATTCTTGCATGTAGTACCCAAGTGCTTGAAGTTTTTGCCAGAGGGGAACATTTTCACCCCCTTGATTTCCTTGAGAAACAATTCCCTTTAAATTGGATTGAAAAATGCGAGATGACTCTTTATGTGTGGATTACTGCTACAGGATGACTGCCAAAACAGTCAGCTACAGTGAACAAAATAGGAAATATAATTATTGTTGCAATTTCAGATCACAGAGGAAGAATTGTAGCTGCCTCTAGGAAAAACAGAGACGTAGCATTTGAAGGAAACAAAATTTTAATTTTGCCAGCCATGAAGTCCCACAGGACAGAGCTCATGGGGATGAGGAGAGCTTTTAAAAAAAGATGAAGCTGAGACTGCAATCCAGCGTGTGTGCGCAATATCCACACACTTCTGTGCGGCATAAAACGTACGGGGATGGCACACTTGGATTCTGTGTGCTGATACAATGTGCGTGCCTCCAGCTCCTCGGCAGATCTTTATGGACTCCGGTGAGGCTCTTCCCAGGCATGGCAGAAACTGCTGTGCAGTCAGCAGTGGGATCAGAGCCCAAAGCAGCTAAATGCTGCTAACCAAAATAAGGAGGGAACCAGAGCCTTTGGATGGAGATAAAGGGAAAGAATGAAAATATGAGTCCATCTACGAGTTCCCCTTGCAAAAGCTTGTGCTGATCATTTGTCATTTTAACTGCGATTGGCATTTTAAGGGGCCTGTTTCACTTTGTTGTTTCTTTGGGGACAGGCACTTAAAGTATCTGGAGATCATAGGATGCGAATAGCATATGAATAGATGCTCAGCATACTGGTGTATATGAAACACTTCTAGATGTATAGTGGAGCTGGCTGAAAGGTTTTTTGGTGGAACAATTCTCTGCTGCGAGATGTTTATTTTACAGTATTGAAAAGTCCCCTGGGAATGTGTCAGGCCTGTCATAACTGTGGATGGAAATGAGGCAAGTTGGTCTGTCTGCAGAGGGGCCGTGCAGCTCTTCCAGATCCCTCGCCTGCCAGCTGAGTAGATGACAGGCTAAAAACCCCCATCTTTTTATCATCTCCTGAAATGGAGTTTTTCAGGTATTTCTTTTTTGTAAATTACATCAAGCTTTTGACTTTTCATATATGATAATGGGAGAACGTTTTACTCTCCAACTACAAACAAACCAGCAATTCTGGTTTCTCGGCAGCTCAGGAAATGCAGCACAATTACTCCCATGTGCCCCTGCAGGACCAAACCCACTGCTGAAGTGCCCCTCAAGCTGCTCTGAGGTTCCTTTCTCATCAGCAAAAGCCTAAAACACACAGGGCCCATCACTAGCGAAACTCTCACCCGATTCTGGCAGTCTGCAGTCTTCTCAACCTCACCCCCCCATCACCACCCACTGCACAGATGCTTTCCCATCCTGAGGACATATTTAGGTGCAGGGTATAGGGTGGGATGGGGCAAAGAGGAAGAGCTGGCTACCTAAAGAAAGCATTGGGGGTGGAGGAGAGTGGCAGAAAAATATTATGTATGGTTCCCTCAATGTTTCTTTCCCTGCGGGAGTCCTCCCATTGGTCTGAGGCTTGTCTGAGCCATCTCTACCTCCATTGCACCCCCTTGCTGAGGACCATATTCTTTCTTCTGAGCAGCAGCGGTGGCCTGTGGATCATGTAGGGGGAGAGAGGGGAGGAGATGCGGCAGCGGGGATTTGTGAGTGCAGGATAATACAGTCTGTGACAGCAGTACTGGGGAGACAGAGGCTGTGTTTGCTAGGAGCAGTGAGAGGACGCTGAGCTGAAGCTGTCAGAGATCTGGGGAAGGCAGGTGGGATGGGGAGGCAGGATGGGCAGAGAAGCAATGGATTTCCATTCTGAGGACACGCGCATCATGTTAAGTAGAGGGGCTGTACTTGGTGCTCAGCGCTGACGTCTTGCGTAGCATCTTACTCTGCTGTGTTCAGTGGGAGCCTGTGTGGGTCCAAGATGTCATGTCTGCATGAGTCTAGATAAAAAAGTCATGCTTTTTGACTTTGCTACAATATGCTGCTGTCTGGGCCTGGTATAGCTAAACCACGCCTATGAAAAAGTTGTATCCTTTTCCCATATAGGTCTCTGTTCTTTCTAAGTCCTGAGATGTAGCACAGTAGGTAGGAGAGAGGTGTTTTGCTTGAACTCTGTATGGTGATTGTCCAGGATACTTACAATTTTACCTTCTGCAATTAGATTTATCTGCAATTTGACGCATTGTGTGACTGTGAGCAGGGTGACCTTTGCGGATCTTCTCGGTCATTCTGCAAAGCAATGTCAGTCCAAACTACACTGCTGTAGATAATATCCAGGGAATATGGGGGTGCAGAAATGACAGCTGTTTGAGGGGCATGGCTCATAAAATAACTAAGCCAGATGTGCCTGTTAAAGAGGGTCCATTCTGAAGATGTGCATGGGTGACTGAATCTGCTTCTGAAGTTTGAGGATGGCCAATCACTCATCAATAGCATCTGCTTGTGTTTCTGCATGACCAGAAGTCCTTGGAAAATGGAGTGATCACCAGACCTTTCCAAGAAAGGCTTGGCCATCACTGGAAATGTATTCTAAAACAGGCCATGCATGGGCAAATTCTGCACATAAGGTTAACATTGAGTTTTTGTGTGCTTCATTTTGAGTGGCTTTTGACTAGTCATTTCTGAGCTGGCTGAGCAAGCCCTTGCACAGAGGACGTTCTTCTGGGCTTGTGGGGACATGCAGCTATAAGACGCTTTGGCAGGACCCAGCTGTTGTGTTACAGTGATGGTCCCCTTACTCCTGTGGAGCAGGCTGTGAATGGATGCTGAATGAAGCTGGCTCCTTGGCTCTGAGCAAATGCTGGAAAGCACATGGCATCAGGAGTAAAATGAGCTAAGGAAACATGCTGAGTAGAAGAACAGAGCAGACAAAAACCTTGCCAGAGCTGAGCCTCTCTGAAAGTGCAGGTGATGCAAGGGAACACTTGCATAGTAACCGACCCTAAACCTGCAAGCAGAATCAAAAGTGTGGGTAGCTGGGAGCATGGGCTGTTCTTGGGGGATTTCAGCCATCTGAGGTTTCATTTGGAATGGGAGTGTATAAATGGAATGATCCTTCAGTCAGTACAAATTCAACCTGTGTCTTTGAACCAGAATATTAAAAAGAAGACAAAAAACTTAAGAGGGCTTATGAAAGCAAAAGGGATGAAGATCCTGTCTGGCACTTCTGAGAGGCTAAACCAGTCCATGTTAAAAGATTGGATGGTGGTAGGAGGGGACAATACTCAGTGAGGGTGACTGAAGAAAGAACACGGGCATGAGACTTTCCTCAGTAAACCCTGTGTTTTACTGGAACAGTACTCTCAGTTTCCTGGGGGAGGAATCACAGAGTCCAGAGGGAACCTGGGTTTGGTGAGGAATGTGATGTGCTGCAAAAGGAGATATCTGCAAAAAGCTCTCTGGCCACCTACCTGCTTCAAAGCCAGCATCCACCAAGAATGACATCAGGAACTACTGATGTTGTAGCAAACAGCAATAACCAACACAGTGCCAACGTTTGAGGGAAGGGTGTAAGAACTGCAGTGCTGTGCTTTACTTTGCAAATATATTTCCAGTATAGTTAAAGAAGATGCCAACATCATCATTAAAACTGGGCAGCTCTTTGTAGCTGCAAAGGACAGTTTTGCAGTAGCAGCTGATTTTGTTGTCCACGTCAAAGCAAGCGGGTACTTCTTGAAGTCAAGTTACATAGGAGTATGTTAGTCTGATACCAGGACATATGACATTGGCCATGAAAGCAAAAAGGGCGAAAGTAAGTGTAGAGTAGGGAAATGCAGGATGTATGGGTGTGAGTTGGTCTTTTGCAGGGTAGTGGCTCAATTAAAAGCCCACAGATCTTGAGAAGGAATGATCCATAATACAGTCATTGTAAGGTTCAAAATCAGCTCAGCTGAGGTCTCCTCAAGGTACCACTTGAGGATATTTTCCTGGGGTGAGGGAAACTGCCTGGCTGTAGGGTATAGTGGCAGGAGCCAAGTCAGCACATGATTCATGACCCTAGAAAATTCTCTTTTGGTTGTAAGTGGAGATTAGAGTAAATCACAGAGTTTATTCCTGTGGAAATCATCAGGTGATGAAGTGTGTAAAGCTGGACACATAGGATCTAAAAGAGTAAATAAATGTCTAAGAATAGATCGGTTCCTGCTACTGTGAGGGGAGGAATCCTGATATCAAGGGCATGAACGTTTAGATAGTGGAGATTTTGAGCTGCATTAAAACTCCATAAAGCTATTATCAGATGATCTGAGAAGCTTTGTGAGGAACCAGTACTGATGTAGTGTAAATGACATACTTCGAAGATTTGTTAATGCAGATAGATCACAGTATTGTCAATACTGCCCCACAGACAAGGAAAAACCACTACGATCTTCGTAAGAAAAATCAGTGTCTCATTTAGTTTCAGCATCTCTGGTCTTGACAGTGCTTCTGTGCCAAGATGTCCAGTGAATACGAGATGAGAGACTGAAGATTACATGAAGGTAATTTAGGGATTTAAAAGGAACTTGAGAGGGGCCAAAGAGGTTTTATCCTGAGATCAGAAGAGCAGTGATGTTGAAGAGGCTGTCAAAGCTTTTCACACACGTACCAAAAATGTAGGCCATGTCGAGTGAAAGAGTTAGCGGTAAAAGGAAAACTGGCTCCTTGCAGCAAAGTAGCCACTGATCTTTTCTTGCTGCCTGAAAAAAACCCCCAAACCACAAAAATAAAACAATTCAGTAAGTACTTGTCCTAAGCTATTATTCTCACTTCCTCGAGTTAACCTTATTAGAAGACACTGCAGCTAAGTAGGTGATCATGCATACCAAATTTGTTTTTCCAGGCACAGTACACCTGACTTGGTAACATCTGACTATAGGCCAGTTTAGTAGGCATGAATTTTAAGTAGTTTGCATGGATTTTGACATGTAACTGCTAGTTTTCTTCATCCATGATTTAACAGATGGGTCGAAAACCTCATTAAAATAATAAAGAACAGAGTGAAAAGGATGTGGGTTATAGTTTGATCTGTATTAAGCTCTTTTAAATCACAGTATGGCATCAACAGAGTGAGAGTTGCCTCCTGCAGGCTTTTTGTTCAACAGAAAACTAGAGTCCGGAACTGGGGTCAGAGTCGCTTGGGATTTGTAGTTAGTTATATGAAGGAACAAGTAAGGCAAAACAAAAAGCTCACAGCATTTGGAGTCTGAGACGCATCCTTTCTTCATGAAAGGATATTATGCACATACATGCTGGAGAAGAAAGGCTAGAGGTGGGCCTGATGACACAGGAAAATACTCTGTTGTTGTAGGAGACTGTCAGGTCAGGTGGACGCATATGATGGAAGACGGGTGATCTTCTTCACACTCCATAAGGGAATGCAACGAATCGGTCATTTTGTTCAGCAAGGCTTCAGATGAGTTACGGCCACAGCAGGCAAGAGAGATGTGGCCCTGGTCACGACGTGACTGATAGACTCAACGCTGTTCCGCACATGGAGAAAGGATGGTTCATGTGACAGCACAAGTCGCCTCAGAGAGGAACGCAATGTGCTTGTTTGAGTAGGCAGTGGACTGGTTATAAATATGTAAAATTTGGTATTATGTTGGTATTTGTTGGTTGTTGTTATTCTGACGCTTGCTTGGGAAAAGGAAGATGTGAGGGTCTGTGCCCTTGACGGGCTCTGACCTAAGGCTGTTAGAGCTGGTCCCTCTCCCTTCCAGGGACTTGCTTTGCTCCATGCATGTCAGATGAGCACTGCCATTTTTGACAGTACCTAAAGCAGCTCTGTATTGTTGGCTGCAGGTGATTTCCAGCCCACTCGGAACAAAGTTTTCTGGCTTATCCTGGTAACACAATATCCTTTTCCATAATCATACCAGAGACCAGGGGTTGGTAAAGCAGAGAGACTAGATTTCTCTCTCACTCTGGATATGGTTCTTCCCTCAAGACCTATGGGGGAGGGTCATACGAAGAAGCTTTTGCCTTTTGCTCCCCATTGGTTAGGTCTTGACTCTCACTTGCTTCTCTGGTGCTGCCCTCTGAAATCTACACCTTTATTTTTTTGTTATGTTCTTGTGGGTAGATGGTTGTAGCACTACAACTCAAACTCTTCATGATGACCAAGGCTGTTGTGGACTGACCCATCAAGTTTCTGGGTGGACCTCTGGCCTCCCCCCTGCCAGTGGAGATGCCTTGCTAATGCTCATAGGCTGTATCTTTTAGAGATGTTGAAATGCCAGCTCCACACACGTTGTAGTGTGCACTTCCCTGAGCAGTCAGCGGATGTAGGGAGGAAATAATACGTATCTTGCATACACCGATTGTCTCACTTCTCCCTCCATTTTATGGAGCCCTTGTCATGAGGTATTTTTTTTCAGTATGAGCCATAGGTAGGAAGAAAAAAACCAACAAAAATAACACCAAAGTCCCCCAAAATGGAAAGCCTGTTCTGTATTCTAACAGTCAATGAAATCCTTCACTTTTGGAAGCTGTTGTTCCAGGCAGACAAAGGAAGATAAAAGAAACCATTGCATGAGATTATTGGGTTTGCACCTTAATATATTACCAAGCAAAATTTTACTTGTGTGATTTCAAGTTGAGGAATTTTAACTGTAGGTTTTTCTACTTTTATGTATGGAAGGGGGTGGGAGGGGAAGGAAGTATGCTATTAGTATTTGTCTTCAAAGGACAGTTTTACACATTATGGTCTAGGGAGGAGCAAAACAGGGTCTTGCTTTTCCTATGTAATGCACCCTTTAATCATCCAAGACATACAAGGAGGTCTGGGGGCTTGTAGTGTGGAGGTGGGTGCTGGGGAGGAGCAGAGATGCTTCAGCCGCAGAGGGGCCTGAAGGCACAGATTCGCAGAGTGCGGTTTCCATGGCAGTGCTATGGAAACCAGGTTCTGCTGCTCACTGCTGCTCAGGGTGGAATTTCAATGCTTCATGCAGCCCTGGTACCCGAGAAACAGCAAACCTACAAACAAAACCATACCAAACCTGTAGATGCCTCGTCAGAGCACACTTTCTCATTCAGCCTGTGCGCCCTGACTGCCACCCTGGGGGAGGCAACGATGAACAAGCCCGGATCAGCTAAAATTAGACCTTGTTACACACCTGGGTCCCTGCCTCCATCTGGGCCCCTCAGAATAGTTTTGGAGGTTCAGATAAGTTTGGTTTGCTCTAGAATCTTTGATCAGCATGCTGTTATATGTGGGCTGCTGAATGCAGTCTGGAAGCAGAGTGGTTATATTGCAAAGAGTGGGGATGCATAGGGCTAAGAAAGACCTAAAGCAAGGAGAGCTGTCTTCTGCTCTTGCATCATCTTCATGACCTTCTCTGAATCTCTTTGGGTTCTCCATGCCTCAGTTTCCCCATTTGTAGAACAGAGATGCTGATGATACCTCACCATAGGCCAGGCAACTTTGACTTCACTGGTGAGTGCAAATATTTGGAGGATTTGGGCTACTGTGAAACTTATTTAATGTTTGGAAAGTATTTTGAGGCCCTCTGATGAAAGTGGTTAGAAAACTACCAAATTTTTCCAGCTTCTAGATCAACAGCCTGTAAAAAGTTGTACTTAAAGCTTATATAGGCCTCACCCTCATGTTCCCTGTGATCTGTATTTCTCCTGCAGGATGGAGCACTGGTACTGTGATGCGGTAGCACACGGAGACTGGAATACAGTAGCAATTCTGGGTGCATTAGGCCTGCAGTACTAAAAACATCCCTTGCACAGAAAGGAAAAGAAAAATAGCATAAAGGTTGATCTTTGATTTTACAGCCTTTCAGTGCTGGCTGACTGACCAGTGTAGCTTGAAACCCAGCAATCAGTTTAGCCTACTTAAAATTTGCAAGTGGTTTTTCTGGGATGCTGCTGAATATGTCCCTATGCCAGCAATCATGTCCAAGCAACCTTTGGCTCGGAGGTCAGAGACAGAAGAAGCCATAGGAAGCAACCCTCTACCGTCTCCCATCCCACTTCTTTACCAGCAGTGCCAGTTTGGGGCTCCTGAGCTCCTGGATGGCACCTCCTTGGGGCAGGTGGATGCTGAAATTCACTGGGTGCTTCAAGAGCATCCCTGGGGCATCCCACTGCCCTCTCCAGGCTCTCCCTTCAGCCATCCCAGCAAGTATGGTACACCACATTGGGTCAGTGAGTGCTGTCCATGTCTGTGGCGAGGGACCACAGTGTCTGAGCGTGTGCCCTATGGAGCGGAAGAGCACATAGCTGCCTGCGACGGCACTGACGTGCACAGTCACAGCTGTGCGGTTCGTGATGCTGCATGGAGATGAGAGGAAGCGGGGAGGGAAGTGTGGGTGCTGAAGGTCCCATGTGCAGGTCCACTGGTCTGCCAGTTGCCTTGGGGAGTGCTCCCCATTCTGCTGCATTTCTGTAGTGCTCAGAGAGCGCCAGGCAGGGAGTACATAGCACCTCACAACCTTTGAGGGCCGTCAGGATGATGGTAATAATAAGCGGTAACTTGCTGCAAGAGCTGTCAGCCTTATAAATGCCAAGCCTATGACAGTAACAGGATGGGCCTTAGTCATATGTTGGGGGCAGGTTCTTGGAGAATCCTTGGGGGGGAGGGCCTGGCTGCATTGTCAGAACAGCACCCCCTCTCTTGCCAGGGATGCAGACGAACCAGGGGCCAGCTCTTATCCCAAGAGCAGCCTTCCCTTGGGAATCAGCTGCCCCTCTCCCCCTGCAGAGGAATTGCCTTCTGCTTAATAAATGTCTGCTTGTAATATTCTGAAACAAGGAGGCTAATCAAAGGCCCTGTTCTGTGGAACAGGGATGCTAAGTGACAAGATTAATTTCAGTAATCAAGCAGCTTAATTTGGACATTTTTTCCCCTCTTCTCTGTTGCTGATGGAAATTGAGGCAAATCTCATTCTGGAGAGACACTCCTTCCCTGCCTGGTAGCACCACTCTCCAGTACTTGGAAATGGTTCTGTAGGGACCAGAGGATGGGGGAGAAAGAAGAGAGGGGCAGGAAAGGGTCACAAAGGACAGTATCAGAGAAGGTGTGTGGACTGCTATGACTGATGTTTCTTGAGCATCTTTCCTCTGGAAAGCTCCCAAAGTGTTTTATAGACTGCATCGAAAAGGCTCCAGTCAGCACTGAAATGCAGTCATCTTGGCTGGATTGCAGCAAGTCTTTGAAAGGACATGGAAATTTGTCCAGGAGAGGGCAGGCAGGCAGGAGGCTATGATACCACCAAAGGGACATAATTAGACAAGAGCCTGTGTGATGGGGTGGGACTTATCTGAGACACACCTGTAGCTGAAAGGTCTCACTCCTGTAATTAAGAATGAATTAGCCTTCATCCTTCAGTGATGTGGCACACTGAGGGTCCCTTTCCTCAGCTCAGCCAGAGCTGGTACCTCCAGCACAGATTCCAGCAGTGCTGGGGCCTGGCTGTCCTCCACCTGCCCAGCCACCGCTGCTGCCACCTCACCAGGGCCTCCTGCAGGACCTGGCATGATGTCACTGAGCTCTGATGTCATGTCAAGCTGAGAACGCTTGTCAGTGAGCACTTAAGGGACCTCAGCCCATCTTGCCCTTTCCCTGGTGACAGAGGGTGGTGGAGGCAGCTGGTGAAAGGGTTGGGAGAAACCCCAGAAAATGTGATTTATGGTGGAGCAGGAAGAGATTGTTCCTGCTTTGGTCTCCTGAGGAAGCCCTTCCTTAGCAGGCAACAGATTCCCAAGGGATATAGTGGAGCTTAGGACTGGGTAAAGCCCTAGGGGTGTGTTTTCTCAGGGGGTAGTTTTGTGCTGGCCTAAAGGTGAGGTGTGTTTGCAGGCTGGCTGGAGAGGACAGTCTAATAATAGCTATTTACTCATTCAAATGCCTGTGATCTGAGGAAGCCTGGACAGGCACCCAGTGGCGTGTGACAGAGCCCTCCGGAGCGAGCGGAGCGGGTTTAAGGGAATGACGTCCTTGCCCAAGGCAGTGAGGTTTCAGGTCTGGCAGCTTTCCATGCTGGCCTCTCCAATCCCCCCCACCGTCATTGTGCTCCTCCGGTGCTGGCACCTCTCTCATGCGTCCCCCCTTCTCCCTTTCACTCCCCGCGGGGGGCATCTTTAACCTGACTGCACCCCCTGCCATCTTCTGGCAATCAATTTTTCGGAGACAATCCATGACGTTCCCGACCCCCCTCCTTTCCCTCTCCTCCTTCCCCTCTCTCTCTCTCCCTCCCACAGACTTGTTATTATGTACTGCAGCTGCCCGGAGGATTTTAAATAGACCCATAATCGCACAGCAGCTCCTCTTGGAAGTTTAAATATAACCTCCTTGTTAATCTTGTGCGTGGCAGCAGCACAGCACCTGGGGAAGGGAGGCATGGACAAGCACTAGGCCATGGCTTTACGTGAGGGCCAAGAGGGCTCAAGATTTTCTTTTTAGTGAAATTATCAGGAAATTGCCTTGTTTATTTTAACCAAAATAGCTCGGGTGCAAGGTGCCAAATTGATGATTTTTGCAGCACAAAATTCTTCTCTTAGTTGCCATCCCAGGTACAGCACGAGGGAGGGCTGTCCTGCAGCCCCCCTCCCATTTGCCCCGTTTTGGGCCAGTCTCTTACCCCTGCTGCAGGAAAGCCCCCCTGGGAGGCAGTGGGCAGCTTGGACCTCCTCCACCCTTTGCCTTCCTGTAACAGGGCAGCTGTTATGTGCGTTGCGCTGAAGGAGGTGTTTTGCAGAGATCAATGGGGCAAAGATCCTCAGATTCCTTCCCAAATTGTTTTGTGGTAACGGGCTGATTTCAGTCTCATTTCTAGCCTTCCAAATAACTGATTTACCCCTCAGACTGGAGTACGGTTTGCTGAACATCATAGTTTGGTGACGCTACAGACGAGATCGCAGTTAATAATGGATTTTCCCAAAGGACCTGTTCTAAAAGGGCAAATCTAGTGCTCTCTAGCCCATTAAATTTGGTGAGACACTTTCAAACAGTAACTGTTGCTTGTTGCTTTAGGCTAATAGGATCCCTACTCTTTCTGCATACTGAATGTAGCCATCTTCTCGTACAGAGGGACAAGGGATGCGCATCTGGGATCATGTCCTGAATAGCTGTGCTTCGGTTTGTTGGAGGGAGGATTGAGCTGGCTGCTCAGGGATCTGGGTTTTGTTTCATCCAGTCTGCCAGGCTGGTACATACCAGGAAGTTTGGTACACAACGACACCAGGAAGGTTGTTTCTCTACGTTAATTTCTTCCTTCATAATAAATAAATAAATAAATAAATGGGGACGCTGACATTTAATTTATTTTGAGCGGTGATATAGAGAACCTGAATATTATTATGTGAGTACCCAGAACAAAAAATAGTACTATTGATGCTAAATTATCCATCCATTTTAATAATCCAGCCATAGTAATTGCTAGAGCTGGGGGACTAATTCACAACACATAATTTATTCAGTGAATTTAGCTTCTTTTTCTGCTCATGGAATATCAATTGTGCAGATCATAATTTCCTCAAATTTATTTGAATTTATTCAGTGAACTTCTTGGAAAATATTTACTCTATGGATTGATACAGGCTGCATTACTTAATTATGGTTGGTCAGAGAGATCTATTTGGTATTGTTTCTATTCCCTTGTTGAATGAGCACACAAGCACTTCTGGCTTGAATACTTGCATGTGAACACAGAAGATGTACACTTCTGCAAGTTTTTGCACATTTCCATATATGAATATGCAGGTAAAACTCCTATGCAGGAGCATTGACAGCAAACACACAGAGACAAGCCAGGTCTAAGCAATTTTGCATTAAAAATATGAATGAATATTTTTAAAGGGCCTAAATTACTAGGACAAAAGTCTGATTTTACAGCAAAGTAACCTGGCCCTTGGTAAATGGCATCTTGAATAGCAATAATGGCGTGTTGAATCAGAACCTAATAATTTACCTCTTTGCCTCTTTCTGCTGCTCAGTACAATGATTTTCTGTAGTAATATAGTCCTCAGCTTAGATATATATTGTATGAAGACTTTTTTTTTTTATTAATCTGCCTGTATTCATGTGACATGTGCTTAAATGTGCTCATGGTCTGCAATGGGTAGTGCTTCTCTGAATGGGAGACCCGATTGTCTCGCTTCCATTAGTTATCCACTTCTAACCCATTTCCTTTGCTACCACCTCCCACATCAGAAATGAGATGAAGTGTAGTGTGGCTAATCTGAAGCTCTCTAAACCACAGAATTTTAAATGTTTCCAGATGTCTGGCTCTGGTTTATGGTGTAGGAGTGTTCAGGATCATGTTCATGAGGACATTTGTGCACACTTGGGAGTATTGTGATCAATGCAGAGTGGAGTAGGGGACAAGAAGGAAGAACTGGACAGGCTTGAGGACTATGGTATAGAAAGGTGAAATACACTGGTGTGAAGTCCAGGAACATGCAGATAGACAGGTCTACAGCACCTGGTTTGGAGCCACACGGTGGAACCCTCGCTAGATCTGAAGGATTTGAGCAGCAGAAATTGTTTGGAGAGTGCAGCACTCACATATTTCTATTCCTTCTAGCTGGTCTGGGTGACTGCACAGTCTGCTGGCATGTATCCTTTGTTACTCCTACACACTGATCCTAAAAACAATGGGATTATCAGTTTCAAGCAAATGAAGAAGTGGAAGTATTGTTTACTGATGTGATGACTGAGCCTTCGATATGAGACTTCAACATAAAAGGCAATTATGTTCCTAGGTGCCAGGCAGGATATTCCCTGTCAAGGCAGGGAAGTATCAGTATCACTGTAAAATGTTCTACTGTAATTTCCTCTGTGTACAATTCTGCATATAATTCCAGTTATCCCAATTACAGCAAAAAGGAGTCAGAAAAGTGTCTGGTTGGTAGAGAGAAGGGAGAACATGTTTTACAAGAGGAGAGTAAGTGTAGCTTATCTAACTGGCAAAATGCAGTCTGAGAGAATATAAAAGGCTGCCCTGCATTAAAACAAGAGTGAGGGGAACATACCTGGGCAGTAGGAGAGCTCTTCAAGGTAAAGGGCAGCTAGGAATGAACTGTCCAGGAATGGGTTTCAGCAGAAAGTCACTGCTACAGAGAGGTTCTGCCCCAGCTTCCAAACCGCAGAGGGAAAGCAAGAAACTGAACCCTTTTTCAGTGAGAGCCTGTTACATTCCTGAAAAGCCTGATACGGAGAGGCTGTCTGGGAGACTGGGGCTAGGACATCCCTTCCAGACTGCTGTTCCTTAATTACATCAAACCCCATGTAGGCACTCTGTTCTTCAGAATTAAAAGGACCTTAATTCAGTTTAGTTCAATTTTCTTCTAAGGGTTGCTTTAATTTGGAAGAACTGTGTCCATTCAAGGCTAATGTGATTTAATGAATTCATGCTAAACTCACAACTTTAGTTAATTTGGATTAATTTTGCCAATCGTTCCTCAGCAGACAACCCTTAAGACATGTAGTAGAAACGGCCAAGAGATCATGAGCACTTCAGTCCTGCCGGTGATTGAGCCCTAAGCCGGCAAGTAGCTTTTCTGGCTGCAGGAGGCCTAAGGAACATCTGGCCATGTCCAACATGCTTCTCCCTGCTCCATGGGGAGGTGCCAACAAAGGTGCGAGCTCCCAGGCCCTGTGTCTTGCTGATTGTCTTGAGTTTCACCCCCTGACTGCAGGGGCTGAGCCGGTCGGCAGAACAGCCCTGGCTTATCCTTGTTCCGCGGAGAATTAGTTCAACCCCGTGGGCTGCGTGGGACAGCCTGTCCTGAAAGGTGGACTTGGTTTTGGTTGCAAGTGGTGTTTGATCCAGGGGATCCACAGATACCTTAATTCCCTGAACTGCACTCCGTTGGTTATCACGGCCAGCTTTCTGGGAAGAAAGCACATTTCTCAGTGCCGCCATTCTACGAGGCCTGCAGCTCGACTGTGAGGGGTGGCGTTACCTCTGCTACTGCTGGTAGTTGATGGATCCGTATTTACCTGTTTCTGTCCGGTACATCGTGAGCGGGAAATCTGCGATCCCTAATCTGCCGGGCTTTGGAAAGTGGGTGAGGATGACGGCTGGCAGGTCCCGGCAGCAGCTGGGAGCAGCAGGAGGATTTAGCGGTGCAGAGTGCGGCCGCTGCGGCCACCGACATGTGGGAAGGGACCCGTGCTGCCGCGGCTCTGCACGTTGCCATGGAAACAAAGCTGGATGCTTAATCGGGATGTGTGGATGTGGACGTGAACCCACCGTCTGCTGCTGTCCTTTCGGCCTCACCTCCTGCTGCCCTAGTCCCGGCTGGTCATGACGCCCTGTGGCCAGCGCAAAGGGGAGCAGATGTGGAGGGCCCCTGGGGGTGGTGGGAGAGGGATCCAAAGTGAGCCTGGGAGAAAAGGTTTAAGATGTTCCCTGAGGAGCATAGAGCAACCTCTGCTGAGGTGGTGAGGGCAAAGGGAGCCCGAGGAGCAGGCAGCAAGTCTCCCATGGCAGTTACAGTGGGAAGTACTCCGAGATATTGGGGTGTCTAGGCACTGCAGGAAGGGAGTGAGTCTTGAGGACGTCATAGCTATATGGCATGATGTACTCGTAGGTAGCACCCAGCAGGCTAGCTCCAGGAGTGGTACAATCATGTCATCACAGATTTAGCTCTGGCACTGAACTGAAACCACTCTTCAGCTTCAGGGATCCAAGCTAATGCTTCTTCAAGGTGTTGCTGTGCCTTGTGAGCTTACTAGGTCATCCAGGTTAGCTCTGGCATCTCTGACATGGGGTGGTGGTGGCATTACACAATCCAGGCATGGGTTGGAGAGGCCTTCCTGCGAGGAGGCTGTTGTTGGGAAGTTGAAGCAGTCATACAAAACAAGCTTATGCACATATGGGTGAGCAAAGAGATCTTGTCTATCGTATTCCCTCTGCATTGAGTGCATCAGCTGAGAAGAAAAATTTGCTAAATGAAAATCTTTTCAGTCATAATACCTAGCTCATTCAGTACCTGGAGGGGAGCACTTCAGGGAAAACCTAGAAGCTGTAGCAAAAGCTCTTGGCACTTCAAGAGGCAGTAATCTCCCTTCTGAGTTCATAAAGACTGCAAGATGCTGTTAAGCTCTGAGGAGGTGGTTTGGTGCAAGCTGTAGGATGGAAGGTGTTGCCTGCTTACAGTCCTGAAAAATCCCCTACCAAGACTCACCGGCAATGGGACCAGTTTACGTCTGCCGTCCCAGCAGAAGGGATTATGACCAGCCTGCCTAAAGTCCTCCTGCTACTTCTGTCTGAAATGCTGTTCATCTTTAGTTTAGACTGCAAACTGTTGGGCAGCATTGCTGTGCACTGTTAAAATGTTGCTGTCAGGGTGCCCAGAGGACTAAGGGCTTCCTTCATCGAAGTCCAAGACACACAATTGACCTTGTGTAAGGAAGTAAACTGCCCTGTTTAGAGGAGCCCTGAGAAGGGTTGAGTCCAAGGCCGGGAGGGCTGGTATGATTAATCTCTGCTGAAACAGACATGCTGGTGCTTTTGGAGTGAAGTGAAAATCTTCTGGGGACCCAATAATTTGCTTGTTGCGTAGAAATGAAATACGGAAATTATCAATGGGCTGTGCAAAGTCCCCCACAGCCGACAACTGAAGGGCAACTCAGGGCCCTCAGAAAGCTCCCTGTAAGAAAGGAGATTTAGGATCTTCAGCCCTTTATGTATGGGTGGAGTGTGTACATCTTAAACCATGCAAATATGTAAAAATATTGCACACTTTTCCTTCCTTGGATATCCTAGAGCTACATTATAGAGATGCCATGGGAAGGAAGGCCGGTGAGGGATATCTGTAAAGGTCATGTTTTCCCACTGCTGAATAGAGAGATTGTGTCCATAACCTACTGCTGAATGCACAAGGAGCCTGGCCACATTCTCAGTTCCACCTAGAGACTGTGGCGTGACTTGGAAGTTAGTGAGATTAGCCTGAGGAGTGAAAGGAGAAAGAGATCTGCTATCAGCCCTTAGAAATTACTCGGTAACATAACAAGAGCGAATGGATACCAAATGAGCGGTAGAACACTAGGTTGATATCTCCCATGCAGTGTGCTTCACTCACCAAGCATGCCCACTCTGCAAGGCTGCATGCCTTGAAGGGCACTGATGCCAAGATGAACATACATCGTTCTTAAACTCTCTTTCTTCTACTCTTAGCACAGAGGAGAACATCCTCTGAGATGAAGGGTACACAGCTACTGCTGCAGGCTCCTACGCAGTGCAGATGGATGCACAGTGTAGGAATGTACACATCCTGCATCCATTGAGATAACGAAAAGGTCGAGCTTCATGCACTAGCCACCAGACTTGAAGGAAAGGTTTTTCAGGTCAGTCCTTCTCAGGAGGCAGATATTCAGAGGTTTTTCGTGAAAAGGAGAAAAGGCACTTCTTCCTACTAGCAAAAATTTATCCTGAAGCTAGATGACCAGGGCGATGACTTTGTCTCAGCTTCCAGAATTGCTTAGCTGCACCCTGAAATAAACCTTTCTGTCGTTATACCCTTCTCACAAGCATTGCTTCTTCTGACTTGTGTAAAGGACAGACAGTTTTGGTGGGTGGTTTTGGGGGGGATTTTTTTTTTTTCCATTTTTAACCCAGATCATCTCAGTGTATATTAATTACTTGACTACTTGCCTCTATGAGAGAGGAATCCTGAAGGATTGTACTTTTTCAGGAAGAATAAAGTCTGTTAAAACCATGTCTCCAATGCTTTCACCCACAATTTGAAAGCATGCAAGCGCTCTTCCTCTGGGCTGTGGCCAGGGCTGTGTAGTGAAGCAGCCTGTGTAATCCCTGGCTTCTCTCTGAGAGCAGTAACCAGAGGCTTAATTAGCTCTGAACGCATGTGTGGTGATGTAGACACTAATCTTCAGTAAGGCTGGACTGCACTGTCACCTCATTTCATGAGGATCATTGTCAGATGCTAATCCACTTCAGGTGCTGCCAGCCTGAGGTGGAGTGGAACTGGCATATATGGAGATGGCAATTTGCCTATCTTGAGCCATCTTTGCTTGTAGAGTTGCCTATGTACACGTGCCCATGTGTATACATATATATATATATATATATATATATACACACACACACACACCTGCATGCACTGAAGAACCTGGAGGCAGCTCTGTGCAGAAAGACAGAAAGTAATGAGAGAGAGTAATACAAAGTGGAAGGAAAAGACAAAGCATCACAGCCCACGGCTCTTCCCTTGCATGAGGTGCAGTGCTGGACATGGCTTTTTCTTTCCCTTCTCATATCATTATTTATTCATCTTTGGTCACGGGCGCTGGCTAGGCAATGTTCAGACTGAATAGCTCGTTTCTCCACAGTTTGCTGTAGCTCCTGCTGATGCTTCCATCTACTTCCCACTCCCCCGTCGTGCCAGAGTGTGTGGTTAAGAAAGAGGACAGACAACAGGAGATGCAGGAAAACAAGATGCATCGGCTTTGCCTTTGAGTCAGTCAAAGAGCTATTTCTATAACTTACATGGCTCACCCTGGCTTTTATTTTCTTAGATGCTTTTGTTACTCTTATTATTAATGGCCAGCAAAGGCAAATTCTTTTGTGGCTCCATCAATCCCTTTCTCTGCTGTACTGATCCTCGACAGAAATCTCAGTGCCTCATGTGCGTTTGTGATCTTGAAAAAGATATGGCAGTTCAGTCCCAGCCTCAGGTTTTGTTTAAAAAAGTACAAAGCCTAATATAGATAGAAAAATTTGAATTCAAGTACAAAAAGAGCATCTTATTTATTATGCTGCTGCTTTTAAGTTATGTCAAGGGCATATTGAATATATAAATGGCACCTTCTATTAATGTGAAGGTAAGTGTAGAAAAAAAAAGTGAATTCAATTATGTCTGCTCCGGCACAGAGTTAAGCTGACTAGAAACAGGCTTGTTGACTTTCATCGCCCAAGCAAAAAGAAGTACAGACTGCAACTCACAGCACCCTTATTGCAAAGTCAGATGGACTGATTCCCTCTCCCAAAGCCTCTTCATCAAACCCTGAGGAGTGTAAATGTTCATGTGCTTACATCATGGAGATGGATATAATGGTCCTTACAGCACCAATCACTGTAGCAACCATGTATGTGAAGTGTTTCAGGAACTGTGGGGAAGATTGCAAGCCCTAGCTCTGCGAGCTTTCCCTGGTCCAGTCTTTTACCAAGAACCACTTCTAATTCATTGCAGTTCAGAAATGGCTTTTCCTTAAATAGGAAGTTTGTCACAATTTCAGCCTTAGTCTCATAGCAGCAAGGGGTATGGCAAATGGCTGTTAATCATCAGGGCAAAGAAAAGGAACTGAAGACCTGTGATACCAATACAAAATAATAGGAAGCAATAATTCAGCAGGTGTGGATTTGACAGAACATCCTGCAGATGTTTGGATGGGCATGTGTGTGTGCAGGGGACTTCATCTATTTGTGTTTTTTTCTGAAATGCTGTAGGAAACTTCCTATTGAGTTTCTGAGACTTAATAGATGGGAGCTCAAGAAGAACATTTGAGGAGGGAGCTTCTTTCCTTTGTAATATCTGTGTAAATAACTCCATGTGCTTTATTGGTCTCAAAGTCTCCACAGTGGGGAAGAGGAGAATCAATAATCGTTTAAAACTTTGTGAATCAATTAGATGAGCAAGACAGGCATGATAGCAGCTTCCCGACAGAGGCACTGCTCACTGGTTGATTGGGAAGGAGAGCTGGGCAGAGAGAAGGTAGGTGCTGCTGTGCTTTCATCCATCCCAGAGCACAAGAGCTATGGCCCAAGCTAGCTCTGATGGGGATCAGGTCTTCAAGCATGACAAATAAGGCTGCATATGGAAATCCTGATTGCTTGTTCCAGCCAAGGACTCTTGTAACACACTTCAGTGATATGGATGCTTTTGAAAGCAGCAGTTGGATTCAGGATTCAGGTGCAGTGGTTCAGGAATCCACCTCTGGTCCTTCTCTTCAGATTTAGAGAGTCCTCAGCTAGATCTGAAACCAGGAGTGTCACCAGGGTGGCGCAGGCTGGGATTTGGACGAGTTAGCTCTCCTGGCATGGAAGCTGTGCTGGGCATGAGCTGGAGTTTCCACACAGTGCTAACGTGTGGATGACTTGGGGCCAGCTCACGCTTTCTGTCCCTCCTGGTGCAGGCATACATGTTACGTGCTGATGAAGCAGCTGCTTGCCAGCAGTGTGTTTGAACAAAAGCAGACCAGGGTTCTGTTTCTTCACTTTGTGGCCAGGCTCTTCTATACTATCCTGGCAGCATAAGGCAGGTAGAATTCCTCTTAAAACGCATCACCCAGAGCTGCCGTCTCACCTGGTGCACAGCGAGGGTGCGACATTGCTCCTGTCCCAGCCCATGCTGTATAACAAAGGCCGGAGCGAGGTGGGGTGAGTCAGGTTTGGGAGGGCTCGCTGAGGAAGCAGCACCTCCTTCCCGAAGCCATGGGGTCTGACGTGGAGGGCGCAGTGAAGGGTAGCCTGAATCCTCATGGTCTCAGGAAGCTGTATGAAATGGCTGAATGCTTACTCCTGGGGTCAGGAGAAAAGTTGGGCTCACTTCTGAGTTTCGGGGCAGCCCCACGGCAGGAAGCCAGTGACCTGGGCTAACGGAATAAACCTGGCTGGATCTGTGGGACTGAATCCCCAGGTAAGAGCGGTGCGTGCATGCAGGGAAACAGCAGCACAGCGGCTCCACACCACGAGGGGGAAACGGCGCCAGGGAGCACGGAGGCGGCCAGGGACCAGCCCTGGAGAGGGAGGCCCGGGCGGGCTGGATGAGGGAAACCTCGACTTGACTCCTGCCTGCCCCTCGATTCCGGACACAAGAGCTCCGGGCGGTTGGTCCATCAGCCCCCCTCCTCTTCCCGAGCCTCTCTGCAGTCCCAGCAGGCTGCCGGGGGGTGTGCCCCTCTTTGGGGTGAGGGTAGCGACGCCGCGCCGTGCGACAGTGGGCTGCAGGCGCCGCGCGGGGCCGGCCCCGCCGGCTGTAAGGAGCTTACGGCCACGGCTGCTTTACGTGTGCGTGGTTGCCAGGGAAACTCCGCTGCTGAACTGGGGCCAAAGCGGTGCCGCCGGACCTTTTTTCCTTCCTTTTTTTTTTTTTTTTTTTTTTTTTTAAATTTATTTTATTTATTTAGTTAGTTTGCTTTTACCCAGAGCATCAGTTATGAAACCGTCTTAGAGAAGAAGCAGCCGGGTACGGGGCAGTGGGAACTCTGGACTCTGTGTCATGTACTCAGGTCTCAGCACCTGGTTTTCTCCCCTGCTAGGCAGCTCTACATGTTATTGGGGTAGTTTGTTTTGTTCTGGTTTTGGTTTTTTGTGGTGTTTTTTTTGGTTTTGTTTCTGAGTAAGAGATTTGGCAGAATGGATGAGGCTGAAGCCTTTTACCGCTCCTTGCCTTAAGGATAAGTGGAGGGCACATCTGCACGGGCCTTGCCTTCAGCTGCTCGCTCCCTTGCACTCTGAGGCAAGCCAGCACGGATCCAAAGGGTATGTAAGCTGTATCACTGCACTGAAAATGATCTAAACTGGTTAATAAGTCCAGCCTCTAAGAAAAGATTAGGTCCTGGCACAATATTACCTTAAATTGACTACTTTGCTTCAGCTGTGGCCTGGCCAGCTCAGAGCATGGGCACAGCCAACTTCACTCTGTCCATAAAGGCTGAGTAGACCTTGGCATCATCAGGACTGCAGGTGCCATGTGTTGGAATGCGGAGCAACTAACAGCCTTGCCTGCAGAAGGTTAATCCTTAAATAAGCAATGCGGAATTTGAGAGAAAGGGGGTATCACTACTTCATGAGACAGAAAGGGAGCGGGGGCTCTCCTGGACACGCTGGCCTGTCCACAGCTGGGCCACAGTGAGAGGAGATCTTCAGCTCCTGAGAGGCTCAGAGGCCGTTGGATGCAATCCTGAACTTCTAGGGCTTATCTAAACAGATTCTATGAACCTTTGGAGGTTCAGCTCGTAATAACGTTTGCTCCTAACAAGAGACCAAAGGCATACTTGATGAAATGGAAGAGCAGTTAATTTAGAAATGATAAAAAGAAGTAGTATTTCACCCTGGATAGTTGATTTGAGAAATTTATTCCATGACATCTTGCCAAATACTGTGACTGGGCTTTTTTAAGAGTGCTCGATAGTTTTATGGCGGCTGTTGATTAATATGGCTGTACCAATGACATCCCATTCAGCTTACAGTCAAAATTCAGTCCTTAGTCTGGAGGGTAAGACAGCCAGAAAAGAAGCCCCAAGCAAACACCATGATGTAATTGGATGGATGAGTAATGGGGCAGTCTGACTTTCCTCTGTTTTGGGCTGGGAATGTCAGGATATTAAGGCAATGTAGTGGGCTTGTCTGACCTGGGGCAAAGGAGCTAGGCCTGGGCTGTCCAGTATTGCCAGGGTATTATAACATGGCAGAATCTACCCAGAGTGACTGGTGGTTTAATCCATCCATGTAAGCTAATCAAACAAGGGAACACACGCATACGGAGGTGAAAATGGAAATGCAACAAGCCTGGTGTGAAGAGTGTTTATCCTGGCAGCTTGCTAACTGCTTTTCCCCTCTGTGGAACAGTGCTGGCATCCATATGTGATGCTCTGAGAATCTGGTATGGCATACCATCATATACCAGTCTGCTTTGACCAGTGATTGTGTATAGGATTCCCAAATGGTGCACCCTCTCCTTAGCCAAACAACTTTTGAGGTTTTTCTCTGAACTGTGTGTGTCAGGCAACGGCCTGGTATGTTTGACTCTCTCATCTTTTTTATTAACTGTATGTGGTATGGAGTGAAAAAATGCTGAGCTCAAGATTACAGAATCTAGGGTATCTTGTGTTTCCTGTGTTGCAAAATGTTTCGAGCAAATGATTTCTGTAGAGCCTTAAGTGGAAAGTGGAACTCACTTCTCTGTTTTCAGTCCCTGAGTCATCTTTAATCAGAGACCTTTTTATTGCAGCTCTCGGGAACTCCTTGGTGCCGGAGCACTTACACAGTTGCCTCTGGGCTAGGGCTGTGCAGCAGACCTGTTTCCACTGCTACCGAGCAGAGAGATTAACGTCCAAGCCATGATTGGGATCTGTGTATATGATGATATTTATGGGTGTAGTTAATGTCAACAAACATGTGAATCTTGGAACATTTGTTACCATTTACCAGGGTAACAAAATTGAGCTACACTAGCAACTCTAGATCCCTTATCACAGTTATTCTCTGTAGCCACAAGGGATTGTGGCTTCCAGAGGAGACTGAGGGAGTCAACAACCATTCTTCTAATTGCCACAGACCTCCTTTCTTGGCCACTTGTATGCCCTGCTTAGCAGGCATCAGAAGGACAGCAACATGCTCTCCTGTAAGAGTGGGCTCTTACAGCCCTCCACTGATTTATCACAGTATATCCTGCCTGCCTTTCCATCAGTGGGGACACCAAACTGGGTCTCTCCCTTTCACTCATCCACCAATTTCTATAATCACTTCTCTGTAACCATCATCTCTGAGCTATGTATCCTGTCAAAGAAGGCCAGTGTGTTCAGTAGTTATTATGAGAACAAGGGAGGGAGCTGGTAAATGATGCGGTTATGTAAACCATGTTTCTGCATCTAACTAATTTGAACTTCCCACTGATGGCACATTCCCAGGGCAGCTTGGAGGATTTTCACCAAGAACGATCCACTAATCAGTGAATCAGAGCACTGGGAAAGGATTGCAGGAGGTCGTCTGCTCCATCTGCTATGCAAGCCAAAATCAGTAATAACACAGGGAACCTGTTCCAGTAAGACTGGAAAGTTTTGAAATCAGCTACTAAATAGTATCAACTAGGCAGAGAGTCATTAAGAAATGACACAGTCCAGCATGCTCCAACCTTACTTTGAGTAGGTTTTGCCGTGAATATGTGCATTTGTGAGCGTGTATGTGAGAGAGACACAGAGATGCTGTTCTAGACACCAGTCCCACCACGAGGACATTGTGCTAGGGCTGTAGTGCCACCATGTTCTCATAGTTCCTACCGAAAGCACTCAAAGAATGGATTCACGCGGGATGATGCAGCTTGTAATATGAAAACCGGAGTTTTATTGTACTGAGTCGTTGAAAACTAAATAAAAAAATTAAATATGGGAAGAAAAAACAAACAGGCAGAAGATCCTAACTGCAGGCTTGCCTGAGGCAGTGATGCATTTGTGGTAAGAATAAACAGGAGTAAATGAACACTTAAGCAACAAAGATCCCGATTTCCTGTCAGATCTGTTATAGCAAACAGGACTCAGAAATATAGAAAATGTAATTATAAGACTTTGAACTGTTGCGGCATTTTCCATCACAAACAATAAAACTCCTAGTGAATCAGGTATCCCACCAGGACTGTGACAAATAGGTACACAGTGGTGTCTCCATTTTGAAGAAAAGAAATACAGAGGTAGGGAAATTAAAGTCTGTGTTTTCCTAGAAGTTATTTGGTGCTTGCTCACTCCTTTTTCCCCCACAAAATATTCGGTAGGCAGGGCCAAAGTCTAAACAAGGGGCAGCCCTGTGTGATTTGTCTGTAGGTCACAGAGGAATTTTGCATATCTGGACCGTACTAAAGACACACAAACAGCTTTTCTTCTAAATCAGGAGAATGAGAAGATGGCTTTGGAAAGTGATAGTGGCCTGAGTTGTTAGGATTTTATAGCATCCCCTTTGCAAAGGAAGGGCAGGGCAGCCCCCGGTTGTTGAATTACAGCTGCACAGGAAGCTTAATGAAGCAGCAAATGGGGTTAGATATACTGATGGTCCCAAAAGCCTAATAAAAAGGGGCTACTCCCAGCCCAGCACAAATTGTATTTCTCCTGCACCAGTGTGGAGATAAAAGCCAAGGGCATTTTGCAAAGCCATGGTTTATTTCTCCAAATGGGAGATGCAAACACGTGCTCTTGACTTGCTCCTCACTCACATTCCCTGTCCGTAACTTGACACACCTGGCCCTTGTGGGGTCTGGCATTTGGGCTGGAGCTAAAGGAACCTGCCACCAGTAGCAAAAATCCATTTGTGGCCCAGCTACCGGAGCATGGCGCACAGAAACAGGTTACGTGCTGCACGGAGGAAACATAACATGCTCATCTCCTCACTCCCCAAGTCAGCACTGTGTCTCAGTAGAAGGCTCTCTGTTTCCTCAAGATGACTGGCCCCCTGCAGCCCTTCTGGGGTATCTTGCCTTCCTCTGCTTTAGGGATGTTCTCTAGTCTGCCCCATGCCAAGAAGCGGTTTTGCTCTGGATAGTAAGATGTTGTTTGTAAGGCAGTAATGTTTTTGTTTGCTTGGGGAATCCAGATCGGCTGTTAGGAAGGAATTTGTGAGAAAATCACCCCGGGGACCTCTCCTGCCACATCTGAGGTAAATGGTTCGTTAAATGGCAGTGATTGGTTTCAAATGGTGCAGCTGCAGGAGGGCTCCTTGGAGAGTCACCTGCAGCCTTGCCATGGGCCTGCGCCTTGGGTGAGGTGTGGGTCAGGCCCGGCCTCCCTGAAACATCTGTGTGGGCCTGCCCTTGAGGGACAGAAGGCATCAGCCAACTTAGGAGTGGTGGCAAGAATACTTGGTTGTTCTCTAAACCTTGTGCCACCTGTGCAAACCCTCTTCTATCCACCTTGCCAGCCACCAGCCTCCAAGGGGAGGCTTCATGGTGAGTGATTTTGCACCTTCACCACGTGCAATCCAGCCTTCCCATCGATCGGAGGGGTTAAACGTGCAGGAGGAGAGGCAATGCGTGTCCCGGCATTGGTAAACTGGTCAACTTGGAGCAGATTTTCTGTGGGAAGCCATCTGTCAGCTGGGAAGCGGTGCTGTGTCAATTGATCGGCTGCACCTCCAGCTCAGCTCTGCAAGCTGCAGATCCCTGACCTTGCAGTGGGGGAGGACTGGGATCTCTGGAAGCGTTGAGATCTTGTGATGGAGCCTCTACGCGTTCAGACTGGGTGAGGGACACCCTGTGGCACCTCGCTGTCCCTTGCAGTAGTTTAGCTATGGAAAGCCTGAGCTTGCAGGTGAAAGGGCTGTAGGAGAAAGGCAAGCTTTTTTTTTTTTTTTTTCCTGTAGCTAGAGGATTGTATTTCACCTGGGTGATGTGCAGTGTAAGGGACTTCTGTTTCGAACTCAACCTATCCCTAGCCCAAACTTAAATCTGTCTCCCAGTGGCAATGTTTAACTGTGTTTTGGCTGTTCCAAGGTAAAAAAGGGTGGTGGAGAGTGTGAAATTTCTTCAGGAGAAAAGTAGGAGCTTGTAATATTCTGTAAAACCTTTAATATCTGGAGAGGTAAAATATTCCTTTCTGGTTTTAGACTGTAATAAAGCAATAATGATTCTATGGGGTATATGAGTGTAAAAAAGCTAACCCACCCCCCCCCTCCCCCCCCGATCTACCTCCTAACTTAAAAGCTTTCACTGTAACACCACAGTGAGGGCAAATTCCTGCACTGTCTGATAGCCCTGTAGCTCTCTGTCAGTTCAGCTCCTTCTCTTTTTCACTGACTTTCCATCAGGTGTGGTCAGAAATAAGGACAGGAAGGAAATTGTGGCTCTCAGGCAGTTTTCTTTTGCTTTTTGGGCCCCAAAAGGCACTCACTGAGATTTCCATCCAGCTCTATCAGCAATTCTCCTGATTTATTATGAGAGACTTTTTCTTCTACACTGTTGTCTGTCCTTCCTCCCTCACCCCTCTCTTTTTGGAGTGCTGAGTTGGTTAGGGAATGAAGAACATTTGGCTAGCCCAAGTATTGGGGTGATCAAGTGCCAAGAGACATCTTGGCAAGCCAAAAGCTGGACTGGCTTGCACCTCCTTAATGCTCTCTCTCGTTTTGAATAGAAGTTGCCTTTTCTTGCTGTTTCTATAATAAAAATGCAGGCAGTTGCTCATGAGCAATTATTACGTGCACAGCCAAGTGGTCTGTGCTGTTTGATTTAAGAAGGGGTGCTTATGTTTCTCAGTGGAGAGGAATTGTTTAGCTGAGTTGCTATAAAGCTATCTATTTGGTGTATTGATTTTTGATGTTCTAATACCGTCTGGTTAGTGAGGAGCTCTGGATTTCCTCCCTGAATTTTTGGGGCTGAATTCCTTTCAGTAGTTGGGCTGTGCACACATGTGGAATGAACTGTCAGCAAGCACTTTAGGTGGAGCATCTGACTGTCTAAAATCACAGGGAGAGCAGTACCTCCGGCACCTCGCTACCACGCCTACTAACTCCTGTGTGTGTGTGTATGCAGCCTTGAAATGCTAGTGGATTTATCGTCTCCCATCCCCTATTTGTCACTGGGGAAAGCACCCCGTGTTTTTTCAGACAAGACTTCAAGATGCTGTCTCTCAAATGTTCCTTTAATTCAGTAGCCAGGTCCTTCAGATCTTAGACTCTGCTAGAAACTCTGGAAATCTGTAGTCAATTCAGAGTTGTTATGCATACCTATAGGAAAGCATTTGTTGATTTTAATATAAAAATAAGTACTAGTCATCAATGTAGCTGTCTTACCTTTTCATGTTACAGTAAGGCTGAGTCTTCGCACTCTAGCATTGTTTGCCATAAGTGGCTTTCAAAGGCACAGTGCCATGAATGGTATTGGAGTTGCTTGTTCAGGCTTTCTTCAAACTCTGGCAGGTGCTGTGACAATAGTTTAATCTTTCCTTTGGCTTTCCTGATTTTCTCCATAAGCTTCAAGGATGCAAAATATCTCTATTGGAAGAGTAAATTCTTTTCCTGAGCACAGGTCTGGGAGCAAGGGATGAATTCCAGTGGTGGAAAGTATAAGCTGTTTTCCACAGATTGAGAGGCTCAATTGCTGCTCCTTTTTTTTTTTTTTCTTAATTTGTCTCCAATTTGTTGCTCTCCTCTTTTGTGTACATTTCTTTTTCCAGTGAGCAATGAGCAGCCCTAAGAGTACTTTGCACAAGTGGGTGGTGAGCTGTGTGGAGGAACCGAACAGAGTTTAATCACCTTGTAGAAGGGGCATGGGGATCTGTGACCAAGGGCTCTTTTATACAGGACATGACCCATAGGGAGTTCAGGAAAAAGAAACAAAAAGCTTACAGTTGGATGCAGGGGATTTTTTTTTCTGGGGTTGCTGAGCTATGGCATATTTTGCCAATAAAGCTAGTGGCTGTAGGTAATCAAAACCATGACTAAAGAAGGGATGGATGGATGGATGATTAACGGATGATTAACTGGCATCCCTGATGAAAAACAGCTTTACCTGCCAGGTTGTAGGAGAGTGAATTTGGTAGAGAGCTGTTCTAAGTGCGAATATCTGGAGGTAATGTCTTGAGGCATTTGCACAATGAGTTTCCTCAGATCTATAACTCTTGACTACCTCCTTTTATATCTGTACTTCGGCTCTTCTGGCTTATTGAAAGAAGGCGGGGCTGCTATGTCATTCCTAAAAGTTGCGATTGGATTTGGAGAACATTCTTATTGTAAAGGGAATCTCTGCGGAGAGATATAATTTAATTCTGCTTTTTGTTTTGATTAGTTTGTTTGTGATCTAATCCTACTCTACAGAAGTCAGTGGGAGTTAGCAGTTTATTTTAAAAGATAAAAGATCAATCCATAAGAGAGCATATTGGCAAATGTTTTTTCCATTCCTTTCCATCATGAATTGGGAAAAAAGCAGGGATTTGGATTTTACTGGATCTGTCACAAATTGAACGTCTGGTATCTTGTGAAATCCCAGGATGAAAAAGGCTTACACTATGCCATTGGAGAGCTGAGATGTGTACAAAACTCCCTTGGAGTCTTGGATGGTATAAAATGGTACAAGTTCTGATTCTTGCAAAGATGAACTTGGTATGGCACAAGGATATGAAAGCAATACCAAGAGAAATATTGAGCTGACATTTCTCTAAAACATTGTATAAACAAAACCCATGATAGTTTAGGATTTTATTTTTTCCATTTTAGTACGCTTATGTTGTTCTGAGACTGAGCCTTCACAGTTGTATCATTCTGTGCTACTGCTTCCTTTGAGAGGAGCTTAAAGTGGAGGTTCCCAGTGCTGTTTGTGTCCAATGGTTTTGCCCACCCTGGTTATACTTCAGTCTGGGTACTCAAACTAGAGTGACTATCCCGAATGAAATCAGTATCAAAGCTGCTGTGTGTCCTGTTCACACCACATATAAGGTTATGATAATCCCAGAATTAAAGATCTTAATTTCTGCAGCCATGGAATATTTTGTACATATTCTCTTTTTCTGTCCTCACTTGTGTACCACTTGTTTCCTGTCTGTTAGAATCATGCCTAACATTTGAAACATTCAAGTAATTTCAGCAACCTGCCTTTAAAAATAAAGTAAGGACAGCTGGTCATAAAAAGGCTTTTACTTCCTTCCCACTTGCTTCACTTAAATTTTAAATTTTTAAAAGTTAAAAAACCTTAAGCTCTGGCCAAGACATGAAGCGTAAGATTTTGACTGTGTGCTTCCCCCTCCATGCTCAATGCGTTGACTTGGAATGCTGTTTATTTCCTTTGACCTATTCTTGTTTTCTTTTTTTCTCTCCTCCTCTCTGACTTCCTATTCTAGGATGAGTCATCCATGTTCTTCCAGTTTGGCCCATCAATAGAACAGCAAGCCTCTGTCATGCTCAACATCATGGAAGAATATGACTGGTACATCTTCTCCATTGTCACTACTTACTTCCCTGGTTACCAGGACTTTGTGAACAAGATCCGCAGTACCATTGAGCACAGCTTTGTGGGTTGGGAACTGGAGGAGGTCCTTCTGTTGGACATGTCCCTGGACGATGGGGACTCAAAGATCCAGAACCAGCTCAAGAAGCTCCAAAGCCCTGTTATCCTCCTCTACTGCACAAAGGAAGAGGCCACCTACATTTTTGAGGTGGCCAACTCTGTGGGTCTGACAGGCTATGGTTACACGTGGATCGTGCCCAGCCTGGTGGCAGGGGATACAGACACAGTGCCATCCGAGTTCCCCACCGGACTCATCTCTGTCTCATATGATGAATGGGACTACGGTCTTCCTGCCAGAGTGAGGGATGGAATAGCCATAATCACCACGGCTGCTTCTGATATGCTGTCTGAACACAGCTTCATCCCTGAGCCCAAGAGCAGCTGTTATAACACCCAGGAGAAAAGGATTTACCAGTCCAACATGCTCAACAGGTAAGGGAAGGGACTGGGTCAGCCTTACAAAAGAGGGATCAGAGAGGACCTCTGAGACCAGAATAATTCTACTAAAGCATGTGGTGCTTTGGGGCAGGGGTGGTGTTGGCCAGAACTTGGGCAAGGGAAGGCATGCTGATGGTGTGACCTGCATTGCTGTGCATCATGAGTGCCAGTCACCCCCTTAGAAAACCTACATGCAACGTGGGGCAAGCCAGCATGAGGAAAAGGAACAATGAAGGCATAGTGAAAAAATCTGAGTGTGCCCCTCAATGTGCAAAATTTTGCTTTTATAACGGTGCTGACCTTCTGGAGTGTTTGCATGAGTGGGTCTATCACTGCAAACAGTGAGGATGCTTGTATTGAAATTTAGAAGGCATCAGGTTCTGTTTCAGGTGCCAGCAGTATGTGAACAGGTGTCCTTTATAGGTGATGGCTGTGTAACCCACCTGGAATAGTATCATGGCAGCAGTTGTCTGAGAACCAAGTGTCCTTATGATGTTTTGGGTCCCATTCTGCTGCACGTTATGCAGAGAGCCTAGGCACCTCCATGAGAACATTAAGTATTTTTAGATAGAAAAGGGCATTGTAAAATAGGGAAAACCTATTTTAATAAACATCTTCCTTTGATCCGTATTCAAATTTTCTTAAGAAACAATGCTAAGATGTCTGTTTAAGGTCGTAGAGGAAACCTGTGGTGGAACAACCTCTAGAACAGCATTCTGATTACTAGATCTTCCTTTTTGTTCCAGCTGGAGTTTTAATGTGTTGCTAGGTAACCAAGATAATTAGACATGGGATCTGCAATTAGCCAGATGCCCCCTGACCTGCTCAGCTGTCATTCTCCAATGTTTTACATATAAAATCCTTGGGCAGGTTGGTCCCTTTGTGGCAGGACAAGCGTGATCCAGGCAGTAGCCATCAGGAGAGGTGGCCACACAGAGCTCAGCATCTTTGTTCATTTATCATGATGACTTACGGAACAATATAAATGTGATGGATCGGTTTGCGTGCTGTGACCCTCACTGTCAACTGTACAAGGCAGATAAAGGTAGTGGTGGACAAGAAAGCAGATTTTCCTTTGCCTGAAAGTTGGGGATTGACAGAAAAGTCCATTCCTTCACCCATTACGTTATCCGTAATGCTATCTGTTGTTTGGGTTTTGTCCCTATGATCCATTGGCATATTACCAGGTCTTACTGCTTTTAATTCCTCTTTCCCATGTTGGCTTTTTGCTGTCTGCAAGCCTCGGAACCACCAAAGATGACCAGATCTTTTAACAGTTTGATTCTCAGCTAGACTTAGGGATAAGGGGTGTTTTCTGCTGCTCTTTTGAGTCATCCCTGGAATGAATAAGCAGGGAAAATATATTTAATATATGCAAAGTTATCAGAAGTAGTATCAAAGCAGGCTGTTGTTCTACCTTTGCAAATGAATAGGGATTTTTTTGGGGAAGCTGTATTGTGTCTTTTCAGCAGTTATCTAGAAAACAAAACGTTGTCCCCTGTTAGGTGATGCACAGACCTTCTTCTAATTAGTTCTGTTGACACTGTATTAGCCCGTGCATAATATCATACCCACATAACTATGCTGCTTCGAGAGCCCAGCATAATCTCTCTGCATAGCACTTCTTTGCATTGTACAGAAGTCGCCTGCTCAGAGACTCTTGAGTCTCTAGATGCGACAGTACTGTTGTGCACTGTAGATATGCCCTGAAGCCTGGGCACCGCGCATGAAAGCAGTTCTTGTCACTTTTGAAGTTACTAGCTTTCTTCTCACCTTCATGGCCCAAATCGTGCTGCTCCTTCTCGCTTGTCTCCTTTGGGTACACCATTCACCAGAAAGACTGCAGATACATGTAGATATACCCAGCTTAGCTTGGGTACCGACAGCAGTCTTGCTGCGAAGCAGTCAATTAGTCCATGCCAAGCTCTGTTCTGCTGCTGCCTAGATCGCTGCAGGCACCTGATGAGCTAGCTCAGAAATAATTACACTGTGTTGCAGTTGCTTCTGTGACCACCATGCAAATATTCACTTTGCCTCTCGCAGCGCTGGCCTGTGTGAGCTCTGCCAGTCTGGGAGTTCTGCTCCCCCTAAATATTTCCCCCCTCTCTGTACTTGTAAGTGAGATGGTTTAAAAGTTTGACTTCAGTGAGTTGGGTATTTGGTTTAAGTGAAATTACTTTCAGGCACCTTGTGATGTATAAAAGCTAGTGGTGTCCAAATAAGCCATTGGGTTTACAAATCCAAAGGTTCAATGGAAATGTGATAGCTTCAAGCTTAGCCTTTCAGCCTGGGGTCTGGGCAGGAGGAAAGGTAGAGGCAAAAGACAAGATGTGGAAAGAAGCAGACATGAAGATAGGAGGTCACATCACTGAACCAAAACCCACAGAGATTAATGGCTGGAATCTGTGTACATACCTTCAACTCCTGTTGAACTTGTTGGAATTTACTATGTGCTAAGCTTTAGACCTCTCCTGATACACTTTGACTATCTGAGGTCTTTAAATCTTTCGTGGAAAGTTTTGTCTATCTGGGGTATTACAGATTCTGCAGACCTGCCTTCCTCATACTTTCCCCAACCCCTTCCACCTACTAAGATCCGAGAACACCTGCGCATTGTGGCAGCAGCAACACCTGCATGTCTGGGGTACGGTCTCACTCACTTTGGACTGGACTGAAGGTTCTGGAAAACTAATTTTAGTCTTGCCTGGACCCGGCAATACTATATTCAGCCATCTGCAACTTGCAGTTCCCCCTCTGCATGCCTACACAGAATAGAGAAATGTATGTACGTGGGCTTGATGTCTGGGGAGACTGCAAAGTGTATGTGACCTCAGATAATACATCACCATGTAGCTGGTGTTTCAGAAACTCTTGAAGCTAATCCAAAGTGGTCCAATTTACTTCAAATCCATAGCTGGGAGGCAGCGCGATAAAGGAATTTTCACATTTTATTCTTCAGAGAGTGACACATCCAACTAAAAAAATGTGTAATTTAGTTCAGATGGGGCACATTATACACTGACTGTGAATTAGTCATTTCCCAAGATCTGCCTTTGAACTCTGACCATTTCTTACTTTTTTTTTCTTCTCTTTCTGAAAGTGCAACTAAATGCAGCTAAAATGTGGTCTCAGTTGGTGGTTGATCTGGGTGTACAATGGAGTAAGGAGGAAACTGAATGCTGCCCAGTTTTAGAAAGAAAGCTCAGTTTCTCCCTGTCTTTCCCGCTTTTTACGTTGACACTTGCTCGTTTTTCCAAGAGCTTGTGCAAACAAAGGTTTGTTTGAAGTATGACTGCAAGCACAAAAAGAAACAGGACGAACTGTTATCTAAATGCCATTTCTTACCAGTGTAGGTCTTTGGTCTGCATCTTCTCAAAATTAATAATGGTCTCATAGCAACTGCTTCTTGTCTGTCTTGAAACCAGTTCTCCTTTGTGTTAGGCTGGAACTGCAGAAGTATGGTCACAACCATTGAACATTGCAGATTTTGTCCTAGAAATGAGCCCACTGGTGAGATAACTCCACTGACTAGTAGGAAAATGATCCTTTGAGGAAGGTTTGTTCTACAAAAATTGTTTTCTTTTTGCATGATTCTTGAAGAAGTTTTCCTCTTGTGAGGGATTTATCTCAATTTATGCTGATAATAGGCTAGGTGTTCATTTGGAGTCCAAATATCCAAATGCTGTTTTCCACTTCGATTACACTCGTTAATTCTTTGTTTTGTTTGCAATAATTACTTGTTCCTTTATTTCTTTGTTGTCCCAGAAAGAAATCTGGTTTGAATGTTCCGGTCTACCAAATTTATAGGTATCTCAATGCCCAGTCTTCTCCTGGGCACCCAGCAAACCATTGCCCTCTGCTCTCTTCTACCAGATGAGAAGATTGCAAAGGTTGGGAAGGAGTTCCTAACAGGGGTTTCTTCTGGAGAGATGCTCACAAGTGGAGTTCTTCCCTCTCGGCCCTTCTACGGAGCGTTGCTAACCTTCTAGGCATTCTGCAAAGCTCATTTGTTCTCCCTTCACCATGGCTGCTGAGGAGTGAGTGGGCAGAGGTGGATGTGTTTAGAGGCAGCCTTCTGCTTATTTCATTATTTCAATTGATGGGACAGATTTCCTTGAGCTCGGGATTGGTGCTTCTCATTCCATTTTAGAAATGGGAAGAAATAACTAAATGACAGGAGCATTCTTGGGAGTGGAATTCAGGGATGAGTCATGAGAAAAGAATATGATTTTTGGCATATATTTCAGGAATAGAAGCTCAGCCATTGGGTATGGATATTCACAGTCGTTGGGCTACATAAGCTGCGTTTTTATTACAGCCTTCAATGAGACCTAGGTTCTTCCTACTGGTTGTCATGGCTGCTTGTGAATGCTGGGCCATAACTACTAGTTTGTTGTTGTAGGGTTACTAATGAGTTCTCCACTGATTGGCTTTAATAGTCTCTCATTTAACACCAGGCTGCACACACCAGATTTCATTTTAATAAAAAGTGCAGTGAAGCATTTGCTTTGGAATGAAAATACAAATGTGGAATTATACTGCCTTTGCAAAGAAATACATTAAGAGGGGAACAAAGGTAGGTTCAATTCTGCACCTCAGATTCCTCAAATATGAAAACAGCTGGCAAGCTAGCCTGGTGCATTGTTTGGACATGATACTTCTACTTTGAGGGAAATACTAACTTTAGTCTGGAGCTTTCCACGCCAACTGGTTAAGAAATGCAAAAAAGCACTTGATGAATGGTTGGAAATTGTTTTCCCTGGAACACTCAGGGCAAACTCTGTTCTCAAGTGGCCACATTCCACTAGTGGGAGCTAGGTATTTCTGGGACTTAAGAGGGCTGAACAGTGAGTCAGTGAGCAGAGAAAGAACTTGCAATAGGATTGTACAAATATATTGCTTCCCTGGAGACTCAAGACCATAGGTGCTATATGTACCTCTGAAAAGGTGCTGTGCCCCTTCAGGTGTGCCACCCTGATACCTGGGAGCAGCACCATGCCTGTAGCTTCCTGGACCTTCTTTGCCCAAGTCAGTGCCAAGGACAGCGCTCCTGCACCACCTTTCCTTGTTTCCCGGGCCTCTCCTAACCCACCCTCCTGCCTTCTCCTCTGCAGTCATGGCAGCTGCATGTTGGATGCAGGGATGACCATATATCATTTGCAGGTGCTGCCATGGAGCCGCTCCGTGGTGTCTCCTAGCCGAGTGAGCCACACACCTTCGCACAGCGCGGAGCTGAGAGCAGGAACAGGGAAAGGACCCCTTGTCTCACTCTTTCCCCCTTTGTAGGACTGTCGAGTTAGTGCTGGCCAGCACTAAGGTCCCACTAGCTTCGGTGTGGCCACATCTGCCTGCTTGGCAGCTGGCTGGGAAGCCCTGCTCCAGCCCTTAAACCCAGTGCTGCTCCAGCAGTGGGAGGTGTGGTGCTGGGTCTTGCTTCTTAACTCAGGGAAGGGAGAGAAGGTATAAATGGCGTGTTTCCACAGATGCAGAAATTGCCCTTTTCAGAAACTCGGAGGGTGAGGGAGCATATGTAACTTTCGACCTTTTGGAGCCTTTAAGCTGGTGTCTTGTTAGCAGCTCGTTGCGTTCCTGCTGGTCGGTGTGTCTGGCTGCCGTCAAGCTGGCAGCATATGGGGTGAGCGTTGCTGATGGATTAGAGATCCCTGCTGCTGAAATCTGTTTGTTCCTGTCATCACTCCAGCATCAGCTGGAGGCCGGGGTTGGCCTGCACCTCCTGCCTCCCCCGGGGGGGTCTCTCTGCCTCCCCATGTACCCTGTTACACATCACCTTGCTCTGTGCTGCTTCCATCGCTTTCTGTTTTTTTCCCTCCCTGCCTTCCATCTCCTGTTGCATTCCATTTATCCTCTGTGTGTTGCTCCCTGTTGTGGTTGTTCAGTGATGGTGAAAGGCGTGGGGTTTGTAACCCTGGGGCTATCAGTTAGTCACGCTGCCTGCCCAGGAGGTAGGGGGAGCAGTTATCCATGTGCCACCACATCTCAGGAGCAATGTTGGCTTCCTCCCGCTCCTTCTGTCCCCTGAGGGCAGCTCTGTAACGTGCTCCTGACCCAGACCTGCCCTGTACGGTGGGCTGCTAAGGGTGCCCGACGCAGAATCGTCTGTGCCTGGCTCTCCGTGCTTTGTCCAGCCCTTACGCGGCGCAGCGTGGACAGTGGGAGGCATGGCTGTCTCGCAGGAGGAGGTCTAACATCAAAGAAACCCAGTACATGGGTAGGATGCTGCAGATCCCGGCTTCGCAGAGGAAGTACAGGATGGGGGGACAGCAAACGTGTTTGTTCCTTAGCGGGCACCACAGGGTGCCTTGGCCCTTCAGAGCAGGGCTTTGTCTGGGGGGAGAGGAGGCACTTGTTCTGTGTGGACAGCTGGATTTCTCACCCTCTTTGCAATTAAAATAGGATGGGAGGGTTCAAGTGAAGTGATGAGTTTTTGGCAAGGGTTATCTTTTGATTAGAGGACAGACCCTTTCATAAAGGCCTCCAAAATCCACCAGCTGGGAATGAATTTTGGTATGCACCATCAGTTTCCAGATGGGAAAATGTCCATGTTCGGCTTCCAGCCCTCTGAGACATCTCCTGCTCCGCAGCCAAGTCCAATTAGCGCTAATACCGCGGCAACTTCAGTTGCTGGTGACAATATGCTTTAACTTGTGCATTCAGGCTCTCTCTGCTTTTCATGAAGAGAAAATCAAACCCCTTCCTCTGTGGTGGAGCTGAAGGGAGCAGTGTGAAACCGCAAGCCCAGCTCCAGCTATGCGTTAGCGTCAGCTACAGCGGCATCTTCCCCCCATCACAAAACGCAGTTGAGGTCCTGTGTGTTTTAAAGTGTCCCAGGGAATTTGAAAACATGCTTTAGCAGATCAGCGAAGGGAAGGCGAGAAATAGCCCCTTTCCATCAGGGACTGACTTGTTGAGGCTGTGGATATTTTCTGACTTGCACGCCTGCAAATCGATGGTTAGCCATATGCGGCTTCATCACTAGAGCCTGTAAGGAACACGTGCTCTTTTTTTTTTTTCTTTCTCATAGAAACGTGCTTTTTTTTTTTTTCTCCCTCAGACTTAATGTTCTTACTATCTTTCAAGTTTTTAAAAATAGGAACTGCCGTGTTGCTATGGCTCCCTGTGCAACTGCGGAGCAGCTTTCTCTTCTCTTTGATGCAATTTGGGTTCACGATGCAGTTTGACAAGACACCGGCCCAGCTCGCCGCCTCGTGGCTCCCTCTCCGGGGCAAGGGGGGCTTGACAGTGTTCACCATTAACAGAAATTCCTGAATAAAAGGGGAAAAAAAACCAGATGGCTTTTCTTGGCAGAGAGTCAAGGCGTTAACCCTAGGTCATCCAGGAGGAGATTTTTTTGTTATGTTCTGCAGTCTTAACGCGATTCCTCTGGTTTAACTTTTGATGGGGTATTCTTTTCTCCTTTCTGTCCTGCACCCTTGTCTGATGGAGCTGGGCCCCATCGAACAGCTGGTCTGTTCCCCTCCAGAGGCACCTGCCCTTCAGTGATCTTTGCTGTATACGCTTCGCCTAAGGAATGGTGCATGTTTCAAGCTAAGCTCGTGGTTAAGTGCTTTGCTGAATTGAGGATGAGACTCTCCTGACTGGATGCTGCTGCTGAAATTCCTCTCAGCATCATTGCGTTAAGGGTGTACTTGAGTCTTGCATCCAAGTTTTGGGAAAATGTGGATCTGTGGGGCAGCTGAATACTTGTCTCAAAGGGACCAAAGCAAACTGTGGCTTCGGGCACCTGTTACCTGTGCAGAACCCAGACTTCTGTCTGCAGCTCACACCTCTCCACTGGCCTGATTTCATGTAGCTGTAATTTTTAAAGTATGTTTTGTTTTGTGTTGCAAATTTTATTTGCATTCTTGGTCCAAAGGTGAACATTTTGGAAAAATCTGAGGAAAAAACCCCCTGTTCATCCAATTTTGAGTTACGAGAGTGTGAAATGAATGCATTTGTTCTGCTTTCACATAATCATCCAGCAGTGGGTTTTCTGTTGGTGTAGACAAATAACTCAAAGCTAGCTTCACTGCAAACTTCAAGAATTGGTTTGCAGAGTTAGACAGGGGATTCCTGCTTTGTTAAGGTTAGAAAATTTGATTTTGAATTGAATATGAAATTGAAGGTGGTATATATTACCTTAGTGTCATTTTTTCGTATTGTACGTTCACTGTGCACTATATTTCTTCAAGTATTTGAAGGAAAGATAACCTAGAAATGTGGTATTTAAAATGCTTAAGTGTGAGTGAAATAGTAACAAAGCAAATAGAAATGGCACGCACCTGTCAGCTTGTCCAGTCCACTACCTGCTCTGTCATTCCCGCAGCATATTCTCTCCTGATTTAAGTAATAAAAATGTCCCTGCTCGAGCCTGCAAGCACCTTAATATAAAATGAGTATTAAAATCTAACCATAGTGCCCTTGAAATGATCAATCAGACTGAAAGCTGCCAGCCATCTTCCTACAAAGAAAACTCTTCTCCACCCCTGTGGAGAGGTTCCTGAGCTTGCTGTAGCACACCGAACAGGTCTCCACACCTGTCCTGATTGAGTAAAGATTGTAAGGTGATTAGAGCTCCCCTCTGCAGTAACGTGCCATGAGAAATGCTTGAAAACCAGATTTGGTGAACTTGGTGTTGGGCTTTGTTAAGGGCTTGACGAGACGGCAGGTTATCGGATGAGGAGTTCACCCACTGATGGGGTGGCCAGGGTGGGAGAGAGCTGCCACGCTGGGCTGCAAACCCCTGAAGGCCTGACAGTGGTTAAAAACGCACAAGTGCTGACTCGCCACTGACTTTTTTTTCCCCGTTTTTTGAAGCCGTATTAAAACGAGATGGAAATGAGTTTTCAGTGTCTTGCCTGGCATTCTTCCCTGTATTATTAGTGTCACAAATGAAATAATTTTTCAGCAAGATGGCTACCTCCAGTAGCAGTGTCAGCATCTTACATTTATTTATGACAGGCTCTAGTGTCTTTCATCTGCAATTCCAAAGCACTCTACAAAGTAGAAAGGAATGGCTTAATTCACCGCTAAAATTCAGCCATCTCTGGGGTGAAATAGAGCAACTGTTTAACAGCACGTAGTATGAAGCGGAGATAAATACCGCACCTCACTGTAAATGCACGAGGAATTTCAGCTGGCAGAATGAAATTGCTAGAGGTGGATTTTTGCCAAGACATTGGGGCTGTTTAATAAGCGCAAGAGATTAGTGGCAGTGCCACACATGCCTCTCGTGTGACTGTGTGAAGCAGGCAGCCAGCAGTTCCAGAAGTGGTTTCAGGAAGGAGGTTGGCAGCTTTTCCAGTGTGCAGACTTCACCAGCAGATGACATCTGCTTTCAGCGACCTCCTTCATCACAAGGCCATGACATGTTTTGGACAGATGTACCTAGATTCTACACTGATTATCTGCTTATTTTTCCTGGGAACTCAGCCCTGTGCAGAGGGAGATGTCCAACAAGGCTGCTGTGTACCTGCTGCCGGGTATAGACAAGCGATAATCAGGACTGGATGCAGAACAAAGAGGTCGATTGCAATGAAGCTCTGCAAGGATGCAGCCACATAGGTAATAGATGCCATAAATAAAAGATGGTCCTTCCCCAAGGATGTTTCTCATCGCTTTCTTCCCCTTTAAAATAATGCATCACTGGCAGATTAAGCCTTGTGAGTGACACGAGGTACCTCGAACACAGACTGCTGCAAGAAATGCTTTCCATCCTCTTCTCAAAGATGCTGACACTGTGCTTCTGCATCTGAGTGGTGACATGCCGCATGGTGAGAGCTTAGAAGAGACAATACTTAAGCCATGACGAAACACTCTCCAGCATCACCAAGGGACTATGAAGTCTTTGAGGTGCAAAATACAGATGCTTACAGCCTTTGAATAAATCTGAACATCTAGCAACTGCTTTTCAGTATGCCTCATATGAATTCGTGTTGAATAGTTGTTTGGGGGATGGGGGTGAGGTGGGAGTGTGGGATGCTGGGCTTTCCAGCATTTTACTTGCCTAGATCCAGGAGGTGCAGCAGGATTGATCTTTCAGAGTTCTGCATGTTCTGCTGCCCTCATCTCAGGTTTCCTTTTCTCCCTCTTTCCTTGCATGCATATAAGTTGAGATACTGGGGGAGCTCTGCTTGCAGATCTATTTTGGTTTTAATGTAGCTGTGAGGAGGAGGAGGTCTTGCTGTTTGCCAGTGTGAGATTACTGGTCAGATGAAACAAGGATCTTGGAGATGGTGCCAAGTCACTGTTTCTGTGGTGGCTGTGGAAAGACACTAGTTCTAGAAAAGGCCCCACTTTGACTGGCTAGAGCGAGAAGTTTACTTAATTTACTGATTTTTATTTTTTTCTCCAAGCAATTTTTCATGGAAAGCTCAAGTTTGAATTGATGAAGGCAGAAGCTTAGCAATGCTGTGAAATTGATTTGGGATAGTTTATTATAGTTCCATGAAATTGCTTAGCAGGAAAGTTTGGCAGAGCAAGGGAGATGGATGAGAAGAGCATGGGGCTCCCAACAGTGGGTGGCACTGGAAGTACCATGTAAGACAGTAAGGGCACGTATGCAGTCATTCAGAGGTAGGATTAGCCTCAGGGGAGTGGAGACCTCCTCAGGTGAGAGGCATCCACCACCTTCTATTGGGGCTGGTGTGTGCTGTTGCTGGTTGCCTCCCTTTTTGCTGCCCACTTCTGGATCATTACAAGGTCCAGAGAAGGGATCCTGCCTCTTGGTGCCCAACTGCAGCAGCTTTGAAACCTTTGCCGCAGCTATCAGTTGTCAGCATGGAAGCAGGTCCCTGGAGAAGGGCACTGACAGAAAGGCAGCGAAGGAACGTGGGGATGTGGTGCTGAAGGAGGAGCACTTGGGGAAATAAAAAGCATCACTGGGCTTGGTTTTACAGCACTTGCTGTGAAGGGCACGTGGGTGGCACTGACCTTTATTCCTTTGTCTGGTTTGTAGCTTACCTTTTCAGTTGCTATAGGTCAGAACAGCATCGCCAAAAGCTGGAGAGCTGCATGGATGCTGTGACCTTGGCTGTGGCCAAGGCTGAAGCTGGGCAGCGGGGACTCCTGCACCAGTGAATTCCCGCAACCTTCTGTTGTTGCCTGAGAAGTCAAGGGGAAGCAGCCATCTAAATTTGTCATGTCTATGGCAGAGGCTCATGCTGGAAGTTTTTTTAAGCCTCAGAAAAGAAAGCTAGCACCTAGGGATCTCACTTGGAAGTGGCTGAGTCAGAAACAGCCCTCTGTCCACTCTCCTCACCGTTACAGAATAAAGGAGATGTGGGGCTGGCCAAGGAGACAGATGCTGTTGTGCCTGTGGCTATTTACTTAATCATTATGCCTCCATGAGGGTGCTGCAGATGACTGTGAGCCCTCAGCACGGTGTTGAGGGTGCTCTCAGCATTGCAGTGCTCTGGTGAGGTGCCATGGAGCTGGTTGGGTACCACCAGGAAGCTGTGGAACAAGTTCTGCAGTGGCACATGCCGGTGGGACTGTGAAGGAGGGTGATAAACCGAGGAAGGTTTGTTTTACAGGAATGGCCCTCTGGTAACAGCTCACACCTTTACTAATGCAGACCTGTGCCAAAAAGCTTGTGTTCCTAGTCCTTGTGTCTCTTGGTTTTGCGACGTCTGCTGTGTATTTCACCACCAAAGATGCTGTTTCTTTATGTTCCTTCTTCAGGTCAGGAATCCTTTTTTTGCCCTCTGGTTTTGTTAGCAGGCATGGGAGTGGGGGGCTTTTTCTGGCCGGTGGGGGCAAGAGCAAATTTAGAATCTATTCTTCTGCTGTATTCAGACTATATTCTTCTGCAGTGCATCTAACCAAGGATGTACATGGTGGGTAGTCAAGTAGAGGAACATTTGATTGAACTAGATGTTTGAATTAACAATTTTTTTACTTTCTCCTCAACCTACTGATCCAAATGGGTTTCCCACTGTTTGCCTGAGAGAGCGCTGAGAGGAGCTGGGAGTGGGACTCTTGTGAGCTTGCCAGATCAGCGGTAATCTTTGCTAATTGACATTTTCTCCTTTTTCAACATAATTTTGGGGCAGGCTTGCAGGAGTTCACTGTGGAAGGAAAGAACAGGAGGGTTCCAGGGGAGGCAGTAACGCAAAGGCAAAGCCCTAAGGCTGAACTGACATATCCATGCCTCCATGCTCATGGGGATTTGCAAACAGCCAGGGATGAACACACTGCTTTTGTTACCAGTCATGTCCCCTTTGTGCATCTCTCTACTTCCCTTGCTCCCATCCTCCATCTTTCTCATCCTTCCTTCAATAGGTGATTCTTTTCTATAGAAACGTTAAATCTTGATTTAAAACAGAAGAGCGATCCCGTTTTCCCCGCCCTCTTTCTTTCCTCTCTTTCATCTTTTCTTCCCGTGGAAGTGTTTGAAGTAGCACAAGTTCCTGAGAAAGGTGTTTCCCACCCCCCCCCCCCCCCCCTTTGTGCTTTGGCTCTGTGTCCCTTCTCCATTAGATCTTCCCTTTGTTATTTTGTTCTGCCTGCTTCTCTCTCTGTTTTCTCTCCATCCCTCAACCCTTCATCAAGGCTTTTTCTTCATTAATATGTTAATTTCTAGCCCAGGAATGCTTCTTGCGCCTCACTGTTCACTGGGGAGAGCCAGAGGAGAGAGCCAGGAGAGAAGGGAGGAAGGGAGAGAGGGAATCGGAAAAAGGAGGACAGTAATTTACAACAGGACAAGGGATGTCATAGAATGAGGACTCTTGCACTGACTGGTGTCGTGATGGCTGGGAGAAGAGGATTATCCATGTTTTGGACTGGGTTGGTCTTTTTTCTATTGTTTTGATATTTTCAACTTCTGAAACATATTCTTAGTAAAAAAAAAAAAAAGTTCAAAATTTAAAAAGCCCTAAACTCTTTTTTAAGTAGTTCCTTTTTGGCAATTTTAAAATTATTTTTCCCTCTGCACAGAATTTTTTTTATACATCATCCCTTACTCCCACCCTAATATGGTGCCTTTGTTTCATGTGATGCAAGCGTGTTGTCTGCATGGTCTTTACATAAGGCTTCGGGCACGTTTTGCAGGATGACTAAACCATACCAGAAGTTCTCTGAAGGGAGTTTTACCTTAACAGAGGTTTCTAGAGGTTTTTATCTTCTTCAGGTGAGAAGTAGGGGATGGTTCAGCTTCTGTTCAGGTAAAGAGATATGGATAAAGACTGTAAGACCACAGAAGGTGTATAGCAGTGAAAATGTTAGGGAATCTGGGGCCAGAAGGAGCATGAGAACTGCAATTAGAGACAGAAGTGATGAGTCAAGGATTTTCTTTCTGCCTCCCACCAGTGCAGTTACTGGGTGGAAGGTTTTAAAGGAGCAAGTGATGGAGACAGGCACCTCTGCAGCATGGACCAGCTCCGGAAAGGATGCAGAATGCCAACATTATTGCAATTCTGCCCTGAAATTAGGAATCCTGTGACTATTGTATTTGCTGCTTTATAGCTAATGTGGCGAGACCTCTGTCTGTGCTTGGAGTGCTACGATCGTGATTGCCCAACCAAATAATTAACAATGCAGCAATGAAAGTCAGTGCAGGGGAGCTGGCTGGGTGGGCGGCTGGAGGTGAGAATGCAGGTCTGAGGAAGGGCATGTGCTAAAGGAGGGAGACAGGAAAAGACAGGCTCTAATACGGTGCTGCAAAACTGGTATGAGCTGGAAGCAAAACAAGCGGGGAGGAAGACTCAGGGGGACTGCTGCAATGTTCTGTGAAGTCCAAGGCCCCTGAGCCAAAAGCCTTTCATATATTATGTACGCGCAACTGTGTCAGACGAATATTATTTAGGTTGCAAAGGCAAGCACTTCAAACGGAAGAAAATGCCAGAATTAAGGCTGCAATCTTAATTTGGCACTCTTGTGTCTATGCATTATAGAGCAGTGGTTTCAAGACTGCATACCATCTTTCAAGACAGGACCCCTGCCTGCTTCCGTAGGCAGGATGGGTGACATTTCCTGACTGAGCAGTGATTCAGTATTTTGTTTTCCTTGCCTCGTTTAATGTGTAGCTTTAAACTTCGTATTGTGCCTGCTTTCACAGGCTGCTGAGAAGAGGTGATTCTTCATCTCAGGGTGTTATCTGTGGCACACGCTAGGGCAGTATCTCAGTACATCACGAAGTTCATGGATTTTCACCCTATGGTGAGATGAGAGGACACAAGCTGCTTTATGTAAATCCATTGTATAGGTGGAGAACTGAGGAGCTGCAAGATTAAGGTCAAAAATGTCTATTAATTTTTCATGGCCCATCCGAGACACCTAGAATCTCGTTATTCAAAGTACTGATCATTACAGAATGCTTTCCGTATTGAAAGCAAATTTTGCTTTGACTTCAACTCAGCAATTCCTCGACTTGCCTCTTGCCAGATCTCAACTAGGACTGAGCACCATTTTTCACTGATTTTTTATTAATGTAGAGATGGAGATTTGGTGACATGCAAGTTATATGGGCTGTTAGTTTGTACCCTGTTTAATTGTTTATTTTGAAGAAATATTGACCCCAGGAGAAAAAGAAAACTCCTACAAGTCAAAACAAACAAGTCTCCAAACAGTTTCCCTTTTTTAATTTTAATTTTAATTATTTCTTTCAGTATATTTTAGATGAAACATTTAATTTCTTATGCAAATTATGTTATAATTTTGATACATATCTTCCTTTTATTTGAAAAGAAAAAAAGGTGTTTGAATATATTCAGATTTGAAAGCGGTGGGCTGAACTATATGGGTTTTTTCAACAAAGTCAAGACTTTATACTTACTGATTTGCCAAAACTGGGCTCTCAATACAGTGCTTACTTTTGTTTGGAACTGCCACCAGCCCAAAAAAAGAGTCAGGTTTGTCCAGCTTCTGTCAAACATCCAGAAAATTAAACGCACAGATTTAGTGCCTGATTGCAAAGCATCTGGTTTAAGAGATTTTATTGATCTCTTCTCCCCGATATCCAGTGATAGGACAGGTGGAAATGGTTCAAAGCCGCACCAGGGGAGGTTTAGACTGGGCATTAGGAAGCATTTCTTCACTGAGAGGGTGGTCAGACACCGGAACAGGCTTCCTAGGGAGGTGGTCAATGCCCCAAGCCTGTCAGTGTTTAAGAGGCGTTTGGGCAATGATCATTGTAGGTACCTTCCAACTAAGATGAGATCTCTTCCTCCTCTCCCTCTTCCATTGGCGTCACCGTGACCGTTGTGCAGAAGCAGGGATGAATCCAGCCTTGCAGTACAGCTTTCAGTTGGTTTAGCCATGTGATTGTCTTCTTAATCCCAGCCATTCTCTACCTCTCCTTTGATTACTTCCCACTTTCCAAGCAGCTGATTTTGTTTTCCAGTTCAATCCATCTGGTGCATTGAATGAGACAGGGGTCCTGCAAGAAAAATTGTCATTGATTATGTAATTCAGGACTGATTCGTAGCGGTTATGCAAAATGGGCTGCATTTATGTTGCTTGAACAAACGTAATGCTGACATTTTGCCGTTTTGCAGTGCTTGACTTTGTGAAATGAATAAGCTCAGACTTTGCCGAACTGCACTGTTCAGTGGTCATGAACTTTTCAGCTCTTCTTTCCCACCCCTGGCCTCTTTTGTATTACCCCCAGCTTGCCTTGTCGCTTCTGCCCTTCTGGCTCCTTGTGCCAGTCTGGCTCTTAGCTATCAAAGGTAGGATCTGCCTCAGAGATGTCTCATCTAAGCTCCAGACCCAGGATCTAGAAAAATCTGGCTTGCACTTCTGGACTCTGTGCCCCTTGTTTTTATCCATTTCTACTTATCTCACCTTCTGGCTCCTTGTCCTATCCATCTTCCTCTCACCTCAGCCCTGATATGTCCCAGACTCTTTACCCAAATGGTCCAGGTGTCACACCTCCCAATTTTCTTCCCCCATGTAGCATTTCAGCCCCATACTTCTCCCAGTGTCTCAAGTCAATGTATCCTGATCACCTTCCTGGCTCTTTCCTACCACTTTGGAATTAGCCAGCCGCCTTTTCCAGAGATCCCTGTGTACAGGGATCTGGCAGGATCAAGGGAGACACAAACCCAAGAGATGCAGTCCTCCTTCTCTTGCTTCCGCAGTCCAAATGTAGTCCTTCCTTGAGCTCATGTGTAGAGAAAGCCCCTTAGACTGCAGAAGGTGCAGCGAGGAGATGATTGTAGAAAGGTTTTTTTTTTTTCTTAAAAAAAAAAAAAAGCTCTATTAAGTCTCTGTTGAACAAGTGTAAATTGGAGTTTTTCCAAAGGATTATGACCTGTCTAGGTTTTCACAAGTATGGCAAAAATCAGCATGTGACATGAAAGGAACCTTTTTCTTTCCCTCATCAAAATTCAAGTCCCTTGAAAGCAGAGTACTTGCTGGAGCTCTTTAAAAAGGTCACTGTTTTTTCCTTAATGGTGGTAAAATAGCTTCTTTCCTCTAGCCTGTTTTTGGAAAAGTGTTTTGGACCACTTTTGCTTCTGTTTTCCTCAAATATCAAATCTGGCCTAAGCACCTGATACGGAAAATGTCAATCTGAAAGCTAAAATTTGGCATAGCAAGAGGAATCTGTAGGGAAGGGTTTATGATAGGAAGCAGGGGGCAGCCTGAAGAGACAGTGGTACCATGCCTAGCAATGCAGATCTCGCGTCTGTCTGTGGGCTTCCAGAGCATTTTTAGGAGGTCAAGGAAGGTCTGGCCACTGGCTGAACATGTCCTTGTAGGGGCTTAAGCCCTGGGGTTCAATCAGCAGGCAGAGAAACGATTTGGCTAGTTCATTTTGAATTAAAAACAAGGTTTCTTAAAAAAATAAAAAGTGCCTAACCCAGGCTTTCAGCACCTTTAATACTTATTTAAAAATGCATGTAACACAATGAAAGAAAATCAGTGCCAGTCCCCAGCGTGGAACTAAACCCAACCAGACAAGCAGTTAGAACAAACAAGCGAAAGAGTGGAAAAAATCCAATCCTCCACAGGCCATCTTTCTCTTTCTCCTCCTTCTCTCCCACCGTTCTTGCTTCAGCCACGGGGCTGTATTTTGCAGTCCTGCCTTCACCAAGGCATGTTAACCCATGCAGCTTGTGGATCGTCCCTAGATGTGGGAAACCTTGATGAGAAGCAAACAACGCCAGAGTTACTGTTTTTCCTCACTTTTTCTACAAAGTTTCCAGGAGCCCAGTGGCATGGTGAGGGGTTACAGGCTCCGGCTGAGAGCTCTGGCCTATGTCTTGCGGCATGTGGCAGACTGGAAGAGTGGACAAGTTTGGGGTCCAGATGCTGAAGGAGACTTGGCAATTTGTTTCAACAGCCAAGCATCTCTGACGCTTGATGCATCCTCCCTTGGCCTCTCCTTGCAGAAAGCCCAGTGGAAAGCATCACTTCTCTGGACTGCAGGACAGGCATTGTCTGATCTGGGAGGGGATTTTGGAATTGGTGGCACAGCCTTGAGCCTCTATGCTAGTGTTGACTAAATATTCCCACTAATGGCAATGCGGTGGGACTTGAGATGAACAAGCTATCTCAGGCCTGTTCAGAGCTGGTATTGTCTCTCTCCTGAGCCAGTGCCCTTCTCTGATAGTTCCTGTGAGTTGTCCACAGCAGAAGGGACAGGGGCTTGAGTGGGGCTGAATTATGAACTGCCTTCTCCTGGCATGTAAGTGATTCTTCCTGGCTGGCATTCAGCAGACAGAGGAGGGAACTTCCCTGTCTGCTTCCCACTTTTACCTTTCTCAGGGATAAATAAAAATCTCCAGGGCTGTTATGATGCCTCGTCACACGAGCCTGAGATGTACTGAGTATAGACTGAAGAAAAAGAGGAAATAGGAAAAACCATCAGCATCTCAAATGATGTGCAAGAGGGCTGGCGCCTGTGGCACTGCGTGTATTCAATTTCAGCATGCTGTATTTACTTCTGTTTCCCCTCTCTGAAAAGGCAACCTTCAGGCACTTCGCTAAATGGATTGAAAGGTTTGTCTGGTTTTAATGATGCTTCTGAAAGAGCCAGTGTGTTATTCCTCCACTCAAATACTTCTGAGAGATTTTGCAATGCCTCTTGGTAAGTCGGAACATTCTGAATACCTTGGCATTTGGTAGGTAGGCAATGTTCTGTTCTGCAACTGCTTTAGAAGGAGTGACTGGGGTTCATAAGCTAATGTTTTCTAGGGGAGGGTATCATAATCTTGGAGAGTATGGGTACAATAAGCAGATTAATTAAGATGTGTGTAATGGAGTGGTGTGAACACTTAACTGTAGCAATCAGAGAAATTGAAGCACAGTTTCTGTCTCAGGTGGGATCCTTTAGGGACACAGAATCTGTTTGCCCCATGAAGTACAATTCCCTGTGCACTTTGACAGCAGACCTGTCTTAGTGGAGACAGAGGCTCTACCCTTAATTACTGTGGTATAAATCTGCAATACCAAGGTGTCCAAAATGAGGAAGACTGAGTGCAACAGAAGAACTGGACAGCAGAGGAAAACTAAGTGGAATAAGGGTGGTTTACCTGCATAACTGAGATAAAATCTGGTTCTATGGCTTTGGCAGTGGAAAGGGAAACTCAGTGATCTGGTACAAGTGAAAGGGTGTAGTTCTGGTTCCTCAGCATGGCAGTCGTGAACCAGCATCCAGGGAAAAAAATGTTGGAGCAGTTTGTTTTTTTTTTTTCTCACGTTCCTGCTTAGCCTGGGCTACATATCAGTGGAGAAGGATGGAAGAGCTTGAGGAATGAAGATTGATTTGGTTCCACATACTGGTATTATTTAGGCACACAGAATGCTTGTATCATGGAAGAAATGCCACTTGGTACTTCTGTGGCCTCAAGGATAGGAGTGGCATACGTATTTCATTATCAGTACAGTTACACCTATCCTCAGCCATGCTGGGTCTGTCACTATACCCACGGTGAAGGTACTCTGCTTGGACTCAGGCTTCAGAGAAGATCTAAGTATTTTCTATGGTATAAAATTACTTCAGAAGAAGGGATTTAGAGAAATTCTGTATCAATATGTATGACAACTTCAAATTTAGGGGGCCTTCCCAGGGAGACCTTAGTAGACACCCTTATCTGAACAGTCAGGCAACTGGGACTTCAGGTTCCTGTGCTTTAACTATTGGGTTTAACTAGTGGGCTCTTTGGAAGGGGAAGGAAGGTCTTGCAGACTGATTTGAGGAAAGCAGTGGAGAGGGCAGAGGACATGTGCATCCAAAGGCCTGTGAATAATGATGTGGAAGAATGGATGTGATTTGTAAAAGGCTCTGTCTCCACAAGAGCATCGCTTTCTCTTGAGCTCTGAAGAGTGTCTGAAGCCACTTTCCATCTCACACATTGTAAAACTTGAGCCTAGTGTGTGAACACTAGCTTTTAGGGATGATGGGACAGCAGATGAGCCCAAATTCCTGGTGTGCCATATAGCACTGTGCAGGCATAGAAAAATAACCAGTCCTGAGTGGGTCCATTGCCTGATTTTCATTCAGGTGAAAGATAGTGATGAAGATAGCAGCAGCTATTCTATTTCTAAGAGGTATCACGTTAAAGAGCTTGTTAATGCCCTCCTTCCTATCCCTTAGGCAACCAGCATGGGCAGCAAGTGTAAACAAGTAAGGATATGCAAAGGGCGAAATTTCATTCCAGCTCAGGGCATGTTCTGTGATGCAACGAATGAGCAGTTAGAGGGAAGGCTGGGATGCAAATCTGCAGCGCTCCTTGTTACAGACAGACATAGTCGAGGTGTGGATGGAGCTGAGTGGGACTGCGTGAGTGGGAGAAGAAACATGCCTGACCGGCTCTGGCAGTGGTGGGGGGGTGCCTATTCTGGCAGCAGGTGGGTGAGCATGTGGGTTGCAGTGAGAGCATGGTGAACATGCATGACTGATTTATTAGTTCGTTCTGCACGTGGCTGAATCGGGTTGTGGGAGGAACGTGGTCAGTGGAGCAGATGTCTTTTGTGCTTCTGGTCATGGTGTGAAGAAAATACTGAGACCAGTATTTTGATCTAGAAGGACTGCCAGTGAGCAGTAGCTAACGCAGTGAATCTGCCTTTACAGCTCTCTGGGACACTACAGCATCCTAATTCCCTCCGGGGCTTTGTGGACCAGTTTCCAGCTGTTGTAAATTGCTTGCAGGGCAACAAATCCATTTACATCTGGGTAACAGAAAATATAAATTTTGCACCATCTTCCTTGTCTGTCCATCTGTCTTACTTTGCCATCCTTGCTGCTTTGTCTTCGTTAGCTCTCCCTGGCTGTCAATTGGAGCTAAAATGGACTTTCTTGTTTCCCCCATTGATTCTCCCTTTCAAATGTGGTTAGCAGTGATCTGGGATTCTGGGCCATGTACCACGGTGCAAAGAGGCTGCATTGTGCCTTGGGAAGAGGGGAAGGCAGAGCAGGACCAATTTATGATGAGAAGCATCTGGAAACTGGGGTGTAAACCAGGCAGAAAGCAGTGGGGATAGCTCTGAGCATGCATGCTGGAGCCAAAGGACTGATGATGACCAGACCCAGAGCTACACAGGGTGGAGGCTGGGGAATAGCAGCTGTCCTGACCTGGAGAGGGTTCTCCTTTTGGTCCTTGCTGTGGGTAAGGTTGCTGTGCTGGACCATGAGAGCACCTAGAGAGAGTGGGAAAGCTGGAAGGTTAGAGGAGTAAAAAAGAGAGATAGATATGGGGAAGATGTGGGTGTTCCCATCCTGCACGTGCTTCCCATGGCTTCTCTCCAGTTTGCAGTGAGTGGCTGTGTGCCTGCTTGAGGGCTGGAGATGGCTGGCATCAGGAAAGCTGCCCCCAGCCCTGGAACTATAGGAAGTGGTAATTTCTGGGCTGGGACCAGTCCTGCTCTGAGTTAAGCACTCCTCTCTCCCTGCAGAGCTCTTCTCTTTAGTCTATGGTTTAGATACCTGCTTCTCTTTCCAACTGTGGGAGGCTGAGACTGATGGGGTGTGTGGTGCATGTTTCTGGGGTGTGTGTGTGTGTGAAGAAAACACCCCAGACAATTGGGCTTCCAAGCACCAAGAGGTTCTAGGGCAGGAAAAGCAGCTGATATTAACCTTGTGCATTTTTTAGCTGTTGGTTTTCTTTTACTGAATGAATATCACGTGTCCTCCCTTCGTGCATCATCCCCCCCTGCCCCCCTGCTCTGGGCTTTACATCAGCCTCCTTAATAAGAAGTGCTCTGTTTTTAGTCCCAAGCGAGTGCTGAGCCCTTCGCTGCAGGGCTTACTGGTGCCTGAAGCGCTCGTCTGAAATAGCTCATTGGCTCTTCAGGCATGCTGCACACCGCTGAAGAGCCGGTCTGAGCTGGGATACTCTGCATTGTGCATGGGGGCTCACAGCTTTCTCTCACCCCACCCCAGCTCCTTTTATTCAGCGTCATCATCAATGACTGGGAGGTAGGAGTAGAAAGCAAACCCTCCAGGTTTGTGGTTTATAGTAAATTCCTGCAGGTAGTCAGCTGCCATACTGATGACTCCAGAAGAACCTCACAAAAATTCATGGGTAAGAGGGCCTTGTTATAAAAGGGAATTGGCGACGATACACCTCTACCAAGCCCAGCCCAGGACTGCCATGGGTGCAGTGGGAAAATGTCTTCCTGTCAAGTGGCACTGACCAGAGCATGCACCAAGAGAAGCATCCTTTCACCCATTTCCCCCCACCCCATGATAATGCCTTTTGCAGGGTGTTCTCAAGGTGGGTTGTTTCTTCACATGTATTTCACAGCCCTTCAGCTGCCTCCACCTTTATCTTTGAGAGACTATGCTTATATTTCTTCCATCTCAGTACCAATTTCTTGATTGACCCTCCCATAACTTCTTCAATATTCCAAGAACAAATAGTATTTCCTGGGGTTAAGATACAGCAAATGTAAAATGTGTGAAAGGTAAAAGGCTAAAAGGAGAAGGCTTAAAAACACAGTGTCTAAAGTACGGAAATAGCTGCTTTGAGGGAATATTACAGCAAATAGCTTAAAAAGATACCAGAATGAATTGGCCAGCTTTCCAAATAGGACTAGCCCCAGCTATTACACAGGGCTTGATACAACCAATAAAGGCTCATGAATCAATTCTGCAGAGATTGGAAGAAATGCATTTGGGCAGTGATGGGAGTGAGTTGCAGATGCTCTCATAGCTGTGTTCCAGGGCGGGAATCCTCTGTCACCATTGTCATGGATAATGATGAAACTGATGCACAGGGCAGGGCTGCGGGGTGGAGAACAGGCTCATCTTCAACTGACTCAGCCTGGCCATATGCTTACCACTCGCTCTGGAACTCTCATCCCTCCGTTTTCTACTGCGTGTCCTGGTGCAAGGAAGGGAACTGCAGCTCCCTCCCCAGTGTCATCATCAGCTTCCCTTCACCCTTAAGGGTGTGTACCTGAGCTGTGTCTGCCACGGATCTCTCTGCCTACACCTAGAGTAGCTACTGACTGAAGTGGTGGGAGAGCAGATACTGTGGTCAGGGACTCCAGTGAGCATCTGGCACCCTCTGAGGTGGTGTGGGAAGGAGACTTGGAAAGCAAGGAGGCTCCCTTCAGTGTCTAAAAGATGGCTGCTTAGCTCAACTGTCCATACACATTGGCTCTGAAGTGCTGGGCGAGGAAACTTAGGAAAACTAAACCTTGCTTGCTTGCGAGGTTTTCAATGTTTCTCACTACTGCTAAAACAGATCCAGAGTTTCCCCTTGCCACAACACTCCACCTCTCCATCCACCCCGTTCTGCAGTCACATTTTTTGCTCTTCGCTCTCTCCTTTCTTGGTCCAGCCTCCTTCCTACCCTTAACCCACCATAGCTGACTGCAGAGTGATTGGGTGTTTGTGTTTGTTCGGTTGTTTTGATATGCTATTTGCTAGAGTAACTGGAAAGCCCTATTGCTTCTGTTCACACTTGTTTGAAGGTGAGGCTAAAACCTCTGTGCGTTGAGCAGGTGTGACTGTGACATGAAACCATATGTGACAAGTAATTTAATAACCATTGTTTGATGTTTTGTTAATTCATTGGAAAATGGATGTGAAAAAATGACCTAAGCTGGCCCTCCTTTGGGTGGACGGCTGTACCAGGCCACCTTCAGAGGTCCCTTCTAACCTGAATTTCTCGATAACTCTAAAAATCTTGTTTTCTGTAGTGATATTTTCATCCTGAGGTGTGTTTTTATTTGCTTGTCTCACAGTGCGTGGCATGGTGAGACTGGACAGCATCTAGAATCTTGTCTAGGCACAGAATTCCAATCAAGCGTTTCTTCTTTCATTGCCTAAACAAATCTTACTTTGCAGGAGAGCACAAAATTGCAATTTGAAGAGCTCATCTGTAGAAGTGTTTTGCCAATCATGGGCTGCAATGCCAAATGGGGTCAAAGTCTTTACGTTTTCAGAGTGAATGTTTGCTAAATGAGGGCTTGCAGCTGGAAGTGGAACTGCAAAGCTGAAACTGGACCCATATGTGATTTTTTTCAGCATAGTTCCCTCTTTCCCTATCAAAATGGGTCCATTTGAGAATCTCTGTGGACTGCACTCAGTCTACTTAGTCTCTGAACTGCCCATCATAGCACCTGAGTTCCTTCCTAGAAACCCAGATATTCTTGCATGGTTTTTCCCATGTCAGAATAAAATGAACTGGAGAGGAAGGGGTCATCATGGCAACTTCAGTGTTCCTAAACATTTAATATTTTCCTTCCAGGACACTTTGATAACCACAATAGACTTGATTCTGGCTTTCTATAAAGACTCTGAGCAGGATTTTCAGGAATATCAAATGGTGTAATTTTTTTAGACATTAAGAAAACAGGGTCAAGCAACCCTATTTTGAATGACTGGCTACTTGATGTACCATGGCAATTGACCCTCTGGAGGCACTGCAGGCCTAGCCAGCCTCTGATGTCCGTTCTCAGCTACCCCTGTCAGAACTGCTCTGAGAGGATTCAGCCTGGGATTGACAGATGATATTTGCAACTTGAGAGGCCAGGGATGCTCAGAACATCATTTCAGGGCCTACGCCACGGAGCTGCGTCCCTGCACAAACTCCACCATGCAAACTTCCTCTTCTTCCGTCATCAGCTACTGGTCTTGGTGGCAATGCCTGTGCATGGCATCCAGGAGCCGTGAGGTCCCCATCCCAGCTCTCAGCCTTCCCCCTGCCCTGCCCAACAGACCCTAAAGAAACCTGTAGCATTGCCACCCTGGCTCAAGCTGTCTTCTAACACCACTATCATCTGTGACCGTTTTGTAGCCAGCTGAGGCAGCATATTTTGGAGTGGGTCAGCCTCCCCTCTTCCACAGGAGCTATTGGAAGAGCTGACTGCAAACAGATTTTCACTGCCCCAATGTGGACTGATGTCAGACAGTGCCCAATGAGAGCTGACAAGCTGACAGACCCGATCCATCAATGGAGGATGAGGAGGGGGGGAAGAGAACGTCTCTTGTGCACGCCTTCAAGAGACAGAGAGCAATATCACAGATGGGCCAGCAAAGCTCTTGTAAGTGATACAAGTCCATATTTAATAGCCTGTCTGTTTCTGTGGAGGCAGGCACAGGTGCAGGGGATACAGGGATAAGAAAAGTTCAGTGCCAGGCACAAAGTAGCCCATCGGAGTCCAGCTTCCAGGGGCAGACTCCTGTTTGGTGCTGTCTCTAACCAGTAAATAACTGGGGATGGCCTGGCTGGGAGCCTCACTGAGCTCAACAATTTTCTCAGCACAAATCCAAAACATAGCCTCATACTAGCTACTGTAAAGAGAATTAACCCTACCCCAACCAAAACCAGCACATCTCTGAAACAGGTCTCTGGAACCAGACTTTGAGCTACAAGGAATTGTTCTTTCCCCGTTTGACTTGGGCATCCTGTGTTGCATAGTACTCCAGAAGACTGTTTGTGATGGTGAGGTCAAGGTGAAAATTTTTGGGATTGGTTTCTTCTACTGATGAATGGTTAGTTGTTGAATGCACAGTGAAAGGCTCTGGGCTGAGAACTGTCCTCTCAGGAGAGCAGTGCCCTTTGGGTACTGCCCTCACCTTTGATGAAGTCAAAGATGCAGCTTTTCTGGAGAAGGGAACTTCTGTCCTTTGGTTAGGGATCACAGTGTTGTCTCAACTAGTGAGTGGGTCAGAATTAAGGCAGAGAGGGAGCACTCATAGCTTTCTCCTTTCCATGGGTCCAGACTCTGAATCAGACCCCATCTCACAGCTAGCTATCACCCGAACTTGCCTACTACCTTGCCCCAGTATCATCCCTCATATTGGCCTACAGAATGACACCCATCACCTTATTTAAAGTTATAAATTGGGCCCAGCCTGAATAGAATTATCCCTTGTGAGCTTACCTGTTTGGTAAGCTGGTCCCAACTGAACAGGCTTGCCAGAATCTTCTCAATATAGATCTGAAAATCAGCACTGAGTTGGATGTGATTTATTAGTTGCTGCGTGAGCAAAGGCCATGTAAAAACTGATCCTGTAATGACTCTTTTCCACACTGACCCATTTGCTACTTAAGGCCATAACAGGCCATTATTATAATTTCCTTTTTCTTCTTCCAAGATGCAGGCTGGTTTCAGGTGTCATCAACAGTCCAGGTAGCAGACTGGGCCAATATTGACAATTTTCACCCTCAGCTTGTGAAGGCATCGTTGTGGTAGTGTTGTGTCAGACACCTAGGAAGTTATGGGGCTCAGAAGGGTCATTCGACTGGTCTTCCTCACCAGGAAAGTTGCAAAAATTTCTGCCACTGTCTATGCTCATTCCCTTTATCCCAGGTAACATGACTAGTGGTAAGAATATCTTAGAAGTGGTCTAGTGGCCTGGGCTTGAGCTCTGATTTCAGTAATAAGCAGAACAGTGCAGATGAATGACTTGGTGGTCAGGCAGAGCTGTGGTTGGGCTCTGTGCATGGAGCACAGGGGTAATGATTTTTTTTCTGCTGTAGCATTGTCAGTGCAGGCTGGCTGCTTTATTTCATCAGTGCAGATGATTTAGAGATGAACAGTCTGAGTGCAGAGCACTTTGTGATCCCCTTCTCTGAAAGGTACATGGGAAAACCAAGCTACAGTTGTGTTAAAAGTTAAGCCACTTAATTGGTGCTATACTATCAAACCAAACACATAGCTTAAAAATATATAAACCAGGCCCTTTCTGTTTGGTCCATGTCCTTTCCTGTGACAAAGTGGAAACTGGCATCTCCTTGCTTTATAACTGTCTGATTTGCAATCTCCCTCTTCCCCCACCCTCACAGCAGCCTGTCCTCATACTACTGATTCATTGTGCAATCAGATGGGTGATAACAGATGCTTCAGGAGAAGGGAATCTTCCTCCACAATTTGCTTAGCCAGTTGTGTGGTTGGAGTAGGAGTCAATTCCTTCCTGCCGTCTGAAGCCGTCTGCAGCCTGAAACGACTCATCCATCCCTTACCATCCTAGGGGTACAACTATAAATACTAGCAAGGGTTCACAGAAGTTGCCAGCCATTTTTAAGTTCTTTCTCCACAGTCTGTCTTTGACCGCTTCTTACAGCAGCGAAAGGCTTCTGATAAAACGCAGTGTACAGAGGGGTGTGAATGGCTAATCGTTCACTTCACCGAGCTGCCTGCCCTCTGTGTGTTGCAGAAGAGGGTTAGAAGGCAGTATTAACTCATTTTCACAGTGTGCTTCATTTCCATTAGCAGAATGCCCTCTAATTTTTGACTTGGCTGCAACACGGTGGCGTCTGTCATGTCTTAGAGGTAGGTTGGGACATTTACTGTACCGGGTGGGATAGATACAGTCAAAAGGGACCTGGCCCTGTGCAAATGTGGACCCGGCAACTTTTAATCAGACACAGCCCTTCTTCTTGCCTCAGTTACTAAGTTTGCAGAGAAGTAACATTTCCATCTCGATTTCGGTGATTAGGAGTGACATCCTCTTTCTGCAGCCATCTGAGGTGTGAAAACAAATACATCTGCGTGGTCCAAATCGATCCAGAAAGGTGGAAAGCAAACCAGTGGCTATCAGAAAAATTATCCCTCTCTGCCTCACTTCTTCCTGCCTGCCTCGGTTGTTTCCTTTGCTGATCCTTATTTCCTCCCACCCTTCAGCTGGGCCAAATTTGGCTCTCTCTGGCGGAGACAAGGGCACCAGGAGGGTCATGACTGGTGGGGAAGGGGAAGAGGAATGGGGCTGGGGTGCTTAAGGACCTGGCCAGGTGATGACTCCCACCCCTCTAGCCCCTCCCGGGCTCCCCTCCAAGCCCATTTCTGGGATCCTGACTGACTTTGGCAGTTGGCTGCCGATGCAGGAGGGTTTCCATGGCAATGTACCAGTGCTGCTCACTCCCTCCTCACTGCTCTGCCTTCCTTTCCCTCCCTCTCCTCGCCCCCCTCCCCAGCCCTCCTGTTTCTCAAGCCTGTTGCCATGGAAAAACCATAATCCAAAAAGAATTTCAGATCCCCCTGGGTTTTGGGGTGGGATTTTTTTGGTGCTAAAAGTTTGCTTTTATGTGTGGGTTGGGTAGGCTCCATCTGCCTCTTTGAAACCTTGTACCTGGGCAATAGGGAAATCTCTGTCTTGGACCTGGAGTTTCTCCTTGAGGGAGGGCGGCAGGAGGCTGCTGATGGGCACCCTGGCAGGATTATGGCTTTGAGAAGTGCTTATGTGACACCGGAGGTTATGACCGTTGTTTTTGAAGGGACCATGTTGTTTGGAGTCTGGATTCTGAATCAATGACGTTTAAGGTGCCCAAGACATCTTGGAAAAAAAGAAGGAATGAGAGATTTCTGAAAGGTGCCTCCTCTGGAGGCTGCTTTTTCTGAAGTGATCATAGTGAGTGCTGCCAACAGAAAAGGGTGCAGACAACTCATACACTGCCACAATCTGTGCACAGTAAGAGCTGCGGAAATGATGCAGCCGAGGGTACTGAATGAGACCAGAACTAGAGCCCACATTATCCCACCTGGTGCTCATGCTAATTCCCAAGCTTTCAGGGTATATCCACACTCTATCAAGACTTGTGTGTGAGGTTTGTGGGTTATGTTTTAGTTGTTAGCTTAAACACCAATTAAAGGTGAAATCAGTTAAGTTTCTGCTTGCATTAAATAAACTTGCCTACATATCTCCATATGTCTGAAAAGCACTGGGATATTCTGGTAGCTTTGCTGCTCTGGGTAGCAGAGCTGGTTGAGCTGGAGTGAGCTGTGGTATGGTAATGGATGTTGAGTAGAATTGACCCTCTGCTGCACTCTCCATGGAAATGTTCTGGTCTCACTCTTAGCACACTTGCTGTTTCCATCTGCATTGTGTTCAGGCTTCCCGCAGTGGACACTGTGACCTGGAATCCTCAGATGGATGTTGGAAAACCTTATTCACAGTATTTCTAGGTCCAAAGAGTCCTGGAAGTCTCCTGAGCAATGAAATACTCTTGGGAGATTTCCCACTCTGACTGTTCAGGAGGGAGAAGGGAAAGGCTTCAGATAATGTATCCCAAATTTGGACCTTGTACTTATTTCAGACCTCCTGAGAGTCTTGTATTGGGTGTGATGTTAGTATCATGCCTGAGGCTTCTTTAAACAGACCTTTTTCTGGAGAAGAATCAGAGGAGTAATTCAAGATCAAATGCAGCTCTAAAGCAAAATGGGACATTTACTTCACTGGAGATGCAGCAACACAGGCTGAAGTTGACTGTCTTTTCTTATTCAAGAAACATTGAGGATGCACGTTTTGTTTCTTTTTTATATGGAGAACTACATTCAGGCAGCCTGCTGCAGACACCTAACCTACGCATAGTGGTTACCTCTCCCATTGTCTGTGTGTACCAGTGAGTCACTTGCTGCTTGCCTGGCCTCAGATGCCGTAATAGTCACAGAGTCTGAATTGGGCATGTGGAGCAGGTGATGGAGTATAACCTGGAGCCTTTTCAGGTGGTTGGAAAAATTATAGATTTACAAACCCATAAAGTCATAGTCCTGGGTCATTGCAGCTCCTCTTTCACATGAATTCCTGGAAGGATATGGATTTTCAGCTACCACAGACTGTGGTCTCCCGCAGAAAGCAAAAAGCCTGATCTGTCAGCAATGCCCTACCTCTTTCTTTGTCAACAGGTCTTTACCCTGTTCTAGATGAACATAATTTCTTCAGTCCCATGCCCTGGGTTGTTTGTCTCCTTCTGTCTGCAGCCTCTTTTCTGACAATGCTGAGAAAGAAGGTGGAGAAGTCGCAGTGCCGTGTTGGGCACCTATCGGGTGGACCTCGTCTCTGTGTTCCACAGAGGCTCCTGAACATCCAGCAGCAGAGAAAAAAATCTCCAGTCACTACCACTCTGGTCTAGGAGTTGAACCATTGATCAGAAGGCAAATACTTCTTTCTGCACTTTTCACACTCCAGGGATGGATCCCTGGAGGTATTCCAGAACACTGTGCGAGAGGAGTGCACTGACAATATCAGCAGGCACAGTTGCCCTCCTTGTGCTTAGTGAGACCTTGTGCAGCCCCGGACATCACTCTCTCTTTTACCGAAAGGAAGAGAGTGATGGCATGTAACTTTATTTAACAGAGCCTCGACTACAAACTACATCACAAAACACTCTACAAAGTTAATAATACAAGGCATAAGTCGGATGTGATATAAAAGATGTAAATGTGTGAACTCTGAGTAGGACTTTGGCAGTGTTCCCAGCCATGTTCAAAATGTACCCATGATATTTCTATCTCCCATATTGGGAACCCACTAGAGACAGGCAGAAAAGACTTAGGTTGAGTTTATTATCCATATTTATCATTCATTTCAGAATAGCATCTTCCTCCCACACTGATCCATCCTCACGGCACTACATATGCACCCAGCTCAAAGCAGGAGGCTTCACACTCTGACTTTTGGGGCAAGAGTTGAGAATGGTGAGATATGCTTGAAGCATTTGGTGTGTGTTGGGAAACTCAAAATAGACGGTGCAAGGGAATATGGACCCTGTAGCTATGCAGGTAGACGTAATGAAAGGGATTTGCAAGCTGTCAGGTCATAGGACTTTGGGGCAGAAAGGAGGCAGGCATGAGTATAGGAACCCAGGTGAAAGACTGAAAGTAGGTTCTTGGTGCTCACCTCCCTTTTAAATTTTCCCAGTGTTGGAAAAAGGGATGATGTCAGTGGAAGAAGAACACAGAGGGGTTATGGCTGTGGCCAGGGTGGGGATAAGCAAAGCCTAGGGGCTGAGGATTTGCAGAGTAATATTTGAGTTGGGACCTGGGGTCCATGAAGCACCTGGATGGGGACATCTTTGCTTTCAGAGCCTTGTTGGCCCACAGTGGGAGCACAGACAGTGCCGGTAGTCATGCAGCTGAGGTGGCTGCAGCGAAGGCAGCAGTGCCCCAGCGATGGCTGCGCTGGAAGTGCTGATGAAGGTGGTGGCTGGCAGTAGAGATCTTATGGGTAAGGCCGCGGAGGTTGGCAGTTTGGGTGGAGAAGCAGCGGCACAGGGAAGGTGCTGGTGGTGAGGAGGGTACTGATTGCAGCAAGTGTAACCGTAGCATTTGGAGTGCTAATGGCAAGTGAAGACAGGGGTGGCTAGTTACAGACATGATTGTGAAGAGGGAGAGGAGGCAGGCTGGAGGAGGAGTGGTGAGGTCTGCGATTACGGCACTTCACAATGAGGAAGCTGCTGCTCAACGTGGGACTATGAGGGGTTCAGCTCTGGTGCTAACTGAAGCTGTGTTCTCCACATGTTCCAGCTCGTGCCTTGCTTGCTCCTCGTTCTATCTCACTCTTCACTTTCTTTGCTACTGCAGCGTTTTCCCTGTTTGCATGTAATGTGGAGAGAAATGCATTAATGGTTCCACGTAGGAAAAAAAAAGAAAGGAAAAAAGAAATCTTTAATTAGACACTACCCCACCGGTGATGCATTCTGTGCCCCTACTCAGACAAATGCTAGCTGGGAGGTCTTCTCGGGAGGAAAGAAGTTTTCCTAATGCTTCAAGGAAAAAAATCACAAGGAAGTTTAAAGGGGAAGGGGGGGACGGGGACCCCCAACATAATTGTTCTGAGACCTTCCTCAGCCCAGGGAAGGGTTAATGCTTTAAATGCAATGTAATTTCAGCGGCACTAAAGAACACGTTTCCATGGAAACGTCAACCCACGGAGGGAGAGAAAGAGGGAGAAGGAAAAGGGAGCAGCATTGGAGAGTGATGGGATCCTTTGGCAAAGGAGGAGCAGCCTCCAGACCCCCACACAGTTACTGACTGGAGTGATTATTTATTTGGTTGTTTTAATCGATTCCCCCTTGGAGTTGTGATAGGAAAGAAAGTGATAGGGTTCCATCTTGGCCGAACCGCTACAGTCCCAGGGAAATCCAGTCACCCAGTCTCCTGGTGGGCGATGACTCTGCTCCTGCGAGCACTGTGAATTTGCTGCCCTTGCAAATGCATGCCTGCTTTCAACAATAGATGTCAAATAACCCCCAAATCGCTTTTGGTTTCTTGCTGGGTTGAAAAAGTTAAGTTAGTCTGCTGTTTCAGAGAATGTAATAAAGGGATTTATTTCAATCTCTCTAGCTAGTTTAGCCTTGTCTGCCTTCTGGCAATGGTGGGAGGGATCTTTCTGGGGGATTTGAGTGGTTTTCTGCAAGCAAGCAAGTCCTGAAAGCTCTAGAGTAAAATTGATGTGCTCACCTGCTTGCTGGTCTTGACTCCCAGGACAGAAACTGGGATGAGCTCTGGGTAAATACCAAGATGCCCTGAGGGTTGACTCCCAGCACACCAGCAACCTTTAGAAGACCAAAGGGGCTGTTGACACGAACATTGACTCGGCCAGTTGTTTTAAGCTGAGGTCCACAGCCATGTGGGTCCGTGGGAGATTTTGAAGGGACATGCAAAAGTGTTTAAGAAAAGTAAGGCAGTTGTCAGTGGGATTAAATTCACTGTATGGGGACAGCGGTTCAACGGGAATATTTTTTACAGCTCTGCAAATTGACAGAGCTTGAAAAACATCATCCTGAGTGAAATATCACTGTGAAGAGCCTCATTTGACTTCTGTTCTGTGACTGCTTGTCCTATCAATGTTTGTATGACTGTGCCCTAAGACAGATAAACAGATCTGAAGGACATCGCTTAACCTTTGGGTATTTGCCTGTTCCTAGTGGTACGGCTTCCATCAGTGACCTGTTAGGTGGATGCCAAGACATAATTATGACCCATTGGCAGCTGTTCTGACAAATGTAATTTTCCGTGCTTTTACTGCCCCATGTATGCAGTCCTTTCAAATGAGAGAAATGCCTTGAAGAATAGTTTTACTTTGGGGAAAAGTGATGTGTTATCAGTTCCTAATGAATAAGGAAGGATGGAAAGACATAGCAATGAAAAAATAATACTTTAAAAAGTAATTGGCAGGAATTTATTAACTCAGTAAAGCTTTGCAGCTTGATCCAATTTTGGACTGAACACTTAGTTTTTATTTTATGCAGTCACTATAACAATTTTGACCTTAAAGCTATTTTCTATTTTCTATTAGCTATTTTCTGTTACTTAAAGGTTTGGTGAGTCAGTTCAGAAGTATATTTGTTTTTATCAAAGCTTTTTGGATTAAAAAAACCCCCCAAAACAATAACTTTCTGAGAATAGACTGATTTCCTATGAGATTTATAGGTATTTCCAGCTTTAACCAGAATATGCTCTTAAAACACTTTTCCTGGTTTCTGTTTTATTTCCAGTGAAGTCAGAAGGTGTAGAGGTATATTCTCAATCTACTTAGTACTGTGGCATTTTCCCAGCAGAAAAGATAGTTTTGGAAGAAAAATTGTAAATCAAATATTTTGGGTTTAAAATTGAATATTTTTGACATGGAAATCCTATTTGCTGTCTCTTGTGATTAGGAGCATGGGAATTTTATATTTCTATTTCTCCTTCCTGAAACTTGGATGGACTAAGTCTCCAGTGATATCCTGTCTCCTGTTGAGGGATGCTGTTCCTCGTAGGACTCTTTCAGGGTGGCACAGTACCAATGCATTTTAACTGGGGCTCTTATCCATAAAAGAAAGGACAGAAGCTGTCATGCAACAGGCCAGACTGTATGGGAACATGACCGTGCCAGAAGCCTCATTTTCTGTCCAATGTCATTACAGTTTTCAGATCTTGTGGTTTTCTTTCTTTCTGACAAAATGCTGACCTCCTCATAAGAAAATGTTGTTGCCAAGTTCTTATCCCCCTTTCCCATTTAAAAAGTGGTTTTGATAAGTAATTTCTCCTGGCTCTGGCATTTGTGAAAACAGGTCAGTCAGGATGTGTGTGAGAAATTTGGCTTTGATTGGGTTTTCAAGATATTGCTGTGACTGACATAGCAGATGGGGTAAAATGAAGATTTATCCTGTCCTTTGTTTTCATAAACAGGTCACCTCATCCTAATGCATACGTATGTTTCCTACAGTAATCTAGCTTTCAGCCTGGCCTTGGTACTGTCAGCAGCACCTTGGCAAAGGGAGTGTGAAATACCACTAGACCCGAATGGCAGCAACTCTTTCCCCCTTTCAGTCAAAGGCAATGACTGCATAGGATGAAAAGCAAATGGGAGATCAGGTCCTAGATGGTACTAGATTGGTACATGGAAGAAAGAGTTATTGTGGAAACTCTGAAGCTCACATCTGTCTGTGCTGCAAAACCCGTGTGCTGCGGTGCTTGAGTTTCCTCTTATATCTTCAGGAGAGAGGAGAGGCTGAGGGCTGCACAGACTGGGGAAAGCGAGCTTTGCTGCTTCTCGCTCTCAGGAATGGTCCTGTCTCATTAGGATCAAGCAATGCATGTAGGAAAGCAGTCCTGCCATTATTCTGGCTCCCTATGTACTCTAAGGATAGATATATCCTCAGTTCCCAGGAACTGTCAGCTCGGAGTCTTTCTGAAATGACAAATTCGTGGTAGATAAATAGAAGACATGGGAAATAATGTGAAAATACCATTTTTTTTATGATTAAGAGAGGGAATGATGGAAAAGATTCATCCTTTCACTGTATATAGGAACTGTCACTTGAAAGTCTCAACATGCATGCACATTGTTTTCAAAACAATTTTACTGAATATGATGGACAAATAGCAAGAATAGATCAGTAGAAATTTGTTTTCCACCAGAAATGGATATTTCACAGGTCAGGATCAAACACCAAAAAATTCATCTTCCTAGAGGTGAGGGGCCAGAATCTCAGCAGACCAAACAGTATCACTCCATAGATGTCAGCTGAATGTCACTAATTTGTTCCAGCCCACTATCTGCCCTCTTGTTTTTTAAAAAAGTGTGGACAACAGGGAGAAACTAAATCTCTTATATCTCTTTTATCGTTGAATCAGAATCATAGAATCTTTAGTTTGGAAAAGACCTTTAAGATAATCAAGTCCAATGTTAACCTAACACTGCTAATACCACCTCTAAACCATGTCCTTCAGCACCTTGTCCACACATTTCTTAAATATCTTCAGGGATGGTGACTCAGCCACCTCCCTGGGCAGCCCATTCCAGTGCCTGGCAACCCTTTCGATGAAGAAATTTTTTTCTAATGAAAAGAAATGTTTTTCCTAACATCCAATTAGAACTTTCCTGGTGCAACTTGAGGCTGTTTCCTCTCATCTTATCACTTGTCACTTGGGAGAAGAGACCAACACCCACCCCTCTGCACCCTCCTTTTAGGTAGTTGCAGTGAGTGATGAGGTCTTCCCTCAGCCTCCCCTTCTCCAGGGTAAACACCCTCAGTTCCCTCAGCTGTTCCTCACAGGACTTGTGCTCCAGACCTTCCCCAGCTCCGTTGCCCTTCTCTGGACAAGCTCCAGCTCCGCAATGTCTTTCTTGTAGTGAGGGACCCTAAACTGAACACAGGATTCGAGGTGGTATCTTGCAGCCTGAGTGATAATTTGTAATCTAGATGCTCTCCTAACCTCTTTGGCTAATGAAGACTATCTTGAACTCTGGGCATTTCTCTAAGCCTGCGGGTCAGGTTGGTACCCAGTAGTATAAAATGGCTGTAGCCTAGACAAATTTCTGGTGCAGGATTCCTGCAAAATTTGGAATTTGGTTGGTCTCTTTTCTACACTTGCTTTCTTGCAGTGCATCACTCCAGATTCCGTGGCAGTGTGCCCTGGTTTTGGCTGTGATAGAGTTATTTGTCCTCCTAGTAGCTGGTACAGTGCTGTGTTTTGGACTGAGCGTGAGAATAATGTGGTAAAACACTGATGGTTTGGTTATTGCTAAGAGGTGCTTACACTGAGTCAAGGACTTTGCAGCTTCCCATGCTCTGCCAGCCAGAAATTGTGCAGAGGATGGGAGGGAGCATAGCTGGGACAGCTGGCCCAAACTGGCCAAAGGGACATTCTGTACCGTATGACGTCATGCTCAGTGTATGAACTAGGGGGAGTTGGCTGGGGAGCAGCAATCACTGCTTGGGCTGGCTGGGTGTTGGTCGGTGGGTGGTGAGCAGAAGCATCACTTGTTTTTCCTGGGTTATGTTTCTCTCTCTGTCTTTTTGTTGTTTTCCTTTTTGTTACAGTTTTTCTATTATATTATTATTTTATTTTGCTTTCTTTTCTTTCAGTCATTACACTGTTCTTGTCTCAACCCACAAGCTTTCTTTTGCCCTTCCGTTTCTCTCCCTCATCCCACCAGGTGGGAGGGAGGGTGAGTAAGCAGCTGTGTGGTGCTTGGTTACTGACTGGGGTTAAACCATGACAGTCCCTTTGTGGCATCCAATGTGGGGCTCGAAGGGTTGAGATAATGACTGACCTGATCTGAGTGTGCTGAAATAAATTTGTTATAACCATTCATTTTGTTGTTTTAATAGTTGCTGGTCACAATATTGTTTTATTTGCTTGCACGGCTATGTTGTGTCAGTCGTTACTTGCAGTGTGTATTCCCTGTGGTGCTGTCTCACTTCTGAGAAGTGGATCAGGATTATCATTTTGCTGTACTGTGTTAACATCGGTTTATGGTACGATAACATTACTGTTCAAGAGACTTATTTGGTATTTGTACTCAATATTGCTGTCAACTCCATACCTTGGACACCATCTCTTGGAAATTGTTAATAATCACACTCTTCACCTTTCTTCCTTGGACATCCAATCTGTGGGGAAGACGGGAGGATGCTTTCCCCTGCTCTTTCACCTCCTCTTTCTCCTTCAGGTTAGTTAACACTAGCTCTTGAGAAATTTGAATGTCCTTGGGATGTTCAAGCCAGGATGCTCCTATTGCTATGTTTCCTGAATGTGTTTCAGGTCTTGTTTAGGGTTAAACAGCTATTTAAAAAAAGTCATCTGCCCTGAGGCTGGATGGTCATGGGTGGCATGCCACGTGGGAGAATACAGGCAGGTACTTAGAGAGCTTCTTAGCTCCAATGGTCTGGAACTTCGCTACCAAACAACTACAGGATCCTGAAGAAGTGACAGAATGGTTGGGAAAAAAATACCATGGTTATTCCAGAGGCACAACATCACACTGTGCTGGGCCCTGATTAATATCTACCAACCACTGCTTGGTATTATGCAGTACCCTCGGGGAGAAGAGAGGGAAAACAAACTGACAGGCACTGTGGTTGCTCCAACCCCTGCCGCAGGCACTGCAGCTGAACCGGGGAACCAATCTGTGCTGGTATCAGTTGCCCTTAAGCAAGAAGAAATCTTGGAAGCAAAAGCCAGTTCATTTAGTAAGGGATGATAAAAAGCAGGACCATCACGAGGAGAAGAAGAGGAAGCACTCATAGACAAGATGGAAACCACATGATTCCTATCCCTAAGTGAGCTGTGAGACATGCAAAAAGACTTCAGCTGTTGTTCAGGCAAGCACATTGTCACCTGGCTGCTCTGATGCTTGGGTGATGGTGCCAGTAGCCTGGAATTAGAGGGTGGGGAAGTCAAACAGCTGGGATCCCTTTCTTGGGAAGGGGGAATTGACAAAATGATTGGAAGAGGGACACAAGCCCTCAGTCTTTGGAAGTGATTCCTGTCAAGATGAACGAAAGGTATTTCTTCCAGGAAGATGTTACATGTCGCCCAGGCAAATGGACCATCATGAAAAGAGGTATCTAGTACCTGAGAGAATTAACCATGCTGGAGGTGATTTATAATGAGCTGGACAATAAGCACAAGACCCATGTGGTGGAGTATTGTACGGAGCACACCATCATCATATGCCAACTCTGGCAGTACTGACCTAGAAAGATGGAGAAAGACCAACAGTGGATGAATTGGCTGGCCACCTCTGGGAATAAGAAGAAAATCTCTCTTCCTCCCTTGTCTTGGCTGTGCAGAAACTGTCCCAGAAGTTCCAGCAACTTGAAGATAGGTCCTACTCCCCACCTGTCTGGACCAGTATCTCGGCTATTAGGAGTAAGCGTTCTTCTGCTCAAGAGAGAGGATATAGAGGGTACACACCATGGGACACCTTATGGTTTTACCTGCATGACCATGGAAAGGACAGGAGAAAGTGAGATGGAAAATCTACCTTGATCCTAGAGGCGCAAATACCTGAGTTGGAAGGAAAAACAATCCCTTAGGGGGGCTCTTCCAGTAAAATTGCTGCTCCAGTTTCCAGCAGGCAGTTTCCCAGACACAGCAGAAGGGCTGATCTGACTTCTGATCTTAACAAAGGGACCTCGGATTTGTATTCACAAGGAGTAAGTAATGAATACTATGATCAGGACTAGAGGAGCCCTGCCTCCAGCCATTTTACTGCACCTTGTGAATTTGGTGGCCTGGCACATCAGACCCACAGGAATATAAGGCTGTAGTGGACACCAGTGCACAGTGTACCCTAACGCCATCGAGATACGAAGGGGCAGAACCCATCTGTATTTCTGGAGTGAGAGGGGGATCCCAAGAGCTCACTGTATTGGAGGCTGAAGTGAGCCTAACTGGGAATGAGTGGCAGAAGCACTCCCTTGTGACTGGCCCAGAGCCTCCCTGCATCCTTGGCATAGACTACCCCAGGAGTGGGTATTTTAAGGACACAAAAGGGTACTGGTGGGCTTTTGGTATAGCTGCCTTGGAGATGGAGGAAATGAAACAGCTGTCCACCTTGCTCAGTCTCTTGAAGGACCCTCTGATGTGGGGTTGTTTGAGGTCAGAGAACAACAGATGCCAATCGCCACCACAGTGGTGCATCAGCAGCAATACTGCACCAACTGAGATATCCTGATGCCTATCCGTAAGATGATTTGTCAACCGGGGAGCCAAGGAGCGATCAGCAAGACTCCTTCACCCTTTAATGGTCCCATATGGCCATGGCGTAAGTCTAATGGAGAGTGGACACTAACAGTAGACTGTCTGGGCCTGAATGAAGTCATGCTGGCACTGAGTGCTGCCGTGCCGGACATGCTAGAACTCCAGTATGAACTGGAGTCAAAGGCAGCCAGGTGCCATGGCACAACTGACATCGCTGATGCGTTCTCAATCCCTTTGGTGGCAGGGTGCAGGCCACAGTTTGCTTTCACTTGGAGGGGCGTCCAATACAGCTGGAACCTACTGCTCCAGGGGTGGAAACGCAGCCCTGTCATTGCCGTGGACGGATCCAGACTGCACTGGAGCAGGGTGAAGGTCCGTAACACCTGCAGTACATTGATGACTGCAATGTAATCATCACATGGGGCAGCACAGCAGAAGAAGCTTTTGAGAAAGGGAAGAAAATAGTCCAAATCCTCCTGGAAGCCAGTTTTGCCATAAAGTACGGTCCAGGGACCTGCACAGAAGATCCAGGGTTTAGGAATAAAATGGCAAGATGGACATTGTCAGGTCTCAATGGATGTGATCAACAAAATAACAGCTTTGTCCCCACCAACCAGCAAAAAGGAAATGCTACCTTTTGTGGGTTTCTGGAGAATGCATATTCCAAATTACAGTCTGATTCTAAGTTTCTTCTATCAAGTGACTAAGAAGAAGGATGATTTCAAATGGGACCTGAGCAATGATAAGCCTTTGAAAAAATTAAGCAGGAGATGGTTCATGCCATAGCCCTTGGGCCAGTCTGGGCAGGACGAGATGTAGAGAATGTGCTCTACACCACAGAGCATGGACGTCATGTAGAAGCTCATGTACCCAAGAGTCTGGCTGAGGTGGGTCTGGACTGGCAACATAAGGGTGAATTATTTACAGCTCAGTGGGCCCATGACACCTTGGACCATCAAGGGTGAGATGCAACACATAGATGGGCTCATGATCGAGGGTTGAACTAGACCATGGATGCTATTGCACAGCATGAATATCCATGAATGTGAACCATGCGCTGCAATCAACCAAGCCAAGTGCTTAAAGCCTCGCTGATATGGAGAACAATGGCTGAAATACAAATATGAGGAGACCTGGCAGATTGACTGTATCACACTCCCACAAACCCACCATGGCCAGTGCCATGTGCTTACCGTGGTGGAAGCAATCACTGGATGGCTGGAAACATATCCTGTGCCCCATGGATGTACCTGTACCTCAGGGGGATATGATTTTGAGTGAGACAGCCAGTGATTTGAATTGTATGATGTTATTTGCTACATAGAACTGTACGTCATCACTGCTACAGTTGCTACGTGCCATATCAGTGGTATTACAATAAGAATCACCCAGATTAATGAAGAATGAACATTGATGAGCAAAAAGTGCAGCGGTGATGGAACCAGAACTGAGTTTGCATGTCACAATCCAACACCACGCACAATCTCTTCCGCCTTTAAGAACTGTTATGACAGATGGAGCCCAAAGTCATGGAATAAATGAACTCAACAACCACTGTAGAGGGATGGCACATAGACTAAGGGAATGGTGTCTGTGTGTACTTATATCAAAAGACAGGAAAATTGGTGATGATTAATTGGAATGTATTGGGAAGTGTGACCTGGGCATGATGTAGATGGTACAGAATAAGGGGTAGATGATGCTGTCCTGGTTTCAGGTGGGATAGAGTTATTTTTCCTCCTACTAGCTGGTACAGTGCTGTGTTTTGGATTGAGCATAAGAATAAAGTGGTAACACACTTATATTTCGGTTGTTGCTGAGAGGTGTGTATACTTAGTCAAGGGCTTTGCAGCTTCCCATGCTTTGCCAGAGAGGAGGTGTACAAGAGGATGAGAGGGAGCATAGCTGGGACAGCTGCCCCAAACTGGCCAAAGGGATATTCCATACCATATGACAGCATGTTCAGTGTATGAACTAGCAGGAGTTGACCAGGAGCAGCAATCACTGCTTAGGGACTGGCTGGGTGTTGGTCAGTGGTTGATGAGTGGTGCATCACTTGTTTCTCCTGGGTTATGTTTCTTTCTCTCTCTCTTTTTGTTGTTTGGTTTTTTTTTTTTCTTTTCATTACAATTTATTATTTCAATAATATTTTTATTATTTTAACAATATTTTTTATTATTTTTATTTAAATCACTGAAGTTCTTGTCTCAATCCATGAGCTTTCTCACTTTTGCCCTTCCAATTCTCTCCACTATCCCACCAGGGGTGGGTAGAGTGTGCGAGTGTCTGTGTGGTGCTTGGCTATCAACTGGTGTTAAACCACAACACAGTGAAAGAGAAAGGAGCAAATGAAGAAAAGCGAGATACTGTTCCTTTAAGATTTAATTTTCCTAGTCAATGGTTGCTTGTATTTTTTTCCTATCTTGTTTTGCTTTTGTTCTTCATGACAGCAGAAAGAACAGAGTTCATGCGCCTTGTTACGTAAAATCAGCTGCACTCGTGCCCTTTGCATAGAATCCCTTCACTGTAAATCGTACCTGACACCAGACAGATGTTACACAGACGCAGCCAGATGTGCCCTCCTTTCACAAGTCCACAAGCCACCGGCACTGCAGCAGTGGGAGGCAGCACAGAAGACTGGGGCAGTGCAGGGCAGTGAGTGATGGGAGAGCCTCTGAAAGGCTCAGCCAGGGTCCGCACCAACCATGGGGAAGTTGGATCAAAGGCCCAGGCAGAGCCTGTTCTCACCTTCTGGTGGGGAGCAAATGGGTTTGCTATCCTGTGGAGACTGTCTTAAGACCTCATGCACTCACAGCTGGGTATGGATGGCTGTTGTGCATGTATTGGCTGTCTTCTGGGGCTGTGGCAGCCATGGAAATGTCAAGAAGTGATATGGAGAAAAATATTTGTATTATTTTAAGCTTTCTATGGGTTTGGAGGATGGAGGTTTAAATCAGAAGTCGAAGGGATCGGTTGCAGCTTTCTTGTTAAAAAAAGTCTATTTCTGTCTCTCAGACAACAGCAGAAGCTATTAACAGCATAGTTAGTGCTGGTTAAATCTTTATTTGTCAGTCACTTGCCACTTGAAGGTCAGAATTCTCATTTGTAGATAAATACACTGGCCCTAACCTCCCTTTTCCTTATCCTTTGATTCCACCCACCTTTCTGTCTGTCCATCCCCATCCAGGAGCAGGTGTGTGGGGCAGGCAGAACCTCCTGCAGGGCAGAACTGAAGCACTCTGCTAAGGCTGTTTGCATCAGCCCAGGCTGGGTAGGTCTTGCTGGTGCTGAGTGAGGGAATGTGGCTTGGAGCTGTGGGCACTTGTGCTGAAATGCAATAATGGGCTTGTCTTTGCTCTTTCCTGAATGAAGCAAGTCTGGGCAGGCAGCTATGCCTGTCCTTGGTACCTCTGGCTGGTGAGTTTTTAGTGCGTGTCTAGGGGAAAGAAAAAGGCTATCTCACCATGTGAAAGGACTTTCACTGCCTTTACCTCACTGCTGTTATGTTCAGCCCCAGTGTTTCACGTTACGGTGAGTTTCCAAAGAGGCTGATGGCGGTCTGCATCCTCATCCCCTTATCCTGCATCACACTCCACCTGCCTTTTACCCTTCAAATCCTCTTTGGCAGAGGTATCCCATAGCCTTTCTTTCCCACCCTCTACCTACACCCTGTTTTTCTCTTGTGTGCTGGACTGCTGAGACAACTCCCGATGCTGATGGTGGAGAGGCTGTTTTATTTACATGGCCTGTCTTATTCAGGGAAGCGGTCAATGCTGGGATAATCATGCCATTTCAGACAGACTGCTTGTCTCATTGGAGCATAACAAGCACTGACAGGGCACAGGAGAGAGTGTGTGTGTGTGTGTGTGTGTGTGCGCACACACACACATGAGGCGGGCAGTTTGATGGACTGAACTGAGGTAATGTCCAAATTTGCCCACCCAGTCAGCAGGTTCAGAAGGAGCTGATTCCCAGCAAGGCACTGGAGGCAGAAGTAGGAGCGGGAAGTGCTGATTTCAAGCGCATCCCCTTAAGAGCTGTCTGTGGGGCAGAGAAAAATTCAGTTAACACCTTCCCTGTCTCCCCCCAAACCTCCTTCACCTGCCACATTTGCCTCTCCAGGCTTTCTCTGTGACTAGCTGAAACCATTTAAAATGTCATCATCTCTCTGCTGGTCCTAAATTGGCCATCTGATGTGGGTTTAATGCTCTATTTCCTATGCCAACCAGCCTTTGAAACACTCTCTATTAGCTTGCAGGGCTGACAGCCTCACATCTAGGGCGGGTGATGTTATCTCATGGTCAGAGCACAAGATGTGGGGTCAGGTCCCCCCAAGTCTGACTTGCTTTTTGCCCAAGGACATGTCCCTTCCTTCTTTGTTCCTGCCTGCTCATCCATGCCAGGGGGCTCACGTCATCAGCCTTTTTCCACAGCATCATGTGTGTTTTGCTCCCACCTGGCTGAGTTTGGGCATTGTGGCTGTCGCAACTCCACCTGGGCTGGGGAAGGGCTCGACCCTTCTGTGCTCCAGAAATGCCTACATAAGCAAAATTCTTTGCTGAAAGGTGTGTCCAGCAAATTAAATTAAATTGCCTGTGTCTGTCCCCACTGCATCCCCTTTTTCTTTCTCTCTTCATCTTGGAGTCCAAAAAATCCAAGGAGGCATGGATTGCACCCTTTCCAGGCACAGTTTCATCTTGGGTTACCCCACCTGCACGCAGAGCCTGCTGCCCTCATGTTGTGCCCCTGTTGCAGCCGATGGCTCAGGGCAGACATGCCAGGGAGTCTCCCAGCCCTCTGGTTGCCTGTTGGGGACCGGAGCATGTGTAGGCTGTAGGTAGGACACAAATCCCCCTGGCCAGAGCAGGCAGCAGTAGTGCTGGCGTTCCAGGGCAGCGCTGCTGCCCAAGACGATGACTTTCGCTGCAGTGGTGATGGAGGGCAGAGCCACTCGAGTGTGGCTGCCCTGCAGCACGCTGCTGACTTGGCCTGCCAGGGAGTCCTTCAAGCCCTGATGCTTTGTCACGTAGGCGTCCCCTTGCTCTGCACACCCGAGCAAGCCCCACAGCTCCCTGTATGCTGCTGTCGCCCTGCATCCCTGTGGAGGTGATGGGACCCAGCAAGCCGCAGGAGTGCGGGGAAAGCTGCGGGAGGGGAGGTGCTTCTTCTGCACTCCTCTTGCAAACTTTTGTAAACATCTTGCTAATGGGTTCAAGAGAAAACCCTCTGAAGAGTTATTGTGCCAAATTTGGAGACTAATTTCAGTCATTAAGGTGCGAAGCAAGGGATTTTAGTGCTGCTTTAAGTGCAAAATCTTAAGGCAGCTTCAAGGATTGGAGTCACTGATGATCCCTTCTTGATTATTATTAGTGGTTCTAATCTTTCTGGTGGAAAACGAACAGAAATGACACCCTCTTGTGTCATATCCGTTGCTGATTTCTGTGAACTGTTCTTGTCAGGCTGTGCAAGGGAGATTCCCATAGTGGCATCATTCTCAGGTGAGAGGGAAAAGAGGGCTGAGAACCGTTTAATATTGCTGTTTGTTTAATTAGATGTTGACACTGCTTTCTAACTAGTGGCATAAAAAGCTGCAGCTCTCATCAGGCTAATTGCATCTTTATCTTCTTGAGGCCTTGCTTTCTCTTCACTGTGGTGTCCAGTGCAGAGAAATCATGGAACGGGTGTAACTGTAATCTTGGTCCTCTCAAAGGTCTTTCCCACCACCAGAGCCTCACACAGGTCTGGTAGGCTGCACATACCCAGCGATGGTCTGTGCCCGGCATTCCTCAGTGCCAGAGCAATGCTAACTGGTAAAGAAATGACAGAAAAAGAGCATATGTGGTCCTGAGATGGGATGTTTCACACCATTACAAACAATTGCAGAGCTAAGATTTTCCATGCGGCTGATGTTTTGGGCTTCTCTCAGTGTTTGGGTGCTGAATGGGTCCAGCTTTTGGAATACAATAATAGTCTGCCTTTGAAAATCATCCTGTTGCAAACGCTTCACACTGGGCTCCCTTATGGCTGTGTTTCCTATGCTGTGCATGTCCCCTGAAGGTCACAACATGGAGTGAGTATGGAATTTCCTTTAGAAGTAATCACAATTGCTGATTGCACTTGGTAACGGGGAATTAGTGAATGAGTTTTGTTGATTAATGGAATTAGGACAAAAAAGTTGGAGAAAAAGAAGCTAAAATCATGATCTGCTTTCTTATTTGTTTAAAGAAGTTTCCCTGTAACCAATGCTTTCATTAAATTAGCAGGGAGTTCTCTGTGTGCAGATAGTGGGAAAGTGTCAACCCAGTGAAAGAACAGATTTTTTTTTCCTTTTTTTTCTTGAAATTAGTTCAAACTGAGTTCAGAAGGGACAAACTGAAGCTGAATATCAGGAAGTGTTTCCTGGTGTCATGGTGTAATAGAGCAGAAGAACCTCTCATGTCTGTAATGGAAATGTTGCTTGTGTAATTTATAGGAGAACCGGGCGAAGCATGGGAGGGCAGAGTCCTGGGGCTAGCCCTGCAGGCAGCTTGGTCACCTCTGCCTCTCACGGTGACGTGGTGCTACTGGTGCCAGAGCAGGTGTATAAAGGCAAAATGTACTTCCTGCAACAGGATTGTGAACTGAAGTGAAATACATTTACAGGGGAAACTGTCAGAGTGCCACGGAGGTGTCCTATAAGCAACTGAACTGTGAAATGTGTGTTTGCCTCCTCCTCTTCCCCACAGTGTCATTCTGGATGATCTGATGGTTAAGAAGACAATAGACCTGATTCTCATTTACAGCAACACCACTTTAACATGCTCTCACCATGCAGTGAGGCCTTGAAATGAGTGTAGCTCTAATCGCGGTCCACTTAAAGGTCTTCCCCATTGCCAGAGCTGAGTGAAGAGGCCTTAGGATAAATAAGATTGAAGCCTGGACTGTTTAATAGTCCGTTTGTACAGCTGACATGAGATGCCCCAAAGGGAGGTGCCTTGTGCAGAAGTCACGGGGCCTTTCCAGACAAAGAGAATCGTTAATGTTGACTGCGGAGATTTGCAGGGCTGATCACCCTTCAGTTCGATCTTGCCGGGTACAAGGCATGACTGTCCCTAGGGAAAAGGACTAACACTGGGCTATCTCAGCATCCACTGTCCCTCTTCCTAAGCTGCTTCAGGTGACTGCTCTGGGCCCCGGGAGGCGTGCTGGCTCTGATAGGGATGGAGCTTCTCGCAGCTGCGCTGCTCCTCACTCTGCTCCCTGCAGCTTCCCTTGTCATTGCCTCCAACAGGCTGGGGGGAGGCTGTCTCCACTGCTTCACCTGGAAGCCAGCTCTCTGTCCTCAAATGACATGTGAAATCCCTTCTGCAGAGTGAGCAAAGTGTAGGCTGTGGAGCGTGTTTACACGGCTAATTGCCATGGATCTCCCTGCCCTATGTGGTAAGGGGAAGTCAGGGGCTGTGGGCACGTGTGTATGCACATGATGCTTATGTGTGCTTTCAGCAATTCATTGGGAGCCAATGTGGGACATTGCTTCCCTATCCCAGTCACAAAATGGAGGCAATTGCTTGCCTTGCCGTATTGTTCCAATTCCTGGAGTAATTGTCCTGTTTCTCGTAACCCCTTCCTCTTAGATTTTCCATCGTTTGCGCTGCGCTCCTACTGTCCCGGTGTAAGCTGCGTGGGGGAGGCGGCCTCTCGTTTCGGGTTTGGTTCCCAGGCATTAACATTCTTCTTGCTTTTTTCTCTCTCTTGCAGGTACCTGATCAATGTCACCTTTGAAGGTAGGAATTTGTCGTTCAGCGAAGACGGATACCAGATGCATCCCAAGCTGGTGATCATCCTTCTGACCAAGGAGAGGAAGTGGGAGAGGGTAGGACATGTTTGGTAATTCTCAAACTGCATCAGGGAGGAGGATGGAGGAAGGCTTCAGTCGAATATTCGCCCCCCCCACACCTTTCTGTATTTCTTATCAAGGGCTGACAATCTCCTTCTTGTATTCTGGACCACTGGTATCTCCAATAGCCAGGCTGCTGTCTTCTTCATGCAGGATGCCATTACATTCTTCCATTAGCGTGCATAAAAAATTCATCAGCTTGTCTTCTGTAACTTCTGAACATAAGTTTTCCTGCCTTTCAGAGAAAAGACCTCCTCTGTGCCATGGGTTTCAATGGCAGAGACAGACAATATTTCTCTGCATGGCTCGGAGGCAGTGAAGTTCTGTATGCTAAACAACTGTGATTGAGCTACAGCCACACTTAGTAATATATACTGGTGTTAACTGTGCTTGATATATCTGGCCAGTGTCATTTGCAATGGGATGGTGCATTAAGTAGGATGTGAACGTGAGATCATATCAAGTTGTTGAAAGATACAAATTTGCATATTTCTGAATAATTTGGATGTAACCCAAAGCACCATTTTAGAAATGGTGTGGATTTCTGTGTTAGTGCAAAGCTTTGGTTCATTTCACCTCCCACATCAATGTCAGTGGTCCAGGCTCAGAACAAGCACTCTCAAAGGGTTTGAACTGAAGTAGAGGGGGTAGTTTGAGGGCTATGAAAATAAGATATAAAGAAGTGATGGGGTTGAGAAGTCAGAGCAAAAGCAAGTAGAATTCAGCAGACCACTCACAGATATGAAGCAGAGCTTGCTCTGGATGTGATCATGTATATGGCTTAGAAAAATGCCCCTTTGCCCCACCAGGCACAGAAAGCCTTCTCTCTTTTGACTGCTTGTTCTCTGCGTGGACTTGCAAGTGGCCTGCATGTCCAAATCTAGGAAGAAATTAATAGGGAAATGAGAATCAAACACAGAGCTGTCAGGAGAAGTGCATTCAGAAGAGGGTTGGAGGAACAACTTCTGAAGGAGGCAGAAGAGCCATTGCATTAGTGTCTGGCAGGCACTAGGGTCTCCTGGTAGTACTCCAGTAGTTGCAGGAGTTGGGAGAAAGTGTGAAAGGTCCCAGCTTGTGCTTGATTTCCAGGAAGACCTGGCTAACTCCAAGTCTTGGCACTGTGCCGGCCCGATGGGAGTGTATGGTCTGGGAGAGTGAGCAGAGGTCTCAGTGGGACAGGAGTGGGAGGAAATGTATGGCATGGCATCAGCATGTATGAACAACCCTTGTACATGTTTGGAGGCAGGCTGGCGGGATATTGCACAGGTGGTGGGCAGGCAAGGCTCAGGCTGCAGAGACCTCCTGTCACGCTCTGTCCATGGCACAACTTCACTAAAGCCCACTAGGCAATGTCCAGGAGGATTTGTTCCTAGCTGGAGCCAAATTTGTTCTCACAGAGGAAAACTCAATCATCAGAGCAGGCAAATGAGGCAGTAGCAGCATGAATCCTGCTAGGGATTATTAGCAGGGCTGGCTGTGGGGAATCTGTTGCTGGAATGCTTTGCAGGCTCTGGGGAGGCACAGCTAAATGCTGTCCTGTTTTTATCCTGCTTGTTCCCCTGTTGCTCCCTCAGTGAGGGCTTGGGGGCTTCCATGAGTGCTACGAGGGGTTGTTCACTGTCTAAGAGCATATCTGTGGTCTCTCAGATGAACCAGATGATTAGTGGAAGGGATGCTGGTGAGCTGGAGTGTTGGGGATAGGCACTGAACCAGCCTGAACTTTGCTGTCTGTGGGGACTACTTGGCAGCCATTAAACCAGAACAGTTCTTCTTTTCATAGGAGCTGGGTCTGGATTGAAATGAGACGATGATGAACTATGGTATTAGTGGCATGAAAAGCCCATAGTGCTTCTTGAACACAAAATTTTTACCTTGAAGTGAGTATGTTGCTCAGTGGAAAGATCAGATTATTATAATCAAACTGAGCTGCTTGAATTTTACACTGGCAGGTTTTTCCTGGAAAACGCAGAAGTCATCTCCAACATGCTCTGATCACAGAGAAATACCTTTCGTACCTGTAACCTCATGCTCTTCTTCTTAATTTTCTCCATTCAGCGGAAATGCAAACATTAAAACATAAGGGTGAAACAGAGCTTTTTGTGGCAGAGATCATGATTTTGTTCTGCGTGTGCAGGGAGTCAGGCAAAGCAGAGAGCTGGCCTTTAACAGCAGCTCCCAGGCAATGCCACAATACAAGCCATAAATTATTCATATATTATTAGCACACAATCCTGATACCTTTGTAGGTGCATTGCTTTGCAGTGTAAAATCATCCAAACTCTCACTATGTTTTGCTAAATTAGCAAGGTGCTTTGTCCTGGCAACGTCCAGGCAATATATAGAAGAAACTGTGCAAAGCGCAGGAGAGTTTCCAAGTCAAACACTGAGGCGGCAGGAGACAACAGATGAAAGGCTGCATGGGAAACACGGATTCAGTCCACTTGTGTGCGTTCATTACAGCTCAGTCTTTCATTACATCGCAGCACACTTTTATCCATAATCAGATGCTATGCCTGGAAGGAACTTCAAGAGGTCATTTAGTCCCTCCCTGTGCCCAAGGGAGGGATCAACTGGACTGAAATTATTCCTGGCAGATATATGTCTCACCTGTTCTGAGAGTCCTTCAGTGCTAGAAACTCCATGAAATCCTGAGGCAATCTCTTCCATGGCTTCTTTCTCCTTACCCTGGAAAGTTATTCTAATGTCTAACCCAGATTTCCCCGGCTGCAGTTTAAGCCCATTACTACTTGGCATCTCCCTAGTGGACACAGAGAATTGTTTATTCTCTTCCTCTTTTTATCTTCCCTGTGTATGTTGGAAGGCTTCAATCATGTTGTCTCCCAGTCGTCTCTGCTGTAGATTAAACAAGAATTTGTTCAGTCTCTCCTGGTAGGTCATGTTTTCTACTCTTCCGATCATTTTTATTAGTAACCTCTGGATTTAGTGACACAGCTTGTTGCTCTGTACAGTTTGGTGCAGTTGATTCTTGAAGGATGGCAAATAGATCCTGAGGAGTACGTCTCATGGGGTGTATATATATAAAGAAATGTTTTAAAACAGGTGCGCAGCCTTCCATTTTCTGAGCAGCAAAGATACAGACAGTGACTGAACTAGTTCAGGTATGTGAAATTTTTTGAGATTTTGATTTTTCATCCCAATTTGGGAAAAAATATCTTCAAAACCTCACCAGTTATTTCAGAACAGGAATTCATTTTCCAGAAGAGCTACAGCTGTCCCCAGACTTTGATGATGACAAATCTCCTCCTGCATCCTTCAGACAGACTGAAGCCTCATAGGGCTGGCAGTCGTGCAAGAACACATAGAGCAACCACTTTCTGGAAAGGGGCAGCAATCTGAGCTCTTCTGCTCTTGTAGCCATGAGTAACGATTCCTCTTGTGATAAGCAAACGTGCTGCATTTCACTCACTTCTCTGTTCTCTACTCCTTAGGGGCAGAAGGCTGCATGTCTTCCCTCACTACCTTCTAATTAGCTAGTTAGTAGAGCTCTTGATTCACTGGCCAGACAGCCTAGGTGTGTTTTGGGTGCTGAGATGCCCCTGTGGTATTTATCACAGAGGGTCAGATATGCAAAGGGCGGTTGTGAAGGAGGTCCACTCTTATGTCCCATGAAAGGCCCTGCCTCAACGCAGTGATGAGCTGGAGCCAGAGGTCTCACCAGGTGAGCCAGAGGATCTGTACTACAGCAGGTTTTGTGTCTGGGGGTTGTGATCTCTTGTGTGGGAAGAGTTTTCATCCAGGCTTTTTCTTTACTGATTGCCTTTCTCGTCTGCTCTCCTATAATCCCACATATTATGAGAGCTCATTTCTAGGTTCATGATCCCTTTGTGAGAGCTGGAAGGTGCTCCAGCTCTTGCTCACATCCACCTTCCCTGATGAAGCACTTTCCCCCAGCAAACCTGGGGATGACACAAATGTTACTATCTCTGAGGCTGTCTTTGGGATTCTTTCTCTCTCATTTCTTTGATTTCTAGTGAGTTTTGCATCACTTTTATCACTAGGTTGTTCTCAGCCTCTCCCTTTTGCTTCTCTGCCTCTTTCCTTAGGTGTCTCACTGGGAATTCAGAGCACCTTTCCATGTGACTCACAACAGCAACCTCTTGTGCCACCCCACAGAGCCCTTTGATTGCAAGCTCCCTGGGGCATCTCTGACCACACATGCTCCCGTAACTCCTGCTCCTGGCTGGACAAGCAAAGCCCCAGGTGATGGATGTGGTCAAGGCGTCAGTACAAGCCATCTTAGAGGGGGACAGATGGGAAGCTTATGCTGAAAGATTCATTCTCCCTGCTGCATGTGCTAATCCTCTGCCCCTATCAACCCTCACCCCCCTCAGCAGATAAGATGTTTGCCTGCTGCTGTAATTATCAGTGTTTGACTTTTGAACTCCTGAACATCAATTAGCAGCATCTGTTCTGCTTCCTCTAGCCATCGGTGTGGCCATGATTACAAATTCATGGACAGGCTGCTCTTAGCCTGTTCCCCTACACCATTGCACACATTAGTGCTCCCTGGGAATGGGGCCATTTGCTGTGACATGCTGTCAGCTGCCTCAGTGATTGTAGGCTTCCAGTACTCCCTAACGCTGAAACAGGGTAAAAAATGATCCCGCTACTCTCTGCCACATGGGCTTTACAGAGATGTGTTCAGCCTCAATCATAGTCCACATCAGGTGAGTTAGTGAACTCCTGTGACGCTGTCCCGTGCTTGGGACAGAGCAGCGTCATGCCCATCTGTGCTTGGGAAAAGTTCCCTTGGGATGTGGGAAGGAGCTACAGAAAGGAAAGAAAGATTTATGAAAGAATAATGGAAAAAATAAGGTTTGTTTTCTGCAAAAAATGAAGAGGAACAAGGTAAGTCTTTGGACATGTAAATCGTTGTCAAAAATGGACGTTATGGTCAGTTGCTTTTCATGTCCACAGTAAGCAGAAAGAAGAAAACTTGCTAAATTTTCAAGCAGAACAATTTTGGTTAGATATGTAGGGAGCTGTCTAATTGTTAGCATGGTGAGACACGGTGAGGCTCATTTGCTGGTGAGGATCATTTGCTGAAGGACACATAGAAAAATATCCAACAGCATGGGGTCTAAATCTATCTTGTCCTGCCTCCGAGCTGGTGGATGCACTAAGTGATCTCTTGTGGTTCTCTGCCAGCCTGTATTTCTGTGATTAGACAAACAAGATGAACCTGAAGAGTGCCTCACAAGAGACCACTTGTTTGATTGGAAAGAAAAACTGGGTTATGGACAAGCTGATCAGCAAAAACTTCAAGCCTGGTCCAGTGAGGACATAATTTCTACAAGCCTCTACCATGTGCCTTTTGTATGAGCAGGCAGTTGGTGCCTGAAGGCTATTGTCGACGGCTGCAAACAAAGGCCCTTATGGAGGCACTTGTAATCCCCTGCAGTCAGCAGCTTTGGAGGGCTGATGAACACCACTGAGATGATGAAGAGGCTGTAGCTTTTGATAATGATGAAGCCTTCAGGCCTGGTCTCAAGACCTTCTGTGCATTAAAAGAAATATTCATAGTCATTTCTTTGTGTGCTTCAATGTCCCAGTGGTAGAAATGACAGGGGAGGAGAGGAACGGACTGAAAATCTGATCAGTATTCAATGGTCTGAGTGGTACTGGCCACTCCACGAAGAACCAATATGAATCATGTACCTGCTGTGTTTCCCAGCAGAAGGAAGGGTGTAGATTTCTTTATTTCATTTTCTGAAGAAGGCTCTTTAAAAATAGGAGAGGGACAAGAATGTAGGGTTGTGAGGTGAAACCTGCAGCTGTACAAACCCAAGCATCTTCTCTGAAGGTCCTCCCCTGCCTTTGGAAAGATGACTAGGTTGTTTGAGACAGTTTCCTATGTGTGTTGCCTGGTGCCCGCCTGAGCAAGCCTTTCTGATCACTTACGTATGCATGCACAGGTGTGCTTGCTTCCCTGAGGTGGAAGTTACTGCCTTTGGTTAGGTTCTGCTCTCTGTGTGGAGTTTTGGCACCTTGACAGCATGTCCAGGGACTTCAGGGAGGAAATATTTTTTATCCCACCGACTCCTTTTATGGTGAGACAAGATTGGATTGTTTTTGCCAATCAGTTTTGTTTTGCTAATTTCCCTGTGTACATGGGGATTTATGACTCATTGTCCCTGAGGAGAAATGGCATAGGAGTTTGTTTAAACCTACTCAGAGTTAGTGACTGATTCTGTTCCCATAGAACCAGTTTTTAGAATCTTATAGCTTCACTTAGGGCAGATGAGCCGTTCTGGATTTAAGCACAAATGGCTGAAATTAGAGTCTGTAAATGCATTTCCCCCCTTATTTGTGAAGTGTTCTTTCTGGACATTTCTCTAAGAGACCATAATTTCCTGAATCCCTTGCTTCCCATTAGACAGCAGACTTGCATCAAAGAATACATATTTTATGGATACCCCACTCCCAAGTGAGTGTCCCTTAGATATCTGATCTAGGTCACATCACATGGCTCTGTTGATGACCCTGATGCAATCAGACAACCAGATGGCTTTATTTGTGCACCTATGCTTCATCCACTGTCAGGATTTGGCCTGGTTTCTCACAGTTGTCCAGGATGTAACTGTATGTATCTGTGGCTAATTATGGCCATGTTATTCCTACACTGACTCCTAAGGAGAAGGGCAGATGCAGGTGCCACACAAAGCTTTCCTTATCAGGCAATAAATGGAACAATCTTTCTGAAAAAGCCTTCTGCGTAAATCTTGTGGACATGCTGATCCACGCTGGCTGATCGTATCAGACCATTAGATTAGATTACTGCGTCCTGCAATAACAAGCTAGTCCATCTCTTTTAACCAAAGAGGACACTAGCTGGATGTCTCCTCCTAACCACTGTATATTATGTCAGTATAAGCTGTTTGCTCTCTTTGCCTCTTGCTGAAGCAGTTCCTGACTTTGTTTGCTTGAATTTTGGAGTGTATTTGTATGATTCATGAGCCTGCAGAAAAATATTCTGGCTTTTCTCCACCAGGCCCTACTCCTTGGCTACCGGAGGGAATTCTTACATTGAAACAATGACAGCTTCTTGGAGAGACCTTGTCCTCTAATGCAAATCAGATATTGGAAAATATAGAGATCTTTATTAAGCCCAGGCTGTAGTTGGAATGCCTGCCACCATTTCTGTGCTGGTGTAGCTGATGAGGGTGAAGGTAGCCATCTGACCTTTACTCGGGTTGCCAACCTGACTCCTTGGACAGGGCATCCCTGCGGACTGTGCCCAGTGCACTGACATGGTAACACCATCCAGCCGTGGGAGAAGACTGCTCTTGGCTGCATTGTGGATGAGAGCTCTCCTCTGGGGCTTTCTTCCAGCTGGCTCACCCATGCCACACAGCAAGGCGGGGGTCACTCTTCCCCCCTGCTGCATGTACATACAGCCACCTCTTGTGTGTCATCTTTGCTGCCCCCAGCACCCAGTTATGGGCTTGGGAATCTGCAGGGAGTTGTGTGAATGCTAACCAGAAAGGTGGCTCCTGCCCCAAAGTGGTTACACTTTAATTAGAAGACAAAAGGCAGCAGATGGGTACAGATGGACAAACGGGGGAGTAAAAGGGAACAATCAGGCAACATTAGTCAGCATGGTAGGCAACAAGCTTTACACACCAACTGCCTAACTCTTGTGAAGGCTTTGGTAGGCAGTGGGGAATTGTAACTGGGCTCTGGGCAAGCTTCTGGGGGCCTCATCAAGGGTGTGGAGGGCAGACGAGAAAAAGCAGTAAAGGTGCTTTTGCGTGCTTGGAGAGCTGCAGCTGAGAAGGTGCAACAGCACAAAAATACACGGTGCTGCTGGAAAATTTCCAATCTCCTCAACATCTGAGGGGATAATCCTAACTTTACAGGGAACCAGAAAACCCTGTGGTAAGGCTGCGTCTTGTGATGCAGCACTACCACTTCCCAGGGAAAGGCTGGTCTGTTAGTGCCAAAGCCACATTGCTTCTGGTCAAAAACCCTCCTGCTTGCCACCAGCTTGGAGGTTTCTGTGGCATGTCAGGTGTAGCTGTGTATCCATGTCCCTCTCATCGTGAACATTTAATTGATTGTGGGAATGTGTTATCCCAGCATGTTGACAACAAACATCCATATCTTAATTCAGGTGATAGCTGAGACGCTCAGGAAGACAAGGGTACAGTAATTAAATATTCCTATCACAATGCAGTATCAAGGATCCACCCTATTATCCCTGATCAGGAAGAGGAGTTTGATTTGCTTAGAAACAAAAGAAAGAAACATGGCTGTTCTTTTGTATTTTTTGGTGAATGAAAACAAATTCAGGTTTCTCTTTGAATTCACACAAAATGGTTTTCTGACATGGAAAAAAAAAATTGGGTAATTTAAATGTAAAAGAATTTTGTAACGTAAACCAGTTTTGATAGAAAAATGTCATGTGTGAATGAAATTTGCTAAAGTTTTCATTTTGTGCATTGCTATTTTAAAGCAAAGCATGTAATTGTGAAAAGTTCAAGTGATATATGCTGACATTCTAAGAATCCCCCTCCTTTGCCCTCTCTTCAGGCCAAAACTCTAATTTCAGTCTGAGCACAAGAATGACTTTTTCCCAAACTCCATTTATGAGTGAACTGTTTGTCTGCCCAACAGTAATGGTTCCAGCTGTACTCCTCCCAGGAGTGACAGGGCAGGTAGTGTCCTGCAACACCAGATGGACACACAGCACAGCACACTTCACTTTCCCCAGCCACACGCTGGAAATCACTTCAGGGGGTCTGTAGCAGCCAGAAACCGAGCAGTTTGCCCCAGTGCCATTGGGAGAGGCAGTTAATTTCCCATTGGTTTTGATGGGAAAACCAGCCAGCCAGCCAGAGTCTGGAGAAAGTGCCTGCATAGCCTCTGCTGAAGGAGGCGACGAGTGAGCCGGCCGCAGTGCCCGAGGGTGCGTTTTCAGCTGTTCGTTTGTGTTTGCTTGAGACTCTGTCTCAAGTCAACGATGTCTTTGCGTCTTTTGCTTTCTCTATTTTTACATTTCCTGTGTGTTATTAACTGGAGGCTCCATTTTCCTTCCATGGGGCTTGAGGGAAGGGAGGTGCTGCTGTGCCCTCATCTGCATATTCATGGGACCCTATGTTTTTCTTTTTGCCTTTGTTTTTTCTTGGTTTTTTTTTCTTTTTCTTTTGGTTTTGTTGTTCTTCCTCTTCCTCCCCTTCTCCATATATATATATATTTTTTTTTTTCTAGGTTTTTGGCAGTTTGCTTTTCCTGGATTAGAATTCTGCCCGCATTTGCATCTGAATGCTTTTGAAATAATTGTTCCTTAATATGAAATTGCTCAGACCTTGTTTTCAGTAAGGAATAGCTTGTTTGTTGTGTCTTTGGCTCGGTTTCTCTCCTCCGGTGCTGGTGCTGGCCAGCGTTTCTATGCTTGGTTCTTACAACCTCCTTGGTTTGGGTTTGAACCTTCATGCGCATGGTTGACTTGGCTTGATGCTGACCTGCATCTTGGCAGTATTTTTTAGACCAGGACAGCCTTTTCCCTGAGGTTTTCTCCGCATTATTTTGTGTTAACTTCTCTGCTATTTGTCAGAGGTACCTTAGTGTTAAGACTGCGGTTATCACTGGAGGTACGGTGTGCTAGAGTTACTCTCGCTGCTCATGAACTCTGGCATGCGTTCAGCGTCATCGATTTGAGCATACAATATGTTCAGCGTCGTTTGTTTTCCCTCTGCCTGAACTGTGTTTTCCCTGAGTCTGTAATTTTTTTCAGACTGCCTTTGGTAACGTTAGATCCCGACGCTCACTCTTTCGGTGCCTGGTAGTGGTGTCTGAGTTTCTGTCACTGTCCTTCGGCCTTTCTTCCTCATGAAAGGCTCTGGCATTTACTGACCTGGGTTTGTTTGTAAAAAACCTGCTGGAGGCTGTGCTGTCTTCTGCTGAGTCAGCACTCTTCCAGGCTTATTTAATTCCCTTCTGCTGGGCTAGCTGCATTCTGCAATGTCTCCCACCATGCCAAGCCTGGAAGATTGTTTGACAGCCTTTTTCTTGTTGCTGTTTAAGCTTTCATCTTGGTCTGCATCTTGTGTGGCAGTTTCTGGTGCTTGTTTCCCTTAGGTTTATTTTCTCAGTTCCTGTACATGATAATGACTTACATTTCTATTGTTCCTTCCTTCCAGAAAGATCCTAAACGCTTTGCAAAATTAACATACAGGAAACATTTCACTATGAGTAACATTCAGCCGCTCATGTGGTGGAATGGGGTTAGGCTGCTTAGTGATGCAAAACAGCACTGTGTAGGGTAAGAAAGAGGAGTCTCAAACTGAAGGAAGTGAGGAATGTTTGGCTGGACTCTGGCCATTTTTTTTCCCTAAAGTCCCTTTTTGGGGAAAACGACACAGAGCATTAAAGACCAGGAATCATAAGGCCTGTGTCCTTCCATTTCTAGATGATAATGCCTGAGCCTCAGAAACAGGGTGGGAGGAACAAACGAGTCTGTGAAAAAACATAGTTCGGGATCAACAAAAGTATTAATTAATTTTGGACAGATATGGAGGATTTATTTTGGAAGTTTTATTGCTGTAAATGAAAACTGACATTTTGGTGTTTTCATGTAGACTCACAAAAGCCTTTTGATACCATTCACAGAGGTGACATGGAGGAGGAAATGGCAGCATCTTTCCCCAGATCCCAGAGCTGTGTTAGACAGACGGTAAGGACAGACTCCTAGGCAGTGGGAAAACTGCATTCAAATCCCTTCTGTCTGACTCAGAATGGAGGTTTAAATTGCAGTCTCTGACACCTCTCAGGAGAGAGCTCTAGCCCTTGGGACTGGGAGGTTTTTTTAATTTATTGTTTTCTTTTTTAATTGCAACGCCTTTGCAAGTGAGTACTTGAAGTGTCTTTGCAGATGCTTGTTTGCATTCAATTTTCCATCGCTTGTATTAATCATGTCTGATAAAGACCATGATTTTTGTGTGTGTGTTGAATGGACGAGTTTGATTAGTGGAAAATTCAAAAAAGCAAACAAACCTGGGTTTAGCTTGAAGAAATACCTTCCTTTTTTTCCTGTATTGTTCAGACCTTGCTTTGAAAAATCATGTTTTGTGCAGCTTAATCAGAATACCGTCTTTGTCGGTGTTGGAGCATGCAGAGCTGGCCCTTACGAGACTGGGGAAACTGCGGCAGGGCAGCCTGCCACCCACCACGTAACAAGGGGTGCACACTCAACGCTAATGCTCATAGGGGCTGCAGATCCTTTTGTTCTCCCAGCAGATCCACCCTGGTATTATGTAAACCCGTGGTTTTTGAGAAGAAACAGTGTTTGCTGGTAAATCACTTTATAATGGGTTCAGCACTGGACAGTGGGGTGTGATGCACGTTTTCCAGTCTAAGCAGTGTCTCACCATCCAAGCTAGAAGGTCTGGAAATAGTAGAAACAGTCCCTTCTTCTGCCGTCTGCTGCCTGAGACCAGCTTCTGCATGCCAGGTTTAACTGTTTGCTCCGAGCATCAGCTGGATGTTTTAAGACTTCAGGATTGCTCAGGTCACTTCTTTCAGGCCAGTGCTTTACTTTTGTTCTTTTTCAGAAGTGGGAGCTATTTGCTTTCCTTCTTAGATGTGTGCTCATTTTCACTGAGGCCAGAGTTCTTTGTATCGCTGCATTTAATTATGTTTGCTTTGTAAAGACTGCTGGGATTATGGCAGCATCTCGTTTCTGTAGCTTTTCTGCCTCTGACAGGGGCTACCCGTGTACAGTTGCTTTCCTCGAGCTTCTCCTGTGTACAGACCAGCCTGCATTTGTAGTCTCCACCTTTCACCTTCATGCCTTGTCCCTTTTCTTACAGATGGCTGCTCTTTGAGGTTTTGGCTTTTGGGATGGCTGAGGAACAGACCCACAGAGAGCTGCGTGTGTCTGTATTTGAACAGTTGTTCTCATCCGTGCTCTGCCTCCTGTGTTTGGTCCCAGAATAAGTCCTGTGTGTGTATATATTTTCCTGCTCATTGCCCAGACACCTTGCTCCAACCTGGGACTAATGAAGACACTGTCTTACAAATAAGGATTAAAAGAGTACAGTCTAGTGAAATCTGCACTAAGGACTTTATCCATTAAGAAGTCCCCTGTCTCAAATAAACACTGAAGTATTCCCAGGGTTTACTGTGCTACTTGAACTTTAGTTAAAACCTGCTTTCTCTGGGTAGCCTGTGTTTTACTGGACCCTTGCCTGGTTGCTGAGGATAGGTTTTTCCCAAGTATATTTTTTTGCCAGATAGGGAGTATGATAATTTTCTGCAAGCGTTTGAAGGGAATAATCAATAAGGAAAGGAAGGACTTCTTTAGGACAATCCAAGTGAGTGTAATTAAAGAGTAATGGGGAGGCAGGAGGTAGAGCAAAAGTGCAGCTAGGTTGAATATTAGGGATCAGTGGGTTCTCTTAGAAGATGCAAAACAGTTGTCTGACGGACACGCCGCGAGCCTGCTTGCTGTGGCTGCTGACTATGGGACAGGACAGACCAAATGGGAGGAAGGTGGAGAGGAACTGACTGGAGAGATACCCACCAATTTTTTTATTTCCATTGTTCCCTATCTGTCTGTGTGTTGCTCTGGAAGGCGAGCAGCACAGCACAGCACTCCCAGGGGAAATCCTCTGTGTCCCCCAGCCTCCCTGTCTGCCCTCCTACGAGCAGGAGGGTGGCAGAACTTTCCCTTGCCTTCTGCTTGAGGGGAGGGGGTCCAGCTTGTGCCACAGCAGAGGGAGAGGGCTGAGAAGCCCTCCCTCCATGCGCTGAGGAGCTGGGCGGGTCTGGGAGGGTGGAATTTTCCAGGAGCGTCCCCCTCCACCACCACCATCGCTGTGCAAACTCCAAGAAACGCAACTCATGAAAATGCATTCTTAGCACACAGCTGACATGGTCAACATCTGGTTTCCAAAGAGAGTGCTGTGAGAGATTTGAAATTGCTGCACTGTGGAAAAATTGACTTGGGGTAATTATAGATACCTAACAATACTATTTAATTTCTTCTGCCATGTCTTTCCTACATAGTATATCTGGTTATGCTTCAGAGAGCTGAATAATTCTGACAGAGGGCAGAGAGAGGGGTAGGTAAGGAAGAAAAGCTGTCCCTGTGATTTCAGTTAGGATCTGAAATTAAGGAAATGTGAGGGAGGATTAGATGTTTGAAAGTTCTGCTCCAGAAAGGGGGACCTTTGCCTTTTTTGTGCATTGGCTATGGGAGGAGGAGGATGAGGATGTGGAGGATGATGAGGGAAGCTGAAGAAGACAGGACCTCTGAGCACAGACTCATGGGACAGGAGGAGGTTAGCACAAAGCCTCACTGGCAGCTGGGGTGCTGCTTGGCCCCACTTCTGCTGAGCAGGCTCAGAGCTTGGGACCACTGGGGAAAGGGAGGTGAAATTTGTCAGGTTGGACCTGTGACCAGTGGCGAGGCTGATTGCTCCAGGAGACAGTTCAGGGTAGCTAGAAGTCAGACCCCTGCTCAAAAGAACCTTTGCTTCCCCTGATACAGAGGGAGTTTGTGAAGACCAGCCTCAGCAGGCTTAGGCGAGGACAGCCTGGATCCCAGCGAGGGCTTCCCTCGGCTTCAGAAGGGCAGGGCTCTGTTGTCACCGCAGTCCAGAGGCCCGGTGTAGGCTGCATGTATCACAGATTCAGAGAGTGGTAGGGGTTGGAAGGCATCTCTAGAGATCATCTAGTCCAACCTCCCTGCCAGAGCAGGATCACCTAGAGCAGATCACACAGGAACAAGTCCAGGCAGCTTTGGAAAGTCTCCAGAGAAGGAGACTCCCCCACCTCTCTGGGCAGCCTGTTCCAGTGCTCTGTCACCCTCACAGGGAAGAAGTATTTCCTTGTGTTCAGGTTGAACCTTCTATTTTCCAGTCTATGGCCATTGCCCCTAGTCCTGTCACTGGACACCACTGAGAAGAGCCTGGCCCCATCCTCCTGACACCCACCCTTTAGATACTGATAAGGTTAGGGTTAGGGATTGATAAGATCCCCCCTCAGCCTCCTCTTCTCCAAGCTAAACAGACCCAGCTCTCTCAGCCTCTCCTCATATGGAAGGTGCTCCAGGCCCTTCATCTTAGTGGCCCTGCACTGGGCCCTCTCCAGTAGCTCCTTGTCCTTCTGGAACTGAGGAGCCCAGAACTGGACACAGCACTCCAGGTGAGGCCTCAGCAGTGCAGAGTAGAGGGGGAGGAGAACTTCCCTCGACCTGCTGGCCACGCTGTTCTTATTGCATCCCAGGATGCCCTTGGCCTTCTTGGCCGCAAAGGCACAGTGTTGGCTCATGGTCGTCCTGTTGTCCACTAGAACTCCAAGGTCCTTTTCCCCAGAGCTGCCCTCCAAGAGAACAGCCCCCAACCTGTACTGATCCATGGGTTTGTTCTTCCCCAGATGCAGTACCTTACACTTGCCCTTATTGAATTGCGTTCGATTTCTCCCCACCCAGCTCTCCAGCCTGTCCAGGTCACACTGGATGGCAGCACAGCCTTCTGGTGTGGCAGCCACTCCTCCCAGTTTGGTATCGTCAGCAAACTTGCTGAGAGGATGTTCTATCCCTTCGTCCAGGTCATTGATGAATATATTGAATAGTGCCGGACCCAGCACTGACCCCTGGGGGACACCACTAGCCACAGGCCTTCAACTACACTGCCCCACTGACCACAACGCTGAGCTCTTTCCTCCAGCCAGTTTCCAGTCCACCTCACTGTCCAGTGGTCCAGTCCACACTTCCCAAGCTTGTCTATAAGGACGCCATGGCCACAGCCAAGACTCCTTCTGGCAGCACAGAGCCAGCTGCAGTGAAGACCTGTCCCCCAGGAAATGAGCACATTCCCTGGTGGGGGCTGCTGTAGCGGAGAGGGCACCACAGGGGGAGCTTAAGGAGAGGCTCAAGGGCCAAGTGGGTGGACCTGTGTGGAAGTCACAACATAGTTTAGGAAAAGCCCTCAGAGACTAAGTGGCACAGGTGAAGGGGCACAGTGAGAACCATGGAGGGCAGAACTGAGGAGCGGTGGGCAAAAATAGAATTTGGGGATATTAGATGCCAGTTCTAGCATCAGGGTGGAGGCACCCAGGAGAGGGAGCCTTGGTGGCTATTGAACCTTTCTGTGGAGCCCATGAGCAGGAGAAGGATGCTATGGGAGATTGCGGTTGGATTTGGCCTGCAGTGCAGCCAGGCTCACAGTGGACAGACAAGGATGCCAGGTGAAGGTGAAGCTCGTGTCCCAAGCCCCTGTAGTGTTGCGTGCTTCTTTTCTGCCCTTGTGCTGAGTGCTGTGTCCCACCTCAGTTGCCAGCTCCGAGACAATTACAGCTGTGCAGAGGTGAAGTGAAAGGCAGTGGAGGTTTTCTAAAGGGATGATGGAAGGTCAGCAGGAGACTTCAAGCTGAGGACTTGTCAATTGGTATAGCTTCTACGGGTAGATTGTCCCCTGAAGGCAAGCTCTTAGTATCATTTAATTTAGAGAAATGCACCAGTAGGGATGTAATGAAGATATTAATATTATGAAAGTGTGACTGTTACCCTGGAAGAAGCGCTGGTTAAGAATCATTTGTCTATCATGCTCATTGGGGCTTGTCTCAGTGACATGTAATCTGAAGAGTTATTGATGCTGATGTGTTACAATACTTAAGTGTAGGCCTTGGGAAAGAGACCTACATATACAAACATATCTTTCTGTGTGCTTCTGCCCAAAAGCATCTCATACTGAGTTAACTTGCAGAAAATCCTCTGAAAGGTTTTTTCGTGGAAAATTAGTATTACAGTTAAAATACATTTTTCATGAGGTGTTTGTTTTCCTTGAGACACTCCAACTTTTTGTGAGCAGGCTGAGAAGTTTGAGAAGAGACACTCCAGAGTCTTTTATTGCTGCAAATGGGTACAAATAGATTTTGGGGTTTTGTTCTCAGATTTTTGAATACTATTTTGAAATTTTCAGCAAAAGAAGCAATGTCAGGGACCTCTTCTCATTTATATTCAAATGGATATTTCTGTGTGTTTCAGGAAGCCAGAAACACAAACCAGATGATTCTGGTATTACAAAAAAAACCCCAAACTCTTAGCCAGTGTACCTCCTTCAGAGGAAATTACCATCTCTCTCTGCTCCAGAAGGTCCTGCAATGATAAATGCAAAGCTGTGCAGATACTGAGGGAATAAATGAACCTTGACCTCTGAGGAAACATCTAGGGATGGATGCCAGTTCAAGGTCAAGATCCTGGACAAATCTGAAGCTGCGATCTTTTTTGCTACTGAGGGCTTATGAAGGGTATTGTGAGCATGGGTGCAGCTGTGACAGAAAAACCAGAAATTATTGTAATGAGGTATAAGAATTAATGATAAATATTTAGACAGCATCACAACTTTGCAAGATGGTTTCTAAAAATTAAAGCAAAAAAGACGTGTCCTGCTCTTGACAGGCCTCTCTCACAGGCCACCTAGATACCATCTTCTATAGGGACATGCAAAGGTTGTGTCTTTTCCCTGCTGCCTTGCACCCTCTCCCTCTCCCATTCCCTTAGTCCAGAAGATGCTCTGTTGCTGCAAACCAGACTATTCTGAGTTATACTGATGCTGTAAAATCAGTACTGCAGTTCCTGACCCAGCCCCTCTTTCCGGGATTCAAGCACCGTCTTTGTCCTTGGATGGATTGGAACGGCAGTCCTTGCCTGGTTCTTCGTGTGAGGTGTGCATGCCCAGGAAGTCTTGTCATGGTCCCCCAACATTGTCCCTCCAGACAATGCTGGACAGGGTAGTGATGCAAACCTCTGCAAAGCCAGAACATGAAGATAGCCAAGAAAGGGAGAAGGGACTAGAAGGGGAAGGGTTAAAATAAATAACTCTCAGGAGATCTGTGTTGAAAGCAGGTTGACTGCATCCTTGATTACAAACTTGTATTTTGGGGAAGCGACTAAACGAAGGTTATTTCTGCTTATAACTTTGCTGTTCCTGGTCATCCATTTCTGTAGCCCTTTGCAGAGCAGTGAACCAAATACTGCCATGTAGTCAGTTAACTATCTATGTGCAGCATAATACTGGCAGCACTGGAAACTTGCTTCAAGGATTTTCTGACATCACGCTGAGCTCTACAGAAAGAGGAGGAGACAAGTTACCAGCCTTATGTGAGCGACTCTGAGAGATACTGCAAGCAGCTATCTTTCAAAGTAGATGATCTCTCCGTTTGTCTGCCGGCCTGCCAGAGCGATTCCTTGTAGGGGATGGTGGCTGCTGAGTTGCCTGTGCAGAAGCAGGTCCCAAGACCTGATTTTCTTCACTTGTTTCAGCCTAGGTTTGGGAACAGGAAAGCTGTGAAGGTTGTAATAACCAGGATTCAGTCGCTGAGGCAGACACACACCTTCTATTAACACCTCTGTTCTGCTCCCTTCAGCTACGGTGTAGTTTGAGGTAATTGCTTATCCACACAAGGACTCTTGGTCTGGGGCATTATATGTCTGTGTGAGTGGCATCCTTCGAGTAGTTTTGGAGGCTGGGGCTTGGCTGCAATTGGCCACAAGGTCTCAGAAAAGCACTTGGCAATGTCCCAGTTTGCATATGGAAGGAGCCTGGATGGCTGACCTCCGGGTACCAGTGTCCCATCCATTTTGTGTTGGACATTCAGACAAGAAATAACACCCTAGCTGTTTAAAAACATCTCTGTTTTGATATTACTTGTGGCTTGTGCCCTTCTTGCTGCAGTCATTATCTATCTTGCTGCTGGGTGCGACGGATCACTGTACAGGAGCCTGTGCTGAAGTCGCAGTGAGGTTAAGCCATTTCATTGAACAATGCTCATGCACTGACCCTACAGTACATCTCTTTTTCAGTGGTGGGCCTACTTTCTTTTGTGTCTTTGGTGCAGCTGAAGGTACTGAATTTGTTCTCCAGAGCCTTCTGTGGCATTGCATCTGGAGTATTTTGTAGCTGTATGCTTCAGCCTGGGTTGAAATTAGCTAGGTTAATTGAGCTAAAAATCTGTACATTTGTACATGTAGCTTAACAGTGGTGTGCTCTCGGCACAGGGTGCTAGATACTGATACTTCTTTTCCATGACCTTGGTAAAATGCAGACAAAGGTTGCTGAACTTTAAGACAAGTTGCACTGCCTGCCTGTGTGCTGAGGCTGTTTCTGAGGAGAATAGTAGTATAGGGAGGTGTTGGGTGTATTTCTTCTTTATGGGCTGTGGAGGTCCCTAATGTCAGTTTCTGACCTTGTGTTAATTGAAAGTGTTTCCACAGATGTTTTTCAATTTTACTGCTTTTGCACTTGGAGAGATTGAAATAATACACAGTACGGAATGGGAAATAAATAAAACCAATGATCTTATGAGGTTTGGCAAATCTTACATCTGTGGTGCCTGGACCCTCCTTGTTGGCTAATAAACTATTTGTCCTTCTTTCTCTGGCTTCTTTTCTGGAGAAAGTGTTCTCATGGGATCTCTCTCTTACACACAGTGAGCCCCAGAATGCTAAAGAATGGGAAGCAGGGCAGTCAGCGGGGAAGACACAGTTCCACTGGAGGGGATGTAGAGAGGCAGGGAACAGTGAAACATGCAATGTACGAAGTGACAGATCAAAGTTGAGGGATTTGTTGACTCCTTTGTTAACAAGAAATCAAAAGAGGAGGGATCGATCGGAAAAAGTGGCGTTCATCTGGGTTAGGACAATGCCTCTAATTTCCTTAGCAAGATGAGTGATGGGCTGTGGACAGCTTGTTCCAGGAGGCATCCCAGGAAATGGGACTTGATCAATAAGAGAGGAACAGCAGCTGGTGGAGCCCCTCAACTACAGCAGAGCATGAGGTCAAGTTTCTTCTCTCTGCTGGTGCAGTTGCAGAAAGAGCAACCTTCTTGCTTGTGAATGGTCTGATGTACACAGACTGCTTTTATCAGCACTTACTGTTGAAAGGGATGTTTCGTGTTGTGGAATCAGCATTTCCCTGCATCATGTTCATCTGTAGATACTTGCGGTTGTGTAGCCACGGCCATGGAAGAAGAATTTGGACCCAAGCTCACAACAATGTCGCTCACCTCTTGCAGCTTTGCCACATCCAGAGGAAATCCTTAAACTGTTTTGATGCAGTTCACTGAAACTTTCTTAGATGATCTCTTTTCTAAAGCCATCTGAAGGCGACAGAATCTTACTTGCTTTGATTTCCATCCTCAGTCTTTTGACAATATAGTTTACAAAGGGGCATATTTCTGGGATAAACCAGTTTAAGATTTATTGTTCAAGAATGAAAATTTCCTCCATACCCCTATTCCCAGAAAGTTTGTTTACTTGAGAAAAGGAAAGTCTTGACATTTTGTAATTCTCTGTCCTGAAGCCATGCTGAGTATCAATGAACTTCTGACCTGTGGCCTTGGGCAAGTGTCCTTTGCTTATTACGTGTTTTGCAGCAGCGTTTTGTAATGCGTCATTCATTGTAGGGTGCAGTTGCCTCTGCAACAGCAGGGCTGGATTACTCTAGGTCTTTCTGGTAGTACCCTTGCAGTCTGTGATGGGTGGCATGTGGTATAGACCAATTCACTCCTTCATCTTTAATCTGTGCGCAAACTCCCCATGAGAAGCTGAAGGAGGAGAGGTGGAGCTGTCCTAGTGGCAATTTCCCTTCCCTTCACACGGGGCTCAAGAAGCCAGCTTTGCTGGCAGCTGAGAAAGAGGCTCTTGGAGAAATGGCAGCTGAAATTAAACTGTGGCAAGAGAAAAGCATGATAGAGAGAAACGTGTTGAAACAATATGTTAAATCCAAGATTTAAATCTCCTTCACTCCAGTGCCTCTGTCACTTAACTTAATGGTGAACACAGACCAGGGGGCTTTCACTGGTGATCAGAAATAGTGTGGGTTTTCTGCAGCTGCTAAGAAACCTCTGCTCTATGCTACAGGCTTTTTTGTTCATGGCTAGCATCTCCACAGCAGGTTATGAGTTCATTGTGTTTTAATATTGGCAGTAAATGTTGTGGGGGACTTCAGAGTGGTTCAAGACATGATGTCCCATTTTCTCAGTAACAAGGTAGGACTGCTTTTGCTTATGCTCTCTGGAGAGCAAAGTGAATTTGATCTCCAGGCTATCATTCCAGGCTCCTCCACAGATGCTGAGGACAGTTAAAAATGCTGGTGGAGTTATTTAAGCGTCCAGTGATTTGAACTCAGAGGACAAGGCCTTGTCCCTTGGATATTCTAAATATGTGGTCCCCTGAAGCCCAGAAAAGAAAGAAAACTTTATGCTAGAGACAAACACTTTTCTGGCAGAATTTTGTGTTGAAACCTGTGTTCATTCACAGTTTCTTTGAGGCCAGGACAGTCAGCAGAGGCAGGTTTACTTACAGAATGGCTTAAACATAATTATATGGGCTAGCCTCCCATCACTATTATGTCTTTAAGGAAAACAGCCCAGGTTTGTAGTTTTGGGGTGATGTTTTTTTCCATCCCCTTTACCATCTTGTTTTGGCTGCTGTCTGGCACTTGTGTCCAATGGCCAAAGATCTCAGGCAGCCAAACTTCCAGGTGTGAAAGTCTGATGCAGCAATCGTGTCCTACTTGACACTTCTTACCATCCAGCTAGCCTCAGGCTTTTGTCTGCTGCTGCACCCAATAGACCAGATGCAAGCTCAGACAGAAACCTCGACGTGGCTGTGAGCAGGCAGTGCTTGGTACTTGGTGGGAATCTACACTTGTTTCCGCAGTGTTCCCAGGAGATGGGCACTTCAGTGAGGTGCCTGCAGGGCAGACAAAACTTTGCACATGTTATTCTGTGAGGGGGACAGGTGAGTGGTGTTTGGTGTCTGCAGAAAGCTGTACATGTGCATATGGGTACTTGTGCTTAACAGGGTACTTGTGGAAATGTACTCAGGTATTCCTAGGTGTGAGTTGGACATACTGGTCCTTGGAGTGAGTGTGGAGCACTGCCTCTTTCTCTGTGCTTGTGTGTGCACTGCCTAATGCCACCTTTACTTCTTTTGGTCTTGATTTGTACCTGTATCACAAGAGTTTTCACCACTTCCATAACTCCAAGTTTCTTTGTCTTTGCTTCTTTCTAATCATTGCCATTGCAACTTTGGGAATGGTTCCTAATCCTGGGAATGCTCAGTCCTTTCCTCATCAGCATCAAGCCTTGTCCCCCACTGTCATGCTATGACAGAAAGTTCCATAACCTGATGCTCCAGTATGTGGAAAAGTATTTCCTAGGTCCCACAAGTGTGTATGCATGATACTAAATGAAAGACGCTAATGAAAACCAGAAACTTTTTGCTACTTTTTAAAGGCTCCAAATTAAAAAAAAAACCAACACCCTACTTTCTTTCTTTCTTTCCTGGATTGTAAGCAACTTGATTTTCCAGACATCTTGTATTGTCTGCTGTAATTGTACGTAGTCCTCCACAAGCTTGTAGTTTAGAAAGCTCTGCCTTTTGGGGATGATCATGATCCAAAACACTTATTTTGCTATGTGCTTGACCCCAAGTTTCTTCAAAAGCTCAGAATTATAACAAAAATCTCAAACAAAAAGCACTTAGAATTTGACCTTACTATTTTTCAAGTTATATTATTGTGAAGAAAAAAATGACCTCTTTTAATAAAAAGACACACTTTTTATTGCTCGGATAATTCTGTGGTTGGTCAAATTTTAGCTTCATGCTTCTTCAATGGCATAAGAGACATTTTACATCCATGGAAATCTAGTTCACAAATAGAAAAGTTCTGAGTGATTGCCAGTGAATGTTCCCTGAGATTTCATCTCATTTTCTCATTTTGAATGCCTATCTTCTGTGGAAACCCCAAGAGCGCTGCACCTAGACATGTGATTTTCTGCAAAGTTGTGCTTCACCTCCAAAGCAGTAATGGAGATTAAATGCTGGCTATGGCCAACATGCATAGTGAATTGCAGCGAATGCATGGGCTTGTTCTGTTTAGGAGACAGCCTTCTGCTGCGGATACATGTGAAGATGTGTGTTGATAGGTGGGGTTTTGAGCATTGGCAGCTGATGTGGGGTAAGAGCTGTCTTTTTCCCTAAATGGGGAGAGCCTAGGATGTTTCATAGTCCGTTGAACTGGGTAAACATGGCAGCTCTTAATAAAGCAGTCAAGTCCACTGCGGTCTGGGGCCGTAGCGTGATAAGGATGTGGTAAGAGTGCTGCTGGGGCAACAGTGTGTTCTTGCCTTGAACTCACTCCCATCCCATCTTCTCTGCAGTCTGGGAGCTGGCCTCAAGAGGGTGTGGGCTGCACCCTGAGGAAAAAAGGAGTTGCTGTTTTCATCTCAGAAAGAAGGAAGAAGGTGATATTACAGGAATGATACTTCAAGGCAGCAAGGAGACCTTTCCTGTACCATATATGATTTCCTTTTGCAGGGGGAAAGCTCCACTAGGTTTCCTCTCTCCCCCCACCGTACTTCCTTCTCTTTTTATTTTTTTTTAATCTTTCTCTTCCCTTCTCACTGGCTGGATTTCTAAGAGCAGCCCAGCTGGGATTGAAGTAGAGCTGCAGACTGGCCTCTTGTGCGCTCTCCTAAATGCCTTTTCAAGCAAGCTCAATAATTGATGAGCACCTGGGTCCTTGTCTGCACTGAAGAGTACACATGGTATTTAGTACACGAAAAAGCTATTTTGCCCATCAGACCTCATCTCTGGAACAGCACTGTTTCCCCAGGATGCCAGTTAATTGTTCTCTCAGTAGTTACAGAGGAACTTCCTTTCTCCAGTGGTCTCAGCTGTTTGACTTCTTCCAGCCTAGAGCTTGTGCCTGCTGCCAGCACACAGCTGCTGACTTCCACTTGGCACACCAGAGCACATTTCAGACTCCTTCTTCCTCCCGTGGGTTGCTTCCTGACCACTGCTGTCCAGCCTGTCCTCTGCTACAAGTGAAACAAGTGCAGCAGACCTCAGGGCATCTCCTGGGTTTCCGTGGCCCGGATTATCATCCTGAAACATTGCTCGACTTGACTTATTGCCTGTTTGGGATTAACTGCTCTTTATTGAGGTGGAAGAGGCAGGGGGTCAGGGTTGAAATGTCTCAGGGGAGCTGGAGAAGGAGGAGGAGGAAGAGTGAGTGAGAACTGCCACATCAGGGAAGGTGCGGGCCCATCAGCTTAATGTCAGTCCTTGCTGAGCAGATGGGTGGGATAGGGTAAGCAGGACTGAGTCGATGGGGATGCTGCTGGGCAGGACAGAGGCATATTGCAAAACTAAGTGTGAAGTGGGAGGGAGGAAGGACTAAAATAGTTGTGGTGCTACGGATGGGGTCTGAGGTGCACTGGCTGAACTGCTTATTGCTGTCAAGGGCTGAAATGGCAGGATGTGCCGCAGGCCAGGGCTGTAGGACAGGAGGTCTGCTGCATGTTAATACCAGCCTCTATTCTGCTGTCAGTGTGACAAGGGAGACTTGCACAAGGGCAAGAGTGCGTGTTTCCCAAGACAAGGTAACAACCTCCTTTCTCCTGTTGCAGCAACACATTACAAACCCAACCTGCCCCTTTTTCTGAAGAAAACTTACAGAAAGGGTGTTCTATGAATGCACTGCATTGGATCTGTACCTGTAAAGCTGACCCGGGTAGTATCTGCCAGACACTGAAGAAACATGAATGCCTGTCTTTATAAAAGAAGGGAGTGGGAGGTAGGAGGGAGCCGGGAGGGAACGAGCTTGGGAATTGCAGTTTTATGGAATCACTGTTGCCTAACCCTGATCCCCAGGAAAAGTATGAAATGAATTATCAACCAAACGCCTTGTCAGCATCTGAACAATAACAAGGAGACGTGTAAAAGTCCACCAGGATTTGTTGAGAACAAGTCATGTCAGACCAATCTAATATCTTTCTGTGACAGGGTAACGGGCATTGTGGACAGAGGTGAAACTGAAGGTGTCATCAGCTTTGACTCCAGTAAGGTTTTTACCATCTCTCTCATCACACTTTGTTAGCAATCTAGAGGAGCAAGGTCTCGAGGAGAGCTAATAACAAATGCATGCAAAATGAATAAGAATGTCAGAATGGAAGGGAGCATGGACTGGGGTTCTGTGAGGGTCTGTCCTGTGCTCAGTTCAGTTCAGTGTTTTCTATAACAGCCTGGGTGATGGATGGAGAATTTGCATATCAAATTTGAAGATGACAGCAAGCTGGGGGGACTGTGAATTTGTTGGAGAACAGGGCTAGAATTCATAATGATCTTGGCAAATTGGAGATACACTCTGAAAAAGTGGGATGTAATTCAATAGAGACAAGCGCAAACGATTGTACCTTGGCAGGAATAATGGACTACATAAATACAGTGCAGAGTAAGATCAACTAGATCACAGTTCTGCAGAAAAGGATTGGGGGGGAGGATAAAAGAGGATCACAAGCTGAACATGATTGTGTGTTGTTGAGAAAGAGGCAAATGCTGTACTTGGATGTATAAATAGGAATTTAGCCTGCAAGGCGCATGATGTAATCCCTGTGTTCTGCTGGGTGATGGTAAGCCTGAAAAACTCCGTGCAGTTATGCGGATAGCACTTCAAGAAAGATCTGGACAAGCTAGAATGAATCCAGGGGAAGCAGTGAGAATAATCAAGGGTGTAGAAAATAAGACATATAAGGACTGATTTAATGAATTGGGATGTTTAGTTGTAAATTGAGAGGACTGGGGAGAAAGGAGCAGAGACTGGACAACAGGCAACGAACTCTGAATCTCAGAGCTTCCCCATTTGACAGCACTAAGTGACAGCATCAGTGACTGTGTCAGCACTCTTACCTGGTCCTTGATGGAAGAAGAATTTCTATATGGGGTTTGTGTGATTGGAAGTTCAGGTGGTTCCTGTCTGTTTGAACAGTTCCTTTGGACATAGTCAACACAATGGCACTGAAGGCTGTCACAGGAAAGAAGGGGGAAAAGGGCAAGTGAGCAGAGCTTACAAGGAATCTCTCCCACTTGAAACAAGTAGATGCACCTAGGTGAAGGAGTTCTTGGACCCAAAAATTGCTAGAACCACTCACAATGTGTGTTGCATGCCAGCGAGGTCTTCAAGGTGAGGTTGAAAGTTTGGCAGGCCATCTTCTGCACAGCATCTGTAAGCCTGGAAGGGGGATAAAGGCTTCATATTATCTCTTCTGTTTCTTTTTTTTAAGAGAGGCTATGCTCTTATTGCCTTAGTCTTATCATTGACCTTGCCTTCTTCTTTCATCTGCATCTTCTGATGCATATATCTGTCTTTGTATCTACCTGTCTGTGTATCTACCTACCTATCTATCCCCAGTGTACATCCACAGCGATTTAGCTTGTCGGTGATACTCTCCCAATTCCATTCTCCTGGACTTCTTGTACGTGTCTTCTGTCCTCTTCCATCTAGGCTGCTGTAATTCTCTTGGACTTCTAGGTCTCAAGTCTCTCATCTTTCATGTTGGCATTATGTTGTCTTGCATTAGGCACCACAAAAACACCTTCCAGAGGTCAGTCTCTCAAAGTGTTTAAAGGAGATGTTGCATACTACGAGTAGATAAATTAAACATGCATATAGAGAGAGTGGGAGATCTTGGGGGCAATGAGGAAGTGAAATACCTGTATTATAGCATAATGAATGGTGCTTGTAAGTTGCTGTCTGACTAGCTGTTGTAAACTGGGCTGGCAATTCTTGCAGGTGTCATGGCTGAAGGGAGTTTGAAGGCTTAATCTCATGGTGTTTGAAATGATGTCTAGATTTCATTGGATGCCGGAGTGCCAGATTCCTCCATCTCAAAGGAACTAGGAAGCAAATTTATCCTTCCACACCTGAAAGTGTATCCCATTCATTCCTAATTTTTAATTTCCAAATATATTCAGCACATAATGCCTTGACATCCACTTTTTTATTGGGTATATTCATAGCCCATTGTCATGTGCAGTACTTTTAAAATTTATTGAGTCTGAGGCCCTGTGAACTCTGTGACTGGCCCTATCTGGTAATACTTAGGAGCTATATAAAACAGCCTTGAAATGCGGAGGCAATATTTGGGCACAGAAGGGCAGGTGTTTGTTCTTACTCTTTTGAGAATATCTGAAGTCTGTAGTTGGTGATAAAGGGGGCAGGCGAGAAAGCTCCTAGGAAGGCAGAAAACAGAAATGCAGCATTTTTATGGATGAATGAGCTTTTATGCAGTTGCTTTTAAAAGGCAAAATTATATGGCCATTTGCACTGCCTTTTGATTGCTCAGTGCACCAGCTATTCTTCATGCCGCATGCCATTTGCTGTCTTGTATTTAACTTTGGAACATATTCTGGGATGCAGTTTGCACGAAGGCGCCCGTATTAACACATCTGTACTGTTTCGTACTGTTAGATGATGGTAAGATTTCCTCCAGGGGTGCTCATTAACTTCCAGTATTTCTTACCCTTATTTTATGCCATTCTGGGTTAGCTGAGCTCTAGACTTGAGTATGACAGATTCTAATATTCTGTTGCAGCCTTTTTTGGCTTTTTTTTCTCCCTCTTTCACGCTACGGCTGCAACATAAGCTTTGAAGGGTCATTATGTCATTGTATAGAAAAGTCCTTCGGGAGCCAAATTCACCTCTGGCATAAGTGGCTGCAGTTCCATTGACTTCAGCGTAGGTTCACTGCTTGACGTCAGGGGTAAATTTTTTGGAGTGGTTTCTGTCCCCAAAATGACCCATTCATGGGCTTGGTTTGGCTTGTTGGCAGTGCTGCACTCCATCCTTGCATATTAAGAACCCCCTTTTCTGTGTGCTTCTGTCCTGGGACCTTCTTTCTACTCCCTGTTGTCTTTCTTCCAAATCCCTTCAGATCTGCTTGTCTGCAGCCGCACACTCTGCATGTTCCCAACCCTCTACTTCCTTTTTGCAGCCAGTTGTCCTGAGTCCTTACAGCCAGAGTTATGGAGATAAAGCTAAAATAGCTATCCCAGGAGGATCATTGCCACTAGGTCTTAGGAGGTTGTGGAACATGTAGACCCAAGTCCACAAATACTGTCTCACAGCAATTGCGGTCCAGGACTCCCATATCTCCCTTATACCAGGGAGTGGAGACAGGGAGGTCAGGTGGAAACCTGGTTAACATTAACACTATGAACCTGGGGTGTTTTCAGCAACCAATATGTAACTCTTGTGCAGAAGTGCAGGTTGGCAAAGCCTGAACTGATTGACTCTTATTGGCAAGGAACTATTTTTGGGAGCCAATGATGAGAACACCCTGTACTGCTGCAGGTTTGGCTCTGCCTTGCAAGGTTATTATCTGGGAGTTTAATCAGAGTCTGTCAAATGCATGGAGCGAGCAGCTAGTGTCTTAAAGGGTGTGTTTTGTGCTGGGACAGGGGGAAGGTGGGATGGGGAGAGAGGCTTTTGAGGTATGAATGGAAGAAAATAGAAACTCCTATCTTGAGTTTCTGCCATTTTTTCATTTCCTATTAAATATATATAAATGACTTGTGTAAATTCAAGACAGACCTCCTATTTTCCCTTAGCCTTGGGGGTCCCTGATCTCCCTGTGAATGAGCCCTTTTCGCAGAGATCACTTTTCCTGCTGTAGAAATGCAGCCATACCTCCTTAGGATGAGACGCAGCAGCTGTCGGTCAGTGCACAACCGTTGTAACCAGCAGTTAAAGAAACAGGTGAACACGGAGAGCTAATTAAAGAGACAACGACTGTAATGAATAGCACTCGAGTTGCAGTATGGCTATCAATAGCACACAAGTTGCAATATGGCCATCATTCTCTGTCTTGCAAAAAAAAGCAGCCCTCAGAACAAGCTTATGGTTATTTTGATATTACTGTAGTCTCTGAAAAGGCCTGTCATTTACCAGTGTACAGTTGCACAGAGACCAAGATGATGGCTGTAGCCCCTAGAATCTTACTGTGTAAGTATCAGCTGAGAAAACGTGGTCACATAGATGAGTGAGAGTCAGTGCTCAAGGAATGCAGGCAAGTTAAAACCAGTAGTAAATATCCAGGATTTGCTTACTGTGCATACTTTAGGGAAAAGTCTGTAAAGGGGTGGCATATTTTATCCACTGATGGCAGTGAACATGTTTGCAGTGATCTGCTAGGAGAATAGGAGGGGAAAATGAGTGAGGATTTCTAAACTTTGTGGACTGTAAGCTTCACATATCAGCACCTGACTGTTGCAATTGATCTGCAGCTCTCTGGGCAAAAGAGAGATTTAGGGTAGGGTATGAAGAAAAGCAATGATACAACTTCACTGGTATTGATGGGTCCTCCCTCAAGGAGACAGCCAAAACTGAAGAAAGCTACGCGGGTCTCTGAAAAGCTGTTGGAGAAAGTGGAGCAGGTCAGCATTCACATCTTGTTACTGGCTGAGGGATTAAAGGCATCAAGTGGCTTGGAAAAGAGACACTTGATGCAGCTGGGAAGGGAGGCAAAGGAGGACTGAACAGAAAGGAGGAGAATGGTATCAGGCGGAAGTGCTCTGAAACAGCCTTTTGAATGGATGTGCAGAGAGTGGGAAGCTGAGAGGCGTTCTTCACAGCCAAAGTGAAAAGATGTTAGAGTAGGGGAGAGAGCAAGACCATGATAGTCTGTGAAGGCTGACATACAGGTCCTAATCCCATCCCTCAGACATGCAACATTGATGACAATGAAGAGTCAAGAACCTGTCTGTGTTCCCCTCCAAGAAGCCAGTCTGTCCAACAGCAGGGTTTGCTGTCCTACACCCATGAGTTGGAGCATCTTCAGTCCTGCTGTACTGCTTGCTGTATATCATCGCACTTCTGTTTTTTGCAGATACCTTGTCCAACTGTAATACAGGATCTGACTTTTTCTTAACCTATAAGATCATGGGCACCTATGACAAGAGCTTTACAGTGTCACAGTTGCAGAAGTGTAATGACCTCCTGCACAAAGCAGAAAAAGGTTCTTAGATGCAGGTAATGTCATGTATAGTCAGTGGGGCAGGTGAGCCTGCCAGAAACTCCTGTTTGTTCTCTATATTCATGTCTTCTCTGATTGGGAAGTTGGCGTTTTTTAGGAGAGAGAGTTCTGTAAAGTGAGAAATGAGACACCCGGAAATACACCCATATTTACTGCAGTGCTGACAAGCAGTGATAATCACAGACAGGGAGAAGGTGATGGTTGGAAAGGGCTAGATGCCACAGAGGAAGCAAACTGCAAGCAGTCTGACAATGCAGCAGCCGCTTTGGGGAATCATCAGCTGTGACGGCTGTGTGGGGTGAAAAATCCCAAGGGATGCCAACTGCGCAAATGCAGTTATGCTTTGACATCTGGATGACTGTTTGTGGGAAGGGTGTTTTCATTTTCCACTCTGCTTACAGAGAAGTGGGAACGCATGGAAGGGATGGGCTGATCTCTCGTGTTCAGTGGTACACACCACACTGACAGGGCACCTCCATCTACTGCTCTGGTAGATAAGCTGGTTCTTCTCACTCTTCACATTTCTGAGAGACAGGGCTCTTGCCCCTATAATGCAAGAAGGCTGCCTAGAGGGGAGGTGCATGTCTTTATGCTTATTGCACAGAGTTCAGGTAAGAAACCATCTCTTCTCTCATGCCTGTTGACCACACTTGTTTGCATATGTGCAAAGCCTGGGGTTTTTGATGTCTATATACAGAGTGGGTATATTATTTTCTCATTATCAATAAGGAGTTTTTTCCCAAAAGTGTCTCCCTTCCCCAAAGGACACTGATGAGGAGCAGGTTAAACTGGTGATAAAAACACCCTGCTGAGGCAGAAGAAAACCTGCAGAAATTGCTAAAAAGAGGGAAGAAGTGGCTTTGGCTGGTTGCATTCACTTTGGACCCAAAGCTCTCATTGATGGCTTGCTTCCTACCACAACTCAAATAGCAGCCAGTATCTTTGTACCTAGAGGGGAAACTAAAGCTAGTGGGCCTGAAAGGGCATCTTCCTTGACCTTTTCATCTGTCTAGGGAAGTGAAAAGTCTGGGACATAGTCTCCAGATCTCTCTGAAGCATCACCCTCCAACATACCATTGCACAAAAAATGCCCTACTCTGACCATACAAGTGATCCTTCAAGTCTGTTGGTGCCTGCTGTGGGCTCTGCGTGTATGCCAGAGTGTGCTCCCACAGCTCTGCAAGAAATTTGCTCTGGACTGGATTTTTGGAGGTCTGTTTAGCTCTTCTGGACATGTTGGGGAGCATACAAATTGTGTGTGGTTTCCTGGGGTATGGTGTATTTTATACGGCTATTACCCCTCAAAGTACCATTGTACATGGGTGACATAAGCAGCCAATTTTATACCCTATTCCCTATAACACCCACTTTCAAACCGTGTTTCTTAAGCAGTCTAGAAAAGATCCAAACTTTATTCTTTGGTATCTCATAGAGACTTGTGAAATCTGTAGTGCTGTGGGCGTAGACACAAATAATGCTGCATTGGTACAGGATCCACAAGCTGGTGAGCCTGGAAGGAGCCATTGATATCATAACAGCCTCTGCTGAGCCACGTAGCAGGGATGAGGGTGGGCAAGTGGCTGCAGGGTTTTGGAGGGCGGCTAACGTTCCCTCCTGGTACCCAGCTTGGGGGTCAAAGGAGCAACCAGGAGTGGGGCTCAGGCCTGGCCTCTATCTGTGGCAGACCCAACCAATCCCCAGAAAGGAGCCTCCAACCTGCTTCTGGGCATTCGAGGCCTCTCCCTGGAGCGTGACAACAAACTAACAGAACAATGGAGCAGCTAAAGTAAAACAGACTCAGCATTACAAGTACAGTTATTTAGCTGTCTTTGGTGTCTCAGGTAAAGGCTCTTTCCTCTACTAACCACCACATAAGGCACATTCTTGGGTTTTGGGTTTGTGCAGCTGTCCCAGCACAGACCTGTATTGTATCAGCTCTGGTGTGAGGGTGAAAACCAACCTGCTGTGCTGGCTGGCTCAGGGAACAGAAGGGGACCGTTGTGTTTCCAGTTCAAACTCTCCTTGTAATTTGCCTTCTCCCCACCCTTCAAGTCATTCCTCTGTTCTTTCCGCTCTGTTCCCTGAATACTGCAGCCAAGTCCCTTGCGTGCTTTTCTGCATCTTCTGTGGTTTACTGGCTAGTTAAATATTTATTTATGTAGAACTTGCCCCTGGGGAACATCTTATGAATGCACAGGAGGGGCACTGTGAGAGGAGGGAATGAGCAGTCCTAGAAGGCTTGGTGTTGTCTATTGCTGAGAGGGAGAAACTGCATGAAAAATCCTTGTCCTGGAAAAAGATTAATGTACAAAAGAACACATGCACACGTGTGCACGCAAACACACACTTACATATAAACAGAAACAAAAAATTTGCAGCTGAACACAAGGAGAAAGAAAGCATTTGCACCAGCCAAGTGGTTAGTGGGCCAGCTCCGTTAAGTCAGGGAATCTGCTTTCTTTTGACTCATAGGACACCAGCATTTTTACAGACCTGCCATCCAGAAGATGTTGCAGAAAGATATATAAGAAGTCAGGAATGGTCTTAGATGCTATGTGCAAGAACAGGCTACCATGAGTTGAAGGACAGGCTGTATGTCATTGGGAAGATGAGTTTCCCGAGGTTTGCAAACACACTTGAATTTGCCCATTGATTTAAGTGTTAACAATCTCTTTGTAGATAGCACGTAGGAAAATCTGGAATCTTTTTGCTCTTGTGATTGATATTGCTTGAACTTTAATCATATGCAAGAGGCAGCTCAGCTTGTTGAATTCATTAATTGCTAAGGCGTAACATATTCAGTTAATTGGATTCTCTGCTAGATAGAGATGTATTTATATGTATTTGTATATGTGCTTAGTGTATATATTTAGCTCCACAAAGACTGATATTAATGGAACATTAAGGTTGCCTGGTGAAATGATCAGTGGACTGGAAGGGATAAATGTTCAGTCGTAAGCACGATCTTTTCTGTCACAAGAAGGGTAAGGCCTAGCTTACTGGATATTCTTGGCACAACAGAAAACCAGGCAGGGCTAAAGTTGGCACTGAGGCAAATGTGCACTTGTACGTGCCTCGGGCTGGCTTTGGGGCTGCTCTGCACTTGGCAGGCCAGCACTGTGCCTGTCTCCTGCCCAGGTGTTGGAGGTTCCCTCCATTTCTTTGTGCAAGACAGCATCGTGTTGGTGAGCCACAGCTCTCAGCTGCAGCTGGGAGCATCCTTAGAGGAAGGCTGCAAGGAGGCCAGGACAGGAGAAGTGATTCTGCCCTCCAAGGCGGTTGCAGCCTCCCTCCCACCCACATCTGTGTGTGTGGAGACCTACTGCATGAGGTCCTGGGGTGGCAGAGAGGCTGCTTCAGAGCCACAAAGAAGAGTTGTTGCCTGGGGCCTCAGCTGATTGAGCTTTATGTTGAACATGGGAGGTGAGGTGGGTCTGCTTCCTGGAAGCTGGAAGGGGCAGGGCTGAGCGCCGCTGTGCCAGCTTGAGCATCGCTGTGCTCCCTCTTCCAGGAAAGGTGTTTTCAGAGAGCCAGGAAAGACAGCTGCCTGGTCACTCATGCCACTTTAGCTTCCAGAGCAGCTGGAGAGGACCCAAGAATGTGCTCTCAAGCTTTAGTTAATCCCTTCTTCCCAAACCAGTCCTTAGCGAGTACCATATAAAATCCCACTGTTCCTTTAACAGCTGTCGATCCACATGCCTGACCTGCTGTACCACCACTCTGTCATCAATCAGCATGATTTCCACTGCTGACTGCCGGCACGCACGGCTGCTCTGCGGTAACCGTCACCCTTCTATGGCAAAGCTCCTTCTGTGCTGTGGGGTGTGAGGATGTTCTAGGTGCAGCCCTGAGCTGCACAATTTCCCCTGGGGTGGATGAGCTGAGGCATCTCCTTACTACACTGACTTTTGTCATTGCTCCCAGCTGTTAGCTCCCTGTTCATCCCCCTTGCAACGTGATGGATTCTATAGAGCCTTTTACAGAGGGAAAACTGAGCTTCAGACAGCTTAAGTGGCTTGCTTAAGGTTACAGAGTAAGCACAGGACAAGATTACAGCCTGCATTTGGGACCCTTCACTCCCAGGCATTTGGGGAGCAAGCATCTGCGCTCTGCACAGCTGCTGCAGCTGCTTAGGGCAAGTTTGCCCTGTGAAGTCTGGCTACACGTTGCCTGTGCTGGCACAGGCTTACAATGGTAAATCCACGCCGCGCAGAGCAGTGCCACGGGGATGCAGCAGCACAGCATGGTACAAGGCAGCTGCGTGAGCCTGGCAAGCTGCCTCTGCTCTCAGCTTAGCCCTTCTGGGCTAACGTGGCTAGACAGCATCTGGACCATAAGTGGCTTGCTGTCCCCATGCCATCTACCCCAACCCTCATGCTTCTACTCTAAGGTTACACAGACTTGGTTACCAGCTTGGTTACAGGTTACCAGCTTGGTCCTGTCTATACCTCTCGTGCAGACCAGCCCTCCCTCTCCCTTAGCCTGTTAGAAGCATATTGCTGCAACATGAAAACCTGCCTGCAGCACAATCTGCCTGATTTGTGCCTTCCTTTCCTTTCCTCTCACCTTCTGGGCACCATGACCATGAGGGACCTGCCAGCTTCACCCTCTTCCACCTCTCTCCAATGCTTCCTTCCAATTTGGCTTGTACTTTCTTTGCCTCATTCAACCCCTTGGCAAGGTCAGTGCTACTTCTTCCGTCATAAAATGGCATCGCATAATCTCTACATTGGTTGATTGGTTTGCTGTCCATTGCCATTTCTTTATTCCTCTCTCCTCTGCCAGTGCTTGGTGATTCATGGGTAGCTCTTTCTCCATCTTCACTGATACTTTCTTGGCCCATTTATTGGTTTTGTAAGAGCTCATGCACATTGAGCTGTATAAGCAATTACATACAGAAAATAAAAGAACAGTGATTTCATTTTTAGCTTGTGAAGTCAAGCTAGGAAATGCCAGTCTTGTTTCCTGGGCCACCTTAATTCTGCTCCTTCAAGTTTCTTTGCAATACAAGGTTTGAGGCAGGGACCCCATGGAGCGAGGTGCATGCACTTATTAATTAAAACACAAGTAGGATGGAAGAAAGGCTGAAAAGGAAACCATAAAACCTGCCATTTCCTAATATTTCAACCTATATAAATTTCCTTTAATGTAGTATGCTTTATGTGGTGTGTGTGGGGTGTGTGTTTTGTTTGTTTTTATGGGGAATTCCCAAATCTTTTCTGTAGAAATGTTCATTCTCATACATGCTGAGCCCTCAGCACCGAGTCTGACTGCTCAACCCAGTGACTAACCTGTACTTGTTTGAGAGACAGTCATGACAGCTCAAACTGGTCTGCCTTTCTTCTGCATCCTAAATGGTGGGGTGCAAGCGACCTTTTTGCAGTGGGGTACTTTTAAAAGATAGAGGAGAACCTGGATGGTTTGTCCGCATTCTGTGGGCAGCCTGATCAGGCTTTTGCCCTTCCCTTGCTCTGCCAAAGGTGAGGTGTTCCTTGTACTGACTCTGGTACTGGTGGGGATGTCCCCACTGATTTACTGGGTTGATGTGCTTAGCTCTTAAAACGCTTATGCTCAGATGCCATTTGGGCTGTCTGCCAGGATTTCTGCAAGAAAGTGACAGAAAAAAATTATGAGTATTTAACAGTTTATAATGCAGTTAAGAGTGAATGAGATTTGATGGGCCAAAGTAAAAATCATGTCCTTAGCCTCCGGGGTTTTTCCCTCCTGACTTTCAAATGCCTGTTGCAAAACTTGGAGATGTTGGCTTTTCTCAGGGAACTGCCCTGACGAGTCTTGCAATGGAAGGTGTCAGAGAACCTAATTAGAGCCTTACTACTTACTCCCCTTATAACAGAGGTAACTACACAGTACACACACATATGAAGTCCTCCAGCTAATTCCAGACCAAAAGAAGTCACTCCACGTGTGGAATGTGGCACAAAAGACCTTTTGCAACCTGCGGAGAGCCTTAGCTTCATCTTGCGTCTCCAAGACTGCCTCTGTCATGCCCATTCTCCTACCTTTAGGCTGCAGAAAGGGAACGGTACAAGATCTGCTTTGTGCTGACACGTTCAGGCACAAAATGACAGACAAATCTCTGAAAAATAGGTGTGCCTGAGGTCCATCGGGGTTGAGAGAAGGGGAAAATTTTAACTCCCTAAGGCCGTGCTCTGAAGAAAGCAGTCCTTGGCTTAACCCCTCTTTGCTAGCTGAAGTTGGCAAATACACAGCTTCCTTTTTCCCTCCTAAATCGCTGTTTTCAAGGTTACCTCTCTCTCTATCCATACTCAGGTCCGATTGTACTCCTTTTGCACAAAGATGACTTGCAGCCCAGATGGCCTCAGCTGGGCCCTTGGCAGTTCGGCCTGGACTCCAAGCCCAGATCAGCTTAGGATCACTGCTGCTGGGGTTACCTCTGTGTGTGTGTCTGCACCTGTGTATGGGATGGGAAAGGAGCACACTTTGGCAGAGCTTGGCTGCTCACAGAGTGCTCGCTGGCTCCAACCAGCATGGAGCACACGTGTGCAGTGAACCAGTTGTCCTGCTGGTTGGCTCCATCCAAGGGTCGGGTCTTCTCCGTAGGGTGTGAGTAGAGCTGGCAGGTCTTGCCTAATGCTCTGCCCAAACACGGCAGAGCACCATGGCTTTCAATCAAAGCCCAGCGCTTGGCTGTAGCAGTGGGTTAGGTGGGGGTCCTGCAGCTCATGGGCTCTCTTTCAGGAGTGCTCATCCACCAGAGAGGCTGAAGCATGAGCTTCTAAGGAAGGAGTCTCCAGCTGAGGAGTGCAGACCACACTGTCTCCTGGGACCCCCATGGCTGGCCTGGCAGCCTCTCCTGTATGACAGGCTGGTCTGCAGCAGCACGAACAGAAGTACCCCGGCAATGCTCTCTGCTGGCGGAGACATGCAGTGCTGACAGTGCTGTGGTTTGGGTCAGCACTTTGTTTCAGCACAGAGGTGAAACTATTGTTTGGGCACTGTTGGGGTGGGGACAAACCACCCAGCCCGACTCTAAGTCAGTGGGAGCTGAGACAGGGAGGAAATCACACCATGAGTGTCCTCCCATCCCTGTGGGTTTCTCCACCGCTAGCAGTGGTCTCATTCCTGTAGATGGTCCTGGCATGGGGGCGGCAGATCAACTGACTGAAGACATGATGGAGACAGCAGTGGGGAAACAGGTCTGTGCAGTGGGGACCATGTCCATATGTGCACACCAGTGATGGGGGGCAGGACCGTGGGTGGGTGGGAGGTGGGGTGCAGATGAGCTGAAGCATGGGGGACCACCATCCCTTTCTGTTCACACAGATGAAGGAGGGCTGTCTGCTGTCTCTGCTTTCCCCCACCCTCTGTCCCCTGTGCTTATTGGGAAGCATCTGAGTGAATAAAAGAAAGGAGGGAGCGAGAAATTGAGTCAGAGCATGAGGTTATCTCCTTGTCTTTTTCGCAGAGACAGACAAGGGAGACTATGGATAAGAAGAGGTGCAAGGATGCCAGCAAGTAGCCCCCTTAAGTGCACACAGGGTAGAGGGAAAGCGGCAAGGGTGTCCCTGGTTGCCCCTATTCCACAGCTTTGCTTACTATGTGGCCTCTTTGCAAAGCTGAGTGAAGAGACCTGGCAGAGAATGAACCAGAGTCCAGGGCAGAGCTGGTGTTTCTACTCAGTTTGGAGGTCCGATGACAGCTTGGGGCAGTGGCTCTGTTAGCTACCCCTTGGGGTGGTCCCAGTGCAGTGCATGGGGCCCCTCGCCATGTGCCAGGTTGCAGGGGGAGCATACAGACATGCACCCTGATGGTGTGGAGGCCGTGATGGGGCTGTGGCTACATCAGTGTGAACCCAGGACCAGGATCCGGACAAAGGGTGTGCGGTGGGTGGGGGCAGCATTTGCAATTACCTGCCCAGAGCTATCAGTGGGAGAGGGAAAGGAACAGGGGTGTGCAGCTCTGTAACTGCCTTCCCTGAAATCTTGCTACCAACATGGGCAGCAATTCCTTTGGAGGAGGCGTGTTCCTCCCCTTTTCACCAAAGAGAGAAGAGCTGAGCACGCTGCATCTCTGTGGAGGGGCATGCGTGCAGCCATGCCTGCCTGTGGCCCTCTGCATGGGGGCAATGCGGGGCTGCCGTACGGAGGCCAGGTGCTCTGGCTGGTGCACTCAGGGTGGGGAGGTGTTTCACCCTGTGACACCCCCCAGTGAAAGTCCCAAGAACTGTTGGGAGAGATAGTGACTCCATGTAATGAGTAGGTGTCGCTGCACGGGGGAACATATGTTGGGTTTTGTAGAGTGCTGTACAGGACCCACTTACCAGCCAAAGCTCCATCCCTCCCTCTGTGTAACATGTTTTAGAAGGAAAAAAAAGACTGAGTGAAAGAAATGAAACCTCAGCAAAATGCAAACCCAAGCCCAGCACTCAACAGGGAAAGCCAGGGGAAAAATCATTAGATAGGGTATTACATGCATGGACACGTACTGGATGCAGACACACACCTGCACAATGCGGATGCACTCCTAGAGACTGCAAAATGCTTTCATAAAGCATTTAGGTGCCTATACATGCACATAGAAATACATTTTTCTTTAAACCTTTGTGAACCCCTTGAGACACAAAACGTCCAATCTTGCCAGTATCCCTGCTACATTTTCCCCTGCCCCACAGTTCTGCAGAGGAGAGCAGAAGAGGTGCTCAAGGTGAGACCTTCTTTCACCTTAGATAAGCAAGGATAGGGGCAGTATAAACTCCCTGGCTTTAGGTTTTATTTCCCAGGCCAGAATCAGAATAGAATGATGTTGCTGGAGTTTAGGACATTGTATTAGGATCCCCTCTCCCCACACAGAGTCATTTCAGAAGGGCATGATGGCTCTAAGGATACAACATTTATTGAAGTAAGAGCCTGAGTCAGGTTCTGTCACTGCCTGTTAATTGGAGGTGAGTTATATTGGATGGTATAGTCAGTCTGCAGTATTTGTTAAGATACAATTTTTTTGTAATTCTTTTTCCAAAATCCTATGATTTGCCCCCCACTCCCCCACCCCGAAGCTGTGGCTTCTCCAGCCTACTCTGATCACAGCCCACGCTACCATGAACAGCTTCCTGTAACTCTCCCTTCATGTCTCCTAATTATGCCTGTGCTGATTGCAGTTTGCATTTCCATATATCATGGTTATGCGTACATCAGGTAGCACCGAGGACCTTGAATAAATATGTCCCCTGGAAGCCGTGCTGCTCCTGCGTGAGCCAGCCTTGCCTGGATGACCACTTCATGGGCTACCAAGTTAACACCACCAAGAACAACATGATCTCCCAGAGGGAGCTGTCAGGTGATCCTGACTGGTTTTATGCCTGCAGTGATCTCTTGGTACCTTCTGGTTGGGAGGAATGATTTACCAAGGCAAACACTGGCATTCTCACAGCTCTGACCTTTTTGTCACACCAGTGGAGCTCCATAGCTCACTGACTTTGCAGAAGCCAGAAGCGCTCAAAGTATATCTCATTAACCTTCTCAGGCTAATCATGGCAGGGGACAGGACCTCAGCAACTGCAAAAAGCATATAAATGCACCGGGAAAGAAACGTTTCAGCAAAAATGGCAAGAGCTGTGTAAATGTCAGACCTCAGTGAGCTGGGGGACCGTGTTTCTGCAAAGAGCTTTTATTTCCAGAATGAGTTGTAAAGCAAGTACTTCAGCCTGTCTGTATTCTAAGCTGAGCCTCTCTCTGGTACTTGTTAGGTGCTGTATAAATACAGAGGGAAGAAAATTCCACCATCTCCTTCAGCCCACATGTTCAATTGAAAGGCTATTAGAAGCAATTCCTGCTTCTGCAGGTGCAGTGAAGAAAGCAGCCTTCCCCAGGTGGTTGTGGAAGGTGAACTTGAGGTTCAGGAAGGAGTGTTGTTTCTGTGTTAATTAATTTTGCATGTGGAGCACTCACAACCATTTCTTGTCTGCTTTGGCTGATGTGGCTAATTAATCACCTTAAGTGTCTGTAAACAGGAGATTTTTGCTGTCTGTAGCATCTCATCTCCACCTGCTGTAGACCAACCTATGTGAAGATACGGACCTGTACCATCACAGGAATTATGCGTTTGGTAATGGCTGTGATGTCAGCACTGTAAGTGTGAGAGTCATGACTTAACCAGCTGGGGTGAAGGCTAAGAGGAATGTTCTATTCTCAGGGCACTGGGAAGGTTTTGCTGCTGAAAGCGGGAAGTATGAGTCTAGGAGGTGGAGATACCAATAACAAGAGTGTTTCTGTTCATGTGTGTTAGCAGGGGGACAGAGATATAATGATTAAGACTGAGTTTTGACATATGCAGGCTGAAAAGTCAAGGAGAAAAGGTTTTCCACAGAGGAATTCCTCCTCTTGCTTCTGCTTACTCAAGGCCACTGGGCTGGAAAGGCTCATCTGGTCTCATGCCTGCTGCTCTAGGCAGCAACGTCATATAGCCCTTTACAAACCAGTTGTGCTTCTTCTCGACCTCATTTGAGTTGTTTTCACAGCTCCTGTTGCGCAACTGTTCCAGAACTTCCTTCCTGTGATGGTTAAAATCCGTGTTATTTTCAAGGCAAATTTCCTCACAACCACTTGTTCTTCTACCAACATTGTTTTTCTGCTTAAAAAACCCTTTTCTTTCTCCCTTGTGTATCTGTCCCCCCCCCTTTATTTATACAGAGCAGTCATATCCCCTCTTGGCTTTCATTTATCTAGGTTAAACAAGCTTTTTAATCTTCTCCTTTAAGGCAGGTTCTCTGTTCCCCTAATCACTCAATCCAAGGTTATTTCTGATAACTAGCTTTTCTGTAAGGTTCCTCGCTGCTTTGCCCAAACCGAGTGTAAAACAGCATGACCTGTTGCCTGTTGAGTAATTTTGGGGTGAAGAAATGTCTCAACTATCAGATCCAGAAAAAAAGACATCAGGGTGCTACTGTTAAAATTTGCATTTGTTCCCCACCTTATCTCTACGAAGCTAAAGTCTCCCATAATGACTTAGTTCCTGATATAATTTATTTTTAATAACAGAAATGACATCTATAGCCAAACTGAAAGTCAAGCCTGTGGAGCCTACAGTAGATCTCTGTAGTTCAGTCCTGGTGAAATATCTTGCACCAACCTTCCAAAAACTATCTCAATCCCAAATGTTTCCGCTTTATTTATGTATGATTTATTTCTTCACTGTCTACTGCAGCATTAAAGTTACAACAGCACCCACCCCAGTTTACATTTATGTACCCTGAGCAGTGCATACTACCGTTGGCAGTGTCCCAGTTACAATTGCTATTTCTATGGTGTTTCTATTATTCCTACAGTAGCCCTCCTTGGGTCCGCCGTGGTTGTTCTGCTTTTCCCATGTCCTCATTCAGGATCTGTACGAATTGTACTGACAACTCTTATTTCTCCCTGAACTCTCCCTGCTTCCCAGAGGGGTTATGTATGCTCTTCCATGTTATTAGCAATAACACTGCTATTTTCTGCCCGCTGCCCAACATCTTACCTTTACCTTTTCTATATTTGGCCTTCCCTTTTTCATGTATTAAAATCAGGTGTAAAAATTATGTAAGCTTTTTCCAGTTGACTATCTGACAGCAAAGATAAAAGGAAGTTTTCAGATTCACATCATTCGCAGATACGTGCTGTATACGTTCCCTGGCTAGCTCTGGACACATGTGTGTGTCTCCTCATTGCCATGCGATTTGTGAGCCTCATTTTACAAAATATGGAGTGGAGGCACAAGGGTGCAGATCAGATTCCAGGGGTCCTTGGTGGAATAGGGTATTTCTGCTTTCTAATCCGTGTTCTCTGTTGTTGCCTTAGTGCTTCCCAACTGGAATGAATAAGCCCCTCAGCTCCTGGGGAAAGAAAAAATAAATATCTACTAATAAGGGAGGAAACATTGACCTTTTGGGGAAATGCAGAAAGCAGTTCAAGTGCTAAGTGAGTTTGGAATGGTCTTTCTTTTATTCTGTAAATGAAACCAAATCCCTTTTGTTCCTTTTGTATTTCTTCCATCCCGGGAGTGGCAGGAAATAAGAGAAGGTTTTTAGATGAGTACAGATTGGTGCAGGCTGCAGTGCAAATAGGAGTCTGAATGAAACAAAAACTATCAAAAGACTTTGCCCAGACACAGTTCTTCTGCAGCCTGTTGAAAAACAAGCACCTGGAGGTTCAGGCTTTCTCCTGAACCGTCACCCCAAATATGAATGCAATGCCCCTGAGCATCTTGCCTAAGAAATGTATCTGAACATTTCTGTCTATCCAAGGTTGTATTCTGCTGCCTAGTCTTTGAAAGCCACATTTCTAGGTGGTTTTGTTTTTCCGTCTGTTGATATTAGTTAGAGGTTTCTCCAGATGTTCTTGTGCTTTGATGTCCTGCCCTGGCATACTAAAAGGAACTCAGAGACTGGCTTCTGCCCTGGCTGGAACAGACAATTTTGGAGGTTCATGGGGGTAGCGTGTACTTGTCGGTACTACCCGTCTGAGTAAGGATTTTGTAAATGGTGGGATTGGGCACTGGTCATTTGAACAGGTGGTTGGTTTTGCCCGTGCAGCATGTAAGATATCCACTGAATGAGACTACCAACTCCTCTGTGTTATAAATAATCTTACTGACCTAGTAACATTGAAAAGAGCACAGGTAGAAGAACAAGGATGTATACTCTCCTGGTATAAATTGCAAGAAGATTTAGGTTAGACGTCAGGAATAAACCCCTTTTTAAGGGGAAGGATAGTTAAGTACTGGAATGGACTGCCCATGGAGACCGTGGGCTCTCTGTCAGTGTAAGGACAGGTTAGACAAACATCTGCCACAAATGGCTGTTACAAGCCTTAGCTTCACTTGGGAGGAGAGAAAAGCCTCTGTTAAGCATTAGTTTCAAGGAACTAATATGATACACCTTTCATTAAAGATGCACACAGACATACTGCAGAACACTTTTATTCTGGCTGCATTATACCGCGGTTAAGGCAATTTGCCAGTCTGCTGGAAGGCTTTCAGAAGGCTCCCACTTATTTTCCCTTGCATAGGCAATCTTACCCTTTGTCTGCATGGGAAAGGTTATGTACTTAGGCAAGCTAATAACATATATGATTGACTTTTTGTTCTACAATAGCTTTCACTCTCTTTGCAAATGTATTGGACTTCTACTTCCAACAGTTCGTTATCCAAAGTAGGATCTTATATTTAAGGTAAAAGTTAGCTACTCCTCTCCCTCAACACCTTTGAATTTATCCCCAAACCAAAGTGGCTTTCCTTTCTTGTTAGGATCAGATGTAGTACAAACAGAGGAAGGGGAAGTTAAGGTGAAATTCTGGCTCTTAGGAGCCCTGCCCTGGCATACAGGAATATACCAAGGGACTGGAGAATATGATTAGAAAGGGGGTTTTAAAGTTCCCTAGCATCCTTACTTTTGCTGATTCTGTGACCCTCCAGGGCTCCTGGTGGGAGTTTGGATGACTAGACTGTGATCGGAGAACGCCCCGTGTGTCTTGAAACTGCAGGCTGACAAATACGTAGGATGCCTGGGATGGTTTATTTTTCCTCTTTTTGCTGAGGCAAGCACTGAGCAAAACCTAAGTAATAACAGTTCACAAGCTGTTAATACCAAATACCCTGAGACTCCAGAAGTGCCTTGCTCTGCTCTGCACAGCTTGGCAGGTTATATTCTTTAAGAGTAGGCATCATTACCTGGACAAATCTGTGACATTTAATTCTGTTGTAGCTAACCTCTGTCCCCACAGTGAATTGCTCCTTCCCTCTCATGGCAGATTATCTAGCACACGATGCACATTTGTATTTTCTTTCTCTCGAATTGTCTCCATCCTCTGCACACGTGATGTTTCTTATTAACCTTACTGTCATTGCTCACATGTTGCTTAAGCCTGCTCTTCTTTAACTACATGCATACACATTTGACCCTTGCATGCATGAGCATGTAAAGAAGTCTGCCCCCTCTCGATTAACAGAGCTTTTCTGACTTTGCTTATTCATTTCTGTAGACGTCTGCAGGTATATGGCATGCCTGATTGTTCAGGTTCGCAATGAAATGTAGTATTTGCAGGTATTCTTGAGACACTCCATAGTTAGTTTGTAAATTTTGGTCAAAACATTCCATCACATCCTGGTTTTCCTTCCTTTTGGACAATTTAGAATTATTTTATTGGGATAATAAGGAAAGGACGTGTATTTATTTGCAGGTTAGGTGCTTCCGCACGCAGGAGGTGGTGGCAGGACTGTCATTGTTATCCTAATTTCATAATGTTGTCCGTGTAGTACAACACTGCGAAACGTGCCTGGCACACAGCCTTATGAACTCCCCTTTCTGTCCCAGAGAACTTCTGGGTAATTACGAGTTGGGTTTGCCTATCTGATCTAATTTATCACTTAGGGGTTTATATCATGCCTATTACTGTGATATCTAGGTGCTGCTGAGATACTGCAAGATGTCTCTTTCATCAACCACTTATTTCTATGATAAGTTAATGGTGCTGAGCTGAAGTCTGGGCTGTTCTGTGCAGCATCTTAATCACTGGTCCCTACTGAGCCCCGTGTGTGCAGTTATTCTCCTTGTCTGGTGGCTTCACTGAACTGGTTTTGGGGATTTGAGCTCAGTTCCTTGAGGGCTGAAGTTGCACTGCCAGAATCTCTGGCTCAGATAATGATAAATTGACCTGCTTGGTCGATGAGTGGGAAGACCAGGGCTGAGCACACCCTGGGTGAACATGTGAGTATCTGCTCTGTATTCCCTCAGAAGTGCAGTCTCCACATCCAGGCTTAGGTATTAGCATGAGTACAAACCACCTGTGGCCCTAGACAACACTACCTGTCTTTTGGGGATGAAAGAGGCCACCACTTCCTGGGCCTCCCAGTCTGTCAGCTTTCACCTGCTACTCAGAGTGTTTTTAAGAATTAAAACAACTCCTCCTTGCCCACTCAAGTTTAAAAACAAAAGGGGGAGAGGGAAGAAGAAGAAAAATAACTGACCCCCCTGTTTGCTGGTCCAAGCAGTGTGACTCCATGGGGGGAGGGCACATTAGGGGCAAAGTCTCTTTGGCATTTTTTGCCAGCTGCTGTTGAGAGGTCCCTTGGGAAGGTAAGGCCAGCTGCCCAGCCACCTCACACCCCCTTCTTACAAAACCACTGCCTTGCCCTCACTGGGGAGCTGTGTTCCTGCTGCAGGGATGGATGGGGAAGTTGCTGTCCCTGGGTGATTTCTTCTGCCTATCCTCTCCCTCCGCAAGCCTCCAGAGCGGATTTTTCTTTCATGGCCAGATGAAGCATTTGTTTGTTTGTTTTGAAGGTGACAAATGTTTTATGTGAATTCTAGCTGCTCTCAAATGCCAAACCCCAGCTGGGCTTTGAGTTTCACAGAATAACTGCTGACACCTAATGAGCCTCTAATAAGTGCTTCTCCCTCCCGTCCTGTCATTTAAATAAATAAATGACTGAAATTTGGGGGTGGTGGGAGGGGTGTTGGATTGCAGTGGGATGAAGCTTTTCTGTTTACCCACCAAGCAGGTACATTGCTGAGAGCAGTCATGCAAGCTTCCCACACACCCACATTGCCTCTGCCATCAAGTCATCGTGTATCAGCCCTGGCCTGGAGGGCTTTCCTTGGGGATCCTGCCGGCAAGTTCCTTCTAAAGCCCAGTCAGTTTCTTGCCCTCTCAGCTTCAGCTGCCAGCCAAGGTGCTAATTAGTGTCAACTGTGATGGAGGGACTTGAGAACAAAGGCAAGACTTTGATGGTTGAAAGCATAGTTGATGTTCAGGTTTTTTTCTTTTCCTGGAATTTTTGCAAGGAATGGTCTGCCACAGAGAGTGGGTGTGCTACACATATCATCTCTTCAGTGACTGGAGTGGCTTCAAAATGACTCTTAGTTGTGGCAGTAGGTATAAGGCATCTGAGTCCCACCCCACTTTTCTGACCACTGAAGAGATTATCCCTGCTTAAGAAATGGAAAATGAAAAGATCTAAAATTGCCATATATCCTTGTGAAAAGATAGCAAGATTAAAAAATCATAGATGCTCTGATTTTATTTTTCATGTGTCAGAAACACAGAGCACTTCCTCAATTCCAGCTAAGGTATGTAACCAAGTCATTGTGAAAGGACAAGAGCAGCTATTTCAGTAAGGCCTAAGCAAGGGAAAGGAAAAACTACTGTTAGCAAGCATCTCTCTCTATGTTCTCCTGTGAAGACATTCCTGAAAATGCACAACATCTGCTTCTTCAGTTGCTTGTCTCTTGGAAGGACTGAGTCTTGACTAGGAATGGGCAACCTTTTCAAGTTTGGCTAAAATGAATGTTTGATGAATTTCACTGAAAACAAATTTAGACAAAATTTTGAAAAAATAAAGAAGTTCTGTTTTGACTTTTTCAGGTTAAGTATTTCAGTTTCTCTGTTTCAAAATGACATTTGGTTCAGCATTTGTATATATTTCTCTTCTATTTTAGCGGGGAAAAAACCCCGTTTTTATTGTGGCTAGCAGACTGAAGTAATTTCAGGAGACAAGAAGCTCCATTCCTATTCTTTGGCTGAGAAGGTTGAAAGATGTCATGTCTGTCTGAACATGGTGATGGTATCCCCCTGGTCATCCACTCTCCCAGAGGGTGAGACCATCAGAGAGACGACACAACCCAGACATCTTTCTTGTTCTCCACTTCCCCCTGGTTTGAACCCACTTATTCAGAGCCTTCTCCCCAGAAATGTCCTCATCTTACATGATCTTGGTATTCCAGAGTGATCCTTCTGCCCAGGCCTGCGGGAGCTGTGGTTGATGCAGAGGGATGGGACAGCTAACAGTCTATCTTCTGTGGTTTGTGTCTCCACAGGTGGGGAAATGGAAGGAAAAAAAGTTGCAGATGAAGTATTATGTGTGGCCCCGCTTTGAGCTGTATCCCGACTCTGAGGAACGTGAGGACGATCACCTGAGTATCGTGACCTTGGAAGAGGCACCGTTTGTCATTGTGGAGAACGTGGACCCCCTAAGTGGCACCTGCATGAGGAATACGGTCCCTTGCCAAAAACGCATAGTGACTGAGTATGCACCCCTGGGTTTTTCTCCTCCTACTGGGCTCTCCCATCTCGGAACAATGTAGAGAGGCTTTTGGGGCAATACCACCATAGCCTGATAATCCTTTTTAGAAAAGTCATGTCTGTTTGCCCAGCCTGGCCTGTGTTCATTCATGGCTGGCCGCTTTGGGTGTATCACCATAGTGTGTCCCTTCACCCTCCAGCACAGATAACACAAGTGATATTCTCTACTAATGTAGAGAATTGTGGGAGGGGGAGTGCATACTGACAACAGAAGGGAATTAAGGGAGTGTTCCCCAGTCTTTTAACCCATTATTGTTCTGATGGTTCAGGAACAAAACCGATGAGGAGCCGGATTACATGAAGAAATGTTGCAAGGGGTTCTGCATTGACATCCTCAAGAAAATCTCAAAGTCTGTCAAGTTCACCTATGACCTCTACTTGGTGACTAACGGCAAGCATGGGAAAAAGATCAATGGGACGTGGAATGGAATGATTGGAGAGGTCAGCAGCAAAGGGAGGGCATGGCAGACTTCATCCCTGGGCTGGGTGACATGGGTCAGGTCTGCTCTCCCATCACTGTTAGGTCCCCTTCCAGGGCAGGGGCAGAGGTGACTCTATTGAAGTGATTGGCCTGGATTCTTTCTGGGCACTGAGTGAGTTAGTTTGCACTGACACTCTGACCATGACTACCTTTCCTGTTCAATGATTAATTATTATTAATTATAGTGTTGCAAATTTGGCCTTCACAGTCAAAGAATGAGGGTGATATCCATGCACCAGAGAGGCTGCAACCTAGATTACGCTTAGATCGTATATAAAGTACATAAAGAATGAAATAAGACTTTGCAGTGTTAGAGGGAGGAGAAAACAAGGACAGAAAAATGAGATAAGACGTCTTCTCAGTAGATGATGTGTTTATCCTAAGACCTCTGCGGATTTATTTTTTATACACATACCAGCTTTGAGGGGAAGATTAATGTCTATAGATTTCCTGAAAGAAGAAGGTGTCCTGATGAAAGATTAGAAAGGACAGATGATAGAAACAATATAGGGAATGGGATTACAGGAGTAAAAGGACAGTGTGGAAAGACAGGAAGGTGAGAAGGGCTATGGTGCTTGAGAGGTGCCTCAGGTCTGTGTGTCATCTCTTCCTTTCCATCCTGCAGGTCGTCACCAAACGGGCCTATATGGCTGTGGGATCCCTCACCATTAATGAGGAGCGTTCAGAAGTGGTGGATTTCTCTGTGCCCTTCATTGAGACGGGAATCAGCGTCATGGTGTCACGTAGCAATGGAACTGTCTCACCTTCTGCCTTCTTAGGTATCATTTTAATCTAAAATTAAAACTTCACCCAGTGTTCCATCAAAAATTAGGTGAAGGTTGCTTGTGATTCTTAGCCTGAAAGTCCCTTTTTGGGAATACCTGCGGGACAGGTATATAAAAATAAACTGTGATGTTTTAGTTCTACATCCCAAGCTAGCAAAATCCAGGCAACTGCAAACAGGCACTGCCTAGGCATTTATTAGCAATTGTAAGCTTAATCCCAGCAAAGAATGGGTTTACTCAGAGTTGTCACCTCCTCTGCAGCACGTGGTTTCCCAGTGACTCAACTAATAGCATGTTCAAGGAGTTCTGGCCTACAGACCAGAAGAACATTGATTCAAACATTATAGCTGGTATGCCATAGTACTTAGTGATAACAATTAGCAATAAACCATTGCAACCTGAGAGACATAATTTGTAAAGAAGGTATTAACTTGATTCACCCTTGCTGTAACAACTGGTAGAAATTAAAGATCTAACAGAGCTTTTCAAAAAGAGTTCAGCCATCAGTTCAGTGCTTACACTCTGTCTTCCAATAAAGTGATTTCTAATGTCCTTTGGCGGTAGAGGGTGGTCACAGAACACAGAAATGATACTGCATTTCCCCAAGACATCCATGCCTTTCTAGTGTCTAATGTTTTGCTTTACAAAATGCTTTATGATGCAGCAAACACAGTATATGAGTTATGTAATTGCTATCTGCTCTCTGCCAGCATCCTGAGAACATTTACAAACAAAAATACCTTTATATGGGTAAAGAAATTATTCCAAACCTCTTTAAATAGGAGTTTCATGACTACTCAATCCTCAGGAGTTTTTGTGTTTAGCCAAACCCACCAATATTGCTGGGATAGGTAAAAGCAACCATAAAATTAACTCCAAAATTTTAAATTGCAATTTATCTGAGGTTGCAAAATTGGCTGTAGTCTGGAGCAAAGTTCTTAAGTTTCTTTGGTCTGGTTCAGTCCCATCCTTGTCTGTTCAGGCTTGGAGAAGGAGAAAAACTGACAGAGATCAAACAGTTGCAGAATATGAATGCTACCATTTCTAGAATGAGCTAGTGTTCCCATTGCTACAGGAATGGAAAAACTGAAAAAACTACTATCATTATGGCTGAACCTCAGAAATTTGGAGATGCTCTTTGGCTCAATAGCATCTTGAAAGTTGGATGCTTGTCTGAAACTCTGCCAGTTCTGCTTGATTTTCCCCACTCTCTCCAGATGGTGTTGGAGGACTTCCTGGGAACAATCTTTTATCAATGCATTTTATTTTATCAATGCATGCCACAATGGCTGCATGTAGTTCCAGATGGAGCCATGTGTCACAAATGTAACAGTGAGAAGGAATCCAGTCATTACAGAGACAGAAACAACACTTCTCCCAGTTCAAAAGTTTTTCAGACTCAGGTCAAAGGCTTTGTTGTAACTTCTGTTTTTCCCTGGCCCAGTTTGCCCCACACTGGGGTGCTCTGGAGAGCAAAGGAGGTGATGGAGGGGTGGGGTACCTGGTTTTTCACCATGGTTTTCTCTTCCTCTCCAGAGCCTTTCAGTGCTGATGTATGGGTGATGATGTTTGTGATGCTGCTTATCATCTCTGCGGTGGCTGTCTTCGTCTTTGAGTACTTCAGCCCTGTGGGCTATAATCGGTGCCTTGCTGATGGCAGAGGTAAGGAGAGTCTCTCTTTGCCATGATCCTCTCTTGCTTCCAATCCCAAATCCTTTTTTTGGGTGTTTGCTTTGCCCTGAACACAATATGGATCTAGCCCACACTGAGCACTGCGTTCAGACTAAAGAGAGCAGGGATGGAGTTAGAAAAAAGGCTCTGAAGAGAGCAGATGTGTATAATGGATAATTTGCTTGGCTTGGGAGACGGAGCTGTGTTGCCTTTCATCTCTAAAGCACGCACGAGCTCCAACTTGTTTTCCATTGAGGGAAAATGGGTCCTGGTAGCTGGTGCTGGCAGTACCTATGGTGATTTGCTCTCTGAGGCAATCTGAGGACTTGTCGCTGTCAATCCTTCAGTGCTACGTCTCCGCGAAGAGAAAGCTGCTCTGCTGGCCTCCCAGCATAGTGCTGTGTCCTCCAGACTCCACATCTGTCATCTGGGCATGTCCTTCCCCGACTTGGCTCTCTGGCTTGCTAAGGCCAGCTGCGAAAGCAGGAAGCTCATTTTCATGGGAGTGGGTGATGGATTATTTTGCAAGGGTAGCAGTAAAGATGGGAACAAGTGAGTGACCCACCTCTGTGGTTCTGATCTTCGGAAGACAGCCCAATGAGTTAAAGAGAGGATAGACAGCCTAAAAGACAGCATTTTTTGCTTTATTGGCATCAAGACAATTAGCATGTGGAGCCTTCGATCATCTCTATATCTCCACCTCCTGATGGATCAGCCCTTCAAACCTTTCTGGGTTTATTGGTCCTTTCAGAATACTGGGAGAAAGTTATTGGAAAATGCACTCATTTGCTCCCTAGTCTAGTGCTTCGAGTGAATTTATGCCATCAAATTAGCAGAACTGCATATATGGGAAGTGGAGAACTTCACTCTTAACATGGAGCTGTGGAGGGCCTTTATGGCAACTGATCGTAACTGCCTGGATCTGTGGACACAAGTAAATATTGTTAAACCTGTGAGTCTCTTGGGAGACATGTATGCAGATGTGGAACAGAAAGCAGTTCTTAGTACAGGTGTGCAGTTGTGCAGTTATTAAGTCAGCTGAACTACAGCTGCAAGTATCAATATTTCTGAGTAATTATGGACAGTACTGCATGATCAGAGAGATATTATCCCTGACACATGTAACGTGACCTGCCACCCTGAAAAGTGAATAAGGGGAAAATAGCAGCTTTTAAAACACTGGATCTGCCCCTGGACTGTCTGGGGCAGAGCTGCTGATTTTCCTGAGACAGGCCAGAGTATATGTCACTGTTATCTACCTTAGACACAGAACATGGGGTGAGGGAGATGTGTTGCTCTCTGGCTTGTGTGTCTTCAACAGACTGGGTAATGAAACCCCCTTGTAGAGGTATTTGTAGAGGCCTGTTAGTTCATATGGTGCTCTTCCTTGCCCCTGTACAAGTACAGCGAAGGCCATGTTTTGCACAGGTGCATGCTGGGAGTTCAAGGACAACATTGCTGTTGAATAGATAGAAATGAGGATAGCATTTTTCTGAGCAAACTCTATTTCTGGTGACAACACTTGAACTGAAATGGAATGTTTGGGCTTTTAGATGCTCCAATCAGACACAGAAAAAGCCCTTGTATAATGTTTCAGCAGAAATCTTTGAGACAGAATAACTATGGAAGCCTGAGGACATTTTTTAAAAAATCATTGTCCAGAGACACACTTGGCAGAGGTGTGGTGTCATGAGCATAGGGGATCCCAGCTGCGGACATTCATCTCACATGTGGGAATAGATACTGCTCTTAACTCTGAAGTCAAGGTGCATGTGTGAATAGAAATGCAGACACTTACTCTGAGATGCTCACTGTGGGATCATGTTTCTCAATCACTCCAGAGCCTGGAGGTCCCTCTTTCACCATTGGCAAAGCTATCTGGTTGCTGTGGGGGCTGGTGTTCAACAACTCTGTGCCAGTGCAGAATCCCAAGGGTACCACTAGCAAGATCATGGTGTCGGTGTGGGCCTTCTTCGCTGTCATCTTTCTGGCCAGCTACACTGCCAACCTGGCTGCCTTCATGATCCAAGAGGAATATGTGGACCAGGTGTCTGGCTTGAGCGACAAAAAGGTAATGGATCTCCCCAAGCCCCCAAAGCAGCCTTTTCCACAGAAGAGGCTGCTCTACCCTCTCTTCTTTGCTTTTACTGGGAAGGTGTTCAGTTCTTTTCAGAATGACATCATAGCTTTAGTCCCTAGTTTAAATAGCACAATTGCTCTTTGTTGGTATTCAGTTGCATTTTTACATGTTTTAAGCACTTCAGGAATGAATTAGAAACCAAACTGAACTGTGTGATCTGCTCTAGGTGATCCTGCTCTGGCAGGGGGGTTGGACTAGATGGTCTCTAGAGGTCCCTTCCAACCCCTACCACTCCGTGAATCTGTGTGTGCTTGCATGATCCCAAACCACAACTTGATTGTCAGCAAGAAATGAATTAATGGAGCTTTGGAGACGATGTGTATAATGGCTGTAACCATTTTTTTGGGGGGATAAATAATTTGTCTGTGCAGGAATGCCAGCCATTAGGCTAGCAAATATGATGTGTTAGCTTATTATGGAGACAAACTTCTGCCCATGGGGGTAAATCAGTGTGGCTTTGATAATTTGCTGTTGTTTGCATTTGAAGTTATACTGTCATTTTTTCGAGGCCTTTGGAACCTTAGCACAAGAAATTGTTTCCTGTTCACGGTGTGTTTCTCTGCCCTGTTTACATGCACTGCATTTTGTCCTCACAGAGCGTTTGCTTTTGCTGGGCTCTGCACACTGAGGATTTTGAGGAGATTGCTTATGCATGCAAGGTAGCACTGTTTGGTTGGTGAGGGTCTGAAGCTTTATTTTGGTTTTGTGGCAAGGTTACTCACGAGGAATTGAGTGTTGTGAGGCTCGATTGCCCATGCCGAATTTGTTACTCAATCACTGGGGCTGTTTAAGGGGTCATGCCATTGTAGGGCAACTAAACAGCAATAGGTCGCACACTCTGCTATGGGGGATAGCAGCAAGAAGAGGACTGCAAGGGTCAGTTTGCTACTGCTAGACTGGTTATAGTTACTGTCTCGTGTCCCCCATGATAGTCTAGAAATAAATTATGGCCAGGCCCCCTGTGTATACAGTGTCCTGTGCAGCAGGCTGGAAATTCTGTGGTGGATTACGTTTTAAGAGGCTTTTTTTCCCCATTTTGTTGTTTTTCCTGGAATGAATTATGACACAATAATACAATCCATGCAGAAGTGCTCCTGTTATTTGTTTTAATTTCAGCCTCAATTTGTTTCATGCTGTCTCCACATTTGCAGTGTGCTGTGTTGAGGAGGGGGTGTGGGGGAGGATGCTTTTCTGCCAGGTGGAGGTTGTTGCGGAGACTTCTTCGAAACTGTAGACTCCCTCAGACTGAAAGACAGTGTACAAAACCAGCCAGCCCTATCAGTGTTAACATTAGTTTGTCATCATTAGGTTTTCAACTGTCTGAGCTAAATGGGGTAGTTCATACCTGTGATCTATTGTTTCGCGTTGTGCCTAGGCTCATGGAGAGAGCCACGCTTTCATTCTCATGTTTTTCAAGATATTCTTCATACCTGCAGAGATATGTGCATGAAATATCAATTGAAAGCGGTAACTCCTGGAGCTTCACAGAGCCCTTGGCTACAGGTCTCTGGTTGTATTTTAGTTGATTTCACTCTAGGGCTGCCTGTGTGTATTGGATTGAGGTAATTTTCTTCTGCTTTTCTTTGCTAACATACCTGTGTTTGCTTTTGCTGTTCTAAAGAATATGTGCTTTGTTTCTTGGGCAAGAGAAAGGCCACACTACATACTCAGATGGTTGTGGTATGTCTCAAACACAGCTGCTAGTGCAACATTTGGATAAAATTACGATTTACCAAACTATCTGGAATCAGATGAAAATTGACTGGTAAAAACTGAAGGCCAATCGCTGCCTCTGGAGAATAAAGACAGGTGAGAATATGTCCATCCAAAGGATGTGAGTGAATGAGCTTGATCTGGGCTCATGGATTTCCACTCTCTGGGTGTGCAGAGGGTCCTGCAGAATTTGAGAGCAGCCATCCAGGAATCTGTCCCACTGCTTCAAGATGTCCTGGTTTGAGAGAAATCCAATTTTCTGAATGTCCTCTTTTCCCTTTTGCAAAGCCCGCATACTGCTTGCAGTTCACTCACACCCTCAACGCACTGCTTGACCGGGATGCAGTGTGCAGCCACGTGCAGGGAGATGGGAGGTGAGCTGTGCTCTTCCTCCCTTTTCCTGCTTCCTTAAATTAGCTGGTTCAGATTTTCAAAGGAGGCAGTCCTTGACCAGTGCCAGGTGGCCAAGAAGAATGACTATAGCTTCCCATCTCTTTTATCTCCAGTGTGTGATCTGGTGGCCACAGCAAAGTGAGGCAGATCAACCTTTTGGCTGGCTACCTCAGCTGGCAAGGGCATATGTGTCCAGCACAAGGAGTCAGCAGAGGATGTAATCCAAACTGACAGGCAAAGGGCTAGTTATTTTAAGGGATATTGTTCCTACTTACCTAGACCCAGATCTGCTTGCAAATGTCTTTGTAGCATGACAGTACCTGGAGAAGGTGTCCCACTGACACTGTACAGCAGCCAAAATGCCAGATGCACTCACAAAATCCATTACTGTGCCTGGCTGCAGAATGCTTCTCAAGGTCAGGATGGCTACACCCTGTGACAGCCACCCTGAGGGTCTCCTTGGACCCTCTTCCTTGGGCCTTGCCTGGGAAGAGCTGCTCTGAGAGGTGCCTATGGCTGCCCACCTGCTGCTTCCCCAGAAAAGCAGGCTGAAACACTCCAGCTGTCTAAGGACTCAGATGGTATCTTGGCTGTGCCCCAGCATTTACGTCCTAAAGACATGCAAGGCAGAGACTAACGTCTTGTCTACACTGTGCTGTGTGGATGCTTGAGCAGGCTGTCTGAGCTGGGCTGGGCAGGACACCGCTCTGCCAGGGCAGTACGTGTCACTGAGGGAGCATGGAGGCTCCCTGGGTTGAAATTCTCTGGCCCAGGTGATGCTCACCCCTGCTGAGTTCCACCCCTTTGTGCTCAGCTCACCCAAAACTGGTGCTGGAGCTGACCCAGGAACCCACCTCACAATGGCTGTTAATTCCCCCACGTTAACCGTTGCAGCTGTGAAGTCAAGCTGCAACTCTTAACGCTGGTGCAGGTGTGGGCATTTTGAGGGCGGAGAAGCTTGCTTCTCCCTGGGAACAGCACTGGACCCCTGAGTCCTGCAGGCAAAGAGCTGCTCTGACAGCATCTCTCTTCCAGCTCCCTGCACTCACCGCAGGCCGAACCGCTCTTGTCCTGCCTAGATGCCAAACCAGCACCCTCTGCCTCTGCCCTGCGCAGTGGTGTGGCTGGATGTGGTCCTGGCAGGGGTAGAGCCATGCTGGCAGGGTCAGTTTCCTAGCCAGAGCTCTACCCTTCGGTGGCAGTGCCAGTGAGCCCAGCTGGAGCATCCTCACACATGCCACCAGGCTGCATCCGTCTGGGGTCCATGTAGGGGGCTGCTATGGCCCCGACCCCCTGTGAAAGTCCTGCTGGCAAGATGGCCTGTCGCAGAATACTGCAGTCGGCTCCCGGGTCTGGATTTCATCTGACTGTAATCAGGAGATATAACCCAATTTCCAGTAACAGGAAAGCTTGAGACACATTAGGGAAACAAGTGCCTGCGGTATTTCAGTCTAACGAAGGCAATAAATACAGGAAAGATTATATAAAATGAACTAATGTGTGAAATAATCTAATAGCTATACGTAATTTTCATTCATATACAGTAGTAATAGAATAAAAGCAAATGTGGACAGCCAGCAGGGCATTTAAATAAAATAATTTAGAATGCAGTAGGTTAATAATAAAAAAACCAAAATAGTATCCATGCCTATAAATTAGTTAGAAATGCCAAAGAAGCTAATAAAGTATCAAAATGGTAATTTTGTAATTGACATGAAAGGAAATAAATGGATTTCTGCATGCTTGCAAATTAGTATAGATTGCTGAAATTTCACATGTATTTGACTTATTTGCTGTTTAAGATGTTAATGAAATGTTGAGACAAAGGGGCTGTTTCTATGCAGCATAGGTCAGCTATTTTTTTCAGTAGATATGCTTTTTTTAAAAAAAAAAAAAAGTTTTAGAGTTAAAGATGGCCAATATTTTTACTGAAAAAACCCCTGGGTAAAGCATAAGAAGGCAGAGGTAAATTCTGATATTTGCCAAAGTAGCTTATTGCAGTATACTTGAAACAAAAGATTTTGCTTGATATTTCTGACATGTATTTTGACTTGTCATTTTCCACAAGCACTACTTATAAAATTGACCTACATGTAAAAAAAAAAAAGAAAGGGAAAATAAAGGGTTTTTTTCTGTAAGAAAGGAAAGGGACAGAAGGAGGTAATTGGAAGACAAGACAACACATGTTATTTTGAGGTGGCTGAAACATTTCAGGTTGATACAAGGCCAAAGTCTCACTGAAAAACCTGCAAAAAAAATCTGCTGTATTTCTGCAGTAATAGATGCTTGGCCATGAAACTGAAAAATGAATCATTTCCCACACTGTACTCTGCGGCACATTAAATCTAAATTATACAAGGATCTCAGATATGCAGGACACTTAAGCATGTGCTTAACTTTGCGCTCATGAGTGGCGACATTAAAGTCAATGGGCTATTATTCACATGATTGAAATTAAATGCTTTTCCGAGCTTGCAGCTTCTGTACAACAAATACCTGCTCTGGAGAAGTCTAGGAAAAACACAGAGCGGGTATATGTGTCAGCTAGAAATTTTCCAAGGGGACCAAGGGGGGGTTAGCCCTATACCTTGTAAGGTCTGTAACAGGAAGATTGTCTAACTGGATGGCTTGGAAGTGGTACAGATCTTCCACGGGATTGCACATTTATTATCACGAGACATTTGTGGTACTTTCACGCATTTCTGCACGATACAAAGGATGTTTTATGTGGTGGTGTCCGAAAGCAGAAAATATGCAGTTCTTTCAACAGCAGTATGATTTTTATTGCCAGGACACCTTTGTGGAGATATGAGTTAGCTAGACAGCAGCAAGACGATTCCACTTCCAACTCTGTCCTCTTGTGATAACTCAGAACCTTTTTTTAAAATGCATAAAGTCCAATGCACCTTACTTGACCAAAACCCCCAAAAGTTGGAAAGTCCCCAAACCCCCAAACCTTGTCTCATGGGGTAAAATTGAATTGCTTTCCACAGCACTTCTCTGGGAAGAAAATCTTCCTGTAAATAAGTTGAACTGTGCTCAGTCTTTTTCTTACATATGACCTTTATATGTAACTTCAGTGGTGCTGACTAGTGCTTAATACAGCAAACACTGGCTCATAGTGAAGTGTCGAAAATTCAGAGGTCTGATAGTCTGAAATTTTATGCCTTAAAATCTGATGATTTCTCTGCACCTCTTTGTAAATCATCAGTTACTATAGTATGAACTATTTACAAATACTATGTAGTGCAGTATATATCTGCATAATTACATATTATGCTAAAGTATTCATATTAATAAATAGCTATTAAAATAGCTACAGTATATTGTATGTTAGTAATTGGTCTTTCTAACTGCTGACTTACATTTATTGTATACCTAAATATGATCTCAGATAATTCTTTACAGTTGTAGATGGGTACATTTATCATAGATTTAGTCATTCTGGACTCTTCAGGTTGGCATCATTCTTATGCTTTCAGAGATCCTTGGAACAAACCTCTGTGCCTGTGTGCTAAAAAATGATTCAGTAGTTTTAAGGCTATAAATGTTTAAAGTCAGTGAGTTTTCAAGCATACTTCCCCCCCCCCCCCCCCCCGCCCCCCGCTTCAGTCCTACTTTCTTTGTCATTCTCCCTCTTTTTTTTAAGATCAGCACTGCGAAACGTAGAGTGGCGAGGAGGCTGCGATATGCTTTAGCCTTGACTCAGTCTCTCGGGATTCTCTCTTCTTCTGGTGATCTGGAGGGATTTAATGGCAGGAAAAACTTGTAATGGGACTCTTCAGGATTAGTGCCAGTTAAAATGCAGTTTAGTCAGGAACTTAAGCAGGTAAGGTGCAAGGGGAGGGGGAGGGGATACTCAGAGTCAGACCTTGGCTTAATTCATCCTCGCTAGAAAGGGAGAAACGCAACCCCTTGGGCTTTGCCGGTGGCACCTATGGGAGTCGATGGATGAGGGACATCAGCCACGGACCTGTGGCACAGTCCTTAGCTTGCAGCTTTTGCATTCCCCCTGCCATGCCGTCCTGGCCTTTACCAGGCCTCAGCCACCACCGAGTCTTCATTTTCATCTTCCTTTTAACTGTCCCTTGGAGCTAACCCTTTGGACACTCTGGGAAAATTTGGTCGCTTCTGTGCTAATTTTTTGGCAGTCTGGAAAAAGCTGTCTTCGGAGAGTTACGTAAGGTGGGCAGGAGGGGGGGAGCAAAGGATTGTCCTGCTTCTCGCGTCAGTGTAAGTCAGCGGTGAGGGAAGCAATGAATATTTTTATTTATTATTTATACAGTGCCATAAATGTACTTGGCACTCTGCAGTCAAATAAAAGACAATGGTCCTACCACCAGGATTTGGCAGCCTGAGAGATGAGAGCTGGCCTCCTTCATCTGAATGATTGGGGCTGAATTGCTGGTGGGGAGGGGATGGGAGGATGTGATCTACAGGATTAAAAAAAATACAACAGCCCCCCTCCCTCCCCAGCCCTGTCATTGCTTATGCCTGGCGACCGTGACATTTGAAGTTACATGTACATACATACATGTACATGGGGCACGTTTAGCAGGTTGTATCTTCCTGGGTGTTTTTATTTCACGTGGTGGAAAGGAGTCCTGCTTGTCCCAGGCCTTTGGCTATTCAAGGTCAAACTTCCCCTGAGTCTTGGTGGCCCAGCAGGCTTGCTTGCTTCAGGTGTGGCTGCTCCAGTGCCCCAGGACTCATGAGGGAGTGATAGGTCTTTCATTCCTCTGCTGCCGTCTGCTTGCAGACAGGAGGCAGCTTTCGGCAGAAGAATAATGGAAAGCATTATCTCCCACCCCCAGGACAGTGCTGGGATGCCCCAGCTGCACTGCCTTGAGTGCCCTGTTTTTTGCTTTGCCTCCCTGCCTACAGAAGTGCTTAAAAAATTGCACTAATCTGATGACGACATTTTTCTAATTACTTGGATGGAAAATTCTGGCCCCAGTGAAGTCTTTGGGAGATTTATCAGACCTGCACGGGGTTTCATCCTACTGCCCAGTCGTTGGTACCCACAGACAAGGTGCTGAAGCAGGTTGGCTACTATTAGTACTCAGAAGATAGGAGGCTTTGACATGCTTTTCTTAGTGAAAATGGATGAAAAATTGTCCCTCACCAAACTCTGAATCTCTCAGGGTGTTACGTAATTTGTTAACCAGCTGTCTGGTGTGCAAACAAAGCAGTCCTCAAACTCCTCTGTACTTAGCTGCCACCTCTCCTCTCAAGGTCTTTTTCATCAGTTGATTTTCTCCCTTTGAATGAACATCTACACTTCCAATGATATTAACACGAGTGTACTAATAGCATCTTTCTGCCTTGCTGATTTCGGTTTTGTGCTTGCTTGGATTATGCAGTAGGTGCCTTTTGACCTATTGTGTTTAGCTTCCAAGGAACCTGACTTCCAAGGGTGTAACACATGGCATGATTTGGTATTGGGATTAACAGATGATCTCCAGCCTCCACGTGCATGCAAGCAGAAGTTAAGTGTACTGTAGCTAAGATCCCATAGCCCACTTCATTGCGACAGATGTGACGCTGCTCATCTGATGCGACACCTACTGATACTAGGGCCGTGCAAGGAGCTTTCGTCTCTGAGTGTTGATGCTCAGTGATTGCATTACAGATGATGTTCTCTGGTCAAGCTTGAGGGACACCTAACAGTGTGACTGACTTGAAGCCTATAGCCTGCCAAATGTGTCCTGAGAAAGTTTTAAAGCCTTGGTGTTACTTTTTGGGTGGAGAAGCTGCACAGAGTCTGGCTAATGCTCACACACTTGCAGACCCAGAAGACGCCTGGTTTGTTGGTAGTGAGTGGACTCTGTCCACATGTGATGGTCTGATCCTCGTGTATCTGTAACTCCTGGGCCAGGGGGAAAGCCATGTGGTCCCAGCATAGGCATGTAGATCTGGCTATGGAAGACATCGGATGCCTGAAATGCCATCTGTTTGGGGTGATGTTGCGCTGCCCAAGGTTTTCAGTCTTCAGATCTGTGCAGAAGCAGCACAGGGCAGGTCTGCACGTAGTAATCCAGCTTGCAAAGAGGCTGCACAATCCTACTGTGTTCATTCCTCTGGCAATAACTGCATGTGAAGGCAGCTTCTTCCACCAATCGGATCTCTGCTTTCATCTCAGCTATTTTACAAGGGCAACTATTTTTAAAGTTGCTATATTTGAATGCCTTTCTTTTGCTTTCACCTGCCCCCCCCCTCACCTCTGCATTGTCCCTGGGTTGCTCTGTTCCCTTCCCTGACCCACACACATCCCTATTTCGCCACCATTCATAGACATTCTTCTTATTTGTGGGTCTGACCCACCCTACACCTTCCTTTAAAAGTGACTTCAATCTAATTCTTTGCCAACTTTGCTGCAGTCAGCTGCGCTAACTGATAACTCCTTTCTCAGGCTTATCTGGAGGAATTCATGGGTGAAAGCACTATGCAAAGCAAGACCAGAGAATTTGAAACATCACTGGGTGTTGAATAATAAGATAAACCACAAAGTCAAAGTCTGAAGGAGCACAGGGTATTTTCATGCCCTCCCAAAACTTACATTGGATTTGATGCTGCTCATTCAGTCTTTTTTTCTTTTCCAATTTTTTTTTTTTTTTTTTTTTTACTAAATCAAGACATTTATTGTTTGACTGTTGAAGGCAAGAAACTGGGGTTTTGCCACTGCAATTTTAGGGCTGATTTCTGTGGCTGGGCCCAACAACCAGGAGGAGTTGATGTGGTGACTGGATTTTGAGCTGTGAGGAGTCCCAGCTGCTGCTGAGGAGGTGGAGGGTGATATTGTGAGGGAATGCAGAAGATGGGAAATAGGAGCTAGGGTAAAAGGAGGATCTGAAAACTTGCAGTCACTTAGAAATGACTGTGAATTCCACCTTGGGAGTAAAAAATGTCTGTAATGTCAAAACCAGGTGACTGTGCAGAAGGGAGAGGGGTGCTTTAGAAATGAAGCTTGAGAAATAGCTGTACAAGAGATTCATGAGTAATAGAAGAATGAGCAGTACAGTCTCTTTATTCTGCTCTCCTCACATATTATTGTACCAGTGCTATGATTTAGGTTTGCAGTATGAATTTGTGCCCACTCTGTTGGGCTGGCACGCTCCTAGCTGGAATGCTATTGTAGCAGTGTAAAAGTGCCCTGCACCAACATACCAATACAACAGGCTTCATGCTGGAAATCTGTACAGCATTTCCTCTACCAGGACAGGTGATGGGACACAGTTGTGTGGATATGCCTTTGTGCACGATCAAACTGAATAAAGAAGAGAATACAGTAAAAGCCCTGAAGATAGTGCTGGCAGTGATGATTGACATTCCAGAAACAAACTGGTCACTACCTGAATGCAGATCAGGACAGAGTTACAGCTTTGAAGAACTTGCAAGGTGCAGATGACAAAATTAAAGGAAGGAGGGAAACGGATATAACATACGGAGGCACTGAGAAGAGTAATAATGAGCATTAACTGTCACTAGCAATCTTTTATTGTCTTGTTGTCAGCTTTCTTAGTGTAATGTTCTCTCAGCATCTTGGGGTCCTGATCAGATTGATCTTGATACAGTGGAGGTGGAGAACATGTCCACCAACCAAAGGCAAGCCAAGGAAAGACCTAGTGGATAAAGCCAAAGGACACCAGCAAGAATGGTTGCAGGTCTAAATAATACAGTTGGCAAAGAAAGACTGAGGAAACTGGGCCATTTTAGCCCCAGTGCAAGAACATGGTGAAGAAACAGCAAAATGGTCTTCAAAAACATAAAATGCATCTTCACAGAAGAGACTGTTACAATTTGCCTGTCCATAGTGAAGAGAACAGAAAATACTGTAGCTAGATTGCAGCAGGAAGGCTTTAGTTCAGACACTTGCAAGAACTTTCCAATAGTAAAGCCCTGGTATGGGTTGTCCAGGGAATGGGGGAGCATCCAGCACCAGCCATCTTCCACAGCAGGCTGAATGAAGAGATGCAGGAATGGTGATGGCTAGGAGGGACCCACTGGAGAGGGCAGGGCAGAGCAGTTATCTTCTCAGGGTCAGGTCCAGCTTTGTGATTCTGTGGCATTGTTCATGATGCAGCTTGGGGACAAAAATTACATATTTTGGGGATATGAAAAGGACAAGCCTCCTCTCCTTGAGAGTCACCCATTAGCTGTGAAGGAGTTCATTTCCTTGCTGAAACAGAGGATGCAGAAGCAAGGCAGTGGGTAGGACATGTTGCTGTGGACATGCATAGTCTATCAAGACATAAGTGTAGGCATAGAACTACTTTGGCATTAGACGTGAAAACCACTGACCCACTCATTAATTTTTAACAAGCTCTGGATGAAGCTCCTGTGCAAACAGCCTGGCTTGATTCTTAGGTAATGAGGAAAGGGACAAGCTGACTGCAGTGACATGCAGCTGAACCAGAACAAGAGGGGACAATCAAGGATGTTTGGGCAATGCAAAGAGGTGGTGCTAAAATTAATGCACTCAAGCATGGAGTTTGCTTTTCTAGCCTGATGTCACTAAATCTTACTTTGCCGCTCACTAATAAATGCCATCTTTTTTAGACATACTTGGCCTGTGCCACAAGAAGTATCTGCTGGTCATATGGCTGCCCAAAGAGCAAGCAGAGTGCTGCTTATAGGTGCCTGTGCAAAAGGTTGTGACTGATGGGCAGGGTTGAGAGAGGGGTGGGCTGTCTGCTACCCACAGTGGCTGGCTCCCTGTACTTTTGGTGGGAGAAACTGTCCTGAGGGCCAAATGATCCAGTGTCTAGATTCAGCTGTGCAAATGGAGATGTCTAGAGCCAATTTAGGTGCACCGGAGTATCCAAAAAACCCCCAGGTGGCTGGCAAATCTGATACAGGACCTATGAGAGACCTGCTCCCTGGGGAAATTCCCTGGGACATCTCAACTTGGCACTTAATACTTGGGCAGATTAACTGAACCCGGAGAATCTAACATGCGCTCAAGCTCTTTTGGACTTGCAGCTAACAGAGGAACTGAACCCAGGGACCTTATTTTGGTGGGTCAGAGCTGTGGAGCATCCTGTGGTAGAAAATTTAAACTGCAGATCTGGCCTTACAAAGTGAAAGGACCCCTCCCAGAGAAGCCGTGTAAGGGTAAGTCACTACCCACGTACACACGCACACACTCAACACCAGGTTTTGCCAGCTCATTATGTTATCCAGTGGGGGATTTGTTAATTTTTTTTAAAGTAGTGCAAAAACAGATCGACTGATAAAAAAGAGCCTTTTTGTTGTCAGAGCTTGCTGAGGTTGGGAAACTGCTTTCAATGCTATTGGCAAACACTTTACAGTGTAAACAGGGCCTACATCAGGCAGATAAATAAGTGCAGATGCGCTTTTCTGTAGGAACCATTTGGTGATAGACAATATATTGAAAAAAAAATTCTCATCAAATTAATTGTGGCCAATTAGACATAACCCCTTCCCTTCATCCCTGAATCCCCTCCAATCGGGCTGCCTGAATGGGAAGAGCTCCTATCACCTGTTTCATTATGCAGATTGATATTCGAACATCTGAGAACAATGCTGCTTTCTGCGCCGCTCGGCTCCAAATTGCTAATGAAACAGCTCTGCCAGACAAGTCACTTAAACCCGCTCTCGCTGCCGACAGCTCTCATGGCGAGTTGCGGGGGGGGAATCAGGAAAGAGGCTCTCCACTCTGAATGTGCTAATAGCCCCCAGCCTGTGTGTTTATCGCTCTCCAGAGCTGGAGGGTTTCTGTTCTCTGACTCCGAGACATCGTCCGATTTGGACTTAATGCTTCTTGATTCTGATTTGTGGAATGAGGGGTTGCAGAGGTGGGCAGCCCCTGGGCTCTGAACACAGATGTCTCATGTCCCAAAGCTACCCCAGCCATTCAGGCACACTTGGTGTCTGTTTCCCACCCCCATCTCTAGCAGCCACCTCCCCCCCAACATTTGATGTGAAGCCAGCTCCGTAAGGGATTTCTCCCATGGGTGAAAGCATGTCTCATCACCTTGGGTACAAGGGGAGCATCTCGTTACCGAGGCCCCATGGTGAGCTAGCGGGAGGCTGCAGGTTGGGTACACACCTCAGTCCGGGGCTCTTTGGGTGCAGGGCTGCAGCTGAGCCCTGCGGGTTCCCTCCCAGGCAGTCACCCCTCCAGGCAGGTAGAGCTGGGCAGCAGGACAGGGCTCCTGCTGCAAGGAGGTGTGAGATGGGGCTCCTGCAAGTGTGGACGGACCCTTTACAGCCCTGTTTGCTGCTTCCTGTGACTCTCTGCAGCTGGGTTTGCTCAGTAACCCATGCAGTTGCTTATCTTCCCCTACCCTGTTATCACCACGTTTTTTTGCCAGTGTCTCACACGACTCCTCTTTGCAGATGCCTGGGATAGAGTAGTTGTGACTGAGGGCTTTGGCAGGAGAAACATTTACATGAAATGATGGGAGAGTTTGCTCATTAATCTAAATTCTGACCCTTTCTGTCAATATCTGTGGCTAATTCCTTTGTCGATATTTACTGAGGCACTGAGATTACCTCTGCACAGTCTGCCTCCATGTAATGGCCCCTCCATTAAGCCTCAGCTCCTGTCTCATGTCTCTCAGACTCCTCCTAGACCAGCCCAGCTTCTCTGGGGCTGATGCTTCTGATCCAGGTCCGCTGTCGCAGCCCTTGGGAGAAGCCAAAAAAGTGTCTTTCCTTACTGAACTCTTTGACAACAGTGTCAATTAACTTTCAACCTTACGGATCTTCTCCAGTTCCTCCGTGTACCTCCATGTGTTGCCAGGAGTGGGCACACTTCTTCCCCATCTGTCCCATATATATTCTGGGAAGGCTTCTTACTCTGGCAGTATGAGCTGTGTGAGGCAGAAGTGAGCTCTGAAAGATGCAGCAGTTTTTGGTTCTGGAGAGCTCTTTGGAGATCCCTCCATCCCTGGACTGAGCTGTGCCCACCTACTGTTGAGCAATAAGTGTGGGGATTTTTCATCTGCAGTCTCCTGACAGAAAGCTGCATGCATGTACCACTATTGCTTCTCAAATGTGGAGAGGTTAGCTGCTTTTCTCTGGCTCCATGGGCTGTGGAGTCAGCTAGGCATCAACTGCTTTCCGCTTTGCAAACACCAAGCCAGGTGCTGGGGACGTGTGTTTCTCTTAGGTGTCCAAGCTAAAGATTGCTGGTGTGGGTCCCTGTTTCAGGCTGTCACCTTGTCCACCAGGCTGTGGTCAAAGTGTGTGTGTCTGTGGGTGTGTGGTGAATAATTGTCTTTGCAGATCTGTTCTGACTGAGGAATGAGCTGGGAGTAAGGGATGATGAGTGAATGCGCAATACATGGTTTTGTAGAAGCCATCAGCCTTCCTGTTCTAGAAACAGGCTTTTCCAGTTGCTGAAAACAGTCATTTCCTTCAAGAGGAATGTTATCATGTATTTATTGATTGCCCAGGATGTTAAAAATTAAATATGGAGCCTTTCACCTCTGGCTGCTAAGATGGGCCCTCAAACACAGAGGGGGACAAAGGATATTTTAGACGTGGCATCGCTGCCCGTATCACAGCCCTGACTGTATAATCCTTCTTTCTCCAGTTCATAGACACAGTCTTGGAAGCAGACAAAACTAAAAATTGTCTCACTGGGAATGGAGGGTGGAGGTATAAAATGATCATTGGGTAGGGCCTCTTTTTCTCTTAACACTCTTCAAGCCCAGAGACTCTCATAGCTGCTGCCCCTCCAAAGGGCACGCCGAAGCTGAGGTAACACCAGTGTTGGTTGTGCCTGCCCGCTGCTTGCCTTGATGGCTTTGTTGTGAGGGTTCTATGGGTTTAGGGGTACCATACCTGCCCTCAAGGCTGGGTTCTGCAGCCTCTGGGGAAGCAAGTTGCCTACTTTAGAAACTCCTGGTTTAGCATGTCAGGGAAAAGTCTGTGTTCCTTTGTGCCTGGTGTGGCAATGCCTTTCTTGTGATGGGTCCCCTAAGCTGCTGCTATAATCAGCTTGGTAAAAAAGAATAATTATTGCATGCTGCAGTGATTTTTCTCCCATCAAAGTTTGCTTTCATTGCAGGTGTTGATAGCTATGAGTTTGTCTTCTTCCCTAGGGGGTGTGGCAAGGTTCTAAGAGCCACCTTACTGCCCGTTTAATGCTATGTGAAACCTTTTTTTATGGTGATGTGCCAACCTGTGTTTCAAAAAACATCCCTGATGCTTCCTATTGGCTTAAAGCAGTAGGGCATGTGTCCTCTCTCACAAACTTGTGTGTTCATACGAGCCTGCCCGCCTCACCATCCAAACCTGAGAGATGATTTCTTGCACAGCCGTATGAGTTGACTGGTACACAGAAAGAGGTCATGTACCCACAGACACAGCTCCTGGTTGGTCTGGTTGCTGAGATGTTGTGAATGAGATACACTGCTTTAGTGGCTTTGGCCTCCTCAGCTGAGTTGCCCATGTTCTAAACTAGCTTTGAGCAGGGCTCAAGAACAAGGCTCATCTGCATGGTTTTTATCTATGGCTATAGACCGCAGCTGCATTTCCACTATAGAAGGTGGTGGTATGTGACTGCATACCTTCTTGTACCAGGTGAACTGTTGCTGTTAAATGGGTTTGGTCTGACCGTTAACATATTCTTAGCGTTCTTCTCAGGATCACCCAAATACAGTGTCACAAGTGTGAGTCAAGAATTAGCATCAGGCAAGCTGCTGCTTGATGTCTTAAGAGAGGAGGGGGCTTCCCTCCATCTAACCTACCTTTGCATCTTTTTCTTTACGGCATATTCAGTTCCTGGCTTACGGTTCTGTGCTCCTTCATGTCTGCTGGTTCTAGGGGTTTTAAGCAGTCTTGATAATTGACAGTCTAAATTTTACTGCTCATAAAACCCCAGAGAGCATTGATTATGACTTGAGTTAAGCAAGTGGTATATAAAATCTCACAGCCTTGCAGCTGTAGGGGAATGTTATGATGAATGTATTTCTTGGGAGCAGCAAAAGGTTTGGAGTAGGCTGCCAGCTCTGTTCTGGGCATCAAATGTTACTAGTGACTTGCAGCCACTAATAGCATTTCATTTGGGACATTTGCCCAAAAGTTTGAAAGCTGATCATTTGTTTGGTGAAGTGGGTGTGAGGTGGTCTGAGAGGCATCTCTCCTCCATAATTACTTTTCTACTTCAGTCAGAATCAGTAAGTGCAAAGGCATCCACAGAGCTGTAAAAGATTCTTCTTAGAAACTAAATGACACTTTGTGGATAACGTGCACATAGAATTTATTGAAAATCTTTCCTTGACTGTCTTCCAAAGCCACTGATACTTTTTCGTTTTGCTTTTTCCTTTCATCTAACCTCCTTTTAATCTTTGATCACTGGCTATTTGATGCACTTAATCCAGAGTGGACACAAAGACTGGGTTGCTCAGAATCACTTTGTGGTTCTTAGGCACTAACAGGAGATGTTTGTGTTTGAAAACAGTGAAATATAGCATCTTCTCAATAATGTTTTCTACAGGATAGTAAAATAAAACCAGAACTACCTTCTGAGGAGAGTGTGTTCTGCCATTCAGATGACTACTTCTTGCTGAAAGATTGTGAGAAATGTTCTTTTTCTGTCTCTCCAGTTCCAGAAACCCAATGACTTCTCACCCCCTTTCCGCTTTGGGACAGTTCCTAATGGCAGCACAGAAAGGAACATTCGCAACAACTACCCTGAAATGCACAGCTACATGGTGAAGTTCAATCAAAGGGGGGTGGATGATGCACTGTTCTCACTGAAGACTGGGTGAGGCTTTCTTTTTCCATGTTTACTCACCACCAAAACCTGACTTTGTTGCATGCTTGTCTGGAATTTTTTTTGTGGGGCTTGGAAAATGAAATTCCATTATCATTCCATGGTTAACAGTATAACAAGACCACACATAGCACAGAAAAATAGTTCTCTGATTCTCTTAGCCATGTTTTTCTATTTCTGTATAAGAGTTTCTGGTTTTGCTGTGTTTATAAGGCTATTTTAAAAAAAAGAGGATCTTCTGTATCCTTGTATATGTTAACCTTGTCTATATTAGTCCTGAAGACATTGCTTCATCAGATGTCACATGCTGCTGGGTCCTTATGCATACATAGGAAAAGCTCACAGACCTCTGTGGACAAAGTTTTTTTTCAGAGCATTTATATTGTCATCTGGAAATTCCTTTGTTTTCCCTCCTTCTGTGTTTAAAAGATTATGTTAATCAGGAAGCTGAAACAATCCTTGTCAGACTAATCCCACCCCAGTGTATCACTAGCTAATACAGTGTAATAGAAGGTATGCTTGAAGCAAATAGTTTGGAAGTAGCCCTTCTCTCTGGAATATTTTAGTGTCAAGGGCTGAACAAACTGTTATTTGAATAATAAGGAAGTGTATAAAATGTGGACATTTCCTTAGGTAATTTGGGAAACGTGGGAAAAAATCATTAGCAAAAAGTATATTTGAACAGCTCATCCTATTTTAATAGCAGTGAATCTGTAAAGGAGCTAACTTAAAACACCATTTTTCAAGCCTTTGTCCTTTATAATTAAAGAGCTCCTCCCAGAGTTGACCATTTAAGTTGTCAGAGCCCAGCCCCAGTGAAAAAATCATTCTTGCTTACACTTGTGCTGCACTCTTAGGAGAAAGTTTATTCCAAAGTACGAATGAAGATGTTCAGCCAATTTAATTACTAGATTGACTGAATATTCCTAAACCTGTTTGCCAGATTCAGAGGCATGCAGCCCGTTATAAATGAGTGTACCATTGTTGGATGCCATCCTGGGAAGGTACGTTTGCCAGGATAGTCATCATCCAGGAAATAAATATGCTCTGTCCTGGAAATATATGGATGAAATAGAGCTCATCACTTGCGGTAGATGTCATCCTGGCTTCGTATCCACCCTTGGACAGACTTCCCCACAGATACGTACTTGAACCGAGATAGTCACCGTACTGGAAATATATGTGCAGGAGGTGGATTGGGAAGGTAGCGTGGGTGTGAGAATGTGCAAGGTGGAAAGTCTTTGGTCCTTTATCGGAAAGCGCTTCATTTCAGTTCTAGTGGGAGGATTTATTCATTGGCTGTCTTTGGTTATGTGGAAGATGCAGCCCCCTGAGACTGCCCCCTACACTCAAATCAATTTGTTGCAGCGAGAGGAAGGCTCTCGTCAGTCTGTTGTGCTGTCTACCCGTTCCAGCCCATAATGGGGATTTCTCTGTGCTGAAACAGAGTTTTTCTGCTCAGCATGGTAAACCATAAAGTTGCTATCGTGGCCACTTGGTATTGGTAAAGATCCAGTACTGCTTTTCACAGTAATCAAGGAGTTAAACATGATGTCCTGACTATATTTAATGTGGAAAAAAAAACCAAACCAACATTTTGCTCAGCTAAGTCATGCCAGGAGTTTGAATCAGAGATAATATTTTCCTTATGCCAACCCCTACTTTGCTATCCAATATTGATACATTTTATAAAGTATTTTAGGTTCCTTTGAGATGAAAGGCAGTACAGAAATATAAGCTATTCTTAGGACTATAGATCTGCTTGACTTCCTCTTCATTCATCTTTATCTCACAGTCTATTTGTATTCCAAGTTTTCTTTCAGATCAGAAATGATGATTATCAGAGAGTCAGAAAGAAATACAGTTCTCAGTTATAATCTAGCTTCACCTGTGGACAGGTTCTAGGCTCGGAGTTTAGTTAACTCAGATGAAGGTGAACCTATTGAGTCTGTCTGAAAGGGAGATTCTGCCTAAATTACCTGAGAACACCTTTGGACTCGTACAGATTCTCTCTTTTCTGCGCTATACCCCTCTTGTTTCTTGCACCTGTGCAGGAAGTTGGATGCTTTCATTTATGATGCAGCAGTGCTAAACTACATGGCGGGCAGAGATGAAGGCTGCAAGCTGGTGACGATTGGGAGTGGGAAAGTGTTTGCCTCCACCGGCTATGGCATTGCCATCCAGAAGGACTCAGGCTGGAAGCGCCAGGTTGATCTTGCCATTCTGCAGCTTTTTGGAGATGGTAAGTGACAAGAAAAAGAGGGGTTTGAGTTTTCCTAAGAAATAACAGGTTTTTCATGTAAGAAATAGAATTTCCTAGCTCTGATGCTTCAGATTTGAGTTGAAAACAGGAAATTATTAACAAGGTTTTGTTAAAGGCATTACACCAAAAATGTGAGGATGTCACTTGTTTTGTGTTGTTGATGCAGGGTAGCAGCATCATCAAAAGAAATGTCAAAAGCGCTGAAGGTTTCGTAGAATCAGCTCAGATGGGTGTTTGAAAAATACCTTGTGCAAAGGATGTCTTCCTAAACCAGGATTTCTGTTGTGAACGTTTCACTGCCTTTGAGCTTTTGCCGTGACAAAACCCGCTAATTATACTCGACTTTCCATGGTCATCCCATGCTTTATAGTTCTAGCCAGGATCAAGCCATGCGATGTTTACAAATTTAAAAGATAAATACTTGTGGATGAGTTAACTCAGATTTTCCTAAACCTTAAAAAAAAAATAAACAAGGAAGGACTTGAGACTCAGAAGCATATTTTGGACTGAGTTTTTTAATTGAAACATTATAATTACCTAGTTCATCTCATTCTTTACAGAGAAATTGATAATATTAAAAAAATGTATTTGTGGGATAAGAAATTCCTTCTTAAAAAATATTTTTCTGGCTTTCCCTTTCCATTCCAGATTGCATCTTGCTGTGTCCTTTTTTGAATAAATAAATTTCACAGGTTATTTGATTTATAAGTATTTCTTTTTCTTTTTTTTCTGAAATCTGAAAATAACATATGGTATAATAAATATGGAAAGAACATAGCTGTGATATACTTCAGCAGAAAATTGGCCACCTGATGGATAGGGTGTTCTGTCTCCTAAACAGCCTAATATGTATTATTTCAGAAAAAGACGTAAGTTCTCCATAAAGCTTTAAAGACTGTGCTATGGCACCACATAAATACACAGGTTTTTTTTTTTTTCCCTGTCACTGGACTGGGGGTTGAAAATGTGAAAAACTAACTTTCCTAACAGCATGAAAAGAATTGCCAACCTGCAAAATTAGTTTGTTTCTGAATGTCTCCGCATGTGTGTGTGAGAGAGAGAGAGAGAGAGCGCGTTTATCTCTTCCTCCCCTCATGAAAATACCATAATGGAAGTAAGTAAGTGGGGTATGAAATTAGACTGCAGAACATTTGTTCCTAGCTGATACAAATTAATAATAATTTTGATTGGTCAGAGGGCTTGGAAGTATTGAATTTGGACAAAATTGAAGGGAAGAAAAGCACGTGAAAAGGCACAAATATTTTTGGGAACATTGAACCTAGTTTTAATGAACTATGGATATGATGGAAAAAAATGCAAAATCAGACATTTTGATTGAAAGATATCAACACTTTGGATTTTGAGCTGGAAATGTACAATGTTTTCATTTAGAGGTGACTCATTTTTGTCTACCAATATCAGTCAGTGATTTTTCCCTTCATTGACCTAACAGGAAAGTGGATGTTTGTGAGGCTAGGTCTTCAGTCATCTGGTGGACAACTTTTTTTGTATCTCACTGTGGACTTTCGGCAAGCGTGACACCTCTGTCCTCCAGTACAGCTTTTTGTGGCTAATATCAGGCTGTGGACAAACCCTGTTGCCTTCTCTGTGAGAAATTGCACCTTCCCCTATCAGAAGGGCAGTCAGGATATTTCCTGGACATAATAGATGTGGGAAAAGAGCGTGGCCACTGGAAATTACCTTAGATCAGCTTCTTGCTTTCGGTCTGCCCCAACTCTTTAGCCATGGCAGGACTATCTAACCTGTTTCTTTCCTTCTCTGTCTTTCTAGGGGAGATGGAGGAGCTGGAAGCACTGTGGCTCACTGGAATTTGTCACAATGAGAAGAACGAGGTTATGAGCAGCCAGCTGGATATAGATAACATGGCAGGTGTCTTCTACATGCTGGGAGCAGCCATGGCCCTCAGTCTCATCACCTTCATCTGTGAGCATCTCTTCTACTGGCAATTCCGCCACTGCTTCATGGGTGTCTGCTCTGGCAAGCCTGGTGTGGTCTTCTCCATCAGCAGGGTGAGTGTCGTTAGCTAATGGGGAGGAACAGAGGATTTATTCGGACAGTCCTAGGTATTGGAGATGGGGAAATCCACCAAGACTGCCTAACACACAGGTGGCATAGAGTGGTGGTCTGCAGGATAAAGGCTGGCATCTTTTCACTGTTGCAAGAGCATCTAATGTTTTTTTCTGTGACATCTCTGGTCCCTGCTGGATTATGGTCATGGAAATGAAGATTTCACATGGAAATGAAAATGCAGTATAAGGAGAAGTTGACTGCAACTGTCTGCTTCTCTAAAGTGAGTTGTGAGGAGGCCAGGTTTGGGGACAATAAGTCGAGTAATGGTGGATAACATTATTTGAAATTTGGGAGTTTTTCACTGTCCTCTGTATTACAGCTGTTCAGCTGACCTTATGCTAACTAGAAGTGTGCTGTCATGGACAGTCAGAAGTCCCTAACTAAAAGCCATGCCCTAAGCCATGCAGAAAATCTTTCCAGAGAGGATGACCACATGAACTTAGCAATTGCTTTATGCATATCTGCCTTAGGGTATAATGTTTACATTTAAAGCAGCTTCTAGTGATTTCTGAGTCATCTTTCTGAATTAGTGTTGCTAGCAGGGTCCAGTTTGGAGCTTTTTTTCCTTCTTTGAAGCCACTGGTCCCTTCTGCTGATCCATTCGGAAGTGAGGTCAAATCTTGGCATTTTTTACCTCAGTGTCTGATGTAACAGGATTAACTTTGATTGTGCAAGAAGTATATAATTGCTTCATAGCATATTATTGAGGAGAAATGACAAAGCTTTTTGAATGCAGGGGCACAGCCTCTTTTCTATGTTGTTAGTTTCTAACCTGGTTTAGTCTAGAGATGGGATGGGGATTGTGTTTGGTGACCCTTAGCTAAGTACAGATTCTTTCATTCTGGGGTTATCTGTTAGACCTGGGCCAGGTTGGTGAAAAGTCTGAAAAGTGTTAATCATCTGCTAGCTGCTGAGAAACCATGGTAACATGATGTGATGGTGTTCATGTCACAATTGACATTAATAAGCAGGCACCAGTTGGCAGGCCAGGGAATAAATGAGCCCCTTTCCTTCTGCTCCTAGGGGTAGCCCTTGCAAAGGGTCTGTGTCATGGATGAAATGAGCTAGTGGGAAACGTGGAGAAATCAGGCACTTCTGCTGTCTGATTTGAGTTTGAATAGAGGACTTTGGCTTTCAGGGATGTCAGTTTGGAGTCTGTTATCACTGTTAAATTTAACAGAATGCAATTAAAAATTCTATTGTACCTCACTCAACCAGATGCAAAAGACCAAAATACCTACTTGGCAGTCCCGCTCTTTCTCTGTTTCCTTTTCTAATCTGTACCAGTGATTAATGTAGCTAAGTTTATGACAAATGAAGCCGTTCCCTTTTTAAGATAGCTCCTGTCTCGTTGATTCACTGATGTCCAGATGAATTTCAAAGGCCAAAACTGACTTTCTTCCTCTCATCCACACAGAATCATTTGTCTTGATTCTTTTGTTCCCAAGGATATTATTTCCCCCATTTGCAATTCCATGTTATACCTACCAGATCTGAGTAGCTCTTACAGATGCAAACAGGTATTCCTGCATCCTACAGATATGACATGAAACAAAGTAGAGGAAGAGGAATAGAAGGAAAGGAAAAAATGTGATGGAAAAGAAAGGGGCAGAACAGCAAGGGTTGGTAGAGCAGGTCTGATTTAATTTGATTTCATTGTGCTTCATGATGGAAGGCTGACAAGCCTTGCTGTCTACAGGAAAATGCTGTTGCTGCGCAGAGTGTTTCCCGGTCCAGTTCCCCTCTTGTGTATTCATTGCTGGACCACTCATCTTCCTGCTTTCTCTCATTTCAGGGTATCTACAGCTGCATCCATGGCGTGGCCATCGAGGAACGCCAGTCAGCAATGAACTCCCCCACGGCGACTATGAACAACACCCATTCCAACATCCTCCGCCTGCTTCGGACAGCCAAGAACATGGCAAACCTATCAGGGGTCAATGGCTCACCGCAGAGTGCCCTGGACTTTATCCGCCGCGAGTCTTCGGTCTACGATATCTCCGAGCACCGCCGCAGCTTTACCCACTCAGACTGCAAGTCCTACAACAACCCCCCTTGTGAGGAGAACCTCTTTAGTGACTATATTAGTGAGGTGGAAAGGACCTTTGGCAACCTCCAGCTGAAGGACAGCAATGTGTATCAGGACCACTACCACCACCACCACCGCCCACACAGCATTGGCAGCACCAGCTCCATCGACGGGCTCTATGACTGTGACAACCCACCCTTCAACGCCCAGTCGCGGTCCATTGGGAAGAAGCCCTTGGACCTGGGGTTACCCCCTGCCAAGCACAGCCAGCTGGGCGACCTTTACGGCAAGTTCTCCTTCAAGAGTGACCGTTATGGGGGCAGCGGGGCCCATGACGACCTGATCCGCTCGGACGTCTCTGACATTTCCACTCACACGGTCACCTACGGCAACATCGAGGGCAATGCGGCCAAGCGGCGGAAGCAGCAGTACAAGGACAGCCTGAAGAAGCGCCCAGCCTCTGCCAAGTCCCGGCGGGAGTTTGATGAGATAGAGCTGGCCTACCGCCGGCGCCCACCCCGCTCGCCCGACCACAAGCGCTACTTCAGGGACAAGGAAGGGCTACGGGACTTCTACCTGGACCAGTTTCGGGCCAAGGAGAACTCACCGCACTGGGAACACGTGGACCTGACGGATATCTACAAAGAGCGGGGAGATGAGTTTAAGCGTGACACGGGAGGAGGAGGGGGTGGATCATGCACCAACAGGGCCCACCACAAACATGGCTCGGGCGAGTTTGGCGGAGGCAACGAGCACAAGCATGGCGTTGTGAGCGGGGTCCCAGCGCCGTGGGAGAAGAACCTGACCAACCTAGACTGGGAGGACCGGCCCGGGGCTAATTTCTGCCGTGGTTGCCCTTCTAAGCTGCACAACTACACGCCATCAGTGGTGGGGCAGAACTCCACCCGCCAGGCCTGCATCCGCTGCGAGGCCTGCAAGAAAGCGGGCAACCTGTATGACATCAGTGAGGACAACTCGCTCCAAGAGCTGGATCAGCCACCTGCCCCTGTGCCCGTGGCCACCAGCGCCACCTCCTCCTCCAAATATCCTCAGAGCCCTTCCAATTCTGCCTCCAAGGTGCAGAAGAAGAACCGCAACAAGCTCCGCCGACAGCACTCCTACGACACCTTTGTGGACCTGCAGAAGGATGACTCAGCCCTGGCCCCCCGCAGCGTCAGCCTCAAGGACAAGGGCCGCTTTTTGGAGGGGAGCCCCTACGCCCACATGTTTGAGATGCCAGCCAGTGAGACCACCTTTGCCAACAACAAGTCCTCAGTGCCCGCCACCAGCTACCACCACCACAACAACCCCGGCAGCAGCGGGGGCTACATGCTCAGCAAGTCGCTCTATCCCGACCGGGTCACCCAAAACCCTTTCATCCCCACTTTTGGGGATGACCAATGCTTGCTCCACGGCAGCAAATCTTATTTCTTCAGGCAGCCTGTGGTGGCAGGAGGGCCCAAAGCCAGGCCAGACTTCCGAGCCATCGTCACCACCAACAAGCCGGTGGTCTCAGCCCTTCATGGGGCTGTGCCAGCCCGTTTCCAGAAGGACATCTGTATAGGGAACCAGTCCAACCCCTGTGTGCCTAACAACAAAAACCCCAGGGCTTTCAATGGCTCCAGCAACGGGCATGTTTATGAGAAACTCTCCAGTATTGAGTCTGACGTTTGAGTGAGAGGGGAAGAGCGTGGGGAGGGACTGGGGGTGTATGTGGAGCATGGGAGGGTGGGGTGGGATCAATCCCATCAACTACTCTCCTGGGTCGTCCTTAGTTTGTGGGATACTGGAGTTCTGAGTAGTGCAGCACTGGTGACAAGTGCCACCTCTTTGGTTTCCCCTCTTCCTCCTCCTCTTTCCCATCCCTCCCCTTTTATCTCTTTTTCCATGTTCTCGCTCCTCCCATTCTCCTCCATTCCTGGCCATTGCACTTTACAGTGACGTCAGAGTTGGATATCCTCGCTCGTGATTTCAGGAAGCGGAGAAAAAGGCAGGGAAGGGGTGGGCTGAGGGGCAGCGGCAGTGACTCTAGCATTTCAGTCTTGCTGGCTCCCGGCAGAGAAAGGCATGTGCACACACACGCGTGTGTGCGTGGCAGGAGGAGACAGCAGCAGCAGTGTAATGGACGTGCAGGAAAATACGCTGGCTCAGGCAACTCTTCCTAAAACTGCCTAGAAAACAGTAGTGTTTGAAGATGTGGAGAAAGTGAAGGGGGAATAACATGACTAACTTGATGATGCACTTACATGTTAGCTATTCTGAGGTTCTCGTTACATTATTTTGTGAAGACTGTGGGGGTTTAGGGCTGAAATATATATATATATTTGCGTATATGCTGAGAAATTTTAAGCTAAAATTCTGAATTGTTTGCTGGGGGGTTGTGGGGGGAAGGAGATGAGGCTTGTCTTCTGGTCTGGCTAGTGGTTTCACTATGGCTATTACAGCCATTGAATCTGTGACAGACCAGTGGGAGAGATGGAAAGGAAGTGGGATCTGAGTTTGGGAAAGCAATGCTGGAGTCAGGGAGGCTGCTGGGATCTCTGACAGAGGATGCTGGTTTGCACTGAAATGAGAGGAGTCTGGGGAAAGGGGCGCAGGGTTAGTTCATTAGCTGTGAATTGTTCACTAGCTGTGACGTACTTCAGGGGTGGGAGCAGTGTATAGTATGGGTTAGCCTATACGCGAGTATATACGATAACTTTATACTTGAAATGCCTGTAGAGAAAGCAAAGTAAACCCATGATCCTATAAGGTGTCTGGATAAGAAACATAATGGAACGGAGTTAAAGAGTAGGGAAGGGTGAGGAGTTTTGTCACTGTCACTTTGGAGGACACCAAGCCTGTTTTGGCACATCCTTTCAGCAAGGAGGGCAGGGCAAAAAGGGGTTTCATCCTGCTGCCCTCCCTACCCTTGGCCAGCAGGTTGGAACAAAAAGAATAGGGTGCCCTCTGCCAACGCTGGCTGGAGAGGGAAAAACAATGCTGTGAAAGGGTGCGTGTGGTGACAAGTGGTGCTGGTGGACTGTTTCAATGCCTCCTTGCACATGTGGAAACGGGAGGAGGGTGTGCGCACCCATGGGAAACACATATGTATATTTACTGTTGAATGTACAGGGGAAGTACACGGCTTGTCTTCCTGGGAAGGGGTGTGCTTGAATAAATGCCAGAGAGCACAGAAGCTTGTGCCGAGGGCTGAAGACAAGCTGTGCAAGGCTGAGGTGCGTGTGTACGTGTGCCTCTGTGTGCGAGAGGGAGAGATACTAGCACAGGTGCAAAGCTGGAATAGCCTAGGGTTTCCCATCCCTGCAGTTGTAGTGACAGCTTTCCTGGTGCGCCTAGTATCGACAAGAGTGGTTTTTTCTTTCCATTGTATCATTTTAGATGCAATGAAACTAAAGGAAAGGGAGCAATGGTAGGAGTGAGAAGCTGAACTCCCCTTTCATATGTCTTCTTTCTCCTGAGGTGGGGGCTGACCTCTCCTGTCCTGAGAGATACGGCAAAGTCTCTCCTGCTTATCCTGGGTCTGTCCCAGCGTCTCAATGACCGTGGCTCACCAGGGGAAGGGTTGAGAGAGCCCTGTGCTGAGGGCACGGGGGCACTGCTGGGGGCTGACTCTGAAAGGAGATGTCAGCCCCGTCTTTACGAGCCACATTTCTTGGAACTGAAAGCCACCTCTCTCACATTCCTCACCGCACCCTGGTTGATTTTATCTTATCTTTCTCTTTTTAAGCCAACAGAAGGCCTTTTATTTATTTATTTACCTATTTATTTTATTTATTTTTTAAAAGCTGGGGTGGGGGGAGGGTGGGATTTGCCTGTAAAGTCAAAGAGTGTGCGGAGAGGGTGGGCAGGGTTGGTGAGGGGAATATTTTCTTATATTTCACTGAGGATATTGAGGAGGGAAGAGGGCGAGAGTCTTTGTAATGCCACCCCTTTGTCTTTGGGGTAAGGAAACTTCATATTCTTTCCCTCTTCTCTCATTATAAGGACAAAAAGGAAAAGAAAAAAGGAAAAAAAAAAGAAACCAAACAAATCAACAGAGCGATCTGCAATCCAGAACACACGGCAGCTTGTCAGATGCCTCTGACAGCGGCCACCGAGAAGGCGTTCCTTTCATTTGTAAATATTTCTTTTTTATTGCGTTTTTGTATAAATTGGTGTTTCTCTTCTCGTGAATATTCAGGTCGTGGGGTGGGAGGGAGGGGAAGTTTGTTTCCGTTCTGTTTGTTTTCTACGACTTTTCAGGCTGCGTTTTTGGAAGCGGTTTACGCGGGTCGAGGCCGTATGAATGAGGAAAAAAAAAGAGAGAGAAAGAGAGAGAGAGAGAGAAACCCATGTGTGTTGTGTTCCCCTGAGGCCCCCCGTATCGCCCTGTCACCTTTATCTTCATGAATGGAAGACGCCGGAACGTCACTTCAAGCCTTGCCAGCAGGGTTTCATGTTTTGATGGGAACACCCCCAATTCCTTTTTGCATATAAACTCTCTGTACCAGCATCTCTCTGTGGAGTTTGGGCCTCAAGGCACTACGCTGTCTTGATAGTGGTGGGGTGAACCATCAAGTTGGCCGCTCAGGTTGGACCATCACTTTGACATTAAGAGACTTCTCCAATGCTACTTTGGTTTAGAAATCTTGGACCTGGGAAAGCTCGTGATAATTTCTGGTATTTCCTAAGGGCTTGGGGGGGAGCTTGACAGCTGGCGAGGGCAGCTAATCTCTTTGGCGTTTATCTCGGTACTTTTCCGTCCCTCCCCACCTGGAACGAGGAAACCTGGAGGGTGGCTCTGCAGGGAAATTAAGCCGAAAACAAACCAAAAAGAAGTTAACGGAACTTTTTTCAAATCTCTTCTTAAAGGTTCTGATTTTTGTGTTCCGGGGTGAAAGTTGGTTCGTATTTTCTCCGAACTGGTCTGTCCCTTGTTCCACTGATCGGCAAATGATAGTTTGCCAAAATCATTATCTAGTGTTGATACTGTTGTAGCACTGTTAACACTCCTAGTGCTCTGCAAATATTAACTGTGCCACAAACCACTCAAATGAATGCTCTAGGGCAACCAGAAAAGAAGAACTGGAAATTCTGGACTGAACCACTGGTCTAACCACAGGAGCCTGGTATTTTGCCTTCTCCCATAATAGATTAGGCCATGTGTCCATCAGGTTAATCCTTTCTCCTATAAGCGATCTTTTCTGGTTGCTTTGTTTATTTTAGTTCTGACAGGTCAACAAGTTTTGGGACAGTGATGAAGGGGAGGGGGTGGGAGGAGGGAGGGTGTAATTCATAATCCAGAAAATAAATCGATGATGTTATTAAACTCTGATTATATATTTAGAATTTTAGATTTGGTGTATTTTCATTCTAAGTATTCAAGTGAATCAATCAGGTAATAGTAGCAGCAGGTGTTGCCTGTACTAGAAAACCACCCATGTGCTGTCTATTACCTGTCCAGAAAAGAATGGGATTTCATACCAGAGCCTGACAAATATCCACATCCCCTCCCTTGACATTTTTCTCTCTCTTCTGTAGAAACACCAGTATTTTCTGGGGCAGTGGCTGGGAATATTTCCCCTCTCTGAAGGTTTCTGCACACAAGAATACAGAGCAAAAAACCATTGCATCCTCTACAGTTTGGTGACTCCTACTGTGTATTTGTAGAGAAGCCTCCCAGGAAAGATGAGGCGCCTTTGGCAGTGTTTCTGACTTTTGCCTCCTCACTCTAGCCCCAGACGTGGCTCTCTGAATGGTATTTTCATGAGCCATGTTCTTCTGGAGCGGTACTGGAGTGTATGTACTCAGCTGAAGGAGGTTGTGTACGAAGGAGAGGGAGGAAATGTTTAAAAAAACCCAACATCAGAAATGTGCCATGCACAGTGGAAAGCAACTGGCAGGTAAAACTTCCAGCTGTGGATCTCCACGTGATAAACTTTCTTGGAGTATTCACACCAGCTTTTTACTGTAGCGCATCACAACACAGGCTGGTGTCGTAGTAGTTCTGTCTCCCATCATGCCTCCCAGTGAGGGCAGTATCAGAACTTGCCATGTCACATCATAATTAGGAAAGAAAAGCTGCAGTCAGGACTTGCTGTCAGTTGAGACAATGAAGCACACTGACCCCACCTTCCTAGCAAAAACCATCCCGTTCTCTCTGAAATCCAGCATGCGTTGTCAGAACTCTCCAGGCAAGAACCCCAGTGGGTTCAAAATGCTCCGCAATATGCAAATATGAACTTTGCCCATAGGGAATTGATATTCCAGTTTCCAGCGCACAGGAGGAGGAAGGTTCCTTTGTGATGTCCTGAAGGATTTGGTGGAGGAGTTAAGAGTTACCAGGATGGGCCTCTTTGCTTCTGACTTCTTCAGCAGTGCATGCCGGCGTTAAGCTCCTCACTCCAAGAAGACACTAGCATCCATCTTGATTAAAGCCCCTTTGTACCTTCAAATCAGGGTTGTTTCTCACAGCAACATTGCCAGCACAAGAGAGGGGGAGACAGGGAATGAATATGATGGTGGTGACAGGTTAGAGTGATCAGAGATACCTCAGGGATCTTTATAGGCAAGTCTTTGCTTTAGAGCTTTCTATCAAATGTGGCATATCCTCCCACCTCCATTGCTTATCAACAGATGGAAGCAAGCCTGGGAACACGGCCAATGATCAGACTTAGGCCTTTCGCACATCCTCCACTCGAGTCAAGCAACCTTTGATGAGCCCTTCCCATGGAGAAGGGTGGGAGGTTGCACTTCCCCGCGTATTTTTGGTTGCCAAAAAGAAAAGAAAGAGGGGAGGGGACAAAGATGAGGAGTGTTGATGAAGGGACTCTGTGCTGACTCTCTGCACCATTGCTCTAAGGAACTACACTTCACCCTTCCCGCTCAATCCAAACTGGCAAAGGGTAGGGTCCAATTATGCTGCCTCTCCGTGGCATAGGCCTGGCTCACCACAGGAGCCCCTGAGAGCTGTGTGTGAGAAAGGAATTGGATTGCTGGCAACAAATGGGGACGGACTCCAAGCCACGATCCCCGTCTGCACCCACTCTTTCCCATAAGTGCTTCCCTGCTGCTGAACACACCTGGCGTGTCCACCTGGAACACACCTAACCATGCTGCTGGATGCTGCAGGGCACATTGAGATAGTAACTAGTGGGACCCGATTGTTGTCCCCACAAGGGCTTATTTTCAATTTGCAGCCAAATAGATTTCCAAGCCATAGACCCTTGCTGCATTCACCCACCTACACTTCCCTGTGGCTCCCTCCCTCCTCCCCGCTCAAAGGCAAACTGGGGCGCTGACTGTCTCACTGGCAATATAAATACTATTGCTCCATCTTCATCACGGGCTCTCTGGACCTCCCTGGGGCTGGCTGCAGACAGACCTGGGTGTCTGCCATTGGAAAGGCAACAACAGCAACAACAAAAACCACTTTGCAATTGGCTTTCTTTCTTCATCTCTTGAGCATCCCCAAATTCCTCTCCTAGCCATGCCATTTGAGTGAATTCTGGCACCCTCCTGTCATTGCTGACAACAAAACTGACACGGCATGAATCTGCTTGTGTATAGAAAAAGGCAGTGAAACCGTATTGCAGAGAGCAGGACTCACGTCTGCCGACACCAAGGGTACAGTCCTCTGGGTGCTGAGGTAAAGAAGCATCTCTGGGATGTGTTAGTAGTTACAGATCTCTTAACCTGCTGGCCTCCTGCCACCGAAGGTTCGCAGCAAGCACTGGTATACACTCCAACAGGTCAGAAAAATATTCCACGCCGTGGGACAGGGGTTCCTCTGGGCACGCGCGCACCTACGAGACATACCGGGGGAGTGCAACCCATGAACAAACCCGCCGCGGCGCCTGCGTGCCTGTACGCGCGCGCACACACACACAAACACGCGCACGGCACATTGCAGTACGCTTAGTGACTCTGTCCCACGATGCATTTTTGCCAAGTAGGAATAATGTGACCTTTCCTAACATTCTGCTGGTAGTTATTTAATTTATGTATTCACTTTGTGACTTTTACATCATCTGCTTTCTTAACTGCAGCATTACTGTGTAAATATGTGTGTATATATGTACAGAAACTAACTCAAGCAATTATATTCAGGTTGGGAAAAGGGTGGGTTTTATATATGTACAGTATTTCCTTATTAAATAATGGCATGGGGGGGGGTTGGGAAAGTTAACTTCTAAATTGTGGTTTTATTGGTCTGTGGTGTTTGAAGTTGTTTCAGTGGTTGCTTTTGCTGGTTCGGAAAGTTTATCTGGATGTTATATGTGTGTGCCAAGAAAGGGTCCCCAAACAGGGGAGGTTTGGGATTGGTGAGGGGTGGTGGGTAGCAGAGGGTGTTAATAATTTCCTGTAATAAAAGCCGTGTTGATTGCTAGGGACTGTTTGTGTGAGGCACAGGGCTGTTTCCTTCTCTATGTGCTTTGCTCTTTGATTACTTTCTCTTCCCTGGTCACCATTGTCTTCTCCCTCGGACATCAGCAGAGTACCTTTGTTACTGTGGATTACAGGGATCTCTCTCTGGGCCTTCATCTCCTGACCAACTCCTCCATATCGCTCTTTTTGTGGCCTTCCTGGTATCAGTGGGAGGGGAGGCAGCGTGGTCTCAGACCATGTGTGTCATTCTTGTCCCCTTGGCTTCCTCTCCTCTAGACCGTCTCTGTCCTTCCTCTAAACCAAACCTCATTTTCAGGTGTTTTGATCTCTCCAGCAGTTTACTGCCTCATCTCCCTGGCCTCTTACCTACTTATTTCCCATCTTACACTGATTCTTCAACTTCTTCTCTACACCTCTTCCCTCAGAATGGCTTATGCTGGCTGTTTGCCCACTCTGCTCCTCTTATTACTGTCTTGTTGCTCTGTTGTCTTCATCAGACTGTGCAATGCTGAGCAGAAGTTGAGTGAAGGGCAAGCCTCTACTTCTCCTCTCCTGGAAAATTCTAGCCCTGGCCAGATTTTTGAAAGAAGATATTTGGTAGCTATTTTTTACTTCTCTGTCACTTTCACTGAGGTGATGTTCTGCTCGTGCCCACTCAAGAAATAAGGAATGATCAGCCTGGCAAATTAGCTAGTGCAAGGAAGCAGTGAAATTGTCTTTTCTGAGAAAGCCAAGAGAAAGAACGTAATTTCCATCCTTGGTGGCTGACTGGTGAGTTTAGAGCAGGGGCAGATAACAGTTTTTTTCTACTCCAGGTTGACCCACATCAGGGTTGGTAGGGTTTCTTTACCTTTACTCGGTGTGAATAAAGCAAGGCAGCTGGAGAAAAGTATGCTATCTTGTAGAAGCACTGGGCTACCTTCCTGTATTGCTTAGAGGTCATGGACTTGTAACCATCTATGTGATGTTCTGCTGTGTTGCAAACCTAGGAGTGAATGTCTGGTAGTACTTGGTCCCTTTCTGTCTGATAAGTCAGTATAAGATGGTGCTTGGCACTACCTGCCTGGGCTTTGTGGTCTAGTGTCATGTCAGTAAGGGAGCGGAGTGACAGGGTGTGACATGGTGAATAAGCAGAGACAGACAATGCAAAACTGTTAGGGGCTCTAGGCAGATGCCAAGACACCTCCCTTCTTCCCTTTTGGTCAACTTTCATTGTTCCTTAATGAACGTCCATCAGCGCACCATCCTCCACAGCCATGGCACTGGCTGCTCATCCCTGAAGACACCAGGGTTTGCTGGTCACAGTCTGAGAAAGGGCCGGTCAGCCTCTCTGCGTGTGTGTGTTGCCATGTGCCATGGTCTCTGCAGGTTTGAGTTGTACTGTATGAAAGCACATGGGCAGTGCAGGGAGCAATGGAAAGCCTCAGGATGACCAGAGGTTATCCAGAGCAGCAGCCTTCTCTCAACTGCAGCTAATTCCTGGTCAACCTGTCACTGCAGGCCTGCATCTGTGATTTCTGGGTGGAGGAAATCACTACAGCCACATGGCAATGGAGCTCTGCTCAAAGGCCTGAGCAGGGTAGACATCCCTCTCATGTACCCTTGCTATGACCTTGGCATGGCTGTCTCGGCATGGTCCACAGTGGCCTGTGTACTCATGAATACGTGGCTGCAAATACCCGTCAGTCGGGGAGGAGGTGTATGTGTATGCATCCGAGTGACTCCTGGCAGAACTCTAAACCCAAGTAAAGCTGGAAACCACTGGCCCATTTGGTGCTACCCCAGTGATGTGGGCAGGCATCTCCTTGGCAGTATATCCCATAGATTAGCTTGCGGCCAAAATAGTGAGTTACCTTTCTGAGTGTCACCAGGCTCCTTGCTGTGTTTCCTTTCTCATTCAATGTGCCATAAGCAGGACAAACCTGCAAGATTTGCAGGGCATCCAGAAAGAATGCATCCGTCACGTGAAACTTCTGTCTCGGCCCACGGGCGCTGGCTGCTAAGCCCCGTGTCAGCTGGAGAAAGATTACACCTGCCCCTGAACACACAAAAATCAGTCAAGTGGATGAGATGGAAGTTTTGTGCTTTCTCCCTGTGCTTTCCTTCCAGGCTTGGAACCAGATCCATCGACACAGGCAGCTAAACTCCTGTGAAATTCAAGGAGCCTTTGGAATAGCCACTTAGGGGTTTAGATGCCTCGAATGCTTTTTGTTGATTCTCTTGCTTGTGTGGGCCTCTTCCTGCAACACATTTTGCCAGGATTCATCTCCCAGCAGCTCACCGTGCTTGAACATAGCTTAGAGGGGTTCCCTCTGCTTGGGATCACCATGTGTATGTTGCATGCCTGTTGCTACTTGTCTGTATTTCTTGCACGCGTCTACTTGTGGGGAGCAGGGGTGGGTTCATATTGGTATGTGTATTTATGCAGCCTGCACATGTTCGTATGTGTGGTGCCACAGCCTGTACATGTGCTTAGGTGTTTGTACGCCTGTGTTTGAGCTGAGAGAGGAGTGTTTGAAGCCATATGCTGCTAACGCCAGGCGATGAGTACCCTTAGGTACCTCGGCAACCCTGCTGTTGCTCTTGCTTACCTGGTAGGCCCTGGCACAGCTGCTTTGTTTGGACTCTGGCGGACCAGCTCTGAATCCGTGACAAGGCTGGGACACAGACTCCTGCTGGAGATGGTTTCAATACAGCACCAGAAACCCATTCCATGTGTTCATTCACTTGTGTGCCGAATCTGCTGTGCCACATTTTCAAACCATTGTGCCACACTCATTAGCTACTTTGGCCTTAACTGGTAGGCGGAGCAGGGAGACAATCGTGCGCTGGCCTGTAAGGTCTTTTGGGAGAGATCTGGCCAATCTGTCCTGTGACTGGAACAAGAGGCTCCCTTGCTGTTCTTTCTGCTGCCTCCTAGGGCGATGCAAGTACTGAAATTCCACTTGCAAACGAGAACTATAACCTGTCCTTTCTTGCTCTTGTGTCAGTTGGACACAGGCAAAAGCTGAGCTCTGGTGGATTGATCTCCCATTCTCACTATTTGGAAGAACCTCACCATTGCTGCTTGGAGCTGGGTAGGGAGCTCGCAAATCCCAAGCTCTGCAGGGGTTCAGTTTCTTCAGAGGGGACAGTGAATAGGGAAGGTGGGAAGGAGCGAACTTTCTGCAGCCATTCTCCATCCCAATCATTTCCAGGAGAGATCGCCAGACTGCTGGCACCAGAGAGGGTGACCTGCTGGGAGGGCCCTACGGTGCCAACCAGCACAGCACTTTACCAGTCAAACTGCTGACGAAGACACTGCTGTCCCCTGTCAGCAGCCAGAAAAGACAATCAGGACCTGATTGAGGAGATGCCATGACTAGTCAGATAAGGAAGGAGCAACACCTGGGGGCTAGGGCCCTCATCTTCCACACTATCTTAAGTCTGCTTAACCAGCCCTTTAGTGCTGGTGTCACTGGGCCTCTTTGGTGGTTTCTTTTTATTTATATATATAAAATGTAACAAAATAATCTGTGGCCTCCCGTGACTCCTTCTATCAGACCACATCCATCCACCTCTTCTGCTTTCTTCCATGTTCACTCTTTCCTCTCCATCAAATTGTATCCTGTGCTCTGCCAGGCTTGTGTTATATGGAAGAGAAGATACATGTGTGTGAGTGTGTGTACACATGTGTGTGTGTGTGTGTATTTTAAGTATTATAACTACTGTCAACATGCTATACACCTAAAAGCTCCTAGCAAGCCGGAGCCTTCAAGAGGTGCTGTAGGAAATGACCTTCTCACTAGACAGCGGTTAGTGCGGAGGTTAGCACAGAAAGCTGCTAGCTTTGGAGGCCTCTTTGCCTGTCTGGTTGCTTTTCTTATCTTCAGAGCAGGCTCTCTCTCACACGTAGTCAGAAGTGCAGCAAACTGCTCTTTTTAGCTTTGCATTTTCAAAATTTCTAACACGGGAAAACGAAGAGTTTGTTGATTAGCTGTTGATTTCTTTTGTTGGTTGGTTGGTTGGTTTGTTTACGCTGTCCTTTTTAGTGGGAGCAGGGAGGTGTTTTCAGCAATACAACTTTCCGAGACCTCAGTTCTGTGCAGTTATTGTTTGTATGGTTCAGCTGTGTTTGGGGTCTTTCCTTCGTACGTGTTTTTCCTGAATGGCAGGGCTATCTTGAAACGTCTCTTTGCCAGTGACCAAAGCACCATCTGTAATTGGAGGCGAGGGCTGGTGTATAGAGGAGGCAGCAGCCTTTTGGGAAGTAGCTTTTCACCGACTTCCCTGTGGAGTCACAGAAGGTAAACTAGTTAACCATTGCACAGGTGGGTTTTGGGGTTGGTGTTTTTTAGTACTCCCTCTCTTTTTCTTCCTTTTTTATCTTTTTCTCTTTTATCTCTTAAAAAAAAAAAAAAAAAGAAAAGAATTCTTCAGCAAGCTTTGGCCATTGCCCCAAAGGCTGCTGCGAGGCGGGTAGCAGGCAGGGAGGGTGTCTGACCCCCGTGTCTTGCCCTCCTGAAGCCATGCGGGATTGCCTGGTTGAGGAGAGAGAAAGGCCCTTTTTGGCGGTTTTCACGGCCATTCCTGGGACAAGGAACCTGTGGCTGCTGAGGGGCCTGACCCAAAGAGAATGAGTATCCACAGGAGATCATCCTCTGGCTTGTGTGGGTCATGGGTCAGGCTGGAGGGCAGGCAGGGGAAAATGGCTCACTGATGCCTGCACAGACCTTCCATGCTGGAGCAGGAGTGGGGTGGATAGGTCCACAACAGGGACAAATGATTGACCCTAAACGGGCCAGAGGGGTTCAGCCTCGCCTCTCCTGAGCTATTTGCAAGTGGGTGGGACTGACCCTTGACTCGGACAACATCATTCAAGGCTGAGTAGAGTCTCACAGACCATGAGTAGGGGTTAAAGGTGGTGCATGGTTATCTGGCCAGCTCTCGATGTCATGACACCTAGGGGAAAGCCCAGCACCTTCATCCTCTGGCACTTGGAAGTGGCTGAGAGCAGTTGTGGAGGACTGTCGTGTCTACTTGGATTGGGGCAGGTAGCATCTCTAGAGCTGGCACAGGTTGGCTTCAGCTTTATTTGCTTTCTAACTAATGTACATTTACTTTGGAGAGCACGTTTGATGAGCTCAGTCTATCAACCAAAAGAAAAAGAAATACTCACCTCTAGTGTAAGTCTTCTACTGCCCAACACTGCTACCTCCTCTTCTCTTGAGCTGTTGGTATCTTACGGTGAACCTGGCCACCCATCAGGCTGTTGCACGCAGCAGATGTATCCTATCTGCTTCTGAGACCATCTTTGCCTAAATTTTGCCTCCTCCTCATCCCCTTTATACACACACACGCGCACGTGTGCGCGCACACACACACACATACACACACACGTGCCCGCCCCCAGCCACTCCACTGGTGAAAATCAGAGCCACAGAGACATGAGTGCCAAATGACTTTTTATTTCTCAAGTGAATGATAAATAAGTTTTGTTCGTTTTCTTTTTTTTTTTTTTTTTACATATGCAAATGTAAAAAGGGAACCGACAGCGAATTGGTGGTGGCAAGAGGAAATGGGATGTTTTGTAACCCTAGCTGCAGTAAAAAAACAAAAAAGAAATAAAAGTACATTAAAAATATTTAAAAAACACAAAAAGAAAAAAAAAAAACTTGAACTATTTTGGAAATATTGTGAATAATTTTTTGATATAAAAACTAATTTTTATGTAGCATGAAAACCACCAAAATAAAATGATCAAGAATAAAAGCTGTGCAGAGGGTGTTTTTGTTTAGTTGTTGAGGGAAAAGAAGGAAAAGAGAAGCAGTGATGCATGAGAGAGGGATGCAACTGCTATGGCTTTTACTGTGAGTTTCACAAGACGTGATGTTTTTCTTCAGTCTTGGTAACTGGAGTCTCGTGATTATGTGAAAAAAAGAGAAAACAACATCACTCATACTTTATGTGAAAAGATGTTTTTATCTATGATTGCTGTGGAGAAAAACTTTAAAATAAGAACAGAAAAAGAGTTCCAAAGACACAAAAAAACCAAAATGCAAACTGAAAATGGCCATTAATTGCTTCTGAGTGTTAACGGTGATCACAGTTTTTTCTCTGCTTGATATATGATTTTTTGAATAGCTGAGGTTGCGTTACTGGGGAGACAGGTGTGTAGGCGGTGAGACATTAACGAAATGCTGACAAAGGTCTGCTTTTTGCTATGTTACACAGAAGTTAAACCAGGGTCTCTTCATCTTTCCTTCATAATACGGGAAACCATTCATTTAAAAAAAAAAAAAATTACAAGTTTCTTAAAGGAAGCAGACTGTCTCTCCCAATTCCAGATGAAACAGTATGTCATCTCAGCACTCCAGTCCCTCTCAGAAATGACGGTGGTGATTCCCTGCTCCCCTTGAGGAAGTGGGGTGTCAGCGCTCTTGGCCTCCTTTGGAGGCTCTGGTGCTAGGTGCTGGAGCACTAGATTGCCTTTGAGGAAGTGGTAGCACACATCCCACCCTGCCGTGGATCCAGGTGTTGCTCCCTTGAATTGTCGGAGGACAGGAGATACTGGTTTCCAGACTGTCCCAGGGAAGTTGGTAGGTTGCTCTGTCTGTTCTGTCTTGAAAATATTCCTTTTGTGCCTGTGTGAATCAGACCTCTTGCATATGAATTTCATCTTCCCTCCCTCATGCTCTCATCTCCCACGCAATCATTAAAACACTGCCCATCAGCTAGCAGGGGACCTTCTCTGTTGCTCCTGTCCTTGCTGTCTGAGTGTCTTCTACAACATAGGCTGAAAAGGAGTAGGCAGAGAGCACACCATGAAGCTTAAATTATGGCTTCAGCACTGGCCAGGAAGAATGAGAATCAGTAAAGACTCAAGGTCAGCCTGGACTCCTCTGGCAGCATGCCCAGAAAGAACCGTGGGTCAAAATCTCGTCATCTTCTTAAGTCGAGATAGATTTGGAGTGAACAGGGAGGACCAGGAGGCAGTGGTGGCATAGACCAATTTGACTGGTGGGTTCCTGAATTCTGAACCACAGATACAAGTGTGAAAGAGGATCCGTGGGAACATTACCTCTTGATGGAGGAAAGAGAGAGAGTCCTTTTAGCATGAGAGATCAAATCCTAAAGCAACTTCTTGGCTCATCAAAGTCTGTTAGCCTGTCTGCCTGTTGCCAATCCCTATCCCATACACTATCTGTTTGTGCTTTTTGACTCCTACAGGGAAGACTTTCCTCTGCCTTGTGAAGCTTTTGTCATTATTAGTTATAGATCTAGCTCGTTCCTCCAGTGAGTATCTGGCTATTTACCCTTCTTCCAACTTGTTCTGTCTCCTAGTCCCGTCCTTTCGACATCAAGTCTTGCCAGAGAGATAGTCTTGCTGTGAGGAAGAGTATGCCTCTGTGGCCTCCTGTCCTTGCATGTTAAGAAAGGAGGAAGCTGGCACTGTTCTATGTCCTTCAGTGAACCGTGAGGGCTGAGAAGTCATTACACACAGCTTAGGGTACTGCTTATCTTACTTTCCTCCAGTGAGTTGGATTTTCCAGTTGTAAAACCAACTTACATCTGCGACCATTGTGGACTAGCTCTGTGTTCGTGTTACCGGCTGGAATTCACTCCCTCAGAGACAATAAGGAGAATAAGGAGCCTCATATCTTTAGCATAGACAATCACCTTGTGACTGGTGCTCTACCAGTGGCCTCCAATTTATATGTGTCCCCTTAGAGTCAGGGATCAGTGCAGTAGCACTCCCTTTAGTAGTAGTCTCCCTTTCTCTTCCCTGGGCAGCAGGATGACCCATGGAGCACATGAGGCAGGGGACAGTGCAAGGGACTGGGCCCCTGCAGGGAGCACAGCTTCAGTGCTAAAAGCGCAGGGTGCCCATCAGAGCCCAGGCTGCTGAGCTGGCAGCACAACAGGCAAGGAAAAGCCACAGTGAGAACCTCAGCTCTGGGGGCTTTGCCTTTCTGCAGGAAATGTCTGCAGGGGAATGAGTGTAGTGGAGAATGGACAGCTTTGCTGCACAGGGTGTTAGGAAGAGGAAAAAGATTGCCTGGAAGTACAGGTCTGGCTGGAAACCATTTTGAAAGCAACTCCCTGGAAGTAGAGGGGAACACAGCTAAAGCGGCAACTTGGCAAATGCTCTGAAAATTTGGAGTTCCGAGCATAATGTCTCAAAGTCTGGAACTGGGGCTTTGGCCATGTGTGGAAGTTCAGCGAGGGGTCATTCTTCTGCTCCAGCCTCTGTGCTCAGTCACCTTCCCTTCCCTCGAGTGAAGCAGCAGGCTCACCTCCTCCCTCAGACCCAGAGGGCCCAATGACAAAGTGGAACAGCTTGCAATTTGCCCACCTTGTCTCTGCACCTCACTTCTTAGATCTCGAGCCTTTCAAGGTAGACATTCAGCCAGGCCCGAGGGAGGGCAGAAGTCCTTCCAGTACACACGTACAGCAAGGGCAGGACTCTGGAGTTTGGAGCACACAAGCCCTAGATGCTCTCCTTGGAACACCTCCGTGTCTTTGTTAACATGAGTGCTGCTGGGTTTGTTTGCCCTCACTGATGATTTGTATGGTCCGTCAGGAAGCCAAGATTCTGTCAGTGAAGAAGAGCTGTTCAGTGTGGCTTTTCGACATCTGAACAAGGGACGAGGATTGTAGTTACAGAAAAGGCATCTGCAAAGATGCATATCCCCTACCTGGGAGATAGTAGCCAACGTTCTTCACTTCTGGAGCAAACAATTTCAGGGCTCCTCTTTGGCCTCCCACACGTAGGGACTTTTCCAAGTGATAAATGCACTTCCACTGGCTCTGGTGGCTCTTTTCTGCACAGAGATGTTCCTTTTTTTAGCCCTGAGAGCTGAACCTTGCTGTGCTAAGATAGAGTTGAAAGCATCCCATTTGGGACCAAAGAGAACTAGTTGTAACGAACCAGACACTTTCCCTAGCTTTGCAGCTTAATATTGTTTAGGGACTAACCATTCAGATGTTCTCCTTCCTCCCCAAGCCACTTCAGGGCTCTCTCTGTGCTGCAGTGGCAGCCCAGTTTGCTGTCCCTGCTGACCTTCCCTCTCTTTATATGCAGTGAGTAAGGGCTTCATGGCCGCTTTCTTATCTGAGGCGTTAGATTAAAATTGGAGAAGCATGACGTTTTGGACCTGTCTCTCTGGCTCTCTGATTCGTTATCCTTGCTGAGAAGGCAAGGGACCGAGGCCTGCCAGCCGCAAGGTTAAGCTTTGGGTAAGCGATCGCCCTTCGGCTGCGGTTGCTGCTGCTGCGCTGTTAGCAGAGGGGATGCGCACCGGAATGCTAAGTGACTTACACCGTGTGCTTGCCACTCATTCAGAATTGGTGCGTAGCCTCGCCTCTAAGCAGAAAAGAAGAGATTGGTTTTCTCCTTGACTATTTCCCCTGCTCCCAAGGGAAAATTTCCTAAAAAAGGGGAAAGGGAAGGTTCTTTCCTCACTTGAAAATCAAACTATCTCTCTGTGTATTGGTTTGCAGTGGTGGCATAAGACAGACCTTTGGCGGGTGCCCAGACACAGGCTCTGGGTGTGTTTCTACATCCTTTTTCTGAGGGAAATAGCATAGCTTCTGCTGCAAAGAGCAGGGCCACTTTCCCTGCCACCTTGGTGTCAAGGTTTGAGCTGTGAGTCCAGAATCTCTGGCACTTGGTTCTTGCATGGCTCTGTTCAAGTCACCTTGCTACACATCCTGGGTAGCTGGTGGTGCAGGGATGGGCAGCAGCACTGAGTGTCAGGAAGAAACAGTTAGTTAATGCTTGTGCCATGTTTGCATCAAGTAGGGAAGGATTTTTAGAATCACCCGAAAGATTTATTAGAAGAGAGATTTATCATTCATCAGAAAGGTACGCTTGGGGATGCACATTGTACACCAGCAGTGACTGGTAGCTTCAGGAGTAATTTTGTGTTGGTCAAAATGACTCCATCTCTCCTAACAACACCACTATTGCTGTGATTTGGACAGTGTCAGAATCAGTCATTAATCTGGGAAGCAGCGAGTAAAGTGAAATGCTTTTCCAGCAGAGTGAAACCCTGACATAAAATTGATGAAAAACATTTAGGTCCTGTGTCCAAACAAGATTTGTCCGTTCAATGCTTCGCACTGCCCTAGTCCTTACTTCAAAGAGTTTGCAATTTTGATGCTAAACTGAAATACGTTAATATTAGCATTTGCATTAAAAAATAAATTGACAGATGCCATAGTTTACATATATTATGCAAATATCCTGGAATCTTCCATGAATTTGCATCTAATTTTCTTGAGATTAAATGAGACGTACACTTTATAGGGGAAATAATTGAGGCATCCAGACATATGATAAGCTAAGTGTGACTTGATGTGGCTTGTACGAACTGTGGCAAAGCCAAGGGGCAGAGGAAAAGGACATCTGGCATTTTCATAAGCAAAAATAGTGTGTTCATGGCTGCTGTTCAAAGAAAGCAGTGCAGGAATCTCTCTGGGATGTGGTCAGAAGTAGTGCAGGAAGCTTGTGCTGGGAGACACGATTTGGGATGTTGGGACCTCAACCCAAAGGGCCAGCCAAGGTCTCAGCTTGTTAATTTTTTGATATTCGAGAAAAAAACACTCATCTCTCTGCAGCACTGTGCGAACATCACCCAGTTGAGCTCCCCCCACCCGGTAAGGTTTCAAGAATTTCCTGCACAAGCAGGGGAATTGTGAGGAGGCAAGTCTGTCATCCATACAGGAGCAGGCTACCAGACTGTCAGTCACTGGTTCAGTACCTGGCAGGACGTCTTCTTCTCACCCCTCTGGAGGTCATGAAGGGATGACAGCTATTTGCAAAGCTATGCCCAGGGCAACCAGCTTCTGCTTCAGGTGAGTTTGGTGAGAAATCTTGCTATTCTGACAGTGCTCTGGTTTTCCAGCCTCATTACACTTCTTCCATTAGGCAGAGCCTTGAGGATGCTGCACCTCATCCCAGCCTTGGACAAAGAGGACCTGAACCACAGATTGTGGTAGTTTGTGCATTTTTAAGTAGCTCTACTTTTGGAAGTGCATGTGTGGGCCTGATCCAGAGAGGTGCTGGGCTGTACAGGCTCTCTCAGGATGCATGCAGTGCACGGGGCTCAGCCTCTGCTGCCACCCTGACCTGACCTCTCTGATTTGATCATGGAGGCTCTACTAGGATTCAAAATACAACTCATTTCCCTTCCTTGGAAACTTGCTCACCAAGGTCTTAGTGCACTCCTCACAAGCAGTCTTGAGCTGCTGCTTTTGTCAGGCTGCTAGAGACTTTCCGCTTTTACAGGGAGGCTGTCAAAACATTGCATAGAAAGTTATTTCCTTTGTTGGTTCCACCAGTGTGCAGTGTCACCTCAGGCTGTCACATCGGCAAGGCTTCATCAAGAACCTCTTCGTGCCACGCAAAGTGTTCATCCAACTTGGCATCTCTTGATGAAGTTCATCCAAGACATCTCAGTCTGTTTGAATGGTGACTGAATGTCCTGGCCAGCTTCTTCCTGGGATCTGCTTCCAAACCTCACAGGATGCTTTGAAGTGCAAACATGCACCTAGGCAGAGGCTGACCTAGCTTCCTTCTGTCTTCAAAAGGCTAGGAAGATAAACCTTTTTTTCCTAGGGTTACAGTTCAGCTTAGTTCAAGCTCCAGGTCCAAATTGCTCCAAATTTTAGGTCTGTCTTGCCAGTAGCCCTTTAAATTATGCATACTCCTGCTTACAGAGTCACTGCCACTCTTCAAATATTCAAGGGTTCCTTACATTTAATTTTGGACGGTTTACTCTCTCCAGGGAGGAGGCAGTGTTTTAAAAAGAAATCGCTGATGGAAAAAATAGAGCTTACATGACTTGCGGCAAACAGCAATTTGAGTTCTAAACAACATGCATGTGTGGGACGTGTAAATTTTACTTATTTGCATTTCAAGGGCACATGTGACATATAACATTGCTTTCTTATCCAGTAACATTATCTAAACTTACTGGTTAATGTCAAGTTTTTATTAACATTTACAAGTGCATTGGGAGATTAATTTGTTTACTTGCATTATGCAAAACTGATTTAAGATCGTGGTATGCATTTACACACATTTACATAGTGTTTCCTGATTAGTACGTTATAATACACACAAATCATGTGTAAATTGCAGGCTCACACCTGCAACATAAACTTCGTTCTGTGCAACGTGATATTTGACTTGTCCAGCACAACTTTTCCAGCAGGTTGCACTTGAAGGGAGATATGGCAGGGAGGACAGGAGGAACAGCGATCAGAGGTGGATTTTCTGTGGACGAGTCTTTCCTTAGCAGCTGTTTCTTGCCTGGTTACCTTGGCACTGATCCTCATGAAGGGGCTCAGCTGGGTGCAGTGGATACCCCCAAGGCGCTCCGCTCTGCTCCCTGTGGTACCTTTGGCTGGGGATGTTCAGGGCTGGGTGCCTGGCATGGGGAGGACAGGGGAGGGTGCAGGGAGAAGGGCAGCGATGACCACCAGGCTCTTGGTGTGGGGCTGAGACAAGGGACCCAGAAAGGCAGCACCCTTGCACTGAACACAGGGGCAAGGGGACACTGTGGATACTTCCCCAGTGTAGCGTCTTCCTAAGGGAAAGCGCGGTCGAACTCAGGCTTGCCTCATCTCTCCGAGGCCCGAATCCTACTATCTTTCCTCCACCAGTCACGACCTCATCCTCCTCTTCCCTACACCCTCACCCCCCTCTGGTTCTTCTTTCTGTAAATAACTCTGATTTTGGACAAGCAGGGATCAACAGATTCTGGAGGGGGGCAGGGAAGACACTTGGTTTGGGTTGGGTTTTTGTTGGGTGTTTTTTTTTTTTTTCCTTTCTCTCTTGAATTTTGGTGTTTGAACTTGAAAAAAAAATATATAAATATATAAATATATATATTTAAGCAAATGGATTTTCTGGAGAACTACAAAAGGAGTTGATTTTTTCCCCTTTGATTTCTCTTGTTTCTCATTGGGGTTTGTTTTTCGGGGAAGAAGGATTTTGTGAACTGTTGAGATTTCCAGTTCAGCATTGTTTAAAGGATGTGGAGGAAAAAGAAAAAAAAAAGAAAAATCAACAAAAACGTGAAAAACCTTTGTGATGTACAAAACCTGTAAATAGTCAAAGATACTTTCTCTTTTCTAAAAACAAATTATTTCTGTCACTTTATATTCAAAAATAAAGAAACCTACCACAGAATACCAGGGTTAAAAAAAAATCAGAACCCATAATCAGAACATTTTCTTGGTTGTCTTCATTCATTTTGTTCTTAACTTGGCGAATGCCTGGGAATTCTGCTGCACGTGTGATGTTTTAAAAGGCTGAAGTGGGGATGGGTTGAAATTAGGTATGCAGTGTTACCTGAGAGGGGCTCGTTGTCTTCGTAAAACAAAGCCCAGGCTGGGGCTGTAGAGGAGGACAGGGTGGCAAAGATGGTAGGGAAGTCTCCAATGCTGTCAGTTCATCTTGGCACCAGCCATTAATCATGGCCCCCAAGACTCCATGGAAGTTGTGAGGAGAAGTTGATCTTTGCAGAGGCTACCCTGGTCCAACCAACGGAAAAGGCCAAAGGGGTTATTTATAAAGAAGTGCTAAGAAGCAGCAGGTTTTGGAAACACGAAGCAGTGGGTCACCTTTAATGGCGAGAGGGCAGTCAGCTGTTTTTAGGGGAGCTAAAAATAAAGAAAATGGACTAGCTGAGCTAGTCAGAGGATGCTAGACTACCTGTGGGGTGCAATTAAAAGGGTGGAACAGAGCAGAAACACTCAGACGCAGCAAGCCAGATTCAGAACAGGAAATGCAGTGTCCAGCCAAGGAATCTCGTAACAGCTGACAGAAACTAAACATTAGTAAATGCAGATAATTGATAAAGAGACCAAAATTATGAGCCAGGGAAAGAAAATCCCTGGCTAGTATATGTAAAGGTAAAGATGATTATATGTACATAAACACATAAATATGTGATTGTTGAGAATTCTGAAAATAGACGTAAGTACTAACTATGAAAGGTAAGTCAGTAATAGCACAGAAGAGACTGAAAGGCTCAATGCTCGGTTTTGATATGAAACTGGAGAGACAGTGGGCAATGTCAGCACTGCCGTTCATCACCAAAGGAAGTGGGACATTATCTAAAACCCAACTGGGTGTCTTTCTGGGGGGGTTCAGCTCCAGGCCTCCACTGTCACAGCTCTGCGTCCCTTGCGGTACCTGCCCCATTCTCTTATCAGCTATAAGTCACTGGGCTTGCTGCACTGAAATGACTCAGCTGCTCGTGCGGATGGTCTTGTGCCAGTGGCTCTTCCCAACCTCAAAATCCACCAGTGCAATAGTGACCTTAGTGAAACCAGAAAGGGGGGGGGGGGGGGGGGGGAAGGAATATCAGGGGTTTATTTTTTAGTCTCAACCCATGTGCTTTAGCTAGTGTGGCAGAGGTGCTCACCCTTGTATTTCTGAGTTCAAAACAGTACCGTTTTGGGGGGGAATCAAATATTACTGCTTAGTGTAAAAATGAAATGTGATTGTTTTGGGCCAATTCTGACAGCACCTGATATTTTTTGTTACGAAAACAAACATCTGTTTTCCAGGTCTGGGACAGAGTTGCATTAATTCCCACTCAAATGCAGGACACTCTCATCAGAACTGGCTAATGTCCAACACATAGCTGAAATACTGTGTAGGTTATTCAAACTTTAGCTCTTGCCCCTGGTTCATCTGCCAAAGGAAAGGGGGTACTTCCCTAGATTTCACTTGCTAACCAGAACTAAGTCTGCTGGAGGTGGAGGGGAAACGTGAGCAGTTTGAAGCTTTCAAACGGTTTCATGCTTTTACCTTTTCAAAACACAAAGATTTTCTATCTCTTCAATACTGTTCATAGCATTTTCTCCTTTTTTTTTTTTTTTTTGATACTGAAATTGTTAATTGACAAGTTCTCTTTTGTAAAAAAAGAAATGGCTTCCAATCTAGCTTCAAGTTTGAAAATACTCACCTTTTGGCCAAGCTGTACACTTAAAAACTGCTAATAGAGTAAAAACAATCCAGACAGGAAACTAAATTGAGTGTGTGAGTGAAAAGCAAAGATAAAAATCAAAAGGATTGAAAAAGTATTCAAACAGTAGGGAAATATTTCTCAGGAAGCTTTTATTTCTGTAAATTTCACTGAAATAAAATCCAACCAGAACTTGTCAAATGGCTCAACCGACAACGCTTTAGCTGAAGCGAATGATTTTTAAGAAGGCTGGAGATGCTATCAGTGACTGAGATAGCGACCGAAAAATCAGGTTCTCTTTCTGAATCTCCCAGATGCACAACAGCAGGCTGGAAGTGGAAAGAGATTGATTAGTTTTCCTCTGTAGATTTTTTTTTCACTTTCACCTCAGTCAGAATCTGGTGGCCCAGGATTAGCTATGAAAAAATGTCTAAAAATACAGAGGGAAATAATCACATTCTCACTAGCCTTATGATATTCAAGTTTGACAAGCACAGGTTTATTCTGGTGTTCTCAGCACTCACGGACCCTGTTGGTTCATTGAAGAGCCAAGGTTGACAGAAAAGCTTTTAAACAACACAGGAAGACAACGACAGGGAAGAGCTATTCACTGCTCCATCCAGGGTCTGCTACCCTTGCCACGTAGGTGGGGATGCACCTGCCTAACATTAGGTGTGTAACAGGGGATGTGCTGGGTTCAGCACAATCTCCAAGATTCTTTCCTTGGTCCTGGCACACCGGGGAGCATTTCTCAAACATCAGCTATGCTGACCTAAAGCCAGTGTCTGGGGCACAACTGCCCTTAGATGAGCATTTCTTTTGATAATTGCCCAGAGGATTGGCACTGGGGTGTGGGTATATACATGTGTGTGAGTGGAAGCATGCACGTCTCTGTGTGGTGGGGTGGGGGTTCACCTGAGCTTTAGGAGTTGAAACCTCAGCTGTATGTTCAGGTTTTTACAGGCATCTCAGTCCAGTCAATGGACTCCAGAGAAGGATTTAATTCATCTCCAAATAAGCTCTTTTGACTCAGACAAATCTCACACCAAACTCATTGCCTGGACAGGTCTCTGCTGGGAGTCTGGACCCATGGACATCTTCACTGGAAAACAGCTGAGGTAGGTCAATAAAAGCCCACTGCTTGTGTGACGTGAAGATGGCAGGGGTGACTGGGGGATAAATGCCTCCCTTACAAGTGAGTTGCACTGAGCCAGGTCCTGAGGACAGACGTAGGATTGGGATTCCCTTCTGGGCCAAGTTCTCTGCTGTGGGTTAGCCGAAAAAGTGAGGCGCAGAGGAGGTGAGGGCTGAGTGATGTAAAAAGGGAGCAGATTGAAGTGTAATGAGCTCTACCGGCTGAGGCATCTCTTGGCAGCCTGTACGCAATGGCAGATCAATAAGCAGCAAAAGGAGTCAGAAGATAATGTGTGTTCAGGGAAGAAGTGTAGCTGGAATCAGAGGTACTTATGAGTGCAGTGGCTGGCATTGCAAGGAGATCCCTGCATGTCTGTCCCAAAACACCAGCACTGCCATCCTTCAGAACCCAATTCCTGACACTCTGCGCAGCACTCTCGGTACAGCTGTAGCTGAGAAGAAGCTCTGCTCCTGTGCCTGCCTTGAGGACCAGCTCTTCTCTGCACCACCCCATGGGGGTGTCGCTCAGAAAACGCTGGCAAAGGGGCTCAACCCACCAGATGTGGGCAGATTTCCCAACTCCTTCCCTCAGTGCAGCTGGGTGCACTGGCTTCCATCTCCGTAAGCGCTACCTACACAGACCTTTTCAATGTTAATCCCAAGTTATTAGATCTGGTTGCTACAGTAAAGGTCCTGTGCCAGATGCCACGTTCCCCTGTGCAGGACGTGGAGGCTCAACACACACTGTCCTGTGCTGTCAGTGAAATTCAGGGTGCAAGAGGGCCCCTTTCTGTCCCAGGAGGACAAGGAAAGGTTTAGCAAGCAATTAAAACATGTTAGTGTCCTCCCCAACCTCTATTATCCTGGGCTGCCCTCTTCCTTGACTGGCCTGCGGGATGTGAACCCTTCAGTTTTCATTATTCTCAAATTAGGAAGGCTTATTAGAGGTCCCTAAAGCAAAAGTCATTGCTGTGGTGCCTTGCATAGGATAAAGCCTTAATGGGAGAGGGAAGCTAGGATTCTGCAGGAAGATCAGTTGGTGTGAGAAGTACTGACTGGTTTGAGTCAGGACTGAAAAAGCTGAACGAGGCTCGGCAGACAGCTGAGATGTTGTATTTCCCCACCCTTTTCCCCATTTTCTGCTGCCTGAGATGTAAATAAAGCACTGTATAACTGGAGGACCTAGAGGTCCTCGTGCATTGCTCTGCAGTGTCAGCTGCACAGGGGTATTTTCCATACCCAAATCCTGGTGAGCCACCTTCTCAGCTGGTGTGACATTAGCACAAATGTCTGCAAAAGTATGAAGGACAGTGGTGCCTTGTGCTTGGCTGTGTTCACCCAGAGACTGGATCTTGACTGATTTAGTGGTCAGTGAGGCCCCAGAAGAATTGTGTTCAAAAGCATGATGTCCCATGACAACAGGACCGGAGTGACCCGGAGGGGGCTGTGATGACTTGTTCCTGCTCTCCGAGGAAAGTTGTGCTCAGCATTGTGTCTTCTGACTCAATTAGCTACAAGCATGTTCAAACATGATAACGTTGTGTAGTATAGAAAAGGACAGTGTCCTGGCCCAGTTCCAGCTTGTATAATTAATTTCTCCTTATCTAAAAATTCTACCTGTAATTTCAAATGAGGATGGGTGGATTTTTTAATCTTTTCTCAACTATGGCTTCAAACCACCAACTTTTTTCTTTTCTCCTGTGACTTCTTAAATGTCTCGTGGCTCCTTTATATACATGTATGCATGCATATTTATATTCCTCTTTCTATCTTTTGTGCTGTTCCAGCAACAAAAGCTGTAATTCACTTTGCTTAAGTTATTGTGTGATGTACTACGTAGGGCTATATGCAATGCAATAATATCCTGCTAAGAAAATTGAAAAGAAAGATTGCACGTCAATATATTGAAAACACCCTGAACTAGCCAAAGCTCACAAAGACTGACTGCTTGTTACTGCATAGTCCCTTGCACCAGCTATCTGAATGCTGCTCTTTATTCAGCAATCAGCCACGTACTCAGCACTGCGTACACATTTGGATGTGCCTGAGCTCAGGAGGTGCAATCAGCAAAAGATTATTCTGTGAGACGATACCTATTCTTTGCAGATATATTCTCTAATTAACAAAGTGGAGAGAAAAGCTTGTCCCCAAATTGCCGAGAAGTCACTGCACAATCCTTGTTTTAGTGCCTGACTGCAGGGCTGCTGTGCAGAGTTTCCTACTTGACCCTGCCCAGGGGAGCTGCCTGCTGTAGCCCATGCCTGAGCGTGGATGAACTCAGCAGCCCAGACATGGCAAAGGTGCTCTGCCCAGCTCGGTGCAGCAATGTGTGGTGGTGTTAAGCTAGCCAACACTGAAACTGTTTACACTAGCACATTTGCTTTGTGAGTGATAGTGTTAAATATTTTCTAGTGAAGGGGAGCCTTATTTGACTGCAAGATGACATATGCCCAGAAAGCGGTGTTTGCTTGAGCTGTGAAGCTGCTCTCCTAGAGCAATTAGCCACCTCCTTCTGTACATCCTTTTTCCACCTCAGATCCCAGGCTGTGATAACCTGAGTACCTGGGTACCACTGACTGTGGGAGGTTAGTGCATTTTAGTGGTGAGTAAAGTGGTCTCTGCATGGATGTCCTGTCACATAGGATTTGAGTGTGAGCTGGCAGAATTGCCAGTGACCCTTTTGCCGGCACAGTAGGTGTTTAGGCTTGCAGCCCAGCTGACGATGGGCATTTCCGATGGCACAGCAGCTCCTACCACCAGGCAGCTGTGGGCGGGAGGGTTGGTTGCTCAGTACAGCTGTGGAGTGCAGAAATAGCCTCCATGCCCTGCTTCCTTAGCATGTGGACAGCATTGAGATCACAGCCTCACGGTGATGTCATTGCTGGTGCTTGGAATAAACAGCTTTAAGCATCTCTTCCAAGCCCTGTCTCCTCCTCTGTCTGCATCACGTTGTGAAGGAGGCTGTAGCTTTTCTCTCCACCTCCCCACTGTTTCCACTGCTCTGCTCGCACCCACACAGATGGGAGGTAGTGATGCTTGTGGCCAGGCGGGTCTCCCCACTCCCTCAGCTCAGTCATACGGCAACCTGAATGTGTGGTGTGGTTGGTGACTGGATGTCTGAGCCAATTCCTCAGTCAGCAGCACCTGTGTAACTAACATGGCATTTTGACGGCTATCCAGCCCTTACCAGCTAAGCTGTTTCAACACTCTGTCATCATGTGTTGCCAGGTAGTTGTAAAACAAGCAGAGGTGTGGCGATAAAAACAGAAGGATAAGCATGAGGAGGGGAAAAAGGAACGGTGTAATTAATGAGGAGTGCAGACATCACAGAGGACCAGTGAAGGGCAATTCAAATGATCCAAAGCAAGAGGGGCTGGGGAGCTGTCAGGGGTCGAACAAGGATGTGATGCATGGAAAGACGGTGGATGCTGGAGACCAAAGTGAAGGTACATGATGAATGATCAAGAACTGGCTAACAGACACTCCAAGTAAGCCTGGTACAAGAGAGGAAGTCTTAAAGGCTACATGCTTTTCCTTTTTATAGATGAGAGTCACTTAAATTTCTCACCCTGCAATTAATCAGTCCCTGGGATTTGCTCTTGTTGCATACATCAGATATATATAAAGCAACAGGTTTTGTGGAAAGTCAGGCAGGTATTTATTCACAGCAAGGCTCCTGGGCAATGCCCTTAGAGAGACTTACAGCTCTTCTCCCCATTGCTCCAGCTGGCTGGAGTTCTTATTGCTCAGAACACCCCTCAGAGAGGAACAAATTCATCAATTCCCACCTGTCCGGACTAAAACCACTGTCGCAGACCAGCACAAGGGCTAGTAAATTTACAGATTAGACATTTATATGGGAGTGCTGTGACCCAACAAGTAGTTTGAACTTGGTTGAAATCTACCAGGAGCATGATTAAAAGCATAAATTAATCTCTGGCAGGGACAGGAAGGCATTAGAGGATTATGCAATTATGGATAGCGTAGGGCTCAGGTAGGGGAGAGAAACTATTACATCTCCTGTTGGTGCATCTTAGCCGAGGCAAAAGCAAATTGCAGAAGGAGGGTCTCTGCTCTGAGGGATCGCTCAGGTGTGTTGAGAAGAGGTGGATGAGCCTAAAGCAGCTGCCTAAAGCAGGCTGCCTGCTGGAGGCTGCACACAACATGAACAACAGCATCTCTGTTCTGACTTTTTTCACCACAAAGTGCCTCAGTGAAGACAGCCAGTGTCTGTGATGAGATTTTCAATACTGACACTAGGAAAAGGATGCAGTGGGTACCTTTGGGTGCTGGACCACCCAGCAAGCACCCTTCATGGTTATGTAAGCCTTGAAAGAGGGAGGAAAGGTAGCTGGACCGGAGGCATGTGTTTGCTCCTTCTCCCCTCCATCTCACTGTAAAAGTCTCTGTAGGTTCAGTCTTCTCTTTGACAGCCAAGTCCTTGACAGGTAGTGAGTATGCCATGACCACAGGTCATCCTGCTTCTGAGTGGTGAGGAAGGCAGGACAGCTGAAGAAAGGGATCTCCAGTCTGGGCCCCTAAGTCAGCTTTCCTGCCCCTTCTCCATCTGGTGGGCTGTGCTCTTCAGCCAGTTGTGCTGTGCCAGCAGCTTTGCACCACATCTGCTCTCTGGTAAGGCAGGCTTCATAGAGCAGGGACTAGCTTTCATCTGTGTTTGTGTGGGATCTAGCAGGTGAGGACTTTGGTCTGTAGTGAGGTTGCCTCCAAAGGTGTGCCACAGTACAAACACAGCATGAGCCTCTTGGAAAAATCCATGTGTTTTAGCCACCTACATCACATTTCTAAGTACTTGAGTGGAGGCTTGGTCCCTAATGAGGCTTCTATCTTCCAGTGGAAGAAAAGGAGAACTCAAAAGGGTAGGCTAAATGCTTTTAGGAACAAACAGCCATGCAAAACCACATGGGCACTCTTGGAAATAAATCCCAAATCAAAAGCAAACTCACAGAGTGGGTTAGCAACTAGAGGCAGCTCTGCATGGGAATTCCCTGCTCTTGGGAGTAACATGGGAGCCGTCCTGCTGGCAGGATAGAAATGTGACCAGCTGGTGAGTGCCAGAGATGGTTTTCCTCTCTGGAAGGACTTTATTATTTTGCTGGGACTCCTGTGCTGTTCTTACACCTAGAGTTCAGCTGCTTTGCTTACTTAAATGCTGAGGTGTCCTGAATGGAAACACTAGGAGTGAAGAATATTCCACAGGGAACTGTCCCACTGCTTTTCTTGTCACAGGCACAGAGGGAACACGAGCCATTTCCATGGTCCCTTGTGTCTTCGTGGCTGCAAGGATGGGAAAGCATGTTTGTGTGTCTGCTCCAGGAGAGCTGCAGCAGGCCCAGTGCAAACAGACTCAGCCTCAAAACCTGGTTTATCTGCCATGCGCACGAGGGATCCAGACAGTCATAAACATGAGGGGTCTGTGGATGTGCAGGAGGAAAAACTGATAGGAGGACTGGTCTTACCTTTTCTTAATCCTGTAGCGGGCGTGCAGAGGGACCTTGAGACGCACAAACCCTTTCAGACTGCTGCTTTCAAACACAAAGACGTACCTGTGTGCCTGAAAAATCTCTCTATTTTCACCAGAGAAGGCGGCACTGTAACGTGGGAGTACAAGTGACTCCTCAGCAACATAATCTAGTCCCTCTTTGTTAGTGTGTCATTCTATTAATTTATTAAAATACTTAAGAGCACATCAGGCCTGTAAGCAAAAATACTATTACAGATAAAGTCAGACCAGCAAACAAAAGTCAGACAGTGGGGAGGGGGTTATTCTGATCACCAAACTATTCCTGGTTCACCAAATGACCTTTCCGGCCACTTTGGCCACTGGGCTGGTTCCCATAGGTGGAGAATCTCGTTTCATGCCATGAGGGACTGAGTTACTTCTGCAGATACAGAGCAGCATTAGCAACACTGTGTGTGTCGTGGGCAAGGAGCTGTAATCTTCTCTCTTGTGTGGGTACCTCTGAGGGGCATCGCAGACATCTAACTTGGATGTGGGTGTTGTTTTATCATTCAGCCTTTCCAAGTCTATTTGCACTGCCCTTGGACCCTTGCTCATGCTGTGATTTCTCCACTGGCAGGCTGTGTTTTAACCCAGACTCACGCTCAGCCTTCTATTTCAAACTCTGTTGATGTAATTTGTCTTTATATAGTCATGGTCATTTTTGCCACATGGTCTCATTTAGTGGTTATGACACATCTAATACTTTCTCATTTCTCTAGCAAGTAACAGTTTGACCCTCTTTTCAGAGAGGTCTGCTGTGTCTCCTGGCATGTAGGTTTTTTGTAGCAACTTCAGTATTAATTAACCTTGGATCCAGAAACTTTTTAGATGATGGCAGAGTTCCTATTCAAGAATCTCTGAAATGGTGTTTCTCATAAATTTCTGCCAGATATTTTGGTCTGTGCTAAGACAAATCACTTGAATCAGGTAGGGCTTCATCTATCCAGTATTGTCATTTGTATGGATTTCTCATTTACCCTATTTGACTCTGCATTGATGGGTATGCTTGAAATGACACATCAAAGAGAAACACAGATGAATCACTACTTACTAGGAATGCACCCAAAACTTCTTGGTACAAAAACCCCATGATTTTTGACTTTTATTACCAGCACTCCTTGTTGTGCAACATCTCATTTCATAGAAATGGAAGCAATTTTTCCCCATTTCGTTCAGTCTGAACAGTGTCTGGACGATGGACAAGCAGTAGTCTCTAGGAACTCCATGGATCCTTCATCAATTTTTCTTTAGACTTTTTGTAGATTACATAGTTTGACAGCCTTTCCAACAGCCACTTCCCTGTGATCTCACACTAGTTAACACCTTGAACTGTTAATCATGAAAAATTGGTGTTGTGGTTTAGGCCCAGATGGCAACTAAACACCACGCAGCCACTCAGTCACTCTTTCCCAGTGGGATCGGAGGAGAAAATATCAGGAAAGGCTCATGGGTTGAGACAAGGACAGGAAGGGATCACTCACCAGTTACGGTCATGGGCAAAACAGACTTGGGGAATAAAATCAATTTAATTTGTTACCAATCAAATCAGAGTAGGACAATGAGACAAAACAAAACAGATCTTAGAATACTTCCTCCCACTCCTCCCTTCTTCCTGGGCTCAGCTTTGCTCTCGATTTCTTTCCCTCCTTCCCCCGAGTGGCACAGGGGGACAGCAAATGGGGATTACAGTCAGTTCATCACACATTGTCTCTGCTGCTCCTTCTTCCTCAAGGGAAGGACTCCTCGCACTCTCTCTGCTCCAGCATGGGTTCCTTCCCACGGGAGATGGTCCTCCACCAACTTCTACAGCATGAGTCCTTCCTACAGGCTGGAGTTCTTCACGAACTGCTCCAGCGTGGGTCCCTCCCACAGGGTGCTTCCTTCAGAAGCAGCCTGCTCCAGCGTGGGCTTCCCATGGAGTCACAGCCTCCTTTGGATGCATCTACCAGCTCTCCCATGGGGTCCTCCCCAGGCTGCAGGCGTGTCCCAGCTTCCCCATGGCCCTCCGTGGCTGCAGGGGCACAGCCTGCCCTCTCACGCCATCATAGGGTTCTCCTGCCCATAACTGCAGGAGAACCTCAGCTCTGGCACACCTACTCCCACCTTTCTGCACTGACCTGGGTGTCTGTCTGGTTGTCTCTCTCATATCCCACCCCTCTCTCCACTGCAGGTTCTTTTTGTTTTCCTCTCTCATATATGTTATCCCAGAGGTGCTACCACTGTCACTGACAGGCTTGGCCATGGCCAGAGGCAGGTCTGACTTGGAGCCAGGGAAGCTTCTAGCAACTTCTCACAGGAAACACCCTTGTAGCCCCCTCTCCTGTGACCAAAACCCCACCACACAAAACCAATCCAGTGGGTATTTCACAACTTATTTTACTTCCCCAAAGCTTTTCCTCTGGCCAGTTAAGCTCACAGGATCACAGGATGGCTGAGGTGGAAGGAACCTTTGAAGGTCATCTTGTCCAACCCCTCACTCAGGGAGGGTCACCTAGAGCTGGTTGCCCAGGACTGTGAAGTATCTTCTGATGTTCAGAGGGAACCTCCTGTGTTTCAGTTTGTGCCCAGTGCCTCTGGTCCTGTCACTGGGCACCACTGGGAAAAGCCTGGCCCTGTCTTCCCTGCACTCTGCTTCAGGCATTTGTGCACAGATGAGATTCCCTCCTGACCCTTCTCCCAGTGCTCTCAGCCTTTCTTCATATGAGGAACTCAGTTGCAGCAACTCTGCTACAACAAAGCAGGAAGACTTTCAGTATTACTGTACTCATTATTGTAAAAGTCCTGCAATTTTAGCAGATTTTTTTTCCCTTTTGTAAAATTGTTCCTGGATTTTTATCAACTGCCTTTTTCACAGAGGTTCTGTTTAACTGATCTCATTCAGTGGTTTGTTTATGCTCTATTGTCTCGGTGTGCTGCAGAGGAAAATGCATAATGTTATGTTGGTTGAAATAAAGGGGGAAATGGAGTTTTGAGAAAACAAAGCAATGATCCTTTTGCTGGGTGCCAAAGGGAGCTCTGTTCCTCTGTGAATTGTCCCAGGTGAAGCAGTAATGTCTTCACTGGCACGTCATTCTGTAAACTGGGCCCAGGTGAGTTTTCCTACTACGAACTCCACTTCTGTAATCAGTCTTGGTAATGCAAAGATGTCAGGGTTAGTTTTGTCACTTGGACCCCCTTGGTGGCTATTTCAGGAAATGATTTTTATCAGAAGAGGTGCTTGCTGTGATGTAGCTGTGCTCGGCTCAATCTCTGTCATGTTTCCTTTGCCTTTTTGCTAGTTTCTTTCTGTTAATCACAAACCAGTTTGTGGTAAAGGCTGGTTTCAAAACAGTTATTTAAATTGTCAGCAGGGCTTTGTCCTTCAGAGACATTTCGTTAATTCATTTTACATTTCTTTCCGCTGAGAACAACATTTGTCTCCAATGGTTTTCTAGCACGCACGGCGCAGAGTCGTCGTGCCTGGACGCCTCTTCGTCGCGCTGAGATTGTCTCTGCTTTACTGCAAGTCAGTCTAGTCACTGCTGTTTGTCTGCCCTATATACCACAGCTTTTTTAATTAGATGTATATTTGTTCCTGCAGTGTTTGCTTGTGGTTCAGTCTGGGCGGTAAGCAACTGCAAGCAGTTGTCAGCTAGAGCATTATAAACGTTTATTTCTCACAAGTGCTGTTGTGGCCACTGCCACAAACACAACTCAGCTGAGAGAGGGTAATTTTAAAAAACAAGCCAGCTCAGGCCTGGCAGCCATCTGATCCTGCCCAGCGAAAGCACAGCTCTCACTGCCATTACAAGTACTCATGGTCGTTCCAAGGGCAAGTGATCAAGTCCCCTTCTTGAAATAACTGCCATTTTTGAGCATTAATTATATCACAAATAATCCTCTTTTAAAAATACTCCGGACTTGTATAATGTTTTACTTCCCTACTACCCTCTCTAACAGGATGATCAGTACTGTAATCTGTCAGCTACTTTCTGGTAGAAACAAGGCATCTTTCCCAAATTACATTCTCATCCACACCGGAAAGTTCTCGAATAACTTTTTCTTTCCTGTTTGTGGCCACTAGTGAACGGCATCCCTGCCAACACGCACACGCTTGCATCGGTCTCTAGCTTGCAGTGTTTGGCGGTGCCTGTGCATTTTAAGATCTATATTGTAGCCTCCGCTGCCTCTCAGCCTGCCAGATGTCACCTCTGTCTGTGTAGTTGCGCACACGTCATCTCCATGATGCAAGGAGAAACTGGAAATGGGACAGCTTTGCTATCACAACCAAGGCACAGGAGCATTACAAATCTCTGTCAGCCTTTCCTCAAAGAAATGAATGTTTGTGATAGAAGACAGTCACTTGCCTCTCCCTCTCACATGCTGTCTGGGCATGGGAAATCACTCACCACTCTCTTCCCACATGAGAGGAAAACTCTGATGTGTGACTTTTGGAGCACAGTGAATGGCTGTGTTGAGAACCGGTCCTATCCCTGCACACATGGTCTCTGTACCTTCTTTCTTCGCTCCCCATATCTCACAAGCATCTGGAGTTCCCCAGGTGTAAACAGAAATTCTCTTTTTGCCTCACTGCTGCATGCTGCTATAACCCCACGGGCTCCGACCTGCCTCTGCACCCAGCTGACACAGCTACCATTGCTGCCAAAACGCTGTCCTCTCTGCAGTCTGTCCACACAGAATCTGAACATTCTAGAAGCCCAACTCTTTCTTGGCCTCACCTATTATACAACCTTCCCAGCTTCTGAGCCCTTTGGCATCTTTGTGGACCTACATCCTCCTCGTAGTGAGTGTCTCTCCCCTCTCGGAAGCTCCCCAGGGCTGTTCGTGGGCTGTAGTCTCTGCAGCTGGCTGCAGGACCTAGAGGTGAAGGCAGGACCTAATTATCTGCTTGAACAAGAAGCTGCTATAGCTGGGACACAACACAATGCTGCTCTGCTGGTGGAGTTCAAAGCCACAAAGCATCAATCAGGGCAGCTCTGCCATCCGCAGCTTTGCACACTGCAGTGGTGTGGACATGTCTGGGACACGGCTGTGGTGCTGTGTGACAGCACCCAGTGCTATCAGCAGTCGTGTAAGCAGTGCCAGAGTCTCAGAGCACCAGGGCAGATGATCCCTACGTGAGGTGAAGTTTGTGAAGACAAACAGGTGAGCTGCTGCCTTGTGTCACTTGTCTGTGCTGGCATGTGGGAGCCCTGGCTCGTGCTGGTGGAGGAGATGGTGCAGAGCAGCAGAGGCTCTTACTCAGGCTGCACTTACTGCAGGAATATAAAGCCTACTTAGGCCTGAGGTTGCCCTCATACTATGGTTGCCCCACATCTGCATGGAGGCTTGGTTCTGCTGAGCAAGTCAGTGCTGCTTGCAGGGTGGAGCTCGGGACTTGGTTACTCAGGACTGATTAGCTATAAAGACTGATTTCTGGTGAGGAAGGGGCAGGTGTGGAGAAGCTCAATTTGAGGGATGTTATGCTGGAGGCAACCTATTGATAGGAGGAGCTGTGTTCTGCAGCTCTGTATTCCCATGGTACACAAATGTGAAGGAACTGGGACAGCACATCACATCAGGAGCCAGGAGGTAAACCTCAGAGTGTCGGGGAGTCTGTGTGGGTTTCATTTAGTACATTCTCCTGCTCTGATGGTATGAGCGTGTTGTGTTGTATGCCTTACAGATGGGGAAGGCCAGGAAGGCCCTGGCATGGACACATGCAGGAGTCTTTCTGCAACCTGCCCTGAAGAGTTAGTGACTGATGTGGTCTGTTGAAACCACTAACACCATTGCTGCCCATGGCAAAAGAGCTGTCCTGAACAGGTCTCAGAATGCTGAGTGAAGCAGAAAGGAAAGTGTGAAAAACAGGGAAGAGAGCCTAAGCCTAGGAGAAAAGGGACTGCAGGAGAGTTAGGACCAGAGACTGGAGGAGGTAAACCAGTCATGGCTGTGGAGAAAAGGCCTGTGACTAACAGAAGGGAAAACTGCCCATGTGCTGGTTGAATTTGTCTCAGAGGTGAGCTCCTCTCCACTGGAATGGAGGTGACCAGCAGCACTTAGGGTACCTTTGCCCTCCATACATGCAGCAGCTGTGATCTGCAGAGCTCAGCCTTCCCCATGCAGTGGCTTGCGTGCTGCCTCCTGCCATGTAAAGGAGGGGTAAGGCATGTAAAGGTAGACATTGAAGGGTCTTGCCAGTTGTGTTGGGCAGGCACTTATATACATAGAGATTGATCTGGAAGAAGGATCTTGGCTTGAACACGGAGTGTGGCTTACTTTGGAGTCTAAAAATGCATAACTAAGCATGAATAAATAAAATTCCCTTTCCCCGCTCTGCTTATTAGCATCTAGGTACCTTCAGGAGCAGCCAGCTAAATTCCTTGCAAGACACTGCCAACAGAACAAATAGGTTGGCTGTAGAGAAGCAGCCCAGACCCTGTTGTACCACCTCAGAGCTCCCTCTTCTCCTTCATTATCTTCATGAGTTACAACTGAGAGCTCTGAAATGAAATCACACAGATGTACCAGAAGACAGGAAACTTAATTCCTTATGGAGAAAGAGAAGGGTCCAAGTCATGGATTTAAAACCATGAGATGATTTCCACTCCTGAGACTTCTGCTGGTATTGTAGAGTCTCCCAGGGCATGCAGGGCTTTGGGGCTTGGTGAAGAGTGTTTTGACACTGTGTTTCTGTTAGAAAATGCTGATTCATGAGGCTCTTGTTGTTTGTCAGGAGTGTACTCAATTGGAAAAATCCACAGATGGGACTTGGGCATGTTAAATACTTGTATGTTAGGACAGGAAAGCAGTTAGCAGCTGCTGTGTTGCCCCTCACCTTGGCTTCCAGTCTCTTGCTTTGGAGCCCAGAAGCTGTATCCAGTCCAGGAAACCATTTTTTTTTTTCCTGGTGTCCAAAGGGTAGCTATCCCTTAGGCATTTTCAAAAAGAAACACTTTTTGAATGTTTCATTTGGTGGAGACGCTGGGGCTCCAAATGGTAGAACCAGAGGGATTTCAGAGCCTTCAGTGGATGTGGTGCCCCTTAAATGAAACCCCATAACTAGCTGTGTGCTGGTCTGCATCTGAGGTGATGCAGTGTAGGAAGCATCCACTCACACCTCTGTCAGTGGTCCCTGTCTGCATGCTCTGTGTTCAGGGTTACACAGTGAAAGGTACTTCACACTATTGGTATCCTGCAGCAGAAAGAAAGACTGAGGAGGAAAAGATTTCTTAGCCTGACTGAAGGCATGTAAATGGCAAAAAATTAGGAATAAGACAGTACCTGGGCTCTGACCGTGCTGAGCTGGCTCTGCTTGGGTGTGGAAACAAAGGACCTCTGGGCTTGTCTGGCGTTCCTCATATGGTGGAGGACCTGGGAAGTCGTGGGAGATGTAGGAAACAAGCAAAAGGGCTGTTGCTGGAAACACTTGGTTTCTTAGGCTGCAAAACCTGTGTGAGTCAGACAGGCCCCGTCAGGGCTGGTGAGCTGACGGGAGGGAGGTGGGGATGAAGCCAGCAGCAGACAGGATGCATAATAGGTGCAAACAGCTGTACCAAAGCCCTTCTCCAGAGTTCAGCCTTTGGCTGGCTAGAGGTGAATCTACCTATGGGGCTATATAAAGGAAGGCCCATGTCATGGCAGCTCTGATATGCCAGAGTGGTGTCAGAGTGGTGTGCAGCGATGGGCTACAGCAGCTCTGTGGTGCCTCACAAAACAGCTCAGCCTTTCCTAGCAGTTCTGGGGCAGTATCTATAATTGAAGAGCTCTGGGAGGTTTGCAGGCTTGTGGTTCTCTATCAATTAGGACTAAAAGGTTCCATTTATTAACAACTGGCTTGTTTAAATAACAGCTTCCATCAAGTGCTTAGGCTGTGCACGTGTCTGAGCACTGGGAAACTTAAGCGTGTCTGGGCTGTTGTGCGGTGCCTTCCAGGTGCTTCTCTTAGGGGCCCCTGTGCCAACCCTGATGCCCCTTGCTTCCCTCCAGTGCCCCTATGGGGGGCATCGATCACTGCCCACAGCCTCCTGTTCTTGTTCCCACAGGACTGCCTTCCTGCCTGCATGCACACAGCCCCACAGCTCTTCCCCCTCCTAGTAATGTGCTCACGCTTCTGTGCATCAATTAGGCTGCTTTTTGGAGGAAAAGCGGATTTTGCATTCAGTGCCAGCACTGGAGGGACAGTGCGTTGAATCCTGATGGAAAAGATGATGTGTCAGGTTTTGCTTTCTTCTCCCCTAGTGCTCCTGGGACACACTCATGCAGTGCTTGTACTGTTCCTGCTGAACATGTTTTCCCACTCTTGGACTTTATAGAAGCTTTGCAATTTTCTTCTTTCCTTGCATTTTGTACCCCTTCTCCCCCCACCAAAACAAAAAAAGCTAGGAAAAGAAAATGAAGCCATAACTTTTGGAGTAAAACTTCTACCGATCACTTTATGCTCTGAAGCGGGATGTGGGGTGTCTAGGGGAAGTTGATACCAGGACCCATACAGATAGAGTTCCTGATGTATGTTTCTCAGGCCAGAGCAAGAATACTTCACAAATGAGCAGTGCCTACAGCTAGAGGAGGCTTCACCTCCCCCAGCCTGGGCTGCATTGCACGTTTGTTGCTGAGGTGGTGTTAAACTCATGCCGAGCACTTCACCAGCCAGCTGAGGAACAGCTCCTCCAGCACCTGGAATCACTGCCATGTCCTGGGCTTGAGAAGGCAACAGCTGGTTCAGGAGGTCCCAGGGCAAAGGAAAATGCAGGGTGAAGCTGGGAGGGAGGGAGCTATGCCTGTAGGTTTGCTGCAAGAGAAGAGGTGAGAGATTCTGGTTGCTAGACCCTTGTTGGACTTCACAAAATGCAGTGTCTTCTGTGCCTGGCCATTGTGACAATCCTTGGGTCCCCTTGCTCTTCATTTCTACAACAGGGTCCTCATTTTGTGTGCTGTACACTCCCTTTTTTTTGTGTTTCAAAGTATGTGGTCCTACTTGTGATGGAACCTCTTCAAATGGTACTTCCAATGCTGAGGAAACAGCCAGTCCCAAAGGTGCTCTGGTTTCCCTGCTCTTCTGAATGGATGCAGCCCTCAGTGCTGTGCTTTCTGCAGCATGTTGCTGGTATGTCTCCAGTGCTAGAAGCCTCTTGGCATGAGAGGAGCTGCTTGAATATGAGGACCCCTGACTCCCATTCTCATGGTACAATCCCCTCTCCAACCTTTCCATGCACAGGCTCTTCAGTGAGCATTGCAGTCCCTTTGCTCCCTCCCTGTGTGTACCACAACCTGTTCCAGCAAAATCCCTTTGCTATTGTGAGCTCCAATAGGCTCAACCCTCTGCCAGTTCCTGCTCTTCCACTTCTCCCTCTGCTGCATCCTGAGCCTCTCCTGTGTGCAAGGGGTGTTTTGGCATGTCCTACACTCTAAGGCCCTGGGGAACAGAAAGGGAACTGAAGTTTATTGATAGAACTAGTGAAGGTTTTCTTTTTCTCTCCTTGAGCTGCAGGAAGGGGGAGTGAGAGAGACAGGCAGAAAGGTCAAATTATCCTCTCTGGCTCTACTGATAACATTTCATTCATCTGTGGACAAGATGAATGTACTTAACATCCTTCAGGCTGTCTGGTGCTGTCTTTTGCCTCTTAGTTCCAAACTAAACTCCCTATTTCTCTAAACACCAGTCCCAGGGACTTTGTGAAGTGATGCATCTGGGGTTTAGCATCAGACACAATTTATATCTCTGCTGCCATCTTATCCAGTTTCTTTGGGGGATGGAGCTGGTTTGCGGGATCAGTTTGAATTGCTTGTGCTCTTAATCCAGGTCCTGTAGGTCAGGTGCTTCCAAAGGCACCTTGTGCATACAGAAGTCAACAGCTGAAAGAAGATGGGACAGTGAAAAAAGCAGTATGAGCAGCATAGTTGTTAAACAGCCTCATAAGGTCTGTGTTTATCTTGCAGAGTGCTTGCTTTTATGATTTATTTGATATAAAAGTTAGAGACTGCAACTAGAGCCTTACAGCTAGCAGTAACCCCAGAGACCAGTGAAAGTTGTTGAAGTAAGTTTCCCAGCCTTGTGTAAGATTTTATTAAAGTGCTAGGCTTGGCAATACCATGAAATCTCAAGGGACTTTTAGAAAGTAAGTATCTAGATCTGGGGGTTTCAAAACAAGAAGGAAATCTTCCCTAAGCACATCCTGAATGAACAGCCTCCACCTGCCGTCGTTCAGTGGACAGCTGCTGTGATTACAGCGCTAAGAATGCGGGACTGTGACTTTTATCTGACTGCTCTAGGGGCAGAAATAGGGCATCTACAATCTACCCCATTAGCTGTATCTCCCTGCACAAATGAGAATGTGAGATGGAGGGGAGTTGGGATGTAATAAATTGGGCTGGCCAGTATGTGCCATTTGCAGAGAATCCCCATGCATGCCGTTATGCAAAGAAACCTGGCTTATATGTCCCCTCTTGAAAGGCAATGCCTCTCCCCACCCTTGCCTAGCTGTAAAATGTCCCTTCAACCTCAGTGGACCTCCAGGATGCTCCCCAGGTCCTGATCGGATTCTCTTGCTTGTGGCCACTGCCCAGGCTGCTATGTCTGCACTGAAGATGGAGAAGAAATTTATGCAAGAGGGAAAATATTGTTTCCCAGCTTTGTAAGCTCATTTTCATGTGGTCAGCACATGTGCTCACACACATACAAAACTAACAGCCTCCTGCAACTGGAAGAATTGCGCTCTTGTAGGCGGTCTCCGAGGAGATGCCAAAGGTGGAGCAGGATGTCTCCTTCCTTCAGGCAGCGATGCTGAAGAACCGAGGGGGAAGAAGCTGCTCTGTGCTGCTCTGCCATACAGGATGTCATTCTTCAGCATCAAGACACAAATATTCCCCCCTGGAAACCTGCAGGAATCGCTCATATGTAGAGGAGGGAGGGGGCTCCTGAGCTGTCACTGTTCACTTGTGTGCGGTGCCTGTTAAACAGAGCTCTCTTTGAGTCCCTCAGAAGAAGAGATATGGGGTGTTTAAGAGCATCATCTCAGTTGCTCAGTGAAGTACTTCTTGGGCACTGCTTGTGGCACAGCTCTACTTACCTGCGTCTAGCTGCCAGTCAAACAGAGAAAAGGCAAATGATCACTTTAATTGCCCTTTCTTCAGGCAGTGCTATTGGCCCATGTTCCCCTGCTCAGACTCTGGGCTGGGCAGAGTGGAGCGGTAGCTGCACCTTGTCACCGAGGCTGCCTTGAGCGATGGGATGTTATGCTTTGTCTGTGCTTAGATGTCAAAAATTACATGTAACATCACACTTGGGTTTCTAGCTACTTCCCTGCATCAGAAGTGTGTCTCCTGCCACCGCTATTGCTCTCACCTCCAAATGAGAGCATGATCTTCACCCCTCGAGGAAAGCTTTGTGGGCAGAATGTCTCAGGCCAACCTCTTCTATATGCATTGTGAATGACTGGCCAGCTGCTGCAGGTGGTAGAATGTGGAGCTGCTGAGAGCAAAGGGATATCTGGAGGGAAAAAATTCAACCTCTTCCTACCCTAACTAGGAATTTTTTGGAGACTGGGCCAACCTGGGGGTGTGTGGGTTGTAGGGTTTTTTGCTTGTCTCTGCTGAGACCTCCTGGCAATCCAAGATGTAATTGCCTTTAGGAGTTCATCATAGCACCTGAAATCCTGTGCCTGAGGTCTCTGTGCTGTGAAGGGTAACCCTGCTTCTGCACACCTTGGTGGCTTCTTGTGTCAAATGCAGCTTCTCTTAATTATGTCCTTGCTTGTTGGATAGACCTCTCTTGAGCTCCCTCTTTCTTTTGGCCTCCTGCAACCTTATTTTGGGTATGAAAATACATGGCCTGAATTCATAGGTGTATACAGAACAACAACTGTTGTTTCTTGCCTTGTCCCTGGAGTTTTTTGGTGTGTCTGGTTCCTTTTACCTGCCTGTGAGTTACTGTGAGCTGGGTAACGTACCTGCTGCTTCTTCCTCTGCACACCCTACCCTCCAAGTCTTTCTGCTTCTCTTCTACCCTTGTAGCTTTTTTGTTCTTTGCCAAAGTTGTTGTGGATTCAAGGTGGAAGGAGTAGCCCAATATTCCTTGTCTCTTAGGCCCGCAGTGAGGCTGTCTCTTATAAATTCTCTGGAAGTGTCCTGAACAGCTCTGCACTGCTCTTCTGAAGGACTTGGCAGTCTCCTCCAGTGCTTGATTATGCTGGCTAAATCTCTCATATATCACATTATGCTTCCCAATAAACTGAGCATCAAAGGCTTTCTTCACCTTCTCATAATATCTTTTTTTCTTCCTTCTTTCCTGGGAGTGTCGGCAGCATTTCAGTCTCTACTTCGGGCCAAGAGCTTACTTGAAGCTGTGTGTCTCCCAGATGAGACTTGCTGTTCCCTGCAGTGCCCATGCCTTTCCAGCCAGCTAATCCAGCTTTCTGGACTCTGCCATTGAACGTCCCAGTGGCTGAACTTTGTAACAAGAAGTGCAGATATTGTAATTTTTCTTAAAAGACCAAGTTATTATGCATAAGCTGGAGCTTTTCTGGGATCGTTATCTAGAGTTATGTGCTTCTGTTACTGTCTGCCTGTGGGCGGGGCTGGATGATCAGAGGTGGCTAATCTGCCTAACCCTTGCCACCTCCGGTCAAAATCTGCTGATGGCCACAAAGCCCATGCTACCTACCTGGGAAGGCTGATGGGGAAGGGACCACTGTAAATAACACGCAGCTTTTCACTCTGGTCTTTGCAAATGCTGTTGTCTGTTTTGGTACGTGACATTCAGGGTCAGGGCAAAGGCTTGTATGTGGCTGTGCAAGATGGAGGCAGAGAAAGCCTCCTTGTTTGGGGCAATACACTTGCTCACATCTGTCCTTTAGCAGGAGCTGTGCATGTGAGTGAAAGGGTGAGCACCCTCTCCAACTCCTTTCACTCCCCACCAGGATCTGCTCCTGTCTTTCCTCTCTTCTCTTGATCTTTTTCCTTCTTTGGCTAAATTTAATTAATTTTAGTGATGGATGCTTGGTACACCTTTCCTCAGCCCTTTTTCTCCCTGCTGCCTTAATACATTTTCTGGGCTGAGTTCTGCATCATCTCTCCATCCATTACTTTGTGTGCTGTGGCTTCTGTGGGGGTTTTTTTGTCCTCATGTGGGATATTTTCTTTTTCACCCAACATGTAAAGCGAAGTTGCGCTTTCTTTTTATCCCTACATGTTTCCTGCTCCCTTCACTGACTCAGGCCTTTGCAGTCAGGTTGCTGCTGCCTGGTGGGCACTGAAGAGCACAAATTCCTAAGGCAAAACATCTGTTGCCAGGAAGATCTGCCAGCAAGAGGCATAGCTGTGTCCTATTGCCTCTCCTGGATGGACCTGATTTCCTACCAGGCACTGGGTGCATCACAAACATCAGTTCCTGTCTGCATCCCCATGGGGCAAATAAGTGTGGTTCTTTCTGATCAAGAATAACCATATTTTCTCCAGCCTTTTTTTCCTGCTGCTGCATGAACTAGTCTCAGCAGCAGCTCTTCTTAAACAAAAAGGCTGCAAAAAGAGAAAATGTCTGTATCCTCTGAGGAGCCTCCCTGAGCAATGCTTATTCTGTGGATGGTGCTGAGTGTGTGGTGGGGAGAGCATTGACACTTCTCTCCCGTGTTCAAACCATGTTCACCCCGCTGCCAGACAGACTGGGATAGGAACTCTGCCTAATTAATCTCCATTCAAAGAATTTGTGTCTCCAGACACCATGTTCGGTATTTACCTGATGACAGTCACCTGTACGATTTCTTAATTACAGGCCTGTTCCAAGGGAATTAATTTGTTGGAAATGGGAAGGGGGTAAGAGAAATCCTTGAAAAACAGATAAGAAATTTAGGTCAAATCTTTAAATATTGGGGGAGTTAGGGTTAGTGCAGATCTGGAAAGCTAGGCAAAGTGTTTCTGATTGCTCACCTATAGGAGACACTGGAGAAAACCAAGGCTTGAGGTTATTGACTCAAGTCATATGTCCTCCCAAAGACCTCAGTGCCACATCTGCAACCACCCTATCCACGGCCTTTTCCCTGTCCAGAGAAGAGCGTGCTCTCCTGGTGAGGCAGGGAGCCATCAAGTGTGCTGCTTGCCTATACTGTACACAACTTGCCCCTGAGGCAGGGAAGTGGACAGAGAGCGAGATGAGGACCATGCCACGCTTGTTGTTGCCCCACTGGCCTTTAGGTCTGTGCAGCCAGCATGCTGGGGCTGTCTCCTGGGATGACAGGAGAGCCTTAGCAGAGACTGAAGGCCCTGGGTGATTAATTTCCAACCTGAAGGTTTGTGCTCCATCCCTGACCTTGAGCCAATAGGCTTCACAGAGGTTAAAGCTCACCCTACACCCCTACCTTGCTCCAGAGAGCCCAGACCATCCTTCTATGTCAGCCTCTTCTCCTCAATTTGTCCTGTCTGATGGATTTATCCTTTAGAGAATCCCAGCTTTCCTGATACACTTCGAAATTTTTCATCAAGTTTCAGAGAGGCTTTATCGAGGATTTGTGCTATCTTCAAATATACCCTTCATTTGGTCTTCAATTTTCAGCTTCTTAATGTGGCAGGGGGAAAGCCTCCTCTCTCTCTTCTGCCTTATCACTTTACTGGCCAAAGAGCAGCAGGACAAGAGTCAGTTATTTCCTTCCCCTGATCTATTATTTTTCTCCTACTTGTCTTGGGGTGAATTTAACAAACCATCATGTGGAAAGAAATCAACACTGACTTGGCTGAGGTGGGTGGAAGTCACTGTGGGTGCCATTTCACCCTGCTGTCAGCTCTACCCCAAGGATTTCCAGGATGTTGGAGGGTGCTGCCACTGTGTCAGCCCCTGCAGCTCTGCTGCCTGTGCAGGGCACGGTTCAGAGGTGAAGCAAGGAGACAAGCTGCCTGAGGTTACCCCTGGGTACTTCAGGAAAAGGGGCTGGGATACAGGGGTGCCTCTTTTTCCTTGCAGCCCACAGTGATTCACATTGACTCTGGTGCTGGATCAATGGATGGAGGCCCTGTGCTCTAAGCTCCCTCTTCTTCACCATGCCCATTCCTGCTTCAGTGTCCTGGGAATCCTCCTGCTGATCAGGCAAGAGGTCACTGTTCCCAATTTGTGGCTTTGCAATGGGTCGCCTTGTTCCCACGGCCTTATGTTGCTTATAACAGGACACTTTTATTCAAACAGTACTGCAACTGTCAACTAGCTGGAGCAGTTTAGGTGAAGGAGGAAAGAAGGTGGAAAGAGAGGGAGGGTACTCTGGAATTATGTAATTACTCCTGTTGGAATTAGATGAGAAAGCCAGATTAGATGTTCCATGTGATGCGTACTTAGCACCCTCCAGATAGTTAAGGGCTCTTATCCTTTTGGTCAGGAAAGAAAACCATAAAAAGTCCATGGGGGGACTGTGTTTACTGTCTACACAGGATGAGGAGCTCGCTTCCTCCTTCCCTGCATCACTGCAGCACCCTGTTTCCCCCCAGGGGACTTGCATCCCTGTGCTGACCAGCCCCACTGCTGCTGGGAGATCTGACAAGATCAGAGGCGAGGTGGTTTGGCTGCAGGCAGAATAATTCTTCCTTTTATGGCAATTCTTCTGCTTCTTCCCCGACAACGGCCTTCAGATCCCTGCTTAGTAACGGAGGAGATTTTTCTCCTTCTCTAGAGCCCTCACAACAACAGTCTCACCCACGTAGAAACCATCTTGCCTTCTGCAAAAGCCACCCCTCCCTGGTCTCTCGCTGCAAGGAGATTTCAGCTGTCAGAGGTGGAAGGGGTGTGCAGGAGTGAGATATCCTTCCAGTCTCCTTTACCTGTGGCCCCTAAACTCACTGGTGTAAGGGCAGAGGTGTGAATCTGGATCTGTCGAGTGGGACAAGGATTTTCCAAGCCCCCAGGTCACTTGGGTACAATATTTTGCTGCTGCCTATAGACCAGGGCATAGTTTGATGGTAACTACAGCTAAGATTAAAGTTTGTTTGCATAATGTGCCAGTGGAACCTACACCACCACCATTATCTATGCTATTGAGCAAGGGAGGATTCAGTTTCCCATCTGGCAGCATCTTCACCCTATTTGTTCTTTCACACTATGGTGATGCTCTCCATCAATCTGCCAGCTTCTTCCTTTAGGCTGAGTGAAAATTTTATGCTATAGATTCAGACTTTTGCATTTAAGCACCCTCCACCTCCACCCCAAAATAATACTCATTAAAAAAAAAAAGTAACCCTAACTGTGAAGGGATCTGCCCTGCCTACGTAGGACTCAAAAAGCTGTCGTGATTTCAGTTGAATGAAATCACAGCTGAGCTGGGGGAAACCAGGATAAAGAAGCAGATGTGATTATGCATAACTTCAGCCCTGCTGGGTCTCCCTGGCAGGCGTCTGCCCTTGGAGCCATAGCTAGGGCCGAGCTGTGCGGCACAGAGAAAAGAAGGGTTTCTGGCATAGGAAGAGCATGAGAGTAGAGGCTGCAGACAGTAGGTCTGAGACTGCTGTTCCCTGCAAGGCTAAGATGAAGAGACTGCTCAGTTCTGATTAGTTGCACGAGTGAAAATAAAGGTTGGCTGCAAGACCCTGCCAAGGGTATGGGATGTCAGGCTTCTTGCTGGGAGCACTGGTCCAGGAATTGTTTCTGAGCTTGGGAGGATAGGAGTGAGGCAGGGTTGCAGGTGTGAGGATCTGGGGAGGGAACAGAGCTCTCTAATCTGATGCAGGCAGATTTAGCTTTAGCACTGACTCAGAGAGAAGGCAGCATGTACTAATTCATCAGCAACCGTGGAATATTCTTTCATGTTGCTTGTATTTGAGCTGTGGCAAGAACAGAGCTTGAGGGGGAAGGGTGCACTCTGCTTAGGTAGAGCTGTTCCCTGTGGCTCAGATGAGTAGTAGTTAGGCTGATCCATTCTGCTGGTTGACTTGTCCTCCAGGCCAAACTGAAAACTCTGGAGGTCGAAGTTTCTATTTATTTGGCAGCAGCATTTGCCTTACAAGCTCCCTGCCTGCACATCATTGCCAGCATGGATGTCTTCTCCTAGTTATAGAAAGAGCCACTGCTGGGGTGCAAAGGCAGTTTGGTGACATGGTGTCTCTGCTAAAGGCTCCGTATCAAATAATACCTCCAGGGCAGAAGTCAGTATGTCTGAACACTGTTATGGCACTCTGTATAAAGTAACATTTTGCCAAGTGCCTGCTCAGATATCTCTGTACAGCACTGCATGAGAGTTACCCTTGGATTCATCTGGGATGGTGTTTCTGTGCCCCTTTAAGTGGAACTAGAAAGTCCCTTTGCACACAGGTCGCCAAACAAGCACTCATCGTGAAAAGGATTGCTCGCTCTGACAGTGTCCTAGGCTGGCTTGTATCAGCAGCTGCAGAGGGCAGGCCCTCGGTGTCAAGCTCTAATGCTGTTGCTCCCAGTTGCTGATGCTTCCAGGGAGCTCACAGATTTCATTACATGACATTGAACATGGCACCATCTTACATGTGTAAGGTTAGAGAATCACTTTGGGGTTTTTGCCCTGCAAACTCAGATCCAAATTCATGATGTCACTTTAGCTTCATCCCAAGGATGACTAGCGGTTGTGGTTTAACCCCAGCTGGCAACTAAGCACCACACAGCCACTTGCTCACTTCCCCCTAGTAGGATGGGGGCGAGAATCGGAGGAGTAGAAGAGAGAAAACTCCTGAGTTGATAAACACAGTTTAATAGGCAAAGCAAAAGCTGCACACAACCAAAACCAAACAAGAAATTCATTCACCACTTCCCACTGGCAGGCAGGTGTTCATCCATCTCCAGCAAACCTCGGCTGCACCACGTGTAACACTTACTTGGGAAGATAAACGCCATAAATCTGAACATTCCCCCCTTCCTCCCTCTTCCCCCAGCTTTATATGCTGAGCATGATGTCATATGATGTAGAATACCTCTTTGGTCAGTTGGGGTCATCAGTGTCCCCTCCCAATTTCTTGTGCACCCCCAGCCCACTTGCTGGTGGGTGGTGTGAGGAGCAGAAAAGGCATTGACAACTTCTCCATATTATCAGCATTATTTTCAGCACAAATCCAGAACAGACCCCCATACTAGTTACTGTGAAGAAAATTAACTCTATCCCAGCCAAAACCAGTGCACTGGCTTAAATTGTTCCTTCCTCTTGAGCAACACGTGGCTTGAAACAGTGCCAAGCAGTACCCTGCCAGTTACTCAGCCACCTGTTACTCAACTATTCATGATTCACTGGACTGTCAAACAAATCTCTCTCATCTTTTTCCAGGCCTCCATACTGGTGTCCCTTGTTGTCCTCACTGAAATGCCTGGAAGTCCTCTCTGCAGGATATGATTGACCCTGGGCGTTCCAAATCTGAGCTAATTACTAAGTACCAGAGTGAAAAGAGGTAGATCCATTTTGGATCTCAGCACTGCATGCCTCCACACACGTGCTTCTTGCATTGGAAGGTGTGCAGGGAGTAGTATTGAGTCCATATCTGGATTGTGATATCCCTCAGAGGATGTTACTAATGTCTTGCAGTGGGTTGCCACTCAAGGGTACATCTGCAGTGCCAGTAGGGTGGATATATGGTGCCTTTCAAGGTGGGGCTATAAAAGGAGTGGGTTTCACACTCCAGGTTTTCTGTTTTGATCATACAGGATAGATATGGGGAAACCTCAGGGGTGATAGAAGTTTTTTTAATTCTATAGGTAAGCTGGGTGAAAACCTCTTATTCTTTTCCTAGTGTGTAAGAACAAAAAGAATGTAATATTAAAACCAGTATGAAATCTGGATGAGAAAAAAGAAAGTGGTCTATTGTGGAAGAAAAGGAACAATTAGGTTATAAAGCCCAGAGATCCAAAGAAAGACGTCAGTGAGATTAAGGAAAAAAAAGAAAAAAGATGCTAGGTTTGCTCTGACCCTTTCTGAAGCTCCAGGATACATGGAAAGGTTTATCAGCAGTTGTATTAAAAATAAATCTTTCTTATTCTGCCATGGCCCAGGATTACTCCTGAATGGTTTCATCCTGTACACAGCAAGCTTGATGGAAACAATTTGTAGCACTTCTCATAAGAACTAGAGTTGTCTCATCGAATTAGATACTTAAATAATATACTTAAGATGGCCTTACAGTACTTAATTACAATCAATGGGGAGACCAAGCAGGCGAATTGCCTCCTCTCCCGTTTTGTGTTGACTGCGAAGGGAGGTGGTGTGACTGAGCTCTGACAGGTGAATTTGAGTTCAAATGTCTCCTTTGTGCATCCACAGTTGCAAAAGGAGGGAGAAAGCTTCTGGGTGAAAACCACAAAAGAGACTGAAAAGACAGAGGGAATAGTAAAGTATTTTTCTGAAGCCCTCAGAAGTCACTTGCTGCGGGACCAGGAAAGATGGGCAGGTGGCCCATACGCTTGTGTCAGCAGCAGACAGGAGAGTGCCAGATAGCACAGGCCACCAGCTCCTGTGCAGTGTTTTTTATTGCGCTTTGCTCTGGCACTCAGAGGAGGCCCTAGAAAATACCCCAACTCATTGAGAAATGGCCCCACGTTTCCTTCATGGCAGGAAGGAAGGAGAGGGATCAGGGTCCTGGAGCTGGCCCCATATGCCTCTCCTTCCACTGTCATCATTCTTGCCCAAAACATGCCCTTAGCTGTAAAAGCGGCAGTTGGAGAAGCTCAAAGCTTCCTCACATTCTCTTTCTCTATGTCTATCTTCCTCTCCTCTCTGTCTCTTTCATTTTTTCTTTCCTTCCCTTTTCACTGTTGGCAGCAAAATAATGTCTTGTCTCTGAGCAACGTTCACGGTGTATAATTTACAGCCTATAAATAGATCACTGTTATTAACAAAATATATATATATGGGGCATACAGACATTTTATTCCCTCTCTAAGCATTAACCAAGCCATTGCAGACAGAGCGGAGCCGTTCACCTTGCGAGGTGTGTGGCGCCCAGCTGAATGGCCAGGTCTCTTTCTCCTGTGATTTCTCATTCAACTCATTCCACCCCATCTCTTCATCCCCTGCTTCCCTCCAGCTTTTTCTTTCCCCTGCCCTTGCCCCCCCCCTCCAAATCCCCTCCCTGCCATCTGCAGCCACCACCTGTCTCCACCACTGTGCTCTCTGCTCCTTCCCCCTGTGCTCCCAGCCGGTGCTCCAACCCTGGCCAACCCAGAGCAAAGCTCCTACTTGACCAGAAAAGCACAAAACTGTAGGAGGGGGGAGAGTAAAATCTGGACACAAAAGCAAGCAGGTAGAAAGGCTTGCAGCCAGGAGCCACATGTAAAGCAGCAAAGCCTGGAGGCTGAGCCCCAAATACAGATTTGCTGAGGTTTCATGCTCAGATGCATGCTTGCCTTTCCTTTCAGCAACACTCTCTCCTGTAGGTGACCTCCTGTGCCATGGACACGGCTTGGCTGTGTAAGGTAGCTGGGCAACCATGGCAGAGCATTACTGCCTCTGCTTCAATCTGCTCCCTGGTGTCCCCCACCTTAGAGACACGGCTGACCTGCCCTGGACCCATGGGAGAGCTTCCTTTCTTGCTCTGTAGCTCTTTCAAGAGCTTTGTTTTCTTTCTCTCATCCCTTGCCCTCTGCAGCTACCAGACTCTGTGCTTCCCCCAAAACCAGCCTCTCCCCAAGCCATGAGGGAGGCCTTGTTGAAGCCAGGCTGCAGTGCTGGGGGTGAGCAGGAAGAGGCAGGGATGCTGGGGGAGAGGAGAACGTCTCAATGTCATGGGCAATGGTAGCCCTTGGGGATCCCTGTGGGCCTGCTGGCACTTAGGGAGGGCAGCCAGGAGAGGAATGGGTAATGGGTATGTGCCCACCCCTATCCCCAGGCCAGCTCACCTCATTTACAGACTAATCACTATGAGCCAAACAAAAAAATAAACTGTTGTGTACCCTCTGCTGAGTCACCTGCAGCCCCTGGGGCAGGTGTTGATCAGAGGGGAGCTCCCCATCCCTAGCACCCACTCCTCTCTCAAGAGGTGCAGGCAGATGAATCACTGTGGTCCAGCTGGGTGCACACACATGTCCCCAGTGCAGATGCATGGATGCCCATCCTCTCCGTGCCAGGACATGCTCGGGTGGCACTGCTGTGGGCAGTAGGCGAAGGGAGACAACCTGAAAGGCCAGTCCAAGGCAGATGCACCAGTGCAGCCTGTCCTTGGAGACTGGGGTTATTGTCTTTAAAAAAAATAATTTCCTGGAGGCTTGCAAGATTTTCATGGTAAGACATTGAGGAGGGGTGGTCTTTTCAATATTACGTATATGTATATAGTTGGACAGATCTGTGTTGCTCTGAGTTACAGGATTTAACATCCTGGAGTCTAGCCCTGAGCTGCCTTCCTGGGTTCTTGAATTTTAATGTAGAAAAAAAATCTCGTGGAATAGCTGCCCGAAATAACACACTGAGTCACTGTTAACGTGGATGGTGGGGCTCCCTCTCCTCTCCACCCCCCACGTGTACACTGGTACACGTTCCAGAAGAAGGGAAGAAGCCACAGTCCTGAGGCCAGGCCCCTTATGTTTGTAAGCGGCCATAGAGAGAGAGTGAGTGACCCTGCTGCTGGGTACTGGGCATGGCAGGAGACCTGGGGGTGGACTCCTACCTCCTCCTGAAGCTCAGGATGCTGGAATTCTGACATTAACCTTTTTTACCCTGTGAGCCAAGGCTGGACTCCAGAACATGTCAAGAGATCTGGGGAGTTTCAGTGGAACCTGTTCAAAGGGACTGTGAAAAATTACACTAAGAACAAATTCAAAAAATGAAACAGAAGGTCTGAAGTGCTAAGCAGCTACAGTGGCAGCTCAGTGGTGGTTGGTCTGGATTCCCATCTGGAGATTGGCCTAGAGATACCCTTTTCCAGCTATCCTAAGATCGTTCTGGCCTTTTGACTTGGTATAGATTTATTGTCTTTTGCATTTAGACAACTGCCTCAGCTTTCAAATGTCAGCTCTGGCTCCTGTATTGTGCTCAGTGAAAAAAAGTTTCAGTAAATCTTGTGAGGGGGTAAGGTATTCAGAAAGCAATAATGCCCAGCTGCAGAGAAGTGTCCAATCTGTGACAAGTTTAGATATGCCTTTAATAGTTTAGTGATGAGTGTTCCTGTGCTGGGCTGTATGTGTGTGCTCTGCTTGCATTTCTGCCTTTCAGATGCCAGGGAAAACTCATCTGGCAGTGTTATTTATCATACATCGCTTTCACGCAGAGGGGATGCTTTATTTGACTAAGGGCAGATATTAATGTGCAGTAGAGATACCACAGCATCTTCTGTTATTGCTCATCACTGGGCTACAGTAACCAATTGTCTGGATGTTAATAGCTCATTGCAGATGGGAGATAAAACATCTCAGTTATCATCACCATGAATGTGCATATGCACAGCTTTTCCACTGGCCAGGGAAGCTTGATACAGCCACACTTGCTGTGCTATTGCTCCAGTGCCACTAGATGTAACTGCATTTCTGCTAGGGTTAGCAGACTGGGTAGCTTGCAAAAGATCCTTTTTTTGGTGCAAACAAAAGCAAGGGACTGCTCTACTGACTGCTGGACTTCTGCAGAGCGACCTTCTGTGGTCACTGGGATCCACCACGCTGCGTGCCTTAACGAGATTGTAAGCTGTGCTGTTTGTTGAAATTGAGTGGCTCCCACCACAGCCCATCTAAAAGACCCCTAGCTGGCATCTACCAGTCTGCCAGTCTTCCCACCTGTGTGTGAGCCCACGCGGCTACACACTCACTATCCCACTGGCACATAACAGATAGGTAGATAAAATCCCTTCAGAAAATACAATTAGCTGGTCAAAACCAAGAAAACTTTACTGCCTGGAAGCACTAAAAGTAAATCAATGGAAGTCCTAATGTTCCAGATGAGCTATTTTACCTCTGAAGGCTGTGGGCCATGCAGGGAGATCATTAACATTCCTGGGTGACAAGTCAACAAATGAAAAATTGACATATTCCAGCCTCAAGCCTTGTTTTGCATCTCAAAAGGTGACATTCAGGTGGGAGCAAGGAGAGGTGGGGTCTTTAAGCTTTGGGGTATGACCCTGCTGTGGAAAGTCAGGGTTCTCAATGCTTCCCAGCTGTAAGATGGAGCCACCCCTGAGCATCTTTAGCCTGCACATGGGTCAGCCACACAGGCTCAATTCTGGAACTGGGAGGAACCAAGGATCACCCTGTGTCAGAGGCTGTAAGTGGCACCTCTTGGCGATGCTTTCTAAAAAGCATCACCCCCGGGTGTGATGCAGCTCTACAGTGAGGAGAGGACCATGCCCTTTCTCTTCTCCAGGGCCAAGGGTCCCCAGATGAGTGTGGGGCTGGTCCCAGATCCTGTGGGCTGTTTGGAAGAGGTTATGTGGCACAGAGCAGTCTGGTGGCAAAGCAGGGATGCCGGAGTCCCTCTGACTGGCCACAGAAACACTGCTGCTGCCTGTTTAAAAGTAGAGTTTAAGGGAGTAAGATGCTTTTGTGGGCCTACAAACAGAGCAGGAGAAAACATGGGGAAGAGGAATGGAAGAGGCAGGAAGGGATGGAGAGGGAAAGTAAGAGAACATGATAGAAACAGGAGGGAAAGGGAAGGAATAGAGGTGAGAGAAGGAGATAAAGGAAGACAGACATTTGGTTGGGCTTTGGGTTGCTTTTTTTCCCCATTGCTGGGCTTGATAAAACCTCTTTTTGAAGCTTCCTCTCTTGCAGCAGTGAGGTGCCAGACAGGTGAGATTATGGGGAAGAGAGAAATGCCAGTGTGGGCTCTGGGCACCCTCCACCAGTAACCCCCTTCTCTTCCTCCCACCCCACGAAAAATTCACGGCCAGAGCTGAGGTGGTTGGGTGTCCTTGCTGGGCATTTCTAAGAGCAGAGAAGATCTGAAACTCATGGTAGAGGGAGGCCAGTGCAGACATCTTGTGAGAGATGCAGAGCCTGGACATGATTTTTGGATAACATCTTCCATCTCACCACTGGGCTGGGGGCTGCTGAAGTGGTGTTGAGGGTGCAGGGCTCCTCTTCTCTCTGGGCTGTGATGACCTGGCATCCCATTTTGGTTTGTCTCATCAGCAGAAAACCTGGATGCCTCTCCAGAGCTCATCTGAACCCACTCGGTTCTCTTGCCTGATAAAATTTTTGTCTGAAATTAGTCCGATGAGAGGGCTTGACTGACACCCTGGGAGACTCACACTTCCCTTTCGTCACCCCTCCAGACAAAAGCTCCGGCTGCAGCAGAGCAAACATGGCGTGCACCTCTCCTCCTGGCTGACCATTTCTAGGAGCAGGAAGGAAGTTCATTCTCTGTCCTAATGGGTCCTTTGCCCCCTGGGCTAGAATTGCCAGCAAAAAGGGGAATTAGATCCAGTTTTTGGATGCCTGTGATAAGCCATAGCACCAACAGGAATAGGAGTAATGATCGGGCCATTTCTCACTGGGCACTGTAGTAAAAGCATTATGCCACTAACCGTATGAACTGCAGGTGAAAGGGTCCCAAGCCTTGTCAGCCCAATCTGTTTAACACTTTGACCCAGGGAAGAAACAGTTGAACTTCAGCTAAACCGAGTTCTATCTCTGTACTGTGCCCATTTCTTACTGCAGTCACACTGGTAGGTTTCCAGCCAAGATACAGAGCTTATAAATTACTGAGACATCAATAAATGACTCAATGATTTTAGAGTGACTAAAATGAAACATATCTTATTTATGCTAATGAAAATGACTGACATCCCCAGCGCCTGTCATCTTGAAGAATCACTAAATGCTTTGCAGACTACATACCCAGCGATCATTCAGCCACAGCTGAAATGCAGCTACCTCTGGGGTGGAGTGTGACAGATACTTAATAATGTCTGGAAACCCAGCAAAGACATGGACAGAATGAAGCAAAAATAACACTTTGTATGAAAACCTGTAGGGGAAAATTTGAGGTAGCCGGTGTGTAACAACAAACTGGAATCTGATGAGGTGCTAAACTGCTTTTTGAGCAGTGCCTGACACTGAAATCCCAGGACTTTGCTGCTAGGGAGTGCACTCCATCACCACTGCAGGTAGTGTGTCTGCTTGTGGGGAGTTACATGCTTATTTTATGTGTTTAATGATGGCAGCTGTGCATTCAAATGAGGCTGAGTAAATATCAGTTTGCCCATGTAAAATGCTTGGTTTGTACAGGCAGCTCAGCAGCCTTGTGCCCAGGTGGCCAAGAAGGCCAATGGCATCCTGGCCTGCAGCAGGAACAGTGTGGCCAGCAGGACTGGGGTAGTGATTGTGCCCCTGTACTGGGCACTGGTGAGGCTGCACCTCGACTCCTGTGTTCATTTTTGGGCCCCTCACTACAAGACAGACACTGAGGGGCTGGAGTGTGTCCAGAGAAGGGCAACAGAGCTGGGGAAGGTCTGGAGCACAAGTCCCGTGAGGAGTGGCTGAGGGAGCTGGGGGTGTTTACCCTGAAGAAGGGGAGGCTGAGGGGAGACCTTATCGCTCTCTACAGCTACCTGAAAGGAGGGTGCAGAGAGGTGGGGGTTGGTCTCTTCTCCCAAGTGAGAGGACAAGAGGAAATGGCCTCAAGTTGTGCCAGAGGAGGCTGAGATGGAGTATTAGGGAAAATTTCTTCATTGAAAGGGTTGTCAGGCATTGGAACAGGCTGCCCAGGGAGGTGGTTGAGTCACCATCCCTGGAGGGATTTAAGAGACATGTGGATGAGGTGTTTAGTGACGTGGTTTAGTGGTGGAATTAGTAGTGTTAGGTTAACGGTTGGACTTGATGGTCTTAATGGTCTTTTCCAACCTAAAAGATTCTGTGATTCTATGAACATGCTGGCATGCAGAAATGAATGCTTCTGTAAACCTGAATGAGCTGTCATGAGCAGGCACTTGACTTTCCAAGTCATTCAAAGCCAGTACGTTGCATATCTTCCCTGTCTGCGGTTACTCAGAGCTGTGAAGCAAAATGATAGAAAGTGTAAAGCTTTACCAAGTAATTTAAGAGATGTTTATTGGTTTGCTTTCAAGTCACCTCTGTGAGCACCACCTCAGTAAAGCTGTAGGTTATTGCAAGGTTAAACAAAGGATGATGCTTGGTGCATGTGCATGAATATGTCAGGATGGAAATATATGTCAATTTTGCAGTCCTGCCATTTAAGGCCATGCAGAGCTCTTCATATGAGGTCAGTTATGCTCCTAATTACGAAGGAGAGAGGTTCAGGAGGTGTACATGGCTGCAGCACTGTCCAAGTAAAGGCTGATTGGCCATTTTACACCAGGAGAGTGTGGCTGAGGGGTACAGGTGTTGAAGGAGCAGAACCAGGACACCAGTCCAAGAACTTCAGGGATAAATGCAGATTCATGCAGGGAGGTAAAAGGGTCTCCTCTATGCCTGCTGCTGGGGACTCCAACACACAGGTCACTGTGGAACAGAGGCTGCATCTGACCTCTCAGAAGACCACTCGCACACCTTGCTCTCCCCATATACAGACCCATCTTATCCAGCCATGCCCGACAGTGCCAGGACCAGGAAATACTCCCTCTAGAGTAAGGAAAGACACTACCCTGCCTTGTCCTCTCCCAGAAAAATGGATAGGGGAAACAGCTGTGCATGTTTTATATCCCTTTGATTCTGTGAGAAGAGAAATGGCTGTTCCCTCAATGCCATTCTGAGACAAGGGAGAGCCCACCAGTGCTAAGCTAGATGCCTTCTCAAGGAGAGAGATGCAACCTTTGCCGCTGAAACGATTCCCAACTGCAGCACACACTCTGGATGGATACAGGCAGTTGCTTTAAAGCTAACTCCCTCCTTGTATGTTAATGCCTTTTGCTCATCAGATGCTCTCTGGACCATGCAGTATACTGAAGGGTGCAGATGACGATTCCAGTAACAGGGGTGTAAGCATGTCTAACATACCTAGCGTGCTTGCATTTCCTAGCTCCACGCTGGGAGCGTAGCCAGCCCTGCACCCGTCTCCCCCTCTCTGACACACACACCGCTGTGTAGTTACAGACTCCCAGGCATGGCTGCGCACCCCGCCTGCAGCGCAAGTCCAGCGGGGTCCGTGATGCAGCGCAGGCAGAGCTGCAACTCAGGAGAGGGGAGGGGGAGGAGGACTGCGGGAAAGGCCATGCCACCCCAGCTACAGTCCTCAGTTGCTTCTTGATTTGCAGCCCAGGCAATGCAAAGGCTTCACCTTGCACATGTTTATCACCATTATTTATTAGTCTACCCAGAATGATTGCAGGAGAGACAACTGGACAGTGCTAATAATTAAGGCAGCCAAATGAAGGTAGAGCCAAGTAGCAATAAGGGGCACGAGAACAGGGAGGGAGAGAAATCTCAGTCTAAAGAGTGGGGTGCCAGCGTCTCTTAGGCACACTATCTTGCTCCATCACCCCATCTCCCTGCAAATACCCATGAAGAGTCAACATGCTGTTTGTTCTCTGACTCAAAGCTGAACGACTTTAGCTCTTCCCAAATTTTTGGCTGCGTAAATGCCCTGGAATCCCTCCCTTCTCACCCTGGGTGAGGCCACTGACAGCCTGAGAGCTGGGTCAGCATCCTGGCTGCCCCATGTTGCCACACCTATGGGTTATATACCAGAGCAATTTTCATGCACAGGAACCCTGACACATGAAAAGCACCTTGAAACTCTGACTGTGCTGGGTCAAACACAACCACCTGGCACTTCATGTCCCAGCTAACAGAGAAATGCAGTGGCCCGAGCACTTCAGACTATGAAGATCAAATTGCCTAATGAGGGGTGTGAATAACAAGAAAGGTGACAATTATGGGTCTATAAACTTCAGTAAATAAGGGCTTAAATGGATCTACTGCCAACAGTTCAGGAATTAGATGAAATCCTGTCTCACCCCTTCCCAGATGCTTTCATTTTCTCCCATGCAAGGTGGAGGGCTGCCCCACATGCAGTTTCTAGAGAAGGCCTGGCTTGGAGAGACTCAATAAAAAACAGCAGAAAAGCCTTCTCCTTTTGGTCAAAGGAGCAAGGATTGCTCTCAGTAACAGTGCTTTCATACTAATTTACTCCTGGTTTACACTACTGTTCAGAAAGGGAGAACTGAGATGTGAGCACTGGTTCCAGTGCCACTCGCGTTTGCAAGGGAGGGACTGAGCATGGTCTGCTTGCTCTGCTCTCAGAACCCTCTTCTCTCCTCCTTTCCCTCAAGTCAGCAGGGTGCTGTCAGCTGGCTTTTGAGGGGACCACGAGAGCAAACCTCCTCAGCCAGAGCCTGTTTAGCTGCTGCAACTAAGCTGTAGCATCTCCTTCAAATTAGAGCCAACGTTCCTATTGCCGTGTAGCGTCTAGGAGCCAGGGAAGTATTGCTGGATTGTCCTTGCTGGGCTGAGATCACTGTTTTCTGCAGCACCTGAAGGTGTCCAGCCAAGGGGGGCCCTTGCTTTGCGTATCGTGCTCACCCTTGGGATTTAGGTCTGCAAGCTTTTCCTGCTGTTCAGACATTAACTCACTGAAAAGCCTGGAGAAGGCAGCAAGGCAGGTGGTGAGGGGAAGGGATTTATGCTGGAGTCGGAGGATAGTATGTATTTTAAGACTGCGGGGAAGCTGTAGGGCGTATGACCTTTAGTAATCTCCCTGCTTTCAGGCTCCTTTCCTCCCCATTGAGAGCCTCTCTCAACTGTTCCCCAGGGGACTTCAAGCGTTGCTATTATATATAATTGCACAAAAAAAGGAGAATGCTCTGGCCCATGAAAGGAATAAGAGGGATAAACTAATTAATTCCAGGCCACAGAAGTGGAAAAGAAAGCAAATACTCGGCAATTAATCAGGGGCAGCTGAGCCCTTCTCTCCTATCAGATATGGCGGGGAAGTGCTAATTGCAGAAGATAAGCCACACAGTGGGATGCAGGAAGCCGCTTTCTGAACTGGGGAAAAAAATAAAGCATTCAGCTGACAGTAAGCAGAGGAGAAGGAGGGGGAGCAATGGGTATCCCTCCGTCACCACAAGCTGTAGTCTGGGAACAGCACAGTGAAAGTGGTCTGGGCCACTCAAAGGGATTTGGGAAGGGCTGGAGTGCTGGAGTGCCAAGGTAGTAGGCATCTGGATGGGGGATTGGACTGTGAAGTCGTCCACCTCTCTATGCTTCACTTCTCTCATCTGTGAAATGGGATTTATGGTTCTTGCCCTGATCTGGCCATGGCCAGAGAGCATGTGATGCTGATCAGACCTCACAGGAGCCTTCATAAATCCTCCAGTATGGCTGGCTCCAGTAAGCGGCTGTGAGGTCAGCAGAGATTCTGTGGCTTTTGGGACAGGCAGCACAGCAGTGGGTTTGGTAGGGTCACTTGAAGCATGCAGCTGCACATGGGCAAAGCAGTGGGTTAGCTGATTTGCTCATGTTTGGCTTCACTGGGCTCGACTTCTGGCTGAGGAACTTGTAGGGAGATTTTCCGAGGTCTTTAATCACTTAAAAGTGCAGAAGTCAGTGAGGTTTAGAGGTGCCAGTGCATCACTAATTTCAAGGAGTTGATAACATTAGAGCTTGGAAAACTCATTATACTCCTCTCTGGATCCGGAAAAGCCTTCATATCTGGGGAAAACCAGGATGCTTTGGTGACCTGGAAGACTGGGAAAAGTGGTTTAGCACCTGATGCCTTTTCACTTGTGCCTTTCCTCACTGTCATCTTGCCTGAGCCTGACCACTCTGCCCCTGAAGGAGAACGTAGGGTGCCTCCACAGATGCAGGGATTGAGAGGGCACGTACAAGGGAGTCAGTGGCTCTTTTGGGCAAAGGCTGTGGTCTGGAACCTCCGCACGCAGGGACTCTAGAGGCCTTCTAGCTCCATCTTTTCATACCTGAATGCCAAATGATCAGGAACAGCCACAGCACTTCACTTGGAGATCTATGCACAATCCTCACCTCTTTGATGTTCCCCACTGAGCTCTCCGAGCCCAATTACATACCGAGACGAACAGGCATCATCACTTTTTTCCTCGGAGAATGGAAAGAAAAGCTCAGCTCCCTAAATGTTATGGGTTGTTGTTGGTTTTCTTCTTCCAAGTGCTCAGATCCCCTGGGGACAGGTCTTTTACATTAGACCCAGGGGGGATTGATTACCAAGTTGTTATGCATGCTTTATTCCTGCCAGAGCCCATGAAAGTTGGACATGTGCAGTGGTGCCTGGGATGGCAGAAGGCACTGTGGAAAACTACATGTATAAACCCCCCTGATGGGAATGTAAATCTGGAATAACTCCCTTTTAGCTTCAGTAGCCACAGATTTACATCTGTGCTAAGAGTAGCTTGGCGCTCCCATATAATTCAAGGCATATCTTCTGTGCAAATAAGCTTCCTAGTTGAGCAGCATGTTTCTGCCTCTTGCTTGGGGGAACTAGGAGGGTCAGTGCTGCTCTGGGCAGCTTTCCTGCCCTGCTACTGTCTGTGCCCGTGCGCAGAATCAAACGTGATCTGGCAGCTGCTGCAGCAGCCCTTGTATTTCGCTGTCCCATCCCTCCCAGGATTTCAACACATTTGCATTCCTCCTGCTCTGAAGATGAACTGCAGGCTGCTTCTCCAACAAACCTTCATTTAGGGGAGCAGAATTCATCAATATTTCATGCAGAAGGGGGAGAGGAATATGTATATGTGCATATATACTTAGAGAAGGAAGAGGTTAGTGCAGTGAAAAGAAGCAGATAAAGCTGAGGAAGGAAGGAAGGAAGGAAGGAGGGGAGGGTTAGAGGATCTGTTCCTTCATTTCACTTGACCTCTCTTTGGTTATGCATAATTGTAGGGAAGGAAAAATCCATGTTACACTGAAGAATCCCTGTTAAATCATTCTTTTATTTGTAGACATCAGTGCTGGCAGTAATTTCATGATAGCCAGGCAGAGACTGCAGATCTAGATAGGGGATGGAAGAAGGAGAGACAGAACAAATGACATGAAGAGAGCAAGAGGCAGCATGAGTGAGTAAAACACATGCACACATGGACCAGGGGGATTTTCAGCAGCAAGACTCCTTCCACTAAAGCCCCTGCAGCCCTTACTCAGCATAATGTAGCCAGTTGAGTGAATACGATGCTTTTAAAACTCTCTGGCAGCTCTTTCATTAAAAGCTTGACCGCGAGGCTGGGTTATAAATAATTTGATATTAAACACACACGTCAAAGAATAGGGTGGGGAGGGAGGGAGATTGTTTTCAAGCAACAGGATAATTATTCGGGTGTATAATTTTAGCTCTAAGCTTCTTGGGGATGAAGAGGCAACACAGGGCGAGGGACTGGTGAAGAGTAATGGTTTCAATATCAGGCAAGGCTGCGTTGGTGCTGGCTGCAGCAGAAGGTGGGGCTGCCAGCTGGCTGAGGTGCTCTCATGTACTGCACAGGCAGAGGCTCTGCTGCCCATGTTTTACAGGATGGGCTCAGAAATGAGTGTCTGGGCTTTCACTCACTGCCCCAGAACATCTGTGTGTGTTCTGTACCCATGCCTGCCCTGAATGCACACACACACATGTACACACAACTTTTCATGCTGCAGATGCTCAAGGAGACTCTTCCAGCCAGGAGTGCTGATGCCCAGGGCTGTGCATTGCAGAATGGGTTTCTGTGGGGTCCAATGTAGCCTGTGCATTAGATGGCTACCTACCGCTGTTGCTGTAGTTTGAGAGCCACTGGGGCTGTTGCACTCCCTCCTGTGCCCCAGGCACACTCACTCACACACTTGTTTACACAGGTTCCTTCATGCTTGGGTCACTGGCCTGTCCCCCACAGCACACACGTGTGCACACACGTGCCTCCTTCTCCCTCCCTGGTCTGGGTGCTGAGCACAGACTCCTCTCTGCTCATGCCATCTCTCGAAGCCAGGGCTCAGTGCTTGCTTCAGCACTGCTTCATGTCCCAGCACTGAGCTTTTCCTCAGCTGGGCTTAGACCAAACTCTCATGACAGCAAAAGCCAGAAGCCTCAGCCCTGGAGCAGGGTCCAAAACCCCTTTCCAGCCTGGGCAGGCTGTGGTTTGGATGACCTGCCCTGGAGATGGGACCAAACTGCATCTGCCTTGTGCTTAGTTGTAGCTGTGGATCAGGCTCCCTTTGGGTTGTTGGTGTTCACTGCCTTGTCCCTAACACACATAAAACATGGGCACAGAATAGCCTGGCTCCCAGAACACCCTACACAGGCCTGCACCTTGGTTCATGCCACTCATGAGCCTCAGCTCAGACCAGTGGCCCCCCATATCTAGGTACCTCAGCTCTGTCATTTCAGCCCTGGAGGGTTTGAAACTCCTCCTATGGCTCTCATCAGTTGTACTGGGGACTGGCCACATTACCCAGTGAGAGAGGACAGCCCTGGGTTTGATCTGGAGATCTCTCAGCCACATCACCATGAGGCTCTGTCCCACCTCAGCCCTGGGATGGAACTGCTTTGTCTACGCAGGCTCATTCCTGTCTCTCTCCACCATGGTAGCTAAGCTCTGGAGAAGACCAGGCTACAAGGGTTAAAAATATCTCTTGGGAGCCAGATCTGCAGTGCTGGAATGTGGTGAAGGAGACAGGCAGCTGGGGCGATGAGCAGCCTTTTGAACCTTGGTGGTGGAGGGAGAAAACACTGGGAGATTTGCAGTGAGCCTCTGTGCTGGCACGCTCCAAGAGGGTTCTGTTGCATGGCATCACCCCTGCAGGGAGCCCAGCCATCTCACTGCCCCACATCCTGGTCCCTGCAGGATGGAGTTGCTGGAGCATGGCCCACGCAGGGTCTTTCCTTCAGTCGGCTTGGCGCAGCATCGTGCCTCCCCAGTGCCCTGTGGGGCTTCTGATGCAGGACAGCACCCACCTCTGTGATGTCCACTGCTGCCCAGCTGTTCACAGCAGCTGGCTGTCTCTGCACAGCCCCAAGCGCTGGGTGCACGGTTACCTTAGAAACTGCTTTCTCTCTTCTTCCTAATGCTTCGTGCAAGTTAAGTAATGGGTAGCAAGAAGCATGCAGGATTCTGCCTCCAACTGAAGAAAAGATCCAACACCCTGCAGAGTGGTGTTATCCCTCCCTGTGAAAGGGCTTCTGGCTCTGCTGACTGTGTGGAAAACCCTGGTTTTCTGCCATAGCTCGGCTGAGGGGACACTGTGGAGAGGGAGGATGGCCTAAGAGTCTTTGGGATGATTGATACTGTTGTGGATGCACTTGTTTCTGAGGCAAGTATTTCTAGCTTGCGGCAGGCATTTTTAACTAAATGTGGATTAACTGAATAAATAAACATACTACACTTGACATTAGATAAACCTGACTCTCATACTTGCTGCAATATGGAAACACTTTTCTCCCTTGTCTGGAAGAATGAGATTGGGAAGGAGTCACATTTGTTCTCTAGATGGCGTTTGGAAATGTGGGTCTGGGTAAAATACTCAATCCTTATTACCTTGGAACATCCAGTTTCTTAAACCCTGGAGTAGTGGCAACAATGGCAACTGATCTCTCCCTATGAAGTAGGCTGGTGTATCTCAGTCTTGCTTCCAGGTAGGAAGAATGGGACAAAATCAAACTACCACTTAAATGCAGCCTCAGCAGGAGATCAGGGAATGAAAAGCAATGAGCACTCGATCAATATTCCTCACTAGTTTTAAACAGGAGTGACCTTAGTCTGTTTAGAAAATGAATAAGCAAAAAGGTCTCATGTCTGTCTTGTGCTGTATTCCGTACCCACCTAAAATGAAGGTTCGACACAAATGTTTATTTACTACCAATTTTTCATTTTTTTTTTTTTCACTGGCTCATTCACCCATGAGATTGGGAATTGGTGTCCATGGAATCTGGGGGAGCTGCAGGAAGAGTGGGGTGGTGTCATTTTGCAGAGCACCTCTTGATGCACGCGAACAGCCTGTGGCAGGCAAACTGGAGGGAGGGGAGCTCGGTGCTGGGGGATGGCTTTTTCTCAGATGCTCTGTGGGTACCGCAGAGCTGTTTGTTTGTTGCAGGTTGGGATTTTATGTTTGCTTTGTGGGTGTTGTTACCCCCCCACCCCCCTGTGCAGATTTCAGCTTCTCCACCTTAGCTGTGTGTGGCTTCAATTACACTGAGCGTTTGTGTAGCTCAGTGTGCAGGGAAAGGCTCCGGATCATTACTGTGAAATGTGTTTGATCTCCTCTCGCTTTCCCATTTGAAATGGAAATAGCTGCTCTTGTCAGCTCCTCAGGTCCCCAAGTAATCGTCCCACCAGTTCCTCCGGCAGCCTCCCTCCCCCTCCGCCACTCGGGAAAGCTAATGACCAGCCCACTCCACCTCAGCAAGAGGCTTTTTTCCCTTTCACCCAGTGTCATTTTAATCCAAATTTGATGATTTTTTGTCTTCCCCTTGCCAGCGAGCTCCACTTTCCAGTGATCCCCTCTTTTGCCCTCCTCCTTCCCCCCCGGGGGCTTGTTTAGCTTTGGCACCTCGCAGTGCAGCAACAAAATTTCCTTCCTTTAGGTTGTGACTTCTCCTCAGGGCTGAGTGGAGAAATAGGAGATCACCTGAAAGTTCACTCCCCCACCCTTTTACTCAGGTCTTCCCTTCCCTGGCATCACTGGCTGAAGGTGGTCCCTTTTGGTGGTGGTGTGTGGTCATCCTCTTCACTGCCTTTTTGTCTCTCCCAGCCGACAACTGTCACCCAGTAGTCCCAATTACTGTATTCCTACAGCTCAAGAGCCTGGAGAAGACCTGTTTATCTGTTGATCTCTCCCCTCGGGGAACCTGTCAAAAGAGGCCTCCTGCCACAACTGCAAGCTGGGGAAAGAGCAGGGAACAGGTTTGGGGGAGGAGAAAAAGGAGATCTTGATTTCCTCTATTAACTTTTTTTTTTTAATTGTTGCAGCATTTGAAAATGTCTAATGCAAAAAGGGCTCCCCACTCTCTCCCTCTAGTGACGTCTTCTTTCCACCCCATCTCCTTGCTTTTTCCCTCACCTTCTTCCCTTTCTTTCCCCTCACAGCCATCACCCATTCGGCTGCTGGACCTGCTTTCTGCAGTATCCATGGCTCCCACAGCATGGGAAGCCAGCAACTGGGGCACATGCACCCCACAACCTGCCCCCAGCTCCACAGCAGGTCCCTGTGCAGGGTTTCCTCCAACTCCACATAAGCACAGGGGAGCAGCAAAGGTTCTGGCTTGGGCACAGGAGCAGGCTGCCTGTCTGCTGCAACCCGGCAGCCCCGTATTCACCTCCACAGAACATAATTAACGCTGCTCATGAACGCTGTTATCTGAAACGTGGAAGAAAAATGAGCTGTGGGGAAGGGAGACGGGAGAAGAAAAAACAATCAAAAAGGAAAAAAAACCCTTTCCTTGTTTTTTATTGGCAGCGTAGTGAGGCAGCAGATGGGCAGCCAGCATCCTGTGGTCCTGGCAGGCGCAGCCCAGCTGCCCTGTGCTGCATCCCCAGCACTTGCTCACAGCCAGGCAGGGTCAGGGCCCCCGCACACCCTTAGGGGCTTGGAGGGCACGCTGCTGCTCAGCAAAGCAGGTTGTGACTGATGCCTCCCTCCTACTGGGAGGCCCTGGCTGCATGTAGCATCCTCCTCCTTGTGTGGGAGACCATCCCTCCCTCCCTCTCTCCCTCTCCTTCCAGCACAGGAACCTCTCTCCAAGGAAAAGATCCCTCCCTTTCTCCAGAAATAGGTGTGTTCGCCTGCCTGAAGTACGTGTAAGGTTCTGCACACTGCAGTGCATACAGTGTTATTTCACATGCAAGGTGCTTTCCTACTCAGGATGCACACTAACTTTTCTGACTCCCTGGTGTAACTGTTGTTGAACACGAGGCCCCACCAGCCACTTCTAGCAAACAGTTTGTCTACTTTTTGAAAGAGTATGGTCATTTTACTTCCTTTCTCATGGCTCTGCATACTCTGTCTTAGTGGTTTCCCCCAAAGCAGGCAGTTCCCCCTCCAGTGGCAGCGTGGGGATGCTGGTCCTTTCCTGCAGGATGCAGGATGCGGATGCTGAGCCCCAGCGTGTGGGGATGTGGCCCTGTGCTCCTCTTGAGATGTCCCCAGCCAGCGAGTGCATCGTCTCGCTGCGCTCGCCGTGTCACACTGCTCAGCTGAATTCACAGGAGCCTGCTGTGGGCTGCCCCTCCAGTCCAAACCAAACCTGATAATTGATGCAGTAATCCTCTGGATTCCCTCATTAACAGCCGCTAATGGTCGGCGTGTTAGCAATGAGCACTGTGAGCAGGACCAATTCAATTAAGCCTCTAATAAACCCATTGTAAACGGCAATAACTACAGAGTTCAAAGGCAGGATTACGGAAACTCTGCGCTATGGTTTGTGACAGCAGACGGGGTGTACGACTTGCTCTGATTAATTGACTGCGATGGACTGAATGACTTTCTTGGAAACCCTTTGCACTGGCTGGCTGGTGGGAAGGCTGGGTAGGCTATCCAAGGAAGGAGGCAGGCAAGGCTGTGGTTCCTGCACAAGCTCCATGTGCTCCCATCCTACCTCCAAGTGAGGCAGCACGCAGGGTTGGGGTCTAACGTACCCACCGCCTCAGTCTTTCAGCCGTGGGCCCAAATGCGTTGGCCCAAGTCCAGTGCCTTTATCTTCCCATCTCAGTATCTGCACAGCACATCCATCGCGACTTCCATTGATCCCTTCCCCTCCTTCCCAAGGATGCATCCCACCTTTGCCAGCGCAGCGAGGCTCAGCGCTGGCTGGCAGCTCCCTTGTTACAGCTGGGCAGTCACGGATAGCGGATAGCAGAGGTGACTCTGTGAATTATTCAAGAGCACATCATGGTTTCCTTGCACACTTAATTTGAAATGATTTGGCAGGTGATTTCTATAGATAATTCGTGACCTGTCACTCATCCAGAAAGACTTTGCAGTCAGCAAGACTAGGCAGAAGTGTTTCATTGAAAACTTCTTCATCCTGAGGGTTGTGAGTGTTATTTCTTTGTTGTTTTGCTATTCCCTGGATAAAAGTTGAATGAATTTTGTGAAATTCTTTTTGAGAGGGTGTGGGAAAATTTCACTATGAAAAGTATTTCACTTCAGAAAATGCTGGAATTGCATTTGAAAATTTCTGATTAGAGATTCTTCTTCACTTCTTTTTTTTCACATTATTTTATGATGTGAAGATTACATGTGCTGACATCATCAAGCTGTAAAAGGTAATAACCTAAGACTGGAAAAATAAATCAAAATGAAATGTGAGAACTGAAAACATAATTTTGAAATGTTTAAATAATTGAAACATTACCAAGTTCTATTTATTGAGAAACACAGGCATATTCATTTCTATTTCTAATTGTTGTAATTAATTTCATTCAGCATTTGAGCTGATTAGACTGGACAGGTAGGCCACATAATAGGTTTTTGTTCTCTTGTTGGATGTGTGTAATTCCTAGAATCAAGTTTCTCATGCAAATCCCAACGACAGAGAGACTGAAATCTCTCATCATTCTCACATCTCCTGTAGGACTCATTTAAACGTTTCTGCTTCTGCAAACACACGCACGAGTGAACTCATTTCCTAGAAACCTGGTGAAAATGACCATAGATGGGGTACTAACATACAAAATGATTTTATAATTGAAATGAATGTTTCCAGCTGATTATTTCCTGCCTTTAATTTTTTTTTTTCATGCTTCCTTGGGTTCTACAACCTCCTGGTTCTACAACCTCCAGACTTGGCAACCTTGCAAATGCACCTTGAATGAACCAAGAGCTCAGCCCAACACGGAGGGAGATCTCGGCCACATGAATTGCAGAGCTCCCAACATGCACTTGGGCAATCCACTGGCTCACAACCCTGTTGGCTGAAGCAGAAGGTCAGACTTGAAGATGCGAGGGTTTAACAGTTGAGTTTGCCTGACCAAGGATGAGTCAGGCAGGAGCTGTTAGTAATAGAGAAGCAGCATTGACAGGCTTGATCTGCAGTCAATCTCAAATGCTTCTGATTCAATTGGACTCTTTCCTGTGCCAGACCAGGGATCACAATACCTGTGATGGGCATGGGATGGAAATGCATCATCATTCAGTTCTCCTTCCAGGCATGATAGTACAGTTGCCTTCTATGGACAATTCCCAATACCCAGAGAAGTAGGAAGAGCTATTAGCTCTTGGTGATCCTGCTCCAGGTGGCATTTCAAGGTAATGGCTCTCTGGCACCTCCCTTGTGTGGGGAGAAGCAGCCAGCTACTGCTCCATCTGACTCAGCCCAGGAGAACAGTGGTCTTTTATCCTCGGCTGGTACTGCCCCAAATAGAGCTTTTAACCTTCTTTTTAATGCATGTAAATCTAAAAAAAAAGTCTCTGTAAGTTTCCATAAAAACACAGGGCCTTCACATAGCAAAAGAGAAAGAGGGAAGGAGAAGAAGACTGGAAGGAAAGCAAGCCGGTCCCAACACAGCACCAGGGACCTTGGTTCCACTTGCCACAAAACTTACGGACAGGTATAATTCTCCTCACTTCACTCATGAGAAAGTGAAGCTCTCTCACACATGCTCTCACTCTTTCTCTTTTCCTGTACTCAGTCATTCTTGCTGCAAGTTTCTTTAAATTATAATCAGATGGTCTTCCATATTCTGGAGGACCCCTTTGTCAGAGGAATTCCTGGGAATATAGTCCCTGTCAGATGAAACTGGGAGTTGAGTAATTTGATGAAATTGAGTAAATTATCAAAAGACTGACTAAAGATATGATTCTCTGTTTGTAGTAGAAATCCTGTTTACCGGCAGCTATTATTAAGGAACTTTATAGCCAAATATTTATGCTTGGACATTCATGCTCTTGTATTTTATTTTCTGTCAAATAAGACTCTGAATTTATTAATATCATGATCTGTGTGTGCCTCACTGGGAATTCAGACCTTGGTGTGCTTGCTACCCTTGACCCTGGAGATCCCACATGCGTAGGCACTATTTAATTTCTCCAGATCTGAGCGTACGCGTGGCTGTTAGCCATGTGCAAAATCCCTGCCATAACACATGGGAGGGAGGGCTGCAGCGCTGAGAGAAGTTCTCCTTGCGTTGGAAAAGCTCAGCCCTGGATGCGGCACAAGCATATCAGGAATCAGGGCAGAACGGATCGGGGGGCGGGGGCAGGCAGGACTGGGACAAAGCATAGGGAGGTGAGTGCATGACAGCAAGGATAACGCTGAATAAGCAGTAACCTTGCCTCTGGGTGCCTGTCACCACCTCCAGTTTCTGTCTTGTCTTCTTTCCCTTTTCCTTCCTCGAATTTCCTGCACCCTTTTGTTCCCTTAATTCTTGCTCCTGAAGAACACCACAGCATTCATATGTAAATAGCACCGAGCACTGCAAGAGGGAGTGTGTCTGAAGGAGAAACACATGCCATCCTCCTCCCCTTGCATTTTCCACTCCCGGTGGGCTCTTCTCCTCTGGGAAAGGAGGCAGGGAGAGCACGTGAGTGGGATGGAAAGATCCCACTCTTGGCCTCCTCCTGCAGTTCCTTTGCACCTTGGCCTCAGTGGTCCCCGCTTCTGCTGTTAGCGGTTAAAGCTGTCATCTCTCCTAGTGCCCACGGGGTGCTGGGCGGTGGGTACTGCCCTGCACCGGTGTCACCCCAGGTACCACTGTCACAGCCATGAGCTGCAAGGCTGTCCCATTCCTTCGACACGAATGTGATGACTGTCATAGCGCCATAGTTTGTACAGGTCTGAGTCAAGCCACACACAGGCATACACATGGAGTGATTTTTTAATTTACTTTTTTTTCCCCAGAAAAGGGATTTTCAGGAGAAGTCTCCCCCGGGGGACTGGAAACAGAATTTCTTCATGTGTAGGCAGTGTGCTGGCAGTTTTTTGTCACTTTCATTCACTCCCTAGATAGGTTACCGGGGGCTGAGAGCTTCTGCTTCTCTCTTCCCTGTCATCCCTTAGCCAGATAATCAGCTCCAAAAATCAAAGATTTGTGTCCTGCAGGTCAGTGGAGCAAAGCCATGTAGTCCAGCTTGAAAAAGGAGCAGAGATCTACTTGGACAGCTTTCCTATTCCACTGTGTACTGACGCATTTATTCTCACCACACTCCATAGTCCAAATTTCATTTATTCAGCCAATGGCAACCCAGCTGTCTGGGACCTGAGCTGTATTTTCTTGCAGGCTTGGTATGATGTCCCCCCTCTTCTCTGCCATTCCTTGCCCCTTGTTGAGGAGCAGGCTCTGAATTTGGCACAGGTTCAGGAAGGTTTCACACCAGCTACTCACCCTTTCAGTCAGTGCTGCCAGGGTGTCTGGGCTGAAATATCAATGCACCTGGTTGGAGACACCTTTTGGAGCATGAGTGATGGCCGTGCAACATGGATGGTGCATTGCTCCATGAGGATGCCCAGCCTCTGCCATGGCTTCCCTAACAAGCACTAGCCCATGCCAGAGCACTGCAGGGTTATGGAGTGCGGCAACACCTGCAAGCCCTGGGCAGACCCAGCGTGCCACAGTGGGAAACGCTGGATGTTCCCTGGGCTCAAAACTTGCCAGGGCCCGAGGAAGATGGTGAAGACACAGAAGACCACAGCCTGGGGACAGACCCTTTACAAACTGTGATACTGATGCCTAACCCCGTGCCCCTCAAAGGCCAGTGCCATTTGTGGCCCATGCAGTTTAACCTGACTTCTTTGACAAAACCATGCTGTTCTGTGGCACCCCAGTAGCTGAACAAGAAAAGACATGGGACTCCATGCCTAGGATGTCACCTTGGCTTTTTAATGTCTATACATCGCACCATCCCATCGTGATACTGCCCAGAGATCCTGGAGGAAATGCTTTGGGATTGGAAAAAGGTTAAAGGTTAAGGGGTGCAGTTGGCACCAGAAACGTTTTGGAAAGCAGCTTGGATTGGTGGCACAGACATGTTCCTTGAGAAGTAGAAAGACCAGCAAGAAAACATTTCAGGCAGTGCCTGCTGAAGGGTGTATCCTTCACCCATGAGCACAGGGAAGCTGCTCACATGGATGAATGGGCACCAAAAACGCTATAGTCTTACCTGTCGCTGTCACCCACTCAGCTACCCTGGTATAGGTAACATTAGGAGGTCAGATGTTGACTGTCGGTAACCGTTTTGGCTTTTGTCATTAAAGCTGCTGGTCACTAACATATCTATATGACGGTGGGCCCCGGTCCAGAGTGCCTTCAAGTCAAAGGACACTTTCCTATTGTGGTTAGCTAGTTCTGGCTCCAGCACATTCCTGGAAAGACAGCAACACCAGGCCCCGTACCATCTGTGCTTTGGCTGCCAAAGCGGCTACCCTAGTTTGCTTCTCTCCCTGCCCACGCAGACAGGGCCCAAGGAGCCACCATCCTGCGGTGAGCCTGGCTTGGCAGGCGATGGAGCCTTTGCTGCGGGATATTGGACTGATGCCAGGGAGATGGTAAGGAGAGCAGTGGAAAAGGTGGAGGGACAGGAGTAAAAGATTTCATCCTGCAGTGGGGTTTCGATCAGTGTATGGATGAGTGGATGGCTGGATGTAACGCAGAAAAGCCCTTTTGTCTGCAGTGTATCCGAGATGAGTGAATGTGAAGGAGCAGCTTGTGAAAGGATATTTCCCTGCAGCAGGGCTGAGCACAGCCAGCACAGCTGGATGCAGGAATAGGACGTCACTGCCTCTGGTTGTGCTCCGAGTGAGGGATGCAAGCAGGCTTTCAGGAAGATGTGATTCTCAGCACTGTCAGGTGCAGGAAATGCCCATCCATTAGGAAAGAAGCAGCAGCTTTATGCACTTCATGTCAGTTACTGATTTATAGTGATTTATATCAACAGCTACAACCTGTATTTACATAATATTCCTCACAGGACTGTCAGGGCTCTGTACAGGAGAGAAAAAAATGGTCTTAGGCTAAAATCGTAAGCCCCGTAACCTGGGAGAGTCAGTTTCTTTCCATAACTCTGCCAAAGCCTCCCTCTGTTGATTTAGAAAGGCTGCTTTAAGCTTAGCCCTTCATGCCTGAGTTTCCCCAGCTCTGAAATGGGGACAATAATGCTTTTTGTCTTCACATGGAGGGGTGGGTGATGGAAACTCAATGAGATGTGCTCAAAAAAAAAAGAAAAAGGTTTAAGATCTTGGAATAGAAAATGCTGGGCTTCTAGCAGTAACATCCCTAGGGTGAAAGAGCATACTAAAATCTTTAGTAATCCTGGCTTGCTCTGGGCCTGTCTCTGATGAAGAGACACGCTATCTCAGGCTGGATGAGAGGGAGGTGCGCAGGCCAGGATGCACTCCTTCAATCACTGCTGTTTGCATGTCCTGATATTTAATGAAGCAAAAAAGAACATGTTAGGGTCACAACTCCAACAACAAAGATAGGGCTGTCAGGGACCTGGCATAGCTTTGATTTGTGACCAGAAATTGAGATGCATTCCTAACAGACCCCTCCTGCCTGTAGAGTATGAATTCACCTGTTGCTGTCAGAGCCCAGATGCTAAGAGGCTCTGCTCCTCTATGCCGGACCCCTCACTGACACACCCAGTCCCTTTGCAAGGTGCTAGAGAATGGGAAAGGGGTTAAGTGGCTCACAGGGAGTGAAGGTCCCTGTTGCCTGGTCGAGTGGTTTGTGGGAGGGGAGGGCTATGTCAGTAGTTCCCACTGTGATTGTTTCTCATCTAAATACAGATTTATTTAGTCTTGGGTTTAGATCAGAATCTTCTTTTTTTAATGCATGCGGACTGCCTTGCGGCTTCAGGACTCCTGGACTAGTCTAGGTTTTGGTTTGGTTTTTTTAGCCTCACTGAATTAACTAGCCATGTCAGAACATTAGACATGATTTAGTGAAGCAGAACCTGAAGGAGACACTATTTCTTGCTCAAGATGGCAACAGTTGGACTCTCCCTATATGAGCAGGGAAAATTAGTGGAGTTTCCTCTATTGTGCCAGGTCCAGAGAGGAATCTCTCTTCTAATTACAGTATGACAGAGAAAAACCATGGTCAGTAAGAACAGATTTGTCCAGCTCAACAGATCTCCCTTTATCTTTAAGACCAGATTCTGTCACCCAGAAGAAAATACTTGTCTGAACCAGGCCTCTTAATTATTCCCTTTGTGCAGTTCTGGGAGAAGCACCCCAAGTTTAAGCTATTTGATGGCATTCCAGCCTGCTCTGGCTCTTACACTGTCTGCAGTCAACAGCCTCCTGGCGGCTGCTGGCTGCAGTGAGCCAGCAGCTACACATGTTTTGGCCCACAGTGGACTGTGGTGAAGATACGGGAGTGTTATGTGAGGCTGCATTACGGTGATATTAGATAATGGCGTTTTGGATAGCAACTCTTTGCCAGGCACAGGGCTATGCGGCTCAGAGCACCATACTGGCTCTGCATCACCAGAGATGCTGAACAGATGAAAGGCCTTTAGTCCATATGTCTTCAAGTTGGCCACAAGTAGGAAAATATTGATTTGTGGTGACAAATGTAATTTCTAAATTAATTGAAGAAAGATACCATTCTGCCTCAAGCTGTTCCATTTGCATAAGAATGAGTAGATCACCTTAAACAAGAACAAAGAGACCCTATACATAGTGAACTGTGAAAAAAACAAATTAGCTGGAGGTGGGAGAGCTGAACAGCCACTGACAGGACAAAATTAGCTAGTCTGGATCATAGCTGTTACTGAAACAACAGAGAGAAATGAAAACAAACCTTTTAAGAAAATATGGATTTTTCTCAGGAAAATACACTCACAAAGTACGTCTTCTACATTTCATTTGATTGATAAATGACCTAATAAAACATGCAGCAATATCTGCCATTAGCTAACTGTCCAGTTGTTGGTGCAGCCATAATGTACACACGGTAATCTGCAGAACATCATCTAGCAAAAATGTTCCCATCTACAGTTTCTTCCATAGGTCTATTTATGCATATTGAAATGTTTATGTCCACGCAAGATACAGGTTTGACAAAGTATGATCTTTGGCATGTTGCCTGCATAGCTTATAATCTGCTATAGGCATCTGATTTGGCAAACCTTAACTATGGGGTGTTGTACATACAGTCCTCTAGGCTATAGCTTTGCTTCAGCAATTCCCAGCTGACAGCAACAGACGCCGGCAGACGGAGTTCTGACCTCTGCAGAGCAGCAACACAACCTGCAAACATCCCTGGGTACACGTGCACGCCCTGCAGCCAGGCCTGGGTGGGCAAAGCTCCCCTAGCCCTGGTAAATCCACAACTGGCACAATTCAGGAGCAAGATTTTCTAACTGCGTCCATATGCTACAGCCTCCCACGGCAACACTTTTCCTTGAAAAATCTCTGGAACACATGTTCAGCACAATTAGCGGATGCACTTGTCTCATGTACGGTCTCATAGGAGGTCTGTGGCAGACCAAGGAGTTGGACCCAGGTGCCTGGGATGGACCTGAATTCAGGGCTCCAGCTGGGTGGTGCATCACTGAAGCAGACCAAGGTGACAGCTCGCAGCAGAGTTTAGGAGCTGCTGCTTTCTGGCTCTAGCACACAGCTCGTCCTCCAGCTTCCTTCCTCCACACGCAGAGCCTCTCACTTCATGTCTAAACTCTGGTAAAACTATTCCTGGCTGCCAAACAGGCAAATTTCATAGAGATGAGGGAAAAAAAAATCTTATCTTTTTTTCATGGCGAATGTTTGCTCAGCTCTTTTTCTGACTATGACTAAGAATATTTCATACTCAAATAATCCATCACACTTAATGCTGTTAACTTTTCAATACCAACTGTACAACCCACAGAGCATACAGAAACCCCTTCTGGGATTCTTTATCATCATAGCAACAACTACAGAAGATATTTGTCCTCCTGCTGAAAGGCATTTAAACCACGTGATCATCTAAAGCCCTTCCAGCCCTTTTCAGGCCATGAAAGATTAAACTGATTCACAGGTGAGACAAATCCTCATTGTTTCTCCCTTTGTGTGCTTCTTCTTGGGAGTTTCTTTGTAGAAATAGGGTGGGTGGGGGTATTAACCACTTCAGAGAGGTGGCAGGTATAAAGGGAAGCAGTAGGTGACCCTTCAGCTAATGTCCTTCTGAAACCACCTTGCTCTGCAGTTTGTTCATTGCTGCAGTGCCCCACAGCACCTGTGTTCTAAGCTGGGGTAATCACTGTCTCTGGAGCTGCTCTGGGCACTGGGAGGCTGCTCTGGGCTTGGGAAGCAGGGAAGAGAGAAAGGCTGCCACTGACATGCAGTGGCTGGAGAAACTGCTGCTAGTGGCTACCTGTTGCTCTTCCCAAGCCCTCTGATCTGCTGCTGTAACTGTGTGCATACTGAGTGACTATCCTGCTCCTGGGCTGGAGAAACAAATCTTAGGTTTCAGAAACTGTCTGGCTATGCTTGTTTATTTTAGCAGAGCTGAGCTAGGGAGTGCCAATGATGCTGCTCTGCATCACGCTGATCTGCTCTGCTGGCAGGTCTGGAGTGTGATGATTTCTTAGTCTCCCTGAGCTGTACCCAAAGTGTGTCCAAGTGCAGGCTTTGGGGGTACATGTGATTTCAATCCACTCCTGGGTACACAGATCTCTCTGGGTGAGGCTGGCACTGCAAAATGTGAGTGCACAGGCCTTGCTGTGAGTGACAAAACTTGCACATGAGAAACTAGGGGAGTGTGTGTGTAGTTAGCAGGTGGACAGGCCGTGCCCTGGCTGTGCTGGTAGTAAAAGCTGAGCTTACCCAGCTTGAAGATCCAAAGAGGGTAACTGTTAAGCTGAAAGGAGTTTCAGGTTCTTCTTAAGTGTAAATACTCCTGGGATGTGCAGCTTATGTATGGCTCATCTCTGCCAACCACAGCGATTCATCCAGCAGATCCTTTGCGCAGAAAACCTGGACATTTCTTGAATGCCAGAAACCTGCTGTGCCTTTACGACAAATCTGAGTGTAAATCCACAGCTTTACCTCAAAAGAGAGCATTTCATTAGCACAACCTCTCCCAAATACTGACTTCTAGGCTGACCTTAAATAGATTTAAATAAATATTTGGGATTAAAACAGTCCTGAGGAAGGCTGGCTGCTTGACAGAGTAAGCAGGAGTCTAATTCCTGTCTTGCCTAGATCCCTGCTGCTGTGGGCCAACACTGCCATTTTCCTTCTGAATGGAGCCCAGCAAAGCACGACTGTTTCCCTCACAGCTGAGGCGGGGGCAAGCAGATGAGCATGGACCAAACTGCACAAGGAGCCTGTCCCTCATCCAAGTGCTGCCTCACTGCAATAAGGTCACTCTGACATCTACAGGAAGCTCTCAACTGCTTTAAATGCTGCTCTCCTGAGCAGGGAGGATTGTGATCAGACCTGTGAGACTTTCTCAGGAAGGAGTCGCACCAAACTGACTCTCTTGTCCTTTGAGAACATTGTGCTCCCTGATTTAAGTGTCCTGCAACTCTCTCATATAAATCTGGCTGTGATGCCCATGGGTACGATTTATCCATAGGCTCCAGTATGATTCTTGCTGTGAGAAGTCTCTTCAGGCCTGACTTACAAGCAGATGCTCAGCTGAAGGTGAGGTGGGTCACTCTGTCCATTGAGGCTGTGTGGGTTCCAGTCAGACCCTGAAGGGAAGGCAGTTTTGGCTGGGTCCTGAGTGATGACTGAGCACAAGGGTGGGGATGTAGGGAGCAACTCCTTTAATCGTATTCTGAAGCTATACATACTCCTTTCATCTTCTGGAAATCACGCTTGCTTGGCATAACCAAACCTGCAAGACCTTCTCTTTGAGTTGCTGAATGCCTGGAGTTGCAGGTTGTGTGTTTACAGGGAGCAGTAGGACTTAAACTATCCAAACTGTTAAATGCAAACCATTAGGTAAAAGGTATGAAGAATGCTGTAGGTCACTCCAGTGAGTATCACTTTAAGGCACTGACAATTAAACTGTTGCAAGTTTAAAGTGTTTTCTCAGTTTCAGAATAAAAAGGGAGATGTACTTTGGTAGCCCTTTCTGTAGAAGGTGTGTTAAGATCTTTCTCTTTAAGTCAGTAAAGGCAAAGGCCTAAGTAAAGACATTTTCAGGATCCTGTTGTGTTAAACATTTTTCTTATCCTGCATAAAAGATGACCCTTTTCACTCTCCCACTTCCTCAGAGCAAGTATAAAAGCTGCCAGCTCAGGTGCCCGCTGCAGGGGAGGGGGAAAGAGTCACGGAACAGGAACCAGAACAGCTGATACAAATTACCTTTCAAATTGGAGCAAATGCTCCCAGAAATGTCACCTATTAAAAGATCAACTAATAAGTTCCTGCTGTAGCCCAAATAGCTCAAAAAAAAAAAAAAAAAAAAAAAAAAAAAGCAAGCTGGTAGTCTTCAGGCCCAGGTTTTTTGTGAGCTTTGCAATCTGAGGTTTGTCAGTTTTGTACTTAGGACAATTGATGAGGCTCTGGGTAATATTTATGACAAAAATCTCTTAGATCCCTTTGAAAACCTGGACCTTTAAGAGCTGAGAACAGACATGTGACTCCTTCCCCTTGCCAAATCAAAGATGAAAACCATAGCAGATAGCCAGAGACCGCTGGATGCCAGGGATGGGGGAGTGCTTTTCTGATTTTTCACCTGCTGATTTGGTATATGTTAATTTGAAAAATGCAGTAAGCCTCCCAGTGCACTGGAGCCTGAAAGAGCAGTATGGTTTTGATGAGGTCACACTTAACACTGTGTATGCTATTCCTACAGCTTCCAAGATGAACATCCCTTGGCTGCAAAAAGCTCTAAAATAAGTATAGTTTGAGTGCATCCTAATGGGTAGATTTTGTTTTCTCTGAGTGACTCCTGATCACTTTTCAAAGTCGTATGTAATCACCATGGAACCTATAATTTTCATAATTATAAATATTGGCTATTTTAAGGTTTATGGAATCTTCCTGTCACACATTTGTTGTTTTCCCAGTTAACTCCTGATGCCAGCTGTGAACTTGGAAGGTCTGTACCTTCCTGGCATGGGTAAGGAACTTCTTGGTAAAAAGATATTTTAGCTATGAAAAAAGCCTATCAAAGAAGGACTAACTGGTAAAACATACCTCTGTAATTAGTAGGTTCTTAGAGCTAATGATAGTGAGGCCAAGCCCTAAATTGTAGGCCATAAAGTCCAAAGGCTGCTTGAGTCCAGCTGGTTGATAGGATTATGCCTATTTGTGCAACTCCTGATTGTAGCTATAGTTGAGTCTCTTAAACTTCTGGTTACCTGTTTCCTGACCCAGGGCAGCTGCTGTTGTGGCTAATGCTGAATTAGGTATGTCTGAATGAGGTCTATCTACAATAGCCTGGCATGAGTAAATCAGGTTTTCCTGGTCAAGTCCTCAAAGCATCCTTGTGAATTAGTACAGTAAGCAGCAGGGCCTGCCAGTAGGGTGCTAAAGAAATATTAACACATCACAACGTGTTAACGCCAATCATATCATAACAGAAAGTAGCAAGTCCAGGTAGGCATGCAAGGAAATGCAACACCTCTACACAAAGGGTGTGCAGTTTGGTTAGGGAGAGCACTCCAGTTTGGATGTCACAGCAATCTGCGTCACTCATCCGGTAATTAACATAATTTTCTGTCTGCTCCTATCATACTTGGCACAGAACCCAGCTGTGGTGGGCTGGCGGCCTTCAGCTGCTGATGGAGGGGTCTTGCTGTTGGGGTTAGACTGTTGCCCACACAGCCTAGTTTAAAATTACTACAGATGTTTCTGCATGGGTGGTAGTTGTACCGGTACATTGCAGTGCAGATGTGTCTGTCATAAGGAAAGGGTTAGAGGGTTACATGTGTTTTTTCTCCTGAGGAGTAGGATGGTAAGATGAATGGTCGTTTGAACACAGTTACAGCTTTTTGTGTGGGTGAATTGCTGACAGTGTTTATTGTAAGACATTCCACGTGGGGGAGGAGTAGGACAGCAGAGACTCTTCTGTCTCCCTCCAAGCACCATGGAACACTGCCAGAAGATGAATGCTTCTGTACCTCTGTCTTGCTACCCTCTCTGACACATATTCTGTATAGAAGCAGCATTGATGCAGACTCTTACAGAGCCACCCAGGAGGCCTTGTGCAACTGCACCCCATGTTCCATGTGAACTGAGAGCCATATTTGAGGTAAATTGCAAGCAGGATGAATACAAGTGGCTCTGGTCTTGTCTGACACCAGACCCATCCAGTCACCTAAGTAAAATGAGCTAAGACCTAAATCTAGCTATGACATGAAAAGAATCGTGTTGTTTACTCAGCACTGTATGCAGAACATGCATCTTGGTGCTCTGCTGTTTGTGTTGGATAGAACCAGACTTCTCTCGCAGGATGGTCGCCATTTGCCTTACTGATGTAGTATGGAAAATAAGTAGACACTGGCACTCCATTGATCTCCAAAACTTTTGTTCTAGCATTTTGACAATATCTGTTGCACCAATACTTGACTTGGTTGGGGTGCTTCCTGGAACCATTACCAAACTACTTCACCTGCGATGCCTGAGTTGGGTTATTCTCAAGCTACCACTCCAGGAGGGCTTGGTTGTCCTGTGGCCAATCTGCTGGTCCTGTAAGGATGCCTTGGTTATCTTAGAGTGAGTGGCCCATCCTGGAGGGCAGCATGCAGTAGGAGGGGACATCCCATGCCATCCTGGGGATGAGAGGATTTGTAGTCCAGACTGTGGCAGAGAATTTTGACTTGTCATCTGGGAAGAAGCAATTGTTTGCCACCACTTTTCCCTCCAGATCCTCTCCAATACAGGAACGAATAATTTGTTCTCCCTCTCTGTAGTGATGTTTCTGCCAGGGGCAGCATAAAAGGGAAATAACAGGGTATATGGAGCCAAGAGGCAACAGAGTGTCTGTGCTGTGCCAGACAAACCAACCCAGTGCAATATATTAGGGGAGGGCTAGAGCCAAGAACTCTAATTCACAGTGGCTATGATGCATCGTGTCTCCAAAGGCTTGTACAAAGTCTCCCCTTCCTCAGATCAGCCCTCTTCTGTGAACAAAGTAAAACTCGCAAGGCTCTCAATATTCCCTGTACACATTTCTTGGGGAGCATAATTCTCGCTGTGAACATTAAGCCTCAAAGCTGGCTCAACGCAGGGTAGAGAACAAGGTCATGGTCCTTCTGCTCCCCGTCCCCTGACATTCTCGCTTGACTGAAACAGTGGAGCTAGATGCTAATAAATCAGCAATCAGCCATGCCTTTCTGAATAATCTTCTGTTCCCCTAAATTATCTCTTCCATCTAATACTGGTGATTTCATACAATTAATGCTAGAGAAGGAAAGGTTCAGGATTCATGGCCTATAGGAATGCAGACTTTTGCTATGCAAGTTTCCTCTGCATCTGAAAGAACTCTGCCTTAAGTAATTGTTGCCCTGCTTTTAGGATTACTGCTGGAATAAGTTAAAACAGACAAAACGAGTTGCCTGATGCATGGCAGAGGGGCTGGAGCCATGAGGTCTTTCCGTTCGCCTCCCTGCGCTGATAACGTCTTACACAGGCAAACCGCGCTAATCCCAGAGCGGCTGGAAATCTCGCTGGGAAGGACACTGCCTGCCACTCCTCTATAATGGAGATGGAGCATTTAGACACACGCAGGCTTACATAATTTTCCTGACTAAGTGACTTCCTCTTTGATAATGCATAAATCAGATGTACCTTAAACTGCTGTCCTGTTTTCCTGAAAGCCTAGGCAAAGCTGTGCAAGCTGGGAGTAATGATCCCTTGATAAATGAGGGAACTCAGCTTCCCAGGCAGGGGGGAAATGGTGCAGGTGACATTCTCGTGAAAGACAGAGAAAGCCTTTGCAAAGGCTTAACCTATACCCCTCATATTGGTTTGGGTTACAATGCAGTATTCAGGTGGAGGCAGAGGATGTTTTGGAGGGGACAATTTCTGCCCTGCTCACTTGAAGGAGAGGACAATATGTGTGTCTAGGGAGTGTAAAGCAGCTGTACTTGCTGAGCTACAGCATGGTGACAATTTCTCTGGCCCCTTCAGTGAATATCTGCTGTTTTCTGTCAAAATGCTCATTATTCTAAAAGGATGGATTTGAAATCTGTTGGTGTATGGGTTTAGGGAAACATTAACTGGTGTGATGAACATCTGGCCAAATGACACATAGGCAGAGATGCTACGGTTTCCTACACAATATCCATGCAGAAGTGGTCATACTTTATCCGAAGGGAATTGTGTTCAAGAGCCAGTAATGAGTCCATAGATCTCATGAGTTTCATTTGTAAAATGTATTACCAGGGGTTATAAAAAGGCTGCAAATTGAAGCCATGCTGCTGCATTTGTTGAGCTTCGTTGGGAAAAGGGCAGCTGTCACCAGCTTCCTAAACTCAGCTTCAGCATGGAAACAGGGACCGTTGGCAAAAGTGGTGGCTTTTCTCTCTCTTCTGTCGTCTTCTCTGTTTTGCCTCTGCCTGTGGTGTTAACTCTCAGTGACAAAGGTGAAGGGATCTTTTTGACCTGGGTTTTCTCTGTCTCATTTTGGAAGGCTCATTGTGTCTGCTTTGGATCTTGCTCAGATGTAAACTGTTTATCTCATCATAGATGTAAAACACGAGGCTTTATGGATGTAGGGTCTGTTCTTTATAACTCCTTGGGTAGAAGGTTTAATCCTCTCTTAAGAGTGAAGAAAGGCACACAGATAGAGCTTCAATGCCTGACTGGAGGCCTAATTACGGGTAAGGAGTAAGCTTGAGATTAAAAATAAGGTTTGAATTCAGCCCCTTAATGAATGCTCCTAGATCTCGCTGCCTCATTTTATGCAGATGTACAAGCAGCATATGTTTTACACAACAGACTCATAGTGTTGACTCATTGGAAGGAACAGAAAAGGGAGTGTTTCTGTGTTACCCACTATCTGCCTTTTGCGACGCACTTTCCCTGTTTCTGTACCTTAAACGCCCTCCTCACTGTGGTCTCAAAGTGTGCGTGTGTTCGTGAAGCACAGGCTTTCTAGCCAGATGGAACTCTATGCAATCGCACTTCAAAGGAAGGGGTAAAGATGGAGGGGGAAGGAGGGGATTTTGACAGGATGGAGCCGGTTGTGGAATCTGCCCCCTTGCCCTAGGAATGGCGCAGATGGGGAGTGCCGTCTGCCAGTGCCTGGACTACACGTTCTGGGGGGAGAAGGAAACCTATAAATTAGTCTTTTTCTTTTTTTCTCTATTTTAACATTTATTTATTTGTTCTTCCCTCTCTTCCCCCTCGTCCCTCCCTGCCATCAGCTGCAAAACTAATGGCATCATGTCAAAATCTGTTAATGCATCTGCTGTGCAGGTTCAGGTTATCAAAAATATTAGCTAAGCCATTCTGCAAACACCTGGGGAACATCTGTCTGCCGTCACACAAAAGACTCTGGGTGGTATGGAAAGTTAATAAATCTAATTGGTTATGAAGCAGTATTAGGCGTTGAATAATACCACCTTGGAATTCTTCCAGAGTCCCCAGAGCTGTTGCACAGAGTCTGTTTGTGCATGGACCATGAACGTAAGGAGGCCTAGGAAATACTTACTTTGGATTTGCCAAGTCTCAGATATTGATGGTTAATGGCATTGGTATGAAATTCTTACTCTGTTATTGCACCCTATTCTCTCTAATGACTCCAATGGTGATGGCAATGAGTGACTTCCCACAGCCATGGCTGTTTTGAAATTGGTAGTGGGTATGCTTTTTGTTTCTCCCAATAAGAGTATATACTGCCTTTGAGAGTTTTGCTATCACTGTCAGAACCCTTGTTGTTTCTCTGGGTAGCAGCTGCTAACTGTGTCTCCAGTGGAAACCCTGTCCTCCCTCCAGCCCTGAGAAATATAATTATCCAGGCTGAAGGTGGGAGAAGGATGCATGAGGTAGAAACCAAAGATGCAGGTGTTTTTAACAAATCAATAGATTTCTGAATAGGTGAGTAGCACAGTGAGACCTGTTGAAGGACTGGCAGAGAGGATCAACAGCATGAGTCCATCCAGCATGAGGCACAGCTGCTTACATTGACTCAGTTTCCTGGCTGCTGCTAGAAAATCTGAACAGGAGGAGTTAAAAGCCATCCCAAGGCTGACTTCCCTGTGGAGAGACGGATATGGTGGCTGAAAATCTGCTCTCCACTAGACTGCACTGTAGACCAGGTTTTTATTGTTTTCTGACTCAGTGAACCACAGCTACCTCAGGTAAAAGTGGAACATGAGCAGCATGAGGAGGAAGCACTACCAGGGAAATTGTGAAACAGCAGTCAGGAAGAAGCTGTCCTATGGCTTTAACTCATCTGCTGCTTCTGGGTGACCTGGCTGATCTCACTTTCCCAATGTGCAGCAAGTTGGGACTTCCTTGCTAGGTCCTCCTACCTGTTCTGGGTGGTTGTGTCACAGGAACACAGTGGCTGGTTCCTCTTTGTGGTCCCAAACACCTTGTCTCAGTCTAATGATGTTGGGCGGAGATGCTGAAGAATCTTTGCTTTCTCCATAGAATCGAGACAGATGGCAACACTTCCATTCCTGGCTTTGACTGTCCACCAAGCCTGGTAGCAGACGGACCGACCCCAGAGGCTCAGTCCCATACCTGGCTGCCTAGGGAGACAGCGTTGGCTCATGGGTTACCATGATGCAGAGGTTACTGTGATGAGGTGCTGAAGTATCTAGTTGACCTCATTGAACATCCAGTTCCAGGAAAGATGTTTTTTCTCTCTCTCTCGTAGGGTGTGGGTGCTGCTGACAAAAGCTTCCACAGTCCTTCCCATGCCTGACAGTGTTTCAATAGTCAGAAAATGGGGAAGTACGAAGGTCAAAGTCCTGGGAGCTGAGTGGGAAGAGGTGGGAGATCCTCAGGATGCCTGTCAAGACAGCTCCAGTGAGTAGGAAGCTGATCTTGACTGGGAAGACTCCACTGAGGAGGTTCCTGCTGTGACACTCCCTGCTTTTGTGGATAGGATAAAAACACTGCCCCTGGATCCAGACTGGTTTTAAGGTTTGCTGTCATCACCTCTTTGGTGGCCGTAGCATCAACATCCTTGTGTGTTAGGCCATTGCCCACTGGAGGGGTGCTTAGTCCTCAGGAGACAGCACTTTGTGGTCTGCTCCACATCCAAGACTCGTTTGCTTCTACTCTTGCCCGAGCTTATCAGTGCCCTGAACCGTAACTGCTCCTAGCCCTTCCCCTCAGCACTGGCTTGCATGCTGGGGATGTTTCTGTGCCACCTGGCAGCGCCTCCTGCGGTCCCAGTCCTCCCAGTCTCTTTGTCAGGCTGGGCACGTCATGCTCTGCTCCCCCGGGTAGTTTTGTTCCTTGCCCACCTGAGCGCTGACACTACGGTAAAAATAACTCTGCACGGAAATGAGAGCACTGATTGGGATTTAAATAAAATTTACATAAAACTCTGCCTTGAGTACTAATTAATTAGGTGTTAAAAGCCCCTGAAAAAGTGGGAGGGGGGACTTCTCTGCCTTGCCAAATAGGGGAAGCTATTAGGAGGGACAGGCAAAAATTTTCAATGGCCTAACTGAAGTACAGTGGGTGCTCCAGCTGACTGGCATGGTGGGAGATGTGCTGCTGGTAGGTAGGAGAGGCTCCCTTTTGCTGTGATGGGGCAGTGCTTCCAGCCTCACTTAGTGTTGTCTCCAGTCCTCCTTGCTTGGGTAGTGCTCAGCTCTGTGCAGGAACAGGAGCGTTTAGCTCCTGATCTTGTCCCTACCCAGGGGAGCAGAAGGTAAATACAACAGAGGGAGAGGGGCTGTGTTAGTACTTGCATGTGCTCCACGGTGGCCCCTCAAGGCAGTTTTTCCCCATCTATTACAAATATTACAAGGGACAGCTCTGTGGCTTGTGGTGACTTACTGGTTAGTTAAGCAATGAGATCTACCAGTCTGGGTGACACCGCCAATTAACTTGTTCCTCATACTGTCTATCTAATTTAATCTATCTAGGATTTTATAGAGTGCTCATGGCTATAGAGAGGCTGAGGGTAGGGAGGACTTTAAATTTTACTGTAGTTTATATAGTGCTGTCTGAATCCCATGGCCACCATTAGAAAATGGGTCACGTTAATGGACAAGCAGGGACATTCAGCTGCTTGAGCCATTTTGAATGGGATTGAAACAGCTTTCTGTGTCAGAGAGAACATTTGGCTTTCCCTGGAGATGGACTGGGCTCCTCACACCTCAGCGGGTCCTTAGTGACCTTCAATGGGCTGGGTTGTGAGGCTTCTCCACTCAGCTCCTTGCTGCACACCACAAGAATGCCTGCTGCGTGCTTAGGGATAGGGCCTGGCAGGACACTGATAACAGTTGGTGAGAGTCTCCCCTTTGGGGATAGCTGAAAGAATTCAGACAGACTTTTTTCTGCTTTCAGGATCTTCCAATCCAGAAGAGCACAGTGCAGTTTTGATCTTGATGGGCATCCTGTTGGAGGCTACCTGCTGGCTTGCAGTCTGTCTGATTCCTGACCACTCTGGGAAATGTCCTTGTTTCCTCCTCAGTCCACCTGAGAAGCAAATCACCTTTCACTTGCACAGGGACAGGCTTCCCTGATCTATTAGTAGCCCACCAGTTGGCCTACCCAAAGCTAGGAAGACTCTCCTGTGAAAATTGAGGGTTTGTTCCAAACTGGGGACAACACCACCCCCCACACACCCCACCCCCAATAATTACAAATACTGAAATCTACTCCAGAATGGAGTTTCCTCTCCTTGCCCAGCTGTACTTCCAAGGAGTGCAACAGGCTGCTGTGCAAATCTGAGGGTGATACATGTGAGTCAAAATCTGTCCCTGTTCAGCTTTCATGTCCAATCTCTTTTGAATGTTTGGTTTGGTTTTTTTTCATTTTCATTTTGAGAGTTGTCTGGAGCTCAGCAAATCCACAGGCAGTAAAGAATCCTCTTGTGCTATTAAATTTTCTTTTCTAATCTATTTTATTTTCTTTTTTCTATTACATTTTCTTCATAGCTGGTCATTAAGTACATGGGAGCTGCAATAAGCCACGATCTATCCCAGCCCTGGGATACACTACACTTACCTTGAGATGACAACAAATCCCCAAATTGGAGTATTTTCTCATCCTTCCCACTCCACCCCTCAAAACCAACCATTTACACTCTCTGAATATTTTTGTCAAACTTTCTCAGCATTTCTCCCTGTATACATCTGTGCCCCCAAATATTTTGAAACTTCCCGTGGCCCTGACACTGAGCTGTACCTTTGGGACTTGTTTTGTGTATGTAACTGAGGCAGATCTGCCCTCATCAATGCATGGATGTGGAGGTTTCAAGGAAAACAAAGTGGGCAGCCATCCTAGAGTGGGTGTGTAGTGGATCACCCGTGCTTGGGCCACTGCAGTCTGGAAAAGATGTGAACAGAGACCCCCACGCTCTTTCCAGTGCTACAGAGGTTAATTCTACTTCCTCTGCAAAATTCCAGGCAAGGTTGTTACATGCTGCTTATCTAATCTTTTCTTTGTAATAGTACTTGGCTATTGCTATATTGGTTTGGATTTTTACCAGAATGGTAATGGTCAAAGGCCTGGGGAGCAAAGTCTAATGATCCAGATTAGAGTCTTGCAGTGCTGGGTGCTGTCCAAAGATGGGAGAAACCAGATGGAGAAAAATGTGTGGTTCTCTTCCCCTGCCCCAATTCTTACCCCATTTCAACACCCATATTTGACATACTTAAATTGCAACTTCAGGCTGAGAGAGAGCACAGTCAGCATAGCAAGCTACATATACTTTTGAAAAATAGAATTATTCCTAGAATCTTAGATGTGCTTGGCTTTCATTTCCAGGTTACTCATTGTAACCTCCAAGTGAAATGCAAAAGCAGAGCAGCTCTGTTCTCTATGGATATTGAGGATCCCATAGGCTTTGTTGTTTCAGGAAGAGTTTGTTCCCTTTCCAGTGTCCAAGATCTCTCTGTCCTAAAATGCACAAAACCCTGCCGGCTTGTGTAGTGCTGCTGCCATCCTACTGGTCACCGCTGCAGGGCTGGAGACACCACTTGCAACATGCTTTTGGCATGACTCCGGATGGCTCCATGTTTTGCATGGGCTCCAGAGCTGTGGATGCCATGATAGTGGCATCTCTTCGTAACTGGACAACGCGTGCCCTGAAACCAAGGTAGGGATGACAGAAAGCAACTGCATCTACATGCAATATGCAATTTTGAATTGTTGAAAGCGTGTCTAGTCATCTGGGTCTTTGGCAAGGTATCCAGAGCAGCTCCAGTGCTCAGTTTATCTCTGATTTCTAACACTACCTTCACCACAGAAGTGTTTGAACCCCACGCAGTAGTATATTATGTTAGCAGCTTGATAAGTGTATATGTAACTAAATAGGTGGATATCTGAAAAGAGGAAGTAACTTTGAAACACGAGTACTTAACTATTCATTGCATTTGCTTATCAAATGGGCTTGGAAGGAAACTCAATCTCTCTGTTTCTATTATCTTTATCTTGTGTCAGGTTTATAGTTCAATGCTTCTGCAATTATCAGGACTTAGAAAGGCTTTACTCCCTCCTATCTTCTGAATTTTGTTTCTTTTCCACCTTTCTCCACATCAGTGCAGACAGTCATGGCTCAGAGCAGGATGCAGACTACAGAGTGGTGGCAGAGCTTCAGATATCTTTGATGTGTCCTGCTCACATGTTCAAGAAGTTTGCTGAGCTTACTAATTTTCCTGCTAGATGTCTGAACCCTTTTTAGCCCTTCTCTCAAGGAGCAGAGAGGGATGCTGCTTCCTAGGATCATCTGGGCATTTTATTTAACAATTTCCCTCTTAATGCAGAGTTCCACAAAAATGACAGCATTTATGTTCTGTCTAACCACCTCCAATGCCACGTTACAATGGTGACATACTATGGGTCTTAAGTTTGTAACAGTTCATTGGAAGCATCCTGTAGCCCCTAAATTAAGCATCTCTTGTGAAGCTCCCTGTGATGACCAGGCAGCAATCTCAGTGCCTCGACTGGTCTGATTTATCCTGGTATGGAGCAGGATGCCTGCCCAGACCTCCTCATACACTGACAGAGGTTAGGTCAGTCAGAATAATATCAGTTCTGCATTGCCATACTTTCCAGCACTTAGCCTTAAATGTAATTACCTCAGCCTTTTCATGCATGTCCTCTGTTTGCTAATGTTACCCCTCCTCCCTCGCTGGAGAAAATCTAGAGATTTGCTCTCGGTGATGGTGAACAGAGAGAGTGGCTGGTGGAGTGGTGAAGGCTCACTGCCTCCAAAATAGCTAGTTTTATTTGAGCCATTCCAGCCACCTCCTGTTATTCTACTGAACACAAGGGAGTTAACTCATTCTCGACTCTCTTAAAAACTTCAAAACCACTTTATGTTCCTGGGTGCTGCTGGTTTTCATTTATTTTTCCTTGTAAATCCAAGCTCTTTTATTCATGTGTGTCCCACTACATGTCTTCCTGGTTAATAGATATTTTAAGTAAGATCTTTTAAAGGTTTCTTGGGGATTGCTACTGCCAAGAAAGAAAGAAATCACTTTCCCATACATGTGATAAATTCCAAGCCCAGTATTGAAAGCCCAGCTCTTCCAGAAATGAAAGCAGTCACTGTATTTGGTTGGGAAACCCAGGTTGCAAGAAACTGAGGAGGTCATTTAGACCTTGCTCAAAGCAGGGTCAGTGATCTGATTTACCCCACCTCACTGTCTTACACACACTGTAACCTTAACTCTGACTGTAGCTGTCAAGGACTGAAGGAAAAAGAAGAAACCCTCAAAACCCACATTATATGTCATTTTGAAGCATGGCCGCGAACAGTCTTTTCTCTCCTACAATATAAGCAAGCTCTTCTGCTAATGGTAAACTGCAACAACCCCATCTGGTAGCATAATTCCTTAGAAATCTGTTGCACAGAACTGCTACTGGTTTCAGATCAGACCTGCTTCTGCATTTTGGGTTGTTAGGAGTTCTGGGGGGCAGTGCCATGAGCTCTGTGTTTGGGGAGAGGGGCTGCCGGCAGCACATGGCAGCTCTGGAAGAAGTGGTACAGACATTAATGTGAGACTGTACTTAAGGATTTAGGACCCAAATTCAACACAAGTAAATTTGTCCAAGACATCCTGATTGTTTAAGCACCTACCCTAAGGAGTGGAGGAATAAAAGCATCTTTCCCAAAGTGAGTGATTTCACCTCTGCACTGACATGGCTGTGCCAAGGGAGACCCTGGAGGGCAGCTCCAGCTATTGGATGGTGTCCAGGGCTAGAAAGAAGCTGTGGTGGTCTCAGTCCTGCTCTCGGCTTCTTGTGTGTGCAGGGTAAGTCCTGCAGTCTTTGAGAGAAGATTTACAGCAGTATGTAGGTGCCTGACAAGGGTCGTACTGGGATCTTCAGGAACTCCCAGGCACCCAAGTACATCACTAAATCTGCACCTCATTCAACCCCTCATGGCAGGATCCTGAATTTCTCTGTAAGGAGAAGCTACTGGGTGTCCGATGGGGCACCACTCTGGGGAGTGGGGCTCTGCTTGAGCCTGGGGACCTGAATGGCAAATGGGACAAACAATGCAGTGCCAGGAAATTGAACTCACCAGAAACCTTACCCAGCCTCACTAGCGAGCTGTTTCCCTCTGCCAGGGCTCAGCTCGGCTTTCCAACCAGGTAACCATCTTCAAACAGATATTGTTAAAAAAAAAAACCTAAAAAGCAACATGTCAGATTTTTTTTACTGCCTAAATGTGATTCCTTCCCCCTGACACTTCCTAATTACCCTGGTCTGTAGTCCGGACTTGACAGTAGGCATCCAAGGGACAGGTTTTCTCCACACCCACGTGTCTCTCGGTGACAGAAGTCCTGTTGATGAACTCTCTGTACAGGGTTTTTGTGCAGTCAGAACATGCTTCTTACAGGCACAAGAATCACCAATGAGTGAAATAGTTTTTCTTCAGCTAAATATGCCATGCATTTAAAATGTCTGTCTTCTGTGATAGGAACTTTCAGGCATAGTGATGGAAGGTGTGTGGGCTGGAACTATGCCTTAGCCAGAGATAGCAGAGATCTAGCTGAGATATTGAGAGTGGAATGGATAGGCATGAATGGCACCAGAGGACGTCGCAGAAGGACAGGAACGACAGCTGTTGATGACACCTAAGATAGAAGATTATCAAGATCACAGCACAACTTGCAGCTTTTCAAAAGGTTCAGACTGAGGATAAAGCCAAAGACAAACTGAAGGCGTTAAGAGGTAAGATAAAGGACAAGCCTGGAGCCATTAAAGACATCCAGGTAAGGAAATTAAAGAGAATGAGTAAATCAGCAATGTTTCCTAATACTTGTGAGAGGCAGAACAGGGCGGGGAGACAAAAGATCACAACCGCTGTGAACCCTTAGATCCAAACCCAGCCCGTGGTTGCCTGCCTAAGAGGAGCTCCTGCCTTGGCAAGGAGTCCCAGCTGGAGCACACAGGCACACACCACTTGGTGCCTGAGAACATGTGGGCATGAAAGAATGAGTGTGAATGAAATCAGTGGTTTAGAATAAAATCATCTCCCGCAACAAGGTCTCTTACTGAACTCGGATGCATTAGTTGAGATTTGTGCAACAGCAGAGCATTCCAGTTCCTAGCAAAGGAGTCAGTCAAAGCGTGATAAACCCTAAAAGATGATGTTCTGCATGAGGAATGAGGAATATTCACACGCAGCCCTGTGAAGGTAGGTGTGTGCTCCAAAGCCTGTGGTTAAATTAATTCTTAAAGCTCCTCAATTTGACATTGCTTTCCTCTCCATAGAGAATGTAACTGAAGGAGGGATAATTTTCTCTCCTCCTCTGCTTCTTTCTTTCTTTACCACCTGTTCACACATATGATGTCTTCTGTCACCAAAGACTATACATCCTATGTTGAATGAACAAGCCCTGATGCATGGCTGTGGTCCTGTGGCAAAGGTGTGTGGGGAATATTAAAAAGGCAGGCTGTGAATGAGTGGAGAGAAACTCTACAGATTATATATGTTCCTCCTTGTCTTCATTTCTCTGTAAACTCTGGCTCTAACTCATGTGTGAGCTGCAAGACAGCTGTCAGACTGAGCACTGCTTATTAAATACATCTAGTGAGGAAATGAAGATTGGGTTAGTGCAATAAGTAGAAGCAAAGCCTTCATTCCTGTTGTCAGATGGCTCCTGGCTGGACCCAATGCTCATCTTCACAGCAAGACTGGAGGTGACTGCAATTTTATACCCTTCTCTAAGTGCCTCAAGGTGCTTCGATAACACAAGTGTCTGAAATCCCTACAAACTTCTTCCCCCACCCTCTTTTCTCTCAGCAACCTGGTACACGCTGAATGCAAAATGACTTCTTCATCCCTTCTGCTCAGCCACAAGTCCTGCTGTGCAAGGCTACAGCCACAGATAACACGGGAGCAGTTTTGTGGCTGTATAAATGAGTCAGTGCTTAGAGGGTGCCTGGATCCTGCCTGGCTGGCTGTCGGTCTGCTGTGTACACTGAGCTGTGACTGGGTCAGGGGCAGGGGGTGGATGCTGCTTGCTGGGACTGAGTAGCTGCGGGTTTTCATTTGTGTGATTTGTATCCATACAGGCTGTGCTTGTGTGAAAGCACACCCGCTATGCCTGACACAGGTGTGACACAAAATGTAATGACCCACCGTGTCAGAGCAATGGTCTCCACAGCCCAGCTCTCTGTGTCCTGTGATCCCAGCCAGAGATAGTATTTTAGGAGAGTGTGGGGGCCTGTCTGCTCTCAACAGTGCCTTCCCTGTGTACCCCACCAGCACCATGGCATTTGGTGAGCAGCAGCTCTCTTTTCACCATATCCACTGCCCTGGTGAATATACAAAACTTCCTAACATCCTCCTCTCCCAAAGCAAAGATGACAGCTGTTTCGGTCTCTCCTCCCAAGGTGGCTGCTCCATGCCCTTGGCCATTTTAGTTGCTCTTCTCCACGGCTTCTCTGACTTCGCTCTGCCCTCCTGGGGAGGAGGGAACAGAACTGCCTACCATTTCCCAGAGCTGGGCGGACCTCAATTTTATATGGTGGCAAAATGACAGAAAGGAAGAGGACTGTATAGTGGCATCCTGTTCCACTCAGGAATCATCAACTTCAGCCAACGTTACCTTTAACCCATCCATTCCTGGTATTGGACAAAACTGTTTTCACTGCTCATTTTAGCTGTGATATTTCCCCAACCTTTTCTGTCCCTGTAAACAGAACACTAAACAGAGAAACTTTCACAGGGTGTGTGCAAGAGAGAGACCTTGACTTCTTGTGCTGCAAATGTGGGGACAGCTCAGCTCAAAGCTCAGACTCCCTTCCAAGCGATGCAGTGAAGGAAGCCCCAGCAGATGCATCCTCCAGGGAAACGCAGCCACTCCTGAGTAGGAAGCTACCACAGCAGAGCAGGTAGAAGAGTATGATGACACAGAGAGGAGTGAGGGCTACTGCTGATAGAAGTGGCTAGTGGAGAACCTCTCCTAAACCAATGTGGCAGAGTGTCCATCAGCCAGTACTTCTGATGACCTTGCTGAAAGGACTGCTATGAGGCAGAGGAGCAAGAAGAAGGAAGGACTTCCCTAACTCTTTTCCCGAGTTGGAAATGCTGATGTTCTAGTGGAGAAGAAGAACCAAGAGAGAAAGCAAAGAAAGCACAGGCAGTTTCTGGGGGCAGAATAACATAGCAGTCTTACAATATCTAAAACTGAAATGTCCCTGCACCAGGGTCATGCTCTGTTTAAGAAAGTATTGTAGTGTTTACAGAGTCCATATATTATCCAGCAATTGCTAAACAGATCATAGCAGGACTTCAGAACATCACTTTCCACTCATAATATGGCTTCTAGCACAGTCAGTGCAGACTTTTGCCATTTTATTCAACATTTTTTGGGGTGGGGGTGGGGTGGGGAATGGGAGAAAGGGGGCAGCCAGTGCCCTACTATTTCATGACTGTGGCTTTGGGAAATCTCTTTAGGTCTTTGTGTGTGCTAGTTGGATGCTCTGGGGAAGATGGCAGTGGGTGAAGGCACCACTTGCCAGGGAAGGGGTTCTCAGCTGGCTGAATGCAGCACAGGTGCTTCTGGAGGGGCTGTGGCATGGTAGGACTGAGGTATCCTGGGGCAAATGCATATTTTGTGGGAGGCCAGAATATCCCTCAGAATGGTGAAACTGCCTAGAAAACGTATTTGCTGATTTTCATCCTGGTCACTTTGCTGAACTCGGCTCCACAGCAGAGACAAGCAACTTGGGCCTTCTGAGTCTTAGTGTCATCAGTTAAAAAATGGGGCTAATATCAAGCTTAGCTACTTTCCAGTGAGTCGTAGCTAATTAGAGTTAGCATTAAGTAATGTTTGCACAGCTCTGGGATGTGAAAATAGTGATATCATGCTAAGTATTACTCCGGGTGCCTAGACACTGTGATTCTTCATAACTGGAGCAGTCAAATAGGTTAGCTGAAAGTGGAGAGATGCAGCAGTGAGGAAGGCAGAGGAGATATACAAACATAATACTGTATGCATGATGTCCTGCAGCTGCAGAGGGCGGGGAAGGCTCTGCTCTTGCTACTTAGGGAGCCAGAGAAAGAGGTCTCTATTTGTGTAGGATGGCAGGCATTCCCTGAGAGCTTTGGATTGCTGCTGCAGCAGTCCACTAGCTGAGGAAGGGAAGGGTTAGTTCCTGACAGATTTCTGGGATAGAGGGCTCTGCTCAAGTCTCACATGGCCCTTGCTCAGATTTTGTTGAGGATGCTGATTCTCTGTGAGGTTGTCAGGACAAAACTGAGCAGCACTTCCCAGAGAGTGAAGGCCAACCTCGCTCCATGTTTGTCAGGCAGCACCCTTCTCAGTGGGAAGCAAGGAAGACTCTTCACTGGGGGCAGCACAGGACAGTGTTTCGCCAGCCATGGTGCAAGACAACTCTGGGCATAACACAGACTGGTAAGTACGTGTTTCTTACAGTGGCGTTTCTTAGAACTCCCCAGTGCTTACCTATGTATTAGCTGAGGACTTGGCTACAGCTCCTGGCCAGCTTCCATCCTCTTTGATTGCATTCTGCTGCCTTGAAATCCCCCTTCTCACACACATGCATATGCATACCCCATGGTTTCAGAGGGATACAGAAGCTGTCACTGTTTTCTATCCCCAACTCCTGCACAGTGGTATGGTCAGCTCATCCTTCTCAGGAACAGGCTCCATTTCAGTGCCACGAGACATGAATTATGTGTCTGGGAATGTTATAAAAACTACTTGGGACCCTTTGGAAGGAAGATGCAATCTTGAGAAGAAAAGTGGTATTAAAATGTCACCTGGTTTGACTGCTGGTGTGATCAGGGCCTGTGGCTTTGACTAGGGAGAGGTATCCTCGTGATGCTGTAAGGCAAAGATTGCTGACACTAAGCATATTCCATTTATGAAGTCATAAAGTTGTCTATACTAGGTAACTGATTTAGGATTTTGTTCCTCCTTCCTTCTCCTGCGGTTTTTCCTTCAGCCTCTTGCTTTTCCCCATACCCTCTCTTCCCCCAGAGAAGCTGACTATCTCTTGTCATCAGAATGATTGTTCTCCCCTGTATTAGCATGAATGATTAGTCTCTGTCTAGTTGCCTCCATAATTAAGTGCCACATGAAGGAATATTCTTGTAAGTAACCAAGGCGGTCGCTCCCTGTGGGGCTGTTGGGAGCGTAGCACAGCTCTCCATCAGCTTACAGGCAGGGAGGTGGGTGTCCTGCATGGAGGCGCATTCACACCCAGCCCCTGACACAGCTACCACACATGCAAGCTGCCATGATTGTAGCTGGAGCACATACCTCCCCAAGATGGATGTGTGCATATGATGATCTCTTTGCATTCCTTTGTGGGCTGCTGCAGATATCCCAGCTGATGTGTGTATGCACAGAAGCACACACTCAGCCCCCCCTCCAACAGGTACCCAGCTCTACACAGGCTTGCACACTCCTGACCAAGGACTGGACCTCTGCATATCTCCAGCTTGACTTTTTAATTTTTCTGACTCAAACCCATCATTCTAGTCCTTTCCTGTCTCAGTGTATCCCCTGGATAACCCCTGGGGTGAGGGAGTGGTGAGTGGGGAAGAAATATTAGACAGCAACAAAGCATAAAGAACACCCCACCCTTCCTATAAATATCCCAACAGCTCCCCTGCTTCCTAGCAGCACTAATGAGACTCAACAGGAGTGATGGAGGGCAACAAAGGAATCACTGATGAACAATCAGAGATGGTGCTTGGCTGCTAATGGGACTAATGAGCTGCTTTGCATAAAATGAGAGGGAGGGAGGAAGAGGAGCAGGTGGGCTCTTGGAGGGAAGGCCAGTGGCAGCAGGAACACCATGAGGAGTGTCCTGCAGCATGGCAGGGCTTGCTGCTGCTGCTGCTGCTGCCTCTTTGCTCCTTTGCCAACAGGAGGCACTGACAACAGGAGAACCAGCACTGGGCAGCTCTGCCTAAGTGGCTTAGTCACAGCCCACATTGTGGTGTCAGCCATGACTTACCACATGCCTCAGCCCACGTGGCAGGTCTTTTATAGTCCTTGTGCCTCAGAGAAGTTATTCAAATCACTTACTGAGGAAAGGGCAATACAACTGTAGCTCCAGTGGCCAAGACATGGACATGTGAACCTCCAAAGGACAATTCAGCTTACTGTTAGAGATATCCAGGTTAGAACAGAGGTGTCAGACTCTGAAAGTGCATTTACCATGGCAGGTTGGATTGATTTTCCACTTATTTATCTTCTGAGTGGGTGCCAGGTGTGACCAGGCAGATACCCTGGGGGTTATTCTCCTGCTTTGAAGGGGGTTAGCATCTCGTTGCCAAAAGGTTAGCATCTTTTGCCACTTGGAACTGGGATCCAACTGTAGGTGAGAAACTCAGATTTCACAGGGAGTTGGCACCTGTGATACAGTTGAGGAAGGAGTGTATAGGAGAAAGAGTAAGAGACAGAAGCACGTGCTGCGAGGGAGAGATGCTAGTCTGTGCCTCAGTCAGCCAGGTATAGGCAAGGAGAGAGTAACCCCAGCCCATACCACTAAGGTTTGACAAAGATTTTGTGACTTTAAAAACAAGGTGTCCTGGTGCACTCTGGCAATGCATGACAGGTAAGCAAAGAGGATTTCTCAGCTTGAGAATGTGACACAGGCAAACCACATTTGGGCCACTTTTCCTTGGTACCTTAGTACCACTTCTACTGTGATTGCTAATGTGAGACCAGAGAGACTATTGTGCCCTGTTTTGCCCCTTACACCTGACTGCTGATCCTTCCAGCACTCCTGGGTGAGAGCAGGAATACCATCTCTGTCACCCTATTTCAGTCATTGACCCCTCTTCTCAGGCTGCAGGCAACCAAACAAGCTATGATCTCTATTGCAATCCAGAGAAGCATCTGCTAATAGCTGGCCTGAGGTCCATTAACGCACTTCCCTTGCACAGAGGCGCTCTGAACAGCCAGAAGATGGTGACGACCGTGCAGCAAGAGCAGCAGGTTAGAAAGGCTTCAGCATTGCTCTCCTATGAATTCAGAAACAGATGCTATAAATTATCTTGCAAATGGAGCTGTAGGAATGATTTTCTGCCTCGCCTCCATAATTTGTTGGCATTTTATCTAGGTGCACAGCTGCGGGTGAGGTGTTCTTACAGGAGGGAGAAGGCACTGAGCTCTGCCCATTTACTAGCTGGTACTAGGAGAGATGATTATGGGCTGGGTGCATCATCTAGCAGAGAGGAGCTGATGAAAACCTTTTTTCCCTAGGGTAGGCTGTATGCAAGGCTGTATGCTGACTCCCACTTCTGATACGGTCTCCAGTGTAGGGAGCATCACTAGCATAAGATGGATGTAGAGAAGCAGATCTGTGTTCAGAGCAGCCTGTGGGTTATGTAAAGCCACCAGATATTCAGGTGACCCCTATACTTCCCTAACTTTTGCAGTGAAATGGGGTAATAGAAGGTGATAATTCTGTACTAGGCAGATGAGAATTACAGTACTATGTTGACTTGAAGCCAGCCAGTTGGGATGATGTCAGTGTTGGGCCAGGAGAGACTATGTGTACTGGGAGTGTTCGCAGGGAAGCCATGTTCCCATTCTCCTCAGACCTTTTCCAGCTGCTGCTTCTTCCCCTCCAGAGTCCTGCATGTTGAACTCCAACATGTGAACTACCTGAGGTGGGCCCTGGAGGATGTGATACCTACACCTAAATGTAGAGATCCAAGGTGAGCTGTGAGGCAAATAATATACAGGATCTTTATATTGTGTGTGGGATATTCAGTTGTCACATCTGCTAAGTCTGTGTGCCTTGAGTTCAGTACTCTGTGTCTTGCTGTGAGTGTCACTGCCATGCCTCCAAGGGCTGCTAAAAATCCTCCTCCAGGACCACCTTCTGGCAGCTTTGCATAGTTGCAGTGGAGCGCTGTAGAAAAGCCCTGCAGGTTTTCTCTGACTCTGCATAGAGAATATTCCAAGGAAAAGAAATAAAAAAGACCTGGTTGGCGCAAAATTTTGCAATCCATCTTTTCAAATGGCCACCATGCTGTTCTGATGCCTGGTCAGACAAAGAAATCTACCTCTTTGGTAATGTGATGGGTAATGTGCTGATCTCCTTGATGACTGCAGTGATAGGAGGCCAGATCCTTGTACACACACAGATGTAGATGTGTAGTTCTTGTGTGTCCTGAGAGTTTACAGGAGCAATCCATGACAGGCGACTGGGGCAGAACATGCAAACACGATGGACAAGATGCCACATGAGTTTTGCTGTTATGGTTTGCCACTGCCATGCTGCTGGTGGTGGTGGTGGGGTGAGTGAATGGCGCTTGACTATGTGGGCCAAAACAGGGGCTGGAGGTCAGCCAGTAGTACTAAGGGGAGAAAGCCTTGCAATGCAAAACTGCAGAGAGCAATGGAAGGATGTCATCTATGGCTGTCAGTCACACAGTTTGCTTTCTGTAACTTTTTTGCCAGCTTCAGGCTGTGATTGGCATTTACTGCCAGCTCCTTCCCCAGAGAAAGGAAAGGGTACTGCTCTGCAGGTCATAACACCTATGTGCAGTTTTTCCTTCAGGATCCAGAGGTGCTAAGATTGCTCATTTGGAGCACAGTTTTGTAACCTGTTTGCCTGCTGCTGATCCTGGCAGTGGTACCTGACAGCGGTACCTGACAGCACATGCATTTTTTTCTCTAGCTACTGGCACACCCCTTGCCTATTCCCCATGGTTCCTTCCCAAAAGTTAATCAGGCAGAACCAAAAAGAGGAGCAAGGACACAGGGTAGACCTGCCTAACAGAAATTTTCCCCAGCATGTTCTTTCAGGGTCTGGCCCTTAAAATACAGGAGAGGGTGGTTGTTGCTGCCCTAAGTGACTATACTGCAGCTGATCAGTGTAGGGGTATCTTCCCTCCAGCTGGTAAATGCTCTCCTGCTTCCTCTATGTATGCTATTATGGCTGAAGGATGCTGGGCTATATTTTTTGTTTAGTTGGTACTGTTTCTAGTTTGGGAAGAAAATGTCTTTGCTGAAACCATGGTGGCCATGGAGCTGTTGTGGTGCCTATATTTATTCCACCTGTACAATTGTGCTGGGTCTCAGCAGCTGAGCTGCATTTGCTGAATTCTTCAGCTGAACACCTGGAGATACTGTTTCAGAGATATTTGGATTGTTACACATTTGGATGGAGGTCAGGAGCTGTAGGATTAACCACTTCTACCACAAACTTCCAGTGCAACTTTACACAAGGTGGTTTAACCTCTTACACTTCATCCCTGCCTCCCATCTGCAAAATACAGGTATCTAAATCTTCCTTTTACCCATTTGGATTTTAAGTTCTTTGGAGTAAAGGGGTTATTTTTACAACATGCATAACAGTCTCTTTGGGCTTCTGAGCATCACCATGCCATAGACAGATAGCTTCAGCTAGTATTAAAGCTGATCATTTTTAGTAAGTGATGATCTAATGATGCTCTTTGCAAGAGGATGAAAGCTATGCTTGGAGTCCTGTTCCAGTTCTTCTTATGTCAGTATCTTCTCTATCTCCTGTTTCACATCCTTTTTCTCTTGAATTATTTTATGCTGTGCTGCTGGGGCAAAACAGCTGCCACAGACCACCTCAGACTTAACATGTATGTATGTGGGCAATGGAAAGCGACAGATGGGAAAAAAGTCCTCTTATCTTGGAAGAGAACTGCAACTTTGTAATCCAAAATCTGCAGTCAAGAAGGATTTTAACTCTTACGTTTCTGTTGGCACCTCAGGCCGTATTCATACACCAAAGAAGCATGCTGGAAGAGCAAAAACCCACAACAGACCCAACCCTTCACAGACATTTGGCCTGTGGCAGTCACCGACACATGAGGAGCTCACTCTTTGTCATCTATGGAGACACCCATTTCCAGGGGCTGTGTGACATCTGGGCACTTACATACCTCAGGCAGAATATTTACAAATGCACCCAGCTGAGGGAAGTGGTCTCTAATTATCTGTATTATTCACTTCACCAGCATCCCTAACAGGAAAAGTCCTCTTCCTCTGGTAGATTGCTCCAGCAGAGACACCATAGGCCCCGTTACCATGGAAACAAAACCTTTTCCTTCTCGTATTTCAATAATGTATTGAAGGTTTTCAGGGACTTTTCCCCCTTTTCCTCCACTTGGCCTTTCAGCATTTACTGTGCATCATATGCTGAAAGTGCAGTGCTCTTATTCTTCAAAACCCAAACAAAAAACAACCCACAAAATTGTTCTTCCACCTCAACTGACTCTCTGCCATCCTTCCTTCTTATTCCTTGTCTCTGTTATTTGATGACTTAGGTCTTCTGTGGCAATCTAACTCAGAAACAGCAATTTGCTTTGTGTGATATGAAGTTCCTTTGCTTGAGCCCAAAAGCATTCCCTGAGGGTGAGGCAGAAGCACTGCTGCCATGGACCTGTCTTGCAGATGAAGTTTTTCCCTGTTACACAATGCAGTTAAATGTCTTTTGGGGTATTGGGGCTGAGGAGGCAGGAGGTGTAAGGATTTCCACTCTTGGGAAGAAAGTGATGAAATATGTTTTCACAGCAATGATTTCCATCTCTGCAGTTTCAATGCCTTACAGTCTCTACTGCGAAACCTACATCCCCAGCCTACTTGCTTCACTGCATAGAGCTGGGTGCACCGGCTTATTCAGTGTCGGTTGTTGAATAGCACAATAGATGAAATGAAGAAGAGATCTAGGAGCAGTTTAAGCCCTGAGCTTTAGAGATGGTCCTCACTGTACTGTGCAGCTGCCTGTTTCCTTGTGTAGTCTATTCCTCTAACAAACTGCAGTTCCCTCTACACAATGCATGTCCCACTGCAGCAGGAGCTGCTCCCTTATGGTCCACGGGCGACTCCTGGCTTGTGAAAAGCCTAGAGAAGGGTCTTATGTTGGTGACCATCATTGTACATCCCCTGAGCATTCATGGGCTGCACTTCAGACAAACATTATTATGAGCACATCCCCTCATCACTGCTTCCCTCCACTCTTTATGTGTCCCTCCACAAGCACAGCTTTGGGTACCTTTGCTCTTACCTGCTAAGCTGAATACAAAGGATATAGTGTGTTTGGGTTTTGTTGCTTCTGAGTGTGCGGGAATAACTGTCAGCCCCAGAGGGCAAACAGTGTTTTCTGGAAGATTAAAAAAAGAAAAGGGCAATTTATTTGAATACAGCAGGGGTTTGGACAGCACTGAAGGCATCCTCTGACCCATCAAAAGAATAAACTAGGACATCAAAAAGCACTAGAGAATGCACAGGGTTACTGCGTTTACCTGCCAAGAATAAGAACAGGAGCTGCATCTCAGAGCTGAGGTACTGAGGTGGGTTGACAAGAGAGCAAATAAACAACGACCAGTCTTAATGGGTGTTGGACCTGCTGCAGAAAGAGAAAAAAATAAGAGGAGGGGATTCCTGTGATTCAAATTGCTCCTCCTTGGTTGTACAGAAACACATGCCTTAAACCAGTAATCAGCCATCGTCACAAACTACCCATCATCTACACCAATTGGCCCACTCCAGGAGAAGGGTCAGAGGGAACATTACCAGAGCCCAATGTGTGCACTGCTGGAAGGCTTGACACTCCAATAGCACAGCATACACGTGACTGACTCCCTGGGGAGATTAGTCTCTGCGGTGTTCTTATCTGTGCTCTCAAACGGAGTCAGGCTGAGCTAAGGCATTATTTGAATAGGAGACCCATAACTTGGGCTAGAGAAACGTTTTGATGGATTCAGCGTTGGCGAATTTCCCACAGAGTCCATGGAAAATGTTGTTCACAAGTCAAAGGTGTGCATTTGGCTGTGGGAGGTGCCCTCTTTCTGGGGAGCAGAACCGCAACACTGAACACTTGAAGTTGTGGAAGCCTTTGCTCCCCAGGTCCAAATGACACAGGGAGGCAAAAGCGTTAAACCCCACTCTGAGTTCACAGCCTAACAACAGAATTGTCTACTGCCAAGGAAAGTGCTCGAGACTAAATCATTATGTAATTGCACTGTAAACTCATAATTACTTATTGTGTTTCCTTCCAAAGATGCAGGGCTGAACAGAGTGTCTCTTATTTGGTAGCAATTACTGATAACAAATGGTTTAGCTACAGCTTAGTAAAGATACTTTTGGTCAAAGCCTCTATTTTTCCAGCGTGGACTAGAACTTAATATTTTTGGCCACAGCCCAAAGAGGTGACATTTCGAAGTATGAATAAAACTAGCATAACAACTTGCAATCGTGCGAGGACAACTAAGATCTAAATTTCCTGTAATTCCTTCTGTTGTCTGCTGTTTTTTCTCATGATCTGGACCACCTCAATTTGGTTAAGCAGCCAAATAAAAAAGCAAGAACCATCTTTCTGCTACAGTTTTGTCTAGAGCCTTGCCCGTGAGCTGTTGGGGTCTGCTGCAGGGGGCTGAGGTGTGGGACCCCACCAGCAGAGATTGAAACTACTGCAATGAGATGAGTGGAGGTGGACTGCACAGAGCTGTGAGGGTGGTCCCATGGGAAAGGTAATCAACACACTGGTGCCAGTCACAGTTAGTGGCACTGAGGCTTAAATCCCCATCATCAGGGCTATCAGTGAGTGATCCGTGCTGGCAGGAAAAGGGGAGCAGTTTAAGCAGCTGGGATCTCTCTAATCTTCCTAGTAGTTGTGTTTGTGCGTTGGTGCCATGAGGGTAAATAATCTGGACATCTAAATCCCTTGTCTACACTTGGAGCATATCCAAATGGATGTCAAGGTAAACAATCACAAATCCTTGCTTGGACTGTCTATCCTTGAGGCCTCCAGCAATGTTGCCAGGCTGGATGGTTGTGGAGTGTGATCCCTGCCAAAGGTACACAAGGCTTACCCAGAATGTGTCCTTCGGAGCAGAGCAGCCTTCCTGGCATGGCCTTTAGGAGCCAACCCCTGTGCTGGCATCCAAGATGGGTGAGGTTCCATGCCCCTGCACCGGTCTGCAGCCTCCTCTTGCATTTTGCGGTGGAAAGGGCCTCTGGGACTGGTAAAAAGCAGGAATCTGGGAGCACATGGGTGACAACCTCTCCCAGGAGGTTTTATGTGCATACTGTTTTCCCCAGGTGAGGGTCTGCAGTCTTCAGAAGGCAGCAATGTGAGGGTGTGGGGACTTGGCAGGGCTCCCCATGACCCGCTGCTGTACTGACATGCACCAGGGCTGACTGGCTTCAGGGTATAAATCAGCACAGCTGTGTGGCAGAGGGTAGGGGGCCAGCCTGCTTTCTGGGGAAAGGGGAGGCTGCCTGTGTGTGCAGTCTGATTGTGGTAGGAGCAGTACACGAGCCTCTGCCCACCAAACCAGAGTCCCAGTTAGAGATGCATCCTTCAGCCACACTACCCCAGCTCAGAACTGCAGGCTCCTTTCACCCTGTAGCTGTCACACTGCTGTCTCAGAGCTTAAATGCTTTCTGCTTCCCTACCTGTCCAGAGGCTGCTTCTTATTCCCCCTGCAGAGCAGCCCCAGCCCACCTTGCTTCTGTACATCCTCCCAGGCCCCTCTAACTCCTTCAGGGCTGCCCACCTGACAGGGGAAGTCCACCACAGCCCCCTCAATGCCTTTTTTCCGAACGTGTCCTTCTTTTCTTCATTCTTGTCTGTGACAATTCCTGCTGGTTAGTGTGGCTGCTTCAGCCCACCCCTCACCTGCTTCCCCAAGGGAATGATAGCTCGAGTGCACCCTGCAGATGTGCAAACAGCTGCATGCAGGAAGCACTTGCCAAAATTCCTCCTCTGGATGAATCAAAGACCACAAAAAAAGACATGTCTAGGGAAGACTTGACCTACGCTATTCTTACTGTTGTTGACTTCTGCGAGGGGTTCAGTAACTGTCTCTTATTTTTAACTCTATCATGCATTAGTTTAAAAAATGAAGGGGTTTAGATGGAGGAGACCGAACTAATTGGGCCTTTGGGCCAAGTTTGTGAAAAAATCTTGGAATGTTGAAATCATTAATTTCAAAAACAGGTAAAGATTTGATTTGGGTGATGTTGAAATAGGACTTAAAATACTGAAAGATATAAATACTGTTTTTTCAAAAAGTGACCTTACTGGAAACAAGAAAAATAAGAACATCTTTTCAAAGTGGTTAATTAACTCCAAACTGTAAGAGAGGTTGGTTTGGAAAGAATAAAAGGGGTCAGGTTGGATCCAGCATAAACCACTTTGCTTAAAATCTGCTTTAAAATATTGTTTTGGGGTGAGTCTTATTGGAGGCTTTATAAAAATGAATAAATCCCCAACTCTACACAACAGTGAGAACCACTGGAGGTGGACTTGCACACTTTTGAATGGAGACGACCCTAGTTTTGTGCGATACAGAAAGAAACAGTCGTGGCACAGAAAAATGTACAACCTCTAAAGAAAAGAACAGAAGGAGAAAGAAATACAGGGGCAAAGGATATATCCTGTCAGCAAAAAGGAAGCCTTGGTAATATGTATTTGTTTTAGGGTGATATGTTTTATTAATGACTTTTTAAACACTGTTTGGACTTGTTTAAACACCAGTTTTATACAGATTTAACTAAATCGGTTTACAAAACAATTGAATTAAGTCAGGCAATCTCTTAGAGCACAGACACCTGTATCGGAAGTGTTTATATTGGCTTAGCTTGTGTCAGTAAATCATCCTTCCTTCGCTGCCCAGCTTCTTCCCACGGCAGCCGGAAGATTGAATTGCGTTGCAGGTGGCTTTGCTTCCTTGTCTCCCTCTGGAATTTGACCGCATCCCCGTGCAGCAGAAGTGAGCTGGGAGAAGGACAGGCTGAATGAAGGCCTGTCTCCATGGTGGGTCTTTCGGAAGGTGGATCCTGAGGGGGAAAAAGAGGCAGAGGGGAGGGCTAGTGGCTTTGCAGACGCAATGCCTGCATCAGCTCAGAGATGCAGCTTGCAGCCGGCTACGGTGGAGCACTGGCTCTCCCAACAGCCATTTTAGTCACAGGAGCTCAGACCCAAGCAAAAAAGAAGTTGTGGTTTGGTTTGGTTTGGTTTTTTTCTTTTTTTCCCCAGAAAGTGAGCAGTGCGCATGAAGATGACACTTCTTCATGTTTTGTCCCCATGCTGGCTAATTTCCCCCTGCCCCAAAATGTTGTGTGAAAATGGCTTTTTGCCCAGGTCACAGTGCTGCTGCTGTTGTACAGTTGCCTCTGACTCACGCTGAAGCAGGATTCCTTGCTGGCTTCTGCAGCACAGGGCCTGGAGAGGTGCAGGGCAGCGAGTGCCCCTTTCAAACCAACCTCTGTCAGTGACACCCCTGACGTGTTCACACCTTCCTGCCGTTCACTTGTTGCTCCTCCCTGCACGTTAGCAGGCGGCGTTTCAGCCTTGACCGATGCTGATGCGCAAGGAGGAAGAGAGACAGCAGCCAGGGTCCATGGTGGACCCACGCGGTTCCCAGCACCCATCCTGGAGGACCAGCTGCCTCGCGCTTAGCGTGTTTTCTGGTGCCTCAGCCGAGGGTGCTGCGTGTATCTGGGCATCCGTCCGCGACGTTGCTGTGTGGAAAAATAGGGACTGGAGCTTTGCTGCAGTACGACAACCGCACCCCTTAAAAGACACTTCCCTAGGCCTTCCGCCAGGAGGGATGGACGTGTTGTGCCCCTGACCAGGATCGGGGCAGCGTTACTTTTACAGCGACCTGTTGTAGGTGTTCCCGGTGGTGCAGGAGTGGTGCCCCGGACTGGAGCAGGATCAGTTGTCAGACCCGCCGGCCCCCTGGGGGCCTCTCCCCGGGAGAGGAGGCAGCGGGAGGGCTGGGGCAGCCCACCCTTTCAGCAGGACCCACGGGGCAGCCAGAGGAGTTGGGACGAGCTCACGCAGGGGCCCTCTGTGCTCCTCACGCTGGGACGAGGGCTGGGACAGGCCTCCCGCTACAGCCGCCCAGGGGCCTGGAGTGGGACCGGGCGGGGACGCAGCCGGGGCCGCGCCGCCACCGGGGTGCGGCGGCGCCACCTTGCGGGCGGCGGCGGGTGCGGCGGCTGCCCCGAACTGCGCCTTCCCTCCGCACACCTTCGGGGCTGTCCGCGGGGCCCCGCACCTGCCCGGCCCCCCGTCGCCCTCCCTCGCCTGGCGGCACAGCTCGCGTCCCCTTACTGATTTCTGCCTAGCGCTTCCTCTCGCCTCGGCTTGCTGCTGCATCCCTCCAAGATGCTGGCTCTCACTAGGGCATCTTTCCCAATCTGGTACATATCACGCTAAATGAGGCATAATTAGGAATAATTATGACATGACATGGTCTGGAATGAGAAGCAGATGGGGCTTCCCCCAGTATGCTCCAGGTTGGATTTCAGGGAGGAGGAGACGGGGACAGAGGTGAGACGTGGCAGTCTTTCAGGGTTGCCTGCCTTTTGTCACCTCCGCTGACAGGGGCTGGAGACAACGTTCTGCTCTGCAACACGCTGCTCTCAGTGCAGCGTCCGAGGTTTGCTGCGAGATGCCTGTCCTGGTCACTGCGGCTCCTCTGGAGAGGCTTTACAAGTCATTCACTGTGTTAGAAGAGCGAAGCAGCACTCGTGTACTAGCCCTCTGACTCTTCCCCCAGGGCAACGTTAGTCCTAATTTTGCAGTAATGTATGGAGTTTTTCTTTAGGAAGGAGGTGGAAGAGGGAGAAGTGAGGAGTGTTGGCTCTTTGGTACAGGCAGAACATTGTGGTGCTGACCAAAAGAGGGCAGGGAGGTGTTTTTACCCATCCTTTGCTCCTCTTCCGAAGGATGCTCGGCTGGTCCGTGTTGTATGGTGGACAGTGTGTGGCAGCAATGCTGGAAAGGTGCTGGGCACTACTGGGAAGAGGGATGTTTAAGGGAAACCTCAGCCTTTGGCTTCTCTGGGAAGATGCTCCTTGGAGACCGGGTAAGGGAGAGGCCATGGCTTGTGATATTTCTAGCACCTTTTTTTTGCCTTTGTGCCTGTACAGGGGCAGGAGGGAATGTGGGTTTTGACTGGAGATGTGTGGCCCAGTGGATCCACACAGCTGGGTTGAGGGAGATGCACAGAAGGCTGTGAGTTATCACGTGAACATCCATTTCTCATTGAAACTGTACGTCATCCAGAAGAAAACCCAGGACTATAAGGGTGTGTCAGTTTAACCCCAACTGGCAACTGAGCACCACACAGCTCACTCCACCCCAGTGGGATGGGGGAGAGAATTGGAAGAGTAAAAGTGAGAAAACTCATGGGCTGAGATAAGAACAGTTTAATAATTTAAATAAATAATAATAATAGTAATGAAAATAACAAAAAGAGAGAGATAAAACCCAAGAAAGACAAGTGATGCAAATGAAAAAAAAAAAAAAAATTGCTCACCACTAACTGCTGATGTGCAGCCTGTCCCCGAGCCGTGACCTCCTGGCCAGCTTTCCCTCAAGCTTATATGCTGAGCATGATGTCATATGGTATGTAATATCTCTTTGGCCAGCTGGGGTCAGCTGTCCTGGCTGTGTCCCCTCTCAAGCTTCTTGTGCACCCCAGACTCCTCACTGGCAGGGCAGTATGAGAAGCTGAAAAGTCCTTGACTTAGTGTAAGCACTGCTCAGCACCAAATAAAACATCAGTGTGTTATCAACATTATTCTCACCCTAAATCCAAAATACAGCATTATATTATCTACTAGGAAGAAAATTAACTCTGTCCCAGATGAAACCAGGACAGGGAGCCAATAACCACTTTCCCTTCCCATTACAGTAACATGAGAAGTTGGAAGGCTTTATCACTAGCATTTTGTCACTCTTGTATATCTGGGTGCATCCCTCTGGGAGCCAGCCAAACCTTATCACAGGGGAGGTGGTGACAGCAGGGTGTAGACTTCAACACCAACTAAAGTACTGCACTTATGTGACTATCTGTCTTGCTGTCTGGGGGCACAGATAGGAGGCAAGAACCCAGACTAGTCCAAGCCCCAGATCAGGTTGTTTGGGAGTCAATACAGGACCATTGTGTTGGTGTCAGCTCCACCTGCCCTCTTCCTGCACCACCCCCCCACCCCCCCCTTCCCTCAACTCCCTAGATGCCCCCAAGGCAATACCTGACATGCAGAACAACTGGTTTTCTTTCATCCCTTGCTCTAGACCTAGGATGCAGGGAGAGCATCCAGAGGGAGTAGCTTCTTCCCTTTCCTCCAGAATAAATCTTGCTTGTTGCTGAGAGGTATTTTGCCCTTAGTTTTTCAAGCAGCCATTCGTTAAGCTGCTCCTGTTTCTAGTTACCAGAATTATAGATTTGCTGTTCCCAGCAAAAAACCTCTTTTCTCCAAAACAAAGTCAAAGCAGGATTTTCTTAAGAATGTTATGAGAGAGGTAGTACTCAGGAGCTGCAGGGACATTCTGCTGGGACATACAATCATCCCATATCTGCTTCTGTTCAGCTAGCATTGCTTGTGACAACTCCAGTACCATGGGGTTGAATTCCGCCTGCTGACCAGTGCCTTCACCGTCTTGGGGTAGATCAGCTGGCACCATGTCTTCTTGCTTGTTGCAAGGCTTCTGCCATGTCTCATGTGTAAATGAACTGCCCGGTTCAATAGTGGACATGCAGAATAATTCCTCCTAAGGAGCTGCCTCTGCACTGTGACACTGCTGGCTGTAGGGTTTTAGTTTTCTGAGGCTTGGAAGATCTGGCTTTGCCAAAGTCAATGGCTTGACATTTTTCCTGGTGAGTGGGAATGAAAAGCAGTATTTCTGGTTTTTCCTCTCCAGAGAATTTTCAAAATGAAACTGAAGAATCACTTCTGGAAAGTCAGTCTTGTTATCTCAGAGTTCTTTAAAAGTACCATGCTGTTAACATCTTTTCATACCAGAGTAGTTGAGCTATCTATTATTCTTATTTCATTTTCAAAACCACTAAAAGGAGGATTTTTCTTAGTATCTCCTGAAACTCCTTTTCTAGAATAGCTGCTTCTGTTTCTTTTCTAGTGAGATATTTTAACACACTGATAGAAAGGGAGGGTGGGTTCATCTCGTTCAACTTTACTGACAGAAAAGTTAAGCATTTCAGTACAACTTGTTGTTTGGTGTCCTTTCACAGAGAAAGATGAATTAACCACATCCTCCAGAGAGGTCATGCTGTAACTTGAGCAAGAGGAGATACACCTCCATCTCACAGAGCACTGAGTGGGTAGTGCTGCCCACTTCTTGTTTGTTTTGTGAACACCCTCTGGGTGTTTCTGTTTCTCCCCTTTTGCTACAAAGGGAACCCAAATGATTAGTTTTGCTCACATGCCTAATTGTTAGATACCTAAAATTAGTATGATGAATGTTATCCCACAGGTCTAGTTCAAATGTGAAAATGGGAATTTGATACTTATGTCATTTGGATATTTTTGAAAACATCCTCACTGGCAAATACGATTTTCAATACCCTCCACACCCCTTGAGTATGCATAACTGAAGCTTGGCTTCTTCAGGAGGTATTGCTTGGCTTCTCAGAGAGTTATTACTCATGAGCATAATGCTGTTGTTTGCTTATACACTGTGACACATGCTGTGTTCACACACACTGATTGTGCCCCCCTTGGGCATCCTAGATAGCACTTTTTTAGTGATGGCATCTTTCATCATGTCCAGTTTTAAGAACTATCTTCATCAGCAAGACAAACTGGGGAACATTTTATGCTAGAATCATTCTAAGAATAGAAACCTGCTGGGTATCCATGCAAGATGCCTCCTGGGTTTATTGCCTTGTGGGCTCTTGGATCCTTTCTTCGCAGTATAGGTAGACACTCTTTTTGAAGCAGATCAAACTGGAAGACTCCTCTGTGCTGGTTGTTTTATGTAGTCCCACAGGTTATAGACTTGTAGCAGCCTATGTACCTTGAGCTCGCCCAATGCTGGGTTCTGGCAAGCCTTCCAGCTGAGTTTACTACAGTTCATAGTAACTGAGAGAGAGCAGGGACAATTCACATGAATGGTGGTTATGTAATGGAAGTAATCTCACCTTCCCTGGACTCCTGGACACCTAAGGGTCAGAATCAGTAATTTGGATACCAAATCAAATTTAGAAAAGATATGTGTGCCTAAGGTTGCCTTCTCATGTGGTCTACAGATGCCTTAGGTAAGTTAGTTAAAGCAGGCTGATGAGGAGATGTCTGCCTCTCATAGAAACTGTTTGTTGGGGTTTTTTTTAGCAACTGCTTTATCTGTATTCTTACATTTCTGGATACTTTTTTAGATATGATCTACTCGCACCTCTGTCATTCCAACTTATTTTGAAAAACCTGATTTGACATAAGCAAGCATCTATTCTAGGTGTCTTGATTCTGTCTGGAAGTTGCTTCTAACATGGAGAAGTGATAGTTGCGGATGACAGGCATTATTGTCTTTGCTGTTGTCTCACTTTATGCACTGCAGGCTGATCCTAATGAACAATAGATAATTCAAACTACCTCCCCTTTCTCTGTGTCTTTTCCACACTTTGACACCTACCAGTTGATACAGGGACATGGCTCTGCCTGGAAAAATTGGGAGGAAGCACAACGTTAACTGTTCACTAATCAGATATTGTAGAGAATCCTGGTTACTGACCATTCCCACAAAGGTTTTGTTCTGTCTTCATCATCCTCAGTCATAACAGCTGGTTGGATATGCACCAGTAAGGATATTTGCTGCTCAGCATATGGCTGAGTTTCACCTTGAGACCTCAGTTCTGTCAGCAGTTTAAAGATTAAATGCCACCTCTCTAAGTGAGTGTCAGAATCACCACAAAAATCACTGAGAGGTAAGAGACATAATCCCTTAGGAGCATCTCATTGATCCTCTCATGGTTCCCAAGCAGCATATAGTCCTGAATGCATGACCAATCATTTCTCCAGATTAGTTGATTTAGTTACACATCCCTTGGGTTCGTCAGGGGGGAAATTTGTATCCTTGGAAAGAAGCAAAAGTCAAATAAGAGCTACTCCAAACCACACCAAACAGCATTTCTCACTGCAGTAAAGTGCAGGTAGTCTCCTGAGACTGGAAAACAGCTATTTCTGTTTGTCTTGCTGAACGAGCCAAATTCCACTGTCTCCAGTGGAACAGGCCATGCTATGCAGCTTGGTTATTGCTGCTGGCATCCAGCATGGGGTCTAAAAGCTGCTGTGCTGGAGAAAGATCTTTCTTTATGACTTCACCCAGATTTAGAGGGTCAATTCACCACCTAGCCATCTGGTAAATGGGTGCATCTATGTGCAGCACCCTTGAGAGTATTGCATGAATGATGCTCTGCCAAGGAGATATTCTCTTTTCCCTTCCCTTCCTTCCCTTGTATTTATTTTTTTCCTTCCTCCCTCTCTTGACGCTTTCCAAAGTGTCTGTTGTTTTCTGATATATTCAGGCTGTGAAGCTGCAAGGTGGCTAGGAATCCTGCATGTGAAGATATGGAGACAGCAGTCATATTACTGGGGTCCTGTTCATGGGAATTTTCTTCAGAAGATCTATTGATAATTTTTTTTTTACATTAATTTTTTAATAGCTTAGGAGAAAAGGCAATGAATGGGGAGACTTGCTCAGTATTTTGCAGACACAAGGCATTTTGGTATTAATTAAGGAGTCGACTCCAGCTGATGGTTTCTCACACATACCCAGAGCCCTCTGGTGGTCACTGAAGATTGTAAATTTCCATTTTTTGAGTTTTATCCAAATGTCTACGGCCATTTGTAAGACTTATTTTGTGTGTGTGTGTGTTGTTTAAGGGAAAAGTTTGTAAACGTTGATGTAACATTTTTTTTCATTATTTCCCCACACATTTTCACCAGTTCTGTCTATTAAAAATGTTATTGTTCTGTTGCCCAGTAATGTTTACTTGGAAAATTGGCTTGGCCTGAGAAGTGCCATATTTACTCTGCAGGCAATGAAAGCTGTTGCTGTGCAGTTAAAGAAAATTCAGGGAGTGTTTTCGAGTTGGAAATAATTTCAAATTAGCATGTACTGAAACTTTGACTTTGCCATAACATTTGCTTTCAAACCTCCAGCTCAGAAGCAGATTTTTAACTACCCTCCAAGGGTGGCTGACTTGGTGGAGGAGGACAGGGAAAGAGGTGGAAGAAGGGGAGAGGAAGGACATGAAAAGTCAACACAGAGTACTGCTGCATTTCTAGATGTCACCCTTCCGTCAGCCTTCTCTTCTTAAGCGCTTTAGCTGAAGCAGCACCACTGGCTGGCTGGTTACCTCCGACTCTTAAAAATGTGAGATCGGCCATGCTTGGTTAAACCAGAGGGACATCTCTTCTGGTCATGTCTGCAAGAGACATTGTGATCATAAGGTGGTTCTCCCTGGTTAGACTCAGGTCTTGCACTTCAGGTGTGCTGATCCCTGTAATATCAAGCTATGGAGCAGCCCTCTTTCTGGGTCTGAAAACCAAACCTTCCTCTTTGTGCTGTTGTCAGACTTTGACCCTCCTGCAGTCTACAGGACACGAGGGAGGTCATCTCTGCAGATCTGTCTAGAGAACAGGAGAGGCTTTCCTTTAAGAAATCACAGGATACAGTCAATTAGGATGTAAACACTCCCCTCAAGCTCTCTGTCACCAAAGGGTGCCTCAGCTGTGTGCTCCTGGGACACTCCAGCACAGATCAATACAGGACCTCTGGAAGAAACTGCTTTGTTCTGAATGAGCGTGGCTGCTATCGAAGTGCTGGGCTGGCCAGTGAAAGGCTGCAGCAGTGGAAATCCAGCAGGGAACAATGAGATGTTTCCTTTTTTGCCAGCTGAGGAAGAAGGCAGCTGCCCCTTGGGAGGAAGGAAAGAGACGGACTTGTAGCAGGAGAAGAGTAAATACTGCTTGAGAAGTCACACGTGACCTTTTTGGTATTCAACATGAAGTAAGCTTTTGTGTGTGTGTTTAAGTGCATGCACACCCAGGGGAACTTAAAAGAACAATTCCCAGAAGGCTCAGACAAACCTGTGCCTTTTAACCTTTGGGGACGCAACAGCTGTGTAGTCCCTTTGGGGTCTGGCAGTGAGCTCATTGCTTGGTGGTTGCAGGACGGATTGTGATGGATGTGATGTGTTCAGGGCCAGCCAAGGAGCAGCTGGAGGGAAGACCTGCTGCAGAGCTGGGACCAACCTGATGCTGCTGCTCCTGCCATCGCACTCAGGACTGTAGCAGTTTGGATCGTGTGCTTTCTGGGTAGGAACCACCACAATGTGGTTACTGAAACGCTGTCTATTTGCACTTAGGTGGGTTAAAGAATTATTGCAGTCACGTATGAAATATCGCTCTGGCAGCACTAGGCATCTGAAGAAGAAGCCGGGGGGTAGCAGGCAGTTTGTATAAATTTTCTCATGACTTGGGTTAAGTCTTCATCTTGCTGCTGAGCTGTAGGGGTCAGGAGGAGGCCTGGGAGCCAGGGTGTTCTCAGATCGCTGCCCTGATTGTACTCTAGGCAATCTCTCAGCCACAGTTCCCTCTTGCATTGAATAATAATAATAATAGCCATTACCTGCACTTCCAGGCTGCTGAGAAAATTGAATAGTTAATCAATTTGAAGATGGTATGATATTGCAAGCCAAGCAGATCTGGACCTGACTTGCCTTTGGTGGAGGGACCTGGGTGATATAGTAGATGACATTAGGATCCTGTCTGTGACACAGTGCAGGGGTGATGGCCTTGATGACCTTTCTGTGGTTCAATAATTTGTATCAAGCAAGAGAGTCTTATTTCCCTTCTTATCACGGGTTTATTTTCACAATTATATGTCTTGGTTTGAACCAATGACCTTGCCTTTCTTTAGTCTCCTAAGCTAGCCCCCATACATGCTAAAAAAAGATTCTTTCTTTTCCGATCTCAGAGAGAACAAAGAACCTCGAAGTGCTACAGAGCAGTAGGAAGCCAAGTCAAGCCACTGGACAGCATGAGAGCTTTGAAAGCCTGGATTAAATTGCCAACTCGTTGAACAACCCTCCTGAAGAGAAGATATGTCACCTCACACTCAGAGGTGGAAACTTGTCCTCCTCAGTGCATGCATGCACGCGTGAGGGAGGCAGGCAAGGAAAGGGAGGAACAAGGCTGTTGTAGCACTGCAGACTCTTATCAGGAGCAGAGTGCACTGGGTTAAGCAATTTGCAGTGGCTGAGCTGGTCTGTGCTGGCTTATGAGGTGCAGAAGGGTTCTGTCCAAGTCCTCCAGCAGCTAACAACCCCACTGTCCATTCTCTGTTATGTTCTCTTAGAAAACAGCTGTCTGTTCTTCCCCATCCTGGTCATCTTTTAGGTTTCTAGGGTGGTAAGGGACACAGGAGGAGAAATAGTAGGATTGTGTTGTTGCTTTTCAACATTGTAAAAAAAAAAAATTGTTCAGAACTCCTTCTAAAATAGAAACAATTTTGGGTTCCTCTGTTGTCTGGAACTAGGGTCTAGTGTGCCACTGAGTTTTTCCATTTGAGTCTTCAGAGGTACTGTGATTTACATCCTACAGGCAAATGACCTTATATTTGGAAATTGTAGTCTCATCCCTAGAATGTATGTTTCCTTTCCCTGAATCAAAACGTCAAGAAAAAAGCTCCATTCCCTCCCTCTCTTCCTCCATAGACAGGCATGCTCACATAGAATCATAGAATCTTTTAGGTCGGAAAAGAACTTCAAGATCATCAAGTCCAAGCATTCACCTAACACTGCCAAATCCACCTCTAAACCATGTCCTTCAGCACCATATCCACACATATCTTAAATACCCCTAGGGATGGTGACTCAACGGCCTCCCTGGGCAGCCCGTTCCAGTGCCATTTTCCCACACACCTGCTGATGAGAAGAGCTCGGTACCTACCTCCAAAGTGGTCTCTGACCCCCTTAGCTCTGCTCTCTTCTTCCAGCTGCTGTTAGGCTGAGCGCTGCTGGACACACTGTAGTGCTGCCAGCCCAGCTCCCACCAGGCAGGCGGTGCCTTTCTGTGTTCAACAAACTATGCAATAGCCTTAGGCCATTACGCTGTGGCTGCTACTCTGATTTTGTGGCACTGAGGTCAACACTTAACTGCCTTCACATTATGCGGCTCTGTAGGTCAATGCAAATTCGCAGGAGGAACTTTGCAAGTAACATTATTGAGAACTGGGGGAAAGTAGTACTTTCACCTAGGGGACTGGGAGGAATTGCTCTTTGTAATCTACTTCCCTCCCACTGCACCACAGATTTGGGGCAGGGAAGGGAGGGAGGGCCCTCTTCCATCTCAGCAATGACAGTGTGAGAATTTGGTCTACGTATCTTTTAGGGTGGTTGTTTCCTAATGTTTTTCTGACAAAGCTCTTAATTCTTTATATTGATGTAATAATTGATCTCCTGACAGTGCAGCCTGAGATTCTGCTAAACATTTCCAATGAGCTCAGATTAAATAGCATACAATTCTTCCATTCAGCTGTGAAAACACCTCCCTGGGATTAGCCTGTAGATGAGATCAGGATGAGGTAGGCTATATCTGGTGTGTCTGTAGCACTTCAGAGGAAAGAGGAGCATCTCACAGGATATTGTTTAGGGATAACCTTCCCAGATGGATACTTTCTGCTTAACCCCTGCCACTTAGAAGCTGTTTTTTATGTCCTGTGATAAACACAAAACTCCCCAAAATTCCCATCCATTTCAAGATGCATGAATCCTGCTCTACATTTTGCTGTATTCTTAACCTGAATGACGTCCGCCATTAATAAGTTCTCCAAGTTATTTAGATGCCATGTGGACAACATTTCACTGTACCTGCCTCTGTTGTAATTGAATGCCCTTCCATTTCCTGCGCAAGGTGGTGATTTTGCCTTCTCCTTCCTTTGATATTTTTAACTATTGCAGCCCTCACTTATTTATTGCCTTTTGAAACCAAGCAAAGCCAATCATTCTTGTCTCTCCTTCTGCCACAGTCTCTTTACTCCTCTGTGGTGTTGCCCTTCTGTTTCTGGTTCTATTTCTATGGTGTCTTTCTTGATATCCTGGTCCCACTGAAGTTAAAGGCAAAATGAGCGAATTGCTTTGTTAGTGCCTGGTTTTCACTTCAAAAGCTTGAGGGAAGAGTGCTGTTTCACTTCAAGGTGCATCACTGTTTTGTCTTCTGTATTTTCCAACCTATTATGCACATTTAAAATTGATACACCCTCCTTTGAAAGTTACTGATGCTACCAGGTATTCAGGTTAATCCATACTCTTAGGGGAAGAAATACTTAAGTGCTGTGATAACTTTAATTGCTTGTCAAGACATTTGCAAAAATTTAATAGTAGCCACTGTTTGCTGTCCACAAAGTGCACTCAGGTTCTCTAGGATGAATTATGCTGGAAGAAGTGAATTTGTCATTCTTTTCAAAATCATCAGCTTACATTACTTTTCATAAAGATAATTATTTCAACTCAGCTAAGTGATTTCTATGTTTTAACACTGAAGTCTTTCATGCTCTCCAAAGAGTTAAATCCGTCACATGCTTGGCGTTGGCCTCAGAGATTTTGCAAGGATGAAAATCGGTATTTAATGATGTTAGCTTTTTCTTAAAGGACAGTAGTCTTTGCTGTGGGTGTCTAGATCTGTATTTAATTGAGGGAGAAAATGTTTGAAAAGGTACAGTTGGTTTCAGCTCTGTGATGTCTGAGACATGGAAGAATGAATCACTGGGGTGGAAGAATTGCTTGCTTTTTTCTTCTCCTTGATAGCCCCAGCATGGTGTCAGGCTGGAACCTGCACATTTATAGCTTCAAACCAGCTCTGGATATATAGATGCCATGTGGATTACCTGTTCACTTGCAGGTCAGACCACAGTCCTGGCAGGCTGCCATGTGTGGGCTGCTGTAGATACAGGGGCATAACCATTCAGGAATTCTGAGCTGGTTTTCTGCCCTCTGTCTTGGTTCATCTACAAAACTTAAGGCTTCTTTTCTAGCCAGAATACCATCATTGTGAGATCTCAGACACTTGGTCTGTAACAGATCTGGAGTAAACAAACAGTAAAAATACTGATGAGGACAAAGACTGTAATAAAATTCTCTTGGAAATAGTGAAACCAGAGCCTGAAGGACAAAGTTCAATGTCCCTATGAATGGATATGGGTGGGTAGGAGGCTACTGAGCTCACGATCTGTCAGACTGACCAGAATTGCTTTGTTGTCTCCTCTTATTCCTCCCCTAGTTGGTATCCATCTGTTGTCTCTTGTCTTAGCATATTAATTTAGGCTTGTAATTGCATCCCATCATCAAAGGCTTTTAAAATAAATGAATGTTGGAAATTAACCCCATCCATAGAACACTCCAGTCATCTTCCTATCCTTCAGCTCTGGTCCCCAGTCCCACTCCTGGCTTTGCTGCTCTGCCAGACAGATACCATACCCTGCCTTTCTCACTTGTCCACGGTCCTACCACCTTGCTCCTGTCCTCCTGGCCCACATGTCTCATGTCACTGGCTGTGCACTGCCTCGAGGACTCCTGAGCAGATCTGGGACCTCAGGGGCCTGTGATGTGGTTTTTGTTCATGGAGGTCTCCTTGAGCTGTCAATGTGCTCCTGTTGAAGGAAAGATAGCAGACAAGGGTTTTCTTTTGCATATTTGGTGGCTGGATGTCTACGGTTTTCCTGCCCTTCTCTTTTGGTAGAATTTCCCTTATTCACTATCCCACAACCCGTGTAATAGTATCCCTCCTGTGAGCCTCCCAAGTGCCTTGCCTCTGAGAGAAGTGCTCCTCGTGAAGTCACTTTCCCTGGTCACTTGCAGTTTTCCTGGGGGCAAGGAGATGGGAGGTGGTCACCTTTATCCATCTAGGCTTGGTGGAGATAACCTGTCCTGTCAGCGATGTCCTCATCAATGCAACTCTCTGGGATGGCTTTCACAGTGCTGAGGAAGAGAAGTGGACAGAGAGGCGTGGGCAATTGTTCCTGGCCTAAACTGTCTTGGAGACTTTGGTAACTGCTTTCCCTCAAGGCATCATGCTTTCACAGAGGAGAGGACTGGGTGACTTGTACTGTGAGGGCTTGAAGAGTCACATTATGCACAGAGGCATGAGAGGATGGAGATTCTGGTGCTGGGAGACTTGGTGGGTTGAAAGGCTCCAGGCAGTACCCTGATGCTTGAGTCACTTGGACTGTACATGTCCTGGGAGTCCTAGAAGTATCTGAGACTCCTGAGATCCCTTACTTCTCAATGCTTCCAGCTGGGAGTCCTCAGGGTTGGGCTCTTTAATCCAGTCAATGTTTATGGTGTTGGGATTTGGCCTCAGAATTGCTGTTGGGGGCTGTGTTGTGTCATAGTAGACCAGTCTCAGATACTGGTTCCCTTAAAGTCTTATGTTCATACTTAGCTCTGTCATTGCACTGCAGGAAGCTCTGGACTGTGATTTTTGAAAACCCTTAAAGCTGTCCTTGAGCATTTGGAATCAAACTTTACCTCACAGAATTATTGTGAGGGGAACATAATAACTCAGGGTATATTTGAACCTGTGGGGAAACTGAGTGGGCACGGAATTGGGCAGGTAATTTAACACAAGGTGCAGAGAGTATTTCTGAGGCACTCAGATACTGGAAATGCATCTGTAAAGAAAATTTGAAGAAATGGGTTAGTTGTGGATTACTCTGTGGCTTTCAGTGCTAATTGTCACAGGGGATTATCTCAGCATTGGAAAAAGGCACCAAAGTAACTGTTCCGTGTAGAAGATGGAGAATGTCTACACCTGTAAAAAAGTTCAGTGTTCAGCAGGTGAGGGATGAGTGGCAATTAAGGTTATGGTTTTGAGCAGTAGATGCTGAAGTGGTCATATTGTTGTTGCATCCAGCCTGCTTCTCGGGATGGAGAAGGGCTGGCGCTGGCAGGAGTAAATGGCCTATGCATAGTACTAATGCAGAAACTGGTTAACTCTATTGCCTATAGATTTAGGATTAAAACTGATCTAGGCAATGGGTGCACTGCTACCAAGGGCCTGGCAGGGCAAGGGTAAATGTCTTACACATAGTCCCAGAGCTGCTAGGATCTCTGAGTCCAGACCTGATTCCAAGAGGTTGAGCTATCCCTGAACTCAGCCTGATCTTGTGGCATATCTTGTCCTAACCACCTCCTTCCCAAATAGGTTTCAGTCTTGTGCTGGTGATACCAGGCTGCCGTCTTGCTCTTTAGGATCCATAGATATGCCAGGACTGTCAGGTCCTGAGCCTTGTGTATGTGGCAGTTGGGAATAAAAAGAAAGAATAGCTTGCAGGGGTACTTAAAGCAAACATTTAGGCATTGACATCAATAGAGATGAAAGTGTGTCACCTTAAATTAAGCATTAGTTAGAACAATGCAAAGTTAGTGCATCTTGGGGAAAAGAAATGAAGAGCTGGAAAGGCAAGATAACCCTAAAATAGCAGGTAAGCACCTTACCAGAGCCTGTGGCTCTGTATGGTCATCTTTAACCTCATTACTACATCTTCATGTGAATTAGCCTATCATCTGCAAAACCAGTTATAATGTAAAAAACTGAGGGGGGGGATAAAGGATTAAATTAAGCCCAAGGATGCACAAATTGCTTAAAAATTGCTGGGTCTGAATTTCCTATCACGTATCAAGTATTTAATCTCATTTATCTATTCCTCCTTCTACCCGTCTGACAACTACTGAGCTGACAACTACGTTGTTATTAAAAAAATGCCAAAGGAGCAGCAAATGCTGTGGACAAGACACACAACCATGTTGTTTGCTGACAAATCTCAGGCAGGTGAATGGCCTGACATGCACACAGGTGCTACAGGCAGAGTGGGATGTTTCCTAGGGATGCAGGCTGCCCAGGGTGGCAGAACGGCAGGAGCTGCCACTGCAAGGGGAAACGGATACCAGCGCCTTGAGCAGTAAACACTGGCAGTCTCTGCCACCTCACACTGCAGGCAGAGCCGGGCAGCCTGGCTGGTGTGTCTGCCCGGAGCAGGATTCATGGAATTTGGTCCTTCTGTCTCCCTGGGTGGGGTTTGTCCCAGCATCAACTGTTGCTGCCCTGCCCGACAAGGTCAGCAGCTCGGGTTTGGTGCTTTCGCTGCTGTTGTGTACAGCTGATTTCCTACCAGGGAAAAGAGGTTTTCTGTTTAAAATACAATATTTCCAGGGTCTTGTCACAGCTAATATACGAGACCTTTTGTCCTGGGTGTCAACACTAAATTTTGCCTGCGCTGCTGGGCATTTTTGAACTAGCTCTGAACCTGTCTGCACAGGCACACACATGCACGCTTGTACTTATGCAACACCCATTAACAGGAAAGAACACTCAGTATAAACACATACACACACTGAGCCATATGGACACATGCTTATTAATTGAAACCAGGCCCATGTACTGAATCTCTTTGTTAGCATCCAAATCCTGGCCAATCTGCCAGTACTTATGAGATGCAAGACTGGATGGCTTCCATTGTCTGTCACTTAAAAGCTGAAAATTATTTTGCTGGCCCCTGGCCCTTGCTCCCATATTCTTTGAGAAATAGCATTGACATTTTGTTTGAATGCACATGTGGATTATTTTGTGCAGTTTATTAGATGTAAGCTAAAGCTGATGCTTACTCCTATGCAGTTGGTTAGCTCAAGGCATGCAAATAACTTGTCAGGTCCAGCTTAAGTAGGCAGAAACACTGTGAACTTCACAGGAGGGAATTTCTTCTTCTAAGTATACTGCACACACCAGAAAACAGTCTTTTGATGATAAAAAGATTTAATTTGAGAGACGAAAGACCCAGGAAATGTCACAACTAAGTTTGGTGTGAACCTGAATTAATGGCTTCAGTATCCCAAGCCATTCACTGGTCTTTAAACACAAGAGCACACGGCTACAGATGCTGGAAAGTTTGAAGAGAATGAGATGGAGGTCGCCAGGATAGACACATTGAAATCTGCATGTTAAGGCTGTTAAGTGCTCTCAGGACCATTCAGAGGCAATGCCTGCTTTTGCCACAGATTTCTGTGTGATGTTGTGGGGGTGCAGTCAGACCACTGTGGCCCCTTTACTGAGACTAAGTTTGTGTGTCACTTACTTACTTTTCTCATTTGATGAGAGGGTAATCTTATGTGTCCAAGCATAAAGATATCTGAAGATCTCTCTCCAGTGTCTGAGGTCTGGTCCTGTGACCAGATCCCTGTATTCTGCGCAGGGCTCTGTAGGCAGAAGATGCAGCCAGGTCTCTTGTCATGAACACCTACATCCCCTGGTCATGACTCGGGTGTGTAAATTCTGCCCTGGAAGCCAGGGTTTCAGCAGCCTCTGTGGTGAGCAGCGCCTAACCTCAAAACAGACCAAACTCTAGCTTTTCTTCTTGAGATTTTTTCCAAAAGTTTTAGTATATCTGTTTCTGCTAAAAGAGCCTTTCTTTGGAGGGGGCAGGGAACTGCAGTGACCAAGAGTGGAGTGAGCAAGCCAAGTCTGGCAAAATCTTTGCCTGGCAAAGGAGATAGTCCCAGGCATGGGGACTTGGGAAGGGTGGGCTGGCAGGGAAAGCTTACTTGGAAGCATTTTAAGCCATCCAGTTGAATCTATGCCCTGTACCAATGTTGCAGACCATAGTTTTCCCGAGGACTTGGTGTTTTAAAACACACGATATATATTTGATCTGTCTTCCCTCTAAAAGACCGTCTGGAAGATTTGCCAGTGATTTACTCTGCCCGTACCAGGAGGAGGGGAAGCAGATCATTAAGCCTCGAATACAGCCTGCCATCTGGATGGGCTCAATGCGCAAGAAGGCGTAAAGTTGGGATTCAAATGTGCAGCACTTGGTTCCCAGCCAAGACAGAGCTTGTGCTCAATTGTTTAAAAACAGATCTACACAGACATGACTTATGTCAGGGAGGAAAGGGGCTGATGGGAGCCCTTGGGGTTTGCTTTGCAGAACTGCTACAGTTGAAACCCATGGGACCTGTGCTTTGAGTGCATGGAGATTTCTATACATGGGCTATTGGTGTCTTGATAGTGGCACCTAAGATTAATTGATCCGTTTGATATTTATCTTTGTGTTCTTGTGTTTCCCATCACAGATCTGGGAAGTTTCCTGGAGTTTCCCAGATCAGGAATCCTGACCTGAGATGACTGGTGGCTTAAGGATATGCGTACAACCTTCCTTTTACCTCTGTGTGCAGGCAAGATGAATAGAGCTAGCTGTATTGAGAACTTCACAGTGGGCTGTAGGAGCCCACTCTTCTCTCTCTGTCTTTACTATGGACTCTGAATGTGATGCTGAGCCAAATCACATACACCCCACTTTTCAGTAGTGGCCATGAGCTGGGGTTTTTTTTTTTTTTGTCTGTAGAGGCAGCCAGCCACTGTGGTGGCCAAAATTAATGGTCAGTATTGCAGAGTCTTAGCTGTGATCTGCCTATGAATCAATTCCTCGTCTCTAAAATGCCTGTGATAATGGTTTGGTTTTGTAGAGGTGACTGGAAGACAAAAGTCCTTTTGAGATTGGGAACTGCTCAGCGGTGATAATAATGAGGCAAATCGAAAAGCCCAGGAGGGAAGCAGAGTTCTGTATGCTATTCAGTGTGCTGCTGGTGTGGAGATAAATACGGCCACAGAGTGAATAAGGAAGATAGCCTCATCCGCTGAGCACTTCTGTGTGCTGAATGAGGCAGCGGGTCCAGTATAAAGGGGAAGAATATAGGATCAGTTAATTAAAACTGTACCTCTATTATTATTATTTCAGTTTCTAGAGTTTGATCATTCTCCACAATCCATTTGGTATCCAATCGGGGTGGGTGGGAATAAAATGCTTATTTTTAGAGACTCTTGTGGGGTTGAAACTTACATTTGATATCAAAAGCCATTTCCTGTCCATATTTGAAGTTGGTATCATGCTATTCTGCAGCAGTTGCTAGTGGAAACTGTTGATGTGTTGGTACACTTCCATTATCCATCACTCTGCTCTGCAGTTCGGGAACTGGAAGGCGTGCAGGTGGCTTCATTTTAATATCTATTTCAAGTGTAAATAGCTGTCTGCAGTGCCCTTTGAAAAGGCAAGGGCCGTTGGAAGCTTTGAACACTGGTGGGAATGAAAAGTGCACATGTGATAGAGTGGCAAACGTGATGCAAGATAATTGCTGATGGCTTTGAGAATTAAAGCTGACACACTTGCCCTTTGAGTACCTGTGGGACCTCTGAAAGGTGGCAGCACTGGGAAGCAAAAGGAACTCGGCCCCCAAAGAAGCAGTGTGGTGTGGACTGACATAGCATGTGTCAGCCAGCCCTCCCCTGCAAGGGTTGGGGCTCAAATCGGGAGAAGGGTGCTTTTGGTTAAATAATGACAAGTGGTGCCTACATCGTGCCTGTTCATCTGGCTGTCTTGAAGGTGGGAATGCAGGTAGTAGCCTTGTTTTGTGTATCAGGAACAGTCAGGCATAAGGTTTTGGTAGAATAAGATGTCAGAGGTAGTACAGTCCTCTCTCATACTAGAAATCCATTTTCCCAGTCTTGCTGGAGGTGACTTTGCAGCCATGATCTCAACTTTGTAAAATAGGTTATCTGAAACTATGAAAGTTGAGATGAGTCCATGCATATGAAGGATGCTGTTATAAACATATCAATTTCAGGCAGTGAAAGAGATGAGAAGCAAAAGCTTAGGGTCTGTGGCTTCCCATTCATTGCATCTTCCCATGGACAGAGAACTTTGATGAAAGAAGAGTTACATTTTGCTTGGATCCCATTAAGATCAGTGATTCTGGAGGAAAGAGTAAAGTTACAACATAGGGGTACAGATTTGTTCTGTTAGTTCCACCCAGCATGACACATGTGTGGCTCTGCAGTGTTTTCCACCTGAATTTCATCTAGATCTGACCCTACTACGGCACAAAAGCTTTGCTGGTATTTGGAGACATGTGCAACACATCTAGAATTGTCAGAAAGTTAGGAACGGGCTGACTTTCCTGATCATGGCTTCTCTGAGCAAGTAGTGCCTTTATCTGTAGCATATGTGTTGGCCTAAGTGGCATTGATTTTCCCCTGGGCAATAACAGGCTCTTGCATGACTTCCAGCTTGTTGCTCTGCCAAGTTTTGCTTCCATCTCCACAGTAGGGAGAGGGTAGAAGTCATCTAGGGAAGGGTGAAAAGGAAACAGTCATGGTAGAAAGCATCTGCTTTTCATTAAGCTTTGCCTTAGAAGCAGATAGTGCAAAAATACGGTTTTTCCCTGTGAGTGAAAAAATAAAATGGGACAGAGAGACCCAGCATGGGAGAAGTTCAGCGTAGGTGCTTAGGATGTGTCAAAGCCATAGTCATCTGAATGTCCGTAAGCACCAGTGGGCAGTAATGACTCTGTTGGCATGACGGGTGAGCCCAGTCCTGCTCCCTGTGCTCCACTGGTTCTGCTCTGAAGCATGCTGGATCTGCATGTGACTGTGCTTGATTCATCACGACTGGTATCTGCTTTAGGGTTTTTAAATCCTGACCTGAATGCCCTTGTTTGCTAATCTCTTTGTGAAAGCAGTATGGAGAGGTTCTCCTTGGAGGCCTGTCCCCTTTCACCACTCACAAGCCACAGGCAGGGGTGAAGCAGGCAGCTGCCCAGGACAGCAGCTGGGGGCATGGTGAGGGGTGAGCTGACTGCCAGCTTTACCTGTGCTGGCACACAGCAAGCATAGCCTAAACAGCAGATCACCCCTCCTGCCCCAGGGGCAGGATGTCCCCTCCTTGCCCTCTGAGGTCTCTGTTGCCCTGGGGGGCACAGTTGAAGGCTATGGGGTAGCTGGATCAGTCCTGCTCCTCCATCTCTGCTGAACTGCCTGCTGTGCCCAGAACCTTTCCCTTGCCCCAAAAGCAGGGTATCACAGAAAGAGCCCAGCAGGTTCCCTTTGATTTCCCTCTCCTACAGAGGCAGCCTGGGAGGTGACAGCTGAGGGAGCTGTGTGCCAAAGGTGCAAGTGGCTGGAGGCAAAGGGAGGTCTCTCCAACACCTGAGAAGACAGGCTGGGGGAACAGATGGAAGCACTTGTCCAAAGCCCAACAGAAACTTGCAGAACTCCCCAAAGCCATGGTCTTTTCTTGGAATCTCTCACCTCTGCCAGAGCTTTGATGACTGGATCAAACAAATGCTTTATAATTTGCAGAATCCTCTGAATTTGAGTGAAAAAACTCACCTCCTATGCTCAGCTTCATTTCTCTCCTGTTGTTTGGCACTGCCATACTTCCACCCCATGATTCCCTTTTCCCCAGCAAGAGAGCAGTCCTGCATCTCTATGGGCATGCAATTATACAGCAAGGATCACTAGATTTAATGCACCACAAATACAAACTTTGCCTTTATTGCAGCAAGGTCACTGTAAATCTTCTGGTAGGCACGTGGCAAAAAAAGCAATGACTTCTCTGATCTCTTTGCCTCCCTGCTGTGGGGTTTTGAGGTCTCTGCTGGGTGTCTGTGTTTGGATTTTCTGGCTTGGGTGTTTGAAATGAGATACTTGAATTGATGGATCTTAGTGAGCCTCTGCAGTGTCCACAGATTTCACTGGCAACTCATCTGGATTAAAACCACTCCCCTGAAAACTGGTTACCTTAATACAGATTTAACTATCAGCCTGCTGCAGTCTTTAGGAACCTAGGGCTTGCTCTTTGGGACACTGAGAAAGACCCTGTTTTATTAAGATACACTGGAAGCAAAGGGCAGATAGCTGGAAAGCGTCCCCCCTGATGCAGAGACTGTGGAGGTCATAAACAACTGTAGTCTTTCCAACTTCACGTTACCCGCGCATCTCCTTCATTCTCTGCTTCCAGCCTGCTTGCCCCAGCTCGATGCAATTTTTCTGCCTCAGTTTCTCTCACAGTACTCAGCAGAGAGGATGGCATTAACTGCAGGAGTGAGGGGCAAACTCATTTATCTCCTTGACCCCAAACCAGCTCTCAGTGGCCACAGGGAACTGAGCCACGGTCATCTCTTCAGGCCTGATGGTTAGAAAGTTTTAGCTCATTCCCCCGCAGAGTTTCTTCTTCCATTTCCATGTGCCGTGTAGGTTTCTCATTGGCAATAAACACTTCCATGATGCTACTTATGTGGGACAAGATGCCCCTGGCACGGCACGCCTCTTCTACATGACATATGCCACAGCCCCGCAGGGAACCCATCTGAGGGCTGCCGAGTGAGGGTTGAGCACACTCCCATTTCCAAACTGTACCATCATAAAGTAGCGCTGTCCCTGACTGGGCATGCCCATGCCTCAAATCGTAGGATCATAAGGCATATTCAGCAGAGGCATTTGCTGGGCTTGCACTGACCTCTAGTGACAACAAAGGGGACCGGGGTCCTCAGCCATCAAGGGGCTGAGAGGGCACACGTGGGTTCTAGGCGCTGGATGGTTTACAATGGTTTGGCCCAGTTTTTGGCAGGATTATGCACATGAGCCTCTGGTACTGCCTGAAGGAAGCAAACCTACTGCCTGATCAGGGTCTGTCTGCCTGGTAGACAACTGCAGTGGGTCTCAGGTGTCCCAAACTCCATACACCTCCCCACTAAATTGCTCGTCCTGTCCTAACCCACCAGTGCTGTGATAGTCTTCAGGTCTTCTCCAGTGTTTGTTCTTCCTGTCCATATTGTTCTCTCTCCTGTCTCTAAATCAGATACCCCATGATACCCCATTTCTTTCTGCTGCCCCATTCCTGCATGGCATCTGATCGCTGGCAGTCTACCCTCCTGGCCAGGTACTGACCATGCTCCTAGCTTCTGGGGTGTTCCTGTGTACTTCACTCCTGCCTCTCACCTCTGCTTCCCGGTCCCCACACCCTGGCTCTTTTCAAGAGCCTGCAAGCCCTTTCCAGAGCTGGAATGCAAAGTGCAGGAGTTCTGGTTTCTTTGTCACAAAGATGCTTGCTGTGCTGCGTGGTTGATCATCCTCTAGGATCTCCTGATTCAGAATGCTGTTTAGAAGAGGGAGCTGCTAAACATGCCCCCAGAATGCTGAACAGCCTCAGCTTTTAGGGACATAAGAAGGACTTACGGTCTGTCAGCAGCTCCCAGGGAGCCCTGCATTGCGCAGGAGCATGGGGGAGACCTGCCATGGCTGAAATGTGAGGAGCATGTGGAAGCCTCTTTCCCAGCACCCCTCCCCCTGTCTCTGAATGCTGACCCCCCCCCCCTCACAGGCCATGCCAACAGCACCACCTTTTCCTTGCTTGGCTAAGCTGCCCTGGTGTGTGCATGTATGGTTTCTGGGCTCTGATAACAAGATAGTGCCTCATTCAGTTGATATTCCCTGTCTCTCAGAGCCACACGTCCCCCTACCCTCCCAAAGACCTGGGAAGTGCTTTTACCCATTGAATTACATCTCAGTCCCCTCAGCTCCATGTTATCATCAAAGCAAGGGCCAAAATGCTCTACAGTGAGCATGTCAATGAAATTAACCTTTTATTCTAGGAGTTGCTTCCAGAGGAAGAAATTATCTGTGATGCCTCACAAAACTCAGGGAATAAGTTGGATCCATCTGTGAATGCCAAAATCCAGCCTTCTCTCCACCCACAGATTTATCTGGAAGGTGGAGAGAGGCAGGAGCACCCTCAACACCTCTTCCTTTAGCACCTCTAACAGCATTATGCTCTCCAGGTCATCTGTATGTGACTGACCATACTCACAGTGCAGAGCTCCACAGACCTCTTCCCCTAGACCTCATTGCAGACAGCCCTGGCTCTGTTGCCCAGATCCTGACACTGGAATTAGCCTAAGAGATCAGGGGAAGCATCTTGGCTTCTCACAAATCTCTGCTGAGGAGCATGCCTCCTGTACGTGCCTCTAGACGTATGCTAGCCAGAGGTCCCTCACCCTATGGACTGACCCCTCTGTTCCCTGGCTAGCCTGCTCCACATGAGAAGCCTGGGAGGGGGTGGAATGGAGGAAGGCTGCCAGCTACAGCCTTCCTCACTAGGTTGAGCAGAAAGGCAATCAAGTTTCCTAAGCACTGTAACAGATGACAAGGTGTATATTTATACCCGATACCCACATACTTTGGGTGAATTGTGCAACATGAGATTTGTCATCACGCATCAGATCACTGTGTATCTAATCCAATACCATGGCTCCGACAATGTCGGGAGAGCTGAGCTGCCTGCAGCAATGCACCTCACCAACTGTGCAATGCAGGAACAGAGGGTCTGGGATTAAAATTCCTCCCCAGTTCCTCCAGCAATCAACTGGTACCCTGACTGTTCTTATTATCTGATCAGGCAGAGCTGCAACTGTAAATAATCACAAGATTAGGGAGCCTGCTAAAGACAACTAGTTCAACTGCAGCATACATTTCTAGGCTGCCCTCCGTGCTGGATATGTTTCAAGTGGGATAATATTTAATGCTGATTTCACCTTACTTTCCCCTGTGAAGTGATTCCTGGGCTAAGTGCACCCTGGATGCCAGCAGTAGAGAGTTATTCCAGTGCTGGAAGTGACCCATAATCTTTTACACCACTCCTAGCATAATCTTTTATGCCTCCCATGATCTCCCCATTCCTTGCACTCTTGTTTTGTTGTTGCTGGTGGTGGTTTGTTTCTTCTCTGTTGCCTTTGCTGCAAGGGAATCAAGCCATTCTCCTGCTCTGGGTGTGCTGGCAGGCAGCTGCATTCTGTAATGGTGTTGCTGCCTCTGTGTTTGCAGTGCTGTCATCACCCCTTGATCAGCTCGTGAGTCAGTTACTTTGCTTGGCTGGTTTTGGCTTCTGCCATTCAAAGAGCAGGGCTCTCCCCTGAGCTGCCTCCAGCTGCTTTTGCAACACTCCCATCAACATGTAGAGATAATTTCAAACTCAGTAATGAGAGCAGTTGTTGGACTGCTTCTTCCCAGCCTGCATAGCTTGACTCTCTGGTCAGAGCAAGAGTGTCTCTTGTTCTTGCCCCCTTGGCTGTCCTTCAATTTTAGCACTTCCTGTGCTAAAAATCGTGCAGGGATTTACTGTAGTCAAATGCCTCGCAATAGTCAGCTGTTTGTCTGTGGAAAATCCCTTCCTCCTTGCACTGGGACCTGCAGAAAAAGAACTAGAAAGGGGGAATCCTTCATTTGCTCTGCAGTGGAGTCTCAGTCATGGGAATTGTTTTGTTTCTCTGCTTCTGCGCTTCCAAAGGTTTCTCTTCCTAGTGCAAGACCTCTGCTGGGAAGTAATAGTGTCTGTTTTGGTCCTAGCCCTTGTGAAGCTTAGTCCCTGAAATTCCTCTAATGGTTCTTGCAGAAGTGCCATGATTTTGTGTCTCACAGTCTGTGTGGCACTGGGTCAGTGCAATTTCAGGATGTGTTGAAGACAATTTTTGAGAAAACACCCGTCATATGACACAACCAATAGTGCTATTTGCTCCTGTCCTTTTCTGCTTCCTTCTGTTTTCAATTTGATTCATCATTAAAAAAGCATTTGCTTTTCTGTTTGGTATGTTCTGTCCTGCCAGTGCCCAATGTAATTCCCTGTCTGCTAGCCCCTAATGTAACAGGAGTCAGAAGACGGTGGTGGTTGCTACCAGGTGTGGAGCAAAGACTGTCTCATTTGGAATGGGTTATACTTCAGGGGCTAGGTTGACTAGGATTGTCAGATGCCAGAGGACTCAGTGATTTTTCCCAGATGGAGATTAGAGCATTGATCCTTTAAAAGCCCAAGTGTTTTTTCAGGCAAACCAAGCTGCCCAAAGTATCCAGTAACCTTCGTATCCTTGCTGAGCTGCCAATGACAACAGCATGTGGTGAGGCAAAGGTGGTTGTTGACCATTGTTCAAAAACTGAGACCGTTGCCTGTGACCTGTCCTGGGCATCCCAACAAAGTTGGGATTGCTTTGTCATCCTGTAACGTATCACATCATTGTCATGTGTGATCTGTGCTGTGCTAGAAACAGGGCATGGATACCAGCCTAGATGCTCCTGCAAAGCTTCCTGGCTAGCATCCTCCAGTATTGCCACCTCAGCCACTGGCTCACGTCTCATCTGCCAGTGTTAGCTTGTAGGCAGAGGAGCCTTGTCCCCAGTGCCTGACTGGGATTTGGTTACCCTACACTTATAGGAGTACCTGAGGATGGGGCACAGCAGGACTCCTGTAACCTCCTGAGACCAAGACAAGCATCTCCCCGTCGCAATCTGTGTCGTCTCCCAGAGATTCATGTCGCCATTTTGCCCTCAATTAGCATGTGTCTTAGGTCTCCCTAAGGTGTATTAATTGATAAAGAAAAATTTCCTACCCAGCTGATCCCTGCTAGGCCTTACCTTACCTCACAGCTCACAGGATTGTGCCCTAAGTTTGCTGAGATCTGCCTGTGTCCTGGGCTTTGGACCCTTTGCTCAAGCTCTAGAGCTGCTGAGCTGTTTTGCCAGAAGATTCCAAGAAGGCTTCAGCTATACCAACTCTCATGGGTAAACACCTTGGTGATTTTGCTTTAAGACTCACTTGTGCTGAGGGTTGGTCTAAGACATAATAAATCCTGCCACATCTTAGGCACCAGCTTCCACAGAGATGGGATTATGCCAGAGTGAGAATGTACATTTCCAGCTGTCATGGGTGTGAAGCAACGCCTAGCTCTGGGACTGAGTGTTACCATTGCTCACACTGTCTGCTTGAGCTTGCAGCAAGCCTGAAACAGGAGCTCTGAGAATTGTTTTGTTTCTTCCTCTTTTCCAGAACAGGAAATCTCATATACAGACAAGCAAGAGAACATGGTAGTTCTGCATCACCTTAAAGAGGTGAGCTTTGATTCAGTGAAAACAGCAAATGCTTCTATGAATGAATGTCTGAAACACTAGTGGAAAAAAAAAAAAAGAAGGAAAGCTCTTTATAATAAAGGGAATCAGATTTTATTTTTATACCCTCAAAGTTAAAAATATGCATTTCAAAATATTTACAATGACTATATATGAAATAACCTTTGTTAATGAAACAGCAACATACAGTACTAGAATATATCCACCAAACTGATAAAGTCTACATAAGGAGAAAATGTAACAGAAAGAGAGAGAGAGGTAAATAGCATCCATGCACAATCTGCACCTGTATTTTTCATACTCTGCCTTTTAGTTGTGGATGGAGTCACAGGAAGTTTTGACCTCTTGTCCTTTACAAATGCCACTTATGACAGATTCTTTGAACTGACAGAAGTTTGTGGGTTGCAGCAGTACCACTGCCTTGCTTTCCCATGCCAGCCTTTCATATGGGGACCTTGTATTACAGAGTGGACTCAAATTCTCTCAGCAACCCTGGGAGGTAGGTACAGTTTTATGGAAGAATTTGGCAGATGGAAAAGCACCGGGTTAAGTGACTGGCCTAAGGTTGTACAGCAAGCAGCAAAACTCACAAGCCTTGCCTCATCTCTTCTGATTTCTCATTAGGGAATACATTTCCTCTGCTAACCAGTATCATCTGCCTTTGAGATGAGCTGTGTCACAAGGTGGGCCACTCAATTAATACCATGTACTGGGTGACAATGTGGGAAAAACCCTCTGCCCATAGATAAGGACTTGTCTCAGTAAGGATCTGCAATGTTGCAGTGCTGTTACCATGTTCTGGCATTGAACAGAAGATTTTAGACACATCCCCAGATGATTCCCTCCCTGCAAGTGCATCATTGAGGCAACTGCATCCTCTATAATCAGGAACCCCTCTGTATCTTCACCCCCATGCATTCTCTCTCTCCATCATCCACATCATCTGTATATTTGCCCTTCCTACCTGTATCTGATTCCACTAGGGGAATGTCAAATAGTCAACATAACAGCAAAAAATCCCTGTTGCCTTTTTTCTGTAGATATTTTAATATGAATTTAATCTGATTTCTATTGGATTGCTTCTCAATTTAACAACTTTAACTTTCACATATATGCATATATATATATATATATATATATATATATATATATATATATATATATATATATAAAAATGTAACAAAAGGCCAATCCCATTTGTTTCAATGGACTAAAAAAAGGGGTTGGAAGCCTCACTGCCCAACCCACAAGGCACACCAAAAGCTAAGTGAGAAGGGCTCTAGGAAGGGAAAAGATGTAGCCCTTGTTTTTGTGGTGCCCGTCAATCATCACTGCTGAGCATGAAGCTTTGTGAAGGTATGACATGACTTTGCAGAAAAGTAGAAGAGCTGTCTGGGTCACTTGCAGCTTCCTGGTGCAACAGCCCCAGGAGTGCTAGATCACTTGGAGCTGTTGCTCCCGCTCTTTGGTGAAGGAGTTTCTGAGGATTCTAGCTTTGTTAGTGATTTTTCTGTGGTGGTGGCAGTGGTGATGATGGTGGCTGTTTCTGTCTATTGGCCCAACAGTTCTCTCAGCAGAGCGATTCTTCCCCATTCCCAGTAGCCAACCCTCTCCCCTGGACTCCCATCAGCCTTATTTTTTCCTAAGAACAAGGTAGAGGATGCCAATGACGAAACTGAAGCAAAAGCAGATCCAGGCCAATATGAAGCAGTAGCCGTGGTGAGAATTTGTGGAATCGGGAATCCTGCCTGTGAACCGAGCTGTATAAATGGAGACTCCAATCAGAATGCACATCCCTGTGGGAAGGAAGGGGGAAAAGAAAGAGTTGGAAAATGCATGGAAACCAGCATTGCTGCAGGACTTCTGTAGTCCCCTGAGATTGTAATGCATGTCTTGTGACATATGAGTTGCCCATTACGCTTATTTATGGAGGTTTTCTCTTGCAGACATGATGACATGAGACACTTGGGGCTTGCTTAGTGGGTGCCATGGGAAATAAACCTTTGTTAGGAGGAAATCAGTAATAAGCTCTGCAGACAGTTTGGTGCTATGTGTTGAATCCCATGAGCAGTTGCTGTCTAACTGTTTATTCCCCCGACCCCCAGAATACTTGAATCCTTTTTGTTATCTTTCAAAGGTATTTTGCAAAACCCACTGGAAATATTTTCATTATATACAGTAAAAAACACCCAATACTTTCCAATTCCTCAGTGCTTTATCAAAAAAATGGGCCACTGGAAACACGTAGCTGGCTGACAACCTCCCCTGATGGCTGTGTGTGGCAAACACATGTGGCTTGCAGAGGCGGCGGGATGCACACAGAGCCATCACAAGGCGTGCGTACTTACAGCAAACCAGCATGATGGCTCCAGTCATGTAGAAACGTTTGCCTTTCTCCAGGGTGAACAGCTGGACGATGAACATGACGAGCGCGATGACGGAGAAGATGATGGAGAGGATCATAAAGGCTTGCACGGTTTTGAGGGACGCTGTGAACACGGAATAGATTTGAGAAGGTCAGGACTCAGCCTCGGCATTGCGCACCGAGGTCCCGCAGCGCATCACCCCAGTGAAAATGCGGCTCTAACATACCCTCGTCACGACTGTTGACTGGCAGCTGCTCGCAGGTCTTGTTGCACAGCAGCCAGAGCCCCGATGAGACGGTTCCTACGCTGGATGAACCCACCATCCAAACCTGAAACGGGATGAAACAGTTGTGCCAAGGGGGAGAGGGACTTCCTTGCTCTCCTGGCCAGTTGTCAGACTGAACCGTAAGGGGAGCAAGAGTAGGCCAAGAGCCACCAGCCAGAGCTGAAACAGCCCCGCGTGCCAGCAGCAGGCGAACGGCCGGAGCGGTGGGAGATGACGCAGGCTCCCAAAGCCGGGAGGCGTTCGGTCCAGGCGGGACACTGGGAAGTCTGTTCCCACCATCGGGGGCAAATCGCTCGGGTCATCTCCATGTCCCCGTGCGAGGCGGCAGGAGGGCACGGTGGGGCGAGCGAGCCGCCCGGGCGAGTGCGGGTTGGGGCCCCGAAATCCGCCCCAGCGGGGGGCACGGAGACCCCGGCCGCGCCGCCCCCGCCGAGCCGCCAGGGGTCACCCTCGCCCCGGGTTTCCCCGGCGGCCCGGGGGGCCCGGCTGCCCCCCCTCGCCTGGACCTTCGGTCAAGATCAGCGCCGGGAGCGGTGCCTGCGGCCGCCGCCAGCCCCCGGCAAACAGGCGGGCACGGGGCAGCGTCCAGCAACAGCCTGGCCGCCAGACGGGGTGATGAGTACCGCCCCGGAGCGCTCTCCTGGATGGAGAGCGTTGAGGTGCTGCTGGCTCTGGGATGTGGGGAGCTGCAGGCAGAAGCTGCCTCCTGTGCCGCCCCGGCTGCCTGTCTGCTCCCTAGGCACACCCATCACTGCTTCATACTGCCTGGTGGCCGTGAGCGGGTGTCCCTCACCCAAAGACCTGAGCACCCACCCCCTCTGCCCCTGCCAGCCATGTGATGGGCTGGCTACTGCTGCGGAGGGCGATGGACGTGTCTCATCCGGGGTGGGCTCTACTTACGTTGGCAATGGTGGAGACAAAGAGCATGATGACAGTGGCGATGTGAACCACGAAGATACCAGCCAGGAGCACCAACATCTTGGGTCCCTTCTAGGTGGGGTCACCGATACAAAGAGCTCTGGAGGAGAACAAGAACAGAGGGAGTGGGCGAAGGGAAGGGCTGAATCAAAGAATAGCATGACTATAAATAAACTACTATTTATTTACATGTGAGAAAACAGGTTGAACTTAAATCCATTCTGGAAGCATGTAGTCACAAAAGGACATCACTAAAATCTTTGTCAAAATTTACAAGGGAGTTGCTCAAGAAGTTAAAGAAAACCTGGAAGTAAAGGAACCAGTCTGGGAGGAGATTTAGAGCAGGGGTTGTTAGCCTGGGGGCATTTTAAAAATAGCCTGAGTATATACACAGGTTGCCTAAATTGGTGTGCGGTTATGTAAAGTGAAAATTACATACTCCAGGCCTACTCTCCAGGAAAAGGAGATTTAGCCCACAGGATTCACAGAGGTCAGGAAAGATTTTCTCCCTTTCCCTCTCAGGGCACAGCCTCCTCCAGCTGGTCTGGGCAGGTGGTGTTAGAGTGGAGTACTGTGTGTTCCTGGGTGCATCAGGTGTTGAGCAGCGATGGAGAGTGGACTGGGGGGTCACCGCTACTCAGTGGACCTCTCCATTATGTGAGAGGAGAATAACCAGGACAGAAACACCGCTGAGGTGTTCTGGGGCAGGCGAAGATGCTTAGGTTTGCAATGAAAAGGCCTGTTTCCCTTTTAAAACTTGAGGCATGCAGATCACTTGATTACTGCAATAAGATTCTCTTGTAATGCAAATTCCTCTTTGGTTTGTTTTGGGGGTTTTTTGCCTCTGTTCCCTGAAAACTTTTACTTTTTGTGAGATTCCCTGTCACTGATGAATATGTGATTGGAAAGGGAGGGGAATGTGCTTTAGATAGCTCTCATGACACTGTCATGGCTGCTGCTTTCTTCCCTGAAAACGCAAAATACAAGGAACAAATCTAAGATGTGAGAACGGGTGCAGGCAATTCACACAGAGTGACTGAGCTTATTTGCCCTTTTTCCAGGCATTTATTAGTAATTGTGTGGTATCGCCATAGAAATTAGACAGAAGAGTTTACTGGGTCTACTTTGTGGCCAGCAAAAGACTGCTTCCTAGGAAGTTTCACAGGTCTGTGTTGCTCTTTCTCTTGGTAATGCTGGTACTGAAAAGCAGTATCAAGTATGTGATTAACAGGGGCTGTCAAGTTATTTCGGTCCAGGTGACTCAGGTAAGGTTTGATGCTGTCACCATTTGTACAGGGTGTGGTGACAAAATCATGGAACAACTCAATTACACTTTATGATGTCTTTCATGCAAGCTGTGACAAAAGGCTTGTAAAGTCACATAAATATAGGTGTTTTTTACTCAATGACTCCACCTTCTCCACTCCTGTCTTTCCTCTCATGGTGGCCATGTGTGGGAGTGTATTCCTGTAAAGTGCTGCAGCTATTCCTTGCACTGCTTTGGATACAGTTTCCCAAACCACAGCAGGCAGGCAGGCAGGCTTCTCCATCAGTGTCTGTTTGTCCTATTCAGGATTAGCTGATGACCACGAGGAATTCCTTGAGTTCAGCATCTCTGTGAGGTCACTACTGCCACCCAAACGAGGCCACTCCTTAGAAGGACAGATTAGGTTTGGTGACTGGCCCTATCTCCTCAGCAAGAATTGGTCCACTGTGCGGTTTCCTTCGCCTGGGAGAACTCTCTGGCGTTTAGCCCTGAGTTGCTGAACGTGGACCAGGCTTGCTTGTCTGCTTTGGGGTGTCCTAAGAAAATCCTCATGCCCTAGGGCTTGATTTGCCTGGATAGCATGGTCACTGTGCTCTCTCTTGTCACAGTACCTCCCTTAGTGATGATCTCAGAGAAAGTACAGCCTTCTTAGGAGTTCCTCTCTGACTGCAGTGACAGTCATTTATGAGTTCAGCATTGCTAAAATCCTTGTTCTCAATACTATATGCAGGCTACCACATGAACATGCCTGACCTGAGTGTTAAACTCCTTCTTTCCACTGACTGCAAAAGGAATGAGGGATTCAAAATGCAGGATGGCAACTGATAGGGATATCACCACCGTATCTTGAGCCGAGAAACTGTTGCTGTTGCCATCACTAAGTTATATATCTGCAGCAGGTGCCTTGAACAAAGCCTCTGAATCAATTTTTCTCATCCTTTGACTACTTACCCTTTTTCTGATTACCTTGGTTCTTACACAAACTATAACAAGTGCTCTTGCCACCACAGTGTATTGGTATGCTTACACCAAATGGTGACAAATTTGCCTGCTCTGAAATTTGCCTTTACTGAGCAGTGACTAAACTTTTTTCTTTCTTAGATGGACATATTTTTCCATGACCTCTTTAAAAGCTAATTCAGCAGGTTTTTTCAACGATTATTTTTGAGGGCCTTCAAAAAGGCCCTGTACTTGAAAGACTGAAAACCACTTTCATGACACCCTAAAGAACTAGAACAGTCCTTTTAAACACATCTTCTGTTTGCATTCAGAAATGAAAGTGAGGAATAAATGTTACTTTTCATTGTAGTACCCCCCCACCCCCCCAAACTTTGACCAATACAGTAAGTGAAAAACCAAATCCTTTATTCCCCTTGCTTTCTCTGTCCGGTTCTCTCACTGCTTGATAGCACTGTTAGTTCAGGTGCTTTCAGTGCACCTCCTTCCTGAGAATGTCAGCACCTCTCCCTGAATACACAGGCTATCAAATGCAAACTCCCCTGGGGATATGTGCTCACAGCTTAGTTTTGATTTTTTGTGAGTTAAAGCACAAGCCTCCCTCTCTATTCATTTGCTTTCCCCTTCCTTCATCTCTCCCTGCCTTTTAAATAAAACACTAGGGAACAATCCCAAAGGAGCAGTGGGTGAACGAATGAACGGCATTGAAATAGAGTCATCTCCGTCTCTGACTCGAGACTTTTCCTCCCATTAAGCAGAGATGCTGGCAGCGCATTGGTGACTGACAGGATACTCTTTCCATTTGTTAAGTGTGAGACATCTTTCTCCGCTACAGGGTGGGGTCACATTGCTGGAGCAATAGGACACAGTCGCATGCAAATAAGTACTTTTTCATTCATTCTTCTACCTAAACTGCAGCTGGACTTGGAGCTACTCAGGCTCTTCTTGGGCTATGAGTCAGTCTTAGCCTTCCTAGAGCTGCCAGTTTTTTCCACTGACTCACCCCAAAGCTCCCCAAACCACAATTAGTTAACCCTGCAAGTGTTAGGAACATTCTGTCAGTTTTAGGACTGCTTCTCAAGAACCAGCCAAGCAACCAGGTTATGAATCCTGCATTGAGCTTCTTGGTGTGTCTTCCAGAGGAAAGACCCCAGCTAAGCCAAGAAAAACAGAGCTGAGGCATGAGAGTAGAATGACTACTGAGGTAGGACAGGCTGGTGGGGAGGAAGGAGTGAAGGTCATACACCTGCTTAACAGCCTGTGTGAGTCAAGAGACGATCTTGCACTGAGGAGAGTTTCCTTTTCCTGGGATGATGGATGAGGAGACATAACAAGCCACACCAACAGTAACCATGAATAAAAATCACCATAGCAGCCTTCAGCACAAAACCAGCCTACAGATAAGCATGACAGACTCTTATCTATGTAGAGACTGTTTCTCTGACTATGCAGGACTGCACATGCTGGGAAAAAACACATAGCTCTGCTGCACCCTAGTTCAAGTTCAACCAGGCAAGCACTGTCCATTAAAACTAAGACAAAGTCTTCTCATGCAGGCACAGTGTAGCCAGCCATATCACCTCTCTGCCTACTTAAGTGTTTCGGATCCTTCTATCAGGAGGGCAATAAGGAGAACTGAGTCTTTGCTCTTAGTTTGCTGCTTAGCAAAGCATCAAGATGGAATGCAAAGTGCCACTTGGAGATATGACAAAGGCCAACAATGTAGTTCCTCAAATATGGGAGGTTACTCAAGAGGGTAACCCGGATTAGGTAGGGGCCCTTTGCTTCTGGCAGAAAGTGCACTGCAGCGAAAGGAGTAGAGGGGAAGTGTACAGGATGTTTCTGCAGGAATGATCAGGTTGTTAGGGGTGAAAAATCAGAGCACTCTCAATTAAATCTGAAATATTTCAGATCTAAAGTGTTCCTAAGTGATGTAGCTCATCTGACTTCCACTCACATTCTCTCCTCTGAACCCAGGTTGCTGCTTGGGACTGCTTCATCCAGGATGAGTTGGTGAGGCATACTGTGAGAGATGCTGGCTGAGGGGGGAACTCAGCCAATAGCCTATAGCAGCCTATAGTGTCTGGGGAGCAGAGGACACCTAAATCGCACAGCCTATGAGCACCGTGGTGACCTCTGACTAGTCTAACACTCAGGTTTTCGGTTGAAGTCCCTTGGGTTTGATACATTCCATTTCTCAACAAGGGAAAGATGGCATTTTGAGGAAGAAGCAAATGCTTTGGGGCAGAATGTCAACAAAAATCTCCATGGATTGAAAGCAACAGAGATGAAAGAAATTCTGCCTTCCCCAGCTGCCACCACAGAATATGAGGAATGCAGCAGTAAGTCAGACCAGTGGTCTGTCTCACCCAGTACGCTGTCTCTGATGGTGGCAGTAGAGGTCTGATATTTAAAGAAAGCATGTGAACCTAGCCACTGTCTGAGGTGGCACAGTCACACCAGGAATACTGGTGGATCTAACCAGGGCCAAGGCCACTTGGAAAGGACGGGGAAAATGGGAGAGGACAGGACAGAAACTAAAAACTATTTGACCTTGAGACAGCCACAAACTTCCACCTCTGTCACTGGTGCCTTCCACAGTGCAAAGCCAACCTACAAACAGCAATGCTGCCATGATGCTACCAGTAAGGGAAACCTCAGGGTGTGCTAAAACCTCCTACAGAATTTGTAGATCTTCTTTCTGACTGAGCTGACACTCTGACTGCATCTTAGCCCTGCTACAACTGCACACCTTGTCATTGTGTGCAATACGAGTCCTCATCATGCGCAGGGCCATCTGGCAGGATGCACAGATGTGAAGATCTCTGTGACGTCCTGGTGGCATGGTGACTTTGGGCCCATCACATCATTACTAGAAAGTTCATGAAAACTGTAAACAACCACAGGGTGGGATGTTTCTGCTTTCACCCGTTGCTCTGTTTCTTGCTTTGAATCCAGAGTCCTTGCTGACTCCAGACTTTTATAAACCACAGTACGCCAGCACTCTTGTTGACAACCTGGTTTTGACAGACTGGCCTGACTCCATTTACAAGTCAGATGCTTTTTATAGACATGTGGATGAGTAGGCTGGTGCCTCTGGAAAGAGATTTCACATGTGTGGGAAAAGGGCTGGGCAGGAGGTGTGCGTGGGCACACGGAGACCTTTGGAGCCTCTGGTTGAAGGCAGTGAGAAGATTTTGTGCAAGCATGGGTAGTGGCTGTGTGACCACATGGGGCACAGCGAGGCTGTAAAAGTAGCAGACGAAAACTCAACCAAAAGGAAACTGTGGAGTAGGCTGAGGGGCTACAACTGAAAACAAGCTTAAGTAAATGCAAGATTCTGTCTGGTTCTTGGGAAGCGTTTCCCAGTGGTGTGGTCTCCAAAGGATCAGGGGAATTGCCTTCCCAACAGAATGGTAAAGCTCCAGCATGTGAATCATTTCTTGTGGGACCAGACAAAGCCCTCAAGAATCCACCCTTGGTAACGAACCTCCCCTCACTGAGAGATGCAAGGGGGAGTCACTAAAGATGACACACACCAGGGTTTTCCAGCTCTCATGCTCATGATTCATATGAGAGTGGGGAAATATTAGTGCTCCTAGGGCAGACAGTGAGAAACTGGCATTTTCTCCAGAAGAAACCACCCTCGAGCACTCAGCCACGTGACAACATCCACTGAAACTCCAAAGCTGGGTTGGTAGTAGGAAGGGGAAGAGACAGCTGCCTGGGGTCTGGCAGGCAGCCAACAGCCACTGCTAGAGGAAAACACTGTCACTCTTCGCACTAGACATGCCAGGGAAGAGATGTGACTGATGGGCAGCGAGTAAGAGGGAGGGGTGGGGAAGGGCACCTCAGAGCTAATGGAAGCACAGAAGTGTTACTCTGCATCTTTGGAAGTGTAATGGGGATCACCCTCACCCCCTAGTGCCTTGGATTGTCCCTGGGTGGGTTAATTAGGCATGAGAGATGCTGGGACTTGCAGGGCATTCAGACAAGATGCTGAGATATGTGAGAAGTATTTGTGGGAGGACTGATGGTCTGGGCAATGACGTGGTGTGTGTAGGGGTGTGCATCTGCAGCTCTGCGTGGCTCCCTCTATGAATGGGAGTGTGTACCAGTGGTTTCCCTGTGAGCAGGGCCGAACCGAGTGCGTGAGTGTGTGCCTGCGTGCATAGGCATGGCTTCCTTCTGGGTGCCCACATCTACCTGTGTGGCTTTGACACTGACAGTGCCCACGTGGGAGAAACCATCTGACAGGAAAGGTCAGGTTACAATGTGGTGGGAGCAAAAGTGCACAGATCACTTCTGGTGGGGCTTCCTGCTTTTCCTCCTTGCAACAGCCTTTAGATAGAGGTGGAAGGTCTGTGGAGCCCACATCAGCTGTGCTTCTGGCTGCATTTTTAGATTAAAACTGCAATTCTCTGATTTACTTAGACAATTACCTAAATATCTTCCTTTTTTCTTTTTCTTTTCCAAGTGAGGGTAATTCTGAAAAAGAAGTGGCTCCTTATCAGATAGCATCCCTCCCTCTCAAGGCTGCAAAACCTCTGAACATGCCAGTACAGACTATGAGACACTGAAGTCAATACAACTTAAGCATCTAAAGAGTCTGAGCCTTTGGGTCAGTCTGCCTCCAGGGTGTCCTTGTTCCTGTAAACCAGCTTGGAAAAGGCTGTGCAGGATTAAATTGCAAAATTGTGATACTCCTTTCAACCCACAGTGCACAAGCTATGGATGGGGGTGGGGAGGAGCAGGAGCCCAAGTATAAAGAAGCAGCAAGAGGATGCTGTGCAGCCTGGAGTTGGTGGTTGCTCTGTGCAGGGTGGGGTAAAGGTGGTCCTGAGGTAAAATGCCTCATCTGCCTTAGAGAGGGCTTCTGATACCTGTGAGTAGTTTGAGCTCGTGGAACAGCAGAAGGGTCGTTCTTGCTCATGTTACATGTGGAAATGGTTTTGCATGAGGCAAGAGGAACTCCCATTGTCGGGGCACACCACACTGGTCCAGCTGCAGCTGTTGGAGGCCAGCTAGCAGCTGCCTGAGCTGGTATGACCAGCAGCTGTATCAGTCTCAGAGCCCACCTTTCCTTCAGCAGTGGTCCACGTTCCTGGAGCTGGTCTTCAGCAACCCCCCTGGCTAGCCTGCTCCCAGCTCTGAGCATTTTGCAGCTCTGAGCATTTTGCTTCCATGGCTCTCACTGTCCTTTCCAGAGGTTTTTGGGGGTTGTAGGGGAGATGTCTCTCCAGAATGACAAGAACGTGGATACTGGACCCAGTCGTGGCAGCTGCTTTCACAATTCCCCTCCTCGAGCAGACTCTGCCCTGTGAGGGCAAGAGGACAGCACAGGTCCTCGCCCTGGATTTCCTCTAATCCAAATGCATTGCCAGGTGGCCCCACATCACAAGGACTAAGCCTGCCTCATGAGTCACTCCTCACCTGCCATCAACCACTCCAATGCCCATCGCTCACTGCATTTCTCTGCACGGTTGGGGGTGACCTGGCCCAGGATCCATCCCTGGGCTCTCATTGTGGGTGTCTCCTCATGCCTACAGAACAGACTGGTTTTCACAAGGGAAAGGGGATAGACCTTAATTATGAGCCTGGCAAATGGGTCACTCCCTTGGGCAATGTGGGTTCTGGAGCTAAGTTGTCCTAACCTGTCTTTCCCTACCATGACAAGGCATAGACTACGTTTGGTCTTACTTAGAGAGCAGCTTCCACGTACTTTCTGCCCTGCTGCAAACAGTTCAGGAGGAGGAGGGTGCGTGGAGCTGCAGATGTGACCAGGTTTTCTTTTGTTCATGGTCCAGCTGTTCTAACTAAGGAGGTACTTTCCAAAATTCTCCCAGTGGGGTTTGAGGAAATCATGATCCAGATTGTAGCCCCCAGATGTGCTGCTTTGCTGCCCTCCCTGCAGTGTAACAGCAGAAAGCAGTTGAAGAAAGGAAGCACTGTAGATTACCCACTGGGCAGTTTTATATGGGGAACTGCTGCTGGATCCTGTGTCATGCTGTGAGGTGACTGGATGTGGACTGGCTCTGACAGAGGATCTGTGCAGTCACATTTGAACGGGTGCTTCAGCACATTTATTCAGAGCCAGTATTGCAGCACTGTGGCTACCAGTCAGTTATCAGTCCTGGCAGGGGCTGTTGAAAAAACAGGGCCATAGAGAAGAACCTCCTTTTCTGCGCATGCTGCTTTGACTCAGTACAACAGACCCATGAAGCATTAAGCATCCATCTTCAGATGGGGAGATGGGAAATCTCCTTCCTTGCCCTGCCTTTTGGAGGTGTAGAGGAGCACCTCTGGGTCTCTTACTTCTCCCTGCCTTGAAGGAAGGGTAAAGAAATCTCATCTTTTAGTCCTTTTTCATTATATTTTTGCAGGAAAACAGGAGGAGGGGGAAAAAAAAAAAAAATTAGTGCCACAACTCGTAGCCTGCCCTCTGTTATGTTGGGTGAGAGTGCTGTCACCTCCCTGTTGAAGGGTACAGGCACAGGAGTCCATTGAGATTCACGGGGTCTAGTAGTGCTATTTCTTGCCTTGTGGAGCACTTGAATACCTGAGGGCAAATCCCAGCCTGGCATCAGGTGCTCCCCCCAATCCCTTTGCTGTCAGGTGTAGCACTCAGTGAAGAGAGCACCCATCCAGCAGCCAAAGGGAACTGGGGAGGTGAGCAAGTGGAAACATGCTGTGGAAGGGGTGCTGTGGCTGCAGCGTGGGGTTGATGGGGGTCTGTGAAGCCCCACGGAAGTGGGCATGGCTAAGGAAGCAGGCTGTACCCTGCCAACCCTCCTGCTTTTGCTCTGAGGAAACTCAAGCAGGCACAGGTTGAGTGCCACGTGCCAGCTTTGCAGCTGGGAGGGTGATGAATAGAAAGAAGGATTTGTGCTTGCAGCAAATCTTCCCAGTCTCATTATAAACAAGGCCCCGAGGTTGGTCTTTTACCAAAAAAACGCTGGCTATTATCAGCAGATCTCCCAGAACTGTTTCAAAATACCACCTCTGCTCCACCCCAGGCCACCAATCAGTAATTCCTGCATGCACTTGCATTTCTTGCACACTGCAAAATTCAAAGACCACCGGCCAGGCCAGCAGGGCCGGTTTTCCAAGTCCAGGGCTCTCTGTCCTCAGCAGGGTACTGGGAGCACTAGCAACCCTGCAACTCAGAGGCACCCACTCCAAAACTGGGTGTTTCTCCACAAGATCCCAAGACCCTTCATCGTCCTTGGGTGTGGTTCGACTCCACATCTCTCAGATGTCCATCTGGGGTGGCACGTGGCCAGTGGAGATGCCCAGCTCTCACACGAGGGTAGCTTGGATGAATGGCTCAGACTGTGCCACGTGTTTGAATGGTGTGTCATAGGTGGGGGGAGCTTCCACAGAAACCTACTGGGAGGAACTCCTTAGGTGGGTGTGCAGTGTTCAGGGCGTGCTTCAGGCACTGCAGCGTTAGTGATAGTAAGACACTCCAATTTTGATGTTTTCCTATGCTGATCCCTAAGGGAGCAAATAGAAAGAAGCTGCCTTCACTGCACACAGTCCCCAGGTTTGGCAGCTGTGTGGAGGGATTCAGTTGACTTAAACCCCTGTTATCATAGGAACAGTAGCTAATGGGCTCCAAGTTTTCACAGTCTTTATGCCCAGCTCCCTCTTGTGTGTTTGCTCAGAAAAGAATCCCACTCCATCCAGAAATGTCAAGTGGGCAGTTTCTGGGCAAAAAGCTGCTCTCAGAGGTGCCTTGAGGAATTCAAACCTTTGGAGTGAAAGTTGCTGTGTGGCCACAGCTTTTTTTGGTTGTTCGTTTTTTGCAAACCTATTTCATTGTTAATCATAGCAAACAGTAACTTCTGGAAACACTATCTACCCAGACTGATTGCTGACTGCCCTGGAAACACTCGCTGCCTCATTCAGCTCCCCTACCACTCAAACACATCCATTTCTAAGGCAGTAGGCACCCCTGCATGCCCAAGCAGCAAGCAAGAGGGCTATAGGGGACCTCAGCATTCACAAAATCCATCCTTCTGCTACAAGGTTAAGGCCAGCTCAGCTTCTTAGCCATTCATATAGTAATTGTGCACAGCACCAGCCTAAGCCCCAGCCATTCCCAGTCTGACTGTGCTACGTACTGTTTCAGTCTCTCTCATACCCCTGAAACTGTGCAGGGGTGGGCTGGGTTCCTGCAACAAGAACCGAAGCCTGGTGCCCACAAGCTGCCTTTGCTGCACTCCCTTTCTCAGACCTCAAAAATAGTCCAGATTTGACCACAGGATACAAACCATAACAGACAGGTGAAGTGAGAGAACTGGTGAAGAAGAGGAGGGTGGGAGGGGGTGGTTGAGTGGAAAAAGGCAGGTGAACAGGGAAAATTGCCAGGCCCTGCAATCCTACACTTCCCATCAGCGCCTCCCCCCAACCACACCCCACCAATGCAGCCCGCGGTGCTCTCAGCAATTCCACCCGCTCCCTCACTTCGCCTCTCAGTGTTCCCCACTCCAGGGTCTGTGCTGCCAAGGCAGGCGGAGCATGCATTTCCACCCATCGTGTGGCTTTGCTTAAGAACTAGGGCTTGGCTTTAGCCTCAGGAGCCGAAACCCCAACAGGGAAAGGGAGGTCCTCTCCGTTGTACCCCAAAGCCTGCACCTTTGGAGCCTCTCAGACTTCACTTGGAATGCTTGTTGTTTTGAATTAAAACTTGGCAAACTACCAGCGGCGGGGAGACACGCAGAAACACGCGAGCGAGAGCCAAAAACGTTGAACCAGCAGCCCTAATTTCAAGCAGGCGTTTTCCCACGTTTGTAAACAATGCTACTCCAAAAGCGCGTGGCAGCTCCTACGCCCGGGCCGGCCCAGGTCGGGCACCCCGTGCCTGCGCCCCGGCTGCACACGCCCTCGAGGAGAACACGACATCGCTGCTGCCAGCGCTCTGCCCTTGCAGCCGGGGCCGCCTCGCAGCGTCGCTTTGCCCCGTAACACGCCTGGATTTCCAAGCGGGAGCTGACGGGTGGAGGTGCGGCCCCGCAGCCGGCTCGTGTGTCCAGCTGAAGCGGCGAGGCAGGGGAGAAAAGCAGGCTGGGGATGCCGGGCGAGGGGAGCAGCCCCGCCAGTGAGGGCGAAAAGTTGCCGAGGATTTTCGAGAGCAGCTCTTACCGTGTGGGCTGGGGCCGGTGCCGTGCGGGTGGGGAGCAGGAGCGAGCGGGGCTGCAGTGCCGATGTCCCGGGCGCGCGGGGCTGGAGTGAAGGGGCGTGACCCGCCCGCAGTTTAAGTTTCCTCCCGTGGTGCGGAGGGTGGTGTCTTTCCACTCTGTTTTAAAGGAGTTACTATGAATCAGTCTGCTTTTAAAGAGAGGGAGAAGGGCAAGGCGGGGGGGGGGGGGGGGGGGGAACCTTAATGAGCTACGCCCTGCTTTGTTGGCGGGGAGTCAAGAGTCGCTGGGAGGAAACCAGCGATTCAAAGAAATCTGTGCAGGGCTGCGTCTGACTCACTGTGCAGTACAGAGACCACAGCCTGGAAAAACGACTGACGCTGCTCCAGCTGAGTAACAGAGGCCCACAACAGCATCTGTTTATAAAACTGAACTTCTGGTTGTCATAAAAAAAAAAAAAAAAAAAGTATAGTTACAAGTGTGGCAACGGGACTTCACCAATACAATCCCTCAAACAAACAAACAGCGGGTTGGCAGGGGGTGAGTCACCGCATCCCCTCCCCGTGCCGCACCGAGAGATGTCGCCGAGGTTGGCGACATGCAGGAATACAAACCGGACCGTTGGGGTCGGCATGGACAAGACTTTTGGGAATGTACCAAGGAGCAGAGATGCTCAAAATGCAGCTCTGGCCTGGTGGTGACTCTGGAGCAAGTTGGCCAGATGGTGGTGGTTTGCTTCCACAGAGAGGGAGCAGGCAAGGAAGATGAAATAAGGAGTTTGTGATTCACAGTTTTCTGAGGTCAGCATTTCTCGTCGTCTTAAAGACCTCCAAAAATAGCTCTTACACATTTGCAGAGAATTGACTGGTGTAGCTGTCTCGTGGATGCTACAGGCAAGATTGAGAGGGGATGTGCTTGAGATGTGGGTGAAGGGGGCAGAAGTTTGTCAGAAAGCATCAGGGGTAAAATGTTATCCATATTGTGATAGAGTTGGTGATCTGCTACTGCAAGGAATCAAGCTTGCCTTTGCAGAGGCCCAGAAGGAGATAAGCAGATACTGATAAAATGCCTGTCAAAGGCCTTTCCCACTTTAATGAGGAGGACACTGGATTGCCTTTATTTGAAAGACAAAGCTGGTGCTTCTTGAAGTCTACAAGGATTAAAAGACCTTGCTATTTTTCAGATTATTCCTTCCCTCTGGTGTTATTGATATGTGTCTGGTCTAATTTTAGACTATATCAACCTGCTTAAAAACAGAGCTACATATAAAACAGCAGCAGAGGTGACACATGGTGGGCAAAGACATCATGCCCAGACAATCCCATGGGAATGTTGCCGCTGATGGAAAATACAGGGTTTTGTTCCCCGAGGATTGAATAAGCCTAACAGTGTTTAATACCTATGGGTTAGAATGTGCTTCTTTGTGATATATGTTAATACAATATCCATGGAAAGGAAAATACATTTGCTTATGCTGCAGAAAGAGCTGGCATTTGCACTGAGCTGCACTGTCCATTTGCCCTTCCCTGTTCCCACAGCAGAGTTTATTGGAGTGAGGGATGCTCAGCTCCACACAACATACTGGAGCTTCTGGTCCCAAAGCAGATTCTGTGGACCAGAGTTCAGCTGTGGCAGAGTGTCCTCTGCCCTAGACCTGTTCCCGAGTGACTGCCCACCTGCCAGAGGACAGCTGCCTGCACACTGGCAGAATTGCTTATCTGAGACTCAGCAGCCAAAACACCTGCATCCAAAATGCACTCACATGAAGCCTCCTAAGAAGTTGGGTATGAAATGAACCATGACTGGCAAAGCACTATTTGTCCAGAGAGAGCAAACTCGTTTTGTACCAATTGCTCTCTAGCCTGGGAGGCTGTGTCAGACAGTGGCCAACATCAGACGCTTCACAGGGCGGCAACGGGGTTCTGCAGTGTCAGCGGCAGCTTGCCCACAGGAGCGTTGCTTCCTGGCTCTCCATCTGGAAATGTTGGTGCCTAGCCAGCACAGTAAAGAGAAGCAACCGTGCCGGCCACATCGGCTGTGACTGTAGGCCTGGAGGAGCAGTGGCACCCAGCCAGCCATTGGCTTCATCCCCATTGCTATACCTGTCAAGCCAGGTATGAGAGGGGGCAACAGCGAGTGCCAAGCAAGCAAAGGTGTGGATAGGTGCTCCTGTTTGGGAGCAATGCTGAATGTTCACAAGGTGATTGTTTAAGCAAGTGAGGGTACCCCCCTAATGTCAGGATACAATGAGGCCAGGGGAGAGCTCAGTTTCCACTGAGCAGATGTGTAACTCTAGGATATTTCTACCTTGCATCTGGACAGGGAGAAAGGGTAGAAGTGAGAGAACTTCCTACCAATAGGTACAGGTAGGAGAACGTTTTAAGTTGGTAAGATTTGTCACATTTTCTGTAGCTGTTTTGTCTGTGGAGGAAGCATTAGCTCAATAAGTCTTTGTACGTGTGTGCCAGAGAATCAGCTCTATCCACCCATCTAGAGAAGAGGCCAGTCCTTCTGTGTGCCTCCAGCAACTTCTCCCTTTAGGGTGTGTGGTTTTCATAAGGCAGGTTGCAATAGAAAACCCGTGACGTGAAAAGTCTCATCATGGAATCAAAAGCATGCTGCCAGTTTGACACACTGAGGTGGAATTGCCTAAGATCCCCACACCATAATGATGGTGTCCCTTGACTTAAGCATCACTCATCTCACAGGCTTTTCTGAATGCCTACAGCCAACTAATAGGAGGTGGTCAGGTCAAAGCTATGAGAATTTAAGCTGTGGGAAGTTGGGTCAACATTTCCACGGGCAATGAGAGGGTGAAGCTCTCCCATGCGTGCCATGCTTTTGCTGAAGCTCTTTCCAAAAATGCAGCTTGCAGCTGCTCTATGTTTGCTTGTTTTGCCATGCCCCACACATTCGCAGACATCACTACTGTGTGTGAATGGTAGCCCTTGGTGTAACAAGATGAGCATCCACAATGACAAGACATTAGTTAAGACAAACTTTGAGCTTTCACAAGCTCAGATCAAAGGAGAAATGGATGATAAGGAGTTGGGTTGCGGAGTTAGGGGTGGGAGAGGCATGGTCAGACTCGGCTGCAAGCATCCAGAACAGATCGTTTCTAGAGAGGAGGATGTCAGAGGAAATAGGCCATGATCTCTCTGCACTTTCTTCAGATGCCAGAATCTATGTTTGGGAGAGGCCTGTAGCTGAGTTCCCATGCTCTTTGGGATGCTTTCAAGTACAAATTAAACTGGAATTCAACACATGCTATTTGGACATGTTTTCTGAATAATTATCTGCAAACACTCACTGCATATTAAGCCCCCCTCCTCCCAGTCTAAACAGCATGTCTTTCCACCTAAAGATACTTAAACCCTTTCCTCTCTCTTATATGTGATATTTACTCTGTGCAACATCCCTCTGGCTGGTTGCAGGACAAGTGGAAGTGTATGCTCCATGGTGTTTGCTATTTCACCACTTGTCATGACATGGAGAAGGCAGAGTTGAGCCTGAATTCATGTGTGGGTTTAAAAAAAATAGAAACCAGCAAGTTTCATGCTGCTCTGTAGTGGTGTAACTGATGTGTTTGTGTGTGCATCCTGGGGTTATCCATGTGATACAGTAATTTGCAGAGACATATGATACATCTCAGAGACATATGATAAACTGCATTTGTCACGCTTGACCCTGCAGGGCTTCAAATGAGAGCATTCATCCACTGGAGAGGAAAGGGCGATGCTGCCCTTATTTATAGCTTCACTCAGCTCTGAGGAAGCAGATATTGGAAGTCACACCTTTATGGTTTTGGTTGTCTTGTCATGTTCCTGTCCCCCCAAGGACTGCTAGACTCCCCGTGCTTAGGGAAGCTGACTTTACAAGCTCAGTGGTACACGAAAGGAATGGTTTGCAATCCACACTGAACACATGTAACTCTTCCTGTGTACAGTCTGGTTTTTGTTTTGTTTTTTTTTTTGAGGGCGGGGGGTGGTTTGGTGGCAGGGATCGTCTCTGGCCCAAGTAGTTTGGTAAACTGTATAAAGAACAGAAACATCCACATCTGATTTTTCCAAAAATCATTAAGGACTGCCCGATTGACTGATCTTTGGAAAGCGTGTGATAAGTATTGAGTTGAAAATGCCCTGAGTTTATAGTATTTGTGTAGGAATGGTTTGTCATAAAGCTATAACAGACAAGAACTGTAATAGTTCCCTCCAGGACTTGGGCATTATGAGTGGAGTCTATGCCAGGATGCATTCCCCACATCTCAGCTACCACATCTGGGAAGCCCCCAAATTTTCCTTGTTTCTTAACAGAAATAAAAAATGAGTATGGGCATGAGATAAGGAGACCATTCCTACCATAATTTGCACAGTGATTAGCATTTAGTTTTGTCCTACCATGCGAAAAGGACCGTACACTTCCTTCTAATGTTGGAAAGGGAGATGAGGATGGATTATGATTCCTCTGTGCAGTGGGTGGACTGGCATCTCACACTGTCTTATTGTGGTCTCTGCAGCAGATTCGGAGATTCTGCCAGGCTGGGTAAATGGCAATCTGTTCATAACTGGCTGAGGGGTTTGGACTAGTTCTCAGGGGTTAGCCCAGGAGTGTCTTGCCTTCCCAGGCCCGGTTGGGTGGCCTGAATGTGATCCTCAGGCTGAAGTTCTGAACACCTGGAGGAGGCAGCATGAGCTGGCTGGGGCCTGGAATAGAGACCTGAACCTGGGAAAACATAACTTTCTTCCATGCTCTGGAGCAAAAAAAGGTGTGGTGAGATGAGAGGCATCTGAAATAAGGCAGTCTTCTCCTGCTTTTATGAGAGTGGGTGAACTGCACTCCCCATCTCATTTTCCCTTACTTAACCCTCTACTTCAGTTTCTTCCTTTTTTCCATTGGAAACAGCCCAGCTGAAGACATTTGCCTGTAATGTGCAAATGGTACCTCTGCCCTGGCAGACCCATCTGAGCCATCACTTTCCCCAGGAACCTCTCCCATTCCACATCAAAGCGGTAGTGGCTGGTAGTGTTCTCCACCTGCACATGAAGGCCTCTCTCATCCATTCTGGCAATGAAGGTGGTTTTCTTTATTGCTTTCTCCTGCTCCTGGGTCATTTCTACCTCTGTCTTCTGTGGCTGATGTATTGTGCAGTAGATGCTACTTATTGCTTCATCAACAGGTTTTACCATGTTAGTGGAGAAAAAAATTCCTGCAAACACTGAGAAATGGCATGAGTTGACAGTTCCTTATTGTTCTCCTTTCATTCAGTGCTGACAAAGGCAATTAGCTGCATGACCATCCTGCATCCTGTGTCACTGGACTGCAACTGTGTCATTGGCTGTAGAAATAGACCTAGGCTAAGAGGCCAAGGCAAAGGCAAGTGCCATTTGTGCTGTGGTTGAGGTTTGGTAATGGGGCATCTTTTTATTTGCCTGCTGCTTCCATGGGTTTTGTTTGCACATGGCAGCTGTGCTCAGGGTTTGCTGGACTTTCTTCTCAGAGCCGATGTTAGTGTCCTGAGAAAGTTGTAGGATCTCCCTCTGCATTTATTTAAGTAGCAATGTAGTGTCACAGGCTCTACATGTATATTCTCCTGCAGGAAGCGAGAGCAGTAGCCAAGAAAGATAAATGGCAGAGACTCCAAGGGACCTGGGATATGAACAAACCAAGCAGGCAGATCCCTTACTCAACTAAACTGAAAGAAGAGCCCAGGGATGTCCTGCTAGGGGAGGGCAGTGGTTACCTGTACTGGTCTCCCAGTGAGGAGAAGGGTTGGTGGGAGAGGAAAAGCACCAAGCTCAGTGCATAGTGAGAAGAGAGGAGAAGGACAACAGGGAAGTGTAGCTGAGACGGAAAGACAGGCTGGGCACCCGCAGGCCAGAGAGGGCTGAACACTGTGAGTGATGCAGCCAATAAGGACAGCGCCTCCAAGCTCCAAGTCCCTGAGCAAAGTGCAGAGGGCTGGCAGGAGGCTGGGAAGTCCTCTCACTCCGGTCTGTGGCTGTTGCATGGCAGAAGGGAGGGGGCAATATCTAGGTTTGCTTTTTCATTCCCTGACAAAGAAGGAAATTATTTCTGTGGCTGCATAGGCATGGTTCCCTTCTGAAAGAGGAAACATCTACACGTGTCATGCTACGGGCCAGCTCCTTGAGTTTATTTGCAGTAGTACAGCACTGGAACAACTTGCATGACTTCATGGCAGTATTTCTGATTCTGAATCAGGGATTGAAGCAGTGCCACCATGTCAAGAAACTGGTGGTAAAGAGAGAATTTGTGAGGGGGAAGACCTCTCACCTCAGCACAGAGCCTGAGGTGTCTCTCCTTCTTTGCTACCTGCTTCTTGCCAGATGTCCATTGGTCTTTTGAGAGGGGACATAAATTATACTTTGCTTCCCCTCATACACACACACTCCCTTTCTGTGCCTTATGCATTCACAAACACAAAAATTTTTCTAACTAAGTCCATTCCTTCTCCTCTTGTAATGTACAGTCACCACTTTCGTGGATCCCTTGTGTTTGAGGCAGGATATGGGCAGGAAATAATAACACAAGATTCAAACTGGAAAAATGCAAACCTATTATCTGGGGGAAAATAAACCCAAAGTTAGCTATTCAGAGGGCGGGAGCCTTTGGAACTTGCAAGAGAAATAAAGCTGGAAGCAACTTAACAGTCACAGCAGACAGAGAGCTGGAGAAGAGCTTGCAACATGATATAACACTTAGGGAGGGAGAAGGCAGCCAGTGTCATCTAGAGCTCTTTAGATGCTGATGTCCCTCTCATATCCAGAAATCTCAGAGCCAGACTTCACCCCCAGAGAGGCCCTATCAATGGCAATGATGGAAAAAGCTGGAAGTTCTCATTGCTGAGAGAATTTGCCCCAAAGTCTATGAAAAGAGATCACTCTAGTGTAGTCCCAGCAGTGCTGTGGGACTGAGAAATTGCCTGGCTGGTCTGTGGTACCTTCATACTAGTTGAAGTCAGAGGCATCATGTCCTTGTGCAGCTCCACACTGGGAGCGTGGCAGAAGACATGAGCTAGACAAGAGAGAGGAGAAAGAAAGCGTTCACCACATTACCTGGCTCTGAAGATAACACAAAGATGACACAAAGGATTAAAAGCCTGGGCTTTTTGACTTCAAGTGTGCTTATAAAGGGTGATGCTTTGTGAACGTGGAACAAAAATCAGCAAAACATGTCAATGGCACAAAACTGTTGCTTGAATTTGATAGGTGTGTCTGGGCACCGCCATCCCATGTGAGACACATGATCAACTGAACATAAAATGAGAATGAATTAATTGAAGCAAAGGACACGGAAGAGTGGTAAAGAGTGTTCCTAGGTGAAGACTCTTGGAAGTGGACTGAAGAAATGCTTAGGAAGATGTGGCTGTTTGAGGGGATTTTTGAACCTTGGACTGAAGCTGAAGGGTAACCCCAAAGCTGTATTTACTGCCTTGCTGAGAACAAATGTTACATCTCCTGTGATATGTAAGGGCGTGTGTCTACTTTATAAATACTGGTCCAAATTGGACTAGAGGGTGAAACTGAGCAAAATGAGGCACAGGTTGAATAACCTGCAACAATAGCTTTGTGGTGGCCAGGTTTGGTATGAATGATGAGTTTATTGTGTCAAGGTGAAACACAGAGGAGCAAGGGACACCATCATCTTCATCACTTCCAGAAGAACACGGCAAAAGCCTTTTGTGTGCAGGGTCTGAATCTCTTCACAGTGCTGCTGCGTGTGTGTCAGGGTGAGCAATGTGCAGGCAGGGTGACAGGCCACTCTGACATCCCATTTCTATTGTTATGGCTAAAGAGGCATCGAGCCATGCGTTAGGAACTCCTACGTGGTACTTGAGTTACATTTCCTATAGTTATACTGCTTAAGCTGATGGTGTTTTCTGCAGGTGATGAGAAAGAGGCCTTTCTGCCTCATGGATCACTTGCAGAGTGGCTGTTCCCACCAGGCATCACCAACAGCTCCATCTGTCTGGCTGCAGAGTCTTCCTCTCTGTCCGAAAAGTGGTGAGGGTGGAGGGGAAGGGAGGTACTGATGTCCTTTGAACCCTCCAAGTTTCATAGCAAGGCTGGGCCCGTGTGACTCAGAAGCAGTGATGTGGCTGGGCTGACCAGCTCTGATCAGGCAATGAACACCTGCAGGTTGAGCCGCTGTTTATAGATATTCCTTGTGCTGCCTCCCACACGCTTGTTTCAGTCTGGTGATGTCACCTTCATGGCTCAATGTAGAGGTGATAGCCATGCCATGGGCCAAAGAGTGGGCATGCTGGAGCTCTGAAAGTTAACAGAGAGCTCTGCATGTCACAGCTACCAATATAAGTGATTGCAGAGTGAGAGCAGGGTGGAAACAGCAACGAAAAAGGATAGCTCCAAAGTCTTTGGTAGCTGACGTGCATCTCCATCTCTCAGAGAGGTTTTACTGCTGTCTGCTCTCCCCTTTTGGGGGAGCAGAATATATGGGTGCATTGGAGACATGAATTCCCAGCCTTTCGCTTTGCTGAAAACCGATCCCCCCCCACTACTCACAAAAGCAGCAACTGCTGGTTGTCCTACTCTCTGTGCTGGCCAGCAGCTGAGTCTGTCCCAGTAGCAGCTGATGATGCTTACCAGCGTGGGTCTCTGGGTATGCACGGTGTCCCTCCCAAAATGCCTGGAGAGAGCCACTGAGCTGAGAGGCACTGAGTCACAGGAGATCTGTGGGGGTTTCTCCTCCCAGGAGAGCAGTCTGCTGCTCAGCCAATGCCTTGCTGGGCACTGTGTACTATTTGTAAAGCTGAGTTCTTAATACAAGAAAGGCCAGCTTGTCACTGTAATTGAAAAATCTCTTTGCCGTCTAGGGAAATACCAGCAGGCAGAAACAAGTAACGGGAGGGTTTGACCCAGACACAAAGAAGCTGCTGTTTTCTGCCTGTCTTGGCTGTCAGTGGTGCTGGGTTGCTCAATGCTGCTCAGGAAATCAGCTCTGGAATTTCTCTGACTTCCATGAAGGCTGAAGACATGTGAAGTGAAATGCCTCTGCCTGAACAAACACCTGCCAGATTGTCATGGGAAGAGCGAGGATGCTGAAATGCAACAGGGTGAGGACTGGCAATGGGCCCAAACTGAGAGCGGAGGAGAATCCTCTGGCAAAGCTGACATCTTGTTTTTGATCACTCGGTTTCCACCTGCAGGTGTAATCGATACCCAGGTGGTGGAGTGACTAAATTTGCCCGCTGTTGCTGCTGCTGGGTTTCAGCTGCACCAAGCAGTGGGGAGGAATAGAGGAGAGGGGATGGGTGTGAGAGAAATTCCTGTCTCAAGAACCACAGAAGCATTTTCATGCCTGGGATACTTTCCTATTTGCTTTCCCCCAAGGTGGCCCCTCTCACCTTGGAGACAGTGTGGCACCTGAAACCGTGGCCCACGTGACCATGAGATATTTACAGCCACCAAGTCAGGAGCAGAAGACATATTTTGCAGGTCAGAATCCCATTTTGGGGATTCTGAGGGGCTGGGTGTGGAGGAGCTGGGGTGTATCAGCAGATGTACCAGCGTGACATCCTGGCTCAGAAAGCCTGTGGTTTGGCAGAGTAGAGCAGAGGGTGTGCTGTGCCCACACTTGGCCCACTGATTTGTTTTCTGATCCATCCCACTCTTGATGGATGGCTCAAGGAGGATCCTTCTGTGTGCAGGCTTGTTCACAGCTGGTGGAAACTTGCCCAAGGCATCCCTGCTTGCCATCACCAGCCCCATAGAGAAAGGGAAGGTACATATCAGGAATGATCCAAGTTAAGCGTGGGGGGAAGAGTTGCAGTGGGATGGTGCAGATCTGCACCCTCTCCTGTGCAGTAACTCCCTATGCAGCCCTCATGTCCCCTGGAACTCGGTCATACAGAAACCACCAAGCATCTGTGTCCAGTTTCTTCCTTCCCTGGATTTGCTAGTTGGTCCAGGCCATTAAAACAATTAGGTCTAGTTATCACAGAGAGTGTCCTCACATACCTGGTGCTTGAGCACACTGCATCTGTAAAAGGCTGGTGCCAGGCAGTCCTGTGTGCTGGACCTCTCTCAAAGGCGAGCCCTGGCTGCGGAGAACTTTGCCAAATGGGATCACAAGTAAGAAAACAAGCGTCAACCCAAGCACTTCAAATGGTCAGTCTCGACAAAGAGCTCATCAGAAGGACCTTGCGGGGCTCTGTGCTAACACTAGTGCTATTGAACACACTTGTCATGATCTGGAGAGGAACACCAACAGCAAGTTCACAGTTTATTTGTGGACCACAGTTATTCCAGAGAGGCAAATATAAAGCTGGCTGCAAAGGTTTGCTAAAAATCTCCTGGCACTGAGTGGCTGGGCACTCCCTGGCAGATGAAATTCAGTGGCAGCAAATGCAAGGGAATTCCACAAGGAGGAAAACAGCCTGGCTCTACAGATACATGGAATGGCTCTAAGTCAGCTGCTGCCAGCAGAGAAAGAGATCTTGGATTCATTGCAGACGGCCTGATGAAAACACTCTCTCAAGGCTCTGTAGAGGTCAAAAAGCCAAACAGAAATGTTAGGAATGAGTACAGAAGAAACAAAGAACGTGATTATGCCTCTGTGTACTTCATGGTCTGCTGAAAGTTTGAAAGTTGTGAGTGCTTCTGGTTACTTCTTTGAAGAGCGTAGAGAAACACTAGTAAGAATAGAGAGGACATCAACAATGATCAGAAGTAGGAGATAGTTTCTGGGCAAGCACAGATTGCTAATCTTGCAAAAGAGATGCCTGAAAGGGAATCACAAATGGTATGGAGAATGTCAACAGAGAGCTAACATTCATGCAGTCCCATATCACAAAAACTAATGGCACCTGATAAAATGGTTAGGCAACAGGTTTAAAACAAATGATCTATGGACTTTTCCACGTAGGCATCAAAGAATAATGGAACCCTTTGCCACAGACTGTTGGTGGAAGACAATGCATTAATGGTTTGGGCACATCTATGCAGCACATTTCCTTTGGTGACTGTTGAATGCAGCAGCACAGACACCACCTTTGCATCAAATGTGTCCTAAAGAGCGAGCTGATGGAAGGTGAGCAGGTGTACTGGGATGTAGTTTATGTTTCCTGTTCCTTACACATCTTTCCTTAATACCTGGTGACTGCTAGAGAAGAGATACTGGTTCTTCAGTCTGGGTTAGTACAGGTCTTCTTACATTTTTAGTAAAACTCCTTGCTTTTACCTACAGTCATTTTCCATATTACTATCTGACAGCTGGTGAGATATTACAGAAGTGGAAAGTGAACCAATGAGTTGGAGAAGAATGCAAACTTCCAGGTGGAGAGTTGACATCTCTCATGGACACTCCTAATGTCCTTTGCACTGTTCTGCTAGGCCATGCTATAAACCAGAAATCGGGACTTTTGAGTAAAAGTAAGCAAAGGTAGTGGTCATGTTTTTAAATGAGAATATCCTTGTTTTCACTATTAGGTTTGCCAGGGCAGTAGATATCCTTAGACATTTATGGGATAGAAGACAGGCATAGTCTTCCCTTGCTGGACAAACAGTAAATATGCCCTGGCTGTCTGATCCAACAGCTACACCTGTCCAAGCAGGAAATGCCAAGTTCCATATCAGCAATGAAGTTTGGATTCTGCGTATTTGCAACCATGAATAGAAAATTTGCAGAAATAACAGAGTAAAATTTGTCCCCAGGGACACTGGTCTTTCCAGCTTGCACAGATTTGTTGCTTGGGGCTGAATTTCAATTGAGGAGAATAATTTTGCATGAATAAGCTGTGAGGAGGTACAAAAACTGTCCACAGACAGTCTTTGCAGAGGAAAAGATAACTAGCTACAGGTCCAGGACTGCGGGGTGCTGGTAAGAGAAACATGTTGGTTGTGGCTCAGCACAGTTTCAACCAGCAAGCAGTCCTGGCCACTGCATGTCTGGAGGTGTTTCACACTGCAGGATCCTGTCACAGTTCTGGGAGGGAGAGAATGTACTTTCTGCAAGCAAAACTACATTTTGGCTTATTTGGCCCTTTCCATTTCAAATGTCTTGATTGCTGATGTCCACCATGTCGTTGAGTGACCAACCTCTACTCAGAGACTACAGCTTTTAAGATGATACAGGTCCTGAACCATTCCCGCTGTGGTTCTGTTTTTTTTTCTCCTCCTGTTCTGCTTAGTTTCTGACTCCACCTTCTCTGCCTGCCCACCCTCCTTGCTAGACAATGTTTTTCCATTTAATTTTATGAGACAAACACAAAGCATTCTCATCCCCTCCCCCAGGCCTGGAGAAGAACAGACCACATCTGGAGGCCATTTACAGCTGGAAGATCTCTTCTGACATTCCTTGCTTTGAAATCCAACCCATGTAACCTTCTGTCTAAATACTCTGTCCAGGCATGGCAGAAAGGGCCTTTGTGAGGGGAGTCCATGAAAAAGCCTGTGACCCCTACATCGTTTTGCAAGTGCCGGACTTGAAGATGACAGATTTTCTTCCCCAGAAGCAATTGTTCTTTGTGTTGAGGTCTTCTTAGTTTTCAGGTCTTCAAATACCCACTTTGAAAGCAATTACAAAAGGGGATTTGATTCCTCTGAGGTGTTAAACATACCAAGCAACAGTTAAATGAACCTGTCTGAAGCACTGTGGAGGCTACTCTGGGAAAAATTAACTCTATCCCAGCCAAAACCAGCACAGTTCCAACATCCACAACTGATTTTGTCCAAACAGCCCAGCTGTTGGCCTGTGGGCTGCCTTTTGTCTGTGGAGCAGCTCACCCAGTCTCCTAGTGACTTTTCCAACACCAAAGAATAAAACTTGAGCTTTCTTGCATCTTCCCTGCCCATTTAGAGTAAATTGATGTAATCTGATCCCTACTTGCCAGGAAGGTGGACAGTTTGTAATTCCATTTTAAATGCCTTGGAACAGAGGCTTACTTGTTATCTCTGCATTTGCTTAGCCTATAGATGTTTCATCTATGGCTGCATTACTGAGTGCTTTTACAATACTAGCAACCACAGTCACCAGTGTCGTAAATGCCCCTGACATGACTAATGGGACAAAGATCGTTGAGCTGCTGGTCTGGAATTTAAGGCCTGGTGCAGAGGAAGCAGGTGTGTCTTTTCCCTATTTAAAAAAAAAAAAAAGGGAGGAGGGTGTCCTGTTTGTTTCCCAATGGGATTCTGTCTGCTTTTACGTTCTGATAACGGCCAGTGGCTCCCTGCGCCCCGTAACACGTCCCTTTTCCTGGGGGAGCTCACTGTTCTGGCTGTGCAAAAGCCTCGTGTTTCACACCGTATTGGGTCTCTGGGACCTGAATGGGTCCAGCTACCTTAATTTCTGGCATCATACCAAGGTACTGTTGCACTTTTATTGCATGCCTACTTGCCTGGAAACATACGCCTCGATGTTCCTTCTTGTGTTGCTAATCTGAGCAGACTGGAGAGGCTATATTCTTCTACATTAGTGTAATTTGGGAACCATTCATGGTTGGTTGTTGAATTTTTACTTTTAAAGTAAATAAGCCTTGTTCTCAGAATAATAGTTGTATGTGTATGTACATAAACACAAGAGGTGGAGGAATATATTATGAGAGTATCAATTTTCTGGTTCTCAACTCCTGAGAGATTAAAGTCATCCATTCACCTTTTTAAAAGTTAACTATTGCAGGATATGATTTATGCTGTCCTGTTTAATTTCATACTACTACAGGCACTGTTCAGCTCGTGCATTTTAGCTGAGAGGATAGTAATAAACTGCTCAACAAGTGTGACTTAAACCATGACACATTTTATAGGGACTTGTCTGACTCAATTTAGCTTTCTAGGCTGCCCCATATAATGTAATATAATGATCTGCACATATTCAGCCTACATGCTACCTCAGTTTGACTCACATGTTGTGATTATTTCCCTGAGAAGACTGCTACGGGAAGAAGGGGTTAATATCTTTGGTGACTTGTTTTTTCTTCTATCAAGCTAGAATTGTTCTTTGTATGATACAGTCACCAGAACATCTGGAATAGACATGTATTTTGGGAAATATGGCTGCTTGTGCCTAGAGCTAAAGTGTCCCTAAGGCTTCATATACCCAAAGGAGTACCTTTCTAGTGCTGGGATTAAATTTGTGCTGGTACAAAAGACAAGCACAATGTTCAGTACTTTTACTGATGCCTAATTGTAACAGTTTGAAGAAACAAACCAAACCCTATTATTACTAATGATTATTACTGTTATCTGCTGTGTGGCAATGCTGAGTAGCTAGAGCCCCAACATGCTAAGTGCTGGTCAGAAATGTAATGAGCTACCACTGTCCCTAAAAGTAAACATGATGCTGAAATGCAATAGTGATCACTAGTGGCCATCGGAGATCTGGGTTGCTGTTTCAGAGTGCAAGTGTTGGCCTGGAAGCAAGACATTTTCTTTACATGTGCTCTTCAGTTTGGATACTTTGGGGAATATTTCTAAGCATGTGATGCTGACCTTCCCAGATCGGTTATTCTGTTGCTGGTGACCACATGGCTGTCACCAGGAGCAGTGAGACCTGCCTCTGGAGACAACCAGTCCTGTCACACTGGGGTTGTAGGCTCTTTGCCTGGTGTGGGCGGCTGGAGATGGTCACAGCTGCTGCTCCCACAGACTGCTCTGAAATTGTGGTTTCTTATCACTTCTGAAAATCTGGCTCTTGCTACCAGCACGGCAAGTGGTGTACTGCCTTTTGACAGGGAGGGGAACCAGGGAAAGGCAGGGCTAGGACAGGTATTTCTTCTGAAAAGTTGGGCTTGCACATGCAGTGGTGAAACCTTTTCTTGGAAGGACAGAGGCAAGTGGAATACGCTGCTTAAGGGAGAAGATCCAAAAGAAAATAGTTGGAATAATGGAAAGAGTTTGAGTGAAAGGAAATTTTCTGTTGAATATCAGGAAATCTTTACTAGCAACTGACTTTTGTTGGCATGTGGAATAGCTTCCCAAGGGTAACCCAGTAATGGAAGCCTAGGCTATCAGTTCTGGTCTCCAAACTGGACAGGACACAGGAGAACACACTGAAGGCCAGAAAATGAACTTGCTTTGGCTGGGATGAAGACTATGGGTGTAACCCTGCACCATAAAAAACTAATACAAGTGTTGCCAGTGACCTCAGGGAACACAGGATCCTTCTAGACAGTAACCCAGTGCTGATTTTCCAACTCTCTCCTACACTCAAAGGAGTTTCTTGTCAGTACAGTAGCAGTGGCAGAGTCACCAGGATATCCAGAGCCATACCTTTCCTTTCAATTTTGCTTCTCATTCACCTCAGGCAGCTGGTAAGGAACGGTGCAAAAGTCTCTGAGAAGCACAGAGCATGGGGAAGAGGGAGACAGACCTACTTCCTATCCAGCAATGATGGGGGAGAGCACATCCACCCCATGCACTGTGCTTGAGGCCTGGAAAGCTGTATTTATTTGATTCACTGAAACTTACCTCAGCTTCTGATCTGGCAGGGGCAGGGAAAGGGGAAAGAACAGAAACCTTTCTACCAGGCTTGGTCTTACTTCACTTGTGCCTTCTGCTCCCCTTGGACTCCTCTGGCCAGCAGCCTTTGCAGCAGAGGCAAGTGACACTTTTTTGCTCTCTCATACTGATGACTGGCCCCAGTGGAAGTCTTTGTCTCTTGCCAGATGTATCCTGGAGGAACCACCCTGCTGGCGCTCACCTTGTTCCCCAGTTATGCTAAGGTGTGTTAGTGCTGAGGTACACAGGGCAGCATGAGAAGGGTGGAGGAAAATAGCTGTGGTTTAAAAAGTAAATAATTTAAGCAACAATAACCTCTCCACCCAGGTAATCACAGTGAACAAATATTCTGCATGTCAAAGGTGTTTCTGGAGATAAGGGTTAGCACAATAAGTCTCCTGCTTTCTTAGCTTTATCTAGTGCTCAGCAATTAATGCCACCTAGCTCTCTGCTGAAGGCAAAGCCTTGTCCCTCTAACCAGCAGTGCCCCAGTAGAAATTACCAGTCATTTTTCAAGGGGAAGTTTTTGTGCTGACAATAAGCTCACAGTGTGGCAGGTACGGCGTTTTCCAAGGGGGATGGATTTTAACCCCTAAAACTTTGCCTTTCACTCAGAGAGTGCAGTATCTGTGTGGGGGAAAAGGGTCAGATACAGAGTAAACCTCATTCTGATAGCTGGAAAATTCAGCTTCATAGCTGCAAACTGCACTTGTGCTTGCAAAACAAGCTGAGGCTTTTATTTTCCCTTTTTCCTTTTTTTATTACCCATGCAAACACTGCTTGCTGGAGAAAATCTCTGTTTCCTCAGCTACCTAGCCAAAGGGAGCTCTACAAAAGAAGTCCTGGAGGTTGCTGCTGAAGCTTTGGCCTTGTGACCTTCCTGCCATATATTGACAGCCATTACCACTTTATGATGGTTACCTAGCAAGGTGGTGACAATTGCATTGAGGCACAGTGACAGCTCTGTCACACCCCAGCACTGCTGAGGCTGAAACTGTGCAATAGTTGTTTTGCAACAGTGCAGTGCTTGCATCACTGTATCCCCAAGTCATGAGTGCGAGCGTAGTGACAGGGTGACACTGCCCACGTGCTCACCTAACTTCTACCACTGAGTGCCCTGCAGTGACTCCCTGGTTTGGTGTTCCCTGCGAACAGAGATCACGGAGCCTTGCTGTACTCAAAAACACGAGAGGTGGGGTGGTGGAGTGGCGTTTCTTGTAGACCTGTACGGCTGGAACTGTGTTGAAGAGCATTGCTTTACACGCAAAACCATCCTTTCATCTGTAGTACAGTTATTTTTACGTTAATATATAATGATCAAGACCGTGGCATGTAAGAATCTGTCTGTGATACACAAACCTACTTGTGGGTGGCAGTGGTAGAGGCAAAGATGTTCAACACAACCTCATTGATAAGCCTTGAAAGCTTATCAATGGTTAGACTCCAGAAAGTACCTGCCAGGGAGGAATCCTGTTATCAGCAAGTGCTTCCAGTGGGGTTCCTACAGAGGTAAAGATTTAGTCCGATGGTACTGAATGCATTTATCAGGAAAATTTGATTGCTGGCATATCTGCATGTCTCACAAACAATAGCGGGGAGGGCAAAATCAGTATAGTCAGCTCAAATTACACAGGCAGAGCTGGATCTCTTGAGTGCATTTTATCAACGAACGGCCACGGCTACCTTCCTGTAGCAAAGTGTACGTGTGGGATGCACTAGGGAGGTTGGAGACAGTGTCCTGGAACCAAGTGCCACTATAGAGAATGTGGGCATCATGGTAAATAATCTTTAGGCTAAAAACCCCAACATGTTAGGAAAGACATCACTCCCAAATGTACAGGGGGAATAGCAAGTGGGACATTTTAATTTTTTCAGTCCCACTAACCTCTGTGTCCAAGCTGACCAGGAAAACTGTAACTTGACATCCTTTAAACTCTTGGTCCCCTGAGAGCTTATGTCAGGGACCAGGTTAGTGTATTGTCCAGTTGGCTTTCACTTGTAGGATTCCTGACCATGGAAATGAGGTACGCAGGTGAGGACAGGAGGATTGTGCCTTGTGCTATGCACAGAAGGTGAAGGGAAGCTGGGAAGGACCTGGAGTGCAGACATGGCTGGTGGGATCATGCTGAAGTATTGTCTTCTGTTTTCCTGATTGCATTTCTCAAAGAATGCTGAAAACTGGAAAGGACTCAAAATGTAGTTTATATAAGAGAAAGTTAAGAATTTACTTAATCAGAGTGTACAAATGCTTCACTTGGGAGAGAGATTTCTAATAGTAAACAATGCTGGCAGTAAAGCTTTCATCGAAATCTAGGTTACACCTACACTAGTAAATAAAGCAATCCAGGGCCAGTGCTCTGAACCTGAGGGCAAGTGGCACAGCACCTCTCTGAGAAAAATTACTTCTCACCCAAAGAAGGTAACCTTTCCCAAATCACCTGTTGGGAACGGTGCCCCAGCCTGTGGTGTCAGACTCAGCCCTGCTGTTGTTAGGAGAGTGCTAGCTGCCACAAGCCAAAACTTGCCATGAAACAGGCTAACAGTTCAACAATGCAGAAAATTGCATGTCAGGGCTTGAGTGCACAGTCTGAACTGCTTAGCTTACTAATACAGAAGTCACCTCAGAGGCTGGCAGTTGAAGGGCATCTAGAAATAGGGTGTGCACTCTGAACTGTGAGGCTGGTTAGCCAGTGGGACAGTTTAGGGACAGTAAGTTCCTTGTCATTTGAAGTCTTTCAGTCCAGCTTGGATGTCATCCTAAAATGACAGAGATGTAAGAGGCCTCTCACTAAGGCTATGAGAGATCCTGAAGGTGAATGCTGTGCACAGGGATAGAGTAGGTGTCTATCTACAGTGTCCAGTGGATGCTCCTGTATCCCTGAACGGTGTGATCACTACAGGGAAAGCCTCTGTGAGAACCTCCTAATGATCGGAAAGAAGCTCATTATTCTCCATCATCACTGCTAGGAGCCCTAAGCTCTGTGGAAAACCCTTGATTAAATCTCTCCACCTCCAGGGCAGGAGATGGAAGTGGCACTCCCTGCACTCCCTGCTGCTCTCTTCTGTGGGAAGTCTCAGCACCTACATATAACCTAGTAGACAAGAGGGGCTGCGGGGGCTCAGAAAAAGAGAGAGAAGATTTTTGGGGGTGGACATCAGCATTCCAAGCCATGGCCATTTTCCAAGTGGTGATGGAATAAGCTGGCTAAGATCCTACAGGCATCAAGTCACTTTCCCTGGATGTACATTTTGGTTATGTGCTAGTGAGCTGGGTGTCTGAGTCAGGGCGCCAGTGAATGCCTGGGAGTGAGGAGGTGGAGAAAGAATAGTACAGGAATCTTCCCATTAGGAATACAGTAAAGAATGCCAGATTGGAGGTATGGCTCCTCTGACATCCCTTACTCCGCTCGTCAAGATACATCCCCAAGACAGCAATTGGTGCTGTCTGGGACACCTTGTGCCTTACCAGATTTGATCTGCGACCCACAGCTTTTTTCTTTAGCAACAGCAAAAAGACTTCAGTAGCTTCTCTGTCCTAGAGGATCTCAAAGCCTTTTGAGGACCCCATTTGAGCTTTTAAAAGCAGAGTCTCCAGATCTTCGGTGCAGAGGTTAAGCCAGCTGTAAAAGTGGCTCTGAAGGATTGTGGGGAAGTTCAATCACTCCAGAGTTTAGTTTTCATTTCTTAATTATTAAATGCATTTTAATCTCTGAAGCGGGAAACAGCAGATCTGCTCCAGCAAAGCTGTGAAGCACACATTTAAGGTCTGTAACGGACTGTGGGTGTAAAGAAACAGGAGTAAATTCCAGAATGGTTTTGTTGAGAATCTTAGCAATATTGCACTTCCAACCTCATCATTTTCACAAACCCAGAGCATGAAGATTTCAGCAGGGAGTGTTATCCTGGACTGCTCTGTTAGTCCAAACCGGCAGGTGTTCCAAGGCTGGAATAGTAAAATGTAGTATGCTAGGATGGATGGATTTTCCTAGGGCTGATTGAGGATTGCTCAATACAGGTTGGACTTCAGGTAGCCATCAGCAGATCCTTAGGAATGCAACACAGACAGACCTACCAGGAGTGGTAAAGGGCTGTAGGACAGGCCAGTGACCTGCTTTGGGCCTCATGAAAGGGTAGCGGCTGAACAGTCACTGCACCCAGTCATGAGCTGAAATGCTAGGGATTTTGAAAGTCAGGATTGTGGTGCATTGGTAATGCTGTGTTTGAGGCTTCAGGAGTGATGGGAGTAATTAATGATGTTTGTTGTGTCCAGCACTGGATTAATGAAGGAGTGAAAGACCAGCTCTGCAATCTATTTCAATCCAACCCTCTGAAAGCTGATTTCAGACCAAAGCAAACCCAAAAACTCTTGCTTTAAAAGGAAGGAGGGTGTGAGAGAAGCCTCTAATCAAATGTTCTGCTAACTTAGAAATCCCTTGGTGAAAACTAGCAGGGGGAGAGTCATGGAGAGAGTTAGAACTGTGCCTTCCCACTTCTTGCCAGCGTTGAAGACTGACCATCAGTGACCGCAGCATGCTTAAGTAGGGTCACGGCTCTTGCAAAGCCACCCTCTTTACCATGGACCTAACCCCTAATCCTCATCCATGGTGTCCTCAGCATAGCTCACCTGCACTTGCACCAGCCCGGTGGGAGCAGCCCCTCCGAGCTGTGTTCCCTCCTGTTCTCTCCAGCCAGTATTTCTAGTTTCACAGCTTTGACCAGGCTGCAGGCTTTTTTTTTTTGTGTCAACCAGGAAACACACCCACCTCTCTCCAGCCCTATCTTCTGCCTCGCTCAGAGATTCTGTAACTTCTGTGAAGGAATTACAAGCAATGAAAACCATAGCCAAGTTAAAAAAAGTATAAATCATAGAAATTTGAGATGGGAAAATCTTGCTAGCTCATCCAGTCCATTTTCTCACATTCTAGCCCAGCCCAGTTCCTGCAGGATTCTTGCCTACAGTACATTTTCCAGTGCATTATCCAGTCTGGTTGTGTGTGATTTAAGCAATGGGCATCCTTGACTTCCCATGAGAGACTGTTCCACAGACGACTACTTTTCACTGTTTGGAAGAGGTTTCTGGAGTTCTTTCCATTCCGCCTGACCTAATTTCTCTAAGCTCTGCCCGTGGTAACATGTTGGCCAAATATTCTCCTTCCTTCATGTTCACCCTGTTCAGGTGATGGCAAATAATTCTTGTTCAGTCAAGCTGTATAGCCATGATGCTTAATACTTAGTTGTAAAGCTCAGCAATTATAATCCTTGGCTACCTGGGAAAGACTAATGTTGCGATTAGCATGTTAATGGGTGCGCAGAACATAGAACACATTGCTAGTAGCGTTGCCTCTTTATTATAATACTCACTTGACACATCACAAGGTTTGGCTTTGGTTGCTTTTCACTTTGCCAAACTTGGAGCCAACATCTTCTAGCTTACGTCTGCTTCAGCTGTTTTATTGGGTTCTTTTTTGTTTTGTTTTTAATTTTAGCCAAAACCACTTAGCTTTTTCTGAGAACAAGGCTGGCAGGGGAATATTCTGTTTTATCCACATTTAAAAAAAAAAAATCCTGATGATTTTTTCCTTTTAAAAAAACACCCTCTGAGTGTATTTCTCTAAAATAAATCACAGTTTTTCTGTCAGGAACACACCTTTTGCCATCTATGACAAAATCCCCCCAGAATTTGGCTGAATAATGAGCCTTTGAGTAATTGCAGCTTGAGCCTGCTCAGAAAAAAAAAATAATGAGGGCCAGGAAGGACAGTTGTTTGGGTTTTTTATATTTAAACTGTGAGCCTGATGGAAATAATAGCACATGATTTCATGATTAAGGCCCCGGTTACAATACACTTGCACAAGGGGCCCTGGCTGTGGCTCCAGGGTCACTTCGCTCTGGCCTCCCCTGCCCCAGGATGGTGTCACTGTTTCTGGAACTCTCCTGCCTGTGGCCAGGGCCACTGTGGGGAAGTGATGTCCTGGCTCCGCAGTGAGCGTGGGGTTGCCCAGGCAAGCAGAAACCTGGCTGCAAAGAAACAGGGAGGCACAGACTGAGGAGGAGGTATAGAGAGAAAAGAAAAACAACAACAACCAAAAAAAAATCAACAAAAAAAGCATCAGAAGAGAGGGAGACGCCCAAGTTCTCTGTCGGCAGTCTCCAAAATATTTCTCGTTTCCGCTTCCACCGGCCGGGGCCCTCCCTTCCCCCAGGACACGCAGGGAAGCTCCCCGGCCACGGCACACGCGTGCTGCATCCACCCCGCGGCAGCCATACCGCCTGCTCCCGGCACTGCTGGCTCCCTCTGGGCCTCTGGAGGGCAGGGCCGGGAGCCGAAATTTGTGTCACTGCTGCCCTGTCCCGACCTCTTCCCCTGCCCCAGCACGCAGGCAGCCTGGCCATGCTGCCCGCTGCAGCGTGCAAGGGCACGGGAGGCATGGACACCAGGGGTGGCACCTGACAGCAGGACCGCCCGTGAAGCCACAGCTCCAAAATGCCATGAAGGAATGGAGAGGGATCCAAAAACCTCATTAAGTCTGGGAAAAAAGGGAGGTGCCCTCAGTCCCGGATAATTACCAGCACATCCAGAAAGATAAAATGTGCAATTATCATATCTAGCACAGTTGTTTTCAAAGCACCCGCTGCAACACAACATCTCTGCTCAGAGCTGTAAAGAAAGCTGGTTTTATTATTCTCTTTAGACCAGCATATTAGACCTTGGCTTCTCTGACCTGTGGTCTCCACCATCTCTGTTCCGTCAGGGAAGCCAGTCTGAGAAACTCACTTGTGCCTTCTGCCCACCCTGGTTGCTCTACCTCTTGCCATGCTGCCTCTTTATTCATGAATCCTTCCCCTCACAGTTTTCTCTCCCCATTTTTATTTTCCTTGCCAAAGCAAGGAGTTTTTAATAGCTGAAGAACGAAAAGGCCTCCCACGCCTCACCTCAAAAAAGCTAACTCTGTGTCTTACTCACTCTTTGATTTCCAAACCAATCCTGCTAGCTTAGTCTTCCTTTGAAGCACTGGTTCCTCAAATACTGGCGCGTGAGTATAACTTTAGTAAACTGTGTAGTTGCAATGGCCTCCAGCGGACAATCCATGTGAGTAAATAATTCAGATGTGGGATGGAGACCATGGCATTTAGCAGAGGTGGAAAAGTTTTCTGTTGGATATTGTGATTTGATTGGAATCAAGATATTACAAGGGAATATACTGACTTCAGTCCAGGATGGAGTAGTATCTGTCTTGCAGAAGATTTTAACAGTAGACTTGAAGGTCTTTAGGGTGCTTAGGATGTGTTGATGCAGGTGGATTGACTAAATAATCTTTGGATGCTTCCTCTAGCTCTGCTTATTCTGCTTCACTATAGTGAAATGGAGGAAAAATATTGAAGCAAAAGACAGGTGCTTTGACTTACACATTTCCATACATGAAAGCAAAGTGCAGTGGGGTTCAACTGTACTGTTTCAATATTTTTTTCTTTAAAACTGATATTAAACGTTTCTTTAACTCCAAGATCACCTGCATGTGTGATGTACTCTTCACACAGATTAATTTTAGAATCTTGAGTTTTGTCATTATCAAAACAGAGTGTCTCTTTCCCACCAGCTTTGTGCTCCTTCCAACATCAACAAGGATCAGCTGTGCTGTAGACGTGCATCTGTGGGAATGACTGCCAAGACCCAACTTTATAGTGTAGGGAAACAAGAACTATCTTTGAACTATCAGTCCAGCCGTGGCAATGTGGAGTTCAGCACAGCTTACTCTACTCCGTTTCTGGACTGGGGTTTGTACCCTGCATTGTGCTCCATATTGCTGGAGGGAAATTGCTAGCAACACCCAATTAAAGCAAGCACTGAATGTTTACTCCCCATCACTGCCACTGCTTTGACTGCAGTGTAAACGCACCACTAATGACTTGGCCAATGGGAGGGGAAAATTACGTGTCAGAGCCAAGTACAGAACCAGGAATTTGGGCCGTCAGCCAGCTTGTTAGATCACACTGTGTGCCTCTAATGAAATGCATTGATTTGTGACTCTTACAATAACATTTTTAGGAAATCATTTTGCTGGCTATTTATTTGTGTGTTGAAGCAGCTTGGTGAGATTGGAAAACTAAAGGAGACACTGTGCTTACAAATCAAGAGCAAAATTTTCAGTTATGGTAATTAACCATTGGAATAACTTTTCTAAGGATGTGATAGGGTTTTCATCATATTGTGTTGCACGGTCGATTCTAGTTAGTTGTATAAAATATGTGCTAGAGCTCCAGCAGGAGCTCTGTGTGTCACTAGAAATGATTGCCTGAAGTTCTTTGGGTTCTGTTACACCCAAAACAAGACTGTGTTGTAATGGTCCCGCTTGATGATAAAAAAACCCTCCATGAGCCTGTGACAGCCATTGAGTCTGGGTGTTTGTGATTCTGTGGAGTAACAGACTGAGATCCCATAAGTGGTAGATTTAAAACTGACAATAATTTTCCTAAAGGGGACTACCAAATTACAAAAACAGATTCTGCAGAAGTGGACACCCTGCCAATCCTGCAGCTGATATAAGGTACGGTGATGAATTCGCAAGCTCAGAAAGAATTAACCCATCAATAAAGTGACAGACTTCGTACATGTCAAAGCATCTGCTCAGTTCTCATGGAATTCCTTGTCTGCTACATGTTCAGAGTGAAAGACGTACTCAGGAAAATCCATGATCACCTTGTAGTATTTCACTGGATGCCTCAGAAGAGCAGGTGGGGATAGTGAGCAGTGGATAAGGTAAGCGTTTATCTACCTGGGGGTTTGTATGGACCCTTTCCTGGAGTGCCTCCTCTTTAATATCCTTATAGGTCTATATAAAAAATTGTTTCTTTCTTGTCTACTTACAGTTTATGATTGGCTAAATTTAATAAATAACAACTTTATATTTTTCTGTGTGCTCAGGTGAAGACATCCTTGAGTTTCCAGAGTTCACGTACTCTGTGAAAAGCAACCCCCTTTCAATAGTCTTCTGTTTCTTATCTAGAAATTGAGACATCTAGAATTTCCAGTGAGTCCTCAAAGTCTATGTTGCTGCATTTGATTTTTTTCTCTTTTCCTATCTGCTTTCTATGTGGTTTCTGAATGGTTCATAATCATAAAGACTAGGAAAATACCCAGTCAAGTAAGACTTGTTTTGAGGAAAAAAAAAAGTAGGAGTGGTGGAAAAAGTAGCTAGGTCCAAACTGATGGCTAGCTTGTTTGTTCATCTTTCAGATGAATTTACTTATCCCATTTCAATCTTTATTTCTCTTTTGCCACAGACTTGATGTCTCGCAATGTAAGATGTTCATGTTTAAAAACAGAATTCACCTTTAAATGTGCTCAGACTAGAAAAAAATAGGCCTGGTGAGGTCATTTGCAGAGCAAGAGTTAATGCATCATGCAAACAGCTAAATAAAGGTTACAATCTGAGTGGAATTATTCAAAGCTCAGGGACAAATCTGGCATTTGCAGTCTGTCACTGGGTTTGAGAAGTCTGGCTCTCTCAGTGTCATTGCCGCCCTGAGACATCCTGCTTTCCGTGTGGCAGTAAGGGAGGGGACTGCAGCGCTGGACAGTCTTCCTGTAAAAACAGCAAAAACAGGAGCGGTGGGAAGTGTCATGTGCGAGGAATGTGTGGAATGAGGGGTGAGTATAAGCCCGTCTTTGTCCAGGTTTCACAGAGGGACCTTATGAGTGTAAATAGCTGCTCTTCCTCCTCTCTTTTCCTCTTCAGGACAGCTGAAGAGGCAATGTCAGGACAGCATATGATCCCTGATATCCCTGGGGAGGAGGGCTACATGGAGGGCTATGAAGAGCCGTGTGCCTCTTGAGACCTCCCAGTTAAGTATTGCAATTGTTGGGCCCTGTCTGGTAAGGGCTTCATGTCCTTCTTCTCCACCAACATCCCTGGGAGTTGAGGATGTCACTTTGGGGTGGGATACACCCTAAGTATGGATGTGATACGGCCGAGAGAAAAATACATCACTTGTAAACGTGCGGGCTGCAATAGAGTTGACAGTCTCAGTAGAGGTGTTGTTGTAGGATTGTGTTTTGCATTTGTTTCCTTTGTTTTGTTTCTATAAGCCAAGTGCTTGGCTGATTGTGCAGGAAATCAAGTGCTATGGGCATTCACTTCAATGGGCGAATCTTAAACGAGTCACCAGGGACTGGCTGCTGCTGAGTTCAAAGAGAAAGAGACATCCAAAACCTCTGGCCAAGCCAAGTTATGGTGGGAAATATCAGATACAAAGAGGAAAAAACTGGAAGGCACGGCAGGGTGAAAGACAGATACAGCTTGGTTTTCCTGTCCATAATTGGTCAGATTAAAGCGAGGTTGGGATGGAGATTTTTTTTTTTAAATCCCATAAAATTTTGCTAAGGGAAGTTTGTTGAACATCAGGAAACATGCTCTGGTGTTTATGGTCTGTGAGCTGTATGCAATAACCTGGCGATGGAAATATGTTGAGAAAGTTAATATGGAACTTGGCAAAATACTGGAAAATGTATTAGAAAAAATAGTTCCATGCAAGGCAGAAGGTGGAGCAAATGCCCTGCTAAGGCATCTTCCATTCGTTCCTCTCTTTTTTCTTTCCCCAGTGATTTCAGGAGTTTCCCCAGGTTCAGATAACTCAAAGGTAACTCAAACCCCCCTTATCCCCAGGTGAGGTAAGAGGTTGTGTTCATATAAATGGAAAAAGAAGAGGAAGATTGGGGGGGGGGGGGGGGGGGGGAAATATAAAGGGAAGGATCAGAAATCTATACTTAAATGTTGCCCCCCCCAGCACACATGTGAGTAGCAGGCTCCCAAAAAGACTAGGGAAAGATTGCCATCTTCTGGAAGGATAAATATCTGCCATTATTTGGAATACTAAATCTGATATATGTATATTTTTGAAACCATAGCATATTACTGATAAATTTCTTTTTAAATCCGAATTCTTATCCATATAAATCTAATTCGGTCTCACTTCATCAATATATATGCCATGATCCCAGCTTTAGAAACTGACATAGCGTCCTGGATTTTAATGAGACTCTCATCAAGCTTAAAATTGGGAACATGTTAACATTAAGGATTATCAGTAAAGACATGGACTTTATCTATTCTTGAGCCTGAAAGCTAGGCGCTTTTTTGCTGAGCATTTAAATGCCAAACTGAAGGTGTCCAGGTGCAGAGAGACAGAGCAATGGAAAAAGCTAAAAATTACCACTCTCCTCTTAAACAGCATCAGCTGTTATTCTACCTACTTCAGTAAATTAAGTGCATCTGTGTCAAACAGAACCTTTTTATTGATCAAAGAACCTGCAAACAGTCTATGGAGCATAGAAACGTTTATCATTGCTGTCAGCCTGCCTTAGACATGATTATCTATATTAGAGGAGCTTATGTGGTGGCTGGGATTAAAATAACCGCAGAGCTAGCGTCCGTTCTGCTCAGGGCAGGAAGGGTCAGGAGCCCATGACAGCAGAGCCCACGCAGGGAGCCCTGGACCTGTCGGCTCCGTCTGCTGCCTGTGCTGTGCAGGGGCTGTTGCGGGCTGTGCTGTCACCCAGAGCTTTCGTACACCTCTGGTCTCCGCTGTTGGACGTGGGTGATGAGAGCAGATGGACTGCTGGTTTCCTCTGTCCTGGCAGAGCAGCAGGGCAGGCAGACAGGGAATCTGCATTGCTCCTCACCCTCTTGGCACTGGGCAAAACCTCTGTGGGCAAGCTGGGGTACATACCTTTGGGATGCTCCTCTCCCTTGCAGTTTGATTCCATGCACCTGTGTTCCATGACCTCTAGTGAGAGTTTGTTCTCCTGAGAGGTGATGCCATTCATACTTTTCGCTATTCTGATGTCAAACAAGGTGTATCAACACCCTCAGGTATTGTGGGGCCTTCAAACTTTCAGCACAAGAGCTCAAGGTGAGTGTGAATCTTTCTGTCTCCCTTAATAGCTTCTCAAATTCATCCAGTGTGAAGATGCTGGGAACTGAGATTCCTGGTGAATTTTGTGCCTTGGTAAATGCTGCAACTATGAGGGACACTCCCAGTCTTTCCCATGCTCCCATCCTTTGAGTATTGGACTTCTCGGACTCATCACATACCTCAGTCACAGTGGTGATGCCATGGTGCTCAGCAGCGCTTCTGCTAAGGGGCTCCTTTTGCCCCTGAACTCTCCAGTGCCCATGGAGAGAGCTGAGTTGGCATGTTTTCAGGGTCTGAAATCAGTCCTCCGAGCAGATGGAGTCACATAAACTTCCCTCTCCCCAGTTTTTTCTTCTCCCCTTTCTGTGACTGTCAGGTGTGTCCAAGAAGGTATCCCGAGGCTGGGGCGCTTGTGGCCTTTGCTGCTCTGCTGAGACAGTGCACAGGGCAAGGGGTGACCTGACGCCAAGGGTGCTGGTGCTTTCTGAGCTAAGGTCACTCATACTGTGAAGCATCGGCCAGAGAGCTGCCACCTTACTCATACAAGCTCCCAACCAGCCACTGCATGGAGATGGCTGGGATTTTTCTGTGTTTTATGGAAACTTTCTACTCAGTCAATACAGGTCACCCTTCTACATTTAATCCCAGCCTGCGGCACCAATCACTTCCCCTATAATCTCTCAGAGCAGCTGTGCTGTGATTGCATTGTGGATTACAAAATGACCATTTTCCACAAAACAGCTGCTGGCTGGAGCAATAGCATTTAATAATCACTGAGGGGGCTGAGGGAGGAGAGGAGGAGACAAAGGAGAAAGGGGGTTTGAAGCAATTGGGTTTCTTGGAGCATCTAGAGATGAGCAAAACAGCAGGCAAAGCGTGAACCTCATTTCTGTATCGCTCCTCCGAATTAACAGGACTTTGAGGACTTGCTGCCTAAAGGTAAATACAACTCTGCTTTTGGGGATATCTATGGTCAGTTATTGTCAGTGAGTGCTTGGCTTTTATGGAGGGAAATGTGCTTACAATGGAGTAGTTCAGATTTGCTTCTCATTCTGTATGTCCTCTGCATCCTTGATCTGGTTCCGTCTTCTGACTCATTTGTTTCTCTTCTTTTTGGCCTTTTTCCTTATCGCTTGCTCTGAAATTATATGGCCTTTCAACTGCTATCACAAATCAACTGGGGAGAATATTTTCCCTACTATTGAAAATTTAAATTAGAAAAATTATTTTTGTCAATATTATGAATGGGAAGTTGGGTGGTTTTTTTTTAAATAAAAGCATGAGCAAACCAAAACCTGATGACAGAAAATCTTATAATCAAGCATTGATGAACAACTGAAAGACTTTGTGTGCTGGAGGTTTCTATTTTCAGATGAAAAAAACATGTTTTTGAGGAGAGCAATTTTATCTATAATTTCCTGTTCAGTCATAAGCCAGATTTTCCACAGGAAAAACTTTTCAGTGAGGAATCTGCCACCAACCTTAGCCCAAAACCTTCACATAATTAAGTGTTCCTAGCAAGTATCTGCTCTGTGAAGATGGCATTATCCAACAAGCCTTCAGAAAGATGGAAGTCATTAGTTATGGTATCACTGAAACACTACCATCTCCAGGGTGCAGCATGTCCATTGCTGACAGAAATGCTCTGGAGAAGAGACGAAACAACCCAGAGCATAAGACAAAACAGGAATATTCTGGGAGCTGGGTATTTTCTTGCTTTCGATGAGGGTGTTCTGGTTCTGGAACTTTTTTCTCAGTGTGATGAGATGCTAATCAAGTCCTGCCTTCCAAGAGGAGGGCATCCATCCATCTTTATTGACCGCATTTCTGAGCTTGCTGCTTAGCAGAACAAATGCTTCTAACAGCACCACTTTGGGCTGTGGTGCAGCCACAAACAATGCAAAGCTCAGTCTTGTATCATTTATTTATAGTAGTGTCCACAGTATGCTGGGCCTTTTTCACACATTCAGCATTGGGTGAGTCAACTGATGTTATGTGAAGAGGACCAGCAGCAGGCAATGTCTGTACAAACTGAATCTATTCATGGCCAAATAGATTTTGAGAGTCATAAATAGGAAAGGGTGGGAGTATCTGGATGAAGTTGTGCCAAACATAGGGAGTGCCATGTGGGAAGAGGCATGCGTTGATTACATGAAAGTTGATGTGTGGGTAGATGACATCTAATCAATCCATGGAGTGATAAGTTGGAGTTCTCAGAAGTCAGTGCAGGGTTTTGCAGGAATCGTAGAATCTTAAGCTTCCCTCTGGGTGAGAAAGACCACAGGAGCCTGGTACACAAACTGCTTCCTGAATTACTTTTTCTGATGAGATGAAGCTGTGAAGAGTGTTTATGACAATGTTTGCTCTTAAAAAAACCCAACACGATCGGCACTTTGTGTGAGAGCAGAGACACTGTCATTCTACTACCCTACCAAATTTTTGATGTGCAGAGCAGTGTTTGCTCAGGTGGGAGGTGCTGCTCTGGGGCTTGAACTCAAGCTGCCAGGGCTGGATAGCTGGGTTTCCCTCCTGAGTAGGTCACAGCTTTGATGTGTGACCGTTGGTGATCCAGGAACACTTCCCTGCCTTTCACCACTGTGAAATCAATACACTCCCTACCTCTCCAGGTACAGTAATGAATTGCTTGAAAAGGTGTTTTGGGACACTTGACAGCAAGAATTCTCATTTAGTTGGACAGAGCATCCATCATGCCCCATCTAAAGACAACACATGGTATTTGGGGAAGTTGGTTAACAGCTTTTCCCTACCATCTCTGAGATGGAGTGAATGTGTTGTCCCTTTCATTTTGCTCATGTGCTCACACACCCCAGTGTGCTCAGCCTTGCGATGTCTACTGGGTCACCCTCTCTATTTCCCAGTACAGATATTCAGTGTACGTTGAAGTGTTTGAAGCTGACCTATTGCTTCACTGCCCTTTCACTTTCAGGGAAGGGTTCTTCCATGCTAGGTGAGCTGTTGGGATGTTGTGAGGAGGGCAGAGTGCTCATATCCCCTCCCCATAGGTGCACACTGGGAAGAGCTGGGATTTGTAAAGCTAAGTGGGACAAATGGCTGGTGTGACTGTCCCTCCCGTTTGTGTATTGTAGATGGAGCTGATGAAGGGATTGCCATGGAGCCGTGCTTTCCTGTCTGTCTTCCTGAACCTGCTGGCTCTCAGCCTCTCCACCACTGCCTTGCTTGGCAGCTACTGGTGCACTGGGACCCAGAAAGTGCCCAAGCCTTTGTGTGGGAAGACCAAAGCCACCAAGTGCATCGGTGTCCCAATGCCGCCTGATGCAGGTGCTAGCAATGTTTCATCCCAGGATGTGGTGCACTACAGCTGGGAGACCGGAGATGACCGCTTTGACTTCAAATACTTCCACACAGGGATGTGGCTTTCCTGTGAAGAGAGCATGGAAGGGCCAGGTAGCGTCTTGCCCATGCAGCCACAATATCTTCTTTTGTATTTACTCCACAGGAGTTTGGAAATTAAAGGCGGGAGGCTGAGAACACTTGGGAGAAAAGCCTTCTTCATTTTCCTAGATGGCATCGGCCCTGTGCACTGTTGTGGTCATTATATTTCTGTCCTTCATTGGGATGTTTAGAGAAAGGGGCAAGGGAGAATGGTTGTGTGCCCTTCTAGGGGCTATGAAGTGCAAGTGGTGGTGTTGGCAGTGACCTTGTGATGGCATCATTCATCCTGATGTGAACTGGAGGGAGCCTCCTTTCCCTTTCCCTGTATCTCCATTCCTACATACAGCTTACTTCACGCTCTCCAGGGCACATTTGTGTATGTCCCCTAGAAATCTAGGCAGGTTGATTTTATGCAGCATTGTCAATTTATAGTTGTCACCGTGAGGACTGCAATAGCTGGTGTTCTCCCTAAATCACCAAACTGAGAGCTTTTGTGAATTGAACAGGGACTGGGCTTTTCTTATTTCTTAAAAAAAAAAACCCAAAACCAAACAAAACCAAAACAACAGAGGAAGAGAAGTACTGCTTCACAGATACACCTGGAGGATCTGAACCCAGAGGAACTAAAGCTAGGAGATAAATTGAACTGAGGATTAGAGATGCACTACTGTCATTTTTTAGTTTGACTTTTTTTTGTGATGTTGTGCCATGTTTCACTTGTAATTTTTGACCCAGTGGGACTGGCACTGTAAATGCTGGTGTGCCAGGGGCCGGTCATGCAGCCTGTACTAGACCCCTTTAGTGCCTCCCTTCACCCTTGACTTGCTCCTGCCCAGCCCTGCTGAAGTCCTTCTGCTGAAACCTCTGCCGGTTGGATGCTCTGCAGTGCACAGAGGCACTTCACGGCCTGGCACATGCATCAAGGATCAGAGCTGACCCAGAAGGTGCCCAACAGGGAGATTTGTGTCTAAAGATACACTGATGAAAGTCGCTTTCATCAGGCCCATTTCCCTTCGGCTCTCCCCAAGCACAAACGTCTCACCTTTAAGCCACCGTTGTAGTATAGCATCTCTCATTTTCTGAACTGCTGCTGTCAGAGTTTGAAAATAAAGAACTGATGAATAAAAGCAGACAGAAGGGGGGTGGGAGCAGGAGGGAATGTGCTTGGAACTCTCATGTCCTTGCAAGAGGGCTGCTTCCTAATGAGCATTTCCAGACATGCTGCAGAAGATGTGTTTATTTGGGACTGGTTGGGATTGGGGTGTGTTTCCATGGTGCTTGTGGGAATGGGACTACATCCCTTGACAGCTTTCTCTGAAAGACTTGTCTGGCCACCAGAAAGCCCTGGAATAACCCTGATGCCTAAAGGAAGGCAGAGAGCTTGTTGCATCTGGATCGCAGAGGGTAGAGTACATAGCCAGTCTCCATCCCCTGCTTCCTGTAAATCGAGCACAACCCACCCAGTGCTGTGGGTCTTTGAAGCACAATTAAAAAAAAAAAATTAAAAAATGGGGCTACTAGGAGCAAAAGAAGTTTGAGTTGAGCTGCAGAAAGGATTTCATTATTCAGGCTAATCTCAGGATCAGTTTAGATGAGCCATTACTGAATAACCTCATTAAACTTCTAGGTGAAGTAGCAAACCGCAAGTTAATGAGGGCCGCAGATGGCACTAAGCTGGGTAGCATCCTGAGAGCTGTGGATGACAGAAGCAATACAGGAGATTGGGAGAGATTAGTACTGGGGATAGAAATTAAGAAAATGAGATTCTTACATGAGAAGCACCAGGATGATACTTCTGGGAGAAATACTGTGCCAAGCAGAGGAGAGGACCCTCAAACGCAGTAATGCAGTATGCAGTCAAAGAGACTTACAGATAATAATGATGGACCCTCAGCTGAGACAACAGTTTTCATCTGGCCAACATAAAAAGCCAAAGCAAATGTGAATGCCATTTGTCCAAATAGCATGCCTAAAATGTGAGGACAGAACGCTGTATTTCTGTGTGATTCTCTGCCACGGCAGAGGGACTCCCATCTCTGCCATGCAGCATTTCACTTGGGAAGAATTGTTTTTTAATTTCTTCTTTGGGAAGCAGTGCTAGAACTGCTCTGCTGAGACTGGAGTGAGTGGGAATTCACGTCCTCAGCAGAAGTGGTGGGTCTGCAGTCTGTTACAAGCTACACCCTTAACAGGCCTGACCAACAGTAGTGGTGTGGATGAGTAGCAACAGACTTTTGTATTCACCAGAAGCTCATAAGATTTACAATTTGCTGAAGTTTTTTTTCCAGAAAGGCCACTTCCAGTTTTCCAGACAGACATTGCCTTCCCTTACCTTGCCCCAGTGAAGGTCTGGAAAGATGATCAGAATGAGAGAAGAGGTGAGAATGTATAATGGGTAGGCTCAAGGTTGACTGGAGCTATGCAGTGAAGAGAGTGAGAGGGAGACGTTTTCTTTTTCCCTTATGTACACTGTATTGTTTTGCAAACTAATGCCCTTGTGTTTGTGTTTCAGAAGAGAAATGCCGTAGCTTTATAGAGCTCTCACCACCAGCAGAGAGAGGTAAGAACAAACCACCATAGCTGCCCAGTGCACCTCCTTGGGTTGGGGAACTGCAGCAGTTCACCTATGTGAGGAGAGCAGGGTGGGTCCCCTAAGAGCCAGGCACGAAATCCTGGTCTCATGGTTGCCAGAAGAGCAAAGATTTCCTCCCAGATGTTTGCCTAAAACACTGCCATCTGTGAGGTCAGTGCTGTAACCTCAGGCCCCCTCTCATGCAAAGTGAGATTTGTCTCATCTAATTAAGTTGCCCAGCCTGAGCTTGTCACCTTGCTGCAGCCAGCAGGAAGGGGATGGATGCCACCTGAGAGCAGTCCCTCCCACATACGCTACATGTTGACTCAATGCTTCGGTTTTGGGGTCTAATATGTGACTCTGGAAGCTGAATCACCTCTTACTTTGTGGTAAGTGATCAGGGCATCCTAAAGTTACACTTTCAGGGTGAAGTCCTTGCCTCATCAAATACAAAACTTCGTTTGGGGTGAAAGCTCACCCCTTCTGTCATTGTCACGTTTCAAATTATCCTGGGGATAACCTGGACGTACGTGTGCATACGCAAAGGAGATTTTATTTACTGAAAGCTTTTCAGATTCTGTGGGCTTGCTAACTATTCCCTGAGATGGAGGCTGGAGGCATGTCATTTCAGAAGACGTGCATATGTGAAAGGAAAGGCCTGGGGTGCAGAGCCTGTGTCAGCATTCAGGTCGTGAGAGCAACGGCTGGAACAAATGCTGGGGAATTGTAACAGCCAGCAGGGAGATGAGTACTTTGAGGGAGCTCATCTTCTTTTTCTGCTTTGTTTCCCCTATTTCAAAAACACTGGCAAAGCATGCTGACCTGGGTTTATAAAGTGACGTGCATTCCCAGGTGAGGGATCCAGTGTGAGCGTCATGCTGGGTCACTCTTGGCACCATAGCAGGATAGGAAAACCTCCCCTGCTCGTTCCTTTGGAAAATAGTATTTACACAACTCAGATAATGCTGGTGTTACAAGATCATTCTGAAGTCATTCAGACCTCCACTTTGTCACGAAGGAATGACTTCACTGCATTTACTGCGCGACTCTTGCATTTACTGCAAAATGCTCGTTTTGTAGGGAGTAGTGTTTTTCTGCTTTCTCACCTTCTTGCACTTCGTTCCCTGCCCAGGCCTCTGGCTCTGTTGCTTCCAGTGTCTTCCTTATTGCTTGTTTTCCTAAGAAAGGAGGTTTAGGCAACCACGCTACGTGTCTTTGTAAATCTTTCTGTCTGGCCCCCTCACACTTCTCCTACTGCTCCTTGTCTAATTGCAGCCCAACACTGATAGAAAGGCTATGTTCTGGAAGAGATTGAGCTCCTACGAATTAATTGGAAGATCACTGTGAGCTTAAGCATGACACTCACAGAGACACTATGGTCTTAACAGCTCTATCACCTGCGTTCGCCCCTTCCTGCACACAGCATCATCTTAAGATGACCTTGGCCTCCAGGGCAGGTGCCAGTATCTGGTTGGGCCAGCACTGGAGAAGGTGGTGTGACTGCTGGTTGCAGACTGGGCTGGCTGAGCTGGGAGTGTGCAGAGCAGCTCCATGTTGCATAGGCAGCGTTACAAGACCAGCCTACACAGCATGTGTGGTAAGCCTGGACTCTCCAGGGAAGCAAAGCCAAGACCTCTGCACGTGTGGTTGCTGCACCCTCCAGGACGCTTTCGGCAGTCTGACCTCTAATGAAATAGTCTCCTTGATGGTGCTGCAGCAAGCAAGCCGGATCCTCTGAGCAGGGAATGCAGCTCATCAATTCTGCTAAAGAGCTGGTGACTCTATGGCACTAATGACACTGACGAGTCAAGTCAGTGCCACATTAATGAGGGTTTTCTTCACACTCCTTTTTCCCAGCTGAATGTCTCCACTACAGCATTAATAGAGTAACAGAAGTGTTCACAGTGCTGCTTCATTTGTCAGATTAGTATTTCTTCCTCAGTGAACCCTGTGCTCTTCCACAGCCCAGGATTACAGAGTGCCCGTTCTCATTCTCCTCCAAGTCCGACTGCACAGCTGAGGACTGTGATATCCCCGCAGTCCCGCTGATAACCCCAGCATGAAAATACCCACACTCTGTTCAAGCAGCAGGGTGAATGGTGAGTTATTCCTTTCACCGGATAACCAACCCAAGGAATGTAGCTTCATATTAACTGAGGTTTCAGTGAGAAACACAGGCCTGCAAGGGGCCTCCTAAATTCCCAGCCACTGCTGTGGACGCACCATACAGGTCTTTTCTTATTCATTTAAGGCCGAGGTTAAAAGGCATCTGCTTCCATTGTTGCGATTAGAAACCTGCCCTGAAGGTCACTAGACTATGGGTAAAAATCTTCTGACGTCCAGCTCAGGTGTGTTCGTGGCCAGCCTATGACCACTAGGTCTTGTGCTAATACTCAACAGCTTTCTCCCTGTCTTTTCCTCCATGGCATCCTCCTTGCTGCTTATGAATAATGCTGGCATGTTTACAGACAGCTGTTTCAATTCCTCTCAGCTTTTGCTGTGCTAGACTAGCCAAGTCATCTTCTGTGACAGGCTCTCTGTCCCCTTCAGCATACTTTGAGCCCTTGCTCACACGCTGGGGGAATTGCTTTTGGGTGTTTGTTGTTTTCTTTCTTTCCCTTCTTTCCAAAGGACATCCTTTCAGGATTGGGTTGGGAAGAGTACTCTCCCTTGAACAACCCATCCTGGATTGATGTGAGGAGTCTCTGGTTCCCGGCAGGAATCCTGTGGCTGTCTCTGGGGTCAGAGATGCTGTACATCAGCTTGCTGCTCATCAGCTTCATCCTCCTGATGGTGGAAATGCTGCATACTGGCAATCCCGTCTGTGGGTTGAAGCTCAACGCCTTTGCTGCTGTCTCCTCGGTGCTGTCAGGTAGGTGTATTACTGCAGGCTTGAAGTCACAGCAGCAGGAGAGCCTCCTCTCCCCCACAGAGCTGAAGTACGCAGCTCTGGCTCCTGCTGGAACTTCCTTCTCTTGTTGTCTTCTCATGTCCAGGTCTCCTTGGGATGGTAGCACACATGATGTACACTCAAGTCTTCCAGGCAACGGTTAATCTGGGACCAGAGGACTGGCGACCGCACTCATGGGACTACGGCTGGGCATTTTAGTACGTGAGCTCTGAAGCCATCTTCACCTTCCCAGCCTTTTGGGCTTCAGCCATGCTACACCCTGCCAAACCCACCTCCTCCCTCTTGACCTGTTTCCAAAGACAGGCATACCATGGTTCTCCTACTGCTCATCTCCTGTCTCTCCCTCATCCCCTGCTTTAACAAATACTTGCAGAGTTACTTAAATGAGTAGCTACCAAGGAGTGGCAAAACACTGGGGTCACACCTAAACGAGTGTCTTCAACCCTGCTGACTCATCGGGTTTGCCCCTGTGCTGGTCTGCCCTGTTTGGCCTCAGCTCTTCCCTGTGTGTGGAGGCCAGTGTCACACCTGTGATGATGCTCCCAAACATGCCTTGTTTTTCTGCAGTTGCCTGCTCGTTTGGCATCTTCACTAACCAATGTCCAAAGGGCCTATTCCAGCAGCATCAAGCCTAGACACATGCTTAAAGATGTGGGTGCTGTAGCCAGGAAGAGCAGCTGCAAAAAGCAGGCGGCTCAGGGTTCATTCCTCTGAAGGTTAAAGTCGGCCACAGCCGCTGTGCCATAACCGACTTGAAAGAGTTGGATGAGCCTTGCAAGTGCCCATGGAAAGCGCAGGCTCAGTTGGCCATGCTGTACTGACGATGGCCACATCGATTCTTAGGACTCAAACACCCCAGTGCCATGTGGACATCAAATGTCAGCGTGGCCATCTGGATATGCTCAAGCAGATGTGCCTCATGCCCAGGAAGACACTGAGCAGCCCTGCAGTGCAGAACTCGCTTTCAAGCTGCGCTGTCCTACGCTGATCAGTCGTAGACTTTCCTGATGCCCTTTTTATTTATCCTGTATCCCTCCCTCCCTGTAGCAAGGATGACCCTCCAGTCTCAGAACGATCCTGTGGTGGGATAACCCCAAAGAACTGCAATGTTGTGAGCCTTAGTCTTTCTAGTGCGTGTCCATGGCCAGAAGCTTCTGCCTGCCAAATCAGGGTGCATCACAGTGCGTGCAGCTCAATTCCTTACCCTACTGGGCTTCTCACAGCGTGTTCTTGTGTCTCCTGTAGCATGGCCTGGGTCTCCTTCACCTGCTGCATGGCCTCTGCTGTCACCACCCTCAACACCTACACCAAGACGGTGTTGGAATTCAAAAGGAACCACATCAAGGGCTACGACGGGTGCTTCAAGGATCAGCCTCAGCACCACCAGTGCTTCATACAGCAGCAAATAAGCAGCTACTACGAGCCCCAAGACAAGCCTCTCCATTCCGTTTCTGAGGGCGTCGACTTCTACTCTGAGCTGCAGCAGAAAGTGCTACAGCAGGAACCGGAGCTGGAGCTGGATGAGGTCTTGGGACAGGCAATCGGGGAGGATCGCTGTTAGGGATGAGAGTGCAGGGGCAGAGCAGTGGGGTTGGGGAGGCACAGGAGCTCTGAACCCAACACTAGCACCACCGTTGGCAAGTTCTTGGGGAGCCCTTCCTTCCTTTACGGTTCAGGGAGCCAGAAGGTGGGACCTGCGCCAGGGCAACAGCAGTGCCAACAGTAGCAGGGTGGGACCTCCCTGATCAGTTTGACGGGTGCCCTCAGCTGGGAAGGGTGAAACTGGAGGGAGAAGTTGGTGTCAGCTGTCTCCAACTGCTTTCAGAGTTGAGGCAGATGTCCTAATCCCAGCAGTCTTGCACCCAGGAATAGAGAGCGCCATCCAGCTGGCAAACTGCAGTGCTGGGCCTCTTTGGGTGCTGTCACATGGACCTTCCAGCAACCCGCCCGGTTCAGTGCTACACTGAAGGGCATCGGTACTCATACATCAATTAGCTGTCACCCTCTCTGGACGCCCTGTTTATTCCTCATTTCCAGGCCTAACCTCTTCTCCCTGCTCCCAGGTTAAAAGTGCAGCTGCAGTAGGAATGGGGGGTTGCTTTCTCCTCCTTCCTATCTGTAATGACTCCCACATGCTCCCTTCTTGCCTTTTCCCCCAAAATCTCCCTTCCTGAGGTACTTTCTGTTTGTCTATTTCTACTGTGCTTCTCCACAACCTTTAAGAACCCTTGGCTGGGCTTCTGGGGTTTGTTTCCTTTGTTTCTCTTCAGCCGTCCCCTTTCCCCCATTGTAAAAATATTGCAAACAATCCCCAAACCAAGCAAACTCGTCACCTCTCAGAAGCGAAACAGTGGTTGACACGACACACCGATGCTGTACACTCTATTTATTTGCTCCGTTGCAGTTCACAGTTCAAATACATGTTCCCAACAATATACAGACAGACTCTTTATTCACAGTGGGGATGTGTGTGCGCGGGCAGGGTGAATTCACATTACGGAGGAGCTAACGTCACTGCACTTGAGTGTCAGTTCTCTCTGGAAGAACCTGAGGATAACAACTACTTTAGGTTACAGCCGCTTCACCTTTCCCAGCAAGGTGGTGGCTAGACAGGAGGGAAGGGGCACTCCTGTTCAACCCTATGTTACTGGCCCTCACACTTGCAGTCCCTATCAGGCAGCTGCATTAATTGACTATGTTATAAACCCCTGTCTGGAGGAAAATGCCAGGCCTAGAGCCTCTGCTACAGTTGTGCTAATATATACAAAGCTATTTACACAAAAATACCATTAAACGTATACAAACTGTTCACAGGTTCTGACATGAAGAGAGCAGCACCCAAGGACCAGCCTTGGGGCTTGCAGCTAATCCTGAAGGGCTATCCTGGAAGCTTTCTATGGAGATGCAGGAACGGAGAAGAGACGGGGTGATATAGCAAGGAGAGGTGTCCAGAGCCCAGGAGAGCAAACCCGTGGTAGATGTGCCCTGCTGGAGGGAGGGTCAACGTCCTGCCATCACCTCACCACTCACAGAAAAGTGCGGGGAGGCTGGAAGGGCGTGTGCCAGCAGGACAGAAGGGCCCTTTGTCATCCTCATCTCAGTCAGGCTCTGCCTAAAGTCACAGGTCAGATCTAGGAAGGCATACCAGGAAAACAGTTCCTATGTTGCCCTGCACTGTGGGGAGCTGCTGGGGCACCAAAGCAGTTGCTTTTTACGTGGTCATTCCTATTACAAGAAAATTCACGTAGATGCTCTGCAAATACAACGCAGGAAACTGATGGCACACTCAGAGGCACAGCTGAAAGCACCAAACTGTGAGCAAATGTGCCCTGGGGGTGGTCTGTTCCTCCTGGAACTGCACACAGGGCTGGACAGGCAAGGGAATGGTAAAGTTGAGCCCAGAATAGGAGTAAAATGCACAGAAAAGGTTCCCAGTTCTGTCTCTTTCTGAGCCTCTAAACCCTGAAGCAGTGGTGTGAGAATCAGCTTTGCTGTGACGGGATCTAGTGTGATCTTTACAGTGCCAGTGGGGATCTGCTGGGAATCTATCCCAGAAGGACTGTGATGAATTTGCAAAGGGGGACTCAGCCCAAGGGACTGCAGTGTGATGTTCCAGTGTCACTTTGGGTTCACAAACAGCTTAGGGATGGACAGAAATAAGATGTGAGCCTTTTGCTTCTACATCACCCACACGAACCTGTCCTGAAATACGGACTGGGGAAGGACATATACAAGTGCAAGGGCTAGCAAATGCTGTGGGGACCATCCTTCTCTAGATCAGGTGATTCAACCAGAGAGCTAGTTTGTGAGTCTGGGCACAGAATGTGCTCCTGAGAGCACAAGAAAGGTTGTAGACAAGATCAGCCCTGCAGGAGCCAGATAGAGGCTTCTCTTCAAAAATACAGAGACTAAAGCAGGCGGTATCCTTTAGCCACACCATTTGCCTTCAGTCATCATGGCCCATTCTAGGCCTAGAGCTTGTTTGACTGCCTGGGAATACTGTTTGGACATAAAACGAGTGTCCTATATGTCATTCATAAATTAAACATACAAAAAATATACATATATTGTATAAACTGACACATATATGTATATAACCTGGTTTTTTATATATATATCTATGTATATAAATTCTAAATTCACATTTCTGTGCTACCTGGAAGGAAGCATGCAAGAATGGCATATGGAGGGGGAGACGCTGAACAAGGTTCCTCTGGTACAGGATACGTCTGCCTAGGACTAACCTGCCTCCAGCAGCATTCCCCAAAGAGCTGAAGAAAGGGGAAGTGCTTTTAGCTCCCATTCCCTCTACACAGCAGTTCTCCTGAAGATTCACAGAGCAGCTTCCTGTATTCCCCATACAGGCCACAGGTCCAACCAAAATCTGAGGAACCACCAGGCTAGAGCTGGAGAAGGAAAGGCAAACAGAAACTAAAGTCAAAACCTATTATCATGCAGTCTGGTGGAGAAAAGTGGTAATACACAGGTCAGCAACCGAGCTGGGGTACCACCATGGAGGACCCTTGTTTGCCCAGGTCAAAACAAGTCCCACTCCTGTTCCCTCTGATCCCCCTCCCTGGTTCTCTCTAAGATCCCCCTCCTTGCCCAACTGCCAAAGTACAGCTGGGCTTCGCAAGCTGTCCAGCTTCGGCCCAAAGGGGCAGGCAGTCACCCTGCAAACGGTCTCTTTGCATCCCACCAGTGTCTTTGCATCCCAAAGAGCATCTAATGGGGTCTGTAGGGAGAAGATCGGATGTTTTCAAGGGCTCAGATTTCATTAGGGATTCCTGCGCAATCTCACCTTCTGAGGAAAGTCAACAAATTTCAGCCGGGCAAGAAATCGTCTCACTTCTCCACGGCTGATTCTGGGAGTGGTGGTGTCCTTTAGCCACACCATTCGACCTTGACTCATCATGGCCCACTTCAGGCCCAGCTTGCTGACCGAGAGAAAGCCCGGCTGTTTTTCAGAGGTTGCAGTTGTTGTCACAGTGATGTGAAATGCATCCTTCTGGAGATCGTTAATTCCAACTGGTTCATCAGAAAAGGCAGAGAAAATATTGGTGAGAACTAAACGACTGTGTGTCTTCCAAAAGAAATCTTATGGCCTTTACTCCATCAAAACGTCTGCTGGACTGAGGGTATATTCAGCCTGACTTGACCACTGCATGTACCGTAGTTAATCAGGGAAAATGACTTTAAGTTAAAAATCTTTCCATGGAAATAAACTGACGTGTAGATCAGAAATGGGAAGGTTTGGTTCCAGGTGATGTTTCTGAGCCTGACACAGGAGAGGCACATATTTCAAAAATGCAGTTCACTTTCAGAGAGCTTTCCTTCCCACATCTATTAACAGGTATTGTTTTACCTCTACAGAAGGGGAAATGGGTAGAGCACGGGCAAGTCAGTTCACTCCAGCCACTGCAGACTGATCTATACAGACCTCAGAAAACCCAATTTCTAATAAACCCCTCCAAAAATGATACTCTATTTATTCTTGACTGAGCTGTGTTGATGATACAAATCCAATTAGATGCATCACTACACAACAGCTTTTCTATGCTTCCTGGCCCACTGGACTCAGTGCTGGATGAGCCAATCTTTTACCTCACATCCTGCCATGCTCAGCAGGCTGGCTGTTGGTTGATCTGCTTTAGAAAGAGCAAGGAAATCCAACACGGACTGTACAATCTTGTATAGAGGTTAAATCCAGATCTACTTTTCCCTGAAAACACAGGTTTTCAAAAAAAAAAAAAAAAGAGGAAGAAGCAGCACAGCTGACATCCCAGAAAGTAGAAGGTGGCCAACAAAGGCAGAGGTGAGAGAAAAGTTTCATAGCGATTCTTCATGCACCGCCTTATATCATCAACAGCTCCATGGAAACCCAGGGTGTAAAACATGCATAAAAACAAACTTGGACCTTTCCTTGCTTACACATGTGCAAGAAACTTGGTGGGTCTTGTATTTCCAAAGTAGGGGTTGGGGAGGACTTTCCTTCAGGAGGAAAATTAATCTTATTTCCCATTGCTGCCCTATGTGTGGTGGACCTCAGGTGCTGCTGTTAAAGGCACAACTACGCCCCATTCTTTCTCACAGCTATCTCTCCCTCCGTATTTCGTTAGCCCAAATAGTTCCTCCTCCATCTGTACTCACCCGCTGAAGCAATGACTTTGTCTGTTGCATTGGTGAGGTCCAAAAGGACTGTAGGGAAAACAGGATGGAGGAAATAGAGATGGTGCAGCCCTGGGCGTTCAGGTCTGGGACCAGGTGGCTGTTGGAATGAAGGACAAACAAAAACGTTACAGCTTGCTAGCAAAGAAGAGACTAGCTTTGCCAAAGAAAGTTTTCTGACACTGCGCTGTCTTTGCACGTATCAGAGAGCCAAAACCTGTAGTTCTACAGAGATGAAAACCTACAAAGTTGGGTTTTTTTTCTAAACAGAATTTGCTCCACAACTTCTGTTTGGTGAGATCTGGCTCTGTCAAAGCCAGTTCAATAGGCAAAGCTACAGACTGGAAGTTTGAGTCTCCAGGCTGACTTGTGTGCCTGCGTGCAGAGGAGAAGTGCTCTGGGCCTTTGGAACAAATCTGTCAGTGGTGCAGAAAAAAATTAAGTTCATGAAGAAATTTTGGTGTTGTGGACACAAACTTTCTGTCAATAAAGCTTTCTGGTAAAGAATTTGCACACAAAAACTCCTGTGTTCAGGCTCAGAGAAGTCAGCGTCAGAGCAAGAGGAAGATGTCCTCAACAGCCTTCTTACACGGCGGGTTTAAAGTTCAATTACATCAGGAATAAAAGCCAGACACTGCACATGCCTCACAGAGAAACCTCGAAGTGAAGAAAGGATGCTTGCTCACCAAACTTTGTAACACAGGCTGTGCTTCATCAGCCCAGAAGAGAAAAACAGACTTCTTGTCCAAAGTCATGACTGACAGTGCATCAAGCTGTTGCTTCTGCCACGGGAGTTCCTGGTTCCAAACAGGGAGGCCGGATTTGCCATCTATCACCACCACCTCGAGGCAGGGGAGAGATGTAGCGTTAATGGGTGCCCAGGTGTGGGTGCACAGAAAGGCCCCTTGCAGTGGCATGGTCTGTGCTCCTCCCCCTCATGCCTGTGGCCACACTGTGATGAGTGTCAACCACAGAAATGGGAAGAGTGAGGAGCAGGGAATGAGTCTCCCTTTCTACCCCACCTCCCTCACTCCTATGCTGCCACTGCCCTCCTCCCTTTCACTTGTTTTACCTTTTTCTTCCCATCTCCTGTCTGTGCTTGCAGCATGAAGTCCAGAGTTTGGTCAGCACCGAAGTAACCTGGCACAGGCTCGCTGCAAATTTGGAAAAAGAAACACTCAGCCCCATGGCAGAAAAACAGGGATTTCAGAATGAAAGAACAGTTGTTTTCATCCTCCATTCTGCCTCCTGAACATGCAGGGATTGCCATGCTAAATAAGATCTTTCATCCACTCAGAACTATTCTGACTGGCAGGAATCATTTGTTGGCGGATCAGAAAAGTGATCGATGATCAAGCAGCCCATGGTGCTTGTTAGCCACTCTTCAGTCATCTGTGTGGGGAGCATCCCTTGCTGGGCTATGTAGACATCTGTTTATCACCCTGTGACATGACTCTCTTACTCTCTCCTTAGCATGGGAACCTGTAAATTTTGCTATGGTCATAAAAAATTACCCAGCCCTTTCAAAATGCATCGGCAGATTTGACCTTCTGCTGGAAAAGTGTTTTCCAGGCTGCCTTAGCTGTGTGAAATGGCTCTTAATATACTCACCATTAATGTCAGCCCATGATTCTTTGTTTTCTTAGTGCTGGCGGTTTTACAAGCCTTTTCATAACCTTCAGCTGTTTAAATAAAGTCCCCTCTCATCCTCTTCCTTCTGGATGACATAACACTATTACATGAATATCTCTCATTATGACTCTTTTCTAACCACCTTGCTTGCCTTTGGCTTTCTCAGTCTTATCCCTGCCTTCCTTAAACTCACCACAGCTAGACACAAGGTTCTAAATAAGCACAAACAATTCTTCAAAATTCACAGAATCAGAGATTTTATGGCAAGGCAGGATCATCAGAATATGTCCTCCCTCCTCTTGTTTATGACAGATTGATGTATTTCACCCAATTAACCAACTATCAGTAGGCTGACTTTGTCTGGATCTACCAGCCATGAGGCTTGCTACAGAAATACAAAGATGAGATGAATTCATCATTTCTTGTGACAGTCAGTTGTAACGATTAATCTCACCCAAAGAAACATGCCTGCATTCTCATTTTCCTGAACGGGAATGGCTGTTGCTCCAAGGCACTTGTTCTTGCTCCGGCAAGATTAAAATGCCTGTTAGCTCCCATTACTTACACCTGCTGATGAACTCACTTCTCAGGCTTCTCTTTGATCATATAAACCCACTGACTTAAATCTTCCATGCTAAAGCATTTTTTTCCAGCTCTTTTCTCTAATTTTTTCCAGCTTCCCCTCTAAAATGTGCATACCAGAATGGCTCCTGAACAGCAATCCCACAGTACAGCTGTGTCTTGACTATTTATACCTACTACATCAAAAAACGTCACTCGCTTTAGACACCTTTGGCAACCAGAACCAATGCTTCCAAGGCAGCGTCATGGGACATTCCTACAGCTCGAAAGCTCTCCAGTAGCAAAAGGAAGTAGTTTTATCCTATGGGCACAAACTTAAAACATCTCCTAAGGTGCCTCTTCTCATGTTGCTTACGGGTTACAGTCGGTGGCAGATCCCACAAACTGAATGCAGACGTGTATTTTAGATGCTACCAATCAACTGAAAAATCCCCTGGGCACCTTCTCAAACGAACCAGAAGGCTAGTAATTATTCCTGCCCGACACTAATCCCCACAGCAACCTGCTATTAATCCTCTCTCATCTGAAACATCCATTTACAACACAATTTTCGACTGCTTACTCAATTTCATGGTCTCTGAACTTCACCCTTGTTTTATGACTACTGATTCTCCTTTATGGTTTTCCAGGGATCTTGTCAAAAGCTATCTGAAAATGCAGCACATCTGCAGCAGTCAGGCTGTTTTTCTCGGAGGCTGTTCCCAAAGGGCTGGACTCCGTTTGCTTGGCTGGAGTGGTGTGCCTGGGGCAGGTTTACCCTGGAAAAGGGAAGTTCTCAGCTGGCTCTGTAAGCTTTTCTGAAGAGGAACTGGGATTTGGTCTCTTTGACTCTGTGGTGACACTCCTGAGCTGAATCTATCCCCCAGCCTATGTTGTTTAAACGGAACTTAGAGAGAAGACCTAAAAACCCCGAAAACCTCTTGAATAAATGCTTGCCCACAATATTCAGTCTACCTGTTTCGTATCTCTTAACTCTGAGAAAACTGGCAGTCCAGGACTTAAGCACAGTGGTGTTGAACAAGAATTGCTTTTATTATTTTTCAGTGCCTATCTCACAGCTCTTGTATACGTGGTGTACTCTGCCCCTTGGGAGGTCACGGAACTAGAAAAACTAGGGCTGGAGTGCAGCAACCTGGAATACTAGTTGCCCAGAGAGGTTGTGGAGTCTCCATCCTTGGAGATATTTAAAACCTGACAACACCTGAGCAACTTGCTCTAGCTGAGCCTGCTAGAGCAGGTAGTTTGGACAAGGCAATCTCCAGAGGTGCCTTCCAACCTCAACCGTACTGTGATTCTGTGAATGGAGCAGGTAAAGCAGTTGTCAACCCGTCCTGACTTGAACCCATAGAAATTTTACAATTCATTAGTGGGTCCATTTAGAAATTTCTTGTGTGTAACTGATTTTACAGCATCAATGAACTGGCTTTGCTTAGTCAGTACACACTTCCCTTTAAACTAGACACCAGACACATCCAGAAGTCTGCAGACTCTGGGCCCAAAACACTTTTAGCCCACCTCCTTTCCCCACAGCACAATCAACTAGCCATGAGCCATTCCTAAAGCCATTGCTTATGTCACTCATCAGCCCTCAAGAATGTGAGCATTATCTGAATAGGAAACCTAGATGCTTAATGAAGTTCCAATGCCTTCTTCCTATACATGCTCTTGACAGTCAGGTAACACTGAGCTGAGAGCTGCTTTCTTTCCTTTAGATAGCAGAGCAAGCAATTTGTTTCCCACATAATTTCCCTCAACTGTGCCCAACTACCCTTTGCAAATATTTAATACTGGGTAAGCTAAAATTGCTGGTTATTATCAACCCACGAGATATGGCAAATTACTTCATTTCCATGTATGAAATTAGAGGATGAACCGTATTATTTTAAGGTTTACATTTAGCATAGATGGTGTGGTGACTGCCGTAAGAGTGCTCGTTTTCACCTTTCAACGAACATTAAGATCTGTGGGTCACACTCAGACACCTTCTCTAAATACTTCACATCACTAATGCAACCGCTCCTCTCCACTGAGCTGGCAAGTGGCAGCCATGGACAGCAGGTGGCCTGAATCACACACCTGTAATCCCCTGAATTCCAGTGCCATGACATTCCCATGCCGTCAGTGTTGGGTACCTGAATCAAGCCCCTTATTTGTGATCACTCACAAGCACACAGCTCAGGTTTCCAGCCTTCTGTTCCTTGCTCCCCCTGCCCTCCTCACTTGCACAGCGATGCATCTGCACACCTCCAGTTCTCAGATTTCTCTGCAGACTTGGAGAATTCTTCTCAATTGCCTTCTAAGGAGCACATGTGCTTACAAGCGAAAGGCAGGAAATGGCATAGGAAGAAATAGGACACAAGAAATGTTCCCAGTATGTAACCTGGTGATGTTCTGCAGTTCCAGGGTCCAGCGGGGCTCCAGGTCCTGTCCCTGCAGTAGGATCAAGCCCTCTTTGGTCGTGATGAGCAGGTTGCTGCAGTTTGTGCCAGGTGTCTTCATTGTCTGCAGGAAGTCAACACCCCCACTGGGACAAATGGAAGCAGAGAGGAGATTCCAATGCTTGTATCTGCACATGTCAGCACTAGCTGCCTGTTTGCATGGAAATTCCTCCTACCTAAGATTTGAGCTACCCTTGGAGAAGCCCATCTTTTCCCCAGTGATGGAGTTTAGCTTCCACTAGGTTAAGTCCTCAGTTAAGTGGGCTAAATTCAGACATGGGGTCTTCTGAACATCTTGAATTTCTACAAAAAGCATGGAGTTTAGGGGTTCCCATTTGTTCCCTCCCTTTATTCCTATACAGACTGACCCTGACCACAACTTGACAGTAAAGAGGGAGCTGAGAAATCCAGGACTACAATCCTGTACACAGACTCAGCTTTCCAAAGGGACTCCATTAGGTGGGACCACCTTTTTTTATTATTCTAGATGCGCACAGGGGGTGGAAGAACAGCACAAGAAGCAGGAGAAGCAAAGAACTCCCTTTTATCATACTCTGCACTTCTTTTACTAGGACCACCCCAGGACAGGGAGGAAACTAAGGGTCCCTCAGAGTACTGTTATAAACTGGACAATGAGAAGGACAGTATTGAAGTAGAAGGGACTGTCTCTTGGAGCACCAAGAGGTGCCTACCCTCCCCTTCCTCTCCCAGCAGAAGCAAGATGACAAGTCCATCTCCTACCTGTAAATGTCAATGAGCTCTGACAGGTTGACAGATCTGCGCTTTTCCCACTCTGGCTCCTCCTGCTTCAGCATTGCAGGAAAGCTGTCCCTGTTTCTGGCTTGGGTAAAGATATCCCTCAGGGCAACAGCTTGCACATTACCTGTCAGGAAGAGTAAAGATGGAGTTCTGCTCAAAAAAGTTAAGTCCCTAGTAGCACAGAGGGTCCTTGGGACTGCTGCAGTTGTGGCAGAAGGCAAAGAAATACCCAGAGCTGGAACTTCCTGCATGGAAATTGCCTGGCATGATGCGCCCTTGGGAAACTCCAAGGTATTCCAGGGTAGCAGGTATTGGTGCTCCTGCACTTTTCCACACCATGGCAGTGAGATTCATTCCCATGCCTTCTACTCCTGGCTTTTACAGAAGGCATGGTAGAAATATCCCAGGGACACTCTGGGCCATTTTTGGTAAAACGAATGTTTCCTCAGTAAGGCGAAGTGTTGGAGAGGCAAGGTGCATCTTACCAAAACCAAACAGGATGTAGATGGCTCCCCGGCTGGTGATGTGGACCTGGGGGCCGATCACCTTCCCTTCTCCATTGGTTCTGTACTTCACAGGCCCACCCAAAGCAGTCCCAGTCTTTCCTGACACCAAGATGAAAAAGACATCAGGCTGCAGAGAGAGATGTAGAGATTTTTAGCAGGGCTTTCAAGCCCTTGTGCTCTCAGAATCTTCTCCGCTCCCCACAGCATGAAACGCCATTGCTCTTTCCCCCCACCGCAAGGTCTAGCTAGTGGTCTCTTTCTCTTTGCTCAGTCTGGCTTCCTGGAGGACTTCCATTCACGCTTTTATCTTGACGGCAAATGCATCAAAGATGGAAGGGACTTCAAAAAGCTGAACTCCTCTATCAGTATTAATGCTCAAATTGTGGGGAGGGATGAGCATAAAGGAAATCTGCATCTGAATTAATCACAAAAGTATTTCTTTCTTCTGAATAAGCTGAACGCTCCTTTCTCTGGAGAACTAGCTCAACATGGCTCCCTACACTGCTGCTAAACTCTCACTTCAAACCAAGCCTTCACTGAACAGGGACAGGTAATTCTCAAGTCTCAGTCAGAGGTAAATAATGACCATCCTGTTCGTTCCCAGCTGACAAGAAATGCAGGTAGTGTCATTATTGCTAGGTCTCACTGCTCTGACCTAGTGAAAGAAAAAGGGTGCTTTCCAGAGAAATCTAAGAGAATGAAGATTAGAGCCTCTTGCAGCCTTTCCACATCAAGGTCCTTGTTCTCCCTCTAGACAGTCAAACTTCTTTCAAACCTTGAGCATGGATATGCTGTACCTGTGTCTCTTTGAGGGCCAGAACAACAATATCCCTAATCCCATCTCCATCTACATCAGGAAGAGTTGCGGCCGGTGCAGCCAGAATCCCACTTGAAAGGTGGATGGAGTTCAGCGTCCAAATGGTCTTGCCTGTGGGAAGAACAGGATGAGAGACACCTGCAGCACTTGGGGAACCAGCAGGCATCCCCAGCGGGCATCCCACAAAACCTCTTGAAGGAGGGAGCAAGAGAGGTTGTTTCCCCCATTCCCTCAGAAGAGGAAAGACAAGCCTACAAACAGGGACAAGCTGCAGCAGGAAGCAAAATTCTTCCCCCAGCATTTCTTCAGACTGTCTTTGAGTCATGGCTCAGGTCCTGCTGTGCCTCCTTCTTAGCATCTCTCTAGAAAGACTCGAGCCCAGAACAATTCCTGAAATAGCAGAGAATATTTGAAGTTCACTCTTGGAAGGCAAAACCTAAATGAGAGTGCTGCTCTGCAGGACAGCAGTTGTTTTCCTCAGCCAGCAGTAAAGCCTGTAGGTAGATGCCAAGAAAGGAAACAGACAAGCAGTTCTGATATTCAAAGTGCAAATTTGTGTCTCAGTTAAATTCCCAGCAGCAAATAGCCACTCCACCATGGCATGCTCACTCCACCTGAGGGTGAAAGCACGTTAGCAGACATGATGTCAAATGGTTCAGCAGTCCAGCATGGATCCAGCTGGAAACTCAGTAAAACCTGATTTGCAAATTGGCAAATAAACACCTAAAAAAACGGCAAAATGAAATTCAGTGCTTTTACTTTTCTGTGATTCTTTTGCCAACACTTCTGCTTTTTCAATCAGAGTTTAAAAATGCTTCCTGCTGCTGCAGCAGGAAGGGTTTGCCCCTGCATGACAAAGGAAACCAAAGGACGGGCCTGCAAACGCGCACATTAGTAACACTACTACTGCTGGTAAAGGAGACAGCCTATGGTCCTGACCATACAAACACTGTGCAAGTAATCTGGTCCCTAAAAGCACTGGAAAGGTAAGTGCTGTTGCTCATTGACTGGATCTGTCACTTAAACACAAGGTTTCTTGTATCTCTCCATTCTCTGTCCTGATCTCAAAAACATCCCTATACCTACCTACGAATATTCTTGCCAGTGAATTAATGTGGTAGAACAAAGAGCAATCAGAGAGTGGAAGTGCATATGATCAAGTGATTAAAAATGCAATATTCATTCACACCTCATCAATTCTATTGGTCTAATCTCTCTGGAAGGTTCCCTGGCTGTAACACGTGCCCTTATACAACTTCTCCAAGAATGGTGTTCAGTTTTTCAGTGCTGTTAGGTAGGTGCTGAGTTGTACTAACAGCTCTGTGTTGATGAGAACAGATCTTACATAACCTTTATGCCACGGGGATGCTATAGGGTAAGATTAACATTTTGAAATGTTCTGAGATGGCAGGATGAAGATGCTGCCACAGAGCAGCAATGGTTTGGATTCTCTTACCCTGTGTAACTAGAAACCCATTAGCGTTTCGACTCCTTGCTGTGTGTCACTAGCTAATAGCCACCACGAAGTGACAGCACTGAATCATTCATGCTTATTAGCCCTTTAAATAAACCAAAAAAGCAGTAGCATATTTCTAATATGCTGGTAGTTGACCCTACCTGTGGAGGCACTGAGAAGGCTGAGGAATTTCAGTGTTCCTGTAACAAGGCAGACGGGCTGCGCAGGTGCCCCCAGCGACAGCCCTTTGCATTGCACACTCCGAGTCTCCTCTGGAAGCTGGACGGACCACAAGGTGCTACCATTCATACCAGAAAGGGCCACCACAGTTACGGAGGGCCTAGAGACACCTGAAAGAGAGAGTGAAATCCTTTGGCTTCAAAGGCTATGTCCATGCTGCCTTTGGTCTTTGCGCTTGAGTTCTAGCTCTAGCTCCTAGAGCTGAGTGGCCCAAGCCAGCCGCATCCACAATGGCTGAAAGCAAAGGTCAAAGCCCACCCCATAGCTGAGTCTCTCTGCAGAGCCCAGCAGTGATCTCCAGACTGGGCTGTCAGCCAAGAGTGCAGGCAATCCTGGAGGTTAGACTCAAGCTCACAGCAAAAAATGTGGTCAGCTGGGCACAGAGGAACCAAGATCCTGGGGAAAATCTGCTCAATTGTGATTTCCTGGTGTGAAATACACTGCTGTCAAACCAGACTGATCCTCCTGAGCCCTGCTCCCTCAAGACAATGGCTAGCACCAAGGGGAAACCTCAGGTGACTCCCAAGGCAGAGGTCACCTCATGTGAACGTCCTGAGTTGTTTGTAATTCTGGAGCACCAGAAGGTGATTGGCAATCTGAGAGCTTTTTGCTTTTGTTTTCCTAACATTTTTTTTTATTTTGAAAAATGGACTGAATGCAACAAATTGGTATAACTCAGGAGTCTTTTCCTAACTCACTGGTTGGCACAAAATAATTGTAAGAAAAAGTGCTCTATGCTGTTTCAATTGACTGTTGGCTCTGGTTCCAAATGTAAGCAACTTTTAGCTCAGCCCCTCAGACACAACTGTGGTTACTGCAGACTCTACCTGGTACGCTCATACCACCATTTAAGATGAACTCCCGTATATTTCAAAACAACAGCAGTCCCAATTGACTCCTGTCTTACTCAAACAACAATACGTGACCTGACTACACGAAGGGTGTATCTGGGACACTGGCTAAAAGCAAGTCTGAGCCCACTCCCTAAATCAAACTCACTCTGTTCTCAAACTGAAAATCATCTGGCTTATGCTAAGGGGTTGCCCCAGCCCACGTTCTCTTCACTGGGTTGGCAGGGACCAAGAACGACTGACTCCTGAATGCAGCTCACAGCTGTTGTGTGTACAAGCTGGAGAACCAGCTACCAATGTCATAGCTTACTCCATCAGGTCCAAGGTCATCCCCAGCTTACCCCTACTGGACACTGTGTGAATGCTCTGAGCACAAGCTACGGGAGGGCTGATGTCCAGCTATGTGGGTTTAGGATTGTGATGTGCTTACACGTGCTTTAGTGTCTGCTTTTTGCCTTCCTTTGCCTGCCTGCAGCCCAGGATGCAGCTAGGTACAACTATCACTATGTCTGTGATGAATGATAAATACAATGCAACGGCAAAATACAGACTGCAAGGACACCCTCTACAAACGAATGCAGCCTTTACATCAACAGTATCTCCCTCTTTCGCTTTCTTTTTTAACTTACTCTACAGTTTTCTCTCTGCTCTTAGGTCTTTTTCTATAAGACTTGCTGTGAAATACTGAGGGCCTTGCTTGGGCTGTGCAGAAGCAGCATTTTCCCTTCCCTCTAACTACATTTTTATTACCTTACTCTTTGAAGAGCCAAAGCATTTTGGTCCACAGGAGTTCTCTCTAGGCTGTGCAATGTACTCTTGCTCCCTGAACGTGTCTCTGAGGCTGAACAGATTCACATAACCTCAGGTGATGCCAGGCTCAGCAGACACAGTACTGCAGGCAGCTGGGAACCTCCAGGACTTCAGAAGCCCAGTGCAACAGGATGCCACTGGACTTGGCAGCCCATGTGTAAGAGCGGCCAGTATCAGCAGGCTGCTGCTGTTACCTGAAGGTTTGAGGGTTAACACAGGAAGCAAAAGCAGCCAAGAGGAGGAAGCTGGGTGATATCTGCTAAACAGCCAGGCACAATAGCTTCCCCACCATCAACCAGTCTATTACCTGTGAATTAACAACGATCTGGAGCCTGGCAAGTGTTACTGAATGACCTGGAGAAAAAGGTAGCAAGGTGAGGGTGTTTCCTACAACACTGGCCTACAGCTGCTCTAAAAATATCTATAGTGTTCCGTGCTGGCAAGCAACTGCCTAGTTCAGAAGAACCAGAGTGCTCCAGCAGACAGCTTGGCCATCACTGTTCCTGTTGTCAACTACCCTTGGTAATGGACCCGGGACACTGGACTGCACATCGGGAAGGAGTTGAGACTCTACCACTGAATGACCTTAGTCAAGCCACTTCCCTTGTCTGTGCTTCCACCTCTGTGCCTGTAAAACGGAGGTATTTAGACAGGGTTCTAACTGGCTTGAAGGGGTTCAACTCTAACAGAGTTGAAGGGCTCTGACAGACAACAAGGGGAGAAACCCCATCATCTTATTTCCAACTGCTATTTGTAAAGCAGTGCTTTCTGATTGCTTTCTCTCTTCCCCCAAACCAAGTGTGCACAAATACAGGATGAAGAGGTGGACTTGCCCCAAGATGAGATAAGGGGAAATACATGACACTGACCCAAGAGGTATGGGAGCACAGGCTTGCAATGAAAATTGAGTAGCATGACAAAGCACAGGCACACAAGCTGTTTTAAGGAACTCTGAAAAGAGCAGTGCAGCAGATTTCCAGTGGCAGGAACCCTTCCAAGGCTTGGAAGCCTTGACAAAAATACAAAGGTCCATATTGACAAGTACAGAAAGAGGAGTGGAAAGGAGCTGCAGGGCTTACCCATGACGCTAGCATTCATCAAGGCAGTGAAGACAATGAGGATGTCAGGGAGCCCATCGCCATTCACATCACACAGCTCCAGGGGGGATAACACACCACCTGCAACAGGCACAGAGAATCACTGCACTGCTGTCAAAAAGGCAGCCCAGCCCATTCTCCACACTGGGAGCAGAGAGCTGGCCCAGAAAACAGACTCATGGACAGCCAAGCCTCACAAGAGTCTGCTAGGGAACCACCAACGCCAGGCAGCTCCCACCACTGCATAAAAATGTAGCATCTGGGTCACAGAAAGGAAAAGGAAAAACGGAGGAGCCAAGAGAACAGGATGTCTGCGTCCCAATTCACTTTCTGAGGTGATGTGGGAGCTACATATCTTATGAAAGGCTTAGATTTGGAAGCCAGGGTCAGAAAGCAAGGAGGGAGAGACATATCTAGATCTGGCAGAAATTATTTCACAAACCACTGTTAATTTACTGCAGAGGTCAGGATGGGAGATACTAGAAATGTTACCAGTGGCCTGTATAGGATGACAAAAGATCCCAAATGTTGATTTACAGATTCAAGCAGAACAAGAAGACGAGAAATAAGGTTAGTTAAGCCAGTTAAGTGACGCAAACACTTCTATCCCTTCCCTCTTGAACACAGCCACACACTTCAGTGTGGAGGTGCTGGTGAAATGCAGGACGTAAAGAGGGAGGCGCTATGTTTTAAAGTGGGCTGGGCCATCTCCATCTGGAACAGAGCACACCATCCGGACAAAAAGGCAGGATGGGAGAAGAGTCAAAATGGTTTTTGTTGTTGACAGAAACAAGGTTTTGTGGCACTGTTATCTACTGATGCCAGATTTCACAGGTCTCAGGTTGAAGAGTGAGCAGGACACAGCCGCCTGTCTATTACCTCGGAGCATCTGCAGTGGTGAGGAAGGGCCTCTGCTCCGAGCTGGCTCTCCCAGATAGGTCTCTCCCGCCGATGCCCAGCCTGGGAGCTGCCACCTCCCCCATGCCAGATGCTGTTCCTGGGGCTTTCTCACCTGCTCCCTGACCTAGGTTGCGGTTCCAGGTGTTATGCAAGTCTCTAGGGGGACAGGGAATTAGAAATGCACACACCAACACAAGAATCATCGAGATCACCACAGTGAGCAAAAAGATCGCTGTGCGCAGGTATGGCATGAGGGAGGGAGAGGCCTTCTGCTCCAAACTCCCAGCCGTCTCTGCAGAATAACCCTCAGGCGCGCTCTCTGACGTGTGCTGCTTTGTCATCCCAACCTCCACATCAGAGTCAGGGTCTTGCACCTCCTCAGGAGGGCTCTTCCCGTTCTTGACCCCCCCGTTCTTCTGGATGTTGAGTACAAGGTCATCTTCACTTTCATCACTGTCAGCCTGAGTGAGGGGATCGTATTCCCTGAGGTCTGGGCTCTTCTTTCCTGAGGAAAGAGATGGAGAGAGACAATAAAGCATAAGATCCTCACTTTTGCAGGATCTCAGTGGACAAAAGGCTGTAGTGGAGTGATACAGAAGGGAGGAGAACGCAGTCAGCATTTTGCATGGATCCAAGTGAGAGGTGTGAAAGGAAAGACAGGGTCTGTCCATGTTGCAGAGTAGCAGCTGCAGGAGATTATTATTATATATATATAATATATAAATATCTTATTTTATATATAATATCTACACACTTACCTATATACATACATGGATGTATGTGTATATATATCTATATGGAATTCATGGCTGTTTTAATTCTAATACTTTCCTGTTCGGTAATGAGACACACTGATATGAAGTCACGCTTAACGCTCTGAGTACCTAAACTGCAGCACCCTCCTGACTTCAGACTCTGAACTCCTTCAGCATTTGCCAACCGCTAATCGCAACACAGTCCCTCTTCACTTGTAGTGCGTGTTCTCTGAGGGGGGCCTCCCTCTGCAACTCATTTTTCCCCTGCTCCTCCTGCCTGGTCCAAGCAACACTACTGCCTTCTAGTGTTCCACATCTGCCCTCCTGCTCAGTGAGGGATAGGAGGGATAGAGCACCTGTGCAGGGGTTCTCTGCAGTGCTGGTAAAAATGGGTATCGATTCCCTGAAGATGAGGACAAAGTGATTTTGCCCTTTTGGGCCAGGAACATGACGGTGTCTGAAGGCATCAGGGCTGCACCTCCAAGGCACCACCTTCTCTGCATGGCTCAGTACTGCGAGAGGGAGTGCTCCTGCTCTGTTCCTGCTCCCACCAGAGCCAACAGCTTGTGCCTGGCCTTGCCAAGATAGATAATTTAGTACTGATGCCTTCAGGTGGTGGTATGACCAAGTAGCTTAGCCGTGTCTCCCCCACAGATGCCTGGCATATGGGTGAGTTCTGCCATGAGCCCTAGACAGCCGCAGGGCGTGTGACTAGGGCAGGTGCAGAGACCGGTCACACATGCTGGCAGAAGGCCAGGGCCATCTGTTTATGGGGGCAGGCAAGATCACACAGACTCACCGCCCTGAGCTACGAGTGGAGGATCACGTCTCAGCAAGCTGCCCTGCGCCACCAGGCTGGGCATGGAGCCATGGCCACTGCTTCGACGTTGCAGGGTCTTCATCTATTTCTCTCCTATTCCAAGGTGGGACTTTGCTATCCCAGATATCTGCCTCATTTCCCTTTGCCTAAAGCTGACCCCAGACAGCGGCTAACCGGTGCCTGAGGATGCCTGAAGTAATACATGCAAGGCATAAATAAGCAAAAATACACAAGCTGTAACCATTCTCAGACACCAAGATGATGGGAAGGCTGTACACAGCGGAAATTTAAGGGCTTTCATGATTATTCTTCCTGCATAAGACAGTATGCCTTACTTCTGGCTTTCCTGCTAAAAGCACACTCACAGTTACAGACGTACTGTAGTATCTAGTTAGTGCAACACACCTATTTTGCATCATCTAGAATCTATCCTGCAGCATGTGTGTCTCATTTCTTGCCCCACAAAAGGATCTTCACTTCCCCTTCCTGTACCACTTATAAATGGTATTTTACTGTCAATTTCAGGATTTAAGAAGAACAGTCAATCCCACTAAAGGCCAAATGCCCCACACTAAGCAGACCAGCCAGGACAACCCACCCACACCGAACAGAGGGAAATGAAGATATCCAGCGGCATCACTTACCTAAATTAGACCCTTCCTTTTTGAACTAGGGGCTTCTAAAAAGATTCACATCAAAACAATCTGGTGCACATACACACTCCAAAAAGCTGTTCCTTGTGGAGGTAAAGCACCCAGCTAAGAGACACTATATTCCTGTGGGACGATCCGGTGTAACGCTGTGAGACACCACATTGTTTCACACAGATCTGCCCTAAACATACGTTTAAAGTATGAGCTTCTCAGGAAGTCTTGATAACCTTGGCTCCTTCCTGTGAGCAGCACAGGCGGCCAGCAACCTCGGCAGCACACAGCTCTCTGCTCAGAGACTGCAGTGACAGCGCCATGCAAATTTCCCAGATGTCTATACAGTAGGTTGTGCTGACAATTTGCTGAAAGAGTACTCAGCGAAAACAAGAAATTCCAGAGAGGACTCGCTGGCAGGGTATTTGCAGCTTCTAATTACAGACCCAGATGTGCGAGTTCAAGCCAGGTCAGATTGGTATGAAAACCAAATGCTGCTGACCCAAGAGTAAATGGTATTTAGCCTTGGAAGTCAAAGTGGGGCAGTTATGTTAACCAGACTGCTCCCAGTTTTGGAAAGTGGTGTGCTTTAAGTACAACAACTCAAAAGCATACTTGCATTTCAGATATGCCGTGATTTGTTTAATTATTTTAATTCCAGACAGTCAACCCAGAAGAATGAAACCTGCTGTTCATCCTTGGGGCAACTAAAAGCATTGACAGGAATGAGTTTTATCTGGAACAGTTTTGTTCTGGATCTCTAGGAGACAGAAAGGACCTCGAAGCTATGGCTCACCCACTCCCTGACCTGGCTGGGACTGAGATGTTGGGAACACTGACAGCAGTGTCAACCACCACAAACAATCTGTTAACAGGAAACACCTTTCCTGCTGAGAACCAGTTAGGAATCCCAGTCCACAGATCAGAGGCTGGAAAACAGCTACTACACAGCAATGACTTATGGTTTCTGGTGATCTACATAGGGAAGGATCTACTGAGCTACAAGAAAGCTCTAAAACAGAGAGCTGCTCATCTTATTTCATGTCTAAGCCTGACCAGGAACCAGAAACTGGCATTCCTTCTCCCTGTCTTTCCTCAAAAGGTTAGTTGGCACTCTCACAAGGCACAGCCACTCAGTAAGGCCAGGCATAAAACGCCAACCCTGCTGACTCTTTTTTAAGCCAAAAGGAGGGGAGGCACTGCCCTTTAACAAATGCTGTTGGAGCACTCACCTAGCACATGGGAAACCAAATTTCACATCTAAACTCAGAGGAGTCAAACGTTCACTTCCCACTATTCGGAAAGAGCCCTAACGAACGATCAGTAGGTGTTTTGGGAATGCATCTGGGAGGGCTGTCGAGGACGTGCTCAGCCTGACCTCCTGAGGCTCTCTGTGGTGCATGAGAACACATAACTCCTGATTCACATGGCTGGAGAGAGCAGAAGGAACATGACTCTTCATCTCAGTTTTAGGTCACTTGCTGTAGGAAGGAGGGATACTACACCTGGCTTCCACTAATCACTCCCAAATGATTTTTCAACAGAAAAGCATAAATAGAGAGACATAAACTGCAGCAAAGAATGTGTGGATACAAGGGTAGTGTCACACCATTTAAAGAATTATAATTTATTGAGAAGTGTTCCAGAAGTCAATTTCCATTCTGGTCAACAAGGCTCGTGCTGAGGAAAGACAGTTTGTCCATCAAGAGAAAGCTAAAACTGCCTCTGCTGCAAGTGATCAGCTGTCAGAAAATCCAATACTCCCATGCAGTTTTCAATTTTCCACTGTGGAAGCAGAAATGCTAAGATCTGAGTTGGCCTCTTGGTCAAACTCTCACCCTATCTCCTGAAACAATAATCTCTGCGTAACCTTAATGTTAAATTAGTCCCTCTGTTAAAGAAAACCAACTCCAGACCCACCTTGAGCAGTTCTGTGCCACTGTGTATGTAACAGATCTGTATAACTCACATCCTGCTATCTGTCTTCTCCGTAAGTGTACACTTCTCCAAGTGCATCCTACCTTGCACCCACTTTACAGGGACAAAGTTCGTACCAGCAGAGTCAGTTTCTCTGTTGCTCTGTATTCTCTCCTACAGGTACAGTAAATAAACTGCTTCTCTTCTGACCTACTCTGAATTGTATTTTGTTTTTTCTACATCACCAGTGATAAAAGAGGTTCCCATTCAGCGGTCTGTGGTTACAATCAACCTGAGGAACTGCAGCTTGTGGTCTGTGGCAAAGTAACTGGTCATGCCACCCTGGGGATTTTTTTTTTTTTTTGCAGCCACTGGAAGAAAAAGCAACTATTAAAGAGGGAAGTTTTCAAAGGCAGAAGAGAGAAAAAGCACCCCAAACTTATAAAATTTCAAGGGCAGTTGGACTTTTTAACTGCATTTCATTATTTTCAACATTCCTCGTGCATTTTCCTAATAGTACTTGTGCACAGGCAGCTCTTGCAACTAGTGCAGTAGAAGAATGTGACCTCTCATAGAAAAAAAGATGAATCATGTAATAGTGAGCTGGAAAGGAGGCATCTGTGAGGTGATCTGTGTCAGAATCAGGTCCTACTCATAATGAAATATTAATTTCTAGTGCTGATGGCTTGAAAGATATTTAATCTTTTTTTCTGGTTCTGACTTACTGGAAAAGCTTTTCTTTGCACTCACTTTGGAATGAAAAGAGCAAATCTTGGACTTTAGACAGGTACAATTTTCTGTGCATTATTCCAATGGTCACATACTGGTTCCAGTACCCTTTGCACTTGCTTCATGTTCTGTTTTTCTTTTTTTTCCCAGCTGTCAGTTGGCAGGCACCAGTCACTGGGTACTGCAGGCATATCTCTAAGCCCGTGGGGAGATAAGTGCCACATATTGATGCAATTAATTTAATGAGATGCAGCAGGAAAAAACAGCGATAGCAATAGGCTTTCTGATTTCTCATTGCTGTTGAAAGCTGCATTTTTCAAGAGTTTGCAACATAAACAAGGCATGATATATGCAATTTAACCTAAGGACCAATATAAGAATGTTTTTTTACCTGCAGTTGCAAGGCCTGTGCTCTTTTCCAAATCAGTGTCTCCCAAGAGCAGATATCAAATCGATCACACTGATCCCAGAAGGTCCCAGAAGAGATCTGTACTTGTTATTGTACAGTTCCCCAGTGTTCATACCACAACACACACACTTATATCCACCAGTTAGCACTTTTCCTAAGTGAACTTCAGGTAAAATGCATTCCTCCCCATTTAGACAAGCTTATCTATATAACCAGGAAGAAACTGATTTGTGAAGCAAAACTTCTTTGAATGAGATCTAACAGGCAGTACATAATTTAAGCTGGTGGGAAGGGTCCTGAAGACATTACTGTCCATTCACAGACTGATGGAGGAGGAAAATACAATCTACCCGCTGAATGCAGCTTCACAGACTGGGGCACTGCAGGACCATAGTGGTGCATAGTACCAGCAAGCAGTCCTTCCCCCGGAGTGCACAGCTGGACCCTGTCCCAAATGCAAGGCATGGTCAGGAGGGGCAACAAGGCACTTTCCTATTGGGATAATGCAGCCAGATGCACCGGCACCATCTCCAGTCCATCCAACAGCAACGAGCACGCTCTCAAGATCTGGTTTCACAATGTATTTTCATTCCCTTTTAATATCCTCGGTGAAGAGAACAGTTGGACTGCTGCTCGCTGCCACCTTATCTTTGACAGATCTGGTTTCCCAACACAATAGTCCCTTATGCTTGAATATCCTTTCATCTCGCTGAAGATCTCTGGCTGGAAGGTATGCAGAGCTGGTAGGCACTTTAAACATTTACCTGGCTAATTGCGGTGGCACTTACAAACTCCTGGCCTGGCTTTTGGGAGTAAAACCGGGCAGGAATGGATCCGAGAGGGACTAAAGCTTTCTCGCGGTGCCGGCGACTGTCTTGAGCCTTGTGCCCACTCCTGCGCGGCCTGCGGGACCCGCCGCCTCCTCCCGCGCAGCCCCATCGCGGATCCTCGCAGGGCCGCGGCCAGGCCCAGGGCCCCCGCCGCCACACACGACGCCCCCGGAGCCCCGAGGGGCTGCCCCGTGCCCTGCAGCCCTTCCTCCGCCACGGGACCCCGGAGGAGGCCGCCTGTGCCCCCAGGGTGGTTGGGCCTGGCCCCACATCGCCACATCACCGTGGCTACGCGCCCCACCGCCCCCAGGCAGCGGCAACCGCACCTCCCCGCCCCGGCTCGGACGCGGGTGCCCCGGCGCGGCCCAGCCCCGGCGCGGCTCGGCGCTCTCTCCCTCCCGCGGAGGCAGACCCCTTACCCGGCAGCTTCAGCGCCCGAGACAGCACCGTAGCCATGCTGGAGAGGCGCAGTACGCACGCGCGCCACCCCTCCCTCCCGCACCTTCCCGCGGCATGCTGGGAAATGTAGTTATGAGGCTGCGCGGGAGGCTCCCGCCCACCCCCCACTTCCACCCCCCCGGCACGGCGGGGGCCGAGGGCCGCGGCGCCCCTCGCCCTCACGGCCTCGCTCCGCTGGGGCAGAGGGGTAGGGATGGCGGGGGGCAGCCCCGAGGGCTGATTTATACACCCCCCACTGTGTGCTGGGCACAGACGGGAGGCAAAAACGTGGGCATTATCTTAAGTGGTGCACGCAGACAGTGCCAGTCCTTCCAGTTGTCCTTGGTATAAATACACGCCTTCATTCCTGGGGAATTCGGGGTTGGAAGAAACTGTGCTTGTTGTTTTTGCTTTATTTTGCAACACTTTTTTTATGCTTAATTGCAGTGCAAAAGACCGCTCGGGCGTTTTCCAAAGCTCTCCTCGATCACCAGCGCAGCGAACGAGGGAACTCTCCCTTTCCCACGAGGGGGAAGTTGAGCAAGGAGGGGTTTGGGGCTTCCCCAAAGCCACAGAGCTCCAGCTTCCTGATTCCCAGGCCCATGCACAGGCCACCACTTCTTCAAGTCATGATTTGTCTCTCAAGGCTGACTCCTTTGTCACACAAGAGAAAGGAATTTTGGATAAATGAACCAAAAGAGATTCTGATTGACTAAAGAACACGTAATGTTCCTTCAGCATCCGCTGCTGCTGCTTTCCCCTGTTTCAGGAGCTGTTCCTGTGAATAATGTACTTACCCTTTCCATTCCAGGGCTGTTCTGAAGCTCTTGAATAACAATAAAGGAGGAGCAGAAGAGAGACACCCAGTGGTCTAGCTGGTGAAGGGATTTTTTTTTTTTTTCAGATACGAACTGGAAAGAGAGAGTGGTTCCTGAAGCAGAACTTTTTGTTACCAGAGGGTTTTTTTTCCCGTTGATTTCATCAGGCTTGAGATCCGGACCTTCCTGGGAACACAGCATGTGGGGTGGTAGTCCCAGGTAGCAAACTCTGGAGAAGCCATCAGAGTTGTCCTTTTTCATTCCCTTCCAAGACTTTCTGAATACAGAGTCCTGTTCCATATGCCATTTTGCTCCTCCGCTTTCTGATTTAAGAGCAGTGACGGTCCTGTATCTATGTAAATATTTATAGGAGAGATCCTGGATCCTTTTCAAGTCTCAGTTAGCAAAGCCTGTGATGTACAGGGACAAGAGCTATCCAGCAGAGCTGCTCTTTCTAAGAAAGTGCTTCTGGCACCAATTAGAGCTGGGAGCAAAGGTAGAAAACAGCCAGAAGTGGAAACTGGAAAATCTGGTGTCCTCATTTGTGAACTCCTAACATCTGGCACGCACACATACACTGCAAGAGCCCATAGTTTACAGTGCTTGTACGTTTGTGGTACAGCATAGCCCACTCTTAATTTCATGCATCCCCACAGAAATGGCTCGTTCCCCAAGTCCTGAGATCTCTGTGAGGCTAACGGATAGCGAGGACAAGTGACTTGTGGTGAAAACTGATGCTTTTGAGGAACGTATGACTGAGCAAAGTGTTCAGAGGGTGTAATGATTTGCAGAGCATGAGGAATGAAGTTTTTTTCTTTACATTGTGAATGTAAGCTGATTTGCATATAAATTGGACCTGTCAAGTGTACTAGTATCAATCAAAAAGCTGTGAAAATAAAACTGAACTTGCAAATAAATCATTCATTTATGTGAATGTTGCTGTTCATTATATTTATTTATTTTTCCAAAAGCATTTTGATAAAGCCAGATGCTGAAAAATGTGATACTTGGGGTTAAGCCTGGAAGTCTGAGAGCTTTGGGTTGGCACTGTGGTCATTTATAAAAACGTTGTGAGCCAAAAAAGCATGAAAACCTGCGGCCACCAGTGCCCTCATCAGTGTTAATCCTGTGCAAGCCCTCTCTGCCCATGCTGGCACCTGCTTTCCTGTGTAGGGTGCAGACCCTGCCTGAGGTAAATGTGCTGTGCTCTGCTGGATGTCTGATTTCTGACCTGATCCATGCCCCTCAAGATGCCGCTGTGTTGGAGTTGCTGTGTGGGTATGCGATACTCACCTGACCTACACAAATTGTACTGATATCCAGAGTCCACCTATTAGGGCCAGTGCAGAAAACTTTGAGCTTGGCTTTCCTTGTGGGACACACCACAAGGAAACCTTTTCAGTGTCGTCTCTTTCAGTATCTTCTCGCTGACGCTCCACTAGAAAGGAGATGGGTGATGTCCTTGAACAGCAGCAGGAACACAATACGTAGGGACAGCTGCCTTGTCCAGAAATCCCAGCTAAAGCACTCTAGCCCTGCACCCAGGATGCAGCTCTCTTCCCTTTTTCCCTCTTCCTCTATTTCTCCCTGGGACAGGCTATGCATAATGCCTCTCCTCCCTCACAATCAGTCTGTTCCGTTCTTATCAGCTGTAGCCACTAGACCAGCCTACACGAAATGTCCCTTTCTGTACGGTGTTTCCCCTTGTTCAGCTGCCAATCACTTGGTAAAGGATGGGGCTAATACAGGCAAATGGTGAAAGAGGTTGGGGTTGGGCTGCAGCAGGGCAGGGTTAACCGGTCAGGCCCCACATTCTACTGCCTTGTTTCATGCTGCCGTTCTGCCAGAAATTACAGCCTTCTCCAGCCTGCCTGCACAGGAACCTCTGGTACAGAAAGGACACACATTAAACACTGCTATTGAAGGTCAGCTACAGCAAGTCACTGGCAGAGCTGCACAATGGGGTAATTGCACATGCAGTTCTGCCCTAAGATGAGGGGCAATCGCCTCCTGATGAGCTGCTGGGACAGGAGCAATTCTCAGCTGCCCCTTCCCCCAGAGGTATGGCGGGAAGAAATAAACTGCATCTTCACACTCCGATTAGTGCTACACTAATGCTTTTACCTGTTCTCCTTGTCCCACCCTTCTCCTTTGCATGGCTACCTGGACAGGGACCGGAGCACCATCCTCTTTCCTCCCATGCCTGGCAGAGTCCTTCCATAACAGAGGACTCAGACGGGAGCAAATACTGCAATAAATAGTAAATGCTTGTTCAAACAACAAAATAAAATGCACTCAAGCAGTGAAAGCTAGCAGGAAGAAACAATAAAAGCAAGTGAAAACAGGCAAAGTGACGGTAATATTTCTAGTCGGAGCAAAACACTCCAATACCAGTAGGTTTGCTGATACCTACAGCAAGCGCTGTGGTGGTTTGCGCAGGGGCAGGCAAGAGAACGGGCACAGCAGTGGTGGGGGTGACCAGCCCCATAATCTACGCTGGGGAGAGAGGAGCTGTTTCAGGCAGGCTGCTTTCTGGCCCGTGTGCAGGGCTGGGGCAAGTCAGAGTTAGCTATGTCCGGCCAGCCCTGCGGCATCTCCAAAGATGGATGCACCTACAAATTGCACAGGAGTATCCGTGGCACTTCAGAGATTCCTTAAAATGCCTGGTGGCTCATGTGTGGACTTTTAAAAGGTCTCCAGCCCTACAGCTGTTAATGTCTTGGATCCAGCCTGCCCTTGGTGTCCCTGGGGGCTGTCAGGAATTCTTCCGTCACGCCATCTTAGTCACAGCACCCATTTTTTGCAATCTGGGCGTATTTTGGCACAGTGTGTGCGTGGCAGTCAGGGGCCGGACACAAGTGGCGGTGCTGGGGAGACCCTCATAGCTGCTGCTCTCCCATGTGGCCCAGGGCACAAACATCCTGCAAGGCACAGGCATGGTTTGAGCTCCATTTGCCCTCAGTTTGCTAAATCTGCACCAAAGGCTGCAGGCTGAAACAGGGCCTGGGGAAATGAGCTCAAATATTTCTGTGGACGTTGTTCCTGCCAGGGGAATTTTGCTGTCTCAGAGCTCTTGTGTGTTCTGAGAGACCTACTGACAGACACATGCAATAGCCTGTTTGCATATCACAATCAAGCTTCATGCTGGAGGCTACTCAAGTTTAGAAAACTGATTGCAAGAAGCAGTGCTCACGCGAACATCCTGTAGTTGCTTACAACACAGTCAGAGATGTGGCAACAAAAAAAAAAAAAAGTGACTTTCTTGTTAACTGGCCATATTAAAGTTCCTGGTTTCTGCTTAGTGTGGTACAGTGATGGCACATGGGTGCTGGGTACTCCTATGTGAATGCAGTCACGGTGGTGATGCTGGGCTGGGCAGTTCTCCTTTCACATCAACAGGAATGTGGATGGTAGCAGGCATCCACATCCCGGTAACAGACAGGGAAGGGAAGTCCTACAGCTCCCTCCTGTCCTGCCTCCCCCACTAACCCCCAAGGAGGCACAGAGTATGGGGAATTTCTGTGATACCCACTCCTACAAGCTGAGAGCTGTGCTGACGTAGCATGCACCAGCGCGAGACCAGGACACTGAGCACACGCTGCAACCCTTCACCAGCACAGGTAGGATTTGGACAGCTGTTTTGAGAGTGTGTTACTGCGCCTGTGTGGGTTTCCCTATCAGGTTCGCTCAGCTGGTGTCTCTGTGCCATGCCATGGAGGCGTTCTTTTTCGGAGGGTTGCTCCATCCCATGTCCTCATCCCACGCTGACCATAAGCAGTTCGTTTCCTCTTCACAGGGAGTTGCAACAGCAGCATGACAGGACTGCGTTTGCCATGTGCTGAATGGAAAACAGCTGGAGAGAGAGGGTTGTTTGGGTTATTTGCCTGTTGCCTGGACATTTTGTTTGCTTGTTTGAATCCTGAAAAAATACGTTTCCTGTTCCCCCAGAGGCTGGTCTGTGTTAAGCCTGTATATTGTGGGCTGCTTTTGAAAACTGGTGTTTTATAACTTTGCAAATGAACATCCTGCTGTTTCAGTGGCAAAGTTCCATAAACAAGGCAATCTTCTCAGAAAGTTCCCTGCCACAGAGCCGGTGAGACTGGGGGAGCAGGAGCAGCCAAAACCACGAGCTTCTGGTGTCAGAGAAGCAGATACCCCTAAGCGTGGTCCGGGCTGGACATGTGTCTAAGTGGATTTAAGTGGCTGACTAAATGATAACACTGACTGGTGTTTAGCGACCATGCTTACAAGGATGCCGCTCAGCTTTCCTCCCAATCAGCTCTTCACCTGGGGTAGACCAGCATCGCTCTGTTGCAATCAAAACACTGCGTTTGTAACTGCTCTGTCTGTAACCCTTGCACACATCCTCTGGCTCCTTACTTCTGGGCATTTGTTTTTATTCTGAGCATCTGGACAGTCCTTCGCACTGTGAGAAAAGCATCTTTTTTCTCACTGCTGAGTGCAGACGTTTTGGCCATGGAAAATGGAGCTAAATAAGAATAGGCTGGTCAGGAAACAGAGAGGGTGTTGTTGCCAGCTGATACTGAAGAAGTAATATCAGGAAGAATGCAGATTTGGCCAAGGCCCTCACAAACGGTGCCATGGGTCTAGTCATGAGCCTGGGAGTGCAGCAATTGTGCAGCTTCGGGCTGTGTTGGCTGCACATCCTCTCAAAGCATGGCAAAATATCAGTCTGACACAGACATGGGACAAGTGTCAGGGGTCCACCTCCTGCTTCACCAAAATCATCCCTTTAACACCTTGTGTTTCTTTGTAAACCTCTTTATCAAGTGCTGACCAGACCTGAGCCTGTTTGATTTGGCAGGCATGGACCTGGAGGAGGGGGCAGAGGAAAAAATAATAACACTGCAGCCGATTCATCCCTCCTTGTTTATTCCACCAGAAATAGATTTGGCAGAGCACATCAGGAATGAACTAATCAGCAGGGAATTAATTGGCATGTTTGTTAAAAGGCAGGAACAACGCGGTGAACAAATTCATGGCTGGATGGCTGGAGGGTTCAAGCAGCCAGAGAGGAGTGCTTCATAGTGGAAAGTGTGACTAGTAAGAGAAGTCGTACAGCTGTGCCGGAGAGCCAGCAGTTGAGAGCTGCCCAAGAGAACCGGGGGCAAAGATATACGGGTGTTCTTGTGGACGGAGCTGCTTTTGAAAGGGGCTCCATCGCCCAGGCTTTCCTTCCCATAAGGCTCCCATGTGTGGGGGGAGATGGCTAGCTTGGAGGAGTGGGAGGGAGGGGTAGGAGAGGTACAGCTGGAGGAGGCTCCATGGAAGGACTGTGGAAATGTGGAGAGCGGGGAAATGAAGAAGGACACGTCACTCATTGCAAGCTGAAGTGCGGAGGGGGTGGTAAGGAGAAGAGGAGCAGGGAGTCAGAGATTTGGAAGCTTCGTCACAGAAGGACTGGCCTCAAGAGCACAGGTAATGCTTGTATTCTCTGCCTTCTCTCCCAGGAATGTTTTGTTTCTTCCTCTGGAGTGGACATATCCATGCACCTCAGAAACAGCTTATTGGGTTGAGGGACACCAAGGCACCTGTGGGAAGAGCCGGGGAAGAAGGAACACATGCAGACTGGCATGGACTTGGAGGCTGGAGGACGGCTACCTACATTACCAGAGTAGAGGTGTGCAGAGTGAAAGGAGAAGGGAGAAAGGAAGAGTGAGCAAATCCTTAGAGACAGACAGACAGGCAGGCATAGAGAGTGCAAAGTCTGTGGTTGCCTATCCAGGGAGAGAGAGGAAACTTCTTAAGAGGGAGTGCCAAGCTCTAAATAAGAGAGAAATGGAGATAAAACATATCCTGGAAAAGCAGGTACACCTGGAGGAGAGGCAGAAGGCAAAGAGTTCCTCCTCAAAACCAACTTTACAATGTTATGATTTGCAGAAGATGTGTGCTTTGCACTTGGATGGCTTTTTTCCCCCCTCTTCTTTAGCATCAGTATACCTGTCTGCTGGCAACAGCATCACCCTAGCTGATTATTAACAGCATTATACCCCCACACGTATAAACCAAAGAATAATACATTACAATGGGCTTTTAAACAAGGACTTTTGAAAAAGGTGATATTCGAGCTGTACCACTGTGGCTGGGTTAATATTGTAGGATCCAAATTTTTTTAATTGCTTTTGGCACTTTTCTTGATCTTTCCACCATTACATAATGCTACAAGCATATGCTAATGTTTATAATACCCTGATTTTTTTCGCTTGGAGAGCTCACAAATGCCATCCGCTTTGCAAGTAGAGCTTGCAAATTCTTTCATTGTACTGGACTCACAGTCTTGGCAGCTTTCTCCTCTAAAATGTCAGAGTCTTTTCAGGATCCCAGCCTGGGAGCTCTGGCAGAACTGGCGTTAACGGAGAAATTGTGTGGAACTACTATATGTTTTTTTAATGTGAAGCTGTTTGGTTAATAGCACCTAACCCTCTTTGACTTTATACATAAAATGTTACATTTTGCTTGGGTGTGTGTACGTAATATAGCCTTAAAATATTCCTAAAATATTGCATAAGGAAAAAAAAAAAAAAGAAAAATTCCAACATTCTGCAAAACACCTTTATTATCTATTGGGATCCTTTACAAAACTGAGAATCTTAAACTTACTTTGATGTTTAAATATCCATTACCATTGGAGTGAGAGCTACATTTTATGCATTTGTGATTTACCTAATATCAGGCGCTCTGATTCATTTAGAAGTGTATTTTATTTCTCTGCAAACAACCCAAACCGCAATATCACTTTTCAGCTTCTGTTTAAAGTCCAAAACCCAATATCACTTTTCATCTTCTGTTTAAAGTATCTTGAAAGGAATTTAGGAAAATAATGAGAGGAGAATGGGTCTCAAATGAAAACCACAAAGCTAATTCACTTGCAGTCCAATATTGCAGAACCCAACACATCCCCCCCACCCCCACCCCCACCCCCCCCCCCCCGCTTCAATTTAGATATCACTGCAGTGATTGCTAACTCTAATCAACAAAATCCTCACCTCAAAGCGGGTATAGATTTGAGCTAACACACTAGGATGTGCGTGCATGGCATCAGGAGAGCGTACGTGTTCAGAGCAGTCAGCAGCGCAGGGAGAGGGTTGAAGCCCTCTTGGTATACAGTGGGCAGACAAGCTCTGAATCATAATGCAGCAACTCACATGTCTGCAACAGGGAGAGTGTGTTCTCCTCAGGCTTCGGGGGAGAGAGGGCTCTGCGGAATGAGGCTGTGTTTGGCACCAGGGTACATAACCTAATGCAATTCCCCCATATCCTAGCAGGCAGCCCTACCTGTGGGCAGTAGTGAACTCAAGTCATCACCTGTTTTCCCTCAGCGTGTCAAAAGCTGGGGCAGGTACCTGTGAAATCTCAGCGTTCTGTTGTCATTCCCCGCTGTGTGTAAGTAGGGATAAGCGCTGGAAATGGAGTACACTGGACCAGCAAGAAACAGAAAGGATGAACGTGAGAGGGACAGATCTGGGAGTCCTAGCAGCACTCGTTTGCTTTGGGGCAGGGATTCAGGCTTGAATGACACAACAATCCCGTCAGGGCTGTGCTTGGGGTATCGAGGTAGCAGAGCTTTTTTATCATGACAGAGTAAGGAACTGAAAGGTTAAAAGAAGGGGAAAAAATTGTGCAATAATAAGACGAGTATGTCTTTCTTCATTGCTTGCAGATGAAGGGACTGGTCAGTCACTGAGCCTACCCTGCTCCAAGGGCAGAATATGATGTAATTTTCTGACAGAGAGCATGCCATATTATTGTAATTAATAGTAACAATAACAAAGCTAGTATGTTGTTACTGTTACTCTCTGGACTTAGGAAAGAGCTTTCATCCAAGGATGTGAGAGAGTTTTCCCTGCTTGTCAGTCCATGTTCCACCCTGACAGTATTTTCCAGTACAACACTGCAATGGATCCAAAGACAGATTTGCAACGGGCTTGGGATATGGTTCCTATTACAGATGACCTTGCAGACTTTTTCTGCTACAAACCTTATTAGTGAATAGCCATTTGCCTTCTACAATTCCACCTAAGAGAGGGAAGATTGCTCAGTTTCTGTGTGTCTGAGATATGGGAATCTCTTCCAAAGATGATTATAGCCTGATGTTTACTATGATAATAAATTACAATAGGCACTCAGGAATGCAGGGAACAAAGCTACAAAGACACTGGTCCATGAGGGGCCCTGCAAATAGAGCGTGTGGGTCTTGTGATTCATTTGGACACCTGATGCTTTAAAAAGTTTGAGCTCAAGTAGTGTAGATTGTCAGTATCAGATGTAGGTGGAATTTATCACCACCCTTCTCTTAAGTACAGAAAGATCAAAGTACCCCAGCCCTGGAGTATTGAAACAGGTGGGAGGTGAAAAGGGCAAGGAATGGACAATCTCTTCAGGATGTTTTAAAATGAGCTGGGAAGCCACACTGCCTCCTTGATGTTGGCAGCATTTTCAAATCATTTGCAATTAGAGACATTGGAGTCTGGTAAGTCCCTTCCCATCAGGGAAGATTAAAAAGGCATCTGCAGTGCAGAGTCATCAAAAGGAAGAGGGAGGAAAAAAAAGGTTTAAAGACCGGGGTATTTATCTAGAAAAGCAGAGGCAGAGGAGCTGTGGTGTCAATGCAAATAGATTCAAGAAGGTCCATGGAGACCTTTTCATTATGTGTCTCGGTGATATCATCAAACCTTCTTAGAGATTTTCATTTTGGCAGCTCTGAGTTGGAGGGGAAGAAGAAGTATATGTATGTGTGAGATAGGAAGAAGGTAATTTATTTTTTTCCTGTAAATGAATGCTGCAATTAGAAGAAGAATACTTAGTAAAAAATACATCCTGACAGGTGGAAAGTAATATTTTTAAAGTAGCATGACATTTTCCATCAGCATGGCTATATTAATACTGCTATTTTAAATATACGGGAAAATAAATGCAGTTTCAATTAAAATACACTAGTAATTGAATGTACAAAAAGCACAAAGTAAAAGGATTTATTTATGTACTTACTGCTTTATCTGCTACATCTTCTAGTAGGTTTTGAGGTGGTTTAGTTCTTCCCAGATGGTTAGGAGATGAGGGTTATATGATATTCTAAAAGCAATTTAATGTCCTCATATTCTGCAGCAAGGTCTTAGACTTTTGATGCATGTACCTGAACAGGGGAATAATTTGGATTTTCTGAATGTGCCTACTTCTCACATGAGCCCCTCCATCACTGGACATTTAAAAAAAATTAAAATATGAGATTCAACACTGAGGGACTACTTAATTAAGAAAGAATAACATATTAGCATGAATAAGCTGTGGCTGATCTAGCCTTTTACGTTTAAAGATGGTACTTGTCCAAGAGGGCCGGTAGGTTGGGGTTGACTTCAATTGCCTTGGGAATGATGGTAAACTTGAAAGAAGACGAGGCGCTTAGGTAGATGCTCACATCACTTCATATACCTGTCGTGCCTACTCTGCAGATTTGCTCAGGAGAAACTGTCTTTCTGATACCTGGGCAAGGTGAAGACAGTACATGTGTGGGGGCGGGGGGGTGGGGGTTGCCTTTGTGGCTCCATGACTGGGCAACATCTCAGTTATGGACACTGGTTAGTGGATCAGATCAAAATTAACAATTTCCTATTCTGGCCTCTATTAAATCCTTGGTGAATTGCTTCACTGGTTTGTACCTTGCTTTACCTACTGGCAGAGTGGGGATGCAGCTATTTCTGTACTTTGTAGTATCCCTTCCTGACACTGATAGAACACTTTTAGCTATAAGGTGCTATCCTAACATGACTACATATGAAACAAAGCTTTCCTAGCTGCTGTCAGCTGATGAAATATCTCTGCTTCATTGGAAGAAGGTTTGTACGTGTGAAAAAGAAAAGTCCCTGTGCTTTTGTAAAAGCTAGGCTGAGAACCTTGAACAACATTTTAAAGAAATACATCATGAGAGAGAAATTTGGTGTTGGGGTGACAGGTGGGTGGTGAAGAAATTGAGGAAAGATGGAAATAAAGCAGTTAGCAAGATTTTTTGTCTCCACAGAACAGGGGGAAGTCAAGGTCCTACAAACAGCCATCATGGTGACTCTTCCTCTTTTCCTCTTCTTCATCCTCTTGCCCTGCAGTAAATCCCAGGAGGATTTTCTGGACCAGCATCAGAAATGGAACTACAGAGAAGGCGGTAAGAGTTGGTGGTGGTGGGTCAACCTGGGAGGTGTTTGCTAACTCTGAGCTGAAGATTTGTCTATTCTGTCCTTGGAGTGAGACACAGAGTGCTCATTCATGAGTGCTCTTTCTTGATTCCTGGGTAGCTGCTGAGTTTTCTGGAGAGAAAATGGTTTTAGAAATAATCAGCTGGGGTATCCAGTGGCAGAAGAAAGCCTGGGCACCTGGAAGCAGAGAATTATATATGAGGGACAGTTATCTGCTTTATAATTTTGATCCTTCATATGTTAAATATTTGTCATTTCATTGCAACTCAGTTCAAGTGATGGGGAGTGGAATCAAACTCAGACCACTGGCTCATGTTTTCTTGTTGTCACATTTATTTTCCTCTCTTCCATGGACATCCTGCTATCCCAGCTGACAACGTCAACATAGAAGGCATCAACAGCATTACTCAAACCCTTGAGAAATGGGGAAATGGCATCTTCTGGCAAATGAAGCACACCCTGCTAAACAACCCAAACACTTTACTGCCTGAGTTCTCCAGGTAATTCCCAGGAAGCCCTTCAAGGGACAGGACAAGGGTTACCCCCAAGCATGCTGGTGCACCAGTGCAGCCCTCATCTTGCCAAATCCTGATGTAAAACCTGGCTCTTCCCCTCCCCTCAGCTCAGGCGTAGGCACAGATGGGAGTGACCTTGGAGTGATGGGGGCTGTGCAATCACAGCTGCACCGTGGCATGCAGCAGCCTGCTCTTCATTGAGAAGTCCTCATAGGTTAACCACTTCATTGCTGCTCTCTTCTTTACCTCTGCTGGTTCCAGCCAAGCAGGATGGTTTTCATCTCCCTCCTTAAAGCAGGAGTGCTGTGAAATGCTTCTGGGAGCTCATAAACCAGCTGTCATCCAGCACTGAGCCAGATGTGCTTTGCTGGTGATGGAAAGACCATGTTGCCCATGCTGGTCCTGAAACTTTTGGCTTCCTGGGTTCAGACAGGGACAAATCTGATGAATTCCCACCACTCAAGGGGCAGGGTGGCTTTGAAAGCATCTTTTAATGGTTGCTTGCAACTCTCTTGTTATGAAGGGCCCTTACCCACCAAGAAACACAGACCACGGTAAATTATTTTGCATGCTCAGGAACACTCCCCACACCAAGTTATTCTCCTGTATTACTCTCCCTGTAGTCTCCGCCCTGTCTCCGCAGCTGTGGACAATCTCGTGAGGGAAGTCCAGTCAATACGAAAAAGGCTAGAAGAACTGAATGAACGTCTCAATGTCATCAGCAAAACCATCCTTCCCATCCGACAGAATGCTCTGCAGAGCCAGAGGCGTGGGAATGCTCAGCTGCGGAGACTTCCGATGCATAGGAGAAGGTTGTATGGTCGCAGGAGACCTCAAAGGAGTTAATTCTCTACCAGAAAAAAAAAAAGATAAATATTTTTCTCATCTGCTTAAGCCTTTCTGAATGGGATGCTGCTAGAGAGAATAAAGTAAGGCACATACAAACCAGCTTTGCTAAGGAGACCAGAACTTCTGCGTTCTGTTGCTGCCCTTCAAACCTAGGTCAGTAAGTGAAATCTGACCCTGTTCTTCAACGATGACTGTTCTGTGTCCCAAGCATAATGAGCTGACAAGCTCAGCCTACTTCAGTGTGAATACCTTTAGGCTATACAGTCATTCTATCTGCTTAGCAGAGGAAGCTCTTTCTATAAAGATAAGGTGAATTTCTCTCTCTGTCCTATTTTTACAGCATCTGAAACAGCTGGGGAGTTTGAGCTTGAAAAGTGCTGAATGCCTGATGAATGCAGAACATGGATTAGGGCTTGGCACTTCCAGCTGGGCAGGGAGGGGAAGAGGAAGTGATATTTTAAAATACAACCTTAACGTATTCTCCATCAGTGCAAAGAATGCCACGTTCACATGTTCAGAGGGTGGGTTGGGTTGGATAACCTTGGTCTGTACATCAGGTTTCAAGACTGAAGGCGTGTCAGATTCTAGGGACCAAATCTGAGCATCCACCTTCTGCAAAAAGCTTTTTCTTTAGCCACCTGGAACTGGGCACTCAGAACCTTGTTATTCAGCAGATATGTTCAGAATTTCCAGCACTCTTAAAGACATCGCATTGACTTCTGCCAATACCTTTGGAAACCAGGGGATGTTTTTTCAAAACTGTTTAGACACCTAATGGCATAGATAGGTGTCTAGAATGATTTTCCAAAATAGCTTAAAAGACAGTTCAGTCCCCAAAATCACAGATAATAATTCAATTGGTGTCTAATTTGCAGAGTATCTTCTCCACAGGCAAGCACTGACCTCCAGACATTTCCCAACATCCTTTAGCACAATTAAGATCCGTGGAAAAAGAACAACTATGCACCCTGAGGACTTTGGGGCCTCAGGGAGTACCTGCAATACCTTGCCTTCAGTTTGTCTTTGCCTGTGGTTTCTTGACAATAAAACTGGTGATAAAAAACAGTGCAGAAATCAAATTATGCACTGAACATAGGATAGATTGGGATTGCCCTTCAGGTCTGTAAAGGTAAATCCAATAAAGAGATTCCCATCCAGTACTGCAGCCAATTGTGTACCTGAAATCTGGTGAAACCCAGACAGGAGAGTCAGAGAGGAAAATAAACTATTTTTTTAAAGGTCTGGATGAAGCAATTTTTGAGAACAAAACCAAAGAATGGATTATATCCAAATGTTTGGGAGGGAGGCTGGCATGACAGTTGTTTTGCAAACACTCTCCAGCCATCAACAGTGAGGATGCAGACTAGCTATTTAAGCTATTTAAGGATTCCCAAGTTTATGGAAAGAAGTACAGTGACACTACAATAACCTTCAGAGGGAAAGGGGAAAAACTAGTTTCATATGAAATCTCTCAGAATGAACCAGAAGAAGTAACACAGTCAGCATTTTGGCTGGGACCTGGGAGTTGAGTGGGGGAGGTATGAGGAGTGTATGAGACAATCTGATAAATATTTCCTGAGTGTAAATTCTGAGTCTAGGTTTTCAGAAAATAACAAAATTCTTAACTTGGAAGGTCTCTCCTTGACTTTTGCTTGGGATGTTGAAACACTGCTTAACTAGACAAGGGAAAAATCAAGCCTGTGAAAAGGCTGACAAAAAGATACAGTTGTGCCTTTGGTGAAGTTGTCATCATAATTTCTCAGGAAACGTTGAGTATTTTGATCCCAGAATGTATTTACATAAATTACAAGGAATAACAGGAGAGAAAGGCCCCCTCCTCCTTGTTATTCTGCATTCAGAGCTACTAGGCTGTGCTGTAGCATCAGCTGTACACTTGCACGCACTGCTGGTCACTTCAGGGGATGCTTTACGCACTTTGTTTGGGGCTGTAGTGATTGCTGGTCACTTTGGACTATCTGGAGGAAGAATAAAACATAAATGTCAGCACTCATGTTCATATTTTAGACATAAACATTTTACCAGGCAAACTGAAGTTGTACAAAATCCAACATGAAACAGAAAAATAAGACTCCAGTCACAGATGGCTGGAGATGGGAGGCCAGACCAGATGACTGCACGCTTTTACTTTTTACCTAGATGTCCACCACCAGTTTCTTCCAGAGAGAGAATGGGAAGGATGGACCTCTGGTCTGACCCAGTCAGTGTAGACCTACACTGATATGTAGACCTACACTGATATGTGCAAGTTGGTATTTTTGGCAAAACTACTCAGTTCAACACAGAAACTTACTGTTTGGTCTAAAAGAGAACAAATAAGCTGCAGCACGCATGTATATTACAATTTTGCAATTTCTTGCATAATGGTGAATAAACCAATTAATATAAATGGTTAATAAATGACTAGCCTTGTCACTGATAGCGGCCCCTATTATTTACTCTGTGAAAGTCCACATACCAGCCCTTCTCCCCGACCTGAACATGACCTGGTTGATCAGACGATCAGCTGCTTTAACTTCTTTGCATTTGTACCACCTTCTCTCTCTAGATGGAAATGCTTTAATGTCACACCCATGTTATAATTTTCTTTTTTTGCTCTTTAAGTTTATAGGAAAGGTAACACATCAGCCTGCTCCCACACCACTCACCTTCTGTTTGAGGATGCAGGAGTCCAGCTGAGCAGGCACCTCGAGATGCCTCTGCCTCATCTGCCTGGGGAGGCTGGTCTGATCCATGGCTGCCCCAGGGACTGGTATTTGATTCCTGCCTCCACTGTCTTCATCTGAAACGGTCCTGGGCAAGGCACCTTCTCTACCTGGCACTTGTCATTTGGCATGGCTTATACAGCTAAAACTCACTGGTGATCAGCAAGGACCTAAGCCCTCCATGCACATAAATGTACCCACCTATATAAGACATCTAAGCCCCGCGTTGTGCTCACTGACATGTATGTCCGGGAGGGGACCTGGCCGGAGTTTTAAACGAAGTTGATGGGTTGGGCTGTGCACACAGGTCAGCAGAGGGAGAGCAAATAGCAGCAGCAGGTTCTGTGATGTACCCCCTACCCAAAGCTTACAACACCCACAGAGGCACCGAGCACTACCTTCAATTCAGTGTCTTAAAGGACAACCGTGACCCTCCCTTAGTTCTGCTTTATTAAAGTTACGATTTTGCAAGTTCGGAGAGCGGAGCCGCTCCGCGCTGGGTATCACACCCTCCTGTCACTACTTCCCCTTCCTTGTGTCTTACTTCCTTCAGATTTCCTCTCTCCCAAGCGAATACCACCTGCTCTCGCACTTCATTACACCTCACGCTTCTCGGCGTCCTGCAGTACTTCACCCCCGAGGCCGCCGGCCTCCGCTCCCCAGCCGGATCTCCTCCCGGCCGAGTCCCACCGGCCCGGGCCCGGCGCCCCCCGCCCCGCCGCCGCGGCGCAGCCGACCCTTGGGCACCCCTTGGGGGCGGTACGCCGCGCTGCAGCAGGCGGGGCGCCCGCCGGGCCCTCCCTCCCCCCCCGTCCTCCCACCCCGTCCTACTCAAGCCGAAAGGAGCCGAGCCGAGCAGGGCCGAGCCGAGCGGGGCCAAACCGAGCTTAGCTGAGTTTAGCCGAGTTTAGCTGAGTGGCGCCGAGCCGAGCGGCACCATGCTGGGCATGATCAAGAACTCCCTGCTGAGCACAGTGGAGACGTGGCCCTACGAGGTGCTGAGCAAGGGGGAGAAGGTAGGTGGCGGGGTGTGTGGCTGGGCTTGGTTCTCCTGTGGATTTCCGTGGCAACCAGGCTGGATAAGGTGCTAGGAGGTGGAGAGCACCTGCCTGGTGGAGTGGGTGTACTCTGGGAAGCGCTTTCCTGCCATCCCCATCTCCATCCCCATCTCCATCCCCAGGAGCAGCTGAGCTATGAGGAGAGGACGTGCGAGGGCGGGTGGTTTGCAGCGGTGGAGGTGGTGGGGAAGCCGTTTGACGAAGCCTCGAAGGAAGGGGTGCTCAAGATCCTCAAGTACGTGGGGGGAACCAACGACAAAGGTGAGAGATGCTCCCTGCCCCACGGGCCTTGGCGAATGTTTGTGGCTGACCGCCACTAGCAGAGGCTTGATGAAAGCTGGATGGATGAAGGTGGCGGCACTGCAGGCACTGGAGGTTTGTGATGGGGGTGGCCCCTCTCTGGGAAAAATAAACTTGCCACAGGCTAAAGCATACCCATCCAACTCATGCTATGAGTCCACTCCTAACCCGTCCCTGTTTCAGGGTGAAAAGTCTCAAAAATGGTTTGTTTAAGCAGGAATGTGTTACCTTGCGGTTGGGATAGCATGAGGACAGGCACACTTATGCTTATCACAGTTCCCTGGGTGAGCAGTAGCTGATGAAATCCAGGGTAACTGGGGCACTTTTGTTCTGTGATGTGCCCTTGTAGGCAGTGAAATAACTTTTATGACCTTGATATTTTATCATCTAGTCTGGCTATTTTTATTCATGAAAGGGTAATGAACAATGAGCTTGGGTTTTAATGGTTCTTCATGATGTTTTATAATGGTACTTCCAGGTGATTGCTTCTAATTCTCAACCTACTAAAGTATGCGCATTGGTAATCATCCGTAGCAGGAGAAGACCACAGAATAATTCTGAGGCATATACAATTTTTCTCACACCTTTTCTAGGCATCCAGTAGAAGAAGTTGTGTCGTTTGTATAGGCATAGGAGCTGGATGCAGGGAGAAATGGCATTTAGAATAACATATTTTGGAAAGGTGATGATCACTGTTGCTGTAGAAGGGGTACTTTATATAATGTGGCACAGAGAAGATATGGTATTAAAGCACACAAATAAATGAGAGAGATGGCTTGATCTCAGCTGGTTCTGTGGCTGCCTGATCCTGAGGGTTGGAGGTTCCCTGCTGCTGGAAGAAGAGGAGGGAAGAAAAATGTGCTTAAGTGCCATGTGGTGGTACCTCTCAGCAGTAATGAGCAGAAATGTGCTGTTCCTTGAGTGGTGAACAACATGGACACTCCTGCTGGAAGCGAGAACAGCTCTGAGTTTTGGGGCACTGGAACTTGTAGGATGTCTAGAAGCATTTGGAAGGGTATTCTGTTGCCTCACCACTAAGTGCAGAAGCTAATGATTTAAATATTGAAGTAGATCTAGGTGTGCCACTGACCCTGAACAATAGGCCCTGTTATGTTAGAGGTGATTTGTCAGAACAGAGTGCTTCGGTGGTATGAGATACATAGTTGAGAGATAGAGAAACAGGACCTTTATTGAAGAGCCATTCAGAGGTCACCTGGGGCCCTTATCTCCCAGGGTCCCTGTGTAGTCAATGGAGAATGAGGTTTGGCCCAAGCAGAAGCCTAATGTGGCTGTTCTACATGCCCCAGAGCACCTCACCCTCTTGGCTGACTATAAAAGGAGTTCAGGATGAGGATCCTTCCTAAATGAAAATTAGCTTTTGTGAATCCCCTCTTAATGATGCTGTGTGTTCTTGAGAACCTAGACTTCTTTAGTAATTTCTATGTGTCTCTCTCAGGGGTTGGAATGGGCATGACTGCTCCTGTCTCCATGACTGCTTTTCCTGCTGAAGATGGTTCCTTACAGCAGAAAGTGAAGGTCTCTCTGCGGATCCCAAGCCAGTTTCAAGCCAACCCTCCTTGTCCTAATGATGAAAGCATTAAGATTGAAGAGAGACAGGGGATGACCATTTATTCCACGTAAGGAATGCATCCTGAGATTTCCGGTCCACAGTGCTAAGGTCTCTAGCGTGCTCTGAAAAGCAGCATTGGTTTTACCAGGTGACTTGCTGGGCAAGGGGTGCATGTGGTAAGAGGAGGTGGAGAGCTCTCTCTAGACTGAAGGCAGGTGATATATGGCATTTCTTATCATTGGTCATGCTGTACCCACTTGGAATATGGAGTTTTTTCACTGTGAAAACAAGTGCATAGGTTAGCCCTAAAAGCATTTTTGTTTCACCTGAGGAGGTGAAGAGCAGGGGAGGATGAATATGAAGGTATATGAGTAATTCCTGATTTCTGAAAACTATTGTTTTCCCCACTTTCTGGGATCAAGATGGTTCTTAGTCTTTAAGGAATGTCCTTTGATGTGGTTCACATCAAACTACAGGTGTCATCTGAAAACTCACTGAGATGGACTCATGCCAGAGTCCATCATGGAAACAAGCAGCCATTGCATTGCTTCAAATCACCTTCGAATGCCTTTGGCTGTTGACTGTCAAACTGGACTCAAACTACCATCAGAATAGCAATAAGCTTTTCACCCTGTTTTTAACCCCTTGGGTGTTCCCCTGCCTCCTTGCTTGAACTATTTTGGCTGACTGAACTGTCTGGCTCCTCCCTGCCTGTGACTGCTGCCTGGCCACTTCTGCAAGAACAGGCTGTTTTGCCTCAAAACTTGGCCCTAAAGCAGGGCGGTGAGGTCCAGGCTGATGTAGAAACAGTTGGTGGGAGGTCAGCATAAACCAGACCAATTCTACCCCATCCCTTTTAAAAGGCATTGTGGGCTGTAATGGCTAATATCTGTTCCTACCTCCCCTTTTCCTTGGGCTAGCTAAAGTTTGGCTTCCCCTTATGATCTGGCTTCCAACAGATGGTTGTTCACACCACAGTGAACATGGTTGTTGACAGCACTGGTGTAAGGCCTGCAGGCTGAGCAGACTTGGAGATAACCTTATGCTCTTCCTCTGATATGGCATTCATTCAACGGGCAGAGCCATTCTGCTGACTGATATATGTGGGTCTGTTGGGGCGGGGGGTTGTCATCTGTTTGGGGTCTGCCAATGGCTGACTGCACCCTGGCTGTGTAACCCTTGAGACTTAATCTACCACAGACAATGTCTGCTGGTTCACGAAGAACATCACCTGCATGAATGCATGTTGGTGAGACCTGGATCAAAATGCATGGCTAAATATATGGTGATGATGTTCTTCTTCTCTTCCTGTCCGTGCTCTGCCAGGACTGCTCAGCACCTCTGTGTGTTTGGTTTCTTTGCAGGCAATTTGGTGGCTATGCCAAAGAGGCTGATTACGTGAACTATGCTGCCAAGCTGAAGTCTGCTCTGGGGAGTGAAGCTGCATACCGCAAGGATTTCTACTTCTGCAATGGTTATGACCCCCCTATGAAGCCTTATGGTCGGCGCAATGAGGTCTGGTTTCTGAAAGAGTGAGCATCTGGCTCCCAGTGATGCTGGCTCGCACTGATAACCTCCCTGTGCTTTGTCCCTCTCCTCTTCAAAATAAACTAACAATTTGGCAGATGCAGAAGACTATTCTTTCCTCCCTCTACACCTATGCCTTGGTCTTTCATGAACCAGCTGTTTTAGAAGAACACTGCAGAGCCACCTGATGATCCTGCTGCTTTGTTCTGGACCAAGTCCTCAACCACACACACTCTCATGACCTCTCAGTGGCTTGCTTTTATCTCATCTCCCTCACGCTTCCAGAGTTCAATGCTGAGACAGCCAAAAGAACTTAATTAGCAAGACTGGTGCCTGACAGGAGTCACGTCCAAGTGCTGGCAGACTATTAGTCTCACCTGAGGTAGACAGGGAAACATGACAAAAGTGCATACAGGGACTTGTTTATCTTACTGAGCTTGCGGCAGCTGTAAAATGCTGCTTTTATCTGCGCCGTTCCAAGAGTAGTCTAGAGGGATGTGGGCATTGCTACCAAGAAAGCGCAGTGAAAATGAGCATCCTTTATGTTGTCTCACAGTGTGCAGGAGAGCAACGCTTCTGTCATCGTGACAGAGGAATTTAGAGGAAGATCCAGGTTTCTGTTTGCAGCTGCCCTTCTGTTTGAAGTGAGACATTTTGGGGTGTGTTAGGTCCTAATCTCAGCTAGCAGCTGGACAATGTGATGTGGAGATGCCAAGATCATTTCTTCACCTTCCTGTTACTTATGTGTAAAGATTTCTTTAAAACTAGCCTACACAAGGGCCATAGTTGTAATGTGTGTGGTAATCTAACTGAATTAGAAAAATAAAGGCTGCGAAAAAGGCAAGTGCCTATCACTTGTGATCTGAGGGTGCAGTTGAAGAATGGTGAGCACCTAGTGGAGTTACTGTGGGTGCAGATTTTTAAACAACCTCTATTCTTAAATGGTGTTGGTTTCTGAAGCGCTCCTCACAGCTGTCTTTAAAGGAGGAGGAAAACCTGGCTGTTCCTAAAAACTTCAAATACAAAGTAAGGGCGGGTCTCGTTTTAGGAAGACGGGCAGTCTTTAACTGTTAGGCATCAAACCAGCATTTTAGCTGTCCGCTCTGCCAGGGAAGCAGCTGGATGCCTGTGGTGGGGACAGGCTCACACACCATGCTACCGTGGGTGCCTGTGTAATTCGTTACCTCCACGAGAATAGGTGTGCTCCTTTGATGCTAAAGTGCCTCAAAGTTCAGGCACTTTCCAAAAGCCATTTTCCCCCTGGAGCTGGAAGAGAGATTTGTCAGATGGCATCCCAGGTTCCGGCCGGTCGAACTGCGTGACATGTGCCTGCTTTCCGAGAACACGTCTCAGCAGTAAAAGGAGAAGACCTGAGGTTCTGGGGTGCTTTCCTTTTCTCTCCTGCTGAGCAATAGTAGAGCTTTGCTGTGGACCTCACGAGAGCCACCTGTGTGCAAGAGCAGCTAGTCAGGAGGGGTAAAAAGAGCAGATATCATTTAATTAAAACAAAAACATGGGAAAAGCTATTGCCTGCAGTTAGTGATTGCAGTGCAGGGGAGGAGGAATCAAAAGGGAAATTAAGAAAGAGAAAGAATTAGGCTTTTGAAGGAGTTTTATAAGGAGCAAAGGCCCTTCTAAGGCCATCCCTGAATCCAAAGGGACCTATTCATGCCCCAGATTATTTTTATGTGTGTGGGTGAGGAATGGAGGGGCACAGTGGTACCCAGTTCATGCGTTCCCAAGTTCATTTTGGAAGTTGTGTGTGGACTGTGGATACAGTCCTTTCTGGCTACCAGCAATGAATGTCCTGCAGTGATCAAAACCCTGGCATTTCTCAAGATTTACTGTGGAATCTCAGATATGAGGAGGACAAACAATATACCTGGTATGAACAGAGCTGCACATCTCAGCAGCCCGTTGTTTTCCATAACATGCATACACTCTTTCTGAACAGAGAGCAAGAGCTTCTGGCCCAATAGTAAGAGTAACCACGTCTGTAGGCGCTGCCTGTGCAGCCCTGCTGCTGGCCTTTTGCATGCAGTAGGCAGGGTACAGTTTCATAAACAATGTTAACTGATACCAAAGGCTTGCACAAACAGAACTGCCTTTCTGTACAGCCAAAGATGCCTGTGTTCTGTTGGCGTTTTCTGGAGGTGAGCGAGCTGCTGTGCGGTGCTTATTGCTGATTGGGGTTAAACAACGACATACTAATATTGTGATTTACAATTTTTGTGCTGATCATTGACGTCGTGAGCTCAGTGGGAGTTGTTGATTTGAAAGACTTTAGGTTGCCAGTTTATCTCTCTGTTTGGGGTACTAATCATGTCACAGCATCTATAAATAGTCATAATGCTTTTTCCAATAAATTACTATTTTAGGTATCCTGGTGTGGCCCCGCATTATCTGATTGTGTGAAATAGAAGCTGATGGAGTAATCTCCTTCTTCATTGGTTCTGGACACTGCGAGGCTTTGACTGATGTATTTGTGTTACCGATGTATTTGTGTTAATGTAGAAACTAGAGTCCTGCTTACCTGAGGAAAATTGTGTGTTCACTTGTGTGTTCCTGAGGCAAATATTCATGACCGATTTTCAACATGACCCACTATCTGGAAATGTCAGACATGTGTTCACATTGAGGTCCGTCTAGCTCAGTGCCCAGCTGCAGTGATGGACAGTGGCGGACACCTGAGATGGGTTACAGGATCAGTGCAACTGTGGGCTATACCTCCTCTAAACATGCCCCCGTCTTTGTTACAGTGTGGCTCGGGGATATTTGTTATTGTGCTTGGTAGACCCTGATAGACTTTATCCCATGCATTTGTCCCATTGCTCTTTAGACTACGTAAGCTTACTATCTGCGGCATCATTTGTTCCATGGCAAGGGGTTCCTTGCATGTGGAAGGGCGGAAATAGTCTTTGGCTGAGGGTTTCCAGCAGGTTGTCTCTCTGCTCTGTAGACAGCTGGGTCAGCCAGCTTTTTGATGTGCCTCCATCACTGCGGGTGTATATTGTTTGGACAGCCAGACTCACCACTGACATCAGAGGGTTTCCAGCAACCTCTTTGTGCTGGGGCTAGGAGTTAGGGGTGCGCTCTGGCTTTTGACCTGATGCCAGCATGGTCACAGCCGCTCCCTTACATGCAATTGACTCCTGAACTGATTTTTAAAAAAAAGCGCTTTTTATCTGCCCTGTCCAGTATTTGTTCTCTGAGGGATAATAGTGCAGGAGATTGCCTAGAGACCTTCTTGCTTCTTTTCTCTCCCTGTGCAGTGCCCTTCTCTGTCACAAGCAAACACTGAAATGGGGACATTTTGGTGCTTCTCTGATGTTTGACAGGGAGTCATGACTTTAACTCTTGTGGGGGGATTTAAGACAACAGTGCAGGGTTGATCTGGAAGGCGGACGTTTCTTCTTGTTTCAGCACTTCCGCGCCGTCAGTGGCTGCCTTGTTGAGTTGCTGGGATGTGGTGGGTGTGCACAGTGAAGGCTGCATCCCTGCCCCGGGGCCTTTCTCCCATCTCCTCACTCTGGGATGCAGAGAAGCGTCTCCATGGCTGCCAGTGCTGACTGCTGGGCTAGATGGGCTTAGTGGGGTAATGGCACTGGGAATTATTTCTGCCTTCCAGAGACAGCCGGGCAGGTCCCTCCCAGTGCTGTGTAAAGCAGTGGCGTGATGGTGAGAGGGCCGGCCACAGGAAGGGTCACATTTAAACAGAGCCAAATTCAAAAGCATAATCTTCATGGGAATTATACGTGTGCCACGTAAATTTAGCTGTGCTGGATATACCAGCTTCCTAAGCTACCCCACTTGTTAGTAACATAACCTGTGAGAGGTCTCCTACTGGTCTCGATGGTGGCAAACCATATATATTTATATGTACATACGTGTATATGTGTATAGAAGTGTCTATGTGTATGCGTCCATGTATAAGTGCGTGTATATATGTAGTGTATATGTAGGTGCCTCCAGGCCCCCTGCCTTGATCTGTTGGCTGACTTCTGCTGTCACTGAATAACTTGCTAATGCGAACACAGCCACAGGGTGAACATTTGCAGACAGAGGTTTTATGTCTGCTAGAATGAGAACGTTGTTAGCTTCGGGAAGAAATACTTTCTTTTGTAGACACATGCCTAAATATATCTAACACTGCATTAAGAAGACGACAGCCTTTATGAAAGAGCTAATTGGTTAACTTGTCCGTATAAATCTGGCCAGACTTATAATACTTTAGTCACTTTGAGGGGATGGGTGATTTATGGTGAATGAGGAAGTAACATCATTATTTCCCCGTTTTCATCAATCACCATGGCAAAGGGTGCGTGAGCAGCTATTGCACTTGTGGTAGCACATTTTCAGCTTTGCAAGGCTGCCCAAAGGCAATGGGACAGAGGAAGAAGATGGTGGCTCCCAGCTCATATTGTCCGTCCTGCTGTAATTGCAATAATACCTCCTTTACAATAGCACTCTGAGCAGCGAATGTCTTTCTTCTGTGACAGCATTTCAGCCACACTGAGCTAAAAAAGAAATGCATCTCTTTTAATGGGACCATAAGTAGCTTTGGATGTATAACACCTCTATAAAACTGCTTGGCAACATGATTTATTGGAGCAGGATCAGTGGTAAAAGTGACTTCTCTGACAGTAATAGATGAAACACTTCCAGTGTAGCTACTCTGTCTCTGCTTGGTGCCTATGCCAACAGCAGGCTGGTTTTGTCAGCTCATTCATAATCTCTGCTTTGCTCTCAGCAGAGTCTGTTGCACAAGACAGGTTTCAACCATAGTGGATGCTTTTTCCCTAGTCCTCTGTGGGAGCTGCTGCAGAAGATGGGTTAGTGCAGATGCTGCTTGATTCCTAAGGTGCTATCTAATTGCACATCCAGAGCCCATGCCTAGGTGAGAGCTGGGTGCATGCTGCTCCTCTACCCCTCACTGCTGCTCATCCTCTAGTTTCTGTGAGGAGCAACTTGAGTGAATGGGCTGGAAGGAGCTGCAGTATTCTTAGGCTGAGTATGGGGTCTGGCTGATCAGCAGCCCAAGGTCCCAGGACAGCCTCAGATGCATCTTCTGTGCAATCCAGGTAAGAAGACTGGCTTCAGGAACTTGACATTTAGGTGTAGGTTTTTGAAAAATACAAGTGGAAGTCAAACATCCTAGAAAAAAATCCTGAAAGCTACCACTGGGATGTAGTGCTTCAATGTCTTTGAGGTTCTGGATTGTCATGCACATGGATCAACTCACTGCCATGTACCAAGCACAGGATCAGGCCAGTGCCTCCTGTTTTACATCCCCCAGAGCCCAGACTGCAGCATCGTCTTGCAAGTGCCATGTCCCTTCTCCCACTCCAGGATCCCACGAGCTGATGGAGCTGGACACGGTAAGCTCATTGCCTCTCACCAACCCTGTTTGCTCTGTGGGGCGAAGAGGCAGCAGAGATGCTCTGGAGCTGTCAGGCCATTGTGAGGCAGCCAGTGTGGGAAAGGGTTCCTCAGCCATGCGCTGCAGTGCCCTGACCTGCGTTGTGACTCAGGTGTCAGCATGGTGGGTGTGCAGCGTGATGCTGGCAGTGTGACCTGACACGGGGGCTCCCTGTAGTGGGACAGCAGAGCTCATACCTGTGCTACGTGGGCAGCTGCAGCACCCTGCCTGTGCCTGCCCAGCGAAGCTCAGTGGGTTTGAGTCTAAGTGAAGAGGGTTTTGGGGAAATATCTTCTTCAGCACATACTTCTGTATCCCAAGGGAAAACAGAGAAGCATTGCCATGGCAACTATTCTCCCTTGGTTATTTTACCAGAGCTTTCCAAACTCATTCAAATTTTATATCCCTAGTGCTTAGGGATAGTCCCTAGGCCTAGTGTCTAGGCTTTTCCTAATTGTAGTCCAAAGAAGCAATTGAAGCATCTTTTGCCATTAGAAAAAAAGTTCAGTCACCTTCCCACACGACTGATGAAGTACAAGATCAACAGAACTGAATGTTGCTGTGTGTAAGAGAGGAGAGGACCTGAAATAGGAAATACATCGTACCCAGGCAGATAGAAATGAAACCTTTGACTCACACCAAAGCACTGAAATAAAAGGTAGTATATAGCATGACAATTTTGGGCACACTTCCCTGCTGGCAGATCTTTCTAGCTGTTTAATCACTCATTGCAGAGTTTCTCAATCCTCTTTATGACTCAGCTTTGCAAAGGAACATATTTCCCAATCAACATGTGCTGCCTCATTGAAATCCCTTTCATGAGCTGTAGTATTATGTAGCTCAAAGGGGATGGTTACTGCACTGGTGTTTATTTGAGATAATTAAGTTCATGTAAAACCATTCCTCTCATTCTCCAATGCCTTGCTTCCACCTGCACACTGGTACCCATGCGTGGGAAACCCAAGCTGGAGGGTGAGGAAAAATCCTGTGGAGATGTAGAATGGAGACAGTTGATGCCCTGGTTGTGCTGTCTCGGGGCAGGGTGAAGTGAAGGTGGATCGGTTGGACATAGAGCTTTGGGTGTCCCATAACGTGAGTGCTGGTGCTTTGCCTTGGCAGACGTTGGTGGGGAATGGTGGAACCCTTTCGATAAGGGTTTATGCTGTGATGGCTGCAGCACAGTTAAACAAAGAAGAGGAACCAGAAATGCCTCCCAGCTTCCCCAGCCTTACCTTGAGCCAGAACATGTCTCTTCCCTACACAAGAGCCCAGGGAGCAAAGATCTCCCTGGAAATCACCAGCATGGCTCTGCTCTCGCTGTGTTGCCACCTGCTTTGAGGAAGACTGTTATACACCACCGCAGAGAGCAATTCTCTTTCTCTCAGGACATCCTCAGTACTGCTTCCCAGGAGGGGCTAAATCCTGAGCTGCAAGAGCAGCTGAGACTGCTCTGAGCACCCCTCCCTGCCTCAGAGAGGGGAAAAACAGCAACACTAATTTTATGAGATACTGCATCTTGGGAACCTGGCCTAAAACACCCAACAGTTGGGAACTTGCCCAGCCAGTTTCAAAACTATGACTGCAGTCCTGCAGGTTTTGAGTGCTTGCTTGATCTGAATGTGGAAACAGGATTTGGAGCAAATAGAGCTGGAAAAAACAGGTATGGTTTCAGGCACACCGGGTGTCCAGGTTGGTTTTGTTCCTCCCAGGTGTATTTGTTGGTCTGACTGTGTGTTGACCCCTGTGTAGGTTCCCACCTCACCTCTCCCATCTCCCTGGGCACGATGGTGGCACTGCTCACATTCAGAGTAGGCAGTGCCTTATCCCCAGCTTCTCTCCTCAGATGCACGCTCCAGGCAGGGACGGTATCAGCTTTTAAATGGGTGCACAGGAGGCCTCTCTGGATCGAGGAATGAAGCTCAGATCTTGAACCAGGGCAGTTGTTTAGATGGACACAGCTCTTCACAGAGCTGGTTTGTTAACAGGAGGCAGGAGTTCATTTATTTTACATTGTGATGGTGCTATTTCTGAACAAGAGAGAAAATCGCAAGTTTCTCTAGTGTATGGCGTAGTTTTTGGCTTTTAAAAATCTCTTTATTTTGAATGGAAGCCCATAATGCTCAGAATGTAGAAAAAATTGCATAGATATGGACAGTCATTGTTGTTTCACCTTTCAGGTTCCTCCCATTCCTGATGCTAAGGCAGTAGCATTTGAAGAGGTTCTGGATGTTTTCTTTTTCCCTGGAAAGAAGTATGTGAAAATAGCAATCCTGAAGAAACACTGGAGGCAGCTGCTTCAAGGTAATTTTACTGAAAGCAACAAGATATGACCAGGCACATCAGGGAGATGAGGTGATCGTCCTGGGAACTGCCACCTAGCCAGATTTTCCCAGTGACTGCAGCTCCCTGTCCTGGGAGACGCAGGAAAGGAATGAATGGGAGCTCCTCAGACAGTCCTGGTGTGAAGATAAACGCAATTGTTTTCCAAAATGTTTGATCCCATACTTCATGAATCCAGTTATCACAAATAGCCATTGCACAGCCCACTGTTATGACAAACACTTTTGGAACAAATCCAGATCCAGAATTATGACAAGCTAAAAATTATGTTTATTCCCATGGCTATAGACAGAGAGCTGCTACTCAGCAACAAATGTACCACCAAATGCCATAAAAATATCCCCTTTGGAATTATTCAGTGTTTGGGACTTGTCATTTCATAGGGGTAAAAATGGATCCATTTTGTCACAAAATATGCATATTATCTATTCACAGCTTTATAAATAGCATTTATAAAATTATGTGTATAATTTTATCTTAAATTGATGCTGAGCAAACAGACAAAACAATCAACAAGAACTTAGCACACAAGATTTGTTCTGAGGAGAAATCTCGGTTGCTGGTAACACCTTAGTTAACTAAGACTTTTGCCTTAGAAATGTAGATGTCAAAAGAGACCTTCTTCCCCTCTTTCTCCCTTCATTTCTTCCTTTAAGGCAGTTTTAGGGAAAAAAGTTGAAATTACTGCCATGATGGCAACTGTGATGACTGTAAGGCAAAGAAGCAGCTGAGGCCAAAGTTGTCACCCCACACAAATTAGTTCCACAGCTTTAGCTGTTCTGAAGGAGAGAAGTTTCCAAATGCAGGGCTTTATATCACTTGGGGTCCCAGCTTTTGCAAGTGGAGTCACAAATGTGATGGAAATTCAGTTGCTGAAATGGTACTCGGAGCCAGAAGCGGGGTCAGTAGCCAGGACATAACTTGAATTGGCCCTTAAGGGAGCATCTGGGGACTGTGCTTTTTGGCTTCCCCTCTTGTTACTCTGCTTCCTTTCATCTCACTTGCCCTTGCGGCACCAGTGTGGGGACAAAGCATTTGTACAGGTGAGTGAGGGAGATGAGGTCTTATTGGAGGTTCCTGGGCATCTTTCCTTTCCCTCTTACTGGCTCCACTGAAAGGGAGCAGATACAAATATGAAGGCTTTACTGCTACCCTGACCCAGGCTTTCCTGCCTGCCCTCACCCTTCTGGAGCCTGGCTGCAGGCTGAGGGTCCTTCTTATCTCTAAAGGTGCTCAGTTACATCCAATATTTCCCAAAGCCCTAGGGAAGGGTGGGAGCTAGGGCTGGGGAAGTAGGATCTGGGGTAAAAACATTGCAATATTGAAGTGATAATGCAGCAGAACTCAATGTGAGGCCTTACAGGAGAGGATAATGATTTTCTTTGAAAACGTTTTGGTTTCATTCTGGTTTTTTCATGTCTGGTTTCATTCACTCACACATACCTGTACTTGTAAGCAGCTGGATGCCAGCATCCAAGTGGTAGTTTAGTCTGGGTCAGATTGCCACAGCCATCCCTGATAGTCCCAGCTGGGGACTACCCTCCAGAGGAGTGACCCATGGTCTGTCAGGAAGCCCAGGGTGGAAAACTGGGTGCGTGTGCTGGAGGATGCCACTCCCACACAACATCATGCCTCAGAGCTGTGTTAGTATTTGTGGAGTGTCAAGATATAATGCATGAGCAGACATGATCATCCTGTCCTGACCAGAGGGGATGAGGCAGTTTAAAAGCAGGATTTAGCAACGGAGAGAGGAGAATAAAATGAGCTTCCCAGAATGGTGCAACAGCATAAGACAGCAACTTCGCTGATTTTCTGAGATCATTCAAATTTAAAGCATTTAAAAAATCCTTTTAATGAAATATGACATTTCTCTTTGAAAAAAAGTCTTAGTGCATTTTAAAAAATCCAGTTTTTCATATGATTTCACAAAAGTCAATAAATATTTTCTAGGGAAAGTTACATCCCTCTTACCATTTTACTGAAATGATCAAATGGTTTCCAGGCCAACTTTCCAATAGCAGTAGGGTTTACTTTTTACTTCTTGAGGGGTCAGGGAGGTCTTGGTCAGAGAAATCAAGGGATAGACAAAAATGTCAGAACTGTGCTTTGATGTTTTCCCACCTCTTGCTAAACTAAGAAATATTGCCTATTAATGTGATAAAAAGGAGTGAGGCTAGCAGGGGATTTATGCCCTCCTGGAGACATGATGTGCTAGCTCTCCTCTAAGTTCTCTCATGCTATTTCCATGGCAACTCCATATAATGATAACTCCCACTGATTTTCTTCTTTTATCTGTTATTTTGGTCCCAGATAGTGATGAAGCTTAGGCATACATTCCTTTCACACCATTTGATGCCCGTCGACAATAAAAGTAAATAATGTCCTCATTCTTCAGACCTTTAGAAAGTGCAATTAGTTCACAGCTCTTTTGGGAATTCACCTGCAGAGCTGGACAGAGCTGAGATGGGAAAATCAGTGCCACAGATGCTCAAAGAAAGCTGAAAGGATGAACGTTCACTGTCAGCACAAGGTGACAGGATTACATCCCAGTCCTGCTTTCTCCTCCCCTTGTCTGGGGTACCAGCTGGAGGCCATGGTGCAACGGGAGAATGGATGATTTGGGTGCAGGGAGCTGCATATCAGCTGTCCTGCCCACACAGACAGGAGGTTGCTCTGCCTGACTGGGAGATACTCCCATACCCCCTGCTGTATATTCATGATGGCAGATCCAGTCCAGCTTGGGAGACAAGGGACAAGAACTTCTTCCAGGCAGAGCTGCAGCCAGAGAAACCCTCAACCAAGTGCCTCTAGCCCATAACTTCCTCTGTCTCATGAAATCTCTGCAGCAAGCTGCTGCTGGCTGATTTTACATAGCAGAAGTGGCAGACATGCAGCTTGTTCTGGAAAAAAGGTTCTTGCTCCATCTAGTTAGTAGTACAGGACAAGGCAAATCGTGAGGGCTGGGCAGGAGAGTCCTCAGAGAGCCTCGAGTCCAGCTGCCAGGATGGGCTGCACCCAGCTTCTGTGCTTGGGCTGTGATCCAGTCAATACCAGGGAGGACAGGACAGTCTGAACAGGGTGGCCTATCACAATCATGCCTTTATTTCATGCTGTGAGAGCATTCAGGTGTTTTGGCTTTCCTTGTTTCTTCCTACAGAGATTCCCATTAAAGTGAATGATCAATGTCAGCTGAGAGGGCATCCTCCTTCAGAAAGGGACCTTAAACCCCATGGCTGGTAGTGCTTCTTCTGAGTAAGACTGCTGATCAGAAAAGCTGTCCTACTCTGTTTAGTCCCATAGGCCAGTTGTTAGCAAGAACTTTGCTGGGGCTCAGGCTGTTTTAACAGATGGAGAGACTAACTATGCATTAAGTTATTCAGTTCCCTGCATGCAGAGAGGTTTGCAAGGATGGGAGCATATCAAGGATCAATGCCCCTCTGCTGCGATAGTGGTCAGAGTCAGGGGGAAGTTGGCTACTGCACCCACAGGGACCATGTTCCAGGTCCCAAGTTACTTGGGATTTGTGTTGTCCACTACCCTGGAAGGGTGAGGTAAGAGGGGACACAGAATCTCCCTGCCCACCTCCCTACCAGTCCACTGGGTCCCTCTTCCTTCCATCCTTACAAGGTGATAAGGACAGTTTCAGCTCTACGATCTTTTGCTGTTTAGCTTCACCACATCGATGCCCAATGGCAAGAGTTAATCCTAAGGAGAATGGAAAAGGAGCCAGAAACTCAGTGCTGTGGTTAGGCCCTGCTCCCAAGTTAGGCAACGTGCTTGCTGGCTGGGGCTGGTGTCTGTCACTGCCTGGGTACCGATGAGCCGCCGGCTCAGCCGTGGGCCCAGCCTGTGCATGCCTGAGATGATGTGTATTTGCAGGAGCTGGTGTGGCTCAGCCTCTGGCTCATCTGTGGTCACCTCTGAATCAAGCCAGGGGACTACAGGCACATGCGATTATCCAGACACCACCTCCATTAAAGAGGGAGAAAGGAGAGCTCAGTAGTGTGAGTCTTTGCAGACCAGGTTTGGATCTCTTCTCTGAGTGACACAGAGCAACTCACCAGGGCAGAGGGGTGAGCAGCCACCTAAGGCATGGTGGAAATCTGATCTTGACCTTGTTCCCTGACTGTAGGAAACACTTTTCCTCATAATTCTTGCATGATAGAAGGATAAGCATGTGAAAGATCTCCTGTAGGACTCATGGCAACTCAATAGACACATCAAAAACATGATAGGAGTATTACTAAATGCCAGATCTGAGGTCACCAATACAAATTTAAACCCAACACCTTGTCCGTATGTATTATGATGATCCATGGATCACCATCAATTCCCCATCCCCCAAGGGCAGAACTGAGGTTGAGGCAGTGGGGTTAAACACAGCAACAAATCTCTGCTAGGAGGGAGGCCACAAAAACACATTTCTAAACTCCTGTATAAAATGTAACCAAAGTTTATGGGGGTTTTATTTCTTAGGATGTGACTAAGATACATATAGCCATAAAAATTATTCTTTCCAGACTTAGACGTACAGATGCCTCTAAAGTGAGAACTAAAGCCAAAGAAACTTGTCATTGATTTTACCAGCAAGAATTTAACTTTTTTGTCCCAGATTCTCACTTCAAATGTATCATCATGCTTCTATTAATTTCAATGTGAGCATTGTATGCACAGTTGGAGACAGAGCATGCTCCAAAAGATGATTACATTTGAAGAGTGCACCATGAAAGAGAAATCAGGCGAGACACTGTCAAAGGTTTCATCTCTTTGGGATCCTGTAAAGGAGCATACAGCTTCTTTCAGCATTTCCCCATTCATTCCGCATACACAAAGTTGCTTCTACTTTTAGAGATTACCACCAGACAATAAAGACAAATTATATTCAAAAAAGGCAAGATGCATAATGAAACTTGCAGAGAGAGGACCTTCCCCTCCTCCCTGCCCCAGGAGCCTCCAGGATTTGGAAAGAATCCCTTGTAGCTGGAGCCAGAGCTGGACACCTCGGGAAATCTGGCTTTAGGACTCCACTGTGTCAGATGAAAATGTGATGACCACTAACACACAAAGCACTGATCAGATGTTAACACACTTGAACACCTGGAATAGGTTAAAAATGGTTCATGATCTATCAGGGAGGGTTCTGGGTAACTCAGCAGAAACGGGAGCATATGTCCATGGCAGATACAGATCCCACAGTGCCCCCGCCTGGTTCTGAAGATCATGGGAAAAATCAGCTGGTTCAACATTTCAGCTCCTCACACAGGACGGGTTTTAGCTTGTGTTTCAGGGAATATGCTAAAGCACAGAGGGTGGCAGAACTGGTCTCCTCCTAGGAGAGGAGGAGTGCATCAGAGAGCCTAACACTGTGATGCTGTGAGAGCTGCACAGGCAGGATCCCGGGTCATTTGCAGCAGCATTGTAACTGCCCCACAGCCCTTCCAAGCAGCCTAACAGCAGCCTGTGCTGTGGAGAACTGAGCATACCCTGGCCCACCAGAACCTTGTCTCAAAACCCAACAGCTTGCCACACTGCCAGAAACTCACAGACAGGCCTGTCCTGCTGGAAAAACCTTCTGCTTTCCTCTCATCCATAGGCCACCCGTATAGCCAGGTAGATGAGTCCATATACTTTGCTTTCACCTCCAAGCCAGCGCATGCATCCTTGCATGAGGGACTACATCTGCTTGTGAGGTGACTGGTGTTTAAGAGCTGGGCATTTAATTCTGGCTTTGCTGAGCTCTCATGTCACACAAATCATTTGCCTGCTTAAACCCAAAAGTCTGGATGTAACAAGGGGAAGCACAACACAGCCTTGGTGTACAGTGACCATGGTGGTAGTAGGTAAGGAGGAGAAGGGACACAGGCAGTTCATGTTACCTACCTCTGTGGAATAAAATTGTCCTGCCCATGTAGCTGCCAGATGCCACCATTTCTACCACTGGGGACCTCCTGTCCTGCTGACCAGCACAGTCCCACCTAGGCAGTCCCAGGAGCTTGGTGGCCTCCACCCGGGAGGCTGGACAGGATGGGGAGCAGAGCTGGTGAGCTGTAAGCTGCCTGGACAGCAAGGCTGCCAGAAGCATGCCTGCCTGCCTGCTCGCTGCCCTACCCCAGTGTCCAGGAGCTGTGGCCCAGGATCTGGGGACTGGTTGATCCTCTTTGCCCAGAGATACCTCACAAGAGCTGGGCAGGAGGCTCCCCCCGCAGCCATTTCTCTCTGGCAGCTGAAGTGCAGCCGGTCAGGAAGAGGTTGGTTGAAATCAAACCAAGCGGTGCCCAAAATAAAATGAGTTCGGAGAGGAGCTTTTTGTATTGCCGTATAAAACAAGCTGAATGTCACAGTGGAAGAACTTCCTTTTTAGGCTAGAAACATGCTGAGTCAAATAAATAATTTCACGGGAGTAAAACTTCATATTTTACCGAAGTTCCATCAAAGGCCATGAAATAACGTCTTTTTAATGGTTTTAACATTAGAGCTTTAACGAGATGCCCGTTGGGTTTTGTTTTAATTACAACGAGGAGCCCAGCGTGGTTTAAGCCCCACGGAGGTGGAGACGCCGCAGCCTCCAGCAGGAGCAGCCACCCCCGTCCCGTCCCACCCCCCCATCCTCCAAGCCGCCGGGGCGAGGCCCGGACACGAGGCCGGGCTCCGCGGGGCAAGGGCTCCACCCGGCGGCCGCTGGCGGAACGCCAGGAGGAGCCGCTCGCGCGGGTTCAAACCCTCCCGGCACCTTTTCCTCGCACCGACCTCCCCCTGCGTTGCCCCCGCTCCCTTCGCGGAGCCAGGAACCTAAACCCAGCCTCCTCCTGTGGGTTTCTGAGAGGAGTGTGTTGCTTTCACTTCGGCCAGCATTAGTCCAGTGGGACAAGGGTCACTGCTCCGGAGCCCACCGTGGGTACCAGGCCAGTGGTCTGGTCATCGCTCCCTCAGCACCAGGCTGCCGTGGCTGGGTTAGGGGCTGAGGGTCACGGCTGGCTCTTCCCAGGCAAACAGGCTGTGGGAGCAGCCTGTCTACTTACTCTGACTGTAGAGGGAGTCCTAGGATGAGCAGTGACACTGAGCAACACGGAGGTGCCTAATTTTTGATGTTCGAACACGGTCTTCGGTCTGGCAAAACCATTAAAGAGCTGATTTGCAGGAAAATGCACTTTCTTACAGCACTGAGCAAGGAGCAGCACCAGAGTCTAGGATGCTAGCCAGGTCCCTTTCTCCCCATGATTATAGATCTCACCCAAAATTTTCAGCACTTCTTCACACTCCTGCTCCAGCATTTGAGACCCACTGCCGACTGTTTGGGGAGAAACAGCAGAAAGCACAATATGTTGGAGACACAGCTCTTAAATAATTCATTAGAGAACAAAATTCCCATTTTATAAGCCACAGGCTTTGGTTTCTCCTCAGATGTACCTGTTGTTGTTGGTTTGATGGGAGAAACTCCTCAGCCAGGCTGACTCTGGTGACAGATCTAGGTAAGATCAGCCTGGCCAGCTGGGAGGGCAGCTCCTGCTCCACGCCTGGCACTTCAGAAAGCCTTTTGCAGAAAGCAGTACTCCCCATAGCTGGCGTGTTGCTCTACTCATCACCATAGCGAAGGCAGAGAAAACACCAGTTTCCCTAGAAACGGCAGGTGGCAGGGCATGTTGACTTTAAAGGACTCACATAGGACCCTCCTGGGTGCAGAAGGGTGAGTGTGCTGCAGGCAGAGAGGGAGGGAGGGAGGGAGGGAGGACAGTAGCAGATCCAGGCACACAGAGATCAGGGTAGCTGCAGTGGGGCAGGGACCCCCAGGAGAAACTCCCATGGCCACTGTCCTGCATTGCTAAGTGCAGCAGCAAAGACTGCCTTGAGGCAGAGGGGGTCAAGTTGGGTGGGTCAATAAGGGCATAGATTCATCGAGCACAGCTGGTCACCAACAGCTCACCAACCCCAGCCCAGCTGGAGTGATGCAGAGCAGCTGGTACCCAAGAGCTGGGCTTGCTGCTACCGAGTCACACATCCACTTTGCATTCAGACCACCCCCAAAGCAGCAAATGCCGACAGATGCTCTTGGATTTCCTTCTCCAGGCCTCCCTGCTATGAGAGGCAACTGCCACTGCAGCCATCAGTTCATGAGTGGCCTTGGGTGCTGTTTCTGGAGGGAGCCAGAAACCACCTGCCTTAAAGATGGAACCTCAGGACTGTTCAGTCCCTTCTATTTATAACCACACACGCACCTCCAGGGCAAAGGGAGTAACTGGTGCTGGGGAAAATGAACCTGAAGAAGGCATTGCCCAGCGGTGCACACTCGTGGCAATGTACGCCAACCACATACCGGGCTGCATGAGTAAGGGTGATGTCAGCAAGGTGAGGGAAATGTTTATTACCCTTTACTTAGTATTTGTGAGGCCATATCTGACATACTGTGTCCAGTTTGCATCTCTCACTGCAGCAGAGCTTAATCAAATGGAGCAAGTCCAGCAGGAGGGCTACTGAGACAGCTGGGAGCTGCTTGGAGAGTATTGCCAGGAGAAGAGATTGAGGGACCTGCTCAGCCATGAGAAGAAAGGCTAAGGGGGATTCACTTGCTCTTGTCTATTAAGTAAATGGCAGGGGAGTTGGAACTAGATGATCTTTAAGGTTCCTTCTAACCTAAACCATTCTATGATAAGTGGGTGCTATAGAGAAGATGGGACCTGAAGGGGGATGCAACCCAACCACAGCCCCACTGGCTGGCAGCGTGCTCCTCACTGCCTGAAACCAGTCCCTGTCATCTCCTGCCCCAGATGAGGGAGAGACTAATTTACCACTCCTGTGCCACAGCAAGGGCTGCAGGGCTTGTGGGGAGAGGATGAATCCCTCTCAAAGAAACACCTTGCTTGGGGAGAGTGGTGCCAGCACTGGCTGCCGAAAGGGGAGTTTTTTTGGCAAGCTGTACATTTGGCAGGTGAACCCAGCAAAGTCCTTCCCTGTCCCAGGCTCTGGCACCACTGGCCTGGGCCTGTGCCCCAAAGGTTTACTGCACCCTCCATGCCCACGCCTGGCCGGGCACATGGAGTCCTGCAGCCCTGGCAAGCCTGTGGGATGGTGACCCTGAAGGTCCTGGGTCCAAGCGGTGCCTCTACCCTTCTTTGCCTTTTTCCTGTGACATCCCCTGACCAGAAGTTCATAGGAGTTTATCCTGCCTGCCGATAACCCTGGCTGCTTGCATAATCCAGGTGTGCTCATGCCAACCCTTCTCTGGTGTGTTTCTGGTCTCCTTGAACAGGGAGAGGAGGGACCAGAAACCAGAGGGCCCTGAAGTCAGCGGACCTGCAGTCCCCACCACCAAGGGAGCCCTTTGCAGGATAGAGGATAGGGATGAGCCTTACTGGGTTTACTGGCCTTCCAATGGGCAGATTTTAAGAAAAGCCAGCACAAGGATCAGGCAACCTTCCTGCCTCCCCCATTCACTTGTTCCTTTTGGGTCTAGCCTGTCTGGTCCCAACAGTTTAGGATGTCCCTGGAATGTGTGTGACTAAGTGGCCGACTGGTTTGGTTTAAGCTCAGTTTTAAGGAAAGAGGAAACTGCTGCTTTCCCAAAAGCCCCTCCTGAGATGTAAGAAACCTGCAGAGCAGCACCACCCCTTTCCTGCTAGTGCCAAGTTCCACAGAAATTTGTATGTAATTTGGCATTTAAATCAGCCCTCACCCAAAGCTGCCTTTAAAACTGAACAAGTGCAAAATAACTCTGGTCAGATTAGTATTTATGCCATAACAAAGGTTTGAAAATATTACTCTGAAAGACACTGTAAATCCTCTGCTGAGCAGCATGCACTGTAACAACCAAGTAATGAAGAAAATTGCCATGCCCTGAATCAATGGGAGTGCATATGGTGTCCCTCATCCCTCCTAGTTCTGCTGCCTCTGGGGCCGAGGTGCATTTAGGAGGCACCTTCTGGTCTGTGGCAGCCACTGAAGGAGTTGGTAAGTGTCTGGGATGTGGAAAACACACAGTAAGAGCCCATTTCTCTCTTATTTCTCCTGTTAGCTTGTCCCTTTGCTCCACCAGACTCCACTGAAGCAAGGGAATTGAGTCTGTTTTAACACATTTCTTGCTCCTCCTGGGACATACCCTAGCTATGTTTAAGCCATCAATGCCACCACATCAGCTGGAAAACCTAATTTCTTGAAAGTTTGGTATTGTTTCAAGCACATCCCTCCCACCTTCAGTCTGCAAGTGGCTTGACATACCCCTCTTCCAGTCTGCTCCCCACTGTTACATTAGTATCCTTGAATTTTCTCTCTGTGTTATACCTGCGGAACTGTGCAGGTGAAGGGGAGAGGGTAAACATTGTTTCCACCTCAAATTCACCAGAAAAAGTCAAGATGTCCTGTGACACATTTCAAACCAGTGCCTAGGAGGGCTCTTCCCCATGCCAAGGGATTCAGAAGACCCAAATATCACTGCATTGCTCTTCGGTGCTGGTAGGCAGAGTGGGGGAGGCCCGGCCTGGCACATAGTAGACAGCACTGTGCCCGAGGAAGGGCAGGAGTATATGGGTATGTGGTAGCATAACACACCATGTAAAACCTCACGGGAGAGGAAGCCTCTGAAATGGAAGATTACAGCCTCATACCATAAGGAGGTTTTAAAAAAAAATCATTAGCATCATCATCATTGTCGTCATCACTATCATCATTATTATTTTGCTTTGATATTGTTTCTACTTTCAAATAAAAATATGACACTTGTTTAGAACATCAGAATGACAGATTTTTACAAGCTGAATTAAATACCTACAAGCTCCTTTCCTGTTCTTGGTTATGCAAGTACCCAGCAAGACACAAGCAAATAAACACAGGAATATAGATGCAGCAGACACATGAAACGATCACATCCTTCCTCCTGCATTTGCTTGCTGTGGTTTGGGTTTGTATTTCTTCATTTCTTAAGCATTTCTAACATCAAATCAGTTTGTTTTATTCAAGAAAAGTAGCATGGAGAAGCTACTAACCCTCTTCTGCACCCTCTGGCAGCTGATGTCTGGTCCACAGTGACAGCTTCGAAGAAGCCAGCATCTCTCTGCCGTTTTGCCCCAGCTGCAATCTCCCAGGGGCCCACTCCAACCCATGGAGAACTGTTGCTGTCACCCCACCAACCATTAGAGGAATCACATTCCTGAGGAAGAACACCAGTCTCTCGTAGTCAGGCTGTTTGAATTTTATTAATTAAGTATTCCACATACAAAGTAAGAAATAAATATATAGTTGTGTCAGACACCAGTGTACCATACACACCCACTTGGAGAGCTCTATGTATTTATAAATGAAATATCATGGAAAGCTATTTACCAAATGCTAAGCAGGCTGCAGAATGATTCAGCTCTGCAGACTCATTGCTCATCGCCAGGGTACAGGCCACACAGCACACGCACACACATGCTCAGGGTCTCTCACTCCTGGGAAGAAGGTTGTCTGCCCTCCGTAACCTGGCTGCTTGGGAAATGTTTGTGTTAATGCCACACACCCAGGAGGAGGCAGAGCTCCAAGGTGCATGGGATTAAATCCCACCAGGGTATTGCAAGCAGCTGCATGGAAGAGATTTTGTCTGCTGGGATCCACAGACTGGGGTGGCAGGGGTGGGGAGGGACATTTTTGGGGATGGGCAGGCACCCTGGGGAGCTCATCTGGGGTGCACGGTCAGGAACCAGAGCTAGAAAGGAGCACAAATCAGAAAACGTGTCAGGGTAAATAGGTGTAGATGTTTTTATGTCCCTACATTTTCTACCCTCCTCTCCACCATGGTCTCTACGTGATGAGGAGGTGTTGGAAGTGAACATGAAGAAGAAAGGAATACTCTGTCTCTTTTCCACTGATCTCAGGCAGGGCTATGAGTGGACACAAAAGTAATGGTGGATAGGTAAGGGTGTCCTCGGTAACACCTGAGGTAGGTTCACAGGAAGGCAGGCGTGGGGATGTGTAGGGCTGCTGATCCTCCTCTTGCTTATTCTTCCACCAGATGTGGGGTGCAGGCATCCCTGCAAACTGATCAAAGCACGTCCTGGCTGGGGCAGAGCCGGTTGCAGACCCATCTGATGATCTTCCTGCTGCTCTAGCCCTACAGCATTCCTGCTGAAAATAGGCCAGGACAGGCTCTTCCCAGCATCCTCCTCTGTCAGAGGAGATGAGCTCCATCCCACAGAGAAACAGACTGGGCAGGGACAGGATGGCCAGAGTGGTGTCTGAAAGCTGCGTTTGAGGAATGAGAGGGGACTACAAGGGTGCCTGTGTGGGGAAGAGAGCATCCCTCTCCCCTTTTGCCAGTTCAGGATGACTGTCTCTTCTGCAGGACTGAATCACTTGTCACCACGTAGCCCATTCCCCATGTCTCTGCTGATGGGTGCTTAGTCTCTTTGCTCCCTGCGAAGCTGCTACATAGGGCCTTTCCCACCATTGTAGTCATGGTATGGGCTTGTCCGTGCCTTGGGCCGAGGGATGGAGAAATCATTTCGGGGTTCGATGGTCTGAAAAGAAAGCAAAAAAGTCTTTTACCTCTCAAAACTGGAGAAAAGTAATAAAATAGGACTTAAAAAAACCAAAACTAACAAAACAGGATAGGGAGAAACAGAGCTGAAAGTTTCCTGAGAGAGTCATCAATGGAACTGTGGAAGAGGATCCTTGCAGAACAAACCAGTAATGGAAACATGTCACTGTAGGACATGTGGGGATATGATATGAGCTACTAGACCTGGCTAGGCTGTGGTCTGAAGGAGGACTGGTGAATGGACATGGGGACACTCAGTCTGTCCATTCTGGATCTGCCCTGCAACTTGGGAACTGCTGGTGTGAATACATTCAGGACACAGGCTATGGAAAGAAGCACAATCTCCTGGGGAAAGGGCACGGTCTACTGCAGGAACTGTACTCAATGAGAGGACTTCTTATGTAATGTCAACTGCAGAAGTGTTGAAAATCACAACCTCAGACTTGACCTTGGGCTTCTCTTGCCTCCCCATGTCCCTGGACGTGTTACAGTTCCCTCTTCCTAGCCACAGGCACCTCCATGAACGCCTGTCTCCATGTGAAGTACCGGCCTGTCTTCGCAGAGCCTGCTCTAGGTCCATCTGTCTTTGCCCCTTCTCTCTCCCTTCCCTTCATTTCCTGAACAATAGCCTACACATGGTAAAACCGGTGAAGGGGGGCATGAACCTACCTTCATCTGGAAGTGAGAAGAGTATGGGGAGTAGCTGAGGTCTCCTGTGTCTCCTGGGTCACAAGACAAGAGAGGGGGAAAATTAGTGAGTTACTGTTATACGGTAGCTTGGAGATACCTTAGCAAGGGAGCCTTAAAGGGCCTGTGGCTACATTAGCAGCTGCTTTTAGACTGATTAAACTATGCAATATGCAGATAGGAATGGGTTAAAATCCACAGGTGGGTGACATTAAATATTTCCTTATTGGAATGAATGGTATTGTAAATAACAGGACATAGGTGGCCTTGGAGTTTAAACACCTGTTGCTTCACAATGTCATCATTACTGTCCAAATCCCTCCCACTTGCATGCACAAGACCCCCTCTGCAGTTTTCCCTGGGAAAGCACAGCTTTTCTCAGCCATTCTTTTACAAACCTGGAGCTCTGACTCCAGGGGACAAATGTGATCTCAGTAGCACATCCAGGCAGAATGAAGTCACGTCTCCTACCCGTAGATTTGGGAAGCCCCAATTGATAAAACATTTTGCTTTGTCCAATTAGGCATGAGACTCATAACAAGTCTCCTTTTTGCCTCTTTCCTCCTTTTTGGATGATGGGTTCATTTTTGAACAGATAATGGGAACCAGATCAGAACTGGAATAATCTCCAAGGTATAATCTGGAGAGGTCTGAAGAGCTGGAGCATTGCTAAGAGACAAACAAAAACCTCCTGAATTTTTACACAGACTTTCCAGACAGAATCATAAGGAGTTAGATCTCAGCTCTGACACCCAGCAAATCTCCTACTCAGTCACTCCTCCTACACATCTTTGGCTTTTGCATTGGTCCTTACTCTTTTCTCTCTTGTCTGGAGATTCATTTTCACTTTCATTTCTGAAGTTTCATCAGTCTGAAACTTTTTTCTACATCTAAATTTTCCACTGTCTTCAAATCTTTTCTTGCAGCCCTCCTACCCCTTTTAGCTCATCAGTGCTGCATGTGTGCTTAGGGCTGAGGGGCAGTGGAGTCGTCCACTTCATCATACCTTGCACAATTTCATCTTGGGTGTAGGCACGGTTTTCCACTCCAGTTGTCTGCTTTATGAACTTGGGTTCGCAGAACTCATTTTCCGGAGGGTAGTCCTCCAGCTTCAGAGGGGCAGTGAGGAAACAAATTTCAGGGATGATATACATTATCAGGAAGATCCATCCATTGGACACCAGAGCAATGGCCACGACAGGATCATCCCAGATACGTTTCTTTAAATCTGTGTTGCCTTTTGTGAGCATAGTGATCCACGCTACCCAAATGGCTATGGAGAACAAGACAGTGACAAAGATGTGTGCCCCATGCCTCTTCCAGCTTTTGTATGACCCACAGAATGTGAACATAGAAACCAAGAAGGTCAGAGCCATCAAGAAGAGCACGTAGATCAAAAGCATGACAAAGTCCTTATTGGTCTCCTCTGCAGACATATTCAGAAATTTTTCTTTCTGGTTTACCAACATGGTGACTAAGTACTCAATGCTGATCACAACTTGTACCAGGGCAAAGGAAACAATGAGGAGCAGCAGCACCAACCAGGAGAAGGGCTTTCTTCCTCTCACTAATTTGTTGAGGTTGCAGGCATGGGTGAGGAGGCATGAGAAGCAGAGGGCAAAGATGACTCCAAATAGGAAGAAGCGAGTGGGGCGAGTCTTGTCATTGAGTTTAATGATGAAGGCAAAAGTGAGACCAAAAATGCCAAGCGTGCCGAAGAGAAAGAAGAAATAGATGGAGATCATGTGCCGCTTGTTGTTGTCCTGGACTTTACAAATGAGAAAGAAGAGTGAGCAGATGAGAAAAATGGTGATGACGACACCAGCTGCAGCCAGTGACTCCAGAACAATCCCCCAGGCCTTCTCCGTATCACAGAGCAGGTAATAGTCAGCACCGATGCTGCCACAGCCTTGAGGAGGTGACGTCATCCTCTTGCCTTCTTGAACAACCTCCTCAGAGCTGTAGAAGAAGAAAAGACACAGGCTGTCGTATCATCCAGCTGTGTGCTGCCAGAAGAGGGGAAAGAGAGATGGGACAGTCAGCCATCCCCACCTCACTGGGCATGGACACCACAGTGCTAAGGACATGGGGCTGTGGGAGCAGAGCCATCCCCTTGTGTCCAGGGCAAACTAAGCCCCTTAGCAGGAGGCGATTCACCTTGCATGTCCTCTGCACTGTGCCTGGGGTTGTGCAATGTTGTAGGAGTGTGGGGAGCAGGAAGAAGCTAAGGTGCTTTTGGAGGCGTTAGCTTGGTGCCCTGCAGCACAGAGACTGAGCTGCCTTGTCACTTGTGTGATACAAGAGCAGCTGTTAGTCATAACACAGCTTACGCTTTTTTGGCAAGTTCAAACAACATCAGTACTTCGTACCAGTGAGATTCAGAGATGAGCAGTGCAGAACAGGAAACTGTTTCTTTTCCCTCCATTACTTTCTCTGAAACACTCTTGGCTTTGGTTTATGGATATGAATGAAGAAGAACTTTACCTTCTACCCTGCAGGCAACTAATCTGGATGCCTCCAGCATAGCTCTCCACACCCCAAATTAAATGCAAATAAAGGCCACCAACCATGATCCCCAAACACATATTCCTTCTTCATGACAGTGCGGCAATAATAACTGTCTCAAAGACCTCGATCCCCTCCCCAGGATACTGTCTTGTGCTGGCTGGAGACCTGACATGTCAGAGCTAATGCTGTTAGTTGCACGAGAAATAACCACCGAGTTACTGCTTGAGGAGTCCACGAGTCAAGGATGGACAAGGCCTCTAATGCACCCAGCGCATTCCTGCTGTCTCATCATGGGGAGTTCCATTCTGTCTGAGTAAGCCTCGTTTAAGCCTGTCTCGCCAAGGGATAAAAGGGCTGTTTGGGTGAGCTCTGCCCATCGCCGAGGGGAATTAAGTTTCCTACTTCCTTGGGAGCCTGAAGCATGTGCAGAAACCACTGCATGAGGACGTTGGGCACTTCGTGGCCCATTATGTAGGCACTGAGTGAGTTTAGATCCCAGAGGCCAGGCATGCTTTCTAGGTACCAAATGGCTCAGTTAGGCTGGGGCCTCTAAAACAGGAGTTTAGATACAATATCAACACGAAACGTGGGGAATCTGGCCTTAATGATGACTCACACTGGAAAAGCAAGGACTTTCTTTTTAAATATAAAGAAAAAAGTTCCCCTTGCAAAATTTAGTGGTTAGTGCTTGCTACGCTATTTGCCTTCAGTTTCTCCCTCCAGAACAACACACTGCAGTTATGAGGCAGGTTCTAAACCCCTCCCAACAGATTTTAAAGAGGGGAGGTTGAATCTTCAATAAGTGGCAGTTGACATAATCAAAGGATGAATGAAGGGAGAAAATATCACTGACTCCTTCTCAGCCCCACATATGCCTCAGTGTGACCTGCTTATAAATGGTGGAGTATTTTTCCAGCTTTCAACCTCGCTGTAAAAGAGGATGTGCAGCTCTTCAAAAAGCTGGCTACAATAAAATGCAAATATGCAGGAACTCGGGACTCTCATGAAGAGAATGGAATTGGTGAATAATGCATGTGGGAGTTTTCATATATCGTCATTCACAAAATTTTTGGGATTTATGATCTCTTGCACAAACAGTTGAGAGTTATCTGGACATTTGTGAGTAATAAATAACAAACCTTTCTGAAAATATGGAGAGAAAATACTACAATTTTAACCACAGAAATTTACTGTTGATCAGATAAGCTTATCTATTGACAACTCTGGCAGATAGAAAACGGTGCCTGCTATCGGGTAAGGTGGAGAGCTCAGAGAGCCAGCGGTAATACCCCAAGGCAGCACAGAGCACAACCATAGCTTTGAGTCCTGACTGGTGCTTACTGCAAACGGTACTTGCTACACAGTCAGCTGCCACAGCCCCTGGAACAAATAGGATAGAAAGGACCTCACTGCCTTGGAGAACTGGGCCACTTGTGCTCATTTTTGCTCCCTTTTTGCTTTTTTTTCCAGAGCAGGTGACCTGTGAGGCATGAAGAGTCTCAGCCTGGTCTCCTGGGTGAGTGTTGCTCCCAAAATCTGAGTCTGCTCATCCGGCACCTACCCAAGTGTCTGGGATTTCCAAGGGGCTCTGCTGTCCATGCAAGGGAGCCTGTGCTACAGTTACTTCACCACTGCTGGGTCCACATCACAGCTAACCCCAAATCATGGTTCTTGCTGTAGTGCTGAGTCTTCTCCCACCAGCCTGAGCCTCCTCTCTCATTGATACTTGTGCATAAAATACACCCATCCAGCCACAAATTTCAAATCATTTCCCAGAAAGGTCTGCTCTAACTCCCCCAGCTCCAGCAGGCAATCCCATGTCAGGGTCAAGGGTGGGAGACAATCTCTCTTCACCGTGGCACCCCATGTGCCTGCTCTCCCACTCCCCCAGCACCACGGTCCTGCACACCATCCCACCCCAGCAACAGAATTCTGCCCTGGATCCTGTAGGGCATTGCCTTGAATTACCTTTCTGGGTCCTGATCGGAGAAGGCAACAGGGATGCTCCAGATAGAAAAGGCAACTTCCCAGAGCACCAGTAACAGAGTCACCTCTGCTCCTGTTAACCCCAGCCAAGCAGCAGCCTTGTGCTTGCTCTCCTTGGGAGCTTTAACAGCTGGAGGGCTGAGGAGGTGTGGCTGAGCACGCCTATTCCAGTTCCACCGCCTCTCCTCTTCTACAGGACACGGGTATGAAAATATGGTCCGTGTGCCAGGAAGTGAAGCAAGGCCTCCTGACGTCAGCAGGGCACTCACCCCTGCGTCGGGGTGGAGATGGAGCCGCTGCCTGTTCCAGCCCTGGGACGGGATTCAATGCTGCTCAGCCAAGCGCCTGATAAGGTGCTCCCCTGTCTGACTCCTGGCACCCATGGGTGGGGACTGCAGCTATGAATATCAGTGCATCCCCTCCCTGCTCAAGCCTTGTGTCCCTTTGCATACTTTCTTGCCAGATAACTGCTTGCAAGGTGGAAGATGAGGAGGTTGTGGGATGCAAACGGTCCCACAGCACCTGGAGGGAGAGTGGCTGCAAGCCCGGCTCCAGAGACGGTTTCCTCGAGTCCCTTGCTGGGTGCTGCATCTCTGCGCAGGGACACGCCTGCTCCCTTCCACCCGTGCCAGTGACAGCCACAAGATCCTTTCCTGAAAAGGACACTTTGCCTTTCCTGGTGTCTCGCTCAGCCCAGCCCTGCTCTCTGAAGGCACGGTTCTGTCTGGTCCTGAGGGCTGAGTCACTTTGTCCAAATTGCAGGCCTAAACAGTTAACAAATGAAGGCAATGACAAGTTCCCCCTTGTTCTACATTGTGCCTCTGGCCTGACACACCTGTTAGTGCAACCCCATCCAAAGTCCTGGGTATCTCCAATGTGTTCATGACTTCACCTGTTATTTTAAGTATTGCTCACTGGGAGTATTTTATTATTCTGACTAAGGAATTGACATCAAGGCCTATCCACACCACTCACTCTGTCCCTACACACAGCCCCTACACCTGGAAATCCCTCCCACCCTGTGGAGGTTGTGCTCCCTTCCCAAAACGAGGAGAACAGCTGTACATGCCTGTGATGAGGTCTGACTCCCCATGGCTGTCTCATCTGCATGTTAATTTTTTTTGTTTGTTTGTCTGTTTGTTTGTTTGTTTTGGAACCCGTGGCTTATTTCTGGGTGCTGATTCCTTCTGACTGTCACATGTGGAGATTGCCATGAAACACATACAAGAGTCCTCTCTTGCACACCCTCTGGAAGTACACGAGAGCCTGCACTACACGAGTGGAAAGGCCATACCACGTTTTTTCACATGAAATTAATCTTATCTTTAAAGTAGGTTCCAGGCTCAGTGAGCCAGCCAACAAGGAGGCAGTTGTGAAAAATGAGAGGAGGAAAGAAGGAGTGATGGAGAGGAGTTTAGCACCAGCTCAGTGGGACCCATCCTGTCTAGGAAGACATCCCAAGAAGCTTTCAAAGGTCACTGGTCACCATCAGCCTATTTGCATCTTGTCAGAGCACATTATGGACTGCCAGCTACTTCCCCATGTTTACACAGACACACAACACCCCATGGAAAGCAGTGTGGCTTATTATATCAGGGGGAAAAAAGAAGAAAAGATAAGTGGAGTAACAGACATTTTCCAGAATGCCTGAGAAATCCTTGAGAATCAGTCATCAAACATACCCTGTACTTTCAAAAGGCTAATAAATGGGGTTACGGAAAAAAAAAACCCCATCCCCAGTGACTTAGGAGCCCAAGTGCTGCTGATCCGTTGTAGGTAGCCTGGGAAATGGTGCCCATGACCCTCCTGTGCCAAGGAGGGTGGGGAAGTATTGCTGGTCTACATGGACAGGTACAAACGGTACAACCATGCCAGAAAGGTGAGATGATTGTCACCTTACTTTAGGGATGGGATGGAACTTGCAGATAGAGGCACGTAGATTTAGATGTCCGATGGTCATTACCTAAATGCAAGTTGAGTGTCTCAGCTCCCAAACAGCCTCAAGGTCAGGAGGACTGGCCCGGGTGCCTGGATGCAGATGTCTATTTCTGGGCACACTGAAATACTCCCAGGTGTGGTTGGCTGGATTGCCTGAGGCCTTACCTTAGTTGCTTGCACATTGGCACTTAAAGTTCATTTGAGATGCCACAGGGTATCCTGCTCGGCTTCTGGGGACCACTCCAGAACCACATGGGTCTCCTATACCTCCTGTATCAGATGTGTCAGTCTTCTGGAGATGTTTTGGATACCCTGTGGCATCTCAAATCACCTTTGTAAGAACAAATGGATTGAGTGCTGAATCTCCACTGGCTATTTCAGAGCTGAGATGGCCAGCTTATATGTGGGTACCTAGATCTAGATGCCCACTACACAGACTTCATTCTGGTGCATCAGCATAGACAAGCAGTTCATTGACGATACTGAAGCTCAGTCACGGGTAACTCAGTCACCAGCACAGGGATTAAATTGACTCCTAGGTATCTGCAGAGCAGACTTTTTCATCAGAGGCAGTCATCCAGGTTCCCACTATAGTTGGAGAGAAAGAGGCACTTCCAGGGGAGTTTCAGCTGACCTGCTTCAGGACAAACCAGAAAACACCTGAGAAGTATCTCTTTCTTCCCAATAGAGCTGAAGGGAGACAGAATAATCCATTCAGATGCAGATCTTCACACTTGTCAGCTGAATTGCATAACAAGTCTCCAAAAACATTTCAACACATTACAGTAGCAAAATGCTGGTAACATTGGAAGCTCCTCTGGGTGGAAGGCTGTTGTTAGCAGAACAGCTTGTTTGGGCCATACTGCAGCCCTGGACAAGCAAGCTGGCTGCTGGTGAATGGGAAGGAGCAGTGACTACAGCTGACAAAGAGAGGCAGGGACAGCAGCAGGGACTGACCCCTTTGCACAGTAGGCAACCATACCTCCCCTTCCAGCTCTCGGGCAGCAGGACGAGGTGGAGGGCTGGGCTCTACCTCTGTGTTGGGTCCTCTCCTTTCCCCCTCTCCCTGCTGGCATTGCCTGACCCTACTCTCTCCCATGGGGTGACAATGCCCAGTGCTGCCCACAGTACCCTGGGCCATCCCTGCTCCACCAGCTTCACTGTCTCAGGGCTGAGCTGCCAGTGAGGGGCAGAGTGCTGCAGCCCCTCTCAGTGCAGCCAGGTCTGAGGGAGAAAGCATGTCTGGGAAGTTCAGGGACTAAGTTAGTACCCTTTATTAAGCCAAGTAATAAAGCAAGTAGATGCCTGGGGAGAGAAGGTGCTTGGTGCTCTGGAATGTGTCTAAATAACTTATTTTTGGTCACTGATATTGGCTGCATTGTGAATATGCTTGTGTCATTCCTTGCACTTAGCTACCTGTGCAGTATGCTGGCAACACAAGAACAGCCTCACGCTCTGAAAAAATCCCCCCTGTCAGTACTTATCACAGTCATACTGAGCTAACATTACAGCAGCCTCCACCCTGCCCTGCCCTCGCCGTTTCCTTCATCTTTAGATCAGTTCAGGTATAAACATTATGACACCCTTGGAAACAGCCTGGCACCAAGGTGACGGGTCTTCAGTCCAGGTAGCCAGCTCGGAGCACCTCTGCCTTAGACAACAGCAAAGACAAGGGCAGAGGGTGCAATTTCTGGAAAGGGACACATGGTACTTCTGCATAACACTGGGCTCTCTCCTGGGGGTCCTGTCCCTAAGTCATTTGAGCTCTGGCTCTGTAAGCATGTATCCAAGGATTACCAAAAACCCTGTCTAAGAGTTGAATCCTTTTCCTTTGCAAAGGAAAAGTGTGGCACCAAATAGTACATGTTACCTAAAAAAAAAAAATTGCAAAAGAAACTCATATTGGTGTCTTGCGGAGGTGTTACTTTCTCTGCAGCCATCAGCTCTTCCAAACTGCATGCTGTACTCCCTGCTATTTTCAGTCTCAGGAACAAAAGAAACATTTCTCATATATAACAGTGATTTGCTTTGCTTTGAGTGTTGATTGCTGCCTCCTCTCAAAGAAGCTCCCTTCTTCAAATGAGTAAGTTTTGGCCAACCCCTTTCTCTTCCTGGCTCCTAAATGCCCATATTCCTGTTACAGGACATTCATTTACTGGGAGGGGGAGAGATTTGGGCAAGAAAAGAGCAAGGAGACTTGTTAAAATATTGAAATCAGTACTACTGAGCATGTCCTATAAACAGAAACATTCAAACATGAATTATCCACCACAGCATCCCTAATTGGTGAGAAGACACCCCACTTCTGGAAATGTAATGGAAATGGGCTGCCTGGTCCACCACTAGAAACATAATGCTCTGCTGTGCTGCAGTGTCACTTCTGTATGCAATCCCAGCTATGGCCAGCCTAGTACCTGGAAACCCAGGGGTAGAGAGTGGCTCCTGGAGCACACACCAAAACTGCGCTGGGTTCATGCCTCAGCCTTGCTCTTGTCCCACAGGGGCGGGCATCACACTGTCTTTCATACTCCACAAGTGTGGAAGCCGGAGCAAGAATAGGCAGAAATAAGTGGACAGCAGCTAAGAGCGCCTGTGGCTGTGATCAGAGCCTTTTGATACAATAAAGCTTGAAGGCTGGGAGCAAGTTAAAAAAAAATAAAAAGCTTTATCACCTCTTTCATGACTTTCAACAGAACGCTGACAAACATTTCACACACAGCAACTGAGACATTCCTCTAAACGTAGTTTCCTGGAGGTATCCTGTGCCCACTCACTTAACAGAGCAGCTAAGGCTCCGGTCCTCCTTTACGGCATTAATCTCATCTGCTTTTGTGCTGGTGTGCTCCCAAAGCATCGGGTTGCACTGATATGGGTGAGTGGGTATTGTATGTAAACCGGCATCCGGGGAGAAGTGCATAACTCAGAAAACAAAGGATCTGAAAACATACCAACGGGTGGGGGTGTTGCCTGATATCCCCAGGAAGGAAGACATGCCAAGGGAGATCCAAGAGAGCCTGTATTTTCTCTCTCCCAGAAAGGCTGATCCCAAGGCTGGGGCAATGACTTAGGAGGGAGGGGATATGTGGCTGCATCTTCAGTTGGTGAAACCTGACAGAGAGACTCTCAGCACAGCACTCCGGGGGGTCAGCCTTTGTTCTCCTCGCCTGCCAGTCCTCATTTTGGTACCCCTGCCTGGCCCCTAATGGTGTTCCCTTTGGTATTCCTTGACCACCATGCCTGGAGTAGTTTCCCCTTTTTCCTCCTTTTCCACTCCACACTGCAGGGTTGAGATGACTGGCTGAGATTCTTGCTGAGAGAGGATAAGACCCTCGCTTACAGGAGTGGCTCTTGGCAATAGATGTTCTGAGACAGCCATCCTGCCCTGGGGTCTGAGGCTGGTTTCTCCTGCCAGCAGTGCCTTGGATAAGAGGCTCTGCAGGGGACTGCTTCCCTGCAAAAAGCATTCCTGGGAATCAGGTTGCACACAAAAACTCCCTGCTCAGTGATACAGAAAATTCTGCTTTACCGTTCCGGGATCAAACACCACCGCAATGACACAAAGCAAAGCTGAGATCCAACATAAATCACTCCTCCCTTTTAGATTACATGAGAAAAACAAAGTGTTGATAGATTTTATTTTTCATCCACGAGCTTCATGCTGGTACAGATCTGTGTCCCCCACAGCTTGCATAAAAGCTGGCATAAACTCAATATTGTCTGTCCTGGCTAAATTATCAAAAATACAGTTGTATTCACAAGTTTAATCTTAATCAGACACATCCTATTGAACAATACAGCTGTGCACAAATCTGCTATTGACTGCAGAACCACGGCCTGAGATCAGCCACCAGTTTTGGCCAGTGTGTGTTATCCAACCAAGGCTAATCAGTAATCAATGCTCTGATTTCTCTTGAAGGAAATGGGTGGCAGGGGAGAAAAATATAAGGAACAATTGTAAGGTAAGGTCAAGTAATTGAACTCACAGCCTATTGCTCCTGAGTATTTTCTTGCACTTTAGATCAGGTCCCCAGGGCGGGCAGTTCTTGATCTCTGGGTGCCACAAATCCCAGTGTTGCCTCTTGGAGCTGAAAAGCTGCTGAGGTGCCATGTAGGTCCCTGGGAATCCCAGTCAGGCTTCAGGGAAATGTAACCAAGGAACATGGTAACACAAAGGCTTTGGTACTAGCCCTGATGAAGAATACCTTGCTGCAACACTGGGACAAAGAGCTTCTCTTCTGCACAGTTTCATCTTCTGGGGTGTTCAGTGCTTGGCAGCAAAGCTCAGGTGGGGGCTTCTAGTACTGCTCTGCTCTACAGACACAGCCATTTGCCACCAGCCATAGGCGTTACAATCTGTGGGGCCCTGTGATTTGAGGGGAGGTGGTCCATCTTCCTCTGGGCTCAAGCTGGAGACTGCTGGAAGTGCCATGCCAGTACTGATCTGAGTAATAGCTGCCAGATTCTACTTACAAATGGTTTATAAAGCCAACACCTCAGTTCTGTTTGCTAGTTCACCCTAAGTAAAGTTTGTTGCTTGACCATGATTATATATGACCACAACACTACTCAAATATCCTTCAGGGCAGCTCAAGCACTCATGTATCAGCAACCACAAGGGAAACCCATGCTGCAGTCCTTCCCTGGCTCAGTGTGAGTGTGCCAAAAAGGCCAATGCAGCCTTGAAAACACACAGAGAAATGGGATGGGAGAAGACGAAAATGCGTGTTTCATCAGGGTAAGGCTAGGGTCATGCTTTCAGCATGCACAAAATGTCTTTTCACTCAAATCCTGAAGACTCTCTTCCCTTTGGCAAGCCAGGAGCAGGGGAATTGCTCTGCGGATAGCAGCAGCCTGGAAGCACTTGGTTTCTGGCACAGGTAGATGGTGTGCCTGGAGGTCTGGTACTCCTCAGGCATGCACAGACAGCAGTGTGTCGCACCTTCGCACATGGGGTGCAGGACCCTGACACTGGGTGGAAATTATGGAGCTCTGAGCAACAGAGCTTGGTATCCTCCATTTAAAAGGCCAGCACAGTTCCAGGCACCTTCCCTTCACTTAGCACAGACAGTGAGTGCATGCAGGCCTCCTTCCACTGCTTCTTCCATCACGTTGTACGTTAAAGTGTGTGGGTTGCGCTTCTAATGTCGAGAACAAAACAGGCACAAGTATCCCCTTCGCTGGAGGCCCAGGACTGAGGTTCAGCTCTTCCTTCTTCCCACCAAAATCTTTTCTTGAATGAGTCTCCTGGTGCAACATTTGCCAGGAGTGATCAGGTCACTTCATCAACATGAAGGTGTCTTGTTTCCTCCTGCCCTACCTACTAATCTCAACAGATGCTTTAGGAAACATCGTAGTATCACCAGTGACGTTAAGCTCCCTAAGGGACATAGCAATGTTAATTTTGTGCATGCTTGCTGCATCTTGTGGTTAAGCAGCATAAAAATCTGTGACATAATGATACCCATTCAAGTATCTGTACTTAGGGAAAATGAGGGGAGAAGAGTGCACTATTCTGTTTAACTAAGGCAGAAATGTAAATGGGTGTGTTTAAGAGACCTGATAGCATTCCTGCTCCAGCCGCTTGCTTCTGTAAAACCGTGCAGTTTCTGCCTAATCTCGGTGGGCACACAACCACGCACAAACGCACATACCTATGTGCAAGCACGCACACACAGCAGCCCAGCCGCACCTGGCCTCGCGCTGCCTGCCACGCTTCTGCCTCTGTCGTTGCAGGATCTGTTAAAACTAGGCAGAAACGCAGGACTTGCAAGGTGTGAGGGTGCTGTTGGTAGCCAGGCAGGTAGAGAGAGAGAAGGCAGTCTCAAGCCAGGAGCACCACTGAAAATGATTTTCCATAGAAAATATACCATGGGATGTCTAGCACGTGCTGCTCTGTGACAGGACTCCCTTGCTTGCTTTGTGAAGCCAGATGTGAAAGATCTGCACTCTTTAAACGCTGCCTAGGTCAGCAGCTGCACTTTGTAGAGACAGAGCACTTGAGGCCATATATTTGAATCCTAGCCAGAGAGATTAAGTACTTGAGAACTGAAGCTGAAGGCCTAATGTAATTCATTTCATTATTCTCCCTTTAATTCTATCACAATAAAGAGTGGAAATCTCAGAGAATTGACTGGAAAATGCAGTCTACATAAAACAGAGTAGGAATTCTAATTCTTCTGATAAATGCAAAATAAAAATAACTCTTCAAATACCCAATCTTAAGCACACAGTCACGCATATACAGATCAACACACACACACTCCTCCTCACTCCTTTAACCAAAAATCCATCAGTTCATCCAAAGTTCAAATGGAAATTTCCACTGATGATTCAGACCAGCTGGCAGAACTCTTGATCTGTCTCTTGATCTGCTGCTGGGACAGTTTCTCTGTCTCACCTCACACCTTCATTTAACTCCTCTCCTGAGTTCAGATAAGCCCATGGGGACATCTGCCATCTCACTTGATGGTGACTAAAGATATTGCAAACCTGCTATGTTCACATGGATCTAAATAAGCAGCAGTGCTGGGTTAGAAGAAAGCATTACACTATTGAATGAAGTAGAGACTTCTATACTCCAGGAACCTCAAGCATAGATACTGTGCCCAGAGCTGGGAGGAGATGAGGTCTGAACTAGACAGCAAATAGTCAATTACCAAGTCTCTGGCCTTGATTATTTTTCTTCCAACCTTCCTGACAACCCAGGAGTTCCCGTAAGCTGGGGGAAGAACATTAGCATGGAGCCATTATTAGCAGCCAAATGGAGAAGGACTTGGCTGGAAGGAAGGAGGTTTACAAAGCTTCTATGGAAGCAGCATGGAGAGAAAGAGAGCATGTGCTTCAATTTGGATCAATAACCTCAACCTAAGGAGCTCCTTCCTAGCCCTGTTGTGCTCCTTTCCTCCCACTTAGCTGGCCCCTGAGTGGGAAGGGGCAGCAGGGTCTCTCATAGGAGACACTGGGCTCCCTGCTGCTCTCTGGACCCAGTCAAGCTCCCTGTTTTGCTTGGTAAACAAAAAGTGACAATCCCCAAGTGACAGCCGTACACCAAGGAAGGGTTTAGTGAAGGTTTAATTGCCAATTACCCTCTTCAGAAATGCCAACACAGCTTCAGCTAATGGTAGGAGCAATCTAGGAAAGTGTCAGATGTGAGGGACGACTCCTGGTGTATGCATGATACAACAAAGGGAAGCTTCAGCCTCCCCACAGCAGGTTCTTCTCCACTTGCAGGGTTGTTGCGTTGCCCAATAATCCTTTCCTTGTTCATTATTAACAAACTGCTGTAACAGACATTTGTTTGCACTAACGAAATACCAACTGGCACACAAGCAGCTCTCCTGAAGGCTGCAGTGTTTTTTCCAGGAATCGCTGGCTGCAGAGGGGACCTCGCCCCAGGGTAAAACCTAGCAGCTGCTGGGCACCAGACAGCGCCGCTACATTTCAGCCAGCGCGCAACACTCCAGCCTCCAGGACCTGCAGGGAGGTTCATTTAATCAGGCAGAAAATTCACTGTCTTTGTACTTACATTTTAAAAGGCAAAAGGAATCACTACAAATTTTGGCTCTGAACTTCTGCTTGGCACACAATACATCCTACCATGTGTGGGATAAGCTAAGGTGTATTCTTGGGAGGGAGGCAAAAGCCCATGCTGTACGTGAATGAAGGGATCCCACATATGCTATGGATTTGAGCAGTATTATTGCTGCCTCCAAGGCCTTACCAAGTTACTGGCTGTGATGTACACAGGGGTGAAGTGACCATGAGATCTCACATTACATGGGGTTAGCTTTTCCTCAGACAGACCTGAACTCACACAATAGATCTAAAGCTGTGTTGAACTCAAACTCAACTAAACCAACTCCAGTTCTTAACTGACAATCCAAATAAGAACTGAGTCCAACCCATAACAATTCACCTGTCTGATCAGCGGTGTGGCTTTACAAGAGCTAAAGGCAAAGGAAAGCAGCAATCCACGTGCATGATCCTGTCAAACAAAACACACATCCCGGATGCATTACATGACAGTCTGGCTTCTTTAGCAAACATAGCATCTGTCGCAGTCCTGTTCCAATTAAATAAAGTCCGCTGTTACATAAGAGTTGATAATCCTCAATCTCCGGAGTGGTTAATCTAGATGTACACATGGTTAAAACCTTTGCTGGCCTATTGAAATCTGACTTTCCTAACTACTCACTTATAATCATCAAGTAGAGAAATGACACTGTTGAGTCTACTACTGGTTAGGATGTATCCTGACCTTCCAGGACAGCACAAAATTTTGGTAGGTTTGCCCTAAATCTAACCATCATTCTCTTTACTTATCAAAGGGATTTAAGACTAATGTAATTAAAAAGTTGAAACAAGCAGTCCTACATTATTAATCAACAAGAGACTTGTCCAGAGAAGCCAGCATCATCTCCATTGCTTTCTATCATTTACTTCATTGCTTTCTATCTTCAGGAGCATCTGTGAACACAGATCCCAGTCAGTCCCTGAATAGGTGAGGTGGGATATGCCTGCGGGTGTGCAATGGAACCTCTATCTGCACAGGGGCTCTAGTAGGATCCTCTGGCAAGAGGCTTCAAAACAAAGAGATGTCTCTTAAAGTGCCATCAGGATGGGGAGAGCCGTGCAGGAACTGCTGAGGCAGCTCACGTCTCCCCTGCACCCTGGAAAACACGTGGAATGCAGTGCTGGAAGCAAATACCTTGGTCAGGCACCTGTCCATCAGCTGGGAGAAGAGCCTGCAGGACCCTGCTGCAGCACAGCAAGTGCAGCAAACCAAAGAACCAGCCCTGGGTCAGTTTAAGGGACCTGGTTGTAGGCAGCTTGGAGGGGCAAGGCTGGGGAGAAGCAAGCAGGACAGAGTGCAGGAGATGCTTAGAAAGGGGCACGCATGCATGAGACTGCACTGGTGAAGGCAGGGAGTCAGACATGTAGGAATGGCTAAATGGGAGGGAGGAGATGTGAAGTCCCCAAAAAAGCACCAAATAATGGAAGCTGAATAAGGCAACACATTATGGAGCATGCTGTGCATGAGGAAACCCTGCTCCAGGAGGATCTCAGCAAAGCTCAGCAGGCCTGTGCCAGCTGAAGGAGCAAACCACGCAGTTGACAGTTAATTACACGAAGGGAAGCCTTGGCTGACGCTTCCAAAAGAACAAGTCAGTCCTTACAGAGAGAGGCCTAAAGGCAGGGAGGAAAGCTGCACCCAGGCACTTGTGGGTGGAGGGGCTCCACTACCTGAGGCCACATGGGAAGATTACTTCTCCCTCCACCACAGGAGATGCCACGCCTGGCTGCGTGCCCTCCACCCCAGGATCTCCATCACTGAATGCTTCCAGAGGTTAGTGGAGTCCCTTGGTCAGCTTTATCTGATCAGATGATGTGAGTGGAGTGCGTAATGATGCAATCCTGCAGACAACAGAAGAGCAGAAAGATGCAAACTCTGACTATCTGGGCAGCGAGATTTTGCTGATGTGCTGAGCAAGCTGGCTAACCTGCTCTGGTGTACTAGTACAGCCTCGAATGTACAGGCAGTCCTGGCTTCTGCCACGGGGCTCAGCCCATCGCCCACTTCGGTCACACACAAAAGCCTTTCATCTGAAGCAGCACCTGGGGCAGTGCACAAGCTCAAAAGCGGTTTCTTTCTATCCAGGATTCATTTTAAGGCTCTGTATATCTTCTGGCATAGGGATTTATCTTACTTTAGCAAAACTGGCAAAAAATTACATGTTTTTCCCATCACTGCAAATGCCAAGGAGTGTCCAGACCATGGAAGCTGTTTCAGGGCAAGGTCATCCAGCCACGGTTGGCTTCAGCTCTCCTTGTCAAAAGTCTTTGCCAACCAAGAGAAGTAACTACCATGTAACTCACCATCCAGCTCAAAAGAGGGATTTCCCCCCGTCAGTCCTCTTTCTCCCTCTATCTTTAGATGTCAATAGTTACTGCGCAGTCCTTTCCACAGACTTCAGCATATTTTTGGATATCAACCCACAAGCCCTTTGAGGCGGAAAAGCATCCCCTCTGGTGCATTTTATGTGTTACCTATGTAAATTGGTAGATCTCAGGTGATCAGAGAAGCAGAGGGCTGACATGGCCAGCAAAATGAACACTTCCACCAGGAGGCTGCCCTGGCCCAGGTAGGAGAGCTCTCGAAGTCTGCATGTCCTGCTTGGCACAGGACAAGCAAACACTGCTAGGCTCTGCCTTCCTTTCCAAGAAAGGACAGAGGAATTAGCTTCCTTAAAAGCTTGTGGTGTTAGGGAAGAAAAAAAAAAAAGAAAAAAGAAAGCCTTATTTGCTGTATGTATAAGACACAACGATAAAGATACAACTGCACTCACCAAAGTTTTCGTTGATAGCATGCCCTCCAGCAAGCTGCCTTCCCATTGCACAACAGGTTTATCAACAACAGAAGGCTAACAGGGCCCTGCACTAACCACATCATCTTCTACATCTGCTGCTTCCACGGAAGTCAAGAGCCACAACCGTCCGCTGTAACATTTTTCAAAGGAACATGGCAGTCACACACTGACACAGCCCATGCAAAGACAAGACCAAGATGGCCACGCAGCAATCACACACTGTATGGGGTTTGTGCGGCGGGGTTTTTGTAGCGGCAGAGGGGCTACAGGGGTGGCTCCTGGAAGAAGCTACTACAAGTTTTCCCAGCTCCAAGTCAGACCCACTTCTGGCCAAGGTCAAGGCAATTAGTGACCCTGATTAACATATTTAAGAGGGCAAAACAAAGAGACCTGCAGAACGAGAGAGGAGTGGGATGTGGGAGAGACAAGCAGGCAGACACCACAGTCACTGCAGAAAGGCAGGGAGGAGGTGGCCAGAGCAGAGGTTCCCCGTCAGCCCATGGGGAGAGGGCAGGCTGTGCCCCTACAGCCATGGACAGTTACATGGGAGCAGAGACCCCCCTGCAGCCCAGGAAGGGTCCTACGCCGGAGCGGGCAGCGGCACTGCAAGAAGGCCATGACTCTGTGGGAAGCCCACGCTGGAGCAGGCTGCTCCTGAAGGACTGCACCCTGTGGGAGGGACCCACGCTGCAGCAGTTTGTGGAGGACTGTTTCCCATGGAAAGGACCCCACACTGGAGCAGGGAAAGAGTGTGAGGAGTCCTCCCCTGAGGAGGAAAGAGTGGCAGAATGTATGATGAACTGGCCACAATGCCCATTCCCCATCACCTTATGCCGCTAGCAGGGAGGAGGTAGAGAAATCGAGTGAAGCTCAGCCTGGGAAGAATGGAGGGGTAGGGGGAAGGTGTTTTTAAGATCTGGGTTTATCTCTCTTTGTCCTACTCTGATTTGATCGGTAAATAATTATTCCCCCTCCCTCCTCCAAATCAAGACTTTTGCCTGTGACTATAATGGGTGAGTGATCACTTCCTGTCCTTGTCTTGACCCACGAACCTTTCCTTATATTTTCTTCTCCCCAGCGGGGGCAGGAGTGAACAAGCGGCTGTGTGGTGTTTAGTTGCTGGCTGGGCCTAAACCACAACACATACTCATCAACAGTCCATACAAAGACAAGACCAAAAAGACCTGTGACAGCAGTTACAGCAATAGCCCTTCCATCAGCTTAAGACAACCCTGGAAAGGGAGATTGCTCACTAATCAAAGATCTGTTCATCAGCCAGACCAGGAGGCAGCATTCAACCTGTGAAAGCAGCGTTGCCATTTTCAAAGAGGGGAGGTAGCCTGGTATTCAGAGGATAGATCTTCAAAGAGTCACCCTCTGAACTAGAGAGAGGCAGTGCAGTTGGAGTACAAAATATCATCTGAGTGGGAGCCTTGGAAGAACCAAAAGGTCACAAAACACTAGCATGCTTTGGAAGGAAGGGTTCCTTAACAAACTCAGTGGAGATGAGCAAGCCTGGCTGCAGCCAGCCAGCTGAACACAGGCAGAAGCGAGGCTATCTAAATTTTATCTTAAAGAGAATGGACTAGCAAATCTATTTCTGACATTTCTTACAAAGATCTTTCATAAATGTTCGTCACTATGTTATCCATTTTCAAGAGCACAGACAATACTTTGCATTTTTAAAAGCTTGCACTGTTATCTAAAATTTTCTTGAAAATCAGAAAGGTGACTCCAAGATTCCTATTTAGTACTAAAGCAATTCTCACCAATGGCTGGAGAGAGCCTAAAGTAAGACACCCATACATGACTTGAGTATATCCAATGAAAAACACCCCATAGCACTGCAGAATCTTTAAGAGGCATCTTGAGACCTGCAATTGCAGGAAGGGAAAGCTGATTCTGCTTGGGCTCTGTCAAAGGAATCCATCAGGCTGACTGTTTGATTGTGTTTGGAGAAGACCAGTCCTTAAGAACCAAAGAGAACCTCTGGCATGCACCAAGATAAAGGTTTAACACACCTGCAAGCACGCGCACAAGCAGCACTAATAGGAAGTCACCCACTAGTGGCAAATTTATCATTCTGAATACATACTGAGGGAGAAGAAGTATTACTTCCCTGCTGATGTTACATCAACCACAGAAGCTGGCAAGGACAGATCAGGCTGAGTCTCTCCCATTATACATTCCCTTCAACTGAGCTACAATAAAGACAGTAGAAGACCAAGTATATCCAATTACATGCTTGACTAGGGTACTTTAATTTCTGCTGCTTTAAATAAAACTGAACGTGCCTCCACACCTTCTCTCCCAGGCTTGCTCCATAGATCCTGTGCCCCCGCACATTAACTACGGCAGGGAAGAAGGTACTTTTGTGATTCCAGCTCTCATGGTGCAAAAAGACTTTTCCCTACATCAAAGCCAAGAAATTTCTTTTTTTTAGGCCTGTTCATGAGATGGAACAGATGCACAAGAAAAACCACACAAAAGAATAATTTTCTTCTGGAAAGCCAGCATAACTAAAGCAATTCAACCTTACCATGCAACCTTCCCTCTACCTCATACAGATGACTTGCAGAACAAGTTTTGCCATTTGCTTTTCTTTACACTGAGATGTGTTTATAGGTTAAAATCTTGATATTAAAGGGGACTTAAATCGGTTCAAATAGGAGACATATGACAAAAAACCTGCCTTCCTTGACAACATCAAATAGGGAGGACAGAAAGAATAGTCTCTGTGAGAAGACTGCCAACAGGGTTCTTTCTCTGCCTTTGCTAGGACTTGAATGGAAGACAAAACCTTTCCCCCTTTTTGCATACAAAACCCACACTGCATTTCACTTTCCTGAGGAACACTCAGCAAGTACCGAGCTCAAGGGAAGGCAGAAGCTTTTGACATCATCCTATCCCTACACTTTATTTTAGGGAGAGACAACAGAGCAGCATGTACATCTCTCCAACAATGAAGATCCTCCAGCAGAGAGGGCAACGATAAGAACAGTCCTCTCCCTCTGAGCACACAAAATTACCCTGTGTTAACCTCTAGTAAACACAGCTTCAGGCTTCCAGATGCTGCCCTGAAAAAGTGCTGAACAAGCTCCAAAGGCATCCACCCCTCCCTACGGACTTACAGTGTCAACAGCTGAAGACTGCACAGTGCTACTGTCTCCTATTCTACAACTAGGCACGACCTTCCTACCATCCAACATGCATCCTACCATGAAATGTGATGTATACTTGATTATCATGTTCAGGAGGGCATTTACCTGTGTCCCATGGGGGCTTTGAAAGCAGAAAGTCCTACTGTCATCACTGTAAGTTTCCATATCTGAAGGGTCCTCAGGGAGAGATATAGCACTAGAGGCATGGCTGTATTCATCCCTCGGCCAGAAAGCAAACAACCATTCCCATTTCTTAGGTGCCAGAGCAACAAAACAGCCTTAGCTCTCCCTTTTAAATATCATTATTCAGAAGGAGCTTTCACAGTCTAACCAGGGGAAAAAAAAAAATCCAAAACACACTATCTGAAGACTAAGAAAGTCTTTTAACTTTTTAAGTCTTATTTTAAAGCTCAGGAGTTAACCCCAAAGCTCGTGATTCTGCCAGAAACTATAATTCTGATTCTACATGTTTACACAGTAATAGCTTCCCCTCCCCCCCCCCAATAATCTATTGATAAGTGCATAAGCAAGAGCAGTAAGAATTTAGAATGACTACATGGACTACTACTGGCACTAAAGCTGGATTTTTACAGCATTTGCTCTGCAACATTTACAAGAATTAATTGTTCACTTGAGTATTTGCAGAAGCTCCTCACATGCCATTGCAGGCAAACCACAACTTCATGTATACAACCCCAAAATGCTTGGTACACACCCATGTCTTTCACAGGTCACTCCATCAATTCCATTCGTTCTTAAGTACTTCCAAGGACTTTTAAGTATGTTGGACATTTTCCTTCTTCAGTGCTTGGCTAAACTGGGAATGTTTGCTAACTTCAGTCATGTTTTGTAAACTAGGCCCCTCCAGATTCCCAACCACTTCTTAATCCAAGAGTTCCCTCCTAAACTGAGCCTCTTCTCAGCACAAGTTAATGGTGTTGCTAGAAAGTCGTCGTACTTCACTTTCCCTCGTGGTCATCTCTACTTTTCTGGGGCGGGGAGGGAAGGGGGCTGCCAGGTCCTTAAACAGACTGTGTCCCTCATGATTATTTTAAGCAGGCTGCCACCACAGAAAAAAGCCCTGGATTCTCCACCCTGGTTCCCAGCTGTGGTTTCCTGCCCTTGCAGCTCCTGGGCAGCAGGTACATGGCACTGGGGAACGGAGACAGCCAAATCCATTTCAGACACGGCAATCCAGCACAGCTTCTCCTCTGCAGCACTGTGTGGTTGCATGGATTGCTACTTTTTGCAGCTATCCTCGCTTATCTTGATGTGGAATAATGATAAAACCCAAACACAAGTTTTTGTTTCCTACTGCTTTGCCCTGTTTCCACTACTGACATCAGTGTTGCATTTTACTTCTCCCCTCCAAAAGACTGTCCCCGCTTCTGTGAGCTCTAGAACATTTAGATGAAAGTCATTATATCACCATTCTTCACTTCCCAAGGTAGAAACCCATGCAGCATTAGAAAACAAAACTATGAAACGTTATTTAAAATATATACTGCAAGTATATAAACAATCACCTTCTCATTATGCATTTGGGAAGTGCAGAATTGTTTCAAACTCCAAACAACCCCACTGAGCATGTTCTGAGAACACAGCTTTTGCTGAAATTTGAGTTTCAACCACAAGAAAATGTCACATTGCGTTAGCCCAATCCTGCCTTATGTCACTAAGGTTAATCCTCCACTTCAGCTCCCTGCCATGCAGACTCAGAGGTGTGCGGAGAGAGGTGCTTCAGAACTGCCCCTCAAGAGTCCTCCTGACTGAACAAACCTGCTGGCATCAGTTGCTGTACAAAGAATGCAGCCACACACATACCAGTGCTGGTATTTTCTGATCTGTCTTTTATCCAGAGACACGTCTCTCTCCATTCTTTTCCCCCTCATGTTTCATTAGATCAGCTAGTTTGCTTTCGTTTGGCTGAAAACTGTTTTGACAAAATACACCTTCAGACACTCCTTATTCCACTTCAGTTATACAAACACCTGCTAACCTAGCCCTCACGGCACAGTCACAATAAGAAACTATTTCCTGCCCCTCTAACCTGTTGAGATATTTTTAGTTGAAATTGAACGCACATACCTGTGGCAGGTGAGGCACCAGTGAGAACGTGGGTGTGGCGAGACCTTTGCTTTTCTGGTGCCAAATGTTTCTACAGTTTGTCATTCCAAATCAGGGGAGGTGGCCAGCTGTCGAGGAGTCACTCCTCTCAAGGAGGCTCTGCACCCTTTTACAAGGGGCAGCTCTACTTCTCATGTTTTTCTTGTGACTGCAGAAGGATGGAGAATCTTTAATCCCATCAAGGGGCAAGGCAGAACCCCTCTGCTGTTGCAGCCTTCCACATGGGAAAGAACACAGACACTAGAGACTCCACCAATTAAAGAAAGACTCATACTACCTCTGAAAGGAACAACCCTGCCCTACCTCCTCCAGCAGTAAAATGCTTTTTGCATCACAAGACTGGTTCAGAACTTGACTCTGCCTGCCACCCGTTACATGGCTGGGAATAAAAGGTTTTCCAGAGACCCAGTAGCTTCAGAGGGATTTAATCTTCATTTGCTGATAGCAGGACCAACCCTATCCTGCTTCTGAAGGACAAGAAATTTTGTCCAAGAATCCAGCAGGACAGCAGACCAGTTGAGAGAGTTCTGTTGCTCCATGGGGAACAAGTATTTGCATCTCCACCCACACCTTCACTCATTTAATTCCCCCTTCTCTGGTGCATTCTAGGGCTGTTTCCTCTTACCTACAGGGAATCCTACCAAGGGCCCTGCAGAATTAACATTCTCATTATTGGGCTTCCAGACCTGCCTCTCTGCACTAGGACCCATGAAGATGCACTCTCTTCCTGCTTTATAAGAATGCTCTTAGCAGTCACATGCCCAAGATCCATACACTTACATGATCCTAGGCCACCTTAGAGCTACCAAACTTGAAGGTGACTGGAAGATTTGCTCAAATTGCTACAAAAAGAATCCCCAAAACAAGGATGAAGTAAGAAAACCGGCACTCTTCTCACACCAGACAGCATGTTTGTTTCTCACAAAGACAAAACTGTTTTAAGACTTGGGAAACATGTTTTTAGTGTTTTCTTTAACCATGCTGCATCCTTTGTAATTTTGCAAAGTGTGCTGCCCCAAACAAAAGTATAAAAGCATTCTGACTAGCGTACATGTATATATTAATGTTGACATGAAGTAACCACTGGGCTCACCTTTATGGCAGTATTTTCTGCTTTCCATTTGGATCTAAAAAGGAATCTTTTAAACAGTTTTTCATGTTGCAGAAAATCCAGTTTTTAAGTGGTTCTAAATGACATCAAATTTTCACATTGAGTGATCATGAAGGAGCTTTTCACCCTTCTCTGCCCACCAGCAGAAGTGTCCAGTGTGAAAAATTTTATTGCCAATAAGAACTAGCACTAACCTTCTAGTTTGACATGGAGAAGTACATTTAGTCCATTCTTGCAAGAGTCTACTTATATGGCACTGAACTCTGCCTAAGACAGAAATAAATAGGGAAACACAGAAAGAGCCTCTATGATACCGTTTTTTCCTTCACCATCCATCTCCTGAGCTGCTTTCCTATGTAAATACCACCCTCTTGTGTTGGTTTCTAAGTACTACAAGAGCCAGCCACAAAAACCCAAACCAAAGCTCAGACCTCTCAATCACAGAATCAATAAGGTTGGAAAAGACCTATAAGATCATCTAGTCCAACCATCAACCCAACACTACCATACCCACTAGACCATGTCCTCAAGTGCCATGTATACATGTTCCTTGAACACCTCCAGGGATGGTGACTCTACCACATCCCTGGGCAGCCAGTTCCAGTGCCTGATCACTCTTCCAGTAGTTTATCCTAATGTGTGATCTCACTGACACAACTGGAGGCCATTTCCTCTTGTCCTATCACCAGTTACCTGGGAGAACAGGCCAGCACCCACCTCCCTACAGGCTAAACCACCCCAGCTCCCTCAGCCACTGCTCACAAGACTTGGTCTCCAGAGCCTTCCCCAGCTTCATCGCCCTTCTCTGGGCACACTCCAGCCCCTCAGTGTCTGTCTTGTAGTGAGGGGCCCAAAACTGAACACAATACTTGAGGTGTGGCCTCACCAGTGCCCAGTGCAGGTGCACAATCACTGCCCTAGTCCTGCTGGCCACACTGTGCCTCATACAGGCCAGGATGCTGTTGGCCGCCTTGGCCACCTGGGCACACTGCTGGCTCATATTCAGCCGGATGTCAACAAACACCTCCAGGTCCTTTTCTGCCTGACAGCTTTCCAACCACTCGTCCCAGAGCCTGTAGCACTGCCTGGGGTTTTTGTGACCCAAGTGCAGGACCGGGCACTTGGCCTTGTTGAACCTCATACAGTTGAACTCAGCTCATCGATCCAGCCTCTCCAGGTCCCTCTACAGCACTCTACCCCCAAGCAGATCAACACTTCCACCCACCTTAGCGTCATCTGCAAACTTACTGATGGAACACTCGATCCCCTCATCCAGATCACTGATAAATATGTTAAACAAGACCAGCCCCAAAACTGAGCCCTTGGGGACAAGATCTCCTTGATCTTGCCAAGCTAAATTAGAGATTCTGGATTGAATTCTAGCCAGCGAACAGCCTAATTCTGCCAAAACAGGTTCTGTGCTGGGCCGCTCTTCAGCTGACATATCTAAGGTACCGATGTCACATCTGAATCCCTAAGACTGACCTAAAAGGATAACCTTCTGGCAGAGCCCATACTCAAAATGAGCAGGACAGGACAGGTCAGTGACAGAGACAAGGAAAACCAGGTAACTTTAAAATTCAGCAAAATATATTTGGAGTTCTCCACATCACAGATCCCTTTACTAAGGCAAGGACATCACAGCTCTGCTGTGGAAACTCAGTTGGCTTTTTTAACATTTTCCTCTCTTTCTTCTCACAGACCTATGTGACCCCAGATGCACTCAGTGCATCTGAGCAGCAACACATGCTGCAGTAGTGGGAAAGCTGGACCCCCCACTGCACCCCTTTGAATGAACAGGACCAGACTACAGCCGCTTTCAGGTCCAGAGGTGATGGTCTGGTGTCTCTGGAAGGAAGATTGATCCCATGGTACCACAATGGGCCAAGCTCCAGCTGCAGCTGGTGAAGGAGAGGAAGTTGTTTTCCAGGTGGACGTGCCCAGTTTAATAAGTAGTTCTGAAAAATAATCCACTGGAGATGACTTGGTAAGCCATCTCTGCCAAACTCACGTAGCCATAAAGAGAAAGATAAAGTCTTTCCAAATACTGGACTAGAAGGCTTTCCTTTTCTTCTTTTTCCCACCCACTACCTTATTCCTGACACCAATAGCTTCTTCTGTGTCATCATCATCATTCCGAGATCGTTTCTTCTCTCCCTGCTCACGTAGCTCCTGCAATGCAATCAAGAAATTGACCAACAGTTCAGGCACCCGAGGAAATTCAGACTATAACAGCAAGCAGAGGGACAAAAAGCCAGCACCCACCATTCGAGCAAGTCTCTGGGCCTCAGCCACACGCTCTGTCAGCAACATAACTTCTTCCTCCTGCATGGGAAATGCTGGCAGCTTCTTGCCAATCAAGTGTTCAATGCGCTGGAACAGCTCTACATCGTACCTGAGAAAAGGCAAGATGCCAGCTTGAATCAGCCCTCCCGAGAGTGCTTCAGCTGTCACCATCCACAGACATCACCCCTTATCTCCAGCCCCAACATGCTGTTCACTTGTGCTGATGGTCTCACAAGCAACTCTTAATTGCATCCAAATGATGCCATCATTTGGAATAGCTTCACTGATTTATTTAGCTCATCTCTAGTCTGAAGTATTCAAAGACTTTTTTTGGTTTAGACAAATACTTCAGTATTTATGAAAAAGCACGTTTACTTAAGCTGCATTATACATTACAAAAACGTATGTATATTATACAATCAAGTTATAAACAGTTAGTTCTGCTCATTACATGTCTGCTTCTAGAATTTATCCTAGACCTTTCTCCCTCCCCACCCTGGGCTTTGAATTCTGTCCCCTTTAACTAAATAAATCCAACCAGCACCTCAAAATAAGAAGTAGTATTTTCTTCTCACCCAGGACGGTATGAGTCATCTTCTGCTCTGAAACACAGCTAGGAAGAACAAGTCTGCCACATTTTAACACTTACTGTGTGACAAAAGTGATAGATTTGCCAGATCTCCCAGCTCGAGCTGTTCTCCCAACACGATGAATGTAATCCTGAAAACAATTTTCTTGATAAGATACATGCATCAAACAGAACAGGAGTTATGGGAAATCAGCCTATGCAGTTCTTCTTTAGGAAAGAACAAGAAAATGGGGAGAAAATACAGCCAGGATTAAATACTTGGGACTGTGTACAGCACTGGTATTTGAGACGATGCTGCATTATAAAGGCATATATTTGGTTTTAACATTTGAATTCTTCTCTTTCTAAAGAAAAAGACCAATTATTCAAGACTGCAGGACAAAAGTAGTGATACATGACTATGCTAATGAACTATCACTTCCTCGGAAAGCTAATATTTAAAGTGAGCTAAGGCCTGCATGGTCAGTCTTGGGATCTAGTGCTCTACACAATCTGTCTTCCAGACAAACCCTCTGGCAAGTAGATTTAAATTTGGCAAGCACAGCTAAAAGGGGGATGAATGAGAACAATTTAGAAGCATCTGATCTATTGAACACCTTCTATTTATATGGTTCAAGGCTGTTTTCTAGGTTTTATACTGCACTATGGAAGTTAAAATACTCCCTTCTCCATGCAGGATCTGCGGAGAAAGGAAGCATCGTAAGAAAGGATTTTATTCTCTGACATGGTTAGGTGTGAGGGAGGAGCACAAAAACTGTAACTATTACATCCCATCCCCCCCCCCCCATTTTTAACTTTTGTCCTTTTAGCACATCAAAAGCAGTTTCTTCTACTTTTGTCTGTTCATAACACGTAGCTGCTTTGGTGATTATAAGGAACAACAGCAATTCCCGAAATGCATGTTAATGGTATGCTTTCTGAAACCAGGCTGGGAAACAAAGTCACACCCCTAAGATAGTACTATACTTTCTATAAGGTAGAAGTTCATAACTCGCCTTTTTCCAGTTTGCTGTACTTTTGTGATATGAAGCTGAAAAATATTAAAAGACATCTTTCCTGATCAAACCCTCACTGAACCTAAGGGAGGAATGTTTACTTTTTTTTCCCCTCCAACACAGTTTAAAATGTGAAGGCAGACCTGGATCACAGGAACAGAGATGACTACCTGAAACTAGTAATATGTTAAAACTATTCTCAAAGTCTAGAAGCCCTTTCAATGTAACGTGGCAAATACATACTCTGAGCAGAAATACAAAGACACAGAATGTCCCTCACTTCCCCTCTTCACTTACAGGATCAGTTCTACAATCCAGACGAGGCCACCCAACCAAACTGCAGTACCAACTCAATTGCAGAAGCTGAACTACATCTTTTAATCTACAGAAGTGTGAACTAGACCTTCAGTCAGAACAGAGAGAAGGTGTCTTTGTTCCTTTGTCTAGCTTCGCTATGCCTCCCGGTGACCAGCTCTCAGCTGGCACACAGACTAGCTTACCTTAGAGTGCGTAGGAATATCAAAGTTTATCACCACATCTACATGTGGGATGTCCAGACCTCTGCTTGCAACATCAGTAGCCAGCAGAATAGAACGTGCCTTTGCCTTGAACTTGTTTAGAGAGCCCAAGCGTTTATTCTGGAAGAGGAGGACAAAAGGGGAATGAACAATGCTCATTCTGGTTAATACACTCTTGTTAAAACCCTGGTACAAGGGAACTGGGGGAGAAACTCCTTGAAATCTCACTCCTCTAATTCCTTTTTGAAGTGTTACAGAATCAGTGGCAGCATTCCCGTTAGTTACATTTCTAAGGATCAGCCCAGTCCACTTCTGCATGGTTGTTGTGACTCAGTAAGGTGCAGTCCACTTCCCAAGCAACAGGTCTGCTGTCTACTCCATTCTGTGGGGTACTCCGTACCTGACTCATCTGCCCATGGAGAGGAATAGCGGTGAATCCCAGGTTGCGGAGCAGTAGAGCAGTCCTCTGAGTATTGTTACACGTACTACAGAATATCATGAAAGAGTTTCCAGCCAGTTCATTCAAGATATAGACCAGATAGCTGTCCTATAAAGAAAAAGAAAAAACCCAAAGAGACCACATGTGTCACATTAAAGAATTAGTATAAGCCAGAGATGATGACATGTTGGCCAGATGTGGGAGCAGCAAGACAAGACACAATCAGAAGAGGGAGGAAACGGAAGTGGCATTACCTTGAATTTTGAGGGGATGAAAATGTAGTACTGCTGTAGTTTTTCAACTGTCTGATATTTGGAAGAAACAGCACATTTAACAGGATTCTTTAGAGCAGCACGCTGGAGTTTTTGAACCTGGGAAGATCAATGTAAGTTAGTACCAAATGGACAGAGATCTTGTCAGAAACCTGTATCATACAATCTAGTCAACAGTATAGCCTGATGGAAGGAGAACTAAAGCAAAGTACTCTGCTCTCACCTTTTTAGTCATGGTAGCAGAAAACAGGAATGTCTTCCTGTCTCGAGGAATCACTTTTAATATCTTATCCACCTGTAAAGAGAAAGGAAATGGAAATGCTGAATACAACAGCAATCAACACATAAGCCTCCTCCAGATACAGTGATCATCCGAACGAAGAGTAACACGCGTGTAACTCAGACTCACAGTAGGAACAAATTTCCCCTCTTCTACAGGGAAGGTGTAGGCTGATAGCTTGTTGACAATTAGGGAGTGGGAACTCCAGAAGTCCAATAGCAGTGCAAGTATCAGGCAATATTCCTGCAGGAACGTGCATGCAATTGTGTTCTACAGCAACCGTGCCAATGTCAGGCACTCCCGAGAAACCAGTGCATTTCAGAGATAAAATGCCTCCTACTGTCTTGCTAGTGCCCTGCAGAACTCTGCTAAGTTCTATTTGCAACATCGATTTCTGTGCAATTATGAGATCTTAGTTACTATTTGCTATTAATTTCTACAGAAAAGCTCAGCATTTCCTATGTGATTGTATGAAGTGATTTTAAAGACTCATCTGGCATTCCAAACTCTTCTTTCAGCAGATTCCTACCTCTGTCTCAAAATCCATGTTAAGGATCCGGTCAGCCTCATCCATCACTAGGAACTTCAGAGCTCGTAAGTTGAAGCCCTTTGTGTTCTCCAGATGATCAACTAGACGGCCAGGGGTTGCTACAAACAAAATCAGGAGAGCAAATTTAGAGTGAAAGCAAAAGGAAAAGATCCAGAGAGGCAGGAGTCACCCATTACAGAAATGGGATTCTTTGCTCAAGAGAAGGAAAGGCAGATTGCTTTGTGGGAATGACTCATTCACAGGATATCTTCAAGGTGTTTTGAAACAAGACTAATGGAGTCAGAGTCTCAGAAGAATGTTCTCTGTCCCCCTCCCCCCTAAAAACAAAAAGCAAAACAAAACAGACAAGTTGTCCTGAGAAGGACAAGACCAGCATTTTGAATACTTGAGGAGAAAACCCAAGCCAAAGGCAGTCTAGCAGGAATGCTTTGGAATGAGCCTGTAGCAGCAAGGCTACGGGTGTATGCTTCAGAAACATTAACAAGCCAGTACTCAGATCTCAGGACAAAAGCAAATGAAAGATGTGCTCTCACTTCTCTTTTAAATGCACAAAACCTTTTGGCATTCCTTCTTTGGACAACTACAGTTTGATAATATTCATACCCCGTACCCCCAGCACATTAACTTACCAATAATAACATGTGGTTTCTTGGCTAAGGCCAGAGATTGAGACATTGTGTCAATTCCACCAACAATAACAGCTGTAGGACAAAGAGAATATAGTGAATCTCTCAGTGCAGCACCAGGAAGCCCCTGGCACCACAGTGTTTCGTCCTAGTCCCTGCCTCACACAACAACTGAACAAAAGAAAGGCTACTTATCTTTATGAGAATTCAATTTACCTTAGCACACCTGACCCTACCAGGCCTCTTATGCCATACAGTTAAGTACTTACTGGCCCCAAGTATTTCACTTTCACAGTTGAAGAGGTAAAGGCAGAATCTATTCCTTGCAGCTTAGCTCAACTAGAAAAATGTAGGAATTCTAAAAATACCTATAAAGCTTTTATGTTTGTAGAGAATAGCTAAAAAACCAATACAGACAGTCTGAAGGTGAGATTAAACTACATCACACTACAGAGTAGAGCTCTATGCAATTTCACTGGACACAGGCTTGCTACTGAAAAGATGGAAGTAGAAGAGAATCTTTAACTGTCGCAGACAAACCGTTTGGACATAAACCGCAGAAGAGCTGCGGACCAGTCCATGAGGAAAGACCATCCAGTCTTTCTTTCCCCAACATAGTACCAAATCTCTGCCTTCCAACATCACAAGCTTTTCTTACTTTTTGTTCAACTCTCCATACAAATACTCTCTACTTATCCCTTTGCAATCTAGAGCTGACAAACACCAGTCTTCAGGAAAACTGCTCCAATACCACAAAGCTACTTACTACTGTGGACACCAATGGAGGATCCAAGAGCTTCAAACTGCTCTGAGATTTGGAAGGCCAGTTCCCTTGTTGGTGTGAGGACAAGAGCAAACAATCGCTGAGGTGTTTCCAGCAACGCCTGAAGAATCGGCAAAGCAAAGGCTCCTGTTTTTCCAGAGCCAGTTTCTGCCAGTCCAATGATATCTCTGCCTACAAAGGAAGACCAAGGAGGACAAAAAATGTTACAGATCCAGACCAGAGAAAAAAGTGCTTTAAAGACAAGAAATCCCCAATGATTAAAAAAACCCCAACAAAAACAAAACACCAAAAAACCAAGGAAACACACAAAAGGTAAAGAACAAAGGGTCAAAACAAAGAATTTCTGAACATCTCTACAGCATTTGTAGAGTACAACTTCACGTGTAAAATAATTACAGTATTGATCCAGAGAAGTTCCCAGAGAAGTATTGCCCAGAGAAGTTGTGGATGCCCCATGTCTTCAAGGCTAGGCTGGATGAAGCTCTGAGCAACCCGCTCTAGTGGAGGGTGTCCTTGCCCGTGGCAGGGGGGTTGGAACTAGATGGGCTTTAAGGTCCCTTCCCAACCAAACCATTCTGTGATTCTATGACCCTTTCCATTGTCTAGTTAAACATCAGCCAATACACACGTTTTTGTGTAAACTTCATGTTCAAAAAAACTTTATTATTCAACACTCTCATCCCTGTCACTTAATACTCACTGAGCAGAACTCATTCACACAGAGCTCCTGGGACATCCCTAGATTCAGGACCAGAGAAGCACAGAGCTCACCTTGGAGAGCCACTGGAATAGCCTCAACTTGGATCTTTGTTGGTGTTTTCCATCCTAACTGGTCACAAGCTTCACACAGGACATCTGTCACTCCCTGAACATTGGAGAAAAGGGAAACAGACCTCACCAAGGAGACTTAACTTAAATCATAATTAAATTAAATACATGCTGCAACCCAGCCAAGCTTGTCTCTAGCAGAGACAAACCCCATCAGGCCAGCAAACCGACTACATGGAAGGGCAGGCTGCGCACAGCAATCCCCACCTCCATCAGTAACTTCGTAGGTTTGTTCAAAGCTGTCAGAGGTGACTGCCATCAGTAAGAAACTAGTCATTTTTTCCCCAGTTTACACGAGGAACTTTCCAAACACACAGCTGTCTCTCTTCCTGTCCGTGAGTATCCCGTGGGGGCGGGAAAAGGAGAACGCCTAGGCAAGTTAACCCAAGGGAAAATACAAGAATCCGGCTGAGGCGCGCAGACCGGAGCAGCAACGCCCACCTCACCGGAGCGGCCTGAACTCCCCAGACCTCCTGCCCAGCACAGCAGCACGCCCGCAGGCGGACGGACAGAGGGACGGCGGCGCACGTCTCCGTGCTCCGGTGGCCCCGCGTGGCCTGGCGCCGCCTGCAGCCCGCGGCGGGCCGCAGCCCGGGTCCGCGCCACGCCAGGCAAGCACGGCGGGATGGGGCGGCGCACGGCCTAGCGCCCGGGGCCGTGCGAGGAGCTCCCCCCGCTCCACCCGGCCGACATGCGGGACGGGGGCGGGAGCAGCCCCGGGGGGCGGCAGCGACCCCAGGCGGGCCTCACCAGATCCTTGAAGCTCCGCGGCTCTTCCGCCGCCGCCTCCGGCTCCGGCTCCAGCACTGCCTCCGGCTCCGCCGCCTGCGCTCCCTCGCCTCCCGCCGCCATCGCAGCTGCCCCGGCCCGGCGTGGCGCAGGGCGCTCTGGGAGCTGTAGTCCCCCTCGGGGGTACCATGGGATTTGTAGTTCTGAGCCAATCGCAGCGGGCGGGGCGGGGCTCGAGGGCTGCGCGCGCGGGCGGGCGGTGGGTTGTGGGGTGCTCGCCTTTCTTTTAAATGTTTTCAACGCTTGTGTGATTGGAACTTAATTGGGCTTATGCTTTTGCAAGGGGTGTGTGTGTGATTTGTGTGACGAGTGCCGGGCTTCGCTAAATTAGAAGCTGTGGGCGGATTTTCAGTGAAGCCCAGGGAGTTCTCCAGGCACGGGGAGGGCGGTGGGGGGTGGGTGCTGAAGCTACAGCCTCTGGGACTGGGATAAAAGCACACTGTTCCAGCTGCCTGCGTGCAAATCTGCCCGCTTCAAGTGCGAGTGGCTAAGCCTCTGGCCTGCAGCTCAGCAACTGGGGTGCTCGGGCAGCGTGCGTGATGCGTAAATGCCACAGTTGTGAGGGAACAAGGCAAAACGAGCTAGCCGGGCACAAAAATACAAGAAGGTATATAAACTGACATACAGAATATGTATAAAGAGCCAATTAACTTCTTCAGACGAGCTAGTATGAACCATTTTTAAATACTAGTGAAAGGGGGGAAAAAAAAGAACTGCCATCATTCCTGTTTATAGCAATTGCCAATGTGTAACTTTAAAGTGCCAGAAATACATAAAATAGACTGAACTGTGGCAACTCACAGCATTAAATGAGAGAACAGGGGGCGGGAATAGACGCAAGCACTGCCCCAGCTCTCTTAACGCTGCTGTTGTGGCTCAGGCAGAGAGCCTGTGCAGTGAGAGGTGAAAATGGGGATGGATTTAGTGCCCTTCAAGGGAGAGGAGCATCAAAATATCATGTCATGACGGTAGTTCGGAGCTCACTGGCTTCCATCTGGTCTGGGTGTGCCCTTTCAGCCAGCTGAACAAGCTGTGTTTTAGGGGAAAGGATGCTAATGTTTCAAAGAGTGCAGTCAGTCTTCGAAAGGACAGCAGGACCGCCTGCAAAACAGAACTCGTGACCACATTTTTGAGCAGACCTCCCTCCCTCTTGATGGTTGGGAAGCCCAGCTGGGTGTGCTCGAAGTGGAAATGCTGACACAGGTGAGCATCTGTCACTGGATTCCAAACGTGACATTTCCTCTATTCTCAGAACAATGAGGAAAGTGAGAGGAAATCCGAACAAACTCTCTGCGTGACAGAGAAAGGAGAGGAAACCTAAAACAATTCACTGGGCAGCAGTGGAAATGCAACTGTTGCATCCTGCTGTGCTCGGGAGCAATGATTTTAAAATAAATAAAAACAAAATAATAGGAAAAAAAAAAAAAAAAACACAAAACCCAGAAACACCCAATGTAGATGGTAGTTATGACCACAGGTTTCAAAACTTGCAGCAATCTGAGCCATGAGCTTGCTATGTATCACTAGTGTTGAAGGTTAAGCCTGGCCAGTATTGTACATGAACCCTTGTAAGGGTCACTGGGATACCTCAGGAAACAGAATCAGGGATGTGACAGGAAGTCACTGCTTGTGATTCTTTGTTGAACTCATTGCTTGTATAATATGGTAGGTGCTGTTTTGGTGGGGAGCAGGGTGGAGCAATTATTTTCTGATGAAATTCCGGTTTGGCTAAATTCTTCTTGTCAGTAGATGTCTTTGGATAAAAATTCCCTCCAGTCCTAAACTGCTGTTGGGAAGCACTCCTAAATGGTGATTCCCTTTTTGTGCTTTTCAGCACAGGACACTGCAGATTATATTGGATTTAGAAAGCTTCACTCCAGGGCTTTTAAACTTGGATTTTCACCAAATATGTTCCTAGCACTACTGCATGTTACAAGCTCAGTCTTCCTTCAGGGGGACAGAGTGGAAGCATCATCAGCAGACGAATTTTAGTGCAGGTATTATGCCAGCTATTTCACAAGGGATGCATAATAAGACAAGATGAACAGTGCGTAAAAACAGTGTGGTCACAGTTAATGGTAAACGGTCCTGTCTACTTACTGGGATGCCCAGAGAGAGGCTATTGGGATATCCTGACTCCCTGACTATACTCAGGTTCCTTTGTCATAGACACTTTTTATTATACTTTCAAAACACATTATGGGACTTGGTGTTAAAATGATGTTTGCATTCCTGGTTCACCATTGAATCATTCCTCCCTGCAGCAGTTTCAATAAATGGGGAGTAAAAATGGCATCAGGAGACCAGGCTTTGTAACTGCCAGCCTTGGCTAATTATCAAGTCACACATGTATTCTTCCCACCCCTTGCCACTCCAGCTACCAAAGGAAGGGTTCAACCAACACATCTACTCATTTCAAGGATAAATAACATAAATAAATAACGGCTATCATAGACAAATAACTGCTAGTAAAAAAGCTGCTTACTGAAGACACTTCCCCCAAATGCTGCTCATGACTCTAAGGGAGTCACAATATTGGAACTAAGCTGGAGTAGATGTGTCCCTGTCCCAGCCTGGGTCACTTGCTTCACATGCTTTCTTGCTACCAGCTCTGGTGCTCCTCTGACCCAGCAGTGAGCAGTTCCAGGGAGTAAAAGCAGAAGGAAATGAATTTTCCTCCCAAGTATGATAGATTTCTGCGAAGACTGCTCACAGAGCTGGCTACCCAGGGTATCACATGAGATCCAGTGCTGGCTGCATGAGAGGAGACAGGAAGGCAAGCCTGGAGCTCGCTGAGGAGGATCTGACCATCTCCTGCCCTGCCTGCTGGCTGATAGATCAAGTATAGCTGAGGTGTGAGGGCGCAGACTTAGATTCACAGGACAACCTGGCTTAGAAGGTGTCCAAGAGCACTGGGTGGGTTTTGGAGGAAACAAAGTCACACAGCTCCTCTGTCTTGTGTTGGATTACAGATGTTGGAGCCTGCAGGCCCCACTGTCTGTCTGACCTTCCCTTTGCATTCCTAACAAACAAACCCAGAGAGGGAAGTAGCCGAGACCTGTCCAGGAGATCATAGTGCCTTGAGCTCAATCACACTCGCACAGCAGCATTGCACAACAACCCAAATCCTGACCTCGAGTGAAGGGTTACTCCACAGAAAAACAGAACAGAAGCAGAGTTTTTTTGCCTGTGTGGCTGAGAACGGAAGCAATCCATTGCTTCCTAGCTGCTGAAACAGTGGCTGTGATTGCAGTGCAGGACTGTGCTGAGCAGAGCAAACCAGCCCTTGCAAAGCTCTAAACCATCAAATTCAGATCTTTCTGCCAGTCAGATTAGTCCATTGAGAGATGTTTTACCTATGTTGTTCTCTGTGTGTGGACATCTGGCCAAAGCTGCATTACTGGAAAACTGAGGAGGTGGTAAGAAAACTATATAATTTATATAATTTTGTCTGTGATGATAAAACCAGCCATCTCAGAGGTATGGTGAAGTTGTAACTGATCTGGTAGAGTTAACTGGTGACATGCTGGATTACTAAGAAAAATTTAGCTGTGTGTCTGCCTTTGCATAGTGTGCAGTTCACTCTCCAAAAATGCACTTACAGGCTCACACATATGCACCTCAGTGTTTGCATGTCAGAGATCAGCATTCACAGTGTGCATGGGCTAATTTGCACACGAGGGAATGCACTCACACAGACATAAACACATGCATTCATACACAAATGCCAACAGTGTGTGATGGAGCTGGTGACCTCACTTTTCATTTTCCCCTTTTTGAACACATCCAGCTGCTCTTATGGATTCTCTGGCTCCATGAGATGGAGCAGGGGGAGCCAGGGGGCAGGAATTTGATCATATGCAGGTGTGCAGAGAGACACTGACACAAAAGTGCTTTATATTCATTTAATCGAACCAGCAGTGTACTTGTTCATTTCTGGCAAACAAGCATGGGCATGACAGGCATCTGAGTCACACTCTGAGGGACCAAAACTTGTGTTCTTCTTATGGAATAAACGCAAATGTTGATGTCATGAGAGGAAGAGATAAAACGCACAAGGATTCAAGCTTTGTGAGATGTAGTGTTGCCCTTCCTAAGAGTTTGCTCAGCATTACAGAGTTACAGAGTGGGTTTTCTGATCATTTTGACTCATGCATTTGCAGGGAAGTTTCCCTTATCCACCGGGTCCTACTTGTGGAGGGTGGAATGATGCCTGCATTAACTCCTCTGGTTGTCTCAAGCTATTCTCCGGGGTCTCTCTCTTGTACCTCTTCAGGGTACTGAAATGATCCCCATCATAACAGTACTTGAGCACTTTGCAATATTTGTCCCAGAACCATCCTTGTGAGGTAGGGAAGTGCTATTATCCTCATTTTTAGACAGAGAACTGAGGGGGTCAAAATTCACAGAGGACGTATTTAACAGAACAGTCACTTGAAACAGGATCCCAGTCCTTCCTCCTACTTTGTAAGTGCACTGCTGCTGAATCATCCTGCTCCTCTGCACCCCTCTTGAGTATTAGTACCAGTATATACATATTGTTAACGTTAAGCTTACCTCAGGAAGCATTGCTAGGAGTCTGTGTAGCTCTCCGTGAGTGCTGCCTCCACCCTCACGGACAAACCACTGTGGGTCTCACAGGCTGCCTGACTGCACGGAGAGCGGCACCTCCAGCTCTCAGATGTGCTCCCATCACAGCTGGGCTCCAGCTCACACCAGTAACACCAACCTATGCTTTCCTCCCTGCTGCAACAGGTACAACTGCTTTCTTCCAGCAGTCCCCTGAGGCAGGCTCAGGTCCCAGGGTCACTGACCTGTCCTTCTCCGTGTGTTGGTTCCTAAGATCTGTCAGTGGCGGGCCACATTTCACCTATTTTATAACTACCGGCATTCAGGCCATACTTTCCTTTTCCTACAGAGACTTTCCCTCCCTCACCACCAAAGAATACATGACTTGCTCTCACATGCCAAAAACTTGCATTGCCTCTAAGAACAGCTGTTCTCCTTTGGAGCAGAGGCCTTCTTTTCAAAAGAAAAAAATATATACATATTTAAATACACTATCAAAACCTTAAAATAATCCTATGCAAATAAATAGAACACAAACATCACAGTTCTCAGCCTGGAGAGGTTTCTTTAGAAGGGATAACAATTTCTGGCCCAGCTATTTCATCCTGGGGTGTTGAGACATCCATACAGTCCATCATATCTGGAACTACTTCCTTCAACAGCTTTTCCAGATGTACCTTGGTAACAGGACTGTACTCTACTGGAAATTGGCAGCCGCTGGCTTTTTGAGGGTACACCAGACTTTCACCACTCATAAATTCATAAGCTATTTACAATCCAGGATCAGTCAGCACCACGACTGCAGGGGTTTCGTCAGCCTCCTGACCCACTTCTTTTTGCTCCCTTGGGGAAGCAGAGACGGGGAGATGACTGGGGAAATGTGGGTGTGAGGAACAGCCACTTACCCCTGCCCGTAGGCTCTGGGATCTGCTGCTGTGTACCCGATAGTCCACATGTCCATCATAACCTCCAGCCTGAATCTTGTGGCTGCTGTGAGGTTGCAGGGTGTGTGTGTGTGTAAGCTTTAGCTTCCTATTATGCAGAAGTCTGTGTTCTGATAGAAATAAGGCGCACAAGAGACATGCACACCTGTGTGGATGAGCATGAACAGCAGTATGATAGCAACAGGTAGCCGTGCTAATGATGGCAATTAATAATATAATATCTCCAAGTCCAGTTTTATTTATGGGGCAAACACTGTTTCAGCTGGATGGTCTTGTGGTCTCAGCAGTGGTTTTAGCACCCAAGTTGAGTCTCCTTGTGCATGGGGAAAGTTCTGTCCTGGACTCAAGAAGTTCACAGACTTCATCCATTGCCCTGGTGCAGGTCTCCAGGTTGGCAGCCAGCTTCTGGATTTTGGCCTTCAGCACCGCCTGGCTCACTTTTGTGACCTCCTTTGTGTATTCTGGCACAAGGAAGCTGTGGGAGCCGCAGAAGACCATGAAGCAGACGGAGTTGTACAGTGAGATGGAGGCCCTCTTCTCTGATTGTCGCAGTGTGGGGTCCCCCGGGCCCTGCCCACGGCGGAGGAACTCCAGGCAGCCAAGGATTTCCCTCATCTGTTTCCGACAACTCATTGCGATTTCCTGCACCTTCCTCACCTCCCGGGAATTGCAGAGCACTAAGGAGAGATCAGAGGTGATGCTGACGGCTCCTCCAGCAGTGGCCATGCCCAGACCCACAGCTGATGCCAGGAGAGAGGCTCCCAGTGTTGCTGGGCTCAGGGAAAGCCCCACGATGGCTGTGACTGCTCCCGCGGCAGTCAGGGTGTTCCCACTGACATTGGCAATCAGGGACCTTTTGCGGAGCTTGTTGAGTTTACGAGCCGCCTTCTGAAGGTGAGCAATTTGGCCACGCAGCCTCCGTCTTTGATCCAGCAGCGCTGTGTGGAAATGGTGTGTGGGGTCTAGTGTTTGGGGGAAGGCAGCAGCGTTTCTCTCCATGGCCTCTGTCCAGAAACAGAAAAGGCTGGGTTGGGATTTATGTTAAAAAAAACCATGATAAATACTCAGCCTGGACCACCGTTTCAGGGATGGCATCCAGCCAAATTTTTTTTTCTTCACTCAGCTAGATGAAAGGTTTGCTCTCAGCACACACGTACACACTCACGTACACACACGTGCAAATACACACATGTACATTTAATTACCGTATTCCACTGTAACTTTCAGACAGAGGAACTTTTAAGTGCTTTTCTTGTTCCCTGAGAAGACTAAACTATCTTAAGGGAGGTCTGGGGTCAGAGGTGCTGTTGTTATTACCTCTGTAAAGACACAGAAGGTCTCTTTCAACCCTGGGGACAGAAATTCCTTTGAGACTGAGTGACTCAGTTCCCAGAGTAGTAATTCTGCCAGAACTAATGTATTGTCCCCATGACATTCAGAGGATCTGCAATATTCAAGGGCATCTTTCATAAGAAAGGCAAGGCTCTGAGGAGGTGAAAGCCACCCATCCCAGGTTGCTATTTAGGGGTCATTTCCCATTAAAGAGGACAGAGGGAAACTGTTGAGAGGAGTAAAGGTCTGGCTTTTCCATCTAGGAGGTGAGAAGCTCATTGATGCCTCAGACGGGTATTGTGAACATCCTTCCTTTCTTTATGCCTAAGCAACTCAAGGTCCTGCAGCATTTTTTTCCTATTGTAACCTGGCGTCTAGGGTCTGGACAAAGGTGGGAACCATTGTTCTGTGGTGCTTAGTCCAATCTGTGCTGGTGGATCCCCAGTGACAGTAGCAGGGAGGCCTATGGACCTTGTTTAAAGGGTTCATGAAGGGCACATCAGAAAAGTGAGCACACTTTCAGTTCACACTTCCTTGGGGATGAGTAAACAGGGGAAATACAGTGAATAGAAAAGACTTGAAAACTGCTGCAAATGTTAACCTCCCCCAGCAAGGTAGCAGGAGAGTGTCTTCCTTTCTAGAGGGTGACTCTTCAGGGTTTCAGTGCTAGGTGATCTCTGCTTGCTCTGTTCTTTGTCACAAGGGTAGAAAGAAATGTTCCAATAAGCATTTGCAGTTTACTCTAAGGCTGCAAAGTGTTTTACAAAGGAAGCCAGCATTCTTAACCCTGCTTACACCTAGGGAAACTGAGGCAAGGGAGGCAACAGGAGTGACATAGCATTGCCAGTTGTCTGGTGGGAGCAGAGCTTTTGTGCTCCACAACAAAGTCTCTGTAGCAGGAAGACCCTGCCCCAGAACCAGCTAAGCAAAACCTTTCATTGCTGTCATCACCTTTTCTCTGTCTAAATCTTCTGTACTGTGTGAACTGGAGGTACCTGATCCCTCGCACAAGCACACTATACAGTTAGGATCCTTGGGGCTTTCATTCACTAGAATCCCTGCGTTTCAGAAGGAGGAAACCTCCTATAATAGAGTCTTTGCATCCTGAAGTGTGTAAGTAAATAATTCTCACTGCAATTTTTTTCACTTATACATTTCCTAATCTATCCCATGCAGAATCCTTTAGGAGCTCCCCCTGTGCCCTTAGAACAATGACCCCAGTCTTTCTTGGTATCATTGGGCCATTTGAACCACTTAATACATTGTGCTTTTCTTATCTGGAAGCAGTGTCCTCTTACTTTTTACACTACACTCAGAGATGAAGCTGAAAGCACAATGTCTAACACTAAGCTAAATGGATACTGGCATAGAAATGAGCATATCATCAATAACTTCACAACAGATCAATATGATGATCATTAAATATATCAATTCCAGTGGCCTCAACAATTTTTTCTGCAGATTTTCTTGCTGAGAACAGTCTCAGGTAATAACAGTGGTTGTTTCACTGCAGTTAGTAGAACAGTCATTCAATATATAGCATAAGCTGTACAGCAATTCATGTCTTTTGAATACACTGATTTATACCAGCATAAAAGAAAACAAACCCAACTCCTTCTCTGAGAGAAAAATCTCCCCAACAATAAAGGTATACATTAGTCCAAAACCCAGTTCAGTACTCAAAGAGGCTCTGAAAAATACTGGTTCAAACTTACCTTTAGTCTCCAGCTGACCTCCCCAAAGACAAATTTTGATCTGTTTCTGGAGGAGACCAATTTATAGCTCCTGTGGACCAATTGTGTGATGGGAATGCTTTGCCTCATACTGGGAGTTTGCCATTTCCTGCTCTCCCTTGTGCAGAAGGATGTGACACACTGGAAAGTGACCTGCGGGACAGCGAGCACACATCATGTTCAGGAAACGATCCCTGCGAATGAACATTGTGTGTTCGCTTTTCCTGAAGTGTAGGGGGAAAATTTTTTTTAAAATCTCAGCCTATTCCTGGTGCTGAGCTAGTGCAGTCATTTCCCCCAGGGAACGGTTGCCTTTCCTTTCCCTGAAATAGCAACTGACTTTACTCTGTGCTGGAGCCGCCAATTGCTTGATGACTGGTTTCCCCCACCACATGCCTATAGCCAGTGGAGCATCAGCCAACCAAGTACTTCATTCAAGGCTAGTGTACTTTTAAAATCCCAGCTCTTTGGGACAATCATGAGTGTGACTGGCTGGAGCCAGTTCCATAAAAGGGAAGCAGCTCCACAGCAAGATTACTGCTCTGAATTCCCATCTCTTCTCCTTCTGTGTAGGTAAGACCATGAAGCATCCTGCAAAAGGAGTGATCCCCCTGTGGTTTTGCTCTGTTTCTTAACCATGAGCACCATGACGGTTGAGAAACAACAACATTCTTTTCCTAAGGGGCCTGCCCAGCAATTGATCAGAAAGAAAGGGTCGTCGGGATCCCCTCTTCTGCTGCCTGCTGTTGCCTGACCGTTGTGCCCACATACAGATGTGGCCAGAGGGAGGAAGTAGTAATGGTGATGTAGAGGAACCAGCACTCCTTGTGCTGCCTTTCATGCTAAGCCAGGGCCAGATTTAACCAAAGACAGATTCTTTGGGTGCGTTCAGGAGAAAAGGTTTTTTTTTGTGGCATGAAGTGGTGCAGCCCACCTTAGACCAAAGGTGTTACTGACACAGGTGGCGTGTGTTATTGACATGGAGTCTGTGGTGCCAAGGACGTGTTTTGAGCAGCTGTGCTTGAAGGTTGGGCCTCTCTTGCTTGGTGGATTCTTGCTCTTCAAGGCTGTTCGTTGACAGGGAACCTCTGATTGTGTCCTTGTGTCCCCCTGGCCTGGCTAATCTGAAAACTACCTCACTGTCACTGAATGGTGAGGCTTTACAGTCGAATGTGTGAGATGTGTAGCTGCGCAACTGCTGGAGCTGACCTTAGGGAAGGACAAGGACTGACGGGCAGCAGGCAGGAAAAGGAGAAGTCTGGGGTTATTCATTTCAATGGCAGCTTGGTTTTAGAGCATCTTAAAATGCCTGTGAAACAATATGGCAAGTGTTTTGTCAGGGGTGGACCTGTATGAGATGGGACATGAACAAATAAATAAATAACATTGAAGAGCTACTTCAACCTGTCACAGACCTGAAATGATAAAACATTGTTTTGAAGATACTTAAATAAGCAGTCTTGATCTGTTACACTTTGTACATGTTGCATGTTAACAGGAAAGTGAGTTTTGACACTGAAGGAAACTGTGCTTCAGCCCTTCCCTTTGTTTTAGCAAACATATGCTTGAACTGGAGCCCATCTGCCTTGGCAAAGGTTTGCAGCTGATAGACACAAGAGTTTTTTTGCACATTCCCAAATAGAATAGGCTTTTTTGTATAACAGCATCTGCACTGGGACCTGTGCCAGCAGAGATGTCCTGTTAGGACAGTGAGTTTTGGTAAAAATGAAATAATGAAGCAAAAAAAAAGGGTTTAGAATGAGCCTGAGAAGATGACACAGTTTTAGTTGATCTTCTTCCTTTCCCAGTGCTCTTCTTCCTTTCCCAGTGCTCTTCTTTCAATATACTCAGCTGGAATATGTTGTCAGAAACCCCTGTGATGCTCAGTGTGTGGGCGAGGATATGATTAGAGTGCAGAAGAGACAATTCACTTTTTTTATAGTACTACTTCACAGACTTTCTTGCACACTGAAAGACTTGCACTTCACACAAGACAAGCTGTTGGTCTCAGCCTAGGAAGGTTTCTCTTAGGGATCATCCGTGGGCTACTTCACCATCTAAAGAGAATGTTTCCCCATAATCCACGCTAATAATGAGATGTGTACGCAGAAAGTAGGACTTCCCATGAGGAGCTACAGTTGTGAACTTGATTTAAAAAAAAAAGTGCATTGGAATAAGAAACATTATTTCCTAGGGACTTGTCCTACAGCAGTATGCTATGATCTGGTTTTGTCTCTGATGACACTCTCACAAGCATCCCTTTGGTGAGAGTGCTGGTCTTCTCTCCCACTGGTAATTAGAGACACCCTCCAGCAAAGGTGAGCAGGTGGGAATGGGAGCAGGATGGGAGAGGAGCGCCTCTCTGAGCACCTTCCAGGGACTGAAAGGCTTTCAGTGCCATTAGCACATCTGCCCAGATGTGAGAACATCTGCCAAGTCACCTAGTAGGTCCCAGGGGCCTGCTTGGAAGGAATCTTAGTTACCAGGGATCTCGAGATTTGTGGGGTAGGTCTGACCTTCACTGGGCAGTCCTGCAAGCTCACAGAGTCCTCACCATCCTGCCTGCTGTACATCTTTGCCCAACCCCTCTGCTGCTGCTGTGTCTTCATTCTTGGCCTGTGAAGCGCTTGGGCTTAAGGGTGGAAGGGGCACAGCACGTGTTTCACAACTACCTTCACCAAAAATGATGCCTCTGCTCCACCCTTTCCCATCTAGCCACATCCTCTTGGAATGGGCAGAAGCCAGACCCATGCAAAATCTGCCCTGAAGACATTCTGTGGATACAGATGACCAGCAAGGGGAAGGAAGAAAGTTTTATTGCCTCAGCTTTCTTCCTTCCAGTAGATTTTGGCAGAAAGGACTGGTCTTTCTGCTCTTGTTCTCTTCAGCAGAAGGGATATATAGCAGAAGTGCTGACTCTGAAGCTGTTTGGAGCTACTGCAATGCAATATTAGAATGTAAATGGAGTTTCAAATATACACTTCCTTTATAAACATTGCTTTGGTCAAACAATTGAGTGAATGTGAGTAAATTACATTCAAATATCATCTTTTTAACAGGGGATTTCTGGCGTGCTTGGTACTTTCAATCTTAACTGCTGGATCTTGGGACTAGAAGTTGTCTTTTTTTTTTTCTTTTTCCTCTGGTGAATTAAATCAATGAGAAATTTTTACTCTTCACAGACATTTATTCAGTGAGAACTTGAGTAGGCCAAAACTAAAACAAATAAAGCAAATTACATCAAAAGGGCTGCATTGGCTTTTAGTAACCTTACTAATAGATCCAAATTGATTTTTTTAAAGCATTACAGAATGAGACAGGATATTCTGGGATCTGGTCACCAGTGTGCGGGGGACTTCAGCTGGGTTTGGAGAAAGCCACAAAGAGCAAGGCAGGGTGAGGGCAACAGAACAGCTTGTGGGATGGAAACTCTTGCTAGTCCTAGTTAAGTAGGGTATTAGCCAAGTGCATTGGCTGTGCCTGTTCCTCCTTTGTGAGGAGGAACAAGCATTCATCTAACAAAAATACCATCCTAAATTGCCTCATCAAAACACTGCCAACAGTGTCTGCAGAGATCAAGTATTTATTTTGACATGGAGAGTGAATTTCTGCAATGGACTTAAATGGACCAGCTTATACTGCCATTTGCCACCTTTAATTATATGTTTCAGTGCAGGTGGTATGGCATAAGGCTCTGTCCCTGGCACACAAAAAAACAGCTCCCCACTTAGCCCATACACCTCCGGCCTTGCCTCTGGCACAGCTGACATGACTGAGTGCAGCCATATGCAGGTTCTGCTAAGACGGATGCTGCTGGAGACCTTTTCTCTGTTTAGTGTCTCAGCAGTGGCTACAGCAGGGCCATAATGTGCAAATCTGGCTATCCATACTCTCAAGCACTGTAGAGAATAGAGAATCATTACCATATTTCCAGAGCTGCAAAGAAATCTAATAGCTTGGTGAAAAGTAGAAATTACATAGCTTGGGGTTTTTTGTGGCTTTTTTCCTGTGGACTTGAAGCTCACATTGCAACATTTATCTCAAAGGAAACAAGAGTCTGGATTCTTCTGATCTACAAAACTAAATTTTGTGAAACTTGCAAGAAGTCAGTGTCTTTGAAACCTTGACTGCTTTCTCAAATTCTGGCTGAGATTGCCCAGGAAAGAGCTGATTAACAAAACTGCCAACAGCCCTGTTCTGTAACCCTCATCTCTGTAGGGAGCCAAGCTAGAACAAATCCCTGTGTCCTGCAAACAAAACACAAGACACAGATGTCCATGGTTTCTTATTCCCCTTTACTGGTGTGAATCTTGCAGTGTTTGGCCGATCTCTGATTCCATGCGCTACTTTGTGGCCTTGCCGCTGCCAGGCTGATGTCCATGCCCTCCAGCGCAGGAGGAGGAGATGCTGGTGTGGGAGTCTTTGGTGGTTTCTATGCCACACACTGGCAGGTCTGGGCCGTGCCCCCAGGACCACAGTTTGGATGGGAAGGGAAAGCAGGTCAGCTGAGAAACATGGTGCCAACAACATGTCTTTACCAAGGAAACTAATGGGCTGGAAAGACTCAGGTGTAAATCCCCAAAACTAGTCTTGGGAGCCTTAGGATAACAGATTACTGGGTAGGTGTAGCATTCATTAGCTAGGAAATGAGGGTGTCTGTGTTTCCATCAGGCAACGCAGCACAGAACTTTTACCCAGCTTCCATTTGACCCCTGCCAGTAGCAGATCGCTGTCTGGGTTAACAATCTCTAACAGAGACACTCTCACCATTTCTTGCTGCTCAGTTCTTGCTGTCAATTGCTCTGGTATGGCTGTTGGTGAGGTAACAAGTCTCAGCTGTGAGGGTACCTAGAAAAACTCAAAACAGAGGCTTGAGGGCACCAAACAATTCACTAATCAGTCATAGTGGAAGGAAGGGTGTTCTGGTTTTAGTCAGGACAGCACTAATTTTCTTCACAGTAGCTGGTATGAAGCTGTGGTTCTGGATTTGCCCTGAGAACTGATAAGGTGTCTTTTTAGCTGGTGCTGGGGAGCTCTTGCACCAGTTCAAGGTCTTTCTCAACTTCTGATACCACACCTGTGTTCCCAACTTGCTCACTACCAACAGTGTGTGTGTGGGTCCCAGTTCAGACAGCTGACCCACACTGATGCAATGGCTATTTCATTCCATAGCACATCATACTCAGTACATAAGTGGGGAGTGGGCCATAGCTCCTTTCCTTGCTCACTTGCTAGCTTGCTTGCTTGTTAGTGAGTTGGTGGGTCAGTTGGTTTTCCCAGTCATGCTGTCGCTCGTGGGGCTCGCTCAGACTCTGCTGTGATCGCACTTGGGCTCTGATTCTTGCTACTCAGGACCTGGCTGTGTGGTTGATGGGTGGTAAGCAATTGTATTATATGTTTTATTTTCTATTATTTTCACTTCTTACTACTAGTAGTATTGTTATTATTAGCACCACTACAATATTAATTTATATTCAATTATTAAATTGTTATATCTCAATCCATGACCTTCCTTGTCTTTTCCTTCAATTCTCCTCCTCGCTGGAGGAGGGGGACAGGTGAGCGAGCAGCTGCGTGGCACTTTATTACTAGCCAAAGTTAAACCACAACAAAGGGCTAGGAAAATGTACCTTTGTCAGGAACATTCTATTTGGTATCGTCCTGTGCTTGCACAATGAAAAGTTCCTGACCCTGCCTTTGTCACTGGCCAAGGCCAGAAAGCTGCAGTGACCGGGTTCATCCCACATCCCTGTGCGCTTCCCTACCAGCTACCTGGGCAGTGGCTGGGCAATACGATTTCAAATGTGCTAAAAAAGCGTCTGTTCTGATATTGAACCAAGAATGTTAAAAAATAAACCCAAAAGATCATGAGATGATATGGGAACTCAGTGCATTGATGTTGTCTGACTTAAATTTTGTAAAGAATACATTTTTTGCTTTAACTTTGTTACTATTTTCATGAACTCTAGTATTTATTTTTAAATATATAAAAGAAAGACTATGTTTTTGGAATTTGTGCTTTTATTTAATCTTAATTCTTCTCTTGCTTCTTCAAGTTAACCAGTTCTTCTATTGTAAATCAATTGTAGTTAGTCAAGAGAGATATTTAATATTCATAACAATACACAGGGATTTAATTGCAAAAAATAACTTAGATAAGAGACCTTGTAATCAAATTTAAGTATTGGAGACGGAGTGATTTGGATAGATTGAGGCTGCCTTTCAGGTCTGCATGTTAATTCCATACCAGTTTTACCAATAATGCTGACTTTGTGCTGGGAATATTCAGCTCAAAACACTCACATTTCATAAAGGGGCATTTGACTTGTCCTGGAATGGTCACAGTCATGTGTCACTGTTGCGTTCTTTCATCATCATCAAATAAGAGAGTTTATCCACAGTCCTTATAGAAATTGCTGCTACATTTGAAGAAGATGAATCAAAAGTAGAAAGGTTTGGACTGTGACAGTAGACCAAATCGTGGACTCTTCTAAATTTTTCAAGTTTCCTTTCAGTTTTTTAAAACACTTGCAAGACCTGGGGTTTTTGGGAGGTTTTGTTGTTATGAAATTTTTTTCATTATTAATTTCATATTGTTAAGTTTTTACTAACAAGACTAAGGTTCAGAAGGAGACATTCCTTATAAAAATGTACTGTGATGAAAACAAAATAATGAAAATACATTGATTAACCCTCCCATCTGACTCAGGAGAAACACAACAGACACAAGGGCCTAAATAAGTTCTGGAGAAGTTAAAAACTGTTACCTTGAACTTCAGACTGGGATGCATCTCACCTAATTTCAGTCCTCTTCACAGGTTCACACGCAGCTAGTTTATTCACTTCCTGAAGCTCCCTCTAGAGCCAGAAGAAACATCCATCCCAAAGGCTGGTGTAGTCCATCACTTTCAGGCACCTGTTCTGTAATATGTGACTTATTATTGACAGCACTTCTTTATCCCTCTTCTACCCCATTCGATGTTCCCCAGGCTTGTTAGGTTTATGCTCCTATTTCAAGTGTCCTGTCCCACCGAGTCTGCTCTGGGCCAGAGATGGTCCCTTTAACCCAGCACTTGGTGTCCTGCAGTGCAAGGAGGAGATGCTATGGTGGAAGGGCGTGAGTGGCAGTGGTACATCCCTGCCTGTCCCCTTCAATAACAGGCCCTTCTTTCCCACGGACTTATCTGATACCTTTTGACCCTGCTGATGCCTGCTGCCTCTGCTGCCTCCTGGGACAGTAAAGTCCAGAAATTCCCAGTTACTCGTGGTATAAAGAAGTATTCTCTTTTGCCTGTTTTCAGCTAACGTACTGCTCTCATTAAGTCACCTTTACACTAACTGTGTGGGATCAGGGAAAGAAAAGTCCATGGGCTTGGTGACACGTGGTCCCCCTTCATGCTCGTGAGTGACAAGTTGTCACTCACATTCTCAGAATTAGGAGAGGACATGTACAAGCTGGATACGTACAGAAGAACACAGAGCTGCACTTGGGCATGCAAAGAACGCATGTAATGGATAACCACTGCGTCACTGTCCTAATGTCTTCTTTTAGGTCCAGGGAGACAAAGATTCAGTTCTAAATAAAAAAAACCACCCGCAAACCAAAAACCCAAACCCCATAATTCAATTCATCATTATTTTTGTCAAGCCAGGGCTTTCATTTTCAGGTCAGGTCTTCCATTCTCAAAGTATGATAGCTGCAAAATAACTCCTCTTGTTAACCCACCAGAGTGGGGAAAAATAATCAGAAACATTTTGTCCTATTGCCAGTGTGCTTAGAGGGAGGGAGAAAGGGAAATGCTTCCTCACTAAAGGCCAGATAGATCTTTTTGTACCTTTGTTAGCATTAACACTGAGGCATAACCTGGTGTGAGGGCCTCAGAAACACATTCCCCAGACCTGATCAGAGAATAGTTGTCAGTAATACAAAACATTTTGAAGAGTTTATTTATGAAGAGAGGATGGTAGTCTCATGAAGGAGCTGAGGCCATCTTTCAACCACAGTATCAAATCTGCTAATGGGAGATCTGGCAAGAGTAGGCCACCACACCTGTGAGGTCTGGGGAAGCTGGCCAGCTGCTGAGCCAGGACACGATGGGGAGGGGAGCTGGCGTTTTCCCAGTTTCCTAGTGCAGATGGGTGCTGTGCCAGAGTGCTCCATTGCCCAGTGTTCCTGGAGCAATTTCACGAGACTACAGGGATGGTCAGCAGATGCTCTTGGCATGGGTGGATTCAGCCCACTTCCTGCACCCTCCTGAGCAAATGATCAGGATGTGGGAGGGAGGATAGGAAACCTGGGAGAGAATGCACTTCCCTGCATCTGCAGATACACCCTGCACGATTAGCAGAAGCCATAAGGGCAGGGCACGGATGAGGGACCCCGTGGTTTGCAAACACGTGCAGTTTTAAAAAACACTTTATAAAAATGGCATCGTTCTGGGAGGTACAAAGGCTTGGAGGGTTAGTAAACCTCTTTGGTAGTGTCTGATCAAATGCAGCGCTTGAAAAGATCAGGTAGTGCCTCTTTTTTACCAGTCCAGTAATAAAGAAAACAAACAAACCAACCACCAGCCCGTGTCAAAACCACACCAAGTAAGCAAATAAACTAAAATGAGAAAAAAAAGAGATACTTCCTTAGCTATTCTTTAACTTCTTCTAACCCACCTCTGACACAAACAGCAGAGAGACCTGGCTTTTGGGTCTTGCTGAGCTTGGACAAGACTTACAGAGGACATTAAGGCTGTTTGTATCTCCCCAGGTTCAACAGAGCCAAGTTAAACCCTGTTGTCACTGAGGGCAACCCAGAACAGGTTCTACCTTACACTTTGTTTGTCACTGACAGAAGATGCTCTGCTGGCAGCTGGAAATCACAGTGGTGAGATGAGGGTATTCTCCTCTGAAATACCCAAAAAGTATTTTCAAGGAAGATTCTGTAAAAGAAAATCTTAACAACAGCATTTCCTTTGAGGTCCATGACATTTGGAGCTCTGAGGTAAGGGAAACCCTAAGCTGCATCAGGGAAGAAGTAGATTACCAAGGACTACTTTTCTGACTCAGGCATCAGGATCACAGCCATACAAATACTATGCTGAAGAGATGCTTGTGTGGAAGGCAATCTCCTCTTCATTTCCTCACAGGCTACACATGCCTACATGATTAATTTAGCTGTTAAGGTAGTTTTTCCCAGACTATTTTGTAGCCCTTCTCACCATATGAGCTCTCCCGCTCACTCTCCCTATCCCATTCCTGACTAGAGGACACATCCATGTGGCTTCCGAGGTTTGCTCCAGGGAACAACACAGGAGTAAGCTGCCAGACTGAAGTATGCCATTCCCATGCGCATATAGGGTCTGGTGGTTCTTGCTTGCTCCACACCATATATACAGAACCCTCTTCTATAACGCATGTTCCTTGCAGTATCTCCAGCAGGGCCCTTTTAGCACTCATCCTATCCCAAATTTGTTCACACATGCTAGTTCCTTCATCTATCTTTCCAGCCTAATTCCCTGTTTTGAGACACAGGTGGGGAAGAACTGGGGCTGGAGGGCCAGAGGAGTTTCCCATGACTCTGGGGAAGGACATGAAGATGACAAACTTCACAGGGTGCATGGGTGGCTCCTAGGATAAGCCAGAGAGGGATGCATTGCCATGGTCTACTTCAGTACCTGTGTCATAGTGACAAGAAGGAATAAAAACCCTGGATGCAATGTGTAAGCTCCTGGGGAAGATGAAAAACAGAATGGCTATGATTGCCTGCTGCTGAAAAGCTCCCAGTATGCTGCCTGGGACCAGGGACAGATGTGGATGGTGGTTTCACAACCTGGCAGAGAATAAGGTTTCAGCTGGAGCTGGAAACACTTTTGTACTACAGAGCACTTGCACAGGAGGGATGGACCTCATCTGGATCAAAAGATAAATGGTCTCTGGCTATGAGCACACAGGAGGTTGTCAGTGACCTTTTTAACTGAGCAGTAGGGGAAACCCAACCAGTGGTGACATTTTGCAGGACGGTATTCCCAAGGACAAGACATAGCATATTCTGTAGCCTCTAGGGAAGAACACATTGGGGGATAGTGTGAAACAAGAGGGTTAGCATTCAAAGAGAAGTCTGGGGCACTAAATCAGTGCTGTGATGTCTCAACATCAGAGCTTAACGTCTGGAAGACAAGACAGGAGCACTGGCACATTTTACTGATACGGTAGTCACTTTGGAATCTTTGAGCTTGTTAAAAAGAGGCTCAAAGGAACAGCTGGGAGAATGAAATACAGGTGGGTGGAGATTGGTGAAGTGACCATGCTGAGGACACAGTGGTAGGGCTACCACCTGCCCAAAAAGGCCTGAAAAAGGGAAAGATGCTGATGCTGGTAACAGAGGGAGAGTTGAGAGTAGGAAGGCATCATTCAGAAAGCTGCAGGTGTGCCTGAGTAAAGAACACAGAAAGCAACATAAACTCTAGCAGATTAATCTTAAAAAATATAACTGAGCTGTTCAGAAAGGGATTAGAGGATCAGATAGTTAAAAAATCAAAACTGCTACAGCAGCAGCAAAAATCCTGTGAACATGTCAGACCATAGGACTCCTGGTCTATAAGCCTTCTGGCTGTGCCGGACTCAATGATGAAGTTATAACGAGGGTCAGAACAGCCTCCTGGATAAATACAGCCTTTTCAATAATGTCAGCATAGTGTCAGCATGTAAAGGGAGGTCCTGCCTTACAAACCTCTTGGAGTTTTTTTGACAAGGTCAACTGATTTGTGGGGAAGAGTGATCTGGTTGATGTGACCTGCTTGGATTTTGACAAAGCCTCTCTGAAAAGACCTTAAAGAAAAGTCAATAGCAACAGGATAAAACCTAGCATGGATAGCTATTTCATAAAAGGTAGGAAAAAAGCATAGAACTAAATAGAGGAAGGTCACCCAGGACTTCTGCAGGGGTCTGCACTCTTTAACAAGTTCCTAAAGGTTGTGGGAAAAGGGTGAACAGTGTGATGACATGGTTTGCTGACAATATGATAATTTAAAAAAGATAATTTGGAACCTTGTCCCATAAATCATGTAACTCAAACTGGAACCTTTTAATTGTTATTAGTGGTCCTAGACCTCATTCAAGCTGAGAAGCTTTGCAATAGGTTAACATCAGAGGCAGCAGAGCTGCAGTGTGGACAGCAGTCACTGCTCTGCCATTTGCTGCTGCTGAGAGAGCAAGGACACTTTTTCCTGGGGCATTCCCTCTTCCAGATACCCCAGACCTTCCTGGACTGGTGATGTGCAGCGTGTTGGTGCCATCAGATGCCCATGATCTTAAGGAAGGATTCCCTCTGTACCTCCCAAACGTTGCTCATACAGGTACTGCTGCTTGCAGTGATTGAGTGACTGTACAGATCAGATGACAACATTTTGTACTGAACTGGTATAGCTCTAGAAAAATGTTTTCACACTTGAAGCAGCCCTACAGGCTTGGAGAACTGAGACTGAGCAGAGGGTGGGTATGGCCTCTTATTGTCAGCCCTTGCTTGAACACAGTGCAGTCATGGAGCTGGATCAGGTCTCAAAGCAAGTATGTTGCTCTATTTTGTGCCTCCTTAGGAAGGTGTCTGAAGAGAAGCATACTTCTTTCAGCTTTAGTGCAGATCAAGCACTGCACCTGGAACCCTTTTTCTTCTTTATCCGTTCCATGGGCAGCTCTTCCCATGGTGGGTGGTCATGAAGGAGCCTAGCAGAAAGCAGTCTCCTTCCCTAAAATCTCCTCCTCAGTAGGAGTCTTTCCTCCTTAGCAGAGTAGACTGTAAGTAGACACTGGTAATCAGGCCGCTCACTTCTCACCACCTTTCATATTTCAGGAAGCATATAGTGGCTGAAGCATTTCCTGATCTATACTCAAAAATCACATCAGTGTGGATGCAGGACTTCTGATTACCAGCATGAAGCTACAGACAATTCACACTTTCTTGCTCTTCTGCAGCAATCTCAATGAATTTGGGAGGTGCCCATTATCACCTGATGTGCAGGGAAAAGGTAGGGAGGAAGCTGGTGATTTGCTCATTGTCTCATGGGCAGAACCAAATGGTGAATGTAGGTGGCCTCAGTTGCAGCTGAGTGTTTGCTCCCTGAAGTTACCCTGTGATCTAGCACAGCTTTTGTAATACCGATCAGGCCATGATTTTAAATTCCCTCGTTGTTCAGCCTTCAAGGTCACAGGATGCTTTTCTTTATATTTCTTGGAAAAGAAAAGGCATCAGTAGGCCAGCAGGAATTTTTCTCTTGTAAGGCCCCTGGGACAAAATTTCCTTTTTTTTCTGAACATGAAAGTGATGGGTCAGCTGTCATAGGAATTCTCATTTTAATAAATGCTAGCAATAAGGAAATAATATTGCTTCATGCAGGTAATTTTAAAAAAACTTTTAGAAGCTGTTCATCTTTCCAAACTACCAGAGGAGTCTAGTGGAAAAGAAATGAGAGACACCATAGGATCCTTTAGGTTGGAAAATACCTTTAAGATCATCAAATCCAGTCTTTAACCTAGCACTGCCAAGCCTACCACTGAACACTTAATCACCACATTCACACATCTTTTAAATACCCCCAGGGATGGTGACTCAACCATTCCCCTGGACATCCCAGCCTGACAACCCTTTTGGGGAAGAAATTTTTACTAATACCCAATCTAAACCTTCTCTGGTGCAACTTGATGCCATGTCCTCTTGTCCTATCACTTACTACTTAGGAAAAGAGACCAACACCCACTTCCACCTCGCTACAACCTCCTTTGCAGGTCGTTGAGAACCATAAAGTATCCCCTGACCCTCCTTTTCTTCAGGCTAAACCACTGCAGTTCCCACAGCAGCTCATCATGGATGTATCCAGGGTCCCAGATCTAAGCACTTTACATAACACACCTTACATATGCTCAAAAAGAAGGTGGCAAAACAACCCAAGAGAAGCATCCCTCCTCCTCCAGCTCTTCTCTGAAGATGTCTGCTTGCCCAGCTCCACAAAGCTCTCCTGTTTTCACAGGTACAGCGATGCCAGCAGCTATTTTTGCACTTAGCTCAGGGCAGCTCTTCAGCTGCTGGACATGTGTGCCAAACTGCTCCTTTCCTTTGCAGACTCTGCATCCCAACATCCTCTAGGAAAAATGCAGGGAGCATCATCTTCAGTCCCTGCTCTCCAGCAACACAGGGAGAGGGGCCAGCCTCTTCTCTCGCAAGGACGCTTGTCCACCTGTGCTGAGCCACGATCAGCTTGGTTTTGTGAGGTGGCACCTCATCACCCTGCAGAAAGTGGAGGGGCTGAGGATTGTATGTGGGCCCTGTGTGTCACTGATGGTGGAAGAAGGGAAGTGAGAAGTGTCAAAGCTAACGGTTAGTAAAGAGGGAACAAAGTGAGTAATGCAGGATCTTTCCATGGAGGCTGCAGAGGTGCCTAAAATGCAGTGACTGTTCTTGTTCAAGCACATCTTTTCCCAAACTGTGGGTCACAGGACTTGAGAGATGAAGCAGGTCCAAAAAGCAGCTCTTAAATGTCTAGATTAATCAGAGAACAGCTAATATGCTTAGCTGCTGATAGCAAGGAAAGGCATTTATTCTCTCCTTGGCCAGGGTGGGCACCACTGGGGACCAGGTGAGCCCCAAGGGCTGCATGCCAGCCAGAAGTTTGAAACCAGCTGCCTTAAAGGAAACAAAACTAACTGAGGCACCCCTGTGACATGAGTGTCATGGGTCAGAGTGAGATGGGAAAGGACAGGAGTTCCCACAGCAGTTAGTAAAGGGATTTGTATGTTGTCGCCCAGACCAAAACTGTGGGTCAGCCTTTTCTCCAGATAGCATCTAAAAGGTGGAACAATTGCCCATTCTACTGGTCATTCACAGTTTTGTGACTGTGCTGGAGGGGATGGAAATGCTGTTACATAGAAAGGCAGTTTAGCAACTGAAGCTGGCTGCTGCTAGGCCAAAACCTCTTTAGAAGTTTCCCTGTGACGGTCAATGACATCAAGGCAGAAGGATGATTCACATACAACTGGCCACTGTGGGCCCTATATAAGGTCAGCCAAGCCATTCCCACATTTTGACGTGTTTGATGACAGAAGAGTTGGGAATTGCTCAGTTCAGGTGCATGAACTGTTGTTCTCAGCTGTCTTGAACCTAAAGCTGGTGACTACATCCAGTGTCAGTGATAAATGCAAATGGCAGTAGAGTTTTGTTATAACTGAAATATACTTCTCTGTCTACTAGGACTGTAAGCAAACATTTGCATGGAACTTGGCCAAAATTGCTCTTTATTTTCTGTGTCTAGGGGGAAGCTGAAGCAGTAACTTTGAGAGTCTTTTGAAGTCCCTGCTACACCAAGGAGGGCTCTTGTCAGGGCACCACCAGCTCTGCCTTTCCCTGTCCAGCATTTCCTGGGGCTCCCTCCACCCTGCCCATGTGGAGGCAGCCCCAGGAAATGCTGGGCAGGGAAAGGCACCCACCACCCCAGGACCCCATTTCAGCCCTCCAGGACCATTTCAGCCCCTGCCCCAGTGATGCTGCAGAAGGGCCAGTCTCCAGCTCCACACAGCCCTGCCCTGCCCAGCCACAACCCCACTGCCCTAGGGAGGTACCTGATGCCCAGGGCTGGGACTGTGTCTGACCCTGGAGCCTCTCACTGGGCCTGATCCTGACTCCACCTGCAGACTGACGTTCTAGCCTGGCCTGTGTGTGTATGGAGGGGAACTGAGGTTTGTGATACATTAAAAGTTAAAATGAGCAGAAAAATATAATTGCATTTTGAACAGGTTTGGGGTTTTTTTCCTCTGTGAAATTGGATGAATCATCTCTGAACCATTTTTCTGCTGACAGGAAATTGTGAGAGCTAACACGTATAGCTGGGCCTCAGCAGGAGGAGAGTGGAAAACCTGAACCAGACAAAAATCAGAGGATCCAAGTAACTGCATTTTTAAGAAATATGAATAAGTGACTCTCAGTTCTCTCATCTCCAAAATGGACATGGGCTTTACATGTTTTGCAAAGGCATGGCGATGTGAAATGAAGCTGCAGTTAGATACTCATGTGGAAAAGATGGGGAGGAAAAGGAGCAAACAGTTCAGGAAGAATTATGCTCAGTATGTGTACAAACAGCAGAACACTGAATCTCTGTAAGGTGCTCTTCCTAGGACTTGTAATGTCATCTGTGGTGGCCACTATGCTTTGTCACGTAGTGCCAGGACAAGTATCACAAAAAGGACTTGCAATAAATGGAAATTTACCCTAATCTTGCAAAAGTTGCTTGTTGTCCTGCAGGCATTAAGTTTCGGTTGGATTACTGTATATTTTTTCAAGTTAGTAGCCATATGTTACTGGTTATAATGATCCATACTTTCTTGCTGGTCAGGAAGCGCTCTAAAGAGGCTTTCAGATCTAGCCCTGCAGTCTGAGCTGGCTCAAGTTGGTAGCACCAGCAAAAAATGTTCTGCAGGATTTGCTGGCAGATCTTTGTTACTCTACCAGATATCTCTCTCTATACAGGCAGAGCATGTAGAGACCAACAGTGTGGAATACCACTGGGGTCCTGTTGTTCCTGATGGTCACCTCTTCTAAGGTGAGGCAGTGAATCTTGCTGTAATCGTGATGGCAAATCCATAAGAGGGAGGGAGAATCTCTCGCAGCAAGCGTCCTCCTGATCTGCTTTTTTTGTGTCTGCATCACAGGGAAATGTGTATTACTTCCATGTATCCTAATTAAGCTTGATCATGTGTAGAGTAATGACCTCTGGTGCATATCTTCGGGCTTTTTTGTGCTGTTAGTCACACAAGGAATAGCAATATTTGGGGGAGGAGAGTGAACCATGGTCCTTTTGTATTCACTATTGAAAGAGATGATGCTGTATTCAGCTCTCTTTGGATGCCTTGATTTTTCTCTGGTACTTCTGCATCTTGCCCCTAATACACATGGCTTGACTGCTTGTTTGTGAGATGGTCATGAGAATATATTGTCTTAACAATAAGGGAAGGGAATAATGGAGTAAGTGGAAAATCAAATAAATAGGAGCACTTAAAATAATTACAAAAAATATCTTTAAGTTGCAAAATGACCATTTGATGGAACCTCAAAAGCGAAGACAAGGACTACAGTGATGCGCTGTAGTGTTGCTCTGGCACATAATGGGAAGCTGTTCATCTGGAGTTGGTTAAAGTTGTAGTTATCACTGCTATACAGGATTTAGACATACAGCTGTATTCCACCTGACTATGTGTGTGTAAGGAAAACAGTCTTGAGGATATCAAATTACAGATTGGAGGAAAATGTCCTATCATGCTGAATTATTACTCTTGCAAAATAAGAGTGCAGAGAATGGGGGAAATTGTTTTATTGTGATGCAGAAAGGCTTCTGTCCCAACCCCAATATTGGGATTGGTAATGTGAAAAGAGTTGGTGGGTTGGTGAGTATAAAAAGACTCAGCTTACAGATGTAAGGACATCAGGGCTTTTACCAGACCTAGGTGGGATGGAGCAGACTTATCCACCTGATTTCAGAAAATTTTAGGAGACATTAATAATTTCACTATTCATTTCTTTATGCCCCCTACTACATGAAACAAATGTGTTAGTCAAGTTCTCTTGACTCTGTAAAATCCCAGTGAACATTGCTCTATAAGCCACCCTGCTTCCAACATGGCTTTGAAAGCCCAGAGTCAATTTTGCTGAATTTGACATTTTACTCACCCTCCCTGTCTCAGGAATAGCTCCTCAGTTAGGAGACCTCAATGATGATGGAGAGTTAGAAAGAAAACATAAGTGGGAGAGAAAAATAGGTTGATTTTCCTAAAGTCCTTTTAACCATAAATATATGAGAAAAGGTCAAACTACCTATACAAAGATTTAGAGAACAGGACTTTATGAATTGAAGATGAAGGGTCACTCAAAATTTTCAAGGTGTTCATCTGCCTGCCCTGCAGTGGAATGAGAGATGTTTTTCCACTCACAGACCTTGCATTTCATTGAAATAATGAAGCTGATCACCTGGTCAGCATCACACGTAAACTGTGCAAGTGAGGTTTGTATACATCAGATACAAATGCAGCAACAGGATGGTGCTAAACTGGCTGATGGCCATTAAACTTCAAGGTAAATAATTTAGGAACTCCTGAGAGACACAAAAATAGGTACAAAGTTTTAGCTGCTAAGGAGGTGTGCATGCTAACAGACTAGTCACCGTGTTGTGGATAAACAGCTTTGCATCACTTTGTGTGGCAGCCAAAGGTTGTATGTGCAGAAGCTGCTGTGACTTGATCTGTAACCTGGCAAAAAAGAAGTGAGCAAAAATTGCCATTTTAATTCCCAGCATGGCATCAAAATGTGAATGAAATGCTGTTTTCGCATCTTGCAGACTTGATCTCTGCCAATTTTTTTCCATGCTACTGAATCATACCAACAGATTTTATTGAAATAGCACTGTGTGCTTTATTTAGAGTGTGGTTTTTTTCCGTATGCCAGAGACTTACATGAACCTGAGCGATTTGACACAAAACTTCTCCTCTTTTGTCTTCGTGTCCCAGTTTATGCGTTAACATGAGAGAGCCTTTTGCTATGTTAACAACAGCAAAGAGGTGCAGAGAAAGTAGTCCTTTCTGAGGTAAATAAAGTATAAGCTGTCTATTATTCCACGCATAGCCTCCGGAAACTTCAGCTTTGGAAGTACGGTGTGTGTGGGGGGGGTGTGTGGAATAAATGAGTGTTTCGTAGTAGCCAGAGGTATAAACCTCGGTAAGAGAAGCGGAGGCACGGCTTGAGGGAGTTTGTGCTACCTCACGTTCTTTAAAACCATTTTATTAAAAAGAGTAATATTCTAACCGTTCTCTTTCTTCTCTAATATGAAAAAGACCCTCTGAAGATTAACGCTGACTTTCCTGTATCACGTTAACTTTAAAGAAGAGTTTCTAATTTACAAAGAAAAACAAAACTTTCTCTACCCCAAGGTCCGTTCCGGCCCAAGACTCGGGATTTATTGTCCTCTCTCTTCCCAAACTCCACTCTTTTCGCGACGAGACACCGATAGGCAAAACTAGGCACTTCCATGGCCTCCCACATATAGAAAAGGGGGAATTTTGTGTCAGATAAAGTAGAAAAAAATCATTTTATTACCCGCGAAAAAACACAAGCCGGAGCGCAGAGCGCCGGGCGGCGGCGGGGAGGGGCGGGCGGGCGGCACCAATCAGCGCGCGCGGAGCCGCTATAAATGGGGCACCGCCGCGGCCGTCACCTACTGCTGCCCCCGCTGCTGCCATGGCTGAGACTGCTCCTGCTGCAGCGCCCGCCGCTGCCCCGGCCCCCGCCGCCAAGACTGCCGCTAAAACTGCCGCCAAGAAGCCGAAGAAGGCGGCGGGCGGCTCCAAAGCCCGCAAGCCGGCGGGGCCCAGCGTCACCGAGCTGATCACCAAGGCCGTGTCCGCCTCCAAGGAGCGCAAGGGGCTCTCCCTCGCCGCGCTCAAGAAGGCGCTGGCCGCCGGCGGCTACGATGTGGAGAAGAACAACAGCCGCATCAAGCTGGGGCTCAAGAGCCTCGTCAGCAAGGGCACCCTGGTGCAGACCAAGGGCACCGGCGCCTCCGGCTCCTTCCGCCTCAGCAAGAAGCCCGGCGAAGTGAAGGAAAAAGCCCCCAAGAAGCGGGCGGCGGCGGCCAAGCCCAAGAAGCCGGCGGCAGCCAAGAAGCCCGCCAGCGCCGCCAAGAAGCCCAAGAAGGCGGTGACAGCGAAGAAGAGCCCCAAGAAAGCCAAGAAACCGGTGGTCAAGAAAGCAGCCAAGAGCCCCAAGAAGCCGACGAAGGCTGTCAAGCCCGCCAAGCCCAAGAAAGCGGCAGCAGCAGCGAAGAGCCCGGCCAAAGCGAAGGCAGTGAAGCCCAAAGCAGCCAAGCCCAAGGCGGCCAAGCCCAAGGCGGCCAAGGCGAAGAAGGCGGCGCCCAAGAAATAATTCCCTGTGGAAAAGTCTTGCTGTGCTCCGCACTTAAACCCAACGGCTCTTTTCAGAGCCACCCATGTTTTCTTGAAAGAGCTGAAACGCAGTGGCTACCACTGGTTTGAGGGAAGGGTAAGGGAGTCTGCTAGCTAGACCGCTTTACTGCGGTTAGTGGACAGGCAGACGGTCGGAGCAGCAAACTAGGGCTTTTAAAACTCCTCCGCGCAGGGCTAAGTAGCGGGTTAGTGGCTTTGGAAAGCCCGCACCGTGCAGGGATTGGCTCCGACTGCGGAAGGACCAAGCTGCCTTCCGCGAGCCCTGCCAGCACCGCCTCCGGGGCGGGGTGTGCAGGGGGCGCGGTATTAGTGAGCAGTACGGCAATTTCAGCATCAGCCGACTGTTGAAAGTAGCAGTATTTCGCTATTTAATGAAATTCAAGCTCTTTTTCTGAAAGCGTTGGTGGCTCTGAAAAGAGCCTTTGGGTTTCTCAAGGGCAAAAAAACTTCCTGGGTGTTGTTCTTAGGCGTTTACTTGGCTTTAGCCTTGTGGCTGTCGGTCTTCTTGGGCAGGAGCACTGCCTGGATGTTAGGCAGCACCCCGCCCTGCGCGATGGTCACCTTGCCCAGCAGCTTGTTGAGCTCCTCGTCGTTGCGGATGGCCAGCTGCAGGTGGCGGGGGATGATGCGCGTCTTCTTGTTGTCGCGGGCCGCGTTGCCCGCCAGCTCCAGGATCTCGGCCGTCAGGTACTCCAGCACGGCCGCCAGGTACACCGGGGCGCCGGCGCCCACCCGCTCCGCGTAGTTGCCCTTGCGCAGCAGCCGGTGCACGCGGCCCACGGGGAACTGCAGCCCGGCCCGCGACGAGCGCGACTTGGCCTTGGCGCGCGCCTTCCCGCCCTGCTTCCCGCGGCCGGACATCGTAGCTGGTTACTAGTACGAGCGTACAGAAATAAACACAGCTCCGCAACCGGCCCTTATATCCCTCCTCAGCGAAAGGAGCGACTTTCGATAGGCTGAAAGGGGAAATTGCGAAACCAGCCAATAGGAACGCGGATTGAATTCTAACCAATGGCGATGACCAGCGGAGGGCTATGACTGTACAGGGTTCCAGTAGCCAATAAAAGATACACTCAAGGAACCCGTAATTTGCATACGGTCCCTATAAAGGAGGGGCGCTTTGGGTAACTGTCTATAACTGGTTTCCCCAGTAGAGGTAAAGAGAACGGTTTATTACTATGCCTGAGCCGGCCAAGTCCGCCCCCGCGCCCAAGAAGGGCTCCAAGAAAGCCGTCACCAAGACGCAGAAGAAGGGCGACAAGAAACGGCGCAAGAGCCGCAAGGAGAGCTACTCGATCTACGTGTACAAGGTGCTGAAGCAGGTGCACCCCGACACTGGCATCTCCTCCAAGGCCATGGGCATCATGAACTCCTTTGTCAATGACATCTTCGAGCGCATCGCCGGCGAGGCCTCTCGCCTGGCGCACTACAACAAGCGCTCCACCATCACCTCGCGGGAGATCCAGACAGCTGTGCGGCTGCTGCTGCCCGGCGAGCTGGCCAAGCACGCCGTGTCCGAGGGCACCAAGGCTGTCACCAAGTACACCAGCTCCAAGTAAGCTGCCTCGGCGCCTTCTAGACTGCTCGACCCAAAGGCTCTTTTAAGAGCCACCCACGTATTCAGTAAAGGAGCTGATACTTGGTTGACTTGGTTTTAGCTATTTAGGGTTGTTCTTCGCGGGGGGGAGGGGGCAGGAGGAAGATGGAGGGCGTGGTAAGAAAGCAATAGTATGAAAGCAGTTAGTTGCAAGGGACCGGGGAAGTGCAAGTTCACGACAAAGGATACATTCTAACATCCGCTTTAGTGGAGCGGAGAATGCTCACCATCCGCGAAAAATACCCCGGGAGCCCGCTTCGCTTTAGCACCTGGTTTGGGGGTGCAGGTTAAACAGTAAAGGAACGATGTTGGTGTTCTGTGTAAGTGCCTGAAACAAGCCTGTTCTGGATACACGGTGCTTGCCGTTTTCCCCCACGAAGCACTCCAGGGGAATGGGGCACAGGCGGTTCAAGACGACCCCGTGCTGCTGCTTCGCCAAACCGCTCCCGGCTGCACGCACACACGCACTCCCTGCCCGTTAGCGTTCTCGCCGGCAACCGGGAGAAGCAAACCGGACAGCTTCACGGCCTTCTCGCCCCCAAGCCGCGCAGCCCCTCCTGTGGTCCCGAGCACGGTCAACCCTTCCCCCAGCCCGCTTCCACCTCCACTTCCCTGTGTTCCCCCGTAAATCCCGCAGCTGAGCAGCCGGCGGGAACAAGGGACGGGCGGCAGGACCCGGAGACGCGTAGCTGCCGGGCTGCGGCCGACCTGAGTGAGGACTACACGGCATTCCCCAGCAGGCGGGCCCGGCCCGGCCCGGCGCAGCTCCCGAGCGGGCGGCGATTGGTGGCGGTTGCGCTCGCGCCTGGGTGCCCGTCCTCACTTCACCAGGGCGCGCTCGCGCCTCTGGAGGGAGTCGGGGCGAGGGAGCAGCCAGGGAACGGTCGCCTTACGCGGAACGTCGGCTGCCGCTTGCGCCTGCAGCCTTCCTGCCGCACTACTGAGCGGGAAGAAACAGCGCGCAGCCGGGGGAGAAGGTTTATTTAGCCAACAGTCCCGATGCCGGGGGTGTGGGAGTGGACTGGGAAGCGGCCGGCTTCGAGGGGCGAGACCCTGTTACACCGGTCACTTGTGGTGGTTCCTGCCACCTCCCCGCCGCCCAGACCGCCGTTCGTGGGGACGGTCCGCGCATTCCTCCTTAGGGAGGGAGCCGGGGCCGGCTCTGAAGCGTTCTGGGGAGCCAGAAGAAGCAAACGGCCAGGCCGCGGCTAGAGGAGGGTGGGCGGGGCGGTTCGGCGGCTCCGGAGAGGGAGGGGGCGGGGCGGGACGAGGGGGCGTGTTCCCCGCCCGCGATGAGCGGGCTTTTCGAATGCTCTTGTGGCCCAATGGCAGCCGGTCTCGCACGGGCGGCCAATCGGCAGGGAACCTGGGCTATAAATTCCGCCGCCGCTGGCTGCTGCACGGCTCAGTCGTAGGTGAGGGCGGGTGTCCCGTGTGTAGCGATGGCGCGCACGAAGCAGACGGCTCGTAAGTCGACGGGCGGGAAGGCGCCCCGCAAGCAGCTGGCCACCAAGGCGGCCCGCAAGAGCGCGCCGGCCACGGGCGGCGTGAAGAAGCCGCACCGCTACCGGCCCGGCACGGTGGCGCTGCGCGAGATCCGGCGCTACCAGAAGTCGACGGAGCTGCTGATCCGCAAGCTGCCCTTCCAGCGCCTGGTGCGCGAGATCGCGCAGGACTTCAAGACCGACCTGCGCTTCCAGAGCTCGGCCGTGATGGCGCTGCAGGAGGCGAGCGAGGCCTACCTGGTGGGGCTCTTCGAGGACACCAACCTGTGTGCCATTCACGCCAAGCGTGTCACCATCATGCCCAAGGACATCCAGCTGGCCCGGCGCATCCGCGGCGAGCGTGCTTAAGCTTCCAGCAAACGCATCTTTCAGACCATCGAAAACCCAAAGGCTCTTTTAAGAGCCACCACATTTGCAACAAAAAGGGCTGTTAATGCTTCTATTTGCTTTGTAGTGCAGTGTAAATGTGGTTTTAACTGTAAATGACCTACACGTGTTCAGTCTAAACCTATTACAACTTTAATAAACCTGTTGGATACCTTAATAAAAGGAATGATGCTAGACAAAGGAACGCTAACTTAAGTTTCTCAATGAGATTATTTGTTAAAGGTATATTAAAATTTGAAGTACTACAGCTCTTTTACTGTACATGTATTGGCTCTTAAAAGAGCCTTTGGGTCTGTGTGGGCTGCCTCGGTGCCAGATGGAACCGGGGAAGAGGTGGGGCAGGAGCCTCAGGCACGCTCGCCGCGGATGCGCCGGGCCAGCTGGATGTCCTTGGGCATGATGGTGACGCGCTTGGCGTGAATGGCACACAGGTTGGTGTCCTCGAAGAGCCCCACCAGGTAGGCCTCGCTCGCCTCCTGCAGCGCCATCACGGCCGAGCTCTGGAAGCGCAGGTCGGTCTTGAAGTCCTGCGCGATCTCGCGCACCAGGCGCTGGAAGGGCAGCTTGCGGATCAGCAGCTCCGTCGACTTCTGGTAGCGCCGGATCTCGCGCAGCGCCACCGTGCCGGGCCGGTAGCGGTGCGGCTTCTTCACGCCGCCCGTGGCCGGCGCGCTCTTGCGGGCCGCCTTGGTGGCCAGCTGCTTGCGGGGCGCCTTCCCGCCCGTCGACTTACGAGCCGTCTGCTTCGTGCGCGCCATCGCTACACACGGGACACCCGCCCTCACCTACGACTGAGCCGTGCAGCAGCCAGCGGCGGCGGAATTTATAGCCCAGGTTCCCTGCCGATTGGCCGCCCGTGCGAGACCGGCTGCCATTGGGCCACAAGAGCATTCGAAAAGCCCGCTCATCGCGGGCGGGGAACACGCCCCCTCGTCCCGCCCCGCCCCCTCCCTCTCCGGAGCCGCCGAACCGCCCCGCCCACCCTCCTCTAGCCGCGGCCTGGCCGTTTGCTTCTTCTGGCTCCCCAGAACGCTTCAGAGCCGGCCCCGGCTCCCTCCCTAAGGAGGAATGCGCGGACCGTCCCCACGAACGGCGGTCTGGGCGGCGGGGAGGTGGCAGGAACCACCACAAGTGACCGGTGTAACAGGGTCTCGCCCCTCGAAGCCGGCCGCTTCCCAGTCCACTCCCACACCCCCGGCATCGGGACTGTTGGCTAAATAAACCTTCTCCCCCGGCTGCGCGCTGTTTCTTCCCGCTCAGTAGTGCGGCAGGAAGGCTGCAGGCGCAAGCGGCAGCCGACGTTCCGCGTAAGGCGACCGTTCCCTGGCTGCTCCCTCGCCCCGACTCCCTCCAGAGGCGCGAGCGCGCCCTGGTGAAGTGAGGACGGGCACCCAGGCGCGAGCGCAACCGCCACCAATCGCCGCCCGCTCGGGAGCTGCGCCGGGCCGGGCCGGGCCCGCCTGCTGGGGAATGCCGTGTAGTCCTCACTCAGGTCGGCCGCAGCCCGGCAGCTACGCGTCTCCGGGTCCTGCCGCCCGTCCCTTGTTCCCGCCGGCTGCTCAGCTGCGGGATTTACGGGGGAACACAGGGAAGTGGAGGTGGAAGCGGGCTGGGGGAAGGGTTGACCGTGCTCGGGACCACAGGAGGGGCTGCGCGGCTTGGGGGCGAGAAGGCCGTGAAGCTGTCCGGTTTGCTTCTCCCGGTTGCCGGCGAGAACGCTAACGGGCAGGGAGTGCGTGTGTGCGTGCAGCCGGGAGCGGTTTGGCGAAGCAGCAGCACGGGGTCGTCTTGAACCGCCTGTGCCCCATTCCCCTGGAGTGCTTCGTGGGGGAAAACGGCAAGCACCGTGTATCCAGAACAGGCTTGTTTCAGGCACTTACACAGAACACCAACATCGTTCCTTTACTGTTTAACCTGCACCCCCAAACCAGGTGCTAAAGCGAAGCGGGCTCCCGGGGTATTTTTCGCGGATGGTGAGCATTCTCCGCTCCACTAAAGCGGATGTTAGAATGTATCCTTTGTCGTGAACTTGCACTTCCCCGGTCCCTTGCAACTAACTGCTTTCATACTATTGCTTTCTTACCACGCCCTCCATCTTCCTCCTGCCCCCTCCCCCCCGCGAAGAACAACCCTAAATAGCTAAAACCAAGTCAACCAAGTATCAGCTCCTTTACTGAATACGTGGGTGGCTCTTAAAAGAGCCTTTGGGTCGAGCAGTCTAGAAGGCGCCGAGGCAGCTTACTTGGAGCTGGTGTACTTGGTGACAGCCTTGGTGCCCTCGGACACGGCGTGCTTGGCCAGCTCGCCGGGCAGCAGCAGCCGCACAGCTGTCTGGATCTCCCGCGAGGTGATGGTGGAGCGCTTGTTGTAGTGCGCCAGGCGAGAGGCCTCGCCGGCGATGCGCTCGAAGATGTCATTGACAAAGGAGTTCATGATGCCCATGGCCTTGGAGGAGATGCCAGTGTCGGGGTGCACCTGCTTCAGCACCTTGTACACGTAGATCGAGTAGCTCTCCTTGCGGCTCTTGCGCCGTTTCTTGTCGCCCTTCTTCTGCGTCTTGGTGACGGCTTTCTTGGAGCCCTTCTTGGGCGCGGGGGCGGACTTGGCCGGCTCAGGCATAGTAATAAACCGTTCTCTTTACCTCTACTGGGGAAACCAGTTATAGACAGTTACCCAAAGCGCCCCTCCTTTATAGGGACCGTATGCAAATTACGGGTTCCTTGAGTGTATCTTTTATTGGCTACTGGAACCCTGTACAGTCATAGCCCTCCGCTGGTCATCGCCATTGGTTAGAATTCAATCCGCGTTCCTATTGGCTGGTTTCGCAATTTCCCCTTTCAGCCTATCGAAAGTCGCTCCTTTCGCTGAGGAGGGATATAAGGGCCGGTTGCGGAGCTGTGTTTATTTCTGTACGCTCGTACTAGTAACCAGCTACGATGTCCGGCCGCGGGAAGCAGGGCGGGAAGGCGCGCGCCAAGGCCAAGTCGCGCTCGTCGCGGGCCGGGCTGCAGTTCCCCGTGGGCCGCGTGCACCGGCTGCTGCGCAAGGGCAACTACGCGGAGCGGGTGGGCGCCGGCGCCCCGGTGTACCTGGCGGCCGTGCTGGAGTACCTGACGGCCGAGATCCTGGAGCTGGCGGGCAACGCGGCCCGCGACAACAAGAAGACGCGCATCATCCCCCGCCACCTGCAGCTGGCCATCCGCAACGACGAGGAGCTCAACAAGCTGCTGGGCAAGGTGACCATCGCGCAGGGCGGGGTGCTGCCCAACATCCAGGCCGTGCTCCTGCCCAAGAAGACCGACAGCCACAAGGCTAAAGCCAAATAAACGCCTAGGAACATCCAGGAAGATAGCTTTTTTGCCCCAGAGAAACTCAAAGGCTCTTTTCAGAGCCACCCACAAAATCTCTTAGAGAGCTAAATTACTCTTAAGTGTGCCTGGAAATGCTTACATAACGCATATGGTGGTGGTCTTATTCCTAAAAGACAAGACAACCTTAAAACGTTACATTTTAAGAAATGTTAGTGTGCTGAGTGGAAATGCATGGTTTTGAGCTCGGTTCGATTTACAAGTGCAAAATCTTTAGGAAGCCAATACCGTCCCTGCACTCTGCTTCCCCTTTGATCTAGTCGCACACAAAGGTGCGGAAAACAAAAACGTGTCCACCCGCGAATGAATAATCGCCGGAAAGGTCGCGATTAGAGCAGCGCTAACAGCTGCTCCGAAAGCAGCTACGTTCTTTCTAGTCTACGCACAACGTTTATGAGGTTTCCACAGGGGGGCAGCTGCGAGTCGGCAAAGCCTCCGCTATGTACGCACATCTAAAAATGAAAGGGGGGGAGAGGAAAACCGCTCATTTCAGCTCTTTTGGGGAAAACTTGGGTGGCTCTTAAAAGAGCCGTTGGGTTTATCTGCAAGGCAGATGGGATATCCTTAGGGACTGTTTATTTCTTCTTGGGCGCCGACTTCTTCGCCTTGGCTGCTTTCGGCTTGGCTGCCTTGGGCTTGGATGCTTTGGCTTTCACTGCCTTCGCCCTGGCCGGGCTCTTCGCTGCTGCCGCCGCCTTTTTGGGCTTGGCGGCTTTAGTCGGCTTTTTGGGGCTCTTGGCTGCTTTCTTGGCAGCCGCAGCCGCCGGCTTCTTGGCTTTCTTGGGGCTCTTCTTCGCTGTCACCGCCTTCTTGGGCTTCTTGGCGGCGCTGGCGGGCTTCTTGGCTGCCGCCGGCTTCTTGGGCTTGGCCGCCGCCGCCCGCTTCTTGGGGGCTTTTTCCTTCACTTCGCCGGGCTTCTTGCTGAGGCGGAAGGAGCCGGAGGCGCCGGTGCCCTTGGTCTGCACCAGGGTGCCCTTGCTGACGAGGCTCTTGAGCCCCAGCTTGATGCGGCTGTTGTTCTTCTCCACATCGTAGCCGCCGGCGGCCAGCGCCTTCTTGAGCGCGGCGAGGGAGAGCCCCTTGCGCTCCTTGGAGGCGGACACGGCCTTGGTGATCAGCTCGGTGACGCTGGGCCCTGCCGGCTTGCGGGCTTTGGAGCCGCCCGCCGCCTTCTTCGGCTTCTTGGCAGCGGCTTTGGCGGCGGGGGCCGGAGCGGCGGCAGCAGGCGCTGCCTCAGCAGCTGGGGCCGGAGCAGTCTCAGACATGGCTCTGCTATCCGAACAGAAGCTCGGCGAGTGCTGTGAGACTGGCGGCGCCCCCATTTATAGCAGCGCTGCGGGCGCTGATTGGTCCGTTGAGGAGTCGGCCCCGCCCCGCTGCTCCGCGCACTGCCGCTCGGCTTGTGTTTCTTCCTTCTCAAAAAAGTGTGTTTTTCGCAAAAAAACCGTGACCACAGCACCCCATTTTTTGTCATTCTTGCTGAGGACAGAGGATATTTTTGCCTTTCGGCGTTTCTTTTAGCTGAGCATTAAAATGAGTTTCAGGGAAGCCGATAATCCCCGAGTTTGGGGATGGCACGCAGAGCTGGACGGTGAGATTTTTATTTTTCCTTTTGAATTAAAACTTTGTTTATGACAGCACTGTCGCCGTGGTAGCGGATTCATGTTCCTGAGACGGTTTTTCATCAAAGTAGTGCAAAATGGAGGTAATCTCGAGACATTTTCTTTGCATAAATCAGCTTTGGAAAGAAGCAAGTAACACAAAGTGGCCACTCAGCTCTGTATCTGGGTTATGAGTTGTTTCCCGTAACACGGCTTCATCGCTTAAAAATAATGAAACCTTTGGACATAGTGCTCTATTTAGGTCTACTCAGAGCTAATAAAAAGTAAAAGAGAGATGGTTTTCACCATAAACGTTAATGTGAAAAATAGGTCTCTCTAATAAGCAAGCACCATCCACATCTCCCAAGAACATACAGAATTTCTTTCACTGTTTCCTTGTGTTTTCTGAGTCCTTGTATTAATATTTTGATGAACTAGATTCCTTTTTTTTCCTCCAAAATACTTCTTTTGCTTAAGCAGAATCGGTAAAGATTTATTTGTATGTTCTTATTTCAAGATACAGTTTATTTTTGTGCTTACTTTTACACTGTAGTTCAGAGATTTTGTCAGAACCAGCAGTTGTGCAACAAAAAATCAAAATAGGGTGTGCATGTTTTCTTTATCAAAACCAGGGGTAAGGCTGCAGGCATTTGTATAATGAAATATACATCAGCTGGCTTAGTCAAACATTTATGTCCTCAGAACTGCTGAGATAAACTAGGCCATGGCTTTTTCCAACCCATGAGTTCTGTGATGTGGGATAAACTGAACATACATAATGTGATTTTTGCTGGGAATGGAGTGGACAGATGAGTGTCGTGCAAAATATTGGAAATAATATCAGAGCCTGATAATTATTTTGTATGATTGAAAATGAAGTCACTTGTCTTCTTTCACTTTTTGTTTAGATAATGTATATCACACACATCTCTTGTGCAGTTTCAGAGGTGTGTGTGTCAGTTTTAAGAGTGTGTCAGTGGTACTGGTTTACCGTGACTAGGGTTCATCTAAAATGCAAGAAACTGCCAAAAGAGGAGGCAAGATTGCAGCCTACGTATGCATATTTAAAACAGGGTGATCAAGGTCAAGCTTATAGCTGAAAAGCTCCATTAACATGTCTTTTACCTTGGGCTGCCTAAGGCTGCACAGCATCTTCAATATTTTCTCAAGCAAGAAGCCCTTCCTGATGCCTGTGCTGCTGAACATTCATTCTTTATATATGTGATCCAGTTTAACTTATTCTGACTTATGGGTGCTCCAGGTACATAAGAAACAAAAATGAAGTCACAGTCTCACTCAAGGGAATTCAAACCTGCCCTTGATGTAATAGCAAATTTTGGATGATTTGGGAGATATCTTTAGTCCATGGATGATGGATTTTATTTTAAAACTGATTCATCATGATGTCCTAAATCATAACACATTGTAAGAAAACTTCATGTCTCAGTCAAGGAGGGGTTACAAATGCATACTGTTCAGTCTCTAAAAATCCCCAAATAGATTAGTAATCTCTTAAAATAAGAAATCCGTGACCAGAGGTATGGTAGGTATTAGTCAAAAAATTTAGTTACTACAAGGGGATCCATAGATACAGCTTTCTTCATTTTTATGTAAATCATCTTCTTGCAAAAATATTCAGTTTTTAAAAAAAGTTTTATTTTGGTTCAAAGCAAGAGAGAAATAGCTCTTGATCATACCAGACTGCATAGTTTTTGATAACTTCCAAGCTCAGTTAAGGGATAATTCCAAGAATCAGTTCAGATCAATCAAGCAATCAGTCATTTATGAAGTTTTTTGTTTAGAATGTAATGTTTCAATGTGATATAAATATAATATATAGGAAAATGTTACTGTACTGGATGAATTTGTATATATATATATATTAATGGTTTAATAAAAAGCCTAATTTTGCCTGAGAAATGAGAATTCAAGTAGAGAGAAAGTAACCAGTCCCCAGTCTTCCTTTTTTCCCATTCCTTTAATGAACTGGGAGGGTCACAGGGTACAACTATGATGTGTCTGGAAAATGTGTGCACCAGCTGGAGACCAGAAGGATGTGTGGAATGAAAACTCATGGTATCACTAATGGGAATATTTCTAATTGTTCAGGCAAATGTTCAAGATCTTTTAGGAGAAACATGAACATGTAAAATAGTGCATGTCAAAGTCACGTGAATGTGATATTTCCTTTGCTGCTGCACACTTTATGCATGTCACCTGGGCTCTCCCAGTGCAGCACATCTGGACTGCTGTTGCCTGAACTGTACATTTGGGAACAGCAGCTCCACCCCCTGTGTGTTCCTCGGGGCAAGGAGGTGGCATTCTCTTTCCTAGGCCATCCACTCCACAAACAGCCTCAACAAAGGTGCTGTACCACGTGGCCAAGTTTTCATTTGTCTTTCAAGATGGTAACAAAATTTTAGTTTTGACTTCCGCCTGGCCCCTGCAACAGTGCCAGTCTGTTTTTTGTCAGCATGAAATAAGGAATGACAAATATGTAAAGGTACACCTTGTTGCAGAACTGAGCTGTCCTGTATGGTCTCCTGCAAGCGGTAGGCAGAGATGAGTGACTAAGATACTTCCTGGCTTTCTGGTGCCTTGGCTCAGAAGACCCATGATCGATGGTGGAAGGCGATGCTACAAAGATGGGAAGAGTGCAAGCAGCTGCAGTATTTCAGGATGTGGAAGACATCTAAGCTACCCTTCCTCTTTGTAGGCTGTGATAAATGAAGAGCAAAGCATTGCAGATGAGTACTGAGAAGAAAGCTGAGAAACTGGAAAGCGGATATCCATTGCTCTCTCACAGACATTTTGAGGTTGGGAAGACCTATGCATTTCAGAAGGAGCCTGTGCACTTCTCCTTCTGGGAGATACCCAGGGAGACATAGTGGGCTTTTTGCTCCCAGGAGCCACTTTGTTTGCTTCCTACAGTCCCTAACTGTTGTGTCCTCCTTTCCTCTCCTTAAAAAAGTGTTACAGGCCTTGCACTTCCATCTGGAAGTTTCCCTGAAAAAGTTGCTCTGCATGCAGTCTAGTATTCACAGAATAAGTGAATCTCATTCACAGAATGAGATAAACAAAATCAGTGGGATGTATCTATTGCACCTCTAATTTTTGATGACTCCTCCTCTCACCTTGCCTCATGAGATGGCTGCCCCACCTGTCAGTAGGACCACAGCAGAGGGAAGTATGGGGCCACTGCCAGCATCCACTTCCCTACAGGATGCTGCCAACTATCACTTGGGCATACAGACACTTGAGGCAGATGGTCAGTGGATCTCACTTTTCATTCACAGGTTCTCTGGGATGTCTTCTCTCTCACATGCAGGATAACCTACATTTGCATCACTATGTCACCTCTGCCACTAGCTCTCTCCTATGACCATTGTTTTATTGCCTGACTGCACATAGAGAACTAAAGCAAGATAGTGAGGCTGGCAACTATTCTCTGTTCATCTGGACATAGTCTGTATTCTCTGGTGCTTGAGAATACCCACCACAAGGTTCTCCTGTCTGCCTAGACCAACCACAGTGATGCTCAGCACATTATTTGGCTGAGCTGCTACAGCTCAAACCCAGAATTCAATGCCACAAATCAGGAATCAGAACATTTGATGAGGCAGGGAAGAGGTAGATGCTACATGTTCAGTAAGGATAGGCATTGCTTGCATGCCGCAGGGAAGAAATTGTGCTTCTCTAGGAGAAGGGGCGGGGATGGGAGAGTGTTGGTATGTAGCAACTTTCTGGGAAGAAGAGGAATAATAAAAAGGAGGCACCTGCAAATAAGTGAAGTGAATAGAAAGGACCGGAGAAGGAAAGAGGAAGGAAAGACAGAACAGGCTGATGGCCACTGTTATTGGTACCTATGATACTTTGCAGCAAATATTGATAGAAGTAGATGCAATGACCGATGCAATTGGTCATCTTTCTGCAAATCAAGGGGACCCTGCCCTGCTATTATCCCAGCAGCAGGTATTTGAGAAGATGATGGCATGTTGAGCTAGAAAAAGTGATCTCTGCAGGATCAGCACTGAAGGCTGATGTATCAGGAACTGCTTGGAAGTGGCTGAAATTTTACTCCAACCCTCATATCTGTGCTACCATCACTAGCACAGTAGATGAGGACAGATATGTAAATGATGGCTATTTGAGACTGTAGGAGGTTCTATATTAAGGCTAACTTCAATAAATATATTCCTAGGTGGACAAACAAGTTCAACAAAGTTTGAGGGGGAGCAGCAGGAGGGGACTGCCCTGCAAGGCAGGTGAGCAGGGGTGACAGCAGGGGCCCTGCTGTCACTGTCAAGTACACAGCCCCCAGCACCTGTACATGGGCAACTGGGGCAGGGATCGTGGCAGTGATCAGGAACAGCCACAGCCCTGGATTACTAGGCAAGTCCTCAGGGTTGAGGTTGGGAACAAGGTTGAGCAAGGAAAGTGCAGCCAGTGGAGTCAAAGATGCACAGGCACAGCATGGAAAGTAAAGTCTGCACCTAACTGCAGCCACAAAGCCAAGAGATTGAAACCAATGGATGAAAGGCAAGAACTTTAGAAATCCTCAGTAAGTCACCTTCAAGTCTGGCAAAGGCAAAAGGAGAAAGAAGGTCCTAGCAACAAGAACCCTGTTTTCCTTAAGGGAGCAGAGTCCAATTGGATGCAGAGCTACAAGCGGAACTGCAGTGAAACTGCATGTACAGAGTTAATGTGATGAATAGAGCATTTTTACTCCTCATTGCTGGCCCAGGGTCGGATTTTCCGGCACCCAGAACTCCCCTTCCAAATGTCAATCTGTGTTCAGGGAATCGGTTCTTCCATAAGATCTGAAAGCACACAAAAAGTTAGGAGTGGAGCAGGCTGGCCGAATATCTCTGTGGGCTGTTCCTGTGGGAAAGACAGTGCTTTACAAGAACAAAAGGGTGCTAAAACTCTGTCTTCAGATGTGCAAATTCTTTTTCTTTGTCTCAGTTACGTTCCCATTTCCTTTGGTAGATCCATCCTGAGCAATGAGTTCAGCTCACTCCTTTTCAGCTCTGCGTACAATTCAGTCCGTATCTAGAAAGACATCAAGCTAATCTTTGTGGCTCCTATGTTTTTGCTTTCTTATACTTATGGTCACCGGCCGAAGTTTGATAAGCAACTCCCAAAAGAAAACTGATTTATACAACCTCGGACCTTTTTTTACCGTGTCTTCTGATGCTGATTCCAGCTGTTTCTCCCCGTCTCTTTCCATGGCACTTAGTTTTCTCTCTCAGACAATATGCAATACACACTAATGTCTACTAGGGAGAAGAATTTGGCAGGCAATAAAGGACAGCGAGGTGACAGGTCTGCAAAAAAATCCAACGAGAAGAGAGTTTTCATTTAGATTTTCTTAATCTCAAGGAAAAAAAAAAATCCTGGAACCATGCGGCTTTTTAAAGGCACAGATCATATGCAAGCAAAATTTGTTTGGTAAAATAGTTGTTTACGTCGGTGATAGTTTTGAGGAGAGGGGACACTTCATTCCACCACTAAGGAAAAGAGCTTTATCCCCACCTCATGCCAAGATACTCTCACCGTTATTGTTAACTATTCTACTTTAAAGGCAGCGTATGAAGCTGTTCTTGGACAGTTAAGGAAAACACGGAAAATAAATTAGTGATAATTAATGCGTAGCTTTTAATTAGGTGAAGGATGGCTTCCCTGCCAAATCTGTGCACATGAGTATATGCTACTGACGGAAGGGGAGGGAAGTGGTTGAAGGTGCTCCTCCTGGATAACGTGCCCCTAGAGTAGGCTGAAGAAGGGCTTGGACTGCTGAAGGGCACGCTGCCGGACTGTCCCGAGCGTTGCCGGTGCAGAATCTCCCGTGGCAGAAGGAACGAAGGGACGCTAAGGACTCCGCTCCGTCCCTTCGCTGCGGTCTCTGCCGGAGCCTCCCTCCCCCTCCGGCCGGAGATCCCTCCCACGGCGTGCGTGGGGCTCCGAGCTACAGTTGCAGCCGCCGTGCAGAGGCGACGGAGCTTGCCGGTCTACAGCTCGAGGAAATCGTGGAGGAGCCAGCGTGGGGAAATGGAGAGAAGAGAGCCCAGTGGTGCATAAGCAGGCTGCCAGCCAGTGCCCTGCTGTGGCTTAGCCCCGAGCCTGGCTGCCAACAGGCGCTCCCCCTCCGATTTCGCCATTTGAGGCTATTTCCCGAAAGAGTGAGCTCCGGCACAGGTCTGGGCACCCGCAAATTCAGGGGCGGGAGGATCTGGGAAGGAGCCAAATCCTTCCATACGGGAAATCCCATGGATTTTACTTCAGCAGTTCCCCCACTGAGAAAACTTCCACGTACAATCGCTTTTCCCTGTACACCCAGCCAAGACAGAGCCTCGGTACCGAGAGGAGCAGCAGGGCAAGACTCCTGCCGGCCCCAAGCCGGACTCCCCTGGACGTGGGGGCAAGGTGGGGTGTAGCGGCTAGGGGTGGAGCTGCTCCGCTGCACGGCTGGGAGTGAGCGCAACCCCTCTGTTTCCGCAGTTACCGCTGAAGCCCGACAAGGGTTAATTTTGGAACCCTGAATGTGACAGCTCTGTTGAAGGGCTTTCGGCAGCGGAAAGGGAACGTTGTTGAACCCATAACACGAATATTTCCAGGAAAGAATAGCCAGATGAGACAAATTCGTTACAAGAATGGGGGTGTAATTAAAATCTCGGTCACATTGCCGGGCTGGGACAGGAGCCGGCAGCGCGCCGGGACGCGGCGCCGGGTCCAGGGGAACGAGCCGCGGCTTTACACTGCGCGCAGCCACCGAGCTCCTGGTCGCAATGAGCACCTTCGCGACCATCTCGTCTTCTCTAGGCTGAATGGGGGTGGGTCCCACCGCCGAGAGAGCCTCGGGCAGAGCGGGCAGCTGCGCAGCGCCGTGCTCAGCAAACGGGAACGCGAAAACCCACGAGTAGGCACGGAGTCCCGGCGCTGTGCTACCATGGCTTGCTCAGGATCGGCTGAAGAAACATGAAATAAAACTGGTGAAAGTTGCCGGTAAAAAATTATCTACGTGAAGTGCACGACATGCTAGCTCCCACGCCATCAAGCAGAAAGGGAAAGAAGACCTGATGACCCCTTCAAAGTGCTCTGGGGTCCCAACACAGAGCACTTGTAACCGTGACCGCTTCTCTCAGCAGCCCACTGCTATGTTCCAGTACATTACTTTGTGCAGTGTACACATCCTTCACTTCCCTGACGTTCCATAATGTCTATCATAAAATGATATGCAAGCAGACACACACATCGCACTGCGCCCCTGAAAAAGGCAGTACGTGCCAACACACGTATTTTCACTCCCTAATGCAAATATCACTGAGAACAGCCCAACACGCACATAGCCCTGTGTACAGCACTTCCAGCGCCCTGCACCCAACAGCGCACAGACCATGGTGCTCCTCCCCTACACCTGCATCGCAGCACGCCGATGAGGACACACATTGCTCTGCACTGGCTGACCAAGCACCAAGGCTGTCACCAAGTACACCAGCTCGAAATAAGCAGCCGCAGAACTCTGTGCCAGACGTACTCGACCCAAAAGCTCCTGTAAGATCTGCCAATTCTTTCATCAGAATAGCTTTGCTTCTGATGTTTTCCCACAGTTACTTAACTTAGAGAAGTCTCACTTGCATAGTGTTCTTTGGGACCAGTTTTTCATCGGTTATTGCGGTTTTTCTTATGTTTCCGAGAATAAGATCTTCACGCGATGCAGTAAAACGCCAAAAGACAGGAACTTTGGAAACGCCCAGAAAGGGGCAGGAAGGGCTGAGAAATCGCAGTGGTTAGCGCATGATTAGACATTGTTTAACAGAACGTTAGTCTGATCTGAAACCATTAACAATCTTGTATTAGGATCCTTAGACTAAAAATACTGGGAAATTGCTTAAATAACCCTTTAAGGCTTATATTTTAAACAGAAGATTTTGTCCAGATAGGGAAGACTAATGAAACAGCAGCAAAAAAGTTTCCTTACTAATTACTTAAACAATGTTGGTGTATGTATATGACTGATAACATGAGTTCGTGGTAAAGGGAGAATGGATAGATGAGTTCTGAAACCAGCCTGAGCCAGAGAGAGTGAGCAACTGAACCACTTTCCCGTTCTCCCATTGAAGAAGCCAGGAACACTCACTGAACAAGAGTATGTAGTAAAGGGACAGCTCAAGAAAGGTGCTCCACAAAGGGGCATGCACAAGGAACAGTAATGGCTGGCTTCTAGAGAAGAGAGAAAGTTATGATGTGTAAGGACCACGAGAAGGCTGGAGGAACCAGGCAGGAGTTGAGTTCTTGATACTTAAAAATGCTAGGGCTTTAAGAACATTAAGTGTTCCACAATAATCAGAGAAAGTGCCACCAATAAAACCAAAGTAAAATACAGAAATTAAAGCTCTTTTACTGAATACGTGGGTGGCTCTTAAAAGAGCCTTTGGGTTAAAAAGGATGATCGAGACGCTCTACTTGGAGCTGGTGTACTTGGTGACAGCCTTGGTGCCCTCGGACACGGCGTGCTTGGCCAGCTCGCCGGGCAGCAGCAGCCGCACGGCCGTCTGGATCTCCCGCGAGGTGATGGTGGAGCGCTTGTTGTAGTGCGCCAGGCGAGAGGCCTCGCCGGCGATGCGCTCGAAGATGTCATTGACAAAGGAGTTCATGATGCCCATGGCCTTGGAGGAGATGCCAGTGTCGGGGTGCACCTGCTTCAGCACCTTGTACACGTAGATCGAGTAGCTCTCCTTGCGGCTCTTCTTGCGCTTCTTGTCGCCCTTCTTCTGCGTCTTGGTAACGGCTTTCTTGGAGCCCTTCTTGGGCGCGGGGGCGGACTTGGCCGGCTCAGGCATTGCAGCAAAAGACCGACTATCGCTCACCAACAAACACCACTCACAAAGCATCAGATAACTCCGTCCTCCGCCGGGGCACCCTTTATAGCGGCGCTATGCAGAGCAGCTGCTCGGCAGCGTCCACTCGCCATTGGTTAGAAGTTTTACCTCGGGGCGTAACTCCGCATTAAGCTTTGCTATTGGTCAGCTCTCGATTCGCGCTCTCATTGGCTGTTAAAACAGCGCCTCCTTCTCAGCCTATCAGCGAGGTCGACGCTGCTCCGCCCGAGCTGTATATACATTCGCTACCGGTAAAGGCTTGTAGCTTGTTTTTATTTGCTTGCAGTAGCTGAGATGTCCGGCCGCGGGAAGCAGGGCGGGAAGGCGCGCGCCAAGGCCAAGTCGCGCTCGTCGCGGGCCGGGCTGCAGTTCCCCGTGGGCCGCGTGCACCGGCTGCTGCGCAAGGGCAACTACGCGGAGCGGGTGGGCGCCGGCGCCCCGGTGTACCTGGCGGCCGTGCTGGAGTACCTGACGGCCGAGATCCTGGAGCTGGCGGGCAACGCGGCCCGCGACAACAAGAAGACGCGCATCATCCCCCGCCACCTGCAGCTGGCCATCCGCAACGACGAGGAGCTCAACAAGCTGCTGGGCAAGGTGACCATCGCGCAGGGCGGGGTGCTGCCTAACATCCAGGCAGTGCTCCTGCCCAAGAAGACCGACAGCCACAAGGCTAAAGCCAAGTAAACGCCTTTTAGACTTCTCAAGAAACAAAGCTGACAAAAAAAGGCTCTTTTCAGAGCCGCCCACAAAGCCCATGAAGGGTTGAGTCACTGTAGGTTAGGTTTTTCTGGTAAACGCAGACAGAAGCACGTAAGCAGTTTTTTCTTGTGTGTTTGCTTTAGCTGTGCTGTGTGGTTTTGCTTGTGCTTTTTTTTCCTTCTGTGTGTTTTCTTAATATCAGGTATTACATTATAAATATGGTCTAATTCACTGAAGGTTTTAATATAGTTGCCTTTTTTAGCATTGTTTCTTTTTTTTTAAATATTTTTATGCTTGGAGTATGTCTGCACTTTCTAATTTTAGTGGCAACTGTTTTTTGTAAATTAGTAAAAGTTGCGCCTCCTTCTAAGAACTCTGGCTTTGCTCTAAGTGGTCTATGCAATTCATTGGAGGGTGATATCAACTGAAGTCTCTGTATCAATCTAGTTTTATTCTGTTCTGTTTGAGAGTACCAAAGAGTAGTTGATCACTGTTGTAACTCCCTGGTTTTCAAACTAATGGGGGATAAGGGGTGGAGGATTAAAGCCCACACATGGAAAAAACGTCTGAAGGAATCATGTGGTCCCAGCAGTGACTAATTCTTGCGCAACAGGAGGGATGTTTCTCTTCCTTGGGCTCCTCGTTGATTCCTGTTTTTCGTTGCGTTTTTATGCTGTCATGTGAGTGTCCCACTGGTGTTCCTTGGCAGACCCAACCCAGTAAAGCAGGGTTAACTCTAGGGCGGTGTGACCAGCATTCTCAGTGAGCTGCCTGATGTCATGTGCCACGATGGTTACAGCTGCTGTCTTGCATTAGAAAAGAGCACTGTGGCTTTTAATTTTGGGGTGGTTATTTTTTTTTTTTTCTGGCACTACTGGTTGGATCCTGACCCTTCTTCTCCATGAGACTTGGGGAGACTTTTGAGCTCCAACCTTGTTTTGGAAGCAAGCAAGTTTTTACAAAGGACCTGCTGGGTTTTCAGCATGGAAAAGTTGTTTTATAGGTCTGCTTTAGTGCTGCCCTTTTTACTTCTTGTCTCCATTTGCCTCTGCCTTTAGCAGGGCTCATCGCTGCTTTTATAGCCTCAGAGTCTTCCATAGGCTCCTAGCTGCAGAGGCTGACAGGTTCTTGACTTCCCTCGGGTTCTTTTTTTTTTGCCCTGTGGAGGTGGACACGGCCTTGGTGACCAGCTCAGCAGCACTGGAGCAACAGGACCTTTGACATCGCCACGATTATACCCATCTCGGTCCTCCTCTGTAATGAAAAGAGATGTTGGCTAAAGTACCTGTAAGCCCTGGTGTTCACAGAGGTCAGCTTTCCTACAACTGAGTCGGTAATGATTTTTTTCTTATCTATAGGGGAAAGTATCCACTTGCCCTCTGTTTTTTCCACATAATGAAACTGGGTATCAGAATCACTGCGGATTGTAGCAAAAAGGGAGGAGGGTCCTGTGACATGCTCCCCCCCGCCCCCGGGTACATGTGCATTATCTCGATGTTGTGTGACAGGATTTAATACCTAAGTTCTAGACTGCAGAAGCTTTCACGAGGATGATCTTTGAGATGTTTTGTAAATGAATGTTCTGGTATCAACAGTACAAATGCAACATTATAAAGCTACAGTGTTCATTTTTATCCTTGTAGTTATTCTTTATTTTCCTGTTACAGTATGCGTTTAGGCACTATGTAGCTCTTTTTCAAATAATATATGTAGGAAACAGAGCCTTAAACCCCCGATAGGGCCATAAGGCCTCGAATATATATATATATATATATATATAGTGCGTCCAGACACTTTTATGAAGCATCTTCATGAAATCGGTTTACCGAAACTGGGGTAAATGGGCAGATTGGTTCTGGAAATACATATATTTCTTAACAAAGTGAGCGTGAACATCTGGTCTCCAAGTGGCACAGAGGGATTTTTGGTTATTTCTTTAATGTTACCTCGGTTTTGCAAGAGCAGAATGGGAGAAGGCGCTGAAAATGCCTTTGATCAACAGACAAAGAGAAATCTGACTCCTCTAGCCCCTCTGAACAGGGGACTACTTAGCAACTCTGAGGAGCTGTCTCTGTGGGAGGCCTGGCGAAGGGCAGCGCACCTCCCCCCTCGCCTCCTCAGTGGGTAAATGTATTTATTTGTTGTGCATTTTATTCCTTGAGCAAGGGAAGCAGAAAAAGAATGAAAACACTTAAAGGGAATTTAATATCTACTAAGCAGCGTTGCCTTTACTGTGTGATTTAACCCCACGAGTTTTATTTAGGTGTGTTAACGGAGGAGAGCTCAGGCTGAAGCCTTGTTACCTCATGCTGTATAAATGCAGCTGGTGGTGGATAACGGAGTGGGCAGTCCCCGCCAGCGTTGTCCCAGATTTGAGTTCTTCACCATGTGTGCAATAAGCCGATGCACACACAAAGTCGAGATGCTTATTGCATGTGTGTGCAGAGATGGGTGCTGGGTGGTAACTCTGCAAAGCCAGTACCCCTTTTGAGAAATAAGCTATATACCAAATAATAACAGGGAAGAAACCACCGCAGTGAATAAGTCAGTCCTTCCTTACTTCTATCTCTACATATGGTATGAGAAATGTGCCATTCTCTTGAGACTCCTATTGTCTTTGTTTGAGAACAGTTTGGTGCTATCAAGGTCTGATGACCTGGGGACAAGCTTTGGGGCTGTCCCCACCCATCAGCTACACAAGCCCGCCCTGTTGTGAAGCCTAGACTTTTGTGTCTGTTAATCCTTTTCTTATGATAACATCAGGACCCCTCCTTTCTCCAGCGACAAGAAAACCCTCTGGGTTTGTCGGTCTGGCCACAGCAAGTGGAGATTTTCCTGTTCCCAATGCCGGTGCTGGAGACGAGGATCTAAGGACTGATTTGCGTCAAGGGAAGGAGGGACCTGGGGTCCATCGCGGACAAGTTAAAGGAGGGAGCATTGGGAGAAGGCAAAGGAAAGGGTCAGGTATCTTCAGGAAGGGCAGAGCAGGGCCCAGGATTTTTAAAACCAGAAACAAGCTATTTCCTTTTTAGATAAAGACTTGCCTGCATTCACGGTGTTATGAAAAGCGTTAATCGCCCTGATTGTCTCTATCAACGTTTCAAAAACCCTCATTGTTTGATTTTTTTTTCCTGTCAATAAACGCACAATTTGAAGCTACTTTTGTAAGTTTGAAGTACAACACACACATCCCAAGAGGTTTCAATTGACATTCGAATTTCAATTAAGGCTAAAAGTCCCGGAGCTAAATACACGTTGTAACCGTGTGACCACTCCAGTTCTTCTATGGGATTTGTACCAGAGATTTCAAAATGCAGAGTGCAAAAGCCCCTGCATGTAGGGAGTGGAACCGGTTCAGATAAATTGTTGGAGCTTCCTGAGTCAGCTCAGATGAGCGCAGGCACCTGGGTGGGCCTGTTCTGCCGTCAGTCCTGTTTGCTGTTGCTTGGAGCAAAAGAGAATGCAGCCTATTTAAAAACATATTTTGATGTGTAGAAAGATTTGGGCTATGTCATTCTTATTATAATATTCGTCTTCTTTTCTAGAGCGGGGTGACTGAAGACACTAACCTCTCTGTGTCCCAAGCACACAAGGGAAAAAAAAAAAAACTTTTATCATGTGGATCATTTAAATTGTTTCGAGTTGCAGTTGCTGCTGCTTGTGATGGAAGCAAAAGGGGATGCATATGTGAGGTGCATGCATTTCTTCAAACCTCTGATGCTGTACAGAAGTAGTGCAAGAGCCTTTACTCTGTCTGAAGTCCAAATTTCAGCTGTAACTCTCCATGTGTGCCCTCTTCTTATTGTGGCAGTTATTTATTCTGTTTTTCTATCACCCTTTCAGGTACAAAATCTACATGCAATCCAAGTAGGACTGAAAATATAAAAAGGTTGTGGATTTTACTGATGATGAAAATTCCAAGCTGTCCTGATATTCCTTTAGCACACTAGCTGTTTATTTTCTAGTTTGAAAATGCAAGTATGTCCACAATTGCTTCCTGATTTTGTTTTTGGTGATAAAAATAAAGAAGCTTTGTGATTACGAGTATGATTTTTGACAAGAAGTGCTTTTGAAACTACCTCTCCATCAGGACAGGCCAGCAAATAATTAGTTCTTTGTAGCCACCAAAGAAATGCAAAGCAAAACCTAAACAAGCTTTTCCACCTACACGGGCCTCTGTTTCTCTAACCCCAGTCCTGGAGGAAGGAGCTTCCTTCCCTCTGTGTAGGTACATGATCTGGCAGGGAGAAGGGTTTTTCCCAACTGCATTCTCCTGTGCTTTCAGCCCTCTTCTCCAGTGAGATTTGTGTGTCTTGAGCTGCACTGTGCTCTGAGACAGCACAACCCTGAGACCAGCTTTTTGGAGCCTGGTTTTTTTTCCTTTATATATGAACCATGCATATTTTTTTTCATTACTGGCCCAAAGCATTACATCAAGGTGTATATAAAACCAAATCTTTTTCCCTAGCTGCAGTTAATACTTTCCCCCTCAATGCTAAATATTTTGAAATATATTATTTCCTACTAAAACTGGAAAGGTAAGTCTCTGGGAAACTATAATAGCAATAATTTGCCCTGTTTGGTGAGTAATTATAATCTTTGGCCATTAGGAAAGCCAATTTCATTTCATAAGTAGTTGAGTAGATAGTGCTTACTGTATGAAAGAGCAGGAATTAGTATTAAATTGCCATAGCCATTGTAGGATTTATTCAGGTTTTGGATCAACCGTATGGCATCTATTTCTTGTTTCTGATACACTGTTCAGTCAGTAAACTAGAGACTACAGTTATTTGTTTACTCAGCTGGTGTATTTCATTTTTGCAGAAACAAAACCACTTTTTTTGAAAAACAGTTCAGTTACAATGAATAAAGAGGTATTTGGGAGATAGAAAAAGGGTTTTTGAAGATAAGTGGATAAAAATACTGCACAAAGGACCTGTTTAAATTATTGAAGGGTATTCTAGCACTTCTCAGTGTTGAGAATTGTTAGCATTAATAGCCATTCTTAGCACTAGTAGCTCGTTGAAGCCTTAGGTCAAGAGCTGACCAAGAGTAAATGTTTTGATAAAACTAGAGCTGCTGAAACCTGCAGATGCAATCACAATGAAGAAGATAAGCACCAAAGAAACAATTCAAAGAGAACAAGGTAACTTCAGAAGGCAGCCAGCTCAGCAACCAAGGAATCCAATAAGAGACCCCAGACCAGAACTAAGTGATTGGACTTGGGGAGAGGGTGCTGGGTGGTACGGGTCTAATTGGGAGGAGCGATCTGGGGCAGGGGTCCCTCTTTGGAGGGACCCAGCTTGGGCTGCTCTGCATGTCAGATAAATAAAGCACGTATTTACACAGCAGATTGGAGACTCATCATCTTTGAGCAGGAATCTAGGACCGAGCCCTGTTGAGATGGGAAACACATAATTCCTACCATGGGCGTGGTGGCAGGACCATAATTCCTGCTACAGTAGGCTAATTTATTTGAACCCTTGGACATCACACTGTTGCTGGGTGATGTCATGTGGGTACAGTAGATTTAAGAATACAAAGAGAACTGCTATGAACCGGATAGGAAAGAACATGAAAGATGGAAGAACATGGTGTCATATGATTTTATATTCACAGTATTTGGCATATTCATTTTGAATGTTCATCCTCCTGTGGGATAAAATTGTTATGTTTGCACTTCTTGCTGAGCCAGTATCACCTCTGGTAAGAACAAGCACACAAAATTTCCACAGTAGTTGTTTTCATTTCAGATATTTTGATCTCAGCTCTGAAAACAATGAATGTGTTAGATCTGGCAAATGTGTGGGGGTCGAAATGTTATGTTCATGCTAAAGGCCCCTAATATTGCCTTATCACTCATACTGAGACTGGAGGAAGCAAGCATAAGCAGAATATTCTTCTCTATTGAGTGAAGAGTTTTGTGAGCCTAGAAACAACTTCACCTACTGAAACACCTTTTTTTTGTGTGTTTTGTTTTTTTTTTTTAATGATCCCCTGTAATTTCTGTGAAAGCTATGTTAATGAAGTGTGCAGCATGGAGCATATGAAGACAGGAAAGGTAAAAAGAATGTTTGTGAATTTCTAACCTGGGAGGCAAAGAGGTACCCACTGAGGTCCTACTTTAACTCGGGCAATAGGGCTGCCCTGTGCTAGTCATAGTTTGAACTAGAGTATTGTTTTTCAGGAAAACATAACTGAATTCGAGTTTTACATGACTGACTCTAGAGAATAATAGCCACTGACAAATTCTAAAGGTCATGATCAGTGTCAAAATATGAGCACTTTTAGTAGATATTTTCTGGAGTCCCTTCCTACTGACCCAGACATCGCCTTACAAAAAGAACAAGTCACTGGAATATAGCATGTATTAGTCACTTTGAGGTATTAGAAATAAACAGGGGCACAGAATATGCAAACGATGTTTCAGAGTTGGCACAAATGCACTTGGAGATCTTTAAAGTCCATTTGAAGCTGCTGAAGAATAGAGTATGGAGGATGCTTCTTCCCACTGCATATCTGAAATCCAAGCTGAGGGGTCCCCATCAGCCTTCAAGTTGAAATTCACTTTGATAAATTGGTGGCAGATTTAAGATATATCCTGTGCCTGCCAGTGCACTACCAAACATGCAGTCAGTACTAGAAAGGCTGACTGTGATTCTGTGGTCCCTATGTGGACCAAGCGTGTTCAGAAATCCACAGAATATGCTTGGAATCTAGGATTGTCCAAATCCAGTTCCAGAGAAGGTGATAACGGCTTTGAACTGCACCTACAGCAGTGTCTAATTGCACAAGAATGTGATGGATTCAGAAAGGCTGCAGTTTGAGGCTGAAAGGCTTTAGGGCTGATACTTTTGTAGCATCATAGACAAACTGATAGCTTACAAAGTTAGCCCACAGTGGCTACTTTCTTACTTTTTAATAGCTTTTATACAATTAATGGCATATTAATACAGGAAGGGTCAGATAAAAATAATATTCATCTTCACTTTGTGTTTTTAGTAGAAAGGGAACAGTTTCTACCTAAAGCAGTTGAGGGAGAAGCTGTGCAAGTTCCTGTAAAAATCATGTGCATGGTAGAATTATTAAAACCACTGCTAAAGATTAGTAACTTTCAGAAATAAGTTCTGTGTTGTATTAATCACTGAGCTACTGGTAAAAGCTTAAGGAAAACATCACCTATTACTACATAAATTCTTTTACAGTACAGTGCACTCTAGACACTCAAGTGCTGCTAGAAAAACAAAACAAAAAGACTGAGCACCATCAAGTGGTAGATGTTATTATAGCGGTTACAACGTACATGGAAAAGTTTCTATTACTAGTCATTTTGATTCTTTCCGGAGTAGAAAACTGCAGCAGCTTTTCTTTAGTTCAGGAACACAATAAACACACTTGTTATGAAAACTTTAGTTACCACAAGCCAGTTGTTTCCCTACAACAGTTTACGTTCAAAAGAAAGGCAGAAAACTATTTTAACAAAACCGATTTTGGGTGAGTTCAATTACTTAAACTGAAAAGCTCACAAGAACAGAGAAAGGTTTATTTCATACTTGACTGCACAGCCCTTTTATTGAATACGTGGGTGGCTCTTAAAAGAGCCTTTGGGTTCAAACTGACGGTCCGGGACGCTCTACTTGGAGCTGGTGTACTTGGTGACAGCCTTGGTGCCCTCGGACACGGCGTGCTTGGCCAGCTCGCCGGGCAGCAGCAGCCGCACAGCTGTCTGGATCTCCCGCGAGGTGATGGTGGAGCGCTTGTTGTAGTGCGCCAGGCGAGAGGCCTCGCCGGCGATGCGCTCGAAGATGTCATTGACAAAGGAGTTCATGATGCCCATGGCCTTGGAGGAGATGCCAGTGTCGGGGTGCACCTGCTTCAGCACCTTGTACACGTAGATCGAGTAGCTCTCCTTGCGGCTCTTCTTACGCTTCTTGTCGCCCTTCTTCTGCGTCTTAGTGACGGCTTTCTTGGAGCCCTTCTTGGGCGCGGGGGCGGACTTGGCCGGCTCAGGCATCGCAGCAAAAGCCCGACTATCGCAGACCTCAGGCCTCACCACTCAAAGAGCAAAGATGCAGAGTGAGCAGAAGTGGCCGTGCGCCACATATTTATAGGTACCTTATGCAAATGACGAGAATTCCTTCTGTGTTCTTTCATTGGTCAGAAAACAGCAGAGTGTCATAACTCCCCTTTACCCGCTTTTTATTGGTCAGAATTCGATTCGTCTCCCCATTGGCTGTCCAGATGAGACCTACTTCTCAGCCTATCAGCGAAGGGGCGAGGCGGAGAGCGGGGCTATAGCTGAAGAGCTCCGGCTCTGTTGTGCTACTGGTTGCTCCTGGAAGCGAGCGAGCGAACATGTCCGGCCGCGGGAAGCAGGGCGGGAAGGCGCGCGCCAAGGCCAAGTCGCGCTCGTCGCGGGCCGGGCTGCAGTTCCCCGTGGGCCGCGTGCACCGGCTGCTGCGCAAGGGCAACTACGCGGAGCGGGTGGGCGCCGGCGCCCCGGTGTACCTGGCGGCCGTGCTGGAGTACCTGACGGCCGAGATCCTGGAGCTGGCGGGCAACGCGGCCCGCGACAACAAGAAGACGCGCATCATCCCCCGCCACCTGCAGCTGGCCATCCGCAACGACGAGGAGCTCAACAAGCTGCTGGGCAAGGTGACCATCGCGCAGGGCGGGGTGCTGCCCAACATCCAGGCTGTGCTCCTGCCCAAGAAGACCGACAGCCACAAGGCTAAAGCCAAGTGAACACAAGGGAAAAAGCGACACTTTCTCTTCCAGAGAAAAAAAACCCAAAGGCTCTTTTCAGAGCCACCCACAGTGTCATAAGAGAGCTAAGTTACACGTACTACAGTTTTCCCGCTTTACATGAAGTACTCAAGCTGTGTTTTGTCTCATTTGCTCCATGTTTATTAACAGTGTTTTTGGCTTGGTGATAGTAGCAACGCTTTCCATGGTTTTGTTAACACAAAATCACAAAACACCCTCCCAAACGAAGTCCTTCCTCGTAGGGGCTATTTTCCGTGCAGTTCTTATGCCAGAGAACACAGGAACACTCTTTCAGTAAGAGCTCCCGTCCCTCCCCCCGTCTTCCGTGTGTTTCTTCTGCGAGTGGCTGAAACGGCACCAGATACACGAGGCGCAATAGTCTTCGGGAGGGGGGGGAAGGGGCAGCGGGCTGGGCTCTCCGCTGGCCAATCCTTGGTCAGGGCGGGCTTTTTCGATACTTAAACCTCTTTCTCAGCGGGAACAAAAGGCTGCGGGTTATTTTCCAGTCACTACGGAAACCTACCCCTCCCTCCTCCCTCAAATAGACAAAACCATTTAAGGAGACACCTTAAGAGACAGAATACAATCGATTACATGGCTCAGTAGTAGCGTGCCTGGCAACTGCATTACTTTTGTTACAAAATATATCCTTAAAAAAACATACATCCGATTTTTATCAAATCATTATTATAAAACATTGCTTCCTGGTAGTCAAACCAATTACTCGGCAAAGAAAGATGTACAAGTCTACACTTCCCTAAAGCCGCCGCGTTATACCGTGCTCGTTAGCGTTTCTTTCGGTAATCGCAGGGGGAAATAAAGTGACCTCTGACGACTTACGAATTGCTGGATCCTTGCTGGAGGTTACTGACGGCGTCGGTGCCTCAGCTCCTTTAGGGAAAGTGTGGGTGGCTCTTAAAAGAGCCGTTGGATAACAAAGTAAGTAGAGCAGAACTCTTCTGGTATAATTTACTTCTTCTTGGGGGCCGCCTTCTTCGCCTTGGCTGCTTTCGGCTTGGCTGCCTTGGGCTTGGCTGCTTTGGGCTTCACTGCCTTCGCTTTGGCCGGGCTCTTCGCTGCCTTCTTGGGGCGGCCTGCCTTGGCCGGCTTCTTGGGGCTCTTGGCTGCTTTCTTGGCAGCCGCAGCCGCCGGCTTCTTGGCTTTCTTGGGGCTTTTCTTCACCGCTGCCGCCTTCTTGGGCTTCTTGGCGGCGCTGGCGGGCTTCTTGGCTGCCGGCTTCTTGGGCTTGGCCGCCGCCGCCCGCTTTTTGGGGGCTTTCTCCTTCACTTCGCCGGGCTTCTTGCTGAGGCGGAAGGAGCCGGAGGCGCCGGTGCCCTTGGTCTGCACCAGGGTGCCCTTGCTGACGAGGCTCTTGAGCCCCAGCTTGATGCGGCTGTTGTTCTTCTCCACATCGTAGCCGCCGGCGGCCAGCGCCTTCTTGAGCGCGGCGAGGGAGAGCCCCTTGCGCTCCTTGGAGGCGGACACGGCCTTGATGATCAGCTCGGTGACGCTGGGCCCCGCCGGCTTGCGGGCCTTGGAGCTGCTCGCCGCCTTCTTCGGCTTCTTGGCGGCGGCCTTAGCGCCGGGTGCGGGTGCCTCGGGGGCGGCGGCGGGAGCGGTCTCGGACATCGCGGCGGCGTCCTCTGCGGAGCAGGCGAACACAATTGGGCTGGCGCGGGTCAGATGCTCGTATTTTTAGAGAGGAGCCGCGCGGTGATTGGTGCGTTGCAGAGCCCGCCCCGCTGCACGGCCGGGGAGCCCTTCGGTGTGCTCGATTTGTGTTTCTTTGGACTAACAAAAGTGTATTTTCCTCGGAATTTCTGCCACCAAATCGCCCCGTTTCCCCGGTGAGGGAGGAGAAGAGCAGGTACTTGCGTTCGGGAGAGTTTCCAGCCGCAAACACGCAGGCTGAGTTAAAGGAGAAGCGATAAATCCCGTGTGGTGCTGCTGGAGAGACCTCTGAAGAGAGAAACTTTTGTTTTTCCTTGCAAATTAAAAATTTCCTTTTGACATAAATATTGCAGCAACCACTCAGTCTGATTCTTTAGAGGGTTTTCTTGGGGTCAAAGTTGAAACATGCCAATTTAAAGCTATTTTGACAGTTTAAATTGATTTTGAAGAGGAGGAAGTAACACAAACTCCTCTTTCAGCTCTGAATATGGATTAAGAACCGGTTCCTTTGACCATGTGTTTTCCCTCCTAAAACGCTAAAGTCTAGTGAAATAGTGTTTCGTATAACCTCTTATTGCACTTTTTACAGAGTATTAAGCAATCTGTTAATATCTGGAGATTTATGAACATACAGTTGTTTTATTTTGCCTTGCTGGAATTTCAGTGCATGGGAGGCAAAGTTACCCTGCTTCCTTTTGTTGGGTGTTTTCTTTCTTTTGTTTGTTTTCCATATGAATTTCTGTACCGATTATTAAGTAAATCAGTCTGTTTTCTTTTCATGTGGCATTTCAGTTTCAAGTAAATGGGCATTTCATATGTGATGTTACAAAACTCCAGCTTTGTAGAAGAAAGAAACCTAAACTTCTCGTGATATTTACTGAAATTATTTTTGTCTCTTTAGTAATTTAAGATGTGCAAGGACTAGCATAGCTGTCATGTTAGTTACTCTTTTCTGGCCAAAAGAGTATTGTCTTGCTATGTATTTTCTCTAATAGCAGTTGAATTAGGAAAGATAGTGTATGTGGTGTGGTTTTTTTACACCTCTCACAATATGTCTACACAAAGGTTTTTCTAAGGGCAATGCTGAATCCTCTTTGCACTGAAAAAAACCCACCTCATTAGTCCATAGACATTTTTCAGCCATCACTGAAATAAGGAAATGCTTTCAGGACAAAAACCAGAGCACTTGGTGATAACCTGAGTGTTAACAAGGGGCGAGGTAGGCCATAGGTCATTCCTCAAGAACCAGGAAGAATTCAATCAATATTGATATCTGGTGGAAGGTGGTGTAATATTCTGAACAGAACACAGCTCTGGAGTAATATTTCATTAATCTGCACCTGATTATGAACAAATGAATTATCCATTGCCTTTTGTTAAGAATCACAAAGACTACACTTCAGCCCTGCCCTCTGGTTTCCTTTGATATTAGCAGACATGTACTGTGAAAACAGTACTGAAGTACATATGAGGAACCAAAATTTCAGATTGTATGAATAGTTAGTTTGGAGTAAGTGCAATCCTATTTCCACCTCATTGTTTCATTTGCCATGGCTGCTTTGTAAGTACTAAATGTTTATGTAACACGAAAACATTTTAATTTGCTGTAAAATTGAATTTCAGTGTGTACAAAACTACAAATAAATGTAATGAAGGGGAAACTTGCAACCTGCACCCTACAAACAAAAAAAAAAAAAGAGGAAAAAAGGTTGCAGTAAAAGTGCACCTGAGCTCTGTAACGCTTCAACAGGAAGATATTTAAAAGAAGGGCTAGTCAAATTGGGACTTTCATGGTCTGGTTTGTAAAAGTTGCGTACCATAAAATAGCATCACAGGAATGAAATAAATTGCACTAGATATTGGTATTCACAGATTATCAAAACTGAAGCAAAATAAATATAGATATATTTCAACTTATATCCTGTTTGTGTTTGTAAATCAATGAGTGAGACTTTCCACTGGCTTGATTACATAGTGAAAAGAAGTAGCAGTGCTGGGAGGAGATGACATTTAGCATGTACCAAAACACTTAATAGCCCATAGACGAGGAAAATCGTAGACCATGAGTGACATGTCAGCAAAATGGAAACTCATGTTGCTTACTCTTGTTATTTTGAACTCATACACATTTACTTCAGCAAGGTTCACTGGAGGAGATTTAAATACTCCAGCCATCAGTTGTGGCTTCACAGAGTGTTTATTCACATTGATTGGTGGCTGAAATTGAGGTGGCTAAAATGGTCACTGTCCCAGTTGTCTGCCTGGCTTTTCTCCCAGCAGTTGCTACCCTTTCTCTATTCCCAACAGGGACAGCTAATAATATGTGTAGCAGGTTCTGATCTCGAACAGTTACATTCTACTCTCTTAAAATAAACTAAAGTAACTTCAGAAATTTCATGACAGAGAGTAACTCTGAGTTTTCTTTTCTAATGGCTTTGCAGCAAAGACATAAAATAACTTAAGCAATGTAGAAATGGTGCTCGGAACACGTGTGCTTCTTTACGTGACAGAAACATATGCAGGAACAACATTTTGGAAAGTTAAGGTGCGTTTGGCAATTTTAGAGTTTTCTTCCTCACTCAGAGCAGATAGTTTAGAAGGAATGGACAGATGTACTCTGGCAAAGGAAAAAATATGGTGAAGGTTATCTAACACGCAGGAATGGCAGTTTCACCTCCACCTGAGCAAATGAGAAGAGGAAATAATCCTGGTTTGCAAATAGGATATCGTAGAAAGACTTAATGAAGAAGGCGCCACATAGACTGTGATATGCAGGTTGGCTGTCCCAATGGGATTGGAGGGAGGTAGACTTCATCGTTCATTAAAAGAGGAGGAGAGTGATATCAGGATCTCCAGGGAGACTTGTCGAGAGAGCATCACTGTAATGTCTGCTTCAGTCCTTGCCTCATGGGTACCCCCGCAGGCTACACTACATAACAAACCTGCACAGGATTGCAATCTGAACTTTGCGCATCATTTCCCTCCAGATACCCAGGTCTGTCCAACTTCTGCAGTTATCTATTAAGACCTCCTAGCATAAGCAAGGAGACACATGAACCACAGCCAAGGCCTGGCATTGCACCTGAGAGCTATCAAACATTCCCATCTCTAGTTTAGGACCTGCCAGCACTTGTTCCTTAGAAAATGAGCTCTGCGTTATATTTAGGTATGTTTGCAGTAATAAGTAGTAGCACAGTAGTTGTTCTCAAGTAATTTTGTTACGAAGCATTAACATGAGACCTGTCCACACAAATGTGGCTAATGGGCTGCTCTGCCTGCTGCAGGTGAGTCCAGTGGTCAGTCATTCTTAGACAGCTGGTGGAAGTACAGCTGATGTGCCTCTGCACCACAGCCTCTCTTCTTCCTTCAAGTGACAATTTCCAGAGTGATTTAAGTGAGGGCTTTTATGCTGTGTATACATATGTATTACACACCCGTATACATATTCCGCGGTAAAGAGGTGTAAATACTCCCTGCAACTGTGATTACACTCCTACTACTATGTTACACCCATGCCTTACTTGCCCTCAGTGACTTCATCCTTCATCTGACTTACAAATGTAGTAACTCAAGTGATCAAACCAGCCAGCAGAGTTTAACAGCTTTTAAGCCTTAGCTAAGTAATTTTATACTGGTATCTACCATACTACAAACTCACTGCAGCTCAGCAAACAAGTCTCTGCCTACATAATACTAACGTTGCTGCTGCTGGTGTTAAGACTCCTAAGTGTAACGAGACCACACAAAGCCTTTTAAATCCATCATATGGCTGAACAGGTATAGTGGGCAGGACAAATAGGGTAGGGCAAGGGATGACTGTAGACTCAGGTTCCTGGAATGTTGCACACTCCTCCCTGTACTCTTGGTTAAGAGTTGGGGCATCTATTGTGGCCTCCCTACATCACTGTCATAGCATGTCTTTTACAATCACAAACCTATAGTCCACAACCTGCGTATGTCCATAGTAAGGAGGCACTAGGATGCATGTCCTTCTTGGGAAAGTGAAAAAAAAAAGCAGGAAAGCAAAACCCTTCCTAGGATAGCTAATGAGGAAAAAAGATGGATTTTTTTTCTCTACTGTATAGGAGTTTACCAGGTTAACATATTTTTACTTTTCTCACACAGTGAAAGACAAAGTCCTCACTTTCTGTCAGATAAAAAAGAACAGATATTTTATGTTTTAAAGTACTTTCGTCCTCTAAAACTAACCTAAGGCACTTGACAAACTGTCTTCTGGACCACCCTGGAAGGCTTTGAGTATAGTCATCAACCAGTGACTGACAACCTCAGGCCTTGAGACAAACTGTCTGTGAAAGGTAAGAAACATTAACAGAAGCTCACTCAGCTATGGCTCACCAAAGAAATCATCTCCTCCTGAATCAACAGTGCCTCTCTTGCCTGCATTTAATAGTGAATTCCATCAAGGAACAGTGCCACCACACTGGCCTCTCAGAGCAGCCTTGCCATCAGCACTGAATCCTGGCTGCTCAGAGCAGCAGCTCACACAGAATGATGCTGAGCAACTCACCCTTTCTGCCCACAACACCCTGGCATTTCTGTGCGCTTTCTGCCCTGCAGCCTTTCCTATCTATGTGCCAGCGCTCCCTGTGAATGCTGGTAAGAGGGAAGGAGCAATGTGAACAATCTACACAACCCCTCCAACTCCAGCCAGAATCACTTTTAGTACCTATGGTAGGACAAGGTGTCCTTGAGCACATAACACGTGCACAGCTGGTCTGCAATCCACCATCTCCCTGACTGGTGACACCCCAAGTGCTGATGTGACAGACTTCCAGATACATTTGGCTTGGCAGGCAACCCTTTTTTTTGCCACGCAGGCAGTGATGGTGGCACCCAGACACCATGTAGGCTGGACTTCTGCCATCACTGAAAGCCAAAGCACTGTGTCACATAGCATGTGAAGGTGCTTTTATTAAGTGATGCTGCCTTGCCAGTTTTCCTCAGAGCTGGGAGGGTGAAGCAGGTAATGTATCCTGATAAGGCTGTTTGTGCCATCTTTCTAAAGGAGTATTGCAAGTAGCACTTGGGTGCCAGCAGTATACGTTGTCTGTCTTCCCACAGAAGGGAGCAAAAAAGGGTTTGAAGTTGTTCCATGTGTAAGAGTGCTCTGCTGTAGCTTCTGTTTTTTACAGTATGTGCCAGACGGGCACTGTCCCTGGTTAAGATGTCATCCATACTGCCAGGGGTACTGGAGGGGCTGGCTGGTGCCTGGATTTCCCCTTAATATATAAATGCAGCCAGTCACTCAGCACTCCTGCTATCAGACAGTTAAGAAGTCAGGAATGTGGCTTCACAGGCTGGTGAGAGTGTGTGTATGCAATCTGGGCACATTCAAGAAGTGTATTTTTCACCCATTTTGCCTGCAAGTAGCCTTGTATGATCTGATCCCAGAAAGAAGGATTGGCTTCTGTGGTAAGTGTATTAAGTCTAAATCCTGGCCTTTCTGATGTCTACTTTTTTGGTCTTGAAACTGAAAGTGCAATAAAGTTTTGGTTGATTTGTGCATGAAATAAGGAATAGAATAACAAGTATAACTTTTGTGAGCTGTTTGAGGTTAGTAGCTTGTAAATCTTACATTTAATAGTCTAGTTAACAAGTCTAGCACACAAGACCAGCAACTGAGCAGCTAGTAGCAGAGCTCATCCTGAATCCTGGTGTCTCGAGGTGGTCAGTAAACAGAAACTAGATGGGATTTTGGGTTTACCTAAACTGCAGTAGGAGACATCTACAAGAAAAGAAACAATAGCCCAAACGACCAAAGCTGTTGAGAAAACAGCTTGCTGATCAGTAAGGTAAACATTTGAATACTTCTTATATTAACTGTGCAGATGTAATTTATGTGTTCATTTATATAAATCTTACCTGGGGAAAAAAAATAGATTAAAAAAACTAGGAAAAAAAAGACCCAAAACATAAAATGGAGGCAAAGGTGTAATCTCTCCTTCTTTTATTAATTCTTTAGAAGAAAACAGGCCTTGACATGCTAAACTAACAGGCTTTCAAGGGTTACCACTTTCAGCCACATTACTGGATGAGAACAGAGCTGATTTTTTGCATTTGACACTAATGAAAGGAGTAAGTTCTTACACTTGAAAACTGTTACGGTTTAGGTTTTTCTGGGTTTTTTTTTGTTTGTTTGTTTGTTTCTTTTACAACATGTGCTTATTCTCCTAAAATGGAGAATGGTCTTAGCTCTGTGGATTGTATTTTTTTTTCTTGTAGGTCTGGGGTTTTTTTGGTCACTTTCTTCTCCCTAAGGTAGCAGGTTTATCTGGTTATGGTCTCTTGAGTGTTGAATGAGGTACCAACACTATTGGGCTAGCACTGGGGACACACAAGCCATAAGTCTGGGCAAGGACAGAGGAAGAACACAGTGTAGTGGCAGAACTTGTTTCTTCAGTTAGGAATATGAGCATGGATCCAGAATGGGGAGAAACAAATGGGCAATGTAAGTGGCATAGCCATAAGATTGTGCTGCCCTTTGAATAGCATTCTGGACAGAGACTTATAATAATAACAGTGGAACAATAGAGTAATTCACATGAAACTTCCAGCTGGGCTGCTATCCCATCAGTGGCAAGCCAGTAAATAAAGAGTGTAAGAACAATAACTTACATGTCATCAAAATGGTCCCTTAGGTGCTAGTGATTTGTAGGCCAGGGAGTCACCATGACATAGGGGACGTCTTTGAATTGAAGAGTCTAGAATGGATTTATCTCCTATGTATGTATTGATTGCTTTCTCTGGATATCTCTCTCATTTTTCACACTTTAGGATGTGGCTTTAGCATGACAAATCTAAAAGCTTGAGGAATAAGTACAGGTGGCGTGGTAAATGGACAAATGGGTGATGGAAATGCTACATGGACTGTATCACTTTCATAGAGGAGAATCTCATTTGTATAAAGTTACATGTCCTCAGTGTGCCTGTGTTACAAAATGGTGCTGGATAACATGCTTTCTGTGGTGTAGGTGAAGTGGGACCAAGTAGCAGTCAGCAGAGAGAGTGAACTGAACCCTCTTTCCTGTAGCTGAAGAGAGTATATTTGAAGCAGGATAAATAAGTAATTGGAAAGAAAAAAGAAAAATCTGGAGTCTTCAGAGCCAGGCAGACATTCCTGCAAAAAATATCAGAGCTGAAAGATGGTGTGAAATAATTACTTCAGCATTATAATTTTAGATCCCATTGGTCACACAGACCTTCCCTCTTGGAGTCACTGAAACTGAGGCAGAACCAAATGCCAATGTCAGCAAGTCAAAGGGTTGTCAGAGTTCATAAAGATCTCCCAGAGTCCTTCATCAAGAAGGGCTCTCCTCTTGTTTCTGTGTGGATATGTGTATTCCGTTATGATGAGCACAGGCAAATTCTTCATATTGGAATTATGCTGATATCATAGCCCGAGTGGGTCCTGAGCTATAAAAAAGGCAGACTGCAAGTATAGCCAGCAGAAACGAAGTATGGATTTAAACAGTCATCATAACTGATTTTAAGTCATGAAGTCATACCAAAATAAAAAAGGTGTCACTAGCATGACCATTGGAGACAAAAAACCATATTACAAGACAGTGAGGATCTATCCACTCAGAATGATCAGGCGTTTGAAGATGTGGTGGTACATATGGCCATAGCTGACACAGCCATTTTTGTTGTGTGTATGACGTACGTGACTAATCCACTTGGTAGCGGCGATCTGAATAGAAACATAGGGTTTTTTCAATGTGAGCAGGACAGCTGGGACTTAATAAAGCAACACTCCAGACACAAGATAGAACATCAGGGTTCTTTTCCAGTTCTATGCTGAAAAAACCCCTTGTGGACTCACCAATGAAGCTATAGCCTGAGGATCAGGCATAGGTAGCTTCTAGTAAATCATGCAACTTTCTTCCTGGTATGAGATGAAAGGCATAGGCATTATTTTACTGATGCTTCACAGCATAAACCAAATACTAGCAGAAGTCCACAGACACGACCTGTCAGTTTTACATATAGCAGCCCGTTCTCAATACGATCATGGAGGCCGTGTGATGTGACCTCCGACTTAACAAAACATGCTCAGCATCACCTTAAAAATGGTCACCAGGGGACACAAGGACAACGGGTCCCAACGCAGTGGCGCACTCGGACCTCGTAATAGGAAGATTTGTGCGCCGCCGCCCCGCTCGGGGGGGGAACATGCTGGGAAAAGGAGCTTGAGAGGCACCGGGGCTGGCGGACGGCGAGCGAGGGGGAAGGGAGCCCCGGCGGAACGAACCCGGCCGGGGATATGGGGACGTGCAGCCCAGGGCGAAGGCCCCGCCCCGTGGCGCCTGCGGAAGGGGCGGGGACACAGACCTCGCCCCCACGTCCTGCCACGCCCGCCCCTGCTCCCAATCAGGTCGGACCGCTCGTCATAAAGGCCGCGGCGCGGCCCACACCACCGCACAGCTTAGAGTTACCTGGCTAAGCAACATGTCTGGCAGAGGCAAGGGCGGGAAGGGGCTCGGCAAGGGGGGCGCCAAGCGCCACCGCAAGGTGCTGCGCGACAACATCCAGGGCATCACCAAGCCGGCCATCCGCCGCCTGGCTCGACGCGGCGGCGTGAAGCGCATCTCGGGGCTGATCTACGAGGAGACGCGCGGCGTGCTGAAGGTCTTCCTGGAGAACGTGATCCGCGACGCCGTCACCTACACGGAGCACGCCAAGAGGAAGACGGTCACGGCCATGGACGTGGTGTACGCCCTGAAGCGCCAGGGACGCACCCTCTACGGCTTCGGCGGCTAAAGCTTCTCGGTCCACACCATCTCGCAAACCCAAAGGCTCTTTTAAGAGCCACCCACTTAATCTTTATAAAGAGCTGTATTACATTGCTCATCTTGCCTAGAAGCCCTAAATTCGCAACTTTACTAAACACTCTCTCGCTCCTATTCTAGTTCTCACGAGCAGGTTTGCCTGGTCTGACACAGTCTGGCTCTGGGTTCCTGGCTTCCCTGCTGCTGCCGAGCTCCCCTTCACACCTCTTTCCAACCTCCTCTTTTCCCGCAGCCGCTTTCGGCCGAACTTCCTGCAGCGCTCCGCCCCTAATCCCAGCCCGGGAAACGGCTGGGGACTGAGGGATGGGCGAGCCCGCTGTCGGCTCCGTGCCCTCCTTTGGAAAAATAAGGCGGGCCAATGGAACGGGCTCCCGACGCCCCAAACCGAGTAAAAATCAGGAAAACGGCAAAGCCCGGCTCTTTCTCACCACGTTCTGAATAGTGGAGAGCGCCGAACCCTCGGTCTCCTCCCCACGGCTCGTGGCCCAGGAGGGAAAGGGCGGCGGCGACAACGCCGCGATCGTTTCAGCCGCCCTGGCCTGGAAGGGGCCCCTCGCTCTTGCCAGGGAGGCGCTCGGCAGCCCCTGGAGCCGGGCCCCGCCTCCGGCGGCGAGCGGGTTCAAGCGCCCTCGCTCCTTCGAAAAGCCCGCGCGGGCCACGATTGGCTCCGCGCTGGGCAGAGCCCGCACTCCGCTGCGCGGGCGCTTCTTTTCGCAAGCGCAGCACAGCCCCTCCGCTGAGTACCGCTCGCTCACCGGCCGGTCCCAAGCTGCGGGGCCCACGAGAAAAAAACGGCCCTTCCCATACGAGAACGAGCTTCCTGGGAGAAGCGGGCTCGGCAGCCGAGAGGGGAAGCCCCCTCCCCTAACGAGCCAACTCTCCCTCCTTCCCCGACGAGCTCAAGCGCACCCTTGCCCTGTCGCTGCGCAGCATCCCCAGCTCCTTCTCGGGAATGTGGGTGGCTCTGAAAAGAGCCTTTGGGTTTAGGTTCCGTGCTCAGGACGCTTCTCTGGGCCCGCTTTACTTGCTCTTGGCTTTGTGGCTCTCGGTCTTCTTGGGCAGGAGCACGGCCTGGATGTTGGGCAGCACCCCGCCCTGCGCGATGGTCACCTTGCCCAGCAGCTTGTTGAGCTCCTCGTCGTTGCGGATGGCCAGCTGCAGGTGGCGGGGGATGATGCGCGTCTTCTTGTTGTCGCGGGCCGCGTTGCCCGCCAGCTCCAGGATCTCGGCCGTCAGGTACTCCAGCACGGCCGCCAGGTACACCGGGGCGCCGGCGCCCACCCGCTCCGCGTAGTTGCCCTTGCGCAGCAGCCGGTGCACGCGGCCCACGGGGAACTGCAGCCCGGCCCGCGACGAGCGCGACTTGGCCTTGGCGCGCGCCTTCCCGCCCTGCTTCCCGCGGCCGGACATCCTCGGTCAATCGGTCACCGCCTCCTCGCCCGCTACACAACCACCGCGCTACAGCCAAGCGGCAGGTGAGCCGCCCGCGCCCTGACGCCCGCCTTTATACCTCCTCCCTGCGCGCCGACGGCGGCTCTTGATAGGCCGAGGCGCCCATCCGGGAACCCGCACCCAATGGCCGAGCGAATCTCCTCCCGACCAATAGCGAGGGGCGCAGCCCCGAAAGGCCTTCTCCCTCACCCTCGGTGCGCCCAATGGCGGCGCGGGAGGGGCGGGCTTCCGCAGACGGCTCCGCCCGCGCCGCACGTTCGCTCCCGCCGCCCGGCCCGGACCCGCGGGGGCCGCGCCGCCCCGTATGCGCTTCTTTAGAAATGGTCCTAAACCAGCCGCTTTGGAAAAGGGCGCCGTGGGAGCCTTGAGTTGAGGAGGTAGAGACACTGTGGCTGTGCCAGTGAGCGGGAGCAAAGGGAGGCGAGTGTGTACCGAGACAGGGCATAGGGCGTGCCCCTCCCGCATTTTTCCCCGTGCGCTATTTCCTCTCGGAAATTTTTCTTTTCAACACCGCATCATCCTAAAGCCTCCGGCCGTCCAAAACTGTATACGCTTCCCTGCATTGTAAAATCACTAGATGGCTCCCTTCAACCCCTCTACATCGAGAGCTGAGACTGATTTGAATATGGGCTCTGCAGTTACTGCCTGATGGAACATCGAACTTCACCTACAGCTTTTGCATCATTTAGCAAACTAAAGCTTTGAACAAAATGAATTTTGAAATGCTTTTAAAGTAAATCGACTTTTCAAATTGGGCACAGTGCCACAGCTCTTTTTCTTGTGTAGGTAGTGGCTCTTAAAAGAGCCTTTGTGTTGGTTAAAATAGTTGTTTAAAATACCTGGTAATACTCTAAACGCTTTTAAGCGCGCTCGCCGCGGATGCGCCGGGCCAGCTGGATGTCCTTGGGCATGATGGTGACGCGCTTGGCGTGAATGGCACACAGGTTGGTGTCCTCGAAGAGCCCCACCAGGTAGGCCTCGCTCGCCTCCTGCAGCGCCATCACGGCCGAGCTCTGGAAGCGCAGGTCGGTCTTGAAGTCCTGCGCGATCTCGCGCACCAGGCGCTGGAAGGGCAGCTTGCGGATCAGCAGCTCCGTCGACTTCTGGTAGCGCCGGATCTCGCGCAGCGCCACCGTGCCGGGCCGGTAGCGGTGCGGCTTCTTCACGCCGCCCGTGGCCGGCGCGCTCTTGCGGGCCGCCTTGGTGGCCAGCTGCTTGCGGGGCGCCTTCCCGCCCGTCGACTTACGAGCCGTCTGCTTCGTGCGCGCCATAGCTCTGAAGCAACCACGAACGGTAAGCACCACTAGAAGCAGTGACAGCCGCTGGCTGGTCAAGGCGTATATATAGCGCGCGCGTCCATCCTCTGGTTGGCGGAGTGTAACCGAGGAGTCTCATTGGTGGATTCAAAGTTTGAATCTCCCGCCACGGGTAAGCACCGCCTACCGGCTTTGTCTTAGTTGTTGCGGTATGCTGCTTAAAAAAATGGTTCTTTCTTCATAATATTTGTTCCAAGTCCTGGAAGAGCTTATATATTTCACTACTAAAATTAATTTGACCGTTTGGGAGGTAACAATTCAGCCTTTCTTTTTTTAAAGCCTTCTTTTTTCTTACATTATGAGTTTTTCCTTTCTTATAGTATGGATACCTCAATGCAGACTTTAGGTGTCCCTTGAACATATATAAATTTTTACTGACATTTGTTGAAACGTGTTATATAAAAAAGAGGAGAAAATAGGATGGCAATTAAAAATATATATTGGAAATAATAATGAAAATCAGCCTATTAGAAAATGTAAATAAGCAATGTAAATTGTCTGCTCCTGGTCCCTATTGATACCTACATCAGGGGTAGTAACGAAATGAGGAATATAGGATGACAAAGGTAATTTTACATGTACTCAGACATTGAATAAAGAGGCCTTGTTTTACTACATCATCCGTCTGTGCATTTGGGTTTGGGAGACGTAAGTCTTCGGAAGCAAAAAGACGTGAAACAACGCGGGGAGGTGTACCATCTTGCCTCTCTCCCGGTATACACCCCACGCCATCCCCCCCGCCTTTTGCTCCCGCTCACTGGCACAGCCACAGTGTCTCTACCTCCTCAACTCAAGGCTCCCACGGCGCCCTTTTCCAAAGCGGCTGGTTTAGGACCATTTCTAAAGAAGCGCATACGGGGCGGCGCGGCCCCCGCGGGTCCGGGCCGGGCGGCGGGAGCGAACGTGCGGCGCGGGCGGAGCCGTCTGCGGAAGCCCGCCCCTCCCGCGCCGCCATTGGGCGCACCGAGGGTGAGGGAGAAGGCCTTTCGGGGCTGCGCCCCTCGCTATTGGTCGGGAGGAGATTCGCTCGGCCATTGGGTGCGGGTTCCCGGATGGGCGCCTCGGCCTATCAAGAGCCGCCGTCGGCGCGCAGGGAGGAGGTATAAAGGCGGGCGTCAGGGCGCGGGCGGCTCACCTGCCGCTTGGCTGTAGCGCGGTGGTTGTGTAGCGGGCGAGGAGGCGGTGACCGATTGACCGAGGATGTCCGGCCGCGGGAAGCAGGGCGGGAAGGCGCGCGCCAAGGCCAAGTCGCGCTCGTCGCGGGCCGGGCTGCAGTTCCCCGTGGGCCGCGTGCACCGGCTGCTGCGCAAGGGCAACTACGCGGAGCGGGTGGGCGCCGGCGCCCCGGTGTACCTGGCGGCCGTGCTGGAGTACCTGACGGCCGAGATCCTGGAGCTGGCGGGCAACGCGGCCCGCGACAACAAGAAGACGCGCATCATCCCCCGCCACCTGCAGCTGGCCATCCGCAACGACGAGGAGCTCAACAAGCTGCTGGGCAAGGTGACCATCGCGCAGGGCGGGGTGCTGCCCAACATCCAGGCCGTGCTCCTGCCCAAGAAGACCGAGAGCCACAAAGCCAAGAGCAAGTAAAGCGGGCCCAGAGAAGCGTCCTGAGCACGGAACCTAAACCCAAAGGCTCTTTTCAGAGCCACCCACATTCCCGAGAAGGAGCTGGGGATGCTGCGCAGCGACAGGGCAAGGGTGCGCTTGAGCTCGTCGGGGAAGGAGGGAGAGTTGGCTCGTTAGGGGAGGGGGCTTCCCCTCTCGGCTGCCGAGCCCGCTTCTCCCAGGAAGCTCGTTCTCGTATGGGAAGGGCCGTTTTTTTCTCGTGGGCCCCGCAGCTTGGGACCGGCCGGTGAGCGAGCGGTACTCAGCGGAGGGGCTGTGCTGCGCTTGCGAAAAGAAGCGCCCGCGCAGCGGAGTGCGGGCTCTGCCCAGCGCGGAGCCAATCGTGGCCCGCGCGGGCTTTTCGAAGGAGCGAGGGCGCTTGAACCCGCTCGCCGCCGGAGGCGGGGCCCGGCTCCAGGGGCTGCCGAGCGCCTCCCTGGCAAGAGCGAGGGGCCCCTTCCAGGCCAGGGCGGCTGAAACGATCGCGGCGTTGTCGCCGCCGCCCTTTCCCTCCTGGGCCACGAGCCGTGGGGAGGAGACCGAGGGTTCGGCGCTCTCCACTATTCAGAACGTGGTGAGAAAGAGCCGGGCTTTGCCGTTTTCCTGATTTTTACTCGGTTTGGGGCGTCGGGAGCCCGTTCCATTGGCCCGCCTTATTTTTCCAAAGGAGGGCACGGAGCCGACAGCGGGCTCGCCCATCCCTCAGTCCCCAGCCGTTTCCCGGGCTGGGATTAGGGGCGGAGCGCTGCAGGAAGTTCGGCCGAAAGCGGCTGCGGGAAAAGAGGAGGTTGGAAAGAGGTGTGAAGGGGAGCTCGGCAGCAGCAGGGAAGCCAGGAACCCAGAGCCAGACTGTGTCAGACCAGGCAAACCTGCTCGTGAGAACTAGAATAGGAGCGAGAGAGTGTTTAGTAAAGTTGCGAATTTAGGGCTTCTAGGCAAGATGAGCAATGCAATACAGCTCTTTATAAAGATTAAGTGGGTGGCTCTTAAAAGAGCCTTTGGGTTTGCGAGATGGTGTGGACCGAGAAGCTTTAGCCGCCGAAGCCGTAGAGGGTGCGTCCCTGGCGCTTCAGGGCGTACACCACGTCCATGGCCGTGACCGTCTTCCTCTTGGCGTGCTCCGTGTAGGTGACGGCGTCGCGGATCACGTTCTCCAGGAAGACCTTCAGCACGCCGCGCGTCTCCTCGTAGATCAGCCCCGAAATGCGCTTCACGCCGCCGCGCCGAGCCAGGCGGCGGATGGCCGGCTTGGTGATGCCCTGGATGTTGTCGCGCAGCACCTTGCGGTGGCGCTTGGCGCCCCCCTTGCCGAGCCCCTTCCCGCCCTTGCCTCTGCCAGACATGTTGCTTTCCCGGATCGCTCCGAACTGTGCGGTGGTGTGGGTCGCGCCGCGGCCTTTATGACGAGCGGTCCGACCTGATTGGGAGCAGGGGCGGGCGTGGCAGGACGTGGGGGCGAGGTCTGTGTCCCCGCCCCTTCCGCAGGCGCCACGGGGCGGGGCTTTCGCTCTTCCCTGCTCTAGTGCTTGTCCCCGGGTGCGACCTCATCGCCCCAGTGCCCGTCTCCGCCTCGCCCTCGCTCGCCGTCCGCCAGCCCCGGTGCCTCTTAAGCTCCTTTTCCCAGCATGTTCCCCTCCGGGCGTGGCGACGGCGCACCGACTTTTCTTTTACGGTGGCCGAGGGCACTCAGAATCTCACTAGGTCTCGGAACGGTGGGGCCGCCTCTCAAGGTCCTTCGGTGGGTCGTGACTCGGCGCGCCCATGCTCCGCGATTCGGCGGTGTTACGGCTCCCATGCAGCTTTCGAGCTGGTTGGCACTCTGCTCCTCCGGGACAGCGGTGTCGGTTGGGATTCTCTTTCCTTGACTACAGCGGTGTTACTCCCCTCTGCTGGGCATCATGCCATTTTCTTCAAACATGTTCTCATTAATTATTTTCGACAAGGTGACATAAGTGTTAGGAACATCTTTTGGACTTTCATTTATTTTTGCTTTTTTTTACAGTGTCATCATGAATATTTTGATTATTAATTTTTGTACATACCACATAGCAAATTTGTCTTTTGAATATCCACAGTTGTGTGTAAATTTCCTTGTTGCTTGCAAGTACCAATTATTTCCATGAATGGGCGCAAATCTTATGGTTTGCATTTGTTTTGTTTTCCTTTGTGCATAACACTAAATCCTTGAACTCTCAATCTCTAATTTTTTTCATGGTGTATATAGGGAATGAACATTTTAGTACCTTATAAATTACAGAAACAGGTAGAGCTTAAAGTGAATGTGATATAGATAAACTAAAAATATTGTTCCTATTTTCCCATTTGTCTTGTTTAGATGTGGTTTTGGGGCCTACATATGCCATGGAATTATTTTTGAATAGCATTTCATATTTAAAGAAATATATATTCCTTAGAAGATAACAAACAGTAGTTAATAATTTTATAAAGCAATAGACCAACAATATAAAATACATCATTAAGTGTCTGGGAAAACTCTGAAAGCACTTCCTACAGATTTTCTTAATCCTGTTCTCCAATTTTTTATCTCCATTTAAATTTTTCTTATAATTTTCTTATGAATAACCCTTTATAAATCCTCACCCTAGAGACCGAGGTTTGTGGGTTAGTTTTTTGATTGTTGGGTTTTTCAAAAACTTTTCACCAAGATATCTTTATACGCAGGGGAAATTCTGATTCATGTTACAAACACAAAGTTGACCTATATATATTTCGTTAGTGTGGACCAGCATTGAAGATGTGAAAGGGGAGCATGTCAGGTGTTAAGTGAATTCCAAAATGACCCTGTAAAAACATTGCACACAGTGGAAATCCCTTTGAAATGGCTGTCCTGGCCTTTGTTCCTGCATATGCCCCTAAACCATACCAAATATGTGGAACCTCATACAGCAATGTGTCACACAAGTTTTATTTGACTCCGTTTTGAAATATACTTCCACACAGCTGTGGCTTGTCTGTTTATCTTACATTCTGTCTACTTCAGTACAAGGTGAACAACTCTCACATACAAGGAGATTGTAAGGTTTTAAATCTTCACAAAATAACAAATTGGCAGGGTTTAGCCTGCTTTGGCAGATGCACTTTCACCCGCGCTTTGGTGGTTTTCTGCAGAATTTCAAGTGCCAAAAAAACCCATGTGGAAGCTCTCTTGACAGTTTTGCATAGTTCCCCTAACAGTTTGAAGCCTTTAGGGTATAGGTATTTCACTCTCTTTTATTATGTAAATAATCAGGTAAAACATTCATCAACCTGGTGTTGTAGGACAGTATGAGATTCAAGAATTAAAGGAGCCATGTAAGTCTCTTTTAGCATGAGGCAATCCACATTGTAAACATAATAGAAAGTGAAAGAAAATAAAAGTAGTCTTACATTTTTTTTGTTGGTGGTGTTTTTTTTAATATTGAAACTATAACATTGATTAAATGTGCTTTGGAGCAGACAGAAAAAACTTTGTTTTCAGTGTTAAAAACACCTAAAGATTGTTCTAAAGTAGTCCTGAGGGATTTGGCTTGCGCAATTGCACAGTAATAGAAATTAGACTAAATCATATCAATGGAGATGGGGAACTCCATGTACTGCTTTTGCCACGCAGAGGAAAAGAAAAAAATCCCAGTGCATTAGGAGTTTTGCAAACATCCTTGACTTCCCTCGCTGTTATACCCATACTTTATCTGCTTGTGACATAATGGAGTTTCCAAAGTGCAGCGACTGTCACTTGCTTGTGGGCAAGAAGGCCCCATTCACATTCTAACCCTGCAATTCTGGAAGGATCACTAATATGATTTTTAGAAAAACAATGTAGATCACCTCTTGAAGAAATTCTGGGTCGAATCTCTTCATAGGCATGTGCTAATTCTTAAGTGTCTATTTCCTGGAAGGAAACTAACAACATTTTAATAAAATATTTCTGTATTTTCATTGACACTGATTTTGAAAATCAAGGAAAGGTGGGTGGAGTCATCATACCTAAATTCAACTTCCGTCTGAAGTAATAAAAAAAAATATCAAGGCCTGAGGAAGCCTTACTATTGTCCCTATGTAACCACACCAATTTTCTGTGTTGAGCCCTTGCCCTCTGTTTTGGGTTATATTCTACATTGACTGAAAAATTAAATTTGAGTCTACAGTAGCTGAGAAATTAAAATCCACTTTCTGGTTTACAAGCCAAATGCTTGGATAGTTCGAGGATATTATGCTTGAACATTCAAAAGCAAAATATAACTTAATATAAGAAACAGAATAAGGTGAATGATCTATGAGTTGCTTCAATACTCTGGTCTGCCCTTCAAGTCTTCTGGTTTATGCCTGTTGTGGATTTAAACTGCACTGTAGGGAAGACCACAGTGGTATTTTTTCTGTGATAGCCTACAGCCTGATACTACTACTCTGTCTTTCCTTAGTCAGAAATTTCTCACATAGTAGATGGGATAATCTCTGATGTACAGAAATCCATCTTACATGAAGCAATGATGGCTTGAGAAATCAGAATCAAACCTCCCAACATGTTCCAAGTAAGTCAAGAAACAATCATGACAGTGAAAGTAGAAAATCAATGTTCCATTTCTATTTCCAGGAATTACATCCTCTACTATCCTGAGGATAGAAAAAGATTACTAGGAATCTTTCAGACTTATAAAAATGACAGCATTCCTTGTTGTACATTCCTTGATGCCAGAGAACTGACAGAAAGCTGGCATTAAATGTGAATAGCTTGAAACAAGCAAACCACTTGTATACAGACATCAAAGGCTAAGAGAGTTACAAAATGTTAGCTCCTCTGCATCTGGGAGGTCTTGAAATCTCTGTTCTTTGTTACTATGGCATCACTCCTACTAGTCTAAAAAACCTCTTTTCCTCACAGTGTCAGCAGCTCTGATACAATGTTCAGTCGTGTCACTGAGAATCTCGATCCTTATCCATTACAGGAAATAACTATCTGATAAAATGGGCAGTTTCCAATTTCTGTGTTTCATCAATATACAATGCACAGTTCAACAGCCTCACACTTTGCAGTTCTGTCATGCTTGCTATCACATCTAGATCACCCAAAACACGTATTTACCTTTGTTTTACAGACTGAAATGCATTCACTGGGAGACCTCACAAAGCCATATTTGTTCACGCATTTCACGCCCAAGCATAGGAAAAAAAGAAAGGAAAGAAAAAAAAAAGGGTATCTTCAATTATTAGAATAACTCTAGTCCTTTCTTTGATCACAGCCCTTTGCTATTTGTGGTAACCACACATAATCAGACAAGAATATATTTTTCCAGTGTTTCATGGAGATTGAAGTCAGACTATTCGTATACTTTCAGACTCCCAGGTAGCAGAACTCTATGTTTTACAGAGTGTCATTTCATCCACTCTGTTTCACTTCCTTTTAGCCCCATGTAGAACTGCTCACCCGTTTTTAGGAACTGATAATAGCCTGGTAATTAGTGGATGAAACCCAATATTGTTGCAGTCAGACTGTTAACTGTTTGTTAGTGCAAGAAGGATGTATGGAACTCAAAACGAGGGAAGAAGGTGAGAATTCATCCATTGTTGGGAACATGGAGCTGCCACTTACTTGGGGAACACCCCCCTTTAAAATTCTTATAATTCTTATCTTTTTTCTGAAAGGATCAAAGCAGTGAATCGCCAGATGCTGTTATCAAAGCCAAGCACTTACAGCATCAACATTCTTTCATCAGAACAAAGAAATCAGTTTGGTCTGATAGTGTCCTGCACACCAAACATACTGGCAAAGGACCGAATTTTCAGCTATAACTCCCATCCTGTTCAAATCGCATTGCATCGCAGATTGTATTTCCCAAACAATTTTAACAAATCGCGATGCAAAGACAAGTACTTTTATACCCTTTAAGATTAAGAGCCGATATATTGCAATTGCAATCCTCGTGACTCCTGAATTTAACAAAGGTGTCTTCGTTAAGGTTACATTGAAAGTGCAGCGACAGGAACATCAGAGGGGCACGTCGGTGCTTTGTTCCACTGAAAACCGTAAGTAAAGTAACATCGGCTTTCACCCACTCTGTTGAAGCACAAAGATCTTACCAAAAGGTATTAGCTAAAGCACCGTGGTCGTTGAAGGGATGGCACTGACCGCGATAACATAATTTCGGAGGGAAGCTGCTCGCCCAAGGGAGCCAGCTCTGCATCCCAGACTGCGGGACGAAGCTGTGTTACTTCCCCGGGGTTAGTGTCAATTTACCCTGAAAGCGTCGGCGCAAACCGCCCTGGTTTTTACCCTGCTCTGGAGAAGACCTTCTAAAGCACAAGATTTCACGCCGACTGTGCTAATTCGGTGGATGGTATAACTTCAATTCGAAAGATAAACCGTAAGTTTCTCTCTCCCAAGGTCTCTGCGGCTCCACACCGCGGAGGTTCGGGGGTCGCTTTTCCCTCATTTCTGCTCCTACCGACTGCAAACTCCCGTAGCTGGTAGGACAGACGCCCACCTCCCCGCCAGCGCAGAAACGGGGTGCATCAGTAGTAAATGTTGGGAAGAAAACACCCTTTTTGGACCGGGAAAAAACACAACGGGCGCGGCGGCAAGCGGCGGGGCGGGGTGGGCCGCACCAATCAGCGCGCGCAGAGCCGCTATAAAAAGGGGCGGCAGCGCGAGGCTGCTATTGTTCGCACGGACTCCGCAGGAGGTGACATGGCTGAGACCGCTCCCGTGGTCGCGCCCGACGTCGCAGCCGCCGCGCCGGCTCCGGCTAAAGCGGCAGCCGCCAAGAAGCCGAAGAAGGCGGCGGGCGGCTCCAAAGCCCGCAAGCCGGCGGGGCCCAGCGTCACCGAGCTGATCACCAAGGCCGTGTCCGCCTCCAAGGAGCGCAAGGGGCTCTCCCTCGCCGCGCTCAAGAAGGCGCTGGCCGCGGGCGGCTACGACGTGGAAAAGAGCAACAGCCGTATTAAGCTGGGGCTCAAGTTTCTCGTCAGCAAGGGCACCCTGGTGCAGACCAAGGGCACCGGCGCCTCCGGCTCCTTCCGTCTCAGCAAGAAGCCCGGCGAAGTGAAGGAAAAAGCCCCCAAGAAGCGGGCGGCGGCGGCCAAGCCCAAGAAGCCGGCGGCAGCCAAGAAGCCCGCCAGCGCCGCCAAGAAGCCCAAGAAGGCGGTGACAGCGAAGAAGAGCCCCAAGAAAGCCAAGAAGCCGGCGGCTGCGGCTGCCAAGAAAGCAGCCAAGAGCCCCAAAAAGCCGACTAAAGCCGCCAAGCCCAAAAAGGCGGCGGCAGCAGTGAAGAGCCCGGCCAGGGCGAAGGCAGTGAAAGCCAAAGCAGCCAAGCCCAAGGCAGCCAAGCCGAAAGCAGCCAAGGCGAAGAAGGCGGCGCCCAAGAAGAAATAAACGATCCTTTAAAATACCCTGTCTGCCTTGCAGATAAACCCAACGGCTCTTTTAAGAGCCACCCAAACTTTCCCAAAAGAGCTGAAACATGTTTTTTACGTGTGTGTTTTGTGTCTGTCCGCGCAATTTAAACTTTATTCGGAACTGTTTGTTTAGGGTCTCACCCATAATTTCTATTGTTCACGAGCGCCGACAGCACCGCGGCAGCGTTTACCTCGGAGCAGCACAGCCCCGCGGGTGCCCCCTTAACCGCAAGAAATCGGTGCCAGTCCGAAGTCCCCGTGGAAGTTAAGCAGTGCGCACAGCACCCGGACCCTTGGGAGGGTGGGGGTGTGCCGCGGCTCCCCGTAGTTTTTCTCCGGGCAGCCGGCGGGTGAAGAGGCGCCCTCCTGGAGCTCCACCCATTTCGAAAAGCCCGCGCTGCGCAGAGACTGCGCGCGATGCTCAGGCTTTTCTGATGTACGGCACTGTTCGGGTTAAACAGACGCTCCGCTTTTTTTTTTTTTTTTTTTTTTTTTACTCGGCGGAAGAGGTTTACCAACTTCCTTGGGTACGTGCTCGATTCCCCTCCGATGGGCTTTTTAGCTGTCAGTGCAGTTCTGTCGCTCCCTGGAAACCGTAGCGCGAGCGGAGTCCAAGGGCCACGGGTGTTTCGAGATGCCTTTTGAGCTTTTGATGCTGCCCGCCGGTCCTCGGCTTCGGTGCTGAGCCTCCTGCGCTTTGGAGCTGCGGGCTCGGTTCTTAGCCTGGTGATGGGCGCTCATTATGGCAGCGGAGCCGCTCGGAGGCAAGCGCTGGGTGCGGTAGGAACCCACGGGAGTCAGAGCCTCTCGCTCGTCTGCCGCCCCCTCCCCCCAACCATGCAGCCGCCTTTTCTTCCAGGAGGTTGGGCCGTATCCCCCTCCCATGCCGCAGCCAAGCGCTGCCCTTCGCTCCGCTTAGCTCTGCCCGGCGCCAGCAGTGAGAAGCAGTCGGGGGAAAAGAGACTGTTTCCTCCCTTTAGTCACAGTGCTGGTACCATAGCTTCCCCAGCGGGCAGGAGAACCGGGATTTTCGTGGAATTGTCTGCTCAGCAGTCAGCAAAGATTTATCTCCAGTCCGTAGCTGTTAACCTCGCATATGGGAAGGGATTACCCAGAAACGGGGTCGCTGCAGGGTTTTTTTTGCTGATATTTGTGGTTTTGCAAAGACCGTCCATGTCCTAAATTCCTGTACTGAAAGGGAAATACAAAACTTCTCCTATTTTTAAGACCTGTCCCTTAAGTGGTGTTACTCCTCTGCATTAGCTCTTGGGATGCATCTGACTTCTCAGTCCTTGCTTGGGTTAATGACCTGTTCCTCTATATAGCACAGACTTGCATACACACCCCACTTCTTTCTTTCTGAAGTCATCGTTGCCATATCCCTTCATGCCAACAGCCCGAATTCCTGAGCTCAAATGCCTGTGCCCCTGTGTGGGATGGAGATGTGCCTACCAGACTCTCAAAGTTACTGTAAGCAAAGGGTGTTGGGAGTGACACCCATTAATTCTCAGAGTTGTGCACAGCTAGGTGCACTGACCCCAGGATTGTGGATAAACTGTGATTTTGCAGCCCGCCACAGTAGTCAGAGGGGAGAAGATTTTGACTGGGTACAGTCAAACAGCAGATACACTGCTCTAGCAATCATGATGTTCATGGTTAATTTACTTCTTTACAGGTGAGTCTGAAAAGGCAAAACCCAGATACGGTAGCATGGGCAAAACTGTGTCACACACATCCCTGCTAATTGACTTGACCTTGGCAAGACAGCCCTGGAATAAACATTTCGGTCTCTAGAAGGAGTTTGGGTAAGGACAGCAGTTCACTCTTGACCTCCCTGCTCACTTGGGGATGTATCGGGGTGCTTCTTTCTCATTTCTGAGAGGTAAGAGGAAAAACTCAAATTATTATAACTGTTTTTTTAAGAAATTTCATTTGGAGCAGTTACCCACCTCAGATATTGCAGAGGCTGAGATTTAGAATATTGTTTTGTCATCTTGTAATGAGGATGAACTAGGCAGTTTCTAGGCCTTGGGTATAATTGTTACAAGGAATATGTTCCTCCATCATGCACTTATCTCCGTTTCTTTCTTAGCTGGATGTCCTTTTCTAAGAACCAATGAGCAAAAACCTCCCCAGATATTTTCTACCACAGTCAGGGGTTGTATTAATATCCCAAAATAAGATTCCAAAAAAGACTAGTATATTACTTGATGGGACATCTCTATGGCCATGCAGCTACGATTTATTGAACTCTTTATATAGGCCATGTCATGTGGAACAGGTTAGGGACATTTGAAAGTGCTCATGTTAATTCATATTATGAGATTAGTAGAAGATTTCTTAAATTTCTACAATTTCCTCACTGCATGGACATTTCCCCACACGCTACAGACTCTACAGACATGTATACCACTGCCTGGAATACAGGTAATATGGCAAGCAGAGCTTTAGGATCTCAGTCACAAAACACATTTTGTCTTTTGTGAATAGTTCTGACCTGGGAAGTAGAATGGAATAAGACTAAGCAGGGATTCTGTGCAACAATTTGACATTGAGAACTGAGCTGCTGGTGGACAAAGGGGAGGTGGATTAACAGGAGGCAAACAAAGGCCAGTGTTTAGTGAGCAGCCATATTTCAACAGAAAAAACTAAATATCCACTTTATGATTTTAAATGCCAAGCTGCTCAAATATTAGAAGGAAAGTCAGGGAAAAAAAGGGGTTCAGAATTGAAAATTATTACAAGGAATACCTGTTTTCCTTGTTTTCCATATGGTTAACTTTTTCTTTTTCATAGGTTTACTTACTGAGTAAAATTATGGCAAATGAATACGTGTTAGATAAAGATTTACATATAGCAGAAGAGACTCAGCAGTCTGGCAAGAATTCTGTTGATGTAAAGTTTTTCCCTCACAGAGTAATAAATCGCTTTTTACTGATCAACACTTCTGTATATATTATGGCGTTACAAAACTTTACATCCACATTAGTCACCGCAAAGCCAGATTGCCTGTCAGATTACCACATAACCAGGAAATGTCTGCACTTGTATTTATGTCTTTGTTCTCATAGTAGATTCAGTTACTCCTGTGCTTTTCTGTGTATCTGTCTTTTACTGCAGTTGTCATGTGAGAGAAAGAGCTTATTCTGCACAACTTCAGCATGTCTATGAAAAACAATAAAAAGGTCTCTTAGAGGATCATTTAAAAACAAAAGCTGGAGCTTTATTTCAATTGAAACTATTCCAACGCTAACAAAAAATCTTCTGCATGTTTGAGAAAAATGAAAGCTAGTTTTTGATAAAAGGCTGAATGGTATTAGTTCAGGTGTGAATATGTTTAAAACAGACGTATGCTGTTGCACTTCCTCTGTAGTAGCGAGCACCCTAAGCTGAACAAAGCAGAGAACCATCCCTTCGTAGTATCCTGGGCTGAATAAATGGAGATATGTAAATATGTACATTCTGCAACTAACTTTACAGGCTCCCAAAAGGAAGGAGCTGAATGAGGAGGCTGCTACAGTGTATCGACTGAAAGGTGGAGACAGCCAGTGTAGAGTCCACAAATGTAAGAGTGTGATATGAATATCATTAATACCAGACCGGACCTCTGCTGCTCACGTGACAGTACAGATTTGGGCCAGATGGAGAGTTTAGGTGCAGAACGACTTTTCACCTAGAAACCATTAACTTAGCAAGAGTAAACAACAGAGTTTTTCTGGTACAAGTTTCTTTGTTACGACCTAGATCACAATGCACACAGTCCAGTGCAGGGCACTGGGGCATACCAGCCACCTTTCTCTGTGTGTATTTGTGGTCCCTCTTGTCCAGAACATGTTGTCAAAGCACAAAGTCATCAGTGTGACAACTCCTGGGATCCCCATTTACTCTTCATACTCAATTTTGGACAATTCTTTCTAGATTTGAAATTGTGCTTTATTCTTACTTTTACTTTGCAGATTGTTATTTTTTTTTATCTCTTTGTTCTTCCATTCCCGTGCAAGTTCTGTTCATCACTCCTGGAGACCTCCTGCTGACACATAAGTGAAATCCCAGTGCTTGCTTTTCCCAAGGGTTTGCTTTTCAGTGATTTCAGGGCTGGTCTGCAAGGAACTGTGGAAAAAATTGAATATAAAAAAATAATAATAGGATTATTGTTCTCATGAAACACTGAAAACAATAAAAAACAAACAAAACATAGGTCGGCACCTGCACTACCTGTAAGAAAAGGGGTTCCTGTTGTTCTTTTAGCAGTGTATGCTGTTACTAGTCAACCAGGACTGTATAATACTGTGTCTCCATATTGCATATTCATGCTCTGTTGTATGTAACTGCCCTAGTAAAAATGCATATTGCCATCACCACTTCAGTGTTTTGCCACTTTGATCCTGCTTCTCTGTTTTCTCCACCATAGATTTACCATCCTCGTAACAGAATTCTGTGCCCGTTCCCTGGTTGCAGGCTTTTGACACTTGCTTCTTAACTCCTTAAATATTTTCTTTCTTCTGTAAGAGAGAACACTTCACTATCATCAGCGTCTCTCCTGTCATGACCAGATCTCATGGGTTTGTGCAGTCCTGAGGCACGTACTTCTTTTATTAAAAGGGGGTGTGTTTCAGATGTAGTTTCTCTTCTCCAACATCAAAGAAGAACTGACTAAGTATTCCATCTTACAACTGTCCCAAAAATCCTATTTCCTGAGTAGGAGAAGCAGGCTACACAAGGGCAGTAAAGAATCTTTTTTGTTTCTCCAGAAAAGGAAGAATAAAGAAAATGTGCTCACTCCCCCTGATAAATATGATGGGAGAACTAGTGAAAACTGACATGGAAAAGTCTGAGATTACTCAACTTTTCCCCCCTCAGTTTTCTGGCAATCGCTCCTCCCACATCTCTTAAGTATAGGAACCTCAAGGCAGGGACTGGGGGTATGAAGTGTGTCCCATCATAGAAAAGCAGTTTTGAGATCATTTGAAGAATCTGAACACCTACAAGTCTATGGGGCCCAATGAGATGCATCCCAGGGTCCTGAGGGAATGGGCACATGTAGTTGCTAAGCCACTCTTCATCATATTTGGAAAACCATTGCAGTCAGGTCAAGTTCCCAGAGGCTGGAGAAAAGGGAATATCACAGCCATTATAAGAAAACAGTCTTAAAGAGGACCCTGGAACCTACAGACCTCTCAGCCTCCCCTCAGTGCCTAGTAAAATGATGGTAATGATCCTCCTGAAAGCTGTGTTGAAACATATGAATGACAGGGAGGTCATTAGAGATTGCAGACATGGCTTCACCAAGGGCAAGTCATGCCTGACTAATCTAGTGGCCTCCTATAATGGAGTGACTGTATCAGTGGATGAGGGAAAAGCAACTGATGTCATCTACCTGGACAGGTAAGGCCTTTGAAATGGTCCCCCCAGTGTTCTTACCTCTGAACTGAAGAGGTATGTATTTGATGGATGGACTGTAAAATGGATAAGGAGTTCTCTGGATGGCTGTATCCAAAGAGTTACAGCCAACGCCTCAGTGTCTAAATGGAAACCAGTAATAAGTGATGAAAACCAGTAACGAGTAGTGTCCCTCAAAGGTCCATACTGGGACCAATACGGTTCAATATCTTCATCAATGGCCTAGATGGTGGCATGGAGTGCACCCTCAGCAACCCTGTGGATAACACCAAGCTGAGCGGTGAAGCTGATTTGCTACAGGGATGGGATGACATCCAGAGGGATCTTCACAGGCTTAAGGAGTGGGCCCATGTGAATCCTATGAAGGACCAGAAAAACTAAGGGCAGGAATACCTTCCCCATGAAGAACTGTTGAGACAGTTGGGGTTTTTTAGCCTAGAAAAGAAAAGGCTATAGTGAGACCTTATTGTGGTCTTTCAAGATGTGAATGGAACTTATAAGAAAGGTGGAGAAAGACTTTTAAGAAGGGTCTGTTGTGACAGGACAAGGGGCAATGGTTTTAAACTGAAAGAAGGTAAATTTGGATTGGACACAAGAAATAAATTTTTGATGATGAAATTGGTGGGACACTGGAGCAGGTTGCCCAGAGAAGTTGTGAATATCCCATCCCTGGTAATATTCAAAGTCAGGTTGCATGGGGATTTCACTTCACCTGGTGAAATATGTCCCTATGCACCTCATGGGGGTTAGTCTAAATGACCTTTGAATGTACCTTCCACTGCAAATGATTATATGAATCAAGTAAGCTTATAGTATGAAGGTCTAACTTAATTTTATCACATTAAAAAAAACCCCAGAAACAAAACCTCATCTTTCCAGTGCTGAACAACTCATCAAGGACTGCATGGGGAGGTGATTTGGTGAAGCCCAGGATTATCTGGTAGGGGCCTGCAAGTGGTAATAACTCCTGGGAGGGGGGCTGTGATACAGTCAGATTCCCAAGGATTGAGCAGACTGAAGAACTGGATTTTCATGGCAGAGTGGCTTCAAGGAGCTCTGAAGCAGGTAGTGCTAATCTACCATGTTAGTAACATGCTGGGGACTTGCCTATGTACTCAACCGTAAAATCTGCAGCAAATGTTACACAAAGTCTCTTTCCCTACCAGTGCAGTATACACATTTCTTACTCTCAAGTCTCCTGTGAATGACAGAGGACCTGACTACAGTGCCCAGTTTCTCACGGTGGCCTAGTCTCCCACAGAAGTCCAGCTATGGTCCGTGAACTTCTCTACCTGGTAGGAGCGGACCGGCATTAGGAAAGGGAACACCATGAAGTAAGTCATGGCATCCCTGCTGTACTCCAGAATTATCACTGTAACCCAACCTAGGATGCTCCCAAGTTCATTGTAAAACAGGACGCTTGTTACTGGTTTGAACTGCCCTCTTGGGCTTTCCCTTGTCCCTGTGCTGAACAGATTGTGCATGAAAAGCAGGGTAGACTGCACTACTTTAACCTGCCAGTGCAGATTCTCTGTTCTCTGCTCGCAGATACAACATCTGTATCTGTGGCCTATGCAAAGATAGACACTGCTTAATCTTACATTGCATCTTCATGAAAAGATTCGTTCTATAGTGCAGCTCTACCTTGTAAGAGGAAAAAAAACCAACCAAAACAACGTCCATGAGAGGGCAGCAAATGCTCAATACTGGAAACTTTCATCCTTCCTGACCATTTTCAGCTCGAAAGCCAGCTACCGAATGTTTTTTCCTAGATAATGTTTCTTGTTTTCAACAGTAAAACCTCAGAAGGTTTTCATCCCCTAAAGAAAGAAAAAAACAGAGCTGATTACTCTCCCCTGAAGGACAAAACCACACTTCCTTTTACATATTTAATTTTTGTCTGTGTAAAAAGTAGCCATGTTATTGTCTATGCAAACACAAGAATAGACATTATTGTAAAGATATTCGTTCGAAAGAAACATTTTACCTTAAAAAAAATTAAAGTAAAAATTAAAGTTTAAGGCTTAAACTCTCGATAAGCATACCTTTACAGCTAAACTTTCTTTGAGAAAATGGTCAGAAATGGCAGGAAATGGAGAAGAAAAAGAAATTCGAGGGGTAGAATTTCTCAGGAACACGATTGGACAGATTTTCCTGCAAGACGCTCCACCATGCTCCTTAAAACAAAAAAAAAAACCAAAAACCCCCCCAAAAAAACCCCCCACGCAGCTATTTAAAACGCTGAAGCCACACGTGAGAATCAAGACAGCCAGGTGAAATTGCAACACATAAAACATACTCATTTTAAAATAACAATTACAGTAAAACAAGCAAATAAATTAAGTGATGCACTAACTGGGGTACTTTTCAGTGTAATTTTCACTTTTACTTCTAAATGATTATGATATACTAAAGATTTTTTAAAGATAAGCTATTACGCAGAAAGACCCAATCTCTTTGCTATCCGAAAAAAACCGTACATACCAGAAATGGGCAGCAACACCGAACCGCTTTCGCTGCGGGAAGGGAAACTGGCACAGCACCCGCATTTTTGTGCTAACGGGGAGCGCCATAGGGAGAGCGGGGATATGCGGCTGGCGCGAGCCGTAAACCCCGCCCCTCCTCCCGCCGCAGTCCCCAACCAGGTCGGTCCCCAACACGTAAAGCCCGCCGCGCCCCCCACTCTCCTCATTCTCACTCCCCAGGGTTCATCAGCAGTATGTCCGGCAGAGGCAAGGGCGGGAAGGGGCTCGGCAAGGGGGGCGCCAAGCGCCACCGCAAGGTGCTGCGCGACAACATCCAGGGCATCACCAAGCCGGCCATCCGCCGCCTGGCTCGGCGCGGCGGCGTGAAGCGCATCTCGGGGCTGATCTACGAGGAGACGCGCGGCGTGCTGAAGGTCTTCCTGGAGAACGTGATCCGCGACGCCGTCACCTACACGGAGCACGCCAAGAGGAAGACGGTCACGGCCATGGACGTGGTGTACGCCCTGAAGCGCCAGGGACGCACCCTCTACGGCTTCGGCGGCTAAAGCTTCTCGGTCCACACCATCTCGCAAACCCAAAGGCTCTTTTAAGAGCCACCCATTTCCTCCTTAGGAGAGCTGTGACATTTTCGCTTATAAGGAAATCTGAAGCATCCGCTATCCAGTTTTGGAAACTCAATGATTGTTGCAGAGTACCGTCAAAACATGATAAGTGCCATCTACGGCTCAAATTTCTCTGTTAATGACAAAGTTGGTTTTGCTGTGTAAGTCGCTTTTCTTTGTGTGGTCCCAACTCACTAAAACATGACTCACTATAAAACATGGTGTTCTTCGTAATGGAACCGATGTTTTCTTTACTGTTTTATTTTAATCTTGGCAGTTTTAAATGTAATTACGTGAAATACTATTCAACACCTACCTTAAAATTTTCACTTGACTGCGAGTAACTTACCCACAGCAAGGAAGAAAAGGACACCAATTTGTCCCCCAGGGAAAAGTATGAAAGTTGCTTGAAAATTACCATTTCGTTCTGGTATTGCTAAATAAATTTTTTTCCCTTACTATAACCTGTCTTTGGTTCTTTGTTAAGGATTTAAAAAATTATTTTCAAAGGTATTTGAGAAATAAATCTAAACCAGTTTTTTATAATACATATTTTGCCGGGGTGAGGGGAGGGACCACGAACGAACACGACCCTGGCAACACATTTCAAACAAAAGGCTCGAAGGAGCCTTGTGCGGAGGTTTTCCTCCTCCTGGCCTGCAGCAAATGCTCCCATTTGGGTTGCATTTGTAGAATATCGGCTGTTTTCTTCATCGCCGGAGGAAAACACTGTAAAACCAGTTTTTCAGGTTTGTACAAACCTCTCATAGTCTTTGAGCAGGGCGATTGCTAAACATTCGCGGTCTCTTCTGGTTTTCTCACAGCCTTCAGGAGTAGGTGGAAATTAATTAATGGAGTAATTCTGTATTCCTTGTCAGGTCTTAATTTCACAAAGAAGATCATTGCCTACGTATTCTCAAAGTCACAATTCAGTTCATGGTACATAAGATCTCTCATACCGAATTTCTGAGAGAAAAAAACCAACATGAGGGGGAAAACAAACAAATAAATAAACGAACCCAAACTTAGAAGATGCATCTCGACTTTTACAGGTTGTTAGAGCTGCAAACTTACACTATGGAATCTCTGCAGCGCCCGTCTCCGTGTTCTGAGGCACCAGGCGATCTTTCCCCCTTGCAGCTTCAGGGGTAAGGTGCCCGTTACGTTGAGAGGGAGATCTGTGCGGCACTAACGGAACTTTTTTCTCCTTTTGTCATCAGCCCTTCAAAAAAAAAGACTGCTAAAATAATTTGCAGTTTTAGTAACTGCCCCTGGAATTGATCCTCCACACGGTTTCGAATCTGTAAGGAGCCTGGCGGAGAGGGAAAGCCCGAGAAGGAATGCGGGCATTCTGGTCTGCAGTAACACCCCCCACCCCCGGCCGCGGGCGCGGCCCGAGGGAGCCGTGACTCAGTGTGGGGGTGAGGGAGGAGCGGGGGTCCCGGCAGCGCAGAATTCGGCTTCCTTGGGCCGAGGATGGGATTGTAAAGGTACCCAATGAGGTCGCGTTCCCTTCGTCCAATCAGAGACGCTGCGGCTCTATAAATACCGGCGCTGTGCACGGCCCTGTACTCAGACCTGCTCGCTGCAAGACCAGTGCTACAGTTAAAGAGCTATGGCGCGCACGAAGCAGACGGCTCGTAAGTCGACGGGCGGGAAGGCGCCCCGCAAGCAGCTGGCCACCAAGGCGGCCCGCAAGAGCGCGCCGGCCACGGGCGGCGTGAAGAAGCCGCACCGCTACCGGCCCGGCACGGTGGCGCTGCGCGAGATCCGGCGCTACCAGAAGTCGACGGAGCTGCTGATCCGCAAGCTGCCCTTCCAGCGCCTGGTGCGCGAGATCGCGCAGGACTTCAAGACCGACCTGCGCTTCCAGAGCTCGGCCGTGATGGCGCTGCAGGAGGCGAGCGAGGCCTACCTGGTGGGGCTCTTCGAGGACACCAACCTGTGTGCCATTCACGCCAAGCGCGTCACCATCATGCCCAAGGACATCCAGCTGGCCCGGCGCATCCGCGGCGAGCGTGCCTGAGGCTCCTGCCCCACCTCTTCCCCGGTTCCAGCTGGCACCAAGGCAGCCCACACAGACCCAAAGGCTCTTTTAAGAGCCACTACCTTGGCAATAAAAGAGCTGTAGCACTTTTAAAACAGCCATGGTAGTTTTTTGACTTGCATGTCATTTCATGACCCACCTCTTTATTTCTTTGCCCTGTTTCCTATGTATAAACATTCATCTTCTGTAAACCTCAGAAGGCTCTAAGCTTCCTGTCTTCAAATCACGGGTGCTTTGCAAATACATAAAGGGGATCAGGTACTTTAGCACCGGATAGGGGAGGAGAGTCAAAATTGGTCATGGAGGCGTGAGTTTAAAACCTTGTTAAGAACAGCGAGCAGAGGACATCAGGCAGAATAGAGGATTTTACTTCACTATAACTATGCTGGACTCAAAACAGCTTTGCGGGAGAAAGGGGTGCTGGATACGTGGCTCTGTCCAGGACAGTCCAGAGCTCAGGAATGCTGCACCATAACCTCTCGCAGCTGCCTGTGTCCAGGCGAGAGCAGAAACTTTCCACAGCTGGCTGGAATTGTGTTACCATTTAAACCAGACAGGCTTAGCCAGGTTAAAGGGGGCTGTTGCCTTACTCCATTTGTCAAGGCTAGGAGCAAGAATCTCTCTCAAAAAGATTTTGAGGCCACTCTCAAAATGTTGCGTGACCACGCTGAAGAGAGGGATGCGTGAAGTTTCTTTCTCACAGCACAGAAACGTACCTACAACAGCCAAGAAACGGGGAGCTAAGTACTGAATGCAGGAGGAACCTGTCAGCTTTGCCTTGCATTATCAATGGTAAGAAATGCAGAGTATTGAAAAACAGTATGTATTTCTTGAGTGGGTTTGTTTCCATGGTTTTGAGGGTTTTTTTAGCGTGTTTTGTACACACACACCCCCCCCCAGTGTTGTATTTTTATTATGAGTTTCATAAAAATCTTGGAGTATAAATTTGTGTATTCTTCCAATAATGAGTTGTTGTGGGTTGACTCTTGGTGAAGGACAGGTGCCCACCAAAGCCACTGTCACTGCCCTCCTCAGCTGGGCAGGGGAGAGAGAAGGTAATGAATGGGTCATTGGCCGAGGTAAGGACAGGGAGAGATCACCCAGCTATTACAGTCACAGAAAAATCCCTGCCACGCAAATCCAATAGGATTGTACATACACTGATCTTTGCATTTCCCCAGGTAGTGATCATAAGATTTTATGAAGTTAGAAAATAAGATGAATTAGCAAATTTTTAGGATTCTTCAGAAAGTACTGGTGGGATGTGTTTGCCCCTTTCAACATTTGCTCGAATCATTTCTATGAGAAATGAACGCAGGAGTGACCACTCTTAACAGGAACCTGAGCATTAAGATAGGAAATTCAGAATTAGGCCTTAGATTCACAATCCATGTCCCTGCACCTCACGTGCTCTTCATGTGCCTTCTGCATACATCTTTGGTCCAGTGGCCATTTCTGCTCCAGGTTCTTCTAACACCTAACTGGATCCTTTCTCTGTCTCCAAGCTGGCCTTCAGCTGTTCTTGTCTTGCTGAGAGTTGTTACACCCTTATCTTCTGATCTGTGCTTCTCGTGCACCTACTCATTCTGCCAGACTAAAGGTGGGATAAGCACTACTTAACAAGAACATCAGCGTGGTATCCACATTATTCTCACACTGAATCCAAAGCTGAATCCAGCTAGTAAGAACATCAGCTCTATCCCAGCCAAAACCGTATCTAAGTGGCAGCTCACACAATGAGGCCTACGGATTTAGCAAATCTAGCTACTCATGCTAAATTAGTAATGAACAAACATCATACCAAAGCACTCAACATTATGCTGCAACACCTGCGTCCTAATGCTAAATGAGTGACACTCAGCAATTCCTTTTATTTTACAAGTACTTGTTTAAACTAAAGGACTAGTATTTGTTAACACGGCCCCACCACTGGTTAGAAGCCTATTTATTAACAGTCCAGACTCCATTATCAAGGGCACAGGAACAGATGCTGTGACAAAGAAGCAAAACTCATCGGAATCAGGCCTCTCATGGGTTTGAGAGCTGTCAAAGCTTGACAGCCACTTCATTCCCCCAGGCAGTTAGACCCAAGCAAAAGCCAAGAACCTTTCCCCTGTACCAGTGTTCTCCCCATATTTGGAAAATGGGAAGCCAAACATCCAGCAGGTTCTCCTTGCCTTTTCCAGGCTCTTCTTCAGCCTTTACTTTGTCAGCCATAAAGAAAAGAGAATTAAGAATATAAATCACTATTCAACTAATACATCGAATTTCCTGTTTTTTTCCTTCACATCAGGCTTACCTCTTTAGCATTTTTCTTTCATTCAACTCTTTTAGAGAAGGGTCCCAGCTATCTTAACAACTAGGACTTTTAATGTATCTTAGTAAGAGCAATGGAAGTTGTTAGAAGCTTGTCTTACAATACCAACATAGGTTATGCCCTCTGCATTGCTCTATAAAACCATTGCAAAACAAAGCATTTTACAGAAAACATCAAGTGAGGGGATAGAGTGGGGGAAGAATTATCATAGTTTTCTTTCCTACCAGATTATAAAACTATAGCTCCTACTATAATTAATGAAAACTATTCCACTCACCTTATCTGACAGCTTTTTCGAAAAGAGCTTTTTGCAGTTCATTTTCAGTGCAGTCAATTAGGTATTTTAAATACCCTCACGATTATAGAATACAAGTTTAAGGCAGCTGCTTAGGAACACTTAAACATTTTCAATGCAATTGTAGAACCCAAAAGATAACTCATCAAGTGTCCAGAGAAATGAGCAGAGTACAGAGCTAGGGAAGGCAGGATGGAAACAAACCGAATACTATGCATATTAGTACTTTAAATGAGGCCCAAAAACTTACTTTACCTTAAAATAACTTCGGATGACTTGATCTTACTTTGAAGTATCAAAGACCGTGTCACAGCTCTCTTGTGCAAAGTGGTGGCTCTTAAAAGAGCCTTTAGGGTGTGGATATGAAGGGTCACGGACAGGGGTGGCAGGGCAGGAGCCTCAGGCACGCTCGCCGCGGATGCGCCGGGCCAGCTGGATGTCCTTGGGCATGATGGTGACGCGCTTGGCGTGAATGGCACACAGGTTGGTGTCCTCGAAGAGCCCCACCAGGTAGGCCTCGCTCGCCTCCTGCAGCGCCATCACGGCCGAGCTCTGGAAGCGCAGGTCGGTCTTGAAGTCCTGCGCGATCTCGCGCACCAGGCGCTGGAAGGGCAGCTTGCGGATCAGCAGCTCCGTCGACTTCTGGTAGCGCCGGATCTCGCGCAGCGCCACCGTGCCGGGCCGGTAGCGGTGCGGCTTCTTCACGCCGCCCGTGGCCGGCGCGCTCTTGCGGGCCGCCTTGGTGGCCAGCTGCTTGCGGGGCGCCTTCCCGCCCGTCGACTTACGAGCCGTCTGCTTCGTGCGCGCCATCGCTAAGAGAAGACGGAGCTGCTTCCCGACCTGGTGCCGTGAATAAAACGGCTCCGCGCCGTGGCGGCTTTTATTGGATGTCCCCCGCTCTGATTGGCTGGCAGCAATGCGGCATTATGATTGGATCCTTTCAAATTCGAAAAGCCCGCCTTAGAAGCGCGCCTTTTTGCCAACTGCCGTGCAGCGCTCACCCTCCCCCCGTTTTGCACGCGCCGCGCCTGTTTTCGGTTTTGTCGATTTCTTACACCTATTTTCGTAGCGTTCCTTAAAAATCAGTACGTTTAGGGAAATGGTAACTGTGGGTTCCGCTGACCTGAGCCCATAGAAGCTGCACGGCTCCACTAATTCAGAGACCTGGACTCTGAAAAATAAACACTGGGTAGAGCTTCCTTAGAAAACATTCATATAAGGGTGTTGTGTGGGATTTCCTGTTGTTTGGTTTGGCTTTTTTTAAGGCAGAGTTTTGTTTGCTTTTTGGGTATGGAATGTTGGGGGTTTTTCTAACTTAGAATAATTTTATTCTTGATAGAAAGTAACACTGTAACTATTATGGTAAATGCTTTTGGGTTCCAACGACTTCCATCTGAAAACGCTCTAATTCATGGCAGAGTGTTTTCAACGACCTAATTTACTTCAGTGTCAGCATATTTCCAGGTAGCATTCCCAGGCTGCTTCTTGCTGAAATACAAACTTTGCTGTCTGTGAACTTTCCCTTTTTTGTCTCTACTGTATATTTCCACTTTGTTTCCCTAGCCTAGAGAGTTGCTTTCACCCCGAGCAGGGAAGAGCGTTTGGGCAGAGGGGGGACTGCACTGGATCCCGGTAACTGCTCCTCCAGCAGCCCCCTATGGAAAGAAAGCCCTTCTCCGGCTTTATCACACCGGCCGATCGCCTAGAAACCACCGTGACAGAAATTACTTGGGACTATCCCTGTATTTAGCATTTTATATGCCGTTCGGGGGGTGACTAAATGTGACACCTCCCACCCCGCAGCCCTGAATTTCCTCCTGCCGAGCATCAGCGCAGGGATAAACTTAAATACACTTTGATTTACTTCTGATGCTGTTCAGTCAGTAACTTGAAAATATACAGACCACAGCGAGTAGGTGTGTGCCTGCCTCACGGTGGGGCTCGCTCACCCGCATGAAGAGATGAAGTTCAGGGTGTTTTCTACTCAGACCTTTGTGACCAAGGAAAAAAAATACTACACTCATTACCTTCAAGTCATACTGATACCGAAATGGACACCTTTGTATGTTTGCTCTACTTAATTAGGACACTCCCCTGCATAGCAGCAGTAACAGTTAGTTATTAAGCTGCTAACTATCTCTTAAAAGCAACATTTACACATTTAAAGTAACTGAGCAACAAGTAGCACTTATTAACAGTAACAGAATTATATTGACTTTACCAGCTTTCAAGCAACACAACTCTTTTACAGAGGAAGTGGGTGGCTCTTAAAAGAGCCTTTGGGTTTGCGAGATGGTGTGGACCGAAAAGCTTTAGCCGCCGAAGCCGTAGAGAGTGCGTCCCTGGCGCTTCAGGGCGTACACCACGTCCATGGCCGTGACCGTCTTCCTCTTGGCGTGCTCCGTGTAGGTGACGGCGTCGCGGATCACGTTCTCCAGGAAGACCTTCAGCACGCCGCGCGTCTCCTCGTAGATCAGCCCCGAGATGCGCTTCACGCCGCCGCGCCGAGCCAGGCGGCGGATGGCCGGCTTGGTGATGCCCTGGATGTTGTCGCGCAGCACCTTGCGGTGGCGCTTGGCGCCCCCCTTGCCGAGCCCCTTCCCGCCCTTGCCTCTGCCAGACATACTGCTGATGAACCCTGGGGAACGAGAATGAGCAGAGTGGGGCGGCGCGGCGGGCTTTATGTGTTGGGGACCGACCTGGTTGGGGACTGCGGCGGGAGGAGGGGCGGGGTTCCCGCCATTTTCCTGCGTCACAGATCATGATGGCACATCGCTTGCTGTTGTTAAACCGTGCTGTTCAGCCTACAAAGTAAACAAAACCTTACACCACCACCACCCCCAAAAAAGGAAAATTTAGGGCAACGTATATTGTCGGAATAATTGGAAAGACTCCACCCCCCCATCGCCCGCCTTGAATTTGTATAAAGCCATTTGCTATGCATGTGCTTGTGTTTTATTTTCTTGCAATGACTGATGTTTGTTTTAATTATTTTTAATTCTCTTTATTTTCATACTTTTGTTCATTTATGGTGTTCTTTTATTTGTATTTAACTTTCTATAATCTTACCTTCAGAATTTTATGTGTCAGTCTCTTTTCCCATGTAGCAAGTAATAGCACAAGAGGAAACAGCCTCAAGTTTTGTCAGGGGACGATGAGTCTGGATATTATGAAAAATTTCATCACTGAAAGGAGTTGTAAGTCTTTGGTAAAGGCTGCCCAGGGAAATGCTTGAGACCCCATCCCTGAAGGTAATTAAAAGACATGTAGACATGGTGCTTAAGGACCTGGTTTAGTGGTGGACTTGGTAATGTTTGCTTTATGGTTGGACTTGACTGTCTAAATGGTCTTTTCCAACCTAAATGCTTCTATAATTCTGTGATTTTTACTAATTTTGCCCAATTGGAGTTACTGCTGTGGGGGTTTTTTCCTTCTTTTTTTACAAAATATTATTTAGTATAATTATTTCTGTATATACAGTATAAAAATTTCTGCTACCTTGATAAGGAAGAAAATCTGCTTTCTCTTGTAATGCAGGTCAAGCTTTTGAATATTTATCTGTTTTTTCAAGGGTTTAAATCTATACTGGAGACAATGTACTAGAATGTATAAAAGTAAGGAGCAATCCTTGCCTAAGGATGTTACAAAAGTCACAGTATAAAAACATCCCAAACTGGAATAACTACTAGATTAACACATAAAAAATGGTTTCATTTGGGGGGGGGGGGGGGGAGGAAGTGTTATAATTTTCTTCTTTTATGTAGGAAATGCAAGCATAATTTCTACATACTCCTTTATACCGTGCCATATTAGAACATAGCATAAGTAGTCTATCTCCACTGGGTTATTGTGCTGGGTTCAGTCAGGAAAGGGCTAACTCCCTTTACTCTGGTTGCCAGGGAACTCTGTTGCTGGACAGTAAGTGAAAACATTGATAAGGCCTCAGCTGGTGCTGGGGATGGCTTGTACTGAACTCAAGGTCTTTTGTCTGCTTCGGATACTGTAGCTGACCCAGACTAACCAAGGAAGTATTTCATCCCATAGTCCGTCATGTTCCGGTCTCTTTGGGTGGGGAAGAGGGTCCGGTAGCCATTACTCTTCCCTTCTCTCTCTCTCCCTTACTCGTCTCTCCGGGCACTTGCTAACCCTCCTGCGTTAGCTGCTTTGCCAACTCCTGTGCTGGCTCATTCGTGTGGGAGCTGGTGGATTGTTTTGACTTTTCTGGCCGTGTTATCAGTGATAAGGTTTGCTCGGAATCTGCTGCGTAGGCTCCCGGGCGCCGGCCTTCAGGCCACGGCTCTCAGGCTGCGATCGCTCTCGGGCTGTGGTTCCCGTCTCTCTGGGTCTGATTTTCATCCCTCAACATCTGGGTGTGCATTGGTCAGTGGATGGTGGGAAATTGTATCATATTGTATATATTGTACTATATGTTTCATTTTCTACTATTTTAAGTATTTATTAGCAGTAGTACCTGTATATATTGATTTAGATTTAATCAATAAATAGTTCTTATCTCAATTTTACGAGCTTCCTTATTTCTTTTTCCTCCAATTCTTCCCCTCCACTGGAGGAGGGGAGGGGGATTTGTGAGAGCGGCTTCGTGGTATTTTGCTAGCCGGAGTTAAAACCACGACAGTTATATAAATTAGGATAAAGTAACTTCACTCAGTCTATTTAACAGTAATAGAATTACATTCCATCAAAAAAACAAAGGTGTGGTTTGCTTTCTATGGTCACAGTAAAAGCTCAAAAGAGGAACTCATTACCCTGACACCTCAATGATTGTTTTTAATACTGTCCCTAGAGGTTTTCCAGGTCAATATGAAATCTGTGTCTTTTGGGGTGTTGAAGAATTTTTGTTTGTTTGGGGTGGGTTTTTTGAGAAGAAGATAACAAATATGATTTATATGAAAATTTTCTTCTCCCTAGGTAAACTGCATTACTTTAGAAAACATATATATTAAGAAACATGAGAATGATCTTTGCTTTTCCCCTTTGAATTAACCCTGAGTGAAGTCTTTGTATCAGTTACTGTATTTCACATAGTAGAGGCACTCTCAGCTTGTATCTAGGCTGTAGCGACTGTGCTTCCTGTTGCAGGGATGCGGAGATATGTAGGTGTAATGAGGTGTCTCTTTGGATTTGGTGTAGTTCTAAGCACACCTGCTTTCTCCTCCTGGGAGGAGTGAACAGATGAGCTGGATTTTAAAAATACTGGGATTTAAAAAAATGTGTTATGTTTGTTACAGTTCTTATTTATACTGAACTCTCAAGTCAGTAATCAATCTCAAGATTTTTCTGCTGTTACTAGCCTAAGGAAGGATTCCAAAATAGGTTTGTGTGTAGGGGTTATTTTTGTTGTTGGGTTTTTTTTAATTATGACTTTCTTTTCTTCGCTCATTAGTGCTTCATTAGCAGCAGAACACCACATTTCAGCACCCCTCCCTTTCTGCTCCCCAACTTCTTGACCATACTTCATAGTGATAATGCCCAAGCAAGAGCACTTCAAACCTTGTACATGTAGAATAAGGACAGATTTACAACAGGGTGGAATCAAGACATTTAATTTTGTGAGATAGAGGCAAATGAATAAGCCTCTGGTGTTCTGAGAACACTTGCTCTCTATTCCCATGATTTTTTACACTCAGTTTTTGGTTTGCATTTCTAAGTTTTAAGCTGCCTTGCTTACATTTTGGTTTTTCGTCTAGGTAATTAATTCATAAAGTGTAGCACAGTAAGATCTGGCTCTGCTAGGGTATTGTGCCTGTATCGATCACATCATGGTGAGTAGTTAGTATACACGGTTATTAATTTAATCCTGTCTTAATACCCATAATTCATGAGATGGAAAGAGAATTTAAGGCTCCAACTCTTAGATAAATATTAGGGAAAAAAAACCTGTCAGCCATTATATTGTTAGAAAATACATGAATAATCATCTGGAAAGTTACTCATGTTTTTCAAATTAGTGGTTTCGAATTTTGTAGGGTATCGTATGGTATTTTGTAGGGAATATGGAAGGCTTACATATTCCTTGTTCTTTCCACTCACTGGTCCTTCATTCCCTAATCAAAATATTCTGTCCGTTTCAAAGGAAAGATGGAACTGCAATCTGTCTTTTGTGAAGGAGACAGTTTGAACAGACCCCTGCTTTTTTTTCCTCATGCTCCTGCAATCTGCCTTGCCGAAAACACATGATCTTATCTGGACAATCTGGGTGAATAAACCAAATTGTATCCTTATACTGAAAACCCGGGCACTTTGAGCAGACCAGCACACTCCTAGAGCAGGGGAGAGCTCTGAGTTGAAGGGTAAAAGAACAATGAGCTTGAGGAACACTGTACTGTAAATAAAGCTGCACTTATCACAACACCAGTGAGACTGGCGGGTTACTGTGGTTTTCTATAGAGCAGCTGCAATAGTGAGTCATCAGGTTCCCTCAGAGGACTAACAAAGGGTAATGTCTTCCTGAGCAAGCCAGACCAGCATCAGAGGTGGAGAGCGGGGTGGAGATGTTGCTCAGCCCAAAAGAAAGTATAAAATCTAGACAACAAATGGAAGAGAACGATGGGCTTGAGATGGTTTAAACCAACATATTCCTTCCTAGTGACTGGGGAGGCCCAGCATTGTGACAGTGGGAATATAGAGACCGGTAATGAGAGTCAAGTTCACACTGTGATTCAACCGTGTATTGCAAATGTTTGTGATGCAATTTCAGCATAGTGCTCTATCACTCCGCTAAATCAAAACCCCATGTAATGCCAAATCAGCTCAATAAGGAAATTTTATATTAAACATTAAACTTTCCTTGTGCATCATATCTAAAAGAACCTGGCTGGACAGCATGGAGACGTGGTCAACGGGACCTGTCTCTACATGTGGGTAAGAATTTAAACTGCAAAAGATCTGACTATTTTTGGCACACTTGAAGCTCCTAAATCTACCCGGGTGGTCCTTGTTCCATGTATCCCCATGCTCACGTACCCCACCTTCAGTTCAGCATGCTAAGTCATGTAACCTGTGCTTACTGAGACGGAGCAGTCCACATGATTTTGGTAAGAAATATTTTCAGTACAGAAAACTTTTATGTTGAGGCTGAGGCCCAAGTCAACATATGCATGTGTGGATTTGCCATTTGGAAGGAATCTCCTGGCAGTAGCAGAAGTGGTTTATGCTGCTTAACTAAAAGTAGTAAACAATGACACCTAATGCTTAAAGGTTTACATGTTACAGCTATCAGATTCCCAGCATGTTGATCGTATTTATCTATTTGATAGTTATGATGAGATCTGGGGGGACTGTGGTCATGAATTTAATCTGATGATTGGTACTTTGATAACTAATTTCATCTCTCCCCCACCAGCTGAGACAGTCAGAAGTGGATAGTCCCATTCCCAGCTTTTTACTTAAAGGCTCCCCTCAGTCAGAGATCAGGAGGTTGGGCTTCAGCCCTGGTTTGAACTGTTTCAGACCATCTTCTGGAAGGAAATCCAGAAACTACACAAGGACTGATAAATCAAGAAAAGACCTCTGCTGTGGCCCAGCAGCCTGGGCTGAACTTTGAGCATGCAGCTTGCCATGCACAGGGTGGCTTCTTCTAGATTAGATGATGATCCATGCAGGGGAAAAATCATCCAGAAATCATCTTGCTTTCCTTATCCTGTGCCAGTTGCAGGCAAGAACAAGAGCATGTTGTCTGAGTCGCTGTTATGTTGCTCTACAAACCAGCAGGAGCTGTATGCCATTTCCTCATGGAAAATGACATCACAGGATTAGTCTCCAACAGTGGATCACAGGAAGGGACGCTGCACACGCACTTCTGAAGGAATGTTGTACTTGGCAGGCACCGACACCCAAGCACACACATAGCCCTTGCCACCACTCACACCTCCTCCTCACCAGGTCAGATGTTTCATGGTTCCTCTCACAGCAATGCTGTTTGTGCTAGAACTGCAAAAATACACTTTCTGAGATGTTTCTCTCACACAATAACATACCAGTTGTCAGGACAGCTGTTCATGGCCAGTCTACCATGACTCTGGAGTAGTGACTGTGGTGTATCTCACTCTGCCTTGGAAGGAGAAGGCAGGCATGGGCCTTACCTTCCCCACACCATGCACAAGCTTGCATGCTCACTGAATAGCTGGCATAGCTGAATAGATCTATGAAGGAAAGTCTGGGGGAACTCCTAGCTCAGTTTTGGGGTGTTGGAAAGATAATAATATACCTAGTTTCTCATGTGAAGCTGTTTTAGGACATTGGAGAGAAGGGACAGGCTCAATAACCTGCACCTGGGGACAGGGGCACCCTTTTGCCCCTGTTGTTTTCTTCCCTGGGCACTGGGCTTCTCCCAAGAAGACACCAAATGACATCACCAGCCAGTGCCCGACTTGTTTTCCCAGGACCAGTGTGGCCAATCGTGCTCAGAGGTCTATAGCTCACCACGCAATTTTGCTTCTGCATTTGGATAAGGGAGAGCAAACAGCAAAGCAGCTACATGGCAGCCACAGCTGACATTTGTCTACTTCTCTTAAATCCTTACTCTATTTTCTAAACTGGCATTTGAAGCAGGACACATCTTCTGATGCACTGAGCATTGATTTAAGTTAGAAACACATACCATGAAAGCATTGTAAGCACAGCGTTTGCACAGCCGACACTGACCAGCTCATCTCCTTGCCTGGGTTCCCACAGAGCCACACTGGACAGTAAGTTTTGTTGTTGAACTTTGCCAACTCTTACAGAGAGTTGTAAGTACTTAACAGCAGTTGAAGTAGTCCCCTGTTCAACCAGTCTCTCTAGGGCATAGTTTTCCAAGTAATAAGCGTACTGTGGGCATCCCTGTAGGAATGTAATGAGTTTTGTCTTAGGCTGTGTGTTTCAGGAGGAAGCCAAGTCTGGAAAATGGTGACAAGCATTGTGTCAATATCTCCAGACACTACTGCTGTGCTTTGTCTTTGTTACAGTAATACTTGGTTTGAAAATCAAATACTTCTGTTGGAAACCCCAGCTGCTTGCAGAGGTCTTTTTATGCTTAGGCTCTGGGCACAGCAGCAGGCTTGCTTTTAAGCATCCAGCAGTTAAGAAAACCATCACAAACCTCAGGTTCTGTCCAGGTCAGACCAGTCATTTCCCAGACTATGCTAATGCAAGTAACTGTTCTGCTTCACGAGTAGAACTTTGCCTTTATCTTTGACAGACTGCACAAGGTTTCTTTTGCCCATACATCAATTTTATTAAAGTTTCTTTTAACTGAGTGTCTTACTTTCATCTCTGTCTACCTCTGTGGTGGTGCATTTCTTCCCCTTTTAACTCCTGGAAAGTTTTATGACCTTGGAGATTCTGGTCAAACCTCGGCCATTGTGCAGGGAGTTTGGTGGTTAAGCACCCCCTATCATATCAAAACACTCTTGTGCTGCCAAGGTGGGGAATGGCCATACTAGGGGTCAGTTGCCTGGTTACTGTGTGGGATGAGTGAAATAATTCATCCCCTGCCAGCCTTGAACCTTATCGCAGTTTGGGTAGATCAGTACCAGCTGAGAATTCCACTGACCACCTGCCCCAGTTAAGGCCAGGATGTAAAATTATTTATGCCTAAAGCCAATTACCTCGTGACCCTATAAATAGCGGTTCTAAGGATGATCCCTTTGAGCTCTCCTGTACTGCAGCAGGCTATGCCCAGCATCTCCCTCTGAGTGGGACACCTCGCAGAGCTCGCAAACTCTCAAATTTGTGAAATCAGAGAACAGTCTACACAAACTGTGCTGAAAAACCTCCTTGAGGCTCAACTCTTCACCCGTTGAGAGATGCACTGACATCTGACGTGAATATTTTCACTGAAATCAAGGTGAAATTTTAACAGGTACCTTCATACAAATATATGTATATCTATCTCTATTTCTATATCTGTCTCTCTGAGCGTATGCATGCAACCTTATGTTGATAACCTTGTTAACTCTGATTAAGTTACTGTACTGATTTGTTGAAAGTTCAGTCCTGCTGAGGAACTGTATGAGCTAATTGTGTGACACACCTGAATAGTGTTAAGGAACTTTGAATTGTTGCTATCCCCAAGTTTCACACCAAGCACAAAACTTCACACACTGTGATCCTTTCCCTAATTCCTTAGACATAAACCATTGACCAGCTCTGGGACTAGGGGTGGATTCATCCGCACCTACAATTCTCTTTCGAGGAGTTTAGAAAGCAAAGGGGTCCACTCTGAACCTCGTGGCCAAACAGGAGGAAATTCCTTGCCCCTTTTCCCTAGTTTGTATCACAACAATCCAATCCTGCCTTGATTTCCCTGACTCTGTAAATAATTTTTTTTATTCAGGTACAAACTATTTTAATCTGTTGCTAAGTTGATTTTGCCTTTGTATGCTTTTCAATGTCGAATAAGTAGTAGAGGGGACCTTGCCACTGAATTCTGTTAAGTTGCACTTCTCACATATTCATATTAAAAATATTAGCTTTTCGCCTAATATTTGTGACGCTGATCTTTTAAGTGGCCTAGACCACTCAACATAGTCCACCTTTTGTGTCAACCTCCCCTAATTTACTATCATCCAGAGATGATAAGGGTACATTCTCTTATCATCTAGATCGTTACAGAAAACACAAGTTAGTATAAGGTACTAATTCAGCCTTGGTGTGTTCTTTTCTTTATTGAGTGGCTGCAGTCACTAGGTTGTTACCTACGGACCTTTGACCATGTTCTATGGTCAATTTTCAAGCATCTAACAGCCTGCTGATCCTGCCTGTGCTCCCTCAGATCCCAAATGAGAATGCTGTGTGAGATGGTTCCAAAAACCTTACTAAATGCCAAGTATAACATATCCTGCCTTCCCTCCCTGTCCACATAGATCCTCTCTAATCAATAGTGCTGGGATATTTACCAGTACTTAGACATCAGCAATTTTTGTTGCTCTCCACCCATCATCAGGAATCAACTGAACACATTTTATTTCTGATAGCTGCTTAATTTTGCTGATTCTTGGGGACTCTGCCATCTTCTCAAGTAAGATTTTCTAGTGTGTCACTCTACTCCATATTAGAAATTATTTCCTTACTGCTAACTTGCTGCAGGAAAGATCATTATTTCTTGAATTTCATACAATGTATCCTGAAGAAAGATTATTTCTTTCCTCTTTGTTTTAAGTGTTTGAGAAGAAACTTTAGTTTTGCATCCTTGTCTTTCAGATAATCTTCGTCTGTCCTGTAGATGATACCATTGTGTTCCTTTCCTTGTACTTAGTAACATACTGTTGTTGATTTGTTGTCATGACTATGACCTGAAGATCGAGATGTACGCAGGTACTACTCAACTGCTACTGTCCAATATTAATAAAACTGACTTATTTCTTTCCAGGTGAAGTATCTTACACAGTTTTGAAGACAGTGTCTCCAATTGATCAGTCATTTTCCAATACATAAACTCTTCTCCACCGTTCTACCATCTCCTTGTTTGTTGGCACCCCTATCACTTTTATAGATGCCCTATAGACTATTAATTCAGATCATAGATAAAATTTTACCAAATGTAGGACTGATTCTTACACAACGCTGTTTGACACAGCCTTTTAATTTCATAGTTGACAATCATAAACATTTCAATATAACTTTCTACCCTGGGGTGGAGGATTGTGCTAGACCAAGTTTCCATGATTATTAGTTTCACTTCTAATATTTTCTAAAATCAAATAAAATGAAACTGAGAGAAAATTGGCAGCTCTAGGGAAACATTGCATCCTCTACTGAGACTCTTTCTAAAGTTAATTTTGGAGGAAGCCAGTTAAACATGGTTTTAATTTCTTCCCTTATGCCTTACAAACTGATGTCTGAGTACTCTACATTCTTGAGTTTATTCATATCTTCCTTGAATTTGGCTTAGCTGGCAATTAGTACAACTCAGTTTCAATAAGGTATTCATTCCTCCCGGTGTGCTGAGTGTGTAAACCTGTATAATGCAAAAATTTGTGATCCAGAATGCCTTTCCACATGCTCAGTTCTTGTCCATATTCTTCAGATACCCTAAGAGTAACAGAGTTGTTGCATAGGCTGGTTGCGGAGCCAGGTCTATTGTGTATTATCATAGCTAATCTTTCAGCATCCCATTTTCCTTCACTCAGTAGGAAGGGCGAGAACTACCTTTGATAGCTTAGGAAATAGCATCTAATAACATGTACATCCTGAGTGCCACTGAATGCGTAGGACGTGGATTTTCTATACTGATGGCCTAGTTTCAATTTCCATCTCCAACTGAATCAGTATTTGCAGTCTGACTCACAAAAAAAGAATTGTCATATGACTGTGCTGTGTACCTGGGAGAATAGATAGAACGTGACATAGGTTCAGATATGACATTTCAATTTTTTCCAGGCACTCAGTGAGGGTTACGGATAGGTTTATATTTGAATGCTTTTGCATCTAAGTCCCTAGTATTCCTCTGTCTTTCTGTATTACCTGCATCCTCTTTTTCTTCAGCCGAAAGCAATACAAAATGTATAGTCTACATAACTCGATAGAACAAAATCCTCCTCATAACTGGGATTCCCATGTTTAATACGGCTACTAGTAATGATAATTTTGTTCCAGAGATGGGGGTGGGTGGAGAAGTAAAACTTGGTTACAAAAGGATCTCTGATCCAAAGGCTTTCAGAAGCTGGAAAGAATGTTTTGATGCTTTAGCCTGCCATTTGTCCAGCCCTTCATTTTGTGGTGGTTAGCAAATATTTAGCAGTTACAGCAGGCAGGAAAGTCACCTCTGCCCACCTTTTGATCACCCAAGAATGTAAGGATTTTTTTCAAAGTGGCAGTTTTGCTGAGACTCCAACTAGCTTTAACAAGTCCTACAGTCATGGACTACATGATTACTGAGCCAAATTAGAGTAGTTGAAACTGGTCTTGACAAGCCTTGGAAGTAAGGACTGTGTGCGAGGTAACACTGGTTTTTAAAGCTACTTTTATTTAATGGCCAAAATTCTTACAGTGGCAGGAGTGCCATTCAGGGTTAATCTGTACATAAGTTTCACTAATTAGCCGGGAGAAGTATTATTTGCAAAATAGGACTGAGGGAAATTATTGTTTCCCTCCAATGAGCATGGGTGAGACCCATCTGCAGTGCTCTGTGTAGTTCTGTGCTACAACAGAGACATGGACATGACTGGAAGTGAGTCCAGTGAAGGGCTACAAAGATGATGAAGGGACTGGAGAATCTCTCCTATGAGGAGAGGCTGAAGAAGCTGAGACTGTTCAGCTGGGAGAAGGCTCAGAGGAGTCTTGTCCATGTGTTCAGACCCCTGATAAGGAGAACAAAGGAGACAGAACCAGTCTTCTAAATACCGACTAGGACAGGAGGCAATGGGCACAAACTGAAACACAGGAAAATCTACTTAAACATATGAAAGAAAGGTTTGGAATAGGCTGCCCAGGGAGGTTGTAATGTCTCCCTGCTCTAGCTGACCTTTCTTTGAGCATGGGGGTAGGACCCATTGTTTAGAAAACACAACACCTTTTTTTAGAAGACGTGATTGCCCTAATGCTGAAACATCTATCAGTACATTTTTGTTAGATTAGCTGAAGTATATATCTAAAAGGACACAGACTTCTTTACTACTGACAGTCCTTTGACATTTTAATTCTTCCCTACTATATAAACTCTGCAATTGGTGAATCAGTATTGTCAATATAGTTGCAGCATGTCAAAGACTTGAATAATGTCTTTAGATCTTGTTATGGTGTTTTTATTATTGAGAGTGATTACCTGAATGTCTGCAAAATATTTTTTTTGTCAAGAAGATAACATGCTTCAATTAAAAGTTTGCAATTTCTCTGAGTCTTCACCATGCCAAAAGTAATAATTGTGATTGAATGAGTGTAGGCTTTCATCTAAATTTGGCTAATAAGCTTATTCAGATTGTTCTCCTCCCACAGTTTGAATGTCTAATTTGCCTCTATTTGTCTAATGTCTAACCTGTTTCTCCTCCATGTGGAGCTTTTGTTTTTATAAGAAAAAGTCAAGTATTTTCTTTGCTATACATTTTTAGGAATGACTTCTTATATGTTAAACATTTTTGTTTTGAAGGTCCTATAATTGGATGATACACTGGCATTTTGTAGGATCTTCTGTAATCTGCACTAGCACCTATACTGCTAGGTAAGGAAGGAAGCCAGGGCATGTTGTGTGATGATGCATGGAAATGAGGTTCTGTTTTGGGGAAGTAAGAATATGCATTTTAAGGTGGCATAAGAAATTGGTTTGAGATCCAGAGTAGGAGATAAACAGAACCTGCATTTGGACAGGCTGCTTAGAAAGGAAAATCAGGAGAACTTCCGACCTTTGCTGATTGACTGAAATTTTGTATGAAAAAGTCACATTTAAATATCCATCCTTTCACATGGAAACTGCAAACAATTCTTATTACCAGCTCACTCCCAGTTGTCCTCAGCTTCCTGACCCATGTCAATTGTAATAAGCTAGATTTGTAGAGATCTAACACTAAATCATCAAAGCTACAAAGATTAAGGTACATTAAGCTTCTTTCAGTCCTTACTCAGAGAAGAATGCGCACTACATTAAACAGACCCTGACGGATGACAACCCTTCCTTCGCTGTCTGTTGTATCACAGCCTTATTCTGCTTGATGCCTATCTCCATCTACTTAACCTGGAAAATAAGCATGATGCTCTCACCTTGCTACAAGCAACCGCATTTTAACTCAGAAAAATTTCTGACTGTTCATTTGAGCTATGGGCCTGAGCTCTCCACCTCCCAGGCTGCTGTGAGTTTGGTGTAGTTGCTTATGTGGGAACGAAGTCACATTGACGAGTAGCATGGCAGAATTCACAGCCCACTTCAATATGCCTTTCAGTCTGTTTTTTACTGGGGGGTACTGAAAAGCCTATTTTTTCCCTTTCTCTGACTGCATGCAGGCACAACAAAATAATCAGAACTAAAAGAGAATATGAAAAGGTGACAATTAATATTTTTCAATTTTGTTATTCTAATATCTCATTTATCCTTGCCATTTTTATCTATCTCATTTCAAAGAAAACTACTTACTAACTTCCTATTAAGTATAACCTAATCGTATCTTCAACATTAGATGCATGAAAACAAATGCCAGTGCCTTTTGCAACATTCTACTTGTCTTCTAGAATCTCAAATTGGTCAGTGCTAAGAGTCACTCCTTTGCTGAAAAGGCCAATTGATTTTTTGCATGACAATTTTTCACTAAGTTCAAGGGGCCAAGTATTAGGTGTGGGCTTAATTTGTTCTTTTCAACCAAGGAAAGAAAAATACCGGCTGCTTTTTAGTTAGAAGCCAGTCAAGGCTTTTGTCTTCTGATTCAACAAAACATTATCCCAAATAGATTGCAGCACTCCTTGAAAAAAAAAAAAAGAATTCATTTTTGTTGTCTCCTGGTTGAGGACTAATTATTAAGTGGAATCACCATAATTATAGCTGAATCTGATTTATGAGGATTGTCTGAAAATTATTTCAATATTGTGAGGATTTGGATGAAAATCTACATTGTCAAGTGTTTTCCTTCAAAGAAGAGAATACCAGGTTTTATGATAACTACAGAAAAAAAATCTGTGTAGCAATATTGATAGGTAATATTGAGACTGAAGCATTCTGTTCACTTAGGTCAGATTTCTACATGATTTAATTTATTTGAGGAGAACCAAGGCTTCAGCTGGCTCCACTGATGTTTAAGTAAGTAATGTCCCATATATATTAGTGTTTCTATACCTGTTTGATATTTTTTGCTACGTCTCCTTCTGACTTCCTAAGTCTGAAAGAATAGTAGTATGCACTACTGTAACTGAGAAAACGTTAACCTAGCACTTTGTTCTGAATTTATATGCAATAACTAGATTGTGACAGCTTCATTTTTTAAACAGAAACTATTTGTAAATGTATGAAAATCTAGGCATTCACTTACAGAACACACAAAAACTGCAGAGCTCTGCCAAGTTCCAGACACTTTTCAACAGAATATATATTCCTCTGAAGCTTTCTTATTTTCCCAAAACATGAAATTCTGTAGAAATACTGTATCCTCAATAGTTAAAGATATGGTTAAGGGAGCCGAATCTTTATCCATATTCAAAGCTCAGCCACGAAATTGTGTTACTTCCTTCTCTTCTAAATCAATTTACTACGAAAATACTGAAGCTACCCCCCCGGTTTCTATCCTAATCTGGAGAAAACCCCCTAAAGAATAAGTCTGCATTACAGGCAAGACTTTTTATTTAGGGGTTTTGTTTTAATTTAGAAGGAAAAACAAAAGTTTGCCGTTTACAGGGTCTCTCTGGCTTCACAACGCGTGGTTAAACACGTCTTATCTCTCTCCTCTGGGGTCCCAACAGCAAGAAACTCCCCCGAATGAAAGCCCACTGTCTTCTCTTCACCCCCCGAAGAAACTGGGGTGATTTCGTGGCCCGCATTTTAGAAAAATTATGAATTTATAACTCCGAAGAAACACAGACTCGGAGGACGAAAAGCTCTTCCTGGCTAACAGTTAGGCGGGCTCTGCAAAGCACCAATCACAGATCACCGCTTCGCTATAAATTCAGGCATCGGGGTTACTGTAGCCCAATTACTTTCTTTTGATTAGGAAGAAGTCTCTGCAGCGATGTCGGAGACCGCTCCCGCCGCCGCTCCCGCTGTCGCGGCCCCCGCCGCCAAAGCCGCCGCCAAGAAGCCGAAGAAGGCGGCGGGCGGCTCCAAAGCCCGCAAGCCGGCGGGGCCCAGCGTCACCGAGCTGATCACCAAGGCCGTGTCCGTCTCCAAGGAGCGCAAGGGGCTCTCCCTCGCCGCGCTCAAGAAGGCGCTGGCCGCCGGCGGCTACGACGTGGAGAAGAACAACAGCCGCATCAAGCTGGGGCTCAAGAGCCTCGTCAGCAAGGGCACCCTGGTGCAGACCAAGGGCACCGGCGCCTCCGGCTCCTTCCGCCTCAGCAAGAAGCCCGGCGAAGTGAAGGAAAAAGCCCCCAAGAAGCGGGCGGCGGCGGCCAAGCCCAAGAAGCCGGCGGCAGCCAAGAAGCCCGCCAGCGCCGCCAAGAAGCCCAAGAAGGCGGTGACAGCGAAGAAGAGCCCCAAGAAAGCCAAGAAGCCGGCGGCTGCGGCTGCCAAGAAAGCAGCCAAGAGCCCCAAAAAGCCGACTAAAGCCGCCAAGCCCAAAAAGGCGGCGGCAGCAGCGAAGAGCCCGGCCAGGGCGAAGGCAGTGAAAGCCAAAGCAGCCAAGCCCAAGGCGGCCAAGCCCAAGGCAGCCAAGGCGAAGAAGGCGGCGCCCAAGAAGTGAAGTGTTCAAGTGGAAATACTTAAACCCAACGGCTCTTTTAAGAGCCACCCACTATTGTCCGATAAAGGGCTGATGCACTCCGTCACCGAGCTCCGTGCCCGCAGCAGAGGTAACCACAGGTCACTATCCGTGTGAGACGTTCGTCTGTGGAGTGGATGGGACGCCAAACTTCTGGCCGTGTTTACGCTAAGACTTGGAAAAATAAAAGTTTACATTCCCTGCGAAAACACTTCCTAAAGGCTTTTATTTTTTTTTTTTCTTCTTGAGCAGCGCAGGAGGTTGTACGTGTTAAAGGGACGGCTTAGGGCGGGTACCGCTCTGGGGCGCGGAGGTTTCTTGCAGTGCTTTAACTGGCGCGGTTCTTAACAGCCTGGATGAGAACGGCACACCCCTTAGTGACCGTAGTCGGGAACTGTCAGCACGGCTCCTGCACTGCATTAGCAATGAGCTTTCAGCTTGGCAGCGCTGTCGCGGGGGCAGGACTTAATTTCTGCGTGATGTCACCGACCTTTTTCAGGAGGAGTTTGCCGGGGCGGCAGGCGGGTAAAGCTACCAGCGGCCCCCTTCCGCACCCTGCCGGCTTGGTGGCGGTACAGCCGGAGCGGCAAGAGCTCTTCCGGGCAGCTGTCCTGAGCCTCCGCTTTGCGCCCGGGGCTTCCGTGCCCAGCAGGAGCGGCGCGGGGCTCCCCGCAGCACCGGTGGTTCCGGGAGCTCAGCCTGCGGCCGGTTGTGATTGGCTGATGGGAGAAGCCGCGGCCCCTTTTATTGGGCGATTAGAAAATTTCGAAAAGCCCGCGCTGCGGACGGGACAGGGAGCGCTGCCCCTGCGCTTGCCGGTGAGCCGGGTCCACGCGTCCACCGAGAGCTCGTCCTCCTAACGCGTCTACCCCGCCGTAGAGGTGTCCTCGCTTCTCCTAGTCTTCCTGTCCGATCTATAAGGCTGCTACCTGTCTTCTCTATCAGGAAATTCTTTTAAGCTTGGACTGCCCCGGGACAGCTATGCGAAGTGATCAGTCTTATTTTCCTCTCATGCCTATTTTCCCCTCAGGTGGATGTGTTAATTTACCTATTGGAAGCTATGTGGTTCTGTTATTTATGATGTAACGTGTAGTATTATGTACCACTTCTCCTATCTCTAATAAAAAGCTTGACAATACTGCCTACAATTATCAGAAGGCTATTCACATGTAACCACATATGAAATAACGGTTAACGAATTTAAATTTGCTTTAAGCTATAAAATATTCAAAAATTCAGACAGATCTACAATCATTGCAAGCCACAGTAACTCATTCAACACTTAAAAATCTACCATTTCCTAAGTACCTTTTCACATATCAACCAACCAGTAGCGTTAAAGCTCTTTTAAGGAGTACGTGGGTGGCTCTTAAAAGAGCCTTTGGGTTCAAACTGACGGTCCGGGACGCTCTACTTGGAGCTGGTGTACTTGGTGACAGCCTTGGTGCCCTCGGACACGGCGTGCTTGGCCAGCTCGCCGGGCAGCAGCAGCCGCACGGCCGTCTGGATCTCCCGCGAGGTGATGGTGGAGCGCTTGTTGTAGTGCGCCAGGCGAGAGGCCTCGCCGGCGATGCGCTCGAAGATGTCGTTGACAAAGGAGTTCATGATGCCCATGGCCTTGGAGGAGATGCCAGTGTCGGGGTGCACCTGCTTCAGCACCTTGTACACGTAGATCGAGTAGCTCTCCTTGCGGCTCTTCTTGCGCTTCTTGTCGCCCTTCTTCTGCGTCTTGGTGACGGCTTTCTTGGAGCCCTTCTTGGGCGCGGGGGCGGACTTAGCCGGTTCGGGCATTTTAACGCCGCTTTTGCTTTCCCTCGGAATAAAATCGGCAGCTAAAATGGCCGCAGCGCCGTTTATTTATAGGGCTGTTATGCAAATACCAGCGCTCTAACTCGCACGTTGCGATTGGACCTTCCCGCAAGGGGGTGTAGCTGTGTGTCTGATTGGTCACAGTACGATCCGTGTTCTCATTGGTTACATCAGGGGTGTCAGCTTCGAGCCAATCACCGAGTGCTAATCCCGCCCAGGGAAGGCATAAAACGGGAAGTGCCGTTGCGTCAGGGTGATTTTCTCGGTATTGTTTTGGTACGGCAGGTTCCAGCCTTCGAGCTGCCTAAAGCATGTCCGGCCGCGGGAAGCAAGGGGGCAAAGTCCGAGCCAAGGCCAAGTCGCGCTCGTCGCGGGCCGGGCTGCAGTTCCCCGTGGGCCGCGTGCACCGTCTCCTCCGGAAAGGTAACTACGCGGAGCGGGTGGGGGCTGGAGCGCCCGTCTACATGGCGGCCGTGCTGGAGTACCTGACGGCCGAGATCCTGGAGCTGGCGGGCAACGCGGCCCGCGACAACAAGAAGACGCGCATCATCCCCCGCCACCTGCAGCTGGCCATCCGCAACGACGAGGAGCTCAACAAGCTGCTGGGCAAGGTGACCATCGCGCAGGGCGGGGTGCTGCCCAACATCCAGGCCGTGCTCCTGCCCAAGAAGACCGAGAGCCACAAGGCTAAAAGCAAGTAAATCTAAGCGAGCAAAGCTGCTCAGACTTTTCAGACAATAACAACCCAAAGGCTCTTTTCAGAGCCACCCACCCAGTCAAAAAAGAGTTGTGTTGCTTTTTTTTTTTTGGTGCTAGGGGTTTCTTATGTACCGCTTTTCTTACGGGACTAAACCATGTTCTGTGGTGATGTCTTAAAACGTGGTTCCTACTGGGCAGGGGTGATTTGCTTTTTAATTCTTCCTTTTAATGAAAGAGCACTAATTATGTTTGTAGTGACTTACTGATTCTTGTGTCTGTCTTGTAAGAGGCTCGATAAAACACTTGTTCTTAATGAATTTGCTCAACTTTCATAACTTTACTGGCTACTGGTTTTAAATGTGGGAGGGAGGGGTCACTGTGGAGGCTTTAGAAAAAGCTACGCTGCATGATAGTAAATGAGACAATCCCAAACCCGTATAACTACATAGAATAATGAAGAAAGGCTTCCATTGCAGGCCTTTGTTCTTTAAAAGATGTAGAGCATTCCTGTGTCTTTATTTAGTATCAAAACAAGAAATGCTTCAGGGAAAGTGGCTTGTTTTCATCTGGATCCTTAACTAGTCAGACCTGCACTGTAAAGCAACAATGTAGTATCCTTCCATTCAGAAGAAACTCGTTGCAGTGCTGGCATATTCTTGGTTTAAGTCATATTTTTGAAATTGTCACTCTTAAATTCCCTCTCTGTGTATCGCTATTCCTCTTTTTATATCAGTTAACAGTGGACAACGTTTGAATTAATAATTTATGTTGTGGGGACAAGTATCACCAAAGAGGACAGTGTTAAAGCTCTTTAGATTCACTGTTACAAATCAGGACTGCCTAGCTGATTCCTCTTGCTAGGATGTTCCCAGAGATGCACCTGATGGTCTGCAGCACGCTCCATCGAGACCATAGTTCCTACCTGTGCAGCACCTCTGCCTTCCCCATTCCCTGGAGAGAGGGACAAATGTTCTGGGCTTGGAGGTAGGAGAATACCAACTATATATCAAAATGCTACTATCCCCCTGTGCCTCTCCTCCCCAACCCTAAGCTGTAGAAGAGAGGCTTTTAAATAGGACAGTATCATGGCCAAAGTGGGACATCAGGGATTATTTGTGGAGAGAAACCTAAAGAGAGCTGTCTGGAGCACCAGACTAGTCTGCTACAGTGGAAGTAGTGGTGCTGAAGCATTTTGCCTTGCTAGTGGATACATTGAGAGCTGTAACGTTTACATTATACTGTTGTATTGATCCTTATTATGTTGTTTTATGGATTATTGGCTGCAGCTGTGTAGCTCTTGGCATTTAAGTCTGTGCTTGAAAAACTGTGATGATATAAAGACTGTGCTTTAATATGCACAAGCTTTCTATATTTAGTTTCCAGAGCAGATGTCTACCTATGCATGTGTCAGAAGATCGCAGTCATAAAACAGTTTGGGTTGGAAGAGAGCAGAGAAAATCATCTAGTTCCAACCCCCCTGCCATGTGCAGGGACACCCTCCACTAGGGCAGCTTAGACAAAGCCTCATCCAACCTGACTTTGAACACCTCCAGGGATGGGGCATCCCCAAATTCTCTGGGCAAACTGTTCCAGTGTCCCACAATCCTTGTTGCAAAGAATTTCTTCCTTATGTCCAATCCAAATTCTATCATCTTTTAGTTTAAAACCATTGCCCCTTGTCCTGTCGATACAGGCCTTGGTACAAAGTCTCTCTCTGTCTTTCTATATTGAAAGGCTGCAGTAAGGTCTTCCCAGAGCCTGGCCTTCTTCAGGCTGAACAACCCCAACTCTCTCAGGCTTTCTTAACCGAAGAGGTGTTCTAGCCCTCTGATCATTTTCACGGCCCTCCTTCTGGACCATGGGTCGATGTCTTCCTTGTGCTGGGGGCCCCACAGCTGGACACAGCACTGCAGCTGGGGTCTCACCAGAGCAGAGCAGAAGGGGAGAATCACCTCCCTCGACCTGCTGGTCACACTTCCCTTTATACAGCCCAGGATATGATGGGCTTTCTGGGCCCAAGCACACACCTCTAGATAAAAGAACTGGAATTCCTAGGAAAGCCCAAGGGGGTGGAGGTATGCATATCCAGGAGTAGGACTTCTTCCTTAACCTCCTATATGTGGAAATCAGAGTTGGTACCAGAGGAGAGGGGCCCTGCCTTTCTCAGAGTGTGAAGGTTAAGTTTAGCACATCTCTCCAAATTCATGTCATCTGACCAGAAATTCATTATTCTCTTCAGAATTTCCTTCCAAACACCTTTTATATCACTCACTACCCTGCTCGCCTCAGTAACAGGAGTTTTACCATCTGTGATACTGAGATCCACTTAAGCATTCCTTATTTTTGTTCATAGCCACTACTGGTCGTAGCGGTTGTGAACCCTGTGTGGCCATCACACTGGTCAGGCCTCACATGTAAATGTTCTGAGTCGGATTATACGGTAAGAGCGCTGGCAAGTCTCCTGGTATTACAAACTTGTGGCTTTCAAATTCCACTGGATAAAGGCACGTCGCAAAGCAAGTTTAAATAAATGAGCTTTCTCTCATTAGCATATAACAGTAGTTATGTGTTTCCTATTAACAGTAGTTAATAGGAAATCCATACCATACGGTGCCTTAGCTGTATCTCTGGATTCCAGTACATTTTGACATTTTAAAGGATTTCTGATGCAAAAAAAACCCCAACTTTCCTCCAAGCTCCCTCAAATAGACAAAGTTATGTTTAGGGATGACGCAATTACCCAATCTATGTATCAAAAGTCTTAGAACTGCATAGTTGAAAAGTAGGATGAAAAGCTTTTCTACCTCATTTCACCTTTACTTTGTAATGGTAGGAGTAATGTACTCTATTAAGAAGATCTTACATTAGTTTGCATATTATTATTACAGTTGCAGCAGATGCATATATGGATTTAAATTGCCATGGAACATCTCAAGAAAATTAAGAGTAATTTTTGCAGTTAGATATAATACACTGATGTGATGATTTTTTTGAATAATAATCTATTTTTTGTGCAGTCTTGGTGAGACATTGCCTTACTGCCACAAATGCAATTTTCTTAGTACAGTTTAATCAAGAAATGAAGTGACAGTCCTAAATAAAACACATTTCAAATGCTACATCTTAGTGGTTTAGGATTCTCTTTGGTTTGCTTTTGGTTGGTTTGGGTTTTTTTAATGGTGCAGTTTTGCAAATTTCTCCTTTTAACTCCTGGTACTCTGTATCCAAAATCCTGAGCAAAAATGTGGTTCCTATAATTTGGGGATTGGATCTTTAACTTTGATCCAATATTGTCTCCGATCCACAGGAAAATAATTAGGGTTTATACTCAGCAGCAAAAATTCTTTCTGCTTGAATTGTTTTTGTCTTGAAAAATCTATCTGGTCCATGAGAGAACTGACTGTCACGAACAGAAACGCTTGGGAAATGTGTATGTGGCCACTTGTAGCAACCTACTGGCAAGGCAGTCTTCTAGAAAGAAGATACTAAATTTTATCAGAAGTGCTCCACACTTTGGAGAAAGGGGTTTATGGTTAGTGAAATTATAAGCTATTGGTCGCAAGCTCTGCATCACCCAGTTCTGCCAGGACAGTTTGGAAGATGATTTTCCAAGTCTTCCAGTGGTTACACTGCTACAGTGAAAGGTTGGACTTGGATGCTCTCCCTGCATTTAGGATTAGATATGAAGACATTATGATTCTGACACACTAAAAGATTTCATGTAATTGCCCTAGGCTTCCTTTAATGTTCAGAAGGTTGTTTATAACAGCCTCACAAAACACATCTAGACACAGATGTACAGAACAAAGTAGGCTTTGTGGAGCCTAATGGTGATGTTAGGCACCCGCCTGGCAGGCCCTCTAGTCACAAACCTTCCAGTGAGTCTATAAACAGTTTTAGTTCATTCTGTTCAGTCAGAAAGTGAACGTAATCTAGATGAGAGCTAGCTTTGCCTCCTCATGTGATATGAGTGCCAGTTCTTTAATTTGTTTCAAAAAAACCCAAAACCGGTTTGAATGAAAATGGAACTCAGTGATAATTATGATAACAAAAACTTGCCCTTCATTTGGACACCTGTAACTTGATTCATAAATATCCGAACCACATTTTCCCCTGTATTTAAGAGATCTGTTCTGCCAAGAAATATTCTAGAGACATTGCCTAAATTCTGTAAATTGTGTTCAGGAATTAATTGACATAAAAATGTACAAATTTAGAAGGATATCAATCATTTTTAAAAGGCACATTATCTTGAATTTCACTAAATACTAATAGTATAATGATTGGCAAGTACCATGGCAATATAATTTCTGTTCTGTGTAATGCACATTTAAAATCTTAACACGATTAATCTAAAAATGCAGAACAATATTTCCAGCATGAATTTATTCACTTTATAAAAGTGGTCCAACATGCTGTAAGGAACAAATCTGTGAGGTTTGTTAGCAAAAGTTCCGGATTGCTCAGGTGAAGAAAAAATATTTGGTTATTGTTCATTTTTGAGATGTCGTGCAGACGTTTGGTTAGTAACGTCTGTCATGTTTTCTTTCGCTTTCCGGCCCCAGCTACACTTTAACCGGCGCTTCTCTGGTTCAGAGGCCGGCGGCTGCCGGGAGCAAGCCCGATGCTCTGCGCCCAGCGCTGCCCATGGGACACGCTGGGGGACGAGGGGGGCTGAAACCCGGTCCGGGTTGCCTTCACAGTAGCCGCAGGTCTAAGCGCTTCCCAGCGAAGACCCTCACGGACCATTTTCCTTGGCGCGCAGGGCTTCGGTCCCTGATCCCTCCCTGATCCCCCCCGCAGCCACACGCAGATCGCTCCGTGCGGATACGAAAGCGCCGACAGCTCGGGGCCCGGCCCCCAGGGCTGCACGGAGGAGGGGGCAGCTGTCGGGAGCGCAGCACCCGGGTAGACAAAGGAAAACGCCGAGCCGCCGCGGCCGAAGCGAACAAAGAGCGCGCTGCTCACGAAACGTCCGCCGAGGGCTCCCCACGAGCGGGAGCGGGGACCAGTGGCGGGGCGGGCCTGTAGCGCCGAACGCGGACCCGGATTGGTCGGATTTTGCCGCAGACCCACGGGCACGGGGACGGAAGGGACCGAGCCGGGAGCACCGGGGCCACCGCCGGCGGGGGAGACCCAGGGCCAGCCAGGCACAGTCAGCCGCGCCAGGGGGGCAGGGACGGGACACGAAAAAAGCAATAAGGCACGCCGGCTGACGGCGGGCAGGGGCAGCGCGTAGGGCGACCCCAGTGCGGGAGGCGCGGGGCGGGAGGCCAGCCCCGCTCGCGGCGGGCGGAGCCGGCGGACGCGTCCCGGGGCCAGTGCCGGGAACAGCGCCTCGGCCTCCGTCTCGCGGGAAGCCGTTCCGAGCCGCGCGGCTGCCGCCTGGGGTCCTCCTGGGGGCGGTGGAAAGGGTGGAGACTGCGGGCCAGACCCCGCCTCCCGACGCAGTCCTCAAACAGGTCGGCTCCCGGGCAATATAGGGCGGCTCCGCGTCGCTGCCGTTGTGCAGTGTGAGTCTGCGATAGCATTAACGATGTCTGGTAGAGGCAAGGGCGGGAAGGGGCTCGGCAAGGGGGGCGCCAAGCGCCACCGCAAGGTGCTGCGCGACAACATCCAGGGCATCACCAAGCCGGCCATCCGCCGCCTGGCTCGGCGCGGCGGCGTGAAGCGCATCTCGGGGCTGATCTACGAGGAGACGCGCGGCGTGCTGAAGGTCTTCCTGGAGAACGTGATCCGCGACGCCGTCACCTACACGGAGCACGCCAAGAGGAAGACGGTCACGGCCATGGACGTGGTGTACGCCCTGAAGCGCCAGGGACGCACCCTCTACGGCTTCGGCGGCTAATGTGGACTTGTGAACCTTCTGTTGTGAAAAAACCACCAAGGCTCTTTTCAGAGCCACCCACAAATTTCACAACGAGAGCTGTTTATTACTACAAAACCTATTTACACAAAAGGCTTATCAGTCCAGTGTTTATGCAAACATTAGGAGAAATGGATGAAAGTCCTGTATTTCAGTTGCAATTAGAGCTTTTTAGTAAAGTGTGAAGGCTTATAAAAGAGCTGTTAGAGCTGTAGTTAAGAACCATTTTATATTCAGCTGGGTAACTGATTTAACTTACCATTTGTTGAGTACCTTTTCACACTGTAAACCACTGACACTACTGTGTTCCACCTCTTTTAAGGAGTACATGGGTGGCTCTTAAAAGAGCCTTTGGGTTCAAACTGACGGTCCGGGACGCTCTACTTGGAGCTGGTGTACTTGGTGACAGCCTTGGTGCCCTCGGACACGGCGTGCTTGGCCAGCTCGCCGGGCAGCAGCAGCCGCACGGCCGTCTGGATCTCCCGCGAGGTGATGGTGGAGCGCTTGTTGTAGTGCGCCAGGCGAGAGGCCTCGCCGGCGATGCGCTCGAAGATGTCGTTGACAAAGGAGTTCATGATGCTCATGGCCTTGGAGGAGATGCCAGTGTCGGGGTGCACCTGCTTCAGCACCTTGTACACGTAGATCGAGTAGCTCTCTTTCCTCGTTCTCTTGCGCTTCTTGTCACCCTTCTTCTGTGTCTTGGTGACAGCTTTCTTGGAGCCCTTCTTGGGTGCTGGAGCAGATTTCGCCGGCTCAGGCATCCTTAAAAGTTTCTTCCCAAGATCTTCACTGTACCTCAACAACATAGCAAGTGGCGCCTGCAGCCTTATTTATAAGGGCGTTATGCAAATTAGAGGATCGTAGTCGTCCCATTCTTATTGGCGTAAAAACACCAACGTAAAAACAGGCACTTCCGTCCTGTAACGGTCACAGCTTGGGCGCTGAATACACAATCGTGCTTTGCAGTTACGGCGATGGCAGCATTGCCTTTCACTAGAAGGAATTTTTATTTTAATACATGAAAGCTGCACGAAGTTTATACTTCGTGAAATTTAAACCTTTGATCTCACTACACAGGCTACATTGTAGTACTCGGTTTCCGGGAGATTTAGGTACCGAGAGTAACTTTAGCTGCTTTTGAATTGTCAAAATTGTTACCTCACCATATTGTTACATTAAGACACACTGTAACTTATTAAACTTCTAAGTTCAGTAATAAACAGCTCTCGTTGTGAAATTTGTGGGTGGCTCTGAAAAGAGCCTTGGTGGTTTTTTTACAACAGAAGGTTCACAAGTCCACATTAGCCGCCGAAGCCGTAGAGGGTGCGTCCCTGGCGCTTCAGGGCGTACACCACGTCCATGGCCGTGACCGTCTTCCTCTTGGCGTGCTCCGTGTAGGTGACGGCGTCGCGGATCACGTTCTCCAGGAAGACCTTCAGCACGCCGCGCGTCTCCTCGTAGATCAGCCCCGAGATGCGCTTCACGCCGCCGCGCCGAGCCAGGCGGCGGATGGCCGGCTTGGTGATGCCCTGGATGTTGTCGCGCAGCACCTTGCGGTGGCGCTTGGCGCCCCCCTTGCCGAGCCCCTTCCCGCCCTTGCCTCTACCAGACATCGTTAATGCTATCGCAGACTCACACTGCACAACGGCAGCGACGCGGAGCCGCCCTATATTGCCCGGGAGCCGACCTGTTTGAGGACTGCGTCGGGAGGCGGGGTCTGGCCCGCAGTCTCCACCCTTTCCACCGCCCCCAGGAGGACCCCAGGCGGCAGCCGCGCGGCTCGGAACGGCTTCCCGCGAGACGGAGGCCGAGGCGCTGTTCCCGGCACTGGCCCCGGGACGCGTCCGCCGGCTCCGCCCGCCGCGAGCGGGGCTGGCCTCCCGCCCCGCGCCTCCCGCACTGGGGTCGCCCTACGCGCTGCCCCTGCCCGCCGTCAGCCGGCGTGCCTTATTGCTTTTTTCGTGTCCCGTCCCTGCCCCCCTGGCGCGGCTGACTGTGCCTGGCTGGCCCCGGCGCCCCGTTTCAGGCTGCGGTGCTCCCGGCCCGGGCCCGTCCCTCCCCGGTGCCCGTGGGTCTGCGGCAAAATCCGACCAATCCGGGTCCGCGTTCGGCGCTACAGGCCCGCCGCTGATCCAGACCCGCCCACGCCTGTGCTTTGGACCCTTCATATTAGTAATATTTGCCGGCATAGAGACATTTTTCGAATTTATTGAAATAATCTCTGCCAGCCTTGTACTCTTCTGCCTACAGCTTCTTTCTGTCATTAAGTCCTTTTGCTAGTTGATTAAAAGAGCAGGGGAAGGAAACGCTGAAACTTCTTATGAAGAGGTCTTCTCTTCCCTTTTTCTTACTGTAATAAAGTATTTCCTTCATCTGGATTAAAACACGATTGGTTTTCTGGTTTATTTTTATTTTATTTCTCGCAGCACATGCACACACATACATATATTTGTCATACCTTTCCCTATCAAGAGTATTTTTGGCCATTGCAGGAAAAGCTGAGAGCCTAAAGAATCTCGCAAGAGGACAGACCATCAGGAAACAGCACAACTCATGTTCTGGGAGTGCTTCCTACTGGGAAGCAAAAGACCCGTTCTTTGCTCAGCACCTCAGTGGTAAAGAAGAATTATTGCAACACTCTCACCCTGATGCTTGGCTTATGTCCTTGCTAAACTCCTGCCATTTGGAATAGGAACGTGTTACCACTTGTAATGGTTAACAACAAAACACAAATCACTGCTCTAATACAACTAACTTTTCTGGCTTAAGGCAAACTTGTTCAAACTAATAAGTTTTTTTTTCCTGACACAGAGAATATTCAGCTAATCTATACTGAGATTAAACACAATTTATAAATTAAAACTAATTTGTTTGGGTTATTTGGGGGTTTTCCTTTCTTCTTTTTAGCGGAACAGATTTCCATAAATTTTTTAGAGATTTTGGCAATAATAAATCCTTTTCCAAGTTAAGAGAGCAATATTGAAATAAAAATAAATAAATCTTCAAGAAATGTGAAAGTTGGAATTTCATTAAGAACTTTTCAGGGATTTTGCTTTGGTGTGGTTTGTGTTTTAATTTGCTTTTAGTGTTCATATTCTGAGAATTCATAGCATTATATAAGAAGATCTTTATTTCTATAATCTGACGTAAATTCCTTGGGAAATAGAAGATTAAAAAAGTGTTTCTGTAGCAAACCCCACGCCCCTACATCTTTCTTATTAAGCATAATGGCTCACATTTTTAGGGTAAGAAATTTAACTAGTTCTTTCCCTTTACCACCCCTCCCTCATCCCATACAAAGTGTACCACAAACGTGTAGAAAGGAAATTGTTCACCTTTTAGAAGATATATGTATCTCTCTACACTTATTTATATTACTTTCTCAAAACACAGAAACATAAGCCAGCAAGCTTTTTTCTTTAAATATCTGTTATCTTTTAGGATTTTTTCTATTTCCTTCCACACCAGAAACCTTGTTCAAAACTCTTCAGCCTTTTAAGAAACTCTGTAAATGTACTGATGGAATCTATTTCATAATCAGGCAACTCCCTGTTTGGGAAATTGTGACTACAGCATTTAGAAGTGTCACAGCCCATTTGATTAATTTTTTCCCTTGCTATGAGGCCCTCTTGACTTTTCTGTGTAGTCACCTTCTTAGAAACACCACCAGCTAGTTTTCTGTTTGATTTCTACTTTTAAACTGGAGTCTTCTAAAATTAATAAATTGGAAGTGGGTAGATTTACATTGGATGCCAGAAAGAAATTCTTCCCGGAGAGGGTGGTGAGGCACTGGGACAGGTTGCCCAGAGAAGCTGTAGATGCCCCATCCCTGGCAGTGTTCAAGGCCAGGCTGGATGAAGCTTTGAGCAACCTGGTCTGGTGGAGGGTGTCAGGGAAGCTCTGGGAGATCTGCTTTACATTGCTGCAGGACACGGGTGATGGTGGCTGTGCCACATGGTGTAGTAGATGAGTTCTGCATCTATACTGGGACAGTGTGGTGAATCAGTGAGAACTTCCAACCATGCATTTACTTAACTAGCTGAAAAATACTAACTCTTAAATGTTAGTTCTAATGTGTTTAAAGAATCTAACATAAAAATAATCAAAGCACCAAGAACCTGCGAGGATACAAAGTGTCAGTATTTGGAAGTGTTCTTAATTACAATGTATACAAGTGTTTACAAATTACAATGTGTTTTGAAATGCCTCTAATATGTGTTCTATATATCACATAGCTCTCAAGACAGTTAAATTTTATAGGGATAAGTTAAGAACTTCCCATCTGGGCTAAGTGTAAAGATCCCGGAAGATACAGATATGTGAAAAGGTGTAACAACCGCACATACACGCACACACATATGTTACAATTGCCGTTCAGCCTTCATAGCATGTAATCAGCACTGACTACTTCGCATTAGGCTGGCTGCTTTATTTCTGTGTAGACAGCACTTGTGCTGCTTCAAGGGGAACTCAAACTCTGCACACACCTGCCTAAACAACTGCCAGAACAGCAAGAACTGGCCTGGCAATGCTGCTGACTGTTAAACTTCTCAGGCTTTGGATGCAGAAGTAGTGTGACATGTCTGGACTGGTGAAACTTCTGTGTTATATCAGCCTAGGCTGAGATTACAAAAAGTAGACCAGGAGTGCCAAGTGTTGGCAACTCCCTGCATTTCCTCTGAGGTGTCTATCGGTACCTCTCAGGCTTCTAAAATCATCTTTCTGGAATTGGAGTAGTACACATCCATGTAAACGAGGTTCATTTTTTCCTGGACATTTTCCTTCCCTGCTCCCCCCCCCCCCACACACACCTCCCCCCCTCCGCCAAAGAAACCCAAACTCAAAACCCAAAACAAACACACCACACACAAAAAAACCCCAAACAAACCACCACCAACAAAGAAATACCAAATCAACAATAACAATGTCAGATGACCTTGTTTGTGACAACTGATCAGAATATCAAAACTGCCACAAGGAAGGAAAATAACATTAACAAACATTACCATACTTTATTTAGCAGGAGGGTGGAGCTTTCTTAATGTTTTATTTTACTGTATGACTAACCTGACTTGTAGTTAGCATGCTGCTTTGTTTAGAAGTCCTTTATCTCAGTGTGATAGTGATTTTGACAGCGAGCTTGTTGACTGCAGCAAAGCATGCAGAAATTCTGAAATGCTACTTATCATTGCTATGGTGTGTGGGGATCCTACCTGCTTTTCATGGACTGAAAATAAGCCTGAATCAGTTCTGAAAATATTCAGAGCTCAGCTCATTGAATTGGCATCTGAAACACAAAGGAAGTTTTGCATTTGATTTTGGGCTGTGCCTGAAATGCTGTGTCCCAGAAATCATCCTTCCTCCCTTTTCTGTCATGCTTCTTACACCATGCATTAAGCTCTGCATCCAAATACGCATTACAACATCAGGATACTGTGCTAAAATTCATGGGAGCATATTGAATATTTATTGAATATTATCTTGCATGCCCTCTGGAACAATTTCTTCCTTGTTAATGACTCCACAAATGGAAGCTCCTACAGGTCAACATTTTGTATGACTTTACTGGTCTATCCTGATGGATCAGTGGTCTGCTTGGGATAACATACAGACCACAAGTGTGGAGAGAGGGGGGATGCTCATAAAGATCTCAAATATTCATGATATGGAGCAAGCATGCAAGGAAATGTTGGAAGGTCTTCATAAATGTACAATGATGGGTTAAGATAAGGGGTAAAGACAGCAGCAAAAAGGATACACGGGATTTCAGCAGCTTTTTGGGTATCTTGACTACATTAATCCCCACACGTGCATCAGAACAGGTGACACAGCATAGTATAGTTTAGCTGATGGTGTGATCAAGCCAGTCATACATTTTCTTCCCAGTCCTGTGCTAGCAACTTGACCCAGTGCCTGGGGATAAAACAGCCTGCAGGACAAGAAATCAGTGCTGGATCTGCAGCCATCCACTACCACTGCCTAGAAGCCGAAAGAGTTTACTCTAAGATTAGCTATGAAGTGATGTTAAGAAAAAGGAGAAAAACAAATCTGCAACATCTAAACACTGATGTGCTGCAGCAAGGCTCAGTTTGAGAACTTACAAGCTAGAGAAGGCATTTTTATTTTGAGCAAAAGTGATTTCACTCGAGCATCCTAACACACACTCAGAAGACGAAGTTTGCAAGTGGGCAGGCAGGGACAGGAATGTTTGCTATGAGCCCTCAGCAGGTCTCCAGGGAGGGGGAGGTGTTGGCAACAATGAGCTCCTCTTTGAATGGCCTCTCACGTAGTTTAGAAGATAACAGCAATCCTATTCTGCCCCTCCAATCCCTCACACTTCTGTAACCGTTAGAATTTGCCCACCGGCTGTTGTCTCCATAGCTGAATGTCTTATTTATCCAGGGCTGATCGTTATCTTCCTCTCATTTTCTCTCAATTGCTTCAGGAAGTACTCCTTGCTTTATGCTCTGCTTTGTTTTCACAGTCTGGGTGTCCCAGGCAAGTTGCAGGTAGTTATTTTTCAATCTTGATTGTCTACTATCTAAGTGCAATTGACACCCTCCATACTCACAGCTATTCTTCTGCTCTTTTCTGGTGCCTGCATATGCTACTGATAGGAACACCAGTTTCATGACTTTACAAAAGAAGCCTGTGCACACCCAGGCTCAAGACAAGGAACAAAAGCCTGTGTGAACTCAGACTTAAGACAAGAAAGACTATAAAACTACATGATCCCTTGAATTCGCAAACTACCTGAATATCTGGAATATGTAAATGACATTATCCCTTGAATATGTAACACTATCTGAATATCTGGGATATCTAAATGACATCAATATCTTGAATGTGTCAAATGAACTTGTCTTGAATATCTTAGGCCTATCGGGAAGTCTGTACACTCACAGAGTACCTCAGACAATGGGGAAATCAGAAGGGTCTCTTGCAGTAGGGAAAGTAGGCTGCATCCCCCTGTAGGTCGAGAGACCCCACAGGAATGTGTCCCATGGACTCTCCCTTTATTCGAATAAAGTTTTATTTTTTACAGGGCTCCTTTGTGAACACCGACTCCGGGCAACATGATTTTCCATACACTACCGATTTCCAGAGTCCTGAGAATATGTAGTTTCTCACATCTGCGGACATATATTCCCCCCCCCCCCCCCAATCTCACTATTTCGATTACTAATCCTGTATGAGTACTCCTGAGAGTTTTAAAGGCCACAACTCTTTTCTGAGAGAGTTTAAGGGGTAAGAGTTCAGCAGTTACAGAAGTGTTCACCACAAGTCAGGAGGATGCCCCTTGTCATACTGCTGCACACTGCAGCTCTCTGTCACCTTGGACATAAACCCCTAGAGTGGGAGGGGAGTTTCCACTCAGACTACAACCTGGATGCTTAGGGACTTTGTCCCAGTGCTGCTGTATAAGCAGGAACCCTCCCTGGATAAAGGAGACTAAAGGTGATAGAAATGTTTCCTCTCCTGGACTTTCACATTACAAAGAACTTCTATGTCCTGGCAAGCAATGCCTGCTGCAGTTCTTTGTGGTCTAGATGGTGTTACATTTTCTTAACTGTTAAAAAGTCATAGAAATACTCATTGGACCCAATTTTTGCATCTTTTGCAATATACAGAACACTAACAGCAAGATTTTGCAGTTAGAGTTTGTCTTTCAAAGCCAAGGTATCAAATTGAGCTTATAGTTTTTGTCTACCAGTTATTTTCAATCAAATTTAGCTTGTTTCAGTGTGTATATCATGTTCCTTTATTTGATTGCCAATTTAGTAGTAGACATTTCAGTAACAGCTTTGCTGGAAATAGAGCTTTGCAATTGACTGGCATAGTGTTGCAGAAGAAATTTGATTATTCTTCTCTCTGAATAGTCTTGTCTAGCACTAGTAGTTAGAGTAGTTGAAGCCTTAGGCTGCAAAAGATGACGAAGAGTAAACTTTTTTATTAAAAAAAAAATGGTACTAACAGAACTAGCTGAAACCAGCAGATGTGAGTGGAATGAAGAAGATCAAGACCAAGGAGACAATTTCAATTTAATGAGTTAACTTCAGAAGGCAGCCAGCCCAAAGACCAAGAAAACCAGTAAGAAATCAAGAGACCACCTATAGAATTAAGTGATTGGACTCGTGGATCAAGTGCTGTGTGGTACTGGTATAACTGGAAGGTGTGATCTGACATAAGGGTCCCTCTCCAGAAGCACCCACCTCGAGCTGTAACCTGAGAACCAATGAAATGGAAACCTTCACTTGGACCTTACATTAATCAGCAGTATCCTATGATTGGACCCCATCATGGTGGACAGCTTATGTACATCCATAATAATAGTAGCTGAGAAACAGTACTTCCTAATGCTCACCTATGTGTACTATGAAAACATTCATCCTGTCATGACAGTGATATAAGCATCTCTCAGGTTGTAGATGTAAAGATAACCCAGCTGCAAGATACAACAGTACCATGGATGGGAGAGAAGAGACACAACAAGGCAGGACAGCTGAGGCTGGCTGAGCTCAGACTTCACTCTCTGATTACTGAAGACTGTAAGCAACAGCTGATTCACTTGTTTAAACAGCCCTGAAGAGAGGTTTTGCAAACTAGAAGCATGTGACAGGATGTTTAGGATTTATCTTTGCATACTGACTAGCATGGAAACCATCATACAACATTTAGAGTTCTACAGTACAATGGCTAATTAAAATATCACCTTTTTTTCATATGGATATATCTGTTCAGTATTTTCCAGAAGCTACTAAGTGTCAAGTAGGACTGATTCAAATACTTTCATTCTAAAAGCTGCTTTCCTTGGACCTTCTTGTACATATTGTCAGTCAAAGAACTTCAGTAGTTATGGGCCAGCTTACCCATTGGGCTGACAGGAAGTACATTCTTCAAAGCAGTGATTTGAGCCAGATCATACCAACACAGTGTCAGATCATTCAGAGAACAGCTAAACAGCCAGCAACAGTCTTAACCAAATATCTTACTGATCATCTAAAAATCACCTGTAAAAGCACTTTACCTGATAGGGAACAGCTACAAGGGCAAAGCACCAGTTTGCCAGTCCTCAGCTAGTCAGTACACTAGTCTTGCTCACTGCCAGCTTCTACCTGGCACCATTCATTACCTCAGGCTCTCCTGCAAAAAGCACAGAAATGCTGATGGACCTTGTTGGCACCAGAGGAACCTGCACTTCAGCTCTCCCTTTGCGTTAGGATATCTTGTACTAAGTCACCTGCGTGTCTTTAGTCTAAAGAAGTGTCACATCAAATACACTGTCCACAGCAAATCGTTTTATTTGTAAATGGTGGCATGTTTGTGTTTTGTTCAGAGAATAGATCCTGGAAGGTGTTTACTATTAGTCTTAAATGACAATTTTTTTTCTCCTCTAAATTTATAGCAAGTGCAAGATGTCTTTCAATACCTTAAGTAGTTTATCTTAAAGAACAAATCCACACCTACAAGAACCCCCGCAATGAAAATACTCTTAGTATCAGTTCTTACTCATATGTTATGAAAGGATACACACACACACACCAGATTTGGGATCTTTGTTGTAGCTTGTTAAGTGATTTGACATCATACACAAACAGAATAGGATTTATCACTTGCATAAGAAGGGAAGAGCAAAGCCCACTGTGTAAGCTACAGTCTACCACTGTTCCCCCATCTCACTACTACAAGCATCTACAGCTGTTAGACTGAAATCACAACAGTAAATTCTTCCTAATTCTAGCCCTGTCCAGTAAGATAAGCAATACTAGGTTATTAGTGTTATTTCATTATGTATTACACCCAAAACCTACTTCAGACTCTGGCATTATGATCTAGGGTTCATGAGCTCATCATTCCTGCAAAGAGCCTTGCACATCTGTTTACTTCTCAGGTGCTGGAGTGTTAGTGGTTTTTCCAGTTCAAGCATGCCACTCAGAATGAGCCCAAATACTGTATTTAAAGCAGTCTAAGATCATCAAAAGATTAGAGGAAAAAAATTATAGTGATCAAGGAAAAAAAGTATTTCTCACTCCTCAAAAAATAATTTTTTCTTGAAAATGAAAAGCATAATTTTTCACCCAAACTTCCGCAGAAATTTAATATTGTAACTGTTGTCTTATGCAAGATAAATATCCATATATAAAATACAAAAAAATTGGACCAGTTGATTATTAGTAATATTATCATAAACATATGTAAACAGGTTTAGATGAATAAACAGATTTTTCACTGTCACAGGCAGTAACAGGAAATGAGTTTGCTTTCACTAAGTCATTTCTGCAATCTCACTGGTAACCATCTAATGCAAAAGAAAATCTCTTCTGAAAAAAAAATCCCAAATCCTATGTCCATGAATGAGGGTGTGTGTTCAAATCACACAGAGTCTCTTAATTCCTAAAGTACTATTCCTGATACCCACCCCCCCGTACCCATCCGAGGTTAAGTAACAGAAAATGGCTGAAAGTGAGAAAAGAAAAACAAGGGAAAGAAAATGGTGTCGAGGCAGTTGATTGGTCAGATTTTGCTGCAGAGTCCAAGATCCTGACACAGAGAAAGGAAAATTTCCTAAAATGAAGCGTATCAGCAGTTAAGAGGTAAAAAACCCAGGAGTTTTGCAGCCTCGGGCTCTCCACACCGAAGTATTTCCTCTAAGCGATTCTCGGCGGCTCCTTGTTGCCGACTTTAAACCAACGCTCAGCTCACCGCAACCCGACCGCTTCTTAAAGGCGCAGCTCCTCGTTTGTGGCACTGAAAAACCAAGACGGCATTATTCCTGATGGAACGGCAAGGTCCTCACGTTATACAAAGGGGCCCACAGAATAAGAAAGGAAGATTTAAAGGCGATAGAAAATCAGAGATGGTTTTGGAAGTCCAAATTTTTCCAGGCACCAACTACCAACCGATTAGGTAGGAAGGCAAGTGCTTGTGCAGCGGAATTTACAGAAACCCCGTTTTCCAGGTAGGATCATAAAAATCTCCGCATGCGAGGGATGGTGCAGTCTCCATGTAACAATAAATCTGGACCCAATGATAACTTTTTAATCACTCATATTCGTTGGAAAACGTTTCCTCCGTGCTCACTTCAGCAGATATTTCAGGAGCCTAAACACAGGAGAAGTTTGATCCAAACGCGCACGTCTAATTCACACAGGGTACCCAAAACTCAAGGACGCCAGGAGGGTGTCCCAGAGGAGACACCGGCAGAACACTCCTCCCGGGAAAACGGGACCCGCGGAAATTCCCTTCGCCGCCACCCTACACCCAGCTCGCTGGAAATAAAGCGTTTAGCTCAGGAACTACCCAGACGTGCTTGAGAAGGGCTGAGGGTGCCCGGGGGCGCCAAGGAAACCACCGAGCACCTTCCCCGGGAAAGGGCTTCTTGAGCCTTCAGAAACACCACTCTTCCCCCATCCACAGCCAAAACGCAGGAAAAAAAAAGGGGGGGGGGGGGGGGGGGGGCCGCTAGTAAATAAAATATATATGCCGGGAATGAACGGTAGCGGTTCCATCATATGGACATAAACTCAGCATAGCAGGAGGCATTTACAATACACTTTACGTTAAGAAAATAGTTTGTATGATCGTATTCAAGCCAAACAGACTAAAAACTAACAAATCTAAGGTGTTTAAGGAATGGGTACCTTCCTCAGAAGAGGAGAGTCTATGATCACATTCTAACAGCTACAAAGCTAGATCGCCTGGAGATTAGACAGAGGGAAGGGCATTTAACCCTAGACGGGCAGATAACAATTATCACCTCAACAAAAACACCAGTGATTTACTACGGCCGGAGCAGAGCCCTTCTCAGCCACTCTGAACGGCGAGTTACAAATCGTGTTCGGTACTTACTTGATAAGGGCTCTTGGTCACGTAAAGCTATTTGAAAAGCACAATCAAACATCACTTCTTACACAGAATTACGAGTTTACAGCTCTTTCGGGGCCATGTGGTGGCTCTTAAAAGAGCCTTTGGGTTTTCGATGGTCTGAAAAATGCGTTTGCTGGAAGCTTAAGCGCGCTCGCCGCGGATGCGCCGGGCCAGCTGGATGTCCTTGGGCATGATGGTGACGCGCTTGGCGTGAATGGCACACAGGTTGGTGTCCTCGAAGAGCCCCACCAGGTAGGCCTCGCTCGCCTCCTGCAGCGCCATCACGGCCGAGCTCTGGAAGCGCAGGTCGGTCTTGAAGTCCTGCGCGATCTCGCGCACCAGGCGCTGGAAGGGCAGCTTGCGGATCAGCAGCTCCGTCGACTTCTGGTAGCGCCGGATCTCGCGCAGCGCCACCGTGCCGGGCCGGTAGCGGTGCGGCTTCTTCACGCCGCCCGTGGCCGGCGCGCTCTTGCGGGCCGCCTTGGTGGCCAGCTGCTTGCGGGGCGCCTTCCCGCCCGTCGACTTACGAGCCGTCTGCTTCGTGCGCGCCATCGCTAAATGAGCAGCTCCCCAGCACGGAACAACGACCAGTTGTGGAGAAAGCAGCCGCGGGGTCGCTATTTATAGCCGCCACCGCCCTGTGATTGGCTGTGGGGAAGACGCGAATTCCATTGGACAATAGGAAAGATTTGAAAAGCCCGCCCCCCAACAGGCGAGGGCGGGGGAGGGGGTTAACGGCCGCTTCCCGCTCCGCCGTCCCCTCCTCCGCTGGAGGCGACCCCGCTCTCGCTGCTCGTAGCCGCCAGCTCTGCCCCGCCGAGCGGGTGGCGGCGGCTGGGCGCTTTGCCACGGCGGCAACCTGCCGGCATACGCGGGGGTATTGCTCTGCGCCTGCAACAGACGCTTTTATCGTCCCTTCCGTCCCGGGCAGCCAGGATTTCACCCCCTTGGGAAAGGCGTTCCGAATAACGAGCCTTCCCTACGCACCAGCACCAGTTCGACAAAGCGCTCTGGTTCGCTCGGGGTTTTTTTTAATCATCCCTTATCTTTTCATTTTCCTATGACGTTGTCAGGAGCGATAAGGAACCTCTTTATCCTCCCATAATTATTCTTCACAAAATAGATGACCGAAAACCTACACCACTTCCATGTGAAATCCCCGAGACTATTGAAATTCAACCTATCCATCCTTCTACCGTTCCGCTTCCGCTGTACGTGGTGTGATAAAATTCTGTGAAACATTGTCTTCTAACTAACATACGCGCGCAGCCCGATCCTTATGGAGCTCTTCGAGTAAACAAGCCGCTCTGGCTTGAGGCCAAACCATGAGAATGACAGCTAATGTTTAAAGGGGACGAGGACGTTTTATTAGGAAAGGTATAAACTGCATTGGAATAAGGTTTTTATTGGGAAGAAAAAAAACCTACACACACACACAAAACAAAAACGTTTATTTCACATCAGAACGGCAGGAAAAAAAAGTGCCCTAAACACTGCTGTGCTTCTGTCTCTGTACGTACTTGGGTTAGAATTAAAAATGCGGGAGGAAAATACTTCTAGAAACTGATTAGGTGCTCAATATTTTTTTACAGACCTGCCCGATGAACAATCTGCAAAGGGCACAAACACGACGACCAAAACCATCACCACTAATGCAGCATAACAAATACTTTCTCTGCAATAAACAGCATGTCTGAGCCTGGGAACCGAAACAGTGCTAGAAACAAGTACCACTCACCGAACTGAATCAGTGTGAGCCACTCTTTTACTGAATACGTGGGTGGCTCTTAAAAGAGCCTTTGGGTTCAAACTGACGGTCCGGGACGCTCTACTTGGAGCTGGTGTACTTGGTGACAGCCTTGGTGCCCTCGGACACGGCATGCTTGGCCAGCTCGCCGGGCAGCAGCAGCCGCACAGCTGTCTGGATCTCCCGCGAGGTGATGGTGGAGCGCTTGTTGTAGTGCGCCAGGCGAGAGGCCTCGCCGGCGATGCGCTCGAAGATGTCGTTGACAAAGGAGTTCATGATGCCCATGGCCTTGGAGGAGATGCCAGTGTCGGGGTGCACCTGCTTCAGCACCTTGTACACGTAGATCGAGTAGCTCTCCTTCCTAGTCTTTCTGCGTTTCTTGTCACCCTTCTTCTGCGTCTTGGTGACGGCTTTCTTGGAGCCCTTCTTGGGAGCAGGAGCGGATTTGGCTGGTTCCGGCATTTTGCTAAGCTGTCGCTACCTGTTTACCGCAGGAACGACGTAAATACAATAGCCGCGACACCCATATTTATAGGGATGGTATGCAAATGACCCGACTCAAGACTGTTCTTTGTCATTGGACAATCCTGGTTATTGATGTCAAACCATCCGGAATCTCCAATTGGTCGCTATGTCATCTGTCTTCCCATTGGTTAACTTTACAATCGCAGCCTCCGCCAATCAGAAGTCCCACCGCACCCCAGGAGGAAGGGATAAAAAGCCAGGGTGGAAGCTGGCGCTGCATTTCTTCTGTTTCTGAAGTCTCTTTAGATTTTTGAGCGAGACTTTGTTCTCTCGCTTTTTAACTTTGATTTCAATCATGTCCGGCCGCGGGAAACAGGGCGGGAAGGCGCGCGCCAAGGCCAAGTCGCGCTCGTCGCGGGCCGGGCTGCAGTTCCCCGTGGGCCGCGTGCACCGGCTGCTGCGCAAGGGCAACTACGCGGAGCGGGTGGGCGCCGGCGCCCCGGTGTACCTGGCGGCCGTGCTGGAATACCTGACGGCCGAGATCCTGGAGCTGGCGGGCAACGCGGCCCGCGACAACAAGAAGACGCGCATCATCCCCCGCCACCTGCAGCTGGCCATCCGCAACGACGAGGAGCTCAACAAGCTGCTGGGCAAGGTGACCATCGCGCAGGGCGGGGTGCTGCCCAACATCCAGGCCGTGCTCCTGCCCAAGAAGACCGACAGCCACAAGGCTAAAGCCAAGTAAAACTTTTAAACAGACGACCCAAAGGCTCTTTTCAGAGCCACCCACATCTTCCTAAAAAGAGCAGGAACACTTGAGTCTAAATACTGGCCTCTGTTTTAGTACAACTGAAACTTTATGGATAAGTTACATTTTGGTCTGTGTAGATATTTTTTTGGCAAAGAAGCTAATCTACCTAACGTATGTTTTAACCTCCCTGAAGCGTCAAGGCACGCCGTAAGAAGGGCAGCTGAGACCAAGGGTGGGCTCGGTGCCTCCCGCCCCGTGGTTCGGTGGGTTGAAGGGCCGTTAACCCCGCCGTGGGCAGTTGGCGGGGGATGTATCCGGCATCCCGTGCCCTCCGGCGGCGAGGGGCGGGGCCGCCGCCGGCCAATCTGGGGGGAGCGCGCGGGTTTCAAACCCAGGAGGGGGATGGAGGGCTGTTTCCTCCTGCTGCTGCTCTTGCTTCGCGGGTGGAAAAGGTGCCCCAGCGCCTTGTGAGTGGTGGCTACTTTGGTTTTGTTCCTCACGAGGCTGTTTTTGCTTGCTTGCTGTCTGCGGCTTTCAGGTACTAGTGGCAGGGTTGTAGGGATTTCCCTGGGATGGTGCCCTGTAACTAACTCGGCTTTTTTTCCGAAAGATAGCAGTAACTAGTCTTTGTAAGCGATAGGGGGTGGTGGCAATTGTAATGGATTATCACGAGTTAAAGCAAAATAAGCTGAATCTTACTTTTCTTTAGTGTGTGAGTTAGTACAGAAGCACTAGAGAAAGTCACATACACACACGGCAGGGGATCATCATGTGTCATTCTAGACTTGATGTCTCGGTTCTGTTTTTAATCCTGACAGCATAGGTGGCCTTTAAAAGTGCTCTTAGGTGTATCTGCAAGTTTCCTTTCCTGTTACCGTATCGCCTCTTAAGCACTGTTGCCTTTGGCTTGGCAGTGCTCTTCCGTGCCGCTTGTTTAGCCTTGGCAGCCTTAGTTGCCTTTTGGGGGCTCTTGTACGTGGTGACCGACGGCTTCTTAGAGCTCTTCGCCTCTTTGTTGGCTTCAGCGTGGGAGCCCCTTGTCCGCCTTGGAGGTGGGCATGGCCTCGGCGGCACCAGGGTCCCGCGGGCTTGGGAGAATCTCGGGTATGGCCAGAGGCAGGCTTCCAAAAGGGAGGGAGTGGTCCGAGCCATGTAACTTCAGATAACCAGCGAGAGGCTGGAATTTCTAGCGGGGCCTCTTTGCCACTGGTGCCTCGGGGGGTCCATCCAGCTGGAAGATAGAGAAGGCTCCTCTCCCCTCTGTGTTCCTTTAGAACAGATCAGTCTTCTTGATTGAAGAAGATTCAGTGGAAGCTCCTTCCACTGTAAGGGACACTGCATTCCCTTCTCTCTTAGGCAGATATAGATAAAACAGGCTTTTATTGCTTTTTATACAATAGTATACTTTGCGGAAGAAAACAAAACTGCCCGAAGGGAAGCCCCGAATGCACTGCTGAGGCTGGGAGCCTCCGAATGCACCCGGTGGGTGGGCTTGGGGTGTGTTTCCTTTGTTTTTTGAAAGTGCCCTTTGAGAAATAAAGTGAGGATAATCGCTGCTTTTTGCAGCTTCCTCCCCCAGGAGGCAGAGGAGTGAGTCATTGTGGCAATGTGTTGATCGAAAATGTTTTTCTGGCAGAGGGAGGTAACCGGAGTGCCCGGCTGCAGCGTTGCTTGGAAACAAGATTAGATTCGCGGGGCTGGCTTCAAACAGTAATTCTTTCTTACACAAATTCCTAATGGAGGCGTTGTTTTTTGGGTTTGGGCTTTGGTTTCTTTAGTCTGTTTTATTTTTAAAGACAGAGGACCTTTTTCCCTTTTGATCAGCCCTGTTTTGTTGAAAGAAATAATATTAATTATTGATCTGCTATTCACAGATGGACTTTATTAGTGCCCATGTGGAAGTTTGAGGGTTAGAACTAGATTTAAAACACTTGAAGATTATTTTTTGTTTAATAATTTAATTTTCTTTTATGTAGTATTTCAGGCAAAATAAGCTCCTATTGGTGGATATTGGGGGCGGGGGAGATCAGGTGGGTCTGAAGCAGAGGATAGATTTGTAGAAGCCTCTGACTGAGCCGTTTGAAACAGAGGCCTCCCGGATTTAAATGTTGCGCTTGGAAACATGCTGTTGTGTGCAAATGGGTGTTCTTTTACCTTGCGTGCGAGAGCCAATCAACACACTGAGCTGAGCTATTTGTATTTCTGTTAAGCAGAAGAGGTGCTAGCATGTAACACAGACAGCACGCCCTGCAGAAATGCACAGGGTCTTTTGTACAAAATACAAGCAAGGAAGAAATAACAACTGATTTGTTGCTTACTTTTCCCCAGCAGCTATAATTACATATGTTCATGTTACAAACATTTGGGGAGATTCTGTTTATTAGCGTATTCATTCTTGATAAAGGGGTGTATTTTTTTAACTTTTAAATCACCTAAGGTTAGTTCAGGAGGCAAATTTTGATTAGGGTCTAGCATAGGTCTATGTAACAAACTGTTGATCATTATATACAACATATGTCTGACAAGTTAATGAGTACACTATTGTACTTAGCCAGGATGTATATCCTGGTTGGTAAGGGGAGTTCCCATCCCCCTTTCCAAGGGTACCTGGTACTTGTAACTGTTACCTATTCCTATATGCAACACTGTGAGGAGTGTTTCTCTCTTTTCAGGACCAAGGGTCACACCGAAGTGCCTGTGAAGGAAGTGGGGCCTGTTTTGCTTCTCTTTGGAAATCAGGCAAGGGGTGGAGTATTCCCCATTGATATTCAAAAAATGACTCCAACACAACAGACAGCCTAAATTCCTAAGCAGATTCCTACATAAATGAGGAAGGCTTTAGATTTAAGAACAGTGTATCACAGATGCTGGTGGTCATGAAAAATAAAAGTTTTGTGTCGTAGATGACCTAAAATACTTCTAAGTCCACACAAAAGATATCCTTATGCTTTAAAGCACTAGCTATAGCATAGGTAGTGCAATGTCTCAGATAGTTTGCTCCCAAAGAGTTATTAAACCTTAGTTATGTAATGGTTCTCTGTTTACCCATAAAGCACTAGAAGATAATATGCAAATCTACATCTATTAAAAACCATGCTCAGTTGCAGAAACATTCCCAAGTTTGCAGACAAACAAATAAAATGTGAATAAAAGAACATTGACTTTTTGATTGGCTTTGTCATAGTGACAATAGTGTACCGGGAAAGGCCTTGAATATTCTTTTCTTTCAAAAAGTCTTATTCATGTTCTTGAAAAAGAGTATGCTTGATGGCTCTGTAATGACCTGACTGTGGACAGGATTAAGATATTGTTCAGATTCCCTTGATACAAAGCAGTCTTTCACAGTCTTAGAGGAATGTATGATTTTATTTTAATTCTTTTTTTCCCCTCTTGCCTTTCAGGAGAAGTTGCTTTAGGCTAGCGTATTTAACAGAAATAGAGGTGAGAGAGAGTATCTGCCTGGGCCAACAAAAGTGAATGGAACTGATTGTCTGCTACCAAGGTTATCTCCATGAGATTGTGGGCTGCTCTTTGTAAAACTTGCATGAACAATTACATGACACAGTCTACGCACAAGTTAAACATTTATTGGTCTTTTCATAAATTACTCTCAAATCCCTTCACCCAAGTTTTTAGTTCCTTTAGTAGATTTTTGCAAGCATAAATAGCAAAGCAAAATATAGCAAAGCAAAATGTGTTTGTTTTCCTAGGGACAGAGTTAATTTTCTTCACAGAAGCTAATACAAGGATGTGTTTTGGATCTTACAAATCTGGGGTAAAGTATAGAAACCTTTTGAATATTGTCAGTAATTTACTTTTCATATTCAATTGAAAAAAGTTCTTGGACACCAAATGCAGTTTAAAAAGGTCATTCATATTATTGTTTTCCTCTCAGATACACAGCACAAGATCAATATAGACGTTGGTAAACATGGAAAAACTCCCATGCTTCCATTCACACAATTTCAGAGGCCCTGATGCTGTCATTGAGGAAGTTTGAATGAAAGGCTGAAAGCCAATTGCACTCTAGTTTGTAGAATCGCAACAGAAATCTGCATTTGCAGGTAACAATAAATTGATCCGAGGGTATATAATACCAACAAAATAGCAGAGGAGGGGGAATATCGATTGGTTTGGGGGATTCCTCCCCCCTCCTAGCACTGTAAAGCAGCAGAGGCTCAGCGCTGCAGCAATTTCTGGCCAATCCGGCCCTGGAAAGAGCTTTCCTCCCTCCTCCTTCCCCTCCTCCTCTCTCCCTCCCTCCTGCTACCTTCTCCGCCACCCCGCACCCCACTCCTCCCGGAGCCGTTAACCCGCAGGCTGAGGTTAACCTGCTGGGTGCCGCTGCGGTGAGCACCCCGCCTGGGATGCTGCTAAAGGCAGCCTGCGTTTCGAGCACCTCCCGCGTTTCTTGCATCGACTGTTTTATTTTAACTTCACTTTATTTATACCGTGGCTTCTGCTCAGGGTAAAAAAAAAAAAAAAAAGAATATATAAAAAAAGGTGCAGTCAGGGGTCCGGCTTGCCGCGTTACAGTGTTACTGTGATTCTGCAGACCTCTGCTGAGAGCACCACAAACCATCCTGCTCTATAAACTGCTTCTGCAAGGAGCCTGTGGTAATCAGAGCACTTCTCCCTGTGTTTATTCTGTCCTAGAAAACTTGGGGTGTGACAGTATGGTACAGAAACAACCCTACCAGGCTCACTGGGCTGATGCAAACAATTTTTTCCCTTTCAGATGGCATCTCTGTGTATCACTTCCTAAAGGATTCGAGTATTTCAAGACTCTGCATAGGAATAGTCTTGCTCTTGATATGTGGGGAGGGATTTAAAATACAAACCAAGTCCTTCCCTCTTCCTATAGACCCTGCAGCTTTTTTCTGCCATGGAACTTCCTCTGTTGCCTCCCCAAGTAGTTTGTGAGAGTAACATGGAAATACCTGCACAAACCTGGATGCTTGTAACTTGAAAGGCCTGGGGGAAGAAAAAACAAGTTAAATAACTAGAAGCTTTTTTAATAGGGGAAAATAGTGTTTTGGGGTGTCAGCAGTTTGTTTAGTTGTATTTCTTTTGTTGGTGGGGGTTTGTTTGCTTAAATTTTATGGCAAAACCAAAACTGACCCTCAGGAAGTCCATGTAGTTAAGTGGCTGTTGATGTCACCAGGTATCAGTTTAGAAGTATTTAAGAAATGGGAACTGTTTACCAACAGTGTTAGGAAGTGCTCACAGTTATGTAAGCAGCTGTGGGGTGCTGCATTTCTTCCCCTTACTGTTCCTGGACTGCTCTATGGCCTTAGAGATTCCCACCACAGCCATTGTGCAGGGAGCTTGGTGGCTGTGTCCCTGCTCATATCAAAACACTCTTGGTTGCTAAGGTGGGGAATGGTAATGGCTGTACTAGAGTTCAATTGCCTGTATACTGGGGGGGGGTGAGGGTGAAATAATAAATCCCCAGGCACAGCTGAACCTTAATGTAACTTGGGTAGATCAGTGGGAATTCCAGTGACAACTACACAAACAATTTCATACAGTGCTATGATGGCGTAAAGATGCAATATCCTCAGTTTTGCTCTGTTTCTCTTCTGGTGATTCCTGATTTTTTTTTTTTCATTGTAGTGCTTCTAAACATTGACTAAATTATTTGCTTAGCTAGTTATTCATTTCCACATGTGGGAGGGTTTTGTTTTATTAGCATCAACCTGGAGGTTTCACTTTAAGGGGAAGGTGGATGTAAGACAGTTTTGGAGACTGAATCAGGGATCAGTGGCAGGAGGACAGCAGTGAAACAGAAAACTATGGTCAAAAGAAAGTTAATGAGAAGGCTGCCATTTATTTTCATGGAATGATGTCCAAAACTCCTAAGCCTTGGTAAGCCCATGATGTGCATGCATTAAAGGTCATGGCTAAAGCACTGTTGCAGGCCATTTAAATAGAGAAGGATGGTTTTGTTTGCTGCCATTCGTTATGATCCAGAAGTCCCAGACCACATTTCTCTGTGTGGTGAAGTTCCTATTAGTTGTTAGTCCTAGGCACTCACTCTGTGTGTACAGACTGCAGCCACACCAGATCAGCTCTAATGCTTTTTTAGGTGGGGAGAATTTTAACAGAAAATGTCATACTAGATGGATGCATGTCTGTGTGCATACATGCACATATAACACACTGGATGTGTAAAAGGGATGGCATCATACAGAACAGCAGCACAGGATAATCATTATCAAGATAATACAAATAAAACTCATTTAATTACTATACATTGAAAAATGGAGGAAAATAGGTCATTACCCTGTAAAGGACTTCAACATTCTCCTGAGTGTGTGCTTTTGTTTTTTTGTTGGGTTTTTTGTTGTTGGGTGGTTGGGGTATTTTTTTGGTGGTTTTTTTTTTTTTTTTTTGCTTTAGGCCTGAGCTATCCCTTGTCCATCTCTCTGAGTTCCAGGATCGAAGCACACTGTAATACAGCAATCTATGTGCCTGTACATTGCTATCATCTCCAAAAATTCAGTGTAAAATCAGTCACAATTAAAAAAAAAAAATCACACTTCGACCATCTGTGGGTTTTATTCCTTTTGAAACTAATCTACTGTTCAGGTAAGGAACAAATTAGATAGCCTTTTCAGTTCTTCAGTTGGGTTGTTACCTTGAAGAAACAGTGGGCTCTGGATAAGGATGAGAAGTTGATTAAGGCAGTCTAATAGAGGATAAAGGAAGTACGATGCAAAAATAAGGTAAAATATCAGTGGAAAAAAATCTAGAAGAGATGTAGTGAACCAAAAAGAAGCAAAAAATGGTTGCTAAAAGAGACTAACTTTTTGAAAGAGTGCCAGTTAACACTAAGCATGGAAGGTGAATAAGGCAGCTTGCGAGGCAGAATACCTATCCCCACTAAACAACATAAAGAGTATTAATTTTTTAAATCAATAATCTACAAGAATATTTACACCTACATTTCAAGTCACTAGGTGAAAAGAAAGGAATGCTATAGAAAAAAAATATACAACTGATTACATGGTTAAAAACACGTCAGATGAGAAAAGAAAAATAATTCCTTCAGCAGTCCTTAAGAGACTAAAAGAGGTGCCTTGAATCTAGATAAATGGAGGGAAAACCACACTAATCACCGCCAGGGAAAAGGTGTGTGATATTAAATACTGAGAGAAATAATAGGCAGGGAAGAACACACTATAATTATGCAGAAAGTTTACCGAGATTGCTGTTGTATTCTGTTCATGTTGTAACCTGTAAATGGCAGAGAAAAAAAGGCTGCATGTCACTTTATTAGTGAACTGATAGTGTAAGAAGACATACCACTTCTGGTATAAACTGAGGAATTTCATCTGTGCCAAAAGCACCATTAAGGTTGATATGCACAGATAAATGTCTCTGCTATTTCTGTAGAACTAAATCAGGTGATAGTAATGAAGTCTGATATAAACAATATAAAGCTGACCTGTAGTGACAGGACAAGGGGTAACAGGTTTGAATTGAAAGCAGGGAGATTTAGATTAGATATCAAGAATTTCTTCCTGGAGAGGGCGGTGAGGCACTGGCACAGGTTGCCCAGAGAAGCTGTGGATGCCCCATCCCTGGGAGTGTTCAAGGCCAGGCTGGATGAGGCTTGGAGCAACCTGGTCTAGTGAAGGATGTCCCTGCCCACGGCAGGGGGTTGGAACTAGATGGTCTTTAAGGTCCCTTCCAACACAAACCGTTCCATGATTCCAAGCTAGCTTTATATGCATGAAAATTGACGTAGCAAAATACTAGCCAATCATAGGCTGAATCAAGTAACATGTATACAGAGTGAGAGAAAAAAGTCCCCAAACCTCCCAAGAAAGCAAAAATTCTTTCAAAAAAAAAGGGATGAAAAAGGACAAGCAACAAAAATTGTGATAGCTCAAAGCCAAAGGGCTGTGAAATTACCAAGCAGTAACTCTTCACCATGAGGAAGCATCACAGTAATGGAGACCCATTGGGAAACATGGAAAAATGTGGAGGTACAAAGTGACAAATACCTGTCCAGCCAAACATAAAAATTAAAACCTGTGCATTGCACACAAGTAAAATTAACCCGGAAAAACACCTGACAAGAGATGGTAAATACATAATATTTGGAATAGCATTTTTTGATTATCCTTCAATAACAGTGTAAATGCCTTCAAATATATATTCACAGCAAAGCCAGACAAAGAAAGTAAAACTGTGTGTCTGCATTCAAGTCCGAGGTCTTTCTACACCAGCCACCCCTCCCGCAGTCACTGCAGCAGCTCCCACACCGTGAAATCGTCGTGCCGCCAGCATCCCAGCAAAACCCAACAGCTGCCGAAACGATCACAGAACCGGAAAGGCTGGAAAACACCTATCAGACCATTGCTGTTCCACCGCGAAAGCAACCTAAGACGCTGCTAACTCAGTGCAAAGGAACAGTTCAAGGAGCCATAGTTATTTCAAAAAGAAAGAGATAAACGACGGGGAATGTTACCCCAGACTGGCCCCCCCCAAGTCGAAAACCTCGAGTGCCAAACCGTCACAGTCGCGGCTGAGCTCCCCCCAGGCCGGGCCCTTTGTCGGAGGCAGCGGAGCGGCGGCGGCGGAGCACGGGCGGGGCAGCCCCGCGCGGGCGGGAAGCGGCGCTCCCGGCCCCGCCGCCCCCATTGGCTGGATTTTGCTGCAGAACCACCCGCGGCCGGCGGGACCCGGCTCCCCCGCTGGCACCGACCGCCCCGACGACGGCACCGGGAAGCCCGGCCGCGCGCGGAGCGAAGGACGGCGCCCGCCCCAAGGATGTGCTCCCGCGGCGACGGCGCCGGGCCGGCGGCGGGGCCGGCTGCCTCCCGGGGACGGAGGCGGGGCCCGCACCGTGCCGCCCGCCCCCACCGCCCGCGGGAGACGACGGAGCCGCCGTCCCCGGCCACAAGGGGAAGGGCGCGGCGAAGAGCCCGCCCCCGGCCTGCCCCGTCGCAGTCCTCAAACAGGTCGGACCGCTGGCCATATACACAGTCCCGCGCGCCCCTTCCCGCCACTGACTGCTCGGAGCGAAGAGTGTGAGACCATGTCTGGCAGAGGCAAGGGCGGGAAGGGGCTCGGCAAGGGGGGCGCCAAGCGCCACCGCAAGGTGCTGCGCGACAACATCCAGGGCATCACCAAGCCGGCCATCCGCCGCCTGGCTCGGCGCGGCGGCGTGAAGCGCATCTCGGGGCTGATCTACGAGGAGACGCGCGGCGTGCTGAAGGTCTTCCTGGAGAACGTGATCCGCGACGCCGTCACCTACACGGAGCACGCTAAGAGGAAGACGGTCACGGCCATGGACGTGGTGTACGCCCTGAAGCGCCAGGGACGCACCCTCTACGGCTTCGGCGGCTAAACTAGGTTCTCGGGATACGTTAGACTTTTAGAACACAAAGGCTCTTTTCAGAGCCACCCACGTTTTCAATAGAGGAGCCTTGATCACTGTTGGTGTGTACGCGTAGGTTTTACAGTCCTTGTTTAGGGTGGGGGGTGTGGGTTTTCACTGTCGCTACTCCAGCCCGCCGCGCTCCCCAGTGTCCGAGCCTGAAGCAACAGCCGAGTTTCAGGTCGGTGACGGGGAACGGTCCCAATGGCACCCTGCGGGAAGAATTTGCTGGGAGAGCGGGGCGAGAGCTGGACTCCTGCTTCCTGAGCTCGAGAGAAAAACGTTTGGGTTCAGCAAGACCAGCGCGTCCGTTGCCTCACCCGCGCTTCTGTCCCCCACCCCTTCTCCGATTATTCCCTCCGCCGGTCCCCCTGCAGAACGGGAAAGGGCAGGCAGGCGAGGAAAGCTGAGCGCCGGGGGCGGGAGCTATCGCGACAGCCGCCTCACAGCCACAAGGCTTCCGAGCAGCGGCGGCAGACGGGAAAGCGGCGGAACGGCGGCGCCCTCCTCTCGGGCGGTCGGGGGCGGGACAAAGCGGCAAGGCGTAGGGAGAAGGAAGAGCTACGAGCACCCGCAGCGCCCCAGCGGCTGCAAGGAGCCCGCGAGACCTGCGCAAAAGCGCCTTCCCTATGCCGCTTCGGCTGCGGAAAGGCTGCCTGGGCTCCGGGCACCGCTCTACGCCCGCCTCCTCCCACCCTGCGCCGCCAGCGGTAACCCGGGAACCTCGCGGCTTTGCGACTCGGGTGGGAGAGCCTCTGCCACGTTACCTACGGCCTCAACCTCCCCGCTTCGGTTCGTATTACCCTGGAGCAGCGCCGCTCCGAGCGCCGAGGCAAGCGCTCGGCAGCGACTCCCTATGACTGCCGCACAGCGCAGAGACACAGCTCTTTCCAATGGCCACGTGGTGGCTCTTAAAAGAGCCTTTGAATTTGGTGGTGGCAGGGCAGGAGCCTCAGGCACGCTCGCCGCGGATGCGCCGGGCCAGCTGGATGTCCTTGGGCATGATGGTGACGCGCTTGGCGTGAATGGCACACAGGTTGGTGTCCTCGAAGAGCCCCACCAGGTAGGCCTCGCTCGCCTCCTGCAGCGCCATCACGGCCGAGCTCTGGAAGCGCAGGTCGGTCTTGAAGTCCTGCGCGATCTCGCGCACCAGGCGCTGGAAGGGCAGCTTGCGGATCAGCAGCTCCGTCGACTTCTGGTAGCGCCGGATCTCGCGCAGCGCCACCGTGCCGGGCCGGTAGCGGTGCGGCTTCTTCACGCCGCCCGTGGCCGGCGCGCTCTTGCGGGCCGCCTTGGTGGCCAGCTGCTTGCGGGGCGCCTTCCCGCCCGTCGACTTACGAGCCGTCTGCTTCGTGCGCGCCATCGCTAAGAGAACAGCTCGTTAGCTCAAGTGAAACTGAACAACGAAGCACTGAGAACGACACAAGCAGTGACTCCCTTTTATAGCCGAGCCCTGCTGTTCATTGGCTGACGGGAGCCACCGATCTGATTGGGCCAATTTGAAAACCCCGCGTTAACCCCCTCTACTCTGAATCCTGCCCTCTAACAGTACAATCGCAGCCTTGTTTCATTTTCCGTTTCTTCGGAAAAATATTTCTTCTTTTCAGCTAGTTGTCTTTAGTAATTGTGCTCTTCATCCGATTAATATTTCTCATACAACCGATTGTAGGTGTCTCAGACAAAAGAGAGGTTAACAAAAAAGGATATTAGCTAAGTTTATCAGAATGATAATAATTTGTGTTTTCAGGTTTACTTATCAAAACCTAAGAATGTAAAAACCGGTCACTTTCATTTTCTCGTTCTAATTTAGTTAGCGACGTATTTCCAGAGCAATCTAATGCTTTCATTGCAGGGCAAAATTAAAAGTCTTATGTGCTTTATAGCAGCTAAAATCGTATGCACTATCATATCAGATACATAGACTCACTATGTACGATTCACAATCCCAAAATTCAGGAGATAAACAGGAGAAAGAAATACTAGCGAAATAAACCTTTACAAGACTTTTGGATTTTCCTGGAAAAGAAAAAAAAAAAAAGAGTCCTATTTCCATGTGTAACTAGGAGGACTCGGGGAGCCTTCAGGTCCTGCCGCGGCTACAGGATGCTTCGAACCTAGCGATCCATCGCTTTTTCGACCAATCAGAGGCGAGAAGGCGGGGCCGCAACACTATAAAAGCGACTCGCAGGCTCCAGCACGAATTTCCTGAGGAGGAGAGGCTGATATGGCGCGCACGAAGCAGACGGCTCGTAAGTCGACGGGCGGGAAGGCGCCCCGCAAGCAGCTGGCCACCAAGGCGGCCCGCAAGAGCGCGCCGGCCACGGGCGGCGTGAAGAAGCCGCACCGCTACCGGCCCGGCACGGTGGCGCTGCGCGAGATCCGGCGCTACCAGAAGTCGACGGAGCTGCTGATCCGCAAGCTGCCCTTCCAGCGCCTGGTGCGCGAGATCGCGCAGGACTTCAAGACCGACCTGCGCTTCCAGAGCTCGGCCGTGATGGCGCTGCAGGAGGCGAGCGAGGCCTACCTGGTGGGGCTCTTCGAGGACACCAACCTGTGTGCCATTCACGCCAAGCGCGTCACCATCATGCCCAAGGACATCCAGCTGGCCCGGCGCATCCGCGGCGAGCGTGCCTGAGGCTCCTGCCCTGCCACCACCAAATTCAAAGGCTCTTTTAAGAGCCACCACGTGGCCATTGGAAAGAGCTGTGTCTCTGCGCTGTGCGGCAGTCATAGGGAGTCGCTGCCGAGCGCTTGCCTCGGCGCTCGGAGCGGCGCTGCTCCAGGGTAATACGAACCGAAGCGGGGAGGTTGAGGCCGTAGGTAACGTGGCAGAGGCTCTCCCACCCGAGTCGCAAAGCCGCGAGGTTCCCGGGTTACCGCTGGCGGCGCAGGGTGGGAGGAGGCGGGCGTAGAGCGGTGCCCGGAGCCCAGGCAGCCTTTCCGCAGCCGAAGCGGCATAGGGAAGGCGCTTTTGCGCAGGTCTCGCGGGCTCCTTGCAGCCGCTGGGGCGCTGCGGGTGCTCGTAGCTCTTCCTTCTCCCTACGCCTTGCCGCTTTGTCCCGCCCCCGACCGCCCGAGAGGAGGGCGCCGCCGTTCCGCCGCTTTCCCGTCTGCCGCCGCTGCTCGGAAGCCTTGTGGCTGTGAGGCGGCTGTCGCGATAGCTCCCGCCCCCGGCGCTCAGCTTTCCTCGCCTGCCTGCCCTTTCCCGTTCTGCAGGGGGACCGGCGGAGGGAATAATCGGAGAAGGGGTGGGGGACAGAAGCGCGGGTGAGGCAACGGACGCGCTGGTCTTGCTGAACCCAAACGTTTTTCTCTCGAGCTCAGGAAGCAGGAGTCCAGCTCTCGCCCCGCTCTCCCAGCAAATTCTTCCCGCAGGGTGCCATTGGGACCGTTCCCCGTCACCGACCTGAAACTCGGCTGTTGCTTCAGGCTCGGACACTGGGGAGCGCGGCGGGCTGGAGTAGCGACAGTGAAAACCCACACCCCCCACCCTAAACAAGGACTGTAAAACCTACGCGTACACACCAACAGTGATCAAGGCTCCTCTATTGAAAACGTGGGTGGCTCTGAAAAGAGCCTTTGTGTTCTAAAAGTCTAACGTATCCCGAGAACCTAGTTTAGCCGCCGAAGCCGTAGAGGGTGCGTCCCTGGCGCTTCAGGGCGTACACCACGTCCATGGCCGTGACCGTCTTCCTCTTGGCGTGCTCCGTGTAGGTGACGGCGTCGCGGATCACGTTCTCCAGGAAGACCTTCAGCACGCCGCGCGTCTCCTCGTAGATCAGCCCCGAGATGCGCTTCACGCCGCCGCGCCGAGCCAGGCGGCGGATGGCCGGCTTGGTGATGCCCTGGATGTTGTCGCGCAGCACCTTGCGGTGGCGCTTGGCGCCCCCCTTGCCGAGCCCCTTCCCGCCCTTGCCTCTGCCAGACATGGTCTCACACTCTTCGCTCCGAGCAGTCAGTGGCGGGAAGGGGCGCGCGGGACTGTGTATATGGCCAGCGGTCCGACCTGTTTGAGGACTGCGACGGGGCAGGCCGGGGGCGGGCTCTTCGCCGCGCCCTTCCCCTTGTGGCCGGGGACGGCGGCTCCGTCGTCTCCCGCGGGCGGTGGGGGCGGGCGGCACGGTGCGGGCCCCGCCTCCGTCCCCGGGAGGCAGCCGGCCCCGCCGCCGGCCCGGCGCCGTCGCCGCGGGAGCACATCCTTGGGGCGGGCGCCGTCCTTCGCTCCGCGCGCGGCCGGGCTTCCCGGTGCCGTCGTCGGGGCGGTCGGTGCCAGCGGGGGAGCCGGGTCCCGCCGGCCGCGGGTGGTTCTGCAGCAAAATCCAGCCAATGGGGGCGGCGGGGCCGGGAGCGCCGCTTCCCGCCCGCGCGGGGCTGCCCCGCCCGTGCTCCGCCGCCGCCGCTCCGCTGCCTCCGACAAAGGGCCCGGCCTGGGGGAACGCAGGCGGGTGTAGCAGGTTCTGTGTTTGAGTAAATTCATAGATTTATAGCGAGTGCTGAGAAACGTTACTAATCTCATTTGCAGGTTTTTTTTGTTGTGGTTTTTGGTTTTGTTTTTGCTTTTGTTTTTAATGTTTGTTTTCCTTGAGGACGACCCATTCCCTTTTTTTTTGCAGTCGCAGATATCTTAACTGCGCGATCATCAGACTGTTTCATGTTTATGGGACTGAGGTCCTGATGAAGGACCTGGTTTGGTTTTGTTGTTAAGGTACCCATGGAAAAAGTCTAAACTGCTTCACGTTCTTTTTTTAAAAAAATGTGGCATGTGTTTCTCATGTTGATCATCTTTCTTCTTATGGGTACTCAATATCTCAAAATATTCCCTTAGCTGTTTTTTTTTCTTCACGAAGTTTTAATGTTTGGCACACAACAAAATATTTTTATAAATTGTTGTACATCTGCACTCAAGGGGACAAAACATTGTGTTAATGGGTTGTGAGTTGACTCCTCTTCATCTTTAGAAATCTCAACTTAACAAATGTCATTTATTTCAGAAAATACATGGCAACTTCCTCCCCCCTGCCCCTTTATCCTTTTCTCCCATCACTTTCTCAGCTGTAGAAATGTGACCCATATATTTCCTGGTTTTCAAAGTATCTCTGAGGCCTTCAGGTGTTAGTGACAGCAATTTTACAAATGTTAGGAATCTTGCAGCTATGGATGGCAAAGTATCCAGCATATAATGCAATTATTTCATAGTTCAGTCTTGGCATCTAAAAGATCTAGAGCATATACCCATAACCTTAAAACCAGATTTCTCAGATGTGAGTCTGGGGTGCATCAGACACACTAGAAATTTTCCAGAATAACCACACCTGCTATACAACTATGCCTCATCATCAATATATTTGTACTAATCCCTAATGCTATGTGCTAAGCGCCTTCTTTTGATCATCTACTTGTTCTGTTATTTTTTTTACAGATTCTCCCTGATTCTTTTTGTTACCATAGTGGAATACACCAGACTACAGTTAAATTATGTTCAGAAACCAATCTAAATCTTCAATGTTTATCCTTATACTCATTGTCTATCTTCTTTTCTTTTTTTTTTTTTTTTTGTTTCATTAATGTGTTTTGCCTAGTTTCTTTTCAGGAGCTTTTGTCATTGCCAAAGTGTACTCTCTAAGCCCAAGACAGTACGCTGGTGTCTCACCTTCCCTCATCAGATAAGTGGTCCTCCAGCATTTCTCATTAAAGAGGCTGCAGAAATTGGGATAATTAGATCAAGAGACTACTCAAAAAAAATTTTATTTGGGTTTTTTTTTTTTTCCTTAAAGACAGAAAAGGATTATCTTTCTATTTTGACATTTCAGAATAAGGAAGAAAGGTCCTTTTCCAGCAAAATCTGTACAGAGCTCATCCAGGAGCTGTAGTGGCAAAACACTAACAGCCAGATTTGTCTTTATGTATTCCCATTGCCTCCTAGAAACTTCCAGCTGGAGCAGTTACCTGAACAAAAGAATGCTGACAGCCTTTAGCACAACGTGTTCACCCGGAGGAAATACACCCACCAGAGGAAAAAGACAGTGTCATGCTTCCTACTCTTTGGTAACATGCAATAGGCTTCTGAATTCTTCAAACTCTGCCGACCCTGAGTTGGTCTGGAGCTGGTTTTGAAGCCTTTTCTCTGTCCCCTCAAGTTTCCTGATTATGAAGGATTATTTCTTTTGGATGCTCCAAAGCTCTGGTCAGTCACTTGAAACTCTGTGTTATTGAGCTGAGGTGGATGATAAGTGACTGGACGCTAGCAAGTTTGCATCAATTTCCTTTAGTGAACATGGTTTTTTAGAGTGTTGAGAGGAATATGAATGTCTAGATTCCTTTTTCATATGTCCTGTCTAAACAGTGCGATAAACTCAGCTGTTCTAGCACCATTGATAAGGTTTTCACAATAAGTTCTTTCCAAGAAACTGTGTTCTTTTTATAAATATCTTCTAACCCTCTCGCTACTCTCTTCCCCAATAATTTTGCCTTCAGCAATCTCCAGTTGTACCCTGTTGTGAAGGGGCAGCACGCACAACTACGCTACACCAGGAATGACTGATCTTGGTTTATTATTCAGCTACTGTTTGGCTGGGGGGTTGTTTTAACAGATTTCTTTAGCTGGAAGGCTAACACCTAGCAGTAGTTGTTCAGTTCACAGTAACCACCTTTTCACAATGGAAGTCCTAACCTGGATTTCTTTCTACTCTATAGCTGACCTTTAAAAACCTTGCTAAAACTGAGAATCTTTGAGACCTGGATAAACCATTTTTGTTGGAACCAATCAACAGAACTAAAAGTATTAATATGGGGAGGGAGTTGTTAGCGAAAACTCCTTTTTGAGGGGAGCAAATGTTTTTAATGCCTCTGCTTTCTGGACCTAAGCACTTCACATTTCTGAGATTGCCCTGTATTTTTCTGTGTTTCGTGTTTCAGAGCAGTGTGACAAGAACAACAGTCTTCATCTGCTACTGTTGAGACAAAACTGGAGATTCTACACCACATTGTCCCAGAGTGGCATGTCGAGTGATGGACCTTCGCGGATGTTCATGAAAACAACTGTTACCAGGCAGACGTGTTCTCAGTGAACTGCTTTTTCAGGTAACGCTTATAGCAAAAGAAAATCATCAGGATCACAGCATATGTGAGTAATTAATGTTCAGAGATGGGCCACTCTCGTTTCTCTCTTCTTGCTTTTCTGAAAAATATAGAATTACTTGTCTTCTTTTGAAAAGGCAGGTACAGATCCCTCCTGCCGTACCAGATGTTCTCCAAGATGATCAAGCTCCTAAAGGCAGCTGTGGGGGAACCAGAGCAACTGGAGATGGATGAGCACCTACCACATTCCTGTTCCTGATGAGAGGGAGCTGAGGTGGTGGGAGTAGACATTAAACCAGAAAGCTGCAGCATCACTGAGGCAGCATGAAGCTACTCTCCACAACGTGGATGGCTGCCTTTGTCTCAGTTTAGATGTTAAGCATAGTAGAAGCACTTGCATGCAAGTCTTACTCTCTGGGAAGGAGAAAGGCCCTACTGTCTCCTCACTCCTTTTCTTCAGAAAGCACTATTTTGGAGTAGGCTGGAAATCTTTGTGCATCCAGAATTCTGCCTAGCAGGGTAAAAAGGAAAAACAGAGAAGCAAAACCAGCCTGGTAAGGTGATCAGTCTTGTTAATACTTGGGCTAGTACGCAGAATCTGTCTTCCTATTTTTACAATTCTCCTTAAACAATTAGTTCTGCTGTGAATTTAGCAGTCTCACACAATGTAAGTGACATTTACCTGTGCCAGATAAATTTCTTCTATAGGTCTATGCCATCCATCTCCTCTAATACCAACAAAGCCTGGACATTGAATGGTTCTTAAGGGTTCCAAAAGGAAATAGCATCATTATGCTACTGGCTATATAATACGAAGTTATGTGGTCCTAGAATCATACAACCACAAATTGACTTGATCCCTTAAAATGTGGATGGTAGCACCCTCATTTACCAATGAATGAATTTATAATGTGGCCCTGGAGAATTTTAATAGAAACAAAATCATGATTACCCCTTTTCTAAACATACAGGTTAATACTAGATTAAAAAACACTTCCTCTGTCATATATTTAAAAAAGAAAACAGCAAAACTCCAGAATTTTATACCATTAAATAACATTTGAATGTTTTTCAACAATTGTGTTCAAGAATAAAATAATGCAATCAACAAGAACCACAATTTCTGATTCACGCTAACTTCAAAATTCAATTTGAAATCCACAGGTCACCTTTATTACCAAGAATACCTTGCTTTGACTTAACCAAATTCATCCAATATTTATTACATCACGAAAGAAGTCTAAATTCTTTCAATTTAGACATTAGATCACAACTTACATCTTATTTAAAGCTCTGAAAAACAAGCCATGCCCTGTGGGCCGGGAGAATTAATTTCAAACACAATAAATCTTAGGATTCCAGAGCCTCTATATCTTTTTTATTTGGGGGTGGGGGTGGAGGTGTCCCCTTTTCCATGTAACTTGTGGCTGTTACACATGCAGGCTATTACATGAAGCATGCGGTTATACATTTTTGATGGGAAAACAGAGTACCCAAAGCCCTGAAATTTTCTTTTCTACAGGGAAAAGAAAACGCAGAAGAAAAAAAATGCCGATAACTGCCGTTTGTACGTACAAACCCACCCGAGCTGGAGGAGACACGCCAGCCCGGGACGCTGCAGGGTGACCCTGGGGGCGGAGCGAGGCCGAGACAGCAGGGGACGAGCTCCGGCACTGACCTGTGCGATTGAAAGAGCTCATTGTGATTGGCTGCATGGATTCGAATGATTAACCAATACTAGCGTGAGGTTTAAAAAGGACCAATTACAAAGACATGCGTACGCTGTGTGGCGTCACTGGCACCGTTATCCAATAGCAGCGCTGATCGCTGAGCCCAGCGATTTGCATAAGGCCCCTATAAATAGGGGAGTAATCACGCTGTTGGGCACTCCAGTGCTCCAGAGCAACTCAGGAGGGTTCGCCATGCCTGAGCCGGCTAAGTCCGCCCCCGCGCCCAAGAAGGGCTCCAAGAAAGCCGTCACCAAGACGCAGAAGAAGGGCGACAAGAAGCGCAAGAAGAGCCGCAAGGAGAGCTACTCGATCTACGTGTATAAGGTGCTGAAGCAGGTGCACCCCGACACTGGCATCTCCTCCAAGGCCATGGGCATCATGAACTCCTTTGTCAACGACATCTTCGAGCGCATCGCCGGCGAGGCCTCTCGCCTGGCGCACTACAACAAGCGCTCCACCATCACCTCGCGGGAGATCCAGACAGCTGTGCGGCTGCTGCTGCCCGGCGAGCTGGCCAAGCACGCCGTGTCTGAGGGCACCAAGGCTGTCACCAAGTACACCAGCTCCAAGTAGAGCGTCCCGGACCGTCAGTTTGAACCCAAAGGCTCTTTTAAGAGCCACCAATTATTTCAAGAATAAGGGCTGAATTACTGTTACACCGGGGAGGTATGTAAATAGCCTGTTCATTTGCATGGCACTGGGAAGTTGCTGCTCGGCTTTTCAAGTACCTGAAACATGCTTATTTAATTTTCAGTTGCGGAGGATTCTGTTACCAGCCTGTACTGAGGCTAAATATACATTCAGCGATACAGGGCTGCTGTAAACTTGAAAGCGACCACATCAGGTACCCATCTTGAATGTGGTAGCAAGAAGCACGTGTGGTATGAATGGCATAAAGCAGCAGCAGCTTTGTCCCTGTGTTTTGCCAGCTGCGTTTTCAGACGTCTGGAAAGGTAGGTCGCCTTTTATTATAACATTTTCATAAGTCCTTAATTTGATAACATTTACAATAAGATTTCTGCCTCTCTGACTAATAAATATTTCGAAATAATCTTTTAAGCAAGTCTTCCGATCGTGTTTTCATTCTCCCCGTTCCGGTGCGCCCCCCACCGCTCCTCCCTCTCCCCCTCAAATCGCTGTTTTTCAGTGGAGTAGCCGTCCCTACCCAGTCGGCAACAGGGAAAGATTATTCTCAACGGAGAGTGTCCGGGTTTAAAGCCCCAGGGTCCAAACGTGTGCAGGAGTTCGTTGTCTCTCACAAAGTCACGGGCACGAAGCTGGGGCGGTCGGTGAATGTGCACGGTACCCGGGGGCTGCGGGTGTTGGGGCCGCGCAGCTCTTCCTGTCCCGGCGCGAAAACGCAATTCGCCCCGCAGAAGCTGCTGCCCGACTGCCTTTCTCTGCGCGGCGAAGGCAGAGCCGGTGCGCGCGGACACATTTCCCCATCCCGGTTCCATTCCCGGCCCCGGAGCCCGGGGGGGAAGGAGGGCCGAGGCGGTGCCGTGGTCCCCGCGCGGGGGACGGCACCGGTAACTGCCGGTGGGGGCCAATCACCGCCCTACGGGGCGGGGAGAGGGGGCGGGGCTGGGTGGCGGAAGGGGCCAATCCCGGCCCGGCGCGGGACTTTTAAACTCCCGCAGCGAAGGGGCGCTCGCTGCTCCGCGGGGCCAACGCCGCCGTGACCGCCTCTTGCCGCTTTCGGCTGCGGCGGTCAATTAAGAGGGGGCGGAGCAAGCGCCCCGGCTACCGCGGCGCTCCCGAACTGCACGTAGGAAACGCGCACTCCTTAAGGAACCCGGGGTCTCCAGGCTGCACCGGGTGCGCGCGTTCCGAGCACGCTTTAAGGTTTGTCTTTGCTGCTGCGATTACCAGTGTTCCAGCTCTTTTTGAGAGTAAGTGGGTGGCTCTTAAAAGAGCCTTTGGGTTTATTTAAATGAGCAGACTCTATATAATTTCTTCTGTTTTACTTCTTTTTGGGGGCTGCCTTCTTCGCCTTGGCTGCTTTTGGCTTAGCTGCCTTGGGCTTGGCTGCTTTGGGCTTCACTGCCTTCGCTTTGGCCGGGCTCTTCGCTGCCTTCTTGGGGCGGCCTGCCTTGGCCGGCTTCTTGGGGCTCTTGGCTGCTTTCTTGGCAGCTGCGGCCGCCGGCTTCTTGGCTTTCTTGGGGCTCTTCTTCACTGCTGCTGCCTTTTTGGGCTTCTTGGCAGTGCTGGCGGGCTTCTTGGCTGCCGGCTTCTTGGGCTTGGCTGCCGGCTTCTTCTTGGTTGCTTTCTCCTTTGTCTCACCGGGTTTCTTGTTCAGTTTGAATGACCCGGAGGCGCCGGTGCCCTTGGTCTGCACCAGGGTGCCCTTGCTGACGAGGCTCTTGAGCCCCAGCTTGATGCGGCTGTTGTTCTTCTCCACATCGTAGCCACCGGCGGCCAGCGCCTTCTTGAGCGCGGCGAGGGAGAGCCCCTTGCGCTCCTTGGAGGCGGACACGGCCTTGGTGATCAGCTCGGTGACGCTGGGCCCCGCCGGCTTGCGGGCTTTGGAGCCGCCCGCCGCCTTCTTCGGCTTCTTGGCGGCGGCTTTGGCGCCGGGAGCTGAGACAGCGGGAGCGGCAACAGGCGCGGTCTCCGACATAGTGGCAGCCGTCGTCCACGAATCAGGAGAAACCACTGGGCTCGCAGCAACGCCGCGGCCTCGTATTTATAGAGAGGAGCCGCGCGGTGATTGGTGCGTTGCAGCGCCCGCCCCGCTGCACGGCAGAAAGGTCCCTTCTCCCCGCTCATTTTGTGTTTCTTAGGAGTCAAAAAAGCCCGTTTTTATCACGATTTCTGCCGCCGAACGCCACCCAGTTCGCAGCGGCGTGGAAAAGACAGACTGTTGTTCCCCTCGGCAAAGTTTCCCTTCGAAGAGGCAAAGGGTGAGTTAAAAAAGAGGCGATAAACCCCGAGTCCTGGACCTGGACAGACCTCGGGAGGCAGAAACTTTTGTTTTTCATTCTAAATAAAATCCGCGACGTGGGCAACTAAATTTCCAAAGTAATTAATTATTATTCTTTAAAGGGTCTTCTCGTAACCTGAACTGAAAACCTGGGATTTGAATTGATAATTTAATCGCAAATTGGTTTCTAAGAGGAGGAAGTAACACAGGCTCATCTTGAGCACTGAATATGGATTAGAAATTAGCTTCTTTGACCCAAGTCCTTTACCCCTTCCAAAATAATTAAAATAAATTAAACGAGTGCATTATGTAACAAGGCTAGAAGCAGATTAAAGTCCTGCCAAGGGTTGTTTGTGTCTCAGAAGGAAGTGACTTTTTACAGCGCCGCATCTTGCAGCGTGTTGCTCAGTGTGCACAATACAGACATGGTTCCCTACTGCTCCGCTGCAGATATAGCTATTTTCTTAATAAATTAGGTGACAAAAGCACTTAGCACGGCTGTGTTTTGTTAATAATCATAATCACTGCCCCATTGTTTTGTAATTCAGCAGTGTTTTTCTTTTGATATAGTTTGATTGGTGAAAATGAGTCGTTGCTCTCTGAGGAGACACTGCTGCAGCTGTTCTCTTTTTTCCATATTTCTACACAATAAAACTAGCTCAAGTTGCCAGTCAGGGCTCCCCTTTCACAACAAACTGCAAAATAGTCTATTTTTTACTGTCTGGTGACCGATTCCTGCATTGGAAGTAATATTAAAAATAACATATCCAACCGAGGTATCTGTTAGGCTGAAACAACTGGCTGCTGGCAGGACGGGGACAGTCTTCACCTCTGCTTTACCAAGACCACACTTAAACCGATTAAATATAAACACGTTTTCATTTTTCAGAAGACAGAGAATTAAAACAAGTATTGTCTGCTATTCCTTCATCATTGTCTACAACCCTTTGTTTTGCCCGAGGCCTGAGAACTGTTTGTTGCTGCTTGCTATTGTCATGGGCGGTGGAACTAGAAGTCTATACGATGTTATGATTCAAATAGATAAATTATTAAAGTGTGTTTATTGACCCATAACCACTGATTTTCTGTTTCTATGTCAATGCCCTTAGGGTCACGTTTGGCACTAGCTGTAAGGTAGAAGCAAAACCGGCAACAGCCCTTTTTACCTCCGATTGCTTGTCCTGCGTTTTCAAATTACCCTCAAAATCTCAAGCTTTCAGCCTGAAAATGGATACAGCAGCTTGGAGAAAGCTGTGAGGAAATTGTGTTAAAAATTAATCATTCAGAATCCCTACTGTTGGGGGGGGTGGGGAACCACCACCACCAAACAAACTTGCAGGTCAGAGGTGAGGGGCAGGATTGCTTTTGAAGACCCCAGGGAGTCACCTGAACACTAGGCCCCCGGGTAGAGGAGTTGCCTGCCCAGGACTGTGGGCACCTTCCCACAGCCACCTTCTCCTACCGGCCTTCCCCACCCCTACGGGAACGCAGCCATCCCTTTCCCACAGAGTAAGCGTTCCTGTTACTATGTATCCAATAGCGAGGAACAGGTTATTTTGTAATGGTAACAAGCTCAGCTTTTTTTTTTTTTGTTTTGTTTTATTGAAATCATCTCACAACAAATCTCATTTGGTTGCGTTTGAGGGTTTTTGGGATGTACAGCTCCTTTTATGAGGAAGTGGGTGGCTCTAAAAAGAGCCTTTGGGTTACTTTTGAGGTGGGATCGCTCCTCAGCTTTGTTTTACTTGCTTTTGGCTTTGTGGCTGTCAGTCTTCTTGGGCAGGAGCACAGCCTGGATGTTGGGCAGCACCCCGCCCTGCGCGATGGTCACCTTGCCCAGCAGCTTGTTGAGCTCCTCGTCGTTGCGGATGGCCAGCTGCAGGTGGCGGGGGATGATGCGCGTCTTCTTGTTGTCGCGGGCCGCGTTGCCCGCCAGCTCCAGGATCTCGGCCGTCAGGTACTCCAGCACGGCCGCCAGGTACACCGGGGCGCCGGCGCCCACCCGCTCCGCGTAGTTGCCCTTGCGCAGCAGCCGGTGCACGCGGCCCACGGGGAACTGCAGCCCGGCCCGCGACGAGCGCGACTTGGCCTTGGCGCGCGCCTTCCCGCCCTGCTTCCCGCGGCCGGACATCGCTCTCAACGTTCTTCCACAGCCACCGCCCAAACTGACGTGAAATACGCGTCGCTACGTACCCCTCCCAGCCCCTTTTATAGCCTCCCCGGGCGCCCCGGCTTGCTTTCTGATTGGCTGCAGCCCGCTCTCGCTCGCTCCGACCAATGGCGCCGCGGATCCAAATCCACCCAATGGGGCAGCAGGCGGCTGTCCCTCCTCGCCGAGCTGCCCCCGCCTTCAGGAGGGGAAGGAAGGGGGCGGGCTGGGCGAGGTCTAAATCCCCCCCTTTCCCCGGCTCCGGTCGTGGTCCGGAACCTTGTCGTAACCCAGCCGCCGCTGCCACCCCGGGACGTGCTCCAGAAACGTGTCACCGCCTGCCTGAGGAGAGCTGGGGCGCGCAGCTGCCTGCCAGGCACAGGGGGACCCTCTGCTACTGCCACCGCTTTTGTCTGAGAAACCATCCCGTATTTAGGACCTCAGGAATGTTACTACAGAATTACGGACTTTTAAAGTCATTGTTATTACAAAACAGAAACTCGGGAGGAATATTTTCTACACATACCAGTAGTGCCGGCTTTCAAACCAGGCAGGAACGCAACAGGAAATTTCTGGGAGACAAATCACTCAAATACCATCTTAACCAAATGAACATGGTATTATTTGCAAGGCTGTTCTACAGAGCATTAAGAAGCCAGGCTGGGGTGCTTTTATTCAGACTAGAGAACATCTCACTGCACTGATAAGCTGAATTGACTCCATGAATATTCAGGATGTTTGTCTGGTATGGTCTGTCCCTGTCTTGGGGACAAAGAGATTCCTGTTCATCTTTGCTCCTTTGCTCTAGTTACCCATGGTTTCTCTTTATTCCCTGACATGTTTTTCTCTGTCTTCCATGAATTTCTAGCAAGGCCAAACACTATCGTTTTCTAAACCAATGAAGGACCCTGCACGCTGGACTTGGCCACATGCTTCTGCTTGCCTCAGGGTTGCACCACAGGCTCTTCCTCCATTTTCCCCACAGCATGGGATTCTGCTCTCTTCCATAAATTCCAGTTCTGTGGCTATTTCTGTTCCCATGTTCATTCCTTGATGCTTTTATACTCTAACTTGTGGTTCTTCTTCGTAATGCTTCCCAGATCCTATGACACAGATGTTATAAAATTACACTGCAGGGAGTAGTATGGGTACCAGACTATGCTGCTTACCCTGGATACCAGCACTGACATATTTCAGGGAAAGACAAAGATATCACTCCCACCTTCCATGATAGTCTACTAAAAAAAGGAATAACCAGAAAAATCTAGCCAAAACCCCGCAAAAGACGACTTTTCATCTAATTCCAGCGAGTCAGAGAGCAAGAGAGAACCATATCCGTCTTTCCAGAAGGGTACAATAGTAGGAATTCCAATCTAAACTGTTCAGCATACACCAGATGTGGCTGGAGGATTACAGAGAAAGCAAAATGAAAAGAACTTCATAGCACACACAAAGTACTGTCACACCTGGTTTACATCTGGGCAACCAAGTTGTCTGTTCTGAAGGTTCAGTAACCTTTAGAAAACATCTTTCCTTAGTGGTGTGATTCAGCGGATTACGCCAAACTAACTAGTCCCAGGAATCTTTCTAGATTTCCACTTTAAGCTGTCATTAGCCTTCACTGATCCATAGGGCAAGTCACAGCACTTCTCTACGCTTCATCTCCCTTTCCTCCCCATGGTCATCTCCTCCTTGAACACTACTCAGAACCGTAGATGAAAAACGTGACCGCAAGGTGGAGGTGGTATTACAGAGAAGAATTCCAAATATCTGTATGACCACCACACAAAGACCAGAAGAAATTGCCCTTGGTTAATGTTACCGCTTGTCCAGAGCTGGGAACATCTGTTCTGGAGTTGTAGGGAAGGTGACATTACAGGTTTGTGTCCAGGACCAGTGTCACCATCAGGCAAATAGATCATTGTTTCCACAGGCTGTGTTGAGACAGGCAGCTCCTGAAGGTGCTGCAAACTGCCTATTGTTTTATTTTCTCCCTTCTAACAAGGCAATTTCTATCTAAATGCTAAATATCGATACATCTCTCCCTCAATAAACAAACAGTGTGATGTATACACATATATCTATTTCACACACTTTCTTATTCAATCCCTTTTTAACCGGGTACTGAGACACAGTAGAGATACTGGGGGAGATTTTCCTATTTTCTCTTGATAGAGGTGTAAGCACAAAACCTTCTGTAATTCAATGGATGTTCAGCCAAAGCAAATTTAATTCACCTCTTCTTTTTTAAGGATTCCACTCACTCAGAGTCATTACCACAGGCCAAAGATATCAGGTGAATAAAGGGGAAAAAATCATCATTTAGCTGATATAAGTATCGTAATTTCATTGCTAAACTGACAATAGTTTCCGATGCTGGGAGAAAAAAGGTGGTCAGCAGTGCTCCGAGCTGGATTTGATGTCTCTGCTGTGGCCCATCACTTGCGTGGCTGGTGAAGACCCAGGTGATTACCTGAGTGCATGGACTGAAGTCAAAGCATCCACAGATCCCATCGCTTTGTCAAATATGACAGGAAGAACTTGTATCTTAGTGGAAAAAACCACATGGGACTGCATTAAAGGCAAGGAAGGAGAGAAAAAAAACAACCACCTTAATTTAGCTGAAGACAAACCACAGTTCTGATCAGTCACATGAAATATCAGCCCCAAGCACAGCTAGTTTCTGCACACGCTCCCAGCTAATCATTCAGCTCCTGACCTCACGTGTTTATCCGAAAACAAAACCACCACAGAATGCCAGAAGCCTCCTGTATGAGAGCCACGCAAGAAGCAGTAGATACGCTGGCCTTGGACTCTTCCCAGAAAAACCACAACATTCTTGTGGCTCCTGGATGATTCACATTGTCAAATCCAGCTCCTACTGGTGGCCTCAAAGCCCATTCCCCCTTCCCACCTCACCCCCACCTCTCTTCCCTGCTTCTCCCCCTGCCTTTTCCCAAGCCATCTCAGGTCTATCAGTTGTAGGAAACCTACTTCCTTTACAATCCCTTGCACCCTGGGGGTAGGGTGAGGAGTTACCTTTCTGATATTATGCACATCCCTCTGCATGAAATTTACGTTTTTGTGCCCATTTAAACACCTAGAAAATTCAAATCTTTTAGCCTCAGTTTGAAGAGGAATAGAGACAGCAACAGGCAACCGTTCACTCTGTCCCAAGAGAAGAAAAGGTGGCTCACCTGTGTGAGAATATGACCAAAGGAACATTAGAAAAAAGTCAAAGAAATGTTCAGACTCAAGTGGAAGAGCAGAGTGAGCCAAGCGACTCCTGCAGGTTACTAATGTAATCACAGGGCTGCAGGGAAGGGTTGTCTCAACCTTGAATGACCTTGAAAGTCAGGTCAGTCCTCACCCCGGAACAGTTTCTCTTCTCCTCAGGCTGCTTCCTGGGAGGGAGAGTCAATACTGTTATTAAACCGAGGGTCAGAGGTACTACACAGATGCTCCTTGTCCTCCCCCCCAAAAAAAAATCACCATTCCCACATTACTTTTTAAAGACAAAAATGGATTTTTAAAAGCCAAAATGTAAAGAGGATATTCCATAATTATAACTAAAAAAAAAAAAATAAGATACTACCGACACAACTGCAATTAACTCCTGAACCAGGAAGAGAACTGTTGTGCAAACCTGTTTGTGTTCAGAATTACTGAAAACAGAATCAAAGTTTTCAAATGTAAGTTTGGGTAGCTAATACTTTGGTCTCCTTAAAACAGATTTAAGGTCAAAACATTGAGTGTTAAGTCTGAGGCTTATAGCCAACTAGAGATACTGTCTGAGATATGTACTAGCCTGGTAGCTTCGCAAATTCTCTTTGCTAAAATATGAAAGTCCGCATGTCTGGACATATTCACCTAGAAACTGACACACGAGAGGGCTCACTCTTAAAATCACCAAGACACCACAAGCTCTTCCACAGGGACAATGAAGTTCTCCCAATCCCTTTCTTGCTCTATCACACCCACACCACTAACTCGCACTATTTCTTTTTTAAACAGGATGAAGACACGTATGTAAATAGCTAACTACTAGTATTAGGCCTTGTGCAAAGATGCAAGACTTCGCATTTTTGAAATATTTATTATCTCTCTGAAGAAGCTCATTTGGGAGAGACTGCTAACACAACTCATCCCACTGGCCTTTAATTTGTCTACAAGATCCCAGGAGATTCTGCAGTCTGTTTTACATGAGAATAAAGATTTATTTCTTGCATGTAGTAAGTGGCATGCCGTAAGTATTGGCATATTTGGCTGTCAAGGTAGCGAACGAAGCTAAAGGAGTACCTTCCGTCAAAATAGAAAACCAACTTCAAGCTAGAAATGTGATTTTTTTTTTTTTTAAATCTGCACCTTAAAAGCACTAACTTCATAGAACTTGAGTTATCCACTTGTAAAATTACCTGTCAAGCTCTTGGTAAACAATTTTAATTCTAATTTTTCTTAATTCAGCCTGTCCAAGATGCATCCTGTGGGTATCTGAGGCTTGATACGAAGTAAACCTTTCAATAGAAGTAAATAAAAGAAATTGTTTTGTAATTATTAGTAGTACTTCAGGACTTAAACTTCCACTAGCTACCAGCAAAGGTTGAAAGCAACATTTAGAAACGTGAAAACAAGAATACAGCACCACTTCGATTAAAAAAAAAAGTATGTATTATTTATAATGTAGCTATTGCTTTTATTTTCTGAGGTTCAGCATGTCTCCATCTTTCCCCAAGGCCAGCAAAGAACCTCCCCCCTTCCCATCTACATGCTAGTTCTAAACAAATCACAAGGAAACCAGGATTTTGATACACTGAACATTTATTGTCTTTCACAAGACAAAATGAAATTTCCCCTGCCAATGAAAAGCCATCAAGATGACCATAAAGGGAACAGGGTACAAAATTCCAGTGTACAGTACACGCAACAAATTACCTCCCTGACTACCCTGGAAGAAAAGATGACTGATCAATCTCACTGCAACTAAAAAAAAAAAAAAACCAGGATTATAAAATATTTACAGAAAAGAACAGGACAGCAAATAAAAACTGGACAGCCATATGTGTATGAGACTCTGCTAACGTTTTTCTGGTTCCTTAAAAACCTGTTCCACTACCCTCACCAGAGCATTCACGATGTGCAAGGATTCAGGCAGAGCATCGTCACCGCCAACTTCCACACCCCCCTTCCCAGAGTACCATTATTTCCCTCCAAGGAACGAGGAGGACTCAATGGAAGCAGCATCGCCTTCTTGACTGTAATTTCCTCCCACCAAGTGGACATGCTAGCTCGGAAAGGAGGTCCCAGCCACACCCCATCCGCAACAGTCTCTTACTCAGAGCGTTCTGGCAAGTTAATCCGTGGGTAGGGAACCATTCCCTGTCATGCGAGCCCTTTCACTGCTTGCAGGAGGACCACTCCTTCTCCTCCCTCTGCGGTGGTCTGATGTGTGTTCAGAGGGGCAGGAAAGCTGACCAGGACTACGACCGGTCACAGGAGACCTTCCATTTCCTTCATGAAGGCTTCATACACATCATCCTTTGTCTGTACAGAGATAGGGGCAGATGATCCAGCCTTAGGGGCAGCTTTGGTTAATGGGAGAGCAGGCTCATCATCCTGTTTTCTCTGGGAGGCAGCTGAAGCCCCTTTATTCTCCCGGCGCACTCGCAAGGCAGTGGGCACAAAGCGAGTGATCTCTGCCTTGGGGTTAGTGATCTGCGGCTTGGCACTGATAGTGGCCGTAGCTTTCTTCTCAATGGTGGCCGCGCTGGTGTCATCCGCCTTGGGGCGCTGAATCAAGCTGGGTGGGGCACTCAGTACCCCAGGATTTGGAATGGGAGCTGGTGGGAAGAGCCCAGGAGGAGCAGGTCCTAACGGAGGCACCATGGGTGGCCGTAACATGCCTGGACGAGGAGGTGGGATACCTGTAAGAAGAAAAGGAAGCATGAGCTGACCCCACACCTGAAGTATTCAAAGTCTTTGGCCAAAAAGGTGCACAGGCTCAGAAAGCCAAGAAGGAAAAACAAAACACAAAAATAAAACCCAACCAACAAGATGCAGTACCACTGTCTTAAAAAGACCACAAGTTTTCAACCCTGCACCAAATGCTGGGTTGAAAAGTTGCTGATCCTCAGACTTTGGAAGCTCCAGGAGGCTGGTTATTGCTTGCTTTCAAATTTTAAAGTTAGAGTCTAAAAATAAAGTTTCTTGATGATCCACCCCACTGGAATTTCAGAGTCATCAGAAATGTATGACTATGCAGAAATAAAAATATCCCTATCTCCAACTCATTAAGTGGAGCACCATTACAGCACCCTGGGGTTATGCAGAGACAGTCCAGCAGAAGTTTAAACTCTGAAATTTCCTTTTTGAGGACAGATTTCTTGCTACCAAAACCACTCACAGCAGTATGGAAATACTTATTGCTATTACACAGAAAAAGAAACAGCACAATGCAACCACAAAGGCAAACTAGTAACAGCTGCTACTTCCCGGCTTGCTCACCACAGCAAACTAGGAAAATAAAGCAGGGAGAGACTGGGTCCTGGAGCAAACAAAATACTTGACCTGGTGGGGCAGGAGGGGGCAGGCGAGGTGGCGGCCCACGTGGAGGAGGACCTGGGGGCAGACCTGGTGGGGGGCCTGGGGGAGGGCCAGGTGGTCGCCCAGGCGGAGGACCCGGTGGTAGAAGTCGAGGTAAAGGCCCACGCAGCCCTGGTAAGCCAGGGGGTCTCAGGAACGGAGGAGCTCCTGAAAGCATGCACACAAACGAAAAGATATTTAGTTCATGGTTAAGAAAACCCTAAACTTATCCCATCAGCTAGTAAGTTCCTTAACAGGAACTTGAAAGCTGTTCCAATGCTAGCCAGCTGCAGGTTAAACAGATCTTCCAAAAAAAACCCTCTCAAAACCAGCCTGCAGTTTTTAGACTTGGAGGAAAGTTTTTTCATAATAGTCAGTATCTTCTCTCACCTGTAAAAAGGGCTCTTCCCCATGTAATGAAACAATAGCAGAGAACAGCTACTGAGCTGACATTGTTAGAATTTAAACAGCCGAAAGCAAAAGAATTTTTTGCTCCAGCATTTGGTTGTCCTTCTGGCTTGAGAAGTAAGCAGTTTTGCTGTATTTAAAGTAGCTGCTTTGAGGCCTGAGGTTTCCCCTCTAGGGGATATCAGAAACAAAACTGGGAGGAAGACATTGGAAAGAACTCCTCTTTCTCTGCTCTCCTTGGAAGAGGGGGAGGGGAAATCACATCGTTAATGTACCCATATAGAATAAGATACATTAAAATCAGTATATAATGCTCCTCACTGTAGTCCAACTACTGATCTTTGCAATGTAGGTATAAGAACTCAAGAGACAGACTTACACATTTTTCAACATTACAAAACAGCTTGATGCTGTTCTCCAGTTCAGCTGTATGGTAACCCCACTAACTTACAGAGAAGAAACTGTTGTCTTCCACTAAATCAAAAAACCCCATATACTACAGTTATCACCCCCTTTGCTGATAGTCTCCAGGCAGTTTACTATTGACATAAATTCAAATTTAGCCCTTATTTGATCTGAGGATAGTTTTCTCCCCCAGCAAGACTGAAATTCGTTCAGACGTTAGAACAGAAGCCTTCACACTGCAGCTTGTTAAAAACCCCAAAAATCCATCACAGCCTATAACTAGGCAGTGACTCCCACACCCCTTGAGGATGTCTTTTTCACAGCAGGGTGTGAGGGGAACACCACCAAAAAAAAGTTGGCACAATGCCAGAGAGGCACAAGGCATATGCCCTGCTCTTCCTACTCCAGCACTGTCTCCACTGCTGCCTGACAGTGTTAGTGCTAACGAACAAGCCAGCGTCCACCAGGCTGCCTACAGCTACAGGAGCCCAATGCCTCAGAAGCACAGTACAGCAACAACAGACTGAGCACAGAAGAGATCACACAGGTCTCAGCAAGTACCCCACTGGGCTCCTGTACCTCCTCTGCAACACATTCTGCAGCTTCAAAACTCCCCAAGTGATGCCCTGCCTGTAGCACTGAGAGCTTGCATGCTTCAAACCAGAGTAAAATCAAGGCGTTCACCTGGTGGAGGACCAGGCGGAAGACCGGTGGGCGGGCCTGGGGGCCGCAGGGGAGGGGCCGGCGGTGGTCCTAGCGGAGGTGGCCCAGGCATAGGAGGGGCCTGTATCTGATTTGGAGGAACAGGCTGTGGAGGTGGTTGCTGCTGCTGTGCCTGGGAAGTTGCAGTAGATGACCCAGTCTCTGCAAGAGCTTCCTCACTGAGTTGTTGCTGCTGCTGCTGTTGTTGTTGTGATGCCTCTTCAGACTCTGAGTCCTCTTCCTCCTCCTCTTCCTCTTCTGAATATTCCTCCACTTCTCTCCCTTCTTCGGGAATTTCCTGACCTGAAAATGGACACATACTTATAAAAATCAGTCCACAGGTAATACCTTTGTGAACATCAGAGAAACTTGGGCACACAAAATAAAAGGAAGCTAAACTTTAGTTCAAAGGAAAGAAAACTGACCACATCTTATTGTTAAACAGAAGACAAAAATAAATAAATATAAATAAACCAACCACAGTTCTAGATAGTGCTCTGCCACCAAGAGCAATGTGTTCCTGTGGGAGTTGAAACTTCTACCACCAACCTGAACTGCAGCTTTTTGATCTACAGTTGGTGGGAGTTTGCAGGGATGAGGGGGAATAGAGACCAGGACACAGTCTCAAAATTAATAATCCCCATGCCCAGGAAACTCTAACACCTTTGAAAGATACTGGGGTGTCTTTTGAAAACAAAGAAACATTAAAAAAAGAATCTTCACTCTATTGGTTAACTTCTTTCTGCACAAGGATATTTTTCGGGAGTACGAGTCCATACAGGTTACAGGCTGAGCTGATAGACAATGTCACCCTTGCTTTTTCACCAAGAGGCTCATGATTTCATTTGAGCAGTTGTTTAAAAGTTAAGCAAGGTAAAATTTAAAAGAAAAAGAACTCCAGTACATCAAAAAATAAATTGCTACGGTAACTTCAACTCTGCCATGAAAAACACACAAGACTAAAAACAATTTTTAAAACCCCAAATATCTAGCCATAGCTTATACTGTCAGCGGATCTAGCACTTTAACAGTAAAACATTTACTCTCTAAACTAAAAATTGTGCAAACAAAGCTTCTCTTACCACAGAAACCTTAACTGGAAGCTTAACAGCATAACTCTACGTAACACATCCATCTCACTCACCTGCCATTCGTAACATCATGGCCTGGAGTGGAGTCAGTTCCTTCATGTTCTTTTTCTTTTTTCGTGACTTCCCAGGCATGTCTGCAAACCGTACGCTATGACCTGGGGAGGGGAAAGCAAAGCATAGGCAAGGGTGGTGGGAGGTGAGAAGGACACAACAGGAGTCAGATAGATTCAATTCTTCTAACTGGTATAGCTAATGTACCATTCTAACATCATGATGGACCATCTGAAAACGATGCTTTACTTCCAGATAGCTTCCTTCTGCTCCATTAACTAATAAGAATTCTTCAGCTGCAATTTAGGTGAGTTAGAACAGAGCTGGCTGAACAAATTCTTTCCCTTGCAGTCAGGAAAAGAGAGACCAACTCTGTTAAGTAGTGTTTCTCTTACAAAAAAAAAAAAAGAAAGAAAAACAACAACTAAACCCCAATCTATAATTTCCCAGCGTACCTGATTTCTTTTCTTCACCACCTTCCCTCTCCTTGTCATTATCACGATGCAGGAAGTCCTCGCCTTCACTGTCTGCATCTGATCTATCGCTGTCACTGTCATCGCTACTCTCATCATGCTTGTCTTGATCCATATCCTCAGGATAACCTTCATCTTCACTGGTACTGGACATATCGTCATCATGCCCTCGCTGTCCTGCAGGAAGCAAAGAATTAGGAAACACATCAACTCCAAATACAAAATATTCTGTCTTTCACACCAACGTATGCCTACAGTTAAATAAATCCCCTTAGCAACAACACAGACATATTGTCAAGCCTTTGCTGTTTTGCACATATTCTTCAAGAATACTTTGGAGACTCTGTTTATAAGATTTCCTATTAACCAGCTGCTTAATTCGCACAGCAAACAAGTGAAGGCAACTCCTACCAACAACTCATTAGTCCATGTCTATACAGCAATCACCCACCACTGAAATACTTCAACGCTTTCTGGTATGAAGTAAAGCTGATCTACCCATTCACAAGAGTTTCTAGGGAAGACACAGTAACTGTGTTAAAAAGGAGGCCCTAGGTTCTCTTACCAGATCCATACCCAGGCTTGGTTTGGATTTTTTGGAGTTGGATTTGGTTGTGTGGGATTTTTTGCTGTTGTTGTTAGTTTCTGTTAGTTTTCTACTTGTTTTTTTGAAAAGGGAAGACTTCTCGGGGAAAGCTGGGGCAGGTTTTCCAGGGTCGTTTTTGGGTGTGGGGTTTTGTTTGTTTTAAGGGAAAATACGTACATTTCAGTAGTTATAAGACTACATGAGAAAATATCCCATCTATGCAACATAATGAAAAAACAAGTATCTGAAAGTTGTAATTAGAAGTTTCAGCATTTGAAAATACAGCTGATAACAGAACTGCAGGCATTACAAAATACACTAGAATCACCTCAGAGGTACGATCACTTAAAAAGAGTCCTTCAGGTGGTATTAACATCCATACTGCCAGATAACACCTTGTCTAGGGCAGACTACATTCACCACAGTACTTCCCACAGCAAAATAGAGGTGTCAAGGAAAAACCCAGACAGCAATAGGTTAGTCCTTACCTGCTTCAGAACTGTAAGAAATCTCCTCTTCTCGCCTTCGAGGAGCCATCTCCAAGGTGAAACCCACTTTACGGCCATACATTTGCAGGACCTGAGGGGGGGGTGGCCCTGGAGGAGGTCCAGGGGGCTTCCTGCCTGGAGGTAAACGTGGAACACCAAGCCCAGGAGGAGGAAGTACAGAAATGGACCGAACTGGCGGTCTGGAAATAAGAAAGGAAATGAGAAACACAAGAACACAAACAAATAAACCCAAACATGAACTTAATAGAATTGTTTAGCCTTCTCTCATCACTGCTTACACAGAAGCCTTCGAAAAAGAAATCTGAGTATTCATAAAGTACAGCTTGTCTCAAGGAGCTTATAAGTACTAGGATAAGAAACCTGATAAGTAAACTAGGAGCTTAAACAGAATATACTTGCAAGACAGAAGAACATATACTTGGCAATTTAAGGGGCATTTATGTTCAAAGTTGCTGGGTTTTAAGTTTTACTGATATGCAGACATAGTATATTACTCAAATCAATTTAAACAAAACCCTGTAATGGTAGGGAAAGATTAAAAAGGGTTTTGGTTTAAAAAAAAAAAAAAAAGGACAATTGAATCACACAGAACTCCTGATTTCTCTTCGTCAATGTTAGCACTGCTGCTACCCCCAGCTCCTCCCCAGTAATAAAAGTGCTGCTTTAACTTTCTCTCCAAGTTGTTTTGGTTTTTTTTTTTACATTTTGTGCAGGTTTTTGTTTGGTTTTTTGGTTGGCTGTTTTTCCCCCCCTTTCCTCCTCCCTCTTACCCATAGGCTGATGTTTTCTTGAGGATAGAAGGTGGTTGGGCCCCTGGAAGGGGAATGTCCTGTATGAGGATGTTGGAGGGAGCATGTGGCATATCTGGTAAGGGGATACTTTCCACTTCAACATGCTGAGCATTCTGGGGATAAAAACAAGAAACAAGAGAGAATGTATTACTCCCAGAGAAGCTATGGCACAACCTCATAACCTTTCAGAGTACAGAACACATGGGACCTGCCATCGCTTGCCAAAGGTGTCTGTTCTGAGGACACGTTATCTTGCAGCGGTCCATGGAAGGCATTTGGGAAAAAGTCAGCAGTAAAAGCTTTCAACACAAAACACAGCACATGCAGTGCACCCGTGAAAGGCTTTAGTATTTCAGTCAAAACCCAGTGAGGTTTCCATCTCCCTTTAGCAAAGAGGCTGCAGACAAGCATGCCTGTATTTTTTAAGTAACCAGAAGGCACAAATCACAGGCTGCTGCATATTCCAATGGGGAAAAAAAAAAATCCAAGTCTTATAGATACTTGCACTTAAGGGAACATTATGTTCTACAATATGGTAGGGTAGAATGTCAAAGAAAACTCTCTAAAGGAATGCCAACGGATTCTCATTTCCAGCAACAGATTTAGCAGAAATTCACAGAAACATCAACCGTACACTCACAGCTTCATTCTCTCTTTAATACAGAAAACGTTCCGATATTGTTGATTTGCAACATAAAGCTCCTGTAATTTCTTGTTGAATGAAATCAGTGTATCAGAGACAAATACAGGCTTGACAACACCCAAAGGTACCCTCTCTTAAATGCTATAACCGGAAATACTATGCAAATTAGTATAAGTACTTAATATTGGCCATATAACATATTCACTGGTCTCTTACAAAGCTCCTTTCCTTCTTAACTGCCAAACCTAGTGAATGGACATAGAGTATACAATACCATCGTTACAAGCCTGAAATAAGCATTACCTTGACAGCATCAAAATACTGGCTGAGTTGTGATCTCTTCTGCTCATACTCCACTTCCAACTTGCGCAGTTCTTTATAGATGTCAGGATTCTCCTTCTCATAGAGACGCAAGATGCGCTCGAACGTCTCACGGAGTTTTTTGCGTTTATCCTTTAGCACTTTTTCATTAAGTTGTGGCTGCTGTACTGGGTTAAACTCTAATCCGAGACAGAAAAAAAACACAACCCAAACTTTATTACGTTACTCCACAACAGTGAGAAATGAAACAACTCCAAAGCAAACAACTTCACATCCCTATTTTCAGGAAGTCTTCAGCCTTATGACAATCCCTTCCTTCAACTTTAAGTCACTATCACACACACTACTCATTCCTTGTATCAACCATCTTCTTGAAAAGAGGAGGACATCACAGAATGTCCCCTTCCAATAGGAAAGAGGAAAGGTTATTTTAGTCTCCCAGGCATCCCTTACAACTACACTATGCATCTACATAATCTATTGCCTAAGTCCAGCATCTGCTACCTCTCAACTCACCCATCTCATCCAGTTTTTCCATATCCCGGATAATCTGCTTTGGATCTTTCATTTTTAGTACAGCTGCTCGTACCATCATCCGTTGTTTTTTGTTCTGAGAAGATCAGAGATCAAGGAAATCAGAAAAGTGTCACAGGAGAAAGAGATAGACCCTTTGTACCAAACACTCCCACATCAATATTCCCAGTCTGCAGGAAAAATGTGCCACCTCAAATGCCCTGCAAATATTAACCACAGCATACAGCAGCAGCAAAGGTAATTAAAACTTCTGGGAATTTCAATTCCAACATCTTGGTGTTTACAAATGCTTCTATAATTCATTCACTCCAATTAAGACACACACAATCAACAAGGTAAACCAACTGACAAAAGGTATACAGTAAAACATCCTAAAAAGTATGTGAGTTTTGGGTGGCTTATTCAGGGTTTGGTTGGTTTGTGGGTTTTGGGTGGGGGTTTTTTTGATTTTAATTCCCAAGTACCTACAATAATGTTTCAAAAAGTTGTAATCATCATTAAAAAACCGTAGATGATGAGATATTATTGCTCCAAAACAAGATTTCTGTATGTTTCCTCAAACTACTTGTTTGGATAGTATTTTCCAAAGTGAATCTTAGGATATCAACCAAAGTATCTGCAGTCTATTCAGGAGCCACAGCCCATTACAAACACAATACATAGTACAGGGAATGCCAAGTAAACATTTTTGATTTCTTTACCTTCTTCAGTTCCCTTTTCCGAGCTTCCTTCCCTAAAGAGGAAGGGAAAAAAAAAAAAAGAGAAAATAACTTGTGAGACAATCAAATCCATGAAGAACCTTTCCTTCATCAACACTAGCGTTGTTTCTCAACATTTCACTCATTTTACAAAGAATAACTGTTTAACCCATCTCCGCAGTGAGAGAGAAATACAGCATGAAAGAGACTTCTATTTCATGTGTGTTATACAGAAAGAAGAGAAGATACAGGAGTCTCCATGTCTCCGGAAGCAGGGGTGTTTCTATACAAAAAGGAACAATAGGGAGCAACAGTCATAGTGATGTGTGCAGTCATGAAAGGTTTGCTGCCTAAAAGCTGAAACAGAGACAACAGACAACACACTTTAAACACATGTAGTCTTTGTGCATTCATCTGAAATAAAGCATAATCACTGTGGAATTCTGAATTAACTTTATCTGCTTAGTACTGATAACATCTCACATGTTACCAAAAGGAAATAAAACCCCCACAGTTGGACAATTCTCTCATCTAACCAGAGCCAACTGCAAAATTTAACACGTTCCTCAAATTCTAGCCTCAGACAGATTAACTATGTCCCAAGAAGCAGCCAACAGCGAAGCACAAAGACCTTTGAACGCTGATAACTACAGTAAAAACTAAGAGGTAACACTCAGAGAAGCAGGAGCATGCAAGCAAGCAAGCAGCCTTCTCAGGAAGCTTTTACACCAGCCAAAACTGATGCAGTATTTTTTTCAAGTTAGGGAAACTCACTTCAGATTCACAAGTGAGAATCTTATCCTCAAGGAAAGCCTTTTATCTGCTTCCCTAGGACACTCTCTTCCCGCCCCCCCCCCCCCCCCCCACCCCCCATATCCATCTGCTTAGTTTTTATGGATACTTACGGGCCTGATCCGTGGGATTCATAAACTTCCCACTCTTGGTGGATGATGTAGATCTCCGCCCCATTTTTTTTTTTTTTTCTTTCCGCCTCAAACAGAAGAATTTAAGAAGAGGGAAAGGCCTGGAAAAGACGACATGATTTCAGGTCCTAGGCACCGGTAGCTCGAGTATGCTCATTTCTGCTCTCTACCAGCAGAGGTGCTCCCTCAAAACCCACAAACATCTGTGAGGTCCTCAAACCCTACTACAAGCTCAGATATTCACATCAAAATCACCCCATTTTAACTATGTACTACTATTTCATTAAGTACCTACTTACTACTACTTTACTAAGTGCCTATTCTAAATTAATCAACTGGTTCATTTTTCACTCCAAGACTCAAACCAAGAAGCTTCTTGCTTACGCTATGGAGGGGCACACGGGAGGCAGGAATACACATTCTGTTTTTCTAAGAGCATATCAGAGTCCTTCCAGCTTTCCATTCACTCTTATAAAGAGCTCTTCAATCTTTACCTTTCCATTCCTCTCATTTTCAAATGTTTCCCACAAAATTCCTCCTTTCCTCTGAAGAGTAAACTGCCTTTGATTTCTCTCCCCAGCACTCGCTGTATCCACCAGCAAGCGTTCTGCACACACATCCACGTCTTCTCCCCCCCATAGACCACTGCCCTTATGCTCTCTGCCTCCATCACTATTATTTCAAGCTATGTGACGATCAGATAAATTAGTTATTCAGGAAAGAATTATTTCTTTATATATTTCTTCAACTTACAGATGACTACAGAAGTGTCCAAACTACAGCCAAGAATGTTGCCTCTCACACTTCTAATCTCCACTCACCTCCAGCCCTACTTCCCTGCCAGAACACCACCGCGGGAGGGGTGGGGTGGGGGTGGGGTGTGTTGGGAAAAAAAAAAACAAACAACAAAAAGACCCACACAACATCCAACAGATTCTACCGCAATGTCTCAAAAGCCATCTAAAATTAGGGAGTTGATGGAATACACCTTTCTAGTCACCACACTGCATCCAAACACACCACAACCAAAGCGGAAGCATTCACAGGTTCAATCAGAAGTTCTTGGTAGCCTCGCTCCTGTCACCCCATCCATTTTTCTTCCCCAATTACAGTGGGGACTACTTTCAAACCACTAAATGACACACCTCCCCTTACACCCTGAAAAGCAAATTTAAGCCCAGTGTCTCATTTGGTGCTTCAAAGCCTCACTGAAGAGGTGCCTAGCAAGCTCTGCGAACTCACCACACTCGATGCACTGACTAGTAAAACTGTACAGAGCTCTGCTCATGGTTCATACTACCAGGTTATACTCACAGTTAAGCTGCTGCTTTGCAAGAGCACCCCATGATTTGTGATCACCGATAGCACACTTCCTCCTTAGAAGATTACACTGTCTTTTTTGCAAGACGCTACCATTTCTCTCGGGAAGATCGCCCCAAACAGGTGGGAGCTACATCTGCACCCCGCACTTCCCGGATTTCTAACATTTAAGGGTAAAGGGAAAGAGAATAAACTTCGGAAACCTCGATCCCAAATGCTTTCAGGACACAAAGAGCTTCAATGCAACAAGTCAGCAGCCAAAGGAGGAAAACAAATAATCAAGTACTAAATTTATAATATTTTTTTGGCCACGAGGGAACGAGGCAGAAAGTCTCCCACGAGGCACGCGAAAGCCTCCCCTCCTCCCCCAAAGGAGGGAGGGAGGGAGGAAGAGAAGGCTGTAGCCCAAAGCGCCGCCTTCTGCCCGCTTCCCTTCCCCTTCCCCTTCTCCTCCCAGTCCCGTCCCGTCCCGTCCCGTCCCGTCCCGTCCCTCTCACCCCTCCGCCCGGCCGGGGCGGCCCGGCTCCCTCCTGCTGCAGCAGCCTCTACAGCCCCCGCGGCCCCACCGCCATCTTGAACCGGGACGGAGTGGCGCGCTGCCGTAAAGCGCGACTGCCGTGCCGTGCTGTGCCGTGCCGCTCCGGAAGCGAGGCCTTCAGCGCGCCATCTCCAACTCCATGACAGCGCGATGGTTGGGCCGGCGGGCAGCTGGGGGCGGGGCGGGAAAGGGGCGTGGCTCCGGGCGCCGCGCGCGCCCTCGGGATCACGTGATGCGGCGCGGGCCTTTGGGCGCGGCCACTGGCCCGTTAGGCGGCGGCGGGGAGGGCGCAGTGTGGGGAGAGCGCCCGTGTGGGTGCGGGAGTCCGGGCCGGTATGGGCGGTGCTGGAAGTACGCTGGGGCGGAAGGGAAGCCCTTCAGCGCGGCCACTGTGCCCCCCAGCTCTCCCGGGGAGATCCTACGGTGTCCACCCGCCGTCCTGGCACGGGGTAGAGCTGAGAGGCCTGTGGGAAGCCTCTGTCGGTGGGCAGTAAAGGCAGAGCACTGAAGGAGCAGGAGTGTGCATTTCTGGTTGGGTTCGGCCTGTGGGCAGCACTGTGCCCTGTTGGGCCCACGTGCCAGCTGCTGTTCCAGGGGACTGCTGCAGTGCAGCAACCGGGTGACATTAAGCTGGCAACTGAGGCCCTACAAAGAGGAGAGCTAGCTTGGGCCCAGCAGGCACCACAGGAGCCACTTATTTCCTGCAGCCCCTCTGCCATGGTCACCAGCCGCCACCAGCTTTGCAGCGGCTGATGAACGCTTGGTGGGAGCTGTTGTTGCCCAAAGTGCTTCTCCCAGCAAAAGTCCCCAGACACATGAAGAACCAGGATAAAGATATATGGAACATCTTGGATACCAGTTGCACCACTGCAAATAAGGAGCGGGCAAGCAATAAAGTGTGGATGCAGGCTTACAGAATTAACACGCCGGAGGGAGGAGTAGGAAAGGCTTTTTTTTTTATGCACTTGGTACTAGAGGTGGCCTGATCTCTGAGCAGGATTTATAGACCCCCCTGCTCTGGGTGGACACGCCATGCAACACAATGTTGGTACATTTTTTGAATAATGGAGATTTATCTGGCAAACCTGGAACTTTATGAAGGATCGTTGCAGGGTGGGGGAAAACGGCACGTTGCATTAGTCATGAGCTGCACAAAATCCAAGTTAGCAGATGGCCAGCCCAGGAGCATCCCCAGAGCTCTCAGCACATCAGGAGTCTTGTTCACAGTGTACACAGCAGTCATCCTCACCTTGCACCTCCCTGGCCTGTTCTTTTATATTGTTCTCGTTACCAGAAAGAATTTGCTGCAGGGCAGATTTTGGTTGCAACTATCCAGTGTTTCTGCATGGGTTTGAAAGCAGCTGAGACTGCTTTGGGCTGGTTTACAGGGGTTTTTTTCTTCTTTGGGGCTGTTCTTCTTTGGAACATGTGTATTATACAGTTAGAATTTTTAATCCTTTGTCCACAACAACAGACTGAGCACAGAGAGGATGCTTGAGGGGGTGTGATGGGAACACTATGGCCACGCACATCCCTGTCATGTATCGTGTCACTGCAGAGGGGGACACATGAGGCTTTACAGACTGGCTGCTTCTCACAGGGCTTGAGTTCTTCTGTCATGACAACACTGGGCACAGTGGGGACAGTGGTACTGCCACAGCCCTGACTGCTGTCTCCCAGCAGTGTTTGCTGACTTGGAGCTGACCTGGAGGACAGTGGTCTTCTCATGTTTTTCACTTGCTACTTCTGTCACACCAAGAGGCAGCTCCAGGGAGTCTAAAGAAGCATCAGCAGACTGGTTAACCCTAGACTGGCAATGATGTCTTTGGAAGAGCAAGTGTAAGACTGATCAGAGGGATAGAGAGAGCAGCAATGATTTCTTATTTTGTGGGACAGAGTTTCAGGTACCAAGCGGGAACTGCACGAAGCTGTTTCTGCTCCACTGGTTGCTCTCCCTTGCATGTAGCCACTTAAATGCATGCTGTACTTGAATCAGTTGTGTAAGTGTTGGTAATGCAAGTAAATCACATTGATTTTCTTATTGCTAGAGTTGGGGGGAAGAGTTTGGGAAGGCCCCAAGCTGATCGGCAGGTGTTTTACCTCAAAACCACCTTGCTACGGTTGGATGTTGCCATACCCCTCTATGACGTCATGGGTAGCTCTCCCAGTTGGTTGGGGATGCTGGCCTGGCCTGTGTGAACTCACAGCCTCCTACCTCATAAGCAGAGCGACTGGCTGTCACCTGCCAGCCTGCAACATCTGCAGCATCTTCCAGCATCTCGGGCATGATGAGACCTGCCACACCTGCTGCTGAGGGCAAACCAGCTTTCCTGTAAGCCCACCAGGAGCAAGGATCTGTCAAGAGGTAAATAGAAATTGGGTATCTTTATCTTCCTTGTTGTGTATCCCGCTTTCCCTGGCACTGCTTAGAATTTGCTTTCAAGAACATGTGGACAAAGTGCCTGAAAAGAAAACAGATTGGGTTTTATTTGATTCCACTATTCTCATACAGCAGTGATTGGCAGTCTCAGAAGCACATGTACTGAGCTGGTGGGTTTTATTCCTCAATTAGAATGCACATTCGCACATAGAATGTCAGCAGGATCCAGGAACTCCTGCCTCTCCAAGATGCAAATATTGCTTCTCTGCTGGTTGACAGACTCTTGCCTTTGAAAAAGTACCTCTAAACTGAGTGTCCCATGTGAGAGAAGACTGGAGATGTCACAACTTGGAAAAATGATGCCTCAGGTCACCATGTCACCCACCACAACACCTCGTGTGAGGCAAGGCAGTGCTTTTTGCTTCCTCTGAATTGGGTCTCCTGACCCACCTCGCCCAGTCTGCGGCTTGTGCTGGTGCCAGTTTGTCAGCCCCTGACACCCATCATGCTCCTGAACCCTGGCTGTCCCCCTGATGGCTGGCAGACCTGCGCGAGAGCCAGGAGCTGCATTGCCATCTAGTGGCTTTTGCACGCAAAAGCAAAGAAGAGTCAGAAAAGATGATTGAAGTGGGAACACTAGGAAAAAACAAAACAAAACAAAACACCCACGAAACAGCAAAACCCAGAATGGAAGGGTTATGAAGCCAATGGAGAGCTTCCCTGTTGTGATCTCACCCATCTCTTTACTTTCAAAGGCACGATCTAGTTATTATTAATAATAAATATTAATTATATTAAGTATGAATTTGAGTATGGTTGTAGTATGGGGGCAGCTGGTACTAAAAAAGGAACCCATACACAACCCTACTATATTAGTCTATTGTGGATATAAAAAAGAATTTATAGATTGCATCTATAATGAAGATTTTAATATTTTTTCATTATTTGGTTTAAGATCGGTTTTTCAGACAGAACAAAAACAAGTACAGAAAAGAGAGGTCTTACAATATTCATGTATGTTTTTATTAATTCTTAAATTATCTTTCTTCTTCTCTCCAAAGATCAAAACAAAAAAAAAGCAAACCACAGCAAATCAGAGCAGGAGACTGCGAATCATGTTCTTGCTTCTACCTTTGTTTTTAAAATCTGAAAAATCAGGACATTCGGTAGCATATTGTGAAATGCCAAATCTGAGCACGCTTTTGGCAGTCCCACGTTGGTGGGACTGGGTAAAGCACGTGAAGATAAATTTAGTGCATTAATCGGTTTGTAATCGTACAGACACTTGTACGTGTGCCTAACCCCATTTTGACCAACAGAGCAGCAGCTGTGCACAGAAATATTTACCTGTGGGTTGGCAGGAGTTGGGCATTACGCAGCGTAAGAGGTTATTCACAGCCAGGCATGCCTGGAACACTACAGCCGTTCCCTCCCAGTTGTGAGGCAAGGTCATATGTTTGCCTGTAGGCTCATGCTTCTCTTACCTGCTAATCTACTGGGATTAGAGTTTATTTAAAGATGATCCCTGGCTGGCTCCTCAGGCAGGGATGGGACAGGAAATAGCAGTTAAATATGTTTCAGTTAGTCCTTGTAAGCAGTTCAGCGAACAGGGAATGCAGCCCGTCAGATTTAGCACTAAACCACACTCAAGAGTTTAGCAGCCACAGCTGTCCTATGAGCCCTCCAGGTGATGACATGGACTGGCTTGTTGAAATTGTTTTCTCCCATCATGTTGTCATCTTTGATACAGAAACACAGTAAGAGAAAAATCACACCTTTTCACCACTGCTCCAGCAGTGAATATTATTGTCACTAGTACGAATTACAGTTCGAGGTTATCTATAAAGCATCCAAAAACAGCTGAAGCGAAGGTACAAAGTATTTGAAGCGTTGCCTCTCAGAAGCACCTATAAGCCAGTTCCCTCTTAATACATTCCAGTGCCAATTCCCTGACCTGTCACATCTCTTGCTCCGCTGCCACTAAGAAGAAAATGTTCATTTACCATAACGAATCAAAAAGGTTTTTGCGGGCATAGCTGCTCCAGTTGCTGTCACAGCAGGAGGCAGAACTTCAACTTCATTCACTGAACCTGCTGTCTCACCAAAGAAGTCACTTCACGTATGGCACGCTGGTACTTTTCTGAGGCTGCTTTAAACTCAGCCAGGTGCTTCTCGTAGCTTCTCACAGCTGCCAGAAGCTGATTCCTCTCCACAGCTCCCAGGATGGCGTGGAGGATCATTTCAATGCCAAGCCCGAGAATGGTGATGCTGATTCCTCCAAGAACAGATGCCCCAATCTGTGCAAGGAGACTGACGAGCTTGCTCACAGTGAAAGTTATAAGATTGGAGCCAAGGAGTTTGATAGCTACCATCCCAGCTGTTGAAGTTGCTTCTCCAAGAACAATGGAAAAAACTTTATGGGCTATAGCAATTTTCTCCAACTCAGGCTCTTTGATGTCATAGAGCTTCTGGTACAGCACAGGCTCTAGCTTTTCCTTCATGTCACTATCAATCTTCTGGACCTGATGCTGAATCTCGCTCATCACTTGAATGATAATGTCACAGTTTTCCTTGACAGTGCTGCTCTCTCTCATCTGAATGTGGGGGATGGTACAGCCCAGGTGCTCATTCAGCACTCCAGCCAGCTCATTTGTTGCACGGAAATTTCTGGACATGCAGTCGAGCAATTCTTGGTGCAGATGGATCAGTTCTTTCCTTCTCCTGGGGTTATCTGGGTAAAGGAGGTCGCTCAGCGCCATTCTTCAGCAACAGGCTACTTCAAGAGAGAAATGAAGCCTCTTACTCTGTTCAACACCCATAAGCCAAACCCTTAAAGAGCAGTGAAATGTCCTTTGTCTCTGCCTCACTGCTTGTTTTTATACTCAGCAGGTCAAATCCCAAGGCATAGCTTGTAAATGTAGAAATCTTAACTCTTGTTTTGCGTCTTTAGCCAAATAATTGGAAAAGACCTTATGAGACATTGGATATACACAAAGCCACAAAAATAGCTAACAAATATGGAATTAGCAGGTTGGTAAAATGAACACGGGTTATTCTTCACCTTGGAAACTGAAGATGGTAGAAGCTGAACTAGTTCACTAAAAAATGAACCAATGTCATCTAACCAGCAAAATCTAAAATAAGCTGTGGAAATGAAAGGCCTGTTCTAGCACATTTTTGTATCAGCCTATTATTTTCAGTTAGTGGCATCTGATTTTTAAATAACTATGATGACTGGTGGAGTAGGAACAGTCTGTGTCACTATAACGGTGTTTTATGCCGGTGTAACTTATTTCTCCTCACGTTCCAGAGAAAATGTTACTATATAAGCACTCTGTGCTCATATTAATAAACTCACATTTGGGAATTCATACAGAATAGAAAAATTATCTATAATAAGCCCATCCTAACCTGTATCACCTTACACACATCTCCCACTGTGTTCCCTTTCCTGATATTTATCCCCTGTTCCCTTGTTGTTTATTCACCTCCCTCATGCTGTAATTCCCCCTTTTTTGTCCCCATGAATGCCAAACAGCTGCAGACAGCCCTGTGATGTTCAGCATCCTGTTGTAAGCACCGTGAGGTGCACCTGCTCCAGCTGGACGTGTGTGATGGCAGACTGCCTTGGAGCAGCATGCACTGGCTTGCAGGGTGAGCCCTGCTTGTGCAGCCCCAATCTCTCCATTCCCAGGGTGTCAGCGAGTGCTCACCAAGCTCCTAGCACATGGCTGGGCAGAATCTGGCCCTCCCTTGTTGCTGTACGGACCAGAGCGCAAAATTTAACTTCCTCCAGTTTTTTTTTTCTTCTCCTAAACACTTGTGTCTAATCCTTACAGTCACTATCCTTCTCTGAGCTGTCACTGCTTAGCCAGCAAAAGGGCATGTTTAATACATTTTTCTCCATCACCTGCATGTCAATATGCAGAGTCCAAAGTGACTGAGTTACCAGCGATCATGGAGTTGTTCCTCATCACTAAACTTCTGTAACCAACTCTCTGCCACTTCCTTTTAACCCATCACCAGCTGCAACGTAAAAATGCTTTAGCATCCTTTTGACTTCAATGCATGAGTTTCGCTTTGTAACAGGGGCAAACTATGAATGAGTAGGATGACTCATTTCTCTGTTGGATCTTTTGCATTCTCAGCCCTCTTGTTGCAAATCTGGGCTGCTTTTACTCAGCGCTTTGCAGTTTTCCAAGATAAATCCCTTCTTGTTGGTGGTGCCTACATGTCAGTTGTAGCTACAAATAGTTATCTGTAGGAGACTAGCTAGATTTTTCTTCTTAAATGATACCTTTGTGTCATTTTGGTCCTTTTTAGTTCTTGCATTATCTGCTAACTGCAAATCCTCTGACACTGACCCAGCTATATTTTACTAAACAAACCCTCCCCCACAAGATCACTGTAGAAAACCAAAATTATTTTGACAGTCCCCCAGTCAACTTTTAGTCTCAGTGTTGAAATACAAGCCAGCCTGAGGAGAATTTTTTCCACAGTAATTTTGCACAGTACTGTACATTTCTTCCAGCCACTTACCTTGTAGCTCCTTCAAGAGAATAAACTCTTCAACACATCTTTCTTTTTCTTCAAGCTGGAGGGAGCAAAGTACATATTCAGTAAAGGTTGGTGATTTTCAGGGAACATAAAGCCATGTCAATACAAGGTGTGAATTCGTACCAGTCCTGCCTCAGGGACGTTGCTGACTTGCTCTCTGACTCGGTGTGATATTAGATCCTTTCCACTCCGGTGATGTTTTGTTGAAAGGTCATTTGTTTTCCTTATTTGTAGATGCTGAGAAGACAAAATGTTCTCAGAGGAATAGCACTTCAACAAGCATTTTACATACTAGACAGATGTGGAGGAGGCTTTTAGAATCTATTCTTTATGCATGATTATTTAATATTCCAATGACTGTTTTAGATTTTGTCTCTTAATGCTAAAATTACCTCTTCACATTAACACTTTTGCTAGTTTTTACATTTGCTTTCTAGACTTAGGCAGACCACATATATTTCCTTATTTCTCACTATTTTTGCAGCTCCAGGGAGGTTTTCTCCAGAAGCTTTTCTAACGAAACATTTAGACTGCCTACCTGATTTTTTCTGAGTGCTCCTGCAATCAGCTGAATGTGTGCAGGACACTGACTTCATCCTCTTTCCCTTGTGTTCCTCTGGTGGTTTCCAGCAGCATGTGATGAGTTAGGGATCCAGAGGCTGGGCTTCAGCTGGGTCCTGTTGCCTGCCTGCTTGTCATTAATTCTATTGTGTGATGTTTACCCAGATTCATCTCATTTTCTTCCTCCTTTCCCCTTCCTTCCAATTTTAATATATTTCAGTTTATTTCATGCTAGCTCCCAACTTTTAGGTAGTCCAAAGTCCTTCTGTTCCTGGAGAGAATAGGTAGAGTATGAATCCCTCTGCCTACGACAAAGATGCCATCACTGGTACCTCCAGCCATAGCTGAAAGGGGATCCTATTACTCGCTATTCTGAGAACATTAAACATTTAGAACAACACTTTTCATTTATACAGATACAGGATTAGGTTTTGTACTGGGATGTACACTTATTTGTTTATAAGTATTGCAAACAAATACTTATATTGTTTATAAGTATAAACAATAAACATTAAAGCTTGCAGCTATTCCTTGAAATAGTGAATTGTTGCCATGCCTGGATTTGTACACCTGCGAATTATGGAAGAAAAGTTGAACAGTCCCACACAAATAGGAAAATAGACAGCACAGACAATGAAAACAGGCTTTGTCTGTCCCAGCAAGACCAGCTTGTACTTCTGTTTTCATCCAAGCTGAATATCTTGCATGCTCTGGTCCTTGGAAGGATGGACCTGCTGCCCACTAGGCTCTGGTCATGCATGCTGCCTCCCGTCTAGAGAATGGCTGAGCTTTCAAATGAGAGGAAAAGATCAAGCATAAAACAAGTACTCTGCAATTGCCAGCTTGTTTTCCCCTGAAAGCTGAGCTATTGTATTCAACGCAGAGCAGGAGTATCAAACTCCCCTTGTTTTCAGAGCTGTGGGCATGAAAAGATGAGCTGAGAGAGAACACTAATGATTTAACTATTACATTTCTGCAATGGTCAATCAGTTGTGACTCCTCTCATTAACTGCAAATGCCATGTAGTTCTGAAATACTTCTAATATTGGACTGAATTGAATTGGTCAGGCTGGCAACTGCTTCTGTGTCACATTCTGTGGGCTGGAAACTGATTTCAGGTCTTCAAACTTTAGAGTGGATGCAAATTCTTCTCTTCTGGAGTCCCTACTGTATCATTTGGAACATGACAGAAAATCATTTAAACAATATGCAAGCAGTTTTGTTCCTGCTTTGCTCCAGAGCCTTAGGGAAGAATAATAGCTATTGTCCCAGACCTATTAAGTTTGGGGGAAGGACTTTGTCTGGAGTTTCTGTCACCCTTTTTTGCTGCAATTTCCCAGGTCCTCTCCTCTGATGCTGTGAGAGTGGAAGAAGTGGTGTGGAGCCCCAGAGCCAACTCCGGCTGAACAGCAGTGGAGGCTAAAATCAATTTTGCCATTTCACACAATTTCAGATCACTTTTGCCATGGAAGGGAAAGGAGGAAGAGGCAGAGGGTTGAGCTGAGCAGTGAGAGAAAAGTCTTAAGAAGTACACAGTGGGATGGAAAATTGCAACTCCTTGGACAGATCTAACCACAGCAATAGCTGATGAAACATGTCTGCTGCAGTCAGTCTGGCTTTCCAGGGCTCTGGCACAAGCAAAGGAACGCCAGGAGCAGTCCCTTAGCTGCATGCTGTCCCAGGACTCTATCTGCAGTTGGGCTTGGGAGAACTCTTAGGTGCAAGCAGAAAGACATAACTTCTTTAGCAGTCAAACCGGTAGCAAGATGGGAGCCTAAGCAAGGAAAATGTTTTGTGCTTCCAGCTATCGAGGGATGCTTAGACCATCTAGCCACTGTATGAAGTGACAGATACAGGTCACTTCACAGGAAACTGTAGCATGACAAAACATTGCATTGCTTAGTCTTCAGTTGCTTTGTTTCTTGAATGTAGATGTCTGATGCATTTGACTTTGCTGTGTCTATTCCCCACTCCCAAATTACGAGTTTAATTCTGGTGTAGACCACCAGTATATACAAACTGAAGGATTGTAGTTCTCAGGATGATATAAAGTAGATTGTTTGCTAGCACTCCCCTAAATTTACCAATAAACACCAAAAGTCAAGAATAATTCACTTACAGCACTTCCATTGCTTTTCAGATTGCAGGCTGAAGGTCAGAGTCATACTTTCCGCAGCCATAAGAGTAACGATATTTGCAGCTCTTTACACCATATTTTGCTGGCCTGCTTGGTAAGACCTCTGAAAAGGCTGACAAAGAGCCTTTTCTGTTCTTTTTTTTTCAAACTGGGGAAGGGTGGGCCAGGTTGGTTGATAATTTGTAATATTGGTTTCAGAAATGTAACTTTCTGGATGAAAATATATCCAGTTTTATTCCTCCGTGTCTTCTGCATTTCCTCTGTTTGCTTTTCAGAGTCAGACCCCACTCCAGAAATGTTAGCCCGCCTTGGATTTAAGAGTGATAAAGAAAGGCTGGTCAAGGCCTGCCAGGATCTGTATGACTTAGTGTACATCTATGTCTCTTCAACCAACACAGTATTCCGACTCCTCAATGCACATCTTGGCACCAACTTCCCCATCATGTCGGTAAAAGAAAACTTCAGCATTAAAGAAAATCTGCAGCTCCTGGTCAGTGCTTTGAAAGAGATGCAAGCCACCGTGGAAACAAAAGACAAAGATGTACAGGAAAGCATCAGCCACCGTTGGTATGCTAAGATTGCTGGTCCCATCACCTCCCTGCAGGACAAGATCGCTGCAGTAAAGGAACTTTATGAGAATTACAAGGAGGTTGTAGAAGGTATCGTGGGTGCACTCGTCGCAGTGATGTTGAAACATGGCAATGTCCCTGACACAGTGGAGTCGGCTGTTCAGCAGTTATTGAGTTCACCTGCCTTATCCCTCCAAGTATCAGAACTTCTCATGGACTACGCTGATATTGTGAAGATGCTGCAACAAAATGAGACACCAACTGCCACAGAAGGCGGCTCCTCCTCGAGTGGAACATCACAACAGCTCAGGCTTCGCTCCCTACCCTCCTCCTCTTCACTTCTTGTTTTCCTACAGGCTATCCTTCGAGGACACAGATCCATAAAGACAAGCCTGAAAATAGCAGCTGACTACCTAGAGGAGGCTTTCAGGGTGCTGAAGCCACCTTGTGAAGGATTCCAAGCCTTTGTTAAAAAGGTTGAAGCCTGCGTCCTGGCGATAAGAGATAAGCAGCAAGAGGCATAAACGTGCTGATGTGTCAAAAATCCATCTTGATTCCTGTAATTCTGACATAGGAAAGAGTTTAAGCATGTTTAAATACACATACAGGAGTAATCCGCAGCAGCTGCTTCTAATATTTTCATTCCTTCGGAAATACAGGTTTAGTATCTTTGAACATTTAGAGGTCAAAATCAAGTTCTGACAACTTATTATTTGAAATCACTGGCAAACCAAGAGCAAGAAGAATGTAACATGAAATATAGACAGAAAACAAGCTAATAGTAAAATAATTCAGTACTAAATATGTTTTAGCTGCCTGGGCAAATATGCCTCAGGTTCTCAGGGGCAGTAGTTTGGTTTCACAGGGCATTACTAGGTTTTAGATAATTAAATGACGGCCTCTGCCATTACAGACACCTAAACCTGATACACAAGATGCTGAGCCTCAAACTTCTTCATTTAATCTGCTAAAACCTGGAGACATCCAAATTCCTGAAGTGCCTACATTTCTAATGCTACTATTTCTCATGTGCCTAAGTTCTGCATTCCTTGCCTCAAAATTTCCAAGGAAATGGCAGCACCAACTTATATGGAGCTGCTCCGAGAGTGAAGCAGTTCACACAGGTGCTTTTGACTGTTCTTACTTTTGACTGGTAACTTGTGCAGTCCCCTCATATTCAGATCTCATTTGGATAGCTAACTTGCCGCTTACTGTTTTGGACAGCGGATGGTCAATACAGAATTCCAGCTTCCTGCCAAGATCAGCAGTGTTTGAAAGCTGGGGTTATTTGTGAAATGTGTCAGGGTTTTTCAGTTAAATTATTTCATGACTCCACTAAAGTTAAATCACCATGATTAGTCTCCTTGGACCAGTGAGATAGCTTCCCTGACCCAGCCTCAGGGCTAGTGTCAGTGAGGGTGAGGACCCAGGCTGAAGAAGCAAGCAAGGCATGTTGGCATTGCAGGCAAAAAATGTTGCGTATCATTTCCACACCGTTATTTTTTGGGAATGAGAGAACTTCGTAGCTGTCCTGACTTGGGTGTCTAAAGCTTCAGAAGTGCTAAATGGATGCATAAAAGTGAGAGCAGTCTATAGCTAAATCAGAACTTCCAGTTTCAATTTGTGGTGTTGATTCAACCTCCAGCATTACACGTTCCACACCAGCAAAGTAGAAAGGCAGGTAGGTGAATTTCAGTCACATCCAACATCCATGAAGACAGCAGTGGGCTCCACAGACTGTCCTTCACTTCACAGTGAAATGACCAGCATGTATTCATCAGCCACTAAAGGACTGTTATGAACACATCATCAGCCCGAGTTTTTTTTTTTTAAATCTAAAGTCGAACATGAAAGCTGAAGACAGGCCTGAGAAGTCTTGCGATCCTCTGCTGCTAAGTTCATGTCTCAAGGCAGCTTTATGCTAATGTCCCCTGTGTGTGAGATGCAGTCAGAGAGCCTAAGATGGGACCTATGGTTTGGTGCTAGGGGTCGTGCAGCAGGGAAAGTTCCCTGTGCTGCAGCCACAGACATTTTTATTCCCTGGGACCGCACTCCAAGGAGATATGCAAGGTGCACCGTCACCCACTGGACACCAACAAAGTGCCTTTTGCATCCCGTAAACGGACTCTTTGTCACTAATGATAAAAGTACTAAGAGATCTGTGAATAGTCCAAAGTCCATGTGTGTCTTTCCTGAATGCCTGAGGGAGAAGTTGCCTCAGTGAAGGGTGTCACTGCCCTACTCTTCAGAAAGGCCATAGATACCTGCTTTCCTACCTGAATGGGTCCAGGGAGTGTCCGTTTTGGTAAACTAGGCTGAATGTTCCAGTCTCAGCTGGAGAGCTGCAGCTGAAAGCAAAGGGAGGGTTGAGCCTTCTGTACCAACAGGAACATGCCAGTGACTGATTTTCTGTGAATTGCCTGCTATTCAAGTGTATATATCTGGATGCAGGCAGAGGATCAGTCGTTGCAGGCCAACCACAAGAAAATTCCAGCTATGCTAGGAAGAACAGCAGAGGCGCGGGTAGTAGAACCAGTGTTCTTGCTTCTTGAAGCTGAAAGAAAGTCGAGAGCAGGTATTTAGACTTCTTTTGGCTGCCTAAAACTTCCTGCAATTGCTAACACAGCCTTTGCCGGGATGAGCCATTTCCTCAAGTGTCTGTAGCCGGGATACTCCTAGTGTGTGCTTTGCCAAAGGATACCTTTCTTCCTTTCTGCCACAGGACAGAGAACATGCCTAACGCAGCAATAGCTTTGTCCTGAGGCTTGAAGGGTAGCAGCCTTGCAAGCCACCAGAATAACTATCTGAATTCAAGCTGCCTGTAAGTCTCACCCAATGCCCTTGCAGTGCAGTAGGAATGCTGAATACTTGTGTGCTACAACATCCTTGCAATGGCAGATGGGATAAATGGAGGCTGCAGAGAACCCCGAGACCTGTTGTGTGTCACAGATGTATTCATCTCTAGTGAGCTGCAAGGGTGCTCCCAGGTTTCACAGCAAACATGAAAACTGAGCCACGTGGCTCTTGGAGGCAAACACAGCGGGCAAGCTACAGATTTGGCCTTGAGTGTGGCCCTGTGTAGGTGCAGCTGCTGAGGGTGGCTTGGGGTACTTGAGGCCAACCTGTCCTGCATTCCCTGTGCATGAAGGGCCATATACAGTACCTTCCACGAGCTGGCAGCGGTACTTGCTGTAGTTTCCCACAGAGTGCAGATGCAGCCGGTTACCACGCTGCGGCCGAAAGAAGCTTTTGACAAGGAATATCTCGTAAGGGGGAATGAGAACTTCCTTCTCAGATGTGTAGTAAGAAAAGCCTTGCATAGCTGCTCCCAGGCAAGTGGTCACTGTGAACAAAGTTTCATTCCCAAACCTCTGGGCTTCATTCCAGAGGCGGGAGGTGGAGGTGAAACGGCCAAATCGCACTCTGCTGCCTGCTGTGGCCTCGATATACAAGTCTTTTACTCCCCTGTGCACATGGTAGCATTTACGTTTTCCCATGCTCTGCCATCGCTTCATTATCTGGATAGCAGTTGTTAGGTAAAAGTGAAAATATTTGAAACTGAAGTTGTGTCTGTAGTGCTCTGGAGAGCTTCCTGCTGTAGATGTGGCCCAGTTCAGCTGAGTGTGCAGGGAAGAGTTCATAGTGTAAGCCATAAGGACTATGGCATGGCTCTCATGCATCTCCCTCAGGAGACCTACGGGGCTCTTTAACAAAGCCTCCTGAGCCTTCTTCCAGAGACTCAGATAGTCCTTGTTAGTTGCAATTTCCTTTTGGAAATAGTCTCCTCGCTCCAGTTCTTCCATCACCTGCTCTCTGCACCCCGGATACTGGTCATCAAAGGAATGCAGAGCCATGTCCATCATTAGGTGGGACACAGCCTGCAACATAAAAGCAAATGAAAGTTAGCATCAGAAGTGTGAACTTTCTGTGTATCTCTATGGATGCAAGCCAGGTTTTTCCCTACCCTCTACTTGCTTCTTTGTCATTATTGGCAGAGTAAGCACAGCAGGTAGGCATCTTTGACAAGCCTTTCCTGAGCAACCTCAGGTTATTGCCCAAGTCTCACCTCAGGCAAATGCCAGCCAGGATGCCAGCGTTCTTATTTTACGTGGATCAGTGTCATTAAAAACTTCAGGAGAGTTTGCCCTTCAGAAAGCGAGGGTATAAAGCCTGCAGGACAAATTCATGGTCATTGATTTCAATATTCTGCTCATGATTAGTAAGTGGTTTTGAAGAGGAAAAGAGTAAGTAAAAAATGTGATCAGGGCAGTGCAGCCCGAACACCTCAGGGGTGAATAACTTCGTTCTGTTTTGTACATGTTTTGGCTCCAGTGCATGATGTTCAGTAAAAGACAATCTAGGAGCACTGTGCCAAAACTTCTGTTCATCCAGTTTGTCTCAGTGAGGCCAGCTGGACCTGTCATGTAAATAAACATTAAACACATGTGTAAGGATTTACACAACTGGGTAACAGGGAAATGATGTCTGATAAATCCTGTCTATGAAATAGCATGCTATTTATCTGTTTCAGGAATTTTTAATTCATAAAAGTCTTGCACAGTAAGACCTAAGAAATTATGTGATTTATGACATCGTTCTTTTTGCTTCTTGAGACTAGTCAAGTACCATAGTCAGTTGACAGTTGAGTTCTACACATAGATATTTACCTAATCTCAAACATTCATCCTAGACACATAACCAAATCAATACCTTTCTTAGCCTCTGAAGTTATACTGGCCCATAAACTATACAGGGATTCAGTTTATTTCTCCATGATACCGTAATTGCTTTAAAGGAAAACTAAAAGGCAGTCACAAGGAATAGAGCAATGTTGTCACAGTCCCATCCAACAACACACTGCTTTTGTCAGACCCTCAGCTGAGACAGGCTGGAAAAGGAGAGGAACATGAGATGTATTCACAGATACAACCTGGGAAACCATCTGGCTCCAAACAAGAGGAAATCTCCAAGCAACTAGTTGAAAGAAATTTGGACAGGTAAGAAATGGAACAGAATAATTGAAAGGAGAAGAGTTTCAACTGAACCCAAAGCTCCTTAAAGAACATGTTTCAAAGGAAAAAAAGAATAAAAATAAAGGGAGTTATTTCAGTGGAATGAGCAATTTCACCATTTCAAATAAAGAACAGTGTTTAGCCCCTCTTACCAGCCTTTGTAAGAAGATCAGCAAGAGAAGTCTGGCCAGCAGCACTGGCATCCTGGAGTCCACCCAAGACACTGTAAAGAACATCGAGCTCAAGTAGAGGTCACTTAAATCTGTTTCTTTCCCTTTTTTTCTGGAACTGGAAAATTCTGCAGTTTGCAATTTGCACTCAGGTTTTGGTGACGATTCTTCAACCAAAGAGTCAGATTCTTACAGCAATTCTGAAGTCATTATCAAATCCAACAGGCAATTTACTGGTAGAAGTGTGCCCACAATCCATACCAAAGCATCTGATTGCACCATCTCCAGCTAATGTAGAAGTCCTTCACCTTGATAAATCTCTTAATTCCAAGTTTTCTGGTGTTCTTGTTCTTGCGAAAAGGAAGAAAACTCCATCTTGGAGAAGTCTAAAGCAGTTCTTTCCTCAGGACTGACGGACGTGTCAGGATGAGCTGGAGAGCACTCCTTGGTCAAGAGTGGCAAAAGCCCCTTTAAAGAAGTGCAGAGCTCTGATAAAGCCAACACAGAAATGCAGGGTAGGTCGGGAACCCATCTGGAAGCAGAGATAATGTGACTGTCCCGCTCCTCCTTTGCTCCCCCTGGTTTCTAATAATGCGCTGCAGATCCTACACATACACCACTTCAGAGTGGCACCTCGTTAAACTGTTTACATTAAATACATTCAGAACGAGTGTGTACAGATTCTATACAGAGACTAACCCCTCTAGCAGCTGGTCTCCAGTCACGCTTCCCAGTAAAGGGCAGTGCGTTACTCACCTGTGAAGTCCCATGGCCTCTGACAACTCTTCTGCATGGAAGAAGAGCCAAGAGAAGGTGTCAGGGCCTCATTCTGACTGCAGAGAAGTAAAATCCATTTCCCATTGCCTGTCAGTGACAGTCTGGGTAAGGAGCGCATCTGCAGTCATGGTGTGATTCCCTGAGAAAAGAGACGTGTTTGTGCAGCTTCCTGGGTTCTGTGGACAGAAAGCATTTGCTATATATTGCTGAGATAGGGTGAGAGATGGCATAAGGTCTCATACTGGGTTCCTTTCAAAGTGTCTGTAACACTGCACCAGCTGATGCTGCTGAGAGTATCTGCAGCCACTGGTGATTTGAGACAATGACCTGAAGGCTGATGCAAAGTCATAAACGCAGCCTATCTACTTCTCCTTCTTGGAATTGCTCTATCATCTTGGGTTGTATTTCGACTGCTAAAAGTGACTACAGAGAAGAGGTTGTGAATTTATTCAGTGGCTTCTCCTCTTCTATCCATGTAGAGATAAAAAGGAGCTAAACTGTGAGGCTCCAGCAGGAACTTGACATTCAGGATAAACAGCTTCATTAGCATGTCAATTCAGCGGTATATAATCCAGTTGCAGATTAAGCCCCTATTTTCCCTTCTGGCCTCTTAGTGTGTGTTGCAGTATGAAGTGAATGAGGAAGAAATCCCACTGAATTTGCATTTTCAAACATTTCTAAAGCAACGTAATGTACTATTGCATGGAGATAAATTTTCCGTTTATGACATGGCGATAAATATAATGGCCATAAGATGGCAGCAGAGAATTTATAATGGTACTTAAATCTGCACTGATCAGGTGAAAATCGAGCTCCTCCAGTCCAGCAGTAAATCTGTAACCTGATTTGCGCACTCAGATCCCCAAAGGCCACAATGACTTCAGCTCATATAAATATCTGAGCCAATGACATGATCAAGGCCTTCACGTGCAACTTCTCAGAAAACATATTTACTGAAAGGGAGGAGAAAGTGCACAGCTAATATAAATATGCAAATATAGACAGGAAGCTTGATTTTCTTTTTTAGCAAGTAAAACCATACAACAGCAAAACCCCTAACTTGTTAGTACAACAGATATCAGGATTTCACTAATCTCTCTAGTACTTTTCCCAGCAAAATTGCCACTGCTTTCAATGAGCACTTTGTTCATTTTTACTAGGTGGCATTCAGAGGGGAGTTTTGCTGTGAGCAGCACAGCCCCATCAGCTCATGCCCATAGGGAAACCAGTCCCAGGTGTTTGACCAAGACAAGCAGAGGTACTTACTGTCTTCTCCTTGGCCAAGATCTACATAGCTGGTGCAAGTCATGGCAGCTGGCCAAACAAGAGATGCTCACACTCACACTAGCAGCCACCTCTGTGGACTTATCCCATGTCCTTACTTCAGGGCGAGGTCTTTCCAAGAAATGCTGAACTCAGGAAAAGCCTGGCCCTCCTCTCCCTCACTGTCACAATGTACTGGGATCATGACCTGAGTCTCAGTGCAATCACTTCTGATCCACACTGGGGCACAGGAGGGGATGCACCTGGATCCTGCTCCTACATGGGAGCAGACTTTACCTTCCAGGCATCTCTTCAACTGCAGATAAAGTTTGTACAGAGGAACAGAGAGTAGCAGCACACCAACCTGCTTTACATAAGCAGTATTTATTGCAATCAGCAGCTGGGGATGGCTGCACCAGCTTACACACAACCAGAGGTTCGATCTTTTTTAGTCTCCTGAGGCTCAGCAGTCCCTGACCTTGGAGATGGGATCTGCCTTCTGCTGCTCAGGGAAGGAAAGCTAACAGAGCACATCAAGAGAGACTGTGCAGAAAGTTGCTAAGGTATAATATTCATACAGGAGACAGAATGAAATAGTGCAGAAGAAAAATGATATGTATATAAATACACACATATGTATTTTATATATTATGTTAGAGAGACACAAGCTGTCTTGAATAAACCAAGTGCTGACCCAACTCAAATCCATCCTTGAACTGATTTTCTTTTAGTTTATTTCATAAAGTTTATTGCTTTTTGTTTGTTTGTTTGTTTGCCTGTTTTGTTTTGTTTTTTTCTGGAACTGTTTAGACACTTTTAATTTCAGGCATAAATACTAAAACATCAGAAAGGAACAGATTTTTTTTTTTGTTCTGCTTGGGTATATTCAGTTTCACCAGAAACCAGTTGTAACAAAAAACAACTAGAGATTTCCAAGTTGCCTTTTACAGACAGTCACAGAATGCACCATACAAAAGGAAGGGCTCATCTACAAGGACTCCTCAAACACGCGTTTGGGGATTTATCTGTTACTGATACACAGGCAAATTTTGTGACAAAATAATCAGAAGAATGTACCAGAACTGGGTTTCTGGCTATGTGGTAGTATTTCCAGTCTGTACTTACAGAATGATCCTACATTGGCACATATTTACAGTAATTATTCCACCTAAAGATATTGAAATTTCCCAGTCCTTATACCAGGAGACAGCAGCTCCACTTTCTTCCTGGTGAGCATCCTGGGATCAGATCTGTCATATATATATGCGTTATGACATTCTCCTACAATCTTCCTGTATTGTGTAGAAGAGGACAAAAGCTCTTGTTATGTTTCTAAGGCCTACATTGATTTTTGTGAGAGAAACCACAGAGTTTTTTTCACCTACTGTGTCACCGGGATTCAAATAAAAGGTGGTAAGACAGAGTCTTCTCAATCATTTCTGGTGAAGCCCAAAATACCACAAAAGGTGACTGAAGAGAAACATTTCTGAAGAAAGGAAGAAAGCTAATGAAAGCTCAACAAGTGGAATAATTACTGCCTTGTTGTTCTAGCTCGTTAGGGAGACTACTGAAGAAGGCCACAGTCTAGATAATTTTCTTCCCTTCTTCCCACCCACAATCTTCCTTCTCCTGTGGGGTTCAGAGTGTTCCCAAGCAAAATGAAGGAAGTGACCATCCCATCCTTAGTATCTCCTGAAGAAATGGTTGTAGGCCATGGGAAATCCTATTTGCTCAGAGAGATAGTCACAGGGTGGGTAGTTTTCACAATGCTCATGCATCTGCTCCATTGGACTTTTGTAATATTGGGAGTACCTGGAGGAGACAGAGAGATGCAGTTCTGCAGATTCAGTTGATGCAGTTGGAGAGGTTTCACATGCCGGACACTGACATGAGAAGAGTGATTCCACAGAGTGCCCCAACAGGGGACTTCTCCTGGTGAGTTACACATCTACTGACAGAGGGATGGACTACTTGATTAATAGTATGAAAAGTTGAAATTGAACCTAACATGAAGCAATTGATCTTGAAGTTTTATCAGCAAAGGAGACCACAGAAGCAGTAAGGGTCTTTTTTGTCCCCAATCCCATTTCCCAACTACCCAGGAATCTTTTTGTTGTTGCTGTTACTATTATTTATTTTGTTACATATTTATTTTATTTTTTCCTGCTTACCTTTATTTGCACCCACTTGCTGCTCACTTTCCCGCTAGCTGCTATTTTCCTTTAGCTTAAGCTGTTTCTTCTCATCATCCTCACTTTTCTTGTTGACAGCAATACTATCCCCACTCAGTTTTTGGTTTTGCCAGGCTAAGCAAGCCCAAATCTTTTTGTCTCAGCTATACACTCTGGACGTCCTTCTCAACTCCTCTTCTAGGTTTAGTCAATCTTTCCTGAAGACTGTACACACAGCTACAGGAGTTCCACCAGTACCTCATGAATTGTTACTGTATTTCTGCATTAGAAATGCCCTGCGGCACCTTTGTTGCATCCATATTTCCAGAATAACTTTACCTCATGATCAAATAATATGCTGGGATGTCTGTCTACCTGAGTCCTTCCTGATTAATGATGATAGCAGAAGCTACTTTTACGATGCTCTACCTATGAGGGGGACAATACAGTTGATGCTACTGATTTTCATTTTGGTTTTAATCACTGCAGGTTTCAACATCAGCTAGTTCATCTGCTACTCTAATCCTCTCTTCTACAGATGGAGCCTCCCAGTCTTCTATTATCTAAAACCAATATTGTCCTTCCAGTCCAAAGACAGATTGAAAAAAAGTTCTTTTTTGCACAGGCCTACATGAATCAGTGGCTTAACAACCTCCTCCAGGAAATCTGTGAAGAACATTCTTGCAAGACCTCATATTTCTCCAAATGTTTATATCTAGGATTTCTCTAAATCTTTGTGCCTAGGATTTCTGCACAAACCTATGTAAGGTCTACAGCTTCAGAAAGAACAGCTATTCTGATCTAGTCTCATCCCTGCAACAGAGCTGTGCTTCCTTTGTAGGGAGCCAGAGGCAATGGCCAAGGCTCTGTGATGCTCATTATCCTGGAAACTGGCTTTGATGACCCTGCAGGTTAGAGTGGTTTCTAACTTGTATCCTGCTGTCCCCATGGCTAGCCCAGACAGCTAGTACTGTCTTCGTCCCTGGGAGGAATATCAGAGTCCAGCTATGAGATCTTGAAAGGATATTTATGTAAAAAGCCCAAAGCATTTTCTATCAATAAGTGTCTCCTAAAGCCTTTTTGCTTCAACACATCAAGGTAATAACATAGATGTGCAACAAATTAATGCCCCATCAAGTCCTGTTGCCTTCCCACCCACTCTTCAGAATGGGTCCAGAGTCCAGCTCTCAGCCTGACTCATGAGTTGTTACCATTCAGAGATGCTGAATCTCTTCTGCCTCTTCACAAAGGCATTGGCAACTTCCTTTTTGATCTTGATGCCTACCAAGAGAGAAAACAGAGCTTAGAGATGCAGGGCCATGTTCCACAAAAAACAGACACCAGTCTAACCCCTGAAAATGAAGTGTCTACTCTCTTCCCAAGCAGATGACTGCCACGAGCCATCCTAATTGCCCGTTCATCTCTTCCCACCCCACTGTCCACTCAAAGCCCAACAGCTGGGCTCCCTCCTCACTGCAACCTGCACATCTACATGGACCAAGGGCTTTTTCTGTCATAAACTCAACTCCTTTATCACACAACATGATCTGAGTCCACAGCAAATGCTCAGAAGGCAAAGTCATGACAGCATAAAATATGAATAAGGAGAAAATGAAGGGAATGGCACCTTCTCTCCCTAGCCTGCTTAACTTCAGTGTCTTAGCTTCCTTTCTAATTTTGACTCTGAGAGCCATGTGGGATACCAGCCACCAGGCCTTAAAAATGCCTATAATGAGCCATAAGCAACAGGTTGCACATGGAAATACTGATGCTTACACATTCAGAATTCCATGAAAGGTGAAGGGTATAAAATAATGACAGTAAACATCATCCAGGGTGATATACACCCAGGCAGTACAGAGGTCCTGGTGTTCAGAACTAAGAGAACATGAAAGGTCTTTGTGTCATGACAGCATTGGCCCCTGGTCTCCACTAACACACTGTGTCAGTGCTTATTTGTCCCCTTGGATTTGTGGCTGCGCAAACAGCAGCATGCTGTGGAGCACTGTACAAAGAGCAGGTAGAGCCACTTTGCCCCTCACTTCCAGCCAGGGCTCAGCACAGGCCAGCCCAGCCCCTCCCCGTGGGATGGATCCTCACCAGCAGAGGTGTGCATGGATGGTGGCACACCAGCAACACAGGAAGCTGCACACCAGTACATGTTTCTGCAGAGAAACTGGCAAACCTTTGCTGTCACTGAGGGACAGAAGTTCCTAGGACCTCTGCCTGTGGGCAGACAGTGGGGTTTGTGCCCTTCCCTCATCATTGTGGGGTGTTTGATCGTGTTTTGGTTTGGCAGGTTCCCTCTCTCAAGCAAGCTGGAGTTTAGTCTGGATCAAAATACTGACAACACAGAAACTGCCAACTAATGAGCTGTCAGAAATCACCACCTTTCTCTGAACACTTTTGCATCTTTTTCTCTTTCCTCGTCTGTGTTTGTATTGGCTTGCTGGAGAAATACCAGCATTCACGCTCCCCAGCAGTAATGTATCCTTTAAGGTGTGAGAAAAGGGAGACAGGGAAGAACAAGGGGGGCTTTCCATACAGCTTTCTACCAGGATCAGCTTGCTGCAAAAGCTGTGGACATGCCAAGATGTGCAAATCCCCATGGCCCAGGTGACCTGACAGAGGAGGGGATGCAGGTCCCAGCAGTAGCTAAGGCAGGCGCTAGCGTTCAGGCTCTCCAGCTTGCGGGATTTGGCAGGGATGTCACAGTGTATCTTCAAACCTGTCTGCTCTGTGATCCTGTACACCAGACTGGCCGCTCAGCTGATCCAAAGAAACAGTGCCTGGAGGTCTTGGGGCAGGTTCTGGTCTCTTAACAGTCTGGGGACACAGCAGCCTCTTTGGATAGGTCTTTGAGGCCAGGGGAGACTGGCCATGTTGCTCCACCCACATCAACCTGTTTCACAGATGGGAGATGCATCCCCCTGCCAACAACCCGCAGGACTCATGTCTTGCCTGGAGGCTGCTCAAGGGTTGTGGAGATGCAGACTATGGCACTAGCACACCCAGAATGATGCTAGGCTGCTGGTGCAGGGAGGCTGACCTCCCTCGTGTCTCCAGCCCCCATGGCTGTGAAAGGCAGCCCCTCTCTTCGCTGCAGATGCTTCTGAACCTCAGGGACTGAAGTGCTGAGCAAGCAAAAAGGGGGCATCTCAAGGGACTCAGCATGGTTCTTGTTCATCCCTTGAACCTATCCAGGGGAAGAAGGGAAGTGGATGCAGAAGAATGGAGCTGAGCATTGGTCACAATGATATACTCACTGTCAGTGCTGGGAGATCCAGAGGGGTCTTTGAGATCTGGAAGATGAACAGACAGAAGGAAGTTTGTTTCTGAGTCCTCCTCCTCTGCTCCACTCTGTAACTGAATCCCTCTGCCTACTGACTGGGTCCAGCTCCTCCCATTTTACCAAAAGGTCTGTTCCTCCCAAAAATGGTTTTATTAACACCCACCATTTAGAGATAGACTTCACCACAGCAAAATTCACCCATTATGCCTGGATTTGTTTAATTTCAGCTTCCTCTGAGCCAGATTAAATGGCACAATAAACATATAACCACTGTGGCAGCTGGAGGAAGACCTTCCTCCTCCCTCCCCATGCTTGCTAAGAGTAGGGACAGCTACAGCTAGGGGACCATTTCAGCAAAACCTCAGATTTGGACAGAACCTGAAAATAGCTGAGTATCTCCTCTATCTTTGGAAAGAGAGGTTTCCTTAACACTAGGGAGAAATTACAAGCCACTGATAGGGAAGAGAAACAATGACAGAAATTAGGAACATCTCTGTCCCCACAGCTCTTTGTCTCAGGGTTGAGGTACCTGGCTTACCCAAGGGAAGCATCCTCTAAGAGAAATGGAAGGTCTCCTAATCTTGGTTCTTCCACACTGCCCTATTTCACAATTTTTTTCTTCTTCCACTATTTCCCCACACCTTTTTCAACAATTTTCCACCCAAGTCAACAGGTATTTGCATAAGTGTATTTATGGCAGAAAGAGGACCCTAGAGACCATAAAAAAATAACAACTGTGCTTAAACAAAAGCTTTGTGTGAAAAGGGTTATGCATGGTTCTGTTCTTAAGCAATTCCTTGGATTAATAAAAAAAAAAATTAGAAGTTACTCCAAGTCCATTAAGCATCTGGAACATAATAATGACTAAAAAAACCAAAATAGTTACATACTCAAGAGTGAAAAAGTGAGAAAGAGATTGACAGAAGGAAAACACTAGTCAAACAAAATATATTTGCCAGTATTGAATCATGACATATCTAATGCCAAGGACCGAACAAAATTTAACTCTGAATGATAATACAGAAGAAGACAGTGCTCTCCCCTGCTCAGCTTCCCTTTTCCTGCTGTAAAGGGAAAACACTTGTCTTTCTGATTTTTCCCCCTTCCCTCTCTCTTCAACTGTAGAGCTGCCAATACATTACCATCTCTTCATCATGAAGTCACTATCACTAAATCACCTTCAAATGTGATTTCAGTGGGTCAACTCCCTTTCTTAAATCACCAGTAGCAGGCTTTTTTCCTCCAGAAGTTATCCACATCCCACATTTCCCTGCAGGTGAAGGCTCAATTGGGTGCATATCTCTACGATCCTGCAGCACTCCAGGGCTGGTAGGCACAAAATCCCTTTCCCTGTGGTCGCCAAGTCTGCTCACAGCTCAGCCCCGTTACTCAAAAGTGAGATCCAACATACTTTTGCCAGTTCACCTAGAGCTAAACCGGTTTAATGCTTAAATATATTAAAATGTTCGAATTCTCTGCTGCAATTCAACACTGCAATTGACCAGTGGAAGAAAGTCCCCAGCAGTAGATGAGGCTCTGTATCCCCAAGCTCTCTCCCGTCCACCACTGTCTGCCGGACAGGGTTCTGAAGTTGTGCAATGGCTGGCTGTGCACCTCCTCCCCCCGAAGCTGTTGTCTCTCCCAGATGACGGGAGGCTGTCGGCAAGCTGCAGGGTTGAGCAGCACTCCCGGGAACACGTCCCCTTACCTTTCTCACAGCAGCAGAGCACTGCCAGGGCCAGAGTCACCATTACCGGTGCCAGCAGCCTCCTCATGTCTTCTTTGGCTGCGCTGGTCTCCCTAACCTCAGAGCTTTCCTGGAGGTTACTGAGGTTCTCCGGAGATTGCATCCAGGCAGCAGTTTATATCCTGTGATTGCCTGGAGAGACTGGGGCTCTGGCTTGTGTTCCTGTGTCTGAGCTCCAAAACAAAGCCCGTCCTTCGGGCCAGGAGATATTGGGTCCTGGCAGCCCTTTTGACATCCATCTCAGGACTCGTGGCATTTCCAGAAGATTTTATCTGAGGGTTTGAAGAAAAACAACTGGATAAAAAAACACCAGTTTTGTTATACACATGAAAATCATTCAGTTTATTTCTGGAAAGCCAGGGGAGAGACCAGCATACCCTGAAGCAGAGCAGCTCCTTTTGTGTGATGAAGCTCTCTCATGTGGAAAATCAAAGGAGACTAAACCCAATGGTGACCCTTTTCCCCCACCCCACCCTGAACCATTCCTCTGAAGGTAAAGAAACCTATAAAACAGTTTGCAAACATACAGTAGATTTACATTTCAGACTGTTTCACCAAACCCCTTCTGAGAGCTGAGATTTTTGTACTGTTGGGATCTTTCGTAGTTACTTTGAGGGGAGGCCTTTCTTTTTTCTGCATGGAAATCTTCCTAGTATGGAGGCTATTAGTTTAGCTTCTCTTGTCTAAATATCAAATAAACCTTGAAATAAACCTCCACAAGTGTTTTATTCTTCAAGACTTGAGTTGCTTGGTATATCAAGAGCCCTGCATGGGCTCTTCTTCAGCCTATCTATCAACAGCCCCATAGTCCCCAAGTTCCAAAGCCATGTCCCAAATGCAGCACATGGATCACATTTTTCTCCACCTCATATCCAGTCCTTCTTGGCCACACATAGAGGACAGACATTCAAGGGTTACACAATTAATGCCTAAAAATCTCCCAAGGGCAGTCAGAGCCATTAGGGATTGTGCCAATCCCTAGAAACACTGGATTTTAGGATTTTAGTTTAGAGAAATATCAGGATTAAAAAAAAAAATTAAAAAAAAGTTTACCTCTTCTACAGTCCAGGAGAGACTGAACATACATACTAACAACTTCCAGCAAAAGTATCTTAAAGAGCAGCACTTCAAAAATAAATAAATATCTAAAAATAATAAATATTCTAGGAAAGTTATGCTTCCAAAGGAAAACTTGAAAGGATGTAAATATACAACTCTAGTAATCCAAACAGCTTTACTTCTTTTCCTAACTTTTCCCAAGCTTTCTAACCAGCATGTAGTCTCTGTAACATGTTTAGTTATTGCTTACCTTGATGCAATCCCACAGAAATCTCTGGTATTATTCATTATTTATACTGGTAAGCCAAAGGTTGGGATTGCCAGATATTTCTGGGCCCAGACTCAGACAGCACTCGCCCTGTGCTTCCATCTTGGTAGTGTCACAGTGTTAAGTCGAACACAGAGACTGCAGATTTGTTGACTTTAGGGTATGAAGGTTTTGCTCTGGTTCATAATCATAAGATTCACCTACTCGGGAACATGCAGAACAAGTGTGGGTGCAAATATACCTAATCTGTATGGCTTTTTTTCCTTAAAATAATTTATCACTCACTTGTTACTTTGGACAAAACTTTAGCAGCTCTCAGGGTGGAGTTTCCTATGAGAAGTGTTTTCAATAAATAAATCGCATTCCTTTCCAGAAGTTCATCTTCAAAGCCAGCAAAGTCTTGAAGCATGTTTTGCAAGAAGATGCATGTTTCTAATGTGGCAGGTAGATTTGGCTCTAGACTTAATTTCACAGAATAGTCAACAATTTGCTACTTTATGCCTCATAGCCTTTGATAGCATGCCATGAGTATTTCACACTTCTATAATTTGCAGGTGTCTGTGGAAGCCTGGAGATGTGAATATTGAAACCAGCTGTGCTAAGATAGAAGATGTTATGTCTCTTACACAAACCACACCAAGGGGTCTCGCGGCTGCTGCGGCTGCTGACCAGCCCGGAGCAGTATTGAAAGCCTAGGCATGTCAGCACTGGTAGTTTTTGGCCTGGGAACAAGCTCTGCAAGATGCTCTGGTACCAGTGACAACCCAACAGTGGTCACACTCACTCCTCATCAACCTGTGCACAAGGTCAGGCCACATCTTGATTTTGAATGAGTTATGAGCAGTAAAATAAACTTGCTCTAGGTGAAGTGTTGGTCTTAACCCCAAACGCTGGGTTTCTTTTATTTTTTTGGTGTACCACTTGGAGCCTCTCTTCACCTTTGGTTTCTGCAGCTTTCTAGCACTTCCAGAATCATTCCAAGTGGAAGTAAGGGCATGAAAGGGGATTCCAAAAGGAAATGTGATCAAAGTCTGCATCGCACACCGCTTTCTACAGGAGCACCCTATGTCAGGGCCCAAGGGTAGCTGGATAGACAAGATGCAATTTACAGGCTTTTTCTGTTGCTAACACTTGCGCTAACTGGTTTTGAGATTAAACAGACACCTTCTGAATTTTGCTTTCCCAGCTGATAAAAGACACTATAAACTTCATTTTCAAAACCTGCATTTCACCCTGCTTTCTGAACACCACACCAATTTAAGACGTCTTAAGACTTGGAACAGAATTTTGCCAGTGACCTCTCAAAGAAGCCATTTGCAGACCCTAGAACAAAAACATTGTAGATCCTTTCAAACTCCTGTGATTGCAAGGTAGTGACTGTTTTCTGTAACCCGCACCAGATTCTATGATAAACAAAGTCAGCTTCTTCACGGAAAATTGCACACACACCCCGCAAAATACTGTGACTCATGAGAAGATAGTATCAAACCAGAAATTTATTGTGTAGTAAACACCCACTTCCTGAACTCTCTCTGATCTCTGCTACATCAGCTCAGCGCTCGTTAACACAGTGTAGGAATCCATGACTACATGGGAGGGAAGCAGCGGGCAGGATAACATACAGGGACAGAAGCAACTGAATATGTTTCAGAGCTATTGCATTTTTTTGGGAGGATACCCTGGGCTCCAGGCACCAGGGTGGGGACAGGTCGTCCTTTACTTAGTCCTCCTCCTCTCAAAGTAGTGCCTGTAAGCAGCAGCATAGCCATGGCGGAAAGCATACAGTTCACAAGGGTAGTAGTCCTCACAGATCTCCCTCTGATGTTCCTGGGGCGTCTTATTACGCTCCCTGATCCTGCAAAAGTAGGAGAGTTGAGTAGTAAGTGCTGTCACCTTAAATATTGGTCTGCAGCCCTTCCCTGTCTCACAATCCCCCACCAAATTCCATCATCCAGCTACCAAGATGTTAGCATACTAGCTTCTGTGCTCATCACACCCAGGGGAGTGATGTGGCTACAACAGGAGCATTTTCCCTCCCCAGGTAACCTTTTATTTCAGGGCCAAGTAGGGTGGTGGGGAGAAAGGGATGGCTTCTGTCTCAGCCTGAGTCCTCCCTCCACAGCCTCCCTCAGCCTGTTGTCTTCAGTTCTTCTGCTCTTCCCCAAGACCACGCATGGAACAAACATCCTAAAAGGGACCACCTGGTAATGCGAAGGGTTGCTTGACAGCTCACTAGGAGATGGTTTCTGTGATTCAGCCTTTATTTTCATAAGTCCTGCATAAGTCATAAAATGCCTATATCTGCTTTTTATAGATGAGGCAAGAAGGCCCCCAGATGGCCCTGTGATTCAGAAAAGGTCATGCAAATCCTGCCTGAGAGTTGAGAATTAGAACAGATCTCAAACTGAGCTTCCTTTCTGGCCATCTCACACTGATTCCTTCTCCTTCTGTTGGTGTTCCCTTCGAACAAGTTAAGCAGAACCTGCCCAACACATGATGTCCTCAGGCGCAAGGACTCCCTCCCTGCTATGTGAGTTTTGCCTTCTCCCAGGGTTGGCGACTTCACAGGCACCTCACTTCGTGAGAGGGCTTGAGGCCTCTCAGAAGTCATCGTGGCTCCCTTCCCTGGTACCAGCCTGTGCCTGACAAGGAGAGACCTCTCTCCACTCTCATCCTCAGTGTCCCGAGGCCATAACATACCTCTCCCGAGAGATGGCTTCTAGTCTCGTGTCAGCTTGTATGAAGTCGTTGGCCCTTCGCCTGTTGAGGAAGGGATCTGAGAAGGAAAGGGGTTATTCAGAGTAGATAGACACATTTTCAAGGCCAGATTTCAACAAAACCTAGCTTCCACATTTGTAACAGCCTTGTTGTCTGCCCTCCCAGGGAGAATGAAAACCACGATCATTTCATATTCCCTGCTGCCCACCCCTCTGGTTCATGCACAAGCTCTCCCTCCGGCTTGTGTAGCCTGTATGGAAGTGCACACGCTGCTCTAGCTCTGCTGTTACTGGGGTAAAGGCACTGTGATTTTGCTGCTACAGCCCCTCTGAGGGACTGGAGCTTGGCCAAGAGGTAGGTGCCAAGCTGAACAGACCATGGACGCCTGAACAAGTTTATCTGCCACCAAGGTTGGGCGGCCACTGAGTCTGTGTAGCATTTTGGACTAGGGTCCTGAAAGTTCCTTCTGTCCTTTTTGAGAACCATCACAGTCCTATTAGAGAGTTCAGGAGTCTGTGGGTGTCTTTGGCACTGGCTCCCACATGTGTCTGTGCTTCTGACCAGTTGTTTCATGAAGTCCTTCTCCCAGATGGTCTAACTTTTTTCTGGTTTCAAACCATCTGTTCTCTAACCTCTTCAGGTTATTGCTTGTTCCATAGTGAGACTCTCCACCCTTTCATGCTTTTCCTGTGACACTAACTCTTTCTTCCAGACCAAGGATCTCTGCTGCCCACACATCCCACCTGCTTCTTCCAAGGTGCTGGGACTAAGGCTCTCCCTGTCCCTGGGGAAGTACAAATCATGTTACTGGCTTCTGCATCACCTCTTTCCATGCTCATTACAGAGCTTTTTGAGCTATGTCCTTTTCTAGGGTCACTTAACCTGTTTTAGGTGGCTGCAGCAGGGATCTAAGTTCATGATTCTTTGTTTTCCAATTCTCGTTATATTCTTTACAAAATCAACTGGAATAAACCTGTGCCCAAACATGTGAAGCCTTTTTTAAACTCCCTTCCTATTCATCCTGCAACTCCATCTCCCAGTAAATTCAATTTCCCTGAGCTGAGTGGTCCTGCCTATTTAATCTCCACAACAAAGTACAAGGAAATGGTCTTGGAAATGTCTGTAGCACACTTCAAATTCAAGAAAAATGTAAAGCGGTCTCTTACTGAGATACTCATGGGATTCCATGCTCTCATGGGACTCTGGGGAAAGAAAGAGTAAAATGTGGTAAGACACTGTATTGATGGGAGTCAGAGTCTTTCACACACCACAGATCAATAGAACATGCACAAAGAAATCAGAAAAGACAGGTTTTAAGGCACCTGTTTAAAAGGAAGAGAAAGGGTTCAGTGACATGACCTAGCATTTATATGAATTCAGGGTGTTCAGGAGTTTAGAATGCAACAACCTGTTGTCTTCACCAGGACTTCGAGGCTTGTGCTTGGTCTTCTAGTATGTGATTCTTAAGCACAGTTCCTCACCTTCACGTTTCTGACACTACAGTGGATATACCTTCACAGCCTGCATGTGTGCTTAGGGAATGGATTAGCACAGTGAGATGTGCTTGACTTGTAGGAAACAGCATCCTAAACCCTGCAGTGTGGAATTGTGTGCTTGAGAGGAAAAGGGAGCTGATATTACAAAAGGAGAAAGGGAAATCTTCCCATTAATAAGGAAGAATTCATAAGAAGAACTCTTACTGTAGGACAGATAACAGAGGACAGAAAGAGGAGCTGCCTGCAAGGTGAGCTGGAACAGAGAGGAAGGGATTGAAGCATCCTGGATCACGAATTACAATGACTGAAGCTGACAGCTCTGGAGCAGGGCTAGGACAGCCTGACACAAGAGCAGAAAAGCAAGCAAGAGATCAAGTTAAGAGGAAAGAAACAAAGCTGAATAAAAACCATCTGAACAGCCCCAAAGATGTCTGCAGGTTTGGAGTTATCACACTACCCAGTAAAAAAGGTCACCTACCGTAGCAAGTAGCAGCCATCACCAAGACAGCCAGGATGGTAAGGATGATGAGAGTGCGCATTGTGCCAGCGCAGGGAGGAATCTCTCACTGTCTCTCCTGCTGTCTCACTCTCTTCCCACTGAGGCCAGCTGGAGCTCCTGGACTGCCTGCAAAATTAGCAGTGGAATGTTTATTATGAAAACAGAGCCAGGAGGAAGGCCATGAAAGAGCCTGGGGAAGGTGACAGCTGGCTGGTACACACTCTTTATGGAGCCATTACAAAACATCCTCTATTAGCAGATTGAGTCAGGTTTCAGGAAGGAGGGGGCATGCCCCCCTCCTCTCCCAGTTCAGGGCTGGGGGCCATAATTCACAGGCAAGCATGTCACTAGCACTCCACGATCAGAAAAGCTGGCCTGCACAAGTGGAAGGAATTTCAGGGATTGCCGGGGGCACAGAGGGAGAGGTCTGTGCTGATCCCAAATGTAAATGTTTGCCTTCCTAATTTTTCCTCTGATCTGCCCTCTTTGCCCTTGTTGTCCTCTTTCTGGATACACCCGCTCTGTCAGCTTCGCCGACAGAGACATGGAGAATGAGGCTCCAAACACTGTCTCCACTCAGCCCCCTTCCCTCCAGCTGGTCCCTGCTGCAGTCCCAGCCTGCCAGTCATCAGAGGAGGACTCCAACCCCACTGCCCCTTCCCCTCTTCTATTTTACTGCTCCAGGAGTGACAAGCAGCAACTTAGAAGAACCCGTCCTGCTGGAGGGATCATGATTTTTTCATTGCAATGGCAGCAGCACCCAGAACTCTATCTTTGTGGGTCCTCACTGTGGTCCTGGCCCTACACTGCTCCCAGTGCAAGGGACAGCATCTTGGTGAAGGCAGAGGTAACCATATCTCTCAGGACTGCTGCCTCTCTAGACTAGCACTAGCAGCCCTTGCCCCACTGGGCACCAAGGTCAGATGTCAATAAAAGGCTTTTCAGCTGGGATGAATCTCTCAGGCCCTTAACCTCTGGGATCATTACCTCACCTTCTAGCACTCAAAGAGCTTGCCTGGGACCAATGCCATGGACAGCAGTGAGGGACAAAATATGGAGTGTTCCCCTCTTCACCTTTGTGGTACAGTAGTGAGGAGTGAAAGAAGAAGAGTTACAGAGATGACCATCCCTGCTTGGTGAAAAGCAAAGCAGAGTAGCTTGCAAGAGGCAAGACATGGAGGGAAGTTGGGTACCCAGTGCCTGCCAGCCGTCCCCAATGACAGTGGTGGGGCTGGGACCATGCACACTGCCTGAGGATGAGCCTAGGGTACAGGAACCATTGTTTTCCCTGATCCAAGCTGTGGTGACCGACAGTGTTGTCCATGTGTACACACAGGCATCAGGATTTCTCGCTGACAGAGCGCAGATTGAGTGCACTCTGTGTGCAGACTGTTCCTCCCAAGCCCGTGTGGTGTTGTCACTGCTTGTCACCTGCAGAGGATGGTCTGAGGAGCCACATGGCAGGTGACACAGCCAAGAACTACAGAGACAGCTAGCCAGAGCTGAACAGTCCCCCAGTGGGAAATGAAACGTCAGCGGAACAAGATTACTCTGGGCTTTACAACTTACCCTTTCAATGCCAAACTCACAGCCCTTGCCTGAAACCTGTGGTCTCTGGGACAGAAACTGAGCAGGGCCTTCAGCTTCAGACCAAAGAGAAAGAACTGGTTTTCTTCTCTGTTATCCTACCCCATGCAGAGAGCAGCTCAGTCAATGTCCCCCACACCATCCACATCCTGCTCAGCCTAAGATGAGGGGGAAAACTAGGTTGTACTGAGACAAAAGCCAGAAGCCTGCTATAGACACAAGGTCAGAGGAGAACCAAGACTCTTCTGCTCTCCATCTGTGCCCTGCCACTCCGGTCTCTTTAAGGGAATTTTCTGTTCTGTGATTGTTTGCATTGCTTAGAGCCCACAGTTTTGGGGTTAGTGCTGAATGCAGGTTTTATAGGTTTCCTCAATGTCTTGTACAATCTGGGAGCTCACAGGAGCTGCCACAAAAGGGAGGCTTCAGGGAGAGGGTGGAGGAGAAAGCCCAGCAGAAAACTGGTGGGGTACAGAGAGGAAGATGCTGGGACTACTTTGGAAAGAAGGTGAGGCTGCAGTGGGAAACCCCAACACACTTCCCAGCCAAACTTTCTTCATTTATCTATCTTCACTCAGGGTAGATCACCCTGCTTCCTGAAAGACTCTGGTCTCACTTCAGAGGACTCTGCAGAATGCCTGGAGCACCCCCTGCCATCAACCACAGGAGAAGAGCCACAAACACCACTTTAACCCAAATGTTCATTTTTAACCACAGAGGCAATGCATTTTCCAAGAGATGAATGAACATGCCAGCTACACAGCCCTATACAAAAAAAAAACTCCTTTGGGGAACACTTTGCTTTTCAAGAGTACATCTTCCTTCTACTCCCCCTGCACTCCATATTTCTCCAGCACACATCTCCCCTCTCCAGCATGGGCTGCCCCAGAGGTAACACACCATGCAGCACAGTGAGCCCAATCCCCCTGCTTTCTAGCAGCTTCCACAGGTTAGAAATACAGAAGGAGGAACTCAGATGAATTGCCTGCAAATGCAGGAGGCAACCTCCACAGTTCCCCAAATAAAGGGGGATCAGGAAAGCAGCCCTCTGACCTGTCTCCTGCTGTAGGGGAGAATCACAATGTTAGGCACACCATAGCAGCCACTCCTAACATTTTGCAGCTGTGAAGCACCAGCAAGGCATTAATAATGAGCAGCCGTCCAGGAAAAGCAAGGCGGTCCCTGCATACTCACTAAAACTTCGCTTCCACGCCAGCCTGCAGCTCTTGTCTGAGAGGGCAGCTCTCCCAGCGTCCTGGCCCCTGGACTGAAGAAGAGGGGCCTTTTATTTATTAGCATTGATCAATGACTCCTCCCCTCCTCTGTCTCCCACTCTCGATCCACCCCCAGGCTACCACCTTCTCTGTCAAAAACACCTTCTGCCCACAGCCAGGAAACCAGCAACCTCAAGGAGCTGAGCCAAAAGGGAGGGGAGGGAGCCAGAGCAGACATCAGGGGCTAGAGGGGACACAGCCACATCCAGGCTTCCTTTCTGCACCCAGGAGGAGTGAGGGAGCAGAGGTCTGAGGAAAAGCTCCAGTCTCCCTCTTTGCAGCAAGACCCCCCTCCTCTTTCCACCCACTCCTTCCCCAGCTGTGCTCTGACTAGAGCTTTGCTGCTGGACAGCAGACTTGCTCTTCCACGAGGAGCTGGATGCCAGGAACCTTCTCCCACCTCCTTTCATACTCCTTTTGCAAATGTCTGATTCCCCCTCCTCATGGCAAGCTAATGTCAAACTGGAAACTCACATAACAAAGGTGTCTGCTTTGGGAGGCAGCCCGAGAACCTCCAAAAGTGTTAAACCCTATGAGGCAAAGAGCTGGCTTCTTACACAAACCCCTGAGATGCACCCTCACTGCGCACATCAGACCCACCACAGTGCTGGACAACACGTCAGACAACCCGGGACGTGCTTTCTGGACCAGGCTGTTGGGCTTCTGGCCCTGCCTGCACCCGAGCCAAGAGCACACATGCACCATGCTGGCATGCTGAAACCATGCGAGTAGCAACCCACAGCAGCACTCCCTCACTCGGCAGAGATCCACGCCTGGTGCATTCTCAGCATGGGTGCTGGCAGGTCCAGTCCTTCGGCTGGGGTAGGCACAGCCTGGTGGACTGAGCTCAGCAGAGATGAGATGGAGGGGACGACCAGCTGCAGAATCAGTGGCTCAGGAGTTTAAGGAAGAAAATCCATCACATCTATTCACTAACAAAACCACTGCTGCGTGTGGTTGCCTGGTCCAGGGCAAGATCAAGTGTGGCCTGACTTAGGGCCTTGTTTGCAAAATGGAAATGACAGCATAACTGTGAAGTTAAAGAAACACCAAATGATTGGGACAGAGGTGGGGTTTGCTGCACTTTTTCAGGACACCTTATCACCTTACAGCTAACACGTGCATTTTTGATCTATGTACTTTTGCCTCATTCCAAAGAACCATGAGGGACTTCTGTCCAAGGGTGGGATCTTTAGCTCCTGCAGTGCTCGATGAGTTTAGGCCAAGTTCAGACCTACCTGTGGCAACAAGGTGCCATGTTACATGTGTCCTTGTACAAGAAAGGTCCTCCTGGACCTCAGAACCTGAGAACAGCAACCTTGAGCTGTCCTGAAGGTATGGAGCATACAGTCATAAGCCAGCTGTGAAAAGCAGTGCAAAGATGAGGACATTTCTTGCCATCATCTGCCACCCTTCAGGGACAGCTGAATATTCAGCCCTGTGACATGCTAAACCCTGAAAGAAATCAGGATGCAGAAGATCTGGTTGTCTTCATCTACCTCAGTATTGAAAAAGCTTTGGCCCCAGTGCCATCTGGCAAGTTTTTAGTTAAGTTGGAGAAAATGGGCATTAAAGCCAAAATTGTGAGATGGGGCAGAAGTTTGAGCAGTGGAAAGGAAAAATGTTGAGCAATTACTAATTGAATTTCTCTTGGGACTAGTTTTACTGAATACTTCCATTAATGACTGGCTTTAAAAGGGAGTACTTGTTGAGGGAGTTTGTTGATAACACATAGCAGGAAAGCAAGATCAGTGGAAAGGAGGCCTGGGAGCTCAAACAGGAGGAAAAGGATGACCTTGAAAGCTGGAGTAACAGAAACAGGCTAATATATAATAGAGCAAAGGCAAGGTCTTCCATGGGGATTAGCAGTAGGAATCCTGTGAACTAACAGCTCGTAAACCAGAAGTAAACAGTGAACAAAAGGAACAACTATGAACCACCAATCATAAAGGTGGTCACAGAAGACTGATTCTGCGATGTCTACTGAGAATGTGCCAGCAGAGATGGGGACCTGTTAGTGCTGCTGGATAAGATACCAGCAACACCTCAGCAGGAGTCCTCTGTACGGCCCACGTCACCCATGTTCATGGAAGAAGAATTCCTGTGGGAAATGGTGTAGATGAGGACTAACAAGGCAAAGTGATTTGCAGTCACCACCAACATGACAGACCTTCTCACCATAACCTGTAGGAGTCACCAAGCTTCTCCTTCCCTCTGTTGTCCACAAGGTTATTTCATCAGGACAATGGACTAGCAATTAGTTTTTGCCTCCAGTACTTCTCCAGGGCCCGCAGCTCCCATGATTAGAAGTCCCATTTCCAGGCTCTGTGTCTTTAGGGCCATAATCCATATCCATGTGTCCCTCACCGAGTGCCCAGCTCATGCCAGGAAGGTTTCAGCAGAGTGACTGAGCATTGCAGGAAGGGAATAAACCCTATCAGCTCTGCAACAGAGCAGGGTTTCCAAACCCAGGTTACCTAGACTGTAACTGGACTCACTGATCTGGACAGCCCTTTCCAAACTTGCTCCTGTGTTTCAGGATGTAAGTTAGTCAACCACCACGTGGTCTATGGCTTGGGAAGCAATTTCTCAGCATGATAAACAAGTGCTTTTTGGAACAACTAGTTCTACAGCACATGAGAAAACAAGACTTTATTTTTACTTTTTGATTTAGCCCTAAGTAATACGTAGGAACTGATCCAAGAAGCAAGTATAATTGAGCCACTAAGTAACAGCGTCCGAGTATCCACAATATAATTAAAGTCAACAACCTCATGGAATAAGTCGTGCTGAAAACTAGCATACTGACACTAAGCTTTAGAAAGGGAGATGTTTTTTAAACACAGGAGCTAGTCAAAAGACTGTGAAATAAAAATAAATGGAACACATTTCAGACATTTAAGGAACTTGATATACATATCTGAACGTGTGTTAGCTCTGGCAGCAAACTCACTCAGCTATCCAAATTAACCCTAAAACTGGTTCAAAATGTAGTTCAATCTGGGAAAAACACATATTTTAACATTGCAAAGCTAGATTTTGAGAGTTTCAAACATTAAAAGAAAGAAGGAGCACATAAACAGGAGAAATCTAGTTTCACAGCAATGAAACAATTTTTTTTTCCAAATAACTGAAATCATTAATTTCCATTTCAGTGGTGGGGAGGAGAGAAAAGAGTAATTTCATAACAAATAAGTGGGGCTTTTCAAAAAAATTTTTAAACACATATCTTTGAAATGTGTTTCCACCTTTCCCCTCGGAATAATTTTTCCTCCTTCATTACAGCTTTGTGCAAAACTAAAAGTTTCTAGTGCAAAAGTATGTATTGGTTCTAATTTAAATTTATTCTAACAAATTGCATCTGCATATAGTCTTAGGATTGTAAGTGTCATCTTACAGACAGTGTTTAGTCTCCTGGTGGGGAGGAAGGTTCCCATGCCAGCTCACGGATATTTCCTTTCATGCTTCCTCCCACATTTTGGGCCAGGGTACATTTTAAAAACTCCCCTTTCCATCCTACACCATGGCTTTCAGTGACTTTCAGCCCATAGTTGTGGAACACACCTGCACGTTTGACCTGAGGAGTGTCACTCTGGGCACTGGGACAACTGGTTGCTCTGTATCCCAGTGCCAAAGAGCAGGACTGAAAGTGAACACCATGAAAAAGCCCAGATTCTGCCTCCCTGACCAAATCCAGAGGGTGAAAGGATAATTTTTCTTCCACCTGAAGTGTCCTACAGAATATGGGGCTGTGTCCACATTACTCACTACCATAAGAGGAGACTCTAATTGGTAAGCTGTGGGGTTTGTTTGGCTGGTTAGTTGGTTTGTAGATTGGGGTGGGGAGGTGGGGTGGGTTAGCCACTGTATTCTGCTGTTGTTGGAAAATCTTTAAACTATCAGAATTAAGAGATTAGCGGCCAGACACAACCTCACAGCCAGAGTCTATGGAGCTGTGATCCTCAAAGTTATCCTGTGTAATCCATCAGACTTCAAAATGAAGCCCAGTGTCCTGGAAAATATTCAGTCTGTGTATAACTACAGGAGCATTTGGGGTCAGCAGTACAGTTCAATGGGAACTCATTGCTCTCCATTTCTGCTTGCTGCAGAAAATGAGCCTGGATCAAGCCTTTGACTCCAATGCTCAGCACTCTCCATGGGATATCACTGAGTTACCTTCAAGACTCAATCTCTCCGCTTGGCCAGGACTTCCCAGAACAGCTGTGTTTGGCTGAAACAATGCAAAAAGATTACTGCTAACGGGAAGTTCATGAGCACAGTAGACTAAAATTTCACAGAAGCCAGACCAAGGTTATTTAATTCACCGAGTAAAGCAACCAAAGCATTCAGGGCTAAGAGCTAACTGCCGCTTCCCTTGGCTTTGCCCCCACCCACCCACACATGTCCACATACACTGATCAGCCTATTTCTTTTGCTGTCTGGGAAGGAAGGAAGGAAGAGAGAGGATAATGTTAATATTATGTAGATACTGAAAAAATTGGAAGAGGCTTCTGTGTAGGGATTAAATAATCCTTACAAGTAACTAGAATTGCTTGCACTTCAAGTATCCTATGAAAAACTGAGCAAGGAAAAAGTTGGAACTCTGACTATAAACCAGAGTGTGCTTCTGGGTTGCACTCTTATGGGAAAGGGAAGCAGAAAGCGCTTTTCCTTTTCCACCCCCATACCCTTCACTTCACCATATGAGCACAAAAATGTCCTGACCTGATTCATTTTTTGGGATCAGATAAGATTTACCCGCCTTATTTCCTGTCCAGACATGCGGAGTGATAAGAAAGCAGCTGTGGTTTCACTCTTTTCATTCATTTGGCAAATAAAAAATAACAACGATGCCTCTTTTTTTTTTCCACAATGAACTTAGACAACATCTTATATCCAAAATCTGCCAGTCCTCGTGAAGCGAAGATTGGACTGAAACATTTCTCTTCTGTCTGTCTTGAATGCAGAAGGCCAGTGAAATATTTACAAGCATCCCTGCAGTGTTATATATGTTTCTTTGTTCTGTCTAGGGCTCAGTATCTATAGTATCATACATTTTGTCTTTAGTAAGTAATAACTTTTCTTGCGGCACACCGAGCCCCTGGTCTTCGCCTCTGTTGTCAATATCTGAGAGTTCAAAAGAAGGCTAGGGGGTGGGGGAAAATGCATGATGCTGAGATAATTGTGAAATGCTGTTTGTGGTGAGAAAACAGACATGAAATCTGATTACTCTTATCTTCCTGTGCATAACTACAAATTATATTAATGTTCCTAACATCACATGCTAGCCAAGTCATTCAACTTGCTGACCTTTCTTAGTAATGAATTTCACACACTAATTATATGCTTTTTTGATACGTATTTATTGCTTATTTGTATTAAATTTGACAATTTATTATTTATATCAAAAATTTTTTTGTTCTCATAAAGCAGGAAAGAAATTTAAAATGAGAAGGACAGATAAATCAGGTCAATTTTTATTGCTTTTCAATTAGTTTTTCCTTCTTCCTAAAATGGTACTGGACTCCAGAAGTCCCCATTTTACCAGGCATGTCTTTGTCATTAGTGGTCATAATTTCCTTTAAATTATAAAAGAAAAAATAAGAATAGTATGAATGGAGAACAAAGGAGAAGTCTGGGTGTGGAAGCACTGGGAAGAAAGGCATAAGAAGAGCACATATTGATGGCACCTAGATAAGCAGATCATTAAGATCCCAGCATATTGATGCACAGAACCTCTGGACACAGTTTAAAACAAGATGCGTCCTAAAACAAGGGACAGAGTACACCTAAGACATAATAAAAGGAAAACTTCAAACAAATAGAGATGATGGTGCTAAGACTGAGCCATAAGATACCTAGATGAGGAGACAAACGGCAATGAGACTTAATGATAGTCAGAGGTGGGAAAAGGTGGAGACACAAAAGACCACAGTCACTGCCAGGTCCTGAAGGATACAAAGGATGTATGTAAAATGAGCATACGGGGATCAAACTAAAAGAAACCCAGGAGACATGATGAGATCTCCAGAACCCATGCCTTGAATCTTCTATGTGATTGCAAGAACACCAAATAGTATGAACAAATACATCTTGGTGCTTGTGAATATGTGGTTATGAGAGAATTAGTCTGAGTGAGTGAAATCAGTGTGGTTTAAAATAAAGTAACCGTCCCTTTCGATAGTGTCTCACATTGACATCTGTTACTCCAATATTGCAACAGTATTTATGACAAAATGAAGTATCAAAATGTAACATTAAGACTTTTTATGACGTCCTCAGTATGGAAAAGTTTTCATCCAAAACCATCTCACATCATCCTGCATTTTTGGCAGTAGTCTGTGTGGTAAGAAGCTTCTTTCAAAGCTCTTTCCATTTTGGCTCATGGTCCTTTTAGCCTGACACTGGGAGGAAACCTGGGACAGACGCACAAGAAGAAAAGCAAGGCACCGGTGATGCAGGTATGAGGTGGCATTCTTGGATTCAACATCCTCCTTCGCCTGGCTTGGTCAACATTAGTTGGGGTCTGCTGTGCTGAAACTATCTGCCCTTTTTTCTCTCCATATATGGTAAAGGATGGCATTTTAAGACTCAATACAGGTGCTAAAAAATCACATACAATCACACATATGACCCATAGAATATATCAATACTAGAAGTTGCATAGAGCTTTTCCCATAGCAGGACCTTTCTTTAAAGATTCTTGCCAACAAAGACACTTTTGTCCTTCCTGGGCTTCAACTGATGTTTTTTCCTGTCTATTCAAGTAATAAGATCTTTTCATAATACTTCCTGACGTCAATTGGGCTGTATTATTTGAGATTTCTCTTCTCGCTGTCTCCCACCTACTGCACTGGGAAATGTTGCTGTATGTTTATCGGCAAAATACACTGCATGAGTCACATGGTGGGTACACAAGCATTTACAACCCTGCTGGCTGGCTAAGCCTACGATTAATGAGCACACCATTTAATACGGTATATTTTCCTAAAGCATACATTGTATGAAAACCTCTGTTCTGCATATATTATTTGCCAAACATCTGTACACATCTGTAGAACAAGCCTTTCCTGTGTTACTTGGGCAACAATCTGTCTGTCACTTCAGCACATTGAGGTAGACACCAGTCTTTCTTGATGGTCATTTCACTAGTGAACCTGCTGGAGGATGCAATAAATAAAGTACTAATGCTACCCAATAAATAAAACACACTCACTAGTTCCTAAAAACACCCTTGTCTATTTTGAGACCTGATCTTACAACTGAAATGAACAGCTAACTTCAGAAAGGATTGCAGTCAGGACAGTCATTTGATTACAGTCCGCCAGGGACCTCATTAGGAGTAAGGTCCCATTTTTTGCCAAGTGCTGTACAAGTCCCAGAAGGAAGAAACGTGGTTACGTGCCTGTCCTTGCCCTTCCGTAGGAGAAGAGGCCTGTCTGGCAGGAGTACCTTCTTCAGCTGAGGACCCCCTTATCACTACCTGTACTCTCCAAGCCTGGGGCTTGGTGATGACAGATGATACACAGGCATCCCAAAGGCTCAGACACCAAGTTCACCCTCTTTTTCAGCCCCTAGAGCTCTTCTGCAATATCTGATCTCACTATCTGCACTATTGCTCTAACGATAATCTGGTGCTGACCCCTGGAAACGATTGCAGGCACTGGGCTGCTTAATAGAAATCTGCTGTCGCTATACAATAGCTGGGGAGATCCTGAGATAGGAAGAACACGTAAGAAAATAATTTATCACAGGGGGTTTGCACTTCCAGAGAAGGGCACCATCAGTAAAAGTGCAGTGGGAGTGTTACGAGGAGCTCTGTACAGCCACAGAAGAGAGAGATCTGCAAGGCTGGAGTGACAGCTCAGAGCCTGACTTTATCTCCTTCTCTCCTGGCTGAAAACAAGCACCTGGGATTGCTTTGGTGAGGCTTCTGCCTCTTCCGTGCAACACAGCACTGAGGCACAAATCTGACCTTAAGATGCTCCTGAGAAAAAGGCTCCTGTTGGCTTGCTGCTGAGGCTGTTTCCTGCTCATTCCTGCCTGCCTGGTGGCTGCTGTCCTTCAGTCATGAAGTCTGCTGAATCGTGTGAGTTCCCTGAAAAGCTGCTGGGCCCCAAAAAGGGTTTCTTTCATGCTGCTATCCTGCAGCTGCTCCTGTGGTGATATGAAACTCCATCACCCAAGCCAATGTCCAGCAATTGCAGTGGAGAAAAGTGGCTCAGGAGACGAGGGAAAAGGACACAGGGACCTTCTTGACAGACAGCAGGCTGGGATGACCACCATAAGCTAACTCATATGTATGTGTCTGAACTCCACTTTATTTCAGCGGGTTTTGATTTTCTTAGGAAATTAAGTTGCTAATAGGAATGAAATAACAAAATATCCTTATGGGCCTGAAGTGGTAGCAGAAGACATGGATTCCAGTTAACTAGCTGGATCTAGATCCCCATATCAAGGTCTCCAAGGTATCAGAGGGAAAGGAGCTGCAAGCAGGACACTGAGGGCTGCACACAGTAGCAGGGCCATTCCTCAGGCTAAGGCCTGCTGCATTCCCACAATGGAAGGAAGAAGGACAGACCCAACAGTGACCTGGTGTTTACAGCAAATACAAAACAAGGTGAATGTCCAGATCAGCAGCTCTGGACGAGGCAAGGATGTTAATGCCAGCCACAGGGAGCAGCTCTTCCACCCCAACCTGCAGAACGGATTATCCCATGACATGCCTTCAGCTGTAGGGCATGAGGGGGCTGCCCTGCCTGTCACATCATTGGACCCCTGTGACCCCCCTCACTGCTCACTCAAGCACCCCAGCTTCTCCCACAATAGCCACACATCTATGTGTCCTCCTGAACATGCGTTTCTTTTACCTGATGTGCCTTGCTTTCCAGAAACTGAATCAAAGGCAGAGGGGCACCTAGGATGTACCTCCGACCCTTTTCTGTCTTTAGGGTTGCTGATGATCATGGTGAAGTTGAGCCTATGACTGGTGCTGGCTCCAGAACTAGGGTCCCAATTTTGCAGGGATCCATGGTGTAACATGGCAACAGCAGCCCTGGGCAGGAGAGGGCTCAGGCTCCTCACTCTGCAACTGCCCACCGTTCTCCACTCACGGGGCTGAAAAACCGCAGCTATAAAACGCAGTCCACAGCCAGCCTCAGCTCCCCCCATCCCACTCTGCTTCCTCTCCATTCCTGCCCTACTTGGCCAGTGGGACACACCACGGCACCAGCCCCATCCCCTTCTCCAGGCTGCCTGTCCCCTCCAGCACAGACATGACACTGACATCTCACCTGCTCCAGGCCCAGTTTGGCCCCAGGGAAGAGCCTGCAGGAGGGTGCCACAGCCAGGGGAGCATCACGGAGAGGGGCCCCAGCTGCTGGGGAGAACAACCAAGCCCAAATGACAGAGCAAACCAGTTTCCAATAGCGGCTGCACAAGAAAGGGGGAAGAAAGCTGAGTTCTTGATATCCTGGGGCCCATCTCAGTACCCTGGAGTCTACACTCTCTATCTGGGAGTGCTCTGGGGCAGATAACCTTGCCATTCCTCCAAGCCCACTCCTCCTTGCTGTTAGTGGGAGCCTTTGCTGCTTTTGTCAGTGACGTGGGGAACAGGACTTCCTGCGAATTCACTAAGCCATCCATCCGTGGCACGTCTGTCTGTCACAGAGAAATTCAGAGACACATTTAATATATTAAACATAAACAAATCAGCGCCAAGCCTTTGGCTGATCGTCACAGCTAGAAATAGAAGCCAACCATTTCAGGGGCTTTGGGTTTGCACGCTCAGTGGATTCCCAGCACAAGGACAGATATTCAGCTAACCCCAACTCAAATCAAAGTAAACGCTCCCACCTGGATTTTGAAGATGGGAGCATGGAGGTGAGTTGGAGAACATTGGTGCCATGGGCAAGGAGCAAGGAGCAGCTCCCAAGCAGCTCATCTTGGGTGGGGTTGAGAGTCCCAGCAAGGATGTGAGGGCATGTTATCAGCAGGATCACAGTACCCCTGGCATAACAAAGCTAACAGTGTAGCTTTTGTGACTTCCTTCCCTTGCCCAACACCTAGTCTCACAAAACCAGTAGCACCATAGTACTTTAGAAACCACTGCCCTGCTGTCAGGTATGTCTGAGCACTGGAAGGGGGGACAGGACAAGCAGACACACAAACCACCTCGTTTCTGTAGGGAGAGCCACAGAAATAATCCCTGGTAAAACAGCTTCTCAAATTCTAAATATCCTGGATACGGTTATCTTTACTATTAAAATAAGGGGGATTTATTGTCCTAGATCACAGAGCCAGACCTGCCAAGAAGGACTCCACTGAAATACCAGTTGCAGGACTCAGAGACCAAACAGAAACCTTTGGGGGAACAGGGCCCTCAAGGCAAGGCAGTTAATCCATTCCCTTGTGTTGCTAAAGTCTTGCTTCATCACCACACTGACAGCGGGTGCCTGGTGGGTTCTCTTTGTTCTCCCTTTGTGGGGGATATTTGTTATTTTTAAAAGGGAGTGCCTGGGGCACGTGCAATGTGACAGGCACCTTCCCTCGGGAGCAGCAGGGTTATGTTTGGGACAGAGCTGCCTCCAGAGCATGGAGTAGGCAAAAACAGAAATAAAATCATAGCAAGGGTCAGAGGCCCTGTCACTCACAAAGAGTGGGGAGGAGGGTGCAGTTAATGCCAGCCCTGTCCTGGAATCTGAGAGGGGCCATGTGGAGTGTTTTGTAGCCTTGAAAGTCTCCATGTTGCTGAACAGGAAGCAAGGCAGAAAGGAGACACCCTGGTCTGGGATACTGAGGCCACCACTAAAGGCATGATTCTTAGGCCACCCTACTCCTGCCTGCTTCTCTGTGGGAGGATTGCATCTTTTCAGAGTGCTTTGCATCTCTGTGTGATGGTGGTGGGTTACCAGGACACAGGAGAGACGCCAAAGACATGCTGTTTCCATGCCAGGGAACTGCAAGATCAAAACATTTGGAAGACCCATTAACTGCTTCAGCATCCAGACTCCTGGATGACAGAACAGATATATGAAAACAAGACTGACAACCATTTAAAGATGGTTGATCCTTCGATACAAGCATTGCTATCTCAGTTATAGCATAAGAAATAGCCATAATCTATTTACCTTTCACTTTAACAATCCCTTCCTTTCTGAAATGCTACTGTCTTGACGAAACTAAAATGTACCAAGCAGGGGCTCATTCACGTTTTCTCTAACCTGACATAAAACTTATTTTTTTAAATATACAAAGATATCTTATTACTAATAAAATATTTTAAATAAAATAATATTTACATAATAACTAAACATTGAAAATAATATTAAAATATTTAATCTGCAAAGATATCTTCTTAATAACGTATTAATAAAATATTTCCTTTACTGCCAGAATCTCAACAGAGGAGAAAGCCTGAAAACATTGCTACAAGATGGGGTCTGAAATCCAGAATGCCCAGGGATACAAGACAGCACTGCAACTGGGAAAGCCACATGGCAAGGGAGAACATTCCTCATTGGGCTCCATAAGGATAAGGCAGTCACTCCAGGAGAAAAGCTCTCACTGGCAAGGAGGGAGAGATGGAGAGAGAAAGCAGTGATCCAGAACGGTTCAGCTTCAGCTGTGCCAAACTCAAGCAACCAAACAAGGCAGCTTTCGATTCATGGCAAAAACCTGCCATTTCAACTTAAAAATATCCATTGGGAGTCACAGGGAGATGGAGGGTGAAGAGAAAGTGTGGCCATGTGGCTAAGGCTTCGGAGATCTGGATGCAGGAGATCTGCGTTCTCTCGCCAGCTCTGCCCACAGGCTTCCTCAACAGTCTGGGCTAAGTTACTCACTCTCTTCAGTTTCTCAGCCAAAGAACAGGAATAATTGGCCAAGGAAAATAAAGTCTTGACTACAATGGGAAGTCATGAAATAGCCTAGGGTCAACACCCACACTGAATTCCAAAATGCCGAAGAACACTCAGAGCATAACAGATTTATACTGAAAGTATCACATCTTTATTTTAAAACACAATCTTTGGGCATACAGCCCTGTATTATTCAGTGGATAAGAAAACAGATGAAGACTTGCTCTTGGTGTGATTATTCCATTGATTGCAGTGATTAATAGCAACAAAACAAAACCCAGGAAAACTGTCAGATCCTATCCTACTCCCCTGATAGCTGATGAGCACACCCAAGGACTTGACATTTCTTTGTACTTGCCCAGAGATCAAGGAACCAGGAGTGAACTGCACCAATGCTAACTATGCCTTCTGGTACCCATTGAAGCAATGACATGCTATCTCAGCCCAGTCCGAGGAAGTTACAGAGGGTGATACTACCAGTGCCTCAGCTGCTGGGTAAAAGGCAAGAAATAATGCTGGTGATGTAGGCATTATACAAACCACATGGGTGGCACAGAGTCACACAAAGCCCCTAACAAGGTGATGAAATGTGGACTCTGCCCTAGGAAGAGAGGGAGGTGGGGTATACAGTACCTGTAATGGAAAGTGGATGGCTCTGGCTTTTCTCTCTGTACATGGACAGGATGTGGGGGGCTCCAGGGGCTGCTGTGATTCAAAGGCTTGAACCCTGATGAGCACGTGGGGAGGAGGACACAGTGCTGGTTGCAGCAGTGACACAGAATGGGACTGCTCAGCTACCATACATGCCTGGTGCAGGCAGGGAGGCAGTTATCTATGGGCCTTCCCTCTAACCAGGAGAAATGTGTTGCTTTGCAGCTCATGGGACTAGCCTGCCTGCCTGGATTTGTACGTATATTAGCAGAGAAGGGAGAAATTCAAAGGGGAGAACAAGTACTTTCTTCTTCAATGTGCATCTTGTGGCTTTGCAGGTTTTTCCACTGAGAAAATTTCTCTGAAGTTTCCTTAGTGACTGAGCCAAAATAGGTCAAAGAGGTTCTTGATTCACAGCCCCAGAAAAAACACTGCTATGTTCTCCTCTCCATCATTATCAGTTCCCTGTGGTACCCACTCAGCACCTTCCCTTACTGACCCTTGCCTGTCCCTGCCCACATCACCCCCTGGGCAAGCTCTTTCCTCCTCCCAACCCAGCCTCTGGCTCTTCCCTACCCTCCTCCTTCACGCTCCTGCAAACCACTTCCCCAGTTGCATCCTTCAAACAATATTTCCCCCTCCTGTGTCAACTGTTCCCACCTCTTCGCCAGCCCGTGGGCTGTTGTTAGTGGTACTGAGGGGAAGCTATCCTGTGCGGAGGTGCAGAGTGACTAAGCCCTGCGGTCAGTCCACCTGCAAGAGAGGGCTTGCTTCTACTATTGCTGCCCAGACTTACTGATTCAGCTTCCTTTTGGACGAACAGAGGTGTCAGACAGACATGCCCTTCCTCCCTTTTTTTATAAGGAGGACAGTGGTTTCTACTACATTTTATGCTAAATCTTCACTATCTCCTCCGCCTCCTGGGAACTCAGTGCTGGATTTGTGCGCATGAGATGCGATCTGACCTGAGCAGCATAAAGTTCATCCTGTGATAGCTATTCTGGTATATAACAGAGAGATTTTTAAAATTTTTATTCAAGGTTGGCAGGACCCTGGTACCTAGCACTGTCCCCAGAAGAAAGGCAGGATGTTCAGTCCTGCCCAGGGAGCAAGCCAAGCAGCCTTGTGGAACTGGTGGCTGTCCTGCTCCTCTGCACACCTGGAGCACCAGGGCTGTGGGCCCTGGGAGGTGTCACTTCCTTCGTGCTGTCAGTTGGAGGCCTCTCAGCATCTCCCCGGCACTGCTGAGAGCAGGAGCAATCCTGACCAGACGCTCACACGCAGAGGCCAGTGCCCACTCCTCTTCTTCAGGGTAGGCACAGATGTCATTCTGGTCCAACTCATCCCTCAGGTCTCTTGCTGCCCGATGGCATCCCTAACCCAGAGCCAGACTCCTGAGCGGTGTGTGTACCCAGGAGAGGCGCTGATGAATGCCAAACACTGCATGGGAAAAAAGAAACACGCCGACCAATAAGGAAATGCTGAGGAAAGGGCTGTAGCATAAACCTCTGCATCCCCAGGGCACTTGCGAGTACCGAAAGGCAGTGCCCAAGAGAGCTGAAGGGTGCCAGTAGGACCTGGCAGCTCGTTTCTGCCCGGATGGGGTATGTGGGGAGCACTCCTGGGACCCAGCCCTCACATTTAAGGAACATTTACTTTTTTTATGCCACATGCAGCAGTTTGAGGGAGGGAACACAAAAATGTTAGTCCCCTTGCTGAACCTCTGGGTCTTTGTAATACTCTGCTTCTGGAGGCATTCAAATCTTTTCTCACCAAGGATGAATGCAAAGTTGCATCTTCCACAGTGCAATCCAGTTCCCTGTTCCCTGGGGTAAAGACAGCAGCTCTCACGCCTCCGCAGCCTCGCTTTGCAGTCAGGCAGGCTCAGCTGCTATCTTAGCTATTTTGAATGTCCCTCGAGGACAGACACTGCTGCAGAGCAGAGGCTCTCACACCACGGTATCTCTACAGTGCTGGGGGGAAGGAAAACCCCCTCCTCTTGAAAGCAAGCCCAGCCTCCCCCAGCCAGCTTAAAACACCTGGGCCAATTGCATCAGAAATTCAAATCAGAGATAACACAAGAGGGGACAAAACCCAAAGTAAAACAACAAACAAGACATTGCCCCTCCACAAGATTCTGCATCTGGTTTCTACCTTGATGCCCCATTGCAGTGGCTAAGCCCACCAAAGCTGCACTGCAGAGGCCTTTGAGCACGGGGATTAAGGCAGACCCCCTGGCTCCACCGCGACCACCGTCTGTGCCCAGGGCATCCCAAGTGCAGTAGTCCGGGGCTGTTCGTGCTGCACATGTCCCTGAGAGTACTGCAGACCAGCTGGAGGAGGAGGAGGCTTTTCCAGCGGCTGCCTTGTGGCTCCCAAGGCTGTTGGTTAAGTGCAGAGCCCTGGAAGGTGCAGAGGGAATTAAACTCTCCGGTGTACACAGTGAAGCTCCTGAAAAGCTGTTCCTATAATTAGCTGTGTACACAGCGAACACAGTCACCAGGGACATTGCTTTTCCTCCCAGACTTGTTTGGAGAACCAGAGCTTCATTCATGTCCTGTTTTGTTCCCCTTGAGCACTGAGGAAGAGTCACGTCGCTGTGCCCAATTCCTGCAGCTGTCATGTCCACACAGGGCCAAGACATGAACCTCAGACACCCATGCAGCAGGCCAACTCCCCCCACACTGTTTGGTCTGGACCACAGAGGTGCATGACACTGGAAACGTCTACGACGCCAAGGCTCCTCGCAGACGTCTCCACAGAAGACCTTCCCACTGTACCTTACTGCAGAGAAAGCAGTACAACTCTTCCTAGGGAGGAACAAGCTATAGCCATAAAAAAGAAGCAGTTTTCCCATTGAGAGAAAGCAAGCAAAGGTCTTGCTAGGATATACAGCCCTGCATGTTCTAGGACTGCTATAAAACCAGGAGTTCAAAACCATCACACACACTGACATGGCCACTGTGAGGTGAGACACCTCTAACCTCAAAGCTCTAGTGGGTGACAGAGTATGGGATGAGACCCTGTGCCCTCCCAGTGCTTTGGAGGGGCTGAGCCCTGCGGTCACACCCTCACACAGCCCTAGGGTCAGAGACAACTGATCCTCCCTCCACCAAGCCCTTTGCGTGGGGCACACACAGGCCTGGCAAGCCTCATGTATTGCACAGGGAATTCCAACACCAAAGTCGAAGCTTCATTCACACTCTTCCAGTCCAGCACTGCAACCTCTGCCCACATGCAGGGGCCAAGCCCAGCCAAAAGCAGCAAGACATTCTGACACTTTTGACCCTTCCCCTCTCTTCGGGGCTCAGCCGCCTTCTCTCAGCATCTTTCCTGTACTTCCGCAGCCCTTCTTCAATGCACAAAAGCCACAAGAGCCTCCAGCAGGATTCAGGCTAGACACGCGCTCATTCAAGAGGTCATCTGGTGTGAACAGTTCTCTCCCTGGTCCTACCAATGGCGAGGGCATGCTTTGCTCTGCTCACTGCAGCATCTCCTGGGTAAGCTCACTGAGCAGGAGAGAAGCTGCAGTGCAGCCACATGATGCTACCAGGCAAGGCCTCCCCATGCCAAGGATTGCTACCGAAAAGTAGTCATCACTTGCAGCTCCAGGACTAGTGTGTAAATCCAATGCACCAAACACAGTGGCAGGTATGTGACCTACCCTGAACAGGCTCATGCTTCAAAGGAAAAGACAATTAAGAGGTCTGCAGAGATGGCTCACTCCAGCTGTGATATGAATCTATACCCTTGCGCCAAACCTTATGGCCTTGTAGGCTCCAGCTGATGACAGTGACATCTCCACTTCTGGAACCACATGGTGGTGGCAGAAGGTCAGTGCGAAATAGTTGCTCAGAACAGAGGACACCCAAGTAAAGCAGCTTTATGGGCTGTGGGCAGGTGCCTCTCCATTTACCAGCCTAAAGAAAGAAATATGCAGCATGTACTGCCCCAAACTCACCTCTCCCTTGACATCTTTAGTGTTATTATCGAGCTGTGTCCAGGAGCGATACCATAGGTTCTCACAGGCCACATGCAAACCAGGGTTTGGGAGCACTGAGCTGTGATAGGGGGAGAACTGAACAGAAAGAGGTGGTTTGCCTCTCTTTCCTCTCCTCCCTTTTTTTCCTTCTCTGTTCTGAACAGCCTCATTTAGGAAACAATTCTTGGCTATTACATTGACTATGGAGCTTCTGAGACCCTGTGTTTCCCACCGCCCTCCCTCTAAGGGAGAAGTCCCTGTACAGGGAGACAGTTTCCTGGCCTTGCCAACACAAGGCACGATCCTGAATACTGTTTTGGTCACATCACTCTTCCTTGGAAATGTGCAGCCATTTTGATACCCCACACCAACTGTTACAGCACTGGACTTGCTTTAGGTAAGCAGAGGAGGGAGGGTAGAGCACTAAAGGAGATGAGTCCACTTACATGGGAGACAGCCTTAGGGAGATGAAAGTCATCTGCTTGATCCACATGGAAGAGGCAAGAGCTAAGGAAGGGCTGGCACCTGTCTCTATTGTACTGAGAGCTTCCCTGCTGTGGCCCTCATCATGGTGTCTGACAGTTAGTTTGCATCCCTTCCAGCTCCTGACTTCTCCCTCTGTGGTGGGGAGCTATGTTTGCCTCATCTGGAAGAACAACTTATTTCTGTTCCTAGGTCTTTGCTTTGGGCTAATCTCTGAGAAAGGGCTGAGGTTTCTCAGCTCTACGCCTCTTAGGCTCCCTGTGCCAAGCCAAGTCTCTCAAGCCCTGAGAGACAATGCAGTCACTGTTTGATAGGAGCATCCATACTTCATGCCAAAGGATGTTGAGCCAAATATGAGGCAAGCCTACTGCATGCATCTAGTACAGCAAAACAGGGATGGCTCACATGCCTCGCCTGCAAAGTCCCCATCCCCTCTATGCCAGCACTGGGACCTCTGAGGGATGTCTGAGGTCAACACACAGACGTCAGCCTTTGCCTCTAATGCAGTGTGGAAATAACCCACGTCTTGCAACTTCCCACTACCCTTTTGCCACAGCTCCCATTCCTCTTAGCCTTACTCTACCTCTTAGGCTCGTTTTTGCTGCACCAGCTCAGACCTGCTGTACCCAATGCTGTTCTGATCTCAAACCTTCACAGAAATCTCTCATCCTGGTGGAAATATCTGTTGATTATGGGTCCAGTTCCATGGGGAATGATTCTTAGCAACCAATCTGACTGGTTAGGCATTGCCAGCCTGGTTAAATTCAGAGAAATGAGATTTTTGAGCTTACTCACTCTGAAATACACAAGCTTTGTCCTTAAGTGAAAGATATCGGGAGTGGTAAATCACACATTTGCATAAAAATTCAGACTATTCACTTTCTGCTTTATTTAGTAAAATAAATGGAAAAGTTCATGTGACGTCAAGCAACCAATCTATTCCTGGTGTCAGGAGAGGCTGACAGTGGATCCCAGCATGGCACCAAAAGCAAAGAGAATGGGGGAAGCAGACCTCTGGGAACTACAAGCTTTATCTCTGATATTGCCATTTTGGTGTATCACCCTTGTCTCCAACAGAGGCACAGAAGGACAGAGTGTGGGGCAATACCAGAGCTTTGGGAGTACTGAGAAAAGAGATCTGGAGCCAACAAATTAGAAGAGATTCCTAGAGAGGACAGACAGCATATATAGCATGGAAATGGGAATCCATGACTGGCCCCTTAATCCTACTACCCCAGGAACTCCTGAGCTGTGGGGCTCAGTGAACATTTCATACACCAGAAAGAGACGACTCCAGGCACAGTCATCCTGTGGGTTGAAAAAGAATCAGAGTTCCTCATTGAGGGCCTTCTCCTCAGGTTTCTCTTCTTTCTAAAACACATTAGAGGCATGAAATCAGTTTTGATGTTGCTTGGTTTCTCAGCATAGTGATAAAAGGGAAAAAAGCAAGTTAAATACCTTGTTATACTGTCTATGCCACTGCCCCCTGCCTGCCACTGCCCCCTGCCTGTCCCATTTCAGTTGCACAACACAGGGTCGTGACACACAAAGCCTCTGTGCTATAGGAAGATAAGCTTTGACAAAGAGAGAATTCTTAACACTGAAGGAACATGGAGATTAAATTGTCCCTCTCCCAGCAGAGACCTCTGGTAGACTCCTGAGCCTTTGTCTGCATACTCTGTTTTGTGGCCATCTTAATAGATCTCCTTCCTACTCATGCCACTGCTCTCTGATCCTCTCTTATGTGCTGCCATCCACCACCCCCATTCTCCATGTCCAAAAGCACCTTTCACTCTGTCTCACCAGCTGCTGTTCCCAGAAAATGCTTCACTGAGACCTTCCTACAGTTGCAGAGATCAGTGAAGTCTTCTTGCTGTAGACTAGAAGGCAGAGGTCAGTGAAGAAAGAGACTGCAAAGACATCCATCTCTGCTCTAGATCTAATGCTTTTCTGATATTCACGTGCAAAAGAAAATGAAAGAGGACATGACATGGGTGGGGAGGAGTTCAAGGAACTGAAGTCATCTTCTTCAAGAGCCTTGTGAGAAATAGCATCATCCTACACGATCCCAGCTTCCTGTAGACTATACAGGAGTCCCCCTTTACCTTCTGCATTCTTTGTAAGAAACGATTACAGAAATCCTGTACACGCTCAACAGAGACTTCATCCAGAGTCAACACATCCTGCTCCTCATCTGGTGCGTGAAATATAGCCAGAGCTGGCAGCTGGGACTTCGTCAGTTTGAAGAATGACACTATTCGCTCATTGCTGTTCAAATTGCTGTCTACCAGGATAAAGAGAACCTGTGAAGGAAACAGGAGAGGAAATGTGAGCAAAACAGAAACCAAGAGAGAGAACAGATCCCCAAACAGTGATCATGGGAAGATTAACAGGCATATTTTTATACAGAGTTAGAGAAAACCCACCATAGTCTGTTGGGACAACACTTTCCTCTGCCACTATCTAACTGCTCCATGCAGTGCATTTTTCTCTATTTCATCAAGTCCAGACTTACACTACCAAAGAAAATGTCTTCTTTAGCCTTCTTTAAAAATACATCTACAGCATGGTGGGAGGGCAGCCTCCACTTGATCTCCACCAAGATCAAGCCAAGCATTAGGATTCTGCTGGGATGATTCAATAGTACAGACTTATCAGAACTGGTAACCAACTCCATGATTTTATTTTAAGATTAAGTTTCAACTGAGATCTTAGAGGTGCAGTACAAGCTTAAAATTTTGGAGTCTGAAATATTATCAACAAAATATACAGCTATCTCAAAAATATTTGTTGCATTTTATGTTAATATTAAATAAAACATTATGTGTAAATTTTATAAAGGAAAATAAATACAGAAATAGAACAATTTAAATCCCTTGGCAGATGACATCCAAGTCAATGAAACAATCATCCAGCTGAGTCATTTTATCTTCTGTTTATCCCATGCAGCCTACTACGCCTAGCATACTCAGTGTACCTATGGACATGGACATGACCTACCTTACACAAAAAGAAAGAAGAGTTTAAAAAAAGTAATGCAATGTGAAGATGATGTGCCCAGTTCCCAGACTGTGACTCATGTTTTTCTTTCTTTTCAGTCACGAAAACTCAAGTTAGTTCAAAGTTTTTTCTTCTCTAAAAATAGAATTGTTAAATCTCAAATTCTTTACTTCATTAAAATCATGTTCTATAAAGAACCAAATATATCTGAAAACTTTTTTAGGCAACAGCCTATGGGAAGGAGGGATACAGTAAGGTTTAACTGCAGTTAACCACTGCAATACAGAAACAGGAACAGCACTTTCACTGGATATGTGATATTTACCACTTGCAATTTCTCTTCCAAAAGGCAATTGTGCCCCAAGTGCAACAAGCTAGTGAGCTGACAGGTTGTAGGGAACTTCTCCCAGAGTGCTAAATTCATCCTTTTACAGGGTAAAACACCAAGCTAGAGAAGGGTCACACATCTAAGGGTCACAGATCTAAGGACCTGCTCTAAGAGGCTTTCAGCTGGATCAGCAATACTTGTGTTATAGGGCTCTTCTTCCAACTAGCAAGCTGGAAACAGAGGCTAACAGCGGGAAGCACTTTCAGAGGGTTGGTACAGGAAATGGTATCACATTTTTATTTACCAGCTTTTGGATTTCTCTATGAAAGATTCACTAGACAACATTTTTTAAATCAAATGTTAAACAAGAAGTTAATTTTTAAAAGCATTTAGAGCACCAACGTTGTTAAATGTTGTCACTTTCTATACAAAATCTTCTCCACCTTTAAAACCGATAGATAGCATTTTAAAATGATAATACAAATGAATGTTAATCAACATTCTTCACTTTACCAAGCTTCCAGCCTTTGTTACAAATCCCCAAACTAAAACGCTGTATGCATTTTACTCATGAATACAAGAATAGAGTAAGAATAAAAGAATAAAAGGGTTGGGGCTTAGAACTCCAAACATCATCTTCCTTACAGAATAAAATGAAAACACACAAACAACAGGCCCCTCAGCTAGAAAGGCTGAGATATCATACTTCACAGTTCCTGACTGGGATCTGTCTAATGACTCAGATTTGGCTCACAGAGTTATAGGGTGCCAACGTACAGCAAAAGTTTCCTTCCCCTCTTACATTCCAAAAATACAGAAGAGACGGCGATTGCATTTGTCCACTGTCACTCGAAAGAAGGCACCTTAATGCCTATCACATGTGCTTTAGAATGACACATTCCTGGTAGGTGCTGTGATGTGGGATGAGTCCTCCTTCAGTGACAGGCTAGGCCACGCATCCTGTAATGGATGTGTTCCAGGGGTCCTGCCAAGCCTGTGTGGCCACACAGAGAGCTATGAGGTAATCTGTAAGGTGTCTTGGAACTGAGGACCCAATCACTGGAAGCCTGGTCTCCTCAGCAGCTGGGAAGAAAGCAGGTTTCTCAATGGGGACAGGTCCATGATTGATGCCACATGGTGGAACTGGAATTTTCCTATGAGGAATTTATTTTGTTCAGAGATTCCCAGCCAGCTCTAATCCTAAAAAATTAATGTGGTGATCATGGAAAATTACACTGACCGTGAGACAAGACTCACCTTGCCTAACTTCTGCCATCTAGGTCTTAGTCTTGTCTCAGCCAGTCATCTAGGTAACCCCTACAATAAATGGTGACAGGCGCTATTCCACCTATTTTTGAAGGGAAGGAAGGATATGCCTGTCCTTCTCTACCCATGCTGAAAAAAGCATAAAGCCTTGCTAGACAACTTAACAAAGCTATAACTCACCAAAAAACCCAAATCCCACTTACGATGTCAACTCTGACGTCACTGCTAGAAACCAGGCAGTTCCATCCCAAACAGAAAGTTCATTTTCTATTTCATACTATCCTGTACAATAGCTGTTGATTTTATTCTGAAACACTTGCCATGAAACTGTTTCATCTGGTAGCAACCTTCTTGCCTGTGTTCAGAGGTCTGCTGCTCCAGGCAGTGAAGGATCTCCTGCATGGACGAGGAACTCCTCACACAAATTCTCCCCTCCACACATGATGTTTCCTATGCACTGTCACCTGCAATAAGCTCTCTTTCGGAAAATGTTGTACACTGGTGCTGTCTTGGTGTCTTGTCACCTTGATTCCCAGCCCAGAGCTTTTAGAACATCGAGTTCCTGGTAAACACTAAGATATGGAATGATGTTATTGCCCAAGAATTTAAAGTTAATTGAAAATAGTGCTGCAGTGCTAGAAACCAATTTGATGTTGCTTATTATCCTCTAAAAAAGACAAACGGGAAGGATGACCAAGCCTCATATCCAGTGTTGACTTTGAACTTCATGGAGCTGCAATCTTTATTCTTTGAGGAGACTCTATAAGCAAGAAGATCAAATTCTGAAGTTTGACTAACTTCTTACATAGGTTACATAGTACATCAAAGTAAAATGAAAATATCAGTCATGAATTAAAAGAAAAAAATCCAAGCTATAAAAACAACTTTACTGCAGATATCTGTTAAGTGACACAGACCATCCATATTTACAGGTTCCCCTGTCTATGGCTAAAAGAAGCATCTTTAAATATTCTCTTTCTCAGTTCTGGAGCAATTAATATCTGACAAGAAAAATAAAGAGTGTATGAATGACTGTCTGCAAGAGAAAGGGCTCCATCCTTTCATTACCGTGTAAGAACCGAAGGACTCTCAGGGGTTTCTCAGAAACCATTTCTAAACAGGCCTAGGTATAAATTAAAAGGCACTTTGCAAACATCTCTGCCCAAACCATTTTGACATTGTAAATAATTTGTATCAGTTGCAGCAAAAGCTGTTTTTGTTATTCCCAGCATCACCTTATTGAAATTTCTGCTAACACCCACGAGGTACACCAGCTGTAATTGTCATGTTATACTTTGATACAGTGGAAAGAAAACTAAAGATGCTTATGCTAGTTTGGCTCAGCAATGCAAACCCCGACATTTCCTTTCCAGTAGAAAGCCTGGACTCTTGGCAGTACTTTCTCAAATAAGCACATATTTGATTGCAGTGGGATCCTTCCAAGAAGTCTGGTGGATTCACTCCTGCAGCTGCAGCGCTCTGAGCTCGCTCTGTTCACTGTTACCCACCCACAATTGTTTCTCAAAGTCTGCTAGAAAAGTACCATATTTCTTATTCTTGTCAGCTCTTGCTGGCTTAGCATCATCAAGCATTTGCACTTTCCTCTCCAGCATTTTATAGCCCACAGATTCCATGAGAAAATCTAGAGGAATCTAGACTGCCTTCAGACACTCACTGCTGCTCAGGGTGCAGCTCAGGCTGTTTTCAAATACAGTCCTCACCATACAGCCTCATGGATCCTTCAGATTAAAATCTCAGCTTCCTCTCAGGCAAAAATGAAAAGATCATAAACCAGAGATGAAGGGACCATAATCCAGGAACTTGCAGGTGAATCATTTTCTCATGATACATTAACAGTTGGACTTGATGATCTTAAGGGTCTTTTCTAACCCAAGTGATTCTATGATACTGTGATTTTCTTCATTCTTTGGGGTCAGCCACCCAGAAGCTGCAGTTCCTCTTCGTATCTCCATCAATCCAAACAAGAAGTTTCTCTTTTCCCTTCAGCTGGTGACAATGGCAAGGACCCCTCTACCCACAGAGCACAGCAGAGACGTGTGAAAGGGTCAGTACCCCTTATCCTGCTGGGGAACCCTCAAAGTTCTGTTTGTGTTCTCCACTGGCTTGTAGAGAAGTTGCAACACATGCCAAGTCTCCCCATTCTGTTCTGGCACTCTGCAATCACTGTAAAGCACCTCTGGATGCAGTGGTACCTGCTCACAGGGAATGTGGACTCCTCTCTACTGCACAGCAACAGTTCCTTGCTCGAACCACTGACAGAACCAACCTCACAGCACAAACAAGCCTTTCACCACCAGCTATCAGGCTATGAGTTATTCACTGGCAATCCTGAATAAAATTCAAGTGAAGAATCTTGTATTTATTCACAATCTGCAAGCAGCAAAACGGCAAAATGAACTCAATACTTTACTTTTTCTGAAGTAAATTTGAGTTAATTTGGTAGTCCTGACAACAGATAATTCCACTTAGGAAAACTAGCCAGCAGAGATTTCCACAGTATTGTGCAGTGGCTGCTTCGGATACTCAAACTACTTCATGCCTTTCTACATGACAGAGCAGTGGAGACAAACTTAAGTAGGCATATCACTCTGATTAGCCCTTAGTATCCACATCTAAGACCCAAACAGCAGGATCCTAATGCTCTCTTGCTGCTTTGTAAGAGGGCAGTCCAAATCACAATTCACTCCTCAGAGTGCCACTCCTTTGGGAAAAACAACTTATTAGACTCTAAGTCCCTTCATCTATGTGTCCTGCAGTAAAGCGAAAATGATTAGTCAAACTCCCACAACTTTATATTTATATTTTGCTCTGGAAAACTTTGCTTCTGGAAAACCAGACTAATTTGGTGGGAAACTTGCCTGCATGAATAAAAAAAAAGTTAGATTTGGCTTGCTGGCAATTCATAAATTATGTGGACTTCAGTGCAACATTTTATCCAATGTTTTGTGAAGTATTTCTAGGAAAATTATTCACATTTGCTCAGATCTGGACAGGTCACATGAAAAGAAATCTGGCTGCAGCCACATCAGCAAAGGATAGTGATGCTTAGCAGCAATGCACTGTGTTAAAAGAATTAGCTGCCTGGGGGAGACCTGTATCAGACTCTGCTGCTCCTGGAGGACAGTGATAATGGGGCCACTATAACACACGTCTCATTTGAGATGGCTGGAATTTTTCAGATTAATGAGTTTTCTTTTACTGCTATGTATTTACCAAAGCAAAGCACTTTTGAAGAGACCTTTTCACTTTGGTGCATGGTCTCTGCCTGGTCTCTTGCCAATGGGTGGGATGGATGGCAAGGTCCAAGGTAGTCCTGCCATACATGAACCTCAAGTTTTCTGAGGATGAACAGTTCTGAGGTGACCCCTCCATTTGAAAATGCGGATATACTTGATTATTTTAATCTGACCCTTCAGTACCACAACAGACGCATGCAGATGTTCTTGTTTTCAAACCCCAACTCTTTCCAACTCCACTCTTCTCCCAGGACAATCTCTTCCACTGCCTCTCAGCTTAGCCTTCTCCGCTGATGTGATCTTCTTCCCCCCCCCCCCCCCCCCCCCCCCCATCTGCCATTCTCCCTTGTCCCAAATGCCTTCCTGTTGCTCCCAATCTTAATTGCTTGCCAGTTCCTTCCTCTGATGCCTGGACACAAATTCCCCTGAAATCCAGCTGCTGGCAGAGAATCAGCCATGGGAAGATTTACTGTCTGGGGAGCTCTGCCCACAGAGGGGTGGGAAACAAGCAGAATTTCTCTACAAGACCCCATCTATCCCATCACCTTGGTGTGATAAATAAAACAAACCTATTTGCAACTCCTTGAAAACAGCTGTATCGCCAGGATCCAACCAGAAGTCTAAGGGTTAAGAAGCACCGTGACATTAATTGTTGCCTGGTCACTTATATAACACTCCTTGGCATCTTGCAGGCTGTATATAAGAAATCACCTCTCACACCAGTGGAATGCAACCATCTCCAGACTGAAGTGCAGCAGTTGTTTGTCATCTCCCAGTGCAAGGGAACGAAACTGGACCAGAAGCCATGAAGTACATAATGTCCCACTGAGGGAGCAGAGGAGCAGCATACAGAGGATATTTTCCCCAGAAGGAGGCAAAGTGGCAAAAGGTGAACAGATCCAACCCCTCCACTTAATTATCCAGCTAATCCTCTTTTCCTGCCGCTTGGCCTTTGCTCCTCTAATGCACAAAGAAGGAGATTATGCCCTCCCCATCCACAGAAGAAATCACTGTTCTCCTGGTTTTGCTCCCTAATGGCTCCCCTTTCCCTCTCTTTGGACTTACCTTCCCCTTGAAGAGCTCCGCTGCTGCCCGATATCTGCGCATTCGCTCGGGGTGCTTTGGGGACATCTTGTCTGTGAGCAGGAGGAGGTGAAGCTGGAGCGAACTCTGCATCACACCTATTGCTGTCTGCCGAAAACACGGCAGCCACAGAGAAACACACACAAACAAGGAGCTTGACAGCATTCAATCCACACTGGACACACTGCCAGAGGGACACCAACCCTCATGTCTCAGCTGATATTTCCTTGCAAGTCAGCCTCACAAGCAGGACAGCTTTGCTTAAAGCAGGGGGGATCTAATCTGGGTTCTTTGTGGAAGCGCTTAACCTCCTGGCTTTGCTTATTCCCAAGATGAGAGTCTGAAGACTACAAGGGTTCATCCCTTGTCTCAGGATAGTCAGTGACAAGGCAGAAGGACTGTCTGGATACAGCAAGCTGAAGTCTAGAGGGGCAAGGGAATGGAGAGGGAAGGCTAGCAAACGCTGAACATAAGGGTGCCCTGAATCACTGAGATCCAGCACCCGGCCAAAATGGGAGCAAGAAAGTGGGAAGGATTTGTGGTGTTAGGGTTGGCATCTCCCCTTGCTTCCTTTCATTAGCATTAAGCTATGTGTAGGATGGGGATGAGCCCAGATCCCCATTTCAGCAACCCCATGGCCTGGGCATTCCAGGGTGCTGAGGGTTAAAATTGCCTCTGCAGTCCTGCAGTGGAAGAAGACCTGGAGCCGTCTGTCCCTCGTCCCCTGAGCAAGGGCCAAGCGGGCAGCACACACTGGCCCTCTGTGAGGAGACAGGGCTGGCACTGCCTGAGGAGCCGCTGCACCATCTCCAGGCTCTCACTCACTCATTCATCGTCGGCTTCTCCTCCCGCCTGCTTCCTGCAGCCCTGAGGCCTCTCCCTCAAACTAAACAGGAGCTGGGCCAGACCTGCAGCCTCCCCCGTGCCACAGAAACCACAGAGGCACAGACTGTGCAGCTCCCCGCCAGCATGAGAAGAAAGTTTCCACATGCTCTAGGAGCAAGAAGGAAAGGGTCAGGGAGTGCACACTGGCAAGGACCATGCGCTGCAAAGTATCCAGTTTTTGGCAGCCAGGCCCCTGCCATTAGCCTAATGTTTATCAGACATCTTGTATCCCTTAATTTCTCTGGTGCTATGCAGATGGGGATGGGGAGAGTAGAGGGGTTGTGAACCAAGGCTTGGAGCATTAGAAGGCCTCATGGGAGAGGACAGGGCTGAAGGTGAGGGTGAAGCCAGCCAGCACCAAGGGCTGGGCTGAGAGCGGGCAGTGCTGGAGCAGCAGTTCCTCCAGCAGCCCCACACAAAGGTGTGCCTGTCCAAGGAACCTTGTGCAAGAGCAATCAGCAGAGCTCATCAACATGGCCAGGTCACATCTGACCCTCCTGGAGAGCCCACGGGGTAAGTGTTGCATAAAGATGACTAAAGTATGTGGGAGAAACAGTAAGGGCCCCAGGATGGGGAGAGAGACTCTTGGCAGCGTTCAGTGTGATCTGCTTGACCCCAGCCTCTGCTGACCGCAGCATTCTTAGATGTAAACAACATATGCACTGGGAATAAATATTTATGAAAAACCAACTACATTAGCAGAGCTGTGAGAGGTTTGAGCCAGGGACTGCAGGAGGCACTTGCAGTTAATTGCAGCACCTTGACAGGACTCCAGTGTCTGGATAAAAAAATGGAACAAGATGTGTACTGACAGTCAGGGTGGAGGGGACCTGCAGAACAGCTCAGGACTTCTTGGTCAGGGAGACAGCCTGGGTGCTGAACAGGGTGTCATGGAGCAAGAGCCCAAAGCATCAGCAGAAACATGAGGAAAGAGTCACAATCTAATGAATTGCCAAAAGATGCAGTGGAGGGTCCAAGGGTTCAAAAGGCCTGGGCATTTATAAAGATAACAAGAACATCCCCAGTGACGTGACTTGGGTGTTCTCAGAGGGCTGTAGGGACAGTGGGGCAGGACATAGCTTTTCTGGCCCCAGAAATGGTCTGTGATTTTGAAATCGGGGTGGGTTTTTTTTCACATCCTTTATCAAGATGAAAAAACAAATACACTTTTGTTTTCATTAAAAAAATTTTTTTTAAAACAGAACTTCTACAGTATTTCACCCTGGAAACAAAAACCTTCCAAAACAAAATGCTCTCTCTACTGGCAGGCTGCACGTGAGCTGGGCAATGTGCCAGCCCTCTCTAGCTGATCCTTGGCAATGGTTTGAAAAAGTATAGCTTTGAAACAGGTCGGGCCATTCTCCTCAGCTTAAATTGAGTCTGGTCAGCACTGCTGTAGCTATTCAGAAGTCCACAAAAGAACCCACTGGCAATGATAAAGTTTCAGCCTTGCAGCCATCTGAGCTTCTAAGACCCATTGGTTCTAGAGCAATCAGGCCAGTCAACTACTGAGATTTCAGGGGAGACAAAATCCGTGGTCACCCTCTATAGGGGAGAGGTGCACTGGGAACCAGTGACTGCCAGTCACGTGGGTGAGCTAATGAAGATGGCCAACATGGAAGCATCCTGTGTCTGGTTTTTTTGTTGAGCTGATGAATTCTGGAATAAGGGATGGAGGGGATGGGAAAATATTTGTTTGGGAAGTTTCCAACTGACTTTTGAATATGCTTTCAAATGGCCAGTCTTATGTTAATCCCTATGTTATGTGTGACGAAAAAGGGCCTGCCTTCTGGGAGTAAATCACTCAACTTTCCGTGTTTCTCAAGGCTTCTCAGCCCAAGAGAGGGGATCATGTATGACACAGCAAATGCCCACAGTAGTAGCTCTGCTGGCAGGAGTGGTAAGAAATGGAGCTCTGTGCCCACCAACACCCCAAATTTACTAGAAGGCTAAAGGAACCACCATAACCCTTTCCTTTCCCCACCCCACTTGCACACTCCAGCACAGCATCTGCTCCCAGTCCCTGTACGGAGGAGCAGCACAGAGCTGCTTGGCTTCCCCAACCCCATCCACACCATTGCCACAATCCTCACACACATCTGGGTGTGCAGACTATGGGGTCAGAGGACACCCGTGAGAAAGGGGCCAAGTGCCAGGGTGAGGGCTGCAGGGAGCTGATACTTACCACAGGGTTGTACTCTGTCACCAGGCGGAGCTCATTCATCCGAACGAAACGAGTCATCTTCTCGGCATCAACATCTTTGTTGTTCATATCCAGGTCCCTCCGGTCGTTGTCTACCTGAAGACATGCAAAGACACCTGCAGTCACAGCTGTCTTCTCCTCTCAGCACCTCCCCCAGAGGCACTGATGGCACGCACACACTGAGACACCCACCCCCTGGGACACTGCCATCTTCTCCCTACCACCACATAAACCCCACTTCTGGAGGTCCAGGACCTACAGAGACCAGCCTGTACTTCGAGATAAGGATCTCCCATCCTCCTTTAGTCTCCCAAGGACAAGGCAAACTCTGGGCATAACAGAAATCACTGAGGACTCCAGACATCCTTTACAGTATTAGTTGCTGATGCACTGAAGACAGGGAGGATTAGCCAATAAACTATTCTAGGCATTGTGGGGAAAGGTCATTAAACAGCCTAACTCTTTGCATTGATTTTGGCTTTATATCCCTTTTTAAAATCTTCATCTGCTTATTCTATTTCTTCTACAAGTAATAAACATTGGCATGGGCCTGTATGGATTTCCTGGAAAAATTGTGCAAGCAGGATATTTCTCCAATAAAAAGAGGGTTTTTTTCCAGTACAGAAAAAAATAAAAAAGGGGGGGAAAAAATCAAGTCCAGCACATTTTAGCTTTAGCGGAAAATCCGTCCTACCACACATCTCCCCACACTCAACACCCCCCTGCAAACAATGTGATTTTACTGAAGTTTTCACGACCTGGTAAACAGACAAAAAGCAGGCAACCATCAGATAATAGCTACATCACCCAGAAGGGCAGAATTGCTGTACAGTACCACCGCAGGACGTGACTGAGTTGAGGCACGGGGACACTAGGCTCTGACACGCAATAGGATCAAAGCTTGGGATTTGAAGGCCTTTGATACATATATTGAATGAGGTTCTCAGGGCTGAGGAAAAAGTCCACATTCCATTCCCTAGATTTTATTTTCTGCATCTACACAACCTCTGAAAGGGCTCATGTTAGTTTTTCCAGTGGTGTGCAGACATCTAAAGCCCTTTTTGCTCTTCTGTGGTCATTGGCAAGGTCTTTGATCTGGTAGGGGGGCACAGCGCACTGTGTGGCAACACAAACCAGTGCTTTTCAGGCTGTGGGACCTGATTCCTCTCACAGATTTGGTCCTGCAGAAAATGAAAGGGCAGCCCTACTCAAATAAGTGGGATCAGGGCAGTGCAACACCTGGGCGGGTGAGATCAGACAGGCCTGGGCACCTCAAACTTCACAGAAAGTCTTTTCTTCACTTTCACGGGCTTTTGGAATCTGATATCCATTTTGGGATAATAATATCCTAAACCTGTGCTCAACATTTATAATTTCAAGAAAATAAGGCTGAAAAACATCCTGCATCTAATAGTTGAAGCTCTGATCAAAATGCCTTCATCACTCCATACAATTGTCTTATTAGCATCTGTTAATTATGCTCTTTCTAGGCCTTTCAGGCCAGATTCCTCACTAGAAATCAGTTTTCCTCTACTATATGAAAAGAAGTCTCACCAGTTGACAGCAGCCCCTCCTACTACTGTAATTACAGTTTAAACTTTTAAGCATTTTGTCTGTTTTATATTCTGCGAAAGCAAAGAAAAAAGAGTTTATGCCTCTGATTCACTGCTATCCTGGTCATGCGTCTCTGTATTCTTCAAATGAATATTAGATTCCAAGTTCCTGTCTCCGTTCTTTTTTCTTTTCCTTTTTATCTCTGACCCCTTACTCCCACATAGCATTCAGCACAGAACAAAAGGAAAAATAGTGTGTCTGAATAAGTTAATTTAAGAAAAACTGGCAATTAGGCAAGTGAATTGTCAACCACATTTGAACCTGACTAGTATTTGTTTCGTGTGCTTTTTTTCCTGTCAAACAGGAGCCCAGCTGCAAAAACTGGACCGTGAACAAAGAAGATTCAATATAATCCAAATTCCAACAATCCAGGCACTTTCTTTTATCAAACACCCTCCCAACACAGTCATCCTTGCTATCTGCCACAGTGCAAAAAACAAAGGATCTTTTCAATATTTTTGGAAGAAAACCACCATGACTAAGAACCAAAAATTAGATGGGTGTTGCTTCAAATTGCAACATCTGCCCATAGCAAATAAAAGGTTAAAAAACATGGGCCTGCCTACCTATTGCTCACTCTTAGATCATTCTCCTTGAATTATTTGGATGATACTAGTGGTAAACACTGTGCAGGAAATGATGAGAAAAAAAGGGGAACAAACTGGCTTTGTCCGATCTTTGTACAACGTGGATCTAGACCCTGGCAAAGCTGCCACATTACGTTTCTCTAGTACATATAGTCACCCCATGTGCTTAGAGCTCTGGTGACACAACATCTGATGGGCTTTTAGGAAATCTTGTACTACCTTGGGCCTCTCTCCTCCTCAGACATGCCTCTCTCCCCAGTTTTCAAAAGCCATACTTGTGTGAGAAGGAACAACACAAGGAAATTGATATAATAACTGACATAATCCTCGCTCTTCACTTTTGTTGGTATTCTTGAAGCAAGTGCACGGCCCTTCCCAATATCATCTTGTCAACTTCAGCAAACACGGCTTCAGATTCGTTGAGGCACCAGCCCTTACAGCTGGAGTCCACAAAGATTTGAACTTGCACAGCACACACTCTTAAGAAACTGCAAAGCAACTTTTTTAATGGGTGCATGCTAAGGAATAACTGCAAACCATGGTGTAGGACCTAAATCAGAAGAGAGTGTTTGGGATTTCTTTTGGTGCCAGAGCACCTGTAACTGTAGAGACCCACGCTGGCTTCAGTCCGGATGGAAAAGTTGTGCACCCAGGGAGACGGCTTTGCCTGCCGGGGGTGACACTTGGCAAGATTTGATTCCAATCTTATTGTGTTGATCCAGTGTAACATTGCCACTACGTGCTTTTCATGGGTCTCAGGAGCCTTCCCAAAACGACAGAAACCCCGTACAAGAAACACTGAGCTCCAGGCAAGTTGCTCAAGAACACAGGCATCGTTCTTTGCCGAGCACGGGGTGCTGCAGCAGACCCACGGGGCAGCCCCTTCGAATGGGGACCCTCACCAGGTGTAAGGAGTGGCACGGCCCAGGGAGGGGCAAGCCGAAAGCAGCAGACCTCTTTGGGGCAGGAACCTCTACGGGTGGGCTTTTAGGTGGGTACGCTGGGCGACTGTGCACGACGAGCCTTCTGTTGGCCTGCCCTAAGGGGAGATGCGCAGCTTTCACCTCCTTCATCCCCGCTACCCGGAGATCTCCCTGCCGCTCGGGACCGCGGGCAGTTTCTCAGCCCCCGCACCGAAACCAGCGGGCAGGGAACTCCCACACCAGAGCGCTGCATTCCCACGTACCCGGGAGGCAGCTCCTCGGGGGCAGCCGCGGCTCGCCCCGCGTAGCTCCCCGGGTCCTCCGGCCACGGCAGCTCCGTGGGGCACCCCACGCACCCCCCCCCCCCCATGCCGCGGGCCCACGCACCCTGCGGAAGAGCGTGACGGTGTTGGCCGCCGCGCCGTAGTGGGACAGCACCGCTGGGCTGGTGCTGAGGCCGAAGGGCACCTCCGGGATCCGGCCGGCCGCCAGGCGGAACTGGGACTCTGCGGGGCTGCCCGGCTCCTGCGGAGGGAAAGGGAAGGAGGGAAGAGGGGTGAGGAGCGGAGCTTCCCCCGGCGCGGCCCCTCACCGCCGCCCGCCCGGAGCCGGCGCGACGGCGACATCTGCCGCCCGCCCGCAGAGCTGCCCCCGCCGGGAGGGGGAGCGGGCCGGGCCGGGGGAGCAGCCGAGGAGCGGGGGAGCCCGCGGGGTGCCGGGCCCCCCCACACCCCCGCCTCGCCCCCCGGGGCGCGCCGCTGGGCTGGAAGGCAGAGCCCGCAGGCTGAGCCCGCAGGCAGCTCGGGGGGTCCCACCCTCCACCGCTCCTAAACCGCACTTCTTACTCGGACGCGAACAGGTAGCACGGGGGTGATGTGAAGCCCTGGAGCTCTTAAAAGGGAGGGGAGAAACCCAGAATTTGGTGTATATGCTTAAACACTCATATACATATACATGTACATATACGTGTGTGTGTGTGTAATAAGTATCTATACCCATCATTTTTAAGATAACCTTGATTCTAGAGTCAGGAGTCCACAATTTTTAAACACCTTCCATTAGCAGGTTCCTTTTAAAAAGGTGTACTAAACATATCCTATAAAAAGTAGCTAATACAGATACATCGAAAGGCAGAAATGTGCAGTTTCTCAGTAAGTTGAGGCTCATTCTCTTTTTTGCAGTTAGAGCATTAGCTACAGCCTTAGCCCATATTAAAGCTTGTCTAGCTATTCCCATTCCCTGCTTTTCTTTTGAGTGATGTGCTTTTGATACTCCTACTTACTGGATTTAAATTCTCAAGACTCAGTCTCTGCTTGGAAATTGGTTTGTTTTTCTCTTTGGTTTGAACCCTCAGCTTAGCTGTTTGTGAGCCCAGAGAGAATGGAAAACAAAATTCCTTCTTCATTCAAAAGAAAAACAGCTCCCGTGACCTGTTTTGGAAATGCCAGTGCATCGACATACCTCTGGTGAGAGTGCTAAAGCCTGGGGTGGGAATAACCTCACTGAATTTTGGAGCGTTCCTGGGGAAAGCTGGGGTTTAATCAGGCCAAGCACAGCCCTTCCTTGCACACGCGCGGGTTTCTGGAGCAGTGTGCTGTTTTTCCATCATGGCATGCTGTTCCCAGTCAGGGAGGCCACGCTTATTATACAGGGAGCTTGCCGAGCCGCGTTCTGCAGTGAATTGAAAGGCTGCAGCAGGGAAATAATTTATGGCGAACAGAGAACATGGGCATTATTTGGATGAATATACTCTTAGGCAGAGGGCCAAGACAAGCCCTCATGGCACACATACGTCTTTATCTACTGTTTAAATGCAGCCCTGTCATGCTTCAAGCATTGAATGCCCAACACATTGCTGGCTGCTGCCCCGTGCTCCTGGCAGCCGGGGCTGTCCCCACACTGCAGGAGGGCACAGCTGTCCCTCCCTGCCCCTGGACCCCAAATGCCGCATGGGAGCAGGCTCCTGCCGACTCTGATGAATGAAATCCTGCCACAGGAGGGAGGCCGCAGTGGCACGAGACACCAGTGGTTATGCCCTTGCGTTGGTTCGCCCAGCAAGAAGCCATGGTCCCTGCTGCAGATCGGCATGAGGCTCTGAACCCTGGGTACAGCCCTGCCACAACCCCAGCCAGCTACCCTGAGGAAAGGAGGCATCTGAGCACTTTGGTTCTGCGTGTGCAGGTTGCCTCCATGGTTTGCAGGACTGTAGCTCTGCAAAAGCAGCTTCTGAGGAGCTCTGAATGCCCACAGGTGCTGAAGGTGAGGCAACGGGTGCTCTGTGATCAGCCTTAGCAAAGCCCCTGGGGAATAAGCCTTCAGCACTCACACACTTGTTGCTGCCCCATCAGACCTCGCTCTGTGGTGGGCTGTGAGATGCCACTATCCTACACCAAGGGCATGACACCCTCCCTAAACTGCCCTACAGCCCCAGGCATGGGGCAGGAGGAGGAAGGAGCTTGCGGAAAGGAGTTGTTTTGGAAAGGCTGAAGTCTTTTTTCACAGAAGCCATGAGGCAGTGTATGGGCAGCATACAGGGCTGCCCTCAAGGAAAAGGGGGAAAAGGTGCAACTTAGGGACCTTAAAAGTAATGAGGATCCTGTCAGAGGCCTCTGTTTTGTGGAACTCTAACTCAGTATGTCTTTCTTGTTCCCTAAGGAAACCATGTAATTCTGGGGGCAAGGGGCACATACCCATCAGTCACTCTAACACCTCTGGATGATTTCAATTGAGTTCAGTCACAGAGAGCAGAGATCCCAAGGGTACCAACTCTGGGGAACAAAGCAGCGAGACAGAGAGACCATGCCTACACCATCCCTGGGAGGAGGCTGTAGGTTGAGCCCAAACCCTTTTGGACTTCAAAGGACCTGCACCAGCGCTGCTCCCTACAACCTGGCTTCCTCGGCCCCATCACTCAGGCAGTGCCTTGCTCTGCCTTTGGTGACTAAAGCAAACAACTGATGTTCCTGCTCACCCCTCGCCAACACTGTTAACCTGCTGCCCACATTACCATTTCACTTCCCCTGAAGCATTTCCCTCTGTCCTGCTCCAGGGCTCCTAAAATCTCCTTCACCTTCCTGCCCTGCTCCATCTCACTTTCCACATACACACCAGATTCCCTGTATTCGCCTGGGAACCTGCCACCTAATCCCTCCACATGCCTGTCACTGCCTTTGGAAGGTGTTTACACCATATCCAGCCCCACACTCCCATCAGGGTGGGTTTGGGTTCACGGATGGCAGAGGGGAGGTGCTATGCACAAACCTGGAAGAATCCAACCACTGCCACCTCCGCACCACTGATGAAGGCCTCAGCGTCCGTGATGTCATTCAGTGGGACAGGTTTCTCTGTGGGTCAGAGGGTACTCAAATAGCAGTTCAAAGAGGCTCCCCCAACACACACACAAGCATCCCATCCACCCCTTACATGCCCACCCACACACCTCTCCTTCAAGCTCAACACGCTTGCACAGCACACTCTGGGTAAGGAGAGCCAGCATAAGGAGGACACCCCACAACAGACCCATCCTTTTTTCCAGAGCTGGGAAGAAAGCTCACTTACTGTGGGATGCAGAACCGCTGTCTCCAGCAGACACTGCTAGGGAGCCTCCAGTGAGCAGGATAACGAAGAGGTATGGAATGACGGAGTTGGCCATGGTGCCAGCTTGCCCTCTCCTCGCTATGCAACCCTGCTCCGGTCCTCTTCTCAGCTAAAGACACGTCAGCTGCTGCAGGAGCCCAGTCACGCCCGGGGCAGTGGGAAGGGAGCAGCTGGCCCAGGGCAAAGCCTTCAGTTCCTGAGATAACCGCCTGGCCAGGAGAGAGACCCTGCCTTCTGTGCAGGCACCAGCCTTGGAAAGTCTCATCAACACTGCCACCAGCATGACCTCACCCACCGTGCAGGGCATCTTGGCTACCCTGCATGACCAGGTGCCCCAGCTGGGTAAGAACGTCCCTCTATAGAGAAGGAACCACTGCACTTCTCCAGGTGCTGGGTCCCAGGGAGACAGCCACCAGGACATGCGGCTCTTGCATTGCCTCTGGGGAGCAGCTGCCATGGTGTTAAACACGAGGCAGACACGTTAGAGCTCCCTGGGCTCATTCAGTTGCCATCCAGGATGAGAGGTGGGGGCTGTCTCGCCAACCCCAGGCCAGACTGTTTGCTTCAAAGAAGGATTCATGAAACCCCTGAAGGAAGCAGCTCTGAAATAACTCACCTATAGAGTTAGGCTGATGTTTTGAAGGAGGCGGCCTATTTCCCTTCTGAAACATGCTCTTAAGCCTTCCTATAATGCATTAGCCACATCCACCTCACTGAAAAACATAGTCCAGAAAAGAATGTGACACTCATGCAGAAAAGAAGAAAGAAACTGGTTTTATTCTTGGGACACTGAAGTCTTGTTACAGCATCTAGCTGCATTCCCCCTGACCGGTTTTGCCTGCACAAGGATGGATTTTAACAGGGTAGGGCACCAGATACAGACCAGGAGACCATCACGGGAGGTAAGTAACCATATACAATGAGCCAGAACACATGGCAAGTGTAACTCAGGGATTTTCCAGGGACCAGTCCGCCCTGCCAGGTGATCTTGTTTCCTAGAAAAGGCACTTCCGGGACCGGAGTTCTTACAGGAGCGATGTAGGCAGCAGGAGGAAGTACTGGGAGACAGGGAGGGAGATGCTTCCCAATTTAACCCATTATGTGTCACGACGGGGTGGTGGTGAGAATGGGCAGGTTATTTTCAGTGTATCAGAAGCAGCAAAGGCCGCCTGCAGGCCTGTGCATCGACCGAGGCTGGCACAAAGCCCCAGCACCCATGGGAAGGGCTGTCAGGGCTGTGGCCGGCCGCGGTGTCAGGAAGGAGCAGCGTGGTGGGCATGGCCCACCTGGAGACTGGTGCAGGAGGCAAGGGGATGGGAAGGGGGAAGGCAAACGGGGTGAACTCATTCTGTCCATTCCTTCTTGATGGACAGGTTCCACTCCCAGGTGAGATGGTCGTGCTTGTCATCATCCGTGAAGAAGGACTTGTTGTGATAGGTGCCTCGAGCCAGCATACCCTTAGGAGCCTCCTCAATAGGCGTCAGGAACTCGTACTCCTCTGGCCGTGGGCCGTAGCTGCCAACCATGAATGTGGCTTTGTCCACTAGGAGAAAACAACCCACAACGGATGAGCCCCTCAGGTGGAGAATGATAAAGGAGAGAAGAGGCCACAGGCATGAGCACAGATCACAGACAGAAAGCAGACAGTGGGGAGACAAAGGGATAGTCCGTATCAGCAAGGGGAACAGAATGAGTGGAAAAGGCAGGTTAGTGAAGCACAAGGACGGGCAAATGGACAGGCAACTAAGTCTGTACCCTCTCACATGTACGTGCTGCTGGAAGGGAGCGGGCACACCCAGTGAATGGCTCGAGTGCATGTATCTCTCCTCATCCCCCACTACTTCTCTTTTCTGGTGAGAAGACACCACTTACATGTGCTTGAACGGGACGCTGGAGCCTTAGAGGTGGTTGCATGCAAAAATGCACATGTGGGATGTGGGTGAGGTGCGAGCTCTGTATGGAGAGGAAATCTGTGGCAAGCACTGTCTAAACAGCATCCCTGGGGACTTGGTGCTGCAGACAGTGGTGTTGTTTACAGATACCAGAGCTGGCTCATAGTGAGTTCATAGGAACTGCTTGGCCTGGGTAACACAGAGTGCAGGCTAATGCACTCTGCTGAGAAGTCTCGCTTCCTGTGTGGCGGTGCAGGGGGGGGCCCTCGGGGCCAAGGGAGGCTCTGTCCTGGCTCAGAGCTGTAGGAACACAGTGGTAGGAGCACTGGTGTGCAGGGCACAAAGGTCTCTTACTCACCCTTCACCCCTGTCCGATAGGTGTGCTGCACGTATTTCAGTCCTGACACAATGTCCCTGTTTACCTGCAAGAAGCGACCAGAAGTAAGTGTCAAGGGAAGGGTTTTAGTTCTGTATCTGCTGGTTTTCTCTCTCCCTAGAGACATACCCATCTTGGCTCCCTACACCACTGCTCTCAAAGGCTCAGCACAGGACACACTGAGGGGAGTCCTAACATGACTTCTCCATAGGCACCTGGAGACCTACCGCATCCTCTGTGCATTTCCTGCACATCCTTTCCCTGACTCTGAGGCTGATTGATGCACATCAGTCAGCTTCACAAGACAGGTCGATGAGGACAAGGAAAAGTGAAGCAGGGAGTTCCCAGTTAATAATTTCCATACAGAAAATCAGATGTGTGTGATTAGAGTCATCCCTCCAGCACAAACAGGTGGGCACATTAGCTGAGCACTCCCAGCTGTCCCCTATGCCACATGGGGAGCTAGCAAGTTTCTCCTTAAGAGAGAAAAGGATTCCTTTATAATCTTTCCTCAAATCTCCCATGGATAGTTTGGATGCATGCCTTGTTATCCCCCTCCTGCCTCCCTGCAGCGCTACTCAATCTGGAAACAAGACAGGCAGGTCCTTTTACATCCCAGGGGAGAATTCACATGGTGCCAGCCCTTACCAGCCTTGGGACTGAGGGAGGGAGTTAGAATAACTTGTCTGGCTCCAGGCACCTCCTGTCAACAGGACTCAGGTACAGATAGAAATATTTCATAGCACAAAGGAGAGCTGGAGGTGTCCCTGGGGACAAAGCCATCTCTGAGACAGCAAGCGAACCTCAGAGAATAAGGGAAACCTTTCCTACAGAATCCACTACACCAACACTTTCCCTTCTCCGTTTCAGGAGAACTGTACTCCATCCCTTTATGCCTTCTCTGCCAAAGACAAATTTGTCCGCAGCAAACGTGTGGAGATGATCACTTCAGTGCTGATGCCACACTGCAGCCTGGCCAAGTCTCATTTTCAGCTGGAAACAGAAGAAATGGCTGACACACTGATGAATGGAGAAGGGGAGAAACGAGCCCATTTGGGTATGTCATGACTCAGAACAACTCAGGTGTCACCAGACAAATGCTATAGCATTAAATCTTTTTCACGCATACATGAAGCTCAGCAACGCAGACTGAACCAGTACTTCATGGAAAGCCATTATCTCTTCTCGTCTACCCGTTTCTACTCTGTGTGAAGTAAAGATTTTGTGGTGGCTGAAAAGGCAAGCCAACTCAGCCAAGACTACCCATCTGGCTTCCAAATTACCTGTTGTTCACCACTGTGAGTGGACAAAAAGCAACTTCTTCCAAGGGGTGACCAAGCAGAAGCACTTCCCTGGAACGGCCTGGCCCCTTGTTGGGTAGAACAACACCTGAAGCTAGGGGAGCTTTACAAGGGCCCAGCTTTAGGGCAATCATGCTGCCCAGCTCTGATCAACTGCTGATGACTGATGATGAGAAGCAACCAGAAGGAAATCAACTCACTCTGAAGTGGATCTTAACCCTGTATTCCACTCCTTCCTTTAATACAAAGGTCTCTTTCTTGAGTGCTTCAAGGTCACCTGTAAGGAGAGGACCAAGCTGTTAACTAGAGATGTCACAGCAAGAAGAGACCACACGCTGCAGGATGGGGCTGGGATGGGTGTCAGAAATGAGCATCCTTTGGAAAGATGACACACACGCACAATGAGTATAGAGGCCTGCATAAGCGATTGCACTGTGAGAGCACATACACAGAAACACCTAGGCTTGCACGTACGTATGTGACAGCGTCCGTATCTGTGAAGACCATGACTAAACAAACACAGGTCTGGGCAGACAAATATATTTATGTGCAGACCCTTTGCTGGGCACCTGCAGGAGCGTGTGCATGCTTTGCCAGTGCCCAGCCCCAGACGGGGGTGAGCGGAGCATGTTTGGCAGCTTCTGCCCTGCTTGTGAGGCTGCCTGGGCTCTGCAGGGCTCTGCAGGGCTCTGCGTGGTTTCGGTTGAAGAGGAAGCCTCCCTGCTCCTCTGGGCCCAGCTTCCTCTCTCTGCAGAAAAGCCCATATAAGGTGAAGCCTGGTTCTCTCCCCATGTCCCCAGGAGCCGGAACTGCAGATATTGCTCGATTCTGAAGTTTCAAAACAGCTTGTTACCCAAACACATGCACATCCCTTGTGTTCATGAGGTCTCATTGAAAGGAAGTAAGAAGATAAGGCAAGAAAAACCCAGGAGCTCCTAGATCCTTGACACTCTCCTTAATTACATCTCCTTTTCTTTTTCATACATGCATACCTTAAAATAAGAAACAAGGCTAAGATGCTGTCACAGTTCCTCTAAAACCAACTGTAGCATCCCAAGGACAAGCTCCCGTCAATTTGAAGCATGCCAGGGCTTTTGCTTGTTCCACTTTGTGTCCAAGGACAGAGTCTGTTCCTACCTGTAAGGTCCATAGTGATGGGTCCTGGAGCAGAGTCACATACCAGGGTGAGTCGGGTGACCACCACATTGGGAGCTGTTGGGTCTGCAGGTAGGAAAGTCAGGGGCAAACTGTCAGCTTGCAAAATTAAGTGCAGGGGGAGAAGAACAACACTGAAGGAATGGGGTTGTTTTCCCACATGGAAACTGCACTTCAAGAAACACCCAGTAATGTCAGGCTTCCCGTAGCATAATAGGACCACGCAGCTACCCCAGTCCTTCAATATGGATCCCCTCCAGCCTCCATCCCAATACCTAGAGGAGGTTTGTCCATGACAGGAGACTCCCCTCTTAAGATCATTCTGAACAGCAAGGCTTCCTTTCAGCATAGGCTAGTCCCCTCATGTTTTAACCCCTCAGGAGTCCTCCAAGGCCCACACACCTCCCACCACAAGTCCCTTTCCAATGCCAGCACTCCCTAGTAACATTATGTCTAATGTTCAGAACATCTTCCCTGCTTCCTTTACACACATCTCTCCACCTGCCCATCCCCAGTCCTCCAGCAGCAGCAGCGCATGTGCCTGGTCAAACAAGCTCCCTCTTCTTTCAGGCCACCTTGCCCCATTCCCACAGCACATGGTTGCGATGCACCTCCCCAGTCCCTTCCTATCAGCGTGCCCCAGCTTACCTACTACCACAGGTCCATCTCCCAGCAGGGACTTCTTGTACTTAGCGAGGCTTTCATCATCCTTGTCCAATTCTTGCAGCTCCTGCAGCGTTTTCTGGGGAGGAGGTTTGTAGTTGAGTTTCCCATCCAGCTCATCATCATCTTCCTCCACGTGGGGTTCTTGGGTCTTCTCAGTCATGGTCACTTGGTCTGGATAACAGAGGAGGGGGCAGTCAGTGGGATTGCTCTGCAGGGGGGTCACGTCCCTGGGGGCTCTCGGTGTGGGCACAGTGTGGTTCAGTCCCCTGAGCAGGCAGGCACTCGCCCAGCACTGAACGCAGCGAGATCGTTACAGGCAAATGGCGACGGTGATCGGCTGCAATCCCAGCGCTGCTGTGCTGATATTCTGGCTCTAACAATCCCCCTCTGCCCCCTCTCCTCTCCCTGCAGGCACCACGCGCACACGCAGACCTACACCATTCTTCCCTCCCGGGGAGGAGGTGCGGGAGCGGAGGCTGGAACCAGAGTGATTTACAGCCACTCTGCAGCACGATGGCTGGCCAGCAACCCTGCAATTACAAGCCACTGTGCAAGGTTTCAGCACTCGCCAGCTATCTTGCACAAAGAGCCACTGCCAGAGACACAAATAAAGCCAAGGCCAGAGGTCTCATTCGCCCTCTCGTAATGGGTTAACAGCCACATGGTCAGGCAGCATTGCATACAAAGATCCAATACCTGACAGCAACTCCCGTATCTTAGCAAGTTAGCTGAAGCCCTCAAGGAAACTCACCCACTACATTTTATCTGCTGGCATTCCTGGTGCTTGCTCCCAGGAACAGCTCACTTCACACACCGATAATGTCCCCGTCCCGCTGAGGAAGGAAGCATGACTGCGACCGCCTGCAGCCTGGCTGTGGAGCAGCCCTGCGTACCTGTGCTGCATCAGTGGGGTTTCTTGGAAAGGAGAGGTACGACGGCTGGTGCCTGTAGCCGCGCAGCCGGTATGGCTGGGACACACGCCACCGAACGCAGAAGGACAGCGAAGCTGCTTGGGTTGCACCCCAAATGGGAGCCAGAGTGGGGAGAGATCAACTGATAGGCAGCCAGGTGGAAAGCAGGGAACGGGAAAGAGAAGACAAAGGCAGGAGAGGTGAGCAGTGCTGTGCCAGGTCCCCCTTAGTCAGCTGCCTGCCTCAGAGCCAGCTGCATGGTCCTAGCCACCTTCCCACTCTGCAGAGAAAGGCTGAAAAGCAGAGCAGTGCCCTAGAGCAGCGGCAGTTGTTGCAAATATAGATTGGATATTAGGAAAAATCTCTTCACCGGAAGGGTTGCCAGGCATTGGAATGGGCTGCCCAGGGGAGTGGTTGAGTCACCATCCCTGGAGGGATTTAAGAGAGGTGTGGATGAGACGCTCAGGGACATGGTTTAGTGGTGGACCTGGCGATCTTAAAGGTCTTTTCCAACCCAAAAGATTTTGTGATGGTATGATAAACGGCCAAGCCGTTCCTTGCTGTTTAGCAGCAAGGGGATTTGGTGGAGCTACACTGATCATTCAGTTCACTTCAGCTTATCCTTATACTAACTCCTTCTTGGAGGTTGTTCATGCTAAAAATTCCCCTTTTGCCTGCTTATTTGCATTTTCCCCTGTAAGCCCTTTATCCCTCTCTGCAGCTGTGGCCTTAACATTTGCCCCTGCTCCCAAAAGCTAAATTGGGAGCTAGAGGGACACTCTTCTCATTCATTAAAACAGAAAGGAAATAAAAAAAAAAAAACCACCCAACATGCAATAGCTCAGGGTGAATCAGCAAGTGGAAATATGCAGACCTCCCAGAGCAACTCCAGCCGGGGAAAAAAAAAAAATCAAGGAGAGCAACATGTTACAAAGCGACAGACAGGGACCAAGCAACACAGCAACAAGAAGACTCAGTCCAGCATGCTAATTGGCAATGGGCCTGATGCAAGACTAGTTTGCAATGGCATTTTGTGGTGAGTCAGGAACTAGTGCATAGCGAGCAGCTGGAAAATGAAAGGGAATCCCAACTCAAGTGGACAGGAAAGAAGGCACATCCCAGCAGCTGAATAACCTTGGCTGTGTTCATGCCCAGCCCCAGGAGTGTGAAGGACCTACGTACCATGGGGAAGACCCTTGGGCTTGTCCTCATGAGGAAGGAAACCAGAAGCTCCCTCATGAAAGCAATGATTGCTCATGCCCCACTGCTCTGCAGTCTCAGCACAGTCACCTTGCAAAGCCTCACCATCCCCTCAGTGCCATCCCACGCTCAGCATAGGAAGAGAATGTGATGATCTGTGGCAGCCATCGCCAGGTCTTGCCTTCCACTTGGACTCCATCTGCAGATCTGAGTCACTTCCACTCTCCTGATCTCTTGCAATACTAGGCTGCATCTGCCACCGCTACAACCACAGCGCAGAGCTGCCTGCCTGCCTGCCTGCCCCCATCCTCCACGGGGGTTTTGTGGTTTATCACAGGAGCAACGTAGGCGATGGAGAGAGAGAGACATCTCTGGCCACACGCAGACAAAAAGCAGAGAGTCAGGCTAGACCAGCTCGTTGTTCCACATCCCTCAGACCTTCCCTTTACATCACACATACAGCAGAGACTTTCCCTGCCAGGCCGTGGCAGCGACTCACTTGAGGAGGGATGCTTTTAGTCTCTGAAAACCTCCCAGAGAGGTCGACAGGCTGCCTGCTGTGCCAACAAGAGCCCTCTGGGGAACAGCACCAGCCAGGCTGTCTGGGCTGCACAACCCCTGGCTCACATGCATCAAGGATGGCACCGATCAGACCCAACTCTGACATTTCTTCCCAGGTTCTGACCTGACCCTGCCTTCTCGCCAAATTCCCAGGCAGGAGGTGACCCAGAGGAAAGCTCACATCGCAGCTGCCCCTGCCTCTACTCACCTCAGCTGTGGGACTGTTGGCTACTGGGCTCAGACACTAGCACTTCCCCAGGGTGAGTATGTTAGTACCCAAGTATCAGGGTCCCTGGGCTCCTACATCACTGCTCAGGGCAAGGGCTAGGCTAAGATGGAGACCCTCATGGCCTCAGGCCACAAGCCTCATTAAAAAATGAGAAAATTAACCCTATAAATGCAATATGCAAAGAGAAACTCATATCCTGCCTGCCCCAGCACATTTCTCTTCCTTTCCTGCAGCCCCAACCCACAGTTGTGCATCACCTGCACCTCTGAGGCTTGGCAACACCCACAAAGCAGCAGGGAGAGGGGCAGGGGCAGCGCTAGGGACCCCCACCAGAAAGAGATGGCTGCAAGAGACGACAGGAATCATGCTCTGCCGAGGAATGCTAGGGTCTTTCAGTTGATCTCTGCCTGTGCCAGAAATGGGGGGCTGCCCTCGCACCTGCAGCAGGAGGGGGCAGGGGATCTGGTGTGTACCTCTTTGCCCCCTCCCACCCATGCCGCCACGGGGCACAAAGAGCGATGTCCCAGGGTCATCATTTTATTTGCCTTCCATCTGCGCATCAAATTCACTCTCCCAAACCACCCCTTGATTGAGGGCTTATCTCCAGGAAGCGGGTTTAGCAGGGAGGAAGCAATTTTCCGCGATAGGGGAAAATCCCACCAGCCCCACCAGCACCCCCCCGCCTTCCTCATCCCACTCCCCTGGGGTGCGAGGGCAGAGAGGGAGCTCACTGCCCAAGCACCCCCGGGGAATACCGGGTACCACTCCGCGGGGATACACCCGCCGTCTCCCGCCACCCTGGGGGCTGCCTCCCATTCCTCTGCCCCTCCACCCCATCGCAGCGCGGAGCCCGACTTCCCCCTTCGGATGCAAGCAGGGCCCTGCCCATCTCCCCGGGCAAGGCTGGGCAGGGGAATCAGCCGCCGGGAACAAAGGCGCAAAGTTGCGCGGTGCCAAGGGAGAGGGAGGCTGGGGGTGAGCCCGCCCCGCTCCCCCTGCCCGGCTCCCCCCGTCCTCCCCCATCGCCTGGGCTCGTACTCACCGGCTGAGCGGCGCCTGCGGCCGGGGTCCTCCTCCGCTCTCCGCGCTCAGCTTCGAGCTTTGGCAGTTGGAGCAGGAAGGAAGTTGGTGAAGAGAGAGAGGAAAAAAAAAATAACACTCACAGGCAAAAAAAAAAAAAAAAAAAAAGCAGCCGCCGCCAGCAGCCCACTCGGAGAAGCAGCTCTGCGCGGCCCCGCATGCTGCAGCGCTCGCCGCCCGCCGGCCCCGCTTTGTCTGCGCGCCCGCCCGCCGCTGCGCTCCTTTTGCGCAGGGGTGCGCGGGGCTTTGTTTGCGGAGCGCAGCCCGGCCAGGGGACGCGGGAGAGCTCCCCGCGCGCGGCTTCGGGCTCTCGCTGCGTGCTGCTGTGCCCCTGAGCCGGGAGGGGGGGTCTTCGTTTTTCGGCTCGGGTTTTGATTTTGTTTATTTTCCTGGGGTAATTAAGGTTCATTTCAAAAGCTAACCCTGATTTATACCGATTAAAATAAGAGGAGAATCAGGTCGGGTGCATTCCTGTGTACCTGGGGGGCGTGGGGGTGTGCAGACGGAGGTCATTGCAGATAAACCTCATTTTTCCCGGTTAACACATGCTACCTGCTGCACTTCATCCGCAAATCGTTCCCAACTCCCAGCCATTTTCACACAAGCAGTTTCAAAGATCAGCTACCTCAGGAAGAGCAAGCTGACATTTCCCAGGGATGCTTAAATTATCAGAAAGATTTTACACCACTTTGTCTCTGAAATACCAGCAGATTTTCTCTTTCTTTTCCTCTCACGGAGTGCCCACTTAGTTCTTCAGTCACATAACCCCCTCACGCACACAACCCTCATGGCGGAATTTAAGAACAATTCAGATCATTGGTTTGCAACCAGCAAATCTGGATCCGTGAGGACCGATAGATTGCTCTTAACGCATTTGCAGAAGCAAAATAAGCAAAGCAAATCTACTGTCAGTGGGTTTAAATTCACTCGCCCTGGATCCACACGTCCGTTAGAAAATGTTTATTGTACACAAATTTTTAAAAGTTGCAAACAAGAGATTAAGGGTGCTCTCCTTCAGCGATGGACAGATCTCAAAGAGGGGGAGTGATTTTCCCAGCATATCATTGCTTTCATTCAGGCTGTGGGTGACACTTGGATTCTAACCTGATGCATTTCGGGGTGGATTTCCATTCAGCAGGGGCTCTAGCCTCAGAAACATTTTAAGCCTCCATGAATTAGCTTCACCACCAAGATAAATTATTTTATTCCCTGCTGCTCTCTCTCACTCCTACACTAACCCTCCCCGTGGGCCAGCACAAGAGAACTGAGCTGAATACAACACCGAGCTGAGTTTAAAACATACCTGGCAAAAATATGTAAGCAAATGCCTAAGTATATACCAATGGGTTTTAAACCCAGACAGGTTTCCTGATTCCTGTTGATGACGGCCAAATGTGGCTAAACCCTTGTGCCCACCCCATGTTGGACAGGGACGGGGGAAGGACAGAGCAAATTCTTTCAATTACAATTCCAAGGTATGGTGGCTCAAACTGTTCACGTGAACAGTCCTGACCTGGGAAAGGTGTGAAAAGTTGGATGTATTGACTGTGGGGAGTTCTGAGGAAATGATCATGTTAAGCAGCCCCTGAGTCTTGTCTATCAATTTCTTGTCTTGGTTCCTGTGCTGTCCGGACTAACTCTCTGATTTCAGTAGACTTCCTAATCTGTACTGGGAGACCAGAACACCCTTTTGACTGAGAGGGTGTGTGGGATGAGGTTACCGTTTGCTCATGGTTTGGCTTGATTTCCTTGGTTTTGGTGGCTGTGGACAGAAAGCCCAATGCAATCGTAACTCTACCATTATTATGAAAATTTTTGCTGGAGGATGTTTAGGTTTACCTCTGTCTCATTTCTGCTTAGTTGGAGACCAACACTCGACTGCCTGTGTCTTTGTGTAGCTATTTGCACACTATTGCTAAGCGTCTGTGAGCATACATCAAGGCCAGTATATCCGCAAATGTGCACAGAGGTATAGGGATGTATAGCTGTGATTTCAGCCATAGATTTTCTTTATTTTACTCCTAGATTAGAAGTTAGTCAGGATGTAATCACAGGCAAACCACGTCATTGCTCTGTGCATCATCTTCCTATTGATAAGAGGGGTGAGCAGGAGCTGCAGATATTGGATATGCATCATGCCGAGCAGATGGGAGCTTAGAAGCCAGGCATCATCCTTTGGGTCATCCCTTCCTGCTGGGGAGCCACGTCACTGATCTGGTGGAAGAAAGGCAGGTGGTGAACCGCGTTGGAGCAGAACATTACTGACGGCAAATCCCTACCACTGAGTATTTCGTCTCTGACAAACTGATGCCACGCAACAAAGATCATCTCTTGGCAGACTTTGTCCAACACCAGCCAATTCTTGTATCCGTGACAGAAGGAGGCAAGGACAACAGCTAGAGTGTACCTGCTCTATTGCTAAAGAAATGGTAATATTTCAAACGTGTTCTTAGTTGGAAAATAATATTTTAATTTAAAATATCATTATTAGGTCTTACCTAGTTTGTCCCCTCTGATCAAAATCAGGTTTACAATTAGTTGACCACATTTAAAAGTGTGCTCAACTGCTACTGTATAAACTTGTTTCGAGTACATAGTCGAAAGCTTACGCAAATTTTTAAATGCATATCCTTGAACTACACAAGCTTTATTCTCAACAGTCAGATGCCTTACATAGCACCTTATTGGACCAACAAATCTTGAGATTTCTTTAAAATTCTAAGATTAAAAAAAAATCAGGCATGGCATTTTTCTTTCTGTTTGCTGCCATAAGCTGTCCAGCACTTCTGGGTTTGAATTTTCTAGACTGGTGGAACATTGCTGCTGCATGCTGCTAAATGTCATCTCCAACTTCTGCAGAAGGCTGCATTTGAGGAGAGAAACTATTTTATAGCCTTTAGAACTGACTAATTCAGGAAACCCTCACCTGTTAGAATACTTTATCTTCACCTACTCTTTAATTCCAAAACTTTCTAATTTGGAGCTGAAATTTCCCACACTGGAAGCTCTTAGGGAAAAAATTAAGAGAGATTTCAGTCCAGGCAGGAAATCCATTTTTGTACCCAATAGTGTAATATTTTTTTCTCCTGCTCTTGTAAAGTGGTTTGTTTTGGAGCTTCTCATCTGCATTTGCACTGACCTCAGAACATGCTGTTACCAATTTACATTACTCTCTAATGAATAACATTGCTGAGTCCTGTCACTGTCATGAGCTTTGCCCCCCTCCTCTCTCAAGCTTTTAGCAGTCTCCAGGAAGACTATGGGGATACGCTGGGAATAGAACCTCAGCAAATTCACATCAGCGTCTGCTGCAAGGTAAGCATCGGTTTTGGCAGTGGGTGTCCCTCAGGTGGGTGTCCCCACGTGGTGTCCCTCACTCCGTGCAGAGATCCTTTCCCGTCCAGAGATGGGAGGAGGTAATCTGGGCTGAGGCAGTCACGAGGTGATAAGCATGGGGGAAGGTGACAGGTGAGGGAGCTCAGACACGAGGCCTTTCCCTGCCATATGAGGAGGCATTCACTGCATCACGAGGTGCCACCCAAATCCTCAGTAAACCTAGCACCACCTCCTCTGCCTCCCAGTTAAGAGGGATAAACAGGGGGATGCAGCCAATGAAGCATGAATTGATTCCACATGAGTAAAATGCAGGCACAAGGTGTCCCAGCATCTGCTTTGAAAGGCAGTATCCTTAGGTTGGTCCTCCTGTGCCTAGAACAGGCAGTGCCTGTCCTCTTCCTACTCGGTGCCGCTCACCCCTCCAGAAGTGCTGCAAGGGAATGTGCAGCCGATGGGGAGGGAAGGGACAAAAGGGATGGGGGCTAGACATGGTGCCAGGCAAGGGAGCCAATATTCAGCATGGAGAGCAAGGAGAAAGAAGGCACATCATGGTGCAGCCACAGACAAGGGCTTAGCTGAGTTTCCCACCCACCCGATGCCATGGCAATCCCTGCAAATCACCTGGCCACAGGACTTGTGGGCTCTCAGCTGGGCAGGGAGCTGACCCCAGAAAACGTGACTGTGTGCTCCATCACTCCAGCTCCTCCAGAAGAGATTTCCTTGAAAGATGGAGAGAAGATTGGAGATGTAATGCTTGTCTAAGCAGCTTTCAGGCCCGTTAATGTGCTAATCCCATAATCCCCATCTCCAGCCCGAAGGTGAGCCCAGACTTCACATGTCACTTCTGATGACTCAACTCCCTTTGGGGAGTGAGTGGAACATCAAGACAGAGAGAGAAAAAGGATTTGATGGTGAGAGAGTAGGGGAGCAAAACGGAGCCACTTTCCTCCAGAGGTTAGTCTGCGAAAGGCTGAGGATGGACAGAGCAGCTCAGTAAAGGAGAGGGACAGCTAAATGAGTGGAAGAGGGGAGTGAAGGGACAGGGCTCAGTGAGGGGGAGAGGGTCCCTGCCACCGCAGAGGACTGGATTATATTAGGACCTTTCAGAAAACAGGTGGTTATGTAAGGTCAAATCTCAGCAAGTGTAATTAAATCTCAGCCCTAAGCTGATTGCCAGGCAGGGTGTTAGGAGGTATTTATCCAAGCACTCCTCCTTGTGTTGTGACTTTCCTCCAAAACAGCCAGGGCTGAAGCTGGGACTAAATTAGGAGGAGAGCTGTGCCATCCTCACCTCCTCTGCTGGCCTTAGAAAAATCTCTGCCAGCTGCACGCTGCCTTCCCTGTGCTAAACGCTGCGCTCAACAAGAGACCTTGATTTTACACTGGAATTCATGGCTGCATGTCAGGCTGTATCCAGCCTCCCACTAGCTCTTAGGTGCTTTATGTGCCTTGGTGCTTTAGCCTTAGTGGTGCTCAGAGCATGCTGCTTGCAGCTACGTAACCTCTCTCTGAAGCCATGAGGCAGTAATTAACAGCGTCTCTGTGGAGACATTTTTCCTTTATTGCACTTGTGCTGTTCCCATATTGTTGCTCTCACGGCGCTGCCTCTGCAAACCCCCACAGCGTTATTGTGGCGGATTCTCATGGAAAGCACTGGCGTGAGAATTGCCCCTTCTCCCTCTCCTTCCTTATCTCTTGTTTTGTAGACTTTAGCATGTAGAAGAGGAAAAACAAATGCGGTGCTCAACAAAGCAGGTAACAGCTATTTAAATTCTCAGTAAATATTAACCAATAATATATATTCACAGAAGCTTAACTAGCAACAAATGTGCAACATTTGCACGTGATGACCATTCTCCTCCCAGAGCTAACAGAATCACAACCAGGAATAACCAATAGGGAGTTTAAGTGGGTCCTGATGAAAAGTATATAATGCTGAGGGAAAACAGAGCAAGAAATCATCATCCTCATCATTTTCATTATCACCTGCTGCACTGGATAAAGCCCCAGGAGGAGGATGCTCCTGTGGGACCCCATCATTGCCTTTCGTAGCTGGCCACTGGGGAGAATGTCCCTTTTCTCTATGTCTCTCTCCTACCTTCCTTTATTTTCATTTTTCTCTAGAAGTAAGTTTCACCATTACAGTCAAAGTACACCATCAGCTCTGGATGCCACAAATAAATCTTTCTGTATATGAAACTGTCAGAACATCCTTTGTGCACCATGCATTCACCCAGCATGCAGTGATGGCTCCGAAACAGTTCACTTAGCCTATGAACATAGAATCACAGAATGGTTTGGGTTGGAAGGGACCATGAAGACCATTCAGTTCCAACCCCCCTGCCGTGGGCAGGGACACCCTCCACTAGACCAGGTTGCTCCAAGCCTCATCCAGCCTGGCCTTGAACACTCCCAGGGATGGGGCATCCACAGCTTCTCTGGGCAGCCTGTTCCAGTGCCTCACCACCCTCTCCGGGAGCAACTTCTTCCTGATATCCAATCTAAATCTCCCTGCTTTCAGTTTAAACCCATTACCCCTTGTCCTGTCACTACAGGCGCTTGTAAAAAGTCCCCCCCAGCTTCCTTGTTGGCCCCTTCAGGCACTGGAAGGCTGCAATAAGGTGTCCCCAGAGCCTTCCTTTCTGCAGGCTGAACAAGCCCAACTCTCTCAGCCTGTCCCCATGGCAGAGGTGCTCCAGCCCTCTGAGCATCTTCGTGGCCTCCTCTGGACTTGCTCCAACTGGTCTATATCCTTCTTTGAGGACCCCACAGCTGGACGTGTTTGTAATGCTTGATGTGTTTATGATGCTTGACTGGACCCCCAGAAGTCAGCTGCAGTTTCAGGTTCTTGGCACAGAAATATCCATAGGGGCCTCCCAGTAAAAGCCTCTAATTCACTTTATAGAGGTGCGTACCTCCAGTGGAAAGCTAGAGTGTAGAGGCTCTAAATTAAAAGAAAGGTTGGGATATGCCCATGAAAGACCATTAAAAAACCTCATTAAAACATTAAACCCAGTGCATCTGCAAGATCTCGAGGAGAGAACAGAAGGCTCAGTACCTGGCAATATACCTCAGCAATAAAAGGAGAAAAGAAATTCTAAAGAAAATTGATTCACATTTTCATCCCTTGGCTTTTCCCCTTCCACAGTTACTTCCACCAGGGATCTGCTATCGCATGGCACCTAGAGCATTTAGCCTCCATGTGTCGGGGAGGCGAGCAGCCACCCAAGAGACAAGATAATGGAGCAGGAAGAGCTGCCTCTTCTGCCCATTAGTTGAATGTTCCCAAGGAGAGTGCGAGATGCTCCGCAGAAGCAATCATTTCTGTTTGAAAGCCTCAGCTGTTACATGAAAAAAAACCATAATAACAGTGGCAAAGAGCTGAACTGAATGAGGTTGCACAGCGGTGCTTTTATCTGGTAGGAGGAGGAAAGAAGAGTATGCCTGTAGCACGGTGTGAACGCCATAGGAAGAGATGTGTCGCCTTAAGAAGAAGAAAGAAACATTTTACCAAAATGTTTTAGAAGAGCTTTTCTTTATTGGGCTGCTGGTTGCCAAGGAGAAAGAATTGATCGTTCAGAAAAAAAAAAAAAAAAAAAGATGAGAAAAGGAGCTGTCAGGAGAGAAGACATCTGAAGCTGACTTGCGTACAGTTTTTCTTCTTAGCCCAGTGACACTGAATCATTTGCTTCAATGTTTTAAACTGAATAAAGCTCTGGAATTACCTGATTTCCATTTGAATCAAAATTGCAGTTTTGGTTTGTTTTTTTATTTAAACAAGGCAGTATTAATTCTCTGTTTAGGTCAATATGTGATCATTTTAGTGAGTGCTAGCGGATAATTTACTCACTGTTCACAGGTATATGGCATGTCATTCATAGAGAAGGAATCAATTACAGAAAAAGAAAAACCTGAGCAAGACCCTGGAGACAATAGTGTGAAAACTGGTACATGCAGGTACGTTTTTAAGAGCAGCCACACACTGATTTCTGGCATCACATAGATAACAAGATTAACTAGCTGGGTTTTGATTAGAAAAAGGGAAAAAATGTTAGGTCATGGTTGACTATATTGATGTTGAGCATGTTCTGTAAATGACAGTCAGGAGAAAAATAATCTCATAAAAGAAAAAATAGCTATTTTAATTGTGGACAATATAAAAACAGGAAAGAGAGGAAGCTTTTTAAAATGATCTAACAAACAATCCCATTGCAGCAACACTAACAGCCTGGATGCAGACATTAAGCAAAGTTAGTGCAGGGAAAGGACGCTCACTAATGTTACTCTTTTCTCATGGGACAGCTCTGCAAGGAGCAGGGGGGTGCTCTCAAACGATGAACCACAAACAGTTATAAAGTACTCAGCTTTTTGTGCTGCATGGCCAAGCACATCCGTCCCCACGGCAGATTTCTGGACGGCTGGGTCTCATTTGCAGGTCTATGAACTTTCTGTACATTAGTTTCCATATTTACAAATAGGGATGATGAAAATTTACCTCTGTGCTTTGAGATCCGTGCGTGAAAAGTGCTGTCTAAAAAAGAGAGAATTCATTCTATCTTTCCTTTTATTTATGCCAATCAGGGAAAAGTTCGTGTCAGTTAATAAAATCATACCAATGTATCTGTTCCCAGAAAGGCCAGATTCACTGCTCAGAAGAAAATGTAACTCTGTGGTAACTAATGAAGTGTGTAACAGGCTACATGGGTTTTATATCATCTGCTATAAAAAGACCCAGCATGTCCTAAGGAGTTGGAGCCTGGAAGCCTGGGGCCTGTGACGATGTTGTGACACGCACAAATCAAGCACCCTTGACTGAATGAGAAAAGCAGGGATTTCTTTTTTCCTGAAGAAGCCTTGGCAATGGCCATTTGGCTTGTGGACTCACGTCCCCAGTGACGCCTAGTTTCTAGCACAGACAGGGCCACTGCTGATGGTTCAGCTAAACCTTATGTCTTATGTTTTCCCAGAGGACCTTTTTCTCCAGACTGACCATGGAAATCTCTCTCTAGAGCACTGGCAGTGGAAAAACAGATCTCAGCCTCTTTAATGTCTGCCCCATTGCCAAAGCGGCCTCCAGGTCACCAGTAGAAATTGGAATGGAGACCAGGCACTTTCGCAAGCTGAGCTCTGAGACAGTCAGCATAACTGTTATATCCAGCAGCAGGCACAGATTCCCAAAGTCAGCACACCTTGTTTATTGCAGGCTGTTGGAGGTGCTTAATCCTGACACCAGAATAGCGGTGCATGATTTCCTGAAGGAAGAACTATAAAACTCTCCATGAGGCTGCTTTCTCTGCATCTTTGATGGACTGATTTGCATGTATTCAAACAGCTATATATCTATGCCAGGCAAAACTCAGTCCTCTATATCTGTTTCTCTTTTTCCACGGGCACAAACAACAGGCAGTTTAGGAACATGATGAGCGTTGGGCAAGGAGGATTAAAACATGCAAATCTTCTTTTGCAGGCACCTTGGTACACTGAGTTTCTCACCAAAATGCTGTTGACATGACAACCTCACTGACCTTCTACAAGACGGACAATCTCATTCCAAATCCAGGTCCTACCACTGTCCTCCTCTCGCCAGGAATTCAGAGGCACTTGGTAGGCTGCCTGTCTGCAGGAGGGAAACTGAGGTTTAACTGTAGATGCCTGGGAAATTCCCAGGTCCTTTCCAGTCAGGTATGTCTGTGTGGCAGGTGATAAAGCTCTATCAATAAGGCACATTGTCTTCCAAGCACCTGCCACACGCTTTGCAGAGATGTTTCAAGAGTTATTGCGGCCCATGCCAGCCACAGCCCTCATCTGCTGCATCCCCGAGCATGCGCCTCGGCTGGGATTTCCTCCCACAGTCCCATGAGCTCAGCCAGCCCCTGGAAAAGTCACTGTCTTGTAAACTTGTGTTTTCTTTGTCATTCAAGTGAACTGCTATTTCTGGTATAACTACAGTTGCCATGGCTACACCAGATCATAAATAGGGTCAGAAACCTTGGAATTTTTTTTTTTTTTAAGTGATTCCGTGGAATAGGGAATAATTCGTCCAGAGGTAACAAAGATCATGAGTTTTCCTTTGGGGCCACAGGGACTTCTGCTACCACTTGGACCCATGACTTCTGGTGCAGCTCTGGTCTGGATCGGGTGGCAACTGATACAGCCCAAAAGGCTTTTGTGGGGCCAGGGGAGGAAGAGCCTGGGCAGGGGCAGGGAGGGACAGGGACCAGGTACTCGGCCCCTGGCTAGAACTCAACATCCATCCAGGGTGGCAGCCAGCCACCAACACAAAGCTGGTGCCTGTTGCTCTGCAAAGGAGCCACGAACCCACATCCCGGCAAAGCAAACGCAACCCGCTTTGTGAGGGGAAGAGAGAGAGAGAGAGAGAGAGTGGAGGGAGAGAGGGGAGGAGAGGGGAAATTGCCTGATAATCATGGGAGATAAGGAAGAACATGAGAAGCAGGGCCATTTAGGGAGTTTCTGCCATGTTTTCTTAGTGGCCAAAAAAACCGCTTCATGTGACACCATGGAAATTTTTTTCCCACATGTCCACTTTTGTTAAACAGAAGTAAGCCATATTTCATTGGGAAAACAAAGGGAGTGTTTTGAAAACAAACAGCCTGAAAAAATGTAAATTTTTAAGGTTCAGAAAAGAGGTGTAGGGGGACTGTAGAGACGGTTTCCCCAGAAACTCTACCTACATAGAAGAAGGCAGAAGGGGAGGGGGGGCCCCCGGAAACCTGTCTGCAGCAGATGGAGGCATGGGAATGAGCAGCGGGGATGGGAGCGGAGTCTGCTGCCAGCAGGCTGCACCTCTTTATATCCACACAAGCAGGTCCCTGCCCACAGTAATCACTTCTGCTGTCAGGAGCTGCTGAGTGCAATCAATCTCCGCGCATTTGTGTACAAGCTCTGATCGTCACAGGGAAGAGACGATGCCAATATGATGCTGCCCCCGTCCTCTTTCCTGTGCCCAGAAATTATCACACAAGCCTCTGAAAGCTGTGTGATCGTCCCCAAACACATGGGAACAATAAATGTGTTTGCTGATTCTCTGCTAGATTGAAAGCCCCTCGTCTGCATCTAGGATTTACTTCCCAGCTTCTCTGTGCCCACTCAAGGGCCAGGACCTTATTGATTTTTTAAATGTAAGCTAAGAGTCTCGCTGAGGGATTTATCTCGTCTAACTTCAGCTGTCTGAAAGGCCAGAGGCCTCGTCTGTGGGGCTCTTGCTCAGCACCAGAGCAGTGTGGACTGGTCCCTGCCACCAGGATCTGTCATGCCAGAGAGAACCTGTCCTTTCTTGGTGGCATGCAGCCACAACCCTGGCTGACATGGCTGTTCCAAAATCTCCTCCTCTAATATCACCCAAAAGATGAAGCCTGCCCACCACTACAGAAACCCACACCTTGGTTTCCTTCTGGCCCTGCACTGCTCTGATGCTCCTAGCACAGGTCCTTTCTCTGGGACCATTTTCGGCCCTGTCAGCCCTGACTTCATGTTGTGAGCTGGGTGCTCAACAAGGGTAAGTGAGCGGTGCTTCTCCAGAGCCAACAGATCCCAGAAGATTGTTAACCCTGTGGTTTTGCCTTGAGCCAGACAGCTACAGTCCATGACGGAGGTGCTGCTGCAGCTGAGGATAAGGATGATTTTCCAGCACCTTCAAGCAGGGCCCTGGACATTCTCTTTTCATCTCAGGATTCCTTCCAGATCTTCCACATCTCTTGACACCAATCACCCAGGCAGTCACAACAGGCTATTAAAACATAACAGAGATACAAAGCACCTGATAAAACACTGTGCATTCCCATCCATGGAGTTTTGTTGGGTTGGAGTATGGGCTGAGGGACCAGCTCTTCCCTTTCTCAGACAGCCCCTCACAACAGCAATGCTACCGGTACCCAGATGTGACCTAGCTGTTACCATCAGCCTTGGGTCTCAGAAGTGACAAGCCACCCCGCTGGCCGGCCACCCGTGTTCAACACAAAGGTTCCCCCTTCTTTCTCCGCCATCCCATCTGCTGGCTGCAGTTAAATATTCACCGCAGCCCTGTGCAGCACCTCAGCACCGTTCTTTGTGACTCCCTTGCGCGGACTCAGCCCTCTCGGCACCAGGCTGACCATGTGTGCTGCTCCATCAGGTGCGTCTTGAACCCTGCGGCACAGCTGAGAAGTTTGCTGGAAGCCTCTCCATGCACTCACCAGCACAGGGGAGGGACCTGGGGTGATGAGGACCAACTCCTCCCTTCCTCGCATGTGCAGGCATATGTGTGTATTCACAAGCAGCAGCATTGCTCAGAGGGCAGGTGTTTTCCTTATTCCATTTTTCTTCTCCAGAAATCACCCCAAGAGGAGCTCCAGAGAAGCCACAACCTCTTCTTGCAGAAAGGGGCCCGTCACCCTTCAGAGGCATGTCGAGGCTCTGCTGCTCCCCCAGACCTCACTGGAGCTGAGCCTGCAGGGCACCGGGGTCACTGCGCTGCCCACACATTCCTCCCCCCCCCCAGCCCCACCGTGCGGGGGCCCGCCCACAATTGGCACCATGATGTCACGGGTGGCAGGGTATATCTGGAGGAGAAAGGACACCTCGAGACCTTTTCTACGCAGGCTGGAAGACAGGAGTTGGATGATTTGCAAGAGGAGCCCTTGGCACTGTAAGTATTTCCCAGGAGCTCAAAGCAGGGTGGCAGGGGGATGAAAGAGGAACGAACTGGCAGCCAAACCCAGAGGAGACAAAAGTTCTGACAAAATTGCATGGGGCAAAAATTTGGATGTTTTTGCTTGGAGAGCGTGAACAGACCCAGTATCTAAGAGAGGGAATTGTGGTTCTTGGATGGTCGCTTTCTGTTCACTCTAGCATTAGAGCAAGTGTGGCAGCAGTGGTTTGTCTCAAAGCTCCCTGGCTGTGTGAGCAGCCCTGCCCTCCGCAGGTTTGTCATTGCCGGGCACCCCTCGGTTGGGGGTCCCTGGCACCCCCTTGGCCTGTGTCCTCAGCTGGCTGAGTTTCCATGTGAGCAGCACCGGGGGGGCTCCTGAGGAGCAGTCAGGACAGGCAGCTGGTGTTTCCTGCTCCATACAGGCAGGGCGCATCCGTGGGGAGTTCATAGCCTGTGATGCTGTACCTCCGGTGCTACTGAATCCCTTCTTTCAATCGTGATAGTCTTTCCGATGATCCCCATCTGGGAAGCTGTTGTGGGAATACAGTTCTACTTCAAATGAGTTTCTGTCTTTTAGAGTGTATCATCTTCTTTGGTTTGTTCTTGGTTTTAAAACTGCTGCTAGAACGAAGGGTCTGAGATCCTGTGTAAAACACGGGATCAGAAAGGGCTGAACCTGCGTGGATGCTTTCTATTGCTAAGATTAGCCAGCTCAAGCACCTGATACTGGAGTGGTGGGACTCCTCACAGGCATCTTATACTGGATACAACATTCCCTGACAAAAGCCTGGCTGCAAGAATGATGCTAGTGTCTTTCATAAGGTCAAGACCTGAGCGCGCAAGAACCCCATCAAAAGGAATTTAAAATGAGGGTATTTTCTCCTGGATGTTGTCTTCTCCCAGCATATCACTGCATGGAGGGCCACAGCCCCTGGGGTTTGTGTGTCTGACAACTCTGAGGCACCACAAAGACAAGTGCCCATGGAGAAGTTGGTGTTTTTGACGGTTTCAGACAGGGGAAGATGAGATCCTACACTGAATCTGTCTGAAGAAGGTCAAGTGAGGCACTGTATTATCTGCCAGGGAAATTTTCCATAGAGAATCAGAGATTAAGCAGGAGACAGATTAAAGAGTCAGCATTTGTCAGTAGCATACAAGCCTCTTTAAGTTCAAAGAAAATTAAAAGAAGGATGATTAACCTGGCCAGCAACCTGGAGGTGGGATATCTGACGCAACTGAGCTAAGCCCATTACCATGCATTAGGTATAATTAGCATTCCGACGCAAGCAAAGCTCTTACCCAGAGGATTAAACCCTGGACTGAGCAGTAATACTGTCAGGGGCAATTAGGTAACACCTTGTCAGAGGACGGGGGAAGAGGAAGTGAGTGGAAGAACATCTTGTTCCTCAATAGCCTTTGCATCCACAGCCATCAGCTCTCTCCCAGGAGCTGCATCCCAGTGCCAGCAACAGCAGAAGAGCTCTGGCAGCCTGGGAAGCACTGGGGCGAGGCAGCAGAGCACTGGCAGAGAGCTAGAGAAGGAGACCCAGTCTCGCTGAACGTTTGTCAAGCCATCTGTGTGGTGTGGTACCAAGGACTATCCAAGTACCCAGGTACGGGAAGGCGAAAGTCTGTGAAATTCTCCTGGGAAGCTGCCGTGGGTGGGGTTTTTTACATCTGTGATCCTGGGCCTGCATGCCCACCCATGTCTGGCTGTGTGCAGAGGCAGCTGGTATCTGAGGAGTGGGAACTGGGGCAGCTCCCTTGCTGTGGGGCAGGGCCCTTTCCAGCATGTATGGAGACATCTTTGTTTGAGCAGGATGGCAGATGAGTCCCACCACCTCACTGGTGGGAGGGCAGCTTGATTCCTTCTGCGAGCTGGAGGCTGTTCTGTGGCATTAAGGTCGCTTTCCAACCTCTGCCTGGTCTTGGGGTGATGTGTGAGAGAATAGGTAGAGGGAGGTGGGTAAGGAAGGGGTTAGAACTGTCCCTTTTAGTTTCATTGAGTGCCCTTTCTTGAATTCATGCAAGTGAAAGAGAGAGTGAAGTGTGATTTGGGCAGATTCTTTTTCCTACCAAATCCCAGCTATCAAGTAGCTGACAGGTGGATGTGACTATTTCAGACTAGGGGAAAAGGAAACTCCAAGGACTGAGACTGCCCATTAGCTATTTCTCTACAGACTGAAGGCCAGGGGCAGGGCAAGACTGAAGGAACTAAGAGGACTTCACCCTCAAAGGCATTTTTGTGGTTAAGGTTGAAGATGGAGTTCATCTGCCTTTTACAAGTTTTGGATGTCAGGCCGAAGGGTTGGAAATCTGCCAGCTGGTTTGTTTCTTTTGTTGTACTTTGGCGTAGCCCTTGGGATGGATGCCAAGTATCTCTGCGTGTCAGATGAACTGAAGGTGCTTGGAAGTGGGTGTGTGTCTCTCGTAGTTCAGGAGGGGTACAGAGAACTGAGACAGACATCCTACTGATGAGAAATGCCACAGAGGTGAAGGATTAATACTACACTTTGGGGCATCAGCAGACATGCCATGGAGCAGTTTTCCAACACAAGGCATTTTGCTGTGGGGCAGTACCATCTGAATTCCTCCCTCATCCTGAGTAACAGTGAGACACCAAATTCTCTCTTTGGTTTGGAGCCAAACTGCTTTCACCTCTTGTTTTGGCCCTAAAAACCCGTGAGTCAAAAGATTTTGTCATTCCTCTCAGCAGCGCAGTCCAGGTCATACCAATCACTGCGCTTCCATTCCCATTCTTGAAGAGATGAAGGTGACAGTGTCTGCCTGTCCTACCACCACGCTGTGAGGATAAAGCTGTCAGTACTGGGTGGTTGTTCAGGTGCTTCAGAGATGGCAGCCAAATAAGTAACTTCTACGGTTTGAGCTGATCCCTGTGTTTGTGGGCACAGTGTGTGCTTAGGAAGAGTTGCATTGCAGGCGGGGGAATAGCATCTGTGCATACTTCAGCTGCAGACACAACCATCTGCTGCTCCATTTGGGGCTGCTGGAACCCATCCAGTCTCCTGCTGGGGATATTACAGCTGAGACAGGAGCCCGACCGCAAGCGACAAGAAGAACTAGCATGCCTCTAGATGCTATCATTAGGATCCATCCTACTGCCAGCACAGACAGAAAGATGTCAGGGATGAAGTATTCCCAGACTGCCACGGATAAAGAAACACAGCTCTTCGCCTTGCACTGATGTGGAAATGACACAGGAAGATTGCTTAGATGGTCTTTCTCCTTGCATCTCAGGCTTGGCTATTTCAGGACTGTCAAAGACATGAGCTGTCATCAGCATAAGGGAAGAAAAATACCCATCTTTGACTGCATTTATAGTTTTGAGATTAAAAGTCCAGAGTGCCACTGGAGGTGATGCTGGGGATTAGGCCAGAGCACTATGGTGACATAATGGGATTAGCCTTTAGTACCAAATCCTGAAGTTAATTCCATCAGTGATTCCATCAGCCTGGCTGCACAGGGACAAACACCTGGAAATAGGATTTATGTAATGGTCATGGGGAAGAATGTGATTTCAAGAAAGGGAGAAGAAGTTGGCAATTATTTATGTTCCATAAATGCACTTGGTCAGATCATTCTAGCAAACTAATTGGCACAAAATTTGATGAAGGGCTGGAAGCTCCCCCTTGGGCACTGGTGGGAGTTATTGCTGTCCTCTGTGGGAAGGAAGCAAAGGGCTCTGAGTACTGCAGTTTTGCCTTCTGAGGCAGGAGAGAGGTCTCCCACACAAGAATTGCTCCCTGATAATTGTTTAGCCCCTGTGAAGCGGAGCTTGGCTCATGTGCAGTGTGGTGCAGGAAGGGTCAAGGCACGTTATAAAATGCTCAAAAATACCAAAAGGGATATATCCTGGGGAAAGCTACAGGCTTCAATCTCCTAAATCCTTCTGTCTGAAAGACAGTCTCCAACACTTTTGCTTAGCCTTCTTTACAATCTTTTAAAGAAACTGTGCTTATTTCCCTTAAGGTTGGTGTGACAAACATGAGGCCCTAATTGCAGCTGTGCCCAGACTAAAGGCCCACCTATCACACCATCCCATCTCCATCAGTGTCCAAAAGGTACTGCTTAGGCACAAATACAAGAATAGGGGAAGTATACCATGATGATTCCCAAGGATAGGGTATTTCTCTAAGTGTGTCTTTGTGGATCCTAGTAGTCATATCCTGAACCAGTCCTTAGCTTGAGTGTCCTTTGTTTGGAATCTGAAGTCAAACATGCTGGATGAAAGGCAGTGCTATCCTGGTTACTTTGTATCCATTACAATCTTTCTTTATGGTTATCTTTACATTTAATTCTGTCACAATTATACTTGCTGTAATTCTGTCACCTGCCTACTGATACCTAGAAATGATAAGCAAAGTGTTGCATCAGTCCTTGCTGTTATCTTGCAGACAGAGGGATCTGAGGGGCGTGCACCTGCCACACACAGCATCCCAGCGATGAGTGAGAACCCAACCACCAACCTCAGCACTGGAGATACTCCCACCGGTCCCACTACACCACGGAAGGGGCCTCCCAAGTTCAAGCAGAGACAGACAAGGCAGTTCAAGAGCAAGCCTCCTAAAAAAGGAGTAAAAGGGTAAGGGCATTTTGGAAAGAAAAGAAACCATGCCAAAAGAAACTGAGGCCAACTGTATGAGGTTCAACAAGAGCAAGTGCCAGGTCCTGCACTTGGGCCACAACAACCCCCTGCAACGCTACAGGCTTGGGAACAAGTGGCTGGAAAGCTGCCCGGTGGAAAAGGACCTGGGGGTGTTGGTTGACAGCAGCTGAACATGAGCCAGCCTTGTGCCCAGGTGGCCAAGAAGGCCAACAGCATCCTGGCCTGCATCAGGAACAGTGTGGCCAGCAGGACTAGGGTCCCCCTGTACTGGGCACTGGTGAGGCTGCACCTCGAATATTGTGCTCAGTTTTGGGCTCCTCACTACCAGAAAGACACTGGAGTGCTGGAGCATGTCCAGAGAGGACAACAGAGCTGGGGAAGGGTCTGGAGCACAAGTCCTGTGAGGAGCGGCTGAGGGAACTGGGGGTGTTTAGCCTGGAGAAGAGGAGGCTCAGGGCAGACCTATTGCTCTCAACAATGACCTGAAAGTAGGTCATAGCGAGGTGGGTGTTGGTCTCTTCCCAAGTAACAAGTGATAAAAGGAAACAGCCTCAAGTTCCACCAGGGGGGGTTGATACTGGATTTTAGGAAATATTTCTTCACTGAAAGGGTTGTCAAATACTGGAAGGGGTTGCCCAAGGAAATGGTTGAGTCACCATCCCTGGAGGTATTTAGAGGATATGTAGATGTTGTGCTTAGGGACACAGTTTAAGGGTGGACTTGGCAGTGTTAACTTTATGGTTGGACTCAATCTTCAGAGTCTTTTTCCAAACTAAATGATTCTATGATTGTGATTCTATGATTCTATACCAGTTGGGTGGCTCCCTACTGTTAAGCTGGGCTCCTGCCCATCTTCCCTTAGGCAAGGAGCCAGGGAGCTTCCCCCTGTCCCTGGCACCATCAGCTCTTCCTCCTGGAGTTGCTGCTTCTCATCTGCTACCCACCCACATTTCTCCTTCCCCAGCTGAGGGTGCACAGTAGCTCCCCTTTTCTGGGTACTGGTGGCCCAAATTCACCCCTCACCTGTTCTTTTCTCTCCTAGGTTTGGAGATGACATCCCAGGCATGGAGGGACTGGGCACAGGTAAGCACTGCAGGAGGTTGTTGTCATGCCCTGCTTTAACACAAGCACACTCATGCTTCAGCATGGGAGAGGACTGGCCAGGGTGGCTTCTTTGTCCCCCTGACCTCTCTACAGCTGTCAGGGTCACCAGAGAAGGCTGGTACTCCCTTTGCAAGCTGCCAGTCATGCCTATGCTTACATACACTACAAGACAGAAAGGCTATTTAGGCATGCTTCAATTTCTGAATGCTTTCATTTGGCTGCAAATGTGCTTGTTTGTCTTTGTTTTCTGCCAATAATCTGGCTAAGAATTTCAGCAGAATGAGGTTCTGAAAGAAATGCCAAATGCTAAGCTATTAATACCAAAACATCACAGGAACTAAATCCCAGCTGGTTAAGTATTTGTGTTATCACCAGAATCCTAATTTTAAGAATTTTATGCACCTGTCTGGAATTGAGTAACACGCACCGGATGAGCTGTAGCCAACCAGAACTTCTTAGGTATCAATAACAACTGCACCTATTCATGAGTTACAGATCCTGAATGTTGTAAACCAAATTATCCAGCATCTGATTTAAGACTAGACATCTTCAAAGAGATCATAGTTTGGCTACAGGCAGTTTATAAGGACAGGTGAAACCACAATACCAGCATGAAGTTTCACATGTCTGCACAGTCACTGAAGAGGCTATAGGAAATGCTGGTTTGCTTTTGCTCGCAGAGAAAGATGGAACAGGAGAAAATACACCAATCTTGTTTGGTCTGGAAGGTAGTACCAGATTTGAAGAGCTCATCTGCTCATTTAACCTCATTCTTCTTGCTCATCTCACTCTTCTTGCTCTTCCCATCTCTAATGTTTCCTGAGTAAATCTTTAATCCAAAAAAATACCTATTAATACAAAAATAATCCAGGAAGCGCACTGCCCAAAACCCATTTGTCGTTCTCTCTTTTGCAGATATCACAGTGATTTGCCCATGGGAAGCTTTCAGCCATCTGGAACTGCACGAGCTGGCCCAGTTTGGGATCATCTAAGGTTCCAGCATCTCTACTGGTGTCACCTGGTGACTTCACAGGTCCCAGCATGGTCTTCATCACCTTTGACACTTATTTTTGGCCCTTACATCGACCTGCTCCTGAGCAGGGTGGTTTTGTAAGAGCTAGTTATGAGAAAGTCCTTTGCAGATTAATTTGGCAAAGAAGTTATTCAGGACCCTGAACAGACCTAATGGTCCATGTGATGAAACTACTGAAAACTGTCTTAATGCCTCCCTGTACCGTATCGTCTTCTCCCACTGCTGTAGATCCTCATGTGTATGGTGGTAAGGGGAGGCTGTATTTGAACTTTTCCCCTGCTTAGCACGTATGTCCAGACCTCATTGTATCAAACCCATTTCCTTCCCTCCCTGACAGCTTTCGATACAGCATTTCCATGGGTATGTCCCCATGTTATCCAGGCCACCAAATAGTTGCTGGGAGTGTATCTGTAGAGAACAGGATCAGAGTCACCAGTCCAGACATTAGACTGACTTTTATGTAGAAGGAGACCCTTCCACCGGGGTTCACCATAAGGAATCTGCTGCTAAGATTTACCTCATCACCGAGAGGGGAAAAAGACTTGCAAATGTTGTCTGTGCTGTACTGCCCACCAGCTATGAGCCATGAGACCCTGGCTGTTCTAACAACATTAAATGATAATGTGCATGTCAGAGATCAATACCTAAGTGAATTAATCCTATTACCCATTCCTTTGGCGCTCCTGAGTGGTTGCAGTTCCGAAGAGGCAGCACTCCAAATGACACTGTGTTTCCTCTCCTTCATGGGAGGCCCCTGTGTGGCACTTGGACTGTCCTCAGGCCCACATATATTGACATGAGGCATTCGCTCCCCAGGACATGTTTGCTGCTGGTTAAAACAGAGAATTACAATCTGCCACCAGACAGTGCCAGTAGTCCCGCCTCATCTAGCAGAAGATGCTAGTGCACTAGCTGCTCCTTCTTCCCTGTATTTAGCATGGGGCTAGTCTCCTTTCACATCACACCCCCCATCAGCAGGAAGGCTTTTCTCTTCACTCCCCTGGCAACTTCAGGCTCTGGAGCTTGTCTGGACAAGCAGGCAGATGGTGGTTCCCCAGAGAGAGATAAGAGCAGAGCAGGTGGGGAGGCAGGGGGAGGTTGGGATCTGTATAGGGAGGCAAGCACAGAGCTAATCCACTTAACTACTTAAGATTTGTGTCTCCTGGTCTCTGGCAGCCTGAGTGCTGGTGAGTGGCGAGGCACTCATAACCACTGAAATGCTTGGGGAAGGCACCGAGATTCCCTGCTGCCCTGGCATTAAGGGCTTTTGTTTTGTTTGGAAGCAAGGAGCAAGATTTGTTGCAGCTACATAAGAGGAGATGGCATTTTTAATCATTGCCTTCAGCTTGGTGATCTTCATTGCATAAGAACTGCCTCCCCCCAGCTTATCTTTCCTATGCTGAACATGTTCATGGAAGCAAGGAGTGGTTGTGGAGAGGAGAGCAAATCCTGCCTAAAAGATCGATCCCCCCGCATAAAGCATTGCTATAAATCCATGGCTGTGCTATAGTTATCCGCTGCTGTTATTCCAGAAATAAAAGCTAGCAGTTTTCATTTAAAATATTGCTTCAGCACTAAAAGCTAAAGGAAATTCCTGTTGGCAGGCCAGAGTACAGCTTTTATTATTCAGCACTCCTGTCATTAGTAACAGCAGTAAACCAATGAGCAGTTCAGAACCGCAACACAATTGCAGCGCAGGAGTCACGTACCATTTAGCTAATTGCAGCACACAGCTATTTCCTTGGGCAGAGGCAGTCTGTCCTTCCCACTTACTCCTAATTTCTCCCACTTTACTCACCTTTTAAGGCTTTTCTTCTTTCCCTAGGTGTTCTTTATTTAGCTTTTACAGTAGGTGACTGATCTGACTGTTTTTTAAGCTCACGGGCAAGCCCTCTCTTTCGGTGTTTAAATGTGAATGTTCCTATGTCACCCCTCTTTTGCTTTCCCTCACATTACACCATCATGTAGCATTGTGCTGGTTTTGGTCCTGTGATCTTTATTCCACCTTCTCAGTCTCTCCTCTTCCACTTGGAAAAAGACCCATTGGATCTAGATTTGGACCCTGCAAGCTGGCTGCATCTATTATCATGGAGTTTTCCCTTTTTTAAGCAGGAGAACAAGAGGAGAATCTTTGAATTAGTCCTTTTGTTCCCTTTTCATCCCAGGCCTTGGGAAAGCACTCCAAAGATAGTGAGATCCTCTGTCAGAAAATACTGGGGTAAAAGCAAAGTTCTCCTTCGTCCAGGGACTGAAGCATTTCAGCAAATGGAAGGGTCCTGGTGTAGTTTCACACTTGACTGCCATAACTCCTGCTCCCATCAGACAGCTACTCCATTCTCCTTCCTAGAGGAGTCCAACAGCAATGCACACATACTCCAGTTCTCACGCCTGGCTGATGAGCTGTGTCAGAAGATGTTTTGAGTCAACACAGTTTGTTAATAATTTTAAAAACAATTTCTATTCATTAATAGGGACTACAATTATTCCTTTACTTGTAAGGAATGTTCAGACTTAGAAGAGGTATCTTAAAACATCATGACTGTTGTTTGTTCTGAGTTTTTTTCTAATGAACTATAGCCCCTGAAACATCAATATTTCAAACAGTAAGAGATGGCTATGGTGTAAGAAAGCAAATGTGTTAAAATAGCTTGTTGAAGAACTTCAGTCTATATACATTGCAATATGTTATTATTTGTTCTTTTACTATAAAAAAGTCAAAAGCAATAAAAATAAATAAAAAATATTTTTAAAATCCTAAGAATATAGTCTGATTCGCTTACAGAAGACACCCAGAGAAAGGCAGATGACAGCTTTTCATTCTAAAATCTTTTCCTTAGGAAAGCTCTGAAAGCCCCTCACCACTCCTCGTGAGAGAAAAACAGCTATTTTTCTCTAAACAATGGACAATAAAGGCTAACTGTGATATCATCTGAGAAGCAGTTTTTCCCTGAGTGATGACTGGTGTATTCTCCCAGGAGTGGTGCATGTGTTTTCCTTAGGGCTGAAATCTTTTGGCCAGTTATGTCTGTTGAGACTACTTATACAGCTGAGTGTCAGCACGTTTCTACCCAGCAGTAATAAAGGACTGAGACATGGTTGCCACTTAGTTCCTCCTCAGTGCTGTGACTGCAAGACTGAGCTGGAAACACTCATCTCCTTTAGCTTCTTGCTGTTGCTGAACTTTCTAAACACTCATAGGGGTTTCGTGCTGGTCAGGCTCAATTGCCTACTGGTGGATGCTGCCAGGTCTCAGCCTTAAAAAGTGTTTTCTGTTGTGCCATCTTTGGACCCTTTTTCTTACACCTCATCGCTGAATGTCTAGTTGAAAGTCTTTGTCTTTGAATGCTCTCCATTCTGTGAGACATGAATATGAGTTAGCTGGGAGTCATTTGTGGGGGACTTTCTACAAATCCTTTCCCAACAGCACTTTGGAAGCAAGAGAAATGTCTTTTCACATGGTTACTGCTATTTAATAGCCCCAACTTTAAAGCTGGGTTTAGGCGATGCCTGGAAAATTCTGTGTCATGCCCAGAGTGCCCTCAAAGATGAGTCCCATCCTCACTGACCTCAGTTTCTGGCTGCAGTGAGAAAGTTAAATAAACCTAAATCTCTGCAAGAAAAGAAGAATGAACCTTGGGAAAAGTGAGAAGCCCTTGACTTGCTTTTCGTCCCTCAATATATCTAAATCACCTCAGGAACCCCAAATTAAAAATAATATCTTCAGTGTAAGTTGGGTTCTTCATGAAATTTGAAGATGCTCAGTGCAAGATTCCCATCCTCCAACAATTTGCAAATTGGCACTTAGTATCAAACCACTATCACATTCTCCTGTGTTATTGATCACTACGGTATGGACTAAGAAATGTACTCTGACAATATCCCTCTGTGTTTCATGGGGCCTTTCTCTATTTTATATATGGGATCTTGAGAGTTAGAAAAATTAATGTCAAGAGTATCCATCACTTTTAGGTCTCCAGTACCTGATTTTTCAGAGTATGATGTGTCTTATTGTTTAAAATAGAGCTGCTATTGGTTGTGGTTGCAGCTATGAGTACTCATTAGTGAGTCTCACTCTGATCTCAGACAGTAAGGTCTAGGCCCTCAGCATGAAGGTCTGAGGAACAACGAGTATGTATTTTGAGAGCACTAACTTAATGCCTCACAGGAGTGACTTGTTGAGCATCACTGGACTGCTTAACTTTGAAAGCTTACTCCCAGTCCCCATAGTGCTTCCAGGGTTGCTAAAGCTGGGCTCAGCTTCATACTCTGATGCTGGGCACCTGCACGCAGGTGGTCCTGACTGTCCAACTCAGGGAGTGCTTACAGCTCCCAGGGTGTTTGGCACCTGTAGGGGTGGGATGGGTTGTGTCCTTGTGCTGGTGGGACATAAGGATTGTTGCTACTTTTAGCTTACCTTTAACAAGTGCTCTCATTTTTTATGTGGTTCCCCTTCTTAAAGGTTAGCATAACCATGGTGAGATTTTTGGCCCTTGCTACTTCTGCTGGGTAAAACAGATACTTTCACTATGAAGGCTCATTGACTTCAAGCATTTTCAAACATTTGCCTCTGGCATTTTTCTGAGGGCCTCTTACATTCCTGAGGCTGCAAATGAAGTGGCTGAGCACAGCAATCACCAGCACATATGCAACATACAACAGGCTGTCTGGGTGGCTGGGCAGACCAAGGATAGACACAAACAGAAGAACTACATTACCCATGAAGAGTATGACTTTAGTCAGGGGGCTCTGAGGCAGGGAGAAGACTTCTGGTGAGCACAGGAAAAGTGCACAGAAGGGAAAGATTCCCTGAAGAACATGGAGAGCATGGAGCGGCAATGAGGTGAAGCTCCGGCTCTGAGCTGCCTGCCAAGGCAGTACACCTGGCTCTGCCTTGCTGACCTTGCAGACAGGGTATGGCAGATGGCCAAGAAGAACTTCCTGGAGCTCCCAGCCTGTCATGGTACTGAACAAAAGCATCCATACAATGTACAAACTGTCTACAAGGGACACCAACTGAGGAAGCTGAACTTTTTCCCTTACAAAAGGCCTTGCTCCACCTGGAAGGCAGTGGCTGAAGCAGCACAACCATCCAGAAAGAAAGAGAGCTTGGAAAGAAGCACACCAAAATGTGGGAGCAAGGGTTGCTCCAGACTGCCACCATAATGGCCATGCAACTACAGGTGATGGGATAGTTAACCAGGAATAAAGTCAGTGAGACAATCTGTAGTTTGTGCTATTAGGAGAGGACACGTAAGGAGAACTCAATACCTTGTGTTTTGTTTCCCCTCACATCTGGATAGGACATTGGAAGGAGTAAAAAATTGATATCCCAGGACTGTTAATACCCCCTCCAATGTAGGCTGTTAGCACACATCCCTTGGAAGTGTGATCTATGCAAGCTTACAGAGCGGGAAGAGGGGCACAGCAGGTTATAGGCAGATGGAAGACAGGACCAGTTCCTCAGCCATACAGAGGTTTCTGCCCCACAAGAGACCTGAGGCACAAACTCACATTGCTTTGTCACAACCTTGCATTGGTTTCTCTAGATACAAAGCAAGCTCACCTGCTCGTCTCACAAGCTAGCTGGATACAAGTCAGCTTGAGCCTGTGCACCAGACAACCACCTTACCATCCAGGCAGCTGCTCGCACAGCCGTATCAAGCTTGAAGCTGTCTGTACCAGGTGACCTGGCTGCAGGTTGGAAAGTAAAGGAAGAAATATAACAGCAGTAGTGTTAGAAACAACAATCAGTGTTAGATTTGGCTTTAGCAACTGCAGTGGTACCAGAAACCTTCACTGGGATCAAGGTCTTTGCACGCTACGCACTTTGTAAGTACATCACTGGGAAATAATGAATTAGTAATAACTAATCTCCAAGACAGTGTGTTATTCCTGCCTGTGGATACTGAACTTCAGTAACAAGGCGGGGAGAGCAGAGTTGCAGCACAAACAGTGTTGAAAATGTCAGTGCATGGCCAGGTCACATATAGACAGTTGGGATGAGGAAAAGGCAGATGGAGGCATCAGAGAACAGTCCGTTCAAACATAAATCTTAAGGTAGGAGGAGAACTGGCAAGCACCAGTCCAAGACAAGAGCAAGTCAGCAATGAAATTTGAAATAAATATGGTTAGCAAATGAAGCAATTTTGGACTAAAGCTGCCTGTACGGAAATAGTACCACAAGGAGCTGTATTATGAGAAACCTCAGAGGAACTTAATGCTGTTGCATCCTCATCCAGAAAGCTGCATTCAGCTCTAGGCATTTTGAGGACAAAGGCTGATAAACAAGCGTTTTGAGACAAGGTAAAAGGGGGAGGGAGAGGAAAGAAACACACAGATAAAAAGATGAAGGAAAGGAGTAGTAAGGACTCCACAGGCAGCAGGGAATTTGCTTCAACATGTACAGCCCCCTCAAACAGCCTGGTGGAGTTGTGATTCCCACCTGGAGGTAGCTGTAGGGTATAGATAACAGAGGAGAACAAATATAAGCCAGAATGACCAAAGGAAAATCTATCTGAACATAACAAGAAAGCTACATTTTAAGTAGCTGTTATCAAGAAGTCCTAAAAAAACGCCTTCCTTGGGAAAGCTGGCCTCTTGTCTCATGGGAAGTGGGAAGGCTCTGTTACTTGGGACATTTGTGACTGGACTGTAGGAAGCATGCAAGAATCCCCTTTAGAAAACATCTGGTATGGATCAGGCGTAGTTCCTGCAGGAGGCAGGGCAGTCACGCTGGGCCATTGCCATCGCTGCTTTCTCTCAAGCTATAGTAGTGATGTATGGAAAGCAACTTTGTTTTTCTCAGTCATTACAATATCAAAGTTAAATGCACAGGTAGCTCTGTTTAGCAGCCATCTGTAAGTTTCCAATAAAAAGACATAAACAAAGCAGTAAAGAAATAGAAACACACAAATATGATGGAAGGAAAACATCTGAGCTGAGCTTTCACCCCTGCTCCTTGTCATCCATCTGGAGTTAATATTTCTCTGTAGAAACCAAAAAAATAAACCCAAAAAGAAGAGTAGGGACCATTGGCTGAGACCCACACCCCTTGCTTGTATGCAGCAAGTGGCCGTCCTTAGCCACCCCTCCTCGAGCTGAGGCGTGGGGAGGCCTGATCCCCACACATCATCTGCGTGGCCCCATCATGGTCCCTGGCACCACGCTGCCTGCTCCCCTTTCCATATTTATTAAATAAATATATTTTTAAAAAGCAAAAATCTAAGGCTCAGAAGAAGCAGCATGGAAGTACATGCGTCATTTTCATATCACTGATCAGCAAGAACTGCTTCTTGGAAAAAAACAAAGATTTTATTTCCACATCCTATCTTTAGTGCCGGTTTTCTCCACTTCGGAAGATACAGAATGCATGTATGATTGTACTCATGTACTCATGATATGTAATGCTACAATATGTAACCTTTTTTCTTGGCTCCAGTCTGAGTCTGTTTCCCTGAAAGGCAGAATAAAGCTTTGCAGCTTTATCCCAGCCATGTAACCTCTTTGCATTCATTGATGGTAATGCCTAATCCCATTTTTAATCTTAATAAGCTCTTTAGTGCAATAATATCCTACGGCACTAAGGCATACAAATTAATACCCTGACTTTAAGCCAGGAGACTCCTTGGAGTGCTTCCACTGACTTCCACAGGCTTTGGATCAGGTCAGGCTCCAAAAGAAACCAACCCGCTGCAAAGCAGTGAACCCTTTGACTGAAAAAGTGCTATGATTTTATACCCTTCTAACATGTAGCTTTTCTATGTATATAAAATCTGCATTCACCTGAACTTCAAGCAGTGTTTAGCCTGAATAATTTGCTACCATGATCCCAAAACACTCTTGATAAACCTTGCAGGAAGGAATATTTCCTTACCTCCATGGCCCTGGACCTGGGCTGATACAGTGATTCAGCATGAGAAGTTTGGAGCCTTCAGGTGTCTACACCTAGAAGAACTATCTAGATTAGTCAATTAAAAACAAGATTCCCAAGCTCGTGCAGACAAAAATGATAGAGAAAAATTTAATATGAACTAAAGTGCAATCAGGAGGAAATTGCCGCAAGTTATAATAATTTAATTACAGAGCAAATTTTAAATCACCTCTTTTGAAGGACTTAGAAAAGTCATACTGTGGGGACCACCTGGAATTTCTCTCTGAGCCCCAAATAAAGGTCCCAAGTGGTCCCAGTAACACAGATCTTCTGGCTTGCTTTCAAACTGGAATTGTGGCCAGGGGCTACATAACAGAGCACAACCCATTCACTGTCCTTCATGTGTCTTCACTTTGACACTACTCAAAAACAAGAAGAGAAATCTGCCTCCGCGGCGCCTTCAGTCCCTTGAGCTTTCTGAGGAGGCACTAAATGTGCAGAGGGGTAAATTAGCTCAGGGCTCACACACATCCAAAGCAAGGGCATTGCCACAGCTTTAAAAGTTACTGCTCATTGATTGGGTATGAGAAGGTGACCTCTTTGGCTGCTCCAATTGCCAAATAAAATCCAGTGCGAGGTGGCTTATGTTTGCATGTATCCTTTCTGCATGCATCAACTCAGAGCACAAGCCCAGCTCCTTGCTGCAGCTCAGCTGCTGAGCTGTACTCAGTAACCCGAAATGGCTCATCACTTTCCATCAGGGATCCATAAAGTCTGTTTGTTTTACTGAAGAGATGGTCAAAATGCCATTTGATCAGACCCAGCAGTGTCTTCATGTAAAGGGATTTCTGACAGGAGATGAGTCTTTCTTCCAAGCAGCAAAAGTAAAATCAGATCTGGTGGCTGGAAACTCGTGTTTGACAAGTTAGATAAGAACCACATTGCTCATTTCTGACAGAGGAAATAATGAACCTCAGAAACAACTTTCCACGTGATCTGTGCCCTGTAGGTCTTTAAACAAATACTGTGTGACAGGATGGAGGATAGATATGCTGTGGCTAACATTTGTGGCTCAGGCAGTTCAGAGCTCTTATGCAGGACCACTGGAGAAGTTTTCAAGTCAGAGTTATACAGGATGATCCCAGCTGGTTTTGACAGTCTACCACCCATCCTTACCCACTGGTGAACAGGTGGGGGCCCATGAGCAAGAGCTGTGTTTAAATATGATGGCCTTTATACTCATACATAAGTTTGAAAAAATGGAGACTGGCACTGCCGTGGTTTAATCCCAGCTGGTAACTAAACACCACACAGCCTCTCGCTCACTCCTCCCCAGTGGGATGGAGGAAAGAATCACAAAAGTAAAAGTGACAAAACTCATGGGTTGAGATGCAGACAGTTTAATAGGTAAAGCAAAAGCCACAGACACAGCCAAAGCAAAACAAGGAATTAATTTACCACTTCCCATCGGCAGGCAGGTGTTCAGTCATCTCCAGGGAACCAGGGCTCCATCCATCCATGTGCAACGCTTACTTGGGACGACAAACACCCTCACTCCAAACTTCTTCCCCCTTCCTTCTTCTTCCCCAGCTTTATACACTGTGCATGATGCCATATGGTATGGCATCCCTTTGGTCAGTTGGGTTCAGCTGTCCTGTCTGTGTCCCCTCCCAACTGCTTGTGCACCCCCAGCCTACTCACTGACGGGGTGGTGGGAGATGTACGTTATACCAATGCAACTGAGTTTGACACAGGCACTGCAAAATTTCTAGCCTGCCAGTATGGGACAGGCAAAATAGGGCTTCACATCTGCCTTCTGCATGTCTAGTTTATTCAGAAGCATTCAAAAAAGTGCAAGAAAGTAGAAGTATCTCTAATAAATTAGACAAAAGGTCCCTCAAACCCAGTACTCTGTCTCCAGTTGTGGCCAGTAATGGATGCAAAGGACAAGATACAAGAAGGTGGCAATATGTGACAGTATGTCACTGACACAATCTAGTAGCTTGTAGTGATTTGCACTCAAGAACATCCCAAGGCAGAGTTGATGTCTTTGTGTTTCATAGCTCTTTGAAATTTTTCCTTCATGACTCAGTACAGACACATTCTGAACCTATAGAAACCTTTACTAGCCACATCACCCCTAGGCAAGGAGTTCATACAATCAACCCATTCATACCTCATAGAGAAATAAATAGAAGTGTCACCTTTTGCTTATCTCAGAATGCAGAAAAAAACCCACTTCATTTTGCTTGCTGTAACCTGGAATTTTCCCCAATAATTGCCTTGAAGGAAACAACAGTACTATACTGACTTCTCTTGGTGCTCCAAAGCAGAGGATGCTGTAGTCATTCATTATTTGGCCAGTTGTAATCAACAGCAAATGATGGGTTCCAGGTTAGAACATAATTTTGACAAATATTAAAAGCTCTAAGTTCTTCCTCACCTAGAGAGATGAGATGCCTTTAAATATAGTTACAATCCACTGTAATAGGTGACAGAGGGAAGTTGGTTTTCCTTTAAGTGAGCGTTACTTAAGAGTAGCATTTCAAGAATTCAGATAGGACATGGTGGAGATTAGAAGTTACTGGAAGTTAGGTTAGCAAAGTTCCTGTGGGCAGATAAAATAATCTTTACAATTACTGCATTCTCCCAGTACTTTCAAGATTAGAAAATACACTTCATGGCCTTTCCCTACATGCAGGGTCAGAACCTCTGATGCTGAAATTTGACCTGGATCCCATAAGTCACCATACACTTACTGCAACTGGTTGCAAGACCAGTTTTCCGGGTCCTTAGGAGAAGCTCAAGGTGTTCCTGCATGCCCTGTTTCAAGGAATTGTGTTTTCTTCCAGCTAGCAGTCTTTTTCCACATTTGTTTTCTGTGGCATCGCTATTCACTTTGTCAACATTGGGCTCCTCCAAGGGTTTGCAGCTGATCCGGGCAGTAAAATCCAGCTAAATTCATTGAACGGTGGGGACAAGGGCTTTACTATGAAAAGAGCTGCAAAGTTCTTAGCCTTCATGAGGTAACTAGCAAGGAGGAATATTTTAGAGAAGACAACGTAGTTTGTTGGTTTAACATTTTAGCCAGTTATGGCCAACCAGAAGACACTGCGTCATGCTCACTCATACCTTAACCTAGGATATTATATTACCCAACACAAGGCTGTGGTGGAGAATTACTGCCCTAGAACCACGCCAGGACACACCTAGGACAGGAACTAGGTGCTTAACATTCAGATGGGGTAAGTGTGTCCAGCAGGCAGGGTCCACACCAGACATAGCTGAATCAGAGGGAGAGCTGCAGATCCCTGTGGGGATCAAAACAGAGAGATGCTAATAATTTATTTGTAGGAAAAAAAGTTTAGTTAACAAGAAGGCAGCCAGAACACCCCTATCCCCTCAGAGCAAAGCCCAGCTGCAGAAGCAATGCCAGCCCTTGGATTTGCTGTCAGTACCACTAAGCACAGACTGGGAGTGACCTGGCATTGCTTTTGTTCTAGTACTGGAGGTGAGGCTGCGGGTGTGTGAGTGGGCACCCTCTCCAATTCCCACACCCCACCCCCAACACGCAACTGCCTCCTTTAAGCCCTATTGGAGGATGATGATGGTGTCTGGCAAGCCTATCCTCCTCTCCTAGGGCTCCCCACATGCTTGTACTGGTTCTGCCTGCTGTTCATCCAAAGGGCACTGTGCTCCACTCCCCTTCTGCACACAGTGCTGAGCATTCAGCTCCTGGTCATGCCAAATTCAAGGAGAATTTCTTTAATACAGACATGTCCTTATTAAGGACACAGCCTAGCATGGTTAGACAGTAATATCTGTGGTGTATTGTGCAAACTGGAGCTATAAATACAGAAAATGAGGGTGACTTTGGTATTTTTTTCCCACTTAAATTTTTATTGGACTTTTTGAATCCAGAAATGCCAGAAAGCTCCTTTTATGACAATAGCGGTCTCTAAGAGGCTGTAAAAACAGAGCCCTAAAACCTCTGCCCTACCAGCCCATGCTCCTCAGGCCTTGATACAGAATCATCCTGAGTGAGGCTGTGCCAACAGAAGACCCTCCTGACACAGGATCACTGTCCCATCCTGCTGCACTTTGACACCTTCCAGCCTTTTTCCACTTTCTTGTTGCCCTGTAAGTCCAACTGAAATTGGGGAAAGACGGAGCAGCTTTTGCCTTCCAAAATGCACTGCCAGCGCTCCCCAACAGCACAACAGTTGGCTTGCAGAGCCCTGGCTGACATGTGGCAGCACGCCACATCCTCAAGCAGAGCTTCCCATTACTAGCACTGAAACACAGGGAAGTTCCTCATCCATAGAAACATTTAGAGAGTTTTCAGAAGCTGACAGAAGAGGAACCATGGCACTAGTAATACCTGACATACGAATGCAAAGCACAGGGAGCCCCACTGCCTCCCACCACCCACCCCACCATGCAGGAGGGAAGCAATACTGTAGTGTCTGGAGCCAGGAGCAGTGTGGAGGGGGCCGGGTTACTCATTCGCAATGATGTGTGTGTATCTCAGGATAAATTCCCCCTACATGGAAGCAGTGATTTCTGCTCTAGGAAATGCCAGCTGCTGGTACGGACTTACTTGGAAAAAAGTAGCTTTATAAGATGAGTTTCATCTTTTGGCAGCTGTCCCATAAAGAAGAACTTTCTCTTACTTTGGAAGCAAAGTCAGGGGGCTTTGGGGAAAATGTATCATACCTATAGCACTACCAAGTATTGTCCAAGCTCTGCACAGTTGTACGAAAACAGATGTTGGGTCCTGTTTTGACCAGTGAAAGTCATAGTTATGACTTTGAATGACACAAGCACAGAGATACAAATAGCTTGGTTTTATTTATTTTGTTTTCTGAAATCTGTAAAAATAAGCATCTTCAAGACTGTGTGACTTTGCCAAAAGTTAAAAATACAATTGAAGAAGAAACAGCCATAGACTGTTCCTAACCCCAAGTCAAATAAAAAATACCACCAACACTAGTCACAGCAGAGTAAGTCTAACCAGTGTTCTCTACCCTATAAGCTGATTTACCTCTCACCTCCCAAATAAAAATTTCAAATGCAAAAGCAACTGAAGAAGATACTTCATATCATACGCTAAATGTCACGTAGCCCTTTTGTTCTCTGCCAGGTTCTTTTTGCCCTGCATTCCCCACTGTCCTGACCCAAAAAACATGTCTTCTGTCTCAAATAAGCTATGACTACATTTACGGATGCATGACCCTGTTTTTTCTGCTGAACGAGATGCTGTGTCCCAGGAATTTGCAGAGCACCAGGAAAGAGAATTATTAAGTGATTTTCAGCCTGTGGTCTACAGTCCCCAGAGACTCTGTTAACTATTTCTAAAGGGTCCAGGAAAAACAACCAAAGCAAGCAACATGCCTGTCACTATGCTTTAATTGGATGGGCAGGAATGCACAGTGCATTAGAAAATGTTTGGAAACATATTTGAAAAAGATCAAAGTCCTCATCATGGGTTGGAGGCGGTCTAGGAAAGTCCATGAACCCACCGGAAGAGCAGGAACCTGCTTCAGACACACTACTTTCTGGATTATAAGTGTTTCGACTGGCTGAAGCATGAAACTCTGGTGGTTTTATATAGCTTCTCAGCAGCATTTTACAGCTCATGCGGAATTCTTGCTGCTGCACCAATTTCCTCAGCAGCATCCATGCCAGATAGCTGAAAGCTAGTGCAGTGGTTTCATCACCTTTCTAGTGTTACTTTATCTGAGCTGCTGTTTCTTCACTCAGTCAAGAAGCTTTGCTTTCATCTTAAAAGTAGGAACATTACTGAACTGCTTGTTTTCTGCATTATAGGTTCACTTTGCTGATTTACCCACTCACTCTGGATCTTCTTGACTCATTAGGCATCACCAGATCTACCCCATATTCTCCTAATCTGGGTACAGCTATCTTGCAACAGACAGACAAAAATAACCTCTGCTGGGTTAATAGTTGTCACGTTGTCTGTTATATCATAGATCTGCTTGGTGCAGAAACAGGGAACAGAGCATAACTGCACTGTACAGCAGAAGCTGGTGAGAAGATCACAGATCTAATGCCCACCAAAATAGCTCTGGATTGGGAAGCAGCCTAACACCTCAGCACAGAAGCTAATTTTCCCTGCAGAGAAATGGAGTCACTAGTGAAACTGCTGTACTGTTCTCTAGATCCAAACCGCTATCTCAGCACAGCACTGCTCAGATATTCCGGCTGTAACCGGAGCTAGCTCCAGGACATCTGAGCTATGAAGTGCAGACATGCCACCTATGTGCTAGTCCAGAAATCACTGGAGGAATGCTGAGTCTTTCACACAGACCACATCAACTCTATACAAGTTTGCATAAAGAATAAATGAGCAAAACCCAAAATATTTCCCATGCTCTTCTGCAGCAGCATAAACCAGCCCATGTTAAGGGTGGTACATTAGAAATGTAGCAGGTGCAAGAAGCCACAGCAAAATAAACTATTTGCCATTCCACCAGGGGACCGCTTGGTGTCATTCCCAGAGTGAGTTAGGCAGGAAAACAGACTGCAAACCACTGGGTTAGCTTCAGAGGGGTTTGGCTTCAGGCTATCACTGCAAGCTGTGGAAATGTAAATTCAGGCTCGTGCTCCTTAACTGTCATTTAGGATGACTGTTCTTTAAATGTTTTGGTATATTGGTGCAGTACTGTAAGACTGGAGCTTTCATAAAACAGGTCTCCCAACTTTTCCCTCCCTCAGAGCATCTTCATCAGCCTTTCCCACTGCCTCCCCTATTTCTGTGCCATTTTGGAAAGCTGGTCACTGTTCCTCCCAGCACTGGTGGCACAATGTTTCTTACAACCAGCCTTTATTTTTACAGTTTGGAGGTGCACACCCTGAGCTAAAGAAGACTTCTGGCTGGATTGCATCTTACAGAGATCTCTCCTAAGTCACAAGGTTTTTCAGAGACTGGTTATCCAAGCAGGTCCACATCCTGGATGTCTGAGTATTAAATCAGAGGCAATCTTTAGCGCAAGTCTCAAAGTCACTGACTGTACTGACAGGGAGTTGCAGCAGTCCTGCCAGCACTGGCCTGCCACAAGGCCCTTACCACCCCAGATGGCAATGCTTTCATTCACTGCTTCTCCGCTCTCTGGCTATAGCCAATTTCTAGGGACTTTATAGCTAAGGAAAAATTAATTATTATTTCATTTTTTAAAATGAGAAAAAGTAATTAAGTTGGTTCCTGTACGTAAACCCCATGTTTATGGAACAGCCACACAGCCGGCAATGCCCAGTTGAGAGCAAGGAGGGAAAGAGGAAGCGTCAGACGTGTCAACCTCAGGCTCGCTGCCATGTTGCTACCTGTTTATGAAAGTTCATGTATTTGGAAGCAAAGATAATGTTTCTGATTTACCAAAACCTTCGAGCCAGACCTCTGCAGGTTGGAAGTACCACTTTGGGCTTGCCCTGCATTTACCCCAGCATTCACTATTGGCAGCTATCAGAAACACGATGGTGGGTGTGTGAACCCTGGGGCTGGCCCAGTGTGGCTTGGCTTATGTCTTAAGCTATTCCAAAAGCTGAGGAAGGAATTTCTCTTACTTCTGCTGTCCTTGTATTTAGAAAGATGTTAGTGAATAACGTCCAGTGAAAAACAATAAAACCAGTGAAAAACTGGCAGACCAGGTAGGAGGTAGGGTGAAGATCGGGAACAGCAGCAGATATTAGCCTAAGGGAAGGGCAGGATAGGGCAGGCAGGGATGGAAGATTTACAGAATAGGAAAAACCTTACAGGAGTCCCTTTGCTGGCCCAGGGACACAGCCCCTGCAGCACCCAGCCCTCTGACTGGGTGCCTTAGGCACTATCTACACATCAACTTTCCATACTTAGTTATACCAGCACCATGGTAGAAGTCTCTGAGGATGGGATTCATAACCCATATGAGGTTCATATCTCATAACCTTATGTATCTATAGCACAGCTGCCAAGGGAGATCTAGTCAATAAAACGACTGAGGTTGGAGGAGGTATTCATCTAACCAACAAAGTCTCAGCTACATTGACTAAACCTCTGTGGACAAGGGAGGAAACCTAAGGTGCCTAGCTCGGATGCAGGCATTTGCATGTGATTAGAGGTGACTGTCATACTCAGAATTCAAAAATAAAGTAGTCCAGAATGCAGTTAGGACCAGTCATGGCATGACTATGACAGTAATAGTCACAGCAATATGTGTGGGAACGTGGATAAAAGTAAAACCTGTGGGAACAAACCAAATTCTCAAAGTACTGCAATAACCATTGGTTAAATAGTACAGTTTTGATTGGCTTACCCAAAGCATCCAAAACCCCTCAGCAAGGTTTGAAGCTTTGCTGTGCTAAGCACTGTACGACCATATAATAAAAAGACACTCCCCATCCCTGGAGAACATGTGCAGGAGCAATATGATCTGTGCATGTTACCACCCATTTCTCTGACTGATTTTTTCCCCAGCCATTTCTAGGAGGGTCTCACCTTCGCCCTTTTCTTTCAAGGGGCTGTGCTGGAAGGCAGTAACATGATTTTGGCAAGCACTTGTGTCAAAGCCTCAGAACAGGGCATATATTGTTGCTTGCAAACATTATGACATTGCAAGGCCAAGTTTGTACGGTGACATTTCAGGTTTCCTTTTGGGTGATCTCAGGTTGTTTCAACATGTCTCAGAAGCTTCAGCCCAGGCTTTAAAACAGGATGGAGTAATAAAGAAAAACATTAGAAATATCTCCCAAGTATGTGGGAAAACGCTTTTTTATGTACGAGAACTCAAGAGTTTGGGGGAAATAGGAAAGAAACGTATCCCCTCTAATGAAAAAATTTACAGACCTTTCTTGCCCAGTAAACACAGGAAGGAACTTCAACATTACAACAGACTCAGAAAAATTTGTTAATGAAGGCAGAAAAAAATTTCAAAAATGTGTTTACTTGTTCTGTACTCCAGGTTTGAGTTCAGGGGTGTGTGAAGTACCTGTCTCCATGTATCTTCAAGAGCTCTTTGTACAGTCTTTAAAACAAGGTCACTTGGCTTTTTAATCCAAACAAAAGCAAAGGAGATACACAAGGGTTTATTTGCAGTTGCAAAAAAGAAAACCCAGGGGGTTTATTAAACTTTGAGCTGGGAAAAGATGAAAAAAAAAAAGAAACCCAAACATGGACACAAAAATCAGTATTGGCAGCTAGGGATGTGACTCTCATGAGATGGCCTGAGAGAAGAAAATATCTGGAAAGAACAAAAAAGAACAAAGCAGAAATAACTGGATTTAAAGGAGCTTGCTTAACTAAGAGCTTACCAAATACCTGCAAAAATTCATAGAGATTTACAAAATCCCCTAAGTGAGCCTACTGTATTAAGTATCCAGAGAGCATATTATCTGTACTTAGCTAAAAGTAGATGGAATATGTATTCTTAAACAGTGCTTTCTGCAAAATGGAGGCTGCACCTTTGAGAATTGTGGAATCAAAGGAAAACACGGAAAATAAGTCAGAAATAGAAAAATGTATCAGCGAGAAACAAACTAGACGGCTACCTTCAGTGTCGCATTTTATCACTCTATAAGCTGTATCACAGACAACGGAAAACAACAACAAAAGGAATCAGGTTAATTGAGGACATGATTTATTTTGAAACTCCTCTGCAACATCATTAACATAAGCACATTTCAACACACGGCGAAAAATAGTCCCACAGACATCGAGAGAAATGTAAAGCATGTCTGCTTGTTTGCAGCACTGCGTGAAAGGGACCTAATAGAAACCATGACCTAATTTTGTGCAACGTTAAGTGACATTTTTTTTTTTCACTCCTTTGCCCCCAGGGACAGAGTCTTCCTGAGCAATGAATGGGTGTTTAAATCACTAGCACTGAGGTGAAGAAAAATTTGCACAAGATGGACTCCATGGAGAAAATAACAGTTTAGGTTGTTGGTTATGGCTCTCAGTAAGCAAATGACAGTGAATGTTGAGTTCATACTAGCACTGACACCTTTTTTTTTTCTTCTTTGAAAGATTTAAACTGCATGTTGCCAAGTGTCTGAGCATTTACATCTGAGCACCACATCTAAAGGAAACTGTTGCTATTCACAGCACAGCTAGCATTCATACACAGAAACCCAGCAAGAAATGCAGGACTTGTCTTCATTGCAGAGTTAAATCAACCTTGCAATGTTGTAAATTGAATGCTGCCTTTGTAAGAAGTCCTGCTGAGACACAAAAACTTCACTCAACCATGATGTAGAGCTGACACAGAGTAGAAACAGGTTAATGCTGACAATCCTCACACACCTTCATGTAATTCCCATATATCAAGAAAAATAAAATTCTCCCAGAATTCATAGTGAAACAGTTTACAGAACAATCTCCTATATCCTTTCTGGTAATTATAATCCAGACCAAAATGATCCCTGAAGTTGCCTGCCCCAGTAGTCTGCCAGGGACTCCCCTTTCTCTTCTTTTCTCTCATAGCAGGAGCAGCAGCAGAAAAAGCCTATTTTTTGCCCCAAACTGTGGTATCATGTGCATTACTAGGGGTTTGCACACTGCCAGATCACTCAGCAGCACAAATTTAATCTTGATCACATGTGGGCATATGACTGCATTTCTGTCAAATCAGACAGAGCACATGATGGAGTTTTCACTGTCTTTTTCTATTAACACGAACACCATGTCAGCCCGGGGAGGGTGGGTAACATCTGAGCTCTCACAAAGCCAGGCAGCAGGCAGTTAACCCATTACACTGCGCTGAACGGATCCAAGCGGGCAGAAGGAGCACGTAGGAGGTCAGCGCTTTGCCACCTGGGGCTATGCCACTCTGGATGCCGTTAGGAGAGCCCGAAAGGCTAGGTTAGACCGGCAATTTTTAAAGGGATGTGCACACAGCACCCTTGGCCAAGCCACATGCCGGCAGCCTATGGGGCCTTACAGCTGGCAAGAGAAGATGCTACGGTGTTATCCCCCGGTGCTCTACTTCACACAAGGTTACCTCAAAGGGAACTAATACAAGTAAGCAGAAAGTAGATGGAAAATAAGTCTGCTTGAACACTGCAAATGCTCCACTGCGCAGCAGGAGGCACACAGGCAGGCTTTGCCTCCACGGGTCAGTCAGCAAAGCTCAGCGCCTTCTCCCGGCGCTCCCTTGCAGGCTGCTACCGCCTTGTGGCCGTTCGCGTCCCTGTGTCCACAACAGCAGCTGAAACCTTTATTGACAGCTCTGTTTTCCCCTGAGCTCTTAGCTGTTCCCCTGGAAATAAACGATTTTAAGGGGAAGAAGTAGCCAACCCAAAGCACTGTGAGAGACCTGTGTCACTGCAGAAGAAGTTGCATTAAAGAAAAATATGACAAAAACCTTTTCCTTAAAGCCTGCCCAAGAATCTCAAAATAGCACCTACCGCTCCATCGTGCAAATGCACACAAAACTCTCCTAAGGAAAGGCAGAATGGGCGCTTTGAGAACAATGAACTATTACAGTTCCTGTAATATCAAACAAAGCTTTAGCGCACTCATCCTGAAATCCTACCACGCTCGATTCTTTCGGAAACAAATTAAGACTGAGATGGAGAAATGTAAACTTAAAGAAAATATTTGAAACCAAGCTGCTACCAACACAAACATGTTTTTTTACAAGAAAGAATGTAGCAGTACATAACTTTTCACCAGAGGTACCCAAAGGTTGCTGGACACCCCAGACTAAAGGTTAGGCTGTGAACTTCCCCCTGCCAGCGCAGTAGCTCACTTCCGAGCTCCTGTAAGGGACAAACGCTGCCCAGTGGGCAGGACAGATTTATGACACAGTTTCCATTCTCAGTTCTGTCACTCCGTCCTCTGGGCAAAGTCACTCCTGCCTTCCATCCCTGCCCTCCCCGCCTCTCTTATTCAGCTCTCTAAAGTATGGACTCTTACAGCACCTAACGCAACATGATTCTGACTGAGAGTGGAGTGGACTCCACTAAAGGGTGGATTCTTACAGCACCTAATGCCACATGATTCTGACTGAGATGATAAGTACCATGATGATAGAAATAAAAGTGAATAATTGAAATAAGATCATACGGTTGATTTTATTTGTTTTGTAATTAGATTACAGAGACTATTATTATACAAGGGAAGCAAATCTGATCATTCAAATATTTTAATAGCACAGGACAGATGCTCCTCCCCACCTGCATGCATCTCAGGACCACCTTCACTACAGAAACACACACAATGCTTCCCAGTGCTGAAGATGCAGGGTCTGACTCTAGAGCAGGGTGTATATGTGGGATCTGATTTTTGCAGGGAGAAAATAACTTTCCTACATGCGTTAAGAACGAGTGACACACCTACACACCCATTTCATGTACAAATTGACACAACTGTAACCCATGCTGCTGATACAGCATTTGTCTCGTGGCAGCAAACAGCAAAACTCCCGTGAATGTTTAGTCCTGGAGACCAGTTGTGGAGCTAATAGGTATTACATAATTATACAGACCTGAAGTGCATGGTAACATGTTGCTACTGTAGGAGGCAGGTTCAAATTCTCTCTCTTCCGCTCAATGAAAGAGTATGCTTACCACCCACAGTCCCTTCTGAGAGTGCATGTCACCTTTGTGACTTGCTTTGGGCAAGGTTCAGGGTGCTGGGCAGTCACATCTGCCCGTAATTCAGAGAAATCCTGGGGATGGATACTCACACTCAATCAATTTGGACTCCTATTTTAGCCAAGGAGCTCTCTGCTAGCCCTTCTATAACTGGTGGAGGAAAAACAAGTCTTCCAGAGAGCAAACCCAAGCAGATCCAAAAATTAGTGCTCTGGATTGTTCTTTGGCATAACCTGTCTTCATGGACAACGGAAGCAGCTGAGGGATTCCTGCTAGTTTGCTTAGGTGACGGCAGCCTACAACATAACAATTATTCCTGAACTCCTGTCTAAATTCCCCTTTCTGCTGGGCCTTTATTCCTCTCTTTAGCTACTAGGAAAGCAATGCCCTGGTCTGTTCTTCACTCTCTGCCTTGTTTCACTCTCTGATCCCCTCAGCCAGGGATGGTGAACCACTGGCACTGACACCAGGTTGGTCATCAGGAGCTGGGGCTGGCACCAGCAGGTGAGCTTCAGGGCTCCAAAGCATATTTGGCACTGCTCAGCAAGGAGGTTAACCCTTCCTCCCCTGGGCCCTGGGTGGTCTCTGCCCAGGCTCTGGACTCCAAGCACTTCTCTTGAGACCTTATCGCTCTCAACAATGACCTGAAAGGAGGTTGCAGAGAGGCGAACATTGGTCTCTTCTCCCAAGTGACAAGTGACAGGACAAGAGGAAATGGCCTCAAGTTGTTCCAGGGGAGGTTTAAATTGCATATTAGGAAAATTTCTTCACCGAAAGGGTTGCCAGGCATTGGAATGGGCTGCCCAGGGAGGTGGTGGAGTCCCCATCTGTGGAGGGACTGAAAAGATGTGTGGACGAGGCGCTCAGGGGCATGGTTTAGTGGTGGAATTAGCAGTGTTAGGTTAACAGCTGGGCTTCATGATCTTCCAGGTCTTTTCCAACCTACAGGACGCTGTGATTCTATGATGTGCTACGTTGCAGTGTTTTATGCTGCTGGCATTCTCTTGACTTTAAGAGGCAGGTTTACACGTAACAGAAGGAAAACGCCTGTGGTCCCCGCACAGCCCAGGCCAGCAGGAGCACCAGAACGCAGGAGGAAGCCGCTGTACAGCTTCTGCCGCCCCGCACCTCAGGCCTCTCCAGGGCGGCTGTACCCCACCGTACGCCCGCAGGCGGGGACGCTGCGGCACACACCTCTGGCCCGGCCCCGAGTTAACCCTGGGCCGGGTGCACCGCCCGCAACACACATCTCCCCTCCCCGCGGCCCCGGGCCGGGAGGACCATCCGCCACCCTGACACAGGCCACCGCATCCCCGGGCCCGGCGCCGCCGCGCAGCCCTCCCCGAATTCTCGCGAGAATAGGGCGGTGCCAGCACAACCCTCGCGAGAGTGGAGCGGGTCGGCGGCGCCGGTGTGTGTGCGCTGCCCCCGGGGTTTCCCACTTGGGCGCGGCGGGCGGGCAGCGGCCCCTCGGAGGTCGCGATCACGGCGGTACCGCCGCCTCGCCGGGATGCCCCGTGCCGCCGCCCGGGGAGAGCCTCGCCGTCAGGGAGCAAGGCGGCTCAGTAAGTGCCCTCGGTGCCTGGTCCCCCATCACGGAGAAATCGGCCCTAATCCGTTAGGGGCAGTTGCTGCTGCTGCTGCTCAGTGGAAAATCAGCCAGCGGCCCCAGAAACAAACCACTGCTACAGGCACCCGAAATGAACACACTGAATGTCGGGGCCTGGCTGCGTATCGCGCTGCCCAGAGCGCTGTTCGGCCCTAGCGCCATCCGCGGGAGTGACAGCAGTACGGCTCCTCCGTGGTGAGCGAAGGGAAATCCTCCTCTACGGTCCGTGGTTTGTGAACTGCTCCTGGCCCTCGACCTGTAAAAACCAAGCTCCTGGCCAGCTACTGGATGGGCAGGCCTTCAGAAGCCCCATTTATGTCTGCAAATGTGGCGAGTGTAAATAGGAGCAGTAAACAAACGTGAGAGGGCTTTTACCAGCTGTGAAACGCATTTGATGTCATCAACATGTATGCGTATTTCAGGAAGGAAATTTGGAGTTGCGTTAGGATGTTAGCGAAAGGGGACTGGTATGAAAACCCAGGGAGCAAGTGTTGGCTCTGTGCTGCCTTGCCAGTGTGCCTCAGTGTAACCCAGCGCAGTTGGTTGCTTTTCACGGCCCACGTGCGCTTTGCACTCTGCAGAGTGCTGCTTTTTTTCCTTTTTGTCACATTATGCCTCAGCTGCCCAGTCCCAAGTTCCCCCCGTCTAGTCCTCACTGCTTAGGGGTAAGTGCGGCATACATCGGGGCTGCCGGCAGGAGGGCCGTCCTAGCTTTCTTTCCCATTGCCTCTCCTGCTCCTAGATCCATAGGCTTGTCTAATGAGAGGCATCAGAGGGCTAACCAATGCAGCCGAACACCAAACATGTTTTTCTTGAGCACTAGCTTTTTCACGCAACAGTAGGAATACTAGAACTGCACAAGAGGGGCACTGGGGAAACAAAAAGAGGACAAGGGAAAGCGTGACTCCTTTGAGTAGCGCCCAGGAATAATGGCAGAGTACATGACCGTGCAGATTTGGCCTAATTCTCACCCAGGCCATAAAGTGAACCTAACAGAGGTAGCTCACTCTAAAAACAGACAAAAGCGAGCTGTCCTACTGTGGACTTCCGATTTCATTTTAGTATTTTTAATATTTTTTTCTTTTTAGGATGAAGACCCCCCCTAAATCATTTGTGACAGAAGACAGTCAGCGGTGTGCTGTTCTTACAGGTCAGGATCCTTTCAGTTATTCCCCTACATTTTCCCTGTAAGACCACAGAGTGGAAGAAATGGGTGCCGGTATTTGATTCAAACCTAAAGTAAATACAAAAATTTCCATGAAACCAAACTGCTGTCTTTTGGCCTCCTCTAAGCAGATAGTAGTAAGGGTAGGGAATGCTTTGAAAGGGAATCTTTTCATATCTGTGACAAAGACAAGTAAGTAACTCCGGGCAGTGTTGTGGTCAGTGCACAGACACTGAGATTGTAAGCCCTCCCGTAGCACACTGGTAATAAAAGCAGTAATAATAAAAGGTGTCAACATTTTCTATAGGAACACAAATAAGCTATTCCCTGCTGCAGCTGAATACTTGATGTGCTTTGTGGTTTATTGAATTAACTGTCCATTCAATGCTACTTTTAAATTCAGTGTGATTTATAGGATGGAGCATTAAATTTATATTTCAGTGGGATGTAATTTTATTGTGCTGTGCTTAGTTATGTTAATTTCATGTAGATGATCTCTGCAGCCTGTTTCCACTCTGAAGAGCAAGAGAGACTGATGTGAAGGTTCTTTCACTTTCTTATAGATTCCATTTGTGCTCATCTTTTTCCAAGGGCAAACCAGATTCTGTTCTCATCTGACTCAGAGGCAGTGGTACCCCATCCTTGGGAGCCTCAGAATCTGGATGACTCGTCACCTGCCACTCAGTTTTCCCTGGTGTACTGGCCACACCAATATGAAGTCATCAGGGACAGAATTGAGCACATTGGTAAGTTATTGTGTTGTGCTTAAAAGCTGGGCAGAGAGGAAGCACACCTTATATATGAATAAAGACAAGAATTTACTATTGCTATAAGTGAAAACTTAAGAAACAAATTGTTATTAGTCCAGATCCAAGTGCTACAGAAAAAGGAAAAATAATAATGCAGTTAAATTTGTTATACATATGCTTCCTTCACACCCTTTTCCTGGCTTCTCCTTCTACTGCTCCTCTAGGTCCTAAGGTCAGTGGTTTCATTGCAGAGGTTTTGTTCTATGGAAGGTAGGGGTGGATTGTTGCGAATTGTCAGCCTCTGGAGTCCCTTGCTGGGAGAAGTACGATGTTCATATTGATGAAAGAAGAAGTTCTTCCCCAAGAGGGTGGTGAGGCACTGGAACAGGTTGCCCAGAGAAGCTGTGGATGCCCCATCCCTGGCTGTCTTCAAGGCCAGGCTGGATGAGGCTTTGAGCAACCTGGTCATGGGCAGAGGGGTTGGAACTAGATGTTCTTTAAGGTCCCTTCCAACCCAAACCATTCTATGATTCTATTCTATGATATCGTCTTCCTCACTCTAGGATCCAAATAACTCTGGTATAAATAGAATGAACCACTTTTCAATGTGTCCTTTATATGATAAAGACTCTACTACAACCTTCCTGCTTGTACTCCTGTGTGTCTCTTCTTTTTCAGATTGGATACCCACTGCCCCTGAGCCATTGTACACTCCAACAGGTTTGGAGATGATGCCACCATACCAAAGTCCTGACAAAGGCACTGTGATTTATCTGGGAGAAGAAGGTGGGAACACCCTGAGAAATCTTGCTGTCAGCTGTAGGCAGATGAAGCACCTGCTTTGATCTCTTTTATGAACCTAATTCAAATCCTGATGAAATCAATATGATTTTCTATTATTATTTCAAAGTACTTGGGAATAAATTATTTTCCTATATGTAAGGAAGGAAATTAGTTACACAGCTGTCTCATCATCCTTAAGTTCTGTTCATACTGTTAATTATCTCAGAAGTCCAGCTCAGCTCAAGTCATTGATCTCAGTGAATAACAGTATGAACCAACCTAAAGAGTTTGTTGGGAAAATACGAGTGGAGAAAGATAACTGAGCAGCCAAAAGAGAAAGTGACAAAGATGAGAGCTGTGTAACTGCAAGGTCAATACTACAGTTTGTGTGGGAGAATATTTTGTTACCCTGTTTGCTATAGTGCTTTTGCCAAAGCTTATAACCAAAGTCTGGCCAGACTGGATCAGTGTTTGGGTACATATTTCTAGGTCTGGCAAGGATGAATTGGACAGAATTGAAGGGAGTTAGTTGCCTTATTCCACCATCACCAGCTGATTATCAGAGTTATTTATTCTTTCCTGTGTTTGCTAAATTGACCCAGTTGCCTTGGATGAACCTGGAACATCTGGCACTTGCTGATTTTGGCCCTGGGCTACGTGTACATAGACAAGAAAGGAGGATAATAGTTTTGCAATCCTAGGATAACTACACATGGCCAGAAAATTTTCAGAAGCACAAAACTGAAAGGAAGCTGGCATCCTACTTGAGGCCAACACAATTGGTAAATCTTGCAAGGTACTGAAAAGCGCTGGTACCCTTTGATGGTATGTTTATTCAGAAATGAGCTGTTCCTGCAGTATGGGTGTGTTACCTGTCACTGGTGGGTTGCTACCTTTGGTGGCCAAGAAAGCTGGTAACTTCTGCGTGGCTAGGAAAGAACCTCTGTCCTCTGCAGCTGAACCTGCTAATTTATTGCAAGGGATTTCAGGAAGAAATTCTTCACGGAGAGGGTGGTGAAGCACTGGAACAGGTTGCCCAGAGAAGCTGTGGGTGCCCCATCCCTGGAAGTGTTCAAGGCCAGGCTGGATGAGGCTTTGAGCAACCTGGTCTGGTGGAGGGTGTCCCTGCCCGTGGCAGGGGGGTTGGAACTTGATGATCTTTAAGGTCCCTTCCAACCTAAACCATTCTATGATTCTATGATAAGATGTGGAGGAACACTCTGAATCCCAGCTCCCTGCCTTTCTGAAAACATGGACAGTGAATACTGTTATGTTCCTTTAGCTGCTGTTCTTGAAAGATGCAACTTGCCGTGTCCTTTATTACTGACTTGAACTTCATGCACAGGCAACTAGAAGTGGTTCTTATTTCAGCCAGTATAACTCTCCAGCAAAACTTGAGATTGGTAGGACAGGCATGAGTGTTACGCAGTTTATGACCCAAATGTCTCAGACTGGCATGTAATGAGCCATTGCACCCTGTGGGAGACAGCAGCAGCACTCTCCTGATTCCCACTCAACTTTAATTTGAATTAGCAGGAGATGGGAGTTACTGCCTGTCTGGGAACTGCCTGATGCTGAGCTGCTACAGACTCTCCTAAAATCTAATTTGGGAAAGAAAAATACAATCCAATGGTGACTGCCATGCAGAAAAATTAAAATATTATGATAGACATCTGAGATTTTATGCATGCATTTCATACTGTAGCATTTGACTGATACAGATATTTCCAGAACCAGTTTTACTGGTTTAACTACTGAAACATTTTTCTTAGTTAATGTTAAGGAAGAGCATGAAGAGGAAGGGAAAGGTGAACGATATTTCTACTAAATAGAAAATATTTATTCAAGTGTGTATCCCAGCCACCAAAGCTAACAGTCCTTCTCTAATGAAAACCCCTGTGGGTCTGTACTAACTTCAGTCATAAAGAATAATACACTGAATGTGGCATCTTTTGCATATGGCAGCAGTGATTCAAGGAATGAAAAAATTGCTTTTAGGAATCTTGGCTTTACATAACTTCCCTGAGTAGTACTGTCAGAGCTTTATTAACGCTACAGGAGAGAGTAAGACAAGGCAGACTGCTGCAGGATGAATCTCTAGCACAGGCCCAATCAAACAAGCGCAGATACAATTCGTATCTGAACAGGGGCTGCTGTGCAGCTTTAGCCCTGATGGTTTTTTTTGTGGGTACAGTTTGGGGATGACAGGAAGTTTTGACTATCCTGCTTTTCCACATCTTGGTGGCAAAAGCTTTCTGGAATCTCAACAACTTCCCAACCAGAAAAGTAAATTCTTGGCAAATCTAGAAGTTCTGTTTTTTTAATGAACTGTGGTAATGAAGACTGTAGTAAAAAGTTCAGTTATGCCTCTGTGAGCGTCTCATCTGAGGAACAGTGAACAAGATAGCAGACCAGAGCCAGAGGAGCTACAGGGTCAAACTGTACCCTAAAAGTGATTGGAAAACATAACTTGCAATATAAAAGTGATTGCTGCTCGGTCTGAGCATCATCTTTTTTACTTCTAGGCTAGAATAATTGAATACAGAGATTCAAAAAAAAAACTGATGGCAGTAGCTGTCAGCTACATATGATTTCTGAGCAGAGAAGTTGCCCATTTGACTGGTGAAAAGACTTGGGTGAGCTGCATCCTAGAGTCTTTCCACCTAATTCAGTTGCTTTGCCCTTTGCTTGTGCAGAGAGACACAGGCACCTCCAAGACAGGGTCAGATCTTAGGCTGGCTGAAATCCATAAGGTTAAGTGGGAATGGGCAACACAATCTTTGTATGATTTCTTTTGCACTTACATAAGATATGACTTGAAGTCCAGCCCCATGCAGTTGTCTGTTTCTAGAAGGAATTTTAGAAGTATGCAGGTGTTCCCTAAAATGACTCAGCCTGAAATGGAAAACACCTGTTCTGCTCCTTCCCCTAGCTAACAAGAACTCCGGCTTTATGTATTCCCAAGTGAGAGGTCTCTGCCCCCTGCAGCAGATCCTCCATCAGGAAGGGGACAACACGCTGATCTTCGAAGCACGCTTCGAGAGTGGGAATTTGCAGAAGGTGGTCAAAGTGTAAGTTTCCAATTTTTTTTTTTTTTTCCTTTTATGAAGATGGAGTTATTATCAGAGTTGTTATCAGCAGCCTGCTGTCAGTGTCTGAGCAGGATGTGTCACTCTGGGTGTGTAACTCGTTTTACATCAGTTGAATAAGCTTCAAAAGTAGTTTCAGGTGACCTTCACATGAAATGGTCTGATAGCCATTCCATAGCACTGGAGGTTTTCTGTAGGTCACTATCACCCACACAAACTCAGTGCCTTTTCTTAAGCACCTGCTTTTAAAGCGTAGTGTGGAGAACATTTTTAGAAGTCCTAGTTGTTCTTTAAAGTCCTAATGAAGTCAGCAGTTGCATTATTGACACATACGGTGCAATCAGGCATCTTTCCCTGACAGTTCTATAGACTTTGATGGGGGTTGGTCTCTTCTCCCAAGTGACAAGTGACAGGACAAGAGGAAATGGCCTCAAGTTGTTCCAGGGGGGGTTAGATTGGATATTAGCAAAAACTTCTTCACCGAAAGGGTTGTCAGGCACTGGAACGGGCTGCCCAGGGAGGTGGTGGAGTCACCATCCCCGGAGGAATTTCAAAGATGTCTGGATGAGACGCTCAGGGACATGGTTTAGTGGTGGAATTAGCAGCCTTAGGTTAACGGCTGGACTTGATGATCATCAAGGTCTTTTCCAATCTAAAAGATTCTCTGATTCTATTTATGACAGTGTAAATTGGATTTGCAGCTGATTCGCTGCAGGGTGCTTTTTCATGGCAGTTCGCATTACTTGACGCTGCGTCATACTACCACGCTAACCTCCATCGCTTCTTTCTGCCCACCAGCAATGAATTTGAGTACCAGCTGACCCTGCGCAGTGACCTCTACACAAGCAGACACACACAGTGGTACTACTTCCGAGTAAGCAATACACAGGCAGGGATGCCGTATCGCTTCACTATTGTCAACTTTACCAAGCGTAACAGCCTATACAAACATGGCTTGCGGCCACTGTTGTACTCAGAAGTTGATGCTAAGAAACACAAGGTTGGCTGGCGAAGAGCTGGAAATGAAATCCAGTATTACAAAAACAACGCGGGCCGAGGTAGACATCAATATTTCTCACTCACTTGGACGTTCCAGTTCCCTCATGACCGAGACACCTGCTACTTTGCCCACTGCTATCCTTACACCTACTCCAACCTGCGGGAGTACCTGGTGGCCATCTCCAAAGATCCAGTGAGGTCCAAATTCTGCAAGATTCACATCTTGTGCCATTCACTGGCGGGAAATACAGTGTATGTTTTAACTATCACCAACCCTCCAAAAAGTGGCAAGGGCACTGAGAGGAAGGCTGTGATACTAACTGCGAGGGTGCACCCGGGAGAAACGAACAGTTCCTGGATAATGAAGGGCTTTCTGGATTACATTCTTGGCGATTCAGGCAAAGCTCAACTGCTGCGGGACAATTTTGTCTTCAAAGTGGTACCCATGTTGAATCCAGATGGTGTGATTGTGGGAAATCACCGCTGCTCTTTGACAGGGCAAGACTTGAACCGCAAATACAGATCTAACATGAAGAAATGTTATCCTTCCATCTGGCATACCAGAAACATGATCAAAAGGTACCTCATTTTCTTTCCCTTTCCTTTCTGACTGCTTTGTTTATGTTCGGTTGCATTTCAGAGTGGGTTATTTTTTTCTTCAGTACTGTGCAGGTTTTCCTTTAATACCCTTTCTCCATTCATCGTAAGTTAAATCTCCAAAGTAACAGAGTTTTTGTCAAAACATTTTCAGCATATTTCTCCCCACTATCCTTTGCCAAAATGTACTTATCAAGTTCCTTATTTCTGGCATTTTCTTCTTTTCTGGTATACAACCATGTCCCAGAATGAAGTGAGGCTCAGAATAGATCCCAGATGTCCATTTGACAAGAAAGATTGCCAAGTTTGCTCTATGTTTTGCTACAGCAATGTTTGATTTCTTATGCAGACTTCCAGTCACAGAGACATTGATACTGTGGGTATAAAACTAAGCCTTAGAGCTTAACTTGTACTGCTTTCTTGTTCTTTAGGTTGCATGTGACCTTCAGTGTAACGTATTAGCTCAGACTAGTTTCTGAGGTGGAGAAAAAAAACCACTTTTAACGATGTATTCTGTGTTGTCCTGTATTACAGAGTGATGGGGGAACGTGATGTTTTTCTGTATTGTGACATCCACGGTCACAACAGGAAACAAAATGTCTTCATGTATGGTTGTGAGAGAAAGCAGCAAACCAAACCATCACACGTGCATCCACATCTCTTCCCACTCTTGCTGAGCAAGAGCTGCCCAGATAAGGTAAGCACATGTCTGGCTAGAAGCTTACTCACCTAAAATTTCAAGCTCTAGCTGAGGTCCTTAATTTATTGTTAATGTACCACATTTACTAAAAGACCACATTTCACCCAGTAAAATAATCTTCAATTGGCTGAAACTAGAAATGTTAGGAATATGAAATTTTAACTTCTTTGAAATTCCAGCAGTGCAAAATATATCATGCTGAATTGGGACATAGAGTTAGCATTTTTGAAAGATTTTTTTAAAGAATGAAAAATATGGGAATATCAAAGTAACATCATTTTAACAATGTAAAAACCTAACATTAAAAATTCTGCACTCCTATATGAAATGCAGCTTTAAAATATATTGTAAAATTAAAAACAAACGAGTAAGCAAATAAGAAACTAAAGAAAAAAGATGTTTCTCCACATTGAATCCTTTTGAAAACTTCTGTTGAAAACTGTCAAAGTCACCATGTTTGTGTAAGATATTTCAATGAGGAAAAAAAATTGGTAGGAAATGACAGCTTTTGAAATATATCTTTTTCCATCAAACTCTGGCTGCAATAAGCTTCTTTGGAACCAGAAAGTTTGCAGAGACTCAGGAATAAAACAACACACAAGCGAATCTAGATGATGTCATTGCATACCTGCAGCTGATGCTGTTTTCGTCAGATATCAATAATGAGGTGGTTGTGAGCTCCAGATCAGTTGCATCAAACTGTCGGTCAATTAACTAATGAAAGTCGAGCTATTCCAGCTTTGTAGTAAATATGTATGTTGGTATATAGCAGGATTTGTGGCAACTCAGCTGGTCAGCTGTCCATATAGGATCGTTTAGAAACCATAAGTAAGTACAGCCACCTAAAGAATTATTTGCAGATGTCTCAGAAACCCTTGAAGTACAATAAACTTTCAATCAAAGAGCTGTTGTTTCATCCACATCTCCATTATATCAGTAATAACAGCTGAGCTGTATTGTGCAATATTCAAGCAGAGTGAAAACTCACAATTGTTTGCCTGGTAGATAAGATTTAAAAAAAATCTTACCAGGTTAAAATGAAATTCTTGCATCTTCCTGTTTGCTTCAAAGGTTAATGCTGTACCTGTCTTTTAAGTTCTCATTGCCAGACTGCCGTTTCAGAGTTCGAAAAAGCAAAGAAGGCACAGGTCGAGTGGTAATGTGGAAGATGGGCATCAACAACAGCTACACTTTGGAAGCCTCTATCTGTGGCTCTAAGTTGGGTGAGACAATTCCCTGTAGCTACTTAGTAGGAAGCATCAAACAAGACCTTTACTTTTGTTTTTTTCTTGGAAAATGGTTGCTTAAGCTACCATCCCCTGGTTGGTGTGCTGTCTTGTTGGGGAGAAATGAGTGATGATTTAAGATAAGAGTTGGAAAAAGCACTAAAACTAGAGCACACTCCTGGCAACCTTTCAGGCCACCACTGGCATTATTGCATATGTATCATGAAACAACATTAGTGGATGGCAAATTACAAACAGTAACTAAAAGCAGTGGTATTTTTAGGAAATTTTGTAACAGGGAATTATAGTTAACGCCCTCTGAGTGGATAGATTGGTTCATATAGGCAGAGTAATGATCTGTAATATCATCTGTATAAAACTCTGGCAGCCATAGACTTGTCTAGCATCTGTCAGTAAAAGATATGTGAGTTTGCAGTCAGCCACCACCCTGAAATATCACAATAGCAGTGAGCAGGATGGCTAACATTTTCATTTCTGTCTTGCTCCTGTTGATGTTGCAGGCTGCAGAAGAAGCACCCATTTCAATATGAGAGACTTGGAGTCAATAGGACAGCATTTCTGTGATGCTCTCTTGAACTACTGTGTGCCTAACAAGAAGGTAAGGAAAAGGTTCATCCTACAGTAACAAGTCATAATACTCTATAGGGCTATAGCAATAATAAATTTGATAGTGGCTTTCTTTAAGCAGTAAACTGAATCTGTGGTTTTTCTTGTTATTATGTGTGCCTGAAGGGACAGGAGGAAGTGGCAAAACAGCAAGCCTGGGCGAACTGCAAAGTCCTGAATTCTGATGTGTTAGACTGTGATTCCAGGTAACCTAGAACTATTCAGCTATGCCACAGTTCTCTGCACCTCATAAAGACTGCCAGAATAAATGTTAGATTTGTGACTAAATGTTACTAAAATTAGCCTTTGAATAGTCACACTGCTTAGTTTAAGACTCCTTGAAAGATTGCACACAAACCTTATAGCCAAACCTTAATAGCCAGTCGCACAGAGGTAGAGCTCTGTTTCTGCCCCAGGTGGCCTTCCTGAGGAGAAGTGAAATCACATCGGTACAGACCTTGGTCTTGTTGCATCACTTACATCAATATGGGTTTTCTTCAGCCTTACATTTTGCAGAGCAATCTAAGCCACAAAATAAGGCCTATTGGTTTTGTGTAAACCTAATTTCATTAACCATGGAAGATGCTGGCCTGTTTCCGTTTAGCCAAAGGGGTTAAGCTCAGGGTAATTGAGAGCAGTGCAAGAATCTGTCCAGACGATACACCTGTTAAACATGATCAGCCCTTCCCGTGCCAATGCTGACTGTGGGCGAGGGCAAGATCAGTTGTGCAGGTGATTCGTGAGAGGTGGGCGTTGTTATGCACAGCCATGGCCCTGTGGTCATTTATTAGGGAATAAAACTTTTGTACATTTCTTTCTTTGGGAAGACATGAATAGGTTGGATCTATCTTACCAAACTTTAGGTGCCCAGAGTATAGGAACAAGAGCTGAGGTTCACCACTCGTGCTGAACTGCAGGGAAATAGAAAGAGACACAAGATCTTAATGCATCATCAGAGGACTGGGAGCAGGCTTGCTGGGAAAAAAAGAGGCTGATGTTCTGTGAGAGAATTTAGGAGGGGAGGAAGAATGTGTGTGAAGCAGAACTAAAAGAAACCTAGGCAGAAGCAGGAGGTGCCATCTGGATAGATCACGTCTTTCCATAACCGAGCTTTCTCTAAGGTGGTGATACCCCCGTTTTGCACGTTAGCTGTAGATCTGTAGAATTAAAATGTGGATCATAGAATCACAGAACAGTTTGGGTTGGAAGGGACCTTAAAGATCATCCAGTTCCAACCTCCCTGCCATGGGCAGGGACACCCTCCACTGTACCAGGTTGCTCAAAGCTTCATCCAGCCTGGCCTTGGAGACATCCAGGGATGGGGCACCCACAGCTTCTCGAATCTGGATTTGGAAGACAAGGATGTGGAAAACACATTTACATCTCTACAGCTAGGGTTACTTGTAATGGTTGGGATGAATGCTGCAAAGTACTGTTTGCAATCACCAAATTTGGATATTAAACAAAACAATACTCGTCTTTCACAGCAGCCAAAGTTCTGACAGCCGAGACTCCACTGATCTTGTTGCACACCAGCTAAAACTAGGTACTAAGGTATGCTATGACTTTTTCTGTCTGTTTACATCTCTGTCCTGAATGCCACTGGGAAAGAACCACTAGAGTTTAACAGGCTCTAATTTGAAGACTTTAGGATTAAGTCAGCCAGAATAGTAATGAACAAATGATTAGTCTATAGAGACAGTCTGAATTAGCAGTGCAGAAAAATAGTATTAATTTTCCCTATAGCTTAACCCAGGTTGTCCAGGAGGTGGAGTTTTTCTTCCAAAAGAAGGTTTCTACCTGTCAGGTTCTGCAGTGCAGCTGAGTAAGCAGACATAGGGTCAGGGTGAGCAGGAGGAGGGCAACAGCTTTCAGCACAAGAGGTATCATGCCCATGTGCGCTGGTACCAGCCATACTTCCAGATACGCAGTTCAGAGTGTTCAGGAGTTGTGTTCTCCTCTCACGCATGCAGGCAACTTATCACACAGATGGCAAGTGCTCTCACCATCAGACTGCTCTGTTGCCTACTTCTCACAGCCAAAGGTAGCCCCAGGTTCAACAAAGTGCTTTCACTGGAGGGCAGTGAGAGACTTCAGTTTCCCAAAACCTGTATTTCCTTGTTTTCCTTAAAAGAATGGGTTGAAACATGGGGGTTTGTCTTTGTTTACTTGGTGTTTATTTCTCTGGTGCCTGTGATTACCATAATATTACTCAAGATGTTTCTTGTGATAAGCAAAATAAACTTTAGAGAGTGTATTACTTTTGGAAAGCTTGTGGATGAATTTTAGCCAACAATAATAGTTTCTGTAAATTGTTGCTTCATAAACAACAGTAAACGGGGAAATTAGTACCAAGACTCTGTGCTAAGAGTGTGTGAAACTGAAGTTACACCTGTAACGCTGCAAAACATGCAGCTAGGCATTTCAGATGACTGGGGTGGTTGACAGCTTGCATGATCTGGAGTTTTAGCTCTAGTTTCAGAGATGATAGTTTGAAACATGAAGTAGTCAGATAAGCTCTGGTGGTGCACTTGTGATGAGGGAAGCTGTCACGGATGCCTTTATGTGCTCTGCCCCTACACGTTTGTGCAAAGTCACAACAGTTCCCCCTAGTCCTGCTGTCATCCAGAGTTTAAACAAAGCTGCTGGGTTTTGTTCTTAAGGAAGGTGAAGTCCAGACAGATTTTCCACTCACCCAACCCCCTGGAGGTTAGCAATTTCTGATGGAAGGGCAATGAGGGTGGTGTCAACTTTTAATGTTTATCCACAGCTTGAAATTTCTTCCCCTATCCTGTTCAGTAATAAAGAACCAAGCAGGAACTTTTCCACCACTGATGCCATGGTATTTCCAGGACTATATTAATTACAGAAGGACAACCCGTCGTGGGTTGGATGAAAAGTCTGTTTTGCACTGGTAGCAGCGGGTTGGTGAAGGTACGCACAGGAGAGATGAGTACTGAGATTTTTTTTTCCTTAATGTACCCTCTGTCATGTTTCTTCTTACAAAGCTACCTTTGGGGTTGATTTTATTCATAAACTCAGTCCACATGGGCACATGTGGATAAATCCACATGGGCACATTTCCTGATGCTGGATTAAAAAAAACAATCATGAAAATTTAAGAATGAAGATGGTAAATGGACTCTAAAGTTAGCAGCATTTTCTGGTTAACACCCAGTATCCTGGACCTTTTAGTACTTCTCAGCCCTTCATGCTTTCGTGACCCTCCTCCTCTCATCTGGCTGACAGTATGTCTGTGCATGGGGGTGTGACGGGGCTGGCAGCTGTGAGGACTGACAGCTTGAGAAAAATTTGCCTAAAACTCTGAGCCTTTCCACTTAATTTGCTAAAAATAGCCTTGCTTGTGTCAAAACACACACTACGTCAGTCAACAGGATCGATGCCATTTTTTTCTGACATCTGTAAGCGCTACTTCCATGTGGTCTGTAAGTGGTACATACAAGCGAGGCAGGCGGGTTCACCTGATGTCTGCAACTAAGCTGTAGATTGAGCAGGCTGACACATAATTCTCATTCATAACTGCTTGTTGCAAAACAGCTGTACGTGGTATTCATCCCAGAGGTTGGGATTAAATGTCCCATAATGAGATTTATCTAGATGACATGGGAGATGTGGAACCCTGTTAGATAATTGTGATTAAAGGGGACCTTAAAACTCAGGAGAAGAGCTGGAGGGGTGTAACACTGCTTTAGAGAATGGAAGCCCAGATGAACACAGGAGATCAGTGCAGGAAGCTGGGGTACTGTTTCTTGTCCATTTAGTTTAGTCTGTGAGCCTGGTAGACTTGCTCGATAATACACATAAAAGAAACATCCAAGAACAAAGAGGGGCAGGGATGCCTTCCTAGAAACACTTGAGAAGAGCCACACAGAATCCACACAAGAGCATTTGTTAAAGCTTAATAACTTCAGGATCTGTACTAAATAATGGACACAATGTGATGAGCCATTTGACAACTATTTTCTATTCTCCCTTGTCTCCTGCCACATTCCTTGCTGTGTATCCCTTCCACTTATATCCCTCTGATGTTCAGTCCTTGCCATGACCTGGTTTAACACACTAATCTGACAGGAAGCAAACCCAGCAAAAAGGAGGTGGTTTTCTGCTGGGTTGATGAATTAATTACATCAGCCCACACAAGATTTCTTCAAGCATCAGAGACAGTTTAAGGGAAAGAGGAAAACAATAGACAGGAGCCGGGACCAAAGTGGCAGAGTTTGGAGTGAGGGAGGCAGGACCAAGGACAAAGGAAAAGAGACTTTCTCCATCAGTAGCAGGAAGCCCTTAGGAGAGCTCAGTGGTCGGTGAAGCAACAGCTTTAAGTAGTTACTCAAATCTCCCTATTTCAAAAGTGACTGCACTTTAGAAATGAGTCACTAATTGAATACACAGTAAAGCAGGGGCTTTTCCAGCAGAGAACCATCTGGGTACACAGCCCATCCCAGCACATGCCTGTCTTAGGAGAGGATGAGCACGTTCAGGACTGAACACTGCTTTGACCACTGAAGAGCCTGATTCTGTAAGGGTATGGCTGCCAGTACCTATAAACACCAGTATATGCTGTAAAACTGTTAGTTAAGTGGAGCTTCACTAGGTCCTCTTCTGTCGGTTCTGTGCTGAAACATAGGCAAAGTCATCTTTCCTGCAAGGAAATCGTATGAATTGCATTCATGCATCCTCCGTGCCATGAATTAAAGCACTTTTGCGGGATGTATACTAGAAACAAAACACATCAGAGTGATTCTGTTATGTAAAGAAAGTAACAACAGTTTATCAAGTGATTTTGAAAGAACAGTCCATCACAATTCCTGCAAGAACTTACTTTCTTTTGTTCTTTTCATGACTATGCACGTTTTCCCATGTGGATCTACTTCAGTGACTAGTTAAGATTATAAGATCAAAAGACTTACCAAAATTTCTTTTGTTCTTCTTGATAGATGTTCTTAAAGGCATTTGGAAAAGTTGAATAGCAAGGAATATCACATGTACAGTAGAGTTTTTGACAGAAATTCATGCTGGAGCTGTAGGTAGCCCTCAACAGCACTTTGCTGATGAGATGATCAGCCTAGAAAACTATATGGCCCTCAGATGTAAAATAGGAGCACTATTACTGTTGCCTAGAGAAAGCAAACTGTTGTTTTGAGACAAAGCCACGGTAATATTTTTATAGGTTATATTCTTTTTATGTACAAACCCATTACAATGCTGGCTGCTTTATTAATGCTTTAATTGGTTCAGTAGGTAGACCAATGCTTCCCAAGCTTTTTGCATTGTATGCTAAACTTTCTTTTCAGAAGCTCCAGCATCAGAAAAACAGAGCAGTGGCAATGAATATTACTGAGAAAGCCTGGCTGTCCAGGTTCCCAGGCTAAAAATAAACAAGACAAATAGAGTAGGAAGTGAGGTCCCTTGTCAATACAATATGTTTGTGTCCAGGTTCATAAATATTTGCTGAACAGAACAGCATAAGGAATTTAATCTTGAGCAGCTTGCATACACGTGTTCCTTCTGGCATTGTGATTATCACGTTTGTTTGCAACTCTTTTTTTTTTTCCCCTTTGTAACTGTAATATTCCCTTGTGACTCAAAATGGTTACATACTATTTTCTGTGCAGAAAATACCCAAAACGCCAGAAGATTTTCACAGAATTGCTAAGGACAGAAGTCATGAAAGCAAAACTGTGAGTATTTTTCACCCCGGTAGAAACATATGCTCTTTTTCTGACCAGAGACTGAAATATGACAACTTAATTCAACCATTTTAACCTTAGACTAACAATTTTGTCACCAAAAGCTGCTGACCTAGAATGTACAATGCTCTTTATTGCCTGTTTCATCTATGAATGAAGTATCAACATACTAAACAGCTAAAATTATGTCTCATAAATATATTATTTGATACATTCAGATCTTTCTGTCAAGAAATAGGCCTTGCAGCTGGAGATTATACCAGCTCTTCTTCAGTCTCCAAAACTACTAACACCTTACTTCCTCAACTGGACCTGTTTCTCTTCCAGTTCCATTGGAAAGATTTTGGCCAAGCCATTAAAACAGTTTCTGTTGTGTTTTCCAGTCGGGTAGAGGGGTATGAAGAGAAGAGGAAGGGAAGGGTCACAGGACATTGCAGAGAAATAGACAATACATTTTTTTTATTAACTCTGGGATCATTACCAAGCCCCAGATCTGAAGTAATGATGTGCTGCAATATTTGTAAAGCTGCATCATGCCCCTTACTACCTTTCAGAGTGTGTGATTCAATACTCAGCAGTCGCTGGTCTAGTAACTACCACGGGATTATGTTTAGTAAACGGTCATTGTCAGAACACTTGGTATAAGATCTAATCTTTTTTTTCAAAACATCACTTCTCCATTATTGCTGTTCAGCGTCCTACATAATCTTTTAGAAAATGTGAGCCTCGTAGTTGACAGACACTTAAAAATCCTAGACAAAAACAGTGAAGCCTCATGTTATACTCCCACTTTCCTAAAAAGGAATTTAACAAATATTTTTTATAATGGTGAGCACCCAACAGCTTGCAAAGTAAACACAAGTTGCTGTGTTTTCTGAGCTTTGGAAAATCAGGCCAAATACTGAATTGCTAGCTTGCCTTCTGCTTAAAAAACTGAAAGTCAGAAAGAAAGAGAATGCCTGATCTGTACATGTTACCTGTTTTCCCACTGGTTTCTGAACCCTTACCAGTCTTCCCCTGTCCTAACCCAGTGTACCTTCCTTGAAGTACCGTGAAGTGCGTGATGATAAAGATGATAATACCTTTTGGTCGTTCTGTCTTTTGGAACTAAACAATATTAATAATTTGTTTATGTTTCTATTCTGTTTCCCAGACTCAAGGCATTGAAATTCAGCATAAGATATTTCGGGTACTTGACCCAGTGAACAAAGGTAAACATTATATGTTTGTTTAGTTCTTCAAATCCCAACAAGCCTTTTTTTTTCTATAATCTCAAACCTCAGTAAAGACTGTGTACCAAACAGTTAAGTACAGTTCTTCAGCTGGGATTTCACTCAGTTTCAGCATTTAGAAGAGTTCATTTTATTTTAGTTTAAACTGTCTTCATCACATTATTACACTCTGCTTTGCTGATTAGGAACTCGAGGCAAGTACCAGAGAGGTGAAAAAATATTTGGTCCTGTTGGCAGAAGGGTTTGCACACTGGTAGTAATGGTCATTTGGTCCAGAGAGACTAGAGGAGAAAAAACTCCTTGAAGTCAAACAAGGCAGCCCAAACCCTATTGAAAATTGGGATCAATCAGAGTTTTTTTGGTTTCAGTACAGAGAAAATGAAAGAAGAAAATGTGGAGGCTAAGGAAACAGAACAGGAGGACTTGCGTCATTGCAAGCATGAGGAAATCTGGGAAAGATTTAGGTGTCAAAGTGAACAAGTAGCTCAACATGAGTAAGCTTCACCCCATGCCACGAGGACAAACACAGTTTTGCCTGTGTGAAAACAGGAGGGAAAAGCTGTCTTCTGGTGAAATGAGACTTTATGGGATGAAAATCATCTCCTAAATCACAAGGATGTTCTTCAGGAGAATAGCTGAAAGTAGCAGAGGTAGCCGCTGTCCATGAGAAAGGAAGCATGAGAGGCTGTGACTGCAACTGGTGACAGACAAATCTGCATTAGAAATAAGAGACACATGTTTTGGCAGGGAGCCAGAATGCCCATTAGGGCAAACTCCAGAAGACTGGACTGCCAGCTGCAGCTAACCCGGGTCTCAGACGGCTGGTAAGCTGCATCTGCTGGGTCATGTCATGCTGAGAGAGGCTGGGGGCCTGGGCTGCAGCAGTTATTCTGCCATTTGAGATGTGGTCTTCACTTGCCATCAGTGCTAGGGCCGTGCCTGTCACACCAGCCAGCGCGCTTGGGGATCCATGCCTTGAGAAAGGAGATCCATCAGCCACCTGCAGTATGGGGGGAGAGATGAAGTTAAAAGTGACTCCCCCTCTCCCAGCCTCTAAGTCTGGGCACAAATCATTAGGGCTGTAATTGGCTTGTGTAGGACAGGCAGTCCAGTTAAGGAAGTACGGTACTGTTAAGTACATTTAAATGTTATGCCTAGTCGGGGCTTGCCTGTGAAGGAGAAAGTATTTTTAAATGCTTTGCAGTCTTGCATGATTTCAAAGCATTTTGTTCCCCAGCTGCAGCTGTTTGTTCGTAGCTGTCGTGTACAATCCCCAAGGGTCAAAACAGAACAGACCACGTTTATTCTAGGCTTTCCTAGAATTGACCTAGCTTAGAGGAGGGTTAAAAAAAAAAAAAATCCTGGCTCTTAATATTTTGTTACTGTTGTTTTTTTATATCTGGACTGGACTACTATCCCACAGCCTATAAAACACTTTATATCTCCTTTTTCTCTCTCTTACTGCTTTTCCAGAGAGGTCTTATCAGCAGGGAGTGTAGTGAAGGCAGGTGCTGTATCTGTGCCTGAGAGGAAACCATTTCTAGTCCAGAGGTTGCTGTCACTCAGGCACTTTCATCTCACCTGTGCGGGACCCCTGCTCAGCTGCTGCCCGAATGCAGTGGCACTACCACCCCAGAGGCTGCCACACTACCTAACTTTGGCTTCCCTGGGTGCTGGCACTGCTCCTGGCCCAGGACACCCTGCAGAGAGCACTAGGAGCTGTGCAGCTCATGAACACTGATCACATGTCGGGATCACTTGAGTGGCACCAGCTCTTCTCCCACTTCCCACCCATGTTGCTTGTCCGGCGGAGCTCTGGAGATGCCTGTTCTGACTCTAGTACAGTGTCATTTGACTGGCAAACACTTGCTTTCCTTGGAGCAGACACAAGGAGGGAAAACACGTTTTTCAACAGAGCTGCACGCCTACCAAAACAAACTAGTCATGTTGCCTTTGGCACCTTCACTTCCTGATTTACAGTGGAACAGTTTCAGTGGGAGCTACCTAGAGTTTCTTTATCCCAAAGCAGCCTTTGTTAGGCAATGGATGGAGAAGGGGAGGTGGGCATGTGGGTTGGAATCTGCTCGATATGGAGAAAGTCTTAATCCCCACAACTAATCATCTGAGCCAATGCCTTGATGTCAAGCAGTGTCTGCTTGCTGTAACTCCGCTGACTGTTAGCCTGCTTACTGTTGCAGTAACTGTGTCAGCCTCAGCCTGTTACTGAGTCTGAACTGACCAAGACAAAATTTGGATGTTTCATTGTCCTGGGTTCTTTTTAAAGATATCTGAGACACACTTTCAGTATTTTTCCTTCTTTTCTACTTTTTACAGTAAAATTCCCAAGTACAGCCCCGGCCAAACAAGTAGGAGAGGATTTCAGGTAGGATACTATTATACTTTACAGGTTCCTAGCATTTTTCACAAAGCAGGAGTGAGAGAATGATCCCAGCCAGCCTGATTTCTCTACAAATCCACTCTCCTCCTTTTTATGCTCCTCTGACATTGTGCTTCGTGGTTTTTCATTCATAAACTGGACAGCTGTCCTTGGCCACTTCATCCCGTGGTTGAGATGATTGCAGTGGAAGGCGATATTAGAGAAGCAGAGAATCCTCTTTCCTCCTACTCATCTGGAGCATCAGACCCCCTTCACCAGCACACAGGAGAAGCTCCTTTCCCCAGCCTTGCTGGACTCACTGGTGCACAGGCACTGATCCGGTGCTTTTCTGGAGGAAGGGATGATTGCTGCTGCTTTGGGAGGGAGGGAGAAGATAGGGCCATGCAGCTACTAAGATACAGGGCAGAGGTGTGAAAATAAAGGCCAAGCCAGGCTAGGTGGCACAGACAGTCCAAACCAGACATTTACTAGTTTAGAATGGTTGGGTATCTTAAGATCACAGTAGTGCCACAGTGCTGGTGCACTGCTCATTGCTAGTACATTCCCCTCGCTGCTCGGTTCTGCTGCCTTGGCGATGAACAGTTAAGGTTGTTCGCTCTTGTGGGTGTGCAAGGCCCCGTGGCAGTAACCCCGATGATGGTGTCGATTACTTTCATAAGTACCCACCCACTGACAGCACAAAATGTTTTGTGTCTTGCTGAGCGTACACATGGTTGCTGTTGGGTAACAGAGCAAAGTGGGGTTAGCTAGCTAGTTAGATTGCAGCAGATCCTGCCACAAACACCTGGTGACTTCATACACATTAATTTGTTGGCACAAAGTGATTTCAAGGACTCCTGCTTTTCACCTCACACCTCAGACTTCACTACACAAACTTGAAAATTTTAGGCTTTGCCCTGATAAAAGAGGAAAGAAATTACTGTGGTATCTGTCTCTACTTCTCTGATGATAAGGTAACCCTCTGCAGCTTCTGTGGTGGGTACTTCTGGCTGACTCAGAAGGGATAGTGGCTACATGTTATTGGCAACAGCATCCTTAAGATAGTATGATGGCATAGCGGTTCTCTGTAGTTTGAAATACAATAAAATGCTTCCTTCCCCACCCCCCCCCCCCATGATTGTTAGGAAATGCTTCTGACTAAAGTAGCAGACATTTTACCGGTTAGGATTTTCTATTCTGCCTGGTTGTCTTTATGTTTACCTTGTCATGAATTTGTGTGGAGATAAAATATTTTCTGGCCCGATCTCTGTGTGTTTTAGCTCTGGGAGTCTCACCCATGATGCTAAAGGCAATCGTGTAAAGCCATCTGTGCCACAGGAGGCAGGAAAAAGTGTGTGCCATGATACAGGCTTATCCACAAGACAAAATTTCCATTCATCCAGCTTTAATCTGGTCTCCCAGAAGATGAAGAAACACAATGGCAAAAAGGTCTCCAAGTCTGCAGAGAAGACATTTCTATATTTAAAAGGTTTCTCAGTTATTGTTCTATTCAAAATACCCCAGAGCATAGGATTTAGTTCTGTTTTGGCATTTTCCTGGTCTCAAGGTACTGAAAGGCATAAGACAGATGGTAGCAGTACACTAGCAGTGCTGGAAAACTCCATGTTCAGCAGCAGCTGATACACACTGGCATGTGTAACAGACCTGGTGTCATGGAGCTTCCCAGCTGAGACACTAGAGGTCCAGAAGCTCATTAACCTCTTTGTGAACAGCACAGGAGAAAAAGCTTGGAAAATCTCAGCCTAATGGCAAAGGATAATGCCTCTGACCCCGCACCGTCCTCCTGCAGTTACTGGTGAGAGAGGCCCCAGCCACCACTGCATTGCTTTTCATAGGTATCAGCATGCCACAAAGGGATGTGTGGTCTGAGTCTGCCAAATGATGGAATTAGCCTTTCTGGGAGAAGTGTCAATAGAGTATCGTATCGCTGGAGCAGTAAAAACAGGTTGTGTGCCTATGGCTGAAGTTTCCACATTTTAGTACTAGATTTTGAATCGTGCTGTGACTCTCCTTTAGTGCAGGAAATGTTTCTGCCATAAAACCAGACTGGCGGTGGCTTGGTGCAGGCTCCAGAGGAGGAGAAGACCTGAGCCGTAGCCGGGCCAAGAACTCCTCTTTTTTCAATCTGTTCTCTGACTACCCACAAAGGAGCAGAGCAACACAGTGAGCATCGATGCTTATGAGCTTGGAACACCGGTGATGCGATTAACTCATGAATAGCAGGTGGCTTTTCCAAGAGTCATTTGCCAAAGAATAAAGAAAGTTGTGGGTACAAGGAGTTTTCTGCATAGCTTTTCCATCCCGTGTAATTCGACTACAAGCCAACCACTTCATCCCATAAACAGGACAGCCTAAGTGAGCCTTCTTTGAGCTCTCCCTGCTAGGCAGTGTGGCTGCATAGCGATGATCTCCCCTTGAGCTGGGATACTTCTCAAGGTTGCTCCTCGAGGCAGAAAGATCTTTTACCAACAGCAGGTCTTTGGAATGTGAGCCGTATCGCACGTATCCCTGTAGTACAGTAACTTTGATTTTGCCTTGGCGACTGTGATTGCATGCTGCATTGACGCTAATGAAACAGTGCATAAACTTTGCATATGTAATCCTGTAGACATAAACCATTAACCAGTCTGGGACTAAGTCTGGATCCAGCTGCACCTCCTCTCTGAGAGGAGTTAAGAAAGCAAGGGGGTCCGCTTTGAACCTTCTGACTGAACAGGAGGGTCTTCCTTGCGCTTTTCATCTCTGGTCTCTGTGAATCATTCTAACTGAAGTGTAACTCAATTTTCCTTTGTACGTTTTTCCATGCGGTAATTAACAGAGTAAACCTTGCCATCGAACTGTGTTAAGTGACACTTTTGCAAATATCATATTAAAACCACTTTTGCTAACATCTTTTTCAGTGGCTCTTGGAGAGATGTAAATCACCCATTCGTGACAATACCACAGTTTCTTGTGAAGGAAACCAAAGCCATGTACGGTTTTAGTAAGTAGCAACTCCATAGTAGTTGATGGGGATTATGTTTTTTTCCTCCTTTTTGTCTCAGGTCATGGTCATAGTGCAAAGAGCAATTCAAAAAAGGAAGAAGAGAAAATGAAGACGCGGTTCCTCTCAAACAGCACAGGGCCCAAGAAAACCAGGACAGCAAGCAAAGATGTAAATTTTGGGAAGAGTAAATCCTGCCAGGCACAAGACACACTGCAGTTCTCTCTGCCGTTACTGCCTGAAGCAAAGAACAGACAACATGCTGCAAAATATCGTGGTGTGTTTTGGAGCCCCAATTCTTCAGCCAAGGAAGGCAGGTGAAAGTGTCACCTGTTTTGCTTAAACAATTCCCAGTACTTTGGGTATGGATCATGACTCTGCCAGCGAGGGAGTAGATACGTGCAGAAATCAAAATTCTTCTTGCTCTGTGTTTTCTGAAAAATAGTTCACACACACTGGGGAATGTACACATGAAGTTTCTCTCACCACATGAAGACATATCCCAAAATTCTAAACAAGTTTAGTGGGGAGTCCCTCCTGAATGGAAAGTACCATGTGTCTCAAACAATATATACTGCTTTTGTGAGGCAGGCTCCACTTCCAGAAGAGCTCCGTGAAGAGCAACCCCCCTTTCTTTTTATGTTCCTTTTTACTCTGTTTGGAAATTTCCCTAAGATTCTCAAGGAGGGGATTATTCACTGAGCAGCTGAAGCCACAATTCCTTGCTCCTAGTAGAGAAACTGGAGAGTCATAAGCCACGAAAATCATCCCCCCTTTCACCAACAAACCAAATACCTGTACACTCAAAAACATTTGACATAAAATCTGTACACAAATGGTCAGTCTGTGGAACTCGGATGCAAAAAATGTACATGGATTCAGGTGGACATGTACCTCATAGATAGGCCTCTGGGAGTTTTCTAATAGAGACTTGGGAAATCTCCTCAGCTGAAAAGACTGAGAATCTAGGAAGGTGCTTGGGAGAAGTGTTTATTGCGTTCCCGCTCTGCCCTGGGCACCCACGCACAGTCACCTTGGAGGCAAGGTGCTGTGACAGATGGCCCCTGGGCCTCAACCAGTGTGGCCATTCATGTGTTCTTACATACCTGGGGAACATGTTATGCATTACAGCCATGTACCTCCACACTTTGCATTTTCTTAGTGCGTACAGCACTGCACAGACATGGGGTAGACAAGATGAAAAACACGCTGCTTGAGGCAGGTACTGAGATTTATCTCTTTTCAACTTCCTAGCACTTAGCATCGCCCACTAAGCAAGTCAGTGGGCTTCCTCCCTCTACTAGGTCTCTGTCTCTACAGCATGTGCCATTGTCGTCCGTACATTGGAACCTGTCACTGCAAAATCAGGGCCATCGAGTTTTGAGCATTTGAGAGGGGCTGAGCTAGAACTGCCAATAATAAATAAAGCCTAAATTATTTCCAAGAAGAAAGAATTGGGCAAATACTTCAAATACTTAAAATGTATCGCTGGAAGGAAATATCCCATACAGCCCCTCTGTATTGCACTGTATAAGAAATGAGAGGAAAAGTATTGTATTGCAGCAAGACAAATGCAGTAATAAAGACAAAACATTAGATATATAAGGCACAAGTCATCATTACAAGGTCTTCCAGGGACCAGTGGCCAGTGCCCAAGCAGCGATCGCTGACCCCAGCCAACTCCCGCTAGTTCATATACTGAGCATGACGTCATACGGTGTGGAATGTCCTTTGGGCCGGTTTGGGGCAGCTGTCCCAGCTACGCTACCTCCCATCCTCTTGTGCACCTCCTGGCTGGCAGAGCATGGGAAGCTGACAAGTCCCTGACTCAGCGTAAGCACCTTCTAGCAACAACCAAACCATCAGCCTGTTACCACATTATTCTCATGCTCAGTCCAAATCACAGCACTGTAGCAGCTACTAGGAGGAAAAATAATTCTATCCCAGGTGAAAACAGGACACACAGGAAGGCTGAGGCATAGGAGATGGGAAGGGGATCAGACACCTATCTAGGAGGACAGTGGCTCATGGGAGAGATGCTGTGGCGTGATGGAGCAGACCCACTGTGGCAGTCATCCTGATTGCCCCAGCAAACAGTATGTCACTGCAAAGCGTGGATGTTTTGAAGGAGCTGCTTGTGCCTCCTGCCTGTGGCAGGAAAAGGGGAACTTCCCCGTGGTGCTGAGGTCAGCCCAGGGTTGCTCAGCTGATCACCACACCCAGAACACATGCCTTTCCGAATGACGGGGAAGCAAGTGGCGTGAGGTTAAACTGCACAACCGCCGCTCTCAGCACAAACGTGTCTCCTGCCAACGCATGCGTCCTTACTGAACACAGGTCTCACCTCACTGATCTCTGCTCATACCTCAGTTTCCCACCCAGCTGCCTCGATGTTAGACGATGGCCGTATTCAGCCCCACGGCTTCCTTCTGTGTCCCCGCCATTCCACCACATTCGACTCGGCAGCTATTCGACTTCCGCCCCTGATTTCTCCCACCTAACCCCTGCCCAAGCCATCTGTGACCTGAAGCACCTCCACCTTGTCCTTCCCAATGCTAACAATACTCCATACCCACGGGCCAGATAGGAAGGCACCTCCTAGGTGTCGCACACATATCACCCCCCAACACACACCTCTCTAACAGACCCACCACCGAGGCGACTTAGAGGGAAGGACAAATGGTTCTGGAACTGGCCAGGAGGGCTAAAGGAAGGAGTGTTTTGTCCCTTACATCACTGGAGGGGTCACAGGTTTCCTGCCGCAGCAGGCAGCTTGCCGCTTCTCCTGCGACGTAGGCGCTGTGCCTGTGGGTGAGCTCTGGCAGAGCCAAGGCTGGGAAGCAGAGAGAGGGCAGCAGGTTCAAAGTGCAAGAAGGGCAAAGTGGTTGGTGAACTCTGGCAGTGCTGCGGTACCGGGGTCAGCGCTGGGGCAGTCAGTTGCCTCTACAGAAGCATCCAAACAACACAATCTCACCTCAGCCCCCACGGACATCCGAGCCACTCCAGCAGCCCAACTTTCCTTAGCCCGGTCAGTATTCACACCAGTTAGCACAGCCGGGAGAAGAAAGTGCAAACCAGCCTGGCTCAGGCAGCAGTGGCTGGGCTTGGCTTGTTTTCTTGCTCGTATTTAGATGACGCACTTCCAGGGAGGAGCATTGTGTCAGGTTCCCATGGCCCTCAGAACCGAAAGAGAAAGCAGAGGCAGCTGCCTGTGATATAATCCGGGCTGTGGTGTCAGAGCCCAGATGGCTTGGGACCCAGCAGCAGCCACGGACAAGCTCGGCTCGTGGAGCAGCACCCCAGTCCTCGCCAGCCAGATGGGCAGCCCGTAAGTATCCTCCACTGGCTCCATCACCCTTTTAATGCTGCTGGCATCAGGGGGGGAGCAGCCAGGAGAAGAAGTGGTGCTGCAGGGTGCAGATGTCTGGGAGGCAGCCTGTCCTTACCCAGCTGTGGGGCACTTTTGGGGCAGTTGCTCCGCAGCCTGGTCCGTGTGCCGCTGGCTGCTTTCTGGTTGCCAGCAATCCTTAGCTTGTCAGCAGCCTTTCTTCACCCGTGGTTCCCCTGCAGCCAGTGCTGTCTGAGAGGGAAAGAGGGATCCTGCAAGACCGGGTGGCTTGAAGGAACAGTGCCAAGTCCAAAGCTGTCTTCCTTTCCCATTGCTCTTGCATGGCATTACTCGCCCCAGCAGCCGGGGATGGGGGATGCAGGAAAGCCAAGTCTTCTGGGGTGCAAGAGAAAATGCCCATTCCCACATCCCTTTGCATTCAGGCTGTTCACTGCAGCAAGGACCGGTGGCTCTACAGAGGCCAAATCCTGCACTGGAGCTGCGTGCCTTCGCCTCCCTGTCCCACTGCCTTTGCCCTGGGAAGGTGATCACCTGCCTAGGATCCAGCAGAGGGAAGGGCTGTGCTGATCCAGCAGCACAGAGGGTCCCTACAAGCCCCATCCTGCACACAGACACCCCAGGTAGCTCCGGAGCTGGGGGCTGAGGCCAGGCTGGGGCTCACTGTGCCATGCTCAGGTTCGTACTTCTTGCACCTTTGGGGCAGAGCCACAGGCTCTCCCATGCAAAGGCACAGGCACTCCTGAGAGGCGGAGGGGCTGCAGATGTCTCAGAAAAGCCCCAGCTGAGCACAGTGTGACAGCTCTCTTTCCTGTTCATCCCTCTTCTCGGCCAGGCTGGCTCCAAACCAGGCTTGAGGCTGAGCTGCAGAGCTCACGAATGACAGTGCCTTCAGCTGCGGACGCCAGGTCTCAGCTTCCATTGCCTGCAGGCCAGCCCTGCACTCCCTGCCCTAGTTGGCACAGGGCACCCCACCAGGCATGTTTCCGTCCTCGTCAGCCACATCTGGGGACAGGGGTTTACCTGCTGGGCTGGAGAGGCAGCAGGAAGCTGAGGGGGAAATCTGCAATTTGGCTGTGAACAGAGGGGCCTGGCTGGGAAATGAAAGTAGGTCCTTATAGGCATGAGCCTCAAAGCAGAGGAAATGGCAGAGATAGCATGGGGTTTTCCTGGGCCCTCGTACACGCAGAGAACACACAGCAGCACACTCAGGGTCTCTGAGGTGGCTCTCCTCCACCCCTGCCACGTATTTCCATGAGCCTGCTAGGACCTTCAATCTCTGTCCCTTCTCTAGAAAACATGTGCAACTGGGACAATTTTTAATGGCTTTTCTATTTTATGGAGGTGGGGGAGGAGGGGAAATAAAAGCTAGCGTGAGATGATTGAAAAAAAAGCCCGTGTTTCTACAAGGCTGTCTTCCTTAGGAAACCAGTCTAAAGAAAAACGACAGCCAGGGTTGGTGGGTGGGCAGGGCCAGGAGCCAGCCGGGCTGTACTGCTCCCAGCTCTGAGTTCCCACAGAAATCCCTGGGGAGCTGGACGGCTAACCAAGTGGTCCCTCCAAGCACAGCTTGTTCTCCCTCTAAGGGCTGCCAGGCAGGATGGCAGGGAAAATGGGGGGCAGGCGTGAGGCCCTGTGGGGCTGGGAGAGGAAGAGCAGCATTGCCTGGCTGCAGGAGAGCACATGGAAAGACAAACAGAGAGGCAGCACCAGGGGCAAAACAAACCCTGGTGAAATTACATGTGCGTGAGGTGTCATTCTGCAGCATGCCCTGGGCCCAAGCATGAACATTTTCCTGGTTGGTTGTGGCTTCATTGTAGATTTGGACAAGGGGCATGCTCCATGTGACCTTCCAGTCCCTCCAAGTGAAGCTACAAGAAGTGAGGTATTGACCAGAGAATGGGGACAGGTCAGTGTATGGATGCTGTGACCCCCTTCCATGCTCTGTGTGTGCTCCTCCTGCCTATGACTGTGTGGAGGAAGAGTTTGGGACAGAGCAGCTTTATGGCTGTGCACATTAAACACAGGTGCCCCACTACCAAGTATCCAGGGAGTCAGGGAGTGGGGGAGGTATGCTGAAGGCCCTCTAGGTCTCTCAGCTCCTTGCCCTGTGTTTGTGCCTCTGTGCAGATCCAGGTGGCCAGTGCTGCGATGCAGCGTGGCTCTGCAGCCAGTGATACCCCTTCCTGATGCCACTTCCTGTTTTTTCAGCAGGAAGCAGAAGCCTGCAAGAGGGCACTGAGGACAGTCCACATTGCTGGGAGAGGGAGTCCAGTTCGGCAGGCCGTTGGAGAGAGGAGCTAGCACAGCAAGCACAGGTCTGTCTCTGTAGCACTCATCTCCCCAAGCCCCAGCGGAGGGTGAGTGGCAGCAGGTGGGCCCAGAGTGCCTCTTTGTGGTGGACAACTGCCTGTCCACGTGAGCGATCGGTCCTCAGGCAACCCGGACAGAGAGGCACCACCTCTGCTAACCTCAGTGAGGAGCAGGGCTGTGAGCAATCAGCCCTGCTGTGCCCAGAAATGTGTGGGCATGCAAGGGCCTCTGGGGCACCTGGATGCTGGAAACGACTGGCATCAATGGCATTGGTGTCCCAGAGCCTGGGGATGGAAAGCGGGGTGGGCAGGGAGAGCCCTGCACTTCAGCCCCTATCATGCCTGCATACTACTCAGTCACCCAAAGATGACAAGGGGTGTCTTTGTCCGACGAGAACTGGATGAAAAGCATTTTCCCAGAACAGCTCTTAACCCCCTCCTTACCAGACAGCAGCGTTTTGCTCCCCACTGCAGTTTGCTGACAAATGCCTCTCTTGTCCCACGTGAGACCTCTTTGTCCCATGGTGCAAAAGGCCTGTGTGGAGCTAAGGGAGCCATACTGTCCTCCCGGTGCTGGTCCATGCACAGGACATCATTAAGCCACCTTTGCTGTGACCAAAAATGCACCCACCTGGACCCAGCAACACACAGGCGCAGTCGAAGGCAGGACTGAGGTGCTCCTGCTCTACCCGCAATGGGAGTCCTGAGACCTCAGTGACACCGGCTCACAGCACATCTTGGGAAGGTGCCACAACATGCAACAACCAAGGGGTCCCTCTGTTCATGTTTTCCAGTGGGTGTCCCCGTGACAGGCTTTACCATGGTATCAAGAGAGCATGCAGGCACCAGGCTGGGTCTGCTGCATCGGACCAGGCACCTGCTCTTCAGCCTGACCCTCCTCATGGCTGCCGGGACCTCGACCTTGATGTTCTACGCACTGCTGTGGGAATCTGGGAACCTGGTTGACCTCCCTGACAAACACATCGGGTTTTACAACTTCTGCCTGTGGAATAAGACAGCTGGGGAGCTGCAGTGCCTGGAGCACACGCATCTGCAGGTGATGGGCATCAGCCTGCCAGGAATTATGTTAGCCAGGGTTTGTGTGTACACCTGCCTGGTCTTCAGCCTCTTCCATCCCATTTTTGTTGCACACGTGAAGTGCTCAGAGAAGAGAGAGGGCTGGAAGGTGGTCCTCATCTTACTCATCATCAAGATAACAATCTTGTCTGGAGGCCTGAGTATCTTTCTTTTCCAAACCTCACAGTGGATTCACCCCTCTGATTTCACTGGTGGCTTCCTGGCACTGCTTGGGACTCAGGCTCTGCTACTGCTCCAGATTCTCACTGCCATTATGTACCTGAGCTGTGGCAAGCACACATACCCATCTGTGAGAGACCTTATCTTGAGCTGATTGTCTCAAAGCTTGCTGACAAAGTTGTGAAACTTCCTGGTGGCCTGGCTTTCCGTGGCCTGAGGAAGAAGGATTGCCTGCAGGCCTGAATAGATAAGGGCCAAATGGCCTATGGGACAGATAAGAAGCAAATAGCCTCTGGAGACCAGTTTGACCAAGGACAAAGAACCATCACATCGCCTCATGGGGGGTCCAGACACAGAGGACCCCCAAGCCTGCCAAAGCATGCAAGAGGTCACGTACTGATTCTGTGCACCCCATGGGATCAGCCGCGTAAAACTGGAAAGCGTGCGCAGGAGGCAGGAGTCAGCGGAAAACACCCTATAAAAGACTGTGGGACCAAACCGTGAGGAGGGACCCTCCCCACCAAAGACTACAAGACTACGGACCAACGGGACGCCGCTGGATCCATGGTGGTGACTATCTCTTGCAATTCTATCCCGACTGCTTGATAAATTTTCCCTCTTTTCTATTTTCTCTCTCTCCTATCGCTATTTTCTTACACCAAAAATAAACTCCTTGTTTGCGGCATCTGACCTCGTTTGTGTCTTAATCTCAGTCCGGGTACAACAACGAATTTTCCCCTGCCCGGGATAACCGGGACGGGACACCATCTCAAAGCTGTTAGTGAGGAGGCCTGGCCCACTGAGGTTTGACAGTGAAGAATATGCAAGAGCTACTGATAACCTCATTTAAAACAGTAATCCCAGTAGAGCTTTAGTCACTGGCAGGAATTTGATCCTTAGTCCAAGGGCCCATGTCCAGCCATGCTCTGGCACACACCTGTCTGCAGTGCTCCTGCAGCAAGCAGGCAGCGGCAGACACCACCCTGATGGCACAGTGTGGAAGCTTCCTGGGAATAGCAGGGTGTAATGCACCCTTCAGCCTGGGGCGCAGCATCAAAGCAACAGCATTTCTGACCCTGACACTAGGGACAGTGAAGGGGACAGATCAGAACCAGTACGCAGTGGGCACAGCCCTCTGGCTGTATCTACCCTAAGTATAGGCAGGCAGAGAAGTCAATGGGCCTCCTTTCTCAGAGCTGCCCAAAGAGGTTCTGTTCCTTCTCCACCTCCTGCACTAACCAGGGATGCCTTCGGGGCAACTGTGGCTTGAGAAGCTGTGGCTCCACACTGCTGTCGCAGCAGTGGCAGCCCCAGAGGTGCAGTGGAAATGCTCTTCAGCAGAAGCACCTGTACTTCACGTGCTGGAACAGTATGTGGAGTGACTCTGCTGTAGTTCGTTAGGGGGGAGTGGCCCACATCCAACCCCAGCAGCAGCAAAGCACTTGGAGGAGCAGCCTAACAACTTGCAGAACACAGCCCTAGTGAGGAGGGTTTCCATGAAGAGGCAGAGGGTTTGGGTACAGAGCCTCAGGTCTGTCCCCACTGAAAGGGCGGTAGGTCACTGGAACAGGGTCCCCAGGGAAGCGGTCACAGCACCACGCCTATCAGAGTTCAAGGAGCGTCTGGACAACGCTCTTAGTCATATGGTTTCATTTTAGGTTAGCCCTGCGAGGAGCAGGGAGTTGGGATTTGATGCCACTTAAGGGCCCCTTCCCACCTGAGATATCCTACAGGGCTGAGCCCAGCACTCCAGCAGCCTTTGAGACTCAGGAGAACTGGCTCTGTGTGAGGGCAGCTCAGACCAACACATGCCCCGCGCAAGGGTGTGCTCGGGAGCAGGGCCAGAGCTGCCAAAGGTGAGGGTGCAGTGCCCCAGCAAGGCCACCACAGCCAGAGCACCGGATGGGCTCCTTTCGCCACGGGGAGGCACAGCACCGCTCCATGCCATGTCTGTAGCTTTGCACAAAGCAGCACCTGCTTTCCCTTCCATCCCTTTCAGGGACACAAGGGTCAGTTTTCGCTCCTGCTACAGTCTCGGTAAGCATGCAGCTGGTGATGCAGGTTTGACTGATTCTTCCATAAAGGCTCTCGCACCTGCCCTGGTCTCATGGCTCATGACCCATCCTTGTCCCTTCCTAGACCCCCATGCACACTCCCATGGGGTCAGCCCCCTCAGGATGGTCCCTGCCCCTGACAGTCTGCTCCCACACGTCTTCCTCAGCTACGGGAGGCCTGCCCAAGCCTGGAGGCAAATTCAGGGTCTGATGGGGACAGCGTGCCAGGCCCCACTGCAGCTGTCACAGCAGGACCGCAAGGACAGGACAGCCCCCGGGCTGAACCATGACTATCGGGCTCTGCAGATCCTGCAAAGACCTCCCAGGGCCAGCAACTCCCTGCTCCCCTCCAGTCCCAACACTGACCCACCAAAGGGACACTCAAGAAACCCAAATGTCTTCTTTAATCTGTCCGTGCCCTGAGATGCCAAAGAGAAATGAACATATCCGAATCTGGAGCCAAACCCCACTGAGTCCAGCACACGCTGGGAGAAGTGAGTGTCCCCTTCCCCCGTGGCCTTCATGTGCCTTCCACGGCGGGCACACAGCGCACCCCAGGCCCTCCTCCCACCCTCCTCAGTGCCGTGGGAGAGGACACCCTCCCCACTGCCCCCCTTTGCTCCCGGGGAGCCAACGTTAGCTGAAAAAGATCTCCCTGACGTATTTCAGAGCATCGTCCTCGGAGTCCTCCCAGCCTGTACTCTCCTCGCCAGGAGGGGAGCAGAGAGCCGCACCGCGGTCCCTGCTGCTCCCTGCGCCGGCTGCGCTTCCAGGAGCATCCTTCGGTGTCGGCTGGAGCTCCCGCTCCTCTTCACTCCCGGACCGGGCCTTCTTCTCACCTTCCCCGCACTGCAGATTCTGACCAAAGGGAAAACAACCAGACCCGGCTATGCGCGCTGTACCCCGGGGAGCACCCCAAGCGGCGGTGGGGGGCACCCACCATCCCCGCGGGACACCCCCTCGCCAGTCCCCAGGTCCGCTGGAGGCCGGCTTTGTCCCGCAGGGCCGCCCAGGGGGGCCGGACTCACCTCGGCCAGGACCGCCAGGGCCACGTCCAGCAGCTCCGCCTCGTTCATGCAGTACACCGCCGCCCTGCGCAACGCACGGCGAGACGCTCAGCGCGGCCAGGGCCCGGCCTCGCACAGCCCCCCCCCGCCGCTCTCCCGGCCCAGCGACGCTACCTGGACCCTGCCGCCTGCCGCCGCCGCCGCCGCCGCCTGGCCTGGGCGGGGGGTACCGCCGCCGCCCGCTCGCTCCCCGCCGCCCCCATCCAGCCAGGGAGCAGCCGCCGCCGCGCACCCGCCACCATCCCCCGCGCGGCGGCCTCGCCCAGAGGGCGGGGTGGCCCTAGGGACCGCCCCCCATCCCGAGAGGGAAGCGCAGGGCAGCCGTGGCCTAGCCGTGGCCTAGCCGTGCCCGCGCAGCCCGTCACTCCGAGCCCTCTGCCTCGCTGCCCCGTGAGCGCAGCCGAGCAGCAAAACAACCCCAACCCCGCCCCCCAACGCCAAGTCCCGACAGGACGCGGTGCGCGATCGGGCAGGCCGGCAGCCAGCCGGGCGGGCCGCGCAGGCGGGACCGGGCTCCGGGGGCACGGGCAGCTCCAGCGGGCTGGCGCCGGGCCGGGCGCAGCTCCCGCAGCAGCGGTGGGGAGGTGGCACGGGGCGACGCTTTGCTGCACGTTCGGTGGTTTGTCCGCAGCCCCGCCCGTGGCCACCCCTGGCGTTCGGTGCTCCCTAATGCCACCTCGCGCAGGGGGACGCTCCCTCCTGTTGTCCCAAGGCTGGGTTCTGCGCCCGCTGTGCGGTGAAGCCATCCACACACGGAGTTGAGATGCGTGTTTATTGCACGTCTGCGCAGAGATGGGTGCTGGGTGGTAACTCTGCAAAGCAGCACCCCTCCTGAGAAATAAGCCGGGTCCTGTATACCAAATAATAACAGAGAAGAAACCACCACAGTGAATCACACACTGGGCTGGGTTGGAGAGGACCTTAAAGCCCATCCAGTTCCAACCTCCCTGTCGTGTGCAGGGACACCCTCCACTAGGGCAGGTTGCTCCAAGCCTCATCCAGCCTTGCCTTGAACACTCCCAGGGATGGGGCACCCACAGCTTCTCTGGGCAGCCTGTCCCAGTGCCTCATCACCCTCTCCGGGAACATCTTCTTCCTGGTATCTAAATCTCCCTGCTTTCAATTTAAACCTGTTACCCCTTGTCCTGTCACTACAGGCCCTTGTAAAAAGTCCCCCCCCCCCAGCTTCCTGGTAGCCCCTTCAGGCACTGGCAGGTGCTGTAAGGTCTCCCCGGAGCCTCCTCTTCTCCAGGCTGAACTAGCCCAGCTCTCTCAGCCTGTCCCCATGGCAGAGGGGCTCCAGCCCTCGGAGCATCTTCGTGGCCTCCTCTGGACTCTCTCCAACCGGTCGATACCCGTCTTACGCTGAGGGCCCCACAGCTGGGCACAGCACTCCAGGTGGGGTCTCACGGGAGCAGAGTAGAGGGGGAGAAGCCCCTCCCTGGCCCTGCTGGCCACGCTGCTCTGGGTACAGCCCAGGACACGGCTGGCTTTCCGGGCTGCCGGCGCACACTGCCGGCTCATGCCCAGCGAATGAGGAGCCAGCCCTTCCCTACCCCTGTGACGCGCCCCCTGTGACGCGCCCACTGTGACGTCCGGCGCGCGCTGGCCACTGCCGCCCCCTGCAGGTGCCGGCGTTCAGTGCTGCCGCCGCCTTTGGCCGGGACTGAGCTCCGTACGCTCGCCCCGCGCTCTCCCTCACCGCTTCCCCGCTTCCCCGCCCGGGGCGCGGCAGGGCCCGCCGCAGCATGCAGAGGCTCATCGGGCTCCTCAGGAGGGTGCGGGCGCCGCCGCCGCCCGGCAGCGCTCCCGCGGCCTGCGCCGCCCACGTCTCCGAGCTCCGGGAGAAGGGCTGGAGCGAGCTGCACAGCGCGGCCGCCAGCGGTGACCTGGCCCGGCTGCAGCGAGACTGGTGGCTCAAGAAGCTCCGCATCAACGGGCGCGACGCGAATCGGCAGTAAGGGGCGGGCAGTGCCCGCAGCAAAGCCTCCGCCCGCTCCGGCCGGAGCCCCGCACGGTCGCGAGCACCCTCGGAGCAGGGCCGGCCGCACAGCGCTGGCCTTGCCGGAGCCTGCCCGAGCTGGGACAGGATGCCCTGCTCTGCCCTGCCCTGCCCTGCCCGCCTGGTCCCGGTGGAGCCCAGCGGGCCTTCGTCCGGGCAGAGCGTTGCCAGACTGAGCAGCTGGCTGGAGCAGGGCGTGGATTCAAAGACACACACGGCACAGACTCCCCGTTGCTCTTAGAAATCCCCTCCCCTCCGTGTCCAGGACACAGCTGGCGCGGAGGGCAAACCTTAAGCAGACTCTGCAGGCTCCGTAGATCTAATGTAGCCGCCCCCCCGGCTCCGGGCTGCCGAGACACGGTCTGCTTTGCTGTGCGCGGTGGCTGGGCAGTCCTGCAGATTCAGGAAATGCTTCCTGACTCAACAGATGTGCTGGGGTTTTTTTCCTAGCCGCTCCCAGGTTTTGGGTGTGCAACTGCTGCCACCAGCTCTGGCGCAAGAAAGTTGGCTTTTGGCTTGGGTTTTTTTGGTGGTTTTTTTTTTTTTGCCAGTGCAGGCTTGTGGCCCTACGCGTCGGGTAGCGCAGCCTGAACCGATGTCTTCAGCTGTCTGTTAATGGAATATGTGTCATTTCTAGGACACCTCTGCATCTTGCTTGTGTGAACGGCCATGCAGATGTTGTTCGATTTCTAGTAGGAAAGAAGTGCAAGCTAAACCCTCGTGACAAATACCAGAAATCGCCACTGATGAAGGTACGTGGAATATTGTATCATAGAACCTTTCAGGTTGGAAAAGACCCTTAGGATCATCAAGTCCAACCATTAACCCAGCAGTGCCAAGTCCACCACTAAACCGTGTCCCTGAGCACCACATCCACATGTATCTTAAATCCCTCCCGAGATGGTGACTCCACCTTATCCCCGGGGCAGCCCGTTCCAATGCCTAACGACCCTTTCCTTGAAGAAATGTTTCCTAATATCCTAATATCCAATCTAAACCTCCCCTGGCACAACTTGAGGCCGTTTCCTCTTGTCCCATCACTTGTCACTTGGGACACCACCACCCCCCGTACCCTCCTTTCAGGTAGCTGTAGAGAGCGATAAGGGCTCCCCTGAGCCTCCTCTTCTCCAGGGTAAACACCCCCAGCTCCCTCAGCCGCTCCTCACAGGACTTCTGTTATGCTGTTGTATGTTGGGCTTATCGATTATGCACTAGCAATGCAGACCTTGCAGGATTCTTTATGTAGGCCTGTGTAGAAACACATATGTTGTAGTCAGTGGGGAAGAGGCATACGTTGCCTCATCTTTGAATACTGGGAAGATGCGGGAGTTCTGATAGAGAGAAACTAGGTGTTGGAAGTTTTTCCTCCTTTGTGTCTTGTTTCCAGGCAGTAGAGTCCCAGCACAAAGACTGTGCGACTATTCTGATGGAGCACGGTGCCCACCCTGACTTCAGAGGTGCTAACGGCAACACTGCCCTTCACCTGGCTGTCTGCATTTCCAGCAGGCCTCTAGTGGAGCTGTTACTTGAGCACAATGCTCATATTGATGCTCAGAACGACGTAAGCTTGGACTTTGAGTAAGGCTCCTCTTCCCAAAACTTGCTTGACTTTTCTGTGTGATTCTAAGGGAGACTATTTCTCCTTTCAGTTGGGATACACTCCACTTGCTGTTGCCATCAACAACCACCAGGAAGACATGGTCGAGTTCCTCCTTCAAAAAGGAGCTGACGTGCACGTGCGAGATAGGCATCAAAGGTGAAGGGTTTGTCCAAAGTGTGCGTGGGACTCCTTAGCATTGTTCAGATTGAACTGACGGGAGGCATAGGAATGAGCTTTGAAAAAGAATCAGGAGCTGCCCAGAAGGAGCTCCTTCAGTATGACTTGTGAAAGCTGACCCACACTCAGGGGCTTTCTTACCTCAGGGCAGGATTTCTGCACTGGGGACTGCAAGAAAGCATTGGCTGTGGTGCCACACGCACGGCACACATACCCTGAGTCTGCTCTGGACAGGTGGTGGGCCTGGAGACCTCCAAAGCTCCCGCCAACCTCAATTCTCCAGCACTTCCATGTGTTTGTCTGTGCTTTCGCTCTGCCTGTAGAAGAGTGGAAACGAATTGCCTGGGAAGCAAAGAGGGTCTGAAGTAATGGCAATGCAATGTCCACAGAAGCTGATGTATTTGTTATCTCTTGGATGCTTTAGGACCCTTCCTATGGTTGCTGCTGTTGCTGGCAATATGAATATAATACAACTTCTTCTTCGGCATGGTGCTGATCTTCATGAGAAAGACAGGTTTGGCTGCACAGTCCTGTTTTATGCCCGTGCGTCTCCACAGGATGAGTAAGTGTTTTACGTCCTTGTTAGAGCAGCTGCATTGTCAGAATGTCTGTGCTGATGTATGGCCCTTTTTGGTAACGTCACTGGGGTTTAATGAGGTGTTGAGAGCTTTGTTGAACCTGGGCTGAGGGACATCTTCTGAGGCATCTCTTTCCTGTGTCAAGAGCGGATTTGAAGTTGAGGAAAACTTCCCCTGACAGTTCTAAGAATTCACCTCTGTGCTGCCAAGCTCTGCTCAACTCAACTGACTGTCAACTACCTGCCTTTTGTTCCACAAGGGATCTAACTGATATCCCCCGAGTTAAACTCTTCAGTGGTTTTCCTCCTCTCGTGGGTAGCTTTGAACTCCTGGCCGTTCCTTCGCTAAGGTGTGCTTAACGGCTAGGCTGAAGGAAATAGCCCCCTTTCCGAGCGATGGGTGAATGAAGGGCATTATGCCTACGAGCATGCCTGGGCTAGCCATAAACACCTGCCCGTGACCTCTTGTCACTGGATCTCCGTTTCTTCTCCTCCTGCTCCTTCTGTCAGCCTGTATCGATGGGAAGCAGGAGAGAGGGGAGGTGCCTGGGTAAACTGTGGAGTAAAAACTGCTTTAGGAATAACGCACGTTTCAGGATTGCTCTAGCAAAAACAAGATGTTCATTCCTTCCCTCCCTCCAGGCTTCTGGCAGAGTATCAGTGTTGCACTAATGCACCATTTTGCGTAGAAGCCTTGGTCTGGAGCACATTTTTAATACTTTGTTTGTTTGGGATTTTGGTTTGGTTTTAGTCTGCTTATGAAGCAAACCTGAAGGTGGTCTCTCTCCGGAGCCACAGCTGACCCTCTGCCACTGTTCCTAGAAGACAACACCTACGCAATGTAGTTAACCCCTGCTTGGAATGCAACCACAGTCTTTGTGGGCCTCGATATCCCACTCAGGAGTTCTCTAAACTCTCAGGTCCTCAGACTAACCATGGGAATTTCTGAAGCCCTTCAGACTCAGACCTGGGTTTCAGGAGACGTCACCCCAGCTTGACGTGAAGAGTTGCTGCAGGATTAGTATCGCATCCCCCTGAGGTGGAAGTCTTGTAGTTAGATGTCAGTCTGCCACACAGCATGTAAATCTCACTGGCCCTCCAGAGGGAGAGGGCGTTTATCAGGTGAGGCTGTAGCCATCAGTGAGTTAGTCCATAGTTACTCCATAGAGAAGACTAGGCACCTGTAGTGTGAACATGCCTGGAGTGAGTATTCCAGCCTCCACGACTCCATTAGTGCGGTAAAAGGGCTGTGGGGGTCGTGTTACCCTTTCCCACCTGGCTATGAATGTGTGTAGGATGGCTCATGAATGGCTGTTGCTCTTCCAGCAGAGAAGGTATGCAAGGGTAGGGGTATTTTTACCAAAGGCATTTCCTTTCTTTCTTTACACAGTGTGTATAAACAACTGCAGGAATACATGGATGGTGAAAGGGCAGGAGAATGTTCTGCAGGAGGCAAAGGAAGCCCATCAGTACTTGACAGCTCTTCCTCTGAAAAAATTGCTAACCTTCCTGAGGGCACAGCGGCACTGACAAGAGCAAGTACGATCCTCCACCGTGGTGGAGGCAATAGGGACAAAACACCGTGGCCTGTAGGATAATGATAACCCATCAACTGAAAACACGGTTTGAGGGGTGAGGAAAGTGAGAACAGAATAAGCACTCAGAGCAGCGTTGCACTTCTTATCTCCTCTGTAGGTGTCTTGCCCGCGGCAGGAGCAGGAGAAGAAGAAGACGATGACTCCCCTTTTCATTCTGAGGTAGAATCACAGAATCATTTAGGTTGGAAAAGACCCCGAGGACTGAGTCCAACCATGAAGCTCAATCTCTTTCGGGTAGTGAGGGCCCCAAAACTGAGCAGTGGACTCGAGGTGCGGCACCATCTCTTCCCTAGTCCTTCTAGCCACACTGTTGCTGAGACCAGCCATGATGCCATTGGCCTTCTTGGCCACCTGGGCACACCTGGTCATATACGGCCAGCTGTCAACCAACACCCCCGCATCCTTTTCCTCCAGGTAGCTTTCCAGATGCCCTTCCTCTTCTCTGAGGGAAGCAGTGGGGGCCCATTGGGCTCACTTGCCTTTGGGCTTGTTTCCCTCCACTGCTGCTTCCGCCACACGCTCATAACTCAGACTTTGACATGCCGGTGCTTATCAGCCCGCTGAAGTGGGAGCTTTGTGCGTGGAAACGGGCCGAGAAGGAGTCTCTGCCAGTTCTCCCGCATGTCTTACAAATTACGCAGATGGATTTGGAAGATCTGAAGACACCGTCGGCCGGCGTGCTGCTTCCAGGTGCAGGCGGACACAAAGTGTTGGTGCAGTCCGCTCCAGAGAAGCGCACCTCTGGTAATTTCCTCATGCACTCCCTGGTTACCTTTGCAAGCTTCTCCAGAGTGAAGCAGGTGGGGAAAAGCAGAGTGAAATAAGCACTCACAGCAGCGTTGCGCTTCTTATCTCCTCTGTAGGTGTCTTGCCCGCGGCAGGAGCAGGAGAAGAAGAAGACGATGACTCCCCTTTTCATTCCGAGGTAGAATCACAGAATCATTTAGGTTGGAAAAGACCCCGAGGACTGAGTCCAACGATGACGCTCAATCTCTTTCGGGTAGTGAGGGCCCCAAAACTGAGCAGTGGACTCGAGGTGCGGCCTCACCGGTACTGCGTACAGGGGCACCATCTCTTCCCTAGTCCTTCTAGCCACACTGTTGCTGAGACCAGCCATGATGCCATTGGCCTTCTTGGCCACCTGGGCACACCTGGTCATATACGGCCAGCTGTCAACCAACACCCCCACATCCTTTTCCTCCAGGTAGCTTTCCAGATGCTCTTCCTCTTCTCTGAGGGAAGCAGTGGGGGCCCATTGGGCTCACTTGCCTTTGGGCTTGTTTCCCTCCACTGCTGCTTCCGCCACACGCTCATAACTCAGACTTTGACATGCCGGTGCTTATCAGCCCGCTGAAGTGGGAGCTTTGTGCGTGGAAACGGGCCGAGAAGGAGTCTCTGCCAGTTCTCCCGCATGTCTTACAAATTACGCAGATGGATTTGGAAGATCTGAAGACACTGTCGGCCGGCGTGCTGCTTCCAGGTGCAGGCGGACACAAAGTGTTGGCGCAGTCCACTCCAGAGAAGCGCACCTATGGTAATTTCCTCATGCACTCCCTGGTTACCTTTGCAAGCTTCTCCAGAGTGAAGCGGGTGGGGAAAAGCAGAGTGAAATAAGCACTCACAGCAGCGTTGCGCTTCTTATCTCCTCTGTAGGTGTCTTGCCCGCGGCAGGAGCAGGAGAAGAAGAAGACGATGACTCCCCTTTTCATTCCGAGGTAGAATCACAGAATCATTTAGGTTGGAAAAGACCCCGAGGACTGAGTCCAACGATGACGCTCAATCTCTTTCGGGTAGTGAGGGCCCCAAAACTGAGCAGTGGACTCGAGGTGCGGCCTCACCGGTACTGCGTACAGGGGCACCATCTCTTCCCTAGTCCTTCTAGCCACACTGTTGCTGAGACCAGCCATGATGCCATTGGCCTTCTTGGCCACCTGGGCACACCTGGTCATATACGGCCAGCTGTCAACCAACACCCCCGCATCCTTTTCCTCCAGGTAGCTTTCCAGATGCTCTTCCTCTTCTCTGAGGGAAGCAGTGGGGGCCCATTGGGCTCACTTGCCTTTGGGCTTGTTTCCCTCCACTGCTGCTTCCGCCACACGCTCATAACTCAGACTTTGACATGCCGGTGCTTATCAGCCCGCTGAAGTGGGAGCTTTGTGCGTGGAAACGGGCCGAGAAGGAGTCTCTGCCAGTTCTCCCGCATGTCTTACAAATTACGCAGATGGATTTGGAAGATCTGAAGACACTGTCGGCCGGCGTGCTGCTTCCAGGTGCAGGCGGACACAAAGTGTTGGTGCAGTCCGCTCCAGAGAAGCGCACCTCTGGTAATTTCCTCATGCACTCCCTGGTTACCTTTGCAAGCTTCTCCAGAGTGAAGCGGGTGGGGAAAAGCAGAGTGAAATAAGCACTCACAGCAGCATTGCGCTTCTTATCTCCTCTGTAGGTGTCTTGCCCGCGGCAGGAGCAGGAGAAAAAGAAGACAATGACTCCCCTTTTCATTCCGAGGTAGAATCACAGAATCATTTAGGTTGGAAAAGACCCCGAGGACTGAGTCCAACCATGACGCTCAATCTCTTTCGGGTAGTGAGGGCCCCAAAACTGAGCAGTGGACTCGAGGTGCAGCCTCACCGGTGCTGCGTACAGGGGCACCATCTCTTCCCTAGTCCTTCTAGCCACACTGTTGCTGAGACCAGCCATGATGCCATTGGCCTTCTTGGCCACCTGGGCACACCTGGTCATATACGGCCAGCTGTCAACCAACACCCCCGCATCCTTTTCCTCCAGGTAGCTTTCCAGATGCTCTTCCTCTTCTCTGGGGGAAGCAGTGGGGGCCCATTGGGCTCACTTGCCTTTGGGCTTGTTTCCCTCCACTGCTGCTTCCGCCACACGCTCATAACTCAGACTTTGACATGCCGGTGCTTATCAGCCCGCTGAAGTGGGAGCTTTGTGCGTGGAAACGGGCCGAGAAGGAGTCTCTGCCAGTTCTCCCGCATGTCTTACAAATTACGCAGATGGATTTGGAAGATCTGAAGACACTGTCGGCCGGCGTGCTGCTTCCAGGTGCAGGCGGACACAAAGTGTTGGTGCAATCCGCTCCAGAGAAGTGCACCTATGGTAATTTCCTCATGCACTCCCTGGTTACCTTTGCAAGCTTCTCCAGAGTGAAGCGGGTGGGGAAAAGCAGAGTGAAATAAGCACTCACAGCAGCGTTGCGCTTCTTATCTCCTCTGTAGGTGTCTTGCCCGCGGCAGGAGCAGGAGAAGAAGAAGACGATGACTCCCCTTTTCATTCCGAGGTAGAATCACAGAATCATTTAGGTTGGAAAAGACCCCGAGGACTGAGTCCAACCATGACGCTCAATCTCTTTCGGGTAGTGAGGGCCCCAAAACTGAGCAGTGGACTCGAGGTGCGGCCTCACCGGTACTGCGTACAGGGGCACCATCTCTTCCCTAGTCCTTCTAGCCACACTGTTGCTGAGACCAGCCATGATGCCATTGGCCTTCTTGGCCACCTGGGCACACCTGGTCATATACGGCCAGCTGTCAACCAACACCCCCGCATCCTTTTCCTCCAGGTAGCTTTCCAGATGCCCTTCCTCTTCTCTGAGGGAAGCAGTGGGGGCCCATTGGGCTCACTTGCCTTTGGGCTTGTTTCCCTCCACTGCTGCTTCCGCCACACGCTCATAACTCAGACTTTGACATGCCGGTGCTTATCAGCCCGCTGAAGTGGGAGCTTTGTGCGTGGAAACGGGCCGAGAAGGAGTCTCTGCCAGTTCTCCCGCATGTCTTACAAATTACGCAGATGGATTTGGAAGATCTGAAGACACTGTCGGCCGGCGTGCTGCTTCCAGGTGCAGGCGGACACAAAGTGTTGGTGCAGTCCGCTCCAGAGAAGCGCACCTATGGTAATTTCCTCATGCACTCCCTGGTTACCTTTGCAAGCTTCTCCAGAGTGAAGCGGGTGGGGAAAAGCAGAGTGAAATAAGCACTCACAGCAGCGTTGCGCTTCTTATCTCCTCTGTAGGTGTCTTGCCCGCGGCAGGAGCAGGAGAAGAAGAAGACGATGACTCCCCTTTTCATTCCGAGGTAGAATCACAGAATCATTTAGGTTGGAAAAGACCCCGAGGACTGAGTCCAACCATGACGCTCAATCTCTTTCGGGTAGTGAGGGCCCCAAAACTGAGCAGTGGACTCGAGGTGCGGCACCATCTCTTCCCTAGTCCTTCTAGCCACACTGTTGCTGAGACCAGCCATGATGCCATTGGCCTTCTTGGCCACCTGGGCACACCTGGTCATATACGGCCAGCTGTCAACCAACACCCCCGCATCCTTTTCCTCCAGGTAGCTTTCCAGATGCTCTTCCTCTTCTCTGGGGGAAGCAGTGGGGGCCCATTGGGCTCACTTGCTTTGGGCTTGTTTCCCTCCACTGCTGCTTCCGCCACACGCTCATAACTCAGACTTTGACATGCTGGTGCTTATCAGCCTGCTGAAGTGGGAGCTTTGTGCGTGGAAACGAGCCGAGAAGGATTCTCTGCCAGTTCTCCCGCATGTCTTACAAATTACGCAGATGGATTTGGAAGATCTGAAGACACTGTCGGCCGGCGTGCTGCTTCCAGGTGCAGGCGGACACAAAGTGTTGGCGCAGTCCGCTCCAGAGAAGCGCACCTATGGTAATTTCCTCATGCACTCCCTGGTTACCTTTGCAAGCTTCTCCAGAGTGAAGCGGGTGGGGAAAAGCAGAGTGAAATAAGCACTCAGAGCAGCGTTGCGCTTCTTATCTCCTCTGTAGGTGTCTTGCCCGCGGCAGGAGCAGGAGAAGAAGAAGACGATGACTCCCCTTTTCATTCCGAGGTAGAATCACAGAATCATTTAGGTTGGAAAAGACCCCGAGGACTGAGTCCAACCATGACGCTCAATCTCTTTCGGGTAGTGAGGGCCCCAAAACTGAGCAGTGGACTCGAGGTGCGGCCTCACCGGTACTGCGTACAGGGGCACCATCTCTTCCCTAGTCCTTCTAGCCACACTGTTGCTGAGACCAGCCATGATGCCATTGGCCTTCTTGGCCACCTGGGCACACCTGGTCATATACGGCCAGCTGTCAACCAACACCCCCGCATCCTTTTCCTCCAGGTAGCTTTCCAGATGCTCTTCCTCTTCTCTGAGGGAAGCAGTGGGGGCCCATTGGGCTCACTTGCCTTTGGGCTTGTTTCCCTCCACTGCTGCTTCCGCCACACGCTCATAACTCAGACTTTGACATGCCGGTGCTTATCAGCCCGCTGAAGTGGGAGCTTTGTGCGTGGAAACGGGCCGAGAAGGAGTCTCTGCCAGTTCTCCCGCATGTCTTACAAATTACGCAGATGGATTTGGAAGATCTGAAGACACTGTCGGCCGGCGTGCTGCTTCCAGGTGCAGGCGGACACAAAGTGTTGGCGCAGTCCGCTCCAGAGAAGCGCACCTATGGTAATTTCCTCATGCACTCCCTGGTTACCTTTGCAAGCTTCTCCAGAGTGAAGCGGGTGGGGAAAAGCAGAGTGAAATAAGCACTCACAGCAGCGTTGCGCTTCTTATCTCCTCTGTAGGTGTCTTGCCCGCGGCAGGAGCAGGAGAAGAAGAAGACGATGACTCCCCTTTTCATTCCGAGGTAGAATCACAGAATCATAGAATCATTTAGGTTGGAAAAGACCCCGAGGACTGAGTCCAACCATAAAGCTAGCACTGCCAAGCCCACCTGTACACTCACTCCCTAGCGCCACGACTACACGTCTTCTAAATCCCTCCAGGGATGGTGATGCAACCACCTCCTTGGGCAACCCGTTGCAGTACTTGACAACCCTTCCAGTGAAGAAATGTTTCCTAAGATCCAATCTCAACCTCCCCTGGTGCAACTTGGGGCCGAAGAACAAAAGGTAGATCTTGACTCCTTTTCTGACAATAAGGTACTTTCTCTTTGAGAGGTAATACATTACCTGTGGTAGGTCAAGCCCCAGTGCTGAAATCAGTGTGATGCTGCAGTGTTGCTGGGAATTCTTTTCTCCACTATCTGTCTGTGTTCTGCCTTGCTCATTTGTGAAACCTGAGATAGAACTGCTCCAGATAAAGAAGAAGAATGGTTCATCTCAAGCAGATTGTCAGGGTAAGAGGTGACTTTACTAGAGGCTGATGCAGACACGCCTAAATACAGCCTCTCAGTGTATGGAGAGCTGTTCTTGCTACCGAGTTCATTTTAGAGTGCTGCTGCTTGGACCTTATTGAATCTCGACCTGAAGAGTATTTCAGACCTCATCTTCTTCCCATTGTGAAGCTGAAGGGATGCATAGAGTGAGACAGCGAGTTAGAAAAAAGCATGTGCGCAGACACTCAGCCTATGTTCCAAGGAGACGAATCCTTAAGCTTTGTCTGTGCATTGGGAAAGAGTAAGTCTCATGAAGAGCTTCCAATAGTTTGGGTCTGCTCAGCTGAGACAGATGCCTTCAGATGCCTGCTAGTGTCGGCCAAAATCTCTTATCTTTGAATTTACTGAGTCATAGAAGCATAGAATGATTTGAGTTGGAAGTGTCCTTTAAAGACCATCTAGTCCAAGCCTCTGCTGTGGGCAGGGCCTTCTTCCACTAGATCAGGTTGCTCAGAGCCCCATCCAACCTACTTTGAACACTTCCATGGATGGGGCATCCCCAGATACTCCGGACAACCCGGTCCAGTGTCCCAACACCCTCATTGCAAAGAATTTCTTCTTTATGTCTAATCTAAATCTGTCCTCTTTCCGTTTAAAACCATTGCCCCTTGTCCTGTCTCTACAGGCCTTAGTGAAAAGTCTTTCTCCGTCATGCTCTATTGAAAGGCTGCAGTAAGGTCCCCAGTAAGGTCCCCCCAGAGCCTGCTCTTCCCCAGGCTGAACAACCCCAACTTTCTCAGCCTGTCTTCATTGGAGAGTTGTTCCAGTGCTCTGAACATTTTCATGGCCCTCCTCTGGACCCGCTCTAACAGGTCAATGTCTTCCTTGTGCTGGGGGCCCCACAGCTGGACACAGCACTGCAGCTGGGGTCTCACCAGAGCAGAGCAGAGCAGAAGGGGAGAATCACCTCCCTCAACTGCTGGCCAACCAGAAAACCAATCCAATATCATCCCATGAGGAAAGGCATCTCTCATGTTGGCATCTTCTTACTGATTTCTCCATGCTCTGTTTCTTTAGAGATGGGTCAGGCAGCTGCAGCAGGAGCTTGCCAATGCTCTCAAAAAGAACTCCCTGGCAGAAGCTTCACTTGAAGCTAAGAAGCGCTACAGCAGGAAGTTGCAGAAACAGAAACGGCAGTTGCAGGAGGAACTGGACAGGTCTAAAGCGAAGGTATGGGGAACGCCTGTCTCTTGTCCCTTGGCAGGGGGCCCAGGCCTTTTTTTGTAGCAAACCAGAGTGGGATCCTTTGTTGGGGTATTTTGTGTAACCCAGGGCGGTTCAGTGTGTGGCTAGCTGTGATAAGGGGGCTGGGAGGGAACAGCACTGCTGTCTTTGGTGCCTGACTGTTTGCACTGCTTGAAGTAACAGCGGAGGGGTGTGCTAAGGCAGTCTGAGTACACTAGACAACTTTGCCACAGGCGTAGGTTGAGTGACACGGAAGTGAATCGCCTTGTTCTATAAGCCAGGCACCTACAATTAGAAAGGTCATAAACCATGAAGCCGCTTTGTCCTTAATCGGAGAAGAGCGTGTGTATTCCTTTCAAAAAGCTGCTTCTGAGGCATGTGTATTTGCTTCTTCTCTTGGGCTTGGCAAAGCAGAGTGTGTGCTGAAGGAGAAAGAGTAGGCATACTGGAGTGTTGCCGTGGTGCTCTTCTGAATTCCCTCGTCATGTCATCATTGTTGCAAAGTCACTTCAGTAGCAGGAGGAGCTTCGAACCGGGGTAGAGTAGCCAACAGCGTGTCTACAGAGACTGTTCGGAGTCCTTCAGAGAGGAGGAGTGTTGTGGCAGCATTTAGGAAACACTGTCGGAAATCAACATAGACGCAGGAGAGGGGCCAGTATAAAGGATGAAGCAGCAGCATGGGTTTTGAGAGTTGATGTGAGAGTCAAAGCAGACTACTCATCAACCCTAAGCTGACTACCGGCAATTCTTGCTGTGGTTTGACAGCTGCAGGAACTGAAAGAACAGTGTATCTGGACTGAGTGTTACGCCAAGTCCCTGAAGACTGCCATCAAGAACAAGAAGAGGGAACTAACAACGTTCAGGAAACTGCAGGGCCTTCTGGTCACGTCTTCTGGAAATGCGGCTGTCCCAGAGCTGGAAAAACACGTGCAACAGTAAGGAAGTAACGGAGTGGAGGCAAGGCTTTGCTTTCTGCCACTGTGTGAAAACAACAGGACTGTCTTCTTGCCTCCCAGCAAGATGATAATACGCAATTTTCAGAGATGGTTTTGTTTTAGAGGAGGTTCTTTCACACTCTTCTTTTGGGATTTGTGCTCTTGTGGACTTCTGTTATAAGACCTGTGCTTCTTTTTCAGGCTCCAATTTGGAAAGGCCAGACTGGAAGCCACAGCCAAGAAACAAGCCAAGACCATTAGAGCCCTTCGGAAAGACCCGCAAGCCTCTGCCCCAGTAAGCGAGTCAGAGCCTTCCCTTTCATGAGCTACCGAGCCTAGTTCCATATTCATGTGGGAAAACTTTAAGATGAGCTTTTCCTGGAGAGCCTAGGAGAGATCAGTTCCTCTCTTCTACTGACTACAGGCTGCTCTGAAAGTCCTGCTGGTCTGCTCCCCAGCCTTCTGGCTTTGAGAGTTTTCCCATGAGAGTACAGCGTCCTATGCAATGCCATCTTTGTTAAGGAGCTGACAGTAAGGCACTGGCTTAAGTATTACCTGCTTCAGACCAGTCGTGAGGTGGAGACCTCAGGCCACGCTTCAGTCATGCCGCAGAGGGATTCGGTACCTTTGGTTGCAGATCTTGCTCCGCTCTGGTGGTGCTGAGCCCTTCATCCTGAAGGCCTGACAGGCACCATCAGTCTGTGACAGGAATTCTTCACTTGCCTGTACTCTGGTCACCTTCCCGTTTTGTGACTGTGGATTCCTGGGCCAGAAGGTGTGGGTCTACAGTGCAAGGAGAAGACCTCCAGAGATGGAAATCCACAAGTGATAAGGGAACAGCACCTCCGTAGGCAGCATTTTGCGGGCATGGGTGGCGCTGCGGGGCAAGCAAACACTGCGTTACACTGATGCTGGCGAGAGAAGAAGAAAGGCTGCGAGCTGCGACCTTCAGTCACGAAGGTCCTGCCGTAACTTCCTTTTTCTTCTTTTAATGCTGCTGTAGGCTCCTAATGGTCTGGAGCACTTAACTGGCTTTGCGACAAGACAGGCTGCAAAGGAACACCAACACTGGCAGGTATGTGAACAGCTTCTGGGTTTAGTCTGAATTTCTTGTGGGCAGGTAATTTATGAAAAGATCAGGTGGGCTATGGGGAAACACCCAGGTTTTGGGGCAGGACACCCTCAGAGGAAATGTCTGCATTTCCTCGTTCCCCTGGTGCTACTGCATTTTGAATCTGCTTGGTAGACAAGGCGCAGGTGCTTGCGTTCATCAGCACAATTCCTCTGATGGGTAGGCTGTGTGCTGTGGACAGTAGAGATCTGTGGTTGAGAGCTGTGAGAAGAAACGGGTCTTGGGAGATCCATGTTATCTTCTTTGTGGAGAACACTGTCTGCATGCTCTGCATACGGATCCTCGTCCTGTGCTGTATGTTGACATATCTTTTCTATTCTGAAAGCACGGGAGTAAAAGAATGAAAGTGAGGAAGCTGGCTGAGATGAAATGCCAATCGGAAGCGTTTCTGGAAAAAATGCGGAGAAGAAACATCATGCTGGCGGAAGAACGTAGCAGGCATGGCTTTTCAGTGCTTTTTAAAGAAACACCATGATGAGCAGAAGTCAAGCTTTACTGAACTGTAATGCAAAAGCACGTACATAACCGTTTGGGACCAAATTCAAGGCTCACAGTTGATCTTGCAAGGTGCTCCTGTGAGCCTGTGGTTTTAAAAAGTTGCAAAAGGCCTTGCCAGTGCTGGCTGCCCACAGTTCTCCTGGGCGGGAAGAAAAGTCTTGCCTTCCTCTGTTCAGGTAAACTTTGGGCACTCCAGGAGGTGTATGCCACTGGAGGGCGGGCCGGTCTCAGTAATGCCCGGCCGGTCAAGCGCGTTACAGATGCAGCAAGCCATGGCTGTGCTGCTTATATGTAAGAGAACACGAGAAAGGCTGATGGGTGCTTTGCTTCACACTTTCCTTGCTCGTTGGCTGTGCAGGTTGAAGACGCTTCTGGCAGAAGCTCAGATGAAGCTGACAGCATATGCAGGGCGAGAGAGGGAGTCCCAGCTCAGCTTCCAGCGAGAGTTGAAGAAGAGCCCTTCTGAGGTGAGTGACCAATGAAGTTTGTAAACTAGAAAGAAAGGTGAGCTCAGGTTGGTTTGGTGGATTTCAGGTGAATATTTTTTTCTGCTGGAACCTCTGTGATTTTTTTTTTAATTATTATTTTTTACCTTTTTTTTGCATATTGCTAATTACCGGTTGGCTGCATTTTGCAGTTGATTGACTTCTCTTGATGCTCGGGGCTGCTGTTGTAGCAATAGAAGATAATGATGTTGATGAACGTGGATGTAGTTCTCATGATGCACAAAACCCATGAGCCAGGAGTCCCAGCAGGGCTGCTGAGTTCAGTGGCCTCACGGACCAGGATGCAGTCCCTGGGGCCCCGAGCAAGAAGAGCGGAGCTGGTCACCATACGCTGAAATTTTTATACATTTTATTACTCTTGTCAACAGGTGACAAAGGCAGTCTCAGTGTTCCAGTTCCATACGGATTTCCACACAGGTAACTTTAGAGCTCTCTCAAAGAGAGTTCCCTTTGTTTTCCCACCTACAAGTTGGTGACATTTCCCAACAGCTAGAGATGCAGTTGAAGAAACGCATGCCGCCAGCAAGAACAAACCAGGACCTGTGAGAACAGCTGTCCGCTCTGCGTGGGACTGAGGATGAAGTCAGAAGTCGTTGGGAGACGACAGTGGTGGGTCACAGCCAAATAGAGCAGTCTGTAAGCGAGGGGAGAAAGAGCTGGACAAGACATAAGGCAAAAAATGCAAGAAGTTGATCCATATCTCCATGAAACGCAATTTTCCACGTGTCTGTAGGCCGTAGGCTGTAACTTTGTTGTTGACACGTTTGCGTTTGGTTGTCAGTATCTGGCTCTGCGCATTAGCGTTGTACTTCCAGGATCCACTTTCCAGTGCTGCCTTTGGCCCAGCCTGCTGTAAAACTAACACACAGCCTCTTCTTTTCCTGCTGTTCCCCAGTCACAGCTGATCCTCCAGCACTGTGAGCGGTGGAAGATGCGGGAGCAGAGGAAGTGCCAGAAAACAGAGTGCTCACAGGGAGATGAACGAAGCCTGGAAACCTTTGCCTTCCACCTTGTGCAGCCACTGCCCTCTGCATCTAATTGCAGGTGTTCTGTTGCAGCTTGGTAGTTAATAAACTCTGTCGCCTAGTGCACGTCTTAGTTTTGTTGCACAGTTGGAGCGCTTCGGGCCTGGCGGGTTCGGGTGAGTGGAGTCCTGCTTTTGAAGGCTCACTCAGGCTCTCTTCCCATGCAGGCAGCTAGCACATCTCCCTCTGCCCTCGCTCTGAACGCGGTATGGTGTCACTTCCTAGCCCACGCAGAAGCTATTGGATAGCATTTAGTAAAAAGCCTTACACTGCAAGCTGGCAACTTTTACCTACGTACTGCAGAGCTTACGCTGAACTATTAGTTTGTTGCAGGAGGGAAGGCCCCAAATCCAGTCTAAACTAGAAAGGTAAAAGACAGCCACATCCACCAGCAGAAGCTGCATCCTCGAGGCCAGAAGAGGAACAGCCTGCCTGGAGACAGAGAAAGGATTCAAAGAGGAATAAGGAGACCCCAGACCCAGCTGTTACTAATGGACCAAACAATTGCGTGAGGGGCGGGGAACTGTAAGGGTCTCATTGCCCTGAGATTCTTTTGTTCGGGGTCCCTTTCCAGAGGCACGCAGCTGGAGCTGTTCTTCACCGCTGTGCCACTCAGTAAACGCGTCTGGCGTACGTCGTGTCAGATTCTGCTTCAGGAAAGAAGTGGAGCCCGAGGGAAGAGGAAGCGTGTGTGCGTGCGCACGAGGAGCCAAAAGGGGCAGCTGTCTGCTCCCGGGAGTCACCCGCTGCACAGGGATTCCGCTCCAAGCGGTTAAAGTCTTGGGTGGTGCGTGCGTGACTCCTCGGCTGATGTGTGAAGGCTCGGGCAGCAGCTTCTCCCTTAACAAATGAAAATCAGTCCTGCAGATACTTCCGAGGGGGAGCACACATCTGCGTCCTTTCCCTCTGGGGAGACCTGGACCATGATTGTGCTCAGATCAGGGACTAGCGCTGAGCTACAGCTCATGATCAGTTACCAAACTCTTCCTGCCTTTTAGAGCAATCTCCCAGGTGGGCAAGCTTCCGGTAGCCACGCAACTTTTGCGGATCCCATGGGGATCTGATGGATTTGCAGCCTGCCAAGGGGCAAGGTGTGAAGAAGGGGGCACAAGCTGGCACAGGGGGAGGTGAGAGACAGGTGGCAGGGAGCAGTGCAAGTGTGCTGCTCCCTCAGGGGTGGGCAGTTAAGGGGGGGTCCCATGGTCAGCAGGGCAGGGCCTAGCCTGGCCTACGCAAGGGAGGGGAGCAGGGCGGTCCCAGGGCAGGCAGCCGAGAGCCCAAAGGAACAAACAAGTGCCTGGTGAGGCAGCAGGACAAGCCAGGAACTCAGGCCAGGCCTGCGGGTCAGCCCCAGGGCTGAGGTTCAGGCCGGCCCAGTGGTGGCAAGGCAGGGCCACAGGGAGGCCAAGGACTGGCCAGGGCCTGGAGCAGAGGTCTGTGGCCAGGCACAGCTGAGACAGAGCTGGAGACAGGGACACCGTGACAGAGCGCAGGCTTCTGCCTACCCCTCAGTGGGTCTGCTGGGCCCATGGGTTGGAGGTCCCAGGGACCTGGGGTGGGGCTGGAGGCCCCAGCCCAGCCTGCTGGTGGCTTGTGCCAGGCGGGTTCTAGAGCCTCCGTGCTTCGAGATGCTCCAAACTGGACATGGCCCTGCACAGTCGGACCTGGCTGACCCTGCTTTGAGTAAGGTGGGGGCAAACTAGATGGACAAGATGAGGCCTCTTCCAGCCTGGATGATACTGTACTTTCAAGGCACAAACGTCCTCAGTGATCCCGAAATCTCATGCTGCGTGCAACAGCCAGGAAACTGCAGACTGTATCCAGCAGCTCCAGGCACCAAGATGGCAACAACCTTCTCAGACACCAAGTCCTGTTGTGAGGTGTGATGCCACTAGTGAAGAATGGCCGTAGAGTTAGCCAAGTGAATCTTGATTTCCAGCCCCCACTTTGAGACCCAGAAGTGGAGAACCACCATGATGCTCCAGGTCAGGCTGGGTAGCAGTGGAAGCTGGCAGCTATGCAAGGGGCCACCTGGCCCAGTCCCCATGTCCCCAAGGAGGTGCTCACTAGACGTTACAACTTTGACAAGACACTCTTTGCAAATACACCAAAGCATACTTGGCATAATGGTCTACCTCCTCTCTGGGTCATCACCCTTCACGTTGGTGAGTGTTAACAGATGTCCAGGCTCTAAAACCAAAATGGCCTTTGGAACATACTAAAGGAGTCTTCAAACAGTAAACTGGACCTGTTCTTCACATAACTGAGAGCTCTGTCAACAGTACTGTACAAGGACATAAGCAGCAGTAAGCTCTGTGGCGATGTATAAGCAGGTGAAACCCGGCTGCTCAGCAGTCCATTCAAAGACGACGCAATACCTGGGCGCAGCAATTGCCCGGATGCTGGGGGGAGGTGCAGGAGGAGCCAGCTCCAGTGACCGAGAGCACTACACAGGACCAGACTGGGTCTGGCCCTCCCTCCTCCTATCCACCATCAAGTAGCTGCCAAGCATTGTGTAGCTTTGGAACTTCAGCACACGCTTTTCAAGAAGTCTGACTCAGGATCTCTCCTCTAGCTGGTAGCAGATATCACAAGGGAACATCATACATCCAAACAAATGCAGCTGGTTTTGTTCCTCAGTGTCTTGTACCGGTTCCCCCCAGAGTGGGAGTGACAGTGACAGTGCTGGAAGCACAAGGGTCTTTTCTCCATGCAGGAGACTTTCTTGGCACATCACTGCACCAGCCATCCTTCATGTTCTGCAGCAACAACCAAACAGCACAGAAATCAAGTGCAAGGGAATAGTTTCTGTTTTGTGGAAAAAAAACCCCAAAACAACACAGAGAAATCAAAAGCACAACAACAAATGCTACGCCAAGAGAATACTCTGGTTTTGCACCGGCCTTTCCAGTCTGAGCCACCTTATTCCCATGCACTGTGCCCCGGGGACCGCCCCCCATCCCGAGAGGGAAGCGCAGGGAAGCGCAGGGCAGCCGTGGCCTAGCCGTGGCCTAGCCGTGGCCTAGCCGTGCCCGCGCAGCCCGTCACTCCGAGCCCTCTGCCTCGCTGCCCCGTGAGCGCAGCCGAGCAGCAAAACAACCCCAACCCCGCCCCCCAACGCCAAGTCCCGACAGGACGCGGTGCGCGATCGGGCAGGCCGGCAGCCAGCCGGGCGGGCCGCGCAGGCGGGACCGGGCTCCGGGGGCACGGGCAGCTCCAGCGGGCTGGCGCCGGGCCGGGCGCAGCTCCCGCAGCAGCGGTGGGGAGGTGGCACGGGGCGACGCTTTGCTGCACGTTCGGTGGTTTGTCCGCAGCCCCGCCCGTGGCCACCCCTGGCGTTCGGTGCTCCCTAATGCCACCTCGCGCAGGGGGACGCTCCCTCCTGTTGTCCCAAGGCTGGGTTCTGCGCCCGCTGTGCGGTGAAGCCATCCACACACGGAGTTGAGATGCGTGTTTATTGCACGTCTGCGCAGAGATGGGTGCTGGGTGGTAACTCTGCAAAGCAGCACCTCTCCTGAGAAATAAGCCGGGTCCTGTATACCAAATAATAACAGAGAAGAAACCACCACAGTGAATCACACACTGGGCTGGGTTGGAGAGGACCTTAAAGCCCATCTAGTTCCAACCTCCCTGCCGTGGGCAGGGACACCCTCCACTAGGGCAGGTTGCTCCAAGCCTCATCCAGCCTGGCCTTGAACACTCCCAGGGATGGGGCACCCACAGCTTCTCTGGGCAGCCTGTCCCAGTGCCTCATCACCCTCTCCGGGAACATCTTCTTCCTGGTATCTAAATCTCCCTGCTTTCAATTTAAACCTGTTACCCCTTGTCCTGTCACTACAGGCCCTTGTAAAAAGTCCCCCCCCCCAGCTTCCTGGTAGCCCCTTCAGGCACTGGCAGGGGCTGTAAGGGCTCCCCTGAGCCTCCTCTTCTCCAGGCTGAACTAGCCCAGCTCCCTCAGCCGCTCCTCACAGGACTTCTGTTATGCTGTTGTATGTTGGGCTTATCGATTATGCACTAGCAATGCAGACCTTGCAGGATTCTTTATGTAGGCCTGTGTAGAAACACATATGTTGTAGTCAGTGGGGAAGAGGCATACGTTGCCTCATCTTTGAATACTGGGAAGATGCGGGAGTTCTGATAGAGAGAAACTAGGTGTTGGAAGTTTTTCCTCCTTTGTGTCTTGTTTCCAGGCAGTAGAGTCCCAGCACAAAGACTGTGCGACTATTCTGATGGAGCACGGTGCCCACCCTGACTTCAGAGGTGCTAACGGCAACACTGCCCTTCACCTGGCTGTCTGCATTTCCAGCAGGCCTCTAGTGGAGCTGTTACTTGAGCACAATGCTCATATTGATGCTCAGAACGACGTAAGCTTGGACTTTGAGTAAGGCTCCTCTTCCCAAAACTTGCTTGACTTTTCTGTGTGATTCTAAGGGAGACTATTTCTCCTTTCAGTTGGGATACACTCCACTTGCTGTTGCCATCAACAACCACCAGGAAGACATGGTCGAGTTCCTCCTTCAAAAAGGAGCTGACGTGCACGTGCGAGATAGGCATCAAAGGTGAAGGGTTTGTCCAAAGTGTGCGTGGGACTCCTTAGCATTGTTCAGATTGAACTGACGGGAGGCATAGGAATGAGCTTTGAAAAAGAATCAGGAGCTGCCCAGAAGGAGCTCCTTCAGTATGACTTGTGAAAGCTGACCCACACTCAGGGGCTTTCTTACCTCAGGGCAGGATTTCTGCACTGGGGACTGCAAGAAAGCATTGGCTGTGGTGCCACACGCACGGCACACATACCCTGAGTCTGCTCTGGACAGGTGGTGGGCCTGGAGACCTCCAAAGCTCCCGCCAACCTCAATTCTCCAGCACTTCCATGTGTTTGTCTGTGCTTTCGCTCTGCCTGTAGAAGAGTGGAAACGAATTGCCTGGGAAGCAAAGAGGGTCTGAAGTAATGGCAATGCAATGTCCACAGAAGCTGATGTATTTGTTATCTTTTGGATGCTTTAGGACCCTTCCTATGGTTGCTGCTGTTGCTGGCAATATGAATATAATACAACTTCTTCTTCGGCATGGTGCTGATCTTCATGAGAAAGACAGGTTTGGCTGCACAGTCCTGTTTTATGCCCGTGCGTCTCCACAGGATGAGTAAGTGTTTTACGTCCTTGTTAGAGCAGCTGCATTGTCAGAATGTCTGTGCTGATGTATGGCCCTTTTTGGTAACGTCACTGGGGTTTAATGAGGTGTTGAGAACTTTGTTGAACCTGGGCTGAGGGACATCTTCTGAGGCATCTCTTTCCTGTGTCAAGAGCGGATTTGGAAGTTGAGGAAAACTTCCCCTGACAGTTCTAAGAATTCACCTCTGTGCTGCCAAGCTCTGCTCAACTCAACTGACTGTCAACTACCTGCCTTTTGTTCCACAAGGGATCTAACTGATATCCCCCGAGTTAAACTCTTCAGTGGTTTTCCTCCTCTCGTGGGTAGCTTTGAACTCCTGGCCGTTCCTTCGCTAAGGTGTGCTTAACGGCTAGGCTGAAGGAAATAGCCCCCTTTCCGAGCGATGGGTGAATGAAGGGCATTATGCCTACGAGCATGCCTGGGCTAGCCATAAACACCTGCCCGTGACCTCTTGTCACTGGATCTCCGTTTCTTCTCCTCCTGCTCCTTCTGTCAGCCTGTATCGATGGGAAGCAGGAGAGAGGGGAGGTGCCTGGGTAAACTGTGGAGTAAAAACTGCTTTAGGAATAACGCATGTTTCAGGATTGCTCTAGCAAAAACAAGATGTTCATTCCTTCCCTCCCTCCAGGCTTCTGGCAGAGTATCAGTGTTGCACTAATGCACCATTTTGCGTAGAAGCCTTGGTCTGGAGCACATTTTTAATACTTTGTTTGTTTGGGATTTTGGTTTGGTTTTAGTCTGCTTATGAAGCAAACCTGAAGGTGGTCTCTCTCCGGAGCCACAGCTGACCCTCTGCCACTGTTCCTAGAAGACAACACCTACGCAATGTAGTTAACCCCTGCTTGGAATGCAACCACAGTCTTTGTGGGCCTCGATATCCCACTCAGGAGTTCTCTAAACTCTCAGGTCCTCAGACTAACCATGGGAATTTCTGAAGCCCTTCAGACTCAGACCTGGGTTTCAGGAGACGTCACCCCAGCTTGACGTGAAGAGTTGCTGCAGGATTAGTATCGCATCCCCCTGAGGTGGAAGTCTTGTAGTTAGATGTCAGTCTGCCACACAGCATGTAAATCTCACTGGCCCTCCAGAGGGAGAGGGCGTTTATCAGGTGAGGCTGTAGCCATCAGTGAGTTAGTCCATAGTTACTCCATAGAGAAGACTAGGCACCTGTAGTGTGAACATGCCTGGAGTGAGTATTCCAGCCTCCACGACTCCATTAGTGCGGTAAAAGGGCTGTGGGGGTCGTGTTACCCTTTCCCACCTGGCTATGAATGTGTGTAGGATGGCTCATGAATGGCTGTTGCTCTTCCAGCAGAGAAGGTATGCAAGGGTAGGGGTATTTTTACCAAAGGCATTTCCTTTCTTTCTTTACACAGTGTGTATAAACCACTGCAGGAATACATGGATGGTGAAAGGGCAGGAGAATGTTCTGCAGGAGGCAAAGGAAGCCCATCAGTACTTGACAGCTCTTCCTCTGAAAAAATTGCTAACCTTCCTGAGGGCACAGCGGCACTGACAAGAGCAAGTACGATCCTCCACCGTGGTGGAGGCAATAGGGACAAAACACCGTGGCCTGTAGGATAATGATAACCCATCAACTGAAAACACGGTTTGAGGGGTGAGGAAAGTGAGAACAGAATAAGCACTCAGAGCAGCGTTGCACTTCTTATCTCCTCTGTAGGTGTCTTGCCCGCGGCAGGAGCAGGAGAAGAAGAAGACGATGACTCCCCTTTTCATTCTGAGGTAGAATCACAGAATCATTTAGGTTGGAAAAGACCCCGAGGACTGAGTCCAACCATGAAGCTCAATCTCTTTCGGGTAGTGAGGGCCCCAAAACTGAGCAGTGGACTCGAGGTGCGGCACCATCTCTTCCCTAGTCCTTCTAGCCACACTGTTGCTGAGACCAGCCATGATGCCATTGGCCTTCTTGGCCACCTGGGCACACCTGGTCATATACGGCCAGCTGTCAACCAACACCCCCGCATCCTTTTCCTCCAGGTAGCTTTCCAGATGCTCTTCCTCTTCTCTGAGGGAAGCAGTGGGGTCCCATAGGGCTCACTTGCCTTTGGGCTTGTTTCCCTCCACTGCTGCTTCCGCCACATGCTCATAACTCAGACTTTGACATGCCGGTGCTTATCAGCCCGCTGAAGTGGGAGCTTTGTGCGTGGAAACGGGCCGAGAAGGAGTCTCTGCCAGTTCTCCCGCATGTCTTACAAATTACGCAGATGGATTTGGAAGATCTGAAGACACTGTCGGCCGGCGTGCTGCTTCCAGGTGCAGGCGGACACAAAGTGTTGGCGCAGTCCGCTCCAGAGAAGCGCACCTCTGGTAATTTCCTCATGCACTCCCTGGTTACCTTTGCAAGCTTCTCCAGAGTGAAGCGGGTGGGGAAAAGCAGAGTGAAATAAGCACTCACAGCAGCGGTGCGCTTCTTATCTCCTCTGTAGGTGTCTTGCCCGCGGCAGGAGCAGGAGAAAAAGAAGACGATGACTCCCCTTTTCATTCCGAGGTAGAATCACAGAATCATAGAATCATTTAGGTTGGAAAAGACCCCGAGGACTGAGTCCAACCATAAAGCTAACACTGCCAAGCCCACCTGTACACTCACTCCCTAGCGCCACGACTACACGTCTTCTAAATCCCTCCAGGGATGGTGATGCAACCACCTCCTTGGGCAACCCGTTGCAGTACTTGACAACCCTTCCAGTGAAGAAATGTTTCCTAAGATCCAATCTCAACCTCCCCTGGTGCAACTTGGGGCCGAAGAACAAAAGGTAGATCTTGACTCCTTTTCTGACAATAAGGTACTTTCTCTTTGAGAGGTAATACATTACCTGTGGTAGGTCAAGCCCCAGTGCTGAAATCAGTGTGATGCTGCAGTGTTGCTGGGAATTCTTTTCTCCACTATCTGTCTGTGTTCTGCCTTGCTCATTTGTGAAACCTGAGATAGAACTGCTCCAGATAAAGAAGAAGAATGGTTCATCTCAAGCAGATTGTCAGGGTAAGAGGTGACTTTACTAGAGGCTGATGCAGACACGCCTAAATACAGCCTCTCAGTGTATGGAGAGCTGTTCTTGCTACCGAGTTCATTTTAGAGTGCTGCTGCTTGGACCTTATTGAATCTCGACCTGAAGAGTATTTCAGACCTCATCTTCTTCCCATTGTGAAGCTGAAGGGATGCATAGAGTGAGACAGCGAGTTAGAAAAAAGCATGTGCGCAGACACTCAGCCTATGTTCCAAGGAGACGAATCCTTAAGCTTTGTCTGTGCATTGGGAAAGAGTAAGTCTCATGAAGAGCTTCCAATAGTTTGGGTCTGCTCAGCTGAGACAGATGCCTTCAGATGCCTGCTAGTGTCGGCCAAAATCTCTTATCTTTGAATTTACTGAGTCATAGAAGCATAGAATGATTTGAGTTGGAAGTGTCCTTTAAAGACCATCTAGTCCAAGCCTCTGCTGTGGGCAGGGCCTTCTTCCACTAGATCAGGTTGCTCAGAGCCCCATCCAACCTACTTTGAACACTTCCATGGATGGGGCATCCCCAGATACTCCGGACAACCCGGTCCAGTGTCCCAACACCCTCATTGCAAAGAATTTCTTCTTTATGTCTAATCTAAATCTGTCCTCTTTCCGTTTAAAACCATTGCCCCTTGTCCTGTCTCTACAGGCCTTAGTGAAAAGTCTTTCTCCGTCATGCTCTATTGAAAGGCTGCAGTAAGGTCCCCAGTAAGGTCCCCCCAGAGCCTGCTCTTCCCCAGGCTGAACAACCCCAACTTTCTCAGCCTGTCTTCATTGGAGAGTTGTTCCAGTGCTCTGAACATTTTCATGGCCCTCCTCTGGACCCGCTCTAACAGGTCAATGTCTTCCTTGTGCTGGGGGCCCCACAGCTGGACACAGCACTGCAGCTGGGGTCTCACCAGAGCAGAGCAGAGCAGAAGGGGAGAATCACCTCCCTCAACTGCTGGCCAACCAGAAAACCAATCCAATATCATCCCATGAGGAAAGGCATCTCTCATGTTGGCATCTTCTTACTGATTTCTCCATGCTCTGTTTCTTTAGAGATGGGTCAGGCAGCTGCAGCAGGAGCTTGCCAATGCTCTCAAAAAGAACTCCCTGGCAGAAGCTTCACTTGAAGCTAAGAAGCGCTACAGCAGGAAGTTGCAGAAACAGAAACGGCAGTTGCAGGAGGAACTGGACAGGTCTAAAGCGAAGGTATGGGGAACGCCTGTCTCTTGTCCCTTGGCAGGGGGCCCAGGCCTTTTTTTGTAGCAAACCAGAGTGGGATCCTTTGTTGGGGTATTTTGTGTAACCCAGGGCGGTTCAGTGTGTGGCTAGCTGTGATAAGGGGGCTGGGAGGGAACAGCACTGCTGTCTTTGGTGCCTGACTGTTTGCACTGCTTGAAGTAACAGCGGAGGGGTGTGCTAAGGCAGTCTGAGTACACTAGACAACTTTGCCACAGGCGTAGGTTGAGTGACACGGAAGTGAATCGCCTTGTTCTATAAGCCAGGCACCTACAATTAGAAAGGTCATAAACCATGAAGCCGCTTTGTCCTTAATCGGAGAAGAGCGTGTGTATTCCTTTCAAAAAGCTGCTTCTGAGGCATGTGTATTTGCTTCTTCTCTTGGGCTTGGCAAAGCAGAGTGTGTGCTGAAGGAGAAAGAGTAGGCATACTGGAGTGTTGCCGTGGTGCTCTTCTGAATTCCCTCGTCATGTCATCATTGTTGCAAAGTCACTTCAGTAGCAGGAGGAGCTTCGAACCGGGGTAGAGTAGCCAACAGCGTGTCTACAGAGACTGTTCGGAGTCCTTCAGAGAGGAGGAGTGTTGTGGCAGCATTTAGGAAACACTGTCGGAAATCAACATAGACGCAGGAGAGGGGCCAGTATAAAGGATGAAGCAGCAGCATGGGTTTTGAGAGTTGATGTGAGAGTCAAAGCAGACTACTCATCAACCCTAAGCTGACTACCGGCAATTCTTGCTGTGGTTTGACAGCTGCAGGAACTGAAAGAACAGTGTATCTGGACTGAGTGTTACGCCAAGTCCCTGAAGACTGCCATCAAGAACAAGAAGAGGGAACTAACAACGTTCAGGAAACTGCAGGGCCTTCTGGTCACGTCTTCTGGAAATGCGGCTGTCCCAGAGCTGGAAAAACACGTGCAACAGTAAGGAAGTAACGGAGTGGAGGCAAGGCTTTGCTTTCTGCCACTGTGTGAAAACAACAGGACTGTCTTCTTGCCTCCCAGCAAGATGATAATACGCAATTTTCAGAGATGGTTTTGTTTTAGAGGAGGTTCTTTCACACTCTTCTTTTGGGATTTGTGCTCTTGTGGACTTCTGTTATAAGACCTGTGCTTCTTTTTCAGGCTCCAATTTGGAAAGGCCAGACTGGAAGCCACAGCCAAGAAACAAGCCAAGACCATTAGAGCCCTTCGGAAAGACCCGCAAGCCTCTGCCCCAGTAAGCGAGTCAGAGCCTTCCCTTTCATGAGCTACCGAGCCTAGTTCCATATTCATGTGGGAAAACTTTAAGATGAGCTTTTCCTGGAGAGCCTAGGAGAGATCAGTTCCTCTCTTCTACTGACTACAGGCTGCTCTGAAAGTCCTGCTGGTCTGCTCCCCAGCCTTCTGGCTTTGAGAGTTTTCCCATGAGAGTACAGCGTCCTATGCAATGCCATCTTTGTTAAGGAGCTGACAGTAAGGCACTGGCTTAAGTATTACCTGCTTCAGACCAGTTGTGAGGTGGAGACCTCAGGCCACGCTTCAGTCATGCCGCAGAGGGATTCGGTACCTTTGGTTGCAGATCTTGCTCCGCTCTGGTGGTGCTGAGCCCTTCATCCTGAAGGCCTGACAGGCACCATCAGTCTGTGACAGGAATTCTTCACTTGCCTGTACTCTGGTCACCTTCCCGTTTTGTGACTGTGGATTCCTGGGCCAGAAGGTGTAGGTCTACAGTGCAAGGAGAAGACCTCCAGAGATGGAAATCCACAAGTGATAAGGGAACAGCACCTCCGTAGGCAGCATTTTGCGGGCATGGGTGGCGCTGCGGGGCAAGCAAACACTGCGTTACACTGATGCTGGCGAGAGAAGAAGAAAGGCTGCGAGCTGCGACCTTCAGTCACGAAGGTCCTGCCGTAACTTCCTTTTTCTTCTTTTAATGCTGCTGTAGGCTCCTAATGGTCTGGAGCACTTAACTGGCTTTGCGACAAGAAGAAACATCATGCTGGCGGAAGAACGTAGCAGGCATGGCTTTTCAGTGCTTTTTAAAGAAACACCATGATGAGCAGAAGTCAAGCTTTACTGAACTGTAATGCAAAAGCACGTACATAACCGTTTGGGACCAAATTCAAGGCTCACAGTTGATCTTGCAAGGTGCTCCTGTGAGCCTGTGGTTTTAAAAAGTTGCAAAAGGCCTTGCCAGTGCTGGCTGCCCACAGTTCTCCTGGGCGGGAAGAAAAGTCTTGCCTTCCTCTGTTCAGGTAAACTTTGGGCACTCCAGGAGGTGTATGCCACTGGAGGGCGGGCCGGTCTCAGTAATGCCCGGCCGGTCAAGCGCGTTACAGATGCAGCAAGCCATGGCTGTGCTGCTTATATGTAAGAGAACACGAGAAAGGCTGATCGGTGCTTTGCTTCACACTTTCCTTGCTCGTTGGCTGTGCAGGTTGAAGACGCTTCTGGCAGAAGCTCAGATGAAGCTGACAGCATATGCAGGGCGAGAGAGGGAGTCCCAGCTCAGCTTCCAGCGAGAGTTGAAGAAGAGCCCTTCTGAGGTGAGTGACCAATGAAGTTTGTAAACTAGAAAGAAAGGTGAGCTCAGGTTGGTTTGGTGGATTTCAGGTGAATATTTTTTTCTGCTGGAACCTCTGTGATTTTTTTTTTAATTATTATTTTTTACCTTTTTTTTGCATATTGCTAATTACCGGTTGGCTGCATTTTGCAGTTGATTGACTTCTCTTGATGCTCGGGGCTGCTGTTGTAGCAATAGAAGATAATGATGTTGATGAACGTGGATGTAGTTCTCATGATGCACAAAACCCATGAGCCAGGAGTCCCAGCAGGGCTGCTGAGTTCAGTGGCCTCACGGACCAGGATGCAGTCCCTGGGGCCCCGAGCAAGAAGAGCGGAGCTGGTCACCATACGCTGAAATTTTTATACATTTTATTACTCTTGTCAACAGGTGACAAAGGCAGTCTCAGTGTTCCAGTTCCATACGGATTTCCACACAGGTAACTTTAGAGCTCTCTCAAAGAGAGTTCCCTTTGTTTTCCCACCTACAAGTTGGTGACATTTCCCAACAGCTAGAGATGCAGTTGAAGAAACGCATGCCGCCAGCAAGAACAAACCAGGACCTGTGAGAACAGCTGTCCGCTCTGCGTGGGACTGAGGATGAAGTCAGAAGTCGTTGGGAGACGACAGTGGTGGGTCACAGCCAAATAGAGCAGTCTGTAAGCGAGGGGAGAAAGAGCTGGACAAGACATAAGGCAAAAAATGCAAGAAGTTGATCCATATCTCCATGAAACGCAATTTTCCACGTGTCTGTAGGCCGTAGGCTGTAACTTTGTTGTTGACACGTTTGCGTTTGGTTGTCAGTATCTGGCTCTGCGCATTAGCGTTGTACTTCCAGGATCCACTTTCCAGTGCTGCCTTTGGCCCAGCCTGCTGTAAAACTAACACACAGCCTCTTCTTTTCCTGCTGTTCCCCAGTCACAGCTGATCCTCCAGCACTGTGAGCGGTGGAAGATGCGGGAGCAGAGGAAGTGCCAGAAAACAGAGTGCTCACAGGGAGATGAACGAAGCCTGGAAACCTTTGCCTTCCACCTTGTGCAGCCACTGCCCTCTGCATCTAATTGCAGGTGTTCTGTTGCAGCTTGGTAGTTAATAAACTCTGTCGCCTAGTGCACGTCTTAGTTTTGTTGCACAGTTGGAGCGCTTCGGGCCTGGCGGGTTCGGGTGAGTGGAGTCCTGCTTTTGAAGGCTCACTCAGGCTCTCTTCCCATGCAGGCAGCTAGCACATCTCCCTCTGCCCTCGCTCTGAACGCGGTATGGTGTCACTTCCTAGCCCACGCAGAAGCTATTGGATAGCATTTAGTAAAAAGCCTTACACTGCAAGCTGGCAACTTTTACCTACGTACTGCTGAGCTTACGCTGAACTATTAGTTTGTTGCAGGAGGGAAGGCCCCAAATCCAGTCTAAACTAGAAAGGTAAAAGACAGCCACATCCACCAGCAGAAGCTGCATCCTCGAGGCCAGAAGAGGAACAGCCTGCCTGGAGACAGAGAAAGGATTCAAAGAGGAATAAGGAGACCCCAGACCCAGCTGTTACTAATGGACCAAACAATTGCGTGAGGGGCGGGGAACTGTAAGGGTCTCATTGCCCTGAGATTCTTTTGTTCGGGGTCCCTTTCCAGAGGCACGCAGCTGGAGCTGTTCTTCACCGCTGTGCCACTCAGTAAACGCGTCTGGCGTACGTCGTGTCAGATTCTGCTTCAGGAAAGAAGTGGAGCCCGAGGGAAGAGGAAGCGTGTGTGCGTGCGCACGAGGAGCCAAAAGGGGCAGCTGTCTGCTCCCGGGAGTCACCCGCTGCACAGGGATTCCGCTCCAAGCGGTTAAAGTCTTGGGTGGTGCGTGCGTGACTCCTCGGCTGATGTGTGAAGGCTCGGGCAGCAGCTTCTCCCTTAACAAATGAAAATCAGTCCTGCAGATACTTCCGAGGGGGAGCACACATCTGCGTCCTTTCCCTCTGGGGAGACCTGGACCATGATTGTGCTCAGATCAGGGACTAGCGCTGAGCTACAGCTCATGATCAGTTACCAAACTCTTCCTGCCTTTTAGAGCAATCTCCCAGGTGGGCAAGCTTCCGGTAGCCACGCAACTTTTGCGGATCCCATGGGGATCTGATGGATTTGCAGCCTGCCAAGGGGCAAGGTGTGAAGAAGGGGGCACAAGCTGGCACAGGGGGAGGTGAGAGACAGGTGGCAGGGAGCAGTGCAAGTGTGCTGCTCCCTCAGGGGTGGGCAGTTAAGGGGGGGTCCCATGGTCAGCAGGGCAGGGCCTAGCCTGGCCTACGCAAGGGAGGGGAGCAGGGCGGTCCCAGGGCAGGCAGCCGAGAGCCCAAAGGAACAAACAAGTGCCTGGTGAGGCAGCAGGACAAGCCAGGAACTCAGGCCAGGCCTGCGGGTCAGCCCCAGGGCTGAGGTTCAGGCCGGCCCAGTGGTGGCAAGGCAGGGCCACAGGGAGGCCAAGGACTGGCCAGGGCCTGGAGCAGAGGTCTGTGGCCAGGCACAGCTGAGACAGAGCTGGAGACAGGGACACCGTGACAGAGCGCAGGCTTCTGCCTACCCCTCAGTGGGTCTGCTGGGCCCATGGGTTGGAGGTCCCAGGGACCTGGGGTGGGGCTGGAGGCCCCAGCCCAGCCTGCTGGTGGCTTGTGCCAGGCGGGTTCTAGAGCCTCCGTGCTTCGAGATGCTCCAAACTGGACATGGCCCTGCACAGTCGGACCTGGCTGACCCTGCTTTGAGTAAGGTGGGGGCAAACTAGATGGACAAGATGAGGCCTCTTCCAGCCTGGATGATACTGTACTTTCAAGGCACAAACGTCCTCAGTGATCCCGAAATCTCATGCTGCGTGCAACAGCCAGGAAACTGCAGACTGTATCCAGCAGCTCCAGGCACCAAGATGGCAACAACCTTCTCAGACACCAAGTCCTGTTGTGAGGTGTGATGCCACTAGTGAAGAATGGCCGTAGAGTTAGCCAAGTGAATCTTGATTTCCAGCCCCCACTTTGAGACCCAGAAGTGGAGAACCACCATGATGCTCCAGGTCAGGCTGGGTAGCAGTGGAAGCTGGCAGCTATGCAAGGGGCCACCTGGCCCAGTCCCCATGTCCCCAAGGAGGTGCTCACTAGACGTTACAACTTTGACAAGACACTCTTTGCAAATACACCAAAGCATACTTGGCATAATGGTCTACCTCCTCTCTGGGTCATCACCCTTCACGTTGGTGAGTGTTAACAGATGTCCAGGCTCTAAAACCAAAATGGCCTTTGGAATATACTAAAGGAGTCTTCAAACAGTAAACTGGACCTGTTCTTCACATAACTGAGAGCTCTGTCAACAGTACTGTACAAGGACATAAGCAGCAGTAAGCTCTGTGGCGATGTATAAGCAGGTGAAACCCGGCTGCTCAGCAGTCCATTCAAAGACGACGCAATACCTGGGCGCAGCAATTGCCCGGATGCTGGGGGGAGGTGCAGGAGGAGCCAGCTCCAGTGACCGAGAGCACTACACAGGACCAGACTGGGTCTGGCCCTCCCTCCTCCTATCCACCATCAAGTAGCTGCCAAGCATTGTGTAGCTTTGGAACTTCAGCACACGCTTTTCAAGAAGTCTGACTCAGGATCTCTCCTCTAGCTGGTAGCAGATATCACAAGGGAACATCATACATCCAAACAAATGCAGCTGGTTTTGTTCCTCAGTGTCTTGTACCGGTTCCCCCCCGAGTGGGAGTGACAGTGACAGTGCTGGAAGCACAAGGGTCTTTTCTCCATGCAGGAGACTTTCTTGGCACATCACTGCACCAGCCATCCTTCATGTTCTGCAGCAACAACCAAACAGCACAGAAATCAAATGCAAGGGAGTATTTTCTTTTTATGGAAAAAAACCCAAAACAAACGACACAAAGAAATCAAAAGCACAACAACAAATGCTACGCCAAGAGAATACTCTGGTTTTGCACCGGCCTTTCCAGTCTGAGCCACCTTATTCCCATGCACTGTGCCCCGGGGACCGCCCCCCATCCCGAGAGGGAAGCGCAGGGAAGCGCAGGGCAGCCGTGGCCTAGCCGTGGCCTAGCCGTGGCCTAGCCGTGGCCTAGCCGTGCCCGCGCAGCCCGTCACTCCGAGCCCTCTGCCTCGCTGCCCCGTGAGCGCAGCCGAGCAGCAAAACAACCCCAACCCCGCCCCCCAACGCCAAGTCCCGACAGGACGCGGTGCGCGATCGGGCAGGCCGGCAGCCAGCCGGGCGGGCCGCGCAGGCGGGACCGGGCTCCGGGGGCACGGGCAGCTCCAGCGGGCTGGCGCCGGGCCGGGCGCAGCTCCCGCAGCAGCGGTGGGGAGGTGGCACGGGGCGACGCTTTGCTGCACGTTCGGTGGTTTGTCCGCAGCCCCGCCCGTGGCCACCCCTGGCGTTCGGTGCTCCCTAATGCCACCTCGCGCAGGGGGACGCTCCCTCCTGTTGTCCCAAGGCTGGGTTCTGCGCCCGCTGTGCGGTGAAGCCATCCACACACGGAGTTGAGATGCGTGTTTATTGCACGTCTGCGCAGAGATGGGTGCTGGGTGGTAACTCTGCAAAGCAGCACCCCTCCTGAGAAATAAGCCGGGTCCTGTATACCAAATAATAACAGAGAAGAAACCACCACAGTGAATCACACACTGGGCTGGGTTGGAGAGGACCTTAAAGCCCATCTAGTTCCAACCTCCCTGCCGTGGGCAGGGACACCCTCCACTAGGGCAGGTTGCTCCAAGCCTCATCCAGCCTGGCCTTGAACACTCCCAGGGATGGGGCACCCACAGCTTCTCTGGGCAGCCTGTCCCAGTGCCTCATCACCCTCTCCGGGAACATCTTCTTCCTGGTATCTAAATCTCCCTGCTTTCAATTTAAACCTGTTACCCCTTGTCCTGTCACTACAGGCCCTTGTAAAAAGTCCCCCCCCCCAGCTTCCTGGTAGCCCCTTCAGGCACTGGCAGGGGCTGTAAGGGCTCCCCTGAGCCTCCTCTTCTCCAGGCTGAACTAGCCCAGCTCCCTCAGCCGCTCCTCACAGGACTTCTGTTATGCTGTTGTATGTTGGGCTTATCGATTATGCACTAGCAATGCAGACCTTGCAGGATTCTTTATGTAGGCCTGTGTAGAAACACATATGTTGTAGTCAGTGGGGAAGAGGCATACGTTGCCTCATCTTTGAATACTGGGAAGATGCGGGAGTTCTGATAGAGAGAAACTAGGTGTTGGAAGTTTTTCCTCCTTTGTGTCTTGTTTCCAGGCAGTAGAGTCCCAGCACAAAGACTGTGCGACTATTCTGATGGAGCACGGTGCCCACCCTGACTTCAGAGGTGCTAACGGCAACACTGCCCTTCACCTGGCTGTCTGCATTTCCAGCAGGCCTCTAGTGGAGCTGTTACTTGAGCACAATGCTCATATTGATGCTCAGAACGACGTAAGCTTGGACTTTGAGTAAGGCTCCTCTTCCCAAAACTTGCTTGACTTTTCTGTGTGATTCTAAGGGAGACTATTTCTCCTTTCAGTTGGGATACACTCCACTTGCTGTTGCCATCAACAACCACCAGGAAGACATGGTCGAGTTCCTCCTTCAAAAAGGAGCTGACGTGCACGTGCGAGATAGGCATCAAAGGTGAAGGGTTTGTCCAAAGTGTGCGTGGGACTCCTTAGCATTGTTCAGATTGAACTGACGGGAGGCATAGGAATGAGCTTTGAAAAAGAATCAGGAGCTGCCCAGAAGGAGCTCCTTCAGTATGACTTGTGAAAGCTGACCCACACTCAGGGGCTTTCTTACCTCAGGGCAGGATTTCTGCACTGGGGACTGCAAGAAAGCATTGGCTGTGGTGCCACACGCACGGCACACATACCCTGAGTCTGCTCTGGACAGGTGGTGGGCCTGGAGACCTCCAAAGCTCCCGCCAACCTCAATTCTCCAGCACTTCCATGTGTTTGTCTGTGCTCTCGCTCTGCCTGTAGAAGAGTGGAAACGAATTGCCTAGGAAGCAAAGAGGGTCTGAAGTAATGGCAATGCAATGTCCACAGAAGCTGATGTATTTGTTATCTCTTGGATGCTTTAGGACCCTTCCTATGGTTGCTGCTGTTGCTGGCAATATGAATATAATACAACTTCTTCTTCGGCATGGTGCTGATCTTCATGAGAAAGACAGGTTTGGCTGCACAGTCCTGTTTTATGCCCGTGCGTCTCCACAGGATGAGTAAGTGTTTTACGTCCTTGTTAGAGCAGCTGCATTGTCAGAATGTCTGTGCTGATGTATGGCCCTTTTTGGTAACGTCACTGGGGTTTAATGAGGTGTTGAGAACTTTGTTGAACCTGGGCTGAGGGACATCTTCTGAGGCATCTCTTTCCTGTGTCAAGAGCGGATTTGGAAGTTGAGGAAAACTTCCCCTGACAGTTCTAAGAATTCACCTCTGTGCTGCCAAGCTCTGCTCAACTCAACTGACTGTCAACTACCTGCCTTTTGTTCCACAAGGGATCTAACTGATATCCCCCGAGTTAAACTCTTCAGTGGTTTTCCTCCTCTCGTGGGTAGCTTTGAACTCCTGGCCGTTCCTTCGCTAAGGTGTGCTTAACGGCTAGGCTGAAGGAAATAGCCCCCTTTCCGAGCGATGGGTGAATGAAGGGCATTATGCCTACGAGCATGCCTGGGCTAGCCATAAACACCTGCCCGTGACCTCTTGTCACTGGATCTCCGTTTCTTCTCCTCCTGCTCCTTCTGTCAGCCTGTATCGATGGGAAGCAGGAGAGAGGGGAGGTGCCTGGGTAAACTGTGGAGTAAAAACTGCTTTAGGAATAACGCACGTTTCAGGATTGCTCTAGCAAAAACAAGATGTTCATTCCTTCCCTCCCTCCAGGCTTCTGGCAGAGTATCAGTGTTGCACTAATGCACCATTTTGCGTAGAAGCCTTGGTCTGGAGCACATTTTTAATACTTTGTTTGTTTGGGATTTTGGTTTGGTTTTAGTCTGCTTATGAAGCAAACCTGAAGGTGGTCTCTCTCCGGAGCCACAGCTGACCCTCTGCCACTGTTCCTAGAAGACAACACCTACGCAATGTAGTTAACCCCTGCTTGGAATGCAACCACAGTCTTTGTGGGCCTCGATATCCCACTCAGGAGTTCTCTAAACTCTCAGGTCCTCAGACTAACCATGGGAATTTCTGAAGCCCTTCAGACTCAGACCTGGGTTTCAGGAGACGTCACCCCAGCTTGACGTGAAGAGTTGCTGCAGGATTAGTATCGCATCCCCCTGAGGTGGAAGTCTTGTAGTTAGATGTCAGTCTGCCACACAGCATGTAAATCTCACTGGCCCTCCAGAGGGAGAGGGCGTTTATCAGGTGAGGCTGTAGCCATCAGTGAGTTAGTCCATAGTTACTCCATAGAGAAGACTAGGCACCTGTAGTGTGAACATGCCTGGAGTGAGTATTCCAGCCTCCACGACTCCATTAGTGCGGTAAAAGGGCTGTGGGGGTCGTGTTACCCTTTCCCACCTGGCTATGAATGTGTGTAGGATGGCTCATGAATGGCTGTTGCTCTTCCAGCAGAGAAGGTATGCAAGGGTAGGGGTATTTTTACCAAAGGCATTTCCTTTCTTTCTTTACACAGTGTGTATAAACAACTGCAGGAATACATGGATGGTGAAAGGGCAGGAGAATGTTCTGCAGGAGGCAAAGGAAGCCCATCAGTACTTGACAGCTCTTCCTCTGAAAAAATTGCTAACCTTCCTGAGGGCACAGCGGCACTGACAAGAGCAAGTACGATCCTCCACCGTGGTGGAGGCAATAGGGACAAAACACCGTGGCCTGTAGGATAATGATAACCCATCAACTGAAAACACGGTTTGAGGGGTGAGGAAAGTGAGAACAGAATAAGCACTCAGAGCAGCGTTGCACTTCTTATCTCCTCTGTAGGTGTCTTGCCCGCGGCAGGAGCAGGAGAAGAAGAAGACGATGACTCCCCTTTTCATTCTGAGGTAGAATCACAGAATCATTTAGGTTGGAAAAGACCCTGAGGACTGAGTCCAACCATGAAGCTCAATCTCTTTCGGGTAGTGAGGGCCCCAAAACTGAGCAGTGGACTCGAGGTGCGGCACCATCTCTTCCCTAGTCCTTCTAGCCACACTGTTGCTGAGACCAGCCATGATGCCATTGGCCTTCTTGGCCACCTGGGCACACCTGGTCATATACGGCCAGCTGTCAACCAACACCCCCGCATCCTTTTCCTCCAGGTAGCTTTCCAGATGCTCTTCCTCTTCTCTGAGGGAAGCAGTGGGGGCCCATTGGGCTCACTTGCCTTTGGGCTTGTTTCCCTCCACTGCTGCTTCCGCCACACGCTCATAACTCAGACTTTGACATGCCGGTGCTTATCAGCCCGCTGAAGTGGGAGCTTTGTGCGTGGAAACGGGCCGAGAAGGAGTCTCTGCCAGTTCTCCCGCATGTCTTACAAATTACGCAGATGGATTTGGAAGATCTGAAGACACTGTCGGCCGGCGTGCTGCTTCCAGGTGCAGGCGGACACAAAGTGTTGGCGCAGTCCGCTCCAGAGAAGCGCACCTATGGTAATTTCCTCATGCACTCCCTGGTTACCTTTGCAAGCTTCTCCAGAGTGAAGCGGGTGGGGAAAAGCAGAGTGAAATAAGCACTCACAGCAGCGTTGCACTTCTTATCTCCTCTGTAGGTGTCTTGCCCGCGGCAGGAGCAGGAGAAGAAGAAGACGATGACTCCCCTTTTCATTCCGAGGTAGAATCACAGAATCATAGAATCATTTAGGTTGGAAAAGACCCCGAGGACTGAGTCCAACCATAAAGCTAACACTGCCAAGCCCACCTGTACACTCACTCCCTAGCGCCACGACTACACGTCTTCTAAATCCCTCCAGGGATGGTGATGCAACCACCTCCTTGGGCAACCCGTTGCAGTACTTGACAACCCTTCCAGTGAAGAAATGTTTCCTAAGATCCAATCTCAACCTCCCCTGGTGCAACTTGGGGCCGAAGAACAAAAGGTAGATCTTGACTCCTTTTCTGACAATAAGGTACTTTCTCTTTGAGAGGTAATACATTACCTGTGGTAGGTCAAGCCCCAGTGCTGAAATCAGTGTGATGCTGCAGTGTTGCTGGGAATTCTTTTCTCCACTATCTGTCTGTGTTCTGCCTTGCTCATTTGTGAAACCTGAGATAGAACTGCTCCAGATAAAGAAGAAGAATGGTTCATCTCAAGCAGATTGTCAGGGTAAGAGGTGACTTTACTAGAGGCTGATGCAGACACGCCTAAATACAGCCTCTCAGTGTATGGAGAGCTGTTCTTGCTACCGAGTTCATTTTAGAGTGCTGCTGCTTGGACCTTATTGAATCTCGACCTGAAGAGTATTTCAGACCTCATCTTCTTCCCATTGTGAAGCTGAAGGGATGCATAGAGTGAGACAGCGAGTTAGAAAAAAGCATGTGCGCAGACACTCAGCCTATGTTCCAAGGAGACGAATCCTTAAGCTTTGTCTGTGCATTGGGAAAGAGTAAGTCTCATGAAGAGCTTCCAATAGTTTGGGTCTGCTCAGCTGAGACAGATGCCTTCAGATGCCTGCTAGTGTCGGCCAAAATCTCTTATCTTTGAATTTACTGAGTCATAGAAGCATAGAATGATTTGAGTTGGAAGTGTCCTTTAAAGACCATCTAGTCCAAGCCTCTGCTGTGGGCAGGGCCTTCTTCCACTAGATCAGGTTGCTCAGAGCCCCATCCAACCTACTTTGAACACTTCCATGGATGGGGCATCCCCAGATACTCCGGACAACCCGGTCCAGTGTCCCAACACCCTCATTGCAAAGAATTTCTTCTTTATGTCTAATCTAAATCTGTCCTCTTTCCGTTTAAAACCATTGCCCCTTGTCCTGTCTCTACAGGCCTTAGTGAAAAGTCTTTCTCCGTCATGCTCTATTGAAAGGCTGCAGTAAGGTCCCCAGTAAGGTCCCCCCAGAGCCTGCTCTTCCCCAGGCTGAACAACCCCAACTTTCTCAGCCTGTCTTCATTGGAGAGTTGTTCCAGTGCTCTGAACATTTTCATGGCCCTCCTCTGGACCCGCTCTAACAGGTCAATGTCTTCCTTGTGCTGGGGGCCCCACAGCTGGACACAGCACTGCAGCTGGGGTCTCACCAGAGCAGAGCAGAGCAGAAGGGGAGAATCACCTCCCTCAACTGCTGGCCAACCAGAAAACCAATCCAATATCATCCCATGAGGAAAGGCATCTCTCATGTTGGCATCTTCTTACTGATTTCTCCATGCTCTGTTTCTTTAGAGATGGGTCAGGCAGCTGCAGCAGGAGCTTGCCAATGCTCTCAAAAAGAACTCCCTGGCAGAAGCTTCACTTGAAGCTAAGAAGCGCTACAGCAGGAAGTTGCAGAAACAGAAACGGCAGTTGCAGGAGGAACTGGACAGGTCTAAAGCGAAGGTATGGGGAACGCCTGTCTCTTGTCCCTTGGCAGGGGGCCCAGGCCTTTTTTTGTAGCAAACCAGAGTGGGATCCTTTGTTGGGGTATTTTGTGTAACCCAGGGCGGTTCAGTGTGTGGCTAGCTGTGATAAGGGGGCTGGGAGGGAACAGCACTGCTGTCTTTGGTGCCTGACTGTTTGCACTGCTTGAAGTAACAGCGGAGGGGTGTGCTAAGGCAGTCTGAGTACACTAGACAACTTTGCCACAGGCGTAGGTTGAGTGACACGGAAGTGAATCGCCTTGTTCTATAAGCCAGGCACCTACAATTAGAAAGGTCATAAACCATGAAGCCGCTTTGTCCTTAATCGGAGAAGAGCGTGTGTATTCCTTTCAAAAAGCTGCTTCTGAGGCATGTGTATTTGCTTCTTCTCTTGGGCTTGGCAAAGCAGAGTGTGTGCTGAAGGAGAAAGAGTAGGCATACTGGAGTGTTGCCGTGGTGCTCTTCTGAATTCCCTCGTCATGTCATCATTGTTGCAAAGTCACTTCAGTAGCAGGAGGAGCTTCGAACCGGGGTAGAGTAGCCAACAGCGTGTCTACAGAGACTGTTCGGAGTCCTTCAGAGAGGAGGAGTGTTGTGGCAGCATTTAGGAAACACTGTCGGAAATCAACATAGACGCAGGAGAGGGGCCAGTATAAAGGATGAAGCAGCAGCATGGGTTTTGAGAGTTGATGTGAGAGTCAAAGCAGACTACTCATCAACCCTAAGCTGACTACCGGCAATTCTTGCTGTGGTTTGACAGCTGCAGGAACTGAAAGAACAGTGTATCTGGACTGAGTGTTACGCCAAGTCCCTGAAGACTGCCATCAAGAACAAGAAGAGGGAACTAACAACGTTCAGGAAACTGCAGGGCCTTCTGGTCACGTCTTCTGGAAATGCGGCTGTCCCAGAGCTGGAAAAACACGTGCAACAGTAAGGAAGTAACGGAGTGGAGGCAAGGCTTTGCTTTCTGCCACTGTGTGAAAACAACAGGACTGTCTTCTTGCCTCCCAGCAAGATGATAATACGCAATTTTCAGAGATGGTTTTGTTTTAGAGGAGGTTCTTTCACACTCTTCTTTTGGGATTTGTGCTCTTGTGGACTTCTGTTATAAGACCTGTGCTTCTTTTTCAGGCTCCAATTTGGAAAGGCCAGACTGGAAGCCACAGCCAAGAAACAAGCCAAGACCATTAGAGCCCTTCGGAAAGACCCGCAAGCCTCTGCCCCAGTAAGCGAGTCAGAGCCTTCCCTTTCATGAGCTACCGAGCCTAGTTCCATATTCATGTGGGAAAACTTTAAGATGAGCTTTTCCTGGAGAGCCTAGGAGAGATCAGTTCCTCTCTTCTACTGACTACAGGCTGCTCTGAAAGTCCTGCTGGTCTGCTCCCCAGCCTTCTGGCTTTGAGAGTTTTCCCATGAGAGTACAGCGTCCTATGCAATGCCATCTTTGTTAAGGAGCTGACAGTAAGGCACTGGCTTAAGTATTACCTGCTTCAGACCAGTTGTGAGGTGGAGACCTCAGGCCACGCTTCAGTCATGCCGCAGAGGGATTCGGTACCTTTGGTTGCAGATCTTGCTCCGCTCTGGTGGTGCTGAGCCCTTCATCCTGAAGGCCTGACAGGCACCATCAGTCTGTGACAGGAATTCTTCACTTGCCTGTACTCTGGTCACCTTCCCGTTTTGTGACTGTGGATTCCTGGGCCAGAAGGTGTGGGTCTACAGTGCAAGGAGAAGACCTCCAGAGATGGAAATCCACAAGTGATAAGGGAACAGCACCTCCGTAGGCAGCATTTTGCGGGCATGGGTGGCGCTGCGGGGCAAGCAAACACTGCGTTACACTGATGCTGGCGAGAGAAGAAGAAAGGCTGCGAGCTGCGACCTTCAGTCACGAAGGTCCTGCCGTAACTTCCTTTTTCTTCTTTTAATGCTGCTGTAGGCTCCTAATGGTCTGGAGCACTTAACTGGCTTTGCGACAAGAAGAAACATCATGCTGGCGGAAGAACGTAGCAGGCATGGCTTTTCAGTGCTTTTTAAAGAAACACCATAATGAGCAGAAGTCAAGCTTTACTGAACTGTAATGCAAAAGCACGTACATAACCGTTTGGGACCAAATTCAAGGCTCACAGTTGATCTTGCAAGGTGCTCCTGTGAGCCTGTGGTTTTAAAAAGTTGCAAAAGGCCTTGCCAGTGCTGGCTGCCCACAGTTCTCCTGGGCGGGAAGAAAAGTCTTGCCTTCCTCTGTTCAGGTAAACTTTGGGCACTCCAGGAGGTGTATGCCACTGGAGGGTGGGCCGGTCTCAGTAATGCCCGGCCGGTCAAGCGCGTTACAGATGCAGCAAGCCATGGCTGTGCTGCTTATATGTAAGAGAACACGAGAAAGGCTGATGGGTGCTTTGCTTCACACTTTCCTTGCTCGTTGGCTGTGCAGGTTGAAGACGCTTCTGGCAGAAGCTCAGATGAAGCTGACAGCATATGCAGGGCGAGAGAGGGAGTCCCAGCTCAGCTTCCAGCGAGAGTTGAAGAAGAGCCCTTCTGAGGTGAGTGACCAATGAAGTTTGTAAACTAGAAAGAAAGGTGAGCTCAGGTTGGTTTGGTGGATTTCAGGTGAATATTTTTTTCTGCTGGAACCTCTGTGATTTTTTTTTTAATTATTATTTTTTACCTTTTTTTTGCATATTGCTAATTACCGGTTGGCTGCATTTTGCAGTTGATTGACTTCTCTTGATGCTCGGGGCTGCTGTTGTAGCAATAGAAGATAATGATGTTGATGAACGTGGATGTAGTTCTCATGATGCACAAAACCCATGAGCCAGGAGTCCCAGCAGGGCTGCTGAGTTCAGTGGCCTCACGGACCAGGATGCAGTCCCTGGGGCCCCGAGCAAGAAGAGCGGAGCTGGTCACCATACGCTGAAATTTTTATACATTTTATTACTCTTGTCAACAGGTGACAAAGGCAGTCTCAGTGTTCCAGTTCCATACGGATTTCCACACAGGTAACTTTAGAGCTCTCTCAAAGAGAGTTCCCTTTGTTTTCCCACCTACAAGTTGGTGACATTTCCCAACAGCTAGAGATGCAGTTGAAGAAACGCATGCCGCCAGCAAGAACAAACCAGGACCTGTGAGAACAGCTGTCCGCTCTGTGTGGGACTGAGGATGAAGTCAGAAGTCGTTGGGAGACGACAGTGGTGGGTCACAGCCAAATAGAGCAGTCTGTAAGCGAGGGGAGAAAGAGCTGGACAAGACATAAGGCAAAAAATGCAAGAAGTTGATCCATATCTCCATGAAACGCAATTTTCCACGTGTCTGTAGGCCGTAGGCTGTAACTTTGTTGTTGACACGTTTGCGTTTGGTTGTCAGTATCTGGCTCTGCGCATTAGCGTTGTACTTCCAGGATCCACTTTCCAGTGCTGCCTTTGGCCCAGCCTGCTGTAAAACTAACACACAGCCTCTTCTTTTCCTGCTGTTCCCCAGTCACAGCTGATCCTCCAGCACTGTGAGCGGTGGAAGATGCGGGAGCAGAGGAAGTGCCAGAAAACAGAGTGCTCACAGGGAGATGAACGAAGCCTGGAAACCTTTGCCTTCCACCTTGTGCAGCCACTGCCCTCTGCATCTAATTGCAGGTGTTCTGTTGCAGCTTGGTAGTTAATAAACTCTATCGCCTAGTGCACGTCTTAGTTTTGTTGCACAGTTGGAGCGCTTCGGGCCTGGCGGGTTCGGGTGAGTGGAGTCCTGCTTTTGAAGGCTCACTCAGGCTCTCTTCCCATGCAGGCAGCTAGCACATCTCCCTCTGCCCTCGCTCTGAACGCGGTATGGTGTCACTTCCTAGCCCACGCAGAAGCTATTGGATAGCATTTAGTAAAAAGCCTTACACTGCAAGCTGGCAACTTTTACCTACGTACTGCAGAGCTTACGCTGAACTATTAGTTTGTTGCAGGAGGGAAGGCCCCAAATCCAGTCTAAACTAGAAAGGTAAAAGACAGCCACATCCACCAGCAGAAGCTGCATCCTCGAGGCCAGAAGAGGAACAGCCTGCCTGGAGACAGAGAAAGGATTCAAAGAGGAATAAGGAGACCCCAGACCCAGCTGTTACTAATGGACCAAACAATTGCGTGAGGGGCGGGGAACTGTAAGGGTCTCATTGCCCTGAGATTCTTTTGTTCGGGGTCCCTTTCCAGAGGCACGCAGCTGGAGCTGTTCTTCACCGCTGTGCCACTCAGTAAACGCGTCTGGCGTACGTCGTGTCAGATTCTGCTTCAGGAAAGAAGTGGAGCCCGAGGGAAGAGGAAGCGTGTGTGCGTGCGCACGAGGAGCCAAAAGGGGCAGCTGTCTGCTCCCGGGAGTCACCCGCTGCACAGGGATTCCGCTCCAAGCGGTTAAAGTCTTGGGTGGTGCGTGCGTGACTCCTCGGCTGATGTGTGAAGGCTCGGGCAGCAGCTTCTCCCTTAACAAATGAAAATCAGTCCTGCAGATACTTCCGAGGGGGAGCACACATCTGCGTCCTTTCCCTCTGGGGAGACCTGGACCATGATTGTGCTCAGATCAGGGACTAGCGCTGAGCTACAGCTCATGATCAGTTACCAAACTCTTCCTGCCTTTTAGAGCAATCTCCCAGGTGGGCAAGCTTCCGGTAGCCACGCAACTTTTGCGGATCCCATGGGGATCTGATGGATTTGCAGCCTGCCAAGGGGCAAGGTGTGAAGAAGGGGGCACAAGCTGGCACAGGGGGAGGTGAGAGACAGGTGGCAGGGAGCAGTGCAAGTGTGCTGCTCCCTCAGGGGTGGGCAGTTAAGGGGGGGTCCCATGGTCAGCAGGGCAGGGCCTAGCCTGGCCTACGCAAGGGAGGGGAGCAGGGCGGTCCCAGGGCAGGCAGCCGAGAGCCCAAAGGAACAAACAAGTGCCTGGTGAGGCAGCAGGACAAGCCAGGAACTCAGGCCAGGCCTGCGGGTCAGCCCCAGGGCTGAGGTTCAGGCCGGCCCAGTGGTGGCAAGGCAGGGCCACAGGGAGGCCAAGGACTGGCCAGGGCCTGGAGCAGAGGTCTGTGGCCAGGCACAGCTGAGACAGAGCTGGAGACAGGGACACCGTGACAGAGCGCAGGCTTCTGCCTACCCCTCAGTGGGTCTGCTGGGCCCATGGGTTGGAGGTCCCAGGGACCTGGGGTGGGGCTGGAGGCCCCAGCCCAGCCTGCTGGTGGCTTGTGCCAGGCGGGTTCTAGAGCCTCCGTGCTTCGAGATGCTCCAAACTGGACATGGCCCTGCACAGTCGGACCTGGCTGACCCTGCTTTGAGTAAGGTGGGGGCAAACTAGATGGACAAGATGAGGCCTCTTCCAGCCTGGATGATACTGTACTTTCAAGGCACAAACGTCCTCAGTGATCCCGAAATCTCATGCTGCGTGCAACAGCCAGGAAACTGCAGACTGTATCCAGCAGCTCCAGGCACCAAGATGGCAACAACCTTCTCAGACACCAAGTCCTGTTGTGAGGTGTGATGCCACTAGTGAAGAATGGCCGTAGAGTTAGCCAAGTGAATCTTGATTTCCAGCCCCCACTTTGAGACCCAGAAGTGGAGAACCACCATGATGCTCCAGGTCAGGCTGGGTAGCAGTGGAAGCTGGCAGCTATGCAAGGGGCCACCTGGCCCAGTCCCCATGTCCCCAAGGAGGTGCTCACTAGACGTTACAATTTTGACAAGACACTCTTTGCAAATACACCAAAGCATACTTGGCATAATGGTCTACCTCCTCTCTGGGTCATCACCCTTCACGTTGGTGAGTGTTAACAGATGTCCAGGCTCTAAAACCAAAATGGCCTTTGGAACATACTAAAGGAGTCTTCAAACAGTAAACTGGACCTGTTCTTCACATAACTGAGAGCTCTGTCAACAGTACTGTACAAGGACATAAGCAGCAGTAAGCTCTGTGGCGATGTATAAGCAGGTGAAACCCGGCTGCTCAGCAGTCCATTCAAAGACGACGCAATACCTGGGCGCAGCAATTGCCCGGATGCTGGGGGGAGGTGCAGGAGGAGCCAGCTCCAGTGATCGAGAGCACTACACAGGACCAGACTGGGTCTGGCCCTCCCTCCTCCTATCCACCATCAAGTAGCTGCCAAGCATTGTGTAGCTTTGGAACTTCAGCACACGCTTTTCAAGAAGTCTGACTCAGGATCTCTCCTCTAGCTGGTAGCAGATATCACAAGGGAACATCATACATCCAAACAAATGCAGCTGGTTTTGTTCCTCAGTGTCTTGTACCGGTTCCCCCCCGAGTGGGAGTGACAGTGACAGTGCTGGAAGCACAAGGGTCTTTTCTCCATGCAGGAGACTTTCTTGGCACATCACTGCACCAGCCATCCTTCATGTTCTGCAGCAACAACCAAACAGCACAGAAATCAAGTGCAAGGGAATAGTTTCTGTTTTGTGGAAAAAAAACCCCAAAACAAACAACACAGAGAAATCAAAAGCACAACAACAAATGCTACGCCAAGAGAATACTCTGGTTTTGCACCGGCCTTTCCAGTCTGAGCCACCTTATTCCCATGCACTGTGCCCCGGGGACCGCCCCCCATCCCGAGAGGGAAGCGCAGGGAAGCGCAGGGCAGCCGTGGCCTAGCCGTGGCCTAGCCGTGGCCTAGCCGTGCCCGCGCAGCCCGTCACTCCGAGCCCTCTGCCTCGCTGCCCCGTGAGCGCAGCCGAGCAGCAAAACAACCCCAACCCCGCCCCCCAACGCCAAGTCCCGACAGGACGCGGTGCGCGATCGGGCAGGCCGGCAGCCAGCCGGGCGGGCCGCGCAGGCGGGACCGGGCTCCGGGGGCACGGGCAGCTCCAGCGGGCTGGCGCCGGGCCGGGCGCAGCTCCCGCAGCAGCGGTGGGGAGGTGGCACGGGGCGACGCTTTGCTGCACGTTCGGTGGTTTGTCCGCAGCCCCGCCCGTGGCCACCCCTGGCGTTCGGTGCTCCCTAATGCCACCTCGCGCAGGGGGACGCTCCCTCCTGTTGTCCCAAGGCTGGGTTCTGCGCCCGCTGTGCGGTGAAGCCATCCACACACGGAGTTGAGATGCGTGTTTATTGCACGTCTGCGCAGAGATGGGTGCTGGGTGGTAACTCTGCAAAGCAGCACCCCTCCTGAGAAATAAGCCGGGTCCTGTATACCAAATAATAACAGAGAAGAAACCACCACAGTGAATCACACACTGGGCTGGGTTGGAGAGGACCTTAAAGCCCATCTAGTTCCAACCTCCCTGCCGTGGGCAGGGACACCCTCCACTAGGGCAGGTTGCTCCAAGCCTCATCCAGCCTTGCCTTGAACACTCCCAGGGATGGGGCATCCACAGCTGCTCTGGGCAGCCTGTCCCAGTGCCTCATCACCCTCTCCGGGAACATCTTCTTCCTGGTATCTAAATCTCCCCGCTTTCAATTTAAACCTGTTACCCCTTGTCCTGTCACTACAGGCCCTTGTAAAAAGTCCCTCCCCCCCAGCTTCCTGGTAGCCCCTTCAGGCACTGGCAGGGGCTGTAAGGTCTCCCCGGAGCCTCCTCTTCTCCAGGCTGAACTAGCCCAGCTCTCTCAGCCTGTCCCCATGGCAGAGGGGCTCCAGCCCTCGGAGCATCTTCGTGGCCTCCTCTGGACTCTCTCCAACCGGTCGATACCCGTCTTACGCTGAGGGCCCCACAGCTGGGCACAGCACTCCAGGTGGGGTCTCACGGGAGCAGAGTAGAGGGGGAGAAGCCCCTCCCTGGCCCTGCTGGCCACGCTGCTCTGGGTACAGCCCAGGACACGGCTGGCTTTCCGGGCTGCCGGCGCACACTGCCGGCTCATGCCCAGCGAATGAGGAGCCAGCCCTTCCCTACCCCTGTGACGCGCCCCCTGTGACGCGCCCACTGTGACGTCCGGCGCGCGCTGGCCACTGCCGCCCCCTGCAGGTGCCGGCGTTCAGTGCTGCCGCCGCCTTTGGCCGGGACTGAGCTCCGTACGCTCGCCCCGCGCTCTCCCTCACCGCTTCCCCGCTTCCCCGCTTCCCCGCCCGGGGCGCGGCAGGGCCCGCCGCAGCATGCAGAGGCTCATCGGGCTCCTCAGGAGGGTGCGGGCGCCGCCGCCGCCCGGCAGCGCTCCCGCGGCCTGCGCCGCCCACGTCTCCGAGCTCCGGGAGAAGGGCTGGAGCGAGCTGCACAGCGCGGCCGCCAGCGGTGACCTGGCCCGGCTGCAGCGAGACTGGTGGCTCAAGAAGCTCCGCATCAACGGGCGCGACGCGAATCGGCAGTAAGGGGCGGGCAGTGCCCGCAGCAAAGCCTCCGCCCGCTCCGGCCGGAGCCCCGCACGGTCGCGAGCACCCTCGGAGCAGGGCCGGCCGCACAGCGCTGGCCTTGCCGGAGCCTGCCCGAGCTGGGACAGGATGCCCTGCTCTGCCCTGCCCTGCCCTGCCCGCCTGGTCCCGGTGGAGCCCAGCGGGCCTTCGTCCGGGCAGAGCGTTGCCAGACTGAGCAGCTGGCTGGAGCAGGGCGTGGATTCAAAGACACACACGGCACAGACTCCCCGTTGCTCTTAGAAATCCCCTCCCCTCCGTGTCCAGGACACAGCTGGCGCGGAGGGCAAACCTTAAGCAGACTCTGCAGGCTCCGTAGATCTAATGTAGCCGCCCCCCCGGCTCCGGGCTGCCGAGACACGGTCTGCTTTGCTGTGCGCGGTGGCTGGGCAGTCCTGCAGATTCAGGAAACGCTTCCTGACTCAACAGATGTGCTGGGGTTTTTTTCCTAGCCGCTCCCAGGTTTTGGGTGTGCAACTGCTGCCACCAGCTCTGGCGCAAGAAAGTTGGCTTTTGGCTTGGGTTTTTTTGGTGGGTTTTTTTTTTTTTACCAGTGCAGGCTTGTGGCCCTACGCGTCGGGTAGCGCAGCCTGAACCGATGTCTTCAGCTGTCTGTTAATGGAATATGTGTCATTTCTAGGACACCTCTGCATCTTGCTTGTGTGAACGGCCATGCAGATGTTGTTCGATTTCTAGTAGGAAAGAAGTGCAAGCTAAACCCTCGTGACAAATACCAGAAATCGCCACTGATGAAGGTACGTGGAATATTGTATCATAGAACCTTTCAGGTTGGAAAAGACCCTTAGGATCATCAAGTCCAACCATTAACCCAGCAGTGCCAAGTCCACCACTAAACCGTGTCCCTGAGCACCACATCCACATGTATCTTAAATCCCTCCCGAGATGGTGACTCCACCTTATCCCCGGGGCAGCCCGTTCCAATGCCTAACGACCCTTTCCTTGAAGAAATGTTTCCTAATATCCTAATATCCAATCTAAACCTCCCCTGGCACAACTTGAGGCCGTTTCCTCTTGTCCCATCACTTGTCACTTGGGACACCACCACCCCCCGTACCCTCCTTTCAGGTAGCTGTAGAGAGCGATAAGGGCTCCCCTGAGCCTCCTCTTCTCCAGGGTAAACACCCCCAGCTCCCTCAGCCGCTCCTCACAGGACTTCTGTTATGCTGTTGTATGTTGGGCTTATCGATTATGCACTAGCAATGCAGACCTTGCAGGATTCTTTATGTAGGCCTGTGTAGAAACACATATGTTGTAGTCAGTGGGGAAGAGGCATACGTTGCCTCATCTTTGAATACTGGGAAGATGCGGGAGTTCTGATAGAGAGAAACTAGGTGTTGGAAGTTTTTCCTCCTTTGTGTCTTGTTTCCAGGCAGTAGAGTCCCAGCACAAAGACTGTGCGACTATTCTGATGGAGCACGGTGCCCACCCTGACTTCAGAGGTGCTAACGGCAACACTGCCCTTCACCTGGCTGTCTGCATTTCCAGCAGGCCTCTAGTGGAGCTGTTACTTGAGCACAATGCTCATATTGATGCTCAGAACGACGTAAGCTTGGACTTTGAGTAAGGCTCCTCTTCCCAAAACTTGCTTGACTTTTCTGTGTGATTCTAAGGGAGACTATTTCTCCTTTCAGTTGGGATACACTCCACTTGCTGTTGCCATCAACAACCACCAGGAAGACATGGTCGAGTTCCTCCTTCAAAAAGGAGCTGACGTGCACGTGCGAGATAGGCATCAAAGGTGAAGGGTTTGTCCAAAGTGTGCGTGGGACTCCTTAGCATTGTTCAGATTGAACTGACGGGAGGCATAGGAATGAGCTTTGAAAAAGAATCAGGAGCTGCCCAGAAGGAGCTCCTTCAGTATGACTTGTGAAAGCTGACCCACACTCAGGGGCTTTCTTACCTCAGGGCAGGATTTCTGCACTGGGGACTGCAAGAAAGCATTGGCTGTGGTGCCACACGCACGGCACACATACCCTGAGTCTGCTCTGGACAGGTGGTGGGCCTGGAGACCTCCAAAGCTCCCGCCAACCTCAATTCTCCAGCACTTCCATGTGTTTGTCTGTGCTTTCGCTCTGCCTGTAGAAGAGTGGAAACGAATTGCCTGGGAAGCAAAGAGGGTCTGAAGTAATGGCAATGCAATGTCCACAGAAGCTGATGTATTTGTTATCTCTTGGATGCTTTAGGACCCTTCCTATGGTTGCTGCTGTTGCTGGCAATATGAATATAATACAACTTCTTCTTCGGCATGGTGCTGATCTTCATGAGAAAGACAGGTTTGGCTGCACAGTCCTGTTTTATGCCCATGCGTCTCCACAGGATGAGTAAGTGTTTTACGTCCTTGTTAGAGCAGCTGCATTGTCAGAATGTCTGTGCTGATGTATGGCCCTTTTTGGTAACGTCACTGGGGTTTAATGAGGTGTTGAGAGCTTTGTTGAACCTGGGCTGAGGGACATCTTCTGAGGCATCTCTTTCCTGTGTCAAGAGCGGATTTGAAGTTGAGGAAAACTTCCCCTGACAGTTCTAAGAATTCACCTCTGTGCTGCCAAGCTCTGCTCAACTCAACTGACTGTCAACTACCTGCCTTTTGTTCCACAAGGGATCTAACTGATATCCCCCGAGTTAAACTCTTCAGTGGTTTTCCTCCTCTCGTGGGTAGCTTTGAACTCCTGGCCGTTCCTTCGCTAAGGTGTGCTTAACGGCTAGGCTGAAGGAAATAGCCCCCTTTCCGAGCGATGGGTGAATGAAGGGCATTATGCCTACGAGCATGCCTGGGCTAGCCATAAACACCTGCCCGTGACCTCTTGTCACTGGATCTCCGTTTCTTCTCCTCCTGCTCCTTCTGTCAGCCTGTATCGATGGGAAGCAGGAGAGAGGGGAGGTGCCTGGGTAAACTGTGGAGTAAAAACTGCTTTAGGAATAACGCACGTTTCAGGATTGCTCTAGCAAAAACAAGATGTTCATTCCTTCCCTCCCTCCAGGCTTCTGGCAGAGTATCAGTGTTGCACTAATGCACCATTTTGCGTAGAAGCCTTGGTCTGGAGCACATTTTTAATACTTTGTTTGTTTGGGATTTTGGTTTGGTTTTAGTCTGCTTATGAAGCAAACCTGAAGGTGGTCTCTCTCCGGAGCCACAGCTGACCCTCTGCCACTGTTCCTAGAAGACAACACCTACGCAATGTAGTTAACCCCTGCTTGGAATGCAACCACAGTCTTTGTGGGCCTCGATATCCCACTCAGGAGTTCTCTAAACTCTCAGGTCCTCAGACTAACCATGGGAATTTCTGAAGCCCTTCAGACTCAGACCTGGGTTTCAGGAGACGTCACCCCAGCTTGACGTGAAGAGTTGCTGCAGGATTAGTATCGCATCCCCCTGAGGTGGAAGTCTTGTAGTTAGATGTCAGTCTGCCACACAGCATGTAAATCTCACTGGCCCTCCAGAGGGAGAGGGCGTTTATCAGGTGAGGCTGTAGCCATCAGTGAGTTAGTCCATAGTTACTCCATAGAGAAGACTAGGCACCTGTAGTGTGAACATGCCTGGAGTGAGTATTCCAGCCTCCACGACTCCATTAGTGCGGTAAAAGGGCTGTGGGGGTCGTGTTACCCTTTCCCACCTGGCTATGAATGTGTGTAGGATGGCTCATGAATGGCTGTTGCTCTTCCAGCAGAGAAGGTATGCAAGGGTAGGGGTATTTTTACCAAAGGCATTTCCTTTCTTTCTTTACACAGTGTGTATAAACAACTGCAGGAATACATGGATGGTGAAAGGGCAGGAGAATGTTCTGCAGGAGGCAAAGGAAGCCCATCAGTACTTGACAGCTCTTCCTCTGAAAAAATTGCTAACCTTCCTGAGGGCACAGCGGCACTGACAAGAGCAAGTACGATCCTCCACCGTGGTGGAGGCAATAGGGACAAAACACCGTGGCCTGTAGGATAATGATAACCCATCAACTGAAAACACGGTTTGAGGGGTGAGGAAAGTGAGAACAGAATAAGCACTCAGAGCAGCGTTGCACTTCTTATCTCCTCTGTAGGTGTCTTGCCCGCGGCAGGAGCAGGAGAAGAAGAAGACGATGACTCCCCTTTTCATTCTGAGGTAGAATCACAGAATCATTTAGGTTGGAAAAGACCCCGAGGACTGAGTCCAACCATGAAGCTCAATCTCTTTCGGGTAGTGAGGGCCCCAAAACTGAGCAGTGGACTCGAGGTGCGGCACCATCTCTTCCCTAGTCCTTCTAGCCACACTGTTGCTGAGACCAGCCATGATGCCATTGGCCTTCTTGGCCACCTGGGCACACCTGGTCATATACGGCCAGCTGTCAACCAACACCCCCGCATCCTTTTCCTCCAGGTAGCTTTCCAGATGCTCTTCCTCTTCTCTGAGGGAAGCAGTGGGGGCCCATTGGGCTCACTTGCCTTTGGGCTTGTTTCCCTCCACTGCTGCTTCCGCCACACGCTCATAACTCAGACTTTGACATGCCGGTGCTTATCAGCCCGCTGAAGTGGGAGCTTTGTGCGTGGAAACGGGCCGAGAAGGAGTCTCTGCCAGTTCTCCCGCATGTCTTACAAATTACGCAGATGGATTTGGAAGATCTGAAGACACTGTCGGCCGGCGTGCTGCTTCCAGGTGCAGGCAGACACAAAGTGTTGGCGCAGTCCGCTCCAGAGAAGCGCACCTATGGTAATTTCCTCATGCACTCCCTGGTTACCTTTGCAAGCTTCTCCAGAGTGAAGCGGGTGGGGAAAAGCAGAGTGAAATAAGCACTCACAGCAGCGTTGCGCTTCTTATCTCCTCTGTAGGTGTCTTGCCCGCGGCAGGAGCAGGAGAAGAAGAAGACGATGACTCCCCTTTTCATTCCGAGGTAGAATCACAGAATCATAGAATCATTTAGGTTGGAAAAGACCCCGAGGACTGAGTCCAACCATAAAGCTAACACTGCCAAGCCCACCTGTACACTCACTCCCTAGCGCCACGACTACACGTCTTCTAAATCCCTCCAGGGATGGTGATGCAACCACCTCCTTGGGCAACCCGTTGCAGTACTTGACAACCCTTCCAGTGAAGAAATGTTTCCTAAGATCCAATCTCAACCTCCCCTGGTGCAACTTGGGGCCGAAGAACAAAAGGTAGATCTTGACTCCTTTTCTGACAATAAGGTACTTTCTCTTTGAGAGGTAATACATTACCTGTGGTAGGTCAAGCCCCAGTGCTGAAATCAGTGTGATGCTGCAGTGTTGCTGGGAATTCTTTTCTCCACTATCTGTCTGTGTTCTGCCTTGCTCATTTGTGAAACCTGAGATAGAACTGCTCCAGATAAAGAAGAAGAATGGTTCATCTCAAGCAGATTGTCAGGGTAAGAGGTGACTTTACTAGAGGCTGATGCAGACACGCCTAAATACAGCCTCTCAGTGTATGGAGAGCTGTTCTTGCTACCGAGTTCATTTTAGAGTGCTGCTGCTTGGACCTTATTGAATCTCGACCTGAAGAGTATTTCAGACCTCATCTTCTTCCCATTGTGAAGCTGAAGGGATGCATAGAGTGAGACAGCGAGTTAGAAAAAAGCATGTGCGCAGACACTCAGCCTATGTTCCAAGGAGACGAATCCTTAAGCTTTGTCTGTGCATTGGGAAAGAGTAAGTCTCATGAAGAGCTTCCAATAGTTTGGGTCTGCTCAGCTGAGACAGATGCCTTTAGATGCCTGCTAGTGTCGGCCAAAATCTCTTATCTTTGAATTTACTGAGTCATAGAAGCATAGAATGATTTGAGTTGGAAGTGTCCTTTAAAGACCATCTAGTCCAAGCCTCTGCTGTGGGCAGGGCCTTCTTCCACTAGATCAGGTTGCTCAGAGCCCCATCCAACCTACTTTGAACACTTCCATGGATGGGGCATCCCCAGATACTCCGGACAACCCGGTCCAGTGTCCCAACACCCTCATTGCAAAGAATTTCTTCTTTATGTCTAATCTAAATCTGTCCTCTTTCTGTTTAAAACCATTGCCCCTTGTCCTGTCTCTACAGGCCTTAGTGAAAAGTCTTTCTCCGTCATGCTCTATTGAAAGGCTGCAGTAAGGTCCCCAGTAAGGTCCCCCCAGAGCCTGCTCTTCCCCAGGCTGAACAACCCCAACTTTCTCAGCCTGTCTTCATTGGAGAGTTGTTCCAGTGCTCTGAACATTTTCATGGCCCTCCTCTGGACCCGCTCTAACAGGTCAATGTCTTCCTTGTGCTGGGGGCCCCACAGCTGGACACAGCACTGCAGCTGGGGTCTCACCAGAGCAGAGCAGAGCAGAAGGGGAGAATCACCTCCCTCAACTGCTGGCCAACCAGAAAACCAATCCAATATCATCCCATGAGGAAAGGCACCTCTCATGTTGGCATCTTCTTACTGATTTCTCCATACTCTGTTTCTTTAGAGATGGGTCAGGCAGCTGCAGCAGGAGCTTGCCAATGCTCTCAAAAAGAACTCCCTGGCAGAAGCTTCACTTGAAGCTAAGAAGCGCTACAGCAGGAAGTTGCAGAAACAGAAACGGCAGTTGCAGGAGGAACTGGACAGGTCTAAAGCGAAGGTATGGGGAACGCCTGTCTCTTGTCCCTTGGCAGGGGGCCCAGGCCTTTTTTTGTAGCAAACCAGAGTGGGATCCTTTGTTGGGGTATTTTGTGTAACCCAGGGCGGTTCAGTGTGTGGCTAGCTGTGATAAGGGGGCTGGGAGGGAACAGCACTGCTGTCTTTGGTGCCTGACTGTTTGCACTGCTTGAAGTAACAGCGGAGGGGTGTGCTAAGGCAGTCTGAGTACACTAGACAACTTTGCCACAGGCGTAGGTTGAGTGACACGGAAGTGAATCGCCTTGTTCTATAAGCCAGGCACCTACAATTAGAAAGGTCATAAACCATGAAGCCGCTTTGTCCTTAATCGGAGAAGAGCGTGTGTATTCCTTTCAAAAAGCTGCTTCTGAGGCATGTGTATTTGCTTCTTCTCTTGGGCTTGGCAAAGCAGAGTGTGTGCTGAAGGAGAAAGAGTAGGCATACTGGAGTGTTGCCGTGGTGCTCTTCTGAATTCCCTCGTCATGTCATCATTGTTGCAAAGTCACTTCAGTAGCAGGAGGAGCTTCGAACCGGGGTAGAGTAGCCAACAGCGTGTCTACAGAGACTGTTCGGAGTCCTTCAGAGAGGAGGAGTGTTGTGGCAGCATTTAGGAAACACTGTCGGAAATCAACATAGACGCAGGAGAGGGGCCAGTATAAAGGATGAAGCAGCAGCATGGGTTTTGAGAGTTGATGTGAGAGTCAAAGCAGACTACTCATCAACCCTAAGCTGACTACCGGCAATTCTTGCTGTGGTTTGACAGCTGCAGGAACTGAAAGAACAGTGTATCTGGACTGAGTGTTACGCCAAGTCCCTGAAGACTGCCATCAAGAACAAGAAGAGGGAACTAACAACGTTCAGGAAACTGCAGGGCCTTCTGGTCACGTCTTCTGGAAATGCGGCTGTCCCAGAGCTGGAAAAACACGTGCAACAGTAAGGAAGTAACGGAGTGGAGGCAAGGCTTTGCTTTCTGCCACTGTGTGAAAACAACAGGACTGTCTTCTTGCCTCCCAGCAAGATGATAATACGCGATTTTCAGAGATGGTTTTGTTTTAGAGGAGGTTCTTTCACACTCTTCTTTTGGGATTTGTGCTCTTGTGGACTTCTGTTATAAGACCTGTGCTTCTTTTTCAGGCTCCAATTTGGAAAGGCCAGACTGGAAGCCACAGCCAAGAAACAAGCCAAGACCATTAGAGCCCTTCGGAAAGACCTGCAAGCCTCTGCCCCAGTAAGCGAGTCAGAGCCTTCCCTTTCATGAGCTACCGAGCCTAGTTCCATATTCATGTGGGAAAACTTTAAGATGAGCTTTTCCTGGAGAGCCTAGGAGAGATCAGTTCCTCTCTTCTACTGACTACAGGCTGCTCTGAAAGTCCTGCTGGTCTGCTCCCCAGCCTTCTGGCTTTGAGAGTTTTCCCATGAGAGTACAGCGTCCTATGCAATGCCATCTTTGTTAAGGAGCTGACAGTAAGGCACTGGCTTAAGTATTACCTGCTTCAGACCAGTCGTGAGGTGGAGACCTCAGGCCACGCTTCAGTCATGCCGCAGAGGGATTCGGTACCTTTGGTTGCAGATCTTGCTCCGCTCTGGTGGTGCTGAGCCCTTCATCCTGAAGGCCTGACAGGCACCATCAGTCTGTGACAGGAATTCTTCACTTGCCTGTACTCTGGTCACCTTCCCGTTTTGTGACTGTGGATTCCTGGGCCAGAAGGTGTAGGTCTACAGTGCAAGGAGAAGACCTCCAGAGATGGAAATCCACAAGTGATAAGGGAACAGCACCTCCGTAGGCAGCATTTTGCGGGCATGGGTGGCGCTGCGGGGCAAGCAAACACTGCGTTACACTGATGCTGGCGAGAGAAGAAGAAAGGCTGCGAGCTGCGACCTTCAGTCACGAAGGTCCTGCCGTAACTTCCTTTTTCTTCTTTTAATGCTGCTGTAGGCTCCTAATGGTCTGGAGCACTTAACTGGCTTTGCGACAAGAAGAAACATCATGCTGGCGGAAGAACGTAGCAGGCATGGCTTTTCAGTGCTTTTTAAAGAAACACCATGATGAGCAGAAGTCAAGCTTTACTGAACTGTAATGCAAAAGCACGTACATAACCGTTTGGGACCAAATTCAAGGCTCACAGTTGATCTTGCAAGGTGCTCCTGTGAGCCTGTGGTTTTAAAAAGTTGCAAAAGGCCTTGCCAGTGCTGGCTGCCCACAGTTCTCCTGGGCGGGAAGAAAAGTCTTGCCTTCCTCTGTTCAGGTAAACTTTGGGCACTCCAGGAGGTGTATGCCACTGGAGGGCGGGCCGGTCTCAGTAATGCCCGGCCGGTCAAGCGCGTTACAGATGCAGCAAGCCATGGCTGTGCTGCTTATATGTAAGAGAACACGAGAAAGGCTGATCGGTGCTTTGCTTCACACTTTCCTTGCTCGTTGGCTGTGCAGGTTGAAGACGCTTCTGGCAGAAGCTCAGATGAAGCTGACAGCATATGCAGGGCGAGAGAGGGAGTCCCAGCTCAGCTTCCAGCGAGAATTGAAGAAGAGCCCTTCTGAGGTGAGTGACCAATGAAGTTTGTAAACTAGAAAGAAAGGTGAGCTCAGGTTGGTTTGGTGGATTTCAGGTGAATATTTTTTTCTGCTGGAACCTCTGTGATTTTTTTTTTAATTATTATTTTTTACCTTTTTTTTGCATATTGCTAATTACCGGTTGGCTGCATTTTGCAGTTGATTGACTTCTCTTGATGCTCGGGGCTGCTGTTGTAGCAATAGAAGATAATGATGTTGATGAACGTGGATGTAGTTCTCATGATGCACAAAACCCATGAGCCAGGAGTCCCAGCAGGGCTGCTGAGTTCAGTGGCCTCACGGACCAGGATGCAGTCCCTGGGGCCCCGAGCAAGAAGAGCGGAGCTGGTCACCATACGCTGAAATTTTTATACATTTTATTACTCTTGTCAACAGGTGACAAAGGCAGTCTCAGTGTTCCAGTTCCATACGGATTTCCACACAGGTAACTTTAGAGCTCTCTCAAAGAGAGTTCCCTTTGTTTTCCCACCTACAAGTTGGTGACATTTCCCAACAGCTAGAGATGCAGTTGAAGAAACGCATGCCGCCAGCAAGAACAAACCAGGACCTGTGAGAACAGCTGTCCGCTCTGCGTGGGACTGAGGATGAAGTCAGAAGTCGTTGGGAGACGACAGTGGTGGGTCACAGCCAAATAGAGCAGTCTGTAAGCGAGGGGAGAAAGAGCTGGACAAGACATAAGGCAAAAAATGCAAGAAGTTGATCCATATCTCCATGAAACGCAATTTTCCACGTGTCTGTAGGCCGTAGGCTGTAACTTTGTTGTTGACACGTTTGCATTTGGTTGTCAGTATCTGGCTCTGCGCATTAGCGTTGTACTTCCAGGATCCACTTTCCAGTGCTGCCTTTGGCCCAGCCTGCTGTAAAACTAACACACAGCCTCTTCTTTTCCTGCCGTTCCCCAGTCACAGCTGATCCTCCAGCACTGTGAGCGGTGGAAGATGCGGGAGCAGAGGAAGTGCCAGAAAACAGAGTGCTCACAGGGAGATGAACGAAGCCTGGAAACCTTTGCCTTCCACCTTGTGCAGCCACTGCCCTCTGCATCTAATTGCAGGTGTTCTGTTGCAGCTTGGTAGTTAATAAACTCTGTCGCCTAGTGCACGTCTTAGTTTTGTTGCACAGTTGGAGCGCTTCGGGCCTGGCGGGTTCGGGTGAGTGGAGTCCTGCTTTTGAAGGCTCACTCAGGCTCTCTTCCCATGCAGGCAGCTAGCACATCTCCCTCTGCCCTCGCTCTGAACGCGGTATGGTGTCACTTCCTAGCCCACGCAGAAGCTATTGGATAGCATTTAGTAAAAAGCCTTACACTGCAAGCTGGCAACTTTTACCTACGTACTGCAGAGCTTACGCTGAACTATTAGTTTGTTGCAGGAGGGAAGGCCCCAAATCCAGTCTAAACTAGAAAGGTAAAAGACAGCCGCATCCACCAGCAGAAGCTGCATCCTCGAGGCCAGAAGAGGAACAGCCTGCCTGGAGACAGAGAAAGGATTCAAAGAGGAATAAGGAGACCCCAGACCCAGCTGTTACTAATGGACCAAACAATTGCGTGAGGGGCGGGGAACTGTAAGGGTCTCATTGCCCTGAGATTCTTTTGTTCGGGGTCCCTTTCCAGAGGCACGCAGCTGGAGCTGTTCTTCACCGCTGTGCCACTCAGTAAACGCGTCTGGCGTACGTCGTGTCAGATTCTGCTTCAGGAAAGAAGTGGAGCCCGAGGGAAGAGGAAGCGTGTGTGCGTGCGCACGAGGAGCCAAAAGGGGCAGCTGTCTGCTCCCGGGAGTCACCCGCTGCACAGGGATTCCGCTCCAAGCGGTTAAAGTCTTGGGTGGTGCGTGCGTGACTCCTCGGCTGATGTGTGAAGGCTCGGGCAGCAGCTTCTCCCTTAACAAATGAAAATCAGTCCTGCAGATACTTCCGAGGGGGAGCACACATCTGCGTCCTTTCCCTCTGGGGAGACCTGGACCATGATTGTGCTCAGATCAGGGACTAGCGCTGAGCTACAGCTCATGATCAGTTACCAAACTCTTCCTGCCTTTTAGAGCAATCTCCCAGGTGGGCAAGCTTCCGGTAGCCACGCAACTTTTGCGGATCCCATGGGGATCTGATGGATTTGCAGCCTGCCAAGGGGCAAGGTGTGAAGAAGGGGGCACAAGCTGGCACAGGGGGAGGTGAGAGACAGGTGGCAGGGAGCAGTGCAAGTGTGCTGCTCCCTCAGGGGTGGGCAGTTAAGGGGGGGTCCCATGGTCAGCAGGGCAGGGCCTAGCCTGGCCTACGCAAGGGAGGGGAGCAGGGCGGTCCCAGGGCAGGCAGCCGAGAGCCCAAAGGAACAAACAAGTGCCTGGTGAGGCAGCAGGACAAGCCAGGAACTCAGGCCAGGCCTGCGGGTCAGCCCCAGGGCTGAGGTTCAGGCCGGCCCAGTGGTGGCAAGGCAGGGCCACAGGGAGGCCAAGGACTGGCCAGGGCCTGGAGCAGAGGTCTGTGGCCAGGCACAGCTGAGACAGAGCTGGAGACAGGGACACCGTGACAGAGCGCAGGCTTCTGCCTACCCCTCAGTGGGTCTGCTGGGCCCACGGGTTGGAGGTCCCAGGGACCTGGGGTGGGGCTGGAGGCCCCAGCCCAGCCTGCTGGTGGCTTGTGCCAGGCGGGTTCTAGAGCCTCCGTGCTTCGAGATGCTCCAAACTGGACATGGCCCTGCACAGTCGGACCTGGCTGACCCTGCTTTGAGTAAGGTGGGGGCAAACTAGATGGACAAGATGAGGCCTCTTCCAGCCTGGATGATACTGTACTTTCAAGGCACAAACGTCCTCAGTGATCCCGAAATCTCATGCTGCGTGCAACAGCCAGGAAACTGCAGACTGTATCCAGCAGCTCCAGGCACCAAGATGGCAACAACCTTCTCAGACACCAAGTCCTGTTGTGAGGTGTGATGCCACTAGTGAAGAATGGCCGTAGAGTTAGCCAAGTGAATCTTGATTTCCAGCCCCCACTTTGAGACCCAGAAGTGGAGAACCACCATGATGCTCCAGGTCAGGCTGGGTAGCAGTGGAAGCTGGCAGCTATGCAAGGGGCCACCTGGCCCAGTCCCCATGTCCCCAAGGAGGTGCTCACTAGACGTTACAACTTTGACAAGACACTCTTTGCAAATACACCAAAGCATACTTGGCATAATGGTCTACCTCCTCTCTGGGTCATCACCCTTCACGTTGGTGAGTGTTAACAGATGTCCAGGCTCTAAAACCAAAATGGCCTTTGGAACATACTAAAGGAGTCTTCAAACAGTAAACTGGACCTGTTCTTCACATAACTGAGAGCTCTGTCAACAGTACTGTACAAGGACATAAGCAGCAGTAAGCTCTGTGGCGATGTATAAGCAGGTGAAACCCGGCTGCTCAGCAGTCCATTCAAAGACGACGCAATACCTGGGCGCAGCAATTGCCCGGATGCTGGGGGGAGGTGCAGGAGGAGCCAGCTCCAGTGACCGAGAGCACTACACAGGACCAGACTGGGTCTGGCCCTCCCTCCTCCTATCCACCATCAAGTAGCTGCCAAGCATTGTGTAGCTTTGGAACTTCAGCACACGCTTTTCAAGAAGTCTGACTCAGGATCTCTCCTCTAGCTGGTAGCAGATATCACAAGGGAACATCATACATCCAAACAAATGCAGCTGGTTTTGTTCCTCAGTGTCTTGTACCGGTTCCCCCCCGAGTGGGAGTGACAGTGACAGTGCTGGAAGCACAAGGGTCTTTTCTCCATGCAGGAGACTTTCTTGGCACATCACTGCACCAGCCATCCTTCATGTTCTGCAGCAACAACCAAACAGCACAGAAATCAAGTGCAAGGGAATAGTTTCTGTTTTGTGGAAAAAAAACCCCAAAACAAACAACACAGAGAAATCAAAAGCACAACAACAAATGCTACGCCAAGAGAATACTCTGGTTTTGCACCGGCCTTTCCAGTCTGAGCCACCTTATTCCCATGCACTGTGCCCCGGGGACCGCCCCCCATCCCGAGAGGGAAGCGCAGGGAAGCGCAGGGCAGCCGTGGCCTAGCCGTGGCCTAGCCGTGGCCTAGCCGTGGCCTAGCCGTGGCCTAGCCGTGCCCGCGCAGCCCGTCACTCCGAGCCCTCTGCCTCGCTGCCCCGTGAGCGCAGCCGAGCAGCAAAACAACCCCAACCCCGCCCCCCAACGCCAAGTCCCGACAGGACGCGGTGCGCGATCGGGCAGGCCGGCAGCCAGCCGGGCGGGCCGCGCAGGCGGGACCGGGCTCCGGGGGCACGGGCAGCTCCAGCGGGCTGGCGCCGGGCCGGGCGCAGCTCCCGCAGCAGCGGTGGGGAGGTGGCACGGGGCGACGCTTTGCTGCACGTTCGGTGGTTTGTCCGCAGCCCCGCCCGTGGCCACCCCTGGCGTTCGGTGCTCCCTAATGCCACCTCGCGCAGGGGGACGCTCCCTCCTGTTGTCCCAAGGCTGGGTTCTGCGCCCGCTGTGCGGTGAAGCCATCCACACACGGAGTTGAGATGCGTGTTTATTGCACGTCTGCGCAGAGATGGGTGCTGGGTGGTAACTCTGCAAAGCAGCACCCCTCCTGAGAAATAAGCCGGGTCCTGTATACCAAATAATAACAGAGAAGAAACCACCACAGTGAATCACACACTGGGCTGGGTTGGAGAGGACCTTAAAGCCCATCTAGTTCCAACCTCCCTGCCGTGGGCAGGGACACCCTCCACTAGGGCAGGTTGCTCCAAGCCTCATCCAGCCTGGCCTTGAACACTCCCAGGGATGGGGCACCCACAGCTTCTCTGGGCAGCCTGTCCCAGTGCCTCATCACCCTCTCCGGGAACATCTTCTTCCTGGTATCTAAATCTCCCCGCTTTCAATTTAAACCTGTTACCCCTTGTCCTGTCACTACAGGCCCTTGTAAAAAGTCCCTCCCCCCCCCCCCAGCTTCCTGGTAGCCCCTTCAGGCACTGGCAGGGGCTGTAAGGTCTCCCCGGAGCCTTCTCTTCTCCAGGCTGAACTAGCCCAGCTCTCTCAGCCTGTCCCCATGGCAGAGGGGCTCCAGCCCTCGGAGCATCTTCGTGGTCTCCTCTGGACTCTCTCCAACCGGTCGATACCCGTCTTACGCTGAGGGCCCCACAGCTGGGCACAGCACTCCAGGTGGGGTCTCACGGGAGCAGAGTAGAGGGGGAGAAGCCCCTCCCTGGCCCTGCTGGCCACGCTGCTCTGGGTACAGCCCAGGACACGGCTGGCTTTCCGGGCTGCCGGCGCACACTGCCGGCTCATGCCCAGCGAATGAGGAGCCAGCCCTTCCCTACCCCTGTGACGCGCCCCCTGTGACGCGCCCACTGTGACGTCCGGCGCGCGCTGGCCACTGCCGCCCCCTGCAGGTGCCGGCGTTCAGTGCTGCCGCCGCCTTTGGCCGGGACTGAGCTCCGTACGCTCGCCCCGCGCTCTCCCTCACCGCTTCCCCGCTTCCCCGCCCGGGGCGCGGCAGGGCCCGCCGCAGCATGCAGAGGCTCATCGGGCTCCTCAGGAGGGTGCGGGCGCCGCCGCCGCCCGGCAGCGCTCCCGCGGCCTGCGCCGCCCACGTCTCCGAGCTCCGGGAGAAGGGCTGGAGCGAGCTGCACAGCGCGGCCGCCAGCGGTGACCTGGCCCGGCTGCAGCGAGACTGGTGGCTCAAGAAGCTCCGCATCAACGGGCGCGACGCGAATCGGCAGTAAGGGGCGGGCAGTGCCCGCAGCAAAGCCTCCGCCCGCTCCGGCCGGAGCCCCGCACGGTCGCGAGCACCCTCGGAGCAGGGCCGGCCGCACAGCGCTGGCCTTGCCGGAGCCTGCCCGAGCTGGGACAGGATGCCCTGCTCTGCCCTGCCCTGCCCTGCCCGCCTGGTCCCGGTGGAGCCCAGCGGGCCTTCGTCCGGGCAGAGCGTTGCCAGACTGAGCAGCTGGCTGGAGCAGGGCGTGGATTCAAAGACACACACGGCACAGACTCCCCGTTGCTCTTAGAAATCCCCTCCCCTCCGTGTCCAGGACACAGCTGGCGCGGAGGGCAAACCTTAAGCAGACTCTGCAGGCTCCGTAGATCTAATGTAGCCGCCCCCCCGGCTCCGGGCTGCCGAGACACGGTCTGCTTTGCTGTGCGCGGTGGCTGGGCAGTCCTGCAGATTCAGGAAACGCTTCCTGACTCAACAGATGTGCTGGGGTTTTTTTCCTAGCCGCTCCCAGGTTTTGGGTGTGCAACTGCTGCCACCAGCTCTGGCGCAAGAAAGTTGGCTTTTGGCTTTGGTTGGTTTTTTTTTTTTTACCAGTGCAGGCTTGTGGCCCTACGCGTCGGGTAGCGCAGCCTGAACCGATGTCTTCAGCTGTCTGTTAATGGAATATGTGTCATTTCTAGGACACCTCTGCATCTTGCTTGTGTGAACGGCCATGCAGATGTTGTTCGATTTCTAGTAGGAAAGAAGTGCAAGCTAAACCCTCGTGACAAATACCAGAAATCGCCACTGATGAAGGTACGTGGAATATTGTATCATAGAACCTTTCAGGTTGGAAAAGACCCTTAGGATCATCAAGTCCAACCATTAACCCAGCAGTGCCAAGTCCACCACTAAACCGTGTCCCTGAGCACCACATCCACATGTCTCTTAAATCCCTCCCGAGATGGTGACTCCACCTTATCCCCGGGGCAGCCCGTTCCAATGCCTAACGACCCTTTCCTTGAAGAAATGTTTCCTAATATCCTAATATCCAATCTAAACCTCCCCTGGCACAACTTGAGGCCGTTTCCTCTTGTCCCATCACTTGTCACTTGGGACACCACCACCCCCCGTACCCTCCTTTCAGGTAGCTGTAGAGAGCGATAAGGGCTCCCCTGAGCCTCCTCTTCTCCAGGCTGAACTAGCCCAGCTCCCTCAGCCGCTCCTCACAGGACTTCTGTTATGCTGTTGTATGTTGGGCTTATCGATTATGCACTAGCAATGCAGACCTTGCAGGATTCTTTATGTAGGCCTGTGTAGAAACACATATGTTGTAGTCAGTGGGGAAGAGGCATACGTTGCCTCATCTTTGAATACTGGGAAGATGCGGGAGTTCTGATAGAGAGAAACTAGGTGTTGGAAGTTTTTCCTCCTTTGTGTCTTGTTTCCAGGCAGTAGAGTCCCAGCACAAAGACTGTGCGACTATTCTGATGGAGCACGGTGCCCACCCTGACTTCAGAGGTGCTAACGGCAACACTGCCCTTCACCTGGCTGTCTGCATTTCCAGCAGGCCTCTAGTGGAGCTGTTACTTGAGCACAATGCTCATATTGATGCTCAGAACGACGTAAGCTTGGACTTTGAGTAAGGCTCCTCTTCCCAAAACTTGCTTGACTTTTCTGTGTGATTCTAAGGGAGACTATTTCTCCTTTCAGTTGGGATACACTCCACTTGCTGTTGCCATCAACAACCACCAGGAAGACATGGTCGAGTTCCTCCTTCAAAAAGGAGCTGACGTGCACGTGCGAGATAGGCATCAAAGGTGAAGGGTTTGTCCAAAGTGTGCGTGGGACTCCTTAGCATTGTTCAGATTGAACTGACGGGAGGCATAGGAATGAGCTTTGAAAAAGAATCAGGAGCTGCCCAGAAGGAGCTCCTTCAGTATGACTTGTGAAAGCTGACCCACACTCAGGGGCTTTCTTACCTCAGGGCAGGATTTCTGCACTGGGGACTGCAAGAAAGCATTGGCTGTGGTGCCACACGCACGGCACACATACCCTGAGTCTGCTCTGGACAGGTGGTGGGCCTGGAGACCTCCAAAGCTCCCGCCAACCTCAATTCTCCAGCACTTCCATGTGTTTGTCTGTGCTTTCGCTCTGCCTGTAGAAGAGTGGAAACGAATTGCCTGGGAAGCAAAGAGGGTCTGAAGTAATGGCAATGCAATGTCCACAGAAGCTGATGTATTTGTTATCTCTTGGATGCTTTAGGACCCTTCCTATGGTTGCTGCTGTTGCTGGCAATATGAATATAATGCAACTTCTTCTTCGGCATGGTGCTGATCTTCATGAGAAAGACAGGTTTGGCTGCACAGTCCTGTTTTATGCCCATGCGTCTCCACAGGATGAGTAAGTGTTTTACGTCCTTGTTAGAGCAGCTGCATTGTCAGAATGTCTGTGCTGATGTATGGCCCTTTTTGGTAACGTCACTGGGGTTTAATGAGGTGTTGAGAGCTTTGTTGAACCTGGGCTGAGGGACATCTTCTGAGGCATCTCTTTTCTGTGTCAAGAGCGGATTTGGAAGTTGAGGAAAACTTCCCCTGACAGTTCTAAGAATTCACCTCTGTGCTGCCAAGCTCTGCTCAACTCAACTGACTGTCAACTACCTGCCTTTTGTTCCACAAGGGATCTAACTGATATCCCCCGAGTTAAACTCTTCAGTGGTTTTCCTCCTCTCGTGGGTAGCTTTGAACTCCTGGCCGTTCCTTCGCTAAGGTGTGCTTAACGGCTAGGCTGAAGGAAATAGCCCCCTTTCCGAGCGATGGGTGAATGAAGGGCATTATGCCTACGAGCATGCCTGGGCTAGCCATAAACACCTGCCCGTGACCTCTTGTCACTGGATCTCCGTTTCTTCTCCTCCTGCTCCTTCTGTCAGCCTGTATCGATGGGAAGCAGGAGAGAGGGGAGGTGCCTGGGTAAACTGTGGAGTAAAAACTGCTTTAGGAATAACGCACGTTTCAGGATTGCTCTAGCAAAACAAGATGTTCATTCCTTCCCTCCCTCCAGGCTTCTGGCAGAGTATCAGTGTTGCACTAATGCACCATTTTGCGTAGAAGCCTTGGTCTGGAGCACATTTTTAATACTTTGTTTGTTTGGGATTTTGGTTTGGTTTTAGTCTGCTTATGAAGCAAACCTGAAGGTGGTCTCTCTCCGGAGCCACAGCTGACCCTCTGCCACTGTTCCTAGAAGACAACACCTACGCAATGTAGTTAACCCCTGCTTGGAATGCAACCACAGTCTTTGTGGGCCTCGATATCCCACTCAGGAGTTCTCTAAACTCTCAGGTCCTCAGACTAACCATGGGAATTTCTGAAGCCCTTCAGACTCAGACCTGGGTTTCAGGAGACGTCACCCCAGCTTGACGTGAAGAGTTGCTGCAGGATTAGTATCGCATCCCCCTGAGGTGGAAGTCTTGTAGTTAGATGTCAGTCTGCCACACAGCATGTAAATCTCACTGGCCCTCCAGAGGGAGAGGGCGTTTATCAGGTGAGGCTGTAGCCATCAGTGAGTTACTCCATAGTTACTCCATAGAGAAGACTAGGCACCTGTAGTGTGAACATGCCTGGAGTGAGTATTCCAGCCTCCACGACTCCATTAGTGCGGTAAAAGGGCTGTGGGGGTCGTGTTACCCTTTCCCACCTGGCTATGAATGTGTGTAGGATGGCTCATGAATGGCTGTTGCTCTTCCAGCAGAGAAGGTATGCAAGGGTAGGGGTATTTTTACCAAAGGCATTTCCTTTCTTTCTTTACACAGTGTGTATAAACAACTGCAGGAATACATGGATGGTGAAAGGGCAGGAGAATGTTCTGCAGGAGGCAAAGGAAGCCCATCAGTACTTGACAGCTCTTCCTCTGAAAAAATTGCTAACCTTCCTGAGGGCACAGCGGCACTGACAACAGCAAGTACGATCCTCCACCGTGGTGGAGGCAATAGGGACAAAACACCGTGGCGTGTAGGATAATGATAACCCATCAACTGAAAACACGGTTTGAGGGGTGAGGAAAGTGAGAACAGAATAAGCACTCAGAGCAGCGTTGCACTTCTTATCTCCTCTGTAGGTGTCTTGCCCGCGGCAGGAGCAGGAGAAGAAGAAGACGATGACTCCCCTTTTCATTCCGAGGTAGAATCACAGAATCATTTAGGTTGGAAAAGACCCCGAGGACTGAGTCCAACCATGAAGCTCAATCTCTTTCGGGTAGTGAGGGCCCCAAAACTGAGCAGTGGACTCGAGGTGCGGCCTCACCGGTACTGCGTACAGGGGCACCATCTCTTCCCTAGTCCTTCTAGCCACACTGTTGCTGAGACCAGCCATGATGCCATTGGCCTTCTTGGCCACCTGGGCACACCTGGTCATATACGGCCAGCTGTCAACCAACACCCCCGCATCCTTTTCCTCCAGGTAGCTTTCCAGATGCTCTTCCTCTTCTCTGAGGGAAGCAGTGGGGGCCCATTGGGCTCACTTGCCTTTGGGCTTGTTTCCCTCCACTGCTGCTTCCGCCACACGCTCATAACTCAGACTTTGACATGCCGGTGCTTATCAGCCCGCTGAAGTGGGAGCTTTGTGCGTGGAAACGGGCCGAGAAGGAGTCTCTGCCAGTTCTCCCGCATGTCTTACAAATTACGCAGATGGATTTGGAAGATCTGAAGACACCGTCGGCCGGCGTGCTGCTTCCAGGTGCAGGCGGACACAAAGTGTTGGTGCAGTCCGCTCCAGAGAAGCGCACCTATGGTAATTTCCTCATGCACTCCCTGGTTACCTTTGCAAGCTTCTCCAGAGTGAAGCGGGTGGGGAAAAGCAGAGTGAAATAAGCACTCAGAGCAGCGTTGCGCTTCTTATCTCCTCTGTAGGTGTCTTGCCCGCGGCAGGAGCAGGAGAAGAAGAAGACGATGACTCCCCTTTTCATTCCGAGGTAGAATCACAGAATCATTTAGGTTGGAAAAGACCCCGAGGACTGAGTCCAACCATGACGCTCAATCTCTTTCGGGTAGTGAGGGCCCCAAAACTGAGCAGTGGACTCGAGGTGCGGCCTCACCGGTACTGCGTACAGGGGCACCATCTCTTCCCTAGTCCTTCTAGCCACACTGTTGCTGAGACCAGCCATGATGCCATTGGCCTTCTTGGCCACCTGGGCACACCTGGTCATATACGGCCAGCTGTCAACCAACACCCCCGCATCCTTTTCCTCCAGGTAGCTTTCCAGATGCTCTTCCTCTTCTCTGAGGGAAGCAGTGGGGGCCCATTGGGCTCACTTGCCTTTGGGCTTGTTTCCCTCCACTGCTGCTTCCGCCACACGCTCATAACTCAGACTTTGACATGCCGGTGCTTATCAGCCCGCTGAAGTGGGAGCTTTGTGCGTGGAAACGGGCCGAGAAGGAGTCTCTGCCAGTTCTCCCGCATGTCTTACAAATTACGCAGATGGATTTGGAAGATCTGAAGACACCGTCGGCCGGCGTGCTGCTTCCAGGTGCAGGCGGACACAAAGTGTTGGTGCAGTCCGCTCCAGAGAAGCGCACCTATGGTAATTTCCTCATGCACTCCCTGGTTACCTTTGCAAGCTTCTCCAGAGTGAAGCGGGTGGGGAAAAGCAGAGTGAAATAAGCACTCAGAGCAGCGTTGCGCTTCTTATCTCCTCTGTAGGTGTCTTGCCCGCGGCAGGAGCAGGAGAAGAAGAAGACGATGACTCCCCTTTTCATTCCGAGGTAGAATCACAGAATCATTTAGGTTGGAAAAGACCCCGAGGACTGAGTCCAACCATGACGCTCAATCTCTTTCGGGTAGTGAGGGCCCCAAAACTGAGCAGTGGACTCGAGGTGCGGCCTCACCGGTACTGCGTACAGGGGCACCATCTCTTCCCTAGTCCTTCTAGCCACACTGTTGCTGAGACCAGCCATGATGCCATTGGCCTTCTTGGCCACCTGGGCACACCTGGTCATATACGGCCAGCTGTCAACCAACACCCCCGCATCCTTTTCCTCCAGGTAGCTTTCCAGATGCTCTTCCTCTTCTCTGAGGGAAGCAGTGGGGGCCCATTGGGCTCACTTGCCTTTGGGCTTGTTTCCCTCCACTGCTGCTTCCGCCACACGCTCATAACTCAGACTTTGACATGCCGGTGCTTATCAGCCCGCTGAAGTGGGAGCTTTGTGCGTGGAAACGGGCCGAGAAGGAGTCTCTGCCAGTTCTCCCGCATGTCTTACAAATTACGCAGATGGATTTGGAAGATCTGAAGACACCGTCGGCCGGCGTGCTGCTTCCAGGTGCAGGCGGACACAAAGTGTTGGTGCAGTCCGCTCCAGAGAAGCGCACCTATGGTAATTTCCTCATGCACTCCCTGGTTACCTTTGCAAGCTTCTCCAGAGTGAAGCGGGTGGGGAAAAGCAGAGTGAAATAAGCACTCAGAGCAGCGTTGCGCTTCTTATCTCCTCTGTAGGTGTCTTGCCCGCGGCAGGAGCAGGAGAAGAAGAAGACGATGACTCCCCTTTTCATTCCGAGGTAGAATCACAGAATCATTTAGGTTGGAAAAGACCCCGAGGACTGAGTCCAACCATGACGCTCAATCTCTTTCGGGTAGTGAGGGCCCCAAAACTGAGCAGTGGACTCGAGGTGCGGCCTCACCGGTACTGCGTACAGGGGCACCATCTCTTCCCTAGTCCTTCTAGCCACACTGTTGCTGAGACCAGCCATGATGCCATTGGCCTTCTTGGCCACCTGGGCACACCTGGTCATATACGGCCAGCTGTCAACCAACACCCCCGCATCCTTTTCCTCCAGGTAGCTTTCCAGATGCTCTTCCTCTTCTCTGAGGGAAGCAGTGGGGGCCCATTGGGCTCACTTGCCTTTGGGCTTGTTTCCCTCCACTGCTGCTTCCGCCACACGCTCATAACTCAGACTTTGACATGCCGGTGCTTATCAGCCCGCTGAAGTGGGAGCTTTGTGCGTGGAAACGGGCCGAGAAGGAGTCTCTGCCAGTTCTCCCGCATGTCTTACAAATTACGCAGATGGATTTGGAAGATCTGAAGACACCGTCGGCCGGCGTGCTGCTTCCAGGTGCAGGCGGACACAAAGTGTTGGCGCAGTCCACTCCAGAGAAGCGCACCTATGGTAATTTCCTCATGCACTCCCTGGTTACCTTTGCAAGCTTCTCCAGAGTGAAGCGGGTAGGGAAAAGCAGAGTGAAATAAGCACTCAGAGCAGCGTTGCGCTTCTTATCTCCTCTGTAGGTGTCTTGCCCGCGGCAGGAGCAGGAGAAAAAGAAGACGATGACTCCCCTTTTCATTCCGAGGTAGAATCACAGAATCATTTAGGTTGGAAAAGACCCCGAGGACTGAGTCCAACCATGACGCTCAATCTCTTTCGGGTAGTGAGGGCCCCAAAACTGAGCAGTGGACTCGAGGTGCGGCCTCACCGGTACTGCGTACAGGGGCACCATCTCTTCCCTAGTCCTTCTAGCCACACTGTTGCTGAGACCAGCCATGATGCCATTGGCCTTCTTGGCCACCTGGGCACACCTGGTCATATACGGCCAGCTGTCAACCAACACCCCCGCATCCTTTTCCTCCAGGTAGCTTTCCAGATGCTCTTCCTCTTCTCTGAGGGAAGCAGTGGAGTCCCATAGGGCTCACTTGCCTTTGGGCTTGTTTCCCTCCACTGCTGCTTCCGCCACACGCTCATAACTCAGACTTTGACATGCCGGTGCTTATCAGCCCGCTGAAGTGGGAGCTTTGTGCGTGGAAACGGGCCGAGAAGGAGTCTCTGCCAGTTCTCCCGCATGTCTTACAAATTACGCAGATGGATTTGGAAGATCTGAAGACACTGTCGGCCGGCGTGCTGCTTCCAGGTGCAGGCGGACACAAAGTGTTGGCGCAGTCCACTCCAGAGAAGCGCACCTATGGTAATTTCCTCATGCACTCCCTGGTTACCTTTGCAAGCTTCTCCAGAGTGAAGCGGGTGGGGAAAAGCAGAGTGAAATAAGCACTCAGAGCAGCGTTGCGCTTCTTATCTCCTCTGTAGGTGTCTTGCCCGCGGCAGGAGCAGGAGAAAAAGAAGACGATGACTCCCCTTTTCATTCCGAGGTAGAATCACAGAATCATTTAGGTTGGAAAAGACCCCGAGGACTGAGTCCAACCATGACGCTCAATCTCTTTCGGGTAGTGAGGGCCCCAAAACTGAGCAGTGGACTCGAGGTGCGGCCTCACCGGTACTGCGTACAGGGGCACCATCTCTTCCCTAGTCCTTCTAGCCACACTGTTGCTGAGACCAGCCATGATGCCATTGGCCTTCTTGGCCACCTGGGCACACCTGGTCATATACGGCCAGCTGTCAACCAACACCCCCGCATCCTTTTCCTCCAGGTAGCTTTCCAGATGCTCTTCCTCTTCTCTGAGGGAAGCAGTGGGGGCCCATTGGGCTCACTTGCCTTTGGGCTTGTTTCCCTCCACTGCTGCTTCCGCCACACGCTCATAACTCAGACTTTGACATGCCGGTGCTTATCAGCCCGCTGAAGTGGGAGCTTTGTGCGTGGAAACGGGCCGAGAAGGAGTCTCTGCCAGTTCTCCCGCATGTCTTACAAATTACGCAGATGGATTTGGAAGATCTGAAGACACCGTCGGCCGGCGTGCTGCTTCCAGGTGCAGGCGGACACAAAGTGTTGGTGCAGTCCGCTCCAGAGAAGCGCACCTATGGTAATTTCCTCATGCACTCCCTGGTTACCTTTGCAAGCTTCTCCAGAGTGAAGCGGGTGGGGAAAAGCAGAGTGAAATAAGCACTCAGAGCAGCGTTGCGCTTCTTATCTCCTCTGTAGGTGTCTTGCCCGCGGCAGGAGCAGGAGAAAAAGAAGACGATGACTCCCCTTTTCATTCCGAGGTAGAATCACAGAATCATTTAGGTTGGAAAAGACCCCGAGGACTGAGTCCAACCATGACGCTCAATCTCTTTCGGGTAGTGAGGGCCCCAAAACTGAGCAGTGGACTCGAGGTGCGGCCTCACCGGTACTGCGTACAGGGACACCATCTCTTCCCTAGTCCTTCTAGCCACACTGTTGCTGAGACCAGCCATGATGCCATTGGCCTTCTTGGCCACCTGGGCACACCTGGTCATATACGGCCAGCTGTCAACCAACACCCCCGCATCCTTTTCCTCCAGGTAGCTTTCCAGATGCTCTTCCTCTTCTCTGAGGGAAGCAGTGGGGGCCCATTGGGCTCACTTGCCTTTGGGCTTGTTTCCCTCCACTGCTGCTTCCGCCACACGCTCATAACTCAGACTTTGACATGCCGGTGCTTATCAGCCCGCTGAAGTGGGAGCTTTGTGCGTGGAAACGGGCCGAGAAGGAGTCTCTGCCAGTTCTCCCGCATGTCTTACAAATTACGCAGATGGATTTGGAAGATCTGAAGACACTGTCGGCCGGCGTGCTGCTTCCAGGTGCAGGCGGACACAAAGTGTTGGTGCAGTCCGCTCCAGAGAAGCGCACCTATGGTAATTTCCTCATGCACTCCCTGGTTACCTTTGCAAGCTTCTCCAGAGTGAAGCGGGTGGGGAAAAGCAGAGTGAAATAAGCACTCAGAGCAGCGTTGCGCTTCTTATCTCCTCTGTAGGTGTCTTGCCCGCGGCAGGAGCAGGAGAAGAAGAAGACGATGACTCCCCTTTTCATTCCGAGGTAGAATCACAGAATCATTTAGGTTGGAAAAGACCCCGAGGACTGAGTCCAACCATGACGCTCAATCTCTTTCGGGTAGTGAGGGCCCCAAAACTGAGCAGTGGACTCGAGGTGCGGCCTCACCGGTACTGCGTACAGGGGCACCATCTCTTCCCTACTCCTTCTAGCCACACTGTTGCTGAGACCAGCCATGATGCCATTGGCCTTCTTGGCCACCTGGGCACACCTGGTCATATACGGCCAGCTGTCAACCAACACCCCCGCATCCTTTTCCTCCAGGTAGCTTTCCAGATGCTCTTCCTCTTCTCTGAGGGAAGCAGTGGAGTCCCATAGGGCTCACTTGCCTTTGGGCTTGTTTCCCTCCACTGCTGCTTCCGCCACACGCTCATAACTCAGACTTTGACATGCCGGTGCTTATCAGCCCGCTGAAGTGGGAGCTTTGTGCGTGGAAACGGGCCGAGAAGGAGTCTCTGCCAGTTCTCCCGCATGTCTTACAAATTACGCAGATGGATTTGGAAGATCTGAAGACACTGTCGGCCGGCGTGCTGCTTCCAGGTGCAGGCGGACACAAAGTGTTGGCGCAGTCCGCTCCAGAGAAGCGCACCTATGGTAATTTCCTCATGCACTCCCTGGTTACCTTTGCAAGCTTCTCCAGAGTGAAGCGGGTGGGGAAAAGCAGAGTGAAATAAGCACTCACAGCAGCGTTGCGCTTCTTATCTCCTCTGTAGGTGTCTTGCCCGCGGCAGGAGCAGGAGAAGAAGAAGACGATGACTCCCCTTTTCATTCCGAGGTAGAATCACAGAATCATTTAGGTTGGAAAAGACCCCGAGGACTGAGTCCAACCATGACGCTCAATCTCTTTCGGGTAGTGAGGGCCCCAAAACTGAGCAGTGGACTCAAGGTGCGGCCTCACCGGTACTGCGTACAGGGGCACCATCTCTTCCCTAGTCCTTCTAGCCACACTGTTGCTGAGACCAGCCATGATGCCATTGGCCTTCTTGGCCACCTGGGCACACCTGGTCATATACGGCCAGCTGTCAACCAACACCCCCGCATCCTTTTCCTCCAGGTAGCTTTCCAGATGCTCTTCCTCTTCTCTGAGGGAAGCAGTGGGGTCCCATAGGGCTCACTTGCCTTTGGGCTTGTTTCCCTCCACTGCTGCTTCCGCCACACGCTCATAACTCAGACTTTGACATGCCGGTGCTTATCAGCCCGCTGAAGTGGGAGCTTTGTGCGTGGAAACGGGCCGAGAAGGAGTCTCTGCCAGTTCTCCCGCATGTCTTACAAATTACGCAGATGGATTTGGAAGATCTGAAGACACCGTCGGCCGGCGTGCTGCTTCCAGGTGCAGGCGGACACAAAGTGTTGGTGCAGTCCGCTCCAGAGAAGCGCACCTATGGTAATTTCCTCATGCGCTCCCTGGTTACCTTTGCAAGCTTCTCCAGAGTGAAGCGGGTGGGGAAAAGCAGAGTGAAATAAGCACTCAGAGCAGCGTTACGCTTCTTATCTCCTCTGTAGGTGTCTTGCCCGCGGCAGGAGCAGGAGAAGAAGAAGACGATGACTCCCCTTTTCATTCCGAGGTAGAATCACAGAATCATTTAGGTTGGAAAAGACCCCGAGGACTGAGTCCAACCATGACGCTCAATCTCTTTCGGGTAGTGAGGGCCCCAAAACTGAGCAGTGGACTCGAGGTGCGGCCTCACCGGTACTGCGTACAGGGGCACCATCTCTTCCCTAGTCCTTCTAGCCACACTGTTGCTGAGACCAGCCATGATGCCATTGGCCTTCTTGGCCACCTGGGCACACCTGGTCATATACGGCCAGCTGTCAACCAACACCCCCGCATCCTTTTCCTCCAGGTAGCTTTCCAGATGCCCTTCCTCTTCTCTGAGGGAAGCAGTGGGGTCCCATAGGGCTCACTTGCCTTTGGGCTTGTTTCCCTCCACTGCTGCTTCCGCCACACGCTCATAACTCAGACTTTGACATGCCGGTGCTTATCAGCCCGCTGAAGTGGGAGCTTTGTGCGTGGAAACGGGCCGAGAAGGAGTCTCTGCCAGTTCTCCCGCATGTCTTACAAATTACGCAGATGGATTTGGAAGATCTGAAGACACCGTCGGCCGGCGTGCTGCTTCCAGGTGCAGGCGGACACAAAGTGTTGGCGCAGTCCACTCCAGAGAAGCGCACCTATGGTAATTTCCTCATGCACTCCCTGGTTACCTTTGCAAGCTTCTCCAGAGTGAAGCGGGTGGGGAAAAGCAGAGTGAAATAAGCACTCAGAGCAGCGTTGCGCTTCTTATCTCCTCTGTAGGTGTCTTGCCCGCGGCAGGAGCAGGAGAAAAAGAAGACGATGACTCCCCTTTTCATTCCGAGGTAGAATCACAGAATCATTTAGGTTGGAAAAGACCCTGAGGACTGAGTCCAACCATGAAGCTCAATCTCTTTCGGGTAGTGAGGGCCCCAAAACTGAGCAGTGGACTCGAGGTGCGGCCTCACCGGTACTGCGTACAGGGACACCATCTCTTCCCTAGTCCTTCTAGCCACACTGTTGCTGAGACCAGCCATGATGCCATTGGCCTTCTTGGCCACCTGGGCACACCTGGTCATATACGGCCAGCTGTCAACCAACACCCCCGCATCCTTTTCCTCCAGGTAGCTTTCCAGATGCTCTTCCTCTTCTCTGAGGGAAGCAGTGGGGGCCCATTGGGCTCACTTGCCTTTGGGCTTGTTTCCCTCCACTGCTGCTTCCGCCACACGCTCATAACTCAGACTTTGACATGCCGGTGCTTATCAGCCCGCTGAAGTGGGAGCTTTGTGCGTGGAAACGGGCCGAGAAGGAGTCTCTGCCAGTTCTCCCGCATGTCTTACAAATTACGCAGATGGATTTGGAAGATCTGAAGACACTGTCGGCCGGCGTGCTGCTTCCAGGTGCAGGCGGACACAAAGTGTTGGCGCAGTCCGCTCCAGAGAAGCGCACCTATGGTAATTTCCTCATGCACTCCCTGGTTACCTTTGCAAGCTTCTCCAGAGTGAAGCGGGTGGGGAAAAGCAGAGTGAAATAAGCACTCAGAGCAGCGTTGCGCTTCTTATCTCCTCTGTAGGTGTCTTGCCCGCGGCAGGAGCAGAACAAAAGGAAGACGATGACACCTCTTTTGTTTCTGAGGTAGAATCACAGAATCATAGAATCATTTAGGTTGGAAAAGACCCCGAGGACTGAGTCCAACCATAAAGCTAACACTGCCAAGCCCACCTGTACACTCACTCCCTAGCGCCACGACTACACGTCTTCTAAATCCCTCCAGGGATGGTGATGCAACCACCTCCTTGGGCAACCCGTTGCAGTACTTGACAACCCTTCCAGTGAAGAAATGTTTCCTAAGATCCAATCTCAACCTCCCCTGGTGCAACTTGGGGCCGAAGAACAAAAGGTAGATCTTGACTCCTTTTCTGACAATAAGGTACTTTCTCTTTGAGAGGTAATACATTACCTGTGGTAGGTCAAGCCCCAGTGCTGAAATCAGTGTGATGCTGCAGTGTTGCTGGGAATTCTTTTCTCCACTATCTGTCTGTGTTCTGCCTTGCTCATTTGTGAAACCTGAGATAGAACTGCTCCAGATAAAGAAGAAGAATGGTTCATCTCAAGCAGATTGTCAGGGTAAGAGGTGACTTTACTAGAGGCTGATGCAGACACGCCTAAATACAGCCTCTCAGTGTATGGAGAGCTGTTCTTGCTACCGAGTTCATTTTAGAGTGCTGCTGCTTGGACCTTATTGAATCTCGACCTGAAGAGTATTTCAGACCTCATCTTCTTCCCATTGTGAAGCTGAAGGGATGCATAGAGTGAGACAGCGAGTTAGAAAAAAGCATGTGCGCAGACACTCAGCCTATGTTCCAAGGAGACGAATCCTTAAGCTTTGTCTGTGCATTGGGAAAGAGTAAGTCTCATGAAGAGCTTCCAATAGTTTGGGTCTGCTCAGCTGAGACAGATGCCTTCAGATGCCTGCTAGTGTCGGCCAAAATCTCTTATCTTTGAATTTACTGAGTCATAGAAGCATAGAATGATTTGAGTTGGAAGTGTCCTTTAAAGACCATCTAGTCCAAGCCTCTGCTGTGGGCAGGGCCTTCTTCCACTAGATCAGGTTGCTCAGAGCCCCATCCAACCTACTTTGAACACTTCCATGGATGGGGCATCCCCAGATACTCCGGACAACCCGGTCCAGTGTCCCAACACCCTTATTGCAAAGAATTTCTTCTTTATGTCTAATCTAAATCTGTCCTCTTTCCGTTTAAAACCATTGCCCCTTGTCCTGTCTCTACAGGCCTTAGTGAAAAGTCTTTCTCCGTCATGCTCTATTGAAAGGCTGCAGTAAGGTCCCCAGTAAGGTCCCCCCAGAGCCTGCTCTTCCCCAGGCTGAACAACCCCAACTTTCTCAGCCTGTCTTCATTGGAGAGTTGTTCCAGTGCTCTGAACATTTTCATGGCCCTCCTCTGGACCCGCTCTAACAGGTCAATGTCTTCCTTGTGCTGGGGGCCCCACAGCTGGACACAGCACTGCAGCTGGGGTCTCACCAGAGCAGAGCAGAGCAGAAGGGGAGAATCACCTCCCTCAACTGCTGGCCAACCAGAAAACCAATCCAATATCATCCCATGAGGAAAGGCATCTCTCATGTTGGCATCTTCTTACTGATTTCTCCATGCTCTGTTTCTTTAGAGATGGGTCAGGCAGCTGCAGCAGGAGCTTGCCAATGCTCTCAAAAAGAACTCCCTGGCAGAAGCTTCACTTGAAGCTAAGAAGCGCTACAGCAGGAAGTTGCAGAAACAGAAACGGCAGTTGCAGGAGGAACTGGACAGGTCTAAAGCGAAGGTATGGGGAACGCCTGTCTCTTGTCCCTTGGCAGGGGGCCCAGGCCTTTTTTTGTAGCAAACCAGAGTGGGATCCTTTGTTGGGGTATTTTGTGTAACCCAGGGCGGTTCAGTGTGTGGCTAGCTGTGATAAGGGGGCTGGGAGGGAACAGCACTGCTGTCTTTGGTGCCTGACTGTTTGCACTGCTTGAAGTAACAGCGGAGGGGTGTGCTAAGGCAGTCTGAGTACACTAGACAACTTTGCCACAGGCGTAGGTTGAGTGACACGGAAGTGAATCGCCTTGTTCTATAAGCCAGGCACCTACAATTAGAAAGGTCATAAACCATGAAGCCGCTTTGTCCTTAATCGGAGAAGAGCGTGTGTATTCCTTTCAAAAAGCTGCTTCTGAGGCATGTGTATTTGCTTCTTCTCTTGGGCTTGGCAAAGCAGAGTGTGTGCTGAAGGAGAAAGAGTAGGCATACTGGAGTGTTGCCGTGGTGCTCTTCTGAATTCCCTCGTCATGTCATCATTGTTGCAAAGTCACTTCAGTAGCAGGAGGAGCTTCGAACCGGGGTAGAGTAGCCAACAGCGTGTCTACAGAGACTGTTCGGAGTCCTTCAGAGAGGAGGAGTGTTGTGGCAGCATTTAGGAAACACTGTCGGAAATCAACATAGACGCAGGAGAGGGGCCAGTATAAAGGATGAAGCAGCAGCATGGGTTTTGAGAGTTGATGTGAGAGTCAAAGCAGACTACTCATCAACCCTAAGCTGACTACCGGCAATTCTTGCTGTGGTTTGACAGCTGCAGGAACTGAAAGAACAGTGTATCTGGACTGAGTGTTACGCCAAGTCCCTGAAGACTGCCATCAAGAACAAGAAGAGGGAACTAACAACGTTCAGGAAACTGCAGGGCCTTCTGGTCACGTCTTCTGGAAATGCGGCTGTCCCAGAGCTGGAAAAACACGTGCAACAGTAAGGAAGTAACGGAGTGGAGGCAAGGCTTTGCTTTCTGCCACTGTGTGAAAACAACAGGACTGTCTTCTTGCCTCCCAGCAAGATGATAATACGCAATTTTCAGAGATGGTTTTGTTTTAGAGGAGGTTCTTTCACACTCTTCTTTTGGGATTTGTGCTCTTGTGGACTTCTGTTATAAGACCTGTGCTTCTTTTTCAGGCTCCAATTTGGAAAGGCCAGACTGGAAGCCACAGCCAAGAAACAAGCCAAGACCATTAGAGCCCTTCGGAAAGACCCGCAAGCCTCTGCCCCAGTAAGCGAGTCAGAGCCTTCCCTTTCATGAGCTACCGAGCCTAGTTCCATATTCATGTGGGAAAACTTTAAGATGAGCTTTTCCTGGAGAGCCTAGGAGAGATCAGTTCCTCTCTTCTACTGACTACAGGCTGCTCTGAAAGTCCTGCTGGTCTGCTCCCCAGCCTTCTGGCTTTGAGAGTTTTCCCATGAGAGTACAGCGTCCTATGCAATGCCATCTTTGTTAAGGAGCTGACAGTAAGGCACTGGCTTAAGTATTACCTGCTTCAGACCAGTCGTGAGGTGGAGACCTCAGGCCACGCTTCAGTCATGCCGCAGAGGGATTCGGTACCTTTGGTTGCAGATCTTGCTCCGCTCTGGTGGTGCTGAGCCCTTCATCCTGAAGGCCTGACAGGCACCATCAGTCTGTGACAGGAATTCTTCACTTGCCTGTACTCTGGTCACCTTCCCGTTTTGTGACTGTGGATTCCTGGGCCAGAAGGTGTGGGTCTACAGTGCAAGGAGAAGACCTCCAGAGATGGAAATCCACAAGTGATAAGGGAACAGCACCTCCGTAGGCAGCATTTTGCGGGCATGGGTGGCGCTGCGGGGCAAGCAAACACTGCGTTACACTGATGCTGGCGAGAGAAGAAGAAAGGCTGCGAGCTGCGACCTTCAGTCACGAAGGTCCTGCCGTAACTTCCTTTTTCTTCTTTTAATGCTGCTGTAGGCTCCTAATGGTCTGGAGCACTTAACTGGCTTTGCGACAAGACAGGCTGCAAAGGAACACCAACACTGGCAGGTATGTGAACAGCTTCTGGGTTTAGTCTGAATTTCTTGTGGGCAGGTAATTTATGAAAAGATCAGGTGGGCTATGGGGAAACACCCAGGTTTTGGGGCAGGACACCCTCAGAGGAAATGTCTGCATTTCCTCGTTCCCCTGGTGCTACTGCATTTTGAATCTGCTTGGTAGACAAGGCGCAGGTGCTTGCGTTCATCAGCACAATTCCTCTGATGGGTAGGCTGTGTGCTGTGGACAGTAGAGATCTGTGGTTGAGAGCTGTGAGAAGAAACGGGTCTTGGGAGATCCATGTTATCTTCTTTGTGGAGAACACTGTCTGCATGCTCTGCATACGGATCCTCGTCCTGTGCTGTATGTTGACATATCTTTTCTATTCTGAAAGCACGGGAGTAAAAGAATGAAAGTGAGGAAGCTGGCTGAGATGAAATGCCAATCGGAAGCGTTTCTGGAAAAAATGCGGAGAAGAAACATCATGCTGGCGGAAGAACGTAGCAGGCATGGCTTTTCAGTGCTTTTTAAAGAAACACCATGATGAGCAGAAGTCAAGCTTTACTGAACTGTAATGCAAAAGCACGTACATAACCGTTTGGGACCAAATTCAAGGCTCACAGTTGATCTTGCAAGGTGCTCCTGTGAGCCTGTGGTTTTAAAAAGTTGCAAAAGGCCTTGCCAGTGCTGGCTGCCCACAGTTCTCCTGGGCGGGAAGAAAAGTCTTGCCTTCCTCTGTTCAGGTAAACTTTGGGCACTCCAGGAGGTGTATGCCACTGGAGGGCGGGCCGGTCTCAGTAATGCCCGGCCGGTCAAGCGCGTTACAGATGCAGCAAGCCATGGCTGTGCTGCTTATATGTAAGAGAACACGAGAAAGGCTGATCGGTGCTTTGCTTCACACTTTCCTTGCTCGTTGGCTGTGCAGGTTGAAGACGCTTCTGGCAGAAGCTCAGATGAAGCTGACAGCATATGCAGGGCGAGAGAGGGAGTCCCAGCTCAGCTTCCAGCGAGAGTTGAAGAAGAGCCCTTCTGAGGTGAGTGACCAATGAAGTTTGTAAACTAGAAAGAAAGGTGAGCTCAGGTTGGTTTGGTGGATTTCAGGTGAATATTTTTTTCTGCTGGAACCTCTGTGATTTTTTTTTTAATTATTATTTTTTACCTTTTTTTTGCATATTGCTAATTACCGGTTGGCTGCATTTTGCAGTTGATTGACTTCTCTTGATGCTCGGGGCTGCTGTTGTAGCAATAGAAGATAATGATGTTGATGAACATGGATGTAGTTCTCATGATGCACAAAACCCATGAGCCAGGAGTCCCAGCAGGGCTGCTGAGTTCAGTGGCCTCACGGACCAGGATGCAGTCCCTGGGGCCCCGAGCAAGAAGAGCGGAGCTGGTCACCATACGCTGAAATTTTTATACATTTTATTACTCTTGTCAACAGGTGACAAAGGCAGTCTCAGTGTTCCAGTTCCATACGGATTTCCACACAGGTAACTTTAGAGCTCTCTCAAAGAGAGTTCCCTTTGTTTTCCCACCTACAAGTTGGTGACATTTCCCAACAGCTAGAGATGCAGTTGAAGAAACGCATGCCGCCAGCAAGAACAAACCAGGACCTGTGAGAACAGCTGTCCGCTCTGCGTGGGACTGAGGATGAAGTCAGAAGTCGTTGGGAGACGACAGTGGTGGGTCACAGCCAAATAGAGCAGTCTGTAAGCGAGGGGAGAAAGAGCTGGACAAGACATAAGGCAAAAAATGCAAGAAGTTGATCCATATCTCCATGAAACGCAATTTTCCACGTGTCTGTAGGCCGTAGGCTGTAACTTTGTTGTTGACACGTTTGCGTTTGGTTGTCAGTATCTGGCTCTGCGCATTAGCGTTGTACTTCCAGGATCCACTTTCCAGTGCTGCCTTTGGCCCAGCCTGCTGTAAAACTAACACACAGCCTCTTCTTTTCCTGCTGTTCCCCAGTCACAGCTGATCCTCCAGCACTGTGAGCGGTGGAAGATGCGGGAGCAGAGGAAGTGCCAGAAAACAGAGTGCTCACAGGGAGATGAACGAAGCCTGGAAACCTTTGCCTTCCACCTTGTGCAGCCACTGCCCTCTGCATCTAATTGCAGGTGTTCTGTTGCAGCTTGGTAGTTAATAAACTCTGTCGCCTAGTGCACGTCTTAGTTTTGTTGCACAGTTGGAGCGCTTCGGGCCTGGCGGGTTCGGGTGAGTGGAGTCCTGCTTTTGAAGGCTCACTCAGGCTCTCTTCCCATGCAGGCAGCTAGCACATCTCCCTCTGCCCTCGCTCTGAACGCGGTATGGTGTCACTTCCTAGCCCACGCAGAAGCTATTGGATAGCATTTAGTAAAAAGCCTTACACTGCAAGCTGGCAACTTTTACCTACGTACTGCAGAGCTTACGCTGAACTATTAGTTTGTTGCAGGAGGGAAGGCCCCAAATCCAGTCTAAACTAGAAAGGTAAAAGACAGCCACATCCACCAGCAGAAGCTGCATCCTCGAGGCCAGAAGAGGAACAGCCTGCCTGGAGACAGAGAAAGGATTCAAAGAGGAATAAGGAGACCCCAGACCCAGCTGTTACTAATGGACCAAACAATTGCGTGAGGGGCGGGGAACTGTAAGGGTCTCATTGCCCTGAGATTCTTTTGTTCGGGGTCCCTTTCCAGAGGCACGCAGCTGGAGCTGTTCTTCACCGCTGTGCCACTCAGTAAACGCGTCTGGCGTACGTCGTGTCAGATTCTGCTTCAGGAAAGAAGTGGAGCCCGAGGGAAGAGGAAGCGTGTGTGCGTGCGCACGAGGAGCCAAAAGGGGCAGCTGTCTGCTCCCGGGAGTCACCCGCTGCACAGGGATTCCGCTCCAAGCGGTTAAAGTCTTGGGTGGTGCGTGCGTGACTCCTCGGCTGATGTGTGAAGGCTCGGGCAGCAGCTTCTCCCTTAACAAATGAAAATCAGTCCTGCAGATACTTCCGAGGGGGAGCACACATCTGCGTCCTTTCCCTCTGGGGAGACCTGGACCATGATTGTGCTCAGATCAGGGACTAGCGCTGAGCTACAGCTCATGATCAGTTACCAAACTCTTCCTGCCTTTTAGAGCAATCTCCCAGGTGGGCAAGCTTCCGGTAGCCACGCAACTTTTGCGGATCCCATGGGGATCTGATGGATTTGCAGCCTGCCAAGGGGCAAGGTGTGAAGAAGGGGGCACAAGCTGGCACAGGGGGAGGTGAGAGACAGGTGGCAGGGAGCAGTGCAAGTGTGCTGCTCCCTCAGGGGTGGGCAGTTAAGGGGGGGTCCCATGGTCAGCAGGGCAGGGCCTAGCCTGGCCTACGCAAGGGAGGGGAGCAGGGCGGTCCCAGGGCAGGCAGCCGAGAGCCCAAAGGAACAAACAAGTGCCTGGTGAGGCAGCAGGACAAGCCAGGAACTCAGGCCAGGCCTGCGGGTCAGCCCCAGGGCTGAGGTTCAGGCCGGCCCAGTGGTGGCAAGGCAGGGCCACAGGGAGGCCAAGGACTGGCCAGGGCCTGGAGCAGAGGTCTGTGGCCAGGCACAGCTGAGACAGAGCTGGAGACAGGGACACCGTGACAGAGCGCAGGCTTCTGCCTACCCCTCAGTGGGTCTGCTGGGCCCATGGGTTGGAGGTCCCAGGGACCTGGGGTGGGGCTGGAGGCCCCAGCCCAGCCTGCTGGTGGCTTGTGCCAGGCGGGTTCTAGAGCCTCCGTGCTTTGAGATGCTCCAAACTGGACATGGCCCTGCACAGTCGGACCTGGCTGACCCTGCTTTGAGTAAGGTGGGGGCAAACTAGATGGACAAGATGAGGCCTCTTCCAGCCTGGATGATACTGTACTTTCAAGGCACAAACGTCCTCAGTGATCCCGAAATCTCATGCTGCGTGCAACAGCCAGGAAACTGCAGACTGTATCCAGCAGCTCCAGGCACCAAGATGGCAACAACCTTCTCAGACACCAAGTCCTGTTGTGAGGTGTGATGCCACTAGTGAAGAATGGCCGTAGAGTTAGCCAAGTGAATCTTGATTTCCAGCCCCCACTTTGAGACCCAGAAGTGGAGAACCACCATGATGCTCCAGGTCAGGCTGGGTAGCAGTGGAAGCTGGCAGCTATGCAAGGGGCCACCTGGCCCAGTCCCCATGTCCCCAAGGAGGTGCTCACTAGACGTTACAATTTTGACAAGACACTCTTTGCAAATACACCAAAGCATACTTGGCATAATGGTTTACCTCCTCTCTGGGTCATCACCCTTCACGTTGGTGAGTGTTAACAGATGTCCAGGCTCTAAAACCAAAATGGCCTTTGGAACATACTAAAGGAGTCTTCAAACAGTAAACTGGACCTGTTCTTCACATAACTGAGAGCTCTGTCAACAGTACTGTACAAGGACATAAGCAGCAGTAAGCTCTGTGGCAATGTATAAGCAGGTGAAACCCGGCTGCTCAGCAGTCCATTCAAAGACGACGCAATACCTGAGCGCAGCAATTGCCCGGATGCTGGGGGGAGGTGCAGGAGGAGCCAGCTCCAGTGACCGAGAGCACTACACAGGACCAGACTGGGTCTGGCCCTCCCTCCTCCTATCCACCATCAAGTAGCTGCCAAGCATTGTGTAGCTTTGGAACTTCAGCACACGCTTTTCAAGAAGTCTGACTCAGGATCTCTCCTCTAGCTGGTAGCAGATATCACAAGGGAACATCATACATCCAAACAAATGCAGCTGGTTTTGTTCCTCAGTGTCTTGTACCGGTTCCCCCCCGAGTGGGAGTGACAGTGACAGTGCTGGAAGCACAAGGGTCTTTTCTCCATGCAGGAGACTTTCTTGGCACATCACTGCACCAGCCATCCTTCATGTTCTGCAGCAACAACCAAACAGCACAGAAATCAAGTGCAAGGGAATAGTTTCTGTTTTGTGGAAAAAAAACCCCAAAACAAACAACACAGAGAAATCAAAAGCACAACAACAAATGCTACGCCAAGAGAATACTCTGGTTTTGCACCGGCCTTTCCAGTCTGAGCCACCTTATTCCCATGCACTGTGCCCCGGGGACCGCCCCCCATCCCGAGAGGGAAGCGCAGGGAAGCGCAGGGCAGCCGTGGCCTAGCCGTGGCCTAGCCGTGGCCTAGCCGTGGCCTAGCCGTGCCCGCGCAGCCCGTCACTCCGAGCCCTCTGCCTCGCTGCCCCGTGAGCGCAGCCGAGCAGCAAAACAACCCCAACCCCGCCCCCCAACGCCAAGTCCCGACAGGACGCGGTGCGCGATCGGGCAGGCCGGCAGCCAGCCGGGCGGGCCGCGCAGGCGGGACCGGGCTCCGGGGGCACGGGCAGCTCCAGCGGGCTGGCGCCGGGCCGGGCGCAGCTCCCGCAGCAGCGGTGGGGAGGTGGCACGGGGCGACGCTTTGCTGCACGTTCGGTGGTTTGTCCGCAGCCCCGCCCGTGGCCACCCCTGGCGTTCGGTGCTCCCTAATGCCACCTCGCGCAGGGGGACGCTCCCTCCTGTTGTCCCAAGGCTGGGTTCTGCGCCCGCTGTGCGGTGAAGCCATCCACACACGGAGTTGAGATGCGTGTTTATTGCACGTCTGCGCAGAGATGGGTGCTGGGTGGTAACTCTGCAAAGCAGCACCCCTCCTGAGAAATAAGCCGGGTCCTGTATACCAAATAATAACAGAGAAGAAACCACCACAGTGAATCACACACTGGGCTGGGTTGGAGAGGACCTTAAAGCCCATCTAGTTCCAACCTCCCTGCCGTGGGCAGGGACACCCTCCACTAGGGCAGGTTGCTCCAAGCCTCATCCAGCCTGGCCTTGAACACTCCCAGGGATGGGGCACCCACAGCTTCTCTGGGCAGCCTGTCCCAGTGCCTCATCACCCTCTCCGGGAACATCTTCTTCCTGGTATCTAAATCTCCCTGCTTTCAATTTAAACCTGTTACCCCTTGTCCTGTCACTACAGGCCCTTGTAAAAAGTCCCCCCCCCCAGCTTCCTGGTAGCCCCTTCAGGCACTGGCAGGGGCTGTAAGGGCTCCCCTGAGCCTCCTCTTCTCCAGGCTGAACTAGCCCAGCTCCCTCAGCCGCTCCTCACAGGACTTCTGTTATGCTGTTGTATGTTGGGCTTATCGATTATGCACTAGCAATGCAGACCTTGCAGGATTCTTTATGTAGGCCTGTGTAGAAACACATATGTTGTAGTCAGTGGGGAAGAGGCATACGTTGCCTCATCTTTGAATACTGGGAAGATGCGGGAGTTCTGATAGAGAGAAACTAGGTGTTGGAAGTTTTTCCTCCTTTGTGTCTTGTTTCCAGGCAGTAGAGTCCCAGCACAAAGACTGTGCGACTATTCTGATGGAGCACGGTGCCCACCCTGACTTCAGAGGTGCTAACGGCAACACTGCCCTTCACCTGGCTGTCTGCATTTCCAGCAGGCCTCTAGTGGAGCTGTTACTTGAGCACAATGCTCATATTGATGCTCAGAACGACGTAAGCTTGGACTTTGAGTAAGGCTCCTCTTCCCAAAACTTGCTTGACTTTTCTGTGTGATTCTAAGGGAGACTATTTCTCCTTTCAGTTGGGATACACTCCACTTGCTGTTGCCATCAACAACCACCAGGAAGACATGGTCGAGTTCCTCCTTCAAAAAGGAGCTGACGTGCACGTGCGAGATAGGCATCAAAGGTGAAGGGTTTGTCCAAAGTGTGCGTGGGACTCCTTAGCATTGTTCAGATTGAACTGACGGGAGGCATAGGAATGAGCTTTGAAAAAGAATCAGGAGCTGCCCAGAAGGAGCTCCTTCAGTATGACTTGTGAAAGCTGACCCACACTCAGGGGCTTTCTTACCTCAGGGCAGGATTTCTGCACTGGGGACTGCAAGAAAGCATTGGCTGTGGTGCCACACGCACGGCACACATACCCTGAGTCTGCTCTGGACAGGTGGTGGGCCTGGAGACCTCCAAAGCTCCCGCCAACCTCAATTCTCCAGCACTTCCATGTGTTTGTCTGGGCTCTCGCTCTGCCTGTAGAAGAGTGGAAACGAATTGCCTGGGAAGCAAAGAGGGTCTGAAGTAATGGCAATGCAATGTCCACAGAAGCTGATGTATTTGTTATCTCTTGGATGCTTTAGGACCCTTCCTATGGTTGCTGCTGTTGCTGGCAATATGAATATAATACAACTTCTTCTTCGGCATGGTGCTGATCTTCATGAGAAAGACAGGTTTGGCTGCACAGTCCTGTTTTATGCCCGTGCGTCTCCACAGGATGAGTAAGTGTTTTACGTCCTTGTTAGAGCAGCTGCATTGTCAGAATGTCTGTGCTGATGTATGGCCCTTTTTGGTAACGTCACTGGGGTTTAATGAGGTGTTGAGAACTTTGTTGAACCTGGGCTGAGGGACATCTTCTGAGGCATCTCTTTCCTGTGTCAAGAGCGGATTTGGAAGTTGAGGAAAACTTCCCCTGACAGTTCTAAGAATTCACCTCTGTGCTGCCAAGCTCTGCTCAACTCAACTGACTGTCAACTACCTGCCTTTTGTTCCACAAGGGATCTAACTGATATCCCCCGAGTTAAACTCTTCAGTGGTTTTCCTCCTCTCGTGGGTAGCTTTGAACTCCTGGCCGTTCCTTCGCTAAGGTGTGCTTAACGGCTAGGCTGAAGGAAATAGCCCCCTTTCCGAGCGATGGGTGAATGAAGGGCATTATGCCTACGAGCATGCCTGGGCTAGCCATAAACACCTGCCCGTGACCTCTTGTCACTGGATCTCCGTTTCTTCTCCTCCTGCTCCTTCTGTCAGCCTGTATCGATGGGAAGCAGGAGAGAGGGGAGGTGCCTGGGTAAACTGTGGAGTAAAAACTGCTTTAGGAATAACGCACGTTTCAGGATTGCTCTAGCAAAAACAAGATGTTCATTCCTTCCCTCCCTCCAGGCTTCTGGCAGAGTATCAGTGTTGCACTAATGCACCATTTTGCGTAGAAGCCTTGGTCTGGAGCACATTTTTAATACTTTGTTTGTTTGGGATTTTGGTTTGGTTTTAGTCTGCTTATGAAGCAAACCTGAAGGTGGTCTCTCTCCGGAGCCACAGCTGACCCTCTGCCACTGTTCCTAGAAGACAACACCTACGCAATGTAGTTAACCCCTGCTTGGAATGCAACCACAGTCTTTGTGGGCCTCGATATCCCACTCAGGAGTTCTCTAAACTCTCAGGTCCTCAGACTAACCATGGGAATTTCTGAAGCCCTTCAGACTCAGACCTGGGTTTCAGGAGACGTCACCCCAGCTTGACGTGAAGAGTTGCTGCAGGATTAGTATCGCATCCCCCTGAGGTGGAAGTCTTGTAGTTAGATGTCAGTCTGCCACACAGCATGTAAATCTCACTGGCCCTCCAGAGGGAGAGGGCGTTTATCAGGTGAGGCTGTAGCCATCAGTGAGTTAGTCCATAGTTACTCCATAGAGAAGACTAGGCACCTGTAGTGTGAACATGCCTGGAGTGAGTATTCCAGCCTCCACGACTCCATTAGTGCGGTAAAAGGGCTGTGGGGGTCGTGTTACCCTTTCCCACCTGGCTATGAATGTGTGTAGGATGGCTCATGAATGGCTGTTGCTCTTCCAGCAGAGAAGGTATGCAAGGGTAGGGGTATTTTTACCAAAGGCATTTCCTTTCTTTCTTTACACAGTGTGTATAAACCACTGCAGGAATACATGGATGGTGAAAGGGCAGGAGAATGTTCTGCAGGAGGCAAAGGAAGCCCATCAGTACTTGACAGCTCTTCCTCTGAAAAAATTGCTAACCTTCCTGAGGGCACAGCGGCACTGACAAGAGCAAGTACGATCCTCCACCGTGGTGGAGGCAATAGGGACAAAACACCGTGGCCTGTAGGATAATGATAACCCATCAACTGAAAACACGGTTTGAGGGGTGAGGAAAGTGAGAACAGAATAAGCACTCAGAGCAGCGTTGCACTTCTTATCTCCTCTGTAGGTGTCTTGCCCGCGGCAGGAGCAGGAGAAGAAGAAGACGATGACTCCCCTTTTCATTCTGAGGTAGAATCACAGAATCATTTAGGTTGGAAAAGACCCCGAGGACTGAGTCCAACCATGAAGCTCAATCTCTTTCGGGTAGTGAGGGCCCCAAAACTGAGCAGTGGACTCGAGGTGCGGCACCATCTCTTCCCTAGTCCTTCTAGCCACACTGTTGCTGAGACCAGCCATGATGCCATTGGCCTTCTTGGCCACCTGGGCACACCTGGTCATATACGGCCAGCTGTCAACCAACACCCCCGCATCCTTTTCCTCCAGGTAGCTTTCCAGATGCTCTTCCTCTTCTCTGAGGGAAGCAGTGGGGTCCCATAGGGCTCACTTGCCTTTGGGCTTGTTTCCCTCCACTGCTGCTTCCGCCACACGCTCATAACTCAGACTTTGACATGCCGGTGCTTATCAGCCCGCTGAAGTGGGAGCTTTGTGCGTGGAAACGGGCCGAGAAGGAGTCTCTGCCAGTTCTCCCGCATGTCTTACAAATTACGCAGATGGATTTGGAAGATCTGAAGACACTGTCGGCCGGCGTGCTGCTTCCAGGTGCAGGCGGACACAAAGTGTTGGCGCAGTCCGCTCCAGAGAAGCGCACCTATGGTAATTTCCTCATGCACTCCCTGGTTACCTTTGCAAGCTTCTCCAGAGTGAAGCGGGTGGGGAAAAGCAGAGTGAAATAAGCACTCAGAGCAGCGTTGCGCTTCTTATCTCCTCTGTAGGTGTCTTGCCCGCGGCAGGAGCAGAACAAAAGGAAGACGATGACACCTCTTTTGTTTCTGAGGTAGAATCACAGAATCATAGAATCATTTAGGTTGGAAAAGACCCCGAGGACTGAGTCCAACCATAAAGCTAACACTGCCAAGCCCACCTGTACACTCACTCCCTAGCGCCACGACTACACGTCTTCTAAATCCCTCCAGGGATGGTGATGCAACCACCTCCTTGGGCAACCCGTTGCAGTACTTGACAACCCTTCCAGTGAAGAAATGTTTCCTAAGATCCAATCTCAACCTCCCCTGGTGCAACTTGGGGCCGAAGAACAAAAGGTAGATCTTGACTCCTTTTCTGACAATAAGGTACTTTCTCTTTGAGAGGTAATACATTACCTGTGGTAGGTCAAGCCCCAGTGCTGAAATCAGTGTGATGCTGCAGTGTTGCTGGGAATTCTTTTCTCCACTATCTGTCTGTGTTCTGCCTTGCTCATTTGTGAAACCTGAGATAGAACTGCTCCAGATAAAGAAGAAGAATGGTTCATCTCAAGCAGATTGTCAGGGTAAGAGGTGACTTTACTAGAGGCTGATGCAGACACGCCTAAATACAGCCTCTCAGTGTATGGAGAGCTGTTCTTGCTACCGAGTTCATTTTAGAGTGCTGCTGCTTGGACCTTATTGAATCTCGACCTGAAGAGTATTTCAGACCTCATCTTCTTCCCATTGTGAAGCTGAAGGGATGCATAGAGTGAGACAGCGAGTTAGAAAAAAGCATGTGCGCAGACACTCAGCCTATGTTCCAAGGAGACGAATCCTTAAGCTTTGTCTGTGCATTGGGAAAGAGTAAGTCTCATGAAGAGCTTCCAATAGTTTGGGTCTGCTCAGCTGAGACAGATGCCTTCAGATGCCTGCTAGTGTCGGCCAAAATCTCTTATCTTTGAATTTACTGAGTCATAGAAGCATAGAATGATTTGAGTTGGAAGTGTCCTTTAAAGACCATCTAGTCCAAGCCTCTGCTGTGGGCAGGGCCTTCTTCCACTAGATCAGGTTGCTCAGAGCCCCATCCAACCTACTTTGAACACTTCCATGGATGGGGCATCCCCAGATACTCCGGACAACCCGGTCCAGTGTCCCAACACCCTTATTGCAAAGAATTTCTTCTTTATGTCTAATCTAAATCTGTCCTCTTTCCGTTTAAAACCATTGCCCCTTGTCCTGTCTCTACAGGCCTTAGTGAAAAGTCTTTCTCCGTCATGCTCTATTGAAAGGCTGCAGTAAGGTCCCCAGTAAGGTCCCCCCAGAGCCTGCTCTTCCCCAGGCTGAACAACCCCAACTTTCTCAGCCTGTCTTCATTGGAGAGTTGTTCCAGTGCTCTGAACATTTTCATGGCCCTCCTCTGGACCCGCTCTAACAGGTCAATGTCTTCCTTGTGCTGGGGGCCCCACAGCTGGACACAGCACTGCAGCTGGGGTCTCACCAGAGCAGAGCAGAGCAGAAGGGGAGAATCACCTCCCTCAACTGCTGGCCAACCAGAAAACCAATCCAATATCATCCCATGAGGAAAGGCATCTCTCATGTTGGCATCTTCTTACTGATTTCTCCATGCTCTGTTTCTTTAGAGATGGGTCAGGCAGCTGCAGCAGGAGCTTGCCAATGCTCTCAAAAAGAACTCCCTGGCAGAAGCTTCACTTGAAGCTAAGAAGCGCTACAGCAGGAAGTTGCAGAAACAGAAACGGCAGTTGCAGGAGGAACTGGACAGGTCTAAAGCGAAGGTATGGGGAACGCCTGTCTCTTGTCCCTTGGCAGGGGGCCCAGGCCTTTTTTTGTAGCAAACCAGAGTGGGATCCTTTGTTGGGGTATTTTGTGTAACCCAGGGCGGTTCAGTGTGTGGCTAGCTGTGATAAGGGGGCTGGGAGGGAACAGCACTGCTGTCTTTGGTGCCTGACTGTTTGCACTGCTTGAAGTAACAGCGGAGGGGTGTGCTAAGGCAGTCTGAGTACACTAGACAACTTTGCCACAGGCGTAGGTTGAGTGACACGGAAGTGAATCGCCTTGTTCTATAAGCCAGGCACCTACAATTAGAAAGGTCATAAACCATGAAGCCGCTTTGTCCTTAATCGGAGAAGAGCGTGTGTATTCCTTTCAAAAAGCTGCTTCTGAGGCATGTGTATTTGCTTCTTCTCTTGGGCTTGGCAAAGCAGAGTGTGTGCTGAAGGAGAAAGAGTAGGCATACTGGAGTGTTGCCGTGGTGCTCTTCTGAATTCCCTCGTCATGTCATCATTGTTGCAAAGTCACTTCAGTAGCAGGAGGAGCTTCGAACCGGGGTAGAGTAGCCAACAGCGTGTCTACAGAGACTGTTCGGAGTCCTTCAGAGAGGAGGAGTGTTGTGGCAGCATTTAGGAAACACTGTCGGAAATCAACATAGACGCAGGAGAGGGGCCAGTATAAAGGATGAAGCAGCAGCATGGGTTTTGAGAGTTGATGTGAGAGTCAAAGCAGACTACTCATCAACCCTAAGCTGACTACCGGCAATTCTTGCTGTGGTTTGACAGCTGCAGGAACTGAAAGAACAGTGTATCTGGACTGAGTGTTACGCCAAGTCCCTGAAGACTGCCATCAAGAACAAGAAGAGGGAACTAACAACGTTCAGGAAACTGCAGGGCCTTCTGGTCACGTCTTCTGGAAATGCGGCTGTCCCAGAGCTGGAAAAACACGTGCAACAGTAAGGAAGTAACGGAGTGGAGGCAAGGCTTTGCTTTCTGCCACTGTGTGAAAACAACAGGACTGTCTTCTTGCCTCCCAGCAAGATGATAATACGCAATTTTCAGAGATGGTTTTGTTTTAGAGGAGGTTCTTTCACACTCTTCTTTTGGGATTTGTGCTCTTGTGGACTTCTGTTATAAGACCTGTGCTTCTTTTTCAGGCTCCAATTTGGAAAGGCCAGACTGGAAGCCACAGCCAAGAAACAAGCCAAGACCATTAGAGCCCTTCGGAAAGACCCGCAAGCCTCTGCCCCAGTAAGCGAGTCAGAGCCTTCCCTTTCATGAGCTACCGAGCCTAGTTCCATATTCATGTGGGAAAACTTTAAGATGAGCTTTTCCTGGAGAGCCTAGGAGAGATCAGTTCCTCTCTTCTACTGACTACAGGCTGCTCTGAAAGTCCTGCTGGTCTGCTCCCCAGCCTTCTGGCTTTGAGAGTTTTCCCATGAGAGTACAGCGTCCTATGCAATGCCATCTTTGTTAAGGAGCTGACAGTAAGGCACTGGCTTAAGTATTACCTGCTTCAGACCAGTTGTGAGGTGGAGACCTCAGGCCACGCTTCAGTCATGCCGCAGAGGGATTCGGTACCTTTGGTTGCAGATCTTGCTCCGCTCTGGTGGTGCTGAGCCCTTCATCCTGAAGGCCTGACAGGCACCATCAGTCTGTGACAGGAATTCTTCACTTGCCTGTACTCTGGTCACCTTCCCGTTTTGTGACTGTGGATTCCTGGGCCAGAAGGTGTGGGTCTACAGTGCAAGGAGAAGACCTCCAGAGATGGAAATCCACAAGTGATAAGGGAACAGCACCTCCGTAGGCAGCATTTTGCGGGCATGGGTGGCGCTGCGGGGCAAGCAAACACTGCGTTACACTGATGCTGGCGAGAGAAGAAGAAAGGCTGCGAGCTGCGACCTTCAGTCACGAAGGTCCTGCCGTAACTTCCTTTTTCTTCTTTTAATGCTGCTGTAGGCTCCTAATGGTCTGGAGCACTTAACTGGCTTTGCGACAAGACAGGCTGCAAAGGAACACCAACACTGGCAGGTATGTGAACAGCTTCTGGGTTTAGTCTGAATTTCTTGTGGGCAGGTAATTTATGAAAAGATCAGGTGGGCTATGGGGAAACACCCAGGTTTTGGGGCAGGACACCCTCAGAGGAAATGTCTGCATTTCCTCGTTCCCCTGGTGCTACTGCATTTTGAATCTGCTTGGTAGACAAGGCGCAGGTGCTTGCGTTCATCAGCACAATTCCTCTGATGGGTAGGCTGTGTGCTGTGGACAGTAGAGATCTGTGGTTGAGAGCTGTGAGAAGAAACGGGTCTTGGGAGATCCATGTTATCTTCTTTGTGGAGAACACTGTCTGCATGCTCTGCATACGGATCCTCGTCCTGTGCTGTATGTTGACATATCTTTTCTATTCTGAAAGCACGGGAGTAAAAGAATGAAAGTGAGGAAGCTGGCTGAGATGAAATGCCAATCGGAAGCGTTTCTGGAAAAAATGCGGAGAAGAAACATCATGCTGGCGGAAGAACGTAGCAGGCATGGCTTTTCAGTGCTTTTTAAAGAAACACCATGATGAGCAGAAGTCAAGCTTTACTGAACTGTAATGCAAAAGCACGTACATAACCGTTTGGGACCAAATTCAAGGCTCACAGTTGATCTTGCAAGGTGCTCCTGTGAGCCTGTGGTTTTAAAAAGTTGCAAAAGGCCTTGCCAGTGCTGGCTGCCCACAGTTCTCCTGGGCGGGAAGAAAAGTCTTGCCTTCCTCTGTTCAGGTAAACTTTGGGCACTCCAGGAGGTGTATGCCACTGGAGGGCGGGCCGGTCTCAGTAATGCCCGGCCGGTCAAGCGCGTTACAGATGCAGCAAGCCATGGCTGTGCTGCTTATATGTAAGAGAACACGAGAAAGGCTGATCGGTGCTTTGCTTCACACTTTCCTTGCTCGTTGGCTGTGCAGGTTGAAGACGCTTCTGGCAGAAGCTCAGATGAAGCTGACAGCATATGCAGGGCGAGAGAGGGAGTCCCAGCTCAGCTTCCAGCGAGAGTTGAAGAAGAGCCCTTCTGAGGTGAGTGACCAATGAAGTTTGTAAACTAGAAAGAAAGGTGAGCTCAGGTTGGTTTGGTGGATTTCAGGTGAATATTTTTTTCTGCTGGAACCTCTGTGATTTTTTTTTTAATTATTATTTTTTACCTTTTTTTTGCATATTGCTAATTACCGGTTGGCTGCATTTTGCAGTTGATTGACTTCTCTTGATGCTCGGGGCTGCTGTTGTAGCAATAGAAGATAATGATGTTGATGAACGTGGATGTAGTTCTCATGATGCACAAAACCCATGAGCCAGGAGTCCCAGCAGGGCTGCTGAGTTCAGTGGCCTCACGGACCAGGATGCAGTCCCTGGGGCCCCGAGCAAGAAGAGCGGAGCTGGTCACCATACGCTGAAATTTTTATACATTTTATTACTCTTGTCAACAGGTGACAAAGGCAGTCTCAGTGTTCCAGTTCCATACGGATTTCCACACAGGTAACTTTAGAGCTCTCTCAAAGAGAGTTCCCTTTGTTTTCCCACCTACAAGTTGGTGACATTTCCCAACAGCTAGAGATGCAGTTGAAGAAACGCATGCCGCCAGCAAGAACAAACCAGGACCTGTGAGAACAGCTGTCCGCTCTGCGTGGGACTGAGGATGAAGTCAGAAGTCGTTGGGAGACGACAGTGGTGGGTCACAGCCAAATAGAGCAGTCTGTAAGCGAGGGGAGAAAGAGCTGGACAAGACATAAGGCAAAAAATGCAAGAAGTTGATCCATATCTCCATGAAACGCAATTTTCCACGTGTCTGTAGGCCGTAGGCTGTAACTTTGTTGTTGACACGTTTGCGTTTGGTTGTCAGTATCTGGCTCTGCGCATTAGCGTTGTACTTCCAGGATCCACTTTCCAGTGCTGCCTTTGGCCCAGCCTGCTGTAAAACTAACACACAGCCTCTTCTTTTCCTGCTGTTCCCCAGTCACAGCTGATCCTCCAGCACTGTGAGCGGTGGAAGATGCGGGAGCAGAGGAAGTGCCAGAAAACAGAGTGCTCACAGGGAGATGAACGAAGCCTGGAAACCTTTGCCTTCCACCTTGTGCAGCCACTGCCCTCTGCATCTAATTGCAGGTGTTCTGTTGCAGCTTGGTAGTTAATAAACTCTGTCGCCTAGTGCACGTCTTAGTTTTGTTGCACAGTTGGAGCGCTTCGGGCCTGGCGGGTTCGGGTGAGTGGAGTCCTGCTTTTGAAGGCTCACTCAGGCTCTCTTCCCATGCAGGCAGCTAGCACATCTCCCTCTGCCCTCGCTCTGAACGCGGTATGGTGTCACTTCCTAGCCCACGCAGAAGCTATTGGATAGCATTTAGTAAAAAGCCTTACACTGCAAGCTGGCAACTTTTACCTACGTACTGCAGAGCTTACGCTGAACTATTAGTTTGTTGCAGGAGGGAAGGCCCCAAATCCAGTCTAAACTAGAAAGGTAAAAGACAGCCACATCCACCAGCAGAAGCTGCATCCTCGAGGCCAGAAGAGGAACAGCCTGCCTGGAGACAGAGAAAGGATTCAAAGAGGAATAAGGAGACCCCAGACCCAGCTGTTACTAATGGACCAAACAATTGCGTGAGGGGCGGGGAACTGTAAGGGTCTCATTGCCCTGAGATTCTTTTGTTCGGGGTCCCTTTCCAGAGGCACGCAGCTGGAGCTGTTCTTCACCGCTGTGCCACTCAGTAAACGCGTCTGGCGTACGTCGTGTCAGATTCTGCTTCAGGAAAGAAGTGGAGCCCGAGGGAAGAGGAAGCGTGTGTGCGTGCGCACGAGGAGCCAAAAGGGGCAGCTGTCTGCTCCCGGGAGTCACCCGCTGCACAGGGATTCCGCTCCAAGCGGTTAAAGTCTTGGGTGGTGCGTGCGTGACTCCTCGGCTGATGTGTGAAGGCTCGGGCAGCAGCTTCTCCCTTAACAAATGAAAATCAGTCCTGCAGATACTTCCGAGGGGGAGCACACATCTGCGTCCTTTCCCTCTGGGGAGACCTGGACCATGATTGTGCTCAGATCAGGGACTAGCGCTGAGCTACAGCTCATGATCAGTTACCAAACTCTTCCTGCCTTTTAGAGCAATCTCCCAGGTGGGCAAGCTTCCGGTAGCCACGCAACTTTTGCGGATCCCATGGGGATCTGATGGATTTGCAGCCTGCCAAGGGGCAAGGTGTGAAGAAGGGGGCACAAGCTGGCACAGGGGGAGGTGAGAGACAGGTGGCAGGGAGCAGTGCAAGTGTGCTGCTCCCTCAGGGGTGGGCAGTTAAGGGGGGGTCCCATGGTCAGCAGGGCAGGGCCTAGCCTGGCCTACGCAAGGGAGGGGAGCAGGGCGGTCCCAGGGCAGGCAGCCGAGAGCCCAAAGGAACAAACAAGTGCCTGGTGAGGCAGCAGGACAAGCCAGGAACTCAGGCCAGGCCTGCGGGTCAGCCCCAGGGCTGAGGTTCAGGCCGGCCCAGTGGTGGCAAGGCAGGGCCACAGGGAGGCCAAGGACTGGCCAGGGCCTGGAGCAGAGGTCTGTGGCCAGGCACAGCTGAGACAGAGCTGGAGACAGGGACACCGTGACAGAGCGCAGGCTTCTGCCTACCCCTCAGTGGGTCTGCTGGGCCCATGGGTTGGAGGTCCCAGGGACCTGGGGTGGGGCTGGAGGCCCCAGCCCAGCCTGCTGGTGGCTTGTGCCAGGCGGGTTCTAGAGCCTCCGTGCTTCGAGATGCTCCAAACTGGACATGGCCCTGCACAGTCGGACCTGGCTGACCCTGCTTTGAGTAAGGTGGGGGCAAACTAGATGGACAAGATGAGGCCTCTTCCAGCCTGGATGATACTGTACTTTCAAGGCACAAACGTCCTCAGTGATCCCGAAATCTCATGCTGCGTGCAACAGCCAGGAAACTGCAGACTGTATCCAGCAGCTCCAGGCACCAAGATGGCAACAACCTTCTCAGACACCAAGTCCTGTTGTGAGGTGTGATGCCACTAGTGAAGAATGGCCGTAGAGTTAGCCAAGTGAATCTTGATTTCCAGCCCCCACTTTGAGACCCAGAAGTGGAGAACCACCATGATGCTCCAGGTCAGGCTGGGTAGCAGTGGAAGCTGGCAGCTATGCAAGGGGCCACCTGGCCCAGTCCCCATGTCCCCAAGGAGGTGCTCACTAGACGTTACAACTTTGACAAGACACTCTTTGCAAATACACCAAAGCATACTTGGCATAATGGTCTACCTCCTCTCTGGGTCATCACCCTTCACGTTGGTGAGTGTTAACAGATGTCCAGGCTCTAAAACCAAAATGGCCTTTGGAACATACTAAAGGAGTCTTCAAACAGTAAACTGGACCTGTTCTTCACATAACTGAGAGCTCTGTCAACAGTACTGTACAAGGACATAAGCAGCAGTAAGCTCTGTGGCGATGTATAAGCAGGTGAAACCCGGCTGCTCAGCAGTCCATTCAAAGACGACGCAATACCTGGGCGCAGCAATTGCCCGGATGCTGGGGGGAGGTGCAGGAGGAGCCAGCTCCAGTGACCGAGAGCACTACACAGGACCAGACTGGGTCTGGCCCTCCCTCCTCCTATCCACCATCAAGTAGCTGCCAAGCATTGTGTAGCTTTGGAACTTCAGCACACGCTTTTCAAGAAGTCTGACTCAGGATCTCTCCTCTAGCTGGTAGCAGATATCACAAGGGAACATCATACATCCAAACAAATGCAGCTGGTTTTGTTCCTCAGTGTCTTGTACCGGTTCCCCCCAGAGTGGGAGTGACAGTGACAGTGCTGGAAGCACAAGGGTCTTTTCTCCATGCAGGAGACTTTCTTGGCACATCACTGCACCAGCCATCCTTCATGTTCTGCAGCAACAACCAAACAGCACAGAAATCAAGTGCAAGGGAATAGTTTCTGTTTTGTGGAAAAAAAACCCCAAAACAACACAGAGAAATCAAAAGCACAACAACAAATGCTACGCCAAGAGAATACTCTGGTTTTGCACCGGCCTTTCCAGTCTGAGCCACCTTATTCCCATGCACTGTGCCCCGGGGACCGCCCCCCATCCCGAGAGGGAAGCGCAGGGAAGCGCAGGGCAGCCGTGGCCTAGCCGTGGCCTAGCCGTGGCCTAGCCGTGCCCGCGCAGCCCGTCACTCCGAGCCCTCTGCCTCGCTGCCCCGTGAGCGCAGCCGAGCAGCAAAACAACCCCAACCCCGCCCCCCAACGCCAAGTCCCGACAGGACGCGGTGCGCGATCGGGCAGGCCGGCAGCCAGCCGGGCGGGCCGCGCAGGCGGGACCGGGCTCCGGGGGCACGGGCAGCTCCAGCGGGCTGGCGCCGGGCCGGGCGCAGCTCCCGCAGCAGCGGTGGGGAGGTGGCACGGGGCGACGCTTTGCTGCACGTTCGGTGGTTTGTCCGCAGCCCCGCCCGTGGCCACCCCTGGCGTTCGGTGCTCCCTAATGCCACCTCGCGCAGGGGGACGCTCCCTCCTGTTGTCCCAAGGCTGGGTTCTGCGCCCGCTGTGCGGTGAAGCCATCCACACACGGAGTTGAGATGCGTGTTTATTGCACGTCTGCGCAGAGATGGGTGCTGGGTGGTAACTCTGCAAAGCAGCACCTCTCCTGAGAAATAAGCCGGGTCCTGTATACCAAATAATAACAGAGAAGAAACCACCACAGTGAATCACACACTGGGCTGGGTTGGAGAGGACCTTAAAGCCCATCTAGTTCCAACCTCCCTGCCGTGGGCAGGGACACCCTCCACTAGGGCAGGTTGCTCCAAGCCTCATCCAGCCTGGCCTTGAACACTCCCAGGGATGGGGCACCCACAGCTTCTCTGGGCAGCCTGTCCCAGTGCCTCATCACCCTCTCCGGGAACATCTTCTTCCTGGTATCTAAATCTCCCTGCTTTCAATTTAAACCTGTTACCCCTTGTCCTGTCACTACAGGCCCTTGTAAAAAGTCCCCCCCCCCAGCTTCCTGGTAGCCCCTTCAGGCACTGGCAGGGGCTGTAAGGGCTCCCCTGAGCCTCCTCTTCTCCAGGCTGAACTAGCCCAGCTCCCTCAGCCGCTCCTCACAGGACTTCTGTTATGCTGTTGTATGTTGGGCTTATCGATTATGCACTAGCAATGCAGACCTTGCAGGATTCTTTATGTAGGCCTGTGTAGAAACACATATGTTGTAGTCAGTGGGGAAGAGGCATACGTTGCCTCATCTTTGAATACTGGGAAGATGCGGGAGTTCTGATAGAGAGAAACTAGGTGTTGGAAGTTTTTCCTCCTTTGTGTCTTGTTTCCAGGCAGTAGAGTCCCAGCACAAAGACTGTGCGACTATTCTGATGGAGCACGGTGCCCACCCTGACTTCAGAGGTGCTAACGGCAACACTGCCCTTCACCTGGCTGTCTGCATTTCCAGCAGGCCTCTAGTGGAGCTGTTACTTGAGCACAATGCTCATATTGATGCTCAGAACGACGTAAGCTTGGACTTTGAGTAAGGCTCCTCTTCCCAAAACTTGCTTGACTTTTCTGTGTGATTCTAAGGGAGACTATTTCTCCTTTCAGTTGGGATACACTCCACTTGCTGTTGCCATCAACAACCACCAGGAAGACATGGTCGAGTTCCTCCTTCAAAAAGGAGCTGACGTGCACGTGCGAGATAGGCATCAAAGGTGAAGGGTTTGTCCAAAGTGTGCGTGGGACTCCTTAGCATTGTTCAGATTGAACTGACGGGAGGCATAGGAATGAGCTTTGAAAAAGAATCAGGAGCTGCCCAGAAGGAGCTCCTTCAGTATGACTTGTGAAAGCTGACCCACACTCAGGGGCTTTCTTACCTCAGGGCAGGATTTCTGCACTGGGGACTGCAAGAAAGCATTGGCTGTGGTGCCACACGCACGGCACACATACCCTGAGTCTGCTCTGGACAGGTGGTGGGCCTGGAGACCTCCAAAGCTCCCGCCAACCTCAATTCTCCAGCACTTCCATGTGTTTGTCTGTGCTTTCGCTCTGCCTGTAGAAGAGTGGAAACGAATTGCCTGGGAAGCAAAGAGGGTCTGAAGTAATGGCAATGCAATGTCCACAGAAGCTGATGTATTTGTTATCTTTTGGATGCTTTAGGACCCTTCCTATGGTTGCTGCTGTTGCTGGCAATATGAATATAATACAACTTCTTCTTCGGCATGGTGCTGATCTTCATGAGAAAGACAGGTTTGGCTGCACAGTCCTGTTTTATGCCCGTGCGTCTCCACAGGATGAGTAAGTGTTTTACGTCCTTGTTAGAGCAGCTGCATTGTCAGAATGTCTGTGCTGATGTATGGCCCTTTTTGGTAACGTCACTGGGGTTTAATGAGGTGTTGAGAACTTTGTTGAACCTGGGCTGAGGGACATCTTCTGAGGCATCTCTTTCCTGTGTCAAGAGCGGATTTGGAAGTTGAGGAAAACTTCCCCTGACAGTTCTAAGAATTCACCTCTGTGCTGCCAAGCTCTGCTCAACTCAACTGACTGTCAACTACCTGCCTTTTGTTCCACAAGGGATCTAACTGATATCCCCCGAGTTAAACTCTTCAGTGGTTTTCCTCCTCTCGTGGGTAGCTTTGAACTCCTGGCCGTTCCTTCGCTAAGGTGTGCTTAACGGCTAGGCTGAAGGAAATAGCCCCCTTTCCGAGCGATGGGTGAATGAAGGGCATTATGCCTACGAGCATGCCTGGGCTAGCCATAAACACCTGCCCGTGACCTCTTGTCACTGGATCTCCGTTTCTTCTCCTCCTGCTCCTTCTGTCAGCCTGTATCGATGGGAAGCAGGAGAGAGGGGAGGTGCCTGGGTAAACTGTGGAGTAAAAACTGCTTTAGGAATAACGCATGTTTCAGGATTGCTCTAGCAAAAACAAGATGTTCATTCCTTCCCTCCCTCCAGGCTTCTGGCAGAGTATCAGTGTTGCACTAATGCACCATTTTGCGTAGAAGCCTTGGTCTGGAGCACATTTTTAATACTTTGTTTGTTTGGGATTTTGGTTTGGTTTTAGTCTGCTTATGAAGCAAACCTGAAGGTGGTCTCTCTCCGGAGCCACAGCTGACCCTCTGCCACTGTTCCTAGAAGACAACACCTACGCAATGTAGTTAACCCCTGCTTGGAATGCAACCACAGTCTTTGTGGGCCTCGATATCCCACTCAGGAGTTCTCTAAACTCTCAGGTCCTCAGACTAACCATGGGAATTTCTGAAGCCCTTCAGACTCAGACCTGGGTTTCAGGAGACGTCACCCCAGCTTGACGTGAAGAGTTGCTGCAGGATTAGTATCGCATCCCCCTGAGGTGGAAGTCTTGTAGTTAGATGTCAGTCTGCCACACAGCATGTAAATCTCACTGGCCCTCCAGAGGGAGAGGGCGTTTATCAGGTGAGGCTGTAGCCATCAGTGAGTTAGTCCATAGTTACTCCATAGAGAAGACTAGGCACCTGTAGTGTGAACATGCCTGGAGTGAGTATTCCAGCCTCCACGACTCCATTAGTGCGGTAAAAGGGCTGTGGGGGTCGTGTTACCCTTTCCCACCTGGCTATGAATGTGTGTAGGATGGCTCATGAATGGCTGTTGCTCTTCCAGCAGAGAAGGTATGCAAGGGTAGGGGTATTTTTACCAAAGGCATTTCCTTTCTTTCTTTACACAGTGTGTATAAACCACTGCAGGAATACATGGATGGTGAAAGGGCAGGAGAATGTTCTGCAGGAGGCAAAGGAAGCCCATCAGTACTTGACAGCTCTTCCTCTGAAAAAATTGCTAACCTTCCTGAGGGCACAGCGGCACTGACAAGAGCAAGTACGATCCTCCACCGTGGTGGAGGCAATAGGGACAAAACACCGTGGCCTGTAGGATAATGATAACCCATCAACTGAAAACACGGTTTGAGGGGTGAGGAAAGTGAGAACAGAATAAGCACTCAGAGCAGCGTTGCACTTCTTATCTCCTCTGTAGGTGTCTTGCCCGCGGCAGGAGCAGGAGAAGAAGAAGACGATGACTCCCCTTTTCATTCTGAGGTAGAATCACAGAATCATTTAGGTTGGAAAAGACCCCGAGGACTGAGTCCAACCATGAAGCTCAATCTCTTTCGGGTAGTGAGGGCCCCAAAACTGAGCAGTGGACTCGAGGTGCGGCACCATCTCTTCCCTAGTCCTTCTAGCCACACTGTTGCTGAGACCAGCCATGATGCCATTGGCCTTCTTGGCCACCTGGGCACACCTGGTCATATACGGCCAGCTGTCAACCAACACCCCCGCATCCTTTTCCTCCAGGTAGCTTTCCAGATGCTCTTCCTCTTCTCTGAGGGAAGCAGTGGGGTCCCATAGGGCTCACTTGCCTTTGGGCTTGTTTCCCTCCACTGCTGCTTCCGCCACATGCTCATAACTCAGACTTTGACATGCCGGTGCTTATCAGCCCGCTGAAGTGGGAGCTTTGTGCGTGGAAACGGGCCGAGAAGGAGTCTCTGCCAGTTCTCCCGCATGTCTTACAAATTACGCAGATGGATTTGGAAGATCTGAAGACACTGTCGGCCGGCGTGCTGCTTCCAGGTGCAGGCGGACACAAAGTGTTGGCGCAGTCCGCTCCAGAGAAGCGCACCTCTGGTAATTTCCTCATGCACTCCCTGGTTACCTTTGCAAGCTTCTCCAGAGTGAAGCGGGTGGGGAAAAGCAGAGTGAAATAAGCACTCACAGCAGCGGTGCGCTTCTTATCTCCTCTGTAGGTGTCTTGCCCGCGGCAGGAGCAGGAGAAAAAGAAGACGATGACTCCCCTTTTCATTCCGAGGTAGAATCACAGAATCATAGAATCATTTAGGTTGGAAAAGACCCCGAGGACTGAGTCCAACCATAAAGCTAACACTGCCAAGCCCACCTGTACACTCACTCCCTAGCGCCACGACTACACGTCTTCTAAATCCCTCCAGGGATGGTGATGCAACCACCTCCTTGGGCAACCCGTTGCAGTACTTGACAACCCTTCCAGTGAAGAAATGTTTCCTAAGATCCAATCTCAACCTCCCCTGGTGCAACTTGGGGCCGAAGAACAAAAGGTAGATCTTGACTCCTTTTCTGACAATAAGGTACTTTCTCTTTGAGAGGTAATACATTACCTGTGGTAGGTCAAGCCCCAGTGCTGAAATCAGTGTGATGCTGCAGTGTTGCTGGGAATTCTTTTCTCCACTATCTGTCTGTGTTCTGCCTTGCTCATTTGTGAAACCTGAGATAGAACTGCTCCAGATAAAGAAGAAGAATGGTTCATCTCAAGCAGATTGTCAGGGTAAGAGGTGACTTTACTAGAGGCTGATGCAGACACGCCTAAATACAGCCTCTCAGTGTATGGAGAGCTGTTCTTGCTACCGAGTTCATTTTAGAGTGCTGCTGCTTGGACCTTATTGAATCTCGACCTGAAGAGTATTTCAGACCTCATCTTCTTCCCATTGTGAAGCTGAAGGGATGCATAGAGTGAGACAGCGAGTTAGAAAAAAGCATGTGCGCAGACACTCAGCCTATGTTCCAAGGAGACGAATCCTTAAGCTTTGTCTGTGCATTGGGAAAGAGTAAGTCTCATGAAGAGCTTCCAATAGTTTGGGTCTGCTCAGCTGAGACAGATGCCTTCAGATGCCTGCTAGTGTCGGCCAAAATCTCTTATCTTTGAATTTACTGAGTCATAGAAGCATAGAATGATTTGAGTTGGAAGTGTCCTTTAAAGACCATCTAGTCCAAGCCTCTGCTGTGGGCAGGGCCTTCTTCCACTAGATCAGGTTGCTCAGAGCCCCATCCAACCTACTTTGAACACTTCCATGGATGGGGCATCCCCAGATACTCCGGACAACCCGGTCCAGTGTCCCAACACCCTCATTGCAAAGAATTTCTTCTTTATGTCTAATCTAAATCTGTCCTCTTTCCGTTTAAAACCATTGCCCCTTGTCCTGTCTCTACAGGCCTTAGTGAAAAGTCTTTCTCCGTCATGCTCTATTGAAAGGCTGCAGTAAGGTCCCCAGTAAGGTCCCCCCAGAGCCTGCTCTTCCCCAGGCTGAACAACCCCAACTTTCTCAGCCTGTCTTCATTGGAGAGTTGTTCCAGTGCTCTGAACATTTTCATGGCCCTCCTCTGGACCCGCTCTAACAGGTCAATGTCTTCCTTGTGCTGGGGGCCCCACAGCTGGACACAGCACTGCAGCTGGGGTCTCACCAGAGCAGAGCAGAGCAGAAGGGGAGAATCACCTCCCTCAACTGCTGGCCAACCAGAAAACCAATCCAATATCATCCCATGAGGAAAGGCATCTCTCATGTTGGCATCTTCTTACTGATTTCTCCATGCTCTGTTTCTTTAGAGATGGGTCAGGCAGCTGCAGCAGGAGCTTGCCAATGCTCTCAAAAAGAACTCCCTGGCAGAAGCTTCACTTGAAGCTAAGAAGCGCTACAGCAGGAAGTTGCAGAAACAGAAACGGCAGTTGCAGGAGGAACTGGACAGGTCTAAAGCGAAGGTATGGGGAACGCCTGTCTCTTGTCCCTTGGCAGGGGGCCCAGGCCTTTTTTTGTAGCAAACCAGAGTGGGATCCTTTGTTGGGGTATTTTGTGTAACCCAGGGCGGTTCAGTGTGTGGCTAGCTGTGATAAGGGGGCTGGGAGGGAACAGCACTGCTGTCTTTGGTGCCTGACTGTTTGCACTGCTTGAAGTAACAGCGGAGGGGTGTGCTAAGGCAGTCTGAGTACACTAGACAACTTTGCCACAGGCGTAGGTTGAGTGACACGGAAGTGAATCGCCTTGTTCTATAAGCCAGGCACCTACAATTAGAAAGGTCATAAACCATGAAGCCGCTTTGTCCTTAATCGGAGAAGAGCGTGTGTATTCCTTTCAAAAAGCTGCTTCTGAGGCATGTGTATTTGCTTCTTCTCTTGGGCTTGGCAAAGCAGAGTGTGTGCTGAAGGAGAAAGAGTAGGCATACTGGAGTGTTGCCGTGGTGCTCTTCTGAATTCCCTCGTCATGTCATCATTGTTGCAAAGTCACTTCAGTAGCAGGAGGAGCTTCGAACCGGGGTAGAGTAGCCAACAGCGTGTCTACAGAGACTGTTCGGAGTCCTTCAGAGAGGAGGAGTGTTGTGGCAGCATTTAGGAAACACTGTCGGAAATCAACATAGACGCAGGAGAGGGGCCAGTATAAAGGATGAAGCAGCAGCATGGGTTTTGAGAGTTGATGTGAGAGTCAAAGCAGACTACTCATCAACCCTAAGCTGACTACCGGCAATTCTTGCTGTGGTTTGACAGCTGCAGGAACTGAAAGAACAGTGTATCTGGACTGAGTGTTACGCCAAGTCCCTGAAGACTGCCATCAAGAACAAGAAGAGGGAACTAACAACGTTCAGGAAACTGCAGGGCCTTCTGGTCACGTCTTCTGGAAATGCGGCTGTCCCAGAGCTGGAAAAACACGTGCAACAGTAAGGAAGTAACGGAGTGGAGGCAAGGCTTTGCTTTCTGCCACTGTGTGAAAACAACAGGACTGTCTTCTTGCCTCCCAGCAAGATGATAATACGCAATTTTCAGAGATGGTTTTGTTTTAGAGGAGGTTCTTTCACACTCTTCTTTTGGGATTTGTGCTCTTGTGGACTTCTGTTATAAGACCTGTGCTTCTTTTTCAGGCTCCAATTTGGAAAGGCCAGACTGGAAGCCACAGCCAAGAAACAAGCCAAGACCATTAGAGCCCTTCGGAAAGACCCGCAAGCCTCTGCCCCAGTAAGCGAGTCAGAGCCTTCCCTTTCATGAGCTACCGAGCCTAGTTCCATATTCATGTGGGAAAACTTTAAGATGAGCTTTTCCTGGAGAGCCTAGGAGAGATCAGTTCCTCTCTTCTACTGACTACAGGCTGCTCTGAAAGTCCTGCTGGTCTGCTCCCCAGCCTTCTGGCTTTGAGAGTTTTCCCATGAGAGTACAGCGTCCTATGCAATGCCATCTTTGTTAAGGAGCTGACAGTAAGGCACTGGCTTAAGTATTACCTGCTTCAGACCAGTTGTGAGGTGGAGACCTCAGGCCACGCTTCAGTCATGCCGCAGAGGGATTCGGTACCTTTGGTTGCAGATCTTGCTCCGCTCTGGTGGTGCTGAGCCCTTCATCCTGAAGGCCTGACAGGCACCATCAGTCTGTGACAGGAATTCTTCACTTGCCTGTACTCTGGTCACCTTCCCGTTTTGTGACTGTGGATTCCTGGGCCAGAAGGTGTAGGTCTACAGTGCAAGGAGAAGACCTCCAGAGATGGAAATCCACAAGTGATAAGGGAACAGCACCTCCGTAGGCAGCATTTTGCGGGCATGGGTGGCGCTGCGGGGCAAGCAAACACTGCGTTACACTGATGCTGGCGAGAGAAGAAGAAAGGCTGCGAGCTGCGACCTTCAGTCACGAAGGTCCTGCCGTAACTTCCTTTTTCTTCTTTTAATGCTGCTGTAGGCTCCTAATGGTCTGGAGCACTTAACTGGCTTTGCGACAAGAAGAAACATCATGCTGGCGGAAGAACGTAGCAGGCATGGCTTTTCAGTGCTTTTTAAAGAAACACCATGATGAGCAGAAGTCAAGCTTTACTGAACTGTAATGCAAAAGCACGTACATAACCGTTTGGGACCAAATTCAAGGCTCACAGTTGATCTTGCAAGGTGCTCCTGTGAGCCTGTGGTTTTAAAAAGTTGCAAAAGGCCTTGCCAGTGCTGGCTGCCCACAGTTCTCCTGGGCGGGAAGAAAAGTCTTGCCTTCCTCTGTTCAGGTAAACTTTGGGCACTCCAGGAGGTGTATGCCACTGGAGGGCGGGCCGGTCTCAGTAATGCCCGGCCGGTCAAGCGCGTTACAGATGCAGCAAGCCATGGCTGTGCTGCTTATATGTAAGAGAACACGAGAAAGGCTGATCGGTGCTTTGCTTCACACTTTCCTTGCTCGTTGGCTGTGCAGGTTGAAGACGCTTCTGGCAGAAGCTCAGATGAAGCTGACAGCATATGCAGGGCGAGAGAGGGAGTCCCAGCTCAGCTTCCAGCGAGAGTTGAAGAAGAGCCCTTCTGAGGTGAGTGACCAATGAAGTTTGTAAACTAGAAAGAAAGGTGAGCTCAGGTTGGTTTGGTGGATTTCAGGTGAATATTTTTTTCTGCTGGAACCTCTGTGATTTTTTTTTTAATTATTATTTTTTACCTTTTTTTTGCATATTGCTAATTACCGGTTGGCTGCATTTTGCAGTTGATTGACTTCTCTTGATGCTCGGGGCTGCTGTTGTAGCAATAGAAGATAATGATGTTGATGAACGTGGATGTAGTTCTCATGATGCACAAAACCCATGAGCCAGGAGTCCCAGCAGGGCTGCTGAGTTCAGTGGCCTCACGGACCAGGATGCAGTCCCTGGGGCCCCGAGCAAGAAGAGCGGAGCTGGTCACCATACGCTGAAATTTTTATACATTTTATTACTCTTGTCAACAGGTGACAAAGGCAGTCTCAGTGTTCCAGTTCCATACGGATTTCCACACAGGTAACTTTAGAGCTCTCTCAAAGAGAGTTCCCTTTGTTTTCCCACCTACAAGTTGGTGACATTTCCCAACAGCTAGAGATGCAGTTGAAGAAACGCATGCCGCCAGCAAGAACAAACCAGGACCTGTGAGAACAGCTGTCCGCTCTGCGTGGGACTGAGGATGAAGTCAGAAGTCGTTGGGAGACGACAGTGGTGGGTCACAGCCAAATAGAGCAGTCTGTAAGCGAGGGGAGAAAGAGCTGGACAAGACATAAGGCAAAAAATGCAAGAAGTTGATCCATATCTCCATGAAACGCAATTTTCCACGTGTCTGTAGGCCGTAGGCTGTAACTTTGTTGTTGACACGTTTGCGTTTGGTTGTCAGTATCTGGCTCTGCGCATTAGCGTTGTACTTCCAGGATCCACTTTCCAGTGCTGCCTTTGGCCCAGCCTGCTGTAAAACTAACACACAGCCTCTTCTTTTCCTGCTGTTCCCCAGTCACAGCTGATCCTCCAGCACTGTGAGCGGTGGAAGATGCGGGAGCAGAGGAAGTGCCAGAAAACAGAGTGCTCACAGGGAGATGAACGAAGCCTGGAAACCTTTGCCTTCCACCTTGTGCAGCCACTGCCCTCTGCATCTAATTGCAGGTGTTCTGTTGCAGCTTGGTAGTTAATAAACTCTGTCGCCTAGTGCACGTCTTAGTTTTGTTGCACAGTTGGAGCGCTTCGGGCCTGGCGGGTTCGGGTGAGTGGAGTCCTGCTTTTGAAGGCTCACTCAGGCTCTCTTCCCATGCAGGCAGCTAGCACATCTCCCTCTGCCCTCGCTCTGAACGCGGTATGGTGTCACTTCCTAGCCCACGCAGAAGCTATTGGATAGCATTTAGTAAAAAGCCTTACACTGCAAGCTGGCAACTTTTACCTACGTACTGCTGAGCTTACGCTGAACTATTAGTTTGTTGCAGGAGGGAAGGCCCCAAATCCAGTCTAAACTAGAAAGGTAAAAGACAGCCACATCCACCAGCAGAAGCTGCATCCTCGAGGCCAGAAGAGGAACAGCCTGCCTGGAGACAGAGAAAGGATTCAAAGAGGAATAAGGAGACCCCAGACCCAGCTGTTACTAATGGACCAAACAATTGCGTGAGGGGCGGGGAACTGTAAGGGTCTCATTGCCCTGAGATTCTTTTGTTCGGGGTCCCTTTCCAGAGGCACGCAGCTGGAGCTGTTCTTCACCGCTGTGCCACTCAGTAAACGCGTCTGGCGTACGTCGTGTCAGATTCTGCTTCAGGAAAGAAGTGGAGCCCGAGGGAAGAGGAAGCGTGTGTGCGTGCGCACGAGGAGCCAAAAGGGGCAGCTGTCTGCTCCCGGGAGTCACCCGCTGCACAGGGATTCCGCTCCAAGCGGTTAAAGTCTTGGGTGGTGCGTGCGTGACTCCTCGGCTGATGTGTGAAGGCTCGGGCAGCAGCTTCTCCCTTAACAAATGAAAATCAGTCCTGCAGATACTTCCGAGGGGGAGCACACATCTGCGTCCTTTCCCTCTGGGGAGACCTGGACCATGATTGTGCTCAGATCAGGGACTAGCGCTGAGCTACAGCTCATGATCAGTTACCAAACTCTTCCTGCCTTTTAGAGCAATCTCCCAGGTGGGCAAGCTTCCGGTAGCCACGCAACTTTTGCGGATCCCATGGGGATCTGATGGATTTGCAGCCTGCCAAGGGGCAAGGTGTGAAGAAGGGGGCACAAGCTGGCACAGGGGGAGGTGAGAGACAGGTGGCAGGGAGCAGTGCAAGTGTGCTGCTCCCTCAGGGGTGGGCAGTTAAGGGGGGGTCCCATGGTCAGCAGGGCAGGGCCTAGCCTGGCCTACGCAAGGGAGGGGAGCAGGGCGGTCCCAGGGCAGGCAGCCGAGAGCCCAAAGGAACAAACAAGTGCCTGGTGAGGCAGCAGGACAAGCCAGGAACTCAGGCCAGGCCTGCGGGTCAGCCCCAGGGCTGAGGTTCAGGCCGGCCCAGTGGTGGCAAGGCAGGGCCACAGGGAGGCCAAGGACTGGCCAGGGCCTGGAGCAGAGGTCTGTGGCCAGGCACAGCTGAGACAGAGCTGGAGACAGGGACACCGTGACAGAGCGCAGGCTTCTGCCTACCCCTCAGTGGGTCTGCTGGGCCCATGGGTTGGAGGTCCCAGGGACCTGGGGTGGGGCTGGAGGCCCCAGCCCAGCCTGCTGGTGGCTTGTGCCAGGCGGGTTCTAGAGCCTCCGTGCTTCGAGATGCTCCAAACTGGACATGGCCCTGCACAGTCGGACCTGGCTGACCCTGCTTTGAGTAAGGTGGGGGCAAACTAGATGGACAAGATGAGGCCTCTTCCAGCCTGGATGATACTGTACTTTCAAGGCACAAACGTCCTCAGTGATCCCGAAATCTCATGCTGCGTGCAACAGCCAGGAAACTGCAGACTGTATCCAGCAGCTCCAGGCACCAAGATGGCAACAACCTTCTCAGACACCAAGTCCTGTTGTGAGGTGTGATGCCACTAGTGAAGAATGGCCGTAGAGTTAGCCAAGTGAATCTTGATTTCCAGCCCCCACTTTGAGACCCAGAAGTGGAGAACCACCATGATGCTCCAGGTCAGGCTGGGTAGCAGTGGAAGCTGGCAGCTATGCAAGGGGCCACCTGGCCCAGTCCCCATGTCCCCAAGGAGGTGCTCACTAGACGTTACAACTTTGACAAGACACTCTTTGCAAATACACCAAAGCATACTTGGCATAATGGTCTACCTCCTCTCTGGGTCATCACCCTTCACGTTGGTGAGTGTTAACAGATGTCCAGGCTCTAAAACCAAAATGGCCTTTGGAATATACTAAAGGAGTCTTCAAACAGTAAACTGGACCTGTTCTTCACATAACTGAGAGCTCTGTCAACAGTACTGTACAAGGACATAAGCAGCAGTAAGCTCTGTGGCGATGTATAAGCAGGTGAAACCCGGCTGCTCAGCAGTCCATTCAAAGACGACGCAATACCTGGGCGCAGCAATTGCCCGGATGCTGGGGGGAGGTGCAGGAGGAGCCAGCTCCAGTGACCGAGAGCACTACACAGGACCAGACTGGGTCTGGCCCTCCCTCCTCCTATCCACCATCAAGTAGCTGCCAAGCATTGTGTAGCTTTGGAACTTCAGCACACGCTTTTCAAGAAGTCTGACTCAGGATCTCTCCTCTAGCTGGTAGCAGATATCACAAGGGAACATCATACATCCAAACAAATGCAGCTGGTTTTGTTCCTCAGTGTCTTGTACCGGTTCCCCCCCGAGTGGGAGTGACAGTGACAGTGCTGGAAGCACAAGGGTCTTTTCTCCATGCAGGAGACTTTCTTGGCACATCACTGCACCAGCCATCCTTCATGTTCTGCAGCAACAACCAAACAGCACAGAAATCAAATGCAAGGGAGTATTTTCTTTTTATGGAAAAAAACCCAAAACAAACGACACAAAGAAATCAAAAGCACAACAACAAATGCTACGCCAAGAGAATACTCTGGTTTTGCACCGGCCTTTCCAGTCTGAGCCACCTTATTCCCATGCACTGTGCCCCGGGGACCGCCCCCCATCCCGAGAGGGAAGCGCAGGGAAGCGCAGGGCAGCCGTGGCCTAGCCGTGGCCTAGCCGTGGCCTAGCCGTGGCCTAGCCGTGCCCGCGCAGCCCGTCACTCCGAGCCCTCTGCCTCGCTGCCCCGTGAGCGCAGCCGAGCAGCAAAACAACCCCAACCCCGCCCCCCAACGCCAAGTCCCGACAGGACGCGGTGCGCGATCGGGCAGGCCGGCAGCCAGCCGGGCGGGCCGCGCAGGCGGGACCGGGCTCCGGGGGCACGGGCAGCTCCAGCGGGCTGGCGCCGGGCCGGGCGCAGCTCCCGCAGCAGCGGTGGGGAGGTGGCACGGGGCGACGCTTTGCTGCACGTTCGGTGGTTTGTCCGCAGCCCCGCCCGTGGCCACCCCTGGCGTTCGGTGCTCCCTAATGCCACCTCGCGCAGGGGGACGCTCCCTCCTGTTGTCCCAAGGCTGGGTTCTGCGCCCGCTGTGCGGTGAAGCCATCCACACACGGAGTTGAGATGCGTGTTTATTGCACGTCTGCGCAGAGATGGGTGCTGGGTGGTAACTCTGCAAAGCAGCACCCCTCCTGAGAAATAAGCCGGGTCCTGTATACCAAATAATAACAGAGAAGAAACCACCACAGTGAATCACACACTGGGCTGGGTTGGAGAGGACCTTAAAGCCCATCTAGTTCCAACCTCCCTGCCGTGGGCAGGGACACCCTCCACTAGGGCAGGTTGCTCCAAGCCTCATCCAGCCTGGCCTTGAACACTCCCAGGGATGGGGCACCCACAGCTTCTCTGGGCAGCCTGTCCCAGTGCCTCATCACCCTCTCCGGGAACATCTTCTTCCTGGTATCTAAATCTCCCTGCTTTCAATTTAAACCTGTTACCCCTTGTCCTGTCACTACAGGCCCTTGTAAAAAGTCCCCCCCCCCAGCTTCCTGGTAGCCCCTTCAGGCACTGGCAGGGGCTGTAAGGGCTCCCCTGAGCCTCCTCTTCTCCAGGCTGAACTAGCCCAGCTCCCTCAGCCGCTCCTCACAGGACTTCTGTTATGCTGTTGTATGTTGGGCTTATCGATTATGCACTAGCAATGCAGACCTTGCAGGATTCTTTATGTAGGCCTGTGTAGAAACACATATGTTGTAGTCAGTGGGGAAGAGGCATACGTTGCCTCATCTTTGAATACTGGGAAGATGCGGGAGTTCTGATAGAGAGAAACTAGGTGTTGGAAGTTTTTCCTCCTTTGTGTCTTGTTTCCAGGCAGTAGAGTCCCAGCACAAAGACTGTGCGACTATTCTGATGGAGCACGGTGCCCACCCTGACTTCAGAGGTGCTAACGGCAACACTGCCCTTCACCTGGCTGTCTGCATTTCCAGCAGGCCTCTAGTGGAGCTGTTACTTGAGCACAATGCTCATATTGATGCTCAGAACGACGTAAGCTTGGACTTTGAGTAAGGCTCCTCTTCCCAAAACTTGCTTGACTTTTCTGTGTGATTCTAAGGGAGACTATTTCTCCTTTCAGTTGGGATACACTCCACTTGCTGTTGCCATCAACAACCACCAGGAAGACATGGTCGAGTTCCTCCTTCAAAAAGGAGCTGACGTGCACGTGCGAGATAGGCATCAAAGGTGAAGGGTTTGTCCAAAGTGTGCGTGGGACTCCTTAGCATTGTTCAGATTGAACTGACGGGAGGCATAGGAATGAGCTTTGAAAAAGAATCAGGAGCTGCCCAGAAGGAGCTCCTTCAGTATGACTTGTGAAAGCTGACCCACACTCAGGGGCTTTCTTACCTCAGGGCAGGATTTCTGCACTGGGGACTGCAAGAAAGCATTGGCTGTGGTGCCACACGCACGGCACACATACCCTGAGTCTGCTCTGGACAGGTGGTGGGCCTGGAGACCTCCAAAGCTCCCGCCAACCTCAATTCTCCAGCACTTCCATGTGTTTGTCTGTGCTCTCGCTCTGCCTGTAGAAGAGTGGAAACGAATTGCCTAGGAAGCAAAGAGGGTCTGAAGTAATGGCAATGCAATGTCCACAGAAGCTGATGTATTTGTTATCTCTTGGATGCTTTAGGACCCTTCCTATGGTTGCTGCTGTTGCTGGCAATATGAATATAATACAACTTCTTCTTCGGCATGGTGCTGATCTTCATGAGAAAGACAGGTTTGGCTGCACAGTCCTGTTTTATGCCCGTGCGTCTCCACAGGATGAGTAAGTGTTTTACGTCCTTGTTAGAGCAGCTGCATTGTCAGAATGTCTGTGCTGATGTATGGCCCTTTTTGGTAACGTCACTGGGGTTTAATGAGGTGTTGAGAACTTTGTTGAACCTGGGCTGAGGGACATCTTCTGAGGCATCTCTTTCCTGTGTCAAGAGCGGATTTGGAAGTTGAGGAAAACTTCCCCTGACAGTTCTAAGAATTCACCTCTGTGCTGCCAAGCTCTGCTCAACTCAACTGACTGTCAACTACCTGCCTTTTGTTCCACAAGGGATCTAACTGATATCCCCCGAGTTAAACTCTTCAGTGGTTTTCCTCCTCTCGTGGGTAGCTTTGAACTCCTGGCCGTTCCTTCGCTAAGGTGTGCTTAACGGCTAGGCTGAAGGAAATAGCCCCCTTTCCGAGCGATGGGTGAATGAAGGGCATTATGCCTACGAGCATGCCTGGGCTAGCCATAAACACCTGCCCGTGACCTCTTGTCACTGGATCTCCGTTTCTTCTCCTCCTGCTCCTTCTGTCAGCCTGTATCGATGGGAAGCAGGAGAGAGGGGAGGTGCCTGGGTAAACTGTGGAGTAAAAACTGCTTTAGGAATAACGCACGTTTCAGGATTGCTCTAGCAAAAACAAGATGTTCATTCCTTCCCTCCCTCCAGGCTTCTGGCAGAGTATCAGTGTTGCACTAATGCACCATTTTGCGTAGAAGCCTTGGTCTGGAGCACATTTTTAATACTTTGTTTGTTTGGGATTTTGGTTTGGTTTTAGTCTGCTTATGAAGCAAACCTGAAGGTGGTCTCTCTCCGGAGCCACAGCTGACCCTCTGCCACTGTTCCTAGAAGACAACACCTACGCAATGTAGTTAACCCCTGCTTGGAATGCAACCACAGTCTTTGTGGGCCTCGATATCCCACTCAGGAGTTCTCTAAACTCTCAGGTCCTCAGACTAACCATGGGAATTTCTGAAGCCCTTCAGACTCAGACCTGGGTTTCAGGAGACGTCACCCCAGCTTGACGTGAAGAGTTGCTGCAGGATTAGTATCGCATCCCCCTGAGGTGGAAGTCTTGTAGTTAGATGTCAGTCTGCCACACAGCATGTAAATCTCACTGGCCCTCCAGAGGGAGAGGGCGTTTATCAGGTGAGGCTGTAGCCATCAGTGAGTTAGTCCATAGTTACTCCATAGAGAAGACTAGGCACCTGTAGTGTGAACATGCCTGGAGTGAGTATTCCAGCCTCCACGACTCCATTAGTGCGGTAAAAGGGCTGTGGGGGTCGTGTTACCCTTTCCCACCTGGCTATGAATGTGTGTAGGATGGCTCATGAATGGCTGTTGCTCTTCCAGCAGAGAAGGTATGCAAGGGTAGGGGTATTTTTACCAAAGGCATTTCCTTTCTTTCTTTACACAGTGTGTATAAACAACTGCAGGAATACATGGATGGTGAAAGGGCAGGAGAATGTTCTGCAGGAGGCAAAGGAAGCCCATCAGTACTTGACAGCTCTTCCTCTGAAAAAATTGCTAACCTTCCTGAGGGCACAGCGGCACTGACAAGAGCAAGTACGATCCTCCACCGTGGTGGAGGCAATAGGGACAAAACACCGTGGCCTGTAGGATAATGATAACCCATCAACTGAAAACACGGTTTGAGGGGTGAGGAAAGTGAGAACAGAATAAGCACTCAGAGCAGCGTTGCACTTCTTATCTCCTCTGTAGGTGTCTTGCCCGCGGCAGGAGCAGGAGAAGAAGAAGACGATGACTCCCCTTTTCATTCTGAGGTAGAATCACAGAATCATTTAGGTTGGAAAAGACCCTGAGGACTGAGTCCAACCATGAAGCTCAATCTCTTTCGGGTAGTGAGGGCCCCAAAACTGAGCAGTGGACTCGAGGTGCGGCACCATCTCTTCCCTAGTCCTTCTAGCCACACTGTTGCTGAGACCAGCCATGATGCCATTGGCCTTCTTGGCCACCTGGGCACACCTGGTCATATACGGCCAGCTGTCAACCAACACCCCCGCATCCTTTTCCTCCAGGTAGCTTTCCAGATGCTCTTCCTCTTCTCTGAGGGAAGCAGTGGGGGCCCATTGGGCTCACTTGCCTTTGGGCTTGTTTCCCTCCACTGCTGCTTCCGCCACACGCTCATAACTCAGACTTTGACATGCCGGTGCTTATCAGCCCGCTGAAGTGGGAGCTTTGTGCGTGGAAACGGGCCGAGAAGGAGTCTCTGCCAGTTCTCCCGCATGTCTTACAAATTACGCAGATGGATTTGGAAGATCTGAAGACACTGTCGGCCGGCGTGCTGCTTCCAGGTGCAGGCGGACACAAAGTGTTGGCGCAGTCCGCTCCAGAGAAGCGCACCTATGGTAATTTCCTCATGCACTCCCTGGTTACCTTTGCAAGCTTCTCCAGAGTGAAGCGGGTGGGGAAAAGCAGAGTGAAATAAGCACTCACAGCAGCGTTGCACTTCTTATCTCCTCTGTAGGTGTCTTGCCCGCGGCAGGAGCAGGAGAAGAAGAAGACGATGACTCCCCTTTTCATTCCGAGGTAGAATCACAGAATCATAGAATCATTTAGGTTGGAAAAGACCCCGAGGACTGAGTCCAACCATAAAGCTAACACTGCCAAGCCCACCTGTACACTCACTCCCTAGCGCCACGACTACACGTCTTCTAAATCCCTCCAGGGATGGTGATGCAACCACCTCCTTGGGCAACCCGTTGCAGTACTTGACAACCCTTCCAGTGAAGAAATGTTTCCTAAGATCCAATCTCAACCTCCCCTGGTGCAACTTGGGGCCGAAGAACAAAAGGTAGATCTTGACTCCTTTTCTGACAATAAGGTACTTTCTCTTTGAGAGGTAATACATTACCTGTGGTAGGTCAAGCCCCAGTGCTGAAATCAGTGTGATGCTGCAGTGTTGCTGGGAATTCTTTTCTCCACTATCTGTCTGTGTTCTGCCTTGCTCATTTGTGAAACCTGAGATAGAACTGCTCCAGATAAAGAAGAAGAATGGTTCATCTCAAGCAGATTGTCAGGGTAAGAGGTGACTTTACTAGAGGCTGATGCAGACACGCCTAAATACAGCCTCTCAGTGTATGGAGAGCTGTTCTTGCTACCGAGTTCATTTTAGAGTGCTGCTGCTTGGACCTTATTGAATCTCGACCTGAAGAGTATTTCAGACCTCATCTTCTTCCCATTGTGAAGCTGAAGGGATGCATAGAGTGAGACAGCGAGTTAGAAAAAAGCATGTGCGCAGACACTCAGCCTATGTTCCAAGGAGACGAATCCTTAAGCTTTGTCTGTGCATTGGGAAAGAGTAAGTCTCATGAAGAGCTTCCAATAGTTTGGGTCTGCTCAGCTGAGACAGATGCCTTCAGATGCCTGCTAGTGTCGGCCAAAATCTCTTATCTTTGAATTTACTGAGTCATAGAAGCATAGAATGATTTGAGTTGGAAGTGTCCTTTAAAGACCATCTAGTCCAAGCCTCTGCTGTGGGCAGGGCCTTCTTCCACTAGATCAGGTTGCTCAGAGCCCCATCCAACCTACTTTGAACACTTCCATGGATGGGGCATCCCCAGATACTCCGGACAACCCGGTCCAGTGTCCCAACACCCTCATTGCAAAGAATTTCTTCTTTATGTCTAATCTAAATCTGTCCTCTTTCCGTTTAAAACCATTGCCCCTTGTCCTGTCTCTACAGGCCTTAGTGAAAAGTCTTTCTCCGTCATGCTCTATTGAAAGGCTGCAGTAAGGTCCCCAGTAAGGTCCCCCCAGAGCCTGCTCTTCCCCAGGCTGAACAACCCCAACTTTCTCAGCCTGTCTTCATTGGAGAGTTGTTCCAGTGCTCTGAACATTTTCATGGCCCTCCTCTGGACCCGCTCTAACAGGTCAATGTCTTCCTTGTGCTGGGGGCCCCACAGCTGGACACAGCACTGCAGCTGGGGTCTCACCAGAGCAGAGCAGAGCAGAAGGGGAGAATCACCTCCCTCAACTGCTGGCCAACCAGAAAACCAATCCAATATCATCCCATGAGGAAAGGCATCTCTCATGTTGGCATCTTCTTACTGATTTCTCCATGCTCTGTTTCTTTAGAGATGGGTCAGGCAGCTGCAGCAGGAGCTTGCCAATGCTCTCAAAAAGAACTCCCTGGCAGAAGCTTCACTTGAAGCTAAGAAGCGCTACAGCAGGAAGTTGCAGAAACAGAAACGGCAGTTGCAGGAGGAACTGGACAGGTCTAAAGCGAAGGTATGGGGAACGCCTGTCTCTTGTCCCTTGGCAGGGGGCCCAGGCCTTTTTTTGTAGCAAACCAGAGTGGGATCCTTTGTTGGGGTATTTTGTGTAACCCAGGGCGGTTCAGTGTGTGGCTAGCTGTGATAAGGGGGCTGGGAGGGAACAGCACTGCTGTCTTTGGTGCCTGACTGTTTGCACTGCTTGAAGTAACAGCGGAGGGGTGTGCTAAGGCAGTCTGAGTACACTAGACAACTTTGCCACAGGCGTAGGTTGAGTGACACGGAAGTGAATCGCCTTGTTCTATAAGCCAGGCACCTACAATTAGAAAGGTCATAAACCATGAAGCCGCTTTGTCCTTAATCGGAGAAGAGCGTGTGTATTCCTTTCAAAAAGCTGCTTCTGAGGCATGTGTATTTGCTTCTTCTCTTGGGCTTGGCAAAGCAGAGTGTGTGCTGAAGGAGAAAGAGTAGGCATACTGGAGTGTTGCCGTGGTGCTCTTCTGAATTCCCTCGTCATGTCATCATTGTTGCAAAGTCACTTCAGTAGCAGGAGGAGCTTCGAACCGGGGTAGAGTAGCCAACAGCGTGTCTACAGAGACTGTTCGGAGTCCTTCAGAGAGGAGGAGTGTTGTGGCAGCATTTAGGAAACACTGTCGGAAATCAACATAGACGCAGGAGAGGGGCCAGTATAAAGGATGAAGCAGCAGCATGGGTTTTGAGAGTTGATGTGAGAGTCAAAGCAGACTACTCATCAACCCTAAGCTGACTACCGGCAATTCTTGCTGTGGTTTGACAGCTGCAGGAACTGAAAGAACAGTGTATCTGGACTGAGTGTTACGCCAAGTCCCTGAAGACTGCCATCAAGAACAAGAAGAGGGAACTAACAACGTTCAGGAAACTGCAGGGCCTTCTGGTCACGTCTTCTGGAAATGCGGCTGTCCCAGAGCTGGAAAAACACGTGCAACAGTAAGGAAGTAACGGAGTGGAGGCAAGGCTTTGCTTTCTGCCACTGTGTGAAAACAACAGGACTGTCTTCTTGCCTCCCAGCAAGATGATAATACGCAATTTTCAGAGATGGTTTTGTTTTAGAGGAGGTTCTTTCACACTCTTCTTTTGGGATTTGTGCTCTTGTGGACTTCTGTTATAAGACCTGTGCTTCTTTTTCAGGCTCCAATTTGGAAAGGCCAGACTGGAAGCCACAGCCAAGAAACAAGCCAAGACCATTAGAGCCCTTCGGAAAGACCCGCAAGCCTCTGCCCCAGTAAGCGAGTCAGAGCCTTCCCTTTCATGAGCTACCGAGCCTAGTTCCATATTCATGTGGGAAAACTTTAAGATGAGCTTTTCCTGGAGAGCCTAGGAGAGATCAGTTCCTCTCTTCTACTGACTACAGGCTGCTCTGAAAGTCCTGCTGGTCTGCTCCCCAGCCTTCTGGCTTTGAGAGTTTTCCCATGAGAGTACAGCGTCCTATGCAATGCCATCTTTGTTAAGGAGCTGACAGTAAGGCACTGGCTTAAGTATTACCTGCTTCAGACCAGTTGTGAGGTGGAGACCTCAGGCCACGCTTCAGTCATGCCGCAGAGGGATTCGGTACCTTTGGTTGCAGATCTTGCTCCGCTCTGGTGGTGCTGAGCCCTTCATCCTGAAGGCCTGACAGGCACCATCAGTCTGTGACAGGAATTCTTCACTTGCCTGTACTCTGGTCACCTTCCCGTTTTGTGACTGTGGATTCCTGGGCCAGAAGGTGTGGGTCTACAGTGCAAGGAGAAGACCTCCAGAGATGGAAATCCACAAGTGATAAGGGAACAGCACCTCCGTAGGCAGCATTTTGCGGGCATGGGTGGCGCTGCGGGGCAAGCAAACACTGCGTTACACTGATGCTGGCGAGAGAAGAAGAAAGGCTGCGAGCTGCGACCTTCAGTCACGAAGGTCCTGCCGTAACTTCCTTTTTCTTCTTTTAATGCTGCTGTAGGCTCCTAATGGTCTGGAGCACTTAACTGGCTTTGCGACAAGAAGAAACATCATGCTGGCGGAAGAACGTAGCAGGCATGGCTTTTCAGTGCTTTTTAAAGAAACACCATAATGAGCAGAAGTCAAGCTTTACTGAACTGTAATGCAAAAGCACGTACATAACCGTTTGGGACCAAATTCAAGGCTCACAGTTGATCTTGCAAGGTGCTCCTGTGAGCCTGTGGTTTTAAAAAGTTGCAAAAGGCCTTGCCAGTGCTGGCTGCCCACAGTTCTCCTGGGCGGGAAGAAAAGTCTTGCCTTCCTCTGTTCAGGTAAACTTTGGGCACTCCAGGAGGTGTATGCCACTGGAGGGTGGGCCGGTCTCAGTAATGCCCGGCCGGTCAAGCGCGTTACAGATGCAGCAAGCCATGGCTGTGCTGCTTATATGTAAGAGAACACGAGAAAGGCTGATGGGTGCTTTGCTTCACACTTTCCTTGCTCGTTGGCTGTGCAGGTTGAAGACGCTTCTGGCAGAAGCTCAGATGAAGCTGACAGCATATGCAGGGCGAGAGAGGGAGTCCCAGCTCAGCTTCCAGCGAGAGTTGAAGAAGAGCCCTTCTGAGGTGAGTGACCAATGAAGTTTGTAAACTAGAAAGAAAGGTGAGCTCAGGTTGGTTTGGTGGATTTCAGGTGAATATTTTTTTCTGCTGGAACCTCTGTGATTTTTTTTTTAATTATTATTTTTTACCTTTTTTTTGCATATTGCTAATTACCGGTTGGCTGCATTTTGCAGTTGATTGACTTCTCTTGATGCTCGGGGCTGCTGTTGTAGCAATAGAAGATAATGATGTTGATGAACGTGGATGTAGTTCTCATGATGCACAAAACCCATGAGCCAGGAGTCCCAGCAGGGCTGCTGAGTTCAGTGGCCTCACGGACCAGGATGCAGTCCCTGGGGCCCCGAGCAAGAAGAGCGGAGCTGGTCACCATACGCTGAAATTTTTATACATTTTATTACTCTTGTCAACAGGTGACAAAGGCAGTCTCAGTGTTCCAGTTCCATACGGATTTCCACACAGGTAACTTTAGAGCTCTCTCAAAGAGAGTTCCCTTTGTTTTCCCACCTACAAGTTGGTGACATTTCCCAACAGCTAGAGATGCAGTTGAAGAAACGCATGCCGCCAGCAAGAACAAACCAGGACCTGTGAGAACAGCTGTCCGCTCTGCGTGGGACTGAGGATGAAGTCAGAAGTCGTTGGGAGACGACAGTGGTGGGTCACAGCCAAATAGAGCAGTCTGTAAGCGAGGGGAGAAAGAGCTGGACAAGACATAAGGCAAAAAATGCAAGAAGTTGATCCATATCTCCATGAAACGCAATTTTCCACGTGTCTGTAGGCCGTAGGCTGTAACTTTGTTGTTGACACGTTTGCGTTTGGTTGTCAGTATCTGGCTCTGCGCATTAGCGTTGTACTTCCAGGATCCACTTTCCAGTGCTGCCTTTGGCCCAGCCTGCTGTAAAACTAACACACAGCCTCTTCTTTTCCTGCTGTTCCCCAGTCACAGCTGATCCTCCAGCACTGTGAGCGGTGGAAGATGCGGGAGCAGAGGAAGTGCCAGAAAACAGAGTGCTCACAGGGAGATGAACGAAGCCTGGAAACCTTTGCCTTCCACCTTGTGCAGCCACTGCCCTCTGCATCTAATTGCAGGTGTTCTGTTGCAGCTTGGTAGTTAATAAACTCTATCGCCTAGTGCACGTCTTAGTTTTGTTGCACAGTTGGAGCGCTTCGGGCCTGGCGGGTTCGGGTGAGTGGAGTCCTGCTTTTGAAGGCTCACTCAGGCTCTCTTCCCATGCAGGCAGCTAGCACATCTCCCTCTGCCCTCGCTCTGAACGCGGTATGGTGTCACTTCCTAGCCCACGCAGAAGCTATTGGATAGCATTTAGTAAAAAGCCTTACACTGCAAGCTGGCAACTTTTACCTACGTACTGCAGAGCTTACGCTGAACTATTAGTTTGTTGCAGGAGGGAAGGCCCCAAATCCAGTCTAAACTAGAAAGGTAAAAGACAGCCACATCCACCAGCAGAAGCTGCATCCTCGAGGCCAGAAGAGGAACAGCCTGCCTGGAGACAGAGAAAGGATTCAAAGAGGAATAAGGAGACCCCAGACCCAGCTGTTACTAATGGACCAAACAATTGCGTGAGGGGCGGGGAACTGTAAGGGTCTCATTGCCCTGAGATTCTTTTGTTCGGGGTCCCTTTCCAGAGGCACGCAGCTGGAGCTGTTCTTCACCGCTGTGCCACTCAGTAAACGCGTCTGGCGTACGTCGTGTCAGATTCTGCTTCAGGAAAGAAGTGGAGCCCGAGGGAAGAGGAAGCGTGTGTGCGTGCGCACGAGGAGCCAAAAGGGGCAGCTGTCTGCTCCCGGGAGTCACCCGCTGCACAGGGATTCCGCTCCAAGCGGTTAAAGTCTTGGGTGGTGCGTGCGTGACTCCTCGGCTGATGTGTGAAGGCTCGGGCAGCAGCTTCTCCCTTAACAAATGAAAATCAGTCCTGCAGATACTTCCGAGGGGGAGCACACATCTGCGTCCTTTCCCTCTGGGGAGACCTGGACCATGATTGTGCTCAGATCAGGGACTAGCGCTGAGCTACAGCTCATGATCAGTTACCAAACTCTTCCTGCCTTTTAGAGCAATCTCCCAGGTGGGCAAGCTTCCGGTAGCCACGCAACTTTTGCGGATCCCATGGGGATCTGATGGATTTGCAGCCTGCCAAGGGGCAAGGTGTGAAGAAGGGGGCACAAGCTGGCACAGGGGGAGGTGAGAGACAGGTGGCAGGGAGCAGTGCAAGTGTGCTGCTCCCTCAGGGGTGGGCAGTTAAGGGGGGGTCCCATGGTCAGCAGGGCAGGGCCTAGCCTGGCCTACGCAAGGGAGGGGAGCAGGGCGGTCCCAGGGCAGGCAGCCGAGAGCCCAAAGGAACAAACAAGTGCCTGGTGAGGCAGCAGGACAAGCCAGGAACTCAGGCCAGGCCTGCGGGTCAGCCCCAGGGCTGAGGTTCAGGCCGGCCCAGTGGTGGCAAGGCAGGGCCACAGGGAGGCCAAGGACTGGCCAGGGCCTGGAGCAGAGGTCTGTGGCCAGGCACAGCTGAGACAGAGCTGGAGACAGGGACACCGTGACAGAGCGCAGGCTTCTGCCTACCCCTCAGTGGGTCTGCTGGGCCCATGGGTTGGAGGTCCCAGGGACCTGGGGTGGGGCTGGAGGCCCCAGCCCAGCCTGCTGGTGGCTTGTGCCAGGCGGGTTCTAGAGCCTCCGTGCTTCGAGATGCTCCAAACTGGACATGGCCCTGCACAGTCGGACCTGGCTGACCCTGCTTTGAGTAAGGTGGGGGCAAACTAGATGGACAAGATGAGGCCTCTTCCAGCCTGGATGATACTGTACTTTCAAGGCACAAACGTCCTCAGTGATCCCGAAATCTCATGCTGCGTGCAACAGCCAGGAAACTGCAGACTGTATCCAGCAGCTCCAGGCACCAAGATGGCAACAACCTTCTCAGACACCAAGTCCTGTTGTGAGGTGTGATGCCACTAGTGAAGAATGGCCGTAGAGTTAGCCAAGTGAATCTTGATTTCCAGCCCCCACTTTGAGACCCAGAAGTGGAGAACCACCATGATGCTCCAGGTCAGGCTGGGTAGCAGTGGAAGCTGGCAGCTATGCAAGGGGCCACCTGGCCCAGTCCCCATGTCCCCAAGGAGGTGCTCACTAGACGTTACAATTTTGACAAGACACTCTTTGCAAATACACCAAAGCATACTTGGCATAATGGTCTACCTCCTCTCTGGGTCATCACCCTTCACGTTGGTGAGTGTTAACAGATGTCCAGGCTCTAAAACCAAAATGGCCTTTGGAACATACTAAAGGAGTCTTCAAACAGTAAACTGGACCTGTTCTTCACATAACTGAGAGCTCTGTCAACAGTACTGTACAAGGACATAAGCAGCAGTAAGCTCTGTGGCGATGTATAAGCAGGTGAAACCCGGCTGCTCAGCAGTCCATTCAAAGACGACGCAATACCTGGGCGCAGCAATTGCCCGGATGCTGGGGGGAGGTGCAGGAGGAGCCAGCTCCAGTGATCGAGAGCACTACACAGGACCAGACTGGGTCTGGCCCTCCCTCCTCCTATCCACCATCAAGTAGCTGCCAAGCATTGTGTAGCTTTGGAACTTCAGCACACGCTTTTCAAGAAGTCTGACTCAGGATCTCTCCTCTAGCTGGTAGCAGATATCACAAGGGAACATCATACATCCAAACAAATGCAGCTGGTTTTGTTCCTCAGTGTCTTGTACCGGTTCCCCCCCGAGTGGGAGTGACAGTGACAGTGCTGGAAGCACAAGGGTCTTTTCTCCATGCAGGAGACTTTCTTGGCACATCACTGCACCAGCCATCCTTCATGTTCTGCAGCAACAACCAAACAGCACAGAAATCAAGTGCAAGGGAATAGTTTCTGTTTTGTGGAAAAAAAACCCCAAAACAAACAACACAGAGAAATCAAAAGCACAACAACAAATGCTACGCCAAGAGAATACTCTGGTTTTGCACCGGCCTTTCCAGTCTGAGCCACCTTATTCCCATGCACTGTGCCCCGGGGACCGCCCCCCATCCCGAGAGGGAAGCGCAGGGAAGCGCAGGGCAGCCGTGGCCTAGCCGTGGCCTAGCCGTGGCCTAGCCGTGCCCGCGCAGCCCGTCACTCCGAGCCCTCTGCCTCGCTGCCCCGTGAGCGCAGCCGAGCAGCAAAACAACCCCAACCCCGCCCCCCAACGCCAAGTCCCGACAGGACGCGGTGCGCGATCGGGCAGGCCGGCAGCCAGCCGGGCGGGCCGCGCAGGCGGGACCGGGCTCCGGGGGCACGGGCAGCTCCAGCGGGCTGGCGCCGGGCCGGGCGCAGCTCCCGCAGCAGCGGTGGGGAGGTGGCACGGGGCGACGCTTTGCTGCACGTTCGGTGGTTTGTCCGCAGCCCCGCCCGTGGCCACCCCTGGCGTTCGGTGCTCCCTAATGCCACCTCGCGCAGGGGGACGCTCCCTCCTGTTGTCCCAAGGCTGGGTTCTGCGCCCGCTGTGCGGTGAAGCCATCCACACACGGAGTTGAGATGCGTGTTTATTGCACGTCTGCGCAGAGATGGGTGCTGGGTGGTAACTCTGCAAAGCAGCACCCCTCCTGAGAAATAAGCCGGGTCCTGTATACCAAATAATAACAGAGAAGAAACCACCACAGTGAATCACACACTGGGCTGGGTTGGAGAGGACCTTAAAGCCCATCTAGTTCCAACCTCCCTGCCGTGGGCAGGGACACCCTCCACTAGGGCAGGTTGCTCCAAGCCTCATCCAGCCTTGCCTTGAACACTCCCAGGGATGGGGCATCCACAGCTGCTCTGGGCAGCCTGTCCCAGTGCCTCATCACCCTCTCCGGGAACATCTTCTTCCTGGTATCTAAATCTCCCCGCTTTCAATTTAAACCTGTTACCCCTTGTCCTGTCACTACAGGCCCTTGTAAAAAGTCCCTCCCCCCCAGCTTCCTGGTAGCCCCTTCAGGCACTGGCAGGGGCTGTAAGGTCTCCCCGGAGCCTCCTCTTCTCCAGGCTGAACTAGCCCAGCTCTCTCAGCCTGTCCCCATGGCAGAGGGGCTCCAGCCCTCGGAGCATCTTCGTGGCCTCCTCTGGACTCTCTCCAACCGGTCGATACCCGTCTTACGCTGAGGGCCCCACAGCTGGGCACAGCACTCCAGGTGGGGTCTCACGGGAGCAGAGTAGAGGGGGAGAAGCCCCTCCCTGGCCCTGCTGGCCACGCTGCTCTGGGTACAGCCCAGGACACGGCTGGCTTTCCGGGCTGCCGGCGCACACTGCCGGCTCATGCCCAGCGAATGAGGAGCCAGCCCTTCCCTACCCCTGTGACGCGCCCCCTGTGACGCGCCCACTGTGACGTCCGGCGCGCGCTGGCCACTGCCGCCCCCTGCAGGTGCCGGCGTTCAGTGCTGCCGCCGCCTTTGGCCGGGACTGAGCTCCGTACGCTCGCCCCGCGCTCTCCCTCACCGCTTCCCCGCTTCCCCGCTTCCCCGCCCGGGGCGCGGCAGGGCCCGCCGCAGCATGCAGAGGCTCATCGGGCTCCTCAGGAGGGTGCGGGCGCCGCCGCCGCCCGGCAGCGCTCCCGCGGCCTGCGCCGCCCACGTCTCCGAGCTCCGGGAGAAGGGCTGGAGCGAGCTGCACAGCGCGGCCGCCAGCGGTGACCTGGCCCGGCTGCAGCGAGACTGGTGGCTCAAGAAGCTCCGCATCAACGGGCGCGACGCGAATCGGCAGTAAGGGGCGGGCAGTGCCCGCAGCAAAGCCTCCGCCCGCTCCGGCCGGAGCCCCGCACGGTCGCGAGCACCCTCGGAGCAGGGCCGGCCGCACAGCGCTGGCCTTGCCGGAGCCTGCCCGAGCTGGGACAGGATGCCCTGCTCTGCCCTGCCCTGCCCTGCCCGCCTGGTCCCGGTGGAGCCCAGCGGGCCTTCGTCCGGGCAGAGCGTTGCCAGACTGAGCAGCTGGCTGGAGCAGGGCGTGGATTCAAAGACACACACGGCACAGACTCCCCGTTGCTCTTAGAAATCCCCTCCCCTCCGTGTCCAGGACACAGCTGGCGCGGAGGGCAAACCTTAAGCAGACTCTGCAGGCTCCGTAGATCTAATGTAGCCGCCCCCCCGGCTCCGGGCTGCCGAGACACGGTCTGCTTTGCTGTGCGCGGTGGCTGGGCAGTCCTGCAGATTCAGGAAACGCTTCCTGACTCAACAGATGTGCTGGGGTTTTTTTCCTAGCCGCTCCCAGGTTTTGGGTGTGCAACTGCTGCCACCAGCTCTGGCGCAAGAAAGTTGGCTTTTGGCTTGGGTTTTTTTGGTGGGTTTTTTTTTTTTTACCAGTGCAGGCTTGTGGCCCTACGCGTCGGGTAGCGCAGCCTGAACCGATGTCTTCAGCTGTCTGTTAATGGAATATGTGTCATTTCTAGGACACCTCTGCATCTTGCTTGTGTGAACGGCCATGCAGATGTTGTTCGATTTCTAGTAGGAAAGAAGTGCAAGCTAAACCCTCGTGACAAATACCAGAAATCGCCACTGATGAAGGTACGTGGAATATTGTATCATAGAACCTTTCAGGTTGGAAAAGACCCTTAGGATCATCAAGTCCAACCATTAACCCAGCAGTGCCAAGTCCACCACTAAACCGTGTCCCTGAGCACCACATCCACATGTCTCTTAAATCCCTCCCGAGATGGTGACTCCACCTTATCCCCGGGGCAGCCCGTTCCAATGCCTAACGACCCTTTCCTTGAAGAAATGTTTCCTAATATCCTAATATCCAATCTAAACCTCCCCTGGCACAACTTGAGGCCGTTTCCTCTTGTCCCATCACTTGTCACTTGGGACACCACCACCCCCCGTACCCTCCTTTCAGGTAGCTGTAGAGAGCGATAAGGGCTCCCCTGAGCCTCCTCTTCTCCAGGGTAAACACCCCCAGCTCCCTCAGCCGCTCCTCACAGGACTTCTGTTATGCTGTTGTATGTTGGGCTTATCGATTATGCACTAGCAATGCAGACCTTGCAGGATTCTTTATGTAGGCCTGTGTAGAAACACATATGTTGTAGTCAGTGGGGAAGAGGCATACGTTGCCTCATCTTTGAATACTGGGAAGATGCGGGAGTTCTGATAGAGAGAAACTAGGTGTTGGAAGTTTTTCCTCCTTTGTGTCTTGTTTCCAGGCAGTAGAGTCCCAGCACAAAGACTGTGCGACTATTCTGATGGAGCACGGTGCCCACCCTGACTTCAGAGGTGCTAACGGCAACACTGCCCTTCACCTGGCTGTCTGCATTTCCAGCAGGCCTCTAGTGGAGCTGTTACTTGAGCACAATGCTCATATTGATGCTCAGAACGACGTAAGCTTGGACTTTGAGTAAGGCTCCTCTTCCCAAAACTTGCTTGACTTTTCTGTGTGATTCTAAGGGAGACTATTTCTCCTTTCAGTTGGGATACACTCCACTTGCTGTTGCCATCAACAACCACCAGGAAGACATGGTCGAGTTCCTCCTTCAAAAAGGAGCTGACGTGCACGTGCGAGATAGGCATCAAAGGTGAAGGGTTTGTCCAAAGTGTGCGTGGGACTCCTTAGCATTGTTCAGATTGAACTGACGGGAGGCATAGGAATGAGCTTTGAAAAAGAATCAGGAGCTGCCCAGAAGGAGCTCCTTCAGTATGACTTGTGAAAGCTGACCCACACTCAGGGGCTTTCTTACCTCAGGGCAGGATTTCTGCACTGGGGACTGCAAGAAAGCATTGGCTGTGGTGCCACACGCACGGCACACATACCCTGAGTCTGCTCTGGACAGGTGGTGGGCCTGGAGACCTCCAAAGCTCCCGCCAACCTCAATTCTCCAGCACTTCCATGTGTTTGTCTGTGCTTTCGCTCTGCCTGTAGAAGAGTGGAAACGAATTGCCTGGGAAGCAAAGAGGGTCTGAAGTAATGGCAATGCAATGTCCACAGAAGCTGATGTATTTGTTATCTCTTGGATGCTTTAGGACCCTTCCTATGGTTGCTGCTGTTGCTGGCAATATGAATATAATACAACTTCTTCTTCGGCATGGTGCTGATCTTCATGAGAAAGACAGGTTTGGCTGCACAGTCCTGTTTTATGCCCATGCGTCTCCACAGGATGAGTAAGTGTTTTACGTCCTTGTTAGAGCAGCTGCATTGTCAGAATGTCTGTGCTGATGTATGGCCCTTTTTGGTAACGTCACTGGGGTTTAATGAGGTGTTGAGAGCTTTGTTGAACCTGGGCTGAGGGACATCTTCTGAGGCATCTCTTTCCTGTGTCAAGAGCGGATTTGAAGTTGAGGAAAACTTCCCCTGACAGTTCTAAGAATTCACCTCTGTGCTGCCAAGCTCTGCTCAACTCAACTGACTGTCAACTACCTGCCTTTTGTTCCACAAGGGATCTAACTGATATCCCCCGAGTTAAACTCTTCAGTGGTTTTCCTCCTCTCGTGGGTAGCTTTGAACTCCTGGCCGTTCCTTCGCTAAGGTGTGCTTAACGGCTAGGCTGAAGGAAATAGCCCCCTTTCCGAGCGATGGGTGAATGAAGGGCATTATGCCTACGAGCATGCCTGGGCTAGCCATAAACACCTGCCCGTGACCTCTTGTCACTGGATCTCCGTTTCTTCTCCTCCTGCTCCTTCTGTCAGCCTGTATCGATGGGAAGCAGGAGAGAGGGGAGGTGCCTGGGTAAACTGTGGAGTAAAAACTGCTTTAGGAATAACGCACGTTTCAGGATTGCTCTAGCAAAAACAAGATGTTCATTCCTTCCCTCCCTCCAGGCTTCTGGCAGAGTATCAGTGTTGCACTAATGCACCATTTTGCGTAGAAGCCTTGGTCTGGAGCACATTTTTAATACTTTGTTTGTTTGGGATTTTGGTTTGGTTTTAGTCTGCTTATGAAGCAAACCTGAAGGTGGTCTCTCTCCGGAGCCACAGCTGACCCTCTGCCACTGTTCCTAGAAGACAACACCTACGCAATGTAGTTAACCCCTGCTTGGAATGCAACCACAGTCTTTGTGGGCCTCGATATCCCACTCAGGAGTTCTCTAAACTCTCAGGTCCTCAGACTAACCATGGGAATTTCTGAAGCCCTTCAGACTCAGACCTGGGTTTCAGGAGACGTCACCCCAGCTTGACGTGAAGAGTTGCTGCAGGATTAGTATCGCATCCCCCTGAGGTGGAAGTCTTGTAGTTAGATGTCAGTCTGCCACACAGCATGTAAATCTCACTGGCCCTCCAGAGGGAGAGGGCGTTTATCAGGTGAGGCTGTAGCCATCAGTGAGTTAGTCCATAGTTACTCCATAGAGAAGACTAGGCACCTGTAGTGTGAACATGCCTGGAGTGAGTATTCCAGCCTCCACGACTCCATTAGTGCGGTAAAAGGGCTGTGGGGGTCGTGTTACCCTTTCCCACCTGGCTATGAATGTGTGTAGGATGGCTCATGAATGGCTGTTGCTCTTCCAGCAGAGAAGGTATGCAAGGGTAGGGGTATTTTTACCAAAGGCATTTCCTTTCTTTCTTTACACAGTGTGTATAAACAACTGCAGGAATACATGGATGGTGAAAGGGCAGGAGAATGTTCTGCAGGAGGCAAAGGAAGCCCATCAGTACTTGACAGCTCTTCCTCTGAAAAAATTGCTAACCTTCCTGAGGGCACAGCGGCACTGACAAGAGCAAGTACGATCCTCCACCGTGGTGGAGGCAATAGGGACAAAACACCGTGGCCTGTAGGATAATGATAACCCATCAACTGAAAACACGGTTTGAGGGGTGAGGAAAGTGAGAACAGAATAAGCACTCAGAGCAGCGTTGCACTTCTTATCTCCTCTGTAGGTGTCTTGCCCGCGGCAGGAGCAGGAGAAGAAGAAGACGATGACTCCCCTTTTCATTCTGAGGTAGAATCACAGAATCATTTAGGTTGGAAAAGACCCCGAGGACTGAGTCCAACCATGAAGCTCAATCTCTTTCGGGTAGTGAGGGCCCCAAAACTGAGCAGTGGACTCGAGGTGCGGCACCATCTCTTCCCTAGTCCTTCTAGCCACACTGTTGCTGAGACCAGCCATGATGCCATTGGCCTTCTTGGCCACCTGGGCACACCTGGTCATATACGGCCAGCTGTCAACCAACACCCCCGCATCCTTTTCCTCCAGGTAGCTTTCCAGATGCTCTTCCTCTTCTCTGAGGGAAGCAGTGGGGGCCCATTGGGCTCACTTGCCTTTGGGCTTGTTTCCCTCCACTGCTGCTTCCGCCACACGCTCATAACTCAGACTTTGACATGCCGGTGCTTATCAGCCCGCTGAAGTGGGAGCTTTGTGCGTGGAAACGGGCCGAGAAGGAGTCTCTGCCAGTTCTCCCGCATGTCTTACAAATTACGCAGATGGATTTGGAAGATCTGAAGACACTGTCGGCCGGCGTGCTGCTTCCAGGTGCAGGCAGACACAAAGTGTTGGCGCAGTCCGCTCCAGAGAAGCGCACCTATGGTAATTTCCTCATGCACTCCCTGGTTACCTTTGCAAGCTTCTCCAGAGTGAAGCGGGTGGGGAAAAGCAGAGTGAAATAAGCACTCACAGCAGCGTTGCGCTTCTTATCTCCTCTGTAGGTGTCTTGCCCGCGGCAGGAGCAGGAGAAGAAGAAGACGATGACTCCCCTTTTCATTCCGAGGTAGAATCACAGAATCATAGAATCATTTAGGTTGGAAAAGACCCCGAGGACTGAGTCCAACCATAAAGCTAACACTGCCAAGCCCACCTGTACACTCACTCCCTAGCGCCACGACTACACGTCTTCTAAATCCCTCCAGGGATGGTGATGCAACCACCTCCTTGGGCAACCCGTTGCAGTACTTGACAACCCTTCCAGTGAAGAAATGTTTCCTAAGATCCAATCTCAACCTCCCCTGGTGCAACTTGGGGCCGAAGAACAAAAGGTAGATCTTGACTCCTTTTCTGACAATAAGGTACTTTCTCTTTGAGAGGTAATACATTACCTGTGGTAGGTCAAGCCCCAGTGCTGAAATCAGTGTGATGCTGCAGTGTTGCTGGGAATTCTTTTCTCCACTATCTGTCTGTGTTCTGCCTTGCTCATTTGTGAAACCTGAGATAGAACTGCTCCAGATAAAGAAGAAGAATGGTTCATCTCAAGCAGATTGTCAGGGTAAGAGGTGACTTTACTAGAGGCTGATGCAGACACGCCTAAATACAGCCTCTCAGTGTATGGAGAGCTGTTCTTGCTACCGAGTTCATTTTAGAGTGCTGCTGCTTGGACCTTATTGAATCTCGACCTGAAGAGTATTTCAGACCTCATCTTCTTCCCATTGTGAAGCTGAAGGGATGCATAGAGTGAGACAGCGAGTTAGAAAAAAGCATGTGCGCAGACACTCAGCCTATGTTCCAAGGAGACGAATCCTTAAGCTTTGTCTGTGCATTGGGAAAGAGTAAGTCTCATGAAGAGCTTCCAATAGTTTGGGTCTGCTCAGCTGAGACAGATGCCTTTAGATGCCTGCTAGTGTCGGCCAAAATCTCTTATCTTTGAATTTACTGAGTCATAGAAGCATAGAATGATTTGAGTTGGAAGTGTCCTTTAAAGACCATCTAGTCCAAGCCTCTGCTGTGGGCAGGGCCTTCTTCCACTAGATCAGGTTGCTCAGAGCCCCATCCAACCTACTTTGAACACTTCCATGGATGGGGCATCCCCAGATACTCCGGACAACCCGGTCCAGTGTCCCAACACCCTCATTGCAAAGAATTTCTTCTTTATGTCTAATCTAAATCTGTCCTCTTTCTGTTTAAAACCATTGCCCCTTGTCCTGTCTCTACAGGCCTTAGTGAAAAGTCTTTCTCCGTCATGCTCTATTGAAAGGCTGCAGTAAGGTCCCCAGTAAGGTCCCCCCAGAGCCTGCTCTTCCCCAGGCTGAACAACCCCAACTTTCTCAGCCTGTCTTCATTGGAGAGTTGTTCCAGTGCTCTGAACATTTTCATGGCCCTCCTCTGGACCCGCTCTAACAGGTCAATGTCTTCCTTGTGCTGGGGGCCCCACAGCTGGACACAGCACTGCAGCTGGGGTCTCACCAGAGCAGAGCAGAGCAGAAGGGGAGAATCACCTCCCTCAACTGCTGGCCAACCAGAAAACCAATCCAATATCATCCCATGAGGAAAGGCACCTCTCATGTTGGCATCTTCTTACTGATTTCTCCATGCTCTGTTTCTTTAGAGATGGGTCAGGCAGCTGCAGCAGGAGCTTGCCAATGCTCTCAAAAAGAACTCCCTGGCAGAAGCTTCACTTGAAGCTAAGAAGCGCTACAGCAGGAAGTTGCAGAAACAGAAACGGCAGTTGCAGGAGGAACTGGACAGGTCTAAAGCGAAGGTATGGGGAACGCCTGTCTCTTGTCCCTTGGCAGGGGGCCCAGGCCTTTTTTTGTAGCAAACCAGAGTGGGATCCTTTGTTGGGGTATTTTGTGTAACCCAGGGCGGTTCAGTGTGTGGCTAGCTGTGATAAGGGGGCTGGGAGGGAACAGCACTGCTGTCTTTGGTGCCTGACTGTTTGCACTGCTTGAAGTAACAGCGGAGGGGTGTGCTAAGGCAGTCTGAGTACACTAGACAACTTTGCCACAGGCGTAGGTTGAGTGACACGGAAGTGAATCGCCTTGTTCTATAAGCCAGGCACCTACAATTAGAAAGGTCATAAACCATGAAGCCGCTTTGTCCTTAATCGGAGAAGAGCGTGTGTATTCCTTTCAAAAAGCTGCTTCTGAGGCATGTGTATTTGCTTCTTCTCTTGGGCTTGGCAAAGCAGAGTGTGTGCTGAAGGAGAAAGAGTAGGCATACTGGAGTGTTGCCGTGGTGCTCTTCTGAATTCCCTCGTCATGTCATCATTGTTGCAAAGTCACTTCAGTAGCAGGAGGAGCTTCGAACCGGGGTAGAGTAGCCAACAGCGTGTCTACAGAGACTGTTCGGAGTCCTTCAGAGAGGAGGAGTGTTGTGGCAGCATTTAGGAAACACTGTCGGAAATCAACATAGACGCAGGAGAGGGGCCAGTATAAAGGATGAAGCAGCAGCATGGGTTTTGAGAGTTGATGTGAGAGTCAAAGCAGACTACTCATCAACCCTAAGCTGACTACCGGCAATTCTTGCTGTGGTTTGACAGCTGCAGGAACTGAAAGAACAGTGTATCTGGACTGAGTGTTACGCCAAGTCCCTGAAGACTGCCATCAAGAACAAGAAGAGGGAACTAACAACGTTCAGGAAACTGCAGGGCCTTCTGGTCACGTCTTCTGGAAATGCGGCTGTCCCAGAGCTGGAAAAACACGTGCAACAGTAAGGAAGTAACGGAGTGGAGGCAAGGCTTTGCTTTCTGCCACTGTGTGAAAACAACAGGACTGTCTTCTTGCCTCCCAGCAAGATGATAATACGCGATTTTCAGAGATGGTTTTGTTTTAGAGGAGGTTCTTTCACACTCTTCTTTTGGGATTTGTGCTCTTGTGGACTTCTGTTATAAGACCTGTGCTTCTTTTTCAGGCTCCAATTTGGAAAGGCCAGACTGGAAGCCACAGCCAAGAAACAAGCCAAGACCATTAGAGCCCTTCGGAAAGACCTGCAAGCCTCTGCCCCAGTAAGCGAGTCAGAGCCTTCCCTTTCATGAGCTACCGAGCCTAGTTCCATATTCATGTGGGAAAACTTTAAGATGAGCTTTTCCTGGAGAGCCTAGGAGAGATCAGTTCCTCTCTTCTACTGACTACAGGCTGCTCTGAAAGTCCTGCTGGTCTGCTCCCCAGCCTTCTGGCTTTGAGAGTTTTCCCATGAGAGTACAGCGTCCTATGCAATGCCATCTTTGTTAAGGAGCTGACAGTAAGGCACTGGCTTAAGTATTACCTGCTTCAGACCAGTCGTGAGGTGGAGACCTCAGGCCACGCTTCAGTCATGCCGCAGAGGGATTCGGTACCTTTGGTTGCAGATCTTGCTCCGCTCTGGTGGTGCTGAGCCCTTCATCCTGAAGGCCTGACAGGCACCATCAGTCTGTGACAGGAATTCTTCACTTGCCTGTACTCTGGTCACCTTCCCGTTTTGTGACTGTGGATTCCTGGGCCAGAAGGTGTAGGTCTACAGTGCAAGGAGAAGACCTCCAGAGATGGAAATCCACAAGTGATAAGGGAACAGCACCTCCGTAGGCAGCATTTTGCGGGCATGGGTGGCGCTGCGGGGCAAGCAAACACTGCGTTACACTGATGCTGGCGAGAGAAGAAGAAAGGCTGCGAGCTGCGACCTTCAGTCACGAAGGTCCTGCCGTAACTTCCTTTTTCTTCTTTTAATGCTGCTGTAGGCTCCTAATGGTCTGGAGCACTTAACTGGCTTTGCGACAAGAAGAAACATCATGCTGGCGGAAGAACGTAGCAGGCATGGCTTTTCAGTGCTTTTTAAAGAAACACCATGATGAGCAGAAGTCAAGCTTTACTGAACTGTAATGCAAAAGCACGTACATAACCGTTTGGGACCAAATTCAAGGCTCACAGTTGATCTTGCAAGGTGCTCCTGTGAGCCTGTGGTTTTAAAAAGTTGCAAAAGGCCTTGCCAGTGCTGGCTGCCCACAGTTCTCCTGGGCGGGAAGAAAAGTCTTGCCTTCCTCTGTTCAGGTAAACTTTGGGCACTCCAGGAGGTGTATGCCACTGGAGGGCGGGCCGGTCTCAGTAATGCCCGGCCGGTCAAGCGCGTTACAGATGCAGCAAGCCATGGCTGTGCTGCTTATATGTAAGAGAACACGAGAAAGGCTGATCGGTGCTTTGCTTCACACTTTCCTTGCTCGTTGGCTGTGCAGGTTGAAGACGCTTCTGGCAGAAGCTCAGATGAAGCTGACAGCATATGCAGGGCGAGAGAGGGAGTCCCAGCTCAGCTTCCAGCGAGAATTGAAGAAGAGCCCTTCTGAGGTGAGTGACCAATGAAGTTTGTAAACTAGAAAGAAAGGTGAGCTCAGGTTGGTTTGGTGGATTTCAGGTGAATATTTTTTTCTGCTGGAACCTCTGTGATTTTTTTTTTAATTATTATTTTTTACCTTTTTTTTGCATATTGCTAATTACCGGTTGGCTGCATTTTGCAGTTGATTGACTTCTCTTGATGCTCGGGGCTGCTGTTGTAGCAATAGAAGATAATGATGTTGATGAACGTGGATGTAGTTCTCATGATGCACAAAACCCATGAGCCAGGAGTCCCAGCAGGGCTGCTGAGTTCAGTGGCCTCACGGACCAGGATGCAGTCCCTGGGGCCCCGAGCAAGAAGAGCGGAGCTGGTCACCATACGCTGAAATTTTTATACATTTTATTACTCTTGTCAACAGGTGACAAAGGCAGTCTCAGTGTTCCAGTTCCATACGGATTTCCACACAGGTAACTTTAGAGCTCTCTCAAAGAGAGTTCCCTTTGTTTTCCCACCTACAAGTTGGTGACATTTCCCAACAGCTAGAGATGCAGTTGAAGAAACGCATGCCGCCAGCAAGAACAAACCAGGACCTGTGAGAACAGCTGTCCGCTCTGCGTGGGACTGAGGATGAAGTCAGAAGTCGTTGGGAGACGACAGTGGTGGGTCACAGCCAAATAGAGCAGTCTGTAAGCGAGGGGAGAAAGAGCTGGACAAGACATAAGGCAAAAAATGCAAGAAGTTGATCCATATCTCCATGAAACGCAATTTTCCACGTGTCTGTAGGCCGTAGGCTGTAACTTTGTTGTTGACACGTTTGCATTTGGTTGTCAGTATCTGGCTCTGCGCATTAGCGTTGTACTTCCAGGATCCACTTTCCAGTGCTGCCTTTGGCCCAGCCTGCTGTAAAACTAACACACAGCCTCTTCTTTTCCTGCCGTTCCCCAGTCACAGCTGATCCTCCAGCACTGTGAGCGGTGGAAGATGCGGGAGCAGAGGAAGTGCCAGAAAACAGAGTGCTCACAGGGAGATGAACGAAGCCTGGAAACCTTTGCCTTCCACCTTGTGCAGCCACTGCCCTCTGCATCTAATTGCAGGTGTTCTGTTGCAGCTTGGTAGTTAATAAACTCTGTCGCCTAGTGCACGTCTTAGTTTTGTTGCACAGTTGGAGCGCTTCGGGCCTGGCGGGTTCGGGTGAGTGGAGTCCTGCTTTTGAAGGCTCACTCAGGCTCTCTTCCCATGCAGGCAGCTAGCACATCTCCCTCTGCCCTCGCTCTGAACGCGGTATGGTGTCACTTCCTAGCCCACGCAGAAGCTATTGGATAGCATTTAGTAAAAAGCCTTACACTGCAAGCTGGCAACTTTTACCTACGTACTGCAGAGCTTACGCTGAACTATTAGTTTGTTGCAGGAGGGAAGGCCCCAAATCCAGTCTAAACTAGAAAGGTAAAAGACAGCCGCATCCACCAGCAGAAGCTGCATCCTCGAGGCCAGAAGAGGAACAGCCTGCCTGGAGACAGAGAAAGGATTCAAAGAGGAATAAGGAGACCCCAGACCCAGCTGTTACTAATGGACCAAACAATTGCGTGAGGGGCGGGGAACTGTAAGGGTCTCATTGCCCTGAGATTCTTTTGTTCGGGGTCCCTTTCCAGAGGCACGCAGCTGGAGCTGTTCTTCACCGCTGTGCCACTCAGTAAACGCGTCTGGCGTACGTCGTGTCAGATTCTGCTTCAGGAAAGAAGTGGAGCCCGAGGGAAGAGGAAGCGTGTGTGCGTGCGCACGAGGAGCCAAAAGGGGCAGCTGTCTGCTCCCGGGAGTCACCCGCTGCACAGGGATTCCGCTCCAAGCGGTTAAAGTCTTGGGTGGTGCGTGCGTGACTCCTCGGCTGATGTGTGAAGGCTCGGGCAGCAGCTTCTCCCTTAACAAATGAAAATCAGTCCTGCAGATACTTCCGAGGGGGAGCACACATCTGCGTCCTTTCCCTCTGGGGAGACCTGGACCATGATTGTGCTCAGATCAGGGACTAGCGCTGAGCTACAGCTCATGATCAGTTACCAAACTCTTCCTGCCTTTTAGAGCAATCTCCCAGGTGGGCAAGCTTCCGGTAGCCACGCAACTTTTGCGGATCCCATGGGGATCTGATGGATTTGCAGCCTGCCAAGGGGCAAGGTGTGAAGAAGGGGGCACAAGCTGGCACAGGGGGAGGTGAGAGACAGGTGGCAGGGAGCAGTGCAAGTGTGCTGCTCCCTCAGGGGTGGGCAGTTAAGGGGGGGTCCCATGGTCAGCAGGGCAGGGCCTAGCCTGGCCTACGCAAGGGAGGGGAGCAGGGCGGTCCCAGGGCAGGCAGCCGAGAGCCCAAAGGAACAAACAAGTGCCTGGTGAGGCAGCAGGACAAGCCAGGAACTCAGGCCAGGCCTGCGGGTCAGCCCCAGGGCTGAGGTTCAGGCCGGCCCAGTGGTGGCAAGGCAGGGCCACAGGGAGGCCAAGGACTGGCCAGGGCCTGGAGCAGAGGTCTGTGGCCAGGCACAGCTGAGACAGAGCTGGAGACAGGGACACCGTGACAGAGCGCAGGCTTCTGCCTACCCCTCAGTGGGTCTGCTGGGCCCACGGGTTGGAGGTCCCAGGGACCTGGGGTGGGGCTGGAGGCCCCAGCCCAGCCTGCTGGTGGCTTGTGCCAGGCGGGTTCTAGAGCCTCCGTGCTTCGAGATGCTCCAAACTGGACATGGCCCTGCACAGTCGGACCTGGCTGACCCTGCTTTGAGTAAGGTGGGGGCAAACTAGATGGACAAGATGAGGCCTCTTCCAGCCTGGATGATACTGTACTTTCAAGGCACAAACGTCCTCAGTGATCCCGAAATCTCATGCTGCGTGCAACAGCCAGGAAACTGCAGACTGTATCCAGCAGCTCCAGGCACCAAGATGGCAACAACCTTCTCAGACACCAAGTCCTGTTGTGAGGTGTGATGCCACTAGTGAAGAATGGCCGTAGAGTTAGCCAAGTGAATCTTGATTTCCAGCCCCCACTTTGAGACCCAGAAGTGGAGAACCACCATGATGCTCCAGGTCAGGCTGGGTAGCAGTGGAAGCTGGCAGCTATGCAAGGGGCCACCTGGCCCAGTCCCCATGTCCCCAAGGAGGTGCTCACTAGACGTTACAACTTTGACAAGACACTCTTTGCAAATACACCAAAGCATACTTGGCATAATGGTCTACCTCCTCTCTGGGTCATCACCCTTCACGTTGGTGAGTGTTAACAGATGTCCAGGCTCTAAAACCAAAATGGCCTTTGGAACATACTAAAGGAGTCTTCAAACAGTAAACTGGACCTGTTCTTCACATAACTGAGAGCTCTGTCAACAGTACTGTACAAGGACATAAGCAGCAGTAAGCTCTGTGGCGATGTATAAGCAGGTGAAACCCGGCTGCTCAGCAGTCCATTCAAAGACGACGCAATACCTGGGCGCAGCAATTGCCCGGATGCTGGGGGGAGGTGCAGGAGGAGCCAGCTCCAGTGACCGAGAGCACTACACAGGACCAGACTGGGTCTGGCCCTCCCTCCTCCTATCCACCATCAAGTAGCTGCCAAGCATTGTGTAGCTTTGGAACTTCAGCACACGCTTTTCAAGAAGTCTGACTCAGGATCTCTCCTCTAGCTGGTAGCAGATATCACAAGGGAACATCATACATCCAAACAAATGCAGCTGGTTTTGTTCCTCAGTGTCTTGTACCGGTTCCCCCCCGAGTGGGAGTGACAGTGACAGTGCTGGAAGCACAAGGGTCTTTTCTCCATGCAGGAGACTTTCTTGGCACATCACTGCACCAGCCATCCTTCATGTTCTGCAGCAACAACCAAACAGCACAGAAATCAAGTGCAAGGGAATAGTTTCTGTTTTGTGGAAAAAAAACCCCAAAACAAACAACACAGAGAAATCAAAAGCACAACAACAAATGCTACGCCAAGAGAATACTCTGGTTTTGCACCGGCCTTTCCAGTCTGAGCCACCTTATTCCCATGCACTGTGCCCCGGGGACCGCCCCCCATCCCGAGAGGGAAGCGCAGGGAAGCGCAGGGCAGCCGTGGCCTAGCCGTGGCCTAGCCGTGGCCTAGCCGTGGCCTAGCCGTGGCCTAGCCGTGCCCGCGCAGCCCGTCACTCCGAGCCCTCTGCCTCGCTGCCCCGTGAGCGCAGCCGAGCAGCAAAACAACCCCAACCCCGCCCCCCAACGCCAAGTCCCGACAGGACGCGGTGCGCGATCGGGCAGGCCGGCAGCCAGCCGGGCGGGCCGCGCAGGCGGGACCGGGCTCCGGGGGCACGGGCAGCTCCAGCGGGCTGGCGCCGGGCCGGGCGCAGCTCCCGCAGCAGCGGTGGGGAGGTGGCACGGGGCGACGCTTTGCTGCACGTTCGGTGGTTTGTCCGCAGCCCCGCCCGTGGCCACCCCTGGCGTTCGGTGCTCCCTAATGCCACCTCGCGCAGGGGGACGCTCCCTCCTGTTGTCCCAAGGCTGGGTTCTGCGCCCGCTGTGCGGTGAAGCCATCCACACACGGAGTTGAGATGCGTGTTTATTGCACGTCTGCGCAGAGATGGGTGCTGGGTGGTAACTCTGCAAAGCAGCACCCCTCCTGAGAAATAAGCCGGGTCCTGTATACCAAATAATAACAGAGAAGAAACCACCACAGTGAATCACACACTGGGCTGGGTTGGAGAGGACCTTAAAGCCCATCTAGTTCCAACCTCCCTGCCGTGGGCAGGGACACCCTCCACTAGGGCAGGTTGCTCCAAGCCTCATCCAGCCTGGCCTTGAACACTCCCAGGGATGGGGCACCCACAGCTTCTCTGGGCAGCCTGTCCCAGTGCCTCATCACCCTCTCCGGGAACATCTTCTTCCTGGTATCTAAATCTCCCCGCTTTCAATTTAAACCTGTTACCCCTTGTCCTGTCACTACAGGCCCTTGTAAAAAGTCCCTCCCCCCCCCCCCAGCTTCCTGGTAGCCCCTTCAGGCACTGGCAGGGGCTGTAAGGTCTCCCCGGAGCCTTCTCTTCTCCAGGCTGAACTAGCCCAGCTCTCTCAGCCTGTCCCCATGGCAGAGGGGCTCCAGCCCTCGGAGCATCTTCGTGGTCTCCTCTGGACTCTCTCCAACCGGTCGATACCCGTCTTACGCTGAGGGCCCCACAGCTGGGCACAGCACTCCAGGTGGGGTCTCACGGGAGCAGAGTAGAGGGGGAGAAGCCCCTCCCTGGCCCTGCTGGCCACGCTGCTCTGGGTACAGCCCAGGACACGGCTGGCTTTCCGGGCTGCCGGCGCACACTGCCGGCTCATGCCCAGCGAATGAGGAGCCAGCCCTTCCCTACCCCTGTGACGCGCCCCCTGTGACGCGCCCACTGTGACGTCCGGCGCGCGCTGGCCACTGCCGCCCCCTGCAGGTGCCGGCGTTCAGTGCTGCCGCCGCCTTTGGCCGGGACTGAGCTCCGTACGCTCGCCCCGCGCTCTCCCTCACCGCTTCCCCGCTTCCCCGCCCGGGGCGCGGCAGGGCCCGCCGCAGCATGCAGAGGCTCATCGGGCTCCTCAGGAGGGTGCGGGCGCCGCCGCCGCCCGGCAGCGCTCCCGCGGCCTGCGCCGCCCACGTCTCCGAGCTCCGGGAGAAGGGCTGGAGCGAGCTGCACAGCGCGGCCGCCAGCGGTGACCTGGCCCGGCTGCAGCGAGACTGGTGGCTCAAGAAGCTCCGCATCAACGGGCGCGACGCGAATCGGCAGTAAGGGGCGGGCAGTGCCCGCAGCAAAGCCTCCGCCCGCTCCGGCCGGAGCCCCGCACGGTCGCGAGCACCCTCGGAGCAGGGCCGGCCGCACAGCGCTGGCCTTGCCGGAGCCTGCCCGAGCTGGGACAGGATGCCCTGCTCTGCCCTGCCCTGCCCTGCCCGCCTGGTCCCGGTGGAGCCCAGCGGGCCTTCGTCCGGGCAGAGCGTTGCCAGACTGAGCAGCTGGCTGGAGCAGGGCGTGGATTCAAAGACACACACGGCACAGACTCCCCGTTGCTCTTAGAAATCCCCTCCCCTCCGTGTCCAGGACACAGCTGGCGCGGAGGGCAAACCTTAAGCAGACTCTGCAGGCTCCGTAGATCTAATGTAGCCGCCCCCCCGGCTCCGGGCTGCCGAGACACGGTCTGCTTTGCTGTGCGCGGTGGCTGGGCAGTCCTGCAGATTCAGGAAACGCTTCCTGACTCAACAGATGTGCTGGGGTTTTTTTCCTAGCCGCTCCCAGGTTTTGGGTGTGCAACTGCTGCCACCAGCTCTGGCGCAAGAAAGTTGGCTTTTGGCTTGGGTTTTTTTGGTGGGTTTTTTTTTTTTTACCAGTGCAGGCTTGTGGCCCTACGCGTCGGGTAGCGCAGCCTGAACCGATGTCTTCAGCTGTCTGTTAATGGAATATGTGTCATTTCTAGGACACCTCTGCATCTTGCTTGTGTGAACGGCCATGCAGATGTTGTTCGATTTCTAGTAGGAAAGAAGTGCAAGCTAAACCCTCGTGACAAATACCAGAAATCGCCACTGATGAAGGTACGTGGAATATTGTATCATAGAACCTTTCAGGTTGGAAAAGACCCTTAGGATCATCAAGTCCAACCATTAACCCAGCAGTGCCAAGTCCACCACTAAACCGTGTCCCTGAGCACCACATCCACATGTCTCTTAAATCCCTCCCGAGATGGTGACTCCACCTTATCCCCGGGGCAGCCCGTTCCAATGCCTAACGACCCTTTCCTTGAAGAAATGTTTCCTAATATCCTAATATCCAATCTAAACCTCCCCTGGCACAACTTGAGGCCGTTTCCTCTTGTCCCATCACTTGTCACTTGGGACACCACCACCCCCCGTACCCTCCTTTCAGGTAGCTGTAGAGAGCGATAAGGGCTCCCCTGAGCCTCCTCTTCTCCAGGCTGAACTAGCCCAGCTCCCTCAGCCGCTCCTCACAGGACTTCTGTTATGCTGTTGTATGTTGGGCTTATCGATTATGCACTAGCAATGCAGACCTTGCAGGATTCTTTATGTAGGCCTGTGTAGAAACACATATGTTGTAGTCAGTGGGGAAGAGGCATACGTTGCCTCATCTTTGAATACTGGGAAGATGCGGGAGTTCTGATAGAGAGAAACTAGGTGTTGGAAGTTTTTCCTCCTTTGTGTCTTGTTTCCAGGCAGTAGAGTCCCAGCACAAAGACTGTGCGACTATTCTGATGGAGCACGGTGCCCACCCTGACTTCAGAGGTGCTAACGGCAACACTGCCCTTCACCTGGCTGTCTGCATTTCCAGCAGGCCTCTAGTGGAGCTGTTACTTGAGCACAATGCTCATATTGATGCTCAGAACGACGTAAGCTTGGACTTTGAGTAAGGCTCCTCTTCCCAAAACTTGCTTGACTTTTCTGTGTGATTCTAAGGGAGACTATTTCTCCTTTCAGTTGGGATACACTCCACTTGCTGTTGCCATCAACAACCACCAGGAAGACATGGTCGAGTTCCTCCTTCAAAAAGGAGCTGACGTGCACGTGCGAGATAGGCATCAAAGGTGAAGGGTTTGTCCAAAGTGTGCGTGGGACTCCTTAGCATTGTTCAGATTGAACTGACGGGAGGCATAGGAATGAGCTTTGAAAAAGAATCAGGAGCTGCCCAGAAGGAGCTCCTTCAGTATGACTTGTGAAAGCTGACCCACACTCAGGGGCTTTCTTACCTCAGGGCAGGATTTCTGCACTGGGGACTGCAAGAAAGCATTGGCTGTGGTGCCACACGCACGGCACACATACCCTGAGTCTGCTCTGGACAGGTGGTGGGCCTGGAGACCTCCAAAGCTCCCGCCAACCTCAATTCTCCAGCACTTCCATGTGTTTGTCTGTGCTTTCGCTCTGCCTGTAGAAGAGTGGAAACGAATTGCCTGGGAAGCAAAGAGGGTCTGAAGTAATGGCAATGCAATGTCCACAGAAGCTGATGTATTTGTTATCTCTTGGATGCTTTAGGACCCTTCCTATGGTTGCTGCTGTTGCTGGCAATATGAATATAATGCAACTTCTTCTTCGGCATGGTGCTGATCTTCATGAGAAAGACAGGTTTGGCTGCACAGTCCTGTTTTATGCCCATGCGTCTCCACAGGATGAGTAAGTGTTTTACGTCCTTGTTAGAGCAGCTGCATTGTCAGAATGTCTGTGCTGATGTATGGCCCTTTTTGGTAACGTCACTGGGGTTTAATGAGGTGTTGAGAGCTTTGTTGAACCTGGGCTGAGGGACATCTTCTGAGGCATCTCTTTTCTGTGTCAAGAGCGGATTTGGAAGTTGAGGAAAACTTCCCCTGACAGTTCTAAGAATTCACCTCTGTGCTGCCAAGCTCTGCTCAACTCAACTGACTGTCAACTACCTGCCTTTTGTTCCACAAGGGATCTAACTGATATCCCCCGAGTTAAACTCTTCAGTGGTTTTCCTCCTCTCGTGGGTAGCTTTGAACTCCTGGCCGTTCCTTCGCTAAGGTGTGCTTAACGGCTAGGCTGAAGGAAATAGCCCCCTTTCCGAGCGATGGGTGAATGAAGGGCATTATGCCTACGAGCATGCCTGGGCTAGCCATAAACACCTGCCCGTGACCTCTTGTCACTGGATCTCCGTTTCTTCTCCTCCTGCTCCTTCTGTCAGCCTGTATCGATGGGAAGCAGGAGAGAGGGGAGGTGCCTGGGTAAACTGTGGAGTAAAAACTGCTTTAGGAATAACGCACGTTTCAGGATTGCTCTAGCAAAACAAGATGTTCATTCCTTCCCTCCCTCCAGGCTTCTGGCAGAGTATCAGTGTTGCACTAATGCACCATTTTGCGTAGAAGCCTTGGTCTGGAGCACATTTTTAATACTTTGTTTGTTTGGGATTTTGGTTTGGTTTTAGTCTGCTTATGAAGCAAACCTGAAGGTGGTCTCTCTCCGGAGCCACAGCTGACCCTCTGCCACTGTTCCTAGAAGACAACACCTACGCAATGTAGTTAACCCCTGCTTGGAATGCAACCACAGTCTTTGTGGGCCTCGATATCCCACTCAGGAGTTCTCTAAACTCTCAGGTCCTCAGACTAACCATGGGAATTTCTGAAGCCCTTCAGACTCAGACCTGGGTTTCAGGAGACGTCACCCCAGCTTGACGTGAAGAGTTGCTGCAGGATTAGTATCGCATCCCCCTGAGGTGGAAGTCTTGTAGTTAGATGTCAGTCTGCCACACAGCATGTAAATCTCACTGGCCCTCCAGAGGGAGAGGGCGTTTATCAGGTGAGGCTGTAGCCATCAGTGAGTTACTCCATAGTTACTCCATAGAGAAGACTAGGCACCTGTAGTGTGAACATGCCTGGAGTGAGTATTCCAGCCTCCACGACTCCATTAGTGCGGTAAAAGGGCTGTGGGGGTCGTGTTACCCTTTCCCACCTGGCTATGAATGTGTGTAGGATGGCTCATGAATGGCTGTTGCTCTTCCAGCAGAGAAGGTATGCAAGGGTAGGGGTATTTTTACCAAAGGCATTTCCTTTCTTTCTTTACACAGTGTGTATAAACAACTGCAGGAATACATGGATGGTGAAAGGGCAGGAGAATGTTCTGCAGGAGGCAAAGGAAGCCCATCAGTACTTGACAGCTCTTCCTCTGAAAAAATTGCTAACCTTCCTGAGGGCACAGCGGCACTGACAACAGCAAGTACGATCCTCCACCGTGGTGGAGGCAATAGGGACAAAACACCGTGGCGTGTAGGATAATGATAACCCATCAACTGAAAACACGGTTTGAGGGGTGAGGAAAGTGAGAACAGAATAAGCACTCAGAGCAGCGTTGCACTTCTTATCTCCTCTGTAGGTGTCTTGCCCGCGGCAGGAGCAGGAGAAGAAGAAGACGATGACTCCCCTTTTCATTCCGAGGTAGAATCACAGAATCATTTAGGTTGGAAAAGACCCCGAGGACTGAGTCCAACCATGAAGCTCAATCTCTTTCGGGTAGTGAGGGCCCCAAAACTGAGCAGTGGACTCGAGGTGCGGCCTCACCGGTACTGCGTACAGGGGCACCATCTCTTCCCTAGTCCTTCTAGCCACACTGTTGCTGAGACCAGCCATGATGCCATTGGCCTTCTTGGCCACCTGGGCACACCTGGTCATATACGGCCAGCTGTCAACCAACACCCCCGCATCCTTTTCCTCCAGGTAGCTTTCCAGATGCTCTTCCTCTTCTCTGAGGGAAGCAGTGGGGGCCCATTGGGCTCACTTGCCTTTGGGCTTGTTTCCCTCCACTGCTGCTTCCGCCACACGCTCATAACTCAGACTTTGACATGCCGGTGCTTATCAGCCCGCTGAAGTGGGAGCTTTGTGCGTGGAAACGGGCCGAGAAGGAGTCTCTGCCAGTTCTCCCGCATGTCTTACAAATTACGCAGATGGATTTGGAAGATCTGAAGACACCGTCGGCCGGCGTGCTGCTTCCAGGTGCAGGCGGACACAAAGTGTTGGTGCAGTCCGCTCCAGAGAAGCGCACCTATGGTAATTTCCTCATGCACTCCCTGGTTACCTTTGCAAGCTTCTCCAGAGTGAAGCGGGTGGGGAAAAGCAGAGTGAAATAAGCACTCAGAGCAGCGTTGCGCTTCTTATCTCCTCTGTAGGTGTCTTGCCCGCGGCAGGAGCAGGAGAAGAAGAAGACGATGACTCCCCTTTTCATTCCGAGGTAGAATCACAGAATCATTTAGGTTGGAAAAGACCCCGAGGACTGAGTCCAACCATGACGCTCAATCTCTTTCGGGTAGTGAGGGCCCCAAAACTGAGCAGTGGACTCGAGGTGCGGCCTCACCGGTACTGCGTACAGGGGCACCATCTCTTCCCTAGTCCTTCTAGCCACACTGTTGCTGAGACCAGCCATGATGCCATTGGCCTTCTTGGCCACCTGGGCACACCTGGTCATATACGGCCAGCTGTCAACCAACACCCCCGCATCCTTTTCCTCCAGGTAGCTTTCCAGATGCTCTTCCTCTTCTCTGAGGGAAGCAGTGGGGGCCCATTGGGCTCACTTGCCTTTGGGCTTGTTTCCCTCCACTGCTGCTTCCGCCACACGCTCATAACTCAGACTTTGACATGCCGGTGCTTATCAGCCCGCTGAAGTGGGAGCTTTGTGCGTGGAAACGGGCCGAGAAGGAGTCTCTGCCAGTTCTCCCGCATGTCTTACAAATTACGCAGATGGATTTGGAAGATCTGAAGACACCGTCGGCCGGCGTGCTGCTTCCAGGTGCAGGCGGACACAAAGTGTTGGTGCAGTCCGCTCCAGAGAAGCGCACCTATGGTAATTTCCTCATGCACTCCCTGGTTACCTTTGCAAGCTTCTCCAGAGTGAAGCGGGTGGGGAAAAGCAGAGTGAAATAAGCACTCAGAGCAGCGTTGCGCTTCTTATCTCCTCTGTAGGTGTCTTGCCCGCGGCAGGAGCAGGAGAAGAAGAAGACGATGACTCCCCTTTTCATTCCGAGGTAGAATCACAGAATCATTTAGGTTGGAAAAGACCCCGAGGACTGAGTCCAACCATGACGCTCAATCTCTTTCGGGTAGTGAGGGCCCCAAAACTGAGCAGTGGACTCGAGGTGCGGCCTCACCGGTACTGCGTACAGGGGCACCATCTCTTCCCTAGTCCTTCTAGCCACACTGTTGCTGAGACCAGCCATGATGCCATTGGCCTTCTTGGCCACCTGGGCACACCTGGTCATATACGGCCAGCTGTCAACCAACACCCCCGCATCCTTTTCCTCCAGGTAGCTTTCCAGATGCTCTTCCTCTTCTCTGAGGGAAGCAGTGGGGGCCCATTGGGCTCACTTGCCTTTGGGCTTGTTTCCCTCCACTGCTGCTTCCGCCACACGCTCATAACTCAGACTTTGACATGCCGGTGCTTATCAGCCCGCTGAAGTGGGAGCTTTGTGCGTGGAAACGGGCCGAGAAGGAGTCTCTGCCAGTTCTCCCGCATGTCTTACAAATTACGCAGATGGATTTGGAAGATCTGAAGACACCGTCGGCCGGCGTGCTGCTTCCAGGTGCAGGCGGACACAAAGTGTTGGCGCAGTCCACTCCAGAGAAGCGCACCTATGGTAATTTCCTCATGCACTCCCTGGTTACCTTTGCAAGCTTCTCCAGAGTGAAGCGGGTAGGGAAAAGCAGAGTGAAATAAGCACTCAGAGCAGCGTTGCGCTTCTTATCTCCTCTGTAGGTGTCTTGCCCGCGGCAGGAGCAGGAGAAAAAGAAGACGATGACTCCCCTTTTCATTCCGAGGTAGAATCACAGAATCATTTAGGTTGGAAAAGACCCCGAGGACTGAGTCCAACCATGACGCTCAATCTCTTTCGGGTAGTGAGGGCCCCAAAACTGAGCAGTGGACTCGAGGTGCGGCCTCACCGGTACTGCGTACAGGGGCACCATCTCTTCCCTAGTCCTTCTAGCCACACTGTTGCTGAGACCAGCCATGATGCCATTGGCCTTCTTGGCCACCTGGGCACACCTGGTCATATACGGCCAGCTGTCAACCAACACCCCCGCATCCTTTTCCTCCAGGTAGCTTTCCAGATGCTCTTCCTCTTCTCTGAGGGAAGCAGTGGAGTCCCATAGGGCTCACTTGCCTTTGGGCTTGTTTCCCTCCACTGCTGCTTCCGCCACACGCTCATAACTCAGACTTTGACATGCCGGTGCTTATCAGCCCGCTGAAGTGGGAGCTTTGTGCGTGGAAACGGGCCGAGAAGGAGTCTCTGCCAGTTCTCCCGCATGTCTTACAAATTACGCAGATGGATTTGGAAGATCTGAAGACACTGTCGGCCGGCGTGCTGCTTCCAGGTGCAGGCGGACACAAAGTGTTGGCGCAGTCCACTCCAGAGAAGCGCACCTATGGTAATTTCCTCATGCACTCCCTGGTTACCTTTGCAAGCTTCTCCAGAGTGAAGCGGGTGGGGAAAAGCAGAGTGAAATAAGCACTCAGAGCAGCGTTGCGCTTCTTATCTCCTCTGTAGGTGTCTTGCCCGCGGCAGGAGCAGGAGAAAAAGAAGACGATGACTCCCCTTTTCATTCCGAGGTAGAATCACAGAATCATTTAGGTTGGAAAAGACCCCGAGGACTGAGTCCAACCATGACGCTCAATCTCTTTCGGGTAGTGAGGGCCCCAAAACTGAGCAGTGGACTCGAGGTGCGGCCTCACCGGTACTGCGTACAGGGGCACCATCTCTTCCCTAGTCCTTCTAGCCACACTGTTGCTGAGACCAGCCATGATGCCATTGGCCTTCTTGGCCACCTGGGCACACCTGGTCATATACGGCCAGCTGTCAACCAACACCCCCGCATCCTTTTCCTCCAGGTAGCTTTCCAGATGCTCTTCCTCTTCTCTGAGGGAAGCAGTGGGGGCCCATTGGGCTCACTTGCCTTTGGGCTTGTTTCCCTCCACTGCTGCTTCCGCCACACGCTCATAACTCAGACTTTGACATGCCGGTGCTTATCAGCCCGCTGAAGTGGGAGCTTTGTGCGTGGAAACGGGCCGAGAAGGAGTCTCTGCCAGTTCTCCCGCATGTCTTACAAATTACGCAGATGGATTTGGAAGATCTGAAGACACCGTCGGCCGGCGTGCTGCTTCCAGGTGCAGGCGGACACAAAGTGTTGGTGCAGTCCGCTCCAGAGAAGCGCACCTATGGTAATTTCCTCATGCACTCCCTGGTTACCTTTGCAAGCTTCTCCAGAGTGAAGCGGGTGGGGAAAAGCAGAGTGAAATAAGCACTCAGAGCAGCGTTGCGCTTCTTATCTCCTCTGTAGGTGTCTTGCCCGCGGCAGGAGCAGGAGAAAAAGAAGACGATGACTCCCCTTTTCATTCCGAGGTAGAATCACAGAATCATTTAGGTTGGAAAAGACCCCGAGGACTGAGTCCAACCATGACGCTCAATCTCTTTCGGGTAGTGAGGGCCCCAAAACTGAGCAGTGGACTCGAGGTGCGGCCTCACCGGTACTGCGTACAGGGACACCATCTCTTCCCTAGTCCTTCTAGCCACACTGTTGCTGAGACCAGCCATGATGCCATTGGCCTTCTTGGCCACCTGGGCACACCTGGTCATATACGGCCAGCTGTCAACCAACACCCCCGCATCCTTTTCCTCCAGGTAGCTTTCCAGATGCTCTTCCTCTTCTCTGAGGGAAGCAGTGGGGGCCCATTGGGCTCACTTGCCTTTGGGCTTGTTTCCCTCCACTGCTGCTTCCGCCACACGCTCATAACTCAGACTTTGACATGCCGGTGCTTATCAGCCCGCTGAAGTGGGAGCTTTGTGCGTGGAAACGGGCCGAGAAGGAGTCTCTGCCAGTTCTCCCGCATGTCTTACAAATTACGCAGATGGATTTGGAAGATCTGAAGACACTGTCGGCCGGCGTGCTGCTTCCAGGTGCAGGCGGACACAAAGTGTTGGTGCAGTCCGCTCCAGAGAAGCGCACCTATGGTAATTTCCTCATGCACTCCCTGGTTACCTTTGCAAGCTTCTCCAGAGTGAAGCGGGTGGGGAAAAGCAGAGTGAAATAAGCACTCAGAGCAGCGTTGCGCTTCTTATCTCCTCTGTAGGTGTCTTGCCCGCGGCAGGAGCAGGAGAAGAAGAAGACGATGACTCCCCTTTTCATTCCGAGGTAGAATCACAGAATCATTTAGGTTGGAAAAGACCCCGAGGACTGAGTCCAACCATGACGCTCAATCTCTTTCGGGTAGTGAGGGCCCCAAAACTGAGCAGTGGACTCGAGGTGCGGCCTCACCGGTACTGCGTACAGGGGCACCATCTCTTCCCTACTCCTTCTAGCCACACTGTTGCTGAGACCAGCCATGATGCCATTGGCCTTCTTGGCCACCTGGGCACACCTGGTCATATACGGCCAGCTGTCAACCAACACCCCCGCATCCTTTTCCTCCAGGTAGCTTTCCAGATGCTCTTCCTCTTCTCTGAGGGAAGCAGTGGAGTCCCATAGGGCTCACTTGCCTTTGGGCTTGTTTCCCTCCACTGCTGCTTCCGCCACACGCTCATAACTCAGACTTTGACATGCCGGTGCTTATCAGCCCGCTGAAGTGGGAGCTTTGTGCGTGGAAACGGGCCGAGAAGGAGTCTCTGCCAGTTCTCCCGCATGTCTTACAAATTACGCAGATGGATTTGGAAGATCTGAAGACACTGTCGGCCGGCGTGCTGCTTCCAGGTGCAGGCGGACACAAAGTGTTGGCGCAGTCCGCTCCAGAGAAGCGCACCTATGGTAATTTCCTCATGCACTCCCTGGTTACCTTTGCAAGCTTCTCCAGAGTGAAGCGGGTGGGGAAAAGCAGAGTGAAATAAGCACTCACAGCAGCGTTGCGCTTCTTATCTCCTCTGTAGGTGTCTTGCCCGCGGCAGGAGCAGGAGAAGAAGAAGACGATGACTCCCCTTTTCATTCCGAGGTAGAATCACAGAATCATTTAGGTTGGAAAAGACCCCGAGGACTGAGTCCAACCATGACGCTCAATCTCTTTCGGGTAGTGAGGGCCCCAAAACTGAGCAGTGGACTCAAGGTGCGGCCTCACCGGTACTGCGTACAGGGGCACCATCTCTTCCCTAGTCCTTCTAGCCACACTGTTGCTGAGACCAGCCATGATGCCATTGGCCTTCTTGGCCACCTGGGCACACCTGGTCATATACGGCCAGCTGTCAACCAACACCCCCGCATCCTTTTCCTCCAGGTAGCTTTCCAGATGCTCTTCCTCTTCTCTGAGGGAAGCAGTGGGGTCCCATAGGGCTCACTTGCCTTTGGGCTTGTTTCCCTCCACTGCTGCTTCCGCCACACGCTCATAACTCAGACTTTGACATGCCGGTGCTTATCAGCCCGCTGAAGTGGGAGCTTTGTGCGTGGAAACGGGCCGAGAAGGAGTCTCTGCCAGTTCTCCCGCATGTCTTACAAATTACGCAGATGGATTTGGAAGATCTGAAGACACCGTCGGCCGGCGTGCTGCTTCCAGGTGCAGGCGGACACAAAGTGTTGGTGCAGTCCGCTCCAGAGAAGCGCACCTATGGTAATTTCCTCATGCGCTCCCTGGTTACCTTTGCAAGCTTCTCCAGAGTGAAGCGGGTGGGGAAAAGCAGAGTGAAATAAGCACTCAGAGCAGCGTTACGCTTCTTATCTCCTCTGTAGGTGTCTTGCCCGCGGCAGGAGCAGGAGAAGAAGAAGACGATGACTCCCCTTTTCATTCCGAGGTAGAATCACAGAATCATTTAGGTTGGAAAAGACCCCGAGGACTGAGTCCAACCATGACGCTCAATCTCTTTCGGGTAGTGAGGGCCCCAAAACTGAGCAGTGGACTCGAGGTGCGGCCTCACCGGTACTGCGTACAGGGGCACCATCTCTTCCCTAGTCCTTCTAGCCACACTGTTGCTGAGACCAGCCATGATGCCATTGGCCTTCTTGGCCACCTGGGCACACCTGGTCATATACGGCCAGCTGTCAACCAACACCCCCGCATCCTTTTCCTCCAGGTAGCTTTCCAGATGCCCTTCCTCTTCTCTGAGGGAAGCAGTGGGGTCCCATAGGGCTCACTTGCCTTTGGGCTTGTTTCCCTCCACTGCTGCTTCCGCCACACGCTCATAACTCAGACTTTGACATGCCGGTGCTTATCAGCCCGCTGAAGTGGGAGCTTTGTGCGTGGAAACGGGCCGAGAAGGAGTCTCTGCCAGTTCTCCCGCATGTCTTACAAATTACGCAGATGGATTTGGAAGATCTGAAGACACCGTCGGCCGGCGTGCTGCTTCCAGGTGCAGGCGGACACAAAGTGTTGGCGCAGTCCACTCCAGAGAAGCGCACCTATGGTAATTTCCTCATGCACTCCCTGGTTACCTTTGCAAGCTTCTCCAGAGTGAAGCGGGTGGGGAAAAGCAGAGTGAAATAAGCACTCAGAGCAGCGTTGCGCTTCTTATCTCCTCTGTAGGTGTCTTGCCCGCGGCAGGAGCAGGAGAAAAAGAAGACGATGACTCCCCTTTTCATTCCGAGGTAGAATCACAGAATCATTTAGGTTGGAAAAGACCCTGAGGACTGAGTCCAACCATGAAGCTCAATCTCTTTCGGGTAGTGAGGGCCCCAAAACTGAGCAGTGGACTCGAGGTGCGGCCTCACCGGTACTGCGTACAGGGACACCATCTCTTCCCTAGTCCTTCTAGCCACACTGTTGCTGAGACCAGCCATGATGCCATTGGCCTTCTTGGCCACCTGGGCACACCTGGTCATATACGGCCAGCTGTCAACCAACACCCCCGCATCCTTTTCCTCCAGGTAGCTTTCCAGATGCTCTTCCTCTTCTCTGAGGGAAGCAGTGGGGGCCCATTGGGCTCACTTGCCTTTGGGCTTGTTTCCCTCCACTGCTGCTTCCGCCACACGCTCATAACTCAGACTTTGACATGCCGGTGCTTATCAGCCCGCTGAAGTGGGAGCTTTGTGCGTGGAAACGGGCCGAGAAGGAGTCTCTGCCAGTTCTCCCGCATGTCTTACAAATTACGCAGATGGATTTGGAAGATCTGAAGACACTGTCGGCCGGCGTGCTGCTTCCAGGTGCAGGCGGACACAAAGTGTTGGCGCAGTCCGCTCCAGAGAAGCGCACCTATGGTAATTTCCTCATGCACTCCCTGGTTACCTTTGCAAGCTTCTCCAGAGTGAAGCGGGTGGGGAAAAGCAGAGTGAAATAAGCACTCAGAGCAGCGTTGCGCTTCTTATCTCCTCTGTAGGTGTCTTGCCCGCGGCAGGAGCAGAACAAAAGGAAGACGATGACACCTCTTTTGTTTCTGAGGTAGAATCACAGAATCATAGAATCATTTAGGTTGGAAAAGACCCCGAGGACTGAGTCCAACCATAAAGCTAACACTGCCAAGCCCACCTGTACACTCACTCCCTAGCGCCACGACTACACGTCTTCTAAATCCCTCCAGGGATGGTGATGCAACCACCTCCTTGGGCAACCCGTTGCAGTACTTGACAACCCTTCCAGTGAAGAAATGTTTCCTAAGATCCAATCTCAACCTCCCCTGGTGCAACTTGGGGCCGAAGAACAAAAGGTAGATCTTGACTCCTTTTCTGACAATAAGGTACTTTCTCTTTGAGAGGTAATACATTACCTGTGGTAGGTCAAGCCCCAGTGCTGAAATCAGTGTGATGCTGCAGTGTTGCTGGGAATTCTTTTCTCCACTATCTGTCTGTGTTCTGCCTTGCTCATTTGTGAAACCTGAGATAGAACTGCTCCAGATAAAGAAGAAGAATGGTTCATCTCAAGCAGATTGTCAGGGTAAGAGGTGACTTTACTAGAGGCTGATGCAGACACGCCTAAATACAGCCTCTCAGTGTATGGAGAGCTGTTCTTGCTACCGAGTTCATTTTAGAGTGCTGCTGCTTGGACCTTATTGAATCTCGACCTGAAGAGTATTTCAGACCTCATCTTCTTCCCATTGTGAAGCTGAAGGGATGCATAGAGTGAGACAGCGAGTTAGAAAAAAGCATGTGCGCAGACACTCAGCCTATGTTCCAAGGAGACGAATCCTTAAGCTTTGTCTGTGCATTGGGAAAGAGTAAGTCTCATGAAGAGCTTCCAATAGTTTGGGTCTGCTCAGCTGAGACAGATGCCTTCAGATGCCTGCTAGTGTCGGCCAAAATCTCTTATCTTTGAATTTACTGAGTCATAGAAGCATAGAATGATTTGAGTTGGAAGTGTCCTTTAAAGACCATCTAGTCCAAGCCTCTGCTGTGGGCAGGGCCTTCTTCCACTAGATCAGGTTGCTCAGAGCCCCATCCAACCTACTTTGAACACTTCCATGGATGGGGCATCCCCAGATACTCCGGACAACCCGGTCCAGTGTCCCAACACCCTCATTGCAAAGAATTTCTTCTTTATGTCTAATCTAAATCTGTCCTCTTTCCGTTTAAAACCATTGCCCCTTGTCCTGTCTCTACAGGCCTTAGTGAAAAGTCTTTCTCCGTCATGCTCTATTGAAAGGCTGCAGTAAGGTCCCCAGTAAGGTCCCCCCAGAGCCTGCTCTTCCCCAGGCTGAACAACCCCAACTTTCTCAGCCTGTCTTCATTGGAGAGTTGTTCCAGTGCTCTGAACATTTTCATGGCCCTCCTCTGGACCCGCTCTAACAGGTCAATGTCTTCCTTGTGCTGGGGGCCCCACAGCTGGACACAGCACTGCAGCTGGGGTCTCACCAGAGCAGAGCAGAGCAGAAGGGGAGAATCACCTCCCTCAACTGCTGGCCAACCAGAAAACCAATCCAATATCATCCCATGAGGAAAGGCATCTCTCATGTTGGCATCTTCTTACTGATTTCTCCATGCTCTGTTTCTTTAGAGATGGGTCAGGCAGCTGCAGCAGGAGCTTGCCAATGCTCTCAAAAAGAACTCCCTGGCAGAAGCTTCACTTGAAGCTAAGAAGCGCTACAGCAGGAAGTTGCAGAAACAGAAACGGCAGTTGCAGGAGGAACTGGACAGGTCTAAAGCGAAGGTATGGGGAACGCCTGTCTCTTGTCCCTTGGCAGGGGGCCCAGGCCTTTTTTTGTAGCAAACCAGAGTGGGATCCTTTGTTGGGGTATTTTGTGTAACCCAGGGCGGTTCAGTGTGTGGCTAGCTGTGATAAGGGGGCTGGGAGGGAACAGCACTGCTGTCTTTGGTGCCTGACTGTTTGCACTGCTTGAAGTAACAGCGGAGGGGTGTGCTAAGGCAGTCTGAGTACACTAGACAACTTTGCCACAGGCGTAGGTTGAGTGACACGGAAGTGAATCGCCTTGTTCTATAAGCCAGGCACCTACAATTAGAAAGGTCATAAACCATGAAGCCGCTTTGTCCTTAATCGGAGAAGAGCGTGTGTATTCCTTTCAAAAAGCTGCTTCTGAGGCATGTGTATTTGCTTCTTCTCTTGGGCTTGGCAAAGCAGAGTGTGTGCTGAAGGAGAAAGAGTAGGCATACTGGAGTGTTGCCGTGGTGCTCTTCTGAATTCCCTCGTCATGTCATCATTGTTGCAAAGTCACTTCAGTAGCAGGAGGAGCTTCGAACCGGGGTAGAGTAGCCAACAGCGTGTCTACAGAGACTGTTCGGAGTCCTTCAGAGAGGAGGAGTGTTGTGGCAGCATTTAGGAAACACTGTCGGAAATCAACATAGACGCAGGAGAGGGGCCAGTATAAAGGATGAAGCAGCAGCATGGGTTTTGAGAGTTGATGTGAGAGTCAAAGCAGACTACTCATCAACCCTAAGCTGACTACCGGCAATTCTTGCTGTGGTTTGACAGCTGCAGGAACTGAAAGAACAGTGTATCTGGACTGAGTGTTACGCCAAGTCCCTGAAGACTGCCATCAAGAACAAGAAGAGGGAACTAACAACGTTCAGGAAACTGCAGGGCCTTCTGGTCACGTCTTCTGGAAATGCGGCTGTCCCAGAGCTGGAAAAACACGTGCAACAGTAAGGAAGTAACGGAGTGGAGGCAAGGCTTTGCTTTCTGCCACTGTGTGAAAACAACAGGACTGTCTTCTTGCCTCCCAGCAAGATGATAATACGCAATTTTCAGAGATGGTTTTGTTTTAGAGGAGGTTCTTTCACACTCTTCTTTTGGGATTTGTGCTCTTGTGGACTTCTGTTATAAGACCTGTGCTTCTTTTTCAGGCTCCAATTTGGAAAGGCCAGACTGGAAGCCACAGCCAAGAAACAAGCCAAGACCATTAGAGCCCTTCGGAAAGACCCGCAAGCCTCTGCCCCAGTAAGCGAGTCAGAGCCTTCCCTTTCATGAGCTACCGAGCCTAGTTCCATATTCATGTGGGAAAACTTTAAGATGAGCTTTTCCTGGAGAGCCTAGGAGAGATCAGTTCCTCTCTTCTACTGACTACAGGCTGCTCTGAAAGTCCTGCTGGTCTGCTCCCCAGCCTTCTGGCTTTGAGAGTTTTCCCATGAGAGTACAGCGTCCTATGCAATGCCATCTTTGTTAAGGAGCTGACAGTAAGGCACTGGCTTAAGTATTACCTGCTTCAGACCAGTCGTGAGGTGGAGACCTCAGGCCACGCTTCAGTCATGCCGCAGAGGGATTCGGTACCTTTGGTTGCAGATCTTGCTCCGCTCTGGTGGTGCTGAGCCCTTCATCCTGAAGGCCTGACAGGCACCATCAGTCTGTGACAGGAATTCTTCACTTGCCTGTACTCTGGTCACCTTCCCGTTTTGTGACTGTGGATTCCTGGGCCAGAAGGTGTGGGTCTACAGTGCAAGGAGAAGACCTCCAGAGATGGAAATCCACAAGTGATAAGGGAACAGCACCTCCGTAGGCAGCATTTTGCGGGCATGGGTGGCGCTGCGGGGCAAGCAAACACTGCGTTACACTGATGCTGGCGAGAGAAGAAGAAAGGCTGCGAGCTGCGACCTTCAGTCACGAAGGTCCTGCCGTAACTTCCTTTTTCTTCTTTTAATGCTGCTGTAGGCTCCTAATGGTCTGGAGCACTTAACTGGCTTTGCGACAAGACAGGCTGCAAAGGAACACCAACACTGGCAGGTATGTGAACAGCTTCTGGGTTTAGTCTGAATTTCTTGTGGGCAGGTAATTTATGAAAAGATCAGGTGGGCTATGGGGAAACACCCAGGTTTTGGGGCAGGACACCCTCAGAGGAAATGTCTGCATTTCCTCGTTCCCCTGGTGCTACTGCATTTTGAATCTGCTTGGTAGACAAGGCGCAGGTGCTTGCGTTCATCAGCACAATTCCTCTGATGGGTAGGCTGTGTGCTGTGGACAGTAGAGATCTGTGGTTGAGAGCTGTGAGAAGAAACGGGTCTTGGGAGATCCATGTTATCTTCTTTGTGGAGAACACTGTCTGCATGCTCTGCATACGGATCCTCGTCCTGTGCTGTATGTTGACATATCTTTTCTATTCTGAAAGCACGGGAGTAAAAGAATGAAAGTGAGGAAGCTGGCTGAGATGAAATGCCAATCGGAAGCGTTTCTGGAAAAAATGCGGAGAAGAAACATCATGCTGGCGGAAGAACGTAGCAGGCATGGCTTTTCAGTGCTTTTTAAAGAAACACCATGATGAGCAGAAGTCAAGCTTTACTGAACTGTAATGCAAAAGCACGTACATAACCGTTTGGGACCAAATTCAAGGCTCACAGTTGATCTTGCAAGGTGCTCCTGTGAGCCTGTGGTTTTAAAAAGTTGCAAAAGGCCTTGCCAGTGCTGGCTGCCCACAGTTCTCCTGGGCGGGAAGAAAAGTCTTGCCTTCCTCTGTTCAGGTAAACTTTGGGCACTCCAGGAGGTGTATGCCACTGGAGGGCGGGCCGGTCTCAGTAATGCCCGGCCGGTCAAGCGCGTTACAGATGCAGCAAGCCATGGCTGTGCTGCTTATATGTAAGAGAACACGAGAAAGGCTGATCGGTGCTTTGCTTCACACTTTCCTTGCTCGTTGGCTGTGCAGGTTGAAGACGCTTCTGGCAGAAGCTCAGATGAAGCTGACAGCATATGCAGGGCGAGAGAGGGAGTCCCAGCTCAGCTTCCAGCGAGAGTTGAAGAAGAGCCCTTCTGAGGTGAGTGACCAATGAAGTTTGTAAACTAGAAAGAAAGGTGAGCTCAGGTTGGTTTGGTGGATTTCAGGTGAATATTTTTTTCTGCTGGAACCTCTGTGATTTTTTTTTTAATTATTATTTTTTACCTTTTTTTTGCATATTGCTAATTACCGGTTGGCTGCATTTTGCAGTTGATTGACTTCTCTTGATGCTCGGGGCTGCTGTTGTAGCAATAGAAGATAATGATGTTGATGAACATGGATGTAGTTCTCATGATGCACAAAACCCATGAGCCAGGAGTCCCAGCAGGGCTGCTGAGTTCAGTGGCCTCACGGACCAGGATGCAGTCCCTGGGGCCCCGAGCAAGAAGAGCGGAGCTGGTCACCATACGCTGAAATTTTTATACATTTTATTACTCTTGTCAACAGGTGACAAAGGCAGTCTCAGTGTTCCAGTTCCATACGGATTTCCACACAGGTAACTTTAGAGCTCTCTCAAAGAGAGTTCCCTTTGTTTTCCCACCTACAAGTTGGTGACATTTCCCAACAGCTAGAGATGCAGTTGAAGAAACGCATGCCGCCAGCAAGAACAAACCAGGACCTGTGAGAACAGCTGTCCGCTCTGCGTGGGACTGAGGATGAAGTCAGAAGTCGTTGGGAGACGACAGTGGTGGGTCACAGCCAAATAGAGCAGTCTGTAAGCGAGGGGAGAAAGAGCTGGACAAGACATAAGGCAAAAAATGCAAGAAGTTGATCCATATCTCCATGAAACGCAATTTTCCACGTGTCTGTAGGCCGTAGGCTGTAACTTTGTTGTTGACACGTTTGCGTTTGGTTGTCAGTATCTGGCTCTGCGCATTAGCGTTGTACTTCCAGGATCCACTTTCCAGTGCTGCCTTTGGCCCAGCCTGCTGTAAAACTAACACACAGCCTCTTCTTTTCCTGCTGTTCCCCAGTCACAGCTGATCCTCCAGCACTGTGAGCGGTGGAAGATGCGGGAGCAGAGGAAGTGCCAGAAAACAGAGTGCTCACAGGGAGATGAACGAAGCCTGGAAACCTTTGCCTTCCACCTTGTGCAGCCACTGCCCTCTGCATCTAATTGCAGGTGTTCTGTTGCAGCTTGGTAGTTAATAAACTCTGTCGCCTAGTGCACGTCTTAGTTTTGTTGCACAGTTGGAGCGCTTCGGGCCTGGCGGGTTCGGGTGAGTGGAGTCCTGCTTTTGAAGGCTCACTCAGGCTCTCTTCCCATGCAGGCAGCTAGCACATCTCCCTCTGCCCTCGCTCTGAACGCGGTATGGTGTCACTTCCTAGCCCACGCAGAAGCTATTGGATAGCATTTAGTAAAAAGCCTTACACTGCAAGCTGGCAACTTTTACCTACGTACTGCAGAGCTTACGCTGAACTATTAGTTTGTTGCAGGAGGGAAGGCCCCAAATCCAGTCTAAACTAGAAAGGTAAAAGACAGCCACATCCACCAGCAGAAGCTGCATCCTCGAGGCCAGAAGAGGAACAGCCTGCCTGGAGACAGAGAAAGGATTCAAAGAGGAATAAGGAGACCCCAGACCCAGCTGTTACTAATGGACCAAACAATTGCGTGAGGGGCGGGGAACTGTAAGGGTCTCATTGCCCTGAGATTCTTTTGTTCGGGGTCCCTTTCCAGAGGCACGCAGCTGGAGCTGTTCTTCACCGCTGTGCCACTCAGTAAACGCGTCTGGCGTACGTCGTGTCAGATTCTGCTTCAGGAAAGAAGTGGAGCCCGAGGGAAGAGGAAGCGTGTGTGCGTGCGCACGAGGAGCCAAAAGGGGCAGCTGTCTGCTCCCGGGAGTCACCCGCTGCACAGGGATTCCGCTCCAAGCGGTTAAAGTCTTGGGTGGTGCGTGCGTGACTCCTCGGCTGATGTGTGAAGGCTCGGGCAGCAGCTTCTCCCTTAACAAATGAAAATCAGTCCTGCAGATACTTCCGAGGGGGAGCACACATCTGCGTCCTTTCCCTCTGGGGAGACCTGGACCATGATTGTGCTCAGATCAGGGACTAGCGCTGAGCTACAGCTCATGATCAGTTACCAAACTCTTCCTGCCTTTTAGAGCAATCTCCCAGGTGGGCAAGCTTCCGGTAGCCACGCAACTTTTGCGGATCCCATGGGGATCTGATGGATTTGCAGCCTGCCAAGGGGCAAGGTGTGAAGAAGGGGGCACAAGCTGGCACAGGGGGAGGTGAGAGACAGGTGGCAGGGAGCAGTGCAAGTGTGCTGCTCCCTCAGGGGTGGGCAGTTAAGGGGGGGTCCCATGGTCAGCAGGGCAGGGCCTAGCCTGGCCTACGCAAGGGAGGGGAGCAGGGCGGTCCCAGGGCAGGCAGCCGAGAGCCCAAAGGAACAAACAAGTGCCTGGTGAGGCAGCAGGACAAGCCAGGAACTCAGGCCAGGCCTGCGGGTCAGCCCCAGGGCTGAGGTTCAGGCCGGCCCAGTGGTGGCAAGGCAGGGCCACAGGGAGGCCAAGGACTGGCCAGGGCCTGGAGCAGAGGTCTGTGGCCAGGCACAGCTGAGACAGAGCTGGAGACAGGGACACCGTGACAGAGCGCAGGCTTCTGCCTACCCCTCAGTGGGTCTGCTGGGCCCATGGGTTGGAGGTCCCAGGGACCTGGGGTGGGGCTGGAGGCCCCAGCCCAGCCTGCTGGTGGCTTGTGCCAGGCGGGTTCTAGAGCCTCCGTGCTTTGAGATGCTCCAAACTGGACATGGCCCTGCACAGTCGGACCTGGCTGACCCTGCTTTGAGTAAGGTGGGGGCAAACTAGATGGACAAGATGAGGCCTCTTCCAGCCTGGATGATACTGTACTTTCAAGGCACAAACGTCCTCAGTGATCCCGAAATCTCATGCTGCGTGCAACAGCCAGGAAACTGCAGACTGTATCCAGCAGCTCCAGGCACCAAGATGGCAACAACCTTCTCAGACACCAAGTCCTGTTGTGAGGTGTGATGCCACTAGTGAAGAATGGCCGTAGAGTTAGCCAAGTGAATCTTGATTTCCAGCCCCCACTTTGAGACCCAGAAGTGGAGAACCACCATGATGCTCCAGGTCAGGCTGGGTAGCAGTGGAAGCTGGCAGCTATGCAAGGGGCCACCTGGCCCAGTCCCCATGTCCCCAAGGAGGTGCTCACTAGACGTTACAATTTTGACAAGACACTCTTTGCAAATACACCAAAGCATACTTGGCATAATGGTTTACCTCCTCTCTGGGTCATCACCCTTCACGTTGGTGAGTGTTAACAGATGTCCAGGCTCTAAAACCAAAATGGCCTTTGGAACATACTAAAGGAGTCTTCAAACAGTAAACTGGACCTGTTCTTCACATAACTGAGAGCTCTGTCAACAGTACTGTACAAGGACATAAGCAGCAGTAAGCTCTGTGGCAATGTATAAGCAGGTGAAACCCGGCTGCTCAGCAGTCCATTCAAAGACGACGCAATACCTGAGCGCAGCAATTGCCCGGATGCTGGGGGGAGGTGCAGGAGGAGCCAGCTCCAGTGACCGAGAGCACTACACAGGACCAGACTGGGTCTGGCCCTCCCTCCTCCTATCCACCATCAAGTAGCTGCCAAGCATTGTGTAGCTTTGGAACTTCAGCACACGCTTTTCAAGAAGTCTGACTCAGGATCTCTCCTCTAGCTGGTAGCAGATATCACAAGGGAACATCATACATCCAAACAAATGCAGCTGGTTTTGTTCCTCAGTGTCTTGTACCGGTTCCCCCCCGAGTGGGAGTGACAGTGACAGTGCTGGAAGCACAAGGGTCTTTTCTCCATGCAGGAGACTTTCTTGGCACATCACTGCACCAGCCATCCTTCATGTTCTGCAGCAACAACCAAACAGCACAGAAATCAAGTGCAAGGGAATAGTTTCTGTTTTGTGGAAAAAAAACCCCAAAACAAACAACACAGAGAAATCAAAAGCACAACAACAAATGCTACGCCAAGAGAATACTCTGGTTTTGCACCGGCCTTTCCAGTCTGAGCCACCTTATTCCCATGCACTGTGCCCCGGGGACCGCCCCCCATCCCGAGAGGGAAGCGCAGGGAAGCGCAGGGCAGCCGTGGCCTAGCCGTGGCCTAGCCGTGGCCTAGCCGTGGCCTAGCCGTGCCCGCGCAGCCCGTCACTCCGAGCCCTCTGCCTCGCTGCCCCGTGAGCGCAGCCGAGCAGCAAAACAACCCCAACCCCGCCCCCCAACGCCAAGTCCCGACAGGACGCGGTGCGCGATCGGGCAGGCCGGCAGCCAGCCGGGCGGGCCGCGCAGGCGGGACCGGGCTCCGGGGGCACGGGCAGCTCCAGCGGGCTGGCGCCGGGCCGGGCGCAGCTCCCGCAGCAGCGGTGGGGAGGTGGCACGGGGCGACGCTTTGCTGCACGTTCGGTGGTTTGTCCGCAGCCCCGCCCGTGGCCACCCCTGGCGTTCGGTGCTCCCTAATGCCACCTCGCGCAGGGGGACGCTCCCTCCTGTTGTCCCAAGGCTGGGTTCTGCGCCCGCTGTGCGGTGAAGCCATCCACACACGGAGTTGAGATGCGTGTTTATTGCACGTCTGCGCAGAGATGGGTGCTGGGTGGTAACTCTGCAAAGCAGCACCCCTCCTGAGAAATAAGCCGGGTCCTGTATACCAAATAATAACAGAGAAGAAACCACCACAGTGAATCACACACTGGGCTGGGTTGGAGAGGACCTTAAAGCCCATCTAGTTCCAACCTCCCTGCCGTGGGCAGGGACACCCTCCACTAGGGCAGGTTGCTCCAAGCCTCATCCAGCCTGGCCTTGAACACTCCCAGGGATGGGGCACCCACAGCTTCTCTGGGCAGCCTGTCCCAGTGCCTCATCACCCTCTCCGGGAACATCTTCTTCCTGGTATCTAAATCTCCCTGCTTTCAATTTAAACCTGTTACCCCTTGTCCTGTCACTACAGGCCCTTGTAAAAAGTCCCCCCCCCCAGCTTCCTGGTAGCCCCTTCAGGCACTGGCAGGGGCTGTAAGGGCTCCCCTGAGCCTCCTCTTCTCCAGGCTGAACTAGCCCAGCTCCCTCAGCCGCTCCTCACAGGACTTCTGTTATGCTGTTGTATGTTGGGCTTATCGATTATGCACTAGCAATGCAGACCTTGCAGGATTCTTTATGTAGGCCTGTGTAGAAACACATATGTTGTAGTCAGTGGGGAAGAGGCATACGTTGCCTCATCTTTGAATACTGGGAAGATGCGGGAGTTCTGATAGAGAGAAACTAGGTGTTGGAAGTTTTTCCTCCTTTGTGTCTTGTTTCCAGGCAGTAGAGTCCCAGCACAAAGACTGTGCGACTATTCTGATGGAGCACGGTGCCCACCCTGACTTCAGAGGTGCTAACGGCAACACTGCCCTTCACCTGGCTGTCTGCATTTCCAGCAGGCCTCTAGTGGAGCTGTTACTTGAGCACAATGCTCATATTGATGCTCAGAACGACGTAAGCTTGGACTTTGAGTAAGGCTCCTCTTCCCAAAACTTGCTTGACTTTTCTGTGTGATTCTAAGGGAGACTATTTCTCCTTTCAGTTGGGATACACTCCACTTGCTGTTGCCATCAACAACCACCAGGAAGACATGGTCGAGTTCCTCCTTCAAAAAGGAGCTGACGTGCACGTGCGAGATAGGCATCAAAGGTGAAGGGTTTGTCCAAAGTGTGCGTGGGACTCCTTAGCATTGTTCAGATTGAACTGACGGGAGGCATAGGAATGAGCTTTGAAAAAGAATCAGGAGCTGCCCAGAAGGAGCTCCTTCAGTATGACTTGTGAAAGCTGACCCACACTCAGGGGCTTTCTTACCTCAGGGCAGGATTTCTGCACTGGGGACTGCAAGAAAGCATTGGCTGTGGTGCCACACGCACGGCACACATACCCTGAGTCTGCTCTGGACAGGTGGTGGGCCTGGAGACCTCCAAAGCTCCCGCCAACCTCAATTCTCCAGCACTTCCATGTGTTTGTCTGGGCTCTCGCTCTGCCTGTAGAAGAGTGGAAACGAATTGCCTGGGAAGCAAAGAGGGTCTGAAGTAATGGCAATGCAATGTCCACAGAAGCTGATGTATTTGTTATCTCTTGGATGCTTTAGGACCCTTCCTATGGTTGCTGCTGTTGCTGGCAATATGAATATAATACAACTTCTTCTTCGGCATGGTGCTGATCTTCATGAGAAAGACAGGTTTGGCTGCACAGTCCTGTTTTATGCCCATGCGTCTCCACAGGATGAGTAAGTGTTTTACGTCCTTGTTAGAGCAGCTGCATTGTCAGAATGTCTGTGCTGATGTATGGCCCTTTTTGGTAACGTCACTGGGGTTTAATGAGGTGTTGAGAACTTTGTTGAACCTGGGCTGAGGGACATCTTCTGAGGCATCTCTTTCCTGTGTCAAGAGCGGATTTGGAAGTTGAGGAAAACTTCCCCTGACAGTTCTAAGAATTCACCTCTGTGCTGCCAAGCTCTGCTCAACTCAACTGACTGTCAACTACCTGCCTTTTGTTCCACAAGGGATCTAACTGATATCCCCCGAGTTAAACTCTTCAGTGGTTTTCCTCCTCTCGTGGGTAGCTTTGAACTCCTGGCCGTTCCTTCGCTAAGGTGTGCTTAACGGCTAGGCTGAAGGAAATAGCCCCCTTTCCGAGCGATGGGTGAATGAAGGGCATTATGCCTACGAGCATGCCTGGGCTAGCCATAAACACCTGCCCGTGACCTCTTGTCACTGGATCTCCGTTTCTTCTCCTCCTGCTCCTTCTGTCAGCCTGTATCGATGGGAAGCAGGAGAGAGGGGAGGTGCCTGGGTAAACTGTGGAGTAAAAACTGCTTTAGGAATAACGCACGTTTCAGGATTGCTCTAGCAAAAACAAGATGTTCATTCCTTCCCTCCCTCCAGGCTTCTGGCAGAGTATCAGTGTTGCACTAATGCACCATTTTGCGTAGAAGCCTTGGTCTGGAGCACATTTTTAATACTTTGTTTGTTTGGGATTTTGGTTTGGTTTTAGTCTGCTTATGAAGCAAACCTGAAGGTGGTCTCTCTCCGGAGCCACAGCTGACCCTCTGCCACTGTTCCTAGAAGACAACACCTACGCAATGTAGTTAACCCCTGCTTGGAATGCAACCACAGTCTTTGTGGGCCTCGATATCCCACTCAGGAGTTCTCTAAACTCTCAGGTCCTCAGACTAACCATGGGAATTTCTGAAGCCCTTCAGACTCAGACCTGGGTTTCAGGAGACGTCACCCCAGCTTGACGTGAAGAGTTGCTGCAGGATTAGTATCGCATCCCCCTGAGGTGGAAGTCTTGTAGTTAGATGTCAGTCTGCCACACAGCATGTAAATCTCACTGGCCCTCCAGAGGGAGAGGGCGTTTATCAGGTGAGGCTGTAGCCATCAGTGAGTTAGTCCATAGTTACTCCATAGAGAAGACTAGGCACCTGTAGTGTGAACATGCCTGGAGTGAGTATTCCAGCCTCCACGACTCCATTAGTGCGGTAAAAGGGCTGTGGGGGTCGTGTTACCCTTTCCCACCTGGCTATGAATGTGTGTAGGATGGCTCATGAATGGCTGTTGCTCTTCCAGCAGAGAAGGTATGCAAGGGTAGGGGTATTTTTACCAAAGGCATTTCCTTTCTTTCTTTACACAGTGTGTATAAACCACTGCAGGAATACATGGATGGTGAAAGGGCAGGAGAATGTTCTGCAGGAGGCAAAGGAAGCCCATCAGTACTTGACAGCTCTTCCTCTGAAAAAATTGCTAACCTTCCTGAGGGCACAGCGGCACTGACAAGAGCAAGTACGATCCTCCACCGTGGTGGAGGCAATAGGGACAAAACACCGTGGCCTGTAGGATAATGATAACCCATCAACTGAAAACACGGTTTGAGGGGTGAGGAAAGTGAGAACAGAATAAGCACTCAGAGCAGCGTTGCACTTCTTATCTCCTCTGTAGGTGTCTTGCCCGCGGCAGGAGCAGGAGAAGAAGAAGACGATGACTCCCCTTTTCATTCTGAGGTAGAATCACAGAATCATTTAGGTTGGAAAAGACCCTGAGGACTGAGTCCAACCATGAAGCTCAATCTCTTTCGGGTAGTGAGGGCCCCAAAACTGAGCAGTGGACTCGAGGTGCGGCACCATCTCTTCCCTAGTCCTTCTAGCCACACTGTTGCTGAGACCAGCCATGATGCCATTGGCCTTCTTGGCCACCTGGGCACACCTGGTCATATACGGCCAGCTGTCAACCAACACCCCCGCATCCTTTTCCTCCAGGTAGCTTTCCAGATGCTCTTCCTCTTCTCTGAGGGAAGCAGTGGGGTCCCATAGGGCTCACTTGCCTTTGGGCTTGTTTCCCTCCACTGCTGCTTCCGCCACACGCTCATAACTCAGACTTTGACATGCCGGTGCTTATCAGCCCGCTGAAGTGGGAGCTTTGTGCGTGGAAACGGGCCGAGAAGGAGTCTCTGCCAGTTCTCCCGCATGTCTTACAAATTACGCAGATGGATTTGGAAGATCTGAAGACACTGTCGGCCGGCGTGCTGCTTCCAGGTGCAGGCGGACACAAAGTGTTGGCGCAGTCCGCTCCAGAGAAGCGCACCTATGGTAATTTCCTCATGCACTCCCTGGTTACCTTTGCAAGCTTCTCCAGAGTGAAGCGGGTGGGGAAAAGCAGAGTGAAATAAGCACTCACAGCAGCGTTGCGCTTCTTATCTCCTCTGTAGGTGTCTTGCCCGCGGCAGGAGCAGAACAAAAGGAAGACGATGACACCTCTTTTGTTTCTGAGGTAGAATCACAGAATCATAGAATCATTTAGGTTGGAAAAGACCCCGAGGACTGAGTCCAACCATAAAGCTAACACTGCCAAGCCCACCTGTACACTCACTCCCTAGCGCCACGACTACACGTCTTCTAAATCCCTCCAGGGATGGTGATGCAACCACCTCCTTGGGCAACCCGTTGCAGTACTTGACAACCCTTCCAGTGAAGAAATGTTTCCTAAGATCCAATCTCAACCTCCCCTGGTGCAACTTGGGGCCGAAGAACAAAAGGTAGATCTTGACTCCTTTTCTGACAATAAGGTACTTTCTCTTTGAGAGGTAATACATTACCTGTGGTAGGTCAAGCCCCAGTGCTGAAATCAGTGTGATGCTGCAGTGTTGCTGGGAATTCTTTTCTCCACTATCTGTCTGTGTTCTGCCTTGCTCATTTGTGAAACCTGAGATAGAACTGCTCCAGATAAAGAAGAAGAATGGTTCATCTCAAGCAGATTGTCAGGGTAAGAGGTGACTTTACTAGAGGCTGATGCAGACACGCCTAAATACAGCCTCTCAGTGTATGGAGAGCTGTTCTTGCTACCGAGTTCATTTTAGAGTGCTGCTGCTTGGACCTTATTGAATCTCGACCTGAAGAGTATTTCAGACCTCATCTTCTTCCCATTGTGAAGCTGAAGGGATGCATAGAGTGAGACAGCGAGTTAGAAAAAAGCATGTGCGCAGACACTCAGCCTATGTTCCAAGGAGACGAATCCTTAAGCTTTGTCTGTGCATTGGGAAAGAGTAAGTCTCATGAAGAGCTTCCAATAGTTTGGGTCTGCTCAGCTGAGACAGATGCCTTCAGATGCCTGCTAGTGTCGGCCAAAATCTCTTATCTTTGAATTTACTGAGTCATAGAAGCATAGAATGATTTGAGTTGGAAGTGTCCTTTAAAGACCATCTAGTCCAAGCCTCTGCTGTGGGCAGGGCCTTCTTCCACTAGATCAGGTTGCTCAGAGCCCCATCCAACCTACTTTGAACACTTCCATGGATGGGGCATCCCCAGATACTCCGGACAACCCGGTCCAGTGTCCCAACACCCTTATTGCAAAGAATTTCTTCTTTATGTCTAATCTAAATCTGTCCTCTTTCCGTTTAAAACCATTGCCCCTTGTCCTGTCTCTACAGGCCTTAGTGAAAAGTCTTTCTCCGTCATGCTCTATTGAAAGGCTGCAGTAAGGTCCCCAGTAAGGTCCCCCCAGAGCCTGCTCTTCCCCAGGCTGAACAACCCCAACTTTCTCAGCCTGTCTTCATTGGAGAGTTGTTCCAGTGCTCTGAACATTTTCATGGCCCTCCTCTGGACCCGCTCTAACAGGTCAATGTCTTCCTTGTGCTGGGGGCCCCACAGCTGGACACAGCACTGCAGCTGGGGTCTCACCAGAGCAGAGCAGAGCAGAAGGGGAGAATCACCTCCCTCAACTGCTGGCCAACCAGAAAACCAATCCAATATCATCCCATGAGGAAAGGCATCTCTCATGTTGGCATCTTCTTACTGATTTCTCCATGCTCTGTTTCTTTAGAGATGGGTCAGGCAGCTGCAGCAGGAGCTTGCCAATGCTCTCAAAAAGAACTCCCTGGCAGAAGCTTCACTTGAAGCTAAGAAGCGCTACAGCAGGAAGTTGCAGAAACAGAAACGGCAGTTGCAGGAGGAACTGGACAGGTCTAAAGCGAAGGTATGGGGAACGCCTGTCTCTTGTCCCTTGGCAGGGGGCCCAGGCCTTTTTTTGTAGCAAACCAGAGTGGGATCCTTTGTTGGGGTATTTTGTGTAACCCAGGGCGGTTCAGTGTGTGGCTAGCTGTGATAAGGGGGCTGGGAGGGAACAGCACTGCTGTCTTTGGTGCCTGACTGTTTGCACTGCTTGAAGTAACAGCGGAGGGGTGTGCTAAGGCAGTCTGAGTACACTAGACAACTTTGCCACAGGCGTAGGTTGAGTGACACGGAAGTGAATCGCCTTGTTCTATAAGCCAGGCACCTACAATTAGAAAGGTCATAAACCATGAAGCCGCTTTGTCCTTAATCGGAGAAGAGCGTGTGTATTCCTTTCAAAAAGCTGCTTCTGAGGCATGTGTATTTGCTTCTTCTCTTGGGCTTGGCAAAGCAGAGTGTGTGCTGAAGGAGAAAGAGTAGGCATACTGGAGTGTTGCCGTGGTGCTCTTCTGAATTCCCTCGTCATGTCATCATTGTTGCAAAGTCACTTCAGTAGCAGGAGGAGCTTCGAACCGGGGTAGAGTAGCCAACAGCGTGTCTACAGAGACTGTTCGGAGTCCTTCAGAGAGGAGGAGTGTTGTGGCAGCATTTAGGAAACACTGTCGGAAATCAACATAGACGCAGGAGAGGGGCCAGTATAAAGGATGAAGCAGCAGCATGGGTTTTGAGAGTTGATGTGAGAGTCAAAGCAGACTACTCATCAACCCTAAGCTGACTACCGGCAATTCTTGCTGTGGTTTGACAGCTGCAGGAACTGAAAGAACAGTGTATCTGGACTGAGTGTTACGCCAAGTCCCTGAAGACTGCCATCAAGAACAAGAAGAGGGAACTAACAACGTTCAGGAAACTGCAGGGCCTTCTGGTCACGTCTTCTGGAAATGCGGCTGTCCCAGAGCTGGAAAAACACGTGCAACAGTAAGGAAGTAACGGAGTGGAGGCAAGGCTTTGCTTTCTGCCACTGTGTGAAAACAACAGGACTGTCTTCTTGCCTCCCAGCAAGATGATAATACGCAATTTTCAGAGATGGTTTTGTTTTAGAGGAGGTTCTTTCACACTCTTCTTTTGGGATTTGTGCTCTTGTGGACTTCTGTTATAAGACCTGTGCTTCTTTTTCAGGCTCCAATTTGGAAAGGCCAGACTGGAAGCCACAGCCAAGAAACAAGCCAAGACCATTAGAGCCCTTCGGAAAGACCCGCAAGCCTCTGCCCCAGTAAGCGAGTCAGAGCCTTCCCTTTCATGAGCTACCGAGCCTAGTTCCATATTCATGTGGGAAAACTTTAAGATGAGCTTTTCCTGGAGAGCCTAGGAGAGATCAGTTCCTCTCTTCTACTGACTACAGGCTGCTCTGAAAGTCCTGCTGGTCTGCTCCCCAGCCTTCTGGCTTTGAGAGTTTTCCCATGAGAGTACAGCGTCCTATGCAATGCCATCTTTGTTAAGGAGCTGACAGTAAGGCACTGGCTTAAGTATTACCTGCTTCAGACCAGTTGTGAGGTGGAGACCTCAGGCCACGCTTCAGTCATGCCGCAGAGGGATTCGGTACCTTTGGTTGCAGATCTTGCTCCGCTCTGGTGGTGCTGAGCCCTTCATCCTGAAGGCCTGACAGGCACCATCAGTCTGTGACAGGAATTCTTCACTTGCCTGTACTCTGGTCACCTTCCCGTTTTGTGACTGTGGATTCCTGGGCCAGAAGGTGTGGGTCTACAGTGCAAGGAGAAGACCTCCAGAGATGGAAATCCACAAGTGATAAGGGAACAGCACCTCCGTAGGCAGCATTTTGCGGGCATGGGTGGCGCTGCGGGGCAAGCAAACACTGCGTTACACTGATGCTGGCGAGAGAAGAAGAAAGGCTGCGAGCTGCGACCTTCAGTCACGAAGGTCCTGCCGTAACTTCCTTTTTCTTCTTTTAATGCTGCTGTAGGCTCCTAATGGTCTGGAGCACTTAACTGGCTTTGCGACAAGACAGGCTGCAAAGGAACACCAACACTGGCAGGTATGTGAACAGCTTCTGGGTTTAGTCTGAATTTCTTGTGGGCAGGTAATTTATGAAAAGATCAGGTGGGCTATGGGGAAACACCCAGGTTTTGGGGCAGGACACCCTCAGAGGAAATGTCTGCATTTCCTCGTTCCCCTGGTGCTACTGCATTTTGAATCTGCTTGGTAGACAAGGCGCAGGTGCTTGCGTTCATCAGCACAATTCCTCTGATGGGTAGGCTGTGTGCTGTGGACAGTAGAGATCTGTGGTTGAGAGCTGTGAGAAGAAACGGGTCTTGGGAGATCCATGTTATCTTCTTTGTGGAGAACACTGTCTGCATGCTCTGCATACGGATCCTCGTCCTGTGCTGTATGTTGACATATCTTTTCTATTCTGAAAGCACGGGAGTAAAAGAATGAAAGTGAGGAAGCTGGCTGAGATGAAATGCCAATCGGAAGCGTTTCTGGAAAAAATGCGGAGAAGAAACATCATGCTGGCGGAAGAACGTAGCAGGCATGGCTTTTCAGTGCTTTTTAAAGAAACACCATGATGAGCAGAAGTCAAGCTTTACTGAACTGTAATGCAAAAGCACGTACATAACCGTTTGGGACCAAATTCAAGGCTCACAGTTGATCTTGCAAGGTGCTCCTGTGAGCCTGTGGTTTTAAAAAGTTGCAAAAGGCCTTGCCAGTGCTGGCTGCCCACAGTTCTCCTGGGCGGGAAGAAAAGTCTTGCCTTCCTCTGTTCAGGTAAACTTTGGGCACTCCAGGAGGTGTATGCCACTGGAGGGCGGGCCGGTCTCAGTAATGCCCGGCCGGTCAAGCGCGTTACAGATGCAGCAAGCCATGGCTGTGCTGCTTATATGTAAGAGAACACGAGAAAGGCTGATCGGTGCTTTGCTTCACACTTTCCTTGCTCGTTGGCTGTGCAGGTTGAAGACGCTTCTGGCAGAAGCTCAGATGAAGCTGACAGCATATGCAGGGCGAGAGAGGGAGTCCCAGCTCAGCTTCCAGCGAGAGTTGAAGAAGAGCCCTTCTGAGGTGAGTGACCAATGAAGTTTGTAAACTAGAAAGAAAGGTGAGCTCAGGTTGGTTTGGTGGATTTCAGGTGAATATTTTTTTCTGCTGGAACCTCTGTGATTTTTTTTTTAATTATTATTTTTTACCTTTTTTTTGCATATTGCTAATTACCGGTTGGCTGCATTTTGCAGTTGATTGACTTCTCTTGATGCTCGGGGCTGCTGTTGTAGCAATAGAAGATAATGATGTTGATGAACGTGGATGTAGTTCTCATGATGCACAAAACCCATGAGCCAGGAGTCCCAGCAGGGCTGCTGAGTTCAGTGGCCTCACGGACCAGGATGCAGTCCCTGGGGCCCCGAGCAAGAAGAGCGGAGCTGGTCACCATACGCTGAAATTTTTATACATTTTATTACTCTTGTCAACAGGTGACAAAGGCAGTCTCAGTGTTCCAGTTCCATACGGATTTCCACACAGGTAACTTTAGAGCTCTCTCAAAGAGAGTTCCCTTTGTTTTCCCACCTACAAGTTGGTGACATTTCCCAACAGCTAGAGATGCAGTTGAAGAAACGCATGCCGCCAGCAAGAACAAACCAGGACCTGTGAGAACAGCTGTCCGCTCTGCGTGGGACTGAGGATGAAGTCAGAAGTCGTTGGGAGACGACAGTGGTGGGTCACAGCCAAATAGAGCAGTCTGTAAGCGAGGGGAGAAAGAGCTGGACAAGACATAAGGCAAAAAATGCAAGAAGTTGATCCATATCTCCATGAAACGCAATTTTCCACGTGTCTGTAGGCCGTAGGCTGTAACTTTGTTGTTGACACGTTTGCGTTTGGTTGTCAGTATCTGGCTCTGCGCATTAGCGTTGTACTTCCAGGATCCACTTTCCAGTGCTGCCTTTGGCCCAGCCTGCTGTAAAACTAACACACAGCCTCTTCTTTTCCTGCTGTTCCCCAGTCACAGCTGATCCTCCAGCACTGTGAGCGGTGGAAGATGCGGGAGCAGAGGAAGTGCCAGAAAACAGAGTGCTCACAGGGAGATGAACGAAGCCTGGAAACCTTTGCCTTCCACCTTGTGCAGCCACTGCCCTCTGCATCTAATTGCAGGTGTTCTGTTGCAGCTTGGTAGTTAATAAACTCTGTCGCCTAGTGCACGTCTTAGTTTTGTTGCACAGTTGGAGCGCTTCGGGCCTGGCGGGTTCGGGTGAGTGGAGTCCTGCTTTTGAAGGCTCACTCAGGCTCTCTTCCCATGCAGGCAGCTAGCACATCTCCCTCTGCCCTCGCTCTGAACGCGGTATGGTGTCACTTCCTAGCCCACGCAGAAGCTATTGGATAGCATTTAGTAAAAAGCCTTACACTGCAAGCTGGCAACTTTTACCTACGTACTGCAGAGCTTACGCTGAACTATTAGTTTGTTGCAGGAGGGAAGGCCCCAAATCCAGTCTAAACTAGAAAGGTAAAAGACAGCCACATCCACCAGCAGAAGCTGCATCCTCGAGGCCAGAAGAGGAACAGCCTGCCTGGAGACAGAGAAAGGATTCAAAGAGGAATAAGGAGACCCCAGACCCAGCTGTTACTAATGGACCAAACAATTGCGTGAGGGGCGGGGAACTGTAAGGGTCTCATTGCCCTGAGATTCTTTTGTTCGGGGTCCCTTTCCAGAGGCACGCAGCTGGAGCTGTTCTTCACCGCTGTGCCACTCAGTAAACGCGTCTGGCGTACGTCGTGTCAGATTCTGCTTCAGGAAAGAAGTGGAGCCCGAGGGAAGAGGAAGCGTGTGTGCGTGCGCACGAGGAGCCAAAAGGGGCAGCTGTCTGCTCCCGGGAGTCACCCGCTGCACAGGGATTCCGCTCCAAGCGGTTAAAGTCTTGGGTGGTGCGTGCGTGACTCCTCGGCTGATGTGTGAAGGCTCGGGCAGCAGCTTCTCCCTTAACAAATGAAAATCAGTCCTGCAGATACTTCCGAGGGGGAGCACACATCTGCGTCCTTTCCCTCTGGGGAGACCTGGACCATGATTGTGCTCAGATCAGGGACTAGCGCTGAGCTACAGCTCATGATCAGTTACCAAACTCTTCCTGCCTTTTAGAGCAATCTCCCAGGTGGGCAAGCTTCCGGTAGCCACGCAACTTTTGCGGATCCCATGGGGATCTGATGGATTTGCAGCCTGCCAAGGGGCAAGGTGTGAAGAAGGGGGCACAAGCTGGCACAGGGGGAGGTGAGAGACAGGTGGCAGGGAGCAGTGCAAGTGTGCTGCTCCCTCAGGGGTGGGCAGTTAAGGGGGGGTCCCATGGTCAGCAGGGCAGGGCCTAGCCTGGCCTACGCAAGGGAGGGGAGCAGGGCGGTCCCAGGGCAGGCAGCCGAGAGCCCAAAGGAACAAACAAGTGCCTGGTGAGGCAGCAGGACAAGCCAGGAACTCAGGCCAGGCCTGCGGGTCAGCCCCAGGGCTGAGGTTCAGGCCGGCCCAGTGGTGGCAAGGCAGGGCCACAGGGAGGCCAAGGACTGGCCAGGGCCTGGAGCAGAGGTCTGTGGCCAGGCACAGCTGAGACAGAGCTGGAGACAGGGACACCGTGACAGAGCGCAGGCTTCTGCCTACCCCTCAGTGGGTCTGCTGGGCCCATGGGTTGGAGGTCCCAGGGACCTGGGGTGGGGCTGGAGGCCCCAGCCCAGCCTGCTGGTGGCTTGTGCCAGGCGGGTTCTAGAGCCTCCGTGCTTCGAGATGCTCCAAACTGGACATGGCCCTGCACAGTCGGACCTGGCTGACCCTGCTTTGAGTAAGGTGGGGGCAAACTAGATGGACAAGATGAGGCCTCTTCCAGCCTGGATGATACTGTACTTTCAAGGCACAAACGTCCTCAGTGATCCCGAAATCTCATGCTGCGTGCAACAGCCAGGAAACTGCAGACTGTATCCAGCAGCTCCAGGCACCAAGATGGCAACAACCTTCTCAGACACCAAGTCCTGTTGTGAGGTGTGATGCCACTAGTGAAGAATGGCCGTAGAGTTAGCCAAGTGAATCTTGATTTCCAGCCCCCACTTTGAGACCCAGAAGTGGAGAACCACCATGATGCTCCAGGTCAGGCTGGGTAGCAGTGGAAGCTGGCAGCTATGCAAGGGGCCACCTGGCCCAGTCCCCATGTCCCCAAGGAGGTGCTCACTAGACGTTACAACTTTGACAAGACACTCTTTGCAAATACACCAAAGCATACTTGGCATAATGGTCTACCTCCTCTCTGGGTCATCACCCTTCACGTTGGTGAGTGTTAACAGATGTCCAGGCTCTAAAACCAAAATGGCCTTTGGAACATACTAAAGGAGTCTTCAAACAGTAAACTGGACCTGTTCTTCACATAACTGAGAGCTCTGTCAACAGTACTGTACAAGGACATAAGCAGCAGTAAGCTCTGTGGCGATGTATAAGCAGGTGAAACCCGGCTGCTCAGCAGTCCATTCAAAGACGACGCAATACCTGGGCGCAGCAATTGCCCGGATGCTGGGGGGAGGTGCAGGAGGAGCCAGCTCCAGTGACCGAGAGCACTACACAGGACCAGACTGGGTCTGGCCCTCCCTCCTCCTATCCACCATCAAGTAGCTGCCAAGCATTGTGTAGCTTTGGAACTTCAGCACACGCTTTTCAAGAAGTCTGACTCAGGATCTCTCCTCTAGCTGGTAGCAGATATCACAAGGGAACATCATACATCCAAACAAATGCAGCTGGTTTTGTTCCTCAGTGTCTTGTACCGGTTCCCCCCAGAGTGGGAGTGACAGTGACAGTGCTGGAAGCACAAGGGTCTTTTCTCCATGCAGGAGACTTTCTTGGCACATCACTGCACCAGCCATCCTTCATGTTCTGCAGCAACAACCAAACAGCACAGAAATCAAGTGCAAGGGAATAGTTTCTGTTTTGTGGAAAAAAAACCCCAAAACAACACAGAGAAATCAAAAGCACAACAACAAATGCTACGCCAAGAGAATACTCTGGTTTTGCACCGGCCTTTCCAGTCTGAGCCACCTTATTCCCATGCACTGTGCCCCGGGGACCGCCCCCCATCCCGAGAGGGAAGCGCAGGGAAGCGCAGGGCAGCCGTGGCCTAGCCGTGGCCTAGCCGTGGCCTAGCCGTGCCCGCGCAGCCCGTCACTCCGAGCCCTCTGCCTCGCTGCCCCGTGAGCGCAGCCGAGCAGCAAAACAACCCCAACCCCGCCCCCCAACGCCAAGTCCCGACAGGACGCGGTGCGCGATCGGGCAGGCCGGCAGCCAGCCGGGCGGGCCGCGCAGGCGGGACCGGGCTCCGGGGGCACGGGCAGCTCCAGCGGGCTGGCGCCGGGCCGGGCGCAGCTCCCGCAGCAGCGGTGGGGAGGTGGCACGGGGCGACGCTTTGCTGCACGTTCGGTGGTTTGTCCGCAGCCCCGCCCGTGGCCACCCCTGGCGTTCGGTGCTCCCTAATGCCACCTCGCGCAGGGGGACGCTCCCTCCTGTTGTCCCAAGGCTGGGTTCTGCGCCCGCTGTGCGGTGAAGCCATCCACACACGGAGTTGAGATGCGTGTTTATTGCACGTCTGCGCAGAGATGGGTGCTGGGTGGTAACTCTGCAAAGCAGCACCTCTCCTGAGAAATAAGCCGGGTCCTGTATACCAAATAATAACAGAGAAGAAACCACCACAGTGAATCACACACTGGGCTGGGTTGGAGAGGACCTTAAAGCCCATCTAGTTCCAACCTCCCTGCCGTGGGCAGGGACACCCTCCACTAGGGCAGGTTGCTCCAAGCCTCATCCAGCCTGGCCTTGAACACTCCCAGGGATGGGGCACCCACAGCTTCTCTGGGCAGCCTGTCCCAGTGCCTCATCACCCTCTCCGGGAACATCTTCTTCCTGGTATCTAAATCTCCCTGCTTTCAATTTAAACCTGTTACCCCTTGTCCTGTCACTACAGGCCCTTGTAAAAAGTCCCCCCCCCCAGCTTCCTGGTAGCCCCTTCAGGCACTGGCAGGGGCTGTAAGGGCTCCCCTGAGCCTCCTCTTCTCCAGGCTGAACTAGCCCAGCTCCCTCAGCCGCTCCTCACAGGACTTCTGTTATGCTGTTGTATGTTGGGCTTATCGATTATGCACTAGCAATGCAGACCTTGCAGGATTCTTTATGTAGGCCTGTGTAGAAACACATATGTTGTAGTCAGTGGGGAAGAGGCATACGTTGCCTCATCTTTGAATACTGGGAAGATGCGGGAGTTCTGATAGAGAGAAACTAGGTGTTGGAAGTTTTTCCTCCTTTGTGTCTTGTTTCCAGGCAGTAGAGTCCCAGCACAAAGACTGTGCGACTATTCTGATGGAGCACGGTGCCCACCCTGACTTCAGAGGTGCTAACGGCAACACTGCCCTTCACCTGGCTGTCTGCATTTCCAGCAGGCCTCTAGTGGAGCTGTTACTTGAGCACAATGCTCATATTGATGCTCAGAACGACGTAAGCTTGGACTTTGAGTAAGGCTCCTCTTCCCAAAACTTGCTTGACTTTTCTGTGTGATTCTAAGGGAGACTATTTCTCCTTTCAGTTGGGATACACTCCACTTGCTGTTGCCATCAACAACCACCAGGAAGACATGGTCGAGTTCCTCCTTCAAAAAGGAGCTGACGTGCACGTGCGAGATAGGCATCAAAGGTGAAGGGTTTGTCCAAAGTGTGCGTGGGACTCCTTAGCATTGTTCAGATTGAACTGACGGGAGGCATAGGAATGAGCTTTGAAAAAGAATCAGGAGCTGCCCAGAAGGAGCTCCTTCAGTATGACTTGTGAAAGCTGACCCACACTCAGGGGCTTTCTTACCTCAGGGCAGGATTTCTGCACTGGGGACTGCAAGAAAGCATTGGCTGTGGTGCCACACGCACGGCACACATACCCTGAGTCTGCTCTGGACAGGTGGTGGGCCTGGAGACCTCCAAAGCTCCCGCCAACCTCAATTCTCCAGCACTTCCATGTGTTTGTCTGTGCTTTCGCTCTGCCTGTAGAAGAGTGGAAACGAATTGCCTGGGAAGCAAAGAGGGTCTGAAGTAATGGCAATGCAATGTCCACAGAAGCTGATGTATTTGTTATCTTTTGGATGCTTTAGGACCCTTCCTATGGTTGCTGCTGTTGCTGGCAATATGAATATAATACAACTTCTTCTTCGGCATGGTGCTGATCTTCATGAGAAAGACAGGTTTGGCTGCACAGTCCTGTTTTATGCCCGTGCGTCTCCACAGGATGAGTAAGTGTTTTACGTCCTTGTTAGAGCAGCTGCATTGTCAGAATGTCTGTGCTGATGTATGGCCCTTTTTGGTAACGTCACTGGGGTTTAATGAGGTGTTGAGAACTTTGTTGAACCTGGGCTGAGGGACATCTTCTGAGGCATCTCTTTCCTGTGTCAAGAGCGGATTTGGAAGTTGAGGAAAACTTCCCCTGACAGTTCTAAGAATTCACCTCTGTGCTGCCAAGCTCTGCTCAACTCAACTGACTGTCAACTACCTGCCTTTTGTTCCACAAGGGATCTAACTGATATCCCCCGAGTTAAACTCTTCAGTGGTTTTCCTCCTCTCGTGGGTAGCTTTGAACTCCTGGCCGTTCCTTCGCTAAGGTGTGCTTAACGGCTAGGCTGAAGGAAATAGCCCCCTTTCCGAGCGATGGGTGAATGAAGGGCATTATGCCTACGAGCATGCCTGGGCTAGCCATAAACACCTGCCCGTGACCTCTTGTCACTGGATCTCCGTTTCTTCTCCTCCTGCTCCTTCTGTCAGCCTGTATCGATGGGAAGCAGGAGAGAGGGGAGGTGCCTGGGTAAACTGTGGAGTAAAAACTGCTTTAGGAATAACGCATGTTTCAGGATTGCTCTAGCAAAAACAAGATGTTCATTCCTTCCCTCCCTCCAGGCTTCTGGCAGAGTATCAGTGTTGCACTAATGCACCATTTTGCGTAGAAGCCTTGGTCTGGAGCACATTTTTAATACTTTGTTTGTTTGGGATTTTGGTTTGGTTTTAGTCTGCTTATGAAGCAAACCTGAAGGTGGTCTCTCTCCGGAGCCACAGCTGACCCTCTGCCACTGTTCCTAGAAGACAACACCTACGCAATGTAGTTAACCCCTGCTTGGAATGCAACCACAGTCTTTGTGGGCCTCGATATCCCACTCAGGAGTTCTCTAAACTCTCAGGTCCTCAGACTAACCATGGGAATTTCTGAAGCCCTTCAGACTCAGACCTGGGTTTCAGGAGACGTCACCCCAGCTTGACGTGAAGAGTTGCTGCAGGATTAGTATCGCATCCCCCTGAGGTGGAAGTCTTGTAGTTAGATGTCAGTCTGCCACACAGCATGTAAATCTCACTGGCCCTCCAGAGGGAGAGGGCGTTTATCAGGTGAGGCTGTAGCCATCAGTGAGTTAGTCCATAGTTACTCCATAGAGAAGACTAGGCACCTGTAGTGTGAACATGCCTGGAGTGAGTATTCCAGCCTCCACGACTCCATTAGTGCGGTAAAAGGGCTGTGGGGGTCGTGTTACCCTTTCCCACCTGGCTATGAATGTGTGTAGGATGGCTCATGAATGGCTGTTGCTCTTCCAGCAGAGAAGGTATGCAAGGGTAGGGGTATTTTTACCAAAGGCATTTCCTTTCTTTCTTTACACAGTGTGTATAAACCACTGCAGGAATACATGGATGGTGAAAGGGCAGGAGAATGTTCTGCAGGAGGCAAAGGAAGCCCATCAGTACTTGACAGCTCTTCCTCTGAAAAAATTGCTAACCTTCCTGAGGGCACAGCGGCACTGACAAGAGCAAGTACGATCCTCCACCGTGGTGGAGGCAATAGGGACAAAACACCGTGGCCTGTAGGATAATGATAACCCATCAACTGAAAACACGGTTTGAGGGGTGAGGAAAGTGAGAACAGAATAAGCACTCAGAGCAGCGTTGCACTTCTTATCTCCTCTGTAGGTGTCTTGCCCGCGGCAGGAGCAGGAGAAGAAGAAGACGATGACTCCCCTTTTCATTCTGAGGTAGAATCACAGAATCATTTAGGTTGGAAAAGACCCCGAGGACTGAGTCCAACCATGAAGCTCAATCTCTTTCGGGTAGTGAGGGCCCCAAAACTGAGCAGTGGACTCGAGGTGCGGCACCATCTCTTCCCTAGTCCTTCTAGCCACACTGTTGCTGAGACCAGCCATGATGCCATTGGCCTTCTTGGCCACCTGGGCACACCTGGTCATATACGGCCAGCTGTCAACCAACACCCCCGCATCCTTTTCCTCCAGGTAGCTTTCCAGATGCTCTTCCTCTTCTCTGAGGGAAGCAGTGGGGTCCCATAGGGCTCACTTGCCTTTGGGCTTGTTTCCCTCCACTGCTGCTTCCGCCACATGCTCATAACTCAGACTTTGACATGCCGGTGCTTATCAGCCCGCTGAAGTGGGAGCTTTGTGCGTGGAAACGGGCCGAGAAGGAGTCTCTGCCAGTTCTCCCGCATGTCTTACAAATTACGCAGATGGATTTGGAAGATCTGAAGACACTGTCGGCCGGCGTGCTGCTTCCAGGTGCAGGCGGACACAAAGTGTTGGCGCAGTCCGCTCCAGAGAAGCGCACCTATGGTAATTTCCTCATGCACTCCCTGGTTACCTTTGCAAGCTTCTCCAGAGTGAAGCGGGTGGGGAAAAGCAGAGTGAAATAAGCACTCACAGCAGCGGTGCGCTTCTTATCTCCTCTGTAGGTGTCTTGCCCGCGGCAGGAGCAGGAGAAAAAGAAGACGATGACTCCCCTTTTCATTCCGAGGTAGAATCACAGAATCATAGAATCATTTAGGTTGGAAAAGACCCCGAGGACTGAGTCCAACCATAAAGCTAACACTGCCAAGCCCACCTGTACACTCACTCCCTAGCGCCACGACTACACGTCTTCTAAATCCCTCCAGGGATGGTGATGCAACCACCTCCTTGGGCAACCCGTTGCAGTACTTGACAACCCTTCCAGTGAAGAAATGTTTCCTAAGATCCAATCTCAACCTCCCCTGGTGCAACTTGGGGCCGAAGAACAAAAGGTAGATCTTGACTCCTTTTCTGACAATAAGGTACTTTCTCTTTGAGAGGTAATACATTACCTGTGGTAGGTCAAGCCCCAGTGCTGAAATCAGTGTGATGCTGCAGTGTTGCTGGGAATTCTTTTCTCCACTATCTGTCTGTGTTCTGCCTTGCTCATTTGTGAAACCTGAGATAGAACTGCTCCAGATAAAGAAGAAGAATGGTTCATCTCAAGCAGATTGTCAGGGTAAGAGGTGACTTTACTAGAGGCTGATGCAGACACGCCTAAATACAGCCTCTCAGTGTATGGAGAGCTGTTCTTGCTACCGAGTTCATTTTAGAGTGCTGCTGCTTGGACCTTATTGAATCTCGACCTGAAGAGTATTTCAGACCTCATCTTCTTCCCATTGTGAAGCTGAAGGGATGCATAGAGTGAGACAGCGAGTTAGAAAAAAGCATGTGCGCAGACACTCAGCCTATGTTCCAAGGAGACGAATCCTTAAGCTTTGTCTGTGCATTGGGAAAGAGTAAGTCTCATGAAGAGCTTCCAATAGTTTGGGTCTGCTCAGCTGAGACAGATGCCTTCAGATGCCTGCTAGTGTCGGCCAAAATCTCTTATCTTTGAATTTACTGAGTCATAGAAGCATAGAATGATTTGAGTTGGAAGTGTCCTTTAAAGACCATCTAGTCCAAGCCTCTGCTGTGGGCAGGGCCTTCTTCCACTAGATCAGGTTGCTCAGAGCCCCATCCAACCTACTTTGAACACTTCCATGGATGGGGCATCCCCAGATACTCCGGACAACCCGGTCCAGTGTCCCAACACCCTCATTGCAAAGAATTTCTTCTTTATGTCTAATCTAAATCTGTCCTCTTTCCGTTTAAAACCATTGCCCCTTGTCCTGTCTCTACAGGCCTTAGTGAAAAGTCTTTCTCCGTCATGCTCTATTGAAAGGCTGCAGTAAGGTCCCCAGTAAGGTCCCCCCAGAGCCTGCTCTTCCCCAGGCTGAACAACCCCAACTTTCTCAGCCTGTCTTCATTGGAGAGTTGTTCCAGTGCTCTGAACATTTTCATGGCCCTCCTCTGGACCCGCTCTAACAGGTCAATGTCTTCCTTGTGCTGGGGGCCCCACAGCTGGACACAGCACTGCAGCTGGGGTCTCACCAGAGCAGAGCAGAGCAGAAGGGGAGAATCACCTCCCTCAACTGCTGGCCAACCAGAAAACCAATCCAATATCATCCCATGAGGAAAGGCATCTCTCATGTTGGCATCTTCTTACTGATTTCTCCATGCTCTGTTTCTTTAGAGATGGGTCAGGCAGCTGCAGCAGGAGCTTGCCAATGCTCTCAAAAAGAACTCCCTGGCAGAAGCTTCACTTGAAGCTAAGAAGCGCTACAGCAGGAAGTTGCAGAAACAGAAACGGCAGTTGCAGGAGGAACTGGACAGGTCTAAAGCGAAGGTATGGGGAACGCCTGTCTCTTGTCCCTTGGCAGGGGGCCCAGGCCTTTTTTTGTAGCAAACCAGAGTGGGATCCTTTGTTGGGGTATTTTGTGTAACCCAGGGCGGTTCAGTGTGTGGCTAGCTGTGATAAGGGGGCTGGGAGGGAACAGCACTGCTGTCTTTGGTGCCTGACTGTTTGCACTGCTTGAAGTAACAGCGGAGGGGTGTGCTAAGGCAGTCTGAGTACACTAGACAACTTTGCCACAGGCGTAGGTTGAGTGACACGGAAGTGAATCGCCTTGTTCTATAAGCCAGGCACCTACAATTAGAAAGGTCATAAACCATGAAGCCGCTTTGTCCTTAATCGGAGAAGAGCGTGTGTATTCCTTTCAAAAAGCTGCTTCTGAGGCATGTGTATTTGCTTCTTCTCTTGGGCTTGGCAAAGCAGAGTGTGTGCTGAAGGAGAAAGAGTAGGCATACTGGAGTGTTGCCGTGGTGCTCTTCTGAATTCCCTCGTCATGTCATCATTGTTGCAAAGTCACTTCAGTAGCAGGAGGAGCTTCGAACCGGGGTAGAGTAGCCAACAGCGTGTCTACAGAGACTGTTCGGAGTCCTTCAGAGAGGAGGAGTGTTGTGGCAGCATTTAGGAAACACTGTCGGAAATCAACATAGACGCAGGAGAGGGGCCAGTATAAAGGATGAAGCAGCAGCATGGGTTTTGAGAGTTGATGTGAGAGTCAAAGCAGACTACTCATCAACCCTAAGCTGACTACCGGCAATTCTTGCTGTGGTTTGACAGCTGCAGGAACTGAAAGAACAGTGTATCTGGACTGAGTGTTACGCCAAGTCCCTGAAGACTGCCATCAAGAACAAGAAGAGGGAACTAACAACGTTCAGGAAACTGCAGGGCCTTCTGGTCACGTCTTCTGGAAATGCGGCTGTCCCAGAGCTGGAAAAACACGTGCAACAGTAAGGAAGTAACGGAGTGGAGGCAAGGCTTTGCTTTCTGCCACTGTGTGAAAACAACAGGACTGTCTTCTTGCCTCCCAGCAAGATGATAATACGCAATTTTCAGAGATGGTTTTGTTTTAGAGGAGGTTCTTTCACACTCTTCTTTTGGGATTTGTGCTCTTGTGGACTTCTGTTATAAGACCTGTGCTTCTTTTTCAGGCTCCAATTTGGAAAGGCCAGACTGGAAGCCACAGCCAAGAAACAAGCCAAGACCATTAGAGCCCTTCGGAAAGACCCGCAAGCCTCTGCCCCAGTAAGCGAGTCAGAGCCTTCCCTTTCATGAGCTACCGAGCCTAGTTCCATATTCATGTGGGAAAACTTTAAGATGAGCTTTTCCTGGAGAGCCTAGGAGAGATCAGTTCCTCTCTTCTACTGACTACAGGCTGCTCTGAAAGTCCTGCTGGTCTGCTCCCCAGCCTTCTGGCTTTGAGAGTTTTCCCATGAGAGTACAGCGTCCTATGCAATGCCATCTTTGTTAAGGAGCTGACAGTAAGGCACTGGCTTAAGTATTACCTGCTTCAGACCAGTTGTGAGGTGGAGACCTCAGGCCACGCTTCAGTCATGCCGCAGAGGGATTCGGTACCTTTGGTTGCAGATCTTGCTCCGCTCTGGTGGTGCTGAGCCCTTCATCCTGAAGGCCTGACAGGCACCATCAGTCTGTGACAGGAATTCTTCACTTGCCTGTACTCTGGTCACCTTCCCGTTTTGTGACTGTGGATTCCTGGGCCAGAAGGTGTAGGTCTACAGTGCAAGGAGAAGACCTCCAGAGATGGAAATCCACAAGTGATAAGGGAACAGCACCTCCGTAGGCAGCATTTTGCGGGCATGGGTGGCGCTGCGGGGCAAGCAAACACTGCGTTACACTGATGCTGGCGAGAGAAGAAGAAAGGCTGCGAGCTGCGACCTTCAGTCACGAAGGTCCTGCCGTAACTTCCTTTTTCTTCTTTTAATGCTGCTGTAGGCTCCTAATGGTCTGGAGCACTTAACTGGCTTTGCGACAAGAAGAAACATCATGCTGGCGGAAGAACGTAGCAGGCATGGCTTTTCAGTGCTTTTTAAAGAAACACCATGATGAGCAGAAGTCAAGCTTTACTGAACTGTAATGCAAAAGCACGTACATAACCGTTTGGGACCAAATTCAAGGCTCACAGTTGATCTTGCAAGGTGCTCCTGTGAGCCTGTGGTTTTAAAAAGTTGCAAAAGGCCTTGCCAGTGCTGGCTGCCCACAGTTCTCCTGGGCGGGAAGAAAAGTCTTGCCTTCCTCTGTTCAGGTAAACTTTGGGCACTCCAGGAGGTGTATGCCACTGGAGGGCGGGCCGGTCTCAGTAATGCCCGGCCGGTCAAGCGCGTTACAGATGCAGCAAGCCATGGCTGTGCTGCTTATATGTAAGAGAACACGAGAAAGGCTGATGGGTGCTTTGCTTCACACTTTCCTTGCTCGTTGGCTGTGCAGGTTGAAGACGCTTCTGGCAGAAGCTCAGATGAAGCTGACAGCATATGCAGGGCGAGAGAGGGAGTCCCAGCTCAGCTTCCAGCGAGAGTTGAAGAAGAGCCCTTCTGAGGTGAGTGACCAATGAAGTTTGTAAACTAGAAAGAAAGGTGAGCTCAGGTTGGTTTGGTGGATTTCAGGTGAATATTTTTTTCTGCTGGAACCTCTGTGATTTTTTTTTTAATTATTATTTTTTACCTTTTTTTTGCATATTGCTAATTACCGGTTGGCTGCATTTTGCAGTTGATTGACTTCTCTTGATGCTCGGGGCTGCTGTTGTAGCAATAGAAGATAATGATGTTGATGAACGTGGATGTAGTTCTCATGATGCACAAAACCCATGAGCCAGGAGTCCCAGCAGGGCTGCTGAGTTCAGTGGCCTCACGGACCAGGATGCAGTCCCTGGGGCCCCGAGCAAGAAGAGCGGAGCTGGTCACCATACGCTGAAATTTTTATACATTTTATTACTCTTGTCAACAGGTGACAAAGGCAGTCTCAGTGTTCCAGTTCCATACGGATTTCCACACAGGTAACTTTAGAGCTCTCTCAAAGAGAGTTCCCTTTGTTTTCCCACCTACAAGTTGGTGACATTTCCCAACAGCTAGAGATGCAGTTGAAGAAACGCATGCCGCCAGCAAGAACAAACCAGGACCTGTGAGAACAGCTGTCCGCTCTGCGTGGGACTGAGGATGAAGTCAGAAGTCGTTGGGAGACGACAGTGGTGGGTCACAGCCAAATAGAGCAGTCTGTAAGCGAGGGGAGAAAGAGCTGGACAAGACATAAGGCAAAAAATGCAAGAAGTTGATCCATATCTCCATGAAACGCAATTTTCCACGTGTCTGTAGGCCGTAGGCTGTAACTTTGTTGTTGACACGTTTGCGTTTGGTTGTCAGTATCTGGCTCTGCGCATTAGCGTTGTACTTCCAGGATCCACTTTCCAGTGCTGCCTTTGGCCCAGCCTGCTGTAAAACTAACACACAGCCTCTTCTTTTCCTGCTGTTCCCCAGTCACAGCTGATCCTCCAGCACTGTGAGCGGTGGAAGATGCGGGAGCAGAGGAAGTGCCAGAAAACAGAGTGCTCACAGGGAGATGAACGAAGCCTGGAAACCTTTGCCTTCCACCTTGTGCAGCCACTGCCCTCTGCATCTAATTGCAGGTGTTCTGTTGCAGCTTGGTAGTTAATAAACTCTGTCGCCTAGTGCACGTCTTAGTTTTGTTGCACAGTTGGAGCGCTTCGGGCCTGGCGGGTTCGGGTGAGTGGAGTCCTGCTTTTGAAGGCTCACTCAGGCTCTCTTCCCATGCAGGCAGCTAGCACATCTCCCTCTGCCCTCGCTCTGAACGCGGTATGGTGTCACTTCCTAGCCCACGCAGAAGCTATTGGATAGCATTTAGTAAAAAGCCTTACACTGCAAGCTGGCAACTTTTACCTACGTACTGCTGAGCTTACGCTGAACTATTAGTTTGTTGCAGGAGGGAAGGCCCCAAATCCAGTCTAAACTAGAAAGGTAAAAGACAGCCACATCCACCAGCAGAAGCTGCATCCTCGAGGCCAGAAGAGGAACAGCCTGCCTGGAGACAGAGAAAGGATTCAAAGAGGAATAAGGAGACCCCAGACCCAGCTGTTACTAATGGACCAAACAATTGCGTGAGGGGCGGGGAACTGTAAGGGTCTCATTGCCCTGAGATTCTTTTGTTCGGGGTCCCTTTCCAGAGGCACGCAGCTGGAGCTGTTCTTCACCGCTGTGCCACTCAGTAAACGCGTCTGGCGTACGTCGTGTCAGATTCTGCTTCAGGAAAGAAGTGGAGCCCGAGGGAAGAGGAAGCGTGTGTGCGTGCGCACGAGGAGCCAAAAGGGGCAGCTGTCTGCTCCCGGGAGTCACCCGCTGCACAGGGATTCCGCTCCAAGCGGTTAAAGTCTTGGGTGGTGCGTGCGTGACTCCTCGGCTGATGTGTGAAGGCTCGGGCAGCAGCTTCTCCCTTAACAAATGAAAATCAGTCCTGCAGATACTTCCGAGGGGGAGCACACATCTGCGTCCTTTCCCTCTGGGGAGACCTGGACCATGATTGTGCTCAGATCAGGGACTAGCGCTGAGCTACAGCTCATGATCAGTTACCAAACTCTTCCTGCCTTTTAGAGCAATCTCCCAGGTGGGCAAGCTTCCGGTAGCCACGCAACTTTTGCGGATCCCATGGGGATCTGATGGATTTGCAGCCTGCCAAGGGGCAAGGTGTGAAGAAGGGGGCACAAGCTGGCACAGGGGGAGGTGAGAGACAGGTGGCAGGGAGCAGTGCAAGTGTGCTGCTCCCTCAGGGGTGGGCAGTTAAGGGGGGGTCCCATGGTCAGCAGGGCAGGGCCTAGCCTGGCCTACGCAAGGGAGGGGAGCAGGGCGGTCCCAGGGCAGGCAGCCGAGAGCCCAAAGGAACAAACAAGTGCCTGGTGAGGCAGCAGGACAAGCCAGGAACTCAGGCCAGGCCTGCGGGTCAGCCCCAGGGCTGAGGTTCAGGCCGGCCCAGTGGTGGCAAGGCAGGGCCACAGGGAGGCCAAGGACTGGCCAGGGCCTGGAGCAGAGGTCTGTGGCCAGGCACAGCTGAGACAGAGCTGGAGACAGGGACACCGTGACAGAGCGCAGGCTTCTGCCTACCCCTCAGTGGGTCTGCTGGGCCCATGGGTTGGAGGTCCCAGGGACCTGGGGTGGGGCTGGAGGCCCCAGCCCAGCCTGCTGGTGGCTTGTGCCAGGCGGGTTCTAGAGCCTCCGTGCTTCGAGATGCTCCAAACTGGACATGGCCCTGCACAGTCGGACCTGGCTGACCCTGCTTTGAGTAAGGTGGGGGCAAACTAGATGGACAAGATGAGGCCTCTTCCAGCCTGGATGATACTGTACTTTCAAGGCACAAACGTCCTCAGTGATCCCGAAATCTCATGCTGCGTGCAACAGCCAGGAAACTGCAGACTGTATCCAGCAGCTCCAGGCACCAAGATGGCAACAACCTTCTCAGACACCAAGTCCTGTTGTGAGGTGTGATGCCACTAGTGAAGAATGGCCGTAGAGTTAGCCAAGTGAATCTTGATTTCCAGCCCCCACTTTGAGACCCAGAAGTGGAGAACCACCATGATGCTCCAGGTCAGGCTGGGTAGCAGTGGAAGCTGGCAGCTATGCAAGGGGCCACCTGGCCCAGTCCCCATGTCCCCAAGGAGGTGCTCACTAGACGTTACAACTTTGACAAGACACTCTTTGCAAATACACCAAAGCATACTTGGCATAATGGTCTACCTCCTCTCTGGGTCATCACCCTTCACGTTGGTGAGTGTTAACAGATGTCCAGGCTCTAAAACCAAAATGGCCTTTGGAACATACTAAAGGAGTCTTCAAACAGTAAACTGGACCTGTTCTTCACATAACTGAGAGCTCTGTCAACAGTACTGTACAAGGACATAAGCAGCAGTAAGCTCTGTGGCGATGTATAAGCAGGTGAAACCCGGCTGCTCAGCAGTCCATTCAAAGACGACGCAATACCTGGGCGCAGCAATTGCCCGGATGCTGGGGGGAGGTGCAGGAGGAGCCAGCTCCAGTGACCGAGAGCACTACACAGGACCAGACTGGGTCTGGCCCTCCCTCCTCCTATCCACCATCAAGTAGCTGCCAAGCATTGTGTAGCTTTGGAACTTCAGCACACGCTTTTCAAGAAGTCTGACTCAGGATCTCTCCTCTAGCTGGTAGCAGATATCACAAGGGAACATCATACATCCAAACAAATGCAGCTGGTTTTGTTCCTCAGTGTCTTGTACCGGTTCCCCCCCGAGTGGGAGTGACAGTGACAGTGCTGGAAGCACAAGGGTCTTTTCTCCATGCAGGAGACTTTCTTGGCACATCACTGCACCAGCCATCCTTCATGTTCTGCAGCAACAACCAAACAGCACAGAAATCAAATGCAAGGGAGTATTTTCTTTTTATGGAAAAAAACCCAAAACAAACGACACAAAGAAATCAAAAGCACAACAACAAATGCTACACCAAGAGAATACTCTGGTTTTGCACCGGCCTTTCCAGTCTGAGCCACCTTATTCCCATGCACTGTGCTGCCTCATGCCTGCCTCTTCCAGGCTCACCTTCTTCTGCAGAGCCCCTGACGTGATCACAGCAGCCTTCTAGCCACGTGCTGCTCAAGACTTCCTGACAGAGGGAGTCCAGCTGCCACAATGGGTAAGTGGAGACCTGTTTCTCAGTGCTGCCACTGATCCGCTCCCATACTGGCATTCTATTGCACAGTGGTTTGGCAAACATATTTAACTTCTGTCACAAGGCAAAAGCTACAATGAGAAGAGGGACTGTGGTTTGCCTTCTCTCTCATGCAGTTTGTTCCTGTGGAGTTAATGCTGTTTTTGACAAGTCTGTTGCTCCTTTCCTTCAGCACGTTCCAGGTTAAGACTTTTGAGCCAGTAAGGTTGTTAATTTAATCTTCCCATCCATAGAGGCAGTGAGGCAGGTCCCGCAGTCCATGGCTGTGCTCCAATCCACTGTGACAACAGGAGCTCGGTGTCCTCCCAGGGAAAGGCAGCTCTCCAGAACCTTTTCCTCACCATTTAACTAAAAAGAAGGAAAGCATAAGATTTTCAGGAGACAAGTTTGTGCAGTGGGGGCAGTGCACCCACAGGAGAAGCCAGAGCCTGCTACAGACTCCATATCCCTATCAGCATACATAATTAAGCAGAAAATCAGAGAGCTGTTGAGATGTATGCAGCACATGTGAGGAAGCAAATTTCCAGTCCCATGACAGATGCAGGTGTTCTCAACCAGCTCAGCTCCTGACATCAGCTTTGCTGCAGTAATTGAACAAGGCAGGCTAAGAGCGCGCACTGACAAGGAGCGCACAAGCATAAGCTATAGCTCACGTTAGCGCAAGGGCCCTGAATGTCCCAAATGCAAAGTAAAGATTCCATTTAATCTGACTTGTATTGGCTTATACTGACGGGTACTGACTGAAGAGAAGGCAGGTAAGGCTGTGCGATCAGTAACTGATTGTTACTGAGGCACAGAAATTTGGGTGCTTGGGACCATTCAGCCTTACCCTCCGTTTCAGTACACAGTAAGAGGAGAGAACCGGGCTGGCACTAACACAGTATCAGCAAGCACACAAGGCAGATTAAAGACGATCATCAGTCAACAATCACGTATTTTGCACTGAACTGGCATACATCGATGTATTAAACCAATTAAAACTGTGTCCTAGGCATTTGGGCACTAAAAAAAACCTGCTGCAGCTAAACTTTAAGAACAAGGATCACACATACTCTAGCTGTACACAGAGGGCCAAACACTTACAGAGGGTTCAAATACTTGCTGAACACCACACACTGCTAAAATGCATACTCTATGAAACAGAGGAGCAACTTTCACAGAGCAGGGATGGGTAGGTGCTGCTTAAGAACTTCCAGTGGCTGCTGTTGCAGCCTTGTAACAAGAGCTTGTATGGATGTGTAAGAGTACTCCCCATCACTTCTCAGACTTACCTTAAAAATTACTCCCCCAGTAGAAGAACACGTCAACATATAGTTGCCCTCGGAGTCAAAAGCAAAAAGCCTTCCTCGTGGAAACTGGACCTGCTTGTAGCCACTGTACCCAGACAGAACAAAAGGACCTGTAGCTTCGCTGGGAAGATCATACTCAGACACCTTCAGGCCACTTTTGTGAATATTCCACTGAATAAACTAGAAGTAGACAGAAAGAAATGACAAAAAGCCATAGTTGAATCAATTGGGATGAAAGTAGAGTGGCCACTCGTCATTTTTAAGCCAAGTGGCTATTCCTCACAGACAGAAGATGGCATTTTCACATCTACACCTAAGTGGCTATATTTATAAAGCACAGGCTGTAAGAGTGACTACTAGCCAGGCAAACTTATGCCCCACCTTCCACGAGCACTGCTGCCCAAGTGTCCTTCCACACTGCATGCAGGATTCTGGTGGGGATTCACTGGATTCTCATCAGCCAAGGACCCACACCTTCAGGCACTCTCCCTGAGCCATACCTCTACTGCTGAAGACTATGAAACCACAGAACTGAAGCCTTTATTATAAGCCACAGGGAGCTGCTGACAAGGAAATTTATGGAAAGTAGTCAAGGATCTGCCCCCTGGTAAATCCCAGATTTCAAATATGGTGATCTCAGGGGCACGGAAAGGTCACCTTCACATATATTCTCTATAGGAAGGGGGTGTCACCAACAGTCAGACTTTCAGACAAGGTCTGAGACAGCTCCAGCTGTTAATATACTTTCTGGTTACTCTCTCTGCAGAGACTGCAAGCAGCAGGGTGATGCTGCACACCTGAGATTACAGTTAGCAGCCCACAGATCCTCCAGTTTCTGAGGGCATTTTTACTGCTATCCTCACCATACAGAGAAGACTCCGGAAGGGATCTCATTACCAGTTGACCAGTAGGTCACCCAGAACCTACCTTGCCATCCTCGCCTATGCTGTAGACTGTGTTCTCATCATAGCTGAACTCAACGGAGTAGACTTCCCCGTTGTGTGCCTTCCAGCTCATGGCGCACTCGTGCTGCTGCATATCTGAGGGGAGAACCAGTACTGAACACTCCTTGTACTCGCAGAGCTGAAGAAAGAGGCCCTTTACATTCATAAGGTCTCTGTCCCAGCCCTCTAAACCACCTTGGGGGAACCCAATCCAATCCCAGCACCCTGTGCTTATTCTCCAGCATGTGGCTTTTACACGTGGCCACAAAAATCATTGCCTGTAACTAGTCACTTCTTCCTCCAGCTTTACAGGGCTGCTCACATGCTCACTGTCGACCGCAGGCATTCTGCATCCAAGCCCCACTGCCACCTTTCTCCCCCGGTTGCTATTCTACCCACCCCCACAGCTGCTGCCAGCTCTGCCTTCCCACTGCCGCCTCCAGCTCAGCACCCGGGTCACAAGCAGATCCCCCATTCACAGAAGAGGGAGGCCCAAACTGCCTTTATCACACAGACAGGCTGAGGAGCACAAAAACCTGAGAAACAGAAACTGCTCAGGGCAGGAAGACTCATGTGAAGCTGTTGCCTTCAACTGGAAGGTCCATTCCTTTCCCCAAGGCTCAGCCTCTGGCAGCAGTACCGCTGTATGGCACAGCCAAGACCGCACGGCTCCAGGGCAAGTTAACTCTGCTCCTCAGCAGGAGGGAAACAACAAATCCAGCAGCACTACCAGGGTCTCCAGTCAACGTCCCCCAGAAAAGGGTTACGTCAACTCACTCCTGAGAGCTACTGTGGAGGAGAGAGACTAGCTTCCACCTTGGTGTTCAGGCATGTCCCGCAGCTGCCTCCCCGCTTCTGGCAGCAGAAGGGTGCAGGGGCTGCCAGCTGGGGCCACCTCACTACCCAATTTCAACATACCAAAGAGACGAACAATCCCATCTGCAGCCCCGGTAACCAGCAGGTTGCCGTTGTGGTTGAAGGCTGTGCAGTTAACAGCAATGGGCCCAGGCTCCAGGGAGAACTGCAGCTGGAATGGAAAGCCTGCATTAATGCTGAGAAAAGCAGCTGGGGGTGCTGAGGAGCAGATCTCCAGGGGGAGGGAGAAAAGACAGTAAGAGTAGCAAGAACTCCTCCAGTTTGGAGCCCTGCACCTCTCAATCACAGATTTCAAGGTTAGCAACTGCGTTTTACTGTGACGCTAAACCCACAATTCACCTCAGCCAAGCCGCAGCTTTCTTGCCCATAGCCTCAAGGCTGCAAAACCAGCTTCTGGCAAGGCATCAGCTTGAGTATGTTGCTTTCTCCTACATGTCAGGGATGGCATTTCTCAAGGGCAAAGGCAAGGGATGGGACAAGGATTCCCTGCCAGTATCTGACCCATCTAAGTTGACACCACTGATAGGATGACTTCAGGTGAAACCTCTGAAAAAAGCACTTCAGTTAAAAACATGGAGGACAGGCAAAATAACGGAAAAGAAAACCCTTCAATAAAGCTTAACTGGAGAAAACCTAAGCAGAGCATCATTCAATCCGCTTAGGACTCTCTCAGTCACAAACTGTGCAGGCAAGATAGAAACAAGGCTATGGACTTTTGAAGAATCCCTCCAGAAAACCAACACACCAACAAACCAAAAAAACCCTACCCAAGCCCAGCAGCTACTCACACTATTAATTTTTATCCTGCTTGTGACCGAGGGGACAGGAGGAAGGGGGAAAGAGAAGGATATTGAAAGAAGTCAGCATAATTTAGGAAGGGGACTCCTATACACTGAAACAGAAGACACTCATTCTCAGCAAGCAGACTAAAGAAGGAAAGAAGCCCAGCAAGTACCTGCTGCTTCATTGTTTTAGTGTCCCAGAGTAGCAGCTTCCCTGGAACTTGGTTCATGCTTTTGCCCCCAGAGCTGACTGCTGAGAAGTCCATGTGGGAGACAGGGCTCTGGGCTGCTGCAGAACACACAAAGGAGGCACCACTTGGGCTGCAGGCAAGCGAGAGGATCCTGAAACACAGCAGACAGTCCGAATTGCCTCTGCCCAGCAGCTGCCTCAAGCACAACACTCTACTATGAGCTCTCCTCTTAAGGCCCTGCAAGACAGGGTGGCCAGGATTCATTTGCTTAGACAGCTTTTCAGCATCTCCCGTCTGAGTAGTTTTATGCTGCTCAGACAGGGACTGCCCTCTAGATGAAGGCTAGCTGGTCCTGCAGTTGCAGGAAAGCAGCAGTAACATTGAGACTTCACCCAGCTTTTCACAGTCAAAACCGACGTTTATATTTGGAATACTGATTTTTAAATACAGTCACCTGGGCATGTCCTCATCAATGCTGATTTCACAGAGATTCTTCTTCGCTTCTGTGTCGTAAAGACGAACTGTCCCGACCCCACTGCCAAGCAACAGCTTGAAACCAGAAAGGAGGAGACGGAAGGAGTGTAAGTACAATGATGCCGTCCAACAACCACCCACATCACAGAGGAATTTTTTCTACCTACGCACTCGGATTAGAGCATCACTGCATTAGGGTTATCTTGCCCTTCCGTGCATATCACGCTGAATAGGACTGCCACAGAAGTCAGAATAAAAGCACTGCTTTCCAGAGAGAAAACGATCTGATAGGCATCCAGGTGAAGTAAAAGCCACATGCTAGAGTGCAGCTCAACATTATGGAACGCAAAACATACGTGGAGTCTCAATATCCAGGGGAGCAAGGAAGGAAGAACAACCTTAATTTAAGAGAAAACTAAGTAGAAGCCAGCTCCATTCAACCAGGGCAGAATGAAATCATTCAGAAGGGTTCACACATGCTTTATCAGTGGTGCTACAGTTTCAGTCAAAAGTAAAACCATGGAGGGATGCATTATCAAAGAAAATGAAGCAAGCCAGATCCTTCTCACTTCAGAGCCTGATTTGCTGCTGAACCCCCATATATTTCAGAAAGAAAAGCCTTTGTGTCAGCAAGCAGGAAATAAACTCCACAAAGCAGAAGAAAACGTCAGAACAACTGCAAGGACAACTTCCTTTCTAAGGGCAAAAGAAAAGAGAGAGACAAGCTGTAGCACCAGCTCTTCACAGGTGGCATTTTGGGGTTAGCAGCAACACATTGTCAGTGCCAGGATGTGAACAATATTCCCTCAGTTGCAGGCCTGTCTCCTCACACAGCCCTGTCCCTTCGCCACGGGAGGGCATGAAACACTAGCAACAGTCCTAGGACTCAGAAGAATGCATATAATTTAAGGTTCCTCTCTAGTAACAGACCTAGAGAAAGAGTGCTGTAGGAAAGACTTAAACTGTCATGATATTTAAACAGGCCCGGAGCTCCTCACGCACACACCAAGCCCCAACTCCTAAGGCACCAGCGTAAAACTGGCCATGGAGCCCTTTTCATACCTGCACAAGCAGAATACCAACACCACTCCCCTGCTCCTCAGCCCCGCTCTCCCTTCTCTGCTTCTGGCTTAGGGCATGAGTGAAGCTCCCCAGCTCCCTGCTGCAGGGCTCTATGGGCTGCTGTAAAAGCAGGTAGAGGCAACCTGGTACAAATGGCTGCCTGCTCTGCCTGGAGCGACACTGCTCTTAAAGGAGCTCCTTCTGTCCCGCAGCTGTACCTGCACTGCGGCTCAGGATCTCCTGTCTCAGGGCAACCAGTGAATTCCTTGCTTAATGCACAGACCACACTCCCCACTCTACTTTTTATTAGACCCCACAGGCTTCTGTTGCCCATGTCCCACTAAAATGGAAACTAACTGTTGCCCTGACCTTATCCACAATACAGCTGTTGAGAAGTTAACGTGCAGCACATAACAGGAACACAGCCCCAGACCGTCAGCTGTGACTCTCGAGCCTCCACACACAGACTACTCACCAGCCGATCACGCTTGGTCGCCCATTCCAGAGACAGCAACGGAGATTTGGAAATGGATGAAGCTTTTGTTTGCATTATGGGGTTAAAAGACCAGACTTTGATGACACCATCCACATCCAAGCTGGCCACCCTCCGTCCAGAACAATCAACCCTATGTGCAGAAGGAAACTGATTGGGTATTTTTCTCCCTAAAGTTCTTATATGACAGTAGATACCCCAGCAATCCTTCGTCTCTTGCCCACACACGAATTCCTTCTGTAGGAATCAGAACTTCCTTACACCACTTTCTGTTCAGTGGCACAACGAAGCACTTCAAACTCTACATGGAAAGCACAACGCCCTTGAGCAACACCATCCTGCTTTCCCAGGGAGTTCCCTCCTGACCGGCATCTCCCAGTCACAAAAAACTTGGTACATTCTCACTGCACAAGCTACAGGCTATTTTCAGTCACATCAACTCGACTGCCCTACAACCCAGAGTACATGCACAATGTGCTGGACAGAACAGAGGCTGGGAGAAAGAGGCCAGACACAGCTCATCCTCTACAGAGGCTCCTATGGGAGAGCCACCTTCTACCAGTCCCTTACCTGCAGTACATGATAGATGAATGGTGCTCCCCATACTCCTCCTGGCTCAGGACGATGAAAGGCTGCTCCTGCCGGACCCCCACAGCCTCTGTAGGCATTCTGGTTGAAGTCTCTGCTTGCTCAGCGTGCAGCTCTGAGCATGGCTCTGTCTCAGCTGTGCCAGTATCTGTTTTCTTCTCAGCACTTTGGCCCTGAAGGAAGAAATCCTGTGTGAAATACAAGAATGCAGCAGCTCCAGATCAAGCTCTTGAGCCACTCCAGCCCGCTGAGAGAAAAAACCCAAGAAGCTGCACTGAAACTGAAGCATTGTCAGCTCAACACCCCTCCTCCTGCCAGGATGCTTTCTGGTGTAAAACTGACCCGGTTGTAGAGTCCCTTATATCCCCTTTCATGTGCCTGGCCAGACATAATCCAGTAAAAATGAAAGGAAGCACATCATCTGTTTGGCACACCTCAGCCGCTATCAGAGGTCCATTTGGATGCCATGAGAGAGCAGGTTCACAAGCAAATCAACATACTGCAATGAATTCTTGCCTTCAGCAATCTACGTTAAGTCTGTGTAACATGCAGTCCAGTAAACCTGCACAAAACCTCTTGCTGGATAGTAAGTCCCAGCGGATGGATTGTCCTCGTCTGCCAGAGACTCGGTGTGTGCGCACTGGGTCAACCACTGCGGCCGAATGACCCACGACAACAGTAGAGTCGACAAGTTACAATGTTTAAAACCCAGTTCAGTAGGGCAGACAGAACAAATGGAGCTTTAGGAAGTGAAGGTATCTGAATGAGACCAAACCTGCACCGCAGCTCCCAGAAGTGTTTGCAAGCAGCTTATTCTTCCCTTGCCACAACAAGCAGCTGATACAGCACATCAGCCAGTACAACACCTGCAAGCACTCCTTTGCTAAATTATCCTCCAAGGATGAAATGCCCCAAAGGGATATTGGTATTGATGGATGTGAATCCCTGTTCCCTAACACATCCTTGCCCTATTTACAGTAGCTGTCACATCTTGAGCAACGGGTCAAATACTGCATAATCAAATAATCTGAAATCACAAAGCTGGAAGAGATTGGGAAATAAATCCAAGAATGTCTCTGTTAGTTATTGTGGGAAGATAGCCAATGAAATACTCATGTGAAAGAAACAATGCCATCTTTCAGTTTCCTTTTTTGCTCACCTGCACAGAGAACAGAAAGCTAAATAGAATCAACTTCCCGCCCTAAGGCACCAGAAGCAACTTTTACAAAGCCAGGAAAACACTGCCTTAACCTGGAACATCACAGAAAAAAAAGGAAGTCAAAGGATACTTAACGGGAAACAAGACTTTGCCATTTTCTAACCAATGTTTAATTAAAATGTTTAGATAAACCATGAGGAAAAAGGGTTCTCTCGTAGCCTTGAATGCTCAATGGTGCAGTAACATCTCCCTTCTAAAGCAGCGCTCCCCCAGCCACACGTACACGTCTGGGGGACATGGCTTTTCCCCCAAGGCAGTGTCTCATACAGCCAGAGTAAACGGGACTGAGATGCTGCCATCATTCCTCCTGCACTGTGTCCTTGGACCACATGGCTGCTGAAAGCCAGACAGTACAGAGGTGAACAGAAGCAATTCGCTGACCTTCAGCCATTAAAATCCAGGACACAGTTTTATTATTTCATTAGGTCAGAAAGCACAGCACACCCCAGCAAAACCGCAACACACAGAGCAAAAATCTCCAAAAAGCAAATGCTGGGAGGAAGGACATTTCCACTCCTATCCAGGAAAACTGTGCCAGTTTTCATCTGTCCCACACAGAGCCTGCAGTGTAAGAACCCACAGGAGAGAACTCCCTCGGGCAGGATGGGTGAGCCAAGCTCGTTGCCACTATGGAATGGGGATTATAACACTGCATTTGGACAGAACCATTAAGGCGGATGAGACATCCCCTCCCCGGGATCAGGCTGTTGAACAGACCATGGCAAAAGACAACTCTTCTTCCATCTGAAATGCCAATACTGATTCCCTTTCCAGGGACACAGAAATAAACCGAGTGTGGAAGGAGTTGATTAACTACAGAGATTAACCTTTGATACAGTTAGATCCGAGTAGTAATTTGGATTGGGCTTGTGTGGTGGGGTTTTGGGAGTGGGGGAGGAGCTACAGGGATGGCTTCTGTGAGAAGCTGCTAGAAGCCTCCTCAGCTCCAAGTCAGACCCACCTCTGGCCAAAGTCAAGCCCACCAGCAACAGTGGCAGCACCTCTGGGGTAACATATTTAAGGGGGTGGGGGGAACCGGCAGCGGAGAGAAGAACAGGATGTGGGAGAGACAGCCAGGCAGACATCAAGATCAGTGCAGAAAGGCAGGAGGAGGTGGCTGGGGCAGAGGTTGCCCTGCAGCCGATAGTGAGAGGGCAGGCTGTGCCCTGCAGCCATGGAGGGTCGCAGGGGAGCAGAGACACTCCCCCCGCAGCCCGGGGCTGTGCCCAAAGGAGCCCATGACTCCATGCAAAGCTCATGCTGGAGCAGACTGCTCCTGGAGAACTGCACCCCATGGAAGGGACCCACACTGGAAACGTTCACGAAAACTGCAGCCCATGGGAGGGACCCACACTGGAAACGTTCACGAAAACTGCAGCCCATGGGAGGGACTTATGTCAGAGAAGTTCATGGAGGACTGTCTCCTGTGGGACGGACCTCACGCTAGCAGACTGTGAGGAATCCTCCCCTGAGGAGGAAGGAACGGCAGAGACAGCATGCGATGGACTGACCACAATCCCCACTGTGCATCTTCCCGTGCCGTGGGGGGCAAGAAGTAATCAGGAGCAAAGCTGAGCCCAGAAGAACAGTGAGGGAAAGAAGGTGGTTTTAAGATCTGTTTTTATCCCTCATTATCCTACTCTGATTTGACTGGTAACAATTTAAGTTGTTTCCCCCCCCCCAACTCAAGTCTGTTTTGCCCGTGACCATAACTGATGAGTGATGCCTCCCTGTCCTTGTCTCGACCCACGAGCCTTTCCTGATATTTTCTCCTCCCCATCCCACCACACAGAGAAGTGAGCAAGCAGCAGCGTGGTCCTGAGTTGCCAGCTGGGCCTAAACCACAACAAAATTCAGAAGCTTAACAGGAACACTCACACTTGTTTTCCCACCTAAAGCAAACAACTACAGAAACACCAGCCCTCAGCTTCCCAGCCTCCCAGTGTTGCCTGGTACCTGGGAGGTCCCTTTCGACAGCAGTTCCTTCCTTTCCTTCCCATGCTCTTGCAAGCGCTTCTGCCGCTGCTGCAGGGAACTTGACTCGCCTGCTACTAACCCACTGAAGTGGCTCTTCCCATCCTTACAGCTCACTGTTCCTTCTTTTCCTTTGGCACTCTGGAAGGCAGAGGAACGATTAGGCAAAGTTACGCTTCTGCTAGGCTGCAGAATAAATAGCAAAGAGATGGCAAAGAAACCAGGCACCTGCAAGGGCTCCACAAGCCCCCGGACCACAGCAGCTGTTCTCATGCCGCATTCAGGCCCACTGTACATTTGCAAGGAAGGAAAGGTGGAAGCAAAAGCTTGGAGCAGTTAACTCCTTGGACACTGAGCACCTTCCAACAAACACAGTTCAGAATTACCTGGTGATTTGTTGGTTCTTTCTTCCCTAGCAGCATACTGCCAGTCTGCGTTGGAGAAGCCCCACTTGGATGGGCTGGTCTGGAAGGGCCTTTTTTACTTTGGGAGAGAAAAGAGGACAGAAAGCCTCCCCGGGACTGAAGAGAATGTGCAGTATTCCTCTGGCTGCAGGTCATGTCACTGATTAAAAAAAACCACAAACCCACATACAAAAACAACAACAAAAACCACCATCAAACAGAATATGTAAGTATAGCCAGACACCCCGATCAAAGACCACCCAACAAGCAAAGTGTCAGCTGTGCGAACCACTGGAGGACAGATGTTCCTTTCCAAGCTAATGAACCACTGTGCATTAAAACCACTGTTTTAAAACATCCTGTGAGTGCCTGGAGCACATCGTTATAATTACTGTAATCAAAGCTCACTTCTCAGAGATGCCACTGAGACAGTGGGCTCAGCTGCTGTAGGACCACCTCAAACTCCTTCCAATCCATCTGGTTGGTTTAGAAAGACCCTAAGGGAAAGGCAAGGGAATCCAGATTTCCAAAGCTGTTCAGCCAGGATTCCCAATTCAAGGCATAAACCAGACCTACTTTGAGGGGCATTCAGCATCCAGTGTTTCACTGAACACCCTTAGATATTCAGCAAGTCACGTTCAGCAATTCTCAAGCACAGTCCCTCAGTATCTCAAAAGACAGACTCAAAGAAAATAAGAAATTTGAGGTCCATTTCTGTGACTACACACACCTCCCTTCTCAGCCCACTACACCAGGAGCAGCAGGTGCTTCACAGAACGTAACCGTCTCACCTCACCCCACTACAGCTTCCCCTGGGAGCAGAGCAGCACCCAGGGAAAAGGGAATACAATCACCTTCACTGTGTCTATCCTCTCTCCTAGGAAGGAACTTTGGTAGAAAAGTTGGGCTTTGGATTGAACAGACATGGAAAAAGCAACCAGAACTGGCCCTCAGGCTAAGAGGCAAGTTGCACACACAAGAAATGCCACTTTTTAGGCAAGTTTTTCTAACACAAAGGGACAAAAATTAATATTGGAATAAATAATCTATCCCTCACATCCCTCTCCCCCATGTGTGCAGATGAAGAGTAGCAACCACAGGGTAGTTAAGCCAAAAAAAATAAAAATATCGCCTGCCCTGTGCAGCATGAAGAGCAGTTATCAAGATAGTAGTTCACCAGACACCTATCTTAATGAGTCAGCTTTTAGACTAAAACAAAGACACTGTGTGTGGTCTTCGCTGCAATTTCATGACAATTTGTCATTGTCAGCAGCATAATTTGATCAATCCCCTTCTTGTCTGAAGTGAAAGAAGCATACGAGAAAGTCAAAGCCCCAGCAGTGTTATTAATACCTTGTGGCTAAGCTACGTTTGCTCCCAGATCCTTTTAAAGCAAAAGGAAAAAATAATCTCAATAACACAATGAATTCAAACACACAGACTTGCTTTGCAACACTGCATACTGGGGAAAAAATAAGAGTTTAAGTAACAATTAAGCAAGATGTATCACTGCTTATGTTGCCTAATTTCCAGACAGGAATACAATAGATGTAGCTATAAAACTCACTAACTGCAGCAAAGTTATGGGGAATTCTGTGTAAAACTGAGCCTCACAGAAGAGAAACGCCTTTTCCCTTACTTTGCAAAAGCAAGAAAGCATCTCGGTGTAACAGTGGTCCCTTTAGGTCATACAGTAACAGGGTGTACAAAACAACACAGGGCACCTATGTTGTTTGTCACCTACTACACCACAAACACTACAGAAAACAGGAATCAAGAGACATCCATTTCACCTGAGCAATACTGCAGGGTATTGCACTGCTACCAGTGCCCCAGCTACCCAAGAACACCTTGGAGTGATGCTGACAGCAGAGCAGAATCACTTCCATGTGTGCTTGGGCTCTCACTGCAAGAATCTCTCTCCCAAATGGCAGGAGAGATGCCCATCATGAATTCCCCCACTAAACCCACTCACATCACCAGAATGTCTTGGATGTCCTTCTGTACTGATTCCCAGGGCAGGGAACAATGACCCTCCAGAAGCCTCCCTAACCCACTAAAAGCAGCAGAGCCTGTCCCCAGCTCCTCCCCTGCAGGCACTCACAGCTCAGAATCCCCTAGTCGATCCATGTTGGCCACATACGCAGGCAACTTGTGATGCACAACTGCTTGTTCCACCTCCAGTTCCTCTTTCTTCATGCGGGAGGATTCAGCCTGCAAAGCAAACAGCTACAAGAGAAGAGAGACAAGTGAACAGAGAGTCACTGAGATTCACCTCCTTCCCAGTCACTGAAGTTGTTTACTCCTTTTATTTCAACAGCCCTGGAAGGGTGGGGAGGGAAGGAAGCCACTGACTGGCTGAGCACCACCTTAGTCCAAGTAGTCAAAGCAATCAGTACTTTACACACACGAAAAGTGAGCCTGCTTAAAACCCTTCACTCCTCTCCTTGGGTTGTTGCTGCAGGGACATTAATGATGCTGGGAAATAAGAGCTGGCCAGGGCAGAGCTGATCAGACACTCCATGCAGGCTGGTCAAGGCCAGGGCAATCCACGTGACTGGCAGCGGCGATGTGTGGGCACTGAGCCTAGAAGGTAATCATCTTCCCACAGCCAAGGGTCTGGCGAGCTAGCAGGGTGCACCCAGGCCAACGCCATCAGGTCACCCTGAAATCCAGCTCCGCACCCCACCCGGCTCCCTCCCAAGCACAACAGTGAGATTTACCTCCACATGATGGAGAAAGAAACATTTCACCCCCCCACAGAGAGGAACCTCAGGGTGCAACTGTCTGTGATGGATGTGGTTTATGCCTGTGACTCTGCTCACACAAAGCATTCCTCAGGCTTTTGCATATCGTTTTTTCAGATATACTCCTTTTCACTTTTATCACAGCATTTAAGGAAAGATTACAACAAATAAAAGGAGCTATAGAAATCCAGCTTGCTATTCATGTATTTGCATTGTTTCAACAGTGAAATCAGTATCACTACTCAACTAGCAACGAATTCACACCATTTATTATTTAAACCTGTATTCTCTAAGTAGCTGCTTCCTTTTTTGACCTGAGCTGTTCTCTAAAAAGGGCAGTCTAGTTTCTACCTCTCCCTATTTGCCAGAGAAAGCTTATCCAGTCTGCAAGAGACATCAATCCACATACCACAAACGAAAACCAGCTTTGATTTCACCAGAAGTACAGGATACAACATTGGAGGAAATAAAAGACCTCTGTTTCAAAACATCCCTTATCTTGCTGTCCTTACTGACGGTCCATCTGTGCAGACCCCTCCTGTCAAAGTTTTCCTGATCCACTGACTCCGCACAGTAGTGACAAACCTCACTTTTCTTTCACAAAAAAGCCTCCTTTTTGAAATCAATTATTCCGTTTGACATTTTTAGCACAAGTGAACAGTGTTAATCAGCTACCAAAACAGCCTAACGTGGAAGCACAACATACACCATGTTTGTAACGCAGGAGGTGAAGCACAAAACTTATTTTACTGGTGTATTCATACAGAAAGAGCTTTTAAAGGGTACGTTTGAGGAAGTGAAACTGAAGTCCTGCTTACATGAGCAAGGCTTCCCACTTGTACATGATCATCCACACGTGATCTGTAGTTTAGAAAGTTCTTAAACTGTAGATTTCCCGACTCTCTCTAATAGGAAACTACACTGGGAAACGAACACTCTGTGTTACATGTTTACATCCTCTCTCCAAGCATCTGCTAATGATACTGTCAAAAACAAGACATGGAGCTGGGCAACATTTCGCCCTTCTTACGGTTTACTGTAAGGTCTAGAGCTGGGAAACAAACATTCACGTTTCCATTAGTTGATCTAAATTGCTTTAAGTGCACTTCAACCATGCTGAAGTGGCCATTTCAGAAAAAATGGTTTCTGCCTCTCTGCCAGAAGTTATTGCCTGTTTCTCCATCAGCTAAAGTCTGGAAGTGACTGAAAACAAGCCACAAGTTCCCACGTCAAGGCAGCCATATATGCCCTCAACCTGCCACTATTACACCTCGTCTTGACTTTGCAGCAGGAAAGGATTTTGCACGGTATCCAGACACCTGTCAGAGAGCACAGGGAGAGGGACAGTCCCCTGAAGCAGAGGGGCAGTAATACCCTGAACAGATGTTTCACAATATGATCATAACCCTAAGTTTGCTGGAAACAGTCGAAAGATAAACCAAAATAGCAAAGGACTTATACAAGAATCTGCCTTGGAATAACTGAACAGTTACAACTTTCTTGTATGGATGGGACCAGTTTTACAAAACTTACAGCCTCGCACTATGAGCAATTAAAGAGTGACTTCAGTTCTGACCTTATGCCGCAACGATTCATTTTCTTCTTGTATGAGACTGCTCCTGAGACATTCAGCTTCAAAGTTCAAAATGACTGGAACTGGTAAGGAATGTTAAAGAAAACCAAGGCAAGAACTTGTGTGCACCTGGCTTAAATTCTAAAAGCCAGCACTTCATACTGGCCATTCGCCTGTAAGACAGCAAAGCTGCCCAGCCCATACTACTAGCAAGAAAGACGTGCAAGACCAGAAGACTGTTTCAGCTTTGTTACCTAAGCCAACTTTGCACCTTCACTGTTTTACAAACTATTTCACATAGGCTTTGCCAGGATTTTTAGATTCTTCCTTATTAACCTCTCATGTCCTCCACTTCCGACACGTATGTTGCTGCATTAGCGTACACTGAAGAAACAGTTTAAGACGAGCTGTATTCCAGCTGCAGTGTAAACCTGCCCGTCAGAAAACAAGGTCAAAACTTGGTAGTGAGGGGCAAAAGCTGTTATTTCTGCCAATGCTGAACTGCCCTACTACAGCGAGCTGTCACTAGACAACGTTGTGAGCGTACATACCCCGAGAAGGGTCTAACAGGAGATGCTAGTTCAGGTACGGACGGCGACCCAAGGCTGCATGCCTGTTTTGTACTAGGCCAAGCAAAGAAAAGCGTTTCAGAACAAGCCTTCTAGTCACAAGATTTCTAGTCACTAGCAAAGGGATGAGTTCAGCATTAGCAACCACCACAACTGTTTGCGCCCAGGGAATAACACATATCATCAGATAATTGAACTGTAACTATTCCAACATCCTCTGGTAAACACCAGCTTCCCATTAAGTCTTGGCTCTGAACAGTCACCTGAAAGCAGCAAGTTCTGTAATACCAGATTCTTGGCACCGCTGTTAATAGTAAGCATAACACCAGGGCAAGGGAGATTTAACGATTAGTCACAAAAAAGGATATGCATGCACTGAAATAAGACACTCAGGAAGTTGTGCAGAGACACGATAAACGTATCTGCCCACTGGCGCGAGAAATAGGTGGCGAAGGTGGGGTTGGAGTCCGGGGCAGGGAGGAAGGGCAGGACAAACCAATCCTTCCACTCCGCCTGGTTCTGGAGCTCAGAGGCCTGCTTGAGGAAAAACTCCTGCGCCTTGTCATTGCGGCCGGTCTGAAACACAGCAAGAACAGGGCTCACGCTTCCACTCATGCCAACACATGGGTTCTAGGAGCATTTGCTCCTATTATGAACATACCACCACCAACTTTTACCACCCAACAGAGCAAGTGATTAGAGTTAACAGATTCATCTAGGAACAAAAGAATCTCAAATACGCTGAGAAGCTCACAAGTGCATTCAATCCGACCTTCTTTCTAGTCACCACACTCCTGTTTAAAGGCTGAGGCAAACCAAACTAATCACTTACACTATTTCCAGCTAAACCAGTGCAGTTTGCGCACCGACATAAGGCGTGAGCATTCAGATACAGGACTAAAGTAGACTTCGAATTACTCAAGTCTACAGCTGATGTGGCCTGAAAAAGTTTCCACCCAATACATTATTCGGGCAGGACAGTTTCCCTTCAGCATAAGCACAGGGCAAAACAAAACATGAAAACACGCGCTTACAGAAGCGCGCATTACATTTTGACTCCTCCACCAACACGCATCGTTTAAGATTTTCAGTCAGGGAATGGCATCGAGCAGGAAATACCGCTTCTAAAGCATAAGAAATGAAACATGAATTCCTGACAGGTATTGGTCTATTCTGTTTGCCAAAGCCCACCCTGTGTAATGTATTTTATTGACCTTCCGAGGGTTTCAACAAGATCATCTCTGCTCCATTTGAAGCTCGGTTTCTGTCCAAAGTAAACTAAAAACATTCACTCGTTTGCTCTCCCACTTTACCTTATACAAATTTGAAGCCCTCTTCTCCCCTCTCAAACTAAAACTCAACTACACCAACTTCAAGTCACCTTTTTTTCTTCTGGTCCCTCCACCTCCTTTGATGCTTTAAGAACCACAGTGCCTGGAAGGACTGGCTGAGTCCTGCCAGCAGATTAGAGTGGAAGGAGCACAGACAATCCTGCCTGTTGATCCCCAGCGCTGCAGTAAGGCCCTTCCCTGCACTGCTGCCGTGCTCGATCGTTCCTCATTCTGCATCAGAGCAGCTGACTATTCCTACCTGCATGCAGGCACTTGGGGCTTTTCTCTGCCTGTTCCTTCAACCTATGAAGACTGCTTTGAACACTGTTCTTGTCCTCCTCCGTCCTCATGGCAATGCCACACAATGAGGTATTTACAAACCTTGTGATCTCTCCTGGTATCCAAGTTATTAACAGAGGCTGAGCAGGACTGAACTAGGAGTACAGCCAATCCTGCCAGAGGAGGACCAAGTGCGACTATCTTGCTCCCGTATTTCCCTCTTGCCTGAGCTTCCCTATTCTCCTTACAAGCTCATCATGTGAGTCCACGTCAAACTCCTTACTACACTCCTGATACATGACACATGAACTGCTTGTCTCTTACCCACCCAGGCCTGTCACGACGCTCACGAGGATATCTCATTGCTCTAGTTTCAGAGACCAGGATCTTTTTTAAAAAGAAGCCTAAAAATCAAAGACTTACCTGAACAGTATGGACGAGGTAGTATCGGAATAAGCTGGTTTTCAGCTTGTTCACTGTTGGCCGGTACACATCTTCCAAACGGCTGAAGAGGCGTCGGTCTAGATAACTCCAATAATCCCTCAGGGCAGCTAGATCATAGCTCTGAACAAACTGCTGCAGCTGGTCCACTATCTTATCCACCTAAAGAGGCAAAACGGGTAAGACTGCAGTCACATGAGGTCTCTTCCAGCACAAGAGACTTTCAGTAACTTAACGCTGAGAAGCTTTAACTGCACTAATAATACCACAATCCAGCCCTTATACCTTAGCTATTTTCCTAATCCAAGAAACACTCTGCATTTTGTATTAGCACTCTTCCAGTCTGCAGCGCCTCTCAAATAAAAATAAACATGAAAGAACATAGCCAAACAGAGTTTGACAAAAAGGTCACATTTTGTTAAACATGGTGGGGTTTTTTGCAAATTAGCAAAACTTTCCACTTCCTTTAAAAGTCATTTGATAATGAAGAAAGAGAAATAATGTGATTAAATGTTGAAAACTCAAATGCAGCACCTGGAAAATAGTATTTTTAGACTTAAAAAACAATACGTATTTAGCCAACGGCAAGAGGAAGAAAGATCCATTGTATTGCAATCTTTGAAGTACCTTTATCTTTAATAACATCATCTACTAACAAGGCAGGCATAAAAGCTTGCAACGATTTTTTGTCATTATGTTTCTTTGAAAATCATTTCTGCAATATGAGTAAAGCAGAATGGCGGTGTAGGAATAGATTTTTACATCAGCGATTTCTGATGGCCATGACAGGCATCAGTAAAAAAAAAAACACCTGCACGCCATGCAAAATTCAACTACCAAAGTTGTTAACTGATGAGAGGGGAGCAAACCGTGTATCAAACCTCTTAGGACATCACCCAGCCTTTATTTGAGTCTTCCTACAAGTAAAGAAAACATAGTCTGTGACCCCACCAGCACCTCCTCGATTTTGTCTTGAACAATATTATCCCAATTAAACCAACTGTTTGCCAACCTCTAAATGTTAGCAAAGCGCTGGTGTTTTAAAACTAAAAGCAACATGTTTATGGATGATGAATGTTGTACTGCTCGTCAGGGAAAAATCTGACCGTTCAAAGCACTGCACTACGTGCTCAGAACTGCTGCTACAGGCACACGAAGCTCTCACAAAGGACTGAAACTGTCTTTTCGGGACTGGCAAGTTCTGCGCCAATTTCCAGGCATCTAGCGAGGTAGCAGGTGCTTAAGCCATCAGAACTAAGGAGCAGAGCTGTAAAACTGCTGGATAAAAACCTCATGACCGAGAGAAGATCCATGCTAAGAGATGTCCTGACGCTGCCCACTCGCGTCTCCATTCCTCTTGGCACGGAGAGCATCCTCTGTTGCTTTACAGGTCGGGCGAGGGACCCACAGACGGCGGTTTTGGACGCGCCGAACAGACAGCCAGCGCGGGGCGGCTGGCCGGGAGCTGCGGCCCCCGGCTGGAAAAGCCAGGCGAGGGGATGGAGCCCATCGCCGCTGCCCTGACGCCGCTTCGGAGCCCGGCAGGAGGACAGCCTCCAGCTGGCCAACCCCCGCGCCGGGAGGCTGCGCCTACTTCAACGGCTGCAGGGCCGGGCAGCGGCCCCCGCCACCGGGATGCGGGGGGGTCCCGCCTGCGCGCCCGGCCGGGCCCCGGTGCCCAGCCCAGGCGGGGGCGGCTGACCCGAGGCGAGCTGCTTCCCGTGGGGAAGCGCGGGGCTCCAAGGGCTGCCCTGCCGCCGCCCAGCCCGGTCCTCTCGCTCAGCCCCGGGAGCGGGTGCGCGGAGGGGCGCCCGCGGCCTGCCCGAGGACCGCGTCCTCCCCGGGGGGGGACCCGCGCCCAGCGCCCCGCCGGCAAGGGGGACGCGGCCACCGCTCACCCGGAAGCCCTTCTCCCGGTCCGCCTTGATCTCCGCGTCCAGCTGCTTCAGAGCGGCGGTGAAGCCGCGGAAGAGCAGATACTCCCGCACCAACTCGTCCGTCCGCTCCGCTGCTGCCGCCATGGGGGCGCCGCCGGCTCCGCCCGCCCACGGGCGGGGAGAAGGGGCCCGGCCCGGCGCCTGGGGACTACAACTCCCAACGTGCCCTGCCGCGCCCGCCCAGCGCAAGGAACGCCGGGACTTGTAGTCCTCACCGTGCACATGCGCACGGTCCGCCCGCCTTTTTCCCGCCTCTTCGTTGCCCCCCTCACCCCTCCCCGCCGGCGCCTACAGCCCGCGTATTTCCCGCCTCCTTATTGGCCGCCGCCGGGCGCCGGCTGCGTCCCGATTGGTCCTCCGCCACGTGCGGCTCATGTTGCTGGGCCCGGCAGGGCAGATGCGCGGCGGTGGCGGTCATGGCAGGGGGCCGGGCGGGGCGAGGTGGGGCGGGGCCGGGCTGGATCGATCCCATCGAGCCATCGATTCATCCCCGTGGGCGTCCGGCGTGGGCCGGCGTGGGCCCGCGTGGGCTTCCCCTCCGTCTGCAGAGAAACAGCAGGGGCGGGCGTACTTGTGGTCGGTAACGGGGCGGGGGGGCACCGGTCCGGTTGCCGGGAAGGGCTTCCCCAGGCGGGCGCCTTGGGCCCTGTCAGGCCGGCGGGGTGGCTGCAGCAAGCCCGGCTGGGCGTGGATCCGGCCTTGCTGCTCATTTGTGTCTGGTGTCCTTGCTTGCTCCGACGTGACAGTTAATTGGGAGAGAAATTGCGATGCTGTGAAGAAGTGTGTCTTTAGTAGCGGGGACAGCTGAGGAGTCTCAGCGCCCTGTGAATCCGAGCCCTGGATATCCCGTGGAAATGAAGCGTCAGATCATTGCAGGGAATGGTGTGGGCAGTGGGAGGCTTGTCTCGGCTGTGTTTCACGACACGCAGTTTATCGTTAGGGGTAGATTATTCTGAGTACTTGTAGATGGCCCTGTCGGGCAAAGAGACGATTTCAAACTCCAGCATTTCCTAACAGAAAAATGAGCTGGAGTGTTCCATCAGTTACCCTGAAAGCTCCTTTTTTGTCTGTCCACTACACAGGCTGTAAGATTCCTTTTTTTTCACTTACATATTCAATATAAATAAATGTTGCATTGCAGCTTTTGATGGAGGCAGCTGGCGACTGTAGCAAGCCACATGCCAGAGTGAGTCGAAATCTCGTGGCACACCTGCAAGATGTAGAACCCCACGTGGCGAAGCAGCGCTTATCACGGGCACACCGCGGGGCTACGCTGGCAAGACTCATCAGCAGCTTGCAGGAAGTTGTTTTATCCCAGTCAGAGAACTCAGCCTCAAAGGTGCGGAGCAGCCACTCTATTTCTTTATGTATTGCTATTATACATTGGGTATGTTCAAATTTCACCAGGTTTATTAGGATGACCGTTGTATCTTTAGGGGTGACAGTGTGTGTGTGTAATTTCACTGTGTGCAGCTTTTCTGGATCCCTTTTACTTTAAAGCTGCCAGCTCAGCGTGAGCAAATTGTTCACTTTGTAGCCTCTTGGTCGTGGGTTTATCATGCGCCTTATCTGCACTTTTCTGACACGGTTTTTGCAGCTTCTTTATAGCTTTGTGGCTTCTTTATAGTGTTTTGGAAACAAACTAAGGGATCCCATGATGAAGTTATCTTGATTTCACAGCATTGTGCTATGAAATCAGAATGCTGAGTTTAGGAATGGAAGAAGTTATAGGGGAGGGAGTAATTCATTCAGCCTTATGAGGTGCCCTCAGTCTTCACGACACTCTGGAAAAATAAGTCAGGGAAAAAAACAACCACCAATACTATTTATTGGCCTCTACTAAACTAAGAAACTATTTAATCAAAACAAAATTGTTTATCAAGATGAAATTGACCCAAAATACTACTGGAAAGATGGATATTACCATGCTCAAGGCAAAGGAAAAAACTTCCGTCATCCTTTAATCCTCAAAACAGCCACCAGTTCATGTAGCTGGATTGATTACTTCCAGTTTTCCAATTTATAAAACGGAGAGGGTAATGACTGTTTAGGGCAGGAATTGTCCTTGTAAAGGGCTTTGAGGCTCTGAACATGCAGAATACTCAAAAAACTCTCACGCAGCTTGAGGTAAGATTTTAGTTTGCCCTGTCTGAACAAGATCCAAGTTAAGCTGAAGTCACCATTATCTCAGAAGCCAAGACTAAACGGACACTTGTTTTGTCTAGCCTAAGTGAACTGTCTTTACATACCTCATGTGCCCCTTGTGTGACCTTTGAGGCCAGGGATGTTCAGTATCTTCAGGAGGCAAAATACAGGCATTCACATGTAATCCTGGTGCTTTGTGTCTGGCTAAAATGAAAGCTCTGCAAGGTAGACTTCCTGTCTGAGGTGACAGTGGATGGTCTCACCGATCACATAAATCTTGAAGTGTTTTTAAGATGTGTATGTTTAAATGTACTTGCCATATGTTCTCAGTTGTGCTTTCTATAAATGATGAAGGAATGATGTGCAGCAATTACTCGTTTACATCAGCGAAGCTGAGAGCAGAACATGGCAAAGGCTTCTCCTAGCAAAATTCTCATGGGAAATTATTAGTAAAGTCTTATGCCTAAAATTGGTAGACATCCAATAAAACTGCACAGCATGGTATTTCTGGACATGCTCCAAGAAGAGAACGATCCAAACAAGACCAGTTGCAGATGAAAGACAATCAGAGATAAGTAGCAAATCTCTCTGTGACTGCATGTTACGTGTATGTATTGCATAACGTATATCCAAATATTTATATTCTATATTTAAGTTTGCCCTGGTAGTCCCTTTTTGTATGGATAAGGGTAGCTGGTGAAACAAAACCACAGTTGTTTTCATAGAGACATTGAGATATAATGGAAGGTCAAAATGAAGGAAAAGTGACGAAAACAAGCAAAGCATGTTAAAACATGAATCTAGTCAGAGCAGAGAGCAATCAGTTCTGATTTCTTCTTGTGTTTAGCACCAGGTTTTGCGTAAGGCTAAGAAATCTATCCAGAAGCTGGAGCAAACCTTGGGTTCTTTGCTGAAGATGAAAGGTACTGTATGCAAGTATTTGCCTTGGACAGAGTGCCTGGACTTGGTTTTTGTTTGTTAAGTAGAGACGGATAGGTATGTGGCTGAGCCCATTGAAGCGTTTAGTTGCTTTACTTGTAGCAATAAGCAAGGGATAGTGTAAAAATCTATCGACCCGCAAAGCGCTGCACCTCAGAAATCCCCCTCTGACTCTCAGTTGTTCCTACCCCCTCCCCAGCTTAGGCACAGGAAGGAAACAAGTCATTCCTGCTATCCCAAGGCAGCAGGCAATTCAGGCAGAGTGCCCTTGTCACCCCGCGGCCAATTCGCCCCCCGTAGGTGTGGGGCTGGTGTGGGTCCCCAGGCTTCGTGCCTGTGCTCCCACTGTGCCCCTCCCGGCCTCAGCAGTGTGGTGCAGTGCGAGTCACAGCACCCACCGTTGCCAGTCAAGCGCAGCCAGAGTGTAAGCTTCCCAGCAGCAGGCTGTGAGTTGAGGTGAAGGAGAAGGACAGGGAAGCTGCTGAGGATTTCCTAATGTAGGAAGTGGAAGCCTCTAGTTAAGAACTCGCTCTGATAGAAACAGGTAAGAGGGACACTGTGGTTTTGTTTTCTTTCAGCTTGACGGGTCACGCACTCCTCTAGCTTGTGCTGTCAGCAATCGAGGCAGCCCCTCACCAACCTTCTTTCCTGTTCACTGATGCTGACCACTGCCTCCAGTGGCAGCAAGTAGGACTAGGTGCAGATAGGGTAGAGTTAGGCATGTTTTTGTGTCCCTTCAAGTGTCCAAATTACTGTCAACTAGAAAAAAAATCCATATTGCTATTCATGCAACTTGCGCCTCCAATAATTTGCATCAATTAAAAATTCCGGTGCTTCAAATGAGCAATCTCATATGAACCCACATCCTTGGATAGCCCATAAAAGTCAGTCACAGGTAGAAGGAATAGTTTGACAGAGCAAAATTGAAGGGATCACAAGCAGTGAGGCTAGTTGAGGAGCATTTGGCAGTAAACTTCCCCATTTATTTACTTGCATATATGTACAATTCACACTGCTTGTCAATCACAGGTTGGATGTCAGGGGTTTTTACATGCTCATTATATGGCAGTCACAAAATACTGTATTAACTATTGCTTGCCTGGACTTTGATTCGCTGGTTGTTTCCACCATCAGTTCTGTCACACCAGCGTTAGGAAGTGACATTGATTCTAAGTTTCTCAATAATCCTAAACTCCCAGTAATTCTCGTTACACTGTGGGAGAGGCAGAATTTTCTCCTTTCATTTACCTAATCAAAAGCTCTGGCTCGTGAAGAACAGGTTGTTGAAAGTATTCTGTTTGATTGGGGCTGAGGGTGAGAGAGAAGCTACAAGTGCCACTGATGTGAGAATAACCTTTCTGCTAACAGAGTCCTTCAGTCTGGAGGATGGGAACCTGACCAGCTTGGAGGAAGTCAGGGAGAAGTACGTCAAGAGACACTTCAGCAATCACAGGTAAGGGCTTATACCAATCAAGGAAAGATGATAATACTGTGCGCTTGCTTCCATTCCAGCATTTCCAAACCTCTTTGTCGTTACTGAATTTCCAAGCAGAGGCCTTTCATCGTGACAAAAAGATGAAGAGATTTCACCTGGACCCCTGTAATCCTGTACAGCACATGAACGCTCTAGGCATGTTGTTGGTCTCATTTACAGCCATTGCTTTTAATTCCATTCCCTTCAATGTAGATCATCTCCACCAAGGACTTCTCATTTGCCTGCAAAGCAAAAGGAGGCGGAGAAAGCTGGCTTGGGAATAATGGCCCTGGTCTCTGGAATGACCGTGACAGGTGCCTTATTAATCCAGTTAAGAAGTTGTTCATGTGGCTTTTTTCCCCTGTGTGTTTTTTTTCAGCACTGCATCAGCCTCGGAAGCTGCGAGTGATTCTAGCGTCTGGTATTCAAATCAAGAATGTGAAAAACAAGCAATGGAAGAGGATGGGAAGCCAGCATTTATCCAGTCTTCAGACACTTCATCCCCAGATCTGGTAGAATTTGAACGGTATGTGCACCCCCTGTTGCCTTTAGTTTTCTAATTGGTTTGCATTAACACCGTGCATCCAGTTGCTGCCGTTGGTGCAGCACTGTTGGAGCCTGCATCTGACTTGTGCCAGCAACTTTGGCCCTCCTGGTGGTGAGGCTGAGCACCTCCCAAGTCCCTTAACTGCGACCTGCATGTGAATTGGCTCTCCGCGTCATAGCAGCCTCCAGCTCTGCAGGCCTTGGAAAATCCCCGAGGATTTTCCACCCATCCTCAGGAAAGAGGAAAAAAAAATCCTTCAAGTGTGTCGGTCCCTGTGTGGCCATGCTTTACCGCTGCCCAGATGGCTTGCAGAGTAAGATGCAACATACCTGCTAACAGTCGTGGTTTCACAGGCAAGCTCAGGTGGAGTAGGAGGTTATTCGCCCAGAAGGATTTATGCAGGTGCATGTCCTGTGTGTTTGTGGTATCAGAACCACTATCAAGTTGTATCCCTGCAAATGGGGCTAGATTTTAGGAATGTAGGAATTGCTGCACCAGATGAAACTCTTGAGAGTCCAGCAGGAAGCAGAGGTAGGCAGGTACCTTCCCCCACGGTGATCATCCTGCCTCTAATGACTTTGTTATGCGGAGATTGAACACTGTTGCCCCTTCCTTAGCTCCTGGCAGCTTGACGTACCTTTTTTGTGGGATCAGAGCAGCATACAGCTGGATGCCACCAGGAAAGATCATGTGGTCCTCAACCTGTGGGCTGCAGAATAGCGGTGGTCTGGAAGAGGACAGCACTCCTCAAAATGTGTGCAACACTGGGGAAGAGGGGGAGCCTAAACACGTGTGTATTACGCTTACAGCTAGTGGGCGTGAGTGTAACCCCCTTTAGGATTAGTTCCTACTTGCCTGATGCGGGACCTAAAAATCAAAGACCACTGCCCTCGTGTCAGTGGTCCGTGTATTTTAATCTGGGATTGTAATGGTACAATTACTGGGGTTTTTTCAAATTTATTGGTATCTCAAGACTGAGTACATCATTCACATCACATTCTTCCCCTTGCTGTCCAACAGCACTAGGAGGTAGTTAGGGGTCATGGATGCTTTTCCAAAAGAATAAATGGTCATTTCATTGTAAAGATTTGAGAAACAGATGGATGTCCAATCTACCGTGTGCCATCAAGCAGAGTCTATTTTAGCCTAACCACTCCAGAGTTATGAGGTGAGGGAGAATCCACAGCTGCAGCTGGCATCCTCTTCCACGGCAATAAACAAAAACTTCCGCAGTTCCTTCTCTTTCTTTTGCTTTGAACTGGTGCTTATTTATAAAATTCTCTTGGATTACCGAGTTTTCCATCAAGACGAGCCTGCGGCGGTGCCAGCAGATGGCACCAGCCTCCTGCTGCTCTTCCTGCTTGTGCTCCGGTGGGAGTCGGAGGTGGCTGTAGTACCATTTACAAGACCTTGAAATGTGCTGAATCGAAATTTTCAGGCTGTGCTTCATCAAAGACTGCACGGCAGAGCCGTGAACACCCGACTTCCCCTTCTTCACTGAGAAGGTAGACCAGGGCCTGTACTGTGTGGACTCTAGCACTGAATCCCACGGTCTTACGGCAGGCTGTGGTTGGTTCTCCTCAAAAGATGATCTTTTATAACAGGCATAAAACATTAGGGACTCTTCAACAAAGAAAATAACAGCTTTTTGGTGATTGTGTAATCACATTATTTGGGCAGCATCAGAAATGCTTTGAGCTTCAAAAGACTGGGTTTTTTTTCTTCTGCGTCCAACAGCAGGAGCTACAATGGTAGGACTACGTGGTATTCCCTCCAGTGCAACATGTGGTTGCTGGGAAGGAAATAGTTCAGTCTTGGTTCAAGCATAATTTCTTTAGCAAAGCAGTCTGATAGTGATTTATGTTCTGTTTGAGAAATTCCAGTTTGGAGCTGGACATCCAGCAACCTTGGTGAGTGCAATGCCTTACATGAGAACTCTTTGTCCCCTTCAGTATTTTGTCTCCACCAGTGATGGAAAATACTCCAGATTATGGAAACTAGAGTTTAAATAAGTTTATGCTTGTGTGCAGAATTATCTTAAGATTTCCAGTATTGGTTTGCTGGGACAAATATTTGGAAAAAAAAACCTGAACTCTTTTTGAGTTACTTTTCTGTGCAACACTGTTCAGTCAGTCAGGAAATGTGCTTATTTGGGATATCTTCCAAAGCATCATTTTGAGCCCAAACTTAGTAACAATGACTGCTATTTAAGTGCTCTTGGTTTGTACTCCTTTGATCTTGTTATTTTCATCTGAGAAGCTCCAAGCGTTTAATTAACATGCTGTTTTCCAAAGTAGCCATTACCATCCCAGGTTCACCGTGCCACACAGTGCTAAGAGAAGAAGCGGCCTTGTTCTGAGATTCAGTCACTGGGTTGAAATTACGACACTTACGTTCCATTACCAGTTTCACTGCAGACTGCATAGAAGTCAGTCTTAGGGATGCATTTCCTCAGATGTAAAATGTAGGAAATTGAGCTCCCATGCTTATTTAAATCAGAGCATCCAGGCCTCGGGTAGTTTCTATCTGCATGTATAATACCTCATACATCAGGATATTACCTCAGCCAAGGCTTTTAAGTGTAGTGCGATGCCAGTAAAAGTATAAAAAGCAGCTTACAGCACAAAAGCCTCAGGATACAAAGGCAAGTAACTCAAATTGTATTAAATGCCAGAACGAGGTTTGCCTGTGCAACACGTAGAGCCTGCAGCGTCTGTTGTGAGGCAGCACTGCTGAGGCTGGAGCCTGCCTTTTGCAGATGAAATCCTGGCAGAACGGAGTTGCTAAAATCTTCAAACAGCATTGGGCAACCTTCAGTAATTGAATGAAGTCTTAGAGGGGGAAAGTCAGTGAAGTAGTTACGAATCAGAGCTACTCCCCAGTCTCCTGCTGATTTGCAGTAGATGGCTGCCTCATAGCCTGCTCTTAAGAGATGCTCCCTTTCCTTCCCTTCCCTTTCCCTACAGATACCTGAGTTTTTATAAGCATACAGTGGACCTGGTGATAGAGCATGGAATTATTTGCGCTGAGGCGGTGCCTCTTCCTGAGGTCTCCACAGCTATTTCCCACCTCTGGCAAGAGCTTTCTGAAGAGAGGAGAGACCGCATCTTGCAGTACTGTAGCCAGAGAGATTTCCTCATGGATCCTAAGGCTGCTTGCCGAGAGCCTGCCTGCACTGGAGGTAGCGTGAGGGACAGCAGAGGTAACAGTGAGGAAGCCAGTGGTTCCTCAGTCTCCACACTGGAGGAAGTAAGTGCTCAATTAACAGACATCTGCTGCTGAAACTCCAAACCTTCAGTTACTCATTGGCTGTGCAACTTTTAAGTGGAAACATACAGTGTTAGTAATTAAGCTTTCCTAAGACCACTTCAGTGCGTAAGTGGAGACAAATAAGCAGTCTTTGAGTAAATGTCTGCTCCAAATTGCCTCTTGGTAAGATACACAGCAAGCTAGAGGGGTGCAGTGGTAGCAATCCTGCTCCTATCCACTGACCTGTAGAGCTTCTGTGCTAAGCAACAGCTAAATTAGCTCTAACTTGCTCCAGGGGGAGGGAGCAAGAACAAGAATTATACAATTACTGTGCTCTGCAAACTCTCCAAGGAGCACAGATGAGCTAAATCCAGAAGGAATACCCAGTTTGCCAAGGCCTCCTGTGTTTTGGGTTGGGTGGGGGTTTTTTTTGTCACCAAAGCACTTGGTAGCAAAGAGAAAGTATTTGTAGACCAGTTCCAGTGGTACAGGGCTAATGACTGCCTGTGCCCTGCAGAGCTGAGAAGTCAGTGACTGAGTAGACCAGGGCATTTGTTAAGAAGAGGTGAAATAACAGCCAACTCTTTGTAAACTGTTCCTGGAGCACTGATTACTTGAGCAACTAGCTGCTCAAAGGCATGTGCGTGATTTTATTAGTTGCAGGGGAGGGACAAGTGCCTACCTTTAGCATATAAGTAACTGCATCGACAAGTTCTTTTTGAATCTCAGGACACAACTCATATTGCTGACCTCCACAGGAAACGTCATGGGGATGTTGCATGTACATTCCTTTCTGGCACAGGAAATGTGTGAACTGCATTATGACGGAGTGAACTAGCGAGCTTTATCGGGCTGTCACAGGGAGACGCCAAACTCCTCTGTAAGCCAGGTTGCACACTGGAAACAGATTTGGGGAGGCTGGCTGGTACAGCTGCAATCTCTAGCCATGAGCAGCAGCTCACAGTCAAATCTCTAAAGCACTGATACAATTAACGGTTTTTTACTGATTTTTTGGGAGACATAAGGTTAAGTCTAATTCATAGAGGTTGAGGCACAGGCCTAAAGGAATGGACTAACCTTGTGTTCCTAGTCATGAAATACAGTTATTCCTTATTATTTGTGTCTCCACAAAACCCTCTTGGTTTCCTCTAGCCATAAGCGTACCTGTTAAATGGAAAGAAAGAATATCACGCTTTTATAGTCTTCATTATTAAAAATTATGCCCTAGGTAAGACTTGTAGGTGGCTGGATATGTTGACATCTGAAGTGTTTTCTCTGGTAGGTAATGTTTGAAGATGCGTTTGATATTACTGCTGGTTTCCTTGACAGAAGCAAGACTCAGGGAGTGTCTAGCCAGAGGTAAATTACAAACTCACCCCGTTTGCTAGGCAGAGTAAGTTAATAGCCCACGGTCAATACTCCACAGCAAACTTGCTGAGTAAGGCAATAGCTTAACATCCTCTTTTGTGCCTAATTTTTAGTAAATGGTTAGAGTAGCAGCCTCTAGCCATTGTGCTTACAATAGTACTGTCTCCTAAGGTGCAAAAATGAAATGATTAATAGGCATTTACAGCAGAATCAGTAAGAGTCGCTTATTAAGAACACTCTATCACTTCAGGATAAGTGGGGTCCTTCTGATTTTCTTTAGCACTCTGCATAGCCTTCCATCTTTTCAAATTACAATATTTGTAATGTTGTCCTTCTCTCTCTCTCTCTCTCACTTACCAGGTCTATGAGAACCATAAGGCGTTCCCTGGATAAGTCAGCTGATCATAAACTGCACTCTCATTTAATGAGACAAAAATGATCATTTTTAACATTGTCTCCCTTTTTCAAGTACCCTAATTCAATCGCAGGGAGGTGATCAAGCTGTAGTGGGGTTGACCTGAACAGTCACATCAAAGAAACACAAGACCTATTAAATAATAACATCTCTTTCCTCTGTAGGTCAAATGAGTTAACGAAAAGAGAACATGTCAGATACAAAGCTGGCACTGCCTTTTATTTTTCCCAGTAGACCAAAGAAAGAAAAGGGTTGCTTTCCTCAAGAGGAAAATCACATTATGACTCATCTTTTATGCATTCTTGCTACTTAGCCTTCGTTAGGATTGTTTCTCTTTGCAAATAGTGGTTTTAATCTGCTTTTTTAAATCCCATTTTCTACTTATTTTTCCATATTTAGAGAGTTTTGCAGTGTGAATCTTTCTCTCTTTCACCACTGTTGCACCTTGCGCTTCCAGAACAGAATGAAAGGAAATACGGTTGTTTTGGCTGTTGATCAGAACACATAATAAAGCTTAACAAATATCTATCCATTAAATGACATCCATTAGGTCACAATTGCTGTTTGCCTTTAAAATAAAATTAAATATTCCTTAATGCTGCAGTGTATTACCATCATCTTTGCAATCTGTATTAGGTCCCAAATTAGATTAGTAGTTCAGCAGTCAATATTTATCCTGTTCCTTTCCTTCCCCATCGCTCTGTACCTTGTAATTCTGGACACAGGCGTGATGGTAGAACTTTGTAAAGTTCTACCAGGGAGAATACAGAGGTGAGGTCCAGGATTAATATCCTAGCTTTTTGCCAGAGTTACCTGAGTACAAACCTGCCAGCGACAGCTGATAGGTCATTTCATGACCACACGTTACTGCATTCACTCAAAAACTGTACCAAAGAAGTCAAAGCTGTTCCTCTGAACAGCCCAGCAAAATACACTACCAAATAACTATTGTTGCTCTCTGTTGTAATGGACATATACTTTTCCCCAAAACAGTGTTCCTATAGCTGTCACATATCAGTGGATCTCTTTTCTTGTGATACTGGTTTCTGGTATTGCAGTCCTCTGTTCTTGCATTTGTTAGACAATATCTCATCAGTATGTCCACCTCCGCTCCTCCCTGTCTTGCTTGGCTATTGTCTTTAATACCAGAATCATCTTGAAAAACAGTTTGAATCTTTTTCTAATTTATAAGTAAAATGTGGAGGAGAGAAAGTAAGTAGGAGGAAAAATGCAGGAATGGGGAATTAAATATCGTATGTGGTTCCATTTTCAGTTCAGCATCTGCAAGCTGCACTTCTGAAAATCCAGAGGATCACCACAGACTCTATCTGCAGATCACTGACTTCCTAAAAAGCCTCTTCTTTGCTAATACCCCGTTTTGCCAGGTAAGCCTTGCCGACGGATTCCGTACAGAAGGAGCACTGTATGTCTGTCATTGTCAGAAAGGCGTTTCTGTTTGCTGTGCTTCTGAGCATAGTGTCCAGAATCACTACAGATGAGAACTTGGGATTCAGCACTTCACATGTGCCGTTCCAAAAGGTCAGTAGGATTGCCTTTGTAAGAGGCAAAGGGTGAGGGCTTATTATTGCTTAGAATATTATTCAAAATGGCAGATGACATGAGGAATTTTTTCTTGTTGTTTGCTTGAAAGTTCCTTGTGGAAAAGCTTGAGTGATCTCATCTGAGCAAGCAACGCTCACTTCGCAGTTCTCCATTAAACCCCCGCCGCTTCCTTCTGAGCTCAGTAGGACCACCTTCTGCTTGTCTGGGTGCCAGGTTCCCTACCCTGAGTCCTCCACTGGTGGCCTTCAGAGTGGGGTATTCCCTTTTTCTTGAAAGGGCTGATAAACAGCTGCTGAGCTGCCTCCTAACCCCAGCCTACTATGCGGGTTCGCTGTTTGCCGTCATCTGCCTCCCCTTTTTGCCCTCCTCCCAGGGGGATAGCTCAGAGCCTGCACGTGGGTGGAAGACCGAAAGGGAGATAGCCCTCAGCCAGAGCGTGCATGTTTGGGCTCAGCATCAATTGGACCTCCACAGCAGGCACTGTTCTGCTGTTTTCTATTGCCTGCCTTCCACCAAGGCTCTGTTGATGGAGCAGATGCTCCTTTGAAGGAAATAGTGTTTGTGATGAGGGGTAATGGGGACAGAAAACACAGTGGAAACTAGTGTTGCACCAGTATCTGATTCTGTCACGTAGTGACTGCTGCCTGCCATTTGGTTCCCCTCATCTCAGGGAGAGAGTGGCACTAGAGGAGGTGTGGAGAACAGCAGAAGGCACAGCAAAAGGCATTAAACAGGTGCTACTAGAGTAGGACTTTTCTCCAAAACAAAAGACTGAGGGGTACCGTGAGAGAATTTTGATCTGAAATCCAAAGCCAATCGTATCCCGGGCTGAATCAGGAGAAGTGTGGCCAGCAGGTCGAGGGAGGCGATTCTCCCCCTCTGCTCTTGTTAGACCCCACCTGGAGTACTGTGTCCAGCTGTGGAGCCCTCAACATAAGAAGGATATCAACCAGTTGGAGTGAGTCCAGAGGAGGCCACGAAGATGCTCCGAGGGCTGGAGCCCCTCTGCCATGGGGACAGGCTGAGAGAGCTGGGCTTGTTCAGCCTGGAGAAGAGAAGGCTCCGGGGAGACCCTATTGCAACCTTCTAGTACCTGAAGGGGGCCTGTAAGGAAGCTGAGGGGGAGCTTTTTACAAGGGCCTGTAGTGACAGGACAAGGGGTAATGAGTTTAAACTGAAAGCAGGGAGATTTAGATTAGATATCAGGAAGAAATTCTGCATGGAGAGGGTGGGGAGGCACTGGGACAGGCTGCCCAGAGAAGCTGTGGATGCCCCATCCCTGGATGCCCCATCCCAGAAGCCAGGCTGGATGAGGCTTTGAGCAACCTGGTCTGGTGGGGGGTGTCCCTGCCATGGCAGGGGGGTTGGAACTAGATGATCTTTAAGGTCTCACTTCCAACCCAAACCGTTCTGTGATTCTATGAAATGGTGTGAATTTGGTACATGGGATGATTACTCGTGTGTGACACCAGGAGAACTAGAAAGCAGTCAGTGAAGTGAGAAAAAAACAACATATTAAAAAAATACTGGCAGGTGCAAATTACCAGATCTAACTGCTGGGGCATCAGTCCATTGACAGTTACTGAATCTGAAGGTCCAGGTACAATTTCCAGCTCAGAAGGCCCTCACAGCACAGTTTGCCATAATGTGGGAGCTTATATTGTGGAACAGAGCACACCGCATGCAGGATTCTTGCACGTTTTTGTCTAAAGATCCATTCCTGGCTGTTGTCAGAGACCAGGCACTGAGCTACACAGCCCTTTGGTCTGTGAATAGCTATGATGTTCTGCTTAAGAGCAGAGCTCTTTCCATGTTTATGGAAATGACCGTGAACTGTGCCTAGAAAAGAAAGAAAAGCTTTAAGCAAGCCACACTATTTTCAGGTTTTAAATTTCCTTTGTGACTGTCGCGCCAGGCAGCATTAGGGGGTCACATTTTGTCCTTCTGCTTGGTGCTGCATTGTTACATGTGAGCCTAAGTCCATCTCACAGCTCCCAGATGAGGTGGTGTGAGAAGAGATGGTGTTTCAAACCTGAAAGAGGGACATTTGAAGTAAGATGACCAGAATGGGAATGATGGGAAGACAGGCAGCAAAAGAAGCTGAAGTACTGCAAATTGGCCATTTGATGGAGCTCTGTGGATCCACAAGGAAATAAAAGGCTGCACGCACTTCTTTTATGCAGGAACTTTGAGTTGTCTGTAATAAGGCAATACAAAGGGAGTTTGAGCAAAATCACCCAGGCTAGAGAGTACTGATAATGGGAAGGTCACAATCTGTTTTGGCTTAGATAACTGCAGTACAGCACATGTAGTGAGTCCTGCCAAGAGATTAAAAAAAACTAATATGACTGACAAGAATTTTTTGTTTTGAGAGCAGAAATTCAGCTCTGTCTCACAGCAAACAGATTGAGGGAGTTAGGGAAGTGATTGCAGAGCAGGGATGGGAGATGTTCCAGCTAACTTGAAACACACCAACTCAGGCAGCAACACAGAGCTCCTTATAGTCTACATACCTTACCCCAGAAACCGAGCTACTCAGAGCATCGGAGGCTCCTGGACTTGGCAGGGAGAGGAGCCCTCCCTTCTTACCTAAGTGATCCCCTGCACTTCCCTTGATTCCTCTTCCCTTGATGTAGTACCTGTGCTGGTGCTACACCAGCCCGGGAGTTTGGGCGGTGCTGCGATAAATTATCCCAAGGATAAAGCACTGTCCCAGCGCACTGTGCACACACCTTGCAGAAGACAGAGAGGTGGGTAGCAGGTACAGTATCGGGGCAAGGTGTGCGATGTGCACCCGACGGAACTAGGAAAGGCAGCCGACGGTCTCCTTTTCTTTCATGTGCCAAGCTGATGAAGCGATGAGTTTTACTGTTGGTCATTACGTGCCAGGGCTGTGTTACCCCGTTTCTGGTTAACTGTCCAGGTACAAAGTAGTGTTGTCGGATTGTGTACATTCACCCTTTCATAGTCACAGATCCCCTGAGTGCAGCTCCTCTTGAGCCACGGCCCTGGCTCTCAAGGCTGCCAAGGGCACGCACGCCACTGGTATGACATGCTTGAGAAGGACTCACACAAGAGGAGGGAGGAAATTGGACAAGGAAAGGGAGGGCTCTTAAAAGCACAGTGACCCAAAAATGGGAACAGGAGCATGCTTCCATGGCACCTGGCGGAGAAATATTTCTGAGTGTGAGATTAGTTAAGCAATCCTGTCATTTTTCAAGAGCTGTTGTCTTAAGGTCACATCCTAAGAGATGCTTAGCAGCAAAGGCAGTAAAGAATTAATTTAGACTGAGATCCAAAGGTTTTACAATATCTAAGTGAAAGCCAGTGGGTTTTTTTCTAAATAGCACTGAGCGCCTTTGCATCTTCAAAGGCATGCTTTCTTTTAAAATTATGGATTTTAGATGAGTCACTTGACAAGCAAGTGGGATTTAGTGCTCCTTAGGCTATACATTTTTTAAACAGCACCTATTTTTAAAAGCAGTCTTGCCCTAAGGAGACTTTCATCAGTGCAGAAGGTGGACTAGATGGACTGCAGGCATGAACACTTTCATCTCCTAGACTTTGATTTCTCAAGACCCACTTATTCTCTGTAAGCTGGCGTAAGAGAAGACCACTTCCTTCTGTTGCTAATAGAGCCGCAAAGCCTGAAGTCAGTAGAAGTTAAGGGCTCAAGGAAGCTGTCATATATTCAGAGCCTGCTACGTGACCCACTTGCTACCACAGTCAGTAACAGGTGTCTAAATGGTGTAAATAGACACAGGGTGGAGCCCTGTGGCATTAGAAAGAAATTGGACGTCAGCACTTGACCAACCTGCTGTATATTTGAAACACAATCAGCCACTGTGGTTTTTAATCCTACTTGACTTTTGCTGGGGGCGGGGTGTGCTTTCAGGAAGAAGATCTTCAGTTCGATTATGAGACTGTGATGCTGAGGTGCACCGAGACCTTTGACGATGAGGATTTCTAAGCAATGCCTCTGTTTGTTCACGTTTTGCCAAGCACTGCTGGGCACACCAGGCACGTGAAGAGCCTGCACCTCTTTCAGCGAAGCGCCTGCCTGAGCAGCTGTGTTAAAGTGGTTCGTTACCGTTGACTTTCCATTTCCTCATCAGTGCTTCTTGATATATCCGTTGAGTAATTTATCCTTTTAAAAGTTCCAGGTTTTAGATATCTATAGAACTTTAAGAAATACTTTTGTCCATTGTTTTTTAACGTTTAGCCTAATTTCACAAGTAAACCGAGGCCTGGACAGTTAAGTGACCTTGCCTAGCATGAGCTGTGGAGGAGCGGCAGAGAGATCCAGTCAGTGACAGCCTGTGCACCCCCCTGCAGGATGCAGGTCTCAAACTGCAGCCTGCAAAAATGGCAAAGTGCCCAGCACCCTGGCAGGGATTACTTTTCCAGTGCAGTTTTTCAGCTCGGACTGACAAGGAAAGAGGGATTTCCACCCAGAGCGTGAGATGAGGCTCTCCCATCTCTTTATGAGGACAGCAGCTGTGGCCACCCACTCCCAAATCACCCAGGGAAGTACAGGCACAATTAATACATTTTGGATTATTTACATTTGCAGAGTGCATAAAGCCGTGATCAGCGCTCTGCTCTTCTGCCACATCTCATGCTTTGAGGAGTAGCGCTGCTCAGAGAGTGCCTTGGGATTAAAAGTGCTGGGAAGATGAATAAAATCCTTCACGTCTCGGAGCTGTCATTAAAGGCTTTCTGCAGACTTGGACAAACGGTGTTCTGGCAGTGGTTATGCTGAGGTCACGCTAACACCCACCGCAAACAGAACGGCAAGGTTTTATTTTAAAATCTCAGCTATAGCTGGCGTGCCCGGGTATCCATCGGTCTTCAGCAGCCAGGGGTTTTTTTGTTAGGCTGAATCCAGGAGGGCTGGGCTGTGGCTCAGCACTGCCTTGGTGCACAGAGCATGGTACACGGGGCTGTATTCCAGCGAACACGTGTGGAGAGCAGCGCTGAAGTACAGGGGGAGAGCAATTCCTCCAGAGCACTTTCTGTCCCTGCGGTGGAGGCTGTGGTAGCACTCCCAGGTGGATGTTTGCCAGGCTGCTCTTTGCCTCTGGAAGTGGGGGGGGGTCCTAATTGCAGATCCCGTTTGGGATGAAGAGCCACTCTTTCTCCAGGATGCAGCCTTGCCTTTCCCTGGCCATTGAAGTGTGCTTCAGGTGTACAGGCTACCATTGTTTTGAGGCTGTAAGCAATGCTGTCTCTCCCTCCTCTCCCTCTCATTCCAAAATGCCAAGCATAGGCATCCCTGGGCAGGCTGGGTTTTGGGACACATGCTGGTTGACATACATGTACAGACTTTGCAGGGGATCCAAGGTCACATCATTCTTTCCTATAGCTAGTACAAGAGCTGTATGTATGTACCTACAGTAATAATCGTTTACATTGTGTTCTGCCTGTGTTTTCTTACCATTCTGTTGTTTTGGGGGGAAATAGCTTGTTATTCTCAGCATTGAGGCTACGTACTTACTCTACAAGCTTTTAGCTGTGAGAATGTTACAGATTTCTCTCCTCTCCAGTTCCATGTGCCACAGAACATCTGGTCAGGTTTGTTAACATTAATACTGGAAGGGTTGCCAGGCACTGGAACGGGCTGACAGGGAAGTGCTTGAATCCCCATCCCTGGAGGTGTGTAGAAGATGTGTGGACGTGGCACTTAGGGACACGGTTTTATGGTGGACTTGGCAGTGTTAGGTTAATGGTTTGACTCGATGATCATAAAGGTCTTTTCCAACCTAAATGATTGTATGATTAATGGTTCTTTCACCACATCCATCCTAATTACTGTGTCAGCTGAGGTCCAATGTGGCAATACTGGCTTGTCCCACAGGACAGCCATGGAAGTAGTTAATGTTCAGGGGTTAACAACCTTTTCTTACTCACCCTGCATGCCCACATTTTTGAAGGCCAGAGCAGGACAGAAGTTAAACAGCAGAATTTTTAATTTTTACATGTCTTTCAGCCTGCCACCTACCAGAGGGGCCAGTTTTAAATGGAGACCATACACTGTGTAGATGCACCCCCTTGATCATCACACGTAAGAGCTTCTGATGCTTCACTGGGAGAATTTTAGGTTAAGACTGGCCAGAATATCAACACCACCCAGACAGTGGTGGTTCTGCCCTGGCACGTGAGGTCTGCTCTGCCTTGGCAGAGAGGCGGCCGTAATTCCCGAGCGTTACTGTTACGTTTGCACAGGCAACGCTCTGTGCAACGCTCTGTGCAACGCTCAGTGGTTGGTCTGATGGGAAATTTCCATGAAAAACCTGGAAGATGCAGGCCAGCATGCTACTGGGGCAGGGCAGTGGGAAGGAGTTGGAGGCAGAAAGGCAGCAGGGAGGGAGAAGTGGGAAACATGACCGCATCGGTAGAAGCACGGCTGTTGCAGGGGTTTGGGCAGACCAAGCTGAACAGGGCAGAGTGGGAGCAGGCACGTTAATTACAGCTGTTCTGCAGCATGGCAGCCCCTCACTTAACGACATGGTGAGCATAACATAGGGCAGAGCCACTGCCCAGGTCACATCTCCGTGTGAGAAAGCTGTGGGAGTGAGCTGCTGATTAGAGCCAGCGCAACCAGGTACAAATACCCATCACCGGATCTCCTCGGCATCTGCCTGGGCTTCCCAATTACCTGTCTGCCTCCCTGAAAAGCTGCAAGCAGGGTGACCCCACACCTGGTGGGAATCGGTCAGTCTTGCTGCACTCAGGACGCAGCAGTAGCCCCAAGGCTAACGCAGTTGACAGGTAGCTGCCCGGTCTCCAGGCAATCCAGAACAGCCCTCGAGTGTTTGGTTTTACACTTGAGGATCCTCTGATTTTCATTAAGTAGCAAATAAACAGAAGCTGTGTCACTGCGGTGCAAAGCCAAAGCAGTTTCCAAACCCCAGGTGGCCACGTGCAGCTGGGAGGAGTGGTGGCCCTGCAGCCGAACCCAGCCTGTTGGGCTTAAAATTCACAAATAACCCCTGGGGGGCAAATAAAAAGATATTTTATAAATATATAACAAACATAGCGGAGGTGAAATTTTAAAGGACATTTAGGAGCCTAATCTTGAAATAGGAATGTAAACAGCTTCTGAAAACTGCCTCTAAGCCTTAGCAACAGCAGACCCAGCTCCCTCAGATCAGCACCTCCCTCCCCACCCACCCCAAGCTGCACCTCCTGAGCCGTAGGATGTGCAGGGGTAAGGAATGACCCCCCCACTGGGGATTGGGGCCCCCTCATGCTGTGAAGTCATGCCCAGCTCTACTCCAGGGAGCTTGCAAGCCAAATGCAGGGTGGGGACACAGACACGGGAGCAGGCTGGGCATGCAGAGGACGGTGTAACAGATGAGCAGCGTTCTCCATGCTTGGGGTGGGGAACAGAAAGCCAACTGAAGACTCATTTCTAGAGGAAACCTGTGCCAGTTCTTTTTTTCTTGACAAGTCTAAAGCAAATATACCCCTCTGGCACTTGCCAGCATTGTAATATCTTGTGAAGAGAAGCAAAAAGATACGGCTGCAGCCTTCGCAGAGCTGACACAAAGCCAGTAAAATTACTGAGGGTTCCCCCACTCATGCTTCCCACCTTGCCTTTTCCTCGTGGGATCCCAGCCGTAGCACTGAAGAAAGAAGCCTCACATGAAAGACGGAGCATCTGCAGGCTACGTAGCGCAGCAGGTTTTGGCGTTGTTGGTGTTTGTGCACCTCATTCATTAGCTGCGTCTCCTGTTCCCAGCTAAACCACTCCGGCAGCGTGTGGTGGGTCTGGGCAGCAGCAGCCTGGCAGCTTCAGTACAGGACACATGGACAGGGTGATGCAGACTAACAACTCGTCTTCACACATGTGCTACAGCACAACTGAACTTGAGGGGGCTGATGAGTAAGGCCATGGGTTTGGCTGCTAGATCCCCTGGGAATATAGGCTGGCTCTAAATGACCTTAGAGACAGTCAAATGTGTGGAGGATGAAGAAGATATCAGAGATGAGATGCTGGGGACTAGTCACCTCTGTAAAACCTGTGATTGGCGGGGGAGGGCTATCAGACATCCTTAAATGTGCAAATCGTTTTTTCTCCCAAATACATCACCACCACAGTCTTCAACGGAGGCACTCCAACCTGCCCATAAGAGGAAACTATTGATACCATAATGTTGCCTCCTTTAGGATCCCAGTGCTCACACAATTGATCTATTCAGGCTTTATTCACTCCCAAAGCCAAAAAACCCCAGTATATCCCTTACCGATAAATCACAGGGCACTACAGCTGCAGGACACGACTGCAACAGGCATGAGGAATAAAGGCTTTTCATTGTAAGCACCCAGGTTCTGGTCAGCCTTGGGACAAGAGAGCTCAGGGGGCATTGTATCGTGGCCTTCAGTTGTCCAGTGGAGGGTACACAGAGGGGGTCAGAGTTCCCTCAGAAGGGAACAGTGGCACAAGTGGCAATAGACACAAGGTGAAGCACTGGGAATTCAGAGATGAGGGAAAAAGCTTTTCAGCATGGGGGTGGTCAGACACTGGAAGAGGCTCCCGAGAGAGGCTCTCCATCTGTAGCTCAGCTGGACACCCTCCTCTGCAGCCTGGTCTAAGGACCAGCTCTGAGCAGGAGCTGGCCCAGATGACCTCCGGAGATCCCTTACGGCTGAATTACTCTGATCCTTCGAATACTGTCTGCCACTCACTCTGGCAATCACCCTGAGGAATATCATCGCAATGTACATTTTATTTACTTTTCCCTCAACATATCTAAGTATAAAGCTCCGCACAGGAAACGCAAGCTTACGCTACAGCAACGATGTTATTACACACCACCGGCAACCAGCGCCACGGGCAATCACATTATATATGGCCATGTAGGTTAAGGCTGTTTCTGCTGATAATGGAAAGCAGCAAGAATCTGCAGACCATTTTCCAGAAAAGTGGTTGTCACCCTGCGATCACCACTAGACCAAGCAGGCACAGAGGGGGAGACACAGGACATAGCAGTAGCAGGGATGCATCAGATTGTGAGCACAAGAGTTTTCTCCTTCATCTTTGATGACGATTCCTTCATCTTTGTAGGGTTTGGTGCCCTGGGGAAGCTGGCTCCCCTGAGACTGCTCCCAGCACCCCAGGCAGGATTCGTTTTGGTGAACCTGGGCTTTTCTGTTAGGTTGAGAACCCAAGTAAGGTCCCGAGATTCCCTCTGCAGTCTGAGAGGCGTGTTCAGAAGACAATCCATCCCATTAACCTCAGGTGCCTCTCTTGCGACAACGTTCATTTGACTGACTGAATTAGGGGAACGTGGAAGGAGATGAATCATGACCTAGAGGTGCCCGCTCCATCCCCTTGGCCAGAATGAGGTATAAACCACAAGCTGAGAGGTGAGCATTGCCTTTACAGATCTTGAATTTCAGGGGGGGATTAGCCTGAGCCCAAGGGATGCCTGAGAGTGGTGCAGGGCCTGCATCAGGGATGCATTCTCCTGCAGCGTCTTGAGCAGCCGGGACAGGGGACAGGAAGAGCTCTGCTTCAGCTAAAAAGCGGTTCCTTGGGGTCCCCAAGGCTCAGTGCAAGGAAGGAAACCGAACATCTTTCCCAGGCATGTCTTGGGCTTTGGCATTCCCCAAAGGATTATGTTCTTCTTAGAGGCGGGCAGGCAGGAGCAGAGAGGAGAAAAATGACTTCCTCAAGGTCACCAGTGGTGCAGGGGCAGAGCTGGGAAGAGAAGGACATTATCATTCTCTGCTCCAGCCTCTAACAGCTGCCAGCTCACGTTCAAACGATGGGGGCTGCAGACACGCTTTCCAGAGGTGAGTTCACCTGCAGGCCGGGTGCTCATATCCTTGTGTCTGCACCTATCTCAGAGTCTCTCTCTGAGCTTGCTTTAACATTGCTTCCCTGTCCAGCAGCCTTCCGTTCGTCCATTCCCTTGCCAGCTGGTAGTCTTTTGGGGCAAGCAGGGAGATAGCGAAACCAAGAGACAGCGCAGTGTTTGGTGCCTATGCCAAAGGGAAGATCATAGACCTTGGAAATGAGCAGAGAGTTGTCCGCCTCTCCCTTGTGGCTGTTCTTCCATGCCAGGAGCCCGCGCTCCTCCTGTGTTCCTGCAACAGCAAAAATGAGAGTGTTGTGTTTAAGAGCGGCTGTTCTGAGCAAAGCGCCCACCCCGCACCCGCTTCTCAGATCCCAGCAGACCCAGCACCACATACAGATCCCTTGCCCTTAAACCCTTCCAGCTCCAAAGCTTTCTACAGAAATTCCCTAACGAGCTTCTAGACAACATCCGTCTTCCTGCAACAGCTTCCAGATAAGCAGCCTTCTCCACGGCTTTCCATGAGAATCAAGTATGCCAAGACGGGTTTTCACAAGCCACAGGGCATCCAAGAACTGTTCAAAGTGGGGGTCATACAGTGCCAGGAAAGCAAGGCTGGATGTTAACTGCCCAGATACTGCAGAGGGGGGGACAAGGTTTACCTAGCGATTACTGGTCCGTCACCCTAGCCAAGGAATTGCCAAGTGCCTGTAATTGTTCCAGCGGCTGAGTCCTTCTTGGGAAAGGGAGTGAGCACACCTGCAAATTCCGCCTAGAGGAGCTGAAGGTCAAGGGCTGCAATAAAATTAATGAGCCAAAAGGATATTGGCTTTCCAAGAAACCTGAGAGGGTGCAGAATCTGGTTAACAGTGGGTCCTTCCTGCTCTTTTTCTGTAGCAGAAGAGGATTTCCTCTCCAATTCTTATGCCATCCTTTCCCAGGCTCGATGAAAATCAGGCCCTTTGCTGTCTGGGAGGGCCAGCTGCAGGTGCTGTATCCCGTCCTTGGTCACCAGCCTTTCCTACTGCTTTCCACTGCTCTGGCACCAGCTCAGCCTCAGTTTTAGCAGCTCTCATAAGGAGGTGTGCCTTGGCTCCTTCCAATTCTTGTAGTTGCCTTTCTCTCTCCTCTTAACCAGCAACATGGCTCTAGCCTGGCATTCTCTCTAAAAGACTTTTTTTCCCAAATAAACCTTTTCCTCAGACTGGGTTCTTCCTGAAAAATGAGTTGGTTTTTTTTAATAAGCTGCTGACTTCCAACCAGAATCCATTTCAGTGATGTTTTTTCCGTTCCTCTCTCCTCTCTGTGAGGAGCTCAGTCACACAGTGTTCCAGGATGGCTAGGGCAATTCCTACCCTTACAACAGCAGTCAGGAAGACAAAAAACTACTAGGAAACAAACCATAGGGCAGGCACAAACTAGTAGCTTAGCTCATGTCAGCAAATCCTACCTGGAATGGTGTTATCAAGGATAAACCCCAGGAGTCCGCCCACAAACATGCCAGTGGTGAGAAGCACCTGGATCACCTGGTCCAGCTGGATGATGCCTAGCAGAAAAAACAAAGCTTTGGGTAGGGGTGCAGAGACACACGTGCTTGACCAGCAACGCTCCAGGTGCCCAGAGGCTGTAAGCTGCATGCTTGTTTAGGCAAGGCTTGCAAATCCCAAAGCAGAGCTTAAGATTTGGCAACGCAGGGAGATTGATCTCACTGCTGGTTTCAGACCTACACTTCTATTCTGCGTAATTACCCACTGACCCAGCTGCCGGTGGGCAGGAGATGACTCGTAAATACATGAAGAGCCTATTAACAATGCAGACCACAGCACCTTCTGCTCCGCATGTGTTCTGCACCTCCGCGACATAACACCAAGCAGTTCCCTACAAAAGCAGGAGCTTCAGTTCCCAGAGAAATATGGGAATATTTAGCACGGGATTTCACCACAGGTTAATCGGGGTGATGTTTCTCCATGAGGGCTAATAGACATGAGCAAAACAGCCCAGTGACATCTGATGGAGTGTGGAATCTGTGGGCCCAGCTCTTTCAACAGCCCACCCAGCATGCCATATATACACCTTAAAAGAGGACACTACAGCCTTTGTGGCAAACACATCGGTCACACCAGACACAATGAAGGCGTAACTGTTGGAGGACTGGAAATTTGAATAAAGTGAACTTGATGGAATTTAGTAGAGGAGTCTGCTCTTGGGTTTTGGAAGCACAGAGTTTCATTGTGTATGAGCATGTAAGCAAGCCTCATTCACCAAGATCTTCATCAGGATTCAGCCCTGGAGTATTCTGCCCAAAGCCCCATCCCGGGAATGTGTCCCCAGGGGCAGCTCTGCAATCCTTAGCCTGGCAGGAATCTGGTGAGGTGCAATCGCTGATCAAGAGCAGAGATTTCCACACTAGAGCTGCACATCACAGCAAAGGGCAAAAACAGCCCTCCCAGAAAGAACCCGGCAACAGTCAAAGCACAGGTTTCAGGGGTTTACCAGGAAAACCTGCATTTTAAGAGATTTTTCTGGATCAGCCTTTGCTTCAGTTGTATGTTACTGAAAATACTTCTGATGCTGTCTCTTACCTGTTTCCAGCAGTGTACTATTTTTGCTTGCCCAGTTGGGAATCGTGAGGCCGGCAAATACAGAAAATCCAAAGATGAAGATGTTTCTGGAGGAGTTCATATCTGTGTACTGCACAGAGAAATCGTGTATGTTACGTTTGCAATTACCCAGATCTGTGGATTACTGCTGTGTCCACATGGCATGCTCGAACGTAAACACTGCAGGCAGGAGTGGACCCAAGCAGCAGCCCTGGTGCTGCTGGGGTGTTAGTGACCCTGCTGCCCCCAGTGCCAGCAAGCCCTACCCCAAGCCAGGGAGCCCTCTGTGATTTAGCCCCTCTGGGTACCTGCCCTCATCTTCACCCGAGGAACTGCCAACGCAAGTGTCTGCATGTGCCGCAGCACAGTCGTGTCTGACTCAGCCTGGCAAGAACCTGACAAGTCCCCTTCCCTAGGGATGGCACGGCGCTCGCACAGCTGTTACCTGCAGATTGGAAATCCCCACCGCCGTGATGACTCCAAACATCACAAGGAACATGCCTCCAATCACGGGGGTGGGTATGCTGGCAAGCATCGCCCCGACCTTCCCGAAGATGCCGCTCAGGAGCATGGCACAGGCACCGGCAACGATCACCATTCGACTCCCTACCTGGGGCAAGAGGAAGAGGAGGCAGTCACGCACCGACCGGCACGGGGAAGTGAGGGATGGCAGGCTCCAGTGCCAACCTGCCGGGCAGGGGCTGTGCCTCTGGCCAAAGCACTCAATGGCACATTCAGTCTCAGGTTCAGGTGCAGCCGGTGGGAGCTGGGACACTCACACTGCATGGGAAGCATCAGTATTTGCACACTAGTAAATATTTGTCATGAAAGGCATTCAGCACAATCCACACCTATTTACTCGATGTTATCGTCTTTCCCACTGTTGTCAGGACTTTGACAGTTTGCTGTTACACAAGATGTTTATGATTGAATTCAGAGCACAGTAATCCCCACGGGGAGCTTTGCTCTCGCTCCAGCTCAGAAACGCCTTGGCAGCCCCACAGGTTGGCACTGCAACCACCCTGTCCTTTTGCTGTACAATCCTTCCACTGCGGTCTGGACTGCCACCTAAAAAGGGCTTTCAACTAGGTATCCCACACCGATTCCTCCATTCGCTGGAGGCCACGATCGGGGAGAGCAGAGCTGGCCAGGCTCGCTGCTTCGATCCCGAGTTCTGGGATCCAGTACATCCTTTCCATGATCAACGAATGGTTAATAAGAAGTGGGGAAGTCTCTTGGTCTGCCCTATCTCTCGTCACCCATCTAACCTCAGTAGAACTATTTTCTTCTCCCTTTTTTACCTAGGAAGAGCCAGGGTGGCCTTTTCTTGGTTGGGCACTACAAGAAAGACTGGATGAAGGACCCAGCCATGCCTTTAATTCAGATCTGTTAAAGCATGTGAATGGCAAAGAAAAACAGTATCTGCCAAAAAAAGGGATGAAAGAGACATTTACAGACTGTGGAAACTAAATAGAAAAGCAGCAGTATTTATTAGACTTTCAATTCAAGATACGCCTTGCTGCACCAAAACTTGGACAGCTTAAAGAATCACGCTAAGATTTACAACGTTCCTGTCTTAGTCAGGGAAACTCTGTAATCCTCTGCAAACATTTTATAATTCAATTAAATATTTTAATCCCTCTCTTAAAATATCTGAAGAATGGCATATTTACAGGAAGGGCTTTTTGTGAATGCTTTCAACAAAAACATTCCCAGTAACTAGGGTACTCTCTTTTTAAGTATTCCTTAAACATGTCCCTTTAAAATGTTTTAAGTCTTACTTGATTGTGAAAGATAAATGAAAAAGATTTGGTGGGGAGTTTACAAAATAAAATCATGCATTGCCTTCAGGTGGGCTTTTTATATTCCTTGGCTTAAGACCTTGTAACACCATTACCATTAAAACTGTAATTTAATAAAAGCAAACAGATCTATTTGTTCCAGGATTAGAATGAAGCTTCAGAGTCTTAATTTGCCAAAATGTCAAATTACCCAGTACATGGAATTGGCCTTAAAGGCAAATTAACTAATCCATTGACACCACTCCTGTGAGCATATGCTGCTCAAGCCTCTAGTTTAGAGTTAGTTTCAATTATGTCAGGAAAACAAGAAAATCAGTTCTCTTTTTTTAAGGTCGAAGAAACTGCATGGTTTCTTGCTATGTGTATGGTGACTCTGAGATCTTTACATCTCCTTAAAATCCTCCTCTTTCCTTGGAAATGAGAGCTCAGTACTGGCATGCTGGGCTTGATCAAGCAGCTTAAACATAGATGCCTGGTGCTATTTAAGATGTTGCACCTTGGCAGCTTCTCCTTTGCCTTACCTGACAGCCCCTGGGGACATCTGAGGTCTCCAAAGAGGTTTCAGGTGGTGCTGGACCCCTCAGTTTAGGCAAGTCCCTCGTGTTACCATTTGTTATGGAAAAATCTGTTTTCCACGTGAAAAACAAAATCTGCGTTGTGCTCAGCATCCCCGTCTGTCCCAGCCAGCGTCCTCACGCTGATTTAAGCCCAGCTGAGATGACTGTATTTTCTGCTCTCTTAAGCATGAAGAAGGTGAGCAGAGGTGGGATCTAAGGGGAACATCTGCCCTGAATGAGCAAGGATGGCATGTCCACCTGAAGGATTTAGCATCCTGTAACCTGCTAATGATGAGTCTGGGCACTGCTGCACTCGGCTACATCCCAGAGGCACAATGCCTGCGGCAAACTGCAGAAGAATGTGCTCAGGTATATGGTCAGTATGCACAGATTGCATAGTGACAAGGTATGTGTGGTGACAGGCTGAACTGGACTCCACGCAGCCATCCAGACAGCCCTTGCTGCTGGGAGCAGCCACCTCAGTCCAACACGAATGCTTCAGCCTGAGAGAAATGGTTATTGGGAGCGAGGTTTACCAACTCCAGTGAAATAAGCAGTATTATGGAGTGGGAGCCATAAGTCAAATTCTGTGTTTGTTTACTGACTCACAGCTCTGCTGACATGACATTGCTTATTTGACAATGATTTAAAAATGTTTTCCAGTTGGCTGCTGAATGTACCCATCCCCGGCTATAAAGCTTAGTGAAAATCTCTGCTCTGATTATCAAGCTTATCTCTGGAAATTTCCTTCCCTTATAAGAGCAATAAGACACTCAGGGGATTCACAAAACTTTATAGAGAGGTAAAAGCATAAAACTTTGCTATCGCATTTTATAATCCCAAAGAAATAGTCTACCCTTCACACGATTGCCATTCTTGGGTTATAAAAATTGTGGAATTTGAAGCCCTGTTAAATATTTTCTTTCTCTTTCTCCTCTCCTCAAATATATTTAGGAAGACAGATAAACAGAGAGACAGACAGACAGACAGTCTGTGATACATCAGTCGTCAGGACGTTTCCAGGTTTGCTTGGCTGTACCAGACTCCCGTCAGTCTCACCTAGGCCAGGTGTGGTAGCAACAACAGCCATACAGTCCCACATGGAGACCATAAGCGGGGAATGAGTGGGGCTGGCCACCTCTGCCAGGCGATTCGCAGTGCTGCTGCAGCAGTCACCAACGTGCCAGGGCACATTTTTCCAGCGTGCCTTGCAGGAGGTGGGCTAAGATCACATCCCAGGTACAGCACTATATGCCCCTGTGCACCCCATGCCTTTGTAATTACACCCCTGGAAGAAACCTCTGTGAGGGCCAAAGCACTGCAGCCACCCCGCTGCGGCACAGCTCACCTTGGTGATGCCCAGGGCCCCCACATTCTCGCTGTACGACGTGGTGCCGTTCCCCGTCCCCCAGGCCCCAGCCAGGAGGCAGCCGATGCCTTCCATCCCGATCCCACGGCTGATGGCATGCTTGGGTGGCGGCGGGGCCCCAGACAGGCGGGCGCAGGCGTAGTAATCTCCCACGGACTCCAGCATGGAGGAAATCACCCCGGCTAAGATGCCGAATATCCCAGCCAGGCTGACGGTTGGCACTCCCCACTGGCCTGCAAAGAAAGAGCTTGGATCAGGTCGGTAGGACACATCTGCCCAGGGAAGAACAGCAAGGGTGCTGGTGGGTGCTTGCCTGATTTTTTGGCATTTCATCTCCCCTTGCTAGCCATTAGCAGAGGTGCAAGCTGAAGCAGGGAGCAGCACAGTGGGATGGGGAAGTGGTGGTGGTGGGGCAGTGTACCTGGGTAAGGCAGCCGAAACCAGGGAGCCTGGGACAAAACATCCCCACGAGTGTCTGTCCGCGCCAGGTGGCCATAGGCGGTGGGGTCTGCAGGGAGGACGTCGGTCACCGTCAGCACGTAGCAGAGCAGCCAGCTCAAGGACAGCCCCAGCAGCACCTGCCCATCACATGCAGCAGTGGGGTCAGTTAGGGCACGGCCACATCTCCAGCACGGCTGTGGGGGACAAGGTCTCTCCCTGCCTGCCCCTTTCCCCTGCACGTGGGATGGAGGCAGAGGGATGGCAGGGGGTCCTGGTGGCCCTCCCTCCTTCCCTCTCCACATGCAGGGCCATGGGAACCTTCTCCCCCTCCCCCCTCACTGTGCAGGCTGGGCTGGGAAGCACTAATTCATCTGGACATGGGTGGAAAGAGCCCAGGCAGCCCAGGGCGGGTGAGGCCAGTCCCTCTGCCATGACCACTGGGTCTCCGGGATCCCCAGCATACCGGGAAGATCTGGAAGAGGTAGACTGGGGAGAGGTGGCACCTCTTGCCTCTCTGGTAAGACGGCAGCGGCACAGGGACATCTTTCAGGTACTGAGAGAACAGAACTATGAAAGCAATAGTCCTAGGAGGAGGGAAAACCAGACCATGAGACAAAGCGGTTGCTGAGCTGCCCACCCATCCCCACATTAACTGAAGACCTGCTACAAGAGGACCCAGAGGACCCCAAAACCCAGGCTCCCAGCACCAGAGAATAGCTCCCCACTCCAGCAAGCCTGGGGTGGAACAAGCTTCCCACCACACTGTACCGACAGCCCTGCTGTATTTGCAAATGCCAGGTTTTCCCCTTTTGTTTCAAAACCGATCCCCAAGATGATGCATCACTGGGCATGACACAGTTCCCAGAGCTTAAAAATGACACTTGAGTAAAAGAAAAACCTGAGAGAGATCCAAGGTTCAGGCAGGCTATGCAGGAAACTGTCCCTGAACCTCAGTGTAATTCAGCTATACTGGAAATAGAGGATTTATCAGTTCCCTGATTTCAGGTTTACCTGTGCTACTCTGCAAGTGGCAGAAAGCTCCTACGAGGCACAGAGAAAGGAAAGAGGATTTGATTTGACTGTGCAGGTCCCTGTTTCGAAAGAACAAGCCGTGGTGGGACTGTGAGGCTGCACATAGCACCCACAGAGCCCTCCCAGCCTGCCAAGAAGGGGAAAGCTGCTTGTAATTCTGCCTAACTTTACCCATTCAGGATGAAAATTTCCATGGAAAACGCCTGCCTCAGGACAAATATTTCTGGAAAAATATATCCCAAACCTATTTCGAAGAGTTATGTCCAGGAAATAGACATAGCATGTAGCCTGCGTTGAGAAGGTCATTTTGTCTTCAGCAGGGAGTGCTTATGATCTGGAGCAGAAATTTGAGATTTAGTAGAACTTGTTCTCTGGGATGAGAGATATTGCTCTTTCTCACAAAAACCTGCTCAGCTGTGATCAGGCTGTAACAATGATCATTCATCCCAGGTCCCAGGCATTCCGCAGGAACATCTCAGGCTTTAGCATTTGCAGCCCGTAAAGATTCAGAGCTTTCTCAGTATGTCCAGGCCTTGCCCAGCACCAGCATAGACCGTTTCTTGAGGCAACAGCAGGTATTGACCATCGTGGGGACTCTAGAATGGGATGGGGCTGGGCAGCAAGGCTGAGGCCACACGGGTCACATCTTCTGCCTTCTCCACCACCCCTCTCCCCCTTTCCCTAGTGGCACCCATGGACCATGGAGGAGGCAGCACAAGAGGACACAAACTCAGCCAGCTCAAAGCACAGTGATCAAGTTGAGGCTAAAGGTGTCTGAGTCATGAAGGAAAGGACCGGGATTAGCATGGGTAGAAGATGCTACAGAAATGAACAGGACAGAAAGGGTGACCAGAGTTGAGAACATGGACAGCAGCAGGAGGGCTCAGACCCCGTTAATGGAGCAGCACAGTTAGGCAAAGAGGTCAACCGAGGGACTGAGTTTAGGAGCCACTGACTGGAGAAAGGAAGCAGAAAAGAGAGATAGTCCAGACAAGGATATACATTTTGAAGGGAAAATTCAGGCTGGTTAAGCAAAGGGGCTAGGACAAATCACCGGAGGTGTGGAACAGGACAAGACAGAGATGTGGTGGGATAAACAACGGTGAAAGGAAAGTTGGGGGTGGGCAGGGCTTGTGGTCGTACAGGGGGCTGGTGGAAGAAAACAGTTAAGTGAGGAACTGGAGGTGGAGAAGAGGGGTGGCTTATGGGACCTGGGAGGACAGATGCAGGGAGGAGGAGAGAACTGAAGAGGGGTGGACTGGAGCACACCCCCAAAGCAGCAGGCTGCCTTCCTGGGGCTGCAGTCGAGCCTGGCCCCTGAGCCTCCAAAGGCAGCTCTGAAAGCACTAACAAACTGATGGAAGCCCCTAGAGGGGATAACAACCTACTCCTGTTGTGTGTTAGTCGGAGCTGAAGTCTGCATTAGGGATCTGAAGGTGCCAAACATGCAGGGGACCCATGCAGCAGCATTTCTACTTTCTGAATTCATTTCTGAAATACCAAGGAAATCCTGCCACCAAGCACACCTGTACACCCATGCACCAGGGCAGGCACACAGACATCCCTGAAACAGCACTCAGTGCTGCAAAGCCACATGCACAGCCATTTCCAGAGTCCCCCAGGCCTTCTGTGGAGAAAACAATTCCTCCTCGTCATGTGAAAACAATACATAAAGCAGCAGCTGTTTTAACCCAAGGACTACCTAACGCCGAGTGCTCAACTTTGTCATTTTAGGAATTTTTAAAAACTTAAATAATGTAAGACAGTGTGCGTGGATAACTGTGACAGAGACTGTCCCCAGGAGCCACACATGAGAAACACTTGTTTCTCTACTGACTGATGAACTTTGGATTTAAAAAAATCAGATTTTTTAAGTCATTTTTGGGTTTCACTTTGTTGCTGCGGGCTCTAACCTCTGGAGGCAGGTGGGCGGAACTATGCCATGCTGCAAATGAACCTCAAACCCAGGGGAACCCTGCTACAGATTGCGACATTCGATTTCATAGTAGAGGCAGGCAGTTTGTGTACGCTCAGCTTTCCCGGGGGAAAAGACTCACATGAACGCTATGCCCCAGTGCTGCCCAGCCTCGTCCCCAGCAGAGTCAAAGAGAGGTAGTGCAACCAAGGTGATGGTGGGGGCAATTGTCAGGGGGCCGATGAACCTCATCAGAAATCCAATCAGGCCAGAAAATCCAACGAAGATTTGAAAGCAGGAAGCTATGATGATAGCTCCTTGCACCTGGAAAAATGGAGGAAGAGAGCAGAGGTTGAAAGGAGCTCCAGATGTTGAGCCTTTTCTTAATAAGTCAGTGCAAAACCAGTGAGAGCCAAGCTCAGCCTCCAGTGACAGACCAGTGCAGAGGCTTCCCACTGACTACAGCAAAGCCTGGCTGAGCATTAGCTGTGGGGAAGGACCACCAAAGTACCAGCTAACCAACTCCTGCCTTGGCCGATGGATTTAGTCCTCACCAGGCCTAATTTTGTTCCAGAGACCCCTTCCTCTGTGTCCTCTTGGACCAGACAAGCATGTGTCAGCTTCCCTGCCCCCTCTCTTCCTGCTCCTCCAAAACACAGGGAAAAAGCTCTTGTCCTGAAAACGGGAGCAGGGCTGTGGTCTCCACTCTTCTCCCAGCTGGGAAGGGCTTGGAGCGCTCCAGCACCCTGATAGGGCAGGTCATTACAGCCTCTGGTTTTGCTGAGTATCTGTTTTCCTCCGAGGACACATTTATTACCCTGAACTTCCCTGTGTTTGACAGTCACTGCTAAGTAGCCAGCAATTACATCCTGAAGTGCTGTTGGCAGCTCACGTCAACTTCAGGCAGGGGACCCAGGGGTGAGGCTGCTCTCTGCCATTGCAGATTTGGTGATAAACCCAGGCCGGGTCCTCTGCAGTGCTCAGCGCTCTGGCTCCAAAGGAAGCCCCAAAAGGCCGGGATGAAGCACCTGGCCTGAAAGGAGAAGGCAGCAGTGCCCTTGTGACAGATTTAGGTGTATCAGTATGGAGGGCAGCCCATGCTGCACGGCAAACCCTTCACGAGCTCACCATGCCCCCTGAGCGCTTTGCAAAGCACCCCAACGTATGGACTGACAGAGGCAAATTTAGCCACTTATTTTGATAAGGCAACAGACGTAGGACAAGGCAGTGAGATCCCTGACGTTTCCTCCTCTTCTGACTATCTAAGAATGCACTTTTCTTTAGTATTTAACAGTAAGTTCTGCTCTCGCATTTCTTTTTACTAGGTTTCCTGTGCTTGGACAGGGTCCCTTCCTTGGAAACATCTTCCCTTCCTTCCTCAAGGCTAATGATGCTTCATGGAGAAGGGATCTGGCTGGAACAGTGGAGACTTTGCAGGGACCATAAATCACCCCAGGACTGCATGTCCCCTGCTCAGCAGCAGCAAAGCACCTGCTTTTCTGCCAGAGACTAGATGCTTAGGAAACTGCAACAGCATGAGAGCCAAGGTCCCTTGGGAACAGTTCTCCAGCACCGATGGCCCTGGCAGGTGCTTTTCTAAAAGCAAACAGCCCCAACAGAGCAGGCGCTGCTGAAAATGTAATATACCTCTCGCATCCGCGTCTGCCAGACTTCGATGAACTCTGGTGAAGAGGCATTCACCAGGGTGACATTCTGCGTCCAGGCAGGGCATTTCCACTTGGGGAGAGATAGCATGGCCAGGGTGGGGGTCAGGAACGCAAAAGTCCCTCCTTGAATAATAGGCAACCTGGAGGAGAGCAGAGGGAAAAGATGACGAGCAAGAATGCTAGAAACCCAGCTCCATAGGGGTGAGAAAGCGAAATGAATCACAACCAATGTCAGTCTGCCCATGGCCTCCAGCAGTATCTTTTGAAATGTTCTGGCACATCACCATCACTGACCACAGGTGGGAATTGCTTCCCATTGCACTCAAGAGCAACAGCCCAGGGGGAAGAGCTCAGGTTCAAACACTGCCAGTGGGGAGGCTCATGGGTGCAGGAGTCAATCTCTGCTACCCCACGTTAAGGAAAAAGTATTCCTCCTAAGGTGTGATGGGACCACGGAGCTGCACATAGTGAAACAACCATCAAAGGGAAAAGCTGGAGAAGGGGAGAAGACCAAGGAAGAAAGATGGTGAGACTCTGAAGAAAAGCTCAGCATCGACCTAGGCCCAAATCTGGCTAATATGCCGCTTGCTCGCTCTGTCCCCTTCAGCTGCTTCAGTTTTCCTCACAACCCACTCATGAACATAAGGATGTGCACTGGCTGCTCCCTTCTTTTCAGAAGCCGCCCCTGGGAGCAGCCCCCAACACAGCCCCTATCCTTGTGCCAGGAGCTCCCATGGTGCCTGCTCAGAAAAGAGCAGGGCAGCAAGCTGGGGGACTACTTCGGCAGGACACGGATTTCTCTGAACCAGAGGCATTTCCCCCATTCTCTGGAAAGAGGGACTGTCTCCATCACCTAAAAAAATATTTATACCACTGCAATTACTCATGCCATGCACTGTCAGTGCTTCGCCAGTACGTTATATTTGAATATCAGTCATCTCTGGAGCCACTTATTTACAGCTTCAGCCAAACATGTTCCAGCCTTGAAAGGATTTTGCTGGGCAAGGCAAAAAACCAAACAAAAATAAACAGAAAAGGCCCAGTGCCGCTGCTGTTGAATTAACAATAGATTTATAGCTCCCACTGCCTTGGCCCTCGAGCTGTTTCACAGCTGGTGCTGGCATGGGTGGGCTCAGAGCAAACTGGAGCACTGAGACTATGCATATGCGGCACGTTGAGCTCTTTAAAGGGAAAGCTGCAGGTTTAGAGAAGGAAAAGTTATGCTGTAGTCATCACTACACGATGCCCAAGCATCTGCTAAGGGCAGCTCACCATGAAGGCAAGTGACCTGCGTCTCCCCTCAGGAGCCTCTTGGATAGTTTTGTCCAGTGATCATGTGGGACCTGTCATTGCTTTTTCATGCTGTGTAACATGACTGAGCTGCAGGCTGCAGTGGGATGGCTTTTCCCCCAGCTACTGCTTCTGGAGGGCTCCTCCCAAACTGCAGTTGCTCTTGGTTGGAACCTCCCCACCTCCATGGCCAGTTCCCATCCGTTCGTGCATGTGCCAACATTGTCTTTCAGCCAAAATGGTTTCTCCCTGCCTGATACCCCTCATTTCTCTCCCAGACCAGTTGCAGGCTGCAGCCACACCGCTCTGAGCCGCCACTTTGCCAGGCTAACCAGGCCAACCTCTGTAAGAGGAATGGTGCTCTTCCCCACACCACGCTAACAGACCATCTCCATACCTCTTCTCCTCCGGGTTAGTCTTTCTTAAATACGGACACGAGGAACTGTGCAGAGCGCTTAGCTGAGGGCTCCCGGGAAAAAGCATCCCCTCCAACTGGTAAGTACCACTTTCCTGGCTGTCTTGTTGGTGACTTACAGTTATCAACTACTGCAGGGTTTCAGAAAACAGGAAAAGGAGAAAAAAATAAATCTACTTCCAACTGTCTCCTTAGGCTTGATTTGCCTCTGGCCACAGCGCATGCTGAGTCCCACCTTTCTGGCAGGAATGTCCCCATGCATTACAGCTGGGGCCAGTGGCAAGGCAATTGTGTCCTCAGCACAGCAAAAGCCATTCAAGCTTATCCTACGGGAACAGCGCTTTACGACTTAATTTGATCTGTTGTTCCTCGTCTAGCTATTCAGCCGTGGGAGAGGCTCCCTGCTACTCTCTCATTCTCAGTTATCAGTGAGCAGGAGTTGTCACAGCTCTCAGGCGTTCACCGAGGCGGTTGCAGGGTGCCTGGGAGGACTCCAGCCTGCATCACACCAGCCACCACAGCCACGGTCATGCACCCCAGCCTGAATTTAACCAAACTGAGAAGAACCAGATTCTCTTTTTCACGGCCAGGCTGACCCCTTCCAACACTAATCTAGCAGCAGTTTAGGAGCAGGGGAGCCCACTCCAGGAAGAGGTTTCCCTACAGCCACTTTCTACAACAGGCAGAGATGGAAAAGTTCCACTGGGGAGAGAAACAGGAGGAGAAAAACATTTTGTGGAGCTGGTAATTGACCAGCGATTTGGTGTCAATTGAGTTTTAACCAGGTCCCTCAGCCAAGGAATGTGTGATATTTGCCTTTGAAGAAAAAAACACAGATTCCCACCATACTGGAGGAAAAAACACCCTACAGAAAGAGAGAGGCAGCCCAGAGTTACAACAAGGGAAATGAAAGAGATTTTTGCAAGGCCAGAAAAGATACAGGGCCTTAGCAGCAAGGGAGAGGGCTGGCAGTCATGTCTCTGACCAAGTACTTTATTGTCTGGGTAGTGAATGGCAACTCCATGATCATCTCCTCACCGCCGGGTGGCTGTTCTACAGCTCAGCAGCCAAGAGGATTTATTTACTTTGCTTACCTTCAGATTGTGCCACCAAACCCTGAGCGTGGCAAGTGGTACCGCTTAGAGGGATATGCTGCAGAGCTCCTCTGAGCCCCTAAGGGGTGGCAGATCGGCTCTGATTTCTCCCAGTTACCCCCCTCACAGAGTTTCCTACAGGCTTTGTGCTCTCTTAATCCTGGGCCCAGATCAGAAGGGTCCTGCCACAGCTGGAGGATCCCTGGGATAAGGAGCAAGCAGACACTGCTTACTGCATGTTCCAATGCTTTATTATTTGTAGGACAGACTCCTCATAAGCCCAAACAAAGGTGCATTGAGTTCCTGGAGACATAAAAGTCAGAACAGCAAGGTAGCCCTGCAAAGCTGTCACGTGCAGCAATGTCAGGATGCTTTGGCATGTGCCCTGATCACCCACGGGTAGGAAATGACCCTCAGTGACAGACAAACTCTACAGCAGCCTGGTGGCCGAGCACGTAGTGATTGCACGTACAGACTGTTTTGTCACGTGTCCCATTTCTAGTGTTTGGCCTACCTGACTCCAAAGAGGACTTGCAGCAGGGTGCATATCCCTGAGACAAAGAAGATGGTGCTGATCAGGTGGCTCTGGGTGAGGAGGTCGTGCTGGAGGCAAAGCTCTTTGGAGAGGATCAGCGGGATGGCTACGAGACCTCCCATGGCTGTCAGGAAATGCTAGGAGCCACAGAGAAAGACTGGGTGAAGAAGGACACGGAACTGGCTGTGTATTATTCTCGTGTTGTTTAGAGAAATCTAAAAGTAACACACAGATTTGTGCTGGAGTGATACTAGTACTACCCATTCTCTTTTGGGGCAACTTTAATGCTCTGTTGGAATCACAGAAAGGTTTGGGTTGGAAGGGACCTTAAAGATCATCTAGTTCCAACTAGATGGGGCTGTTCCAAAGCACCTGCAAGAACTGCAATGCACCCCCACAAACTTCTCCCTCTTTCCATGCCCAAAGACCTTTTGTAGGGCTTTGGACTGCCCAAACCGCTGTCAGAATCAACCAGTTTAACCCAGCACTTGCAGACAAAGCTACCGGGGCTACTCTTCCAGGAAGGTGGGAACATTCCAAGGTAGGGGGAGAGAGTGATCAGGCAAAGTGAACGCAAGTGTTTCAGCCCACCTCAGCTGCACCACAAAGGATAACATAAAAACATGACAGACTGGAGCTACCCTTTCTTTGCTATCAGTAGCTTTTCTCATCCAGTGTAATTATGGATAACCATAAAATATTGGATAAATATTGCATTTTTCGAATGAGTCACTACAATGACTTTCAGTCAATTACTAAATGTGAAAGGAATTTTTCAAACTTATTTTTTGCTTGAAATATTAACCTAATTTGTGGTGAGCAACAGGCAAAGCAAGTTTCAGTCGCTATCGCTCCCCAGTTCTTGCCTCAGAGCACAGGACTGCAGCGGTGGAACTAGTGGCACTCAGAAACTCACTGTGCTCATTAGAGGCATGTTTTATTAAAATTAGGGTGCAGATGTGTTCAGAAAACTTTGCCTTAATACACTCTATGTCTAAGATGACCATTTAAGGAAACAAAGGACAAAATGCCCACCAAGCTCCAAGCACAGTCCTTTGTTACCTTAATCACTCCAAGGTCTCTCTTCCCTGAGGCTCTGTGCCCAGCCTGGCATTGGATCATTTAACACACCCGGGGACACCAGCCAAAGCAGCGTGGGCCCTTCTGCTGAGTTTTTATTGCCGTGGGAAGGCAGAAACTTGGAAGCCCTTAGACATTTGGCTATCTCCAGCCAAGGTAGCTGACTTATTCTCACTGACTATCCGGCCCCAGCCCTGGGACTCTGCCTTGGCATTTGCACTTCAAGGGGCACAGTGTAGCTGTGGGCACAAGGATAACTGTCGGTGCTCAGGAGGTGAGATGGAGTTGAGGTCACCGAGATCCAGCCCCACAGCTCCAGTCATGCCCAGCGAAGGTAAAGCACTCCCAAATTCAGGTTTCACCCCCCCCTTAACCTGCTGAACAGCCATTAAACTTCCACCCACCCCCAGCCTCCACCTGCTCCCCATCACACCTGAATGCCCAGCAGGACGCACAGGTACCAGGGGGGCACCTCTGTGACGGTGTAGGCAAGCTTGCTGCTGCTGCGGCCCTTGTCCCCACCTTCCCCTGGGCCCTGGGCAGTGTGGTCCGGCAAGGAGCAGTAGTAGCTCCCATCTTCACCCTGGCAAACAGGAGAGACCCCTTGTTAGCCACAGCCCAGCCCCACAGGCGCTCAGCAGCCACCTCTCTTGCGGCAGCGCTCCACGTCATGTGGGAACACCTCATATGCAGCTTTCAGCAAAGCCAGGATTAAAAAGAAGAGCAAGGGGGAAATTAAAACAGAGGTAAAAACACACATGGACTTTTTTGATATGCACGTCTGTCTAGACCAGACCAAACACTAGAGGATGTCTCAACCTCAAAGGGACATCTGGACAAAGCATGTTAGTATCATTAATGTCTACATAAGGATAGAAAAACTGCAACCAGAAGCAAGAAGGAGTTGGTTAATCCATGAAAACTGCACTGTCCCTTGGTCTCTGACCCTCCTGGCTGTCCCACCCAAACAGCACTTTTGATAAAATGTCCTAAAAGAGAGAAGAAGCATGTTTCATATTTCGTTTTCTTCTCTTAAGCCTTCTCTTCCCTGTTTCCTTACACTCACCCTTACAAATGTTCTGCCTCAATAAAAACACCTGCCCTTTGTCTTACCAGATAGCCTTGCTCCTACAGATGCCCTCCCCTGCAGCCCAAAGCCCCAGGGCTCCTTGGAGAGCTCTACACCCTGCAGTTTGTTTATACAGAAATGTGTTTTGCCAAGGAAAACACAACAGTACCTTGTTTCAGTTGCCTCAGTTTTTAAGGTAAGTAAATGCCCGGAGTTGTCCACCCCTCCCACCCTGACCCCTGTGCACACACACACGCATGGCCTCTGGGCACATCCCACCAGCGTGTACACCCCCCACACACGCACGCACGCATGTGGTAGAGGGAAACCTGCTGGGAAGCCACAACCTTTTGAGCCAAATGCAAAAGCTAATTAAGATCCCAAACCATTTGTTTCATTGACCCGTCTCCAGCCAGCGAGTCCCTCGCACACTGGCAGCAGAGGGATTTCCCGGGCTGGGATGTCCATCAGGACACAAACCCGCTGTCAGGAGAAGCTCAACCAGTTTGTCAACACCAAACTTTATTGGTTTTTTATCCTTCAAGTCCTGCTGGAACCTGAAGACACCCAAATGCCCAGCAAAGCGAGGTGGCGGCAGTAACGCTCATGGGCTACCTAACGATGGAGGCAAACAGCTAACGCTGCGGTCAGGGAACAGGGATGCAAAATCAATGTCACATTCGGTTGTAAATGTTACAGGGGTGGCAGATAAATCCTGAAGGTCTTCATCACTTGCTTGAATCCTCCAGGTTTCCATTATCATGTGTGAGTCTCCAAAGTCCCATTCTAGATAATGCTGTTGAAAGTGTGCTATGTAATACCTTTCAAACAGTGTATTTATCCAGCCTCGGCAGGCTGGGAGCATTACAGATACTACAAAACAGGCAGGTGAAGGCAGAGTTAATTCAAACTGAACTCAGGCATGAACGTCGAGAGCAAAAGGCGTTCTTGAATAACTCCCTGTGGAGACATTTTGATTTCAGAACAAGAGAGCCTGAGCGGTGGATTAACAAATGTACAGCACGGTACTTAAGACTGCCCATGCACGGAGTTATTTGGGGACAGCTAGTCCCAAATAACACCATGGGTAGATGGATCCTAAGCTAGGAGGACAGCAGTAAGCTCCTTTCCTTGCATTGCAACTTTTCCTCTGTTAACCAGGAGGCATATTCCAGCCAGGCAGAGCCTGTGCCAGTAACAGCCCCACATGAGCATCACATGAAGGCCTGACCCTCCCCAGGAGCTGGAGGGGAGCAAGCAAGCAGGGCTCAGAGAAGGATGGAGTGGAGATAACAGGATGAGACAGGACCAGAGGCAATGGGCTCAAACTGAAACACGGGAGGTCCTGTCTTTACATCAGGAAACACTTTTTCACTGTGAGGGTGACCAAGTACTGCACAGGTTGCCTGGAGAAACTGTCGAGTTTCCATCCTTAGAGATATTAAAAAATCCTGTCTAGACACAGTCCCAGGCAACCAGCTCTAAGTGACCCTGCTTGAGCAGGGGGGTTGGAGAAGTTGACATCCAGAGGTCCCTTCCAGCCTCAGCCAGACTGTGATGCTGAGCTGCTGGCAGAGGGACAAGGCAGGAGCCGTCTGGAGTGCAAACAGGGAACCACATGCTCAGCCCAGTTGGTCCCATGAACCCAGGGCACCGGGACATCCCCCATGTGCCTCAGGCTCCAGGCCACAGCATTGGGGCCTTCCACAGCATCTTAAATATGCGCATCGGGCAGGCAGTCAGAAGCCAAAGTGTTTGAACCACAGGTAAAAAACCTCTGTCTTCTGCCTTTTTTGGGGTGGTTCAAACCAGAGGAAGTCACAAGCCTGATCCGCATAAGGGCAGAACAGGTAGAGACCATGAACAGTAGCAGAAGAAAGCCTCTGCCTTGCTCTGAGCACTGACCTGAGGCTCTGCCTGCACTGGCACAGCACCTCCCTCCACTGCTCTCAGCCAGCTCTCCAAGAGTTACTCAAGAAATGGGAGACTTGCATGCTGAGAGGTTAAATGCCCCCCCAGGGACCCCCAGGCGGGCAGTTGTGCCAAGGCAGGACCCCCACTCCTTCACACCTGCTGTCAGGACATAAGCAGCTCATTCAGTTTCTAATGAAAGTGGCCCCTGCCATGGGATAGGAAGGGGGGTGTCGTGCCCCAGGCCCTTGCCCTGTGGCTGTTACAGCCCGCAGCATTCCCCCCATTGCACTGTGCACCCCTGAAATGACACATCATCTACAGCTTGTACCACCCTGCTGTAACTCTACAGGATGCTTTCCCCTGCTGACTCCCAAATCCCTTTTTCCACCACCTCGCTGACCATTCACCCCACCAGAAACAGATCCAGAAGAAAAAAGAAACACATTCTTCACTAGGCTAAATTTCTATTGCAATTCTATTATTTAATACATAAAATGCTGTACCCAGGGTCACAGCCACCAGGAGCCACCAGCTCACTTGCTTCTCAGTACAGGTACACTGGCGCTGCCATTCATCCATGCTATCACTTCAGAAGTAATGGAGAGAAAAGAAGTGAAAAGGATGCCAGAGAGGAGAAAGCACGCTGAGTCTGCAGCAGCAGCAGCAGGCTGTAGTGAGGAAATCATTCCTCAGATTCCTGTTGATAAAGGAGCCAGGACGGACGTTTACCACACACCAGCATCCTCACAGCCAGTCCAAGCCCCCAGCATCCCCTTTCTCCTTCTTTCACAGTGCTTGTACCCATTTATGCAAGAATTACCCTTCAGAGACGAGCAGACTCACCACAAAGCTGGGGTTATCTAGCCCGTTGAGCTCTTTGTCTGAGGAGCGTGTCATGCCTTCCACTTGCCTTCACCGACTGCCTTGAAAAAGAAAGACCCGTAAGAAGAGGAAAACCTCCCAAATTGCCACTTGTCCCAGTCAACACAGCCCTAAAAAAAACGAGGTGAGAAGATGCAGAAGCTGGATTTCGGGACTCAACCAGCAGTCAGTCCTAGCTATTCATGTGAGCCGTATCGCAGAAGCATTTCCTTTCCCTTGGCTTATATAAGGGACTCCTTTTCTCCAGCTGATTAGAGGACCGGCATTCAAACCAAACTGGAAAACAGCCCTTCCCTGGTCTGACTGAATCAGTAACTGATGGCAGAATAAACTTCCTCCGTAGGTAAGGATGTGAGGGGGTGAGAGACATTTCCCTGTTTTCCCGGCACAGTCCTGAGACTTGTTGCTTCATTATTGATTCAACAGCAACTTGGATGTTCCGTGTGGGTTGGGCCTGTCTGAAGAGCTTTGTGCTGTTCTTTAGAAATTCAATTTCTAGATGGTTTCACTTATTCTGCATGTAAACTGCTGTGTATTTTGGCTTAGGTACAAATGTCCGTCATCTTGTATGATAATCCTATTACAACATGAAAAGAATGAGGATTTTACTGGGAACCTATTTAAGGCAGCAACCAATAATCAGGTCATCAAAACATGACACCAGGGAGGTACAAAAGACATAAGACTGAAAAAGGACTACTTCAGGCCATCTGATTATCTCCTTTCAGCTGAGGATCATAGCTGAATGGTGATCATCGGATGGCCCAAAGGACCTTTCTCTTAATAAGTAGCACACAGTGTTAATGCTTCATCAAGCCTTCTAACCACCCCATCCTGGCCCTTCTCAGATTAAGTATCTACTTAATTTAATGGCTTCCCGAGGCAATGAACTTCCCAGACCAGCTGCAGAGAGGTCCTGTGGAGGGAGGCATGCTATCACCCACACAGTGATCACCCATTGGGAACATCTCCTGGCTTCCACACAGGACAAAGCATAACAAATAAATTCTGGTCCCTATTTGTCCTGTAGAGCTTTGGTATCCTCAGACCTTCTCTTCAGACCAGGACTGTGTCACAGGCTGAGATAACCTTGCCCTAAACACCATCACTGAAGCTATGAGCTGCCGAACAGCCAAACCTTAGGGCATCAAAATCACTGGATGCTCATGGCTTTTCCAGATCTCCTCTCTGAACTCCCATTATATAGGGATGTCTCCGTATTTTTACTGCAGGGGGATTGCATTTCCAGCCCCGCTGATCTTGGCACGAGGCCACTTTTTTCTGCAAGCTCTAAACGAGTACTCTTCCCCTGGTCAAACTACCCTGCACACTTTTGCCCTCGACTTTGCCATAACCTGTTTCTCAAATCAGACCTAGTCATTCAGTAATCAGGCTTTCTTCTCCTCTCTGGTTGTATAAACTTGTGTAACAACCCAAAGGTACAGGTGCAGACCAATGCCTGTGTTGTCTGGACTAGCACGTGAAACTGCCCATGCAAGCAGGATTCAGCGAACAGGATGAGAAGAACAAAATACTACTACTACTACTCGTAACAGTAATACTACTACTACTACTAACACCGCCACCACCCACCCCCCCACCCTCCCCCCCCCCCCCCCCCCAGTAACAACAACAATCCCTTTTCTCAAAAAAGCTGGGCAGAAAAGAATTTTGCTGCTCTGGGAAACTCTGAAGTGTCAAAAATGCAACTTAAAGGTACCAAGGGGCTGCAGGTTTTCAGGAAAAATGCAGGAAATGGGTCCTGCCTAGCTGACAGCCTGGATGTCAGAGGCCTGTTAGGAATGAGGAATTTACCAAGACCAGCCTCTGGCCAACAGAAGGTTAATGCTATAATCTGGAACCCAGAAGAAGGTTACGAAATAGCACAATGTACCTGTCAAAGTAGGAATCTATGGAGTCCATGTGAGGTGTGCAGCCTGGAGTATCCTGCCCGTGGAAATAAACAAAGCATGTAGGAGGTCTCTGTGCGTGCATGCAAATGTCTGTGTACATCCTATGCGTATGTACGTGTGTATATTTTTTGTATACAGAACAGGATTAGCAATAAATTACTGAATTGTGAGGTTTTTCAGAACAAGGAATTGTTCCATTAGCAAGGATGCATGTGTAGGCAGTAATGTTGTCAATTGCTGGTTATTGATGACAATCCAATCATTGTATGAATGCTTTTTAAGAACAAATGGGCAGGTATCCACCTGTTCAAGTTATTTATGATGCGTTAGGAAAGAAAATAAAAATGGAATAGATTCCCTCTAGACTTGTGTGTCTGGCATATCTCCTGCTATCAGTCAAGCTGCCTGGCCAGCTGGTCAGTCAGTAAAGGCTGTCTCGCTTTATGCCCCTGGGGACAGAAGCAGGCGGCTGACTGCTAAAAGCAGCTGATGAAGGAAAAGCTTGGGGACATGGGAGTCCAAGTTTAAATCTTCAGGCTCAACCTCAAGTCTCCTGTACCCACAAGGAAAGCCTGAACCATCTGTACCCTGACTCTCCTGACACGGTCATTTTCTCCCTTACGCTCCATTTCACCCTGAAACTCAGTGTCTTTCCCAGGGTGTGTTTCATCACGGATTAATTTATAATGCCACTCTGAGACGCAAACCTGAGCTGCCCCTGAATATGCCTCCGTAACCAAAGAGCTCCCTGCGTTTTGGGTGTCCTCACCTAATTGCAGTTGGGGTGACACCAGCATGGGAACACCCAAGGCCGTACCGGTTGATACAGATGTGGTAAGTGCTTGCCACATGCAATCCCCCCAAAATCAAGATAGTGACAAACCTGATCATGGTGGCAGCTCCATCCGCTGCCAGCGACTACAGGCAGGTTTGGTGACTGAGGGTCCTTACCCGTCTGCAGTGCAGGTGCTGATACATGAGCTTCCCTTGCATTCAGTGGGCACCTCTAAAACTTCCACTGCATCTTAAAATAGGAGCCCCAAACGGGCTAGGTAAAGCAAGTCCCACGTCTTTCCCAAACTATGGAACAACCAAGAGGGACTGGCACAGAAGGAGATGTCTGAAGTTGAGTGAGAGGGGTCCTTCCGTGCGGGGCTGTCGCCGCACACAGCCCAGGGAGGGGCAGCCAGTCAGTCACACCAAGCCCCTCGCCGGGAGGGCAGGTTCATCCACAGTGCTCTCACAAACCTGTGCCACTGTGACCCAGCTACCGCAGCTGGGAAAGGGCGGGTTTAGAGGGAACTCAGGGCTATGAAATCAAAGCAGTGCAGTAGAGAAGAGGCATGACATGGAGCCCTTGCACTAAAAAGCCTGTAATACCTGTCTGGAGAAGGGTTTGTTCTTCCACAGACCGAACCCTGGTTGCTTTTCATGAAGGATGGAGTAGCAAGAGAGCCAAGCAAATGACTTGCAAGGAGTAATTTAGTCACAAAATACCTTTATGTCCTCTGTCTGCAGAACCTTCTGCAAGCAAAGAGGATCACCCACGGTCACTGACTTGGAATTAGTACTTGTGTGTTGGGTAAGGGAAGTTTGGCCTCTGCACAGAAGTTCTGCACTGCTCACAGGTTGGTCTGGGTGAGACCAGTGCTTTTAGTCTTGGCCTGCTGAAGTGTGCAAACACCATTTCCCGTGAGGAATAAGTCTTACCACTCCAGTGCAACACACTGCAATGTATTTGGCATATATGACAAAGTTTACCTGAGAGAATGCTTGATTAAAACATAACGGGAACAAACACGACCAAAGTAAATTCCGTTGAATAATCAGGGATCATTGCTTTCTATTTTTGCACCAGGACCGCTACGGCACAGCAAAAACACAAGTGCAGCATCCTAGACAGAGAATTACTGTTGTGCTTGACCTTCCCCTTCCCATGTCTCCCAGTTGCCTTTTCTCTCCCAAAGGACCTGATATATGAAGACAACCGAGGCACTGAGGCACATACCTACATCCCCGTTGCACGTTCCGCAGGTCAGCAAACTCAAGTGTCTCAGGGAAATTGGGCAGGCTGCAGTCTGGCAGCAGCACCCACCGGACTACGTGCAACGCAGCAGCTTCCCTGGCTCTTTTTTGGCAAGACCACCGCAGCCACCCAGCCCTCCCAGCAAGTCTCCCCTGACCCAGTCCCTTCATCATCATCTTCTTTCCTCCTGTTACTGTTCATCCAGCCACACCACAGCTCTGCCCTGAGCGCGGGCCCTGGGAGGGGTTGTTGGTCCCAGGGCATGAGTGCTCCTCCACACAGGGCTGCTCCTGCCCACCATGCCCACCCCTCGCGCCGGCCAAACCCTGGGGCACACCACATCGAAACCCTGCAGGGCAGAGCACCACAGAGACTTTTCTGGTTGTCCTCACAGTTCCTCTACCTGTGCTCCTCTGGGGACCCTCCTCCAGACATCCTTGTGCTATAAGGTGGAAGAAAAACACTTGTTCTTCTCTGGGATTATTGCTTTTTGGTGTCAAAGCAGCACAATAACAAACTGCAGAGATGGCAGGGGCTGTGCCAAAATCGGGAGAACAGTATACCAGGAAGGAAAAAAAAAAACCAAAACCACTACAGGAGGTTAAAGGAGTGATCTTCAAAATGCCACGGTGACAAGCTAATGCCAATACACCTCTGCTTGGCTGCCTGTGCCACAGGAAGGGGGATGCTGCTTTCCCTGGCCAGGCACATCAGCGCGAGGGGAGGCAGGGCACAGGGATGGGACAAGGTGGAGGGTGGCTATGTGCCATCCCCAGGGCCAGGGGTATCCTGGCCTGGTGAGGCTGTGGGACAGGAGACCCCCAGCAACTAGTCTGAGCTGGGGTGCCAGCTTTGAATCTGTAGAGCAGGAACTGGAGGAGAAAACTGCCCAGGGCAGGGTGACACTCATGCAGGGAGCGTGTGAGAGGGGCACTTTTGCAAAGGCGATATTTAAAAGGTTCAGTGAGGCACAGGAGACAGTATGGAGAAGTCCCACTGTGGCTCACCTAAGCTGTATCCCTAAGTGGATGCCCATCACCCAGCAGCGAGACCTGAGTGCAGGCAGATCTGAGACCTTTGAGCCACCTTCGAGAGACACCGGTTGAGCTTTGCTTTCCAGGTTGCTGTGGTGGAGGAGCAGCCCTTGAAGGAGATCACCCACAGATGATCTGCCAGGAAGGTGGGAGCCCCCAGAAAAGACCCCGGGAGTTGGAAGAGCTGCAGCCCCCTTATCTACACCTCAGCTAACTCCTCCTTCCTTTTTGCCTCCCCCACACGGAAAGGGCTCACCAAGCTGGGGCATGGGCACACTCCTTGCCTGAGCCCAGCGTCACCCCTGCCCCTGCCAGCACAGCCCGGTGCCCGGCTCAGCCCGGTGCCCGGCTCCGGGCAGATGGCCACCACCAGAAAGCAGCATGCAGGGAACAGCGTTGAAATCCCACCTCGGCAGGATATTCATTTTGCAATAATAAGCTCCTTTATCTCCCTTGGCCCCAGGAATAGCTCTTAAGAGCATTAGCAAAGGAATAATCCATGTCATCTACTCGGCATTTTGAACACAAGCTCAAACGTGGTTATTGTGTCCCCAGGCTTTCGCCGAGCCCATTCATTCCCCGGTGCATGTGACGAGACTTACGACCGCCGACCCCGCGCCGCCGGCCACACTTGCGGCACGTGCTCTGTCCCCAGCTCTCCAGCGTCGGGACACATCCATCAGCGGGGAGGGGGCAGAGGGCACTGCCCTTGGCTCTTCCCACCGTCCCCCAGCCATCGTCAGCGGTGGGGCCAGGTCAAAAGCCCCAGCAGGAGAAGGCACGTGCAGTACCGGGCTTGGGCAGAGCAGAGGGGCCAGTTCAGGGTTGGTCCTGTCCAACCGGAGGGGTGCATTCCCAGCACCCATGGGGTTCGGGGAGATGGCTGTGTGTGCACCCAGGGCCAGCTCCTCTGCTCCAGCGTTACACCCTCAAACAGCCCAGCCTGCCTCAACGCTTACCCTCGTTGCACAAACAGCAAAATCCCTGCCGTCAGAAGGGGAAAGGAAAAAACCAAACCCAAATATTCACTGAGCAGGGGAGGACCCCCCCTCCTCAGCCTGTTCTCCAAGGGGAGCCAAGGAAAGCTCACTGTTTAAGAAGGATTAACTAAGAAACAGAATAGAATAAAGTAGTTTCTAAGTAAGACCATTATGAGTCACGGGAGGCTGAAACAGGTTTTCCTGAGAAAGCACGTAAATCCCCTGGAGGGAGGCCCAGAGAGGCACCAGCACAGCCAAAACCAAAAAAAGGGCACCTGGGAGGTGGATGGACAGACAGACAGAGTAGGATTAAGGTGTTCCCAGGTCCAAAGGCCCACGGAGATAACAAACCTCTCTGCCAGTGCCAGGAGGGCAGGAGCACTGCTGAGCCACCCAGAACATGAGCGAGAGGGGCTCGCGGTGCTGGGGAAGGACCGCGAGCAAAGTCCAGTCACTACGTGGCCCCACAGCTCCCCTCCTTGCTGCAGAACCCCTCAGCCACATCTCTGGGATGGGACAGGGGTTTGATTCCACCTGACATTTTTATTTCCCCTTTATGCGCTAGGTCAAATCACGCTAAGACTCTAAGACCGCTGCTTGCTTTTGCAAACAGGAGCTGCCCATGCATCCAAGGCAACATTTTAGCCCCACTCGGGCAGCCGTGCTCAGGCAAGAACATTGTCTGCAGCCACAGACCACAATCTTGGAGAGAAGCGAACAAAAACCATCCCACAGAGCCAGAGCATCTCCCTGCCAAGCTGCGAGCGCTTACAAATGTCCTCACACCCAGCTGCCAAGGCCGCTGAGTCTGTGCCAATGCGATAAATGAACAGCGGCCTGGGCTTTCACCTTTGTACCTGCAGTAATTCCCAGGACAGGCAAGGATGCAGGACAGGAGGGGTAAAGGAGACCCACAGGGTGAGGGGAGCTCTAGGGGGTGCAAGGATGGGAGAAGATGGCCACAGCAGGGGATGCTCCGAAACCTGCTGCAAAGCCCGGCTGGTCACACAGCTGGAATACTGGCCGCTGGGGAAGGAGGGCAGAGGGGCATTGCCTGGATCAAAACATCTGGGTGTTGAGTGCTTGGGCAATGCGGGGCACCTCACCTCTTCCAGGGCGCATGCACGGGGCCAGGCGGGTAGGGGCAGGTAAGAGCAACCTACAGTGCAAGAGCTGGTTGCTTCTGCAGCCCCTCCAGCTATAAAACATCACGGGCTGAAGTGACAGGCAGAGAGATGCCACACAGAGGGAACCCCAAGGAAAAGGGAAAAGAGGTTTCTCTGAGGTTCCCGCAGCAGCAAAGCTGGCAGTGTGGCTCCTATGAAACCCTTTTGATTCCTGCAGCACACATCCCACTCTGCTGCTGTTTACAGAAGGTCAGCTCTGGCAGGAGAGGAGAGATGAGCACGGAAGGGTCTGCAGCCCAGCAGTCTCAGCAGCAAGTTCCAGCGTGGAGTTTGGCAGATGGAGGAGAAGGAGGGTGCCCGACGTGTGGCTCCAGCACCCAGAGAGATGGTGACAACCAGTCCCTGCAGGAGGGAGCTGTAAAAGATGAATCCCGAGCGCTTGCTGCTTCTCCCTCCCTTTCCCACGCCTTGTTTCTCTGTGGGGCTTCGGAGCCACTCAGCTGCGCGGCTGGAGCAGGGCTGGCAGTGCTAGGAGCAGGGACGTGGGGTTTCTGACGACATGGAGGAGAGTCAAGCGCTGGGGGGAGAGCGGCTGCTAGCTTTGCTGCTCAAGGCTTAATGCCCTAAGAACCCAGCTGACTCCTGCTCAGAAGCAAAGGGAACCACAGGCACTCGGGACAGCCAGGCACCCGACAATGCTGTGCTTCCCCAAGCCATGACAGGACAAAGGTTTGGGAAATGCATCGCCCTTTGCCTGCTGCCCTGGAGCTGTCTGAGCCTTGCCTGGAGTGATGCTGCTGGGCCCAGGACCGCCTCGCCCGGGGCAGGACACGTCAGAAAGGGGCTGCCCAAGGACGCTGCCAACGGGACCGATGTGCACAGCAACATCTCAGGTACTCCAGCGAGCAATTGCTCGCCTCTCCCTCCACCGGGCTGCTTGGGGCCCCACTGTGCAGACGCACAGGGGGAAGGACACGGGATGATGGTGTGAGGGAACCTAGGGCACACGTAGGGGCTGCAGGGTTTGGCGTGGTCCTCGCAGCCACAGCGGCCTCCGTGATGCAGGAGATGTGTCACATCAGAGGCAAAGTCGCTAAGTGCAGGGAGGAAATTTAACGCTTGATTGTCTTCCTTTGGGAGTAAAGTCCACGTTAACATCTCTGCGTATCATGATGGATCAGCTCCCTGGCCAGGGAATGGGCATGCTGAACACATCCCTGTCCCCAGGGGCTGAGCTGGGACCCCTGGGAAGAAATGAGGATGGAGGTTTTTTTAAAAGCACAAATAATCTTCAAATGCTGAGGGTGATTTTTTATTTTTTAACTTAATATCCACTTCCTAGAGCAGAGCATGCACCTTTCCCCAGCAAGCGGGACACAGCGTCAGAGCTGCCGTGGGGTGACCAGAGCGGGCAGTGGCACAGAGCAGCCCATGCCATACAATTAAACACTTCACCTTGCCAAACCTTTATGAGCTATATGTTGTTTCCAAAACATCTGTTAGAAACAGTCCCCGGACCGCCTTATCCCCACATCACGACGAGGGATTGTTGGGGAAGTGCTGGACAATTTAACGGTACAACAGATCCAGTCCAGGCACGCGGGGCAGCCTCCCTGGCACTCCTGAATTTGCTCTTATAGACATCTCCACTACCTGCTAACACAGTACTGCAGGACTTGGAGAAAACATGATCTTACTCCACCCGATTTCTTTCTTGCCTGATCCTCTGGAGGAGCAGCCTACACAATCTCAGCACATGCAGAGGCAAACCAAACCCCTCTCTCGCGTGAGCTTTACTGCTCCACTCAGTAATTCCCTCAGAAGTTGTCCCTAAGCTAGATGATAGAGCACATTTCTGCCTGCAGGCTTTAAGCTTGGCTTAACTAGAGTTGATAATTTTCATTTCATTTAGGATATGGGTGCCTGTGATATCTGTTACACACAAACCTACTCCTCCACATTTTCTTCCCCTTCTGTTAGTATATCCAGAGGTTTTTTTGCAAGCACGCAGTCAGACTGGCATCCCTTTTGGAGCCTGCCTGGTTCCTGGCTCTCGCCAGGTACTAGCCGGCTGGAACAAGGATAGCACTACGGATGCCAAGGGTGCAATGCAGAAAGGATGATCTAAGCAGGATAACTGAGTAGCTCTGAACAGTTGTGGGTCACAAATCCAGAGAGAAAACTAAAGGCTGGGATGAAAAAAGTATCTCTCTGTAGCAAAGAGGAGTACTTTTATGGCTTTGAGTTCCAGCCAGTAATAGTCTCCCACAATATTGGGGTATTAAAAAATGCCTGTCCTCTTCCTTTCCCTGCTAAGGGTTGTTCTCTGCATCCGTACCTTTCCAGTCCCAATCCTGCTGTTCAGTACCGGCTCACGTTGCAAAGTTTGCAACTATAAGACTTATTTTCTAGATAAAGCCACTGGATTTCCCTACATCCCTCCTTTAGGATTAGGCATAAATAATTCCACAGATTTGCAGGACCAGCAGCCTTTTCAAAAGCATCACCAGCGGGGGGCTTTGTCACCACCTCCCCCTAACATCTTCCCTTCTCCCTCAGCACCGTGCATGGCTCTCCCCACACCGCGCTACGGATACTACTACGTGGAGAGAGGCTCGGGGGTCTCCTTGGGCTCCATCCTCGTGTACTGGTGCCAGGAGGGGTACCAGCTGGTGGGCAGCGAGAGGATCGCCTGCCTCCGCCGGGAGAGCGCTTCGTCCTGGAGCCACCCCCCGCCCCATTGCCAGGGTAAGGAGCTGACCTGTGTCTTCTTGTAGGGTTTCAGTGTGACGCAGGCGATCACCACCCGATTGCTGAACGGGGAGGGGAGGTGCAGCCACCAGACCTCGCACAGGGGTTTTCTTGCTCTGGCCAAGCCGGTGAGGGCAGGAAGAGGAGGTGAGTTGTCCCAGCCACCCCAAGAGGGGACAGCAGATGTCTAGCTGGACCTGACCTCTGGTTGTCAGCACGGTGAAATGCCACACTTCAGCAGAGTCCCTGCAACAGCATTTAATGAGCTGCATAAGGTGCGGGGAGGGTGTGTGTGCTAAAGGGCTGAATTCACCTGGCATGGGCTCAGTAGATAACCAGGCCCTTATCTGGCTCCCAGTATCTGGTACAGAAGTCAACAAGTTGGGTCAAAACCCGGTGCCAGCTTACGGCCGACGCTGGGGCACAGTCAAAAGACTCCGCAATCCCCCAGCACGTGCTGCTTATGGAAGCCCACGTGGAGCTTGTGCCAGTTGCGAATGGTCCTCATGTTTTTTGCGGCACAAGTTCATGGAGAACAAACGGCTTAACGTCAAAGGAACAGAGTTTGTTGCTTCAAAAGCTTGCTTTCACGCCCTGCGTATTGTGTGCGTCCTTGAAATAATTTCAGGAAAATTGCCCTCAAGAAAACGATGTATTTTTGCAGCAGCAAGCAAAACCACAGGAGTTGTAAATACTACACAGCTTATGCCTGAATTATATTGCTCGTGCCGGACACTGAGAATTAAAGTCCTTGGGCCGTTTCTGAAACTGGCAGACCGGTGGTAAAATAGCTGGCTAAAAAACCCCTTTGAAATGGAAAAGGTTTGCCATGCTCACTCTTGCTGCTTCTCTTTGACTTGCTCGAGATAAGCAAATCCGTTTCGTTAAGGCAGTGTCTCTTGAAGGTCAAAGTGCTTCGACCACTGGACATCCCCGCGGGTGCTTCAGCTCAGCCCCAGGAGCACCCCGGGCAGCTTGCCCTTCTAAAACAAAAACAAAAATAAAGCAATTCACTTCGTTTCAGAGCTGTAAAACCCAGTGATACACAGGGAGTATCTTTCCTTCATAAAAGTAAACACAGCAGAATGAAAGCAATGAACTCTGTTGCAACAGGGTACAGGTACTCGTGTAGTGAAACGTTCACACAGCTCCTCAGCAGACCTTGTCTTCTCGGCCCTCAACAGGGGCTTGCAGTCTGCACTTTGTAACACAGAGACAACCTGGGTGACCCAAACTTAATTGCCCCAAATAATAACCCCAAAGCTTAATTGCCCAGGGGGATGGCAGATGCCCCATCCCTGGGAGTGTTCAAGGCCAGGCTGGATGAGGCTTTGAGCAACCTGCCCTAGTGGAGGGTGTCCCTGCCCATGGCAGGGGGGTTGGAACTAGATGGGCTTTAAGGTCCCTTCCAACCCAAACCAGTCTGTGATTCCATAATTATGTCCACCAAAGTTTCCAATTTTTTTGTTTTTCATTTCACAAGCCCATTTTTCTTTCACATACTCATGCTTCCATAATCCTTTTTAACTTTTCACTTTTTTTTTATTGCCCTTTTTCACTCCCTCACCCCCCTTTTCTTCCACTTTTCTTTCCCCTTTTGCAACTTTTCCTTATTTCCCAATGTTAAGCAAAACACATGATCCATGTTAAAAAAAAAGGTTACCATCATCTCTATTTTTTATTCAGGGTCTAACACATGCTACCTGTGCTTCATACAAGGCAATCGGACATGTTATGTTTTCTGCCCCAAGTGATTATTTTACCTTAATTACCTGAAAAAACCCAACAAAAACCTTTTAATGACACCCCTCCCCCCTTAACTTTCTTGTTTATTGAGCCCGTGTGCCATCACTCCCCTTCACCATTATTTTTTGTAACGGTTATGAATAAAATAATATTATTACTGTAATTAACAGCCGCCCCGCATCCCCCGGGCATCGGCTCCCGCGCCGCCGTGGCCGCCTCGTTGCTCAGCGGAGCCGTCATCCTGGCACTCTCCGTGTCCTTCGCTGTCTGCTGCTGGCGGGACAGGGTGAGGAAGAACCAAGAGGGGTGAGTATGGAGGAGGAGGGGGTGTGAGGTAGTTTTTGAGGGGAAGGAGGGGTGTGAGGAGCAGCCGGAGCTAAGGAGAGTCACTGCTGCCATCTGCCGAGACGCACAGCCACGAGGGTTGCACCCCCTCGGGACACCCCCGCCTTCCCTACACCCACCTGCAGCGTGGGACCTCATGTTGGGGACACAGTTACATCGCTGCTCCAAAGCAGGGGGACGTTTGGCCCCGGTGGGGAAGATGAGGCTTTGGGAAGGGTCCCGGCGGGGAGGGATGCTGCTGGTGACACAGGGAAGCCCCTCCCGCAAGAAAACCTGCAGCACGTGCAGAGCTGTTGGCTCGCTGCTGGACAAAAACCCCTCCTGTAACGGCGGTGGGAATATCCCTTGTTTGAGGTCAGGTTCGGGGGGAAAGGAGGAGCATCCTCAGCAGCGAAGGCCTGGGAGAGAAGCCCCGGTGGAGAGCTGGGCTGGGCAAGCAGAGGTGCCACCAGCCAGGCCCACGCTCCCAGAGCATCTCCGCAGCATCACACCCCTGTTTTCCCAGCTTATGGTCCAGTAGGATCTCTGGCTTTGCCAGCAATGGTATCCTGGGCGAGGGATCGCAGGAGCCGACCTAGGGTGCAGTTTTAACCGAGAACCTAATTCCTTATTATGAGAAGCCCACAGGTATAAGGAGTTAAAAAAACCCACCCCAAATACCCTCTAACAGAGAACACCTCAGTCTTTCAGCAGGCATCCCTTGTCCCTCTCCCCCTGTCCTGCTCTTCCCAAACTCCAGCTGGTGCCTTGCTGGTCCAGCCTCACCACCACCTCCCCCACCCAGCCTCACCCTTTACTGCAGGACTGAAACAGCCTGGGTGCTTTCCTCTGGGGATGGAGGGAGGGAATAAAACCACTGGGTGCCAACCTTAGTTTAGGGCACAAACATGTCAAACCTTTCTGGGGGAAAACAGCCAGCCCACAAAGCGCAAGGAAAGCATCTGCACGGGCATCTCTCCATCTTGCAGGCAGCAGCACAGGAAGAAAGTCAGAGGAGGATGGAAACGTGACCCCGCTGCCCCAGAGAGGGGGAGGAATGCTTTTGGGAGACTGAAGCACTACCACCGACGCGATTACCACCTCTCGGCCCTCTCCAGCTCAGTGTTCCCGGGGGCGTTCGCAGGCTGCAATAACCCGGCTTTCCAAAGGTATGGCTCAGCACCCCCACTGGCACTGACCCCCCAGCTCCTCGTGCCAGGGCAAGAGCCACTCCCAGGCTACCTGGAGACAGGAGCAAAAGCCCACATCGTTTGGGCAGTGGATCTCCTACCTCACCCTCTTGCATGCTCCCCACCTAGCACCTACCAGCACGGAAAACTTCACACCCGCCTTTTTCCAAGGGGCAGGTGAGCCAGAGGTCTCACCCCTTTGCTCTGCCTGGGCTGTGGGCTCCCATCAGTGCTGCATCCCATCTGAATACCCCCTCTCTCTCTCTCTCTCCCCTTTACCAGGAGCCCCGAGAACCTGCCAAAGCTGCCCCTGCAAAGCTGGCACCCCACAGCGCAGGTCTTGCCCCACACACCGCCCATCGCTGCCCTGCCCAGCCGGCCGCCCCACGCCATACAGCTCCCTGCCAGGCCCTGCCCGGCCGACCTCCCCAGGGACCTGCTCCCCCTCTACTACAGAAGCTGTGAGGAACAGCAGCTCTTCAACAAGTTCATGAGACCCGTTTGAAAATGTAAACTGCCATTTCACTTTTCTCCCTTTCCTTTTTTTTTTTCCCCTTTTAACACCATCAGTTCCTTGACACTGCAGAGCTCAGGAAGGAATTTCACAAGAGCCAATTACTGCACTTGAGTTTTCAAATGGACAAAATGTGACACTTTGTGTTGAAAGGGTTTGTTTTTTTTTTTTTATATAACCCTTTTATTCCAGCCCCCCTCCCTGCCATGTCCAGGCGTGCACATTTCAAATGGGAGTTCCCAGGTTACAAGCCTCTCAACGGATCGTTTCGGTGAGATGCATACAGCCAAGTCTGAGCAGCTCCGGCGTAACCTGCAGGCTCAGCAGGGGCAGACTTTCAGGTTTTAAACGCAAGAGTCTGATTTTCTGTTTAGGGCTCTCTTAAAGGCTGCAAGTGAAGACAGCCAGTTAGCAGGCACAAGGAATCTATGGCATTCGAGAATTGGAAGCGTTTACAATTCACTGCAGTCGCATGCGGGCTGAGATTTGAAGGGGTTTTGTTGTTCGGAACTCACCGTATCCTCCCATTTCTACACAACCTTAGACTTGCAAGATGCAGCGACAAGTGTGCAAGGATAGCCAGTCAAGAGGAAAACAGGAATTTATCTTCAATACAAAGCACAAAAAAACCCCAAACGAACCACAAAACATCAAGACCCAACAAAACCCAAAACCACTTGGGGTTTTTCATCCCTTCTCTCCTGCGGTAGAAATTTGCATCAGGTGTATCGGGACCTACAGCAGCACCCGAAGAGCTAGCCTAAGCGCCATCATTTGCATTTGGAAAGCAAGGACACCCACATTTCTGCCCAGGCTTTCCTAGGTGGAAACACAGGGGGGCAATTCCAGGCAGCGCACGCAGAGCCCGGCCAGCAGGTTGGGACACCTCGGTCCCCTGTTCGCGCTGCAGGACCGACCTGTGCCTACACAGGCACACGGGTTTGTCGAGTACCACGGCCTCGCGTGTGTGCAGAGATGCTGTTTATCTCGGGAGGCGTCAAGGTGTTACTCAGAAGAGGTGCTGGCCGCCCCAGGGGCTGCTGCGTGCACGGGGCAAGGAACAAGAACGTCACCAGGTCGTGAACCCCCTGAATCGTGAAAAAGATTCTGCTACAAAGGCTGGGAGTGGTAGTCTGCTGACTTCACTTCCATCAACATTTGCATCACATTTCAAGGAAAGAAGCCTTAAAAGATGCAATGTAGCACATTTTTGTGATAAAGGCAAGACCTACCTGTAGATGTCTGGGAAACAGTGCCGCTTCTCCCTGGAAAGAGGGGTAGGGACACTGGTTTTTCTACTTCTAATAATAATAATAAAGGAATGTCTTCCCTATTCCACTTCCTCTGTTTTCTTTTCACATCACCAGGCTACAGAAAGAGTGCTTGGGGGATGGCTTTTGATGGGGAGGGAGCAGGTAGTAAAGCTTTAACAGATCCCTTGCGAAAGACAAGACACCTGCAGTGGCCATTCACCAGCAACTGCACGATGAGAGGGAAAACACCTTCCCTTCTCCTGTGACAGCCGCAGCTGTAGGAAGGACAGGAAAAACAAGACCCGCTCTCCTTTCCCCTCAGCTCACTTTCTAACCTTACCGTTTTCTCCTCCCGCTTTGGGAGATTTTTCTTATCTCGCCAAAATAGGTTTCATGGCCGGGCATTCAGCCCAGGATCTGCCTGGCAAACAGCACTGCCCAATTTCTTGTTCTTCTAGGAAGGAGTTGTCTTGTTAAGAGATGAAACCAGGAAAAAAATGGAAGGGGAACAAGAGGACAGGACTGAAATTTTTTGTATCTGTTCCTAGTCCCTGTCATGTGTTAACAAGAGACCCCTCACGGCAATCTCCCCTCTCTGCAAGGAGATTTTTGTGCAAGAAATACATTTCAGGATACAGAGTTTGCTGCTCCCTGGATACAAGTAAGGCTTTAAACCCAAAAGTGGGATTTTTCTGCTACGTAATATTAGAGATTGACACCTGCTTTCACTGCAAACTGAACTGACGCATTTTAGTTATCAAAGTCTTTTGCCAGGCATGCCCAGAAAGATGCTGATTTTGAAGCATCTTATCAAAAGGTTGGCATTTTCAATAAAACACTGCCACGGTAGCTTTTTTATACAGAGAAAAATGTCAACTTGAAGCAAGCATTTTATCTAACTGATATTTAAAAAATGAGTTAATTGACAAAATTCAAGTGTTTCCTGGGGGTAACATTGCCCTGATAATTTTGTGTGTGTATGTGTGCAAAGTTAAGCTTTCTAGCACAGCTGAATCCCAAAGCCTTGGCAGACTTAGCCCAGTTCCTCCAGCAGGGAGTAACACAGCCAGGTCTTCCTCAAAAGTAATCTCAAGCTTGCAGGAGACGGAAACCAATGGATGACAGACAGGTTAAGGGCAGGAAACCCAGCTCTAACACGAGTTTCCCCCTGCCAAACCCTTCGTCTTCGCCTCAGTTCCTTCTCCCCTCAGACCAGCCCGGCAAAGAGCCGAGTTCAGGTTGTGAAGAGCCACACTCAGCTTCACCCCAGGGAAGACACCAGCAGCAAGGCAACAGGAAGCACCGTTTGGACGTATCTGCCAAAAGAGGAAGGGGAGGGAAGGTAACTATGGAGAAGACTTTAGCAGTTTGTAAATTGGAAGAAACAAGCCTCACAAGCCTATAATCCCACACACTCTGACCATATCACTCAGCAGCTCCCCTTGGACCAACATCTACCCAACCCTTCTTCACCAGAAGGGCATGAGGTGTTGCCCTCCCCGTTTTCCTCCTGCAGACCACCAGAGAAAATCCAGCTTTCTCCACCCAAGAAATAGGGTTTCCAGCTCTCAAAGATCCTGGCTACAACCAAAGCCGAGAAGTTTATTTGTAATGTTTTAAGTAATATCCAATGCAAAATCCATTATATAACACATTCCTGTTTATTTTTTTGTTTAAATAAAATGCATGCCATATCCCGTAGAAAGGTGGGCCCTGGAACTGGAGCAAACCACCTGAAGATGGACGGAGATGGCTGCAAGGTCGGCTCATGGCCAGTTTGAGGCCCAGGCAAACTTCACAAGCAGTTGATCACTGCTCAGTGTCTGAACAAAGAGAAAACACCCTCTTTGTTTAAAAAAAACAAAAACCAAACCCAAACCAAAACACCAACACACAGGATTTTAAGCTTCAGACTCAATGCTGGAAACCTCACTCAGGTTTTTTTAGATTAGAAAGACCTGGACAAGTTTTGGTGACAACCTTCAATTCTTCAGTGAAGCTCAGCGTACCAGCCTCCTAGGGCTGTCAGCACTGACAGAGCAGGGTTCAGCCCCTCTCTGAAGATCTGGGCAAGGTTAATGCTGGGACCTGAGGATTCAAATGCTAAAGCCATGAAACTCCAAAAAGATATTCATTGTGATCTTGAAAAGAACGGTGACCCTCTGCCCGTACAAGCTGTCAAGACTGCTGTTTTTAAGTGTCGCTGTGCCAGCAGGAAGAGGAGCGAGCTGAGTGAGTCCCATCCCCTCTCCAGGCATCTCTGAAATGGAGAGGGATTTGTCAAATATACAGATCTGAGGACTGGGGGAAAGAAATCGTAATCTAGAGAGGTTTCGCAGGAGAAAGAAACAGTAACTGGCAATGGCTGCACCCCACTGAAAGACCCACCACATGTTGTGGGGGGTGGGCTCCCCACGAACACCACAGGTCAGGCAGATCACTCACCCATTGGATTAACAAGGGCATTTTATACGGTTTCCTCCACCGTGACACCACCTCAGTTCAAACAACTTACTACACCTAGTACCACTGCACCAATACTGCCCTAAACCAGCACTTTCCATCAGCAAAGCCAGTAACAAATCTGCTGCTTCCAGGATCACGCAACTCACCTCAAACCCCCACCATGCCGAAGCTCGGGCTCCTGCCTCCCCACAAGCGGCTCTTGCTCCCTGTACGTGCACGGCAAGAACTTCGTTTGGCCATTTCCATCTCCGGAGCCTTGACTTTGCCAGAGACACAACAGCGGTAAGTCTGGGGCAAAGGCAAACCCCAGACAAAACAGGAAGATGAAGACCTTGCTTACCACCACCAGTGCTCTCACACGTAGATCAGAGTGCACTCAGGCCACACCATTTCTTATGCTATATCCCAAAGCTACAATAATACTTCACCTCTTTCCTCCTTTGCAGCTTTGTTTACAGCAAAATCCATAAATAGGAAAGGATCCGAGAGCTCTGTCCCATCAGTGGAATGTCTCAAAGTAAGAGTAAAAAGAGAGAGGCTGTGATCTGGGAGAAGAGGAAGGAGCACAAGTTCTTACAGTTACTGCGTCCACACTCAACGCCAACACCTGCTAATAAATCAGCGAAGCAGAAAGCACTACAATAGCTAGCAGTACAGAAACACACTGCTGGGAGATGCAAGGCAACAACTGCTCCCAACAGACAGACATTCGTGTCAAACGGCCCTTCACATTCCTTGCTTTGCATGCACGCTAAACGTTCCTGTCACTAGCAGCTGGACTGGAGGAGAGTTCATTCCCTACAAGAAGTTAAAAAGGCCAACAACCCCTTCGAGTAGGGCTGCTGACATCTCCAGTCCCCTCAACCCTGCGAGTATGGTGCCACCTCTCAGTGTTCCTTGACACCTCCGTTCCGAGCACTAGGTTTTTGTTCCAGCACAGATCTTTCCCAGGAGGGAGCTGGTCCCAGGCAACTCAGTACCTGCCACAGCAGTGGCTTTACCTATGCTGGAGACCAGTCTCAGCTCCTTGTAACATAAGGCAACTTCCATGCGTCCTGAGGAGAGGGACTAACAAGAAGCACCTGGGTGACTGTTCCACAACCTTTTCTAAGCTCTCTTGCAAGGGTGAGGGAGGAAATTGGTGCATGTCTATGATTAAATGAGCATCTCGGATAAAAACTTTTTGGAGGACAGAGTCTATAATAGAGGGAAGGAAAACAAAAATTACAAGCTCAGGAACTAGAGTACAAACTGCTTAACTCCATGATTAAAAACCATCATGGAAGTTGGCAGTGGTGTCTCAGGTAGAGCTGGAGCAGCCCTGTCAAGCACCACATTCATAAGGGCACATACCTGCCCACACTTGCCTTGCGAGCAGGAAATGGAAGATCTAGAAGGAATTCACGCGATGGCTCTTCACCTGACCTAGAAAGCAGCATACTCCTAGCTGTACCCCAGAGAAACACCATCGCCTCACTAGCTAACCAAAGGGGCCAGGAACCCTTAGTGTCAGCCCAGCACTGCTGACCCCCAAATCACGCTTGAACTGCAAGCACGACACAACTTCTTGTACCAACACGCTCGTGGCTAGGAACTCCCTCCCTTCCCTCAACACACCTTCATGTTACACAGCTGGAACCTGGTCCAGCCTCTCCCAATTCCGTCTCTGCCAGGCACCATCCACTGCACGTGCTGCTAATCCCGGGTCGCCAGCCTTTCAGTCAAGCACTGCTCTTGGCTCGAGGCAAGGAAGGGCTGCACAAGTCCGTAACACATAAAACGGCCGCAGACCATGCACTGAGATGAAGACATGGACAAAGACAACACATGGATGCTCTCCTTTGAAGAAATGCTCCTGTACAGAACTCCTTGTTGCGGAACAGCCCATCAACAACTGCCGGAGAAACTAACAGAGTTTATTTCAGGGAGGGGAGCACTCCCCGCAGTGCTTCTCCCTCCACCCTCAGCAGTGATGGGGGGCCTGCGCAGGGGCTGACTGGGTGCTTGCTCAAACAGCCTGCACCTTCTCCCGGGTAACCAGGGCACAGCCCGCATTTGCGGCGACAGTGCCAGTCCAGAAAGGGCACACACAGCACTACACGGCAACACAGGTACAAGAGCAAAAGCAGACGATGGCCAACAAGCCACGTGTCACAAAGCAGCGTGTTGAGTCACTTTACACAGATCTAATGCCTGGTTTCCCCTGTCCAGAGACAGATTAGGAGTTGCTCCCACTCCCCGCACCGTGAAAGGTCAGTCCCTCCCACCCGTGAGGTGCCCACAGCTCAGCCCTGCGAACTCCCTGCCTTGCCCCTGCCAGCAGCAAACATTTTAGGAGGGAAGCCAGCCGAACGAGGCAGCTCAAGCCAGGCGAAAAAATCCTTCTGCACAGGCACCTCTGGGATTTCAGGCTCTGCCACCCTCGCAAGCTACATCAACGCAGCACCCCAGTCACCAGGTTGCTGGTTTTAAGTATCTCTGGCTGGAGGCGCAAGAGCTTGTTAGAGACCTCCTGTCTGTTAAGAGCTCTCCATCCCCTGTTGCGCAGTGACAGTATTTTATGCCTTTAAGCGAGGATGCCGAGAGAAACGGGGAGTTGTAACCAGAATCCTCTGCCACACCTCCAGACACAGCGCCTGCCGCCTGTCCCAAGCGCCAAGGCATTTAATTCAGGAAGTACAGACAAGTATTTCATGCTGCAGATTGAAAAGGACAGCACCAATAAAGATTAGAGGCGGGCAGCCTCTAGCTACTGCCACCCGTAAAGACAGAACCCCTTCAAAAATATCAAGTGTGCATGCTTTTCCCAGCCCTCCATACAGAAGTCACCACGCAAAGCAATATCCCCATGAAAGTAGCTCCAGTTCAGACAAACAGGAACATACCAAACGACCAATGACATATGGTTTTACCAGATGAGTAATTACAAACCCAAGTTTAAAAAAAACACCAAAAAGGCAAACATGAATTCATCATCAAGTTTTCTGTTTTATTTAAGATTTTAGTTTTAATTCTGAAGAAAGAGGTACATTTCCTTGGTTTTAGTTTTAGCATCAGGTTATAACCATGTTTGTTTCTTTTTTCCTGTCTTTTCAATACTGCACAAACGTCCAGAAACTACAGAGTTAAGTAAAAGCTGCAGGCAGAGGAGGTCAGAGGTTGCTCCTGATGGTGATCATGTGGCCCCAATGCAGTGCTATCCCAGAGTGCCCTAATCAGGTGAATCTTTGTTTTTTTTTTCAAAAAAAAGAAAGAGAGACTGACAGAGGAGACAGAAAGACTGAAGTAAATATCACTCGTGTTTCAGCTGCTTAGAATTATATTATGTATACGCTAGGTATTAAATCTGTGAATACTTTTAAAACATTAAAGTTTACTTTAAATCTAAAGCCAAAATTAAAGAAAAATCTTATTCTCCCCTCTTTAAACCACTCTTCAGCAACATGCCAGTTACTCATAGCTATAAGTGTTTTGTCTTTCAACACACTTCAGGTCAAACTCTTACTGGCTGACACAATAAAATCCCCCTCTTAAAAAAACCAACTTAGCAATTTCCCTGTGTAGTGCCACACTGAATGCAAAAATAAATGCTGGGCCACTGCTTGCCCCACGTTTAGTAACTTCATTTAAATTAAATACCTTTTCCATGTTTCTGCATTTGATTCTGCATTGCATTTCTTCCCCTGCTGCAGACTGATGCTTTTCCATAGGCAAATACTCATGTGCAAAAGACGTAAGACAGTAATATTCTCCTTAAGCATTGAGACTGAATTTTGATTTCTCTCTCTCTTTTTTTTTTTTCCTTAGAATGGTTAGAAAATATTTCAAACAGTGTATTTTAAACACTGGCTCAGCGGAAACTTAACGAAAAGATATGGTCATGACCCTGTGATGGCATTGCATTTGGGGTGGGAGTTTGATCAGGAACTGGATTCTTCAGAAAAAAAGATATGACAGGGAACAGTAGGTGGGCATGGGGAGGAGTCAGGGTGGGACACTTCCTGCACTTCTAATGTTTTGGGTTTTATTTTTCTTTTTTTTCTTTTTCCTCCTTCCCTAATGACGATCCAGCGCTGAGCTCTGTAGTAGATCTGTGGGGGTTTTACTGGGGGGTCTGAAGGCTGTCTGAAAGCCTGGGGGTGGGGAATGGAAGCTGGTGGGGTTTGAAGGAGGAGAGTAGGGATTCCAACTGGCTCTGTGCAGAGGGATCTGTGTGCCGAAGGGGTTACTGTGGTGCGTCTGTGATGGCGCTGCACTGGGGCCGTCCACCTCTGTGAGGGCCTGAAGAGATTTTAGCCAATGTGGAGGATTGTCATCTTGAAGGGTGTCTAAACTGTTTCCTGTGGAGGCTGGGATACCTATGAAGAGAAGAAAAAAAAACAGGGATACAGGCAAGTCAGAGCAGAAGCGATAAGCTGAGCACGAAGGAGGTCAATTTAACCTAACAAAAAGCAACAGTGAGAAAACATGATTAGTTTGTACAGAGAATGCATTTTCCATTGGTGTAACAACCCTGCCCACAACACATTTAACATTAAGTCCAGTGAAGAGAAAGTTCCCCCTCAGAGCACTCCTTCAAAAAACACACATTTTCTATCAAACATCCTGCACACAAGGACTGCATCCCTGTTGACGTGACCTTACCACACCACACCACCAGTACACTGCATGCTTCGCCTCCTACTCTGCCTACGTGCATCATGCTTCAGCCTCTCTAACAGGGAAACACAACCAGACAGCCTTATAAAAGAGAGCTTTATAAACAAGTGGAGTATGTCCCTTTTTAAATAACAAAGTCCAGTGAATGCCTTCAGTGCCTCAGGACCAGCGCACACGTACCGGACACGCCAGCCAGCAGAAGGGACACCTACGTTGACCCTATAGGTAAGGGCTGATCTGCCTGACTGCCTGCAAACGGTCCCGGGCATGCATTGCAAAGGCCTACGTGATGCTTCGTTACACCTAGCGGTTCCACAGAAATTCCTGGACCCTTGAGATTTTGTGGATGGAAGCTGGAAGAGACCACCGCATACTGACTTTTTCTTTTTTCTTTTTTTTCCAGATGTAAATCAGTTTGTGCCAAATACCCATTTGATGGTTTGCCAGCGGAGCTGAAGGAGTGAGAAACGGTTACCTGTGATGATTGCGGGGTCCATCCAGCTGCCAGGGCTGTCCCAATTCAGGCTGTCGGTGGTGGCAGTGTTGGACGTTGGTACACTGTGGTTGGCGTTGGAGGGGGAAGAAGCATTGGGCAGTCCACCAAAGTTGATGTTAATGTTCGGTAGAAGTGCCCTTAGCCCGTCCTGCCATTCCTTCATATTTAAACTCTCTACAGAACTGCTGTTGTCTGGGAGATTTATCAACAAAAAAAAAATGAAAGATAAAAAAATAAAAAGCTGAAGTTAGAAACAGATGTCCTTCTTTGGTGGGGTATGGGATTTTGTTTTTATTTTTAAACTAAGCATTTAATACTTTCCCTATCCAAAAATTGTGGTCAATGTTTATATGATTGATGAATTACTCAGAGAGGCTGGCAGGTTTTAAACCAAGTGTAAGGGAGTGGGAGAAAGATTTAACTCCTCCCCCAGCTGATATTTCCCCAGTTTTTTCAGTTCAGAGACTCAAATAATCAAGGGCACAGTGGCCTTCCTTCTACTATTAATAGGGGAAAACCTACCAGATCCTTTATGCGAATACCTCTGTTGCAAGCTAGATAACCCAATTTGGCTGCTTTATTAACGGGCAGCAGGCTCGAAAAGGTTGTTTCTCTGAAGTACACTAAAATGAAGAAAGGCTAGGTAGGGCTTTGCAATAGAAACCGAACATGAGGAACCAGGGAGGTGGAGGATCACAGAAGTTTTGTTTTGTTCTAGCTCGCTCATTCACAGCCCTACAGATGTTCTTCCGAAGGAAATGGTAATAAAGTTCTCATGAAGTTGGAGGGAGCGCAATTTCCTCTTGCAGTTGAAGAACAGTAGTGAAAATTCTTTAGAGACTTCTCAGAATAATTCCCGACACAGCAACATCCTCAAAGCTTTGGTTAGAGGCAAACAAGCTGGACACCGAAACACTCAAGTCTCAACTATTTGCCTAAGTATGTCAGGGCATGTATTGAAAAAGGACAACAGGATAACACGGCTATTAGCACTACAGCAAGTGAGCCCTGAACAAAAATGTTAAACCATGCTATCTAGAACAGGCCATCAGGTTCTATGATCCATCTCCTGCTATAGGTTATGTCAAAGCAAAACGACCCAAACATGAGCATGCTAGTATTTACCAGCCAATACAGAAAGTCATACTTGATAAACTTGTAGTCAAATATATTTGAAAGAGTTGGGTAATATATTGGCAGCACGCTCTCTGAGTAAGCCTTTTAATTTTTAACCCACCTCCACCTGTCCTAATTGAAGAAAGGACCTTGATGTCCATCAGAAGTGTTACAGTGAGAGATGTAATACTACTACTTCATCAACAACACGAGATTAAGCCTTCGTGGAAAGGTCAAAGGCTATTGCTAACATGCAGCTCTACGTTGGAGAGTGAAGAAAGCAGTCTCGTCTGCTATCAAAGCCTGCCGTGGCCATTTTCATAAAACTGAATGCTCAGAAAGAACTGATGTCTTCAGCAATCACCTCTTGGCAACCAGAGGGGGGAAAAAAAAAACCCCCAAGTTCTTGAAATCCTGTGCTTTCATCCAGAACTTGCCTTCGCCAGGCCAGAGCTTTTTTAGAATAAACTTGGTAAGATTCTGCTTCTGTACAGAATTACAGTAAGCAAATAGATCACAAATCACAGCAAGTCATCCCTCAGTCCGTGTCACCAACTTCACTTCGAAACAAATTACTATGTAAATCCACTACACCCACTTTGCCTCTGCTGGCTGCTGGAGCAATGCCTTCATTTCTAACCCCCTGCATGCCTAATGCACCTGTTGTACCACAGGCATGCATCTGCATGCGAAATCATCCCCACGTAGCAGGATGGCAGCTGCCACCTCGAATGTCCACAGCCAGACAGACTGATGCTGCTCATGGAGCCTGGACAGGGGTAACAGCACATGTGGCAAGAGCATACTAGGAAAGCCATCCTCTGTGCCTGGGCAAGTTTGCAGGATACATTTGACCACAGATTCCGGCAGGTTATACAGTCAACTGCTGTTAAGCCCCCGCTCGCTGGCTGAGGCTGGGGAATCTCTCTTCCGCAGAGATTACAGTGTGAGGTACCTCCATGGGGACGGCAGACAATTCCTAAGAATTCCCATAAGCAAGGTCAAAAATCAGGTAGTGGAAGTAAACCCTGAAGCCTGCCCATTACTATGTGCATCACGTTACATCTAAAGATTTTTAAGTTTTTTTTAAGGAAAAAACCAGCAGTAACAGAACTGCAGCTCTGCATCAAGCAAGTAACCTAAGCTCAGCGTTTTAGTAACGCCTTAGCACTCAGAGGCAATCAAGGCTCCAGACATCAGTGTGACTGTACCCACACACTGTGCAGCTACGTACTCTGTGGGGCCTGGCGTACAGGCTGCTCCGGGTGAAAAACCAGCAGGCTTATCAGCGATTTGCTCCGTGTGTTCAGCACCGAGCCATAGTGCGTACAACTGCCTTTTGGTAGTGTAAATCAGATCTGCTTCCTCTTCGCTCCAGAGCTCCCACCTCTTTCTTTGCAAAACTAATACACACAGTAAACAGCATTAGAGTTTGATGCAACATATTTTTCATTCAAACTTATGAAGAACTTTTTTTAAAAAAAAACCAAAATCTAGCTATAGGATCCTGGGGTTACTAAAAAAATCAAAAATATGAAAATAGTCAAATATCCTTGACAGATATTTGCTCACAAGCCTCTTGAACATCCATAAGCTTATTTGAGACAAGTTCCAAACTCGTTTTTTGGAACAAAAGTAGTCAATTCACCACCACAGAAATAACTGTGCAACATATTCTGTCTGGGACACCATTAGTTTCCACTTTATTTTCCCACTGCTGCTTCCAACTGCTTGTTCAAAGAAATGCGGTTGTTTAATTACCCGCTTCTACTACACGGCAAAAAGCACACACACAAGATGCTTACTACGACCACGCATGACTGAACATACTGCGAGCTGGGCATCTGCAAGCTCATAATCACCTTAATCACGGGCATTACTAATCCCCAATATGCCCTCAAAGCTCATGGACAAGAAAGTAAACATGTAGTAAACTACACACCTGCAACACATCATTGAGGAAGTCTAATGAAAACAAAGCCATAAAAGGAGTGGGCTAAGAAAATAAATAGAGTATGGCATCAAGCCATCTTGGGCTAAGAAAACAGGCATATTTTTGCCATGTTATTCTCTGCTTAAAAAAAAAAAGACATAATACAGCATACGTAAGAGCCCAGAAAGATAGCAAACAGCTGAGATTCAAGCTTTTTATGGAACGGAAAAGGCTAGCACTGTTTGGTGAGCAGACGTTCACGTGTGAGGCAGGCATAGTGCCCCACTGCTGTGTACCCTCCCTAACACAGAGCAAATGAAAACAAGAAATTGAGGAAGGCTGTCCTTCATCTCTACTGTCAGTACAAAATCCACTTGGAATTACTGAAGCCAAGAGATGAAAGGCCTAAAAGGCTTCAGTAGCTATAAAACCTGTATTGTTTGCTAGCAATAAGCAAGTTTGTGTGTAAAATCTTGCACTCCTGGGTATTAAAGTGACAAAACTGAGAATTTCAAAGCATTTAGTCTTCCCCAGACAGCTGGGTTTGTGGGGCTGAAAGGCAAGCTACAACAAAACCACTGCACTGACACCAAGAAAAAGCAAGTAGCACATTACTCAGGGCATCTATTAGAGGGTTTTGCAGCTTGGCTAATAAACACACAGAATAAAAAAACCCCACCCAAACATGACCAAAGTTTCACAGCTTGGTCAGACTCCCAGCCTCTAGGAAGAAATACTGCAATTAAACTGTTTTTGTAATATGGGAGCTGTTAAGGGATTCACATGGATGAAGGGGTTAAAGTAGATAGGATCAACAGAGTGCAAGGCTCTGACACCCCCTGCACTGCTCTTCAAGGCCTCGGTTTCTGGCTATAATAGGCAAAACACCTTGTTAAAAATACCTCCTGATACAATCCAGTAGATCAGCAATCTCTGGGCACCATACAGCGATACCCAAACTAAACAGTTAAATCAGCATGTCTGTGCTGGAGTCTGACAAGTCTTAAACAAGGCCTAACATGAAAAGACAAGTCCATCCCTGAAGCAGGGGTGACTTCCACCACCTGAAGAAAAAAAAAAAAACCAAAGGATCTTCAGGAGAAATTCATCCCTCAGCTAGTTTGTCCTTGTCAATTAATCCTATGCTTCACCATGAAGCTAGTACTGTAGTTAAGAATGAGCAAAGGAAGGCTTTCAGTTAATACAGATCTGTTAAAAAGGGCATTTGCCCATTATCTTTCCCTACTTCCAAACTTCATTGGTTGAAAGGAGTAATTTTTTGACTAGCTAGCAGAATTGTCAGTTGGACATCACCACCCAGGGACATGAGAACCCACTCCTTCCCTCTCAAAAAGGAGCGGAAACACTGCCTCTTGAAACAGCCTCATCCTAATTTAAAGCAGTATGTCCACGGACAGTGGGAAAACAGATGAAAAGTTAAAACTCTCTTGGCTGCAGTGAAAAGATTTCACACACCAAGATAAATGGGAGATTCCTCCCCCCATGCCCTGGCCTTGCCTCTGGGGCAAGAGAATTACCTGGTGAAGTGCCACTGAAAGCACCTCTGTTCATGTCTTTCAGTCTGCTTGGCAGGAGACAAACCCACTAAAACCAATGTCCTACAGGGACCAGACCACTTCAAATCACTGCCCCAATTCTGATACAAGTCTATGAACAAATCCGTATCAAAATTCACATAGTACATGCTTAAATAAATATGACTAATAGCAAAGACAAGACCATCACATTAAGTAAATGTAATGCAAGCATAGTTCTTTGCCAGTATTATATTCCAAGCTATTAACAAGGGCCTGATTTGGTACTAATTGTGTAAAATACCATTATGCCAGGAGTCCTAAATATTCTAGTCCTGCTGAAAAGCGAGGAGTTCTGTAAATCTAGGTTGCAGTTATTTCTTTTTTTCAAGAGCCCATCAGTATGCCATGTGTGTGGCCAAGGCACACAACAGTGCTACAGAAAAGCTTCAAATAAGCAAAAGAAATTCAGAGGAAACCCACCACATGAGAGAAAAATAAACTTATTAGTAACATCACACACCTGACTCTGCATAGCAGCAACGAAAGCAAAGAGACCACCAAGGTGTATTTAGTAATAAAATGGTTATAGCAGTGACCTGCTTGTAAGAAGGCCCTTGTGACATTTTCAAGGACACTGTATAGTAAGTCAGTTTTGAAGTCTTGGCGAGACAACCAGAATGACAAAGTTGCCACCCAGGGCAGGAAGAAAAAGAGGGAAAATGAAAAAATGAATCGGAAAGACTACCTTCACCAGGAGTCTTTCAACTCCATTAGAAACAAATGAGGCCACCAGAAAAGCACTCCCTTTGCAGTGACATTCCTGTTAGTCCCAGCCTGAGGTTTGTGCTACCAATTTCACAGGCACCACAGTCCGTGCTTTCCATGAAAACAGCCTGTTACCCTGTTCCAAGTGGTGGCTGGGACTTCTGTTTTCATATCAAAATGAAACGGATACAATTAGTACAATACTGATATTTTTATTCTGAAAAAAAGTTGTCCAATATTTCACTCTGAGGGGGAAAGAGGAGAGGATTGTTTGCCACATCCTAAAATGAAACGAACCCTCTCATGTTGGATAAACTCAAAAGCCTTTCATTCAAAGCTTATATATGTAACCATCAACAACACAATTATGATAAAAACTGTACCTGTGTCACTTTAATATGACTAACAAGCTTGTTTGCTCATGGCATTTTGAAAACTGTGAGTAAAATCTCATCTAAACTGCTACGGTCTGAAGCACTTCACTCTCAGACTTCCCTGATTCTGTGTATCTGATTTCTAGGAATCCCATGCTGTTTGAACCAAACGATGAAGTTTCACCCATTCACAAAGGCCTGAGAACACTACTGGCAGATAAATGAACTTGTCCACATTTAAACAGCAGCGCTGCCCATCAGGAATACAAGCAGTCACTTCGTATTAGGGTGATATCAAATGACAAGAACATAGAGCTGTTTGAAGAGAACATTTAAAAACCTCACTGACGTTCTCTATACACAGGAAGCAACTTGGCAGTCCATAAGAACAGCTAAGTGGCATTCCACAGCATGGGTTTTAAATGACAGTCTCATGGTCACAAGCTCTAAGATGCAGGGAAACAAAAAAGTATACGCATAAATGCACATGTACGTATATGTACATACACATACCTACAAATTGACTTCAAGAGACACCAGTCCACACACAGCTTTAAAATAACGCAAGTAAAGCAGCCATTATCTTGATTCCACATTGATTCCTATGGCTACATTAATTCCATATGTACCCACTTTAAAAGATAGCTGTGTAAATCAAAAACACTGTTTTTCAATTTAAAAATAAATCAAGAGCAACTTCACATGTCAGTAAGCCAAACTATCAAGCAGAAGAGGAATATATCAAATTCTAAAGTATACACCTCAAAGGGAAAAATAAGTTATTTAGAATAATTTCCCTTTTTGATGAAGATCTGACAGTACAACTTTTAAGTTCTCTGTGACTAAGTACACATTAAGAGCCAGAAAATTTAGTTTTCAGGGGAAATCCCTTCTACAAACATCAATGAGGGGACAGCTCATCTTAAATATTCAGTAGGAAGATTCATATTTGCTTGTATGAACAGTGTCAGAATTTTATTAGAAAAGCAATTTTACATTAAGTATTCTGGAAAGTTCTTATGATTGACTTATACTTACAATGGCTCGAGAGACCAAATCTAATAATTATAGCAGCCAGCCAGCCAATTTTAAGCTATAAGTAAATTTCAAATTGAGATTTTAACATGCTCTGAAAAACATGCTTGACTTCATATCAGATGTTTCCACAGCATCCCATAATTTAATACTGGCTTTTATTGCTAAAGATGTCTAGTGGTCAAGTACAGGAGTTCAATCAAGTTGGGACCCACTGTACTGCCTACAAAAAAGACAGTATATTCTGTAATGCTTTAGTCAATAACATCTTTCATGTGAACTAATGAGACACTTCTCATCCAAAAAAAGGACCCCGTAAAAAATAGTCAGTTCTTGGCACTGATATTATTAACATAAATCAAAACTGAGTGCACAAAGACTGTTAAGTTACTGACTGAATCCTACAAGCAGTTTGATTAAAAAGCTCAGAAAGACATGCAATTCCATTCATCTGAGAAAACAAAGTTCATTTTAAGCTAAGTATACCTGCTGCTTACTCTCAGATCCTGCATCAGGGTTCAAGCTCACCGGGTTAGCTTATCTGTCAATAAAAAACCTTTGACCTTAAAAGAAAAACTTGTGTGTACAAGTGTACTTGTGGGTACATGCATAGATAGATGCATAAATAAAAGCAAAACACATGGAATTTGCCCTATGGCCAATGCAATAACTAGAATTGGCAAAGTAAAATTAGATCTTCAAAACTCTATCAGTAATTACAAAGAACCTATCTAGTTATGAAGGTTCTGGGCGTACCCAACCAATCCTCTGATCAAGGCTGAGTCCAGCATTAGCACAGTGAATGCATGCTCTGAGAAATTATAAACTCGTTGTTAATTTTCCACATCTGTAACAATTAAGTCTTACATGTATCTGTAGATATTTCAATCATTCTGTGGGAAGATTAGATAAACTACAAGAAAGCTGAGAAGAAAAACAAACCTTCCATGACATGAAATTCATTCCAATTACTAAATACCATCCTCCAACAGGAGGTGACCCACTTCTTAAACACACGGTTTTGTAAATTTAATACCTTTGGGAACAAGCTGAAGTTCAAATGAAGTTGTGATGTAGAAAGAACAAAGAGATGGCAAAGCATGGAAAAGATCAGGGTTTGGGGTTTTTTATCTCCTCTCAAATGTGATTTGGTGTCACTGGGAGGAGAAACACTTCTTGAAAAACTGCTCTTTCAACTGCTGTTAACCCTTCAGGATATTTCATTTATGCTCTTCCCCCAATACAATTTCTAAAAAGATCATGTCTGCCCTTTCTCAATGGCTCTTCAAGTTGCTGCATTTCAGAATGTGTTTACGCAGAAAGCCTATGAACAGTCTTTGTTTTTTGCTAGAATATATCATAGTTCATACCTTGTGAGATGGACTTGACCCAGAAGGAGCTGAAGTTTCACATCCATGCCCAAGGCACAGCCTCTTGTTAGACACTGCTACTAACAGGTGGCACTGCCAAGTGTACTAATTTCCAGTCTTTAAAGGGAAAATGCTGGGGTTTTAACATCACTAAGTCAATTACTTTTTCTAACTCATTCTAGTGGTTTTCTGTGTATTTTGAAGCACCAGTTTGTATTTTAGAAAAGCATCCAAGAGAGCACATCACCCCAAGTACAAGCATCTGCTTGCTAGTGGAGGCAACAGATGCTACACCACCCAGAGCTGCCTCTTACACTACTGGCACAGCTGTCCCGAGATCCTAGGGGTTACCTATGAAAGGCAACAGCTTTCTTAACTTCTGGTGAACCAGCCCTACAGAGTTTAATAAGAAAAAGTTCTTGCTCTGTAAGCAATAAATGTAGGCTCCTATTCATAAAACACAGGCAAAAGCCCAACATTTAGTCCAGCTGAAACAAGTGACAATACTACAGACACTAACAGTCAAGAAATTTGATGTGAAATGCCTCCTGTGGGCTTAATTCCCCCGTTTCTGGGGAAGAGTTACGCAAAAAGCTGTCAGGACTGACGGCCCAGAATGCAAACTGGGTCAGCTACTCGGGCCACCTATTTCAGCCAACACCACACTGATTTCAAGTCTAGCAGTGTTAACGGGATTAGTCATTCCTCTGATGTACTGCAGCCAAGGGAAGTTAGAGGATTTTTTTTTCTTTTACACCTCCTTCTTTGCATTTTGTCACTTTTTTTCCATCCGAAATACAATTACACATTTAAAAATAGGCATCTTACTACTCAAAGAAGGAGGATGCCTGTCTTGCACTGCCATCCCTAATAACCACACAATTAAAGATTTTAATAAATTCCTAAGAGCTTAAAACCAACCTCCCAGAGCTGAGGACACAGATATTTATATATCAAGCTTTACTTGGAACAGTATCTCCAATGCAATCATAAGAAAAAAAATCCACAGGGTTTTAAAAACAGTTGCAATATTAGCACTGAAAAGGCACTGGGAGGAAAGTGAGGGTGTGCGAGATGAGATTTTGGAACAGGTAGAGGAGTAGGAAGACTTAAAGGACAGGTCCTGTGGATGAAGTTCTCCCAGAGATCATGACAAGATTATGTTAACGCAGGCCTTCACAGTAAAATGTATGAAGTGTAAGGGACTTAAGGGCCAAGTTGTCAGAGGTAGGACAAGAAAAGACCAGGACAGATTTCAAACAGTGTGACTTCAATCTTGACAGTGATTTAATATTTTAGAAACTAATCAGAAATCCCACTTGCATTTACTTCATTTTAGACCTAGCAGGGTCTCTCTGGGTGCATTAAGAGACCCACACCTTCAGAACAGTGGAAGCTAGCAAGCCAAAAGTTTATTTTTCAACTGAAATTGTTTCACATTGTGCTGAACAGTTCACCTCTTCACAAATGAAACAGAAAATTAGTTAATAAAAGGAGAATGAATTTCACAGCTGGGGGTTGCACACAGACACAAAGCACCTTTAGAAGAAGGTGGCTGGAGGCCCAAGAGTCTCCATGGAAAGAAATGGGATACGGCAGGCATAAGGACTACTGCGAACAAAACATTCAGTGGCAAAGGCTGCACTAAGAACGGAGTCATCTTCATTGAGGAAGATGAGACACAGGGTGTATGCAAGGCTGAGTAAAATCACTAATGGAAATAGCTGAGGATCACTTACAAACATTCTCATTTTACAGTTTCAAAGCAATGTTCAAGCCTTTATTTTCAAATGAGGAGTGGCCTTGATGTCAGTGTTAACACATCTACTTCGGCAAGGAGCTACCCTGCACTCTGGAAAGACACAGGCCTTCAGAGGTGCCACACATGGCACTTAAGCCTCATCTGATAAAACGATTAGTTGTAAGAGATTTTCTATTTTTATACCTAATCAGAGAAAAAGACTTCAGCTACAGGCAGCCACAGCTCTAACCAGGGGCACAGAAAAGATGACTTTCAGCTGCCATCCTTCTGCCCAGCCAGTGTCAGAAAGCCAAACATCAAGGAATACCATCAAGTGAGCAAGCAGTACTCTTCAAAGGATTAGGACAGAAAATTAATGGACTAATGCATCTCTCACTGTTAAAAGTAAAGCCATCAATACTTAAAACCAGCGTTAAATCTTTCACATATTGTCAGGTCAAGAGGAAAAGCATAGTAAAATGCTCTTTCAGCCACTGCATCCAAATAAAGGGTTCCAAGGCAGCCCTGTTTATGTCACATTGCCTGTTGCTAGGGTATGGGATTAAATGCATTTTGTACACAGCATTTGGAGAATTTTGTTTCACAACTTGCTCAATTCAGCCGCCATACCACACAGGCCAGATCCTCTTTTAAAAAGGTACAGTAGCAGAAGTAGAAACCCCACCCCATCCCCAACAAATTATCCTAAAACCACAAAAAGTGTCAGCTGCTATACTGCAAATTCTTTTTTTTGTTCCAGGACTGTATAAAACAAGCTGTGCTTTTCTACATTCAGGAGACAGAATCAACCCAGAGTCAAATGAACAAAGGTCAAATAAGGAATGTGTGCCTCAAATGGAAATGAAGTTACATGAGAAAATACCCAGTCAGACAAGGACTGTTAAAGGCAGAGCATGTCAACACTAACTCTGATACCCCACCCTTCTGTGGTCTAAATGATCTTTTAAACAGTATGATCATAGCTAACATACAGGGATCTTCCTTTTATTTTACTAAAACATTGTCCAAAAAGTAGCATTAGGCAAGACAGGATTTGATGTTCATGTTCAGTAGCCAGGGGCATAGAGGCTGGACAATTTAAAGTGGGAGAAGATGCAACACTAAGTTGTTAAGAGCTCAAGACTTAAGTGGGAAGAAGTTGGACCTTCTTAATATAACCTTCATTGCTTTGCCCTTCCTGCTACCAGCTATTGCTTCACAGAAACCTAAATGCAGGCAAGACTCAAATGTGCACGCCAATCAACCAGTGTCTTGATAAGGAATGCAAGACCACTAGCACAAAGACTGCTGGATGGCACTCAAACGTAATCGAACTGTCTACCTATTTATTGTCTCAAACTCATCTTTAAACACACATAATTCCATCTTTCAGGCTGTGCATATTCAAGAGATAAGCCACAAAGCCAAAACAAAAATGTTGGAGAGAACAAAATATTGAATTGTCAATTATATCCAACTACAAAGACTTAGGACATTCAAGTTGTGAAGTTTCAGAAACAGTACACAAGTCTACTGCAATCTCCACATCAACAGTTTCATGGCTAAAGTAACAGCTGCAAAATCCACCAAGTTAACTTCAAGAACCTTTTTCTTCGTGCTTCCTATCTGTCTCTGTGTCCACTTGACTATTTCCTATTAGATTTCTATGCATAATATATACATAAATCGCCTGTGTTCAAGAAGTCTTTGGACAATGCTCTGAGATATATGGTTTAATTTTTAAGACTGCCCTGTGTGGAATAAGGAGTTGGACTCAATAATCCCTATGGGTCCCTTCCAACTCAAGGGGTTTCAATGCTTTATATGGGAAGAAAATACACACAATGTGTAGCATTAGTCTTGGAACAGTTCAGATTTCAAGCTCTATTACTGAATTGGTAAATTCTTACAACAAAGTTTTCTTATTTGCTATTATGTTCAGGATAATTATGAAATTAATAACTAACATGCAATGTTTCAAAATGCCAAGTACTTAACCTTGCATAGATCTGAGAGGAAAGGCAGACTAACCATTTACAACCTTTTCTTCCTACTTTGTGTGAATTTGTTCTTATACTTATTCTACATAATAAAGTCAATGACTACCAACTGCTCAATAAACTCAAGAAATGAAACTATATATTTCCATTTTCCCATTATTAATACGCATGCATCTTATTTTACAAGCATCTGTCTCAAAACACACTGCTAATCTGAGAACTACTTTGTTCTATGACCCAATACTATACTTACTATTTTAGAACACACCACTGGGCAGTAGGGTAGCAAAGATGGAAGTGCATTAGCTATCAAATTACTGAGACTTTCCTGTTATCCTAAAATAACAAAAATAAAGTCACACGCCCACTCATGCTGCTGTCAGTGGATCTTTCCTTTGGCATTATCTGCAGAATAAAGGATAGCCACTGTCCTATATTCTTAGGATAGTTTGCACACAACCTAGCGTAAGCTTGCTTTTAGCAAAAATCATGCTGACAATGAATAAGAAGTCACTGAACTCTGCTCCTGAAACAGTTATAATTCGCAAAATAAATCATCCAATCCATCCCACGCCAGAGAACAGCAACAAGCCTAAACTGTCCCTTACAATGAGTCCATGTAACACCTGTTACAGTTCGCAAAATCATACCGTGGGGGGTGGGGCAGAAATGCTAGTCTGGGAATCAGTCAGTCAAAAGGTTCATTTAAATATGTGCTGGAGACAAATGTAAGCCTGATGAATATGACGCATTACAAGGATATGCATAATAAAATCATGAAGTCAATTATGTGTCACTGTGCCATTTCACTGGAAACTGCAGAATGAGTTTAATAAATACTACTTTCTCAAACAGGCTACCAGATTCCATGTAGAAATCACTAAGAGCTTAAAACAAGACACAGGTAGTACCTATGTCCTCAGCACATCATAAAATAGCCATACCTGGAGCTTATGAACACAGCACAGCTCTGATTCTTGACTAAACAAACAGTAATCTTCAGAACACAATATTTAACATGTCACACATGAGCATTTCAAATTTATCTGAATACTAATGCCTACCTAAAGCAGAAACAACTTAAAAAAAATACTGTTTTCTTCACACAAGCTTCCAAACCACAAGGGAAGCTTCCACTATGGGAAAACAACAAAAATCAGATTACAGAAAGCCCAGAAGATAGTATGTTAACTTCAAGTGAAGTTATAAAAGTTTAGATCTGCTTGTTTTCACATAAATGAAATCAAAAAGTTGAAAAGGGTTGATGGAATAGAGCACACAGAAGAAATGGGGTGTTTTGGTGTTTTGATTTTTCCTAAGTGATTGGTCCAATATCATCTGCTTTAGGAATTCATAGCCCTGTAAAAAATTGTGATCAAAGGCCTTCAGAAACACGCAACTTGGACAGCAGCTGAGGGTCCCTGCTAGAAGACAGAATGTGAAGTTTCCCCTGCACTAGGTTCCTTTTGCTGTTATATCTGAAACAGCTGAGTTAATCCTAAAACACCCTAATACAGACTAACAAAGCAACTAACAAAAAGGAGCTTCAGGTACACTACAACTGATCTCCGTTATAACGCACTGTAATAAAGTCCCATCAATACGATTTCTCTGTATTTATACACCACTTCGCTTATGCCATCAGATATCTGTGTTTGTAAATCAAATAAGGAAACGAAAAAATTCTGTAATTATATACCTACTACTGATACATTAAAAGCAAGTGTGAAGAACAGGAATTGTTCTTTCAAAAAGAACATAAGAGGAATTACTTGAGACCTGTACACTAGACACAGGTTTGAAAAGAAACAATCAGTAAATTGGAAACTATTAAGTCAACACAAAAAAGAGAGGTATGAGGGCATCTCCTGCCTTTCAAATTATTTGTACTTCTGAAGCAGTTAGATCCCTGCAAAACACCCTTGGCACTAAACACCATACAAATAGCAGAAATCCAGCAAACAAAACCAAAACTATCCAACACTTCAGCTGATTTCTGACATCGGGAAAAGGGAACAATCTCTTTGTGCAAATGATTCTTTTCAAGACATACCAAAGCTGACACGCAGATCAGCTGAGAAGTGTTAGCACTGCAGCAACTGCTGGTACCCAACTGTCAGCCAGGCAACTAACGATGTTTTCTATAACAAGAGATTAAGACCAACTCGAAGGAACTTTCCGTAGATACTATAGCAGATGCTTATTTTCTGGTTTTAGCACAGTATCTGCCAAAAATATTGACATTAACTGGTTCTAGCAGTTGCACACTGGATATACTTAAATATCAACTCTGTTGCCTTAAAACAGATGGGAAGTATATGGCATGGGCTGTGCATCAACCAACACCACAAGTGGCTCTTCAGGAGTCGTACCAAGGACCTTCAAGGCTTCTACAAGGAGATCCGCCTTCAAACTGCCAAAGGCAACTGAAGTAATGCAATTTAAAGGATACTTTCACAACCCTAGAATCAACCTGTATTACAAACAGATCTTTTCCTGGATTTTTCTGGTCTCCCTAGTCCAGAAGGTAAGTCTTGTTACTGGCCCCTTGAACTAGCCATTTTTAGAACCAAGTGGTAAAGTCGAAGCTTGCTGTCTGACGATGTTCCTGAAAGTTCTATGTAGTTTAGGGGAAAGTGAGCAACAAAGTGCTATAAATGCTGCATTTTTGATGCAGTGTAAAATAACTTCTTTGGGTTTGGGTGGGGTGTGGTTTTTTACATTTCAGTATAACAAATATCAGTCATTTTAATCTAAAAACCTTTGTCATTGCCATTATAAAGAGTCTGAACTACTAGTTTCGAACCACTTGCATTTGTAGTCTGGACCTAGTGTTTATACTGTGAATCAGCCTACGAGCCCTACAGCAGTACTGTAGCTTCAACAAGCCTCCAACGAGGACAAAGTACAGGGAAGTAACAGCCAAAACTAGCTCTTGTACTACAGCATCAAAACTACACAGTGACTTTTTTTAGGTCACTTGCTTATAGCATAGCTAATACTTCTCAAAACCCATGAAAAGAAAACACTGGCAACATCTCAAGAAGCTGTTTTCTCCATCTCAAGGCTACAAAGAACTTAGAAACATCCTGTCTGTAGTTCATTACACACTTAATACAATTTTTTTCCTGTTAGGAAAAGAGAACCTGTTTCAGACAAGCTAAATTGGAAGCACAGGACTTCAAATTCCGTAAGTGAATATTTAATCAAGAAAATTATCGTTACAATTAGCTCCTTAATTGTAACACTTGCTGCAAGAGCCTATCAATCTATTCAGGGCAGCCTGAACTGGCCTGACTGCACATTTATTTTCCTTCAACATTACAGCCTTCACAATCAAGATGAATCCTCTTACACACATTGCAAACATCCATTCAGTGAAAGATTAGCATAATATTAAGGCCATCTGAAGTACAGAAACGAACAGCACTGAATGTTTTATTGTGCATCCATTTGGTTATGCACAAGAGGGAACAACCCAGCCAAGACATCTGGCACAAATTATCGTCATTACAATTTTTTTGCACAATTTTAAGAACTCTGGTCAGCACCTGCATGTCAACATGGAAGTTACAAAGAGCTTCCAGGGCCTACTCTTAAGAAAAGCCAGTCTGGCAAGACTCAAGAACCAAAATACTAGTCTGCTTTGGCACAAAATTAAGCGGGCACAGAATACTCCACCTTCCTTATAAAGCTCAGTATTACAAGGCTAAACATCCAGATACTTTTTTTTTTTTTAAATGGAAAGGACCTATTTAAAACAATATTCCTCCCTCTGTTCATAAACCTAGTATGACAGTCAAGAGACACCACTCTGCCACTGGTAGCTGGCTATTCCCCTTTCCTGTCCTGGCTGTGAAAAGCTGAAAGCATGAGTTAAGTCACATTCACGGCTGTCCCAATTCACCTACCTGATATAGGGATCCCTCCCAGACCTGTGCTGTGTTGTGGTGGGAGATTCAAGTCCAAGAAATTACTATTTGAGGTGGGATTTGCTGTGTGGTTCAAGTGCATGATGCTATTGCGTGGAAAGGCCATCCAAGGATAGCGAGCTGCTTGGCCTGGAAAACTGAAGGAGTTGTAAACTGCTCGATGCTGTTGAAACTGTGGAAACCTCTGTGGCATGACTGGAAAGGTGCTACTGAGAGAGTTGGCATTTGTGGGTGCAGCAGGATGCAGGAATCCAGAGCCTGGCCCTTTGGCAGTTGTAGTGTGTGGGGTAGGGTTCTGAAGAGATGTGGGCGAGAGGGAAGGTTGGTCTTGGACTGACAGTTCCTTCTCAATCAGGTCTGCTAAGGCTTTGCGGGTGATGTCAAAGGGGTCAAACCCTAGGTCGTCCTCTTGCTGTTTGGAGGAACCAAACCCAAAAGCTGCTTGCCAGTCTGTGGAGGAGGATACTGGTATAGTTTCTGTTGGAGAGGAGAAGAACAGGATTTAGAACAAGACTTGGTAAGTATTGATGCATACAAAAATTTCAGTCTGAGTGAATCTATGTTGCCAGTTATCTTTCATATAGTAGTATTTTATACATTCCCCAAAGACACCTTATTCATCAGCTTAGAATGCCATTTTCAAACTGTCAAATTTCTCAGGATGAAGCGGTAGAACTAGCAAACAGTATTTTTACTGCAGAATGACTGTTCCTGAACTACAGAAAAGCCTTTCAAGTAAGTTATTTTCAGTAATGGCATCAAGTAGAAAGAGACCAATAAACTCTTGCTTAGAACCTTCCTTACCTCCATATTACTCAATGGAAGTGTGACCAAGCAGAATTTAAATAAAGCTGTTATTTAGTTAATATTCTGTTTTCAGTATTAATGCTGTGCAAGAAAGGGCAGGGGAAGGAGCTGTTACCTCTCAAAGGGGGAAAGCTGAGTAATGATGAAATAAATACAGAAATAAACAACCAACCAACTAACCCCCAAACCATCTACCATTATGAGGAAAAACACGCTAATTTTTTAGGTAGACACCTTGATAAAACTAAATTAATTAAGGAACTGCATTACAATAAGATGTTAAATATTCTGTGCAGTGTTGCAAAAAACCAAAAGGGTTATCAACATTTCACTGCATTTTCAATTACTATTTCATTTCATTATGCTGTTTAGTTTTCTTATTCAGGTTCACTGAATGCTGCATCTAGTTTCACAGTGTTTTTCCTGTGGTAATGCAAGCTGAGGTGTACAAGGCAATATCACTCACAACATTAACTCCCTCTGCTGGTAGGGAACTCGGTCTGCCGTTTTAAGTACTAAAAATTAAGCTCAGTATCCTCTCTGGGAAAAAAAGCTACACTTCTATTTTCACTCTAAAATCCAGGATGACAGACAAAGGGCTGCTAGTAAGAAAAAAAAACCCCATCTTTTGTATTCTTATTTAAATAGAAACCATACATTTTATAACGCTAAGAAACAAACGGTATCTCCACGACCTGAAAATTGTCTGTCTGCTACTTAATCCTCACAAAATTGGTGCATACAGAACCCTAGCAGCAGGTAATTTCCATGGTAAAAATATTGTGAACAATATGGACTATGACATCCAGAAGTGAGATAAACATCAAGAGACAACTAATCACTAAGTAAACAAATTGTATCCTAAAGTATCATTTACATTCTATTTATTATTGATATTGTTAAATTTATTTTCTAACATCTCCCTCAGATTTACAATTTGTGATCTCTCAAATAGTACCAACCATTCCCAAAACTATATAAGTACATGTAAACCAATGTTTCATTCATGTGAAATGGTATCTCATAGGAAAGCACCTGGAAAATACAGGTATCTGACCTGATGTAATTAACCATATTTTTATTTTTTTGATTGTATATAATCTCACTTCAGAAAGAGAAAGATTAGGCACCTTCAGATAACTATGAAAAATACTAAATAAATTTTGAACTCCACTGTGCAGCTTCTGGTGTTAAAATTGTAGGTTATAGCAGATTATTACACCAACATACACTGACACCACGTAATTTCCCCACCCTCAATAAAAACCTGTACCATTAAATATTATGCAAACATGCCACATTATTTAGACAGGCACATGGCTAAGGAAAACTGAAATAAGTGCTCTGAGAATTTAGCCATGCAGCTGGGAAACTCCGTAAAGTTTCTTTCAGAAGAAACCCTTATGTCAGTGTAATTCATGTGTAGTTAAGTGACAAGTTTCAAACATTCCTGATGGAGGGAAAAACCAGTACGGAGCAAGTGCTAGAGTTTTTGGTTCTACGCAGTTTTAGACCTCAGTCGCAAAAGCAAGCAATAACCAGCCACATAACCTGTGTACGTACCTGATGTGAAGAGGCTCTGTGGTTCTGGTGCTGTGGGCCAGTCATTTGAAGTCTGTGGAGAGCTGGGGAATGGAGGAAGCCCACTAGGGATGGGGTTAGGGTGCCGAAAGTTGTCAGAGAAGAGCGACTGTGATTCTGTTACAGCCCCTTCAAAAGGGGACCGTGCACTGTGGTTAGATGAACTGATGGGTATGACTGGATTTGGTTTTGTTAGACCAGGTGGTGGTGAAGGTGTGTCACTGTTTGTTATCTACAACCAAGAGAGGAAAACAGTTAGGACATGAGTGTTCATAAAAAAAAATATTCATTCACACATTTGAAAAATTTCCCCAACACTTTCAGCTGAACTTCGGTTAGTTAACATATCGCTCAGTACAAGGTCAAAGATAAAAATCAATTTAATAGTAGCATTTTTTTTAGTTTTGTTTAAAATCATGGTATTTCATAAAGTACTTGCTTCTTCAACTACAAGTTGCATCAAGCCCTCAAACTCAATTCTTACTTTCACAGCATTCATCTTTATGTCTTACCTGCTGGGAGCTGTCACCATTTCCTATACTGAGGGAATCTGAAGGTTTGTCGATAGGGCTGCAAAAGTGGGAGGGGAAAAGAGACAGTAAGACAATAAAAATCAACATTTGCTTTTAGGTAGAAAAGCCTTGAATGAAGACAAAGCAAAATTAATTAGGAGGAATTAAGAAGGAAAAAAGTCCACTTATTATTTATGAGACTTTTTTTAATCATTTCAGTCATTTGCCATATACTGTAATACTTCTTCCCACCACTCTCCATCTGCTTGTTGACTGCCCTGTTTAGGAACAAAAGGAAAGTTTTAAACATGTAACAACTCTACGCCACTCAAAAAAAAAAAAAAAAAAGGACTCTTCTGCTATGGCAGTATTCCACTTGTAGTCAGCTCCATCTATTCTACTACTGGAGAGAAACTTGGGAACAGATTTGTTTTCCAAATACTTAAGTTGTTAGTTCCCATAAAAGTCCTAAATAAAACTGGGGAGAGAGAAGAGATTAACTATTTAGACCTAGTGGCAAGTTAAGCTTCCCACCAGTCTTCAAGCTTTAACTAGCAGAAAGCAGTTCCAAGTTGTGAAAAACTGAGCTTTGACATGACAGAAGGGGAAAAATGCAGGAAGAGATACAGCATAAAAAAACCCTGCCATCAAACATAAAGAGCATAAAAGAAGATACAGCAGAAAACCACCCCAGAAAGCTATCCACTGGGAATTAACATGACTCAGCTGAAATGGCACATCTCAGGATTCAAGATTCTGACAGGCATCTGTGAGAAGCCTTAATAACGCTAAATACCACACTAATGAAAATGTATTTGTTCAAGTTCAGATTTAAATCTCTGCTTTACAACTTCAAGGTACTCTCATTTTTATCTACCCCTAAAAGAAGCATAAGCATCAAGCTGCACAGCTCAACACACCAGTCCTACACAAAAGGACCAGCAATAAGAACATGAATTACGGTTCAGTAAGGGACTAGAATGTGCTACCAGTCAAGTTACAGGCATGGTCTGTTAGCTCAAGACAAATACAGATAGAGCGACTTGAACTGGGTGCAGACTTCAGATTCTAGCTACACCTTGTTCTCAAGTTTCTTTAGAATGGAAAATAACTCATCAATAAAAAAACCCAACAATTTTTGTGCAAAAAACCCCACTGATTCGGTATCTCAGAAAGACAACTCAAGCTGAGGTATTTATGATTACAACAGAAAAATCAGAGGACTATACTTGCAAACAAGCATCACTTCAGTGAAGATTTACAAATACTTTATACTCGGTGGTTGAACAGCACGACCAAAGTTCATCCATTTGGAACAAACTGCCTTGGGTTAGTAGTTTTTGAATACACCTACAGCACAAGTGTTTGCTGGAGACCCTTCACTACCCAATAATTTTGATTGTAGAGCTTATATTCCAGCTAAATACTTTTCCCAAAGCCACTGACACAAAGTCACAGTGCTGCAGTTAAAAAAGTTATGTGTAATACAACTTTTAATGACAATCTAAGTGCTGAAAAACAGCGTTTCTTATACTTGATCCTGTTTAAGGAGCCTTTAAGACAGGCTTCCAGCCTTCAGGAATGATTAAGATTCATTACCTACTGGTTACAGTATTTTCACCTGCATTTAGTACATACTTTTCAGAAAAGATAAGGAAGCCACATGTCACTACTGAGATGCAGCCATAGGATCTCTGATCACACCTCAATGGGATTGCTGTGAAGTCTAACAACGTACCACTTTCAACAGCACTCACAATGGTAATGCAGTGGTTCAGTACGGATTTAAAGCAAACCTCACCTACCTAATTGGAAAAACCACTTCTTGAAACATTCAAGTTTACCTTGTGATTTTCCCCATCCAACCTCTGAATGATCCCCACCACTATTACTTAAGGAGGCACAAAAAATAAACCAGCAGACTACCATGAGAAATGCAAGTGATGCTTATGATGGAAGGGGGCACCAGTTCTGTCCAAGGAAGGCACCAAAAGAGGGAAAAAGTGTTGGTTAGCAATGAGGCAATTATGGCAAGCAGATTAATTACTTTGTCTGTACCAAGAGCCCTCAGTTTAATCTGCTGCCCTGTTGTCCCTGATACTGAGTGATAACCACTCTTACCTCTGCAGTTATGTTTCTGGAACACCCCACGGTAAAGAGATGACAGCTATTCAGTCCTAACATTTAGCTTCCTTCTGCTGAAGCTTTTCCAAGTGACAAGCCTCCGGATGTATAGCAACTAGCATGTGGCTTTTGTGGAAGTTTCTGTATAGAAATGAAGGGCTCAGCTCTGGCTGGGACCACGTGGCTACGTAAGCTGTTGATCCCCTCAGCCCTTACCTGTACCATCACTCATAAACTTCATGCTAGGGTTCTCCTGTGCAATCTGCCAATCAGTCTTTTTGACATGGGCTAGGTTAAGCCCAGTTTTTTGTGACCTGATCAGGATTTGAATCCAGCTCTTCAACCAGAGAGAGACTGGAGAATCATTCCCTCCACACCAATCAGTGAGAGAGAAAGCAAGCTATCTGAAGTATAAAAGGCAGCACAATTACCCGAAATCTGAGTCTGCACCATCTGGAGTCATGTGTTCTGGGTCTGTGCCATTTTCTAATATAGGAGGCGTTTTCCTGTGTTCCATTGTTAAACCGTTGGCTGATTTACTTGAACTCTGTAATGATGGCCAGGCATCTTTGTTATTACTGTTGGGTCTGGAAAAAGGCAAGAGTAAAAAAAAAAAAAAAAAAAGAGTTCAAGTTACAAAGAAAGTGTTTTTAAAAATGGTAAGCACCAGGGAAATGAATCCTTGTGCCAGACAAACCATAAGAATAGATTTATCTGGATATTATGTCTCAGATTTTAAATGGTGATGAATTCAAAAAAGAATCAGTGGGGTAGGGAGGGGAGAGAAAACTGGGGAGAATTCTATTTTCTTCACTGAATAGATAGCTGCTCTGCCAACACTTCAGTCCAAAACTTGCCCATTTGGGGGAAGAAGAAAAAAAAAAATTCATCAACAGCTTCAAGTATCAAGACCTACACACACCTCCTGTAGAATTATTTGCTTCAGCCCATAAGTATTTAAGTTCTGTGAATCACAAACTTTGTTTTTTAATAAATGTTTTCTATTCCAGGCCCTATCAAGCCTGGCCCCAAGAGGTGAAGTTTGTGTTTTACACCTACACAAGAGTCCACAGCTTTGCTGAAGTTACTGCTCCCTTCCTTTCTAGTTTAAAGCCATAATTACTTCCCTTTTATAAGGTAAAATTAAATTTCATTTCAGAGTACACATCGGTTCTGAAAGAAGCTCATGAAAAGATTGAAAGCCCAAGGTTTTGCTGAAAATAGTTATATTTTATACAAATTGAAGCTAGCTGGAATACCATCTATAACTGAATGCATTCAGATGTAATGTTATCCACTAGCCCTACAGTCCTACTATAAACGATTTGCCTTTGCGTGCTCCAGTTTTTATATGAACTTCAGCTTTTCATTTCCTTCAATTAGGATGCTGTTTGTAGTGTCCAACTGCTATCTTCATAAGGAGCAAGTTTTCAAAAAACATTTTTTAATCCATGTTCCTCCTGATGTCCCTCCTCATAAGAAAGTTCTTACTACATGATCCAACATTTACTCTACGTCTCTAGGTCAAGTTCACAGTCAGAATCCGGACATTCCTATAGCTGCTTACAGCAACAAAAGTGCTTCCTACTCCTATTCAGATAAAATTGATATGACTAGCTACGCGCAAATCTCAGTTGGTATTGTAAGATTTGCTATACTACCTCCATCTTATCTCATGTACCTATACAGTATGTACACAGATGAGAGCCTTGACCTGGTGTACAGATCTCATCTTTGCTTTGTACACATTTGAAATGAGATAGCGCCGTGAGCAGATACTGAGCATCAAGGAATGAAGACGTCAGCAGCAGTGCTATGTCAGTCATTTCATATTCTCACCCTTAGAAAAGTAAGGTGTATTTAGAGATAACAAGACTTTCAATCCATTAACGATTTGAAATAGCAAAGTTTGTGTCTGCTGCAGTACAAAGCCATCTCTATACCAAAAGTAACTTTAAAATGTCAGTGGTAAAAGTCAGTTTTGCATCCCTGGAGAAAGGTAAAGAGAAACTGGTTTATGTATTGGGGTGGGGTTTTATGCACATGGATTTTTGTTTTAGTTTAATTCAAAGCTGCATGCTTCTAAGAGGCTGTTCTCTAAAAGACCAGCAAGTGCTCAGTAAGTGTTCCACTGGTAGCATAAGAAAGTATTCATTTCAGTTCTTTATGAAAAGGTCAGCAGGAAAAAAAGAAAGAGAGGCTGATTGGTTTCAAATATGGAGTATACCTCTAATTTTAAGAGGATGCAGTCACCGTGATTATCAAATGACATACCAAGAGATGAGTACCCACATACACAGGTGGCACTGGGGGATTTTAATATCTGCTTTCAGAAGCAAGAAAAAAAAAAGGTCTGAGTAGGACCTTTCAAATTAGAACACAATTGTGAAAACGCATTTACGCAAAGTTTAAGAAACTGTTTTCTACTATTGCGTACCTATAAAACATCTACTATTTAGAACCCAACTTCTGTTCAATGCTGTAGTGAAACAGAAAACTTGTACCCCAGAAACACAAGCACAACTACAAAATTGTCAGAGGCTCTGACAAACTGCCAGAAATAATACCGTATCAATGAATCAGACAAAAATGAGAACCCAAATGGGCAGAAAGCTGTGAAGGAGAACAACATGGACTCGCCTGCTCACAAGCTACATTTTGTACTGATGAGAAGGGACTTGAAGAAACATTTCAAAATCCCAGCTGTAAAAAGAAATTCATTTTGCAACCCAAAAGGTGGTGCCTAGCCATTAGCAAAGAACAGAGTCTGTGTTGTGATGATGCTGTTCATCTGACAGGAGAAATTAACTCCAGACCACTTGTTGCCTTCAGAGTAACATGCCATTTTTTTCACAAGTGCCAAAATGTTAGCACCACAGACTGGCCAAGCTCCAATTCATAATTGCTTTCTGAAGGCTTAAAAGCTTGCTGCAGTTTCAGCTAGAGCTTTCCTCACAGGTATCATTTGGGTTGCTGGGGTCTAATTAGGTTTCAAATGAAGATTAGTTCAGACTTTGAACATAAAATAATCAATACACAAATGCAGAAAGTGGTGCTAATGCCCAAGAATTAAGAAGTGGCATAGTCCTTGACAGAAGGTTCAACTGAAGGCCCTGACCACCTGCCAAAGAGCATGTGACACTTCCTCCAGTTAAATAAGCCCAGTACACCAGCTGGGATACCAATTCTCAGAATTATACTGGGCTTCTTCAAACTCCATTGGCAATATTATAGATACAGTACCCACTTTCTTGCTTAAGCTGATGCTGCCAGTGGCAAATTATTGTCTGAAAAATTCAGCAGTGGATAAACTGGCCCACAACACAAACCCTGATTACAAGGCCAAGGTGTGTATAAAGTGCAATTTAACTTCTACATTCCAGTCTGCCCATCTCATTATGAAGTCCTACAAAAGGGAGTGAAGGAAATTGTTAGCAGCCTTTATTTCTATTTTAAATATGACATTTGAGTGGATAATTCACATAAGGACTGATGACCTTAGGCTTTATTTTTGTATGCCTAGGTACTCACATGGACAGAAATATTTTCGTAATTTACTGAACAAACTACTTCAACAGAATATTATTTTAACAAGCAGTAATAAGCAATATCTGCAATTACAACATAGTGAAAAGATGTATCAGTGAAGTTTACTAGATGAAAGCAAGAAATCTTTTATTCACATCTTGTTAATTCTTACTTTCACAAAGGAAAGAAACTGATCTTACTTTCAATTTCCTTACATGAAGTGCAAGGACTGCACTATGAACCATGATGTAAAACCCACAATAAATATACACTAAGACTATAAGGTGTCTCAGTTGAGAGTACAGACCACATTCATCATGACAGCATACCAAAAAAAGTTGACAGTCTTTAATAAATACTACAGTATGTGTTTACGTCAATATAAAATACAAGGTGGTCTTTCAGGATAAGAATACCTCATTCCGAACTAGTAATACAAATTCACACCGCAGAAAAACATTTCTTGTCCAAGTAAGACTCACACTCCCTTTGTGTTAGAACAAAGCAGTATATGTGTCTCTGCACAGAGAAAACCAGTATCGGAGTTTATCATATATAACAGCCACTAAGTAGAACAGGCAACTTTGGGAATGCAATAGGAGCAAGAAAGTTTTCTTTGGGAATAACCAGAGAGAAAGCATAGCCAGGCAGTCCAGCATCAGTACTTACGCATCATACCTCTGCAGTGCTGTCACTTTGTTCTTGTTCTTGTCAACTGTACCCGTAGATAATTGGAGAAAGTTGGGGTTTAGTTTGTATAATTCTTGCAGTAGTTTCTGTTCATATTCCTGGTGCTTACCCGCCTGAGGAAAGAGAAACAATGAATGAATACTGGTTTGATATATATTTTTATAGCATAAAAATATTTTTAATATATAACTGTACATATGTACATCCCAAAGCTTATTAATTGAGCTTTACAACTTAACAGGTCACTCCTGACATACACAAAACAGTGCTGCTCACTCTCAGCACAGACATGATCTCAGTGAATCTAAAACTTGCCTAGAAATCACTTGGATGTATTTACCAAATTTTTTTTAGACTTCTAAAGCAGAAAAATAGTTACAACCTTATTAGAACTTGCATTTAATTTCTAATCAAGAGTTTCACAACTCACCTTCCAAGGCACACACAGCTAGAACTCCAAGGCAGTCTGCATTTGATATATCAGCCATACTAAGTCTTTCAGAAGGTGGGGAGGAGCCAGGGGTCTCTTTTAAACCAGAAGTTTAAAAATGGGACTAATTTTATATTAGCTTAACACCAGACCACCTGTTTTTATTAACTCTCATGTGACAAGGAGTATATTCTGAACAGTAACTGACAAATCATTCTTTTTAATAAAAGAGTATTTCAATTTTTCAGTTAATTAACTCAACTAACTAGGAACAATTTCTTGCTTTCAGAAACTGAGGGTGCCCAATCCAACACCAGAATATTCAATCTGGTGAGCAAAGGAAGAGCGTGTTTTTCAGTCTAGCTTATCTATACCATTCTATTGCTAAAGGTTTAAAACAAAACCAGCAAGATCCACCCCCCTAACATTTTAAGTGACATCTGAAACAAATTCAAGATGAGCACTCACATTTTTTGTAGGCTGTTATACCACTCCAACCTAAAAATTACTCTGTGCAAGTTAAGAATTGCAGTAAGTTAAATCAAGATGCAAAATAGAACAACAAATTTAAAGTTGTTAATAGCTTTTATCTAGTTTCCAGATACTAAGAGATGTCCTTGAAGAGGAGGTTGAGGGGGGATCTTATCTGTGCTTATAAATATCTAAAGGGTGGGTGTGAGGAGGATGGGGCCAGGCTCTTCTCAGTGGTGTTCAGTGACAGGACTAGGGGTAGTGGCCATAAACTGGAAAACAGGAGGTTCAACCTGAACATGAGGAAACACTTCTTCCCTGTGAGGGTGTCAGAGCACTGGAACAGGCTGCCCAGAGAGGGGGTGGAGTCTCCTTCTCTGGAGACTTTCAAAAGCCGCCTGGACTTGTTCCTGTGTGATCTGCTCTAGGTGATCCTGCTCTTGCAGGGGGGTTGGACTAGATGATCTCTAGAGGTCCCTTCCAACCCTTAACACTCTGTGAATCTGTGAAGGAAGTGCCAAGATTCATGGACAGGCCTTCTGAATCTTAAGCCTGGAACACATATATTACTACCTATCACATCTCCAGTATTGATTTAAAAGCTCTCCTGCTACTTGTGCGCCTAAAAATTAACATTTGCACATTACTTAATTCATTCCCTTTATAAATGTTTTGTTGGAACATGAATGGAGTGGATGTACAGGCAATGAAAAAAATTCTACAACCTAGAAGAACACTATTACTTGTTTTAAAAAAAAATTAAGCAAGAATATTTGCCAAAAAAATGAGAAAAAAACCCAGTACTACTGAGAAACTAAATTCCCTTATGGAATCTTTTAGTAGGGCACCTGCACATCCCATATGAATACGCAAGTCAGTAAACACTATAAATATCTCTAGGATTTTGCTACTTAACTCTCCAGTTCTCCATTACCAGTTGATTCTGAACATGTCTCTCACTACGTAGTCAACTTTCACAACCCTCAGAAAAGGACATCGTGTAAGATGCATGCATCACCTTACCCAACCTACTACCTATAGTACAAAAAAAGAGCGGTTCTAGAGTGTGGTTCACCTAAACGCAAACTCTGAGACGCACTGCGCCCTGGAAATGTTTCTTTTGCCACCCACTATGAACAGAATAAAACTGCTAAGTTCAACCTCCATCCCTCTTAAGATTATGAAGTTTGTCTAAAAAAAGATACAGAAAACCTTAGAATCCTTTAGCTTAGAAAAGACCCTGAAGATCATCAAGTCCAACAGTTAACACTGCCAAGTTCAGTGCTAAACCAGGTCCAGAAGCACCCCATCTACACATCTAAATACCTCCAGGAATGGTGACTCAACCACCTCCCTAGGCAGCCTGCTCCAGTGCCTGACAGCCCTTTTGGTGAAGAATTTTTTCCTAATATCCAATCTCACCCTTCCCTGGTGCAACTTGAGGCCAGGTGCAACTCTTGTCCTGTCACTTGGGAGACATGACCAACACCCACCTCTCTGCACCCTCCTTACAGGCAGCTGTAGAGAGCAATAAGGTCTCCCCCTGAGCCTCCTCCAGGCTGAACACCCCCAGCTCCCTCAGTCGCTCCTCACAGGACTTATGTTATGCTGTTGTATGTTGAGCTTATCGTTTACGCACTAGTAATGCAGACCCTTCCCCAGCTCCGTTGCCCTTCTCTGGACACTCTCCAGCACCTCAGTGTCTTACTGATAGTGAGGGCCCAAAACTGAACACAGGATTTGGGGTGTTCCCTCACTGGTGCCCAGTACAGGGGCAAAATCACTTTAATCATCCTGCTGGCCACACTGTTCCTGCTAGAGGCCAGGATGCCACTGGCCTTCTTGACCACCTGGGCACACTGCTGGCACCTATTTGGCCGGCTGTCAACCAGCAGCCCCAGGTCCTTATCTATTGGGCAGCTTTCCAGCTACTCATCCCCAAGCCTGTAGCATTGCAGGGGGTTGTTGTGACTCAAGTGCAGGACCTGGCACTTGGCCTTGTTGAACCTCACAAAACTGACCTCAGCCCATCAAGCCAGTCTGTCCGGACCCCTCCATAGAGCCTTCCTACCCTCATGCAGATCAACACCACCACACAGTTTGGTGTCATCTGCAAACTTACTGAGGGTGCACTTGGAAGTTTATGGATAAACATAATCAGCTGGGAATGAACCTGAACATCATCTGTAAAGGGAAATCCTACTTCACTAACATGATGGAAACCTATGATGGTAATGGTAAGCATAAATAAAAAGGACCTACAAAATTTTCAAAAGGGCCTTTGATAAGGTTGCACATTAGATGTTATTTATGAAGATGGCTTGGGATAGAGGAAAGGTTCTTGTGTGGATTAAAGCTGGTTCAAAGACAGAAAGGCAAAGGTAAGATTTACTGGTCATTCTTTTAGGGTGCAGAAGCAGCAATGAGGACTGATGACTGGCACCAGTTTTATGCAACACTTTTGGCATGCACAAGACAGGAGTGAAGAGCAAGTTCTCTGCTGACAATACCAAGCTCTTTGGGTAATAAAATTGTCATGCTGATAATGACGAACTCCAAAAGAATCCCAAAAACTCAGCTAGCAGACAAAAAGGTGGCAAATTAGCTTCACTAGAGACATACTGGGTAACACACCAACGGAAAAGTAGCTTAAACCATACTAAAGTTGTATTGATCTATGACCAGGCTGTTACCATTCAGAGAAGAGAGACTGAGGTTACTGCCAGCACATCTCTGAAATTATTAGTTGATTATGCATTGGCAACAAAACAAAAAATGTGCTGGGCATCATTAGGAAAGGCTCTTTAAAAAAAAAAAAACAAACCACCACACACAAAACATTGAGGACTGTTATAGTAAACTTTGCTTCCCCACATCATGAGTATGATGTGTCAGACCTCTGTATTTCAAGGAATATAGCTGGAAGACAGAGGGAAGGGCAACAGATATAATCACTGAAATGGATGAACTGCTTCACAAAGAAGTTTAAAAGCCCAGAAACTGTGTGATTTGGAGAACAGGCTGAGAAAGATAAAATTCTGCAACATCACAAAGGCAATGAGTAATTTGAATAAGGGTTTTGCTTTCAGCAAGCACAACAATGCTAAGATTAGACAACACTTGACAAATCTAACTGGAGATCAGTTTATCACTGGCACAAGAGAGCACCTTACGAAACAGCTGGTGAGCTTCGTGGAGGGCCATGAAGATGCTCCGAGGGCTGGAGCATCTCTCCTGCCAAGAAAGGCTGAGAGAGTTGGGCTTGTTCAGCCTGCAGAAGAGAAGGCTCCGGGGAGACCTTATTGCAGCCTTCCAGTACCTGAAGGAGCTACAAGGAAGCTGGGGGAACTTCTTACAAGGGCCTGTAGTGACAGGACAAGGGGTAACGGGTTTAAACTGAAAGCGAGGAGATTTAGATTAGATATAAGGAAGAAATTCTTCCCAGAGAGGGTGGTGAGGCACTGGCACAGGTCACCCAGAGAAGCTGTGGATGCCCCATCCCTGGAAGTGTTCAAGGCCAGGCTGGATGAGGCTTGGAGCAACCTGGTCTAGTGGAGAGTGTCCCTGCCCATGGCAGGGGGGTTGGAACTAGATGGGCTTTAAGGTCCCTTCCAAACCTAACCATACTATGATTCTATAGCTTGCTGCCACAAAAGACTATATGATTGACAGTATCAGCAGGTTCAAAATAAATTAAGTAAATTCATGGCCAACAGCCCTATAAAAGCCCCAAAGCCTCACACATGTACAATACAACATACCTAGGTGGTAGGAGAAATACCGGGAAGTGAACAGGGAAGGTGGCCTGGTTTGCTAATTCTTGAATTTTACCTCCTACTGCCATTACCTACAACGAAATACATACTACAAGGACTATTCATCTGAACCAGCAGGGTTTTTTAGTTTATGAAAGCGTAGCTGAAATCCTCAGAAATACTGCTAATTTGTAGAAGTGTTTAATATAGACATTCTTCCTTAGTCTCTGGCTTTTATCAGCCTAGCACATGAAATAAAATCTACTTGTACAACACTTGTGCTAGCACTATGGGTGGAAACCACCCGCTTCAGAACAGACCACATGCAAAAGTTACAGCACAGATGCAAGGCTGGTGGACTTGAGATCAGGTTTAAAAGCTTTACATTACCTCATATAGAAGGACAGACTCAGGTCAAAAATAACTCAGAATGCACCATCTTTGAGAAAGTAAAGCTATCCATTTACTTACTTCCCTACCCTAGATAATAAGCATTTTGATGGTGAGATAGTAAAACCCCCCTGCGTCAGTATTTATGCTTTATTACAGTTACCCTCAATGTTTTATTCCCAGTTTCCATACCCTTTACAGGCTAAAAGGAACATGAGAATTCAGACAGCATGGTCAAACCACAGTACAATAGTTAAGCCATGATAACTGGTTTCACACACAATCTCTACATGAAAACCCAGATCTGCACTAATTTCTTTCACAGAGATTTAAAATAACCTATGTTTACCTTACTTTGGTATGAACAAAGGACAAGTAGCTAACTCAAGGTTATTTGAATTCTTGGTTAAGAATTCATCTTTCTGACTCACGAACACTCAGTAGACTCTTCAGCCTTTTAAAGCATCATGAAATGAAAAAGTTTAACTGTTCACTTTCAATATCCATCTGGTTAAACACCTTTGGGATTTCAAAATTCATCACTGCCATAACATTCAGCAGAAGATTACATTATATATATTATATACAATAACATACATGTGACATTTCATGCGTTTCCCACTCAGTACACCTACCTGCATTTCCTCTTTTGTGAAACTGGCCGCTTCATCTCCCAGCTCATGTAGATACATGCAGTCTGGTTTTGGACACTGCATATTTTTCAGAAAATAACTGCAGTATTTTGTTGTACCTAATGATGCCTAAAGAAAAAAATGATTACTTAATTACTGGAGGTTAAGAATGCCTTTTACAGTGTAAGAAGAGACCTCTATTTGCAAAAAATACCCCACCCTTCCCAAGGTTTGTAAGAGAACATTGTTTTGGGATTTTTTTTTATGCAGACGGACTAAAGTCTACTTGTAAGAAATCTATATATTTCAAGATTAGGTAATTAGGATGTATTTATATTTTAATCCAATCTAAATAAATGCCAAAATAAGAGCCTCAGTAAATATTTACTTTCATAATCATAGGCCAAAAAAGTAGTTATGAGTTGGTATTACATGAAACCTGTAAATGTTTTATAACAGGGTTATGAAATTACTACTAACTGGATGATTTTCTGTAGCCACCAAGTTGGTCAAGTGAGATACCAAAAGGGAATAACTTGCATCTCCCAGGAAGTATTTGAGAGGTGTGATATTTGGACTACAGAAATACTCTGTAAAAGCAAACAGTCAGGTTTTCACACTGTGCTATTAAGCTATACAGAAACACCCCAAAACACTGTGGGAAGGGGCAGGTGGTGCATCTCTCTCTTTGTCTCAACCTTGTGTTTAAAGAAGTTACCTGCTAACCCCCTAAAACATTGCCTGCTGGAAGCTCACTGAACTCCCATGTTGTGAGTAATGCCAGGAAAACAGGTCAAACCCCAATACCGAACAGACTGGACATTTTGGTTCATCAACACAAGCCTATCTATACAAATAAAATTTTATACTGTGCATCGATGTTGGTGTCCTAGCACATATACATAAGAACATCAAAACATTACCACCTTAAGTGTTCTGCCGTCTACCACAACATTATTGACGCACTGTATGGCTCTGAGAGCATCTTCTGACCGGATGTAAGTTACATATGCACTGGCACTTGGACCCTAGAAAGAAAAGTACCATGGTTTGTTTATCTATTGACATTAAGTTGCTTTTTTTAGCAGCTCACTTCATAAAACAGTTCATTCACAGCTAGATGTTTTTAAACAGACAAATCTGTTGGTTTTGTTGGACAAAAACTGTAGAATTAATAAAAATTTAGATGCAATGCATAAATAATGAGGAAAAGAAAAAATGGCATCAAAATGTTTCAGATATTTTATCCTTGAAATGCAGAATAGTGAGTAAATGCCTCCCTCACTGCTGCTTCTCTGAAGGTTCCCAGCCTATCTCACAATTTTTAATCTTTCTACATTGCATCTGGACTTTGAAAGTATGGACGGACAATACCACAGTAGCTTAACAGTAATTTGGTTTTTGCAATACTGGGATTTTTTTTTCTTTTCATTTCTTTAACCCATTGCTTAATCAGAAATAGAGAGCCCCAGGTTCACTTTGCATACATTTTCTCTAAAGGAATAAAAAAAACCATCAGAGCCTCTGACTTACCTGTGAGCCTGCATATGATGTGCTGTTATTAATGACAACTTTATGTATTTTACCAAACTTCCCAAAATATTCCGGTCGTTTCAAAACCTACAAGAAAAGAAAGTTAAAGTGGTACACTGGAAAGTTAATTCATACAGGACTGTACTTATTCTTCTGGGTATCTGTGCAACTGAAGTCTTTAATAAAAAACAGGTCTCTTCTACAAAAAGGAAGAGAACACATACGTAGCTTTGTTTTCCAATGGAAAACAAGGTTACTTGCAATACAGAGGATGTTGTCAGCGTAGTAAAGAACTTCAACGAGTGACATCCCACATTCTTTTTATTACAATTGGGAAATTTCAGTACTCAATTATTTTGTCCCTACCCTAGCAAGATATATCCCATTCAGCGTGAAATATTCCTGTACATATCTATTACATAATTTCAGGTGGAAAAAAACCCACATTCATTCCAGTTTTAAAATAACCACCTTAAACTTGCATTGAGATTATTAACTGCTAGGAATGAAACACTGAATCCTGACTCACTTGCCCCACTCCAAAGAGAAAGACAGTAAACCAGTTAGCTCAAGAGAGCCTCATGCTTTCACAAGTACAATATGATGATATATGACACTTCCCAAGGGCAAGAATCGACATCATGCTGAGATGAATAAGTGAATACCACATCTCTGAAGAAAAAATAATACTCTTGCCTTACCCTTTCCTGCATCAGTTACTACTAACACACCATTTGGGGATCCTGTGCAAAGCAGGAACATCTCTAGCATATTAAGCAACTCTGCCAATTCCATTTGCACACAGGTAACCATTATTCAGTAATCTGACACATTTGCTACTAAAAGCCTTTCTTTTTCTGTCCCTGTGATGGAAGGAGGTGCAGAAGTACTGATTACTCAGACTGAAGCTACAGGTATTTCTAGTTCTAGACAAGAACCTGAGAGGTTAAAAAGGAAGATTTGTTTCCCCTGCATTCTTCTTCATATTAACACTGGATAGTACAGTTAAACTGCACTGATCCAAGAACTTCTTTACCTAACAACCTCCACTCCTTTTCAAAGGTTGCATCAATGTCTTCAAGACCTAACAGCATTAGTCACATTTAGAACACCATGCAGAACTACAGAGCATGCTGTACAGACAACCCATCACTCACTAGTCTCTTCTGACTGCTCTTCATTTGATCTACGCCCCTCTTGAAAGATCCTACACCCACCCCTCAGGTATCAATCCAGCAGAAGAGTTTCTTCACATGTCTTGCAGATTATATTCCTGGTAAGATATGGCAGCATAGCCATTACAACTTTCACAAAAGCAGGTCAACAGGAGTGGATCCACCTGTACTTCATTACGATCCACAGATCTATTTCCAGAAAGAGCCAACAGCAGCCCATCTCCCCTTCCAAATCATCTTTATTTGTGCAGGAGTTATTTGCCTGCTCAAGTGGAAAACTTAAATTGAGTAGTGGTTTCTTTAGCCCATCTCTCTCTTCCAGGCTAGGTTTCTTGGAAATCAAGTCATCTTGCTGCTATATGCAATATTCAGTAAGTACACATTATCCGCTGGTATGTCAGTGAGAACACTGCTACCAAAGCTAGTACAACACACACATCCCTTACTACACCAATAAACCCACTTCTAATTACTTCAAGTATTCAGTGCACCACTATCTGACGTTAAAAACTCCGCTACTGTATATACTATTGTTTCTCTTACTCACAAAGCTTTTATCTGGTCAAAGAAACCCATTACATTTTTCTGTAATAAATAGCACCAAGACACTGCTGACAGTTGCTTGCAAATACTTGTTGTTCTATTCTTGTAGAAGCTGAAGTCTTATATGCCAGATCAATTTTTCTCTTCCCTTCATATCCCTCCCCTTTTTTCCCCCCTCTCCACTAAAAGCAGCTTTTTACCTGTTTTCTTTCCCAGTCTACCAAAATGCAGCCCATACTCAGTAAGTCCTCAGAAACACACATTTCTATTTGACATTTCTCCAGTTTAGTCCAGTCAGGTGAATTTATCTTTGCACAGTAGTTCTGAAGACATCTAACTTATCCTGCAGTACGTTCCCTATGTGTTTTAATCCAAGGTACTTTTACTCATTAGCACTAAGTCCATTAGCCTCCTGCAGCTAACTGATAAGAGAAGTAAATAAAACATTTTAAATACAATCAGTTTTCTCAAACGAAATGCTTCTTTTTGATGATGCGGAGTAGCAAGCCAACTCTTCCCTGGGTCTTCCTCTTACTAAGTTCTTCCTTGACTAACATCACCCTTATGCTCCTTCCCACTACACTTCAAGGGTTAGCTTTTCTTCTGTCCCTGCAGGTTTGTGCTACACTTCATGTTTGTTCCCATTTTAGAACTGGTGGTGTATGACAACTGTATAGTGCCAGAAGATCCAGGCTAAGAAAATGAGTACCTAAAAAAATCCTTAAGCATATTTTTAGCTTAACAAGAAGCCATTTCTAAACAAAGAACAATTTCCTCAGAAAAAACACAGCATCCATACTCCCAAAAGCAAAGACAAACACTTACTGAGTTTATCTTTGAGGTGGAAGCTGAGTTGTTTCTATTAAGAGGGGGGTATAAGTGAACCTTTTCAATGCTGCTTCATATTGTACCAATCAAGGAGATTAACAAGGGTGGGCACAAGTGTATTCAAACGGTTCCTTGACAGTAAGTCAAGTGCAAGATCTGCAAGTGTGAACTGCTCACCTCTGGATCTGCTAGGCGCTGAGATAGCCCTACCACGAAGACAAGGTTCTTCTGCACAACCCGTACGCTGGCCAAGTGTTTGCGATTCTCTGATATCTTCTGTTTCCTCTCATTTTGTTTCTGTTTCTTTTCGTTTTTTATCCTTTGCAGCTCTTCCTGGGAGAGTGGTTTGTACACTGCTGGATCTTCTGGATATGGCTAAATATAACAGATACCATTAAAAACGACCCATATAAACAACATGTTTGAAAGTTATTAATCCCAGTGCCTTAATACACAAATTTCTTATTTCTGTCATACTGTTCTGATTGTTATGGCCAGCCACGTTATAGAAGTAGCATATTCAGTCCTTTGGGAAATATTAGCATCTTGTATATTTTAATGAACTTCTCCTATTTATAGACATAATAAAATGATTTGGGCAATAATCACACTCTAACCCAGCTGCTTAGTCAGTTTGGTAACACTACAAGCAGCTGCAACATGACAGCCAACACATCCTGTTAACATTTCACTAATATAGCAGAGTGAGCAGGGTGAAAGCATGCCCTGCATATTCACTTTATATTTAGCTCTCTGATACAGATTCGGATACTTAAGTATATCAACAAAGTAAAGACTACAGGTTAAGAAATCAAAATACAAAAATAATTTCAGTGGCGCCCCAAGTTCAGGCGGTAACATGGCTCAGTCTTTACATGGTTAACTTCTAGTGAAGTGACAGATTTCAATACGGATAGCGCATACTGATGTAACAGTATTCTTGCCATGCCTGTGTACCAGTCAAACCTGGGCTTTGTCTTTCCTGGATAAAGGTGCAATTTTAACCTCAAGATTATGATCTACAGATAACTCCTCAAAGACAGACATAACACTGTAGATTTTAATCTTAAAAGTCTAGCAGAACTGCAAGTGTCCTCAGAGTTACCCAGAAAGATTGCTCTTTAGCCTGGTCTTGTAGACTACAGTGCACTGTTCTCTGCTCCAGATTACTCCTCAAACCAATCTCATATTCCTTATCTGTCCCAGTTCTCAGACTGAAAAGTTAGATTTCACACTTTATACCCAAAGCAATGCTAGGCACAGAGGAAAGTACATATATCTCAAACAACAAGAAGGGTTTCTAAACACTGAGATGAAGGGGTGGGGGGAGATAAGAGTACAGGAGATGTGCAAAGTAAAGACATTATGAAGTTCACCAATACACGGAACGTGGAAGTTCTTTGCTTGTACCACAATAACCAAAGGTTTTGGTGTACAACAAAAATGAATTTAACTTTTTCCTGACTGTCCTCTGTTCATGGTAGAGTACAAAACTAATTGTCCTACTGAATGACCTGAGAAAATTTACAGCAGCGGGTGAAAACAAGGTTTAGGTTAAAAGCATATATTCCTCATACTTGCATGATGCTACTGAAAGAGCCACCAAGTGCTCAGACCTGACAGTCTCTGAGCACATCCCCAAACAAAACAAGATCCAGTTTAGAGTTTAAAGAGTTTAAGGTTCAGCACCATTACACTATATTTGAGAAATCTTCTGAATATCTGCTTCAGTTGCCTTCACAGACAGAGTCTCAAGTTTAAACACCAAGCCCTCTGGAATATGTTTTTAGTATCACAAAAGAATTTAAACTTCAGCAGCAGCCAAAGATGTGTTTAACATGAAAACACACTAAGGACTCATGTTACTCTTGAAGAACACTTAAAACAGTACTGTTTCTTTAAAAGTCATGCTATTCACAAATAACACTGAAAACTTCATACAGATTTCACAATGTTACCTGTTCGTAAGGTCATTTGAGATGAGCTATAGCCAATAATTCTCTAGTTTTAACACATGCACACATGAGGACTTCAGAGATGCAGAGTAATTCTGCAAGGTATTTCACTTAAAGAGCTTCTCAAAGGCTGTGTTAGTCAGTTGTGTAGAATAAACATTAAAAACTGTTTTGTTTGGAGGAAAGAGAAAGGCTGCTTGGCAAAGAGAGTTCATTCAGTTATCACTCAAGCCGAGCTCAGGTAGGAATGGAAAGAAAACAAGTGCACCAGTATAAGACAGATAACAGTTCCAAAACCAAAATGGCTCGCCCAACATCAAGTGATGTGGTATCATAACCACAATCCATCCTTTCACTGATTAATTCCTTGTCCACATCCCATACTACACAAGGCAAGGCTTGCAAGTGTGCTGCTCTCTTGTACTGCACAAGAAATGAATTCATAGTTTTCAGTACATTCAGTAAGGCTCCTGGAAGTCCAGGAAAACTACAGCAAACAGTGCCAAAGTTCATCAGCTTCTTTCTTGCCAAGTACAGCCACATTCAGGGCATATTCTCAAGTGAGAAGCAAGTCACACAGTACCTTCCTTTTCTGCACAGCTATTTGCTAGTAGAGATGCTGAACATCAGTCGGGAAGCATCGCGGGTAGCTCAAGCATAATCCTGAGCAGAACATTTATTTGTCCATAGTAAAACGAGTAGCTTGTATTTGTACAGGAAAACACAAAAACTGCTGGGAGACACATAACTAGACAGCAAGTTCAGAATCAGTGAAGAGAAATGTCCTCGTGTCAGCAGAAAGTATGAGAATAAGGATTTCTAATGATGAAGAAGTAGCAGCAGTTGATTTGCAATCAGTGATAACAGCATGTTTGAGCAACAGAATCATCAAAATTTCTCACTAGATACTGTAGAGTTGTATTATATATGAAATGCTCCATATATACATTTCAGTCCTACGACATGTTTAATGCTTCTAAGGAGTACGAGTATTGGATACAGACTTGCAGGACCTGTAAATGAATCTGCACATACCTCTTGAATCCCAAGAATAAATCAGAAACCCAATCCTAAGAAGTGATAGATTATTTTCCTATCTATATATAATGTGTGACATGATGAGAGATAAGAGACATTGTGCATTCAAGGAGGCAGGAAGGCAAGGAAGCACACCAACATTTTGGAATCTAATTCTAAAAAATAGTAAGTACTAGAAATCCTGTTCCTTTCAAATAAGGACCTAAGGGCAGTCTACAAATAGGACAATAAATGATCTCATCTTTGGAGTGATTGCTTCCCACAGTGTTGGCATTCATGAACTCAGATGATAGCTGAACTACAGACAGAACGCCTGCAGGAAAGGCTAGTGGAACACGGCTCTGAAAGCCAAGCAGGGTGGACTGACTGCTGGTTGTCTCTCAGTGACATTTAATCTGTTTACTCTCTGTCCAACCCTACAAAATAGGGGCAGAGGGAGGACCACAGGTACCAGCAGCTCTCAGGTCTTGCAACAGCTACAGTGGCAATGCTACTGACACGACCACTTTGGTTTTTTGACATATCTAAAACAAATCTATTTCACATGGCATAAAACAAGGGGCTAGATGATCCCAATGACCAAGAAGCATAAGATACTTGTTTAACCTATTATCACCAACTCCTTAGCTGGCAGAGGATTTGAGATCCAAGCAAAGTAACACTTGATGTAGCTATCAGCATTTTTGCAATTTCAGATGCAAGACTGAGATGTCAACATCACTGATTCACTGACTAAGTTAAACTGACACCCTCCACAAGTTATACAAATCCTCTTCAGCAAAAAACCATGAAAACCACCCAAACAAGAACTGGCAACTTGGAAAGTTATCAGACTTTGTTTACAATAACTGCAAGTTGTTGGTCATCCTACAAGAACTTTATCAGAAGTTTGAATGTCTCCTCTGTAGTATCATTTCTTTAATCAGAGATGGCCCTTGATGAATTCTCAGTCTTCCTGACTGAGTTTGTCTTGTCATTTAAGTTTGGTTTTCTTTCAGATTTTTTTCCCCACATTTTCCCAACTGTTGAAAGCTGAGCTGGGATTTATCAAGCACTTTGCTTTTGGCATTCCCAGATGTGTCACATTCCTTCCACACAACGGATGCACCAATATTTCCCAGGTGTTGCCTTGCTACCGAATAGGTTCTGAAATGAGAAATACAGAGAAAGTCCATAAATTTATGCATAGTATACACCATATTATTTGTAGCAAGAATAAAAAAAATAGCAACTTTGTATATATTTCTAAATACCAACTGTTACACCAAACTATTCAAGTTGTGGGATTGAGTGCCCAAGGAAACTACTGATATTTGGAATTTGGAGACTCTATCAAGACCAGTTAGAGTAGGAAAAGCATGGACAAAAACATGCTTAACACACATTAGTTTCTTGGTCATAAATGTAGAAGTTCACTATTTCTCTCCATCTCTAATAGAAGGTGCTAGCAGGAATAAAAGCTCACTACTGAGTCAAGGAACTGGAGACAAGATGAAGCCACACCACAGAAACAGCTGTGTATCAAGTTATTATTTGGTGGAAGGGCAAAGCAGTTAAGAAACAGGAAGGACCTAGGCTTTTTTATTGTTGGATTTAAAAACTGCAACAACTTGCAACGTAACCATATATGACAAAAAGTACCTAGGCTGCTGAATTTAAGGGAAAAAAATCACTGGCTTTACTACTAGAACCAGCAAGCCTGCTGACCTGTAAATCAGCTTTCAGCTACAGAATTCTCTTTTGAGGACAGCCTATTTTCCTTCTAATTTGACTAGTTAGCCACTATTTCACTCACAGTTAAGAAATCAATTGACTGGAAAAAACAGGAAGGCTTGCTTAGCATCTTACAATTGACTACACCTACAATTCTGAAGGGCATCAGGAACTCAAAGCAGGTCAGTTCTATTACAGGAAGTACTTTTTGTAGTAAATGTATTAAACAATTTCCGAGTTTATTTCAGAAGATTCAGACAAAATTTAGAAAGCTTTTAATGTGTTAAGACTAACTAATTTCCAACCAGCATTCAAATTAAATTCATACTGGCACCTTAAAGTAAAACAATGCAAATGTTTGCCTACTACTGTTACTAACAGGAGGAAACTTAAGACGCTAACTCAATTGACTGCAATGACGTGAACATACTCTGCACATGCAAGTGTTAAGCTATATAATAGTTTAAGCACGTAGAAGCATTTTCTCCTTGACAGAAAAAAAACAGGCTAACATCTTTTCAGTTAGAACTACCTAGGAAAATAACGGTATATATGCAACACACAATTAAGAGCTCTCAAACTATCACACAGGTGCCATGATAGCGTACAGCCACATTATTTTACTGCAGACTTCTCCAAAACCTCCCCCAAACCTTTAAACCAAAATCCTTGGATAAGGAACTTTATTGCTCCTCTCCACAGACCAAACCATTGGAGAATTGGCATTGTGTTCAACACCGCTGGCACAAATAGTAATGTTATAATATGCAATTGTGCACAACACACAGAGCCTTGCTTTAATATATCAGTCCTTTCTGCAGCACCCTGCACTGGTATACACACGATAAACATGATGTACCTGTTGAAAGCATAGTACCTACTATAAACCTCCCTGCAAAAATTTTATTGCTTTGCCACTTTCTGTGCGCCAGCAATTTAAGTGCTCACAACCAATACGCACTAATAGGGGACAGGAATTAGAAGACTACTTAGATCTCTTCCCAAGAAACCTTACTACACAGACGGGACAAACTGCACACACACACACATACCTGGTTCAGAGGGTCCAGCACACTTCAAAAACCAGCTTCTTCACGCTATAGGATGCTGCCATCCACTGCATAGCTCAATTATTTATTCCCATGATCCTGATGGTGTCTCTGCTCCACAATGTCTTTGTCCATGCGACGAAAGGAGTGTACTCCTCAGCCTCCTCCATGCAAGTCTCCTACAATCCAGCGATATAGCTGCAACTCTACTCAAGAATATCTTCCAGTCCAAGACGAAGAAAGTATGAAGAACATAATCCTCCTCCATTGTAAAGAAAGGGGTGGTCTTCCTCTCTTGGAACAGTCGGTGTGCTTCATTCCGACTGTAGCACTCATCCTAGCTTTTCTCCCAGAACTGTTTTTCTAAGCAAACTGTATCCAATTCAGCAGAAATATTTGCACATCGAATCACACGCCAGATTATTCCACATTGAAAAGTGCAGCTGTGGCAATATCCATATTTCAAAGAATTCAGATACCCAGAGGCAATGAATAGCATGCTGCTTCTGTGATTTTCCAGATATATTCCATAAATTCCAGTAATGAACAGGCGGAGATGAATCAAGTAGTTGTTGGCAAAAAGTAGCATAATAAATCCAAGTGAAGTAATTTACACCAACAAGGAAATTCCAGAAATCTCATGTTTGTACTAGAGTAGACGTTGTCTTGTACTAACAAAATTACTATACAGCACGTGCCATCTACAGCAGGTATCACGTGGAGACTGATTTAGCCAATGGCAGGTGGATCTTCCTTGTGGAACATACAGTTCAAATACTGCACCAGATGTGTGTAATTTGTTAACAAGCACACATTGCTGTGAGATAAGCCTTCAAGCTTGCAAAGGCATCCAAATACAGGTTAGCAGTGATAGCTCGAGCAAGAAAATATGACTGGGAGTGCTATAGAAAGCTGTAGCAGTGAATAAAGATAGGAGATCAAGTAAAATTACTTGGGGTCTGAAGAGGGAGCTGTAATATGAGACAGGAAGCCAGTAAAGGCACAAACTGAGAACAGGATCACGATTAAATAGCAGGAGAAAGAGGGGACATAAGTAGCTGCAATTACAAAAAGAGGAAGGCCAGGCAAAAGTGTTACAATCAAGGGAAGTCATTACAGTTAAAGAGAAGAAGATATTGAGAAATAATTTTATTAAACACCAAAGATAAGGAAATAATGAAGTTAAGTAAAACACTAAAAGGACGAGGAAAAATAATTCCACAGAAAAAGCAGGCAACTTAGTGAAGCTGAAGTTTGTATTTGTGGCTGATTAAGTATCAGCCAGACACCAATGAATAGATATGGAGAACTAAAGTGTGACTCTCAAAGAACTACCTTTAAGCATTTGGCAAGACCAGAATACTAGACAAATAGATTTAGCCTAGACTTTGAAATGCTTTGAAGTTTAACACCATTGGATATATTTTTCAAAAGTTTTACATGTTTAGTGTCCAGAAAAACATGGATTAAAAGATCCAGTCGCACAAACAAAACAAGCAGGTGCTTTATAAGCTTGTCTCAGACAGCTCTGCTAGTTTAGCCAAGCCCTGGCCCTCAGCAAACCTCTGATGCTGGAATTCTCACTGTCCTTCCTGAAAAGACAGTGTCAGTGCATGAGCACCCCAACTCAAAGGATATTTTTGGCAGTTCTCCCAGCATCAGCATGCCTTGGTTCTGATCCACAGCTTCCCCTATTAATCCAGGTCTGAATTTAACAAACCAAGACTAGCCACGGGCACAACAGCTTCGACACATATGGAGAGAGAATCTGAGAGATCCAACACCTCACCCTTGATCTAGGCCATGACTAGATGAACTTTTCCCCCAAGGAAAAAGATGTCTTTGGTACCAACACAACGCAAGAGCCTTGTGATTTGTGCAGAACAAGCCGCTGTTCCAGGATATTTACCTTTCTGCAAGCAGGACAAAGTCCATTCTCATCAGTGCGGATACGATGCCAACAGAAACGACAGATTTGGTAGCCACAGGTGCAAGGGAAGAAGTTGATGTCATCAATTTCCAGAGGCTCCATGCAAAGGGGGCATTCCACAGGGTCTTCCTTAGCATCAGGGCTGCGAGACATTTTTGTATGTTCGCAGAGCAGCAAAAGTTTATAATAACTTAATAGACCAAGAAGGTCAGCACTTGAAGGTCTGCAAGAGAAGGAAAAAGTGATTAGTACTTTCGACAAACTTTCTTCTGCATCTTTTAATATTTCAGTTTTTCACTGCTTTCCTTTTCCCGACACAAACTATATATTAACACGCAAGTCTCCCTAATAAACTTGTGTCTCTTCCTACCTATGAATCATGCAAGTAATACCAAAGATGGTACTGGTGATGTTCCTCCCCGCCTTGGTAGACAAGCACTTCAGCAATTCACTACCCTGTTTGGGTTTCAAACCATACAGTTGCAAAGAAATACTTAACATTGTACACCATACACTGCTTCTGATTTCTGCCAGCTCCTTCAACTATTACTTTGCTGAAATCTCTACAAATCCAAAGTAAAATCCTTGAATGCAGGACTTCATGTTCAAGATTAATTTATTCCTTTTGCTCAGACTTGGAACAACATTTAGGTCATTCATTCAGACTTTTCAGCACGGCTACAGAATTATCATGCAAAACCAAGGTGTGTCAGGTACACAGCTTTCTGCAAGTGGCAAACAACTCTCAAGTCATTTATGCTTTTCATCAGCATCAAATTCATACCAAAGCCCACATATAAGCATGTGGTCGAAAACCTCTAATTTTTTACTTAGAGTCCAGCCACAATAGAACATTTCTGGATCAGAATTTTGAACAGAACCAAGATTCAGGTCACCATTTCCTTAATTTATTTTTTTAACTCTGTCACTTCAGCATGCTTCCATTATGTCAGTTTAAGAACACAGCACACAAAAAAAAAGTTACTTTCACACTCAAAACAAGGTGCATATAGTCCTCACTGAGATATTTAATCAGTTTGAGGGTGGGGGTTTTTTCCTTAAGTATCACTTTGAATATTCAAAGTTGCAGCTAATCTCTGCAGCTGTCTATCTGCTGCATGATAGATGTATGTAGATAGAACAGAATCAAAGGGCAACAGTAGAATTTTTAGGCAGATCCTTTGGTGGTATGGGGGAATACCAAAGACACCTAGAAACTCACTGAGAAGCACTGAGAAAGACATGACCAGAATTGATAGCTAGATGGTCATACCATGTCATGAGCTACACCACTGCTTTACAAATAAGTGAACTCAGAAGTTTTTTAAAAAAATCCAAAATTCTTCTTACAACTATGCCTCTCCCAAATCATCAGTCATGCAATTATAATGTAACCACACACACAGAGTCTGGAGTCCCCTCTACTTTCCCAGACCATTTTCTGTTTCATTTCTAAACAAAAACCTAGTAGATCATGTATTACCCAGTTTTTCTCCAGACTTTTAGGAGAAAGTCCAGAAACAAGTTCCCTCATCCACCTACTTGAAGAGTGACATTTACTCCTTTCCTTGGAAATAAGATGACTGAATTTATGTTTTGTGATCAAACCCTCGCTCACAGATTTCCGTATGTTGTAATGTTAGTCTTATTTATCTTTGGTTTGAAACTTTAATAGCCACAAAAAAAAAAGTCCTGTTTATGATCTTCTGTATTCTAAACCATATTTTCTTGCATGAAGTCTATCTTTTAAAGTCCAAGAGGTTCCAGCTCAAGTTGGGACCTCCCACCTTACACGACAGGATCCATTTAGCATCAGACCACAATACTTGTCCCTGTCCTGCACATTTCTTCAGGGAGAGAAATTCTTCTGCAAGTAGCTAGAAGAGAACCCTGAAGAGGAACAGCACACACACACAACCAAAGCACGATCCCAACATACACGGCAGGGAGTAGCCAGCTTAATCTGTGTTCACAGGCTGATGATACCAGAAGCCTAGACTAACCGCAATTCCGACTAGTTTGGTACAAATCATAGCCTCCAGGCACGAAGTGCAGTTCTGATAAACATATACCACTGCCCTACAGAGAAAACATTTCACTGGATGCTCACACAAAAGTAAGGATGAGAGAAAGAATTTTAGATGCAGTAAGCATGTCTCTATATGGCATGCACTAGCAACAACACTGTCCTCTTTCTGACCTTCACAGTCATTAAAACCAAAGAGTTAAAGTCCTATAATAATACAACAGCTTTGACTTTTGTTATCTGTGCTTCCACTAGTGCCATTTTTACAATCATTTTGACAGCCTCCAAAACCAGATTCTGCGACCTTACCACTGTTTTCTACAGAGAACAGATTCTAGCAGAGTATGACCTGAAGGAAAGGATTATGTTGAGGAGCTTTGTCTTGTTTTTAAGAACACATTCCCACTGGCTAAAGGGTGGGAGGGACTGTTAAAAGACTACAGCACATTATTTAATTGCTTATTATGTAGATAACTTATTTCTACAGCAACCCTTACATCTCCTGTAATCTTTTCACACTTGCCTAGCAGCAGACCATTACAATATGAAAATTACTTTAAACCAAAGCATGGGATAAACTACACAGATTTTGTGCATGTTAGATTTGGATTTGATTGTCACAAGTCTGCAAACAAGAGGTCAATAAGCAGATAGCATATGCCCTTCAACCGTGTACTCACTGCACCGTGTGCTCAGCAGCTTTGAGCCTACATCCAAATAAAGCTACACTAGTACTAGTGAAACTGTAGTTAGAAGTGCAGTTTTGAAGAAACCTGAGCCACCACAATAAAACTACTGAATTATGAAGTTACTATTTGGAATCTCTGCTAAGAAATGTCATTGGTTCATGTGAGAAAAGTATGACATATTAGTGTCTCTGGAATATGCAGACAAGCTCTAACAAAACTGCCACAATTAACATTTATGAGCTGTTTAAGTTAACACTAAGAGTGCAGCAGCTGCTAGCAATAATGCCAATAGCTTGCTTCAGTCAGCAAATGGCCCGTTATTTTACAACGAGGAGTAAAGAGCAGCTGTGTGCCATGTTTCTTGAAACTAAGAGGCAATATTTATTTGCTTGAGAAAAAAAAAAAATCTCAAACATCCCATTTAGAGATTCTCCACTGAAGTGTCTCCATTTCAAGAGGCTTTATATACCAGGGTCTTCGTCTCACCTCTGCATCAGAAAAATGCTTGTTTTTTCAAAACCGGAATAACATGCACAGTAAGGCAGCATTAATGCATTGTTCATATAGCGCTACCAAGAAACACGGAGTAACTAGTCAGCTCTAAGGCTATTCCAAACAATTCAAGATTAGTGTCACAGGAAAAGTAATGTAGCAATGGCAGAAAACAAAACACAGTATTACATGCTGTGTTTAATCCAGAGTATTTGGGCATGGGAATCAAGTTCAAAGAGATTTAATTAATAGCATCTCAGCAGAAGAAAAGGAGGAAGGTTGCACATGTGTATGGAGGCGATACAAGCAGCTAGAATTTGTTCATGTGCTTTCCAAAACACCAACTGCAGTCAAACAGGGTTCTGACAGCTCCACATCCTGTTTACAGGAGACACTGCCAAAACATTCACACATGCATAGATGGAGCCAAGGTGGACAATGTCCTGCAGCATCTTTTAGATTTATTGAATTTGTAATAGGCAATAACCAAAAAATAGAAATACATAGTTGTGTCTTATCGCTTCCAACATACCAAATACAAGTTCATTTTCAAAAAAAATATGCAAAATGAAAAAAATAAATAATTTTTCATTAACTTTTAAAAGAGTGCTTACTTAGTGGATTTGACAGCTGGGTCTAATCAGCTTCACCATACAATTGTTTCCCTTGATGAAATTCCCTATATTTTGCAGTCGGGGAAAAAACATCCTACTGTTTGAGGTTACTCACCTAATCACAATTTTACTTCTAATACAGCTAGTGATTTCAGTCCATTTCAGATGTAGACATTGCCTTTTGCTTTTCCACTTGAGGTGAGCAAGTTTAGCTTCCAGCAGTTTAGCTTCCCTGTTTAATTTTAAAATGGGTCATTAAAAAGAGGAGCAGGGGAAAAACAACTAGCTTGTTATCCACTCTTTTTCCTCAAGTGCCCTGATCTGAGACTTGGCACACACGCCTCTCCATCTCCCCGTGGCAGACATCAGAACATCTACACTTGCTTTGCTAGGAGTTGGTTTTAGTAAACACGTCCCTTAAACTTTTACATCCTCCCCGAGAAGGGCAGCTAGCTCCAGGGGATACAGACACATTCACCCCCTCACATGATGGGCTGAACACAGCCTTGCTGCTTGCTTTAAGATACTAAAAAAAGTGTCACATCCAAAAATTGTGAAAAATCAAGTCAAGAAAAACCCGAATAAAGGACTCACATCTCAGAAAATATTTGGAGACTTCGGGCCTCTTTAAGGAAGGAATCCAGACGTGTGTTAGCTAATGTTTCACTTAAAGTTCAAACATACCTGACACTTGAAGTGAAACAGGTCGGAGTCTATGCACCAAATCTTTAGTAAGAGCTTGTTAAACTTACATAAACAAATGGGTTTTTTGTGGCCTTTATCTTTTGAAACTCAATTCTGAGAAGTCTCAAATGCACACTTGAACGCTACCTGTGTAACATTACAGGGAAGGCCCCTAAAGCCCCCATTCCCACCCAATGAAGGATCAGTTCCCTTTCCACATCTCATGCCTGCCGTGATCCCACGTACAAGCTGGAGGCAGAAAGGCAGTCAGGCTACAAGCAGCAGCTGTGAGGGGTTACCCCTTCCATGAATTAACAGGCAGCAGCAGTTCTGTCAGCACAGGGCCCAGGGCCCAGAGCCCATGCCTAGGCTACCTTCTCCAGCTAGTCACTGCCAACAGGAAAGCAACCTTCATCTCCTTTGGTCTCTGAACATAACAAAGGCTATCACGCTATTGCCTTGCCCTGACCACTGAAGTCATCAAAACCTTTCACAGGCAGGCTGGAGAGAAAGGCCCACTCTAAGCCCACCAAACTGAGGGAGATACAGCACTTTAGTCATTCAGGGCTCCACAGTGCACTCGCATGGGAGAAGGTTCACATACGCACGTCCCAAATCATGGAGGGATGGTCTAGTCATTTAGTCTTGTGTCTTAAATTATCCACACAACTCAAGTAATCTGGGGAACCTCCCCAGGCCACTTCTTTGACATGCTACCTCTTACCTCTACTTGCCCATAATTTTTTGGAGCACTACACAAGTGATCCCTTTCTCCCACCAGCCCTTCACTCACATAAAAAACCCAGGTATTTTACAATCACTTGGCTAGCAACACTGATTTAGGAGACAGCAGAAGTGCTGAAAATGGGCTGTGCTTTTCTAAGTTTTATGGCACTGTTACTGACTGAGAACAAAGACACCTCAGTGGCAACTAAGCAGGCTCTTGAATTCATCCAAGTTAATTTTCATTTGAGACAAAGGGAAAGTTCCTAATTCTTTTTCCCTTGACCACGCTGAACATTTAAAGCAAATTGTACTACTACTTGCAAAATCATACCCAGTAACTGCACAGTCTATTTTCTATCATGCCCTCTTTTTGGAATAATAGTTAATATTGTGGTCTACAGCTACATTTTGATCACAGGACAAACAACACACAAGAGGTAGACAAGGTCCCAAATATCCAGAAAGTATGACCAAGACTCAGGTAGCTATCTCAGTTTTTTTTAAACACAGCATTACATTCACTAGTATTACCGCAAGTTATTTAGCTCAAAGAGGTCAAAACTCAAGTCTTTAGAGACTCCTCTGCTTTACGACTTGCTGCAGGCCCTTGGGAGGTCCCATGGTTTCAGACTCTGAATCGTAAGCAGCTGAACTGTCACTTGAACCAACAAGACCAAAACATAACAAATTTTTGCTGCATCATATTTTACCTAAATCAATCCTCCATCCAGTTCATCACAGCCATGCAGAAGTTTGCACCAGCACAGTGAAGACCTAGAGACAAGCACCTGGGGGTAGTAGCAACAGCTCAAGCAGCATATTCAGTAACTGCAAAAGTCAGCAGCAGAATTCACTAGGTAAGTTTTGACCTAGCACCCTCAAGACACTCAAATAACAAAAACAGAAGAGTCAGATGCCACCTGCAAAATGAAAGGGGAACTAATAATTCTTTATAAGCCTAGTGTGAACACAAACTATTTCAAGACAGTTAAGTGGAAAAAGTGTTACATGCCACAAAACCATGCTTTTTTCTCATTAAAAATGAACAAAGAATTGGTCACTGTAGGCTCACTGTTATAAGACTCAGCTTTTATGTATAAAAGGCTACATTACTACCAGTTACACATGAATGCCAAGCAAGAGATTTACTCAAATAAATTACTTTCTTATAAATCATGAACAGAATCTAGGTGTTAAATTTACAAAGAAAATGGGCCAAATAAAATTCTGATAAATTCATCCACAAGCACATAAAGCTTTGGACACAATTATTCAAGACAACAACACTATCCTAGCATCTGGTTCAACTCACTCAATGAAATTAAAAGCACAATATTGCTCTGTAATTTCATAAATTCCTTTCCCTCATTGATTCACATTAGAAGTTGAATGCTAATATTCCTTATTTTTCTTTCTGCATGTCCCCATATTACTTTTGTACCTGTAGCACCAATATATACAGACGTGATATAACAAAAGCATTTGGATAATTAATTAGAATTGGGCTATAACATTATTAGTTTAAGTATTTTCCAAGCCTATGTCACTGACAGTGAGAATCTAATATTGGTAAAATATTCCAGCATGATTATTTGCAACTCCTCAGGACACAAGCAGGAGATGCTCAAACAACAGGTGAAACAAAATAGCCACACCTATATAGATTTGTATACAGCAAATTATATATCACAAACTGTTGAAGAATGTTACAGAGACCATAACATGCAAAATAATCTGTCAAAATACAGATCCATCACCTCTAAACATGAAATATGTCCCATCAACTATCCTGAATTGCTTAAATCTCTCATTTCTAAGGGTGCTACTCCATTTCTTGTATTTTTTCTTCAGAGGATCTGTTACTAGTCACTGTCAGAAGGAGGATCTAAATAGATCAGTTTGCCAATCATGCAGCAACCACAGGCAGCTACTAAACAGGCCATATGGAGCATGGAGTGTCTTTATTCTGTTCACACAGAACCCCAGCACAAAACACTCATTCTGCAGTTGGGGTACCTACACATCAGTGTAACACAGTTCAGTTTTTTCATAATGCTGAGTTCTATTTAGTCCTTAGTAAGGTGATACATACTCAAACATTCACTTGTCCTCCTTGGAAATCTGTAAAACACTACTAGCACTGGAATACTCCTATTCTCTCCACATCCTAGTATACCAATTTTCTCTGTGTTTGAAGACTAGCCTATTGATTCCACTGTAGAAGACTGAAAAATTCTAGCACAGAAGCACTATCAGACAGTTGGAACAGCACTTTGGAAAACAAAGTGCTTTGTAGAGGGTGATTTAAAGATTAGAAGCTTTGTTAAAACATACGGTAATTTGTGATATGACAATATTTAATTGCAGAGGAAGTCACTAACATAATAAAGCCTCAGCAGACTGAGTTTTTTAATGATAATATAACAAGCTAACACTGTTCAGCCACTCAAAATCCCTACAGTAAGGCACAGAGGCCAGGAAAGTGATGGCAGCTCAACCTCACTGACCTGCCCTTTTATCTGTGTCACAGAAGTTTCCAACATGCAGTTTTTCCAGTGCTTTTACCTCTGCAGATTAAAGACCCTAGACACAGATGTTTCATTGGTGCTATCCTGAGTAAAACTGAGGACACCGGCTGGAACAGCTTTAAGCATCAAGTTGCATGTTGCAACCCTCTGAACCATGACTTTGTGCAACTGAGGCACCTCACTTACCTATGAATCTCTTATCCTCCTGCTGCCTTTTACTCACTGACTTCAAATCACCAATTTCAAGATAAACTGCAAGTTAACCCTCCCTCCTCAACTTAAACTGATTTTAAACTTTTCAACTATAAAGTGTATTTTTTCCCCCATTGATAACTACTATATATGTTAGTTTAAAAATAAAAAACTTCTAGTTGTAAATCAACTCAGCAGAAAGTCTATGTTACCCACACTTAAGCTGCTGCTGTTTCAGTACATAGTATGTTCCTCCGATTTTTGAGGGTTTGTTTCTCAATCCAGTATCACTGCTGCATTTAAGAACTTCTTTTAAAAAACCTACATGGAATTTTTAAGCTAGTAAAATATGCAAAAGTCAAACTTAGATATGTTTGTAAGGTAAGACAGTATGCTCACAAAACTTGACACCAATTATCTAAAAGTAGCAATGTTAACAGTAGGTTATATCTCTAAATCCTTCAAGATTTCAGAACTAGTATAGTATATCCTCATTTTCCATTCCTGAGGGTAAAAAGAGAAAAAAAGTGTTCACCTTAAGAAAATTGGTTCCTTCTGTGAAAGTTAACACATCCTCAAACTAGTGAATTAAAGTGACATGGCCTGACTCTGCCTTTAAAAGTTGAGAGAGCAGGTAAACAGGTCTCAGTTCTTTAACTAGTGAACACTAGTAGTTCTACTGGTATAATCAGTACTAGAACTCAGTATTAGTATTAATCAATGTGTACGGTATATGTTGCATATAAATTAGCATTTCCTCTGGTAGTCCTTAAGTGCCATAGGTCACCAAGTACAAAGACTTACATTTAGCACTTGTCAAACTGACTTTGATGGGAAGGGGGGGGGCGGGGGGGGGGGGTTTAAGCAAACAAACTTAGAGACATGATCTACAGACCAGTTTAAAGCTTAAAAGGAAAACCACAAACAACCCAAAGCACACAGCACACCGCACAAGTCACTACACCAGTGCTACCCTTCCCCTTGCGCAGCAGTTTGCGCTGTTCTCCTCCTCACATCAAGAAGCTCAGCTCTCTGCCTGTCTCCTAGGCAGCCCTCTCAGTCTCCCACTTCCATCAGTCTCTCCAGTGCAATTCAGCCTATTCACGTCTTCCTAGGATGCCTTCATCCAAAAGACGAGAAAACCAGCATTTGCTCCAGGCTTCCGGCTACTTGAGGTTTTTATCAGTCTTTCTTCACTGAAGAAGAGAGGTAAGAACATGGCATTTTGTAATGAAAACTTCTTGTGCTAGCTTGTATTAGACTGCATACTTAATAATAATGGCCAGTATTCCCAGATCCAATTATAAAGAAAAGCTCAGCTCTGAAGAGCTCGACAGCCTTTAAAGAGAGACGACCCAGAAATTCTCTCGCGCACAGAAAAAAAAAAAATCACCCCACTCCAGGCTCCAAGACTGTATTTGAATATAACCCAGTTTGCAACATCCTGCCAGCAGCCATCACCTACTGGATAATTTACCAGAAGGACTTACTCTTCACCTGCTGCTCCAGCTGCATTAGTTCACATACACTTAAAATTACAACTGGTCTGAAAGCATGCCTGAAGAGTAAGACTCATACTGCCACTGAAGTACAACCTGGCACAGAGCACCATCAACGCAGTATACCTAGAAAGAAGCATATGCATTTTTTAAACTTACATTAAAGGACAGCTCAGTTTTTACATTAACACACTCATTTGCATTTTCATGGTGCAGCATGAACAAGAATGCTGCAGCGTCTTCAGAAGTCCCAGCCTGCCTGTCCAGCTGTACCTAGTAATTACAACAGTGGTACTATACAGTGCAAAAACCTTGCAACCAGTTTTCTTATCAATTTCTGGATATTTAGGCTGTCCAAGTGAAGAAAAAAATATTCAGTTAAATCTCCTGCAAACATATCTGATAAAAAGAAATCTCTGTAGAGAAATACTTTCCTCCACAGCAAAAGGATTATTGGTTACTTGCCCCTGAAGAAGCAGCTACAGAAATTTTATCTTCTACACAAAGCCTAACTAAGGAGTATGCCACTGGAACTAAGGCACATTAAATCTTCTCTTTGGATTTATTTTTAAGGAAAATTACTGTATTCAAGGATATCCAATTGTTAAAAATGCAGAACTATCTTTTGCTCCTAGGGGAACAGTATCCAGTAGTTAACATACACATTTCTGAAACTATCTTGGGAATGACAGTAAAAATTAGAGCAGTTGTAAGGGAGGAAGGGGAAGTAGCACAGAAAAGAGGGATAAAAGCTGATCACGCCAGAGATACGCATTCTTATTTGTAGTGCCATGCATTATAAAGACACACACATATTCCTTTAGCCCATAAAAATTCCCAAAATGACTTGTAGAAAACTAGATATAAAATGGAGGACTGGATGATCACAAGTTGTGGCTTCCTGCCTCTACCTGCTGAGTATCTCGGGAACCTTCCAAAATTCCTTACCTCTTCCTTATGAATTGCTGAGTTGTCACATCAGTATTAAGTGATAATAGCAGTAATATGTGGCTGATTTACTATTCTGATAAAAGCCCTCACCCAACACCCAATGCAAGCAGTACATTTTCTGTTTCTGCATAAGCAGGGGGTATTGAGCACCCCACCTGCCCTGCCTCTGGCTGAGAGCCCCCTTGCACATTGTTCTTACTTCCACAGACTGCTCGAGATGCTTTTCCTGAACAGAAAGGGTGTAAGTGAATGTCTTAGGTAACCCTTTCGGTGTTACCAAGACATGCATAAAAATAAGAATTATTCAGTCCGAAGCTTAACAACACAGCTGAATACACTTCAGATCTAGGGAATGGGAGATCCCACCAGTGTCAGTGACAACCCCTCAGTTCCATTCAGCAGCAGCCTTAAAATCAGGAAAGCATCAACTAAGACACCAGAGAATGTGAGACACAACATGTTTTGAATAATTCTGATCAAAGCTCTTTATGTAGGTGTTTAAAATTTGTTTAAAACAACCTTCATGAAAATGGATGATAAAATACTTCAAGTTGATTTGTTTTCTCCCCACCTTCTCAATTAAAGCATACTAGGCTTCAGCTCCTGCAGTTGTTCCAACATTTGAGAGAGAACAAAAGGATAACCTGACCTTCAAGTATTTTAGAGTGACAGACCTATTATGCATTTTTCAAGGCATTTTAAACAGCAAACATGAACATAGTATCAGCGTAATTGTTTTCTTAGCAACAATGATATTAGGTCTCACATGTTTTTCCATAAGCCATGAAAGGAAAGAGACTTTTTAGTCAGGTCAGAGGGGAAAGAAGCAACAAAACAAGTTTGAGACTGAGAAATCTGCACAGAGAAAGCCTTACAGAGCTCATCTATAGGTTCTGGATGAGCTGTAATTCCAGCTTGAGTGCTTCTGCTAATCAAGTAATAATGCAAATCATTCAGCTCAGAAGAATAAAAACTCTGTCAAAGTCCACTCACTCCTCAGTGCCCACAACTCTATCTTGAAACTCACTGGCAGCTGCTGCCAGTGATTAGAGGACCAGCACGAAGTATTTGTGCGACACGCCGAATAACAAATCAACAGCCACATACAGCACTAGACTGAACATGCCTGCTTAGTCTCATGCAAGTTGAAACACAAACTGCTACTTCACGTCCTGGTCAGAAACTGTAAAGCACCTACAGACAATGCCTCCCCTCAGTTCTAGCAGTAGCTTATACTTCAAGTCTAACCTTCACTTAGGCAAGAAACTAAAACAGTAATTCTCAATCTTCATTTCAATCTGGAATTATGTGAACACCTCACCAAGATCTGTTATCTTCTGATACTCCAGGCTGTAGCTTTATTTCTGACAATTACAAGTGTCCTACTGGATGCCATGAAGCAATGGAAGCCTTCACAGGACACAGGGCTGCAGTAGCCGGAACAGATTCAGTACCAGCAGGTAACGTGCCTCATTCCTGAAAGTTTCTATAGAGCTCAAAAAGACTGTAGGGGAAAAGCAGCCAAACATGTATATAAGAAAATCTGTATTCTTAAAATAAAGAGTCAGAAAACAATGGAGAGAACTCTGGAGACAGCTCTCCTCCAGAGCTTAAACTGCTCCCCTGGAAAGCTTAGCAGGACCACACTCTCACTTCTCAAGGCGGAAATTTCCACACCAGGCCAGCCCTATGAGCAGGAACCTCAGCAGGTGGCTACAAACCAGACCTCTTGGCTTGAGCTGAGGACAACAGCAAGAGAATAAGAAAGTGAACAACAAACAACTGTAAACACCACACAAGCCACTCTTGAAAAGGTAAGGAATGGAAGAGAGGCAGTAAAAGTTAAATTTTAAAACTATTCAATCATTTTATATTTCTCGATCCAGAGATACAGTGTAGGAGTAAGAGCAAAGGTCTGTACAGAAGAGTGCACGGAAAACTGCTGGAGCAGTAACAGTTTCTGACAAAGTCTGTGGTGTACTCTACAAGCTTTTTTGCACTACACTATTTAAAATATTTCCAAGGCTGAATCAAGTACTTTGCCTTTTAATGGCACTGGTTACATATGGTCAAACCAAGATGAACAGCTTTTTTTCCAATCAATCACATAAATCAGCAGTAATTTCTCTTCACGTACGCCACATTTTTTGACTATGCTGCGGTCTAGAGCTCAGTTGTACAGCACAGGCCCAATGAAAACAACTGCAGTACATGACAACATGAATTTCCATGTGAAAATAAGTCATTACATTTCATCCAGTCACTTCTTGAAATGGGGTGGGGACTTGTCAAACAGATCCCCTGATCCAAAGTGTTCCTGGCGTTGTTCTTCCTGTGCTGAGTCTCAATTTTCTCTTTAGGAGCATCAACCCAAGTTAATGAATTTGTATTTTGAATTCTAAGGACAAACACACAGTTTGGGATAGACAGTGACAACCAGCAACCAATCACAGAATGCTGACACGTGAATTGCCATCCTCAGTCATTAAATATTACGAAAATCTTGAATATATTAAGCAATATCCTAGAACTGGGATTTCTTGCATCTATTTATTAGAATATAATTGTAAAATCCCCAATGCGCTTATATACATAGCCTGAAAAAGGGGCAAAAGCTTTCCCCTCAATACCTGCACATTCATCCTTTATCTGACAGCTTTTTCAATACAAGCTCTACTTTCTACAAGTGAGGAGTGCAAACTTAGAAAATCAAACATAATTAATGCTCGATCAGACAGTACTGAATCAAATTTCAGTGGGGTAAAGGATAAATCTCTTCTGCATAAAGTATATGTGAAGAACTATAAATTCTAGTCCATGTTTATTTTTAAACCCATTTTGCTGAAGTATTTGAAGGGGTTTGTCTTTACAAGTTTAGTTTAGAAGTTATTTGCAGGTTTACTTTCACAGTCTGGTCAGTCATACATGTTAATCAGGCAGGTGGGGAGGAGCACAGTTCTTACCTGCTGAGCCTGTACTTCAAAACTTTTGCTAATGAGTTTACTCAGATGCTTTTTAACAGGTAGCTGCAGTAGCAGATTTTTTAAAATACGAATTCATGGTAAAAAATGTTTTAGAAGGGACTTCACATGCTTGTCCGTTACTGAAAGGAAATCTTTCACTTAGAAAAGTGTTAAGATATTTCAGAGAACGTAAGTAGATTGGTTCTGTAAACCCAATGTGAAGAGAGGCAAAGAAATTCAGAAGTACAATGGTACTTTCAGTAGTGCACATTATTTCAGCTTCCAACCAGGTATGAACCATCTAAAGAAGTTCTGTTCATAAACAGAAATGCATCATATTCTCCAGGTATGGACAAATACCATAAAGCCTGCAGTTTTTAAGATTTAGTCTGTAATCAAGACTGATGACCATGTTAAAGCTAGAGATAGCAGGCAGCCAGAACAATAAGTAACATCTAACTGTCTGTGGAGATACAAGTTGCCACTGAGAAATAGGGGTTTTTTGAGGAAAGTCACAGATCATGCGCACCAGGAAAATTTTCTCCTTAAATTTCAAAAAGGCTTTCCACAGGGTTCTACTGAGCTCTCTAAAGAAACTAAGCTGCCATCAGAAGTGTCTGTCCTTTAATGGATTAAGAACTGATTTAAGAAAACTTGGAAATAAAAGAAGGAATGAGGGAAGTCAACCATGGGAACTCCACACAATTCTCTGATATCACAGACCCAAGTCATTCTATTTACCAGCGACCTGAAAAAGAAAGTGAGAAGGAAGTGGACAAAAGTTACTACACTGAAGGACTTGGCATATAAGACCAGTACAGAAATCTGCAGGAGCTCCAGAGATTGAAAAAATGATAAAATAGCATGAAATACATTGTTGCTAAACGCCAAATGATGCAACCAAGAAAAAACAACTAAATGAGCACACTGATGCACCGATCTACCTAATAATTTTAAGGAACAAGCTCTGTGAGCTGTTATAAAAGTTTCTCCTGCAACATTAGCTCAGCAATCAGTCACAGTCGAAAGGCAAACTAAATACAAGGAATTATCAGGAAAAAAGCACCAATAGACACCACTGTCAAAGTCTACAGTGCACCTGCACCCTGTACTCCAAACAGCCCTGCTTTCCTCTCCCCACATGCAGAAAGAACTAGCAAGTATAGAAAAGAGCAACAAGAATTACCAAATGTGTCATAAGGAACAAAACTGACCCACTGGGAAAAGGGTACTGTGGGTACACACAAGTAGAAAGGAAGAGACAAACAGAATATGTAAATATTGACCTTTGTCTGTGTTATAGTTCTTTATTTTATAAATATATTTAAATAAATGTAACACTATGCCTGGTTTAACTGTGAAACTCCTTGCTATCAAAGGTTGCAGAAGACAGAATTTAAACAGTTTAAAAATAATCAGACAAGCTGACCAGGGTGGAAGATGCACTGTAAAGTGAGTAGCTCAAACACTAGTAAACAGAAAATGTACTGCCAAGAAAGTGGCCAGGCTAGATACTTCTCGGCCTGGAGAAGTCCACAGACTGGTATCAGGAAGCATCCTAGGAAGTAGCACTATGTTCACCCTGATCTTACAGTCTTCCCTAGAGTATCTGCTGCTAGGCACTAACCCCAGCAAGATAGTGGGCTAGGTAATTTCATACTGATCCAGTACAGCAGTCCTTGCACATGGTGTTGGTCTAATTCATTACAAAGTTTCACGCTTTTAGAAATGTAAAAGGAAGGAGAAAGAACTATTAATACATACCACTGAGTTTGAGTGGGTTTGGACACTGGATTCCTTCCACATCTTTTTATTTTTACTTCTTACCCCTAGAGCTAACTTAGGTATTTCCAATAAACATGCTTTTACAATGACTACAACTTGCCAGTCAGAAGCATAAGCAGTTATTTATCTAGAATCTGCTAAACACAAGACAGTGAAAGAAATGCACCATACAGAAGAGACAGTGAAAGTATAAAGACTAGCCATGTTTAACTTACACAAGGAGAACTTTCCTTGATGTAACTTCTTCAGAAGCCCTGAAGCTGGTTACATGCAGCTAGCCAGGTAACAGATACACACACCATGAAATTTCACAGCTCTCTGCAGAAGTGCATCAAGAAATTACGTTGAACTGCCAAGAAATATTCCCCAATTTTGATCAACAAAACCTACGAGATGCTAACTTAACATTACAAATCTCCTCCAGGTAACCACATACACTACATGAGCAGAATCACAGCAGCACCACTTACTTTCACACTACAAGTACTACCTAAAGTCCCCAGAATTCACTAGTGTCTAATGATGATTTAGGTTACAAGCCCTTAAAAGCCATCATGAGCAAATGCCCAGTGAAAAGCACTTGTGTCCAGCAATACCAGGCACTATGATGGAGAAACACTTAGTCATAGCACCAAGATACTGCTCATAAGAAGGCTTTTCTAGACTCTCACAACTGATACAAATTTGAGGAAGATATTAGTTAGATCAAGATTGGTTTAATCTACTTAATCTTTAATCACCCTCTAGTACAGGCTGTCCCTGCCCATGGGGGGGGGGGGGGGGGGACGGGACAACCTTAACCATTCTATGATTCTACTTGTAAAGAGGGAGTACAGATCTATTTCTGTAGGATTATTTGAACAACACTACACAAGAAAAACCCAAACAAGAAGACCTCTGTAAACCCAGCTCCAAAGCTTCAGCATTCACAGAAGAGACTAGCTTACCTACTGCTACTATCACTTGGAACAAGCTGTGTGCAACCATACTATTTTTGGTTTGTTTACTTGTTATTATAAATAAAACTTTGTTTCTTGACACAGCAATATCTCAAATAACCACATCCAAGCACCTCAGACTTCCTACTACAACTTAATACATAATCTGTAGTGGCAGCCACAACCAAAATCTTAAGCATTTGAAGAACAAAAAAGCAGCAATACACCTACCGTCAGTAGGTTTCATGGCCTTATACTGACTGCTTAGAAGGACCCTTTTCTAATGTTTTTACACACTGGTGCTGTCCCTTCTCATTAGCAAATGGCTTTCAACAGCACAGAAGTACAGATTTAATCTAAAAAGTGACTGAAGTAAACTCTGGAAAAGAGTAGCATCAGATTACAGAGAGCTCCAAGTTGCAAAGAATTACAGGTACTGCTGTGTGGGAAATGTGAAGGGAAGAACAAAAGGGGCTACATCAGCCCAGTCTGAACAGCCTCCAGAAGGGTCCCTGTTTATCACCTGGTAGCAAACTATCATATCAAGGCTCCCACTAGGTGGAGAAAGATCATCCACAAACATTTTCAGCTTGTATCCTCTCAGGTAGACAATATAATCAGGAGTTCAAATCCACACCACTTTCACTTTGCCTTGGATAAGGTTTCTGGGAAGAAAATTATGTATTTGTTCAGAGTAACAGCTCAAGCCCACTCCTGCCAATAATTTAGGCCTGGACTTTACAGTAATGCTGTACTTACGATAAAGTAAATCACAACCAAGTTTCAAGAACCTGTATCCCAGTGGTTCCTGTCGTTAACTGCCAGAGTAAGCTTATCCTCATTGTATTCTGCCCTCATATAAAGTAGGTATTATAAAGTAGAGGAAACAGGCTGCCATAGATTAAAACAGACTATCCAAATCTTTAGGATCTAAGGCATGGGGAAGACTACACAACAGACCAAAAAGCCATGGAAAAGACTTCATAGGAATTGGGAGGGATGGCAGAAACTAGGGAGGAGTTGGGAGGGATGGTAGAAAGCTGCTAACCAGCATCAGTAGGCATAAACAATCGTCACACACAAGCCTGAACAGGTTCAGAGAAAGCCCCTATCTCCTCAGCATGGACAAGCATCCCAGACAGGTGAGTATCTTGATTAGGAAGTGTGAAGAAATTCTTCACTTTTTCTGGTGATGATCAAACATACAACAATAGCAACCAGGAATTAGAGATAGGTCTCTAGAAAGACATTCAAACAGTCAGCACACAAACATCTGATCATCTTTACAAATCTGGTCATATCAAAGGAATTTTATAAAAGCTTAAATCAGTTCCTTGGGAAGAAAAACCAATCACAGCCCAGAGCCACAACTCTAAGAACTAATTCAATGTGTTCCAAAACTTCTTATTCACAAGAAAACTCCATAAAAGTATCACAGAATTTCTCCAGCAAGGGAGGTCAGTATACAAGAATTTTGTTTTAACCTTTAAGAGGCTGCACTTAGCCCCACAAGCTAAATGGCACCTTGTATCAAGGGGAGGTCTTTTCCTTGCCTTCCCACAAGGCACCTACAGTGTGAAATAGCAACACTAAACCTTGCAAGTCAGGCATACTACCCCGAGTTGCAGGCTATTTGCACAGTTTGTTTTACAGAAGAATCAGTCCCTTCTAAAAAAGGTCCTTTGTGCTCAACCATTCCATTAGACATAAAGGAGACATCATACATTATGTTTATGGATGCTGTCTTGCGAAAGGGGAATTCAGACGGCTGGTGCTGACAACAAAGCTCAGATGACTGTAGTAACACTCCACCTCACAAGAAAACACCATGGGTTTTCCCTGAGACAAGGCTACACAAGATTGTGACAGCAAAGGAGGAAAAACATTTGCTTGTAAGGAGAACATATTCTCTATAGTCATTGAATAACTAGGCTACCATTGAAGCAATTAAGGTTTGAAACTACAACAGAAACCTCTACCAATGTCAGATGCTACAGCCCTTATATCTAGAGTCAACTTTCAGTATTAGCAACTATGTTCCATTCCTGGAAAATCTGTAATGCATCCCTGAATTGTATTACAGACTGATGCAAACAGACTTAGGAGGCTGAATGTTCAGATCTCAGCAAAGTCTGAACACACTTGTAAAATGCGTCTTACCTTTCTACAAGTTAAGCTGAAAGAGTTTGCCTTGTAGTCTTCCCTAGAAGTTGAGACCCTTGCCTTTGCAAAAGATAGCTTACTGCATTAGGGTTTTACACCATCCAAGCTAGCATGATTACAGATTGTGGAAACGTTAAAAAAGACTAGGGGAAAACAATAACCTAAAAACAAAAACCCAGCACCCACTCAGAAACCAAAAACCTAGTATGCCATTGTGACTTCTCTGAAAAGCTCTAGTTCCCTCTGAAAATCCTTGGCTTACCACCACCCTTTAGTGTCAACCCTATAGGAAGAAGCACAAGAAGAAATACAGCTGTCTTCCAGTAGTAACAGTGTGAGGGTTTTTTTTGGGGGGCCAGAGATGTTGGCATCTCAAATTAGGAAAGGAATTTTTCGGATTATACACTTATATTGGCTCCAAATTTCTGCACTCTCAAAGAAAACTAAACCGCTTTGCTTATTGTGATCTGTTCCAGTGCCAGACTCCGCACAGGCAGCACAGTGATAACCGCCAAGGTCCTCAGTGCAAAACACTGCCAGAAGTAACATGGTCCTCTCTAAATAAAAAGAGTCAGCAACAAAGATTCAAAAAGAAGTCTCCAAGTAACAGGTCTAGAAGATTAACTGCAGGAAGAACATCCTAGTTTCTTGATCAGCATGGCAATCTGGTCTAAGTCTTAAAGCAGAGCACTCCTTTCTCTTTCAAGGCATTGGCCACTGAAGAGAAACCTTTATGGGCTTGGGAGGCTCTCCTAGCATTCCTTCTGGAGAAGTCAAACTCATACAAGGACACAAAGCAGGTCATCAATAAAGTTACCAGCTGCAGGGATTTAAAAAAAAACAACAGGTGCTTTATTCTGAAAGTCATTAGCACCAAACAGCAACCTGAATGAGCAAAATATTCTATATTACACTCACAATAAAAGCCATGGAAAGCATATAATAATCTATCTTACACATCTGAACAGTAATTGCTGAATTCAGGCAAGACAGAACCAACAAGCAGCTGTCGCCTTAATTTTCCTTTTTCTTTTAGCAGCCCAGGCCAAATACAGCTGCTCCTCAGGACAGACCTGTTCAGCATGTCCAGACTCACATACACGACCCCTGAGAATAACATCCTTTTCCCTTGCTACTCTCCCATATCTGAGATGTGTTGGTATTGACTCTTGCCCTTCAGTTTTCAGAGCTCAACCATTTCTGATAATATAATTCTCTTTTCATTAGGGCATTCCACTTAGGAAGCTTTATGATATTTGAGTCTTGGACATATCCTAAAAATGATTCTCAAAAAAAAAAAAAGAAACCTGACACTTCTAGTTTGGGGAAATCCAACTGCAAATCCAATTTTAAAAGGGAAAATGGCTAGCATATAAAGGTATTATAAAACTGCCACACACACCCACTAATCAAGGTATTTCACATATTAATATGCAATTAAACCTGTATCAGCTCAGCAGCTGCATTCAACAAGAAAAATAATCCACCCAGTCTGTTGGTTTAGTGTTCAGAATTTCTAGGGTCTTGGCATCAGGAAGCTGAGCAGTAGTGAACCAGAACAAAATACAAATGTGTGCTTTTTACATTTATGCTTACTATGTGTATTAACTACAGGACAGACAGCACCAGCGGATATCTGACATGCCTTGTGCTTTAGGAGAACAGTTCAGCATGAAGCAGCTAATTTGATGAGAAGTTTTCCAAAATTAGTCTTAAAAGCACAGAAGTTCCACTTCAAATGCATATGCAGAAAAAAAATTAAACAATGGGTCACCACGCACAGCCAGTTCTGTGTGGGCTAGTGTGATTACAAACCTATAACAGAAACTTTAAAGCATGGTTTAGTCTCCATCTGCAAGGTACTGAATAGTAATTAACTGTCTTAAAGAGCAACCAGGAAACCCTTATTAGTGTACCTACATCAGAGTGGAGTGGTTTCACTGTCTCTAATAGAAATGTTCACTTCCAAAATAATGCTAAGTCACCACACCAAAGACTTACTCCCTTGGTTTTAAAAAGGTATTTCTCAACATTTATCTAGTCAACAGCATAATTATAGAAGCATCTTTCCTGAAGGCTTGGAGAGGCAGTGGGGTATCATATTATTCAGGGGCATGGCACCCAGGTTATCTGCTTCCTGACAAGTGCTGTGGCCACCTCACTGGGAACAGGCTACACATTCCAAGTTCTTTTAATACCCAACCGCATAAGGGCCAGATCCATACAGTAATGAAGAGGGTGTAAAGTAATCTGTACAGACCACACCACCACAAACAGTAAGTATCTTGGTCCTCTGAATCCATAACAGTCAGATTTTATCTGCTTTTTGAGATACTCATTTTTGAAAAGCAGGTTAGTGTTTTCTCCATAGCTACTGTACTACTAGTGTACTATTGTGCATAGAGACAGGAAAATCAGATGTTATCAAGTTTTAGTTGATAACGTAATGCACACAGAAAGACACAGGTAGTTCAAGATTGCCTGTAAGCATTAACATGGCAAAAGTTAGCTAACAATGAATTGTCACAGTGAATAAACAGCACATCTGGGTGTGAGAGTTCTATTTTTTCCTCCTGTTTTTTTTCCATTCTGTTTATTACATCTTGGTTACGTATGCATGTCTCAACAACATCATAATTCCTAAATTTACACCAGAACATCAGTCAGATAAATTCCCAGCTCTCATACAAACAGCAAACCTTTGGAAAGGGATGAAGTATTCCTGCGGCTGCTGGAACGTCAGCAACTCAATTCCCAGATCCTCTGGAAGGAAATGCTCATTGGGTGGAGTAGGTAGTACAGAGAAGAAATCCGAAGTTGGAGAGTACCAGAAAAATAACATCCTCTTGCAGGAGGAAGAAAGCCCTATAACGTCAGTGCCCCATTCCTTAGGGTTACAGATTACAACAGCTGCCAGAATAGCTGTCTTCACTGCAAGGCAAGGGCTCCAAACTGACCACATGCAGAATTCATGTTACTTCTCCCCTGCAAGCAGTCTCAAGATAAAGTACTACTTCCCAGAAACCTTCCTTCAATGAAAAGTCCAGTTTATCAAATTTCATATGAAAATAGTTCAATGAAAGCCTGGAAACTGTTTAAACACTTTTAAAGGGACATGTAGAGCCACAGGGTTTTTAATTCCTTGAGACACACGGCTATGCATCACACTGAGAATGACAGAGCACAAGGAATATTCTCTCTAGATTAAGATCATAGACAGCATAAAAAATAGCATAAAATATCACTGTGCAGAATTAAGGCTTGACATGAAGTCACAAGTCACTTTGTTACACCTGAACGCAGGGGTGTCAAGGCCAAAGACAAATCATGTGCCCACAGCAGCTTTTCTTACAGCAGGACGCAGATCAAGGCCGGCCACAAGCAAAGAGTAGAGCAAGCATGGAGGGAAAAAAACCTTGTCTTCCTTCTAGCACTGAGCACCTCTGTGGAGTTCTGAAGCTGCCAAAGATGGAGAAGCTACATTCTTGTGCCTTGCATACACTCTACTCCAAAGCAGCCACAAGGTTTGTAGGCTGAGATTGCATCTTTATTAGATCAACACATACAATGAACTTGGTCTAGCACCAGATACTATCTCTGCATCCAACAGCATACTACCTCTGCGTCCCTCCCACCTTACACAAGGGGACAGGATGACAAAATCTGACACTTCAAAATTCAGTAATTATTGATTGATAAGTTATAAATAGGGTCTTTAATATATTCAGCACTCAATCACAAGTTCTGATGTTCCAAATTTTCATCAGAATTAAAGAGAAATTTGTCAATTAATTTAAAAATTGATCTTGGGCTGTGCATAAGAATTAAAATTAATAGCCATTTACCTTGACATTCTCAGTGAACAGCAAAAGGAGAAGCATGGTTATTTTGAAAGTAAATTGATTAAAATCACCTATGGCACAGCAGAGGAAACCAATAGCTATACTTGGGCATGGGGGTAAAACGGGTCCTTAAGATACTCCTAGAACAAAACACGTCACAACTTACCCATTATATCTAAGTCTTTTCAGACAAGGTAGAAGAAAAATAGAGCCTTCAGCATACTATACCTAAGCAGTAAAATAAGCATCTTGCATCAGTTTAAAAGGGATCAAAAAATCCCTGATTTATCTATTCTACCATCATCGCACAGTGTCCGTAAGGGGTAGCATTGTGGTTGCTGAATATCCCAACCACATTTGTTTACTATTTAAATGTATTCACAAACCTTGCATTTAGTCTTTTCTCACAGTTCAACACAAATTTGGGGTATAGGTGGCAAAACCCATGACATAAGGCTATGTAAATGATGCCAAATACTTTAGGTGAAACTACTTAGAATTTGTTATCACAACACACTTTTCAGAGAAAATTAAATATTTAACTGGCACAAGCTTAAACTGAAAAATGCTTAGGAGTTCACTGCTCTCCACAAGACATACAGGGTCTGCTTCTCAACTGTTTTCAACTTTTAGAAGACATTTTGTCTTTCAGAATGGTGTTCTCATACTAATTATCTATAAAAAGACTGTGATGCAGAATTGCTTATATGGCATAAGTAGTTTTCCCACTCTACCCTTCAAAAAAATCAAGAAACATTACACTTGCATTTTTAGATGGAGAAAGACAATATTATTTCAATTTTATTTTCGATACATCTAGCAACAGTCAAAATATCAAGTTTAGTTCACTGATAAATTATATAGGAGGCAAACTGCAACAACCCACAACAGTAAAGGTACTGATAGAGTCACCACTTCCATTAAAAAAAAAATTGAAGAGCCTGTCCATCTTCTCTGCTCTTCTTAGAGCAGAAAACCGAAGTTTTGTTTGCAGAGGACTACTTCCCTAGTACTCACTGAATATTTCAGAATTCAGATCTTTTAGCTGGCACCCAGATCTGGTTCAGTGTTAGTGGTAAACACGGCACTCAAACTACTTATTACACCTGTGAGCTAGAACCTAGGTCTCTAGTACCCACAGCATGGTGTGGGGAAACTGGGGTACTAAGTCACCAGTTGTGGTGAGAAGCACAAAAAAAGTCAACCTGAAAAATTAACTACCTCTTTATTCCTCCAGGCCAGAATTAAGGTACATTTTTAGGATTATTTGTATTACTCCTGCTAAACTTGTTTGACAAAGAGCTGACGAATATTACTGGACACACAAAAAAGTTCTCTGAAACACACTCTCTTTTTACAGCACTCCATAAACGTATTTAATAGTTTACAAACACCTATATTACTTCATCGGTTTCTAACTAGTTTTAGTTTGCAAGTGGCATTAAAGCTTCTCAAGCTTTAGTATATAAGGGTCAAGAGTGGGAACTATTGTCCGGTGTTTGTTTTTAAAGGAAATACAAGTACTAAGATTCTGAAAAATCATGTCTTTCAGCTTCCATCTAACATCAACATAATGAAATGATAGTTTAAAAACACTTTTCTAATTACTCAAATTCTCAAGCTTGAGAAAGAATACATTGAAAATCTAGAACAACTAGTGTAAAGTACACAATCCACAGGTACAGCACGAAGATGAAAATAACTTTTGAGTGCTAAGACCAGATTTCCTTCACTGTCTGCATTCTCTCAAGGGAAACTGCAGAAGCTATGAACCACCATAACAATATTCAACACTTAATTTTATCTTTCATTCAGGACTTTATTCATAATCCTGCTGATCACTAGGAAGCTACCTCAAGGTCTTAGTTTAAGCAGAAAACTGAGACTAAGTTCTGCCCTAAAACAAATTATAGCGTACTTACAATTACAAATTGCAGAAGTTATACTGGACTATCTACTATAAAATTGTGCTTTTTAGCCAACAGAAGAAAAATCTGTTTCTCCTGCCTTTTTTTTTTTTTCCTTCCAGAGACAACTACAGGAATGAGCATTGAGCCACATACAGTGCTGTTACTATTCCTGAGGCTTTGAACAGAAGTACCTAGCTCGAAGGATAATCCAAGAGAAAAACCTTACAGGAGGGAGAGGAAGGAGAAAACACCCCACTACAACAAACCACAAAATACCACACACACAACCAACTTCAACAGTAACCCACTTTTATTCCAACACATCCTCAGACTTCAGGCAGCAGTGGAAGGTCCATGCCTGCACCTGCAGTACCATGGACAGGGTATGAGCAGTTCCACTTCCCAGTATTTTGAGTTGGTTGCTTAACAATTCAGCCATGAACTTTAAGAAAGCAAGGAAACATCCTTTGACAGTGGAAGAAATTCAGCAATGTTCTGGATTACACCCATAAGTTTCAGTGTTTACATCAAGGAGTACGTTTAAGTTTAAAAACCTGGTATTTCCACTGAAGCCACACTATCTACATTAAGGCTTCTAATAGAGGCCCATTACTGATACTTAGTTTCAAGCTCTAAAATGGAGAAGTTTAGAAAAAATGTGAAAATCTTCAACTTCATGAATGTAAAGATTCATAGAATAATTCTGGTTGGAAAGTCTAAGGTTCTCAAATCTCCTACACCTCCTAAAACCTCCTACACAAAGCAAGGTCAGCAAGATCAGTCTACATTATTCAGGGCTTTTTCCAGATGGGCATCAACACATCCAAGGACAGATGCTGCAGAATCATTCACCTGTCCAATGATTGTCTCACTTCCTGGTGAAATACGTTGGTTTTTTTCTAAATGTGGTTACTTTAATGTATGTCTGCTGTCTCTTGCCTGACTTCCACACACTGCTATGAAGAGCCTGTCACAGAATTCTCAATAGCCTGCCCATAGGTACCAGAATATTACTGTTCTCCTGGCTTCCCAAGTCCTTCTCTTCTGCAGGCTGAAGACCCATACCCCTAACAACCAATAGAATATTAGCTAACTCTTATTTCTCACATGTGTCTGCTAAAAAGCCTTTAAAGTCTTCCATTGCAATGTGTGCTAGTTTGACACTGGCTGGAGGCCAGGTGCCCACCAGGCACCTCCCCTCTTCAGCTGGACTGGGGAGAGGAATATGATGAAAGACTCACAGCTCGAGATAAGGACAGAGAAAGATCACTCAGCAGTTATCACAGACAAAACAGACTCCACTTGGGAAAAAAAAAAATTAATTTATCACCAATCAAATTCAAGACAACTAAAACAAAACCCTAGAACACCTTCTTCCCATGCTCAAGTTCACTCACTTTTCTCTGCCTCCTCCCCCTGAGCAGCACAGGGAGATGGGGAATGGGGCTACCGGTCAGTTCATCACACGTCTCTGCCATTCAGACTTCTCACACTCTCCTCCTGCTCCAGTGTGGGGTCCCTCTCACAGGAGACAAGTTGTCCATGGACTTCAATGTGAGCCCTTCCTATGGGTTACAGTTCTTCACAAACTGCTCCAGCGTGGGTCCCTCCCACGGGGTACCATCCTTCAGGAGCAGCCTGCTCCAGTGTGGGTGCCCCATGGGGTCACAAGTCCTGCCAGCAACCCTGCTTCAGCCTGGGCGCCTCTCTCCACAGAGCCACAGGTCCTGCCAGGAGCCTGCTCCAGCATGGGCTTCCCATGGGGTCACAGCCGCCCTCAGGCATCCCCCTGTTGGAGAATGGGCTGTAGGTGGGTCTCTGCTCCACTGTGGAACTCCACAGGCTGCAGAGGCACAGCCAGCCTCACCATGGTCTGCACCACAGGCTGCCCAGGAATCTTGGCTCTGGCACCTAGAGTACCTTCTCCTCCACTGACCTTCATGTCTGCAGAGTTGTTGCTCTCACATCTTGCTCTCCCCCTTCCCACTCCCAACTCCTGCAAAAATTTTTTTTTTTTGCTCCTTTCTTAAACACATTATCAGAGGTGTTATGACTGCTGCTGATTCACTTGGCCTTGGCCAGCAGCAGTTCTGTCTTGGAGCAGGCTGGCATTGGCCCTATCAGACATGGGGAGAAGCTGCTAGCAGCTCCTCATGGAAGCCACACCCACTACCAAAACCGTGCCACACAAATCCAATACACAATATAAAATTTTCATTCAGAACGGCTTTTTAAACTTCATCCCTGCCCTTCCTCAGATACAACAGCAGGAGCTAAGACACCATACAAAAACCTGTTCTAGGACAGGCTGAAGTGAGTTGTACATTACCTTTCTAGGCTTACTATAATTCCCCTCTAGGACATACCCCAACTCTAAAGAGAAAGCGTCTCCTGTTCAGCCTGTAGCTCTGTTTCTAAACCAAAAATAGTTATGGAAAGACTTCTAAAAAAACTCCACACAGCTGAATGATACAAATTTTACAGGTTTATGAATATATATATACATTTGGATACACAGGAATGAGCAGAGGTACCCAAAACTGAATGGGAAGGGAGAAAAAAACCTCAAACCTAAAGTATGTAGATCAGAAATATGTCAGGAAGAAGAATAAGCATATGCTACAAGGGCTGCTGTATAAACTATTAAGTTGTTACAAAAAAGTGAAAGACATTAACAAAGAAGCCACAAGCACTCCAGCATCTCAAGCACATTTGTGTCAGTAGGGCAATATATGTTACTAATTACAAGTAAGAGTTCCTGTATCAGTTTTCCAAATCCTCCATCCAGTCCTACAAAGTTACTTATCAAGCTAATGGCAAGATACTTCAGTGCAGTTATCAGCTCTTCAGACACAGACACTCTTTGGTGAAGCAAGTACCATCAGGTATTGTTAACTACTGAAAAATCCGTATCATGACCACTCAATGAATCCCAGAAACTGGAGGGGAAGGAGTGAAGAAGAGTAGATTTATCCAAAGATTTACTTCAGACCTTCCAGCAATAATTGAGATGTGCCCCAGGCCTTTTTTCTCAAAAAAGGGGGAAGGAGTCTACAGATAAGGAAGCATCACTGCCTCTTCCAGTAACAGAAAAAAAGGAATCTTCTCTACAGACCTCCACATCTCTCTGGAAAACCCATATCCTTTATATCATTCTTAGCTGAAGAGAAGTAAATATAACAGAGGAGAGTCTGTACTCCTCCTTCAGTCACTCCTTAAAAAAATCTTAAGAATCTTTGAGAAGTTACCAGGAATCACAGAGCAGGAGAAGGTCAGCCTGTTCAACCTCATCCCAAAACTCAGGAAACAACAGTCAATGGCCCCAGATTCACACTCAATACCTTTACAGCCACAAGAAAGTGAAAGAAACCAGAAGACTTTTGCAAAAAGTGACACTTGCCTCTCACCACAGAGGTGTAGCCAAGTCAGTTTAAGCCACAAGTGAACAGACACAACATTTTTAAGTAGAATGTTAGTTGAATAACTAATTGGGAACTGCTCAGGCAAGTCCAGAGGAGGCCACGAACATGCTCCGAGGGCTGGAGCACCTCTGCCATGGGGACAGGCTGAGAGAGCTGGGCTTGTTCAGCCTGGAAGTAGAGAAGGCTCCGGGGAGACCTTACATCACCTTCCAGTGCCTGAAGGGGGCAACGAGGAAGCTGGGGGGGACTTTTTACAAGGGCCTGTAGTGACAAGACAAGGGGTAATGGGTTTAAATTGAAAGCGGGGAGGTTTAGATTAGATATCAGGAAGAAGTTGTTCCCAGAGAGGGTGGTGAGGCACTGGGACAGGCTGCCCAGAGAAGCTGTGGATGCCCCATCCCTGGAAGTATTCAAGGCCAGGCTGGATGAGGCTTTGAGCCACTTGGTCTAGTGGAGAGTATCCCTGCCCATGGCAAGGGGGTTGGAACTGGATGGTCTTTAAGGTCCCTTCCAACCCAAACCATTCTGTGACTCCATAAACTTGCCTACACTTTCCACTTCGAATCTAAAGCTCCACAGCAATGCATTAGAACTTAACTGTGTCATTTAGGCAGTGCTCAAGGCAGAAAAAATACTAAAGCCCTTGATCCTACAAAAAATTTAAGTAGTAAACTTTACCCAATGGAATAGATCAATCAACTATAATGAAATTACAGAATGTGTTTAAACCACAGAACCATGCCTACATTTGCAATATTAGGTGCAAAAATTTAAGTTTTATTAAAACAATTCCCTAGCACAGAGGTTGCCGCTACACAATGTAACAGTCAGCATGTAAATTCACATGATACAGTGGAACTGTAAAGTTAAAATCCAAGTTTAATACATACAAGCCCATTTCTACTTTAAAGTGGACATAACATCTACACTGAGGTATTTACACTTTGAATTTTTCGAGAGTGCACAAGCAACTAAAGCATTAGGCCCTGAGGCTAGTAACTGCAAAGCCAGACAGAAAAAATACTAAGTGAAGCATTTCAGCTTTCTTGATGTATATCTGGAAGGTAAAGTTGATTGCAAATATAGCACACGTCCTGTGTCCAAATCTGTGGCACTGTCAGGAAATAGGTGGAAATTAGGCCTCTGGCTTATTTCTTGTTTTATGCTGAAAACGGAAAAGGGTGAAGCTTCTCTAAAACCTGGAATTCTTTAACACACAATTCAAGACAATAAAGTATCTCTTTTAGAAATTTACAAAAGAAAGTTGGATAAACCAAAGTACATCTAATTAAAATGCAGTATCAAATAAGTCAAATGATCTATGAGTTCTATTGGCTGAAGAATAACATTGAGTCAGAGTTCAACTTAAATACTGAAAGTAAGAATACTCTGGAACAGACAAGAGCAGGATGCTGCTTCTAAAAGATACAGGAACATCCGAGTCAAGAGAAGCACACGTCTACCATGTCACAGTCGCTCACACTCTGGGATTACTGTCAGCTTCTAAACAGAATATTTAGAATTTTATTCTGTGGGAGAAAAAAAAACCCACAGCAGGAAAAAAAAGCACCCCACAAAGGCAGAACTGGAAAACAGAACAAGAAGCTACAAATCTCTCCCCCATGCTCTTTTTTTTTTTTTTTGGATTGTACTTCAAATCTTACACACCCTGAAAACACTGCTGGGGCAAGAAGGAGAAATACTAGGAATCACAGGGTGAAATTAATTTCAGAAGTAGCCACTCCATTCCCAGCCTTTCTGCTACTTCAGCATATACGTAGTTTCCTATAAAATACACTTTTCAGAAGGTGGAAGATTACACTTAATTCAGCATTCTTTAGCCAATAAGATTGCCATCATAAAAAAAATCAATACAAAGCAGAGCTCAGATCTACAAGTATTTTAGGCAACAACTCTTGGAAATGATGGATTATAGGTAATAATCCATAACTATTATAATCAGAAATAAGAATTTCTAAAATCTACGCAAATGAAGATACAGGTGGAAACTACAATCTGTCCCAAGAGTAGAAAATAGGGATGACCCTGAACTATTCAAAGTTGGTATTTGTTACATATAGCTAAACACAGGAGTTTAAGGACTCCACATAAGCATGTTGCATCACTGCCTTCAAGTGAAGGTAGCGTTCCCCAATGGGATAAAAACTGAAAAGTTTTAAGGAGCCACAAGTTAACAACAAGGTATAACCACTTAAACATACTCAAGTCTAAAACTGGTCCAAATAAGTTGCAGCATTACTGCAGACCTAAGTTTTGTATATGCAAAACCTGAGTTTTATTTCAAAAAGCAAACAGAATTCAAACATTTACCCTAGAAGCACAGGAAAACTGCAGAGGAGGGAAGAATTTTCGTATCACTCGCTCCACACACCTGCTAGAAATCCAGAAAGGTAGTAGTTTTGTGCAATGTTCACTCAGATCATGCATCCCAATTCCCACACTTTTGGTTTATAAGCTACAATCTTCTGCTTCTACTTTTCAGGGAAATACCTATTTGTCACTAAACAAAGCTGAGAAAGATCAGGACCTGCATTCAGGGAAGTATCTTTATCTCAATGGGGAACAGAACACATAACTGCTTGAATATAATCTGTATGCTGTAGTAAAAATCTAGAAACAATCACATACAAAGCAATTGTCTTAAGGGGGGGGGGGGGGAAGAGAAAAGGAAAGGGGGAACATTAGGGTCATTTTCTAAAAAGGCTGGATAGAAAAGGAAAACTAATTTAGTATTCTAAAAAGAAACAATCTAGTAAAATACTCAAAAGCATAGCACCAGCTTCCACAAACTTAAGTAGGATGTGTATGTAGTACTGTTCTTAGATCAATTCCTTCTACCTCAAGTATATGGAGCCACATTAACCCAGGCAGGTGAAGTTAAGGAGTCATTTGATATGTACAAATTGCAGAATTAAATCCCAAAGAAATAATCTCTCAGCCTACGACAAATACATGCTATAAAAAGCACAGAAGTCCAAGTTGAATGCAACTGCACTTACGCAGCATAGCTTTTAAATGCTCTGACTGTAACACTAACAGAGATAATTCAAGTCTTTATTGATCAAGAGCAGCTGAATGCAGCTTCTTCAGAGAAGCCTAAACCCAAGTGAGATGCAAACCAGAAATCATACAAAATTCAAATAACCGCCTTTAAAGAATGAAGAACTGGCTATTAGTTTTAAGTTTCTTCAAAAAAACAGAAGAAAACCAAAAGACCTAAGGAGGCCTCAGAAACATTTATGCTGATGTCAGCTCTGTTTGAGGGGATGCTGTCTAACAGCTGGCTTTATATTTGGGGAGGATGGGGGGAAACAGACCAAAAACACACCAGTGACACTGAGTCCATTCTCCTTTCTTGTACTTCCATATACTGAGGTCTTGCCTGTGCCTGCTATGAGTCTCAAAAAAACAGTGCCATCAAAAGTTGCTGCACTGCACCTCTATGAAGCTACCTTCACCACGCTTTCAGAGTTGGCACACACTGAATATGGCAGAAACAGCAGCTGATTGCTCCTCTCAACCAGTAAAGTGGCTTATTTATTAAGCACGGACAACTACAGTACTGTAAGCGCCAAAAGGAACCTGCCTTGCTCACCTCATCCTACCGAGTTACATTTGTTTGAAAACATCTTGCTTCACCCCTCTACTCAGTAGTCTAATGTATATGTACAAAGAATTTTAAAATACTCATGGAAACTGGTATTAATTATCAATGAGCATTTTACTCCTAAAGTGTCTGGGTTTTGATTCTTCATTTTAATCGTACTCTGTATAATTAAGCTCAAAAAATACAAGCCATGCCACTGCAGGCTTCCTTATAAGGATGGCTGTACAGTGTTCTCTTCTTGGTCACCGAACTTGAAAGCAGTTAGCTGGTTTGCCAGAAAAAGATAGTATTGTCCACAGAAGCAATTCTACACAGTTTCTGACTGAGGTACAGTGTTTTCTTAACACTGTCAGAGTCATATGGTCACACAACACAGCTGGTTCTTACCAAGTTTCACTGTGCTATGTATTTATATAGTAGTAACCAGAGCAATAGTTCTCATGCAAGGTATGACACTACTCCACCCCCAGGGAATCACGAGCCTGGAAGGTTAAATCGGAATGAGACCATGAGCAAAAGTATTAAGAAATTAACGGCTCTAGAAAGGCTCAATTAGAACAGGAAGCCACTACACTGTTGAAAACATGAGAACAGATCTACCTTGAAGCTTGCTTATGATTGTAACTACTATTCAAGACAAAAAAGAAAACTGTAATCCAGCCAGGAGATGACACTACCCATGTGCAGAAGACAGCTTGATGAGTGTAAGAGCTGAGATTTGCTTTAACTCCCCAGCTGTTCTTCCATATTTTCAACATACACCAAGTTATGTAAAGAAAACCAGTGATCACCCTCTAGTTTCAGACTTAACACCTGATGTTCTAAAACCAGTTTGCCACTAACTGTGAAACCACAACATTAATGTTACATACATGCTTTACTAAACGAAAGTATTAGCAAAGAGGCTTTCAAAGATAGGAAGAAGCTATAATTACTCAAATGTGGTTCCTCAGTTATAACTTTCTTGACCCTTAACCTAGGATGAAGTTTCCTACAAGGAAAGCTTACCTTCTTAGGAAAAGGGATTCAACTTGCTAAACAACCAAAAGCAGCACAGGCAAGCAGGCTCCTTCAGAGGAGCAGCAGTTTTATGATAAATGGCAGCAAGATTAAGTCACTAGACAAATTGGATTAATGCTACTGGGCCTCACTCAGACCAGTGCTTTTAACATAACTCCAGCATTTTAGGGGCCCCTACGGTTCACAGTGACTGGGGGAAATGCATTCAAATTAACCATCAGGCAAGTTGACCCATAAACACTAATTTTGACCTAGCAAGTTTTGGCCTTTTGTTTTATGCTAGTTTAGGACCTCTCAGAGGACATTTTTTATGAATGAGATCCTGAAGACTAATCCTAGTTTTCATTCAATAAAAGAAGAAGTAGAAGTCACATGTAATGAAACAGTAGCTATTCAAAGCGGGAATGATTTCTATTTTGGCAATGTCCAACAGTCCAAGGTAACTTCTGCAGATCATAGAGCAGCTTTAAGGTCTTTAACTGACAGGCACAGCTATAGCTACATATACTTATCTTCATTCCTTATACTGGGAGACAAGGTAGAGCAACTAGAAGAAAAAAATAGCTAAACACTTTCTTCACACATCTACTGATTACTGCTACGTACTTCTTTCCCCATCCAATTTTTCTAAATTTCAAGGTTGTATTGCAAATCAGAAACTCTGAACAGCCACCACATGCTTACCTATCTGGGACATCACCTTCATCAAAACTTCTATCACTTAAATTCTGTCACATAGGTAGTTCCAAAGTGCATATAAATATAATTGAATTACTTCCTCCCATTCCTGCACTCAAGTTCTGTTTGGGTTTCTTTTTTTTTTTTTTGAGATGGTAAGTTATTGTCACATGTAATAGGAGATGGGTTTATGAGTAATAAAATTACTCCACCTGCAAGTACAATATTTCACACTCTAGGTGTCTTAGCCCATGGATCTCGCAATTTAAAATTATATACACCATTCAAACAGGATTCACATTAAATCTACACCAGTGATAGAAACTTTAAACTAGAACACAACATGTAGCCTGCTTGCAAATGAATCTCATCTGTTGAATTCAGTGTTCCTGAAACAAATCACCCAGCTTCTCACTTTTCCACTGCATTAAGCTAGGAAACCAGTAGCGAGTCTTCCTATGCAGTGTATTTTGTCCTACAATGAGTGACATTGCTACCCTTTCAGTTACCGCTTTTCTGTATCAAATTTTACATGGAAGAAACCACTTAAGGACATCCATGCTGCGAAAAGCAAAGGCCCCTTCTGTTGAGCTGAGAGGTCAGTAGTTGGCAACACAGGATTAGGTTGCAGTCCACCACAAATAAGGACTAAAAATGTGCCAAAGTAACACCAGGGACGAAGCACCACTTGAAAACCGTAGTACAGTCACACTTACTCCTGCCACATTCTTTGGTCATTCCTACAAGCCTCCTGTGATTCTATTCAGAATTTGAAGAATTCATCAGTATAAGTTCAAAGTCAAGAAAGGAAATAACGTTGTAATTTTTACAGTTTCTTTCTCTATCCCCTTCATTGCTTTTTCAAAAAGGAAAAAAACCCCACACAAACAAAATTACTAGCACTAATAATTAATACTTGTAATCAAATGCAAAATATTGCAGTGTTACCTTCCAGCAATCAAGGACTCCTAAGCTGTGATGAGTAAAAGACCCAAAGCCCAGAAGGGAACAGTCCAAGGATCTACAACAGGGACCCTCTGTCTCACAACCAAGACATGCAGAGGTAGAGTCACTCTATATTAGATATTGCAGTTTCTTGGATCCCACTTCATAACAGGCATCTAGTAGTCGAGACAGCAGCAAGATAGGAGGAACTGACACTGGGATCGCCATGTGTTAGAAAGCCACTCACAGCCAGCTGAAGTTTTCCCTTCTTCCCTTACAAGAAAGCAGAACCTGACCAAAAGCAGACAGCACAGTTCAGGGCACAAGCCTCAGCCAAGAGCTACGCACCCTTTCCACCAAGTTCACTGGCATGTTTGCTTAATTTCTACATCCACCTTTACTTTTAATTCCGTGACTAAAAAATAAAAAAATCCCCCTTACGCGGCCCACAACACGCTTTTCCTGTTTGAAAAGAGATGAAGTACCTAATTTCATAATGATTAATCAATTATTTGTGTATTTTTATTAACACCAACATACTCTGCTCCAGAATAAAAGCATAGCATGTAACTGTCAGGGTAGACAGAAAGGGATAAGTGTCACTCTCTTAGCCTATCCCCTCGTAATGGTTTTGGAAGCAGACTTCCTCAAATTGTTAAAGCATGACGGTAAGATAGTTTATGAATGCATTATTTTATACATGCGTTTAGAAAACATTTCTAAGCTCCTTTTAAATGATAGACTCCTACAAGAAATATCCTGGAGTTGTCTTGTTCCCAGAACAGTCAAAGGGAAGGGGAAAAAAAACCCCACACCACCATAAAACCTACTTGATCTTAGTACTATGTGGAAATCACTAGTTTAAACACTAATTCTTTCCTTTAAACTGGTGTAGCCAGACTAACAACAGCTCACCAGAAGTCATGAACATGTATTTTGATTGTTCACTAAATTGGTAGAACCTTTTGATGCAATTTTGAAGTAAGGAAACAATGAGGATTCCCTTTTCAAGCTCTCAAGAAAAATGCCGTCTGACAAAACCAAGCACATCGCTGAGGTTTCTGGTACGACATAACAAAACCCAGTTTGACGAAAACATGCGCCTAACTGATCCAAATAGTTTAATGCAAAAATGCATACATGCTTTCACTTACGGAGGTTATATTCATATTTCCTGCTAGATACTTATATTGACCTCCCAATTTGCTTACAGGAAGAACCAGAAGGTCTGAGCAGCATCTCAAGCCATGCCAAACCATTTGCTGCTATACTTCATTTTCCAAGTCTGGTAAGTGTTTACAGTTGTTAAAACGTTAACAAATGTTAACCAATCCCAAGAAAGGAGTAAATTCCTGGACTATCCTCCAAGAACAAGAAGAGGGGGGCCCAGAAAGATGGAGTCTCTATTTATTCATAGAGCTCTGATTCCTCACGCCATTTCCATCCAATAAAAACAGGACAAAGCAGGTAGAACGATACACACTGGAAAGCAAAGAAAGTATCAACATCTTTAAACAGCTGAAATATTCAGGACATTAAAGCAAGGTGAGTTATGCTGTCTTTCACGTACACACTCAAGTTATCACAGCAATGCTAAAGGACTGTAAGTGGACAAAAGGTGGTTTGTACAACCTAAGACACCATTCACCATGTGAAAGTTTAAGAACCCTTGATCCTAGCAGTCTTGCTGAGCGAGTAATTGCCTTCCAACATGCAGTAAGGCCTACTGATCGGCCTCACCTTACCAGAACAGCGAATTCAGCTGTCCCATGCCTAAAATGGAATCTACGATCAGCCACTTCGCAACTACTTGTGCATACAACGCTATCTATTTCAAATAATCTCATTTATTTCAAAGGGGTAGGCAAAATTTTGAGAAATACTTGCCAGAGTTAAGCCTTCAGGGCCCACGCTTAAGGTCTTGGTCAGAGTAATTTCAAAACATTTCACTCACAAAGAATATCCTAACTTTGCTGAACAACAGCCATGAAGGACAACCTGTATCGCTCTACAACAAATATTTTTAGTTTAAAAAAATATTCTCTCACCAGCTTCTTTAACCCCAGCCCTTGATTTAGTGGGCACTATACTGCTGATCTTAAACTTTCTGAAGAAAAAGTACCAAGGAATTAAAAGAGCACTATTCCTGACAGGCACTCACCACCTTTTCTCTGTAAAAGGAAAAGCTGTTCAGATCCTCCAAGGCTCATCATTTTAAAAGCTAATTAAGATGCACCTGAAGAAACATGCAAGTTAAAAGCAGAGGTCATTTTATCATTGTATTCCCTCTTTCCAAAACAATCCTTTCCCCTAGAATGAACTTTGTGATTCAGCCAAGTTCAACTGCCAAGCATTTTTAAACACTTGCATGTGTTCATCTTGTTTATGAAATGGAAACTATCACAGAATCCCAAAAGGTATCACACATGTGAATCCTAGACCACGAGCTAGTTCACTACATTATCAGTGATGTTAAGAAACTAGAAGTATAGCTGAGTATTTGTAGGCCATCTGATACTAATTCAGCCTCTCAAGCCAAACAGCTATTTTATTCTCTGCTCTTCATAAGCCTGTACTTTTTTTTTTCGTTTTCTCTTTTTTTTTTTTTAAGCAGCGATAGGAAGGGGCTAGAAGGATTTTCATTCTTCTGCCTATTCATCTTTTGGTAAGAGTTTCCCTTCTGTGAGTGCCAGTCATCACGTTTACAAGAATATGAAGTCAAAGTACAAGGATGCTCAGGTCGAGACATTTTACAACTAAAGCAAATTACAGACAGTTAAAACACAGCGAGTTAGAAATCTGTACAGGCTCAGTAAACATGTGACTGGCCAACATTAACTTCTAAAACTTTTGGGCAGGAGTAAGCCAACATCTGCAGGCCTAGCGTTTCCTCAGCTTTAACCAGCCGATGGGTTTTGCTTACATTAACATATGCTCTAGAGAGAGCTGCTTCTCCTATACTACATACTTGATATTAACATACTGACACAAATGTATAAGCCACGGACAATTAAATCATTTCAGGCACGGTAACAAAGCATTTTAAGATAATCATCTCGTGCATTTTCCCTCCGCTTTCGCAGTACAGGCGAAGGCACCGGCAGCTCACTCAGGCTGGCAGGCAGAGCTGCACGGCCGCCGCTGGAAGCAGGATGAGAGCCCGCACGCAGCCTTGTCATTTGCTCCTGCTAACGCACAAAAAGGGAAGAGCTTCCAGGATTTCTGCAAGCGGGAGACGGAAAGTTACGTACCAGTTCTTTTACTGACAGAGAAATCTCGGGAGGTTACAAGGACCGTCCAAAATAACACCAAAAATAAGAGGCTGCCATTTACCATCTGTTTGACTCTCTCCCAGGGAAAAAAAAAAGTGCAGATCACAGGAACAAATGGAGCCTGGCTCCGGGGAGGAGGAAGAAGGGGAGAGAGGAAATTTCCACGCAAATCCTAAGTGAATCACGCCGCGGTCCCCGCGCCCCGCCGCGCCGGCCTCCCCCGGCAGAGCCGAGCGGCTCCGGGGACACCGTCCCCCCGCGGCCCCGGCCGGCGGCCCAGTCCGGCCCGGCGTCCCCCCCGCGCCGGGGCGACACGGAGGAACAAATAAAGCCCCCCCCCGGGAGCAGCGGCACGGAGGGAGCCCGCTTCCCCGCTGTCCCCCCTGGGGAGGGGCCGCCCGCTCGCCCCCTCGCCCTCCCCACGCGGCCCGGCGCCCCCCGCGCACGGCAGCGGCCCGGGGCTGGCACCGGCGGGTGGGCTGAGGCCTGCGCCGTCCCAGCGAAGCCTCGGCGCTCTCGTAGTCAGAGCGGCCCGGCTCCCTCCCCCTCCTCCTCCTCCTCGCCTCTCCTTCCCTCCCTCCCTCCTTCCTCCCCCGGCCCGGCCTGCGGCTCGCACTCACCCGCCTTCCTCCTCCCTGCCCGGCCCACGGTGCGTGTGCGCGGCTCTCCCCCGGGCTGCCCGGCGCGGCGGTGGCCGGGCCGGTGAGGGCGTGCGGGAAAGGAGACGAGAAGGAGGAGAAGGGTGGGGAGGGAAGGAGAGAGGCGGCGAGGAAAGCGGAGAGAAGCGGCGAGGAGGGGGGAGAGAACCGCAGCGACGCTCCTGAGGCGGGACCTGCGGAGGCCGGGCGCTCGGGCGGCTGCTCCAACGACCTTTACGCGAGAGACGGGGAATCTCCGAGCTCGGGGCGCTCCGCCGCCAGCCCGGCCACCATCTTACATTGGGGAGACTTGCCCCGGACGCCGCCTCTCCCGCGCCTGCGCCGTGACAGGGGGCGGGGAGTAACGACGGCGGAGGGGGGGGGGTGGTGCGCGACGGCAACGGCCGCGACCGGCCGGGCACGATGGGACTTGTAGGCGGCGGCCCCTGCGCGGCGCCGGGTCGGGGGAAGGGCGCTCCCCTCCCGCCGCCGCCGCTTGGCGTGAGGACGGGGACCCCCACCGCTCTCCCCGGAGGCCCCGGCCGTAAACCCGCTGCAGTTTAGGCACCTGTTGCTGGGCATTAAACCCGCGCAGGTTTGAAGTGCCGGGTCGGTCGTTTTTTCCCCTCTTGTTGATGCTGGTTTGGGGTAGCTCTTCCCCTGCCAGGACGAAGCGATCCCGCCTGCACACACACACCCCCCCCCCCCCCCCCCGCCTCAGACTTTGCCGGCTGTCGGTGTCTGGGGAGGGGGTGTCGGCTGTCGGCGAGGGCAGCTGTCCCGGCGTTCGGGCCGGGACTGGATGCGGCTCCCACCTAACTCAGCACAGGCAGCGGCTGCTCCCAGCGCATCCTCTCCCTCCCGCGCCGGGAGAGCGGGACTGTGCCTTGCGCTGCCCTGGTCCCCCACTCCCTGCCCAGCCCCTTCCCCCGGGAGAGGACCCCGCGGTATCTCCCCCTTACCTTCCCTTTCTCCCTTTTTACTTCTTATTTCCCCCCCACCCCCGGCTGCAACCACGAGGACCTGGTGTCAGGATTGCTCTGCTAGCGAGGACATCTGTTTCTGAAACTGCACAATTTGGAGGCCCCTTCCCTGCCCCCCCGCTTCCCTGGCCGCTGTCCCGCCAGGCCCGAAGCCTCCCTCACCTGCCCAGGCACTCCCATGGTGCTGCCCTTTGCTAACAGATATGTTGTTGCTATCAATAAGATTTTCCAGGTCCATTCCACATTGGGGACAGAAGCCAAAGGCACAGAAAAAGGTATTTTCTTGGGCTTCTCCACTTAAAAATGCAGGCAAATTCTATTTGCATGAGTATGGGCTGTAACTTCGACAGAATCAACTTTCTGCAGATTCTGAAGGAGAGGATCTCTCCCCTGCCAACAAGGTTCCTTTTCATTTTTCTGTTTTGGTCTTTGTATTGCCAGAAACTCTGACAAAACCCATTGCTTCTGCCTCCTCTTTCTACTGCAGACACGCTGGGCCTGTTAAAAGTGAATCTGTAAGTCTCCCTTCCTTTTTCCTGTAACCCCCATGCCACACAAAAGGACCTCGTCACCCCAGCTAACAGACAAAAAGAGCACTTTTATTCACTGCCTTTCTAGCTCTCCTGCACCGGCATCCTTAGCTCTCCAAACAGGCACCCTCAGCCTGGATGCTTAATCATCAGTTATCTCCAGTGCACAAGCTATTACTACTTTTACCCTGACAACACCCACCTGAGCATTTTACTTATCTCAGCAATTGATGGGAAAGAGAAGTGCTCATCACCAAATGCACTGGCATATCTATTTCGTTTAGTGGCATGATGTTTTTCTCTACTTTTGTGTCTTAAATTGAGGTGTTACACTAGTGCAGCCTCCTACAACATGCCCATTCCACTAACAGTAAGCTGCCTTTTGTTGGCATAGCTTCTTTTCCATCCCCAAACAAGTTAACATTACCTTGTGCATATAAAATTTTATATTGACATACGTATATCCACAACAGAAAAGCTCTATGAATTATCTTTGTCGCATCTGGCTGTAGGCAAGACCAAAGTCTGCGAAAAATAAATGCTTTTTTCAGTAGGAGTCTCGATATGTGAAAACAAATGCAGTATTCTTTTGAAAACAAAACATACAGTGGAGTATAAACACCTATGTATGTGATAAATTCCATGTTTCTCTGCATATATATTTAACTCTAACATATACTTCATCTATATAGCTACATAGTAATCAAATTCAGGTGAATGTATACATACATAAAATAATACATTCCTCAAAAAGTTTATAGTTTTCACATTTTTATATCAAACTATATATAAACCATTAGGTTCCAGAAGTACCCATTATGTAAGTAACTTACATAAGTAATGTAGTTGTTGACACACCTAATACCTGGCAACATTTCCTGTTGAATAAATGCTTGTACTCTGACTCGGAAAGAAAGGTTAAAAATAATATATCTAAAAGCTGCAATTCTTGCTCAGAGTTGAGGCTGTTTATTAAGTGAATCCTGTGATTTCTTTTAATCCAGTATTAAGGAGTCTTTCCCTTAGTAAGAGCCTGGCCATATCTCTTTGCTGAGCCCTGCATGAACACAAATTTCAGCAGCATCCAATGATAACGTAGGAAAAAAATCTACACGGCTGAAGATTACTTGGGCTGATGTTACTGAAGGTTACCCATAGCCCTGCTTCCACCTCTGCTTTAATCTGGTAAGAATAATTCACTGGGCCATCATGTGGGCATTGTAAGATTTTAAGATGTCCTTAATTTTCTTGCTTTTAAGTAGTTGTAATTGTTTTCATTAGATTCGTCTTACATAGCCACATTTTGACACCTTATTTGCTTCTGGAAATGTTTGTATTATTTCGTTCGTTTTGAATAGGGCTGATAACTGAGCAGGACTGTTTCTAAGAAATCGTTTCCATATCTACGAGGAAAAGCTTTCAGAATACATTTTCTTGGAAATAACCAGAGTGGACTAGCTAGACTTAAAATGTGTATCCATATGATTTATTTATTGTGGTTCAGTCCCCATTTCCCCATAATTCATTGCATATGCACCGTTGGTTTATCGAGAGACACCATGTGCTGGGAAGGTGTTCTCGCTTGGTCACTGTCTCATGGAACAAATAAAAGAACCTACCAGGACTCTGCAGTTTGGGGTGAAACCAAGCTGCCTTTAGGACTCTCTCGGTGTTAAGTCATTTCAAACGGCTGCAGTGGAGTGTCTGGAGAAAGGATTAGAAAGAGACACGATGGTGGTGTAATTATGCTGGGACTTCAGGACAGTAGAGTTTGGAAGGCATCTGTACAGACTGTAGTCTGAATATTCAGCAAGAAAAACCCAAACCAGCAGCACCTCCGCATGTGGACCTGCGTAACCATTAGCGCCTCCCTGCTTGCCAGCAATCAAGCTGGCTCGCTACTCACTGGATTGATGCTGGTCTACCGGCGTGTGCTGGAAATACGTATTACGTGTGTGTTTCAGTGTGCTGGTGCTGAGAATATACTTCAAGATATGGAAAGTTAGATATTGATTAGAAGTTGTGCTGGAAGCAGTGGCTGGATGTGCGTGCCTCTATTTCAGACTGAAAGTCAGGTTTCATAAATAGAGGAAAAAAAAGCTTGAAAAATTTTTTCAAGCTTCTGCAAAGCCTCATTGATGGAAAGTTCAGAGATATTAATGCAGAATGATATACAATAGTTGATGACAGATTTTTTTTTTTTAGAAACTCAGCCTTATTTACTGCAACAAAAATAAGAATCACTCCCCAGACTGCAATGGATATTCACGATGTGTCCATTCCTTTTGTCACTCTGGGAGATCCAGACATCTTTCTGCTTCTCTGGCTAATGATGCCTTGTACTGGGAAAATGTGTTGGAGAAAGGAACTGTGTGACTGCTCTGAGTAACTGCAGAATGATAATGAAGGGCTTTGTCAGGATATTGAAGGGCAGGTGGAGGAGCCTCACAAACACTCTGATCAATATTTGCTGCAAGTGGCAGATGTTCACCATGTCTTCTTGGAAATCCATGAGAGAAGGAGGAGGTGCCCATGCTGCTCAGGGAAACAGGATGAGGATGTCCATGGTGCTCAGGGAAACAGGATTTGCCCTGCTCTGTCCTAAATGAGAGAATACTCTGGTGAAGAATGAATGGATTATAGCCAAAGATATGAGATGCATCTTTGTTAATGGGGTTTGTTATTAGGGAAAATTAGAACTTTAGTGGGATGCATCAGCCATTTTTTTAATTATAATCTTTTTCTTTCATTATAATCACTCCTGTTTTCTGGAAAGGGTGCAGTGAGGTCTTCCAGGAAGGTACCACTACTCTTCTTAACCTCAGGGTGCACCTGAAGTAGTGGTATAACATTCCTGATATTCTTCAGAGGTCAGTTTCCTTCTGTACAATTTAAGGCAAACCTTCCTACGCGTTGTTTTGCTTGTCCCAAACTCCTCTGAATCTAGACACTGGTGCGAAAATTATCACAGGTTGTCACAAGCATCCTTCCAGCTCTTTTTTTGCCTTCTGGCCCCTGTGCTGAAATCCATTCACAGAAGCCTTGGACTTTTCCTTCCTAAGCTCCTTTTCTTTTTTGAAAAATTTTTTATGCATCAAGCAGCTTGCAAGGCTCATGTTCCTCATCATAACGGTGTCTTGGTTGCCAGAGACAAATTGCAAATATTTGTCATTTCTACACCGAACTCAGGGCCAACGATAATAGGTTTTCTATTTTTTCCAGTCTGGGTATTCCTAGGAAATGGATGTTCCCAGGGAACCGAGTAGTGTGTAATAAAATAAGATGCCTCCCACTCTACATCTCTTTTACATAAAAATCCCATGCTGGTGTTTGAATGGGAAGGAGGGAAGAAGACGCTGGGCTAATGAGAGGTGAATAGTAACAGGATCCAACTTTGCAGTTCTATGTGCACCTCTGTAGCAATGTTACCTGGAAGTGTGTTTCCAAGAGATGAGAAAGTCTGACCGAAAAAGGCGGCGGATAAATCAGGAAGATACGCAGCGTTGCATAGAAGGGTACTGAAATATATTAAATTGCAGAAGTGAGAGAGAGACCATGCAGATAAGCAACCGAGAAGGCTGCATTGCTTTGCTCTGTGCATAGTAAAATGGAGCGCAGTCTTTGCCTTAAGAACCCCTGTAACACACACAGGTCAGCATCATGTGCACTAGCAGGGAACAGGCTTTAGAGCAACAGGTCTGAATCCAGGAATTTAATATTGCTAAAGATTTGATTATAAGTGTGTTATAAGCTCAGCGTTTTGAAATGCTGAATTTTAGTAATTCATCTCATAAAATGTGAAAGGAGCTAAAGAGTGCTGAACGAACTATGAGCCAAAGTATATTTGCTATTGCTTTTTTTCTGCATCCGCTGTTGCAATAAATATGCCTGCCCTGCAATTTGTATTCCCTTTAACTCACACGGTGCTGCCACGTTATTTGAGTGGCAGGAAGGGTAGCAGTGAGCCCAGATGTGTAGTCAAGCAGCGTGGGGTGGTGCTCGAAGATTGAGTTCTTGTTTGTGGAGCACCACAATGACCACACTGGCAAAGGCGGTGCCAAAGGGATGGAAAGAGGCTCAACGGTTCACACAGTTCATTTCCACCGCTGGCGATGGCATCCAGATACCACCTGCATTAGAGATGCAGAGCTGCAATATAATACAGGACATGATAGGAGTATTTCCCTCTGCAGCATTTTCAAGCTGACCATCTCTCTAGATTTCAAACAGCATTTTTGTAACCTCAGTCTTTGCATTTCAGTTTTGTGGTTTGGAAAAAAATATGAGCTCTGCACCTCCCTGTTTTGAAGTGACCTCATCTGTCAGCTGTGGTAAATCACCTGGGCACGTTACAGTGCTGGGGTTCAGCGGTGACTTCCCATGGATAAATCTTTCACAGCTCATCCTGTTCTGGACAGTTGGAAGTCCTGGAGGTCCTGTTCACATCCCTCGTGCTCTTGCAGACCAGCCAGTGTTATTTTGCTTTATGGTGGCACTGGTCCATTTCTCAGGAATGTCACCCTCTTGCATTCAGTTTGGCCAACACTCACAAATCCTGATATTTGAGGCAGTGTCATAGAGTTGGGGCTGGATGTGCTACACAACTCACGAGACAATATCAGGGGAGGAAAAGAGGCTGTGCTCTAAAAAAAGGGGTGAATCTTGGGTGTGATACTTACTGGAATCACAAACGAAGCCATCAGCATTTGGTGAGAGTGGCAGCATAACTAATCCAGATGATCTGCTAACAGAAGAGGGCACTCAGGGGCCAGACAGCAAATAAACCTTATCACATTATACAACGAGGGAAAATCATTGAAAAATGGACAGAATCCTCTCGTGAATTTAGTGCAGCTCATAGCTGAAGGCTGGGGGCTGGCGAGCCTGGGTTTCATTCATGCAAAAAGAAAGCCCAGGCACTTTAGAACAATCCGTGTGAATGCGCTCAAGCCAACTCATCCAAAATATTTGAAGTAACATTCCTGTGTAAACAGGACTTCATTATGTTTCTTGTTATTGTTTTCAGGGAGCCCTCACCTGCTCTTCAAAGCACAACATACTTTATGAGAGAGAATGATTGCTCATTACTGTTGTATTCCTTAATTGCCTTCTATGTTAGTGTGCTCAAAGGAATGTGTTTTTTTCTCTTCTGCCCTTCTCTGCCTGCCTCTGACAGCGCTCAGCATTTTCCACAGAGCTCAAAATTGCTCGCATTCTTATAAATACGCCTCAGCCGTATGGGATTTGCTCAGACAAAAAGTGCATGACTTGAGAACACACAACACTTGATCCTGTGCATTGATTCCATGGCCACTGTATGAGCAGGAACTGTTAGTTACAAGAATTTCCGTGGGTTTTACTGGCGTTGGAGCGTGTGTCCTGCATAGGCTGGGTGTGACGGGAGCTCACCTGTTGAGAAAGCATGACGTTGCGTTAAAGGGCTGGGGTGAACTTTGGTGCTTGTAAATATATTGCACCAGCCAAGCTCCAGCTGCAACCTTGCAGTTTTCCAGGCAGATCTACTTCCTTTTGCCAAAGGAATGTGAGCTACCGCAGCTAATTTTATGCTATATAAATAATGCTGATAGAGAGACGAGCCTGAAATCAGAGAGGTTAGATAGGCAAAATAACAGATTAAATAGGAAAGTTGAAGCATTTGTTAATGAGAAATATGAGTATGTTCCTTAAGGAGCTGCAGGAACCTGACTGTAATGATGACAAATGAGAGATCCCAGAATAATAAGACCAGTCTTGCATATAGGCAGCACCGTAACTGAGACACTGTATGACACAGATGTGCTTGCTGTACAGAGAAATTGGGCCCTTATATTCTGACAGAGAGCATTTCCTCTTCTTAACAGCCTGTGCTTGACATGCTGACAGAGCGAAGGTTGTGCTGCGTGCCTTGCACTGCTCTGCTCTTTCCCCTTCTGCTCCATCTTCCCTCCAGCGCCCTGCAGCATGACGGGGCCAGGCTGAGAGCCACTGAGGGCAGGGACCATATCCAGGGGGAGCAGACACCAGGCTGGTATCCTGACCGTATTGAACAGGTCAACCGAGACACCTCAAGGATGGTAGATATATTTCTATTTTAATATATTCTTTTATTCCTTCATATGCATTTTAAAATTTTACTGTGTTTTCTCTTGCTACATTTTAAAATCATTGGCACATTACTGCATGAATAGGAGAATTTCCTGCTAACAGGCCAGACGTAGAATAATGCCCTTGGTAGACCTAGTTTGTTTTACCCCTAATAATCTAGCACTTGTTTTTTAAGGAATGATAAATTGCCTCTGATTCTTCAATAGGTTACGTTAAACTGTAGCCAGTCAGCCTCTGAAAGGAAGCCATACTTTGCTAAACCATGTAAACCATGTGCTGATTTTTACTTAACCTTACTTTCATTTTGTTTTCTACCCCTTACCCTCTTTGCATTGGTATCACACCTGGGAAACCAAAATGCCATTTTGCATGGCAGGCTTGAGCACAGATGTGCCACCAGCACTTCCACTGATAGTGTATTGTGTTACGCTTGCCCGAAGTGCTTATAATTTGTTTTATGCAAACTCACTGAATGCTCGGCCTTAAAATGTACAGCACAGTGGTTGGATTGACATGGGGAGAAGGAAGTATATGCAGAGTTTTTGTGTGGTTTTAGTACATGCCTAGCAGTATTTCTCCTAACTAGTAAACAAAACCACATAATGTCTAAAAGCCGCAACTTTCAAAAGGTTTAGGTGTTTATATTTGCACGGGGTCCCATGACAGTGGCCTGATTTCCAAAACAGGTAAGCTTTTGCAATTTCTCCTGAGGTCGGTGAGCTGGCTTTAGTTGGGATAGAGTTAATTTTCCTCACAGTAGTATGAGGCTATGATTTGGTTGTGGGGAAGAATATAGATAACTTACTAATGTTTTCAGTTGTCGCTAAGGAATGTTTATTCCAAGTCAAGGGTTTTTTCAGTTTCTGATACTGCGCCCGTGTTTCCAGATTCTCCACAAGAAGCTGGGACGGGACACAGTCCAGAGAGCTGACCCAAACTGACCAAAGGGACATTCCATGCCATAAGATGTCATGCTTACTATGTAAGTTGGGGGTGGGCCGGGGGTCCTGATCTCTCTTGGACTTGGTCTGGCTCTGGCTCTCGGGCCCTCCAGCTCTGGTTCTTGCTACTCGAGGACTGGTCGAGTGTCAGTCTGTGGGTAGTGAGCAGTTGCTTCATTTGTTTTCTTTTCCATTATTTTTATTACATATTAGTAGGAGTAATATTAGCATTGTTAGTATTCTTAGTATCATTATTTTAATTTCTTTTCAATTATTAAACTGCTCTTATCTCAACCCATGAGTTTCCTTGTCTTTTTCTCCGATTCTCCTCACCGTCCCTCTGGGGAAGGTGAATGAGCGGCTGTGTGGTGCTTAGTTGCTGGGTGGGGTTAAACCACAACAGTCAATGAAAACTCATCTTCTCTGAAAGAGTTCCATTCGGCAGGTTTCCCACACAGGATTTCCATGTTGAATATTAGACCTATGCTGTGGAAAACACTGGGTACAGTATTACGATACAAAAAAAAAAAAAAAAAAGAGTGGGCATCCACAAGATTCTAGCAAATGTATCCAGAATCTTCCATGTTTAATCTCTTGGGTGTATTATGTTGGAATAAATTTTCAAAAAGACTTCAGGGTAAAACTATGACTAAGCAGAATAGTAGGTAATGAAGAACCTCCTGCGAGAAGAGAGTAGGGAATGTACCACAGAGTAAGATGCACAGTGTGATGCCTAGCAGTAGGTTCTGCCATAAGCATGTGGACAGCTTCTTTGTCCTTCAGAGGAACCCATTCAGTCAACTGACATGGCTGAAGACTTTCTTCAGCCTCCAGCATATAAGCAGCAGAGTAAGAGTGTTAAGATCAGGTGGGCAGCCAACTACTTCCCACTTGGGTAAAAAGACTGCCAAAATCAGGGTTGAGAGGGAGGGGACTTACTGGTTGCTTGCTTCCTTCTTCACTCCTCTTTGCTGATAGGAATCTAGACACTGGACTTTCTTCCTTCTGAGTAATATATACCTTTCCTCATTCTTCTGAGCAGTACATGCCTTGACTCATTGCAGACCTACTTCAAAGGCACAGAAGTCAGAGGGCGAACTCTCAGACCTTTTGTCACTGAAGTCCTACGTTCTCACCTCACGACAGGTAAACAGTAAGTAGTCTCTGCTGAGATCTTAGTAAAGACAAGGAAGTTACCTTTTCATCTTCAAGATCTAGTTAAAATCCAAACTTCTTATCCCACCTTTTGTCAATTTAGTAAGTGAAAATACCCCTGTGGATTTTGTTTAAAAATAGTTAAATAGGTAAAGTATCTGTTTATTGACTTAGGACTATTTTAATGAAAAGCAAGAAGAGCAGAAACAGAGTGCAGGTCAGAAAATGTGAAGTAAAACCACTGAAAGAATGACAGTGGTTCTGTTTTACTCCTAGACAAAGGAGACTGTGATGGTCTAATTGAGTTTCATTAGGCATTGCTTTCTAATTGTCAGCGTGACTGAACAATCAAAACTGTGAAAGGCGCTTGGCTAATAATCTGAATAGTGTACATCCTTAAGAAAACTTAGCTATGACACAGCATTCACCTTTAATTGGTACCTTTCATCTCAGATAACCGAGGAATTAAAAGGATAAATAGAGCTACCTTAGGTTTTCATGGGTCATCTGCATCACTTACAAACCTTTAAAGTTTGCCAGCATGTTATATCCTTCTTCCACTCAGACAAAACAGTTCTGCACGTCAGGAAGCAACTGGGTCATGAGAGAAGTCTCCAAGAAATTCAGCACACAAAAGTTAAAAAGGATGGGGCTCTAAGCCCTCTTTTTTAGGAAGTGCTCCAGTGCTTAAGCTTTTGCACCTGTGAAATTCAAGCAGCTCTTTTAAATAAGAGCTCTAAAAGTGAGCCCTGGTGGCTCAGTTTGCAGAAGGTTGAGAAGTGCCACGGAGTGGATTGACAGCACAATAAGCTGTGAGGTGTGCCCCACTGGGAAAAGGTTTGGTCATGTCACAGCATGTGATAAAGGGTTACCAGAAAGGTGATTACTCCTGTCCTGCCACAGCAGTCCTTTTGTCAATTGGCTTGAGCAATGGCAACCATTTTTCCCATTGAAGAACTTCTTACCATGACATGGTTAGCTCCAGCCACGGTTTGGATGAGAGAAGGATGTGGGCAGAAATGCATCAGGTGAGTAAGAACACACACTGCCCTGGGTCATGCTAGCTCTGTCTGTACTTTACTACCCTCTTATTTTTTCTCCTTAATTTTAAACCTCAACAATTCATGCTATCTGCTTGACTTTGTGTTTGCACAGTATCTCAAGAGGTGGTAAGCTGCTCATGAACAGGGAGCCCTAGCAATGGGGAAGGATGTGAATTCAGGAGGAAGACCGACCCCTCAAAGTCCTTTTTCTGGTATTATGCTGGTGTGAGGTATGACGTGGTACTGCATTGTTATTTTACGGAGCCCTGAGTAGAGAGAAAAGACACAGAGCTTTCAGACAAGAAATCAGTTTATTGAGAGCACTGGGGCTATATGACTCACTATATCTGAGTAGGCAAACAAACCAGAAAGTATTAAGAGTGGCTCTGATCAATACAAATAAAAACATGGTTTTGTTCTTGCTGAGATCAGGAAAAAAACAAATTCCACCCTTGGAATACAGATTGCCTTGGTCTGGAATACCTGTAAGGAAAAAAAGGTTGTGCCTATTCAGGTTGACAGAGCTGGTGGAAGTGGTGTCCCCTTTCTCATACGGCTTAGGCTTTCAAGAACCCTCCAAAGTAGTACGTACTTAGATCACATTTCTTCAGGACTTAGGCAGAAAGTGAATTAGTATTTGAGTCTCACATTACTTGAGCAAAAGCTCCAGGCAGTTGAGGGCCTTGGATTGTGCTTCCTTCAATTCTTTTGGGTGACAGTGATGCTTTTGTCCAAAAGATTTCATCACTGAGACAACTTGCAGGAGAAATGTTTTTTACTTGGTGGTCAGATTAGTCATTTGAATGGTGGGATTATCTGTGTCACTCTCTGGCAGGTTCCAGTTCCACATCAGGTGAAAGTTTAATTATTTTTGCAAAATGAAGTGGCACTAATGAGATTGAGAGTATACAACGCCGAAGGGCCCCCCCTCCTCCCCAGCCTTTATGGGAGGTAGGAGATGTATGTTACACTGTGTGTGTGGATGTAACTTAGCAAGCCTCTCACAATCTGAACGAGTGATCTGACCTCCTCCAGTGAAAGGAAGGCATTAATCTTTCCTATAATGCTGTTCAGATCGCACCTCACAACTGACATTAGAATTTCTAAGAAGTTCTGGGAAATCATCCCTTAAAACCCGTTTACCATCTGCCAGCATAAACCAATGTCAAACTAAGCCACCCAAAAGGCACAATCAAATCTTCATTAAAAATAAGGCCACCTCATTTTAGGGGTTTCTCACAGCTTAGCGTCCTTGTGTAGTTACAGTCTAAATATACCTGCAAGCACACCTTTCCCTCAGTGTCTCAGAGTGAGTCAGTACCTCAGGCTTCTCCTGGGCTGGACTTCACTGCAGCTTCTTGTTTCTGCAGACAGACTGTGCATTAAGTAAGACTGAGAGTGATGCATAAGAAAAACAAAACGATATTATTAATAGGCAGATGCCTAGGAATGCAGCTGAGTGACACATTCTGAGGGTTATTTCCAAGCAAATATTGATTGTTGTTTGTAAAGAGATAGCACAAGATGTAAAGCCACCCTGAGACCATAATTTACTGCTGTCTACTTAAAAAGAACTGGTATGACCCTGTATGCAGATATCAACCCTAATGATGAATGTGGATCACTACTTTTTTTCCGCGTGTTCTTGACCTCTGAATTTCTGTTCTTCAAATCAGTATTTCTTGTGTGCATGCTTTCAATAGGCTCTTAACTCTGGAATGAACTATTCTCCTAAGTATGCTTCATTATAATTCCACTAAAGTTAATCTGCAATACTAGTAGTTTTGGCTTGCAGAAGGACCTAAAGGATTACCATTCCACCATGCTGGATGACTACAGACACACACAATTAACTCTGATAATTTTGCCTTCTCCAGTGGTTAGGTCTCATTTTATCTGAGAGCTCAGATTAGCTGACAAGGTGTTTTTCAGCACTACATTTCAAAGACAGAGCTTGAGCTTTGTCTGATTTAGAATAGGAATGATTTTGAATGATGAGTGAAATTCATTTTGACCATCTGACACCATCTAGAAGAAAGGTAGGAGAGTTGATGTGCCAAGAAGCCCAGAAACCTGCACACAAGATAAAGGTGTTCCACTATTCTCCTCTTAAGCACTCAAGCAACTGAATGAGTATAAACCATAAACTCCAGCCTTGATCACTCAAGCACATAATATAGTTTTGTGCTCCAGTGTCTAAGGTGTCACCTTGGTAGGAGTTAATGAACGTGTGGTCTCAACAATTGCCCCATTACTTGTGAATGGCTAATATTGCTTCTCCTTATCCTTCTGCAGCACAGTCCTAACCAAATAAGGTAGGAGGAGACTTTAATAGACATGTGACTGACAGTGAAATATTTTTGACACCAAAGCCAATTAATACAGGTACCTGTTCCAGAAACTGGATTTGTTCAGTTCATGTCCTTCAGATTCTTGCTCCTGAGCAAAAAGCAAATCCTTTCTTATGGTAGCTATTTAAATAGGGTTTTTCTTCAAATAAGCTATCTCGGATCATCAGGCCAGGGAAAGTATTTCAGTAACTGACTGTCAGATTTGGCACACATCTGTGGTGTGCAGGAGCTTCTTACCTTGTCTGCAGAGAACTACAAAGAAGTGCAAAGCACTGGGAAAATAATTATCAAAATGGCGGTATAATTCATGAAGCAATTTCATGTTGCAATAGAGATGGCATCGTGAGATGCTGTTTTTTCCCGAGTCTCACTGGTTCCCATAGCAAAGTCACTCAGTTTATAAGTATAAAGTAACAAAAGCCCTCAACATAACTTGCTCCAACTGGTCTATATCCTTCAGAGGAGGCCACGAAGATGCTCAGAGGGCTGGAGCTCCTCTGCTATGGGGACAGGCTGAGAGAGTTGGGCTTGTTCAGCCTGGAGAAGAGAAGGCTCCGGGGAGACCTTACTGCAGCCTTCCAGTACCTGAAGGGGGCTACAAGGAAGCTGGGGGGGACTTTTTACAAGGGCCTGTAGTGACAGGACAAGGGGTAACAGGTTTAAATTGAAAGCGGGGAGGTTTAGATTAGATATCAGGAAGAAGTTGTTCACAGAGAGGGTGGTCAGGCACTGGCACAGGTTGCCCAGAGAAGCTGTGGGTGCCCCATCCCTGGGAGTGTTCAAGGCCAGGCTGGATGAAGCTTTGAGCAACCTGGTCTAGTGGAGGGTGTCCCTGCCCATGGCAGGGGGGGTGGAACTGGATGGTCTTTAAGGTCCTTTCCAACCCAAACCATTCTGTGATTCTATGACTTGTTTTTTTTTTAACAACTATGATTTTTTTTTTTTTTACAACTCAGCTCGGAGTATGACCATCAAGATACTCTCTCTCACATCTCCTGTATCATCTCCACTTACAGAAACCCTGTACTTTACATTATTAGCACAGACATTTTTGTGCACCTTTACACACCCTCAGTGTTGCCAGAGTGACTTCATTACACTCCTGCAGCTTTACACCTATCCCAGCACAGCCATTCTCTGATGAGAGCCCAAAAGGGTGCAATACGTGTACAACTCAGCCAGGAGAATATCTACAACACGCTTCGTAAAGAGCTCAGCATGCTTTTCAGGATGAAGTCTGAATTTGTGGGACTGGCAACTAGCAAAAACATCAACCATCTGTAAATCTGATACGGAAATCACTGAACAGAATGAATATCAATAAGGCAGTTGATGTGCCAACACTTCTGCTTACTGTATCAAATATCTCCGCTTTGCTGGTACTTTGTCTTTACGTTGTTTCCTCTGTTGTGTGTTTCTCTGCCTCTTGTTGTCAATTACTAGCAGCTACATCGTTACAATAATCAGGTTATCTCCCAGGCTCATAACTGCCTCGTCCCCGTCAGAAGCTGAATGGAGAAATTATTACAAAAAAGAAGCGCTATTATTCATTCTGTGATAGAGAAGAAAGAATAACAGGAGAGAACTCTAACGGCCACAAAGCAGGAATTAGGGCAAAATTAAGTCACAATACATCACACGGCCAAGAACAGTATTTTCATTTTACCTCTGAAGCCTGAACAGGGATCATAAAGATCTAATTGTCAAGCAGGAAAATTACTGATACTGTTTATCAAGGCGTTCACTTCTGGTCAGATGCCTACAGTCAATAATTGTCCTCACCTACGCAGGAAGGGCAGCACTCGCCATTGTTCAACTCCTCTCCCCCTGCTCCCAGACCCCGAGGAAAGCTATTCATATAATCTTGAGAACATTTAGCTCTTTGTTGCCTTGGACTAGATAAAGTACTTACCCAAGCTAGCAACAACCTCACACAGTTTCTCTGATGAGCTTAGATACCATGGTGACAGTAGAGACATCTAGGATGGGAGATAGAGAAATTACAAAGTTATTTTGTTGAGAATTGCTGCAGGGAAAGGTCTTAGACTTTCTTCCAAGATTTGACACCGAGCTAACTATCTTGATGTATAAAACACGCTTTTTGCAACAAAGACAGGATTATAGCCAGCTAAGAAGTTTTCAGGAAAATTAGCTGGCATAGTAAGAGAATTCAGGGTTTTTTACTCTGCCTACTTATAACGCAAACCCATTCTTTTTCTCTGTTTAGATGGGGCCAGGCTAAAGCTCCAGTCCATCGGCGTTTCAGGCCTGCTGTGAAATGTTATACCCGTTTTTACAGGTCAGTAAGCTGAGATGCACAGAGTTAGTGCCACTCAAGGGCTCAAGGAAATTTTATGGTCCAATCAGTAGCCAGAAATGTTTTTGACTTTCTGGGGTAAAGAGGCATATTTCACGAGGTAAAGACTGGTCTGTTTATGCAGATGCACTTCTACAACAGCATCTTTTTCAGCTGCAATGCAGAAAAGCCTTTTCATTTTCATTCTATTCCATCATGCAGGATGCGATCACGATGACACTCAAGATTAAAAGTAGGAAATAAAGCATGGCCTCTTGGGCATTTGAATAATACCTTTTTTATTGCTAATAATTATTCTTCCTGATCATAATAAAATGTAAAGAAAATAAATTATAATATCACCTTCATTATCTTTGTATCTTGAAGTGTGACTGGGCTATGAACCACAGCAACTAAATCTAGTATTATTAAAATTAAGACTGTTACACCTGTAGTACATCACAAACCACCTAGACGTTCCAGTCAAAGAGCAGGTTCCCATTGTACAGTTTAATTATTACTAGTAATTATTTCCGCCTACAGAAAATAACATCCCTTACACGAAGGTCTCACACCACACAAGCAGAATTCACTACCCTACAGGTGAACAGGGACCTCCTTTCCCTGGAATCCAGAGAAATTAATATCCATCCCAGGTATTTAGTGTCTTTGATACTTCACAGATTGCCGTCTTCTAATTAAGGGATGAAAGAAGCCGGTGTCCCTCGCTGAACCCAGCTACACTGGACAACTTGCTGAGAGCTATTGTTAGGAAGAGGAATGAGGTATTCTTTTCCTATAGTGACTTGGCAAAAATAGTCTACCAAACCAGCCAGTGATCCCGGGTAAACAATAAGATCCTAAATTAAAGGACAGCAAATAAAGCGAGAATAAGCAAAGACCTCGTGGACTTGCCTACTCATCAAAGCACGGATGGACGCAGTTATGCCAATATAAATATGTGCAGAATGTATGGTATGGTGTATCTAGAGACCTCTCCTCATCCACACTAGAAGCTGTATTGTCACAGCTATTTTGCATTAAAATATCACATTGCTGACAGAGACAGTATAACAAATGCTGTGCAGCTGGGGCTAAATGCGATATTTTTCTTCTGAAGTTCAACGTCTCAGTGACCTCCCCCATGCCATCCACTCTTTCCAGTTTTTTTTTTTCTTTTAAACTCATGTTGCTATGTGACCGTTGGCCAATTGGCAAGGAGAGGAGAGAATTATCTGGAAATTTAAAATATTAAATCTGCAGTGGTTAGAAAGGATTTTTTTTCCTCCAACAGAGATTAAAAAAAAAGTGTGTGCAATCTGGCTGCCTCTGAATGCCAAAAGAAATGTGACAGCTCTTAATGCCTGGGAAAGGCTTTTTAACAAAATTGATTCATTTCTTTCTTTCTTTTTTTTTTTTTTTAAGTCTTGTTTCTTAAGGAAAAAAACCTCATTTTTGCTCAAAAACTTATGCCCTCACAAACTTTGTGAAAATCAGAGAATATACAAAGGGAAAAAATCAAAATTCAGATCACTGTGGCTGGAGAGGCTGAAGCAAAACCTCAAGCTACCCGTTAAGTTTGCCGTGGTGGTCAGCATACGCGTCTCTGAATTTACTATGGTGCCTACCTCTCACAGCTGTGGGTCTTGGGGTGACACATGGAGAGCGTAGGAGCAGAGCTCGGCTTCGACGAGATGGGTGCATGGGACAAGACACAGAAATGCCGTACCCAGGCTGCATCTGTTCTGCTGCTTGTGGAATAACATATTTTCTACTTTCACCTTTTGCCCGGCAGTCTTCCTTTCCTAGAATAAAACAATTCACTGTACCATTTTCATGGCAATAGGTCTATTCTGGTTCACAGCTAAGACTAGGAAAAGGGTAATCTCACGGAAATAAGAGTCCTATGACTACGTGAACAAATTAGGCCAAATTAATGAGCAGAGGTTCATCTGTTGAACTCTGAGATGAGCTGTTCTTGACAGGACAGGCTTTCCTCCCTCTCCTCTTTCTAAATTTCCTCTTCTCTCTCCTCTTCCACTCCTGACTAATCCCTGTGGAGTTGTTTCTCTGGTTTTTGTCAGTTGTTTGTCTGTTTTTGTTTGTTTTTTTTTTTTTGTATCTGCCTTGCCAATTCACTCCCACCCCAGGCCCACTGCTCTCTCTCTATTAACCCCTCTGCCATCCCATTATAGGGAATTCTAGGCATTCTAGAGAAGCAAAGATAGTTATTTTTCCAATTTGCCATGGGTCTAGTTCATTGGATGTGGTTTTGTCACCGTGAAATATTGTTTTAATAAAGTTCAAGGGGGGAAACTATTGGCACTAAAAGTGAATACACGCTCTTGGTGGAACCTTTTATCTTAAAGGTAGTAGGGGAGGGAATGCCTGGAGGAGACAATTACCACTGAGACAGAGAGTGGTAAATTCACTACAAATATGGGATACTACTACAAATAGTAGTCTATTTGTTCCTTAGCTTCAGGTACGTACATGTACAAGTGTCCTTTTTGCTTTCTTTTCCTGCACACACAGCTTTCTGCCCAGGATAACCCATCAGGGATGCTTTCTTTCTCTAGACAAGATTGTAAACCCTACTTCACCAAGCCAAACCCAAGAAACACCAGTTTCAAATGCCACACAGCTGCGAACAAAGCTGAATAAAAACCCTTTAAGTTTACTGGTTTTAAGTGGATTGTGCTGCTTTGATCAGCCACATTTTAAACGAGGATCATCCAGCACTGAAACACTTACAGATTATGTCTTTTTTTGTTGTTTTTAAGACTTCCATCTGAAACCATAGAAACTGAAACCATTCTGGTTTTGGAAAAAAGGAATAGTAGCACTTTTTTTTTTTTTCGCCCACTGGAAAAACCCTGAAAACGCTGTAAGACGTTTACCTGCCGGTGCAGGGTCTAACCTGAGGCGTTTTGCCTCATGCAGCGGGTACGGCTCCCGGGGCAGGGCTCGGAAGGCAAGGCTCCCTGCAGCACGGCGTGGCCAGGGAAGGGGGAAGAGAAACCGAACGGCACAGGAGCGATGTGCTCCGGCGTCCCTTCTCCGCCGCCACCTCGGAGACGTTCGACCACGAAGCCGACTGACACGACGGACTGTCCCTCTGCAGCCCGGCCCGCCGCGGCGTCGGCCGGGGCTCCGCGACTACAACTCCCGGCAGACCGCGGCGCAGGGCCCGAGGCACCGGCCTGCCCCTGCGCTGCCCCTGCGGGAGCTGCCGGCGCGGGGACGACCGCTCGGTAACATTCCGCAGCCGGAGCGGCGGGGAGCCGTGGGACCCCCGGCCCGTCCGCCGCGGCGGGGAGAGGCGTCCGCCACGGGCAGCCCGGGACGTTGGGGCCTTTCTCGGGCGGCGGCGGCGGCGCGGTCGCGCCTCCCTCTCCCCAAGATGGCGGCGCCATTGGCGGTAAATTCGGGTAAGAGGAACGCGAGCGTGGGGCCGCGGCCCCTCCTTTTCCCCCGCGGCCGTGCCGCTCGCCCATCTACCCCGCCGGTTGCGGGGTGCCGGCCCGGCGTCCCTCCTCAGAGCCCGCGGAGCCGGGGGCGGCGGCCCTGGGAAGGCCGGGCGTGAGGAGGCGGCGCGGCCCGAGCGGGCGGGTCGTGGGGGCCGAGGGGGTGCTGGCAGGCGGTGGGGGAGGGTTTCCGTGTGGGCCCTCTCCCGTGAGGTGGTACCCGGGGCGCTCCGGTGCCTGGTGACGGAGCTCCGCAGTCGGAGCCGCCGCCGTGGCTGGCTGATCCTGGCGAGGAGCGCGCGAAGCTGGTGCCACGGGCTGGCAAAGGCCACCCTGCTTCGCGAGGACCCTGGTGACTCAGTGCATGAAGCGTCGCTTCTGAATCGAGCTCATCTCTTAGTGCTGCGTTCAATAAAAGGCAAAAAAGAAACGCAGCCTGGATTTTGCTCGGCTGCTCAAGGATGCTGGAAATGTTGAGCTGGTTTCCCTTGAGCCTTGCTAGGGATTAGGAGCACCGGGGTCATCCACGGCCCTTTCAGAGCCCGGTGTGGATTACAAAGGCAGCACTTGCCTAGTGCAACTGGGGAATAAATCTGATATAAAAGGAAATTACTAGACAGAGACTAATTTAGGAAGTCATCTGGTCCAACACTATCTCTTCCTTCCACTTAAATCAAGGCCAGCTCAATCAGGTGGCTCAGGACCTTATCTGAACTAATTTTGAATACTTGTAAGGATGAAAATCTTTCTCCAGGTCTCTGTTCCAATGTGTGAACTCCCCCTCACAGTGATTGATTTTTTTTTTTTTTTTTTTTTTGGTCCTCATGGCTAATTGGAAGTATTGCAGCTTGTGCCAGTTGCTGCGCATCTTCTCCTGGGGTACTTCTGTCTGTTTTCTGTGTATAGTGCCGTTCAGTAGTTGAAGGTGACAAAGCCCCCACCCCTTTTTAGCCTTCTTTTCTTAAGACTGAACAAGGTCAGTCCTTTCAGCTGATCCTCATTCATCCTGTTCTCCAGCTTCCTATTTCAGTGTCTTGTTCTGGGGAGGCCAAAACTGAGCACAGTACTGGAGCAAAGGACTCTCAGGGATGCCTAAATAATCACTGCCCTGTACCTGCTGTCTGCAACTCTGTTAGTACAGCCTGGTACATAGAGGCCCCCCTTGCTATGAGGATGTGCTGCTGGCTAGTGTCCGTCTACCAGGACACTTGCCTTGGGTTATAGTATATTGTTTGTGGGGGCAGATATAGAGTGATTAAGTCTATAACTTGGCAAAAAGTTCAGGCATAAGCACCAGCTGCTGTTGTTGCCAAAAGAAGCAACCCAGCATGTCCTTCCTTGCTGTCCCTGATGATCAGCTTTTCTAAAACTGTAATAGTAATGGAAACAGTATAAGTGGGGAAAAAAGCTAGTTTGGTCACTGAAGTCCAAGCTTTTTTCCATCCCAGTTCCTTATTCCTTTCTTTGCAATACTCCATCTTTCTGCCAGCATGGCTTATGCTATCACAGGGCAAACTAGGTTGTAGATGTGATCCTGCTGAAAATAAACTCTTTTTTGGATTAATTTTCAGTTAGAAAAGTTAGATCCTTAATTTGCTTTAATGCCTTACAGTACATGTGTTTGAGCTGGTGCAAAGCAATTATGTTGTAGGGACAAGAATAAACAAATGGGCCAGGGAAAGAGTTGAACAGCTTTTGGCAGGCACTGTGGATTGCTGCTGGTGTTTATTGGACTCAGTTGTTTAATAAGAGTGAAAAGACTGTTCTGAGTGAAAGTCAATCTCTGAAATAATATGAGAGAGCCAGTTAACAGTCTGGAATGTGAAATTACTCTTCCAGTAGTAGCTATTTTCAGTTAATTTGTCTAGGCAGGGGTAACATTGTATGATTAAAACACTGATGCTTAAAAAGGACAGAGGTTTAGTTCCTTTTTACAGGCTGTCCCCTCAGATACAGCTCTACTGGCACTGCTAATAGCATAATAAATGATGATGGTTTTGTTAGTGCTGAGTTTGGGGTAAGAGGGTTTGTTTAGATTTTGTTCTTGTTTTGTGTGATTTCTTTCTGTGCAACAGAATGAAACGGACAAAGGTTTTCTTGGTTGGCTGCTTCAAAGGCACCTTAGTGGTAAAACTGAGACCCAGGGTCTCGCTCTGAGACCTGCTCTTGTCTCCATCCTCACTCACTACACTTCGACTTGGCTTACGCTGTCTTATTATTTGGGGCTTTCATGTCACATTTTCTGTTACTTTGAGGTGGTGTCTTGACTGTATGAAGAAAAGGGGCAGCTTCACATCAGAGCAGCTGCCTCTTCCTTAATGTAAGCAGCCTGGTCAAGGCGAGGTGCAGATCTGTTTGGATTTGATGTCAAGTTTACCTTAAGGGTTAGAACTGGTCAAGGGGTAATGGGTTTAAATTGAAAGTGTGGAGATTTAGATTGGATATCAGGAAGAAATTCTTCTCAGAGAGGGTGGTCAGGCACTGGGACAGGTTGCCCAGAGAAGCTGTGGGTGCCCCATCCCTGGGAGTGTTCAAGGCCGGGCTGGATGAGGCTTTGAGCAACCTGCCCTAGTGGAGGGTGTCCGTGCCCATGGCAGGGGGGTTGGAACTGCATGATCTTTATGGTCCCTTCCAGCCCAAACCATTCCATGATTCTATGAAGATAAAAAGTTGCCTCCGTAGCTTATTTTATACCCCAGTGTTAACTTGTACAGTAAAAAGGAAAAAAAAAGTTAAGCCTGTTGTAGGTGAAACGCTGGCGTTTTGTGTGTATGGGCTGCTCTGCGAGGCATAGTTCTATTTTACCATTTCTTCAGAAACAAGGCCAGTTTTAGAGGTCTCTGATGATCACTACCCTCGTGTTCTTTCTCTCTGTTCTTCAGGCATTGCTCTTTCAATTGTTTTTGTGATTAGCAGGGCCACTTTGTAACCTGTGTTAATGACATACTCTGAGTTTTAAAAACAAGATTGGAAGAACTCTGGAAAATGCTGCTCTCCCCAGCCCCCTTTGTTTAATTTGGATCGTTTGAGTAACAGGACTTGGTGTGGTCGGTCAGAGTTAATGAGGTAGGCATGTGTACGGTGGGGAGCAAGTGGCTCTGAATGAAGGAGAGCAGCAACTTCTACTGCTAGCAAAACTGTAGCCTGCAGAACCCGCCACTAGCTTATAATGTCTTTGGGTCGGGGACTGTCTCAGTAGATGCTCAGAAGCATGTAACACTGCCTGGGGTCAGGCAGTGGCTGTTAGTGGTAGCTTGCAGGCAAACAGTACAGTTGGTGATAGATTTATCTGGTGTGTTTAGCAGTGACTTGTGTGTAGAATTTGAAACTTTCACAAATACAAATGATATCTAGCATTTCAGTACTTCTGGTTCATGTGGGTCTTAAAGTTCTGGTTTTTTTTTTTTTTTTAAATAGGATGTTAATATTGTGTGGTAAGAACAATTTTCCATCTGTAAAGTTTTCAGTTTAGACAACGATTCTGGCTGCCAAAGACTTGTTTGGTGTACTGTTTTCATGAGACCTGATGATAAGGGAACTTCTAGTGCACTCTTCATGCTACAGGCTTCAGGTTCTGAATGATACAACTTCGAGTGAGGAAGAACTCATTCAGCTGTAGTACTAAATTCATATTTGAAATATATAAAATTGCAAAGGAAATATGCAAAGGAAACTCTTTTTTCGGTGTTGTGAAAGAGATTGTATTTCTAGAGCAGGGTCAGAATTCTCTTAAATAATATATTTGTGCTTACTAGCTTCCAGAAATAATCTGGTCTTTTCTAAACATAGGTAATTATTTATATTGATCTGTCTATTTCTAGTAAAGGAAATTCATATCTTTATGAAGCTCTCATACAGAACGTTGGCAACAAATGTCTTAGGGATCAAAAGTACTTGTAGTTTTATTTATTTTTTAAATTAAAAGGAGAAAGATGAGTAAATGTAAAAGAAACTGTTCTTGGGCTTATGGTTTTTGTTTCTTATATATTGTTGCCTTTAATCCTACGTTTTTAGTTTCTAATTTATTTTATTATACACAGACTGATGGAATGATGTGACAAATTCTGATAGCACTGCTTTTAATTTCCAGTCCCTCATATATTAGATATTTCTTTGGTTTGGATTTTTCTGTCAAAAATACAAAGCAGGAAGCCTGCCTTGCAGAGTTCCATTCGGATTCAAGGTCTGCTGTTCTTAGTTATCCTTTGATTTTACCAAAATGGATGGAATTTCTTAGGCATATAAGGATGAAAGATTACAGAGCTTGTATCAAATATCTTTATGAGATGATTTTCACCCACAGAACGTAGGTGTATACATCATCGTTTCTGCTTCTTTAGCGCTCCCTAAATGCTTTAGGTTTTGTATCAAACTGTTGTTGTTGTTTTTTCGTGCCTTGAGAAAGGAAAATAGACTTATGCCCATCAAGCAAAGCATATACTGTCAAGCTGAGACTAATAGTAAGTTAAAAAAGTCTCCTTAGTGAAAATAGCACATAAATGATTTGCTTTCTTTCACTCTCCATTTCAAATACATTGTTTTATTTCTTCTAGCTGCCAGCTTGTGGGGTCCATATAAGGACATATGGCAGACTGTAATGAACGCCATTTGGAAAAGGCAACCTGAAGCTGTTCATCGCCTTGACCAGGTTTTAAAGAAACACAAATCTGACTTCATTTCCCTCTTCAGAAATCCGGTACTGGACTAATGCTTTCTTGTGGAATGAGTTGGGGAGTTGATGATTTACTCTGTCTTGTATTGTTGTATTACATACCATTTAGGCCCTGACCATGCCTGTCATTCTACGTTTTCACAGTACATAACAAAAATGCGTTGTAGCAATCTTGTTCTGCTGTAAGAATACATGTAACTTGAATAATACATATTATTTTGTGTCTTGTGCAGGCTAATTTTATTTATTATTTGATATATATGTATGTATTCATTATTTGAATACTATTTGGAAAGGAATAGTAAAAGTATCTGATGATCCATCAGTTAAGTATTAGCTTTTTTATGACTATTGTGTGTTCGAAATAAAGCACAAAACTATTTTGTCTGGTGTCGGTTCATACTCATGCTTCAGTCAGGTTAATGAATACACAGAAAAGGTGAACACATGAATTTACAAAAATACAGAATGTTTCTTGTTAGGAATGTGAGATGATGTGGAAAAACTTGTTTCTTGGCTGATGGATCACAAGCTAGCAATTAGAAATATGCCTTCCTTCAGTGGTGTTACTTCTGAAATAGTATATGGCTTTTTAAACTGGTAGGTCAGAAAATTTAACAGTCTGCTATAGAGTTTCATCAGTGTGGTCTAGTGTCTGAGTTTAATAGAAAGAAGAACGATAGTGCTTTGGAGTAACTCAGCACTTCTGGTCAACAGCCCAGGTGCCTTTCATTGAGCTGGTACCAGTTCCTGTTGAGAATTGTGTCAAAATTTACTTTCCATCTCCGTTATTCTGAGTAAACTAAACGTCAGCACTGGTTTTCTAAGATTATTTTTGGTACGCTCCCGTGAAGAGACCATTGCTGTGCAAGTGTGAAGCATTTTTAGCATGCCTTTACTATCTCTGTGTTTAAAAACACTGCCTTTGTTTTTTTATGATGACAACCTAACCTGTCACAACTGTATTTGTGAGGAAGGATTAATGTGTAACGCTTTATTCAGTACTTGATGTTGCCATTTTGAATAACTTCCGATGCTTGTTTCTCTTGCAGCCAAAGAATGTTCAGCAGCATGAGAAAATTCAGAAAGCAAGTACAGAAGGGGTTGCTATCCAGGGTCAGCAGGGAACTAGGCTTTTGCCAGAGCAACTCATCAGAGAAGCCTTTATCCTCAGCGACCTCTTTGATATTGGAGAGTTGGCAGCTGTTGAGCTCCTTCTAGCTGGTGAGAAGGGAAAGTATTTAGGAATATATTAGGAAATACAACTTAAATAGGGCCTTCTTATTTAAGTGTATGCTTAATGTGAATGCATGATTCAGTCAAGGCCTTCCTAACATGGAATGTTCTGAAAAAGAAATCTACTGTCACTGTAATGTAATATGATGACAACGTTCAGAACCTTAATGTTCATATTTTATGCAACTATTGCAAAAGGGAGAATAATCTGAAGGGTTTTTATGATTTACTTTCTCTAAATCTAAAAATAGTTTAAAAATAATCGATTGAGAGTTTTTCCATAAAAGGAGTGCAATAGATGTCAGTTCTGCAAATTATGTATTATTTATACGTTGATATGTGACTGTATTTGGAACATAATCTAATAATTTACTAGTAAGAGAAGTATTCTGGAAAGTGACATATGCTTTGCATGTAGAAAATGGATTTCAGGTTATTAAAACATAATTGTTAGTTATCATTGCTAGCTACTGTTCATCACTGACCTTTTAAAAATTCATTAAAGAAATAGTTTGTGAATTTGACACCTTTGGAAAGGTATTTTCAATTCAACCTCTCTATTGAATATTTCTGTTTTGAACAGACAGAAAATTCCATTTTGAATAAAGAAAATATATTTTGCTGATAATTAGCTTGAATTGATTATTGAGATGTGCAGATACCAGTTGCAAATACCATTTGGACTAGGATATTTACGGACTTGCACTTGTATTGCGTTTAAATTTTTGGATGTTTTAATAGCTGTGTATCAATTTTAATAATAGCATCTGAAATATCTGTGGTTTCTTTTAGGTGCCTGAAAGGAGTTAAAGTGATAGTGAAAATCCATGGTTGCTTTGAACGTTACCCTTTTACACAATTACAGAGACACAGAGCTGTTATCAGAGTATGTATGTTCAACTTCCTGTGACTGTTCTGTGTGTTTCCATTCAATAGGAGAACACCAGCAACCTCATTTTCCTGGCCTTACAAGAGGTCTAGTAGCTGTTCTGTTGTACTGGGATGGAAAAAGATGCATTGCCAATTCACTACGAACCCTCATCCAGTCACGCCAAGGCAAGACGTGGACGTTGGAACTCAGGTCTGTAGTAGGGTGATGAGCTGATTAAAGCTCTTTCCTTTGGGTGCTTAGGACTAGTTAGACTCAAGGAATGTGAATGTTCTCAAATTGGTTCCTTTCTCATAACCTGATGCAGCTACTTTAATGTTTGTTTCATTTAAGCATAATCTTTTTTCTTACACATATTTTTATAGGATTATAAAGGTGTCAATTTTACTGTCTTTTCTCTTGTGCTACTTCACCTTTTGGCAGTGTTTTGCTTCAGATACCCTCCCAGCGTTGTTCTAACCAGTGATGGTTACTCAGTATTTCAGAGACTGGGTTCTCTGCCCTTGCTGTGTTCTGACTTCAGGTCTCCTGCAAAGCAGGGAATTGTGCTCCTACCTTTACTTAAAACGGATGTGCTGTGTACTGGCGAACCTAATATGCTAACAATCTTTGACTTTAAAAAGAAAGCGGTACGCACTGTTTACTTCCAATGCACAGTGTTTGCTCGACTAGAGAAATTTTAAAACGTGTTCTAGTGTAAATATAAATTCTGAAACGTAAAATAGGTGATTACTTTGAAACTAGCTCCCACTTAAGTAGGGTGTGTGTAATTGGACAGTTGCGTTTACAAGTAAGAAAGAGGCTGTGAGCTTGTGAGTTACGTGCATCTTATGTATAGTACTTTTTCCTTCTGACAGAAATCTTAACCAGCTGATCCATGTGGTATTCTCATATTCCCTGTTCTTGAACCTACAGTTACCAAAAGACTTTGTTTCCATTCAGCATAATGTTTTGAGAGGGCACTGCTGCCTGAGTACGGATGCATATTTAGTTACTTTGTGTATATAATGGAGTTGTACATTTTCTGTCAGCAAATACATTTGATAGGATTCATTATTTTAGACTTCCTCTGTGACTGGGAATAGTACGATTAATTGTTAAATTTATGTTCTTTCCATTATAGTCAAGAGTTAATATCCATGACAACACGCTTTACAGATGACCTAATGGAGCAGGGTTTGACTCAGAAGATCCTTGCTCTTGTGTCTCACATTGATTTGAACAATGAATTTGATAAACTCCAGAGAGAGCGAGGATTGGGCAGTGAGAAACATCGCAAAGAGGTAAATATTCATGGGGTGTGAATATTCTTCTGAATTGCTGCACAGATTAGATAAAGTTAGACCACTGAGAGATATGGAGTGATTTTTCTTTTGTTTTCTTCTATTTTCTTCTATTTTTTACTTTCTAGTTTCTGTTTCCTACCTTTGCAAGCTCTGTTACTGTCTGAGGGATCACAGTAACTACTCCACAGCTTGTGCTGTACCAGTGTGGGATCCAGATCACTTCCTGCATTTCTGTTTTGCTGCTGCTCCCTGATGCTAGGGCATACCTTATATTTAGTGAAGAAGTGTAATCAAGGACAGTAAGAAAGTAAGCCTCATATTTGCAAGATGTTTAAATTTTTGGGTTTTTTTTCAGTTTTATTCTAAAGTCTTTATATTAAATCATCTGCTCTCAGCACTACCATTATCAGCACATTTGGAGTAAAAATAGCAAACTAAAACTCACAAAATATAAAACCAGATGGAAACCAAGTCTGCTCTTTTTAGTAATCTAATTGTGTTAATATGAACAGAAGCATTTCTAATAGCAGAGTGAGAATTGCTTGAAAATGAGTTCTCATTTTTGTAATCCTTGAACTACTTGACACTGTGACTAACTGCAGAGTATGTGCCTAACAGGAAGATTTTAAACACTGTTTTAATTTCTGAACTTCTTTCTAATGGGGGACCTGTAAAAATTATTTTATCTTATAATCAGTCAATTTGTCTTTCACCAAGTCAAGAACTAGTTTTATGCTTTTGCTATTAATCTAGAAACTACGCAAAGAATATCCTTCTGATTTACCTTAAATTAGCTTAATTTACCTTGATTTTACCTGAAAATTCATTTAACACATAATGTTAGAAATTTTTTTCTTACTTATGGACTAGCATATTTCCCTCTGTATTCGTTACACAGATTCACAGAGTGTTAGGGGTTGGAAGGGACCTCTAGCGATCATCTAGTCCAACCCCCCTGCCAGAGCAGGATCACCTAGAGCAGATCACACAGAAACAAGTCCAGGCAGCTTTGGAAAGTCTCCAGAGAAGGAGACTCCACCCCCTCTCTGGGCAGCCTGTTCCAGTGCTCTGACACCCTCACAGGGAAGCTGTTATTCTGCGGGAGTCTGTGCACGAATCCCTTGCTGCGTTAAATGTTGAAAAGTTTTTCTTTTTTATCACCATACATGTGGTTTTACTGGAGATATAGGACTATAAGCATTCTGTTTTTTATTTAACCCGGTACGGTGGGTATAGGGCAAGAATGTTATTAGAAGCTCGTAATTTAGCTAAATAAAATAGTCTTACAAAGACCATTATGAAAGGCCATTAGAGACTTTTCATTTTTAAAGTTTGTTTTTTTGATTTGTGTTTTTTGGGTGGTGGGGATTTTTTTTTAATAACTTCTGTTTTCATAAGACTTAAAGCAGTTAACACTCAGCTTGGGAGGGGGGGAGGAATGAAGTTAACAAAGGAAATAATGTTTGTTCTTATGTGAAAACAAGTAATTTTTAGTGTAACTGTTAGAAAAAGGCAATCTTTTTTTCAAGAGCCATTGTGCTTAATTGTATCATAGCATGCAATATTTTGCTTAATTAAAAAGAAAGAAAAATATTTTTAATATGAAAATGCTTGGTAGCCTTTATGCTGGGCATGATATTTTTTCCGTATGTTATAAGGGATGATGGATTTCACTGGTGTTTATGCTCTAAAGTTGATACAAATACCTTGTTCGGGGGAAGAAAGTTCTAATTTTAAAGGTCTTTTCTGTTTCTCAGTGCGTTTAGGTATTTGTATAGTTAGGTGAGGGCATTTCTTTTGGGGAAGGGGCAGGCTATGACCATCTCTGGATATAACTACCTGTGAAGTTGTGTATTAGAGACAGGAAATGTGGCTTTTGTGTGACACATTTACAGCTACAAAAGTTCTGGGTAGATTGATGTCTCCTGACCTTGATAGAGATGCTGGTTTGCATGTAGTCATACTCCAGGCTATCTACTCACACCTCACATGAAATACATGGGAATATGAATGCATTTAACAAGAAGTGGTGTGCCTTTTGTTGCTTAGCAATTAAAAACCCCTTTTCTGTAGCTGCTGTCTTTAGAGTCATTTTTAACTTAACCTAGTTGTACTGATTGACTGAGAAGGACAAATTGAACAGGTGGCCAGAATATTTATATTCACTGTTTCTTCCCCTTTAAAGGTTTCTGACCTCATTAAAGAATGCCGACAGTCCTTGGCTGAAAGTCTGTTTGTCTGGACCTGCCAGTCACCTCTGAGTAAAGACGACACTCTAATCCTCATAAGTTACCTGGAGAAAGTAACAGTGGAAGCTGATGGCTCATTGGATGGCGTGAACTTGTCTCTTCTTATGGCTCTCCTTTACTGCTTTGATGTCAGCTTTCTGGAACAAGGCACAGAGGACCGTGAGGGTAATGCCGGCAGGTTTCCCAAAGAGCATATGTTGTTATTTAACCACTTTTGTTATTGATCGGTAACAAATTGGTAGGATTTTGCATGTTCTTTTTCACATTCATTTACTGGGTGATGGTGTTGTGTTTGTTTTTGTTGTGCTTCAAGATCTGATGCACCGGCTCCCTCTGCTAGCAGAAAGACAGTATATAGCGACAATACACACTCGTCTTCAGGAGTCTCAGCCTTGGAAGTTACCAGGCCTGCAAGCTACTGTTAGATTAGCCTGGGCGCTGGCATTGCGAGGAATATCCCAGTTATCCGATGTGACAGGTAAATTACCCTAAAGTGTACTGGCTGCATGTTAGTATTCAAAGGTTGCAGGTGGTGTATGTCAAAGTATCTTTGTTACCCTTTTGAAGTGTTAGTATTTACCTTTATAAATTACTGTTGTCACTCCGTTAAAACTTTCTTAATATGTGAGTTTGGTTGTTGAGAATGGAATCGCTCTGAAATGCACACAGATTTAGGAATGATTACTTATTAGACAGTAATGTATAGTGTCTCATTGAAGTGGAAGAGATTTTAATGTATTGAAAAATATGATTCTATTTTAGCAGCTTTAGTATCATTTGAACACTTAAATTAAGAATAGATTCATGCATATGACTTTTTACATCTGTAAAAGTGAAACCTCCGTATTTTGAGAGGACAAATCTGTTTCTAGTCTTTTTTCCTCTCTGTACTTCACAAGCTTTCTTGGCTCCCCACTAGGTCAGAATTGACTTTACTCCAGAATATCTATTATAGAAAATGTAAACATAATTAATGTTTGATTAAGGTTGGTTTATGATGCTTGGTTCACAGCCTTAGATGTGATTGTGTAAATAGATTATGCACTTTAACACTTATTAAAGAAGAAAGTTGAGATCATCACCGGACATGAACTTGTCTTTTCCACTCCAGTGTTTTCCTGTATGGTAGAAAAAGCTAGTTGATAGAAGCATGTCAGTTTGCATGTCAGCTGGTTATTTGGAAATACGTTTTGTTTGGTAACAGATCATTTGATTTTTTTTCCCCTCCTGTGATTTTTGTTGCCCAGCTCTTGCAGAATTCACTGAGGCAGATGAAGCAATGGCAGAGCTTGCGGTTGCTGATAATGTCTTCCTCTTCCTGACTGAATCTGTTGTGGGGTCTGAAAATTTCTACCAGGAGGAGTTTTACATTCGCAAAATACATAACCTTGTCACAGATTTCCTTGCTCTCATGCCGATGAAAGTAAGTTATTTGTGTGAATAGCAGTTCTTGAGAAACGTGCGCACCTCGTCCGTGTTTCTAACGTTAGGCCAGGTAGCAGAGAGATTCAGGTATGGCCCATGGCTTGAGGCACGGCAGCTCAGAAACATTGTTGACTTTATGGAACCCATATTGTTTGGGGTTTGTTTTCTGCGCTGAAGTAGAATGTGATTTTTTTTAAAAACCACTTCAGTGTGGTGAGGTTTGCAAAGCCAGCTTTTGTGGTGGTACTGTTTTTGGTTTACTTTCCACGATAAAGGTTAAAATGCATGTTGAAATTGGTGGCAGTGTGTGTGGGTATTGATGGTTTTGGTTGTGGGGTGGTTTGTTTTTTTTTTGTTAGAGACAATAGTGTAACCCAAATTAACTTATGTTTTTGTCTCTCGTTTAATTTATTCTTTTACTAATGATATTTTCCATATTTAAGGGGAGGAATTCTGCTTTTTCAGTAGTATCAATTGTTGGGGAAATGAGCAGCTGTTTTCACTAGAACAGCAGAAATGCTGCAAAAGGGTTTTAAAAAAAAAAAAGGAAGCAATTACAACAGTTTCATTTGTGCAAGACCTTGTATCTAGACATGGAAAATCAAAATTCTATGAAAAAGCTTTTATTTAATTGATGGAGGCTTTGTTTTGTGACCTTCGTTGTGTTGAGCTGTAGTTGGAGTTGCCAAATAATTACTTTTTTCAAAGTGCAAAAAGAAGGATTTAAAAATGTATTTTGTTCATTGTAACCTCTCGGAATGAGAACAATATTGACAAGAAAAACAACGTTTGAGCCTTAAGTATCTTTGAGGACATACATGAACATGTAGACAGCTTGTAGGTTTAATCCTAATTTATTTACAGTCTGTTGGTGTTGCATGTTGTTTTCTCAAGATGTCTTTTTAACCCACAGACTATCCGTAGAACAAGTATCATGTCCAAGTTCATGTTGATAATCTACAGCTCTATTTCTGCTGCAGTGGCTGCCTGCATACAATGCTGGCCACGCTGTTAACAGGCTTCGGACATCCTTTGAAGGCTGCATGCAATGGTGTTTTCTGTAATACAGACAGAGTAGCCCTTAGGAATCTTTTGAATGTATGAAGGATATGTGAGGTGTATTTTATGGAAGTCTCTTAAACAACCAAGTGCAAACAGGTTTGGAACTGGGAACTTTTTATGAGGCAGTTCTTAATTAGATGGTGAAACGTCTCCCTGTAATGATAGTGGGTTTTGTGAGAGAGAAACAAGGTAGATTTTTTGAATGAAGGTGGAAGAGCTGGAGACTGACCCAGGCTAAGGTTGCTGCCATGTTGGATTTAGAACAGGTGGGACCTTGTTTCCTGTATCCACAGAACCACCTGAAAATCCCAAGGCTGTTGGTTGGTTTGTTGGTGTATCTCTTGTCTTCATTGCATTATGGACGTGGAGCCTTTATCTCTGGGAAGATTCTTTCTCTTCCATTTCATTTTTTTGCTTTGATTCAGATCTGCAGTTGATTGTAGCTAATACCTGAAAATTAAGAGAGATGTTTTTCATTACAAGTAGGGTTTTGTAATACAGGATATAAGCAAAAATCTGATTGTTGACTTGTATTCCAGTTTGATAGAGGCCAGTAATAGTTGTTTGACAGGAAAGACTGTTAGCAGGCAATTGGGATATAGCCCTACAAGGGATTTTTTTTTGTCTTAGCTGCTATTAGTTAGTGGTTGGCTATTTCTACTGAATTTCAAATTTTAGGTAAAGAAAAGTGTCTGCTTTGCAGGATCTTTTTACAGATACATAGCTATATGACCTTTGTTCAGTTTTATTTAAATCGTAAATCAGCATCTTATTTAACTCTTCTGTATAGTTTTAACACATGCTGCTTGCCAGTGGTGATGATTTGGGTAAATATTTTGGTTGACTGCATTACATGCACAACTCAATAACTAGCTTTAGTAGTTCAGATAATTCATTATTTCACTTATCAACAGTCAAATTTGTCCATGTATTAATTTTCTTAGTGTACGAATTTGGCTAGTTTGCTCTGACCCTTTCCATAGTTATTTCTAGTTTTTAACTATTTTGTCTTGATGAGACACAATCATTTTGCTGCTCATTCAGTTTTGAAAATTAAGATGTATTGGAGGCCATGAACTGCTTTCTGTTGACCATCACCATGTTTTAATTTTTGGTGTGTTGAAGTGGTTGCTTATTTCTGTTTCCTATTCCTCAATGTCCACTGACTATTTAACAGAACTTAACTTTTCATCTCATAGCTATTTGCTTTCTTTAAGCCTCTAGTAGGGTGTTTTGTCAAAGGCTTTTTGACATTAAAATTAAATGTCAGTTGTTTTTTGTTTAGTAATTAGTTTTTTCAACACAAAGACTTTTAGGATACTGATTAAAGGACTTTTTTTTTAATTGCTGTGGTTGTTCTTCCCCTCCCTTCTCTTTTTCTGTTTTTGTTGGTTTTTTTTTATTTTTTTTCCCTTCCCTATTGTATTTATTGACATGTGTTACTGCTTTTATTTGCAACAGACTGGGTCCACATTAATTACATGAATGCAAAATTTCTCAAAACATAAAATAGCTGTAAGTAGAAGCAGCCTTAAATGTCTAAGAAAGGTGCAATCTGCAGATCTATATACAGAAAACATTGTTTTACAGTGTTTTCTGTTCTTGCCCCCCCATTCCTGGTGGATAATGGTCTAACCTTCTTTGTTTGAAGCTAACCCATCTAGCTGTTGAAGTAAAAAGAGGAAAAAGATCCACCTTTTGGGGCCAAACCAGAGGATCTGGTGAAATCACTTGGGAAAAACTTCCATGGTATAAGTTCAGAGCTTTTGCTATGAACTGAGAGGCTTGGCACTGGTTGAATATATTGTTGAATGTAAGCTCTTGAAGGGGATTAAAAAAAAAAGAGTGTTCTTGTCATGTATGTGCAAGTTCCTTTGCTTTCTTTGTTTTTAATAGGCTGTTGAGACAATTGTGTTATTTCTGTTCTGTGTCATTCTTAAAGACCTGTGGGTTTTTTCCACTTCATAAATTGCATAGGTGAAACAGCTGAGAAACCGTGCTGATGAAGATGCTCGCATGATCCATATGAGTATTCAGATGGGCAATGATCCACCTATTTCCCTTCGGAGAGATCTGGAGCATTTAATGCTTTTAGTAAGCCCTATTTTCTTTTAAATTACTGTGGCAAAAAGTGATTGTGACTTTACTTCTTCATCAGAAAAACCATATGCGAATCATCACATACAGCGCTGGATTTTTCCCTTTCTGGATTAGAGGGGTTTTTTGTCTTAATTATAGACATTTACTACAATTTCTTATGTAAAGGAGTTCATTTACTGCCTTGGATTCTGATGTTAATGAAGTGTCATTTAATTCTTGTTTAGTAAGTAAATACTGCATTGTTTCTTATGTCTGAAGAATTCTTGAGATGACGTTATTTTACAAAATATTTAAATATCTACAGTCTAAATTACATATCTATCGTGTTATGCTGTCGTATTTTATCGTAACGTAGAAATAGGAATTTTAAGGTTAATGTCTGTCACTGGAATTGCGATCTGGCTAAATGCATGGAAGTTCTTTGGAATGGAACCTAGACCTTACTGTTTATACAGTGGTTTATGTTTCTGTAAGTCTTCAAATTTCTGCCTATTCACTGTGTGTAAACTGTAGTTAGGTTTTAGAGGGTTTCCCCCACTATTGGCAATTATTCGGATACAAAATAGAAGTGTTTAAATACTTTTCATGTGTTGATGCATTTGTAATCATGATTTTGGAAAAGTGTTTTGTATGAGCTGTAGAGCAGGCTAGCCAAGGTGACCCTAGTAAGGCTGCTGGAATGACAAACTACCTAATTTAAGTAGAATTTTGACCACAAACATACATTTAAAAGGAAGATATTTCTGATTCTGACATGTTTTTTAATAAAAGAAAGAAAACTGAAATAAAATTGAAAGAAAATGTAAATAAATATTTTCATGTAAACATTAGCTATTAAGAGTACCTAACCACACTTTCAAAAAAAACCCACATCACAAAACGTATTTGCATATTGAACTGGTGCATTTTTTAATTTTCTGTTCATAAATAAATTGAAAACTTGTGTATTTCCCCATATTTAGTATGAAAATGTACAAGTGTGCAATTTTCAGTATAGCAGTCATTAATATTGGGATTACTTGCTTTTTCCAGAGGTAGTCCTTGAGTTTATAGACATTAACAGGAAAATATATAGTGAAATGCTTTCTTAAGTAGCTCTGAGATATAGACTAAGTTTAAATGAAGAACTAGAAATGAAAGTTTACTCTGAGAAATGTGTGTGTTCAGCTGTCAGGTAAGATTTCCAATCCTGATACTGGGTAACTTGTTTTAACGTTAGTGTATCAAGGTACAGAGATGGTTACTTAGGATAAGTGACACTGTGTTCTTAGCAGTGATTTAATCTGTAATAATGAGATAGAAAGTTGTGAAAATTTCACTTATGTGTGCAGTTTGAATTTCTCTGGCTGTCATTTGTTCTGATACTGCTATTTAGAAGCTGTCATTTTCAGGGAGTTTCAAGGAATGGAACACCAGCCGTGGGATGCTTTGCCTCATACATGTTTAGCTTATTATTGAAGTAATTGTCTTTCCTTTATACAGTTGACAAGTTTTCTAACATCTTCCTTTCTCTGATAGATTGCTGAATTGTATAGGAAAGACCCCTTTAATCTGGAACTTGCCCTTGAATACTGGTGTCCATCAGAGCCTTTGCAGACATCTACCATCATGGGATCCTACCTTGGAGTAGCTCATCAGCGACCCCCTCAGCGCCAGGTTATCTAGATACTCTTAAACAATTGCTAGTAACTTGAAATTAAAGTAATAAAGAACAGGCATCAAAGTTTTTGGTATCCTTATTGCAGCTAGCCTCTAAGAGGACATTATCTTTTATCAACGGCTTATCTGCGTGTATCCTGCTCTGCATGGCATGGTTGTTGTTGCTTGCACTAAAATGAGCTGCTGCCAGTCACTTGTGGTTGTAAACTTTGTAAGAGAGTCCTAACAAACCTCTCTGGAAATTTTGTTTATGTATGATTTTGTTGCAGTTGCTAAATGGATTCTGATAACAATGCTCTTATGTTTTCTCTCTAATGACCTCTACATACCTTTTTGGTGTAACTGAGAGGTTAAATTCATTAACTATAAAAAAAACTTCATCAACTGTAGTTGTTAGTATTTTGGAGGGTAAAAATCCGTAAGAATGTTGTAATTATTTAAAGCCCAAAGGTTCATGAGAGACAGAACTTAAAATTAGAATGGTGAAGCGATCCAAACAGATGAAGCAGACCTTCTAAAACTCTTCAGATTCCTGGGATGTTGTCAGCCTTTAGTGCTTCTTGAAGGACTGTGCAGTGCTAGGCAAAACCTAGGAGAGTTAGTATACTTTGCAATAGCATGGGGTTTTTTTTTTCATTTATTTCCTCTGAAACGTGTTTTTCATCTTCTGGGAAAATGAATAGTCCAGTCTAATAAGGACTTTTTTTCGTTTTCTTTTGAGTTGTGGTTCCATGCCTCTACCCCGCTCTGATCACATTAGAATGTATTTTCTTACTTTGGCTGCCTATTATTTTCCTACAATACTCAAATTTAATTTTTTTTTAAAACACTGATCTTTATTTGTTCTAGGTTGTCTTGTCCAAGTTTGTTAGGCAAATGGGAGATCTACTTCCTTCTACGATTTACATCCCATACTTGAAAATGCTGCGGGGACTGGCCAGTGGGCCTCAGTGTGCTCATTACTGCTTTAGTTTGCTAAAGGTCAATGGCAGCAGTCATGGTAAGAAAAGTGACACTTCAGCTCTTTCTCAACTCTCTTTCTTTAGAAAAGTGCAAAGACTCATTTGGGATGAATTGTGACTTCATACTTTTAGCGGTTCATTATTAGTACAAAGATGAAGTTGGAAGGCTTCACTTGAAAGTATAATCTGAAACAAAAAAAGACTGATTAGGTAATTAAATGTCTGAGCACCTTAGCAAGTAATTCACATAATGAAATAAGGTGTTTTTTAAAAAAGGTATGTTGTAACACCATGAGAGTTGCAGAATATCTATATTGCTTATTGTAAAATATAATGTTTTATAGTTAAGTTGTATATTTTGTAAATACAGTTAGTTATCTTTCCTGAGCTGACTTTTTTTAGATGCACTTTGTTTTGTTAGAATTTTTTGATACATCTAATACAATAACGCTTTCTCAAAGTAAGAGGAGCTGGTCGGTCCTATGTTTTGCATTAATTTTGCTTGATTGAATTGGTAAAAAAAACCCCTACTTTGAAGGTACAAATCAGGATGTTTCCAGCATTATTTATAAAACATAAAGCCTATTTGTACTGGCCTTTCATATTAGCACCTTTCTCTATTAAAAAGCAAAAAAACCCCCAAAAAACCCTAAAACCCAACAAGAACAAAAAAACCCCACCCAAACCAGAACCATTACTTTTGGAAACAACAGCTTTACTTTGAACTTTTTTTTTCCCCTCTAGAAAAGAAGGTTTTCCTTTTAAAATTAACTGCCCTTTTGTCACCCTTTTAAAAGAGTACAAAGAAAATCTTGTCACTTGTTTGTCATTTTTCTAGCGGAAAACATCCAAGGAGCAGGTGGCAGCCCTGTCTCCTGGGAGCATTTCTTCCACTGTTTGATGCTTTATCATGAGCACTTAAGGAAAGACTTGCCAAGTGCAGACAGTGTCCAGTATCGTCACCTCCCCCTCCGAGGAATCACACAGAAAGAACAGGATGGATTAATTGCCTTTTTACAGCTGACCACTGTTATAGTAAATTGGGTACGTAAACTTCTATTTGGTTTTCTTTGTTAACATACTGGTATTGTTGCAAAACATCATCAGCTGTGAGATTCATTTGACCAAAAATATATGTAGGGCAAATTTACCTAGCAGTTGTCATTTGGTTAGCTTTAAAAGTATGGGAAGCATCAGGAATAACTGTTATGTTATTCCACGCAGTCCAGGTGAAGCAGGAAGAGATGACACGGTTTCCTGTGTTACTGGTGTTGCTGATTTTCTTGGTTTCCTGACACTTTGGTGTTACGGAGATGTCTTTCGGAAGGGAGGTATATTCAGAAGGAATGACTATGGAGTAGGAAAGTTCTTTGCCTTTAATTATGAGCTTGAACAGGCAAAAATAATAGATTAATTTAAAAGAAATTGGTAGAAAATTGGCAAGGAAACTCATCAACTGTGAAACTTGCCTCCAGAGTTACATTTAAAATGTCTCCAGACCAAGAATATAAAATGTGCCATGAATTGAATGGAAGAGGATTCCAAGAGAACAAAACTGCAATGCAGATTGTGTGTAGTGAATTGTCTGGATAATTATAGAGAGCATGGAATTCAGCTTTTCAGTACCCACCAGACTCCGCAGTCTAAAAATTATGTGATGTAGCGAGATACCTTGGGTTTTGCTGTCACAAACACAAGACAGATCAGTGGAACTGATCAGGCTTTTAAAAAGACATCCTTGGTAGTGGTGATATGGGGTGTTTCAGTGTGAGCTGTCATGTCAGTGTTGGATAAGCGTGGAGAAAAAGGAACTTGTACATCACTCATAACCTGGGAAGAAGTAGGTTTGTTCTAAGGATGCAGGGAGTTAGCGTTTGATGAGGCTAGAGTCTTGTTCCTGTCCAGTGGTTCATCTGAGGGTCTCAAATGAGCTTACACAGGTGATGACCCTCCTCTTAGACTTCAAATTCATATAAGTTCCTAGCAAATGTCCAAATGCAATTTCAGTTCATAATAGGGATATGGATAAAGTCCATCTACCAGTGCTTGAGGAAGCTGTCTAGTGTGTAAGTACTTAAGCTTAGGTAAGACTAATTCCATGAATATGTGTCTACTAAAAAAAAACCCAAACCCTAAAAAAACATGGGTTGTTGTAAGAAACTTCTGCACACAATTTTTCTGTATTGGTAGGCACAATTTTAGTACTCGTGAATAATTAAATTAGGCTTTTTATTTAATTAAAATTGTTCACTTTGGAATGCCTGCCATTCCTCTGATGTTTTGTGGACCTTCAAGTACAAAGCAGTCTCGTTGATACCGAACGGTGAGTTAGAGATGGTAATACATGAATAATCTTCAAAGTAATAATCTGCAGTTTTGTTTTCTGTTGAACTTGATAGAGTGAGAACGCTCGCTTGGCTCTTTGTGAGCACCCTCAGTGGACACCGGTAGTGGTTATTCTGGGACTTCTGCAGTGCAGCATTCCTCCTATTTTGAAAGCGGAGCTATTGGAAACCCTAACCGCTTTTGGAAGATCTCCTGAAATAGGTGCTTCGCTCTGGCAATCCCTGGAGTTTACACAGGTATTTTAGTATTTTCAGTGTCTAGAACTATAGCATCCCAATCCATTGAAATCGTCAGTGTATTTGTAATAGTATTGTATTTCCTCCTAAATTTTCTTGTTGATGTTGTTGAATATATATATTTTTTTTTTACTTAGTTAATGCAGTTTTTACTTTGAAACAATTTTGAAATTGACAGTATACAGACAGACTATCTGTTTCCTGACAGATAGTCCCCTGTGTTCAATACGTTTCTTCCTCAGTGTATGTCATCAGTAACAAATGCTCTGCAGGTGACATATTTTTCTGTTCGGATGGTTAGTTTTTTTTGATGTGTAATATTCTTCTAGTGTGAGTGGTGCTTACAGAAATAAGGGACTGCCTAAAAAGCTCCACTTTCAGGTGTTTAATTTTCAGAGGAAGTTAATTGTAATTTACAGGATATTTTTGCCAACTTTCAAATTTAGGTAGCAAATGTCAGATAGATATTAAAAGCCCTACATTTTTAGAAAAAGTGTTTTTTCCCTTCTGTCCTGATTTCAGAGGAAAATTTTAAATATGAATCCTAAGGAAGACAAATATCAAATGAAAATGCTCTTGGTATACTTAATTCAAACTTCATGATGGGATGGGCTTATTTTATAGTCTGTATTATGGTTCAGACTAATTGCTGTGTTATTTGGAAGACCTTGAGGCATTTGAACTGCAGCTGGTGGTTTATTGTTAATTACTGATAAAAAGACGTGACAATAATGACATGCTATAATAGTAGTATTTTAAATGCTCACCCACCACCTTTGCTTAATATTTGCTTTGATATTCCTTAAAATACACACTTGTAAGAGATAACAAGGGAAATGTCTTTTCCTTTTACCAATGTAAGACAAAAATCATTAATGTGAAAGTGCTTCTGCTCTTTGTTTTGTTTAACAATAAACCTGATGCAGATCTTTGAGGATGTAAAGCTAGAAGCATATGAGTGTACAACATCTAATCTAGCCTTTCGGTCAGAAAAATCTTAGGTGTTTTAGGAAACAACTTCTTACAGCTAAAAAGGGATGAGTACCTTTTAATCGTGATAGAAATTATGAAGATGCACTTTGGTTATGTGAAATGTATTGTTTGCCTGTTTTCATTGCTCTGTCTGTTTTGAAGATATTACAGACTGTGAGAAGTCCAGGCCAGAGACAAGCAATTGGTATTGAGGTAAGGGTTTTTCTGTATCTAGGCAGCCTCTCTAACTGTCTGCATATGCCTTTGGGAAACACTTCCAGAGCCTGCATCTGCTGTTGTGTCCATGGGAAGCCTTTCGAATAGGTGCTGCCATATCACTGTGTCTTAATTTACTCTCAGGCCTGCTTGTAATTTCTGGAAGTTCTACCTATTTATGAATCTTGTATAGCTTCGTACTAGTAAGAGAGCAGCATCTAAACCCTCAAATTCCTTATGAGCACATTAAGATAAAATTTGCCTCATTTTTCTTTCATCTTAGTACAGCTCACTTTCCTAGTAGAAGTGGTAAATAAAAGCAAAGTATGTAAATATTGAGACATAACTTCTAGTGGCTCAGAAAGGAATGAAGAGTGTATGAACTGAACTGACACTGCTGTTTCTTCACTGCTTTTGCTTTGTTTGTGGTGTACCATAGACAGAAATGAAACAAGGTCAATTAGCTGTAAAGTAATTCACAGAGGATGCCTTTATATTATTTGTTTTCAAATGTTTCTTCTGCAACAAAATCTTTGATTTCTCACCTTATATTTTTGCTGTCTTCTTGGGAAGGTTGAATTGAATGAGATTGAGTCTCGATGTGAGGAATATCCTTTAACCCGGGCCTTCTGTCGACTCATCAGCACGCTAGTGGAGAGTTCATTCCCCTCCAACTTGGGAGCAGGTCTACGCCCACCAGGCTTTGATCCCTATCTCCAGTTCCTCAGGGATTCTGTGTTTCTCCGATTCCGCACCAGAGCTTACCGAAGAGCAGCTGAAAAAGTAATTATTTTTGTTTTATAGGATGTAGTTAAGATGATTTGGCACTGCTGATGTGGCGTAGATCTGTTTGAGAAGCTGTGCAAGTTTGCAGCAGAGGTAACCTGGAGCAGTTCATAGTGTTTTGATTCTGTAAATAGGTGATTTTTCAACTCATGGTTCATCAGGGTCTAGGAACTGCTTCTAAGGAGCCTGTATGAAGTATCCTTTTAAAAAAAATAGTTTATTGCTAAATTTCAATTTACTGTACACGATTCTGCATCTCTACTACATGGCTAATGTCTTCTGAACATCACATGCCCAGATTTACAAGTCAGATTTGTCCTGTCCTTTCCTCAGTGTTACTTCAGAGAGTATTTCTGACTTGCTGAACCAAGGAATTTGGGTTTCCTTTGTGATACTTCTGGATGAAAGTGCATGCTAAGCTGTATCCTGGAAGCTATTAATGATTTCTTACTAGCTGTATACCTAATAAAGGTTCTTTATTGCTTGTAGTTTTAACGTTCTAATATGTATGTTGTATAATAGAGTCTAAAATAGGCAATAAATCGGTTGCAGTGTTCCGTTTTGGTTCAGAAAGAAAGCTTGGCCTTTCAGATTATTTAACATGATGAACCATAAGTGCTGTTGCATACTATTTCACAATTGGGTAGTCATGCCATAGTTCTGATCCATCACTGCACTGCCTGTTGTATTCTTTGTCATCCCAGTCTTGTTGCTGCAGCTTCAGTCTTATTCTGTGTATGACTTTTTCTTCATTTTGTGATTATCTACAGTGGGAAGTAGCTGAGGTAGTTCTGGAAGTGTTTTATAAATTGCTGCGGGACTATGAACCTCAACTTGAAGACTTTGTGGACCAATATGTGGAATTACAAGGTGAACTTGTTCATTTGTTCACTGACAAACAGAATCATAACTTGCTTTGCTCTCTTGCCTCTATCTTGTGATCTTGATTAGTACTGCGAGTAAGCTGGTGGAAAGCTAAACCAAGGCTTCAAGGTAGGAAGATGTTCAAAAAATGTCCATAATATGGGTAGCTACCTTGCTGAATCAGTAGGGCTTCATGTATGCTGTTTCCTATTTCCCTAGCTCTGCTAGGAGGATGACTTCTGTCTCTCTTGCTTTGGTTAGAGCAGCATTTGACACAAAAACCACCTTGGTTTTGGGCTTGTTCGTCTGGATTTCTTTGGTCTGTATCTAAATCATAAGGTTAATTTAAAGATGTGCGTGTATTTGATATATGCTCTAATATTAATACCATTGCTGTGTTATTCAGAGCAGAGAGTAGAATTATGATCTGAAGTCATTTAATTCTGGACAACTGTTCTTTAAAAAAACAAAGTGGTTGGCAGTTGCCTCGTTGAGGACATTGAGGGCTGATTTGGACTGCAGATTTTTTTTTTTTAATACAAAGTTTCTTCTTAACATTGAATGCCGTCCTGATGCCTGTGGATTTGCTTGTAGCAGTAGCGCTGTAAGAACCACTTATCAAGTGAACAACAACTTTAAGACATACCTCCCCTGTGAGCTTGCCTCAGTCTGGGAGGCCTCTGTGCCCTGTACTTTGACAAACAGTTCTTATCAGCTTAACTGGCTAGAGAAATTTCTGTTAGCTCACTCCTGTCCTCAGGTAGTCCTTCAGCTTGCGTGATTATGTGTGGGCGACGTGACATATTGCAGAAATGAGTTAAACCCGATCTTTTTGACTAGATCCATTTCTTGAACTGATCAGTGCGTAGCTGCACAGTGGCGTTGGCATGTTTATTGGTGTGTTGGGGGGCAGCACAGACAGGGAACGTATGGAAGGAGAAGGGGATTGTTTAAGCTGATGCCAAAAGAAACTGCACCCCATTCTCACTTGCATATTAAAAGATTCTTACTGCTCTCCTGCTTTTATCCACCATAGTCTCCACTAGGAGACTAGGTAAACCAGAAACATTAGTCTTGACTTTTCCCTTTTTTTTTTTTAATGAGGATCTTTGAGTTTTAGGCTAGTAGTTTTATTTTTGCATATTCTGTTGCAATAGACATGCAAGTATCTGTACCACATGAGCATCAGGGGTTCAGTGGACCTTCTCAGCTTTGATTTCTGGAAATGCTTTTTCCCTCATTCAGGGTCTTCATGCAGGTTTTGGGGGATGTAAATTGATTTGAATTCAAGGTAAGATTTCCTTAGGGAAAGAAAGTCTTGACTGGTTAAAATTGAAATTGTTCTGTTAGATATTGAAAGGTAGTGGTGATTGCCATTACAACTCTTCCCAAATGTTTAAGATTACCTAAATGGCTTATGCGTAAAGAAAACCGCTGAAGACTGTATGCAGTGTGTTTCACCTATTTCAGATGTTGCCTACGGCAACAGCGGCTGTTACGTTTTGTAGCTCAGGCTAGCTTGAGTAATGGAAGTTTTTTCTCTTATATGTTAATTTTCCCCCCCTCCTCTCTTTAGGAGAAGAAATAATAGCATATAAACCGCCTGGATTCAATTTGATGTACCATCTATTGAATGAGTCCCCAATGCTGGAACTGTCACTTTGTTTGCTAGAAGAAGGGGTTAAACAACTTGATACTTACGCTCCGTTTCCTGGTATGTGCCTAGAATCTATTTTTCATGTGAAGTTAAAACGCGTATTAAGTAGGATTTAAAGCTGATGCTGCATATCTTCATCTTGATGTCGTTTCTCTTGCATGTAAAAAGTGTGTTTTGGGACAATTTTCCTGGTAGTAAACAACTGACAAGTTCTTGGTGCAAGGCTTGATGAATGAGGTTTATGAATGTAGTCTATTTAACTGCTTCGTTGTTTTTCTTACGGTTCTTTATTGTTTGTGCACTGCAGGGAAGAAGCATTTAGAGAAAGCTGTACAGTATTGCCTGGCACTTCTAGACTTAACCCTACAGAAAGAGAACCTTTTTATGGATCTGTTGCGTGAGAGCCACCTTTCCCTTATTGTCACGCCACTGGAGCAGCTTCTTCAAGGAATCAATCCTCGCACTAAAAAGGCAGATCATGTGGTGAATATCGCTAGGTATGTGCAAAGTTCTGAGAAGTGAGGAGTTTTGGAGGAACAGAAGTGTTTGGTTCTTAGTCCTTTCATTACTTTTTCTAGCCAATACTTCTCTTTGCACAGAGCATCTCTGAATGTTTTTTTTGGTGGGGGGAGGTGTCTTCACAGGTGGTCTCATCTATGTATTGTCTAGTGCAAGACTGGGATCTGCATTTATAGTTTTTCTTTCTGAATGGTTTTCCCCTCGTGATTTCTTCCTGGTTGCCTTATGTGCAGGGATTCCCTTGCATGTAATTTTCAGTTTGCCCCAGAATTTGGTTGTCATAGAGCAGGAGCATAAACCTTCACTTGGTTGCTGTTGGCCACCTCAGTGTTTTACAGTATTGTCCACTAGTTACTAAAAGTGTCAGGCTGGTAATCTGAAACTGCATTTGAGATGTGAAACCATGATTTCCACTTCCCACTGACACCTTCTGTTACTGTTCATAACTTCAGAAACAAACCAACCCTGATGAATAGCAGAACTGAGTGCATAAAAAAACAGTGATATTCTGACATGGAATTAACTAAAATACTTGCACTCTTTCTATATATGTGTTTTTGTCTTTCATTTATATTACTTTTTTCACATAATAATAGTCGACAAATAGTTTAAAAAAAACCATACCTTTTAAAATGCTTTTAAATTTTTTTTCTCTTGCCTATTTTGGGTACATGCAGTAGTGATTTTTGGCTAGCTTTGGTCTTCAGCGGTCTTAATTTCTGCATGATCTGAAGGTATATTCTCACTCTTTCTTGTGTGAGGCTATGGCCAGTTGTATTAATTTATCCTTCAGTGTTTGAGGTAGATTTTGGATAAAAAGAATGGTCAAAATTCCAGGAGACATTATTATCCCTACTCAACCTACTGCCTTCCTTTTGATGGAGGAGTGTTAAGTGCTTCATGTAGAGTGAAATTCTGTTTGTAGCTTTAACGTTTTCTCATGTAGTTTGATTTGTAAATATTTTAGTTTCAAATGTTTAAATTTTCATCTGTGCATTACCATCTTGAAACAGTAAAATTCTCAACAATGTCATTCCAATATTTCATTACAATCCTGTATTTTTGAAGGTATCTTTGTCATGGAAACAGCAATCCTGAACTGGCTTTTGAAAGTGCCAAGATTTTGTGTTGTATTTCTTATAATTCCAACATCCAGATAAAGCTAGTTGGTGATTTCACACATGATCAGGTAAGTGCCAGTTTCTTTGGATCTGGAAAGAGAAACTTTTGGAGAAATACTAGTGCTCCATAATGTTACTTTAAAGGAAAGGACATCATACTTTTTTTTTAAGGGTATGGACTTGTTGAGGAAGTCCAGAGGGGGCCACAAAGGTGCTTAGAGAGCTGGAGCACCTCTGCCATGGGGACAGGCTGAGAGAGTTGGGCTTGTTCAGCCTGCGGAAGAGAAGGCTCCGGGGAGACCTTATTGCAGCCTTCCAGTACCTGAAGGGGCCCACAAGAAAGCTGGGGGGGGGGGGGGTCGACTTTTTACAAGGGCCTGTAGTAACAGGACAAGGGGTAACAGGTTTAAATTGAAAGCGGGGAGATTTAGATTAGATATCAGGAAGAAGCTCTTCCCAGAGAGGGTGGCGAGGCACTGGAACAGGTTGCCCAGAGAAGCTGTGGATGCTCCATCCCTGGCTGTCTTCTCATCCAGCCTGGCCTTGACTTTAAGCGACCTGGTCTAGTGGAGGGTGTCCCTGCCCATGGCAGGGGGTTGGAACTAGGTGGTCTTTATGGTCCCTTCCAACCCAAACCATCCTGTGATTCTATGGTAGGTTTCTAGATCAAGTACATTCAAATTATATTTTGTCTTATATCTATCTACCTCTAAAAAGTCTTTTACTGTGGCATTGTAAAAAGCAACTACTTCATTAATTGAAAACAACCAAATCATGAATGTTTGCAAGAAGGAAAAGGACAATGTTCTTTGAGATACTGAGACTTTTTCTTGACTTTATAGTATTCAATGTGTGAGGATAATTTAGCATATGTAACAAGAGTAGATTTGTTTTTCTGTTCAGTGGCTAGTTGCTAACCTTAGCTTAGAACAGCTACAACTCTTAACTCCTGCTTATTACCTAGATTATATAATTTTTGTGTAGAACTTCTGTCAATTTATATGGAGGAAATTATGAATTATATTGTTTTTAATCTTCTTTAAATCCTTTTCATTTCCATCCTTCCATTATTGAATACAGAGTATTAGCCAGAAGCTGATGGCTGGGTTTGTGGAATGTTTGGACAATGAAGATGCAGAAGAATTAATTAATCCAGATGAGGGTATGTAAAAGGCTTTGTAAAAATGCCTTGCACTGTTGTCTTTTGTGTAAAATGAAATTAATGAGAGAGGTGAAGAAAGTGCTTTTAAGTCAGAAAAATACTTGCTTGTGTTGTTTTCTATAGAAATGGACCTTTAACAAATTAAAAGTATCAACGTCTTGTTAAGATACGTCCACAGGATGAGGTGCCAACTACGCACTGAGTCTTGTTTTCAGAAGACAAGCATTTAACATTGCTCTGGATGTATTATTTAGAACTGTTTAACAGTAATTTGAAATTTTGGTTTTGTATCCCTCTGACTAATATAAGTTGATGCCTTAACCTTCTTGTATTTAACTCAAAGGGTCTGAGGATTATTCCATTAAATTGATTTCTTCACTTCAGGATTCACCTCATTTTTTTTTTTTTTTTTTCCTTAAACAAGAGCTGGAGCCTGACAAAAAGCGGGCACGAATCCATCATGAAACACGGATCCATATCCTGAATCTCCTTATCACCTCTCTTGAGTGTAGTCCTCCCAGCCTTGCCCTGTATCTCTTGGGATATGAACTAAAGAAACCTGTCAGCACCACAAATCTGCAAGATCCAGGTATGGAGAGGAAAAGTCGATTTGGCATGTAATCAGTTCTGTTACCAACCATGAGAATGTTTATTGGAAAATTCATGAGGAGAAGCTGTTCCTCTTAAGAATAAGACAACAGGGCTTGTTCTAATGCTCAAAAGCTAAATTAAAATATGTGTTGATACCCAAATGCAGCAACTAAACCGTTTCAGGGTTTGATGCTTTGTTTGAGCTGGATTTTGGGACAAACTTGAAATTGGAGTTATGGGAGAAAATGATCATTTAGAAGTGACACATTATTTGCTATTTTGTGCAGCGTGGTTGTGTCCACAGTACAAAGAAATTGATTTGATGATCCAGGAAGTACCTACATATGACAACATGGGAATCTACAAAGCAGACTGTCGCTTTGAACTAGTTATACTACTTGGCTACTATCTTGTCCCTTCTCAAACTTCTGTGTAATTATAGAGAAGAAAAAATTTTGTTGTTTAATGTTGTAGAAGCAAACCTTTTAGAATATGTGGGTTTTCAGTCTACTGCTAGGTATAGTCATGAATTTATGTATTCATAATCTATTTATGTATTCATACATATATGAGGGTATGAACTTTAAAGCAACAGGGGTAACATTTCTAATGTTTTTTTGAATTGGTGAGAAAAACAGTGTGTTAGTATGTGTCTTGTTTGCCTTCTCAGCTTCTAACTTGTATTCGGTACAAGCCAGACAGTGATAAACTCAAACAAGTTCAACAGAGATGGTCAGGAGGCTGAAGCACTCAGCCTGTGAGGAGAAGCTGAAGGAATGTGACTTCTTCAGCCTGGAGAAGGCTTTGGGGGGACCTGATAGCAGTCTTTGAATACCTACAAATTGGTTAATGAGAGGATTAAGCCAGGCTCTTCAGAGGTGTGTGGTGGGACAATGAAAGGCAGTAGGCATAAATTAAAACGAGAGGCTCCAGCTACATATGGGAGGAACTTTTTTGCCTTGAAGACAGTGAAGCAGTGGAGTGAGTTGGCCAGAAAATCTTGGCCAGATATTTTTGCTGCAATTCTGTGGAGCAGTATAGTGCAACACAAGGTATCTGAACAATTTAGGTTCCATATTTCTGTGCACTAACCTGTGTTTGTTATGGAGGCAAGTAAGATCAAAAATGTTAAGAAATTAATTTTGTATTTTAAGGTGTTTTGGGTTGCCCACGGACTTGCCTTCATGCTATTTTGAACATACTGGAGAAGGGTACCGAAACGAGGAATGGGCCAACAGCAGTTCAGGAATCTCCTCATCTTGCAGAACTCTGTTACCAGGTATTCAGCGTATTTTCTGAAAGTAGGCTCGAATTAAAATTAGCTACTTGTTGGTTGGTGAACACAGATGGTTGAAGATTTTAATGATAGTTTCATTTTTAAAATGCATCTATCAGGTTTTTATATATGTTGAACACTTTATTCTGCTTTTTTATGTGTGAAAAAGTATTATCTTGTAGGAACACAGAAAATCAAGAATGTGCACTCATGTCAGAACTTGGAATTGGGATATACTTACAAAACTAATGTTCTAAATATTTTCAGTGAACTTTTGAATCTGTTGTGACCACATGCCAATTTTCCTTTTGAATTTTGGAACTGTAGTTTGCCAGCAAGTAAGATAACGAGCAATTCCAAATAAACCAATAAAATTCTCTGCTCTGTAGCAGTGACAGAATGTATGTATGTGTGTCTGAGGGAGTGAGATGGGGAAGACAGCTAAATTAGATGTATGCTCCAGGTAGCTGATGTTTGGCCTTAAATCATGTAATCATATGATTACTCACCCATACCATGTTGAAAATCTGTGGAATCTAGAAAGACTTTTAAGCATTATTGAAAGTGACAGAGGCCATACTGTAGAAGGAGGAAGAAACCTCAACAGGTTACATTTCCTATCTTGGTGAACCTGGAGACTGAAGAAGACACTAATTTTTAAGTGAGCTGAATAAATAGGCTTATGTAGTGTCATGCTGTGGGCAAACAGCTGTCGGTATCATCCTCACGATAGTGTCTTGTAGTCCTTTAATGTCATAATTCAACATCAACAGAATCACTAAGGTTGGAAAAGACCTACAGGATCATCTAGTCCAACCATCAGTCCAACACTACCATACCCACTAGACCGTGTCCTCACGTGCCACGTATACATGTTCCTTGAACACCTCCAGGGATGGTGACTCCACCACATCCCTGGGCAGCCAGTTCCAGTGCCTGACCGCTCTTCCAGTAGTTTATCCTAATATCCAATCTAAACCTCCCCTGACACAACTTGAGGCCATTTCCTCTTGTCCTATCACCAGTTACCCAAGAGAACAGGCCAGCACCCACCTCCCTACAACCTCCTTTCAGGTAGCTGTGGAGAGTGATCAACTCTCTCCTCAACCTCCTCCAGGCTAAACACCCCCAGCTTCCTCAGCTGCTCCTCACAGGACTTCTTCTCCAGACCCTTCCCCAGCTCTGCTGCCCTTCTCCGGACACGCTCCAGCCCCTCAGTGTCTTTCTTGTAGTGATGGGTCCAAAACTGAGCACAGTATTTGAGATGTGGCCTCACCAGTGCCCAGTACAGAGGGACAATCACTGCCCTCATCCTGCTGACCACACCGTTCCGGATACAGGCCAGGATGCCGTTGGCCTTCTTGGCCACCTGGGCACACTGCTGGCTCAGATTCAGCTGGCTGTCAACGAACACCCCCAGGTCCTTTTCTGCCTGACAGCTTTCCAGCCACTCATCCCCCAAGCCTGTAGTGCTGCCTGGGGTTGTTGTGACCCAAGTGCAGGACCCAGCACTTTGCCTCATGTCAGTTACAAATAATCTGTTCAGTTTTGGAATAAGATGGGGGAAAACCTACTGTGAATACAGGTAATATTGCTTGAGCAGTAAAACAGTGTTATGCATCTTTTTCGTGCTTGGTTTGTTTTTAAAATAATTCCACAAACAGTACCTACTGTTTTTGATTGTCAGGTGATCTATCAGTTGTGTGCCTGCTCTGACACATCGGGTCCAACTATGAGATATCTGAGGACCAGTCAGGATTTCTTATTCACTCAGCTGCAGTATTTGCCATTTTCTATCAAAGGTAATTTTTATGCTAAGATAAGACTGTGCATAATTAAAATTCAATGCATCTTTTGACTCCCTAGGAATCATAGAAGAAACATAGGTAGCATTATTAAACTGAATTAATTACTGCCTCTGCTAACCTTTTAATTCTGCAAAGATTGAACTCTGCTTATTTAGGAAGTTCTGATTATTAGCACAAAAAAATCTTAGTTTTGGAATGCATCAAGTCTCCAGAAGCAAATGCTATTCTGTATTTCAATTATCACTGTAGTTTTGTTAGATTGTGCTACAGTAAAAACCCCTTTGATTAAAGTTATTGTTCATTTTGGGTAAATGTCTCATGATCTTCACGGAAATGAGCTCTGACCCTGTTTTCTCATGGAACACCACATTCTCCACAATGGCTGTTAGTACATGTTCTATCCAGATCTTTTTGTGTGCATGTGTACTTTTAATTGCATGTATGTGTATGGTTAGTTTTCACAATAACCACATGTTCATTTAATGGCTTTTGTCAGATCTCTCAGTCCTTTTGTCACTTAAACAAATGGTGAGCAGATAATAAGTAATGACATCCTCTGAAAGCTTTCTCAAATGAAAAATGCTTTCCTTGGAGTATAATATTTTTTATGTTCAATTTTATAATTGTTTCCTTATTCCCACCCAGAACATGAGATTTCAACACTGAACCAAATGTCTTGGCTGATGAAGACTGCGGCTATAGAAATGCGAGTGACATCGCTGAACCGCCAGCGCTCCCACACACAGAGGCTGCTGCATCTGCTGCTTGATGACATGCCTGTGAAACCATACTTGGGTAAGAGTGGTGTAATGTGAGGGTAAATAAGCTTGAGAAAATGGAAGTAGGAGAGACTTTCTTGAAACTCGTTTCTCTATATGCTTGTGACAGTTCATTTGTGATAGCGGGTCTGGAATTGCCACTGGAAAGATGGGAAGAAAGGTGATGGTGGCAGACTCCAAAGTGAAAGAAATCAGGGCATGGTTTTGTTCATCGCTGCTTTGTCTGTGTTTTACTCTTGAAACATCTCGTTGTATATAATGATATAAAAAATAAACATGGTTTGTGGAGTAGGAGAAGGGAATATTAGGAAAAAATAATTAAGATTATAAAGTAATTTATTTTGGGATGCTTTCCAGAGTTATTGCTCTGTGGAGATGGTGGAGGGGCTTCCTTGGTAAACAGTTTTAGACAAAGTTTTCTCAGTCTTACCTTCTGTCTGTCTGTCACACATTTTCAACCCTCCCTCACAGAAGATTGTAGCTACAGGTCAAATTGGCTTTTGACATTAGAACATCACAAAAATAGTATTTCATCCCAATGTGACATAAAATGCAATGTTAAATAAAATGCAAGATTTCAGAGTTTCAGAACAGAGTGGAAGTGAATCAAGAGAAATAGAAACAGGCGGAAATAAGTCTTTACATGAGGAAAATAAACAGAATAACTGGAAGATACCGTAACGGGCTGCAGCAGTATGGGATTTTCCCTCACTTTTATAGGTGTGGACACAGTCTCTTCATCCTTTTGGAGATCTGGGTACAGGAAACTTGTGTCCAGATACCCTACTCATTTTGCAGTGTTCATCCAGCTGCATTATTCATACTGCAGGGTGGGCTGTCTTTTTAGGCGTTTCTAGTACTGTCTAATCTGCATTTGATAATTGGCTAGCATTTCTGAGCTAAGTATTGTTTTGATTGTATTAACAGTCAAGGCTGTATTTGTGTTAGAAGACTTTCGCGTGAAGGGTTTGCCAGTGTGTGCTCTCTCTGACTTTCTCTTTCAGTATTAATAAAGTAGATGGTATTTTTTGCCCCCCTCCCTTTTTTTTTTTCAAGTTCATTCATGTTGTTGTGTTTCATTCCCTTCAGCTGATGGTGAAGGCGGGCTGGAAGATGAAAGTCGATCAGTCAGTGGGTTTCTCCACTTTGACACTGCTTCCAAAGGTCGGCATCATGGCTGTTGATTATTTCTCAGTAAAGTTTTTCTGATCCTGAATGGGGGGAGGGCTGCTCTAGAAAGGACACTTCGGAAAAAAAAAAAATGGGCTTTCTGAACAGCAGCAGTACATGGAACAATTTTATCTACTGTGGGGAAAAAATGAATTTTAGAACCTCGATGTAGATGGTTGGAGTGAGTGAAAAATACTGGACTGGAAAGGAAATGAGAAGAGTCTGTGTGTAAATGTGTATGGGAGGGCAGAATGGCGGCGTGGCAGTCTATAAATTGCTAATGGTAAAAGCAGTGAGACTGTTGCTAAGGCTGAGCATGTATCTGTTTTCATGGCAAAGAATATAAAACCCAAGTAAGGAACTGAGATTCCTTACAATGTTTCTAAGTCTCAACAAAGGGCTGCATGGTTCTCTTTGAAAACCACCCTGCTTTTATTTATGAGAAAAAATAATCTTGTATTTGTAAATACTGGATTATATGTATACATAACAGGAGAACAATACAGTATAACGCAAATGAAGAATTTAAGGCTCTAGAAAATGTTTTTAACTCCCTTGCACTTACTGAACATGTAGTGTTTTCTTTTGAAACGTACACAGTAAGATTTGGATTTACAAACATGAGTTAGGCTCGTGTTGTCAATTTTTTTTTTTGTTTTCCCCTTGATATTCCTGAATGCGGTTTGAACTGATTTACGTTTGCAGTACGCAGGAAGATCTTGAGTATCCTGGATTCAATTGACTTCAGTCAGGACATTCCAGAGCCTCTACAATTGGATTTTTTTGACTGGGTTCAGATTGAGCAAGTCATTGCTAATTGTGAGCACAAGAATGCACGTGGACAAGTGGTCTGCAACGTCAAGGTGTGCCGTGGTCTATGTTCTCAAGTTGCATGTGCTGTTTTGTCTTGATAATAATAATCAGTGTATTAATGATACCTTGAAACTTGCTTCTTCTTCTGCATTGCACACACTGATTTCTCGTTTGTAATGGGCAGATGCATCGTTTTAAGACACTTTTAGGAAATACTTTCTATCTTAATGTTTTTTCCGTCTTGGAACACCCAAGTGCTATTGCAGGTATGACATCTATCTTAGATAATTCACTGGTCTGCAGTACACAGCTAGGCAGTACTACATGTGTGTACACAGTTACACACACAGCATGGTTGTGAAACAAATCCCTCCTCCGCAAGAGGACTATAGGGGAGGTGATGTGTTAGAAGGCTCGTGAAAGGACAGAACAGCTTAGGACCAGAAGGAAATGAATGACTGCAAAAGCAAGAAGTGCAGTGAGCAGGGTGAGAGACTAGACAGCTAGAAGTACTGCAGGTAGAGAATAAAGTATGGGAGAAACTTAAAAAATTAGTCAAACTTATTTGAATGTCAGTCCTTCAGTTGCATCTGTCATTATGTAGCTGTCTCCTAAATTCTTTTAGGAAGGAAAAATACATCTTCCTTGTCATTAAAGTTTCTTTTTTAACTTTTTAATTTCAGTACCTTCACAGAGTTCTGGTTGCAGAAGTCAACGCCCTTCAAGGAATGGCAGCAATAGGCCAGAGACCTTTACTTATGGAGGTAAGTATAGAAAAAGTAAACTGCTGTTGTTGCCCTTGGTGGATTTCACATACTCTCAAGCAGTAAGCTTTCCTATGGAAGCTTGGGGATTTGAGTCCTAACTGGGAGTTAGTAATTCCTGAAAAAAAAACCCCAAATGTTAAAGTTTGGTAAGATAACATAGTGGTCTCTAAACAGCAAACCTGGAGTCTGTATTCTTTTTTTCTCATACCTTTTCCCTCCCCATTAGTGATAACAATTGCAGCTCCCACCTCACTGTACCGAAAGCAGTACATACTTATGTCAAGATTGGCTGTTGACAAGTACAGTGTGTAGCAGCCAAATTCATCTTGCCTTTCCCTCACAGGGATGCCAGCTTATTTCTCCTTTCCTCTATACAGCTACAGTTTCAGTGAGCTTGGAGCTTAATTATTTTCTGAGGTTTCTGCCATCTTTGAAATTTAGGTGAAATTGACTAAATGGATTTGAAGGTTGAAGGATGAAGGAAAAATGACTCAGACTAAAATGGGAAGAAAATGCACAAATAAATCTTTCATAGTTGTTTTTGTTTTGATTTTAAGGTGTATGTCAGAAAAGAATTTCCCTGGTTAATATTTTTTTTTAACTGCAAGCGTGAGACATTCATGATAGAAAGGTCTTATGAAACGCAGCTCAGGAATGGATTGCCCTACCTTGTTAAATGTTTAGTAGTAGCTTGTTTCTGATAAGCTGAATGCTTACCTTCCCCTCCCTGCCAAGACTATTAGGAATAGATAAAATTGTCATCTTGAAATCTGTCTTTGCCATTAACTTCTTTTAGCATATTCTATAACTCAGTTTCTTTGTTGCGGGTGCTCAGGAGATCAACACTATTCTGCAGTACGTAGTGGAGCGGAACAAGCTGCTGCAGTGCCTCCACGCTAAGAGGCACGCTTTGGAGTCGTGGAGACAGCTGGTGGAAATTATACTCACTGCCTGCCCCCAGGATCTCATACAGGCTGAGGACAGGCAGCTCATTATCCGCGACCTGCTGCAGGATGTGCACGACAAGGTAACGCTGTGCTGGAAACCAGCCCTCTCCTTGAACCTTGTTGCTATATCAGTGCATGGGAAAATTACTCTTCAAGTAGCATTCTTGATTGTAATAAAAAAAAGAATTGTCTGCCTTTAGCTTCTTCCAAGTTTCCTAATTGCTGCTATGCTGAAGTTGAATGCACTGTCGACAGAGGGGATGCTCTGTATTCTTGCATAGCTGCTGTTGGACTATGAGCCCTGTGCTGACAAATTTCAAAGACATTTGAGTATAATCCAGCACGATGGTAGGCTGGAAAGGGTGTGTGAAAAGAAAACAGCCCATTTTGATGAGAAACGTAGAATAACTCATGGAAGGGATGAAGGCAAACGGTACTGGGGTTCCTGAGTTACTGCTTTTAGATGACTCACTGCAAATCCTACCACTGCTGCTTTTGAAAAATGAAAGAGTTGAATGAAGCTTCAGAGTAGAAAAAGTAAAGATTTTACATTTAGAAAGGCTTTTGGAAATGCGAGAGTTTGCTTTGTCTTGAAATATTTAAAGTGTACGTTGTTTACTGTTGAATTATAGTAATAATTTTTGAGACAGATGAGGCAGTTACTGCTGACTCAGCCATTCTCAAAGGCAAAATTTAATGAAGGATCCTTGTTATTGTTTAGGCTCCTGGGGAATTTTTTTTGTGCTTTATTATGAGAGTTACACTCTTTGTAGCTCTCCCGATTAGACAAGTTGTGTTTTGAGAAAGATACATGAAAATACTATATTTTTTCCAAGCAGGAGGTAACCTTCTGGATTCTTGTTATTGTTGTTTCAGTTTTTTTTTCTGTAGAACTTGCCTAAAAACTATTTTTTCAGTGGAGTTGTGGTTTTCTTTTTTATGTGAACAAAATTAAAAAATGGGATACAAGGGAGGCCTTTGCTAGTTGATGGAATTTCCTGAAATCTTTATAGAGCAGGAATTTCAGACTGATTTTATGTAATAATTTTTCATGAAGATTTTGTTAATTTGAGAAAACAATTGCCATTACTTTCTTTTGAAAATAATCCATCTCTTGTATTAAACAACTGTTGCTTAAAAGGAAAGCTCCTTGAGTGTCAGTGATAAAGGTACCGGCTTTACCTTTTAAATGATGAAGTGAACTGAAATAGTAAAGGCTAACTTCTCGTTAGCGCTCCTCCACATTGTCTTAAATGCTCCTTTGATGCGTACTTCTTTTTCATGCTCACCCCTTTGAGTTTTCTAAATTATATCTTCACATTTTTATTGGAAATTCTTTTCTTAAACAGCTGTAGAGCCACAAGGGTGTCAGTTGTTCTTTCCCTAGCTTAGGTTTAGATATTTTACTAAAAAGGCAGCTTAAATGTCAGCACATTCCTTCCCTTTTCTCTATCCCAATTTAATTATCATCCTGCCTGTGATTTGTATAAATAAATAAGAAGAAAAAAAGGCAGGTTAATGGTCTTCTCAAATAAAATGTGTTCAACTCACCTTTCTGAACAAGTTTCTGACACTACTGAGTTTGATTTGTTTTAAATACTGCCATGTTAATGAAATCCTTATGCATACATAAATGAAATAGCTGTGAGAGGCTAAATTAATTGCTTTAGTAGCTCTGTAAATCAAACACTTCCATTTTTTTTTTTTTCCTTCTGTATTAAGATCCTAGATGATGATGCAGCTCAGGAGTTGATGCCGGTGGTGGCAGGGGCTGTGTTCACCCTGACTGCGCACCTGAGCCAGTCTGTGAAAACTGAGCAGAAGCAGCCACTTGCACTCCCTCTGGCGGGACAGTCCCAATATGTCTTGATGCTGGATGGTTCTTTTACCTCATCACCTGGCTCTGAGAGCATATCCATGGGTTTTGCTTCCATTGGTGACTCCTCCCTGCACATCATCTTAAAAAAGCTGCTGGATTTCATTCTGAAAACAGGTGTGTTGACCTTTGCAGTGTGTGTCCGAATTCCAGCTGCCGAGAGTAGAAAGATGGACCAATCCTGTTACTGCAGTGAGGATTTTCATTACAATTAGGTAGATCTTATGTGATGAATATAGAGCTAAGTGATGTTACTAACAAGAAAAAACTGATAAAGGGATAGTTATATTTTTAGTCTGAACAACAAGTAGTAGAGATGTATAAATATTGCCACTTTTTTCGAGCAGCATAAACTTGCTGAATTTACTCACAGATACACATTTATGCGAACAGTAGAACTCTGACTTAAGAAATCAAATATTTGTTTGTTTGATTTCTGCCAGCATTGCCCTAGGTAACTTAAATTAAGTGCCAGTGAAAGACGGTGTTTGGGGAATTTACATCTATTGGGCCTGCAGGGAAGCTGGCGGGGGGGACTTTTTACAAGGGCCTGTAGTGACAGGACAAGGGGTAACAGGTTTAAACTGAAAGCAGGGAGATTTAGATTGGATATCAGGAGCAAATTCTACACGGAGAGGGTGGTGAGGCACTGGGACAGGTTGCCCAGAGAAGCTGTGGGTGCCCCTCCCTGAAAGTGTTCAAGGCCAGGCTGGATGAGGCTTTGAGCAACCTGGTCTAGTGGAGGGTGTCCCTGCCCATGGCAGGGGGATTGGAACTGGATGATCTTTATGGTCCCTTCCAACCCAAACCGTTCTGTGATTCTATGATTCTATTTGATTTTAATTATGAATGTTTCTTGTGAACAGGTGGTGGCTTCCAGAGAGTGAGAACACACCTTTATGGATCACTGCTTTATTATTTGCAGATTGCCCAGAGGCCAGATGAACCAGACACCTTAGAAGCAGGTATGGTCCAATTGTATTATGGAAAAGAGCAAAAGAAATTGTTATTTAACCCTGAACAGTACGGTTACTGCATGCTGAGTTGTTTTCTGGAAATAACTAGATTATGTAGATAGAAACCATCCAAGAGCCTCTGAAATCAGTTGCTTACGCTAGATGGTGGAAATCTTCCTCCATTCTGACCTGTCTAGCTACATATGCATTCAATATCTATTGTTCTGGATGAGGATATTGAATTTCTGACCTCCAGCACTAAAGAAGGTATTTCATTTGTGTTCATCTCAAGCTATGCATCATAGCTACAAAATTGTGAAAAAACTGGAGATTATTTGGGCCTACTTGAGAGCAGTTAGAGCTGTGGAAATGGATTGCCTCCACATCTGTGCGTACACTCATACCATAGTGATTCTATTAAAAGGAAAAAACCCCAAACCCAAATATTATTTAATATTCTTAATATTCTGTCTGTTCCTTTAGCTGAAGACCTCTAGGGGGAAAACAAACAAAAAAGCATCTCCCCTACCCCCCATAAAATAAGCAAAATAAAAAAGTCAGGCCAGAGTTGCTGCTTAACCAAAAGAGCTTATGGTGAATATCACATTGTCTCTGTTAATGGTTTAAATACTTGATTTGTCAGTGTTTCCACTTAATTCATCTTAGAGCTGGGACAGGGATTGAAAACCAAACTTGGGGCTAGTACCTGTGCATGCAGACTCTTCCTGCTACTACTTGATCAGCATTTTGAGCTACAGTAGTAACAATATCTTTGTGAGCCCTTTGTGGTTTATTGCTGGCTTTGGATTCAGCCCGTTCCCACTTGCCGCCTTGTTTACTTCCCTTCAGAACCGAGTGTGGTGGTCTCAGTGAACGTTCTTAGATCTAATAGTCTGCTTAAAATCATTCTACAGTTCAGTACTTGTAACGTAGAATATATATTTGCAAGGGTGGCGTATGTATACAGCACACACATTTTTTGTGCTGTCTGGCCTGTGTGTGATATTCAGCAAAGAGTGGATTTGCAGGAAAACATTTACACTTCGGTCAAAAGCCCTGTCTATTGTTCGGGGCATTGCTGTTGCCCCACGGAGAATGCTCGGCAGGATGGAGCCTCGGCTGTACTGTAGCTGAGCTAATGCTAAGCTGTCAGGAGGAAGTTCTTCCCGGAGAGGGTGGGAAGGCACTGGAACAGGTTGCCCAGAGAAGCTGTGGATGCCCCATCCCTGGAAGTGTTCAAGGCCAGGCTGGATGAGGCTCTGAGCAACCTGGTCTAGTGGAGGGTGTCCCTGCCCATGGCAGGGAGGTTGGAACTGGATGGTCTTTAGGTCCCTTCCAACCCAAACCGTTCTGTGATTCTATGATTCTATGATCTTTGCATTTCTCATTTTTTGTTTTACTTGCTTTTTACAGCTAAAAAAACAATGTGGGAGCGTCTGACAGCTCCTGAAGATGTGTTTAGTAAACTGCAACGGGAAAACATGGCAATTATTGAGAGTTACGGGGCAGCTCTCATGGAGGTGGTGTGTCGTGATGCTTGTGATGGTCATGAGATAGGCCGGGTAAATAAATCTACTCTTTTGCAATTGCTGCTCGGTTTGTTTTGCAAAACATTTTACTACTGTGCAGAAAAGGGAAATTTCATGAAATAGAACTAGAACATTTTTTGTAGATGCTTAATCTCTTTCACGTTTCTGTCCTCCCACTCATCCCTCAAGCTGTTGAAAGTAGGGGTATGCATGCATATTGATTTTTTTTTTTTTTCTCAAAAATGCTACGGGTCCTGTTGTTTGAAAATAAGGGTAGCAAGCACTGCTGCAAAAGACTATAGGTATGAACTGCTGTGGCACTTACTTGTTATTATTTTTAAATCGTGGACTTACCACTTTATTTTCCCACTTTCGGGAACGTTTGGTGAGTTCAGGAAGAAATATTTTCTGGTGCTAACTTCAGTGGACAGGAATCTAGTTAGAATGCAAACTACTTTTAAATAGCAGTAGGGCTTGTAGTAATGCTTCATTAAAATATATTGGCATAGTTACTGTTCAACAATATCTGTAGTATTTTGTTAAAGAGCAATAGGAAAAGGTCATTGGCACATGCGATACTAAACATAAGAAATCTTAAAATATTGTCCACATACATGATTGTGATTATAGTGCAGAAATGTGTTCTGCTTTTAAGAAGCTGTTAGAAGGAACGGCTTAGCACTTCGTATTTCTAGGTATTTGTTAGAAATCTCATTTATCTCATAAATTTAATTATGTTTTGATTTTTCCTTTTTTCTGTTTGATTTTTCTTCCCCCATCCCAGATGCTGGCATTGGCTTTGCTTGATCGTATTGTCTCAGTAGACAGGCAGCAGCAGTGGCTGTTGTATGTCTCCAACAGTGGCTACCTGAAGGTGCTTGTGGATAGCCTGGCAGATGACGATCTGACTCTTCAGAGCTTGCTCACACCTCAGCCCCCTTTGCTCAAAGCGCTGTACACCTATGAGTCCAAAATGGTAAGGATACTTTAGAAACGATTTTGTGCTATGGTGGTGTTTGTTTTGTTAATCAAGGTGGTTTGTCTGTACTTCACATTGATTGAACTCAGATTTTACTAAAATAATAATATTTGAAATCATGTCAAAATCAGGAGAGAAAATAGTCATAGCAAGTCTCATTGTGCATCTCCAATACTTGTCCTCCTCTGCTCTAGGCATTCCTCACTAGAGTGGCTAAAAGTCAGCAAGGGGCGTTAGAGCTGTTGCGGTCTGGAGTGATTGTGAGGCTGGCACAGTGTCAAGTGTACGATATGCGTCCCGAAACAGACCATCAGGGGTAAGTGTTGGTTCCCTGGCTGATTTTGAAACTGTAGTGTAGTCTTGAAAGCACATGATGTCTTTTTTTAGCCACAAGTCTTTTGAGTAAGTATTTGTGGGTATATTCTTTGTGTGTGTCTTTCTTCAACCCATCGGTTCAGTTTAAAACTACCTTTTATTGAGAGAAAAATCCCAAATAAGTGGCTGCGAAGTTGTACTTGCATGTCCAGTTACTTAAAACTTACTGGTTTGATATCTTAGGAATTGTCTAGTAATAATAATAATAATTATACCGTTTAGTCTGTGATGTACGAAAACCAGCCTACACTGTGAACTTATTTTAGGGGATTTGCAATCGGTGAGCAAAAAGTGCAGAGTTCGTCCTCCCCCATAAAGCAGTAATGAAAGTGCAGTGAAGGAAATGTTATGTCAAAAATATTTTATGTTGTGTTTAAAAAAGATTGCAGTTCTATTTTGTTTGACAAATTTCTGGATGTGTTGCCATGTTGTTAGTCACTGTGAGATGACCAAGAGAAGATCTCAGAGAAGCTAGTGGTGTATTTAGGGGAAATCACCTTGGTTGATTTCAAACCTGGCTCCTTGCTTTAAATGTACCGTTGTTAGGGACACACTGAGGCTTCAAACACCTTGGAGAAGCTGAAGACTTAGAGAAGTCATTGTCGCTGTTTTTAAAAGTGCCAGTGAGAGGTATGAGATTGTGTGAAACCCACAGGGCATTAGTAGAGGACTGTGTTTATCAGTTGCTTTAGAATTAAGCACGCCTCTTCCTAAAATATTTCAGAATATTTAGTTTTATATGTAAGTAAAGAAAACCGATGTCATATTTCTACAACAAAGTTATCTGATTTAATGTATTATAGTACAAAGAAGTCATTTTCTCTGCTTAGAGAAAATGTCTGGCAGCAGCTTTTTAGATAAATGGCAGCAGCTGTGTATCATAACTTGTTGTTTTCCAGTACAAACTCAGTTCAACCACAGACCTATCACTGAAATACGAATGTTTGCAGGTTCTTGAGGATGACTGTAGACTGAGACTCTGTCTTGCTAGTGGGTGTGATTCTTCACTTTTCTTGCAGTTTATCTTTTGTTTTTGTTTTGGTTTGGTTTTTTTCTTTCTTCTTTTTAAACCTGTTAAGAATGTATGGAATGAGAGATCCCCCAGTCTTCATTCCTGCTCCAGTGGAACGGTATCGCCAGATTCTTCTTCCAGCTCTTCAGCTGTGCCAAGTGATCCTCACATCCAGCATGGCACAACACCTGCAAGCAGCAGGACAGGTAAGTTCCAAAAGATGCTAGAGGACGCTGCTGCTGCTCATTCAAAGGAATTATGTGTCCTTTGGCTCTGAAAGTGTTTTTTTTAAATCCCATCCTCATTGGTACAGGAGATCACTTTAAAATTCTCCAAAAGTAAAAGTATTGCTTCACCTCTGCTCATAAATTTTGAGTCACTGATATTTTCCTTTTTCTTCCTGTGGCACAGGTTTTGCAGTTTCTGATTTCCCATTCAGATACTATCCAGGCAATCCTGAGGTGTCAAGATGTTAGTGTTGGATCTCTCCAGGAGCTGGCCTGCCTGACAGGAGTAATCAGCAAGGCAGCTTTGCCTGGTAGGAACAGCAGTTTTGAAGTCTCTCGGCCCCATCTGCATGAATCTCAGGCTTTGTTTTTGTAGAGAAACAGGAAGACATACAAGGGGATAGCTACTACAATACAGAATTTTCTTGACATGTAGAGCTCTGGGGGAAAAGAAAGAAATGTTAAATAATTGTTCTTGAAGTAAGTAGGGTGGATTTGCAGCGGACATAGTGCCCTTATCAATATGCATTCGACTTCCCATTTTCTTTTCATCATACTACCTGATAGTAAGTCCTTTCTGTCTGTGAGATGACTTGCCAATGATAACGTCTTCTGCATTATTGTTTATTTGAGAAAGCAAGCTTGCAGGGAGAACCGCTGTGGATTAGCATACTGAGGTTTCCCTGGGGTGACTTATCTTCATAGAGGACTGATAATTATTGTGATGGCTACAGCAGTTTCTTCTGCATGCTAGAAGACTTACCATTTCAAACTAACTTCCCTATTTTGATTTAATAGCTTGCTTGGTTCAGGAGGGTTGTCTGACTACAATAGAAGGGAGTGCAGAGCTGTAGGTTGAGCCTAAACGCTTCTTTGCTTACAGTACACTGAGCTTTGCACAGCAGCTGCAGTTTTCATGCTAAGCTCCCTTCCCCCTCCCTCCCTGCCTTTTCATTACTTAGCACAACAGCAAGCTACATGCTCCCTGCATCCCCTAGTAGCTGCATTTGTATCTGAATGTTTTCCTGAAACAGTGTGCAAAATGTAAGTTGTGTGTTCGACTGATATTTTTCTTCTATTTAAATGTATATACTGCAGAAATAATTTTTCTTTTGGCAAAAGAAACGCAGCGGTTAATTTAGTGACTGTATCTTTTACCAGGGGTGCTCAGTGAGCTGGACGTTGATGTTAATGAAGGGACGCAGGTGGAGCTGCAGGGACATATCGGCCGATTTCAGGTAGCACAGCTGTGTATGTAACACTTGTCCTTTTAGAATTGTGCATGCGGGTGAGTTTCTTCCTCGTTTTGCACTCAGACTAGTAGCAGCTGTAAAAGGGATGGTTTCCACCATTCTGAAGAACGTGTGGTGGTTTGGGGTTTTTTTGGGGGGTGGGGGTGGTTTGTGTGGTGTGTGGTTTTGGCGGTTTGGTTTTTTGGGTGTCCCCCTCCCTCTTCCCAAGTAGAAATGATAAAGTTTGGCAACCTCAGAGTTGCATCAGGGACTTTGTTTCCCTCCTTGGCTTAGGATTCACCTTATGCAGAGAGGAAGAAGAATCTGAGGTCAACACCCCAGCACGTGAAGTAGTGCAGAAATACACTTGTTGCAAAAGTGGTAACAGAGTATCTCCAGCTCAACAACTTGGACTATCAAACATGCCAGTGCTTCTTTCTTTCCTTCCCTTTTAAAAAGATTCCTGACTTAGAAACCCGAAGGAAAGCCAAGATAGAGCAAATCTTGCTCAAAAGCTGTCTCTTTTCACAGCTCAGCATTCAGCATCCAGCAGTGTGTTTGAAGCTCTGCGGCTCACGTGAGCCAGGGCTTTTGTAGAGAAACGCTTCATTGAAAACTCTGTGGAAAGGGCTGTGCTGTCCAATGCTTCTGGTTGCAGGAGAAGGATGTGTTCTCTGGGCACTTGGGCAGTCACTGTTAGGCTGACCAGCCGGAAGCAAAGTAGCAAGTTGTAAAGAATTGCTGTAATGTTGGGGAACTCGGTGTTCTGCTGCATCGTGTCAGCAAGAAATTCCCATGTGAAAGCAGGAAGATTTTGTTTGTTTGTTTGTTGTAAGGAATTTTATTTAGTTAATTGGGAAACTGAACTGTTCTGAGCAAAACTGTGAGGATCAGTCATCTGTTGTAGCTCTTCTCTCTCGTTTGTCCTGTGATTTTCACCAAGTAATTAATGTAAGGGTTTTATTCTACCCCAAAAGCAATTACCAAAAATGCTTTAATATCTTTTTTTGCCATTCCACACACTGATTTACAGTCTCTGAGGCACTTTGCTGATCTTAACAGCCACATGTAAATTAAAAACAAATTAATTGATTGGGTTTTCTTTTTATGAAATTATTGAGTTGGCTTTTTGCACTCTGCTTTCATGGAGCTTATGATCTTCAGGTTTTGTTAGTTTTTCTATGTAGGTAAAGGGGTTTTAAGTGAGAATGGGTAAACCTAAACTGTCATTGATGCTGGTCAGTGTAATAGTCTGAAAGAGACATAAGACCTGAATTGCATTCATTTCTCAAGGGACTGTGTTAGGCTGCCATTAATTTTTTTTAATTAATTGGAGGTGAGTTAAAACGTGGTTTTAAAATGTAAATTCCGTTTACCAAGCACTAAGTGTTACCTGCGTTGCTCTTTTGCTGTTGTGTTTTAAGGAATATGTATCACTTAAGTGCAAAGAATCATGCACTTCATTTGTTGAGATACTGATTAAAACCTTCATTCCTTATGGCAGCGCCAGTGCTTAGGACTTCTAAGTCGGTTTGGTGGTTCAGACAGACTCCGTCAGTTTAAACTGCAAGATGACAGCGCGGAGGGAGACAGAGTGAACAAGAGGGATGAAACCGAGTTGGCCATGCAGCAGGTAAGGACACAAGAAGCTGCTAGAACCTTCAAACTGTGATGTTTTACGTGCTGTGCGGATTTGGTTGGTTGTCATGCTTTCATACGATAGTGGTAATGCTCTACACTGGGTGTAGTTCTGTATAGGATCCCACATTTTATGTCTCTTTGAAGTAAACCTTGAACATCTGGTTACTTAAATTTGCATTAGCAACTGTTACTGTTTTGGGTACAAAGTCTGTGAACTTCAAAGCCTTAAATTGATCGGAAATTTTCAGAATGAAGGCTGGGTGTAGAGGGCAATGCCTAACACTAAATCTGAGCCAAAGGGGACTTAAAATTGACCAGAAATTTTAACTAGCAGGTTTAGGAAAGAGGCAAGGTTGCAAATCCTAGGCTTGAAATAGGGGAGAGGCTGTAACTGATCAGAAAAGAGAATCATCACATTCTGGTGAGAAGAGAGGGAGCACAACATGTTGTTTATTATTTATCCGTTTAAAATCTAATGCTCCAAAGCCGCTAGATACTGTAACTGACACCCTGTCATTTTTTGTTTGGCAGATCTGTGCAAACGTGATGGAATACTGTGAGTCAGTGATGTTGCAAAGCGCCCCCAGTTTTCAGCACGCTGTTTGTCTGTTTACTCCCAGCCTGTCAGAATCAACCAACCGAGATGGGCCGCGTCAGGGTGAGATTTTTGGCTTGCTGCTGGTTTATGAGGCTGAATGGTGCGACGTTCGGGCTAGTAGGAAATAATGAACCAGGGGCTGAGGTTTCGCCTTCACTTAAATCACTTTACGCTAGTACTGTAGCTGCCCGTTTTCTAATTCCAGAACACATGCAGCCTTGCGCTAAGCCACATCGGGAAACTAATCCAAGTTAAAACAAATGTGACCAAAAAATCCTGTTGGATTCCCTTCCCATGGCAGCCTCAGAAGCATGTATAGGAGGAAAATAGGTGCATGTAAATAAAAAGCACAAGGAAGGGAAGGTGAGGATTTTTTTCAGCATCTGTGCTGGATTACATTATGTGAAACTAGGACTGCATTTATGACATAAGATGTGTTTTGATGCTCACGTGGCAAGAGTTTAGAGTGTGCTGTTATGCGGCTGAGTGGTATCTAAATAGTAAAAGAGTGCTGGTCTAGTTACAGTTCACGTGTTACACTCAGTACTGTACTGTGCTGAGTGCCGCCTTGTACCGCAGCCACGGAACTTCTTGCCTAGACTTTCATCTGTATTACTTCTGGCACATAAGTATAAAATATAAACTTGCCAGTGCTTTCATGTCCTTCGCTGCATTATTGACAGAGAGCATACCTTGCTGACTTCTTGTTCTCTTTAAAAGTCTGTTGTAACTTGTTGATCATCTCTTCTAGATTCACAAGCACCAGTAGTCCCATACTGGCACTTGCCTGGCTTGGGCATTATCATCTACCTGCTGAAACAGAGCACTAGTGACTTCTTCAGTTACTATGACAGCCATCGTCAGAGTGTCAACAAACTGCAAAACGTGGAGCAACTCCCACCAGACGAAATAAAAGAGGTAATAGTTCTTCCGCCTCTGCAGTCTCTGTGTTGTGTGTAACTTAGGCATAGCTGTAACAGAGACTCCAGAGCATCTTAGGTAAGTAAGTAGTTCCAGTTCTTGTGCATGTTCCTTTCCACTGTTGATGGAAGAAGTCCATAGAATGAGTGACCTAAAACTTTGGGGAAAACATTGGGCTTAACTTCATAAAAGTTGTGATTTTCATTATAGTTGCCTGGGGATACCTTTAATTTCTCCTTTTTTTGATCAGTAAGGTTATGCAAATTCACAATAGAGAGCACAGCTTTGAAGAAATAGAAGCTGACAAGGAAATTCTAGATATTGGCGGACGTGAGGCACTGGGACAGGTTGCCCAGGGAAGCTGTGGATGCCCCATCCCTGGAAGTGTTCAAGGCCAGGCTGGATGAGGCTTTAAGCAACCTGCCCTAGTGGAGGGTGTCCCTGCCCATGGCAGGGGGGTTGGAACTAATGGCCTTTAAAGTCCCTTCCAACCCAAACCATTCTGTGATACTGATAAATAATTTTATCTGGCTGTTTCTTTTGGCGCTCTGTGACTTGCTACAATCTTCTTGTTTTCCTCTCCTTATCACAGCTGTGTCAGTCCGTTATGCCAGCTGGGGTTGACAAAATCTCCACTTCCCAAAAATACGTTTTGGCAAGGCGACGCCTGGTGAAGCTGATAAACAACCGAGCCAAGCTGCTTTCTCTCTGTTCTTGTATCCTTCTAAAATTGAAATGACCCTTGAGGCGATGCTCCAGAAAAGCAGAGAAATAGGTTCTTTTTACCTAGTGTTCTGACCGCTGCAAAAGAATATCTGAACTACTGAAAATTAAATTAGTAAGAGGATATTGTTCTGCAAGTGTCAGAATGTAAGTGTTTTCAATTTAGTAATTCCCATCATGGAGACCCTGCTAGGATTTTCTGCAACATGACAGCGGAGGAGTTGTTACAGCCCAGCTTTTCAGTTCAGTATCCAGACCCACATATGTACGAGTGTGGTGGGGGAAGGATTTTGGTAAAGAATTCTGAGGTGCCCATCAGAGCAACTGGAGTTTCCAGTCTTATAGTCAGCCCTGCATAAACCTGATCTCACAAACACCAGTAGTTCTATGGAAATAACTGGTGAGGCACAAACTAATTGTCTGCAGCAGATCAGAATTTTCCTCTGACACCTACTGTGGGAAAGCTGCGCTCTTGCAGACTTACCTGCTGTAACTTCTGATGTGACTGCGTCCCCAGCCTCATAACCTCGGCTTTAGTTCTCTGCAGCCAAGCTGTCCTGAATCACACGAGCGCTCATACGCGGCTCCGGTGCGGAGCGATGGTTTAAAGCCTCTTCAGGGGAGTAGGAGCTGCTGAGGTTCCCCAGCCAGGGCTGCACGGAGGCAGGTAAGGAGAGCGTGAGCGAGCCGTTGCCAGCCGTAGCAGCCTGCTGGAGGAGGTGACAGATGGTTGAGCTAACGTCTTCAGCTGCTTCCGAGTGCGCAAATGTGCTCGTATGGCAAACGTACAGTCTAAAGTCAACAAAATGAGACTCCTTCACTCAGATGGGTCTGCAGATATTATAGAAACATGTCTCTTCGTTCTTTGGCGTCACCTGGAACACTATCTACTGCACTGCACACCCGCTGACTCCCAAGACCCGCTGCTTTCCTCCAGGATGTCGTTTAAGAAAGGAAGGCTGCATGGTAAAATTGTTCAAAGTGCCTTTGAGCAACTTGGGACAGTTAACTTCAAAACTGATTTGCCACTATTAATGTTTTACCATTTACATTTAGTAAAAGAGATTCTGTTTGGATCTGGCATGCCTTTGGATTTTCTGCTGGAGAATTGGCAATACCGATTATTGTTAAGTCCTAGACTTATGGGTTTTTTCTGTTACACCTAACTGAAGTAAAGTAAAATCAACTGGGTTTTTTAATCCCTGTTTTCAAACCAAGTCAAGTTCAGATAATATAATCAGATCAGCAAAACAATGTATAGGAAAAATATTTCAGTGAGATTATGAATTTAAATCAATATTGGTGGTTTAAAAAGCATTTTTAGAATTGTAGGCACCATTGATTCACCAGATTTTAAGTCTGTTGAATTTTGTCTTTTAAAAAAAAAGAATAAAAATTAGCAATGGAAGGAAGTTGGAAAGGGAGAAGTGATCTAGGGAGGAGCTTTTTGCTTAAAGTGCCGTGTTGCCTGATTCAAAATCATTTATGGCTCCTACTTTTAACATATTTTCTCTAAATAATTTAAGTAAAAAAATCAGTGTAATTTCTAGTGCACGATTCCACTGCCCAATTCGGAACACTGCATTTTAAACTCGTTTTATAACTCGATGCCAAGAGAGCGTGGAGCAGCCAACACAATTTTAACGTCTCCTTTTCTATCACTAGATTCCTTTGGTTCAGAGCCTAACTTGGATTTCAGCAGTGGGCTGAATCGAGTGAGCCAGCATGATATAGAACAGGTGAGACGTCACAGTCTACTGGAAAGTATGGAATGCGCCGGATTACGTACCCTGAGAGCAGTCTGACTGTAGTTTTCCCACCTCTGAACAACCTGTGGCAACACCAACAGGATATAACTTAACTTAGGATTAATGAAATGTCGCGGAATGGTTCTGGAAGGCATTGCGAGGCAGGTAGCAGTTGTGCTGCTGCACGCATGTTTTCCAGTCAGCGTAGGAAGTTAAATGAAAAATGAGCTGGACATGAAAAAACCAGTGGTCGTTATTTTTCTCTTGCAAACCAGTCACGTGGTAGGTGTTTTTTAATAACAGCCGAAACCATCGGTTGCCCTTGAAAGACCCCTCGTAGGAGGGCAGGATTCCCAGTTTTGTGATCCCGTAGGTGTTTACTGCGGGTCAGCTTGCAGCTAGGCTGTAGGGAAGGGAGATCGAGAAGGGTGACGGCAACTGGGGAGGCTAAAATAGGTGAATGCTAGCAAAGAACTGGTTTTTCTGCTTGCACAGTGATTTAGTAGTTGGTGTGAATTTGATGCAGAGGGAGCAGAAAAGATGATAATTTTATTAATAAATCCCACTGACATTTCTTCTGCTGTTTGTGCTCAAAAAGCTGTGCAGGCTCAGGTACCTTTGTAAGGTCTAGAATCACAAGAACAGCTGTGTGTTTTGGGACGAGGGATCTGTATTTTATTTAATTTGTTCAGAAGTGAAATACACAGTAACTTGCTAAAATACTTACAGTGTAATTAATTTTTTCAGGGATAGTTTACACATGCATTAATGATAAAATGTTATCGGTGCACATGGACTCCAGCTCCTCAACAGTCCTTTAAGGACTAGGAAAATTGTAATTGGAAGAAGCGTTTGTATGACTGTAACTGAAGAAGCTGAATTGCGTAAGATGGTTTAATTCCAAAACCAGGAATTTAATTCCCAAGACTTTGAGAGGTTGTAAGGTGGTAATATCTGGATAATCTGTAAATGCTCTTAGTCCCCCGACAACTCCCGCAGGAAGGCTGTCTGTGATATAATTTAGGGAGAAAAACCTACGGGAAGACTGCAGGTGGTACTGCCTGGGGGAGTCAGAAAACCCATACTTTGGAAAGCAGTTCAGAGACTAAATCATAGCGAAAGGGTTGACGGGTAGTTAAAAATTTTGTATTGCTGATTGCAACAACTCTGTTTCTCAGCTGCAGATTGAGGCCGCGAACAGCTTCGGTGAGTCCCTGCAGAAGAAGCTTCTGGACATCGAAGGGTTATACTCTAAGGTTCGGTCACGGTACACCTTTATTCAAGCTCTCGTTAGGCGCATCCGTGGTCTCCTGAGGATATCAAGGACCTAAAAGACTCTGACACAGGTTGCTTGTCCCTGGAAGCAGCGCGCTAGGGCGGGCCTTCTGGATCATTGGATTTTATAGATCACACATTTTCTAAATGATGTCAAAAACATTTTGTTACTTTCTTTTTTTCTTATCTCTATGGATCGGTTTTCTGTATTCTTTTCCTACCTCTTCCAACCTGACAGGAAAAATAAAGGATTGTTTTTAACTGAGTTATGATCAATGTGGAATTTCAAGCAAGAAGGAATTCTAGTGGAGCACATAAGGGAAACAGTTCTGCAGCTGTGATGGTATGACGCTGATGGACGCTTCCGGGGAAACCTAAGACCCCTCTCTCTGTTCTTGTTTCACACGTGGGTTTGATGAAAACGTGGGGCTCGCGTTTCAGCACTCGCAGGCTGGGATCGCTCCGGTGTGGATTCTGTGTGAAAGGGGATCGTTTTGCACCATGAACTGCTTGTTTCTGCTCTCTCTTGTCCTGCTTCTCTTCCGCTGGCAGAAGCACGAGCTGCTCCTCTTTGGGTAAGTCTAGATACGAAAAAAATAACGTGGGGAAAGCCATGGAAGGCGGCTGCCCTAGGTGTGGTGCTTACGGCCCGGCGGGGTGAAGTTTTCTGTGCTGTTCTTCCTGGAACAGGGGTAAAACGACAGAATTAAGTGCAGGAGGAGGAGGCAGCCAACGTGCCTGAGCGGTAGATGGGTTGTGTAGTGACCGATTGCTCTCAGAAGAGACACTGGTATCTCGGTGTCCCTTGTGTAAAAACCTGGAACGGTGTAACCGCTGATCGCTGACCCCAGATCTGTTCGTTTCTCTCCTGTCTGGTCTTGAAAACCCAATTCTCCACCTGTGCCGTGGGAATGCTGTCTCCCCTGGGCTGTCATTACTTGCTCTTTCACATTTTACACCTGCTCATCTGCACAGGCACCACATCATCCTTCCCCGGGATGACGCAGCCCTGCTCCCGCCATGGTTGCGGCTGCTCCACAGGCGCGCCTGGATAGCAGCGCTCCACGCACCCGGAATTCGTTACTCAGCCAGGTTTTGTCTTGTTGCTCCACCTGCTCCGTGAAGAACAGGAAAGAAAGAGTTCCTCGTTAACTACGGGGCCGTAGCCTCGGAATTCCGCTGGCTCCGAGGGATTCCCTACGTGTTAGGGAACACCACCGCGGAAACCAGCCGGGATGCCGGTAACCCGCCGGCCGTGGCGGTCGGTATCCGGCGGCAGCTGCGGCGGGCAGCGCTGGAGCGGGTCGCTGCCCCTGGCTGGCAGCGCCGCCGTCCGGCCCGCGGTGGCCAGCGCCGGGCCAGTGCCGGCCGGTGCCGCGGGAGCCGCGTTTCCGCGCTTCCCGGCCCGGAGCAGGCGTGCAGCGGGCCGCACCGGCCCCAGCGGCAGCAGGCGCTGCCGGCAATGCGGGCGGCGGGAAGCCCCGCCCGACGCACGCGCGCGGCCCCGCCCCTCCCCTCAGCCGCGCGCTTTTGCCGCCGCAGATTCGCCACGTCTCGGCCCGGGGCCGGTTTATTTCCTCGTTGCCCCATTCCCGCCCGGGCGCACCCGCGCTGGGAGCGCACGGGGAGCCCCGCGCTCAGCCCGTCCCCTCCTGGCCGAGGGCGGGCGCCGTCCCGGCTCCGTGTCGAAAGGGCGGGTCGGGGGGAGCAGCGCCTCGTTTACCTGCCGCGGCGTTCGACGTGGAGCCTGCGAGCGGCCGGGCCTCGGCGGCGGCGGCGTTCGACGTGGAGCCTGCGAGCGGCCGGGCCTCGGCGGCGGCGGGGCCAGCGGAGCGGCGCGGAGCGGGGCGGCCTGTCCGCGGCGGAGCGGCTCGACATGGGTGAGGAGCCGGCGGCGGGGCGGGGGGAGGCGGTGGGCCTCGGTACGCGGGCGCGGCGGCCCGCGGAGATCCGGCGCGAGGGGGCAGCCGGCGGCCCGGTGTTGGGCCAGGCAGGCTGAGGGGAGCGGGGCGCCTCCCCGGTGCCCCTTCGGCCCGGCCGCGGGGCGTTGAGCGCCGGCTGCCGCCTGCCTCCGCCTGGGCTCGTAGCGCGGTCTGTGGCCCGGCCCTGTGCCCGGCCGGTGCCGGTTCCGGCTCGCCGTTACCGCGGCGGCGGGCGGTGTGAGGGGCGCGGCAGGGTGGGCGCTCGGGCAGGGTGGGTGCTGAGGCGGGTGTGACGGGCGCGGGGGTGCTGGTGCGGGATGCGCTGCCGACGTGGAATCGGTTGTGACAGGAGACGTCGTAGAACGGTGGACGGAGGGGCAGATAGAGGCCCTGAGTTAGGGGTTAAGGAGCAGCACAGTCTGGTGTCCCTGCCCGCGGCAGGGCGGTTGGAACTGGGCCATCTGTAAGGTCCCGTCCCACCCAAACCAGTCTGCGATTCTATAAATCAGTCCTCCTGCGTGGGAGAAGCGTATCAGAGCGTAACGGGAGGGAGCGAGAGGTGGCTGGCACTAGAAGTTACCGAGGGGAAAGTTACCACCTCTTAGGCCTCCATGGGTCACGCAGTAGCCGCCTGCTGGGAATGTTTCCCTTGAAAGCCCTTTTGCAGCGCGTTCCTGTTGGGCGTATTTGCCTGTCTCACAGCAAACAGCCTTGAGCAGCGCTACGCAAACCTGCAGCGGACGGTCCCGTATGCCTCCTCGCCGTTTCCAAAGTCTGTATCCCATGGCTTCTGGGCTGGGCTTGGAAGTAAAGCAGCCTGTTAGCAGTTTGAACTCCTCCTTACGCCAAAACACCCAGCTCACTGCGCTCTCCTTTCCCTGGGAAGGCATCACAGATGCCTAGAAAGGCAAACACAGGGAATAATGTTTATCAAAACTTCTTTCAATAGGATTTTGGTTGCAAATCTCTAACTTGTCTCTTCTCTGATAGATGTATCAACTCTGGTTCTGGCACGTTTGGCATTCCATTGCCTTTTACAGGGTTTAGGGGGATTCACAAGGTTATTATTTAGCGTTAGACTTGTTAGAAAAATCATTGGAAAAAATGTCGTTGTTACTGGCTTAGAACACCAGTATTCTTTCTGTGCTTGAACACCTAATAGGCACAAATCATGTATTAGCCTGGTCACAAGTACTCTCACGTGCATTTAAAGAACAAGTGAGGTGTTGGGGCAAGCTGGTTTTGGAAAAGAGGGGGAAAAAGAGGGCATTTAAAATCAGCTCCTGGACTTCTCTCTAGCACCAACGCGCTTAATTTAGTGCAGTTTCGTAGTTTGTAACGGACCGTGGTTTGACACGGACCTACTGACTCATACTGCACGTACAGAAAAACAAAGTGGATGGTCCCGTGGGAGACCGTGAACATCAGAAAGAATCCTGTCAGGCTTCGGCACGTCCTTGTGCAGTCATCTCTTGCGCTGAAAAGTTCAGGTCTGATACAAACAAAAGAGACGTTGGCTCAGATTTTGGCAAATGAGAGAAAAGGAAACAAAGCCCCTAACCGCAACGGGGAAGCTTGATGCTGCTGCCGCGTGGTTCTGCTGGACCGAGCTGCCATGAAGTAGCAGCGTAACGCCAGGCAGACAGAATGTGGCTCGGCATGCAGGTGTCTGTGCCGCAGCTGTCTGTCTGCTCCGGAGAGAAGAAATGGGTTGTGGCTCAGTAAGAAGTGAGGTTGGCCTGTCTGCCTGACCGTGTCCTCCATGCTGCTAGCTGACACTGAGATGCCTTCCTGTTCTTCGCAGGGGGCTTCTTCTCCACCATCTTCTCCAGCTTGTTTGGGACTCGAGAGATGAGGATTCTCATTCTGGGACTGGACGGAGCAGGAAAAACAACCATTCTGTACCGGTTACAAGTTGGAGAAGTCGTTACCACCATTCCAAGTAAGTGATCAGTCCCTCAGTGAAGATGCCTGCTTTGCCAGCAGCTCTAGCTTCATCAGCCGAACACGCTGCCCCGTAAACGAAAGGACCTGGTGATGCGGGAGCGTGGCGCTGCTGTATTTAAGAGCTCGTGTAGCAGCGTTACAGTGTGCTGCAGAAGTACTGCGTTCGGCAGGGCAGCATGAAATACTCTGTTCTGTAGGAAGTGTGTGACCTTGAGACTGTTACCGTGACTTGGCAGGCTTTTCTTGATATCTTCATGTTCAGTAAATGGGTGACTCTTGTCTCCAAATGTAGGTAGAATGTGAATTCTGGAGATCGTTGTTATTGTGCAAAACCACTTTTACATAGGATGGTGTCAGTGAATCGTACCGAATTAATTTTTTTGATGAGGGTCTTCAGTCTGTTACGTAAACATTTCTGTTTGACACAGAGAAGAAGAGATCAGATGGTTTAATTTCATGTTACGTAGACAATGTAGCAAAACTCAGTGCGAGTTCTTGTGGGAGAAGGTGATGCTCGTTTAAAAGCACGTAACCGATGTCACCGGTTGCTCGGCATTCACCCGCCTGTTACAAACACCCAGTCGTGTGGGCTGAAGCGGTCTGGTGTACTCTGTGCAGTGTGAAGGACAAGGGACGCTTGGCTTTTGAGTCCCTGTTACGTCTCCTGGGTTCCTCCTTAACGGCCACCACTCTGGTCAGGCCTTTTTTACCCGCTGGAAGCCAGCAGTTTACTGTGCCGTAATCCTGTTGCCCTGGGGTGTGGGTTATTTTAGCCTCCATAAATCTGAGGCAGTTTGCATCCATCGTTCCCTTCCCTGCCTTTTGTTCCTCTGGGCTGGCAGGATCAGGGAGGGGAGAGGCGATACACCGTAACCTTATTGCCATCTTCCAGATGATACCTCCGTGCCAAGTCTTCCGCTGGGAGGTTGGTTCTGCCGTGCTGTTAGGAGAGCACAGAGCTGGGATTGACATCAAGGACGCGTTCCTAAGTGGGTTATTACCTGGTTACCAACGCAGGCTGTGCCTTTCACCGTTGCTGTCTTTTGGGGACCTGTGGCACGCTTCCGTGCATTTTTAACGACTTTAGTGTTCGTTACAATCTCTACAGTGTGTTTGCTATGTGTTTTTATTGTTCTAACAGAAAGAAAATCCCCTTTGTTGTAAGCAACAGCTGTTTGTTGGGTTAGCTTCGCAAAGGGCGTGAACTTTGTTGTGTATCTCGGGCCTGAAACCTTTAAACCAAGTGCTGCAACGTTCTTCAGAAAAATAGTCGGCAACAGTGAATTTCTTTCTTTAACTTTTTTCCAGCCATTGGCTTCAACGTTGAGACAGTGACGTACAAGAATCTGAAATTCCAAGTTTGGGACTTGGGAGGACAGACAAGCATAAGGTAACAGATCTCTTGAAATCAAAAGATATAATTAAATTTCTCTAAAAACTGCTAAGCTCTTGGAATTCTCGTAGCTGGCACTTGTGAAGGTTGGTTCTTTGACGCTTTAAAACCAGCCTGTCACCAGGAGGGCGCTTTGATCTGACAGAATGCGGTTAGTAAAACCCCTGTTGGACTGCAGAGTGGGAAGGAACCAGCGGATGTATACGCTTCAGTGTTGCACAGCGAGTTTGCTGCGTAGTGGCCAAGTGTGCAGCATTCTGAAAAAGGGAAGTGAGTGATGTAAACCCCAGTAGGTATTTAAATATTCTTATTTTTAGGAATGCAAAGCTAGGAAGTTGAATGTAGCTGTAGGTGATGATTTATTTTTAGCGAGCTGTGCAAGTTCTGCGATGAGTCGTTGCACGCAGAACTGTAGTGATCTTTTCAGGACCCGGGTGTGCTCTTCTCCTGATTCCTTTTGGAATGCCAGGTGGGAAGGTGCGGCTTAGGTAGTTAATGAGCAAGGTGCAGGTTCCTTCCCTTTTTAGTTTCAGTAAGTTAATTCTGAAAAGGCGGTTTGTTGTGATCCTTGTTAATCACTTTCCCATACGAATTAGCCATTTTAAACTTTCTCTGTTTATCCTTTTTTTGTGACCATATCGATGATCTATGGCAGAAGCTTGCGTGCTTAAACTTCTTCCCTGTCCCTCGGTTCTGGACCTGATGTCCTGCAGGCTGATTCCCAAATAAATCTGTCCCTGACACTTCTGTCCTTTCCCTGTTTTTCAAGCTGCCTTTTTGTAGCCTCTGGAAGGTATTTCCTACTTGCTTTCTGGGGCCTTTTGCCCCAGAGATGGGGTTGTGGTTTAACTCTGGACAGCAAAATACCACAAAGCTGCTCTCGGAGGTTCCGCCCCTCCAGTGGAGGGGAAGAATTGGAGGAAAAAGACAAGGAAGCTCATACAATTGAGATAAGAACTATTTACTAATTGAATATAAATGAATAATATATATACAAATGAATATATCCAAATACTACTACTAAGTAATTAAAATACTAAACCACCTGATACAGTTGCTCACCACCTGCTGACTGATGCACAGCCAGGTCCTGAGCAGTGAGAGCCAGAGAGCCCCCGAGCCGCAGCCCGGGAGCCAGAGCCCGAGCAATTGCAGCAGAGTCTGAGCAAGCCCTGTCAGCGATAGCGACCGGGAAAACTAACAGACCCACCAGCTCGCTAAGGAACGAGCCAGCACAGGAGTTAGTGAGGCAGTTAACGAAGGAGTTAGTTAGTTAGCAAGAGAGTCTTAGCGAGTGCAAGAAAGTGAAAGTGTAATGTCCCCGGAGCCCACTCCCTGCCTATGTACTGAGCATGACATGCTGTGGAATGAGACAGCCCTTGGGTCAGCTGTCTGAACTGTGTGTCCCCCCACACTGCTTGGAGCGAGAAGCTGGGAATGTGGCTGCAGGATCGGAAGCTGAGAGACACATTGAATTTGGTACAAGCACTCCCCAGCACCAGCTAAAAGCCACCTCATCAGTACTGGTCTCAGGGTAAATCCAGGAACAGAGCTCCATACCAGCTGCTGTGAAGAGTTAACTCTTTGCTGACTAAAACCAGCACAGGTGGTTTTCACTTTCTCTGGGTAACTTGCTTTTCGTTATCTGGCTAAAATGTGCTGCTAAAAGTGCAAATTATGTGAGTGGAACTTCTCTTTCTCCTGCAGGCCCTACTGGCGGTGTTACTACTCAAATACAGATGCCGTCATTTACGTAGTGGACAGCTGTGATCGCGACAGAATTGGCACTTCCAAGTCAGAGCTTGTTGCTATGTTGGAGGTAAGAAAACAGGGATGACGATGGCATCAGTAGAACAGAAGTGGAGAAATTGAAACCTTTTATTTCGGAGCAAGTGTGATATTTGGTTCAGTGAATCAGGTGAAGCTCTACTTTGCTTGTGAAACTTGGGCCCTCAGAACAGGACTGTGTGACCTTCGTGATGTCCCTTGTTCAGTCCAACTCCCAGCCTGTTCCCCCAGCGTAGCAGACATAACCTGCCCTGCCTGAAATTGTCCCGATGTGGTATTGCACTGGGAGCGACCGGAATGGGAAATAAATCCCACTCTTCCCCTGAACAATTTTCTCAAGAACAAACATCACCAAACTGAAAATCCTGAGAGCTGCTGCGGTTGTTCATTCTACGGGTTTTCTCTGCTTCAGTGAATTCAGTAAAAGTCTCTGCACTGATGGGCACGATTCCTCTTTTTCAGGAAGAAGAGTTGAAGAAAGCCATTTTGGTGGTGTTTGCAAATAAGCAGGACATGGAACAGGCCATGACTCCCACGGAAATGGCCAACGCACTTGGCTTACCGGCTCTGAAGGACCGCAAGTGGCAGATATTCAAAACCTCTGCGACTAAAGGCACGGGGCTCGATGAAGCAATGGAGTGGTGAGTAACAGTCTAGTTACGCTAGCTTTGTTAGAAAAACAGCTTTTAGCGTGCATTTCATTTTGGAAGACTGGATCTGTGGGAAGTGTCTGACGTAAAAGATGAGTCCACATTCGGGAGAAAGCTTCTCCTGAAGTGTCTCGCAGTGACTTTCCAGTGAACTGACGTAAGCTCTTTCCTAGGTTGGTGGAGGCGTTGAAGAGCAGGCAGTGACACAAAGCTGACCGCTGCCATGACGTTCCAGCTATAGCCCGCCCCTCTTCCTGCAGTCAGGTATTTTCAGGCCACAGCTATGTGTAAATAGGACAGATTTGAGTTTGACTCCTGTAACGTGGATGCCTCTCTCCAGCTGTAAAACTGAACGGAATTGTGTATCTGTGTACATGATGATGTTCCATTTCCTCCCTTCTGTTTAAAGGATGTACCTAGGTTAATTTGTATGAAAGTCTCACTGGCTGGGAAAGGTTTTTGTGTGCTCCCCCCTGCCCTTGGTGGCTACTCTGTTTGTGTAATGGAAACACTAATAAAACCAGGAACTGTCAGCTGTACTCGAGAGGTGTTGCTTCCTTGAGTCCAAGTGCTGCCAGCTCCAACAGCCACGCAGCTGCACAGGTAAAGGCTTCCTCAACCCGATGCTGTTCTACTTCAGAATCCCTCAGCGCAGACGCGATGTCACAGTGAGTAACAGCGACAGAGAGAGGCTGCTCCTCTAGTGGTTAAGGCAGCAGGGGTTTTCCAAAAGGGCCAGGGCTGTGATGTGAATTTAACCTCACCTTCCTGAGCGGTTATTCCCATCCCAGGAATCACAGCAGTTAAAGGTGCTCAGCATACCTGCAGAAACTGACACACAAAACCAGGAGGGAGACTGTTTTCTCTCCAGGAGCAAGGACACTCCCAGGCATGAACGCAGCCCAGCTTTTAAAAAGGAAGTGAGATTTAATATAAAAGATTTTGGTGCTTGCCCATTCAACTGTACATGCTCTGCTAAATATACAGGTTTGGAAAAAAACTGAAATGCTTTTTAAGATCCTAGATGCAAAAGCGGACACAAAAAAATACTAATAAATACAATTAAAATACGTAAATACTTTTTTTTTTTAAACAGTAATTAGTTCTTTAGCTTGAAATTACTTTTTATAAATTAATCCTCCAGGAAGGAAAAGCCTTTTCATTCCACCATCGCTAAGTCTTTCAGCGTGTGACTTCGAGGTCTCTTGGCCTTGTAGGCAGGGCGCAGGAATTCTATTTTCCTTTTCCTGGTTTCCGCTTTATTCTTGTGTCTCTTCAGCTTCCTCCTTGCAGCGATGTCGGGGTTTGCTACAGTCTAGTGAGAAACAACACCTCCGTTTAGTTACAGCTAACAGCCCTCCCCGCACAGCCCCGGTGCTTCCTAAGGGAGCGGTGACTGGTAAGGCAACGCTCGGGTTTCCTTAGGCTTCTCAAAACTGAGAGCGGCTGTTCTGGCTGCTCTGCCCAGGTTTGGCACCGCTCTTCAGGCAGGCAGGACAGCACAGCATCACTGTCGGCCAGAACCTGCTCTTACACGCTTTGTTGGGAAGGCTCTGAAGTGCAACAGTGACGCTGTCCTAGCTCAGGATGTTCTTCCTTGGACCGACCTTCCCGGGCAGCTCTCAGGCCTTGGGAGAAACCCTGGTTCTTTTCCCCGAGGAGGAAGCAGAATCTTACCTGCAGTGCCCTCTGCTTTTTCCTCATCGCTCTTTTCTGGTTGGCCTGTTTCTGCACGGAAGAGAAGGCCAGGGAGAAAGCCTCCAGTCCAACCAACTTCTTAAGCAGTTCTATGATTTCTTGGGACAGGTTCTTCAGCGTTGGATCTAAGAAACCAAAACGAACTTTTTTAATCATGTCAGCATATGGAATGGCAGGCAAAAGCCCGGTACGGATTCCTCTTTATTTACTAAAGGCCAGCTGTACCCATGCATCTTGCCCAGTATCCTGTGGAGACCTTGTGAAATCAGCTGGCTCTTCACCAGCTTTCCCAGGGGACACAAGGGGTGCTTCATGCAGGCAAACAAACAAACCCAAAGATGCTTCTCAGAAGCAAAAGTGTTTTTTCCAAAGGATAATGGTATCCCAGAGGTTATTAAAGTAGCTTGCTGTATATAGCCACCCCAGCTCTTTGGGAATAGGCGTTGTTGGACAGAGATGATTCCAGCCTTGTCGGTCAGCACTGCTGTCCAGTGCACACAGTGAGGGCTGGCTTAATGCTTAGGATGGCTAATCGGATACGAGGTATTAACTGCAATCACTGAAAAAAATAAAAAGGTAGTGGGGGAAAAAAGGGCTACAAGGAGGTGCCAAGGGAAGACAGAGCAGGGCACATGTTCCCCTCACTCTTCCACCAGATCCTTCTTCCAACAGCTTGTACAGAGAAGCCTGTGTAAGCTGCTTGCCTCTACCGCATCCTTCCGTGATGAGTTCCCTGGGTCTACACCCCCATCGTGTAAGAAACCATCTCTGTGAGTTACGCTGATAAATCCTTTGACAGCCCCTGGCTCCTGTGCTGGCAGAGACTACTCACGCTACTGTCAATCTCTCCCATCTTTGCAAGGCTCTTGCTCAGCTGCAGAGCAGTGGTAGCCAAGGGGGCCGTTCCTTGCCCAGGACACCGTTCATGCCCTCCTCCCAAGCTTTATCCATCCTTTTGCATCCCTTCTGAGATGTGGGGCTGCAGTGCCGCACACTGAATTTTCATGGCATGCACAAACCACAGGGTTAGCGTAACATGACTCTTTCTTGGTTCGTTGTCTGTTCTTCTCCTGACACTAGATTTTGCTTTTGGGAACTGTCTGAACACCACTGTCTTGCTCTTAAGCCAAGAGTCTCTCATGTTAGATGGGAAGTTGGTTTGGCTTTCCCCACCAGGCATGACTTCCTAAGATCTAGAGACCTGCTAGAGGCTGCCAGTAGGTGAGATTCAGGGAATACGGCACCTGCGCCCCAACAGGGAGAGGCAGGCAGGTTTGCGCCGCGGCGGAGCTCTGACGCGCTTCCCTGCTCACTGCTCTCCGGGAGGGGAACCCTTACCTTGCTCTGCATAGTTGCTGTTCAGCTCCCTGTACAGAGGGGTGAGGATTGTTGTCAGGTACGGCTTGATCCTGTCGCTCCCCAGATCCACGGAGATTGCTCCCAGGAACTTAAAGATGCAGCTTCTCTGAAAATGAGCATGGGACATGAAGTGCGGAAGGCTGGAAGGAAACTGCCTAATGGAACTGCTGCACGAGGGCTGTGCATCACCGTTCAGTGTACACGGCACAGTCAGAACTCTGTGACAAGGTCCTCCTGCAGCCAACTACAGCCTTCTGAGGAGACGCAGCCCCAGGGGATCCGTGAGCATGGAGCAGTGACTTCACCGGGTTGGCAGCTGTTAACACCTTGAACAACAGGCGTGTTCTCTCTGTCCTGTCCCCAGGCAGCTGACCGCTCCGCCTCTGTAGCTACACACCACAGGAGCCACTGCTTTTCCTCATGCTCTCCCACAGCCTCCCCTTCTCCTAGCAGTAACTGCCCACTGCCACCCCCTGCCTCCTGCACAAACCTAGCACCCTTGGCCTTGCAAAGGCAGCGCTCCGTCCCCTTCAGCTCGGTGGTACCTTTGCCCTTCCCACCCTCCACCACCCCACGGGGGCTGGAAGCCACATCAAGGAGCTGCAGACGGGCACAAGCCTTTCCTGAGAATCCTGACCTGAAATGCTCGTTTCTTTGGCACCTACTAATCGTCCCTTCAGCACCAGCTCCCAGCACCCTCTACAGCTGGTTCCCTGGGAGCAAAGAGCCAGAGCAACCCCGCTGAGCGATGCCTTCCACGCCACAGCAGCTGCTCTAACCCCGTCCTTACCTTTAATGGGACCTTAGGGGAATACGCTGCTTCTCGCTTTGCCATGAGAGAGAGCTTCTTCATTAACCACAGCAGTGTGGCTGGCTGGCCTCTCTCTTCCGTGGCCTCTCTTTCTTCCTCTCCTTGAGCAGAAATGTCTTTCTCTTCCTCATCTTCTGAGGCCTCCTGCGCTTCCACCTCACCGCCGAGTTCTCCTTCAGCCTCTTTACCTTCTTCTAAGGCAGGGGCTAGCAAGTAAATAACTTTTGCCACAAAAAGCAAATTCTTTATAACCTGAAGTGTAAAAACAGAGTGGTCGGTCACTGTGGGTTCCCCCAGTGTCAGCACTGGCAGCCTTACAGCTGCTGGCCCTGCACTGTCTCTTTGCCCTGAGCCACCACCTGCTGTCCCAACGAGGACCCAACGCTCCCGCACGGGCCAGGGCTGCTCCGAGCCCTCCTGCAGCCCCAGGCCTTCCTCTGCTCGTACCTGCTCGCCCAGAGACGGGTCCAGGAACTTGGACTGCAGCTGATGGCAGAAGGCAAACACCAGTTCCTTCATCTGGGGAGAGGAAAAAGGAGAGGAAATCACTCCGTGAAAAGGAGCCCGCAGCAGAAACCCGAAGCAGTGTTTCGCAGTCGCCAAAGGCGGTTCCCAAGGGAGGCCAAGGGATCGGCTCAGCATTACTCTGCCTGCATCTTGCAGCCTAGAGAGGAATCTTTGTGCTGCTGAGAAGCCCCCTTCCAGCAGCAGACACCTCCTCAGATGCTTCCAGCGATCAGGATTAGGCCGCAGACAAGCAACTAACAGAGAAATGCACAGGCAGGGAATGGGGAGGGGCAGGAGTAGTACAGACATCCTTACCTTTTTGTCCAGTTCAGCAGTCAAGAAGAGTGTGGATGCAGACAGCTCTGCTGACAGCTTTTTCCTCTTCCCTGCCTTCCTTTCCCTCCACTTACTGACAAGATCTTCTGGCTTGAAAGATGCAAACAACAAGCCAAAGATCTCCGTGGCCGTCAGCCAGACCCAGCTGTGAGGGTACCACAGGTGGGACTGGACATGACCTGGGGGAGAGAAAACCTCTTTCAGCATGGGAGCTGGGCCAGTGAGAGCAGAAAAAGAACCAGCTCCCTCCAGGAATTACCAGAGCACAAAAGTGACGGAGATGAACTGCGCCCGTCTGCTTGGAGCTGGAGATAGCAACTCTATCCAGCCACAGCAGAGAGTGGCAAAAAGCTGTGGGTAGCCCAGTGTCCCCACAGTGACCAGGTGTTCTTGGATGCACCTATGGCACTTCCAACCATCCAAAGATGGGGTCATCGCTGGAACGTGATGGCAGCTGGGCAGGGAAAGTGGGCACAGCAGAGAAAGGCACTTGCTCTGATCCTGGCTGACCAGTCAGGTTTCTGCAGCAACAGTGTCCCCTGGGGGACTCAGTGCCACGGTGTGTGGGGGCTGGCTGCTGCCACACTTGGGTGAGCTGGCGCTGCTGCCGATGGTCAGATCGAAGCCCTGGGTGGAGGCTGAGAACGCTTCAGAGAGGAGGTGGAGGTGCCCTCCTCTCGCCTCTGGCCAAGCTGCACATCACCAAGCAACCCAGGGTTTGCAAGGCTTATCTGTCTCACTGAAGGCACCTGGGCAGGCCGCACTCTTCCAAGACATTAACCAGCCAGATCCAGGCCTTGATAGCAGCAAGTGAAACAATTAAAATCAAGGCGACAAAATGCCAATAAGCCAGCCTGACACTGTACAGTCTCACTCACAGGGAAACTGCTTGAATCAACTAACCTCAAGGCCTTAACACCCTGGCAGACATACAGTATTTACAGCACTACGGCCATGTGTCATCCATCGCTGGCTGGTATGTATGATCTCATCAAGCAAGTCTCATCTTCCCAGGAGAACTGAACATTTTCTTCCGAGAGGATGTAATGGTGGTCAAAGATGCGATAGTTGGCAGCTATTTGCTCTTGGGAGACTAGAAAATACTTCCCCAGCAACTGAGACAGAGGGTGGCTTGTTTTCATCTACCATGTAACCTTTTCCATTAACGCCTTCTCTTTCCCTGCCCAGTAACTGCCGCGTGTTGGTGTTCTGCAGCACGCAAGCCTTAGAAAGAACTGAGCTCTGTTGTACATCAGGGTGTGGAAAAACCCCACGGCACACAAAGAATCCTCCTAGTAACACGTCCGTCATCAATCTCGATACTCACCCCAGATACTGCTCACAACCTCGCTGTTCTTGGTTAAGTGAATCAGGTTGCACGCTGTGATTAGCTTGGTTACCAGCACAAGGAAGCTGAACAGCAGCCTGTCTGCAGCCTTCTCCTCCTCCTCTTCAGTTATCTAATCAAATCAGCAAGTCAAGAAAGATGCTTATGAGAACCCAAAGACACTGCTTATTCCCCTCACTAGGCAAACTTCAGAGCAACCCTGCAAAGGAACAGAAGGCCGACTTGTATCCACCTCCCAAAATAAACCAGAGAGAAGCAGCTCCACTAACGCATTTCATCTGGAGACCGAACCCCAACGGCAGGCTGGTCTTTACACAGACGTTGCTGTACCAAACCGTCAGGTTTCTAGATGCAGTTACGCACACTGCGCATCACTTACGCCCATACACGTGTTTCTGCATGCTGGATTCTCACGCTTAGAGCCAAGCTGAGCGCAGATTTGCCTGTGTCACCTGGGAAGCCCCAGGCTGTTGCAACACCGTGTGCGCTGCGTTTTACGAAGTCGCCTTCAGGTCCTCCCTCTTCCTGCCATCACTGGCTGGCTTGATACAGCTAGTCAGTGCTTTACCTACACGTCGCAGCACGGGGGACGAATACACGGCGTTTCTCCTACCACAGGTATTTCATCGTCATCTCTTGCCCATTTACATACCCCGCGGCGGTTCCCTCTTGTTCGGCGTGTCGCCCTCGCCTGTTAGTAACACCCGTGGCCCCATCCCAGGCACAGTGACTGGGATCCCTTTGGGATTGTTACAGGCCAAGCAGAATCTGAGGCAGCCTTGCTATTCCGAGTTAATCATCTGCACTGAAAAGATTTTCTGTAGAACAAGACTGTGGTCTGAACTATGGGAAGGGAACTCCTCTGAAAGGGAAAGCTGTAGGTAACACTGAACAAGGCAGACGGGCACAAGCGACACGCTCCTGACCTCCCACGCCTGCACAAATCTCCGCAGCGAGCAGACGTTTCCCAGTTACACCATGTTGTCAGTGTGACCGCCAGGCTGTTTTCCACTGGGATTCAAACCCATTCCAGTGCTACCTGTGCTTTCTGATGGTGGCTTCCATAACTCCACTTCAAACAAAACACCAGAAGTCCCCCCTCTCCTGCCACCGCAGGGAAGGCCAGAAGCAGGGAAAGCTACCTCGGCACACATACAGCTACCTGCCTTCCGCCCGCCGAGTCACGCAGGTGCACAGCCAATGCCTGAGACTCAGGGCTGTCTCCAGAGCCCCTTCCACCCACACAGATCTTGACAGAGGCTGGGGAAGCCCCAGTGCACCTGCCGGTTACACAGGTGCAGGCCAGGTGGCTTTGCAAAATTCCTCTGCCCCTTGTGCTGCGACACAGCATACAAATTTGGGCTTACAGACAAAAAATATGGTTCTAGGTGAGCGAGATCCCCGTCACAACAAGTGTGTGTGTTTTGTGTCTTTCCTCAGTCCCAAACAGTAGGCCCAACTGTTAAGTCTCCCCTACGCTTCTTCCCTTATCCCGTTTTCTTCTTTTTCCTCAAGCTTCACACATGGGAAAAGTTACTTACGTCTTCAAATTTAATTGGGTTGATTTCCTTGTCAATCAGGGTGAGGACAGCTTCGAGCCGCCGTTCAAACATTACTCCTTCCACCTCAGCAAACAAACCGCATGCCTGGGCAGCCAACCTCCTGTGCAAGCTCTGCCAACAGAAAGAGTAACACCCCTCGTTACTCCTCGATAACCAAATCCTGCAGCTCCCGTGTGCGGGAGCAGGTAGCAACCCTTATTTCTGCCTGTAGCAACAGCATCTTAAGAGAAGCTGGTTTTCAGAGCACTAGTGAAAAAGGAGGTGCTGCCAGCTAGGGCACTCACAAGTTATCCCTGGAAACACACCCTAACACTGAATGCTAAAAGGCCTTTTCCAGCCCAGTTCCCAGCTGCAGAGCTCCGGGGGCCACTCTGCACCCTTTGGCTCTTCACCAAAACGACCTGCAGCACCAACAGTTCCCCACATTTGTGCAGCTTTATGACGCTACACCACTACATGCTCTGACTGGCAAGGGCTGTGGCACCGAGCACAGCTTTAGAGAGCTTTATTCCAGCTGAATCCTGCCCATGCTCCTTTCCTAAAACTACACCGTCAGGTACAGCTGAACCTGCCAATGCACCCGGCCTGGTACCAGCCATCTCCCACTTGCCTCAAAATCTTACTCAGCCCCCTGAGTTCAGACCCGGTCAGTGAAAAGACCAAAGAATACCTTCTTGCTGTGAAACCACTCTGTGACCAGCGAAAACATCAGATCTTGCTTCTCATTGTTTATCTTGCTGAGGAGAGATTTACACGTCAAAGCCGCCATCTTTTTGCATTTGGCAGAGTCGTCATTTATCATCATCATACAAAGAGAGAGAAAAAACAGCCCGCAGTATTTGTGGAGGAGATCCTGGCAAGAAACAGCCGTTAGTCAACCTCACATCCCCAGGGAGCTTCTGGCATTTCGGGGGGAAAGGAGGGGTATTTGTGGCACGACATGCAGGAACGACGTCAGCCCTGAGCGGGGTCCACGTCAGGGCAGGTGGAGTGAAAGGACGGGATGACCCAGCTGCTGGAGCACACAGGGAGTGCACAGCAGCCCCAGCCCTGCTCCGACTCGCTAACACGTCCCTGGGGAGGGGACCTCAGAGGGCAGTTTCATGCCCAGCTCTCACTGAAACAGGCCCAAGTCCCTCAGCGCTGCAGCAATGAGCCCAAAGGTTCTGCTTTCAGAGACAGCAGCGCTTTGCTACTTCGCAGAGTTGCTGGGAACCAAGTTGAGGTACTAAATCTCATCAGGCAGTGGTGAAGCACAGCTCACTGCGGAATTTCCCTTCCTTCCTCCCAGATTCTTGCTTGAGTGCACTTCTCTCAGTCTCCTGAATGCTCAGTCGAGCTCCAGCTGCAGAGCTTCAGGGCAGCTCACCATTTTGCTCCCCTTATCCTGCCTAGATGCACGGTTATTTTTTAGCTTTCATTTTGATCCACCCCACGGAGACCCCCTCCCCTCTCCAGTCAGGCCAACAAACCAGATGCGATACCTCACATACCCGTACAGCCAACAGCGTCCCTCAGGAATGCTGGAGAAACCCCACTGCGAGAAAACTCCAGACTTCGCTTTCTATTCCTACCCCATTTCCTGAACTGGTTGTGTTTCTTCCTGGCACAAATCACCACCGAGTTTATCCAAACTCCGGCTGACAGAGCCGCATCATTTTACTTGCAGAGCCAGCAGAGCAGATACAGAAGCACTGCAGACTTTCCAGCACGGCATTTCTCTTTTGGAGCAAAGCCAGGCTCTTTGGAGATAAGTGACCGTTCTGCTCATGATAAGAGAGAACAGGAACTACCAAGTGCTTGCAAAATAAACTGCTCTGGAAACCGCAAGCCGCAGTAACTGCTTGACACTTCAACACCAAGGGGTGCTCGTTACCTGTGGGAACGTGTCCAGGAGGTACGCAATCATCTCCAGTGCAGATTCCCTTCCAGTTTCATACTCGTACCTGTGAGGAAACGATTAACGGTTAGGGCTGGGTTAACACCCTGCAAGTTGCTAACGATTTACAAGAACGGCCAGTGCCAGAAACGCACGCTGACAGGGATCCTTCTGCAACAGCTCCCAGACCTGGTCTGGTACCTGGGAGAAGAGAAGCAGCAGGCCCATCAGCTCCATCTCTCGGAGAACGGGCACAGGGAGGCAAACGGGGAAAAGGGCTCCGGCCAACTGCAGTCAGCACGGCCGTGCTGCGCGACGGTGCTGGGGGAGCGGTAAACTACTGCCACCTTGGGCAAGGGAGGGGTCATGCTCAGGGGGAGGTTGCAGGCACACTGCTCCTGCTGAACTGGTGCAGTTGAGATGGCAGTCGCACCAATGCACCTTCCCTTATTCTGCCTGGATTTTCCAGTTCCCCTGGCTCACAACCCGTGGAGCTGATTAACCACTAAGCAAACAACAGAACCTCTGCTGACAAAGAGATAAAGAACAGCAAAACCAGCTGTGAAACAGGGAAGAGACAAAGGACTTGCTTTACCAAACAGCCTCTGGAAAAGGGAGGTGGTTTAGAGGTAGGAAAATCAAGACTTCAGCCACACCCTCTGCTCCTCACTGACAGCCCTCTGGCACCCAGGGCGGCCACTAAGGTCATGTTTAAGCAAAAAGGTTCTGTTCCGACAGAGATGTCAGGAATATAAACTCACTCCAGCTGGGCAAGCACAAAATCCAGATTGGGTTTCAGCTTGTCTCCAAGGGGGTAGTCCAGAATATATTTTAAGTAAATCTGGAAAGAAAAAAAAAATGACACAGCAAGGAGTTACAAGAAACACTCAGGAAAACTTGTAAAAAGGTTAGGAAGAAAGTTTAGTGATGGAGCAGCAAATTTATGGGAATCATCCCCTTCATCCCGTTCCTATTACACGAGGGGCCAACTGCTCCCAAGCTCTGTGCCCAGAACAGGATCTGCAGGCGACTGACAACTGCCAGGTCGCTGCGCATCAGGCACAAGAACTGAAGCCAGACAGATCACAAGGGAAACAAGGACTCGTAGGAAGGGGAGATGGGGTCAGGGGTTCAGCAGGGCTAAGGCACATATCTGTGAGAGCTGGGATGGCCACACTAAGCCCTCCAGCCTGTTAGGCAGCTGTAAGGAAAGATGAGAGACCTTCCATTCTACCAACCTGCCTGCACTGGACTCGCACGGGCTCACTCTGACCCGTGATGGCCAGCTGGGCAACCTTCTGCAGCACATCATCAATTTCAGGGACAATCAGCTTCCTGGATAAAATAGCCTAAAGATGGGAAAGCACAGCTGGAGTCAGGTCATTTTGCTTGCACAGTGAGATGCAGTGCTGTAACCTGGGACTGCACTGGGCTCAGGCGGTACATTAACACTGACGTGACGTAAAAACATCTTCAGACACAGAGCAACTTAAAACCAATAAAGGTGGCTTACAGATGCCGACCTGTTCCTTCTGGACAACACAGAATGCCTGGTCTAATGATTAGGGATGTTGATTCTTCAGCAAACACACCCTCAGATCCAAATATCCTTGCACATAGGTGTATAAAACAGCCTCCCAAGCGATTTTAAACAGTGAGTACAAGTCAAACATGACAGCTTTGCTGCCTCCCCTCCCAACCTGAGTATAAGAACACCTTATAACGTTTAAGAATGCCTCAAAAGCATGCTGTGGCCGTTCCTGATGTGAGATCGTACAGCCTTTCACCAGGAGGCGGAAGCCTTTCCAGAGGCTCAGAGAACCCATGCGCCTGCTGCACAGAAATACCTTGAGAAGGCCAAAGGCAGTGGCTTGGCGTGATGAGTCATAAATGTCTTCTTCAGCGAAGCCAAGCAGCACTTGGAGCTGTTTGCTTGTTATCTGACTCTTTGCGTTCTTCACCAGTATCGTCACACACTAGGGAATCAAATGGCACACTGTCAGTACACACACAGTGCCGTCAAACCTAAGCCCCCACCAAAGCCTGGCTCCGTTTCTACCACTCAGGTTTGAACAGACAAACTGCCGCTCTGGCACGTGCGGCCAACACCGTTCGCATCGCGTTTTGCTGTCAGCTGACAATTTTGAGACAAAAACTGAACACAAATTCAGACCAGTTCTTGAAAGGAGTGGGGATGCTCACAGACGTGAACCACGATGCAGGAACACAACCAGGAAGAGGGAAAAATTCTTCTGGCACTTGCATTCAGCATGAATCACTCAACTCGCCCTTTTGATCAGGAAGCTGTCATTGATTCAGCAACGCATTGAGAAGACACCTGCAGAAGACGCTGCGTACTGAGCGTAGTTGTTGCTACTACTACTTGCCCCCTTCCCTTGTCTCACTTCAGCTGCCAGGGTGCGCTGCGGTGCGTGACGTTAAAAGCAGGCTATTCGCGTACAGAACTGACGCCCCTCCAAAGGCAGGCTGGTAACAAGACGCTGTTGTAAGGAAGAAAGGCGGCAGATATGTGTCTACAAAAACACTTCTTCAGGTCCCAGCTGTGTGGTTTTTTGGGGGGTAACTGAGTTTGCACTTGGGAAAGAATCAGCAAGGCCACGTTTCCCTTGCTACCCGGTGATCTCCAGGCTGCCTCGCCAGGGACGGCTGCAGGAGGGATCACGAGTCGCATTCTACACAGTTAATCCTGAAGTGGACGGGAGCAGAGCTGGGTCTGACTTACTTTGAAACAGCTCACAACCAGGTGAAAATTCTGCCCTTTGGCTATTCCTGTCTTGGCAAATTCTTTCAGCAAAAGGAAAAGCTGCTTGATCAGTGGCTCCAGATTCGTGCTGACAGAAGGCAAAGGGAACTTTAAAATCCACACCAAGCACTGCAGAGCACCAGTTATCACCTGTCAGAAAGAGCCAAAGGACAGCAATGGGTACAGCAACACTCTGTTACAGACAGGGCCAGGCTATCAACAATGTGGTGAATGGCAATAGCTAACAAAATCAACCTCTTTCAAACCATTCATAGGTAATACAAAGGGTTTCTGAGTTCGAAAAACACCATCTGCCACTCCCTAATTCTCTAGCTTTGATTTCACTAGGTAAAGACATTAACACAGTGCTGATTCAGCAGACGGCAGGCAGAGCTGCCTGCAAGGCATACAAGTTGCTCCGTCAAAATCCCAGGTCGCCTGAAAGCCCTGCTCTAGGTATCTGACAGCGTATGAGGCATGCCTTCCCCTCCCGTGAAACTCAAGGTTTACCACATTCCCTCCTAGGCTCACTCAAACCCAAAGCTGCCCAAAAAGGAGGCTGCATATGGTGCTGGGAACAAAGACATCAGAGCTAGCTCAAAAGAAACCACGTTTGTGACAACACCGTCTACAGTGTTGACAGTTCACACTGTCGACAGTCTACACTGTCAACAACTCCTCCTAGCACCACAGGCCCTCATAAGCCTCCTCACAGATAGTCTACAAAGCCTGCAGTGTCCTCGTAGGAACATGCTCCAGGAGAACTTGTCCATGCTTGAACCTGCAGCACATGGGCTGCCAGAGCGTTCAGTCCTCCATCAGCCACAATCCTTCCTCCCCCTCGGGATATCACGGCCTCAAACAACTTCATCTGCACGCCCATCGGATCAGGTCTGAAAACCGGGTGGCTCTCTCTTCTCGTGCAGCGCGACTGCAAGACGTCATCTGCGGGCAGGACCGTTCACAGACCGAACAAACTCCAGCTCAGAACTGTACCTTGACATCCATGGATTTCAGGCAGTCTATAAGCAGCTGAACAAACGGGTCTAACATTTCCAAAGCATGCTCCTCAGAAGAATTTACTTTGGACCTCTTCAGGCTCATGTGCAGCAGCTGGCGTAGAAAACACAGGACACTCATCTCAAAGTCAGGCTGGGACTCAAACCAGGTCCCACGCTGTTTCAGGTTATAGTAGAATTTCTGCCACACCAGGCTGAGCACTTTTTATAGCTCTCTAAGAGGCATCCCTGGAGTTACCACATGCAAAATAAGGCTAGTGGCTGTGTTGTTAGCAAAACAGATCCAGAATCCCTTCCCTTTGATTCCTCTTAAAAACACCATGATGGCAAAGCTTTGTATCCAGGGAGATCCTTACCCGAAGTCCTGAATCAACCAAGATATACGTGTTAGTCCTGCTGCTGACTCGTGCTTTCTGCCCTCCTCTCGTGGGAGTGGGTTGGAGCAGCAGGCAGCTCTCTGGTTGCAGCCGAGGATCTGGAGGAGGAGCAACTTTTTTTCTGAAAAGCAGTGAATGGCAGAGGAGAATATTCAGATTTCAACCCTCTCGACAAGAAGCTCGCTGCTCAGAGTGAAGAGAGCCAGACTGTGCTCAGCTGCTACCCACACAGCAAGGCAAAGCAGGTCACAGCCAGGACACAGTGAAATAAAATGAACTTGAGAGCAGCACGACAGGCGGGACTCTCAGACTTGAGAACAGTAGCACTGTGACAAAGACAACAAACCCACCTGTGGAACATCCCCACTTTCTTCTTCTCAGCGGACAGACTAACTTGGGTACTTCCTTCAGGCAAAAATACCTCCTGCCACTGCCCACTGCCCTTCATTTACTGAGATTTACTTCAGCTTCTGAAGGCTTATAAAAACTGCTCCAAGAAGCCCGTGAACAGCTGCCAGACGCTAGAGCAAGCGGGGCTACGTAACGTCAGGAATGCAAGACACCCAGCCCCAGCTCCGAGCAGCGACCCCACCAGACAGAGAGGAAATCTGATGGTTCTCCCCAACTTCTGCGCCAGCACCACAGCCACACAGTGACAGCCCGCGGTTTCTCTCGTTCCTGGCCCCATGAAAACGCCCGGGCAGTTTGTAGCTCACTTCTAAACGCTGCTCCTCATCCCTTCGTCCAAGCACCCAAACGTGTACACCCGCTTACCAGGTGGTGAACAAGCCTTGCTGAAGGCCCCGAGCACTTGCAAGAGCAGACTCCCACGAGTTCAGCAAGTGCTCAGTCCCATTTCCAAGCTTTCTCCTTGCCCTCTCGCTGCCCAAATAATTCACTTACATTGAAAACAGAAAGCACAGGAAAGCAAGGAAACTCATCCATTTGATTGGTTAGATTTGAGAGCTGCCATTTCTGCAAGGAACCTCCCAGCTGATCACAGACCACCTGGATAACATCCTGGAACTCACTTGGCCTTCTCCGTGAGCAGAGGCAAGTTTTCACTGATGAGACCATGGCTGAGGAGGAGGAGGGATTCTGCGTTCATGTCCGAATTGAAGATCAGCCCTGCCATGACGTGACGCAGTGCCTCATGCACCTTCCGCACTATCTTCAAGCTTGTGGTGCTCTCCAGAACCTGCGAAGGCACAACCATGAGCGTCAGGAGGGCAACAGGAGGGCAGCGATCTGCTCTCTGTATTCAGAAACCAGGGTAAAGCCACAGCAATTCCTCCCTGATCACATGCTGCTCAAAGTCTCCAGCCCTCCACATGAGCAGCATCCCACCGCCTCAGCTCTGCCCCAGTTTCGCTCCCTTTCTCTCCAGACTCTTCTCGGCCTCCAGCCAGTTCACCTATCACCATCAGGACGCTCCAGAGCTCATGAGCAAACCAGGGCTCCGTTTCCACATGAGCTTGCGCTCTACTCAAAATCTGCTTCTCTGAAAAGGCAGTTATTGCCCACGGGCAGACCCTGAATACATTCTGGTGATGATGCTTCCTTCATGCACAAGAGATCAAACCACAGAGCAGCCTTGCAGGGCTTTGGAGCTCCAGAGGAAACAGGAGTTGGCAGAGGGAGAGGGCATGGAGAACTCATGGTGGGATGTTCCCTCTCCAGCAGGGGTTGAAAGCTTCTCAGAGTGCCATTCCCTGCCCTCAACATCACCAGTAAAGTCGCATTTTATGAGCTGGATGCATACTGCCTTCCAAAAGAAAAATGGGAAGCCAAAGCAGGACTATATAGGTAATTTCACAGCATCCACACAGAGACTCTAGAGTTGAGCTTAACGTTCTTCTCGCACAGAACTGAGAGGGCTCAGAGTTAAGGAAGACCCTGGCTGAATTTTCTTACCTCTTTCAGTGGCAGAATAAGTTTTGTCACCTGGCCCTTCCCTATGAACTTTCCAAGAATTTCATAGGAATCGTAACTCTTGTTCTTGCGTGCTTCCATGACCTTGGAGACAATTCCCTTCACCTCCTTCTCTTCAGCTATATTCCCAAACAATTCTTGGTTGAAAATCTTTGGAAATCAGGAAAGAGAAGTGAATGAGAGAAGCCGAAAAGCAGAGCCAGATTCCTCCAGCAGCAGAACAACACTAATTCTCCCCACTCACAAACCCCCCCAGTTCTCTAGGTTTCCCACAGATCACGTCTACCTTCCCTTTGTCATCACAAAACACCCCAGTTTGAGCACAGCAGATAAAGATGCTGTTCGCACCCTACTCTGTGGTGCTGTGGCAAGGGGTGGGACTGCAGTCAGACATCCAAACATACCCCATCTCTGGGCCAGCTGAGCTCCTGGGCCCCGGGCGCTGCATTAACTAGACGCTGACTTGCTCAGCCATTTACCCTACAGGGAATCTGTAGTCTAATGTGGCATCTTAATCTTGAACCCCTTCCCTCCCAGGGTGCAGGGCTCAGGATACAGCCCCAGAGATACTGTGCTGCTCTACAAGGGGTCTGCTAATGCCTCAGTAGAAAAGTCTCCCTCCTCTGCAGTACACACACACATCAGCCCTGCTTGCCGCGTCCGAGACAACGGACACAAACCCATCCCCTCCCAGAACCTGCCCCAGGCACTTGGTGCTGCTCTTTCCTTCAATCTTGAACAGCTGTTACCTCAGTCAGGATATCTAGGCAGGGGTCCAAATCCCCAGCACTGAGCCTGGTAGCAAGGCCCTTCAGTAACAGGTTCACAGTGAAAGTCAGCACATGGAGCTAGAGAAAAAGAGAACAGACGACGTTTCCAAAACCCTGCATGGACCTCTGTAATGATACCGGATGGGGAGACCCCCATAGCACAGGCATCACAAAGCACACACTGGAGTTGAGCTCTCAGTTTTGGGGGGCGTGGGGGCAAGCCACTGGGAGGATGAGTATCCATGTAGTGACAGCAGGAAGAGGACCCCTGTCCCTCCACGTACTGGCAGGAGGGCTGGAATCTCCTCTTTCCCCAGTGCTCTTGCTGATGTTTTTAGGCCGTGCTAATTGGCACCTCCAGTGTTACAGCAGCTTGAAGCTCATGCTATTCCACTGTGGTAATTCACACAGGAAATTATTTTTAACCCCAACCACTGGGGCAAGAGGAAAGACGAATGAATAGTCAGAGCCTTGGCTCTGGAGCTAAGAAGCAAGACTTCAATTAGCATCACCACACCCTCCCATGCAGTCTCTGCAGCAACTCACCTCAGGAGATGCTTAGGCCTGATGACCTTATTGGAAAGATTTCCACTGATCTTATTGGACACAGAAATTCATCCTTCACTTACGTACCTCACCTCTTCACTGGGAAAATGGAGATCTTCACTTCCGCCCTGCTTAGACTCTTTGGGTTACAGACCTTCATCTGACACTTGGCATAACGCAGACTCACGTCGGCACTAGCAGTAGTGGTTAGTTGCATTATACCAAGCTATTCTACCAGCACAAAACCATTGCAATAGCAACTTCCCTTTGGATTCTCCTCCTAACACATTAAAAAAACCCTACAGAAGAGGAAGAATTTCAGGATTACCTGGTACCCATGGACAAGAGTGGACTGCATCTCTTTTAAGATGTACAGAAGGTACTGCACTCCCAACACTTCCATGATTTTAGTGAGGGTGTTACGGGCGATGTCCCGGATTTCCTGAAATCTGTTCCTCAGAAACGTGCAGACTTTCAACAGGATGCTGAAAACAGAGAGAGAGCTTAGTTCATCCCCAAACAGAGCAGAACTAATTACCCTGCCAGCTGAGGAGGCTGCTCTTCAGGGCCACTTCACAACCAGAGCTATACCCAAAGCCAGCCTCCCAGAAAGGCTTGAGTCACACACCCCCCCGTCCTCCAAGACATTTTACCTTCTGTCCTTTCCTTCCGAACGTATTCCTTCCCCAGCTCTGCCACCCCAACCTGACTGCACCCTGCTTCACAGCCCTGCTCTTTTTTAAGGATTTACCAGGTCCCCTCCAAACTTAGCTTTACTGAAGTCAGATGCCGGCAGAGGGGAATGTCACCAGGAAAATGAGTTTCCAAAGAAAGGTATTTAAGGACTGCTAGGATGCCCCTCCTGGATTTAGCCTTGTATGTAACCACGGCTCAAGAAAGGTACCTGCAGTCATTCCCAGCACAATGACCAGCATTTAAGGAGCTCTGGTGGGATTTACCTCGGCAGGTTAGCTTCCATCACTTCCTGGGGAAGACACTGCATCATCCTGACCATTGCAAAAGCTAATGGGATACGAACGACCTCGTCATCATTCACCATGTTGGATTTCACAAGCTTGTGCTCCTCATCTCTTTTAACCTTTTGGAGAGCGAGACACAACGCACTTTTAATATACACAAGAAAAAGTTCAGCTTTTTCTCAACAAACCCCGGGAGAGAAAGAGGCCAACGAGGCAAGCTGTTATCCTCTGCTGGCTACCGGAAAAACCCAGACAGCTACAGGGCAGGTGAGACGAATCCTTGTTTTCAGCCCAGAAGCTGAGTGCTAGCAAGCGGCTGAGAACTTTTCAACAGGCTGCACAAAGCAGATGGTTTCACTTGTGTGGTTCAAGCCAGTTCTCAGCGGGGAAGTAGAGACAGCACACGCGCACTGAGCAGAGGGTCTGTCAGTAAACTCCATGACACACCGAAGGGGAGGGAGCCTCTTTTGTGCTTTCAGGTGGTCTCTCCCCAGTTGTGTCTATTTTTTTATATCCTGCATTTCCACTGGGCTCTGAAGTAAGACCCCAACCTTTACAGTAGTAGCACAGGCCTCCAAAACACCTTCCCGATGCCAACTCCTCACCTTTGCAACAATACACCTGTGCAATTTAGGCAGGATGCTGACGGTAACTGTATCTTGAATGTGTTTGATCAGACACTCCAGCTCCTCTTTATTTCGGGGTAAGAAAGAAACCGGTTTGGTCACTTGCTCAGCATCTTCAGATGTCTCAGCTGCTTGCTTGGGTTCCGCTGGCTCCTCGGGGAGATTCTTCCCTTTCTCTTCCTCAACCACCTCCTCTTCCCCTTCACTCTGCTCCAGCTCCATGGCTTCTTCAGCCTCCACCACTGGCTCAAGGTCCATGCCAGCAGCTTCTGTCAAGTAATTGTCAATAGTGCAGGTAAAAAAGGAGGCCACAAAAACTTCTGTGATGGCTTTGTTCTGGACAAAGCTCCTACCGCTCAGCAGGGACAGCAAACAATCAGTAAGCAGAATTGTTTTACTGGGTGGAGGAGTTCTGGCGTGCCAGTTTCTGATAACTACCCCTCTGGGCTAGGCTTAAAGCAAAGACTCCACAGACAGCTTAGCGAACGTCAGTGTGCTCGAACCTTGGAGAACTGCCATTCGCTTACGTTTGAGCATCTCACAAGGCCAGAGGTACCGCGAAGCACAGCTGAGAGAGATCCTCCTCCTCCCTCAGGATATCCCAAAGGCCACCACACAGGTAACCACAACAGTGAAGAAGCCAAAAGATACCCCTTCTTCCCACGAAGTGGTGGGGGCAGCAAGGCAAGGACACACAGCCCCTTTCTCAGGCTGCAGATAAACACGAGAGCAGCCAGCGCCAAGGACAAAACACTCAGACGTGTCAGCAGCCCCATGGGTGGGTGCAGACCTTGCGAAATTTCCATAAACCCAGCCCGGGCTGTTGTGGCTGATGGAGGCCAGGGATGGAGGGCTAATGTGGAGATGGTTCCCCCCATGTCACCTCACCGTCAACACACAGGAGGACAGTCTGCATTGCTCCTGAACTAGCTCCCAGTGTGGGCATTTTAAAGAGCTGGGAGTAGCTGACCTCAAGAGTAAAACGCAACGTTTCGATCAGCTGCGCTTTTGAGCTGTTAGAGACAGTGTTTCTACTATCAGGAGCAGAAAGCTCACCTTGGTTGTCAATCGTCACAAGCTGCTTTGCAAGGGTTTCATGGTCAAAGTGAAAGGCTTCCAGCACCGTCTCTAACAAGCTGTGGAAGGAAAACAGACACAGAGATCAGCCCTCCACACAAAAACGAGAGGCTGCAAAGACCAACAACAGAAAACCTTAGAAGTGCTTCTTGGAAAACTCGGGAGTCAGTGACACTGCAGCATAGGGAGGTTTATCCTGAAATAACCGCCCAGGAAATAAAAACTGGTTGCTTTTCAGCTAGATGCATTCTGTGACCCCTCACAGACAGCGGTACCACAGCGAAGGAGGCGTCCCAGGAGCAGGGACAGCCTGACGGAAGCAGAAGCTGCTATCGCTGGCGTGCACTCTGTGAGACAGTGTGAGAAAGCAGCGATCTGTTGACCCTCCATAGCGCAAGGCCGTGCCCACTTTTCACTTGCGTAAGCCCACCTTCAAGTCAGCAATCCCAGGGAAGAGGCTAAAATCCATGTGATGGCCCTCAAGACACGGAACTTTGCCTTCGCAGTCTTTGGAGAAACCCAGAGCAGCATCACTCACAGTACCTACCTGACCCCCAGCTTCGGACCGATCTGTCCCGTCTGCAGGACATGGATGAAATGCTTTAAGTGGTACAAGTACGCTGACCAGGAGAGATGTCGGCAGACAGCTCCAACAACTTCAACCGAGGCTGTTACCATGTTTTCATGCTGCCCCAAAGACAGAAATGCAGTTGCTGTTAGCATTCCTGACGAACGTGCGTCTGAAGCGCACAGTGACTCTCTAGCGGGGATGCTGGCATCCAGCTCCTTAGATCTCCTCCTGACCACCAGGTGAAGAGTAAGCAAGTAACAATTGCAGCTCACCAAGCAGAGCCCAGACCCACTTCTGCCAAACATTTCTGCACCCATTTCATTTTTCTCGCACAACTAAATCTACGGGCTCACTTGTGTGAGGAAATGAAGGCCAGTCGAGACATCTAACCGCACACACGGCACATGGCTGGGCTACGCTGATCAACCAGAAATACACACTGTTAACCCATTTCTGATGTCAAATAAACTGCGTTTCCTTCTTCACCAACGTTTCAATCAGCCCATTTTACCTCCCCGCCGGCCAAAGAGCAACTGCAGTCACTCTACTGGCGGGCACAGTGCTGGGTCCTGTGCCTGCGCCCTCATTGTTCCAGCTTCACAAGAATATTGCTGACAGCGAGTTGTGACATTTGCTTGGTCTGTCCTGAGCAGCTCCGCTGTTCTCCTGATGGCGTGCGGGGAACTGCAGCAGCGTGAAACCTTGCTTTGCCAGGTCACAAGCAGAAAGTCTATCCACACTGACGTTACAAGTGATTTCACTGCGTGTCTTTTCAATAAAAGGCATGGAAAGTGGCAACAAAATGTCACCCTTCAAACTTCAATGGCAAAGCTGCTAATGATCTCAGAGGCTTCCAGCCAATTCCCGCAGTTCCCCCACAGCTCCAGACAAAACAGTATTTATTCCCACCTCAGTGGCTAGGCACAGCCTGTGTTCCCCACCACACACGTTCTGCTGCCAGGCAGTGACTAATCTCAGAACTGAACCAGAATAGAGCAGTTTGGAGGCAGAGGGAATAAAATAACCACCTGATTACAAATAACACAAACAAATATGACCCCAAGTTAAAAAAAAAACCAAAAACAAACCAACCCCCAAGAGATCCACCTTTGAGAAACAGGACAGGTTTGCAAAACACAGAATTGGGGCCAGACTGCAGCTGCACCTTCCAAACCCCCTTTCTGCCCCCAGAAGCACAGTGCTTTTGGCTGAGAGGGGAACGCTCACCCCACAAACCCATCAGCCCTTTAAAGCGGTTAGTCTTTTAAAGAAGAACGGTACACAAGAAAGGTGCAAATATTCAACTGGCTGCATGCCATTTAAAAGCCTTACCTTAAGCATTTTGTCATTAAAAATGGCAGTAGTAGCGTAAGGCATGATGTAGTTCTGCAGGGATTTCGAGGACAGCACGAGCTTTTTCTCAGTGAGATGCTTAGCCAGTTTCCTCAGAGCTCGTGCTCTCCTGTGGATCTGACCCAAACACAAGAGACGGTGAATGAGGTGGTGCTCGAGCCACAGCCGGCACACGGCAGCTCGTACGTTCAGCACTTCCAAAAGTGCCTCCATTTTACATTATGGCAAACATACTGCGGCCGTGCCTTTTTCCTTCAGCCTCTGGGCTTTCACTACCCTTTTGCCTCAACAGATATCCCAACTCAATGGGATACTTCCCTGTGAATTCAGTCGTGACTGTTCCATCTTCAGGTATCGGACAAGGGAGGGAACTGACCCAAGATGGGAAGGCCTGATAATATCACAGGGAAAGACGTATACTCTACACTGAATGACAGACACAGCAAAGACTGACTGCACGCCTGAAAGCAGGACAAACGCTGTATTTTCATGCTGCAAGAACAATCAGGAGACCAGGCTTTGTGCAACATTTCTGTTACAAAGGTCTGTGAATGAAGAGGGGCGGCAGAACCTCCAGACAGCGCGCAGCAGCGAACAGGCTAGAAACAACGCAAAGACCTGTTCCCTGCCTATGTCAGAGGGACCCTCAGGACGCTGTCGCTGACCGTGGGCTGGGTCACACAGCCTGTAACGTGGAGTTGCCTGCTCCAGATCATGAGCGATCACTTAAAATGAAAGCTATTTTTTCAGCTCAGTTGAGATACAAACCAGTGCTGCTGAATCATACAACCAAGAAATTTCTAGGTGGAAACATGACTTTGATTCACAGTCACCCATGTCACAATGCCCCACATCCCCTTTTTTTTTTTAAGAATATCTAACGACACAGGTTGAATTCCTCTGTAAAGCCAGAGGAATTGATGCTTTGGAAAACATTACCCCACAGTAAAATACTTTGCTCTGGCAGGGGGAGAGAGGCACCAGAGAATGCCTGTTGCCTTTTTACCTGCATGTGTTTCATGTTCTCAAAGAAGTCCATGTCAGGATCATGGCGGTTGGTCAACTGGACCAAATCCCGGAATTCGGGATTTGCTGGGAACGTCTGAATGAGGCAGGAAAGCAATGATGTGTAGTCCTGCTGGATGCTCTGCAAACAGCAAGCAGTGGATGTTAAGTACCCCTCGGAGAGGTTGCTACACCCTCCTCCAAACAGCAGTGCTGTCCTTTACAAGTGTTTCAGGCCAACAAGTCCTATTCTCTGGTACTGCAAACACATCTGGATTTTGGACTGCAAGTAAATTGAAGTCTCTCCTCCAAAGAATGAGCTACAACTGAGAAAAGCTGAACAATGGCAGAGAAGCACCAGACAGCTGAGTTTTCTAACTTGTTAGTTTCTTACAGGATTTCAAACGAAGGCTAAGTTTACAGTAGGAACCTGCACTTCTTATCCAGCAAGGAACTCTGAGAACTCACCCATAAAATAGCTCATATACCCTGGTGCCCTGAAGACAGATGGAGACGTGTAATCAGACAGCAGTGCCTTACCTCAGTCTTACTCTTCAGCCCCCTTCTCACAGACTCCAGGAGAGTGTGCTGGATTAGCTCCTTGTAGTCGTCTTCCGTGTGGTCGATTTCTGCCAGTCGGTGGATAAAACTGGTCAAGCAAAGGCTCGCGTTGTCACTCAGAGCCATATCCCCTAGCTGGGCAGATGAAGAAATCGTACCACGTGAGTCTGGATAGGACACCCTTTTCTCCCCAGAAGGCTGCACAGTACCACTACACACAACACGGCCTGTAGAGACCCAGTAATTCCCAAGTCCCTTCCTGTAGAAGCTGTAGTCCCAAATTAATGCCCACCCTTCCTTGTAGATTTACCAGCAGGCCCGCACAACCGGAGCATGCTGCAGCAAAAAGAAAAGCAGCCTTTCAAGACCGCAATATGCCTTTTAATCAGTACAAATTGGCCAATCAGTTCCAGGACTCGCTGACAGCAAGGGGCGCTGCGCTCAGGTGAGCCTTCTGGCTGCACTCTATTTGCCCTTCTGACGCACGGGTGAAGAGGCAAGCAGACAAAACGTAAAAACAGGTGTTTGTAAGAAGACTCGGATATGCTCTCTGAACGTTCTGCCGTGTCAGAAAAACAGCCAATGGAAACAGCTTGGAAGTTTGATTGACCACGGGCACGTGGTGCAGAAAGCAAGAGAAGGAACGTTCGGCCAACCTGGATGGTATAGAAGCAGTTGTGCATAACGGGGATGAGGAAGTCGACATCCACTGCTTGCATTTCCTTGATGCGGGCCGTGACTGACTGGAACGCTGACAGACGGACATCGAAGTCAATATCATCGAGATGTCGTTGATCAAAGGCATTCAGCTAAGAGAGGGCAACAAGTCGTTGGTGAAAAAGCCCCGAAATGCGACAATGCAATGTTGGGGAAAAACATGAGCAAAGAAACTGTGCATACCTTAACGACATCAGTAACGTACTTCAATTCACTGTCCAAATCAGATAACGTCTAAAAAGGAACGTGAAAGAAAACAGTTTCACTGTTACAGTTGTTAAAAATGTGGAGAAGTCAAGACTTTACCACTTGCGACAAAAAATAAAGCAAGCAACAACATCAATCTTTCCCCTGTTAGGAGCTTAGTAAGAGCCATTCTTCCGTAAGTTGGAAGAGGTGTTTTAAGTTCCTAAGTTTCTAAACATCGACACTGAGTGTTTCCTGGGTTTTCCGGCTGAAAAAAGAAGTTATGTAAGCCACTTCTTTGAAGTATAAACCAGCCTGACTACTAGAAATCTGTGAGAGAAGCATACAAATAAAAGTCACCTTCAGGCCACTGAAATTGATCCTTATTTCATAAAGACACAGGATTTGTTACAGATTAAGTGTGATTTATTTGGCTTCTCTTGCCCAAAAGAACCCTGGTGATGTTCACATCAACCAGGCTGTAAGCCAAAACTTGTACAACTCTTCATACAGCTCATTAATTTCTATTGTATACAATTCTGTTACTTTCACTTAACAGGTAACGTAGATTAAAAAGGGTTTTAAGCTCATGTACAACAATGATAAACACTATTTATTTTGTTCTTGATCTCTTAGAACAACTAGAAAAAGCACAGAGACATAAAAATTCAATACCTGAAACACCAAGCACAACTTATGTCGAGACAGTTTGTTCTGGATGACAGAAAAAAGCTTTGCCAGCGGTTTAAGAAAGCTTGTAGGGTTTGAGCAATGCCTCAGCAAGTTCTGCACTGTCTCCAGAATGTCAATCTCTGTACCCTGAAAGAGACAGGTAACTGTCAATAAATACTGAAACCTCATGGGATTTCTTCATTTCCTTGGGAGGTATTGCAGGACACAGAGTGAACTTAAACACGTTGCTGTGTTTTATTCAGATCACGGATACTGAATGAGAACAAAGAATTAGGAGGACACACTCAACTGCAATCATCCAATCTCTGAGGAGCACTCGCAGCCTCTCTGTTAGACACAAGCACAGTGTTAGAAAAGAGTGCCATCATGAGGAAGACTTCTCTTTTGTGTCTTTCCTCAGATGACTCAAAGGTCAGGAGAACTAACAGAGCACTAAAAAGTAGTCTTTAGCCTGCGAAATTAACACCACCATATACTTGTATGATCTCCCTTTCATCCTGCAACAGCCCAGTGTAGCGCTGCTCATTACCCAGCACGTACTACATACTCAACTGTACATATTCACATTGCTGGCTGGATGCTGTGGCTTTGGGGTGCATAAAATCCACAGTGAAGAGGAGCATTTATTTCAAACACTGCAAGGAATTTGATGGATTGACTACAGTGGCAAAGGAGGTAAAGACTGCATAAAAACTTCTGCAGACCTTCCCCATGAAAAGGGGGAACAGAGCCAGCCTGGGCACTGGCACCCCTGCAAAGCATCCAGTGATTCGTACACACCAACACGCCACGGCACAGCGTTCTGAGCAGACCACAAACACGTTAACACTTGATTTCAGGCTAAGCGTGAAAAACGGCACGTGACTAGTAAGACTTTCAACGGCATTTTAAACAAAAATACTTTATTACGAGAAGAACATATGTTTAATAAGGAGGCAAAGGAATTTCTACCTACCTGCTCCATGTTGCTTTGATAAAGGAACGGCAGGAGAAGGCTCACAAGCACTGAATTCTGACTCTTTTCTTGTATAAATTTGCTGATCCTGCACAATGAGACAAGGTATTTTATGTCAATCCAATCACTAGCACAGAGCAAAGAAGAACTCAGCCAGCACTAATGCCATGTTACAGGACTCTGTCAGCTAATCCAGGCTGATAGAGCACAACCACCAAAACCATGGTATCAGCCCACGCCGCCAGTTCCACATGAACCACTTACTTGGAAAGTATGCTCAGCTCTTTGCTGACCTGAGCTCTATACTTCTTCTTTTTCACCTTCTCCACGTTTAACATTGTTTTGCTGAAGTGCTGAAGTATGGCAGGAACATGTGGCATAACCAAGCGGCAACCTAGGCTGAGGGTCTCTGTAAGGGATACAACAGTTAGCAACACCCGTGCTGCCAACAACGGAATCCAACCCTACACAAACAAAGGGGGAAGCACAGGCAAAGGAGGTTTCATCAGCAGAAATAAAATTCAGGGGCAGCTATGAACGTGCAGGGCCTCTGCCTGCTGGGAACACGCACCAGCACTTGCTGAGACCAAGTCTAACGCATCTAAGCTGGGAACCAAAGAGCGCACACCGAGAACGAAAGCAAGTGTGATCTTATCAAGAGGCACCAAGGACATTCCTCAAAGGTAGTAACTGTCTCCTGCAGTGGCTGGCGCATTTATAGATGTAGTTGTTTTTATTCTACCGCTGACCTCTCGTGCAAATCAAAGCTGCCGTAAGAAGGGCAGAGCAGTAAGTGATCTCCTTTCCACCACCTTTGAGTGTTACAGGTGAAAGATGGCTCCCAGCATCAAACACAGCACACCACCCTTCCTGTCTATTACCACTCAAAAGGAATCAGTGGCAGGTCCTTCGTATCGGGAAGCACAGACTAAACGTCAGTGATACACAACCATGTGCATACGGGGAGCGTGACTTTATGTAAAACTTGATGTCAGGCTCAGAGTCAAGTCAGCAATGCAGTTCTTGAAGTTATCGTATCAATCAAAGCTTCACGGACGAAACACATCGACAACACAAACAATTTCCTTCTCCATAAGGCATTTCTCCATGCTCAGGACCCTGACACTCAAATGTGGATCTCACCGGTCATTAGACAAGCAGGACTTCACAGTTCTTGAGCACGTCAAGACAGTCTTTGCCTCAGCCAGTGCAAAGACAACCTCATCATATTCTAACACCTCCACACAAAGCACCCCACAGGCCCCTCACGACTCTTACGCAGACATACCTTCTGTCACGTCTCCAGTGACCGTGACAACACAGTCAGTCACGCTCAAACGGGAAACCTGGTCTGTGGGTTCAAAATCTGGGCTGTTGAGAAGGCTGTCAGCTATGTCCATCACAAGACTGGATGTGGCCTCAGAGAGGTTCTTGGCTGACAGCACAGCAAACACATTTGACAGTACATCACACTCTGGGTGCTCTGGCTGCTGCTTGGCCAGCAAGGGGAAATACCTGAGAGAGAGATTATAAAACAGCTTGGCTGAAAACTTAAGTTCAGAACTTTTTAATTCTTTTGGGCAAGAAGTCACATAATGATGACTGTCTTCTACTTTAAACAAGGAAAAGGCACAAAACAGAACGACAGTGTCATGATAAACAGAATGAATGGAGGTTGGGAGGTCATCCAGTCCCTTTTCTTGCTCCAAGACAGCATCATCTAAACCTAAGCCTTTCTCCACAGATGTCTGCCCAAGTCTGCAGTTAGTCTGCTCCCAACCTAATGCTCCACTGCCATTTTTACAGATGTCTGTATACAAAGTTCTTCATGCCTACAAATGACAGATCTTAAAACAGATACTGGATGCTTCAGCAAAGGAAAAGCAGTGAGTCTGTGGAATAGGCAAAAATCACCCACGACAGCCAAGTTAGAATTTCTCACAGCATCTGCATCAAAAAAAAATAATCTCTTTTACAACTCTCAGTATCAGAATCCAGGTCACAGATTCTGTGCTGAACCTGCTCACATTCTTTCATAAAATAGAAAGATACATGGAATCGAAGAACATGAATGAGATGATGTATTGTAAAACTGACCTCCTACCTCCCAGGAAGTCACTGATCAAGACACAGACATATTCTAACAAGTCAGCCCTCCTCCTCACCTGTCAGCTGGGTTTGGGCTATAATATATGGGGAAAGCAGCCTACTAGAGAGAGACTAATTGCATAAATTGGAAAGCTTCCCAACCGCACCTGGACTGCTGTCAAAAGAACACAGTCTAATGGAAAAAGAAAATACGGGGCTGACACAATTATTTATAACCTGTTAGTGTGCTTTTCTCCCTGAATTTTGCGTACACAGGAAGAGCACTTAAGCTTCTTTGCGAGGAGGACACTTACCTGGGGTTCTTACTCCAGGTGTGAATGAGTTTGAGCAGAAAAGTTGGAGAATACTGACTCTCTGAAGCCAACCTGCAGACCTAAAGGAGATAAAAATCAGGAACCCATGCAACAGGAGTAGATAAAGCCACTCAAAAACCTCATCTCTAACAAAGACCTCACTACAATCTGTAGTTTATCTTTCTTTAGAAAGTAATTTCATCATCATTTTTCCAGCTTCCTCAATATTTGAGGAATCACTCCCAGATTATCTTACTCCTGTTAATACACTATTCCAGCTCTCATTTTTGCCCTCCCCTCGAAACTGGCTCCCCATAGACCCTCACATTTGCTGCAGAGTCCTAGCAACCTCTCCCAGACATACCTGAGATCTCGAGCGCAACATGCCAAGGCTCACTCCCCCCACACTTCCCATGCCCTGGCCGCAGCAGCTGCCATTCCAGCATCTGCTCCATGTCTGTCTCCATGGCCTCACTGCTATAAAAGCGCCCTCTCTGCTCATGGAGAGGCTTGAGCCTCTCCACACTCCGGGAATGGGATCTCCTAACACGGTTCTGTATCCAAAACAACTCCACCTAAAGGCTGCCCAGCCTAAGCCCTGCACAGTAGCTGCTGCTCCTTCACAGGACCGGACACAGGCAGCAGTAACCCAATGCGTTGGTCTGCCTCCCCCCCCTCTGCCACTCCACAGCCCAGCAGGCTGCACGCAAGTTACACAGCTGGGTTTCCACCCTGACCACAGCTGGACTGACCACAGGGCACCGTTACCCAACACACAGGGAGTGGAGGCTCCAGTGCATCTGGGGCCAATAGCCAGGATGTGCGGTGTGAACAAGCTCAGCCTGGGCTCAAGGCCTGAGCATAACAGAAGAGAAGGCAGGTCTGACCATCACAGCCAGGCTCTTAGAAAGCTTCTTCTCCTGCCCTCAAAGGCTGGTAGCTGTTGCTCTGCCCAAGACAGAGCTTTTCTGAATTATGTACAATGAAGAGTAAACTGTTAACGCAATCCTGCAGGAATGCTGCTGTGCGAGCTGACCACACTGAGCCTCCGCAGCAGACTGCTGGGGTAGGAAGGGCAGCAAGCTCTAGTTCTAAGTACGACAGGCTTAAAACCATTTCCCCTCTCCATGAGTTTTATACGTCAGTTCCATAGCCTTAAAAAAGGAAAGCACACAAGTGGAACGATTCTTCTGCCAAAACCAAATGTTCGTGGAATTCACCGGCAGAGACTCCCTCCAGAGGGAGCTTAGGGATCGCACTACCACCCAAGCTCCAAAACCAGCTCTGTCCTCCTGATCTCTGGAAGGACAACAAGAATTCTAACTATTTAACAACGATTTTACATCTTGTTCAGATTTACTCAGCGTTTCCAAACCCAATGCTCCCCGAAAGCATCAAGTGCTCTGCTGACTTAAAGCCCAAACCACATGCTTGAACTGCTCTGGGACTGCAGTAAAAGTTCACTGCTTCGCTCGTGCGGCACCCTGGCCTTGGAAAGACTCCATGGACAAACCAGGAACATACAACTCCCCGTTGCTCAGCCCAGTGAAATACAGAGCTAAATACACTGCCTGACACTGTTTTATCTCCTGTTTGTCCACACACACACACAACACATCACCCATTGCTACTGGTAGAGCAGAGAAACAGCATAGAAATGTCTAGAGAAGCAGATCTGGGGTTTCACAGACCACAGCACTTACTCCTGGTGCTCTCAGCCAGGCTTTTCTGCTGCAAGGAAGCTGGACAGCGGGCTACCACAAAAGCCTCAGTGTAAGAGCTCTGTTGGAGTCAGCCCATCTTGCTCAGCTCCCCTTTGAGTGAGGGCGACTGCCTTTAGAGCAGAGACAACCCAGCAGCTGGCGCAGGCGTTTGCCGATAACCTCAGAGCCCAGCGCACAACACAGCCAGCATTTCATCTTACATACTGCGTGTTCTCTCTTCCCCTTACAACGGTGCATTTTCCCAGCTCAGAGGTGATCTGAATCTCTGTGATGAAGGCTGCAACCCCGTGCTTTGTTGCTGTGCTCACTCAGGACCCCCAGCAGGTAGGCACAAGAGCACACAGGCCACTGACAGACCCTGCTGGGTTCTTCCTTTCCTGCAGCAGCATTTCTTTCTGCAGTCCCCTACCACAGGCCCAACAACTCCCACACAGAAAAGCAGCAAAGTGCACCTAGAAGTGACTCATATTTTGCTTCCCTGAAGCATCCAGGGAAGAAGTCTGCTTCTGTGGTTAAAGAACAAAGGAATGACATCAATTTTATTGAGATTAATTAACTTGTGCTTTAGCCCGTGGCTTGATTACTCCAGGACTAGCCAGACACGAGCCAAGAGACTGGCTTTGCAGACACATCAGCATGCCAGAACCTGTCTGAGGCCACATGCAATCTTGTGATGGACACAGCTGACATGATGGACTCCAGTGCAGCTGGAGTTCTCCACATGGTTGTACCAGCACAACGTTACATGCTACACACGAGCTGTGTGGATGAACAAGAAATACTTACCTGAGGCCATACCACTGCATGGAAAACTGCATCAATCTCTTCCACGCTGAAGCTGTAGGTCTCGTAATCAGAAAAAAACTCCGCCACAAGCTTGAGTCCAAGACGTCTCAAATTCTTCAGTGGATTAATCAGCCTAGGTTGGATCTGTGAAAACAGAACAAATCCCCAGTAAGGCCTCTGCAGAGCAACTACTAACGACTTGCTCTGAAATTAAACACAGCAATTCACTGACCACAGACACAACCTTTGCTGGAACTGTCACACTGTTGTTCCTTTTTCTCCGTAACTTGTTCACAGTAGCAATCTACATCTCACAGCTGACCTCAATTTTCCTAAGAGGTGCCCGTTCCTGCACCAAGTCAGTGCAGGACTCCTTCAGCCCGTGAAAATCCATGCTGACAGGTCTGAAGTAGCACCTGCCCTTTTTGAACTAAAGGGAGAAAGCGACACCACAGTTACATTTCCAGCCCTGACACTTAAATAATTCTGTTCTACACAGGGAAGGACCCAAATCAGCTCTTGAAAGCAAAGCTGTACTTTGCATAATAAAATCTACTGGGAAGAAATCAACAGACAAGGAGAAGGGGAGGGAATAGAGAAGCAAGATAGTGAACCACCTCCTCCAACAGCACGGGGGAGTGTATAACATTTGGGTACAAGAGGATGCTTCCTGTACCCATTAAGCAGTTACATTCCACAGCATTTATTGGGGAAAACATTCCTGTGAGGAGATCAGCCACACGGCTAACCATGAAGTTATTCATGCACTGCTGCATTCTGACTCTTCTCCCTCAGAAGAGTCTTGCCTTGAGCAGCCTAAATGTTTTCCATACTGTGCAATGCAGCTCACAGCACAAACACGAGGTAGCTCCACAGCGCAGAGGTGCTGAACTCCAGTCCCAGAAACAACAGAGCCACGTCAGAGCAAATAAAGGCTGCCCTCAGAGGCTGGAGCTATGTCTTCGGTTCCTCAGGGTCTCCAGGACATATGATCCACCCCACTGAATAAGTATTTTTATGTCTTACATTGCAAAGGAGCTTTGATTCACAACCTCACTGGAAGACATCACAATTTTTTTATTTGATGTACCTAATGGAATTCTGAAATCAGAGGTAAAAAGACAAAGAGGACATGGCGGAAAACGGAACCAAACCTGCTCTTGCCAAGGGCCTCCCAAGCTGTGCTGGATGCGTACTAATGGTGTGCCATCAGCTTCCAGACAGCAAATGAGCTGCTTGAAGAGCCAAAGAAAGCACAAACCAGGCTGCTATTGCTAATGATGGCCCCCAAGTGAAATAATTTTGGGTCTCCTACTGTCCAATGAGATCAAGTCTTTGAAAGGACAAAGAAACTCAGTACTGAACACAAGTAGGAAAGGAAACAGTAAAAGAATAACTTCACTTAAAATGGTCGAGTTGATGTTTAACTCTCCAGGCAGTATCAGGCTGCAATAAATTACTCTGAAACTCCAAGAATGCCTTCTAATCATTAGCTGAGATAAACACATTTCTCACACTCTTCCTCGAGCTTTTAACATCTCACAGGCTAATGAAGTGCTAAATTAAGTTCAGATGAATGACAGACTGTGGCTCCACAGGTTACACAATGACGACAGGATTACCCTGGCAGAATGTGACTATCCCAGCAATGAACGAAGCAGCTTTTCAAACTCCTTTCCCGGTTTAAAACATGTAGGCACATGCAATCCACTGCTTAAGTCAGACAGTGGGAAGCTGCTGTCCCAAAAGTTGCTCATCCCCTTCATAAACGAAGGCTGTTACCAGGTTCTGTGCAGCTTGCAGGCAACTACGGGACCTTGGATGCCGCCTGACTGCAAGGGCTTGCTTTGTCTGATGGATTGTTTTCAATGCAATTTCTAACCTTGAATGCTCACAGAAGGGTCTTGGCAAGAACACACGAGCCTGGTGACAAAACATTCATTACCTAACACCACTTGCTCAGTCTATCATCACGTAATTCCTTTCAACACACCACTTGCTCCGTCTGTCATCTCAGAAGTCCTTTCAACACCGCAGTGATGACGATGACTGTGCAGTGTGCTTGTTTCACATCTAATATACAACCAGGCTCTGCACCAGACCAGACTGGAGCTTTCCTCCTCCTGTCTGGACTGAAGCCTGGCAAAGGCAGAGGTTTCAGAAAGACAGAAAGCCTGGCTCAGTGTCACAGCTTCCAGCGAGCTGGCAACAGAACGCCTGAGCTAGCTGGGCTGGAGCTCAGGGGTCTCCACACTGCTCTCCTGGGCACAGGGCAGCAGTAAGTCAACATGCCCTGTCTTTAGGTACAGTCAGTCTTCAGCAGAACGTTTTCCTCACCTGACCCTTTGAGTGTGTACAGCCACCACACAGCAAGGGAAAACACATTCGCGGTGCTCTGCAGACACCTGGCTGAGACCCAAACTGTGACACGGGATTAGCATCACTACTCCTTGATACGGAGCTTGAACATGCTTCCAGGGTGCAGACAGCATGGCTGCTGGCCATGCTCTCCCTGTGCCCCACGACAGGAGACCATCACTGTAGAGAATCACTGTGATCATCCGCAATGCTGAGCTCCCCTGGGGTGTAGTCCCGCAACAAAACACCTCAAAGACAAGTTTTGCTCTAAAGTCCTCAGGCAAGGAACTTTAAATCCTCTCTTTCTCCTGCTCAAATCCTTTATCCTTGCAGCCAAGAAACTACATCTTTAAGGCCAATTTCAACCTCCAGCCCTAGGATCTTGTTACGTCCTTACCACAAACCATTTAGCTCTCCCTCATGCCCATCTCTCCACAGAGCAGGCAAGCAGTAAAGCAGAGATCACCTCCAACTCTCTCAGATACTGTAATTCAAACAACAATGCAGTCCAGGGCAGCTTTCAAAATACATTAACTCCACCTGCACTGCCTGAGCCCTGTAGCACTTTCAGACAATTATCACTGGCCTCTGTTTTGACAGCTAATTGCTGAGCTTCACTCCATGCTGGCATTAAACTTACCTTTACCTGAACCAGCGAAGGTGTGTGCACAGGTGCAACCTAAGGAGGAGGGTAAGGAATTTAATTTACGTGTTTGTACAACGTCTGTGTATACTGTACCTTCTCTCTTTGCTGGAGGATGGAGGACACCACAGCCGTCATGCAGAGCAGAATCTGTAGAATTTCAGGCAGGTACTGGTGGATCAAATGTCCCATGTTTTTCAACACAACTTCAAGACCATTGAAGAGGCTATGCTGACGCCCAAGAGGCAAGACTTTGGCTAAATCCAGCTCTGATGTACTTCGAAGCACTGCAGTCTGGCAAGGCCCTGCAACAGGCAAAGGGACAGGAACTTATCTAGAGAAGCACCATGAAGACACCCACTACCGAAAATACCTTTCAATGAAAAATAGTATAATCTGGCCCTAATTTACAGATCCTCACATTCAGCTTTTTAAATAAGGACAGCTCTGGGTCTCCATCTCTCTGTGACACTCTGTTATCTCCCACTGCTACAGAATAGGCGCACTTTAGAACCTCTGGTTATTGCCATCATACTCAGGCTACCCTACGATGCCAGCAATTGCTCATTCCTGGCCTGCCACAGCTTACTTGCACAGCTGTGGCAAGTCACTCAGTTTTTCTGACCTTGGATCTGTAAAACAGAACAATCATGGCTTCTGAGGAAAAGCTCAGGGGAATCTCAGCCCATATCAAAAGTTTACTTTCACCCTTTCATCCTTCCAAGGCCCCGTTAGAGGCGAACGGAAGCACATAACCGTACTAAGCGTATTTACCCTTCCACATCTCTACAGGTCGCGAAGTACCATATCCCCAGGTTCTACTGCCCGTACCTACCGTTACTGAATTGCTTCACCGCTTCAAAGAGTAGATCCAAGAACATCCGTATCTCCTCTGGCAGCGAGCCAGCAAGAAATCGCAGGACGATCGACATGCGAGTGCCCGCTGAAGACTTGCCTTGTGTTTTGCTCCCCGTTTTGTTTCTCATTCTGCCATAGAGAATCCTTCAAGAGCCAAAAAGAGGTTGCGTTAGTTTTCAGCAAGCCATCTGTTTCCTAGCCTCTTACTGTGCAGGAGAAACCCCGTTTAGCATCAGCCTCGAGTGAGAACAGAGCCGAGTGGCAGTCCCCACTTCAGGGTCTCCACTGAATCACTCCACAGTGACCAAAACTGCCCCAGCGAAGATCAGCTTCTGCTACTACAACGGAAGCTTTGCTGGAGATTTCAGGTGTAAAACTAGTTATCTGCGCCACAATTTGCCTCACTCTATAAGATAAAGACAAGTGGCAATACTCAGTGAGCTGAAATGTTCTCACAGTTCTCTAGAGGCCTTAGCAGAAACAGTATTTACCAAAATGTCATTTTTAAAGAAAACACATGTGTGTAACACATCACATAAAGCTGCTAATAAGGAAGGCATATAGAACATCACAAAATCAGTCAAACTATACCATTAACCACAGGTTTATCTCAACTGTCTAAAATGAGAGGCAGCAGCACTACATCTCTGCTCACGGTACTTTGACATCATACTTTTAAACTCGCACTTCATGACACACCTCATAAGAACAGGGATGAGATACGGTCGATGCTCCATCTTTACTACTGCGGTCTCCTCAGAAATACTGAAATGGACTATTTCTTCTTTAAAACTCCTGTCTTCCAGCAGCCTTTGCAAGTTCTCCCTGAGAGTAATAAACATTGAGGGCAGACAGGGGTTATAAAAATAAACAGACACACGCATCCATATCTAACTCCCTACCTATCTAATCTACGCTGCATATAAAATACTGAAGTAATATGTTCCCACCCTTTTATCGAAAGATGTTAAAAAAAGCCAGCAAGTCCTAGCTAATCTTGCAGGAAAGTACCTCCTGGACACATCAGGAAGAGATTATTGAACCACAAGCTAGAGTTTTATACTGTCACTTTCTCTGGGTGGTTAAATCACCAATACAAAAGACCTTTTTGAACACCATGCGACCACTAAGCACACACACTCTTCTGGGACAGAACAAAAGTTGCCGTTTTCCTGCAAACAAAAAAAGGGATGCTGACCAACCTCATGACCTTATTTCTTGTTTTAAATAGGAAATATACAGCTGGCTAAAATTGAAATTTATACATACATCTTCAACAAATACAGGAAAGCCTCTCTCTTTGAGGCAACTGACCCCAAGCAGGCTTCTGATCTGACAGCAGGCTCATGCACCAACGCTAAAATAATACAAAAGCTTTCACCTGTATGGCAGTAGGTGGGGATGTTTGTAAGTCATGATACAGTCAAGGGCGATTCTCTGTACATTCTGGTCTTGGTGGGACAGTAACTGCAATTGACAAAAGAAAGAAAATGGGTCCCTGTCTAGAAGACCGAAGTGCTTACCAAAACCAGTGAAACAACCGAATAACTTATCCAAACGGAAACAATGTACGTGTTGCCAGTATAAAGCCAAGATACAAACACACAGCTGTCCTTCACAAAAAGCACACACGGTTGCTGGTGGGTCATACATACTTCCCCCCCATCTATACAGGATGGTTATATCTGAGTTTTCATAATTGTCTTTTGGGCCACTGTCAGCTTGTGTTTTCAACCTCCAAAACCAGTTACCAGTTGTGTATCTGGGAAGGCTTGATTAAAAAGCAGACCACCCAAGATGCCTTTATTTCTTTCTTTCCTGTGACAAACACAAAATACTCAGAAGACTTGATTTGCAAAGTCTCACTGAGATGTGCCCTCTCGCGAAGATGACCCCTCCTAACCTAGGCGCTAACAAATACAGATGGGTTCCCCACGTAGCACCTTTATCAGTTCTTCAGCCTCCTACCAAACAGCGCAGGCTACAGTCATGGAAGGTCACTTCGCCGTGACGCCCCTACGCCAGATGGACACACAGGCCATGTCCATACGCAGGCTAAGATGCAGAAACGGCAAACAGTAAGGGATGATGTGATCTCTCTGATGTCAGGCTGTTCTTCACACACTGTTTTGACCTGTACACATCGTTCAATATCTTCCTAAGAACACAGGCAAGCAAACACATGGACCAACTCTTTTCCTAAGCAAAACCCTGAGGCCGACTGAACCAGAGTGGCTGTTCATTAGAGATTCTCAAATTTGGAGACTAATAAATGGACCTTCCAACTCCCACACCTGTTGCCAAGTGAAACCCAGGGAACTAACGGCTTTGTACCATTTAATAGAGTTCTACAGCCCACTGACCGCAGCCTCAGCGAACACAACTGGAAACAACTACAGCTAACCTCAACGATCTGAAAAAATCCACCAATCAGGAACCAACAAAACACAGTAAAATTAATAAAATACCCTTTTAAGGAGTATAGGATAAAGACTTAGAATTCCTCTTCAGTCATATTTTTGACAATTCCTTCAGGGAAATCCCTCAAAAAAGAATCTTACAAAGCTGAATATTCTTCAAGAAGAAATTCAGTTTTCTTTTTTTGATGCAAAATGATCTGTTGTTCAAGACTGCCCACACTCTTTGTAGACACAATACCGTGGGACAAGGACAAATCTCTCAGGTCTTCCCCAAGCTTTGGATTCAAAATCCTCTTCCAGATGCTGCCGTGCAAGTGGAACAGACTCCCTCTACAGCCACTCCTCCACCTTGCCAAAGGATACTGCTTGTCTGCTCCCAGATCTGTTTGCGTGAACCTCTCCTGGCAAACTAAGCCAGGTATCTCAAGCAGATCTTTGCTAAAGGGGCTCACTTTCAAGTGAAGCCTGCTAGGAAACCCTCTCCAAGCAGCTCCTTTTTCAGCTATCACGGCTGGGTACAGAAAATACAGGTTTCTGCAGTCTCAGACACTGCATTCAAATAAGAATCAGTTCATTTATGAGCGGTATTCTAAAAGCCAGCAAATAGCATCACCTGGGTATATAATGCATGCAACTTCGGCTCCAGATACAATGCACGAGGATTCGAGAATTTAGAGAAAACTTGTAAGTGGGCTATTAGTTGCCTGTAAAACAAAACAATTATTTTAAGTGACCAGAAGAGACAATGCTGTATTATCATAAACAAATGGTGAACTTTTATTAAAACTGATTAACAAGAAAGAAAAATAACACCACAAAAGAGGATCCCAAGCCTACAGGCTTCCGTTTCAGTGACACAGCAAGAGGTATCCTGTTCCCTCTCCTAAGCAGCTCCTTCCAGATGTCACTTCACTGCCCAGAGAAGGCCATCTCCTCAGTAGCACTACACAGGCTCAGCTTTTGATGATAAAGGAATACAGTCAGGACGCAGCTTACTGCTCTCTGCCAGCCCAGCCTGGAACACCGAACAGGTGAATTTACCTCTTTATTTATTCACTTGTCCTTAACTGGTGCCCATTTCACTCCTATCAACACAAAGGGCTGTAATTAGTCACAGACTGTGCTGGACTTAGGCTGGGCTGCAGGCAGAAATGGGAGTCAGTTCTTCTAGAACTGGCTGTGTCAACCCACATCTGCCCCATCTCCACTTCGTGGGAGGGGAGAGAAGTAACCAGGGTAAGAAGGTGTGAGGTCTCCTCTACCGTATGCGCTGTGGGGCTGACAGAGGCTGTCCTCACCCAGCTGCTCCCCCTGGTAGTTTACACTGAACTCCCCAGACACTTAGCTGGGCCACCTTCCTCCATGGCCGGGCTTTAAGGATGAGTGCAGGATGCCTTTCAGCATCCCCATACCGAACCTGGGGCAGATGTGGGTCCTCCCACTGCCTCACCCTGACCTTGTGGGCTGCAGGGCGCAGCCCCACTAGAGTTCGTCTAGCCCAGCACAGGCCTGACTGCATGCCCTGCTCAGGGAGTCCATTCCAGAACTCATTAACACATCTCTGGTAAATCTTTCATGCCTTTGCTATTGCTACCAGGAACTAGTGTTTCCACTGAAGCGCATGGACATTTTGAGATGGAGGTTGAAAAAAAATCTGGGACTGTCACTGTACTTTAATTGCTGCTAATTTGCAATCCAACCCAGAATCTGGAAACAAAATGAAACACCTATAAGACACCTGAGATTAAATGACAATTCAGGTTGTGTATCAAATATTTGCTGTGTTCCGACACGTGAGGTGACATCTTGCAAGTTCCCTGTCATTACGAGCGCCATCCTTTGCACAAAAAAGTGGCAAAATACAAATCTTTGTGATGTATTTGCAATGGACAATTTGCAATTTGACAGATGTCATCAGGGTAAAAAGACTGATTAGAGAAATTGTGGAGAATTCAGAGAGTCACTTTCTCCATGTATTCAGCACTGAAAGCAATGACATTGCAACAGCATGTAGCTTCAGTCTAAAACACCAACCAATAAAAATCTTTGTCCCTCAGAAGGTGATGGGGACCAAGATGTGTAAGAGGTAGGCAGTGGCCAAATCCCAGTATTAAAATACCTAAATGGTCTCATTTTTCAATGTTTGGCAATGCCCATGGGTTTAAGATCTACAGATACAGAGAAGCCAGGGGAATGCGGGCACAATGGCCTCCAAAAACTCCAGAATACCTCCTAATTTTTGCTTAAAGTAACACAAACCACAGACTGTCAGCAGCTAATGAAGTAACAATAAAGCCTGGGCAGGGTCTTTGGATATTTTGTACTGTACAGGTGGAGTTTCAGACTCTGAAGTCCTTACAATCCACTGAAAAATTATGAAGTGCAAGCAAAAGTAGAAAAACAAATATGTATAAACTTTTATCTCAACATGAGCGGCTGAATCTGCCTTTCTGTGAAAGCACTAGGAGGGAAAACCTAAAAATACTTACTTAGCAGCAGCTCTTCTTGTTTTCTTTTTTGGTAGTCCTACAGCAATCAGTTCCCCTTCTTCCTTTTCTTCTTCCTCCTCCTCCTTCTCCATAGCAACATCATTCACCTCTTCACCAGGTATTTCTTTTGCTGCTACTGCACTGCTAGTTTTCTTTCTAAGATCCTGAGATGGAGCCACTAACGAATCTGCTGGGTAGTACTCGTTCCTTTTCAAGAAAAAAAAAAAGTAAGCAAGCAGCATGGCATGTTTTAGGGTTTCAGGGCAAGAACAACTTAAAACTCCACAATCCACCAGTCTCATCATTAAAAGCACCATGTCCTGGGACACTGTATGGCTAGAAGTTCCCAAAGCAGTGTGTTTCAGCAAGAATATGCTGCTCTGCCCACGAGGTGCAGAGACTAAGGCAGTGACCAAATACACTAAAGGGGGTGGTAGGTACCTGGTAGAGAGGAGACACATGCATCACTGAATAACTAGAGGTCTGTGAAGAGGTTTTGTGGAGGGCACGGGGGTTGTGTTTGCTTGAGTGAGAAGGCGAACAGCAAGTATGGCAGTGTGAGAGTAAGGAAACTAACGTGCTACAGTATGGTTCAATTTTTCCAGCAAGGCAAGCAAAACATAAGTTTTCTAATCGCAGAAAAGGAGTATCAGAAGCCTTTCCCTGCCATGAGATCACATCTACCCCATGTGCATCACACGGTATGTGCACACATGCAAGCATACCACCGCTCTCCCTCCAGCAGCAGCAAACTGAGTAAGCCTAACAAACCCAGGATCTTCCCCATGTTAGGGGAAAATACTTTGGTCTCTGTGACTCCAAATTAAAATGGATTTTCACTTTTTAAAAACGGAACTTTATTCCCACTGAAATCACTCCCTAATAGAGTAATGAGGCTGTGACAATGGCAAGCCACCAAGCAGCAGACACATACTGCCAGGTTCATTTCAGCCTGCTTCTTGTGTGATGCTTCTAACAGAATCCACTTTTAAATCCAACGGTTATCTTAACTGGAAACAGACATCCCGCCAGCCAGGCATTCAGGAAGCAGAAATCTGTAATGGCATAGCCACAGCCTTAAAGCTCAGCAACACACTGAAAGCTACGTGCCCTCTCAACTGAAACTTTCACTTACCTAATAAATCTCAAAAGAAGCGGGGAAAGTTCCCTTGACCTAGGCTCCACTCTGTCTGGAAACTTATCTAGTGCTTTCCACAGTAGAAAACGGAAGTTCGTGTGGTCCAGCCGCTCGCTGCAATCGGTTCTAGTCCTCAGATGCTCCAGGAAGACTGTCCACACCTCTCCTTCTGGCATCTTCTCGCTTTCTGTTTCAGCAATGCTTTCGTCCTGTTCATCTAGTTCATTTTGCAGCTCCATTTCTATAGAACAGACGAAGAAAATCTCTTCAGGTCACTTCATAATTGCCAGTAGCACGGGATCAGCCCCCAAGACAGAAGTAACACTTTTGGCGACGTGTACCTGTTTAGGCAATTATACTGAACACTGAGCTGGAAGACCCGCATTGCTCTGAGCGTTCTAGGACACCTCACAGCCCTGACACACCGCAGTCACGCTCAGTTGTCTTGAGTAACAGGTAAGTCCACAAAGGGCCAAGTGCTCATGGCTCTATCGTGAAAGCAGACTCCATCCACCTACAGGCAAGCCTCAAGAGCACACCCAAGAAAGACACCGTTTGCAGGAATTCCACTGAATCTATGGAGCAGAAAGACCGTCAGCCCCATTATACAGGTTTTGCCATTGCTCCTGATCCTAAACGGAGCCAGACTTATGCAGGGATGGAACTGCTGTATGGCTTCCCGCAACCTGCAACTCCCTCCTCTAATGCAGGGGCCTTTCCTATCTACTTCTTGGTATTCGGGCCAGGGGGAGACCCAGTTTTCTCCCAAGTCTCTCCACTCCTGCCCTGGACACGATGCTGGCAGTCAAGAGCCCTGCTTCTGATGGGATGAATTCTCCCATCACACCTAAGTTTGGGGCACATAAAAACACAGTCATGTCACTCATGGTTCCTACCCTAACAACGTTCAGGAGCTGTGACTTACCAGCACAGGTAGCAGCCCTCTCCAGATGTTCATATAAGACCTTCCAGAACTGTTTATTCTCCATTTCCTTTGCATGAGAGCTAACAAAGCATAAAACCAACATGAAATTAAAAGGAAAACAAAGCAAGCCATGCGTCACTAGGCAAGTCAACAACTAACATGGCCAGAGGCTTCGATCGCTGCTTTAATGTGGGTGTCCGAAGACAGGACATCTGCACGATACAGCTGTAGCACTTCCTTGCCTTTACTCGTGGATCCCAAGTGTCAACTGTTATTAAAATAATCTGGTTGTATCTCATGACTTCAAATGAACTCAAATTGAGTAGAAATGTTCTCAAGCTTTCTACCGACTTCTGTACAGTAACATCACATAGAACCAAAGGAAGAATTAGCATGGACATATCTTTTGAAGACTGGTTTAATATTTTTTATTAATTCACTAGTTTGAAGGGGAAAATCCTATCCTTTTTAATCATACAACAGAGGGGAAAAAAACAAGAAGATAGAGTCGTGCTGAAAGCAGACACTGATTTCGGTATTTAGCTCAGCTGTCACCATGGTAAGTCTTCCCTATTCTTTAGCAGGATTTAAAGGTTTTCCAGTAGGGACAGAAAAGTCAGAGATGGGGAAACTGAGAGGGACTTCTTGATCCTTTAAGCATTTGTGAAACACTGACCAAATCCTGCTACCTTTGGCTCAAAACTCTGATGTTAGCTGTGTTGCAAATTCCCTTTAATAGTAATAAAATCAGAAACTAAGTTAAAAAGAGTCTACACAGGTTGTGATTTGAGATCACATCTGTTTCAGATTGCACTTGAAGGTTTGCATGCACAGATCTCACCAAACTGGAGATTTTTACCTCAGCTTTTGTTCACAGAATAACAGAAGGAACGTTCTGCGAGACAACGACAGATTGCAGCATCCAACCGCATATACTCACGTTATGAGTTCAATTACAGGATCCCAGAGAGGGCTGAAGTTAATATAAAGCATTCCCAGTAAATACCGAAGAGGCACCTAGAATGACACACAATACCATCTTGTTGAGACGTAAAAACCAATAGTTAAAAGACCAACCAGCCCCCTCTAACCTTTTTCCTCCCAAAGAGGAAACTTTGCTCGAGGAAGTTCTCAGTAACGAAGCAAGTCACACACATCATCATTCCTTGTCTCACAGCTGCATGAGGAAATCCGGAGCTCGTTTACTGTAAGCTGCTCCGAGATCTAGTCACCATCCCAACACAGCATGAATGTGCAAAAACCAGTTCAGCACAGCAATCTGGATGTTCCTGCCTCCCACTTGAACATCAGGGCTGCCACAGCAGCCTTAGGGCCCCGGGAAGAGGAAAGGTTGCCCTGAGGAGTCTTCATTGCACTAGGCCTAGAGGCATGTCCTCTGCACTGGCTCCTTGCTGACCTGCATGCAGTAGGACTGACCTACAGTTCTTCCTCACAGGAGCTTACACGTCAAGGTAAGAAAAATTATATAGGTACAGCAACAGCCAGAAAAATAATAATAAAACACCCAACCCTCCCACCATATCCATGATTAACTAGTAAAATTGTGACCTTTCCAACACAGAGAAAGCAAGGTCCCCTTTTGCTCTGCAGCAGAGAAGGTTCAACAGCCACAGGCACGCAAGATTTTCACCCTGCAGCAGATCCAGAAGCCCGGCTCTCCAACGGCCACCGTGACTCCTACCTACGTTCAACCGCGCTGTGGGTAAGGCAAGGTCACGAACTGACATTTGCCCATGACTCACTTCTCCCTGGATTCATCTGCCTTCCTTTCTGTGATATCAAAACCTGACTGCTCTGGCTGCGGGACGTTTATCTGGATACCACTGTCGTTCTACTAAATAGCCAAGAGAAGACAATAGTCTCAAGGACAATGGGAGCTGTGATCCCTACTAACAACTAAGTTTTCTAAAAATCTAATCTGGGAGCTAATTGATTTTTTGATGAACTCCTACTAAAACCTCTGCGATCCATGTGATGGAATAAGAACGTTCTCTTGGAATAAAGGAGTGACAACTGCTTTTTGACAACAACTACTTACCTCCTGCAAAGACCCACTTGGAGCTGCAGACCGCACTATATCGCATCTTAGTTTCCTCAAATGGAGGAGTTTCTCTCTGTAATCATTCACTGTTGCTGGCACAAGTTCTGCCTGGAGCAATATGGCAAACAGTGGCTGCAGTTCCCCTGTGCCATCACCCTGAACAAACAAGTGACATGCCTTTTGTTAGAGTAGCCTTTTCTCACCGAAAGGGATTTCAACAAAACTACACAGAGTGCCAGCCGTTTCTGGACCAAAGTCCAGAGACTTGCTCTGGTTTCCACCACGTAAGCATCAAAACTCACACATCTGAAAACATCAGGAGGCAGGGGGACAAAGAGAGAAAACTGGAATGTGAAAGCACAAGAGCAGAGGACAACCTCTCCCAGACACATGCTTTGTTTCTGCAAAGCAGAAAACAGATCACACACAACATCAAACACAGATGGCTTTGAAATGTTAACTTGCAGCCCTACCTCAATCTGGGTAGAAGGTAGATTCTCGAAATGGTTTAGAATTCGGACAGTCAATAGCCGGACCTATCCAAAGGAGAAAGGTGTCAGAAGCGTGTTGGAGAATGCAGGCACGTACACACCTACACAGAGGTTAACGTTATGCACAGAAGGGTGATTTCTCTAGGCTCCTCCTGGAGCTGAGAAACGGAGGAGCTCCTGTAAATCTAGCAGGCATTTCAAAATGAATACATTAGGCTCCTGCTCCGATTCACCTCTAGGGAAGAGGCAAACCTCCGAGGGCTAAAACTTAACCTCCATAACTCATGACCTGTGGCAGCCTCTTAGAAATGGACACAGTCCTAAACACATACTGAGGAAGTAATTGCTTTACATAGTCTCCTGCTTCTCCTTTAGTCTTTGCAATTTAAATAACCTGAGTTAAATGACATTGTTAAAATACAAATCACCTTGGATGTGCTAGGAAAGCAGATTACCTTGGAAATGCCAGTGGAAATATTAGGGTGCAACTTCTCAAACAAGTCCATTAGGTTCCCTTGGGAAAGGGGATCCTGGCAGCCACACAATACCAGTCTCGTGTAATAGAGATCAGCTAGCAGCAACGCAGAGGGGTCTGAAGGGAAAGTGCTAAAACAAGGGAGTGTTTTGTCAGCATACAGAGAGCACTGCGACAATACGGACATTTGAAAATATGGCAGTAGGATGATAACAATACTAAGGGAAAATTCCACATGACTCAGACTCTGCTGGCACCAACAGGCCTGTGAAATCAGACTTCACCAGCACGCTGGCTTACAGTCTCAAACCCCAATTGCCTACAACAATACAAAAGAGGAATCTCATGCCTCTGGGGCTAACGGGGCTTGTCAAGCTGGGGCTAGCAGGCTGAACCCAGCCCCCCTGGCTGCAAACAAATCTGCATAGGTCAGACAAGGGCTGCTGCTACTGCTCAGGTACCCAGTCAGTGATCAACTTCAACAGAAAAATAACCCAGGCTTAGGTGAGACGCCAGGAATCCCGCCCACCCACAGGGAAACCTCCCTTTGCTACCTCACATCCCTTGCTCTAAGCAGGTTTCACACCCCTCAGCCCAAAGCTGGCAGAAAAGCACTAGACTGAAGCTCCCTGCCAAGACTTCCTGCCTGATCCAGGCAAGCTGTTTCATCCTTGTCATGCCTCAGACACGGGCACCATGATTTCCTAACTGAGGAGGATGTTTTCAAGCTCAAGCCACCAAAGACTTGGAGACGCTCCAGCCCAACAGCGATGGGAGATGACAAGCTCAGCAGGATCTGCTGGAGAGAGATCAAGTCTCTCTCAACCCCTCCAGCCACTCAGCGCGCTAATTGTAAGTAGAATAGAATTACAATAAACAAAACGGAGCATACAAAACCTCCTCCCACTGTGGAGCAGACACACACACACGGGTACGTAAGGACATGGTGGAATTCCAACACCACCAGTGGACTGCAGAAGTTGAGGCTTTGGACACAACTCAGAAAGCACTGTTTCTCTTATCATTGTAATGTAACGCACAAGTACTAAGTGCAGCACTCCTAGGTAAAACTAGAACCAACTTACTTGTCACACTACCCTGCAGCTGTCTAAGAAAGCTTCAGTTTGCAGAGAAAATGTCACTGAACAGGCACTACATCTACCTGGTTCTCCAAACAAACAGTGCCTACAAGACTGATACCTTACATAAGCACAACACTGAAGCAACACGCCAGCGTAACAGAACAGGCACCACACAAAGAGGCATTTAACAAGCCCCTGCATAAAGGCAAAGTCAACTCTTTGCCATATCAAGAAGGATCACGGAACAGGCAGAGTTTACTTACGTCACCAAGTTCTTGACACGCTCCACAGGTAACAAATGGAGTATTTCAGAAGACTCCACCAAACTAAGAAGAGTACTTACAGCTTGGCAGGCCACAAACAGGCTTCCTGGAGCAAAGAGAGAACAAGAACAGTCTGTATATTTACTCAGCTCTCAATGACTTGTGTTTTTATGCTGCTTGCCTATTCTGAAATGGCTGGAGTCACAGAAACAGGGTAATATATGGATCCTATAACCAGCATGTGTATTTTCTAGCCATTACCATAACCCACAAAGGAAATGCTGCTCTGGTTATCAAAGGAACCAGCCACGGTGGCTCCAGCGAGCCAGCATGAAAAGGTGTGAGCAGCTCCAGTTCATATCTATTTCCATCACACCCACATACACAGGGAGCAGAGATCTGGACCTAAACACTGTTGCAGGAGCCTTGGACAGCTCTGTGCCAAAGACTGCACGCAGAACTGAAGAAATGCTGCTCAAATGGCTGTGAACGCAGCAGAAGAGATGCAAAAATAAACACAGATGCTACCACACAGGTGCCTATAAACTCTGGCACTTCGTCAATGCACTACTGTATCTTCAAAGCCATTCCATGCAATTAAAGACTATTTGTAAATGAGTAGAAAGTGTTTTGCTGAATTTTGTTACAGCAATCCTGTCTCTTTACTAAACCTCTCAGCCTCCTTTAGTGATGGAGAGTTTCCCAGAAGCCCTTCCAGGCAAGAAAGGGGAAGGGCAATTCCTTCCCCCTGACACTCCCAAGTTAGCAAGTAAGTCGTTTAAAAAGAAGGGGAAGCAAGCATTCATTTCCCTTTTATCCCTTTGAAAACATCCCTTTGCTTAATTCCCCAGGCATGTGCGGAATCTTGCTCACCACTAACCTCCACAAGGAGCTACTCAAAGAGAGAAGAAACAGCAAGTAATGGCAGGATGAACCTTTCTGCATCTATCGGGTTCCCAAACTGTAATCTGCATACAGCTGTAGCAGTACAGCTATGCTGGACAAAGCAGCTCCCCCCGGCTACAGACACACCTGTATGATCAACAGGGTAAGCACTTCCATACAGGTGGTTACCCCTGCACAGCTGCCAGGTGTAGCTTACTTGCCCAGAGATGCTGTAGATGCCCCATCCCTGGCAGTGTTCAAGGCCAGGCTGGATGAGGCTTTGAGCAACCTGCCCTAGTGGAGGGTGTCCCTGCCCATGGCAGGGGGGTTGGATCTTTAAGGTCCCTTCCAACCCAAACCATTCCAGGATTTGGACTGTTGTTCTGTCGCAGCTCACAAGCCAGCTTCCCTGCACTCCACAGCAACTGGAGGAAAACACCCAGTTCTGGGACGTGCACTTTGCTTCAGGCCTCACGAGGCCAGGCAGGTCGCAGAGGGAGCACAGGGCTGGGGCATCCTGGTAGGTGGTGAAGGAATTGTAGAGATCACAGAGCTGGAAAGAATGCCGAAGGATGAAGTGACGAGGAACCCTAGTTCAGGAAGAGTGTGAGGAAAATAAGCAAAGAAGTTAGAATGGACAACAGGAGGCAGGAATGTAGGACTGAGGTTGTCTTTGTCTTCTCTTCTGGGCAAAGGAAGAAAGAGCAACGTGCCTCTTGCATACACAGAGAGCTGGCGCAGAGCTCTATTGCCACCAAAGATGAGACACCAGGAGTGCAGGTATTCTTTATTAAGAGTATATTGCCACTAAAATAATCACGACATGATACAAACCCTGCAAAGAGGATAGAAGAAAGGGCTAAATTAAAAAGGACCATGCTTGACAAAGACTAGAGAAGAAAAAGCAACAGCCTGTTGGTGGATTCATTTAGGAATGTTAAGAAAGGGATTATAAAGGGAAAAGGTCAGACTCTAGACAAGCCCTTTCAAACCAAGAAACGATGAACACTGAACTTAATACTTTGGCACAAGACCAAATACTTGCAATCCCCATGAGTAACAACCGCCCTGCCCAACGTGAACTCAGTTGAAACCCTTTTTTTCTGGCCAGAGAAGATATCCAGCGACAACCCATGCCTGGAGGAAAGATGCAGCATTTTAGAATTAGTGCTGTCACTTAAGTCATAGATGGTAATGTCCCAGACTTTGCACTATAGGCCTGGAATAGTCTCGCTGGAGCTTGTGAATCAACAGTCTCTCCTTCACTTGACTGCTTCAGCCTGGATCTGGTTGAGATTGATTTCTCTCCTCTTTTTTTTTTTTTTTCTCAGTTTCCTCTTTTCTTTCCCAATTATCTCTGTCCTCCGCTTTGCAGAACACCTGCGGCCCCATTATTATCAACAGCAGATGCAGAACCGTTTCATCCCATGTGTTCAATTGTCTTTCCTCCCAAGCTTTGCTTTTCTAGTTTTACTTGAGCTGCTCAATAAATCTGGATACAAAGCTACTGCTATTCATTTTCATGTTTTGTGTCATCAGAAAAACTGCTTTTTTTTTTATATATGTATCAACAAAAAGGAAATAAGCATAACTGACCTTTGCAGAGGCTTCCTTTGTCAATGGCTGTGAAGAGAGAGTCTATAAAACTTGTCACGTGGGGCAGAATGTTTTCTTTGTCCATTGGCCTGTCCAAAATAAATGGGAAGAGTTTATTCTCTGTGTTACACTGACACCTACACACACGAAAGCTTTCTTTCACATCTATCTAGTATTAAATTACAGATAGCTCACTCCAAGTTTGAGACCAGCAGCAATTTTTGCTCTCTCTGATTCACAATTTAAGTTGCAGCATTCTTTGCTCCTTCTTTCCAACTATTCCTTCCATACAAAAACATCGGTATTACTGAAAGAAACACTGTCCAGAGAGGATGGTGTTGAAAACACAGAAATGGAAATGTGTCTAGAACATCTCCATGTACTAGAGTACTAGATTTAGGGAGTAGGCAATCAAGAAACTGACACGCTATTCCTGACTTTAGATTAGGCTCATGGCATTTCCACACAGCATTTTTTCACCTTCTAACCCAGATTTCCCCAAACTCGGGTTAGTAATTATTGTCCTTCATTAGTAAAATGATTTCTGACAGGTAGTGAACCAGACAGTATTACAGAAATACATGACAACAGCGCATAAGAACATCCCTTACCTAATATGTGGCAGTACAACCAAGGCCACCCAAGGCTGTGAAAGGTCAGTGATGTCTTCCTTCTCTGGTAAATGGATTAAAGACAGCACATGGTCCAACACTGGTACTTCTGCTCTTCCTCCTTGTCTTTTACTTGTTTGCTGCCTTGTATTACAGCTAAAAATAAAACCAAACATTTTAGTAAGTCAACGCTGTTTATCAGAGATTCTTCCTTTTCCTCCCACGATACTACATTTGCTAGGTCTAGCAAAAAAGACTTGGACAACCCAAGGGATTTTTTTTTCCTTTTAATGCCCTCCACAACACAAAATATCATCTATTCATGCACAAAAGACAGCCCACAAGAAATGTCAGGTCTTTATTTCAAGTTCAAATAATATTCTTAGAAGGAAAGGCAGTAATTCTCAGTTGGATGCCCTCACAACTGAGACACAGAGCCTCTAGGAGCACCTGAGAGTCGTCTCTGTGACTGTTGTTAATAAACCATCATCACACTGACACTGACAAACAGATGACAGAAAACAACCAGAGAGGTAAAAATTCGTGGACTTAAAAGAAGTGGCAATCTGAGCTCAAATCAACAATCCTATCTGCAGGCAGACAGGGTTGACACCATACTGGAACATATGGGCAGGAGTACTTCCCACCCCATGGACAGCAATCTTCCCACTGCCCTAGCGCTTGCAAGACCACAGTTAGAAGGCTGCATCGGCTCCACCCTTCAAGAAATACAGAAGCTAACAAAAAGACAGCGTCAAGAATCATTGGAAGTTTAAGAAACAAAATTCATGAGATAAACCTTAAGGAATTAGGACTGTTGGTCCAGAGAAAAGATTTCAGATGTTTCTGATCAAAGCCTATTATTTGTAAAAGCTGGATGCAAAGAGTAAGAAATAATCTGCTCTTTATGTTCCCTGCAGATAAACAACCATGAATTTAAACTGCAGTAAAGGAAGTTTAGTTCATACAATGAGGACTGGGGGGAAAAAAACCACGAAAACTAAAAACCAAGCACCTGTGTAACCATAAAGATACCAAAGTACTAGCACAGACTGCCAGGGGCAGCTTGGGAATCTCCAGAATTGGAGTATTTAACAACAATTTGGTCAGACATCCTTCACGACTTGTTAATTCCATCCTAGGTAGGAGATGGAGTATGCAACTCTCCAGATGTCTCCTATCCCTAATTTCTACCACTGGCATTGCAGGAGCACAAAAAAAAGTCATCTCAGCTGTGTAATCCGTACCACTGAAAATCCAGAGATCAACAGACAAAAAAACTAAAGGGAAGAAATGCAAACTTAATTATTGTTACTCAACTTTCTGTTCTAAACCCTAATGCCTCCACTGTATTAAATAAAGATAGGAAAAACCCACAGTGGATTGCTTTTAGGAAAGATAAAAGATAAAACCTTACATAAAAGGCAGTGCAAGTCACCACTCCGCAGGGAAAAGTTTTGAATTATCTGAGCTAGAGTGATTAGAACAATCCTTGCCAGTAGATTAGCAACGGTCATTCTGCTCGACAGTGGTTACCCCAAACCTTTACAAAGAGGCTGCAGAGGGAAAGCAACTACTTCATTGCAACAAAGCTAGCTTTGCAACCAGAAGCTGCCAAGCTGTGCCAGCTCAGAGCTGCATCTGCCTTAATTACATGGCCTTTGGTACCCAGCTGCGCTCTACGGTAAGACCACAGTGCTGCTGCCAGGAAAGCTCCTGGACAGGATGTGTGCGTACGGGGAAGAAAGATGGGGCACAGGCAGGAGGTTAGTAACGATGAGAACTTGGACTGCAGCACGCACTACAAAGATAATGCAGCGCCCATCTTGGCGTAACAAATCCCCATCACACACCTACGGCTGCACTCGCTCGTCTTTTTGTATCCGTGATAACCTTTGCAGAGCAGCATCTCTTCTCAAATAGTCTCAGAAAGAAAAATGAGATCCTGCTGGGTCACTTGGTCTGCAAATATGCCAGCAATGGTGCCATTTACACAAATTCGACAAAATATCGGGGGGGGGGGGGGGGGGGCAGCTCTTACGTAGCTCTGCACTGCCCCCAGGCCTGCAGCCATGCAGACACAGCCACTGCTTGTTAAGCCTGAGAAGCCTCACCTGATGGATGATTCAGAGAAAATGAGAGGATACTTTTCAAATGCCATTGAACCAATGGTAGGCGGCTCTGCTTTCACCAGAATGAGTTTAGCCAGAATTGCCATCACCTCATCCTTTGTGAGGGCATCTGTGCCAGAGAAGCAATGCTCGATGTACTCCAGAAAGCACGGAAGAAAATGCTGAAGAAACACACACACAAAAAAAAAAGGTCAACGACTGGTAAGTCTCTTTAATCATGCTCAAATCCACAAAATACACACAACACTAGGCCCAAAGGAATCCAAACACTCACAAATGAGTCAGCAAAGCACCAGACTCATCAGTCCTAGTGCCTCAAGTCACCAGCACACAGACATCCTCTTACGCCAGCAGAAACAGTGATTTGATGTAAAAACTCAGTTTTCCCCACATCCAGTCTCATCGTGACATTCCAGATCCCACACTTCACTTTCACCTCCCACTGTTTAATTAATTTGATTCCCCCAGATCACCAGTTCCTGACCTGGCCTATCAGACATCCCTTATTCTTCATTTCTGCCTACCTTCTCCAGAACTCCTCCTCTTCACCCCATCCATAAGCAGCCCACCCTTTTAACTCCCAACAGACAGGCTGCTTTTTGTGAGTAGACGCCTGCCACCTTCCCCAACCTGCACGCCATCACCAAACTTCAACACAATGGAATACGTAATCCCTTTCATTCTTATCAGATCATGCCAGAAGTTTAAATAAACATCATGTCAACACACAACAATGCTCCCCCGTGCAAGGCAGGTAAATATTCTGTGGACTTCCCAGTTGTTCCCTTTGACAACAGAAATAAAATGCACACAAGCTTTGACCCACCCTCTCAAATTGCTTCATTGTGAACATCGCTTCGGAGAAGTCCAAAAGAAAATGCCTTTCAAATCCACTTGCAAATACCTGCAAGATGCAAACGAAAGGTTGACGGGAACACATTAATGAGAGACGTTTCACAGTCAACTCTCCCTTACGCCTGGGATATTTTTTCTGGTTTATGCATCAACCGTGCTTTGAACTCTGAGACACCCAGCCCGGCTCTCTGCTGACAGCTAGCAGGGCTTGGTAGTTCAGGCACACACCGCAATACTGTTTCCAGTGACAGCTCAGGTATAGAAAAGCACAGTCCCTTTTAAACAAACCTTGCTGACACAACCCTTTTAAACAAACGCTGCTGGATCCAAGCTGGCTCTGTGCAAAGACAGAGCTGGTGTCTCTTTAGTGTGATGTGGAAAACGTTAAGCTGAAAGTTCTAGGACTGCAGCATAGACACAGCAACTGTTAGGAAAAAGCTTCGGCCCAAAAAAGTCTCACAACTGAGCTTTTTTCCTGTGCAGCAGGTTGCAGAAAGTTTACCATCTCATGGGCAGAGCCAACCTCTGTGCTTCTGAAGGACCCAAGATAGGAACAGTCCTTTGAGATACCCAGGACCACTGCTCCTTAACGCCGAGATGTACAACATCTCGATACACACCCAGATCTTCCTTTCCCAGACCCTTCACAAGGCAAGGACAGCTTTAAGACTCCTCCAGTTTAACAGAAGCCCACACAAATATCCTCAATTGTTTGAAGGACCGTATGTCCTGAGCAAAACTGGACTCACGCCTCAGGCAGAACCAGTCTTACTTCAACACAAGGTAACTTTTTCATTAAGTCCAGCTGACTGACCTGCTTTATAGTCTGAGGCTGAACATGTCCCTTCTCTCTCCTCCTTCCTTTCTCTACAGAGGCTGTAAGTGTTTGAATCAGACCCTGGTTTTCATTGCAAAGATGTCTGCCAATGGCACTGCTATACTGACTGTCTGTGCATGATTGTCAAGGAGTCCCAAGACCTCAGCAGGCACAGCATCTCCTTTACCTGTGCAAGAAGGCTAAAGGGAACCTTATAGTATATTTCCCAGCCTGAAACGAGCCTGCTCTAGGGAACTTGAAGTCTGTAAGCAGCAGATCTTGTTACCTTCTCAATAGCTTCCCTGGTCAAAGAATCAGGCAAGAAAACATTCTCAGCCAGCAGGAATGCAGAAAGGGTGTTGAGCAGGGTCTTGCGGCAAGATGGCGAGAGATGTGGAGTTTGTAACATTTTTATTAAAATCTGAAATGAAAGAGAACGCTGATATTCATCTATAAAGATAGTGATTGTCTGGTCTGAATGATGTGGACAGTCCCCAGAGCAGGACGGCACGGTGTTCTAGGCTTCAGCCCACAGAAACAGTCCTATTTAAGTTTGAAGGCACTAAACCTACATTTGAACCCAATGGGGTCAAATGTATAGAATCTGGTAGAACTGCTCTACCACTGATCTGGGGGTGTAGGTCTCCTCCACAGTAGCAGAAACTGTCCTCTAGAAGCAGCAGCCCACCTTCCCCTTTCTCCTTTAAGGGAGGACTACACCAGCATTAGACCGTAGAGGTAAATTCTCATGGGATTGGAGAGGCAGCAATACAAAATAAACGTCTCTGTTCACTCAAATCCTAAGCCCAGTGAGGCATCAGAAACGTGTGAGTGCTTCAGCTGACCATCTCTTCCACATTCAATTGATACTTCTCTGGCACATCAGCCAAAATGATGGTCTGACCTACCTGACAGACGTCTTCAGGCAGTGAGATTTTGGATCCATTTGCATGTTCCACTAGGATCAGATAAGCTTGCAGAACCCTTTCCATCTGCTCTGAAGCCATACAGCAGTTGGCCTCTGTTATTCTCCTCTGCAAGTCTAAGAGTGACTCCTGTTTAAATGAAAAAGGAAAGCAAAGTGTTTCAGAGAAATGACCGGATCCTGTTTCACTTACTCCTACCTGAAAGGCATTCTAAAGAATCATTATGCTAATGGGATGCTGAGATTATTCATATCATCTACATTATACAGACAATGCAGCTGCTCTGGATCACTCCCATTAGTGTTCCTTTCTACTCAGAGGATATAAACTCCCATCCTTGATCCTATAAATTGCCCAATTTAGAGAGCTATCATAGACTACGTGAACATTTCCCTCTGAGCAAGATACCACCATGAAACCACAGATTGCCAGGGTGAAAAAATAAAACCTCATTAAAAATCAAGGGAATTATGTCACCAATTTCCAAGATTTCATCACAACTGCAGATGCTGAATGATTCGGATCGCAGGAATACAAAACATCCAGTGGCAAACAATCCTGAAGCCAACGACAGTCAGGTAATCGCTGGTGTCGTACTGGGTGGAGTGGGAGGAACAGGATGGGATGGGATTTTCTGGGTAACTATGGATAGTCATAGGGAGATGCAAGAAGGAATAAACAGAACTATTCACCCACGCTGGAAGGACTGCCCTGAAGCTGACGTGTACCATTTCCTCCAGTTTCCCATTTTGCCCCTCTGAGGAGCACAACTGACACGGACTATGTTATCAGTTGCAAGAGGTTTCAATCCCCCTTAGCAAATCCCAATCACTAGTAAGAAAACACCTAAACGTTACTCACGTAAGTAAAACACACTTGCCAGGCCCTTGCTCATTATTCTACATCACCTTGACTCAACACAGCACACCCCACAGCCCTCAGCTGCGCTCCCTCAGACCTCAGGGTAGCCCCCAAGCAGCAACACTCCAACACCTGGACTGAAAACACCCTGATTTTCAGTACTTGGCTCTGAGGCTTAAACTTGGCTCTCCAGGTTCAGTCCCGGCCTTTGCTGTAAAGAGCGCTGCATGGCAAAAAGCTTCCCCTTTCCTGTCACAAGGTGGTTCTGGAACCACCAGCATACCTAGTTCAGCAGTATAAACCAAGCCCCAGCATTCCCACCCCAGCAAAGGGTCTGTGATGCCTGGAAAGGCAGATCCTACAAACAAACCCTCCTTGTCCAGCCATGGGACCGAGCTCCAAGTCTCACTCGCAGGCAGCAGTTCCGTTCTCACACACAGCACAGCCACCCAGGTCACTCGCAACTTACGAAAGAAGGGTGCACATGACACTGTACTTAGCGTTTCCAAAGCAGGAAAACACAGTTCTGGTCTGATTAAACCCAAACACTTTTCTTGATAAGGGCATGGGGTTTTTCAGTCTCTCGTGAATAAAAAAGAAGAAAAAAAAATGCAGTGTACCTCCATGCACTTGAAGACCATGTCAAAGTGCTCCTTATGGATATGCACTACCGCTGATTTGATCATCTGCTCAAAGGCTTCTCCCACAGTTACCCACGGTAGTTCAATTTCTTCTTCAGTAACAGGCCCCAGCTTTAAGAGAATTAACTTCATAGCCTGCACAGGGAAAGAGCACATCATGTCTTTATACTGAGAAAATAAATCTAGCTATCCTAAAATTAATTAGTGCAAGATACTGCTTAAGTATTCCAGTGATCTCGGTTCTTTCTAGAATGACTGCAGGGGGGAAAAAAGGTTATCACTTAAAATCTGAAGTATGGGCAAGCAGTACCATTGTGATACAGAGGAATACTGCACGGGAATTACTGAGAACAGCCTTCCTATCTCAAAGAGTATTCTTAGAAGGCAGCTTTCACATCCTATTAAGTAATGAACAGCGTTCTTATCGCCAGGGATCCACTGAGGTGAGCAAGACAACTCTCAGTGGTTTCACGGAGCACCGCCTAAGGCTCCATTCCAGCAACATTTAAACCAGCAATCTTGGCTTGTCTTTACCATCTCTGCACAAGAGTGGAACATGTTTCGAACACCCTTGCACATCTCAAACAGCAGCTGTCCTACACCTTCCACCTTCTCGGGGTGCTCCTCCAGGTCATGGAGCATTAAATTGAAGATTGCATTTTTATCAGAAACCTGCAAAACAGAAGGAGAGAAAAAAAAGAGTTATCTTCCACTCAGAGCTGCCAGATGGATAGAGGCAATTAAATGGCTCCACAGCACCACGCTGCTCTCCTAATCCTGCCTTCCCACAACAGCTCAAACTTATTACTTCTGCAACCACACAAGAAAATTGAAAGGAGAAAAAAATTATCAACTACTCAGTTACTACAGACGCCCCACCCCAAGCTGCACACAGGTCCACTGAGGTCACTGCAGCTGAAATATGTGGGTTTGATTATCCTTATGATTTCAGAGTGTGCATAAACGCACCATTAAATGGGTCCCAACTGAAATACAAAGGTCGCTGCACCGGTCTGGAAAGAGACATGTATCAGCTGAACACAGAATCCGGTCACCCAAAACTATAACTACACTTGGGCATGCTGCAAGGACTTCTGGCCCAAGATTTTAAACCCCTCCACTTCTGGGCATCTGACTTGAAGTTCAGCAATTTCTGAAAACAACCAATCAAACAAACGTGCTTTATTAAGATCTCTCAACTCCGGACAAAAATGAGGACACTCAAACTCCCTAGCCAGTCTCAGGAATCCTGACTTTTGTATATTTTCGCTAAATAAACCCCAAAAACTAACACTTCCTTTCCTTACTCCACAAAAGGCTGCTGTCTGATCTTGACTGATCTGCCTGGGAATGTTATAAACTGTGATTTTCAGGAGTGCAAAAGGGTTGTCTCAAGAATTTCAGTTCTACAAAGGCCTTAAAGCATTAGTGAAGATGACAGTGAGCAAATGTGCTTTTACAAATTAAAGCCTCCCTTTTGCAAGATTACCTTACTATTTCCAGTCATTTTAGATAAACCAACCACAGACATCTGGTTAACTGCTCTTAAAATAGAGAGTTCAAAGGCCTCTATTTCTATTTGCCACTGCTGATACGAAGGGCGTGACACTCTCAGTAAAATACTCATTAAAAACGACAACTCAGGACATGCTGAATGTCAGTTCAGGCCTTGTTAACCCTTCATTGGAGAACACCTAGCATGATATGTTGAATCCAAGATCCCCCCCCGAATGGGGATAGCATCCAAGTACGCACACCTCGCTTACCTTTCTCATTAGAAAGACAAAACTTTCAGCGGCAAAGTTTCTGATGTGCAGTTTGTGGTGAGCCAGCAGCGTGCTGTACAGGCTAGAAAGACACAAAATAATCAGTCTTAAAGGCACTATAGGAATTGCCAGCAAGTGGTTTTAAAACTTATGTTTTCTGTTTACATTGCCACCTTTTAGAAACATTAAGAATCTGTCCTCCTAGTGAGGACAAATACCTTCCTCGACTCGACTCCTTCCCACTCTCCCTGGATAAAGAGCAGAGTTTTGCAAAGAAGGTCAAATGATAATGTCAGGCAAAACAAGTTGCAATCAGAAACACCTCTAAAACCTCTGGATCCACGCAGATTCAACTGCAGCATCAAGATTTTCAACATCTATACTCAGCAGCAGTAAGTGCAACCAAAGTTGATTTGATAAGCCAGGTTTGTATTTCCATTGTGCCAACAGGCTCTCCTGTGCACTTAAAAATTTCTAAAGATATCACAGGGGTGATAAATATTTGCAGTTCTTTGGTAAGGATCCCTAAGAGCTGCAGGTGGCTCAGCACATGTTCAGTGCAGAGTGAGTGGTGCCTCAGATTCATGGATGAGATCTTTTTTCGATACAACTAACAGCTTTTGCTGGGTCAGGGAAGAAACCTGTAACCCCTTTTTTGCTCCACCTATTCCAAACTGAAAACAAAGGAAGCAACATGGATCCACTGACAATGACAAAAAGAGGAGAGCCGCTACCACAGCAAACAGACTGAGCAAGCAGTCATACTGGGTCAGGCCACAGGTCCATCCAGCCCAGTACTCAGTCAACAGCAGCAGCCAGAAGCAGGCGAGGTGGGAAAGGTTTAAGAACAGGGCAAGCACATACAAAATCAGCCTTCAACCACCTGCAGCTCAGGGCTCCCCAAACTAGAGGTGGCTCCTACGCACTTGGTAACTCCTAACTTGGCCAGTTTCCCTCTGAACCTCTGCCAACCTTCCACATCCACTGCATCCTGTGGCAAGGGGTTTCAAAGCACACAAAACTGTGCACACCTCATCTGCTCTCTCACTAAACAGAGAGGAAGAAGGGAAAAACATACAGAGGAAAATGCTAGGAAAGGAACAATTAAAGACATAAAGGAACTCAGTCAACGTCTAGGGGTCTGCAATTGAGAAAGACAGAAGTGATTAACTGTGGCTGAGGTACTTGAGAGATACTTCAGACCTGTGTTGAATTTAGCCTTGGATGCAGATTCCAAGACAACTCTGACAATCCAGTGTCTTTCTGAGCTTTGTTTAACCAGCTGAGGTAGATGCTTCCTCTCCTATCACCACAGGAGAAAAAGGGACTGAAGGCCCAAATCTGCAGCCCAGCCCACGCCCCTCCTCCAACAGAGTGGCCCATGAAAGTCAGCAGGATCTCAAAGAGGGCAAGAAGGCTCAAATCTCTCAGAGAGCAAGGAAAACATGCTAACAAGTAGACTGATGCATTAAGCCATGTATTCATGTGGCATTTACATTTCCATAGCATCTAATAACTGCTGATCAAGACAGACATTAAACATGCTTTTACCTGTATATGTTGTGTATGTCCTTCACCATCAACCTCCACAAGTATTTGTAGAGATAGGAAAGAGAGGTAAAAGCCCATTCCAGCAGCTCTGTGTCCTGTGTATCCAGTAACTTGGTGATGGCCAGGAAAAAGTCATGAAAGTGAGGATAGAAATCAGCCTGAAGATCTCGAGCCAGCTGCACCACTAGACTGTGTTTCAGAAGATACACCAGTGTTAGTGCATTTCAAACACAAACCAATAAAAACCTAGTCAAACACTGCATAATCCAGCACAGTCTCTTTGGAAAGAAAGACAGCATCACCTTTACTTCTCACTTACTTAAGCATCACCTATTAGGCAGCTGTGGATGGCAGGAACCTTAAGATTTTTCAAAAATCCAGCAGATAACAGTAAACAAGAAGACATAAATGATTAACATAAAACCAAGCACGTTAATATTCTGTTTGACGCTCAGTCAAACTGATGCTAATTTGCTTGTCTTGTCATAGCTGGGTTTTTGATTTTATTAAGACTTAGAACCATAAGGCTTTATCAGGAAAATACGATCACTTTGGGCATCTCATTGCTATATTTTCCTCAGGTACAATAAAGACAAAGAACACTCACAACAGGACTCATGCTTACTTGTAATACCATCAAGGCTTCTGACTACATTTTGTCACCATGTACTTACTCTAATAGAGGTTGATAAGCAAGACTGCCTTTAACTTGCAAATGCGTCTTCAAGCTCTGCACAATGGCACTCTGGTAATAGACCAGCTGGTTGAAGGACTGGCATTTGTTCACCACTTCACTGTAGAATTGCACTGTTCAAAGCACAAAAGAGAAACTCTGAAAACCGGTCCAGTTCTGGCAAACATGTGGGAAGAACAACAGCCCTCCAGAGCCCAATCCAAAAACCAGTCAATAGAAATCCTCTCACTGGGTTCTGAAAGCGGAAGAAATGCATTTAACAGTTTAGGGAAAGCAGGAAACATGAATAAAAATGAGGTACCGTAATGCTGAGTGAGGTTCAGTTCCCTCCATTTCCGCAGTCCTTCGAAAAAGTAGGTTTCAACCTCCTGTCAAAACAAAGATAAAATAACAGCTACCAACCCTAGTGAACGCAGCCTGGAAAGGTAAGAGGTTCAAATGAAGAAAACTATCAAGTGACTTAAATATTTTAAGAATATTTCATGAAATCTTGATGACTTAATTTCAAAAGGTCCTATGAAATTTCCCTGAAAATAAGACATTTGAAAATGTTTTCTGGTGACAGGACTTGTTTATGTAATTGCTTTTTGGACCTCTGTTGACTGGCCCTGATAATCTAAGATGCTGAGCCATAGCCCACCCAGCACACATGCTTTGGGATTTCTTTTGGCATCCTCACAGCTACTGAGTGGAAAGTTCAGAACAATCCAGCAGGCCAGGAAGTAAAAACGTGCAAAACACTACATTCACGATGATGGATGCATACAGATCAGCCTTCTTTATGATCTGTAAAGACACATGCACATGCTCTGCATACATCCTGAGAGTATTTCAAGTACCCGGCACCCATAAGCCTTTGCGGGTCTGGACCTGGGACCGTTGGCTGCCACAGCAGCATCTACCATGCTCAGAAATTCCCGCAGGCCCACCAGCCACAGGGAAACCATCAGGGTGACACTGTCAAAGAGTCTCTATGGCAATAGTGTGAAGCAGGTTAAAAAGTAAAAAGGAACGAAGCACTAAATGAGGCTCTAGAAAAGGCAACAATTCAAGGAGGTTCTGCCCAACCTCCCCCTGAATAAATTTCTTCAGCGAATCTTTCGTGGAAACTATCTACTTGTGACATGATTTCAATGGCCGCCGTTGCTGTTCTCACCTCAGCGTAGCTTCCAGTTCTGTCAATCCGATGAATAATATCAATATTAATATTGCTTAAGCGCTCCGAAAAGGTCAGGAACTGTAAAACAAAAGGATATACACGTTTTTTGCCCTGTTTTGAGTTGAGAATGGCCCTTTCAAGCCCTGCTCAAACCCCACTTCTAAATATGGGCTGCCAGTCAGCACCTGTCAAGCTGTGAACCGTCCTACCAGAATTTTAAGGCCAAATACTGCTTAGAAGGCCCACAAGCAGGACCCCCCTCACTCCGCACAACCAAGGCTCGCACCCCACGCGTCCCCACCCCGCGGGGAAGAAGATGGAGAGAAATCTGCCCGGATTTCAACAGCCTCCCCCGTCAGACATCATCCTGTTATTAAAACACCTCAGTTTCCCACGCTTTCATGCCGCTCACACGGACGGTGACCGGGCCCGCGGAGGTGCCGCGGAGCGCCGGGGAAGCCGCGGCTCGGCGCGGGGGGTTCGGCCATGCCCCCTCTCAGCGCTGCGGAGACCGGGCGCGGCTCCCCGGCCGGGCGGGTGCTCACCCGGTGCGTGTTCCCCGACTTGTGGGCTGAGGGCTTGCTCTTCATAGCGGCGGGGTGGGAGGGGGGCGACTCGGGCCCCGCGGCGCAGCCCCACACCGACGGCCACACGTGCGGCCCTACGCGCCGGGGGCCGCCATGCTGACCGCGGGCTGCCGGGAGGAGGAGGCGGGGCCGCCGGCGGAAGGGGCGGGCGGCGGCTGCAGGGACCGCGCCATCCCTGCTGAGGCGGGCTCGGGGGAAAGGTGGGAAGGGCAGTTGCCCTCGTCTCACCTTGGCCGTGAGCGGCGTTTCCTTGAGGACTCTGGGCAGGGCAGCCCACCGCCGCCCTGTCTCTGCGCTGTGGGGGCTGGGGCGGTACAGGGCGCGGAGGGAGGCCCCGGCGGTGCCTGAGGGAGAGAAGTGGGTTCCAGGGAGAAAACCTGATGTGGGAGAGCACAACGCTGGTGGCTGGGCCGCCGGCCAGCTGCTACGGCCCCGATTTCATCATGCGCTTTTGTCCAAACCTCAAAACCCCGAAAAAGCTAATCCCAGACAAAGCGCACGCCAACCAAGGCCTCGCGCAAGAGCAGACCATGACCGCTGGCCTTCCGCTGCTGCGCTCCCAGCAGAACCTGCGGCCGCAGTTGCGGGAGGTGCGCTGGGGAGACGGAAGGTGAACCCGAGGCTGGAGGAAGCTTCGGTCTGGGCAGATGTGCTACGAGCGGCCCAGAGCCACCCGACTGTTCTGGGATGCAGCTTACAAGGCTTGGGAGTTTTGTCCCTCGCTAGCCTGCCTGTCCAGCCTCTTACAGGCAGCTCAAGGCCGCCTCCAGAAACCAGGCTGGCAGGTTATTCAGGCTGCAAGACACCAGGTTGGATTTGAGCATGGCTGAAGTTCACTGTTAGGAGCACGTAGGGACCCACAACTTTGAACAGACACAACAGGTTAAACACTGCCAGGTGCATCCAGAAAAGCTGCCCAGGGGCAGGCAATAAGCCATTAATGCGATAGCCATCTGGACAGACGAGGGAACGAGCTCACTCCAGCAGCTGCGAAGCCAGAAAACTGCAGAGACAGCTGTTAGGTTTAAAGCTTGCTCTGCTGCTGCTGGCATAGAAAAGTACTTACGGAATTTGCATTAAGTGGGTAGAGAATGCCTAATTTAGGCACTTGAGTTCAAAAAGGTTATTTTAAGTGTTTACAACCCCAAATATCTCCATAAGAAGGTGCAGCTAAAAGCATGTGGAGCGGTCTAGATCCATAAAAGAGCTTAGGCACTGTGCTTGTTTTGGCTGGGATGGGGTGACTTTCTTCACAGTAGCCAGTACGGGGCTGTGTTTTAGATTTGTGCTGGAAACAGTGTTGATAATACAGGGATGTTTTAGTTATTGCTGAGCAGTGCTTACACAGAGTCAAAGCCTTTTCTGCCTCTCACACCACCCTGCCAGGGGGTGCACAAGAAGTTGGGAGGGGACACAGCTGACCCCAACCGACCAAAGGGATATGCCATGCCATAAGATGTTGTGCTCAAATATAAATCTGGGGGAAGAAGAAGAAAGGGGGGCAGTGTGTTTGGAGTGATGGTGTTTGTCTTCCCAAGTAACCATTACACATGATGGAGCCCTGCTGCCCTGGAGATGGCTGAGCCAATGGGAAGCGGTGAATGAATTCCTTGTTTGGCTTTGGTTGCTTGCACGTCTTTTGCTTTACCTATTAAACTGCCTTCATCTCAGCACACAGATTTCCTCACTTTTACTATTCTGATTCTCTCCTCCATCCCACTGAGGGAGCGAGCAAGCAGCTGTGTGCTGCTTCATTGTCAGTTTGGGTTAAACCACAACAGGCACCAATATGCAACTGTTTAAGAGCATAAATAGCTCTCCAGACATGGTTAGTAAATGTGCCTAATATGTCTCTTGCATATTGTGAACTTGTGGCAAACATTTCACAAGTTCTTTTTTCTGTTATGAATAGCATCTTGTAGAGTTGTGGAACTTCTTGGGATGCACATGCTTCAAAATCATCCAAGGGAATGAGCAAAATCTAACATTCAGGGAAAGCAATGAGGGGAAGAGCTCAGGTGTGCTCTGCCTGTTGCAGAAGAGTCGTCACCAACAAAAATACAAGACATTAGAGGAAGCTTTTAAGAAGTTAAAAATGCTTCTGTGTGTTTGAAAACTGGCAACTTCCCAAAAGAGTGAGACGGGCTAGCCTTGCAGCTGCTGCTGTGCACGAGAGCTTCTGCCCACAAGAAGTACTGGTGGACTGCATCTCAGCCAGCACTGAATACAGCGCTTGGAGATAGACCCGAGTGAGCCTCAGGGTAGTAACTCGGGTATCGATACCAGTATGGCCATGGCAGTAGGTCTGGCACTTCAGCTGGGAAGGTTCAGTGACCCAGAAGGTCACTTCCCTGCTTGTATATGAGCTGCAGCTATGTTAACTACAATATCTTTTCTACAAGAACTCCCCTCTGACTGTAACGCCTCAGGCCTTATTCCTTTAATTTCCAGGAAGAGATGCGGCTCTCCCACCTCTGGGCAGGCCCCAGCTCCAACACCCAGTGATTATGCGTGGATCCTTCAGAGATCCATGCTCAGGGCAAGCAGATGGTCTCCTGAAGAGTGATGGCTTATTGGTAGCAATACCTGCAGAGGCACGTAGAGGAAACGGTTGTAAAACAACACGCGCATGTATGCAGATCAGACTTGTTCAAACACTCGCTGTGGGCTACAACGACCAGTCCCTGACAGTAATCCACCAGCGCGTCTGGGGTGGGTCTAAGATTCCTATGTTTTCTCCATTCCTGGGATTTTTAGTCCTGCTGTCCAAAGTTTACTTTCTGGACTTGGCAAGAGCCAGATCCACTCTATTCAAAGCAGGCTAGTCCTCTGGAAATGTGTCTTACCTTGAGTCAGTATTACACTTTCCAGTTGGGACTTTTTTTTTTTGTTGTCACTGTCAATGAGGCCCTGTCATTTTAGCCTAATAACAGTAATTTGGCTAAAATGCTTCAATATTTAACCCAGGATGGTCTCACAGGGCAGAATTCATCTCACGTAACCTGCAAAGTTTACAGTGCATGTCTGCCTCTGAGCAGTCACTCCACCGCAGATGTAGGCACATTGTACTACTTGAAACACCTGTGTTAGAATAAAATGACCCGTGCCTTAGAACTGGTAGTCTGGACAACCCCACTGTATGTACGTATCTGCAGCTGAGCCCTTTGACATGGCTCAATAACTACATAAATATGCAGTATGCAGATTATTGCAGAGTTGCCCTACGCCCGTGACATTTTGACGTGTACTGATCACAAGCACAGTGCAGACTCCTGAAGCCTGTATGACACTGAGTTTCTAACCTGAAGGACATGCTCTCTGCTGCAAGCCAACGAGCAGCCAGACTTCCAGGACAGCCTGGTATTAAGCACAGGATACTGTAGACTGAATAGGCTCACAGGTGTAAGATCAAATTTTCATTTTTCTACTATATTTATATGGGTGTGGTGGGGATGTGCCAGGAAAAGGGTTCACATAGGGAATTTCACTGTGAGAAGATCTTGCTTTTCAAAATGAAATATAATAGGCAAAGAAATTAAGAGAAACACCCGTGAATTTACCCAAACAACTTTCAAACTTGGATGGATTTCTCAATCAAGACACTACATAAGTAACTGGAATCTTGAAGAGATGAGGATTCCCTGCCTCCGTTGTGAACCCAGAAGCCCTTCTCTTGGCCTGTCTCCAGTGCAAGTCAGGGTGCACAGGCTGGGTGCGCATGGCTGGAACCCCGCGGTATCACAGGAGCTCTGGGAAATCCTCATTGAGGGGGAAGCTGGCATGGATTTGAAGCCAGGTTATACAAGTGCATGATGTCATTGGTGTACGCTTTCAACTGAAACAAGCTGTGGTTATTCTTTTTTTCTTTTAATTTGTCTAGAAAGTAAGAAGAGCCCTTTGAAACACAATGACTTATTTTCACTGCCAGTTTCCTCCTCAGCTTCTAGCTGGCATTTTGCCTTGCCTTGCAGGAGAAAACCCCAAAAGGTTATGTAGGATGTGGCTGAGAGCACTTGCATTTTCAAAAACAAAGCAGACAAGATACTGGAATCCTGTTCGGCAAACCGGTGGAACTGTTTGGCCACATTTTTTCTAATATGCCTGAAGCACAGAGATTCTACAACTAATGCAACTCCAGGTCAATGCTAGCTGAGTCCTGGGGAGAATTTCACCTGTCCCTAGGTTTGTACGTCAGAGAGTTTGGGGCAAGGAGCTGGAATATAGATCTCAGATTTCTGCAGCTATCTGGGAGAGGGAGTGAGGTGTGAGCATTCATGCCTGAAATGCCCTGAACTTTGGGACTTCCCCCCCAGAAAGGAGCACTGATATCCTTATTCAGCCACTTGAGAAGGGCTCCTCTATTACAAGACAGGGTCCTGCTGCAGAGCTGGAACTGGGGGGCTGTACTAGCTCCATCTCTAGAAGTAAACAGTAATGCCAGAGCACAGGGATCATCCACATCAATTAATCATTAAGACAACCCCGCCACAATTTTGGTTCATGCCAACTAGTACTATTCCAAGGTTTCAGTCCAGTAGGGAGGCACACCTTGGGATTTTTTTGAGGTGAGGAAGAAAGTTTTAGAGTTTAATTTGTGTTGGAAAGTAAGAAGGGCAGATTTCTGCATTTATACAGCATTTATACAGCATTTATGCAGATGGCCCTGAGACAAGAAGGTCTTGCAGTGGTGACGGCTGCTGCTGTTCTTCATCCTGTTTCTCTGCCACAGTGGCAGCAGCAGAACTGGCTTCAGCCTTGTTGAAAGCAACAGCAACAGGGGCAGCAGGAGGAAGACCCACAGAGGAAGCAGGGGACGTGGAAAGGAAAATGAACAGGGAGGATGGAGTCTTGTTTCCCAAAAGGCATGTGAATTCTCTCTGGCATTTTGCCCTCACCACTTGAATGAGGGGCATCTGGATTTGACAGAGACCATCTGGATTTCAGGTTATCTGTCAGTCTGGGGCTACTAATTGTCTGATTACAATCTAACTCAGGTTTCTGACAACCGCCCGGAACCCTGGCTATTTGGCATGTCCAGGAACAAAGCCTTTAGCAGTGAATCTGAAGCTGTGCTCCCAAATCTCTCCTTCCATCCAACCCAAATCCCTCTGGTTTGTTTGGAAGCTTGAAATGACAGGGCAAGATGATGCATTGGGCCTGAAATACAGTTGTAAGTTTTAAGGTGAAGTTAAACCTTCTAAAAAAGGGAAGATGGAAAATGGTAAAATTCCCTTAGAAACAGATGCACACAAGGGAATGCTTCCCTCAAAATATCTGTCATCTCCTGTATACAATTTTCTTTCTCATTTTTGTCTTCTTTTGCTCTGTCTTTATTGGTCCCTTTATCTGTAAAAGGCCACTGAGGAAATACTAGATCAATAATCCAAGACAGCAATTTCTCACAATGCTTTTGAGAAACCAGTGTTGTCATTTAATTGTGAGTAGAAAACATGAAATGTTAGAAAGATGGGGTCAAGGATATTTTCTTTCTCAAATAGTTTCTGCCCTCAAACTTGCAAAGTCAGTTATGCATAACATTCAGGGGCAAATAAGGCCAGGGTCAGCATTTTGTTACTGAAAGGAATGAGATGTTCCTCCACTGAATAGAAGGTAACATGCAAAGCGATCAATACTATTCATGTCTCTGCATCCATCTGGTTCAGACAAGACAGATCCAAAAATTAGGTACCTAGATTTGACGTTTTGGCTAATTAATTAGTTGGGGTTTTTTGTTTGTGTTGTGGGGTTTTTTGTTTGGTTTTTGTTTTTTGTTTTGTTTTGTTCCATTTGTAGCTTGAGCTGTCCTGATATTCATGTAGCTTTAATTTTGCTCTCAGATTCCAATAAAGACAGTATCTCAGTTAACCATTCCTGGCCTTGTAAATCCAGAAGGCATAGTGCACAAAAGCTGAAACTCAAGAAAAGGTCTATTAATCTCAGCACTGCAGAGCCCTATAGGGAAAAAACACTTAAACTGATACATACCCTTAAGCTAAGACTGTAATGAAGCAGTCTAATTTTGGTGTGTACTGCTTGATGAAATATTTGTGGGTAACTTACTTAAAAAAATTTGAAGAACTTACACAACATCAAGAGACAAAGCAGCCCTTCTTGCCACTTCCACTGTGTCATCAACTGTTGGTACTGGCTGCTAAATCATAGATGTTCATGAGAAAGTTCCAGCACTGGTCTGTATAAACCAGAAAAACACCCCACCATGACTAGATTCTCTGGTTCATTTCAAAACTCTGTGTTACCTGAAGAAGGAGGATTTGTCACCAGAATCAGTTCCTTTTCCAAACAATGTCCCCAGTCATACCGCAGTACGACTTCTAGGGACACCTCAGGTGTGTTTTCTTAACTCCTAGCACCCCAAGTTTCTGTCAGTCAATCAATCCCTGCCTGTGATAAAAACCCTATGAGGAGAAGCAACTGCATTTTCCTTGGAAAATAATTCTCTCTGTAGGAAGAGATGCAAAATTTTGTTGATGATCTAACTGTAGAGACCTTGATAACGCCAAAGAAAGAAATGGGGCTGTCCTTTCTTTCCACAAAACTTAAATGAGCTTTTGGACCCTGCTGATGCTTCTAATATTGACTTGTGCGTCTGAATTATGACCAGACCAAATAGGAGCCATGAAAACAACTCATGCAGCAAACATGCACTGAAATAATAGATCCCCGTGTGAAAGATATCCAGATGGAGGCTGACGCTTCAGAAGCAGAGAAAATAGACCTGGGCATCACCCTTCACCTGAAGAAAAAAAAATGACACCAAAGCAGGTGAAGTCCATGTTGCTTGTATAGGACAGGCGTTTAGCAAAAGGGTGCAGTTCACCTCCCTGCCTGTCGCCACCTCTGCACGGAGGGCTACATTTGACCTGGCATTCAGAGCTGGAGGAGGAAGATGAGTACTTACAGGGTGCCACACAGGGCAGTGAACAGGTGCTATGCCAGCGACAGTGACTATTGAGAAGCGAGATTAATTGAGCCTCCTACAAATGGTGATCAGCTAATGCTGCTGTACAGATACACAGCATCTGCTGTGCCAAGAGATGGATTCCCCTAAAACCAGCTGCAGCCAAAGTGCTTCTCTTCACTTAATATTTCTATCTTTGTGCTTCCTTGTGCATCATGGCATCCACTGAGACTGCAAATTGCTAACACTGTTGCAAGACATTTCCAGTATGGGTATTAACCTGACTGTGCAGAAGCTGTGGGGGCTTTGCTATGTTGGATCTGCACCATTCTTCTTTGCATTTTCATAAATGTATGTTAAAATTATTATTCCCTCCCCTTTGCCTTAGCCCACAATCCTTATTTTCATCAAAACCCCTGTTTGAGTGCATGCTAACACTGAAACCCAACACATTACACTAACATGGACATTGACTGTTAGGGTCACAGTGTGCCTGGACTGGGCAAGTCCCACTCCTATGGAGTTTGGAGATGAAAAACCACGTAACACATGCTCACTGGCCCCCACCCACCAGAGATCACCCACTTGTCCCCAGCATCCTGCAACAGCTGTAAGACTGCAGCCAAAGAGACCACAAAAACTGTGATGTGTCCCAGCAGCATACTGAGAGAGACCGAAGATGCTGGAACTGTTTCCACTCTCCAAAAAAACCCCATATTTGCTATTTGAAATGTCCAGGTAACATCAAAAATAGATGTAATAGGTCCCGTGTTATAGATGAAAACACAAGAATCAAACCAAACCAAAGCCAACAGCTGCAGACAGGTGGACCCGAGGGAAAACCTCCTTTCTTATCTACATTTGGTGATGAATGTAGCTTTGAGGCTGTCTGGCAAGCAAACCAGTTAAACATACAGAGCTGGTGCAAGTATGCATAACTACCTTCAAACGTTTCCAAGCAGTGTAAGCATCCGTGCGATCTCCAGTGTGGGCAGCCTCAACAGCCAGCAGCAGAGGGACTGGAGAGGATCCAAAAGTGGTTTAAAAGGGAGGCAAAGCCATTAGATCATAGAAACGCTCAAAAAAATGGAAGAATGAATGGAGTAGCAAACAGCAATTTGGAGAAAATGCCTCTTGGGACTGGGGGTTGAAAAAAGAAGGGATTCAGGTGGAAGAAATGTGGGAGGGAGGAGAAAGAAAATTTCTTAGTATAAGGAGATGAAAAGAGGGAAGGAGCACAAAAGATTTAGCAGTAGAAATTAGAAAGAAGGATGGGAGGCAGATAACAAGGGAGATGTCAGAACTGGTGATAGACACTCTGGAGTATGAATAGAATAATAAATCAAAATAATCAAAAAGAAGAGCTACTTAGGGCACTGGGACAGTGGCAGGGAGGATTTTTCAGAGAATTTTTAAGTGCCAAAGCTAGCAGGTTCATTTCCAGAGGCTTCCTCTGTAGATAATGGAAAGAGACAGGCTCCTCCAGGGAGTGTATCAAAGCAGCAGTTTCTTTCTGAAGAGCCTGTCTCTCTCCCTTAGTTAGGGAGGAAACGTAGGGAGCCAAGCTGCATAACTGAAGTGCCTATGCTGTGCACCTAAAGCAAACGCAGAGTGACACCAACTAGAACCTGTGAATAGAGATAGTTTGGATAGCAGATAGTGGTAAAAAGGAAAACAGCAGAAATAAAATAAGGAAATTCAGAAAAAAATCAATTTTTCGTTGATCATTCTGGTGAACATTTGACAGGCCTTTCTCATACATTAACTGCAAGTAAGTAAACTAGTTGAATTGTAATTCTGTTGATGCAAAATTGAACACCTTAAATAAACAAAAGATCCCAGAGCCGTGAGAATAAAGTTCAAGCATGTAACTTATTTATCCTTTTCAGTTAAAGAAGTGAAACCTGTACCACAATTTTATTCCCATACTAATTATTCTTTTGAGCAAATAATTATGCATGCCACATCTCAATATGTGGACAGTCCATAAATAAATTTTGAAATTTGTTGTTTTAAATGGAAGAGCAGAATTCTCCAGCCAATAAATTATAGGTTCCTAATCATTCAGATTTAAGTGCTCAGTGTTCAAGGCTAACTTCAGTACTTCCTTCAGCCCTGAAGCACTGACTATTGATTTTAAAAGGTGTGTTCATATTAGGGGGTTGCACAATCTGAAGTTTCCTTCTCCAGACCATTAAGTGCTCACATTTAAATCATTTTGCTTGCAAATGGCATTTGTTCAAATTTCTGTAGAATGCAAAAATAGAAAAAAACCCCAACCATTCGAAATGTCAATATAAATGTGATTTATTTCTGGGACCTCTATGCATCTCTCTGGCTCTTTTCCCCACATTGTTCTCCTTCTCTGGAATTCACTCCCAAACAAGCTAAGCATGAGCAATGAGCACTTCAAGCAACAAGTTCTTACTCTGAAAGACTTTCTATGATTAAGCAAAGACCTTTTGCAAACCTACGCCCCTGCAGAGTTAGGATTTGGAAAAGAAAAGGATTGGAAATGCTACAGACATAGAATTAGGGAGCTATGCTTCTTGAAATATTTAACTTGTTATGTTTATGGTGGTGTTTTAAAGCATAAGACGTTTGCAAATTGCATCACATTCTTGCTATTGCCCACAAACAGCACCCAGTCTGTGCAAGACGGGCTTCTAAACACACCGTTGTGTGCTTTGGGCACTGAAAATTCAACTAGCTGGAAAGAAGTTTCTAAAAGTACCCGTAGAAATGTACTAGTGATACCTCTTGGACATACAGAGGTTACAACTGGATGACATCTCTGTACAACAAAATCCCAGTGCTCAAAATACAGTTTCCACATGACCGTTTCTAAAGAACTCATCCAAATTTCACAAGGACTATTGATGGTGATACTGTTCTTCTAAATATCCTTGCAGGGGCATTCTGTCACATCCAAACACTGTGGACCCAGACAGCTATTAACATCACTAAGTAACACTGGAACCTGGATCCCCAGAGCTTTGTGTCCTACTGCTGGTTGGCTTGTGTGTTTAAGATGAGCAGCTTTGCCTGCAGTTGGGTGTTGTTAAGGTCTTTCTCTCATATGATTTCACTGCCATCTCATGAGGTTCAGCTCCTGCTGCAGTTTTCCTTTCAACAAAAACATTTACAAGGTCTATCTTTTTTGTCCATCTACTTTCACGAAACTGGTAGTGCCTTAATAACTCTGAGGCCTCTAACCCTCTGTAAATTTGGAGTTCAGCTGTTACTGGATAGGGGGCAAACACCTTCCACATGCATGATCCCATGGCCTTCATTTCCTATGCAAATCATACGAACAAAAATAGTGTTTTTCAAAATGGCAAATCATAACACTCTTCCGGGAAAAGGCCAAACTGAGTACAAAAAGGGCCAAAAGTAAATTTTGTAGATTTTGTTTTGAAATGGTTTGTTTGTTTTTACCGATGACCAGCTATTCTCTGGCAAGATTTCCAACCTGATCCCTGTGTATGCAGAAGGGAACAGACCTCAGACTTCTGAACCCAGTCCTGGCACTGCACAGGAGTATCGTTGAGTGTGAACTGCTCTTCATCTGCAAACTCAGCTCAGCTGGTGTAGGAACAGCTGGGTCCCACACAGTTGGAAACTGCATACTCAAGCAAGGAGCCACTGGACGTCAGAAACCTCCCGGGCTTCCAGGAGAGATTGCAGAAGGTTTTGCAGCACTGCCAAGCCATGTTCACTGCATCTCCAGTGCTTGCCTACCTCACTCCTGTTGCTTTTGCCCATGCCCACATTTGCCTACAAGCAAGAGAACCCCTCAAAGTGTATTGCCACAACTTACTTCAGAGAGTTGGGCAGCATCTCGCCAAGTGCAGGGCTTGATATGTTTGTCTCTTACTTAGAGAGGGAAACCCACCCCACTGATCTCCCAGCACAGCCATATGAAAAGGAGCAGGGAGGACTGTCCTTCCAAGCCATATAGACACTCCAGTAACACCGCACAGAGGTGCCCAGTGATGGAAATGAGCCCAATACCAGCACAAGGAGGGAACCGTTTGGACACCATAGGGCAGTCTAGGGTTTGTTTAGGCAGATTCATGGCCTTTTTCACTTGAGGGTGCTGAAGAGATGTGAATCTTACACTTCCTGCTATTAAACACCAAATCCCACTGATGCCTCACAAGAACAGAGTCACCAAACTGGTGAGATGAAGGACCACGTAAAACCTGATAGAGATGGGATGAAGTACTACAAGCAAACAAGGAAATAAGGTCTCTGAGTTAGGAACATATTTAAATATCCACAATGAGGAAAAGCAAATGCCCATAGCTCTGTTTGTTACACAGCACAAGACCACTGTGTTCCATGGACCTGATTTGATTTGGTGTGTGAAAAATTCAGAAGAAAAACATTTAGTCTTGTTCTCCAGGTCCACTTACTGTGATTTAGCACATGGGAATCACACAGATTCACTGCAGGCTCCTAAGACGGAAACATCTGAATGGGAGGATCCATTCTTGCTGTATTGGTCATGATGACATTTGAAAGACAATTTGCTTAACACTCCTGTAAAAAGAATCAAAGATGCCACCTGAAACCAGAACAACGTGCATTTCCTCATAGTTGCTTGTGTTTCAGTTGAGAAACATGATTTGTTTTCCAATACGTGTTATCGCTTGCTGTGTTTACCTTATGTCAAAAATGATAAAGAAGCACAATCAAAACTGTATTATTCCTGTGTAGTTAATGCTGTAAATGCATGTAATTGTTTGAATGGTTTGAGCAACATAATACCCAAAAGAGTGCAAACAAGTGACACTGAGCATGGAGCTCTGAGCAGCACAAGCTGTGGGTCTGGGCAGGAGGCTTCTTAGGTCCCTCCTGTAAGAAAGTGGGTCATGTTTTTTTGACATGGTGTATTTTTGCTGGAAGACACCAGTTCATTGCACTGTGTGGGAAGGTGCTGGTTTTGATTGAAGCTTTGTTGGGAGGATTTTTCTTCTTTCATGTGGTCAAAAGCCAATAGCAAATTAGGGCAACCACCTCAGGCAATCAATAGCTCAATAGACTAATTGGTAGGGGTACAGAGTAAGTTTCTTTGCTCTTCCTCCGCAGGACATCTGGAAGCTGTTACTCATTGCAGAAGTAATTAAAGAGTAATTGGGCCAGGGAGACTGACGCCCTAACCTGCTGTGGTAAGATTAGGACGTGCCACTTGCACCACGGTGGCCAGTTTCTGTATGTTCAGGGACGTTTATACTCCCAGATGGGCATCTGGGAGGCCAGACCAAAACAGACATGATTTCACGGCTCAACTTAATAACCCTACCAGACCAGCCTTCCACCTGCACCCCCTCCTTCCCACATGCACTCAGAAATACCTCTAAATGGCCTGCCAAATCCAGAGCTCCCGAGGAGGTACGACTGCTCCATGAGCCAAGTTTGGCTGTCGGGTGTCTGGTCAATCATTTCTAAGATACAGAAGCCTTCTGAAAACCACGTCTCAAATTGGTCAGATGCAGGATGGTTGGAATGACTCGTGCTGAACCCGGAGCACTTGCAGCAAAGACCACTTCCAGTAAATCCAGCTGTGGATAAAAGCTGGGAAAGGCTGGGCAGGAAAGAGACTTATCTACCTGTTGCAAAGTAATTTTTACCCTCAAACTGGTGCTGACGTGCTAAGAAATCGCCTCCAGCATAGCCCTTTGCCAGTGCACAGTTCAAGCCGCAAGCCTCCGTCCAAAGCTGCTGAGCCCTGCTGCAGGCTGTGCTGTGTGCAGTGTGCTGCTGTGGGTCCACCCTGGCCAGCTTTGGCATCCTTCCGTCTTAGCCCCGCGTATGCGGTTGCTAACACACGGCAAAGTGGCCAAACGCAGTATTGCTGTGTTAGTCCCATATGTGCTGCTAGCTATAAGAAACTGGCATGTCTTCACCGCTGGACATCCATGGACTCCCTTAGGTGTTTTTGATACACTGGGTAAGATAAGAGAAGCTCCATCTGTGATATCCCTGTGCACTTTGACTCTTGAACGTGAGATTAGTTGAAGAGCGTTAAGCAAAACTTCCATGAGCACAGGGCAGGTCCTGGGGCTTCCCTGCCACGTAACCGCGATGCTCAGCAACTCGCCTTGGCAAATCTGCTGCGAGATTATCCTCCAGATTGCTCGACCCGTAGAAATGTATGTACCAAACCTTAGTTTCACCTTCATCCCATCTGGGGAGATGGTGGCCCGTGCTAACTAAGAAGGGCAGGAAACACCATCCTCGGGGACTGGGAATTGTCTTCCCTCCTAAACTCCCGGCCCGCGATCCCGGTTTGCGGTGTAAGCCCGTTCAGGCGGGGCCCTGCAGTGGGACCATCCCTCCAGCCTCGGTGCCGCAGGGCCCGGGGCTGGAATAGCCCGGGACGGCCCGGCCGGGGCCGCGCCGCCAGGATCGCCGCCCCTTCCCGCTCCGCGGGGCTGCTCACCGCCGCGGGGAGGAGCGGGCACCGGGACCGTATAAGGCCCGCCCGCCGTCCCGGCTCCGGCACTCGCACCGCCGCTCCCGGCGCAAGTCGCGCTCGCCTCCTCGGAGACGCGCGGGAGGACACCTGCTCGGGGCTCACCGCACCGCTCCGCACCTGCCCCGGTGGAACTCACCGCATCCCTCCGCACCTGCCCCGGCGGAGGGCATCTCACCGCACCGCTCCGCGCCTGTCCCGACCGAGGGTACCGCTCTACGCCTGTCCCGGCGGGGCGCACGGTACCGCGGCACCCCCGCGGGGTCCCGTGCCCATCCCCATCCTCCTGCGCCGGCCGTCCCGTGCTGGCCCTGCGGGGGGCGGCGGCTGCCCCTCTGATTTTGGGGCAGATCCTTGGCTCCAAGGGCGAGTCCCTCCGGTGGGATGGGGCGCTTCACCGTCTGGGACTATGTGGTCTTTGCGGCCATGCTGGTGGTCTCGGCCGTAATCGGCATCTACTACGCCTTCGCGGGCGGCGGGCAGAAGACCTCCAAGGACTTCCTCATGGGGGGCCGCAGCATGAGCGCCCTGCCTGTCGCGCTGTCCCTCACCGCCAGCTTCATGTCTGCCGTCACCGTGCTGGGCACCCCTGCCGAGATCTACCGCTACGGTGCTATCTTCTGCATCTTCGGCATCACCTACGGCCTGGTGGTGCTGTGCAGCGCCGAGATCTTCCTGCCCGTCTTCTACAGGCTGGGCATTACCAGCACCTACGAGGTAAGGCAGAGCAGAAGGAGCCTTTCCACAGCCTTTGGGAGCTTCTCATGCCTGCTTTCTATGCGTCTCCCCTCAGTCTCTTCCCCAAATCCCCTGTGCTCTGTGCTGCCCCACATCCCCACGCTCCCAAGAGCAGGCTGCAACCTGCCCTGTCCCCAAATCTGCCCACGCTATCTCCGCAGAGAGGAGATGCTCAACCCTGCTGCCTGGCTCAGGAGCCGTGCACCATGCCAGGCCTGTTGCTCACTCCAAATACTCGGTTCAGCAGGTGGATTAATCCCCGTGCAGCTTGGATGGTGACATGTGGTTAATGACACGTAATTAATATACCAAGAGCAGAGTGCGAGAGCATCTGAGGTAGGAACCAGAGTTCTCCTGTTGTGCTCCCTCCAGAGAGGTTTCCAAGCTCAGGTGCTGCTGCAAAAGTCCCCCTCTGGCAGAGTGTATGTTTGTGCTGTTCCTAGAGATTTTGGGGAGACACCCTTTTGGCCTGAGGCTGTTCACACTGGCAAATGTCTTCCCCATCATGCTTATACAGGGAGGTCAGCAAGTGCTCTGTGTCCACGAGAGTTCCCCTATTTCTGTCAAAATATGGCTGAGCTGGTCTTGGGCTCAGCATGTGAGTTACAGCAACAGCTAGAAGTGCAGAGACATCTGGGGAGGCACGGGCACCACGGGCCGAGTCTGACCATTCTGGGGTCAGGAATCATTGTGTCAGGACTTTCTTCTGATTTAGAAGGTTTGTGCAACCTGCGTGGAAATAGTTCCTAGCTGCAGATTTGGAAGCAAATTGCTCTTTTCACAGAGGACATAGGGAAAGGAGCATCGGTGCAGGTGAAAGTCCTTGGCTAGCTACTTCATTCTTGGGCATTTTATTACACTGAACAGGGGCGTTGCAGCACTGGAGTCTGAAAACAAGGTTTCTGTTGGTAGATTCAGATAAGAATTCACCAACAGAAATCTGTGGTGGCTTCCAGAGTGTTTTAAACTACTAATCTTTGGACTGTCAGTTATGATGATACTTAAAACAGGGCTCTTTTAAATAAGGACCTATAATTATGACTGGAAACTCGCCGATAATCCTGGGGTTAAATCAGAGTAATGTACCTATAAAAGATATTATCTCCTATTTGTGAACAGAGTTCAGAGATTAAGCAACTTTTTGTGTCTGTCCAGGGGTTCAGCACGGCTTCCTTGTGTGGACATGCGCAGAGATCACATTTTAAATGGTCTATTCATGAGTGAGCACTTCGAGATACTTCAGTATTTGTCTGCGTCAGTTGAACAGACTGGCAGGCAAAGGACATCCCTCTCGTGCAACCACACAACTAAGAGGGTTGTTAGGTCAGATGGTGGGAAGAAAGCATGACAAACTCATTCAGAGGTTGTGCTGTCCCAGGCTAGACAGAAAAGTGAGGGTTCCTGTTTCGCAAAAGGCTAGATTTCCACTTACCAGTTGAAGATGGTGAGCTGCTTTGGGCAGTGCAGAAGGTGAGGTGACCATGGGAGGAATCTGCAGACCACTGAAAACCTCCTGCCCTCTCTCACAGCAGTTCATTTGGACACACATAATGCCAGTGTTTCAAAATCGACTAAGACTTAGGAATAGCAGTAATGTTTTCTTTTCCTCTCCGATTCCACAACGCAAGCGGGTTCTGTTGTTTGCTGGTACATCACTCTGAACTTTTAGGTTGCCCTGTGTGGAGTCATGAGTTGGAGCCGACGATCTTTGTGGTTCCCTTCAAACTCAGGATATTCAATGGTTCTGTGATACCACATGCTGGTCTCTGCCAACTCCTCTGTTGAGCGCCTCGAGGCAGCTGGGCAGCACCAGTTCTCGTTCTGCAGATTCCATCATATACTGACCAGCTTATGGCTACTTCACTTGCTCATGTATCATTCATTACCCAGCGGTGAGGCCTTAGGGAAATATCAAATCAAGTTGAAAGAGAGGTCAATCAAGGTGACTCTAAGAGTTTTGGCTATTCATGAAAATGTAAAAATGTCACTACGCCCTTTCTGTGTTGCTCGTCGCTTCACTGTAGTCCTGTCATTAATGCCACGTTGCAATATAAACATTTGGTTTTTCTTCTCTTTTGCAGTATTTAGAGCTTCGATTTAATAAGTACCTGCGCCTCTGTGGAATGGTCCTCTTCATTATACAAACGGCAAGTAAACTCCAAAGCTGTTCTGTGGTCCTCGTAGCCACCAGGATTCTTCAGCTTAGTGTAGCTGGCTGTTTTCTCTGAACGGCTGATGAGGTTACCACAGTGTATGGGTGGCTGGGAGTGCGAGAAACAAAGCTCTTTCTGCTCCACAGCAGTGAGGTGGGGAGCAGATGCTGGGCTACCTTGGGTCTCTTCATGCATTGTTGAGCCCCCAGAGCAGTCACTTGGCATCAGCCACCCTTCACTGCAGGGTAGCAGTGTGAGGAGCAGTTGGTCGCCTGCCTGCTCGAGAAACCCACAATGGGTTCAAAATGTAAACATGCCCCAATTATGTCCAGCAGCAGTTTTCATCCTGTGGTCCATGGATTCTGGGATTCCAACTAATTCTCAAGGGTCTGTGAAAGGTGAAAAACAAGCTGTCAGGAGCTGTCATTTGCCGTTCAAGGGTTTGTACCACCACTGAGAAAAACCTGTGTGTCTGCAGACTGAGAAGTAGCAAATTACTGCCTTGGGAAATGTTAAACTAAAGCAGTCCCTGCAGCTATTGTGGGTGCAGTTTGCTGCATCCAGCCCATTCGGTGAGTCAGCTTCTGCATGTACAGTGAGCGTGTGCCAAATGCGCCAGGAACAAAACCAAGTTCTTTTCACAACTTTGAAGTGGACTTCTTGTGGAAATTAAGGCAAGAATGAATATACAGTCAGAAAGCTTTTCAAGTTACATCCTTGCTTTCTGCCCATTTTTGTATTTCTAAGACACACCAGGAGTTACAGGGCAGTCACACCTGCACCAGTAAGATGGTGGTCAGTGCAGTGCTGATCACTGGTTTGAACAGTCCTGCCAGCTGGCATTTATAGATACACAAGCCCGTAGGAAAAGTAGAGCGCTAGCATGTGACACTGTTTCACCAACAAATACGAAGGTATCACAGTTGCCTAAGTTGGAATAAGCCAAGCATAAAGCTTGCTTGCAAAGATCAGAAAAATAATTCTGTACAGCTTAAATATGTGGCCAAGGAAATTAACTGAAGATCTATAGGTGTCTTTCTGTGCCAAGCACTAACAACTTAACCGAATAATGAAAATAACAGTGAGGAAAGGAAAACCCCCCAAGATTTGAATGGTGTAATTTTAACTGTTCTGTGAACATTGGCATGTATTTAAAATAAGGAAAAAAAAGCGTATGTAGTAATATAACCTGAAAAACTACCGAAGAAATGGAACGATCATATCATCAGTCTTGTTTTAATTTACACAAAAATGTGAGCATACTTGTGACAAATTTTAATTTCTGATGGTTCAAAGCTTCTGGCACTTTTTTGCTGCATATGAGAAAACCACTTTCTCATGCTGATTCCCTGATTTACCAGGATTGGAGAGATGTGGGTTTGATTGATGGACTTTTAGATGGATAAGGAATTGGCTGGATGGTTGCATTCAAAGAGTTGCAGTCGACAGCTAAATGTCCTAATGGAAACCAGTGATGAGTGGTGTCCTTCAGGGGTCTGTACTGGCACCAATACTGTTTAATACCTTCATTAATGACATAGATAGTGGGATTGAGTTCACTCTCTGCAGCATAGTGGATGACACTGAGCTGAGTGGTGCAGCTGATTTGCTGGAGGGAAGGGAGGCCATCCAGAAGTATTTTTACAGGCTTGGGGAGTGGGCCTATGTGAACATCATGAAGTTCAACAAGGCCAAGTGCAAGGTCCTGCACATGGGTCGGGGCAATTCCCAGTATCAGTACAGACTGGGGGATGAACGGATTGAGAGCAGCCCTGCCGAGAAGGATGTAAGGATACTGGTGGATGAAAAATTGGACATGAGCCAGCAATGTGTGCTTGCAGCCCAGAAAGCCAATCCTATCTTGGGCTGCATAGAAACAGGCATGGCCAGCAGGCTGAGGGATGTGATTCTCCCCTTGTGAGCTCTTGTGAGATCCCATCTGGAGTACTGCGTCCAGCTCTGGGGTCCCCAGCAGAAGGAAGACATGAACGTGTTAGAGCAGGTCCAGAGGAGCATCACAAAAATTATCAGAGTGCTGAAGCACCTCTCCTATGAAGACAGGCTGGGAGAGTTGGGGTTGTTCAACCTGGAGAAGAGAAGGCTCCAGAGAGACTTTATTGTGGCCTTTCAATATATAAAGTGGGCTTATGAGAAAGGTGGAGAGAGGCTCTTAACAAAGGCCTGTAGTGATAGGACAAGGGGCAACTAAACTTTTAAACTAAAAGAGGGTAGATTTATATTGGATTTAAGGAAATTTTTTTGCAGCAGGGGAGGTGGGACACTGCACTAGGTTGCCCAGAGAATTTGTGGATGCCCCATCCCTGGTAGTGTACAAGACCAGATTGGATGGGGCTTTGAGCATCCTGGTCTAGTGGAAGATGTCCCTGCCAACAGATGAGAGGTTGAACTAACTGATCCTTAAAGGAATCTTCCCACCCAAACCATTCTATGATTCAGGAGCCCATGCTGACAGTCACCGTGTGGACAGCAAGTCAAACAGTGACTGGGCTTGATAAGTGTCAGTAGTTGGCTGTGAAGTGATGCAGCCAGATCTGAGGAGACATTCCTGAGGGACCAGTCAGGACTGGCAGCTTTCTTGGCATACAAGCTATGTATGAAAACCTGGAGAGGACTCATGGCACCAAGAGAAACGAACATGTGCACACACAGACGGGGAGTGGTACGCAGGTAGAAATAACTATTTCTCCAATGGCCCCACCATCCTTTCTGGCATGTACAGCTACCGGGTGTGCAGCAAGGGGCCAGGGCAACCTAGTCATGCTGGGCAAAGCAGCTCCTCCATACTAATCTCCTCCCACAGCTGGATTATTGCTCACTCTAGTTACCTCTTGGCTCTCTCCCCAGCATAGCTGCTGGCCATGGGGCAGAATCTGCCACAAGGACTGGATTTGACCTGCTCAAAAGCCACAGTGAGTGCTCCTCCAGTTAGCCATCCTGCTGTGGTTTACTGCCTGTGCCTGGGGTGGACTCCACACTCATGACAAGGGCAAAGGCTTGCTGGATGCCAGATGACGTCTGATTCTGCTGCTTCTCCATGCCCAAGTCCAGCCCCAGTAAATCAGGGAGTCAGAGTTCAGTCATAGAAAGGTGATGCAGGTCAGCTCAGGACCTGACTCTGATTTATATCCTTTGATTCAAGGCCACTGGTCTTCACAGAAGTTGTCTGCACATAGAAAACTGTATTCCCCTGAACCCTGCCACAGTTGAATTTGTCCTGGTGGTACAACACAGTAATAACAGTGGTGAAGAGGCAAACAGGATTAAAAAATATACACAAAGAAATTGTAGAAAATATCAGTGTATGAATCCCACTGTGCCCTTCAAAGTGGATAGAGCAGCTCCTTCATTTGTCTGTATCTTTCCTGTATTGGGTGAAAATACAAATCTGCCAATAATCATGCATGGCTTCATTTCACAGGAGTGTAATCCATTATAATGCTATCCATAATGACTAACTAATCCTGCGGTTTTTGTTCTTACTCATGTGCATTATAGTTGCACACTGAGAGGGATATTGATCCCAAGACTGAGAAAATAAGTTGTAATAGATTCTTTGGCAAACGGTGTGTAAACCTCATAAACTTCCTTTTGCTCTTGTTTCTGCCATACGACTGCAGTTTTAAAGCAATAAAACAAGTTGATTATAAAAGCCATGAAAAGATGAAGGGGGATTTGGTATTCAAGAGTCAGTGGTATTTGTTTTAAGAACAGTAAGCTGGGAGACTGCAGTGCTGGTTAGACTCAGACATTCGTTTTCTAACAATTGGAATTATTTCTTGACTGTTACGAATTAAGGAAATACAGACTGCACAAATGCTTGAAGTCAAACCACCTCACAGAGCTATCACCTTTTCCAGGAATTTACACTTAATTTTATACCTTTTTTCCCCTTCTAGACTTTATACACTGGTATTGTCATTTACGCTCCAGCTTTAGCACTAAATCAAGGTAAGATGGGTATACTGCAACTGTTCTTCTATGTTAAAATTCTGTCTGCATATAGTACTGGTATGTGCACTCCTAAAGATATAGTTCAAGGATTGACTGTGAAGTCTTCTGTCTGTTGATCCTGCTTGGAATTCTGACAGAAGGCATCCCAGTTGTAATCCTAGTCCCTTAATCCCTACTTGTAAGGAATTATAGAAAAGGTTTGAGGGAAAAATCTGCTCTCATTTACTCTACCTGTCATGCCGTACCTTTAGGTCATGTCTACATTCAGAAAAGTTAAAAAGATTTAAGTAAATTTAGAAGGCAATGGAGAGACTGAACACACATTTAATTCCTGGGCTAAGTGGGGAAGAGGAGACAAGTGGGGTCAAGAGGCAAAAGTTCCATAAATGTAGTTCTGGGCCACCTGGAACTGTTTAACTTAGGCTATCATTTTCCATGGAAAAACAAATCAACAACGAAGAGAACTTGAACTTGTTTTGTTTGTTGTGTTTGTTACGATATTTACAAAATGAAGTATTTCCATTTTCTACTTCAAAATGACTCTGCTTTAAAAATGAGCCACAGTTATTTTTAAAGGGGGAAAAAGCTTTTCTGTGAAGCAAATGAAACTTTCAATCTGTCACAATTAATTTACCCACTTGTCGAGAAAAGGCAATAACAAAATGCAAACAAAAATTAATAATTTTGGCTAGAAAGAAAATCCCACTTGTTCTGGTTGTTGTTTGGTTTTTTTTGGTTTGGTTTTTTTCCCCCTTTTTTTGTGGCTTGTTCATTGAACAAAAAAAGGAAGAAAACCCCCAAAACCATCTGCATTGGTCTCCTCCAGTGTATAAATACCACAGGTTTTGCATTCTTGACATTTATTTTTGCCCTGCAAAGACACACTAAACCAAGCTGTGACCTAGCTGGCTCTCACCTCGAAGCAATGAGTTTCCCTCGTTTTGTTGCAGCGTACTGCCTGGCAGTACGTGAGTGTGCCAAGCTGGGGCAGTGACAGCTTGTATGCCAACGCAGCACAGTGCTGTCTGGTGTAGACACACTATCTTATTTCCCTGACAGAAAGAAGAATAAAAGAAAGAGGCTTTTAGTCTGCCATGTTTCTTCCAGACCACGCTTGGAGCATCCCCATGGTCTTTACCTGCCTAAGGACTCCTTGGGACTACCCAGGTGCTTCCAAAGAAGGACATCTATGATAAAACCTTCCTGAGTTGGGGCCTACCCGCATATTGGATGTGTTGCTGACAGCATCCACACTGACGATAAATAGCCTCTTAGATCCCAACATGTACCTAACTGTGTAGCGGTTTCCAATGTCTGTAACAACCGTTTCATGTTTACAACTGCTCAGGGTGAATCCCCTGGTTTACCCACACAAATCTTTCACTGCCATTTTTTATTACCTCCTATGCTCACATTTAACTTATTTCTATTTTTTGTTCAGCAACCAGATGGGGTAAAAAAAAACAGCGCTATTTGTTTTGTCCCCAATGCCTCATTCACACTGGTGCCGTTTCCCTGTTTTTCAGTCACGGGCTTCGACTTGTGGGGTGCAGTGGTGGCGACCGGCGTGGTCTGCACTTTCTACTGCACACTGGTATGTGGGACCCTCAGCGGAGAAAAATCTCTGTTTCTTTCACCGTTTGCATCAAATATGGGAATTATTGGAAAGTAGCCTAATAGCTGGGTTACTGTGTGAGAGTACATTTCCCAGGGTAGCTGCAGCCACAGAGCCATACTCACCCAGGGACTTCTCTGGGTGAAAAGGTAGGCACGAGGTGATCAAACTTTGTCCATTTTGATATATTCAAACTTCTGTTGCTGAAAAAACAGGAAAAGATAGATTTCCCTTCTTAAATACCTCCTGTGATTTTCCTTCTAATCTAGTGGGGTTTAACTGTGTAATTTGTGAGGCACCTGCTTACTGCAAACGTAATAGTCCTGTCTGTTATTGAATGGAGCCACTGAGAAATAGCAAGTGCCACAGGAACAGATTGGTCTTTAGATTAGTGTTAGCTGGCCAAGTGTCCAGAAATTATTAAATGGCACGTCAGTGACATAAATCTGTTTGTATATGTTGGATTAAATCATGTTTATTGTTATTTACATGAATGGTACACCCTGTGGAGTTAGTGGTATTGTATATAGGTGAGATGAGCACTGTCTGCCCAATTATCTTTGATAATAACTTCTGAATCATGTTATTTGACAAAGGAAATGCTGGATTAAACTATGTGTATGGCCAAAGTAAATTCTAGTGCACTTCAAAATAGGGCCAGCATGTCCTGAACAGGTTTCAGGATGCAATTCCTAAACATCCCAGTGCAGAATTATTTCCGTTAAGGAAGAAAATGAAGTTAATCTATCATGCATAATCCTAGCAGTAACATTCCCCTTAGCTGAGTGTGAGCGCAAAGCAAGGACGCTGCTGCCCTGTTGTACCTGATACGTGCTGTTCCCCATGCAGGGCGGTCTGAAGGCAGTGGTGTGGACAGACGTTTTCCAGGTTGGAATCATGGTCGCTGGATTTTCGTCTGTGATTATACGAGCTGTGGTGGTTCAGGAAGGAATTGGACGCATTGTAAATGATTCCTACTATGGAGGAAGATTAAACTTCTGGGAGTGAGTTTGTACTTGCAGATGACATGCCTCTTTATTCCTACAGAGCCAATGTGACTAACTGTGAAATTAAATTGCTATTGAAGGAGGAGGAGTTGTGACCCAATTTTTATATATTTTTTAACAATCTTACTTATTTAAGGGCTACTTTTTAGGTTTCACATCATGCAAAGTCCTGTAAAGATCAAAACGTTTTTACTTTGCCAAGTAGGTGTTTTAAGGATACATTTTGAATTCCACTGAACGTGAATGGTGAATAGGTGAGGACAATCGTATTTATACTTATAATTTGCAAACAGCTGGTTTGGCATTTCAGCTACTGAACCAAAACACCTGGGAAAATAATAGGTTTTCTCTCATCTGAAAAAGGGAAACGTTTTTCTTTTCTCTGAAAGAAAAATTAGAAGTGGTTTTAATAGTATTTTACTCTCCATTTTTGTAACTAATTATAGCCTAAAAATATATTTTTGAAAGGTCAAGAATATCCATTCTGTCAATGTTGAATCACAAACCACTTTAGGTTAAAAAAAAGACAAAAGTTACTATACTTTTGATGAGAATCTTCACCCAGTGCAATTAGTGAAAGTTCAGTGTGACAAGTATTATCTTTTGTCCTTTTGTCTGTTGATTCACAATACTCATCAGGTTGTTCTGTAAAATCCTTCACCAGGTTTTTCAGTAAATAATTCATCTGTGGGTACTTTTTTTTCTTCTCGTGAACAGTCACGTTTTCAATCTGTTTGGCTGATGTGCAGTGGTTATACTGCATTGCTACACAGAGTTCACAGATGGGAAATGAAAAGGAATAAAGGCATGTAATAGATGAAAAATAATATTACATTGTTCAATGAGATAAGCATAATTTATTGCTATATTAAAGTGGGATTTAAATATATATATATTTATGGCCATTCAAAATCTGTTATTCACTTAGGGCTAAATGGGCAGAATGTTTTACAGAGGCTGTGTCCACGAAGGCTAGGCGTGAAAACGCACCTTTACATTGGTGTCAGACTGATGTCCCTCTAGATAAGCAGGCAAATTGGACTTTCTACTGGAGCATCACTTCATCACTACAGTCACAGGCATCATGCAGCTTTTACTCAAGACTGTAGTTTATAGGCAAATAAATGGGTTAAACTTCACCTTTGGACAGATCAGAATGTTTCACTGGATCAGAATGTCAGCTATGAGTTTCAAAATGTGCTTTCCTTGATTTCCTGTAAAGTTGGAGTATCTGAATGTTCAAAATCTGGTCACATTATTAGAACAAGTATGGGAAAATTTTTTCTTCTAGGCATTAAGGTCTTCTCATAGTGAGAATATGTTCATATTTTGAATTTGTTTTCTCTTTTTCTTCTCATTGTAGCTTTAATCCCAATCCTTTGCAAAGGCACACCTTCTGGACGATTGTTATAGGTGGGACCTTCACATGGACTAGCATATATGGGGTCAACCAGTCGCAAGTACAGAGATACATTGCCTGCAAAAGCAGATTCCATGCAAAAATGTAAGTCTGCCTACAGTAACTCTTAGTGTCTGAATTTAGCAATGGCTGCTCTTTATATGGGAGATTTTTTTAAAAGGATTGGGGTTTTGTCTATATAAAACCCATTTATAAAGGGCAACAACTCTTGCTTTCTGTTATGTGAACCAGGTAGAAGGCAAATCGTCACAATAAATCCTGGTATTTGAATTACATATAATTGCTGTAACATTGAACTTTGTGCCAGGCTGTTTCACTGTGCCAGTGTTCTTGCATACAAATGGCTGCATTAAGTTTATATGCAACTTAAAGGCCAAATAATATAGTACTGCTGCTGGAGCCATACCAAGACAGCATCTTGAATTGCTACTCTACTAAACCTAAATCATTGTGTGGGGATTTTGTGTAAGTAAAGACTAAAAGATTTTTCCATAACAGTAAGTATATGCATGAGAAAATGCAGCAATGTTTTATTTAGTGATAAAATTGCTGAGGAATCATGCATTCTCTTCTCATAATAATAATGAAATTTTCTTCAGGAATTCACTGTGGAAACTGGCATTGTGTTCTGTTTTCCTTGAGTTTAAACATTTCTGTTCAGCCTTTATTCTAGAATGGAGTATATTTACTAACTCTATTATCTTACCTTTTTCTTTAGTATCATTCCAGTGGCCATAACTCAGGATTTAAGAATCATTAGCGAGCTCATGAAGTCTATTTATAGGAGAAATACATAAATGCACATCATAACTATAGTCCCTGTAAGTCCTACAATACAGTGACACACAGAGGAGTTTTATGAAGGCTTTCACTTAATAAAGTCAGCAGAACTCCCACAAAATCACGCTCAGCTTAGAACAGAAATGTTTTGGTTAGGACAATAATGAAAAAATTACTTTTCAGTCATTTACGCTGCAGACAGGAATGAACTGACTCTCATCGTCAGTCACATCTCCAGCATGCAGTGCCATATCTCCAACAAACCATGTGGCTTCTCCACGTGCCTGGGTTCCAGATTCTCGGCACTGCAGAGGCAGGAGGTGCAGCTTACAGCCATAACGCTGCCTGGCACGACTGCATATAGGAAGACAGCCGCATACATTGTGCCAGATTTGTGTGCCCATGAGACTGTTTGTCCTGAGTACCTGCTCCACTTAGGGCTGTGCTCCTCTCTCGCACCCTCCCTACCCTCTTTGTAAGGAGGGACACCTCCAGGGCACCCCAGAAAAGGAGAGTGGCCAAAGGGAAATTTGGCACCATGGCAGCTTCTGAACAGATTTTCTGAGCTGTTGCAGCAGCTTTGATGAGGACTGGAGGCTATCTGGTTCTGGAGAGGCTTGGATGGGATTTATAGCTCATACCGTGCTAGTGGTGGCACAGCCTTCATCACTGGAGTCCTCTCCTGCTGGCTGGGTGGTTGGCTCCCTGGCATCTTGCGCAGGGAATATCCCCTGCATGGAGAAATCATTTTATATAATGGTTGTAGCTTGTCACAACTGTAAACACTTCCATTCTGTGGTGACTATCTAGTTCATTTGCAAATGTAATTAGACATATCTGGCAAATCACACTGGTAGGCTGCACCTCTTATTGTCATTTAACCTGTACATAGAAGTGTAAAATGTCATCAGGTCAAAGTAAAAGGGTTTTGTACCCCCCCGTGGGATTTACTGTAAGGCTTTGTAAGGGACAGCACAATAATAAATCAGAGGTGAGAAAACAATTCTTTCACAGATCCCAACTTGCAGTTTTTGGGAAGGCCTTTAACAGTGGCACAAGAGTAGGAATTTTCTCAGGCTTTGGGAAAGGATTTCACCCCATTCAAGAAACGTACATACCAGTGGATAGGAGCACATGCTGTCATCCTCAAACAGTAACTAGGTAAATTGAACATAATGTTCATATATGAACAATGACAGGCACTCAGAGCAGGAAAGCTACATTTTCAGAAAAATATGGGCTACTAACACAATTTTCTCTACTTTCCTTTCAAGGTCATCATCTGTCATATTTCAGTGCTAAAATCTTAGAGCCAGCCTGAAACAAACAACTGAAAATTAGCCTTGTGCAGTCACAGTACCTACTTCACCCAAACTCCACCCCGTGTTACTCAGCCAAAATTAATGGGAACACCTCCCTCCAATACTGGTCCAATTATTATACTCTAGTGCTTAGTCATAGGGTGTACCATGATCTGGGATGTAAATCAGAAGGAAAAAAAACCAGCTTTCTTTTCACTGACAAGCACTGACGCAGTTTAAACCCAAGAATTGCGAGATTCAGACAATTTCCTTGTCTTCCGTGTGTTTCTCTTGACTTTCTAATCTTTACTAGAGGCTATAGGCTAGTATTGCTACGACATCCATTCAAAAAGTTTGGATTGATTTAACTCATTGGTTAAATTTTGCGCTAAACCAGTTTATATCAAGGTAGATTATGCCAATGCAGGAACAGCTTCAGCTAAATGAATGCAAGGCATCCCAACCATTATGTAAGCATCTGTAAGGAGAGGACTACTTCATTTTTAACTGAGTTAGACTAAAGAGAAATTTCAATTGCTGCTGTTCCTGTGTTAAGACCACCCCTGAAAATGCATTTCTCCTGTCAGCGCTAGCTGAAGCTCCTGTCAGGACGTGGGGAAGCGATGGAGTTACTGGACCATACCAGGTTCTAAGTTGTTTAGTTACTAAAGGGGAAGCCTTGGGGTCGGTGCCAACCCCCTGTACTCTGGAAGTGGCCACTGTAGGTGGCTCCAGACCAGGTCCCAGGTCCCAGTGCCTCATTCCTGCCTCCCACGGAGACTATCCCGGGAGGAAGTGGGGGATTTGTTGCTTTACAAGGATGACTCCAGCGTTGTGTAAACCTGACTCCGGAGGCAAAGGAGTGCTGGTGCTGACTAAAAGGTACCCCACGCTTTGATCTGGGGCACCCCGCCTTACAGATCTGTCTGGCATTTGTCTTGACCAAGGGGTGTTGCAAGGGGGGAAGATCATCTCCTTGCCAGCTGCCTGCAACATAAAACTCATGTACATGATGAAATGTGGGATTGCCATATTGCTCGCATCATCTCCCCAGCAGGCTTTGTCAGGGGATGGGCACTCAGACCGTGCCACCAAAACCAGAAGTGTAATTCGTACATTTAAAAACGTGATCTCACAGCAGGGGAAATGCTGGGAGCTGTATCATGACTAACCAGGAGGTCTCGGCGTTGGCGCAGGGGCTTGCTCGTTTGGTCCCAGCGGGGTCTTGTACGACGTCGAGCTCTAATGTGGTGGTTTTGTGCGTGTTGGTGCAGGTCCCTCTACCTCAACCTAGTGGGGCTCTGGGCGATACTGGCCTGCGCAACGCTGTGCGGCCTGTCCCTCTACTCCATCTACAAGGACTGTGACCCGTGGATGGCAAAGCAGGTGTCGGCACTCGACCAGGTAGGGCCCCACGTTTCAGGGGGAGGTGGGGAGGGGACTTCCTTCCTCTGCAGCCATAACAGCCAGGTGAGGGGAAGTTCAAGAGCCAGGGGGTTGGGAATAAGGACATGCTTGAGTCCCGTGTCAAGTGAGTCTGTAACACTGAGGGATTAAGCTGAGACCATGATGGGAGGGAATGCCCTGGAGAAAGCAGCAGACCTGTCCTCAGCACTGTTCAGTCCCAGCGTTCCCCAGCTGTCCCAGAGCTGCAGGTCTCTTGGCGCCAGGGAGAGCAGCGATGTGAAGAGCGCTTGGTCCACCTACGTCTGAAGGTATTTGGGTTTTTCACCCAAAATGAGTGCTGGGCGATCGTGTTGTACTGTGCTGCGGAGAAACCACCTTGTAACCGATGGTGGCCTCTACCTGAATAGGCCCTGAGCAGTGGATTTACCTGAGGAAAAGAAGCTCTGGGAGCCCACAGACTGACCAGACTCAGGGCCCAAGGAAATCATACAAGTCTCTTTTTTTCATATGTTCATGCCTGGGATAGTCGTAGGCTCTGGATAATGCCCCACGGACAATATCTGGAAAGCCAGGAGAAGAGCACAGATGACAGAATAGCTAAGGCAGGGCCACCTGGTCTGTAAGGGCAGAATAAAATGCCAGGGTGGAAAGGAAATTAAGTTGTTCCTGTCAGTCAAATTCTTCTGGTGGAAACTGGAAGCAAAATACTAAGAAGACCAACTTGTCTGTGAAAAAAATTGTTCACAGGAATAAAATCTTGAAATTCCTCTCTTTCCAGCACTCAGATCTTGCAAAGGTCAACAAATGACATGGTGCCCAATAAGGAAATTGCTCTCAGGCACTCTGAGGTTATTGCACTGTATCTACAAACCTTTTTGTGGAGTCAACAGCAGACATAAGCACTCAAGCCCAACAGAGTGATGTACAGCACAGGCTACCTGCTGCCCCACACTATCTTCCTGTACTACTGTCGCTGGAAACCAAGCCTCACTCCACAGCTATGTGTGCTCACCTCTGCTAGGTGGTCTAAACAGTCTTTGCTGTATCTTGAGTGGGTGTTTTAGGATAGGTTTTCTCTGGAGAAAACCAATAATTAGTGCAAGGTGAGACATTCAGAATTAGAACAGCTGGGCAGAATGCCAGCGAGATGGCTGTTAACAAAAATAATACAATGACAAAAAGAAAAATTAGGGCAAGATAGTAATATTTCTTTCTCTCCGAATTTTTCAGCTAATGCCATACCTAGTGCTGGATATTCTCCACGATTTTCCAGGAGTTCCAGGGCTTTTTGTGGCTAGCGCATACAGTGGGACATTAAGGTAATTTAATAATATGGAACCTATTGTGGCTTTTTGGTTTTAGTTAGATCTAAAGTTGCATTTATACTAAAACTTCTGCATTTCATTTCTTTGCCTAGCTAATTTTTATTCTTTTAAAAAGCACTATAACATCTTTGGTGATGCAGCATAAAAGTCTATAGTTTCAAACAGTGGCACTCTGAGGTCCTAGGACTCAAAGCTGCTTGGAGTTCCCTACTATATGCAGTGTGAGGAAACAGCTAGCTACACGCGGCATACAGCACTAACAAATCCTCCTCTCTGCTTTTAAGGACCCTGTGCTCTAGGAATTTTTAAGTGCTATAAGTGGGTGGTGACACAAAATAGCTACGGTTTGGGGAAATTTCCTACTGCTCATCTTTAATTTTCCAGTTTCAAACCTGCATAACTTTAAAGCCATCTCCCTTTCCTCATCCCTGATCTTTAGGGTCTTATTTACAAAAGAGTTCCTGCACTTCCAATTGTCTTGAATAAACCCCATGAAAACAACAATCACTAGATGTTTTTACTGAAGGAGACAAATCAGTCCCTTCTATCCCATAGTGGGGAGTGTTTTGTTCAGGTTTCCCGAGGAGCATCTTTTAGGAAACATCGCCTCTCTCGAGGCAGGCACTGAACAATAGTAAGCAGATAAAATGAGGAAACTTAAGAATATGACACCAGAATAATTTTTTTTGTACTAAGTACTTTTAACTACACAGACAGAGGGAACAACCAGGATACTTGTTTCTTCCATGCTGAGGTAAAGCTAGTGACTTGTGAGAGCAAGGCACACACAGACAGAAGTTCACCTGGCTGTTTTTTTGCCTTAGGAGTGCTGGTTTCCCTGACCCCATAGGGAGCCTGGAATAGTTCAGTTCCGACTAGATGCCTAATTTTTAGATGACTATAATTAGATTATTTGAATCCTCCTCTGAGAGTTCATTCAAAGTGAACCTGTATTCATCAGTGACCTGTATATAGGAATTTTACCTACCCAGATATATGGTGTGTCGATCATTTGTGAAGGTATCACATATACCAGTAGCGATTACAGCTTAGCCACATGTAATAGATATTTTCATTGACTTCTTCAGGCCCATCTTTTCTTCAAGATTTGCCTTGTCCTCACTAAAAGCAATTACTTTAACAATTTTTGTAAGCTATTAACTGCATCACCTGGAATAATAAGTTATTTCAACCAATACAGCAGTTACATTCATTTTCTGACACTGTTCTAGGCAGTGGCAGTCTCTGCCAGTTACTCACCTGTTATCTAGGATTTCAGCTTCTAAGATAATTATATAAATCTTGCCTTCTGTAGTACAGTGTCCTCCAGCATCAATGCTCTGGCTGCCGTGACTGTTGAAGACCTCATTAGGCCAAACTTCAGATCCCTCTCTGAAAAGAAGTTGTCGTGGATTTCCATGGGGATGAGTATGTCTGGAAAATATCTTTTCCACTTTTGCTTGATTCCTATCTCGTTTATGGCAGCATAAGTCAGGAATAAGTGCATTTACTCCAATAGGACTATGTTGGCGCAACACCTGGGGGAGACGACATCAGCAATGTAGGTTTTACACAAAATGGGGGACAAGCTATTTCAAATTAACATAAGGCAAAAAGAGAAACCATCTTGTTTGATCTTCAAGCAGGAAAGATGTACTGCATCTGCATTCTATATCGATGCACAATACCACAAAGCCAAATGTCTCAGACTGACACACTTGTTATTTATCTTTTATCTGTCAAAAATGAGAATCATAGGAAATAATTTTGTAACAAACCTTTTGAACTGAGTGATGCACGAGCAATAGCATCGTGTCCCAGTAACACTCCGGAGAACTTCACATCCTCTCTGATGTCCTCTCAGACCTTCAGACTGTTTAGCTCCTTTGAGCTACAGTAAACAGAGAAGAGGGTCAGAACTAGGCTGAGCAGATGGTTTAAATCTCTGAAGTGCATTTGCCGTCCCTGCTGGTTGTGCTGTCAGTGCAGGTGTAGCCCAAGACAGTGTTTGGAGTAAGCATGGAAAAACACAGTCCCAACATGGTGTCATAACCCACAGCAGTGAGCACAGCCCACTGGTGGCAGGTGACATGTATTAAATATTTTCACCTGAGAACTGTTCCTTAAACATTAGCGCAAACTATGTTTATGCCAAAATTGTTGTTGGTCTTGCCACGAGTTGCCTGATGTATCACATTAAACAGTGAGATTAACCTATTGCTTGTGCAGTGCAGGGGTGGAGGTGAAAAAAACCCCAAATAAGCCAGTGTTCTGGGTCCTGGGAAGAGACACTACATTCTGGTGACCTGGGATGTTCTTTGTCACCAGCTCCCAGTAATCTGCCAGCATTTACTTTCTTGCTCCAAAGACTTTAGACTGACAAGCACAAATAATTCCCTCAAAATAAGGACTGTGACACAGGAGATTAGCTGAGAAATACAAACTATGGCTAGTCCTTATGGCTGCCATTTAGTAAGTGATCTTTAGCAATATACAAGAAGAGGATTTTAGCAAGTTTGTATGACCTCCTCTTAATGCAAACAGAAAACTGACCTTTTGGCCAGTGCAGGTGCTCTCAGAAAAAACCCAGATGCTACAGATTCGTTTTGGAGATGTCAGGGGCCACACTGGGTTAGAAGGAAACATTCCTGTTAGTGCTTTTCAAACTCTGGCAGGTTTATGCAACGTTCTGCCTTTTCCCCATAGGCCTGTTTTATGGCGGAGTCTGCATCGCTATGGCTGCACTGGCATCTCTCCTGGGAGCCTTGCTGCAGGTAGGTGTCAGAGTTGAATGACCCAGAATGAATTATGTAAGATAATGATTGCTGGATACCATTATGAGATTAGTTTCCATTCCTTGTTGTGTACTGGCCTCAAACAGCCCACGGCTCAGCCTCTGCTTTAAGCACACGTGTAACTGTACCAAGTCCCGACAGCCGAGTAGGTGCCAGTTAAAAAAACACCTCATAATTTCCTTCCCAACATCTTCCCTTCTTGCCATGTTGGAGGCTTTGACTTTCTTGTACAGCACCTGATAACAGACTCCCTTCCTTCCTCAGGCAGCGCTCAGCATTTTTGGCATGGTTGGTGGCCCTCTTTTAGGACTGTTTGCCTTGGGAATCCTCTTCTCCTTTGCAAATGGAACTGTAAGTAGAAATTTAAAGCTTTGTTTGTCCCAAATTCATTGATTATTCTAGGCATTTCCTTTCCCCCCAGTAATTTTGTGTTGGGCAGCAAGGAAGATGCTTATCTCCCTTCTGTCCTTATCCCAAGATAGTGATGAACAGGGCTGTATAGGAACTTGAATTTCCATTCCATGAAAATTTCTACATGACCAGAGGGGGGACAAAATCTGAATAAAAATGAAAACTTGGCAAGAATTTATGGAAAACACAGTTTCAGAAGCAGGGAACAGTGTGTCTTGAGATGTAGCTGAACAGCCAGTAGATTCAGAGGATGCCTGAGCAAAAGGGGGTCAGGCTGGGAAAATGGGCCCTAAGCACTTGCAAACCGAATTGAGGTGTTCTCAGAGTACTTCAGTATCGTGAAATTACCATTTCCAGGCAAAAAAAGTAGTCCATCAAAAAGTGGATTTGATGAACTTTAGGAATATGGTCCATGAGTTAGTCTGACAGGATTTCTGTTGAGGAAGTTCACTAATCACTAACCTTTACCCTTCTGCAGATGCAAATTTTGTGTATATAGTGAAAAAAAAAACCAAAAAGCCTACTACCTGTCAACCAAAAGAGTAAAGTTACCCTGAAGTAAAAGAGACTTTCGCAAGAACAGATCACATGAGAAAAAGGAAAAATTGCTTCTGTGTTTGTTCAAGGAAGGCCTCAAAGCAGTATTTTCTCATATACCATGCAGCCCAAAGCTGTCCTCTGATTGTAAAGGCATAGTGGCAAAATAAAAAGAGGTATGCTCAGGAGCTGTGAGTGAACGCTCTGTTTCTCAAAAGGGGAATTAAATGCTCTCCCCAGCTGTATATTTCATTTTTTCTATGGCGCTTACAGTTTAGATTATGTTGAGCGTTTCTTACTCATCTAGGTGTTGGGTTTTTAAAATGCCCTTATGCTTCTCCTGTAAACCCAAGTTTCATATTCTGTTTTGCAGGGTGCATTTGTGGGTCTTGTCAGTGGCTTTGTTGTTTCACTTTGGGTTGGAATCGGCTCTCAGATTTATCCTCCACTCCCAGAGAGGACCAAGCCACTGTATCTCTCAACTGCAGGCTGTAATATATCCTCAGGAAATTTCACGTCGACAGCAAATCCGTTAACGACAATCTTCAACACACCGACTGCAGAGAGGTATACAAGTTCCTCAAGTGCAATCAACAACACATGTATTTGTTTTAAAGCAATGCAAACATCTGCCTGGCATTTGGGTTACTCTAACTATCCCTCCCTGGTTTAAGATGAAGCAGTTTTCTCTGACTTTTTTTTTTCTTGTCAGGGTGAAGTTTGTCTGAGTTACCCTAGAACAGGGGTCAAAGTGAATCTTCCTATTGATCTGAAAAGCTTCAGTTCAATATTTGAATCTAAAGGCTTGGATAAGCCTTACTGAGAACCATGGTGTTAAAGAAAGCATAACATTTATAGTTATTGGATTAACTTCCACAGTCTGTCACACAAATGGAAGCAGTAGGCAGTTAAAGGGCAATTTGCCAATTTAACAGCTCCACCTACAACAGCTTGTCTGTGCAGAAATAGTTCTGTTCAGGAAATTCAGAAGAGAGCATAATCCATATAAGGGGCAAAATACAAGGGATTTGCTCCCCTCTGCAAGTACTGTATGTCTTACTTTGGACCACGTGTAACAGTTTTGAATGACAATATAGGGAACAACAGGAACAGAAAGAAGCTGAACAAACACATTTCTCATGATTCCTAATCCGTAGAGCACTGTACAATCAACAGATACCCTGGTGCACACATGGGTGCCCAGCATTCAGTGTCAGGTGCTACACCTTTCCCACGAGGCCTCCAGCATTGCTCATGGCTATGGGGAAGCAGCTCTTGCGACAGAGCACGTTGTCAGGGAGACCAAGTAAGGTGTACGCTGAGGTGTGACGGTTGCCCCATTGTTTCTGGCTGTTTAGAGCTGCACATGGCTGATTTCCTACTTGTTTTTAATTTTGGTGTCCTCTGCTTTAAATAATGTCCCCCCTGCTAAAGAAGTTATCTCTTCATCTGGATAGCTGGAGTGCTCAGCTCTGCAGTGGGTTCCTAGCAGAGCAGGACTGTCCTGTTTTACCTGCTCAGTCCCATGCGTTGGTTGCCTCACTGTACTGACCCGTCTCCTCCTGTACGAGGGAACTCGCCCTGCAAATTTGAGAACAGATTTTCAGTGAGCATTTTATTGTCCAGAGGTAGTTCAAGACTACCACGTCGCTGGGTTCAGCAGTAACTGTCTTTATATGCTGTCTGGAAACAGACATTTTCAAGTTGCTTGGAATAGGAAAGCAGAGATTAACACTTTTTGTGCTCTTTTTCAGGCCTGCCCTGGCAGACAACTGGTACTCCTTGTCTTATCTCTACTTCAGCACACTTGGGACACTTAGCACAGTACTTGTGGGAGTAATTATCAGCCTCCTAACAGGTACTAGTTCCAGAGCTGTGACTGACTGAGTCTTAGACCTCTTTCAAACTAAGATGACCTGAGAGCTGTCATTGCCACAGGAAGGGCCTTATCACAAACGCCATGTAAAGTTTACCATCCTAAATCTCACTTCCTCCCCTCAGCCCTTCTGCATCCCACTCTCAGTCTCTGCTCACAGCAAAAGTTCCTTCAAATTTCTAAGGAGAAAGACTTTCAGCAGTTTTTCTTAACCTGAAAGACAAAAATTACAATGAATAAGACATCTGTCTTTCCTGTTTTATTAGATGCCAGCAGGGGCTGGAGGTTTAAGGGTTGTCCCTGAACATGGCAACAACTCCAGGCAAGGAGCTGCACCCATGCTTCTAGAAGACAAAAGCAGTTTTACTTTGAGTGAGTTCGGAGCACTCAAGGGCTATTGTCCGCACTCGTACAGTGCATGCTTCACCACAGTCCCTCAGCACGTGCCTAAGAGTGGCAGCCTCTGTGCATGGCTGTGTTAGCTTCTTCCTCAGTGTCCCTCTAGCGTTTGTGCAAGGGGCAAAAAGCAGCACCCCACAGGTAAGAGCAGGGACTTCAGCAGGTCCAGCCCCTTGCCTTGCTACTTTTGCATCTAGGTGGGATGCAAAGTGCAGCTGTCAATCTCCTCATGCATGGCAGAAATGGCACAGAAGCAGCTGCTCTCACGGCTTTCCCCAGTGTGCCCAGCCAGATTCCTGTGACAGCCCTCATCCTGAGAGCTTTCAGACCTCTCAGTCTGACCTACAACTACTGCAGGACTATGAAATCCCAAACCCAGCAGACAAACTCGTTTCCATTAGTGATCAGAGCTAATTAACAGTGCCTCCATCTCCTTTCTTTCCCACACACATTCTCACACAAGAATAATCTTCCATGGCTTAAAGATGTCTAAACATCCTGTTGCCCTCATCCCCCCGACCTCGGGGCTGCCCTTAAATAACTCACTCTAAAAATTGCCGGTGTCTTGGGGACAGGAGTCTTGCTGACAGGGAGCTGAGGATTGGGCTCAGGCTCCAGGGCAGCACTGTGCACCACAGCTCCTGGGATGGCAGGCTGGTCCCACATATCACTGCATGGGATTCATCCTTGTTTGATGATTACCTCTGGTTTTTTACACTATGAGAAATCTGGGGACGATTTAGGAATCCCTGGGAAATGACTAAGGCATTTCAAATAGGCCTTGAGGGATCATTTTGTATTTTGAGAGGTGCAGGGCGTACATCATCGTAAAGAAATGATCCCTAAGGCCTGTGATTGCTTGATGGCTTTTGCTGCATGACTGTCCTGCTGGCCTGGCCCAGCTGCCGTTGCTGGCCTCTGGCATATCACTTGCGTGTGGAAACCTGGCTGATTGAAACCTGCCTACTTTGCAGGAGGACTAAAGCAGAACACAGATCGCAGATTCCTGCTGACCAAGGAAGATTTCCTGTCCAACTTCTCACGGTCTAAATCTGAGGCAGTAAGTGTAATTATGCATCTCTGAACTAAATCAACTTTTCCTCCTGGGGACAGAGGCAAACAGTCCCTGACTTGTATTTTCCCACCAGGATGAATAGCAGCTGATGCTGCCTGATACAACTGTCTGCTTTAAGGCGGTAGCAGCACACAAGGCGGGTAGGAGTAAAGCAGCTGGCATGGGCAGGGAAGCTGTGTTTGGCCACAGCTTGACTTCAGTGAAAACAGAGCAGCAGCTGAGACAAGGGACAGTTGTGCTCCAAGTTTCTGCCAAAATACTCCCTCACTAGTCTCTTGGAAGCTGGCCCAAGGCACACTTTGGACTAAGCAAGGCTTCCTTTGTTTGTAAACATGTTCAAAGTCTGCATTTTTTTGCAACTTTGGCTACTGTTTGAGAGAAAACATTTCTAGTCAGTATCTGTTTCCTAGCTCCTGCCCTAAGGTATAAGAAAAGGTGAGACATTATTGGGTAATAACATTGCCTAGAAGGCAGAATGTAGGGGAAATTTGTTTTGTTTTGACATAAACTATAGATCATTTTCCAGGCAGTATCATCAGGATGCTGAACATTCAAGCTCAGCTTTGTTTCAGTGCTTTCTGAGTGCTGCACTACAGGCAATGATTGTATCTTTGGGGTGGTCCAGTTTGCAAAATGTTTTTTCCCCCGTGACATAAACTTCTTTTTAGTGTGATCTCATGTATTTCAGCTTCTGGATGTGGACACCAGGGAGAGAAAGCGGTTTTTACAATACTGTTTTAATGCTGTTTGCCCGTGTCAGGACTGGAGCCCAGCTATCCAGTTACTGTCATTCACATGGGCCAACATTTGTTTTCACTATCTGGGAATTTAATTCCTGAAGCCTTTTGAAAAGAAACACGTACATGGAAGCTGATGTCCACAGCCACACTGTTTTCTGCCCAGAGTTAGAAACAAGTGTCTGCCTGGTTATGTAGCTGGGAGCTGGATAATAAGTGGTTGGCATCACAAATGATGCAGAAAGTTGTTGAGAAAAAACATCTGGGGGAACTGAGCAACTTCCTGCATATGGAGAGCTCAACATCTCATTATGTTTAACGGAGATGGACCACCAAAGCAACGATGCATGTTAATCTGTTCTTCGTGTCAATGATGGGGCAGGGACCAAGGGTTGGGAGTCAGCAGCTCAGGGAGCTGGTGATGACAGATGGCTAGACATCAAAACAGCAATCAGAACTTTGCACACCTGAAAATACTTCAGACATTTTGCAGGACAAGAACATTTTAGGTGACAAGAACATTTTACACAACTAGCATCTTGTGCAATAAGAACCTTGCCATGCCCTTAGAAAAATATCAGCTATTGCAAAGAATGACTACTTGTGCTCTGTCAGCAACCGAAGTGTGTTTTCCTGCAAGGCATCCAGTATGTCAGGCCTGACTCTGCTTGCATGTAGCTCAAAGAGAGGAAGATTCTTTCTTCCATTCACAGCACGGCTTTTGTCTTTTGTTTTTTAGCCAGAGAAAGTGGAAGTGTTGAACTGGAAACCTTTTACCATGGCACCCGAAGGAACCGACAACCCTGCCTTCAGCCACATGGAAATGGATGTTGCAAACAATAAGGACAAAGTCAATGGCCTTCATATATGACACGGGGCCACATCAGGCCATGAGGACAGTTTTGTTTGTGTAAAGCACTGTTGGCATTCCTATGCCGGGTCAGTTACCACCCTGCTGGGGTCATGGGCAGGAATCTGCAGTGCTTCGTGGCACTGTCACCTATGCATGACCTTGACACGAGTCAAGAAAGGAATCAGGTCTTTCTTGCACGTCCTCACTCTCTCTTCCACTCTGGATCTTGATGAGAGAGCTTAAGGCAACGTTTCTATGTGAAATATTTGTCTGATATTCTTGAGCCTTCTGGAATATATCTGCTTTTAATCTCAGTTCACTCCTGGAGTAAATTTTTTATTTGGTATGAGCAGTTTCCCCACACGTGGCTGTTTTTCTGGTTTGTGTTTCTTTCTTTTTTTTCTTTTAAGGCATTAAAAGTATGAAGAGGTTAGGGCTGCGGGACCTTATCAGATTGCAGGAAACAGTGGGTCTTTTTTTAGTACAGGATGTGTATTTACTGCCGTCTGGTTCCTTCGTAGAACTGATTTCCTGAGAGTGTATTTATTTTGCTGGTTTTGTCATAGAGGTTTGGTTTTATTAAGCCACTTTATCCCTGGTTTCCTGCATGTCTTCCCCTGTGCTCACTGCTGGAAGCTATGAAAGTGTCTTTGGTTGTGGGTAGAAGCAAGAGTCAGTCATATCCATCCCTTCACACCCGCTCTCCTTCTTCTGCCCCGTCTAACCCTGACAGAGCTGGTCCTCATGAAGGAAATGAGCTGCCTGGGCTTTTAATTCAATGCCATATGCAGAACCACCATAGTCTTCTACTTCATACCCAGCGTGCTGGCCTAGGACTGCTCTCACACTGGGCTGGGCCTAGTGATGCAGAGACAGACGCTAATGCAAGACGAGGGCCCTCCTTGTGGTGCCGGACAAGAGGGAAGGCTACATCTGCAGTTGCCACTGCCATTACCTGCAGAGCTGTGAGCTGCTACCCCAGGTAGCCATTTTTGTTCATGCTGTCCCTGTTGTCACTCTGAGGATTCATGTTCTGGTTGGTCCACATGGGGCAAAAGCATGTCGTGTGTTTTGGCAGAGCTTGCGGCGCAGTTCCCTGGCATGGACAAGGGATGGCAGAGGCTGTCATTTGGTGAGGGCTTCTCCAGGGCTGCAGGGCACGGGGCAGCTCATCCTCTGGCTGGGCTGCCAGGAGATGCCGAGCAGCACATCCACTCCAGATCATGCACTGTACCTGTGGTTTGGCAGGGTGCAAACCCCCCTTGCTTCCTAATCTTGTGCACTTTCTGGTGCAGCAGGGAACAGACTCGGACCCACCGTGTTGTTTTTTACTGCAGACTTTTTGCTGTGGCTACATGTGGGTGTTTAAATCTCCTCTACAGCAGCAGAATCTAGTTGGACAATAAAAGCCATTGCAGGAAGTCAAGCTGTGAAGTTTATAAAGCAGTCATGCTTGAGAATCAAATGAAAAATAAACTGCGTATCTTAAATGGTTTCTAAAAGTTATGCCATGTTTGTGCCAGGTGCTGAGCTGCTGTAACTTGGAATATGACACAATGCTAGTTTATCTACCTCGACCGGGGCCCTTCAGCATCTAAATCAATGCCCCTGTGACAGAGAGCAGCTGATGATGTACTGCATAAGATGAACTGACAGGATCAGAAAACATTAGGAAGAAAAAATGGGCTCCGAAGGGCAGAGCTCCACAGGAGAACGGGCAGGCAGGCACCGTACGGGTGCCACCAGGAGCATGACTCCGTTGGCTAATGCCCCGCAAAACTACATGGCGCAGGCAGGTTTCCTTTGCTGCCTGAAGCGCTGGTTTGCGTGATCCAGTGCCGAGTTCGGGGCCAGCACCTTACTGCCCATCCCTCTGCTGCAGCCCTGTGACCAGTGCCTAGAGCCACTGCGTGGAAGGGCAGTGAGCAAGTGGGATAGGTCCCATGAGTTACGTCCTGCATCCATCTATCTAAGATCTGAGACAAACGAGCATCCTGAATAAAGTCTTCTGGGATTCAGGACAGGGGTCTTTGTTCTGGGACTCTCCTGGATGCTCTGAGACAACCAGTTCAGTGACTGAATAAGCTGTGTCTCAGAAGAGAAGTGCAGCTCATTCAGCCTTGTAACTGTCTTTGCAATCCAGAAATAGGTACTGCATTTTGTGCTACGGAATAGTTCTTGAGCCTTGGACTATAGTAATTTGTACTTAGCAGGTACCTTCAGCCCACAGACCTGAAAATGGCTAAGTACTGGTATCTCCACGCTGCTGCCAAGTGCTGAAATGCATTGGTGTGCCTCTGCATACCTGTGCTTGGTAAGCTGCTGACAGAGAGAAGGGAAGCCTGTAGCAAGCCCCTGACCTGTGTGCCTGCTGGTACGGCTACAGCCCTTCCAACAAACACGCTGAACTCTCATCTGAATGTGCTTCTCAGGAGGGTGACCGATCACCGCTGCGTTAAACAGCATCAGCCCAGCCTTCGTCGCACCGCTCGAGACTGCTGTTTGCACTGTAATTGATACTGCCTTAAACTGCGATGAGCTGTGACTTCTACCTGCTGTGTTTGCGCAGCGATGACTAGCCTTCCCGGTTATCATAGCTAAGAAAAAACGGAGCACCACAGAGCTGTTCTCTCAGCGCTTTGAATCCATGCAGCTGTTTCAAACAGGGAAAACACGTAAATGACCAGCTTGTCTTCACTTACTGTTTGAAGTCACTATTTGAGCACTGAGCAGTCATTTAACCCTGATTTTGGTATGGAATGAAAGTTTGGGCCAGTTGGTATCTGTTGGTCCATAAGCACAATGTCAAGATGAGTTTTCACTGGGGCGAATATCTCACTGCAAGAGGTTTAGAGACAAACATTCGTAAGCTTTGCAGATGACCCTAGCAACTACCCCCTTGCTTCAAAACTAACCTCCTGCAGTTGCTGCAGAACTAGAAGGTGACTCTTTTTGCTTTACTTTTTTCTATATTCTTCTTGTTTTAATTGGCATCACTAATTAAAGCAATTAATTTTGAATACTATTTTCTCTGGGATTATATACTGTCCTCTGCTAGTCAGGCTTTCAGCCAGGGCCTGATCTGTGTAAAAGCAGCAAGGTAATTCTTGGTGTCTCCATCACACTCCTGCACCCTGGTCCTTCATCTCTCCCAGCTGAAAGCTCACCCGACAAAGAAATGCAGGATGCTCAAAGATGATTAATTCCATGGTAGCACTCCGCACTGTCCAAATTACATGCAGCATCTGGCAGGGCCAAGAGAAAAAACAAGATGGAATGTTAAAAAAAGAACTGAGGTCACAACAGGAACAATATTTGACTATGTGAATACACACAGGATGCACAGAGAGAAAGTAGTGACGGATTTTGGCCCTTTCTGCTCTGTGTTTAAATTCACTTCCACCTGACTGGTCTGTTTGCTTTCTGAACAAATAAGGTAAACAGAAAATAACTCATGAATGCCAAACAGCACATATTTTGTATGCATCATTTATTTTAAAGTTTATTGCGTCACATTATACAAGCATTAAACATGGCTTTATGTTGATGATTTTTTTTTAAAGTGTGAAAACTTCACATTCTTCTCCATAGGGTTTTTGTATTTACAAATAAACAATCTCTCTATATACTTTATATAATATTTATATTATATATATGGTAAATAACATAACTCCCTTCAGAAAGATTTAAAATAAAAAAAGAACTGATTTGTAAACAGGGTTTCTGTTGTAGTATTTGGTGGCTTGAACGCAGACGATGCTCTATACCTAGGATTTTTCTTTTCTCAAAGCATCCAGGTTGTTGATTTACATTTTTTTGTTCTAAGATCTGTAAAACCAGCATGGGACAGAATGCAAAAAACGTAGCAAATGGGCTGAAAAACAGTCCCAATTTTTTTTTCCTTGGTTTTAAAAACTGGCGTGTAACTGCTCATGAAGTACATGCTTGCTGCCAAGAGCGGTCTACGGAGATTGATCCTATGCTGATTGCACGATGATTTCACAGTAAATCCTTTGAGATGTGCTTTCCTGCTTGCTATGCAAAATGTCTGTGGCATGCACTGAGGTTGCATTTTTTCTCATTGCCTTGAAGGTAGTGCTCTTGTGGAGCTGGAATAAGTAAACAACATGTAGGATGGTCACCTGGAGGTTTAAACAAAACCCATTGTCAGCAGAAAGAAGGGAATAGCATAAATTTGCTATTTAGAGATCTCATTAAAATTCCATTTATTTTTATTAGCCTATTATTTGTATTATATTTTCCTAATTAAGAAAACGAATAAAAAGGGGGTCATCTTTCCGAAGTGTTCTGCTATATAGCTTTGAAGGAGTCAAGGGAAATCTCTGCAGACCAGTAGCACAAACACCTCGGTGAGTTGGCTGGTCAACGTTACGCAACAGAAACGTCCTTGGGATCTGCCAGGGAGGGCAGAGCCCCATTCAGCACCACAAGCTTGGGCAGCAGCCAACTCCTGTTCTCATTTAGGGCAGGACGGGACACAACTTCTAGCAGCGTGCTGTCAGGAAAATTCATCCTAACGTAGCTGTGTTGAAAATTAGTCTCAAAAGCAATTATTATCTATTGTATTTCTGCTGCACTTCATTTGTTCTGGCACATTGTATTGCGGTGTTTCTTCTGGAGCGGAAGTCTAGATTTTGGTTCAGTTCTGGGAAGTTACTGGGATTTACATCGCCAAAGCTGTATCTCACTGCAGGAGTTTGCAAAGGTTCGCATTCATATAGGAGACGCCAATTGTATGCGTGACTCACCTCTCGCTTAGCAGTTTCTAAACTCGTCATCTGTTGTAGGTATTAAACAGAGCGCATGCAAATTGATCCCATTGCTCCAATTTGGCCTGAATGTGATTTTGCACAGCGATCCTGTCCCCAGATCACAAGTGCAGCACACAGCCATAGGCGGTGGATAGTACATACTAGCCCACCTGGCAGGTGCGTATCCCCACCTCTGTTTAAGAGACAGAAATACCCTGTTTCTCCCACTGCCCACACGGGCTGTGTCCAGGGCTGCTGTAAGCTGAAGCAATGATGAACAAGTTCACTTCCTCGTTCGGCAGGAATACACCCTACAACCATTAGTTGTGTTCCCCACTCATTTTGGCACCGAGTCAACAGAGAATGGATTAATCCTGACATTCCTTCAGTGCTTATGTTGTCCCATGGAACCTTCAGGCTTGGGCCAGGAGTCCCTGGTAATGGGAGCCGCTGTGCCATTTATTCTCTTCAGGTAGGAGGATGGGTCACTACTGGAGGAGGTTCCTGTGAGCAAGTGCAGAGTAGGCAGGCAGTGGCTGCAGAGATGAGGGTGCATATGTTTTCTTCCACCCCCTCCTTCCTCAAGCTGTATTTCCTTTCATTAAAACCTTCTCCCTGACCCCAGAAATAGCACAGTTCTCCCTTGCAGTGGAAAGAAGTCAATGGATTTAATTTGGCAATATGTGGTCTTGGTGTAAGTGGTCCTGATGTCTTGTGGAGCCTGAGGCATCTGTCCGTAAGGTCTTGCACTGTGTGGCCTGTCCAGAAGGGCACATTCTAGCCCTTCTATCAAATGGTTTCTGGAAGAACTTGTAGAAACAACTTGCTGCATTTTCCTCCCTCTTAAATATCTTCAAACTAAGTTACAATTCCCTAAGATTTGTGAGAAAACTATTATTTTTATGGAGCTACAGTTATTTGGAAAAGGGCTAGGTGAATTGATCGGCTCTGGTATTTTATATCTAGCTGTATCCTCACCGGGACATAGACTTGCTTCCCCTTGGCTTCTTACAGTCTAGGCTTTTGAACTTCCTTCTTTGTGTTGTGGCTGATTATGCCACTGCGTGTGCTGCAAGAACTGCAGCGCTATCACTTTGAGGAAAGAGGTGGTAGAGCTTTCACAACACTCAGCGTTTTGATTCATGTTGCTCCATCCAACACTTTCACAGTCTTCAGATGTACAACAATTTTGGATTAACTATCCGGGAATTTTTTCATTTCTTAATGCTAAAGAACGTGCCAAAAGATACAGTGGCACACTTTGGCCAAATATAATTCTATAGCCTGTGTAGAATTGCTCTGCATGAATGCTATTTCATACTAAAATCTGTTGGTTTATTTTTCTCCTCCACTCCTCCATAGATAACGGAAGGATGAATAAAGAAAACGTTACAAGAGTAGAGATTCTGGATGACTGTTCGTTTGCTCTGCTGACCTTGTTCATCTGTTGCTATTTTTCTTTTACTTACACAGACAGGTCTTTAAGACACAGTCTCTCTTCTGTTATGTGTATCATACACCCTAATTCCTGACCAGCCCTCAGTGTGATCTTGCAATACACATACACGGGCAATTCTGGGCAAGATACCTTAGCCTGATCTTTTTCCCTCAGAGACCAGACAGTCCTCTAGCCATAAAGGCACTGTTCAAATCTTTAAAACATACTACCAAATTTCACAGAATCATTTCCAAATCAATGACCCTACAGTTAGACACCTCTGGCCACATGTAGATGTTTCTCTATCTGTCAGCACCTCTGTACACCTGCAGTTTTCAGCATCAGTGGACCAGTTGATTAGACTCACAATCAAGCATTTCCTCCTAAAAATTACATCAATATTGTTGCAGTTATGGAAATGGTCAACATATGTGACCTTAACTCATGGTAAACGCAAGCTTACAGCTTAAGTCCACTGTGGAAGAGGGCACAGCTGCCATGCATGTGCTGCAGGTGGGGGTCCACACATGGACAAGTACTGCCATGGGGCTAACGTGCGGTCACTGGGTATGGAGTAGCAACTTGGTCGTGAGAACGAGCCATAAGATCATCGCGTTCTGTGAAGCATTGTAAAACATATAACTGCTGGGAAGTTAAGGGCCTTGAACCCAAGCCAGGGCCTAGGAGCTTCCCGGGAGAGCGCAGAGACTTAAGTACTGGTCTGATCCGCTCATGCTGACATTAGCTCTGGAGAAGACTGAGCCCTGCAAGACCTCTAATTTCAAAAGGCTTATGACAATGTGCACCATATTAACACGGGTGCACACGTGCTTAATGCACACAACACTGACTGACTATTCCTTTCACTGTGCTCTCCACCGTAGAAAACCAGTAGATTTTTATAAACTGAATTCCTATCTTCTTTTAAGCAGTTTCTTCCTCACCCCATCACGGCCACTCATTGTGATAAGATTTTCCATTCTTCTTCCTTTCCTTCCGCTCTTTCTGCAAACGTTCCAGTTCAGCTTCATACATCATTTCCTGAATCAGGTACTTTTCTCTCCTCATCCGATCTCTCAGATCTTTTGGGAGATCTGGTATTAAGTAGGAAATCAGGTGCTTTATGCAAAAGACAAGGTGCTGTGAAAACAAAAAAAGGGATGAAATTAAAATCTCGGCAAGAAACCAAGTACTTTCCGTATCCTCTGAAAACCCTTTCCTTCCAATTCATAAAAAGATGTTGTGTTAGAACTGCATCTACTATTAAATCTGAAGAAACCGAACCATGAAGATTTTTCCCCACAAAAACTCCAGCCAGAGTGAGTGGAATATGGATCTCAGCAAAGGTTAAAAGTGGCTGGGTTCAAATAGGGCCTCAAAACTGCTGTAGGACCTTTAATGTTCCAACCCCTGAGGCCATGCTTTGCTGTAGGGTTGTTTGGGCAGGGCCTGGTATTAGTGGATTGCTCTGCAGGAAGAGGAGGAACAGATGACACAATACTTTCCTGTTGCCAGAAAACCCCTGCATCACCATAGGAAACAATGAATTACCTTTGCAAAACGAAACGGGTTTTTTTCTGATACTGCATCTCTCCTCCAAAGCCATATTGCCATTTACTAAGCATCACAATTAAATACAAGGCAATTGATCCTTTGTCCCTCATGTTTTAGGCATGACACCGCAAAACTTGAGTGTGATGGGAGAGGATAGCTTGAGTGTCCTTCTTTCTTTGATCAAAGATGCTGCTTGGAGATTTACTCACTCCACTTGAGAGGAGAAGCAGAGAAACAGAAAAATCCTCCATCTCAGAAAGGACATCATTCCAGGATAGAGAAATAAAGGGGTTTCTTCTTCTCCAAGCAGAACCTTTCCTTTGAAAGCCACTGAAGTGAAAATGTGACATTTCCCCATGTATTCTTCACTCATGTGAAATAGTGAAATAAACCCACAGGATTTTAACTGTTAGATTTTTTTTTTCCAACCCCCAAAAAAGAAGAACATCTTGTTCTATCAGCATTTTAATTGAATGTGCAGTTCAGCCTGGACAAACAATTCCTTTTGCAGTGGTACGAAATACTTGCGTTTGTTCTTGAGGGAGGTCAAGATAGCCAAAATATCCACACCCACTTGCTTAGTGACAAAAAGGTGTCTGAGCTTGGGTAGTTACTTAATTTGTGAAAAAACCTACCTTGAATCACTTATCTCTTAGTGCAACCTTTTACTGTAATTGCTGTAGCAATCACAATACACCCATTAGTGATCTCCACAGAGACAGACAGTCATGGTTTCTGCTGCAATTACCTTTTTGATTTCACAGATGCAGTTAAGGAAACAGTTTGCAGTGCCAATGAACAGTGGCCCCTGTTGAGGGACACAGCTATGAGCCAGCCTATGGCTTTGGTTGGGGCAACGCAAAGTCAGTTCTTTTGTGCAAGTGCTGGGCAGACACAAAAAGCTATGCTGCAGCAGGTCACAGATTTGGCTGGGCACTGAGACTTGGGCAGAGCTGATTTTTCTTGCCTCAGTTATCTTTGCCCTCATGCTATGCTGCCTTTCTGCTAAGTGTGTATCAAGAAGCCAGGCTCTCTTCAATCTTAAAACTGCTCAGGCTGACCTGCCAAGGCCATTCTTGTAGTCCTTTTTGGAGACAGATACCCTGGCTCTCAGTACTGACAGCTCCAGAAACAAAGAGATTAAGCTCAGCAGGCCTCTATCAAATCATTCTTTCTTTCTTTCTTTCTTTCCCTTAACATTTCCTTGAGTGTGGCAGAGATGATGGAAGAACTGACCTCCTTGGGACCAACCTCTAGGGAGTTAGCCCATTGCAGAGGAAGAAGAGAGCCCAACCTCCAGTGCCATATTCTCACCTTCACCTGGGTAAATAACAGCTAGGGGGAATTCACTGCAGACCTCAGGCTTCTGCTGAGCAGCCAATACATCTCTACACAAGAAATAATCTAGAAAATGTTTCCCCTTCACCTTTCCTCTAATTCAAATGCTTCTGTGATCCAAAGCAGTTCTTTGAAAGCTCAGTTCAGACTGAATTTGCTCAGTAATGAGTCAGACATGCAGTATGTGCTCATTGACATTATGCCAATAATTTATGGTGATTACAGCTTCTGTGTCGGATGCCCTGTTGCTATGATTTCAGAGCAGAGGGTTGAATAAAGAGTTTTTAAAAATTATTGCTTCCCTGTTTGGCTTCTTCACAGTGTAAAAGGCATTTCAAACTGCTTGCGCTGGAGAGATGCTGAGCCCCTGGTTTCTGACAGGGATACTCAGACACTTGAAATTCAGGCCTTAAGAGCTGCATTTGGTTTTGTAAATGATCTCATCCTATTTATCTACCCCCTTGTCTCTCTTTTTTCAAAATCAGCATGGGAATACCAGTCATGTGAAGTTGGTATTATCTTCCCTGGTTTGTCTTAAAAATTTCTGAGATACTGACAGTAAGCACTAATATTATGAACATTGGCAAAGATACTGAATCTTTTTAATCGTCATCATCTTTGTGATGCTAATCATTCTGGGGAAATGAATGGCATTAGAAAAATAGAGAAAAATGTGTAAACACTGTAACTTAAACTATCTTCATCTTTCAGTTGTTCAGATTTCATCTTTTCTTCTCATGTTCCTTCACCTCTTCCTCACACGCCAGTCAGCATGCGGCTTCCCAGCCTAGCCAGGATACGAATGCCAAAACTCAGCAAGTAAATAACAGCTTCATTTATTTCACCTCTTTGCAAGGCACTCAGTTATCAAAGTGCTGCATTCCCCTTTTTGTTAAGGCCTAAATACCTGTGACTGTTCAGAAAACTGATCTGAGAATACAAAGCACAGTATAAATAGCAGAAACTAACACAAAAATCTCCACAGCTGCCACCGCACATCAACCCACTGAAAAAGCTTCAGAGGGAAATTTGCTTCATTTTGTTGTTTTTGTTAAAACAGAGAAGCAAACACACTTTCTACCTGAATGGTCACTGACCTCAAACACAATAATGAAAGCCAGCCGTGCTGCTAAGACATGCCAGAACTGCAGCGTGTAGCCGTAGGGCACGGGGGAGTGAGGAGGGTCTCGGTAGTCCCTGTACCTGAAAGACAAGCAGAGTATGGCAGTTAGCGAGCTCCTGCCCTGCTGCCCGGGAGGAAGGTGAACCAAACCCCAGCTGCTCTTGCTCATTTCTGCACCAAAACGATCTCAAACTGTACAAGTTACCACCACACCGCTTGCTTCTTAGCCTGCAGTAGAGCTTTATTTCAGATGAGGTGCATGCTTCTAAAGAGAGTATCCTCGTCACCTCTGCTTGCCATGCTGGGGTTCACCCACATGGGCTCGCTTTCAGGTGAAACCTGATGGTAAGGTGCACTTCACGCTCCAGCTGCTAAAGGAAATTCAGTGCAAAGGATGAGGCCAGTGCCTGGATGAAGTGAAACTGTTGAAGCAAATGCAGAGGATGTTGGGTGCTCAGCGCCAATGGTTTGACCCTACAGCATCTCCCTTGGAAGCTCAGTGTGTGCCTTGCAGGCACCTCCTCAGAACACAGAGCAAGGTGGGATGCCCTGCTGTTCTGAGGGCCACTTTCTTCCCACTACAAGTTCATTTAAAAACCATAAACATCCCCAAATTTGTCAGACTGACAGACCTCTCAAAATCCACATAAAGCTGCCTCATGGGCTCCCTCTGACCCTTAGTTGACCATTGCTGGTGCAAAGCATGACTCATCCGCACTTTAGTGGAGCCAGAGCTGCACCTCTTGGTACACCAACAGAGCCAGGGCTGTGTAAGAAAGCAATCTAGTGTATTGTCTCACTGAATGTTTCTTTAAAGACTTTAGGTCTCAACAGAGTATCTGAAGATATTTATTGGGAAAGCTGGATCCAGGAAGGCTCCAAAACTACATTAACAAATCATGAATCTATTTAAATTCACACGTTCTGGAGTTTCTACTAGCAGTATGTTAATTCCAAAATCCTATTGCAGAAACTTAAAAGTAGTGTAAAAATTGTTTTCTCCTTAATTTGTTTCCTAGATGGGACAGAAAACCCATTATAAAAACCTACTGAAAATACCATAGTAAATAATACACTTAAGCTTGACCTCTAAGCTAGTTTTAAGAAACTAAAGAAAACTCAGATGAGCAAAATAAACAGTTACTTCATCTCTGTGATAATCTGTATTACTCCCTGGAAGTTGACCTTGGATTGCAGAGGACGCTCCACAAAAATTAAATAAATTGTGTCTTGACACCTTAGTCAGCAACAAACCTCTCTTAAATTGCAGTATCTCTTGTGCAAGTTCTTAAAACTGAGATGATCTTCCCTTCTGGAAGCAGCATGCTGACTTCATAGTTTAGGATGTTTTACAATATCCTAAACATCCTGAAAACAGAAGTCCCTGGACCAAGTCCCACATCAGTAGGGTATGTCTCCTTTTTGTACTTGCTAGGAACCACGCGCTACATATGAAGCAGTGGGGAAACCTTTTATAAAGAACCAGAATAGCATGGCACCATCTGGGTTCCAGACGAGCAGAAGTTACCTGAATACGGCCACTGGTTTTCGTTCAGACAGACTGCCTTCCTGGAAAAATGCCTACACTTTCGCACAGTACAACATAATATTGCCTTACCTCACTATCAATAACTGGCTTGAAGTTCAATTAAAATGACTGATGTTTCAGCAGAATCCAGGTGGGTTAAGCAGCTGATAAACTCAGCTAAAGTAAAATGTTCATTTTCTTTCAAGGGTAGATATACGTAACAATTCAGTGGCCCCCAAAAGAACACATTTATCTTCTTGAGATTTATGGCACCAATTTTAATAGTGTTCTGTTTATTGCATATTGAGGGGACAACTTTTTTTATTGGTGGGATTTCTACCATCAACTTTAGGTAGCAGCAACCTCATGCCTGAAGCTCAGGAAGAAAGTAATTAAAGGGGGGAAGGGAAGAGAATTAGCAGAATTACAAAACATTATTAAACGGTGATGTTGCAAACAATGTGGAATAGACTATCCTCAAAGGGGTTCTGCTCCACAGAAAATATTGTCTATATGTTATCTATGGATCCAACATTGGGATGTTCCTTCTGCCAAATAAGTTGCAACAGTCTTAAATATCAGTCAGTTAAATTAAAGCATTAATGGCACACCACCCCCACGTAATTACGCTGTACCACTCAAACTTACTATTAATAAAAATGTCTCAATATCACAAAGTATCACTGACTTTTACTGCTCTCAGCCTGCTATTTCTCCAATCTGTTGGCTAAGGACAAAGACATAAAGATAATTAACTGCTTGTTTTATTTTGATTCAAACCACAAATATACGACTATTACTAATAACTACACCTGTAAGCCATGACATAAACATAGTAATCATTGGGCAATTAGGAAGTGCTGGGTCTGAGTTTTTGTAAAGGTAGCTTAGGGCAGAGCCTGTTTATGCCTGGCAGACCCATCAAATAACTCAGTGCGGTCACTTCTGTGCAACCTTGGTTTCCTTGTGCACGTGCTGTGATACAATCCGATTAGTTTCATCTCACTGGTATGTAAGTAATTGGTCACCTCTCGTAAGCCCTTTAATACCATATTTCTTCATGATGATTGCATCTGATTCAAGCCATGACACCACAGAAATCCTGCACTAGGAACACCTACTGCATACCCACTGTTTGGCTTCTCCTGTATCTAAGGAAGGAATTGTGCAGTTAACAGTCAAGCAGTACCATGAGCATGTCCCTTAATGGCACAGTTAATTATTTCCATTACTGGTTTTTAAGTTCTGAAAATTAGTTCCAAACCTAAATTTATCATGGTGCTTCTCCCTTGCAAGGTGTTAAGCAGAGAGGTATTTTGATCAGATACTTACCTGCAGTATTTTAATGGTGAACCAGAGAATTCACTTCCATTTGATGTTGGCTCTGAACGGTTTTCGAAGTCAGACACCAGAAATACTGATAAACTGGCATTCACGTAGCCAACCATACACCTGGAGGGGAAAAAATTCCTGGAGTCAAGACACAGTTTTCCCATTAACTGTTGTACCCAGGAGGATGTTCTCTGGGTTCCATGAAATCCACGGCACAACTGTGATGCTTATTAATATCTGAAAGGGATGTTGAGGCAATATAAAAGAAATGCTCAAGTAGGTCAGATGGACAATAAAAATGAAGCAATGGTAGATTTCCATGGGAGAAGAAATGGTGAAGGCTGGGACTGGTTACTTTTGAAAAGAAAAGTCACCCAAAAGGTGGCACAATAGAGGTGGAGAAAATAATGAGTAGCAGTAGGAAGATAATCAGAATATTCCCACCGTTACTCTCATGGTACTAGCACAAAGGGACATTAAATCAGATGGAAAAGCAACACACTTACAACACCCCTTTACAAAATGTCCAGTTAATCAGAGGAACTCGGTACTGAAAGATCCCGGGGTAGCTGAGCACTGGGAGGGTCAGGCTGTGTTTGGAGAACACCGAGTAGCAGCATTTACACTGCCCAACAAGGGCCTATGACAGTCCCTGGGAGGCTCAGCTTTGCTGTTAATAAAGCTGAGGAGAGATACGGCAAGCGTACTGCGCTGCTCGCTCTGCACTGCCCAAGCACAGGTAAGTGTAGGCACACTGCTCAGCTTGGTGCAGAGTATAATGCACAGTAAGCTGCTTTTTTTTTTTAATCTATGGATTTTACAGTTTTGAGAAATTATATTTAAACACCATCTGGCTTTATCTCAAAATCTCCATATCGATTGGATTTGCAACTTAATTAAAATATTTTTCTAGTATCGCTAGGTGTCATATGGACGTAATACCTACACAGCATTTTTTTTCTCATTTAAGTTACTCAATAGCAGATGTTCTTGACTCTTTAATTCGAGAAAATTCAAAATTTCTGTGTATTATTCAATAGCTTCCCATTTTTATAACAGTACTTATTAATAACAATATCCAGAATGCTGACGTAAATAGCTTTTATCCAAGTTGTCTCCTTCAAAGGATTACTATCTGATGGTTTCATCTAGAAAGTCACTCAGAAGTGTGGAAACACTGTTCACGAGGTTTGTGAAAAGATGGTAAGGGCTGCCCCTGTGAGCCAAGCCAGTTCCCCTAAGCAGAACTAGTTTCAAAGCCAGGGAGTCATATTTGAGTCTTCATAAAAACAAAATTTCTAAAGGCATTGCTTTTTCATGCACGGTGGTCCTGAGAAAATCAAGGGAAGGGAAAATCAGCAAGGGAAGTTGCTGACAGCACCTCAGCGTCCTACGGATCGTCCTAATGGCACAAGCAGAGGCACGTGCTCAGGAAGGACTGACACCAGGCCAAACACTTTACCCATGCAGGGACTTTAACTCTTCATGAAAATAAATGAAACATTTCCCCTGGCACCGACTAAAATGCCAAAATCCTTGCAGGACAGCAAGTTAGCAGCACTGCTAATCGGGAGCTGGCACACCAGCTGCCCTTCTTCTGTCACTATGATTAAACAGTATTGACAACAAAAAGATGGCAAAAAAGCAGCAACAGAAGAACTCGCTTTCTGTAGCGGGGAAGAAAAATCAATCTGCCATATGTCTAATAGCAGAATGTGAGCTCTCTGTCACTGTCTGCTGTTTAGCTTGAGTTTCTTTGAACGGTAGGGTCCTTGCTAATGGAGCTGCTAGGACAGCATTTGCAAACTGCGTCTGTTTGTGTTCAGCACATTGAATGACCTTCCCCGAGTCCAACAGCCTGGATTTTGCAAGTTGCCATGTAGCAGCGATACTCACACTTGCTGGTAATGTGCACGCTAATATAATCTCAGTGTTTAGCAACACCACAAGAAAAACTACTTTGGCAGCAGGGATTCAGTTCACAAATGTCTCCTGAAAGATTTAATCTAAGGACTCTAGGCTTTAGAAGAAAAACAAATTACTTTGCTTTGTAAGGATATCTTGATTTATTAGTTGGGAATTGCTTCCTCTTGTTAGGCACTACTTTTTTTGAGTTTTTTGAGTAATGCTGAATACTACATCAGGAAAAAAAGCCTAGTGAATAAGTTTAAAATGCTCATTAAATCCATAACTGATAAATTTCAGCATCGCTTCGGAATGAAAAGAGGGTTATATCCATGTACACCAGCTGGGAAGTGCAGCTTGTGCAGCAAACTGTTACACACCCCAAATCTCTGTAACAGCTCTGCCACGCTTTCCTTGAATTAACGTCATAAATTATAGTCACTCAGCAACCCATTCTGCGAATATGCAAAGCATCAATATCTATGGCTGGTATCTGTTGCCTAAGCACGAGCAATGAATTTGGGTTAGTGGAGTCAGAGCGTACAGAAAGATCACTACTGTTATTGGTTGTAAGCGATTTTCATGCGCATCTGTTTTCCAAAGAAAAGCTTACTTTTGTCCAGCTTCTCCTTGGCCAGCACAAGGTCCATATTTGTACGCATAAACAAGGCGAGGGATGAAATCTGATGTCACAGCTATAACAAATGCATTTGTGATAACAGAAAGAATTCCAATGCCTTCCAGGATCCCATACCAGATACCTGTTCAACAAGAAGAGTGTTAGCTCCAGAAAAAACCAAGAACCAAAGTGCCTGAGGTAATGCATGCTCTGAGGCAGTCATCACAAACCCAAATTCTTTTTATGTAGTTTCTATCCAAGAATCACAGAGTAAAAATAGTTTTTCATATTGAACAGCAGGACCTCAGTGGACCAGATTTCTGTTCCCACTTGGTGGGAATTTTATTTATCCTGCAAATAACCTCAAGGAAGCTGCAAAAATGCTCATGGAGGCCTTAGCTCCACCAAGCCACGTAACCATGTGGGCAGTTTTAAGACTAGCTGGAAGCCTCTCTGCTTATGATGATGACTATGCAGCTTTTGAAGCGGGTCTGCAGTGAAAATATGCTATCCATGATCTGCCTCTCACAGGGGTCTTGTAACTTGTGCACTGCTGGTCAGCTTGCACGTATTGGCATCAAAATCTTCATGGCACGCGAATGCTATACAATGGCGCACAGCCCCTAGGCATCACTTGGGCTTTTTGGCCCATCCTCAACTGTCTGACAGATCTTGTGGTTACAGGCACACAGCAACTCTGGTCATGAGGGCCATCACTGGGAACCACACCAAAGGAAGGTTAGACGTACCCATTGATCTTAACGAAGCATCAAGCTGTCCCTGAAAACTTTGCTGAATAGGGAGTGAATGCAAGTTATTTTAACAAACCGCACCTGAATTGGCCTGAAAAAAAAACCCCTATTTTTCTGTGCTTTTATTATTTACCTTATATAAGTGTTTTCTCAGGAATTATGTCTGCAGCATATGCTGTGCGCTGGCTGATGTCCAGGCTTGTACATAGATCCCTTCTGCTCACATACAAAGCTTTACTCAGACACAGACTTTAGGTACATGGTAGACCATTCAGAGAGCACAAAGCCTGGGCTTCTGCTATTTCTTGGTGTGGGATACTGGTTTTTGCAATGCGCAGCAATATATCCTATTTACCTCTCCAAAGACACTAGGGATTCAGCATTGGGCAGGCGACTTTATTTTACAGAGTCCTTCCTAAAGGGGTTCTGCTTTCGCATATTGCAAGGTAAAAGAGATTTATAGGCAAAATACATCCAGAGAGCCCTCGTAGTAGTGTGTGGCTGAGTGACCTCAAAGTTACACGAACCTCTGTTTAGCAGTGTAGGTGTGCCTCACTGAGAGCAAGTCATCTCCTGAGATCTAGACCCACTCCATCTCATCCATCAGGGACCTAGTGGGCACAGCCACTGAATCACAGGGGAGCTTGGTTTTGGGCAGCAGCATGTGTTCACACACTGTGTCTGCCACAAGGCAGAACCTGCTGAGAACAATGATCACTTCATTAAAACATCTTGGCTGTTAAGTCACCCAGAAAATCATTAGAAGATATTTTACAATATGGACTATTAATCGCATAAGCAGATTGGCATCAGATACTTGAAGTTTTTGGAACTATCAAATTGTGTTTTGTTAGTAGGGAAGATGACTGAAAATACCTTATTCTCCTCTTACTTGAAGTGGTCAATGCTTTGCCTTGAAAATACTGTACACACATAACAAAAAAACCTCACCTATATCTTTGGCTCTTGAAGCTAAAGGTCTTCTCCACTGGGTAACAAATTTGTATGCATCAAGCCGGATTTCAATAATATTGTTAAGTAAGGCCAGAAGCGGTGCCAGTGGAAAAGCTGCCACAAAAATGGTTGTGAACCCGAACTGAAGAACTACAAAAAAGAAGAAAAGATTGCAGTATACCCGTTAAAATCTAATCCCAAGTTCTAAGATACTAAATAGTATATGCATTCAAACATTATGTATAAATACACAAACATTTCTTAGCATGCCATACAATAGTCTAGAAAGACTTGTGCAGCAATTCAGAGCAAGGATGACAAGAACAAATGCACATCTGCCCTGAGAATGGATAGCAGTATCTAGATTTTGTAATTTGGAGTGAAGTTTGGGAGTGGACAAACTGTGCGTTGAGAAAGGCACATTTTTACTTCAACATCAACTAGGATCTTGCAACATCTGCAAAGATTAGGGGCGAATACATTCCTTTTTATAGTACAGATAGGCAGCAGTTTGAAACTTTGTGTAGCTTTCTAGAGGCAGGTTTTCAGACTGCCAAATTTCCTGTGAATTTGAAAATAATAGTGTGAGGGAGAAAAGAAAAAAAAACCAATCGTGAAATACGCAGTTCAGTCACACAGGTCAAAAGTTCTTGTTCTTTAACATTTCTTTGAGAAGCTATCCTCTCCCCTCCTATGGACAGAGCAATGCCTTTTGGCAGCCAGATACCTTGTAAATGATGGTGAATTTTGAATATAAACAAACACACAGGTCTCTGCCATGCAGTTTAAAATAAAAGCTCAAGGGAAGTTCCTTTAATAAATAACAGAAATGTGAAGAGGTGGTCTCTGTTTTAGAAAACAACCTTCTCCACACAAAGCCAGTATGAGAGGTGTTTCATAGCAGCAAGGCTGGCAAACCAGCAGCAGTGTGTTTAGCCACATGGGTTTGGTTCTTAGAAACTCACTCCTATTCCTCACCTGACCTGTGAGAATGAAATCCATTCTGCAGCCTCTTTAGCTTCGTACAGCAATAGGTAAAAGAACATACCAGCCCGCAACAACAAAAAAGCAACAATATTAAAATCTAGTGAAAGAGAGAAAACTGAGGTCAGTGCCATACTCATTTCTAGGTATTCATCAAATAGTCCATAAGCATTCATAGGCTGCAGATTGTAGTCCTTTTCCCACTGTGGGAAGCTTGTTTTTCTCTGTGTGCCATACTCTTGTCGTAGTTTTCTCCTGGTCCACCAGTTTTGAATTAGCCTGCATTTTCAGTGAAGTTAAAGAAACAAGGTAAAGCATATCAGCCGTTCATCACAAAACTGGAAGAGGCGAAGCATGCACAACACACCTTGCAAAACAGATTTCCCAAGGCACAGGAAAACAGAGCATTAGTAATACACGTGGCAGATGACACAGCACAAGAGAGATGAAAACAGATACAGCTGATGAGCAGTAATTCAGGCTTAGATGTTGTTAAAATGGTGGAGGGATTTTGACATCTCTTCATTCTTTATTTACCTTCTTTTTCTCTACACAGACTGGCACTTCAGGGCCTGTTTATATGGCAGAACTCAGTGCTGTGTGGAGACAGTTAAACTCTGAGAAATCAGTAAATAGACTGCCAATGCTTCCTGCATGGGAGCTGGCATCTCTACTCAGCTCTGCAGTGTGTAGGGGTAACAGTCCCTGGGTAGTCCTAGAAGGGAAATGCAACCTTGAATGGTGCAGATGGCTGACATGAGAGCTATCTCCATCGCAAGAGACGGGAGAGCTGTGCTGGGCTTCGTGGGGAAGATACTGTTCCTGAAGAAACGCCTGCATCACGGCATGTGGGAGGCACTGAGACGGAAGGGAAATGGGTGCTCACATCCAAAATAAACACCTCTGCCTCTCCAGTCTGGGGAGCTGCACCGCTTTGGCCAGCAAAGGACATGAGTTACAGTTAGCATAGAGAGGGAAAAAACCCCCATGACAGAGATTTTCTCTAAAGTTGTGGTTGACCCCTTTGTCTCAACAAGACAGAAGCTGATGGCTCACCCAAATAACTCAATCCTTTCCCTGGCTGTGCGTCACTCTTGTCTTCATAGTGACTTGGTCTGATCTCTCTGTGAATGGTAGGTATATGCCACTGGATGTGGATAAGGGTTTGGCCAATTGCTTGTTTTCTTAAAGTTGAGAGATGATTTTTCTATTCAGGCCATTTACCAGAGAGGTTATAGCTTTTCCCCACTTCCTTAAAGAAGCAGAGGTGTAGCTGAGTACTGGATATTAAAATCTAGAGAAGTGCAAGAGAGCAATATTTACAAGTACAAGCGTGGACTTCACGCCAAAATTTGCACGTGAAAGAAAACATTAAAATATTTGGTTTTGGCAGCGTGCAGCCAGTCACTAGTGTGTAAAAAGACTAAAAAGGCCTTCCTTGTGAATGACCACGGTTGTGACTGATGACTGTGGGACAGTTAAGGGCATACCTTTGCAGTCCACAGAATCCTTTGGGACTTTGTATCTCCTGTCCTGCCTCTGAGAAAGTGAGAGAGCTGAGAACTGAGTTACTGCAAAGGCAGCAAATTGAGGGGTGAGGTGGGTGGGACACCAGTATTTGGAGATAGATCCCAGTTAAGTTCCTCCTTTATGAGAGGGGAAACCTATAGCCGGTGTTACTAATACTGAAGACTCCTAGTAAAATTCAGAGATATCTTTGTGATTTATATGTGAGCAAAATGTGAGCAATGCAATATAATGTGGTTGTAATATGGATGTATGTTCTTCCTCCAGGAAAAACAAACTTGAAATTGCAGTTTCCCACTTCCAAATGAAGCAATAATTTATACTTTGACTCTTAGTTATTGCACATGTATCAATGCGGGAGAGGCGAAGTGACACACGGGTCAAAGGTTTTGAGGTGGTGTTTGTATGAGGCAGAAGCACAGCTCTGACATGCCAGTATATGTATTAAAACATGTAACCACTAAACAATCAGTGCTCTAGCACACACTTTAGGGCCTCTCTGGTATCTTTGCAACCTAGTTTTTAACTCTCAGGCAGAAATTTCAGAAGACAAGCCAATGCCATATTCATCAGTGAGAACTGTGACGGCAGGCGCTGGGGGTCCTGTCACCAAAAAACACTCAGAGCCCCGAGCGCCATTTCTTACTTGCCCCACATGCCTCGAGGGTCTCTGTGGGACCACACAGCAGCACAAGAGCTGGGCTGCTGCCCTGAAACAATGCAACAAAGCAGTCTCCAGAACAGGCTGCTCTGTCTCTCTGTCTCCTCTCCTAGGGCTATCTTATGCAGAAATATTCCACAGGTGGAGGTGCAACAATGTTCTACTGCAGACCACAGGACTGCATCCAAATCCTCTGGCCATCCACAGGGTGTTGGCTCCAGTCGTGTTTCTAGCAGAAATGCTTGTGGTTTTTTTTCACACAAAATGAAGCGTACTTGCCTGCAGAATTTGAGAGCTAGGCAGTGGAGTGAAAGGTCTGGAGAGCAAATATGGTTTGTAACAGAATAAGTTGAAGCATCTCACATTGTTGTGGTTCTGTGGTTTGTGTTGTGATTTTCATTGTGGCTTTAAAGTGAAGGGACCTATTTTACTTGAAGCCATTTATTCCTATTAAATCACTTGTTCTTAAACTATCTCCTTCAGTCACCTTCTTTAATCCTCTTCTGTGTTCTTTATAAGGTTTTGAAATCCCTATTAATAGGTAGCAGAAAGCGCTAATGAAAACTGACAGAAGAGGCAGGGAGTGGAAAGAGAAGGATCGATACTACTCTGCTGCTGCTGTTCCCTCCTTCCTACTCCGGCTAATTCCTCCGGCCCTAAGAGCTGCAAAATCCTGGCAAGCAGCACGAGGTGCAAACCCAGGAAGACGAAGAAATAGTGAGCTTTGAGTGTCTTGATTGCCACTTACTCTGTGCACTTAAGTACCTTACTCCGTTCTCTTCACAGCTAGGTGTGATCAGCACTGAGGCTGCCTGAAATCGCTTCTGCAACACGTTTCTGCAGCTCAGGGACCAAACTCTGCACTAGCTCTGCTGTGGATCCTGCAGCAAAGCAAATCCCTCTGAATTTTACAAGGGCAAACTTTCTGACAATATCAGCTCCTTCTTATATTTTCACGCTTGCTGATTTCCCTTGATGACCTGCCACACTGTCTCTAGCATCAACTGTCTATATTAATCATATTAAGTATGCTCACTTAATAGTGAACCAATAGGAAATGAATAATCATCAACCTTTTTAGCTAGGGGACAGCTCCATAATACCCTGAAGATCACTAGGGAACTTGCCTATGTACCAGGCAGTACATTTTTCTATCTCAGAGGGGGTATATGCCAGCAGTGCATATTTTCCCGTTCATCTGCCCTTTCAGGCATCTTTTATCACCCAGCAAGGAGAAAACCCATTTAGAACTTACCTACATAGCTAAAAATGTTACGTATAATATTTGCTGGGTAAGGAATGTAGCAGTCCTACAGCTGTTTTAAAGGAGTTTTAAAACAGGGTGTACAATTTAATGAAATCAAGTACTTCCCATATATTATTTATTTGTCAATATTCATATTATAATTTCACTTTTGCAAACTATGTTCAATGCAAAAAACCCCACCCAGCCAAAACCCAAAAAAACCCAACCCCCGAAAAACCCCGAACAACATCTATCTCCATACGTCTGAAAAATCTGTATTAAGAGTTTCATATCCTAGGAGGGATTTTCTGTGGTAATAGGATTTTCTATTCTACTGTATCTTCTTTTTACATAACTGGTTAGAAGGAAAGCATAAACTTAGTATTCTTCTGTGACACATAGAAGCAGAGGCATTATATTTACTTACGGGTAGCCCAGTTCCATGAAGTTATTCCAGGTCTGCTTTAGCACCATTATAATACCCATTTGCATACAGAGATCAATAAGGCATCCACTAGGGTGGCACTACGAAAAAAAAGAATGAAAAGGTTAAGCAGAAATGATGCTGAGTTTTTAAGCATTTCTTAAAGACTGTAAATGGGTATTTCATAATTTACTTGAAGGAAATTAAATGGCATTCTCTTTAATTTTTTAAAAAATGCAAACTCATGGAGGCATATAAGACTGTATCACACCGTGAGCCTTTTAAGTCTACAATCTAATTCTCTGCAGAGGTCAGAATCAGCTGAAACCAGTTTTCACACTAGTGATGCTAATACGTTATGCAACTGTGGGTGGGACCTGAAGAGAGGCCAACAAGTATCTTCATCACCAAAGGGTTGTCAGGCACTGGAATGGGCTGCCCAGGGAAGTGGTTGAGTCACCATCCCTGGGGGGATTGAAGAGACATTTAGATGTGGTGCTTAGTGACACGGTTTAGTGGTGGACTTGATGATCTTAAAGGACTTTTCCAACCTAAACAATTTTATAATTCAATGATTTAAATAGTTTTTGTGGAGGGTTGACTGTGCCTGAAGCCAAAGAAAGAGGAGAAGATTCCTCTTGGCTGCACAAACAATTTATGCCTAAAGGACAGTCCTAATACTGTTTACTGATTACTATTTAATGTTTACGACTGAGAAGATTATGCAAAGCTATTATCTTCTCACAGAACCAAAAGTCTCTAACTGTCAAACAACAGTTCTTCATGTCTTTACATGAATGCTTGCTTATTTGCTTTAGCAGTAGCTCCAGGCCTTGAAGAAGTAGTTCAGCTTTTGGAAGAGAAACTTAGCTAGTAAAAACTTAAGTAATTCCATGTTTTTTCATTTAGTATTGGAAGAAACAGAAAAGGGCCAAAAACTTTCTGCCCTCAAAGTGCATTTGACATAACTGACTTTGCAGATCCAAAGAGCAGAGGTCCAAGGTGTATTGTTAGATCCTGCATATTATGGATAAATCAAATGGATCACTGTCATAGAATTAGAACTATTTCTCTTTAACTTCTAGAGAGAAAAAATCTGATATGTTACAGTTATGACCTGTAAAAAAATGTGATACGAGTTTCTTATACATACTGCATTATGCAGTGCTCAGAACCAGGGTCCCTGCTGAAGTTTCTGTTGACCTCATTCAGCTTTTTTTTAGATTAATAGTGTGGCAGATAATTACTGTTTTTTTAAAAATTAACTTTTCTAGCATCTTATTCAATCATCACCCTTCTTTTTTTAGGAATCAGTCACAGGAGCCAATAGAACCTGAGAGAGATAGGTGCAGTATTAATGAGGTACCAGTGATGTTACAACTATGACATCACTTACGCACTTTGTACATTGTGGTCTGAGTATATTCACGGACACTGTACCAGACTATAACATGCTATTAAATTGTTATTAAATGTCTAAACTTGGCTTCACCCAACAGGTGAAGAGAGTGTTATTGGAGGGATAACTGGGCATTATATTATGCGTTATATTTTTAATAAGACCTAACAGATACGATCAACAAGGTTGAGACCTTTTTTATTAGACATTTCTTTCATTATTAAAGGTTTGGGTTTTTTTCCTCTGAGAAGGGCAAAAAAGTAGGGACTACTAATATTAGCTTCCACCAGCAACTGACACAACCTGTAACACCTCGCTGCTGCAACCTGGTTCTTTGTTCCTCCCATCTCTGATCCTGCATGTGAGTTTCTTGCCCTGTTCTCTGATGCCTCTGAGAGATGATTCAGCCCAGTAACTTGTCAGAAAACGAATTCAGCCAGAAAAAGGAAGTGTTTCCTGCTGATACAGGGAACTGAATAGATTCCTCACAGGGCTGGAAAAGCCAGAGCAGACGAAGAAGAAGGAGCAAACTTCTGGGGAATTCAAAGGAAGAGCACAACTGTCCTCTTTTGGCCACACGAAGCTGTTAGGTCAGCTTGGCCCCTCTCAGACTTTGGAGGGATGTGCAGTTAATTGCTGTCTGCCCGTTCACCTATTCTTCTTTCCTTGAAATGTATAGAAATCACCACTTCAAAATTAGGATGGCTTTTTCAAATTACTCCTTTTTACTTTTGTTTTTTTTTTTTGGCTAGTGTTTGGATGAGCTCTATTAACCAAAATATTTAGATATCTGGAAGTGTTTGTAAATTCGTGTTGGCAGCGCAAGACCTGCATTTTGCACTTGCCATTTATCATGTATTTGCAAAGTTGTTTCAGTTACTCAGCTGTGAAGCAGGAAAGAAACCATGGGTTTGAGTGTGCAAATAACGGCCCCGGAAGCTACACAAGTGATCTAGAATCTGCTGCTGTTCACCTCCAATAGCTGTCAAATGGGTTTTAAGTTCTGAATGTATTTGCCAAAAAAAGAGATTGGTCCTTGAGTGACTTGTAAAGCCAAACTCTCATTGTTCTCTAAAACCATTTGGTTTCATAGACATGGAACATTATGCCAGTAGCTCTTTGGGGAAGTTGTTCAGTTGTTTTGGTCAATTTTCAAGTACATTTTATGTGTCTGTTTTTTTAAGTTATTGTTTTATTATTTTAGCTCCCTGGTCAGCAAGGCTAGGAAAGCTGAGAAGAAAAGATTTATTTAGAAGCAAAATGCTGTCAGATTCTCATCTGACTTTGATTCATTTCAAGGATGAAATATTTCCAGTGTAAAAATACAAGTTATATTTAAACCATTTGATAGAACTATTCCAATGTGAGGCAAACCCTAAAACTGCCAGCACTGAAAAAGGCATATATATAAATATGTAGATATTTTTGTAGCAGATGGTAGTGTCACTAGTAGAGAGTTAGACAGCAACCAAAAACCCAATAATACACACAAAAATACCTAGACAGAGTTACGTGTCTGCCTCTGCTTGCATTCACTGCATCTGTGGGCAGCAGATAAATCAGTGTGTAGGTAGCAAACACTCACCTCTTCCAGTCTCCACCGGTTTATCAGCCTTAAGTAGGCACCAGGGTGTCCTGTAAATCTTTAACACAAGAATATACATCAACTATGTTGTGTAAGCAATCTGTTCACAGTAGTAGAAGAAAGCTCACACTTGTTTTAACCTAATGTCATCTTAGTGCAATTCGTGTAACAATAAAAGACGCTATGCTGAAAAGATTTGTGGGGGGATTCCTGGAATAATTTCCATGAGGTGCTAAGTATATTTTTACTTGCAATTTTATTTCAATACCAAATACTTTGCTGTTGGATATTCAGCACACGCAGAGAAGAGAGAAAATCTGAATACAACTGTTCATGTCAGTTTGGAAAAAGGCTTTCAACTGCCAGTCCATTTCCTTACACTATAATGTGGGCTGTGATATCTGCCTTTCTATGAAATGGGTGAAAATGCTAGTTTTCATTAGGAAAACATAATTTTCTTACTATTCTCCCATGTTTTCTACCAAAATGATTCCCACAAATTCCCATATGCAAGTAATCCATACTGATGGATTCTTCTACTGAAACCTTCTCTACTCAAAGACTCTGCTTTTGCTTTTAAGGGACTCATAGAAAGTGACATACCTATATGTATATATATTTTTTTCATTTTGTGTGGAAAAAACCCCAACTGATAGCTCATAATTCACTCTTAACAATCCAAATCACATGACAGAAGCAACAAAATATTTAGGCAGTTGGACTAGATGATTGTAGGTCCCTTCCAACTGAACTGTTCTATTCCATTCCATTCTCAAAGAAAAGTAGCAGTGTTAAGTTACTTACCTGTACAAATTACACACATAAAGACAGAGGGAAGTGACCTGCATGTCTAGTGTTGTGGGATGCATCATTAGTGAAATTGTTAAAAGTTAGCACTGAGCCAATGTGCTGCTAGGAAATGAAAACTACATCTGTTTCTGGGTTTTTGAAAGGAAAATAAAACTTCAATCTGCCCTGCTTCGCTAATATGGAATTTGAGATGTGTGACAATATGGTCCCGTTTTGTTTCATTACAGACAATTTTATTTCTTCTCTCTACTTCATTATGCATAGATGAAGGTGCAGACACCAATCCTACCTTCCAAGGAAGAATGCTATATAAAAGGTAGAGCTGTTCAGATTGACAAACTGAAAAAGAAACATTTTCAGAGTGAAGCTGTTCTCCCACTCGGATTCAGTACGAGGCTGCTCTGTGAAGAAAAAGAGCAGACTTTCAGGGGTTTAATCAGATCAACAATTTCCCTTGGCACAAAGGCTGCACACACCTATCAGAGCTGGCAATGTATTTGTAAATTAGCCTGCTGATTTCAAAATATAATCTGACAGAAGAAATTGTCTCCAAAAGCAGCACACAGCAAGTGAGCTTGTAAAGAGTTAGAAATCTGTTCTGATGTCTGGCTATGTATATTCCCAGGGACTGTGAGAAAGTGGTTGAGATAACGTGTATATTAAACATCCTACCTGGATTCCTGTGTTCTCTACAGCCTCAGGCTCATCTCTAGTTTCCTTTTCTGCAACCTACTGTAATGACACTGCCAGAAAGCACCCCACTACAAGCTAGGCAGGTGGCCTTTTATTAGAGATGTCACACTGAACTGGAGCAAATCCTCCTCGTAATTCTGTTTCATGGATTTGCCCACCATGGTGGCACCTAAGGACTCTACACAGGTATCAGTGGAGTGTTACCGCACGACTCCCTCTCCTTCCCAGGGAGCTCAGCACAGAAGACTGAGAAAAAATATTTTGCAATGGCTGAGGTGAGGCAAACGGGGAAAGGAAAGACATATTCGTCCCTTCAGGTAGGCCCTCAATGTCCATCTAAAGAGATATCAAGACAGAAGTTAACAAAGCAACTTCTATGCCAACACAGTTATATCATGTCCTGGAACAACTTCCCAGTTGGCAGGAGTTTGTTATTAGTCAACCATTGCTGTGAACAGGAAAAATCAGAGAAGCGAAGGTACTAAGAGTGATTCTGAGTATCATTATGGTAGTACTCATATTCTACCTCCAAAGGACCCTCCAGTAAAGTACCGGAAGTACAGGAAAAAACCCCAACCCAACAATAAACTAGATTCTCTTTAATTAGTGCTTTCTGTACAGGCTACAATAAGCAAACCTACCTTGATGATAATGTGGCAGAAAGTAATCAAGCTTCAAGGTCTCTAGACCATATCATAATGTCCCCAGGGTGTCATAGGGAGGGAAAGGGCATAGCCTGTGCAAATCACACACTTGAACGTTATATTTTTCAATGATAACTATTACCTATCTTTTCCATGGATATAGGATGGCAAAAATATTTTAAATGTACAACACAAAAAGAGAAGACTCGGTCTAATAGGAAGCAGCAGAATAAAATGCTGTTTTCCACAGACCTGTTCTGAACACATCACCTATGGCTTCCCAGATGTAGAAAAATCCTGACACTCGCTAAAATCAGCTGTGTGTTTCCTCTGAGCAGACACCAAAATCTGTCCACCTGGTCCAAAATACCTTACTGAACACCATAAATGTACAAAAGGCATGCAGAAGCTAGAAATAATCTCCTCAAACCACTTCTACACATGCCGTAATATGGTTCACTTAATAGGCCTTCAGCAAGAGTCTCATTTCAGGCTTCTTGACACTAAGGAGCCCTTGGCAACTGCCACCAACTACTGCAAACTTCCAGCACAATCAGGGTCTCCAGAGACTCTGCCTGAGCCGTGGATGCATGAGTGATAGCCTATTGCTAACCCAGTGACAGTACCTGCTGTCCTTAGAAAACATATTGTCCTTACTGTAGCATAAAGATCGCCTTTATGGGTGAGCTGAAGCGATTACAGAAACTTAGAACACCATTAGAGTTTAGGTGTTGGTCGAGTTGATGAGTCAGTTGTTTTCCCTCCAGATTACTACCCCTCTTAAAGGCATGTATTTGATAGTCAATAAGCACCTTATTTTCAAGGTAAAAATTTGACTTCTGGAAGTGATTATCTCAGGTAACCTGGGGGCTGAGAGCGCTCAGTCTTTCTAAAAACTCATGCTTTTCCCCCCCCAAAGTAACAACTTAAGTTCTTACAAGGTAAGGGTATGGGAAGCTGGCAGGTGGGTGATTGTTGTCACCACCGGCTGAATGGCGCTATAGCTTAGTTTATATACTCCTTTATTAGCGATTTAAGAAAAATGTTTATTCCTATAGATTGCAAATGAATCAGGATGTTTCATATTTGTACAGACAGTTTGAATGCTATCACAGTATAGACACCAAAAATCAGTACAGGTTCATTCAATTTTATATTTAACACTGCTTACCTAAATTTGTCAGGAAAAGAGCAACCTTTTCATAGAGCTGTAGAAGAGAAGAAATAGCCTCTTAGACATGTGAACAGCTCAGAAACATAGAACTGCTTTCTAAGTAGAGTAACTGCTCTCACATGTTAAATCTGACATCCAGGTGGTCTGTGATATTCTGATATTGAAATGATATAGTAATACTACAATAATGACATAATCAAATAAAGAACAGTAATATTTTTAAAGCTTATACTAGCTCTTTTTATCCACAATATACAGAGAAAAAGTGCTGTCACCGTCCCTGTTTTACATACACGGTGAAAAAGGGCCAGATAACTTTTCCAAAAAACACAAAGCAGAACAATAGCACAACTGGGATTTTTGTTTTAGCTACTTACGGATCATTTATCTCACCAAAAAAAAAAAAAATCACCCTAATAAGAGTATGCTCTAGTATGTTGGTATTTCACACCATTTGGCTTTATATGGAATTTTTTTTTTGTGCTGAAAGGAAAGACACTGGGGAGGACAGGGACACTGGGGAGACAGGGTCAGACACGTTTCTTACTCTGAGTCAGTGACATTGTTCTAAATCCCGAACGGTGTTTTCTGCACTTAGCAGATACCATACTCTCAAACCCTCCGGGAGACTCCTAGCTTCATAAAGCTTACAAAAACTAACTTACAGGGTTTTCATAATTGGTATTTGCAAAGTGGGTTTGAACTTATAAATACATCACCACCATCACTATTAGTGTAAATTAATACAATTATTTCCATTTGCATTGAATGAGTCTGGAGCCTATTCCCCCAAAATATTAAATGTCCTTAACTATCACTGATGCCTATGGGGATACAAAGCTTCGCCTATTTCAGGCTCAAGTACTTATTCCTAAAGTGCACATCAGCAATGTTCCTTTTCATTTGCAGTTATCCTCATAAACTCTTGCTTAAATTATGTTATGTACAATTTACAGATCAAACTGCCTGCTTAAGAACGGAAGTCCCTGAATTATCTCATCCATGTTAACAGTCACATCTTGCTTAGAACAGCTTTTTGCTGCCTTTGTAGTAAACAGTTTTGTTTCAAGTAATGAAAAAGGTGGTTTCTTCTAAGTTTAAAAGCATCTCTTAAGGGGAACTGTAAAAGTGCTAAATGTCTGCGTGGTTTATATCCTGATCCCAGCAGGGAGTGTGCTATTTTATAAATGTACATTGCTCTGCATAAAGGGCTATCTAAAGTGTGTTTTGTTGCTATTCCTCCTGGAACAGTAAAACTGTGTTAGAGATTGTTATCAATATTTGGATCTAATTATCTGCTACTGCAGTTTATCACTACTTGTCCCAAAGGGCTCTGTTTAGGATCATATTCTATGTTCATATTTTCTATAGGCAGTATCACTGGAATCAGTAAGTTTTAGTAACCTAGGTAAAGTTCCCAGGTCAGGCTGCAGGATTATCTGGGAGACGTTATGCTTGAAGGTCATTTCATTTTGTCAGTGGATGTGTCAGTGTATGTACCTAGCTCTCTCAGCATCCAGCCTAGAAGTTATTTGTGCTCTAGACACTTTCCCTGATGCTTAGAGAGGTTGCCAACTTGTATCGGAATCGCTGGCAGTTTTCCAGGCTTCCTAGTAATGAATTCCCTGTTGTTTATATACATCTTGGTCCATTCTGCTTTTATTACTGTATCTTTGCTTGCTCTCCTGCTACTTTCCTTAAGTTGCAGTTTGTAGAGGATTCAACTACCTGATTTGCTCCTGGGGAGGTTGTTTTCCTCAAAGAAATCCCACTACTGCCATTCAGTGAACTACATTAAACCACCATGGGAAGTGAGGGATTATGTTCCTAAGTCCTTCTTTTGAAAAGCTCATGCAGTTTCAGATTTTGGGATCTTTTGTTTCTGTGAGCTATATCCAGATCTAAGGCTGTGGTGTTTATTGCATGGTAATAAGGCTTAAGAAATCCATCTTTACAGTGCTCTATTTATTTGATGTATTTGAGGGAGTAAAGCAAAGTTTCTCAAAAGGCACCTTCAAGCTATCTTTCATTATTTCAAAAAATTCTCTAAGCTGTAAAACTCTTTGAGAACCAAATAATTTTGTTTGTGAAGTATTTCTTTGTTGCTGCTTCACTGCATATACAATGACTTATACCGAGAGCGTGGAAAGGGCTGTTTTACTGACATAGGTATATATAGTTTTCTTTTTATGTCTTCTATTCTATTATGTGCTCTAGGTGGCTTAACAAAAAACCCCAAAAGCTGCAGACAACAAACAATAAATCAAAAATATAAAAGAAGAGAGCCCTCAGTACAAATTCAGAGAGAGTAACAGATTTCACCTCTTCCTTTTGCTGTTTCTCAGTCTATGGTTCCACCTTAGGGGGAACATAGGAAAGTCAACAGTTCTTAACAGACTGTCCTAGTCACCAGTCCAGTCCCGCCTATGCCAAAGGGAGAAGTGAAGTCCTCCAGCAAAGCCCCTTGGAATTTTCTGCTACATAAACGAGGGGCTGTTAAAATTGATTTCTAGCTGATGGGAGTACTTGGGTATTGCACAGAAAAGAAAGTTATAGCTACTGATTTGATGACTTGGGTATAACTTTGGATATGTTAGTTTTACTCACCACATTCAGTAGCATGATGATGCAAAAGTTGATGCACACTGCAGTCCCTGTAGTTGCAACCTGAGAGTTATTCCTGATTAAAGCCCACTTAAAGGCAGCAAAAGTGCTGACAGTCACAACACGGTAAATAACAATGCCAAAAACAGCAGCAATCACCACACAGATCTAGAGGGATAAAAAAATCAGAGAGAAGAACCTGAAAACTTCCAATAGAACAGAAGTTAACTTCTCCTTGAAACCTCTGAAAACTAAAACAATGAAATGAAAGACTTCAAAAATAATTCATTTTGTTTCCATTAGAAAGGTTTCAACATGAATATTCTTATTATTATAAATTGGCTTTTATTTTCCATAATAATACTAAAATAATTTTTAGTTCTAAACATTATATTGAAAATGTATCTCTTCCTTAGTGTTGATGTGGGAAGTATTGTTGCCAGCTCTGGGAACTAGAAATTTTCCTTACATGCATGTTCTGCGATGTGCAAAGTCTGGTCTCATGCTGATGTCCCAGCTTGACAGTGTCATATTTGGGATGGATTTCGTTCTTTGATGAACTTCACACTTAGAGAAAAAAATGTCTCCATCTGTAAGCACTGCAACAACCCTGGCAAGCTACCCTAGCAAGCTGTTTCTTGCCACAGGTCTGGAAAGATTCTATCTAGGGAAGGTAACAAACTCAATTGCCCCTGTAATTTCTTCTCTGGTGAGTCTTTCAGCAAATGTGACAGTTATAATGTGAAAGCCATGTAGCTGAGCCAGGCTGCTAAACCACTTCATGTTCCATATGCAACAGTTGAGCAATAAATGACAACTGTTTTCCATCGTGACCAATTTATGTCACAGTTTAGCAAGCCACCTAAAGGACAAAAAGTTGGGAATTAGCATAGGTGACCCATCTCACAGAAACCCTGACATAGTACCCATCAGCTACCTTATTAGATAAGGACAGAGAGTTTCTTCAGCGGAAGAGAGATGATTATTTGCAAGATAGGTGTATTCCAAGGTTATGCATAGACAACTTAAACCTATCAAAATTGAAATATATCCAAGCTAATTGAATGGCCAGAATGATTTTGAAAACACTGAATACTAATCAAGCTGTTTTCATATTTTATTAGTTACTAAATTGATTGACATAATCCCAGTGCAGATGAAAAAGAAAAGTTAAGCGTGCATGAATGTGAAGGGCTAGTTTGATTCTCTGCTACCACACTGGCAGCATGGAGAAACATTACAAAATTGCTGAGCTAGAGGATGCCTCCCGGATTCCCTGCGCAGTGCTGAGGGGAAGAAAAACCACTTTCCTTTGTTAACAGGGAATCAATAACCTAGGTCAAGCTGTATTAGTTACTGCACCGTGAGATTCAGTGCTGTGAAATTCTGATAACTGCTCTAACTTGAAGTTTTGATAAGTGTGTGTCTCCTGCACTTAAAGCTATAATTTTGAAGGAATATTTTTACCTAAATAGCGGATAATTCAGAGTTTTTCCAACTCATTGGAAGGTCATGCCAGGTCAGCAACAAAAAATATCTTCAGTGAAAACAATCCTTGTCCTGTTTCAAGGACTGTTATGGGGACAATGTGTGGTGCACACAATTTAGAGCAAGGCTACTTTCTCTGACACTTTAAGCAAGATCTATCACTAGGCTTAGAAGATTAATGACTGCCTTGGCAAAGGGTGGGAAGTGAAAACTGTCCACCCTTCAAGAAAAAAATGTAGAGAAAATGGAAAAATGTTGCAGGTGTACAACCAATTCCGAGCAGAGACTGCAGTCCTGAGCAGAGGTAATGTCGTCAGTGAGTCAGACAGCACACTAGAACCTCATGCCCAGCATTTCTCTGTGTCTCTGTCCATCCACCTGACATACCAGACCACAGTTCTTCTCAACAATGCTCTTAACTTTCTTATCCAAGATTACTTTGGACAATTTTGAGGCCATCCGTTTCTTACAAGCCCTCTGCCCTATTGCCTCCCATCTCATTCAAACAGAAAGTTGTTGGGTTGGCTCACCCATCTGCCTCTCCACAGCTCCTGAAGTTGTACACATATATAGTTTTCTAGTCTCTGGGGAAAAGCCCTAGTAAGCTCCACAGGGGTCTGAGTTGATACCAGCTGTGTTTTCAAGATCAACCCAGCACTGCTGTTGCCATGTGAATAACAGAAGTTAGAGGATGGGGACATTTCAGCAGAAACTCCTGCAGCTCTCTTAGGAGAGATTTTGCTGCTGCATTTAATTTTGCTCTTTGGAAGGGGGACAGATGCCTCATTTTAGGTAACAAACATCTGTTTCTCCATTTCAATTGCACTAGAAATATGAACCCTCTTTCCTTACCTTCTCAATACACTGAAAAACTAGGAGATATTATCATCATTAAACACTCTAAGCACCGTAATAAGGTGCTTAAGAACCCTAGTAAGGTTCTCTGTAGAGTTCATAAAGAACAACTGACTCTTCCAGGACGTCTCTCCCCATCACTCTGCCCTGTCTACATACGGAATGCAAGGAAATCCGTGAGCTACTTAGTCAGCTGAAGTCGGTGCCTAAGGGTGCGATAGCATCCCTATTCTGGTACGCGTGTTGCTACATATAGCCTTATGTGTGTAGCCTTGAAGGAAAGACTTAACTATCTTTGAGACTTGGTGAAGAGAAAACTAGTGTAGGACTTTACAGAAACTCAGGCTGTTTGCTGTGTACAGATTTTCAAGCTGCAGTAAACATGCCACAGCTCATTTCACTTTCAAGCAGTCATGTCCAATAATGCCATACTCTTTCAGCAGATAAGGTTATTTTGAAGTTTTTTCAGCTGGTAAATAAATAAAAGTTCTCAAACCATAAAAAATATTCCAGATGCAGAAACAATGAGTCTGCTGCATTTATCTGCAAATGCTTGATAAGGCTCTGGCTTCCCGGATATGGGGTTCATTCGTTCCTTCTTGGAGTACTTGGCTTCAAACTGCGGACGTATTTCCTCCTAAAGAATAGACAGACAGTGATCGCATACAGCACAGCTAGGAAGGTTTCTGTAGGAAACTTCAGATCATTTATTAAATCACTGTTGTTGGGAATTACATCTTTGAGTTCAGCAGCTGGCCCAGCTACTATAAAAGCTGAGCTGGGAAATCAGGTCTCCTTTATGAGAACTAGAATAAATCACTGTACCCATAAAACCATATTGGAAGTATTTAGTAAAATCCCCAATTAGCTACTCATCTAAACAATGCTCTTTCAAACTATATGGCTGTAAGCCAAATCATTTTAAGGTTAATACCACAGAGTTTTCCAGCTTGGTATTATCCTATTGATACTGTAATTCCACAACAAAGCAAAAAAAACCCCAAAAAACCAACCCTCTTTGCAAACCCAATTGCTGTTTTTTAGGTAATTGGTTACCTTCCCATTATCAGCAAAAGTTTCCCAGCATTTGAAGAAGGAGCCATGCCATCTAATATTGCTGTATTCCTTCCTGACTTGGACAATATTAATAGCAGGAACATCTTTCAGCAGCAGAAATGTCAAGTTCTGCTTTGCCATAAAAACTCTCTTCTGACATGAAACCTGGGGATTTCTTGGGGAGGGGCTTGGTCACATCTGTTTACCGCCTTGTAGAAGACAGGCTTCACCCTTAGTTCAGACAGACCCCATGGTTTTCAGCTGCAGTAGTGCCACCCCACTGCCCTGCTGTTGGGGGGGTTCACTAATAGCAGCGTGCCCTGTGCCAACTCACCTGTCTGGCTCCAGGGATGCTGTCAGAGAAAAGAGAAAGCACCATGCTGCAAAGATGGACTCTCACAGCTGCTGGCAGTCTATATACATCAAATCAAGTTTTACAATGCTCCGATGCATGCTGGAGAACATGGTACAGCAGGCTACCAGAGAGCACAAAGGCAGCTACGGGCTGTCTTTGCAACTTTTCCACCAGGTCTCTGCAGGGCATTTCTTTGTAACAGCCAAGAACCCAGCTTACCAATTTCAGTCACTTCCAACCCTTCAACTGCATTTAGTTGAACTTTGACTGACTGAAAGTTGTAAATGACAGGACCTTAAATGACTGCATTGAAATAGGTGAATGTTAACTGCTCATGCAAGTCTTTAGAATGTGAATAAAAATAAGATATCCTAAAATCCTACATTCTTTCTATAAAATTCCCTTGGGAAAAAAAATAGTCATATTTCGTTCTCATTATCTCAAATTTTGCAGTCACTTTCCCAGTATGGTTAATTCCTAAATTCAAGCTGCAACCTGATAATGTGGTTTTAAAAATCATTAAGAGGCATGTATACTCAGCTGCAATGCCTGTGTAACTATGTGCTTGAGGGAACCAGCCCCACATTAGCTATACACAAAGGCCAAGCATGTTTCTGTAGAGGCAAGGTAACACCTAGCTCAAGCTGTTCCTGCCCTCTCAGGGCTGAAGGCTGCTGAGGAGACCACAGTCTAACAAAGGAAACAATGCAAGTAGTATTCCTGTGTGCCCAGGGACATGCCAAAGGACAGAGTGTGACAGCAGATACGCTGTCAGCAAAATCATCAGCAAGATGATTGAGAATTGCACCCCTGTAGATTGTGCAAGGGCTGTGCCAGCTGACTTAACGAGCATACAAGAAACTGTTTCTTCTCTGCAGCTCTCTCTAAGCCAAGGTTTGATTATCTTTCATAATTAGCACTATAGGGAAGTCCTTACCTAGATTCATGGTGGATATAATATCTCCTACAACCTTCAGTCAATTCAGATAATGCAAATGTTATTTTTACAGATACATTTCAACACAAAACTGAAACTCTGGCATGAACCTGTTTAATGACACTCTGCAATGCTGAGCACAGCTTGGGGCAGGAAGTGAACAGTTCTGTATCTGGCTGAGGTTAATCATATAAAGAAAACCAAAAAAAGTACGCTGTAATAGTGACAGAAACTGTATTTCAGCTGGGAGTGCCAGGAATGCTGCACAGTTGGTTTCTTGTTGCACATCCAGCCAAGATCCAGTTACCCTCCATGTCTCCCACCTTGAACCTCATTTACAAGAAAAGGAAATCCACACATGAACGAATTCAGCCCTTGTCCCCAGGCTGGGGACACTGCAGGGGCTGTGACATGCCCTCCTTGGGTGAAAATCTAAAGTGGTGAGGAATTCACAAGGTTGTGTAGCTGAACAAATTTGAATCTCCTTCCCATCCTCTCTGTTGTTTCAGCTCTTTGTCTCTTCATTTACAGCACAAAGTGATAGGAAGCCTTATAAATGTGGTATGTTTCAATCTATTGTTGGTAGGAATTAATAAATTTCCCTCTGTAGTGAACCTAATTTTTCAATTTGACAATGAAAATTAAAGCAAGCAAAAGCTAGACATGGTAGATAATTTTAATAAAAATAACAATCTTCATTAACAAAAGCTTGTGACTTAAAATGGTAATTAGAACTCTGTAATTGATTTCTTTGAAATAGCTAATAAAAGAAAATGGCTGATTTTGTCCTGTGATAACTGAATGGAATGTAGAGAGGAAATTAATTAACAGTGATTTTATTAGAAAGCACTTTTAGGACTAAAATTTTCACCTTATGGAGACAAAATTCTCACTGACATCTCACTGACATGTACAACTTCATGCTCAAACATCCACAGGATGTGTCTTTTTCAATCTGCATAAAACAAACCATTCTCCTTCCTTCCTGCTTCTGAAACATGGACCATTCCAATTCTTTACTCACAGGAGAATCCATTCTGATTTCTGGAGTATAAAATACGGATTAATGTGCAGTGCCTTAGGCCAGATCTTTCTGCATTAGAAAAGCTACTCTAGATTTCTTTTGAAATACATCCTTTTCTTTCAGGAGGTGTCTGAGTCCTTCAACAGGTGAATTCTTGCATGAGTCCTACCCTTCCTAGTCCAAGGATATATTGTCCTTTGTAGCCCAGATGTAGAAAAGAGATTTGTAGAAGGATGAAAATCTGAATCTTGATCACTGGACCAATGATCGCACACCCAGAAGTCAGTCTCCTTGCAAAGCCTGTCATTTGTAGGTCATCCTGCTTGCACCTGAAGGCAATAGCAAAGTGAAGAGGTGGACTTTGAACCACAGAATCGGGAAATGATCTCAGCACTCTTTCACCCAGGACACCTGCTTCCAAACTGTGACTGTCTCGGGGCAAAGGCCTGCAAAGACTCCAGTGCCAATGGAAAAGTGCAGCATTTCAACTCTAGGAGAGGAGACAGTGGTCTGTAGAGCTGACCATAAAGCAAGGACACGCTCGAGTTGTGCAGCAGGTATGAGCACTGGCAGCTATAGCATCTTCAGAGTAGACACCTCTGGAAGGCAATCAGCTCTCACTCTTGGGATTCCACTGAATGCTGAGCAAACGAGGAACTGATGCCTCTAATACTAGTAAGATACTGACGCTCTGATGGCTGGTCACATAAATCTTTGAGAAGCAGCCAGTTGGGTTCCTATTGGCATCTTTAACCCCTAATTTGAGAGAGGAAGTTACCATCTGGCGCAATGCTTCTGAAGCATCTCCTGCTGTAGAGACTTATAAAACTCCCTCTAGAGCTGTAAGAAGGTGCAATGAACACCTCTGGAGCAGGTACACTCACCACTGCCCCAGGGCACCTGGCTGAGGTCTTGTTGACAGAGCTCATTGGAAAAAGCCTGGTATGAGAACAAAAGACCATCAGCAGGGAGAAAGCATCCTGTGAATATTACTAACATGAATATATCATCCTGCAGGCCAAACTGACATAATCTGTCAGTGGAGCATAAACATTTCTTATAAAAAATAATGTTATTTGATAGACTTCATAAAATAAACACAACATGTTTCTATGAGAATAGTTTCAACTACCAGAAGCTCTTTCAGGCTTTCTGACTGGAAGAGGAAAAATCTAGCAACTCTGCTCTCTACTGTCTTTTCAGTGTTTGTTGCAGCTAAAGGCATGGTAACACTCTTCCAAAAAACCTTTGAAAGCAGAGAGTGACTATTCCATGGCAATGCTTTCCTACAGGCTCTGCAAGAGGACATGCACTTTCAGTAGGAGCAGCAAGATAGAAAGTGGAGTTCGGGCATGTGCATAAAGAGAAGAGAGAAACAGAATGGGAAGGGGTCCTGAATAGGCTTGGAGCTGTTGTGCTCACACCTGAGCAGAAGACTCTTCCAAGTATTACCACAACAGCCAGAAATCACTTAGTGTTATTAAACGGGGGGGAGAAGACAAAGCATGACTTAAGGACAACCGTACCAGGAAATTCAATATTTGTAAATGAACTGCCCATAGAAGATTCAGGAGGATGGCTTTGTAAATCAGCATAATCCCGATTCCACCTAAGTTAAATGGTGAAAAGTGCAGATATATAACATCCCAAACTATAAACATCTGCAAGACCAGGCTTCCTGGAAAAACATAAAAAGGGCCTCATACTGCACTAGCTTGTGTATTTTGTTAAAGGGTCCTTTTCATTCTGGGGAAACTGAGCTGTAATCCTGACTTGGAAATTGCAGTTTGGTACATTCTGGTACATTTGTCTTCTGCCTTAACTATCATCAGCAGCAGTGGCTTTTTTGCAACTAGCCATGAGGGGACACAATCACTGCAGTTCAATCCTCATCAGTGTCTGAACCTCAGGTGGGACTATCGCAGAGTGGTCTCCCTATGACTGGTCAGCACTGGCAAGAGCAGGCTGCTCATCTCAGGAGAGCTAAATCAGTATTTGAGTATTTTCTAAATATATGACAACAGTCCTGAAGTATCACCAAGAACTGACAGGTGCACAAATGATGATGTCCCTGTTGCTATAAAGAAACCAGTTTCCAGTTGTGCAAGTTATTTCTTTTTATGTTCTATAATTATTTTCTTATTCATTAAGTATTTTTAAAAAAATCTACCAGCAAATGAGCAATTGCACCATTTCATGACCTCACTGAACTACATTGCCTCACAGAGGCAAAAATCCCATAACTCAGAAGTCTGTTTCTCTGCTGGTAAGAATAATGAAAAATAAATTCTTCCACAGAGGCAGCAATATAGAAGTTTTCAACTACAATGAGACCACTACAGCAGCCTCTTACAGTCACACCAAGAGCTTCAGGACAGTCTCTGGAGAGTAAGGAGAGCAGACTCTGTTGGCACCTGTATGTTCAAATCCCACTTGAGGAGCACTTTTTCTGACACACCCACTGAATCTTGCTTTTCTCCTGCATAATAAAATCTGCTCGTTCCACTTAGACCTCAGCTCTCAGTCCCAAGAGCATGCTGGTTCATTTGGGTAACCACCACAGAAAAAGGTTAAAGCTATTTTTAACTATTGAGTTTCCTTCCTAAGACAATTTCAGTTGCCAACAAAGGATGAATTAAGTGCTTTGAGTTGGTCCATCTCCCTCTGTCTCTCCACAGCACTATAGTACTCAGGTAACCAGCACCTGAACATTCAGAAGCTGGTACATGCTTCACAAGGCTTTATCTCCATCAATGTACTTAATGGCTATCTAAAAAAAAGCCCATTTGCCAAAACTAGTGGCATCCTGGGCTGCAGAGAACTTCTTTGGATTCAAACACAGAACTTGTTAACACCCCCCAAAGTGCACTTTTTTTCTGAAATCTCCTACAATGACAGCCACTGATACATTGGAAATATTTTAGATTTACAAAGGTGTAAAAAGAGAAAACTTCGCCTGGCGAAAATTTCTTCACATTCCTCTTTTGTGTCTTCACACAGAGAGAGCATCCAGGGAAAAAAAAAATGCTTATTTCCTAGTTTATGAAGATTTGAAGAATGATTTGAAAATAAATCCAAAAGAAAAATATGCTTACATTTTAACCAAATCTTTTTGTATTGTATTAAAGATTACAGAGTACTTTTTTTTTTTTTTTTTTAATACAAACCTCTTCTTCTTCCCAGTCTATCAAGTCCCAGTCATAAGCAATTACTGCTCGCCTTCTTTTCCAAAACTCCAGAAAAACAGTTGCTGGAGAAAATAGAAAAAAAAAAACAAACAACACCAAAATTGTTTCCAGTCCAGAAAATGTTAACTACTATCACAGAACTGTTGAATGAATCTGTTACGTTATTTTAATTTCTTTGCATAAGTGTGTTCCTTTGAACAGCAAATCATGCTGATGATCAAAACTGCTTTCAAAAAGCATTGCTTTCTAAGGATTACTTTGCTTGCTTCAAGTATGATTGAGGCTTTAGAGATTTCATTCAGTGCTAAATGAGAATGTTTAATTTCTAACCAACCATGGGAGGACTGTCAAAGAATAACATTCTTCCTGTGAGTCATCATTACTCGATACAGCAAATTTCTGATGAAGCTAAAGGTTTCTTGGGGCTATTGTAGATAAAGCAGTAACTTTCTTTCTCTGAAGCCCATTTACGACCCACAGCAACCAGAACCCAGAGGAAGCACATTCTGGTGCACGTGCAAATTTGTAGAGTACTACTGAGGAAATGGGAACTTTTGTCTTACACCTTTCTAATCCAGACCATTTCTTTTACACCACATGGGTGTATATATGTGGTGTGGCACAGACATCTGACAGACATTCTGTGCTGTACAGCCATTACTGACAGGTATCAAGATAGTGCAATATGCCTGTATGTGACTGTGTGTCCATTTTGTGATGGAAAGAACAGTGAAGGAAACAGTCACAAAATAATATGTTCATATTCTGGAGGCTATAGAACCATAGAATGGTTTGGGTTGGAAGGGACCTTAAAGATCATCTGGTTCCAACCCCCCTGCCATGGGCAGGGACACCCTCCACTAGACCAGGTTGCTCAAAGCCTCATCCAGCCTGGCCTTGAAGACAGCCAGGGATGGGGCATCCACAGCTTCTCTGGAAAACCTGTGCCAGTGCCTCACCGCCCTCTCTAAATAATAGTAATTAATTATTATTAATTAATAATACTGAGCCTGTTTGTGGTTACAAGGTTTGTAAAAATTTGTTTTGTTAAAAGAACGTAGAAGCTGCCTAAAGCTAACACAAATCAATGGAAAGGCTTCCTCTGCTACTGTGAGGTTTGGCTCCTTCCTTCATTGCTCACAGAAAAGCACCGGGCTGATAACCACAAAGAGCATAAACCTCTTCGTTCATGAGCTTTCACAGTATCAGCTGCAACAGTATCACAATAGCCTGGCAGTATGTTCCACATCCAGTCCTCAAAGGAACTCCTTAATGGACTATCTGCCCCACTGCAGCATACTGATAACGATGTGACATGATACTAAGCACTGGCGTAAGTTTGGCGGAAATGAATTTGATGCTAGTAAGAATTATTATATTTTAATGTTTTAGTAAATGCAGCTAAGATGCTTAGAAACTGAACACTGAGGGCAGATAAGATATCAAAAGCAAGTTTAAGGAGGCAGATATTTGGTTTGAAGACATTTTTATATATCACATCATCCTTTTTCTGAAAGCTGGAGTTATGTTAAGCCAGCTACCAGCTGCTTTGATTTAATCTAATAAAGCGAGTATAATAAATCTCTTGATCCTAATGTTTCTGTGGCTTTTTAAAATAATTGCAGGATGATCAGTTGGTACCAGCAAAAGTAGTAAGTGCTAATGAGGCTCCACTGCCGCTGAACCACCACATGGTTCATTCCTTGGCTTGTCTTCTGTTGGAGCTGCTTCTCTGCCAACAGCTCAGATTATTTTGTAGAGGTTGAACAAGTAGCCCTGCACTTTTTGGAGACCTGGGAGAAACAAGCTTGATGGATTTCTACTGCTTTTCTTCCATTCCAAAAAGCAGCTACAAGTAGGACTTGAGTGGGTGTGAGTCCACAGACATGAACCTCTCAGGTATGTCTGTGCTAACTGCACTTATTTTCCTTTTCTTTCTTGCTTTTCACACACCTGGGGTGAGGAGTATATACATATTATATTTAGTACATTTAGCACCTGTCAGAGTAAGTATGTGCAGTTCCTGAAGCTTCTTCAGAAAGCTATTTTCAAACCATTAAGTAGCAAACAGGATGATCTGCACAGCACTGTTTTAGCTTTTACTTTGCTACACTCTTCTCCCTCTATCCAGGTCAGTATGCACTTTTCCCTTGATAGATACCTTAAAATGTGCTATAAATAACCATCTTTGATTGATTCACTGTACTACTGATGTCTTCCAGAAAATACTACATTTTGAAATTTCTCTGCTTCTTTTCTGGTCCAGTATTCACTAATACTCTGTATCACACTTCAGCATTCTGTTCTGACTTCTGGCTCAAGAGCACACAGCTGTTACTTGTCATTCTCCCATTTTCCAATGGGTATGTTTAAATCAGATGCCGAGAATTCTCCAAAAATCCTGCTTGGAATTTTGAAAGTCTCATTGCCCTTAACTCCCTGGTCTTTTGCTAGCTTTTTCTATACGATGCTCGCCCTGCTTCAGAGCTCAACCTTGCAGCTCAGTCCTCAAATCCACTGGTACAACAGCTGTCTTAACATCGTTTCCTCAGATGTTTTGGAAACAAGTCATGATCTTATCTAGTAATGCAAATAGCCTCTCAAAGCAAATAGCTTAATCCTGACCTTCTCTCAGAAATCCTCTCTGCACTATAGTTCAGAACACCATTTAACATATCCATGTCTTCTGGAATATATTCTACATACCAGGAATATTGCTGAAGAACCTCTGTTTCCTCAGAGCAGATCATGGTGGATGTTTTATGCTACGAGCAAGGTTTGTAGGAAAGTAGTATCTTTTATTAGACTGATGGACATATTTAGAAAAAAAGTTTTAAGTTGGCATTTCTTAGTGCTTGAAAAAAAGTGTTAAATTCTTCATGCCAAACTTTTTTTTCCCCCTCCCGACTTGCCTTTCAGCAAGCATTCTAAAGCTACTTCCTTTATCAAAGGAAACACGCTACTAGGTAGACAAGAAGGAATTTCAAAAAGGACTTTTCTTGTGTCCCTTAGTCCCCCACAGGTATGCAGAGACAGAGAAGCTACCATCAGCCCACCTTGTTTCTAGCAAAGCATTAGCAAGTATAAATAGCTGGAGTCTCCTGTTGGACAGTTATAGACCTTTCCTGCTGAGCTTCAGGAAACACCTAGTTAGTGACACCTTTGCACTAGTTTTCCTCAGTACTTCAAATGAAAAAGTAAAAGCTGCAATTCCATCTGGCTTTACGGCAATATGCCACGAGTCAACTGATTATCAAATTTACGTAGAGTTTTTTTCTAAGAATGACTTTTTTCTGCACTTTGAATGTCAACATTTATTTAAAGTTAACAACTCTCTCTCATTTTCTGTCTTTGGTAAGAATCCAGTTCAGACAGTAAAAAGAGAGGAGTTTTTCCTAGAAATGGGACCTACCTTTACATCAAACTCGACATCTCAAGGCATACATAAAGGGCAAAGTGTAGGTGTTTCCCTCTAACACAGAAACACAAAAAATGGTATTTCTCCCCTCCTCTTGAAAGCTTTGAACATCTGGAAAATATCATCAAGACTAGAGATTCTCAAAATGAAAAATTCTTTTCGAGCTTCTGAGACAATGACATCTCAGTGAGCTTCAATGACAATATGTTTATCATAAACAAAAAGTAATAGTGTTTCTAGGGACTTACTGTTTTCTATAAACCAGAGATTTATAGCTTTGATCCTTTTAAAGGGTTTTTTCCTTTCACGAGAAGCTCCTGCACAGAAAAACTTATACAAACTACCAGTGAATTCCTTCAGTGTGCTGAAGGGAGGATATCTTTTGTCTTTTGCTACATCAGTTTAAAGTGAAAGTTGTTTTAAGTCTTGTGTCTCTTGGATATATCTTAGTATCATTTTTTTTCTTACTATATCAATCACTTTTATTTCTTACATAAAAGAACTTTGCTTAAAAAGGACAGAAATACAATAAGTGAGTTTATGGGTCAATGTATTTTTTGAATAAAATTGTGTTTCTATTCCACTTGACAGGTGGTGCACTTGTCAGTTCCAACCTGAGTTTGACGGGACCCACTTATCCCTCAATAAAGCCCTATGAAAGATGGGTTCTTGTGCTTCAGAGTCCTACAGGCAGGTCCATTGCTGTTCCACAGATCAAGCAGCCCATAGTGATATTTGTTGTGGTAATTCCTCTCCCTAGCTTGGCTGCAGCAGTTTGTTCATCATTTGGAGAAGCATCTTATTTCTATTTAAAAAGTGAGTAACCTGCTTTGTCCATCAAATGAAGTCTTTAAAGTAAAAGGAGGAAACCACCATATTGACCACCTCTTCATGGAAAACCCAACCTGACCACACCTGGTTTTGAAAACCCCAAGCAAATGGCTAAGGCTTCTCCCTCAAGATGGGAATTCATTAATGGATCTAAAGACAGTGAAAAAGGTACTTCAGATAATGAGACAGTGGCTAAGCGGAGGCTAAAGGGGTAACACAGTTTTAGTTACCTTTTTCTGCTTTCATTCTCTGTATTTACAAGCACTGCCTTATTTTGCATGCCAGTGTCTGTCAAATGGGATCATCTAGAAGACTGAACTTTTCACAGCCAATTTGTCATGCACTTTCCAGTTGTTGCATGCTGACAGAAAAAAACATTTCCGTGATCAAACTGCCATAATTGTTTCTTCTCTTCCCCTATCATTTACTGAGATGATGCCCGCAGCTGCCAGTGGGCCTACTGCAGACTGAAAATCCACTTAAGACAGGTGGTAAGGTAACTCAAATACAGGAACAGAAAATCCATGGGAAGTCTGGCTTTCCTTGTTCTAATGCTGTGGCAGTCCTGACTGTATGGAAGATGTGTCCACAATCTCACTGTTGTCTCAGCAAAGTCTTACTTAAGAAACTAAAGTTTGGGTGGAGCTGTAGGATCACCCCATTCCCCAACACTCACAACCTCCTTGCTCAGCCTTCTCCTAGGCAGTGACCACATATGGTTTACCTGAGTGAGGGACTCCCATTAGCTAGAGCTGCTTTTCCTACAGCACCAGTTCTGGGCAGTGTTAAGATACAAGTCCAACGCTGGCAGCACAGCTCAAGGAGGAACAAAAGCACTGGTGCAAAAGGCTGCACTTCAAAGACATGCTCACCAGCAGTTAGGAATGGTGATGTAAATGTTCAACAATGTTAACCCATCAATTTTCCTAGCTGAGATGGAAGTCTCTGACTCTAAACTGTCTTGGAAATTATCCACTTCAGTGAGAACATAGAGAAAGAGCTTGGAAAAGCTGAGTAAATAGCTAAAAATCTTCAAGGCTTAGAAATTTTTGGAGGTTGTCAGCTCTGATACATTTCTAAAACAAAGTTGAAGTACTAAGGGGAAACAAAATCTGCATGATCTGTAATTTGTGGTATTTTAAAACCATCAATATTACATAAAGTGGCATGATTAGGCTTGATTGGTATATGACCTAATGTAATTAGTTAACTAGAGACAAAACCACAGTTTTGGAGGAAGGAACTAAGACAAACTACTCTATGTTGTCCTGATAGCTCTGATGTTACCTCCTGGATATCTCGTGTGGCTCAGTAAAGAAATCTGTGGTTTAAAAGGGAGATCACAAGAATTACTTGGACACTTTTCCAAAGCAGTTGGAGATGTATGAATAAGACCAGGAGAACAATGGCTAAATCAGGATAGCTCAAGCACCTGGAGCTGAGGGCTGGATGCCATTTTTGAGGCACCTCATTGAGCCAGGTGTAAACCTTCTCTCAAAACAGCATGATAACAGCTGAGAGCCTGGGCATGCTCAGGGCATATCTGGAAGCCTTTTTGTGCTGCCAGAAATTGCTGTTTCCTCTTGCCTTCAATTCTGTCTACAAGACCACAGTCGGAAAAATTGTTGAGCCAGAAATAGAACTGTCCTCTGGGCAAAATTCAGCCTCCATGGCAATAGTAAGACCACTCTTGGATCAGTTTGTCATTCAACTAAATCTTGCATTTATTTCATCAGAGTTTTGCTTTAATTACAACCAGCTTACATGTATTTAAACTTTACTGCATTTCTGCAAGGTGGGAAAACCAGTACCTTAATTCATTTTAGTACAGACACTAAACTGAGCTGCCCTAAGCTAAGAGACACCCTGAACAGTAACAGAGGAAAGGGCTGAGTGCCAACAGATTGAGAAACCATTACAAAACCACTCAGAATACCTACATATACACTACGTACTGCATTCACGTTTTTATTTTAACTAAAGTCATTATCACATAAACCCAATATTTTAAACATTTCTGTCTTCCTTTTGCAGAAAGAGAAAAGAGTCGTCTACATTGTTTTCTCAGTGTCTGAAAAAAGCGTGCTGGAAATTACAAAGGCTTATGTTGCATCACAATCTTTAAGAAATGATTGTGTAATTACTTAATATCAAAACAAAAACTTACCCCACACTGCCATGAAAACAGCAAAAAAGACAGTAGCTCCATTGTCAAAAAGATGGGTTACCTGAGGGATATATTAATAGCGCCATCAATTTATGATAAAAAGGCTTTAGTTTCTATTTTCACCTAATAAATTTACTGTGATCATGAGTGCAGCTGGCTTGACAATCCTGGGGACCCTTCCCTTGATGTGTGAAATGCACGTGTCAATAGACAGGACTATTTGGCAGCCTGGCCTAGGACCGACTCCTGCCAAGACCAAGCCTGAGCATCATTTCAGCCTCAAAGCATTCATTTTATGGAGCCATGTACAAAGGATGGATCATAAGATAAAGGTTGATGCCAAGGACACCATAGCACATGCATCTAGGACACGACCTCTGGGACTGCTGAATCTCTAAGCGCAAATTGCATTCAAGTATTTTACAACCCAAACTGTGTCTTGGTAAAAGACAATGAATGCTAATATTGGCTGATCTTGATCTGCCTTTCAAGATTTTATATACCCAAGCTCACTAAAGACAAATGCAAAAGGCAAAATTAATGCTTTTACCAGGAAAACGTTTCTATTGGTACAGTTAAAAATGTACCTTGGCATAAACGCAGCTGTCTGACAACCTCATGAAGGGACAGTATTTGTCACATATAGGACACATTATGATATCTGTAGCTTGGCAGACTTCTTTACTGGAAAAACAGAAAAGACAAAATTAATAGTTTGATGGACAACGATCAGTGTTAAAATAGATTAGTAAGTTTTACTAATATCAGTTACATATTGAACAATACTGGTTCCGTAACTGAAGATGATGTTTATAACTGCATGTGTATAATTAATATCTGTTGACTATGTAAGACTTCAGACTTTACAATCATGACTGCAGGGGACAGTTCTGCAGGGCCAGCCTAGAAGTATCTACCATTTCTAGCTTCTCCTTGAGTGAGAGGTGACCTTTGGTAGGAGGCAGGTGAGGATGATTGCACATAAAGTTAAGTTGGGTTTATTCTTGTGGCATAAGTGTGCAAGAACATAGAGACATAGCACTCGGCAGAAGGCCCAGGGCGCTCTTCTTCTGAAGAATGCTTCCCTGTGGTGGATCTTTGGGGATGTTCTCATGAGTGACAATTCCCCACGCTTCTGCTGGGCTGCTACAAAGGTAATGAAGGAGCCCTACTATTTCCCTACTTCATGCTGAGTTGCCAGCACCATCAACCACTGGAGCTGGGCAAGAAACATTGCCTCCCATCCCAGTTCAGGAGCACAAACAAGGGAAGCTCGATACTGAGTACCTTATGAGAACCAAGCACAGTCTTTTCCTGAGTATTGATTCAACAGTTCAAAACTAAATAATTAATAATTCATATGAAGACCTCTCAAATTATTCATAATAACCCACCCCTGTAATTTCCCTTATAGAAGTGCCCACATTACCTGACTTGGCAGTGGTTCAAAGTGCTGACTCCATACAAAAAGACAAACAATCCAATGAAGGCAGCTGGGAAGAGCATCCCCGTGTACCAGCCTAACCAGGCGAAGTACAGCCCAATTTTCTCACCAAAGTACCGTCTGTTTTAAAATACAACACAGTGAAATTACCTGCTACTTAGAATAAACCTGCTTAATCTTGCTTGTTAACAGAAAACAAATATTTCTATCATATCTGAAGAGTAGATTATTGAGGAGAATCTCAATTTCCTGAAGAAAAAGCCTGCAACTAGGCTCCTAAATCCACACTGGAGGACCTGCCTCATGAATGAATGTAAAAATTCACTAACCACAGTTTACAGTGAGATGAGTGGGAAACCTCAGAAAGAAAACACCGAGTTAATTTTTAAAGCTGGTTCTTTGTCTTTAGGAAACTAATAGCTTTCTTTGCCTTTTGTCGGTGTAACTGTGCTTCCCAAATAACTGCGTTGAAATCAGTTGCCTCCCTCAAACTGGTTGTAACAGCAAAAATTATTTGGGGCCAAATTATTTCTAAAAAATTAACTAACCAGAGGTTATTCACCAATCCAGTTTATTTTCATTTGATTATTTCTTTTCTTAGCTCAGTTCTGGAAAAGCTAATCTCACGATTCTACCACAGCTGGAAAGTAAAATGCACGTGAGGTCCAACAAATATCTTTATGTGTCGTCTTCCACTGATTAAAGTAGTCAGAATTAATTCTAATTAGTTAGCTATATTGCTTAAAAACTAACAGCAAAGTGGCCAGGAAACTCCTACTGGCTACATACTCATTAGAATTTTTCCTGCTCCCAAACATAAACAAACCTTTATTTATGTGTTAAAGAATACATCAAGCAAACAAAAAAACTGCTGAACTCATCAGGATAGGAGCAGGCTGCATACATTGTCCTGTGTTTGATGGTCTTGTGCACAGCAGGCTGACAGTCAGATTAGCATGCTTTACAAATCAATATGCAATTATAACGATACAATGAAGACTTTAAATGATTATTTGCAAGATTAGAATCACGGAATGAGGCAACATGATATTCTTGGACTTTAGAGACTTTGCAGGCAACTTAAACTTGCATATCAACTGAATTTGAGAAGAGCTACTGATGAAGCCCCACTTTTACACTAATAATGAAACTTCTGATCTGCCCAGAGACAAAGAATGCAGTGAGCCAGCACTGCTGGCTCCTTTATGCTACCAGAAAAGATCTCTGTCTGGAACTTTCACAGTGAGGAAGAAAAGATTCGTGATGGGCTCTTGGGCTGGAGGTAGTTGAGAATAGAAAGAAACTCTAGGTCCCTGAATAGACAAAATCATCGATTTGCAAATGGATATAAAAAATTTCCAGCGTGAACAGTATCTGTCTGAGTGCTCTGCTGAATGGCACTGACCTACACTGATCATTATCATTTAAATTTGCTAGCACTGTATGAGAAGCCAAATATTGTCATGTTGTTTTTATTCTTTTGTCATACAACAGGGACTCAAATTTACAGCCTCAGAGGTGGTATGCTAACAATAACATGCTCAGTTCTGACAAGGGCAGCAGGTCTGGTTGCAAAAAGACACACTGGAAAATGCTTTTTGAGCCCGGACTTAAGAGTGTTAGTGAACCTTTGGCCTAATTTTCTTGACACCAAGGATGTCAAGCTGTGGCTGCTCCACTGAAAAAGCAAGCTCACATTTTGAACTTACTTCCACTGAATGTTTATGACATTTTTTCTCCATCTACATAGCTCAAAGTAGTGAAATAAACCTAACATTCATCAAGATTTATTTTTTTTAATTTCACTCCCTAAATTGAAGGATGAATGCTTCATTATTCCACTCTCTAGCCAACAAACTTTCATGACAAACTTCATCTCCTATCCTGTTGAGCCTTTTCATCTAACAGTGCAAATCACAGTACTCTTCTTTGATCTAGAGATCAAACAGTTTCATGCTAGATGAAGACCCAAGCAAGGTTCAGTGCTTGCATAAAGAAGAATGGACATGATGGGGAACAACCTAAATCTCTCCAATGTAAGAAAAAGGCATCTGAGGTCATTTTTGAGTCTGGTTTTGAAACTAAGTGCAGGATGGCGTTCAAGTATGAATGACATTACTTTGATACATATTTGTTTAAGTGTGAACAAACAGCTTCCATCTTCCATTACTGACCTTTACTTCACAGCTGGTATTCCACAGGCTGTACTACTGTAGTTTGCATCAGGGACAAGTTAATATTTAATTTCTTCTGGACCCGTAGCTAACAGTTTTTCTGTAAGTCTCTGCTCAGATACCACTAGGCTGAGTGCTATAGAAACAATCTATGGCAGTTACAAGGTCTTTGGAGACCTTCCAAGGTGTCATATTCAGAGTAGTTTCACATTTATTCCAATCCATAATTAGGTTAGCCTGGACCATCAGGAGTCTCAGGAGATGAAGATGGTTTAAACATACCTTTGCCACTCTTCCCCTTCAGGTTGCACCAAATACAAGGAATGAGCTCTTTCTTTCTTCTCTGTCACTATACATAGAACAGAAATGTCATATAGCTCTCCACAGTGATGGCAGGTTTTTTGTAGGGTGCATCACTGTGAGTTACTGATACTAAATTTCACCTGTTATCACTTTGCTCACTGAAAGCCTCTTGGAAATTTTCCAGCCTTGATAACATTTGCATTTTTGTTAACTTTGCTAACTTGTTACCATCCAATTTTTCAGACTGTTAATACCAATAGAAAAAAATATTTTGTCTTTGATGTGATGGTTCTCTCCCACAGATGATTTCCTCCATAACTAACCTAAAAAGCAGAGACATAAAAAACCCCCAGCACCTAATACAATAATCCATCTCTTCTACTCTCATATATGCTGTACCGTTAGAATAATAATAATAATAAAAGGATTCCAGCTTCTCAATTTTATGCTAGCCTGTATACTAGCCCTGCAATATCACTTACCTTAACAGTGAACTGTCTCCCCTCACCCCATTCCAATGGCAGAACTATCACTGACTTAACTGGGCCAAGATTTCAACATCAGTATTCATCAATAAGGCACAGTTTTGAAAAGTATTAAGATACAAAGTCTGATTTCAGACCCATAAAACATGATATTGGATTCCTTGGTGTTTAATGACCTTCATTATATAATCTTTTGCTACAGGATGCCTAGAAGGAAGTAATGTAGCTAGAATATAGACAGGTTTGGACTCAAGCCAAGATCATTAATCCTTTTGCATGTCAGAATGAAATCCTACGCAGAAGTTTTTACAGCACAGAAACAAGTTGTGCAGGAGCTATTGTTTTCCAACTGGTGTTCTGGACACATGAAGCTCATGAGTTATGTCAGGCGCAATGAGGTGGGGAGGAAGGCTTGACAGGAGACTGAAAGGGAGTTGTCAGCTTGCAATCAAGTCATTTAATGTAACCATGGAATAAAATGCAAGTCACTCGGGCAGTACTTTTGCTTTCACCTTCATTTAGGTAGCTTTACAATCACTTTATAAATAGAGTTTTGTCCCTCCCTTTCTGTCCTGTAAATAACATGTGCAAACAGCAGCAATTTGTGCACAACCTAGGGGGAAGCAGCTACGCACAGAAGGGTGAAGGAGGTGATCCAGAGCCCCCAGAAATCACTGCAACTGTTTCCATTGGCTTACGTGGTCCCAGAGCATATAAACATAGTAAGTCCTGCCTCTTTCGACTGCTATCAGTTCTAAGGATCTTAAATTCTTCTTGGAAAGTAACTATAGATCCTAAATTGTAACTGAAGTGTAATTAAAATCATGGTACCATATCTGTTGATTAATAAGAGTGCCACTGCAATTGTGCCAAATCTGTGCCTTCATATACTGTCACGTTTCAAAGCAGAATGAAAGCAAAATCACGCAATTCCCTTCAAATGACTTTTCCTCATTTATTTCTAGTGACTAGTATTCTATAAGAGCCAGATGATGAAATCTGGGAAGCATCAAACTGACAGCACCAGAGATGTAATACCTCATTTTAACAGATGTGGAAAAAATAAACCAGCACCAAAGCATGAACAATTTTGTTTACTATTGTGGCGTCTTGACTTTAAAGTGGAAATACCCTATCTATGAATGAGATAATTGTATTACCTACACCTAATATACTCCTTAGCCTTTCTAAAGTATATAGTAAAGGGGAATATCAGCTAGCAGCAGTAAGTTCTGGCCAGATGTCTGTGGAAAAATTAACATCCATGCCTTTTGTACAGATGGCAACACTACTCCCTTCAAGCATACCCCACATAGCTGTTGGTAGGGGAAATAAAAAGTTGCTCCTGCTGCAGAACTGGTACTAAAAATCCTCTGCTTAAAGTATGCACGCTGAGATACTTCCGAGTGAAATGAACAACAGATTTTGCTGGTGTTGTCAGCTCTTCAAGGAAAAATCTCCAGCTCACTAGACACGTGAGCTTCTGAGAGTGGCAGTACACAGGAAAGATTTGGCAGGAGCTAAGGAAATGCGAGGGATCTAGCATCTGTGAAGTGAGAAGAAAAAGGCATTCCCTCCCCTTCCCTGTCACCCCTCCTTCAGCAAATTCCTTGCAGCCATGGGTGTGCTCCAGGCAGCAGGCTGGGCTGGGACTGCAGCTTTGAACCCTGCTGAGCTCAATGGCTACTGAGACTCACGCTGCTGTAAATGCCCAGGGAGCCTTACAACCCCCCCTGCCCCCTTCTCTTTGGGTAAATACCTACTCTGAACCACCACAGGACACACATCACCTCAGCTAGGGGTCTGATATTTTGATTGCTTTTCTTCTTTTGTGAGTTGCTTTTGAACAGGGTAGAGTTAATTTTCTTCACAGTAGCTGGTACTGGGCTGTGTTTTGGATTTGTGCTGGAAACAGTGTTGATAATACACGGATGTTTTAGTTATTGCTGAGCAGTGCTTACACAGAGTGAAGTCCTTTTCTGCCTCTCACACCACCCTGCCAGCAAGTGGGCTGGGGGTGCACAAGTGGTTGGGAGGCGACACAACTGGGACAGCTGACCCCAACTGACCAAAGGGATATTTCATATCATATGACTTCACGCTCAGCATATAAAGCTAATGGAAGAAGGAAAGGAAAGGTGTTCATAGTGACAGTGTTTGTCTCCCCAGGTAACCGTTCTGTATGATGGAGCCCTGCTTTCCTGGAGATGCTGAACACCTGCCTGCTGATGGGAAGTAGTGAATGAATTCCTTATTTTACTTTGCTAGTGTGCGCAGCTTTTTCTTTACCTATTAAACTGTCTGTATCTCAACTCAAAGTTTTCTCACTTTTACTCTTTCGATACTCTTCCCCTGTCCTGCTAGTGGAGAGAGGCGGGGGAGAGAGGGATTGTGGTGCTCAGTTGCTGTCTGGGGTTATACCACGACATTCTGTAAAATAGTTGTGGAAATATCTGTGGATATCACTGTCTGATAAAAAGCTAAAGCATCTTACAAAATCTTAAACATCAAACCCAGGCTACTCAAGGAGGCTGCTGCCAAGGTCCAGAACAATCATGTGTCTAACCTTGCTCATTCTGCCGCCATTTATTCTCATACTTAAAATCCGTTCCAGATTTCTGAATGTCCATATTCATAAACCAAATGAAACCAAACCCCAGATATTGGCTCAACAGCACTTTCACAGACAAGAAATGTTGATGAAGTACAGTAGGCTTGACCACCATGAACAGATGATTAAAAAACATTATAGAGATAAGTTGTTTATACTATGATATTAATATCTTATTGCATATGGGGAAATTAAAAACCAAAACCTTCAGTATAACTGTTGGCTTCTCAGTAAATCAGATGTTTCCAGAATGTAATTTGAGAAAAAAAAAAAAAAAAAAAATCCATATTTCTGTCCAGGTCAGTGTATTAAAAAAGAAATAAGAATCTTTCAGGATTAGATTATGTGGCACAAATACATTATTTTGTTTTCTAAAGCATTTTAAAAACTACATGACTCAGTAAAATTTCTTTTATAGTATTTCTCTGTGAACTTTTTCCCATGGAAATTGAACACCTCCAGTTTTATGAAATGGATAGGTTTTATATGGCTTTAATCAATAACACTGTCTGTCTCCAGGGCCACCCTCTACAAATCTTTCTATTTGGAAACAATTTTGAGATTCAATAAAAGAAAAGGTTTCTATCAGTTACAGGACATACAAAAAGGGAAATTAATATGCTGGACTAATCATATGCTTTGTAAAAACCCTTTCCAATGGCCAATATATCAACATCTTCAGTAATCCCAGTACATCTAACAACTTCATTAATAGGCCTTTGCAGCCTCATATTCCTCTCTTCAAGTAGAAAAATCCCATTAATGCCCAATAATAGTTCTGCCAACGTGATCAGTAAAGGCTCTGACTCTCTCCATATGCATAAAAACCACGTAGTCCTCTATTAGTGCATACAAGCCTATTTGGAAACATTATTTAAAAGGGCTATGGTCATGTTTCAGCTTTTTCAGTATTTCCTTTTTGCAGGCTACTTCCAAGATGAATACAAATCCAGACCTTGGTGATGTGTCTGGGCTGAGTTTCAGGGAGGTGGTACAGGAGAGACTTCCACCTGTCCACCACCAGTGCTGCTGAACACAGCAGCACGCTCACTGACTGTGAGCTCTGCTCCATGCCATTTGTAAGCATCATTAAGCTTCACCCGGGGCTGCTTCTGTGGTTGCTTTGGGGAAAAAAGAAGATGACCTAGTCAATGAGAGCCTGTTTTTTCACCAAAGGAAGAACAACAACTCCAGGGGTTAGAGATGCAACCAAGTCTACCCAGCCATATTTCTCTCTTCCATTTTTTTTTTCCTCTCTTAAACCCTTCTTTAAAAGTTATGGTGTCAGAAAACTCTAGAAGGAAACTTCCTTCACTTTCAGCTCCTCCTACAAGCTCCTCTATACTTCTTCAAATGTAGTGGCACCACGAGTGAAATGGATTCCACTGACCTCAGGATTAGTTTTTAAAAACCACATTAACTAACGGAGCTTTTCATAGTTTTGTCAGAAGAGGGATAACCTATGATCAAGGCACCTACAATGTGACACACTAAGAGCAGGACAGTCTTACCTCACGAGGTCCAGCGGTTGGTATTTATACCACACTCCCCAGGAAGCCCAGCACTCATAGAGCAGGTGTCTGTGGTTTTCTGCCCCGTGGGTCCTTATCGAATTCTTACTTCTGTAACTTCCCTAAAATACAAATCCTGACATTAATGAACTACACCAGCAAAAAATAAAATCTAAGAAATCTCTCTGACGAGTGGTATGGATCACATAATTTATGCAAACTCCATATTTGTTCACCAAAAGCTAAATATGATGTTAAAATGAAAATTTCCTCTGACTTCAGTAAGATTTGAAATTATTCTTCCTCAAGAAATTTATGATAAATATTGTTCAAGTCAAAATCTATAAACTGGAGAATCTCAAAGAGAAAAACAACATGATTATTTTTCCCCTCTGGAAACAATGATTTAATAATTTTTACAGAATAGATCCAGAACAACTCTCCTTACTCATCTCTTTATGCAAGTAAAAAAAGCATTTTTTCCACCAAGAAAAAAGTATTACTAAGTGGGAGAGGTGTCAGAGGGAGATGCAGAATGCAAAAGAGAGTAATAACATTCATAAGACTGACATTAAGGGATTACACAATTAAGAATTCATTTTGTGGGAAATTTATGTTCAAAAAGAAAAAGAGAAAAATACCTCATGAAGAGGAAATGCAGCTTCATAGGAGCCATTACTGAGCAATCGATTCAGACCTAAGAATCAAAAGTAGCCAATTATTTACCAGTAGGACCAGAAAAACTGCTAAGTAAAAAGCAAAACATATTTTCATAAGCTGGCTAAACGAAGTTTGTAGTCCACTGATAGTAAAAGATACATTTAGATAAATTCATCTTTTATAGCTTTTAATGAACTAAGATACAATACAAGCAAAGACTTGTTCAAATATTAATCTATGATTTATTATGCCGGAGGTTTAAAGATTAATTTGACCAATCTATCTTTAGCATAACTTCAGGGAAATCGGGGACCTCACACCAGGATTGAAGTTTGACCCCATAAATTATGGTCTAAGGAAGCTATTTAGATGAAAGGCTCTATTTCTTGGGAACTGAAAACTTAAGGCAAGATCTTCATATTTTTGAACTGGAGACCAGTAAAGCAACTGAAACCCTTAATGTCCATAGTATAACAACATTTTAAAGTATGTTCAGTTTATGTCTTATGAAAGCTGGTGGACTAACAGGTAGAACAGGAACCAAACAGGCTGCACTAATATGAGACCAGAAAATATATTTGAACCTCAACTAAAAGGACTCTATTTGGCCCAGTAAGGTAATTGTACACCCCACTCAGTCAGGCCCTGTTCCTCTTCAATGAGAGCCTCTAGAGAAATAATAAACGATTGAGGAGATGTGGGCACTTTTCACTTGGAAAGTCACCAAAATATGACTGATCAACTGTCTGGCAACGCAAAACTAAATACTGGCACTAACAACCCAAAGGCATTTGAACTCCATTGACCAAGAGGCAAAGAATCCTGATTCCTTTCCTAACTCACAAGGGAATTATAGCAGCAGGAACACAGCAATGAGAAGTATTAATTCAACATAAACAGCACTTTCAGCGACTGCCTTTGTATCTGCTTGGCAGAACATGCTTTCTTCCAAAGTCTCTGGCAGAAAAGCAAAACCTGTACAGCCGAGCCAGGCTTTGTTCTGCCCAGTGATCGATGCAAGGTTGTGTTCATGGCAGCTACAACACAAGCACGTACGTGAGACAGCTTGGGATCTTAAGGCAGGAAGGCACTGCAAGTGTGTGTGTTAGATGCAACGGCTGCATGCACCACATGAATTCTTCCCATTCTTCTCTCCCCTCTGCTCACTGTCATTGCTCAGAGCTACTGCTGCCCTCATTCCAGGAGCTGGGGAAGAAACAAGTGAAGTTCTGGGATGTTTCTCTATCTTGAGGAAGGATGGGGTTTAAACAGCAGGGAAATGAAATAGGCTGCCGAGTTTCATGGGGATTGCCCCTCCACTTGTGCTGCCCCAGTCTCTACATGGTACACAAGCAGTACGTGCTGTGTATCACAAGACAGAGAAGGTCACTGTTTTGTACTCCAGCCTTCCTCTGTCACTGCCTGCTCTCCTGGATCAGCATATGTGCCACGCCAAAGGTCCACTCTACCCACTATTTGAAAGTGGTGCCACAGTTATGTGTGGCAACCTTTGCTCTGAGAGTGTCATTGGTGAACTCCCTTTTGACTTAGAGCAGCTAGAGAGATACAGAACCTTACATCCTCCTTAGGGATGGACAGGTATCCATGGAGAAGCCCTACAGGCTGAGATGTATGGCAGCACACATCTCGCTATCCTTCCAAATACATTTTTATGAATGAGTCTATCTGCTTCTCCAGACTTCTTAATCTGTGCATATTTCTTGCTTAGTCTCTTTCCTTACAGAGGTGATAAATCTCATGTGGTGACATATGTGCCTGTGAAAGCAGCCTGATATTACAGGGAAATGATCAGGTCTTCCAGGCAAAGTCCCTATAGATGAGTGGGTCAGATGTAAGCAGCTCAACACTGAGGTGGTTAAAAGAAGAAGCAAAAGAGTCTGTGATGAGCCCTGGCAGACTTCTCTTTTCCTGGTGGGACTTAGTACCCATGTTTAAAAGCACGTTGGTCAGCACTTACCAATTTTGTTTTTCCCTTCTTCGTATTTCACTCTTTGTAAGATATGGTGTACAATTCTACTTCTAGTAGCATTATTGAAGAAAGTATCTTTGTTGTGTATGATGAAGCTATATAAAAACACAAACAAAGGGCATCTCAGGAATATAGAATAACATGTTTAAAGCAAGTATTGAGTTCCATTACTTTCTATAGCACACTAAACATCTACAGTATGTGAGCAAATACAAGGAAGATTAAAGAACACCAGACTGAGATGATTCACCAAATAAGATCATGTCAGTAACAGTATTCTTCCCCTAACAATTACATGAAGAAGTCTGGAGAAAGATCAAAGATATTTAAGCACTCATTGTGATAAGCATCACTTTTAGGTAATTCACTGAAAAAATACAAAATACTTGCACAAAAATTTGCAAAAGCATAATATTCTTAAGTGCAGCTGTAGAGAACCGTATTTGATTTCTCTTTCAGGCTTCTTTATTATGCTTTACCAATAAGAGTTAGATGGAAACATTCACTTGGTAAACCACTCTTACTAAAAATCAAATACTATGTTAGAAAAATAATATATACCTCTATGTTTCGTCCCAGAAGCTAAAAGAGTAGAAAATTAGCTTCCAGAAGCTACTTATGGAGTTATGTGTCAATTCAGGTTCAATAGTTCACAGAATTGTGATGAGTCCAGGAAAAAAAAAAAAAGCCACAAAAAATATTGTATTGATTAGGTTGGCATAACATACTTTATGTAGATTTCTTAATCCCAATATACATAGGGAGAACAAGGTATTTCAGTGTATCATCATAATCACTGGAAATTTGAAAACAGTATGTGCTTGGAAATAGTGTTTCAACTTGTCTGTTAAATACTGCTAAAGAATCCTTACTGTTGCATGAGGTGTGTAGGGCTTCAGGATAGACTGTGAAAGTCATTTAGACTCTTGAATAAGCAGTTAATGGAGTTTCTGATTAAGCAGTCCTGTGCATATGTCGAGGAAACTACGTATTTTTAAAAATGCAATCCTTAGTAACTGACTGAATAGAAAGGTTTATAGTTTTTAAAATACTCTGGATAGAAAGTAAGATTGTTTCCCACCTCTGTGTTGGTGAAGAGCTACGGAAGTGAATAAACTGATAAATAAACCGGTAAAATCTAGAGATGTTACAGAAAGACCAGCCTGCAGGACTGCATACTAGACAAATCTGACTTGAACAGATATCATCTTAATAGGGAGCTTGGTATGGATTTATGTTACCTTCTCTTCTGCACTACACGGGATCCACTGATCAGTTTTCCCCACAGGTAATTTTACCCAAATTAAAAACTGCTTGCTCAGAATGAATCTTTAGCCATGGGAAATCATACATGGCTTTGCAACTCCGCAGTAATTTGAAAAAACAGGCAAGGACTCCAACTTCTGGACTTCAGGGACTGCATATACTCCCTCTTTATTATCAAAATTCTGTATTAATTTTTCCATACAAGACAACCTGTAAGTTCCTTAGGTTCATCTTTAAAGGCAGATAGTAAAAAATTTAAAAAAGTAGAAGTATAAAAGACATGTTGCTCCAAGAGCACCATAATTAATGAAACCTGGTTTTCTAGAGGTTAATATCTCATGTCTCCTTTCCTACTCCGCCCCAGATACTCACAGGTAATTTCTATGTTCACAATCTACTCAGTACTGCATTTCTGGCTTCTTCCCGCATTCTTACTATTTCCAAAGTCCTACACATGCCCTACAGTAGCTACTGAAAGTTAAGATTTATACATACTGCCTGACCACCATGTGTGTGCTGATTTACCGATGGGCTGCTACCAAACAGCATATACAATTGGTGGGCACTGGCCATTGCCTTTTCTGCATGGGCACAATTTTGTGCCACTATTCCATTTCAAGCTACTGCTACTCACAAAGTAAAGACGGCTGTGCACATACCTGAGACAGTTACACTTGTACCAAATTTAGTTGAAAGCAATCAGTATGTAAAATAATAAATACTGAAAGGATTTTGACAAAAAGGAAATACTGTCAATACGTAAGTGTTAATGCCTAAAGAATGTAAAACAACAACCTAGACACTGAAGTAGGTAGAACAGCATTATTTCTAGCTGAAGCTGGAGCTCTGTATTAGGCCATTGTGGTAGCAGCAGAAACAAATTAAAAGACAGTAATAAACCAGAAATGAACAGTTAGTGTTCTCCCACTTTGTTTCAGGCTTTTGAAAGCCTGACTTTCCAAGATCTCACCTCCCAGAGAACACTGAATGCTAGAGAACTGTGAAGATAACTTATGAAATCAAAACAGCACAGTGATTTTCATTCTGACTTAGCTATGAGTTCTTGCAGGATTCAACTGAGAATTGCATCACCTTATCTGGGAAACTTGTGATAAAAGGTTATTTGGCCCATCTGTTATCATGACTACATCATACTGCAACTACAGGTACTTATTTCAACATCTTTTCTGGACAAGTAGACTAATAGTTTTCCTGCATTTAGTCACTTCTATTTTCATGAGACAGGAATGAAAAAAAGGCAAAAAATCAAACATTATGCAATCTCAAATAGAAATAAGAACTACTTGTGAAGCAAACACTTTAGTCATTTGTACACTTAGCAATTGTGTTGCTGTAATTTTTGATCTCATGTGGCCAAGAAGGAACAACCAGATGTGTCTGTGAAGCAAATGTCAACATCTCAGTATAACAACTGCCATGGAGAACTCTGCCTATTCCAGAACTAGCTGAGGCAGTCCTATAACATGCGAGAGCTGCTGGGGCTCTGCCCTGTCCACCCTTGTGCCAGTAAAAGGCATCTTGAGGGCAGGAGGAGAGAGGAGATGGAGAACTCAGCATGACTAGGAGTAGGCCAAGAACACGTCCTTCAGTGTTTTCCAACATCACTCATGGAGACATGGATGCAGAAGAGATGCTAGAGTTCACCAAAGGTGAAAAAGGAGTGCCAAAATGAGTCCTCTGGATGTCCTGGACTATCCCTAACAATATAATTGTTTTGGGATGGAATTGCTTGTGGTAAAGGTTAAAAATAATCCTCACCTATTTTTGAACACAAAAATCACAGGTTTTTTTTTCTTTTGTTTAAATCAAATACTCAGTTCATGTCTGTGAAATTGCCTGTAGAGTGGCCCCAGAAAGAGCAATATCACCATAACCAAGTGGCAGGGAGCTCTGGCACAAGAAACAAAAATAGGCAGGCATGAGTTGGAGGCACTGAAAGGTTGAGAAAATTTCAAGTAGTTGTAACTATGCGTTATAACATCACCGTTGGAGGTTGACATAAATTAGAACAATTCCAGGGAGGTTTCAATTTATCTGAAAAATCACAGGAGCTGCTCTTGTCAGGTGAGAATCAGTGCAGGCTTTATCCTTTTCTACCACCCTTCTTTCCCATGCTTAATGGGCATTTCTTCCTCCAAAATTTTGTGCTCCAGGTTGTCTTCTCTCTGAATCACAGAACAGCCATTGAGGCTATTACATAGTCTACACCATCCAGTGAGGAACTCCAAGGAAAACGACTTTCTCAGTCTATGGAGAACCTCATCCTTCAAGTTTCAGTTCACAGGGGTGAGAGCTGAACACAATTCCAAACTAGGTGTAGATAAACATTCACCAGACACTGCTAAGCTATAAATAGCATAAGGCAGCAGCTTTCTAGTGAGCTTCTAACTCTTGGTGCTTTCAGATGGAAGTTTCCTCAGCTGTTCTATTTCTGCTGCCCTTGTTAAAATTTCAATATGCACAAGGATTTGAATATTCATAAGAGCAATACGGCTTGTTTTCAGGCTCAGTAAGGGTTTAGGTTTTATTTATGAGACAGTTCATTGAAGGCTTTGAATACTTTGTCACCTCATTTGTAAAATAAAAAGGATTACTAGACTATTATTTTTATAACCCGTGAAGTTAATGTATAGGTAAATTATAGAAGCCAGTGATTTGTTCCACAACAGTTATAACCATTAGCCTGCTTCTGTTAGTCTTATTTGTGTGAGCTGTCCCTACTCAAAAGGAATATCCAAGTGAAGACAATGAGAGCACTTCTGGCAGGAAAGGTCCCAGAGTTGATCCTTAATTAAAGTCCCTTTAAAAAATGTCATTGTGGAAATATTGCTCTTACATTCATACTGTAAGCGACATGAAGAGTCAGTGAAGGTTAATTGCTTTGAAATTATATTTGTAGCTTTCTTAATTAGACTCTGAACTAGAGATTTCAAACTATCTTTCCATAGATAACAAAGCACAGCAAAACTAACTGCCATCTAAAGAAGCCCCTCAAATTAACGAGAATTACAACCAAGAACAAACTGTCAATGAATTCCTGTTCATACATTCTCTTTGGTGATTTTGCAGGTTGTATACATCCTTTAGGGCTAAATTTTGCTCTTGAATCTTTGTCTAATACCCATTTGAAAAAATATTTTATTTTTCAATGTATTTTGGAGAAGCAAAAGGCAGGAAAAGTCTATTTTCTCCTGTACTGGTAAGATACACAAGCTGAAAGCCCGTGGTCTTGTTACAAAGCTACAAAGTGGGGACGTGCGCATGCACATATCAATGTGTTTCTTTGCTCCATGGGATCCCCAGACTCTGGAACATTTGAGGTCCAACACTCAGCATACCAGAAAGAATGTTCCAAGCAAATGCCTGCTGCTGGAAGCAGTACACACTAAAAGAAGAGATGTTTTCTGAAGTAGTAATCACTGTATTAGAGTCACTGTATTCTTTTACAGGAAAAATGCTCAACCCTCTGCACTCCCAGGTAAAGCACTGGCGGTGGCTAGCTGTTGTTGGCTGAAGCAATAGTAGGTTTTTACCTCATTTAACATCAGAGAAAGAAAAATCATCAGCTGTAGTAGCAGCAACATGATGAGGCTGCAGTATTCCAGTGAGAAGATTGCCACACATCCTTCTCATTTATTTGTTTGAAAATGGGTAATTTACCATCACTTTCTGTTTATTTTCATTTTGCCTGACTTTTAAGGCTGCGGCTGGCTTTTTTTGTTTATCTAAAAGAAAACGTTTTTTAATGGTTATCAGAGATTTTCCACATCATGCGCCTAAAACAGGATCACTTTGAGATGAAGAACCTATTAGTGGTTTTGTCCACTCAGATCACATCACAGCCTCAAAACTACTGAAGTAAAATAGAGTTGTGGAGGTGTTGAATATCTCTCTCCACCATTTTCCTCTGCCCTAACCCCCCAAATCACCCTGCCACCCAAATCACTTAATAATTTAAATTGGTTCACTCAGGAATAGTCACCTGAGACAGAATGAGCTTTATATATTTTTCAGAGATGCTGAAAAATGCCTGGTCCTGGTTCATTTGGTCTGCCAGGCAATTAAAACTTCCAGAATCAGAAAGAATTTAAAAAAAAACTCATTATACAGCATTCCCAAGTTTGCACAAAGATTTATTTAAGAGCAGGCATCTTACAGATTGTGATTCCCTGCTTATAGAAAGCCAGTTGCTAATGTACGTTTATGACACTGTAGATGTATTTAAACACAAGAATGACCATCCTGGTTCCAAATAACTAAGTGTCCATGCAGCCCTGTGCCTCATCTCCAGTGGTAGCAGCTCCCTCACACATCCACAATCTTGTGGTGTATCAGCTCAGGGGGGACATGGGCACAATCATCTTGGTAGGGATGGGATTTATTAGGGCCAATCTGAGCATCAGAGAAAGCTTAAAATGTAACTCCACCCTGAGACACACTTATCTTGGAAATCTGACAGATACAGGACAAGATCCTTATGCACCACACAGGGACATAGTACAAATGAGAGTAAGTCCATTAACTCCAGTATACACGGACATTTTTTGTTTAATTAATCCAGATACTATCCTAGTCTTCCTAATTGTGTAAATTTTTTATCTAATTTTCACTGTAGTAATAAACATTTATTTAAAAGTGGTTTATCCAATTATATATTAGATTAATATTTAACCAGTGAGTTTATCACATTTGGAAGAAAAAAAAAGGGGGAAATAGCTCCTGATATAAAGTTTGAAATCTCTAAACAGCAATTAAAAGCAGTTTCCTAGCTAGTATACAGCTAAGAGAAGTTGCAGATAATTACTGCTTTTACTATTCCCAGCTGACTAGCAGTTTACTACATAAAATAACTAAAATGTCATAGAAAAAGAGCTAATTATCAACATGTATGATGGTAAACCTTTTTCACATGTTGTGAACTGAGCATTCTTGTAACTGACAATTTTCAGAAGAAATGCTCTGGCATAAATAAAGCCCTTCCCAAGCTGTGACTGCAGAAGAGAGATACTAGTCAGAAGTCTATCTTGAAAATTATCATTCTGTATTCCACACAAATGCTTGCCTCAGCCAGGCAGAGCTTCTTTCCTCCAAAAACAGGTTTCCTATTACACAAGGAAAGATGATGAATTTTGGTCTTCTCTTGTACTGACAATTTTGTGATATACCCTATGAGGTAAGCCAAAATCACTTTAAAAGAAAACCTGAAGCCATGTTGCAGAAGTTACAGGCCCATCTCTCAAATGTGATTCTTGCAGTTCTCTTCTTTGCCCATTTTGGAGGGAAGGCAGACCGTTATCTGTCTCTCTTAACACAGGCTCGATTTCAGAAAAAAAAAAAAGTGTTAACTTTTCTTCACATCTGGCCATTTCCATCAGAACGGGAAAGAAAAATGCAAGAAAGAAAAATAGCATTGATCTGATCTATTAAAAATGCACGTTCGTTTACATCAGTATTTCAAAAATATTAATTTCTATTGGAAAATGGCCTGACCAGGCCTTGCTGGATTTGGTCTTAACTATTTTCCTGCCCAGACTCCGCCTTGTAAGCATCATCAGTCATCTGTCATTCCATGCTTTTAAAAGCGGCTATCACAAATTAACTGTACTCAGACCATGTTTCAGACATCATCTGTATCAGACTGGATACATAGATATGAAAATTGTGGCTAGATCAATAAAGATAAGCCTTTCTTCTGAGGCTACGAAGAAAGGAAGAAATAAGACCACCCAGACTGCAATATTGCTATATTGCAATATTTAGAGAAACACTAAATAAGGGCAAGCTCATATGGATATTTAAGGAATAATATTTTAGAAAATTAGAAGCACATAAAGCACCAGGAAAGAAGGAAGAATTCTGCAACCTCCAGCTATGGTATGTGGCAAAACCTAGAGTGAGGGCATGGAGATCTTATCTGAAAACTCGGTATATGGAAGTTTATACCTCCAAGGTGGTTCTCTTTGTGAATGATTTAGTACATGGCCATTAAGTGATCCTTCAGCATGTCTTGAATAAACATTGATTTATGACAACAGAGAATTCCTAGATATGTTCAACTGGCAAAATACTTATATCGCTCTCCAGAAATACTTGTACAATAGCATGAAATATCCTTGTTAGTGTAACTGAAAGACTGATTATGTTTTAGGGTTCCAATGCTGTTTCTTAAAGAACAGTTTAATATACTTCCCACCTATCTCTTCTCAGGATTCCAGATCTGCAAGAAAATTCTATCTTTGTTACTGTAAACCTAAAATACAAAATCTGATAAAAAAGAAAAGCAGACGGTAGTGACATGTTTCAGCTACCACCTTAACACAGCGCACAGGGACTGAAGGCTAAGGTACTTAATACTATTGAAGACTGAAGTAAAGAAGGTAAGACTAATTGTTCTTGGGGTACCCAGCCACTTGAGCTGGAAGACAGGACTGAGAAGCAGAATGAAGTCCCCCCATAATCCAAAGAGAAATGCTTATGATCTGCTATACCACTTAGACACCCGTAAGTCTATCAGGATGGATATGATCAACCCAAGGCTGCTGAAGGAGCTGGCAGGGTGCTCCCCAAGCCACTTTCCATCATCTATCAGCAGTCATGGCTAACAGTGGAGGTCCCAGGTGACTGGAGGTTAGCCACTGTGATGCCCATCTACAAGAAGGGCCGGAAGTAGGATCTGAGGAACTGTCATTCTGACCTCAGTGCTGGGGAAAGTTATGGAGCATATCATCTTGAGTGTCATCACACAGCATATACAGGACCACGTGGTGAGGTCCAGCCAGTATGGGTTTACAAAAAGCAGGTCCTGCTTGACTAACCTGATCTCCTTCTACGACGAGACCCACTTAGTAGATGAAAGACAGGCTGTGGATGTTGTCTGCCTGGACTTTAGTAAAGCCTTTGACACCATTTCCCAGAGCATTCTCCTGGAGAAACTGGCTGGTCATAGCTTGGATGGGCGCATGGTTTACTGGGTAAAAAACTGGCTGGACGGCCAGGCCCAAAGTGTGGTGATGGAGTTAAATCCAGTTGGTGGCCAGTCACAAGTGGTGTTCCCAGGGCTTGATATTTGGACCAGTTCTGTTTAATATCTTTAGCAATGACCTGAATGAGGGGATTGAGTGCTCCCTCAGTAAGTTTGCAGTTGACACCAAATTGTGCAGGAGTGTTGGTCTACTTGAGGGAAGGAAGGCTCTTCAGCAGGATCTGGACAGTCTGGATTGATGGGCCAAGGCCAACTGTATGAGGCTCAACAAGGCCAAGCACTAGGTCCTGCACTTGGGTCACACAACCCCATTCAATGCTACAGGCTTGGGGATGAGGAGCTGGAGAGCTGCTCAGCAGAAAAGGACCTGGGGGTGTTGGTCAACAGCAGCTAAATGTGATCCAGCAGTGTGCCCAGGTGGCCAAGAAGGCCAATACTGGCTTGTATTAGAAATAGTGTGGCCAACAGGACAAGGGAAGTGATTGTCCCCCTGTACAGGGCACTGGGGAGGCCACACCTTGAGTATTGTGTAGTTTTGGAACTCTCACTGCAAGAAAGACATTGAGGTGCTGAAGCGTGTCCAGAGAAGGGTAACTGAGCTGGTGAAGGGTCCAGAGAAAAAATCTAGTGAGGAGAGACTAAGGGAACTAGGGTTGTTTAGCCTGGAGAAAAAGAGGCTGAGAGGCGACCTTATTGCTCTTCACAACAATCTGAAAGGAGGCTGTAGGGAGATCGGTGTTGGTCTCTTGCCAAGTAACAAGTGATAGGACAAGAGGAAATGACCTCAAGTTGCACCCAGGGAGGTTGAGATTAGATATTAGGGAAAATTTCTTCACCAAAAAGTTTGTCAAGCATTGGAACACGATGCTCGAGGAAATGGTGGGGTCAGCATCCCTGGAGGTATTTAAAAGATGTGTAGAAGCGGCACACAGGGACATGGTTTAGCAGTGGACTTGACAGTATTAGACTGACGATTGGACTTGATGATCTTCAGGGTCTTTTCCAACCTAAATGACTTTATGATTCTATGATCCCATTCTCTGAGGACTTCAAGAACTCAACGTGTTAGAAACATTTTTCTTCCTCAAAAAAATGGCCCTATGTTGGAGGAAAAAAAGTCTTACACCCAGGTTAGCCAGCTGAGCATCAGTGTGGTACTGGGACCTGCCCTGTCCATGTTCTGTCTGAATCAGTTTTGGCACAAGTTTATGCTGGAAAGTGGTGTGGAGTCACATCTAAAAGCCCAAGAGTAGGGAAGAGACTGTCACTGTCATTCTAGTCTAGAAGATTCTGCACTTGTTGAAGACAATGTGTATTCCACAAGTAACTGTCCATGGCAACTATGTACACTCCATTATAATTGCATTGCAGCGGCAATATGGTATGGTAAGAGCACTCTAGCAAAACCTTAACTACACCAAATACAAAAATGCATGGATTTTTCTTACCATTGATGAACTGCAACCTAAATATCATAACATTATTGTAGATGGCAATTCTGCATTTCTGCAGGCAGCTCAAGAATTTCAGTAACTATTTATCTTCACTTTTGTAAAACACTATTGTTAGTCTCTGGCTAAGAAATTTAAATAAAGGCCCTGACAGATTTAAAAGAATAATTTTATATTCAATTAGTAACTTTTTTACTTGTTAAAAGGGAAGTAGGAGCTTATATAATGCAACAGTGACAACTGAAATCTGAAGTTTTAATCTAATATGGAGGCAGGATTTTATCAACTTCAGAGCATTTCTTACTGTTCTGAGTGGGCGACAATTATCAGTGCTGCCCTTGTGAAGGTTATTACACTTAGCAGTGGGTAGAGGTGAAAGAGAAATCATTTTCTTAGTGATCAAACCTTCATGTGGCACAAGTGACTCAGACTAATGAAGGTGCCAGTCACAGTAATTGCTACATCAGTTAATAAGCATTGGGATAAACATAAATAAAAAAAATGCATTTCTACTCATACTTTCACCATGCTTGGGGATAGGTGGGCATCTTTACTACTGGCTCGTGATATACAAGATATATATATCTTTCAACAGAATGTTTATGTATATCTTGGAAGAAGCAGCAATTTGCACAAAGCAAGCAGCAGTTTGTACAAAGTAAGTGATGCCTAACATAATACACTTCTTGACTGTTAACTGATACTAATAAAATCATTCTTTTTAACTCTACATTTCCAATTATTTGAGATTTTAACTCCACAATCAAAGATTAAAATCATATACTAAAGATGTTCCTGAAATTCTCTGCTTATCAACGTACCCTGAAATTCTTGGAAGTAGTAAAACACCTGCGTGCAACTCGCCAGACGAATATTGAACAAGCCATTATATTTCAAAATTCTAGCGAAGCAGAATAAGACAGTCACAGTCAAGAGGCTGGAGCATGACAGGAACACAAGAATCCTGTCAGAACCAGCACCTTTTGGGAGAAAGAGGCAACTCAGCCTGCATTTTATCAGCCCCAACACAAAACGGAAGGACGACTACACAGAAAGCAAACCAGAAAATGTCAGGCCTGCTGGGAGTAAAGCTTCAAAGTCTGCAGTGATGTAAAAGAAGTGCCAAACAACAGTGGGAATGTTAATGAAACTAACACAGTATTTAATAAACCCCCCTGCCAGTTTACCAACACAAACATGAGCAAGACAGAAAAATGAAAAAAACGCTCTGGTTCATATATTGTATTTCTCCTTCCAGCCACAAACACCCCTTTCTTATGTGCTATAATTTTAAGTGAAGCTAATATTACTATTAATAAAATTATCAACACAGCCATCCTAATTTCTTCATTTTTTATTATCATTGCTCTAATATTGAACTAATTTGCACCTACTCTTCTTCTTGTGGGGCACAATAACTGACCCATCCTTTTGCTCAACTATCAGAAGACTCTAGTCTGAACCTTATGTCTATTCAGGGCACAGACATTTAGTGGATGGTGGTGGGGACTGGTGCTAGTAGCTGACTTCTACTGACATTTCCCTGGAGATTTGCACCCAGTTTTCTTTTTCCTGCTGTATTTGGAAACACACTACTTGTGACAGAGGAGGGCCATTTTATTCATAATTGTTGCAGCTAACGAACCCAATTGCTGAAAAACTGAAAAATTGATAGAAGTGAGGCTTTTAAGAGTATTACCTCAACCTGGCTTTTCCCTAAATAAAATCACGTATTTCAGATTTTTAGACCTTTAGCTGCCTGTAATTAATTCTCTGCCTTCTGTTAGTATCATGGTCAGTGTTGTCTATTCTTTGTGATTTTGTTCTCAGGTAGCCAATGATTGTTTCCAGCATCACAAACACTGTAACTACGCAGAAGACATCCTCTTTCTCCAAAATTTGACAGCCCTGAAATTCAACATGGGATCTGAAAGCCGTGTGGGACTTTTTCTGTTTTGCATTCTGCAAGTGAATAGACTTGTAGTAATCAAATGATTTCACTAGTGACATTGGTGCAACACTGGTGTCATTGGTATGCTTGGAAAAGTGTCACTGATAGGTCTTAACACTGGCCTTTTTCAAGCAGTTTTGCTTCCATGAAAGTAAAAGACAGAAAAATATAAACAGAATTAATTCTCTGCTTTCTTTAGAGTTCGTAGTTACAGTCGTAACTAGGAATGAAATGCAGTATCAGTTTATTTCGACCAACAGTGTTAGGAGTATTAATTTTGGTTCTGCTAAAGACATAGAAATGCTGGAAAAGAAGTTTTAATCACATCTTTAAGAGACTAAGAACAACTGCAGTAATGACCCAAGAGACAATTAGCCATTTGACTACTTTAGGGATGTAATTGAAATTCCAGTTATTCAAAAGGAAATTTCCCATTGATTTCTTTCAGCTTTGAGCTGGACCTTTAATTATTAGAAATGCAGACAGACTTTATGCTGTCTCAGGACTCTCTATCTCTCCCTTTTCGGGACAAAGAACTAATTTGAAAGCACTAGTCTTTAAGACATGAAGTAAGAATTTGATTTTTTTCCCAAAATGAATCCAGAAGGAAAATCTTTAATCTTGTAATAAAGATATAATAAAATACTCACTGATGGATCCTTTGTTGGCTGAATGGAGCGGTATAGCAGTCATTCTCCTCCAGATCCGGCAGTGTCTCCTTGTCCAGTTTCATTGGCTTTCTAGGTAACCATCCTCGAAACCTGCTTATTTGTTTCTCGATCCTGCAGCACATGAAAAGTGCAAGCATTTGAGATAGTGTTTTTTTCATTACATTACAGAGCACTTACAAAGAACACATGCTGGCAAATTAGGCAACTTAATATTTACAACTGGAAGATAAGAAATGTCTTTGACTTTTTAAAGACAGACCGCAGCAAATACTGTGAGCTCTGCACAGTCACTTTGAGGGAGGGCAATCCATACCCGAGCAGCTGAGTGTGTGGGAAAGTAGCATGAAATTATTACAAACTTTTATTTAAATTACATGTAATATTTCCTGGAATAGTCAACCTTCTCCCATCAGGTATTTTTATCTTGGCTAAAAAAGCTAATGCTAATTATTAAACATGGCCACACTTCAAAATTGTAACCAAATTAGGTCTACTTGGTTTGGTACCATTCCCATTTTTAGAATAACAGGGAAGCAAATTTCCCATCAGCAATGTTCAGAAGAACTGGAATGCATATGTGAACATAACATAACTAGATGATCTTTAAGGTCCCTTCCAACCTAACCATTCTGTAAGACTGATACGAAGTTGATCATGAACTCCTCCTGGGCAGTGTTTGCACTGGCCCCGCAGTTCAGAGCACAGGAGGAGATAGTTGCATATATCTGTGGCCCAAGTGCGGCTGAGATGTCAGATTCCCAGGCTGTAAAGAGTCTGACCAACTGTAACTCTCTAGTTGCAGCCCAGCCTGACAGCCTTGAGCTAGTCTGTGCAGACACTGATAGGAATTACAAGGTAAAATTAAGTTCCCTAGGGGGGGAATTCCCTCTCTCTTGGCCTATGGGTTTTCCTCTGTAAAGGCCACAATCTCTGCATTACTGTATATTTGGCAGGCTTAGGTGTGGAAAGGAGAAGAGGAATCAGGCAGAAGGGTTTTCTACATATCCTGTTTCATGCTTATTTGTTAACCAAAGTCTCTAAGCTAGTAACACCCTTGCTATTCTGCAATCCTTTCCCATTTGTCCTGCAAGTCAATATGCACATTTGAGATACCAGTGTAGCAGGTTTATCAGACCCCACACACACATGTAGGCATAGAGTGCTTTCCCCACTTAAGAGCAACGCATTATTCATGTTGGTTTCTGACTGTGTGTACCCAGACTTTGACTGGTTTGTCATTCCCAAGGCTCAGATTACTTGGCATGCTCAGTGATCCTGCTGGCAAACAGGTCTGAAAAGGTTTCAAAGCCTTTCTGTAAGGCCCAGAACATAGAGTACAGCAAAGCCAGCCCTAGGGAAAAAAGCCTAGTCAGCTCCTTGGAAAAGAAAAATGGCTGAACTGTTTGTTGCCTCCAGGCCACTCCAGCAGTGTCATCAGTTATCAGCCCATGCTCTACAGGAGCATCTCTCACTCAAAAAAAAAAAAAAAAAAAAAAAAAAAAAAGCTGGAAGAGTGGTGTTGGTGCTAGCAAACACAGACACACAGTGTTAAAAATCTGTGTTTTATCACTTCTTCAAGGGTAATCCATGTCTCAACTTCCCTATGGAAAAGCTATATTCACCTGAGTAAGGGAACAGTATCCTTCTTACGTTCCTTCTGAAAAAACACTTGTTAGCCTCATAAAGCAAAAACTCATTCTCTCAATTCACTCAGTGTCTCAAAAACAGTCCCTTCCACTTCAATCCTGCCTCTGCTCTCCAATTCTAGTCTTTATACTCAGCACCCTCTTTCTGAAGATACATGAAATAAATTTTGCCTGAATGTCATCTAATGTTTGGCTTAGCTCCAAAAATGGACCAAGGCTTCAGTTACTTGTAATCTTCACTGAACTAGGACTAGAGGAAATAGATGTTCTTATTGAAGCTGTATATCTCAATTTCACATAAATGAAAATAGAGCTGAATATGTTTTCTTTTTTCCCACTGGGACAATTCAGTTACAGGTTTTCCACCTCAAGCCACTATTTATAGGCCAGAACATAAAAATTGAATTTACTGAAGTGTTCTCATCATTCAGGAACTGAAATACCAGAAAAAGATCATACCTCTTCCCTTACTGAATTCAAATCGCACCCTGACTCATAAGAAAATGAACATAAAGCAAAATTTCATACACCACATATAAGTGTTGGAATTTTCATGTACTCCTTCCTATCTATTGCTTTAGTCAAAGCAGCCATGTCTTAATTAAAATCAAGAAAATTTCCAAAGTTAACAGCCACTACAGTATTTATTGTACAGTAGGGAGGCAAAGTGGGGGAGAATCAACAAGCTTTAGAAGAATTGTGTGGGTCTATTAGCCTATAGCGACTAGGTAAAACGCCTTAACTCCACAAGACCCCATTTGTGCTTACTAATATAAAGATGCAAATGCTATAATGTCAGATCAATGCTAGTAACTGTCAAATCACCAGCTCACTGTGATGGGATTCAATATGCAAAATGCTTTTTAATATACAGCAGAATGCTAATATGTGATTTATTTTGCCATAGGTGTTCATCTACTGACATCATCTGCAAAGTGATACAGCTGTTTACTCCAAAATGCAGATTTTTCCAATTAATTCTTCTCTCTTAGAGGTTCATGGGAATATCTCCTCTGACTTCAGAGTGACACAGTAAATCAACTACTAGACTCTTGAAAGCTGCATCAACAGCACTGTGGCATTAAATGCCAAATATGATCTGTTCTTTGCCAAGCCTGTATGTATTTTAGGCTTTTTGGAGACATTTTCATTTAATTGTCCAAGGTATGAAAAAGAAAATGTAAACTGCAGCACTGGAAGTTTTTCATTGCATTAAGTCAAACATGAACCATCAAATATAATCTTAAAGATGTTTAATAATTAAGTGAAAGCACTTCAAGGATTCTTGAAAAATACTCATCTCTCAAGATCAATAACATTACACCAGAGATGAACTTGGTTCATTGCCTTCCTATCTACTAACAAACTACTAAGCATCCCCACAGAGGAAGCAATAAATAAATAATGTCATGGATATTACAAGCAAGCAAGGTGCATGGAAAGAAAAAAAACCAAGTTGTAACTGTGCTATTTTAACCCCAAGAAACTCCCTAATAAGCTACGTGAAAAGAAAGAGATAGTGTTTGCACAAACACACTTATTCTTCTTTAAAAGACTCCATCAATTGAAAAATATTTCCTTATTCCTAAAAAAGACAGCAATGATAAATTGCTTCTTTTGCATTGCACATACCTTAAAAATGCAAATTCTGTATTTGTTTTTGCAGATGTCCCAGTGTGTAACCACTCCCTCTACCCTTCCTACAAACACAACTAATAAACTTTTCCTTCCATCTTGACCTTAACCATTATTTTTGTTATCACATTCAAATGAACATAAACTGGACTGGCATAAGAATTGTACTCACCTATTCATGAACTTGTATCGGCGGTGCAGGTAATAGATTTTTCTCCTGGAAGAACAGCAAAAATGAAGCCAGTCGAGAAGAAAACCCATCGTCAGTTACAGTATGAACTAGCAAGGAAGGAAAGGAGATTGAAGACAGAAGCCTGTAAGAGGTGGAGGAAGAGACTAAAAGAGAGATTAACAGAACTGTCACAGGAAGCCACACAGACTCTGGTGGCATTTGAATTGCAAGAAGGTCATAGTTTTCCCATTGTCTTCTCCTTTTGTGTTGTGTTGTGTGAAAGACGGTGACCCAAAGATGTTTCTATTTCAAAGAAGTCCATAAACTGTTGCAGGAATTCTACAGGGCTGATACAGATATGAATAAATTCTCTCACATCCATTAGTGAATTATTAAAGCTGCATTTAGTGAAACACAAGCGGGAATCCCTTAGAAAAGCCATGAAAGGGGCACCTGATGCTGCAATATGCCATAACACATGCAGTACCAACTGGGACCAGTGCTTGCTGTTGGGGTAACACCCCTTGGATGGAATATAGGCTACACAAGCAAATGAGCATGTGCTTGGCATCGACACCCCTACAAAGTATGCAGCCTCTCCCTCTGCCCCTCAGACAAGCACAGCTGGTGTCTGTGGTCAGTGCAGAAAGCTGTGTGGGAGTGCGCACGGGGAACGAGTGAGCAGACAAGGGTGCACAAGCAGACACGTGCTGACCACACTCTCAGCCTGCTTCCCAACAACCTCTGCCGGGCAGAGCAACCCCCTAACCATCCTGCGGAGATCCAGAACGGGGAGTCCACCTCCTGTCCCACTCTGCTGCTGGCAGCTCTTGTGCTCCTCACATGTGTCTATAACACCACAGCTGTCAGGACCTGACCCATCGCCTTCAACAGAGAGATCGCATCTTTGTGAGAGTTAAGAAAATCGGGAGGCATTTAGGTGTGGGTTTGGGACTGATACTCCTTACTGGAAGATTTAGGTGCCTGCCTGAACTCTGGTTTCCTCCTCCAGAGGCTGACTTTATCACCCACTGAAGGCCATTGCTAAATCAAGGCAGTTTCTGTGTATTCTGAGAGGTTACATCTTGTACCGTTGAACTGTACCACTTCTGGAAAATGAAGGGCTCACAGCACACATATTCTGAATATTCATGTGTATTAAATGTACTGGACAAATGCTGTTAGTGCTTTGGAAGCCAGCATGGTTGGGAAAATAAAATCATGGGCTGATGACTGATGTCTTTCTAAAATAAAACAGCACTGACACTTTATAAACTATAGAAAAAAACCTGGTTAGTATTCCAAGTTAATTTTTCAGAACTTAGAATTTAAATAACGCGTACATTTTGACATTATTTTTGTTATCAGTGTCCATATTGTGCAGGTGAAGTGAAATTTTCAACATAATCTCATGTTGACCAACTCCTCCGCAAGACAGTGTTATTTATCTTGCTCTACTTAGGAGGAGCACAGAAAGGTCAAAGCTAAGATTTTCTGAAGATGTCATCTACTTCTTGATTTTGCTTCAAATATTCAGAGGTATCTACTGCTTTGGCATCCTTCGTTTGCAACAGCAAGGATATTATTCACTGATGGGTGGACCTTGGACAATTCCAACCTAAAAGGTCAGGAGCTGTAAGCAATCAGCAGCCTTTAGAGCAAGGGGCTAGCCAAGGACACCTGGAAACAAGCAGCCTAGCCTCATGGACATTTTGTAAAATGCTGGCCCTTGTTTTTAAATGGTAAACAGTACTGTTGCTCCTAAAATAAAATTTAAAGAGCCTACCCAACAGACCTTAGGAAATCACCATGATTTCTTCTTAACAATACTGTAATAATTCTCTCTCTGTGGATGGGGAAAGAATGAGGCCATAGTCCTGAAGCAGGTCAAGGAACCTTTAGCATTTTCGATGCTTTCTATATAATCTGTATGGCATTTACTTTGCTAGCTGCTGAGAGACAGATTTCAAAGAGGGGACAGAAGAAATCCTACCAAGGACACCAGCTCACTAGTTGCATATTCTGGGTCTGATCCTTTTCTTGTTCAGGAATAATTCCATTAAAATCAATGGAGTTATGCATCTATAAACCCTGCTAATTGAAAAAACAATCAAGACCTCTCAGTTCATGTGTTTTGGCCAGTTCCAGCGGAAGTCTTTTTATTATTTTAACAGTTCTGATAACCAGCAGAGTAAAATCATTATTTTGCATAGAAAATTTCATAGTCCAACATGCAAATAATATTTAATAAATTATAAAAATAATCTGAGTGGCAATGTGGAATGAATTTGGTTATCAGCAGCATTTAAGTTCTTTATTTTCTCCACAGAAAAAAACATTTATAGTTCTGTATTTTTCTCCTATCAGATGGGATACTTATTTATAATCTGTATGTCCATAATTACACACTATGCAAGCAATTTACAGGTGCTGAACATACCAGATACGTCCAATAGACATGCACCTTCTGTGCTGCCTTACGTACCTGGATCTTCTTGACCTCCCATTGATTTCAATGAAATGTCCATTTAAAAAACAGCAGCGCACAAGTATGCAGGGGGCTCCAGCATTGAAGGGGTTAAAGGGCCTAAGGATAGAATACCCCATGAAAACAGCTGCACTGCTACAGCTCACCTTAATTTCAAACGAGTATTGTACTGAAATTGCAGGCATTAACAAGAAACAGCAACAAAGATGGTATCTAAGGTACCCGATTTATATTTTTCAAAGATGTGTGGTATCTTATAGAAGAGTTTTCCCATGTACGTTGTGGTGTTATTATTACATTAGCTTTACAGTATAGTGTGACTTTGGAGGTGGAAACAAAACATAACTACACCTACCTGAAAGGCATTCTTACATTCATTAGTTCAGCATATTTGCCCAGGACCTCCCAAGGGGCATGCAGCTTCACAAAGATGATGTCGCTGTTTGTTAGAGATGACTGCAAAAGAAAAATAAAACAGCCACCAGGGCTTACTTTCAAATAAAAAAAAGAGAGAAACTATGGTCAGTGGTCAATAACTATTTTTCTAGTTTCATGTCACCCCTGCCACTTTCTGATTCTTCCTTGAGCACGTGTAGTTTTATCAGTATTTTGTCAACTCATTTTCCTTCTGGTTTCCTGAAAGCCGTGCTGTGACTCCTTCTGGCCAGCATATGTGTTTCCTTCATGTGGAAAAGAGGACATGGTGGGGAGACAGATATAAAGTTGTGGGTTACCCAAGTGTGGGGTGGGAGTAAGGTTGGTGCATAAATCTGGGTCTGGAAGCTTGGTCCTGAACTTCAGCTAAAAGTAAAATGGCAAGTCAGTATTTGATTCTGACAACTGACCTGGTTTTCTGCACTCACACAGAAGTGCAGACACGTGGAGCCACATGTAGCAATCAAGAAAAAAGTTTGTACACAGCGTGGTCTTATCGTTCTTGGCCCACATGGACAAATAATGAAGTTCCAGCTACAGAGCCATGGCCTCCAGCTTCCCTCCTGGCAACATGAATGCTGAATGTCAGAACTAAAGCCTCAGGGAAAAAGGACATCTGATGATTCCCACAGCATAATATTGTACAGATTTGTTGCCCAGGAGGGCCAAGGGCCATGACTATGCCAGCAAGATTGCTTTGCAGTGCTACCATCTTCTTTTCTATGGGTTGTATGTAGTGTTAAGAGAGTTCTAGGTAGGGTAATCACACTGTAACAGATGCTTCCTAACAGAAGGCTGTCTGGCAAAGAACAGAAAATATGTGGTAAAGAGAAGGAGAGAAATTTAGCTCTGTTTGCCCCCAGAAAGAGAAATAGTGCTTCATAGGAAAGCTATAGCATGAGTTTTCCAAAGCTGACCTGAGAACACAGAAAGCCACATGTTAATACCACAAAGTGAATTGTTCATATTCTAATGAAAATCAATGAAATTCTCATAAAATTGCATACAATACAGCTTTAGACAACTGAATGGGTGACATTAACAGGGACAACTGTTGCAGGCTGAGTTCAGGAAATGCCCAGGGACTGGGTAGAGGTGTACAGGGTGTGAGAAAAGGAAAGTGTGAAGCCTGAGAAAACCAGGGAAGAAAGTTGTTAGTTGGCTTTAGGGATGACTTCCTAGATTTTTAGACATTGTACTATATTTGATGTTTCTAACATTAATTCTGTGTTAACACAACTTACTGGGAGTTCTTAAATCTGTACTGTTTATCTAGAAGCTACAGTAACTATATGGGTGGGGGGGCTGACATTTATCCTTTTGATATCTATTTGATTCTTCACTATCCTGATAGATGCTGAAATTATTGAAACTGCTAAAGCATGTTCATGTCCTTAGAGTAGCTAGAATGTTATTAGTTTGTGAAGTGACAGGAATGAAAGTTCTGACAGTTAAGATATATATGTATGATTTTCTTTAGCAAAGGACAAAAAAAACCCAAAAAACACTGAAGAAATGATCCTAACCCAGTCAAAACAGAGATAACATTTTTTGAAACACTGAAATCCTCAAAAATGGACACAGAGAAGTATTTGTACCCCAAATACTATAGGACTGCATGAAAAAATGGATTTAGCACATAATAGAACAACTGACTTTCTGATACTCAAAACTGCAGAAAAAAACCCCCAACCTTGCTGCTCTTTCGCTGATGACATTTTAAAAATATTTACATGTGAAATGATACAAGAGCAACAAAATGCCCTCAGGAGACTTGTTTCAGAGACAATGAATTCAGTTGTACTCTTTCCATTGACTTTTATGGATTCTGAATCAGGCCTCTAGTGATGTTTTTCTTTATAGGTACATTTCACAAATTATCTTTTATTTTCTCATGAGAATTTAGCAAGCAGATACCACAAAACCAAGAATAAGTTCTGCTGCTCTAAAAATCTACTGCAAACTACTCTCTCAAAGATGAGGTTAAGTTGGCACTGGACTGGCAATTTTGTCACAAACAGCTCGTATTTAAAAAAACCAACCAACCAACCAAAAACAAAACAAAAAAACCCCAAAACCCACTAAAACTCAAAAGAACTGTCTTAAAAGCCCAATAAACAGAAGGAAACTATGGTCCTGACACAGCAATAAAATTTGAGAAATGGAAGAAATTTATTAAAAACAGCCTGTAGGTGTAGTGATGGTTGTAAACCAGGAAGCTTTAAGGCATTTTCCAGCACATTATACTTTAAGTCCTGTTAGATATTGCAGCCAGTTACATGACTTGTGGAGATGCTGTTTCACAAGTGAACACTACCTTCACCTACATTTCATTTCTTACATGTTACGTGTTTTCACACAGAAACACAAAAAACTTCCGTATAGTTATCACAATACAGATGTTTAAAGAATATTTTTAGTCAATATCTTGTAATGTTATTTTATCAGTTTTGACAACAGAAGATCCAACCAAATTACATTTGGGAGGTTCTGTTATTTTCAGAAGAAAGAGATGATAATTCTAAATTATTAATGTGGAAATCCATTCCTCTTGGGTTTGCTCATATTAAGCATTCATAAAGGAAAGCACTAAGAAGGCCTGAAAAAAAACAAGATTGGAAAAAGAATAACAAATGAGGTGGAGGAGTAATTCAATGAAATGTTAAATTCACTTAATCTAAGGAGAAAATAGCTAATCACAATACCTGGGAAAAAAAAAAAAATCAAGAGCACCATCTTAGTTACAAAAATAATTTAGTGAATGGAATCCCCTAAACTCTCTTTGTTAGAGTAGTATTTAGACACAGTGTCCTTCAGATTCTAAATATTTCATGAAGACGAGAAATTACAATTCCTGTTGTAATTGACTTCTGAGAATTCACTCATTAAATGGTTTGGAGAAGAAAACTCAATTTCACATTATAGGAACAAGCAAACAAAAATCAATGTAACATTGCTCCCCTTGGAAATGTAAATAAGATGACTATTGACATGAGCAATCTGCTAGAAAGTGATGTCTAGATGATGACAAAAGAAAGAGGAATCAAGGGGACAGACAATGAGACAAAACACTTTGCGAACACAAATATGGAATAAGTGTTTGGAACTGACCTGTGGCACTAGAGCCTATAGAGTTATCACCATATGATAACTGCCAGGCCACCAACATTCAAATAAATTGATTGTTTGAAACTGATTTCTTAAGGGGAAATATCTATAGTAAAACAGATTTACTTCTGGTCAGTAATAATATTCTTGCTGGCCTTCAGAACAGTGAAAACCCAGTGTGACAAGAGACTTACCAGAATCAGAGAATCACAGACTGACCTGGTTGAAAGGTGCCCCCCTAGGGGTCATCTAGGCTAACTAGCTAATGAGCCACCTTAGATCAGGTTGCTCAGAGGCTTGTCCCATTGAATCCTGAATGTCCACAGGCAGAGATTTCACAGGCTCTGGACAACCCACTTACTGAAATTGGCTGGAGAAAATAGTATTTTCTATGTAAGAACTGTACTCTTCTCCAGATAAATGTTTGTTGAAAACTATGAGTTTCTAGACACAAAAATTCATGAAAATTCAAAATGTTCATTGTAAAGATGGCATTCTTTATAAAACAACTTGTTTCTTACAAGAAAACTTTAAAATTATTATTCTGATTGAGAAGCACCTGCAAGGTATATTTATTTTAATTGAACTCTGATCTTCAAAGCAGGTTTGTGTGGTAGAATTCAGATCACCAGTCTAGGCAATAGTCAATATACAACGACTTTCAGTGTTCAGTGACATTAGCCTACTTTTTCACAAGCTGTAGTTTTCCCCTCCTCCTTTCCCCACCCACCTTCTACAGCTGGAAGTATTTTATCAGTATTTGAAAATCACAAGGTTCTATAGCCCATATCTCTGTGTCACAGGTATAAATTCCCAAACTTCCTGGTTCACTGACAAAGCACTTTAGTACCATATCATTGCCACCAATCCTACAATACAGGCAGTACCATAGGCTCACGTATTATAGACCTGCCTTTCTGGCAAGACTACCTTTGTCTTCTACCACTGAGTTTATATAGACACTGTATATAACCATTGTGTCAATGACAAACATGTTTTTTTTTTAAAAAAGTTCTATATTCTCCTCCAATATCATCCCATAAGGAGTGGAAAAGACTAAGGCAGGGGACATTCATATAACTCTAAAAGCATAAACATCTGCTTTGGTGAGTTAAAGTCATCAGCTAGGCCAAGGAAAACTTGTATAGAGCAGTTTCTTATTCTCCTGAAAGCAGGCACATAGTGGTGTTTAAGTCCTGGCTACTGAGCTCACATATACTCCCTGCAGGCATTCTAACTCCTTCTGATGGTGGAATTTGAATCTACATAGTCACTATTGACCTGACTCTGCTCATTCTGGAGTTATCATTGTTAGTCTGAATGGAAGGAAAGTTATGCTGACACTGAACTCTCTTGAAAAGCCCAAATTATGCTGTATTTGCAGGCTGTCTCCCAGGATCAAGGCTGGAGATTAGCATCTTTTGTCAGATAACCTCTTGAACATTCTCCTCCAACAAAGACTTTTTTGTTGTTGTTGTTCATTATCAATAATATTGTGAAGGCAGTCTAAGATCAAAACAACTGTAGGCCTCACCTTAATAGAAGCATTTCTTGAGTCCAAGAGTTAAGGAAGTTGAGAAAAGACATTCAAAGCATATAACTTTGAAGAAGGATGAAATCAGTGTCTCCAATTGCATAGTGTAATTGTTTATTTGCCTTGAGGCTACTAGGCTGGCAACTGCAAAAAAACCAATTCTCTCATTTATGTGTGCACATCAATAGGGAAAAGAAATCAGAATTTACCATTAAAGTGTTTTTCCTATGATCATTTAAGAGAAAAATACTTAAGACTGGTGGTCCCCTCACCCTTTAAAGCCTTTCTTATCAAAGGACATAAATAAGATTTTGAAACAGATCTAGCAGCCAGGATTAAACCTTGCCTACTTTAGCAAGGCCCTGCAAGGCAGGTTAAAAAGCCAGAATGGGAACAGTTCTTTAACTTTTGGCAAACATAGTCTATTTCTGTTAGGACCATAATGTGGGAAACGCCAGAAAATGAGAGAAAATCAACATCCTTCCGCTAATAGCAATACCCTCTATAATCAAGCTCCATATGACACCTGAGTGCAGAGTAACAGTTGCTATTTACTACAGGTTCCACTGGTTTTGAGAATTACTCTGTTAACAGCACAGATTGATTTGCCATGTGGAGTGAATTAAGCAGAAAAACAAAATCCAGCAAAATTTTAGCTGATTAAACCATTCTTCCTCTGCAAAACCAAAGTAAATGTAAATTTCCACAGAACTGGGAAAGCAGTAGTAATATGCTGCCAATACTTTTCAAAACTGCATACATTATCACTGGGCAATTACTTAGATACTGTCAATATATGTCCAGATTCAGAGAAGTTATTACATACTCAGAAACATTAACCTTCATGTTCTTGGACCAGAGGAATCTAATAAATAATAGTGCCAATATATTTCAAATACATACTATCAATTGAAGTACAGGTTTAGTTAAAAAAGGAAAGTGTTGACTTACAAGAAACTGTAGGGCAAAGCAGTAAGAAAGAAAATAAAAGTAAAAAAGGAAACCTCTAACTAATAAATAGAAAGCTGATAATAAACCAGTTTTGACATGAGGACACTGACATATAAAATATAGAATAACTTGATCTAAGAAGACAGGGTCACATGATACAATTTAAAGTTATTTTTGTATGAAATCTCATTACAAAATTTGATGATGGGGAAAAGCATTATTTTTACTTTGCAAAATACTTCCAGAGGTTCGGCTCCAGTGGTGTTAGTAATGCAGGCAGGTGGCTGCCTATTGCCAGCATTCAGGCAATGTGTCATCTAATCCAGCTCAGAGCAGGTGTCATTGTTACAGTGCTTAATTTCTGGCAGCCGTTGACAGGATCTCAGTGCTGGAACAGAAAAGAGTTAGTAACAAGGGGAAATGTTTGCAAATGTCCTTTCATGTAGACAAAAAAATGTGTGAGTGGGAGGGCAACTTAAAGAACAGGGTAGGTTACTTGAGTAGAAGTAAAATGCAAATACTATCTCACTGCTCGTTTACTGTGCAATGATGAGCTTACAACCTGCAACAGAGAGATACAAATTCCTTTGAGATGAGAAACATCGTGAGGAAGGATGTATTTAGTCCTCACTAATGTCATCTGAATCCACAGGATGGATCTCACGTAAGATAACTTAGGTGTAGTAAATCTACGATGGAAACAGTATCATCTGACTTCAACTCCAGTTCCTAGAGAAAAGGATTAGAAGTACCTGTAGCATGACTGTCTTAATGGAAGAGGTTGATATGAGTGTGATGCAACAATAAAACATTTCTTGAGAATTCCATTAGCCAATACTGAATGAATATAGGTTTGACGCATCTGGGTAAGGTTTCTGTGACAAAACAGCTAATCATATGGATGTCATCTGACAAAAAGGTAGAATGCATCTTTCAATTTGTTTGAACTGGAAAATTACTATAAACATGTAAAATTAATTATTTGAAGATTTAAAAACACAGCTAGCTAAAACCTCTGAGCAGAATAATGCATTTCTACTTATGAACATATTATTTCACATTAAGTCTCTTACAATGTTTTACTTTTGGCATCACAGGCCGTGAAAAATACATCATACGATTGAACTACAGTTTATCTGGCAGCTTCCTTTGTGTTTTCTCCCAAGTGTAAAATATGAAAACAATATTTTTCCAGTACAGATTTATGTCTCATTAATAATTGTTTGAAGTAGAAAATACTTACATTTAATGAATTGTCTATTAAATATTCATGTTTGCTTTTAGAAGCTTATTGAAGAAACATTGCTTTGGCAAAGAAAAAAGCAATTTATTTTTTGTCCAACAGTTAATTTGACAAACTTAATCAAACACGCAAAATGTGCAGGCAGGCTTATTTTATCTTTTGCATACAAATAACCCAGGGGAACTACACAAGATGCTTATCACAGTGTCATAGAATAACAGAGGTTGGAAGGGACATCCAGAGATCATGTAGTCCAAACCCCTGCTCAAAACTGGGACAACTAGAATAATTTGTGGGGTCTTGAGTATCCGGACGGACACCTCGCAACCTCTCTGGGCACAGCAGCATCTCTGGACAAAAAGGCCATTGCTGACGTCCCATGTGGATGCAGAAGTGTTTGCAGCAGCCCAGGTACTGAGCACATGCCTATGCCTTGGCAAGATGAGGCTGTTTTGGTTATTAAACTACCTCTTCAGAGTCTTGTTTCTCAGCTCATGCGATCAAGGAAGACAAGAAATGCTTATACAACTATCAACCTAGACTCCAAAGTCTTTTCAGTGTAACACTTCCCAGGATACAGTGAACCATCCTGTAGTGCTCTCTTACAGTCTGTGTACCTCTGTATTTGACAGTGTAATGCAAAATTCTTTCTAAGGAGAGACACCAGAGAACTCAACACGACCACAGCTGAGTAAGAGCTTACTCCTAATGTCAGTATCAGCAGTAAGGCTTTAATTCAGTCCACACAGCACGATAAAGCCCAGAGTTCTTCAAGTCAGATGCACATCCACAACATGAGGAAGTACAGGCAGAGATGTGAGCCCTGGCTGTAGAGGGAGTAGTGGAGTTAGTGCACATCCATGTTAGCGTGGCTGATCAAGTCACGTGCTGTGATGTGGCTGCAACACCTGCTAAGTCACTCAGCCACACTTGGGGTAGGTCTCCAGGTCTCTGCACTGTACCTGATTGTTACCTGCCTCTGCCCTGCAGGAAAGGGAAAGTCACAGCAGACCACTCTGACAGCACCTTCTCAGACTAAATGCAGGTCCCCATGTTCCAGGAAAGGAAAGGCACCAAAGAAAACGCAAGACTCAGTTAAATGAAGATGCATGTGAAGAACGGGAATCACTCACAAGCCTACCAGTTATAGATCCCCATAAACTCAGATGGTCTGGGTGATTCAAATACCTGTTCTCTCGACTCACACCTCAGTTTTCTGTGCTTTATTTGTCTTACTGCTACGACTGTTAGAATTGGAAAGAGTTTGAGGAGCCGTCTTCTGATAATTCATTTCACATTGTTCAACTCAGTCCTGCAAAACTCTTCTGCCCAGCTCATGTGAAGGCAAAGACATGAGTGAGCCATTTACCCTTTCCTGTTCCCCATTACAAAAATAGTTGTTATATTCCTTTAATAAGATGGCCATAGCAAATTTCTGACCAACTGCACTCTCTAGTCTTACTAAGGGTACTCAAGAGATCTGGTGCATTGAAAGGATTTAAACAACAATTTTACAAGTGAAGTTGTCTTAGAAATCTGCCAAAGTATATGGTAGAGCAGCCATCTCTCCAGCTACCACACCATTACTGCATGAAAGACAAGAGCTTTCCAAAGCAAAATATGATGGTGAGAATAGGCTTGATTATCACCGTTTAGCTCATAATTCAGATTAATTTGATTAGGTAGATTTACCTTTTTCTAAATCCCAAACCATACTCAGACTCTGTAAGACTTCCCACAAAAAATTAAATATGCAAAACAACAAGAGATAAAGGAAAATCCATATTAATGTGCTGGCTTCACCAGCTCACAGTTTCAGGTTGATCATGAAAAGAAATGTTACAGTCTAGTGCAAGAGAGGAAATTCCTAGTGGTCTACATGATTTTTCATCTGTCTCTGCTCAGCTAAGCTCAAAGTAATTTGACTTCTGTATATAACTACGTCATCCGATGTTCAAAAATACACATAAGAAATCTTTTTTTTTTTTACTTCTCTTTCTGAAGCAAAGGTAGCATAATTAGGCATACTTTAAATGAAACAAGGTCAATATAAGACAAGGGCAAATTATGATTTTGCTTTGGACTGTTTTAATTTGTTGGGATAAAACAACATCCATACATGGCACAATGTACTGACAAGGCAGACATCTAAACACGAGCTCAACTGTTGATCAGTTATTGCCATTCCCAATGTGCCTATTGACATAAGGTGCTGGACGAAAACACCTCCCGTATGACACAGGAGAGCAAAGCAGCACCAGATGGAGCTTAATGTTTTAACGGCTCAGATAAATGTGGTAAAGGACAAAGATGATTTGCTCTCCTAGTTCAGAGCTCTTACATGAAGATTTAATGAGAGGAGTTACAGAAAACAAGCAAGTCTTTGGCTTGAAGGACATCACTATTACATGAGGTAACATCAGTTCTGATCTGATTGTGTATGTTGCAAAGTGATGGTACTAATGCTAAAAACGTTTTCTAAATAATATTGAAATTTGAGATCCCTATGATGCTTTGAAACAAGACCACAAGTAACATGTATACTGGCAAAGAATCCCCCTCTCCAAATTCACCTGCACCATGGAAACTGCTATAATGAAGATCTTTGCTTAATAGACAATATTATCTTTCTCTAGAGATGAAGAAAAATTACCTCTTTTTAAGAAGCCCCCAGCTAGCAAAAGGCAGATTGTTCAACTTAAGTAAGTGCAAACATCTTTGTTATGTATTGACGGAAATAAAACTATGCATAAACATTTCTAGAGTTTTTTATTTTGCCCACTTTCCATAGAGGGGCTGCGCCTCTAAGAGCTGCAGTTGAGAACTCACAGTCCAAATGTGAAACAGAAATTACTGAACTAGTTTTTAGCTTTGTAGTACTATTCAGCTACTTTTATTCAGTGTGAAACTGGAGTAGAATTGAAATTCTCACCTATTGTACTTCTGAAACTAGCATACTTACAGCAATTTTTTTTTGTTTTCTTATATGGGGAAGTGTAAAAACACAACATGAAAATACAATAAAAATCTAAATTATCCCAGTATTTCTAACACTTTGTAGATGCACTGTTATAAACTTTTTCTTCTATTATAATGTTTTCTGACAGGAAAATTACAATTCCACTAGACGATTTTTTAAAAAACCATCATGGCTCATACATCAAGGGCTCCATAGCTAATAATTCAATCATTTTGTTGAAAGGAATTTGCTTAAAACCAAAACAGTTTGGGCCCAATGAATATTAGAAAAGATACTTTTAAATGGAGGGAAATTCCATTAGTGTAATGGGAATTTCCCAAATTGCAGAGCACTTTCTCAACAAACTGCCACTTAGGGAATTACAATTGTTCATACATTGCAGGCTGTAGCTCCTGTCAAATATTCTAAATATAACACCTAGCCTGTCCAAGAAAGTGGTATAGAAAAAACAAATTACAGATACCTGTATTTTTCTCAAAAGTTCAACTTGAGAAAGTAGAAGGAAGTCATCTTAACCTCTGAACTGGAGGAACCTTGTATAAAATAACTATATATAAAATTCCTCAGGCTACCAATATTCCCAGATGGTATTCAAGCACAAAATGGGAGAAAATTGAAAGTTTTAAAATATTTTTGTTTCTGGCATCATTTAAGTGAAGGGCCCATCTAACACAGAGGCCAGCTCCCCTTTAAAACATGAAAGGGTAACAAAATATCAAAAATACTAATATCAAAAATATCAAAATACTAATAGGGAAAGAGATCTGGATAACAACTGAGCAATCACCACTGCACATGGTTGGCAGAAACTGCAGTGACAGTGACACTGACAAGAAAATAGAAAGTCTAATGTTGGAAACATCACCAAGTGCCTAAAGTGATAAACTTATCTCAACGTATTACATTTGTTACTGTATAATAGCAAAGAAAAAAAGGGGAAAAAATCATGGTCTGTGCTTAGGGAAAGGGCTTCTCTCATATGACACTTTAGGTCTGACAAGCACTATCGTAGCACAGAAAAGAGGGAGAGTGAGGAGGCTGAAAGGTGAAAAATGCAGGAAATAGGAACACACAAATGTCACTGTTAGGATCAAGAAGAGAAGTTAGCAACAGAAGCAGGGTAGGGTGCATGAAGAGGAAAAAAAAAAATCAAATTGAGAGTGTATTGGGCTTAAATTCACTGGTCCTTTATTTTGCATAGCTATTCAGCAGGGGGTGAAGTCCAGCCTGGGTAAGAAACACACAGATCAATTAAAGATTAGAGCAGGACAATAAGAATGATCAAGAGTTTTGGGAAACTTTATCTAGAGTTAAAAATTGAAGATCTGGGGTGATTCAAAATACAGAATAAAACGATAAGCAAATAAGACCGTAACATTGTAAAAATCAGTAACAAATAATTGTGAATAGGAAGGGAATGAACTGTTCTCTATGTTACCTTTGAATAAGGCAAGAAACAACAGGATTAAATTGAGGCAATTGTTCGCCATATTTTGTTCTTCAGTTCTGGTACCCAATCTTTTACTAAAATAAGACTTGCTTGCACATTAACCTTTTTTGGTGTTTATACTAACCTCAGGTGAATATTTAAAGACCAAGGCATAGCACCACCTCAAAGGCAACGGATGCAACTAACATGGGTCCATAGATCCCACCTAACACCAGTTTAGGATTTCCAGGTGTTGGGATGGCGGGCTGTAAGGATCATAGAGAGAGCTAACAGTGTCTAGTCTGGGATAAAAGTAGAAGCCTTATATCAAGCTCTCATGTGGATGTTACTCTAATCTTTGTCAAGAAGGCAACAATAAAGAGATGGTTCCTGACTTTGGAAAAACTAAACCCATCATCCACCCCCCACCCCCCCCCCCCCCGCCTTGATTCGCCTTCACCATACTAAAATCAATAAAAAAATAAAGAGCTATTTGATAAAAATTCAAGATGATTCTGGCAAAAATTTTATTTAAAGTGTAAGTTTTTGCAAACCCATCCAATTTCTTCAGAGATAATTTTGGGATTTAAAAAGTATTTGTATGCTGCACTTACTGTGGAATATATTATTTAAAATTAATCTCTGAGATCTTCAGTTTCTTTAGACTTCAAGAGCAGAATTAAGTGGTGGAAGGGCATGAGAAACCTATCTTCCCTTTGTTAAAGACATATGCTTAACTTAGAACAATTCAATTTCCATGGGGCTAGGTACTCAAGAGTAACAAAATGAAACATATGGGTGTTTTTGGTTACTGGTAATAGTTTGTTGACAGTGCTCCAGGGCTTTACTGACAGAGTTAGGGAGAATGTCTGCCAGGCATTTAGAGAGGTGCATAAGCACTTTTTAGAAAATACAGATTCCAAGTATTTGAGAAAACCTGAAACATATTCATGTTCCCACTGCAAATTTTTAGGATCTGACAGTGATAACTTCTTAACAGAGGATACGTATGTATCAGTAATCCATTCACTTCCATGTATATCCTGATGAGATCTGAACCAAATTGTGTGCCTGGCATGGTGTCCCAGGCTGTTGATCTAATTTTGCTTTCCTGTAGTCACAGGAAGTAAAATGCCTGTGCAGTGAACTTGACTGCAAAGGCTGCTGTCAGCTCATTTCTGCATCGGGAATCTAGTAATGAGTTTAGAAAATGAGGGTTTCTTTAACATGACACAGTATCTGATGGGAAATATCCTTGATGTCTTACAGGTAGTCTATGAAATAAATTAAGAACAGAATAAGTAAACTTTTGCTAGCTAGGCATAATTTATTATATATGAACATTTCAGTGATCAGCTGTGATGCTGTTTAAGAGAGAAGTGCATTTTGTTTCAACACCAAATAGAAATTATATGAAAAAAGTAAATTGAACAAGATTTATAAAAAATTGTAGATAAACACAGGAAAAATTTCATTTTAATTTTAGTTTAAATATTGTCCACACACAGTAGCATGTTTGGGTGTATTATTCAATTATATAATCACTTTAAACATTTTCTTTTTTTTTTTTTCTTTTAATTTTTGTAAAACTAGGCCTTTCCTATCAACTTGCATGGCATTTTGATACCAGGCATTCAATTTTACATCTGTTTAAATGAAATGTTTTCGCATTTTCACAATGTTTCCCTGTTTCCTCAGTTAAAACTGTTTACTGAGTCTAATCTATATTAATGACTATTAATTCCTTCCTTGACTTCTGTTAAGTCATCCTCCATAAACACAAAGGATTTGTTTCAAGATGTTAAGGGTCTGTGTTGTATTTCTAAAGAAATTGTACACTCAGATTTTTACAGTGGGAGTTATACAGTGAGAAGGGGTCTTTTGTTATTTGTCTACCATGATTTGATGTGAATATGTCTCCACATGCTTTCTGGCCACCATCTTTCTCTCTCTCTTTCTGAAAACTCCAACTTGATCACTTTCCCCATATCATTTTTACTTTGTGCCTTTTGGCTAGAATAATGAATTCTGTTTCCTTTCATGACATGGACAAAAAACAAGCCAAGATGAAATGTAAATTGCCATGGCAAGCAGTCCTCAATTTGCAGTCAAAACAGCAAAGAACAGAAGATATCAAATAACGAAAAATCTGCAGAAGCATTAATCTATTCTATAGCTTGGGGGTTTTAGGACTGAACTTGACAATTGTCACACAATTCTGTTTGCTTTATACTCCATCAGTACTGGGGCTGTTTCTGTAAAGCACAGATCTATTCCTGTAAGTCCACAGGTATCGCTTGGGCGCAGGACAAGCAAAACTACTTATCTTCAGTAGTTTACAGATATGGTATGTGCCATGTGTCTGACCCAGTTTCCCCTCACTGGCAGGCTGCTCTATTTGTATCAAAACACTAGCAATATCATGGCTTTAAGCTCACTGATCCTGAGAAGCTGCCTGAAGGCTTACTCCCAAGGAATGGACATCACTGGTGTGATTCAGGGCAACTATGTTTAGATGTCTGCAGTGGAGAGGAACAGGCACCTTCGGGGTACAATTCATTTGTTCTGTTTTCCTCAGACTGAGCTGAACTGCTGCCCTAAAAGGTTTGCTCCTCCCCAACCAGATATCTATATTGTGAACAGCTACAGTCAATACGATGGTTCTTTTCTCTCTTGGGGCTCTGCAATACAGCCGCCTTATATTCGCTGGACTCCTGTTCCCTCCCTCACCACCCACTCCAACCTCTGCAGTAGCATGGAAACATTACTTCCTTCAACTGCACCTTCACTCTAAGCTCTAGCTCACTGCTTAGTTGTCTGGGACACATCACTGTGACAGGAGGTGATTCAGAATATTTCACAAGGGCTTGGCTGCCATCCATTTCCCCCAACCCACCTTATTTATTCTGCCCACAGAGAACACAGAGAAATAGAGATCTCTAAATAACAAAGCCTCCCACTAGTGTCCTCTACACTTTAAAAGGCCTCTTGAATTTCTTAAGTACTTTCTGTATTTTATTACTTGAATTCTTCTGTCCTGTGAGTTTCTGAAACTAATGATAAAATCCATAAATTTGCACAAGACTATGGACCCAGGATGTTCTACCATACCACACCTTCCATCCACTCAACTGTTTCAGGACATTTGTTTAATCCAGTCCTGTCTCAGATACCCACAGTTTCCAATAGCAATAGCACTCGAGAACTCTGGAGACGAAGGGCAGGCTGTAGTCTGCACTGAACTACAGATACAGAAATAAAAAGCCATGGCCATCCTGATCTAGCACTGGTGACAATTCTGCTTCAGGAAGATGACCTTTAGATGCGCCTTCCCGCCAGCACTCCTATGATGGCAGGAAGCCTGAGCTTCCCCAGATTCCCCATAAAATGAGGTCACAGATCAGACTGTTAACTAACAAGGCACAGAAATCTAGGTACGAAAAGTTTCTGAGTGGAGAAGACCACATAAAGAGCAGTGCAGTAAAACGCTGTTATTGGAATTACTGGAGGTTAGACTAACCCATATGAAAACTGCATGTAACACCTGCCTTTCATTTAAGATAAATACAAAAAGTAGCTGGGCTCCTTTATGGAATGGAAAGATTAATAAAACCCCAGCCCAAACATAAAAAATGAATAGGTGTATCCACCTGGAAAAAGACACATGAAAGTCCTGAGCAACACAGTCTTGATCTCATAGCTGATCCTGTTTTGAGCAGGAGGCAGGACTACAGACCTCCTGAAATCTTTTCCAACTCAGACTATCCTATGATTCTATGAAAGGGTAGGGACAGAGGCAGTCCTCCGGACTAGGCAAGAGTGCTTTCTGATTTGCTAACAAACTTGAGAGGTGGTGATGTTACTACCTACCTAGTCAATGAGCATACACAGAAAAGAGAAAAATTCTAAAGAAATGGACCTGGTGGAGAAAACAATCCTAAAATAAACCTTTATACAAAGACCCTTTTGGCTTTGAGCCAGTTGACAAGTGCTCAGTATTATAAGCAAATAAAGTATCTTTCATGTGATTCTTCCAGTCTCCACAGAAACGTCATACATTCCTTTTTAACAAACTGGATTGCAACAAATTAAAAAGAGTCTTCCTTTTGCTTTTCACTCCCTCAGCAAAATAACGTGAAGGATCCTGAACTGGAGCATGCTGGCTGTTACTTGGTGAATGGGGCTTTCAGACCTAACCTGCACACTCAAGAAGAATAACACAAGAAGTGCTAAATCCTCTTCAGGCCATCAAATTGAAGTGTATATTCAAAATTATATGTCTGCACTACAAACGAATCAGAAAAATTGATGCACGTAAACATGCCTGAATAGCTTTCTCCTAAAAGAGTGTAACTTCTTTATATGCTTCTGTTTTAAAGGAATGAAAAATTACACTACAGAACTTTATTTTTATTGATGTTTGGTAATTGAGTAAATCAGATTTGCACAATTAGTGGAACCATGAGAATAAGTGTCTTGTTTAAGTGGCCATTTTAAGGGGAATGGCCAGAATAAAAGAGGTTTCAGTAGATCAATTAAAAAAAAATTACGCAATTTTCCTTACAAAAAAGATAAAAAGAAAAAAGAATATTAAAAACAGAGAAAAATATATTCATTGGAATTCAACAACTACCAGTCAAGCAAATAAACTTGCTGACACACTTCTTCCAAAAACCAATTTCTGCTTCTGAAACTAAGCCAATTAAACTAAAAATGTGAAAATAATACACTAAAATTAGGTGGATTTGTTGTAAGAGCTTATTATGGGAGATAATAACTTTCACTGCGGAGGTTTTCTTCTTTATGGAAAGTTTTGAATTTTAAAAAGGTATAAGAGATAGTTGTTAAAAAAAGTAAGCACAAAGTTCTTTTATTAGTGCTTGACAGCGGAGACTTCAGAAAGGAGAGTCAAACTTATTTGTTATAAATGGAAAGATCTAATTGAGTCTGTTAACAGAAACAACAAGCGGTGTCTAAGTGAAAAATACTGTACCATGAAGACATCCAAGAGGAAAGAAAAGGGTCTTTACAACGTTTTGCGTAAAAGACACTTTTAGAGATTCTTTTAAAAGCTTTCATATAAGAATACGAAAGGTATTTGTGCACAGAAGAGAGCTTTGCAAACCAGATAAGACTTTAAACAAGGACATGGCTCATTGGCTGACAGAGGTTTCAGTGGATGTGGCTATTTCTAGAACATTTTTCCCTCAGGCCAGGTTTTATTAAACATCATTTACAACATCACTTCATCACCACTCAAACAGCAAGAAACAAATACATAAATATGCAGTGGATAATGCCACATTTAGTTTGGGTCCAGAGCCCCATAAACTGAAAAGTTTTTTTCAATACAGTGTGAGCACTGAGGAAGTTTGACTAGCTCTGTTTGTGAGGCTCTTACCTTCATTAAAATACAGTTAATCCAAGGCACACTGCACCAATGCTGCACTTGCTCCATGAAAAAATTAACCTGGTATACCAAAGAAACAAACAGGAGGACAAGAGGGCCTGGAGATCTCACACTAAGAGTGGGTGAGAAACTGTCCTTTCTAGTTCATGCTTCCCTTCTGGGACTGCTTCGAGGGTGGGCAGCCCCACACCACTTCATGCTGAAGAAGATGCAAATGTCCTCTAAACCAGGAAGGCACTGCAGACATTTGAAGTCAATACTATTTGTTCAGAAGTATAATGCTGTCAATACAATGCTGTCAATACAATGCTGTCTTGCAAAAAATGTTGAACACCAAAATCATCAACATGAAACAAGAACATAGAACATTCTGCTGGTGACTCTATGTACTGTGTCTTTCTGTTCCCTACAGACAACTCTAGCTTTCTGCTCATTAAGCCAGTACTATCAGGGACTGTTGCAGCAAAGCAGTCGTGTCACCTTTGGGCAATCAAAACTCTGTCATTAAGTGATTGTAGCCTTGTACATTACGCTTGTTCCTGATGCCACCAGCAGGCAAACAACATCTCAAAAATAATTGCAGTTTAAAACCAATTATTGTAAAGGGAAAGGTGACTTTTGACATGTAGGGGACATCTCATATGTAACCTTCATTTTTTTTTTGAAATCAATTGCCTGTCTGGCTTTTTTTTCCTGTGAGCCTGGTGTCCTTCAAAAGTTTGACATCCCAATTTGTGAAGATTGATGATAGGAAACTCTTCCACATAAAAAATCCTACGCAAAATTACTGAGGGAAAGGAAGTATCTCAGGGGCCTTTATAATTTTAAAGGTGTCTACAAATTTACTGTATTACCTCCATACTCCATGAAAAAGACATACTTTTTTCTAATGTAGATCAATCTTTCAGCAATAGTTTCTTATACTAGTAGCTTTACAAAATCCTGTTAAAGGCTGAAATTTGGCAACTTGGAAACATAATTCATTTCTGTGCTCCCTCAGACAATCAAAAACATTGCTTCTAAAAACTGCACACTGAAATTGGAGTTTAGACTCTATCCATCCAGAATTCAATGTAGCTCCTCAAATTTCTCTTCTAAATTGCCACTGTGCTGTTCAGTGGATACAGTATTTGAAATCTAAAACATTTTCCCTCAGAAGCCCAGGCAGCTGGGAACTCTGCCACTGTTTGGTGACAATGCTTTTTTTGGTATGCAACACTCTCTGGAAAAGGACATCGTTCTCTTCGTACCTATAGATTTTTCTCTAAAACGCTGCTGAAAAGATACTCCAGTTGCTATTTACATTAGATAATGAACTAACAATAAATCTTTGGAAGACCAGTCTGTTTTTAACTTGCTGTGGCTGAATTTGGAAAGGAGCAGCCCAATGTTTTAAATTAAACAGCTGGAAGCACTTTCACTTATAATTCATGTTGTGGGCTTGCATTTCAGTCTGGTTCCCTTTTTGTGGGCATAGTTTATGTCACTTTGATGTCTCCATCCATGATTTGTGGATGCAATCAGACATAGTGCTTAAACATTAAATAAAAACTGCACCTGCTAATAATAGGATATTATGCTGTTTGTGAAACCACAGCTCTTGCAGGCTGCATAATTTGTACCGTAAGTTCATTAGCTGTAGTTATTTACATATTAAATAATAGAATCAGAAAAATGAGAGACTGAAACAACTCACTAGGGTGCATGAAAGCCACTGAATGATTGATATTGGTTACAGTAGTAGATTAACAAGGAACTACATCTGCAGTGGGTTGACCCTGGCTGGAGGCCAGGTGCCCACCAAAGCCACTCTGTTACTGCCCTCCTCAGCTGGACAAGGGAGAGAGACTATAATGAAAGGCTCCTGGGTCCAGGTAAGGACAGGGAGATCACTCCACAATTACCATCACAGGTGAAACAGACTCAACTTGGGCAAATTAATTTAGTTAATTACCAATCAAATCAGAGTAGGGTAATGAGAAATAAACCCAAATCTTAAAAAGACCTTCTCCTGTCTTCCTAGACTCAACCTTACTTCCAATTTCTTCTACCTCCTCCCTGTCAGCAGTGCAGGGGGATAGGGAATGGGGGTTGTGGTCAGTCCATCACATTATCTCTGCTGCTCCTTCCTGCTCAGGGGAGGATTCCTCAGACTCTGCCCCTAGTCCAGCATGGGGTCCCTCCCACAGGAGACAGTCCTCCATGAACTTCTCCAACACAAGCCCTTCCCATGACCCTTCCCACAGCATGAAGTCCTTCAGGAGGAGCCTGCTCCAGTGTGGGTCCCCTGCAGGGTCACAAGTCCTGCCAGCAATCCTGCTCCAGCCTGAGCTCCTCTCTCCATAAGGCCACAGCTCCTGCCAGGACCCTGCTCCAGTGTAGGCTTCCCATGGGGTCACAGCTTCCTTTGGGCATCCACTTGCTCCAGCGTGGGGTCCTCTATGGGCTGCAGGTGCGTATGTGCTTCACCATGACCCTCCACAGCTGCAGAGCACAGCTGGTCTCACCAGGGTCTGTACCACAGGCTGCTAGGGAATCCCTGCTCTGGCAACTGGAGCACCTCCTTCCCCTCCTCTCCCACTGACCTTGGTGTCTGCAGGGCTGTTTCTCTTGCATATTCTCACTCCTCTCTCGTGGCTACTGCTCCACAGCAGGTTTTTTGTCCTTCTTAAATACATTATGCCGGAGGCGCTTACAGCCAGCTGGCATTGGCTCTAGACCTGGAGGAAGCTTCTAACAGCTTCTCACAGAAGCCACCCCTGTAGCTTCCCCCTGCCTCACTACCAAAAACTCACCATATAAAGCCAGTACAACATTCCACAGACCAAGAAGGCCTATTTTTGTTGAAATGCCAGTTTGTCCTAAAGGGAAGCCTGTTAACCATAGGTGACATCCTCCATGTGGCCTGACCTACCATGTCTGCACAGTATGGATGATCACCACACACCCAGTTGTCCTGGCACATATCTCACACAGTGCACGATCACAGATATCTTTCTGTAAAAAAGAAAAAAAAAGCTTAGGTGGCAGCAGATGCAATCTTGGTGGTGGAAGCTTTCCCTAGCCACCCTTTTCTCTAGTGAAAAAGGGGTTTTGGTATGTGCAAAGTAAGGTCAACATGAGAGGGAAAGGATGTGAGCACCAAAGGAAAACTAGCAGCCAGGAAAAGATTACCTAGCAGACCTGCAGCTTACTCTTGGCCACCACACAAACTCTCCTGGCAAGCTGCAAACAGTGGGTCATGGGCTGAGCACTCTGTTATAACCTGTATGCCAGGCTGATTAAACTAACATCTACAGCAGGAACAAACGACAAACAAGTCATTGTTTCAATAACTGAATAAACTGAAGTTATAACTGAAAAAGAAACAGAGTCAAATCCAAAGTCATTGTGCACTGCTTCTCAGAGAACCAAATTACATAAGCTAAGTTTATAAAACACCTTTCCTTACTTAGATCTGAAAATGCCACTTGGGGTCTGGAAGTCAGCTTAATTCTTTTCTGCCCATGAATCACAATCAGCAATAACATTTATGTAACAGGAGTCTTGCAAACAATTGCAGTGATGACGCACAAACCAGAAAAATGCAGCTCAGACTCACATAACCATTTTGACTCTGCAGTACTAACAACAACAACACAACCAAAAAAGTAGATGTCATTTTTTCCAGAAAGATAGATGGTAATATTTGACTATGCTGAGGAGCAATAGCCGTTGATTATAAGCTCTCTTTCACATCATCACTTTCTGAGTACAACTATATTCAAAGTTTCAGCCTTTGAAGCTCTTGGGGTTTTCGTTCTTGTTCTCTATTTCTAACTTTTACCTCACTTTGACATGGTCATAAGCCTATTTTGGTTTTACACTCAGAGATGAGCCAAGAGTCACTGAGATAGTATATTGTGTGCTCTTTCTGTCATCTGTAATTTCTTTCAACATTCATCATTGTAAACCAGGCTCCAAGTTGCTGCTAAATATAAGTCTTACTGAATGTGTGTTTCTAGCCTCTGAAGTCCCATCCCATTAGCACAAAGTTACATCTACATTAAGAAAAACTGTTTCATAGGACTCCTACTACCTTGCCATGAACCTATCTAAAACTGCTTGCAAACTTGAAGTCATGAAATAATAGTATCCTGTAATTATATTTCATCAACTACTGAAAAACATACATAAACATAACTTTCAGACTCAAATTAACATAACTTTCAGACTCAGATTATACCTGCTAGTAGATGTTTGTTCATACAACAAAAGTGAAGCTTATACTGTGCTTTTCTTCCATGTCTTTTGGGTTTTCTCCAGAGAACACCTACTGTATATTTCTAATGTCTATTGTACACACCAGCTGCATACCAGCTGTGTATCAGCTGCCAGATGTTGCCCCAGAAATGTCAGCTGCTGCTTGAGGCAGGGAGTGAATGCAATTAGAGTTGCCCTGGTGACAGCTTGACACTTATGGTGGCAATGTTTAAATTTTTAATCCAGCACGTAACACAATTTAGATGGTTCCTGAAGACTGGATCAGTACACTACACTAACATCTTCCTTCATCTGGGAGATGCAAAGATCAATGTGTGGGCAGAAGCCCAAATGGATTGAGTGCTTTTTGTAAAATATGTGAAACTAGGTTCCTGAAACTTATTCCTTATCCAGCAGCTGTGAGGAGACCTGCTTTTTGAGGCAGCAAGTAATGAAATTGCTTTAAAGCAGTTCATTGCTTTTATACTGAAATATTAGTATAGACAAATACGCAAAACGTATAAAAAAGGACCTGAATACTACTTTCCCTACTCACGTGATTAGTTCTCCTTTACTACATTTCTATCAATTTCTACTGGCATGTCAAATGCCTTTTCAAATAAACTGTATCAAATCAACTTACAAATTATAAATTAAAAGCTTTAGACACAATCATTAATCAAAATGTATCAAATACATTTAGTAGCAGAACTACTCTGTATGAATTAATTTAGTGCAGTCATGAGGAGCAAAAAAACCCAACCTCAAAACAACATACCAAGTTCAAACCAAACGTAGTCTATTCCTAGGGCTATGTAACCAGATCCTACCCAACAGCAGATTCATTTTGAATACACAGTATTTACTTAAATCAAAGATGATCATCTTCTCTTTTACAAATTACAAATTCAAGGGTGGTCTGTGTTTGTACATCCAGCACGGACTTCTTTGAACTACCTTATGCCTCCTCTTGCGTTTGCATTGCATTACAGTCCAGCTTAACTAGGTTACCAGTGAACAAGTTGTGTTTGTTAGCTGCTCCATGCTGGCTACCCCTGTGCGTGCTGTAAAGTACATCAGTGAAAGATGTCTGTAATACTGTATCCACACCCAGCGTAGCTACTCTATAGCAACTTAATTCTGCCTTGCCATTTAGGGCAGGGTTTAAAATGTATTAATTGAAGCTGCAGGAGTGATTTGGGATAAGGGAACCTAGCTGGATTTTGGTTGAATTTATAAATCTTTATTCTTGTGAAAACCCAGTATTGGTTGGGCCCAATTCAATTCTGACTCTTCATTCTCTCTTGAAAAGATGGGTTTTCCAGAAAAAGGCTGGGTTTTTACTGTCCCAGAAGGGTGAAAACTATATTTAGAATAAGAGACAGTATCTGTATTTTCTCTTTATGTAAAAGTGTTCCCAAGTTCTTTTTTTTCTTCTAAGCATCAGTGGGCTTATCTTAGTTTCAGGTTTCTCTAGTATTTGGATAAAGATACCCTCAGAATGTGGACAGTAGTATGTTATCTCCTGTTAACCATTTGTCAGTCAGCTCTGGAAGGTGTAAGTCTGATGTAATATTTATAGAAGGTATCAGTGCCATTGGTAACTCATCTCTGATAAGAACTTTCTCCATTTGGAGACTGCCCTCTCCATTTTACCCAGTACATAAGTCTGTTTTAAAGAGCAATAAAAAATGAAAACAGTAGGGTCATTAAGAAAACCAAAGCCAGGCTATAGTTATTTATTCCACTTGTGAGACAGTGTAAAAAAGGATAAATCAATATAGGGATTTTTCTGTCTGGCTGAAAATGCAGCCCCTTTTCCTGGAGTGACCTGTGTTTTCAATGAACTTAACTAAAGCTTCTATGCATATGATCATGTGTGTTGGATGTGATCCATTTATGACTGGGACAACACAATCATTCTGTCTGGACTCAATATACACTGAACAGCAGGGAGATGGGTCAGAAAATGTTTTATGGTGTTCCACTTGATTAGCATTCACTCTTAAGAGTTCTGTTTTCCATATCTTCACTAATTAGGTGATCTGTTCCTTGTCCTGGGATCTCCTCGTTGTTTACTACTGGATATACAGAACACCAAACCTGGCAGAACTTCCATGGGAGAGTGGCATCGTATAGCTGAAGAATGTGAGTGTGAATTCATTGGGGAGTATCTGCAAAGCATTATAATATTTTTCTAGAGTCAGAAACATATACCTGTTCAGACCTTTCTCAGCTACATGATCTTGACATTGTGCCTGAAGTTATCGCAACATTTATGAATTCATTTCAGATTCAATTTCTCATTTCACACTGCTGAGTGACTGCTTTGCCCCCTGCACTCACCACTTCCTGGGTTTTTGCTGTGCTGCATTTGTCAGTGAGCCACTGCAGTGCATTTCTTATCTCTCTGCAGTTACTGAGCAATATGTTTTTTAAAGGGCAGTGTGAACAGCTCTGTAAGTTTTCTTCTCTGCAACTCATTTCACATTAAAAAAGACAGAACTAATACAATCGAATGTCAATATATGAACAGCCAGGAGTCAAAGGAGAATGAACCAACAACCACACAAAATTCATGGAAGGTAAAAATTTTCCTTCAGTTCAGCAGTTACAGCCTGTTGCCTCTCTAAAGGTTCTGCAGCCAACACCACAGGCTATTCTCTCGTTTTATCCAGGAGCAAACCTTTCCGAGTGGAAGCAATATGTTACATATAAACACCTAGAAAACAGACCTGCTGTTTCCAGAACTGAAACTCAGAATGATGCATAGTCTCACCAAAAGGAGGAGTAAAAATAACGAGAAATAACCTAGACGTTAACTGATCACACCGCTTAGTTTAAACCTAAGTGTTATGCAGTGCAGTCGCTACTCTGCAGGGATCTAGAGGGAGCGTATCAAGAATGTACTTATTTCCTTCAGGACTATAATTCAATTTGGAAACTAATGTGATCATAAAATATACATGCTAGGGTTTAATCCTAGGTCAGAGTCATATGTTTTAAAAGATTGCTACCCTAGATTTAAAAAACATTAGCCTGAGTTGTATAACACAACCTCATTTTGATCCATTCTGAGTTTAGAAAATGTACAATTACTGATGCAGGCAAGAAGTCACACCAAAGCCAAATAAGATTAATATGAAATGAAGCTGCATGTCAGTAGCATAATAGAAACTGAAATGAATAATCAAATGAGTGGAACATTCATGCAGCCTAGGCAGCAAAAGGCCAAATAAATGGGCTTGAAAGCCACAAGAAAATGCTATAGTAAGCACTTCAATCATCAATTTCAAAAAGTTTTCTGTGTAGAATGCTGCAGTAAGTCATATAATAACTAAAATATAAACTGATTTCATAGCTTACACTGCTGACTTTAGCACAATAATAAATCTGCCAAAAATCACAAAGTAGGAAAAGATTGGTTCAAAACCATAGGGCAGATGTATCAATAGGGAGGATTCATTCCACATTCATTTTCTACACTGGCCAAACTTCAGAGACTTCTTCAGTGTCTCTCCTGGTGGAAGCAGGGCAGAATTCCAGGACATGAAGCTGAACAGCCACAGCAACACTCTTGTGTTCCTGGATGTTGGGTTACAGCTCCTACAGAAAATGGTATATTTGCAGGAAACGCAATAAATGAAAAATTGCTGCTATTGAAAACATCTATCAACTACTGCAGCATTAAGGATGCTAACTGCCAAGTTATTTGAAGAAATAGTTTATGATAACTGGCTGATGTAGCCAGTGATGTGCTCTTATATGCTTATATCCACGAGTACACATGTTCATTCAAAAACATTTAAAGAAAGGAAATGTTTTCATTGTTCTATGCCGAAACAGCTTCCATTTTTTTCCTCCTTGGTGTTCTCCAAAGAGTCATGCCTTTCAAATACACAGTCAGAATACCTACGCAAGTACCAGGAATTCAGTGAAAGAAAGGGAGATAATGTACAACACCTACATAACTGACCAAAGCCTGTAACCTGAAAATTCCTCTACTGTTTCCATCAGTGGCAGCATGACAATGCCTATTAGCATGGGGATGAGTCAATCAAGCCCAAGGAAAGCTAAATATTCACTAATATATGTTCTGCATGGAAGTGAGATTTAAGCACACTTTTAAGCCTCAAAGAGTGGAGCAGATAGCTAAAAGAAAACATACGTGCAGAAATGTCGATCGAACACACTAGAATTTAGGCCATCCAAACCCAGTACTTGTTTTCTGTATTGCACAGCAGATGAAATTCTGTGGCCTACTTGTGCATAAGGTTGAAAAAGATGACTGTAATGGCCTGTTTTGGCCTTCAGTCCATGTGTCTGATTTTCCTTTAGGCTATGATTTCCCACTGCCCTGGCAGTGAATAGCCTATATTTAGGCATGCTTAAAACCATTTTTCCACCGCTACAAGAGAGTAAACAAAGCTCATATCCTCAGATTACATGTTGGAAGTTTTTTCAAGAATGTTCTCTTACCTCTTTTTCCATCTGAAGACCTTCTGCTCTGATATTTCTCTCAAACACTTCCCTCTTTTCTGTCTGTGGATTAGATTTTCTATATACCAGGATGTAGTCAATCCGACACTTCCCATCTCTAAAATACAGTCCATTGGCTTTGTTCTTATCAGGTACTTCCTGTAAAGAGACAGTCAAACGTTTCAGTAATGTTAATTTGCCTTCGTAATTGCTGCACTGCTGTTTGCATCAGCAGTTTTCAGTAATACTCAACAGGAAAGATGAGGAATCAGAACGAGCTGTTCAAGTTTTTAGGTGTTTTACATACCGTGCCTCTGAAGTCATCTGACAATAGTACAGACTTCCCCATTTCAAAACCAGCTGGTCTTCTTAGGCAGATATTTGGCCATACAGGCATGGGATAGGAGAAAAGAGAGAATGCAAGCCAACCCCCCCCCTCCCGTTCCCTCCAGAAAATTAGGAATAACTTCTTGCACATAAAACAGAGAATAGTGTTACTGAAGCATAAAGTTAAAATTAGGAACTTAGTATGATAGAAGATCTTTGTACATGTGAAAAAAACAATGGCATGAACTTTCACTGTGGTGAGAAACACTGAGACCTAGCACAGATTCTCATTGCTTTGTGATCACTACAGTACTTCTGCCTCAGGACAGAAAGGATCTGAAGCTGCTGTACCTACCTTATCATACCTCATTAGACTAACTACAGAGTAATCTTGGCTTAAGGAACCCCTCAGGAAGCCCACCGGATTTATTTGAAAATAATTCCTAGTGTTTGGTCTAGCAGTACGTAAACACAAGAAATACTGTTTCATGGCTATTCCCTGCAAAAACGTGCCTGCTCAAATGTTTGCTCTGACAGAAAGAAACAACTTGATTTCACTCTTGGTAAGAGGTCAAGCAGGTCCCTCTCCTGAGATCTAGAAGACCAAAATGCTTGTCTTTTTTCAGGAATTCATGAGCTGAAACTCTCTACAGATCCTCCCCACAATTTAACTCTGCTTCCACATAATACAAATACTGCCCAGGGGTTAAGCTTTCGCTGTCAAACAAGTTGAAATGGTGTTGCAGTTTGCGGGCTGTACAAGAAATGGACACCGTGAATGCTACACGGGATCAAACAGCACTCCCTCAGGGCAGAGTAAGGGGCAGGGACTTCAGGGACCTCACGCTCAGTCCGGCTCCAAGCTGAACGCAGGCTTAGGCTCATTCCTCTCTTTTTCCAGAATTTGCCCAACCATTCCTGCCAAAAATAGCCATGCCCTATAATATATGATCAAATCTCTGAAACAAATGAATTAATATTTTGCCTTTCACATCTGGGAAAAGTAAGGAATTTTCAAAATACTTTCTCCACAGGAGAACTGCTTCTTAATTTAAATCACAAAAAGTGATCATAGTAATAGGATACATGATTCTCGCAGGGAAAAAAAATACTCCTTTTCAAAGAGTTAAGTGAACCTAACTTCATGACTCTCAGCAGGCATTTTGATTAAATGGAAAAAATAATGAAAGCATCCCAAATATCCCATCCCCTTGGTACATCTAGTTTACTGAAAGTAGAAGGGGGGATTTTTTAAAGATTCCTTTATTACAGTGCCTGCCTCCTGACATAGCTTAATGCAGACTTGATATAGTGGAACAGTTCTGTGAGATGAAAAAGAAGGCAAGAAAAAAAGATTTAAGCCCTAAGGAAATAACAGTAACAAACCATTTATATCTATACTGCATATCATGCTGACAAATTATATGATCAGGATATCAGAAGTATTTTTCACAGAGCATTAAATATGAAAACAGCTCAGGAAGCACAGTTTATTTTTTTCTATAAAATATCTATGTTGCGAAGATGTAAAAATAACCCCAAAGGGTATTTAAGGTTATTTAAATAAAGGAAGGGTGTAATAGGAGATTTAGAGGCAGTGGGTCAGCTTGGTGACCCTACTCTGATTTCTAAGCCACCCTTCCTTTTCTATAGGTGCCAGAGTCACTACGTGTATTTTAGTAAGCAAAGCAGTGTAATAGGAAAGGATCTGTAGGGCAAAACAAACAGTCTGTGCTGAGGACCTGCTGTCCACACTCTGTAGGCTTGAGGGTTTACTTCAGGCCCACTCTACTCTGGGTCCAGGAGACTTACTGGAGGACATCTCATAACTCATTTGTATCCAGAAGAACTTCAGGTTTGTAATCCAACACTGCTCTAGAGTGCAAAGTGTGGGTATGGGCCATTGAGAGATTCACTTTGAACATACACCCTGATCTAAACTAGTATGTTAGCACAGACCCACACAGAGTGTACCACAAGGAATGTGTCCTTCTCCACTGGATAACAGATTTGCCCTTCGCGCTTCCTATGTTTCATCTTTCTCTGAAGAAAACTGGTTTGCCCTACATTGACTCATCAGTGGAAATAGGACCTTACATTAAAAAACTTCTATGAGATTTGGCTGAGTTATTTGACTTGAAGTCATATGTGTAAGAGAAGGAGTCCTACCTGAGCCCTACTTTCTCTTGGATTTGTAAAACACTCCCAACTACAGAACTGTCCTTTTTTGCTTAGAAAGGTAGCTTGGACATTTATCTGTACTTGGAGGTCCTTTTCATTTTAGCAACACGGTATGTCAAATCTAGACTGATAAACCCTACTATACCTGTAAGGCATCTGAGGAGGAATTCTTTCTGTTGCCCTCTGTTACAACCTATAAGCCAGCTTTATAGACTGAGCCTAGATTTACAAGAACCCTGAAGATGTAGCACGATATGGAGACAGTCAGGCTGGCCCAGCAGCGCCAGAAATAGCAGCTGCAGGGCTTTTGCACTGTCCACAGAATTCCAGGCTTACAATATTCTAGACAGTGATTTTTATTTGCCTCTTGCAGACGCTTCTCCAGAGATTGCATCTCCTTTCCGTGCGTTATGACTTCAAAATTCAGTTTTCCTAAGCTGATTAAAAAACAATAAATCAATCTATAACAAGGTCTGACTGCAGTTTTTGGTGGGAAAGTGGTACAGTCACGTATGCCAAATCTACATTCCTTCATCTGAAAAAGGATGCTGGAAGAAAGCAGAATAGCAGGAAAGACTTCACTCTAGCAGCAAGTTTATAGTTTCTGTTTATCTTTGCAGCTTTATTTGTAATACACATACCTAGAGTTGCACACCCAGTGATTCTTTTCCAAGGAATACACTAGTTTTCATATTGTCAGACCCACAATTCATAGACATATGTCTCATACACACATACATGCTAGGAGAGGTTTAGACTGAAGGGTGTACCCAAACGTTTTACTGTCCAAAGTCAAAGGATTTGTAACCCTAACAGCTATAGAGACTTTAAATAAAACATTTAAACAAAAGTGCAATTGGGGAAATCAAGGAAATTTGAAACTTTACCTGCAGGTCTGGATTGTTCACAATGTCCACTAATTTAATGACAGATTAGATGCTTTCTTGATTCCTAGTTGTTTTGTTACTCGGTTATTATCAGTATGGATGCTCAATGAAAATAAGATCTTTGAATTCTAAAGAGATTGTCTTTGACTGTTGTTTCTGGCTACTTGAAATTAGAGTCCCCTGCATGGGACTTCACAACTGGTGAGGGGATTAATACCTGTACCTCTAACAGTGATAAGTGGAGAAAGAGGAAGCCAGAACCACCCAGTTTTTAAGGCACAGTTCTAAGTAAAGCATGAATGTATTTTCTCTGTGTGTTCTTTTTTCTTAATATCCTTTTTTCCATTTAGATTATAATTTTGTGGAAGCTGCAACTTTATTTTTCCATGTATCTTCACTGGTCAGTATATTCCTCTTGACATCATAATATATTTACTTACATGAAGCTTCTTCTAATAATGAAATTATCTAGGCTGAAAAATCAAATGCTCAAGAGCTAGGAAGTAACAGATTTGCAGTTTTCTCTGAAAGCTTAGATAATTTCTTTCCGCATCTATCCTGATCACTGAAGACAACTGGGATTTGGTGTAAAAAATTGTGTCATTAGCTTGTATTCTGGTAAATACACACACGAAACCAGCTGAAATTGCACAAGCTATTGTAAGTGCCATAAAGAATATCAGAATTCTTATTTTGCAACGTGAATACCTTTTTTTCCTGCCATAATCTTCAGTCTAAGTTCCAATTTATAAAAAAATTGTTAAACTCTATTCTACATAATGTTAATAACACTGGCCCCAAATATCAACAGTTTGATGCCTGGAGTGAAGACTGCAGCACTGACTCTTACAATTTCAAAGCTACCTACATTAGCAGGAATGCCAAGAACAGACTATATAAGCTTATTTAGTTGAAGCCAAATCTTGTCCCAGCTCCATCATTCCCCCTTATTTGGATAAAGACGACTAATTTATTACTACATAGAAAGAAAGGCAGAATGGATGCATACCTAGAGTACAGCTCCTAAACCATTTTTCCTTTAATTTTTACCTTCCTTCTGCTGCTTCTCCAGTTCTCACAAAATGAAATTTCTGTGGGTGTAATATTTATCAAATCCAGTGATACGTCCCTGGATTTAAATTGTAAAGTTGTATTTGCATATGTGAAAATTATTTTGATCAATGCACACAAAGGGAAATGTGATTTTTAATTTGTTCAGCCTGTAGCTGTGTTTGAATTAAACATAAAACAAAGGAAAAACTACTCAACATCTCGAGCCAAGGACAAGCTGAATGTCAATCTGACTCTGCATCTGTTAAGGAACTGTTGATAAAGCTCCATGTGTAAAGTCTTCATTGCATCTTCTAGTTGAGCATGACTGACTAACAGTTCAAGCAAACAATATTTCAGCTTGTCAGCGGCACAAATGTTAGGAGGAACCTTTGCTATGTTCTTGGAAATTTTTTTTAATTGCAAATTCATTTTAATTAATTCAGACAGAAACCATATTAAATTTCTTGACTGCATTGTTAGCTTTAAAACTAAACCAAACAAACATCAATACATTCAGAGAAACTTTCACTGGGGCCAGATTGCCCATCCTGATGGCATTAAACAGGATCCACAGGCTCTCTTAGCTACTAAACTATACTGAAAGACTGAAGGGAAGCTCAAAGCTTCAGCATTCATGCCACCACTGCATAGTTGAGCTTCAATATTTATCCATACCAACCATACAATAGTGTGTCTTTTCCTTCTGAAATTAACCAGGGGATAAGTACTTTGAAACTTTTTTTGTAAGCTACAGCATCTCTCAACTCCCATTAAGACTCAATTTTCTGCTTTCTTTTTTCCCCGTTTATATATACATGACCTACATTGCTATTTTCCTTGGTTATGAAAAAGAAAAAAGATAATCTGTTCAACTAGAAAAATATTCCTCAGACTTTTCCCTTTGAAAAAAAAAATCAAAGAATATATTGAACAGGAAAAATAGCTTTTGCCATAACAGTTCACTTTTCCTTTTTAACATGCAAAGATCATGTGCCTTTCACCCATATCTTTTTGTTAGAGACCATGTGGTACATGATCCCAAAATGCAACACAAAAATGTCATGTCAGGTTAACCTATTATAATGCAATAAGGCAAAGAGGGTCCCTTTCTAAGTTGTACGGGAAGCTGGGGAAGAGCAATGAGTAAAAAGGAAGATGAAATTGTGAGCAAGGTCAAATATATCTCTGTGCCCTGAATTTTGTTGCTTTAATTATCTGTCTAAACATTCCAGGAGTGCAGTTCTCTATGGGCTGAATTTCTAGTGCAAGGAAAATCTCTAATTTTTCAGCAGCATTTCATAAAAGAACTTGCACCACAAAACCCTCTAGCTCCTGAAAAAGACATACTCTATCTTCTAAATATTTTCTAAATTTTAGCCAAACTAGTAAACAAAACAGGATTAGTGCAGGGGGTTCAGCAATATCCTATAGTCTTCCATGCTTCTTAATTGTTAGTATGGTCCCTGACAGTTCTGCTCTGTGCCAGTCAGCCCTTTGTGAAAAAATCCTCACGCACGTCTTCCAGGTAACATCAAACCACACCAGTACATTGTGTGGATGCAGCCACACTCCTGAGGTGGGGGAAAGGGACTATGTGCTGAACGACTCCCTCCCTGGCATGTTCTCTTAATCACCATTATGCACCATCAGGTCACTTGTTCTTCACTGGAAGGGAATACGTCACATATCTGATACCCAAAGTTTGCTGTGAGACATTTATGATAAATTTCCTCCTCCCTCCTTTCCCCCAAAGGATTAATATACAGAGAACTTTTCCATTATTTTCAGCAGCAGTGAAGCATTAGACTTGGCTGCTTCAGAAAACAAACAGAAAACAAAGACCTGCATGGTCTTTTCAATGGGAGTGCATGAAATCAAAATCTCCTTTTACCTTGAAGTATTTTAAATTTCAGCATTATAATTTTAGAAAGGAAAAACAGCCCCCATGACAAAGGCCAAATACCAGTGTCTTGCACAGAATGATATATTAAAACAAATTATAAAGAGGAAACAAATGTAATGGACATGAATAATATACTAATAATTCTGGGTTTTCTTACCTCTCCCACAACTTCCAACCTGCTGGCATCATCAGAAGTACTGGTCAAATTCCCATGGTGAAGCAGGGAGTCATCATCTTTGGAGGGGCTGTTCACACCTTCTAACTCATCAAAAAAAATGTTGACATCCTTCGCTACTAAAATTAAAAAAAATAAAAAATTCGAATCACCATTGAGCCAAATGTAGACACTGAGTACAGCATGCTTTGAACAATCTCACTTTTTAGTTCTGGTTTAAGTATCCACTATGTTAAAATCTGATGTGCACTGGAGGAGTGTTTTCTTAACCGGTGAGCCACAGAAAGACTTATGATACCACAATACATCTCCAGTGTCAAATAAGTAGTCTGCCACAGTCACAATAAAACACACATTAGCTATCTCTGTGGATTCTCTTGGGGTAAATGGCTTAAACAGTTGCCTTCTGAATCACTGTGGTCTCTGAAAATTTCTTAGTATAAAGAAGCAGGTTTTTAACCTACTACATCAAGTTAGATATTAGATCAAGTTAGTTTTAACCTACTGTATCATTAGGACTTGGACTGACCTGTTGGCCAGCCAGAGGCAGAAGACCTCGAATAAGTAGTTACTTGGAATAGGCTGAATAAGTGACTCTGGGCAGCAGTTTGTCTTTGCACAATTCAGCTCGTTTTGATGCATATAAAGCACGTTCAGACCTACCAACTGCACAGCCCTCAGTCATGCATGAAGCAATAGCTTAAATCTACAGGATGATGTAAGAAAACTCAACCCTGATAAGTGATGTAGGAGCCTGGAGCACATTCCCCCATCCTGGGGACCTGGCAGTGGGGTTCTGAGCCAAGACAGAGCCAGTGCAGCCAAGGGTAGCCCCTACCCTGTGATGTCCATGGTGAGATGTCCCTAGACAGCACCACAGAGAGGCCTTGCCTGGCCATCCTGGGTCTGATACCAGTTCTCCTCACTGGGCCTGATCATGATGTCAACCCATGGGCTGTCATCCCAGGCTGGCCTTGGCCTGTCCCTCTCACGGCAGGGCCTGGCAGCCTGGGACTGTTCCCCCACCCTCCTTCATGGTTGGGGGCAGTTGTAGAGACCCAGGCATTGCCCTGCTGCCTGCCACAGGAAACCCTGGCCCCAGCAGTGCCCTGACAGGAGATATATGGTTGAATAGACAAGTTGAATTTCCTCCACCTTTCATGCAATGCCATGTCATGTGATAATTTCAATTAAAAAACCCAAACAAAACCAATAGAAGGAATGAGTTAAAGGCTGACACTGCACTCAAGATGAGAGCAGCATTAGCTTTAGGGTGACGTTCCCTGCTCTGCTGAGGAAGGTGGCAATGAGAAGTCATGGGCAGAGCTGCTGTGTCAGTCTACAGTCCCACATAAGGGCTGTTGATCTGCTGAGTGAGCAGCCTTTGGCTGGGAGATGATGGGCAGGCTGCACCTAGCAAGGTAGACCCCATGCTTGGCAGGTGTGGTGTGAAAGGGTGATGAAGAGATGGGGGTGCAAGGGAGGGGACAACAAGGTGTGTGTTAGAAATGCCTTTTCTGAGTATCAAGCTTCAGCTGTGTATAGACTTCATCTCTCCAACCTGATGTTTCATAGGCAAAATCTAGAATCACAGTAGTAGTCGTAACTGTTAGAAGGGATCCCTAAAGGACAGCTACTGAGCTTCTTCCCCTGACTACAGCAGGATCAATTATCTATTGCTCGACATAAATTTGTGTAACTACTATTCCTCACACTTTTTTGCAAATTTGACTGATTTTTGGTATCATTCTTGTTTTCTGCAATCAAGTCCTGATCCTTTTGCTTCTTTGCAACTCCCCTAACTTAGTGACAGGCAGTTGTAATTCCTGTTGATGAGAATTTATATTAACAGGGAACAGCTAAACATCTCTAATTGCTGGCAGCAACTCAGTTCCATTCCTATCTCCTGGCTGCAGGTGTAAAAATCCATTCCCCCATTGTGGTGAGACTGAATATCTGCCAGAAGAAAAGGCCATTAACCACGCATTTTGTGACCTCCATTTCACCTTTGCCTTCTTCAGGGGCTACAGCCTAGTTTAAGAAGCCTTTTTAAAAAATCCCTGATGCTACCAACTCCACAGTCTCTGCAGGTGGTCTGTTTTTCACTATTGCAAGAAAGTACATTTTCTTCATAATATTCATCCTGAATATGCACATATGTTGCAATTTAAATATATTATTCTTTTCCTATCAATCATGAGCATGGGGAAGAGATTACTCCCTTTTTGTACTTGTCACAGTATCTCAACTCTGTTATTACAGCTGCAGGTAGATAAAAAAGAAAACCCTATCAAAACATTCAAGAACATTCTTCATTTTCATGCATAAAATAAGAACAAGGTTAATGACATACATTGTATTATCTCTTGCAATACTTTTGCTTAGAAAGCCACTAGAATTTTCAGAAACAACAGAAAAGTCTTCCTATCCCAATTAATCCGCTCTAGATACTAAACAAACTATCCTAAACAGCATAATTTTTAATAGAGGTTATGAGTTTTTAATACTTCTAACAATGGTTTGAGGGTTTTATTTTCATGCAGACAGCATAACAATAAAATTCTGTGCCCAATTAACAGGTTTTAGGATAAAAAAAGTTTAGCAATTCTGGGGTTGCATACTGACTAATCTAGCTATCATTCTTTGCATCCCAGTATTAGTATTCCACAATATTTAAACCCTACTTAACATCTCCTATCATAATTCATCAGTTTCAGATAGCACCCTCTGTTCTGTTGGATCCCAACCATCTTTAAAAGAGATATTGGAAGTAATAGCTTCACCTACTTCACTCTCTTTTATGTTGTGCATATCATCATAGTCTGTGAACACACCAGAGAGATAAACCCTCTTTGTTTCAGATGTTAAGTTTCTCTTGCCATGTTAAGGCTGGTTTTAATATCAGTCCATTTATTATACTTATCCTACTTCTGTGAAAAGTGCCAGGATATCATTAGAGACAAATATCCAGGATGGAGTTTTTCACTTTAAAACCAGCCCTGGCCTCCCACCACCCTGTTCCCAGCTAGGGTGAGCTTACTGATGGGGGTAGAGAAGAGCATCCCGGTGTTGACCTGGTTTACGTGATGGAGAGGAGCCTGCAGCTCCTCAGTGTCATTGTGGCTGCATCAAACCCATCCTAGGACAAACTACAGAGGTTTAGAGACTTAGAAGGCAAAAACTCCTTAAACTTCATTTTTTTTTTCCCCACATGCAGCAGCAGTATTAAAAACTATTTGCCAATTTGACCCATTTCAGTCCACAGAAGTCATACTAGATGCCTATAAAAGACAAAGGAACCACTGCAAGACAGCACCTGCCCTTCACTGTCCCTACTGTTTCAAAGTGTAAGACCGGACACATTCCACTCCATCAAATAATAATCTGGATGTAGATCATGACCAGCTTTTACATACATGTTCACATGAGAAGTTATCTGAACAGCCAATATAAAGAACTCTTGGAACAGAAACTATATCGAGTGATTTGAAACTTCACTGAACTGAAGCCCAGAAGAGTGCTTCCTGGAAACAGACCCAGGAACCTGTATATGATCAACACCTCAATATAGTATGAAAACAACCGCAGAAAATACAAAAATAGTTAAATAGTGAAGTTTTCTGAAGATTATGTGAGATATGTGCCTGTTGTAGACAGAGGCAATGAAACATGTAAAAATTAAAGAGATTTTGGCTGTATGATATGCTCTAGGGAATTTGAACTAGATTTTTCCTGCCATTAAGACTGTCTTAGTATAAAAGACGAGGCCTTTGAGATACAAAAATTGCCAATTCCTTAAGTGCCAGGAATGCTTTGGGTTGCAAAATAGATGGGGTTTAAGTAGGTGTTTAGAGATTAACCACTTGTATGGAGGAAAGTGAATGTGTTTAGGGGTTTGAAGCACAGAATTATTTGATTATTCTGAGGACTTGTGAGGAATAAAAAAAAATTTAAAAATCTTATTTTGAGGTTACTTTAGAATCCACTCCACCTCAGTAGTGACTAGAAGCTGTGGAAGCAGAAAATCTCAGCTGTTTAGTGAAATTAGTTACCAGGAACTCTCCAGACTGCCTGTAGTAGAAAATTGCTTATATCAGAAGTACAGGGAAGTAGTGAAGGAATGTGCTGAACTATCTTGTCAGCACTAAAGTTGCCTGTGACTTTCTTCCAGTTGCAATAAAGGTGTGCTGCTGGTGAGAGTGGTGATCTTTATACTGCAGCTGCCTTGCTGTGTATGTTTTTGAAAATGCAAAATGTTTTGAAATTATTTCACTGACATTAAACACAGGGTCATAACATTTGCCAAGAACATTTTTCTACCTCAAGTTTCATTGGATACTTTAAAAAAATCATAAAATACTGTTCCATAAAGCTAAATAAATAATGAATAAAGCAAATCCTGTTTGCTTTACTTTTACAGCAGTGATGGTACTTCCAAGACAACTCTCCTGCTGACTGTAGCCATTCCACTCCCATGAACATGGACACCCGTTCTGCCAAATGTTGCTAAAGGTATAAAGGGCCTCAACTTTTCCTGTCCCCTTTGGACCCTGGCACGCATATATCTGTAAATGACCCAAACAATGATTTGTAATAATGTTGTTGCATATATGCCTTTGACCTATCATTCGGGAGATAGACTGGTGCTAGAGTACAGTTATGTAATTTTAGGCAATGAAATTTAACAGCAGTACAAAGGAGCATGTACATTGCTACAGGAGATATTAAGAATTCCCCCTCTGGTTTTAGATCAGTTTAAATATGCAAGCTCTTTTCTCCCCCTCATGTTCCATTTTGCAGAAAAAAAAAATCAAAATGACTTGATAATTCAGAATCCTTTGGAGGAGCTGAGAAAATGTGGCTATATAAATATTTTTATCCCAAATATAATAGAACCTCATGTTCTGAAAACTGAATGCTGGGAAATTCTGAGCAAGAGTCCGTGCACAATGTCAGTGCATCCACAAGCCGCTTTGGATCAAGAGGCTGATTTAGGTAGGGCTCAAAGGTAACTCCTTTAACCTTCTGAAGATGGACACTCAAAAACTGAGGTGCCTAAAAATAAGAGATTTCTTTCAAAAATGGGGCCTGACTATGTTTTAGTGTGGTAAGATGGAAGCATGCTCATAGATCATGTTTCTGCTAATTAATAGTAATTTAATTACCATTTTTCACACCAAGCCATTGAATATTAGACAATGTAAGCTATAGATCAGTATTCCAGAAACAGCTCTTTGGAAGTTTTTAGGCCTATTAGTACCATTGAAGAGTGATCTTCCTTAAAAATTCTTACTGGCAATGTTTAAAATAAGTACAGAGCATTTTCACATGCTAGTGGTAGTGGAAAAAATCATTGGTATCAGAGAATACAGAGAACATGTTTTCTACACACTTGCATGGCAGAAAAGTTTGAGTATTAAAACCCAAAATCCTTTTTGCATCTTGTACTATATGTTATGTTTTTTTACAGCATCTATTTGGATTTTTGGATACATTGTTCTGTACTCAGTATGGCTGGCAGGCACAATTTACGAGTCTTTGCCTTAGGGAGGTCATCCTACAGACACCACACAGCCCAGAACTTTTTAATCATGTTAAATGATGAATTCAGTAACTACACAGTGGATCAGCAACCCTGTCTCTGGAAAATCACTGATTTCTGGCTTCCAAGTGTTGAGAATTAAAATGTGAGAATCAAGTGATTTATTAAACCTAGTGAAAGTTAATGTAAACTGGATTTTGAAAACTCTAGCAAACCAGAGATTTCTTAGTATTTTGCCTTTAATGCAACGGCCATGAAAATAAGTCTCATATTCTGAAAAAAAAAAAAAAAAAAGGGAATTTATTAAAGAAGCTTGAAAACTGAGCTTTTCTTTTTCTATTTTAAATAAAGCTATTTCTTGCTTTTTCACAAGAAGTCCATCTTCTCAGTGTAATTACTAGGAAACAGCCAAGGAAGCCTTCTCCAGCTTTTGCCATACCCCCAGCCCTGACAGTCCCTGCCTGGACCCCTGGGGCTGTCTCCACCCTGCCTATGTCCCAGGACCCCATTTCAGTCCCCCAGGACCATTTCAGCCCTTTCAGCCCCTGCCCCAGTGATGCTGCAGAAGGGCCAGTCTCCAGCTCCCCACAGCCCTGCCCTGCCCAGCCACAGCCCCACTGCCCTAGGGAGGTACCTGATGCCCTGGGCTGCCCCCAGTGTCCCCAGCTGCTCTGCTCCTGGCTGGGGCATGGGTACAGGCTGTGAGTAGGCAGCAACAGGGAATTCTGGTTTATATCTGACAGGTAGTTTGTGCAGGTCCTTGACACTTCTGCTGTCTAGTTTACAAGTTTGGGTTAGGTCAGATGCATCACCCTGTTTTGCAATCCCTTATTTTACGGTGTGCACTTTTAGCCGTTTTCAAAAATCTTTAGAAAAATGTGTTTAAAACTCCATCATGATCTATGCCACTTAAATGCAGAATTCAGCCCTGATGAAGGAGAAATGACCTCTAAGTATTCTATAATAGTAGTGTATTTGCATAAAGGTAAATAATGAGACAGTAAATCTTTATCTTCAGTTGCAGCCTAAGAAATTCAGCAGGGTAAAAGAAAAAAAAAAAAAAGAAAGTAGCTTTAAGGAAAAGGTTTGTTTTAAGTAAACAAATTAAAAAACATATCAAATCTCTGCCATTGAATTATCATTCTTGGCAGTTTACCAAACAGAAATATACAGAGAAATGTACCAGCTAGCTAAAGTTGCACAAGGCAACTCCTGAAAAGGGAAATGCTCATGAAACTCATCAGCAAGAAAAAAAACATGTGATCTTTAAAGCATCATTAGTCTTTTTAAATTTTATAAATAATGCTAACAACAACTGGGAATACAAGTAACAATGACTATTCAGAGCATCCACCCTCAGTAGAATATTTAAGCATATCTGTGCTAATTATTTGATATTCACAACAGACTGCAGGTGATAGGACACTTTCCTGGACACACTACAAGCCTCTGCACACTGGGTTGTACAGTCATAGCAACCCTTTTCTTTCCAGAAGAGAATGTAGCTGAAGGACACAGAGATTAACTTCCCAACAGCAACTGTGTCTCATCTGTATAAAGAAAAAACACTGTCTCCAAGGGTGTAAAAGCTGTGTCCTTATGAAATGGCTCTAAAGTAATCTATAAAACAAAATGTTAATTCTTAATACAGTCTTTATTTAATGGTATTCAGCTTTGAAATTATACTAAAATTGCTAAAACAATTAGGGATATTCAGTTTATATCCATTAATCACACTTGCAAATATTTGCTTTGCTTAGGATAGGATTCACCAACATTTACACATCCACAGTGCAGATGTTTGTGCCTAAGCTTTGGTAGCAAGTCAAGCTAAATTCAATCTGCAGGCAACAGAGTCAAATAGCCACTTGCAAGGTGCAGGTCATCTAATGTATATTAAACACCTACTTTAAAGTGAGACAAACTGGGCTCTAGACAGGCTTGTTACATTCTGCTGACTGCAAAGGGAGCTTAGATAACAAATTCAGATATTGACATCTTCACTGCAAACCCCTGTGTTTGAGTCAGATGAATGTGCGCTTTACGGCCACAGAAAAATGGCATACTTCTTTCAAAATAAATCAGGTATTTTACCTGGAAGTTTTTCGTTTGAGGTTATAAGTAAACCCATCATGTTGAATGAAATTTTGGGGTTATTCAGCACAGGGATATCATCAGAAAGTATGGCACAGTACCACGGGAAGTTGGGATATGGCCATTTTAAAAAGAAGCTGCTTTCAACAAACTGTTCATAAATACAATCTCGACATTTAACTGTCTTAACAAATCATCCATTTTTAATTCTCCTCAGCCATGTGTTTGAAATGAAGATAACTTTCTCATGTCCCAATATGGTCTCTTCCCAACTTGGATTTTCTTACCCTTGCTTGTCTACCTCATCTATTCAGTCTCTGAAAGTCTATAGTACCTTTTTCAGTCCCTCCAGTCCACATTCCAACTGTCCCCAGGCCTATACTGGGCTGTGTGAGTGAGGAGAAGAGGGCTGAAAGCAAGGTCTCACATTAAGGCTTCCTGATGAGAAAAGTCTTTCAAAAGTTACAAACCAGAGTTCATCCTAAACATACAGTTTAAATAATCAGGTGATTCAATTTCAAATTATTACCACACCATCATTATACTAGCCTGAGAGTTTCCTTTCCACCCTCCAACTACTACCATCACCATATGGCCTGATCCTACCACTGTACTGTTCCTTATTTGTATAGCAAAAATCAGGAGCAGTTCAGATTTTTTACACATTCCTGCATGCCTTTTAGTATTAAGAATGTAACTTGTCTCTCACTTTAGAAAATTGCTACACAAAACACTGAATTTAAAATAAAACAGGAAAAGAGGGAAACTAGGAAGCTATTTAGCAATGTCATTATGCCATGCATTTTGACTCCTGGCCTGCATAGGAGTTTTAACCTATTATGGAAAATAACCACTGAAATTCCAGATCCTTTGCATTCCTGAGTTGCAGCAGTTTTAGGAGCGGTGGTGTGTCTTCTGCTGCAGTTAACAAGATTATTATTTCTTCTAGTGCAAGTCTTGAGATCATTCTGCTGTTGCATTCAAGAAGGCTGGACGAATCAATTCTTAAGTCTACAGCACATTACATGTGAAAAAGAGATGGTTTCGCACAGCATTTAAGATACACAGGCCTTCAGCTGTTGTGACAAGCCCATCACTTTGGATCCCAAAATTACCAGCTGGAAAAATGTGAATATGCTGAACACTTCAGAACAGCTGAAACTTCAAACCTAGTCTTAGATCCCAGATCGCAGCATTTGCATGACATTGTAAGTTCACACAGCCATTCAAGAGTGTGAAGAAGGAAATAAAGTAATGGGAATCTTAATACTGCTGATGACTCCTGCATAGGATCTTGCTGGAATCCGTAGGTACATAATGATTCAGATCTTACTATGACTTGTCTGATAGCAAAAGATTTCTTACTGCCCCTCAATAACCCATTGAATTTTCTTACAGATTTTAGTGATGCATACTCACTTATCACTCAGTTCATCACTTTCTATGTTCCTTCAGTTACAATTTCAATGCACCTCAATTGATTCTTCTACCATAAACTCAATTTTGCATCCAAGGAATAACTTACTTTCTTGCATTGCATTAAGAATTTCTGAAAAGTCCACATCTGTCTTCTGTATGTCTGGTTTTATCCATATTTGCGTTTCCAGCTGGTTAACCTGCAAATCCTCTCTTCCTTCTGAAGAAATTGAAGAAATTGATGTGGTTTGTGACAGTGCAGTAGAAAATCCAGCGAAGGGGCTTTCAGGTTATTGAACATACACATTGAATAAAGCTCCTTGATTTCTGTCCCCCCCACCAGCAGAAACAATTTTTCTTTAAACCAAGCAGCTTTAGATATAACAGGGGCTGATTTACAGCTAAATACAGCAAAACAACAACATTCTCTGCTATCAGCAATGATGCAGAGTTACCACTGGGGAGTCCCTCATTCAGCTGGACATGTGCCACCATGGCACGAGCATCCCCTCACCATACCGTCCACAAAACTAACTCCGAGATGTGAAAACAGACGAGAGATGTTGCTACAAATGACACAGCACTACAAGACCACCCAGGCTAAAATAAACCACACTAACACTCAAAGCACAAATTAAATGTCAGGACAGAAAACAACCATTATGACAAAGAGCAGGGACAGTGTGTTTCAGCCACAGGACACCATACATTCTCAGATGACAAGGTGATTGCATGCCATGGTCTAGGAAGCACTCCAGCAGTGCAGTCCATTCCGAAGGGGGTCACGCTGGTATGTAATGGTTGCTGCTTAAAAACTGCAGCATTAAAACATAGGCTAGAGTGTCACAGTTTCAAACATATGAATAGGCACAAGATTTGCCCATTTCAGTGTTCTTTCAGCAGGAGCAAAGAAAGGAGGAAGTTTTGAAAACACACTCTTTCCATGTAAAGAAAGGTAGCTACACGTCAAGAGCAGACAGGGAAAGGTACTGGGCATTCAGGCTTAAACTGCTGGCAATGGGGTACTCCAACACAGCCAGAGACAAAGAGGGAACTACTAGATACATGTCCAATTTTTAAAAATTGGCAGCCAAACCTGACCTTTCACAAAGGCATCTGTTAGAAGTGATGCTCTTGAGCAACTAATGTACAGAGTTAGCAGAGAGATGCAGAGCTTAGGGAGATATCTGGGAAAGGACTTCAGAACAAAAGGCTACAGTAGAAGAAAAAACCTTCAGGTCATTTAGTCCATTACTATGCCTTCGCTAGAGGCTATCACTAATGCTTTTGATGGAAGCATTTGCCTTTCTTCTGCGGTCTGCCTGTAACAAGCTAGTCTTGTTTTGAATTTCCCCCTAGCCCATTCTATCTTCCCCCTCCCCTTGCCAGATGACCATCTTACCACCGCCTTGATGAGAGCTACGAATTACGTTCCTGGGCACAAAAATCACTCAACCCTATTTTAAAGTCCCTTCTTTACTTTTTAGAAATACAGACTTCAAAAAGCGTATGTATACATCAGCTTCAGCCTTATTTACCATTGTTTAAATAATATAAATTCAAACCATCTCATGCTTGCCCTCATGTATTCTTTTGTTCCACAGCAAAGACCCACTGTTAACATCAGAGACAGCTCCCCTTGTAGATTCCTGTAAAGTGATCTGTCATAGCAGCAGCAGGAGTCAGCATTTAATGATGTAGAACAAACAGAATTTCTTAAGCGAGACAGCTGATTATTCATATAATAGCAGCCTAGGGAAATCTGCAGATGGCCTCAGAGATGGGAGGCTAGAATTTGTCCCAGTAGAGAATCCTGGGGACAAAGGAAAAATACTGCAGCTGCTGGAAAAGAAATAATAGGATAGAGGTAGAGAAGTAAGTAATGGACAGCAGTTCAGTTAAGCAGCTTTGCAAGTGATGTCATTCAGTTTGTTAAATACTCAGCTACTACTTTTAACAACCACAATTACATACTTGCATCCTCAAATCCACCAGCCTTTCTTCTCCTTTTCAACCCTAGTTAGACCAAAACAATGACAATACTGACAAATATAAAATACCTCTTCCTCCCCAAAGCCCTTCATCCTTGTTACACCCAAATCACTGTTCCTCAGGACACTCGAGGGTAGCAGGATCCCTGCAGCATCTCCAATGGATCTGAACTAATTGGGCCAGGAAGAGAGGAAGTGACAGCCAGACAGCAATGGCTGTCCCGAAGTGCTGATATCAGATGGACTATCTAACCACAAGTGGACATCACAGCTTCTGAATGGGTGGCTGCAGGAACACTTTCTTCTCCCATGATCTTCATGGTGTCAAGAAACAGACTTGAAGCAGGGCACATTTGCTTCTACCCTCCCTTCTCCCTAGGCACCCACTCTGCAGGAGGTAGCTCTGCAATTCTTAGCTGAGAGAAACAACACCTATGTCACAGACTGGCAAAACTAACGTTTGCCGATTTGTTGGTGGACAGCATCCAGCAGCTCTTTGGAAAAAGCCAGCATTCTCTCCCACGGCCAAAAGAGATTTATTTTCTTTATCTCACCACAGATCTCCAGTACAGCAAACCAAGATATTATCTGGTGTCACTATTGCTATTGAGGGATCACTACTGTGGCTTTGGCATTTCCTTCTTGCTTTAGCAGCTGCTGATTTATGCTTTAACAGGGACACATCCCACTGAGTAAGCTCTAAGCAATACTGCCTGGGAGTGTGGGAGGGAAAGACCCTCTTTCCATAGAAACATGAGAAATAAACACAAATAAAAGGTAAATATTAGATTTATCAACTTTTGTGTGATTTTATTGAAAGATCACCCAGATTTTTCTCAGCTTACTGAGGGGTGTTAGCTCAGCTGAAGTCATGTTTTAAATTAGCTTATTGCATTTACTTTGATTTACTTGATGCATAAAGTAGTGCATAAAATAGCATATTTTTCCCTTTTTTTTTTTTTTGAAGGGTCTCTAATAATTAGGCTAGGAAAACAAGTGAGATTTTAAAAAGGCATTTCATTTTTGACACTGAACAAGCTAGCTTTCTCTAAACCAGAATTTTACATACCTTTAAATATTAAAATGATCACATGCATCAGATAAGCAAATTACATAGCAAGGCAGTTAACATGGTGTTAATGTTGAACAAGGTCATTCACACCAGTGTGTCTGCTTGAAATTAAGAACACAGATTCTTTGTCAGATGAGGCCTTGTTACATGTATCCAGTATCTAACCAACTACCACAAGCAGCTTTTTGGACACGCACTTTACAAGCTGCAGTCTATTTTCTTGAACAGTAAACACCTGGAGCCAGACTTTAAAACCCTGCACATTTTTATATGTGCACAGTGATGTGCAAATGTATAAATCGATACCCTCACATTGAGGTTAGAAATTGAGCATGAGCACTTGGGTACACAGGAAAATGCACATAGTTTCAGTATTTGGCACCAAAACTAAGAATATAAAATTAAACTGATGGAACAAGGGCTGCTGTTTCTCAATGCACTATAAAGGACTCATATTTACTCCATATTTTTGAATGGACCTGTGAGAACAAAGCTGATCTTTGTAATTCACTGAGGCTGCCAAGGCTTCCTGAAGAGCCTTGCCACTTAGGTTCTGGCTCATTGATTGGAACAGAAGTACTTGTGTCTCAGTTGCTTTCTGAAATCACGGCCTCCTTTCTTTGCCCTCCCTTGTAGCACCTTCCAGTACCTCAAGGGGGCCTACAAGACAGGTTGGGGGAATCTTTTTAGAAAGGCCTGTAGTGACAGGACAAGGGGTAACAGGTTTAAACTGAAAGAGGGGAGATTTAGATTAGATATCAGGAAAAAGTTCTTCACAGAGAGGGTGGTGAGGAACAGGGCACCCAGAGAAGCTGTGGATGCCCCATCTCTGGAAGTGTCCAAGGCCAGGTTGGACGAGGCTTGGAGCAACCTGGTGTAGTGGACGGTGTCCCTGCCCATGGCAGGAAGGTTAGAACTAGATGGTCTTTAAGGTCAATTCTATGAATCTATGATTTCCAAATAACTCAAAGTGAAAACATCTGTTTTGTCTATAGCTCTACAAGTTTCTGTAAGGGAAAAATTTACAGTTTCAAAGGATCTTTCAGAAAAGACAGTTAGCTAGTGAATTCTATCAGTACAGTGACCTGGTAGATTGCCATGTATGTCTATAAATACATAAGGACTTGGCTACAACTCAGGATACTCTTATTTGTTTTCTGTGTAGTTGAAGAGTTGATTAGCTATGCACTTTTTTTAAGGTAATAGGTAAACCACTGTTTATCTTAATGTTTTCCTCACTGATTATTGAAATAATGTGCCTGCATGTTGGTGTCCAAGAATCAAGATCTGAGTGTAAAAGCACAAAAATCATTCATTTTAAAAGTTATTGGAATAATCACATAGGTCTACTTAATTTTCCTTAAGTCCAATGCATGTTAGGGGAAAAATAAAATAAAATTTAAAACCCAAATCATTCTGTTTAGCATGAAGTACCTATGCCATAGCTGTCTCTGCATGGTCATGTCAAGGGTATGGTAATTACAATACAGGAATTATTTTTGAAAGGCAATTTAAAACCATTTTTCCCTTTGTATTGCACTACACCGTAAGGCATGACACATGCTTCATTATGTTCATACAAACACTTATCTTCCAGAAGCAGCAGTAGTAAAGGGGAGGTTTCTAAACACTTAATATTACTAATTTATCACAGATTGAGGTATTTTGAAGACATGGTGTGCATTGTCCCCTCCCAACCCTGGCTGGCATCAGACACAGAGAAGTCGACTCAGCCAAACTACAGAGAAGTGGGAAGCCCTACATTCAGCGCTTGTTCTTTCTGTTTCAGGCTGTGTATGCCTTTTTCACAGACAACGTGGATGAATAGCTCTTGGTGCAAAGCCATACCTTGAAAGTGTCCCCTACTACCACAATGGTTCAAATACCAGGCTACTGGGACAGGTTCCTGCTAGTCTTCAATTCCTGCATTTCTAATTTGGTCACTGCCCAGAATGAACTGTGGGAATAGGGACAGTTAAACCCACCAACACTGTGCCCTTATCATCAAGAGGGAGGCATCTCTTAAGCAGTGAGTTCAAATGGGGCAAAAGCTGTGCAGAGCTGATAATCCCTTTCTCCCATATGGACAAGCACCCAAACCATTGGACTGCTGTGCAGAAGCACACAACCTCTTTTCTTCATTTCCCACCTACGCTCAAACGATACCTCAGTGTTCTGAGAGTTGAAAGGACACAATCATCCACACAGAAGCCCCAAGCATGGCATGAAACATATTCGTATGCCTAATATTTCCAATAACTGGCTCTACATGTCTCCTGTGCAGATTTTTATACAATCAGCAGATGAACAGTGTTGCACAATGAGCCTTTGGAATTAGCCCCTAGAAGCCCTTCTTTTCACTGATAATACAGACAGGGCACCGAAGTGTGTGTCCTCCTACTGGGAACAGAGCTATTAGTTTCAAGTTCCACAATGCCTGGGTTACGAATTCACAAGATAGTCAGAAAATGGCATAAAGCCACAATGTGTAACTAAGCAGAGACATTTCTGCACAGTTGTATGCTGCAAATGAGAACCTAGAAAGCAGTCTGAGATCCAAATGAACTGACAATTCAGTCCATTTCCTATTACTTTTGCTTATATAAAAGTGACAGTAGGAACGATTGTCTTTTAGTTCTACCTCTCTCCTCTTATACTGTGAGTGAACATATAAAAACACAGCTATCAAAGATCACTATCACATATCTTCAAACCGCTGTCCATGTGTGAAAAATCCAACTACTTATGAATGATAAACCCCTTAGTTACTGTCTACATTTAACAATATCAGGAGTTGTTAGCAAGCCATTCATAAAGAGGAGAGGAAGAAAACACTTGCTGAATAAACTGTCTATTGCAAAAAGCTTGCCCAATTCTCAAATCAGCAGTTTACTGATGAGACAAGCTGTCTGCATAGGAATAAGAGGCATGCCCTAGCAGGTAACTTCAGGGCACCAAAGGTTTACTTCATTATAACATGGGACACCAAGACAGCTTTTACAAGATACCAGATGTCTCTTCCAGGTGGATTTTAATGTAACAAAATTATACAGACTCACACTGTACCATAGCTTATCACTGCCTTTACAGTCCAAACACAACCTGGTAATTCATTCATGCAGAAAGTACCAGCAGCTAAATCATTTTGGGAACTTCAGCTGTCCTGAGACTGCTGGGGAATGAACGTAGAATAGGAATGCAAAAATGGTAATCCTAAAACATGATAGCAGAACAGAGATCTATCCAGCACAGGATCCTATTTCTGACAGCAGATGCTTATGAAAAGAGAATATGAACAGGGAAAGCACATCCACTCTATCCCCAGCCTGTCCCTTGCCGCTTGCAGAGACTTAGAGATTTCTGGAGTGAACATTTCATGTAGATGATAGTGATTCATGGCTACCAGTGCTCTCTTCCCTCCCCTACAGATCTGTTCCTTTTATACTCACCATCACTTGTGAGCTAACAGGTAGCCACCACATTCCTCCCTCTCCCTTTTACATGCCTTTTTTCCAGCCCTCATGAGCTAGTGGGTCTGCTCCTCAGTTACAGTGTCATTGCAAGCCCTGACATCCAGGATAGGGCCATGAAACTTACTGTCACTGCAAAGCCTTTCTTACTTTAGCCTTGAACAAGAGCTATCACACTGACCCCATGAAATGCACCTTCCTGAACAGAAACTAAGCACAGAGCAGTGAATTCCACCCTACTTTAACACAGGGACCTACCAGTCTGGATGTGTGGAGACCTAAATACGGGGAGGTTAAGATAAATATCATTCAGTTACAAAACAGAACTGAAAAATTGAACCAATACCTATATACTGATTATGTGAAAGTATTGTAACTCAGATTTTTTTTGACTTTGAGTGTACCCCACAAGCAGCAGGAATCTTGCCCCTAGTACTGGTACAGTTGGCCTTTCTTATAAATCCCTATCACCTACAATAATTAGCGAGACCTGCTAAGTAGAAATAGCCATTAAAATGCATGGAATCATTTTGAGCTGTTCGCACAGGTTGCCTACCCAAGAGATCATTTTCAGTAATTGGTGTTAATCAGGGTCTCCTTTGCAAGCAGTAAGACACTATCTGAATGGCAAGGGTCATCACTTTCAGGCATTATGGCAGCACAAAGGGCCTTGAGGGTCTGATGAACTTTAAAAACCTTCAAGTTTTATCAAAAGAAGTGCTGATTTCCTCTTCCTGTGCAAGGTGTGTTCCTGAAGCAAGGTCTAAGTAAAGTATTAAACTGTAGTGCTATCTCTGCTGTTGCCCTCATGCCTGCTGTAAGTTGTGATAATGAGTTTTATGCAATTCTTAGGGGCTTTTGGACTTTTTGGCACCAATGTACATTGCACTGTTTGGAATTTCTAATGCGTTCTAATGCTTAGATTCACGCTTACCTGTGCACCTTTATCTACTCACCTAAAGAGCAAGACCTTTCTTATTTATCTATTTATTTTAATTATAAAGAAAAGTCTGGCTAAATTTTGAGATTTCCAAATGAACCAGCAGGCTTGGTGTTAGGGAAGAGGTCTTGCCATCTGTTGGACTGGAACAAACCTTTTGTGAAAATTAGTAATGCTCTGCCCCCCTGTTGCAGTCAAATCCCTTTTCTGATCTTAAAAGCATCCCTGCCAAAGTAGAAACTAGTTTGTTCCATCTTTTGACAGTCTACCTGCAAGAATCTTTCCTTGGAATATATGAAACATTTTACATTAGAAATAGAGGTTTACATAATACAATGCCCTCTTTAAGAGCAAGCTATAGAGCTAAGAAAAAGCCACTTTTTTCCCCGTCAAGCATTACAGGAACATAAGAACTGATTATTCAAAGTCTCTCTCATTGCTTCTTGAGTCATAAGCTATTTTTAAAATAAAATGGGTCATTACTTTCTCAGAAACATTGCAAAATTTTATATATATCATCTATTTTCTTCAGCAAAATCTAGAGTGGTCAAGAGTTTTCTTAATTGTTTTAACACAATTAAGGTACACGGGTCTCAGGATATTAAAACTTTGCCTTCATATCAGTCATATTCCCTGTTTGGTGTCAAGCCACATCTGGCTGCCCATTCCTATTTTGGACAAGTTTCCCCTCCAGAGTAAGCTCTGAGCATGGAACAGTCAAGAACATCCACAGAGAGTGGAATTTTGCAGCCTTCATGAGGTGACTACATGTTGTAAACTAACAACAGCTATGGGAGTCAAAATCTGAGGGTGAGCCGTGCTGATTTTAAAGTAATCATACATAATTGATTGCAAGAGTGAATGAAAGAACCTTTTACAACAGCAAACAGGAGACTGATCAAAGCAGGAAAGGAAAAAAGAAGTCTTTGAAAAGAGGTAAGTTTAAAAATACGTACTCCCCAAAGTAGAACACTCTCAAAGCCACAGCTTAAAATTATTATTATTATTTTTGAAGCCTCTTATTGAGGGAGTGCATGGGTCCCAGGTTGGATCAGTACTTGTGTGTCACATGCAGCAAAAATTGATAGAAGGGTGTAATTTCTGCTAAAATAAAATATTTATAATTAAACAAGACAGTTATCATTGAAAAAGAGTGCTTTATCTTCTAACTTTTTTTTTTTAATGTTTGCAGAAATGTTCTCCAAACTGCTAGATTGAACATTCTAGGAACAGGAATTTTCAAATAAGTGTCTTTTGCCCTAGAAAAGTATATTGATGAATGAAATGGGCTGAATGACCAAGCAAAGTGATAGAAGATTTCAGGCTCTGCATCATCTGCTAGCTAGTTCAGCTCTTAAATTCCAAGTACCACATAATCACCATGCGACGACCTGTCACTCAGCCCAGTGACAAAAGGTCCTCATTGTAACTGAGGCGAACTGTTCTTCTCAGTTAGAAGCTTTGCAGAGGCTCCAGAGCACCACTAGTCAGGAGAATGAACTGTCTCTGTGTTCAGCAGAGAAGTACTTCCAGTTCACGCCTGAGGTACAGACACAGGAGAAATTTCATTTGGTGCATCAAACATACATTGTATTGAACACAGGCTGTAGAAGAGAGAACAGTTAAGTGTGGAGGCTGGTTTCTCTGAGATTAATGTCCTTTCTGCATAGGCACACTTCTTGCACACATTTTTGTAATATGAAAATTAGCTTAATGAAGGGAATACTAAAACTAAGTTTGTTTTTTTAAATCTGCTTGCTTTTCCATGCTTCATTCCACATGGGAAGAAGGTCTACATACAGCCTGAAGAAAGCACATTGAAAAAGACTGATCCCATAATAACATTAGACAAGTAAGATAACAGCACAACTGTCAGTGTGAACTCAAATTTTCAGGTGAGTTTACATCAGTCATTCTCACACTATGGATGCATTTGCTGCAGAGAAATATTTGCATGACAGATCTTTCTGGCAGATTTTTTTTCAGGAGTTTATTCTTTTTGTCTGAGAGAGATCTATGCCACATGTCCTGCCAAGCAGCAGAGGAAAGATAATGTGATTTAACCAACAAATCCCATCTAACACAGATCTTCTGAAGACAATTCACATCCAAACATGAATGTTGACAAGCATGAGCACATTTTGTGATGAGAAAAGGATATCTTTTGCACAGTAGATTATCATTTTTGAAGGACTCGGTTCTAGCTTCCTTGATGATTCAAAGTTCATTAAGTTGTGACTAAGCTTATTAAACATACATTTTCTTTCTTGCTTTAATTTTGATTGCCACAGTTTCAAGAACCATGCATTTTTCCTTGCCTCTTAAGTCAGTTGTTCTGTTGGCCAACACCACTAGCTCTTCATTCTTATTTTCATGCCCAATAACTACAGGCATCAATAAAAATATTAGTTTGTTGAGCAATAAGAAAGAGGATCTAAAAGTCAAGAAAAACATGCCTAAGGCAAACACGTCTTCCTTTAACGTGTATAACTTAGCTATCAGGTACTATTTGTCATAAAAGGCAACAGACTGCCAAAAAAAGATTCTCACTGAATTCTGATGACTCCACTAGACTTCCACCATAATGCCAGTAGGTGTTTCCTTGCTACTGAACATAAAGTTCTTCCAAATACCATGGATATGATTATATTATTTCAGGTAGTGAGGAATCTCCATTCCAAAATGTACCATTCTTTGGTTTTGAAGGAGTTTTTTTGAACAGTAAACTACTGAAAGCAGAGATTTTAGATTATTTTTGTTTCCTGGAACAAAGACTCTCTACAAATTTACTAAATTCTGGAAATAACTTATTTCAAAGATAACCCTTCCTGTTGGATACCTAGATTGCCTGCAGATCTAATTTGTACAATATAAATTAATGCCTACATTATTATATATACACTTCCATATAAACCCCAAAATGCATTAAGGTTTAACCCAAGGCCTTTACAGGAAGCATAGTGAAAGAAAATGTTGCTGGAGAACCTTTGGATCCCTGTTATTACAAAACAGGTAACAATTGTTAGCGAGCATTGCAAGTAGAAAAGACATAAGAAGTTTCCAGAGTTTCACACAATGAAAGAATTCACTTCCTTGCTGCTCAGACTTATTGAATAAGGCTATTTTTCCACATCCAGCAAATTTTATGACTCCTAGAGAAACTATGCTTGACAAGTTCTGCAATCTGGGAATAAAGGAGTTCATCACCAACAGGAAAAGGTGAAGTAACATCCTGATTTGGAATAAAGAATATTAATGGCAAGAGCAGGCAGAAAACCAGAAACTGAAGTCCTACTTCCTCCACGGTAAAGGTGCAACACCATCAGAAGTGAGGCAAGCATTTTTTTTCATCCCCAGATTTGCCTAACCTTGACACCAAGGGAATGGACTGGGTTTACAGTTTAAACTCCTCTAGGATTTTTCAGTACTTGGCTCTGCTGCTCTTACAGGCGACATAAAAGCTGATTACAATTGCTTTCAAAATAAGCCTCCTATGTGCAACACAGACATATTGAACATAAAACATCTTCAGAAGAGTTGTAACAATTTATACCAGCCGAAGGTTTGCCCTAAGTGCTTTGAAACCTGCACTTTGGTAGCCCATTACCCACAATATATCACAACTGCTCACATAACTGGGAGATGATTAGCTGGGGGGGGTTTCAAAACTAAAAACACTGTTACTCCATGATTCTTGAAGGAATGCACATTTACCTTAATATCATCGCATCTAAATTTACTATCTGATTGCTCTACTTGCCTTTGCTTTACTCCTTTCTAGGAGGAACTTCCTGCATACAGGTGTGCCTGCAGAGTTAGCAGCAGTCTTCACCACTAACAGGCATTTTCTTCCACATATTTCTCCACTTTCCTCTGTGGTTTGTTTCAGTTACTTGATACCTTCTGATCTGCTTGAAATCAGAGCTCAGAAGTGCAGGCCTGCTTGTGGCTGAGCTTGCACAAGACAGTTTTGGTTTTGTTTTTTTTTTTTTTAAAGACACATTACAGGCAACTCACTGCTCATTAGCCATTTTAACACCCAGAGTAACTCAGGCTCCTTACCAGCTGCAAAGAAAACTCACAAAGAAGCAAGGTGAAAATGAGAGCTCTAACAATATCTATAGTTCCTCCTCAGCATGACTTATGAACTTCAGTCAAAGGAAACATCTGTCAATTAAAAAGAATTCCTGTTAAATAATAAAAGGTGTCACTCTGGAAAGAAGAGAAGTGGCCAAGGGAAAACAAAGGGGTGTACAGAGAACAGAAGCAGTGTGCTGTTAAAGGGAAAAAATTCATTCCTAACTAACTTTATCAACAATCTTTTCTTTCCATGGTTCTAGCCTCTCTGACTGACAAGAATTAGAAATGACATGTTACATCATCAGAATACCTTTCTGTACTGTGTTATGCCAGACTGTCTTTATGTTTGGAGTATTTGTTAACTGGAGAAAGGAAATTTCAGACTGAATATAATGTATACTACTTGAACAGTGAGACGTACTTGGTGATAACAGCATTCCAAATAGGAGGAAGACCCCAAACTATGAGCTATTTACTATTAGACTGAACAAAAACCTGATGAATTTACTGCACACAATAGCAGGAAGAGAGCTTAGAAAATGGTTGTGTAAGATCTGTTACCTGAATGATTAATATACATCAGAACATTTTCTCTCTAAAATACTAAAGCATTTTTAATGTACAGCCTTAGGTAAGGGTTGGCCATTGGTCAACTAGGGCTAATTACTTACGAAACTACAGCTGTTAATTTGTGGCTGACTGAGAATGAACAACATGATTTCAGGTTTAAATTAAAATTTTCTCTTAGGAATGCTATTTATTACTATTGCTGCCTGACCACAATCTTTCTTAGACTCTACGTGCATACAGCTCAAGAGTTTGGAATTTTACCTAGAGACAAATTTAGTGCTCTTATATAGAATTAGAAAGTCAGTCCCAAATCCTAAGAACATGATTTCATTCCAGATGAAGAAATGACTGTAAGCCAGTTAAGGGAGAACTCCTGTCATACAATGTATTTATAAAATTCTGTGGTCTTCAAGGCTCTGGATACTGTTAACTCCTCTTAACTTCAGTGAAGCTCATAATAGTAAATGCCTGCTTAAACCAAGCTGCCAAGCATGTACTCTGTAAGTCATAGATGCTGTTATTGTCTAAACTGCAGAATATGATAGACAAAACTAATCTCATATGGCTGTACTGAAATTTAAGTCCCTCAGAGAATCATCATCCAAATGATGCTCATTCATGAACTCCATTTTAGGAAACCTCTGAGGTCTACCTGAAAACAGATCTTTTTCTCAATCAAGAACCAGCATATGTTGTTCGTACATTATTTAGTATTAGAGCACAGGCCACATCTATCAACGCATAGACATGAATATGCAGCAGCTCAAAATGAAGCACAGTTATTGTGCATGTTAAAGATACTTTTTCCACTAACTGTGATGCAGGTTTTTTTTTTTTTGTCAAGCTTTTAACATGCTGCAGTCATGTTTATATATCTTTAGCAATATCAAGATTTCTGTAGTAGTAACTCTGTATTTCAAAGAAAAAACATAGAAGCTGAAAAAATAAGACAAACAAGTGAACAGAGGAAACAAAAACCAAAGCATATGGTTATGAGCCACTTTAAATTCTTAATTAACCTATGTTGACAAAGGTTATGGTGACTAAATAGTATGGGTTCATGAAACTCATGGCAATAGACCTGCATAGCAACCCACAATAAACAATCAACATTTTCAACTTCTACAACAATTAAGCCATTTACTGGATCTGCAAGGTAATGGAAGCATGCTGAGGGTTTGCAGGCAGAACTATCTGTCTCACAGAAATACAGTCTGCCCCACAACACCCAAGCAGCTGCATGAAGGGTGCATGATGCCCTTTCCTGGACAGAAGTGCTGAAGATTATTAGTGTATGTGGTGCTTTTGTGGTTTGGGGTTGGTTTTGGTTTTTTTTTTGTTGTTTTTTTTTTTTTTAAATAAGATTATTATTAGGTCCTTCAAAACAGAAGCTACAAAACTGACTTCATGAGTAGCCTTATTTTGCTGTACTCAGGAAAGAAATTTGGATTTTAATTTTCACTGTGAAGAATGACTAAACATGGCCAGCACAAACGTACTTCCCTGTTGTAAGAAAAGATACTTCTAAAATAGCTCTGGCAATTAACATAACAAGGAATGAACTCATGATGTCAATTAGAATTTGATGGTACCCAGGAGATTCTGGCTTTCCTTTAAAAAGTTTCATTTTGTTAACCAGTTGACATATGTTGTAAAGTCTCCTTCAGTTGTAGGAATTTTTTATTACATTCTAGCAGCTAGACTTTGATCTATGCCCTGGATTGTGCCTTTGTTCAAAACCAACATTAGTGTCAATTACTAAGTTCCACAGAGGATGCCTGTAGCCTCTAGAGAACTGCCATTAGCTCAGGGCTTATCAAAATTAAACATGTATAAGAGGAGCAATATCAAGAAACAATAGCCCAAAGCTCTCTCTACATTTACATTTTGGATACTACTACATGTTGTACTTTTTTTATGGTTAAGCTTACTCCCCCCACACACCCCTTCAGATGTCCCAACTGTTGTTACTCCCTATAATCTGTAACTGACAGTTTAGAGAAAATATCAATCAATAGCTCTGATGATCAACAGATTGACCTCCAAGCAAGCATGACCTGACAGCATTAATACCAGCTTCACAACATCGTGGCACATCACACAAGAAATGGAGCCGTAAAGGTTGTCAAGCCAAATCTGTTACCTGGCTGATGCGTTTTTGCTTTTCCACCAGTGACTGCCGAAATACTAGATCCAGAAGACGAGGCTTCCATTTTTATTGACCTTCTGACTTGCAGGAATGGAGGATGCCCAACCACAGGCGGACGCTGTGACACTGGGTAGCTTGCTGCAGTTCTCCTCTGACAGATTTGCGCACGCTTTTCAGCCCCATGAATAGATAAACTTATACCTGACAGGAATAAGAATTAGTACTGTTAGATAAGAGACCAGCATGGAATAACTAAAATTTAAAAATTACTATGGTTTAAAATGGAGCTGTCACAATCTTCTTGAAGAAAAAGAAAGAAAACTATAAAACCTGAATTTTCTGTGAATAAGAAAAAAGTGAACATCCTTGCTGCTGTGCTGCAGACAGAGTCAGCCACACTGATGGGTATTTAAATTAATACACAGTCATGGTTTACTGCATTACTGGCCTGCAGAAGGAATTATCTTCCATTCCTTCAAAAAACCCACACAGCTCACACAGGATGATATTAACAATGTAACTATCACAGAGTTCATTAAAGGACAGTTTTCTGATTGATGGACTAGAACCTGGCAACGACGGATTCTTTTATTCTGAGCATTCACAAGGGTTAGGAATGTGCTCACCATATGCTACACTTCAGGTAGTAACTAGCTCTTATGGAAAAAATAAAGGTCTGTTTTGAGGAAAACAGTAACACTACAAGCAACAATTACACGGTCTTAAACTTGAAAAACAATCTACACTAGTCCTGTGAAACATTGCCCACAACACTGGAATTTATCTTTCACACCAAACATTCTCAAGTTTTTCACATAGCCAATTTCTAAATAGAAATCATGATTAAAAACAGGCTTTATTTTTCCAATGAGAAAAACAAAGTTGAAGTTTCCTGTGTGTCTATCATATGGTCTTAGAAAGAAATACTGTCTTAATGGAAAAAACCCAACCAATTCTGACTTCCTTATGTTCACACTGATGTAATTTCTCCAACCTTAGTTGAATTACTCTGAGCATACTCTGGCGAAAACAGATTCAGACAATCTCTTTTGGGCAACAAAGCTGAGCAATAAATTCTACGCTACTGTTTTACACTTAATTTAATTGTGACTCTTAGTGCTTTTATCAGCAGCCACTGTTTGTTTAAAAAAAAAAAAAAGAAACCAACCACAGACAAAAAGGAAAAACCCCAACCAGATATAAATGGGCAAACTGAGAAGCAGAGGGAAAAGCCAACCCTAAAACCTGGTAGTGTGGATTCTGTAAGCACATTAAATTATAGTCACTCAAAATCATTAGACTTCATTGATTAGACTGCTCATTTTTGTGGAAAGCATCCTGCACTGAAGTGTCCCATAATGTCTTAATGACTCGTCTTCCAGTTCCACCGAAAGTCAATATATGTGAACCCCCAGGTCACTGAACAAGTTTTGAATGTCTGAAACCTTAAGATACCTCATAATATACTACCACAGGGAAGAGAGCTGCCCTTCTGCAGGCAAATTGTGAGAACAGCGGGATTGCACACATCAGGAAAGGCTGTGCCAACTGCTCTCCTTTGTGCATTCGGATTCAAAGCTGCATGCTCGCCAGCTGGCTTCGCTGCACTTCACCAGGGCTGATCTGCAGGAAGCATGAAGGGACAAGGACTCTCCTGTGGCCACTGCTCCCATACGTCCTGCCTGCAGGGTTAATGTAACTGCTGGCTGCTGCTGAAGACTGTTGAAATCACGCCTTCTTTAGCACAGACAGCAATGCCAGTTGCCTTTTTCAGCTGATTCATCTTGGGAAAGGCAGCATAGCAATCCACATGAGCAGAATGACAATGAGTATGCTTGGACAGCACGTTCCTTTGACCATGTTAGCCATACAGCTTGGCCATAAGGGGCTTCAACCAGTGACAAGCTAAGCGCCAGCAGTATAACAGGCTCTTTACTTCTTCTGCAGTCACTAGAAGTTCATGATGCTTAAGTACTGTGCAGTTATCCCTAAGGTGTTAAAAAATTAACCACAACTGTTTCCTTTTAGCATCACCACTGGTTGTCGTATCTGTTAAGACCACCTCTGAAGCTTACAGTGGAGTCAGTAAACACTAAACATGAACCTGGCACAGGCACATACTTACTAGCTGGATCTCAGTAAGACTCTGCTTTCATTTGGTCATGAAATAAGTGATCTATTTTGGGAACTGCTTCCAAACATAAACTGACTGCTACGTTTCTCTGAGGTTCAAGTAAATTGCTTCTTTGCATTCCTAAAAGACTCTATATAAACTGTTGTGCAGATGTGACTCAGCTTCCTAAACTGTTTGTGCATCACTTTTAAAAATATCAGTATAAAGGATATTGCAGCCAGATCATTATTCCTAAGGACTGAAAAATTTGCAGATTGATCACATCCAAAATTATATTAAATCAACAGTTTTACTCTGGTTTTTTGTACCCTTTAGTTTCTTCCACTACAGAGTAACGTTATAAAAAGATAACATCAAACTACGTGAGGAATAATGTGCCAGCATTACTGAAACTGTACAGATTATTCTTCAGATATATTTAAAACTTAAGTTGTTCAAAAAATGCCATAGTTTACTCTAAAAGGCACATCACTAGTATATTCAATACGTATGGGAGGTCTTCACACCACTCTCCTTGCCACTGTATTTTCTCCACATAGATATTCTCTCAACTAGGAGAGTGAATTTGTTATTTTCATGAGAACCAGGTGAATAACAGAGATACAAGTGTCCTTGATTAATTACCATTTCAGATTTTTTCATAAAGAAACAAGATCTTGCTTTTCTGTGTACAATTCTTTTGTTAAACTAGAAGTAAATGTCTGCAAAAGTGGAAGACTAATATTGCAGCAAGCTGCAGCATTACCTTTTTTTCATGTGGGTAAAAGTCCTTTTAAAAAAAGACCCTGGAAGTTGAAAATACATCTTCAAATGACACACAGAAAAGCAGAGAAAAAGGGAGGGGGAATCAGAAGTAGAAAAGCTATTGTGAATAGTGCATGTAGCTTATGGGAGATGAAAACCTGGTAAGCTATTGGCACTAAGCAGACTCTACAGTAAACTCCTCCTATTCTTCCTGCAAATAACCCACACTGCTGATGAATCCTGGGGTTTGTGGGTCACAGACACGAGAAAACAGCCCAGAGATCTCCAAAGAGTAGATGTTAAAGTTGACATCAATTACTATTTTCAGCATGACAATACCCACACGAGGCATCTATAACAAAAGACAAGTCCTCCAGCAGTTCGCTGCAGGACTGGGTCTTCAATTAACTATGTTTGGTGGAGTTCTTTTCCTGCCTTCAGGCTTGACCATACAGTTTCTGACACCAAAATCCCAGTGCCATTGCATGCCTGGCTCCATGACCTCTGACTATACCTGACCCTGCAGCATGGTCATTTTGACACGAGCTCAGCAGCCGGGTATGAGCACACTAGCATCTATGCTGCCTGTCAGAGCATGCCACAAAAACCATGAGCTCCTCCTGCCTCTCCCTCTGGCTTCATGGAACAGATCACAAGCACCATTCTGACTCAGGGCTGCAGTGCAAGTGTAAATGCAAGACCGAACAACACAAATACTGGCCAGTAGCCACAGCCAATGGTTCACTCTGGGGGACTGGCTTCTGGACAGGGCCCGGTCACCTGCACATGGCTGGCTGCACACCTTTAAGAATGGAAAGTAGAAGTTTCATGTTTTCAATTTGGATGAGATTTGGGCCTTTTAGTATTACACGTATCACTCAGCACTTTTCCATTCCTGCATGCAGCAAAACTCCTTGTCTGCATTTTCAAATCTTCATATGCCTTTCTCTTCCTTACCTATATTTCTATTGTTGTTTCTCATACAAGTTGCTTCTCTCCATGAGGATCTGCTCTTCTTGCTGCCCTTTTGTTCCCTCTAATGCCTCCGTTTGAGCTTGAAGATTCATGTAGGAGAAACATCTTCACTCCCTTCCTACCAACATATCTCAGTTGTACAGTTTGTCAGCAGGGAAGAGCAGCCTCTATCCTGCTTCTGGCTAACATTTATCACTCCCAGCTATGTCTTTTCATTATAGTATTTTACAAAGCAGCGTTTCTTTTACATTGAGCACATTTTGCCTCTTATGAAGTGGTAGTGTGCCGATGACACTAAAGAATTTATAATGCTCCAGATAAAGCTTACGTATAAGAACATTTGAAGTGGGATATTAAAGTACTTCCAAGTCAGGAAGCAATAAATCAAACACAAAGAAAAAGGAGGGAGAAATTACTAAAAGATGCAGTTTCATGTGATGGTGGTATTTGGTTTGTTGTCTCACCAGATGCTACAGTGATGAATGACCACATCCCGCACTACTCAGAAGTCACTGTGCCAAGGCATCTGATGGCATATCTGCTCTAGTCACATCTTAGCCCTGGCTAGCGGGTACTGTGCATCATGAACCTCAGCACAGAGCAACACTCGCACCCAGTGGAACTCACCCAGTATGCCTGTGCCATTTGACTGAGCACAGCACAGTGGCTCTGGTTCTGGTGGAGATGGCTGTAGCACCAGAACTGGGGTTAGCAAGGTGCTGTATCCAAATTATGTTGTGCTGGAACTGAGACACCTCTCCACTTGGGGAGACGCCCCCCTGTAGAGACTGTCAGGTTGGTGTCAGCCCCAGGTCTGGTTCCACCCTGTGCCACTTTGGGGTACAGGCATATATTCATGGGTTCCTTCCTGATGTGTCTTTCTCTAGTCAGAAATAACATTAATAAGCAGTAATAATGCAGTGCAAAGTTGCAAAGCTGTATAAACAATCCATTAGCTAACAGTGTTCAATTAGCCTCAAGTACCCTGACCCACCTTGTAGACCTTCTCTGGGATAACAAACTGCTACTGGCAGGTACAGTAAGTCTTTTTGGGTTTGTATCAGAGTGCCAAGTGCTCATGTTGGAGACAAATCACTCCAGCTATTTTTCTTCTTTATGTAGATCTTTTATTCTGTTTCAGCCTTATGCAGAGGCTTTAGGAGCAGACTGAGGTAGATCCTTCCTTCAAGGCCCTTTTCAGAATAGAGCAAGCGCAGTGGAGTACAGAGCAAGAAGTGAGAAAGAAAATCTCAGCTGCAGTGTCATATGTAGGGCCACAAGGAGTAAAGCAGGTCTCAAAAGCCTGTAGTCATCAAGGCACAAATAAGCAAGGTCATAAGGAAGCACTTTAGAAGCATGGGCAAAGAGTGGAAAATTAGGCTTTAAGGTGCAGTATATAAATGGGCAAATTATATATTTAGTTCCCTTCAACTTTTACACCCAGGAAAGGAGAAAGTGAGCTACTTTGTCCACCTTAAAAAGCTAAGCACCATTTGCTCACCTTGTGCAAATTGCCGCATTTCCCATTAAAGCCAATGATGCTCTGCAGACAGCTTCAGCTTTTTTAAATTTTGAAGCTAGCCTTGCTAAGTGAAAGCTCAGAAAGCCAAAACCAGTACAAAAGGGCAAGTAACCTAAAAGGTTTCTCATACAAAACCAGCTTCATCTGAGACTCAGCAGAGGCAGAGCTATGCTTAAAGCCATGATGGGCTCTTCTGCTTGCTCTGAATCCCAGGTGGAAATGAATGAGCATGAGAGAAAAGTTCACCTGCTGCCTCCGTAAAGCTCAGTCTAAAGGCATTTCCCTTTTTTCCCCATCCTATGTCCTACTTAGATAACAAATACATGCAGGAAAGCATGGCTATCTTTCTCTACGCCTTGAGGGAAGATGTTACAACAGCATTCGGATTCTCACATTAGATTAAATGATTTTTCAGAATTTTAAATATCACCTCTCTAACACAACATCAAGACCCTTGCCATTGTAACACAAATGATTCACAAAATCATATCTACGCCCAGATTATGCTTGAAGTATAGCTCTGAAAACACTGAAGCAAATTCTGACTACATCAGATATAAAAACACCCCACAACTGCAAACCTTTAAATGTGCAACAGAAAAGCTACTAGTTACAGAACTTCCCTGGAACTGGACTGGCTGGAGAGAAAGCCACTTAATACTGTGCATCTTGACAAGTTACATGTCTTCAGTTTTCTGAGGATTTGCCACTAGTCATCCTTCTCCCCACCCAAATACTGGAGAGATGACAGAATTTAAGACATGCAGTAGGTTCAGAAACTGTTCCCTAAAATGTTTTTTTACCCCATTTTCTATAAAAAATTTTGTCCAGCTGGCTCCTAAATTTACATAAACTTTTAGCATATATAATTTTCCATGGAAAGAAAACACAAGCTTAAATATAGTTTGTGATGGAATAGATCTTTGTCTGAAAGATGTCTCCCTAAGCTTTGTATTGGAAGAGATCATGAACAGCCGCTTCCCTTCACCCCTCTATTCCACTTATGATACTACAGAGCTGTCACATCCCCTCTCTGTTGTTTCTATTCCCAAGCTTAGGAGACCTGGTTTACACTGTTGCTCCTCACCAATAAGTTGCTGTATACCTACATAATCGTCCCTGGTTACTCTTCTGTTCCCTTCCTTTTTCAAGAAATAAAGACCTGAAATGCACATTAAGAAAGTTTTAATAAGTAGGACCAGAAATGCCCCCGATATTGAGGCTGCACCTTCAACAAGGATTTACCCAGCGGCACAGTGCTGTCTGGTTTTATTCTTTCCCTTATCATTTGCCCCATGATACTTGTAGATGGGTTCTACCTCCCAGCCACACATGCCAGCTCTTTGAGCAGTTTTCTAGTGAATCAGGGACCTCCCTCCTAACCCACCTGCTCAAGGGCACCTATGTCAAGCAAAGGCTGCAGGAAACAATACCGCATCATTTTCTTTCATTTGTATGCTGCATCTTTTTCCACTTCAGTTGCTTTCTAGGTCTCATGTTTATCACTCTGTAAGAGCATCACTGTGAAGCCATTTTGTATCAGCAAAACAAATCTTCACAAAGGTGTATTACTTATCACTGCACGGTTTGGTTTTTTTTTTCCAATTACCCTCCTTCAGCAGGAGGAAGGTAGCATCACCCCATGCCTTCCACTCACTGGTGGCACTGGGATCTGAGTTTTGAACAGTGATCAAAGGCAAGTCTGAACTAGAACCAGGACTCCATGAAGGGGCTGGTGTAGACACTGGGTTTAAGCAACTTTCTCTGCACCCATTTAGAAACAGACAGTTAAAGAGCCACAGACCTCAGGGGAACATATGTTTATACATGCAAACATGCTTTAGGCATATTGTCCTCAAATTTACAAAATTGGCTACGTTACCTGCAGTATACATGCATCCAGAGCCACTGTTAAGTCTATCAAAGTCCTAATGAATAAAAAGCTCATGCTTATTCTAGGCCTACCATCAAAGGGTAGTTTTCATAGCCCCAAAGGTAGTTTATTAAATTATGACAACCTGGCATTCAACAGTGATTATCTAACATGACTGAAAGACTCCTGTAGTGCTCACAGAGGTGCAGGATAACAACCTGAAGTCATGAAGATGATCTGGAGAGAGTTGTAATAGTCCTATTTGAAGTCTGAAGAAACACTTGTCTTCCTTAGGCATGGTTGATGAGAAAAGCTTGGCTGAATGAATATAAAGCTCTCTTCGGTTGCTGTTGACTTAGTGATGGTCCTAGGCCTGTTGCATGACCACACTGCTGAATGCAAGGTGGTGCCTACACAAGTCACATGAGCCCGTGTGAATAAGTGAAACGTTATTCCCCCTAGATGCCCAATTTGATAAATTTATAAGCAGCGGTTTTATTTCTAACACTTTATTGTTTATTTAGTTCCTCTCAGCAAAAACAACACATGCTGTATAGTGTATATGCGCTGCTAATTTTTCCAGGTTACAGGAATAAATGCTTAACTGTTGTGTGAACTATGTCCCCCTTCAGTTCACCTAGCAAGCTGCAATCAGTGTCGTTTGTCGCCATCCCAGCCAACTGAACTCTTACTGCGGTCGCCTACATTTTTGTTCTTGTGTTTATTACATTGCTATTTTTGTTTGGTTTAGTATCCACTTTGATTTAATTTATTACTATAATGGGACTTTTAGGAGTATTAGAACCATATGAATTCTGAAGAATAATTGGAAAAAATAAAAATTTGAAAGAGCTCCTTTGCTTGCCCCAGTACGGAAATAGCAGCGAGAGAGAACACCTTGTCCTGAAATCTGATAGACACAACAGGCATCAAAACCTGAGGTTGACAAAATATTTTTAGTAGAAAACATTTCTCTATCAAAAAATTGTCAATTTGTTAGAAAAAAGGTGCCCCAAAACAAGAGTTTAAAAAAATAAATCTGACCTCATCTGTACTAGAATATCCTGGCATTATATTTTGTAATGACTTAACACTTAAAAAAAATGTAATCTAACATCTCAAATAGAATACAAATTATCAATTATAACAGTTGCCTTTGAGCAAGCCAAAAAATAATTATAATTTCAATTACTAAAACACCATCTGTAATACCAATCATCTATTAATGCTGTAATATACAAATAGTAAGAAATAATGTAAAACAAAAATCAAATCCAGAAAGCAAAACACATCAAAATAATAAAATATACTGAAAACAAAAAATTCAACCAAGATGAAAAATCTCAACTGTCCAGAACCAAATTCTGATTAAAATATTCTAAGTATTGCGTTGCAAAGTGACTTCAGAGAGTGGAAGATTGGATCTGTCTTAAGTGGCACTTACTGATTTGGCAACTATGCAGTAACTCTTGGCTTGTTCATTTTACTACATATGCACAGCATTTCCTTGCCAGACATGGACTCAGAACACTGAAATGATTTAAAACTTACTTTCACTTGTGTTAAGCACTGCATTCAAAATTGTTTCCTTTCTTAACAAGTTGCTATTACTCTGATTTTCACAATCAAGGGCATTCCCATTAAACCTGTCTGCACTGGTTTTGAGCCTTTCGCCCGTTGATGTGTGGTAAAATGCAACTGCACACACAGCAGTGATACGTAGTACGGACATCAGGGAAAACTGCAATATCCCATAAAACAAAGCACCAAGTCAAGTGCCCAAAGAATGAAGTGAAGCACTAGCCAGGCAGATATATTTTGAGTGTACATAGATTTAAAAGCAGAGAATTCCTTTCTTTTTTTTTTTTTACATCTTAACATGCTGCTTGAATGTCAACTGCTACATTTTAAATACCACAAGTCTCATTTAATCGCATTTTCTCCATAATGCGGAACAGTGCAATCAATCTGAGACATCATCTGTGAAACAGGAAAAAAACTAGAAGACTTCACAGATGGGGAAAAAGTTAGCTCAGGACACATCTGAATGTGTCTGCCTCCACGGCACAGACAGTAACGATCTTCAGAACAGCAACTAGGCTTAATTTGTGTGTTTCCCCTTTCAGGGGACAGGCTCGCCATGGGTACTTTCTCACTGCTCCAGCGCCATGCCAGCCCTGGTCACGCTCCCCAGGGAACCTGCAAGCAGCAGGTCAAACATACACTCCTGCCTTCCCCAGCCTGTGCCCCAGCTACAGGGCCTTTTACAGGCTTGGTGTCAACATGCTCTCTGCCCTCAGATAGCTTCTTAACCACCAATTGACTTCTACCTTGATGATAATTTTATTTAGACCCTATACAGCCAACATCTTCAGGTGCAAGGCCTAAGACAGCAAAAGTTACTTCTTCTGCCCCCTCCTCCAAATGGGAAAAATCATCTTATATCCTGTAATGCATCAAACTATATGACTGGAATAAAATACTTTTAAAAGTAAACATGCATCTACACAGATGTATATCTGATTAAACAGGTCATACGTGCTAGGTCAAGTCCAACACCTAGGAGGGTTTTTGCCCTCCAAAATGACTGACCATTGTGGACATACAGGCTGTTCCCACAGCCTGGGACCTGTGGGCACATTCCCAGGCCTCAGTACCTCACATGTCCAGGGTCTGAGGCTGGAGCCCACCTGGTGGGAGGTCCAGAAGCATCCCACCCCCTCCAGGGGAAGGGTCTCCCAGGCAGACTGGAAGGACATGCCGTGGTGTGGTCTAGCAGAGCCTGGAAAAGCAGTGCTCTGCAAGGAAACACCACCAGCCTCTACAGCCACACTCACTGAAACAACCAAGTCTGACATCAGCCTCTTTCATAGAAAAGACACATTAACAAGGGTCAGTTGTATCAGAAACTTTGAGGCACATGTACTACTTGCCTTTTTTTCATGCACCATTAATGGCCAGCACACACTCTCTTGGCAAGTAACACTTTTGGTTGTAATAAAGCCTATGGTGCCAAGCTTTCTAAATGGTCGTAAAGAGAGGGTGATTCCCAGAGGAGATGGCAGCTGCAGCATACAGCAGATGCCAGTGAAAATCTGTGTTCATCTGCCACCTCATCTTTCTGGCAGGACTCGAGTCAATTAACAAAATGCTATTGAAAAGAATATGTAAGCCTGCCATGTTTGTACATACATTCCTTATAGGGATCCGACTGGTTGTTCTCAACTTATGCTGATCTGGATTGAACAAAGCACAGGTCTTGCTTATTCACTTCTAAAGTAGACACTGTTTCTGATGGAAGACCAATCATCTCTGAAAAACAACAGTAATCTCATAACGATTGTCCAAATTTGGCATATTAGTACACAGAGATGCAGAGAAGTGCTCTACTGATCAACACCATTTTAATTTCTTGAGCTCTTTATAGCAGAATCAGAAGAAATAGTACAAGGCTATAGAAATACAGTGACTACATTACAGGATGTGAGGTCTACAACATACAGATTCAGTTTTGTAAAAGACAGTCCATGCTCTTACTCATTTGCAGAATAACAGCTTTGTGCAAGGGCAAGGCTCACCATTCTTTCATGGGTGATTCTCTGATACATTAGCAATTCAGAAAAACATGTGAAGTATGGAAGGCAGACTTTAAGCTATGTTTTATACGCTGCATAAAACACTGGATGTTTGCTGTAAGTTCTTCAGGGTTAAGAGGAGGCACAGAAAAGACAAATTTTCTGAATCCACCTAAACCAGCTTGATTACAGAAAGAATCTATAGCCAGAAATGTGTCTAAATTTAGCTTCTCTGGCTTTTTCCTCAGTGAAAGGACATTCACAAATACACTTTCATGAAAGTCTTCCTTTCTACACTCATACCTCTGACACCCAATATCCCATTGCTGTTCATTCATTTCCAAAACTGTAAACAAACAAAAAAATTTAAAAATCACAATACATATGTAACAAATATTGCAAGCATTTGTAAGTATTGCAAATATATTTCAAGTTACATTTGTAAGAACATTCTAGTCTGAGAAAGATGCTGAATTTGTTCTGAATAGCACAGGAGTTTGAGGATTCAAAACCACCATACAGGTAAGGAAGAGACTATTTTTCTTCACAGATACCTTTCTGCCCAGAGTAAAGAACAGTTCAACAGATGTTTAGAACACAACCTTCATTAACAATTCCTAAACTGAATTTTCATCACCAAAACTGCCCACACAATCCTAGAGAACTTGTGTTATTAACTGGGACTGTCTTTTAACAATACATAGCATCTGAACAATTAGAGATAGTCAGGTACTCTGCTGCTATGATGGTGTACCATCCACAAGGGGAAAATTCAAATACAGGAAGAGCAGTGTATTGAGAAATCAGAAGAACAGTGAAGCATTTGTAGGGCAATTAAAACTAAGCATACTGACAAGGCAGCCTGGTCAATGAAAAAATAAAACAAAAATACCCCCCAACAAAAACAAAACTAAGTCTTTCAAGTGCAGAATCCTTTTTTTACAAAATCAAGAAAACCAAAACCACACGCAACAAATTAAACCAACAACATAAAACCAATGAACCAACCCATCTACTTCATTTCTTGCCCGGGCAAATGCCTCTTTAGACATAACTACATAAGTCTGTCTTATATAGTCCCTGAAAGACAGAGCAATGTGTACCTGTGTATACAAGATCTAATCAAAATGACACCGAAAATCACAGGTCCCACTGGACTTATCTCTTCCTTCTAATCCCTTGTGAACACAAACCTAGATCTTGAAAAGGCTGGGTTTAGGGATAATGTTCTTATTAAATTTCTACAAGGAGTTAACCACCAACCAGAAATATTTTTCTTCCTTTACAACATGAGCCTGCTCACAAAATGCTATTAGTGGATCACAGCAGTCATAGTTACAATTGCATGAAGAGCAATCTGGAAATAGATTTCCAAAGATGATTTTAATACCTCAGTCAATAAAGTATACTATGTGCCTATGAGTGAAAGAAGTAGACGAGTTAGAATTGGAGTGGATTGAGGTTTGTGAGAAAATGAACATAAGGTAAGAATATAATCTATTAGAGTATTTCCTCTCAGTTCCTGGTAATGTTCATGAGTTTTCAGTCTCCTTGTCTAACATCTCTCCTTGTTGAAAATTGAGCACAGTCCTCATTTTACAGCTAATGACAATACCTCCTTCAGTGACCAAGCAATGGCAAGTAAATGATTCTTCCAGTCTCCCTTTTTCATAAACTGATGGATATTAGCTTTGCTCCTGCAATTGCAACTGTCAATCTCATCCCTCTCATAACACATTTCAATTATGGTTCTGCACCTCAACTTTTAAAAAGTAAACCTAAACTAATCAAGATAAAGAAAATTTCATCAACAATAATGAAATGTTCTTTAAATTTTCTTCTTAGCTTTTCCAGTTAACAATCCATTTTATAGGTCAATACATCAGAACCTAAATATTAGACCAAATACAACGATTCACAAGAAATCATAAGTTCTAAAATTGCTGTCCAAATGTGCTTGAGATACTTGATGCTCTTATCAGTTCTAACCGCTTTTTCCTTCTTAGAGTTTAATGGTGTATGTCAATGTTTTACATATTATCTTCAATTAAAAAAACCCCACAACTCAAAGCAGTTACTCAAATCCAATATCTGTGAATACCCACAATTTAGAATCCAGTGATTATTCTCCCTGACACTAAATTCACATTCAGTGAATACAAAGACCATAAATATTCTTAATTCATGCAAAGTGATAATTCCCCAACTGCTTTCCGATTTATACAAGTGCAAGAGACTATAAATGTATGAAACAAAATTCTTTTCTCCCTTATTGCAATATGACACAGCTCACCTCCTTAATTTTAAAACTACAATTGTTACTTGTGATGCATAAAGTCTACTGTTCACCCCTTCTATAGAAATGAACATGTTGTCTGTAAAAATGACAATAAAGATGCTCTTTTTACAGCCGCAAATCCCAAATCCAACTTTCTCAGTAAAAAGACTATGTACTGAGTTTTGCTATGTGCTGATGGACAGTGTGAGAAATATTTTGACCCAGCTATAATCCCATCTATCAGAAGTGTTGGGAGAGGAAATCATCTGACAACCTGCATAAGGCCAATCCTTCAGCCAATTTTTTCAGAAACTTGGTCACGGTAATTCACAACAGTCACTTCTTTTCCCGAAAGATTCTTGTTCAAATTGCAATCACTTAGCATGTCCTGCTATCAGCTTTCTTGCAGACACAATCCCATGCCTTAGTGGTATTTTGTAAATGCACTACTTGCTGAGCTGCTTGCTGACCAAACACCTCACCAACTTTTCAGCTGACTTTGGAACTTTATGTTCTTGACAGGACCCCGCACACACGACAGAAAACAGCCCTTCAGATTATAGTGATCCTATTCTCCATTACAAGAGCACAAAAGGCAATCTTTTACTTACCCACATTTCACATGAAATAAAAATATCACTGCCTGATGGCAGAGACACCTCAAAAGAACACAGAATTCAGTTAACTGTTACTAACTTTACTGCTAGCTTTGCTCTAAAAGTTAAACTTTCCTAAGGATGTTACATAACATGAATAATTCAGTAATTGAACTTATTTTTAACTGTGTTTACTTTTAATTGAACTACTGAGGTATTGAACTTACGGCTGTTGCCTTTAAGTGATTCATTACATTAATAACCTACATTCTAAAAAGTCTTTCCAAAACTTTCCCCTGCTTAGACGTGCTTTATAGTCTGTTTCTTCCAGATATGCACTGCACAGATAAATACCTTCACCCAGCACTAAATTCCAGCAGAACCAGCTTGCTTTCTCCAAGCTTTGGACAAGACCAGTGAAATACAAATGCCCTGTGGCCATGCACCTAAATAAAACCAGGCAGCGAGCGCACAGCCAGTGCCACTCCAAACATCAGCAGCACAGCTCAGCCAGACACTGTGGGCAGCTCAAGACCTCACAATTGTTGTCACAGATAGCATGAAAGGAGGAAAGGAAAGTCCTTCACTGACCTGCCCTCTTGCCCATGACATGCAGTGTGGGAACACTCCCCCACACCCTGATACACTTTCGAATCATTGTTTAAACCTCAGTAGAGCCAACTAGAATTTTTTTAGCAGAATGTTTTCCATGGTATTTTTACAATTTGATTAAAAGTGGCATTCCCTTGCCTGCCCATCAGTCTCCCTACCACCCTCTGAAATCTGCAGAGAGACTGAGGTTCTCTGCCTCTAAGTTCCTTCTCCCAGTGGACATAGAAAGTTTCCTTCTAAAAAGCTCTTATTTTGGCAATTTCAGAATGAAACACTGGAGTTCCCATTTCAGGGAAAACATCAAGATTTCACCTGACATGCAATATTTTCACTCAGGAATTTCCAGGGGGAAAAGAAGTTCCATGTTCTTTGGGTCTAATGCACACAGATAATTGGATATAGAATAATCCAGCTGAGTACTAAGAGAAATCAGAGGAACACAGAGATGAATGTTAAACTTACATTTCAAACTGTAAAGTGAGTGATTTTCTTCTTTTAATGACTGAGCAACTTGTTTTCTCCCGTCTCTGTTACCTCCCTTTCTTTTTTTGATGTAAAAAAAGTATTTCCCAATAAGATTATGAATATGCATGAAAAGGCAGCCCAGAACTAGGAAAAGGAAAAACCATGTTTTAATTTAAGAGAGAAACATTAGCAAATTGTTAACTATAAATTCACCTAGATGATATCTAGCAGTATCTTATCACAAGTATTACTGCTAGGCTCTATCTAGTTCTCCAAGTCTATTTTAAGCCAGCATTATGATGAGATTAGTTAGCATGCAGCATCCCTAAAAATGCCACATCATCAGGATCATATAACTCTTCTTTTCTGCATAGAAAAGTCCCTCTAACTGATTCTTGTAAAATCTTATATTCTCTGGGAACATTGTTAGAAGCTGTAAAAACTCACCTTTCTCTTAGACGAGCATGCTTCTTAAAGGCAACTTTCTATGTTTGGAAATTCTCTGTAAAGGTTGCCATGGTGATTAATTTTAAAAGTGTAATTCTCCCCTTTTAAAGTTTTTTCTTTAAAGAAGAAATGCTCCATAATAGGGACCAGTCTTCAGCAAGGCAAATGGGAATGAAAATCCCATTTTAATCTCGTCAATCAAAGAACACAGCCTCTGTGTAACTGAAACTTCAGCAGAGACATTTGCAGAAAATTATTGGAAATATCTATTTTTACTTAAAATCAAAAGAAAGACATCCATGGGAGAAAGATTCAAGGGACATCTTCCAGTGATCAGGTTGCAGTCAGCAGGCCAGGTTATACTAGTGAAAGGAAGGAGAAAAGGTAAGGTGGGAATAGTAGTGGTAGATGGAGCTCAGCAGAAAAAACAGCAGACTCAGATGATACGTGTCATCACATGGCAAGAGAGAACTTCATTCCCAAAGAAAGAGTTTAGGACCCAAAGGACATTAATGAACAGCTCTTTACCCACGGCATCTTCAGTTTCCTTTCCATGGCTCAAGATGCAATTTCACATGGATGTCTCCATCTATTGACTTCTATTCTGCACATAGCTGCACTGAACTACATTAAACCTTGCTTTCCACACAACTGTGTTAGCTGCCAGGGAGCAGACAAATGCACAGCTCTGTTCCTGCAGCGAGAGATGGAAAAGTACCATTTCTTCTCTAAAAAAACCATAGTGTTCAACATTACGTCATGCAACTTGTCAATGCATAAGCCGCCACTGCAGAAATAACAGCAAGTGTTGTGCCAGTTCAACACCCAGGCAATTTATGACTTTCCTATTCACATAAAGATCACTACTGTGAGACAACTGCATTATTCATCATGTGTCTAATATTTTATTTCTCTAGACAGAAGTATCTATACAAGCACAATTAAAGCATCTGACAGAGTTGATTTTAATACAAACAATCAAATTTGTTTCAGAGACCTGCTTGACCTTAAAGCTATACAGTTTACAGGAAGAGAAGGAAAACATGCTGAGAATCCTGTGGTGCAGTGTCTGAATACCACTCATTTTACCTTGAATGACTACCCAAGACAGACCATTTACTTGATCTGCTACCACATCAGTCCTGGTAACCCTAAGTTAGTTAAAATAATTCAGAGCTAAGTAGTCCTAAGTTAAAACAGACAAGGTCATGATGATAATGAAATGAATCACCTTCTTAAAAATGGCAGAACACACACATAATTACTGCTGCAGCTCTGTCATTACCATGAAGTTTAATAAATCCATATGCTTCATATTTACCCATTATGGCTTCAAGGGGAAAAAACCCATGATCTGCATGGCATCAGAGTTACAGGTATGAACACAATGAGACTTGGGTAGGACATAGTCATCATCTTGTTCCCTGGCCCTCAGAGCAGCAATGCTTGTCTTAAATTACTGGTCCCCATGCCTAATTTGCCTCCTCTCATAGGGAAGGATCACACCTATCAGCAACTCCCTGCTCCCTAAAGGAAGTCCAGTTTGTACAAGTCCCAGGGAACTGTATTTTGCAGCACACACAGTTTAAGCAATGAAAAACCCATTTGCTGAGCAAGAAAAAAAAATTGCAGTCCAACGTGCAAACAGATAAACTGGTACGAGTATTTCAAGGTTATCTATGTTGTTACCAGGTAAGTTCATTCTTTTACGCACTAATTTTTATAGAGAAAGTAAATAGATGAAATCACAACTATTCTTCATACTCAGTCATGAATAAGGGTCTTTTTAAGAACTATAGAGACAAACCACACTGCAGAAACCCAACCTTAGGACTTCCTAAATCTCCTTAGAGACTGACGGTTTCCAGTGTTCCTCTACATTTTTTGGGGAAATAAGCCATTAGTCTTCAAGATTATTTAAGACTGATAAGAAAAAGCAACATTTCCCAGCATCAGTCTTGGGAGAGGCAGCAGGATAGAGATTAGACATAACAAGAAAAACCCCCATCCCTAGTGCTATCTTCCTACTGTGATTTTCAAAGAGATTTTTGCTCCTAGCCCTGAAATCATATACACAGCTTTCAGCTCAGTAAAAATAAAAAATAAATACAGAAACATGTTGTCAAAAGGTCATTTCAGGAGTACACAGTCACACAACAGAAGCAGAACTACAGATATAACAAGCACCAGACTTCTAAATTCTACAAAGCCCTAGAAACAAACAGGTTGAGATCTGTGAACACCCCACAGGTATTTGAAATATTAACTCCTTCAAATTGCAAGAGGTGGCACATTTCCAGAAGTTGCTTGTCTGAAAAAGAACATTGCTCCTTTTTCTTCTTGATGAAGATTATACTTGTCCCAGGAAGCCCCAGAAGAGCTTTTCAGAGAGATCATCAGCAACCCCATGCTACTACCATCATATGCTCTTAAATTCCAGACACGCACAGTACCCTTGCTGGGCTCAGAACATGTGGAACTAGGAAAGAAATGCCAAAAGGGAGATAAAGGACTCCAGCCACTACTCAGCTTTGCTACTCATCGCCAAAGACCAACTTCTGTGTTCTTGATTTAAAGATACAAATGTTCATACCAGACGTCAAAAGCACCGTATGTCACTGGAAGAGACTGAGGTGAGATGGCGAGGGGCATTATGTATTGTTAATATCTCTGTAACCATTTTCAGTGGTCTAAAAAGCCATTCAGCCCCTGCCTGCTGATTCCAAATATGAAAGTCAAACTGCACCAGGGAACAGAGAAGTTGCTGGAGATCTCCATGCTGCACCTTTTAGTTCAGAACAAAGCTGAGAATGACCAGGGCTAAATCACTCCGTGGTGCGTCTTTGAAAGCTGAGACAACATTGTGTTCTGGAGCAAGCAAAGTTAACCAAGAATAGTAATTAGACATAATTCTCATACTTCGTATATTTCCCTTTCTCTATTTCCTTTCCTCTGACTGGCATTTTCCTTAGGCTATGACCTGCTTCTCATTTACTTAACTTGAGCAAATTGCAGAACAGTGTCTTCCTAAGCAGAGTGTGTGTGGAATTGCTTTGGAAACACCACTGCTTAGAAGGGGTATAAGCAAGGTGGGAACTAGTCCAAGTATGGTCAATTAAAAACCAGCAAAACCTGTTCCAGCCACTTTATCTGAAAGGCAACAGCAAGCCTGCAACAGGCATCAGATGATACACAAATTCCAAAAACACAGCTTGCAGACAAAGCACTCTGAAGTGTATTGATGGTCCAGAAAGCTGCATTAGCTGGCAGTGAAGAGGAGTGAAAGAGAACGCAGGATTTACCCGCTGGCCTGGGACTCCCACAAGTCTGGGGGAGTCCATGTTTTGGCATGCACTAGAATAAGTACATTAAAAATGAACAAACACATTCTGTGTAGTTATCCTCTATTTTTAATGGGTTTTATAAATAATAATGGCCAGAAAGATTTCATTTAGATCTTAAAAGACAACAGTGCCTGTTAGAATTAACAGACAAAGACACATAGAGGGAATATCTGAAGATTATAAAAGCAATTAAGTATCTGGTAGCTATCTGTTTTTGAAAGTAAACAAAAACTGAGTGTTGGCCTTTTGGTCCTTCACTAGGATGGTATCAGCATTCAGAACAAGTGGACAATACATGAACATACTGTGAAATATGCTAGTTAGGAAGGAGAGCACAACTGGCTAATTCTTGACACTGTGAAAGAAAAGGATCCCATAAATATCTCCTAGAGTTGGAAGTGTGTTTTTCAGCTAAGTCAATAGCAAATTAATCAAATAAACCAAAAGAATGTTGCAGATTTAGCTGAACCTTCTCCTCCAGCACCCTTGTTCAAGCTGCCAATGCTTCCCTTGGGGCTTCACCAACATGTTACAACCAGGTCCTTGCACCAAAAAGGGCAATTCAAGGGATCCCAGCACATAAAGGAGGGGAGAATGGCACCTGGGGACAGGTGGTTGGGGAACCAGAGGTCTCTGGACCACCACAGGTAGACACATGACAACTCAGAATTGTCTTATGATCTCCCTTCCTTTCTAAAAAACACATCTGTGGTCTTCCCAGGAGCTTGTTCATCTGGAAATGAAAGAAGTAAATGAAGACAGAACTGCTGAGTACAGTGCCCAAAACATTTGGATACATAGTAAAAGTTCTGGACAATTCTTGGTCTTGCACAGAATGGGAATAAAAAGAGATACTGGACTGTTTTACCCTCCTCTCAAAAACAGGGGAAGACTCATCATGAGGAATAGAGACTTTCATTATAAACTTGGAAATTCCATGTTATAGGTAATCTTGGAAACATACAGGAATCTTTTAACTAGAGATAAAACTTCTGGACGTTTCCATCTTACAAGACGACACTGCAGAGACACAAATCTAAACAGAAAAATATGCTTCCAGGTAAGAAGGCCAGCTGAGCTACTGTGGGACTGATTCAAAATGAGGAGTGCTAGTAGCACAGAACAAGGAGATCAGACTTAAACTAACAGAATCCAGAAATGGGAAAAAATGAATGAATTTACCTGTGAAGGGAGAAAAAAATGCAGCTTCTTCCCTCAGTGCCTTTCCCATTAGCACTGGGCAGTGTGACTGGTCAACCTCTTCCTTTCCAATCCAGTCCTAACCCATCATTTCTAGATGAGAATGTGCTGCTGTGTGAATATAGAAAGTGACTCAGTATTTTGCACTACCAGAACAAGCTGCCAGCAATTCAGCTGCTAAATTTGCAACTTTGCTATTAGATCAATATCACCAATTCCGTTCCAGCTGATGGGGGAGTCACTGCAATGTAATATCCTGCAGCACTGTTAAGTGGCACCATTAGACTGAAGAATTGTGGTCAAGTGCTATTAATATGCCATAGAAGCAATCCGTGACTGCTACACAAATGGATGGCCCTTACGATATCCACGAAAGGGCAGAAATTGCCATTCAGAGTCTGTGGAAGTAGACATAAGGGACAGCCTCCATACTGCATGGCAGAAGTGCAAGGTAAGCCAAGGTCTGAGAGCAGTTTCAGGAGATGACAGCAACATGGTGCTCCCAAGGTGCTGGATCCTTAGAACTCAAGCAGCAAGACCTCCATTTTCTCTCTATGCAGCCCCACGCTTCCCAAAACACTTGATTTTGCTAACCACAATGCAATCATTAAAAAAAAAAAAGTAACTAGACTGAATAGATGCAATCACTCCTACTAACAGTCAGCAGCCTGGTTTCAGGTAGGAAGCCTTCAGACAGAAAGCCTTCACAGGCCTAAAACCATGGACCAAAGCATGAAAAATAAATTCCTATTTAGTGCCTGTCAAAGACACAAAACCCCATGTACCCTTGGGCAGAACTACCACTTGCTGTGGCATTGAGAAGTCCCATCGTAATGAAGATGATTTCCTCAGTATATTGGACAAAAAGGTCATATGTACTGTCAACTTGACCTGCTGCAAACACCAGCCAGAGCCTGGAGGTGAAGTGTAAACTGAACCAAGTGTCAATGCTTCAGCAAGGACGCTGTTGTAGGAGAAACAGAGCTGAGGCAGAGACAATCCAGGAACATGATATTAAATTGTTATTGTTAACAAGTACTTGGAACAGAACACAAAGGGGGAGTGGCCCTGTCTACCCTTCAAATGTCAAATATCTGAGGATATCTGAAAGATTCCAGCTGAGTCATCCAGGAAATGCTCAGATCAAGGACCCAAGCAGCAACCAGTTATACCTCCATATCCCTAGCAGAGCCTCAGGGTGCTCAAGGCTGCTGGCACATGCCAGTGAACAGTGGGGATGGTCCAAGACCCTTGTCTGTGTAAGTAAAGAAATAAGCAAAGCACTAATTCTAGTATATTACTTTGATACCAATGAAGAGCTCGTCCATGAGCTAGCCAGAACTGCACCACTGTGCCGGGGAGGTCAACCACAGCAGCCTCAGCACAGCGCCAGTTGCTCAGCATACACGACAGCAGTCCTGACAATACAGAAGGCATTATACAGAGACTGAAAACACCTTGCTCACTGTTGCCAGCAGAAATAGCAAACATCATGTAATCTCTACATTGTCACACCAATAGTTCTTTTGAACAGTAATTGAAGACTTCAGTCTCTGTCAATAACTTAATATTCCTCTCTGTAGGCTAAAGGTCATCTGGAAAAAAGGTGAAAAGGACATCACTACAAGCACTCAGATATTATTCACACTGCATGACTAAGCAGATTAAAGGGAAAAATGTACCTCCTGCATCTATCTCCTCCCGGCAGCTAAGAGATGGGGTCCCACTTCAAGACTAAATTTTGTCTGAGGGGACTTCTGCACTGTTCCAGCAGAATTAAGGAATGACATCCTGAGAGGAACAGCACTACACATGAAAGGACAGAGAAAATCAAAGTAGTACATCAGGTTACCAGTCCTGGGACATGAAATATGCCCATATCATACAGTCCAAGTTGAGAAGCAGAGTAGAAGAGGGATTTCAACAATCTGGGAGAAAACAGAGAGAGACTCTTCTCTTTCAGTGGCAGGAAGCATGTAATCACACATCAGATGACTCCTCTGAATTCTGAAGCCTGGGCTATGCAGAGGCATTATGATCCTTTGGCTAGCATTATCATATGTACACAGAAGCAGCTATTGTACTATCCAACACACCACCTTCAAAAGACAAGCCAACGTACAACACACTAGAATAAAGCACTTCGACCCTCAAGCAGAAACTTATACAGACATCATCTTCACCTGGATATTCAGCAACAGAAAGAGCTCAGTGTCAAAGGCAAGTAGGAAGGAATCACTATTTTGTAAAGCTGGACAGCTCCACTGGAAACTCCTAGGAACAGCACAGCACCGTCCAGAGAAGTAAGGCTGTTTGCAGGCAGAGTGGTATGCTAAGCTGTGAAGCACACGCCACTGCAACAGCCAAGAAAGTACCACTTGAATAGACAGACTGTTACAACAAGAGAGGAAAGGCCAGAGGCCACTACACACAGAAGTGCCAGTCCAAGAACAGTTGTCAGGTAGCCATAGAACAGAAAGAGCAATACTCTTAAAAAGCAGCAACTGCAGCACTGGGAGACAGCTACTGGTGCAGCAAAATGATGGAGGCAAAAACAAAGACAACTGCAAAGGAGCTGCACAGTAGCTGCACCACATCTCCATCAGGTAAACTTAGAGCCAGCCTTCAGCTTGTCCAATGCCAGCAATTCAGCCCCACAGAGGCCCAGTGGGAAGTTGGGCCATGCAACCTGGCATAGAAACTCTGAAATAACAGAAGGAATTTTACTATTTCCTTTCAAGACAAACTAGAAGCAAGAGTTCACTGAGAGCTTATTTAAAGGAATTTGAAGCCTAGCAGATAGTCTGGGCTGATAGGCAAAGCACTAGCAACCTCTGGCCTCAACAAAAGAGCACACATTTGGAAAAAAACAAACCAAATGCACCCTGCAATGCCAAATATGGAAATAGAAACATGTAGCAACCTGGATAATACTTGGAGGAAGGAATAGCTCTTACAGAGAAAGCAGGTTGAGGTCTGGTCAGTCTACATATGTCTGCATGGCTAGCACTGTAGCTATGCTTCCAAACACCTCTACAAATAGCTAATTCAGGGACATGTTGTTACACAACTCACAACACACAGCTGGTTTTGATTTCCTTCCTGGGAAAGATTAAAACATTATTTCTGCATACTCAATACAAGGAATATTGAAGTTATTAAAAAAAAGCTTAATTTTTCCGAAAGAGTGGGGCTCCCCTTCAACGTTCCACTTCTGTAATTAGTCACTTAGAATTTTTATTTTATTGAAAACATGAGGAGGAAAAATTAGAACTATAGAGAACTATTTTCCTGCTTTTACGTTTGCTAATGCATTATCAAGCACAACAAAAAGTATGTAATCTACCTTAAACTTTATTCATGTATCCAGCATTTCTGGAGCTATGATGGTTTTATACTAAATACAGCAACATGTAACAACAGAGAGTAAGAATACACTTTCTCATATTAAATATTAAAATTATTATTAATAATACTACACAACATTGCAAAGTTAAAAACAGGTGTAGATCCCAGTAACCACAGATTCTCTTCACCAGGTTTACCTGGAATCACAAGAAACAGAACACTTACTGCAAAACTACTTAGTAAACAATAAGAGACACAACAATGATGAAGGTGAATATCTGAATTGTGTCTCACACATCTCCCTATGAAAGTCACCCACCTTTAAGCCAAGAGGGGGAGATCCCCTCCCCACAAACAGGGGGGAATCTCAAGTAAAAACAAAACCCCTGGCAATTATCTTACATTTTGATAAGAAAATTCACTTGTCTAAGAGCTCATTTCTCATTCCGGAAGAGTTGTTTTCCTCCACAGTTATGCCATAAGCAATGTTACACCATCATAGATCATGTAGCACCACTGACACACTGTAATTTGCTCTGAATGCAGACATTTATGACTCCACACTGACCTACTTCATGCTAATAGTATAATAATGTTGACCTATAGTTTTTACGAGGAAGAAAGTAGTAAATCATGGGTAAATTATCATTGCACCAAGCAACCACATTCCCCAGAAAAGGCTCTGCTCCTGCTGTTAACAGTGCCACCTCCTGTTAACCATCCCATCCCCATGTAATTAAAAGCATCATTCTAGGGGTCTCACTGACCACTACTGACAAGAAATAAGCCATCATGCATAGCAGAGGCACCGCAAGTTGCTGCTGACAGCATTGCGCAGCCCTGGCTCCAGACCAACACCATCCCCAACATGACCTTGGGCTAGGCCAAGGGAGGGCCAAACCAGTCCCAAAATGAGGAGAGTTACAGGCTGTTGCTCTGCTGCTGCCCAGGGGATGAAGGGGTGGAGTGACCACCTCATTTCTGAGAGAACATCCTACCTCAATTGCTGCTGCTTCATGTCCCCTTCTCTTGCCGACAGGCTGCCTTCCCAGGTCTCTGGCACAAGCACAGAACAGCCAGGCTGGCTGCTCCCTCTGGCAGCCCCCAGTAGTGCCCAGGTACCTCTGCCAGGAGCCAGCCCTGCCCTCCTGGCACTCAGGCCCTAGTTCCATGCAACTTCAGCCCATGCTGAATCACCTCTGTGACTACTAGGTTTCACCAGCAGCTCCCCCCCTTGGGACCCTGCCACCCTTTCCCCACCCAATCTCATCTGTCACTCAAAGATTTCCCTTCTTTTTTAAAAGTCCCCCATTTCACTTATTCTCTCTCTCCTTTCAGTTCCCTTATAATGTACTTTCCTCCATTTCCTCTACTTTTGATCTTTTAAGTAAATCTGGTTTCATTTGTTTGACTGCATACAATGTCTTTGCAGGGCTATTTTCTATACTGTACAATGCCTCGGTTATTTAATTCTCTAAAGCCTTATGAAGATGGTTTATTTACAGGACATCATATAATTATAGGAAGGTTTTTAGATTACACTGGAAATTAAATTGTCATTGTGAAAGTAGCACTGAAATATGCTCTGGATTTAATCCACTATTTAAGTCTTGCATCTAGGTACAAACACCACCTAAATGCCAAAAACACGAATGTAGTTTTCACAGTAAAAAGTTACTCCCAAACAAAAACATCTTCACATAATTGCATACACTGAAATTATCTATTAATTACTTTTAAAATCAGTATTCAGAAAAATTGTTCCAGCAGGTGGTAAACATATGTCATTCATAAATATTTCAGTATGCCAAATGATGTTTAGGTATAGTATTTAATGCAAGTAAACCCTTGCTTCTCCTCTAACAGCTGAGAAATAGCACAGCTGGGACTGGTATAAGGCAGGACAAAAGTCTGTCCTCCAGGGTGTGTGGCTCACACTGACAGCACTGTCCTGCTCTCCTGGCATACAGGGAAATCCTTATGTAGTAAAATCATGTGCAGCATATTTCCAGCCCAGGCTGCAACAGAAAACACATAAGATCAGAGACCACCATTATTTTCTTTCCAGTGTGTTCCTTTTGGCTATAGTCGGTAAATTAATTTCTCCACCAGAATACTCTCCACAACCACAGAAAACAGGTATGGATAAAAGGATTAATGTAATACACCTTTATAGATTCCAGCTGCCTGACTCTAGGATTTCTGTGCCAACACTCTCATTCTGGTTACCACCTTACACTGGGTGAAAGATACAAATGCAAACTTCAATATATTTTTGTGGACAAGGACTTCACTGCAGTTTATGGTTTAAGTTTAGGCCTACAGGTTGATGTATGTTGCATACCAGCTTGTGTCTGGGATTGCCTAATGCATCAGTTATTCTAGTAGGCCAGATATCTGGAATTCAGTGCAGACTCCTCATTCAAACACAAACTTCCACTTGGGATTTTAAGGCAAAGGTTTCCCTGGTATCCTCACAGTAAGGCTAAAATTCTTATTTAAAATGCAAAAGAAATTAAACCCCAAGAAAAATAAACTTGCTGTGAAGTACTTCTAGAAGTAGTTATAGCTGACTTAGCACATTGCTTCTTGCAAATAATTAAAAATACTTCACCTAATATATACCTAATTTGGGGACTATCTACTTTGAATTCCAAGTACCATCATGCTACCCATTAACTTCCCTTTGTTGGGTTCCATTAGAGATTTAGTCTTTTCTAGTTTTGCCTTATCTAAATAATTCTTTATCATGTGGAAATGTTGCTGCATTGGTGTTCACCGTACACAGAGACTTTCAGTTTTCTCTCTGAACTGCAGTGTCTGCTCTCTTTCCTGCTTCCCCATGTCCATGTAACAGCCTCTGCCATCCAGTTATGACTAATCTCCTGTTTCTTAACTGTTCTTTGCCTCAAAGTACCTTGGAAATATGTATTTTTGATTTGCCCTTTAACTGTGAGCCTCGTCTCTTTCTTAGAAAAGCAATCCTGGATCAACAAGGCATCAAACAAATTTTGATGGCTTTCATTCATGGCTACCACACTTCATGTCTTCTCTGTTCAGTTAATTCCCAGGGGCTGAGACTGCACCTCACTTATTTTTCAGCAAAATGCCATAGCAGTCTCTAGTATTACAAACAGAAATCGTATAAGTCTCTTACGACCAACTAAAATGTCTCATAGTCATTGCTTGAATTAGTAACATTTAAGGTATTATAATGTTATACATGGTAATGTATATAATTATCATACAATTCCCTGACTGTGCTGTTCCAGAGAACCCCAACCACAACATGCTTGAAGATAACTCCTGAATCAAACAAGTGCAGAAGTTTGCAAAACTGGCTTCCAGAGAAAATTTGCAATAGTATATTTCTTTAAGAAAGCAATACAAGGCCCAGCTGGTAGTAAAAGAAAGAAAATTACTAGAGTATGGAACTCGCCTATTAGAAGTCCCTGTCTACCCATAGGAAATTAATCAGAATGCCAAAGTGAGTGCGCAGAACAAGGATTTTTCTCCTTGTCTACATATGTACTTTTATATATATTTGAAAAAACCCACATATATAGTAATACTTATGATGACTGATGACTTGTTAAATATATACAGTAGTAGTCATAGTTGCCATCTCTACAAAATACAGTCATAATGATATTCTAACTCTAACAACATTAACATTCCTGATTTCCCTAGGGAACAGTATGGCAAGAAGGAAGATCTTCCAGGCTTTGGTAAAATGTAGTAATATTGCATAATTCCCCCAGGGCAATCTGTTTCAAATAAAAAAAAAAAAAAAGTTGCAAAAATAATGACAAGAAAGGTAGAGCAACACTTCCAAACAAAGTTACACAGGATAGCAGAGCTGAAGATTACTTATTAGGTTGTTAACTGGGGTTGGTACTTGGCAAAGCAGACCATTTCTAATCACATGGGTACATTCAGCACACAGCTGTTGAGCAACCAACTGCAACAAAAGTAAGTTCAAAGCAGAAAAACACGCAGTGTGTAAGTCAGCTCACCTAAGCTAATAAAAAGTATAACGACTAAGAGAAGTCAGGGAGGCAAGCGGACAGGCCAAGTGAATAAAGCAAAGCTTTGGCTGAACCACTGCCCTGCAGAGATGTGCAGGATGGGTCTGAAGCATATGCTGCAAGACAGAAAGCAACACCACTATGGGCCACAGATAACAGAAATACTGCAGTCTGCCAAAAACCACAGAACTAGAGAGTGCATTTAGAAGGACCACTGTGAAAACTTGTCAGGATCCCACGTTTCCACAACAGCAACTCTTCATTCACACATCGAAAACACAACAGCAAATCTAACATTAGCATGTTTGATAATGCAGCGCCTTAGTGATTCTTTATCTTTCACTTCAAAATGAACCTTTCAGTCTCAGTTTTACTTTGATGGTCACATATCTGATTTATTTCTTAATCCCATTTCCTGCTTTTTTAATGGTGAGCTAGTTAGCAATTAAACAACCAATGAATCAGCTACTACATTCTGTAGCCAAGATAGCTCATTACTTATTATCAAAATACATTTTCTCTGTGAGGAAGTCATGAAAGAGGTTGGTCTTTTGTGTCTTCTGTTTCTAGCAAACTCCCAAATTATACTGACTTTTAATTGTGTTTGCAGTCATACTGCACCATGAACTTCTTTTTCACATTTATATAATAGAAATATGCTTTCCTCTTTAGAATAAACCAAGGGGAATGTATCTATCTACACATTAGAGGTGAATGAGATGAAAGGTGTAAAATGCCAAGAAATTAAGTGACCACAGAAATACTAATTTTAGTGTTAAACAACTAAGCCTCTGTCAGTCTCATGGTTACCTGGTTCCTGTCCTACCACAATGGTGAACATTATCCATCCACATTATATTGCATTACATTTTTCATTTGTCCTTCATTTTAACCCATGAAAGTTGCAATATCAGTATAATAATGTCTGCAAAGCTCCCAAGTACATCACATGCATGATACTAGTCACATGTGGAGCAATTGAACACTCCATATTTTTACAGGAACCTGGTAAAAACATGCAAAGCCCTTGAAGATACTGTGATATCTCACAGTATGTGTGTTATGACTCAGCAAATCTACAGTTATCTTATTTTTCTTTGCTTTGGACTGTGAAAGTCCAGGTTAATCTAGCTGAATGTCAAACTGTCATCATGAAAATTGTATCTTAACAAATCCACATTTTTCCAGCATAAAACACACATAATAGCTGTCTTACTATACATTAACTTTTTATTATTATTTATCTGAAATCACTTTAGCCTATGACCTTTACTTTAAAAAAAGTTCTCCAAAATTTCTGTCTTTTAGTGTTTTCTTTGACTTACAGATGTAGGATTTGAAGTGACATAATAAAAAGCCACTCATTTGGTACTAAAGAATCTGGGAAGAGAGATCATTTTTGTATGACATCCTTTCTCGAGCACATCATATTCTCTAGCACAATTGTACCTACTGTAGATAGAACAAAAATAACTATCCACAAATCCTTTGAAACAAGGTTCAAATTTTCTTGTGAAAAATAGTTTCCTGGAGGCAATTAAACACAATGAACTAATAGAGCCTTCTTCAGTCATCAGTTGTCTCAGAGAGGAAGATTCATTTTACTTTGACTACAGTGATTTTGACTACATAATTACCACCTGGATTGCCTCTAGCATGATACTGCTATACAGTTCTTGAAAGTATCAGTGTATTGCTTATCTAATTCTATGCATGTTATAAAACTTTCCTTTTGATTCATAATAGCAAGCCAGAGTTAACTGCAGATACTGAGCCTATACAAGAGCTGAAGGCAGGGAAGAGACAGCAAGTGAGCTCATCTGTTTTCTCAGCAGATCTAAATTAAAAGTCATTGCACTTTGTCATTTACCACCTTATATCCTTAGAATCCATCCCCCTTGTCTAAAGAAAACAAGTATTGCTAGTAATTGTGCTTAAGCCTGTTCAGTTTTACAGAGGGTATGCTACAACCAGCTTTTATTGGATGATGACCTTTTTGAAATTGTCAGTTAAAATACTCACTCTAAACCATACAAGCCCTTTCGAAACGCTGTACTTTAGCAACAAGATGTGAGTGACTGTGGGTGCAGCCGAGCTCCCACTGAGATGTTCCAGTATAATACTTCAGGAAGACACAATTTCTTAGCCCACAGCTAAGATGTAGCAAGAGACATTTAAGAAGTAAGGCATAAAAAAGATCAACCTCATTATGTGAAATGAGGTTACATAGTAACCGAAATGAGGTTACATAGTAACCAGAGCTCTTTTAAAGTGTTACCTGGAGGCATGTGTCCTAAAGAAGTCCCATATGGAGCCTTGGGAACCTGAAACATTAGCTAGAATTGGCCCTAATCCTAACAGACATAAAGCCTCCCAAGAACCACAAGCATACAACATTCTGGATTCAAAAGCCCATAGCTTAGCCTAATGTAAAGCTGCTCTGCACCATCAGACAATGCTCTGAGACCTTGCTCACTTAACAGAAGAAGGTAACTCCTGTACTGACATTAAAAGGGTGCCCAAAACCTGGTGCCATAATGCCCTCAACAGCACCAGGTGGGGCAATGCCTGTGTTGAGCCACCTCACTGCAGAGATCTGCAGATGACTTGTCTTTGCAAGGAAGTACACACCCTTCTTCAGCAGGGCAAGCATCACAGCAACATGGGAAACAGTGGAAAGCAGCTTGCAAGCTCACCCAGCCTCTTCCCTACCTTCTGTATCCAGAGATGCATGACTCAAGACACTTTAACCCACCTGGAAAGCTTCCAGGGGAAATTACAGAGATTCCTGCCCCTTTCCAGGCAGTCTCCTCCAATATCTTACTCTCCTCACAATTAGAGCTTTGGACATTAAGGAAAGCTTTCTTTTGCTGCAGGTTAAGGTCCTTCTCCTTGATCTACTCGCTGTGAACACACAGAACAGACTATTCCTTTCCTGTCTGCCACCACCAGTTATGATGGGACATAACTGAAGGGACAAACACACACTCTGTCTTTGCTGGCCTGAGTACCAACAGCTTCTTGGCTGTACTCTTGCACACCTTGTTTTCCAGGTCTTGACTGATCTTTCTGCCCCCTCCCAAAATACATTTCTCCATCTTTTCCACCTATTCCTAGAAGGCTACTGCCCCAAACCAGGCAAAATACTACAGCTGAGTGAGATCTTCCTTGTGCCAGCAAGAGAAGGAGGATTTCTCCAGGCATATTCCAGACAGCTATCCTCCTCCTACATCCCGGTATGTTGCCTGTTTTGCAGCAGTACAACATTATTGGCTCACACTCAGTTTTTGTATCACTGTAATCCCCCATCCCCAGATCTTCCAGAAAAAAGCTAGTTCTTGTTCCCCATCCTCCACTGTTGCGGCTAATATTTTTCTGCCTCAGTGTGGTCATCCCAAGCAAATAGCATCCCATTTTTTTCCCAGACCATTTTTCCAGTTTATCATGGCCATTTTGAGTTTGATTCCTGCCCTTCACCACATCTGCAGCACATTGAGTATGTTTGCACATAGATTATGATATACTCTGACAGGTTTGTGCTGTCACTTCAGCTTCTAAAAAAAATATTCTATAGTACCAAACACCAGGGTAATCTCCCTAAAAAGTCCTGACTACACAGCCTTTCAAGGTAACTAGTTTAACATCTATCCTGTGCCTTTTTTTTTTTCAAAACAATGTTGTTCCCATCTTGTAAGAGTTTCATGAGTCTCAAAGCTTCATTAGTTTGCAAATGAGAGCATCATTAAAACCTTTGTCTAAAACCATCACCAAAGCCAAGAAATGTGCTAACTACTATTTCTCCTATATCCAGAAAATATGTTGCTCTGTCACAGGAGAAAAAAAATCAGATGGGTTTCTCAGAATTTCCTGACATAATCTGATGGCTGCTGCTCATTTCCTTGTTATTTTCTAAGTATTTATCAAGAGTTTACTTGCCTAGTAACTATGCTGGTTTTAGTTGGGACAGAGTTAATTTTCTTCATAGTAGCTAGTATGAGGCTGTGTTTTGGATTTGTGCTGAGAAGAATATTGATAACACTAATGGTTTTAGTTGTCACTAAGGAATGTTTATTCCAAGTCAAGGACTTTTTCAGTTTCTGATACTGCACCCATGTTACCAGCTTCTTAAGAAGCTGGGAGGGGACACAGCCCAGACAGCTGACCCAAACTGGCCAGAATAGTATTTCATTCCACAGAACATCATGTTCAATGTGTGAGTTGGGGGTGAGACAAGGGTCACACACCCTCTCAATTGCTGGGGCTCGCTCTGGCACAATCTCTCTCTGGCTGTCCTGATCTGGCTCTTGCTACCTGGGACCTGTCTGTGGGTTGTAAGCTGTTGCATCATTTGTTTTACTTTCCATTATTTTCATTGCATATTAGCAGCAATAGTGGTAGTACTGTTTCCACTGCGTATTTTCAGCGGTAACACTAGTATTATTAGGATTACTAGTATTATTGGTATTGTTAGTATTGTAGCTGTTTGGTACTTAGCTGCTGGCTGGATTAAACAACAACAGTAACTTTTCCCAGGTTTTTTTTAGGTATTAATGCTAAACAAGCTAGTTAACAATTTTGTGGCTCTCACTTTCCTTCCTCCGTAAAGATGCTATTTCCCCCCCCTGCCCAGAAAAAGTCCTGTACTGTGTTGATGGACCATAATTCCTCTTTAACACATTAAGGTCAAATTAGCTCCTCTGCCTGTACTGGCAAGCTGTCTTGCCAGTATTGTGCTGTCCCTCTCATTACCCTGAATAGGTCTTTTTAAGCCAACCTCTCCCTTTCTGTTCTTCCTGCCTTTGAAAAACATCTCTTTGCTAGTTGCTTAAAATGTAGCCCCTTCCTACTAGGGCTCCACACTGGAAGGCTGCCTGGTTTGAAACATCTCAAAAAGCAGCAGACAGCTTTTAGACAGTGCTGATGGGTTGAGTTTTGCTCATTTGCTGCTGTGGCTGCACCTACCCAGAGCTTCCACCATCACAGCATTCCATCCTGGCTTAGCAGTCCTTTGCTCAAGTGTGCCTTCACTTAATTCACATGTAAGTCTTCACCCACAGCCCTTACCTCTAAGGTGTCAGAATACCGGGACTCTGGAGATTTACAGGGCAGGTGTCAAAAGATGTACGGTTTGCCTTTGAGTATGCCACTTGCCCCCCCCAGTGTAACCTCTTCATGCGAGTGCCTGGGTTTGGGACTTTGGGAGGGGAGGATTTAAAAGTTATCTTTGTTCCACTTCAGAACACAGCACCACTCCAATGCTGAAGTGAACGAGGCAAAGCCAAAGGGCCTCACTTCTGTTGAAACAAGGCACTGCCATCTCCTACAATATTTTCCATTTGCTCCATGAAGCTCTAAATGCTGAATTTTACCTAAACTGGTAAATTTAAATAAACCTAAAATTACATATGTTATTTATTTGGGGGCAAATAAACTCTGGCATTTGCTTTGTGTTGGTGTTTTCTGTCTCAAAACACAATTTTATAGTTTTTTCTTTGCCTATAAAGTCTGATTTTTGTAAGGTTTTGTATCTTTAAATAAAATGTAATATTTATACTTTATCAAGGGATTTGCTGCAAAACAAATATTTGCTACAAAGCAAAGATGAGCAGCTTTTGCAAAACAGAATTATTCAGATCTTAACATTAGCAAACCAACATTTCTATAATGGTATAGAAATAACAAACACTAACAGAAACTTCAGAGAGGCAAAAACATCTGACAAAATATGAGGGATTTTTTTTAATTTGCCCTTTCTTTGCCCTCACTTTGCTGCTTCTGCTCAGATGTCAGATAACAAAAAGCCCAACTGCTCACAGATGAGTTTTACCCAGAGAAACAGCTGCTCAGTCCCATCTCTGATACTTATTCATCTAAAGATTTTTCCACCAAAATTTCAGGGCACCAGGTCAGCACTGGTGTGTTGGTGCTAACAGAACAGATAGCAGCTGTAAGACATGTTTTTTTTCCTTAATCAAAAAAAAAAAAAAATGGAGCTTAAGTAACTAAACAAGAGCAAAAGAGGTAAGAAGGGAAACATCAAGGTTATCAGTAGAGAGCACAAAGCACTAATCCCACATTTGACCTGAATTCTCCTAGTAAATGTTGAATTAGTTCAAATACTTTGCATTAATCTTTTTCATCAGACATTTTAGTTCTGTGGTCGGAAAGTTTTGCACAGCTTCCCTCCCAAGCCATTTTCATCCTCATTAAATCATATTAAGTTAAAATTATACAGATATATTGCCAAAGAGCTAATGGTATTCCCTATTTACTTATTTTACTTCTGACTAAATTGGTTTCTGCTTGCCTTCTGCAATGTTATATATAACCCTATATTTATTTACAGCCAAGCTGCCCAAAGGGATACATTCTTGCTCCTCCTGGGAAGAAATACATGCACTCTGTAGTACATGGCCCATTTAACTGAAAAAATTATTACAATAATTACAAGTTTTCAGGACTGTGCAAAAACCCTATAAATGTTTTGGTCAGGTATTCACAATGAATAATTTAATCAGTTCAAATATTTCCCAAATACAGCTTGTAGGAGAAAATTCTTTTGTGTCAATTCATGAACAAAATAGAGGAAATGTTCTCACTAGGTAAGGAGTAGACTTCAGCAACACTCAGCTTTGATGTCAAAGATCTTCATTAAGAGATTGCAGGATGACCAGTTTTATTATGAACCTTACATGCTTTATATTGATCATTAAGGCAGAATGTCATGGATAACTCAGATTCAGAGTGTTAGGGGTTGGAAGGGACCTCTAGAGATCATCTAGTCCAACCCCCTGCCAGAGCAGGATCACCTAGAGCAGATCACACAGAAACAAGTCCAGGCAGCTTTGGAAAGCCTCCAGAGAAGGAGATTCCACCACCCCTCTGGGCAGCCTGTTCCAGTGCTCTGACACCCTCACAGGGAAGTGTTTCCTCATGTTCAGGTTGAACCTCCTCAGTATGGGAGTGGGTGGAGCAAAACTGAAAGTGAATATGGAAAAAGAATAAATGAGACTGGATGATGCACTTGCCAGACAAGAAAGGAATAACACAGATCCAGTATAACAGCCAATATGATTACTGCTGTGATGGACTAGGAAGCCAGCATTTAGTTACATTCACTTTTATTCTAAAGAAGAATGAAACGATCAGTTAGGATGATATATACTATTTGAGTTTCTGAGATGGGATCTTATTTTTTTTAAGACTTACCCTCTCTGCCAGTTAATTAGTTAATTCAGGAACTTCTGCAAATACTTTCTCTGCTCTAAGATGACCAGTGTTCTTACTATTTCCTTGTGCAGGTGTAAGAGAGACATCAGCAGTGCCAGTTTTCCCTAGATTCTCCCATCAATAACCTTTGGTTTTTCCCTGCAAGCACCATTCTACCTCACCAAATGATGTTACACCTCAGGAAAAGCCCTGCTGGGAAAAAAAAAAAGCAGAGGGACATCATTCTAGTGTGTTTCAGCCTACTTCATGTCATCAGCACTTGTTTTACTATGGAGTACAGGGGAGAGGAAGCTCTGCCGAATTTTGGTCCCACTGCTTTATGTGCAAAAAGATAAATATATTCATATTCTAAACAGATATTTAGAGATTTCTGTTTCCAGTTTACATTACCACTTGTTTCCTCAATCCTGCAATAAATACATGATCCGTTCACAGTGTATGGTAGGGTCATTTGGTATTCAATATTACAGTAACAAAAAAATATAAGCAGTATTAAAATCTAAGATTTTCTACTGTGTTGAGAAACCTCTCTTCCAGCAGTTACTGTTAAGTTACTTATAACAACATAATTTTAAGCACCTCCATGATTACTATCCAGATGACTTTCCAGCCCTGTGAACTTCTGCACCAGGTATGCATTATATTCAATATTAACAATGGCACAAGCATTCTTAATGCTTATTTGTAGCTTGCCTGCAATTTTTACCTCATTCCTTTCTTTCTTTATCCAAGTTTTCTGTTAGGTTATTTCCTGTTTACATACATGAAGTAAATCGCTATAAGACCACAGAGGTTGAAAAGGCATTTTGGAGCAGCTCAACAAATAAATTCACAGGGAAATCCAAATACAGGGAAAGGTAGGAACCACCTACCCTCCACAGCTGTGGGAGCAGCAGCTGCTAACCCAGCCCTGGGTGTGGTGTGCTGTCCCTCCTCTCCAGGGGTAGCTGCAAACAGTCCTGTGGCAGCCCCCACCAGTAGGGTCAGCAACTGCCTAACTTACCTTCCACTGCTGACAGCAGCTCCCACACCCGGACCCTCACAATCACTACCTGAAAATAATTTTGGTAGTGATGTACAAGAGAAGACTTTCAGAAAGTAGTCCTAAGTATTTGCTACAAATGGCTAAGGAAATCCCTTCTCCTGTGCTATCCCAACTACTGCTAATTTTGTCTCCAGCATCAGGTCAGCTCTCTTGAGTATGTGACCAAGGACAAAGTACATAATTACATACAAAAAGCAGCAGGCCTTTTCCAACTTGCCTAGGCCTGCAACATCTCACAGCAGGAACAGCCCAACATAAAAACCAAACTGCCTTTTTATTTTTTTCCTTCTTAATTTACAACTTTCTTAGTTAAGTAACCTCAACACATCCAAGCCTCATTACTATAAGCGAACAGTTCAAACTGGATTTGCCACACCAATCCCCAAAACTGATTCCTAAGTTTCAAAGCAAACAAAAAAATACTTGCAGAAGGGTTCCTAGTCTGGAAGAGGAATTTATACTGCATTTTCCATAAAAGCTGCAAACTAGACAGTAGGTACCTAAGCCTACTAGCCTCACAATGGCCATGATACTTGCTTTGAAGATCACGGTTCATTTCCTCTAAGACCCCTATGGCCCTCTACCCTGATGAGCTTTCCATATGCATTTGTAAGGCAAATTTTTCTTTCCCCATAACCTGATTCTCAACTTAAAACCTACAAGACTGATAATGCCTGGTGTAGCTTGTTCCAGCATCTTAACTCCTCACAGGAGTATTGTCCTCACATGTTGAGCAGGACAGACCAAGGCTCACAGCAAGAGAGGCACCACAACAAAAAGCAGAAACCCAGCACTCCACAGTGTCAGACAGCGAGGTTGCAAACTCAAACACAGGAGTAATCTTGGGTAATGCAAAAGCAAAGGAAATATTCACCTGAATAGGGAATTGCAAGCTCAAGCCCATTATTTACCAGAGTACACGGTAACAAACCCAGTCATCTTTACATTCATGAGCAAGGCCCTCAGGGACCAGGCCTGCTGGTTTTTGGTTTTTTTTTTTTCATAGATTCAGTGTATTTTTTTGAATCACTCAGCTTTTGAGACTAATTAAACAATAAAAACATTCTGTTTGCAAAATTGCAGTCCTCGCACACTGCAAAGAACCATATGGGCATTTATGTTTGGCTACTGAAGAGACTGCAGTGGTTATTTCTTGTCTTGTTCTCCCTGAAAAAAAAAATCTGTTAACTCCGGGGTATGTTTTTTCAGCCCTAATTTGCTAAGAGCACTTTTTTCTGACTGCAAGTCTGGGTCTTTGACATGCCCATGGTACAGAGCTAACTGTTCTCTTGCAGAAGTCTGTGGACAGCTCTAAGTGCTTGGCTCTGAGAATTCAACAATTTACTCTCCAAAGATGCAGACCTAGGAGCTCTGCTTTTCTAAAATGCTGGCTTAATCAGATAAAAGAATGACAACACTTCTGTTTCTAGTTTTTACATTGCTAAAATACTTACCAGTGCATTGACAGAAGAATGCAATCGTGTGATGCTGCCACTTGTGCTGAAAGCAAAGCAAACAAATACTTTCAAATCACTACTTGGCATGTAGCATTTATTGACCAGGGTGTCATAAAACATTCTTGTTCCTGACAAAAGATGGGAATACTTCATCAACAATGATATATGTGAAGTGGCAAGTGCACATAAGGAAATATGTATGGATAAGATATCTTGTGGGGGTTTATAATAGCTTATGTTAACTTCATTTTTAAAAAGATAAGACAGAATTATTGCAACCTCATGGAATGATGCCACAGAAAGATATACTGCTTACGTTCGTAGCATTAATCTATCTTAAAGAGGTATACAGCTCAGCCCCGTAGGATCTGAGTGTCTCAAAGCCTTTAATGGGTTTATGCTCATTTAAAAAAACCACAAGACAGTAAAGTTACTGGCCTTATCTTACTGGACACACACACAGCCTCTGTGATAGTCCTATGGTCACACCAGAAGACTATGGGCAGTCCATCCAACTTCCTTAAATTTATCACTTTCAACCTAAAGATCTAGCAGAATGAAGATGAGAATATTCAGAAAAGTAAAAGAGTTCAAGGCTGTGTGAAGCTGGTAGCTCATCTACCACAAGAATCAGAGTTGCAGGGTCATCAGCACAATTAAAGCAGCTCTTGAGTCTCAGTGGGGAATTCTCAGTTGTAGCATTTATCAAAATACTAATATACCAGTACACTTGATTTCTCTAGAAATAATTCATTAATTCTCTGAAATTAACTGAATTAATTTATTCTTCTGTTTAAATAACCCACAGGTGCATGTGTGTTTGCATGTCCATGTGTGCATAACTCTACTTGCATTTCAGATGATGTGCTGGGTTTAATCAGGAAAGAGTTAACTCTTTTTACCATGGGTACTATGAAACTGTGTTCCTGGATGCTGAGAGCAGTACTGATAAGGTCTTAGCTGGCACTGGGGAATGCCTGCACTGAATCCAAGGTCTTTCTCCACTTCTGATACTGCAGCTGCGTTCCCAGCTCTCACTGTCTCCCTACAGGCAGTGTAGGGGACACACAGTTCAGGCAGCTGACCCAAACCAACCAAGGAAGTGTTTCATTCCATAGTACATCATGCTCAGGGCTTAGACAAGGAGGGGGTCCGGAGCAATTACTCTTACTCGGACTTCTGTACACTTGCTGACATTCTCCCTGACTGCTGCGTTACCTGCTTTGCTAACTCCTGTGCTGGCTCATGCATGAGGGAGTTGGTGGGTTTGTTTAGCTTTCCCAGTTGTGCTATCGCTGATAGGGTTTGTTCGGAATCTGCTGTGACAGCTCTCAGGCTCCGGCCCTTGGGCTGCAGCTCTTGGGCTCTCTGGGTCTGACTTTAACCTCTCAGCAGCTGGCTGTGCATTGGTCAGTGGGTGGTAAGCAACTATCATAATTGTATCTTATGTTTTTTCTGTTATTTTAATTATTTATTATTAGTAGTATTTGTATATATTCATTTATATTCAATTAGTAAATAGTTCTTATCTCAATTTCATGAGCTTCCTTGTCCTTTTCCTCTGATTCTCCCCCTCCACCAGAAAAGAAGAGGGGAAATCTGTTACTGGCTTCATGGTATCTTGCTAGCCAGAGTTAAACCACAACAGATGGTTACCCTTCAAACACTGTTCTGTATTAATTAAATTCTCTTTACCTGACACCAGTATACTTCCTGAGAAGGTGGCTTGGTGGAGACCACACTGCATGTCAAAGTCACAGCTGATATCAGGACTTGCAGCCACAACCTGCAAGTTTGCAAAGAAGTTCTCTGTCCATGCGTGTTTGGACTGTTTCTTCTTCTCCGACCTTCCAGTCACTGCGGGACACAGCTCCAGTTTAAAGATCAATATCAGGGAGAAAAATTGCCATGTGATCTTAATGAGTTTGGTACACAAAGGTATGTTTGACAATCCCTTCACTGACTATTTAAATGAAGTGTGGATTAGACCCACAAGCACCTTCAGTACTGAAAGGCTATTTACTGGGCCTAAGAAACAGTGGATACCAGTCCAACCAGAAGAACCACAAATGGCACAAAATTAAGGCTTAGACAAAATCATAAATGCAAAGTAAAGTCTGCCAGCAAGTTCTATAGGACCACTGCTTCCCACATTTTCCTCATGCACATAACTGTCTGGATCTCCACTAGACACTGAGACTGGGAAAAGATGAAAATCTGGATTCATTCACTATGGGTACGGCTGGTATCTACCTTACATGATCATTACCTCATGAGTCTGCAGCTACACTCTGCAAGATAAACAATGCCTAACATACCAATTTTACAGATATGTATAAAGACAAACAGACTACATTTTTTTCAAAAGCTCACAGTATATTGCCAAAAAGCTAAAATTACATCAATAGTGGTTTTTAATCCAGGCTCAGCCCACACGTTTTGGCTTTTGTTTGTTTTTTTTTCTAATGAAGGTCTTGCTTCACAAGGCACACTTAAATCTCCAATTCATGTTTTTTGGGCTGTAGTTCAGAAAACAGGAACATAGAGAGGATCCCTATCTTATTCTCTCTCCATTTTCTTTGGGTGTTTCCCCTCTATTTGATGACATGTTAGAAATTAACATCTTGAAAGAAGATGAAAAAAGGAGGAAAAGACATCTTTTGTATTGCTCAATATTTTTCATGTGTTCTGCAGCCTAGTAGTTCTTCAGAAGTAGTAAATTAGCCTGCAGCACTGATTTTTCCCCAGACACCTCTATTACTTTGAATTTGCATCCTTATCCTGTATATTATGTATGCCTGTGCGTCACTGTGCCTGAATTAGACTACAAGTTCCTTGCAGCAGAATACCTTATTCTGTTCACGGCACTACATTCAATTTTGATGTTCAAATAATAAAGTAACATAGGAAACATAATAGCAAGAAAATTCAACCAAAATATGCTTAATGCAAGATTGACTACAGGTCTAACAGCCACTAGACAAAAATCGATAGGCTGCACAGCCCAGATGTTCACAGCAGAAGGCTTACACAAGTAGCCCCACAGACTTCAGATGATCATTTCTTTACATCAACGCGCATCGTGGGAGCTCTTCTACAGAGGGAGAACAGCTCTTCCTAAAATAACTGCCTGCATAGAAAAGCTTATTCTGAGATCTTAGGCATTAACTCCTGTCTCCTCCTTTCCTGTCTCTCTGCAGGGCTGGTGGGGTGGAAGGGGACATGTTCTACCTTGGGGCTGGGCTTTCAGAGGGGAAGGGCTCCCACTGTGTCTCTCGCCCAGGGGTGTGTGATGGCAGAAGGGCTATCATTTTCAGATCAGTGCAAGACAGCAGGAAGAAAAAGTCCCAAGACTCTCCAGAACTGCACGCAGAAATCTTGGAGAACCACAAGAAGAAACCCACTTTCTCCTGAGCTAAGCAAAGACTCCAGAAAAATAGGAGTCCTGCCAGCTGAGGCAAGTGAAGAACAGTTCATATGAGCCATCCTCTTATTTGTTCCTCTTTCCCATCTTGGTTCTTTCACTTCTGACAACACTAAAAACTGCTGCTTGAAGCCACTGGGATCAGTAAGAGAGGTTTGTCTCGTTTAAAATCCATTACACCAACAACCTGCAGGACTCTCCAAGAGATAAACACCAACAGCACAAACAGATTTCTACAATGCACTGGATCACTTCAAAGTATTAGTAATATTGCAAGGTCTGACAATGTCATATGGGAAAAAGAGACCTTTACCTTCTGAGAAATAAACCAATCACCTCAAAGGGTTAAAAGGTCTTTTTTTCCCCTCAAGTATCACCATAGTGTGGTGTTAACCAAATGTATGGTGAGGAAGCTTCATTGCTCTCTATAGCACTAAGAGCAGCGCTTTGCCAAACTCAATACAGCAGATGAAGAAATAGTCTGATGTTGCACTCCCTGCTCTGCTTCATAGTCATTCACAGATTGGCTTAATCTGCTGCTGTACTCATTTGATAATCTCAGGTTTTCCATCAGCATCTTGTTTTCGCAGGATAAGGAGACATTCTGTAATTACACCGCTATATATTAAATTGGCATTGCCCCAGGCAGTGCTCCAGATTACTGAAAGTGAGCAGGATTACAGGAAGGTAACAATATTTCCTGTCTAGTCAGCAGTTTTATTCTATTTGCACTAGACAGCCTTGTGTGTTATTTGTTTCCCAGTGGTGCTGACTCCTTTTTTCTGTTACCTGCTCTTCTGCATGCATCTTCCTTGTGATCTTGCAAGTCCTGCATTTCTGGCACAGCTGCGACTCTCCTGGATGACATACAGCTGGGTGCAGCCCTCTCATTTAGCAAAATGGTATTTTGCATTTATGCCCATGTAAAATTTTGATGCACACTGCAATATTTATGCAGCAAGCATAAGTTCTATTATATGGAAGTGGTTCCTTGGACCTCACCATGGATATACAGGAATCATGAAAGAAATTAGCTGGAAGGATGCATCCATCTCCCAGCAGTGGATCAAACAGGGATGTTTCCTGCTCTCTCCACCCGATATTGTGGTTTGCCTGCTTGGAGCTGAGCAGAGCATGGGGACAGGAGACAGTGCTATGTCAGCTACCAGGAGATACAGCAGTTGTTTCAATGACAGCAATCCTTTCAAAACAGAGAGCAGAGCTTAATCAGCAAATAACTAGTGACCTGGAAAAGACAGGTAATTTAGTGCTTGGCTGCAAGATGAACACTTAATTGAAACTTTATCAAGTGCTTGCAGAACTTACTCCTAGGGTTTACAAACAGGCCCAAATACCCCATGAAGCAAAAGGGATTGTTGTTATCTCACACCATCCAAACCAGTTGCCTTGCATTTTTGAGCAGCGAAACCAATCCAGATGGAAATATATGGGGCTTCCTAACATTTTACTGCTGCCTCCTTTCCATTAGCCATTTCCAGTGATGCCAAAATTGTCACAGATTAAGCACTGCAGTATAAGCACCAATGCCCACATTCATTGGCTCTAATCTAGAGACATGCCAATGTTCAGGCAGATCTCAAGTTCTTGGTTTAGACCACACGGGAACTAAACATGTCTGGAACAGGGTTAAAACCACTAGCCCATTTCTCATCTACCATTAAGAAGGTGACCTTCAGCCTTGGCCAGGCTACAATGCTTAAACCAACCAAACAAAAAAAAAAATCCAGAAACCAGATGACACATGCCCATAAGTGCAAACTATTCTGTTATAGGTCTATTCAGTTGCATGAACTGGCTCAGAAAACTACTCTTTACACTGTGGAAGCTTTCAGGGGTACTGCCATGATGTCTCCACAACCATCTTTGCCTCTAGGACAACACATTGAAACATCCAAACCAGCAGAAGTAACCAAGGAGGATAAAACACAACAACAAAAAAAACCCCACAACACCAAAATAACCCCACAAAGACCACTTTTCTTGGAGACTCACAACAGTGTTTTGCCACAAATAAATATGAATAAAAAGATTTAAAGTGTAACTGAGTCAATTTCTCCTTATTTTACTACCCAGAACTCCATTTCCTGCCCTGTCAATGTCTGACACAAGAGGAACCATTTCCCAGGGAGGCAGCCTTGTTTTTGAAATTTTGTCAGTGTTTCCTTGCTGACCAGCAAGGCTTCCAGAAATATGAATGCAGTACCCACCAACCCCTGTCCAAACCAAAACATAAGCTTATCATGTGTGTTATACTCAACTAAAGGCTGGAAATGTGCTCCTTTGTTTTGCTCACCCTTTTAAGCATATAAAAGAGACGTCAGATAGCAGCTGACTGCACCGTGCTCCAAGTGATTTTATTTTTCTGTGCGCACACACTGATAAGAGCCGTGCTGCTAATTTTTTAATTGACTTTGGGAATGAACAAGAGATGTTTTGGGTCAGCCCCTAGGGTAGCAGCACTCCCCTGTGGAATAAACCTCTATCATCAGTCCTGTCAATGAACAGAAATGCCAGGTTTTGCAATGGGCCTGACCGAACCAAGCATAAATCCGCAGTGTCAGCTCTTTCCCCCCGCATCATATGAAAAGTACAAATAGGACATTCACCTGGTCCTAGCTGCCAAATGGAGATCAGCAGCAATGGAGGGGAACACTCAGCGGGCAGGAAGGTAGCAAGGGCTATGCCCTGCAGAGGCAACGGCTTACAGCAGAAAGCAGAAATCCTTACCTGCAGTTTGCTGGTGCTGACAAAGCAGAGGCACCTGCTGAGTCAGGTATCAGGATGGGGCAATTCAAGAACTGGGAACTATTGCTCCTACTGTTTTTACCCTTCCTTCAAACAAAGAATGGGATTTGAGAAAATCTGGACCAGTACTTTAAATTTTTGTCCTTATGAAGACAATCTTTTCACTCTTCAGCAATAGATTTCAGCTGTAAAAGACATTTTGCTTGCTCATGCCCCTGGATATGTTTTTCAGAATCCAATGCTATGATAAAGACAGAGCCTTCAGTATCTTCCTCAGTAAGAATAACAGTGATAGAGATCTTAGCAACAATGTGACTATAGATACCACCTGACATTGAGTGAATTTGTCAGAACAAATTCAGGCATTAAGCTCAGACATTAAGTTGAAAGTCGAAGTAAAACCTCATTCTCCTAGTGGTTCATTAGTTTTAAGACATCATGGAAGTCTTATGGCCTTTCCTCATGTTTCTCTTAAGTGTGTATTATTGTAGTAATGGCTGAGACATTACACTTCAGCTCTTAAACTTTTGCTGTTGTTGCAAAATACACAGTCAATTTAGTTTACTGCACTGGATTACAGATAAACCCACTGATCTGAAGAAGTGACCTTCAATTTCTTTTCATCAGAAGCTCAGTAAGTTCATGGATGTTATTGGTTTGACAGCACAGCAGAGCATTTCTCTAACTCACTTGCAAACATGAGTAAAAATGCTACAAAAGTGAGGTGATAAACTCCAGTTTAAACTCAAAGATTGTATTCGGCACAGCATACAGTGCTGAATCTGCACGCTGCATATTGCTTCATCAATAATGACCTGCTTCTGACTCATTCCCATCACCACTGCAGATGCTAAATTCTGATCAGGTAAACTTATTATAGATAACCATGCCTGTAGTCAGATAATTAAATTATACAAACCTGTGCTATTTTCCCTTCAATTTAGAACCAAAGTACTTATCAATAGAAATTTACAACTTTGAATGTATACACATTTATCATCTGTTGCCAAACTTTGGCTAATCCATCTTTCTAACCTCTCCATCAAGACAAAATTTATTTTACACAGAAGAAAAGATATGAAGAGCTGCCTGTGTTTCAGTCATCGGTGTAGCATTATTGATGGGTCCTCACAAGATAAACAGGGAAAGCTGTATCTTGCCTGTACATGCTGCTCATTCCTATATGGATCTGGTTCAGTTACAGCAATGACTGTAACAGGCTAATCAGCAAATTAGTAGGCAAAGACCATGACCAAAGATCAAAAGTAAAACTGTAAAATATTGGCAGAACCAGAAACTAGGTCCCCATCCTTCAGAAATACCATGGTGAGGTAAGTCCACTACCTCATTTTCTGTTTCTCTGGAATAAATATTTAAAACAGAAGAGCAGTTAAATAATTAAGAAAAAACACTGTGACTCACTACAGTCCAAAACACTGATCTCATTGTAATGGGAAATCAACTAAAGAAGTTTCCAGCCAAATGCATTGTTGGTAAATACTTGCTTTCTATTAAAGTAGCCCAAGGGAGCCCATATTTAAAGATTTGGGATCTTCCTACATCTGCAGAACTAGTAGGATGGTTTCATCACAATCTTGTTACTGACAAAGTTTCATGCCATTTTATATAATGATATTATTGAAGAAGTTTTGTCCAAGTTGATCACAAAGTCTACAGACCAACAGCAACGTACACTGTCTATTATGTACACTGTTCATTACCTCTGGGCTAAAAGAACCCCAATAAATTATCTCAACACAGTAAACTATCCAAAGTGGGCAGAATTCTGCCAAGACAGTGCTTTTCTCCCCTAGTCTGCAAACTACCTTTGCAGTGCCTCTGCAGGTCCCCTTGGTTTGGGTTTCAAGAGCAGGTAACAATTCTCATCAGTTTGCACTGCAGCTGTTCAGAACCAAACAAACTACAAACTCTACTGAAGCTGATTCAAATCATATTAATTTATTGCTATGTTTAGGGATGAATTCCTGAACAAGAGACTACTTACTGTACTCCATCACTAGGTCCTGCTGATGGGCCTCCTGGATTGCTGCATGTGTTACATCCTAGTGGGTATTGGATTTTCCTTTGAAATCCTATACATCTAGACACGTATCACACGGAGTTTCATTAAGCAGTTCGAACACTCTCACCACTACTTTACCTAAATATCAATATTTTGTTTGCTTTTTGCAAGCCAGCATCATATCCATGGGAATTTTATTTAAATATGATCATCCCAAACTATTTCTTACAGTCAAAGAGAGAAGTTTGGAGAAAAAGAGCAATATTTATCAGAAGTGCTCTATGAAATGCCAGAGAACTAGAATTCATCTAATCTAGATTTTCAATAACATTCCCTCTGACAATTTGCAAGACTGTCTTAAAACTAGAAACTTACATTTCTTCTTTACATTTCTTATACTACCTTGATATGATTGTGATAAGGTCATGGTGTGGGAACTACGGTATTTTAAAAATTTTATTCACTACATAAGCAAAAATTATAACTCTTCTCCACATATTTTGAGCTGTTTATGGAAAGAACATGGGGTGTATTGATTCTGTTTATCACAATTTTTTAGTGAGAAAATTTTTTTTTCAGGTTTGCCCCTATGTATTTATTTTCACGACTGCCAGTATAAAAATGAAAACACTAAATAAAGTCAGAGATACAATCCAAATCTTTTCTGGGGGAAGGAGAAGGGAAACTTTGCCTCCTCATGACACTATTAAAATTCTTTTCAAATTAATTCTGCAGAAGTTGATTACGGGTTTACACAGGATCACATCACCATTGAGCCTGCCTGGTTTGAATAGACCTTTTGCCCATGCTAAGGTAGCTTCACCTGTGGGTTGTCAACAAACATCAGGACTGTCTCACATAAGCATGGTTGACATCAATAGCTCTAGAGATGGACACCATCCTCCTCAGTTTCATTCTGTGGTAGAATCAGATTTTTTGTTTGTTTGCAATTTCCTAAACACTATAGTCTGCATAAAGGCTCCTCAGACTCCACTGGCACAAACCAGGCAGTCCCTGGCTTTTCACAGGTTTAACCATTACAAGAAACACTCTGCCCTGTACTAATCTCCTGGAAACTAAACAGAAACAACTATGAAAATTCCTTTCAGGGAATTAGCTAGTTAGAATGCAGGATCTTTTTCTGTCCACAAAAAAGTATCTTGCATTAAAAATTGTCAAATCAAATTAATTCAGGGCTTTTTCTATCCAACGATCCTGAAAGAATACTATTATGAAAGTAAACCAGTGGGTTTGCTTCTAGGTTGATCGTTCCATAAACTTTAAGCAATGCATTGTTAATTTCTAGTAATTTAGCCTTCAAATTCAATATAGAACTTAGAAGACCCATAGATTTTATGGGCTCTTAGATTATAAAATGAATACATAGACCATTTATTTTGGCTGTACTAACCAAATTATTTCTCTGTGCTGGCTTGAATGTTTCTGAAGGAGAAAAACTGTACCTCAGGAATGGTTAGAGCTTCACAGCATTGAACAGTGCAAGTTTCAGTAAACTATATCCTATCCTTGTTCACACTTTGCAATTCTTCTGTGTAAATTCTCTAAAACAAACTTCCTATTCTAGTTCATTGTTCTCTACCTTCTATTCCCCTTTAAATCAAAAGGCATTTCTTACTAAAGGAAGACAAGGGAAAACCACATTCACCTCCCCTTTATTTTTAACCCTGAGGAATACAAAAGCCTTATTAAACACAAAACAACACAGTTCTGAATTTCCTGGCATTATGCACTTTCCCTGCAGCAGGTAACAGCTCCATGCAGACTATGCTGGTCAGAATCAGAAAGCATCCTGACTCCAGGGCTGCACAGGAGGCTTCTTAACCCAGGAGGAGTCCCAGAGACTCCAGGCCAGTTGACCTACGTAAAGACTGACACCAAATCATCACAAGTATGTGCTAATTAACAGCCATAATTTATCCTTCCAGCATGGGCAAGAGAAATTCAAAAAAATCTCTGCCTGTTTCCCACCTACCTGATTTCTTGAACATCCTCATCAAGCTCCAGCTCTAAGCTCAATACATCTGTGCTGCTCACAAACTGCAAACTGTGCTGAGAAAACTCTCAACCCTGCTACTTCTCATCATTCACACCTCCACTTGCTACTGCCATTCCCTTCTACTGCATTAGCAGCATCCTTCCTCCTCAAACACTAGAAAACAGAATTACTTCAAAATGCGCACGGAAACAAGGAGATATTTCACATGTCGGCTCCATAAAGAATTTTATTAAGGCAACAGTCCATTGTCCAAATCAATCCTTGTCCCCACTGCACAGGCTGCTGTGCTCACCTCCAGGTTATCTGGGGTTTTCTGTAAGCAGTGGAGATTTCCCTATCAAAACTTTGATATTATCCAAAACAGCCTAAAACATTTTAGGAGCTTAGAAATCCACAGAGGGCACAAAAATTGTTTGATTCCCAACAGCAGTCAGGATCCCACAATCCCAAGTGCTAGATGTTACCTGCTTTTAACAAACAAAAGTCTCATCTCAAATGCTTATCACCTTTGTATAAAGGAGACAAATTAAGCAAAAGAGTGAAACTACAATGCACTTGATGTGACAAGCAGAAATTGGAACAAACCTATTTGGTTTTGCTGGATTTGCTCTCAGTCATACCCTACTACTGTTAATTGTACAGACCATTTACTGAAGCTTTTGAAATAATAAGGCGTGCTTTATAAAAACTGATACTAATCTACTAAGGAAGATGTAATTACAATCAAAAAGTGTTACACCAAGTCAGGCTTTGAATTTTAAATTTTTTTGTAAATTTATCCCAAAATCAACTGTACAGGTGTCACTGCAGGCTGCAGATTCCAATCACAAGGATGCTGTTGACTACAGCTGAAAAGCAGCTTCTCCCTGAGACAGGCAATACCCTGGTGCAAGAGCAGAATGAAAAAACAGAACGCATGCATTTTTACTTATAATTGATTTCCTGACAAACTGCACCACTAGATTCTATTTCACTCTTTGAAAGATTTTCAAATGCATCAATTCCTACTGATGCTCTCATACGAGATCAGAAGGTATGCCATGTCTCTTGCTTCACTCCGTTTATCGAAAGCACCTGCCTCTAAATTACTTTATAGCACTTGCAGTTTGAGCTTGCTCAGCAGAATAGCAATACTAAACCCAGAAGGATTAACATTGCACCGAAGTGCTCAGCATTTGACAGCTAACAGGGTGTAGTATTAGTGGTGTGTCAGACTTTTCGTACAAAGAGTAAGGAAAAACTTCTCTGGCCTTTCCCAAAGCATGAAATTCAACACAGAAATGGCCCTTCACATAGGTATCGAAGGTTGCAAGCCTAACTTTTCCTGGATCAGTGCCTGCTTATGCTGAAAGAAAGTGGTCTTTGTGGGAAAATGAGCATTTTTATATATCCTTCAGTGGAAATCAATAAGTCTCTAATTTCCTTGACACAAAATTAGTACTTGCTGCCTTAAAACTGCTATGTAGAGTAACTAAACTTACCATCTTGCTCTCCATGCTTCTATTTATGCCAAAGGCTGCCTCCACCTTCTGAGCATCAGTATTTTTAGCGCACAATCCTAAATGTGATTGCACGTAAAAACATTTAAATGATACATTCAAATTATACTTTTAAGTCAAACTATGATTGAAGGAACATTCTTAGTACAGTTTCCTGAGCTCTGCAATTCCCTGCCTGTGGCTTCAGAATATATTAAGCCTATGATATATCCACTGATAGACCTGAATCTAGAAGGAACTTGAAGTTACTGAAAGGAATTATTTTAGAACATGGAAAATTAATCTCCTGATTTTTCTTCAGCTGCAGTCAGAGTTAGGTGTATGCTGAAGCCCAACAGGCAGAGACAGGGTTAGACCCTTTTCTGGGATTATGCATTGAATGTAATTCTTGTTCTTACCCTGGGACAGCAAAGTACAGGTGACAAATCCCCACAAAGCCACATGCATTGTTGGATGCCACACCACGACATCATCCTGCAAACAGCACTGCAGCAGCATTTAGCAGGCATTGCTGACTCAAAACCTTCATCCCCATAACCTTGGCTCACTGGCCAGACCCTCTGGCAAAACTTCTGAAACAAGGCAGTGCCTGTGCTATTTTCAAGGGCACAGAAGGAAAGTATTAGTTGCTTTAGTGCTGGCAGTTAAAACGGGACAGGGAAAGATTTCTCAGTTTTCAGATTTGACCAACTGCAATTATACTATTTCTACTGTTCTTTAATAAAAACTATGTTAATGAGGTAGAATGAAAACATTTTCACAATTTAATTGGATTTACTTTTAACATGGAAAAACTGTAGAGATAGAATTTATGCTTACATAATAGCTAATCAACATTGATTTTTCTTTTTAAAAAGCAGCTTTAAAATATTAACTGCATTGTGAATATGCTATAAAATCATTAACCCTGCACATACAAATAGAGGCACCTCAATTTAAAATGCCATTTCTGACTTGGGACATCTGCTTTGACAAATATAAAAGCAACTTTACTTGAAATTCAGAGAAAGAACATTAAATATCTCTGGCTATTTTAGATCATCTGAGCCATGGAAGAGCATTTAATTTGAAGATGTGTGCTACCAGTCTTTACACTTCTATCTAGAGAAACAGGTATTATTGTAAAAAACAACCCACCATAAAATATATAAAAGATTACCTAAAGTTATAGGATGTCCAGTAATTTTTTCCTCCTACTAACAGATGTGGCTTCCCCCCTCCTCCATGCATTTGCCCCTCTTATAGCTCAAGGGGATCACTGCAATGGTAGAAGATCAGAGACCCTCTCTGCTGGGATCCCATGGCTAGCAGCCACACCATATCACAAAGAACAATTACTCTAATGGCAAGGTAGAAACATCTGTGGCAGTAGAGGACACTTACATTAAACCACCTTCAAAAGATTATGAAGGAGCACTGTAACAAAAGATACGCTTCCCCCTTCTAATTGGTCTTATCAGCTGTGGAATGACAACGAGGCTGACTCCACACTATGCTCAAGCCCAGGAAGAGGAATAATTGAAGCTTTTAAATATCTGTCCTACATACACAGCCAAAATTTTTCTTAGTATCAGAGGATGAAAATTCTGGATTTTATATTGTCTTTTAAAATATTTAGGTGTTGACACATAATATAACTATATCAGGAGACTGCCGAGTCTGCAGTATCAAGCCATCAGACCTAAAGAAGTGCCAGGATTAAGGCTGTGAAATACGCTCAGCACTTCTGTCCTTATGCAATATAAGGGTTTTAATTCCAGACCACACAGAATATTTGTCGTCAGTGCACACTGAGGATAGACACTTCTGCAATAAACATCAGCTCCTGTAGCTTCTCCCCAACCTCAGCACAGACAAGCTGTACAGGAACACAGTTGAAAGATGTCTCTTCACACAGGAAGAGAAATGTTGGTCTCAGGATTAAAAACTGTAATTTGAGGTATTTGCACACTCTCCTCTGCCTTCAGTGCTGCTGAAGTGACTTCTGTGGGCATGTATCACTGTCCAAGCATCCAGCTTACACCACCTGATTAATCAAATTTATGGCAATTCAAGCCTTATTCTGTGAAATACTATAATGTGCTAAAGCCACGGAAAAAAACCATGCCCTTGGCATTTCATGTTCAGCAACCTGAGCTAATGAGTATCTCTCTCCTTCATGCTGAACCTCAGCTCCGAAATGTACAAAATAATAAGAACAGACATCATCAGCAAGGGAAATATCATCTCAAATCATAGTTTCTGTGAAGAATAATCATTTGCCGTCTGGACATTAGCAGAAGTTGCAGTGATTGTCACAAAAATACATATATTCATAAATATTTGTTTGGCTTTTATTTGGACCATAATTTGAATCATGTGCACTATGAGAGAACAAAATACTTCACAAGGAAAACAAAGAAACAAAAGACAACTCGATGAAAAACACTGTATGTGAACATACAACTAAAGTCTCCAGGATAACGCACAAGTGCAGCCAACCAAAATCCTGGCATTTATTAATCCTTAAACACTCAGAGCTGCACCCTCCCGTGCTTTTTAGTATAAGAAAAGATGAAGAGATTGCACAGTGCTAGTACCCAAGAAATCAGTGAAGTACTCACAAAGGCGTACCCAAGGTATAAAACCTATTTGCACGCTTACAGATGTTACTAAAAAAGGAGTTCAAGAGATCTAAGTGCTAACAGCATGGCCCCAGAATATGTTTTTCCCCTGGCGTCTGTAAAGCAAGGAGGACATATGTTTGACAACAGTGAAGGAGAAACACCACCTCAATTGCAAGTTACTTAGCCTGGAGTGTACAGCAATCAGAGCGCATTTACATCTAACCAGACGTCATGGTATGCCCTGGAAAGCAAGAAACCGCAAATTGTTGGACAGGCAATGAGAAGCAGCAATTATATTGGAGTTATTTAACAAAGAATAAAGTGATCATATTCTTACAAAATATGGAGTAATATTTAGGATATTTGCTAAAATTTGAGGACTTTTGTCTTGTTTAGAACCTAGAAGACAAACTTTTCTTCTTTACATTGTGTATTTTAATGTAGTTTATTTATTATATATTAGTATTAGAGTTTCCTTTTCCCCTATACTGTCCCTGTGGAAAAAGAATAGGCTAGCCTAGCATGACCAGGGTACTTGCACAGTTCAGTCCAGGACTCTTGAAACTTAAGACCTACATTTCTGTATGTTCTTGAGTGAGACACTTAAATCATTGACAATGAACAAGTTTCTGTGCAGTAATTTTCATGCTATCACATGATAGCTGAAAGTACATAGCAATTTCTAGAAGTACAAAGTTTCTTTCATCACAACCTGACCTTGGAAAAAAAAACCTCAAAAACACCAAAACAAAAAAACCCCAGTGAACCTGTGCAATATCTATCTTACTACTTCTTACTCTTCTCCCTCTGGGGACCGAAATGAAACACATAGCCCCAAACTTATCACCTTTTTCCTCACTATTTCCCTTCTCAACATCAGTCATGAGCAGAGGTGATACCATTCAGCAACCAATCACACATGAGAAGCATTCGGGCAAGCAAAAGGCCTATGAGCCACCTGCACTATAACATATATTAAACTTTCAAATTGAACATTATACCTTGAATTCAGGAAATAAGATTAGCAAATTGAAGCCTGACACCGTACTTCATCTCTGCATTGTGATGTCACCTTCAACACCCTCCCTGCACTGTTTCACAAACAGTAGAAAATTGCTATTGCTAACCTGTGCAACAAGCACTGCTGAAGTACTATAATTAAGTGGTCTGAGTTCATTTTTTTTTTTTTCCACAGCTCAACTTCAGGGGAAAAATAAACACCAGCAGGTGACTGGTGCACCTTGACACAGAAATAGCCTTGAGGAGCAGGTAAAGAACAGAAGGAGCACAGAAATGCTAGAGGGGAATGGAGCAGAGTCTGGAAGCAAGTTAAAAGGATAGGAAGCCCAGCAAGTGGCAGAAGCACAGAATGGAGAATTAGTGTGAGATCAAAGGCAGAAGCTGGCAATGAAGAGGCAGAATTACAACTGCAGAAAAAGTTACCTGAATGCTGATCTGATTGAGCTTTAAGGAAAGCAAGTGGCTAAATGATGTTATTGTATGCTAACAAACTAAGCCTCTGTACTAATAAAATTCATTGAATCATGGTGTTTAAGTAAAAAGGAAAATAAGGTCACATTTTTCTTACACAAGAAAGTTTAGATTGTTTGCAGAACTGTTTCTGGTGACAATAGTGCAATAAGTTGCAGAAACAACTTCACCATGTGTACTGACACAAGCTTCACAAGAGTTGTTTGTACAGCCAAAATGTTACCATAATAACAAAAACCTCGAAAACATAACAAAAACCACAGCAGTGTGCCTGCATGAAACTGAACACAGGGTAGGGTGGCAACTAGTATGGTAAAAAGCCCCAAACAAACCGTTAAGAGGACAATCAGTATGAAAAAACACCTAACCAACCAACCTAACACAGATCTCTATGAAGAACAAAGAGGAACCAACTGAAGAAAACTAAGAAAAGTGTGAAGGCAAATCAATATGTGACAAGGCAAAAAAAAAGGTATGCATCAAGTGAACACAGTGAGAGAGACAGTGACACAAGGCACAAACAAGAAAAGATCTGAAATGAGCCTTGGGGATATACGGACAGCGAGGTTGCATGTCTGCCAAGATACACTGATACATGCCAATGGACTTGACAAATCTGTGGGTTTCAGCTGGCATGTTATAGGAAGTGGTTCTCCAAGAAGTACCAGGCTCATTTAGCAAGAGTCTCCAGGAGTCTACTACAGCATGTGTAAAGTACTATTGCTTAATTTTAATAAAAACCAGTTTTGTCAAAGAAAGTGGTCTGAAATGGGAACATATCTCCTGGTGATCCAAAACAGCTATTCACAGGCTAGCTTTTCCCTACAGCAAACTGGCTCAGAGGAGATTCAGTCTTGCTCTTCTCAAGTGATTTTGTTAATTAACTTCCTCCTCTAAAAGCAAAGGGAGACAGTAATTTTTTTTTATATTTGAAGGGTGTAAGCACCATATGAATTAGAGAATTAATGTCAATACTGCAGGGGACTACAAACAACAACAAATGGATGAAGTTATAAAAGCTGTCCTGATTGAAGCAGAGGCATGTTTCATCTCCCAGCAGTAGTGACATAAACCCTACAGATAAGTTATACAGAAGCCTACTCCTCCCTAGCTTCATACCAAACAGCAATAGGCTTCTAAAGGAAATCTGGGAAATTTATCTTAGACATGTTTCAAACCATGCTTTCGAAGCACTGACTTCTCCTCTCTCACATGGATGACCTGATAGCCTTTTGTAGTGGTTTTTCCGTGTTGGAACTGAGCTAACACCAACACTGAACTGACTCCAGGGAGTGCATTCAGAATAATTCCTTGGGTTTATCTTTTTAAAAAAATATTTACCAATGGGTAGTATGGGCTTTTGAGGGACCAAGCTGTGCAAAATTCTTTGACAGCAAGCATGTCTTTGTACAGTCAGATTGTAAGCACCAAGTCTGGAAATCTCCGAACTCAGGTTCAAAATTCACCATGTGGTGGGTACCAGTCTTCACTCATGACTGGATACAGAAGCACATTTGGTGGTGTGCTGGCTGCAGCTCCTCCTGAGGTGGTAAAGAGAAGTTATACTGGTGGATGAAAAGCTGAACCTGAGCCATCAGTGTGCACTGGCAGCCCAGAAAGCCAACTGTATCCTGAGCTGTATCCAGAGAAGCATGGCCAGCAGGTCAAGAGAAGGGATTTTCCCCCTCTACTCTGCTCTTGTGAGAACCCACCTGCAGTACTGGGTCCAACTCTGGAGACCCCAACATAAGAAGGGCATGGACCTGTTGGACCAAGTCCAGAGGAAGCCACAAAGATGCTCAGAGAACTGGAGCACCTCTGCCATGGGGACAGGCTGAGAGAGTTGGGTGTGTTCCACCCGGAAAAGAGAAGGCTCCAGGGAGACTTTATAATACCTTCCAATACCTGGGAAGGGACCTACAAGAATGCTGGAGGAGGACTTTTTCAGGGCCTGTAGCAACAAGCACTATGCAGTTGTTCAATTGCAGAAAATATGACACCCCCCAGAAATTACAGGCATAGGGGGAAAGCATTTAGTAAGAGAGCAACATATGCACAGAAGAGACCCATTTAACAATGCCTGAAAGGTAATTCTACATAGATAGAGAGAAAGCCTATACCACAGAAATATCCTGCCCATTGTATCCCAAAAGGACCAAACTTCGACAGCATTCATGAACAGGACTTCCAGACACCCAGGAACTGCAAAAGTAGCACCTGGACTGAAGACAGCTCACCTGTTAAGGTCTCTGGCCACATAGAGACAGGTTTTTAATATTTGCAACATTAGAGCTCTAAAGTCCTTGAAATCATCCTGGACAAAGTCTGCACACTAAAAGAGAATGTGTCCAGGAAAACCATGAAAGTTAACTCTATGAATAACAGAGAAAGCCTGAAAATTGTAGTCAACTTTTGATTATCCACATGTGCTCATGTCAGTACATATGAAGCAACAGCCAGGTAAGATCACATGTAATATAACATGTACTATATACAGAGAATATGTATACTATAACTTAAGTACATGCGCTTTGTAAAAACATGATGTAGTACATTACCTTGGAAAACATTTGTAAACACTTTTCAGAAGGATCTTTGGAAAACAAACACACCTACACAAAACCCCCACACTAGCCAGACTTGGTAGCGATGACTTCATCTCTGCATCATGCGTATCCTAGTATCACTTTCCAGTCTGGGGCTGAGAGGGAAGTTGGGACACAGCTAATCCACCACCTGGATTCTTCAGCCGGTGATAATCAATAGCTGACTGCACAGGTTTTGTCAGAAGGGATACAAGGAGATAGAAAGCATAAAACTACTGAAGCAGTATGGAAAAGTGAGTAAGCCTTCTGTAAAAACATACTCAATTATGCTTGCAACATAAAAGTATATGGTTAAATATTTGTGGGTATAAAGCTTTAAAGAACTTGCTTCTACAGACAAGTAGAGTTAAGAATGTACACTGGACATAGACAAAAAATAATGCAGTGGCTTCATCAGGCCATTGGGTGATTTTGTCTGGCTAAGGAACAGAGCTCTTTTTTTTCCCCCTGCAGTTGTTTTCTATGCAGTCTTCAGCCACCCTGCAAAGGAATTAACATGACACCATGCTGTGAAACAAGGAAGTACTATGCAAGCATTCCCCTATCAGAGCATTCATAGGATTCCTAAGAAACATAAAGCACATCTACCTACTTGAATTTTCTGTTATTTGGGGCATTTCACTCTTCTCACTACCACTCAAGGCTTTTATAGAGGATTGCATCTTCATTTTTTAAGTCCTTGGTCTGCAACAGGATGTGCTGACAAGGCTTTTAGGTGCATAGACTTCTCAGTTGCAGTACAGAGACATCAGATTCCAAATGTAAACATCCTACTGCAAGCTCATGTGGTTTAAACTGGAGAAAATATTTCAGAATTGCTGGTTTTCCTCCATTCCTTTTGCCTGAAGGCTATTTTAAAAAGCACATTATGTTATGCACTTCAGCTTTTAAACTTCTATTGAAAAAGATGATTATGCACTTATATTAAAAATTTGGTTTTTCAAGATAGTCTTTAGACATGAGTCATTTTTTGAGTGAAAACAAGCCTTCTGAGCAAATGATGTAAGAATGTAGATTTTACAGCACAGGAATATCTGATTTCACAATAATAATTAAAATAAACACATGCTCTACCATACTTAACTGTGTGATCTTTGGAATTATTTAGGGTGTGCATGTGTTTTGCCAACCCCCAGTTTTAAGTTTACAGCAATGTTATATGGAACAAAACTGTACAGTAAACATCTCCATGTGCAGATGCACACATGCAATTACTTGTTACACTGAATGAAAAAAAGCCTAAGCCTGCTCTCCCCCAAAGCAATGTCGCAACCTGCAGGCACTTTGGACCACGTCCCATGTGTGTTAACACCACCACCACCAGTCTCCTTTCACAGCAAAAAGTTTCTTTGCTCCTGTCATTGTGTCAGCACTTACTGAAACCGGAAAAGAATAAACTCGGGCACCTCTAGTACCTATTTAAAAAAAAATGAACACAGATCCTACATAGTGCCAAACATTTTTGTAATAGACAGCAGGGAGGACTGCTCTAGAGCTAAGCGGTTCTGAAACCGTTCACTGCACAGGTGCCAGGACAGTCCTGCTCCCTAACAGAGAGGAGGAGAGAGGCAGGTTTCCAGCGTGCCCTCAGGACCAGCTGCACCAGCAGGTACAACATGATGCCAAAATGCGTGATCTGATGGGGGAGGTGGCTTGGACCGCTGACATCTGGGCTACATGCTGGCCCTTACTGCTTTTTCACAAAGGCAATGCAGCAGGTACCTCACTGCACCATGAAGTCCTCTACCTGCAGGTCTGTGGTAAGCCTCCTCCTCCCCCAGCACCTTTTGCAATTGCCTAAGCTGAGCTTCCTCCCCCCACCACACATACACACTATTGATACAATCAGACATTAAAACACTGCTGTTCTTTTAAATACCCTTTGTTTCTGTAGCGGGGTGTAAAGTTTTTACTCATTCGGGAGGGGGAAGGTGGTACACAAACTCTGTTGAACTAAACAGTTTGTGAAGCAAACCCCTTTGAATTACAGGATAAATCAGGAACAAAGTTACTTTATTAAGCCACAATGTAAGCCACACTGAACAAAGAAAACTATTTCCAGACAGTCAGCCGATCTCTTGCTTAAGGCCCGAAAAGGCAATGCAGAGAGAGGAAAAGCTTTATTCTTATCCTACCCCAGTAAAACAAAGGTATAGGAACACATCACCTTTATGCCTTGCTTTGAAGGCAGATGAACCTGTGATGAGTTTGTGCCAGTGTTTTATCTATGTCTTCAGTAGACCTTTAACCATTTAGTAAAGTCTTCATTACTCCTGCAGTGTGTAAAGGCTGTGCACAGTCAACCCACATAATGGATTCACAACATAAAACACATTTAAGTTAAAAGAAACATTTTTGTAGTTCTCTCATTCCAAAAGCAAAGGAATGTATCAGAAATCATGTCTTTGCATTTACTTTAAATCTCATGTAACAAAATAGAAAAAAAAAAAGGATGTCTAAGGGCAGTTTACTGTGGACTAAATAATGACCTTTCCTATTTACAAAATCAGAGCTGTCAAAATAGCTTAGAGCATGCATTAAGCAAGCACAGATTTTTCAAACATTTAAATGCACTTCTTTTCTACTGCAGAGTTGTAGAAACACTTCAAAAGGCTAAGAATTCGCAACTATATAGACCAGAAGGGGGATGAGGGTTATCAGGGTTGTCTCTTCTGTGACTTCTTGTCCCAGCCAGCCTGCACTTGTAAGATGCAAAAGGTCCAGCTTGCAAACCCCTGATGACATAGGCTTATATTAAAAATGCTCAAGGAGTCCATCCTTCCTATGCCAATGACAGCAGATGTCAGCTCAAGCCACATGTATGCCCCACATGTGAACACTGATGGGCTTCAGAGTTTTCTAGGTAGCTAGTCAAGCAGGGGCTTTGTAACCCTCGAGCACAGTGGCACAGACCTACAGGAAATAGTCACCTTTACCAAATCTGTAATTCCAGCTTTCCAGAACCTTATCCCGATGCTGCCACAGGCAATTGCGAGCAATGCTCAAGCCTCCCGTTTCAAGGACAAAGAGGCAGCACTCCGATTGCATTCACTACTTCCGAGCTCCGGGTCGGAGAGGGGACAGAGCAAAATAAAGAGAAAACTTGTATTTCAGTTAGCCAACATCTGCTATGAAGATGCTAAAACCGATGACTAGATATTGAGTGAAGGTCATGAGGCTTATCTAATAATACAAGGGGAGAGAAACAGACGGGGAAGGGGGAGGGAGAGAGCACGAGCACTGCAGCAAGGAAGCTATGCTCAGCCAATACATGCTGGCACTTACCATAAAAATAGAAAAATCCAAAGAGAATCAGATTAAGGATCCTTTTTATCGCTCTTCAATAGAAAGATTTCCACGTGAAGCTCTGAACACAGCTGTCCAGGGAAAAAGCAAGGTAATATGATGATACACTGAAAACACTGACACACAAATGGTTAAGTCCTTTCACAGTCTTCCAAAACCTGCAAGCAGTTGGTGCTGAAAAAACAAAGGTAAGAAGTCGAGATGACTCCTACGTAACAGTGCCGCTGGAACCGACTGCCGTATTTCCAGTCACTCGGACCGCACTGCTCGCATCTTCATCTTCTCACCATTACTTACATCCGAGAGGTGGGCTTGGGGGTGGGGAAAAGAGCTTTCTCCTCCGAGTGGAAAGGCATCAGCATTTTTAATGAGTGGCTGGGAGCACCCAATCAGAGGAACCGAGCAGTGACAGCTGTCCAACGCCGGGCAGCCCGGCTCGCTCGGCTCCACGGATGGGAAATGTGCGGTGTAACCCCCGCAAGGTTTGCGGTGCTCACACGCAAACAAACCGGCTCCGTGTGCGGCGTCTCCTCCGCCGAGGAGCAGGGCTTTGAAAGCCACAAGCTTTGCCGGGTCACTGTTCTGACAGGCTGTTTTCTACATCTGTGCAGTAGTACAAGAGCAAGGAAAGTTTGGAGGTTGAAATACCAGCGTCATTTAACTTGCAGTTCATTATCCGGTAGCTTCCCTGTATGAAGGCACATTAACCATTGCTACCTCTTCTCACAGGTTTCTTTTTGAAGGAGAAGGAAGTCCGTAGGAGATTTCACAGCACAGCCCAACTGCTGTGAACTGCCTTGTTAGAGCTGGTGCTGGTTCTGACATGACATCATAGACCCTGACAGCACCAGGTCCACAGAAAACCCACATCCAAGGTCCCTCTCCCCTCACCCGCCAAGATGACAACCGGATTAAATGTTTGTGCTGCTATCATACTATTGGAAATAAAAGAAAAAAAGAGATAGACCTCAATTTCCAATAGGAATATCCACGATCTGGCATTTAACCCATCAAACCAATCCACACAGCAAAGTGATGCAGTCAACATTACAGCTGCCAAACACTAACTTCTAGGGGATACTCCTGATTCTAAAGTACAAATGCCTGCATTTGACTGTGGGGGAGAAATTCTTCTGGTCCTACTGCATAATGCAGTCCACAGTGGAGTAAACTTAAATACAGCACGCAAATTTGCATTTACTTCAATCACTCTGCCAGTAGACAGCTTACCTTTCCAAAGGATTTTTGAAACTGTCAATCCTGGATTTCTGCTGTATCATAAAGTAAACATGAATATCATCCATCTGATATTCACATTTCTGAGGATGAAAAGGCTATGTAGTGTAAAGGGAGAACACAGGGAAAAGAAACCTCCAAACATTACCAGCAGTGGTACCCATATTATTTGGTCTGTATCAAGTACTGCAGAATAGACAAGGTAGAAACATAACCTTGTAGGGGAAGCTAAAACCAAACAAACAACCCAAAACAAACAGAATCAGAGGTTCTATGGCCTGAAGTGCAGAATAACTATCTAAACTGCAATTTAATACAACTAATCTGTTCTGAGATGTTTGAAAGTGTGACTATAGTGCAAAAATTCCACTAGCAGGCAGCAGTGATTTTTCACAGAACACCAGGCTGATGTGCCATGTTGGTCACAAATTAGAAAGGATAATTTTGTTTGAAAAAAAAAAAAGTGGCAGGGCATTGGAAGGTCCATGCATTTCCTTTAGCTTTTATATAGGCTTGTTTCATGCTGTCAACAGAACACGCATGATATTTATGACTCCTTTTTCATAAACACCATTAGTTCAAAAAAGATAAGAGGTATGAGAGATGAGATAGAAGGCATGGGTGAAGGACAGATCAAAAGGATAGATAAGAAAGGAGGGCAATTACCATATATTAATAATGCACATGGGCTGTATACAGATAACTGCACATATACATACAGACAATCAAAATTAAAAATATAGCAAATATAGGAACAAGCACACAACAAGGAGGAAGCAGCAGAAGAAAACACGTAACGCTGCAGTAAGCTCTCAAAACATATTGCAATGCTAACAGAAAGATTACTGTTTGCCACACCACATGCCTGGTGAAGCAGGCAGTTTCTGTTTTAAGAAACAGAGAATGGGAGACTAAAAAGTGTCTCTAGATACCCATTACAGAAGAAAGACTGTCCACATACACCACTAAGATCACGTTTTAATATTCATTCCACAGCCAAAATATAGGGTTCCTTTTTTCCCCACATTATATAGTCAAGGTTGTGAACTAAGCAATAAACAGAGAAGAAATCAGAGTCAAATCCCTTGTAAACAAAATACTCAATTCTTTCTCCCCCATAAGGATACATGAAAATCAAACATTGGTGTAGCAGCTCTCTGCAGAGAAGAAAGCAAGGTCATAGGCAGACTTTAGTGGCCAACACTATGAATATTTAGCAATGAATCTCATAGCAAAGAAAACTGAACATTGTAAAAAGGAAGGGATTGGGGGTGCCTGCCCTAGTCTTCCCATGTGAAAATGGAAGGTATTTAGAAAAGGCCAAGCCCACAGAAGGAGAGAGTTGTTGTGATTCCATCCACATGCTCTCTGTTGATAGCTGTAGCAAACCAAAAGATATGAATAAAGGCTAACAGAGCAATTCATTCAAGCATTCAGGTAAGAGCAGAGGATTGAACACTCACTTTAGGTTTAAGCCCCTGTTGAAGCCACCTTTGAGCATTTAGAAGTCTGACAGATCTTCAGAGGGGATTTAGTGCAGAGTCTGTTTGTGGTGAGCAAGAGACCTCCGTTTCTTTGTGGTGTTTTGATTATAGCTGAGAGAATGGTAGTAAACTCCTTTGGAAACCTAATTTTTCCTCTTCTCCTTCATTTGTAATATGTCTCCAGCTGTGGTTGGTGAAGCCATAACCATGTGCCAGGGACATTGGCAAACTGCCTAAGTATTATCTTTCAAACTATTCCAGGGATTAGAGTAATGGGTGGGGAAACACACATATGTCCCCAGAAAGATAATTCTCTCTTCCATTTCAGAGTAAAACAACTGCTGCCTGAAACAAATTACTGAAACCAGCTGTTCTTCTACATCTAGTTAAAGGAGAAGCTCCTCACTTTTTTTGTGAAAGCCAGGAGCATGCTCCCAGTCAAAATCTGGGAATGTTTTATCCTACCTATCTACCTGTTTGTCCAGAAAGCAACACAAACTCAGACCTAGGTGATCCAGGCCTGTTTTCTCAATTCCTCCACAGTAATTTGTGGGGCAACAGTTCAAAACAACATTCCCAAGCTGTAAGGTAAAGGTGATACCCAGAATTTAACAAGGCTCTGATCTCACTATTAGAGCCTCAAAGGAACTGCCAACTGCTGAGGAAGCAGTAAAGGATTTAGGAAGGTACAAGGGCAATGGAGCCTGCTAGCATGTAGGTCCCAGCCCAGCAGCACACATGTGAATGTGTGAACTGGACACATTGCAGACAGCAGAGGAAAGAAGCAGCATTAAGTATAAATGAACAAAACAGATTTCAGGGAGAGGTGTTCAAATTCTCAACAGGTAATTTAGGTGCAAGTGTTTTGTTTCTCCATGCTGTCAGGATCACTCCTGCATGCAGAACAATGTTTCCACCTTGTGAACTAAATGAAGCAGACAAGAATGAAAAGGTAAAATGAAGGTAAGAAATGCATAAAACATTCCTCCTGTGGTTGATCAGTGTGCTTGTGAGCCTCCCCAAAGTGCCCAAGCACAGCTCTGGGGCCCAGCATTGAGGAGCTTGATGAGAGCAACAAAATAGGCAAGTTTCCTCTAACTTTGTCTTGGCTGAATGCGAGGAAAATTAGTATTCAGTACTGCCCAGTTTGAGCATCCTTCAGCTTTTTGATTTTGCTATTTTTATTAAGAAAATTATATGCAGGTAATATTTCTTAAAGTATGAAGTACAGGTCTTATTACTGTCTTCAAGGCAGCTCTAAAAAAAAAAAATAAATAAATTGCAGCCTGAAACCAAAGCCGGTAGGTGACAAGTAGAGAACTTCTACAGCCCACCAAATTGAAGTCTTGATTTTGCTTTTTTAAGTGGGGAACCAATACTAAATATTGAATTATAAACCATTTTTAAACCTTTTAAACTCAGTTATGTTACTGCTACATAACTCCATATTAATGATATTTTGTGCAATAAATGTAAGGTTACCATGGACCTTATCAAGACAAGTGTCATGACACATTAAGCAGTTAAAACACTCTTAACAGATTGTAATGTAATGAGCAAGAATTAAATGGAATATTCTGTACATTTCCTTAACTAATTAATTAATTTTTTAACAATAAAATCTTATGATAGCCCATGAAAATTACCTCTCTTCTACACAAAGCATTTATACTTCTATCAATACTAAACCTAGAACAGACAGAAAGGAGATAATCTGCTCAAAATCAAAGACACACTAAGGCTTTGCCTTAAGAAGTGCACAAAGTCATCTTACCACATATCTTTGTGCTTTACTGCCAACGCAAACAGAAAAGTTGGCTATTTGTTTGAAACAAAGCCAAAAAGAACAAACCTTTCCAGGATGATTCATTGGAGAGTGATGGTATACACTGCACAAAACGCAATCTCATAATCTATGCCTAACCCACAGGTTAGATCCTAGTATGGATAACCACAGCACTAAGATGACAGTCTGTTCAATAAGGGACTAAACTGAGGTCTTTTACTGCCAAGATTTAGATCTTCCCCTCTTCACCAAAATAAAGGAACATTTTTAAAGCCTGTGACACCATTTTCTGTCAACAGGCTAGGAACTTATGGTGGAGGTGAGGAGAAAGACTACTTTCTTAAAACACATGGTGGATTCAACAGAAGTTTTAAGCACAGAAGTACCAGCAGCAGAAGATGGCTAAATCCAAAAGTTAGTGAAGGAGACAGGCATGTTACCTCAGGCCACACAGCAGGGAGAGGCTGTGATACTGAGCTCCTGAGAGGAGTAAGGAGAAAGAGACCACACAGAAAGTGCAGGACCAGATGCCAGAAACAGACAGGCCTCCAGACATTCATGAGGGATTTCCAGTGCACTGTTAAAGCAGGTGGCTTAAAGCTGTGCCAGATCATTAGTCAAATCAGAGGTGATCATACACAAATCATTCATCTTCATGAAAGCAGAAAAATGACCTAAAGTTAATGCTGAAGCAGAGCAGAAGGACCCAGCATGGGCAGATATATCAGAATGGCCCCAGCAAAGCATCACCTGGTAAACTGTGCCCTGTAACCTGAGCACCGCCATTCCATGATACGGTTTCATAGCTGCATCCAGCCCTACTTCTCATGCTATTTGCAAAATAGATGGTGAGAGCAGTTGCTAACAAAATATTAAGAACATAGGATGGGGATACAGGTGAAAGCATCAGATGTCATGGACAGGCCACTGAGATTGGAGGGCAGGTCCACTGTGGTCAGACATCCCAACATAAAAAACCATTATCAGTTAGGAGATGTACATGTACACACACAAGATTCATTTGAGAGTTGGCAATAGTGGAAAGTGTTGCTGAGCATGTAAACACTTGGCACCTTCACTGCTAAATTTTTTAGAGGTTGACATAAATAATTTAAAATAAAACATAGTAACTAAGAACATATGATCTCTGAATACAAAAAGTGTTTTATTAAGTTGATATGACATTTACCATTCATTTATTAAAGGATATGAATCTAATTTGAACTAACAAATTTAAACTGATGTAAGCTGTCCTTGTTTTCAGGGGGGCATTCATTAGACAATTTCTAACCTAAATTCCTCTACAACTCTAAAAAAGGCAAAAACTTCCAAAGACAAACAACGAAAGAAACCTCTCAAATAAGAGCAAAACAATGGCAAAATTGATAATGATAACCACTAATAATGAGCATAGTCATAACCATGGATACACACATCATAATCATACCTTTAACTGGTATTTTAGGCTGAACGAAGAAAATTTTATCTTGGGTTCTTCCTCACAGCAAGGATCCACATAAAATGCCCCATACCGAGAAGTTCCAAAAAATGGCTTGTCAAACAAAGCAACCCTATCTAATGATGACCTTTTAAATACCACCACGCCTACCGAGGCTGGGATGAGTTTCCCATGTCCTAGTCCTTCACTGAAGTTGAAAGGATTTTTTTCTTCTATAGATATATTTTAAATGCATCTTAGAAACAGTAATAGGATCATTTAAGTGTTCTACCTGAAAGATATTTAAATTAACTTACTCCCTATTTAGTTGGTCCATTATTTCAGCTCACTCAGATGCACAGACCATTTAAACTAGCTCAATTTTCAGGCATCCAACCTTTGAAGTATTAGTAATGCAACAGACAAATTAGCAAAGCCTAATGATTTACTCAACTTTTAATGGATTTTTTTAATGTAAGAAAAATTCTAGAAATATCACTGTTAATAATCCTGTTGGATTTCTGTAATACCAAAAGGAAAAGAGAAATCCTGAAGTAGTTGATATGGTTTGAACTATACTAATAAACGCATCACTCCAGGCCACATTCATAAATACTTCCAGCCACTGACAACAGTATTTTGAAAACAGCCTTTTAGTATTTGTTTATGCCAAACTCCATATTTTGTGTTTATTTACTGATGACCATTCCTGTCTATACTACAGTGACACATAAAAGTGTGTGAACTAAAATACACAATAGTTTTTACTGTCAGTTCTCCTGTGTCACAGAAAGGCAAGAGCCTAAAGATGTCAACACAACAGTTTCTTCATCTTGGCAGGTAAACTGAAGAGTTATAGTGAGGGGAAAAAAGTTTTCTACAGTATTTTTACAAGTTCTTCTGTCTTAGTTAAGTAAGTTATCTTTATGGGACAGCATAAGCTATTTTGACTGAAGCAGACAGAAGGGCTTTATTTAGTTTTTGACTTATGAAAGCCTTGTATTGATTCCTTCAGCTCCCTAATTTAGATATGTTTCGAAAATTTGAAAACCAGTTGTCAAACACCTTTTATTTCAAAATGGGTTTTTTTCCTCCCCACATTAAAAAACACCCAACTATTTTTGGAAGAGATACCTTGAAAAAGAGTATTTGTAGCGTAACACTATGCTTTTCCCATCTACCTTCAGTACCTATCCTAGGAGCCTGGTGGGAAATTAATGACCTCAGGCCACTATGCAGCCAAACATGCAGTGCAATAGGTCCTGCACCTAATCACAGAGCTGCTGTTCAGACACACAGGACCAGTCAAGGAAGTTTGGGGAGATCTGTCACATTCCTATAATTTTGATCTAGGGAAAAAAGCTCCCAAAATATCAAAATTTTGAGAAATAGTGGTATTTCCCAGGTGAAACACTTCAGTCTGAAAACATCAAAAGCAAAAAGGCACTGTCATTGCAACAGTTTCACTTGAATAAGATTATTCACTAAGTTTCACCTGTATTCACTGGTTTAGCTCCCACCCCCACCCTTCCCCAAATGCCTTCTGGTGGTGAACCTGTAATTTGCTACTTTGTTATAATGTAGTTACACTGAAAATAGTATTTAATTTAAAAATATTTCACCTACTCTAGAGTGCTTTCTCATGTGTCACGAGGAAAAGGAAGCAGTTCAGTTTTGGATACTTGCTGGAAACCTGGAAGACAGCTACACATTGATGAACATAGTGCCATCCCAGTAAGACAGTAGAAATAGAGTCCTACACAGTTCAACAGAAAGAGTCAGGAAGAAATTCCAGATGCAGCCCAGCAGACCTGCTCCTGTAGCTGTAGATACCAAGAATTGATATAGATATTTGGAATTAACATTGCTTTAGGTCTTAAGCAAATTGGCCGAGAGGCCAATAAATCATGTGCAAGGAAAGATGACTAAGGGTCATGAATATCCCTGGTGGAAAAAGCTGTTGTGTTACTTCAAGATTTGATAACTGCTGCTATTACATGAAACGAAGACTGTGGGGAAAGATTGCTGACGTCGATGCTGATTACTCTGCTGCTAAAGCATCATGCAAGCAGCAGTGTCCAGCTGGCACTAATGATACTTTGCAGTGCTCCATCTGCAGCTCCCCATGCTTGCACTGTGGGGGGAATGTCCTGTGCAAAGCACAGGAGATAATTGGGCAAGAGAGGCTAGAAATACAAACCAAACCTGAACACATCTTGCTTATTGTGATCCACCATCAGCTTCCCCAATACCACCAAAGACTGATTAATGACCAGTGTGCGCTTGGAAGTATTAGCTGCCATTTGCACTTACATTTTTTTGGCTTAAATACTATTATCTGAATTAAAATGTCATTTGAAGAGTCTTGAAAGCAGGTAGATGCTTTGTGTCCAGATATGCTCTGGGGTTTGTTTTCTTTTTTCCTGTCTGAGGCTACGAAAGGCTCCTTAAAACCAAGAGTCCCCAGACTGACGTTTTGACACTCCACACTTCCTAAGGCCACAGATGCAGAACAGCAATTTTCTAATGTTGCTGGTTTGCCTCATTTTTTATACTTGCAGTTGTGGATCTGAAGAACTAGTGTGGCCCTGGAAGAAGTAGTTGTTCTGTTAAGAAGATTAATGGTAATTTGCACACTAAACAAAGACTATCAGGAAGTGACTTAAGAAAAAATTATCACCATAAGCTGCTGCAGAGCAGAAAGTAATGATAAGCAGAAAAAAGATAATTTTTCACTGACACATATGGAAAACCAAATGACACACTGGTCAATCAGCTAAAATCATCTGACATGCAGAAATAATTCAAACAAATTATTAATATCAACTCTTACTATAAACCCTTTTTTCCCCCCCCCCATAAAATCATACAGTGGTTTGGGTTGGAAGGGACCTTAAAGACCATCTAGTTCCAACTCCCCTGCCATGGGCAGGGACACCCTCCACTAGGGCAGGTTGCTCAAAGCCTCATCCAGCCTGGCCTTGAACACTCCCAGGGATGGGGCATCCACAGCTTCTCTGGGCAACCTGTTCCAGTACCTCACCACCATCTCCAGGAAGGGTTTTATTTTCCTTTCACTTTCCTCTCTCACATTTCAACCACTTTATTTCTTGGTGTTCTGAAAGGAAGATTTTATTAGATTTCTATAAAGCAGCAGAACAGTTAAGTCTCACAGCCATAAACCCAGAAAAACAGGTGGCTAAGTTTAAAGGGAGTCAGACACAGCATACAGTCTAAGGCAGACAATTAGTTTACATTCACACTTTCCCATGTTCTCAAGACAACATGGGGTCATGCCATCCTGAGCACTGCCGCTACAGAGTGGGCTGGAGGAAAGCAAGATGGGTTTTGCCCCCTGGTATCTTCCAATTTATCACTGGTTTCCCTTTTTGAGATGCTTGTTCAGGTGACAAATTCCTGACTAGATGAAACACCTCTGTTTTCTGATCCCAGTCTCAAGCTGACCAAAGCTATTACAGAAACCCTCTCCAGCATTGTCAGGTCAGGGAGCAAGGCAACTGGGAGACCACCACAAGCCTTACAGGGGGGCAAGGGTGGGCCAGGCCATCAGTCTGTGTATGGCCCTCAGCAGGCCTGATCCTGTCACAAATTCAGAGTGTTAGGGGTTGGAAGGGACCTCTAGAGATCATCTAGTCCAACTCCCCTGCCAGAGCAGGATCACCTAGAGCAGATCATACAGGCACAAGTCCAGGCAGCTTTGGAAAGTCTCCAGAGAAGGAGACTCCCCCACCTCTCTGGGCAGCCTGTTCCAGTGCTCTGACACCCTCACAGGGAAGAAGTGTTTCCTCATGTTCAGGTTGAACCTTCTGTTTTCCAGTTTATGGCCATTGCCCCTAGTCCTGTCACTGGACACCACTGAGAAGAGCCTGGCCCCATCTTCCTGACACCTACCCTTTAGATACTGATAAGCATTGATAAGATCCCCCCCTCTGCCTCCTCTTCTCCAAGCTGAACAGCCCCAGCTCTCTCAGCCTTTCCTCATATGGAAGGTGCTCCAGGCCCTTCATCATCTTAGCGGCCCTGCACTGGGCCCTCTCCAGTAGTTCCTTGTCCTTCTTGGACTGAGGAGCCCAGAACTGGACACAGCACTCCAGGTGAGGCCTCAGCAGCACAGAGTAGAGGGGGAGGAGAACTTCCCTCAACCTGCTGGCCACTGTCTTCTTATTGCATCCCAGGATGCCATTGGCCTTCTTGGCCACGAGGGCACAGTGTTGGCTCATGGTCATCCTCTTGTCCACTAGAACTCCAAGGTCCTTTTCCCCAGAGCTTCCCTCCAAGAGAACAGCCCCCAACCTGTACTGATACATGGTGTTGTTCTTCCCCAGATGAAGCACTTTACACTTGCCCTTACTAATTTGCATTTGACTTCTGTCCTCACCCATAGGCCAATGGCCCAGCCCAGCCTGTCCCCCTCTCTGTCCCCAGAGAGATGCCTTATGACTGGGGCTGCCCTGGTGCCCCTCAAGCTACCCCACTTCAGGATATTTATTCAACAACCTGAATGCAGACAGACATTAAGTGCAGAAGGACATACAAAGCAGAATAACCCTTATGCAGTCTTCCCCCCGTGACAGAGGCAGGCCAAACCCAACGCCTATGTTCTCTCCTTTGGTTGACCTGAGCTGTTCTGCCCCTTCCACACACCTGCACAGAATGGCATGGTTTTGCCATCTCTGTCTAGGCAGATGTGGGAGCAAGCTGAAGTAGGTTGCCATGAATCTACCTGTAGCTTCATCGCTGCAGGGCCAGGGCACAGGTGTCCTCACAAAGCACTGCTGCTACTCACCCCTTGTGGCACATCCTGCTGCACCTGCCCCCGTGGCCACCCTGCCTTTGCTGAAGCAGCAGCACTTTCCTGGGGAGAAAGTCACAAATCCCACTGAAGAGACTGCAATGCCAGTGCCAGGACAGCACAAGTGTCTCCACAGTGCAAAATGAAAGTCTCAGACCGGCATGGAAGTGAAGCCATTTCAGCTTCTGCAACAACTTTTCAAACACAACATGAGGTGGCCAAGAAAGGACTGAGCTGTTTTTACCATCACCTCTGCTTGTGAGGACACATTAATTCATGCCAGACAGGAAAGTTCCTCCCTGTAACTTGGCCTCTCATGACACCAGTCCTTAAACTGCCCTTGCAACTTGGCAGGAGGTGACCATCCCCTCTTCTACCAACTCCCTAGTGGCTGCCTAGATCTACTCACTGTAATTGAAGGAGTAATGTATATTAAGTTTGCCAGCTTCACTGGGATTCATTTTTAACAGCAAGATTGAAGAGGTGAAAGCAGTACAAGTTTATTCTGTCAGAGCCAAAGGCTTGTTCCTGATGACAAAGTTGCAGAGGAGAATGAAAGAACCAAAACCTGTTTTATAAGTTGACAGATCCTTCCCTGAGCTGTCACTTGAAACTCCTGGAACCCCCTTTTTGGTGTAGGGGAGGAAATGAAAGTGTGCAACTGCACCTCTGCCCCCAGAGCAGAGCCCTATGGACAGCCTAGGGGCTGCTACACCTAGCCACTCTTCTCCTGCCCAAGCAGAGCCTCCCAACTCTCATACCCACAAGTTCCTGCATTTCTGTTGCTGCTGTTCTCAACCAGCAGAGTCAAGTACAGTTTCTCAGCTGCAAGTTGTTATTGAATGAAATGAAGAGGCAAAAACTTTCTGAAGTTTGAAAGTGGAGGTCAATCATCAGAAGACTTCAAAATTTTTCCAATACCTGTGAGTGTTTCTGCAGGTACTCAACACTGAGATTCTGTAAAGTTTAAGAATTTTTTTTTTTTGGAGACCATTTGTTGTGGTCCACAAGATCCAATCTCTTGGCAAAAAGTTGTAGCATCAGTAAGTTACTTTATGTTTCAATGCAGACCAAATGCTTCCATTATTTAAGCTCCCAAAACACTTTTCATAAGTAAAACCTCCCAGAATTTTACTACTGACAACTTTCTCTGCAATTAGCAAAGGTACAGTCAGAGGTCATGTGCACAGGGAACCAAATGCCCTCACTGTAGGGGCATCAACCAAAATACTGATCATTCAAGACCTAATCATTCAAAACATCTTAACATTAATCCCAAAGGACAAGAAAGCACCACTGAAGTAAAAATATTACTCATGTGCTAAAGAAAACCAGAGATTAGCTAAAATATTTTGTTAGATCATCTGATGGTCTCAGCAGTATGCGTGATTAATTAGCTCATTTATCTAAGAAAATTAAGAGCCTCTTCAGAGGACTGAACGCAAGGTCTAGACCTCAAATATGCTTATGTTTTAATTTGGTGAGAAAATTAAAAACAAGTGTTCTAATAACTGCAAATATGAGTAATCAGAGATTAGTATTTTCAGACCGGTTTACTAAGGCATTTACACTGATTAACTTTTTACTTTTTCCAGAAGTACTCTGCATAAAGACATTAATACAGAAAAATTAGCACAGCTAATTAATACATTCATCACCATCATAGAAAACTCTAAATTTATTAAGCAAATGCACCATAGAAAGCAAGAGTATCTTTACTTTGTATGAAACAGGAACAGACTGAAAAAAGGGAGGAAATTCAACACAAAAATAAGTGTCTTACATGCAATAAAACAAATATTCCTGTAAAGATGACTACTGCACACAGTTAGGGGGTTGGTGGTTTTTTTTTTTTTTTTTGAAGACAGCCATGCACAGGATCTGCAGAGTCAAATGAATACTTATCACAGTTGCTGAAACAGGTATAAACATATTTTCAAATGAAATCAAAATCTGCAAGTAATCATGCATGCAGGCAATTTCTAGACAACGGACATGCTTAAAGTGTAATGTGTCTTTAAGTTGCTTCAGAATGAAACCAAATCAGTGTAAGTCAATGTGAAGAATAAAATACATCTATTAAGATTTGCAGCATTCTATGTCATGTCTTCTCAGTTGTCAAAGACAATTTTAAACAGTATGCCTGAAACTAAAAGATGAAGCTTTTTCTCCTCTGAGACAAACCCTCTGCATATGCCCAAGATTTATATAGATAAAGAATTACAACACAAGGTACCATAGTCTTCTGCTAAAAAGGATTCCATCAATAGTAAGTGAAACATGTTTGATGATTCTTGAACTAGAGATCACAGAGGGCAACTCATTCTGCAGAACCTCAGCAGACCCTGTCAGCTTCAGAAAAGTGTGGCAAAATCCTACAGTACTCTCCACAGGTAAAGAAGGAAGATGACACTTTGAACACAGAGGAAGCAGTGAAAGAAGATACTCCCATTATCAGATACAATTTTAATCAGCCATATTACCACCTGATCAGGAAATACTAAACTAAAAAGTATTGTATTAAAGTTATACTAAGACACAAATTTAATAAATATTGATAAAGGAGTTACTGATAATAATTGATAATACAAATTTCTCACTTTGAAAAGTATCATTCTAGTCAACTTCACATGCATTAAACTTTGTATTTAACATTGCTCTGACAGTGAACAGTGTGTTCATGATCCAAGAACAATATCCCTGTGCTCATGAAACTGCAGGCAATGGAAAGACTGAATCCTAAAATATGCACTGAAACTACCTCAGTCCTCTATCAGTTCTCCTATATGCAGAAGACCATTAAATGAAGATTTCAGGGTCCCATTTCCCATCGATGAAAACCCTATCCAATGTTATTCTGAAGTGTCTCAGAAGCCATTTCACTGATGCTTACATCAGCCAATCCCCAGATTTTTTTTTATGTAAAGCCATCTTTGTTCAGCCACTGATGGCTCTTGTGGTTCAGCTTTCAATTATTTACTGCCTGATACATACAACTGAGCTCAGAAAAACCCTAACTGATGGAGTTTCAACAGTATTTTTAATAAAAACTTCTAACATACCACAAAATTCAGGGTTGGTAACTTACACAAAGACTGTTTCTGGACTAAGAGTTCACAGTGTGCAGATGGGCATGAGTAACTTCACTGAGATCATGAGACACTGCACTGAATGTTTACAAATGCAGAGGCATTATTTCAACAAATTGCCAATTTTAGCCACTGCTTTATTGAGAGAATTCTCCACATATTCTTTGATGCAATTGGCCTTTAAACTTGATGCATGTCCAAGGAGTTGTTAAACACTGAATTCCTTTGGCCACAGCTTCCATTTGCATCTTCCAGCCTTACATAAAAACCTTATTTCAGCAAAATAGTAACCCATTTAGCTGAAACAAGTATTTTACTGTACTTTAAAGACAAACCTCCATATTTTGCAGTTTCCTCCTTTCTGTCATCTAAAATGTAATCTATAGATCAGAAGAGGATACAGAAGAATTTGAAAAAATAATGTACATCTTTATTGTAATCAGAACTCAGTATATAACCACATCTTCATCAAAAGCATGGTTTCCACGGTGACCAACACATCCTCTGCTGGATTTATTTTTTTGGTTGGTTTTTAAAGACCTTGGTCTTTAATGTCACCCATCCCCACAATTAGGATGCAAAATAAGCTCGGAGAAGTGTGACTTATTTTTTTCCTCCAATATCTAAACATGGTGGTGTTATTTAAAGCAATGTGGTATGATAGTGAAAGTCACCCAACCAGACTGACTGGTAGCTACTCTACCTTGATGAAAATGGTCAAAGAATTCTTCAAAGCCATCCAGATGACAGTGACAAGCAGGGGAACCACTGCTCAAGCTCATCATGTTTCAGCTTTAAATTGTGTATGAACATACTGTAGATTTTGGTGTGCTGGGTCAGACTGGAAGCCTTCTAGCTTATTTGCTGAAGCATTCTGTCTCCAGTAATATGCAGAGGTCCTAATTTCCTGTCATCTTTACAATTGTTAAAAGTGATCACTTCTTTCACCCTCTAAACTGAACCATCACATCCTAGCCATGAGAGAAACCCTATTCTAACCAGCTATAGCTTAGAACCAAGTTGACCTCAGGATTTCCTATATATGCCTACACAGCTGCTTTATACTTTGGCTTATATAATCATTTCCCCACTTGCCACTCATGATATTCAACATAAAGACTAAAAAGTGGTGTGCCTCATCTCCTTGCATAGGGGGAAATAACCACCAGATCAGTCAAATGTTATTCTTGCCCCCACAGTACCAGTTGTGACAATACAGACCATTCCTAGATTATTTCATCTTTTAAGCAGGTTTTAAAACTAAAATCACTAGCAACCACTAATCAGTATGTTTACTTAGCATTCAAAATTTATATACACAGCCTATTCCTCACAGCAAATCACATCCTCTATTCCACTGCCCAGCACACTCTACATCTAATTCAGATCCACATCCTATTTTTAAGCAATGACTCATTTAATTTCATCCTCACCCTCTTTTGGTCTCAGTTCAACAGTATTATATAAGTCAACCCAGCAAAACATATGAGTAAACAATGAAGCTGTAACAATAAAAAAAAATTAGGTATAATTTATAACAAAGGTGCCTTTTACTCCAGCGTAACAGAGGATGTTTACAAATACAGGCTCTAAATTATCAGGTCTACCGGGAATAGTAGATTATCAGAAATAGTATTTAATCTGCCATCCTGAAAAATCACCTAGAGGGGTCTGATTTCTGCTCTATCAAACACTACCCTTGTGACCTTGCAGAACAGTTGGATAATGGCTCCACCTTTCTGTTTCTTCCTCCCTCACCTGCTGCCCACAGAACAGCATAGTGGAATATCTAGCCATGAGAAAAAAAAAAAAAATCTTGTTTTCAACAAGTTTTAGGTGCAACATGTTCTTTATGTATGGAGCTGCACTGTTGCTGTCCCTTCCCCCACAAACTTATCTCCAATAACTTATTTTCACTCTGCAGCATTTGCACCTTAAGGACTGAAGTTATTCAAGAATGTGAATGACAGTACTTTTGGCAAGGGAGAAAGAAACACCCGGGGAAGTATTTAGAAGAAATAAGAAAGAAGCATGTGGTATGTTGGCACTTTTCAGTCCTGATGTGCACAAGATGACTGGGTTTTGAGAGCTTGTCATTTGCCAAGCAGAAATTACTTCTGCACCCCCAGAGTGTTATTCTATATGTGCTTGGTTTTAAACTATGAAGACAACACGGACTAAGTGCCCATTTCAGGGGGTTTCTGCAGCTTTATTTCCAGGATAGAAGGGAAACAAGGGGGTAGGAACCAACAGGAAGCATAGAGAGCAGTTGTGTGACAGCAAAATAGGGTTTGTTCTATAAACACAGTAATACCAAAGGCATGAACTCACAAGAGGTGAGGGTGTCTAAAATACATGTAAATGAGTTACGCTATATTTGAGTCCTGGGTTAGGTTACCTTAGATTGCAGCACAAGTGGGTCTTTTCATCAATTCCAATGAAGTTTAGACAAAGTCCTGAATTTCAAGCTAAAACTCAACATGAGGAGGCTCCTGCACTCTGGTAATTAGGATTCAGCTACAAGCATGTCAGTAGGCTTCCAAATTCTGTCCCAGATTTTTTTTTGCCTCTGCCCTCCACAAAATGCTTCTCTGTCTTCAAGCAAGAGACATTGCTTAGACATAAGTGTCATGGAAATATTAAGCCCCATCAGAGACGAGAACAAAGCTGCAGATAATCTCCTGGACACTAGATCAGCAAGTGCCAAATAAGCCCCCTGATAACCTAGCATTGGAACAGGCTTGCAGCTGGAACCTGGCCACAGACCAGCTCTGAAGCATGGTGATCCCCTTTCCTCTCAGTTCTAATCCACCAACTCAGCAGCCCACCACCTCCTTGGCCCACAGACAGACCCACATCCTGACCAAGTGAAAGCTGCAGGCAACACCATGGCTTACTCTCCTTGTCAGTGTTGGTTTTAACCTTTGTTTCCAGAAGCCACAAAAGCACCTTGCCTGTGACCCAAGGGGTGGGAAACCACTTCTCTGGCAGTAGCCAGTGTGAGAGGAAAAGCTACATGGAGCTTCCTCCAGCTACCTCCTCCTCAGAGCTGAGCAGAAGCAGGCTGAGGGCAATCAGAGACACATAGCTCTAAGCACCTCTTTCCTGGAAACAGAGGAAAGAAAAAAGGAAAGGGAGGACATGCCCAGAAAAGAGCTGGGCATGAAAGAAAAAGGAAAATAGGAAGAGATTTTCAGAGGGATGCAGTGAATGTTAGGGAAATGACTGAAGAGAAAGAAATAAAAACATAAGGAAAAATGAGCAAAGAGGAAGAAACAAGATAGGTGAAAAAGTAGACAAGATTGCATTTTTCCAATTTGCATCTCTAGGCTTTTTTCTGGAAATGGATTATCCTTCTTTTAATGGAGGGGAGTGATGGAAAACAAAGCAAGTTATCTTAAACCAAGCATTAAAGACAAAGGGGGAAAACAAATAAGGGCTTTATGGAACTATTGTACATAGTTCATTCCATTTTAATCATATGGCTCTTGCTCTCTGTCTCAGTCTTGTACTGCAGTGCTCCTCATGAACTGTTCCTACTTGACATCTGGAACTGACACATGTTCTTTCTCTTTCAAAGAACCAGGACTTCAATATCCATATCAAATTGAAAAAGCTCGTGAAAAAAATGTGTTTTCTTTATGGTTTTCCAACAAGATTAGTCTCTTTTTTCCTGGCTCACACTCTTTAACATGACCATCAAGAGATTCATTAGAAGGTTGTTTGGTTGTTTTTTTAATAGGCTTTTCCAGCACAAGGATCTATCAGTTATAGACACAGCACTGCCAGGTTTAACTGTGCTATATTTTCTAATGAGGAACCAAAAAAGGCATTCTGTCCACAAATAATTTCCCTGAAGATAAAGTTGGGAAATGTCTTATTTTGATAATGTTAACAAGAAGATATTAAATAATAATTTTATGCTTGTCTTTTATAACAAAAATACCAGCATATAATAAAATACACATACCCATATATAAAGTACCTAACCAAGATAGGTACACTGTTCACAAAGAAAGGCAGGTAAAAGACAGAAGAGTGAAACAGATTGCTGTTTTGCACAGCATCAGTAAACCCATAAGAAAGAGCTAACTGAACATTTCCATGACACTTCCTTGTGTAAAAAGCAGTTCTTTTGTTACTGACCAGAACTCCATCCTAACTCTTTTCTGCATTAATGGACTAGTATACAACACTAGAATATTGCCAAGAGAAAAGGAGTCTCCATGAAATCCGACATTCAAATCAATTCCTGTTGCAACACCTGTGGTCAATGGACATTGCAGAAATGTCTTAAAGAACAAAGCAACCAAAAAGAATGAAAAATTATAAATCCAATTCTGTGTTAGATAAGCAGCAGTTTCAAAAGGAGACTGTGTAATACCGACCATCCTGAGTTCAAGTTCTTTTGAAACACCAGCAATGCACAAATGTGATAGCATCAGATTCCAGCTTAAATTTGAGCAATAACGTGCCAAACTCAGATCAGCAAAAAGGGAAAATACTAGATAAAAAGAAGGGCCAGGTGTTGCAGTTAATTTCAAAAGAGATGTTGGCAGAAAGAGAAGGCTGGGGAGTAAATGTACTTGCAGTTCTAAAGATGCTCTCTAAAGGCAAGATTGAAGCACACTGATACAGCACTACAGGAGACACGTGTTTGCATTGCCACTGTTAAATGCCTTTAACCAACAGAGCATCATGCCCACTGGTTAGCATTTCTAAATACACGTTGTAACAAGAACTACCAGCTCATTGTGTTTAGGCAAATTTTGGGTTCTCATAGGTAAGTGGTAAGAACCATTAGAAAAATCACATAAATTGATTTCAATGCCACAACTTTCAAATCCAAAATTAAGCTCACATTTAATTGCTTTGCTGGATCAGAACCAGGCAGCTCAGCAGCTTCTAGGCTTGATCCTATGATAAGGTCAGAAGGCTAAAGAAATTTGACAATTTTTATTTCCTTTCTTTTAAACATGAGAGTTTTTTTAGCATGATCTGTGCATTTAATATAAGCCAGAATTTTGCATGAACAGTATTACACATCTTTGAATCATAAAAGCAATGCTAGTGGTAGCCATAGCTTTGAAATAGTTAAGCATATGTATTTAGATCTTTGGAAGTACAGACTTAATGATACAGTCTGTTGAAAGCATCAGCAAGGACACTAATGTTACCAAAATACTTAATGCTCTCAAGATCCTAATTCATCATACTTCATGAATGCAGCATGCTTTTTAGCCATTTCAGGTTTAGACTTAAACATTCAGTCTCAGTCTATCCAGGAGAAAAATGCATATACTGCATTTCAGGAGCAAAAGACGACACAGCACGGCAGGAGAGGTGTTCTGTAACAAATTGCACTGCCCCCTAGTTTTCACAAAAGTAGTTAGCAGTTGCCATTCATAACACTGGGAGATTTTTCTGGGGGCTAAATGGAAGAATTGAGAAAGATAAACCCCTCCTCTGCATGGCCACCCTGATTAACAGACGGAGTCAAGATGCCTGTGTTAGCAGGCAGGACAGCAGCTAAGGCAGGCTGCTGGCAGTCGGCGCACTGAGATAAGTCTACGCAGTTTCCAACAGGGCTGCACCATTTCTTCGGTTCAGCTGACTTCAGAGTACCCAAGTAACGTTTTTGCAAACAATATTTTTCCACTTTATAAATCTCACCAGGAGTTCTCTATTAGATATTCATAAACTGAAAAAACCCTCTCCCACTCCTTTTTCAGGCACTGTACACAGAATACCAAACAAACCCCCCAAAATGGTCCCTGCCCTGGTTTCAACCACAGAAAGGAAATAGGCAGAGAAGGACAAGCAGTCAGCAACTCTGTAGGTACAGCAGATTTTGCCACTGGCAGTTAAGGACCACAAACATTCAAGTGAGGATTCTAATCAGAGAGAACACAGATATGTTTTCTTTCTACTTTCAGTTTTGTAATTTCCTCAATCCCTTCGTAGCTGAAAGCTCAGCCAGAATAGGGTACAGCCTCAGAAATAACCATCCCCTTTCCAATTCCCTTCTTTCAGCCTTCACCTCCCCCTTTCCCTCCAATATAGAGGCAGTATATTAGGGCTCCTTAACATAAATCAGTGCATAAGTACAAACTCTAGACTCAAAGGAGCCACTCACTTAATTACTTGTTTACAGGCTAATACCCCCGCAGCTCCATGGAAGTTCCGTCTGGTCACACCGAGGCCACTTACTGCATGATGCTCTGGAGCTTCCACTACGCAGCTGACCACAGCGAGGAGTATCAGCACCATCTTGTGGCTTTCACCATTGTATACAGTCCCCAGGCGTTACGCCGTTTATAAACCCTTCCAATTAAGATTTACACCTGGAACTCATTAACTCATGAGTGCTAACACCAGCAGCTGCGTCTCCAGGGTCACTTAGCAGTTTCTTCAGACTCTGAAGGCTGCTGATCAGGATAAGTGAAAGAGTCAGATGACTGTTTTTCAGAACTGGCTATTTCCCAATGTTTATAAACATTAAATTATTAAATAAATAAAAACTGGCACCTACTTTTTTTTCCTTATTTTTTTAATAGCTTTTTTTTTTTGCTACTTTAAACACAGCAAACGTTTTTACTCTCATAAGATGAGCTCTCCTTTCTCATATTGTTCTGGGAGTTCTACTCTGCTTAAGCTCCAGGACATCTCTATCCATTTTGAAAATAAGCAGTCAATTTAGGTAAACAACTTTAATCTTTCCCTCTGTGGCAAATATTTCACCTGAGACATCCCAGGCTTGCTTTTGCTTTTTCACAGCTGCAGCACATCTCTGATTAGTAGCTGGACTTACCCTCCTCTATGATTTCCAGCTGAGTACTCTCAGCTCACAGGAGGGAAAAAAAAAGCTGTTACGCACAGTATTGAATCCTGCACTATTGTATATCATCATTTTCCCTTATTCTGTTCCCCAAAGCCATCTATTTCTTCCTATCTACCATTCAGATTCTCCTCTGCAGTGATGGTGTCTCTCAACTTAGACTGATCAGCACATCAATGCACTCCTCCTTTCCAGGCAGAAGTCATCTATAAAAATATTAACCTTGTGTCCAAACCAGTGCTGGGAAAACCCCACCATTAATCTTTCTCCCATTTAGTACTCCCCCTCCCAACACTGTTGTCATGTCCCCCTCAATCACCTCCTTCACATTATTATTCTTCTAAGCCTCATTTTTCTCCAGCCAAACAAATAACTTCGTAGGCAGGCCCATACTATTTCTTTTACAAAATTCAGCTAACATTACATCTGTGGCACTCACTTCCTTTGCATCTAGCTTATCAAGTAAATTTAACTGGACTCCTACACCATAATAAAAAGTAGTCAATGTCACAAATTCTTTCTTCATGTAGCTTTTTACTGTTATTATGTGATCTAAAACAGGCCTTAAAAGCTGCATGAGACAAGACAGCTCCGTCAAAAAATGTATGGAAGCTGCAGAATGAAAGAATCCATTTAAGTATGCACTTAACTATGCGCTTACAAACAACTCAAGAAATATATAACAAATTAATTAGATTTTTGTCTGTCAAATATAACAGTCACAGCAGGTGGCAAGATCTTGCAGTGTTGAAACAAAGGGAAATGGTTCGATGCTAGGATCGTACCAGCAAAATAAAATAGGGGGGTGGGGGTGAGGTGTGACTTAAGCTGCAGCCAGACTTCCAACAGGTTCGAGAAAAAAAGCTGGAACACACTCAGATGTTCCTATCTTTGCAAAAAGTTGTGTATCACAATCACAAGAATATTAATTTTTCCAGAAGTGCTTGTTTCTGATCAACTACAAGACAGACCCAGGTGCATCCCTGCAGAGGGTCCACCTGACTCAAGTCCTCTGCATTTTCCCCAACTCTGCTGGGAGTACAAGTTCTCCTGAAATAGCTCTGTTCCATACATTCACGCACCAGGGTTCACGCACAGACCCAGAAAAAGACACATAGGTGCCTACTTCACATTTCAGTTGCCTTGCTAGGATTTAGGAACCTAAATACATTTTAGGGAAGACTCCATCCAAGTAAGGATAGAGTAACGTCCCGTAACAGTGAAGAAGAGCAAATAAACTGCTTCAGGTAATTACAGCCCCATCAGCCTAACATCGATATTTGAAAGGAGATGGTGACAAACCAGTAAGCAAGCAATAAATCAAGCAGTCTGTAAGCACCTTGAAGAAACAACATGATAACAAAGAGTCAACAGATTTGTCAGGAACAATTCATGGCAAATCAATATAACTGTTTTCAAAACAGCTGATCTAGCATACAAGGGGACAGGTTCCTGTAATGAACAAACAACAGAAATACAGTCTAGATGAAGGTGCACTAATTTCATGTCAGAAGTGGTTGAAAGAAAAGATTCAGATTATTATTGGTAAAAATGGAAATTAATTTCAAGAAGACATAGAGGTCTTCTCATATTCAATATTTTCATTAATTTTGATATTTTTTGGTTTTTTAAAATTTGCAAATGACACAAAGTTGACACATATTCTTCAGCTTCTGACTCATTTGTACCCAGGGCAAATCTATTCCTCTTAATCCAGCTGGTGTTGTCTACCAAAATCTTCTGGATATTCTGGAATATACTGGTCAATGTAATTAAGCATTAGATAATGATCATAAGAAGAAACAAAGTTAATCAACAGGAATTCTTCAGGACTCAGTTAAAAAACTGACATGTAGTTATAAAATAGTTATCAAAACTACATTCCTCTCTGGCACTCCCTCACAAGATTTCCAGGTTAGGAAATAAGTGCAGAATAATCCCTCATGTTTTGTCCCATTCTCAACAGAAGTATGGTTTTTATTAACCACTGCAATCCTCTCAAAAACCATTATTTCAAATCACAAGTAATATTAAAATGTCAAGAATTCTCTTTCAGAGCACGTGATATTGATTGATTCTGATGTCAATTACACTCCTGTATCCAAGGACAAAATTTGACACTAGTCTGTAAATTATCCAGCATTGCAGAATGCAACGAAGCTACAAAAACACTAAATTGAGACTAATGTTTCAAGTAGGATGCAAAGCACCAGCTAAGACCTGTTCCCTAAATACTATTAGCTGCAGTTCTCTCTCTTTTATACTTTGTATCCTAATACATGGAGTTTTATTGTGTCGATACCTTATTCTCCTCATCACTCTTGTTGCTCTGAACACTGAAATTCAGCTCAGACATCCCCAAGTACAGCTTATTACAAGGCACCGAACATGTTCTGCTCAGGAGGAAGCAGCCAGAATTTTCCCACCATCAGTAGTTAAAAAAAATTTCTTTTGAAACGACAATGTATGTATTGTATGCATTATATACTGGTGGTTTAGCAGAGTTTGCTTTTTAAGAATTTGTTATTAAATTATTATAGAGACTTTGTTGTGAATTCACGAGAGAAGCAGCACAGGAAGCCTGTGGAATGGATTTTTGCATATCAAGTTCCTGTAAATGACCTGATCAAGTAGACTTGGACATAAAGGAGCCTGAATATAACTTTAAGATATACCCTACCTCATTAATCAATCTCAAAGTTACCCTCTGTCTTTTTCAAAAATTCCCCCATTTCGGCTGATGCAGTACTCTTGCCTGATCTTCCACAGACGTGCTGTACACTGCTGAACCGCTGTTACCTTCGCTGCAAACAAGCTTTTCAATCATGTTTAAAAAAAAACTTTGAGGAATCTTTGCATTAGAAGTGTTATAATAAGGCCCGGAGACCCCGATTATCACTGGTGTTGCAGACACAACATCCAGCGTACAGAGAAGCTGCTGACACAAAACCGTTCTACCCCTATGCAGTACCCTCTCCTCTGCTGCAGGAGCCACATCTAGATTTAACATAATCACATGGGCTATCAACTGTTGCACTGTGTTTAGGAATTAGGGAATTAATTTCTCCGGATAAATATTGTATCTACTTGTGCTGCAATTCATGCTTTGCACCAGGACCTCCCAGCCCCGCTGGCAACAGACATTCCTTCAGTCCGACTGTGCCACCATGCTGCTCTGCAGTGCAGTACTTTCATACACATCTCACTGTGATCTCTTCAAAGACCTGTAGCCTCTTAAATTTAGACCATAACCAGGGCATTCATATTTGACTTACTAATACAATACCATACTGGCACCGTTGGCTATATGCAGCCATGCTTCAGAATTGGGAAATTCTACTTCATGGCTAGCAGCTCCTTGTCAAGCTTTATTACAGTTTTCTTATACTACTACTATTTTTCTTTTATTTAACATTTCTCCCCTCTTCCACAACATCACCTCCAGATGGCAAGTGCCTGTGAACCTTACAATAATGCTCCTTTGCCACCTCACTTGTCCTAAACCAACAAATTCACAATTAAACCCATAGTGGTCACTCCTCATATGGGAAAAATATCAAGTATCTCACAGCAGATATCTCACACAGATTTCTGTCACTAAAATGCAGGAGGTGCAGGTTTACACGGCTCTTAATTGGAAGCAGAAAAATAGATAAATGAAAGTCACAACATTTAACCTTGCGTGAATGGTTTAGCCATTGCCCTAACACTCCCGCTCTGCAAGTGTCACCATCACAGCAGGCATTAGGAGCAGGACTTGAAGTGCTTGAGCCCAAGATTTTCGGCTGCCATGTGCATCCAGCCAGCTCCGGAGGATGAGCTGTTAGATCGGAAGGTTCTGCAGAGAGAGAAGTCAGTTTTGTTTGGATTTCAGCATCACCACTGGGTTTCAAGCCCAGTGTACTTTGGCAACATGCAGTGATGACTACATCAGTTACACACTGTGTTAATGGTCTTTAATACTTGCAATGAAAAAACCCAGTAATACAAACAACAGTAATATACATATTTGGTTATACTTTTTATGACACATTACATTCAGCCACTATTGTCAGCAAGTACTACAGACATTTTAAGAACTAGGTCAGCACTAGGTATTTAGAGCAGCCCTTTTCCAGCACTATCCCTTTCAATACTGGATCCACTAAGACCCCACACTCTCTCTATACCTTTCTGCCACCTGGCACCTGGGCAGAACCTTGCTAGTCCCTTCCACTTAGTAACACAAAAAAAGCAACATGAGTTAAAGTCCTTTTACAAGGATTCAGTTAGAAAGCACATACATCAGAACCTCATCCACCAGCCAGAACAACCTCACTAAGCTCATGAGCCACTTCCTATCATCATGATCAAAGACTCAGATACAAATGGGAACAGACACTGGGTCAAGCATTTTGTACTAACACCACAACTCTTTATTACCATCATCTTTCTTCCAGACCCCAAGACCTCCAAACCGCACACTGAAAGCATCCCTTCACTTACCAGCATGCTGTTGTCTCCAATAGCTTCTGATAGGCATAAGCCTTGTAACAAGGTGAGAGCATGAGCACATTCCCATAGATGTAATCAGATGCTCCTTGTACATCCTATTTTGTGATCAGCCAAGTGCTCATAAGATTTTGGATACAAGATGGATATATGACAGTATCCTCCATTATGTGGTTGATGACAGACACAGAAGAGAGAATACTGTCCTCTCGCAGTAGCATACGCTACCATGGATCCACCCCCATCAAACAGTTGGTCTACCAGTTTTAAAGCAAACATACACTGATTATATTATTGTGGCTGAGTACATGATGCTCTTTGTTTCTGATGCTTTTTCAACCATGAAGCAAATTGTTTGAATAAGGATTACTTGGCATAAGCATAGATTCCTTTGGCAGGTTTCTGTGGTCTACTCCTTCCTTAGGAGCAGTCAAAGCAACCTGTCAGCAGAAACAGCTATTTAACTTGAGCACTAAAAATGATGGTTAAGCTAAGCTCTGACATGTAAAAAAGAAATAATCACTTACTTGCAGAGTCTTGACTCAAAGTTTCTTGACTACTACTGCTGTAAGAAGGCACTGGAGTGATAGAAAGGGAAGCTGGGCAGGATAATGGATATGATAAGTCATTTTGTGTAGCAAACCACTGAAATACAGGAACACAGGTATCTTCAGAGAAGGTGAGAGGGAGGTGAGGGTTCCCATACACATACGGGTTTTTCCAACGAAGCAATCCTATTGCAAGAGGGCCAGCTGCATCAGAACCTGGCAACAAACATAAGGAGTTAAAACATGTGCCCTTTTATTTAAACAGGCTATAAATTTGGAGAAAGAAGCTATAATAAAGTAGTATCAATTCCTGTTCTGATGACTGTTAGCCTTCCCCTTGAAAAGGAATGCCGTATTTTATTCTGGTCCATTATCACTAATGCTGTTAAACACTGATGTAACTCTGAAGTATATTTTCAGTACATGTTTTCCTGGTACTCTTGACAGCACTTAACATGAAATCAGTCATCACAATGCCAAGATGCATCTACAATGTTTTGTGGCCTTGTTTGTACTTGGATGACTGTGGGGCCTCACTCTCACATTACAACCTGGAGGTTTCTCAGCGAAACTGTAAAGACAATGTTGATGATTTTCTTTAAAACCAACACTTTGCTGCCACAGGCCTGAGCCCTGGGAGGTTCAGAGCTCAGCAAAAACCAGGAACTGGGAGGCACTGCCACACCACTGCCTCCTCAGATCCCGCTCTGCTGTTGCATGTGTAGGATCTGCCCTGATGCAACCCTCTGCTCTCGTGCTACAGTCCTCAACCATTCTCTTATCCATCAATCAACAGCTTGGAATTTTTTCAATCTATTGCAGATTTTAAGTTACTCTTTATTTTGTGTTTTTAAAATATTTTTTTCATTTTCTGAAGACATTTTCCATCTTACTAATACCTCAAACATATATGAGATTGTGACAAAAACAATAGAGTTTATGGCATATGCCACAAGACTGTGGAGGAGAGCTGCCCTGTAGAGGTCATACTGCTGCAAGTGATATCACTTATCTTAGTTTTGATGGCTTCATTTTACGGAAAACACAGACCATCTTATTTCCTTTTTAACTCTCAGGTTCATGATATTTGCAAGACTGGCAGCATCTGAATACAAAATGTCCCACCCACAAAATTCTCAAATGCAGACAGATGCTTCAAATTTGTGATGATCCTATAAGCATCCACAAGCACTTACAGCAACACTCACTTCAGACTACAAGTGCTGCTGCGCCAAGCACCAAAATAAGATGCACCGGTTCAGACTTCAGACATCATCATGTAATTGAATTCTTCTATGGAAAACGAAGCATTTAAGAGCAGGGCATGCCTGAATGGAACTGGTAGGCCATACGACTGGCTCAGAACTTCTGCAAGAGCAACATGAGAGTATCTGATGCAATATTGCAGTTTAGTTGCTCTGAACACAGTGCTGTCAGGTACTATAACTAACCATCAAACAAATGCGTACAAAGAGGGTGGCAGTTGCCTAACTGTGGATCCCTTTAAAGGGACCAACAGAACACATCTTTCAGAAGACTAGCCTCGAGGAATTAGGAAATAAACCTTTTTAAATAAATGCCTGTGCATCATTCACGCTACGCACTAGCCAGACAGATACATACATCAAGGACTCTCAAGCATGTCCACTCTAGAGAAAGAGCTGGGTGGCATTGCAGAAAGTCAGTGAACTGTAGTAAAATATTGCTCAGTACTAGCCAGCATTGCAGTAGACAGCATATTTAACAACAAGCCCCCATCCTCCCTACTTTCATCCCTTTCTTTATACAAAACTTCAGTTCATGCTTTTTTGGAAACATAAGATTGGTGGATTTCCTAGGGAGTTAACAGACAATATATTATTATATTTCTGTTGTAAATATTCAACACATTTGAGCCTACTGATTGACAATACTGACTGTGGAGCTAGCAACACATGGCATTGTCTGGCTACACCTAAAAGGACACAGCTTTATACACTGCTTTCCTAATTGTCACTTGGATTTCCCTGTATAGACACTCACTAACTAAAGGCTATGCTTCTTCCATAATGCCCAACTGCTTTATCATGAATGCTCAGGCAAATCAGTGCATTAATATGTACGCAGGTATATAGGATATGAAATTTATGACTGCTTTTAACCATCAATATAATAATGTCAAATCCATAAGCACTTCTACTTCAGAAGCATCTTACTTCATGTTCAGATTTTTAAAATACATTTGCAGTCACTCCCTTCTCCAGTATAATTTCCAGTAGACATTGATTTTCACTTTTACCAATAAAGAGTCATTCCATAAACTCATCTGAAAGTACATGGAATCGATCATTTTGGGGGGAAAAAAGCCAACACAGATACATCACATGGAAGAGATTATTAGTTGTCTTATTTATCTGTTCAACATCGCAAGGCCATTTTGCCTGTACCAAAACCTCCAGCTTCACTGAGTTTTGTCTGCCAGGACACATATTCTGCTGTAGACATGAACTGTACAGACTCTGTGACTGAAAATCTAATCTACACTACAGAAAGTTTATAAACAAAACTACACACAATTCTTGAGCAAAGGCAAGCTCTCCAAGTTTTTGACCTTGTTTAATCTTATTAGTCCCATCGGTTAACAACAGCTTTCACCATAGCCACTTCTTGTAGTCACATTAAAGTAATTGTCTAATAAAAGTAATACATACAAAAATGCATATATATTGATGATACATGTAAGTGTACCTAGATATCTATCTATATATGTACACACCTCCATGAAAGCACGAGTGTGCGTGTGTGTATTAGAAGCTGGGACACTCAGAAAGCGAATATAATAGTTTAAAATTATGACATTTCAAAGCCGTAACAGTAGTTTCTTTTGTACTTGGTGAAATTGCAGAAATCTTTTTTTTTTTGGGGGGGGGGGGGGGGGGAGGGGAAGGCCCTGAAGACATATCACTTAAGAAAAGCAAAAGCCACTTTAAAAAGTGGTCAGAGTTCAAAACCATATCTTCCATGGTAAGTGCAACACCACAGATCATTACAAGAGGCAAGGAACTGGCTAACCTTGCAGCAGTATAGAGAAATGCACTTGGCTACACGATACACACACAGGCTGTTGCTGCCTGCTCTGCTTTACCAGCTGACAGCGAACCAACAGCTGAAACAAAAGCATCCAAAGAATAAACTTCTGCAGCAGGTACATATTTTTGAAGTCATGCAAAGAGTTTCACAGTTATAACGGTGAAGGAAAGCGGTATCTAGCTCTCAACACACTCCTCGATGGCTAGGCAGGGAAAGGGTTGCTGAGACGTGCTGAGGGAGGCTGCTTGCAGCGTAAGAGAATTTGTGATTGGAAACACAGGGACACTTATGAATCTGCAGACAATGTTCCTGCCACAGGCTTATTGCCATTCCCAGGTGTTTAGATACAAGGATGCTTTGTGGAAAAACAAGCGCATGCACCCTTTATTAGCAATATGGAAATTAAATTGTATATCCTGGAATTGTTTCTCCTGGTGAAGAAGACAGAGGGGGGTTTGGTAGCCCCTTGGGGCTTTGCAGATGCTATGCCCTGAGAAGTAAATCGTAAAGCTTGAAAATGCATACAAACCTGTCTACCCCAGTTCCTCAGGTTTTCCTATCAGGCAACCACTTTTGATGCACTCCCTTGACGGTTGCAGATGTTTCCCTTTCTCTCTGTAGTTTTCTGTGAAGTGGTTGATTTGCATCTCCGAGTTTTGTCTCTGCTGTGCCTGGATTGCCTCCAGGCTTGTTCTCCCACAGCCACCACTGTGCCCAAAAATTCTCCCTGGAAACCTGAAGTTTTGCCTATCCCCCTGAAGCAGTAATGCTCAAAGACAATCTCTAATACTCATGACATCCCCATGAACGCAGTAATGCCATACAACAACCACACAACTGGTTAAACTCCTTCCTCTGCCCCATCATGTAATGAGCCAAAACTATGTAAGAGAGACCAAAAAAATAATTTATACCCTGCATGGTCTGTGTACCCGTCCTACCTGGGCTCCAGGCTGAGTTTGCTGCAGGGTGACAGTGGATCATCAGCTGTGCTCTGTGCATCTGCAGATTCCTCCTGTGTTCTGGTGCCCAGGAATCTCCCATCCTGCGACGACACCTCTTCTCCCCTCCGATGTTGGTGCCCAGCCAGAGCCTTTCACATGTGCTCCTCCTGCCTCCTGAAGCCTGTATGGCACAGGCTGGCCACATGCTATAAGCTCAGGCCTCCCATTAAAGCTGCTCTTTTTTTTTTTTTCTCCTTTCTCCTCTCTTTCCTTGCTCTCTCACTTCTCCAGCTAGCCCTCAGCCTAGGAATTCAGCACACCTTTCCCCGCCTGCAGCCACGGTGGAGCATGAGCTGCTGCCTCTGCACATGGCCTGCGTGGCTGCTGCTCCAGCCAGGCTGCTCCGTAGGGAACTCCCTCGAGGGGTGGGAAGACACCAACACATGCAGGAGGATTTGCAGATACACGTGTGTTTATTCAGCTAACACCTTCCTGATGCAAAATCCTCCCTGAGCAATGGCATTAAAGGATAACCGGACACAGCATGGAGCCATGAGGCTGCTGCAGGATGGGCCAAATGCATCCTCATGAAAGATAGCGCATTAAAAAGAAGTGTATATATGGAGAGCAAGATCCCACATAGTACAGACTACAACAAAACAAGGCTGAGTGCAAGAGACTTGGGTGACAAGTCTCAGCACTATGTTTGCATCTGAGATGCTCTCCCACCTCACCTGCTCAGGGCAGGAGGCAGACAGCTCTGGGCCTGATGCTAAGTGCCTGCCACAGTGGGCAGGGACAGGGTCAGGCTCCAGCCAGCTCCTCTCCTCTGCTGAGGTCACTGGAAGGAGCTGTGGCTGCCTGACTTGAACACCCTGCTGCTTCCTTTCAAAAGCTTAAGCCCAGTTGTGGATGCCCAGCTTGAGGCTTGGTGGAAGCTCCTAAAAGCCCTTCCCAGACCATCCTGCTGAATCCCTCTAACAGAGTAGCCTTCTGAGGGGTCTCAACATGCTGGGGAGGGCCTGCCACTGCTGGTCACAGCTAGACCAGGCAAGGTAGGACACCCTTTGCATCCTGGGGCAAAACACTCTCATTTGCAGTAACAGCTCTGGGTTTGTCTCAGGAAGCTAATTAAAAGCTCTGCAATTGGAGGGAAGGAAGGTAGAACCGGAGCAGAACCATCCATATCTGGGATCAGAGCTTGCCTTGCTGCCTGCTCAGTTTGCTTACAAACATGACCTGAAATACTTCCTACGGGTACCTACTCCAGAAAAGGTTCTTTATATTCTCTGGCCCTTCTAAGCTGTTAAAGGGCTTGAGACTTCTCATTGCTAAATTTAGTTTCCTTCCTTGAAATACTTTTTTTCTGAATAAGCCTTTGCATTTCTTTCCACTGGCAAGATACATTTTGTGAATAGGTGACATATAGGTAATATGGCAACAAAAATCCCAATAGCAGACCAGCAGTACCAGTAAAACTCGCGAGTCTATGTCAGCATGTTTTATTCTTGCATATTTCTGGTATATATAGAGATATATTTAGCCAAATGGGGTGACAGTAATTACTTTCAAGAAATTCTGTTCCAGCTAAGCATATTTGACATTCGCACACAGCATAAAACTGAAAGTGCATACTTGTTTTTTTTCCAAAGTTTGGGTTAAGCAGAAAAGCAGCTTTTAGCTTTATACTAGCTATACATGCCCCAGTTCAAGCTTTTGAGGTTACCATCTCCTTGGCCAGCTTTAAAATACTGGTGTTAGCTGGTAGACTGGCTGACACGAAACCAGATACAAAGAGCAACTTGATCATGTTCTGTTAAGAGAGATTTGACATGACTGATCTATTTTCCGTCTTGGCAACTACTCTATCCTTTCCCCTTTGTGGAAAGGGAATTATCCTTTAGCTGCTTCTCATCTGGATACATACTCTCAAGGTAGAGTCAGATTTCCCATGGTTGTTATTATTTGCTTCATATCTAGACAAGAACTGAAATATAGGCAAACTTTTGTTAGAAAATGAACAAAGCAACTTACATTTCCTCTGCTTAAGACTTAAGTGCCACTTATGCATATATTTAAGAAATAAATGGAAAAGTACTATTACTGTATACCCTGGCCACATTGCACCTGCTGACATGCGAGACATTTTCTATGGTTCATGTCAAGACTACACATGCACATCAAGGACAGAGTTTCAGGTTCAACCACAGAAGAGATGTACAGCGGACATATGGCATACAGCAGAAGGGGATATTCTCAATGCCTAACTTCAGTTAGCTGAGTCAGATGGCTGGTCTCCGTAAGTTCCTCTAAGAAATGGAGAGAGCAAGGATCAGCTCAAGACTAATTTGTAGTAAGATCATAATTGTGATCTGTGAATCATTCTCACCAAGAGCTTTTCTCTGCCTCCATTAAGTACAGACACAGCACAAAGGAACTAACTACTTACTTTAGCCAGCTAAATTAGTTTCCTGAAGATGGGAAGTGTAAACAGTCACCCCAAGTATCCATTTCATGATTAAGTCTCCTTCCAATTTTTGTGAAATTCAATAAGCACTGAAGAGCTTATTGAGGTGATTCCACAGGTGCATTTCCCAGTTTTGCAGGACAGAGCAGCACCAGCCTCCACCATTGCAGTGCATCTTCCTCTACACAGGGGATGCACCAAGATGAGGACAGAGAGCAAATCATAAGTAGATGATGGAGGTCATGCTGGTCATCTATACATCTTAAGGCAAAATATGAAGGTGTTGTTTCCCCATGTCTCATTGCAGAGCAGTAGGAAGAACATCTGGCAGATGTTAAAGAATGGCCAAAGGGTTCAAAAACTGGGGTGAGAGTAGGAAGGAAGTTGCTTGTCTTCTTACCTTAGGATTTTGAGACTGCTTCCTGTGGAAGGAGAGAGTTGAAGTTGCAGCTCTCGAAACACCTAAATGAAAATATCAAGAAAAACTTTTATGCTGTTTACACACAGAAGAATCTATGTCAGTGACAAAAGCCTTGGCCTTCAGCTAATCAACTCAGACTATCTGTCAGATGACTTCAACTTCATTAAGAGCCCTTGGTGAGTCTTTTCATGCTAGGGCAATAGACTGTTATAGATGTCCAGTATATCAGTGGTGAGGTTCACAGGATGGGGGGGTTTTATAATCTTTTTAGCTACACAAGATGTTGCGGGAGTACTGCAAATCTCTAGACACAGGGATTTGTATAGGCGTACCATAGTAGAGTGACTGGGGAGTGTTTGAGAATACGGCATGGGAAAACAATTTAATTTACAACAATAACTTGTATCTACACTGGGGACTGCAACTTCATTAAAAATCCCCACTGCAGAAAAAGCCCAGGAGGACAATCATTACAAACATCCTCTCTGAAAATGCTTAATGCACCGGCTAATGGAATTCTTCTTACTCACGTCCTTCATATCTCACTGAGATAGCAACCATCACTGCCTAAGAGAGTCTCTAAAAGCCATTTATCCCCCTCCGGTGCTGCAGACTTCAGTCTCCGGTACTGCAGGCAGTATGAAATATTCTCTGACTCCTATTCCCTCACAAGTATTTTTCTCCTCGCTGATCTACAGTCCCAGATACAAACCCAGGCATTTTGCTGGAGTCCACGCAGGAACAGAGCTCTTCAGCTCTTTGTCTGGTCATCACTCCACCTGCAGTTCAGTGTTTTTTTCAAGCATTTAATAGTAAGATGCATTCTGCTAGTTCTATTTTAATTCTCTTTTTTTCATGTCCTTACATGTGGCATATGTTTGCTAGATGCATTCAAGTAAGGCCAAGGACAGGCCTCAGTAGGAAGTATCCAGAGATTCTGGGGCCTAGATGACTCAAGATGAGGAGTTAGTAGTTGTCCTCTTTCCCAGTAGCAGTTTATAAAGATTTAAAGTTATCTTTATTAATTAAAAAAAGAAATATATTGGTAATACATATTAGCATTTTAATGAGGAGACAAGCAGTCTAAGAAGAGACTGGTTTCTGTGTTCGGTAGCCTACACAGGAAGAAACCTTTAAGTGATTTGACATCTAACAGTACCAAAGTACACAAGCCTGGCAGCTTTTCTTCCCATCAGTAACTGGGATATTCTAGCTGCATAAAATTTAAATAAATCTTAGAAGATTTACTTTTTTTTGCTATGAAAGTGGAGAACAAGAGATGAGGCTTCAGAGCAACATGAAACTCGTTCAGGTCTCTCTAACTAAACGTTCATATCTAGTAAAAGAGAACACCAGTCACCATCTGTTTGGGAAATCTCACTGTGGATGAGATGCAGGTTATGAATGCACATCCCTAATTCATCTAACCCTTCATTCCTGTTAGATGCAGAATGCCAGCTGCCTATAATACATGACCTAACATCATCATGTATTACTTAAGTATCAGTTTAAAGTTAACTTTTTACTTAAAGAGAAGAAAAACAAATGCTTCCTTGGCATAAATTCCTGTGTACTTTGAGCAAATACCATCAATTTCTTTTCCCCTCTGGCCCCTTTTCATTGAGATCTGGTCTCCATTATTTTAGCCCAGTACTGATAACGCCAAGTGTTTAAAAACAATACAGAAATAAAGAGCAAAAGCTTAGAAAGTAATCAGGTACCATAGGTCCATAAGGTACCAGAGATTTGCCAAGCTAAAATGGACAATTTCATAGGTGGCAAGTGGAGCAGCATGTTTATATTTGTCATTGGATATTGTAGTTTTACTGGAAGTTTCATCCAAATTTCAGTCATTATTCTGCTTTTCTGATCTCAGCACACATGCACAAGCTCCTGATGTTTTTACTTCTATCCCAAAACACGTCCTTCTGTCCTGTTATTCCATCCTTTGGCCCTAAGTTACTGAGTCTTAGGCAGTTTTCACTGCTAAAAAAAATAATAATCAAGGAATTGTTTTCCAGTTCTCTGTATGTGATTATAAGCAAAAGAACATGTATATAAAATAGCTGCTTTCAGTTTTAAACTTTCATTTGTTATTACTGATTTGCACCTGTTGAATTCAATGTCAAGCCTAAATATTCACTACATTTTATTGCACAGGCATCACTTCCAGGAAAAAGATGAAAGGAGGGCTGACTCACCTGGCAGATTGCTCATTAAGGTACATTCTTGCAACCTCTTGAGAACAATCTTACCTTTATGCACAAAAGAATCCTGTTGGTCTAAGCATGGCTGGAGAATTCCTGCTGTATAGGAATAAAGGATACAGGCAGAGAGCCTTGTTTCCAAAGAGCCTGTCAAACCACCACCACATATCCAGCTCCAGTTAAAATGCTGGGTTGACCTAGCATCACGACACATCATTACAGCTCATGTTTGCCTTATACTTTAAGAATTGTTGAAATCTGTGAAAACTTAGGCACATGGCCTTGAATTTTCATTAGTCTGTTTTTGCAGAATTAGATTTTACAGGGAGCAGTACTTGTTCAGCTAAAACTAAATGCTTTATTGTCACAATACTGCTTCATTTGTTTTTACAGATACTGCAATATTTTCCAAAATCCAGATTTCTAATGTGTTTCTAAAAATTGCTTTGTGTTTATCTGTGTCAAGTGAAAGGCAAACTAAGCCAAATGCTACCATAATCCATTATCTACTAGAACATTTGGTGATGAGCATTTCTAAAAGAAGAGTCTTCACAGAGAAGTAAACCGCTGAGCTGAGGACAGAAATGAGCTTTCCTACAAACTGCATGCCTTTGCTTCACAGGGATCTTACTCAGCTACCCAGCACCATGAAGGCAACATCCCTCAAATCCACCCATGGGCAGCCACACAGTCACCACATTGCTCTTGGTCAAAATTTCTTAGGGTATTTTTTTTTTTTGAGAGTTGCTATAGAGATACAGCTTTTTAATCTTCCAAGTCTGACAACGCTTCTTGTCCCAGGGAGCAGAGTATCATACGTGCCCAAGGTGGTTGTAGGTTGTGACACTTGTTCCAGGGGTGAAGCAAGAGAAGGCAAGGTCTGAACAATGTTGTTATGGAAACTTCAACATAGCATTTTGAGGCTATAGGTATGAATTTGTGACTGATGAATACCACTGCCTTGTTTGAAGGAGCACAGGACCATAAAAAACCAAACCAAAACAACAAAGTTTACATACATACTTTTTTAAAGCTTTAGAAACCACTCTGAAACCCAGTCCTTGGAAAAGCAGTCATTCAATGTCTTTTACACAAACCCAGTAAGAGCAATTTTGTTGACTAAACTGGTAATCACTGAGAAGATAAATAATCCCAAAAGGGAAGAAATAAAACATCAGCTGTATGCGGTTACTCGTAGTTGTTTCCTGTCTTTCATCTTTGGCACAGGGACTGTACTGTTTCCTTATAGCCCAAACCCATCCACACACCTCAAACCCTGTCTGAATCTAGCTTAATCTTTCACAAACACAAGCACCTTCCTTTGCTTGATTTATAGAGAAACACAAGTTACAGTGACATATAGAGCAGAATAGCTCAGTTGGAAGGGACCTGCAACAATCATCTAGTCCAACAATACTTAGGGTGTGATCCAGAGCTTGTGGAACACCAAGAGATACTTCAGATTTCATTTTACAGAGCAACATACAAAACCATATTAAAAAATATAAGCGCTGTGGAGGAGTCAGACCTGATAAAAGTTTAGGAAATAAAATTGGCCAGAATTGCTTATACCTCTGAACTCAGACCTCTTATATGCATTTATCATGACTGGCTGTCCTTCCACGGGACTGATGGATGGAGATGGACACACTTAGGTAATACAGGAAATCTAGGCAAATCTTTCATTACTTACTTCAGGCAACTAATTTCTGCCTCTAGGAACAAGAGTCTGACCTAAGCCCATTATTCGAATTTGCAATGCTGCTAAACACTCCCAGCTGTAAGCAAAGTCACCTGAAGTTTTTGAGTTAATCAGCCCTGTATCACACTAACTACTTTGAATGGTGAGATGTAAAACAACTCCAGTTAGTTATCTCAGCTGAGTGGATGCTTTAATCTGTGATTTTCAGTCTTGATTTTCCTTCTATTTAAGGAGATAAGCCTGTTGTTTGATGTTACATCTCAAGGAACACTCAGGTACTAGCAATGAAGTTGTGGAAGGACTCATGACCATGAATCATTGTCTTGAGCATAGAGTAGAGAATTAGGCAAGGGGCTGCATGCTGAAATACAGGGAGAATCCCACATCCTGAGCAACTGCTCATGCAGTCAGAGTTGTCTTTTCTACGTGCTGAGTGAAACAGCATCCTGACTGAAAAAAAAAAACCAAAACCAGAACATAACTTAAAATTAAAGTGTGTGCCAAAACGCATGTGGGCATGCAAGCGAAACGTTTGCACTGAGCATCTGAATCCTAAAATTTTCTAAACCATGAATGTTTGACTTCACAGTCCTAATATGTTACTTTCACATTCTAAAATGTAAAGACTGTGGCTTAGCACCAAATCTTAGAGGAAACTAGAGGGCATTTAAGCAGGAAATCACAAAAGACTTCCCAATATTTTTCTTTACACAGTCAAGACCAAGCCTAATCTATCATAGATGTTCCTATGACCATTGTCATATAGATCACTGGATACCAAAAATGATTCTTCATGTATATATTTGTAAATAATTTGACATAGCTGAATAACCTACTATAGCTGAGGGCATACTAAAATCCAGACCATACAACTGTGTATTCACAAAAATCTCCCAAGCCTAATGCAATGTACAGCAGCCTAATCCAAGGACTATAGAACCAAAGCATGTGTATTTATTTTGATTCTTAACTAAACGCATTCTGCTTCTCTCTTCTTTGGATGCAGCAATAAATAACACCAAGGTACTGCAAGGATCAATGCTGCAGTGTGTACACCATAGAAGTAATTTATTATGATCTTGTTTCACAGGTGTCTATATAACAGTATACTCAGCAAAAAACCTAACCCCAACCTGCTGTGAAGAAGCATACCATTCTGCAGAATATTTATGGTCTTCTGGGAATATAGGTTCCAGTACAAGGAATTCTCTGTTACAGCAGCCTCATTTCAGAAAAGTAAAAAATAATAATGCTTATATAGAAGATCAGCAAATTACAAGATTCTAAACCTGAATGTCAACAATTATTTTCAAATGCAAGAGAGGTAAAGCATATTCTTTCACACTGTAAATATGCATGTAACTGATCTTAATATGGTTGTTATGAGGTGCCATGTTTGAGTACTTTGACAAAAACTAATGCATACTACTTTTCCTATGTGAATATCCAAACATGGTCTTTTTTGAGGAAACATGCAAGTTTGGCTTTATTTTGTAGGACCTAAACTTTGCACAATACTTTCTGACTCAGCACTACACACCAATTTGATAAGTTCTGTGTTGCAATCCTACCTCCTAAAAAACTCTTAGCACAACTAATCTGTCAGTATTTTCTGCCTAGCTACATTCCTCAGAGAAATGGCCAGCTGCTCCTGTCCTGTAAGGTCTTTCTTCCATCTGGAATGCCATACTTTGCACAAAGTGCTGTAACAGCATTGATTTAGCATCAGTTCCTCTTGCCAGCGAGAAAGCCATCGCTGCTGGCATTCCCACTGGGTGACACGCCTGGAAGTTCATTTCTCAATGAATGGGGATTTCTGGATAGCTAGACCTGTACTGTGAGCAGATGTCAACATTCAAATATTTTCATGTTTCACTTTTTCTTAAGATGTCTGAAATGTATGAAAGTGTCAAGCTTATTTACATTTGACAGAATTCATTTTTCAAAACTTTTTGTAAGGAAGTGATCTTCAATCTTGGCTCTTAAAAAACCAAAATAATGAAAAGGAGGTTTTCAAAAATATATTTGCATGAAATGAAAGGGTCTTACAAAATGAAATTTCTCTTGCATTATTTATTGCATGCCACATCTGGATTTTGCTAGTTAAAGGTTTAATTTGAATCAAAGAGAAAGGTTTTGCCTGTGGATTTTAAGAGTACTTAAAGGTCTTACATTGCTGGACTAGGCTCTGTTAAATTCACAGACACCAGATGGCCCCACAGCACTCACTGATCTAGCAAACAGCTTCCCGTTTCCCTGAAAGTAAATAGAGAAGAAACTGTATAATTTGATGCTTGAAGCTACAGTTGCTTGATGTTTTGGAATGAAAACTGCCTTGAATTTTACCTGATTTATGTATGTGTATATATATCTGGATCTAAAATTGCCAAGCCATAACTGAAGTTCTTTGATTTACATACATACTTTATTGTGCATTCATTCGCGTGTAATTCAGTCCAAATTCAGGAGGGTTTATTCGAATGTTACTAGGTATATGGTGCCCATGTTTTGGGGTTGCTCCTGAGTCAGATACTGGCACAAAAAGGAGAGTTAAATTTTGAGGTGTCACAGAGCAGCCCAGCTCTGTATCAGCCACATGCAAACAAAGCTTTCAGGGGCCTGCGTGTATGTCTAAGGTAGCTACAGTTTTCAGTGACTTTCTTGATGTTTCTTGAGCTTTTTGTTGTCAGTCCTAAGCGAGGTACATTTTAGCATCTTTTTGTGGAGTCCAAAGGCCTTTGCCTTTTGCTTGTTTCATTCTGAACAGAATTTGCCTACAGGATGGTCTGGTTGGCTTTGTCTATTAAAATACCCTTAGTAGCACAGCCACATTTCACTATGTGAAATGTAGTTTCACATAGTGAAACTGTTGGGGAAAAAAAACAGAAAGATTGATCTGTACCTTCACATAAACTCTTTTGCATGCTTCAGTATGGCTCTGAAATGTCCTCAGGTTACTTGATCCAGTAATTTGCAATGGGTGATAGACCACTGCCTACCAAAGGACTGTGACAGAAATGGCACTAAAGAAAGCAGTTCTGCTGGTTCAAATGAAGGACCTACACAAGCTGAAAGAACTAGACTGAGGTGACTAGATGGGAGCCTTTAGCATAAGTATGCTTAGGCTCCATCAAGTTTTAGTACAGTAAAAATCACTGCTAGCTACACTTTGATCAACATGAAGAACGTGACCTAATTCAGCTTGTCATTCCAGAAGCAAATATTAACAGGCTATTGCAAGGATTTCTCATTGTACCAAAGGGAATCTGGTCTAAATAAAGCATATCGTAAACTTTATTTACCTAACTCACACTATCATGAAGTAGTGACAAGCAGAATCACTCTATGCGGCACTTCTCCAGCTTAAACACTAGCAAGTATAGGGAGCACAGATGCAACTTCTCCTGTGCCCTTCCTTCTTTCTCTTCAAAGCAGAAAATCCAAGAGGAGATTTAAGTTAGATGCTATAGGGCATACAGGATCCAGCTTTGTTTTGGCCACAGAATGATCATGATGAGGAAAAGAGGGAGAAAAGAAAGGTGTTCTGTTGGCTGAACAGCTGAAGTTTTCTTTAGTACATGCAGTAAATCATCACAATACAATAAATAGTGCTTTTCTGCCAGGCAAACTTACGGTATCTTAATGAAGAATAGATCATTTTGGTGACTACTGTAGGAAATCTGTTGAGTACAAGACCATATAGCACCCACACAGTTACTAGAAAAGTACGGATAACTGTGAAGAGCATGACAGTTGCACTGAGCAATATACTTCTGGCAAAGGAAATGTGGTTGCAGGACATTTTGATGGAGAGCAGCACACTGTCAGGACACAGTGCAGAAAAGCCTGGCTTCCCCAGGTTAGCAGCTCCATGCAGGATTAGTAGCTGGAGCCCCAAGTTAAGCACCTTGGATATACCAGAGGTGTTATTCCAAACTTGATGCACCTGCAGGAGGAACTCCCACTCCCTGTTTGTGAGCAGGGCCACAGACTGAAATCTTAAGTCTTCAGGAATGACTCTACTGAGTTAGAAGAATGGCTTTGTGCTGTGGATACTAGGACTAAGACCTTTATTTCAAGACGTGAATACTAATCCTATATACCTACCTATAAAAAGTGTGAAAGATCCCCTTTTCTATTAAGGTCTAAAGGCTGGAGAGCTAACCTGGGAAGGAGGAGAACTCACTTTATCCTCATTCAGAATAAAACATGCCATTTCACCAGAATATGTAATACCTACCAGCAATGAAGGCAGTTTTGGAGTAGGAGGAAAAAACATCTTCCATATCTCCTTTTAAAGCTTTAGTGGTGAACAGTGATTTAAGATTCCCTGGGACAAGGAGGTATGATGTTGTAGCCTGATGGTTAGGATACTTACCCGAGAGTGCTTTGGGCTCTCTTTCTATTTTATTGGCCAGCTGTACCGCCACCAGCTCTTAAAAGCAAGCAATAACTAACATCTCTGCAGAGCTTGGTCCTGTAGGAACAAGTATGACAGATGCCATAAGAACGCACTTAGTAGACAAAGCTTAAGTGGAAGGATAAGTATATCTGTATCATTAGGCACCAGCATCAGACCGGCAGGACCTGAAGCCACTTTGGAACAGGTAGAGAACTGCAGGTACTTAAACATTTTTTTTTTTTGTTTAATCAAATAGGGAGGAAAAAAGAAGTTAATCAGGTGTCTCCAGTGAGAAGATCCAATTCTCCTCTCAATAAAACCAATAATGTTTCTGTTATTGATGGCAACAGAAGTAGAGATGGAAGTTTGTTGACAAGATGTAAGCATGGAAAATACTGGTACACAAGTGCTTTCTATTTTAGGTAGAGCTGCAAAGAATAAAACTCTCAGAGGTATATCTGAAACTACTCAGGCACATTGACAGTTAGGAAAGAGTAGGGAGCCCCTTGTACTCATTTAATCATGCTGAAAACAGGATCAGAGTAAAGAGGTCTTGGACTCCAAACAAAGCAATGGACTAGAAGCAGCTGTTTATGTCTTTATGATAGCCTGAGATGGAAGCTACTATTTATGTGGTGGTAGAGTGAAAACACAAGCCTTGTGGAATACATTCTCTTTCCCTCCCCGCAAAATGATGGCAGTAGAAAGAAAAATGTGTGCATGTAAAAAAGGTGCAGTATATATTTATTTAAAATAAGTACTTATACAGAAGGACACTGATAACACATGGAGAATTCAGTCAGATTCTTGCTCCAAGTTATCTTTCCCTCACAAAAGGTAATACAAGCTGAAGATTAGACTTGCTATTTGGCAATGCAAACATTTCAAAAGGAGTATGTATTTCCATTAGGAGGTACTTTGTTACATCTTATTCTTGGCTCACCTCATGTTACATGACACCAGTAGTTAAAATATGACTATAAAATGGAGACTGCAATATTCACAGAAGTTGGACCATGCTCAAATATACTACTTTCATAATAAAACCAGACCAAGCCTACCCACTTGTAACAGGTGAATCATGTTTAGATTAGCTGATTATGCTTTCCACTGTAAAAGCTTATGCTTTTTATTTCATTTTGAACCGTAAAATGCAATCTATTACATGAGATAACGGATCACAAAGATGAAGCCACTTGCTTCATTTTCTCTGAAGTTATAGTTCAAAACCATAGATGTTGAGATAGCTTTACACTGAGATCCAAGAATCTCAGTGTTTAAATTATTAAAACCTTGTAAAAAGTTCAAAAGGTGTTGTGGGTTGACCCCAGACAGCAGTCAAGCACCCACACAGCTGCTCACTCCACTCTCTCTCCCCTCCATCCCCAGCAGGACATGGGAGAGCAGAGAAGCAGCAAAAGCAAGAAAACTCATGGGCTGAGATAAAGATAGTTTAATAAGTGAAGGAAAGGGGAGGGGGGGGGAAGTGGTGCAAAGACAATCACTCACTACCTCCCACAGGCACATCAATGCCCAGCCAGCCTGACAAACAACAGTCACCTTGAAAGCCAACGTCCTACACACACGTCCTTCCTCTACCCTGTTTTTATTGCTGAAAGTGATGATATACAATATGGAATAGCCCTCTGACCAGTTTGAGTTGGCTGTCCTGGCCATGTCCTTCCCAATCCCTTGCCCACTCCCAGCCTACTTGCTATGGGGGCAAAACAAGAAAAAGAGAAAGCCTTGGACTCTGTGCAAGCACTGCTCAGCAACAGCTAAAACACTGGTGTGTTACCAACACTGTTTTAGTCACCATCCAGGCTGTTGTGAAGAAAATTAACTCCATCTCAGCCAGACATGGTACAGAAAGAAACCCCAAGAATTCAGCTTTAAGCTACATGAGATTGTACCACATCATAGCTCACTATTTGGAAGCCTGAAATTCAAAGCCACTAACCTACCGTAAAATGCTTTCAGTGTGTGAAACTGTGTGCCAAACCTGAAAGCAGTTCGCTACAGTCAATGCTGTTCTTAACATGTGCAGTAGCAGTTTTGACCAGTGTATTTAGAAAACAAGTAAGCCTGAGGCCTTCTCCCAACATACAGCTTTGTATGTGAGCTTGTGGGAGTTGTGTCCATGTTATTAAAATGGATCTGTCTTCCTCCTACAGTTTGGATATTGGTATTTACTGCTTAGTCCCAGCAGGTTGTAAGCAGTATTGTACAGTAGATACGCATAAATAGAATCATAAATAAAAAAAGCTAACAAGGTGCTCAGAAATGCAGCTCAATGACTTTGCCACTGCGCATGAGAACTCATTACTAGTCTATGATGATTGCTTACTCTAGTTCCAGGGAGAAAAAAATTAAATCTATATCATCAGAAGCTGCAGCTTCCATGCATCTCTTCCCCTGCCCATAAGTAAAGATGCTGGGAACAGAGAGAAGTAATGGTCTGTGGAGGTTAGCAGTGTCTTTTCACAGACGTTGAGAGCTCCTTTGGTGTTTGTAAGAATGACTGTTCATTACACCCCAAATAATGCTATTCCCAAAGACAGTAGTTTTTATTCATCTACCATGAAGCTCACTCCTGTTAAGGGTAAAGGGTTGAGCACCACAGACGTCTGAACCTCCGAAAGCCTTCAGGAGGTGAGAGCGTAAAGGGTGTGGAGTTTTCTGGCACTTTCAGATGTTTAAAGATGAATGCAGTCCCTTGTTTCACCTTTAGGAAACTACTCACCTCCAGAAAGTAATATAGGACAGATGGTAAGACAGGCCCCATAAATACAGCAAAAAAGGCCACTGCAAACTAGGACTTGCCCTCAAAAACCAACCTGCAGCACTGAAGTATTTAGCAATTCAGTAAAGGCCACTCATGCAGAGCAGTAAGGCTTTGCCAGTGCAGGTCACTACTCCCAGCTCTGTGTCACTGCAGCAGGAGCTGCTCTGGGGCTCTATCCCAGGGGAAAGCACCCTCCTTGCAACTCAGGCACTTCACTCCAAGCAGCAACAGTTTTCTAGGAAAGAATGGGCTTCACTTGTAGTCCCCTTCTGAACACAAACTAAGCAAGGTTGTCTGCCCAGGTTCGTAAAGGTAGCATTGCTCACTGAGGACATCTGTCATGAATTTGAGAGGCTAAGGCACAACTCAACACAGCTGTTAAGTTGGGGTCCAACTTAACACAAACCAAGAAGGCTCCACTTCCAAGCAAGCTGAAGCCACTTTAAGGCATATGGGGGGCACAGTGAAAACTGATAACGAGAGCTGTCAGTTCTAAACATGACTAGAGAGTTCTCTCATGCATGCAGGTGACCCAAATTTGGGTTCGGGGACACTGGGAACTAAAAAATAGTTGTGTTTGAGGTATTAGAACTTTTGCAGCTGAATTGCTCAGGCTCTGTCTGCCCTGGGTAGACAGGCTTCACTCCCTGGAAAACAAGGGGCAACAAAAGCAGTAGCCCTAGCTCTCCTTTCCTCTCTCCCGCCTTCCCCGCAGCAGGTCAGGCTAGCAGCAAACAGGGATATACTCTATTTCATGGTGCTACACAGCAAGCAAGCTGACTTCTAAATATACTCAAATAGAAGTTTCTAAACTGCAAAATAAATACAGTTCTTACAGTAAGTAATGCAGCAAAACATACGGTATACCTAATATTTCATGGTAAATGTAGTGTTATCTTTTTTTCCTTGTCCTCAGTGTAGCAGATGCCAGAGGCCCATTTGGATGAATTTCTTCAGGAAGTAAAAAAATAAGCTTACTTTCTGGGTTTTTTGCTCCCCGTCATAACAAAATAGTGATCGTCTTGCCTGCTCTTCATAGGAGGACCTTTTGATATACCAGCTGTTCCTTTGTTACACACCGTTGCTGATTTTCCCTTAGGGAGAGGCTTCTTGGCTGCTGAGGCCAAGCTTTCATTTGCTGGCAAGGTTTCGGTAGAAGGCTGATCTTTTGTGGAAGGCTGCGCTGGCTTTTTGGTCACTGCCGCTTTGGCTGGAGTTTGAGGAAGCCGTACAACGGATAAGGGAGTGCGTTCAGGAGGTTTGGATGAAGTGGGTCCAACCTGAGGTTTACTGACATTTGGCTGCTTATTGACAGCTGATGACAGGTTTTTCTTCGTAGCTACCAGCGTAGGTGGTGACTTTGATGGTTTGCTAACTGCAAGAGAAGGTGCAGAAGCTGAGTGTTTCAGGACTGAAGCAGTTCTCAGGTTCCTTGCCAGGTCAGAAGCTGTTTGTGGAGCTTTCTGAGGATGCCGAGACCCAGTTCCTGAGGTCTGAATAGTATTTTCAGAAGAAATTTTTGCAAGGAGCTGCTGAGAATGTGCAAATTTGGCAACAGAACGCAGATTTGTAACAGGTGGGCGGGCAGCCCTTGGAGCAACTGAATTCACTTTGTTTTTAGTGACAGATACAGGTTTACATTTAGTTGTGACTTGCTTCTGTTTTGAAGCCATCGTTTCAGCTGTCCCAGGCAAGCGAGATGGCTGTTTTTTAGAGGATGAGAGGGCAGGATGCATCACTGGTGCTGGGGAGCTCTGAGCCAGGGCAAATTTCACCTTGGGAGCATCGGGGGACCGAATACGCTTGCGCAACGTTTCAGAGTGAACAAGAGCCGTTCTTGCTCCTGCAGCTGAAGAGCTTTTGCTTACAGGCTGCGAAGGAGCAGAAGCTGGTGAGTTGTGTGCAGGAGACTCCAGTTTCTTTGAGGTGCCAGCTAACGGTTTGAAAGGAGGCTGCACGCCTGTCGCTGGAGACCCCTGTAGTTTGGACATGACTGACAGTGATTTGGCTGTGGAGGATGGGGGCACGGGCACTTTTGGTGATGCCGGGGCAGAGGACTGAGGACGTATAGATGCAACCTTCTTGGCACTGGCCCCGTGGACAGCCTTTAGAGCTGAAACAGGAGTAGGAGTTTTTGAAGACTGCTTTGGAAACATATTGACAGCTGACATTGGATTCATGACAGGAGGCTCCTGAATTTTAGCCAACGAGCTGGGGACAGTGTCAGCGGTGACCCCTTTCTGAAACGCCAGGATTTTTTGTTCCAGAGTTGCAAACTGAAGCACTCGGCATGGATCATATTTAAGTAGAAAACCTTGAAGAGTGTCCCAGCCTCCACCAACACGTACCATTACATGCTTGCCATGTAGCATCTGAGAATGGAGGAAGAAGGGGTGGCAGCATGAGAAGAACAAGAGACATTTCTGTCTTGTTTTATGCAGCATTATGTCTTCATCTGACATTAACATCTATTGAAACTAACTAAAAATAAGATCTCCTTTCTTACAGGGAAAGATGAAAAAAAAAAAGAGGAATTATGTGATAAATAAGTTTTATGTTTCCCAATTCTCTTACTAGATAGTTTCTCCTGCAGAAACAGTCATTACATGTTGGGAAATAATGAAAGCATATACACAGAAGACATTTAAACCATTCTGTCAGCATCTTTATGTAGAATACAGAGTTTTGGATACAAGTTTTGTTCAAACTATGGATGTCCTCGTACTATTTTAATCCCAGAAACTCTTATGTCTGTTAAAGCCAGCACTCAACTATCCTACAAATGATAAACCCCAAGTATCCAGGTTTTGGACAAGCAGCATTCTCAGGATATTCTATTGCATTATCTTTATTTATCTTGCAAGTTGATACTGAAATTTTAGAAAGGCCACAGAAAAACTTGCTTAATTTAGTGTGGTTGTAAAAATCAATGGTTGTAAGATCCAGTTAGCTACACCTACTTTGAATATGTGGTTAGATGACATGCCCAACCTAAATTATTCTGTATTTCTAAAACAATACCATAAAAATTAGGTAGTCCACTTAAAAGCATTTCTCTCCCCATTATAAACATAAACTGGAATTCTGAGAAACTACTTACTCGTATGAAGAGTATTTTATCTCCCAGTCTGTAACGTCCCTCTGATAAGTATTCAATTGAAAATCGATGGGAGCAACTGCAGGGAGGATCTTCTGCTATATGTTTAACCTAGTTATTAAAATTGAAAGCATTTGTTAGTATTTTGACAGAAGCATGTGTTTAATGGTTTGTCGAGATACTTAGTACAAGAAAAGATACCAATATCTTCACCCCATAATCTAAGAAAACACTAGTTATAGTCCCTCACAAGAAAATCTCAGCTACAAAGAGCTTCAATACGTAGAATAAAAGATAAAAAGAATGAACAAACTATGTACAGACAAATATTTCAAGCTGTTCCAATCCAATTTTTGTGATTTCTTCAATTTTAAGTTATTTCTACTTTCCTTTTTAAGATTTGCCTGTAACATTATGCATAGCAGCATCAAATTGCAACCATGACCTCGTAAAGACACTGTTACAGTCTCTAGAAATTGAAGCAAGTACCTGGGTCTCTCCTGTGGCCAAATCCATTGCTACACCTGACCTACAGCTACTTCAGTGAACTCCCTAACTTTTTGTAAGGCTTTTATATATTAATCTCCTAGGTGACGCCCAAGAAGGAAGCCACTCCCTATATAAGTCCAGAGTTGGAGAAGATGTGCCTCTTAGACACTTAAAAATTTAACATATTGAAAGGTCAAGACTACTGCCAGGCAGGAAAATAGTGAGAGCAAGCAAGGATCTGGTAGCTGACATTCCAAAAGAAGCAGAAGTTTTACTTTACAACACAGAGGACCTTTAAAATAAATTGAAGTCTCGACATGCATTTTTAAGCAAAATAGGAATATTGTTCATCATTCCTTTTGGATCAATTCACAAGATGTACAAATCATTTACTTTTCTGCAGACATATTAATTTCCAATCAGTATATCTACAGAAGTTTTATTTAAAGTCTTCTTCAAAAGAGGTTCAAAGCCTGCTTTAACATTTGATGCAGTTTTATGTACATATCAAATTGAAGAGAAGCATACATTACAGTCGGAATATTGACACATCAGAAAAACTGAATGGGAATATTTCTCACACTCAAAGAAGCAATGAAGGGGGGCAGGGGAGAATCAAGGCAAGTTATATGCACTGAGGCATTAACTCCAAAATATATATGGCAGCATTTTGCTTACATTAAAAAAATAAATAAAAATTGTTCAAAAAAAAAGTTGCAGAACCTTCTGCTTTCTAGTTAAGGAGTCTCACAAGTATTAAGTGAAAACTAGCCTATACTTATTGAGCCAGATCATACAAAAACTAAACCTGGAGTTTGAATTAAAGCCCATACCACAGTACCTAAGTAGTACTTACTGCCTCATGTAGCTCCCCATGGTGACAACATGACTTTGCTGTGCTAATAGGTGATGGTGGTCCAGATGTCATCAGCAGTGTTTCTTCTAGCTCAATTTCCTTCTCTAGTTTTACTAGTACAGGAGGTTCAACTCCATACCTCAACATAAATATATAAGTAGTGTTTAATTGCTAATTTACTAAATAAAACAAAAAGAAACCGATAACAAACCACCTGCACAGTTTTGAATAGCTCAACTGATGGAGAACAGCACTATTTCAATCAGAGGAATGTCTGCCATGATAAGCCAAAGAGAAGGAGCAGCTCAGAGTTTTTAGTAGCTGCTCTTCCAAAGGTAGTCTTAGAGCTACCAGAGAAGGTAGTAAAAAATACTGCCAAAACTACACAATTTTGGTCACATCCAATTTAGATAAACTACCTTAAATTTTCCTGCTCTGCACTGCAAAGAAACTAGAAGTAGAAATCTAGAGAATGATAGAGTTAATTCATATTTAAAGCTTTCATACATGCCAGAAAGTTTAAAAAAATAAAGACCTTAAAGTCATATTTAAGGTTCACTAAGTTCTTCTAAGATGTACACATACCTAAAAGCTGAGTTTAGCATTTAAACATACAGGTATAGAAAGCAGTGTGGACCAGCCCTTCCGCCTGAAAAGAATCTGATAAATATTTGAAAAAATATTCATACTGTACAGTGGTCCTAGAAAAGCTACTCATTACTTTCTGCACAGAACAGGCATGTGCTGCATTGCACTTAATGAGTGCAGACTGTCTTAACTTTGTCATAGCTTTTACTTCATAGAATATGTTCTTCAGTTTCTTGTTAAGAGCGTGTATGGATCACATACCTGGATACGATGCGTCCAATTTCCAACAGACAAAGATACACTTGTCTTGGATCCTTGTGCAAAACTATAAGGGAAGAGAATAAAAGGGCTCATGTTTACTGTGGAGAAACCTGTGAAATTAGGTACAGAGAAGGGAAGATAAGGAATAGATGACTATTACTTTGCCATCCTTCTACCCAGAGTGAAGCTACGCTTTCATGGATAAAGCACCGTATGTTTTCCAACTCTCTTTTTCTATTACACTGGCACTCCTGAAATCAAACTATTCTCTACCTCCTAAAAGAGGTAGAAATTGGAAATTCACTCTGAAGAGAAACCTAATGAGACAGCTCTATATTTACAGATGAAATCTAACATCTTCCTGATGTTAAATTTTAAATATAAAAATTATTTTGATTTGAGTAAGACTGAAGTGTTCCTAAAGTATAATCCAAGTATGAAGTCAGATGTTCTTGTTTACATCATCTACTTCATTTTGCAAGTCTGCTTTTAAAAAGATCTGATTATGAAGGGTAAATCTAGAATAGAAACTTGACACAACCATATTGTAATAGGTACTAGAGGTCATTTCATCTCTTTTTTTTTTTGTGTGTGCGTGTGTCAGCTGTAACAAAAGTGGTATAATTTGCTTGAATCCAGAAAACAAAAATCCAAATATATCCCTAACAGAGATCAGGAGGTTTGTTTTGGCTTGATGTCAAAGGGCATCCCTGGATGGTTACTCTCCCTTTCTGTTGTCTCAGCAGCAATTCCTAAATTCAATTTATTTCCTTCACAGCCATCCACGCTTTTCAGGAGGTGTTGCTATATGTATTTGATGGGAAAGGACAATTGTCAAATTGTTTTTCCCCCATTTCATTCACAAAGAAAGGCTTGAAAGTTTGATGGAGGACATCAGTGGAAAGAATGTTTCATCAAGGAGGCTGCAAGTCTGCTCATTTTGGCTGCCAAAAAGGCACAGAGAAGATATTTATGCCACAATGCAAGCTTGTATCAAGAGTTACAAGCAGACTTCAAAACACTTCTTGGCTATGAGCGAAAGCCACAGCATTAGGAAATCCTGTCTGCTTATCTCAGGGAGGCTAAACAGGTTCTAGTTTCCATCCACTTACAGGAACCTTAAGATGTTTAAGCAATGCAATTCATGCAAGTTGAACTGAAAAAAAAAATTAAAGCTAATTTTCTTATAGCTCAGTTCTCCTACTCATCTGTATTTCATGGCACTGAAAAAAAGATACACTCCCTAGTTAAATCAGAATGAGACAGATGCAAATGAGGATGTTTTCACAACTATTTTAAAAGATGACTTTTCCAGTCGAGAAGGCACTGGCAGTCCAACAAGCAAGGAGGATAACTTGAAAGAGAAGCAGTTAATGAAACAGTGCCTTGCATTTAAATAGCATTAAATAGCACAAACCTTCAAGAAAATGAAGTAAATATTGTGACAAATTCATTTGATTACTGAAAACAAAGGTATTTCACAATTTCTTGCTCTTCTACTTGACAGGCAGATATTTTGCCTTTAAAAAAAAAAGAAGCCAGTATTTGGCTTGCCACAGAAAGTTTTGCATTAATTAATTTTTACTGACATAATAGCTGGTAGAACAGCATTTCATTATTTACCATGCAATGAAAGCACTGTTCCTCTTAATTAGCAGTCAAAAAAATTTCATTCCATCTGGAAGTATCAGTCTAGAAGCTGTTTGTTATAAGGGACAGACAGTGTATTCGGGCAGGCATACACATAGTTGGCAATATTTATTTTTATAACTATCTTACTAAATGGGAAAACACAAATGCTTTAGAGTCATGTCAAGTAGCTCCTGAAGTAAATGTTAATTACCAACAGATTGTTGTCACTTCAGGCACAACCCCCTGATGTAGTAACCAAATTTAGCAGTCATGAGTGCATTATTCTGAGGGCTTTCTGCAACAAGAATGAGCTCTAATACCAAATAAAGGAGCTTATTGTGAGTTGACTCCATGGCCCTGTGGTCCTCCCGCACAGGGAAAACGAAACCACTCTTCTCTGTTTCTCAGTGGGCTTTTTTACTGAAGGAAAACGTGCAAGTTTGCTGCACAGCTCTCACTACCCCCTTCCTCCCACACAGCAACTTTTAAAAGGTTGGAAAAGCATCACGCAAGTTACAGCAGTCACTGAAATGATTTTTCGAGGCTTTTACATGAACACGTCCTTAAAATAAATAAAAGCATTAATAGCTTGCATAAAACAGGTTCAGGTGTGACTAAGCCTTCATAAGACTAGACAAGGGAGATCTCCCTGACCAGGTAGTCAGATCAAGGCAAGTCTTAGAAAAACATTTACCTAAGCCTTCAGATTCAAAGAGATAAGTCTCATCAACTCCAATGGCCCTACACCAGTTAAGAAAGTTGGCTGTATTATCTCTGGCAAAAAAAGATCCTGGTGGAGCATCCTTCTTACATGGAACTTTTCTCATAGGAAAATTCTGGCAAGAGAAGAAAAAAAGTACATTGTGCACATCAACATTGCTTACAGATTTCAAAGCATATTTGCAAAGGAAAATTAACTTCAGAGTACAGAAACAATGGCTAGTACCTATTTTGTGTTCAACCCACCATATATTCTATTAAAAAAAAAAAAACCCTACTCTAATGTAGAAGGCACTCCACCTTCTCTTTGTCACTGAGTGAACAAATCTTAGCTCTGCAACCTCTCCCAGAATGGCCCATACCGCTGCTTCCCCATTTCCCCATATGCTGGAGTACAAGTCTTACTGGTGGTTTCGCAGATCTAGGTAATTTTTCCCCTTCCCAAGCTCTGTTCATAGCAGCAGAATGAGCACAGAGAGAACCCCAAATCAACTAAACTGTACTTAGTTGCCAGATTTCAACATTTTAAAGCCTGTTCTAGAAAGTGGAGGCAATCAGAAGGGACCAAGGGGCAGCTTCTTTTAAAGCAATTCAGTACTTACTTGGTCTTACATTGGTATCTTCAAAACTAAACAAACAGTTCAATGGTACACAAGTTGGTTGGACTCCATGATATTAAGGGTCTTTTCTAACCTAAATGATTCTATGATTAAAGCTGGGCATCTTGTCCTCCTTAAAAAAACCAAACTCTAAGGATTTACAGCATTCATATGGCTCTTGTATAAATACCATCTGTCATCCTAAGGCTGCTGCCTTGTTCCCACTCAGTGAATAATGCTAATATTAGTAATTGTATTACTTAATGGTAAATATCAGTTATTTAAAACTACTGATTTACTCCAAAAAACAGTAAAAGATAAGCACAAGAAAATGGTCTAGATATGGTGAAACAGTTCCTCCTGCCCCCAAGAGAAACACTACCAACTGGGGCACAGTATTTGGTGATCTACTATTTGACAAATCTAAGCATTGTTGTAGCTATACTGGGTACCCGTACATTGAAGATACGCTACATGCACCAGCATTACGTGGTTTTATAGTCCAAAGTGACTCATCACTATTTTCCGTTGTACAAACACAGACTGAGAGTGGCTTGAGATTCATGTTTCAACTCAGCCTTGGTTCCTAAGAAAAGCACTGAAGCCCACCTCCAGGTACATCTCAATATGGGTATTTTCATGGCTAACCTAGAGTTTAGCCACTGGTTTCTGGCATAAAAAATACCACTAAGTATCAATGGATATCTTGTTACCAACCCACACTGATGTTATCAGGGGAATAATCAAACTCCAGACTCTTGACTAAATCTCCCGCTGGCAAGACTTCTACTGAAATCAAACTGAAAACCTAGTAAGGACCTTACGACTTGATTAACAAAGTGAATAAGTAATTTGTTGCATAAGGACAGTTTATCCATCTATAAAGTCATGCTATCATTAATCAGTCTCTGGATACATGGCACACATCACTTTCGGAAGCCCCACTCACCTGCTTTCCTTTTACTACTTCTTATAATTCTATTTTATATATGCATTATAAAAAAAAATTATCACAATATGACTCACCCTTAAATTATTTGAGCTACAGCATTCTTCAATGGTGTTTTGAAGAACACCAACCAATTGGCAGAGTAGTACTCCATTATCAAGTTCTTCTAGCAGTTGTTCTGCTGGGACTTCTATTCCTAAAAAGGTCCATTTTAGAGTTACTCCACAGAAGGTAAAGAAGTTTTGTATGAATATAGAGGCAACTAACACAGCATTCTAGTGTTAAGAACTGAGAATCAGTAAAAATATAAGTAAACTAAAATTAAATATCCACTTAATTAGATTTTAATTAGACTAACAAGATTCAGAAATATAAACTAAAATTATTAATCATCCTACTTCTAAGAGATGGCACCTAATAAAACCTGAAACCAAAGCATGCATTTTAATGCCATTCTCCTAGCCACTCAGGCTCAAATAGACCAGATCTTAATAATACTATAAATATTAAGTTCCAGTGTTGACTGGAATATTGGAAAGTGCTTTGAAATTTATTAGAGCGTGATTTATTTTAAACCTCACCCAGCAAGCCAGACAGCCAGATGGACAGGTCTTCTTGCATAGGCACCAGCGTTGCTTCATGTCGCACAGATATCCATTGGTCATACAGGCACACATCTGCCAAACCTGGCCCATGTCTGGGAGTCAGAGGACTTCGGGGGCTTAAGGGAAGGTCATCTCCAAACCACACCTGCAGAAGATTTCAGTAAGCTGGAGACATCTGACCGCAAAAATCAGAGCTCGCTATTGGAAACGTGCAGTTCTGCATTATGCTAAAGATCTATTATTCAAAGAATAAGTGTCCATTCCCCTTCAGACAGATACACCAAACCAATACAACAGGAATCAAGAACAGTGCAGGTCTCATTTGTAACTCCTGCATCCAAAGCACCACTACATTTATTCTCTTGACTTTGGGTTTATAATTACATATTTTCTTTATTTAATATCCAAGAAAGTATGCATTAAATTTGTGGTTTGGTTTGGGGTTTTTTTCCCCTTCAGCACATATTAAGTCATGAAATCCACAATTTATGATATAGTTTACTACAGACTACTGATTTCAACATCAAACATTTCAGAGGCATTTTGTGGTTCAATCATTAAAATGATGATGTTAAACAAGGAAACACATTCCCATACAAGAACATACACATTTCCTGAACACCAGTCCTTAGCATTTGTCTTAAGGATTGCATATTTTCATGAGGTACCTTTCATTTCTATGAGAGGTACCTTTACATTTCAAGAAAAAGACCACACTGAAATATCATGTACAAAACTCCCAAAGAGAAAGAGTTTTTCTGGTATTCTTAACTACTTTCCTCCAGTTCAGGAAGTGTGTGTGTTTATAAAATACATTTATTTATATTTAAGTGATTAACCAGAATATTGGGTTTTTAAAAACACATCTTAATCATCAAACAAGTTTTTAAATAATCTCAGCCTTCGACTTCAAAACTTTCTTAGGTATCAGCAGTTAGGAAGAGAAAGGATCATCTAGCTGATATAACACTGGCTTATCTATCTTGTCATATTGCTCCATTTGTAAAATGCAAGAACTACTACTTTTTTAAAAACTAGAGATAACTCTGGATTCTAGCATTTCATTTGCTTCAGGGTAGATTTTTGCATTTAAAAAAAAAAAAAAAGGGTATTATACAGAATTCAAACGTTACAAAAGACATTTACCTGAACTGCATTCTGCATGGTCATCTGTATTTACATTAGTTTCTCCCTCTGTGGAAAGCAAAGAGAATTTTTAATACAGTTCCTCCAGCTCTCATGAAAATCACAGGAAAAACACACCAGTGCCGTTTTGGCAAAATAACCGAGTCTAATCAGGAATGGAAGAGGGAAACTGGGAAGTATCTCAGCAGGTAAGGTTTCGATCCCATGTTCAGTCAACTTCAGTTCTCTGCTCTTAAATAAAGTAGCAGTTATTACAGCACAAAGTAGCAACTAACTTCGTATGCATAAGTAATACTCAATGGTTTGCATGATTTTAAGGAGCTGTAAGGCATTTACTTTGCCAAAGAGAAATACTAATACTTCAAACCATTCTTGAATTTAACAATGTTGGCATTCATTCCTTTCTTCTAAGCTATCACAAGCGTATTTTGTACATGCATGCATATACATACATGGGGGTACTGGTGGATGAAAAGCTGAACATGAGCCGGCAGTCTGTGCTGGCAGCCCAGAAAGCCAACTGTATCCTGGGCTGTACCCAGAGCAGCGTGGCCAGCAGGGCCAGGGAGGGGATTCTCCCCCTCCACTCTGCTCTCGTGAGACCCCACCTGGAGTGCTGTGTCCAGCTCTGGGGCCCCCAACATAAGAAGGTTATCAACCAGTTGGAACAAGTCCAGAGGAGGCCACGAAGATGCTCTGAGGGCTGGAGCACCTCTGCTATGGGGACAGGCTGGGAGAGTTGGGCTTGTTCAGCCTGGAGAAGAGAAAGCTCCGGGGAGACCTTATAGCAGCCTTCCAATACCTGAAGCACTGGAACAGATTGCCCAGAGAAGCTGTGGATGCCCCGTCCCTGGCTGTCTTCAAGGCCAGGCTGGATGAGGCTTTGAGCAACCTGGACTAGCAGAGGGTGTCCCTGCCCATGGCCAGGGGGTTGGGACTAGATGGTCTTTAAGGTCCCTTCCAACCCAAACCATTCCACGATATATGCAGCCTGAGCTTACATTAAATTCTTTGAGTATTATGAAAATCTTAAAGCAAGGAAATAATTTTGAAGAATAAGATTTCTTCTTGCATAGATACACACAAGAAATCAATGCTTTTATTAATTTCCATTGCGATTTTGACTTTGACTTCCAGGCTGTTAGCACACGCCCAAGTTTTCAACAGAATGCCGCAAACCATGGCATCAATATGGTTATCAGGACAATCCCCTGCCAAAACATCCTTAAGGAAAGTTTTAGAGGCAATCTGGTCAATGCTTTCTCTCCTGAAGCCAACACAGTATTTTCCAGCAATGCTTTCAATCATGGGAAAATCCAGCACAAACTCTACACTGGGCTGGGAATCAGTAAATGTCTCTGTGTAGATCCCAGGTCTAAAGGTGCGCAGTATTAACAATTTAGCTGTATACACATGTACCAGGAGGAATTGCCTCAGCATAATTCTCCACAGTAGTAGTGGATGGCATTGCAACCTCTAAATGTACCTATCTGTGTCTTGAAGCCTTTCTTGAAACAACTTTCTTGCTCCATTACTTAATAGCTGCAATAAAACTTCATCTTACTGATTAAGCTGGAAACCAGATTGCAGACACTGTCAGACAGCTTTAACTCATCTGTTTTCCTTTAAAAATAAATAACTTCTCTCTCCTGTCCCAGATGTTTAAGCTTTATATGTAGATGGCATTCTCCTCTCCTCCTCCATCTGTCGCACAACCTCGCCTTCCTTCGGCGAAAGGCCAAATAGCCCCTCACAGAAGTTTGAGCACTTGTAAAAATTCTCCCCCTTCCTCTTACCCAGAAAGCAGAACAGTACCATTTCCTCCCCACTTTTCCCTCCCACTGCCTTGAACCTCAGACACTGCACAGGATCACATGTGTCAGGCATTTCAAACCACTTACCACTCTGACAGACAACGGAACCACCAGCTTGTTTTCAGGCCGAAATCGCTTGTTTCTATCAGGACTGCTAGCACTTCTCAAATTTTATCAGAGACACATGAAGTGATACCCTTCCCCTTCCTTTTATTTCTAGGGGAAAGGAAAAAAAAAAGATACATCCTCTCCTTTATGTCATTTTTCCTCCTATGAATGAACAAGGGAAGGGCAGAGTATATACCAAGCATTACTAATGAGCATGTTATGCTTCCCACAGCTTTGTCCAGGGGAATACATTTTCCTTTAGCATAAGAAAGCTATTGTCCCAAGAGAGTCGCAGTAAGAGGCTTCATTGATTAAAAAAAATAAATAAAACAACAGCAGAATAGCCAGTAGAGAAGTTGGTCTCATTAAAATAAGGACGTCCATATAGGCTAACAAGAGCTCTAGCATACTAACTGCCAAGGGAAAAACAAAAGGCAGCCTAATTCACAGGGAGCACTCAAAACACGAACAAAGCAAAATATTCACACAGCAGCTATCGCAAGAATGCTCAGCATCTGCAGTTTTGTGGCATGCCTAACAAAAACTAGTCTAAAAAGGAAAATAAATAAAAAAATAAAAAAGGAGATTGAAGAAAATTGTGGCACTTGAACTTAGAGGGCCTGCTCTTCTAAAACAAGTTATTTTGTAAGCTCATATGCCAAAGGGCTCTCTCGAAAGTCAAACGGTTTCACTTGTTATCAGAGATCTAGCGTTTAACAAAAAACCCTGTGATGATACAGAGTACCCTGCACGAGTTTTGAGTTGAAAAATTAATATAGTAACAATTAGCCATTTTCAGAACGCAAACAGTCCAGCTCTCAGATAGCAGAGAATACAGATTAGCATAGCCTCATCACTTACAGAGATGAGAAGAAACCCCGGCTGGGATGGGAAGACCCAGAAGTCTGCCACCTTCAAGTAGTCAGCCTGCAAAGGTGCAGAAGGTGCTGTGGTGAGGCGAATACTGCAGAACCAGGTACAGTCATAACCAAATCTGAGTTCTTCTAAAACCAGTTGGGTTCCTTGCATCAAAAAGCTGTACGTAATGAATGAAGGAAGTATTTGATACTGAACTCAGGCAGCTCCAGCTAGAACCATATCAGTTTTGATGCATGCCAGCTTTATCAACCCACCTTCATTCAACAAGCATTTGGCATTCAGGAATCACAGTTGTGAAAGAAAAGACCCCAGAATCAAAATGCACTGTATCATGTCCCACGCATAGCCTCAGGCCATGCCATTCCCATCTCCAGGCCGGTTGACATCCCCAATGTCCCCAGGAGGGCTCCTTACCTGCTTCACCCTTTAAGGCACGGGAAGCAGCAGAAACTTGCAGGTGCTTCCCAACCATGGGGGCAACCAGCCCAGCTTCAAGCTTAGCAAATGTAGAGGTCCCCAATCCCCAGCACCGCTCCCAGAAAGCACCTCATTTCTGCTGGCGCTTCTGCTGCCAACAAGCTCTGTGGGATGGGAGGAGGGGAGAAACGCTGCCTAGCAGCGCCTTATGGCTGATCAATACAGCAACGCTGATTTACTGCGAGACAGGTGGTCAGCCCCAAATGATACATTGGGGAAGGCAGGATTTGCCTTCTGTTGGCTGACTGCCAAACCTCCAATAAAGGACTAGAGCTATGGATCCACATCAACCTTTTTTTTCCCCACCTCTCTTTCCTATCTGCTAACACATGGCACAGGGACAGGCATTTCTAAGAAAATGACCCCCACAGGACAGTCTTGCAAGGCCCTGGTCTGCCTCTGCTCTCCAGAGGGATGCCCACCACTTCACCTCCAGGCAATCTGAGAAACAGCAAAGTCAGCAAATACTTAAAGCACTTTATGCAAATACTTTAGGATGCCAAACACAATGCTCTTAGATGCTACACAAGATAGACGGCTTAGTATCAGTTGTATCAGGTTTTAGAGATCATTCACTGGAGCCCAACCAGCAAGACACGCTACACTAATTACAAACCATTCTGTAGCACAAGAACCAAGTCCAAGTCCCATTTTACTCAACAGCAGTTTACAAAGAAACAAACAAACAACAACAAAAAAATCCACAACTCCACAGATGCCTAAAAAAGTAGATGAAGCAGCCATTGACCTGACTTAAGTAGAACCTAAAGGGATTCGCAGAATCATTAAAGCGCCTTGTGTTCACAGACTCGTTAAAAAAAAAAACTTGGGTAGAAACACTTCTACATCATCACCCTATATTTGAGATATATAACACGTCTTCTATTCCATCAACACCCAAAGGCAGTCACAACAGACTAACCCAGAGTAGCTGGAAACCGTAGATACTGTCAAGACTTATCTACAGAAACCCACGTTTTTAAACACTCTGAAATGAAAGGAGCTGTCAGATCAGTATCTGTTGAAACCTACTACAGGACAGTCAAGAGGTTTTTTTGGTACACATATTCTAACACACAGAAGAAAAGAGGTAGGCACAACAAGACACCCAGCAAGCGCTACTCTCCCTGTCACTAAAGCAATTACAGAGTCCTTTTCTTGCATTACTGAGTCAGCAGGAGCTCTGCTTCCCTGGGGAGCCTCAGGGGCACGAAAGAGAAAGAACCAGACTAGTTGGTCCAAGAAGGGCTTTAAGCTGGCAACCAACTCCTTACATTAAGGCACGCTGACTGCTTTCCTTCGGGACAGCCTTTCCGCACCTCTCGGTGACAGCACACGCCTGTTTTCCCCTTCCAAAGAGTGGTGAAGACTCTGGATTCACCTGTCAGGGCAGAGAAACCCACTTGAAATCAGGGAGGAGTGCTTCATCGCAACAGCTGGCATCTCCGCAGGAGACACGCAGACGGCTCCTTTACCACAAGAGCATCCAGTCTGGGGAGAGGCTGGTTAACACCAGACACTCTACCCCTGCCGCTCACCCGCATTCACAAACAAACCCTTCTCTCCCTCCCATGTCCACCCCACACTCCTCCCAGCAAAGCAACACTGAGGGGAGCATTGCTTGCTGCCAGCAGCAGCCTGCTGGCTGGCCACAGATAGGAGAAATTTATTATGACTTAAATATAAAATCCTGTCTTATTATGAAAGATCCACCCAGGACATTTGGAATTACAAATTCTATAGCATAGGCCAGCTATACCTTATAGGTCCTTTTTCCCATGTCTTGATCTGATACTATGCCAAAGGTGACACACAGCATCCCTGGAACTCTGCCAGCTTTGGGTAAAGAAAGGAGCCAGACGCTTTTCGGCTTACTAAGCAATATGAATGAGTATTTTAGCCAAGAGCACTAGGGCAGATTTCCTACAAAAACAGCACCGCATCCTCAAACACTTGCGTGAGGGACAGGAGAGACTGGTTTGAAGGGTGTTATGCAAAAACCCTCCCCTCTCCCTTACCCTGGGTTAATTTCGCGGCACTTGACTTGCAACATCCATGCCAGAGTGGCAAACTCGGCCGATGGGAGCTGCTGCCCCTGGCAGGGTGACCGAGCCGATGCCGGTGACAGGCTTAGCCCAGTACCGGGGTCTATCCCCGCTGCACGGGGCTTCCCGCGACATGCGATGCTCAGCACGTTTCACTCGCTGCCCCTACAGACAGGAGTGAGTGACCGAGTGCCACCGCTCCGGAGCTGCGCGTCCGCTGCGCTGCCGAAAGCGGGACCCCGCAGCGGCGCTCCGGTCCCCAGACGGGGCTGGACCCGCCGCCGCTCAGGCCGCCCTCCGCTTCTCCTCGGGCATGGACCAGGGTACCGCCAACCCCCCCCGGCCACACCCCGGCGCGGGGAGAGCCGCGCGTCACCGCCCTCCCTTCTTGCTGCTGCTGCTGCTGCTGCTGCTGCTGCTGCTGCTGCTGCTGCTGCTGCTGCTGCTCGCCAGGCCCATACCGACCGGCCGGGCCGGGCCGAGCCGGGCCGGGCCGAGCCGAGCAGGGCCGGGCCGGGCCAGGCGGGGCAGCGCACCGCGATACTCACCGGCAGCTCCCGCCACGCCACGCTACGCTCCCCTGCGCCGAGCACCAGGGCGCCCCCACCCGCCCCGCGCCGGCCGCTCTGTTCGAAAGAGCCAATCAGCGCCCGCGGGGCGGGGCCGAGCCGGGCGGGCGGCGCTGTGCCTGCCGCACCTGGCCCGGGTCCGCGGCGCCGCAGGTCCTTCAGCCCCCGGGGCGGGTCCGCTTGCCTCCCGCGCCTACCCCCGCGGCTCACTGCGGTGCCCCAGTTACCAGGGGGCAGCCCGGGGCTCCCCACTACAGCCCCCGCCAGCTTGGGGGAAGGCGCTGCTCAGCGGAGCCGCCCCTCCGGCCCCCCCCCGGGGACGCGGCCCTTGAGGCGGTGCAGGGCGCAGGGTCACGGCCCCGCTGGCAGCCGGGTGTCCCTTCCGCTAGGCCTGGTGAGGTCTCGGTGTCCCACCCGCAGATGGCCCTGGTGCCGGCCGGCCGCTTCAGCTGCCGTGAAAGCACGGGCCTCAACGACCCCTGCTCCTTGTGCCACCACCTGCGCTGGGAAGCGGTTCTGCTTCCCGCGGGCAGCGCAGGGGACTTGCTCACGGGTGGTGGGAACAGGGTGGCAGGAGCACGGCGGTCAGGGGAAGCGCTCCCCACTGAGGCACTTACACCCACGGAGGCCTCCCAGCGTGTTTCCAAGGCAGGGCGAAGAGCTGGCGGTGCACCCGACGGCTTCCCCCAGGCAGGCCCGCTGCCCGCGGCGCGGGGTCGCACTTCGCGGGACAGCGTGGCCGTCGGTGTCCAGCTGTCCGGTTTCACGGTGCTCGGAACAGGCACAAGGAAGCCACCCACCCTGGCTGCAGCCCCTGTTGGCATTGGGGAGCCTGCACCGCCGGGCAGAGCGTTCGGACACGCTTACCTGGTTCGGGGGTGTTGCTGATGTTTCAGAGCCACTGAGCACCAACAGTCCAAAGATGTAAAGTGAAACAACCTGTGCTGCACTTTCACAACACATAGATACTGTCTAATTTTTACTTCGAAATAATAATGCAAATGAAGTTATGTGTTTATGTCACGAAAAGAGCTTTTTGTGTGTGTGCATGGCTTTTCTCCATTACACAATTTTCATCTTCTGAAGAAGCAAGAGCTTGTCCATCTTACGTGAAGACGTTTCACTGTTGAACAGCAAGTGACTGCAGCATTGATCACTTCAGCTGGTTTATTGCTGTAAATATCTGAAATACGTTCTTTAATGGAGGCCAAGCACGAAAACGCTGCAATGAAAAAATACAAGCGGAAACCTGCATTTCCCCATTTGTCAAGAGGAGCTGTAACTGCAATCACCTGAATTGCAGCAGGAATTAATAGGGTTCCTCTGAATAGCAGGTGGACTCTTTCTGATCAGAGAATATAAATACAGAGACAATTATACTCACGTGTGACAATCTGATAGCTATACAATAGTCTGTGTATAGTCAACAAGACTCCTGTTATGAATCCATGACATGTTTCTATAAAAATGCAGTAAAGAAAATTGAATGTGCTGTGGGATATTTTTCTATGAAAATAAATGCTGTGTGGTCCTTTAAAAAGCTATTTTTCCTCAAATGAAAAGCATCCATCACTGAACATCCCAGATCTCACAGAGAAGAGGTGTGAATTTGTGATCATTCACTCTCCATGACATCAGCATCTCTGCGTGATGATGGTTAAAGGTCCGTAATTCCGTAAGACGGCCCAGAAGACAGGCAAAGTGTTGAGGGTTATCTGGGTGGTGAAGTTTGCAGAATTTCTGTAGAATATCCAGCAGAGGTTCTTGAAGCCTTTCCACGGACTCTCTGTCCTTTATGTATTGCCGATCTGGGTATGGTTTTAAAAGAAAAGAAGTAATTAACAAATAATGCTCTGATGCAATGTAAATATTTACACTGATAAATGAACACAAAAATACTCAAATATTTACACTGGTCACTGGTGTTTACACCTACCAAGAATATTTATTTTCAAATTAACAGGGAATTAAAATGCTTGACATATTGTATTTTTGGTTTGGGGTTTTCATGTAAGCATCCCACTTCTAGCTAGGGAAAATCTTCCACTTTTTCAAAAAGTGAAGCCTTTTAACTAGGGAATGTTTCTGTGGGGTTGTATCATCATCTCCCAGTGCAGTTCTGCACCTGAGTATGTCCTGCAATGCATTGCAACAACCGAGCAGCACAGCATGAGTTCTTGGAGATGTAGTACAGCCGGGGAATTTAGCCAGTAGAGAGGAGTGTACATGCAGGTCACCAGGGAGAAACCAAAGATCTTCATTCTCGGATGAAATTTCTTTGTTAGAAAACACTTGTCTCTTTATTTTGCCCATAGGTCTCTCTATTTTCTTCAGATGTAAATATGTGTTTGGGTATTTGGAGAGGGAGGAAAAGAGCAGGATGGGTTTTTTTTTTTGTCACTGACATTTTAGGTGTAAAAACCAAATCCTGAGCCACACTGACTCAGAAAGCATTGGAATTGTTTCACCTCCCCATCTTCCGTGAAACCTGATTTGAAACCTCAGTGTCTGTCTTTTGTCCTGAAGCATCAGGCTTCTCTTCTCCCATTCCTGTGGTGGTCAGTTTGTTTGAGGCACTACACAATTTCTCCATATTTTGTAGGCAGAGCTGTTTAGTTTTGCGTTGTCAAAGAACTAGTTTTTACAGCAAAGCCTGTAACCAGGGCTGAGTTGCTATTACGACGGCACTTCTGAAGGGTCAGTCACCAACACTTTATAGTCGAGAGGGCAACTTGCTACTGTCCTTCTGCTCTTGCCAGCTGGTGCTGTTCTTATGCCATTCTCTATACTAAGTTACAGGGTTTCCCAATTTCCCTCTAAAGAAATGTGGCATTCCACAATGTTCCCTAGTAATGTGCGTGTAACCACTCCTAGGATTTTCTGAAGGAAAAAGCCTGTTGAGCTAAGCAGTGGAGAGATACCCGTCATTCTTAAAGCAGGGTATTTAGGCACTTTTTTCCTTTGTATGCAAAACCAGATGGACATTTGGAGTTTGGATTTGTGTGCTTGTTTTCTGGTTTAACAACTGAATATACCAAATAAGCATGTATGCACACTTACTCTATGTAGAATCTATGTTTTTACAAGTCTCAGGTCACACCCCTCAAGCTTTCTTTCCAAAACCACTAATATTTAATTCTGAGTTAGAAGTTACCTGGAGACAGAATAACTATGGCTGTGAGCAGTGCGTATTCTTCCTGTGTCATCTTCAGCTCCCCAATGCTTTTATAAAAATTAAACATGGGAGTTATGAATTCATCTGAAATACCTGTGAGAGAAAAAAAAGTTGTAATATTTTTTAATCATTGAAATAATCTGGTTTACTGCTACAGAGCAATTATCTTGTATTTGAGTGTCTTGGTCAGAGAAATTTACTACCCAAATCAGGCCTGGTGCAAGATATTTAGTTACAAAAGTGCAAACATCCTTGTGTTCCAGATCAGAGTAGAAACAGGCAAACACTGGCATTTTCTTTTCGCATGGTTTCAAAGCCTTTCTTTAAAGCAAGTCCTTTTCCTCTACAGGTTTGTCTGTCTAGCTCTTCAGGACAAGTCTCATACGTGTTTTTCTCGCTGTCTGCTGACATTCTAGCTGTCTTCTGTTTCCAGTATGCAAAACAGTCCCCATGTTCCCTATCTTTACATTAGTTATGTGGAAATCTCTCAGGGTGTATGGTTTAATTCTAGCCTAACTACTCTAGAGCTAACTGCCTTGGGCAGTTGCTTCAGTTGTCTCCATAAAGAGTCTTAATTGTTCCTTTTATGTAGCCCGAAACTTTATCTAGGTCTATGTTTACTTGTCGTCCAACTTGCTTGCAACTACTACTACCTTCCAGCATAAACTAGTGTATTATGAAGTACAGAGACATAAATAAAATCCATCCCAGTTTAAGGATGGGATCATGTGATTCACCATCAGCAAAACCCTTCGGGATTACTGAACTGGGGTATGCTGACTGGGCTTCCTCTAACTGACTTTGTCATCAGGTCACAATGTTCTTACTTAGCCTTAAATTACAGATATGCTCCATTCTGCTTTTCCATGTAAAAGAGAAGTAGGTTCTGTGACATCACATTTTTTATTTTTAGTTTTTCAAGCTGGTGTCACTCAGAGCAGCCACTAGACTGTTGACAATGGCTGCTTGCAGCTCTGAAGCGGTGGCACCAACGGGGTGTAGAGATCTGAACCAGTGGTTCTGCAGCAAGAAGCCTTTTGGTCTTCCTTGGCTGAAAGGATGGAAACCTCCTCTGTTCCCACAGAGGAGGGCCATAGGATTTCTTATTATTTTACTCTTAACTTCGAGCTGTTCTAGAAGAAGACTTTTTAACTTGGTGTGGAAACCGCATGAAATAATGTGGTTTGGGTGTTGTATACCACACAAAGCTTAAGTCTGGGACTGGTGAGGTTTGGAGTGCCTCCAGTAGGGGAAATTAAAAATGAAACTCAGCAGGTGGAACTCAAAGAAAGGAAACATGAAGTCACTTGACTTAACTATGGAAGAGTCACATTTTGCTGTGACAGTGAGATCTTACTTCATTCGGTGGAATTCAAGCAGTGGAATGTGTCCCAACAGAGTGAAAGTATGGTGTTGAAGGGTGTGGTTTATTTTGTGGCTGAAGGATGTGTTTAAACATGTGACACGAGCAACCCCTGTTAACTTCAGATTACAAGCCTCAAATCTTGCTTCTGTAACAAGTTCAACACTATTGAGAGGAGTCTAAATCAATTAAGCAGACATATGGGATGCGGGTCAGCCCACCCTGTGGCAGTTAGTAACACAGCTGGAGCTTGTACAGAGCAAACAGTCGTCATAGCATCTAATGATCTGTGAGGCTTCTGTCGTTACTCATCAGCATTCGCTATTTAAAAATTTGAACACTTGTTATTGGCAGCTTTTGGGGAACCTCCTGTCTCTACTGGGCAGTTTTTAGTGCCAAAGTTCCTTACAGGATGTCATCTGTAAGGAACATGTACATGTGACACCAAAGTCTTACAATTCACATGAATCTAAAATAAGGAGGAAATAAAAAGGCTAGCTGAGCCCTAAAGCAGAGCAAATGAATTCCTTTCGTGGAAGTGAGTAGCTCAGCAATGACATGAGAATAGTCCAAGACAAACTGGATATTTTTAGAAGCCTCTGTGCAAGGTATTGCACCGCTGGGCATGATCATCTTGGCAGCAGACAAGAAATGGCAGGAAGCGGGCTGTGACTAAGCCTCCCATCATTTGTTTCGCATGTATGTTCATCATTTGATTCTTTTTTTGGGGGGTGGGGGTGGGGGGAGGGGGTGCGGTCAGGTTAGTTTTCAGCTGGATTCAATGATTCACAGAATTCATTGTTTTGCTGACCACAAAGCTCTTCAAGTCCTACTGTCAATATAGCAGAAGTGAGATGAAAATGATGCCCGTGAACAGGGCATGGAAAAACTAATTCAGGTACTCGTGCCAGGCACTGTATAAGCAGAGTGAAACAATCCTTGCCCTTCAAAGCTTACAATCTAACATAAAGAAACAAAAGCATGAGTGGGTCAAGCAAAATCTGAATATAGATGTGGAAGAAAATGAAATTATGGCAGAGAGATTCTTTGCTCTACTGTACTCCAGAGGAATAAAACAAAACGGAAGAGGTGCAAGGGAGTAAAGAGGGATGTTTCAGCAATGCAGCTGATTTACTGCTTTTACTAAAAAGAACAGATTGTAATTCTTTAAATTGTGACATATATGTCACAAGACAGTTATGAATGAAACCATACAAAATTAGTAATTTTGAGACTAGGATAATGGAATTTTTTCTTGGTTACTAGCTCTGCCCTCATCCCATCCGTGCTGGAGTTTCCCTGTGCGCACCTTACACAGTCCGCTGTTCCACCACAAGAGGGGGCTATATTCTAATGTGATTGAAAACGCTTCAGTTTGGATTTAATAAACTCCACCAGAAAGCAAAAAAGCAGGAAACAGATGCTTATACTTCATGCTTGCTTTTTTTTTTTCCTTATCTACTGTACAAGATGTTGTCACTTCAATTCAGGTTATCAGAAAAAGAATTAAAGGTGATTTGGTGCCCGTAACTAGAAAGGCTAGAGGAGAAACAAATTATATGACTTTTCAAATATTATTGTTACAAATCATACCTCGAGTGAAAGTGAAAAAATCAAAAGGAAAAAGTTATATTTCTGTCCTCATTGAGAACAGAATAGTTAGCTCCATCCAGCCCTCTTTATTTAGATCAGACAAGAGCACTGCACAGTACTGTGTCAGAGTCAGATCTTGCTGGGCAGTCTTAGTGGGGCATCCTTCTCACTCTTTGTTTCAAAAAGGTCTCCAAAACTTTGTTCCATGTAGCATTATGGCAGCAAGACAGTGCCCCTCGTTCGCGTTGCATTGTGCAGCATTCTGTATTACACAGATCTCTACCTAACCACCACCAGCCCAACTCTATCATCTGCAGAAGATGCTGCAATGCATTTAATTGATTTCGCTGTGTTAATGGGTGACTGGCTGTAAACCCCAGGGAAGACAGCGTGAAATACTGGCTTTACTGCGTATGACCTCGCGGCAGTAGGCTGAAGCAGATTTAAATCTGTGAGTTTTACTCATTCAGCATCCCTTGCTTCTTGCACAATTTCATTCATACCTGTAGCTTAAGAGACAGCGTTGTTTTAAACCTTGCCTTTTTTAGGGTTGTGTTCCTAAGATTTCTCTCTAAAGGTAAGATGATTATTGCTTTCTTAAAATTTGCAGTTTCAGGTCATAAATAACTATCTGGTTAACATAATCCTGGAATGGATGTTTTTACTGTGGTATTGAGTCAGTTTTGAGACCAGTGTTCTCTCTTCTATTATGGCTGTTCAGTAAAATTGACTAGAATAATCTGTTGCAAAAGGAAAGTTTGAGAGTAAGCACTAATTAACAGTAACCAGCACCATGTGATTAATATGGATTAAGAGATCTTTTTTTCTTGATAAACACGTAGGTGCTGGTGAATATTAAATCAAGGGTACATTAGTAGCTGGTTTATGGAAAAAAAAAGGTATTAATTACTCCCAAAATTACATCTTATCTTTCACAGTGTTTCATCTACTGGAACTGCTTTCCATGCTGCTTATGAGCTCTTCCTTCTGCCCTGTTCCAATGCATCAGTGGCGCTTTAACACTGACCAAATTCACCCTATTGATGCTGAGCACCAAAAAGGGGAAAATCTAGCCAGTGGAGAAGATACACCAGAACATGTGCCTGTGATCTCTCTATCGTCACCTTGTGACCTAAATGAGAGGTCAGCATGTGCCAAGGAGAACTCAGGTTAGCAAAATCACATCTTCTCAAGATCAATTAATAGACCACTGTAAAGCAATCATTGCAGCAAAGAAACCTTAGTAAAAAAAAACCCCAAACCCCAACCAACCCAACCCAAACCTTCAAGGAGGATGCAAATGACATTGCCACATCCCATCCTTTGGCAGGGGCCTGAGTGCCTGCAGCTGAAAGGGAAGTGCAGTCTGGCACGCAGCAGCAGCATCTGCACTGCCTTAAGCTAATCTTCATAGGTCGAGTCTATTCAAATGGGTTTTTGGCCTGGAGAAGCACACTTATGCAGAAGAAAAGAGCTTGGGTCCTCTGACATCTGTTTTTGTTTTCATGGGTATAATTTAACTCTGTGGATATGATTTAAACACTTCTACCTATGTTATTTGTAATTCAAGAACCTGGCTAACTCAGTCTGGTAGACTGCAGTACGGCATATGAACAGACAAGATCTTTCCTATACACTGTAATTAAATTGGTCCTAATTTCTAAATGTTTTGGGCAGTGTGCCAGTTTTGGGTCAAGTCACAGGATGGTGAGTGCCTCCTTCCATGTGGGTGCACATGACCGTTTGTAGGGTTAGACACCTATGATTTGCAGGTAGGTTTAGAAACAAGGCCAGGTTGGTCTCTCTTAGATTATTTGGACTCAGCAGTGAAGATCATTTCATTTTGTTTCTCTGCACAAGCGCCAGCACAATGGGGTTTTGAAGCACCACCATTACTCCGTACTATTAACCAAATAATAGAAGCAGCGGAAGTGATTAGGTACCCGTTGTTCCAGTGCCAAATTCTGCCCTAGGTTGCAGGAGTGTCTTGTCCAAATCAATGGGAACTTTGTATCCCACGTTCAAGGGCAAAAAGTGGACTCTTGCCAATGCTTTGAAATTGTGGCTGTTTCTTTTTTTCCTTGGATCTCACTGTACTTCCCACCCAGGAAGACAACAGTGTATTTCACAATGTCAGGTGTCCTGCTACCAGCTGAAAATTTGTGTCCAGATTTTTCCATTTCTGTCCCTAGCAGATAGAATCTTATTCCTTGATACTGAAATTAGTAGAACTGCTCTGTAGAATAAAATGATGAAATAAAAATCTCTTGGTATTAAGGACCACTGAAAGCAGGTGTCCTTAGGAAAACAAGCTATAAGTGCTCACTAAGAAAACGTTCAGTATTTCAGCATTGTTTTTAAAAATATCATACTGCTAGATAATGGGGAGAATTTGCTTTCAAAATAACAGAAAGAAACTAAGCATTAAATTACTAGCATGTCATCCCTTCACAGACTGAATCAATCAGTCATAATGTGGTATATGCGTAGTGAAGCATCAAGGAAGATGAGTAAGTGGCACAAGCTCTCATTAACGTTAAATAAAATGTCTATATTTGCCATTAAGTCTTAATGTTACATGGAGTAGAAGAGGATTTCAGTCTCAGGAGCAGCTAATAAAAGAATTTCCCTAACACCTTATGGAGAAAGACCATAAGAGCACAAACAAAGGCAGTCAGTGAGATGCACCAGGACTTGAGCAATATGCTCAAGCTAAGAAATAAAAATACACCTCATCAGCATGAGAATAAAAATGAATGCTGCTAATGCTGAAGGTCATCACCGCCAGATCTCTGGCTTCTTTATCAGAAAAAAAAAAAGTCCATTTCATACAATCAGACTGGGGAAGGCATAAATATTAATAGATGAGAGCAGCTTCCAAGTGGACATAGTGGCAGGTGACAGAAGTCTGGACAGCTTGTGACTTTTAGGCAGGATTCCCACCCCCAGTTCTAAGGATACAGACATCAGTGCTTGACAATAGGACTTATGTGACATTCAGACAAATTGTCTGCACCTAAAAATATGTGTAAAGAAGGTCTGACTAACAGCAGTAATTTACAGCTGATGGCCTGACAGTGTGTAGGACCTCACTAGGAGCCATGAATAATCCTGATGATTTTTCCTCCTTCATTACCTATTACATTCTAAACTCTCACTTCACTTTCACTACATTTGCTGCTCTCTATTGTCTTTGAAGTCAGCTGTACTTAGTCTTGTTTTTCACTGAGGCTTATGTAAAAAAAAAAAAAAAAAGGGGTCCCTATCTCCAAATTTATGCGTAATTCTCTTGGGTTTTCTTCTTTATTTGACTTGGGTTTAATCTATTCTGGCCATTTTATCTCTTGAACCGGTCTATAACATGATAATGGCCAGCTGCAGTTTCTAGTAGCATGTGTTCTTACTGGTTGAGGCTGGAAGAGGCTGCTTAATTTCCTACACTAATATCCCATTTGATACAGGCTATTATTCCACCCAGAGCCCTGGTGTTGAGTCCTATGACATGCAGGGTTGTGAACCGCATATTTACTGTTTCTGAAAGCTGTATGTGTAAGCAATGATAACAGAAAAGTTTGGATGCTTTTTGTTTAAACTCAGGTGTAAAATAAGGTGTTTCAGTAGCTGGTATTTCCCAACAATTATTCAATTGGCTTAAATGTGTAATTCTGGAATTTATCATAAACCAAGTCAAAATGTGCTGAAAATTTTCAGCAATGCGAGTTTTTGAAGTCAAAACAAAAATCTCTGGTGGCCTGTGTGACAACAAATACGAAAACTCAGTGAATACTGAGAAATACACTGGGGAAGCATGAGAAAGTCAAATCTACGCAGTGAAAATCCATCCTCTTATAAACCAATCTGCTTGCGTTTTAGGTGCAAAGGAAGTGATAATGCTAACTGGCAGGCAGTTACCAGTACTGAAAAATAGGCAGAGGGACATTTAACAATCACTTTTAAACCTTTCCATGCAGGAGACATTGCCAGGCTGACGGATAAGCTCTACCATGTAGCAATATAAGTCCAAAATGAGAGAGACTGGAAGCTTTGAGTGACTTCTGGGTCTGTGCAGTGGCACTAACAGTGAAATAGCAACGGTAGCAGCAATTGAGTTAATACTGCTACCAATGCAAAGATTTACAAGCTGCTTTTGTTATTTACTGCCACAGCCCCATGAAGTGCAGCCAAGGAAAATGTTTTTAAGTAGGCTTGAATTTGCACAGAATGAAGAAATAAAGTGCACGGAAACAGGTATTTTGTTCTTATTCTGGTTATTAATGGAAGGAAAGAATGCAGGCAGCATCAAGTAAGCTGGATAATACATTATTCTCCTGTAATACAGAGAGGGAGCAATTCTAGCAGCAGTATTTCCTCTTATGTACCCAACTCGATCCTGTCTTGAGGGAAAATATTTTTGAGAGCCTTTTTCAAAAGCAATAAGATACATATATGTGTGTGTATATATATATATACACACTCTAAAAAAGCTACCAAGTTTCATTTCTTGTGAACTATTAAGTCCAGGTTTTGTTGTAATCCACAACTCCTCTGTCATTTACCTTGGTCTTCTTTTTTCCTCCAGTAAAAAAGGATTGCAAGAAATCTCCGTTTGGAATAAATAATACCCCATCTGAAATCATTACTTGTCTAGAAACTTTCTTTTACACAAAATGCTATTTTTTAATATGTTTCATGACAGGTAAATAATATTACTGTAGGATACAATGCCATATCTCAGCTAGTCATGTTCTGGTATGAAATGCTATTTTTAAGCCTAGTACTAGCTCGCAAAAAAGTGATATTGCATCTCATCTGGACTCAATAGTTGCAGAGAATTAACAAGGCATTTTAAAACTCTGAGTAAGGAAAGAATTATTAATATAACATAATAGCTTATGTAATGCTCTGGATCAAAGTATTTCCTGCTCCTGTTTTTATGAATAGCTGACACCTTGAACAAGAAGGTTGATACTGACTGTAGATTAGAAGAGCAGAAGCTTTCACTAATCATGTAGTCTTATGGATTCATTTCTCTAAGACTTATTTTAAGCAAAAAGTTAGGTTATATTCTATTAGAAAAATCTCTTAATGAAGACATTTGGATCCATGACAACTCATTAGTTTCCAGGAAATATCTCTGGCCTTCCTGGCATACTTCTTTGCCTGCAGAACCCAGATGAGAACCATCTTTATCACTCTGAAAGTCACCATTTCCAGTCCACCAGTTGCCTCTTATAATAAATCAAAATGAGAGAACTATAAAAATTACAAAATCTAAACCTAGAAATGGGTGTGCTAGGCCACACTAAATACATACGTTCAGCAAGTGAGTTGTTTTTCATGTTTCCAAACTCCTTTTCAGGGTTTCAAATACACAAGTATTTGCCTAATTACACATACATCAGTAGTACCTTCATGTTACTGCTGTTAATAAGTTTCAGAACTCAGTTCCAGCCCATTTCTTACACTGACACTGGGTTTGGTATAGCATTATTCACAATACTTGGAATAAATAAACCTTTACCTTATGACCTTTGGACTCAAGGCTGAGTTAGATTTGTTCTAGTTAACATAAAGAACAACATTCAGAGAAATCTGTTTCATTGCTAATAAACAACTTAGTAGCTTTTCAAGGGTAAAATATTGACACAGAATTGCAATGGTGTGGTTTGTTTTAACCTCGTTAAACAAGATACTTACCACTATTGCGAATTCTTTCTTCTAAAAGAACAGTATGTCCTGATGGAAGTTTCCTACTGAAGATCTCAGCTGAACGGAGGAACATGGCTTCTACTGCTGAGCCCTTCAGCAAGGCAATCTGATCTTCGTGGTCAAGTGTTTGAAAGCCTGGGGAGACGTCAGAGATATATAAGGCCGCAACAAGACAAGTCCCTGCTACTTTCTGTCCTGAAGATCTTGTACAAGGTGCTACACATCTACGTAACGATGTTAGCAGGGGTGACAAGTGCTGTGGACACTGAAATCCAGATTCCAGAAAATAACTGAAGTTTATGAGAACTAGACTTTTGTTTCAGTGTTCGTGGTACTGTAAGAGGAACAGGATAAGCAGAATCTAGTGGCATAGCACAAAAAGTAGTCAAGATTTTGTCTAGTCTGATGATGCTGCCTCACATCTTCTGACATGTTTCCACCACAGGTCTCTATATGGCTCTCCCTCTGCCATGCTTCTTTCAGCCCCTTCTGTGCTCAGATGGCAAAAATCAGCATTCAAAGCATCTAATTTTAAATATTTCACCTTGCCTTTGGACTAAGATACTAGTTTACATGCAGGCGTCCGGCTGTGTTTTAAATATGCTTTTCTGTCTTTGGAGGGGAAGGACTCTAAATCCACTGAAGAAATCAGGGGGAATTTGGTAACTCGTGTGACTGACTACAGAGTTGCTCCTCTGAAGAAGGATGGAGGGGCTGAAGATCATGGGAAACCCTACTCATATGTGCCAATGCAGGTACCCACCCCCTGCTTCTATGAGGAAGCGGAGAAAAAGATGAAGTAGGGGATGAAGCAAAAGGTGATAAATCCTGCCAGGTGTACTCTAAAGTCTACACTGAAAATAGCAGATTATTCAATTACAAAACTCCTCCATTCTTCATTTTCTGCAAGCCAGTATTCCAGTTAACATGAAAAATAGTTACAACTGCAGTGTTAGGCTTTGAAACAAGCCTGTAACACACAGAGGGGATTAATAGGATGGGAATGCCAGGAAAATGATGTTTTCATACAGCTAAGCATAACAATGCACCTTCTTTAATAACAAGGAACCTGTACCATGCCTAGTGTTTACTCTTGAGGTAGCATCAACTCGGGAGTTAAAAGAATATTAACAATAAACTCAAGTTTTCAATGCTTGTCCATAACACAACATGCAAGGACCATAAATATCAATGCCACCAAGTAGGGAAAGTTCTTGGTTAGGACTCACAATTCAGTGGATATCATGACCTAGAGGCTTCACTAGAAAGGCAGCAAAGAGAGTGAAGAAGAGTCTGGCAAGTCTTAGTGGTAATTTGAAGGCAGGCTCTTTGGCACTGAAGTGATAGAGGAAAATAAAAACTCTCTAGAGATGCAACCCCTTCTCTGAGTATTTTGTGTATCGATAGGTAAAGAGTGCTACGTCTCAGAATGGCAGGGTTTGAATTATTCAACATATTATTCCTCTGAGCACAAAGCTCCTTTTCTTTAGAGAGTATCTGAAGAACGCTTATGTGTCAGAGGAGAAGGTGTTTTTATATAGTGTTCAAAATATACACAACAATTGCCGAGTGGCAACTGAAAGACATGTAAGTTTTGCAGTAACAAAATTTGCCCCGACACACTGGGTTTACCTGGTAGTTTTTTAGTGAATTCCACAAGAACTTGCACATGACTTGTAGCCATTTCTGTTAATATCAGAAAATTTCCTTCAGCACTGAATTCCTCATGTAACTGTTAAAAATCAAAACAAACAAAATCTGTTAATATTCATTGGCGCTTCCAAATTGAAAGCATAAAATGCAAGAACAATTAGACTCTATCAGGCAATAGGTCCATCTAATCCTGTAACTTGCCTCCATTGGTTGTCAAAACCAGGTATTTTTGAAGGCGACATAAGAAAAGAGGCAGACAGTATCCTTTCCTCTGGAACGTCCATCTCCCTTTCAAAGTCATGTCTAGCAATCAATGATTTAGGCACTTCCTGAGCTAGAAGTTTTATGAGCACCATAATATTTAACCAAAAATCTTGTTATCCATGAATTTGTCTATTTCCTTTTTGAAGATATTTTTAGGTTTAACTTCCTCAACCTCCTATGGAAATAAGTTCCATAAGTTAGTTAGGGGTCATTCAGCCCTCCCCCTGCAAGAGTCTTCCTTTTATTTTTCAAAGTTGATGACTTATGAAATAATTTTCTACAGTTGTTTTGGCTTTGGGTTTGTTTTCTTTTCAAGATTGAACATGACAGTTTTGTAAAAATATATATCTCTCTTAAGCCTTTTTTTTTTTTTCTCTTCTCCTGGTTTCCCAACCATTTTCCATTCTACAACGAATACTGGGAGCTTTTAAAGGGAAAATGAAATTTCTAAAGGTAGAGAGGTAAAGAAAAGAAGAGGGGATGAAACAAAAATCCAAACCTGAAAAATGTTGGGAATTTGGATTAAAAAAAAAAAGAAATATTTTCAAGCTTCTAGGCTGGTATCTTTATAGAAAGGAAGCTTCGCTGCAAGTCAAACTCAAATCACTGCCTCTATTCACAATGCAAAAAACAAAACTCCAATCAGCAAAGGTTAGGTTCGAGCATAAAAGTGTATTTCCAGAGTTGAAAACATTTTCTTAATATTAGGTTTTGATAAACAAAGATGTTTTCTAACTGAATGGGTGAGATTCTGCCCCTCTTGCAGCATGTTTTAAATGTAACTTTTACCCATTGCTCTACTACTTACTACACCTAGTTATGCTGCATACAAATATTTTCTGCCATGTAATCCTCAGCTTCATTATCCACATCTCAGAAATGACTTCATCAACATACTTACTAGTTTTTTTGACACCTCCTGTGGTATTTGTTGTTTACTGTATGAATCCATTATGTAATCAAGAAGGTTCTGCTGTTCTGGGGAAAATTCTACTTTCTCCTATACTGGCAAAAAAAAAAAGCCCATCATGAAATGCAGTCATAGATATGATTTAGCATCTCTTGCTTTAGGCAAAAGCTACGCATCCATTTCTCACACTTGGAGACCAAGCGGAAAAGAGGTTTGCTTGTCACTGAGATACCTATAGACGCGTACAGAAGTGTATAGTGCTTCTGAACTGCATGCGTTTGTGTAGTTTATTATTAGAAATAAGGAAATGTTTAGCAAATAATTAGGTATGCTCAAACTTTAATATCACATCCCACCACGTGTGATATATATACCTGACATACATACCACAGAAAAAATAATTTATGGATTTTATGGATGCTTTCCTGAGTTTTGACTAAAAATATCAGAACCACTTCTATACTCAAGGTCTTTCCTTCACTTGGTGAGAGAAGGATTTTTAATTAATACAGACAGCTCCAGAGGGTTTACAAGTACTCTATACCCAGAGTACTAGCCACATTTGACTCAAACATCACCACTACTGTATGAACTGTTACAAGAATTTTCTTACCCTATATATTTTAGTTGTAGATGTGACTTGTTTCATGTCATGGCCTTCATTATCTTCGTTGACTGTCTGATCTGGGGGCTGTTTCACATTTTTCCGTAGCCTTTTTGACTTGCATTGTATTTCTGTTAACAGGCCTAGAACGTGTAATACAACAGATAGCAATGAGTTTTATATATGCCTCAGGCACAGAATAGGCACATAAACATGCCTGTGAATTCTCTTTACACTAAAAAACCTACTTACCTGTGCGGATCATTTCCTGAACACATCATTATCTTTTGAGATATGAGTCTAATGAGACATACTAAGTACACGCTAATGAGCAGTCCAGCCTAGCAGGAGCCCACCTGAGCAAAACAGTTGGTGCTGGTAACCCAGCATCCACACAGTGTGCATGTCAGTGGTCTTGTTTTGAAGCAGCTCTAATCTGGTCATTCAGACAGAAAACCCATAAGTTATGGGACTGTGCTGGAGTGTGTCTTTGGTTTAGTTTCATCTTTCATCCCATTTTGCCTTTCTTTTTTTTGTTCTAGACTACATTTCAGTACCTTGAACCAGGGAGTATCCTTGTGTGGATGTCATAAAAACTGGCAATTTGCTTGTGCTAACAAAAGAAAGGGACAATAGGTACCCTACACAACCTGTGAAAGAGAGCCAGAAAGCACAAATGAAAAAGCAAACAGCTAAGTATTCATCCAAAAATAAACCTATCAGCACAGGACTCTTTCTTTCTTTCTTTCTTTTTTTTTAGCTTCTTTCAAGTATCCTGCCCATTCTTCACCTTTGAAAATGCAGAGCCAGGAAAGAGGCTCATTCAGAGAGTATATGATGGTGGAGGAAGATACCATGAAAACAGTGAATTTCGTTGTGAATGTTTTTAATTTCCTGTGTAAGCACTATATAAAATAACCTACCTGAACCGCAGAGAGGAGAGGAAATTTACATGATTAAAATAAGACCTGAAAATAATACCTTGAAGGGGGGGAATAGGAATGATGGAGATAATAATTGGTATCGAGCCACGTAATTTGTGCTGCCATACAGCATCACAGATTTCTTTTTCTAAATTATTCAGTGCATCCTTTGGCAGTGTTAATGGGATTGTACTGTTTTGCACCAGCTTAGGATCTGGCCTATTACCTTCCTAGGGAAAATTTTGTTTCCTTCTGCCTTAAGCAGTAAGACTAGATTTTCTCATGCTTCCTGCTACTGAGTAGTACCTTGACATCTTATTTGGGCTCCACTTAATTTAGCTGGAAAACTCATGTGAGATACAGAGCTTTACTTTTTACCCCAGTGATAGTTAGGTTTAAATGGGTATCAACTGATTATTAAACGTGAGGAAGAGTGTCAGAACCTGGGTCTGGCAAGTAGACATTTCACTCCAGAAACTTGCAGTTTATATCAAAACCACAGCAAATGATTGAAATCGATGGCTAGTAATTTTGATCTCTCTGTGGTTTGTGTATAAAGGGCAGGAGTAGGATTATCGAGTAGCTATGCCATAAATGCTTATAAGACTTTAGCTCTTTGTTCAGAGTGAAAAAAAAATTCACAGAGCTTGCAGTTATAATCCTACGAAATGAGTAAGTGAAACAAAGTTCAAGGTAACCTTTTATTTCCTAGTATTTTTTTTTTTTAATAAATGCTCTCTACTACTAGAAGCTTTGTGTTTTACTGTCCTGGATTGCCTCTAACTAAAAGCAATTATACAGCACTCTCCTACTTAAAAGCCATTAAATAGCACCTTGCCAAACATCGCAGTGGATTAGAGCATGCTCATGGTTAAGTCATGAGCAACACCAGATACCCAGTGTTTCCATTGCAGAGAGAGAGTCGGGTGGCAGTGGCACTTGCTGGCTTTTATTTCACATATGCCAGTTTGTGAAAACGATAGGCCAGTTTAAAACATTCATGTGGGCCCTGTCCGTATTATTTACTCTGACCTATTTTTTTTCAGTGATGGGTTGTTTTTTGTCGTACTTAGTCACCCGGGCTATTTTGAACCCTCAGAATTTTGGAACAATGGATCTGGGATCAGCACCACAGGGGAGTTATTTTCCCCTGACACACAGGGACACACTGAATGCTGTCATCACAGTGGCGGTGTCTGCTCATGTATTTACATACTGCACCAGAATATGTCATATCTCAGGATCTTTGTAGCCTGTTCAATTTGCAGAATGAAAGATTAATTACATTATGCTGGCAACGCATTCCAAATATTGATGGAGCTTATTGTTTCTCACAAAAGCAACAGTTAATATAGCATCTTCTGATCAGATTGAGGGATAGAAGCATATTAAAAATTCCAAGTAGATTAATTTCCTGTATGAACCTAAATTGGTTTCACACATACGTGTATGCTAAAATGATTGAAGCTATCAAGAAAAATAAATTGTAGCCCTATTCATGGAAGGTAGAAGAGCAGATGTTTACAGACTTTTCAGGAGCAAGCTTGCAAAAATAATGTATTGCCCAACATTTTACTAAAATAGAGTTTTAAATGTATTTAAAGTTGTGCTCCAATATCCCTGTTGTTCCAAGTTATCCATTGTGAAGCTAAATGAAGTTTATAAGCTGTCAGTCTGGATAGAATATTCACATTAATATGAAACATTATTAAAGCCTATCAGGTTCACTTCTGGATGCGGTTCTACCTGTGTGCCTGTATGCAAGGCAGGAAAGTCTATAGTGCCATGAGAAAAGCTAATGGGACTATAAAAAAGGGCTAGCCCTCAGCAGGCTTTGCCTCATTGCTGGGTGAGGTCTGGGAACATAGGCTTGGCAAGCCCACAGAAACTTCCTGCTAGCGGCAGTCCTCCCATTTTCTTGAAAATGGCATTGTTTGAATGCCAAAATTTGGATTTGGCTAGCAAGACCTTGACAGGGAGAGGCCCAGAAAGAGTAGCAAAGGGAAGCACCAGGACTTTTCATGGTCTGGCTTCCACAACACTGCAAACTCTTCACTCCTGGGGAGTCTCCCATTGATTCGCTTCCCCTGACTGCTTTTCCTTCCTGCTCGAGCAGGCTACTGGCTGTCCTCTGGTGCATGACAGCTCTTCCTTCACCGTTTGCTCAGCTCTTATACTCAGGTGTCCCTGACCACCAACTAAATCCTGTTGCTTGTAAGTGCATTTGCCTTTTTCGACAGGATTTGACACACAAGCATGGCATCATCTTTAATGCACCTTCCACCTGACAGGTGTAATTTTGAATAGCTTTATTATTAAACCCAACCCAATTAAACAAATACAGTATTTGATGTGTTCTCTGCACACTTTGACTGTATGATGCAAATACCTGTATACATACATTCAGCCAACATGCCCATTTGCTTGCATTTCCTTAGGCGGCACTCTTGGCATTTTCTCCTCATGTACATGTCCATCTCACAGTTGCCTCCGTTTTTACACTTGTATACTGCATTTTTTGTGATGCTTCTTCTGAAGAACCCTGCACAACACAACAGTGACACAGATAAAAGAAAACCACTCAAAGCAGCAAAGTAGCCAAGTTGAAGAGCACCTCCATCTCCATTGGGTTTCCTGAATGACACATGTTCTGCTGCCCTGCAAGTTTCTTTCTGTGCCTGGATGCCTATATTTTTGATATTTGTACTGAGAATAGTATAGTAGAAGGTAGTATAATTTAATAAATCAACATGATAAATCGTGTACCAAAACAGTAGGCATTAGCTCAAAGTAAAGTCCTGGAACTGTGAATGTCAGGAAAATTCAGAGCCAAATCTGAACCCTGCCAGGAGCTGCTTGAGCACCAGCACTAGAGCAGTAGGATGATACCATAAAAAGAGCCACTGAAAAAAATACGAGTCTGTTTGTTAAGTTTCTTGAGGTACAGGAATTGCAGAAAGAGTTGAGTAACTCATCACAGTTCCCTCAGCTCCTGAGAGCTGCAGAAACTCCATGTATTGGTTTGCTTGCCCACACCCAAGGTTAGTAAGGAAGCTGCCTCGCATCTGCCTATTCTATATCTGGCCTCCTCCCCTGTTTGTAGGATACTCCAGTCTCATTCACTAGATATTGTCCACCTGAGGAGTTAAGCAGTCACCTAATTCCACCTGCACAGGCAGTTCTACTGGTGTCATTGCTGGATTTGCTCCAAAATTGCACAGTGGTAACTGCAAATTACAACTAATCCAAGAAAGCAAGAGGACTTTTCCTCAGTGTGTCCGAATCATCTGTTGGGTCACTGCCTATCACAGCTCTGAGACTGGCACCATGGGAAAAATGTCAAGTGCTCAAGATATTAAATGTAATTGAGTAAGAGTCATGACAAAACAACAGTTTTTGCTGCCAAGCATGACTTGAATGTTTCCTGAATTTTTAGTGTGATTCACTGTGCCATCACAATCTCTTTACATTGTCCTTCATATGGCAGAGATTATTTAGTATCAACGACAAAGGGAATTAACTCTCTCCAGCATAGGAGAGAAGCTCAGTTCTCCTTCTCATCTGAGGACAGTTTTCTGAAGTAGACTCCTGGGATCTTCTGCTGGCACATCACTGATTCATGCTATACTTCAAACTAGAGCTCTGTGTAAATCTACATTAACCAGAACTACTCGCAAACCTTTTGCTTTCTCATTGCCACTGGCTGGCACAACCATTTTCCAACCTGGCACTTTGGTGCACTGAGAGAGGCACCAGATAAGACCCAGTGACCCATACTCAAATCATGGGGAAAATTCAGATGTGAATCTGAATTGTTGTCCATTGCAGGATTTGTCTGTGTTTTCAGAATGCATTGAGCTAAAATACCATCCTGCAGAATCTAGGCAAGAAAACAGATGAGGTGATGATTTTGCCATTGTCAGATGACAATTTCCCAACTTTGGCCCATGTTTTTAGTATTGCATAATATCTTCCAAGCACCAGTGTGTAGCAACCAGTAAAACAATTCCCCTATCTGGTCACAAAAAATCTGACATTTCTCTGAATCGACTGTATTTCCTGCTTGAAATCTCTCCCAGTCTGTTTTACTGGCTTCTTTTCAGATAAATACACTTGACTGGCACCAGACTCTTTTGAAATGCAGATTGCTTAGAACCTCCAGCAGCCCCAGGCATTATTTTTTATTCATCATTCATGTGATGTTTAATACATTACCATTTACTGGTCAGGGAAGGGAGAAAAAGGCCTGGATTTAAGCTGTAGGTTCTCAGTGTTAGTTAAAGGCAACTGCATCAACTTCACATCATTTATAAATTTTTTTTTGTTAAATTTAAATCCTGTAATTCATGACACGTTAATTAGTAGCAAATGTTGAAAAACGCTGCACAAATACTTATGACATACTAAGTCTGATTGATAACTTTATCGGTCTGTCCACAAGATGTGTGTTTGCTTTTTCATGGAAGAGCAAAGAAAAAGACCTTTAGTAAACAAGTGTTTTAGAAGTAGGCAAGAATGTGAAGGATGAAGGCAAAACTGGGGATGCAAAAATATAGGAGTCAATACGATTCAAGCAGTCAAATATTTTCTCTTGGGAAAAAAAAAAAAAGGCTTTGAAAAAGTGAATGATGTGAAATGAAAATTGAGATATCTTTCAGCAAAAATTAGTTTTAACCTTACTCTCACTTCAGTTTTCTCATGAAGTGACTCGAATCACTGTCTACTTGAACAGACCTTTTCATAATTAATTTTGAAATTAGCTTTCTGGTATGAATGGAATTTATATGTTATTCAGTAATAGTTCAAAATGAACTTAAACTGCCTGAAATATTTCATGTTTGACCTTCTATACCAGGAGGAGTTTTAAAAAAATTCCACAGTAAATCAGAAATGGCATCTGTTAGAATAATGAAGGGGCAGCCCCAAAAGCTGAAGGTTTTTCTGGCACGGTCTAACTTTTATCTGATCTTGCCAAACTGCAAAAGCTCATGTTGGCTGGAAATATTGAACTTGCATTATTCTCTTAGCTAGTCATGAAAATGATTAATTATAGCTACAGCTGCTCCTGTGTTACCAATGATTTTTCTTACAGAAATTACGGAAGTCGAAGGAGGAGAGCTGTTAAAAGTGTAGATGAAAGCTTTGTAAATATCTCTGTCTGCCATTCAGATGGCAAACTGCTTCGGGTTTTTCAGTTTAAAAGTTCTTGAAGTTCACAACTTCTAAACGAGTACCTGCTCCATTTAGTCAGACTGTCAAGACACGCTACAGCGTTCCTTCCCCCCACGTCCGCATGTTAGTGCAAGGAGAAGATCAAAGCGGGACCCTTCTTTGCAGGGTATTCTCAGTCCGTCATGAGAGACATCAAGCTTTATCAGGAGTGGTTTGAAAATTGTAAAAACTCATACCAGCAGCCTGTGCAGAGAGAATTCACGACTAGCTTTTCTCTCAGCAGAACTTATTCTGTGGCTTTATTGAACACGCACCACAGAACATCAAATTTTGGAAAAGATCATTAAGATCATCAAGTCCGTCTGTTAACCTACCACTGCCAAATCCACCTCTAAACCATGTCCTTAAATATTATGTCCCACTTGTTCTGCAGCACCTGAAAGTAGCCCTTAAAACCCAGTACCCCTGTACAGACTAAGGCTGTGACAAAAATTCTTTGATGTCTTTCTGCAAAGGTTGTGTCAGAAATGACCTCTACAGCAGCGGGTTTAAGTGTTGTATATGGGTCGCTATGCTGTAACAATGCTGTGAACTGCCTCATCCTTTATGAACCACAACTGTGATGCTATCATTGTTAATCAAGGCAGCATTTGCTAAAGTAATATATTAGAGGTGAGCAAAACCTCAAGGAAACCTTTTCTTTTTTCTTACAGTACGACAGGCAAATGTGTGAGAGCAAATGTACTGTTTAATCTCCTTTTTCAAAATATGTAAAATATTAATGAAATAGTTCATACTTATTTGTTAATGGATGGTAATATATTAATAAATATGTATAGTAGTGTATACTCCTGCCCATATTTTTAGATTAATATTCTCAGGAGGAACGATAAATAAGGTCTTAACACAGATCCTACTGCCCAAGAAAAAAAACAATGAAAAGAATGGAGGGTGTTGCTGAATGTATTATCTAAGAAAGAAATTAAAAAGAAAAAATTAACATATTAATCACAGAGGATTGAAACCAATAAAAATATGCAGAAAGCTTCCCCCTTTGAATAAGAATGTCCATGGCATTGAGGGAGTAGAGGTGCTGCAAGGTGAGCACCAGTCCTGAAGAAAGGGATCTGCATATTATTTCGGACACACATTGAGCATGAATTAACAGTCTTGTCACTGAAAAAGTAGGGCTAATCTAGTACTTGGATGTGAGACACATGAGGTAGACCTTCTTCTGCACTGATAAGAGCACAGCTGAAGTACTGAGCCCAGTTCTGGTCACCCCATTTAGAGGGTAATGTACACTCGTGAAAAATTCCACAGAAACACAAGAATGATCAGAGGTCTAGAAAACATAGTACCCTCTTTACCTTGTCAGAACTACTGTCCTCAGCACATCTTTTTACTGATTCAGCTGTTACTTTAACCACCTCTAAAGTTTATTGTAGAAACAGAACGTATTATCTTTAAATAATTCAACTTTTACTATGTGTGATCAAGGATACTATTCTTTGTAATTGATGTTGCAGTCATGAAACAGAGTGAAAACATAAAATAAATTATCCCAATAAAGCAGTAAAATTATAGTTACATAGAGTGATTCAAACTGAATCAGTAGAGAGACGAATACATATTTCCTTTCAACGTGCACTTTAGTCTCAGTATTTACCTGGTGTTTTTAACTTCTCTCCTAGAAATATTCTTTACAAATTCCATAGCTTATAATTGTAAGTCTTGGGAAAATTACTAAGACATTTAATAATTAAGTTAATAAACTGTAGGAATAGTTTACTAACAGAATGGATGTATCATTACTTGAAATCTTCACATTAAACGAGTTTAATGTGGTTTATAATGACAGCATTCATAGGAGTTATTTCATATTTTTTGACTTTGAGACTATTCACAAGTACCGTCGAAAGAAATAAATCTCTTATTTATTGGAATTATTGAGATACTGCATATGGTCCTTGGCTGTATTCCTGTTTGGAGTGGCTGACCAGTGTGGTCTCTTGTGCTCTCAGAAATTAATTTGTAATAAATAAACCAAAACCACAAAATTAGCTCAAAATCCACTGTCAATGACAGTGAATTCCACATTAAAATATTTCCGTGCTTCAGTAATGTTCATGCTTTAACCTTTATCTGTAGAACAAAAATGATAATGAAATATTTTTCACAGAATAGAATTAAAAACTGGGGCATTATTTTTCCTTCTATAACGCACCTCATCCTTGTCACAGAGTAACCATCTTTAGGTATAATAGTTATTTCATCAGCATAAGCTTCTTGTCCCTCTCTGCCAACATACCTGGCAATCACATTTCCAATATCCCATTTATCCTGACACAAGCTTGTGAATACTGTTCTAAGAAGGAAGATATTTATCCTACAGATACCATCTGTTTCCTGAAGAAGCTCCCTCCCTAGGGATAGGGGGTATCCCTAGTAGGAAGTCTAGAATTAGAAATCCTTTCATTTCACAGAGCTGAAGACACCCACCATATCCTTGGGAAGCTGAGGGAAAGAGATTCCCTGGGAACAGTCTGGAGGTGAGAGCTGACAATGTCCACTACAGGAGGCATTTGGGATGGGTTCACAGCTGTTTTCTAGGGCAGCCTAGCACTGAATTCCCAGGGTCCTCCATTGGTTCCTTTCACAGGCAGAGATTGGCATAAACAGCCCCCAAGACAGCAGAGCCAGGCCGCCAAGCTCCTGCACAGGAGCTGTTCTTCAGTTTACCAAGAGCTAATGATGACTCAAGAGCTGTAGGCTGGCCAACTATGCTCTATAATCACAGGACAGTGGTGCAAGATGCTGCCAATCTGTCTTGGGGAAAAGAGAGTAGTGTGCTCCAGATAAAGATAAATCTCTGATTAGTGAATCAGATAAAATTAACAAGAAATTTAAAAAATAATTCAGAAGCTGCTGTGCTGATTAGCTGAATTGTGTTCTGTAGTTGATTTCATCCTACCTTTGCATCCTTCACAAGTAAGAGCATTGTAGTGGTACCCAGAGGCTTTGTCACCGCAGACCACACAGAGCTCTTCTCCTTTCACTCTTCCTGTGGAGTGACCCAGTCTAGGCTTTTTGGCTGCAGGAATATCCATTATCTCTGTCTCCCTTGTGAAAAAGGTTTCTGAGGGTATTCTCCTGAGCTCATACATCCCAGGGGAATACCATTCCTCATGCTGCGGAGGGTAGAAGCCTAGGTTGGAGTAATAAGGTGGTGATGAAATCTGAGGCTGGACTTGGGGAAATGGCACACTGTTGTACTGTGTGTAAGGTGACACATCTGTCTCTTGCACTGGAGAACTCATTGGCTCTGGAAGAACACCTGGAAAATAATAATGCAAAACCGATTTCTCTTACTACCATGAAACTGCAGTTACCAGAGAAGTTTCCACTTACAGACACCCATCTCAAAAAAAGTAAGGCATAATCACAAAGATTACATTGTCTGAGCTCAGATTTGCTGTGGTCCTGGTCCTATGCAAATACGTTGCAAGATATTTTAAAAACAACCAGCCATTCTCAGCCACTCCTTTATTATTGCTGGAAAAGTCCTGCCCTGCCACTTACACTAAAAAATGTTGAAAGACACTGTGCAGCTAATGCCCAGTTTACAAGAAAGAGCAATCCCCACCACAGAGAAGCTGGCAACCTGAATTAGGTCTCACAGCGGAATAAAAGAAATCCAAGCAAAAGCCAAAAACCCTGTGATGTTGATGAAAGTTAGACCAAGACTCATGCATCTTGTTAACTTCTATTTAATGCTGAATAAATATGTCGTGACAGGGGAAAAGTGCACTGGGGAAAGAAGACAAGGGTGAGGCTTAATTAGAAGACCAAGAACATGAAATGACCCTTTTACAAGAACCTGAAAGGGGAAAGTGAGGCTACCATGAAGGAGCAGGGAAACTGCTCCTAATATAATATAGTGAAATGCAACCTTTTGGCCATCCAGCCTCCACTGGCCACCCAGCCAGCCTCTGCAGCCTGGTCCCCAGCCCCTACAAGCCTGTGCTGCCCAGTGCAGTTGTGCAGTTCTCATAGGCAGCTCCTCTGAGCCAACAACAAACCCGGCAGTGGCACAAGGAATAGAGCACCCTTTCCTATCGGGACCATCACAGAAGGCTTCCTTAACTTTGCCCAATAAATAGCAGGTTTAAAAATGCAACTTAAATCTGTTTGGTTTTTTTTTTCCCCTCTGTACTACAGGTACAACATCAAGCAGTCTCTGCATGGTGGAAATAAAATCAAGCCCATGTCAAGCAGCTGAAAAGGGTAATTTAAAAGTTATTTGCAAACTACTTCATATTTTCTGTTGGAGAAAGCTATATACATCTTGCTGTTTTATGAAAACACTGACACAATTCCTTCATTAGTTTCAGTTCTCATCTGAGAAAAAAAAGTGCATATTTCCAGGAAAATGCTGAGTCCCACTTTTATTGGAGTCAACAGCAGTATTTACAAGGAAATCATAGATTAATGTTCATTGGTGATCATTACTTAACAGTGCTTCAGAAGCACTCCAGATATACATTTTTGCTGACATAAAATCAGTTCCCTGGCAAGTCTCCTTCACTTCTGAGGAACTAGAAGCAATGAAGAAATGCTAACAGTTAAGAAGAGGGAACATCTGTAATGACAGCAAAGAATAAAAATCTGTAGTAGGGGATTCTTCCCTCTCCTTTGTCTCACTTCAATTAGTGCCAGAAACTAACCTTTTCATTTCGCCTACTTTTGCACTCTCAAGGTCTCACGCTCTTGCTCTGCAGGCTTCTGCCCTTCCTCCTTTACTGTGCTGCAGAAGCCACACAAGTGGTTTGGATTTGCCTGATTGCTCTATTGTCCACAGCTCATCTTTGCCAAAAGCAAATGTTGAGGTCCCAGTTCAAGAATAAGCAGCAAGATGTACGTCTGGAAAAATGTGACACAAAACCAAATGAGAATAATGGTGCCATTTATTATTAACGATTAAGTTAATTATGGTTGCATTTAGTTGTTCCAGAAGGGGCCAGGGCCCCCATACTACACTAGCAGAATAGCAGAAGGCACTCCCAAAACCCACATTTATGCCCTTTAAATAAACAGCACAGACATACAGAGACCTGAGACAAAATGCAGGCATCTGGGGACTCTGTGGAAGAGTTTGGAGAAGTTACTGCTTCATGTGTCAAATGCAAATTGTCACTGATACCTGCCAGCTGCAGAGGTAACAAAACACAAAAAGGGTGATGACAGCAATGATTTGATGCTGACCATTATTGTTCTGTATAGGTTTAATGAGTGGGTTGGTTTTTTTTACTTATATTCACCTTTTGTTGAGACTGCTGCTCATTAAGGCTGGTCAAGGTACGTCAGGTACAAAAATTGTTGTTAATTGTGAGACATACAATCATTGTCCAGATCATTCAGTTTCTGTTTGGAAAGGAATCTGGTCACCATGGAGACCTAAGCTGTCATTTGCTGGTTAGTAATTACATAGTTGATTGAGTTTGCTAAAGGAAAGTGGGGCCATCCTGAAATGGAAAGGAAGAAACTGTTGATTTTTAACTTTATGGCATCCATAGGAAATTCTACAAAAGCTCTAGACTGGCCTCTGGAAATGCCTGGGCCACTGAAAGAGCAAAAAGAGAAGGTAACAATCCTTCCACAGCAAAATAATCATCTCAGGATTTGTTAAAAAACTCAGGACTGCTGAAGAACTGCAGCACAGGCTGAGACAATCTCCACCCTAGACCCACTGGGATTACAGATAACTTCAGAAAAATCTTCACAAACATTAATTCTGCTCTGCTTCTGGAGCAAAGAAAAAAGCCCCAGTCTTAATGTACGAAGTTAAATATGGAGGGGGAAACCAACCACCCTGTATCTCCTTTTTCATCCTGTATCAGGCACACAGTTAACAACTCGGCTGAATTAAGTCTATGCTCAGAGCAATGGAAAGGAAAAGAGAACAGGTGGGGTCAAGAGAGACTGAGAGAACATGGTCATCTTGGTTTATGTAAAACACGTTTACGGCTAAAACTCTGGGAAGTGCTGGGATATTACAGTTATGGAGAGCAGACGATAATGAGGTGATAAACTATGTGGGGTTTTCTCTCTCTCTTTTTTTTTTTTTTTTTTAAATTTTTTTAATAGACCTGATTAGTCCTGTTTGAAGGGCTTGGTGTGTACCTGTATTTCATCCTTAGGAATCAGCCAGCTTGAGCTGACTCAGTGAGACACCTTTCTCTACTCAGAGTGATCAGAAACATTTGGCAAATTTTTTTTTTCCACAAAATTGTCAATGAGTCTATAATTAAACAGTGCAAGAAATTATCTGTTCTAAAGTATTAATGAACCAAAATGATTTCTAAAAATAATTGTTTAAAACTGTGGAGGTGTTTCATAAGACTATTTCAAAATTAAATGGTTTCATTTTTTAGTCGAAATGTCCTTTTACTCTGAAATATTACCTTAAAAAAATGAAACAAATGCTGAGGCTCACATAGAAACTGAATGCCTTGAAATTACTGGGACAAAGCATCTCTATGACCTGATCCAAAAAAGCGTGACCTAAGCTGTGTTCCCCAGCCCCCTGTATGCACGAGGCTTCCAACACAAGCCGGAGGGGTTCTGCTTTCAGAGGCACGCGGTGCACTGCTGTGTCCTGTGTGACATTAGAAAACCACGCTGGGTTTTGGAATTATGCTTTGTAAAGTACATGCAAGTCTAGAACAAATAGTTTCTTATCTCAAAAGAAAACTAATCTTATCTTGCCGACCGGAATGTACATATGCTTTTATCCAGATATATATTAGTAGGAGTCTGAGGTGGGCTGGTCTCAGGCCATTGTAAACCATGAGCCAGCCCACTGAAATCACTGGAGTTGCAGAAGTATAAAGCAGTGAAAGTGAAATCAGAAACGAGCTCAATGGAATACAGTGATATTTTGTGTTTGTGTGCTCTTAAGCATTTTGAAACATTTAGCTGTTTTTCCTTTTGGAAGCATATCTTTTATGTTTAAAGAAAGACTACTTAAGTGTACACAAATGTGATGTTACTTACAGCTGTAGATCTTTTAGATTATGTTTTGCAAATAAATGTTTTTCAACAAAAAACATTTTACAGAAGTCTGGAAAGCTTACTAATATCAAAGTGAAACCTTAACACGGATGTGGTCACCGTTTTACAAATATTTTTCCATAATATCACTTGCAACTGATACTCAGAGTTTTGGTTCTGTTCCTTTAAATTTTACACAGAGTATTTTACATAAGACCTGAAAAAATACTTGATCTAGGTTTAACCACTTGTAGAAATGAACAGGAATTTTCCTTGTAGGAACTAAAGAAAGTATTTTCAGTTTGTAAAATTATACAGAGGTCATGTGAAGATTGAAAGTGTTACAGATATTACAGTGAGATCACATTTCAATGTAAAAGTTATTGTTCCCCTAATATCAAGCTAATTAAAGACAGAAAAAAAATTCCAAGCAGGTTTAAAAAATGAGCCTCTGGCTCTCCATAGGATATTAATGCAGAAATAAGAATAAGATTCAGGATTAAGTCATTTGGAAACCATAGCATAACCATTAATGAAATCCTCATTTAATTCCAAACAAATTATTTGTAGAGCTTTTAAAGATCACTTGCTTTAAACAACTGTCTAGCATCCTACAGTTTCAAGGAAGAATACAAGATCAGATGGCAAACATATCCAAGTGAGAACACAACAATATTCTACCTTAGGCTGTCTTCAGTCATTCATTTCTTGAATAATAAATACTCTTCTTAAGGGACCCAGTCTTCCTTTCCCTCTCTTTTTCTTCCACCCACCCTCCCCTAAAGACTACGTATAAATAAATCTTCTTAATTCTGCTTGGTCCATATCCTGTTGACTTCTTTACTGTTAGAACTTTCTTTAAGACTGGCAAAGGAGTGACGCAGGCCAGAGGTTATGTAGCTTACTGATTAACTTGCTTAAAGAGAAACTTGTCTGTAAATGTCTGCAACAATAGCAATGTCCATTCCCATTGTGGATTTACCTGGATAAAATTTGGTTACCATTCAAGGGGGTGCCTCCAAATACCCATTGTAATTTTATACCTATTTTGGTTTATTCACCACATTTTTTTAAATTTTTATCAATAATATATAGTAATGTCAGATGATTCTGTGCAAGAGATTAACCACTTCAATATCACAAGCAGCATATTTTGGCTGAGTGGATTAACGGATGGTTTTTAAGCACAGAAATGTATTCTCAAAAAAAGGCCAAAGTGCTCAGGCCACACTGGACACAGCTCTATGATAAGATAGAAGTGTGCCAGAGAGACGGCCCTGCCCCAAGGCCAAACAGCAAGGATCGATTCTCATCTGTGTAGCTTAGGGGTAACTCTCTCTAGAGTGAGCAGGACGCATCTGCACTACGTAGTCTTTCTTGCTGACCTTACTCTTCTGGGACCACGTAGCCTCCCCGTGGCTCTTAGATATTATTAATAAGTCATTTCAGTTCAGAGTACGTGTAACATTGTGAGGGCTGTGTTGGATGCTGCCACAGCACTACTGGAACAGCATGAAGCTAGAAGATGGTGTGGCTTGCCTTGGTTTGATGGCAGGTAAGGTATGAAGGTACAAACCCCACTGAGAAAGGGTTAGAGAAGAGTGTGGGGTAAAAGGAGCCAAACCTATTGCAACTTTGTCCACGCTGCCTTTCTGGGAACAGTCCCTGGAGTAAGCCCATGTCTTAAAGGGACCTACTAAAGCAATCTAAAACAGAACCCCAAATCAAGGTGAGAGTTGAGCGGTGGCAAGATGGACGGTCAAGGGTGCTGTGCCTCTTTCATTTAGCACTCTGCATGAGCCCACTAAGACCCAGCTTCAGGTTTGTGATGTCTGAGAACCACACCCGGAAGTAAATAGGCAGAGAATCAAGTCCCAGACTGCAAGATTCCCCTTATTTCACAAAACAGTCTCCTTTCCAGGCTAAGTTCCACAAATGACTCACACATGCACAGAAGGAAACATCACACAAATGCATTTTGGTTGTGCCTTTCTCTATGGTGTGACCTTCACTCTCAGAGCCTTGTTCATCTGCATTCCTTCTCTTAATATCTTTTCCTCAGATTGACTCTGTTTAGTTTGGCCCTCTTCATAACTGTTGTACATAATTTTCTGGTTTAATTTGTGTTGGTTTGTTTCCTTTTGATCTGGGGGTCTGTTACCAGCCTAATTGCCTTTTCTGCAGGGACAAAGCCAGATGTTGCATCATCTGCCATGTGATGCTAAAGACAAGTAGTTATTTAACACATCTTATGATCTTGAAGCTGTTTAATCAGTTTGGACACTTGATCCTACCTTTTTTTTTAAAAAAAAATTATATCCAGAACAAATATAAATTTATCTGAAAGGAGTCAGGCTTTTAAGCTCATCTTAGGCACTGTTCTATACTTACAAAATTTTCAATGGCATCTCTTACATTGTTGAATATTTAAGACAAATTTAGATGTATTGCTTTCTTTTCGCCTTTATTAGGTTTCTATTTTTTGTTTATTCTTCCTTGTCCATTTCAATGTAGCTTTTAAGAGTGGTCATTCACCCCAAAAAACCTCTTTTTCAAATAGGGACATGTACAATGAGGGTGGCATTTCTTATCTTTTTATATTTTGATGTTACGTTACCAGAAAACGTTATCAGGTCATCAAAAAAATACTTAAAATAGGACTTCATTCAAATTAAACATGTAATAGTACTGAGTTATCTTCCCTAGTTCTTAGAAAAAACCCATCTCTGATAAATTTCACACTTTATATCTTGCATATTAATAACTCCTATTTAAGGTGCTTTCACAGAAAATAGAATAGGGCTATTACTTTAAAGACCTGCTACTTATCACATAAGTGACAGCTTGAGTGAAATGCTGTCTATATTTCAGATGCCATACAAATATATAAGCTTACTCTCCACATTTAAAATACGAAGGAGATATTTTGAGTGTCTGAAGATTAGTTCAGTCCCTTGTAAAAAAGGGCAAGTGATAACCATTGGAAGAAATAAGGTAGTGTAGATATGGGTATTTAACAAATGTATTGGCCCAATATGAAAAAACTTTCAAAGGCAATTGAAAGATGTCATCAAATGTCTTTTTGCAACAGTCTTGCTGTCCCAGCTGAACTGCTTTACTACCTTAGAGCAAGGCTTGTCAGCTTTGGCACAGTGCTCTGCCAATGCACCTCAGCATCCTCCAGGTCACAGCTTGAGCACAGCCAATTTGGAACAAAGCGGAACAGCTCAGATCAGGCTACGTCATAGTGGAAGTGTCCACAGAACAAATGTCCCTTTTTTTAGTGCAGGATCTGAAATTGGACCAGTCTTCACATAGCTGGCACTGTTTGATCCAACGGGGCTTGTGAAATAAAAACAGAGTTTGACTGAGGAAGAGAAATATCTGAACAGGACAGGTCCCATGGAGACCCATTGCACCGCTGGGATTTCTTGTCGTCAAGAGTCCCTTTCCCCCACTGGGAAAATCAGAGCCACAAGGAAGAAAATGTTGATCTTGCATGCAGATGCTATAGAGGATGAATTTTACATGTCTGGTTTTGGCCAATTCTTCTTCAAAAAAAGATATTTTCCGTAAAGAGATCAAGGATGTTTCTAAATCACCTGAGTAGTGAGGTAGAAACCCAGAAGCAGTTATCCAGGAAGACAGGGTGGCAGGGAAGGACCCTCACTTCACCTAGGTTAAAGACACTACCTCATTTGCATTTAGAGCCCCTTTTTCAAGGGACTTATAACTACAGAGGTGAAAAACTACAGTTAAAGCAATTAACTCCAAAGACATAGCTATACTTTATCATAGACATGTGCTGTTAAAATAGGACCATACAATTTTCAGCTACTGAAAGGTAGAAAAGCTTTTTTTTCTTTAAGTTCTTCTAGAACGTGCTGCAACTGGAAATCTTGAGGATGAGTACGTGGAATTGCCCTGGTGATGAGGCTCACAGTGCAAGCAGCTCACCACTAACATTTCCTTGGAGGGGCCTGGAACTGGTGCTAATGTTTGAAGATGTATTTAGATTTGTTTCTGAAGGTCTAAGAACACTCTCCCTGCAGGCTGAGTGAAGCGTAATGAAAAGATAATGTATTTCCAGGTTTTTATACAGAATGTGGGTATGCATCTTTGGAAAAGGATATGATTTTGTATAAAGACTGGTGTTTGTAAGCCAGCAATTTCTCGCTTGTATTACATCAGAGAGGTACTGTGTGAGAAACCCTCAGAGAAATGTATATTCTACGGGTCATTTAAAAGAAAAGCTTTCTTCCTGTTTCTTTAGGTTCACAAGTTCCTAACTGCCAAAACTGAATGTCAAAAAAATGCAAATAGTTTACAAATACAAAATTGAGAGGCAAAACCATTTCCTACAATAATCTTGAAGATGATGGAATCATATTTTCACAATTATTATCTTTGTGTACTCAGTTGCATATTATTTCTGATGGTTTTTTCCAACTATAAAAGAAACCAAATATGTAAAGAATTCACTTCTGAGACTTGAGTGACATCCCACAAAAGAGGCTGAAGTGGCCACACCAAACAAAAGTTAGCTTAAGTGAAACACAGCAGGAGTGCTAACTCTCCTTCCTAATGGGATCCCTGATTCAAGGCCTTAATACATTATTTCTTTCTGTTACAGAAATGTCAGTTTGAATTAAATCTCCATTGTGCTATGCTCTGAATCCCTATGATGGGAGACAGAATCCCTCTTCTGAAGACCTCACAATTTATAAGTAAGGTTTCGGTGTGGAGGGAAAGCATTTTACATTAATATTCTTCCTTGTATTTTGAAGCTATGTGATCACTACTCTTTAAAAATGGTAAAAAATTAGTGAAAAAGTAGACATCAAGGTGAAAATCTTCTTGACAAAAATCTGAAGTAATTCAATTATGTAGGACTTCTAAGGGGATGACAGGTTATAAAATTTGGCACCCTAGATTTGAACATCATCCTCCTCTCTGTATATCATGGCCTGACATTGGAATTAACAAGTAACAAGGAAGTGTTTTAGCTATTTACATATACTGTTTTAACAACTGCAGAAACATTTCTTCCACCAAAACCCAACACATTTAGGGGGAAAAAAACCAGTAACACACAGTAATGCGTTGGGTTTTTCTTATCATTAGTGACAGTGCTTTAGTTTAGCAGTATGGAGCCAGGACAATGGAAGTGGTCTGCTTTGGAGAGATGTCCCCAGCTTCTGAGGGCTCTGCAGCAGGAGCAGCTCTGTGTGTCAGAGTCTCTCCATGCCCAAAGCATTATTCTTATTTCAGATAGATGAAACTGAAATGTTTTTAATTTTCCAGCACTCAAAAAGAGAGAACTCTGGTCTTATTTGGACTGGAAACTTCTGAGTTGTTGCAGTTTTCTGAGGGGGTCTGTATTGTATGGGAGGCCCTGAATGCATCATGTTACTCAACGAAGGTCCCCTTCTGCTGCCAAAAGAAAGGCCAAAAAATGTATTATTCTTTCTTCTTATTTTCTCTTTTTTTCCTTAGCGGTACATATAACAGAAGACAGCTTCCCCATGCTTATAAAATATTGACTAAAAATTCTTCATTCATTAACAAACCCATGCTTAGCCTTGAAAAATTCAGTGGAACTGGAGCAAGGAGAATTTTTTCAGCCTGCATTATAAATTTTCTTGTCCACTGAAGTCAATAGCCTAAGGTTTTAATGGTCTCAGTAAGACAATAGTTTTAATTTAAGTAAAATTACTTTCATAAACTTGCATAATATGGCAATGCAAATGCACTGCAGTATAATTTAATTACAAATTAACTGAAAATATATCTGCTCAGCTTGATTTAAATGACTTACGTGAAGATAAAATCCAGCCTACATCGAAAGATCTGTCTTTGCTGAATATTTTCAGGTATTAGAATAGTGTTATAAAAACAACGTACTACAAGCTCTGTTATGAACAGTGATGACAGCAGTAGTGTGCAGGACCCATTATTTGTTATTCCTTCCATAGGTATTGAAGATTGAAGAAGGCTGGCACATGTCAACCACATGTCCTTGACTTGAGATTTCAGTGCATTTTGTTCTAGGTTTCTGAGCAAAGGATAGCCTGCTATTTTAACCTAATTTGGTGACTTACCAAACAAATGAGGACCTTCAGCAAGAGAAAATCCATCAGCGGTGGCTAGCTGGTGATGTCCTATTAAATTCATTTCAGATCCCATTTATTCTTCGGTTCAGGAGGGATACGCTAATTAAGAAATAGGTTGAAAGGAGACCCTGAAAGATGTAAAGCAAAAAGAATATTTAAAACAATATAACTCGTTTTGTGTACCTATTGTAAGGCAGGATTCTGGAGGTTGTTTCAATATTTACTGTAACAAAGATTGGCTTGAAGTTACAATACCTAATTCAGCCTTGAAATAAAATGTTGCATCTAGCTTGTTTGTTTTTTACTCGCTGTGGTGTATTTTATTTGTTAACTTTCTGCTGTTCATTTAAAATGAAAGGCAGTTTATGCTCAACCTGATTCAAATATTCACAGGCTGAAGCACTGGCCTGACCTACTGAGGGCATGCTGCCCAGCTCCCATTCCAGGGAATACCAGTTGTTTGCATTACTTTTGAATCACCCTTTCATCATTTCATTGTTTTTGCTTACTGAAAATGTGCAAGTTTATGGTTAGGTCAGAACCAAGCCAGGAAACTGGAGTTTAATTTCCAGCAGCTGGCTCTTTATCTTGCCTTCAGTAATTACTGTCTGAATGAGATAAATGGTGGCAAAGACAGAAAGCAAAGCCTTGGCCTAACAACCAGGCTCACCCATCTGCTCCCTCTGGGGTCTCAAGCAGCCGCACAACTCTGGCTTGGGGAGGCTGGGGACACTTGTGCCTGCTCACTAGCATACTTCCTTAGCTGGTCAGATAGAGCAGCCTTCCCCTCCGGAGGTGGAAAGTAGCACTGTATCGAGGTTTCTCCTTCTCAGGCCAACCCCTAAGTAATTAAATAAGAGACAAGAGGTCTGCCATTGCCTCCTACATGAGCACAGCCTATAGCTAGGGCAGCACCTCATGGAGGAGGAAGCAGTGGAAGAGGCTTCCTTGCCCAGGTCTGGCTCATGTGGGCTGGATGGGGCAAATCAAGATTGCATTTGGGGCAGGACCACCAGCAACTGAACACAGAGCTTCCACAGGGAGACGTCTCAATGGTTTATGCAGACACCAAGAGGATTCTGCGTAAAATTGACAGAAATCTGTTTTGCTTTGTTTCATAGTCTTAATTCTTTATTTAGTGTTATTCCCGTGGGACTGTCCATGGGACTGTGTTTCCACTCGCTGAAGGCATTTGAGAGTTATAGCCTGGTCTGCTTCCCAGTGAGGGCTCAGCATGTTTCTCGAGCAGAAGTGAAATCATTTGACAAAAACGAGGATGCAGCAGGAGGCCCCAGTGCTGAGCGGACTGGGAAGGAGCTGGTGAGAGCAGCAAGCACACTGTGTAATTATATTTAGATTTGTCCGTAAGGATTCATTAAGTTCTTAACATAAACAAAGGCCCTCTAATTAGACGGATGCATTTTAAATGTCTACCCACAGATAATTTAAACAGTTTACTCAGAAATGTCAAAAGCTACTGGTATCACAGACCAGATAGAGTTCTTGCGGCAAATAACATGTAAACACAGTCTTAAATCTATCACAGAAACACAGTTTTGCAACAGCAAAATACCCCACGTATCTTGGGATGTGGGTTGGCAACCAGCCCAGCACCCCAAGTAGGCCCACATCTACTTTCAACCGTTTACTCCCTCGCCACCACATTTGCCGGAGAAGGTAGCTGCTGGACTCCAGGAGTGGGGCTGCCACATGCCTGCAAACGGCTGTCAGGAGCTGCAAGAGAGTTTTCTCCTGAACTGCCCATGACAGACCCTTGGGAAGGGGTTCATCTTACAGCCTGTTACAAGGGTTCTGCCACAGGAGAAGACAGCAGCACAGTCAGGACGAGAAATATTACAATAGGACATCTTCAGAGGGTTCCTGGATGTGTGTCTGGATTTTCTTGCTGAAGACCAGAGGAGAGAGGCCATCTCAATAGCTTACTTACAGCCCACAGGCATGCAACCCATGCAGTTCCTTGCAGAATTAGCTCTCCCTGCAGCCAGACTGGAAGATTATGGTCCATCACTACTACTACTTCTTGTGTTTCCTCCTCTGAGGAACACCTAACCTGTCAGTGTTTGGATTGGGAATTTCTGTACGTTCATACAGAGCCTGGAATTCATCTTCTTAGGGAATTTGGATGTTATGTGAGGATATTTTAAAGGCAGTCCCAAGAAAACGTCTGTTTTAAAGTGTTTAGTCAGACTGTCAATAAACAGTCAGACTTCCAGTGCATAGCTTCTTAGCTTGTTAGAACCTGCATCTGTCTAGTCTGTGCTGCAGAGAAGGAGAAAGCAAGCAAGCTGTATTTTTAAACCCTAATATGGTGTATACCCGAATATGTATGTGTTTTTTACAGTCTCTGAAATGTCTATAAACTTTTTTCTTGCTCCTTTCAGGCTATTCCATTTAACACGTCCATAGGTAATGTCAATCTTTAACCTCAAGACTGAGTTTTTAAAATCTATTGTCCTTTACACACACCAAAAAAAAAAAAAACCAAACCAAAAAACAAACCCAAAACAAAAATGTGGAGCCATTAATACTGCCTTGTTTATAGTAAGAAACTTGAGGATGTATTTGTCACAACCTCTCTGTATGCTAGGACATTACAGGTTTTGTTGTAACTCCACCCCTCTTGTCACAGTAATTTTGATCTGGATCAATTCAGTTTGAGTCAAATGTTCATGATGACTTTACTGCTTCCACCTTTTTCTTCTTTAATGCTTCATTTTCTTTAATACATTCAGCTGATGTGGACTATTTACATTTACATCTCATGGAAGAAATTAATCCTATCTTCTGAGGATTTCTGCAAGGTGCAAGACATGATCACCATTAACAAGGCTGGAAATATATTTTCCATTACATGTAGTTTTGCTACTGTAAATTTGCCTGATCACCAAACTCTTCATTAAATACTGATTGACATTTTGCTTTGATTTGCCCCTAAATCCAGACTGCTGTGAGCCATCTATCCTGTTCTTGATTTATCAAATCATTTCAGCAGTATTTAGAAGCAGCAGCTACTGGTTTCCAGCTTTCAGACCTACACCAGATACACAATATAGAGCATTTAAACACCACTTATTCTACACATTGTTCAGTACTGGGAAACAATATAGGTCAGTGTTGCAAGGCATCACAGACCCAGGGGTGGACTCCATTTTCAAAGAGCTGGTTCCACAACACACACTGTCATCAGCCTCTTCTCAGCCTGATCCTCCTAGGCTGTTGCTGTGGTTAAACAACCGTGGTCCCAGCTGGCTGCAGCTCCCATGGAGCAACTCCAGAAGCATTGCTCTGGCTAGTGGGATAGTCCCACCCAGCAGATATACAGAGGCACCCAAATTGCTGGCAAGATGGCCAGGTGACAAAGGGTGCCATCTGCAGCACCTATGCACAGTACCTTTTGGAAGAAATATTCTTTCCAAAGTTAGAGGGTTGAGGTTTTTTTGGTATGTGACATAAAACTATGTCTCAACTTGCAGAATCAGTTCATCTACATGAACTGAGATCAGTAACCACTCTCTTAATTCAGATTTCTTTATCCACCAAACCCACATAATAGTGGAATGCTTCTTGATATTTGCAGGCCTCTTTGGTACGACTAAACATTCATAGGTATTTCTAGCACATGCTTCCTTCATGAACTGCATCTTTTAGCTACTTCTATCAAGATGAATCTGGAATATCTTAGCCAACTTAACTGCTACTCCATCCTGAGACAAAAAAAAAGCATCAGGCCAGGTAAAAGCTGAAATAAATTCAGTAGGTGTATGGGAAATCTATACTGCTCTTCCAAACATATTCCAAACTAAAAGCCCCTCAAGAAAATTTAAGAGGTATGGAAAAACTTAAAGATTTTTTTTTTTCCCCAAAGAATTATTTTAGTTAACTTCTTCCAAAAGAACTATTAACTCCATGTTTTAGATTATTTTCTTAGGTCAAAATTACACAGCAAAGAAAAACAGAGATCATTATGTAAAAATCTCAATCAATTGGGCATAGATATTTTCATCAACAGCATATTAAGAGCTCTAAACTACATATAATTTTATTACATGTATCCTTTAGCATACTTCAGAAGAGTCAATCAATGCATGTTTACGTATTCTATGTTTAGCTGAGAAAATGGATATATATTATTATACATGTGACTTGTTCTTTCACCATATGCATGCATGTTTATTCAGCTTTCTTATGGGATGTATATTCATGGGTCTATACAAATATATCTGTATACAAATATGTGTACAGATACATGCACATGGGTGTAGGATTCAGATTTATTGTGGACCCTTATAAGTGGACTACCTCTGACCACAATATGGTCAATAGTAAAGCTTCCCCTGGATTGTGTGTAAGAAAGACCAAACCTCTTAATGAAATAAAGTTAAAATCAACTGGGCTCACTGAAAGACAATAGCATCATAGTCTCATACTTTCAGGTAAAGCAAAAATATGTTTGATCTTTGGGAAAGCTCCATGATAGTCTAGTTGTGTTTTACCTTCAGAAGAATGATTGAATCTCTTTCAATTACTCAAGTAAAGGAAAATGTATGAAAGCACTGGAAAATTTTTTCACAAATATTGGTGAGGTCCATTTCCCTCCTTCTGTCCTGTAATATTGCCCTATTCTTTACACATGTGCTGCCAATTGCTCAAAGAGAAATTTCAGTCACATCATTAATCTGCGGCTTGATCTCAACACTCTTAACATCAATGGGCATATTCCCGTCTAGTTCACAGGCTTTTGATCTGGCCTCATAGCCTTTTTGTAGAATATTTAACGCAGTGCCTCACTTTTTTTGAGAGGCTTTTTCATTTGCTTGCTTGTTTATTTTAAAGTGTATCAAAGAAACATGAAAGCATTAGGAATATTTGTGCTCCTTGTTTCTAGCCTTTTGCTGCCAGGTCATTTTGGCATGCATGGCACCGCGGGCAGCTACACCGCAACAGATGCAAAATACAAGCAACAATATAAACACGTTTGAGAACCAGAGGCAGGACGGGTATTACTGTGTTTGTTTGAAATTTACTGTTTAGATCTTTCTAATATGACATTTAAAAACAGAGCAGCAGAGACACAGAACACTGAAAAAAAAAATAGAATATTCTTACAGCTTAATTCTGAAACAAAACCAAGTATCTTTAAGTCAATCACAAGGAGAACAGAAAACTCTACCGTAAGTCTCAATGGCATTTCTTAAGTAACTTCAAAGAGTGGGACCAGCTTTTGACTGTCCCTGGGATGACCAGCTGAACACCATTTCTGAGTCTTCCTTTCTTCAGAATCTTTTTTATGTCTCAGCTGATAAAACTGCAAACCCTCCTTTCTTAACCTGTTTTTGGACTCCTGCCTAGCTCATGGGATCCCAATCAAGTTTGGGATCTCTATTTTCTGTAACAGAAGCAATACCAATGAAATAATAAAAGCCAAATGCGTCCCACCGCAATTATAGTTTTCTGAAGATAAATGGCCATCAGAAACATGCAGAATAAACTCACATTTTCTTAAAAGCTGGCAATGGAATAAAATAGTAATCTCTTGAAACGTGAAACCCACTTTTGCTTGTGCTAGTTATGAGAAATAGGTACTAAAGTCCTGGACTTTGGAAGATGTAATTTCTTCGGTAGTTTTGTGTACAGATTCCAGGTACATGAAGCAAATATAACTATTCCATTCTGAATTGTCCTCTGTTCTCCTTTTAATCATATTTAAAACATTTTCTGTTCCTAAACAGATAAAAAAATTAACAAGCCTGTAGAATTTTAAAGCTGATGCACATAATTAACTAGATAGTATTATTGCAGGAAAGACTTGGTATCAAAGTTATGCTCTCTTTCCCAGCAACACACAGACACAGAAGCCAGCTTTCTAAAGACAAACTTCAACACTCTCATTATTTTTCATGACCTTAACATTTTTCCCAAGGGGAATTCCTGATGTTGCTCCAGTTTTGTAGATGAAATTACTTCTCCTTATATTATTCTCCAATAAAATAGCTTTAAAAATCCTTTTTTTCTGGTCAAAAATCCATTAACACCCACTAAATAATTCAGGTGAGAAAATTGCTTTTATACTACACAACAGCAAGAGCTATCAGTTTAAGGAATTATTACTTACTGTTCTATTTGGAAGACTGCAGATGGCAGGACGTAAGACAGTTCTCCACTCAGTTCAGTATCCTAATGATTCTCACACAGGAACATTTTTGTTTTGTTTTGTTTTTTTTTTTCTTTTTCCCCCTTTTTTTTTTTTTTAGGTTTAGCAGAAGCCTGTAGTGATAACACAATGAATCAAAGCTTGGGCTCATTGGCTCAGTGCCCTAATGGACAAGGATTACTCATTAACAATTCTTTCTTTGCGAAACTCTCCAAACACAGCCTGCTTAAAACATTGTGTATCCCAGCTTGTCCATCAGCACAGAGGCTTGAGATGATCATTATTCTAGCTGGGTGCAGGGGAGAACTTGGATCAAAAAGTGGGGTGAGAGTACCGTGCTGCTGCTGGCAATACTTTTCATGTATGTTTTAGACATTCTCAAACTCCGTGTCTTTCCTACTCAAGGAGCCTAGATGCCATTCCAAGACATATACTTGACTACTAAGTATTTCAGTTATTCTTTACACATTTGAGGGGAACTGAGCATTATACTGAGTACCAAAGCAGCAGAATGGGCTAGAAACTATCACAGGGATTTGGGGACATTAAAGTGTGGTTCCTGGATCTGCCACACTCTCTAAAAAACTGCATCATTTTGATTTAGGATCATCCCATAAAGCTTTAGGCATGAAACTGAGGCCTTTTAACTTCTTTCCCTTGTGCATCTTTTGTGCAGAAGGGAAAGAAATTGCTACCTGTAGATGGTGAATCACATCCTGGGTGGGCTGTACTGCATCTGATAATGTCAAACTTTGCCACTGACAGAAAGGGAGCCTTGAATGAACTTCATCTCCACTTACCCAGTAGAGGAATTTAAAGTAAAGGAGAATGAACCCAGCCTGTTCTGTTTCAACATCCCACCTACACAGAAAGGGTAATAATTCCCTGTTTTGCGTTGCTAAACATACCCAGTGGGGATGAGTTGATCTGGCAGTGGTATTGAGGCAAATTTCAGCCGGAAGGGGCAGCTGGCAGCATCTCTCATGGTAAATGAGTTCACGTCTGCCACACAGTATATGCTCTCAGTCCTGCTCTACATATTTGCACTGTCTGACCAAGAGCGAATACACAGACACAAGCTGTACCTCCTACTCCCGAAAAGGGAAGCATTGGACAGCAAACAGAGTCCTCTCTAGGAGAAAGGTGACAGCAACTGGCCTTGGAGTTACCATGAGTAATATTGATTTCTTTTCCCCAGTTTAAGAGAAAAAAAATATTCAAAGGCTATGTTCAACCTCAGGTGTGAATCAAGAAAACTGAAACTCTATCCTTCTCTTTAAAATGTAATTAATAAAGGGTTTTTCTTGTGTGTTCTTTCCCTTGCAAATTCACCTGGTAGCCAGCCAAACAGATGCGGTATGATAGGTTTCTGAAGAGATCAATAGGAGAATGATGCCATAAGGCTTATGCTGGACACTAGGACTCCCAAGGGGGTTCTGTTTTCTGTGATTTATGCCTACAGTTCATTCCAGCAGGCACTGTTCATGGTAAGTACATTTAACACCAAGGTTCTCTCAATCCTCCTTTCTAACTCTGAAAGCACCACTGTAAATGATGGGATTTCTGTTTTACAAATTCATGCTTAGCAAAATTGACAAGTTACTTTCAAATAAGAGAATTCTTCTGAAACAACTTTACCCACAACAGACAGGTGGTCACCACAACTCATAACATGCCAACATCCCATCTGACACTTTCCAGTAAATGTCCACTCCAGTGGTGCTTAGGAAACCCATGCCAAAAGAAAACCATCCACTCTCTTTCTCTTTGATCACACTGAGGCCGGTAATGGGATTTGACCCTTACCGGGTGAAAAGCCAGGAAGTCCAAGAAATGTCATATTATGTCTCACAGAGCTTTCCATCCATATAATGTCTCATGGAAGTTTCCCTCTCTCAGCTAGTTCTGAAGACCTTAAATCCCTTTTATTCAGCTTTCAGCCTCCTGCAGGTCCTAGATAGTAGGGGCACAGAGCAGTTGCTATTTAGCAGTCCCTAGAGACCAACCTTCAAGAAAGGTTCTTCCCCCAAAAACATTTTCCTCTGTGTGGATGCTGTTTGTCAGACAGTGAAGAGCTCACCCCAAAGGAAGCAGAATTTACTACCCCTATTCACTAATGAATTTGTTGCATTAAAATATTTTTTCCTTTCCCTACAGTAATAAAAGAGGCAAGTGGCAAAGTGGTGCTTTGTTCACTGATCAATACTTTCAAAACATGATTGGAAAAAGCTAAGAAAGAATCCACATGATCAAAAGAGGAGATGTTGCCTGTAGCAACAACATGTGGCATTACTAGTTCACGCCAGGTGTTCATATTTTATTGTGGCTGATGTGCAAATGAAAATTGAACAGAAAGGAATTAGAGCAAAACAAGTATCTCCTGTAGCATTACAAGAGACTACCTACACAGCATCAAGGGAGAGGAGAGGAAGAGAAAAGATAAAAATAAAGTTTCCTATAAACGGACAATCTTTTTAAATAGCATTACATGCTGTATTTTATTTTAATTTCAGAAAACTGACATCCTAATACTAATGTTACTTCCATAACTGACAAATAGCAGATGTTCTAAAATACATCCATGCCGTTGTCAGTGCAAAGACATGTTCAGCTGCAAAAATAAGGATATATACAACATTCAGGGCTAGAAATCTTTCTGCCTACAAAGTACTGCTTCATAAAATCCACACTGAGAAAGAATTGGATTTTTTTTGATAGCTCCTGTTTGCTCCTCCTCCTGCTGCTCTGTCTTTTCTCCACTGAAATAATTGCCATCCCACACTTGCACTGACAAGTTAGTTCCATGGCCTCAGCCATGGAAAGGCAAGACACATCCAGGCAACAGTTTTTCGTCAGAAGTGTGGATGGGAAAATCTAGCACAGAGGGGGATAGGAGGAGAAGAAGAAAAGGTAGTTTGGGCATTCATCTTCAACATTTCCTCCTCTTCAGACCTCTATTAATGCATATACCACACATTAAAAAAATATGAAAAAATAAACCCACAAATGACCAGTACCTTCTCATTTTTGCAGAGAAATCTTGTTGACAGTTGTACAACCTTCTGCCTGCTCACAGACAGTTGCTTGTAACTCCAGCAGCATTGTGCAGATGAGAACCATTCACAGCTAGTGAGACCTTGGGTCTGTGTTTGATAGGGGTATGTGTCTTGACTAATATCTACTTGTGCTCAAAAACCTCTTTCCCCTGTGCTGACTGTTCCCAGCACAAGTGGTACTGCAGACACCGGGGGGCTCATCCAAACCAAACTGTGCCTTAGCACCGATTACAGCTTGGAAAGTGTTCCCAATGTGATTATACACAGTTACTGCTAAACAGGAGAGTCACCTGTGCCTATTCTTTCATCCCTGTAGCACCCCTTATTTATTATTGCTACACAGAGGGGACACATCTACACCACTTAGGGTCATGATCTGCCTCCCCAGACAGGCCACTCCTTGCTCAGAGGCACTCTCAGATATCACTATTCACCACTCAAATGAAGCTTTCATTTCTTGAAGGATGGCCAAAATTATCACTGGCTTACAATAAATTTTATCATGTGAAGATAATTAAGTAATCTTAATAGATAAGGCTGCTTCTGTACAGGCTGAAAAATATCAGGAAAGGAATGGAGTGCAAAGTTTCAGTGAGTTAACTCTAATAGCTGTTCTGTTCTTATTTTTCCTCCTGCATTTTCAAAGTGCATGAATAGCTCCACTTTTAAGATTAGTTTAGCTTATTCAGTGTCTTGCATTAATCAGAGCCTCTTCTTTATAAGTTGCTCTGATAATTCGGTTTCTGAACAGGGTCAAGTTTGTTCAACAATCCCATGTTGTGCCTTGATGAAATCCAATATTCTGTCTACCACTCGCATTTTTAAAGTGGAGTGTCATGGAAGGGTATAATGACCATGGAACAATCTGCCCTAAGGTGGGGACTTCCTCCCTGATGGCAGGCAGTTAATAGTTAGCCAACATGCTTTAGCAAAAGCATATATGTCGTTAACAAGATACTGTCTTACAGCTCTCGGGTGCATATGGTGTAATCAGCTACAGTAACAGATACTAAACTTCAGTATAGGGAACTTGGCCTACCCCCCCTCTAGCTGACTTCAACTGAAATCAAAAACATTTTTCTATAAATAAATTCTCATTATTCCACATTAGATTATCACTCATTATTTTAAATTTTAATTAAGGCACTGATATTACATGCTTTTTTCCCCCCTTCCCCCTCCTGCTAGAGGTTACAAGTTTAAAAGTTCCTAGAGGAATCACAGCTTTAAGTTAAATATGTTAGTACAGTATTAGCTGTAGATAAGAAGTTCTCCTAGAGGCCTTAGATTAAATATACAATTTATTCTTCAATTTTTTCCTTTTGACATTTTGACATTATACAGTATGATAGTGATTGAGTTCATAAGGGTTAGCCTTCATTTATGTAAATATGTGCAGAGATAAAAATATTATGAAATGTTGATCTATTCCAACAAATAAATGCACTGTCCTTTCATTAATAAGTAGATCTTTTAAACTAAATGTCAAAGGTGATGAGTGAAGTATTATTAATAAATAAATATTGGGATATTTTTAGATGGGCTTTTGAATTGCTAAAGTATTCACACTGAGAAAAATTCATCCTGCAGACATTTAAACCTCTACTTGCTTTTTATACTGTGTCTAGTGTCAGGGAAAAAGAAAGATGTTTAAAAGTTCAATCAATAAATGATTTCTCTCAGGTTGGGAGAGGAAATGTAGCCCAAGCATCATATGGACTGTGTAAACAATTGGAGGTGCAGGAGGAGCCTTTGTTTATCCTATTTGGCAAGACAGAGTCACAGCTAGGCTTTTAAACCCTCAGTTCTATACTTTCTTGTTCTCAGACAACCGCACTGATTGCTTGTTGAGAGGGGGAGCTGCAGAGCAGGCACAGGGCCCCAGACAAGTACTCAGGACAAAACCAAGGGGAACTGCCTCATCTAGTTCCAAGAGATCCATGACCACCCAGGAAACACTGGGACATCACACGCACTCAGCAGCTCATTGAATCTGCCTATACATCCAGAAGGAGAGCGAACATCAGATTTGACTACAAGGAATCATGCAAGACTCAGTTTGGAAGAAGCTGCCTTCCTCCTTCTGCAGTGAAAAAGCTTGTACATCATGGAGGAGCAGGAGTAGGGCTGCTCCATGAGAAGGATGAGCCAGGAGCTGAGGATAGCCGCACTGGCAAGGCATAGTCCCCCAGTACCCAAACGGGGCCAGGGTCCTGATAGCAACAGGGCCAGAGGAGACAAGGTGGTGAATCAGGACCAGGGGCATCCCCAGGCAACAGGAAAAGATAAAGCCAGATAGAATACTGGAGACACTACCTGTAGCATCAGCCTGAGGCCAACTCAGGAGGCAGAGCAGAGACAGGACTAGAGGCAATGCAGACTTCATCTTACACCTGCAGTCCACCTGGGAAAAAATCCACCAGTCAGCCAGGACATGAGAAGGCAGTACCAAACACACCTCCATCTTATCACAGACTAGGACTATAGGCCCAGGCTTGAGCTTAAATAGCATCCTGATCCCATGGGCAGGGTGTGTGGGAGGCCCCAGGTGAGGCTCATCAAGGCTGTTAAACCTATTAGTGTCCTCAGGACCCTGATGTAGAGCAGTTCTTAAAGTTTTTGTTGGCTTTCCCTTGTTCTCTACCAGAATTTGGTAAATGGTGGATAGGGTTATGGTCACTTGCAGCAGGCAAGAGGAGCAGCAGGACTAGAGGCCTTGTGTCTAACACGCACTGACAAGAATGGGATATTAAAAAGTCAATGTCACAAGTTCAGCTGAAGAGTACTCGTGACTCCACCCAGCTAAGGAAAAATGAAAGGGGCTGGAATTAGGTAACTTTGGGTCCTGGACATAGCTGTGATATTGCCAGACTCAGAAAAGTGAGAAAGTATATCATGTTATCTTTCAGTTCCCTCCATCTTAATTCCTACAGTCAGCAATGACTGTGTTGGTGGAGCCCTTCCCGCTTCAATGTAGAAGATGTAGCGGAGGGCTAAAAACACAGGGGTGAAAGTGAGACGGAGATCACAGACAACTGAGCAGAGGATCCTTATTTCATGTGCTAGGGCCCAGGTCAGTCAGATCATCCTCTTGCTTCCACTAACCACACAGTTGGTACTGAGGAGAGAAAGAGATCTGAAGGCCAAAGAAAAGTGGGGTGATTGAAGAAGAGCTCAAGGGGATGTTAAACAATAGCTCCTGGGAAAATGAAAGGATTTAGTTTATTTTCCTTTCTTTCCTAATCTTCTGTTTACATTGCATTCTGAAAACAAATTACTTACCTTTTTGGAAGAAATTAAATGCAATATAAGTTTTATTAAAATTAAATAACACAAATCAGGAGATGCAGATGTTACTTATCTCACAGAATTATTAATGTGGGTTCACTCTGAAATAGAGCTTCAATTATCAAAACCTAACCTGAACACGCTTTTTGTCCAAAATTGGGTCATATCCCAAAATATGTATCATTTGCATTTGCAGATCCCTCACTTACCTCAAATCTCACTTGGCAGATACATTTCATGTTCCCATCTCATTCCACAACAGAAAAGGTATAACAAAGCCACGTTATCTAGAGAACAGTGATAGATTGCATGAATGGGAAATCTGTATAGTTCTGTTTCTTGTCTTTAGTGTCACCTCCTACCAAACCTTCACTAGGAAGGGAGTCTTAGAAATGAATGAATTTTAGTTTTTAACTGTTTCTCTAAATAGGTGTGTAGGATGAGACAATTTATGTGAAAAATGACAAAAATCAATTCAAAGCATGGCTGTTCACCTACTCAGCACTATAAATCACTGTTCCTCCCTCTGTTCTGTCTTCTTACAAACATGGAGCTAAATTAGGGGTTTCTATCCTCTCCCTGAAGGTTTTCTCAAAACTTCATGAAGCTGGTGAAGGACTATGGCTATAACTCTCTGAATTTACAAGCCTTCCCCTAAAAATGATATTTCCCCTGAGCAATAGAGTTGCTCAGCCAAAGGATAAGCCATGATCATACGGAGACAGCCCTTTCTCAGGTGCTGTCCATGGTGGAGCAAGTTCTCCGTAAGGAGAATAAGGGATCGGTGCCTATGCTTCACCAGCCCATTTTAGCTATATTTGCATTTACTGGACATAGAAACTGATTACCAAAATGGCAAATGGGGCTAGGAAGGTGTTAGTGTTAGAGAAATACTGGCTAGGAAGTTCTTCAGAGCAAAGGCTGGACTGAACAGACAGCCCTGGTGTTAATTCTTTTGTCCGGCAGGAACTGGCAGAGAAATGTGCTCCAGTAGGAATCAAGAGTCCTCTTACCAACCACTTTGATGTACAGAACTACTGAACAAAAACATGCCCATCTCACACGAACCAGCCCCCACACAACGTGGAGAATGATGTCCCAGTTTCTGATCTCTTAAATTTAAGTGAAAAGTTAAACCAAGACAGCATCAACAAGCAATAACCAGAGAACTGCCTTTCTGGTCACGTGAACTACAGAGTCTTAGCTGCAGTAAACTTAACACATGAAACATTTCTTGGCTGAAGCAGATGTGTCTGCTTATGTGCAAGTGTTACTATTGCTACTCAAAGGAAGCAGAATCTGTACCTATGGTTAACAAAGAAATGTCATTGACAACTAAGGGGCAAAAATTGTGCCCTATTCTTTTAGAATAGTCTTTCCCCTGTAATATCTGCTGATGATAAACGCAGAAGTAAAAGCTGATGGGTACCAGATGCTGGAGTAATGACTTCCCACGTGTAAACACATGCTGCCAGAAAGTCATCCCCATGTAAACACAGTGAAAGGGATTCCTTCCTGTACATTTGGAAATTACCCAGATACTAGCAGGTGATTCTGTGTTTCAGACTGTGTGTTATTAAGGTGCATCCAATAAACATACATCCTGCCAAATAAAAGATCAGCAGAGGGAAAAAATCACATGTAGCAGCATCAGGTTTTAAAAATAGAACATATTTTTCTCCTAGATATGTGACACCAGCCTGGAAATGTACATAAACCCTGGAACTTCATTCTTTTTTCTGCACATCCAATTCCAGAGGAGGCCTAAGAAGAGCATACTTAGCTCATACTCTTTGCAATTTGGAGACCAGTGATGAGTGGCGTTCCTCAGGGGTCAGTATTGGCACTGTTGCTGTTCAACATCTTTGTCAGTTACATGGACAGTGGGATTGAGAGAACCCTCAGCATGTTTGCCGAAGACACCAAGCTGTGTGGTGCAGTCAACATGCTGGAGGGAAGGGATGCCACCCAGAGGGACCTGGACACGTTGGAGAGGTGGGCCTCTGTCAACCTCATGAAATTCAACAAGGCCAAGTGCAAGGTCCTGCAGATGGGTTGTGGCAGTCCCAAGCACAAGTACAGGCTGGAGAGAGAATGGATCAAGACCAGCCCTGAGGAGAAGGACTTGGGGGTGTCCGTTGATGAGAAGCTCAACATGAGCCAGTAATGTTTGCTGGCAGCCCAGAAAGCCAGCCATATACAGGGCTGCATCAAAAGAAGCATGTCCAGCAGGCTGAAGGAGGTAATTCTTCCCCTCTAGTGAGAGCCCACCTGCAGTACTGCATCCAGCTTTGCGGCCTCTAACATATGAAGAACATGGCCTCATGTGAGCAAGTCCGGAGAGGCCACAAAGATGATTCAAGGATTGGAGCACCTCTGCCATGGGGACAGGCTGAAAGAATTGGGCTTGTTCAGCCTGGAGAAGAGAAGGCTCCGGGGAGACCTTATTGCAGCCTGCCAGTACCTGAAGGGGCTCACAGGAAATCGCGGGGTGGGGGGGGGCGGGAATTTTTACAAGGGCCTGTAGTGACAGGACAAGGGGTAACGGGTTTAAATTGAAAGCGGGTAGATTTAGATTGGATATTGGGAAGAAATTCTTCCCGGAGAGGGTGGTGAGGCACTGGGACAGGCTGCCCAGAGAAGCTGTGGGTGCCCCATCCCTGAAAGTGTTCAAGGCCAGGCTGGATGAGGCTTTGAGCAACCTGGTCTAGTGGAGGGTGTCCGTGCCCATGGCAGGGGGGTTGTAACTGGATGAGCTTTAAGGTCCCTTCCAAGCCAAACCATTCTATGATTCTGTGATAATTTAGTCCAAAGATAACTCAAATTAGGAAATGTGAGGGAGCTGCTATTTTCCCAGTGATGGAATTGGTGTTCAAGTAGGTGATGAACTGTAACCCTGAACTATGCAAGACCTCAATGTCACTGCTATAGCATGATAGCCTCTATATTAAAAAATCTGTTCTTGAAAAAACACCTATTCTTATTTCTTTTAGGAAAATTTGACAAAGCGTAACCCAGTCCTGTTCTAAACTTGATCTAAAAATTAAATCTACCAAACACACGCCACTCCTCTGAAGTTTATAAAAAATAAGTTTCCTGAGAAAGAAGATTATTAATTAACATCAGAGACTCTAAATAAGCAGTAGAACAGAAAAATATAACCGAAGCTGAAAGTCTTAGTACTTCTACTTACAACTCAGAGAACTTACACTTCGTACTTTCTGAATCTCTTTTTAAACTACCATAGTTGATACTCATTTTATCAGTTTAATCATTGACTTGTTGCTTAACCTGTCTTGTTACTTAGGTCTTTAAAAGTCAACAGATAATAATATGAAATAAATAAAACCTTTGTCACTCATTCCTACATCAAGTTTTACGTAACTCTCCTAAATATGAGTTGCAACAGAAACCTTTGAACAGCATGCCAGTAAAATGGACTCTATTGCAAAGAAACTGATAAAGTCTTGTTTGAAAAATTGTCAATTCATTCCAGGAATTTAACTGTAATTAACCAGATACTTCAGGCTTCTTGAATGTAATAAATGTAATAAATCTCTGTTCTGTCAACATACTGCTCCTCATATCTTCAAGTGGAAAAGCTTGATCTATAATGGCCCAGATACAGTCCTCATCTGTTTTGAGATTGCCCGTAAAAGTGGGCAGACATGATGATTACCATAATAGGATAGCAGCCAGCAGGTGCTAAAATGAAATGAGACCTTGACTGCCTTTACACCTGACCTTGGATTACTTCAAGGCAATAACTGAGGTGTGAAAAAGCACTTTTTTCCTGTACCCACCCTCGATCTTTCCACTTGATATCCTAATTTGACAGAATTTTAGCTATATACTTCCCGGTCCAGAGTTTTAGAAATCAATTAAAAATTCAGGGTGTCTCCATTTTTTGCCTGTAGATTGTGGATACTCACACACTTCCTGCTGAAAAATTAGCTGCTCCCTAATGCAGCACGGGGGTGGAAATAAAAGGAATTGGTGGTCTGTGTGCAATTGCAGGGCTCTGATCTCATTGGGATCATGGAGACATAGTAGTATAGCTCATTACAGGCTTTCTGCCTTGGATGGAGACAAGCTCTTTAGGAAGGACTGGCTGGGTCACCGAGGAGGTGGAATTGCCCTGTATGATGTGAGAGCAACAGGCATGCATGGAGCTCTTCCTTGGGATGGAGATTGAGCCAGCTGTGAGTTTACAGGTCAGGATTAGAGGCAGACCAGTAAGGGCAATGATGTGGTGTGTGTCTCCTGCAGAAGGTATGAAGAAGATGAGACCTTTGGACAACTGAAAGAAGTCTCATGTGTGCAACCTGTGGCCTCATGAGGGACTTTTAGCCACTCCAATATCCACTGGAGGGACAACACAGCAAGGACCAACAATCCAGGTAGTTTTTGAGTGCATTGCTGAGAACAGATAACTGTTTATAACTGATAACAAGTTATAGAGGACCTGAAGGGAGGACATGCTCTGTTGGACCTGATTCTTGAAGACAATGAAGAACTGCTTGGGAGCATGAGGGTCATGGACAGCTTTGTTTGCAGCGACAATGGGATAGCAAAGTTGAAGATCTGAAGAGGCAGAAACAAGGCAAAAAGCAGAATCATAACCCTGAACCAGGAGAGCATGCTTCGTCCTGTTGAGGACTTGCTTGGAAGAATCTCATGGAATATGGCCCTGGAGAGAAGAAAGGTCCAGAAGAGCTTGTTAGCATTCAAAAATCACCTTCTCCAAGCAAAAGATCAGTCCATTCTGAAAAGAAGGAAATCATGCAAAGGTGTCAGGAGGCCCACATGGATGAACAAGCAGCTACTAACTAAAATCAAACATATAAAAGAAGCATAGAGGTGGTGGAAGAAGTGTCAGGTAACTCAGGAGGAATATAGAGCATGCAAAGCATGCAGAGATATTGTTAATAAAGCCAAAGTCCTGTTCTGGGCTCCCCAGTGCACATAGGACATTGACATCACAGGTAGGAGTGAGTCCAGTGAAGAGCAATAAAGATATTAAGGTGTTGAAACATCTGACGTGAGGACACACAGAGAGAGCTGGGGCTCTTCAGCCTGGAGAAGGCTCAAGGGGAATCTCATCAGCCAGAAAACAACCATTTAGCAAACTTATCGCATGTGCCTTTTTGAAGAGGCAGATTCTTTTGTTAAATTTGGAGAAAGTCTTTCCCAAGTCTTTGTCATAGGCAATATAACAGCAGAGGGTGCCACTCAGCAAGGGGCATTTTAAGCAGCTCACAGTTTTTAATAACATTCCATAGAGGTTGTTGCTTGCAAATAGTAAAAATGTGAATAAAGGATATCAAAAACGACTTAGAAACACCAGCTGCTTCTCATGCTCTTACAGTTCCTGTAAATGATGCAGCCAGCAAGGGTAGGGGACAGGCATCCTGACTACAGCTTCCCTCCCAGCTTTGTAAGCGACTTTGCCCTTCAGCTCTGTCCCAGCGTGATGTTTCCCTATGTGCTCTGGCGGAGCAGAGGGTGCAGAGCAGGCCAGCCCGGCCTTGACCTTTGGCCAGCCAGCGTAACACCTCCACTGCCCGCCATGGCCCAGCTGCTGTGGCTGCTGCTGCGAGCAGGAACCTCAGCCCAAAATGTCCAACTTTCTGGAAAAAAAAAAAAAAAACAGAAGGGAATTTATTAAAAAGCTATTATTGATTCTGTGTTGTCCAGGGTCTTGTGTACTGTTCCATGAATTAGCAAGGGAGAAGCGACACATGAAAGCAAGAAAATAGAGTGAAGTGCAAGTGTAGCTTTCTTCTGTGGTATGCCCAAAGTGGTGAGATAAGGAAACCTGCAGCCAGAAGAGAGCAACAGAAAATGGGAAGTGAATAGTGCAGGACACAGGGATGTTGCATTTCCTTGCTGAGGGAAAACCTACCTGCTGGGGTTACTCACAGCTGCCTCTGCCTGCCCCAAACAGCAGTGTTATTCCACAGGAGTAACATTACATCCATTCATGTTGAATGACCTTCATTTGGTTTTGTCCTTAATGTTAATGTCTTTCATTTCTAAATTCAGGTTATCCTTTGGTGCTATGATTTTGGCTGTCCCACCATGAATCAGCAGGGACCCATAAGCTGCTTCTATTCCCCTGCAGGTTTCTACCAGCACACACTACAGAAAGGATCACTGTCAGGACATACACTGGGTCTCTCAGGACATGCAGACATCTTTCTTTTGATTACACACAGGGAACGGGGCAGGGAACAAGGAGAAGGGATCAAAGTCCCCTCCCTAAACCAAGAGAAAGTCCCATCCCCCTTATCTTAATCATGGCATCAGCAACTTTCTCCAGCTAATTCCCTTGCTGTCCATTACAAATATGCCCAGCAGAAGGAAAGCACCTGGCATGGTGCTGCTGGTGATGACTGCCAGCTCCTGAGAGCAGAGCTGTCTCTATTGGGTTAAACATTTCCTGGTTTGCAAAAGTTGTCTTCCCGAGGTTGGTGTTTCCAAAGATGCGTGAGGCACCTCTGGGCAACCCCAGCCCTGAGCCAACAGAGATTTATTTTTTGTGAGTTCCAGTGTTTTCATAACACATATTTTACAAAACAGCCATGACCTGCTCAAAGGAGCTCTGAATTTGTTGAGCAGGTAGAACTAAGCCTGAGACAGGGAGCCAAGTAGATGCCAAAAGTTTTTACAACAGGAGTCTGAGCATTGATGTTGTAGAGCAGATAAATGAGGTTATACATAAACAAATGTAGTCTGTCGGCTGCTGCAGGTGTCCAATACTAACTAAACGAGGGGGAGAAACAAGTTAAATGAGTCAAGATTTTATTGTGGATGGAGACTTAAAATATCCAAATTATATGCTCTTGGGGAAAAATGTGTTGGCTTTTATTATGTTTTTTTTTAAAGATAGGTCAGCACAAAGAATTACAATCTTCCTACATTTCTGACATCAATTTCTTTTTCTTATGTGATTTTGCAGAAGAGCTGTAAAAATAGTAAGTAGTATAAACACTAAACCAAAAAAAGGTTAAGATAAAAAAGGGACAATTTTTCCTGTTACAGCTAAACATTGTTATCAAATGGAAGCTAAGAAATAACAGATATCAGTATGTGGGTAATTAAAAGCATTTCTACAAAGAAGCCTCTCAGACTGTCTTCTACATGTACATGCAGTTCTGCAGTAGTGTTAGTAGTGTGATCTCACTAGTAGTGTTATCTAATCCAACATGAGCATTTGGGATGACATAAGATTGAGGAGTTTTTAATCTATCCATTTAGTTATTCCTGATTTCATGAGTGTTAAGCTTTGAAATGAGACCTGAGCGAACTCCCTGAACCTTGGGATGGTGCACAATACCAGGTCTTGACCCATCCTGTAGGTTTTCAACTCAATCTAGACAACTCCACGTTCTGTTTCCAGGATTTGGAACCTGTTTTTTTGTCCATCTTCAGGCATCTGTCTGCATTGGTTTTTAGCTGCAACTTGCATCCTCTTTTTCTCTTTTCACTTTTCTGTTCTTTTAACCACAAGAAATAGTCACTCCTGTTTCTTAAAATAGGAATGATAAACAGCACTCTCAGCTTAAGTTGTTTAATGGAAAATGGAAAAAAAAGATAAGATCAGAAATCTGGTTTCTTTGTTTTGTTGGTTTTTTTTTTTTTTCCCAAAAAAGTTTTCCTTAAAATAATGAGTAAACTTAAAGATCTCTGTAACTATCTGATAACAGGATTCAATTGGAAACATTCAGGTGAAGCCATGTCAGATTTTGCGTGACCTTGAATTAATTTTTGCCTTGCTACTTTCAAATTAATTATGCTACACACATGAGACTCCTCCTGGCACTTTGTTAACATCTGGATGCTCTTGTTATAATTTTTACCCAAAAGTCTGTATATGCTTTTGGACCAAGTGATTATTTCCCTGGATAAGTTTCTACTCAGGTGAATTTTCATTGTTTCTGTCATCATCTTTTCACCCACTACAGGGAACATTTTATTTAACTCTTACATAAACATAAGAGGAATATTTATTATCATTAAACATCTGCTAGTAGTACCTAGAAAACACCACGTGTCCAAGAAATAAAAGCTGCAGCTTGCTTTGTTAAGAAAGTTCAGTGGATAACAACACTGAAAAACACTGGAGAACATATAGCCAGGACTTACTGTCCTACTTTTTCTCTCCTCAGATTTAAATTAATGTCTATGGCCTATCTATTCTACCATTTTACATTATAGAGAGCTGACTTCCTCTAGTTTGTTTAAGATCTCTTTTCCAATATAAATGAAATTTTGCTTGCTTCTGCAAGGAGAAAGCCATTTTCAAATCAAACTGTGAGTGTATGAACACTGTCTTATATTTGAAATATGCAAAAGTTATTTCAGACGTGGGACAGAAAAATATCCAAATAATGCAATAAATGAAGTTTAATGAAGCTAATATTTCTCCTTAGAAAATATCACTTGAGTTACTCACATCCACTAGCATTAGAACCATGACTATTTTGGAGTCAGGTTGGGATATATGTCAGCTGTTTGCTTGATTGTTTAAATGTTCCAAATTCTAACGTATCTTAAGAAGACAGTTGTAGCAGAAACACCCTCAGTTACTTTGCTTTCTTGGATCCCACAAAAAAGGACAGTTGGAGCAAGTTGCAGATAGATACATCCAGCAAAACTGGAGTTACAAAGCCTTTTTGGTCCCAATTAGTTGGCTTTATTCTTGGTCACCGTATTGTGGAAGCCGCTGTGTAGATCAAAGAGTTGATTAAGTAACACAGATTTCCAGGAAACAATACTAACTTCCAGCAAGTGCTGATGTTTACACTTCATGCAATGCACCTGAACAATTTTAAACAGATGAAAAGGAAACTGAGAAAGACAGCCCAAATATCTGAATGTGATTGCCTGGAAAAGCGTTGTGGTCTGTCCATAACTTCATCTTGTCAGAGACAATATTCTGCCTCTGGAAGCAGTTAAATTTAGAAAAGAAAGAAAGTGCTTACTTAAATGCAAAAGCTTGTCCAAATAGTTTGAAATTATTTCTTTCAAGACATTAAATAATGCTCAAATGTCCATTGAAGTCTGTGGTGGTTTTAGTCAGGACAGAGTTAATTTTCTTCACAGTAGCTGGTATGAGGCTGTGTTTTGGATTTGCTGGGAGCAGAATATTGATAACACTGGTGTTTTTTAGTTGGCGCTGGGGAGTGCTTGCACCAGCTCAAGGACTTTTCAGCATCTGATACTGCTCCTGTGTTCCCAATGTTCTCGCTACAAGCAGTGGGCACACACACACACGACACACAGACAGCTAACCCAACCTGACCAAAGGAGTATTCCATTCTGTAGAACATCATGCTCAGTACATATGCTGGGAGCGGGCCAGGGGGCCATACCTCGCTTGTTCATTCAGCTTCATTCCTCGCTGGCTCATTTAGCTCATTTTGTTCATGCATTAGCTGGGGGGTCAGTTGGCTTGCTTGGTTGTGCTGTCACTCATGGGGCTCACTTGGACTCTGCTACAATCACTCTTGGGCTCCAGCTCTTGTGGCTCTGTCTCTCTCTACTCAGGACGTGGCTGTGTGTCATTTGGCGGGTGGTGAGCAATTGTATAATATGGTTTATTTTCTATTATTTTAATTACTTGTAATTACTAGTATCACTATAATATTCATGTATATTAAATTATTAAATAGTTCTTTTCTCAATCCATGAGCTTCTTGTCTTCTCCTCTGATTCTGCCCCTCCACTGGAGGAGGGGGGAGCTAAGCGAGCGGCTGTGTGGTGCTTTATTGCTAGCCGAGGTTAAACCACAGCAAAGTCAAACTTGCCCAGAACTAAATCAGTGCAGTCTGCAAATATGAAATGATCCTGCTGACCTGAGCTCCTCACTGCGTCACGTGTCACTTGTGACAGCTGTGGTGCATATCGATACCAGCAAGCAATGGCAGCTACCTTCACCACAGAGGCAACCCAGCTCTCGTGCCGGCTGGTCAGCTCTCAGACTTTCAGGATGTTTGTAGTTCTTTCTCAGAACAATGGCATTCACTCCTTTCGTGTTCCTCTTAGCGAGACAGGAAAGCTACCCTGGAAAAACGATGGTGCTTCTCAGAAAACACTGCTGTTTCTAGAATAGTCTTCTCTTTAATAAGGCCAGTTGATTCACTTACTCTTTTCCTCTCTGCCAGGTTACACTTACACAGATTCTTATACTAAATCCTTTCATAAGATTGTACAATAGTTTGATAGCAGCTGGTCCAGCTTTTGTGATAGACTGGTGAGAACTCCTGACTCAAGCTCCTGCCACTTAAATCCCCAAATGTTAACTATAACCTGCAAGAAAGAAGATATTTTCTTATGCCTGTTCTAAACATCCATAATGAAATAAGCAGCTCCAGTATAAACTGAATTTTAGAATTTTGAAATAATATTCTTTTGTCCTAACAGAATAAACCAACAATTTTTTTTCTTTAGTGGCTTTTTAATAAACTGCCTTGTGTCACAATAGGATTGAGCTGTACCATAACAATACCCATATCATTATATTATCTGCTCTTACCAATTAAAAAATCTCCACTGGAGTCACATTAGACACGCGTCCATTCACTTTAATTCTTATCTGTGTATAGTTGTAGATTGGATTTTGCCGCGTAGAAAAGGAACCAGAGACATGAAAAGAGAATCAGCTGACTTCCTGGTCTCACTGTTTAATTACATTTGTAGGGAAGACAAATCATCCATGGATTCTAATGAATGTACAAGTGTAATTACGCTCACGGTTTTCAGTTGCACTTAAACAAAAGAGCAAAATGCATGTTAGAAATGTTCAAATCTCGTGTGCATCACAGTGGCTATGTATGGTACGTGAGAACAATAATACTGAAACATCACAAAGCACATCGTAGACTGGTCAGGATAGCTTTCACTTGAATTTAATGAGGCAATAATCATAATGAAAGACAAATTAAATCACAGCTTACTGAAATTCTCCATTCTGAAAAGAGTATTAATGCTACAATGAGTCTCTGAGTTGCAGCTAACTGCTTAGATGTTACAGCATGCTCCACTGGTTGATTCTAAAAATGGTAGAAAAAGACTAAAGTCACTTTATACTGTCAAACATATACCAATGGCAAAAGAAAATTACTTTCAGACATAGATACTCGGCTAACTCTCAAATGGTACAGTACTTCATTTGTAGCAACATCAAGACTGAGGCATTGAAAGGTTACAGATCCAGAACTAAAGACTTTGCTTGTGTAAGTAAGTTCATTCACCTAAATGAGGACTGTTGGTGTTGAGGCCAGGAACTCTATTGGTATAATACTAGAAAAATATATTTAAATTACTTCACAATAATGAATTGAGTGAGAAACCTAATCCCAACAGGACTAAGATTTCCTTTCATAAGGAGTAATAATATTGCATCACTAACGATGATTTTTTATTCAAAATTATTTCATGCCAGCACAAAATCTTTGGAGGGGGAAAAAATCTCACAAGTATCCATTTTATTGCCTTATCCAGACTCTGTGGGCTATGCATATAAAGCAGACTGTCAATCAATTTGAAGGAACTCTTGAAGCAATACTGTGCCATCTCTGCTACATGCTCCACTTCCTGACGTTAGTGACCATTAGTAATTATTTACAGCCTACTGCCATAAAACTGCTTTTCTTTCAGCATGCGCTTGCAGTTTGACATGGATTAAGCAGCTTAAATGCCAACCTACAAGAATCCTAAAAAGCCAAAGCAGGGCCACTCAGGGCAGACTTTCCACTGGAGCCCCAGTAATTACATATATCACTGTGGATCCACCATCTGATACAACCTTGTCCTTCCTTTGTTCAGGTGAGAAGATGCTCCTACAGTCAGAGGGTTGCACTGGGCAGGAGCTCTACCAAGGCTGGTGATCTCCTAACAGTCGCAGGAGCTCCTCCCAAGGGGATACAATGGCTGAGCAAGGATTTATTATCACTTCTTCAAGTCCAATAGTTGTTAGCCCTCTTCCATGCTATTAGAAGGGAAGTACCATCCCTTGTATCTAGCCATACGGCCAGATGTCACACAACTGAATAAGAGCATAAATATGGGTACCAGATGACTTGGGGCAGCTAGGCAGAAGGGGGGTGGGAGTAGCTGCTATACAAACCTTACAGTTCCAAGTATTATGACAGATCTTGGAAATTTCCATTTTCATAATGGTAAGAAGTCTGTTCTTCCGTATCTTGGGTTACTTGCTTTTGCTTTCTCCATCCTCTTCTCTGTGCTTCACTGTTCTGACTGGTAGCACCATACATTTTCTTCGGACTTACAAAAGTTTCATTGTTCATCTCTGTTTCTTCAGCTAGTTCATCCTGATCAATTATACCACATTTCTCTTCACTGAGATTTTCAGGGTCAGCCCATTCCTGCTTCTCCCCAGAAGCAAAGATAGCATAGAATATCACTCCACTGTAATGCACCAGGGCCGCGATCAGAAAGACGTTTTGCCATTCTTCCCGAGTCTGAAAGAATGGTGCAGGTCTCATTAAGTTTGCAGTTAAAAAAAAAGTATTATTCTCTGAATTAGACCATGAATTGGCACATATTGAACAATGACTGTGCTCACTGTTTGATTCCTGATGTTACAGACAGAACAGTTTATGAGAGTCATTGTGAAGATTTTTTTTCACAATGGCTAATAAAATAAAACATAGGATTTTTTTTTCTCACAGTGAAGTTTCTCTCCTGTATGTGAAATATTTGTGAAGCTGGAATGTAGATCAGTGATTGCTTAGGAACCCTACCAGGGATGTCTTGCAGAGGAGTTTCCCAAGTCCTATAAGCATTACCCAGTAGCATGGAGATATTGCTGAGACCCAGCATCAGGTGGTATAAAGTAATGTCTCCCTACACAGATAATTAGTTTATGATAGCTGAGAATCCAGCCCCCGTAATATCGTAAAAGTGAATGTTTAAAACAAACAACAACAAAAAACAGCTGCAGAAATTGATGATGAAATGGAGTTCCCAGGAAGCTTCAAAATATCTTTTGTTGTGTTACCTAGTCCTTTTCTTAGAAAACATGAAGAAATGTTACCTTATGTTTCGTCATTGCACCAACGATGAGCGGGCACACCATGCCCGACAGTGTCCCCACGCCGTTGGAGATCCCCATCAGAATGCTGGCGTAACGTGGGGCTATGTCCAAGTGATTCACGTTGAATCCTACAACAGATCGTAGACAACGGTCAGCTATGCAGCTTTGTGCTACTGGGCCAACAGGGCTTTGTACAGCCGTTCTGGCTGAAGGAGCCTGGAAAAGGTAGGAAACCCCATTACCATATATATGAGAAAGAAGGGTAGTATTTTCTTGGTGATGAAGATGGAAGATATGGTGCAACTCTAGTCTTTTTCAAAGCCCCCTTTTCCCCCACCTCTGGGGATCATGTTGTAGAGAAAATATAGGGGGTTTTGGCCTCGTATAAAGTATCTGTGCTTCCCATCTTCTCATACCGGAACAATGCACTCAGCAAATATTTTTAATTAAGGAAAGAATGCCTCATGTTTGTCAAATGTCTGATATCTTTTGATTTAGGCAGTAGTGGTTTTTAATACACATTTTCCAGTATTTTAAGTAGCAGTTTAATATGATAAAAAAGCCAAAACAAACCCACAACAGAATATAAAACAGTAGGAAAATTAATTACCCTTGTGGTAGCATATCTTCTGGGTACATATTTTATTAAGAAGTAAAAACAGATAGTAGAAATCAGCTCAGACAATCAACTTACTTTAGGTAATGAAAATTATGATCACAAGAAAGGATGCTGAATTCTGAATCTATGGGATTAAATACAGTAAAAAATTGAGTACTGGGAAAATCCTTCAATAAAAATTCATTGATAGCAATGGTCTGCTATGCAAGCACCTCATAACTGAGCAGCAAAGCTACTTCCCATGTGCATAATTCTAAACCAACTGAAGACCAGCCATTACTTTGCTGGTCAATTTTGCTCAATAGATCCACCTTCTTGGCAGTCTGCTAGATGATTATCTTCCACCTTCATAACATAAGTGGACTTTTTTACCAACAATGGTACTGGTGGAGATACAAAAGTCAGTCTGAGACTGGTGAGACCCATGAATGTGTTAGAAAGAGCTGTTCTGGAGCAGGGCTGATTATAGGACAAAACAGAGAGAGGGCTGACCTAGAAAGCAGAAACTGGCAGCTAGCATTGGGAGCGGGTTTGCAACTGACAGCCTTTGACCAACTACTCATTCCAGAGTAAACCTCTCTTTCCTTTTAGGGATACAGTTTATGCAAGAAGAAAAGGTGGCCAACACTGTAAAAGTGTATTAGAAAATAACAGCACAAACCCAATGTAAACTGGAATCAATAGAGAGGTTCTTTCAAAGCTTCATGTCCTATGTGCAGCGCATTTCATAGATACCGAAGTAAATTATTTCTATGATGGGAAGAAATAGGGAATACCCCATAAGCAGCCACATTAAGAGCAAACAGAATCATAGAAATGATGACAGTAACAACAGTGAGGATAATAACATCACTTTTAACACTAATAGTAAAACCAATAATAAGATTAATTCTTACCTGAAATTGCAAATCCACTGAAGCCTACTGCTAAGACCAGAAAGGAAATAGCCACACCTTTTGTATGAGAATAACCAACAACCAAAAGCAAGGTTGCTTCCATCCCAAAGCCTTCAAATTAAACACACGGGAATAAGTTACATTTAAATTAGTACTGGTCATGGAGATCTAAAAAGGTCTAGCCAGAACAGCAACTTAAAATGAGATAAAACTCTTTCGTATCTTATAGCTATTTTTGAACATACATGGAAGCTTTGTGGATTTGCAGAACCATTTGAATATTTATTGTTTGAGAATACACTGGTTTTCTCCTCATTGCTGTGTAAATGACCCAAAGAATTGGTGAAGTTAACTCACTGAGCAGTACAGAGAAACGATGAGAAAGTGACTGCAAAGCACAGGAAAATTCACAAACACAAAAACATGATAGGGAAAGGAGAAAAATACTTCTTGGCTTCAATTTCTCTCGGTTGTAGTGATGTGAGATGTTCTTGGTAAATGAAACAATAAAGCATTATACGTACAAGTGTGCCATTAACACAACAGGGCATCCCTGAGCATCACAGGGAACTTGAGACTCTGCCATTACTGCAAATTAACATATTCTAATATGTAACATTACAAACCTTCTGGAGTTTTTTGGTTTTGAATGACACTGAAAATACGCCCTGAAAATGTAACGAAATCGAGAATCCTTTGTGAAGATGCACAGCCAAGCTGCATGGCATCTCTGACTCCAGGCATCTCTATTTCAGGCAGCCTATGCCATCCATAAATAATGTAAGCCAGGAATTGGCAGTGGAGAACGACTCCACAGGCTATCTGGCTTGAAAATTTTTCTCTAATTCAGTACCACCCTATATGTAGATGTCATTGATTTTTCAGTTCAGTGACTGAACTGGAAATAAATTATTTTTTGCTGAGTAAAAATGGGTCTGTCCATCCCTCGCCTTTTTTTTTTTTTTACGCAACCTTTCCAACCTTAATTTTGCCAGTGGATTCTACTGGAAATAGCACATGGGAAGATGGCCAGTTACTGCAAGACTCTGTCCACAGGGAAAGGGTCTCTCCAGCACCATGGTACATGGTTAGCTTTGTCTGTACAAGTTTGCAGGATGAGGTCTATTTGATCATACTAGTCTTCTGGGCCAGTCCCTATGGCCCTTTTAATCATTAACCAGGTTTCTTGCCTTCTCCCTTTATAAAAGCATGCTCCTATGCGTAAGGATTTATAGCATGAGGACATCAAACATCAGCTGTCCATTAACTGCTTCAGATTAACCAGCTGCAAATGCAATCTAGAGTAATTTGTCTCATGTTACAATTCAACATGGACCAAACTAGGATATTTGCATCAGCTGCTGCACACAATTGAAACAGCGTATTTTCAGAATCCAGTAGTACCTCCACAATTCATGACCTTCCTTACAGTGGTAGTGGTTAAAATCTTCCTGCTCCGTAAGAAGTCAGCTAGCTGCCCTCCAATGGGTACAATGATTGTCATGACCATGTGAGGAACTGCCGACAGAAGGCCAACCTGCAATTAGATAAACAAGTGCTTACTGCTCATGTCCTCTCTCAGAATTTAGGGGAAAGGGAACAGGAACCATACCTTTTCTTCACCTCTTTTTTTTTTCCCCCATCAGACACTTCTTTTTATCCTGGATCCTTGTGTGGGAGGATTGCAGACAGGTCCAACAGGACCTGCAACCAAGACCTTAGTGACCTTAAACCACCTTTAACCCATCTCTAGGGATTTCTAGGACCTTCAGAGACTCCAGCATACTCACTTCCAGATACGAGCAGCTTTTCTCTGAGGGCTTGCCAATAATGGCAGTATGTGAGCCATGGAATGGCCAGAAGCTACCCACCTCAGTCCTGGTCCACCATCTTTGCTGGGGCTTGTGATGTGGGTCTCAGCAGGAAGCTGTATATGGAAAGTGGAGCTTACAAGATGCTCCTCAGTGTGTCAGATGCTGGTCCAGTCACTGTCACTGAAAAGAGCCTGTTTCCATCTTATTTGCACCCTCATTTCAGATATTTATATACATTGATGAGATCTCCCCTGAGCCTTCCTTCTCCAGGCCAAACAGCCTCAGGTCTCTTAGCCTTTCCTCATAGAAGAGAGGTTCTAGTCCCTCAATCATCTTTGAGGCCCTCTGTTGGACTTTCTCCAGTATGTCCATGTCTCACTTGTACTGATGATCCCAGAACTGGACCCAGTACTCCAGGTGTAGCCTCACCAGTAGAGGGGAAAGATCACCTCCTTCTAAATGCTGGCAAAACTTTGCCTAATGCAGCCCAGGATACCATTAGCCATCTTTACCTCAAGGGCACACTGCTGGCTCATGTCCAACCTGGTTTCCACCAGGACCCTCAGGTCCTTTGCTGCTAAGCTGCTATCCAGTTGGGTGGCCCTCAGTGTATACTGAAGCATGGTATAGTTCCTAGGTACAGAATGGCACTTCAGTTGCTGAACTTCATGAGGTTCCTGGGAGCCCGTTTCTCCAACCCGTTGGGGTCCTTCTGGATGGCAGCACAATGCTCTGGTGTATCAGCTACTCCTTCCAGTTTTGTAGTTATCAGCAAACTTGCTGAGGGTACACTCTGCCCCATCATCTAGATCATTAATGAAGATGTCAAACAGGATCAGAGCCAGTATTGACCCCTGAGGTACACTGCTTGTTACTGGCCTCCAACTAGACTTCATGCTACTGATCACCACCCTCTGGGCCCAGCCATTCACACAGTTTTTAATTCACCTCACTATGTGCTCAATCACCCCATACATCAACAACTAGTGTAAGAGAACCAAATGGGAGACACTGTCAAAGGCTTTACTGAAGTCTAGGTAGACAATATCCCTTGTCTGATAGGCTAGTCATTTCATCACAGAAGTTTATCAAGTTGGCTAAGCATGACTTCCTCTCAGTGAATTTTCTGCAACAGGGTTATCACTTTAAAAAAAAAGTATCAACGCGCTGGAGGGAAGGGATGCCGCCCAGAGGGACCTGGACACGCTGGAGAGGTGGGCCTCTGTCAACCTCATGAAATTCAACAAGGCCAAGTGCAAGGTCCTGCAGATGGGTTGTGGCAGTCCCAAGCACAAGTACAGGCTGGAGAGAGAATGGATCAAGACCAGCCCTGAGGAGAAGAACTTTGGGGTGTCCGTTGATGAGAAGCTCAACATGAGCCAGTAATGTATGCTGGCAGCCCAGAAAGCCAGCCATATACAGGGCTGTATCCAGAGAACCGGGGCCAGCAGGTCAAGCGAGGTGATTCTCTCCCCCTACTCTGCTGTTGTGAGACCCCATCTGGAGTACTGTGTCCAGCTCTGGAGTCCCCAACATAAGAAGGATATCGACCAGTTGAAGCCGGTCCAGAGGAGGCCACGAAGATGCTCCAAGGGCTGGAGCACCTCTGCCATGGGGACAGGCTGAAAGAATTGGGCTTGTTCAGCCTGGAGAAGAGAAGGCTCCAGGGAGACCTTATTGCAGCCTTCCAGTACCTAAAGGGGCCCACAGGAAATCTTGGGGGGAATTTTTACAAAGGCCTGTAGTGACAGGACAAGGGGTAACGAGTTTAAACTGAAAGTGGGGAGATTTAGATTGGACATCAGGAAGAAATTCTTCCCGGAGAGGGTGGTGAGGCACTGGGACAGGTTTCCCAGAGAAACTGTGGGTGCCCCATCCCTGGGAGTGTTCAAGGCCAGGCTGGATGAGGCTTTGAGCAACCTGGTCTAGTGGAGGGTGTCCCTGCCCACGGCAGGGGGGTTGGAACTAGATGATCTTTAAGGTCCCTTTCAACCCAAACCATTCTGTGATTCTATGATTTTGCAGAGTTTTAGTGATCAGTATGTCATCTTCTAGAAGGTTTTCTTTGAAGCAGTAATTTAGTGATAAGTTTGAGTTTGTTTTCTAGGATATGCAACCTCCTTAGAGTCAATTTTACATTTATTTTTAATTAATGAGATACGCAGAGGTTTGACTCTAGCATTTATGAAGTCAGTTCAGAATAAACAAACCTATTTTGTCTTAATACACCTGTTCTTCATCTCCATGCTGTACTTGGCCATTGTGTCATTGCTACCATGACAACATTGCAGAGACTGAGCATACTGGTGCTCCCAGACCATACAGATAATGATGTTGTTTGTTACCGGTTTGCAGAATTACACTTGAAAATAATTTACAATATAGCAAGTTGGGTTTTTTAAAGGAATGTTGGGAAAACTTTTCTGGAACAAATATTCTGAAGTCCTCATTCATGGTCTGAAGAGGGAATGTAACAATACTGACTTTAGTGAAATGGCAGTGGCAGGGAATATCAATCCACACAGAATTTGAGCCCTCATTGTCAATGAAAAGTAATGGGGAAAAAAAAAAAAGAAGAAGATGGTAAAAACTATGTGCCGAGTAAAGTGTCAGCAGTAAACAAAATGTGCATTTCTATTTATTTACCTTGTGGTTGTCATGATTTTTTTTAATCAGCTCCTTCTCAAAACAGCTTTTGAGTTTGTTCCTTTTGCTAATAATTTGATGCTAGCAAGCCTTTATTTCTATCAGATCACCAGAAGTCTGCCATTCCAGCTACTCTGAATAATCTACTGCAGTGACTCCAGAAGGGTCTGGGGATCCTGAAGCACTCTGCACCTCCTAGGGTGAGGACTGAAGGTCACTGCTTCACCTCAGATATTTACCTTGCTTATGGCAAATCCAAAGACTTCTTCAAAGTAAGCAGGTTGGCTTATAAGGAGCAAATAAAAGGTCCAGCTTCTGCAAAAGTTTGCCACAATGATGGCATAAACTGGCATTGAAGTGAAAAATCTCTTCCAGGGAGTACTAAATTTCTAGGAAGAAAAAAAGTATAAAAGGCGTTTTTAATGGGTAGAAGGCAAATTAGAGACACAAGTATCTTTTATTATCAGGACTATCCAGTACATTGCATCTGATTTATGCTGCAAATCACTTATAATGCAAGTCCAGGATGTTTCCTGGATTAGTGGCAAAACCAGGGAGGGAAACTTTCTTGCAATCATTAGGATATTTAAAATTACTACTATGCTACTATTACTCTACTTACTCAAATTGCACAAGATCTTCTGGAATCCTGCTATTGGGATAATGGGATCAATAACAGAACTTAAAAAAAAAAAAAAAAAAAAGAGAATCTTGTGCCATTCTCCATTTTTTGGTATGATGCAATTTGATACATTCCACTGAAAGGATTGTGAAAAAAGGGTCTTCCAAGCTAAGATACATGCGGTAGCACAGCAACAGGCAGCTACCTGCTTCAACCTAGTTCATTTCATTCAGCAAAAAAAATCCATGGTAAAGGAATTAATTTCTATAACTCTCTTTTGATATTTCCTGCTTCTGTTTATGCTGCAATACTCCATACAGCCGGAACAAAGAACGCTTCAGAACCCTTTTCACTTATAACAGAATTCAAATCAGAAGCTGAAATACATAACTATGGCAATATAAATTTACATTCTCCTTGTTTTTTTCAAGTGGTCGTTGTGTTCTACAGGCAACTCTATGCCTGCAGTTGTGTGTGAACACATGATGGTGGCACTAGTGTCCTCTGCAGTAAAACCACTGTACAGCAAGGGAAAACCATGACCTGGAACAAGTACGTATGACTCCAGCCAAGACCTGAGTGACTTCAGTCAAAGTTCAGGAGCATGCCTAAAAGGAGAATCTGGTACTTCATACTCTCAGCAAGGTTATTACCCAAAATACATAGAGGAAAGTGCTTTGAGTTATTTTGTTCCACAGTGTTCAAAACTAAAAGCCAAGAAGGTACAGCTTATCAAGAAAAACCTTTGCTTTTCACCACGAGCTAAAACGAGTGACCTAAAGGAATGGAGTTACATTTGATGGATTAATAGTTTTTAGCTTTAAATTTACAGGATCTTCCAGGATCCTCTCAGAGAGAGAAGTCTTAAAACAAGGAGCTGAGCTGCTGTGAGAGTAAGCAATTCAGAAACCCTGTCCTTAAGCTTTTGGAATTTCAATCATCCTTAATAAGAGCTCAGAAGTCAGTTGGATAATTACCATTTGCAGCCAGTTTGTTACTTGGCCATTTCGATTGATATTTTTTAGAACAAACATGATAGTTACTCAAGAGCGAAAGATCAGAGTGTGTTGTTCCCCCACTCTCCACACTCCTTTACCTCTCTAGATCAGAGAGGATCTATAAGCTGAGAGCTGAAAGAGCATTACGTGTTTTGCCTGTAGCTGAACTCGTCCTGTCCAGCTGCATGAGCCTGGTCCTGTAATTTTCATAAAACGAAAAGCCCCTAAACATCAACAGCAAATAGTTCTGCTGATCTTATGCAGCTAATAGTATCCATCCAGTCCTGTGCTCGTCTTGTGCAAAGTACATGCAAATTATAACCAGAAAAGCCTTTTTTACTTACACTTGCATTAGCTAGGCTGGCTCCTTCTCCGATACTTGTTTCTATATATACCCTTTCTTCGTTGGTTATTGTTGGATGTGCTGCAGGGCTCTCATAGGCATGAAGCAGCCAGAACATGTACCAAACTATCCCAAACATTCCTGGAGAGGCAGGAAAAGCAAAATTTGATTTTAAAAGCCAATAAAGCCACGCTTCAGCATCTGCAAGCCTTGCAGTTTGTTTCAAGAGCCAATTAAACCAAATATGCATAGAAAATATACCCAAGGAAGTAAGAAAATATGCTAACTAACTGTCTATTTTGCATACCTGCTGGCAAAGCATTTGAACATTTTGTCACTTGTATTACATGACATGTGTGGGGCAGAGAAAAGGCAGAAGGAAAGCTCTGTGTGGGATCTGGAGAAAGAAAATAGCAGATGGGTCATAACATGGTTGCAATCTGTGTAAATGAACTTCATAATCAGATTGTGATGACAAATCCTATGGTGCGCACTCTGTATCCAGATAAAACAGAAAAAACCCATCTTAACTGGCTTGCTGATGTGCAAGGCTGGGTTTAAGACAGCTTTGCCACGTGCATCACAGCGCAGTCCCAACGTCATACCCCTGTGATGGGACCACTTCGTGCTGCTTTTACCAAGGGTGGGCGGAATGGGGCAGATGTCTCGGGGCAGGTTTCCAAGACATTCAACTTCCCATCAGCAGCACACGCTGTAGCGTTCCCTGTTAGCGTGTGCTCTAGGACATGTCACATGTTTGTGCTACAGAGCAACCTTTGCAACTGCCTCCAACCCTGTCACTGGGTGGCCGCAGCCTGTAGCCTGGTCATTACAATCTTAAAACATTTTACAACACATGATTACAAAATCAAAGCTTTCAGAAGCTGCAATAAGTAAGGAATAAACGTTTGCAACATCTTCATTCCCCAAAACAACTTTGATCCATACTTGTTATGCAGGTTTAACAAAGCTGCTGGCAGTACCTGTCTAGCCGCAGAGATCCTTCATGTTAAGCAACTCACCATAAATATAAAAGACCGATGACCATCCTATATACTGTACTAGCACACCTGCCAGCGGCATGGCGACCACCGCACCTGCGTAAGACCCTGAGGAGAAAAAAGGGATTAAGGAAACATGTCAGCTGTGATAGGTGAGCCCAGTCTCCAGTGCAGGTGATCCAGGCAGGTGCTTACTGGAGGGATGCCTCTGGCTGATTGGCACCGTGCTTTCTTGTGAACGTGGGGAATGGGATGCAAATTTAGGCAGAGAGGGTGGGAAGGACTGTCCTGCTCTGGCATGGGATCACCAGTCCCTTTTTGCAACTAGAAGGTCTGTGCTCTGTAGGTAAATGGGATTTGCAAAGCTGAAGCTGATGGTAAACCACCACACAGGTGTAAGTGGCATGCACTGAAGTGGGAAATCACTCCTAATCCTGTGGAATATGAGGTGAGCTCCAGAGAAGCTAATGACACAATTCCAGAAGCCTTCTTGGGGTCCAGAGATCCTGATGGTTGCAGATATGCTGGGAGGCTCTTGTCATGGCTCTGGCCCCATGATCCCACAAGTGCTGCTGATGGAGGGGGTGGTCAGACCAACCCTGGATCTGTTTAACCATGTTTGGTTCATATCAGTGTTTGGTTCAAACAGCTAGAATAAATAGGCAAAAGTTGACAGGGAAAAAAAAGATAAAAAAGTGGTCTGTGCCAAGGTTTCTGATTGGGAAATATATATATATATTTGGAACTTGTCGAAAGAGATGAGTGCTAAAGTGCTTGCAAAGGGATTTCCACGAAGACCCTAGGGAGTATTTATGCAATCTCGACATTTGGGTTCAGTGCAAGATGGTCCCAGTGGCTTCCCATGTGAGAAGTGTTGCTGTGAATTATACTAGGAAATGAGATACTTGCAGTTTTGAGAGTATAACATACTTTGTTAATAAACATTTGTTAATGCTCTATTCATTAGCAAACACTTCTCTACAATGTTTACAGTGACCCTTTATCCCTCACTTCTGTGTAATTATTTTTTCCTACAGCAATAGCAAAGCTCCAGGCAAGAATATAGTCAGAGAAATCAGGAACCTGGTTAACGTGGGGTGTCCTGATTTTTCCACTGTTCCTGAGCACCTTTCAAGTGCAAGAATTGTTGATTCTTGCTGGGCTGCTGGTTGCTGGGCTGCAGCATGGATCTTTCTCTACCCAGTGCTAGCATGTCAGAGAGAACTGAGGGTGGAAGAGCTTCTCTTGTGACCTGATCTTCTGCAGAAAATGGAAAAACCTAAATAATCATTAAATCCTGGAGGCAGTTGTAGTAAAAATAAAATTCCCATCTATGAAAACATGCTTTTTTTATCTTGTTTCACTCCTTTTACCCTTTTCTCTAACCTTTCAGTTCCACTGTCAATGGACAGACTGTATTTTCCTCTCACTTTTATATTTTCTATGGAATATTCTCACAGACATTCATCTTCAGTTGGCTTTACCCCGCCACCTGCATTTATTTCCATCGTTTTCTACCTTTCCCAACTCCTTACTCTTCGAAGTCCTACTGTTTCTGACTTTTTCTCCAGTATTCTTAGACATCCACTCACCATTCCAATTTCCCTGTTACAAAGGAGAAGGGACACATCAAATACAGATCATGAGGGTGTCTAGAGGGAAATGACAGAGTGAAGTAATGAGCAGTGCTCTTTCTTTCACCACCAACACAGCACATCTGAAATTACTGCAGAAACATTCCTGCCCTGTATTCTGCTTATCTGGACTTTTCAGGGTAAAAAAATCAAAAGGAGCACATTTGGATTATGCCTCACCTTCCTGACATTTAGCCGTCTACCCAGATCCAGCCTGGGGCTGGTAAGGACATACTAACATTCACCATTTTCCCTGGAATTAGCCGCTAATTGAAGATTGCAGGGTCACCTAAAGAAGATGAAGACATTAGGTAGGAGAGTGTATGAGGAGGTGACAGCTCAAACTAGACCTGGGAAAGGGCCAGACAGGTTTGACACTCACAGTACTCTTTTCAGGTAAGAAACTGTAGTAGCACAGAGTAACCCAGAGCAAAAACTACTACCTGAGGATGGACTTAAAAGTAGAAAACTTTCTTTATATATTCTTTCCTTTTCATTAATGTAGCTGTAAGCAAAAAGAGGGTATTGTCCTTGAAGGACAAAGTGTAAAACCTCGGTATTTTTCCTGCTCCCTGCTTCATAACAAGGTTTAAGGCTCTTGCCAGAGGCTAGAAACATTCCAAAGGGAATAAGAATTTGATTTATCCCATCTTTCCACTGAGTCCTCTCCCTAGAGTCTTCTAAAATTTCCCACAAGCCATCTTCCAGAAGGCCAGCTGTCAGCATTGGAAAGGAACGCAGAGAACAGGGCATCGTACAAGCCTGATCATAAGTCAAAACAAAGTGAAGCAGAGCAGCCATTGGCAACAAGCTACATCACCTTCACTGCAGTATATTGAGCAGGCAGCCTAAAGTGCTCAAGGACTTTTAAAATATTTTTTTCAAGTGCATGCAGGGTCAATTCACTATATATAATATATGGAATCCCTAAAGATGGGGAAAAAAAAAAAAAAAAAACCCAAACAAAAAAACAACCCACAAAACAGCAGGTTTTCACTGCTGTACACCCATTTCAGTTTACTACAAGAGTCATTCTGAGTGTTGGCTTTAAATGATAAGATGGTGACATGCTAAACAAAAAGGCTGTCAGGTTCCTGAGCTCAAAGTACAAGCCAAACGCAGCAAAAGGCAGAGGGCTTGCATTTCTCTTTTAAATAATGAAATTAATAAAATACATCTAATAGGAATATGTAATTAAACTACATTAAGCCTATCAACTGGAATTAAGCCTATCAACTTACCACAGAATGATGTGGTGGCCAACCTGCTTCTCTCCAGCGGAGGAGCCCACTTACTCCACATCCCATGGCAGGCTGGGTAGGTGACGCCCTGGCAGACATTTCACATGTCATATAATTTGCTTTCACTGCATTCCTACTTCAAGCAGTTGCTGATACTGTCCCATCTGTCTAGCTGTTTGACACCATGGAATGATGTAGGAAGGGTTAGGTAAGCCTGGAAGAGCTCTGTTGTGCAGTTATGAAGATGTCAAAGTAATTTGGATAATCACTTAAATGGTATTAATTTCTGGGGTAAAAATACTGTTTGGTACATGCAGTGGATGGCACAAGTAAACTAAAATAGATCAAACTGCAGCACCAGAAATCTAAACTTTTTTTTTTTTTAAGTAAACCTCAAAATATAAATATAGATGATTTAAAAGTTGTCATCCTAAATACAGTAACAAGTAAAAATAGAGATTGATCAGAAGACATAATTTTTTTAGAACCAAATCTCCATAAACAAATGATGTATGAAAGGACCAAACTGGTGAGTGCTCCTACCTCCACCAGCCCTTGCAGGATCCTCACAAACATCACACAGCCATAATGGACTCTTGCTGCAGAAGGGATGAACATATTCAGTGTAGATGTTAGAAAGATAGCTGCTCCAAACACCCTATAGAAAAAGGTAACACGAAAGGCAATATAGTTATTGTCTACTCTTCAGAAGCAACACTGCCCTGGGTACAGTCACAGACACAATCTCATGTACCACGATCTCACCAACCCAAATACTCGTAAAGTCCCCTTACTGGCAAAAGGGGATAAATCCCCATATAGCCAATACATTTTATTCTCTGAAAGGAACAGAAGTTTTATACCTACTTAAACAGAGGTGCTGGATTTTATTTTGTATCAGAGGAACAGACATGGGTGTTGTTACTGGAGGCTAAGGTGTTTGTACGCATCCTGACCTGAGAGAAGCATTCCTACCCTGGGAAGTACCTAAATACTGTTGTATCAACTGATGCTGCTGCGCCATGAAAAACACCACTGGAAACCAAGGAGACTGGGAACAACCAGCTGGAACAATTACTACCATTAGTAGGAATGCGCTGTACTCGATTTATTAGATTTCCTGTATCTTCATATCTCGCTGACTGAAGCCTCAGGTTTCCTTTCTGAATGGGGTTCAATAGCTGCATCATGTGCTCCCTGAATATCAAGAGGTCTTTCCTCCAGCATCTGTGGAAGCTGATATACATGTGAATCCCCACTAAGATCCTGTTAGAGCAGTGAAAAATATCAGAACTGGCAGTAGGAGTTCTCCACAACTGCCCAGCACCATTTAAATTGAATGGATTACTGCTAATCCTCAGTACTTTGCTGTCTTCTTTGTGGTGTGTGCAGTTCAAAGCAGCCATGTCTGGCTCCCCACCATGCTGCCTTTGTGTGGGACATCTTTCCCGCTGCAGACAGAAGCTGCAGCCGTTGGTGGCCCTGGGGACCCCAGCACTCTGTAGATGGGAGGTCAGCCCAAAGTTGCCCTGTCTTGCTCCAAGACTTGGGTGACACCCTGAGAATAAAACAGCCCCATTCGTTAAAGGCCCTCAGCTCCTGGCTACACTGATGTTAGCTAGCAGCATCCTGCTGTTTGGGGACCATCGTTCATGTTCCTTTTCCAAACTACTCAAATTCAGTGATGTTTAACAAGTCTTGAATTGTCCTGTTATGCGTGTGGCATTTCAAAAAGACACATTAAGATTCATTCTGATATATGAATGGTATTAGACAGATATTTGATTTGAAGTCATATGATTTGGACAACAGCAGTATTTCTCTCCCTTTTGATTTTGCTGCCAAAGACATACAAACATCTTATTATGCATAGCTGTTTATCATGCTCCGCTTCAAAATACTTATGAACTTTTACATTTCCTTGTCATTCTTTTCTTCTTTTTTTTTTTTTTTTAATAAGGATTTAAATTGTTTATGTTTCAGTCAATTTTCAAAACCTTATTCACAGGAACTGTATGTCACCACATTTTTTGAATCTGGGCTTATTATTCACAGTAGTATTAATGGCAGTATTTTAGCACGAAGAATCTACAGTCAGAGATCAACAGTCTTTTATCTAAATTCTGTACACTTATTGACAAAAACAACAGTCTATGCCTAGACAGCTCATAATCTGAATGACAAGAAAGCACTCAACAGATGAACACAAAAGCACAGAGGCTGGGTGTGCTGGCAGAGAGAAGTGACAAAGGAACGGATTTATGCAGAATGCGGTCCGAAAATCTAACTGGAATACAAAGCCTATGATCATATCTTGACATTTAGGAGACCGCATTCAAAGCCAAGTAAACATTTAGCTGAAAAATAAGTATTATTTAGTTCTCTATTATGATCAGTGAAGAAAAGAGTTTTGCACCTTACTTCCTTGGCACTAACAGAAATATCAGATCTGTTATCATAATGCTACTGACAGGCTCAGGGAACTACAGTAAATTATGTAAATTAATAAGCACATGAAAGAACAAGCCATAAGAAAGAGAATGTGCTTGGTTATCCAAACAGCTAGCTCTGAAGACTGAGTTTCCAAACTCTGCTGCTTCATTTAGCTCCAGGACTTAATATGCCTAGGTTGTAAATGCATCATTGATACTGAGTTAGAACCAGTCACTTCTCTGCTATGATTTAAAAGGGTGAGTAGTGTTTCCCCAAAGAGCCAACATCTTTCCAGCAGTTTGCTGCCATTTATCCCAAAGACATTGGTTCCTACCATGACTAAAAATACCCCAGAAATTCATTCACCTATTCTCTCCTCTCTGCCATGATACCCAGCCAGCTGCCACTTTGGGATCAAAACACTTTTCTGGTGATGGACTCCACTGCCCCGCAGGGTGCTGTTACTGCAAACCGATATCAGATGTTTCACGCATCCTTGTCACCACCCAAACAATGATGACATTACATTTTGATGTATGGTTGAGGATAAGCAGCAAGTTAAATGGTCACTAAATTGTTCATGAACTTTTTGGTGGAATGCAGACCTACACAAATTTGGATGATTGTATGAAGCAAATTACATGGTGGTAGATGCTTTTCGTGCAAAACCATAAAGCACTCAATATTTTCAGCTGTTCTGAGATCCGTTTGAATTCTGCATTTTATCTCAGATAACTATTTGCATTAGAGAAGTGCCTGGGGTGGAGGCATCCATGTATGTTCAAGGTTGCACAGTGCTGAGGATTTAAACAGATGACAAGAGTCTGTGGCTAAGTCTACAATGTCAGTTATAGGACAGAATAATACATCACATTGCCAGAGTGGGGGGTTCACAGACTGGCCCCAGATTTGATTTCCTGCCCTGTGTCTTAGCAAGCAAGTAACCCCTCCAAAGCAGGGACTCAGCATCGCTGTTGAATCTATCCAAGCAGAAATTAACCAATTTTAAACAAGGTATAAAGGTAAACAACAGTCTACCTTAAACGAGGTCTAAAGGGTAAACAATGCATAAAGGAAAACCATGGTGTTAGCCAGACCTGTGAATCCTGTCACTACAAACAGAAATTCTCTTCAAGCACAGCCTTTGCCATATTATTGCTCTTCAGCAAATTCTATTCCTACACCCAGTTATGATAGTCAAATACATAATTTTATGTTGTATTATAGTATTAGACTGAGTCTGAAAGTCCCATGAGGACAGAAATACATATGCACAACACATACCTAAGGAAGCAGTTGGCTGACAATACATTGAGTCACAGTGTAAACATGGTTGATTTTACTGTTTGCAAGAAAATTACAGAAACAAAAGCCAAGATAATTATATGCTGAATTATTCAGCCAACAGTGGGCACATCTGCGTTTTGGGGCCCTTCTGCTGTAAAAGCTGGTGGAAAGATTAGAAAAGCTGGGAAAATGACTAAGCTTAGCTAATTTGTTTGGCTAATTCAGCAGATGGAAACATACTCCACTTAAGCACTTTTGTGTGGTAGAGAAATGTACAATCAAGGATGCTAGTAGTGTTGAAGCAGCAATGCAAACTGAACTCTGAGTAACTTTTGGTTACGAACACAGGAGAATTGGGACTGAACTTCTGGGCAATTCTATGGGATGACTCTGTCCTGGAGTCCTTTCCATAAGGGCATATGGGTGGGAAGAACTCCCAGGCAGTCTTGTAACCCCTATAACTCTTTGCAGAATGCAGAAAGAAAAGTACTATGATTTTGGGCAAACCAATATATAAATAGTCTTAAAGACCTTTTCCAGTTCTGAAAGTGTTTGTAGCTAAGTTACACCTTGTTTGCAAAGAATGAAATAAATACTAATCATCTCTTTTATCTGTAGATTCCAAACATAGATCCCTTAAACATGCACATCCCATAAGCTCACTCACAACCAGCTGTCTTGAGACAATCTCCCTCTCTCTGTTGTGATCATATTCCAAGTTCTAACACTTTTTGAAGTAAAGCCCAAAACCACTTTGGCAAAATTAGCTACTTTTCTTACTTTCATTTTCAAAAGCAGTTGAATTTTTTAAAAAATCAGTCCACACACAAACTAAACATAGGAGAAACGTGTATTAGAGGCTCAGAGATAGAAATCACGAAGCTGTAGTAGAAGTTCTAGGCAATCCTAATTACAGATGTCAGTACCGTATCCAGTCATGGTGAGGCTATCCACATGCATGAGGATGCATTTGTGTCTTCAGAAATAGACGTTTCTGTAATGTCTACATGCCCAGCTTCAGTCCACAGGAAAATTTTAAAGGAGGAAAGTAAAATTTTGTTGGAAAATGTTTGTTTGGTGTTAATTTGAGCTAAAATGCAGAGGCAGCTTCTGAAAGACAAATGCTACAATCATTGTCTGAAGGATTAAGTGTGATTTTCCTAACACTCTCCAGAAAACATTATTATTTAATGAACAAGAAATGCATAAATATTTGAGATGAACAAGCTAAATTGGGAGAATCAGCAGTAGACCCTAATGGAAATCTTCTCCCATTTTTGGTTATAGACAAAAATACTGCACTTTCAGCTTCAGATGTGTATTCCCGAGACGCATTAATTCACTACGTTGGTAATCATAGTGTGAAAATAGTGTTTAAGCAGTGTGAAACAATCATCAGACTGTAATGCTTAATTCTTCTGATTACTGTTTTCTTACCTGTTAGCAGCCAATTTGTTTGAGATGAACCCTCCTGGAATTTGTGTCACAATGTAACCCCAGAAAAAAGAGCCGTGAATGAGTCCCACTGTCTCTGGATCCCAGTTGAATTGGGCTTTCTGTAAAGGAAGCAAAAAAGCCACTGTAAGATGGAGCATACCTGTTGTAAGATAACCACTACTTGGAAGTCACATGGACGTCATTCATCCTCCAAATCAAGGAAGTCTCTTTACACTGATGTTGCTGAGCTTGAATCCCCCCAGTTACAGCAGAAGGATAGCAAATTCCCACGTGAGATTACTCCTTTTGCTCTTATATTTTGGTCAGGTCGATAGGTGAGGAGAAAGGTTTCAGCCAGAAAAGAGCTAATGCTGAACCTTCGTTTTTGCCATTTGTCACTGCTTTCCCCCTGGGCTGCTTAGTCCTGAAACGTGCTCAGTGTTATAAGAAGGACATGATGCCTTTCAATGGCCATATTCCTTTTCCCATGATTATCAGGGTTGCTCAGGTTCTTTGGGTCGGTCAGCTGCCTGGTTAGGCTGGTCCTGTATTATCCATGTTCTTGTCAGGACCAAACTCTGACCATCCACCATCTGCACTGAGTGTCATGGGAGCAGAAAAGGGGGGAATGTGGTGTTGGAGTGGGGGTAACACCTGAAGACAAGGAAATCTGGAAAAAAAAACTAGGTAAAACCAGCTAGGTGACTAGTTTATCTTTTATTAAAAGTGATGACAGCTGCAGAGCTGGATTTGGATACAGGAGGCCACCCACAGGCTGGTCATAGATGGTGCCTCATCAAAAATATCTGCAGCCAAAAGAAATGCTTTCACTACACACCTCATCCTTGGATACCAAGCAGTTTCAGTCTTCTCAAGCCTCTTCCCGAACAAGGACATTTGTGTTCTCTGATGAGCCTGTGATAAGCCCCTTGTTCAGAGGAGGGACAGCCAAAGCCCAGGGCAAAACATAGAGGAAGTGAAGAAAGGTGGATCCAAGGTGCCCCTCTTGCCCTCTATTCTGGGAGGTCAGACAGGGCCTGGCTCAGTGTAATCACACGAATGTAAGGTCAGTGTCAACTTCTCCTCCATGAACCCTCAGTTTGGAAGAGTTCTTTTGGAGCAAAGAGAAACTGCAACATTGTGCTTATGGTCATCTTTATGCTAAGCACACAGTAAGGAAAGGTGGCTAAGCATCTGTGAGAGGCCTTATCTTGAGCTGATTGTCTCAAAGCTTGCTGACAAAGTTGTGAAACTTCCTGGGGGCTTGGCTTCCAAATGGCCTACTGGACAGATAAGAAGCAGATAGCTTCTGGACACAGTTCCGACCATGGACAAAGAACCATCATATCGCTTCATGGGAGGTCCAGACACAGAGGACCCCCAAGCCTGCCAAAGCATGCCAGTGGTCACATACTGATTCTGTGCACCCCATGGGATCAGCTGCGTAACTGGAGAGCGTGCACAGGAGGCAGGAGGCAGCAAAAAACACCCTATAAAAGACTGTGGGGCCAAAACCATGAGAGGGACCCTCCCCACCGAAGACTACAAGACTACGGACCAACGGGACGCTGCTGGATCCATGGTGGTGACTATCTCTTGCAATTCTGTCCTGACTGCTTGCTAGATTTTCCCCCTTTTTCTATTTTCCTCTCTCTCCTATCGCTATTTTCTTACACCAAAAATAAACTCTTTGTTAGCGGCATCTGACCTCGTTTGTGTCTTAATCTCACACAGGGTACAACAACGAATCTTCCCCTGCCCGGGATAACCGGGCTGGGACAGCATCGTATGAGGAAGCAGCACAAACGTCTTCTAGATTCTGAATTAAAACTCTCACTAAAACACCAGAGACAAATGAAAACAAAAGTGATAAACCTTAACATTCCTTTTTTCACTACATCTTCCTGTGTGTAAAAAGAAGAACCAGTTTTCCTCAGTAGGTTTTGGGTTTTTTTTTTTCCCAAACAAGCAAACTAAAAAATAGCACATCATTTGACCTGCAGGAAGATGGCATTAATGACTGGGCATGTTTATGGAGGGCTAAAAGATATTCTTCCCCATCAGTATACCTTCTGACAAAAGACCTGCTTTCCTGTACTGAGTTATATTTCTGTTTTACACACCTGATTTTCTATTGATTCCAGCTTAGTTTCTAGGCAGTGTTAATTTCTGAAGGCAGAACTACCATGAGACATGGAAGAAGTTCCTGCATCAGGAGGTGCTCATGCCCAAACAGAATAATTTGAGATTCATGAGTGTGCCCGAATTTCCTCAAACTATCTCTTCTGAGCTTCCCCACCTATGCAGGCACATCCTTTCTCTTGCTCCAGGGTGAAGCATGGAACTAGGAAGTCACAGTGGAACCCCAGGGAGCAGGAATTAGACTTAATAAATAGAAATTCATCAGCAAGTGAAAGCAGCAGGAGCTGGTCAGGGGAGACTGCAGATGAGGAAGAGCTGGGAAACTCCTCTTAATCCACTTTGGGAAATCTTTCTGGGGTTTTTTGAGTCTGATTAGAAACATACTGTTTGATAGTTAGGTAGGGGAGAGAAACACACTGAAGGACTAGCCATGGCATAATTTGCGAAGGAAGATTTATTTAATCTGCAGGCCTAGAATCATAAGCATCATCCCTTGCCTTTGCAGATCAATATGCCCTGTGACCACAAGTCATGCAGGCAGGCAGACTTTTAACTTTGGAGATTTGCTATAGACACTTTCTGCAATTTTCTTTTCCAAAAGTTAAAATATTTGGGAGAAAAGCTGATGAATAATTGCACAGCTTTTCATTCATCTCTAGAAACATGACAGAAGGTATCTGCCTCTCTGGGAGATGTGTTCTGTTTCAGGGAATGTACTGACAAACAAAGGATATCAGTGGGCTGGGGGAAGACTGTTCCCTGAGAGGGTCTGATGATACTTTGTCCTTCTGTAGTGACTTTCCCCGTAGACCTCAGCACATGAGGAACCATCGGGTAGGAGTCAATATTCCTGTAAATAACTTGTTGGGATAAAAATATCTAAGAAGTATCAAAAACTAAGTCAACAAGTAGAGCAAATGTAAATGAGGTTTGAGTTCACAAAGTCCATAAAGGGACTCTTGATACCACAGCTGTGTGCAAAGGCAGGACTGGGGAAACTAAGGTATGCATTGAACCTGCAGTTCCTTGGGTGCATTGTTAAAGGTTTGTAGGCAGCTGCTGTGAACCACTTGCCACCTTCTGCAAATTTGGAAATAGCTTGGCACATAGCTCCAAATACCTCTAGGCAGCAATCCACGTTGTCAAGAACCTGTAAAATCCTGTTGCCTTATTGCCAGTGACTATTTAATTCTTGAAAGTCATCTACTGATCTGAATAGAGTGAGTGCAGCGCTACATACAGCAATTAATCATTCCTTCTGCAGCAGCATCAGAGCGTGCTTCCCTGAGAGATAGTAAATAGTAACAGCTTCTGCCACGACAACAAAATCTGTCTACAACAGAAAGATCAGGGACCTGGTAGACATGCAAGCCAAGTCAGTTCTCATTTCTGCTACTTAGATCCTGTATGACATTGCATATCCTCAGTTCTTAGATTTTTCATGTGAGTTAAAGACCTAAATAGGAATTAAGCACCTACACATTTATGTGAATCCAGACTCACGTGTCTCCCTGCTGCCAGTGTTGAACTATGTATATACAGTACGTCAATAGGGGTCACACTGATGATTTTACAATGGGGTCTGCTCAGAATATTGAAAGGAAGATGGTTTCTCACCTGCAGCTCTGGTTTTCCGTTGACATAAACAGTATTATTGTTCACCATTTCCACAATGGCAACGCCCAGGTTGCACCTAATTCCGAAGGAGATGCAAAAGCCCAGGCCGCTCATTATGGCGATGATGTAGCGCTTGGGCAGTCCGCAGCAGTAGCAGTCGCATGGTGCCGGCTTGCGGGTGCCTGTCCGCACAGGCCGCCCCTCTTCCGTCAGCTCAATGTGATCCTCCTCTACGTTGGTGCCATCGATTTTCCTAAGCAGGTGAAGGAAGAGAAAATGAAAATGCTTTACTGTACCAGTAAAATTTGCTGAAATGTAGAAGGGCAGTTGCGTGCTCTAGTCAGCTGCTAAATCACCTCCTTGAGAGGCGTTCGACTCTTGGTGGTGTGATGAGTTGGTGCTGGGCAGGCTGTGAAAGCTTAGCATAGCCTGCACTTGTTCATGGATGACCTGTGAAGTTCAGAAGCCCAAGCCACCGAGCCGGACAGCTAGCTAGAAAAATGCTCACAGGCTATTCCTGAGCATAATTGTAAGAGCTGTACTCAGCTCCGTTGCGATAAATCCTGTTGATTGTTAAGAAAATATGCATATGAAGAAATTAGTTTCTAATTAACTCCACTAAGCAGAGCTGGCAGTAGGTTTCAAGCAAAGGGCAAAGACAGCACAAAGCATGGTTTTGCTTAGCCCAAAACTCCCTGTGAATTTATTTTCACCTGCGAGACAAAAATCAGGGCTATACAGAAGAGAAGAGGCTCTGGTGTCAAAAGCACCCTTTTAAGATGTAAAAGAGCCAGGACCAGGCTTTCTCTGCTTGAAGAGATTTGAAGCCACGGGTCCCCTCCTCTCTGAAACGTCCTCTCACCACAAGGACTTAGGTCATGGCAAAGTGAACCCTCGCAACACCTTTTGCCTAACATGTTGCTCTTTGTGTAAAATACTTAATATTGAATGAGATCTGAAGGAAGACAGTGACTGTCTGGGCTCACCACTCCTCAGCAGCCGAGGCTGAAGGCTTTGTCCGGGATCAAATTTGGTGTGGCAACTGCGGTGTGCTCGGGAGGAACCGGGAGGAAAGGGGCCAGGGATGTGGGCTCTCCCAGTTACCTGGGATAGGAGCAAATGGTACCTGGCAACTTCACACTGAGAAAGGCTGCCCACCAGCTACAGCTAACACTAAAGCTTCTCAAGCTTTGTATATCCAGCCTTTCCTTTTCCTACAAGCACCCCAGTTGAGAGATTCATATTAAACGAAATGGTGCTTCCATGTAGTCTGGAACTGCATGATAGTTCAATTAAAAATTAATTTGGTCTCCCGGTCTGATTGGAGATATTAACATCCTGTGCTGTAGGACCTGGGAAGGGTAGGAAAGGTGAGGTCAGAAAGAAATGAACACCCTCCCCTGGACAGGAGCTAAATACTTCCTTTCCTAGCATTAACTTCCCGTGCCTTTGTTTTAAATGCAGAATATGGGGTTTCTGGCATGCTGAAACACTTTGACAGATGGTTAGCTGTGAATACATGACCAGCCCACCGAACACTACCCATGCACTTAAGGTTAAGTGGTTACTTTCATCAGCAGCCACCTTACAAAACCTTTCAGTTTTGGCATTGCTCTGGAGCAGTGAGCTCAGAATCCAGCTCCTTTTGTGTCCGCCATGGAGTTACTCTCAGCACTGTGAGAATAACAGTTACTTTATCTAAACAAAGCCCAGCTTGCCATATAGGATGATGAAGTGATTTCATTCACCCTTTTCTGATAAGGAGTAACTTATTTCCTTCTTTCACACACCTGTCTGAATGTGTTAGAAATCTAATGCACTTTGGTTTTTCATATAAAAATTGGTTATAAAGAAATGTTGCCAGAGCATATATGGATGGACTACACCTGGCCGACCTCCACAGTAGCTGGTTGGGTTTTCTGGGGACAGCAGTGTTGGTTTAATCACAGCTTTCTCCAGTTGCTGTACATCTCATGTACTACCTGTAATGTAACAGACAGTACTCTATACTAAAGGTTTTGTAAATATAGATGGTAAGTACGGGGCTTCCTGGGGTGCCATATGAAATTTCACTTAGAAACCTCAGCATTTCTAGGCTTTATGGGGTAACTGGTGCATCATTTACTATAGTACTCCTTTTTACATCTAATCATCAAACCATTACTCCAGCCTTATTGTAAGCAACAAGAAAAAAAGCATGTTACAGTCCATCACCTCACATTTCCAAGAAACACTAGAATCAGAGTATTTTGGGCCAGAAGGGAACTTGGGGGGTTATTTGATTTAACCCCTTGCTCAAAGCAGTGCTAACTGCAAAGTTAGATCATTAGCTCATTGTCAGGCTGGAGGGAAGACTTTGTGTTAAAGCAAGGTAACACAGGAAATGTGATATTACTGCGATGTTATTGAAGGTGATTGAGATCTTATGATTCACTGGCAGGGAAAGAGCATTTGTGAGGGAAATGAGAGTACGGAGAGCAATGCAGTCAGGCACTTGAAAAAGAAGACACCATATATTCCATGCTCTGTATATAGGTAGATGTAAACTGAATAAAATATCAGAAATAAAGACCTCAGGAAGTGAAAAGACAATGGAATAATTATGATTTAGAGCTCCTAAAAAATAATCTCAAAAGAGTTATTAACAAACCAAAAGGAGTAATTTAATTGTCTTTCTTCAACATAATCTAAGACACTCTCTGAATTAAATCAAAGAACAATCCCTGGCATTTTTATACCTTTACAAGGCGCTCTATTTAAGAGAGACATCAGACTTTAATTGGTGCATTATTTTGGGCAGCTGGCAAAGATTACACACATCATGCAAACCCAAAACATCTGTTCTGGTCTGGACATTTTCAACTGACTGTCAATTCACATAGATGTGCCAACATCCTTCTGCTCCAAATTCACTGTTAAAAGTGATGAGCCAGGACTAGCACTATGGGCAAGCATTGCCTCTGCAGAGAGATTAATTGTTTTGCTATTGACTTCAACTACTCATTAATAAAAGCAGGTTGAGGACTGAGCCATGACCCCAAATTCACACAGTATTTTTCATACCCCTAAAGCTTAATGTTAATCCCTCTGTAGCAGATTTGTCTTGAAGATAACTATTTTGTAATAGCAGTCCAAAAATGGAGCTGTGATGAAGTGCAGACATTCACAGAGCCAGTGTTTGACCTAGCTTCTTGGCCTTCTTGTACTGAACGGGTACACAGTGAAGGCACGGCAACCCCATGACAAGTTGAGAAATGTACTTTCCAATTGATCTTTATATTTTGGTAGCACCACTCAAAATTTTCACTTGTACACAAATTATTTAGAAGAAAACTGCTTCAGAGCCAGGTGTCTCCTCTAATTATTTGACTAAAGCAGGAGAGCATTTTGCTGCATGGGAAGTGTTCAGTCCTTACATCAAACAGCTTCCTCTTTTCAGCAAACATAGAACACTTGGTGAGTAAGAGCTAAGCTATTAGAAAGTATCTGTGCCCATTTTCTGTGCTCAAATGTCATAATAACTGTATGCAAAATTCCTCTTCTTTATTGGGTGTCTTTACTCTGGCATATACAGAATTTTGGAAGAATGAAAGAAATTTCAAAAATTTCTATCAGTAATTAATAAAATCCTTAGAACGCATATACACTAACACCTGTGTACAAGGGCCCTCCCATGACTCACAGACCTGCTGAGTCTGGACCCCCCACATTGTCCCCACAGTGCTGTACTACTGAACTCCTTGTGCCTGTGTGCAAAGGGCAAATCTGAGAGGACTAAGACAGGGGTGGAGAAGCCCTGTCCAATGCAAGGGCGTATTGCCCAGCTTCAAGTTGTATTTTTTAGCAGTTTGGGCTAATTTATCAAAGGGCACCTGCAGCAGCCAGAGCTACACCTACCAGGGCCCAGACTATATACAGCAGCTGTGTGACACGGCCCATACATCTTTCACATTAACAGTGACATTATTGAGTTGTAAACCCACTTAGTCACTTCCCACTTCATCAGTAAGCCCACGGTTGCTGTTAGCTGGTCCAAGACTCCTGAAAGCCTCAGAGTAGGCAGAGCCTGAGATTTTACTTTAGTTTATGAATTTTTCTTTGACTACACTAAGTTCTCAGAAGGCCCAGAGTGTTTGTACCTGCCAAGAAGCTCTGAAGGAAAAGTTTTATTTCCTGGGAAACTTAAAGTGCTTGCAGAGCCCCAGCTCTGATATCCATTTAACTAACCTCAAGTCCTCTAAATTGCTTTTTGCTGCCCCACTCTATTTTACTAGTTGAGAACAAACCCAATTTTGCACAAAAAATTACTTTGCACATGGCGATTTTCTAAAATATCTAGTGAATTTATTCCAGCTGATGATAATCTAAACCCAAAGGAGTCTTCTTCTAGGATCTCAGAAACAAAACTGTTGGCAACAGCCTAGAGAGAGGACACTTCTCAGGTCTCAACAGTCCAGTCCCTCTTGCCTCACCTCCAGGATCCAGCTAATCTAAAGTAATTTCCTGTGGGCAGACTCTTGTTTGGCAGCACCCACAAAACATTTTGAGGTTGCTACCCACCTGTGAGGAGGCCATAAGTTGCTTTATGCTGCTTGTGCTTTAGCACTAGCACTTATATGTGGGCGAATGCTATGGAGCAGCCGGTATCTGGCAGTTGGTCTTGCCAGACTCTGACTTCTGGATCTGCTCTGTTGGTTGCAAGACACAGGAAATGTGGTAGGAAGGCACAGACTCGTCAGATTTACCAAAGCCTTATTTTTCTACCCACTTTGCTAGTTTTGATCTCACATCAACTCATGGCAGTCAGTAGCATCATCCTCAGAGACCTAATCAAGAATGTGCATTAATATAAAGCAAGACTCTGCATTAACATAATTAACCACCTATCAAATGCTAGAAGAGAAACCGAATTCTTTGCTGATTTGCAGTATATCTAAGCAGCTGGATTGGATGAAGAGCAAAGTTGAGGTTGCGGCTGATACAACACATATGCACATCATGTAAAAACAAAGTGTACACTTTTGTTTGTAGGCTAAGCTGCAGAGAATGAAGTTCACGTTAAATACATGCATGCTTCATTCCTTACAGAAACCTTAAAATATGACTGCGCATTTCCTAAACCACTGCTAAACTTGCAGCAATTCTTACTTAGATCTGACACAGACACAGTAGAACAACTTCCATTGTTTGGCTTATGTCCTCCACTGGCTACTGCATCTAAGGCAGGCACAGGTATACAAATGTTTAAACCAGGAAATAATTAATTCCAGGAAACTTCTTTGTATGTCAAGTCAGATTTGGTTTGGTTTGAGTCAGCAGCAATGGTGCTGAAGTTGGACATCAGTACTATCAACTGCATAGGAGCCAGCGTGACATCCTGCATGCTTGGCTACAGGAGGAAAGTAATCCAGGTGATCTAAAGTTTGCGTACCATTGCACTCAGCAGACCCAGTGTGCTACTCGCTAAATACAAACCCTGCGTGTATTTGGTCACACTGGCCAGCAGAGCCCACAGCAAAGGGAATTTACGGTTGAATAAACGACTTGATTTAATGGTTTGAAAGAAAAATCAAATTCCTGGAATCACTGTATAGTATCTTAAAAAATAGAAAAAGCAAAATATTGGAATTCATTTATAACTCTCTAAGTGAAGAAAAGTTAAGTTGAAACTGTGTGGAACACACACTGTTCACATAGCATAGAAACAGTGTAACTGGCAAAGTATCAGTGCACATTAGTGACTTCTTTAAAAGTATACGTGCTTATTTTCTTGCATATACATGCTGTAGTATAGACATGTAAAATATTGTACATTTTCTTGTGAACAAAGGCATGTTCAGATGTGCCAAAACCTGTATCTCGATTCAAAACAGCATCCCCCAAAGAAGGCAACGGGATGGATAGGGAAACAAATGCAATTCAATCACTAAAAATCCATTCAGTTAAAATGTAGGCATGATCCACACAAAGATTTAAAACACTTAGCATTAAGAAATGCCACTGAATCCTCTGGCTCTCATCTATTGATTACACAAGTAAATGTCAGTGGCTATTACTAATAGCAGTCATCTTCCATTTAAATGAGAAATCTCTTCCCTTTTACAAAACTGGTCTTTTGTTACATTGTATTTTCATTTATCACAGAATAAAAATCTTTCACTTTGTTGCTTCATTAACTTTCAGATTAAGATAAGTCTTTCATCTTTTTTCTTTTTTTTTTTTTTTGCCAGCAAACAGCTGCTTCTTTCTCTCTTTCTAATTTGTTAGTCTCAGTAAACACACACATTCACATCTCTGCTTCATATATTTTCTCTTAGTGATTCAGAACAAGATCTTCAAATAAGTCCCTGTAATTTAGAAACATTAAGTCTAATTTCAAGAGTGGCATCATTTGGGAGTGTTAATTCCCATTAAATCATCAGTTTTTCTCATGCAAGCTAAACCACAGAATTATTCACATTTAATTATTTAAAAGTTTTTAAATTAAAACACTTTTTTATGCTCTTTATAAGAACACTATTTTATAAACATAAAAAAGGTGAAAATAAGTTCATACAAGTATTCTATCATCTGTAGTCATACGCTGCTGTAACAGTGCTCCTTTTACATCTGTCTTGCAGCAAGGTGTCTCTCACTATCTGCACTCAGATTTTAATTTTGCCACTCTAAATTCTCTGTTACATTTATACATTTTTCTGTACTTCATTTCTCTTTCATAAGTCGAACAAATGGACCTGTCTGGGAATTTTCTGTTGGATTTTACCTTCTCAGATTCCCCAGCGAGTCACTAACGGTGTTCTTCACCTCTTCCTTTCCTGGGTTAAAAAATCTTTCCTTCAGCGAACCAAACCCTTTGAAAGGCATTTTGTCTTTCTTCTTCAGTAAATCCCTTACGCTAACACGCATTCGCTTCTGCCGTCATATTTCCCGATGCCCGACTCGGGAGCCTTTGCCGGTTCCCTCGGTGACCTCTGCAGTCACAACCAGTTGCTCAAGAAAGGAGCATGGAAGGAAAAAAACAAAATCAAACCAGCTCTTCCAAAGCCAGAAAGTCAGTCGGGGTGGGCTCTGGAGCGAAACCCCTGGGCAGCACTCAGGGAGTCGGCGATGCCCTTGCAGCAGCTCTCGTGTGCGTTGGTGCAGGGTCAGGGAACCTGGATGGGGCAGGTTGTCCGGAGGGTGCAGCTGGTGGGCTGGAGGTTCTGCTGAGGGCCAGTGTCCCCGGGCAGGATGCTACTGCCTGCACCACGGCAAACCTCAGGCTGGCTGGCCGGGGCTCACCCTCAGTGCCTCGCTCCCTCCTTCCCTCCCTCCCCTGCCTCTCACACAGAGATCCTGTGCAAGGTGGTGCTATAGTAACGGACACAATACCTGTCCTCCAGCCCCTCCAGTTCGTTAACGAGACCTCATCTATGGCAAGGGCAAGAAGTTTATTAAACATTTATGAGCTCTTTCTGCAGGAAGAGAATTACCACAACCTACGGTTCCCATTTGCTATGTCCCCCCATGCCCACATGAGCCCCCCTACCCCAATGCACCTGCTGGCCTGAACCCAGAGCCACCTTCCCTAGTGCGATCATTTATTATTGATGATCCTGGGCCCTCTGGCAGACAGATGCAGAGGTGCATTGGTGCGATGCTGTTTCAAAAAGCAATGAAAGACTGGCTATAAATTAAATGCATTGCATTTTTGAAACACAAAGTGGTTGAAAGAGGTAAACCAGTCAATGTGATTTCATACTGACAGTGCACTTTTCCTAGCATGATATACAAGCATTTAATGAAAATACTTGTGGAGATGCAGCCTGCCCATAAGCTCACCAAGCCTGTATGGTGGCTGAAGGCAACTGAGGTAATTCTGCTTTTGGCAAGGCCTCAGTTGTTGGGTTTGGGTTATGGATGACAGAAACAAACAAAAAACCAGTAAGACCCATTTCAGTTTGGCTGTGGGCTCCTGTCAGCCTTCGCTGTTCTCTGGGTGGATGGGAAGACAGAAACCTTCATGGTCATTAGAAAAATGGAAAGCTTTTTTTTTTTTTTGTCACATTCCCCATGCTCACCCAAGGTAAGTTAAATTAAAAGCCTGTCAGTGACTTGTCAAACCAGCAACAGCATAGGAATTGGTTTCCCTGGAAGATCCTGGCTTTGAGGAGCCACATAAAGGGCAGGCGGGCACCCACCCACCCATGAAACCTGGCTGCCACGGGTCACCTGGTGACGCTGACCAAGCTGCTGTGGCTCTGGTCCCTCCCTCCTGCCCCATTTGTGTCATTATCCTTCTAGGCACAGGGGACATGCTTTTCTCCCTAACTTCTGTTGGGAGCTTGGTCTACCCAGAATCTACAAAGAGAGAGAGAAGGAAAAAGAAAGGGAGAAAGTGATTCCTTCAGAGAAACAAACTGGATCTGAGTTGTTTTCAGGTCCTTAGGGCATGTGCAGAGTCCTCATTTGGGTGTTTGAACTGAGTGAGTAGGATGGAGCGGTGTGTAAATCCTGCCCAAAGCAGGGCAAGGACTATCTGCCCCTCCACTCTTCCCCAGGCTCCCTGCACAGGCCACCAGTCTCTGGGTTTGAGACATCTCCATAATACAAATACCAAATGTCTGGATTATCTCAGCTCCACTACAAGGAAGGGGACGCTGGGAAAAGAACATGGTTCCTCATGGCTAGGTGAGGCAGGCAAGCAGCCTGCACCCAAAAATCCTTTACTCCTGGCATGAGGAGAGGGAGAGGAGCAGTACTTGTGAGCTGAGGAAGTTTTGCTTGGCTGGAGTCTCCTTTGTTGCAGAACTGGTTACAGTTTCCTTCTTCCCGTTGAATAATTCATGTGCTGTAGAGCGGTGTTGGAAAACTCCAGGCTCCACATCTGTCCTAGCAGACAGTGCTCCCATAGCGAGAGGTAAGCGCAGATAGGGCCGTGGGGCCAGCCAGCTCCCAGCACTACCTACCCGAATACCTGCAGCAGGACTTCTCTGGGTGTATTTTTATCTAGCTGGGTTGAACAGCAACTGTTCTCACTGCCAACTCATGGGCTGACTGGTAAACCCGCCCTGCAGCCTGGGGAGCAGCTGCACCTCCTCTTCCTTACGCTGCTCAGGCTTGAACCTGGCTATCTGCACAGCTGAGCGCCCCCCCTGTTTCTCACTCCAGACTCTCGGCCCACTGGGGCATGCTGACAGCCAAGGCAGCAAGGTCACCCCTGTGGAAAGGAGCACGGGTCCAACACAGTCACAGGCAGACATCAAACCAGGGCCTATCTGTTTCAGAGGGACACAGAAAGGAACCCTAGCAGCTAACTGCCAGACACCAGGGGTATGTATGTTTTAAGGACATATATGTGCAGAAGTATATAATGAAATTGTCTTCCAATGGAACTGGAATCCAATCTAATTCCAAGCCAATTGTCTTTCAGATGGAATTTGAAATGGTATTCGCTAGCAATTGGGAGAGTTTCCTGAATGCTTTTAAGGTAGATGAACACCTGAAACCAGAAAAACCCAGCTCCACACTGAAAATGGTGCAAATTTCAGTGCACGGAATTCACCTTGGAAGACTAGGGCTCAGGTTGGACACGTTCAAAACCCCTATCTCCCAGCAGCTGTGGAACAGAGGTTTTTAGTTTGCCCTTCTTTCTGGATCTCTGGTCCTGCTTCAGTCAAAGAGCACACAGAGCAGACCCAAGAAAGGAGCTATGCCCAAAATGCTGTGCTTTGTTCACTTACCTGCACGCACTTTAGTTCATTCAGCACAAACGTCTTAAGTCCATCCGTCGTGCCGTTTGGAACCCTTCAAGCAGCTCCCTCAGAGACACATCCTGGGTGGCATCTGGCAGGGTACGTCGCCCTCATGGGTGGAGGGGCTCTCATTAGCAATATTGCCCACCTCACCACTAGCAGAACTGTCCATTTCCCACAGCAGGTTTCACCTCTCCCTCCTCCTTATGCTTTGCAATCCTTCCACTGCCTGCAGTTTTCCTGCGTTGCAGCAGTGGCCCCTTTCGGAATTCACTGACCCTTTCCCCAAGGCGTAAAGGGTGTTACTCACTCTTGCTTCTCTGCAGGGAGGCTGCTAGGCAGGAGCGGTGCTGCTTCTCCACTTCATCCTCCTCAGATTCACAGGATAGTAAAATGCCCCGACTCCAAAATGCTGATGGACCCAGCTGTCATTGTCCCTACCTTTTTTCCCTGTTTAACCCTATGCCTTAATTTCCTTTCGTAGAAATAAAATTATCCCATTGCAATTCTACTTCTGATATCTCAGACTTTCTTAGAACACATTGTATTATATCACTGTAAGTCTGAGCTTTTCGCTGCTTGCAAAAAGTCCAAGACACAGAATGATTTAGGCCTGCACTTGCAAAGAAATATTCTGCAAAATTAAAATACTCCTGGCTCATACAACTTGTAGCCATGGCTGAAACTACAGACTTGTATCCCCAAAGACCTCTAGTAAGGCTGTATTAAAGCTGTATTTTAGAGCCGATATGGATATAAAACCAGCATGCAGACAGCCACCGCTCTGGGCTCGTATACTGTCATTACCTCAGGTGTTCAAGAATAAAGTGAGCTGTAAGAAAACTTGGAAACTGGTCAAGTGCACGCATGGGAGATGTGCTGCTCTAACAATAGCTGTGCCTTCAGACACATGGCTAGAATTGGGATTGCGGCATCCCCTTAAGAAAACTAGGCATGAAAATGTCAGAGCTAGCAATAAACATAACTCTCAGCTGGAAGAATAATTTGTACTGGTGCAAGTAAATGTGCACCTAGAGGCTACCTACTCTGTTACAGTTATTTCTTCCTTTGAAAAGCCTGGAAAAATTATCTCTGCATTACTCCTGCTGTTGATTCCTCAAAATAACAGTTGGAGTAAAGTCTTTGCCACATTTAAAGGGAGAATTTTGCTACTGGTTTCAGTGCAGACTGGATAATGTACACATTTCAGGTGCAGGTGTGCTTCTGCTAACTACAGTTCCTGGTACAGCCCTGCAAGCAGCCACCTCTCCCCGTGTCTGTAAAACACAGAATTTTGAACTCTTTATAAATATTTAATCATCACACCCTGACACTAACATCCTGGGAAAGTCAACTTGACCTTTTGGTGTCTCTGCTGAATTAACATATAAAGAATCTTCACCTCATGCTGTGTGGTCAGCCCTAATGATAACTGGAGGCTGCTGGGGTCTGCCAGTGGATACACCGCAAGTGGCAAAGCCTTGTCTCAGCCTGGGCAGTCCTGGTCAGGCTCGAATAACCATGTTAATTTTTAATCAGTTTCTTTTCAGTTGGAGGCCATGTGATCACATCCCTGGTGCTTGTGAGCCGCTTCTTGGGTCATTGTTTGCTCTTGTTATTTCTTCGGAGGAACTTTCCTTTGGTAAAGCACATTACTTATCTGTATATCTCTGGGCTTCCCAGGTGACTTTGTCTCAGCTCTCAGCAAGAGCTCAAAGGCTATAAAATCCTGGGTGCCCTGTCTCCCTAACTTAAGATTTCTTAAATTGAATTAAAACACTTTGATATTTCACAATTAATTCTCTCGGGAAGTTTTAAATACCTCCTTTTTCTTCCAAATGGAGCAAAGCAATGAAGCAGAAGTGACGAATACTGGTTTTCTGTACACGGAGGGCACATGATTGATAGACTTCAAAGTCTACAGCAGTGTGAGTTTGACAATGCTTTTCCCACGGACAAGACCTTTGTAAAAGCTGTCTGGTACATTTGTTAGTATCTTGCCAAGTGGGTGCTACCCTGCTGCCACTTTTTAATTAAATGTAGCAACTTAGCATCCTAGAAATGTTTACTCCTAGAAGCAGGGTTGAAATTGGTTCAAAACCTATGAGGGGACACAGAAGAAGAGTCCAGGCGATCCCATATGTTTTGTTTCAGTAGGACACAAAGCTAAGATCACATTTGGGGTCCTAAGAAACCACAAGATTACAGCTGAGAAAGCATGACAGCTCTTCTCTAGATGGGTTTATTTTATCCTCTTCCTGTCAAAGATTCAGGGAGCATTAAAGTCACCCAAAGCTAAACTGTCAATTCCCCTCAGGAGACAGAGCAATAAATATGGCAAATGAAAATGCTACAGTAGGAGACAAGAGCTGTAATACTGCACTTCGGAGACAAGGGCACAGCACTCAAGGAACAAAAATGCTCGTGTGATTCCTGCCCTTGGTCAGCTTCTTCAGGTGAGGGGACCGCAGCAGCCTTTGGTTTCTCCTGAAACCAATTATTTTGGAAGAAAAAACATCAACCGTGGATTTTATATGAGAGTTTCTTTCCTCTTTCATTATAGTTCCAACAGAAGTCACAACTGCAGATACAGTAAATAAAAGAAACACCAGTGCCCAGGCACAACAACAAGAGCCAATGTTTAGACAGACTGCAGAAGTGGCCATGTACGCATGAGTGAAGATCATTTCATTCATCATGTAACTGAGTATCAATCAACCAGCACTGATGCTGAGCGGTAACATTTTTTGAAGTGCAAACCTTACCACAGCATCTGCCTGTGGGAGCCGGCATCAGCTACGTGCTCCCTGAAACGTGGGATTATAGCATCAGGGTATGAGTTCAGGATTCAGAGGGTGAGTTCACAAGGTGAGTTTCCATATTGCCTTCTCAAAGGAGTTTCTGTCAGCACTTTGCACATGCAAATGTCAACTCAGATGATAAGCATGTTTTATCATTAGAAGTGAAACTTCAGGGTGAAACCATTTCTCTTTTTGTGTAAGGGAGAACCATTTGTACAGTGCGTGATGAACTATGATTTATGGATTAAATCATCAAAATCATTCATGGATTAAATCATCAAAATAGTCCTTGAGGCTTTGAAATCTATGGCTTTGTAATGTCTGCACTTTTTCTCCACAAATGAAGATGGATTCAAAGACTTCAGGATTCTGACTTCTATTTTACCATATATGAGAACTGAGTCCTTTCCTGCTCTGTCAAAATGCTGTGTTGACTCAGCCCAAATGAAGTTTTCAGATGATATGTTTATTTCCCTGATGTCTGTGGCAAAACCAGAATTAATGTCAAATGGTTAAAAATTTTGTTTTTAGTTTCTAGTTTCTGCTTCCTGATCAGGTAGCTCATAAGAAAGAAATGTGATCACTGTTGGAGAAGAAATGAAAATAGAGGCTCCCAGGATGCTAACAATAAATAAACCAATAATGGATATAGGAATTCTTATTTATAGTTTTTCTTACTGGAAACTTCTAAGTGGTAATTTCTTACACCTCACACAGTAAGTAGTGGGGCTTTTTACAGCATTTCTGTACGGAAAGTTACTATGTGAAGTACACTTGTTTCCACTCAAAGAAAAGGACAGACCTTCTGTATCATTGCACTATTACAGATGTATTTAATGATGATTTCTGTGCATACAGGAATACACTATGTTATTTAAAAGTCGGTCCTTTTCTACTGTCACAAAGCAGGGTAAGGAAAGCCTTGTAGTTAGGTAAGCATGTTTCTGTTTGCAATTGAAAGTTGCTTGTGTTATAGTGACACCTTATGGTAGTTTTATTATATATTACACATCATTCTGAAAGTTATGATCTCTTACAGCCTTTTACAACCTGTCACTATCAGCAAAGGACTGCTCTGATATTTTTAGAAATCTTTGTATTACAAGTTACTCAAAAGATCATTTCATTTCTTCAAATTAGTCTGGTTTCCCTTTTGCCCTTACTAGGAAAATAGATTTCAAAGGGGAATAGTCTTTGGTATTATCTTCTCCCCATGTTTAACAGATAATCTATGCCAGGCAGGACATGCATAACATGCTGTTCGATACTAACTGTGGTGATACCTGACTTGTGAGTACAGTCTCTTACTGGATGGATTCACCAAATTATACCATCTAGTTCACTGTGTCCCTCTAGCCCCAGATCTGAACTCTTTTAGAGAAAATAACACGATAAAAGTTAATGAGAAAAATCTTTCCTTTTAAATACCATTGAAAACCAAACCTATCAAATATGTAAGTAAATATCCAAAGCAGTTACTATATGAAGATCACAATTTATAAAACCTGCCTTCCGGGGGCTCTGCCTTACTGAATTTTCCAGTGTCTAATAGGAGCTCTCTCACTCTCCAGCCCTTCCCTTACCTCAAGTGCAAAGTTTGTTCCTCTAGTGAGCCACTGGTTTCTGTAAAACTTGCACACCTTTAGTATTTTAACCACACTCTCATCAAACAAGGACTGAAAGTGGGCAAGAGGTTCAAAGTTGCACAGGTCTGAGAGGGAATGCGGGAGAAGGATGATGGAGCAGTCACTTTAGTCTTAAAAACAGCTGAAAATCTACATATGCTACAGATGCCTTGGAAGGGGGAGTTGTGTTTATGCTGAACTGCACTTGGGGTTTATTTATATTAGGCTAAAATAAGTTCCAGAATACCCTTTCATGTAGCCCTTTCTCATTAAAAATAGATTATGGCATAGAAAGAGACACAGCTTAAAATGGTAAGTCAACCTTTTGTTTCATTGAGCAAAATAAATCTATTTAAAATCAATATTTTAAGTGCTGACTCTTAAGTGCTGAAACCACTGGGTAAGTACCTAGCATCAGTTGCAGTTATTGTGAAACAGTGGAAAGTTCTATTATTTCCATTAAAAACACTAGTTTTTCAAAGTTAAGAAACTGAGCAACACAGAAGCAGCAAAATCTCCTCTTCCCTTACGATGCATACATAAAAAAGAACTGAGGAAGAATGGAATTCATCAGCTGCAGCATCTTGAAGGACGTGGTGACCAATAATGCACAGTTCAGGACAGTGCTTGTAATTACTAATACCTCTGTTCAAATAAGTTCATTTTAAAATGCACGGGCTTAATAAAGTTACTTTTTAATGAATCTGATCTCTGTGCACTTTTTATACACTGAATATTTTACCCACCTTTCACCAGAAAGTGTCTGCTACTGCGAATCGAGGGAAAAAACCCATTTACTCAACTTCCTAATCACAGTTATTAAATCTAACAAAGTAGTGATTTCCAACAAAAATAATCATGCAGTAATGAAACGTTTCAGTAAGTGCGTTATGGCTAAATTAAATCTGAGTTCAAGCAGCTGCCTGTCGCAGCAGTAGCCGTCACGGCCAGTTAAGCTCTCTCGTGAGACATCAGCAGCCAGCACCCCCTGCATGGGCAACTTAGGGATTGGAACAGAGCGGGCTGGCAGCAGGCACTGTCTCAAGGGAAACCGGTCCATGCCTATGAGGCTGGCACTGGGTGTTCTGCCGTTTTGGCAGATGAGAGTTTCCACTTCCCTTTCGTCTTTGTTTCAGCTGTTGCCTGAAATCCACCTCTGTGCTCTCAATGGTTGCCCTATCGCCCTGCAATGTCGATTTGGTAATCCCCTGAATCACTTACCTTTTAAGAATTCCCCTTCAGTCTCACGCTGCCCATAGAAAAGGGAGCAAAAGAAACATTTGCCCACTCCTTGGCCACCTCCATCGCACAGTCCGGCTGCTTGCAGAGATGCAGAGCCTCAGGTCAGCTTCCCTTCTGCCGCCCCTGATGGCAAAGCAACAGTTTCCAGCTGAAGAGCAACAGGCACAAAGTTCAGGCTGCCACTGTCTTAAATTCAGCATTTTCTTGCCATTACCAGCCCCCTGGTTTTTGTTGCCCTTCTACCGCTTTACACATCCACGCGCTGCTCATGGGCATTCATATAGGAAAGAAAAACGGAGAGAGTGGCTGCAACAGATGCTGCACCAGAAAGGGACTGGAAAAGTAGCAGTGTCCTGCAACAAATTCTGACGGAAGTGTTGTACATGGGATTGAGCTCAGCTAGGCTGGCAGTAAGAGACCTCCACTTATTTAATTTCTCCAGGGTGCAGAAAATCAAGGCTTTGTACTATCTATCATGAAAAGAATAAAGGAACAACTCCTACTCAGCAGCCAGTCAATGATCTGATCAGCTTAAGTAGTAGTTACAGGCTTGTTTAATCAAAGAGCTTCCACTGCACGGTCCTGGTTTGCAAAACGTGGCAGCAAGTATCATGCAGAGGTGGTGTGTCATTGCAAATCTGTTTCTTGCAATGGTTGCCAATGAGCAAGAATCAAGCAATGAATTCTTAAAGCATAAAGCATAAATTCACAATGAAACTATGAAAAACTGAATTAATTTTAAAGAGCTTCCTGCTTGCCAAATAATAAAAAAGATTAATCAATAATTTAATCCTGCATGGGATAACAGTGAAAATACATTAATAATTTATATTGAAATCACTCAGATTGCAGAAAGTATCTACCAAGTCAGAAATCCACACCAAAAACTGTTTCTCTTGCTAGTTTTACACAACAGATGAAGGCTTTGAGCACAGCTGACATGAAAATTGTATGTATGTAATGTGTTCCAAATATTTTAAATTCTGTTTTTAAATTTTTTAGGTAATTTTTTTTCTATTTTGTATCCAAGTAAAGCCAGGGTTTGTAGCATAAGGCTTTTTGGGGAAAATAGACATTTAAAGTTCCTGTTTAACAACAAAAATACAAAAATGACATTTTAATGTAATGTTATTTTTTCTGAATCTCCTGTTCTGGTTTTGTAAAATACAATTGTTGTAAGACACAACAGCTTTAAGATACAATTATTTTTAGAAATACTTAAAAAAAGAAACAAAAAGTCTATCTGGTGCCATGTCAGGATAGACTCTTTAGATAAGAGTTTATTGCTCTAGTTACAGACTCATCTGATTACTTCGTTAGTATTTTTGTTTATTTGTACTTACTTGAAGCCTCTTCTGTGACATCAGCAAAGCTTTGGTGCCATAGGTAAGGGTTTATTTTATCAGCATGGCAGGGGCAGAAATCTTGTTTTTGTTTTCTCACTTCCAATTATTTTGAGTTCTCTAGTAATTTCCAAAGAGCAAAATCAAGTAAGTCAGTTATTCCTCCTTGTGGCATCTGGTTCTAAGTCACCTGCTGGAAAGGAAGCCCTTCAAAGTGTTGGTTTTGTTTACTCTTACAAACCATAGCCTTAAGAAGACACAGAGACAGACAAGGACAACGCCTGCCTGCACAGTAACTTCAGCTCCCAACACCAAGACCCTCGGTTTTCAGGTCACAGATAATGTTTTCCCTGATGTAGCTTCATATGGAGCTTCTGCTTTGATTACCCTTGATTTAAATGGCTAATTATTGCAGAACTGTGTAAAACCTAGTCTTTTGAATATTCTCCAAAAGGTGATGCGTCTTCAGAAATTCCATTTCAAAAGGCCAAATATCGATTAATGCACAAGCAAAAAGCCTGACCAAAAAACCCTTCAAAAATTGGCAAGTAGATACAGGCAGGCCATTAAATCTCTTTCATTTCTAAGTTCCAAGTTGCTCCACATCCACGACTGCCTTAATTTCCAATAGAAAACTGCACTAGAGCCATAATAATATGGTTCATAGGCAGGTGTCCTACAGAGGAAAAGAGAGGGGTTTTTTTAAGTTTATAGCTTAATTCTGCAGTTTATGCCTAGAATACTTAGTAAATTTAGAGCTTGAGTAACTGTATTTAGCTGTTCTTGCGTTTGTGCATGGTTAGGAGTTTATTTCTGAATTCCTTGTTTACAAGACTGGGGTAAGTTTGGCACAACGAACTGGGATCCAACTTGTCACCACAAGAGACAGTTTTCCAACCTACTAAGCAACTGCCGCGGTCTCCAGCTGGTGACATGAGTGCAGGGAGCTTCTGAGATGCAGGACAAAAGTGCATTTGTGTCCAACAACAGGAAGAGAACATGGAATGAACCATTTCTTTTGGCACAGCTCCTCATAAACAGCTCATTTCCTACAACTACCGATCTTCATTCCACACAACTGCAAACTTGACAGGGCAACACACCTCTAAAAACAGTGATAAACCTAAAGCTCTGGCGTATGACTGGAACCTAAAAGAGGGAGTAGACATATGTAAGCGATGAAGCAGAGACAATTAGCTGCCAATATCAAAGTATTCCAGGCAAAGAACAATCAACTGCAAAAACCTCCAGCTTTTCCTGTTTGAAGTCTCAGGTTACCTGAATTCCTGAGTTTATGGAATTGTGAATATTGAGCCACAACAAAACAACCCAGAACATCTGGATTTCAGCAGCTGAGACTTCCCTGCTGAAGAAACAGGTAACAGTTATGGATCCTACCAATGTCCAGCAACAGAGAGGAGCAAGAACATTCCCACAGTAAAGGGCATTCAAGCCAGGTCAGGACTGTGACCTGCTGAGCAACCTAAGGCAGACTTTTCCTCTGCAGGGTGCCATCAAGTATGTCTCCACCTTATTAAAATGTCACTCTCTTCCCTTCTGCCACTATTGACTGAAAGCTGGCATATAAAAAGGCTGTCTTCCCTTGACAGATAGAGCTGTGGGAGGAACGAGGACGCTGTCATCCTCAGCAACAAAGAGGGAATTGGAGCCACCTGATGCTACCTTTTTATTTCCACCTAATCCATCTCCTCCTTTTACTCTCTCCTCCCATACCATCTCCAACCAACAATGATGCTTCTGAGCAGATCAGATCTCAGATGTCTCACACCAGATCAGTTTATACCATACAAAAAGCTGAGCTCTAGCTTCCTTCAGAGCGCTGGCAAACGCTAAGCCTGACAAAGCCTGGAAACCCAGAAACCCAGGTTTAGAGAAAGGGCTGGTTTCTGGGTAAGTGAGCTGTGAAAATGCAAACTGAGATCAGCATGTGGTATCAGAACCCTGGATTCTGACATGGGCTTAGAGTGCTTTCAGAAAAAGTAAATGTTCATTTCAGAGACACCTAGTGTGCCAGTTTTTTCCCCAGGACTTTTATTCTTTGCACAAAGGCAATATATGATCACGTTGTACAGATGTCTGGTCAGCAACACCCTAAGAAATGAACTCAAAATTACGTGGGATATAGTGCATTTCAAACAAAATATACAGTGATAAAGTTTTCTACATAACTTACTATTAATTTTATGGATATTTTGAATAAAAATATCTTCCAACATAAAAATATGAAAAGTTCATTTATTTCCATAGGCAACCTCATTCACAGTACAAAGTGATATGAATTTCTCCAAACTGTCACTGTACCTTTTACATAGGTTTTTAAGTAACTGATCTAAAAGTTGAGACAAGAATAAATTTGGTTTTGAAGAGCTGCCCAATAAACCGGATATACACTAATGCCATGCTATGACAGTTATAATTATGAATCACAGCTGACACTACAGTAACATCACTTGAGAAATCTCATGAGAATTTTAATGTTTTACAATCAAAACAGAAAACTGCCACTAGTACAGAGACTAAGATTCGACAGATAAACAAGTATTAAATATTTTGCACAAGGCCTGAGTTCACTATAACACATTTTGATTTACAACTTCATCTCAGAAATCTGTACAGCAGTTACAACTATTTCAGAGAACTTAAAGATAATACAACTTCAAGGGCTTATTTGTTCTGTTGATACAAGTGTGAGGCCTGGAAGGCAAGAGGATTTGGTGTATGAATCCAAGGTTTTACTGCCTTGTGTCATTTTCTTGGAAAGCAGTCAAAACCTAATGGAAAGTTAGGTACAAGGCAGGACCTCACCTGAAAATCAGCTAACTCATCTGAAATTCTCCAGATAGGTTTCCTCACAGCTATTCCAAAGTTCACAATGAGTATACAAAATGCAGCATATCTCTTAACAAAGAACAAAAAAGGGCCACATATACAACAAGGTTTTTTTTCTGTACTCTCCCTCCCTCTATTTCTTTCATTGGAAATGGCACAAATCAGCGATGTCCCACCCATCCCCATTAAAAACTCCTACTTAATAAACAAAGGTCACTCTTTAAAGTCCAAAAACTTCACCTGCAATGAGAGACCCAGTCTTCATAAACTTACGTTTTAAAAACTTCCTTTTCTGCTCAAGTCCTGTAGATGTAGGCAGACTAAGCATGTAAATTTATGACAGACAACAAAAGTATCATATAATTATTAGCCGGTAAGGAAGCCTTGTGGAATTTGATTCAAATCTAACTTCTCATTTTATATTTGCTCTTTTGGTGCAACTAAACCAAAAAATCTAAAATCCTGTAATCTATATACACATTTACTTATCTATCTACAGATACAGATAACATTATACAGGGATTGTAACAGAAAACATAACGCACATTTTTCTTGCTTTCAGAGGCCATTGGGGTGATTCTTAAAGTCCCACACAAGTGTGAGAGAGGTGTTGCTAGAAAGACAAAACTTAACAGAACAGGAAAGTTTTAAATAATAAAGCTTGAAATGCTGTGCACTTACCCATCCAAAAATTCAGCCTTTTGCTTGGGGTACTCAGCAACTGTGCAGACCCAAAACATTTCTAATTCACAACACCACTGAGAGAGGAAGACACAGTACCTTCATTAAAACAAACAAGGGTATTCTACACACGTTCCCAGTAAAATGTCTCTCCCCATCTCACACATAATTGGTGGACTCCTTTACCTTTCAAGAGTCCTCTGGTACTGCTGCCCTCCGGCATAAGCAGGTTCCACAGGCTGTTCTGTGCCTTATTCATGACACTTGTGTGACTAAAAGGAACAGAAATTGTGCTCCCTCCTCCATCTCTGAAATGACACGTCATTTCACCCCCCATTTCTCCCCTCTGGAAAGAGGCAGACCTCCTAAGCTAATCTGTCACCCAGTGGTTTCAAGGCTCCTCTCCATCAGCCACAGCAGAGGTGGTTTTTCAAGCCTCTTTAATATAAACCTTCCTTCTAGCAGGATTAATTTGTTTTCTGAGATTGAGTTTTCAGAGAATGCTCCAGACTTCCATACTTAAAACCAAATGGAGCCAACAGTTCCAATACAGAAAGGACTGCTGTCTTGGTGCAAAAGCATTCATTTAGCACACACCAGAGCAACCAAAGGGCAACTGATGTTTGTCATTAAGATGTGCAGCTATTTCCGCTTCTCCTCATTTCTCCTTCTGTAGTAAACGTAACAGAGATAAATCAACCAAGAATAGCAACTTACTCCCTTCTCTTTACCCTTCCTTTACAAATGAATGGGAAGCAAGCCAGGTGGGCTGGGCAGTTCAGCCCAGACCCTGCTCTAATCTCCCTGTGGAAGGAAGATCTGCTGGCAGTGGGTGCAGAGGGTGGAGGCTGTAAGGTGATGATATAACCTGCCAGGCTTCCACATTTTTTCCTTTATGCTGAATACAAAGGGCAGAAATTTTGTGTAATTTACAGTACTGTTCAAGGCATTGTAGTAACTTACTTTATATCAGGTGACTTTTTCAGTAACAGAATTTGCAATTTCTAAGCAGACACCAATTTCAAACCTGTTCTCTCTTATGTTTTGCATTAGGGCTAGACCTGCCTCTGCGTCAGGCCAAGCTAGATGTAACACTGCTGGCCAAGTCCAGAAACAAAAGGCCCCTGGAATGCCCACATTTTGTAACACTGTCCCTCCCTCCTACTCTTTCCCAACAACAACTTGGGTGGGAAGGCCAACTGTTGCTCTCAACAAGGGTATTCACTCTGGCCATGACATGAGTCTTCCAGCCTCTTGCAGGGCCTCAGAACGATGACTTGTAAGTGGAAAAGAACAACTGGACAAGGCTTCCTAAAGAAAAACTAATGCAGCAGGAGACGAGTGTCACATGGCCTCGGTGACTTACCTCTTGCAACTCCTCCTTCCTTTAAGTTAAGAAGGAGTAATTAGAGAACTTTGCATACACCCCGCTTCCTGACCCACTAAACAGGAAGCATCTACAGGGAAGAGGGATTTGAGCCTCTCAATTTAACTGAAGTTATTTTTAGTTTTTTAGTTTTAAATAACTGGAAAAATTTCTTGTCATTTTCATAAGCACCCTTTTCAGTTTTCTTTGTTGTTACTCTTCTACTCTGGTCATTCTGAAAATTGCAGCAAACGAGAAATCAAAATTATGTGCTCAAGTAGAAAAAAAAAATTCATATTACTTGAGCCAGATAAAGGTGTTATTCCATCACATTACCAATGCACAGAAGATTGTCTCTTCAATTGAACTTGTAGATTTTTTTTTTTTTTACTTTGTTCTTACAAAATAGATTGTATCCTTAGATAGCCCATGCCAAAAGTACATACTCCAAACGCCACCATTTAGGAGGTCTAGTATATAAAAGCAGATCCATTTTTTTTTCAGTTAGTTTTCCTTCCAATAGGTTAAATTAAAATCCAGGTCTGAAAACCCCCAGTCCAGGGGGATCCGTGACTGAAACCCCCAATCAGGACACTGACATTTAAGACTGCCTTTACCACAGATGTATTAATTTAATACATTGTAGAGTCCTAAGAGATGTTATTTTAAATACAAACTTATTTTCCAAATAATTTAGAGGAATACAGATTCAAGTAATTCTTCAAAGGCTTGCCTTAAGTTACCCTAACCAAGCGTAGCTTTCAAAAGTTGACATAAAAGAAGACATTAGTGTGATTGAGAGTATAAAGTACTAGTAATCATAAAGGAATGTAAATGGTTTAACAGTTCTAGTATTGTACTTCAGTTTACACAGATATCTTAACGTAACCTACAATGTTTATCATGAATATTAACAGCACACAAGCATCACAATGTATTAGGTATTGTTTTCTAAACCACAATTTCACTGGTCCCAGGTATTTTAAAATAAAAGGACTAAGGCAGCAGCTATCATACATAAACAATTCTTTAAGAAATACGCTTAATGCTATTACCGCTTAGAACTGTGGAAATATAACAAAATACAAGTCACATTTACAGCATAAGGCCCTTTGGTTTCTTAAGCAGCAAATGAAAGAACAATTTCTTCAGTGAAAGGCTTTGAAAAATAAAGCATGTAGGCTTCCCATAAAAAAGGTAACTAGTTCCTTCCTTCTCAAAATAGCCAGCTATAGTCTTCAAAATATTATGTAAGAAAGCTCCTGAAATTCCTAGGAAAGAAGTTAAAACCCAACAGTAGTATCTGACAGAGCAGAGGTTCTATCATGGGCAAGCTGAACATACACCTTCTGGGAAGTACAAGAAACTACTGTTTGGTTTTCTGGAGAGCTTTATTAAATTTGGAGTAATACAATAAAAAGGATCTGAAATACCTGTGTATTTACCATACATTCTAGAGCTTACAAATCCATATTTGAGAACTCCCTTCACATTCACCTCTTTGTCACAGGGACTTGAGTTAAAATGAAAATGAAATAGTTTATTCTAGTCAAGGCAATTTACGGCAGTCTGCTTTTCACACAATAATGTGCAACTTGTACGAGGCAATCCTTTTTCAGCTTCCCGACGGAGCCAAAAATCAATGAAGTAATTCAAGATGTTTCTGTGTAACTAAATGGTGAGTGTTTAGTTAAACAAAACTGTGTAATTACACAGCTGGGGCAGTAAACATCAGAATTTTACAGAGAACATTCTTTTCAGGAGGTTCCATAGCTACTCACACGCTTTTTTCCATGCCAGTTAGAAGCAGTATCGAATTAGCCAAAACACTGGAATATATAATAAACATGATCAAGTCTCCACATGTATTTAAAAGTCCTGCTTAAATGGTATGTTGCTCTTGTTATGGGGCTGATAACAAAGACCTGGCATTATAAAACAGATTGTAAACCAGCATGACCATTGGAGCAGTGTTCTTACTCTGTCCCAAACTCACACAACATTTTAAAACAACTTCTTATGCCTCCTGAATCTTGCTTGTAGTTTACTACCACATTAATTTTAATTATCTTATCTTAGTGCTATTACCCCCTCAGCATTTTTAGTGAATTTAAGAAAGAAAATTTTGTAGGAAATTTCACAGGAGTTGCTTGAGTACATTTCTGGAAAATTCTTAAATACTTAGCTGCTTCTGTTTCGACTGAATATATGCATCCTACCTTCGGTGCTCTGATGGTCGGTAAAGAGACAGGAAATCTTTAGCGTGTAAGAGATGACTTTGCACTTACGCAATTCCACAGCAGTACCAGGTGAATGCAAAATCAGCCTTTTTTTCCAGTGCAAAAGTCTTTGCTGGGCTGAAAGTTTCCAAGTCATGCTTTTATTAATCAAAAACCAGACGTTAATCAGCTTACCCATGATCTGAATTTCATCATCTTTGAAAAGAGACGACACAACATTTTACCCAAAAAGATCTTTTAAGTCATTACTAGCTGAGCTGCTGTTTGTCATTGTGTTTGCTGGTTGTGCAAAGTTCTGAGGAGCAAAGAAAGGATTACCCTGTATACCAAAGCCAGGCTGTCCTATCACGTTCATCTGAGGTCCCAGGACTGAACTGCTCGTGCCTGGGGACCCTTGTGGGGGCACAAACTGATTAACCCACTGGTTTGTTTTCTGTTGAGCCAACTGTTTCATACTAACTTTGGGTTTTTGAGGACCAAAAAGATTATCTAAAGCAGACATATCTGGGGGTCTGTTTTGTTGTGTCAGTGGAGAGATGGCAGATGCAGCATTCATAGGACTGTAATTTGGCATACTGGCAGTTGGTACAATGTTCATCTTGGCTGTTCCTGTTGCGCTTGGACCACTGAAGAAATTCTGAGTGGTGGGACCAGCTCCCATACTGAATCCAGCAGTCTGAAAACCCATATTAGTATTTAGTCCATTTGTCATGTTCCTCTTCGTGTTGTCAACAGGTGATGAAAATCCCATTCCAACACCCATAGGAGGGACAGAAGAGAAGCTGCTTGAAGATGCAACATTAACTTTGTTGACAGAATGGCAAGTCAATGATGACATATTATCTATCAAGGTATCTGTCAAGTCTTTTGTCTGCAAAACACATAAAATGCCGTTAAATGCTTTTCCTGTATAAACACACTCTAGCAACAGTCTATCATTGCTCCTGCAGAAGTAGCATTCATTTTTCAGAATTCTGAATTTGCTGCATGGAATTGGGCATGAAATGTAATTACACACAAGAGCAATTATTTTTGTTCTTTGCTAATTAGAACTAATTGTTATGTAATTTTAATTAGACAACTGAGACTATATATGAGGTACTACTGTGACATTTACTTGCATGCCCTGTTCCTATCCCCAAGCCCTTTATGTATGTAGTTAATAAACTCTTCAGAGCAAAACTTCTTTTAGTATGTGCTTTTTCCTTATCTAGAATGGCCTCCCAATAATAATTATTCCTTTGGAAACTTCTCCCATTTAAAAAGTGGGAAATATTGCTAATGATGCAAATGGAAGGTAGATTAAAATTTATTTTAGTTTTTCTCAGCTGTGCCATTGTACTACCAGTGAAAGCAAAGGTGACTCACAGGAGGGAAAAAAAAAGCTAAATGCATACAGCACTTGAAAGGAAAAGGCATCACAGCTCCAATGGACACAGTGCAGTACTTTGGTTTTTCTCACCTGCTTCACTGGAGGGGTTACTGCAGTTGCTTGTGGCTTCAGGGGTTGCTGGCTCTTCAGTTTCTGTGCTTGTTCTTGTTCTTTCGCTAACTTTTGCTTCTCTTCAAGTGTAAGTGATGCCTTTGAAATTTGCACAGAATAGTTAATCTCAGATTGAAATTTTTATTTCATAAATAGCACTGTTGTTTCAATAACATCTCCTAGAACAATAGATATTGTTTATATAAAAGAGAAAGTGGATAACCACAAAATCTATTATAACATTTACCATATTGCTAAAAAGTACTTAGAGTGAATCCAGTATTAAAAGTAACATAATGAGAAATAAAGAGGTATCGTAACAAAACCACTTTAGCTTTGTCTTCTTAATGTTGGGCATAAGAAATTCAGTTCTGGTTTGTTATATGGCTACCTACTGGCACTTGATATAAAACTACAAGTGACCATGGAGTTGGAAAGGAAATTTTATTTTAAGATTGTTTATGAGGCTTTTCACGATTTTGACTCTTCTTTTGCAAATTATGAAGGATAAAATAATAAACTCATTCCCTCCTTGTCTAAAATTAGAGAGGATTCAGATAACTGAAGATGGAAACTGTAAAGTGAATAGATTTTGAGAATCCTTCATATAAATAATAGCATGAAAAGAATTTTACAAGTTTAATATTCTATGTTATGTCATGTTTTTTTACTTTGCTTCCTGTATTTATCCCCATATTGACTGTTTCACTTAACTTTGAATTGTACAGTAACTGTTAGTCTCTGCGACTACATGAAACTCTACATTTTATCTTCATCTCTGTTTGTAATTTCATCATAAAGTTTCCTATTTTAATTTTCATACCTAATTCTACTGTTGAAGTTTCAGTTTCGCTGAAATCTATACATAAGGCAAAAGAAAAAGACCAGCAACTTACAATCCTAACTGCTGCTTACCTTGTACAAAGCTATTTTCAAGGAAAGGCTTTCATAGAAATTCAAGGGTATGATTGAACATTTTTCAGCAGCCCTTCACATATGACAATGTAAGGTGCTGTGCTATACAAAAGCAGTTAATTTTTCTTTCAGAGCTTTAAGTATGGTAAATATTTACACAGACTCCTGTTACACAACCGTTTCAGCCTTGTATTAGACAGATGGATGTCACAGAATACCAAAGCAAAGTAACACACACCTTTTTCTGTTTTGATGACATCTCATTCTCTTTACTATCACATCCACTACTTAGAAGGTCCGTTCCACTAGTATTAAATACCTTGTCAATCTGTTTAAGTTCAAACAAACAAAACTTAGTTATTTGAAATGCTGTAATTTAAGGCAACATACATATTGACTAAATAATTTTAAATCTCAAATTTCTACATGTAAGTAACGTAATAAAATATTGTCGCTTACCTGATTACTTGTACTACTAGATCTTGCCTCTTCAGACACGCTCATTTGGTTAGCTATATCCAAAGATCTATATGGGGCAGAGTATAAATATTACAAAGAGATAACTTTGCAGTCACATCCACAACACTAATTCACCAATGCAGATTATGGTTCTGTATTTAAACAATACAAAAAGATTGCATTATGAGAGCACTGCCATTTTTAAAGAATGCACGTAGGACTGGAAATTGTTAATCATGGAAATTGTCAAGGTTTCCTAATGATCATTTCACATGGTCTCAGTTCCTTCTTTTGAATGGGTGACACAAACTTTGGGCAGCCCAAGTTAATTTGTCTCAGAAACCTCACCTCATATCAGATTCCACAAAATAGTTCTAAATGTCTTCAAATATCATGGCCTTCTAAAAGGCTACAATGATTTTGTTTCTCCAGCACGGTTTATGCTCTCAACAAGTACAGAAAAGCAAATTTGCATATAGAAGCAAGACAGAAACTATACTAGGGGAGCTTAGTATGAACTTTCACATGTAACAAATTAAAAATTATTGATGTAAAATAATGTGACTGAACTGTATAAAAATAAAGGATTTTACTTTATGAAACCACTAAGATCACAATATAATCATTCTAGGATTAATAAATCTTCTGACAACTGTGCCTATTTGAGGTAGTTCTCAATTACTGAACTAAAAATTACTTAAGATTTTTTATGACTATGGATAGAGTTTTCTCTCGTTTGCTAAAAAATTAACTCAAATTTGTCTCTGCTCACTTGTTCCTTCTCTAATGCAAACATAAACAAACACTTACTTCTGTTGCTCTTGCATGACATGAAGTTGCTCAAGTTTTGTTTTATGCTCTGCCTCCAATCTATTAAGCATATCTTTTATAACACAAATAAAAGAATTGAACTGGAAAAGAAATATGCAAGGCATTTGAATTTTGCAGTGATGTAATTCAGACATGTATAACTTAACAGGTAATACCCATAAAAATGTCAGATAAACTGCAGATTTTAAGTAATTTATAATCCACCTTCACTATCCTGCATTAGATACCCAACTATAAGCACAGTGTATACTGAAACAGTGAAAAATGTGTCACTAAAGAAAGGAAAAAAAGTGGGGCTGCTGCAGAGAAAAGCCCACAAATTAGTATTACCAGATTCATTTTCCAAAAAAATCCTATTAGGTACTGCATTTCCTAATATTTCATAGCAACATGATTGTGCGTCTACATTATCTGCAACATTTACAAACAAAAGAAAGGGAAGAAACATGAAGATTGTACGTGAGCTTTTAATCTGAACTGTAATTATGTCAGCAGCTAACTGCTTTTGCAGGACATCCGGAAGGTGATAGTATTCATTTTGACATTTTACACGAGATCAGCTAGATCCACTGAAAAATAAAAAGCTTTAAATGTGCAAATACAGAAATACTGGAAGATTTCATGGGTTTGTTTATTTGTTTTTACAACAGACAAAGACATACAGTAATGTAATTTTTTCTCTACAACAGTTTAAATAATAAATTTATTATTCTCTGCCAATTATCAAGTAAAAGCACGCAAAACGGTCACGTTCCTACCTGATTGAGATTAAGATTGTTCTCAATACTAAGAGGAATGAGATGGGGCAATACTCTTCCAGCAAGCTGTTCTTTGGTAATTCCCAGCTTCTTATGAGTAAACGTACATTTGTAAATTCCTGACACACAACATCAAAATAGTAAAAAATTGTTAAGTTTAGTAAACAATGTGACCAAACCCAAGTAGCACGCTCAAATATGTGTTCATCATCTGAATATCACTGGCTCTGTGTGCAAGCAGGGACAAACATGACCAAGAGAATCATAAAAGCTGAGTACTCATCCACCACTTAAGATCAGAACAAAAGTAGGTCCAAAGTATTATTTTGCAGCTGTGAAACCTGATATTGGTCAATGGATTGTTCTAGTCCATTACCTGAGAATTTGCATATTTGAACAGATCACGAGCAACAGAATTACCACAAACTCGCAATTTGCCACTGAGAATCTGCATTAACTAAGGATGTGTTCTCTCCTGGTACACTGAAGTGCCTAGGAGTAACTATCACATTGCTCTCTGCTCGCATTTTACAAGCACTCTTACCTAGAAGTCTGGGGCTAGGTTACCCATAGGATCAGAAACCACGCATAGTTTTTATCTGTTCTAAGCTCACTGAAGAAACAATACTGACAGACATGAGGGATCCAGTGTTAAGCCTACAAGTTCTGTAGTGTTTCTGACAGCAGGATTCCTCTGCTTAAACAGCCCAGCTCTGGTGGCAAACACCGAACATACTAGCATAAAAGAGGCAGCTTTCCTCACTTTCTACGGTTCGTATTAGAACAGAGCTGTCAGCTGGCCAGAGAAGGTATCACATGCAAGATGAAATGTATTATGAGTCAGAAATAAAAGGAGAAACCAGGTATATAACATTGATTTCAGCTCATCATTTCCAAATCAGGGTTCACTTTGTTGTCAGTGAGAAAAATGGTCACTGTCTTCCAGACTTGGCCACGCAGTCACACCTCCTTCTTGGCAGCGACTCTGGTGATCTGGTCTCCGTGAGCCCATCCATGTTATTAAAATCACACATCCTGAGGTAGGTGAACACCAGAGTGGCACTAGAAAAGCACAGCTGGGGGCAAGGCCTACCCTTCCAGAAGTAACAGGCCACCATGTTTCGTTAGCTGTTTTGTGAAACCTCATCCAGTCTATGCTCCATTGCAGGGCAAAGGCAGCATTGTGTGCTTCAAGTCCAAAATAAATGAGTCTACCAAAACCTGCGCTGAAGAGCAGCAGACTTGTATGCAATAGTTTATAGCACAAAAAATTATTTAAGCACAAAAGAGGAGAAAGTTGAAAGTTTTAATTACCTAAAATTCCCATTAGCACTGCAGGTTCCTTGGATGGAATTTGTTGTAGAAAAGGTAAAATATCATCAAGCACAAACCATTTATCCAAGTACTCCAAAATCTTTCCTAAGCACACCAGTGAGTTTACCCGGACCTGTGAAGTATGACAAGAATTAAACAAACCCTTTACTACATTTTTGCCTGAGGGAAAAAAAAAACACCTATACAAAACTCAGATGAAAATAGATGCTGCTGAAACTACAACCTCCATACCTGAAAATTCAAGACAAGTAAAAAACCCCACCCTTTTGTGTCATGAAAGGAAAATATATATAGGTACACACTTCTCTCAAAACCCTGGCTTTTCTGCAGAACAAACACTATTTACATATATTATTCTGGAACGCACTTCAACAATTTTTACAGTATTGTTGACGTAAGTTGTTAACAAATTTTAAAATTGTTTGAGTAAAAAAAGGAAATGGTGCTTTTGCATTTGTGAAAAGTAAAAAAAAAAATATCAAAAGGAAATCAGGGCACACTGCTGGACTTTTTCTTTAAAGACACAACAACAGAAAAGCCAAAGTAATTAAAAGGTAACAACATTTTCAGAGGACTGAGAAAGAGATAAAAATGTTGATGATACTTACAGCAAGAGAAGAAGTTTGCAAACATGCATTTTTAATTCTTGGAATTAAGGAATTTTTCATTGATGGGTAATCTATTAAATTGGCAAATGTGGGAATTATGTTTAGGCAAAGCTCCTATAAAAAACAAAAAAAACTGCATAGGTTTAAAAGGAAACGTGTGTTTATTATAAAATTTGTACTAATATTATTCAAGATCAAAATTAGTTTAAAATATCTTTTTGAGCTTTCCTTTTATGGAGATATTTAAAGAAATATCATGTTCAACTACACTGACCTTAATCTATATGACTCACATAAAACCAGCTAGAATAATGAAGTGTCATGAACCTTAGAAAAGCATCAAGAACCATAGAAAGGTAGAGAAAGCATAAACAGAAAAATTAAAATACGGAAACATAAAAATGTCACAAGAATGTATGATTTTACAGTGAATCAGATCTTCTAAGGTAACTGTCCGCACACATGTTCTTATCACAGGGACCTCAGAATAAGCCACCCCTCACTGACTGGTAAGAGCAGGCATCCCTGCAGAGTTCTGCAGCACAGGCAATGTATTATAAATGCACATCCTACCTCGTGCTATAGTGGCTAGTAAGAAATTAGGGTAAGAGTATTAAAACAACACTCAAATGGATGCTCCCTGGAAAATAAAGGAACTACATTTTATTTTACTGAAATAAAATTCCTTCAATAAAACATTAAACTCTTTCAACATACAGAGATAATACACAGCTGTATTTTTATTTTCCAAGTAAACAAACACAGTGGTATACAAAAAGTTGGCATATCAGGTTAATGAAAAAAAAAAAGAAAAAGGAGTTTTAAATAAAGGCTGCAATTACAGTACCTGGATCTGAATTGAAGGTGCTTCCAAGGCTCTATAAACCATTGGTAGAACACTGTTCTTTATTTCATCCGGTGGAGTTTTGGTTAGAAGCAAGTCCATTTTTTGCAGGAAGATCAGCAAGATCTATTAAAAGACAATTCAGAAGCCAAAAGTTTTAAATCCAGAAACACACACTTACAATTTAAAGTGTGTTGTATTGTATCAGAAAAACTTCGGAAGTTTTCTTGTAACTCAGTAAATTTGATCACTTACCATGTTGCTTGCCTGAAGGCATGGAAGACAAAAAACACTTTGACATATTACTGCATTTTAAAAACAGCAAATACAAATCAAACAAAATATTCATGTTCTAAACTAATACTTCTGAAATAAGAAATCATAATGGCTAAGGAAAGCTCTTTTGCTAAAATCCACACAGAAAAAATATTTATATGCACCTCACTATTGAAAAAGCTAAACTTTCAAAGAACTTATGGCTCAAATACTGTCCTCAAAGTATTTGATTGGAACTCCACATATAAAAGCTGCATTCCATCAGTATCTAGAATCAATATAGGGACACAATGAAAAGAATATTACAGCTACTGTATGGACACAAAACAGCTTCATTCTATTTCATGTGGAAATTGTATAGCATAAATTAAAAAATCCCAAACAAAAAAAATCACATGATGTTAACCTAAAAAGCAACACTAGAACAGCACATCTACACAGTGGGATTCACCTTGCTTAGGTGCAGCTGCTATTCCAAGTCACTCATCCTGACACAGTCTCAACAGCGTGAGCTACATAACTAGTAAGACTCATGTCTTACCTCGGACAGGTAAGGCAATTTGCTACGGCTGACACTGACTATCCACTGATATCTAAACTCCTTTCAGAAAACAGGTTAGACTAGATGGATAAATTGTGGTGGATGGCAGGTATCACATTCATAATAATAAAAAGCCAAGTATTTAATAGGAAAATGTTTCAATTTTAAGTCAAAAATAATGTAGGAATCAGTGCTTGTATGTCAAATAAGCGAAGCATCAGTGTAGAAACAAAAGTGTACCAAGACCACATACAAATTTCCCCTTTTGTTTGCTTCCTTTGCAGAGAAGAAAAATAAATTCTTTTAAACTGCAGCTAATGTGTACTTTCTTATTGTATATTTATAATCACCTAAGCTGTACACACACAAACTCATTCATTCATTCCATGAATGCTGATTCTGAGGCAGCATCCCCAAATTTGGCAGAATTAGGGTAAGATGGGCAAGATCAGTTTTAATGTTGCATTTTATAATTATTCTTTAATGAAATTTTTTTATTTGTCCTAAACTTGGCTTTTTGAAACATCCGTGTACTTATTAACACTGTTCTTCTCTTGTCTAGCAACCCTGTAATACTGTGGCATGAGGGTTTCTGTTAGCCAAATGTGTATTTTTGGAGAAGGATCATTTGATTGTTTTTGCAAATGTGAAAAGGACATAAAGGAAACCTGTTATGTAGCAACAAGAAAAGCTTCTTTAAAATAAGAACCAGATGTTTGAACATATAACAGACTACTTTTAAGTTAAACATTGTACAGTGCAGTCAGATTTCACAGCTGTTTTCCACTTGCTTGCTATCAATGCCTTTCAACTAAGATGACATAATGCTGCATTGGTTTTGGTATCTCTGTCTACCTGTCTTTAACTAGAATGTAGTTCATGTTGTTGCAATGAACTGCTTTTATTTTTATCTTTCTAAGATCATATTTGATGCTTTGTATCTATTTAAGTAGAAACTAAGATGTCATGGTCACGGATTCAAACACATTACGCAATAAGTAAGCAGCACCAGTTGCACTCTATAAACAATAACGCTAAAGATGTGCTTCACGCATTAATAGAATCCAGTGCTTATCAGGGTACGCTCTGGTGTACTGAATCAGAATATGAACTCACAGTACATCATATGCTAGCTCTCTATGGATTCCCCTAGATATAAAATTAAGGGTTTGTCTACACCGGAAAGTCATGTCAGAGTAAGCTAGGATGGTAATTTACCGCACACCGGTTACTACTCCATGCCAACTCCAAGAGTATGATAAGTAGTTGAACGAAATATTCCATTTTCCTAGTATAAATTCCCTCACACAAAGATATAGTGAACACTGGACAACAATTTCTTCATACAGAATTACAGGAGCCTCCCTATTATACATCCACTTCCTAATTCAAGTACCCTATAAAACAGGCCTCATATAAATAAATCTACAGGATCTTGAGAGCGCTTGGAAGAAACAGACACCTTTGCTGTGTGCTCCTCTTCATGAGTTACAAACACAGAGGATCTGGATGGTTTTGTCTTGCACAAAGACAGTCAGTCCTGGAATTCTGTCCTCTGGCACTCTGAACCTTGCTATTTTTTTTCCCTTGATTCCTAGGTCAGGTTTCCAGAGTTAATATACCAGATGACTTGAACAAACTTTGCCATACTAAAAAGACCATCGAGATAATAGCAGAATAAGCCGTCTAGTACTCAGCGTGCACTAAAAATGTCAACATAAGAATTTAATATGCAGTACCTGGAAAGGTACAGAAAAACTTCACAAAGCTCACTCTTTATGAGCTGACCTCAAGTCTTTATTTTGCTTCCCTCATTCCTCAAGAAATGATACAGCTTTTGTGCTCATTATGCTTCAGATATAACTGAGACAAACTTTTTGCCATGGTGAAGACTGTCTCACAAATCTGATGTTAAAGGTAGCAAAACATAATGTTACCTTTTAGGATGAAACAGCACACTTAGGATGTTCACTGGCTTTTGGTCTGTTAGATATTTAATTCTTTCAAGACAACAAGAAAGCTAAAATAAAGCCCCAATGTACCAAAAGTAAAGAACATTAAGTAGTTCTAATTTTCCAAGGTATTCTCAGCTACACAATTATCCCCTTTGCCCCCTCCCCAGTATAATGAGAGTTCTCCAATCTGGTTTTCTGCAGCCCAGAAATAAAAGGTCTACTTGTTCATTCCTGTTCACCCTGCCCCTCAAGTGCTCTGCAGAGAACTAACAGCATCCAGCAGTAAAAGGTGAGCTAGAAGGAACGTGCAGCTGCATTTTATCTGTGGAGGCACAATGCCTAACAGTGACAGAATTCTCAGGAATCATCATGCACATGGGGTTGACAGAAAGATGCAAGAGTTTTGCTCCTTTACAGTAATGATAGTATCTCACCACTCTTATGCACACAAACCAACAGAAAAAAGCACGTTTTACTTACACATTTGTCAACTAAAATGAAACAAAATTCACAAATTTGTGCACAGCCCTCAGATAAGAACTATTTTATTAACACCAATAAACAGCTTAAGAGAGTATCAGTTACAACTTTTCCACCTCATGATCCCAATGGATATAAGGAAAAATAAAATCATAGGTTCAGCTATTGGTAGACTACATGCTCAGATCGGCTAAAGAAGTGATAAAATGCTTACAAATACAACCAACAACCAGCCAAAAATAAGAATTGAGTGGTAAATTAAATGCTTCCTTTTTTTCTTTTTTTTTTTTTGGCTAATCTCATCTCATCTATAAATGCAAATATACCCTCAGAAAACCCATCTCAAAAAGCAGGGGGAGAGGCTTTGTGAATTTCCTCGAAAACATCTATTTTGTATGGATCAAGACTGAGTGTTTGGATAACTACAGAGCAGGTTAGGCAATCTGTGTGAAGCTGGAAAACGGCAACAGAATAATTAGTCATTTCTCAGGTTAAAAACCACCAAAAAGTGTAATCTGAACAATATTAACATACCTGGATTGGTTCTTGCTGCTTAAAAACTGGACCAAGATCAGGCAGAATGAGCCTGATGTATTCTTCTTTGGTGCATTCCTCAGCAATTAGGAGAACGTTAGGCAAAACAAAGGGTACCATATCAGGGTTCACAAATTCAGAAGTCAAGCAAGGCAAAATTCGCTGAATTATGACACGCTAAAAGAAAAAAACAAGCACACATCACACTGCACTGCATTGCAGTAAGATACCATTGTGCCAGCTCAACAGCTATTGTATTTACCTAATATTTACAAAAAAGTTGGCAGTCAATTTTCAGTTTTGAACTCTTATTTCCACAGTATACTCTAGCTCATTTACACTATGTTTGCACTCAAAACATAACTGGAGACTAAAACAACTGTGAAGGTCAACAAAAAGCAATTAGCTGTACAGAAAATAGAGCTCTTTGTCACATATGTGAATTATGAAAACATTATTCTATATGCTTTCTTAAAAAAGACCCTAAAAAGAAAATGGGTCCTTAGAAATGACCCTATCACCCTCTCAAAATAATCAGCTTTTCAGTACCCCATCACTCACTGAACAAACACATAATCCTACCATATGTCCCTGTAAAACTTTAGGTACATTCCTGAAATTGGGATTCTGCTGACAAAATACATATTTATGCTGTGGATGTCTACAGTAGAGTTAGACATCCTTAAATGCTTTTAGTGTCAATAAAGAGAAATACACAGTTCAAGGGCACAGTCTCTTTCCTCATAAAATATACTTTCAGCACAGAAAAAAAAAAAAAGAATGCCTTAAAGATGATTAGGTCAGCCAGGGGCTGTCTAAAGTTAGAAGAAATACATCTCATCTATTTCCAAATTCCCATCTATTTCCAAATTCAAAGCATCATAGATTTCTATCAAAGGAAAAAATTACTAAATTAAGGAGAGAGTATTAAACATGAAGTCTGAATTTTGCAGTGTGTAGTTCAAAACAGAATTACAAATAAAGACATTTAATGCAATGGTTAAGAAGCTCAGCTGCTCTATTATGTATTAAACTAATACTATTTTTCTGTCGCAGATGTATTATGCCTTATATAAATTAAAGAATACCACTAAAGGAAAAGGAGCCAGTCTAGACATAGTGTCTAACACTACACAGGAGGACTCCAATGACAGGCATTTGCCTTTGAGGTTTCCGAGCACTGCTAGCACAAGAAAGCACTGAGTCTGTCGAGGGAAGGAAGCTCTGCATCATTCAGCATTAAAGTAGTGCCTTGCTATGAAAAAACTTGAAGCAATCTTACTGGAAGAAAAGGTGGCAAGATGACTTCAAAGAGCTATGATAGCACCTGGAAACAAAGGGAAAGCCTTGGAAGTGGAGAGGAGACAACTCCCTTTCGAAGTGGGATGAACTACTAGAAGACATGCAAATGATGGTTCCTTACACATACTCGTAGCGCAATTTGCCATTTCCCTTTTAAATATTTATTGATAGCTGAGGCGTATTTCCTCATCATTTATTTTCTAATCTCCCCTTCTTTCCTACTACTCTGTTCTGACAGTCTCAAGGCAGTCTATTATGGTACAGTGCTACACAAAGCCCAGCATTCCCAGATTCAGAGTGTTAACAGATGCTCACATATTTTAAAACTATTTCAAGACGTCATACAGACATACCTTAGGTAGCTTTGGCAGAACCTTTGGTAGCCCTTTAAAAAACTGTGATTTCTGAAGGTTATCCCTTTGAAATAATGAATCGAAATACTGAAGCGTCATTGCTCCTACATCATCGAAGAATGGTATCTGAAAATAAGATTAAAAGCTCGTGATCTGGAGGGAGACAACATTGACAGTTACAAGGATTCCATAATATAATCATTCATTTACCTTCTCAGTGCACTATAGTAAACCTTTGCAATGACGTGCCTGCGATTAACAAAGTACGTTTTTACATACTAAGAGTATAACATTCACAGATAAACCTTGATTATTAAGACAGAATTTTCCTAGCATTTTAAAGAAACCCATGCATGTTATGTGTATCTAACTTAACTTACTGTATATGAAATAATGTTTTGCCTACAGAAAACAGAATGAAAAGTAAAATCCTTGATTAAAAGTTCTTCTAGGAATAATTATGCTATTTAATGTTACAACAAAGGATTACTTACTAGGCCATCCAGATCTGGCTACCACCCTTGGAAACTTACAATGAATCAACAAGCATTAATATGAAATAAATGGGTAAATATATAAATTTCTCTCCAATGTTCAGACCCTCTTGCAAATCCAGCCCACTATAATTTCTCACATGACTTCCTATGTTTGCATTACTTCAGCAAAGAGGGCACAAGCCTTTTTAGGTATTGTATAACAGGCTTATAAAGATGACACCAAAAAAATGGTGGGGGCTCATCTATAGTTGTGGTAGATAATTAATACTGATAGAGCTGATTCATCATTAATGAAAGATTGATAAAAATACATGATGATAACAAGATTGCTTATATAAAAATCCATCCCCAAATATTCAGCTTTCAGTTAGCAGATGAACGAAAGGAGTAGAAGAGTGTCTATCCCAGACGTATATGGATTGGAATGAAAATTTCTGCATGCAAAAACTTGCATTGGTAAGATTCCTCCCTCCTGCTAGCTCTCTGTTTTAGGGATGGATATACCAAAACTCACAGGCTTGCAACAGTTAAAGACAAAGCACAGTCTCTCAGACTAGAAACTTATTTTCAGTTGAAAAATATGTGCAAAAAGAAAGGCTATGAAAGCATTTATTGAAGCTTTGTTGTAATGCAGAAGAGGAGCTGATAAGAGTAAGGCAATAAAGAAGTAAATAATCTATCAGCAGAGAGTTGAAGCTAGTCTGCACTGTGGACTTAAATTCTGTCTTCCAGAACACACACCAGAAGGGATGTGACCATGGAATTCTACACAGGTTAACATACACCAGTTAAAACTAGCCAGGTAAACTTGCCCATGTCAAGCTCCATGTTAGCTCATGTCATGCTGGCCATAACAAACTGCTTTTAGAACTAAAGCTGAAATAACTCTACCCTACAATTCAGTCTGCAGTGCAGACATGGTAAAAGAGACTCTAAAACCATACTGCTTAATGTAACCATTTACAGATTTGTTTGTTGTGGTCCTTCAGACAAGTGAGTTGAAACCTGAGTAATGTTTGGCAATTTCCTCACTTGTATCTTTCAGCATATATGTTGGCAGAACCATTACCTGTTTCCCCTCCCTTCTTCACCCACTCTTTCTTCCAACTGTTGAAACACTGACCTCTCTCTGCATACAATATTGTTATATAACAGGAAAAGAAGACAATTGTTTAGCTAAGCAAATCTATAGGCAGGAACTTGAAAGGCCATCAGATCTGAGAATATATGAGACAAAGGAAGAATCATGCTTTTAAGTTCTACTTGAAGACAGAAAAGTGGAGGAAGAGTTGGTCAAATTAAAACTTATATTATCCTACTTGCAATTAATTTTTGCTTCATTATGACACATAAACCTGAATATATTTTAAGCTATTCTTCTGCATATTTAAGAACAGATCAAAAATCATAAACCAAAAGTTAATCCTTTTATTGCCCTTTATCATTTTATGGCTTTAAAATCCTTCCAATCCACTACTAAACACCGATTTTTAAAAAAACATAGCATAGAAAATGCTTCCAACTGTATTGGAAAGCAACAAAATAGTGTTAAATTGAATGATTATTCTAAATTGTGTCTTAGAAATCACTCCTTATTAATGATGGCCAACATAAGGACAACTTTTGGTATCAACTAACATAATCACTTCTAAATTATTTTAAAAATACTTAACAGTCCAAGCTAAATTATTAACAGGAAAACACTTTAGAATAACTCTATTGTTTCTACAAATCAAACACGGTTTTCCCCTTTCCTACGCCTACCGTATTTTCTGTGAACTGACCTTTGTCATTTGGTCTGCGTCTGGTCTGACTGCTGGAGCTACATTTAGGAGCAGCTTTACGTGTTCACGCACCTCCTCTGGTATATTCTGAAGACTGCTGGAGCTTAAACGGCTCAGCTGTGAAAGTAATTTAAGCACATTCACCATGAGGTCAGAAAATCCCACATATAACTATTCTGAATACAGGGTAGGGCTGTACTTTGTACCCTTCAGAGTTTCTCTACCCATGCCTTTGATATACCTCCCTTCTCCCCTTTTATAATCCATTTGATTCTGATCTTTTATAGTCTTCTTTCTGTCTCGCAACAGCCTACCTGGTCCCGGTCACATTTCCCTATTTCCAACTTCTCGTGTTGAGGTTATCGGAGAACACAAACCCAGTATTTTTAAACAGGTACATGTTATTATCTGAGGTGCTGCCTACAGACATTAAAATACAGTACACACAGCCAAGGCAACGGGCACCCGAAGAATTTACGCCAAAGGAACTTGCATATGAATGTACACCAAGTCAGCTGGTCCAAGCAACTGTGTTCTGTTAATATTCATAGTTCACCAGGAGTGTGAAACAGCTGATCGCTAAGTAGATACCAAATGCAATGTCAAGTGATCAAATCACTCTAAACTCAGCTCCAGGTCATTCTCTGCCTTGTGTTTCACACTGTTCACCCCAACAGGTAAAGTACTTGTTCCACAAGACCAGCATTCAACAGGTTTATAAAGAAATCAGGTAAAAAATGAAATTTGTAGTTTGTAAAGTTGGTATGTCTAACCTCCAGATTTCTATTTGCCATATTTTGCTAGAATTCTTTTTTCTTGTTATAAAGATGGCATGCACAGTAACATACCATTATCAGATTGTTAATGTTGAGGCACTGGTATTGAGTTCTAAATATTTAGATCTATTTTAAAACAGTCACTTTTCAAATATGAAAATCAATTAATAATAGTCACAAATAGAACAAATACCTGATCCAGCTGCCTGCTAAAGCTTTTATAAATATCCTGCTTGTTGACCTCAAAAATTGGTTTCCCTTTATTAAACACTGCATACATAACAGCTCCTAGAGAGTACATGTCACTGGCTGTCTCACAGCTCACAGACAGAATATATTCCGGTGCCAGATATTCAGGATTTGGAAGACACAAGGATGGCAGGTTTGGATCCCATTCCTTACAAGGGAACTTCGGCTACAAGAGAAGTAAAAGAAAGTACATTTATTAGGGATCTTTAAAGAACTTGTAAGATAAGAAACTCGTGCAGCAAAACCTAATTACTTCCCTCAAATTCAATTATGAATGAAACAGAAACAGGGTAAGGCAAAACTGTTAAGAATCTGTCTCTGTAGCACAGAGTGGATTAGCTGATGCAGTTAAGTCTGAATATAACAATTGTGAAGTGTAATGTAAAATCGAAACATTGCTGTAAGAGGGAAACGTGAACTATGATGGGAATTTCATTTTAGGGGGTAGCAACCAGGCACTGAGTGAATACAACAGATGAAATTAGGTAGCTCTGCATGTCATCCAACATGCAGGTGAGCAGCAGTGGTACAGACTTCAGACTCTGTCTGAAACCAGCGCTAGTCTATTTTGACTCCACTGAGACAACTCAGGTTCTTTCTGTGATGACCAAAGGCACCTCAATCCAGACCTGTGCCATATGTTCACACTTCCTGCCAACAAAATACAGAGGTGAACGTTAAATGATTCTGTATTGAAATGCAAGGCCTTGAAACTGGTTTCAGACAAAGATCTGAATTTCAAATGTAATGATGATAAAGATTCATTATTACCTCCTGTTCAGACGGATTTGTTGACTGGATACAAAAATCAAAGCCCATAATTTTCCATGCTCCACTCTTATTCAAAATTATGTTTTCAGGAGTAATATTTCCATGGACCATTTTCACACTGCTATGCAGAAATGACAAGCCTTCAGAAACCTGTTAATAAAGAATTATTGTATCAGGTTAAATATTTCCTCAAATATCCTGTGAGACATTTACAAAAATCACGTTCCTGTGGTCACACTTACATTGGTAAGTTAACTAAGAAGCAATTTTTCACAACTATTTTAGGCTATGTCTTAAAAACTATGTATGAAGAAAATTAAACACACATGGCTAATCAGATTACTGATGTTTATTAACTATCGCAGAATAAGAACAAAAATGTTTTTCAAAGCTGAACAACATATTCACCAAATAAAACCTGGGAGCTACTGTTCCTCCACAAAAGGTAAGAAAAAAAGAAGATTCATACATGGGAGAGACACCTGTAGCATAGATGTATAGCACAGACATATGGAAAATAAAAATTAATTTTATTTTGGATTTTCCATGTCAGAACAAGCAAAAACAGTAACAACTTAGAGCCTCCAGTGTCCATCCTCTCTTAGACTTAGAGTGATCGGAGCACTATCATCTCTCACTTCCCAATTATCTGATTTACTATAGGCAGACAAAACTTTGGCAGTTTACAAACTTTATAAAACAATCTTTAATCCTAAAACCACATGAAAATTGTAAGGACAACCTGTGTCATACCTGAAGCAAACCATATTTCGTCTCCACATCATAAAGTTTGTATTCTTTAATGTCAGATGGTAAAGGAGAAGGTAGGTTTTCCCAGCTGCCAAGAACATTAGCTAAACTTGCACAGACTGGTTCTGTACAAAATGCCAAGCAATCCCTGTATAGGAAATACATAAAAACATTTCCTGTAAATAAATGTAATAAATCTCTTGACTGTGAATAAAGAACCATACAAACACCATATTACACATTACCAGAACACTTGGGGCTACCTAAAACCCATGTTTTATTTCAGGTTTTGAATTCTTACAAGTAATATTATACTAAAAAGAAATATATGAATATTTGAAATATTCAAAAAATACTAGAATTAAGTTATTTTATTCTCTAACATTCACATACATCACTAATGATGCATACAATGCTTCATAAGAAGTTTTAACAAAACAATGCAAAACACAAATATGCTTGTTGTATGAACTGCAGTTTGTGTGAGAAATGACTGCTTTCTAAATTATTTTATCTGTTGTTTTCTTCATGAAAAACTACAGGTCTTGTTTATGCATTTTTCCATCAAGAGTGTTTGAAAAGCACAGATGAAGCAAACTTCTGCACATAAAGTGTACTAGCTGTAATATTGTGCTTCAGAATTTAAAATTTCGAAGTCCTAAAAACAATGTATGTCTCAGCTTCCCAAACTTCATGTAACAGACAGAGTCATTCTTTATATCCACATTCTTCATACTGGTCTGCACAGTGCTGGAGGCCCTGGACAGTCACTGCACCTCACTTGTGAATAGTTTTAAAGTTTCTTTGGAGGAAGCATTACATGGACCGTAGGACACACACCTGCTTTACAGATGAGTAATTCATGAGAACACTGAATATTGCATCAGTATGAACACAGAAAATTGAGAGTGAGTAGCAGTAATAAAGCTATATTTTTTAATATAAAGTTATAGGCAAGAAGACAGAAGTCCAACTTTTTGTTCGTTCCATAAAAACATCACAGAAGACAGAATGCCTCAGCATGAATCTACCACATAGTTTTTATGCACCTCAATAATTAACAAGCTTGCTCTTTGAAGTAAACTAAGGCTGATGAAACATGCAAACCTCTTCTTATTAATCCAGATTTTAGCTTTACTGTGGTTTTATCTACTTCCTTCCTGAAGGAAAAACAAGTGAAAATTAAAATACCATTGAATCATAAGTGACAGCCAACCTGACAGAAGTTCTTTGCTTGGTTTCTTCCCTACCATTCTGTTAACACCATTCTGTTCATGCTTCTATTCAACACAACTAGGGCTATAAAACTAGTTTCTGTAGTAATCACAAGGAAGAATCAGAGTACAGAAAGACAAATCTGACTTTCAATCTGACCTCATTTCACCACAGAGCTTATACATTTAGTTATGGTTAAGGCACAGATGATAGAAAACACCAAGGGAGCAGTTATTCAGTGGTTTTCATAACATAAACTCTCTGATTCCTGTTGTTTTGAAGGAATAAAAAGCTGGCTGTTTATTTTTCACTTTAGAAGCCCATTAAATAAGGACCCAAACCAGAGTAATGGAAGGATGGGGCAAATCTAATTAAAGCAATTGAATATTGCAGAAGCTGACATCTGCCATGCAGTGTGGTTTCTTTAACAGTTCCCTGAGTAATATCAAAATGAAATTCAGAGCAACATAATAGATAGAAAACAAGTTAAAAATAAAAGTGATGCCCAAAATGCATACTGTTTGGGAAAAACTGCAACAGATGGAATGTCTAGTAAACCAAGTATCTGTGACTCTTCACACTACTACTATTTTTAATCTCTAGTAATGACATTATGAGTGAACTTCTGATTTGGGTTTTTTATTCTTTTCTCCAGTAACAAGTTAAATATAGAAGAATATTGCTCATCTGTGCTGTTACTGTAATACATGACCAGTCGCAAGTAAATGTATTAAGTATTTAGTAGAAATAAAGAGCTAAGAGGTATTCATTATATAAATGCATGTTAAAATGTATACATCCTAATATTTACAATACATATTTATATTAAAGTTAATTATATCTAATACCAATAATCTGAAGCAGAAACATTCTATTAATAGTGGAAAAGCTACCTATACACTAAGGTTAGAAAAGTATGGCTTTTCTTTCTGTATCTACTTCAGCTGTGCAGGTACACCAAGTACCCCTTTTCTCCACAAAGGGGCAAGAAAGGATGACTTGCAAGCAGTTCAACAAAACCGTATGTTACTATGGAGACACAAAAAAAGACCAGGTACAGTCTAGTCAGAAGGGGCCCGTGACACGTTTCTTCAAGAATAAGCACTCTGGAAAGACCTGCAATTCTAAAGAGATCTTACAGCATACTTGCACAACGTTACACACACAAACATTCCAAGCAAACTCTTCTTTTGTGAACCTCTTCCAAAAACCATTACATCAGTTTTTGGCACAGCAAGCAACCGGACAGGTTTTGTGCTACTGGTGTTTCTACCGGGAGTTGAGCGTGCTGAGCATGGATAGATGAACAACTGCAGCAAAGCACAGGGCACTACTAAAAAGTCGTGAACAAGAACTCTGACATAACTACACTGCTAATTTTACTCAACAGGCTTAAATTCTTTACAAGGACAACAACGAAGATTTCTTAACACTCCAAGGCATGAATCTCAGCCTTTCTTCTGAAGTGCAGAATTCAGGGAAAAAATAATTACAGATGCAGTTGCTGAGCCAACTGAAATACTGTGATAATTTTAGGAAGAAGCCAGGCTTCTTCCCCAGAATACTCTGGGATTCTCTTGTATACACTAATGACTGACATGACTCTTGGCTATTTAGCATGTAATAGTTTATTTACTGTTGTAGAGTACTGAGAGCTGTCTTCAATTACCTAATTAATCTTCCTTAGGCTTTCATGAGGGGCATACTGAACCACAGGGGCAATGACAGCTTTGAACCCTTCTTAATATGAAACGTGTTTAGTACTGGAGGAAAGATACATATGAATATGCAAGTGTCATTTAATCCCAGAAATCTTTCCCCAAGTAGGCATCACAAAGATGAAGCAGCATTCCTACAGTATTCTCAGCTCCTGGAAGGCAGTACTTTTGGAAAAATGCAGGTTAACAGACACAATCAAAAATATACAAGTTTGAAAGGTAATGTACATGAACCTTTATTAGGCTACCATTTAGAAAAACTACTTTGGAAAAAAAAATAAAACCTTCATGATCTTCCTCAATAGGAAGAGGATCAGCTTTCTATTTAAACATAAAGCCTTCATTTTATTTGTTAGGTTTCAGTGTGCTGTTATCACTACAGCTGAACAATAAATCTGTAAGTCTATCCCATTACTATGCCTAGTGACCAGCCTTACACAAATCAAATGAGTACTACAAAAACAGAGTTTTGTCTACCTCAACTGGCATTTGAGGACCTTTTACACACATAAGTGAGCACAACACATACAATTTACCAAAAATCTCCAATCCCACATGCACGAGGTACATCTCGTAAAGGGAACAAATGTATTAACAACCTTTTGAAAGAAAACAATTTTTAAGAGAGTTCTTTAAAAGTCAAATTAATTGAACTACCAAATTTTCATGCTGTAAGGGTCATGTGCAGCCTTATAGCTGCAACTGGACTAAGATCATGCAATAGATTATTAATTAGATTCACTAGATTCACAGCAGAAATAGATCCTACGGCTGAAGGTGGGGTGAATACCAGTCTCACATGAGTAAATGCATTAAACCTGAACCTCATCAGATCTATCTGTTGAATGTTCCAGATATTTTACGTCCAATAACAAAACAATGATTAAGAAAGTCCGTTCAACTTTAATACGGCTTACCTGGATTCTTCCAATGGATGTTGAACAGTAAGTAGTCGAGGGTGTCGAAGCCTGGTTAGCTGCTGAACACCTCGTTTTAAAGAATCAATAATCTGATCCTTTTCAAATTTTTGATACTTGTCTATTAGCTTCTTATCAAAGACAAAAACAGCCACTTCCTAGAAAGAAGCAACAAAATTCATTCAGTATATAACATAGTCAAAAAAACAGCCTATACACAATTATATACACACAGGCACACATTTTTTTAATCCTACCAATGCAATAAGTATTTCAAGATATCTATATATATGTACATATTGTCCTTACCCTGTCCCAGTCATAAGCACACAGGTTACTGTGCATAACCTCTGGAATATATATTTTAAGGGTTAAGGTACTACTGCTTCTTATCTTACAAACAGTAATAGGTAAACTGTAACCACTATCTACACAGTGACAAATCAGCAGATCCACAGGACAGAAATCAGCTTGATTTTATGCAGATGAAAGCATTTATATCGACTATGAACAACTGAAATATTCTGAGTGTACATGCATTTACTTGGTGCTTTATTAAGCCACACCCTGTCTCAGCATTCTGCTCCAAACCAGTATGATCTATATTAAACTAGTCATTCATAAAAGATCATTTATAGTCACAGTAATCAATTAATTTGATCAGACGATTCACATGATAAAACATTAAAGAATTTTATAATGCCTAAACATGTATAAAAAGAAGTCCCAGAAATGTGGTAGATGTTAAAAACAGAGAAAATGGTTCTTCCAACCAATCTCTGCAAATGGGAGTGGAAGAAAATTAAGAAATTTATATGACACGGAAATTACAGAGATAGATGTGAAATCAAAAATTAGATTACATCACCATCCTGGAAGCCGTTAAAGAGAAATACATCAACTGGAAAATAAAAAGGAATTAAAAGGTTTATCATGGAACAGAGACTTACTTATACTTCTGCAACAGTGTTATGAATAACAATAAAGGTTAGAAAGCAGTGGAAAATAATACGAAAACACAGTTTTCAGTCCGAAGAGGAAGTCTATGCTCTTTTACTGCACATTTTAGAACCATTATTCTAGTGAAAATCTCATAGGAACAATTACGTTATTGATTTTTAAAAAAAGACTTATAGAAATAGGCGACACAAAACAAGAAATTTGTCCAATACACAAAAAATTGGTTTATGTTTTACAGTGGGTACCTGTTTCATTCAGCCATTAGCAGGTGAATATCTATAACTCAACTAAGTACACTTCCTGCTTCTACCCATACCAGCTCCCTGCTCCAACCCATAGGTGTGATGGATCCAACATTAACATTGACACAAGGCAGGGAAGAACCAGTGACAGGGAATGGAAGATATACACTGTACAGACTACTTAAAAAAATACACATTTTCCAAAGTGTGAATATATTAAGCAATATGTGGCCAGTAACAAAATTTCAAACTAATACAGCACTTCTATTTAATGACAAGGCAAAAGAATCAGGAAGTGAATATTTAAATCAGACAGTATGGGACATCAGCAATGGTTTGAATATTTTACGATGGCTACAAGTATGTTCTGTTGGTGCTTGCTGCATTACTGCATGGTTTGTTTGAAGTTTGACAGAACTTTTACATATCCAAAATTAGCTCATATGTAAGTATGTATAGGAATTGTAGTATTCTAGGTATGAAAACGATTGCTATCACATTGATTTTGTAGATTTAGTTATTGAGGAGTGTCAAGAATCAAAATAATTTGAGCTGTGTGACAACTGCTTTCAATACTTTCATTTTCATGTAACACGTCTGATGCAAGAAGAAAGCATACAGCTATCTCTGCTCATGGACACTAACATTTGCATGTGTTCTGATACTAACAATTCAAAATATGGTATTCTGAAATTCAATTCCATAATCAACACTGATTTTTATATACAGAATGACATACCATCATATAGTACTTTAACCCCTGTCAGTCACCAGATACTATTGTACAGAAGAATGAAGAGACAGCTGAGTCACGGGCCATAGGACACACTCTCGATGCACAAAAATTACCGAAACCATGTAGTGCATCTGGAAACGTTTTAAAGTATTCATTGTTTTATGCAGGGGTCCCTGTCAAATTCTGACCATGATCACACTATTTCTGTTTTTCCTATTGTGTTTTACAAGAACTGATACTCAATCCCAAAAGGGAGGGCTATTACTGTAGCTGGTAGGGATTTTATTTCCTGTATTTTTGCTGAGACAAAAGCCTGCAAAGGCTTAAATAGTTACTATTGCTTTCCACAGAAAGCTCGAAGGGAGCTTCACCTTCATTTGTTTCATTTCACAGGTTTGAAGGAAGAGTATCTTCCTCCTGCAGATGACTCCTTGTCATTTGATTCTACTGCTGTGTCATAATTCCAACTTTGCGATACAAAAATAAATTTAACATAAAAAGCCTAAGATATATTAAGAAAATACAACTGCTCTCCACAAAGACAGTGAAAAAGTAGAGACAAAACAACCTTTACATTTAACAACACAAATTTTCACTCACTGTGTGATACACACCTTGCTCAACATGCTCATGTGTCAACAGAGTATACTGGTAATGCTACAACCTGGGTTAGGGTATGCACAAGTATGTATGTAGGGGACTAGACTGGCCACTTAAGAGATCAGACTTTAAATCTCAGTTCTAGTCATAAACATCAGACAGTCCACACCTTCTGTCTCACCGCCTGGCTCATGTTTATGCCAAGCGCTTTACTTCAATGCGGTGTCAGGTACAGCTCAGTGATGACACTGAGACAGCTGAATGTTAGGATGTGTACCCTGTAAATATTTGCCAGGATGAAGACCTTCAAGAAAACATATGTTGTTACTGCTAAGAATTCAGAATTTTTAACATGAATCACTGAAAAGATCACTGAGTTCTACAATGTCTTTGCTAAGGAATTAAATGTCACCTGTGCAAACAGGAGTAAGCATTGTCCACAACATGCCAGACACAGGACATGGTTTAACTGGGCTAGAGTCATATTAACACATCTAGAACACTTTTAGACACTGAAGAGAAAGGTGTAAACAAGTTCTTTTCAATCTTGTGTATTTCAGGGGAATCCTGTTGACCATTGTCCCACAGACCTTGTATTCACTAATATATCCCTTCATGAAGGTTTTTTATCCATGTAGTTTTAACCACTAAATGCACCAATTTCCTTTTTCCAGCTTCTTTGGGCAGTTTTCCTTTGTGCTGGGTCTGGCTGAGATGGAGTTTCATAGCACCCCATATGGTGCTGTGTTTTAGACTTGTGGCTAAAACTGCTGGTAACACACCAGTGTTTTGACTGTTGCTCAACAGTCCTTGCACAGGGTCAAGGCTTTCTCTTTTTCCCACTCCGTCCCCAAAGTGAGTAGGCTGTGGGTAGGCAGGAGACTGGGATGGGACATGGCTGGGACAACCCTAACTGGCCAAATGTCTATTCCATATCATATAACATCGTGCTTAGGGATACAAACCAGGGTAGAAGAAGGGGGTTTTTGGCTTCCAAAGTGGCTGTCGTTTGGAGACTAGCTTGAGCATCGGTCTGCCTGTGGGATGTGGTGAACAAGTTCCTTTGCTTTACTTGGTTTTCCCCCACTTTCTTCACCTATCAAACTATCCAGATCCTGACCTAAGAGTTTTCTTGCTTTTCTTCTTCTATTTTCTGCCCCCATCCTGCTGGGGATGGGGAAGTGAGTGAATAGCTGCGTGGGTACTTGGTTGCTAGTCAGGATCAACCCACCACATCCTGCAAGTCCATTTGCAATACTGCATTCCTTATGAAACACACGCTGACAGTTTTAAATACATGTCCTTATTTACCCACATAAACACCTTATAAACCACAGAGAATGGAAAAGTCCTGCTCCTATCTTAGCCAATGCTACTGCTGGAACAAAACAAAACAAAACAAACAACCAAAAAATAAAAGGGAGGGGGTGCGGGGGTGGGAAAGAGAGAGAGAGAAAAGTAATTCTTCCTAACGAGAAAAAGGTAACCCAGGCACATCACGCTTTCTCTCCTGCCCCCAAGAGGAAGGCAAGAATTTAGAAACACCCTGGGCCTGTGTGTTGAAAAAGATACACACAGAACTAGAAAGTATTTCTAAATTAAAGACTCTAGAAGCTGTGGAAATGTAATGATAATGGAATAGCAGTACCTCTTTATTTATCTCATTGCAAAGTGAGAAAGCATGTTAACAATACCTGTACAACATTCAAGCACTGTAGTGATGAATGCTGCAGAAACTCAAATCCTTCTGGGTTTCAATGACATTTTGAATAGTGTGGACTAATAATACCTGAGACTACACACAGAACAAGAAAGAAAGAAAATAACACACAAAATATTTAATAACTACAGTTCACCATCTATGCTGTGAAGTGAATGATGTAGTGCTCTCAGGGTAAAAAATAAAATGTGATAGTGTTAAGGACTAAGCCATGAACATAAAAGCAACGGAAATGTCAAAGTAAAAGTCAAAGCACTTGATTTTAGAAACTTTGCTTGTTTTCTTTTTCATTTTTGTTCTCTATTTTACCCATATGCACTCATGCATGTTTTTAATGAATAATCAAATGTAACTCAATATGCAAACACATGATGTTTTACCAAAGCCTCCGACTATGCCAAGGAAAACAGTCTCTGAACTAAAATACCGGAAAGCATTCCATTATTACTCTGGTCTTTTGCCAGAAACAGATTTTCCTCCAGCTTTTGGGGGGAGGGTTATATTGAGAAGCTTGCCAATGTTTTGTATAACTCTACTTTCCCATCCATTTCTTTCAGTCATAAGGTATACAACTGTTTCACTTTTTAAATAAATTAGCCTTGAAAATTTTAATAGTAGGAAGCTTTCATTTCAAAGCTGCTGTATGCACAGCCAAAACAACAAAAAGCTGACTTACCTATCATTAATATACTTAGTACTACCACAATAAAAGTTAAACACAGCTACAGGAGTCCTGAAGTTCAAACCATTATCTCCTTAATTCTGCTAGTTTTTATGAGCTGCCAACAAGAATTTTAAGTGACCTTACCCTATCTATGTCTTTATGACTGCACTTTCTAAGCAGAAAAAAGGAGAAGTGCCCTATTATGCCAGAACAAAGTGCATAAAGTCTAAGTTAAAAAAAACAAGATGAGCAGAAATACATACTGTAAAATTAGCAACATGTTACTTTGTGTATACATGTTTAACCAGAAAGACTCATAAATCCTTCAAACACACAGCAGCAAATCAGCTATCAAATAGAATGAGACAAACATATGCACACAGGTCTGTCAGGATGCTATTCAGTCACCTACAAAGCAAGGAAGACAAGACACATTAAAAAAACCCCAAACCAACCAACCAAATGTAAACATTTAGAAATTCAGGAAAACCAGAAGGCAAGAACCAGGCAGAACTCTGAAAAGAGGAATAAAATCATATATATCTACGGTCACTAGAGATGGAATATTTGTAACAGTCCAGTGACTTAAAATAGGAACCAAATTTTTCCATATTTGAAATCTTGACTTCAGCTGATCAACTTCTCTAAGACTGCTGACTTCCATTTATCCTGAGAACAAAGATTTCTGATCAGTTCTACCGCTGAAATGCAGTAGTAGTGTAACGCAGTCATTTTATCAGGCTACAATTACTTAAATTATTATTATTGTTGTAAAGCTACAATTAAATGGGCAATTAAGCCTTTACACCCTGCTTGTCTGATTACAATGCACATTTACTGTAAAAACCCCAAGTTCTTGTAGCTTCAAATTAGACAGACACACTTGCAATACAGCAAATACGTGCATTGCTTCTCAAAAGTGACTTCTGCCACTTGGAAAATAACAGCCAGCACCTCCATAGTGCCCATCCAACATTCAAAGGGCACGCGCCACAGAAATAAAAATGTTAAAGAACAGATACTGCAATGCAAACTGTTTGCATTGCCGCATAGTTTTATTTTGCAATGGCAAACTGAATGTTGATGTGATGTTACCTAACTCGCAATATTAATAATGAATAGTAATTGCGTGTCAAATCACCAGCCATCTGAAATTCCCTGCAGTACAACTGCTCCTGTGTTTTTAATGACTACTGATTTCACAAAAATGTACAGATGTTAGTTGGGGTACAGAGATACTGCAGGATCACGTGTGCTAACACCTGAACTAAAACTCTGCAGTGGTCAGAACACACAGTCAAAGTTTGAAAAATGTGATTGACAGGAAGCAAGTTACATACATTCTGTCGACTAGGCAGTAAAAGAAACTTGCTATAACCCTCCAGACCTTAAAGCTAGAAAAGCTACAGGTTAAATACTTAGCGGGCACAGAGACTGTATAAAACCTATCAAAACTACCATACTTTCAGTGTTACCACTCCTTTGTATTGTTAAGACGAAAAAAAATCCCCGTTGGTACACTGGGTAAATTCACTATATGTGTAGTTCTGCAACAGCTAGGCAGATGCTTCAGAATACAGCAGAAGTATCTGCTTAACATTATCCAGATTCTGTCACAATTAAATATTCTCCACAGACTATTTATTCTGCACAGTGTATTTCTTCTGTATTTGTTACAGTTTATTTTCCTACCATCTAACAGATTGTATATATGTTTTCCAAACTTACTCCTTTGTGTCCGTTAATTTTGGGTACACCTGTAGCAAGGTGATTCATTGTCTGCGTGACTTCACATCACTTCAGCATCAAGCTTAACTGAAGGCCGTAACTTACTAACACTTCTATTTACTCATTGAAAATTCTATTTCCTCTCCAAATTTGAAAAAAGACTTTTCACATTTCTCCAGTACAACAAAATAATATCCTATAATAACAAGTTCTTAAACTCTGTTTCGGTCAAACCTTCTTCTAAGGTCACAATCCCACTTTCATTTACACATGTGACTTCAAGTGAGTCAAAAGTTTATATACTAGTAGTTTAAGACCTAATACTTTAAGGAAACTAAAAGGGAACAATACTGATCTTTAAGGAGCACAGGGAAGGCACAACTCACCTCCTCCACAAACACCTCCTCTATGCCATGCCTTCCTGTTACTGTATCTCATGACTCAACACTTCTAACCCCTCAGTTTCTCTATGGCAGCTGAGCAAAATCTACAGTCTCTTTTGCTGAGAACAAATGATGGCATACTTCACAATTATGTTAAACTGTAAAAAGCCAGTACTGCTGCCAGAAAAAAGATGCGAAGTGAAACAAATTGAGGAACCGATCCATGTTAAAACAAACTCCTTCCTTCTTGTCTGATCACTTTTAACTCAAGATTAATTCTTGATCTTGGTGCACAACTGTATACTATAAATGCAGAACCACTTCTTTCTCCTGCAGTGAAGGATTAAAGCAATTATCACCTATGTAGCTGAGACTATTATATTTAAATAATGTTAAGTTGTTTCATTTTACTTAAAGTACTACCCTTAGTCTGCCCAGTTGGATTTTGTTTTTAAATGCCACTTACCCACTGCTACCTATCAGTCTGTTATCTAATGCTTGTAAACTTAGGTCTTTACTTGACAACTCACCTGTTTTGTTGACTTTTTAGTTCCATTGAATATCTTCCAAGCAAGACCATTACCACCACTGGCAATATGTCGGCCAACATCGAATTCCCTGGTAACAGGATTTCCCATGACTGCACTGGTGACATCAGCCGTTACCTTTGTAACGGTACTCTTCAATTTATTCAGCATGGACTCCATTGTGTCAGCTGTACACCAACGTACTATCCTACAAAGACAAGGAAAAAAAAAGCTTCAGTCCTCTCACAATTTCAATTGACATAAGACACATGTTGAAAACTCTAACATTAGAAGATATCTAACCAAGGATGCAATAGGATATAGGAGCAACACACAAGAAGGATACTGAAATGTAATTCCAGGGCTTTAGAGTTATACATATTCACACTGCATACACATTATCCGTGTATGCGTGCCTGGGGATTATATGTCATTGCTTCAACTCTTCTTCCAAAACCTATGTGTTGATCATTGTTCTTTAGATCTAACAAAGCAATTAAGGACTACAAAATTCAACCATTTCTTGAAAACAGGTGATTGAATGAAGCAGAGAATCTGTAAACTGTCGCCATGAATGGAAAGGTTCACACCTTGTATACCAGTATCAATCAACAGAGAGAAACAAAACCTGCAGTAAACCAGGCTCCTTTAATTCCAATGCTTATGGAACTCAACGTTTTCTGAAGGGAAGGGTGACTTAAGATCCCAGACCAGCAAAAGAATAGATGTGTATTATGCAGAAGGAAGTTAAAAAATGTGTTCTTTCCTAAACTGTGCCTGTCAAAATACAAGCTCAAAATTCAGTATTTTACCCATCACACTGCTGACATTATTATTTGTATGACCTAAGTATTAATGAGCTGATCAGCTGTTGCAGAGGAAGGAAACAAGAATCCATCTTTTTATGCTGTATTTTAACAAAATTGTAAAAGGAAGCTTTTTACATCTACCTTTCAAATGTGACAGTGAAAAGACTGTGGCAGCTTACAATTTAGTTCATCTTCCCCTGCAGTGTGTACTTCCACAGTTTTCTAAACTGTCATAATTAGTGCCAAAAAAATTTGACTTGCCTATTCTGCCAGACAGAAGTTCTGCAGCCTAGGTCCCATTTATACAATTGTGTCTCTGATAATGGATAAACAAGAAACAATGAAGACAGGAAAGAAACAGTGGGGGGAAAAATAGACATCCATCTCCCCTCTTGGTGTGAGCAAAGACAAGGAAAGAATGCAAGAAGAAATTATTTCCTGGACTCAGTATGATGTGGTATATTCAAAAGTAACATTTAAGAATATGTCTTCATATTCTCTTTCAACTAAGGTGGAAAGAGTACTAATTTCTTCAACCTACAGTAAAAGAAACTTAAGAAAGCACACCACCAAAATGCAGTGAAATCTGCAGAAATACTGTTTTCATTTATGGCTTTATTTGTCATATACTCAACTCATTGGCATATAATTTGCATAAAACTACTACTTTGAAAAATAGAGAATGTCATTCCTATTCAAATGGAAGAGAGAAGATTCTGTTGTGATGAAGACTATGTTTGCCAAGTCATGGTAACAAGAACAAAAGAAGCAGAAGGCACTAACAAATAAACCACTGAGCATTGGGACTAATCAGCCCCAATGTCCTTCTGATCTGACCTGAGGCGCTTGCTTGTACAAATGAAAGCTCTTCGCCCTGTATTACATACATTTATAAGGCAATATTCTGGTGTACATAGATCATCTGGGGTCTATTAATATATGCATTTATGCCACAGCTTCATCCACATTCAAGCCACAGGTGGAGTTCGTTTCCTTAGTCTCATAAAACCTGCAGCAACTTATTTTTGACACCTGTATACCTCACTCAAACCTGCCAGAAATCAACCACGCTGAAGTTATTTCTATGCCTGGTACTACAGACCTGATTCCATTAGAAATCAGGACAAATAACATGATTAGTATTAAATTGGAAAGACAGACCTGTTTTCTAAAAGAGGTAATAAACATACTAAATGAAACTTCCTAAAAAGTTATATGAATTACTGAACAATCCAGTGCAGTGTAGACGTGTGTAACAGTACTGACCCAGTCCCAGCACTCTGCACAGTGCTGGAAGCAACACAGCTATGCTACTCCACCCTGACTATTGTCACAGTTAGGGCCCACCTTCACTACCCTTCCACAGCGAGATGCAGAAATACACTAATGCTGTGGCTCCATAGGTGTTTCTCCAATTTCCATGTCACCTGAGTGACACAACTTTGTGCTACTAAATGAAGAACCTGACTAGGAGTTTTAAGAGAATATATTATAAAAAAGAAAAGTATCCAGGTGCACAGATCTCGATCTTGCAAATACTCAACTTTAAAATCAGAAACAGTGATTATGGCTTCAACGGGACTACTCAGAAGCAGAACTAGCTATGACTGTAAGCATGTTCAGGGTGGAGTTGGTCTTAATTAGGAGAACCGTGAGTTTTAGATATGAGCCACTGAGTCTGAATACAATGAGATAATCTTAAGAATAATCATGTCCTTGGTTGGTATGTATTAAGTGTTTTGTCAAAAGCATAGCTGGAAATAAATTACAGAATCATGGACTACCTTTATTAACTAATTTAATTACAGTATGTGACGTTTTATTGCAATACATTAATTTTACATTATGATTTGTGCATGCACGCAATTCTTAACTGAGCAGGCCAAGCCTAAACAGCTATTAGACACTGGCCAAATCCTGTATAAAGGGACTTTTCATTAACCTGATAGAGAGAAACAAAGATCATGGAGTATTCTGAATAGGACGTACTGGTATTTCCAGCTCACAGAGGTTTCATTCTGCAGCTATTCCATGGGGCAAACTCTATATGCTAAAGGACTATAAAATCAATCCTAATGAGTTTAACGTAACCACAAATCTAATTTATTGCTTCTTCAATCTCGTGCTTTTTGCATTGTTTCTTTCACTCTCAGCCATCACGCCTCTAGTTATCAATGCAACATACCCCCGTGTTACAATTATCAAAACTACAGCCATGCTTCGCAAACTTAATTGCAGAGCTAGCACGAAGAAAATGCACATTCATACACGTTCATGGTCAAATTCCTTTGTATAAATTTGAAAGAAAGGTTCTCCATACAGACAGTGGAAAAATGGTGCGGTATTGATTAAATCAGAAGGACTCTCTGCTGTGGGTGACAGACTAACTGCAGTGAGAAGCCTGGAAAAGCCACTAGGTGAGAATATTAACAACATTCCTGTGTCTGAAGGGTTAGGATTTAAAAAGCAAATCTGGCGAGTCCTGTCCAACCTGTTCCTCTCCAGCCTGACAGTATGCAAACTACTGATTAATTTAGCTAAGAGTAAGGAGTACTGAGAAACTCATTAAGCAGTTTGGATTTTAAGTTTACGTCCATCTAACACTCTAAATGTTTAGAAATCCTCATGTCAATTTTTGGACTGTAATTTAAAATACCGTATTCTGCTTTATAAAAGTGATTATTACCAACTTCAGTAAAAACTTAATATATGTCAACAGGAACAATGTACCTAGAAAATCCATGCCAAAAAAAAGAAGTATCTATTTTGGGTAGTATGTATAATATCACATATCATGATGATTTAACCATATCTGAACTGTGCAACTTCAGTTTTCAAGTGTATGAAAATTGGTTGTTCAGTTCTTTTAAGACTGAGCTACTATTTATAGAAAAATTAACAATGGGACAATAAAGCAAATGTCACCCACAATGAAACTTCCATCAAGTTAAAAGGTAATAAATGAGAAAAGTACAACATCTTAAGAGCTTTCAGAGAAGGAACACAGGACATTCAATAAACATTTAAGAACTTTGATTTCTTCCTGTATTGAACTTCATGGGTAATAATAATGCTACCAATACCAAGTCCACGAAAGCTAGCACTGATTCTGAAAAAGAATCCGGATGGTCAATGTGTTGTTTTCATCAATTTCCCATACAATTGGTAATGCTGTAGTACATCAGCAACAATGCACCAGCATGATAACGACCTAATCACCTGGAAAAGTAGCAAGCAACAGACAACACAGCAGTAAGAACTGTGGCAAAACATTCAAAACGTTTAAATAAAAGTAAATCCGAAATAAGGATTCCTCACCACTCTTTAATTCTCACTCATGTAAAACCACTGCACGATTTAAAACTTGTAATTCATCCCTGATCTAATTCAGGGCTTCATCGGGCGTACGGGCGCGGGTACCGGTGCATCATACACCCTGCCAGAGTTCTGACCCACAACAAGCTGGGATTCGCTCCTGCAAACCAAGGCAGCAGGCAGGTGCACGGGTACATCATGCCACCCAACCCAACCCCCATCCCACCGGCCTGACCCAAACGATGATGGATTCACAGAAGAGATAGGCTCTAGAACAACCGAGTCTCAGAAAAAGAGGGGAAAAAAAAGCCCCAAACCCCTCAAAAATCCAAACCCAAACATTTTTCGGCCACAACCAAGCTTTTGCATCCGTTACGGAAACAACAGGCGGATCCAACGCAATGATGCGCAAGGTGCAGCTGCCCTCTGAGCAAGTCACCTTCATGAATTTTATTCAGCATTTCGGTACCAAGCTGCACCTGAAAGCCTACCGAAGACTCCCGGAACGATATCCACGCTCGGGATCTGCCTGCCGCCTGCTGACAGGACAAACCTCATCTACATGCCGCACGACCCCCTGGATGGTCTCTTGCGGGCCAGTCCGCCAGGACCAAGTATTTACGGTTATTTCCAGCGAGAGCGGACTCGCACCGCTCGGCCGGGAAAGCCCCGGCAGCGGCGCGCACGACATCCCCTCCTTCCCCCTGCCCGAGGCCGGTGGCCGTGCTCGCTGTCCCGCGGGGCAGACGGGAGGCAGCGCGCCTGGGGCGGGCGGCGGCCGCAGCCAGAGGCCAACGGCGGTGAGCGGCGTTCGCGGGCTGGAGATCCGCCACCCGTCGGCTCCGGCAGCTCAACGCTGCCCGCCGGGCCCCCGCTCACACAACGATCGCGTCTCCAGGCCCCCCTTCCCCTCCAGCCCTCAGCACCGGGCTACCGGGACGCGAGCCCGCCGCCCCCACCTCCTGCAGAGCCAGCGGGCCCTGCCCGCCCCGCGCAGTGGCACTAGGCCACGGGCAGCCGCTCCTGCCCCGGGGCGCGGGGGACAGGCCTCTTACCTGAGCCCGCGGGAAGCCACCGGCGCAGCGCCCGGCTGCCCGTCGCCCTGTGGGCCCGGCGGGCCGCCTGTCACGCCAGCTCCGGCTCCGGCTCCGGCTCCGACCCCAGCTCGGCCCCAGCTACTCCATAGCGACAACCCCAGCGCCGGGGAGGGGGCGGCCGGAGCGCGCCTCACTTCCGCCCCGGCGGGGCGGTGCTGGGGCGGCGGCCGGGGGAGGCGGGGGAGGCGGGAAGTGATGCACTCCTTCCGTCGGCCGCGGTATGGCGGTTTATTTGACTCCGAGGTTCAGGAGGCTCCGGAGTCAGAGCGAGTTGGGGCCGCGGCGGAGGCGAGGTGAGAGACCCGTGTTCATCTCCCCTCTGCACCGGCTGTTTCTTCCGCGGCGGCCCCGCGTCCCGTCGCGGAGCAGGTTCTGAGGGGCTGCGGGCCGGCGGGAGCCGGCGCTGAGGGCAGCTGCCACACGGAGGACAGAGGAGCTTCCTCCGGCTGTGCCCCCAGCTGCCGTGGTCGGGGAGGCGCCGCTGGTAGGGCTGGGCCTGGAGCTGCGCCCGAGTGTTGAAGCGAAAGGTCGGGGCAGGTAGATTTCATGCGCTGGGAGCGGCGTGTGGAGGAGAAACGGGGCTGGAGGAGCGTCTTCCCTAGGTGAGGCTGAGGGCTGGGGCTGCTCAGCCCGGAGGAGAGAAGGCTCAGGGGGATCTCATCAGTGTCTACAAGTGCCTGAAGGGAGGGTGCCAGAGGACGGAGCCAGGCTCTTGGTGGTGCCCAGAGAGGTTGTGGACGCTCCGCCTTTGGCCACGTTCAGAAGCTGTCTGGGCACGGTCCTGAGTGACCAGCTCCGGGGGAGGTTGGTCCAGATGGACCCCAGACGTCCCGGCAAGCCTCAGCCGTTCTGTAATTCTGTAATGACTTAATGTGTATGTATACATATGTGTGATAACACTAATAACAAAAAAACCCATGCTCACTTGTTTTTAGTGTCTGTTCTCTTCTGTTGGCTCCACCCTAGTGAGTGTGAGTCAGCTTACAAGAAGGAGTGATTCCTGAAACATTAGCTTTCTCTTTCTTTGTAAAATTAAGCTGTTTTCTGTTGAATTTCTAAATATATCTATAATGTCACAGTGTAAAAATATTTCTTAAAATGTTGAAGCTTTATAAGCATCTGTAAAACATTCATATAACTATTTTGCAGATTGTGATGGTCCTTTTCAAGCAACTCAGCTGTGGAATAGTATTATACATGCTCTTCACAGTCAGGTGGAAATCAAAAGACGTAGACAGCATCTGAGAACATATAAAAACTGTTTCACTGGCTCAAATGCTGTTGATGTGGTACTGAGCCATCTTATGCAGAGCATGTACCTGAGCTGCAATGATATTTCTCGGCTGAAGGGAGTCCGTGTGTGCCAAGCGTTGATGGATCACAAGGTGTTTGAGCCAGTCGGAGCAAAACTTTACTTATTCAAGAATGAGAAAGAAATGGAGTTTGAAGACACAAACACTAGTCTCTATAAGTTTGTGAATAGCAATCTTACTCCTCCTCTTCCACGAAAGAGTAAAGACAATGAGAACTTGTCTCCCGAGCAAATCTGCAAACAGAAGACAAAAAGACGTTCTAAGTGAGTTACTCTGAACCAGTCTGACTTTCAAAAAAATACTAATTTATTTAAGTTAAGGTGGATTTAACTGTTGATGAAGTTGTGTCTGTCTAACCCAGATATTGGATAATTTTGAAAACTACGTGCCAATTTTGAGAAATGATACACCTAAATAGCAGATGGTACCTGATATTTCTTGGTAATGCTAAACTGCTTTGATCTGTCCTTTGTTATTTAGAATACAATCTCGCACAATAGCGTCATCACTCTGTTTTGCAATCAGTTCTGCTGAAATCTGAGAATTAGTATGAATGAGCTACTTGCTGGAACATGGTAAAAAAATTGGAACTAATAAACAGTATTTGGAATCGATATCCTTGCCTTCTCCACAAAGCAGATGTGGATGATTGGGTTTTGAGCAGCAGCATAGACCCCAGATACAATGAAGCCCTGAAGTCATGTTTTAATAGCAATTTAGAAAGTGACAGGAGGATAAATGTGTCCTCATCATACCTGTTATACATCTAATATGGTTTTTTTCCTCCCTAAGCAGACCAAAGTGTGAAACAACACTTTCAAACCCCGTAGCATTAGAAGCAGCCGATAAAAAGAGGGTAGAGGAGCTGCTTCAATCAATAAATGTTCACACATCTTTACCTCCAAAGATCATGGTTAATGAACCAACTCTTCTGCTTTCAAAAGGAGGTGAGGATGTAATTTTTCTTTTTAAGACATTGATTGTTCTTCAGTGTATCTACTTCGACTGAGTATCACATCTCTGTTCAACACTGCCCCTCAGAGCCCGAAGATTAACATGTCAGTAATGAAAAATGGGTAAACTGAAGGAAACAAAACAGGATTAAGTTTTTGCAGGATAGTGCTATTCTATTTATGCAAATACCTGTTCAGAAGGAAATAGATTTTAAGATTAAGTGCATCTGTATTACATGATTCCTGTGCTATTCACTTGTTTTTTCTTGTACATATTACTAATTAGAGTAGGTTATTACTAATTCTAATATGGGGGAGAGGGATGTTTTCTTTAAAGCTATAGCATTCCTGTGTTGATCCCTTCTTCCCCGATAAAGAAACTTTCACACTGTTTCCATGTTGTTACCTTGTTTTCTTTGAAGATTTAAAACATTCTTGAATGAGTGAAAACTAAGGTTAGTGTTTTACATGAGATCTTATTTCTGAGGGTGTGTGTTTGTTTGTTTATGGTATCAGTAATAGATGATGTCTGGAAACAGCAAACTCTGCTACGACTACTGCAGTTAATTGATGTTCCGCTTCTAGAAGATATCTTGGTGTCTTCAGTGAAGAGAAAACCAGACTGTTTTGGCAAAGAAGAGGACCTGATTATCTCAAATACTTTCCTGGACAGAGAGGTTACATGCAGCTTAAACTTGCCTGAGTAAGTTATACATCTATAAAATGGATTTGTTAATAAATGCTTTATTTTACTCTTGATCGAAGATTTGTGTGAAGTGAACTGAATAGATAATGTTACACTTCTATCTTTGCAGATAGGGGTGGCATTAATGTACTTTGACTTCTTTTCAGAAGTGGTAAGGGAACTCACAGCAATTATGTTTAGGATTCGACACTTGCAGATTTTAAGTATACGTTAAAACTTTAACCTAAAATGTTGAAAACACGCCGAGTTTCTAGACCAGACACTTCTCTCTCAAGTCTCTATAACAGATATTAGAAAAAGAAAAAAGTATTCTGAGGCTTTTTGTTAGTTTGTCAGTTCTGGTGGTGATGTTGTGAAAATATAGTCAATAAGGCATCTATTGTTAGCAACAGAAAAGAAGCTAATCCATAGCACTGTGGAATGATTATATCATGAGTACATAAAAATTAAGGTTGCTGTGTGTTGTCAGTCCTTTTCCTTAAATGTTCTCTGATTTTTGTAGTGTTGCTGTTGATGGCACAAGTGCAGATCTCTATCTTAGCATGTACTTACAATGCATATGGCGAGAGGTGTGTCCTTATGTATGTGTTAGTAATGCTTATTTTTGTCCAATCAATATAATCTTTATCTGTGTGACTGAGCTCCATCTGTGTACCTGAAGAGACTTTCTTACCGTTGTCATGTATTCTTGCTTTAGGCACAAGATCTTAGTATTTTTACATATGTTAGGAGTTTTGTATAAGCTAACGATAACTCCTGGTTCCGAGCTAGGGCTAGGTTTGTTTATTGATGGAGAGCATCTTAATTCCTGGCTTTTATTCCCAGAATAGCTTAATGAACACTGTTTCTTTTGAGCTTTGTACTTCTGTTGTACTTGATTGTTGGGTGGTTGGTGGGTTTATGCCTCTTCATCTCTCACAAGTGGTTCTCACCCTGTATTGTTCTGTATTAAGTGTCTCCAACGTTTGGGTCTTTGCTAATATATCAGATGAGTATAAAGAAAACTGAATGCTTGCTTCATCTCTTCATTCTATGGCTACTGATGTGGGCAGCTGGAGTAGCATCTTTGTAGACAGTATATTATTTAGGTCTGTCTTATAGGATGCCTGAGAAATGGAAAATTCCAGGGATGAAGAATAACCACCAGTATTACATGATGTTGCACACAGTGTGAAGTGAGGGGGAAGCATAACTTATGTCTCAAATTTCCTATCTTCAGTTTTCAAATAGTGTCATGTTATGCTTGAAATAATCAAATACCTGTTCTCCATGTAGGAGCTTAAAAACTGTCATCAAATTTGGCTTTATCCACCCTCTTTTATAAAGCTAGCTGGACTGCTTTCTGAATGTTTAACTCAAAGGTGTTTTCCCATTTAATTTTTCTTTAGAACTTCTATGTTATGGATGATAAAATTAGAGGCAGTGTTAATTGCACTGCTCATGAGATCATAACTAAAAGGAGTTTGTAATTTCATTTCTACTTTACTGTATTACTTAATTCATGCATCCAAGAGTTAGACAATCCTTGTCAGCCACAGTAGTTCTTGCCAAAATTCATGTTTATTTAGTTGTCCAGCGGCAAGTTCAGAATCTTTGTTTATGCTCTCCATGATAAAAATAAGATTCTGTGGATCTTAACTTGTGAGAAGATGAAAATATTATTTATTGATTCAGTTAAAATTATTTTATATCCAGAGTCAACCCCATGCCCCCCACAGATTTATAAGTCTAGATTTCTTCTGTACAAAGTGGTTGAGTTAGTGACTTTTTCCTCTGACCTTCCAGCCTCTTTGAATGGTGAGTTGTCCACCTGAATTTTAGGGGTTTCTGACATTTTTCTCTCCCTAGTTAAGTCATACAAGCAACAGATGCTTAAGAAAACTCATGGCTTCATTGCAGGTCATATAATAAACAGCTTCCATGGTCTTCTGGGATTTAAGTTCTTGTTATTTTTCTCTGGTTTTGAAGTAATTGTCATGTCTCTTCTCCAAAGATCTAGTCCCTTGCTTTTTCACTCTGGTCAGCCCTGGTGGGTTTCCATGGTGTGTGTTTGAGTCGTAGTGGGCTGGTGTTTGGTTTTAAATACTAGGTGAATCAGGCAAATGTCCTGGGGTCTGTGATAGTCTAGCATGATTGCAGCTTCTTTTGACCTGGGCATACTTCTGGTGTATTGCCTGTAGCACAGGAAACCCATGTAAGTTGCTTGTTTTGAGTTGGTCCTTGAACTACTATAGCGAAATAAACTATGTAAACTGCTTAATAAGCAAGAAGCTTAATGCACTGGTTCAAATGTGTGACTATACCTGCATGATTATTTCTATCTAATTTTCTTTAAAGCATTTTAAAGTAAGCACTAAAACAAACTTTTCCTTCTACAGGCTTGACCAATGGCTCTATGCTGCAATTGAATGCTTGGAGTATTTCCCAGACCAGTTCATAGTGATGGTTAGTCAGCAGTTACATCAAACTACTAACAAAGCAGGCAGTCTGAATACGTACAAGAAGATTCTTTTTGACACTATTATCAAGTATTATAGTCAAAAGAAGGACTCCCTTTTTGCCACTCAGGATGTCGATATTCATTCAGGAATTATAGAACTTATAGGTAAGAGCAACCTGGAGCAACAAATACAAGTGAAAGCTGTATAAAGGATGTAGTTTACTAGGCAGTAATTGACTGAATTGAAACACCATTTGCAATGCTGCTGCAGATGTGCTTTAATTTATGGGTTGGAAGGGGACGATTGAGGTCACTAGTCAGAGCGCCAGTTCAAGGCAAGGATAAGTTTCAAAGTTTGGCCAGGTTGCTTAAGGTCTGGTCCAGCTGAATTTTTAAAATCTTCAAGGGCAGAGATTCACCAACCTGTGTGGGTAACCTGTTTCAATATACAACTACTCTCTCGTGGTGGAAATTTAAATAAAAGTTATTTAAAATGCTGAAAGGGGAATGTGATTGGGGAAATCACAGCCTGAATCACAAAAAAAACCCCCACCCTCCTTACATATGCTTACAAGTAAAACAGAACGGTTTAACTTAAAGTATAGTATTAATCCACCCCTAAATAGGCCCTGTTACTACTTCAGTTCTGTAAGGTTTATGGAGTGTTACCAAAACTTTTGGTTTTTAGGGAACTATGGCAAGCTTACTGGCATTGGAGCACAGTTGGGCTGTGTAAACATTGGAGCTGAGCAGCAGATCCTGTGGGCAAAACCTCATGAGAATACACAAGGCAATATTTTTATCAGTAGTATTTTGCTAAGAAAAAAAAAATCAGATGAGAATAGAAGCCATGAAAAGGAACCTATTACAAAATTATATAGCCCATCCCCAAAAAAGAATGCTAATGTGGAATAGCTGGCCTGGCTACTGGTAACTTCTTCTAAACGTTCACTTCAATTTAAGATGTTACAGTTCATATATGCACTTCAAATACAAAACTGATATAAACCAGTATTATAGAACATTACTAAATTAGAAAATCAAAACAGCCAAAACTGTAGGCAGGGGAAAAGTGTTATAATTCTGCTGAATTACTCTAATGCCTTAGTTGCCTGTCAGTCTTTTCCTTATTTTCTGCTTGATCTAAACTATGTGACCTGTGAATGTCCAGGGCTATTCTGCTTTCTTATTCTTGCTTTTGTTTTGTCATCTTTTCCAACCTGAGTAAGACGATCTCGCAATGAGTTTCTAATGCTTTATTTCTTTTTGATGAAGTGGTAGCCATAATTTTATCATCAGGGGTTGGTTCTGCATTTGAATATGTTTGTCTGTGTTCCTGGGGCCTCAGCTGTGGCTCAGTTCATGCTAGATCACTGTTAGGAGATTGTGCTTAACTATTTTACAACCATTTAGCTCTCTAGCCCTATGGAATAGATTATGGTCATCAGTGTGTAACAACTTGGATTCTAATAATAATAATTTTCAAGTAGAATCCAGTTCAGAGAACAGCAGCACTTTGCCAAAATAAGGTTATGACTAGTTCAAGAGAGAGCTCAAACTAGCTATGAACATCTACATATTTAAAAATTTCAAACTAATACGAGAAGTGTATGGCTGAAGTGTATATATGGTTACAACTGTATTTCCTCAGCTGTTAAACAGTTGATTTAAGATGGCTGGTAATACAGATCTGTTGTGAAGGCAAGCGTGTTGCTGTCCTTGTTGCCTGTAAAATACACACTCCTAGAGTACTTACATTACAGATCAAGGCAGTGTTCAAACTAGCCATGTGGTTTATCGAACCTTTTTGCATTGGACCTTTTCCTACAGTCTTTTAAAATACCTCAGTAAAGCTTTAATCACAGATCAGAAACCTTTAATTTTTCTCTAGAAATGGTTTCACCTCCTGGCTTCGTAGCTACACTTTTTTACCCGTCTTGATTGTGTCCTTCAACAATTCTATTTCCTGCCTTTTTTTGTCTGCTCTTCTTTTGGAAAAGGGTCACTTGCTCTTTTGGTGCACTTTTTAAACAAAGATGGTTTCAAATGTCTTGCAGTACACCCCTGAAAGCCCTGGATTACTTCTTGCAAAATATAACCTCTGTCCCAGAAATAGGACAGAGGCCAGAACATCTTACCTAGGTTCTATTCCTGTATCTGCCCTCATCTTTCTCTTGCCTTTGAGAAGGTTATATGTTTTTTTGATAGTTCCTCACTTTCAAAGTGAAGGTAGCTGGAATTATCATCTAAAGGGGTTTTTATAGGAGATTATTTGCACTTTATCACATTTCCTTCATAAATTTAACCTAATGACTTAAAAAGGGGGGGAGGACATGACACGGGCATACCAACCTACCAAGAAACCCACCCACCACTCCCAACCCTTGCCCCCTAAAAGAAAGAAAAGTAACAACAAGAAAACCTAAAATCCAAACAAACAAAACCTCAAAGCAATGAGGAAGTTAGAATTGTTCAGCTCGTTAATTACTTTGAGATAAATCCTGGAGTAGAATACAAAAATGCAGATGCATAAACAGTGCAAATATCACTTCAGTGTTTGTACATTGTGCAACATGGTAATGTCCTGTATACATTGTCCAAGTACATCTGCTCCCTGACCAGCTGTGGGACAAAGGTTTTAAGCTTATATTGATTAAAGGCTGTAATGAGCTTTGTCAGAAGGTTTCAGAAGTCACTGAGATAACCTGCTTGCTTTGGAGGGAAAAACCCCAAACCATGGGATTAATATTAGAATTTAAGCCTGTATTCTTGATTCTGAAAAACAGTTTCACTGGACACAGTGTTTTGCTCCACTGCAGAAAAAGGAAAAACAGCTCAAGCTCTAGAGGCATCACAACTCTATTTAAAATTATTAGCACCAAATATCCGAGAAGAACTACATAGACTGCTGACCTTCATAGCCATGGCATCCGAATCGGAGGGCTACAGATTACAAAAACAAGTAAGTATCTGTGATGTTTAGTGTGGGAAATGGCACTTTCGTGTAGTAAAGCGAACTTTTTCCCCAGAGTTAGAAGTGTTCTGTTTACTGCCTTCCAATGTGATTTGTTTTAAAACAAATATAAAAATGTTCTTCCCACTGACAGCATCGTGTTATACTTGGTGTTTGTAGACACATTGCAAGTAAATCTAATGCCAAATCCGGATTTTTTTTTTTTTAGTTTGATAACAGATTGGTGATCATCAAGACTTGCACAAAGTTCATCTTGCAGAACAAGACACTGTCAAAACCACAGGCAGAGCTGCTGACTCAGTTTCTAATGGACAATCACTCTGAGCTTTTCAAGGTAGCATTTTTCTTACCTCATTGGATTTGTCATTTGAAATGTTACATTTCATTTTTTAATTAGCTCCAGTTTAGTTTGAAAGTATTAAGTGATTACTTTGAGTTTTGTATCTGTTGATATACAGCCAAAACCAATACTTCTTTCTTTTTTTTTTTTTTTTTGGTTTTTCCTTTGTTGTATTTAAGGGCTCTGACATGCGGGTTAGGGCTTTGATTCACAGTTATGGATGGAGCCAGATCTGACAAACAAAGTGCCCACTGCTTCATAGCAGTGACAGCAGAGTGGATGGTGGCTCTGACTTTCACAACTGGAACTGAGAGGTTTTTTTATATTACATAAGCTGAAATCAGTTCGAGGTTTATGCTACAGTTTTTGCCATTAGTTCAGTGGAAAACAACACCTAGAACATCTTGCCTCGTCTCTCTTTGACCAGAAATATCAGGAATATATGTATATGTTAGTGCAATTTTTTGAGAGATTTTGAATGTGTACCTGCATAAGTGTAAGCATAGATTCTTCTGCAGTTATTTATGTGGTTTTTAAGTTGACCATCTGAAAGTTTTAGATTCTCAAAATACAGAATTACTGTGTTTGTAACTGTTTTCTTTGTTGGATTGTGTTTTCAGACTCCTTTAACTCTTCTGGAACTAACTAGTAGGAGACTTGAGAGTTTGCTAGAAGGACAAGATCCAGATATTGATTCAGGTAGATGAAGTGATACAGATTTTTATATAAACCTTTCTATACAAATCAATTTATGATCAGTTGACTATAATTTTGCATAGACTATGTTCTTTTATCAGGAGTGAGGCATTAAAGCGACTAGTGGCTTCTTCCCAAAATAATTTAATTATCAGCTATAAGCAAAATACTGACCTCTGAGTATTGGAGAATAAGGATTTATTTATCTAGTTTGAACACACTACAATTTTTTTTTTACCAGATATTTACTTCTGGAGAAAGTGCAAAATGTGCGTCCAGAAGTGACTTGCTTATAATTTGGTTTGTGAATTTGATGTGTTTTTATGTTTAGGAACAGTATTCTTGAATTTCTGCCAGAAGACACCTGAAAATTGTCATAGAGCTCAGTAGTTTCAGGTTCTAATAGATGTCTTCAGCACAAACCTTGATTGTTTAGTGTTTGGAAAAACTCTCTTCTTTTTCTGGGTAAGCACAAAGTTTATTAAGAGCTTAAGACTTAGAGTAGTGTAACCTAAAGGTAAGGCATCGGACACTTATGTGGGATTAGTGTTTTCCAGCTCACTTCTTTTATGAGCTAATATTCCATCTGTCCTTGCTGCCAAAAATATCTTTCAGCACTGTGATTAAAAGGGTTGGCTGAAATAATGGAACTTCTCTCTGACTCTCTAGCCTGTCGTGGTTTAACTCCGGCTAGCAAAATACCACGAAGCCGCTCTCACAAATCCCCCTCCCCTCCTCCAGTGGAGGGGAAGAATCGGAGGAAAAAGAAATAAGGAAGCTCGTAAAATTGAGATAAGAACTATTTACTGATTAAATCTAAATCAATATGTACAAGTACTACTACTAATAAATACTTAAAATAGTAGAAAATGAAACATATAGTACAATATATACAACATGATAAAATTTCCCACCATCCACTGACCAATGCACACCCAGATGTTGAGGGATGAAAATCAGACCCCGAGAGATGGAGAACCGCAGCCCGAGAGCCGCGGCCTGAAAGCCGGAGCCCGGGAGCCTACGCAGCAGATTCCGAGCAAACCTTATCACTGATAACACGGCCAGAAAACTCAAAACAATCCACCAGCTCCCACACGAATGAGCCAACACAGGAGGGTTAGCAAGTGCCCGGAGAGACGAGCAAGGGAGTAAGGGAGAGAGAGAGAAGGGAAGAGTAATGGCTACCAGACCCTCTTCCCCACCCAAAGAGACCAGAACATGACGTACTATGGGATGAAATACTTCCTTGGTTAGTCTGGGTCAGCTACAGTATCCGAAGCGGACAAAAGACCTTGAGTTCAGTACAAGCCATCCCCAGCACCAGCTGAGGCCTTATCAATGTTTTCACTTACTGTCCAGCAACAGAGTTCCCTGGCAACCAGAGTAAAGGGAGTTAGCCCTTTCCTGACTGAACCCAGCACATAGCCTTCTTCCTTTTGACTTCTGTATTGCCAGTGCATTATTTGCTTAAACATTGAAGAGAAACCATTAGGGAACTGAATAATACTGTAAGTTATTCTGCTGTTGAATACTCTATTTAATAGAGCAGCTGTCTGAGAAGTACTTTTAGTACAGAATCTTTCACCATCTGTGGAGTTCTGGAGCGTTTCCAAATTGCTTCCAGTCCAGTGTTCTGCGTATCACATATTGTGTAACCAAAGAATGTAGAGATGAGCAACAGCAGAAGGCACTGCCCGTCTACAGAATTCTTGGAGCCTCTGCGATCTCAATCAGCACTCTGAACAGACAGCTGAAGCCTAGACCCCACGCTATGTTCTCCCTAAGTTTTGGACTTCCAATCTGTAAATGCATATAGATTACATCTACTTGTTGAAATAGCTAGTTTGATGCGATCCCAGCTCTCCAGCATGGCATGTTTCTGTTTTCTTGTGTGCCTTGTAATCTGGTGTTATCTTCCCTTTTCTCATGGAGGGGACAGGAGGAAGGTCTTTCCTGGGAAAGCATTCTTGGGTGGTGAACTTGTGGAGCAGGAGGGAAGGCTGGGGGACCCTCATAAGAAAAGGAAGGGGTCTGTCTATTGCAGGATGGTAATCCTTAGGACTGCTGGAAATGTGAAACACTAAAAACACCAAGGGAACTCTGGGGTTGGTTTTAGTCTTGTAAACCACTCCAAAACACTGGAATAAAGGATCCACACTGAAGTTTAAAGAGCTACTCTTTGACAGAAGTTGTTAAGCTTTCCCTTTTGAAAGAGCTGACTTTTCTTGACAACAGAATATCACATTTGATGTTGGACAGACTTACTGTAAAAGATGGGAAGGACAAGTCCACATGAAAATTCTGGTAGCTCAGGTTATTACTGCTCTTCATATGAAGCCTTGAGACAATGGTGTTTGTACACAAGGAATAGAATTTTTCCCCCTTTAAGCAATTGACACGAATGCCAGTCCTTCCTCAGGCCAGAACTCGCCTGTCCAATGGTGGGGCTTGGATCCTTGCCAGGCAGTGCTCTACTGCATTAGGTTCTCAACCTTTTCATAGCTAAGTAGTGCTTGAGTTGTGTATCTCTTGGGCTCTAGTTCCTTGCTGTGCACTCACCCTGAACCGCAGCCTGTTACATCACTTTTGCTACTAGTGGCAAAACCATGCCGAACGGTCTAGGAACCTAGAAGTTCCTGAATTCCGCTCTCGGTTTCAGAGGCGTGGTTCAGAGGCAACTGCTCCTCCGAAGTATTCATTCACTTGCATTATGTTCTGGGCCTTGCAGCAGATCTGATTCACTCACAGGGAATCACTGGATCCTGACAACTGTAAGGTGCCATTCTTGTCGCGTAACATCCTTCATTCAGGTTTCTGTTCGCAAGAACTGTATTGGCTTCTTGTCCTGCAGGGCAGCTTGCAATACGGATTCACCTGGGAAACTGCACTTGTAACACTGCTTTTCTGCTCTATTTTGGCAATTAACCTTTAGATGTTCATCCATGCTCAGTGGAGGGTGGGATGTTTCACGCTCTTTGTAGAGAATTGTAGTCACATCTGAACTGGAGTATCAGCATGCCTATGTTTCTGATCATATTTTTAATCAGGCTCTTACATGACGCACCAAACTTAATCTGAACCTCTGATTTCTTACAAAGGCTTCACCTTCTGTCAGCGTGTGACAACTAAAGAATATGAAAATCAAAAACAACAAACAAATCAGTATCTTCTTGCATTGGTTCAAGAGATGGACAATGAACCCACTATTTCTTTGAAGCAGAAGAAGAAATTAATTAAAGAATTCCGAAAATACCATTCTCTCATCTATTGCAGAGGTTGTAAAACCACATGTGAATTTTGTACTCTGAATGGTTAGACATCAATACAGCCTGGTGTTTTTAAAGGGCGAGATGCATATGAAAACTGCTCATGGTACAAACCACTTTCTTCTTATGTCCTTGCATCTTCAGTTACAGGAAACTACAACTATTGAAATTACTATGCTGCTAAAAAGCATTAATTCTTATTAATGACACTTCCAAGCAAAATGTACTTAATTACTTTTAAGTTAGTAATAACCTTGCATTGCTTGTGCTGCTTTGACTTCAGGGTTTGGCACTTTTTTTCTTCTGTCCCATGACCCCATGGCTTTGTAGTTGAGCCAAATCTACATTCAGAGCCATGCTTGGGTTGATAACCAGGAAGGTGTTTCATCTTTTGTATCTCTAGCTCATTGTCTAACTGTAATCTAATCTTAAACTGTAGATTGATTCCTGTGAATAATGTAAAAGTGTACAATGTCTGTCAAAAATGTTAGGAGCTGCTCAATGGATTCTGAATCCCTGTTGGGCAGGGGAGCTGTGTGTGCTTGCAGTCACTCATTATAGCCTGTTAGTCCTTTCTTACTCTGGCAGACTGAGCTGATGATGACTTGGCAGTTACGCAAAAGTAAGTAAAAATTACGTCTAAAAAATTTAAACTAGTGCTGGCTGCTCTGGGCGTTTTCCTGGAGAGTTTAGAGTATCCCCAAGGACGGCGATACTGCAACCTCTCAGGTCAGTCCGCTCCAGTGTTTGACCAGCCTCATGGAATTTAAAACAAATCCCTTATGTTTAGGTAGCATTTCCTGCATTTCAGTTTGTGCCTGTTGTCTCCTGTCATTGCACTGGGCACCACTGAGCATCTGGCTCAGTCTTCTTTAGTCCCTCCCCAAGCTTTCTCTTCTCAAGGTTAAACAATCGCAGCGCTCTCAGCCTCTTCCTTGTATGACAGGTGCTGCAATCCCTTATCATTTTCATGGCCCTGTGGCTAGACTATCTGCAGGATGCCCATGATTTTTACTGTGAATGTGCTTCTTTAGGTATCTACATCCTCAACTGCTCTGCTGTAGCAGTTTAGCCCCAGTCAGCAATCGAGTACCACACAGCCGCTCGCTCACTTCCCACTCCCAGTGGGATGGGGGAGAGAACTGGAGGAAAAAGATAAGAACTTGTGGATTGAAATAAGTACAGTTCTATAATTAAATTAAATAATGATGCTAATATTACTCATACCTATAATATGTTATGAAAATAATTGTAATAACACTACTGTTACTCCTGATGACATGATGAAAAGGAAAACAGCATGCGGGGGGACACCCCAAATCAAATGATACAACCACTCACTGCTCACAGACTGATGTGACAGTCCCCTAGTGGGACAAGGGGATTTTAGTTTGTTTTGGTGGTTTGGTTGGTTTTTTTTTTTTGTGTCATTTGTTTGTTTGTTTTTTTGTTTTTTTTTTTTTACTCCAGTCCCTTTACTGGGTCTCACACAAAATACTGAGCCTGGTAACAGGGAGGGGCGATAACGTGGTAATTTGTAGGCTAGGTGGACTGGGAATGGCTTTAGAAAAAATGCATTTAAAAAAAAATTAAAAAGTCTTGCACTTTGTGACTTGATTAGAATTTTCTTGTGCTAATTTAATGATGACAATAAAGCATTGCATTGAAAGTGATGAATTGGTCTACCATTTCCTAGTGCTCTTGTAAGGAAGAGGTGGCTCAACAGGTGTAGAACCAGGTATCAAATGGTAAGGAACTGCTTCAGGTAGGAGGAGGAGTTTATAGCTGCCAGGTGATTTCCTTCAGTTTGTGGGACAAGAAGTCAAGATTTGATAAGAGTTGGGCAAAGGAAAAGGAGAGCTCTCGAGAGCCCTGTTTTATTCACCTACCCTGGCAGCAGGAACTACTGATTTTAATCTTCTGTTGCGAGAAACATGGTATTTTACATTTAAGTATAAGGAAAGGCCTGCTGAACAGAACGAGGTTGGTGAACCACACATTACTGGTTTTCATTGTTACACTTGCAGCTACATTCCAGAATTCCAGAAAACTTTAGAAACTTTTTATTTTTATCAATATTTGACACAATCATCTGGTAGGGAAACTTTGACCTTTCACTCATTTCTAGTTATGATTTCTAACACAGAGCTATCAGATCAATTGCCAGTATGAATTTCTACTTGAAGTATAAAATCTCCAGTGAAGAATTCAGTCCAGAGCTACTTTCCAGTGCAGTCTTACCAAAGAATAAGTGATGCCAGCTTCCAAGTAGGGAGGCTTATTTCTATTCTTAGGGCATTCATGCTTGCTCCTGCCAAGGAAAAGGTTCAGTGTTGCTTCTGTGGGAACAATGTGCAACCTTCCTTATTCTAAAAGTCCCAGCTGAAGCATGCTGGTAATTCTGAGCACCAGTGGCTTAAAACTAGAGGTCGGACACAAAGGCCTCTACATGTGGCTAACAAAATAACACTGTACTAGACTTCTTACTCTGTGTTTTTTACAGATTAATATGCCTCTATCTAACACTTAGCAGGTGGTGTTCTCCTGCATTAATACCCTGGATGCCTCCTGTGGGGCTCCTGTAGCTATTAACAGGAGGAGGGTACCTCTTCATTCCTTTCAGCAGGTTAGACAGGAGAAAAGCCATGATGAGCTGGCAGTCCGAAGTATAAAAGATTGTATTCAAGAAGGATCATCTCAGAAAACCATTTAATCGGGGCAGCTCATCATTGAGATCTCCCATTCTCTGGATTGTTCATTTCCCTTCTGTATTGCCCTTATGCTGAGACCTCTGGGTAGCAACAGGAGCAGCTCTCCAGAACCGGGAATGTTGATCAGAACAATGTGGCTCTGACTCCACGTGCTTACCTGAAGTGAAAAAGAAATGGAAGCTAGAGATGAGGGTCTCTGCATCTCCATGCTGTCAGTAAGCCAGCCCAAGGGCTGCTTCCCCTGTTCACAGCTCCGACCACTGAACTATGTGATTTACTCTGGGGTCACAGATCATCACAAAGAACAATTGTCAGAAGAAAGTAGTGTTTAGTTGTGCTTCAGTGTGCCCCTCCCTGGACTGTGTCAAGGGCCACTGGAGGGGCATGAAATCCAATGATACTTCTGCTTAATCCATGCCACCAACTGCCTAAACCAGTGCTCCTTGCTCCAAACTAGGTAAGTACTGGTTTTAAACAGGGGCAGACAGGAGAAGGAATACGAGACTTGCACTGAGAACAGGATACTGCTGTGTGAATGAGACTGCCAGATATCACCAGCCCAACAGAAAGGGCAACTCCCCTGTGGCCATGAGCTGCGACACGTCAAAATCAGTGTGAGCACCTGTGCATCCACCCTGTGCGAGTGCCTGCGCTGTCCTGGCAGCCAGGCAAGGCTGGTGGGCACTAGAGGCTTCTGTCTGGCTGCTGCCCTGTACTGCTGCTCTTTCGCCTCCTGCATGCGACGCTGCACAGACTGATGGTGCAGTAACAGAGCTTCTGATGCCACCTTTGCTCTGTCAACAGAAGTAATAGGTGCAGGCTGGGGCATTTGTCTTTTTCTGGGATGCACAGATGGGACACAGATGGGATCACCCAGAACGCGACTGCAAGGTCGGTTCACCAGGCGCCAGCCTGGCAGAGATTTCGGAAAGGTGAGGGGAGAGGCAGGAGGCTTATCTGCTCAGCCACCATTTCAAACAAAAACCAAACAACAAGCACCACAACCCACTAACCACAAACCCCTTTTTAAAAAGGAATTGTTCAACTTCCTCTTTTCTCAAAGCCTAAGTGGTCACATTTCAAGTATACTCCTCTCAGTAAAATAACCAAACTCATGTATTCTTTTTCAGGACAGTCAGTCTCAGAGACCTTCTGAGATGTATTTAACATCCATTCAGTTGCATGCATGAGTCAGAATAATACTCATTTTGGAAAAAAAAGAAATTTCTTGATTTCTTTTCACTATGTATGTGTGACACCAATCCAAGCATTCAGTATTTTTACTGCCTCGTGCATTGAGTCTTTTTGCAGTAAGAATATAATGAAGCTATCAGTGAAAGCTGGGAACACAAGGACACTACCATGAACATACTATTTCATTGCATTAGGCTTGTAAAATTTTATTTTTAAACTCTGAAAATTAATTTTCCCCAACCCACTTAAATACAGGAAAGCTAAAACACAATCCTAACTGACAGAAAACAGGTTGCAGTTCAAAGAGCTCCACTCCGAGTAACAACGTATCCAACTACACTACTTATATATCAAATTTCTCTTCACAGATGTTGTGTCCATGTTCTTCGTAATCTTCTCTAGTTACTACCATGTCTTCAAAATCATCGTTTTCAGAAATGAGCTTCCCACCTTCCCAAGAATAAGTAATAGGGCTGAAAAATGAACAAAGTTACTGTTACTCATCCCTACGTTCAAGACTTTTATTTAGCGCTGCCTATTCACAAACGTATTTTTAATTGCTAAATCAAACGCTCCAGACAAGTTATGAGGCAAAGTTTGAAATTCTAGCAGGGCTAACCGACTTTGCTTTTTAGAAAAAGCAAGTGCCTCTCTGGAGGCAGGTGGGGAGAGGGCAGGATGTGGAGATCTTTGTATTCTCTTCACACAGATAATGGTTCTTCTATAATATTTAAAAATATTCTTTAACAATACTTTTAAAAACTAACAGATATTTTGACTTTCAAGATATACTTGTTTTGTCTCAACTGCTAACTCGCTCTCTGCAAAGCTGTTACCCCTTCCAAATCCCTAAAGCTGCTACATTAACAATGACATGGCAACATTCAGATGCTGAAAATTTCTCTACACAGAAGACTATAAAGTCAAATCTTGCACACTTGTGTATCCACGTAATGACAATACAGTCTTAGTTATCAGTTTACCATAAACAGACTGATCCTGAAAACACTTACCATATGCTTAACTCTGTTAGCCAAAGTGCAGGGCAAGCAGGTTGCCTCTAATTTATCTGCTTTGTCGCAAAATACCCTGATTTACAATACTTTTCTTGTACAATTTTAGTTCACTGAATATTTAAAGTAACCCATCCATCTATCTTTTTAATCAGCAGAAGAAACCCTACATTATAGTTTGTTCTGCTCAGTTTAGAACTTACTTTTCAGGAAGAACAACGGAAACATCATAATCAGTTGGAGTAAGACATCGAACTTCAGAATAAACCCGATCTCTGAAGCCTGGAAAGAGGGTGTTTCCCCCAGTCAGAACTACGTTCTTGAAGAAATGAGGCTGCATTTCTGTAAAATAAATTGGTAAATCCGTAGTTAGAAACCAACTATATATTTAAAGATTAAAGTTTTTTTTCCCCGATTTTCTTAGGAATTGGAACAGAAGTAAAAAATATACACATAGAATTTTATGATGATGCAATGATCACATCAGATAAATAGTTTTATTGAGAAATACAAGAAAGTCATCATCACCCTCTGTTCCTCAAGATTTTCAGAATTTAGTTTTGATAACTACTGTTTTCTTATATTGTCTATTAAATTTCACGTCTGCCAACACAATTCCCCTTTCAAAAGGGACTTAAAATGATACCCTTTTTTATAAGAGTACAAAATAATAGCCTCAATGCTGCCACACTTATGTGGTATTATAAAACCTATGAAAGTCTTCATTGTAGTAATAACATTAATTACATCTACATCATCTACAAAAGGACAGCTTTAGTATTACTTCTGACCAACAGCAGTCAGAAAGGTTTTGTAACTTCATGCCTAAAGTACCAAGTTCAGTCAGTTCCATTTCTCTCATCAGTTTGATTTTCCTCTTCTTCCAGTGAAGAAAGGTATTTTAAAACACAACTAAAATCATTTTCAAGTGTATTCCATCATCAGCATCAAAGACAGCTAGGTCATGTTGGAAAGGATGTTGAGAAGAATTAAGTCTACAGCGATTAACTGAAACAAGAGTAGAAACCAGCCAAAGAATCACCACAAAACAGTGTTTCCCTAACAGAGAATCTTGTAGATAATAATTTCTAGAGTATATGACACACCAGAACACATAACAGTTTAGAACAACATAGTAACTGACATATGGAGGGTACTAGCTTCTTACCTCACTTGGGATGCTTAACAAGTCCCCAAACCAACAATTAAAAAAACCCAAACCAACACAAAGACCCACACTTTTCAAATACTTTTCGGTTATACCTTCAGGTAAATTCTGAATAGAATAAACAATGGCTTCAGGAATCCCCATCTCTTGAATACCAATATCCGAAGGATGGAAGAGAATTTCTGGAACTGCAAATCTTTCATTTGCCAGACGAAGTATTTGTTCTCCAGTCTTGTATTTTCCACTTAACACCATCTCTTCCCTTGGCTGAATTAAAGACATGAATAGGAGTCATAGCTTAACATAAAAAATAACATGCTAGAGTATTCAGCTCGTCTTTTTCAAGTACTGCAGAAGTAGGGACTGTATTCCATGTTGTTGCTATTAACAATGTATCTTTTAAGAATAATACCTACTCTGGTATTAAATCTGAAATGACTTTGCTCTTACCAGCTGCAGCTTTGCCTAAAGCAAAATAAAAGAGGTATGCAAGAGAGTGGCCTTAATATATTGGGACAGCTTTCAAAACTATGGCAGACTCACTAAATGAGAAAATTCTTAAATTGTCTTCATTGGAATGAAGACTTTTCAGGCTCTTCTATACCATGACTTGGAACCTTCTACCCATTGGAGTATTTAAATGAAATTCAGAGAGACTCACAAAAAAGTATCAAAGCAGAGAAAACATTTTTCAACTTAACTTTAAAAAAAACTCTACAATAACGATGTGGATAGGTTGTATGACAGCACACACATAGAAAGACACAGGTATTAAATAATAGAGCATACAATGCTATGCTGGAAAAGTAGTATCTAATTTTCATCTCAACTTCCTAAGGAAAACTTTTCCAATTAATGCATTGCACAGAAAGAAGTTACAATACATCATTAGAAAAAAAGAAAGTCTTTTTAACCTATATACTATGCCTGTGCAGAGGAACAGTCCAAAAATACTTTAAAAACTGTAGTATCGTTACCTTACAAAATCCTTTTTTGATTGTGCTGAAGTCTGGCAAAACATAATCTACCATTACAGTATTTTCCTCTCCTTTCAATCTGAAAGAGAAGAACGTAAAATACAACAGAATAAAGAAAAAGTTCTAAATCCCGACTGTTTTATACTGACCAGACTTCCTTTGACTTAACTGGAAAATTTTCCAATTAAGAATGTAGTTTTATTTGTTTGTACAGACAGATTATTCACAAGTACCAACTTTTACATTCAGTGCCATTGTATACGTACTTGGCAATGTCCATGTCCTTGTAAAAGTCTTGAGAAACGTAACACACATCTTCTTTCACTTGATTAATTACGTGCGTTTCATCCATAACATGTAGCTGCCTGTGAAAAACAAACAAAAAAGCCCACAAAGTTTGGGAATAATTAAGTCTTAGCATTACCTGTCCAGTTTTCCACTGGAGATGAGCAACCATACTTTTCAAATCACAGAAAGCTACTGTCTCAGTATCTAAAAGCTGTATTCAATTTACGAAAGCATTCCTGGCCTACTGGACTTTAACATTTTCCTACATCACAGTTCAGTAAATACAAACATCTACCTTCATTTGCTCAGTGTCTTCGTAACAAGTACAGCCATAATCCTGCAATTAGTTCTACTAGCAAAGACTTTACCTAGATAAAGTTCCAAGATAAAGGATCCTAAGGAAAAGTTGATCCTATCGAATGTTATTTGTGGTGCTGACACCATCAGTTAGCAAACTGACAACTTGCTGAGACATCTCAGAAAATACGTAAGGAGTTGTACACACACGTAACCTCAGCAGCTTCCAAAGTGCTAGAACTTTAACAGCCTATTTCTCCAAAGAGCTTAAAGTCATCTTAATGCATCTTGATCTTGAACTCAAGATGGCAGCTATATAACAGACAAGAATTCCCTTCTCCTTTAACTAAAATTCACAGAACCAGTAAGAACATCCCCACAGACTTCTAGCTCATTTCACACCAGGTCTCAAGATGACAATCAGCATTCTTTACCTGTAAGAGATGATCTCCTTCAGATGGTTGGTTAAAAGTTTTCCTCCCACATTAATCCTACAAAAAAGGAGTAACACATGGAATTCTGTAATTATTAACTCCAGGCGTAGCAAACAATTCTTCTAGAAAACATACCCTGCTGTTTACCTGATGATTGCCTCTTTCTTCTTTTTACTTCTACAATAAGGTACAATGTGTGTAAAAGAGTATCCACTATCCACAATGATACAACACAGCTCAGACGGGTTATCCCGGAAATACCTGTGCGCACTAAGAGCTCCAGCTGAAATACAGAAAAATCCATTCAATTTTTTAATATGAATGTACACTTTTAGAATTTACGCTGACGTGAAAATGTACGTGCTTTGTATTTTAAATGTTTGACAGGCTTCCAAGACCTTGATACATAATACTACAGTGAACACATGAATTAATTTGGGCAGTGGATAAAATTAAGTACTGTATATGCCCCCACTTATTCTTTTTCAAGAATTCCAGTCCATGTTCATTTTCCTCTCCTAAAGTCCACACAGACTGATCACACCACAATTTATCAAACCTATCTCAGGGAGTATCCTGTGCCCGACTATCTTTCAGAAGCTTGTGGTGTTATTTACACGCTCCCTGTAAGATACATTTCATGATTGTAACACTGCATTTTATTTGCTCATGCAGAACCAAAACAAACAAAAACCCACCACCACACCACACCCCAAAAAAAAGGTGTTCATGCAAATTTTTGGTAGACTTTATCAAATGCCATCCTGTTTCAAAATCCATCCATTATCTCTGTCATCCTGACAGTGCTCAGATTTCCTTTAATTATATACCATGACACACTTAAGAAATCAGTATAAGAGTACAGCCGGAATTTCTGAAAAATAATTGCTTAATCCAGTTAGAGTACATCTAATAGAACATAACTCAAGAGCCAGGAAGGACATGAAGTCATTTCTTTACTATCTTTATATATGTACATGTGTGTGCATATGCAGTTTGTTTGTTTGTTTTCAAGGTTAACCTTCAAAACATAAAAATATTAACTATGAGACAGACTCACCATTTACTCTAAGAACTGCTTGAAATTGATATTCTTCAAATAGGATTTCATTCATGGATTCTTGTATTGAACTGAAGTTAAAATAAGGTTCGGTAATAATAATATTGGTATCTACAAAATCCACCTATGAAAAATACATTAAAACTGTCATTACACAAAGCTTAGAAATTAATACTCCATTACCATATTTTGCAGCCGTTGAAAATCGTGTAAATCTGAAGACACAACTGCCACTTCCCAAATCTTTCTGTAGAACCTAGTCTTAGAAGTTTTAGGGTTTTTTAAAGACTTCATTAGCAATGATACAACTTTATCAAATTAATGAGTAAAAACATAACGGGAACATTTTCAGATGTATTCTGCTCTTGTTACCATCCTTACAAATCACAATCCAACATTTTAAAGGACCACTGCAATAATAATGTAATAAGATACTTTACGCTCATCCTGTCAACTACACAAAATTACTTATCTAATAACCAAAGATGAACTCCTACACAAAGTAGAATCAATAATAAAACTCCCAGTGACCTCTAATGAGGCCAGCAAAAGATCCTGGACTTCCCGCATTTACTGATAATTCCAACTCCTTTAGAGAGATCTTCAGAGGGTTACTTCAGTCAGTCATAACCAGACCGGCCCTAAACACATTACCAGCTCTATCTCTCTGTAGTCTTCTCTCACGGAAAAGAGTTAAAAAACAATTCTCCTCAAAACCATGACTAAATTGAATCTAGTTCCAAACCTGAAAGCTATCAAAATGAAATTAAAAGTATCAAAAGCCAGCACTGTGTGTTTTTGTGTATGGTGGCTAAGATAGTTTGAGACATTACGTTCATTCTCAGGATCATTCTGCCTCCCCAGTGTTACAAAACCCCAAAATCTTTCAGAGTATATAACAATACACTTTTATAAAGAAAAATTAAAAGGGAAGCCTTACTACACTTCTTGTGCCAAATCCAGTTTGTGTAATAAGTAAGAAAAATTAAGTATCAGATATTTTTTATACATTTAACTTACAGGCAGAAAATGGTCAGACAAAATAGTTACTTAACATGTATGTCCTTTGGCCTACTACCAAGAGCTCATCACTCTTTACATCAACAGTTCTTGATCTCTAAACCACGTTGTAGCTGCCTGTAACGATTATTTTTCACTAACTTGAACTCTTACATTATATTGATGTGAACTCTTAATATATGTGAACCGAACTCACTATGAATACACACAAGACTGAAAAATGTAAATGTTTTTAAATTTCTACAGAGCTCAAATTTAAATTTTTCTTCATTTTCCAAAAAATAAACCCCTGTGATTTCTAATTAAAGGCACTAATTTAAGTCATTATTTAACCTACATAAAACCTGTAAATAAAAAAAAAGCTCTTACTTGATACATTTCTTTTCCAAAAAGGTAGTCCCAAACCTGTCTCTGGACATCCCAGTTCACCAAGTAACCCTGTAGGAATTTAGAAAAAAAAATTACACTATTTAGAAAATAAAATCATGAAAAATAAATACTGGAAATCAAAAAATGCCAAGTGATTGATAGACTGGCAATATAAAGAAATTCGAGAGTGAAAATGTCCAATTTCACATTTCTATGCTAGGAAGTAAATGTTACCTAGGATAAAGAATGCTACAAATATTCCCCATCAATATGTTAGTTACTACACTACAAAACCAATTGTTTCCTACATACACTATTCTCTTGGACTGAGGTCTGTCAGCCAGACCTCGGTACCGTGGAATGTTACAGAGCAAGTGTCTTGAGTGCCGTCCTGCAGCAAGTACAGCATAATCAGGTGATCAGGCCCAGTCAGCAGGGGTTTAAGAAAGGCAGGTCCTGCTTGACTGAACTGATCTTCTACGACAAGGTGACCACTTAGTGGATGAGGGGAAGGCTGTGGATGTTGTCTGCCTGAGCTTTAGTAAAGCCTCTGACACTGTTTCCCACAGCATTCTCCTGGAGAAACTGGCTGGTCATGGCTTGGATGGGCACAGGCTTCACTGGGTAAAAAACTGGCTGGATGGCCGGGCAGAGTGGTGGGGAATGGAATTAAACCCAGTTGGTGGCCTGGGTTCCCCAGGGCTTGGTACTGTGGCCAGTTCTCTTTAATGTCTTTATCAATGATCTGGATGAGGTGCTGGAGTGCACCCTCAGCAAGTTTGCAGACGCAAACTTAGGTGGGAATGTTGATCTGCTTGAGGGTTGGAAGGCTCTACAGAGGGATCTGGGCAGGCTGCATCGATGGGCTGAGGCCAACTGTATGAGATTCAACAAGGCCAAGTGACGGATCCTGCAATTGGGCCACAACAACCCCCTGCAATGCTACAGGCTTGGGAAAAACTGGCTGGAAAGCTGCCCGGCAGAAAAGGACCTGGGGGTGTTGGTTGACAGACAGCTGAATCTGACCCAGCAGTGTGCCCAGGTGGCCAATGGCATCCTGGCTTGTATCATAAACACTGTGGCCAGCAGGACTAGGGAAGTGATTGTCCCACTGTACTCAGTACTGGTGAGGCCGCACCTCAAATCCTGTGTTCAGTTTTAGGCCACTCACTACAAGAAAGACATGGAGGAGTTGGACCGTGTCCAGAAAAGGGCAACAGAACTGGGGAAGGGTCTGGAGCACAAGTGCTGTGAACAGCAGCTGAGGGAGCTGGGGGTGTTTAGCCTGGAGAAGAGGAGGCTCAGGGGAGACCTTGTCGCTCTCGACAACTCCCTGAAAGGAGGATGCAGAGAGGTGGGGGTTGGTCTCTTCTCCCAAGTAACAAGTGATAGGACAAGAGGAAACGATCTCAAATTGCGGCAGGGGAGGTTTAGGCTGGATATTAGGAAAATTTTCTTTACTGAAAGGGTTGTCAAGCACTGGAATGGGCAGCCCAGGGAAGTGGTTGAGTCCTCATCCCTGGAGGTATTTAGATGTGTAGACATGGCACCTAGGGACACGGTTTAGGGGTGGACTTGGCAGTGTTAGCATTACTGTTGGACTCTATGATCGTAGGGCTCTTTTCCAACCTAGCTAATGCGAAGATTCTATGACTGTTACACTTCATGCTGCTGCATTTGATTCCTGTATGCTACCTATAGCCCTGCAGTTGGGGCATATTGTATGAAAACTACCCTTAAAACACCGACTTACATTTCACTAGAATGTTAAACTCAGGAAATCTTACTTACTTTCTGAAAAGGGAGGATATAAAAAAGACCAGAGGGATCTTTAATTTCATCCAGTTGATTTGCCGTAAACGTTTTCAAGCGTGCAGTCTTTGATCTGAACTGACAGTTGGGAATAACGCTGGAAAAGATTGGGAAGTTTCCTATACATTGTGACATGAGAAACATTCATTGTCTTTACACTATTTTCATAAGCGGTATACTGTCAGTAGTATTTTTGCTGACGTGTTCTGGTTTTAACCTGTTTTCTGGCGCTGGTTTCGAGGGTAAGCTCTAATTTCTGACAGCTCCGGTGCAGATGAGGCACTTTCGAGAAGAGCAAAGCAAACCCAACCCTGCGCCCTGCACTGAGCCACCATCGCCACCAGCACAACAAAAAGGGCGCCGGGTGTTCCTCCGCACTCGAGCACCGCCACCCCAGGGTCTGAGCCCCCCCATCTCCAGCTGTGGGGCCCTCAACATAAGAAGGATATAGACCGGTTGGAGAGAGTCCAGAGGAGGCCACGAAGATGCTCCGAGGGCTGGAGCCCCTCTGCCATGGGGACAGGCTGAGAGAGCTGGGCTAGTTCAGCCTGGAGAAGAGAAGGCTCCGGGGAGACCTTACAGCCCCTGCCAGTGCCTGAAGGGGCTACCAGGAAGCTGGGGGGGGGGGACTTTTTACAAGGGCCTGTAGTGACAGGACAAGGGGTAACAGGTTTAAATTGAAAGCGGGGAGATTTAGATACCAGGAGGAAGATGTTCCCGGAGAGGGTGGTGAGGCACTGGGACAGGCTGCCCAGAGAAGCTGTGGGTGCCCCATCCCTGGCAGTGTTCAAGGCCAGGCTGGATGAGGCTTGGAGCAACCTGCCCCAGTGGAGGGTGTCCCTGCCCACGGCAGGGGGTTGGAACTGGATGGGCTTTAAGGTCCCTTCCAACCCAAACCTGTCTGGGATCTCCACGGGCGGCGAGGGACGGTGGAACGGCGCCGGCGGGCAGGGCGGCGCGAGCCGCAGGGGCGGGGCCCGGCACCCGCCGCAGGGGCGGGGCCAAGCCGGGCCGGGTCTCTCCGCGGTGAGCGCAGGCGCGCTGGCGGCCCGCTCGCCGGTGAGGGGCCGAGGGTGGGTTCCCGTGCGCCTGGGCACCGGCGGGAGGGCAGGTGCGCCGAGGGGGTGCCGACGGAGCGAGAAGGGGATGCCCGCCCCGCCCGGGCCCTCACCTGACGTTCGCGTGGCTGTAGCCGATCTTGGCGTTGTAGGCGCCGTTATCCAGCACCAGCGTCGCCATGTTCCCCACGGCGCCACGGCCGCCGCCGTCCCAGTATTGATCCGCCACCGCCGTGGATCTCTATGGTTACCATAGAGTGGAAGAGCAGCGCCCGCGCGTTGCCTGATGGGACGCAGGAGTGCTCTGGCGCGAGATGCTCGCCGCTCACGTGGTGCGGGTGACGCTATCGGAGCTGCGGAGGCGATTGGTCGGGCGAGACCCGGAAGCTCTCCCCAGCGAGCTAGGCGGGGGAGGCGGCAGGGTGGTAGCGCCGTCGCGTCATCTCCGGCGCCGCTCCTGGTGGCCAGGTGCGCCTGCGCGGGCAGCCCCTTCCGGCCCGGGACCGGCGGCGGGTAGAGGCGGCGGCCGGTCAGCCTCAGCCCTGCGGGGATGGCGGCGGGCGGCGGGTTGCACCCTCTCGGCAGGGGCACGGCGGGCACGGGGCCGTTACCGCGAGAACGCGGGGTGCTGAGGGGGGCGCGGGCCGTTCCCCGGTGTGCGTGCGGTTGCGGAGCCGCCCGCTGAGGGGGCGCCTGGCCCTCGGCCGCGTCGCGGGTCTCCGCGGCAGTTCGAGGAATGGAAGTCGCTTCACGTGAGAGCTAGGCGCGCAGCGCGGGCCTCGTCTGTGCGCGAACGTCACAGAATGCGAAGGGAGGAGACTTTACATTCCACCAGCGCTATTGTTCTGTTGTGTTGAGCGTAATTAACATTTACATTATGCATGTAGGTGTATAGACAGACACTGTTAACAGCATTTACGTTCTGTTGTTCTAAGCTGTAACTAACATTTTCATTATAAATAGTCTAAAGGGTGCTGTTGGCATTTGCTGCCGCTGACCAGTGTTGGTTTTGCTGGGGTCGCTGTGGAATACCGCGCACCGTTACAGAATCACAGAACCGTAGAACAGACCAGGCTGCAAGGGACTTCGAAAGATCTTGTCCCAAAGCTGGGTTCTTTACCTGGTGTGTGCAGAAAAACCAACCTAATCCACACACAGAGTCGAGATACTTGCTTGTATTTCTTCTCTGCGCAGAGATGGCGCTAGGTGGTAATTTTACAAAGCTAGCACATCTACTTATAGCTAAACGTATTTATGCCGTTTAAGACATATGAATGCTCCTACTTACTCTGTAAGCACACTCCTACGTAACGCTTATTGGGTGATCCTCTGCTCACCTTGATTTAAAGGTACAGTGCATTTCAAATGTGTCACCCATGTTCAGACGGTAGGGGTCTTTCCTCGGAGGAAAGAAAGTAACTTAAGTATTGGAGGTGTTTTTTACATTTAGATGAGCTTTGCTTATTATAAAAACATGTCTTAAGCAATTCTTGTGGTTATCTCAAGGTGCATAACCGGGGGGAGTTCTCTGTTCTTCAGTTCAAGGTCCATTTGTTCTTACACCTCTTTGTTTTCATGGGGTTCTGCTATCATTTTGCATAGCTGTGCCTATTACTCCCTCTCAAAGCCTTGTGGAATATTTGTTTCATTTTCCACCTTTCATCAATCTGGTCCAAACTTCTGTGGGAAGGGGAGCTGTCCAACCCCCCTCCAGTAACCGGGACTCCACCATGTTCCTGCAGAGGTGGTGACAGTGGTTGGTTGTTCTCACTGTAAAAAAGTTCCTTGTATCAAGAAGAAACCTCTCCTGGTGCAACTTAGGCCTGTTGCTCCTTGTGAAGAGAGAGCCTCCATCCTCCTTGTAGCTACTCTTTAAGCACTGGAGTACTGTGATAAAGTCCCCTCTGAGCCTTCTCAAGAGAGAAAAGGTGTAACTCCTTCAGTCTTTCCTCACAGGGCAGGATCTGCAGCCCTTTGATCATCTTCATGGCCTGCGCTTGGCCCCCCTCCAGTCTGCCCACCTCTTTTTTGAATCATGGGGACCAGCACTAGACACAGTACTGCAGGTGGCCTGGCAAGTGCTGAGCAGGGTGGGATGATCACGTCTGTGCTAGCAGTGCCCCTAGGATCCCCTAGCAGCCCAGGATCTGACTGGCCTCCACTGCTGGAGCAGCACACGGCTGACTCCTGTTCAGCATGCAGTCTACCTGGCCCCTTTCAGCAAGGCTGCTCCCCTGTCACACAGACCCTAGCCTGCACCGGGCTCATGGTTGTGTCGCCTCAGGTGGAGAATCTTGCACTTGTCTTTATCATGAATTTTGCTTTATTCGTATGTTTTACTTACCATCACTAGTATCTTTGTTGTTTTCCAATAAAATAGAAAGCACATTACAGTTTTGTATTTGTATTTAATTGGCTTTCCCAGAAATATCAGAACTTAAAAATAACAGCTACCATGTATGATGACTGTTTACCCTAACAAATATCAAATGCCTTTCCATGAGCCAGGATGTTCAGCAGAAGGCATGGCAATCTGATTTTAGACCAATCCTCTTTACGTGCTTGTCGGTATCTTAAGGATAGGCTCCTTAATCCCCGCTCTAGCAGATGTATTCTTTGGTTCTTGAGGAGAGGTCGCAGGAATTAACAAAAGCCTGCTTTTCCTGTTCAGGAATTTCTGGATTCTTTTCAAGAACACTGTAAAGTGTTGGTTGTTCTCAGTCTTTGCCCAACGACAGGTATAGTAGTAGTAAATCTTGGGTTTGTAATTAAAACCCAAAATACACAAAACAGAACTGTGACAAATGCTTTAGGTATTCACAGTGTTACAGAGAAACAAAATATTACTCTTAAAGTCATCATTTTTGCTTTATTTTTATCAATAAAGTTCTTAAAAGAATGATTTAGACACAAAAAAATCATTATAACTATTGCTAACTTTTGCCTTGTGAAAATAAAGGTGAAACCCAGAATGTAGTACTTGCTTTTTGTCATCTAGATATTAGCTTCAGCTCTATGAGACTTCATCTGTTATCATTTAATGATTTGTATTGAATTCAGAGTTACTTTTGATTTTTTTATTATTATTATTTTATTTAGGACCTACAGGACAAGTGCCAGGCTTCTACCAGTTCATTTAGATTTACGTGTAGTGGTTAATCCACATAAATATTTCAAATCTCTCGGAACTAAGGTTGGTGTATTTACTGTCATTTCTAACCGAGGGGAACTCAATTTATTGAGTTTGTTTACATATTCCTCCATATATTGCAATGGCATTTCTGATAATACTTTCTCTGGAGTACCTAGCAGTGTCTGTAACATAGCAGAGACACATAAATAGGACTTCCAAATGTCCAAGTGGTAGCAAAACTTGAACAACGCCCCTTAATAGCTTAGAATTGGTATTTTATGGTGCTCTTTGAGTAATGGATCCTCAGACTACTTAAGCCTTGCACATCTGCATTTCAAGGCAGCATTATCTTTTGCATTATCCATATGAAGCTGTGCCAAATTTCTCATTCTGCGAGTATGAAACAAAGCACTCACTGAGACTGAATCAGTACTTCTTAAGTCAGATTTTATTTGTTCTTTTTCCACGTTTCCTACGGCTTTATTTAATGGAAAAACAACAAATAGTTTTTGTTAATTCTGTGACCTTCATGTTTCTGAACTCGCTTGGACTCTAGTTGTCTTTGGATTTTTTTCCTTTTAACTCCATTCCAGTTCTTACAGTTGAATCCACACGACCACATGAAAAGTCCAACTCCATCTGCACACCCTGCACAAAGCACACAGCTACTTACGTGCTGTGTTCTGTGGGAACGCGCAGCCTCAGAATGGTGCCAACTACAGAACGTGCAGCTTATTTAGAGCATCCCAAGTTATCCTTGAGGAAGCAGTTACTGCGTTCTTTGACCCTGACACAGGGAGGCGTTATCCAGGACGTAGCATCCATAAACAGAACTCCATGCACCTTTCTTTATTTAGGTGATGGTGAAGGGCTGGCTGGTGGATGACTGCCTCATGGGAAACTTGGTATATCCTTGGGTTCTTAGGTCTTCTACTGAATTGAAAGAGTTCAATATCATCAGGCAAGTGTGTGATGATGAAGCAGGTCTGAGGTCAAGCACATAAGTCAACCCTCAAGTAAGGGTCAGGATCAGGTCTGGTGGGGTGAACAAGGGCCAGACATAACCCAGGGGTCACCAGGCAGGTTCGTGGTGACCAGGCAGGTCTGAAGTCAACACGGGAAGTTGGTGGGTCAGGGTCCAGAGCAGCAGAACCCATGGCAATACACGTGATGATCTGCCACTACGGCCACGGCTTTTCTTCTCCTGTGGCACAGTTTCTCCTCCCTGAGTGGGGAGTTATTTTGGTAAATCGAGCAAAGAGCCTTGGTTGCTTGATGAAGAAATCCCACATAGCAATGTTTGTAAGTGCAAAGTAGTCAGGAAGGTTGAGCTACTCTTTTCCTCTTTGAGGTTATCATGTTAAGGTGGCAGCTGATGACACTCTTACAAGGTTCTTCATAAGTGGTTCCCTTCCTCTCTTCAGAGCAGGAGTCTTTGGGGCTTTGTATCAAGCACATCTCTACATGGTGGTGGTCTAATTATCATGAACATGCTAGCAGAAATCTATCTGCTGGCAAACATGTGACCATAATTTGGAGAATCAGTCCAAAGTCTTAATGAACATAGTCTGGGGATATTCTACTAACTTGCATCGGGGTCTAAAAAGGAGTGTCAGATACTCTGCTCAAACCAAGGGATAAGCTGGGCCCCTTATCCCATGTACTTCTAATTCCCCGGAGTGTGGTGTTAATCTGTGAATTTTCCTCCGTTCATCCATTCAGTGTGCTGCAGGAGATGGGGGAGAACATGATGTCAGGATTCAGATCAACCCTGCCCATCTGGAATATTTCTGGTTTCTAGTTCTGACATCAGTGAAGAGCCTCTGGACTTTGCTTTTTCTGCCAGAGCTACCCTTGCAGAACACTTGAAAGGGAACACACAGCATGAGTCCTACTTTCCGTGCTCCTTGTATTTTCTTTCTTGAGAAGCTGATCCATCATTGTGATGAACACCATCTCTCCCAAGATACTGGTAGAACTTTTTCTAGTTGAGAAAATTGAACTTAAAACAGGAATAAAAGTCCTAGCTTCATACACAGCTCATTCCCACTTTGTAAATGTCTTTAAAGCATATTATGAGGTCAGTGTTACACAACTGGCTGATTTTTAAATGCCTGGAAAAATCAATCGGATACATTCATCTCCTGACCTATTTTTTCTGTTACTGCTTCATATTTCTGCCTTAAAAGGTCCTTGGGGTTTTGGTTCACTGCATGTAAATTATTCATCTATTATGTATGTGAAGAGCAAAGGAAATAGTATCTGCTGTCTTTCCTTTGCAGCTCTAGACTGTATTACAGAGGCAGAAAGCCATTCTTCATGTGGAGGTCTCATCTGAAAAGCTTGTTAGTTTTACAGTTGTTAAATTTTTTATTTTTCCAGTTAATACTCCTATTTAGGGTACTCGGTTACTCACCATTGAAATTCTTCGAGATACCTTTTCTGAATGAGGGATCCCCACAGGAGAGGATTATTGGATGAACAAAACTAATATGAGATATTCATTTTTTAACCGACCTGGAAATTTTGCTACAGCTTGAGAAGCTGTTCTCCCAAAATTAAAATAACTCGTAGGCTTTATACTTGCCAGAGATACCCAGCAAAATGTGAGCACCTGAGGAACAACCTGATTTTACAAGTCTGTGGGTTAGAGTAACGGGTGAGAAATTTGGGTTAAGGGAAATACTGTATTTTTGTATGTACATAGGAATTTATTGCCCTGTCATTCTAACCTTCTGTCAGTAAACTTTTCTTCTTTTCTCCTTTTGTGTGGCCCTGCAGGAGCAGTAGCCATCCTGGCTTTCGGCTAGGCGAAGATCAGGCCCAGGAGAAGGCATGTGGCTGAACAGCTCTTCCACCTTCCAAGGGAAGAACAGCTGGCGGGGTCGAATTTGGTGCTTCTGAGGGCCTCTGCTTGCCTGGCGTACCAGTTTGGAATGATTTTGGGGATCCCAAAGCCCCAAACTTGAAGATTGCTTTTTGTAGCTGTAGCTGAATGTTGCTTACGCGGTATGAAACGGATAAACACGTCGCTTGGCTAACCGAGGGGAATGTCTTACGAAAGAGCTAGAGTAACGGGCTTTGTCTAAAAACCTAACTTTCAACACCGGTTCCGCGAACGTGCCCTGCAGAGCCCGCGGGACGAGCGCGACGCGCAGGTATTAATGCCATTAATGCCCGGGGTGACTAAGCGTTTTGCCAAGAGAATTCTGGTGCTACGCGCTAGAACCAGCTGCGGGAGGTTGCGGTGGCGGCGGTGTTTCACACACCGCCTTTTAGTGACGCTTGGTACCGCATTTTCAACACAAATCACCACCGGTGTCGGTCCCTCAGGGCGCAGGGCGGGAGGGGGAGGTCGGGCCCCCGGGGGACACGCTCCGCGGGCGGGAGGAGGGACGGAGCCGCAGGCGGGGACGCGCAGAGACGCGCTGGGACCTGCGGAGAGGGGGCGGCTGAAGCGGGAGGGAGAAAGGAAGCGGAGGAAAGGCGGGCGGGGCGGCCAGCTGAGGGGAGACGGCGGCGCCAGCCGCGCAGACCCTGGCTGCGGTGGGCAGGTGGTCCACGGGCGAGGGTGGGAACCGCCCCTACCCCGCCTCCGCGGCCGCCCCCGTCACCGCCCCGCCGCCGTCACCAGGCGATGCTGCAGCCAAGATGGCGGCGGGCGCCCAGTGAAGGCGGGCGCAGGCAGCGGCTCCGCTCCCGGCGGTCTCCCCGCCTCGGGCAGGGCGAGGCGGAGGGATGAGGCGCGTCCCCGGTCCCGACTGGTCGTCGTGAGGGGCGCGGACCGGCAGACACCATGGCGGGGATTATCAAGAAGCAGATCCTGAAGCATCTCTCCAGGTGAGTGGGGCGCCGTGCCCCGGGTAGGCTGAGGGGTCCCGCGTCTGCGGGCGGAGAGCGGTCCCCGGGGCCTGGCGCTGGGCGGGGGGACCGGCCTTCATTCCGCCCGCGGAGGGTGGAGCTGGAGCCGCCTCTTCGGGGTGTCTTGGAGGCGGAGGGGCCGCCCGGCGGTGACAGCCCCGTAAATGGCCCCTTGCCCTCTCGCTCGCTGCCCGACCGTGCGGAGGGGGGCGCGCAGGGCCCCTCCCGAGGCGAGGAGGGGGCTCGGTCTGCCTGGCGCAGAGGGGAGTCACCGGGTGAGTCACCGCCGGGCTCCGGTCGCCTCCCGGCCCGGCAGACGGTGCCCGCCCCCGCTGCCCGCCGCGCCGAGCCGAGGGCCCGGGCGGCGACGGCCCAGCCCCTCGGCGGGGAGCGCTGACGGGGCCCGGGGGGCGCCCCCCGGAGCAGCCGGTGTCGGCCCCGTCGTAATTGGGAGGCAGCGCGGGGGTTTACACAAGCCGTCCCAGTTCGGTGGCTGTCAGGGACGGGGGAGCGGGACCCGTCTCCTTGCAGGACTGGCCGCGACTGTGAGCTCTTGCAGGCCCAGGTGAGGCCGGTGCACGCGGAGGGGTCAGACAAGCTCGACGTTTTCTGGGTGACGGAAACCATAGGTGACGTGTATTGTGCCTTAAACCCAAGCCAACCAACCAGCCAGCCAACCGAACAGAAACCCCCCCACTGTAAAATTTAGTAGCTGTCAACGTCCTGTGCTTGAAAGACGGAAAATCTGCAGAAGGTACGCAGTGTGATGGATACAGTCTTAAAAAGCCACGTTACACTTCTCCCATTTTCTCAAGAGAGACAAAAGCCTATTAGGTACTTGAGCTGTCATGATACCACAGCGTTGTTATTCTTCAGAGCTTACTTTTATAGATTAAATAACCTCAAGTATCGGTCCCTTACTTGCTTATTTTTTCAGTATGTTTGGTTCTGGTCTCGTTTCTGAAAGGTGTTTATTTTCATCAGTGCTAATAAAGAGAGGAAGACCAAACAAAATGAAATGACAGATTGCGATTTTACTAATCTGCTGATGATGCAGAGGGAAAACACAGTTCTCATTCCAAACCCTTTGATATCTGTTTGCTGAAGATGATCTATGAAGCAGTAGTAGAATAATTTTTCTCCTCCCCACTATTCGTGAGCTTTGTAGCTGAGTATGCTGGTAAAGAAGTCTTGTATTCACATGAAAATAACTGAGCACTGTTCAAATGGAAATACAATATGAAGATGTCATCAGCATTGAGTCAGTTTCTAATCAGAAATGTGCATGGAATCACTGGACTTCATTGACTGATACAGCTCACTTCCTATAGTGCTATTAGCAAGCTGTATGGAAAGAGAAGTGAACTCTAGTCTCTGTGCTACAGGTTAAAGTCTAAATGTGTTTAGGAACTGGGCATGAGTAACACAAGTTGGTTTTTGGCTGGTTTTTTTCCAAACAGACAGCTGCATAGATTAGAATTAGGTACTTCTTAATGTTGATAAATCTGTGCTTGCTTTCTCGTGTGATGTGATCATGCTTATTCGCCAAGGCTGCATCAATTGAGTGTGACAAGTTTCATCATTTTTTAAAAAAGCTTGTGTGATATGTCTAACAATCTGAGGTTGGCGAGTTGAAGTTGAGGATCATGATCCACATTATGTTGACATAAAAAGAGTATGTTTGCTACCCCAAAAATAGACAGTATTATTATTAAGCCTTTATTATGGGTGTTCTTAATCACATGGTGAGATAATATCTTTTCTTCCTGCAGAACTGGTGCTTCAGTGGTTGCAGAAGTTGGTTACACAAGAAACCAGAATTCAGGTGACACAGGCACCTGTAAATCTGGTGGCTTTCTAAATTTCAGGAACCTGTTTTTTCAACAAAAGTGATAAGGTTGTTCTTTATATCAGGATTTTCTTTCATATGATTTATAAGAACATGATTAAGGTATGCTTCACATACAGTTTTATTTCGGTCGAGCCAAACACATAAGGAATTTCCTGTAATACAGAGGGTGCCAAAGGATACTTTCACTTTTTACTCTATTACTATATTGGTTCCTGTTCTGCAGTTTTAATAATTCTGCAAAACTGATGCCTGTTTGCCATCTTCAACAAGGCAGTTTGTTACTGGTAGGATTAAAATGTACCAGAAGAAGCCCGTATGTAATAAGGGTGGAAAGAATTATCCCGTTATCTCGATTTACTTTCATTTTTGATGATTCTATTTCTCTTTCTGTTTGAACAAAGCCAAATCTAATATGTACCTTAAAGAACAAATAGAAGATATGAACTTGTACCTTCAGTTACAGAGAAGTACTTTCCTTTGATTTGCCACAAATCACATAATCGCAGAATGGTTGAGGGTGGAAGGGATCTCTGGAGGTAATCTTGTCCAGTCATCGAGTTAGCAATATTTGCTATGAAGATTGCTGAAATATCTGTTACTCATGTATTAGCAATTTTCAGCTTTCTTACTCTCTAGATACTGTATACGCAGATTTAAAAGCATTGTCATTCTTCAGGGTAGTTTCCATTGAGCAGTTTACGGTGCTTCTAGATGAACTAATTCGGTGTTCTGAAGGTGCCTTATCATTCTACATTTGTTAGCTAGGGAAAATGTTTACACAGGTATGAGTCTTTAAGGTCTGAGAACAAGAAGAAGGGGAAGATGCACACTGTGTTTTGGAACAGTTTTGGTGTCTAAATGACCTTTTACCTTTGTAAAAGGTTTTTCTTCTTGTTGTGTTACAGCTTAAGAAGACTAAAGGTAGTAGAGCTTATTTACTCAGCTTGTAACAAACCTGTGTCTTATGTCAGGGTCTGGTGATGAGTTTTTAGTTTTCTCACAGTCTTTTAAAAACTTTTCAAATATAAGCTGTGTCTTCTGTCTTCAACGTGTGTTCCTCTTTTCCCAGGTTGTGGAAGTAAATGAGGAGGGAAAGGAGAACAAAATAGATGTTTTAGTCGTTCCTCAGATTGCGTGGTGCTTGGCATAGGATGTGACACTAAATGCTATCTGCTAAGCTGAAGAGATGAGCTTGTCATATGGAGGCTTGAATTTTTGTCAGCTCCATATTGTGTTAGGTGTGGCTTTTGTGAATGGTGGAGTGTCTTTATTTCACAATATACGTACCCCAACATGAAACCAGTGTCTGGATAATGGCATTATCCTTTACAAAGGTAGGAATGAGACAGTGTGCCTGTTGGGGTCACTTATTGTCAGGGTCTTCCCCAATAAACTGAAGATGCTTGTGTCCAATCTTCCTATGTGCTGTTACATGTTTTCACAGGTGAGAGACTTCTTGTTGAACAGCATCTTTCATTGCAAGATTTTCTGTGCACTGCTCTGCTATGATGATGGCAGAAACCCTTCAGCCTTGCTTTGCTGAAGTTAGACTTTGTAGACAAGTGTATAAAACAATGGTGTTAAAGATTTGCAATAGGACTCTAGATTGCACTGCACAAGGTTACAATAGTGTTCCTGTTATACTACCTGTACTTATAAGGGGATCATCTCCACCACAGGCGTTTGAGTCTTGACTTGCTTGGATCCAGGATATTCGCAGAGATTGGGTATCACTGACATAGGCTTGTATAAGGGGTTTTTCAGGTATTTTTTACTTTTGGCTTTTAATGATTGACTGAAATTCCCTTTCTAGTTAATGAGCGGTCTAACAGAGTCTTCTGTGTAAGTATCTGCAATATTCATGCCTTTCTGTGAAAACCAGTTTTGTTTATCAAAATGTCTAAGCAGCGTGAAAGCTTACAAACTTTGCCTCTGTGTTGAGTAGCCCCACTGAATGTGACATTCTTCATCTCAGTTAGACATTAACTCTTAAGTTTACCAACGATAACACATACTTCAACTTAAAAAAGTAACATTCTTTGTTTGAATCTTATTTGCTGTTTTCACAAAGAAAACACGAAGAGGTTTAAAAGTGTTTGGTATGGCAGAAACCCAAATTGTTTTCAGTTTGTGTCATTAGTTAATGTTCTGTGTGAACTTAGATCGTCTTTGCTTTTGCTCACCTGAAGCAATAGATGTAAAATTACTAAGATTTCAATAGAAGAAAGTGGCAGTAAATTTGCTGACAGTTTTTTTCATCTCACAGTTGGAAATCATTCTAAAACACATGAAGATTGGTTTTACGAAGAATAGCATACTGATTGTATGGATATCAGGAATCAACTGTTCCTGCTATAAACAGTGATATCTTAGATCGTCTGCCACAACTTCCCTGCTATGTGTCCTACCTAAATATTTGGCCTGTATATCACCCTGGTTTTAGACCAGTGAGAGATGCCTTTGACGAGCGATGTTGCCATCTCAAGCGATCTGAGGTGACTCCGTTTAGAATCTACCAATGATATAACACCTTTATTTGGCCGGAATGGGCTCTTACCTTCCTGTAACTAAATGTCCAAAATCGTTTGGATGAACTTTGAACCTTCAGCCAGTAGCAAAAGAAGTAGAATTCTTGCTTGTTTTCAGTTTTGTGTATTCCACTTCTATCTCACTTCAGTTTAGTGAAACGTACCCCGTTCTTCTGGCCAGCCGAAGAACACAGAGTGTACACTTCCTAGAGCAAGTGTAAACCAGCTTCTCTCTTTGCTTGTACTGAAGATTTTACAGAGTGTGACATGACTATTGGCTTGTGTAATATGTGGGGAAAATTGCAAAACACAAGAAACTACCTTGTTCTGAATGAATCTGTGTTGAATCTGAATGCTTAAGGAAAGAGCATTAGCATAATGGCTATCATAAACAAATGCAGCACCTAGTGGAAGAATGAGTCTGAAAAAGGACTAGCATTAAAGCAGAACTGCTTGCTATGGCAGAAGAGAATGAGGAGAAAGAGCAATTTAAAGTTTGATTATAATCCTGTATTTCTTAAATTCCCTTATGTTTGAAATTCAGTACTTTTTGTGTTTAAGTGGAGACTTCATGCCAACAGTATCTTCTGTGTCTGTAGTGTTCTGATGAGCACAAAGGAATTGACAAACGCTTTTTTCAACAAAAGTGAAAAACTTTCGCTTTCTTCTAATTTTGTTAGTAGCTTCATGTATCGTATTGCACTTTGAAGTTTTCTAACAGAATGTCTTCCGAAAGGCTAAACTGAAAACGCTGTGGTGCTTTATGAATTTATAAAGGTATTTTGGAGATAAATCAGCAATTAAGTATTTCTGGTATAATTCTTAATCAATATGTTTATTAAGATTTAAATCTGTTACATCTTGTGTTACATCTCAGAAAGATCTCTTGAGCTTTCAGTAGCATTTGGGTTAATAAAACAAACTCACAGAATTTGACTTCTGGTTTTCGGTTTGTTTTACATTATTTTTGCAAATGTAACGTAAATCTGGATGCTGATTCTGCACACGCTTTATTGGTACAACTGAAGTTCTGCTGAAGCTTTGTTGAACGCAGACAACTCTTACGTATACATAACGAAAATGCATTTACAGAATCAATCGGCAGCATTTTACTTGTATAGCATACAATTGTTTTCGTCAAATTATTCTCACGTTATTTTTACTGGGAAATAAGTTTCAGGATGAAAATGATGTTGAAGATTAGTTCACGTTCAAATAGGTGATATGCTAGTGCGAGTCATTCTTAGGAAAACAGGGTATTTAAATAAAGGCTGTGAGGAATAAAATGGTGTCTTACCTTCAAATGACTATGGAGTATGTAAAAAATCAAAACAAAGCCCATGGTTACATTTTTTTGAAATTTGGTCTCTCGCCTGCCAAAGTCTTGGTGGTTTTGGGTTTTTTTTTGTAGGAAAGAGGTATAGAAGTTTGTATTGAATAACTTCCAGAGTGAAAGGTGCTTGTTAAAATGTATTTTGTATTATTCTCTGCTTTCTTTACAATCAGATTGGTCAAAGGAGATTAGATAATTTCTGATGAAACAATAATGGAATTACGAAGTCTTATACAAAGTGATTGGTTTCACAGTTTTTTTGCAAATCACGAGAACATTTGCTAACGATAATTACACAACATACCTAGTGTTTGGCTGTGTGCAAGGGAACCCAGGTTTCTCAATCCAGTATCTCCCGCTTGAGTTCTGTACACGGTTGTGGAGCTGGTGCTAACCAGGGTTCAGATCTCTTAATTCTCTCCTCTTCTCATGAGAAGAGGCAGGAGAGGAATGTAAGAAAAGACCTCCAACTCGGGCTGCGGCTTTTAGTACTTGCCGGCTCCCCTGCGTGGATGCACAGCCTTTGCTGTGTGAAGCGTGCCCCCAGCACAGATTTTGTGGCAGCTCTGCCATGCAGCTTACCACGTACCTTGAGAATACCAGAGCTTTTATTTTCTGAGAAGTTGGCTGCTGCTGTTACTGACTCCAGAGAAAGCAAACTTGGGATCCAGCTACCCAGGAATCTGGGAGTTACATGGTTGCTTACTTTTGGACCAGTTTTCATGTTGTAGTTGCTCCTGTTGCTCAGGATCTAGAGACCTTAGAAAAATAATAATTTGTAACTCAGTCTCTGCAGTTCACTCCAGTGATAAATCAATTAAATGTTGTTCCAGTATCCCAACAAACTTCCTATTAAGGGTACTGTCCAAATGCTTGCATTTCATTGTACCTGAAAGCGTAGAAATTAATTGTATTTAGGCTAAGGCATCTTTTCAAAGTGAAGGCAGTTAACAAAAAACTAGGTTGGTTTTTTGTAATTACTATATGATTTACCAAATTAAGTAGTCTAGTTTTGATTTTTGAGAAGCTTAATGTACTAAAATTTCACAGCCTGGAAAATCAAAAGCATTCAGGTCTTTGTAGCACTGTCCCAGGCAGAAAAACAAATCCAAGGAAGTGCTGTTCCCTTAGCTCTGTGCGGTCACGTTTCTGTGATGATGAGACACTGTGAATGGGAACAAATAATGTGGGCTGAGAAATCTCAGGCTAGGCAAAACGAAATTGAAAAGTTGTCTCCCATTTCAAAATAAAATAAAAGCCGCTTACACTGCATCTCTGGTCTGTCTTCCTTCTCACATTCCAAATATACTTCCTGAGTATCTCTGAAACCACTTGGCTGTATTATATAGGTATTTTCTTGCAATATTAGATTTTCTGCATAAGCTGTTCATTTAAACATGGCTGCAGTGTCGTAGTATCAGGCGCCAAGGGGTATTCTCATGGGAATCTATCACAGATCTATTTCCTTTTTGGTTCTGTAATGTCATGATTTGTAACAAACTGTTGTAACTGCAGTTATCTTTAGCCAAAACTCTTACGTTATTGTATCACTCCTTTTTCCCTTTGAACTTGATCCCTTGTGTGTCCCCTGTGTCCCGTTCCCTGCAGCGATCCCAGCTGGCTCTGGTGGAGATTGGTTTGCTGTGAATATCCTTACTACCAAAATGAATACCCGAAGCTTCTCAGAAGCCGTGGCAACTGACCACTTGCTTTCACCAGGAGTAGGGGCCTTTTGTCTGAATACCTTGCCCTCAGGTAACTTCCCCTCTCCCACCTTTGTAGAGTAAATGTAAGAGGTGGTATGCATTTATACAAATTCAGGAGTGAAATGAGGTCTATAAAATGTTAATTGGGTTTTCTCTCTCTTCTGTTTTTGTAACTTACAATTCTGCAAAAAATAATTGTTTGCTATGCAGCTGTATTTTTGGGGGTATTTTTAAGTCCTAAACTAAATTTGCAGAACTGGTTTGTGAAGTAAACCAGCAATCTCATTATGAACATACCTTTATGTGTATTTCCTAAATGTAGGTGTTTCTCAGTATCTTTTAGGCTGTTTGACATTTGCTGTTTATCATTTATACCTACTTAATTTGGTTTTGTAACTTGATATTTATTACCTCTCTATTGATGCATACTTGAAGGATTGATCAGTTTTTTTACCTAGTTTACATGTGAGAAAAAATATGGGTGTTCTAAATAATTAAAACAGTACTTGTAATTAATGGCTTATCGAAAAATCTTATTTTATTGAGATGTGATCAGTTAGCATTAAAGTGATACCTGCTGATGTCACATAAATAAATGATCCAGTTTCCAAAAGGCAGATGTCACGCTTTTACTCTGCACTGTTATCTCATTGTTTTAAATTTATAAAGTTCTTTTGCATCAAGTGGCTTTTCTTTGCATTACTTACAGAACATTGTATTTTGAGTGGAATGTAGTCATTATCAAGTGTAAGCAAATTCTCAGAATGTGATGTGCTTTTTTTCTGCCCACAATATGGAAATTGCATATATCTTGCCAAGTATATTTTAGTATACCAAGGATTTTACGTTGTTTTGTACTCAACATACAAGATTTTTCGTGTATACGATTGTTTAAAACAGGATTTTGGGGTTTGATAATAATGACCATTTCTGTGCTTGTGTAGGTGATATGTGCAAAGACTCATGGAATAGGAAAGCTAACATAGGTCTGTGTGAGGATTTGTCATAAATGAAACAGAAGTGACTTGAGCAATATTTTACTTCCAAGATGATTATCATTCGTGCGGCATAAGCTCCTCATTTATGCACAGTGCTTGACTACTTCTGAGCCGGTCTGCTGCATGACATGTAATTAGATAACAGCCATTGATAACAGCAGCTGTTTCAGTTCTGCCTGTACCCAAAGAGCAACCAATACAGTTTTTCCAAATAGAAAGAAAATAATTTCTTCTATGTATTATTACGGAATTAACTCGGGGAAGCTTTATGTACTGTCAAGTTAAGAGAGGTAGTAGAGATGTCAGTATCTGAGAAAGTATGGAATGAGTCCTAGAGTGAATGGTCGAGTGTACCAAGCTGCCTTTTGGAAGTCAGCTGGAGTAGGATTCCAGGCTGAAGCCCTTCTGCGTCGCGGTGAAATGGAATCAGTTTTTTTGGAAAGCATTAGCAAAGCTGCTGTACTGTTCAGCACCCCACCTCCTAGTGTGGAAGAGATAAGGAGGATGGTGTGACGCTACACAAGGTTGTTGAGTCAGGGTCCTAATTAGGGCTTTGCCTGGAAAGGAAGATCTGGCTTTAGACTATGGTAAGTCAAAAGACCTGATGTGTGTTAGGTGGTTCGGGTTCTGTACAGTAGCTTGTGAAGTCCCACCTGAAGCTGTAGGGTTGTAGGTAGTGTTTTGGACTTGTCTAGTATGCTATAACTCCTGGCCAGCTGAGAGCAGTAGGTCCAAGCGGGGCGTGCAACCAGGACGATGCCCCGTTCCGCTCCAGGGGGTTGGCCTGTGAGCACCTTAGCAAGATGCTGCACAGCAGGTCGTGCAGATCCTCTCCGTGCTGGACATCCAGCAGGCCACGCAGGGGTCTCCATCTTGCACTGAGCCACCAAATACACATGTGACGATTCTACAGAAGTGCAGGGTGTGACTAAATAGAGCATGCAGGCATTCGTGTGGGGAGGCCACATTACCCATGAGTAAAGGGGTGATAGGTTTTTCCTCTACAAGTTGATGTTGGAGGGTGTTAAGAAGGTGCCAGTCAGGTATCACAGGTAGTGAGGGGTGTCCGTGAAACCTCTGGTGACAGGTGTAGCTGCTGCAGTTGATATTGCCATTTAGGAGTCTCCTGATTCTGTATTCCTCATTGCAGCGTGAGGAGATGGTAGCCCTTGGCAGCCCTTGGGGATTGGAACTAGATGATCTTTAAGGTCCCTTCCAACCCAAACCATTCTATGATTCATCTGTTGATAGGGGCCTCTTGGTGGGAAAATGTGTGATGTCTGGGAATCCATGCAGGACACAATGTTGCTGATAGAGATGACCTGGATAACGCTGGAGGATAGCCACCATAGTTAAATGCACTATAGCCTTGCGTCACGGCAGTGGTGCTGAAATTTTGCAGTGCTGTGGCGATGGTTTCTTCCTGGTGCAGACTGAGAGTATGCCATTGTTTGTGGAAGGTTTTCTGTCCAGAAATTAACGTTAAAGTTTATCCTTACACATAATTACTTTCAACCTAATTTACTGTGAATATTCTCAAGTAAAGAACTGAAGTGTTTATGTGTCAGACTGTGTCTGGTTAATCCTACTATGTTGTAGGCATAAAAGGTATTACCTTTCCCTACAAACCCTATCACAAGTGCCTTAATTTTTTTTTTTTTTTTGGTAATTCTTTTAAGCTTTTGATTTTGGTACTGTATTGTATCCTGATGTTTTCATGGGCATTAAAATGTTCTACAATGGGTGTTTCCTTTTACTGGCTTTAAATGTGTTCTTGTTTAGTTTCATGTGGGTTTTTGTTCTTAAGATAAACAAGCATCCAATTCATTTTGTGCAGTGTTCATTACTTTGCCTTTAATGTTTTTGTTTATCTTTTCTGTTTCTAAATCAGTTTGAATATTTTCAGAAATGGATATAGCGTCCAAGATGAGGACATCCCATCATATTTTGTGTTGATATTTAGTACTACTTAACATTAATTTTTTTATGCATAGAAGTACATTAACCTTCATGCATCCCAGTCAGTTTTTCATCAATTGCCTGTTATTTTGCAGCTTTATTTCCTAAAAATGTATCTTCACTTAGAACCCAGTAGTCTCCATTAATTATATCTTCAGACGTTCGGTATCTTGCATCCTCAATGGGTTGGCTGTTGCTGCAAAGCCGTTTGCCGATGTCTTGGGTTCCTCAGGTCAGTTTTCTGTGGACTTGATGAATGTGACTTTAATGTTGCCTGTCAACTTGTACACATTTTAACTCAGCCTGTGAAGCTAAAAATAATTTACTCCAAATCTTACATTAACCATAGTTAATAGTTTCTTGCTGGGTGAAATACTACTTTAATACACTACATTAAAATTAGAACATCCCTGGGTCAGCCAGGATTCACTCAAAAGTTTTCTGTTACTTCACAGTTCACCAACTTTTGCTAGGCCGTTGCTAAATATATTCAGTGCCTTTGGATTTTTATGTATCCTTTGGACATATGAGATATTGTTGATCTTTCACCTTCTGACCAATTTCTACTAAAATTAAGCCTTTACTGTATAGTTAATTTTTATGGCAGCTTTTGTGAGGCTTTTTGGTTGAAGTTTTTTAAAGTACCAAGAGAAGATATCAGTTGCTTGATTCTGATCTTGTTTCATAGGTCTGGAGGTTTAAAATAGACATCTTTTACAGAAGTTTGGGGTTTGTATTTTTTTTTTTTCCCTCCTGGTCTATTGCATCCTTGCAAAATTTTCATTAGTGCCCTGCTGTTTCAATATGAGTCAATCACTCATTGCATCTGTGAAGTCTGTCTTTCCTCTGTCTGCCATTCACTTAGTGGCAACTAAATCTTTAATCCTGTATGATTGCAGTCTGTCTCACCTTTTATCAGTCCTGTCCTACCTGGATCAAGAAAGGCATGCTACTAAGAACTCTTCTGAATGTCACTGTGCATTACTAGTATGTAGAGTTGTTTTTTCATCTAGGGAGTTTATCTTTCTCTCATCTAGGACTTGCTGCCATCTAAATAATCTAAGCATCTTGGTACATTGGACTTAACGCGTGATGTGCTGCCACTAGGTAAAGTATAGCAATCTCTCTGAACTCAGTATTTGCCAGTGATGTTTTGTTCCTGAGACTGATATTTCTGGCTACAGGAAAGAAAACACAAGAGAGGAAACTGTTAAGTTGCCTGTGGCATGCTATTTACTGTGACTTTTTTCTTATTTAAAGGTGGAAGGGGTTTAGATTTCCCTGCCCCACACCCCATCAAACCAGGTACTGAAAATCGGCGTTGATTGGTGGTGTTACACTGGATGAGAGGAACTCGCCTGTAACAGTACATGCTCTGGTGATCCCAGTGCTTTGTTTTCTCTGTGGGAGATTTGACAGAGTTAGTTCTGTTCCTCTTCTATTTAAACCTGAAGTCTTAAAATTTGAAGTGGTACAGTGAGCAGAATGATAGTAGACCACCTTCTCTCTGTTACCTAGTCATGGGAAGCCAGTATCTTCCTCAGAGACTCAATTGAAGAAAGAATGTTTTTCTTGCTTCAGAAATCGTGAGGAGTTCCTTGGTGATCTCATAACACGGTTCAGCCATGTGAAACAGGAAAATAAAGAGTTTCTGTTCCATTTCTGCTGTTTTATTATTGATACGGTTGCCGGTGCTTGTTATGCTGTTGCCCTTTTTCAGAGCCTGTTGTTCTGAACATACATCTTTTTAAGGAGTTGTAGTTCATAACAAGGAGACAAGCAGAACACGTGGCACATACCATGATTTCATAGTCTCTCATGATTAGAGCATACATGTAGGATCACACTGCTGAAGGAATTTTATTTAAAAAGCAGGGTGGGCAGATGCTACAGCCAGGTGGAAAAGATTGTGTATGCAGTAGATGTGCACAACAGCTGAGAATCCCTTGTGCAAATGCGGTGCAGGCTTCCGTTATTTCTCTATTAAATCCAGAGGTTGAGTTTTTGTCGACAAACTTGACAAGGCATCTGGTATTCTCTCCAAACATTTGTGGAGTGCTGCTCTAAGCTTCGTGTACTCTGTGGCCTTCATTATAAAAACCATAAACTTGTGCTTTCAAAGAAGTGTTATCCTCTGTCTTCTCTACTGCTTTTTGGTTGGTTGTTTCTTGTTTCTAGTTCCACTTCTTGACCATCTTCTCCGCAAGCATGGTGGAGTCCTCCATTCGGACCTCCAAGCCTGCATCGTCACAAGCAAAATCTGAGAAAAGAAATATTTCTGGCAAGGAAAAAAGTGCATCTTCCACACAGATTTTTAGTTCTTGTAGAGAGAAAAGAACTGAAAGACCTGTTGTGGTCCTGACAAAATGCAGTGAAACTTACTACTCTACATATGATTCTTATTACTGTGCTGGTATTGTGCAATGTTCTATGATTTCCACTAAACTCTTTATTCTACGTTGTAAATTGAAGTTGAACCATCTATCTAACTGCATAGTAATATTTAGAGAGTTTCTGGGTGAGTGTGTGTGTGTGTGTGTGTATATATATATATATACACACATATATGTGCACCCAAGGGAGCTGTGTCAGGTTGCTGATGATATTAATAACTTCATATTTCCGGATTCTTGCCTGTAAAGCATCAAATATTTTACAGCATTGATCTACCTTATAGAATTGAATATTAAATTTAATTGACATTCATGCCATCAAATATAGTAATTCAAACCTCAAATCCTTCCTTTCTCAAAATGCAGGCTAGTTTGTGACATCTAATCTAAATCTGTGCAAACGCTTTTGCTAAGAATAACTTGTGGGTTTAGTGCCTCAGTGACAGTGATGTTTTACTGCCACAGCAAAACAGTGTGACAGAAAGCTTTGGTGAGCTCGACCATGTCCTTTATTCATTAGTACGAACAATTTTCCGTGGCAGAATGGAAGTGTGGTCAAGTATAGCCTATTCTTCAGCTTGTGGTAGATACAATAGTACAACTGTTGATTTGAGGGTAGCGTACCCATGATTTTTGTCAGGTTATCTCACAAGGATGTGAACCGTTTGACACAGTCACGTAGGTTGTTCTATTGTATCAGCAAATCATAGCGTCTTTGAAGTGTAATGAAATTTGTTGCGTATGTACTGTCAAATAGTTACGGTTTTAGCCCTTGTACATCAGAATGATCATAAGTTTTCATCCAGTATTTTATATACACGGTGCTACTAGGTGTGTGTAAATAGATGTGTATGTATATTTCTACTTTATGTTACTAAATTCTATGATTAATAAGTATTGGAAATAAAACTTTTAGTTTCAAGATTTTAACTGTAAAAATATGTATGAAGGTAATATTTATAAGGAGTAGCTCTTTGTTACTCTTCCTGACTGAATTCTTAGCCACTCCTGCTTCCTCTAAAAATGACAGTGTTACTTGTAGAGGTTTTGGGTATTTTTTTCTTTTTTTGAAAAACTAAAGAAGAGTGAAATGGTTTCACTTCTACCTTACATAGTTTAAAATAAATACTTTGCATCAAGGATTTGTAATTCTGGGTGATGAACAAATTAGAAGATACCTCATAATATATTTAATTTTGTTTGTGCATATGTCAATGGAGTTAATGAGCTGCGAAAATGGCACCATTTCTTTTCAGGGTGAAATTATACCTAAAGAACCTAAGATGATTGTCTCACCCCCAGACCATTGCTTGAAGTTAAATTGTCAGCTGTATGTGGGACAGCTTTGACTGCTTTATGTGCATTTACTTAAGGTGTACGTTTGTTTTTAGGTTCACCAAAAATCTGTCCCCTGACAAGATCAACCTGAGCACATTAAAGGGGGAAGGTCAGCTGACCAATTTAGAGCTGGATCAAGAGGTGCTTCAGAACATGCTGGATCTTCCAACATGGCTTGCTATAAACAAGGTCTTTTGCAATAAGGCATCCATTAGGGTGAGTATTTTAAGGTGTCGGTGTGGTAATTAGCCACTTCTGTCTCTTCAAACCTTCAAGCAACTTTATATTAATAGAAAGTTGTGATGAGTGCTTGATAAAATTTTAGAGAAAAAAAAAAAAAGATGCTACCAGCAATAATTTCTTAGTATTTTTGTTTCTCATGTGATTGCATGAAGTACGTATGGAAATGATGAAAATAAGCAGTGATTTTTTTAATTTTTTTTTCTTTCTAAGTAAAATTTATTCCTGCTTGTTCTGAAGTAAGGGTAGAGATGAAAGCTTGTATTTGCCCATGGTAATAAGTCTACTATAATATTATTTTTTAATTTGTTATTTCTTCTTTTAACCTCTCTTTTCCTATTTCTTTCCCTCTTATTCCTTTCCTGTTTCAAAAATATCTTTCCGAGGGATTCTAGTCTCTGTGGGAAATGTGGAAACGCTCTAAATCTAGTTGGTGTTGCTTTTTTGGTTCTTGTGGCTGCTAAGAATTGAAGGAATGTATATCATCTCTCCTAGATTGTACTAATACGAGAGTAAGAAATGAAGCTATGGCTTGTTTTTGATGGGAGTTATGATCTGGTCAAACTTTGGCAGCTCTTCAGTCTTTTTTTTTTTTTTTTTTCCCCCTAATGGGAGATTGTCCTGATTTTTCTGAATGCAGTGAACTTGATGCTTTGTTGCAGGCATCCAGCTGTAGACCTACAGAGTAAATGTGGGTTTTCTTTCCTTTTAAAGGAAAGAATGTGGAAGGTAGTGTTGTTTTTTCTGATGCCTGACAACTCAGTATTAAAGGCACTGATTGTATTTTGTTCCTTTGTTTTCTGCTCAGTGATAAGGAGATTCTGAAGTTCTTTTTTTAACATGTAAAATAAACTTATGTGTGTGCATTTAAAGGTAAACTTGGTATTTTGAAAGTAGTAGTATTCTGAGTTCAGGATTTACAAATATAATTTTTATACATAAGCCACATTCTAAACAAATGCTATATTTCACTGTATTTTTGATATTTACTTTGCTTTAGAATAAAGTTTTCTCTTGCAGATACCATGGACAAAATTGAAAACACATCCCATCTGTTTGGTGAGTTCCAAGATCAACTCCTAAATATACACTGTGTAGCAGAATTTATCTTAAATATGTATATACTCCTTTTGACTTTGGAAATAACTGAAACATTAACGGGCCTTTACTGAGTGTCCTCTGGGGAGCAGCAGATCAAGCCAAAATGCCTTAATATTTTTGTTGGTAGGTTTGTTTTCTTGATCTATGGCTTTGGGCATCATCACTGTGATCTTTGACAGTTAGCTAATTTCTGTCAACCTCTTGAGTCATTACTTCTTAATTTGGGTTCACCTGAAGGGTAACCAATTTGTCCAGCCAATCCTTTTACAAATTCCTGCCTGTCTTTGGGAGCTATCCTTTCTATTCTGTATCTGTACTTTACCCAATGATCTCAGTTACAGCAGGTTTGATACACATAACATTTACAGGGTTTCTCTAACAGCCTAGGATTCAGCCTGGGTATAAATAGGGCTCAGCAACAATTGGAAGTAATGCTAATTCTTGCATTTGTTTAATTTTGTTCCTTATTTTTAAGTACGTTAAGAAATGTGGTAGCACCAGAAGTGATTTGCTTGATAATGGCTAGAATTTCTTCATTGTGTTCATTTAGGAATGAATATGCCTTTAACTATCACGCTTCCCAGTCTTGCAGCGAATTCCTGAATGTGCTTGTAATACCGTAGTTCTGAGTCAGACTTGGGAAGGACATGTTGTTTTAAATACTTGATGCATTTGCTAGTGACCCAGTTGTAACGTGCTAATGTCTGTACTGCTTCTTCCTGATGCGCAGAGCTTAAACGTGGTAATGCTGAAGGGGGATGATTCAACCTCTTGAATGTAAGATGCAGCTGCCAAATTAGGAAATCAGTTTAAGCTGTGCTATTCTTAAAAATGACATACTTTGGCCTAAGGCAGCAAGGTCTGATTGTTTGCTTTGCTCCTGTTGAACTTAGATTAGCGATTTTTGAGGCTAAGATAACTTTCAAGGTCACCTTTTTTACATAAAGCCTTCCTTGAACAAGTGCATTAAATGGAAATTGATAACAAGTTCCTTCTTCAATGTCACACTGTACACCAGCCTTTCTGACTTAGAAAGGAAGGTGAGTTCAATGGCCTAAATGTCCAACTTCAGCCCTTTATTACATCACTGAACACCCACTATTTTGGTGGGGATATTTTTCCTGCTGAGAGCTTGATTAAATTGGACAGCGTCTTCTGTTAGCATAGCTTAGGAGGTAACTAGAACCCACTTGCCTAGCCAAAGGTACTTTCATTGAGCTGAGTCGTCCTTTGTGAAAATCAGCCTGTTAACACAGTGGCAAATACTGAGTTATCTTTGCTCATAATCGATTTTTGTTTCTGTATAATAAACAGTATAGTTTTGAGGAGTGCTTTGGGGACCTAAGCTGCGATACAGCAGTGTTTCCTTTATCAAAGTACAGTAGTTACCACTGAGAAAAGAATAGACCAATATTTACATGCAGAGGTTCTTTGTTAACTGCTATTTATATCACACAAACTCCTTAAATCACTGCTCTACTGTTCTTTGCACTAGTCATGTAGTGAAAGAAATTGTTCCAGAGGTCTTAATTTTAGAAACCTTAAGGGTGGCCAAATGTCCAAAAATGAAAAGATAACCAGGAGAAATCTTGGTTTTGCTTTGCCCCCAACCATCCCAAACTAAGGGATTTTTTTTCCTTATTTTTTCTTCTGTTGTTTTGTGAGGCAAGTTATTCATTGAGACAGCTGAGAAAATAAAGTAAATATGTCCAGATTTATTGTTAACCGCTAACACTTCCCTTTAAGCATCGCAATGTAATGAAGTGTAAATAAATCCAGAGTAGAGAGTTTATGAATTTCTAGGTGATAGGGCGTTTCATGGAGAAGAGTAGCACAGAAGAATGCTTGTGGAGCAAGTGGATAATGTAGGCAGGCACAGTGAACACTGTATGGTAATAAAGTCCAGTAGATAGGGCAGGCTGAATTGTGAAAAATCTAAAACTGAGGACAAAGCCTTTTGGTGTGATTTGTTTAACCAAAGAGGGGGTAAATGGAGGAATTCAGAGGGGTGGTGCGAAAGTCAGAACTAGACAGGGAAGTAATATTAGCTGTTGTGTTTTGAATGAGCTTCCAGTGGGACAAGATGTCAGAACGATAAGCCTTAGATTAAGAGCCTTTCCAGGTTGTATGATAAATCTGGGTCACAAACGTTGTAATGTAAGTCAAGAGATTCTTGGATTAATTCAGGTGCTGGGAATAAGGTTTTGCATTTGGTTTGTTCCCGTTCTCTTCACCCCATCTTAGTATGTGTTATTTATAACGTGTTAAAGTTCTGCTATTTAAAGGTAGCCTTCAATTAAAATAAGATTTAGGTGTCTTGTTCCTTAATTCCCAGCTTCTTATGTAAGGGTCCCATCTCAAGTACAAAGAATACAGTGCAATTTTACTATAATGTGTTGCAAATTATACCACAATATATCTTCTTAGAAATTCCTGGGTTTACTAGATCTACTGAAGGTTCATATACACACACAGAGTGTATACGCACTCGTGTGTATATATTCTATACATTCAGGTTTTATTTTAAAGGTTCAGCACAAAACATCATCAACTAACACAAATTTTGGTGGACTAGTTTCGACTATTTTCCATTAAAATTTTCTGAACTTACTGAACCATTTAGAAAACTCAGGTGCTATCAAGAATTTCACTGAAAGAACAACCATATAAGAAGAAAACCCAGACAAGTACGCATTAAATCATGTCCATTTTGAAATGCAGTTTTTGAAAATGTGTGCGATGGATAAATAATACTCAGGGATCAAGAATTCTGTAATCCAATATCTGACTGGGTAGGTCTGTTATAATTAATGACATTTAAAAATCTATATCAACAAATAAATAAAACCCCACACAACCTCATCCTGGTATGTTATAAAAGTTTATGGGAAAATTGACATGGTAGGAAATGTTTTATATATATTTCAGGTTCTCAAGTGATTTTTTTTTTGTTGTTCTCTTATGTCTGCAATTTTTGATTTTGTTTTTTTCCAGTCCTTGGATAAAGTTGTGATGGAAATGAGCACATGTGAAGAGCCACGTGCCCCTAATGGACCCTCTCCTATAGCAACTGCATCTGGACAGAGGTCAGTGATGATACTTACATGTAACTGATCCAAAAAAGTTTAAACTACTGGTTTTGAATTACTACTACCAAGCAGTTAGATCCCCTGCAGATTTCCAGAAGTGTATATGGTTGGAGCTTGGCATTTCCAGCTCTCTAAGATTTTATTTTATTACTTGGGGATGAAGATACATATGTATAGTTACAATGGAACTGTCCAGACCCAAGCCTGCAAAGAATGTCTGAACTATGTACAGAGCTTCCCAGGCATGTTTCATGTTGGTTGGTGCAACTACGCGTTAAAAATGTACCAAGTTTAAGTGATATTGAAGTTTTGTTTAAATTAAAGATATTTTGCCATCAATCTATTTAGAAAATATATAGAGTGTTGGGGCGGTTTTTGTTAAATTTTTTTTCTTTGTTTGATCTAAAAAACAGTATTAAGGGCTATTTGCTATTGTAGTGTTTTGAAGTTCTATTTCCTATTCTCTCAGCCAAAGCTCACTGAAAGATTTTATGCACACTATATAGCCCAAAAGTCAAGTAATTTGGTGGGACAGTATAGCATTACATCAGTGACTTCCCTACACCCCAGTCATTTCCTTTTTATGGACCCAAAAGCTTTTTCAGTGAGCATAGGGACCCATATACAGAGAAACAAATTTGATGATACAATTGCTTTTCTTATTTTAACTTGTGCATAGTATGTAGAAGTAGTCCATGGGCCTCTACATCTCCTAGGGCACAGCTTGAACATCATTGCCATAGAGATTCTGTGTAGGATGAAATGTATAAAAGGGAAAAGGAATGACAAACTACATAAACTATACTTTTAAAGCAAGCAGACAAAAACCCCCAAAGGCAAAAAAAATTTAGATGTTAAAAGGATATTTTAAATGTAGTTTTCCATTCGCTAATCTAAAATGCATGACTTTTAATAAAAAAAATAATTCATACTAACCATTTGACATGAATTACTCATGTATACATAAAGAAGAGTAGATTTCTACGTAATGCTGTACTTCATGGAGATTGGTCTTAGTCCAAAGATACTGTCTTGAATTATTGAGATTGGGGCCATAGGGTGGAGAACTGGATCAAGTATATTTAACAAAAATACATAACTGGAGAATACATGAGGAACTTACAACATGAAACAAACAATAAAGTATTTCAGCTGTTTAATAAGCTTAATTTTGTGCCCTTTCATTAGGTATATATTTAATATGTTGGCATTTCACTTTTTAGTGAATATGGCTTTGCTGAAAAGGTGGTAGAAGGAATTTCGGTTTCTGTGAACTCCATAATAATAAGGATTGGCGCAAAAGCCTTCAATGCTTCATTTGAACTCTCCCAGCTGAGAATATATAGTGTAAACGCAAACTGGGAACTTGCTGACCTCAGATTTACGAGAATACAAGAAGCTCAACGTGGAGAGGTAAATACTGTCTTTTGCTACCTTTTTTCCTTGTTTTTGTGCTAAAGGAGGAGGAAGTTGAGTTGCACCTTACGCAGTCTAGGAAACATGCTGTTATTGGAAATGGAGACATTCTGTGCTCCGTGATTTCAGCTGTCCTCAGGGAACACAAGGATGTAAAAACAGTGGATGTGAGTCAGAGCCAACGTTAGGTCTTTCGCAGTGGCCAAAGTGGGAAAAGCAAAGACCTGGGCAAGCATCTATGCTGTTCTCCAAGCCTGTGAACCTTCTAAAATGCAAACTAGACCAGACTTGTAAGAGTACTGAAAAAAAAAAAAAGGTATAATAAATGTGGAAGGATAGGGTGCTGGTTTTTATTATTTTTAAAGCTTTAACTGGTTATTTATCTGCTTGTGAGGGTTTGCCTAATAAGGGTATCTGTGTCTTCTAGGAATCCATGTAATGGATTCAAAGCTTGTGGGGTCTGTATGGCATACAGTATGCTCAGTGTCTGACTTTCTCTCTTGATTGAAACAAATCACTCCAGAAACCTCTCCCATATTGTAGCTTTGTTTCCCTCCCTGCTCTTTTCAGTATACTTGGATTTAGCATGTTGAAACTAAACTACACAGTGGTTTTGGGTTTTCTTTTATATTTTTTCCTTCTTTTCTTCCCCCCCCCCCCCCCCCTACCAAAAGCCACCTTGTACACAATAATTGCAACCTTTATTTTCTTCTGAGTATTTGAAATGCTGTTTGTTACCTCTGCCTGCTTGGAACTGGCTTAATATTCCTGTGACATTCTGGAGGTAGAGGGCAGGATCAGGGCTTTAATTCCTGGCACCTGTAAGTGGAATAACAAGTGACACATATCTGCTCTGTTACACCGCTCTACGTGAAGGACACGGGAGTTTGTGTGTGTGTATGTATACAGACACAGACATACACACACGCACACCTGCACATGCTTAAGCACAAGTAAACTGTCATATTGCAAGAAGGTGTTTTTATCTTTTTCTTTTTTTCCCCCTCTCTTTAAAGGTTTTGACTTTTAAAGAAATCAACTGGCAGATGATCAGAATAGAAGCAGATGCAATCCAGAGTTCTAAGCATGAAATCATGAGCGCTCCAGTTCGACTGATCACTAACCAGTCAAAAATTCGGGTCACGCTTAAAAGAAGGGTAAACTTGAAAAGTTTTCTTTCTTTTTTTTAATGAATTAATTTTTAAGTCATGGTCTTAATGCACATAGTAAAGGTTTTAAATGTAGGCCATATAAAATATAGAATTTGCTCTACTAAATGTTTAATGGCATATAATCGGTAACACTGTAGAGTTTACAAGAAATATTGCAGGCGGAATTTGAAGATCTTGCACAGGTCCTACAGAGCTTTATTTATGATGATGCATGTTGTCTTACCTCTCTAGTAATAATATTGTTCTTATTCAGGCAATATTTACATTACTTACATTTAGAGAAATGCATCAGTTTAATATCTAATACATGCCAAACGAATAAAAAGTGAGGCACAAATACAGTATATATCTTGAACGCTTTTTATTTAGAGGAATACAATTTAAACTAAAAGATGTATTTGTTATTACAGTTGGACTGAATGATCTTAGAGGTCTTTTCCAACATAAATGATTCTGTTTATATGGAAGAAATTTGCTTTTTGGGAAATGTGGTTTTGCATTTGACTTTTTTTTCCCCTTGTATTTCATATAAGGAATATAAGTATTTAATGGACCCATTTGACTTGTTTACATTTTTATTCCACAGTTAAAGGATTGTAATGTAGTTGCATCAAAACTGGTTCTGATTCTGGACGATTTGCTATGGGTTTTGACTGATTCCCAGTTGAAAGCCATGGTGCAGTATGCCAAATCTCTTAGTGAAGCCATAGAGAAATCAGCAGAACAGAGAAAAAGCTTGGCTTCTGAAACAGCTCAGGTACGATAATTGGTCGTCTCACTATATCATTAGCAAGTGTAGTTGTTTATAAAATACAACACACTGTGGTTAGTGGTGTTCATGTATTTTAGGGGATGTTCACTTACTCATGTTCGTTCAGCTGTACATCTTAAACTACACTGGGAATGACTCACAGTAGTATAAAGGAGACTTTATTTTACAAGATTTTGTGTATTCATGTTAATTGCAGGAATGAAAAAAGTTGCATTTCTTTACCAGTGTACACAGTATTTAGACTTCTGTATTTACTGAAGTTGTTTAACTGTTTAGTAAATTTGCTCTCCAGATATTTTCTGGTTATGAATTAAAGCAATTAAGACACACTAAAGTTACCTTAATATGTGGATAGGTGTGTTTACTATAACGATTTAAGGTGCTTTTCCAGTTTGTTTTCATGGTGCTGAAAAATCAGCTTTTAGTAAGAGCTTTCCTTCATATAGCTGTCTTGTTGGAATATATATGGTGAAAAACAATTTGGCTTTTAATGTGTTTCTGCTGGCATAGGTGTGATGTTGATGCTGCATGTAAGATAGTCTTAGGTAAATCTTGGTCGTCTTTCAGCGCATACGGCAGACTAGACCAGCTGGGCTTTGTGAGTGCTGGGGGGAGGGACCTCTTCTGTGGCGCAGCAGCACAAACACACTGATAAAAGATCAAATGTAATTTGATCCTATAAAAATCAAATATAATTTATTACTGAGTAAAGTCGCTTGTATAAAATCTCGTATGATAAACCTAGGGTACTGTAGCGGAGAGTTCAGTTCCTGTGGTGGGCCTGACGAATTACATGACTTGGTTGTTTAGCTACGGCAACCTATGGTTGGCTGTTAGTGAGCAGGGAGGGCCTGGTTCTTCACTTCCCTGTGCTTGCACCTCACCACTTCCTAGATCCTGGCACTGGCTCAAGTTTGACCCTATTGCGATGCAGTTTGGGGAACTAAAAGAGCAGAAATGAGCCCAAGAGCCCAAAAAATGAGAGGTTTTCTGCTGGTTGAGTTTCTGGAACGGCTTGCAACTGAAGTTAGAAAAATACCAGGGCTGCAAGTGACAGGAGTGTAAAGAAGTGTGGGGAAGGGGGGCATGGGGGATGAACTGGCATTGCCTCTTTGTGACACCTAGCCTTAGCTTCACTTAGCTTTGCGCTAAAATGGCACAGTTCAATCTCAGTAATGAGCTGAGGTGAATGCGTATGGTACAGATTTATCCTTAGTTGAAAGGCCTGTTTTGAGTAAGAAAAGGGATACTTATGCTTGAAAGGAAGGATAAACTTTACAAATTGATATGACTGAATATTTTTTTCAGATCTCTGCCCCTGCACCCAGCTCCCAGCAGGTGAAAGCGCACCAGACAACAGCAGCACCTGATCAAAATGATGCAATAGTGAAATTGTTCAATGATTTTGATGTTAAGGAAACTTCTCATCACTTAGTAATTTCCCATTTGGACCTACATATATGTGATGATATCCATTCTAAAGAAAAAGGTAACTTGGCTCTTTAATGTAAAAGCAGCATGCCTCTGAACGTAATTGTCTTCTTCTAATGTTAATCAAGAGTTTTTCTTTATTTTAGAAGAATATTCAGAATTGTCTTCCAGTGTCTGTAGGCATATTTAAAATTAGCTGGATGCCTGTATTAGCACAACATTTCATTATTAAACGTAATTATTTTAGAATAATTGCAATAAAAGCTGCTAATAGTGCTAGTAGTCTTTTCCAGTGCTTCTCCTGTCTTCTAGAAACTGACTCTGTCCAGTCTGATTGTTACTGCTGGTTTTTTCTTTTTTATTACAAGTTAACTGGGTTATCATGGATGCATTGGCAACATTACTGTAGCTTGAAAGGGTCACTGTACAATGTGCTTCTGTAATACTCGTTATAAAATACAGAGCAATAAAAGCAGTTTTCTTTGTGTTACTAATTCAGGGAATTTGTTGTGCTCTGCAGCAAATTGAAAGAATGAAACGTGTTCTGAGGTCTTCTAATTTTGTGTTATATTTGTACTTTTTAAAAATGAATGGCTATTGCAGTGTGACATATTTATAACTGGGAAGAAAAAATACAAGTGACCCTACTTCTATGCCGTTTAAAAGTGATCAGAATAGAATGACATATCAGTGTACATCCAAGGAGCTGGCTAGTCACTGAAAAAAATGTATACAGGCATGCAAATTCTGCTGAAGAGTGTAAAAAACTTAGTTTGTTGTGAATGTATTTCCCTGAATAGGAAAGATACTTGCAGAGCATAAGGTTGACTGGCTAGAGATGTATTCCCTTACATGCAGTGTATCTACTGCAGTTGGGATTTATCATGCTTAATGAGATCTCTTTATTGGTCCTTTATTTTTGGCCACAAAGTGTAAATTTAACAGTGGAGAAACCAGAACAACAGACTCTCAGAAGACTCCACACTCAGTTATATTTGTCAAAGAAAATAACAAAAAAAATTATGTTTACAGTATTCTTGAAAGTACATGCTGACTTTTAATGACTGTTCATAATCATATATTCAATATGAAAAGTTTTGTTTCAGAAAAAGTGCAGTAATCTGTGTACAGAGTTATGTTTCTAATAGCGTTTTAAACAATGTGCACTTTGTTAGTAGTGACCAGTACAGATCAGAGTTCTACAAGGTGATCTTTGAATCCAGTGAAGGCCACCTTCACTTCAAAGTGAAAATCTTGAGGAAAGATAATGAGGTTGTAAGAAGAGCCAATAAAGGGGAGGAAGAAGTAGCTGTTCCTTTGTTAGCACAAAGGAATGTGCTAACATGTTGAATGCAGTGTCTGCAGAGCTGAGCGTTGTTTTATTTTACAGACACAAATAGGCGTGTAACAGGAGGGGCCATGCAGCTTTCCTTCAGCTATTTAACAGTGGACTATTATCCATTCCACAAAGCAGGTATGAAAGTGAGCATTCTGTGAATTACCTGTGAATGGAACTATCTTGCTTAAATACTAAAAAAATGTGTGTGTGTGTGTGTGTACGGCTTGGTGATAATGTTCGAAGCATTTGAAATACACACCTTTTTATTTCATGTACAAGTATGTTTAAACAACAGCAATCTAGGTCTCACTAATAAGCTATGGCAAAAAAAACCCTGCCAAAGGTGGTGGTGTTTGGTCCAGTAAGGTATGCAGGGGGAGGGAATGTGCCAGAAAGTGTCTTTTTCTGCTTTAGGAGGTCATCTTCTCACCGTTTCAGAAGAGTGTGGCAATTCTATGGGCAAACTGTTGTCACAGGTGGGAGCCCCTTTACTCAGCATAAAAGGAGCATGTGCTAATCTTGAAAATTCCAAGGGAGTTCCCTCCTGTGTAGCGGTCATGCTCTATATACTGCTGTGTCAGGCTATCAGCCTGATACGCAGAGCATTCCTACCCTGAAGTCGACGCTCTGCGCTATTGCGTGCTTAAGGATGACACTGTATTAGTACTGTGTAACAGTGGGCAAGGAGGAGACAGCTGTATACTTCTGTGACAGTTACCAGACTGTTTGCTGGTTTTCTCCCTCTGTGGCCTATAGAACATTTAGAAATAGCTCGTTTGGTAGAGCCGTCTTAGAAACTGTGATTATTTCTTCAGAAAAAAGCCCTCATCCATTAATTATCTTTGCAAATAGGGTTCTTGTGAGTTTGTTTGGTTTTTTAATAGGCACTTCTCAGAAAGACTCTGAAGGGAGTCTGAGGTGTGATTGCTGTAGGGTAAATTTCTAACCTGTTGAACATCAAGCCTTCCAACAATAGCTGTTCATAGTACTTGAGAAAAATGAAGCAGGTTGTGTGTCCATTGACCGCGATAACAGTCTGGCTTATTTTGGGGTTATTGGATATTGTAAACCTGTCTGTACAGCAATCAATTGCTTTACTAGTCCTACCAGACCTGGTCTCATAGAAGCTTTTATCCAGATCCATTATCTGTGCAGCTGATGTGTTACTGGATGATGATCAGAGAAAGCTGCTGCTTTGCCATCATGCAGGACGTTTTGCAGCACAGGACATTCTTGATCAAGCTGATATATTGAGAAATAGAGAAAACATTTTCTTCCTGGACAACCAGCAATAAATTCAGATGGTAGCAACATCAGTGCCAGCTCCAGTAAAATACTGTTTCCTTGTTAAAGTATGGCCTGTCTCTTCACTTTGCACAGATAAATATGGCAATGATATCGCCATATATAGAATTTTAGAGTAGTTGAGGATGAAAAGCACCTCTGGAGATTGTCTATTCCAACCCCTCTGTTTGAAGTGGTGTCAATTAAAGTAAGTTTCCCAGGATTGTGTCCAGTTAGGTTTTGAATAGCTCCAAGGGTAGAGACTCCCAACAATCTTCCTGTGCAACCTAGTCTACTGTTTAATCACCCTCACAGCAGAAAAGCTTTTTTTGATGTTTAAGTGGATTTTCTTGTATTTCAGTTTGGGCTTATTGCCTTTTGACCTCTTACTGGGCACCGCTGAGAAGTATCTGACTGTCATCTTTACTCCCCCTATCAGGCATTTATACACATTGATAAGATCCCTCTGAGTAGTCTCTTCTCCAGGCTAAACAATCCCAGCTTATCTCAGCCTTTCCTTGTACAATAGGTGTTCCAGTCCCTTAAGGATCTTTGTGACCCTTTCCTGGACTCACTTCCAGTAAGTCCATGGACTTCTTATACTGGGGAGGCCAGAACTGGACTCCAGATGTGGTCTCACCAATGTTGAGTCACCTCCCTTGACCTGCTGGCAGTACTTTTCCTGAGTAGCCCAAGGTGCTGTTGACTTCCTTTGCGTCAAGGATACGTTGCTGGTTACTGTTCAACTTGTTGTCTCGGATATTTTGTTTCTGCAAAGCTGCTTCCCAGCTGGTCAGCCTCTAGCCTGTATGCCAGATGTGGGACTTGGATTTCCCTTTGAAGTTCATGAGATTACTGTTGGGTCACTTTTCTAGCCTTACAAGGTCCCTCTGAATGGCAGCACAACCACCTGGTGTATCAACCATTCCTCCTACTTTTGTACCATCTGCAAAGCTGTTGAGGGTGCACGCTGTCTTATCACCCAGGTTATTAATGAAGAAATATTGGCCTCAGTATTGGCCCTGGGGCAGACCACAGATGACCACCTGCAGTGGGACTTCGTGCTGCTGAACCCAGCCCTTTAAGGCAAACAGTTTAGCAGGTTTCCAGTCCAACTCACTGTGTACTTACCTAGTTAGTTCTTCATCATTTTGCACTGAGTGTTGTGGACAGTGATGAAAGGCTTGCTAAAGTTGAGGTAACAAACATCCACTGCTGTCCCCTCATCCATTAAGCCTCATGTCACAGGAGAAGGCTGTAAAGTTCATCAGGTGTTATTTCTCCTTCAAGCCTACTCGTCCGTGCATGCCTACTCCTAAGTACTTTCCTGTCCTTAATGAGTTTTGGAATGGTTTCCAGGACTGATTGCTCTGTTGCCTTCTGTTACCTTTCTCCATTACCTTCTTTGAGGTGTGGCTGACCAGTTTGTTGTTCCTTTTATTTTCCTTCTTGAAGACAGGAATGACATTTGCTTTCTTGCAGTCCTGAGGAAACCTCTCCTGATCACTGTCAACGATGCCCTTTCAAAGATAATTCAGTATGCCCTCCCTATGACGTTGGTCAGCACTTGGGTGCATCTCATCAAGATCCCATGGCCAGGTGCATGTCTGATCTGTTAGAATGTTTCCTAAGTTAATGGTGCTCTGCTCAGAAGTTTTCCTTCCTCCAGTCTCTCCCAAAGGTCTCAAGGACCTGGGGATTCTGAAGGCGAGTTTTACCAGGGAAGACTGAGGCAAAGAAGGCATTGAGAACCTCAGCCTTCTCCGTGTCCTTTGCCACTTGGTGCCCTGTCCCATTCAGCAGCAAGCCCAAGTTTTCCCTATTCTTTCTTTTCCTGCTGGTAGACCTGCAGAAGCCTTTCTTGTTGTCCTCTTTAGATTCAAGTCCACATAGGCTTTGGCATTCCTAAGACCATCCTCTATATACTTTCCTGGGTAACCTGATGGGTCTTCCACATCTTGTACACTTCCTTTTTATGTTTGAATTTAGTCAGGAGCTCCTGGTTTATCCACGCAGACCTCCTGCCACATTTGCTAGATTTCCTGCTTTTCAGGATGGACCATTCTTGAGCTTGCAGTGATTCTTGAACATGAACCTGCTCTCCTGGACACCTCTTCTGGCAAGGGTTATATCCCACAAGATTCTTCCAAGCAGGCCAAAGGCTGCTGTCCTGAAGTCCTGGGTTGTCGTTCAGCTTTCTTCCTTGTTCCTTCACCTCAGATTCCAGAACTCCACTGTCACGGTCACTGCAGCCAAAGCTGCCCCTGATCTTCACCTCCCTGACCAGTTCTTTTTTTGTGAGAATAGGGGTCCAGCAGAGCATGTGCTCTCTGTTGCTCCTTGATTATCTGTGTTAGGAGGTGGTCATTGATGCACTTTCAGAAACAGCATGGATTGTTTGTGTCCTGCTGTGTTGTCCCTCCAGTAGATACATGGTGATAGAAGTTCCTGATGGGGAGCGGGGTCTGTGAACATGATACTTGTCTGAAGAGGCTCATCATCTTCCTGATCAGATGGTCTATAGCAGGCATCCACCACATCATCATCCATGTTGGTCTGCTCTCTAATCCTGATCTCCAAGTGCTCAACTGGCTGATCATCCATCCCAAGGCAAAGCTCCACATGTTCTCACTGCCCTCACAGAAGGGGTAACTCACCCACCTTACCTTCTTGACCTGTTCTTCCCAAAGCGCCTGTGTCCATTCTTGGCAGCATTTCAGTTGTGTGCTCTCTCGGTACATGTCTGTGATCCCAGTGTGATCACAGCCCTGCAGCTGCTTGCAGATCTCCAATTCCTCGGCTCCCACGTGCTGTGTGTGTTAGCGTGCAAGCACTTTGGGGAGGCAGCTGCCCACACTGACTTCCCAGGAAGTGAAATGAGAGCTTTCCCTATAGTGTTGCTGTCAGAGCTTGTGTACATGTGTGCTTACGGTGGTCCCACTTCAGTCTTGCTCTGGAGAATCCCAGCTTCATGGACTTGAATTTAATGTGTCTTTGCTCTCTTTTGGTTTTCTTCCCTGTTCCTTTTTCTTCTTAGCTAGAAGGATGTGAGTAACCATCAAAAGGCTGTGCGGCAGGAGGGTGGGGAAAAATGTCATCTCTTGTGATAGACCCCTCACTTAAAGTTTCTTCCATGCTGAAATCTTTGCATTTAGTCTTGAAAACACATTTTTTTCCCCAAAGGTTTTCTGTACTTTAATAGCAACCATATCTACTCATCCCCAGTGTAAGCATCCAAAGCCTCGTTAGGTCCCAAATAGAGTAAGCTTTCACATGCTGGTTTTTAGACAGTGATGTACTGCTTGATAGAAGTTTTGTATTACATCCTTATTTTTGAACAGGTTACACTGTCTTTACAGGGACTGTTTGAAGAGATCTCAGTTGCTTTCACGGTTCTAAATGCTTGGCCAACAGAAACATGTTAGGAATAAAAGAATTTCTAGTGGGCTTGATTTTTAGGACTGTGTTCTGCACCACTGACTGAACTTCCCTTCTTGTTTGTGTGTCATAAAGGTGCTAGAGAGCCAAGACAAAAAGAATATGTTTCTGAAAAGGGACCAGGAACTTCTTAGGACACAGTTCTGGCAGGAAAGATAAGTTTGGAAAAAATGAGCATGAGAACATTGGTTACTTGCTCTCACTTTTGGTTGTTTTTTTTTTTTTTTTTTAGCAAAACGTTTTTTGCATGTTCTCACATATAAAATTAATGCCATTAGATTCCTCTGAACTGGAAACATCCCATTATGTTTTGAGCATTAGTTAGTGGTGTTAAAAGGCAGGTGGCAATATTATGTTTGTTTTCTGAGTGAATTTGTGAAGCAGTGAGACTTATTTTTATGTAATATCTAACTTTTGTTTTAATGTCTGTTAACTTCTGTGGTTCTAGAATTACAGCATGCAATGAGATTATGTTTTGAAGAAGAATTGTGAAATAGTGGAAACTTCTTAACCAGTTAGAAGCAAACTTTCAAATGAGTTAATATTTCCCCCATTCCTCTTATTTGCAGGAGACAGCTGCAGTCACTGGATGCATTACAGTGATGCCACTAAAACCAGAAGTGGATGGGCCAAAGAATTATTAAATGAATTCAAGAGCAATGTTGAATTGCTTAAGCAGGCTGTAAAGGATCAGGTCATAGATTCACCTCCCAAATCACCACCTGCTGTATCTCCTCAAAACCTACAGACAGGTACTTTGCATCTCTAATGCTCTAATTCCATGAAATTTTAAAAATATTCTAAGAAAGACTGTTCTTTTCAATGATCCATCACTATTCTTTCCTACAGGCAAGGAACAGATACCGAAAGGAACATCTAGGGCTTCCTCTGTATCTTCCCAGCAACCAAAGGGCAAACTGATGTCTAGTCCTATTGTGGTTAGACTTGCGGATTTCAATATATATCAGGTACCTTTCTTCAAGTTAGTAAAACTGGGGCTACTTAGCCCTTGACTGTTCTGTAACTATGGTTTTTAAGGGACAGTTCTGAAGCCCATTGAAATTAATAGAAGTCTTTCCATCCATTCTTGGAGTAGACCTTTATGAGCCTGCTTCTCCTTTGTTAAAATCGGTGGATACTTTCTTACTGACTTGATATTAGATGATACCCTATCACAATTATGTTTTGGATCCAAGTTCTACTGTTGCCCAAATCCTGGCATTTGGAATTTCATCTTTTCATTTTACTGTGTTAGGTGCTAGTATTTTAGTATGTGGTTTTGTATTTCATGCTTTTCTGACTGACATATTTTACAAAGTACATGGATTATTTTATTTTTATATGTTATATTATTAAGGGGTTTTAAGTTTTTCCTCATCCCTTCCCTCCCCTAGTGATATTTGGAGTAGACACTTGAAGCATTCTTTCCCCCCAGCCCCCTCATTTGTTTCAGTGAGTAGTTTTAGTTGCTGGCTGCGGTCCAGATTCACTCTGGTGCAGGAGACAACTGGAATAGAGGAGTGTATCTAAGGCAGAATGGTAGTGATGTAGAAGGATCTACTCTACATTTCAGCTCCTAACGATAATGCTTAGTGTGTGCTCCTAGTCATTGTGACTTCTGCCTGCTCTTGTTCCAATTTTCAATGCTTTTTGCCATATCAAGTCTGGTAGAGTGGGAGGTTGCAGCTTGCTGCCAGCAGCCTTCATCTGGGTTTGAAGTGGTTTTATAATATCATTTTGTACCGTTGGGGTTTGCATTTGCTTTCTACTCTTCAGATGCTTGTCTCCTCCTCCCTACACAAGTACATTTTCAATTTTTTGAATTGTCATTATTTCTATATTTTTACAATTTACAAAAAGCTGTTTTTCTAATGAGATCTGTTATTACTTGAATTTTTATGTGTTAATGCAGAGTTGTTTGCATCTTGAAAACAGCTACACAGAGTGAAGCAGGCTTATAAAGGTTGCATATTCATTATTTTCAGTGAAACTAATACAAGTAGACATTGTCATATATTCAGTATTAATAAGTTGGCTAATTTCAAACTAGCAGGCTGACCTACCAAGTGTTGGATGAAAGAGCTGTGTTTTGACAACACACTTTCTAAACTGTGGTACATTCCAAGAAATTTAAGGTCAAATATATATCAAAGGGTGATCTCTTTCTCATGTCATAATTTATATTGGAAGGAAACAGAAATGGAGGTTGCTAGTTTTGTAGTGTCTTGATTCTCCTGTGCAGCAGACCTTTTGGCATAGCCAACTTTACATATCTCTGCCAGGTGCATGCTCAACACCTTGCTTAGGAGTTATTGTCGAGGGCTGGCCCATGTACTGGGATCTGTCCTTGTAACAGTACAAGGATTTCCGAACACTTGTGTAATAAACTTATCCAGCTTATCTATTCCTTATCATCTAGGTATGGGCTCCTTTTGGACAGACAGCATGCAAATACACCACGTCCTAGCATAGTTGCTTGTACAGGAGTTGTAGTGTTTGCAGTAAAGATATCGGATCATTCCAGGCTTCTACTGAGCGCCTGTGAAAGTGACCTGCTGCTCCTGCGTCGCCTAAAGGAATGGGATCTTAATACTATTAATGCCCTTAATACTATATAGTTTTCCTGTGAAACCGTTCTGTGGAGTTTGCTTCTGCTGCAAAGCTGCTAGGTGTTTCTCATTGCCTGCACTTTGTGTAGCTGGGCATCTACATCTGAGAGCAGTGGAAAGTTACCCTACTAGGGGTAGTGCCCTGCAACTGCAAATGCTTTATGATTCATAAAAATGTGATGTATTAATGAAGTTAATATTTCATCTTTTACAGGTTTCAACAGCAGACCAGTGTCGTTCTTCCCCTAAAGCTCTGATCTCTTGCAATAAAAAGTCACTTTATCTTCCCCCAGAAATGCCAGCTATTCACATTGAATTCACTGAATATTACTATCCTGATGGAAAGGACTTTCCTAGTAAGACTTCTGTTTGTACCTAACCGTAAATTCTGTGTGTTACCTTTACCTTTGTGCAGCTTAGTGCTGATTTCAGGTTGACAGTTGGAAATGGGTAATGGCTTTCTAAAACGGAAAGAACACAACGCTGCTCCATTTCCACAGTGCTTGCTCCTGGCAAACTCCAATAAATAGTGTTTTTTATAAACACAGTTTTTAAGTCTTAAAACACTCGCAGAAATTTTATTGAGTCATAAATTCTTCATTCTGCATCATATACGTGTTGTTTTTGCAGTTATGCTGTCTAGCTACATAGCAGAACTCAAGTTATTGCAGTAGTGTCTGAGATGCAACGAAGTTCTGCTGGAGTTATTTTTATTAGTGTGTTATGGGGCTGGCCCTGTTTTACATACAGGAATGTCAGTGGGTTTCTCGGGGATGGGACTTGAGGACAGCAAAACTCCTTGGTCCAACCCTTCCTCTGTAATGAGGACATTTTCCCCCTCTCCTCAGACTTCATTCTATTCTAATACTAGATTTACAGTCAAAAAATCAGTAATTTGCTTGGAGTGAAAGAAAGATGCATCGCTTCAGGTATCCTCTGACAATTTATTCTTCCTTGTGACCGAAGGAGTGAGTTTCTCTCCTTTCTCAGATGTGAAATACTGGTGAAATGTAAGCCTGCACTTACATTTCATCCAACGTAATCTCCCAAAACAAACGACCCAGACAAAACCCCCAAACCATTTTATTTGTTCTCATGATTTTGTTTGTTTTCTCTTTTAGTTCCGTGTCCAAATTTGTATGGCCAGCTGAATGCTTTACAGTTCACCTTGGATGAGAGAAGTATTCTTTGGCTAAACCAGTTTGTGTTGGATCTGAAGCAGAGCCTTATTCAGTTCATGGCTATGTACAAGTTAAATGACAATTCAAAATCAGATGAACACGTTGATGTTAGAGTTGATGGATTAATGTTAAAGGTACGCTGTCATTGAGGAGGGTTTTGTGGTTCTTCGGAAGAAAATGCTTTTTCTCTTAGTCTGAAAAGCTGTTAGCCAAGCTGCTTGAGAAGTGAATGAAACAAATAAATGAACAAACAATCCATGCAATAAGCAAGCCACTCTGGAAAACTGTGCAGGATGTGAGAGTTTGAAGACAAACATCTCTTCCATGCTGCTTCATCTATGTCCTAGGGGCATTTTGGCTTTATATTGAAGACCTGAATGGGAGTATTAACAAATCATTTCACTGTGTTCAATGAAGCTGACATAGCAGAATTAAAAAAAAAAAAAAAAAGAGCACCAACGTGAAAATAACTAGGAAAAAATAAATTTTTGCACTTTATGTTAACACAAGGGCCCTCCCTTGTTCCTCTGGTTGTGATGTATCAAAACTCGTTCGTCTTCTTAGTGAATGCCTGGAGTAAAGAAAGCAGGTCATCTGAAGGCTCCTTTACGTCTTCAAAACCCATTCTCACCATTTTCTGTTTCGCACTAGACCTTGGCTGTAGTTCAGGTACACACGTTCTCTATATGTTTATTCCAGAGGAGTGGTGCTTGTTAATGCAGCTGAACATCAGATTTTTGCCTTCCTTGTCATCTTTGGAGCAGAAAGATTATTGAGCAGACTATTTTTTATTCTCCCCTCCCCCTTGATTTGCATTGGGTGTTGGTTCCAAGGTTCAGAGGCAAAAAAACCAATGAGTCTTTTTGATGGTGCCTGCAGGAGAGGTTTCAAGGGTTCTAAGAAGTCATCATAAGGAGAGATGGTTATCTTTCTAAGGCTCTTGGAGCATATTTAATGGAACTTTAAAAGGACATGGTTTGTACTGAATGAGAACGATTAGTGAGAGCTAGCAAGCAGGCAACTACAAGTATAGACTGATCAAATATTTAATTACTGTACAAGAATAGCCTACTAAACGAAGAGAAGATAAAAGTACTCTTAAATCCCTGGAACCTTGATTAATATTCATTATTTCATCCCTGTTGTGACCATTATTTTTATTCTTGCAAGTTATGAATCTTTCATTATTCGTGTGCTTCATGTTTACATATCATATAGTTAATTATTATATAGTTACATGTTTTGTTCTTAGTCCTTTTATTTACATGAAGAAGTGTTTTTGCTCCCTCTTGCAAGTGTCTGTTTAACTCTGATTTTTCTAGATTCAGCATGGAGATGTTGTCACAGAAGGTAGTGTCACTGCTACTAGCAGAAGTGTGGCTGAGGTCCGTGTTAGCAACATCAGATAGAGGATTTGGCTTAACATTGATATTTTCTTTAAAAGTCAGGATATGCAAATTAAATCCAGTATACAGAACTATTTTGGTTTTTAGGGGTTGGAGTATATTTTCATGATGAAAAATGCTTCTTATGATTATCAGATAACGATCACAAAATACCTCGTCTGTATTCTGCAGTGTTAAGAATATTGGCTGTGTTAGCACATTTAATAGTTTTGTTGTATCTTGTAGAAATAAAATACTGTACTACCTAGTATAGTGAAAAACCCTGTTTGACAAATCAGACTGAAAAACAGAGAATTATAATTCGGAGTTCAAAGTTGTAAATACTTGTAAGACTTGAAGAAACATTCTGCCAACCAGTTTCTGAGTTGAAGAAATGAGACACTTCAGACTATTATAGCTGACCTAAATATAAGTCCTTCAGCTAAGAAAAGCCTGAGACTCTTAATGTTTTTGTTACAAACATTGAGTTTTAGATGCTACAGCATCCTTCTTAAAAGTGAGAGGAAGCACAGATGATAATCTGTGAGCCTGATTTATCCCTGTTCAGTGTTAGTATACTTGCGTTCTCATAACATTAATGTTATATTCCTTTATTTTAGCTGTTTCTTCAGTTGTAAACTACCTTCATCTGTATTTTTATAACTAGACAAAGTATATTTCTCTCCTGCAGTTCATCCTCCCATCTGAAAACAAACCTGAAATTCATAAAGATCAACCTCGTGCACTTTCCATTCAAAGTTCAGAGATGATTGCTACGAATACAAGATTCTCGCCGAACTGCCGGCACTCTGATCTGGAAGCTTTGTTTCAGAACTTCAAAGACTGTGACTTTTTCAGTAGAACGTTCACCGCTTTTCCCAAGTCCCAGAAGAATTTTAATCTTTTACATCCCATCTTCCAGAGACACGCTCATGAACAAGACACAAAAATGCATGATGTTTATAAAGGTTATATAATCCCCAAATTAAATAAATATGCATTAAAGACATCTGCAGCTACTGATGTTTGGGCCTTGCATTTTTCGCAGTTTTGGATAGATTATGAAGGAACGAAAAGTGGGAAAGGCCGACCGATAAGCTTTGTGGACTCATTCCCACTTTCACTTTGGATTTGCCAGCCAGTACGATTTGCAAAGTCACAAAAAGAGCTTTTATCACATAATCAGACTGCTTTGAGCATTCCAAAAAGTGACTCTAGTGATCTTGCTAATAGACTGCAACGTAAAAAACTTCTAAAGGAATACTACAGCAGTGAGACGGAGCCTGTAACCAACGGCATCCGCATGTCAGATGCTTCAGGAGTGCTTGCTGAAAGCTCTGCCTCTGATGCAGATGTACATGTTCTTGTCCACATTCAAAAACATGTAAGCGTGCAGATCAATCATTACCAGTATCTTTTTTTGCTGTTTCTCCATGAATCCCTTGTATTGCTCCTGGAAAACTTAATGAATGACGTAGAAGCAGTGACAGGAAAACCTGCAAAGGAAACAGATGTCTGCATAGGGATCCTACTGAAAAGTGCAGAAGTAGCCTTACTACTCCATCCAGTGACTCAGGGAAACGCTTGTAAGACTCCAGTTGTGGAAGAAGAAAGTCCTGTGGCATCAGAGCTCTCCCCTTTGGGAAAAGGGGAAGCTCTTACTTCAGAGAGCAAGTTAGTTGGCAATAAGATAGTGCAAGCTGGCATTACTAATTTTGATTATGTAAATGACTGCAAGCCTCTGAATGCTGAAGTTAATAAAGGAATTTTAATAGATCCTCTTTTGTTTAAATCAGACAGCAATACGGATTTTCAGAAAGGAAGGTCGTTTTCAGATGATGCATCGGATAAAGGTTTGGGAGATACGAGTGAAGGAGGAAGCAGCGGACTGTTTAGTAGAAGCGATTCAGAGGAGGTCTGTGGACCTCTAAGTGAGAAAAGTAGTTTGCATCCTAGGGATTCAGCATCCATTTTAAATAAGAGAGAAGATTCTGCTGAATTTTTCCTTGATAAAGAGGATGACAAAAATATATTCTCAAACAAGTTAAATGAACAGGAAGGTACAACTGATGGCTGTCCTAACCACCTCACTGACTTGGAAACAGAAACTGCCTTAGAATCTGATGAGCTTGAAATCAACAAAGAGAAAGTGACTTCAGTTAGAATGTTTGCATCCCAGCCCTCATCAAGGTATAGAAGGTTTCCTACTAGATCAGTTTTCCTACTGTTTGAAAATGTTTATCAATCTTCTTGGCCACGTGCTGTTAGCAATAGTCAATGGAAGTGAACATCTAGTAGGTGAAAGTATATAAAGATAACAGATATGCAGCATCCAGCATTCAGTGGAAGCTAAAAGGAACTGTTAGTTAACTGATTTAAACTATTTACCTTCAGTTTAAATGTTATGAATTATGTTTTGGGAAGTATATCGAGATAAATATCCCAGGAGTGCATGTGGCTTCTACGCCTGTCTCCATGCCAAAGGATTCTTGAATAATCATCTTTTTTCTTTTACATATTGGCTGGGTTAGAGGAATTTTTTAAAATGACTTCTATGTAATTTCTTGAATTTGAAACAATAACTTCTTAATATCATTATATTCAAAAAGTGCAAAGCCTAAGGATCGCTGCCCGTCCGACCTCCCTGCATTCTCTGTTTCTTACAAGAACATGAAGAGAAGTCCCTCACAAGTCTCTCTGGACACCATCTCCATTGATAGTATGATGCTAGAGGATCATTTGATAGAGAGCGATGGAAGCGACAGCCAAAGCTTTCTGGAGAAAGGTAAGTAGGTTTAACAAAATATTTTTAAGCACTACATGAAAATGTTGTTTGTTACTAAAATAATACTCAAAAGGATTGTCATGCAGCAGATCCTGGATGCTTCACAGCACTTCTTAGCTTCTCCAGTCAGTAATATCAAGGATATTCACAGCACTTCGTTTCAAGAGAAAGCAATAAGGTGTGCTACTTAAGTAGTGCTACTTCATTAAACGCCACTTAGTTTTTCTCTCTTGAGGAGAGTAAAAGCATTGCAGTGCTGTGTTGCAACCCTGAATTAAGCAGAACTGTCCCATTTTGTTTAAAAGATGTTGCTTTGGCTGTAAGTGTTTACAGGTTTGTACCCTGAATTGGTGTTAGGCTTGAAGTGGTAAAGAAGCTGTAATCTTATCAGTAGGTGGAAAAGAAATGGGTTTTTGCTAATACCCACCATGCTAATTGTCAGGCTGATAGATGCGGTAGTCTCCTCGCAGAGCAGTTCCTAGCTATTGACTGTCTAACAGCAGGTACTTGTCCAATTTTTGCTCATCTGTGCCTGAGCGTTTGCTCCTCATCTGGGGAAGGAGCTCAAGCGTGTGGTAATGATGTCTTTATAGCCTGTAGTATTGTGGACTTACGCAGTTGTAATGATCTAGTAGCTCTCTAGCAAAACTGATTAAATAATTTTCTAATATCAGAAAATATAATTAGAAGACTTTATTGGTACCTCTTTTGTGATAAATTCCTCTTCAAATAAAGAATGACAGTATTTTTTTCCCCTGTAGGATTTCTTTTCAGTCTAGAGCAATAATGAGAAGAACGCTTCACTTGCAAACCTGTTATATATTTGGATTGTAGGAGTATTCCTACATGTGCTTATGTGGGAGTATGCCATAAAATAAGTTTTCCATTTTAAATGACCTTTATATGTTTTTTTAGCTAGTTTAAAAATATTTAACTGCAGATTAAGTCTGTATTCTTTCTAGTTGTCAAGGAAACAGTGCCAGGATCACTCTAACAAAAATATATATAGCTGATTTCTCTAAACATAAACCAGCAAACAATTGCTCTAAAGACACTGTGTAATGTTTTAGGTACATGGCTTGGAACTTAATTTTTTTTTCTCCATAGATCAGTTTTATATTTGCTTCAGAAGAGTAAAAAAGGCCCTTCACAATTTTTTTGTAGTGCATGTAGAGTGCCACTTTGGTTTTGTCACTATATCCTGCCTGGCATAGCATCTAGAACTTTGAACTCTCTGTAAGAGGAATGGATTTGGCAGTTCAATCATAAATATTTTTTTTATTAAGCCATTCACCTCACTTTAAAAAAAAAAAAACAACGAGTTAAGGTATGCATACAGTAACAGACACTGACTTTATTCGTAATGCAGGAGTGATTCAGGTTATGCTATGCTAACTTTGCGTTTTTTCTGATGTATATACGGAAGGTATTACAGCCACAAACTATCAAAGCCCATCAGAAAATGCCCATGAAGGAGGCACAGTGATTGAAAATTGTGATGGGTCATCTCCAGATGCCATGAGTGCTGCTTCAGAGAATGCCCATGAGACTAGTGAAGAAATGGTAATATTATTGAATTCCATTGGAATACATGCTTCAGTAAATTAAACCTTGAAATAGAGCTCAAATTAATGCTTTCAGAGGTGATTTTCCGAGTAGCTGTGGGAGCTTTTGTTAGTGCCTTATGTAAGTCTATAGATCTAGTGCACTTGTATGAAGTACAAATGAAGATTATAATGCGAGTTAACACTGAACTTTCCCTGTCCTTGTTATCTCCTCTGGATCCACTGTTGATAAATGATAGTCACCACTTAAAATTGTCAGAAAATGATTCTACTTTAGTACATAGCACATTCAACAGTATAAAAGAACATGATGATATTACAAACTATTGCTATGTAAAATCATCAGCTACAGATAAGAGAAAGCACCGTAACTGACATCTCTTTTAATGAGGTTTTTTTTTAGCAGCATTCTGTAGTATTTGCAAGTAGGAGCATAGCAACTGCCCTACTGGGTTGGATCAGAGATGCCTCTTGACCAGGATTATGTCAGGACAATGCCCAGTATTTAGAGAAGATTAGTAATAGCAAAAGTAATAGTGCATGTAAAGAGCGATTCCCTCCCTGAGACACCATGCAGGGTCCAGTGTTTCCATCTGCCTACCTACTTACTCCTTGCTGATCCTTGCCCTAATCAATGACGCTTATCATTGATCGTATCAACTGATACATTCTTGTACCAGTTAAGGTCATGAACTGGAAACCTAAGAGTATATGGGCCCAAAGAAACAGTGAATTTACTGAAAGCTGTTTTGTGCTTGCTGACGTGTTTTCCTTTTAGTAATGTTGGTCATGTAATACTACCTTTGTTTTAAAATATTTGTGGATCAGCTTCATTTTAAAACAAATAAACAAAACCCTACCAAACCAAAAAACCAGCTCACTTAAATGATTCATTCCTTTCAAATAAATTTTCAATCATCTGTGTATGTAGGTAATATGGAAAAAACCAGAATTCATTCAGTTTGTTGTGCAAATGCATATTAGCGTATCTTTTTCAATTTGTAGTATGCAACTCAAAAGTCATTAGAAAAAAGAAAAATGAGGGGCCTGTATCTTCTGACACCAAAGCTGACTTTTGAAACTGGCTGCTACTTTTCTTTTTTTGAAAGATACTGCAATCCAGTAAATCCAGAAGAAGGGCTGACTGCTATACAGATAACCGAAGTTTAGTCAACCTACCCTGCCTCTTTAACGTGATCCAGCACCGCAAATGCCTGGTTGTGCTTATGATACACATGAAGTTGAATGAATGAACCCTTAAAAATTTCAGGTGTCACGTAGGTCACGTGCTGCTTTGTCAGAGTGAGGAGAGTCTGTCTCACTTTCATGCCTCTTCTGGCCAATTCTGAATTGGTATTAGTGGGTTAGAAATAGAAGTGTCTGCCTTTGGACAGACAATTGAGCAACCTATCGTCAAGCCAGTGGCTACGAAAAGAAGAAGAAATGAGGAGACTTTGTGTCTTTCTGTGAGCAAGGGTTATGGGTGCAAAGATTCTTTTCCATTTGTAGGGGAAGAGTTTTAGACAGAACTTAAAAGCTAATAACCACTGTAAATTCAGTTTATGATCTCATACTGTTTTATCTTGGTCTTGTTGACAGATGTCTGTAGTGGTTTTCCAAATATTCGGTGTGAATGGTGAAATAGACATCAGAGGGGAAGACACAGAAATATGCCTGCAGGTCAACCGAGTGATACCTCATCAGCTGGGAAATATCAGTGTTCGACACTACCTTTGCAACAGAACTGTTGGTAAGAACTAACAGTGACATCTCAGTGTTGTGCAATTGGAGTTGGAAACATTTGTTTTCAGTAAATAAACCCACTGTATTAGCCTTAAAGCACAAACCCAGTTTTATGTTAGTACCACAGCATCCTTTTTATGCTGGTTTAGAATATCCACACTGATTTCTTTCCTAATTGCCATACAGTGAAAGGGAAGGAAATAAAAATTGAACCATTTCTGATAATGTGAGTAAAAAATACACATTGCATTGAATTCTGGACATTAGTTTGCTTTTTAAAAATCAAATTAATTGCATTAAATTATGTTACTGTTTTCCGAAGATGGAACTCCTTCACTGCTCTAACAATGCTTTGCTTATAGGTATTAAAGGATTGTTTCTTTTATTCAAGGTCTGTTTCTCTGGATTAAATTAACACTCACAGTTTAAACAGATTTATAATCTGTGGTTTAAGAAAAGTTAAAAATTGACTGTGTGTCAGGAAAGATGAACTGCTAGGACAGCCTTTTTCCCCCCACCCCCTTTTTTTCTTTTTAAAGCTTGATAGGAACACAGGGTGTAGCTTCATGCCAGATATTTGCACAGCCAGATCAACCAATGCATAGTCAGAGCTGTTCTTGGGCACGACTGCGTACACATTCTCTGCCAGCAAACCTAGTTCACATACTGTGAGGTTGTTTTCTTGGCGTGATGCATTTATTGGCACTCAGTTTGCTTTGCTCCCCTCTGCCAGTCTTCCGCATGGATTGCTGGATGCCGGCTCTGTTGTGCTGTAGGGGTTTTGGGGCAGATCCCTGATGCACCTGCTTCCTGCTTCTGGTTCATCTCCTTTCCTAGGAAACAGCCATAGCGGCTGTTGGCTGCCACTTTATTTCCAGCCTTGCAGCAGTGTGGTTTTCTTCAGGAGGCCGTGCTTGGCAGCGCAGCCTCTGATGCTCTAGCTAAAGAACCCGTTCACTGGTAGGCTGAACTGTTGCCAGCAGCTGCTGCCGGAGCAGCTGTTGCATGATGTTGGCGTTGCATTCAGGCATCTCAAGGCAAGAGGGAGGTCCAGCAGGGAAGACTCATGGCTGCCCTTCAGTTCATACAGCAGGCAAACTGATTCCTTGTTATCTGTTGTATCCTCTGTGAAAGCAAGAGGGAGTAGATAGTAAGAACATGCCACCTTCCTGCTCTCATGTGGATCTAAAACTAGAACCTGCTTCCTCTGGTTCAGCTGCTTATGAGAGGCTTGTGCACTGGCTGATCGTTTATGGACAAAAGGTTATGAGGGATTGGAATCTCCAGATACTTCCAAACTTCCTATCTCTTCCTTTTTTTTTCTGGTGTGTGTCTGGGTGGGTGGGCCAACAACACTTTTTGTACGTCACTGTTCACTCCCATTCTGTAATGTACATCTTTTCTTTCCTCCACTGATCTTTTCTTCTCTCCCCTGTAGGGCTGTGCTTTCTGTATTGAGTCAGGAATCTTCTGCAGCCACTGCAGCTGTCCTACATCCCCCATGTTTATTCTGATAGAAGAACTGAGGGAGAAAACAAGTTAAAAAAAAAATAAAATCCAAAGGACCAAGGTTGGGAAAAAGCTTGAGAATTACATTAAAAGAAACAATTTAAATGAGCTGATGGTAATGAAATACAACTAAAAGAACCAGTGGGCAAAAGTGTAAGAAAATAACCCAGTACAAGGAACCTCCAAGACCTTTAGTAAAACTTACTGAATTGGCAATTGTCACGAGTAAACTGAGGAACCGTGCAAAGCAATGAATAATCGAGTCATAATCGCAGTCTGTGAAGGTGTTCTGCATTAAAATAACCATTTAGAACCTACTATACTGTTAATGCAGTAGGTGTAGAAAGGGAAAAGTGCCTAATAGTTGGAATTAGTTTGAGGGCAGTGTGGCAGCTGTGTGATAAAGGACGATGCCTTTATCAGCTCTTGTCTGGCAGCAATAACAAAGAAGGGGTGATGGAGTATGGCCGAGGTCTGGGAAGGGCAAGTCTTTTACTGAGACCTTGTCATGCATGGAGGAGAAGGGAACAGCAGTTGATAGCAGCTTCCGAGTTGCTGAACGCAATTTTTACTCCACCCTCTCTTGACTGTGCCCCTTTCAGATATCTGCAGGACAGCCCAGGTTGACTTCATGGCTGAGACTGAATGTTCGGTCTTTTCTGCTGTTTTTCTACGCTTTGGTGAATCCTTCTGGCAATGATACAGGCATTCTTTTCTGGTCTGGAAATGTTTATGGCACATACTGCTTATTTCTTTCTCTGTATTTGTGAGAAGAATATAGATCCTTGAGGGAAACAAGGTTTCCCAAACCAATTGCAGAGACTCATTGGAGTGGGTGGTCATTGTTCTCCCATCTGGAGAGTTGCCCTTCCTCCCAAGGACTGTTGGTAGCCAATTCTCTTCTGTCTGGACTAGATGATACTTGCAGTGGATGCTTTTTTTTTCTTATGGTGTGGGAAATGTGAGATCTAGCACTTAGACGTTGGTAGGGCTGAAGGATGGAGTCACGGCTGTTAGTGTTGTGGAAACCTCTATTTGCAGAGGGAGTGGTTCTGGTGCGCAGCAGAGGCTGAAGACTCTCATGTTCATGTACGGTTCTTCCCATTGGTCTCTGCCAACCTGGATCGATGATGTGTTCATCTGCTCTGGCTCTAGTGCCAATAGATCTGTGCGTATGTCCTGACTACTGCTGCGCGGTCATCCATGAGAACTGGTCACCGTGCAGAAAGAGGAACCCAATTAATCTACAGCTAGGACAGCAGATTAATTACTCCGCCGCGCTGCTGTAGCTCCAGGCAATGTCTGTCGCATGCTGTACTGAAACTTGAAATTACAGTTTTCAGACCTATGCTGTGTTCAGGCTGGAGCAGTGTTGCTTGAATCAAGTTCCTGCCTCTTGTGGTATGTTTGTCTGTCTGAGCTTGGTCTAGAACAGTTGACTAGCCTGCATGTTTTCTGGGATGAATGTAGAAAGTTAATTGTCCTTCTTCTCACCCCTCCTCTTACCCCACTTTTTGTTTTTCTTTTTAAAAGACACAGACAGAAACCTTTATTCCTACTGCTCTCCTGGAGCTTTTTCCTGGAGACAGCGTGTTTAGTTGTAGTTGGCATCCATGGGCATTGCATGCCTGTTTTCCTTAATTTGGCTCCCTCTCAGAGGAAGCACATTGTCAGGAACATAATAGGTGTTTCACTTTTCTAGGTGCCGTGTCAGCATTCCCACTAGGGATGTGGTCCGTTTCTCCAGTTTTTCAGAACGTGGACAAAAGCCAATTTTGCCCCAGTGTCCTTTGTCTTGTAGGTTCTCATTAGGCCCTTTTTAAGCTGCTGCTGAAGGTTCCAGAGGCACCACAGAGTGATTTGGACTGTAGCTTTGAAAAATAATACCTTGCATATGGCTTAATTTTGGTTATTCCTTACATTGTATGAACCCCTCTTGCTGCGATTTGGCCTGTTGTCTCTCAGCCTCCTGACAGGCATCTCTGTGAAGAGCCTGGCTGTGTCTTGGTAATCTCATCGTGGGTGTTGGAAGGCTGCTAGTAGGCTTCCCGTGAGCCTTCTCTTCAGCTTTCTGGTAATTGCTCATGTATGCACAAGCAGAAAGGAAGGAGGGGAGATTACAGTAAACTGCATGTCAGTATTACGGGGGGAGGAGAAAGAATAGTGTTGAAGAAACATAAGTAGAAAAAGGAAGTCTTACTTTGTCTTCAGATTTACTTTTAACTGCTTCTTTTTTTCCAATTTCTAAGCTTGTAAACATGGACTTCTCTGAGGGAACCAGAGGTTAAGCCAAGAAGCTTTTTTTTGTTGTTTTAATGCTCTCAAATTTGTTTAACAGGTGGATGCTCTGCTAATATCAATTGACAGAATTCAGTTGATTTTACCTGAGTTACTTTGATTTCAGCTGTCTTTCATGTTTCAATGTTTGCTTCTTAATATCATTACTGTAAATTACTATGAACGTGCCTTTTGTCACACAGATCGTTTCTGTAGGCCAGCCATCATAGCGACCAAATGGCTTGAGCGTCCCACAGGGTAATTAGTTCTGCTGGTGAACCCTCCTTTTTGTACAACAGGTGGATACTGGCCAGTGCCCCCACCCTCCCCCCGATATCTGGTTACCGTAAATATTTTATTTGAAGAACTGTTTATTTGAAGAACTGTTTATTTGAATTTTGCCCTTGTCCTTACTGGTTAAAGATACTGAAGCTAACAAGAAACTACTAGTGGGTCTTTAAGGTTCAAATCTAGTGCCGCCCAAATAATGGAAACACCATGTGGTCACATTCTCCATCTTACTGCGTTGCTGTTTATGTTCCTGCATGCTAGCAAGGAAGTTCCTCGCTCCGGGAATGCTGCCTTTCCAAAGGAATATCTGCTCTCCTGAGAGAGTGAACAGACTTAAATGTGTTTTCTGAATTAAAATTGAAGGAGTTAGTGGAAAAGTATGCAAAATAATTGTTTTTCCATCATCAAGACATTGAGGAAACACAAATCTTTCGTGCACGGTGATACTTCTGTATTGTCCTTTCCTCTTGTCACAGGGAGGTCCGAGTACTTGGATGTTCATTTCTCTGTAGTACTTTGAAGTGATATACTTAGAAATTTGCTCTGAAGGTTTGTATTTACAATGCTGTGATTCCTGGCTAATACCTCTAAAAGTACTTTTGGAAAATCAGGTGGATAACAGGTAGAAGTAATTGCATCATAACTGGGGGTTTTTGTACATTGCAAAATTTTGACACAGATTTGTTTTCCTTTTGCAACAGGTTCTGACTGTAAATCTGTGGCCGGTCAAGTTAATCCATGCCCTGAGATCAGTTTGAGATGGGAAAGCGGGCCCAGTGCTGTCACACATTCTCTGCTGGCTGTAAAGAATGGTTTTCTTCAGTGTCATGTGGAGAACTTCAGTGCTGAATTTCTCACGTCTTCCCTCGCAAACATTCAGCATTTTCTAGAAGACGAAACTGTTGCAGAAGTGATGCCTATGAAGATAAAAGTTTCTAATGCAAGGATTAATTTAAAAGTATGTTACCAATGAGCTTTTTGCCTGCTTTAAAGAAATTGCGTTCTTGTTTCTTTGATGATAATCTACTAATCGGGATACAGTTAACTTCAAAGAAACTGCTGTCATACTCTGAAAGGTCTTTAGATAACACTGAAACAATTTAAAAATCCGTAGATTTGGTTAGCTCTGTGGTATGCCTAGAGGGGGAATTCTCTGCGTGACTAAGCTGTTTATATGAAGTAATATTTTATACTTTTTTCCTCCTCTCCCAATCTTTTTTGTGGAGTGACAGTGCCTGGGAGTTTTATAGGTAAGGTATACCAAGTTCCTAAAGGCACAGTGGGTTTTTTTGGTTGGGCTTTTTTGCTTAACGTTAGGTTTTCTGATCATACAACACAGATTTTAAAGGTTAATTCTCTCTCTTACTTAGAGGATAGTTAGTGCAATTAAAGTTCAGTACAAAAGAAGGAAGAAGGTTATGGGGATTCTAGTTCAAACCACTTGACTACTGTTTCTGAGAACCCAGATTTCATGTTCTGCCCTACCTAGAAACAGATACTAAATAATGCAAGCTTTTCTCACCACTGTAGCTTAAAATAGTAACATTAAGAGGACACTCCAGCACGAGTCTCCTAGGGGATTCTCTTTCAGACATTGAAAGGAGATGGTGAGTTTTGTGCTGCACAGCTATTGAATATAAAGATAACTACACCTTTTTTTTTGTGTGATGGTGGGGAACAACAACAACGACAACAAAAAACCCCCAAATGTAAAGGTAATTATATCATTGCTTTGGAAATCAGTAATCAACCACATGAACTTTGAACAAATTGAGGACTGGAATAGCGGCATCGGGGGCTAAAAGGCCTTGATTCTGCTGAGATGGTTCTTGACTGGAAGGGCAGTTGTCATCTCTGCAGTGTTCTATTCAACATGCACGTTTCCCCTCCCTCCCTGGTGCAGCTTTTCTATCCCCTGAGGATCGCAGGCGCTCCTTTAGGGCCATTTCTATTGCAGGAGTAGCACAAGCGCTTTCTGTAGGAGCTGCGGGTCTGTTCCTCCGATTTCAGTGTGTCACAAACGTGCGTGCCCAAATGCAAAAAGGGAGGTCTTAACATACAGTCATTTAAACTTAAAACCAGCATGGTGCCGGTTTATTGGCCAGAAGGCAGACTTCAGCAAAGTGAGAAAGCAGCTGTTTGAGGCAGGGAATGTATGTTAATAAACGGGCAGTAAGAGCGTGCTTGGCAGCGAAAGCGCTGACGTGCTCACTCGGCAGTGCACACAAGCCGCGGTGAAGTTACGAGGGTTGACAAACGGCAGGTTCGACAGACGGATGATGCGTTTCTGTAGAGTTGTTGGGTAATAAAGGGTGAGGGGCTATGGTCCAAATTTATGCTGCGTTGCCTGTGCAGTGCAGTACGTTCTGGTTTTTCTGCATGAGACTCAATGCAGTGTGTTTTGTGGAAGGGGGGAGAACTTAAGGTTATTTCAGTTTTTGCATTTTCTCTGAAATCTCAGTGCTGTTTCTTGAAACTTTGTCAGTTACATCCCAGCGGCTTTCTTGCTACATGCTTAATGCTGATATGTATAGTTTCTGATTATACTGGCTGCATTATTCTGCTTGACAAGGACAATGAACTATCAGGACTACTGGGGAGACCCCAAAAGAAGCAATCTGTGAAGTTTCCCTTCTGTTGTGTACAGCAGCATAAGTGAACTGCAGCTGGTGTCACCCCAAACTAAATTCTAAAAAGACAAAATCTGCTCAGGAATGAGATCTGTACCCACTCAATCTTTAAATAGTTCAAGGGAAGATCAGATGCTATATAGTTGGGGCTTCTTATCTCTGACTCTGAGAGCTCCTGAGCTAAAGAATGTCTTTAGTTGGGGTATAATCTTATTGAGATGTCTGCAAAAATACTTTGAAGTATTTTAGTCAGACTGTATATATGACTTCAGCACACTTACTCCAGAGATAAATTTAGGCCTTTAATATGATCCTTGGGAAAAAAAAATACAGCAAAAGTTTAGTGGAGGTCCCATTAGAAAAATTCTACTCTGAAATGTTCCCTTTCAAGTTTCATTAAATCCACTTATATTTAATTGAACATCTTAATTAGCTATTTTGATTTCCTGGTAAACTAATTTTTTAATACCTGTATTTTTAGGATGACAGTCCACGTGAAAATCTCAAGCCATCTGAGCTGGTACCGATAAAACTACATATTGACATACTCTGGATAGAAAGAAATGATGATGGGTCCTTTCTCATTAGAGGTTTGTATGTTCATGCACCTTGATATCTCAGTATTGTAATCTAATTATTATTAATACTGGTTTTTTCCTTTGTGCAGACATGTGGCTAATAATGAAAAGATAACTGATGATAATTTGTGTAAGTTGTGTTGCAACGGACCTTAATTCTGAGTGTAGTCACATAGAGGAAAATTGCTTTTTGGAGTCGTGTATTGGCTGTGATAACAACCCACAGCTGAACCACTCTGAGAGAAATAAAAACACGAATAGAACTTCATCAGGATGTGCTTCATCGGCGCATATCGCTTTGTCAGGATACGTCTAATGTTCCTTCAATTGACTACAAACCAAACAAAAAAAAAATGCCTCTCTTTACAATCACCAAGGGGGTTTACCTGTTGTCTTTGTGGTTTTGTGTTACGGGTAGCAACAGAGAATGTTGTAAAACAAAAGACTATTTGAGAAGTACAAGTGGCAGTTTTCTGTTCTGGTGTTACAGAGGTGTCCTGGCAGCTCATAGCTGGGATTGCACCAAGACTTGTATTTTGAACAGCGATTTAACTTCGTACTTTTCATGAAACATGAGAACATGCAACGCTTACCATTTTTCCTACATCTATTGGCAAATACTAAATACTCGTAACAAGGCAATATGTTTAGAGCTGGAACTTTGCTGTTGTCTTTCACAGATATGTCAAAGAATCATAGACTAATCAAGGTTGGGAAAAAAACTCTAGAGGTCCTCTCTCCTACTCCTTGCTCAGAGCAGGGGCAGGTTAGGTCTGGTTGCTCAATGCCTTGTCCAGTCAAATTTTAAGCATCAAAAAGGTGATTCCACAACTTGCCGTAAATAATCTGTCCCAGTGTTTCACCATCCTTATGGTTAATTTTTTTTTGGTAATGTCTAACTAGAAGTTCCTTTGTTGCAGCTTGTGTCTATTGCTTCCTGTCCTGCCAGACAGGCATGTTTGAGCCCTTGCCAAGCACTCTGGGGAAGTCTGGTCCATCTTCTCTATACCCCTGACGCTGGGTAGGCAAAGGTGGCATTAAGATCACCCCATAGCCTCCTCATCTTCAGATGTGACAAACGCATCTCACTGTGCCCTGCATTTGTACATCAGGTGCTTCTGGTCACAACCATCTTGGTGGTCCTCTGCTGTCAGGATCTTTCTCACATTAGGGGATCCAAAACTGGATCCAGTATTCCAGATGTGGTCTCACTGATTCCAAGTATGGGGGAATAACAACTTCCCCCATCTTGCTAGCTACACTCTTGCTAGTAGAACCTGCAAGCGCCTGGTCTTTGCTGTGAGAGCTCACTGCTGACTCCTGATAAATCTTGTTCACCAAGGCCTACAGGTCATTTCCTGCAACGTTACTTTCTGCCCAGTGTGTAGTGGAGCAAGAGATTACTTACTCCTTGCTGCTTCACACTGCTACTTCACACTGGCTTCAGCTGAACTTCATGAGGGTCCAGTCATCGTAGAATCACAGACTGGTTTGGGTTGGAAGGGTGTCCCTCCACTAGACCAGGTTGCTCAGAGCCTCATCCAGCCTGGCCTTGAACACTTCCAGAGATGGAGCATCCACAGCGTCTCTGGACAGCTTGTTTCAGCGAAGAATTTCTTCCTGATATCCAATCTAAATCTCCCCGCTTTCAATTTAAACCCATTACCCCTTGTCCTGTCACTACAGGCCCTTGTAAAAAGTCCCCCCCAGCTTCCTTGTGGGCCCCTTCAGGTACTAGAAGGCTGCAATAAGGTCTCCCTGGAGCCTTCTCTTCTCCAGGCTGAACAAGCCCAACTCTCTCAGCCTCTCCAGGTTCTCCTGAAAAACAGCCTTGCCTCTCAGTGTGTCAGTCACCCTTCAGTTGGGTATTGCTCACAGAATTGCAGAGGGGCACGCCCCCTTTCATCCAGGTCCTGAACACATTACTCCAACAGTATGCAATATATTGTGCGACTTGAGGAAGAGGAGGCTGCAGGGCGACCTTAATGCCCCCTTCACCTACTGATGGGAAGGTATAGCAAAGGTGGACCAGGTGTCTCAGAGGTGTGCTGCATCATGGTTTGCGTCTCTTTTAATTTCTCCACATTATCTAACACATGGTTTGAGTGCTTAGATGTTCAGTGCGTTTTGGTCATCGTTTTATACTAAACATTGGAAGAAATAGTAATTTAGTGAGAAAAAGCATAGTTTTAAGGTTTCTTTCAGCTCATATTTTTTCCCTTTTTTGCTGAAGTGCTTTGATCCCTATTCTTATCATGGACTCCTCAGGCACAGGGACTTCAAAGGCACAGGTCAAATGCTACCCATGCTGCAGTGCTACGTTTTTGAGTCCTCCTGTGTGTGTGTGGTGGGAGGAGAGGGGGTAGTGAGCACAGAACTCTTGTTTAGAAGGAAATGTTTAAAAAAGCAAAAAAACCCAAACCCCAGAGTATTTTTTAGACTTTAAGAACCCTGACCCTCACTTTTCCCTTGGTGTACAGCAGTATATTTTAATGGATGCTGCAGTGCACTTCAGTGGTAAATGCTAGGAAGTTTCTATAATGCCAAGTCATTTGAGTTATTTTCTGATTTAAAAACCTGATCCTGCCAGTTTATCTCACTGTGTCTTCAAATGTAAATGCAGTCTTCAGTTCTGATTAGGACCTGGAGACAATACATTAACAGCAATATCAATAGTTCTCAAACTTCTAATTGCGGAGAATGCATATTCTGTGGTGGTGATATTGGTCAGTGTGAAAAGGTGATCATTGTCTTCAGGCTGGAAGCTGCTTCTCATGCCTCCTTTCCTTTCTCTCTTCCTCTAAAAGGGTATATGACTTATTTTTTTAATTCTTGAATTTGATTTTGGGAGGTAAATATAAATGTACTTAATATCACAAGTATACATGTTTAGGTGGTTTTAATTTTGTGCTGATGAGAATCAAACTTTTTTTTTTAATAAGACAAAACCGCCTAAGCACTACTAAAGTCTCTTTCTGTGATGCAGACAATCAAAGAGTAAATGATGTGTCAAAGACGAAAATTTCAAGTAGTGCATTGCAGCAAGCAGCTGGATCTGTTGGCCATAAAACACAGGACCAAGCCACGCAGACTACTTGTGAAATTCCCAGGCTACCTAAATCAAGTGGGGATTCAGCTGATTTCCTTAAAAATGAGGTATGAAGAATTCCTTTTGACTTCTTCCCACCCCCTATTATGTTACAGTCATTAACCATCCTAATTGTTGTATTATCTGGGGGTGGGCTTGGGGGTTACTTTGTTCAGAAATCTGTTTGAGATGGAAAATACGAATTATGGATATTACAGTACAGTTCAGTACTTAGACATGCCAAATAAATTTAATACCACTTTCTGAATAGGGTAATAATACAGTGCAGATGAATTCCTCTCCTTTACATCAGAGGGAGTTTTGGGGGGGAGCAAGTCCCTTCTGGTCCCTATCCCCCTCATCCCTGTACAGCACAACTGCCAAAGACCAAGGACGGGACTGTTAAGTCAGACCCTTACTAATCTGTCAGTCGTACCTGGATTTTGAATTGATGATGACAGAACTTGCACATCTTGGCTGGTTGTGCCGCTGGTAAGTATCCATTCCTAGAGCTCAGAGCCTGGTGTCCTTTCCACTGAAACACTGGGTATCTTGCCATTGAAGCTAACGGCATCACCTCTCCTTGTTCTGCGCTCACGGACCGGGAATCGTCGCAGTTGTCTTGGCCCCAGCAAACCTGCGCTCAGCAGGGAATGTGAGCGCGTGGTGTGTTAAAGGTGGCTGCCAGGGGAAAAGTTGTCAGCGTGCAGGAATGCTCCTAACGCTCTTCTCTAACCTGACCGTTTCAGCTTATCGAAGAAAATGAATGTCTCAAGCAGGAACTCGCCAAAGCTAAAATGGCTCTTGCTGAGGTCCAAATGGAAAAAGATGTCCTGCTCCATCGTATAAAGAAGATGAATGTGGATCATCAGTAGGACAGTGCTCTGATGGTGCAAGGCATCGGCGACAGAACTCCAGGTGATGGTGGCATCTAAGATGCTGTTTGTGAATCGCTGGAAGACGGTTATTTTGTTGTCACAAAGTTTTCTCATTACAAACAAAATGTTTGTGAACTAGTTACTGTTCTGAAATTACCATTAAACATTGTAACTTTTTCAGCTGATTTGAAACTGAAATACTTTGGAAAAATCAGTTTATACTGTACTTTATTAATTTACTGAAGGAAAAAAAATCGTATCATCTACTTTTAATATTATCAAAGGAGATGTTGTTTTTAATGTGTGTTTGGAAAAATGGATGGCTCAGCAATGGAAGAAGGTGCCTTGGTGCATAACTAAGTAAAATGTACCACGCCTCATCACCAAACTGTACCTCTGTTTGTTAAGATGATGTTGGTTTATTATGACCAGAAAGTGTCTGCACAGGAGGTTACATTTGCACTATGATGAGGTGTGCTGAGATCCTCTAGAATAGTATAGCTGAGATCCTCTAGAATAGTATAGCTACTGAAAATTTAAAACACCTGCCCTAAACTGGTCCTGAATTCAGTGTAATTTGCCCAGAGAGGATTTTAAGAATAATCCTCTGGTGCTATAGCATTCCATATTCCCTTTCCATATGCACCCCTAAAATACCACAGCAGGTGCTGGAGCGTTGGTGTAAGAGGGTGTACTGCTGGGCTTTCCTCCCGCACGGAAGTCCACCGCATCTGTACAGCTGATGTAATTTAGACGTTGACACTTCTTTGTTTTCCCTCTCCCCGTGATGAGGCTACAGGCCTGCAGTGGGATCCAGCCCTTTGCGGAAGGTGAGCTTTGAGCCGTTGTCCTGCCTGTCTGATTTCCGCACAACTCCTCAGGCGTGCCCAAGGAGTTTGGTTGTGTCAGTGCTTCTGATGGGGAGAAATCCTACAGGGATTCACAAATTGTATATTGCTTTTTTTTTTTTTTTGATAAAAAAGCTGTAGAGAATCATGTAATTACCCAATGAAATTGTGAGATTACATGAAATGTAATTATGCAGTTTAAATCACGGGTGATTTGTACAAACTGAACAGTAAGTTTCAGCTAAAAACTGGTACAGATGAATAAATCAAAAAGCACAACACTGTAAAATAGACAACCTAAGAGTGTGCTTCGAAACAATTTAGGAAACGACGTACAAAAACATACATGCCTGTATGAGACTGCTTTTGCTAGAAGTAAATTGGCTGAATAATTTAACTAGTGACCTTGAATCTGACAACTGAGAATCTTTTAATTGCTACCACAATTGTTTCTGCTCCATGGGATGTTGGAGGGAAGCTTTGTTTGTAGTTATGCAGACAAATCTCGGAAGTATTTAGGCTCCTGTAGTTTGACTTTGCATATTCAGGCTGTCAAACTAGTTTTACTTAAAATGGTTTTCATTAAAACATTTTGGAGGACACAGAATTTAGCCTGCTGAAAATAGTTATTGAAAGCATGTAGATTTTTTAATCAAGAAGTCTGAGGAAAAACTGGTTCAGGCACTGTTTTAAAGCCTGCCTTATAAAACCCTAGTTGAAACTTCCTTTAATGCCCATGGAATTTTCTATCTTATTATTCTGAATAAGATGAAAAAATACACACGTGACTCTTTCTGATGGAGAAACTAAATAGTTATTTTTCAGGAGGTATTTACAGCAACAAAGTATTACATACGGGCAGCCCAATTTCACACAAATATCATGTCAGATTCAGGGGAGGAGTTTCTCCTCAACTGGTTTAATTCTGATCGGTACTGTTAAAGTCAGTAATTCTAACTGTTTATCCCTGCCAAGATCTAGTTAGAATTATTCTAAAAGAAGGAATGTATAGAGTGCTTAGTAGCATGTTGCTGGAATAATACATTGAGAATTGTCTAATTTTTAAAAAGAAATAAACAGCAATATCGAATGCCTGCCCTTATTGCTGCGCAAGCTACTACCTGCTTCTTTTGCCATAAACCAAACCCAACCCAAACCCAGAACTACCCCCCAAAGCAGCTCTTCCCAGTACGCATGTTGAAATTCCGGGTATCGCTTCCTTGCACTTTGTTATAACGGAATACCACTCTACTTCACGGCAGTTTTGCAGCAATGAGCGTCGTCTGTGGACAGCTCAGAAGAGAGGAGGGTACTTGGTTGTGGACTTGACATTACTGAGAGTGACAGTTCTGTGTCTCTCAGAAATGAGTTTCGCTGTTGGAAAAAATGCAGAGGGAGAGTTGGTTTGTTAATGTTTGAAAGTACAAAGCTAAACTGGGCCCTAATAGGTTATACTAAAAATAGCAGTTAAAGGCCTCAGCTAACGCGTTCTCAGGGCTCTGCTACTGCTCATAACCTCCGTAATTCCAGATGGGAAATGCGTGCCATCAGCAGAGCCTCCTGCGTGAATCGCCGCTTTATTCTGCAAAGAACGAAATGGAACAGGGTTTGGGGAACAATGTATGCAGGAAACAGACTCCAGAGGTCTGGCAGGCAAATTGTCACCAAGTTTTATTTTGTGTTTTCTGTGGAAATTTCAACTGGCCTACAGATGAGCTTAACAATCATTCAGCTTGTTTAGAAATACTGATTGTATGTCAAATAGAGCTTTCAAGTGAGCTCACCTTGAAGGGGCCGTGCCCTTTCCCAGGCCGGGTCACTGAATCACTCCGGCATGCACTGTTCCGGCTCTCACAGGGACTCTGACGTTGGTGGGTAATTACCAGTTTTCATTCCGAGTTATGTGGCCTCACAGAATTACTTGTGAAAAGGCTGTTGGGAGAGGCAGCTTTGTCGAGATCATGCCTGTTCTCTAATGTCCCTGCTCCAGCTTCATAACAGCAGCTATTCCCAGTCCCGGGATTAAAGCCACCGTGGCTGTTGGCACAGGGGACTACGGTACTGGCTGGGAGGGAACTGCAGTGAGGGGGTTTCTGCCTAAGTCTATTATTTCCTGGTCCCATTAGCCATGGCTGTTTGTACACTGCTTCCCCTAGGAACTCACTTGGAGTCTCAAACTGAGATGATAATTGACCTCTAAAGGATAATTGCTAGCTACATAGCACTTCCTAAGCCTGACACAGTAACGGTTACCTAAAATGTATGGGAAATGTGGTAACAAAAGTGAAGCCTTTGTTAAGCATCCACAATTCCAGGAGTACAAAATGCGTGAATGTGCTGCAGAAGCACACTCCTTGCAGTGACCAGGTTTCAGGTAAGTAACGGAGAAAATGGTTTCTATAAAAACTCTGCTTGTTTGGTCTAGTTCTTAAAACTTACCTCACAAAACGCCTGAAGTAGATTTTTCAGCTCACTCTTGCTATCTGCAAATTTTAGCGAGTACTTCAGATTCCCATTCAGCTGTTGATATCAATCAGTGTCTTTTTATGTACTGCAGGAACAGAAAACAACCTTGCTAATGCCTTGAGTAGCAATGAAGTTGTGGGTACTTGCTGTGAAATCCACTAATTCATCCCTCTAGTAGGGAAAGATCATCCTTAGTAGCGACGTGGAATCTGAAAGCACGAGCAGCACAAGGATCATGTTTATCACTATTAAGGGATGCAAAGAATGTGTAGTGAAATGCTAGGAGTAGTGGTGGTGCTGGAGGAACAAAGCTCTGTTTCTCAATCCAATTAAGAAAAAGCATAAATCTGAAGATTAATAGTAAATAGAAGCTGCGTAGAGTTCTGTGTATTTTTTAGCACTTGAAAGCCTCACATTTCTAAAATGATTTTTTTCTTTGAAATTTGTCTTACTGAATTATTTAAACGTGATGGACTCCTGATTGCATGTAGAGGGCCAAACCTGCTGTCCCTTTAGGGAAGTAATGATGGGTTTATACAAGTTTCAGGCAGCTTAAACTGCTTTGTGAGTGTAGGTAAGTGTTAAATGTTTTGTCTTTGAGTCTGGTCACTAATTAAAATCTGCTTATTGGCTATTGTGTATTTTGGCTATAAAAAAATCTGAACAATTTAATTATGAAAGGTATTTTTTTGAGGAATTTAATAGTTAGATTTTTGCAACTCCCAGCTTCTCGAATGATACCGAACACCTTGCAAGTATGCGTCACGCCACTCAGAACACCTTGCAAGTATGCCTCACGCCACTCGCTTTCTGCATCCCAAAGAGTGCCAGCTACTGAAATGGGTAAACATTAACTTTGTTAAAGGGTCATTTTGCTTTTGTCCTTGCCCAAGCCACCCCCAACCAGTCTGAGTAGCTGTATTTTGTTAGGTCTTCACTGTGCCCTGCCTTTCTTTTTGTCACCATCACTCATTTCAACAGGAGCAGAAGTGGAGCGTATGGACTTCCCAAAGCTTTCCCCACGTGATCTCAGTATGAAATACTGTGTTGGCTAAGGCTTTCATTCCGCAAGAAAAATAAGGTGCATCGCAACTAGGTGGGAACCACCGAAGGGCCCGTTGGTTTATAAGGCGTGGGAGAGGAGGAGATCGCTGCGTCTCCTGCGGGAGAGAGCTGGGGGCACGTGGTGCTTAGCGCGGGAGCTCCTCAGCGCAGTTCTTCCAGCGCAGTGCGTTGGAAACCACCGTGGTTCGATTCGCACGAGGGAATCGGGAAGTGGCGTAAACGTCTGACGGAGAGAGGCGCGCGAATGGACCCTTCAGAAGTGGCGGTCCGCACCGGATGAAGAAACGTCTGGAACAAATCCCGGTGTCTTCACGTTGTCTGCGAGCCTCAAGGTGCCGGTACCACTGAAAGCGCAACTGCCGTAAACGCTTGCATCACCGTGTAATTAACAGTGTAATTAGGCGTTCCCGTAACTGCTGAGGCTTTCGAGCCCTGGGACACTTCTGCAGGGAGGGCTCCCGCCCGGAAGCCCCCGACGGCTGCCGTTTTCCGGTGGGCAGCCGGGTCTGGGGGTGAGGCCCGTGCGGGTCCCGCTCCGGGGGGCTGTGCCGCCCGCCGCCAGGGGGAGGCGCAGGAAGGCGGCGGCGGTGCCGGCGGCCCCGGGGCGGGCGGGCGGCGGGCGGAGCCCGCGGTGCGCAGGGTTTGTAACCGCTGGGCGACGCAGTTCGAGAGACGGCTTTAGAGCTGGCTTTCCTCGCTTGTGGTTCAGACACCTCATCTTTGTTTCTACGGCCTTCTACTTGGCACACGAGTTGTTTCCCCTTTGAATGATTCACGTGAATGGCCTGAACGCTGTGGAAGAAAGATTTTCTTCCCCCCCTTTAGGTTTAAATAAATTCTAAAAGCGTATTTTTGTACTTATTGTCCCTTCTATAGCAAATGTTTATCAGATTTGCTGTGCCTCCTCCTCATGCTCTGTTAAAATAAAAAGTTGAGGAAGTGTTTCTGGTTTTCCTATGACCGCATAGATGAACAACTCCACCTTGAGACCAATTGGTTTGCTCAGCTTCCCTTCTGGAGAGAAAAAACTCGGATTTATTCTACTCGTTTCTAATAACAGGACCGTATGCAGAGGTTTCCTGTGTTTCTCCATGAATAACCCAGTGCAATCCTTTACAAATGCTTACTTTCCCCTCCTTCGGCAGATGGTAGTCTAACGAGAGTTACACTGACACTATCGTGTGTGCTAAGTGATCTGGAGTCATTTCTTTTTATATCCTGCTCGCTTATTCAGAAAATTACAGGCAGAATGACTAAGCAGAGAGAAGAGCAATCTATATAAAATTTACTGTAGGAATGGGGTCGCTTTATTTTTGTCAAACAGTTAGAGAAAATAGCATAGAAAGCAGATGTCTCTTCATTCCTCTGGAATCTTAACGTGGCTTGCTCCTTCCACTAATTTTTCAGTTTTATTTCTAATAAGAGACTGCAACTCAGATTAGGTACGACAGAGAGGTTTTTAAGGTGTCATCCTGCAGTGCCACATACCAGAACACGTGGAATTTGATAACGTGCTGGACACCACCACATCGCAGCCATTTACCTGAACTGAAATCGCACTAGAAATGAGGCAAACGCAGCGGGAAGAGTCCTGAAATATCACTGGCATCTAAACCACAAGATTCAGTATTTCTGTGATATTCACAAAAAGAAACAAACAAAAATGTATTTACAGACTTATTGAGGACTTTATACAACAGCTTTCTTGAAACTTAGAACAAACACATCATCTCCAGCATTTCAGGTCCTATCCAGGAGTAAGGTATGAAACGTGGTAAGTTGCAAACAGCCACTGAGAAATTCTTTAAAGCAGTATCAGAGCTATTTGCTTTAACTGGATCCTAAATCTTTCCAAATCGCTAACAGCTGGCAACATGCAACTCTCATGGAACAGTGCAAGTCAGGTTTCCAGCTCGTATTCATCTGACGATACATCTGAGAGTGGTCATGACCTGAATGGTGAGGTTCTTCAACCTTCCTTTACAATTATCAGAAGCATTTTCAGCTTATGCAACAGGAAAGTATTCCTTCAAAGTCATAACGCTAAGAAGATTTAAAAAGGGTCCTTGAAATGGGACTTGACAAAATATTTCAACAGGCAAAGACAACGTAGAGGTAAGCTCTTTTGCCTTTTGATTATGCAAAGCATGTCCCTTACTTAGCTACTCTAACTCACTGCTGTCGGGAAAGAGGAAAAAGGGAGACTATTTGAAAACAATATACTAGAACAAATTCTGGGCACCTTAGTCATGAACACTTGTCCCTATCTGGCTGAGCAGCTGTCACCCTTAGTGCCATTGTGGCGACCTTTACATCTCCAGCTGCTGAAGTCAAAAGCAGTTTTTACCTAGCAGCAATTACTGATTTAGAGACAGTAACGGATTTTTTTTCCTTCCCCATCTGGTGACAGAAACTTGTACATGGAGCAACACCAGTAGCTGGCTACTCGCTGACAAACACTGCCATTGGGAATATCGCTGCCATCATCTCCCATTTCGCTGATGTCCCTTCACTTTGAGAGGAAAACTCCAGTCAGAAGAACCTATATAAAGGGAGATTTATGAAGAATAGGAGATGTAGTTATACCAGATACTGGGAGATCTCGCCCACAGCACTGTTCCTGAGATCCGCCAGAAACGGGCCAAGATTCAGACTGAAGCACTGGAGGTGAAGATAGTGGCTGAAGTTAACTGAAGCCACACAGACTTAAGGATGAGGCAGAGCTGGCACTTGCCGCGGTCCTAAGCACGATGTGCATGTACACTGCAGCCATCCTAACAGGGTAATCTTCCCTGTGAGAAACAGGGAGCGGTAGTAAAGAAGAGAAGGAAATAGAAAACAGAAGCAAAGAGGAATTTTGTGACAGGAACTTTAAAATTCCTGTCGAGAGAGAAATGCACAGCAAATGAAGACGTGATGAATACTAGGTCAGGTGGTGTGAGTGTTCAGGTACCATAAAGACGTGTACTCACAACGTATATCACATCAAGTACACCGCAAAATGTACCAAAAGATTCAAGATAACTGGAAAAGATGATTCAATGTAAAAACAATCCTACCTGAAACAAAAGAAATTTACTTGGCTCCTACAGCAAATCTGAATTGTTGTTTCCTTGTTAACGTGACGGTGGTGGGGACACAGACTGCATCATAACAAGTTAGGCTAATGCAGGGTAGTGTCTTCACTGGGGTATCGCTCAGAGAAGCAATTGTTCAATGAAATGCGAACGTCAAAATAAAACTGGGCAGATCTATATTTTGCTGTTTCAATTTTAAAAATGTTTTATGGTACCTTAACCATGAAAAGCAATGATGTGATAAAGTAGTAGTGACAGAAGCTCACTAATTTGCCGTTACAAAACCTATTTTCAAGAAACTAGTGTTTGACAGGTTCAGGGGTGTGAAAGGAGAAGCAAAGTTAAAGAAAATTCATCACAGCAGTTATCAGATTTATGTGACTTAAGAATTTTCCTATTTGAATTATTCATCCTACTTTAGTTATTCACCCTGCTTTAATAGAGTTTCCAACGCTTTTCTTACACTGCATCTCTATTGGAGGGGGCTCTTTCTAGCTCCAATCTGTGGTATACTTAATTATTTGATTAAAGATTACTTTGCATTAATTATTGCATATTTTTCTAGGATGATGCCAGCCTATTTGCATATCCGTAGCAGAGTATGTCTCTGTACTCTCTATCCTCTTAATAGAATATGGAAATAGAATATCTATCATGAATAGCTGTACCACTTCTTATGGAAAAGCACCCAAAGAATAATTCCTATATGTGCTTTGCTGAATCAGCTCCAGTGCGAAGAGTGTCATGGATATGCTTGTATTCCTGCAATACTCTCTGCTACCTTTGCTACTCATGCTCTGGTGTAGGTCAACACGCTTCTGCGTTCTTAAAACATTTATCTCATGTTTACTGCCTTTTGGTGTGTGTTTCTGCCCCAGAGATCTTAGCTTTAACTTAGCTGCTGAACTCAAATCAGTAGGGCTTTTTGCCTGGGGTCGATAGTCACCTTTGGATCAGATAAAGAATCAGCATAAATCAAATTAAATGGCTGGTGTAGCCATAGATTTTACCAATTATTATTTTTGACCAAAATCTATTGTATTGTCTGAAGGCTGAAAATGAGAGAGTTGTCACATTAGCAAACAAATTACTCATGCTAATATTTTCCTCTGTAATCCAGTTACACAAGAGATAAATGAGATTTAGAAATGCACTGCATAACCACATCCCCTCATGCAAAAAGCAATAACTTTCTTCCCTAGGCAGTACAGGACTAGCTTTCAAATTTTAATAAACACTCTAGAATGTTGTTTTGTGGGGCTGGGGGAAGTAATTAAGAATGAAGAACCTTTTTACTTTTGGGCTATCTGAATAAAATATGTCAGAGGCCCTCATCTCATGCTAGGAGCAAAGCATTGGCTTCACAAAATCGCTGTCTCTGACAAATTTGGTATTAATTGTTCCTCTTGGCAGATAGCGGAAGTACCCCTAACGTCAGAATCCCTGTGGTTGCATATATGCTGTACAAAACCATGGTAAGCTATACACTGTGTTTTGATTTCCATATGAAGACTAGATTAATGTACACTCTTACACAAGGCAGTATCCTGAGTCAAGGTGGATTAGCCAGATGATGAGCAAAGCTTACATACCTATCGCTTCTGCTCTGTTGCTGTCAGCATGCGCGCACAGGCAGCAGTCTCCACACTAAAAGGTGATTTATCAGACTAAGAACACACACAACCAAGCATAGTACAAAGCAACCCTAAGCCTACTCTAAATTAAAATGTTTGAATGAAAAAAATACATTAAAGTGTTCTAAACCTCTCCCCTGACAATTTAATTGTGTTTCCCTAGTTCTTGTTTTGGAAAAAATAATGGATAATGGGTTTATATTTACCTTTTCCATACGACTCGTGATTTTATATGTGTCTCTCATATTTCCCTGTGGTGATCAATTTTTAAAGCTGAAGTGGCCGAGTCTATTCAGGCTGTGCTATGCATCCATTATACTTTTTCTTCTTTACTGTATCTTGCTTTGTTCTGATGTAATCTTTTTGAGAGAGGACGAACACATGGATTTATACATTGACACAATGATGCTCGTTTCCTTTCCTAATAATTCCCAAAGACTTTATTTGCCATTTTGATTACCATATAGCATTAAATGGACAGTTTCATAGAGATATCCCCAATAATTTGAGATTACAGAGATGTAACACAAGTGTTGGATTGTAAAAGGGGAATGTGAAATCTCCCTCCTATGTTGCAACAGAGAATTATTACTTCCTTTTGTCAGTGTTGAATTCCACCTTCTATTTTACTGTCTACTAGAACAATGCCATGACGTACTCTTTCATACTCAAGTTTTATTTCAAGCTGTTCTAAAACCTGTTTTTTCACTTTGTGACTTCACTTCATATTCCCTTCAGAGACTTTATGAGTTTGCTGGGCAGTGCAGGTCCTAGGACAGACCTCTTCACAGCTGTCCTGGCAACCTCGCACCATTGTGGAAACTGGCCATTCTTCCATTTCACTTTCCCTCCTTTAACTGCTTGTCCGTTCACAAGAATATCATCCCTATTGATAGCAGTTTAGATTCTTTAGAAGTATTCAGTAAGGACCTTCCCAAGAGCTTTTTGGAAAGCTAAACAAAATGTATTGATTGAATTGCCATTTTTTATATGCTCTCTGACTCCTTCACAGAACTCTCATATACATATGAGACATTACTCGCTTCTCCAAAAGCTGTACTGAATCTTCACCGTTGTACGTAGCCAGATGTCTACCAGTTCACCAGGCATGGAAATCAGTCTCAGTAGTTCTCCAAATTCCCCTTCACTGGTTATTAGCATCACATTTGCTACCTTCCACTCATATGGTATCAAGGCCAATTGAAACGATAGCCTGAGCCACACCATTTTCATTTAATAAGTGTTGGATCTGAGGTTCCTTTAGACTCTTTTGGGGAACGCACCCTGGTGCAGGCAAGTTATTTTTAACTATTGGTTTAAAAAAAACACCACTTCTCTTATGGGACTGTAACTTGAGTCAACCCCTTGGACTTGGCTTGTAAAGAATGGCCGAGGCAGTTGAAACGTCAACTACTTTTTCTCCACAGATAATTATGTTCACTCAAAAAACCTGGCCAGACCCAAGAACCCAGTGTAAAGTAAACTAGCTGCATCATTTGCGTTATCAGTAACTATCAAAGTTAGAAATTGAAAGGATTTGGTAGATTACAGCTAGTAAGAGGATCACTGGAAAATTGTTCTTCACTGTATATTTGACAGCACTATATCCATTTGGGTTTTGCGAAGAACACAGTGCTGTGCCCGTGTCATTTCATGTTAATTCTCACTGCAACATTAACCATAACTTTGCCTTTGTCACATATTTCTCCTTTCACATGTCTTCCTATTATTCCTGGTTGTACCAACCTCTTACTGCCCAGCTCTCGGTCAGAGATTTACACCTTTTAAATTCAGACAGACAGTTCTGAGCCTTCCCAGATCATTACCTAAATATATTCTATTTTATTCTGTGTGCACGATTCACTTTTACACTAAGTACTCTCTCCTTTGGACCCAATGCAGTCTGAAGCGATGCGTTGCACAGTTGGAATTTCAAATACATTCTGCACTATCAGTCATCACAATGTGTATCCACGAGCACAAACATACCTGGAGGATGTATGTGCAAGTGCTGGCTCAACAATTCCTGATAATTCTGAGGAGTGATTTACCACTATATATTCCTATATAATACTTGCTATTACTAGAGACACAAACAGAATGGAACCCCCTGGCAGAACACCTCCAGCTATGCTATTGCCTTATAGTGCCCCTGTCCAGCCCTGCTCCCGTGCATTCCTGTAGGCTAAATCCCATAGGCACTTGTGCACAATTTTAACAGCTGTCTGTACTTTCAGTTGGGGTCCCTCAACACTAGCATGTTTCAGCTGAGACTTCTCTATGATCCTTCTTTCAGGCAGTCAAAATCTGATGCGTAGGCAATGTAGTACATATCTTAAAGGGAAGACGAGAAGGGCAAAGTATTTTTAAGTCCAAAAGAGGTTGCAGTGGATCAAAGGTAGAAAGAAATAAGTTATTTTTATTGCCACAAGCTGTATGTTGAGCAGTACAGGCGAAGCTTTAATACTGTATTGTACCTGTCAGCACACACTGGATTGGGGCATCTAATCAGCATGCTGCTCTTACCTACCTGCATTCACGTTTCATTCTGCATTTCTCTCTAATGCATGAAAAACAGTCTTAGGCATATTTTGATGGCAAACTGATGTAAACCTACAACAGAGCAGAAGGACTGGATGAATAATTATACTGCTAATCCCACCTGCTGTCACACAAGAAATACATGTAAAGAAATGTATAGATATACCAGTTAATCTTAGCATCTGCCATCAGAGCAGATTTGCAATTGCACTGGAAATGGCACAGCAGACAGATTTGACTTACTGTCAGGACCATGCCACCTCTGTTTTCTGGAGGCTCAGCTCTCCAGCGCAGACACAACCTGCAGCCGGTACGTACCCGAGATCTCCTTTCGAGCAGTGGGACATAGCAGCCCTCTGGGGAATGATGACTCCGTAGGTCAGCATCTGGGTGACAGAGTAATAGCTTAATATCTTGCTGCTTCTTCAGTGTGTTCAGAGCCCCGTAAGGATGGTGCAGTGGGGTTGGTCAATGCAAATGCTGAGACAGGGTCCTGCTGCTGTGCAACATCACTAGGGACCATTGCCTTGCATGTTATTTTCCACTACAAATTTACACCACAACAACGTGCCTGAAAGCAAGTATTTACAGAAAGCGTGATCTAGTCAGAATTGGATGGTCAGAGATAGGACTGTTGTGGATAAATCATCAAAAATGGCTTTTTCCTTACATGTTACTTCAGCTTCTATTTAATCTGATGAGTCCAAGCATTCATACGCTCTTTTGAAACCATATCACTCTTTGTGTTTTTATATTCCTCATGAGTTAGGCTTAGTACCTTCCGTTTCTATCGGTTTCTTTTACAGTGGAGGAGGATGCAAGTCCTTTTGCACATTTTAGTAGCGAGAGCTAAACTAGGCTGCATGTGAGTATTCTGGTGTGTCCATTATCTAAACTGAGGACCTGTCCACTGTGTCCACCTACCTTCCGAGGAAGGCCTCTAGAGGAAGGCTGATGTGCGTCTTGATTTCACCCTGACAGGGAACCACGACACTATGGGCATTCACCCCTGGCCTCAAGAGCTCAGGCATACTCCTGCGACCTCCACTTTAGACTTAGCTTCTATGCCTGATGGTTAGGTATCTCCTAGATGAACAATGCAAACACAAAGCTAGTCGTGGTTGGTTGAAGTTCACCGTGTCTTTTTTACACTACATACGTATCATAAAGAGCAAAAGACAGTATCAAACTGCCTGAAAACCTCCTGTCACCTGGCTGCATGAGAACTAGCACTGTCTCTGGGCACTTGCAATCTCTGTCCATGTCTTACCATGGGTGTACAAAAATTAGAAGAATAATTAGGCCTATTTAATGCTAATTTATTTTTTACTGCCAAACCGATCTGATGGTTTATTCCAGCATTTTGAGCTCCCGCTCAGAAAATCCTTCAGAATTTGCAATGAGGACCTTAAACCTTCCTTGTATCTTTACATGAGAGAATTGATAATAGACACTCCTGAAATGTGATGTTAATATGTTTGCTATCCTACACAGCTATTTTTGATATCACAGTTTTGGGGTTTTTTTCCCCCCAGTATTTGCAACTCAGTGTTGCATATCCCTTCCATGCTTCTGCTAGAAAATAGAGGGAGAAATCACAGAATGTTAGGAAGCACCCATGTAATTTGCTTTTAAGGAAGGGGGGCTGCAGGAGAAAGAAATCAAGAGCTGTCACCCTGAAATGAGAGCAACGCCAAGTGACAGTTGCATTGTAAAACCATTACGGAAAGTCCCTGCTTGTTACAGTCAATCCCAGCCCTTTCCAATGACAAACCAGTTAAAGAATTTCTAGGTAGGCTAACTGCTTTCTCTGGTATTTTAGAAAATGGGAGAAAACAGAAGCTAAGGCATATGTTGTGTTAAGAGAAATTTTGAGATTGAAAGTGTGATGCCACTTAGACACTGACAGCTGCAGTGGTCAAACTTAAAACGTCTTCGCAAATACTAAAATCACAGAATCAAAATTCTGCTGTGGTATGGAATGGAACTGCTCAAAAAGCATACAATGTTTTGAAAGAGCTCTTGGCTCTTTTACAAATTATTTTTCTCATCTGCAACTGCTGCAAATTATAAAGCCACGTTTTGACTTTCTGTGTCTAGTTAACGTATTTATCTTACATATAATTTTTAACACTCCATGGAGTTGTCCTGATGTTGCCAGGAACAAAGAATGCAAGACATTTAAAAACACAGAGGGGTCCACCTGGTCTGACAGGTTTGACCATTTATATTCAACAGTATGGGGTTTTTTTTGCTTACTACAGTCCTCTATTGATTTTATCTCTGAAACAGACCAACCCAGGTTCTGAATTCTTCACTTCAGTAGCCCTTTAGAATTTATTCACATTTAACCCTTCCATTAGAGTGCTGCTTAAACTCCTTTTCACTTTTGAAATTGATACAACTTTTTTCTGCTCTATTTGCTAATGAAATTAAATAAATGCTCTGTGTGGCCTTCATAGTTTTGTTGGGCACTAGGCTGAGGGGTTTACTGCATTATGTTTTGAGCTTGGCTACATTCATAAAATCTTCCTGAATTTGCTGCTACTGCATGCATCTGCTTCATTGATACTTCTATCCCAATTCTCCATGCTGTTCTTCAACAGCTTTCAGAATGATCTTTTCAATTAGAGCACAGTCTCGAGATTTTCTTTTCCCAAGAATTATGTAACGTTTATACTGAGTCATATTTGCCATCTGCTGATCCAACTACATAAACAATCCAAGTTCTTAAAAACTTGAGTTTTCCTTAGTATCTGTCTCCAACCTTATTTTTCACAAGAGTGCAGGTTTATACACATACATACCCCTGCGTTACGATTAGCTCTTCACAGCACACTGGCACCTCTTCAGAGGCTCTCAGCAAACCTGAAGAAATCTATTCATGCAGAGCATGCAGAGGATACATGTGAGAAGGTATTTATCAGGCAATGCATGGGATCGCATACAGAATCAAATTCAAGGCAGAAATTATAGCTACCTTAAGCGAGGACATCAAGAAGCTTCAGAATGCAGGGGCAGTCTTAGTGTATGGCTGCCTTCTTTGGAACTAGTTAAGGCTCAAGTGGCTGGTAACAAGATATGTAACTTTTTACTCAAGCTTTAAATTACTGTTTTCCACCGTGACTCTGCTGAGACTACGGACTTAAACCATAAATCCTAATTCATGTGATTATACATTCATTTATTTAAACTATAATGAAGCACTGGTGATCACAGTATCAGACCTTAAAATTGCTATTTATATCAGACTCTTTCAATCAGAAAGGTCATAGTTATACTCTCTCCACCTAACAAATTTATGCCAGGGCTCAATTCTGTGTCCTGTTGACAGCACTGAAGAAGACGTTATTTCTTATTCTGAAAATGCCCAACTATGTAAATTACACTTTATAGCTAAAAAAAATAATTGTTTTGTTGCTGTGGACAGCTATATTGGAACAATAGGTCTCCATGATTATTTTTTTTTCCTTTGTAAGAGCAAATCTGACCCCAGAATGAAATTTTGAAGACTTTTAAGATATTAGAATTGTTTAATTGGCTAATTAAAATATGAAAACACCTGTAAAACTGTTATTGCCAAGGACTAAAGCCAATCATTTGTGAAATTAACCAGGATGTTACCCCTGATTTGAAGGGGCCATAGGTCTGGAGTAATTGGCGCCCTGAAAACAGATCATTAAACCCCTGCCTACCGCAGTGGGAACTTGCTGTCGCTGTGCTTAGGTCTCCTGAGCATCATCCATGGCAGAATGCAGGTTTTAACTTCCCTGCCTGTTGCACCTATGGTTCTACCTACACAGATTACTAAACAGGGGCATGGGGCTGACATCTGGCTTTTCACGTACGCACAGTATCAAGTAGTGCATTAAACAAGGCTGTGGCCTCGAGCTGGCCGAGCACTGGGTGTTTTCAGCATAGCTTGTAAGAACCCGAAAGCCGTAAGGAATAATTAATTTGGTGCTCGGAAAAGTCATACAGGGTAAAAGGTTACGTGTTTGAAACCCGTAACAAAACCAAGAATACCAGAAGGGATGACTCCGTCTGACACTACACAGGTCCAGTTACACTGCTCACCCTTTGAATCACTGAAGAGCCCCGACCCTGGCTGGGTCCCGCCTGCCTGATCCGCCGAGCCAGCACCTCCCTTTTGCTCCTCACCTCGGCGGGGCCTGCAGGCTCCGTTTTGCCTGCCCCGCTTTGCTCACCGCAGCAGGCTGGCACCCGCGCTGGAGCCTCCCGCCAGCCCCGGACAGGGCTGGGTCCCCGCTCGGGGGACCCCCGCGCGGGCAGACCGCCTCGGGCCCCTCAACCCCGCCTAACTCGCCTCAGCACCCACCTCCGCCCTGCCCGCGCCCCTCGGCACCGCGCCCTGCGCGCGTGGCGCCCCGCTGCCGCCTGCCGCACCCAGGGGCGCGCGCGGCCTCCTCAGCGCCGGGAGCACCCGCCCTCGCCCCCCGCCATCCACCGCCCCGGCACCTGCGTCCGCTCCCTTCCCCTTCCGCAGCGCGAGGAGGCGCCACCTCCCCGGAGCTGCCCCGGAGCACCTGCGGCGCCGACCCCGTTGGCGCTCCCGCCCCGCAGAGCGCTCCCGCCGCCGGGGGCGAGGGCGACGCTCCCCGCACGCGCGCCCCCTCAGCCCGCCGCAACGGCCGGCGCGCGGCACCGCAGTGGAGCGGCACCGCGAGGCGCGGCCGTTGGCGAGGGGCGGGCGGGGCGGGGCGGGCGGAGGCAGGGAGCGCTCCGCGGCGGCGGAGGGCTGAGGCGGGCGGGGGGGGGGGGCACCGATCCGGGCAGCCACTGAGAGCGCGCCAGCCGCGTCTCCCCAGCAACGGGCCTGGCAAGTCAGGGCTGCGCCTCCTGCCTCCTCCCTCCGTCCCTCCTTCCGTCCGTCCGTACGTCCGCGGGGGTCGTTATTCCCCTCTGCCCGGCCGGTCACGGCCACGGGGGCTGCGCGCTCCCCCCGCGCCGTCCTCTGGGCCGGGGCTCGGGGTGTGTGCATGCCAGTGCTGGGGGGGAGGTTCTTTATTGGCCTCGTCCTCCCCCCCCCACCTTCCCTTCCACACTCCACCCAGAAATGATCCAGTGAAACTAGGAGGAGGTGATTCTCCTCCTCCCTCCTGCTGCTGCTCCCGCTGGTCTGGAAGGGACTGCAGGAATCTCGCTCGGCTCGGCTCTGAGGCAGGGGCTGGGGACGGGGGGTCGCTCTGTGGCGAGGGGGGGCCGCCGTGGCCCGGGCTGTAGCTCTCCGAGTGCGCGGCGGGGTGCGTTGGGGGCTGCTTGGTTCCTGACCATGGGGAAGGACCAGGAACTGCTGGAAGCTGCTCGCACTGGGAATGTGGCTCTGGTGGAGAAACTCCTCTCTGGGAGGAAAGGAGGGATCCTGGGCAGTGGATCTGGAGCTATTCCCTTATCCAGCTTACTGAGGTAGGGACATCGTTCCCCGTCACATGCTGGGGAGATTAACCTCTTCTTCCCTATCATCATCATTATCGCCCCTCTCATCTTCATTCCCATTCCTGCATCCTTCATAGTAACAATAAATCGCTCACTCTCGCCAAGTACAAGTGTGCCTGTGTTTAAAGTCACAGGCAGTCATTTTATTAACGTAGTGGTACTGGATTGCCTGCCTTCAATGCGTCAGTAGGGTACTTGTTCATTCTGTTACTAGCTGTGGTGCAGAACTTACAATTTTATTGCTGGGGTAATATGCACAATATACTAATTATTCACCCTTTAATATTTCACCTTCAAATCACTACTTTTTAATCACAGGTGGAAGCATTAAGCACAGGCAAGGCGTTGCATGGAGGAATCCTGTGTAAAAAGCCATAGATTGACCCCATACCCTCACCCACAGTTGCTACCCTCACTTGCAGAAGAAACTAGGCATGCCATAGTAATGAGACTACAAAACAAAGAAAGGGACTCTTTTTTTACAAGATCATCGAGGCAGAGGAAGTGCAAAACTTAGAGAGCAGGTTAGGTAAGTGCAACATTACTTTCAAGGTACCTGGACTGAGTGGAGTGAAATTGGGTTACTGGCCATGTTGGCTAAAAGGACTCAACTTTAGTCATTAGCCAAAGGCAATCTACAGAATGGCTTTGATACTGTTTCATCATGCTCTTAAGAGCATTATTACAAACATTCGTGACATTTGACAGTATTCAAACAAGAGAAGGTCTGCAGCACGCAGTCCTGTGCTCAATACTACACTAGGCAGAGCTAAAGGAGACAGAATGAATGGAAACACTGTTGACCTAGAACTTGAGTTCACTGGGGTTTTGTTTTGTTGGTTGGTTGGTTGTCTATTTGGGTTTTTTTCCCCTGGAAAGAAAGAAAAGGCCTAGAGAAATGGCAAATGTTTAAATGAAAATATATTTGTTAAGTCTTGTTATTTTAAAGCTGGTTTTGGTGCTGTAAACAACAACAGTTCAGATATTTGTAGTTTACCAAAGTTCTATGGTGCCCCCGTTCAATTAGTTTTTGCACTATTGTTTAATTACTAGCCCATTGACCAAAATCAAGACACACTCTGTGATTGCTTTTTGTACTGTACTGGAATAGGCTGCTTAGCAAGGAGTATGCCAGATTATTGGTTGATTTTAAAATACGAGTTCTCTTAAAATGTAATGCCCATTTTTTTGTAAGTACAGAAGTAAGTTCACTTCAGTACAATGACAGGCGATTTATAATCCAGTTCTACTGCATGATTTGTGTAGTGACTTTCTTCAGGGCTAGTGTCTGCACTGTGTTCTTGCAGTTTCTTTCATGTTGTACATCATAAGTTCTGTATATCCAGAGGGAGTATGTTTGCCTGTGGTTTTGGTTTTTTTTTTTTTTTTGTTTTGTTTTGTTTTGTTAAACAGCGGTGTTTTGCTTTGTGTATCAGAAGGCTGACCATGTGTTTTGTATGTACAGAAAGGTCGTGACAGTCATTGTTTGTTACTCAGAATTTAAATATTTTAGGTTGTAAACTCAACTGTAGAGTTTGTTTGTTTGTTTTTATTTCCTGGAAAGTACACTTTATCTTAAAGAGAAGTATAGCAAAGTAAAACATGTACTGTTTTATTTATGATATTTCTCACTAATGGTATAAAGAATGTCTATGGCTTCTGTAAACGTAATTTCAAAATTTAAAAGTACAAATCTAGCATACAGCTGCTAAAATATTTCTAATTTTAAAGAAGTTATTTACATACATTTAAAAAGAATTCAATAATGGATTCGTGCACAAACATGCACAATCTAACACACTATTGAATATAAAGGTTTTTAGAAGGAATCTTAATAGTTTCCTTGACCTCACCAGGAATGCTCAAAGTAGAAGTCACTATGCATTATAGAAAGTGTTTTCAAGAAAGATCCTATGTGCCAGGTATTTTAACATACCTTTTTTTAGGAGAAGTTGCATGATCTAACTGATGCCAGTAAGTATGGACTAAGTCTAGAATGACTTGTGAGATTAAGGTTGGATCTATCTTGGTACAGGTCACAAGGAAACAAAAGAAGGTACTAAAAGGATGTCATACTAACATCTTGATCCTGTCTAGGACATCAGCACTTACTGAAAATGGCAAAGTTGCAGAAGAGGTATAATTGTACAGTGTAAAAGTTCGAATTTGATGTTGGGGTTGTCTGAAGATTTTTTCAATAGAAAACCAAGTAGCTGACTAGTGGAGCTATACTAGTACTTTTTTGCATACAGTTTATTAGACTAAAAACTGACTTTGAAAAACTGCTTTTGAAAGTTACAATAAGGAGAAATTAACGGAAAAAAATATAGGGACATTTTCTTTTCCTTCTGTTTATATAATCCTTAGGAGGCATTATGTTTGACAGTACCTCCTGGTGTTTTGTTCATCATAATTATTGCTTAATTCTTTATAAAGGTGCCCCAGAACTGTACCTGTCCTGTTCTGGTGAGAAAGGTCCATGTTGCTGTTTCTTTCACCTTTTAGCAGTGCTCTTCCTAGCATTAGGTTGGAAAAGTCCAAGACTTTCAGCATAAACTAAAGCTGTGCCTGATATGTACATCTAAGTAGCAGTACACTTTCCATTTGGATTTCTTCTAACTGCTGGAGGAAACTCGGTTTACGTGTGTGAACCCTCCATAGCTTGATGCCTTTTTTTGTGGAAATTGGCTTTGCAGTAGTTATGTACCTTGTAAATGAAGCTTAATATTCATGAATTGACAAAAGCACATCGATTGTTATCTGAACCAAGGAACAAGCTATCTGAGCTCTGATCTCCTATTTACATTTTTATAACAATTTTTTTTCTGACTCAGTGTATTTTGTGGCACTTGGGGGAAAGATAGGGCAAGCCTTTGTATAGTTGTTTTATAGTTGAACCTATTCATTGAGTAAATTATCTGATTTTTGAAGGGCTGACTTATAAGTCACTGTATTAGATGATGACAACGGTTCAGGAAAACACTGTTCTGAAAGGCTACTTATCACACATATAAATGTATGAATGAATTCCTGTGGAGATCTAAACACATGCTTAAAGCGGAGTATGTGCAAAGCGCATAAAAATGATAATGCTTAATTAAGAGGTCATGTGCCCCCAGATATCTGTAAGAGATGCTATGTAAGATCTCATGCCCAAATGGATTCATCTAAAGCCATGACAACAAATCAGTGGTGTTTCTGTGGACCATAGAACTTGTTTCAGTTCAGGAGAAGTTTTGAAAGGCTCCGGGCCAGTTTGTTGCCCTCAGTCTCCATACTTTGCTCTGGAACGTAAAGATACTGGTGGGAATGCAAAGATGTTGGTGAATATACTGAGGGTGAATTCCTCAGATGCAAAAGTTGGTGTAAGGCATTGCAACATACTAGAGCAAGCGTAGTCCTCAGTAAACCCCTGGCATTGAGTAATTTAGTTGCTTAAACCTGGATATTTAGTAGCATTTCAGATCCCCATGAGTTTCTGAGGCACCTGCATGGGCTGATGGACTTTAACAAAGGACTGTGACCTGTGGAGATACATCTAAATTCCAGGTGGGATACACTAGGCCATCTAAAGCTGTGTTAACACGTGTGTGTTGGCTGCAGGCTCCAACCCAAAGCATTAGTGCAGGGCTGGGATCTGTTCTTTTGCTATGAAACAAGGATATGTTGAGACACCTCAGAAAACATTCAGCATTTGGAAGACCAAAGTGTAAAGGAAGTTTCTTTTCTCTGTAAAGTGTTTCTGACAAAACCGGTATTTTTCATTTACTGAAGTTGATTAGCTGTATATACATAACAAGTTGTTATTGACCAACCAGTTTTTCATTATTGGATAGAGACAGGCTTTGTTTCTTTCAAAGTGTTTCAGGAAAAATAACTTGGAAGGTTTTGGTGTATCTCAGAGACCTTATATCGTTTTTCCACATGCAGTCACGTGCATGCCTTTTTTCCCTACACACGTTACAACCTAAAGAAAAGTGGATATTTCTTGATTAAATGCTATTTTTAAGTTTTTTTTTTTTTAACTTTACATATTAAAAGAACTTTTGATTTTTAACAGGACTATGGGACAGACTATGAATTAATGTGAACTGGCACAGAGTAGCAGGGAAGAGTGAGTTGGCCCCTTCTTGCTCTTTGTTGGCTACTGCCGTTACACAGCATGGGAGGGCGGAGCAGCCTGCATGGAGCTGTTTTTTTCCCCTTCTACACTTGGCAGACTGTGGCAGGGAATGGCTCCGTTCTTTGCTTACCCTTACTTAGCACAGCTACGCCATGTATAGGCCTGGCCCAAGATATTTCGCCTCTAAAGTATAAGAAACCCAGCAAGCAGATTGTCAGTCTGCGACTTGCAATCTGTTTCCTCATCTGTTTCTCAGAGCAGTGTCTTGCTTGCAGCAAAGCCACAGTTTAGCCTGATGGCCTCAGTGCACGCTGAGAACTGCAGAAATCTACTTCTGTTCTTGTCAGAACTCTGTGATTCATTCTGCTTCCAGTGCAAAAGCAGATCACGCTTAGATATGGCATGTAGAGCAGAAAGGATTTAAAATATTGGCACACTTTATGAAGCTTTAATTAAAATTTTAACAAAGTTATTTTCATGTTATAATTTAAATAACAAATGTATCATCTTATCAACAAAAATAAAGGCACCAGATCTCTTTTTCATTACAAATAGCATTGTTTAAAGTAAAAGAAACCTTCTTAGGTTGATTTTATAAAGAAACTGTATTATACAAGGCTTGCAGTAGCAGGGGTTTGGGCTCATATACTTCTGAGGTCACTTGTTTCTACATTAGAAGGTATTTATTTCACACAACCATGGCAGATAATACAATGGCAACTATTTGTTACATAGAGGTCAGTAGGGCATCCAGTTAGTCTATGCTTATTTCTAATTTTAGTTACACTACTTTTAATTAATACATGGAGGTTTTTGTACAGATGTCCCAAGCAGAGACCAGCACTCCCAGATTCCCCAATTACTTTCTTTATCCTGTTAGAGTAGGAAACTTAAGTTTTTTGGGGACATACTTAATTTTTCTTCCATTTGTCTTCCAGTGTGAAGCGCAAATTATCACTGCAATGCTTAGTTTATGTTGTTTGGTATTAATGGTGGTTGATTGATACCTTGATTCTGTATCGTTGCCCTTTCAAATCAATGAGCTTCTCTTAAAACAACCTTCATTTTTTTATTTTCTACTTTTCTTAGACTTATTTTTATTTCTGATAAATGCTCTCAATCAAGGTTTAGACAAAATTTTGTCTATAGAATTCCTTAGTTTTCTTCACAAGTTCGAAACATTTAAAATATCTAAAAGTAGCAATATGGTCAGTATCTAGGACATCTGGTCAAAATCTCATTGTTAAGGGCAAAGCAATTCCCAAAGTCTGTGTAATAAATCTTCCCTAGGGGCTCAGCGTGATGATCCTGGATTCCCAACTCGGTAGTTGTTCTGTATGGGTAAAGTTTTCACTCCTCCTTACTCCAGATCTTGTTTCTGAGTATTGTTCAAGTGTACATTCTATTAATTTTCTAAAATATTAGACCAAATGTAAAAAAATGACCAGCAAGGTCATGTAGAGGTACTGAGGTCGTATTATCTGCCCATAGATAGGATCAAGATATGGGATGTAGCAATACTGGGAGGACTGATGGAGTTTACGATAGTGTCAGGAAGACTAATAGGAGAAATTTTACAAACATGTTGAGAAGGTAAGGAAAAACTCCACAAAGTTGTGTCTGTAACTTAATAGAATTCTTAGCCACTGGATGGCTAGTGTCTAACTCTGCAGCGTACCATATAAATACATTTTGATCACCATCTTGTTTTCCCTTGTCTGACATTGATGATTGTAGTGTTTTGGTAATTCAGTAGAATGAATGCTGGTTTATACATTTTTAAAATTGATATATGACATCGCTGCTTTTAAGTGGTAGTGTTACAGCAGAACTAAGAGGGTAAATAAATGAAATAAAATGAAGAATGATGTAATCTGAAAGGGCTGCTATCTTGTGACTTGTCAAGGTTGGAAATATTATGATAAGCAAATACAGATGCTTTAAGACAGATGCATTTTCCCAGTCACTGCACTAGTGATCAAGAAGAGCACGTGTTCAAGTATAGCAGAAGAGCATAGTGTTCAAGGCCAGGCTGGATGAGGCTTTGAGCAACCTGGTCTAGTGGAGAGTGTCCCTGCCCATGGCAGGGGGTTGGAACTAGGTGATCCTTAAGGTCCCTTCCAACCTAAACCATTCTATGATTCTATGAAGAGAGCAGAACTATGTTTCTAAAAATCTACAGGTAGAATCTTTTATTGGCCACAGTTTTAGTTTGCATGGGTATTCATGGATGAGCTATTAAGAAACTGTGTATAGCTCTAGGTGATTTTTTATTGCCCTCACATAGGCAGTAGTTGAAGCATCCTATAAGCTGCTTTAATTTATGCTACTGGTATATAATCCCTAAGGGACAATACAGTGTAGAGGGCAGTTACTCTCCCTTTCCTTCAGCAAGCGTAGCCTGCTTGCTTCTGCTGGCCACTTCCAACCAGAGTACACATCCTAATCCTTTTTATTACTTCAAGGTAAAATATTTTGACAACTTTTAATGTTAAATGTGTAAGGCATAATAAGCAGTGTTAATTCATGCCTGCTGATATGACATTTTCATGTATGTGGATCCTTTTGGGAAGTAGGGAATACATTTTGTTTGAACTTTATAGCCTTTATGGGAAGACTTTTATGACTTTTTAATTACTTTTTCCTGATGACAGTATTTGCAGTATGTTCATTTTGCACTTAAGAAGTAATATAACAACTCTTCTATACCTAATTTAACATCTATGAATTCCTAACAATGTACGTGTATCTAATATACGATAGGTTCTGTGAGATTTAATTCCATGAGGTTGTGCTTTTATTAAAAACATTTTACACTGTTCCCCATTTATTGCACATATGTGCAATAATGCTAAAAAATGCTAAAATGGTAGAAGAAATGCTAAAAATTGTCATCTTGAGTGCAATTTGGTTCTAATTTAAAACACCCAGTGGTAGCTATGTTTCTATAGGTGTTGATGTCTGTGCGAGGTGTTTAAGTTCCCATTATAGCCAACGGAGATCTAGTCAATGCAGTTAGGGAGCATACAGAGTGATGCAGCTCACCCCAAAATAGTATATTGAATGATTTTATTTCAGACTGAAAAGGAAAACAATTCTAATTGAAGGTATATGTAGGATATATATCTATAAATGACCACTTCTTAGATAGCTAGGTTAAAACTAAATCTGTGAGGAAATTCTCTCCTTCCATATTTTATAGCTGATTTGGATAAATTCAGAAGTAGCAGGCATTAGGTACTGACCAGATAATAGATCAATAGATTGTCTGGTTGAGAGGCAGACTCCTGGATGGTATTAGAGATAACATGAAAAATACATAAATGCATGATGTTTGTCACAAATGCACCAAGTGTGGAAGAATGTAATTAGAAAAACCTTAGCTGGAGTTGAAAATAGTTAGGGTTGGGAAAGGCAAAAGTAAATATGGTAACAGCAAAAGAAAAGGTGGACCCATTGCTCGGTGGGGCAGGAGACCTAGCGACAAACCACATGGCAAAGACAAGACACTCACTGCCTTTTTTGCTTTGTGGGTGTTGGGTTTTTGTTGTTGTTGTTGTTTTGTTTGTTTGTTTGGTGGTAAAGTTTGAATTCCCAAGTTCCTGAGTCTAGTAGCAAAATCTGTGTGTCAGTGAAACATTACCCACAGTAGAGAAAGATCAGGGAAACACTTAAACTCCAGGAACCAATGTTACTGTAGGGTGACTGTTGTCTTTGGAAGATCATGTCAAACATGGGAAGTGTCTGATTGCTGGAAAAGAAAAACGTCATGCCCATCTTCAGAAAGGGTAAGAGGTTGGTTCTGGGGTCACCAGGCTCATCAGTCTAACCTAAGTCCCAGGCAAAGTTACAGAGCATATCCTCATGGAATTAACTTCAAGGCACACCAAGGACATGAACATGATTAAGAACAACCAGCATGGATTTACCAAACTCAGATAATTCCTGACCAGCCTGAATTGCTTTCTGCAATGAGATAACTGCCTCTGTGGACAAGGGGAGAAGTGTGAATGCTGTTCAACTTTACTTTAGAGTAGCCTCTTTCAGTCAGAATGGTGAGCTGTGAACTGAATAAGAGGGTGATAAGATGGGTGGAAACTTTTCTGGACTACATGGATCTGAGTGTTGTGATCAACAGTACAAAATCCAATTGTTGGTGACTACTAGAGGGTTTCCTCAGGATTCCAGGGCCAGGATTGATTGCAATATATCAAGTATAGCAGGTTTGAAGATGATACCAAATTGGGGAGAAACAATTCATATGAAGAAATGCTATTAATAGGGGCCTGGACAGGCTGGAGAAATGGAGTCTTGTGAAATTCTGCCAACACCAATGTGAAGTTTCAGCTGGGAATGAATAACCTCTCTGTTGCACCACAACAGGCTCTTATGCTGGAGTTGGACAATTTTATGTGTTTTCCTCCTTTTTATGTAATGACCTTTTAGTCATTACAAAAATACCAGTATCACATTTAATCTTTGAGTTTACACATTAGTAACTTCTTTCTCCTGTAAGAACGATGTGATTGGTGTGTGGATTTTCTCCTAACCCTTCATAGCCTAAACAAGTGCTGAAACAGGTTAAGTTGTTATGTATTCATGTTGTCACAGTATGAGAAGTGTTCAGGAAATAGATGCCCTTTAAAGAAGGTAAAAAATAAAGAGTTTTACAAATTCAAGTTGGGGATATCATCTGAATAGGTCTTTTCCATCTGCATATCGCCTGAATTTCAAACCTTTGTGATGTAGCTTTCTAGTGTGTTTGTTACTGATAGTTCTGAGAGTTAACTGTAAGTTGAATGTCTTCCATGTTCACTTGCTGACTGGTCAGGGTCATTGTTTTCTATTTTTAGGTTCCACTAGATATGAGTAGTGAATCTGTATATCTAGATTATTTTTACAGATTAACACTGCCCCCCCCCCCCCATTAATATTAGCAGTTTGACACCAGAATCTCAATTTTGTCATTGGTAAGGTTTCCTAAAAAACATAATTTACATTTATTTTTAGTTTTCAATTTTCTTGAGTAATTATTTATCCATTTCCATATCCTCCTTGTCATCTGTATAGCTAATTTGTCAGATTATGCTCATAAGTAATTTGCAATCACTCTGCTTCCTGTTTTGTGCACATTTATTGCAGAGCAGTATCTTGCATAACCAAGTGGTCTAATGATCTGCCAGGGATCTTCTCACATAATATGCACAAGTAACATTTCAGAGAACCAAATATACCCAATGTAGAAATAAAGCATATGGTATGTCGTGTATCTATATGTTACAAATCTGTTGTTTGCCTATTGCCATAGTTAAATCTATCCCCTCTATTTTTAAGTTCATATAGACTATGCGAGATTTGATTTCAGAAGGAGTCATGACATAAGCAGAAAATGAAGCCTTGGAAAGAACGGAATAGGCATGTGTTGTGGGTGAGGAGATAGGCTGGAAAACAGGTGGAGGGGGAGAGACCTGAATAGGGGTATTTGGAGTGCTTTGGCAAGCAGGCTGCATATAAAAATTTGAAAAGGCTGGAATGCTGGAAATGATTGGTAAAGGAAATGGGTGTAAGAATTGAGACTGGGAATAAGAACTGGGACTGGTTGGCTGTTGAGATTGTCACTGGTGAGCAGAAGAGGCAAGTTTAGGAGACAAGATACAAGGAACAGGGCAAAAATGTTACTTTCAGCAGAATAAAGAGAGAACGTATATGAAATACAGACACTGAAATACAGTTTTCATTCAAAGCCTGACATTTTTATGTTTCCTTGCTATAACAAATATTTGTGAAATGCATTTGCAAACTCTCATTTTCTTTTAGTGCTAAAATAGTGGTTAATAAAGTGCCATCGGTCATTCCATTAGTTTAAGTGGAAGAGGTTGTGATGGATATAGAGATTCCAAATAATTTGTTAAAGTTTTGCAAAGATGATGACACCCCATGGTGAAATTTCAGGAGTTTTAGTTTACATTTTTATTAAAGGTAAAAACAATGTTGCCAGTGCCGTTTTTATTTAGCCCCCTGAATAGATGCATCATTTTTTTTTTTTTTATTGACACAGTCCTGTAGTCTTTTCTTTGACAAGGTCCTTACCTCAGTTGTGGCCCAGGGTAGTCAGTGCTCATTGAATAGCCGTTATTCAATATTTTTTGTTCTTACTATTCAACATTTAGCCCTGGGCCTTATTTACTGCACACAATTCAAACTCTTCTCTAGAAAAAGAATGATTAATTTTTCTCCTGGGCTTTTAGGTGGTGTTTTTCACTATTGTATCTGACTGTTCCACAACATTAATGAGTTTACTGCTACAGTACTTCTGTGACTCTGTAAGGGTATTAATATCTGCAGTTCACAAATGCCAACTGAAGCAGTTGGATTGTGGTGAAAAGTATCCACTGACTTGTTGTTTCTAACTGTTTCTAACCAGGAGCTAATTTTTCACGCTATTAATATAGTTAGTGTGAAAACATAAGAATGGCTCTTCTTGGGCAGAATGCAGGTCTGTCTAGCCAAGTACTCTTCTCCACTGGAGACTGGGAGTTAAGAGGCAGCTCTTAGAAGGATAGTAGCAAAACAGGGATGTGTTAAGTAATACTTCCTCCAGTGTACTCTTACAACGTATGTGCTTTCTGAGACAGACATATTGTCTTTATATTTAATAGCTCCGGTGGATTTTTCTTCCATGCATTTGTTCAATTGGTCTTTGAAACAATGCAAATTTTTAGCATTCATAGCATCTTACAGCAAGGGTTTCCCATCTTAATGAAGCATTATGTGAAGAACATTCTCTGTAAATTAAGTAGAATTTTATGTGTTCAAATGTATAAAGATCTGTTCAGAGGTTTGTGTCTGGAGTACAGACATGGATAGAATCCAGTTCTGTAGTGCAGCATTAAGCTGCTGTTCCTGTTTTTATCTTGTTTAATTTATTTAGTAAATACCAACACACCTTTTAATACATTTGATTTTCATAAAGAAAACACTTCTTACTCAGTCATCCCTGTTATAGACCATAGGCCGTTAACTGTTCCAAGATCAGCATTCCTTGCACAAGGAAAAATAATATGGCTAATACATATGTGTAAGCAGGGTGACTTAGCACCAGCACTTTAATCCTTGCCTTTGCAACCTCAATAATTTTTTATTAACTTTTCTGTATGTATTTATATATATATTTCCACAGGGGAAAAAAATCAACAGAAAAATGTATTTCTTTTGAGAATGTAGATATAGACTACCTATGTGGTGATGAACAGAACATAATGAATTTGGAGATGCCTCTATTAATTTACAAGAAATACAACTCCTGATGTGTATCTAATATCCTTATAAAAATGATGTGGAATTAGAGGTACTATATATATATATAGTATATATATATATACACACACATATATTTCCTCCTTCCCCACTTTTCTGGTAAGAATTGATATGCATTATATTACCTGAAACAGCAAAGTTAGTCAAGGAAAATGAAACAACTTTTATTGCTGAAAATAGTTTGTGAAGATGGAAATAGGGGAAGTATGTTACTTTCCTCTCTTTATTTGTGGGAAACAGTTATTGAGGAAAGAGCAAGGTCATTCCTCAGTGATGAAATGTTTCCTCATATATGTCATGCCCTATAAATATATTTTGAGGCATAAATGGGATGTGTATCATTTACCCATTTAAACTGGAGGATCAGAGTTAATGAATTACGTCAGGAGTAAGCTTTACAGTAGATGAACCCAGTCGTGGTCACTCGTACTTGCCGTATTGGTACTGCTTAACCAAAAAAGAGAGAAACTTCAGTATTCAGCTTCCATGTCTCTGTCATTCAGGCAAGAATAAATTAAAGAAAGGTAAAATGAAAAGTTCATTATACAATTGCAGGCCCAAGAATTTTGACATAATGCCGGTGTTTGAGGACACACCCTTCCTTGTGATCTGAATATAGGAGAATATATGTGATAGCTCTGGAGCTGCCTGTAACAGTCTAAGAATGTTAGTACTTGTGATTGTGCCACTATTGTGATACTAATTGTGTGCAATTTGTTAATTACAGTGAAGATTATCAGAAATGCAACCAAGAAGGGGGGGATTTGTATCCAGATGCAGATTCTGCAGAAAATCCTAGAGAAACAGTGAGAGATACTCAGAATGATGCCATTCTTTGATCTCTTCTAAATCCCAGGAAACTCATCTTGGGGAGCAGGTTCAGGCTTGGGTGATTTTCCCCCTCTACTCTGCTCTTGTGAGACCCCATCTGGAGTACTGCATCCAGCTGTTGAGCCCTCAACTTAAGAAGGATATAGACCAGTTGGAGCAAGTCCAGAGGAGGCCACGAAGATGCTCAGAGGGCTGGAGCACCTCTGCCATGGGGACAGGCTGAGAGAGCTGGGCTTGTTCAGCCTGGAGAAGAGAAGGCTCCAGGGAGACCTTATTGCAGCCTTCCACTACCTGAAGGGGCCTACAAGAAAGCTGGAGGGGGACTTTTTACAAGGACCTGTAGTGACAGGACAAGGGATAATGGGTTTAAATTGAAAGCAGGGAGATTTAGATTAGATATCAGGAAGAAGTTGTTCCCAGAGAGGGAGGTGAGGCACTGGGACAGGCTGCCCAGAGAAGCTGTGGATGCCCCATCCCTGACTGTCTTCAAGGCCAGGCTGGATGAGGCTTTGATCAACCTGGTCTGGTGGAGGGTGTCCCTGCCCATGGCAGGGGGCTTGAACTAGATGGTCTTTAAGGTCCCTTCCAACCTAAACCATTCTGTGAATCTATGATTAGTTGCATTTAGAGGTGGAGTATTGAAACAGAGGGAGTGGAGTTATGAGAAATGCAGTGAGATCCAGAACCTCACAAGCTAGGAGTCCTTTTCTTTCCACTCATTATGATCTAGGTCATGTATGTATATTATTTAAATAAATACACTGCTCGAAAGGCAAATTTCCTTTGAAGAGGTGGAAGCGTGTACTTAAAAAGCACCCACCTCAATGCTTTCTTCAGTTCAAGGATTAAAGTGGCAAAATGTTTTATAGAGTTAAAGTTCCAGATGTTTGGTCAGGTGATCTATATGTGCATTTTTCACCCGCTTCTACATCTAACAAGCCACTGCTTACTGAGTTTCCCCTAAAGAATAGTAATTTATTTTGGCATATTTGCTTCTCCACTCCAAGTGTTCAGACTGCCAAAATCTTCATATTAAGTTGGAAGTATGTTGCACTAGATTTGAAAATATTGCACTCTTTTCCTTTTTAAAAAATTAAATATATCTTTTAAATAAAGATAATTGTTTAAAACAAGTACATTTTTGCTGAAACAAAAGCTCTGGGATTTTGTATGTATTTGCTCACAGCAACAAAACACAGAAAAGGTTTAGATTTCAGAAATACTTCTAAGGCATTAACTTGTGATGAAAAAAAAATACTTGCCATGCTGAAATAAGAACATTTTCTTTTCATCCTGTATTTTTCCTTGTTGAATGTGTCTCATATAATCAAAAGAAGAATCTTTGGCTGGTATTGTTCTCACAAAATACTACTAGATAGTCATCTCAGGGTTAAAAAGACTGAGTCAGTTTGTGATGTGAGTGTTTTAATGATGATAGATACGCAAACTCTTAATTTTTCCATTGGTGAGTGTTGTATAATGGAAAAATAAGCTTTTTGTCAGTTTTCAAAGCATACTTGGGGTTGACTGTAAATGTATGATGTCTTCACTCTTTTGATCAAACTTGAGGGTATACAGGGACTCTGAGACCTAGACCCTTAGCAGCAGTTATGGCAAGGTATCCTTGCCACAAGAATCATCTGAGTGCTCCAAAACTGTGTAAAAGAGGTACACAGTTACAAATGTCAGAAAATGAGTAGCAGCAACAGAAATCTTTTGCTGTGTTTCCAATGCATAAATAGTTTTTGCCAATTGCAACATTTGCTTCTCCCCTTCTTGCTTCAAAGCTCACCTGGTTGCAACAGGTCAAAGACTCAGGAAATACGTTTTGAGCAAAGCAAGTGAGGTTGCTAAGAAATGCCTTTTTAAACAGCCAAGGGAGCATCCTCTCTGTTAGGCTGCCTACTTCAGTAGACAACCTCCAGGGAATAAATCAGCTAATTGTGGTAGTGGTAAGCTTTCTTTCCCTTCCCTCAGTAACTAAATATTGTTTTCACAGAATTTTTTCTCCTCATCATCCCTCTTTTTCCCAGTATAACTGTGATTCTCCCCTTCCTTTCTTTCACTGTGATACCCATCTGGAAAAGGGGGAAAAAAGTTAGGAAGTGAAGAATCCTGAAGTTCATAATGCCAACATTGCAAAAGAGGACTTTGCTGCAGATACTCACCACAAGGCCAGAGAGCCCAGTATGAAAAAAAATAAGATCTAAGTTAATGCTTTTGGAGAACACAGAAGGCACTAGATTTGACAATGGCATGGAAAAATTGAACATAATCAGGGCAGAATTTATAGGGAAGCTTGAAAGAACAGAGTGAGTGCTGGGCAAAAGTGATAAGATCAGGGATGCAAGATTGATTTTGGAAGTGGGGCTTAACTTCCTGGACAGAGATGTAGAGATCCACTTTCAGAACCTTCCTCAAAGACTGATGAAAACTAAGAAGTGGCAAATAGATTTATTTAGAGTGACAAGAAAATGCACGAGTGGTTGGATGTTGTCTGGTCTTTGCCCAACAGACCTGTAGCACATGTGAATGAATCTGCCTAGCTACTTGGGAAAATGCCCAAACCAAAACCGCCAGCTCTGAAAAAAGGCAGAAAGAAGGAGCTGAGTCCCTTTGTGGTATTTCTGTTTAAATGTGTTCTTGGGTTTAAAAAAACTCAGGAGAGAATGAGACAGCAAGCCTCAGGATTACTTTTTAAAGGATGGAGCCAGTGTGTCTAGACCTGTTTGGAAGGAAGTATACTACTTTGGCTAGTCTTCAATTCATAGTAGCTAATTACCCAAATCTCCTTTGAAAATATGACTTTCTTAAATGACACAAGATGTCACCATTTCTGGGTAAGCTCCCAATAAACTCTAAAGAGGAAATAAGAACAATTATTCCAGAAGGTCAGCTCATAGTACACAACTCTCTGCAAGTTTCACTTGACTTGTGAGATGTTGTGACATTGTCACTAGCTTCAGCAACTGTCATGCAGCATGCATTGTTACAGTCTTCTGGGATTCTTGGAAAAGCCCGGAATACAGCTGAGACCTTCCTGAGAAGAATGAACCTTTTGGTAAAACTGACAATTCATTATATTCCTGAAAAGTATCTTCAGTTATTTTTGGGTCTTTGGGGATTTCCTTTCTGAGCTCCATAGAAAGCAATCTGTGTGCCAGATTCATTTCAGACTATTGTGCTGCCGCACTTACTGGGCGTCAGATGAGCCTCCTATAAAGCATATGAAACTCTGCAAAGGATCGCTTTATTGTCACTGTAACTAAAAGGCAGATGCTCCCTTTCAAAACAGTTGGACTGACACTCACATCGGGAGTTGTCAGGGGCTGTTTTAAATGAGTGCATATTTATCAGAGCAGCGAAGGGGACTGTCCTGTCTGTGTTAGCACTGCTCAATGCGTTCTTCTTATACGCAATTGTAGTCACATGGCGTAACATTCGGATCATCACAGGCAGATGCACCATAGTTTTCATGACAAATCTCTTTCCTGTTGCAGCTCTGTTAGGGCTCATTATTGTACTTATAAACATACAGAACTTGGCAGTAATATGGATGATTGCAATGTTGTTTTTTAAGTTGGCACTTAGAACAGTCTTGGCTAATTTATGAAGAATTATTTTCTTTCTAAAAGTGTTTTTAGTTTAGTTTTGTTGGGTATGATGCAAAGAGGTTTTAGCTAGATTTGAAAATGCTGAAAAAACTTGTAAGTAAACATGTTGGACTAAAATTAGTGATTTGTGACCCACCTTAAAAATTGTCAGAAAAGGAAATAATGGCCTGACTTTAACTCCTCATGAAACATTGTCTGTCTCTTAATTTAGTATTGCATTGCTGTGCTGAACTTGGCTGTATGTAATACACTTTCTGAGTTTTTTCCATCATATTGAAGTGATTGATTTTTGAACAGATTTTTTTGGTCAGTAAGCATATGCTCTGGGTAGCAATTAATGTACCCAAAGAGAGGTTTGCCATGTTTCCCTTAAAATTGATTTTCAGACTTAAGAAATTATCATTTATCTTTAGCATAACAGCTGAAGACTTGCACACCTAAACATTAATTCACACTCCAAGTGAACAAAATGTATTTTGGCTAGCAGCAATGTGTTCTGTAACTAGACACCGAGCATATCAACGATGCTGTGTAACTGAGTGTTGCTGCTCCCATTTGTGCTAAATATTGAACATCTCAAATTCTGTTAGTGCTTTGGTCATTAGATTGTCTTTTCCATTTGAAACACTATCAAGTTGCGTTTATATGTTTCACTGTTAATCAACAGTGGGCTAGCCTATCAATTTCTCAATAGTCACTATTTCCCGCTACAGCTTGCAAACTTAAATGGAGGTAATTGTTCACTTCATCATCACACTTTTTTTTCTGTAGAGGGATGTTACTTAAATGCTAATGAAGCAAGGCTTGGTATCACCGTCCTCCAGAAAATAATGCAGGTAGAAGAAAACGTACTGAAGAAAGTTTGCAAATGAATTTGTGCGATGTCTTGCCTGTAGCGGAAACCTTGAAAAAAACGTGGAAATGAACGCACTCACAGTTAGGTAACTATGTGTCCATTTTGTAGATCTATGCCTCAGTGAAAAGAGTAAGTTCTGTTCGCTAGGAGGCACACATTCCTGAAATGATATTACGGTGTTGAAGGTACATGCACTTCCCCCCCCCCAGCCCCTGTATGTTTTCAAGAAAGTAGAGCTGTCTCTCTCTAAGTCTGTAGGTGTGCATGACTGTGTGACATAGCCACAAAGGGCAGCTAGTCCTACTGAAACAGGTAGTAAAATTAAAGTGAATAAAGTTTTCTTTTCTTTGTAAAGCCAGATTTAATGAAGAAATACCAGCTTTTTCCCTTGAACTGCACTAGTTTTTGTGATACTTGCGATCTAAGTTTCTCAGCATAGAAATAACATGGAGTGTAAGAGAATCCAAAACAGTAGCTAAGCTGATATCCATATCACTTACCTCTGATGTGGAGGCTCAGGTTCAAGTCTCTGGTCTGTCACTATCTCAAGAGAGTTTTCTAACTGCTGGTTTACCCAACACATACTTTTTCCCTGGACCAAAGATTATATATAGTTACATAAATATTTTGAAAGAGTTTAAAAACATAAACAAAACTTACAAGAGTCTCACATAGAAAAATGGAATTATCAAAAACTCAAAAAGAGGAAGTCAAACATGTTACTGGGTTCTAAAGGCAATATGTTGCAAATTAAAGGTGTGTTCTGTTTGTACTGTATTAAATCCTTTCTAAGCTACACTTCTCAACTCCATTATTTTTCTGTGAAGACTTTTTTGAATGAGTGAAAAATGTGTTAGGGCTTTGATAGTAGCTTCAGAAATGTTAGCACTGTTTGAAGTGGACTTGAAGTTTTCTTTTCTCTGTGGCATGGTCTTCCAAGAAATACAGAGCTCTGAGCTTCTCAAAATATTATGATTGTAATTTTATAGACTTAGCAGGAGCTACACAATTTGGCGCGTATCAGTTGTAGGTTTGATTTGTTTAGGCACTGAACAAGATATAAAACTGTTCCCTTTTCAGATGGGTATTATCAGTCCATTCTTGTCCAATCTGAAGTTTCATATTTGTACAATAATTTTCATCTGCTGACGTAATTCCTGTTCATATATGACTTTCTAGCTGAACTGCTTGGGGAAAAATATGTTCGTTAAAATTTTACATTACCAAAATACGTCAATTTAGAACATAGAGGTTTCTCAAATGTCTCCTTTCTCTCCTTTTCCCCCATTTTTCTTTGTTTCTTTGTTCACCTGTCTCCCCCCTCCCTGCCTTTCCCTGCCTCTCTTACCCCATCTCTCTCTCCTTTCCAGCCATCCCTCTCTCTCTTCACCTCTCCCCCACACCCCATCTCGCTCTCCATCCACAGCTCTCTCCCACTCTTTTTCTCTCTCTCTCTCTACCAGTTTAAATCATAAAGAGAATCACCTGAAACAAAATAATACAAAACCACAAATCAGGAAGTACTGCCTGTTGAGCTGGAAATAGATGGACGGATATAGTGACAAAAAGTAGTCCGAAAAGAGAGAAGTTGATGTCTTTGTTTAGAAAAGAATTGGTGTTCCTCCCGGGGGATGACAATGACAAATATGACTAGACTAAAACAGAACAAGTCACTCATAATCCCATCCAGCATTAAAAAGGAAAAGAGTGAAATAGAGGAGAAGACAAGTTTTACTTAGAATATAGAAATCTGCTTGGGTTGTATACTCTTTTTATGAGCTATGACTTACCATAGTAAGAATAGCAAATATCCTAAGGAATTGCCAGAGTATTTGACTGATTATACTGAAGTTTATGAAGGAATAAAAGCCTGTGGAGAAATACCTGATAGGAACATGAAGTACTTCAGACATTTAAGAAAAGAGCTTAAGATGAGAATGTCTGATATATTTTCAGAGATAATTTAAATGACAGCTACAACTGAAAAGAAAAAAAATTATGACTAGGGATTACTGGCAGTAAAGAGAGAAAAGTTTTAGATTCACATACGTTTGATTGACTGGTGATATTACTAGATTGTGTTGGGTGGGTATTACATTTTCAGAAATGTCTTTCTTGTTAATGTATTGTAAACAAAAGTATTTAATACTCAAGTGCTTCAGATTTACAATGGAGCTGCTTTGGAATAAGCATGAAGAATAAGATAATTGAAGTAATAATTTCTATAGAAAAACTAAAAGAGTAGCGAAGAGTACAGTGACGGGCTAATTTAGTGTTTTGTAACAAACCTGGGAAGATAATTTTGTTAGTTAAAACATTAAGTATGGATAGGCATATTCTATTTAGAAGAGATAGAAAAAGAAGATATGGAAGTTCCTTACAGTTAGCTTGCAATTGTCTTGAGAAAGAAGTAATGGGTAAAAAAGCTGTCTTGCAAAGATCGTGGTCATGTACTTCTGCTCTCCACTTCCTAAGTAAGTCTCTCTCCTTCTAAAAGGTGTTAAGTCTAGGCACAGAGCCATAGAAGTGGGAAGGGTCTCTTAGCTACAGGAGCACTGGGAAGCATGATGAAGTAATATTCACCTATATTATCCATGGATGACATTATCGGTGTGAGGGTCAACAGAGCCAGCTAGTAATCTATATATGGCTCTGCTTAGATTCACACAGGTGAAGGAACGACACCCAGCCTAAGTCTACATAGAGCAAGTTGTGTGTAGCAGGACTTCTTAGCTCAGCGGCATGCAAATGAGCCTGCGATTCTTCCAGACCTTAGCTAGTTTTGGAAGTGTTATAACTGCATGCAGTTGGCTAGGAAGTGCTCTTAGATCCAAATTGGCTTTGTGCAGACAGTTCTGATGTCTCTGTACCCATGGTTATCTACAGATAGTCTGCTCATGAACTGTGGCCTGTGGACTGTATGTTGATGGCATGTTGTATGCACCACTGAATGTTGTACATTATCGTGTGGTATTCAGATAAAATTAACTCCCCTTTCATGGTACAAGATGGATGGTGCTCCCTTAGCTGCTATTTAGTATTTTATTCTCTCATAGTTTGGGCTTATGCCTTTAGTGCACATTATGCAGAATTTTCTATAAAGAGAATTATTTTCCTCACATGCTTCTCAGTAGAGTTTTGCAAACGTAATGCATTTATTTTCAAAACAACCTTGTTCGATGACAAGGTATTATTACTCCATTTTACAAATGGGTATGTGAAGCCTTGAGACACTAAGGTCAATGTTATTGGGTAATTTTAGGTGCACAGTTCAAAACACCTAAAACCCAATTTCAGATTATGCAGAATATTTGTCATCACATATAATGTAAAAGTGCAAAGCACAATTTCTTCTGACTACCAGGGCAGCTGCAAATAGTGCATTTACAGTCAAAACTCAGAATATGATATTGGACACCCTGAAAGTTACATGTTTAGCGATTTTTATTGCAAAGTTAGATTTAAAACTTCGTGAAAAGTTTTTTCCTACTGTGAAAAAAAACCTTTGTGGTAGAAAGTCTACATCTCTAGGGCAACGTCACACTACTCTGCATGTGAATTTCTTATTTTTCCCCTTGCAGTCCTCTAGTTAATTCAGAATATATTCCTCTTTCTGTTTACCTTTACATTCAATAGGTTCTGTTGCTACAGAATCATGACCTACCTTTAGTCTTGGTTACATAGACAGGCTGAGGAAAATGCATGCAAATAATAGGTCATGGAATCAGAGATTATGCATACATAAGCAGGAATTGAATTATGATCATAAAGTCTTATTTGGGCTATTTTTGACTTTCCGGTGTGATTTGTTATAATATTTTTACATAAATGTATCTATGTAATTTCTAGGGTTTTTTTTTCTTGGAAAACCAAACTGATAAATTAGAAATTCGATCATGTTTGTGATATCACCACTCATATACATTAGGCCTGTGTAACTTTTGCATCACAGCTGACCAGCTGCATGGTAGCAGTTCATGTGGCTACTAACCTGCGTATTCATGGCCAAAGAAGTCATCTTTTAGTCCTAATCAAGCTCAAGTCCTAATCAAGTTAGTGAGCCACTAACTAGATAAACCTGATGTAGGTCAATAACAGAGATGGCACTTCAAGGTGTGCTGCATGGAACTCTGTGTGCATTAGTGGAATGCTTGGTATGAGTAACCAGTGATAACGTGCATTACTATTTTGCTGAAAGTGTTGCTGACATTTACTCAGTTATCATGGGATTCAGTTTAGGAAAATGTATTCTAGCAGAGTGTCTAACAAATATTGCTACTCACTCAATGGATGTTCAACTTTTCTACTCTTCTCCTCTGTCCAACTGTCTTGTTAGCTTCAGCCTTTACTCCAAACATCTTGTGTGTCTTTGTGTCCTTTTGCAGCTCTTAGTCTTACTCTGGAGGGTGATGCTTCCAGTCCTTTTACTCAGCTATTTTAATTCTTTCAGCTTCCCCTCTCCAAATCTCTGGTCTTGCCTGTACTAGTTCAGTCTCTTTTCTGTCTTCTCATTTAATTGTATTTTAATTTCCTGTGAATTTCCCTTCATATGCTCACTCACATTTCCTGCTCTCAGATACCCCATATTTTCTCCTATGACTAGATCTTTCTTAAAACTCTTTAGTCTGAGGTAGATGTCTGACATATGAAATTTCAGCTCAAATAAAGCAGTTGTAGTCATAAGCGAAGTAAAATGTGATTTTACACTGGGGAGTGAAGGTAATGCTTAAGAATAGGCAGTGTTGCTAGGGCACTTGCTAAATTTACCATCCATAAAGAAGAAAGTCAGACAGAGAAAGAACATCCCTAGATCTGTTTTTTACAGATGGGCAGTAACTTTTTAGCATCGTTTGTACAGGAGACCATGATTTATTTAATTCTGCATGGTAGGATGAACAAATCCGTAGAATGCATTTGTGCGTGAATAGTACACTCAAGGAACTTAGCGTCTGTAAAAGACAATATCTAATTCTTATAGTACAATGAAGGGAATACTGTAATCAAGTAATATGGAAATAATCTGAGAAATCCTAAAGTAATATGAAGATTTAAGAGACTTTTCAAAAAATAATGCATGAAAATGCATGAAAATTTGTGGATTAAAAACCTGGTTGAAAGGGTAAGAAAGGGCATTTATTTATATGTGTATATACATAGAAAAGGAAAAACTAAATCCTTCAGTAAATGAAGTTAATTTTATATGTTTAACTAGTTACTATGAAGAGTGAATGGGAGAATTTATTTGTGCCATTAAAGGCAGTATGTTGCTCACATCCAACCTATATGCATGTTACAGGTACTTTGTATTATACTAGTATTGCTGTACTGGTAACGTGTTCCAGGTGGAGAACTAGCTTTGGAATGCCAGTACATTCAACACCTTAATAAATCAGTATTTACAATGAAAGATACATTCACAAAGTATTTGACTGATAAGAAATGGGAAAAGACCTTGTAAAGTTTCTCAGAAAAATACGCAAATTTCAGAATACATCATACTTGAATCCTTTTTTGTGATATAAGCTGAATGTTTTATTTTATTAGGGATATTTTTTGAAAATGTTCTCCACATCTGAGAATTTTTTACAGAAAATTGTGAGGAACTGAAATCATAGAATCATAGAATGCTTAGGGTTGTAAGGGACCATCTAGTTCCAACCCCCCTGCCATGGACAGGGGCACCTTCCACTAGACCAGGTTGCTCAGAGCCTCATCCATCCTGGCCTTGAAGACAGCGAGGGATGGGGCATCCACAGCTTCTCTGGGCAGCCTGTCCCAGTGCCTCACCACCCCCTCCATGAAGAACTCCTTCCTGATATCTAATCTAAATCTCCCCACTTTCAATTCATCCCACACTATGGCATATAGTTTTCAAAAAGAAAAAAAAAAGATGATAAATACTGCTTTCCATATGTCTAATATAATATTTTGCTATAATTTTACTTTTAATATGAAGAAAAAACATTAATTATCTAGAATCTGGACAGAAAGCATTAATGATTCATGAATCATAATTTATGAAAAACTCAGTTCCATTTTAAAATAGAATTATAAAATTAGATGAGAGGAATACAGAATATGCAACATTTTTATTTAAAATATATAATTGGATTTAAGTAAACCAAATAATACTGTGATTTTTAAAACCTTAATTATGAAAAAACCCCTATTGCATTAGCTTGAATATGCATGATGTAATGGATTAAAATTTTACTAGAGAAGAGACTTTAAAAATACAGACTATAAATGGTAGCTTATTCTACCAAATTTTAAGGTTAGTGACTAGAGGGTTGCTCTAAAAGCAAAACAAAGAGAAAGATGCATTTCAATGTGGCTGACTCCCAAGCTAACCTCAAGAAAGTCTGGTATGAAAGCTCTCATGTTCCTCCAACCTGTTTGTTTCCTTTGTTCAGTGTCTTGAATTAAGTTGTCACTTGGGGACATGCCAAAGTTTGACTCTGCTGAGTATTTTCATTTTGGAGGAATAAACCAAAATTACATTAGTCAAATTGACAGACGCTGAAAAACTGGAAACAATTGCAAAATACTTTATGGGACTGGATTAGACTGCAGTAAAACCGTGAAAATCTACAGGAATGGGTTGAGCTCAGTAAAGCAGTTTGATAATTAAAGAAAATAAAATTATTAAGATAGAATATATAAAGAATACTGAGTATGCAGAAGTTAACATGATTTAGATAACCACTCTATACAGATACTTCTGTTTATACAAAAGAAATCAGAGAAAGCTCAAGCTACCTAAATTCTCTGACAACGTACAATAAAAATACTCCTAATCCCAAACAGTATACAATATAAAAACATAGGCAAACAAAAGATACAGAAAAAACCCCAACAATTTATGCAATTTTTTCTCAAAGCTACAAAAGATGGGTGTGCCAGAATTATTATTTCTTTTCATATCTTTTAGTGGTTCTTGTCTTAAGTCTGTCTGGAGTTGCTCGGATGTCTGCATCTTGGTATGCATTTCCTTTCAACTTCAGGTTGTCTACTTCCTCCATAAGAACTCTCCAATAGGAGTTGTTGCATCTTGGTATTTGTTTTGCTCTTCTCTGATGTCTGTAATAAAAATAATGTCACTTTTTTAGTTGCTGCCTGAGACAAATCCTGGTGCCTGGTTCGTTTTGTGTGGAAATACCCAGACGAATTCATATCTGGCAGTACCTGTAGGAAGTTGGGGCAAAATCAGTTATTTAGCCATGGAGCTGATCTAGCACAATATGCCAGGATCTACTCTTGATATCTCAGATAATGAAAATTCTTTTTCTTAAAGGTTGTATTAAGGCTAGCATATAATCCCCAGCAATAAGTTGTGACATCTGTTCAATATTTTTTTTTAATTATTTGAGGTTAAAGCAGATTTATAGACTTAAAAATTTAAAAATCGGTGAAAATGTTCTCATGACAGTAGACTGCTGATTGAATCTGTGCTACTTTCACTTGATAAAATGTTGCCTTGCATCTACAGGTTTGCCACTTCATTTTCAGAAACTGTATCAAGCCTAATGATAATCTGACTTTCACTATAGTGAAAGTTAGTGGCCATAGGCGGCACCTAACATGTTTTTTTATGATTAACATTTGACATAGGTGCCCATGTTTTGAAATAGATCCTTATGTTTTATACTGGACCTGTGACACCTGTCCTCTCTGTCCTACAATGAAGATACAATTTGCAATGAAGTTATAAAACTACCTTCATCTGGTGACATTTGTGGCTGAATCTGAGAACTAAAAAACTAAATATTATTTTCTAATGAGGTGTTTATGAATGTTTAGTGAAGTACATGACTGAAAATTCCTGGAAAGCAGAGTGGATAGTGAGTTAGAAATGACAAGGAGTAATGTCAGTGAAATATCATACAGTTGACTGATACCAGATTAAACAAATATATTAAGACAATTTAAACAGATTTAGCATTACCCATCCCCCAAAAAATCTTCCATGCGTGTAGTTTGCCTTTTTTGTGGCAGTTGTAGTCAAAGTAAAATAAAGCTCTTATTCTGTGTCAGACTTAAAATTGAACAAAATTCAGAAGACAGTTTGAAATTATCATTAATTTCTTATTTATAAATAGATCAACTATTCAAATATAATTAGGAATATATCTTCATAAGACTTCAGTAGTTACTGTAAGAAGAATAATTATTGTTAATGTTTGTCTTCTAGTTTGTGTTATTAACAAATATCATACAAAGTTTTATTATGAAATTATTCTCTATTTATCCTGATATTTTGGCCTAAACCCATATTTTTAATGGCAGTGTTTTCAACTGAACTTCAATTTTAGTTAACTTTAAAGATGAAAATGTAAGACTATCCATTAGTTTATAAGCATAGAATCAAAAATTATTAGTTGATTGGAAATTGCAGAATTCAAGATAAACCAAGAAAGCAAGAATTTAATTAAATCTGAACAAATTTCATATTTCTGTAGGCATCCAAATTAAGATGGATCCAGAAGTATATGCATAAGCATCTGGAAAATGGAAGCTTCTATCAAAATTGATTTATCATGGGGACAAATAACCTAAGAGGAAGGGAGTAAAGGTGGGAAGGATAAAAGTACTGAAATCTCTTCTTTAAAACTGTATCTACTCTTCAGGAACAAATGTACAGTGTGAGACAGTAAGAGCAGGGAGGGTATGTTCGTTAAGAGTGGAAGAGTGTGTATGTGTGTGGCTAAATGGATATCTTACTTGGCAGTGGTCTATCCTGTCTTTTGTAAATCATTTTAATTTAGAAAGATAACATTTTCTCAAGACTATTAAATTTAGAACGGAATAGCAGGGACAGCTGGCTTCAGGATAATTGATAAATTTGAACTCTGACAGTCCAAGCTGACAGCAGTGAGAATATCTGTTGCTTTAACCCTTTAGTCCCCTAAGAGTCTCAGTCCATAGGATTCTAAGTTAATATAGCTCCTGTACCTTTCCCCAGCCTTTCTCTCATATGCTCTCACACCATATTCTTACTCTTCTCTGAATCTTCTTTCCGAGAGATGCCTACTGCTTTTTTCCCAGGTAAAAGCTACACAACTAAATGAAGTTCACCTCCATTCACTTTTTCTAATCACTTGGTGAGCAAACACCCTAATGCTAAATTATTCTGGATCCTGACTGTTGTCCTCTCTTCCCTTCTGAGCTTGCTCTGAGACATGAAAGAAAACAGAAATCCACCTTCAACTTAAAGAAGAATTCAAATGATGAAATATAATGTTTCTATCAACAGGAGTGGTTTGTAAGATCCTTTTTTCCATGGTGTGATTTATCTGTAGGGAAATATCTTTTACTTAAAATTGATTACGACCAATTCCACTATACAGTCCTCCAGTTTGGACTGTTTGTGACTCCAAGTGTCCTCATGAGAGTTTTCCATTTTCAGGTGAATTAGAGTACCTTTTTATTCTCACTATGATGATTAGGTTTGGAAACGTAGCTCTCTTGAACAGGTATTTGGCTTTCACTCATGTCTACCTTATTGATTAGAGTTGACTGGAGTTGCTATGCAGAAATCTTATAAGAGTTCCTAAAAATTATATTCCTCATAATTTCTAAAAATTAGGAAGCTTCCAACAGCTCTTCAAATTTCTTTCAGTTGTGTACCTGGTGTCAGTCAATGACCTTTCCTGACAGAATCCACAGACATTATAAACTTGATTTTTGTCTGTGTGTGGCACTGACAAGCACTTTAAGACTATTTAGACCATAATTTTACCTGTAAGATTGAAATTTTCCATAATGGTGGCAGATCCCATTCAGTGGCTCTAAAGGCGACTCTTTTATTGCCAATTGCTGCCCATGTCTCTCTCCTTCCCTGGAGATGACAGGAAGCCTTGCAGCAAAGACTGTCTGGTATTCATGGTAGACTCATCTTTATACAAATATCCTCTTCAAAATATATGCCAAATGTTTCTTTACCAAATCAGAAGACACAGGACTATCCTATGGCACTGCCACAAGGTTGATACATAAACAAGGAGATATGAAATAGTTCCTCCCCTACTGGGAGCTGGTTAATCTTTCAGATCAATACATCCAGTGTAAGATTTGAATTCCTAGAAGCTCTGAATACACTAGCAGACAATTTGACCTATTTTAAGCTTGTGAGCTGTGAGTGGGTCATTTAGGACAACATTATAAAATATAATCTTCCAGAAGCTGATCTTTTGTCTCAGAGATCAATAGAAAGTGTCCCTTGCCCTGCTTCAACTGTAGTCAGGCCTTGGAATATCTATTATTGATTCCTTCTCTGATAAAATTCCCTGATGTATACTTTCACTTCCATTTCTTCCTGGGATTCTCAGAGAAAGTATGACAGTCTGGCACTATGCAAGTGTCTAATTCTGGCACATCCTTCATCATGGGTGTGGAAATCCAACTCTCACTTTCATCCTTGACCTGTTCTCACAAGACACAGACTTGTTCTTCCTTCTGGAGAGACCATCTAATTAATGACAGGAAATGTCTGATAAATAGGCCAATTTTCCAATGTTTAACTAGGTCCCTCTCACCTTATAAGGCTTCTTGCTCCTTTATTTGTGATGATTGCAATATTAGAAGTGAGAAATCTCATCAGTTTAGTAAGGGCATTGGCTGTCCTTAATTTTAGCTCATTTCCTAATGGTGGGAAACCATAATTATTTTTTCCCACCCAGTTGCTTTTGTGTTCTTCCCATTCAATTTGGATGGGAGTTTTTTCCAAGAGCACGTGTTCCTCTACAGAACTTAAATTTTGGTATTTTTCATGTGAGAATTTTTCAGGCCTATGCCTACCTTGTCTTTTCCAAACCATTTTCTAAAGACTTCTTTTTTGATAAGAAGTTCTCTTATCTTTCTGCTAAGAAGTTGAGGAGATTCATGCTGCTGTATACATTAACAATCTTTTCCTGGAGTAAGGTCACTCTGAGTCCGTTGTAAATTCCGTTCTTAGCTTGATACCAGAATGAGAGTCCTAGACTACCTTGCAAGTAAACTGTGCAATTATGGATGCACAGCTAGGAATTTCCATCAACATGAGTGTGCATGTGAAGATGAGGAAAAGAAGCAAAGAAGTTACCTTGCCGGCAACAGTATATAGTTTGGGATATTCATGAACAGAACTTTCCTTCCCCTTCCCCTCTGTCCTGGAGTCAGGCAAAGGGCTGTCTGCTAGGAGGATCAAAGGTGTAATGCACAGGAGTGAACCATGGACAGTGAACCATGGCTCATCAGCCCTATCTGGACCCAAACTCAGACATTATTGCTCTTACATCCTCTAAACTGAGAAATGCTGTTGCTGGGTGAACAGCTTCTGCCAAACCAATGACAGGAATGTGAGACCACATCTAACTGACATGCCAGGGAACGTTTCTGGGTACTGGAATGTGCCATGTGGCATACTCCCAAGGAATGAGCTACCAGGCACAGCTGAAGAATTAGTATGGGCCTAGGGCCTGATAGACAGTCTGGATGCAGCTATCCTGTTTGGAAAGTTTGAGTAGGGTAGGTGTGGAGAGTTCTTTGCCAGTATGACCTCAGTGCCAGAAAATAGTTCCAAACATGTTTAATTTGCTATTGCTGATGCAGTCGGAGTTCCTAGGTGGTTCAGACTGGAAGTGATAGAGGAACTGACATGGTATTCAGAGCCTGGCAGAGTGGAGAGTCCTAACCTGCGCACAACCCATGACATAACTTCTGGGAGCTAAGCAGAGCCAGAGAGTTTTAATGATCCAGACTGTACTTCAAACTCAACAATATGTAAACATTCTAGGTTCCATATTGCCCATTTTGTAAATCAAAATATGGAATGAGGATTAAAACAATTTTATCTCTGTTATATGGAAGAAAGGTACACAAAACTCCACTACATAAACATGATTGTCTGGAAAATTTGTTATGGATTTTAGATTTTTCAGTGTGACTGGGGGATATATAAAGCCTATCAGAAAAACAGTTTCTGTTTGCAAACCTGGAGAGAGTCCAGTATCAGTTTACCTTTAGGTGAAGAGTTTTGTAACCATAATGGCTACAAAACTGAAGTTGTAAAAATCATCTTGCCATTTTAAAAAGTCTCCAAAGCCATTCTGGAACAATGACATATCCTGGATTCAGGGTCTTAGTTATCAGTATTAAAGGAGTACTGCTGTGGTACAATCTTTTTTTGAATCATAGGGGCATCATCAATGCAGGTGTTTCATGTAAACCTGCGATGAGCTGTCATGCCTTTTAAGATGCCGAGTTCCTTCAGATCACTTTGCAGTCTTTCAGTTGGCTTCTCGAGAATCCAGAAGACATGGATATTCTAGTGACTAAGTGGTTTTTAGAGATTTACATTTTACTACGATTCTCCCTCCACACACTGGGACAGAAATGTTCCTGGAATAGCAGTAGCTTAAGCTATGTCAGACACACAATGATTTTCTTTGCCAGGATATTGGGGTCAAGGGAGACCAGCCATGAACCAGCAACTAGTCAGGCCTTACATGAGCAGGGAAATTTAAGGAATGAATCTCTTTTTATATAGTTCTTGCTGTGTGCTGGGTGTCTAGCTACTCAGGAAAGCTGACCTAAACAAAGTCTGGCTTCAATTTAATGCAGTCCTGCATGAAACCTCAGACACTTTTTAAATGTAATTCCACCAGAAGGATATATTTTATTTTTTTCTGATATGACTCCAAATATAATGAGTATTTTTTTTGTCAGGCTTCAGGACTTGGAGGAAAACTTCCTCTTTCTACTACCCGAAAACAGATTATGCATCTTTTGGTGAAATAATTATTTCTTCATTTGACAGAATAATTATACTGTCAAGATTAAATTAACAATCAAATCCACTTGCTGAAATTGCCCTTAAAATGAGATATAGAGAAAGATTTTCCAAGATTAAAGATAATACAGATTTAAAGTGAATTCAGTATAAGGTAAATTCAATAGGGGCCTGCTTTTCAGGGGTGTTTGGGTCTGGTTTTTTTTGACAGTTCCTGTTCAGTATCTTCCAGAGAATCTAGCCCATATGTGTGGCACATGCCTTCCATCTTCATCATTCTCTAAAAATCTACACCTTTCTAGATATTTTGCAAACAAGGATCCCTTTCTCTCTGCAAATGATCTAAGTTTAATGAGCTTTAATATAAAACAACAAGATAACTGTGATTTGTACATATGATAAAGGAAAACAAGATGGACCCTGCCATCTCACAAGTGCATTTCATAACATCTTTTGGTGTATCACTTCCCCTTTTTATGTTGTAGACTAGTCTATCCTTACATGTTACATTTAGTTTAGTACCTAATATATTTAGCCAGGGATTGTTCTTTTATTGCTGTATTGTATAAAGAGCTAGGAACACTATTTGCGTTAAACACAGCTGAGCAAATCATAGTAATTGTTTCGAGTCCTGCATCCACCGTGGTGCTAATAGTAGATTACAGGGAGAGAGAATTGGGATGAATCATTTTGCATGGTGCCTTATTGCAGAATTGGGATCTCCAATATTTCTCACATCTGTGGTATTGGGAGGAATATTTGCACCCAAATTTGTGTTCTCCAGATATCTCTTACCGAAAAGGCAGTCAAGAAAGAACATAATTATTCCTGTAATGGCTGAGTCTTATAATATATTTTACACAAAGGTATCTGCCAAAACAGATTTTGTGGAGCACTCTAGCAGTTCTATTTTAAGGAGCAGGAAGATGACAAGATTATTCAGTTAGCTTTCTCGAAATATTTTCCCCCAGATTTAGCATTTTTATTTTAAGATTGCTGAAAAGTTCATGATCCATAGGCTGCAACTGTACAGAGCAGTTGCAATACTTACAGAGCAGATGACTGCTTTGTTTTCTAGAAAACATGCCCCAGTAGAACCATTAGAAGTACAAAGAATATTTAGTTTCTTTTTAGCATTTAATTGTTTTTGTAGAATTAAGAAACATAGTGTTCACTTTAGATACATCTAGAAATAAATGGGGTTTCTTGTTCTTTTAAGATGTTTGAAGCTCTACATCAGACAGATCTTTCTTTATAGTAGAAGCTTCTGTGTCATTTAAACCTCTTAGTCTTGGATTTCATCTCTACATTTGATAAGACTTTTAAATAGAATAGAAACAATAACTCCTAATGGATTTGAATAGGGAATTCTAACATAAATAGACTGCAGATTTAGTGAATACTTTTACTGTAATTACATTTTGCCTTCTAAGCTGTGTGTCATAAATGATTTTGTGCAGTAAAAGGCATCATGTTGGCAGAATTTATTTTTTTCTGAGTGATCCAAATGATTACTAGTCCATCTTACCAAATATTTTGTTGGTGATGTGATGGATCTGACCTTTGTAATTAGTTCAGTAGCAACGTTCGTGAAATTTTAAAGTGGCAATATTCTTGTCATATACCCAAAAGCTTCAGAAGACCATTGTAATATATAAAGTTATGAAACCTTAGCCTCTCTAATGTATGTTATTTGTCTTTGTAAGTGTAATTTTGTGCAGATAAAATAGTTCCAGTCATGATCATAACAATGCTTTGGATGCTCCTGAGGTAATTCTGACCTCTGTTGGCAAAGCACAGCAAATGAAATGTGTGCTCAGTAGCACACATCTGTTTTGATGTTATTTATTTCAAACATGACATGTTGCTCAGAGGAGAAATTAAGCATTAATTCTGTTTTTATTGTTGGAAAGATTTTTTTGTCCAACCATTCTGTTTAGCTTGAGCATAGGATAGTGGATTTATGCTCAATCTGTCCTTAGTTAATAACATTTCCTGGTTTAGTAATTTTTGACCAGGAGAACAAAGTTTCACCCAATATCTTACTTAGCCAGATTTTCTATACTATGCCAACAACATTTAAACATGTCACAGTATAATAGCTCTATGTGTTAAAGATTGGATGTTGCAAAGATTCCATTTTAGGTTATGCAGTATGTCTGACGCAGCCACCATTCTGTAATACAATATTTAAGCCTCTGAGGAAAAATGATCAGTGGATTGGTTTTGCTCAGTTGTACTTATTGCAATAGCTAATTTCACGCTAATAAATTTTCTTTTTTAAAGTGTTAATCCAGTTAAAAGAAGTAAAGAAAAGAAATATTGAATTGATGTAATCTGAGCAGCTGCTAGGTTTTTTTTTCTGTGCAGTAACTACCATTTCTACCATATATTTGTCATATCTATCTTTATCTTTCATATATCTTTCCTAGGTTGTGTTCTTGTTAACAAAGTTAATAAAATGTTGAAGGAAAGAATGAATGTTAGCATTTTGATGGAGCCAGGTAACATGCAGATACTCTAGGCCAGCGTTCTAGCAAAGGCATTAAGTGCACTTCTGTTTTGAAACTATGCTATTCCAGAGAACACACCCAAATTGTTCTAATATTTAATGTTATGGATAAGAAGGGGTTTTAGTACTATTTTGAATTAATTTTGATCAAGGTTCCTTTCAATTACCATCTATCTTTCAAAAATAGACTGTTGCAGGCTTCTGGTATTCTCTGCCTTGGTCATTGTCTGCTTAGGGCTATGGAGTCTCAGTAATTGAGGAAGTATTCTACCAGAAAGCCTGAATGTTGTCTATATGTTGTATGTATGTTGTAGGCCATTGATAGGCTTCAAGAGTCTTCATATCTTAGGATTCGTGTTTTGGAAGTTAGTTGCTGGAGCTGCAGTCTTTCACTGAGATTTGATTAAGTTTATGCTAGGTTGTCCAAAAGATTTGGACATTGTTGCTGTTGTTATGAGATAAATATATGGAAGCTTTGGACTGACAATATGGGAAATCCTGTGGATAGTTGATGTAATATCATGTGGATGTAAACACAAGGTGTGTGTTACGTTCTCATACGTCAAGATAGCTGGTGATTGATTTCATTGATGCCGGACTTAAGACTCTAGGTTGACTTCTGAATCTTCTTTTCAAATCTCAGCATAAACTGATAGGATGGCCTTCAAGAATCAAGAGAAAAGAGAATCACATATTTTTTCTGGTATCTGTTTTGCTGGTGTCTGATAGAATTAGTCTTGAGGAAACCCAGATTAGTAGGACAAGGTATTAAAGGAAGCTGAAGACTGTAGATAGCAAGTTCCATTCTGTGTGTCCTAGAGCTATAACTAGGAGTCTTATCTCAGGTTGGTTTCTAGGATGAGCAATCTTTAATTCTGGAATGAGGTCATAGTTTTAACGGCATCTGTTATTTCAAAAATTTGTGATATACTTTGTTACTTCTCCGAGTGCTGCTTCTAGTGCCAGAGCTTCAGGAATTTTTATTCCACTTAAACAATTGTCAGTAAGTGTTACAGGATGCATAATTAATCATTTAGGGGTTTTAAATCTCCTTTTATAATAAATATTGACTTTGCCTGTCTGTGACAGGAATGTCTTTAAAATTGCAAACGCCATGAATTTATGATGTATGGGAATACTATGCTGGACCTTCAAAAATGTATTCTGGAAAAACCCTCTATAACTTTTCTCACTACAGATTCAAGGTCAGTTGAATTACAAAAAGAATAGCTAAAGGAATATCTCTTGTAACAAAATATGTCATCATATCTGTATTCTTGAGAGAAAGAGAAACAGGAATGTGCTTCAGTTTGTTTCTGATACAAGAAATATTAGAGTGTTTTTTTGAATTTTTGTGTCATCTGATTTTTACAAAAGAAGTAGTCAGAGTGGTCTGTATGAGAGGGTTCTGTTCTTCCAAAGAAAATACTGATGGTGTATACTCTACTTCAGTGTTCATAGATATATTCATATAAGTCTATCTTAGAATCATGAGCTATGCGAGGGCTTTCAAAACCCTTTAGAAGATCCACTTCCATTGCTGTGCTTACAGAAAAATAATTATTGTTTATATAATTTCACTAAATAACAGTTTTCTGGGAAGAGTTGAAAGAACCCAGCATTTATTTATGAAGGGAGTTCACTATATGGATATACATATGTATACATATATTTTATATATACGCTGAAAAAAAGATACAGTCAAGTTTGTCTATTTTTCTTTCTCTATTGTATGGCCTAATATTACCAAACAGTGGAGCCCTGTTCCTGATTGATTTTCATCAATCTATAGATCTCGTACAAAGTATATAGGTCTGATTCACAGCATATGTAGGAAGCCCAAACTCATGGTACAAAGAGTGTGGAGTAGCCCTCCATAGGAACAGTTCATCTGATGCGCTGATCTTCAGCATTAGTCATGTGGCATCCCTACAGATTGCTCAGATCATGTAAGACCATACCTGGAGATACGACTGACAACAATCTTAAAATGTGGTTCACATTGCTTACCCATGGATGATTTTACTTGTTCAAGATACTGCCTGTTGATCTGGTTTTGGACTGAGTATTTTTATAATTTAGTTGGTAGCTGTTCTCACAGTGTTCTTGTGCAGGATGATGCCAAATGAAAGTTAACATTTTTTCCTATCAGGATAACTGGATTCTCAAGGACAGAACTCTGGAGTAGATCCAAGGGTCGGTCTGACTCATCACTGACAAGCTGGAGTTACTAAGGTTCACTATGAACTAAACAAAACCCCAGATTGTTCCTACAGACAACTGGAATACAGAGGAACCCTGCTGTCAGAACTGATGAAAGCTTTCTCTCTTTTAGCCAGTCCAGGCGAATTGGTCTTGACTGCAAGGATGAGGCAAAGCTAACCAGTATTAATCAGGAGCATACTGCCCTCTGAATATACCCACAGTATTATGCAGTGTACCCAGCCAGTGTACTTGCAGATGAGTAGTCCATAAAGAAAGATGAAGCAAAGCTGGTTACATAAAGGTCAAATGTGAAGTGACCTTATATATGACAGATCCTTTTAATAAAGCATGACTAATTATTGCCTATTCCTTTGCATGACATCATCAAGAAGTCAGTGTTTCTCTTTTATGTTTTTGCATATTGCCTGATTTTTATAACAGTTAAACTGATATAACTATTAACTCTCTCAGAATAGGATAGACATTGAAATTAAATTGATTCCAACTTCAAGTAGAATGAGTTCCTGTTCAGTTAAACTGACATGACCTTTGTTTAAGTGTAGTTTATGTAGTTTTTACCATGCAAAGTACTTAACTGGAGAGACTGAGTGGTCCTCAACATGTTTTTCTGGGCAGATTCTTTCCCACACTGAACATATTTGAATTTCCATGTACTTACACATGCACAGACTGACTAATCTGCAGACTCTTAGAACACATCTCCCAGTGGCCTAAATCTGCCATACAAGACCACTTTTTTTCTCTAGTATTTTTAATGAAGATATTCAAAGTTGGCAAAAACACCAACCCAAAATACTTTTTGTGGCTTCTGCAGAAGCCTGCTGCTCATCTTTTGGTCTGCAAAATGTATCCTTCACCCTGGTCTCATGTGACAGCTACCTTTTCACGTGGTCGCAACCTCAGAGACATACGAACACACAACTGGCTCCCAGGCTACTTCACCTACTTCCTGGTGAGTCCAGCTTGATCTTCACTAGCAATCACACTTCCTGCAGTTGCAGGCACCATGGACACGCAAGCCCTCTGACCCATAGTCCCAATCCAGTTTCTGGTACCCAGACCCTCATTTGTGGCAACACAGACACATGGCCTCACTAACCCGTTGTCTGGCCCATTTGCTGGCAGCTGGACCCACTTGCATACAGAATAGGGTCCCTTACACAGGGAAATAGAAATGGAATTTCATAAGATTGGGTGCAGGACATGGCCAGACAGTTGTACTGTAGAGCCAACTATATAGATGTGATCGGCCCTTTTTGTCTCCTTATCCCTCTATTTTCTCACACTTGTTCCTCCCTAAATCCATCTCTTTCCACACCTTTGCTTCCTCACCTAAACTTCGCATAGAAGGCTTGCTCAATCGCATGTGTCCCATACCCCTAGACAGTAACCCCTCTCAGTTCAGCATTGCCTCATCTTGATGGGTGTCACCCCTGGACAATGGGTTGAAGGCTCCTGCAGAACAGCCCTGGGAGGGACCCCAACAGCGTACCCCTACCTCTGAGTCCATAATTTGTGTTCCTGCCTGACTCTGTGTGCTGTGCTCTACTGGACTTGTAGCTGTTGTTGGACATGATGCTGTTGTTCTGTATGCCTTTTTAAATTACTCTTTTTACTTCCATGTTGTGTTATCACTTTAAGTGCTGACCCTGCAGTTTGTATATTTGGAAAAAGATCTTTTTCTAACCAGCCAGTTTTTCAAAGAGGAAAGAAGCATGATCCACGGAAGAGAAATGTAACAGTAGTGCTAAATTCATAATGTTGTGAGTTTATGATTTTTTTTTCTCTTTCTGTGCTGCTTGATATCCGTCTTTATAGATATTGCTGTTACTGCACATATCATACCTTAGAAAGGTTTTCAACAGCAAAACCAAATTCTGAATTCAGTCACAACAGATAGAGCAGGACAGCTCTGTGAAGATAAGCATTGTTAGGTAGCTACTGATGCTCATGCCATAGGTAGGCTAGATGGGAGTGAATGACTTCTTTTTCTATTTCGTCTTCACGTTTCTGTTCCCGGTTAACATTCAAAAGGAGTTAGATGTGTATTGCAGGCTTATACAACAGCTGAGAGTAAGAAACCTTTCTCTGCCTTTCAGAGAGGCATAGAATCACAGATAGACACCCTGGAAGCATCCCAGTAGTATTCTTTGTGAATGTCTACTGTGTCTCCCTAATGAGGAATCAAATGGCTCTTTATATGCTCCTTTCTTAGCTTGTTCAAGTTTCCAAGCTGAAGTGCATAATCGTCTTGAAAGGAGGGGAATGGAGATATCTGAGCAGAATCCTTGTATCTTACACATATGCTGCACAGGAGAATTTCTTTACTTCTAGAAATCTTGAGTGCCAAAGAGAAGTGGAGGCTGGATTTACCTTAACTATTATCTGCACTCCATTCCAATAGTTATTTCATGTTACCATGATAAATCTTAAACTCACAGAATATAGCCCATACCTGTAGATCTTGTACAGGTAACAATCTTGTAAATCCCTAGCCTTTTGCTGAAATAAGATTCATTGGATTAATTTGAGCATACACCATAAAGAGGAAGGACGATCTATGGTTTGTCAGCTTCTCCGTTTTGATCACAGGCAATGCATACTTGCAATGAAATTCACTCATGATATCCAGCTATTAGGAGACTTCACGGCAACAGTCCCTACATATATGAGCAGTTTCTCACTGAGACAGTAAAAATTTTACATAAGCTATTGAAGGAGGAAATAGTTTGTTGTACATAACTGTCATTATCAGACCACTGTGTAGGTTTGAGACCTTACTTGTAGAGGAGCCAGTCTAAGTATAGTAACAAGTAAATGTTGTATAATAAATAATCACTCGTAATATTTAATATATTCAATATTTCATTTTAAATAAAAATTACCAATTGAACAGAATCAGTATGGAAATAAAATCAAAGTTCAGTGAAGTTCCCCAATTTTCCAGACTTACATTATTAATGTCCAAGAATGTGAACAGATCAAGGTTAAAGAAAACAAGTGGAATAAGCTGCTTTAGAGCCTGAAGTTCAATAACATATTTAATACTATGAATTACTGACCATAAATTTTGTTGTATTATTTCTATTGAGACAACTAAACAGCAGAAGTCAAAATGAGATGAGCACATTCTGCACATTCCACACATTCAAAAATGAAATGTTTTTGAGTCACATTGCGCAGTGATACAACAAAACACATAAACAAACAATTGAAATTATATATACAATAAGCTTTAAAAATACAGTTAATTGAATTGATAATTCCTCTGCTCCTCTTTTTAAAAATTTAAAAAATTAAAATAATAGTAAAAATTTTTTAGCATGTTTATTCTCATTTTGAAATTTTAACTTTCAGTTGCTACATGCAGCAGCTGTTTGTAATACTGAAAAGAAGGCCTAAGAAAGCCTTACTCAAGACATCATCTGCTTTTGTCAATTTAACATCTATAGCTGCGCTTGCTCAAAAAGCTTGAAATGCTTTTTTTTAATGTTGATTTCCATGTTCAACTTTTGAGTACCTTATTATTAATTATTAGTTATTGATTATGCTTTAAAATGTGACTTTCTAAAAGTTTTTTTTTTCCACTGTCACTAGAGAGAAATATTTAAATTTACATTCCTTCAAGTAATATGGAAATGTATCTGAAATTCAACAAAACAGTGTAAATAATAGATAAAACCATACATGAAATAGACATATATACTTTTAATGGGATAATATATCCTACATAACAGAGGATATTTCTACATTCCTCCATCAGCAGGATCTGTAGAAAGAAAACAATATAGCATTTACTAAAATGAAACACTTGTATATTTGATAAGTAACATTATTAGCTTATATAGGTTACAGCAACATGGTTGACAATTTGATTTATTTGTACATAAAATAGGGAATGGGAGCTATTTTGCTGCTGTTCACAATAACTAACATTATTATTTTATGTCTGAATAACTGATGATACATATTATTGTGTGAAAGCTTGCATTTTGAAAAATGCTATGTGAAATTGTCCATATATTTTGTATAAGCTCAGTTTACATGAGTGAAAACGTGTATGAATGTGAGCAGAGCACTAATGAATATAGGAGCCTGGCTGTGTGCTCTAGTAACTTTAGGCAATGTGTTTCTGTCATATTAACAACAATAAACATGGACATTTTGGAAGATTGGGGCTCAGAACAACACAAATTCCTGTAATATGTATTTATTTTATGAAACACGGCAACTATAAGGGAACTAGATTTATCTGAGCTGGTTGGTGTTTTGCAGTGACACCAATGAGAACAGGATGAAACTTAGGATTTCCCTCTATCTCTGGCAAGATGAGATTCTCTTCTTCTATAGTCCTGAAGAGCCAGGAGGTCTCTAGGAAGAGCTTCCAAAGATATTGATGACCTGGAAAAAAAGCTGGGGAGAAGAATGGGAGGGGTGAGGTCTAGACAGAAGCTAAGCCTGCCTCAGCCCTCAACAGGGTTTAGACCCTAAAATGTGGAGGCGTGAACACCATGCTTTGTCTAGCTCCTCTGGAGGAACTAATTCCATCCAGATAGTGCCGTCCTCTTCTTTCTGCTTCCTTTCAGAGAAGAAATAAATTCCAAAGAGGTACCAGTCAGTTGTCAGATAAGGTTTAAGCAAAGCCAATGTGCAGACAGACACTGATGTCATTGGGCAGCTTTCTATGATTTTTAAAGACTCTTATAATTGTTTTCCAAAACTTTTTCCTTTCACATTGGCAAAACTACCATACAAAGACATAAACACTAGTGCATGGATAATTAAATAATAATGAAGTAATAATAATATAATAATGGATAATATAATGAAAGAATATATGCAGAGGGGAAATACAATGGACACATTTAAAGTTGTGATGGACATGCTGTGCATGTGTGCATGGTTCTTATACTGTTGATAGGGAGTGTGCCTGTGTGATGAAGAATAGCAGAATTAACTTCTGATTTCCTTGCTTTTGTGTTCATATGTGTGTAACAATGGCCACTTCAAAATTATTATTTTATATATAGCAAAATAATACATCAATCAACTGCTGGCTGGAGTTAAACCATGACACCACCTTTTTTCAGTCTGTCATTTCCATATCATTTTTGAAGTGCTACTCTTTACACGTAATTATCTTCAGCTCATAAAAAGGAAAAATATTAATTTTCTTACCAAGTAAAGAGTACTTCTATTTAATATTTGACATCAGTTCTAAAGGTCAATATTCTTTGTCGACATTGAGTGCACGCTGTAATAAGAAGGTCTTTCTGCTTTTGACAATAGTGTAAGTAGCAGACTTCAGTTACTTTGTGCCTCACTTTGGCAAGTTATAATGGAAGAAACTAATTGATGATCATATTTTAATTCAGGGGTTTAGTTCATCATTGAATGAAAACTGGGGTTTTTTGCACAAAAAGTAGGTTCAATTGCTTTCTTAAAATTCATTAAGTGATAGAAAGATTTTCCTAATTTACTGACATGCACAGGAAAGAATTTCCTGACTTACTAATGCATGCAGGATCAAGAAGCTTGATTATTGACTACATCAAAGAATTAGGAAAAACATGTTTTTGAGAACATTCAATATTAATGGTAATTTAAAGAGCTGCTAATCTTCTGGCAACATATGTTCTTCTCTGGATGTTGAATGGTAATTTGTTTTGTTCCAGGTTCTCCTTAGTGTTACTTTCACAGTAACTATTGAAGTGTATTAATAAACAGATAAATCCATATGTTTGATAATTCCTCATATGTTGTATTTTTTTATGATGACATAAGAAGGGCTTTCTAGGCTTTTTCTCCACCCCACTTTTCTTTGAAGTCAGATGCTTTTTATACACTTGCTCTATTCTGATTGCGAGAGAAGAGCTTTAGATGAACTATTCACCGCAGCTGGGATTTTTAGGGTGTCAGAATTTCTCTTCCCAGACTGTCCAATTTGGTTTTGATTGTTAGTTATTAAAGTATAAATATCCAGTGTATATACTGAATGTGCATTTTGTAGGAAATAATGTAGCCATACTGTAGTAATGCAATACCTCCTAGGAGGGTAGTTCTGCACTGGCCCAAGGGAAAAGAGATGCCTGCAGCTGAGCCCTCCTCATGTCCCCTGTGTTCTTTAGTTTAATAACCAAGGTCTGATTTTGAGCATGTCTCTCTGTACCGTTCGGGAGCTGACAGTGATTAGCCTGTCCATCCTGTCTCATTTCTCTGAGTCATCAGGATTTTCTCTCCTTTATTCTTTGTCTCCCAGCCTGAGTGTCCTGAGGACCTTCACATAGGTGCATTTATATACTCATTTTGTTTAAAAAAAAAAAATCAGTATAGTTTCACTTGAAAAATATTTCCTAAGAAGACCAGAGTCAGCAAGTACAACAATGCATTAAGGAGTGCTTGGATTAAAGGAGAAAATTATGGGAGAAGTAGCTTTTGATTGTGTTTTGGGGTTTCTTTGGGATTGTGTGTATGTGTGTGTGTTAATTTTTTTTAAAGGCCTAATGCATCATGAATAATATATGAACTCATGGATCCCTTGCATTTTGAAAAAAACACCAACAGGCAAATCCAAATAACTGTAAACCATAGGAAGCAAGCAAGAAAAACCAAGTAAATTAATATTCTGGTAATTTATGTATTTATTTTAATATTTAAAATATTACTTTCTATACCACTTTCAATTTTCTGCTTCATTCTACTATAAGCTCATACAAATCAAAGGAAGACAGTAGAATCCAATAAATAAGAAAATAAAGTATTATGCAAAAGTGTAAAAGAGGTTATAGAGTATCAATAGATAAGGACTTCTTTCCTTCCAATAGATAAGGACCGCCTGTCTTTGCATATAAATAACATCTGTCTATTATGAAAGAACTATTGTTTCAAGCACTCAATTTTTACTACTTCATGAAGTTAAAATAATTTCTTTTAATTGGAAAGGTTAGAGTGATTTTCATAGCTGGAAGTTGCCTTCTGTAGAAAAGAACATTCTGAGCAAATTAAAACAAAAAATTACTTCAGTTGTTGATTATTTGCACCCAAGGAAATATTTCAGTCCTGTTTTCCCAAGAAATGAAATTGCAGGGAGAGATGAGGTACCCAGGACTGTGTAGTGTTACAATCACTACAGAACACAATGAATCACACAAATAATTCTGTATGCATGCAGTATTACTTATGGGAAAACAACTGCTTAAATTTATAAGCTAATTAATCAAACACACACACACACACACAATGAAAAAGAGACCATTCTGCCACACAGGTACTCCATAGGTAATAAAATACAAATTCAGCAGAAAGTATTTCTTAAAAAGCATATATTAAGCATGACAGGTCATTTTATTGATCTAGATTGTGAAATATGTCAGTATGAAAAATTCTTTTTACCTATTAGCTTCAGGTTACCCTCTTTAAGCTGCAGAACTGGATTGAGAAATATGAAGTGAAGGGAAAATATGGCCTGCCAGTGGCTGTTTAACACTGTATTAGAAGCTAAAGAAAACAGACTGTAATTCAGGACTCATAATCTTGTGTCCTGGAAGTTGTAATGCTAATGGTTGAAAAATTGCTTCCACAAAGCATACAGTCAGCTTCAAATGTAGTCAGTTCGAAAAAAACCTGCTGGTGCTCAACATGCATCTGCTATCCAGTTTCCGGTTTGTGGTGTGTCGGGTTTCTTTTTTTTTTTTGGTAGATTAGCAGTCACATTTTTCTACTTTGAAACAAAAAATCTCCTTTACTGTTTTGTGAACAGTCCATAATAGATTATGAAACCAGTTAAACAGGACATATAATGAAGCTGGCTGTAAAGTGAGTGCTGTAAAATACAGAAAGATAAGCAAAAAAAAAAAAAAAAAAAAATCACTTTTGTTTTATATATATATGCAATTTATTTAGAAATATATTGGTTAAAATGGGAACTAAAATATCAGGCCAAGAAAAAATAATAAATTTACTGTCCCTTCAAAGAATATGATTTGTTATCACTAACCTTACATTTGCCTGAATCTAGACTACCTGACCTAAAGTCAATGAATATATCCTTGTGAAAAAACTAGTGCAAAATCAGATTATAACGTCAGTGTAATTACCAGAGTAATACTGGGAGAACAGATCTAATTGAAGAGACAGAAGAGTTATTAGTCTTTGAGAGTGCCCTACATAAAGTTCATGACTGCTATAAAGATGAATGTGTAAAATTATTTTTATAAATAAATTATATTGATATCAACATGACATTTGCTATTTTAGGTTCTTTTCAAGATAATTTTTTGCTTAAAGTTTAATCACACTTGTTGCAGTGGTATTTACATTACTTATACATCAAATTTCTGATGTTTATGTACTTACCAAGCCAAAAATTTAACTTTACAATTGTGCTTTATTTGCAGCATCTGGCGAGGACCAAATATAAACTGCACAGACAGTTCAGGTTATACTGCTTTACATCATGCAGCTTTAAACGGACACAAGTAAGTGCCTCACATTTAGTTTTTATGTAGAATGTTATTTATGTGTGTAACTTAATGTAGCATAGCACTGAGATTTTCACAGAAAGTTGACAAACCCTGACTTAAGAAATTAATAAATAACTTCATAAATTTCCCATGGGATATATTAATATAAGAATTTTTGACACTGTCATTGATATCAGCATCTAGTAATGACAAATAGGAAATGCAGTTTAGAAGCTGTTGATTTTATACTGGTTATTCCAAATTCTTTCTTGATTTTGAGTAAATTTGTTATTGTTACTGCCAGTAGTGCTTGTAGAGAGAAATTGCAATGGAAAATTTGTAGTATACTGGTGTGTGTATGTACACATGAATAGTGCACTGAATGTTTACGGAAGCAATACTGTGAAACAAAAGAACAGTATAGATTAATCATTATCAAAGTAAAAGTACTTTGCAATTTTTGCATACTTCCTTGTAAAAATGGATACTTTAGGTTATGTCTTTAATTGTATTCTAGAAACCTGCATATTTTCTTTAGACCAGGTTAATGTTTTGGTGAATATAGGATATTCTGTATTGGAATAAATAAATGAAGTTAAACTAGATATTGTGCATTTTCGAAAATTTCAGTTCTGTAGCAAGATTCAGAATCATCCATTAATATGTTTTACCTGCATGAAATTAGGTCTAAGTCCTTAATATGGTCTGTTAAACTCAGCATTTTTTAAAAAGGGAGAAAATCACATTTCTCTTATTTATAGTTTATGGGTTGTTTTTTTGTGACATTGCACATATTTAACTGACAATGCCTAAGCCTTTGCTTGCAAAGATTGCTGTTTTGAAGAGACAGAAATAGGTTGTCTAATACTGACTATAAGCCAATAGTTACCCAGGAAAGTAAAAATATTAGTGTATAAACACTGAATCTATCAGAGATTTAAAGTGAATCCTAGCAATATAGACTATAAAATGCCAGAACATGCAGAAGCCAAATAGTGTTTTCAGACACAGTGTTGGCTAAACTTCTGATGAAGCCAGAGAGAACTTCAAGATGTGGACTTACGTACAACATCAGCTATAACTGCAGTTTTTTAAAGGTCACAATGGCCACTGGCTGCTGTGACCCCTTACCCTCACAGCAGGGTAAGTAGCAGTTACTGACACCCCATTTGGAGTTTGTTATATTAAACTGAAATACATGACGAGGTATTTAATGATTAAATCGTGATGGTTCAGGACCTGCTATCCAGGCCATCATACTGATTCTGCAACAATGCTAACACTGTTGCAACAACGGTCAGTGAAAGAATTGCACAAACACCTGTTGTTAGTCACCACAAATAAAAAAATAAATAACTTTGCACTCTGTTTCAGATTTGAAACTTGATATTAAAAAATCAATATTAGGTGCAATCTTTTGGCACAAGAGTCTTCCCACTTAAAGAACTTCTTGTCCTTTGAAAACTTTAGGGGTATTAATTTTTACCCTTTATATCAGGATGAACTTGAGAGATTTCAGAAAGTTTTTCAGGAAAAATGAGAACATAAGACTTAATGACCCAAGCAATAATTTGTGGCTGGGACACTTGCTGGATACCAGTGTTCACGTCCCTGCTTGATCATTGTATGTGATGAATTCCCTCCTCCTTGGTTATTCTGGGATAGTTCTCTTTCCTTTTGAAACTATTTTGCTTTATATAAGTAATTAAATCATATCTGGGGCAGAGACTTTAATCTCAGTCTCCCTAAGTAATTTTACTTAGCCCACTAAAGTTACTGGGCTAAGGACTCTCAGTCTTCTCCTGTCTGAAATTTATTTCTACAAAATGAAAACGTTCTAACAGAGCACTAAAAAAGACTCACCCCAGAGAAGTGTGATGGGTCAGGGCATTCTTGAAGGATGAAGGAGACCCAGGTTCTATTTTGTAGCTTGAAGCTGAACCAGACTTTTCTCAGGAGTTGCTGTATATCGTTATCTATAGATTTCAGTCTGTGGAGGGTTTTCCTCCTCTTTCCCAACTTAGTTCAATTTCTGTTTCTTTGATTTGTGTCCCTTTCAAACTACTCCATATTTCTAGCCCTCATTAGACCACCTACTGCAGGACCAACTATTATGATATGAGAAGTCTCTAAAACCTTATTTGTACTCAAATGTTTTTCTCAGGAGTCACTTTTCCGGAACTTGCTGTGTAGCAAAAGTCCTTCTGTAGTAGAGCTGCTGTTTCTTGCTTGTTTTCATGTTTTTTTGACCTTATCAGTAGTAAGCAAAATACATCTTAATGTCTCTCTCAAAGATTAGATGCGATGTCTCCACTATCTTTATTATTTCTTTTGAAGATGATTAGGAGTTTCTTTTCACCTGGATATATTTACTCTTGCCACATTTTTCTCTCAATAGGCAATTAAATAAGGTTCCATCAAGGTTGGGAGAACAATTGCCACAAGATTTATCTTCTGTCTTAATTTGTGGTCAAGGGTTTTGTTTTTAGCAAAAACAGAGGCTACGTTGAGCTTCCCCCTCCTTCCATCCTGATTTTTTGAGCTGAATCAGTAAGAGCCAGTGTTTCCATATTCAGCAAAAACGTGTGTAGAACCGCCCATACTGGATCACAGATGCTATAACTTAATAACTACTGAGGCCTGACTGTGTCAAACTGTGAAAAGACAAATGGAGATAAGACAGGATTTATTTACTGGCATACTTGATAATCAGTGATCATACCACATAGTTGATTTTTAAGTTCTACTTTTGAAGTTAAGTACAGGAGACTTCTTAAAAATCAGTGATGCAATATAATAACCTTTAATTTAATGTATGATAAGCCACACTGAAAATATTAAAAGGAATATAATAAAAATCAAAATAATAAAAGTCAGTTTTTACCTGACTGCTTTCAGAAAGCTGGATATGTGAAATGAAAACAGAAACATAGAAGATGATAGTATATATCTAACTGGACCATCATTAAATTATTTCCTCCGTCTTTGATATACAACCTTAAAGAAGAAGAAAACCTGTTACTTTTAAGTCTTACTGCAAGAACCGTGTCCATAAAACTACCTTCTTGTCTTCATGCCTCCAGAACTCAGCAATGATGGGGACAGGTGTACTTCTCTGCTTTTAGTTTCTGGAAGGTTTGTCTTGAGGGACATGCTAGTGGCCTGGACTGGCAAATTCTAAAAATGATTCTGTGGCCAGGTGATCCTGTTGAAAGAAACAGATTCAGAGAACTAATGATAATATTGTTGATAGGTATTCATAAGTAAGAATATTTACAATTAATAACATGTTTGCTATCTGTTTCATTCTTAGAAATGATTCGTCTTCATTTTTGTAGCTGTATCACTTGAAATATGGATTTTTTTTCTGATATTCAGGGTAAAAAATTTGATAATATGTATGTTCATGTGAAAAACTTATTAAGTTTCCTGTCAATTTTTAGATTTCCTTACTATTTTCCAGGGATATAGTCCTCAAATTACTTCAATATGAAGCATCAACTAACGTGGCAGATAATAAAGGTTATTTTCCTATTCACTTGGCTGCTTGGAGAGGAGATGTAGATATTGTGAAGATTCTCATCCATCATGGACCATCGCACTCCCGAGTGAATGAACAGGTGAAGTAGTAAAAAATATTTGTGCACATCATCAGAAAGGAGCAGCACATATACTTTAGGTCTGGCAAATTTATAGTCAGATTAAAAAAATAATCTATTTTCTATTGTTTCAGTAATTTTTTCTCCAAGTCTGATAAAATCTTCCAGTATAAGCATACCAGGTGTCTTTCTTTTGGATGGATATTGACCTAAAGGATATTAGATTTAGAAAGTGAGGAAACACTTCTTCACTGTGAGGGTGACAGAGCACTGGAACAGGCTGCCCAGAGAGGGTGTGGAATCTCCTTCTCTGGAGACTTTCCAAAGCTGCCTGGACTTGTTCCTGTATGATCTGCTCTAGGTGATCCTGCTCTGGCAGGGGGGTTGGACTAGATGTTCTCTAGAGGTCCCTTCCAGCCCCTACCACTCTGTGAATCTTTGAATCTGTGAATCTGTAAAGTATGATAAAACCTTTAACTTGTGTCTGAAAAATCATATGAAAGCATACTCTAACTATGCATCTTATATATATATATATATTTATGTAAGTTTGCGTAATTTCTGTCTTTTTTTTACTTTATTAGATATTCAGTTCCTGACAAACTTTGTGATAAAATTAATATTCTTGGTATATTTTGAGTGTACTCTAAATGACCTGATATGCAGAGATAAGTGACAAACCAGATGGACTGCGTGTATGCATGTGCAGCAGAAAGGACACATAAATACTATGAAAAACTGATGAGAATATTACAGTGAGTAAGGGCAGGACAAGTATGTTGCATTCTGTTGTCAAACATATGGCACACCTTCTGTTTTCATTCTGTATATTCTTATCTGGTCCATTCCTAGGGTTAGTATTTAGAAATAGGAAGAAAGAAGGAGATTAAAATCTGAGACCATCTATAGTCAGCTGAACTGCTTGAGGACTGGAAGAGGCTGTGAAATATGAGTGGTAACCATAAGATATTGTATTTGCCAGGGTAATGAGGAAATTATTGGAATGTAAAGATGAGAGTCAGCTTCAGATTCAGAACTGTAGTGTCTACATGGCCTGTATATGCACTGTTTTATTCTGCAGAGCTCTAGTCAGTGTAATCATAGCAGCAGGATTATTCAGGTGACCAAAATTAAGGCAGGATTCATTTCCCCAAACACAGAAATCCAGTATGTTCCAAAGCCCTGCAGTAACCGAGACATCTGCGTAGGCCTGAAGGTGTGGTAGAGGATGCTCAGCATTTCCATGTCCTTGTGGACTGATGGGCTCCAGGTGGGGTGCTCTGCATCACCTCAAGTGGCAAAGTACAGTCTAACAAAGGAATTGCACTCGGTGTCTAAGTTAATGTGAGAAAATAAGAAATGTTGGACCTAAATTACAAACATATAACCAGCTTGAGATGTTGTTCCTTGAATAATCTATTTCATATTTGAGGTTATGCACTTAGTCTTTGGAATCCATACAATAGCTATGTTATGAGTATCAAGTATTAATGCAGGAAATAGAAGTATTAAAATATGCCCATGCGACAGCCTTCTGAGAAATCCTATAATATCCTGGCTCATCTAAGAAAAAATACAAAACCCTGAACTTGTCATTCTGTGTTTGGAGTTGTCGATTAGGACTTTCTCTGAGTTTCTCATTATCATGAGCTGTTGCACATAGTTGAATTGTAGGATTATCTTTTGTCAAGGAAAAGGGTTTTTACAGTTTTATTTCTGCAACAAAACAAAAAAGCAACTTTCTGTTTGCATGTTATTCATTTACTTGAAGAGATTCCTTATACTCTACTGACAGAAAACTGGAAGCTATGCAGGAACTTCAGAGAGAGGTATAGTGAATAAGCTATTTCAGTAAGAGCAGAAGAAAAAATAAGAATTAAAACCTACTTCTTCCCAATCCCACATATACTTCCAAACTTCTAGAATATTCTCGAGCTTGATTAGGGGTGCTGTCCAGTCTCTCTGGTTGCTCTCGCTGGAGCAAATGAGCAGGGATACCTCTGACTCTATACTCCACTGACTCCAAAAAGGTCTTGTCATTAGATCTGCTGCTGTTTATGCATTTTACCCAAAAACTTCATAATGGAAAATATGTGAGCAATCCTCACAAGAACTGTTGGAACTTGAGTCTTTTAAGGGAATCTTAATCATATTAAGCTTTGAAGTGAAACTCATGCATACACTGTTCTTCTGACCTTGTAAATCCCCCGGTATTCCCCTCTAGACGATGGCTAACTGTTATAGGTGGACCACTTTGCCGGCATAAACTTTCCCCAGCTAATTAGTACTCTGTGCCGGAGACTATTATCCATATCATGGAATGAAGGAAATGCCATGTTGATATGAAGCCATCTTCACCCACATATCCTCAGATAACATCAGAGTGGCATCGTCATCCTGATACCCATTGTACATTCTTCTGAGTGCGTAGGCTTCTGAGGCTTTTGTTTATTTGCTTATAGGCCCCATATTAGGTGGCTTCTCATAGCTTCTCTCAGATCTGTGAGAGAAGCTATTTTTTGTCTATTTTTCTTCCTTGTATTTTCTTCTGAGAGCTGGGGAGAAGGATAGCCATTTTCCTTGACACTTTTTCACCACAGCAAATAATATACACATCAGACTTTTTTCCTGGTGTGTTTTGGTTTTGTGTGTGTGTGTAAGAATCATATGAATAATGTATGTGCCTTCAGTTTAAGAAAATAATTTTCTTCATTATTTAAAAATTGTTGCAACAGCTTTGTAATATATCTTTGCTTTTAATCTATTTTATTAAAATTCTGTGTAAAAGAAATGCTTCTAAAAACTTAAGTGAAAGTAATGAACAGTACAACAAAGAAGAAAATGAGAAGCTCATAATGCATAAGTGTGTATTAACTGAATTAATGGATTTCATACAATATACTATCAATTAATTGAACTGCCTTATACACATTTAAAATGCAGTTAACTAGCATCATAGGATCATATCCATCTCCAGCATCTAAAGCTCTGAATGCCCCCTACTGTTGCTATTACATACAATTGAAAAAAACCCCAGTATAAGAGGTGAACAGATAAATGACAATTATTTCATGGGAGTGGTGGAGTGTACACTGGCAATTCCACCCCCAGAAAATGGTTACAGCATAACAATTATGTAAGAATAATTCTATCACTATTTAATACGAGTCTTAGTCGGTACGTGTCATGCATGTTTTACATTACAAAATATGGTGAAATTACAAGACACATAAGTGTTTCAACATCATTGTTGAAGACTTGAAAATATGTAAATTATAAGTTGAATGAAGATCAAGTAGGTAATATGAGATCAAGATTTGTTAGTAAATTAATACCAAATACAATAAAAAAGTATGCTGTTAACAGTCAAACTACTTATACGTTCGTTTATGCAGAGACATCTGGTGATGTTCTCTGTTTTGTTATTCTGCCTGGTTTTCTTTATGCATATAGCATGAGTTTTTCCTTACATTTGTGTGTTTAATGTATTATAGAATTTGTCAGTGTGTCAAATTGTAATTGTCATAAAACCCACTCACGTTTTCTTGATGCTGTTTGATACTTCTACTGAAATGTGAAGGAAAAGAGTTCAGGATGCATTCATAATATGTAAATGCCTAACATCTGACATATTTACTGACTTGCCCAAATTACCAAAATGAAGCACAAACATTATATGCTTTTCTCAGTGACACCTCAGGGACTTCCAGAAGTACACTTCAGTTCCAAAGTAGGCTGCAGACCCAATAATTTTCATGTTCTATATTTGATGTGCTCCCACTTCCCTTAAACTAGAGACTATGTGGATGAACTTAAGAATTTCTCTTACAACTCTTGCTATACTCTTTTTAGAAGAAAAAAATGTGCAGAAGCAATCTTTTTTATTTGAGCAAATTGCAGCAATAATTTTGAGGAAAACATTTATTTTAAGTTGTCAACTAAATTATAGAATTACTATTAAATTTTGTTTCCACAGAAGTAAAGATGAATTTCAATGGGAAGTCAGTTGATTTGATTTTGGTTCACACTGGGCATTTTGCAGCAGAATTTTTGCCAATAATTTTTGCAATTAACTTTTTCTACAAATACTACTAAATCCAAGTATTCTGTAAATTATGGGTCAATGACATTTTTATCTGTCATCATATTGTTCTTTTATGGTAAAGATATTCATTAGAACAGGTTCATAGAATCATAGAACAGTTTGGGTGAGAAGGGATCTTCTTTCAGTAGACCAGGTTGCTCAAAGTCCCATCCAACCTGACCTTGAACACTTCCAAAGATGGGGCATCAACAACTTCTCTGGGTAACCTGTTCCAGAGTCCCACCACCCTCATCATAAAAAAAGTCTTCCTTATATCCAATCTAAATCTACTTTCTTTCAGTTTAAAACCATTTCCGCTTGTCCTGTCACTCCAAGCCATGGTAAAAAGTCTCTCTCCATCTTTCTTGCAAGCCCCCTATATATATTGGAAGGCAGTAACAAAGTCTCCCTGGAGCCTTGTCCAGACTGAACAACAGAACTCTCTCAGCCTGTCTTCATAGGAGAGGTGCTTCCTTCCTCTGAATATTTCCATGGCCCCTCTCCAGACTCACTCCAACAGGTCCATGTCTTCCTTGTGCTGGGCACCCCAGAGGTGGATGCAGTACTCCAGGTGGGGCCTCATGAGAGCAAAGGACGAGAATCACCTCCCTTGACCTGCTAGCTATGATTTTTTTTTATACATCCCAGGATACTGTTGGTTTTCTGGGCTGAAAGTGCACATTGCCTGCTCGTGTCCAATTTTTCATCCATCAATATCCTGAGTCCTTCTCTGCAGGACAGCTCCTAATCATTTCATTGTTGAGTCTGTGCTGACACTGGGGATGGTCCTGACCCATGTGCAGGACCTTGCACTTGGACTTGTTGAACTTCATGAGGTTCACATGAGCCCATTTCTCAAGCCTGCCAACATTTTTCTGGATGGTATCCCTTCCCTCTAGTGTATCAACTGCACCACACACCTTGGTGTCATCCACAAACCTACCAAGAGTAAAAATCCCACTATCTATGTCACTAATGGTGATATTAACTAGTAGTGGTCCCAATACAACCCTAGGGGGACACTACTCGTTACGAGAATGTTCATTAGGGATTAAAACACAGAGGCTTACACTACACTATAATATAGAACTCCTTTTATATACCTGATAGGTATGAACTCTCAGATTTCTAAATTTTTAAATATAAGCAAAGTTGTGAGTAATTTTCGTCTGTGTACGGTTACAGTTGTAGCAAAATGAAAAAGGAAAATATTTAGTCTTGTCTTAAATGCTTTGATTTTTAAGTAATTTTTGAAAATATATGTGGAAATACTGAAGATGCCTAAATTGTAATGCTTAGCTTTGTGTTTAAGAGAGTGCTTGATTGATAGGAAAATTTATGGGGTTTTTTATTTCTTCAATAACTTTCAAGTTAGACAGGTTCATTGATGATGTGTGATAAGAATAAGGATGTCATTAGTTATTTTTCCACATAAACTTTAAAAATCTGTGCACTGTGTAAAATCCCATTTCCTTCCTCAAAAAGAATGGACAATAAAGTCAAAATATTGCTCCCAAGAGCTCTCCTCATTCTTGGCTGTTTTGGCTGTAACATTGTTCAGCCTTTGCCCTAGACATCCAGGAAAGCTACTTGCTGAATCAATCGGGCAAACTTCCTTATTTTTTTCATAATTAGTAACTTATATTGGTGGAATTTCTCAGGAAACTGCCGTCCTGTTTTAATAGATGTAGTAAGTTCATCCTGAGATCATTCCTTTCCCTGTCTGGGATATATTGTTTCTTTATTTTTTTCTCTGTTTAATTCTTTAATTATTAAAACCTTATTTTTGTGTCATTTTTTTCTCTCTAGTTGACTATTCTTGAGTATATTGAGTATATATAGAGACTTTTTCAAAATCTGCCATTGTTCCATCCTTCTTTAACTTAAATTCTTCTTTCATAACTGAGGCAATAGCACAAAGCTTTTAATAAAAAAAAGTCTTGTTCAGTTAGTTGACACTGGGATTATGTGACAAAGAAATGGCTCAGTGATTTAGGAAGTCTTCCTTTTCAAGTTCATAATCAAAATATTTAGATAATGAAGGAGCTGATCATTCTTTGGAAAGGTCTGTGAAATCACTACTTGAGAGTCCTTATTGCTTGAACAGTATTTGCATGAACTTCAGGAGTGTTAAAATTTGTTTGGCAAAAATAAAGGATTACACAACTCCGCAGTAAAAATCCTGAATGTTCCAACTGTTTAACAGTGGCATCACGAGGACCTATGTAATATTCATGAGATCCATTGATTGTCTTGATATCTCCTGTACTTCTTCACTATCAGACTGTCAAGCTTCAAGAATTGTCTCTATAACATATTTGGTAAGCTGTCCTCTAATGAATAGACCTTAAGATGTGTTCTACATTTTGTGGTGGCGTGTGTTCTTAGTAGCTAAATGCTGTAGGATAGCCTGTAATAGCGACGAGATGCAACACTGTGAAGGCACAATTCAGTTTACAGCAACAGAAGTCTGAGTTCTGGCTGTATGTGAAAGAGGACAGATTCAGAGAAAGGCTAGAAAATGTTAGGACTGTGCCCACAAAGAGACCCATGTAACAAGTAACGAAGAAGAAAATCACGAAAGGTTAAAAGCTGAATCCATCATAAGTTGCCTTCCTTATTTCTGAAAGAGGTCCATTGGGACATACGAATAACTAGTTCGTTAAAATATTAGTAATTATCAATATTGGGGACTTCTGGTTTATACTGTTTTTGCATAATATTGGTCTACTCTTTTTGTCTTATATTCTGCATGCCCTACTTGGTTCTGTTTTCTAGATCTTTCTTTTTTGTGACTCATTCGGTTTTAGGATCTATCTTTAGTTTGTAACATATAAAGATGTATCCGAAATTTCAAAAAGCATTCTGGATTTTTTTCTTCAGCACTAAATGCATTATTTAACCCTTGGATATCAACTTTGGAGGTTTAATTACACAATGGCAACTCGTGCAGATATCTGTATTTTCATAGCAGGTTAACTGCTCACTGCAATATATGTTACAACATAAACTGCACTCCAGAAACAACTGTTTACATTGAAGACTCAAAATGTAGGCAATAGTACTAAATTATTATTAATGTATTCAAGAATATTTTGTCATGTTTTTGAATATTTCTTTAAAATAACAGGCTATTTTAGAAATAAGAACAAATAATACCTTAAAATCAAGAGTTATGCCTGGGTTAGCTTTGTCTGCACCTAAGACAAGTAAGAAATAACAGCATTCATTGTTGAGAGCAAGAAAATCATGTAACTTCAGGTCTTAAAATATTGCAATTTTTTTAAAATTTATTTTTAATTTTTATTTTTTTATTTATTCTTACTGTATGTCTTCTATAAACAAATGCCATAAGGAGGTAGTTCGTAACACTGACTGAGACATACATGTCCATCATTCCATGAGGAGTGAAAAGAGGAAGATAATGTTTCTTCCAGTGCAGGAAACATACTGTTATAGCTTCTCCCATCTTAGGGGTTTCTCTGGGAATGCTGAACCATCTGTGTGTATCTGGTAGGCATTCCCTTCTTTCCTAAATTTGTAGATAGCAGCCTCTGTCAAAACCTACTTAAAAACTCTATCCTCTGTCCTCAGTAAAACCTCTTGCTTCCAAGGAGATTTATTTTATGTGAGTATTACTAAATTGTCAAAGTGGATAAATTTAGTGGACAGATATATTGTAATTCTCTCTTTGAAAGTTAAAAATCATTCTGTCTTTTATACCTGAATTGATTAATTTACATTTTAAAGAGGGAAGGATGTTGTCTTATTAAGTTTTAATTAGGTAGTACCTCTCAGCTCTGATAACACAATATATACAATGCATGTTCTGACAGCGTATGTGTGGGTGATTTATCATGTATGTCCAGGTTGAAAGTTTCTATTTTATTTCAGTGGTACCTAGTTCTTTTTAATTTTGAATCAGTTTGGTTTGTCATTAACTGAAATGTAGCTTTAATTTACCAAAAGCAAAGAAACAAACCATACAAAAATGTTCAACGTTCACTTGAAAATAAAAATATTTTATTCAGTTTTACAGATGCTTTTATACACTGTGTTCTTTTAAAATATACTTTTCTGTAAATATTCCCTTGCATAAAAATTCAGCTGGATATTTTTTATTTAGAGGGATCAAATTTCAGTCTGCTGCACAGCAGCAGTGATTTGAACTGGTTGGTCTCTATGTGTCTACACCTATGACTGAATTTTGATAATATTTTTGAGAATATTTTTGAATTTTCAAATTTTGAGAAAAAGGCTGAAGCCCATTTCATTTTTATGTCTCTCTGAAAATTTAATCAGAATACTTTTAAGCTACAATATTAGACTCTTGACATAAGTTTCCAGATATTTTATATATTATCTGGAAATGTTTAAAAAAACTTCCAACATAAGCAGATATTAGATAGATAGATAGATAGATAGATAGATAGATAGATAGATAGATAGATAGAGAGAGATAGATCTGTTTGACAATTGTGTAATAAATATGTATTTTGCTATTTACCTCACAGAATGTGGGTATAGTTATACATCTAATTTCTTTGTATAACTATTTCCATTGGATATGTAAATGCAGTAACTGTAGGCACAAATTACCATAATTGGCCATTTTATGTGCAATTATCTGATTTTCATTCTTAATTGTGGTAATTGTACACAAAATTAGACTGCAATTGCTTGTTCATCTATGCAGCTCTGTCCATGAAATATTGAAAATCTAAAAATAAATTCTAATAAAGTATGCTTGTAATTTGTGGGTATACCACTGTATGTAAAAAAATTGCATTGCCCAGTCCTATATAAAGGACACATTGGATGTCACTAGAGCACAAGCAGCGTATCACAGGTAGCTGATAAATCATTGCAGTCATGTGGTATAGTGATAGTACATATTTTAACCAGAATTTATCGTCTGTCTAATAAAGACCACGTGGTGGTCTGAATAATGCACTATTATTCAAATACTTATTAGTCATCAAGCCCTGTCTGCCAGTGGAAACTTCCCACTTTGCACCTGGTTCTTCCACAGCTTCTGTCTTGCACTTTAGCAGGAAACACATTCCAGTCTCTGTGGTCTTGTGTGGTGTTGCAGATACCTGTAGAGTTTATCTGCAACATTAATTTATCTGAAGGTATTGATCTGTCTCTGCTGTCGCCCAGTTTCAGCTGAGTCATTTTAAATTACAAGACGAGATGAAAATGACAGCAGTGTTAAAACCATACACCTGAGATTTAAGTTCTTGATTATAGAATTAGAAACACTATTACGAAAAAAATAAATAAAAATTCCCCTTTCCACTTCTGTAGCTATTACTGTGCAACATGCATTTTCTTATCCCAGCTTCCTTTTGAGTAAGAGGCCAAAGCCTCATTTCTGATTCTCTCACCCTCTCAGTCTTTCAAAAAACAATTATTTTTTTCTATTTTCAGCTCTCTGTCCACAGACCTTTCTTCAGTTGTTGCCTTGAGACACAGCCTATGGATTCAGATTTATATCTTCTCCTTTCTTTAGAATTAAATTTCTACCTTTCTCTAGTACCTTTTCTGGATTTACATGAATTATTTATTTCTTTATATGATACATTAGCTTATTGGCTTTCTACTTTTACAACAGTTTCAAAACTGTCACAAAATTTTAGAAATCATGTATCAGAAGACGTATTCAATGTACATACTTTTAAAATTTATAGTGTCTAGCCTGTTTTAAGGCTTCTTAGAGACTACATAAGAATCATTAATAATCTAGATGGCATATAGAATTCAGAGAACTATATAAATTATTTCCTTCCTCTCTGCCTGAAGTTATTTGTCTGTTTGGGATTGCAAGTACACAGGCAGAACTGGAAGAAGACAATTAAAGAAGATACTCCTTGTTCTCAGTATTTATTTATTATTAAGATTATTAAATAGTGTTTGAGGAAAGACTTGGAGGGCATTGCTGTATAAAGCAAAAACTTATTCAATCCACTGCATACAAATACTCATATGCCTTAAAATGCACATGTATGTCTCCCTGGAGCCCTGAGAAGACTAACTGCTTACGTGATATGCTATGTCTTTCTAATATCTACAGCTGCTATTTTGCCTTCTTCTAAGCTTTGATTGTTGTCTTGCTAGTAACCTTTGTAGTGATATATGAAACTAGCCTTGTGCCTGATACATTTTCATTACACAGTTGTTTGTAATTTCACTAGTCTAATAACAAATTGCTATGATTTAAAACCGGTTATACTATGAGAGAATATGAGAGTGTCAGAGTATTTCTGAGAGAAAGATTCAACTGTGATTTCAGGGACGGTTGAATCAAGAATGGTTACAGATTTCGGCATATCATGAGCAACAAGTGTTTTTGGGCCATGTTGTTAAAAATGGATTGTAAGCAATGTGGACACACAGGGACCTGATCTCCTTGAGAGCTGAAGTATTAATGCATTATTAGTTAAATTTTAGTGGAGTCATCCTGAAGCATTTAACATACATTACCATATATTATATTGCAAACCCTCCCTGTGTAGGGATCTCATGGAGGCAATTTATAGAAACTGAGCAGTTCTGTTGCGTGATTGAACATGAATTTCTGAAGTTTGTGTTCTGTTTTAACAGAATAATGAAAATGAAACAGCACTGCATTGTGCAGCTCAATACGGTCATTCAGAAGTAGTCGCTGTTCTGTTAGAAGAGCTAACGGACCCTACAATAAGGAACAACAAACTAGAAACACCTCTGGATCTGGCAGCGCTGTATGGACGCCTGCGTGTTGTAAAAATGATCATCAAAGCATACCCAAACCTGATGAACTGTAATACAAGGAAACACACTCCTTTGCATCTTGCTGCACGTAATGGCCACAAAGCTGTTGTACAGGTGCTTCTGGAGGCTGGAATGGATGTCAGCTGCCAAGTTAGTGTGTAATTTCTTTCTTCCCTTCTTCCTTTCCTCCTTTCTTCCTTTCTTTCATTGCTTTCCATTATCATTACAATATGATTCAAATTAAGTAACTTGTTTCATTTTTTCTTTTAACATACACTTGCATTTACTTTGTTAGAAATGCTGCACGGTGATGTGTAGTACAGACTTATTGTTTCCAACTCAAATGATGTGTGAAAGAAAGATACGTGTCATCAAAGCTGAATGCGTATTTTAATGTTGTCTTGAGACATGTAAATACACAAATCATATCAACCATTCATGTAGGTGTATATATATATATATTTTTACAGCATTGGCTTTAATGTTACTAAGCTGACTTGTTAAAGCTATGGCCCTTAATGGTCATAGCAATCAGAACGTTTGACTAAGACCTCATTTTCCCAAGATTATCCCATTCTAAACTCAAAGTTACTAAGTAATAATAATTTTTCTTTTCTGCTTTTCTGAACCTGTGTTCTGTAAATCTAAAAGACAATTCTGTAGCAATTCACTCTTGCAGCTACTGACTCCAACCTGTTAGTTGCTTGGCGCATCTAGTTCTATGCACAGTAAGTTACAGTGGGGTAAAAGAGGTAATTTAAAAAAAAAAAAGAGACACAGATAGAAACAGATACAAGGTACAGCAGCAGTAAATTTTAGGTCCAGTTCTCTGTAGTGGAAAGTGTACAAGCCTTTTAACTACACAGGGTAATTCTGTTATGTGTGAAGTCTTGCCTCAGTCTCATAATTTCTCTTGATTTGATTGATGGCACTGTATTTGAGCTTATAGTGTATTTTATCTTCAGATTTAAAGTAGCCTTCTTGCTGTCTGGGCATATATAATATGCTGTGAATCAAGATTGTTTCAGCTTTGTATCTGTTTTCAGATACACCAAAGAAACAAACACATCCACTCATTCTTTACCAATAGGTGATTTAATAAATCTTGTGAACTTTGCCTAAACATTGACTAAGTTTCATAGCCATTTTAAGCTTTTGGTGATTTAATCATACACCTTTGTACATATAGTTCCCTTTTATATAGAAAGATTGCACCTGCATTCCACACACTTTCATTATTTCTGCTTTATTTCATCAAGGTTATGTTTTCAACTTTTGCAGAAAAGAATGTGATGTGGGGAAGAAACAATAAATCTAAATAAAACCCCAAAGCAAACCAGAAAATATTAACATATTTTAAGATTACAAATAGATATTTTCAAATGCCTTCAGAATGAAAATGTGGTAAAATTGTTTTGCTACTTTTATTAGCTATAGTATCTTTTGAGTTAGCATTGCTACTTGCTTTAAACTATTTCAAACTGAAACACTTTTTTTCCTCCTGCAGTTTTCTTACTTGTGTATTTGCCTACCGTTATGCTTCCAGTTTAATTTACTTTTGATTTTCTCCACTAGAAATTGATACTCTTGCAAGGGTTAATACAATCAGCTCTTTTGGCTCAGCTGTCCTTTACTATTATTACATCTTCAGTGATTTAGAAAAGTTTAATGTTAAAGAAACACATAACGGAACCTTCGAATACATCTTTCTGAATGTATAATTCCTATTCTATCCCTACCAAATGAATGAGGAAAAAGTCAGAAAGAAACTGATGCCTGAACTGATGCTTAAGAAATTGAATAATTGAAAAAAAAAACATTCTCTGTCATGGCAACTTACAAAATGAGGGCTACATGAGGGTTGAATATTACACAATGCTTTTATGAAATGTGTTCTTCCTCTTAGGTAATCTAGATAATTTTAGCACTACTTTGTATTCTCCTAAGCCATTTCTATCCATACTTATACCAAAAGAATTTTTTCTCTGGTCTTTAAAAAATATAATGGCTGAAATTTTGTACAATCTTCTTTTAAGAAACAAGATATTCTTTTAGTAATGGTGGTCTGTTTGCCATATACACTAAAATTCTAAGACTTTCTTCTTTTTGTAAAATTCTAATTTGTTTTAAGTAATTTCTATTCTTCTTCTTTTAGTTATTCTTAGGTAAGGTGGATTTAATTCCCCACCCCCCCCCCCCCACCCCCCCCCCCCGGAATAATCTTGTTTCCTCTCTGTTTGTCCTATTTGCCATAAGGAAATATAATTTATTTATTTTCTCACCGGTATACATATTCTCCATCAATATGTTCCTTTTCATTCAGCATCTTAGCATATTGGCAACTTGGCTCTGTACATATTGTTAACTTATTGCTTCTATCTACCTCTGAAAAATTCTTGGTTGATGATTACTGGCAGCTTATTAAACTGAACACAGCATACAATATCAGCGTGTTACTTAAAACTGAACTCAGCTCTTTTAATATTAATTAAATCGCTCTGCATCACTGATTGGGAAAGAACAATATACAAAATATAATCTCATGTGGTAAATAAAATTGGACACATTCATAGACATTAAATAAATTCAGCTTATCAGCAGTAAAGAGCTCTCAGAATGTTGAGAGACAATTATAGAAGTAGCCTATCTGCTATCACTCTGTAATTGTAAATATTTATTTGTTTAAATGGGTAGTTTACTTTAGCCATGTTATCTTTCTCTTCTGTACTCCCTGAGCACTTTTATTCGTAGCAAATATTTGGAGTAATAATAGACAGCATTTAATTTTTGGTTGAATTAATCACACATTTTATTTGTTTCCCAGGTCTATCCAATATCCTTCAATCTGAAATTATTTAGAAGTGGGCAATACAAATCTGCTTCATCTCTTTATGCTTTGAAGTTTTCATTTAAATTGAAACATATGAAAAATACACAGGTTTTGGGTGAGTGCTAGATTTTGGGCCCTCAGTAAAACAAGACACTGCACAGTTCAGTGTGTTTCATGTAAAGAACAATTTTATAGTTGTAAATACCTTAAAATCTTGGCCCCTTCTGCTTATCCCACTTTCATCTCCCCTGTTTCCCTCCCCTGTCTGTTCCAGTAATGATGGCAATTTCCATTGCTTATCACGGTAGTTCTGCAAAGAGTTATGCCCCTTCCTTTTTGCTGTCAATATGTATGGAGGATATTCTGTGAAGCAATTTGCAAAGCTTCCGTTCCATCCTTCAGATTTTGTCTGAAATCTGTAACAAAACCATAGTAAACTACAGAAGAATAAGACCTAGACAAGTGACCTAATTACAAGCTCTTGCATATTTACATGGTTAAAAAAATCTCTAATTAATAAAACCCTTGATGCTTTTATGTGAGCCTGCAAATTGTATACCAAGTTGATTTGTGTATCCTGGTGTTCCTACTGACAATGTCCTTCTATCCTTGCTTGCTCTGTGTGTCCAGCTGTGACATTGTACCTGTGTTTAGCTGTAACCTACTTGGGGCAGGGGCTGTCCTATTGAAGTGCTTAGCACAACTTGTGCTATAGTGCTCTGTATTTGTTATACAGAAAACTTATGCCAGGGAATCAATATATAGTCCATTGATGCTAACTCAAACAGACTTTTAGCTCACTGTGTTCATGAAAAAATACCATCATTTTTTACATTAAACATCACTGTGGAAGAATTCCCAAATATAATGGTAGTGTTCATTTCACCAGGAAAATATGATCCAAGGCAATGAAAGCTTCAGGTAGTAAAGCAGTGAATATTGTCTATAAATCTTAAGTTTGCTTGCTGTAGTATAGGCAATGATAGTATATTAGCACATAGGTAAACCGTTATAAGAAAGATCTGGCTGCAAACTCTAGCACTTCTTAAATAATACATAGAAATTATTTGCAACTACATTTTTAATCCTTCCAATTTGTGTAACATACTCTATTGCACCATAAAAATCCCTCAAAGTTATTTTTATCTTCAAGTAGTAGTTCATATATACATTTACAAAGAGATATGTATCTACTCAGCCAGTCCAAGTTTCTCCTGGCCCTGCTCAGCATTTTAATGTATGTTAAAATGGAGTTTGGTAACTGAACTCTCTGGTAACAAGGACATTTCTGCCTTCTGGACAGTTTTTGGGTCGAGGGATCTGAATCATTTGTTAGTTATTCACCATTACCATTAAATCCTGCCTAGAGCCTTTAAGATATATGTCAGCATTCATCTTTTTGACATCTCATGCAGGATTACACATCTGCATCTTACAAGTGATAGTTTTCTTTCAATTTCTTAGAAAATCTATGCTTTCATCAAGGAAAATATTACTTGCCTTTCCTTCAGTGGGGAATTTTGATCAGTGAGGAATTTTGATCAGAACTGACTGCTGCTAGTTCTGACAGTTATATCAGGATCTTTTCCAACCCTTAACTGAAGAGTCTGAGGATAGATCCTCTTCCTTGTCCTGAAAGCTGTTCATCCAGCATGGTAGAACTTAATATTTCTCAGTCTCAGATAACACCACAGCAATGGATTCTAGATAGCTGTTGTCACGGAAGTATGTCCATTTTTTCCATTAAAAGGTTTCTTATTAATATTAATACAGAATGATCTTTACAATTTTGTTAAGGTGCAGCTGGTTCAATCTCTGCAGTTCACCCTCACTAAGACTAAAATTTAGTGCTCAGGCTTCCTATAACATTTGTACCTCTGTGGATTTCGTTGTTGGTGTATACATCACTAATTGTCATCCCTGGCAGAATCACAATATGGTTGAGGTTGGAAGAGAACCTTGGGGGTCATCTGGTCCAACCGCTCTGTTCAAGCAGGGTCCTAGAACAGGTTACCCAGGACCATGTCTAGACAGCTTTTGAATATCTCCAAGGCTTGAAACACTATAAACTTCCTGGTCAACCTGCACCAAGGCTCAGTTGTCTACACAGCAAAAAATGCTTCCTTATGTTCAAACAGAACCACCTGTGTATCAGGTTTTCTGCATTACCTCTTTTGTCACTGAACACCACCGAGTCTGGCTCAGTCTTCTTTACAACCTTCATTCAGACGTTTGTACACATTGGTGAGATCTCCCCTGAGCCTTCTCTTGTCTAGGTGAAACTTTTCCAGCTCTCTCAGCCTTTCCTCATAGAAGAGATGCTCCAGTCTCTTAATGTCCAGTAGCTCTATATCTATCTTGTACTGGGGAGCCCAGAACTGGATGGAGTACTCCAGGTGTGGCCTCATCAGTAGTGAATAGAAGGGAAGGTCACCTCTCAACCTGTGGGCAACCCTCCTCCTAGTGCAGCCCAGGATACTGTTAGCTGTTTTTCTGCAAGGACACATTGCTGGTGCATGTTGCAATAGACAGCTGTTCTGCTGTAGTGAATACATTCAAATATGAGAGAGACATTCCTCTTTTCTCAAAACAGAGAGTGATCAGTTATGATTGATCCCCTATTAGGTTGTTTCCTCTTGCAGGTTATTATGCCAAACTTCTTCCCACCCTGACTTTTGAATTTCATCACCTGTCTTTTCAAAGTCAAATATTTTGGGAGTCAAAGCTCTACCTCATAGCCTTGATGACAGAGAACTCCATGTTAATAGTACCAGGTCATCCCAATGGTTTTGAGGTTTATTCATGTCTGTAAGCGACCAGTGCAAAGGAAATGCCATATACACACAAATACCAAAGAGAACAGGCTGTGTCAAATCCTTTTTCAAGATTGCTGATGTCAAGCCTTTTTCAGTAATCAGACTTAGAACTATGTGATTTTCTGAGAACTGTTTTAATTCCCAGCAATTTCTGAGCTGCACCTTAAGCTCAGCGTGTACCGTTACACTATGTCATTGCAGAGTTATCCAGTGTTACTCAATGGCAGTTACTGGAAAACTCCTGTACACATTGTTTGAATAAATGATCCTGAAACCATCTCTAAGTAAATACAAGTATTTAGACTTCTTGTCTAGAATAACTGTGAATGTTCATCTGGATTGCTTCTGAAAATGGAAAAATTATAAATTGTTTTCAGATATGTATTTCACATGTCTTCTTTTACTGACTTCCTTCTCCTCTCCATTGTACGGTTAGTATACCTGATGTACTGGATCTAAGTGGGATTGGGCGTGCTCTACTTTATATGTCCATGTACTAAGTGTGAAGAAAGATAAAAAGTGAGTGTTCCCTTTATGGACATAACAGAGAGTTTTCAGGCTCAATTGGTAGGACATATGTACTCTTTCTATGTGCTCACATCCCATCTCAGGATCTCTGATTACTTCTAAATATCCTGTCATTTCATCACTGTAACACTGATGCGTTCTGATATGACTAAAAACCAATAAATTGCTATTTTATTTCAGAGGGAAGGTTTTTGTGTATGTCTTTAAAGTCTTTCCCCCATGGTAAGCATGAAAATGGTGCCTTTGGATAAAATGTAGAAAAAATAAATTCAAGCAGTGAAACCTTGAACATTTGACCACAAATAAAACCCACTCAAAATCTAATCTTCTATGAAGAAAAATGAGATGAGCCATAGAGCCAGTAGCTAGTGCTAATGCTGTTGTATGGAAAGACATTCTGTTCAGATTTTTCAGCAACAGTCAACAGTATAAAATACTTAAAAAGGTAGATTGTTAAGAGCGGCAGTTTGTTTTTCAGTACTGTAAACTTTATTTGAGCAAAAGCCCATTCACAAAGAATTTTGTGTCACAGAAATCTGTAAAATCAGGTTCACAGACAACTGAGGTAAAATTGAAGTGATCTAAACATAGACATCTACTGCTGTTGGAGGTGCCTTAGGGTATCCAAGACATCTGTAGGGGCAGATATGATGCAGATCAAATGTGACTGTCAACTGGAACATCAGCTGGAGGCCAGGTGGGATATCCTAAGGCATCTCTCGTCGTGCAACTGAACTGACCTTCTAGGCTGTGGTCCATTTTCAGGTTAAATCACCTAGGTATAGATGTCCACATGTTAACTGGTTGACTGCTGAACAGCTGTGTTCCACTGACAGCATTGACTAGATTTTCACTGCCTATAGTAGCAGTTTAGACATTTTATACAAATGCAGGCTTATTAACTGAGAGATGTATTACATCCCTATTATATTTTCTTATATAGTTATTAATTTTTATAGTAGAACTGACAGCATTTATGTTGTTATCTTGAATAATAATAAGGTATGGTAGTATTTGTTCTTGCCCATTCAATGTTTTTTATGTGTAGATAAAATAGAGGTGAAAAATAAATACTTCTTTTCTAAATGTATTCTTTTCAAAAAAATTCATTGGTATTCTGATTTGCATTTTAAATGTCACAATATTTTTTTCTAGACAGAAAAAGGAAGCGCACTACATGAAGCAGCCCTATTTGGAAAGGTGGAGGTAGTACGCATTTTGCTTGAAACAGGTAAATCTAATTTAAAGGAAACACTGAAGAAATATCCTTAATATTCCTAATATGGTGTATGTCTCCTTGTATTGGTTATACAATTTACTGTTATCTTTCTCAGCCTTTGCAAATCTAATCACACGTACCTATCTCTCCTTAAACCAGTGTTCTTTTAGAATAAGAAATTACTATACACAGAGGACAAAAGGAATATTTTCACTAAGACTCAGAAATTCCATATATGACTCCGTCTATGCCAGTGTATTCTGTGAATAAATGTATTCTAAAAACAAAATGACTACATAAAATTTTGTTATTCACTCTGAAAGACAGCCAAGAATATTCTTTGATCTAGAGGCCAGAAGTCTCATGTTCACATTTATTCCCTTCACTTAATTATTACTAACAAATGCACCCTCCTGCTTGCTCCTTCAGTTCCTGGATAAACTTTGAGTGCCCATGGAGAATAGGGAAGGCACTGTCTCTCTGAGAATTGCATTTGTCCTGAAAGGCCAGGCAGGGATACAGTGTCCCAGCAAACCCATCAACTACATAAGAGTTTCAGAATTGTTGCAGGTAAATTACTCATCTAAACAACTATATTCGCAGATAAATGAGAAGACCGGTGAAAATGAAAATACCTAGAAATTACTTCTCTGAGATAATGTGAACTTCCATTACACTGAAGGATCTCATTGATCTTTATTATCAGTGCTTGTGGGATTATATATTGCAAAAGAAGGCATGTCCTACTCACAAATCCTCATCTGAATCTCAGCTAGTGCATACCTGATCTGAGAGCGGTTTTCAGAAAAAAGGGTCATTTCAAGATGCTTTCCTGTTTGGATGAATAAGAAGGAGTCAGAAAGAGATCTTCACCTGCCCTAAAAAAAGCAGAGCCTTTTTGTATTAATTCACCTAGAAGAGGAAGGTCAGGAGAACATCACACAAACACAGGAAGCCCTTAGACCACAGGTAAAGAATACCTCTTATAGATTAGTACACATTATAACCTCTGCCAGAGTACAGTTGTACAAGACAGTGGAGTAGAATCTTCACTGTGAACTATTTCAACCCCAAATACTTTGCACTTCTGCAACACTCCTCATCTTCTGCCTTTTTTACCTAATCCCCTTTCTCTCATTGTGCTTCAAAAAAGACTCAGAAGATGTCATAAGTACCTACTGCAAAGGAAAGGTATAAGTAGGTGTCTCTGTCCTCTTAAAATCAGCTGCCACTGCTAATTAGCCCAGCAATATTTGACTTTATTTTCAGTGAGAAAACAAGTATCTCTTTCTCACAAAACATATTAGGAAACTCTACATCAGTCAAGAAGTGACAAGAACTGCAGCCTTTTCTGGGGAATAGAGAAATACTTCCATGCTTCTAGAATGTCTTTATAAATCCTGTGTTCTCTGATTTCCTATATTCAGCATCCCAAGAAGAATCTCATTCTGTGTGTTAGGCTCTTTTATGCCTTTTCTTTTTATAAAAGTACATCTAAACAAAGAAACCCAACCTCAGTCTTCTATGGTAAGGCAGAAATTTCCGAAGTATCCCCTACAAAACAAAGGTGGAGAGTCATGCAGTATCATGCACAACAGGTTCTCTGAGACCTATCCAGGATAAGTCTCAAACTTATTAATGGTTACGTGCACAGTTTGAGCTAAACAATTACTTACATTCTGAACAGACTGTGAGGAAATGCTCTGGCTGTTCACAGAGGCCTTATACTGCATATGGGTATTTCAGTCTCCTCAGAGCATGAATTTTGAACACGTCACCATGAAGTACTAAACTGTTAAGGTTAATAACTTTTTCAGCATTGCTCCCAAAACACATACTGGTACTATGGACTAGAAAATCTCTGAAGAATCTGAGCAGTTTGGGGAGAATTAGAATCCAGGAATGTAGGAAAAACATTCAGAGAAGTTCTTGATTTTATAAAATATTAATTTCAAGATGGCTGTTTCTTAGGAACAGTCTGATAAAATAATCCCAAATTTGATTTAAGAAGCTTGCTTAACACCATGAATTACAGTGGAGTCAGTGACAGTCCATGTCAGCATGTGAATTTTAGGTTACTCAAGCTTTAAACAGAAATGGATGCTGTACTTAACTGTAAAGCGGCTGTTAATCTGCAACAGTTGTAAAACAGCTTTCATTCAATTTGCCAGATAATTGAGTCTGATATACCACATTTATAATCCAAAGTACTTGGGGTTAAAAATTCCATCACAGATCATTTTCTTTTTCAGGAATTGATACAAACATAAAGGACAGTCTGGGTAGAACTGTTTTAGATATTCTTAAAGAACACCCATCTCAGCAGTCACTCCAAATTGCAGCTCTACTTCAAGGTAAGTCATATTCAGTCACAAATTTGTTAGAGACAAATCAGAATAGCGTGGAGCAATATTAAGATATATAGTAATTTTTACTCTTAATATTTCATTATACAAAATATTGTCCTTTGAATTAAAAATATAAAACTCTTGTTTGCTAGATACAAAAAAGTAAGTAGTTGAATATCTGAATTTCAGAGTAAACCCTTTCTTTTTTTTTTTGGACAACAGACATTAGCATGGTGAGTCACTCTTTGTACATTCTTCATTACAACATAACATATTGTAATCATTCACTGCAGTTCCATTAAATTGTGATGGTAAACTACAACTGAAAGGCTTGATTTGTTCATAAACGACAGCTGTAACTGAAAGATGATGACAAATTTTCAAAACATTTCATTAAATTTTTCTCATTTTCCTTAAATTTAAAAAAAAAAATTAAACCAGGCAGTAAGTCTTGCCATTATAGCAGAAATAATATAATTTTGTTGTACATACATTTGTTCTCATTCCTCATCTTACTTTCATGGTGTAAGACTGATGGAACTCCATTGTTTACTTCAATTTTTTACTCTACAAGATGACAGTAAAGTGCTGAAACATGAACTAGTACATAACTCAGTGGTAAACATCATTCCTTCTCTTCTATGGAATTTGTTTCCTCCATTTTCAGATTAGTGTTTCATTAACTGGGTTTGACAGAGGAGTTCCCTGCAGGTATCATTGCTGCATCTCCACCTGTATTGATTATTCTCATCTTTAAATAAGCTGTTTTAGTCAGATCAGTGTTGGTTCTACATATGAACTAGCTCATGCTTCAGCCTCTTGCATAACTGTAATGCATAAGAATATTTCCTAGATAGCGTGGCCACATTTTATGTCCTTCAGGGTTTGTTTTCTGAATAACTTCCAAACTTGTTAACCAGCTTCAGTAAAGTTTTTCAGTGAGATGATGGGCCGAAGGTTCAAGGCTCCTATAGGAATAATGAAAATTTTGCAGCTTGGAGGAGAGATATTGTCTTAAGAAGCAGATTCATGTTACAGCTGAACTGAATTAGCAGCTTGCCTTGAGGTCTTCCTCTCTCCCTCCTTTCTATTTTCTTTTTCCCTTTCCCCCATTCCCCCATCCTCCTCCCCTACTCCCAGATACACAGCTCCTTTCTATATTCCCAGGAGGTTACAGGAGATTGAAAAGTGATCTGATTCAGTTAATGAACCAGTAATATATAAAATATATAATTTGTTAGATTACCTATATTTGATACTATGTAACAGTCATAAAACCTAAGATTATAATTATATAAATATACATTTTTTTGCTTTAATAAACTTGCCTCCTATGTTATTCAGGTCCCAGAGTTAGCTCTGTCCCAGTTAACTGGCAGGAATGTGCATCTAAAAGTGGGGAGGAAGATATGGGTGAGGGAAGTAGGACTGGCCCCTGTTAGCAGGAGTAAGTTCCTAATTTGACTCAGACCGTAAGGTGAAACTTCAGCCTTTGTGTCCTCACTGACCTGCAGTGTGAATATACCACTGTGTAGAGGAAAAGAGGGTTAATATCATAGTGAAACTTCTTCAGTGGCAGGAAAAGGGTTGGTCAGAGCTTCCACTTTCTTAGACATCCAAATCAATCATCCTTCAGATATTAATCTAAGATTCATTATAATTTCCCATCACCAACTAAAATAATATTAATTTTAGTATCTTTGCATTGTTCCATTTTCTCCTTTGTGTGCTAACCTTGCAGTCTCAACTCCATTGATGAACAAAGTTTATTCAAAAAAACAGAAGCACCCAAACCCCTCTTAAGGGTTTGTTACTTACATAGGCCAGTATCCGCCCTTAGATTTTACCACAAGACAGAAATACGTCCATTTCAAGCCTTTTTGGTGCTTTGACATGCAGTCTTTTTCACATGTGTGCCTTGAAAATATAAAGAATACTACTGAGTAGTTTCAGCTCATATCAGTGTAACAAAACTGCTGGTAATGGCCAGCTGTTTATTTTTGCTCTGTCTGCTTTATAGTCAGACGCAATGGGCAAGGATGAAAAATGTTTACAAAGATGCCATTCCGAGTCTTAAGAAAACTTCCTGTGGTACTCACTGAGATACTTTTTCATCAGCAAAGGGTTCCCTTATGCTTTAACCATCAACGATAAAGTTTGAACTGTGAGCTGAAGTTGAAAAATAAAATCTGGAGTGGCAGGATTCAGTACTAGCGCTGATAATGAGACAGTAGACCTACCCTCCTCTAAAAAGCCAGTTGAGTGTTCTGTTCACTGAAGTGTGGGCATTTGTCCTGTTGTAGATGAAAAATGAGGAAGCACTGGGATTTTGAGAAACCTGAATGTATTGTAATTGAGTTCAACTTCAGTGGGTAATGAATTCCATGCAGGAGAAGGACAATTGCTGAGAGAGAATTAGTGCTTTCCAAATACATTCCTGCTAAATCTTCTGTCTTCAGATGATTGCCTAGAGAACAGTACATGTCTCCTTAATGTAGACCTATAGGAAAAAGAAACTAAATTAATGGCGTCAGACAATTACTGACAAGATTTTGTAGGTTTCTTCCTAATTTCTTTCCTTATGCAGACACAATGGCATAGAATTGATTCTTTCACCTTGTTGCCAGGATAGAGTAAGATTTTAGCACCTAGCGTTCTCATTAATATTCACCATTTCTCCCTTGCATTGTTATGAGTGTTACCGTACAGTTTTTAGTAGTCACACAGCATAATATTTGCCACAAGATATTAGCTTTCAAAATGTAAACTAAAGGCTGAAAGATGCATATAGGCAGAAACGGAGAAGGAAATAATGTGACTGGTATTAATGACTGCTGGGCCTGCTAGGTAGTGTTCTGTCCTATATGCAGAGGGGTAACAGAGTTGTCACAAAAGTTTTGAAAGAAAATGGGTTAGTTTTGATGATATTTGTGAGAAACTTCTCTGAAGGAGAAAAAAGTAGTTTATGTCTTTAGAAGCAGTTCATGGAGGCAGTAATACTAAATCCATTCAGCTGATACTAAAACTTACAGGACTGGTAGCCTCATCTGAATGAGGCTTCCAGAATTTAAGAATTGTGGATAGAAGTTTCTCTTGGTGTTCTTCCTTTTTTAAAGAAACTACTTCTTGCAGCTTACAGCTTAAAAAGACCAACAAAACCTTTTGTCAGTGAGATTTTAGAAGTGATCCTAGTGTTTGTGATTTTTACATCTTTTCCCACTATCCTGAGAAAATAGTAACTGAAATTTCTGCAAAAAAAGTTTTTTTTTTTTTTTGGTGTTTGCAAAGTCCATCGTTTTGGAGATTTTGGTACATTATCTGACAGAAGGAAAATAAATAATAAAATCACTTTAAAGAGCAACATGAAAAAGGCTGAATAAACTATAAGCCACCCAATTATTTTTTTTAACTTTTTTTACTGCCTGTTAATTGTAGATGGAATTATTAGAAATGACAGTTCAAGTTTTAATTTTTTGTCTTTCACACATGTGCCTTTATTTTCTGTATCTTACTCGGGCCTGAGTTGCATTAAACTCAATTAAAAATACTTACTATAGCTTAGATTCTTTATGTGGTAATGAAGAAGTAGCTGTTTTGGCATGATGTACTCAAAGACCAGAAAATTAGAATACTGTGCCAAGTGAGACCAGTCTACTGGATACATTTCATGGGTGTAGTGAAACAACAGCATTGGGTGCTGAAGCAGTTAACAGTATTGGCACTTAGGGCTTTATAATTAGGCACTGAAGATAAAAGGGATGTTGCCAAGGCTAGTAGGCCTAAAATTAAACCGACCAGCTGTGTTTTAGTTTTAGCACATGTGAATGTGACGCAGGTGCATGCTATACCATCTTTCAACTCTTTCTCCACAGCCCACTATGCTCTCTATTAGTATCTCTCTCTTTTACTATTTCTGGAAGCTGAATTCTTGTTATTATGAAAAAAAAAGATAGTACATAAACAGATGAAAAATTACATGAACCCCAAGAAGGCACAATCAGCTCTGCTGCATGGACAGTATGGAGGGAGATGTAGTGAAAATCTGTTTGATCTCTCTTCTGCTGAAGCTGTGTTAGAACCTAACATTGTACATGTTACCAAATTATTCATAAATGGAAAACACATAAGCAGTTGCAGAAACAGGGCTCCTTTACCCTCTGTTTAAAAGGTTATGGTGTCATTAGTGCAGGCTTTCTTTTGTGCATTCTCATTCTCTTTTTCTCTCCCTCTCTGTGGACAAGTAGATCTTCCATTCCCTTGAGCACTGAAGGCCAGCCTCAATAGAAGGGTGGAATAGGTTTCCAGTGAAGGATTTAATTACAGCTGTGTGGGATGAAAAGAGTTGGAATCTCAGTCCCCCTTGGATTTATTTTTTTTTTCTGGGGACTCCTCAGCTTCTTTTATAGGCTATTGCACAGAAGCTGTAGAGTATGAACTGCATTTATGAATTCATTTAACTGCTACTGTTTTGGGGATTGAAAGTTTAGCTGCACCCTTGCCTGTCTCAAGATCACAGTAGTACTTGAGTTCTTGTTTCTGTTATCTTCCCTGAACATGTGCACAAAAGTCTCTTTATGTGCCTATAACTGAAATATCTACTGATTTCAGGTTTCTCTGAGATGAAGTTAAACTTGAGTCATTCAGAATTGTCCTCTGAAATTTAGGAGACTGGTCAGCCCAGCTGCGGCTCATCTGTCACCTTAGCACACCTGATGGCAGCAGCTACCAGTTGGTTTTCTGTAACTGCTGCTGTAAAGAGAGAAGGAATTGGGTCATGAGTCCTCAGGTGGGCTCCTTCTCAGGGAAGCAGGTGAGCTCTTTTGGGAGGAGCTTTTAGAGAGCTCATGGGTTGGGGAAGGAATAAATGGAGCTGCAGGACCTTTAGCCAGCTGTTGGGAGAGGCCTGGGGAGGGGCTCTGAGGGTTGTTGCCCTTCAGGAAAAGATGGTATGATGGAGGAGTAAGGATTTCCCTGCAGGGATGTGGGCAGTGGTTTCTAAACCAGTTTTATTCCTTCAGTCTAGTTACTTGGAGAGTCTTCTGTTTGAAGAGGTGAGTGTCCAGATTTTTGCTTTTAATTATTTTTTTTTTTTTTTTAAGAATTTAAAATGCCTTTTGGTCTTTAGGGAATATTACTCCAGGGAGGAACTATATGTAAATCCACCTATGTGACCACTTTTATGCATTACTTTTCATGCACATGGCTCTATTTAGATTGAGTGGGGCCCAGGTTTTGCGCTTCTTAGTGTTAATGTTCACCGAACTTTAATCTGCTCTTCAAGTCAACAGAAGTAAAACATCCCATTCTTCCCAGAGCAGTACACTGAGGAAATGTCTCTGAAGTGTGTATGAACTTATGCTTCCTTCCCCTCTTATATGCTGGTCATGTTGGCTGTCTGTGAAACATGGAACAGGTTGACAGTGACCTGGTGAAGGAAGCATTATGAATCTGATGGGTTGTGTCCCAAATAGCCTTTAATTTCCCCTATCGTAAGAATGACAGCCTCATCTCTAAATTCTGTGAGATCATAGCTGGGAAAACTGTTCTGGTCATTAAATGGTCATTGACTAAGTTTGACTTTGTTCTGAATTGCCTTTTTCTTTTTTTGTGAGGAAAGGGGTAGAATTTGGAGCAGTCTTTCAAGTACACTGTAGTCAAAGCTGCTGATGATAACAGTATCATATTTTTCCACTATGTTTGGGCAGGCTTTGAAGATGAATTTCTAGCCAGTTGCAGGTGAATAGAATTTGCTTGCTGGTGAAAGCATCCACTCCTTGTGTGTACTTTGTCTTTGGCTCTTGACATAGATCACTTGTTCTGAGACTGTTTCTTAGACAATATTATGGTAATAGTATTTACCTAGACTATAAGCCTCTGACAGCTGAGTCCATGTCAATTTATCTCATACATATGCAGCAGTACTTTCAGTAGTGTAAAACCAACTTAGGAGTGGAAATCCCACAGAAGTCCCAAGTTGTAAGGGCTGCAGTCTTACAAAGAGAGCACACTGTTGGTTTATTCTAGACCTCTACACTACACCTTGTTCTGGGCCATTTGTAGAGGTTTCCTGTAAGGAACTCTGCAGCTTTTAAACTAAATACTTATGAGACTTATGTTGAATTTGAGACTTCCTCCTCAGAACTAGCCTTCAGAAGGTAAGTGCATTGGTCTGAAAGTGAGGCCTGGCAAAGAAGAGAGTATTATTTTAAATAATAATTCTAATAGGGATACCTGGTAGAACTTGATTTAGGTTTGTTTTTGGACAGTTACACAATTATCAAGCAAATATTTTCAGTCATGAATTCCTTTTTTTCCTTTTATTTTTCTTTGAGTCTAGCTTCTTTTTAATTTGTTTTCCATCTTGCACATTAACCTCAGAAATAATACAGCTGAAAAAGCTGGAAAACATTTCAGAGCACTTCATCATGCTGCTGGTTTTCTCAGTGTCTCCTAGAGCTCATCTTTGTTTCTCTCATGGTTTAACACGAGCCAGTAACTGGGCACCACACAGCCACTTTCTTGCTCACTTTGCCATGGAGGGCTGGGGGAGAGAATCAGAAGAGTAAAAGTGAGAAAACTCATGGGTTGAGATACAGACAGTTTAATAAGTAAAGTAAAAGCCACACACAAAACCAAAGCAAACCAAGGAGCTAATTCACCATTTCCCATCTGCAGGCAGGTGTTCGGTCATCTCCAGGAAAGCAGGGTTCCATCAGGTGTAACAGTTACATAGGAAAACAAATGACATAACTCTGAATTTCCACTCCTTCCCCTAGCTGAGCACCATGGCATATGGTATGGAATATCCCTTTGGTCTTCTGGTGTCAGCTGTCCTGGGAGTGTACAAGAAGCTGGGAGGGGACACAGCCATTGTACTTGCTTGTGGGGTGATGTGAGAAACTGAATAGGTCCTGACTCTGTGTAAGCACTTCTCAGCAGTAACGAAAACATGCTTGTATTATCAGCACTGTTTCCAGCACAAATACAAACTGCAACCCCATACTAGCTACTATGAAGAAAATTAACTCTATCCCAGCCCAAACCAGCACAGCCTCTTTGCTTTCAACACTAGAAAAAAACATAGATGTGCCCATTTTCATATGAAGAAATACATGACTGATTATCCAGGGGACCATTGTCAGCCATCAAACTTAATGTATGACATTTTAAAATTGTAAATTCTTTAGAAAACACCCAAAACCCTGCAAAGCATTCTGAAATGGCATGCTGTTCTCTGCCATTTCCAATTTCATTTTCTCAGATATCTATTTTATCACAGATTGTGTTTGGGTTTTGGGATTTGTTATTTAATCAGGAAGAACAGCAAGCGAAACAAGTGCATTGTAGACTGAAGAAATTAAATCAGGGAGATTTCACTTCCCAGAAACTCTTTAGACCTTCAGTGTGATATTGATGAAAGCAGTTATTGTAGTTTGCTTTTGTGTGTGTTGCAACATGTACTGTTGTGGTTACTATCTGATATCAGAATGAACTTGTTTACGCAGCTTCAGAAAAGTAAGAAAATGCAGATGCAGAATAACTGCCTGTACTGAGAATCAATCACTCTACTGAAAAAAAGTGCCACTATTGCATGAATTAATTTCTCATTTATTATTTGGTATTTGTCCTGTAATAACATTCATTAAGGTCTTTGTGTTCTGTTGAGCTAACCTGTGTACAAAAGCATATGAAAAGAATGTATATATTTACACAAAAATAACATTAACAAAATTAAAGTTCTAACGTTCATCATTCCACATTTTACTGTTTATATAAATGTTGTCATGAAGGTGGGATAAGGGAAGTTTTAAGAAGGAAAAGAACAAAAATTTTAGGGCAGTGTTTTTTAGACTGCTAGTTTTAAGTAAATTAAGATTGTATTCTTTTTTCTCATGTACTATCTCTGTGCTGCAAGCAGAATATTTGGTTTTCTTAAGAGTGTCAATATATCTGCTTATTGTGAACATCCTGAATATCTTGACCAAAAAACCCTCCTAACAAGTTTGGAAGGAAAGAAGAGTCTTTCAACAGTAATAATATAATGAATCAGTTCTGTAGATATTTCAAGACAGGAAAACACAGGGATAGTCACAACTCATTACTCCCACAATGAGATTTCTGTAACAGGTTCAGCAGATTAAAGAAGTGGCCATTATAGTGGTTTATAATACTTTCAATAAATGATTGCCTTGCAGCAATGTTTATGAATAATTACAAGGCTGTAATATGAAAAATTGGAAAGACTGTAATGAAAAATGAAGTAACAAATATACTTTTGATTGGAATAAACCTCCTTAACTCAGGAGTTTAAGTGTATGTGTATCTTTAAATTGCAGAATATATGGAAACAGGAAATGCAAGTATTCCGGAGGAACGCCCACTGGAATGCGCAGAACATCAGTCTTGCATTTTGTCCCCAGAAGTTCCTCCGTCTCCAAAGGCTAAAAGTAAATACACGTACTCTGTGAATACAGAAGCTGTACTGAACTTCTCTTTAATTTATATTGCTAACACATTCATACAAACATACAAAATGAAAAAGAGGAATTAAGAAAATTATTGATATTAAAGTGTTTTCCACCATGAAATACCTATCTTGACTACATACACTGTAATCAATGTCATAGGAAAATGAAGAAATGTATTCTCAGAAAGAACAACTCACTGATGGATTACAGTGTATTACAGTATTTGATACTAAATCTTTATCTGACCTTGCATGTTTCATAATCAAGTAAAACAAAGGGACACTAAGTATGTCTAAGTACTCTATAGGCATTGTTCACTTTCAAGACTGAATTTACTTCATCTTTCCCAGTGATTACCTCTTCCAAATGGGTTACATTTTGATGCCTCTTTCAAAGATGTGTGTACCACTCTTTCATTTAATTTCTAACATATCTTTCATATACTGTGACTATCACTGTGTTGTGTATGTGCTTTCAGCTTATGTTCTGATTCTCCTTTACACACCCCAGCCACTTAAATACGGCACTTCCTGAGTGTGGTGTCATCTTGCTCATCCATGAAAATCATCCTCTTGTAGAACCAAACCTGACTTCTGCCTTCTGTAGTCATCCAAAGTGAATGTAATTGACTTTTGGCAAGTAGCTAAGTCTTCTTTGCTGTGTGGGGTTTCTATTTGTGTGTGTGTGGTTTTTTAACACCTTTAAAAGAAGAGTTTTCATGAGAAAACTAAGCTTTCTGCTGCACACCAGAATATGATTCTGTGTGGTGATAATAAACAAATACTCTTGTTCCATTCATGCTTCCCACTGGGGTACTTAACAGACACATGGTGTATGAAGATAAATAATTCCTTTGAGATTAGTAGAATCATGAACTCAACAGCTTTATGCAATATAAATGTCTGTCCTGAAATTAAGTAGCAAATATTTTTAAAATATATTTTGCTTCTTAATGATAAGGTCAGGATCTCGTATTCCTCATTTTTATTTTCAAGGTATAAATACTGTAGAAAATAACTGGCTTTTAGTTGTCTATTATGTAATCTGTTTCTAAAGGAAAGAAATAGTAGTTGATTGTGCTTCCCATTCATCTGCCTGCCATTTTCTGACAATCTTCTTTCAAATAATTTAAACCAAATTTGGAAGAGGGATAGCAGTATCAATTACCTTTCTGTGACTTTCATGAAAAATAGCTAGCTAGACAGTAGAACGAGGCCTTGATTAGTACCTGCACTGAAAGAAATAGGCAAAACGTCTTTCATGTATTCATTCTGGCAGCAATCAGCCAGCCAGTTACTGTATGCTTGCGGGTCAGTCCACACCCTTGCAGTTCCAGTTTGGCCACACGGAACTCATTCTCAGCCAGTAAGAAATATTGTAGGCCATATGTGAGAGAACAAGGGCCTGGCGGCATGAACATAATTCTGTAGGAAACTGTAGTCCTGTTTCTTCTGGGGCCACTGCATCATGATTTTAGAATAGTTCTTAATGTTTAGGTATTTTACTTCCAATATTCATTTATTATAATATTAATCTAGAATAATTTCAATTTTCTAATTAAAAAGAATATAAACAAACCTCGCTATATATTTAACTTACGAGTTTTGTGCAAAGTTACTGTTGACTAAGAGTTTTGAATGCAAAATTTGTTACTTAAATATTGAAAGGTAATTAGATGTTTTTGATATCAACTTTTGTTGTTGGCTCTGAAAATTTCAGTCATAACTGGCCATGGTTTTAATTTAAAATATATTTTAGAATATTTATGTTTACCCAGCATAACAAACAGTGACTGTGAAGAAAAATTACCCAAAAAAGAGCTCTAGGCAAAGCAGAAATACTCTTATCTGAGGCTTTTTTAGTTACGTGAATATACATGTGCTTGTTGTATGTATGCTGAGCTTAATATGCTCACTATGTTTTTCCTTTCTAGTACTGTAGTCCAAAGATGGAATAAAATGGAATTATCTCTGTATTTTATCAAGTTTTAGGACTGCAGTTTCCAATAATATGACTTCTGCAAACCTTGTAAAGGGAAAGGCTTCTTATTTGCCCCTGGAAAGATTTGGCTTTCACTCACGTTTTCATTGCTATCACTGAAGGTAGCTGTGTAACACATGTAATGGCTTCTCAAAGCCTAATGCAGTGGTTCCTAACCACTGTGGAGGTCTTCCTGTGGCCAGTGGGCTATCTGTAGAACAGTTAGCGCTCAATGTGATTATAATACTTGGTAGTATTTCTAATAGTGGCCCTCAGTTAGTATAGACATTTAAAGCCCAATGTCTTACTATTTTGATAGATTTCTTAGGTAAAGATATCTGATAAATTAAGGAGAAAACATGAAACACAATGCAGAGTGCACTAAACATGGTTTCTGATAGACTGCTTCAAACTTGTGGGTTTTAACTAGTATATTCTTCTACCATTTCATTTAATGCTGGGAAAGTGAACAAGAATTGTTTGTAAAACATAGCTACTTCGACAGGACAGATGGGTGTTCTCAGGAACTCATCTTCAACCAACTCTACAGTCTATGAACCTATGTAGTGTATTAATTGAGCAACAGCAAACATGAACCCAATGCAGTGTATGGGACACTGATTTTGTATGTTTGTAGAAACTCTCCTTTCCTGGATTAACTTTAAATTTTTAGGTAGTTGCTGTTTGTAGCCAATTTTCAGGATTAGAAAACAGAGAAAGGGTAAGTATATGTTTTAAGTAATCCTAGTTAAATGCAAGGTATAGGGGAATGCAGAATTATGTAGATTACCTCCAGTGATTCCCATTTTGGAATGAGATCCCATTATTTTTGAAGGGAGAATTGTGCATGAAAATGAATGTTTAGATGATAAGGCATGGAGTACAACAGATACTCAATGAAATTTAAAGAATGTGCATTTCCTTTTTAGGCATAAACTACCCCTGGTATTCTTATTATTGACTAATGGTGTGTCTGTTTTTAAAGGTGAAGCTGTGACTGGAGAATTATCAAAGCTCTTAGATGAAATCAAATTATGCCAAGAAAAGGAATACTCTTTTGAAGATCTGTCTCATACAATATCAGACCATTATCTGGACAATTTTAGTAAAGTATCAGAGGAAGAACTTATGACCAGTGGAAGCCAAACCAAGCTTAATGTAGTAAGTAAGATGAGATACAAAGACAATATATTCAGTTATATCTGCTTTATTTATGGCACATTCAAAGAAAGAAATAGTACAAGAGGGAGAATAGTACAACTCTAATACTATAATAGTAAAAAAACCAGTATAGCTTGTGGTCCTACACACGTAAGAATGTAATGTTCCCTTTATTTGCAAAAATATTGCTTACCACAACTCAGGATGGCTTTTTACAGCACCACTAATATGACCAAAAATTCAGGTTAGTAGTTCTTTTGAACGTGGGGAATGCAAGAAGCATGTTTTTAAGAAATCAATTGAAATCGGTATGCTCGGTACTATACTGAAGACAACGTTTGCAGAATCTGATCAGAAGTGCCCCCCCAAAAGAAGCAGCACCTTCAGTTACAATTCTTACACACTTCATTACCGTATAGCTTTCCCAGTAGCCTAATGGTATTAAAGACCAAGTCTGTAAGGCTGAAACTTTTTTCTGGTTGTAATAGTTCAGTGATTTCCAACTACAGTTGAAAATATGACTTCATTACTACTAATCCTGTGAATAAAGTGCTCTGGGATTCATTTGTTCTTTACAGTGTAACAGGGCCTTTTTCCTTCAATTAAATTATCTTCCTTAATAGGTAAAGTAAATGGGATTGCCCAGGGAATAAAGCACAGAACAGAGGGAAAATGCTAAGTGCTAAATCCCAATTAATGTTGTTCATAAATTAAGAAAAATTATGCTCTCAGATGTGAGTAAAAACATGGAAAGTTAAGGACTTTTATGTTGTAGAGGATTTATTACAATATATGTAGACTGAATGAGATTTACAAAGATGGTTAACTGCCCTGTAATGCAGTCGGTACTTTTGTAAATCCCTTCTAGATGTTTGAATGATTACATACATAACCTATATTGAAGTCAGTCTGAACGAGTTACTGATCCCATTTAAGCATTTTTATACGTCTTTCTAGTGTTTCTCTGTATTTAGGTGCTAACTGCTATTTAAATCTGCTCAGCTGCTCTTTTGCAGCAAATGTAATCCGTATAATTCTGTCTCCTCAGACTGAAATTTTTACAGACCTAAATGAAAAACAATGTGAATAGGAAGTATTCAGATGCTAAGTCTGTACTTTGCATGCAGCAGGCAAATTCAAAAGTAAATTAGGCAATACATTTTTGGAGATTTCATCTATTTGTATGTTGAACTAGGTGTGAAAACAAACCTTCAAAAATGGTGACTATTTAAAGCATATTGTGGTTCTCCTCTACTAGTGCAGCCAGCTTTTCTGTCATACAAAACTAGAATCAGGATGATGGGTACACAGTCCCAACATGAAGACAGGAAAGAGGGTAGAGCATGTTTTCCCGTAGAGTAAACCCAGCTATACAGGCCTACATGGAGAGGACTGTGCTTGAATGTGAGATTTTCCTGTTTAATCTAAAATAGCCATTTCATTTTTTTTAAATCATTTTAAGGCCATTTTCAGTTGCTACTGGGCTGCCTTGCATCAGAAAAAGGAAGTTTCCCCCAGTTTGATGCACTGTCTCTTAGTTTTGGGGAAGTGCTGCCTTCCCTTGGTGAGTAGACTCCCTGTATGGTGCATGGGTGATATGAAAATCCATGCCGCTGTAAGGAGCCATCAGAGAGTAGTCAGGAAGAAACACTAAAATGTTTAGCTCTGAAAATAGGTGCAAAGGTGAATGCTGCCAAACTACTCTGGAGGCAGGACCAGCAAGCGTGGTGGTGAAAGAAGTGTGACAGTAGGGTGATGAATAGAGAAACTTAATGTTTATGTATAAGAACATGGAGATAGAGAGGAAGAGAGAAATGGAGACATATATATAGAGAGTCAAAAATAGATTTCTTGAACATGTATTAGAGATTCTTACATCTTCTGACTTTAGTTTCTTCCTCCCTGTGAAGCTTCTGTAAAAAATCTTAGTAGGGCAAGAGGTGTCTTCTCTGTTGTCTGCATTCATTCAGCTCACATTCATTGCTTCTGCACACACCAAGACACTATGGAAGCAGGAGCAGCACAGGAATGTGGTAACAACTGAAGCACAGAACCTTTCAGCCTGCAGGACCAACTGTTGTCTACAAGCAGGCAGTTATTTTGGGTTCAAATCGGCAGTTTTCCCCTTAACATTCATTGCTGATTGTGCCAGGAACAGCTCTGAAGAGGTGCAGTAGTCTGGTCTAACCCCCCTGCCATGGGCAGGGACACCCTCCACTAGGGCAGGTTGCTCCAAGCCTCATCCAGCCTGGCCTTGAACACTCCCAGGGATGGGGCACCCACAGCTTCTCTGGGCAACCTGTTCCAGTGCCTCACCTCCCTCTCTGGGAACAACTTTTTCCTGATATCTAATCTAAATCTCCCCTCTTTCAGTTTAAACCTGTTACCCCTTGTCCTGTCACTACAGACCCTTGTAAAAAGTCCCCCTCCAGCTTTCCTGTAGCCCCTTCAGGTACTGGAAGGTTCTATAAGGTCTCCCTGGAGCCTTCTCTTCTCCAGGCTGAACAAGCCCAACTCTCTCAGCCTTTCTTCACAGGAGATATGCTCCAGTAAAAATGTTTTTCATTCCAAAAACTGAAAGGGGAACTTGGAAAAATTTGGGGTTCTGGAGAAGTAGACTCATCTTCCTGAATGAGAAGAGCAATTAATGAAGAAGCTGTAAACTGTGAATGCTTGTTTGTTGAATAGCACAATCAAATGAGAATAAGTTAATGTGATTTTCTTTTTTTTTTATTTAAAGAGTACATAATAAAGTCAAGTTAAAGCTACACTGGAAACTTTTTAAATTCAGGGCTTGATTTTGCAACTCTGTTCCAGTGTACTTCTGATGTGCTCTCATGTAAAATGTTAAGCCATGTTTCCTAGTCCATCTTCACCAGTCATTAAAACATGTATATTATGAGATATCAGACAACACCCCCTGTTCACTGTCTCCACAGAATTAAAGACCAGATTGAGCATAACTCACATTTCTAGTTGCAAAATCATTATGCTTCTTCAGAGAGAGCTTCCCAGAGGCACTTGCGCACCTTGGCATCATTTTAGTTGAAATTGCTTATGTTTCTCAAAGGCTTGTACGCTGAGCGGGGCTTGATGGTGGAGTCATAGATTTTTATGCTCCAAGTTGCTGTCTGCCTTTTTTTTCCAAAACATTTTGGTCATTGTGACTTGAATGCACTATGTAGTTCTCCTGTGTATGCAAAGACATGGAAAGCCTTGATAGCTGCTGCGCCGGTGAGCTTGGAAAGCTTTGTTACTTGTGTATTGTTCAGTGCTGACATGTTGCAGTTTTTCCATGTTTGCTAAATACAAAACTTTCACTCCCAATAACTAGGATTTGATTGTTCAGCAAGTTAGAAAAGGAGCTGTGCTTCAAAACATCTTCCAGAAAAGATGAGGTGGAAAAAGATGTAGGAAAATCCTTGATTGTATCACAGTTTAGTTAACTTGGGTGTTTGGTGTTTTGTTTTGGTTTGGGTTTTTTTGGTTTTTTTTTTTGTTTGTTTGTTTGTTTTGTTTTTTTTAAGTAAACTGTCTTAAGTGTGATTGCTAGCAAAATCAGCTTTTGACAATAACTTACAGTGGTTTCAGTTTAAAAAAAAAAAGTTTAAAAAATATTTATTTTCCAATAGATGGCAGTCTGGCTCAGTAATTTCAAGAACAAAAGCAGCCATCTTATGTAAGAGTTTTCTAACTTTTTTTCATTGCCACGTTAAAATAATGCATTTTTAATGCAGTTGATAGCACAAAATGCTTAAAAACAAACACCTGTAATTCTTCTATGAGGAAAACTTATTGGATGTCATGGCATATATTTAACTACAAGCCAAAGTATCAGGGGTCAGTTTAGAGGTGTATTATAACGCAGGGTTTACATATCAAATGTATATTCAAACAATCTGTGAATTCAAGAGCAAGCAAGAAAATTTAAATAGGCATAACTTGTAAAGAAGGATCCAGAAAAATTGTGTCAGCAAAATGAACAAAAGAATGTCAGAGTGTATGTTGTGAGGAGTCTTCCTGAGCTCCTGCAAGTAAATTGCTTTAATTTAGATTCCTCTGTCCTTGGAGTTCTAACTAACATCATTACTAGTTTCTTGTCAGGTTTGAGGTTCCTGTGTATGTATTCATGTGAGAACAGATGATTCTAAATGTAATATTATAGAGAGAAATATGCTGTATTTATCGCAGTGTATCTGCTCATTGTGATTCTTCGTTTAAAAAAATCAGGAAAGAGAAGTATGGGCGTTTTGTCCATGTAAGAAAAAATTCCTGTGTGTAACAGATAATGTTACCTTTTTATTTGCTTTGGATAGCCTGTGATCACGAAACAAAAAATGGGGTATTAAGAACTTCTACGCTTCTACATGTGTGTGTATGAGTATGCATATTTTTGCAAGATGTACATATTGGATACAACACCTCAATATTTTTCTTTCATAAACATATTTTATTTAAAAGATTTTTTCCTTAAAATTGACTAAAGAAGTTCGCCTTATTCCAGTCCTTACTTAAGAATGATTTTTGAAAATTGTTGTTTTCTTTTCACTTAGTAACAATAACTATTTCCATATTTTTTGAGAAGTAATGAGAATTTTTGAACTAAAACTACTTTTAAAATAATAATCTGCCATATACACTTAATAAATCTGAAGCTTTAAGTTGAATTATTTTCTTCAGATGAGTCCCTTTAATCTTGTGTTGTAGGTGACTGCTTTGCTTTTACATTCATGTTCTTGTGTGCAGAAGAGTAATACATAAGTTACATTACTGATTTGCAAATGTAACGTCTTACTGTCTTTGGAGATGACGTGAGCTTACGTTAAAGACATAGTTCCATATAGTGGTTTTGTGCTCCTAAGAGCAAACTATATGTTGAAAGGGTTTTATTTAAATACCTGAAATAAATACTGAGAAACTTAAGTTATAAGATGCCCCGATTTTTTGCTTACAGAATAAGACTGAAGATAGTAAATACATGTAGGATTAGTGACTGTACTATAGAGTGCCTTCACAGACATGGCAGCAGTATATCTGATTAAATTTAATGTGGTTATATAATAGATGATAAAGGCTGGCAGCAGTAATTTAAATTTGAACATGAAGAAAGGTTCTGTATAGTCTCAGGAAAAAGATTTGGATTTCATCACAGGCATATAAATGTCAATTTCTGCTTACTTCTGTCATCCAGAAAGAGAAGCTGATACTAATGTACTTTGAGAGAGTTAAGTTGGGTTGGTTGGTTGGTTTTTTTTAAGACCATTGTACATTATTAACATTTTTGAACACAGTGATGGTACATATTTGAAGAGCAGGTTCTTTTTCTCATGTCTGAATATCAAGAAGACAAAGGGTATATAAAGGCTATAAAACTATAATCACTTTTGGCTTAGATCTAAGGGGAGATTTGAAAGCATAACATTGTGTGTTTTTGAAAGAAGATGGCTAAGAATGAATATATTAGAGTTGAGAAAAATTTGTGCATGGTTCTTTAGAAGTCAGTTATTCTTATAAAAAATAATTGTTCTTTGCCCTAGAGAAACAAGATTAATCAGAAGTGCAGACAGTAAAAACATTTTGCCAAGTAATAGTAACTGAAATTTGTTGAAGAATGTTGAGTTTAAAAAATCTAGTATTCAATAGTACGGTTGTGTTTTCTTCTTAACATAGTATTTCAGTCCAGTCATTATTTATTTAAATGTTATGATGGCTAAGATTGTGCAAATATGCTGGAGTAAAATGATTACTGTCTGGGATCAAACATGATAGCCTTTAACAATATCACACACTTGTATATAGGCATTATTGACAGAATGAGGTGAAATTCCACGTGACAAAGATGACGAGCAAGCCAGAAGTATATACAATGGCTGACTAATGAGGATACATTAAAAACACATTCAAGAACAATGTTAGTTACTTATTCATTAGGGAATAGTAAGACAATCAAGCCTGATTGTTTGAGACTCAATGGAGAGAAGCAGACATATTTTAAATTATTTAATATAGTAATGTTTATTGAATTTGATAATACAACCTCACTGCATTTTGCAGGTATTTATGATGTATAGGGAAAAAAAAAGAGAATTGTAGCATGACTCAGTGTTTGGAAAATTGTTGCTTCACTTAATTTGTCTTTATAATAGTGATATATATAATTTATGTACTGCCAAATTTTGACATTGCAAGAATTTTGTATTAAGTTCCTTTTTAGTTCTTATAGCAAGTTCAGTTGTGAGTCGTATTTTGCAAGCATAGACCAACTTTATTTCTGTGGGAAGTAAAAATATGAAGGCCATCTCTCCCAGGGTATGTAAACCTTACATTTAAGATTCCCTTGTTGCAAAGGTCTACCCACTCTCTGAAGATAGGGTTATATAACTTTAAAAATTGTTTTTAAAAGCTACCACCCAACTAAAACCCATCTGTTAGTCCCAGTTTCTAAGGCACACAGTGGTATTTCCCACTGAGAAGAATTGTTGTTGCTGTTATCTTTTTTTCATTAGATGTTTATAATGTGATATCCAGTACCAAGCATCCACTTGGTCAATGCAGAATTATATACTTGCTATAAGCTGCTTTACAAAATGATTTCTAAATTCTATTTAAACATGGGATTTGAAATGCACCATGTTCATACAAGCTTTTGTCCCTTCTGTTGGGGAGTTTACCTAGCCAAGGGAGATGTTTTTAATGTATCCTTTCCTAATGTATGTTCTATACTTATTAAAAGAAAGGGCTTTTTGTATCTATAGGTTATTCTATGCTTCAGTACAGTGTTGTAAAGATTTCTGTGTAAGAAGGATCCTAACAGCAGCCGTGGAACTCCACACAGAATAATTTGCCCGGTGGCATGCTTCACAGCCAACTAAATTATCCTGCAGCTCCCTGCTGCTGCGATTTCTTGTAGAAGTATTGCTAGACAATCCTCCAGCGTGCTGCATAGATGTACCCTGTGAGACAGTCAGCACTGACTTAAGAATATAAATTCCCAAAGCATGACAACACTTAGTATGATTTAAACTGTGTGGAGTAAAGTGTAACTAGGGGAAGGTGCTGGCCAAGCCACCAGTTCATCTAATCTGCATTAAAAAGTACCTTCTCCTTTTCCAATTGAATGCGTTTCTAGAATATTTAACTAGTCTGTCCAGTTATTCGTGTGTGTCAAATTCCTTGACTAGCTGATACTTGCAGGAAAATAGCTTACAGACGAATCTCACTCAATGCTGCTATGTATTTACCTTACACTGGTGGCACCTAAATGTATCCAATCCTTTTGCTCCAACCTGTCATGTTGTTTACCTCAATGCCCCTGTTACTATGTTTTGCAGAACATGCGCTGTATGTACAGGCTTTCTCTTTTATTTACTGAGGATATACTTCCACTTATACAGTAAAATCTGACAGAGTAGAAAAGAAGATATAGTTTGTGCCCACTCTCCGTAAGTTGCAGTACTTCAGGCTGGTTCATTCTTAAAGCTTTCTTTTTCCTGTCTAAGTAATCAAACATTTTCAAGTATATTTTATATGTAAATCTTGCCATGTTACCAACCGCTTCACTTGCCCTGCTGTGGACTCTTTCATCTTGGCTAAATCTCTTTTACATAAGGATCTTATATATGGGTGTAGCATATTTTTTTTTCCATATAAAGTAATTTATAATATAAGCTTTTCAGATCAAAGAGCTTGTTTGTCTTTATGGTTATAAAGCTTTATGTAAATTTGGAGTGTTCTGGAAATAGTTAGCAATATTTTGCCTACTCAAGAATCCTGTTAGACAGCTATGTTTCATTAAATTAACCAAAGTAGGGTTTTGTATTTTTTTCACAAGGACCATTTTAATTTGCAGACTGTCATATGTTGTTGTCCTGAGCACATATGTAATTTGAAAACCAACCTCTGTTTCATTATACTTTGACTACCAAAGAAATCTACTAATCTCAACAGGATTAGCCAGGATTTGAGGACTCTGAGAACTGATCTTGACATTATCTTCCCAATATAAAGTATATTTGCTTTAATTAAATATCTTTGTGTGTGTGCGTTATTCAGTACTTTAGAGAACCTTCTTTTTCATCCCTATTTGTGCCATTATTATTTTTTTTACGTCTATGAGCTACCTGTGCCATTGTGGACACTGTGGCCAGGTTTGCAAAGCAGAACACTTGTCTCTTCCATTCCTGTGTTCATCGTCCTGTGAGTATGTAGTAGTGTACAACATGATGTCCATTTTTGAGCTACAGTCTCCAACTTGATTTAGACTCTTCTGAGAGAATTTCAGTCACTTGTAAAGAACAGAAAGAGAAGATAATACTGTCAGATTTCCACCCAGACAGGTTATTTTGCAATATTAACCTCTACTCTCTGTCATATTGCAAAACCAAGTAATCAGGAAGATTGACAACTTCTGATGAGTCACCAGGGATGGTTCCCTCAAGCCCTGACCTTCCCTAGAGGTCTGCCAAAAATCTGTCATGGGCTTCTGCCCTGTGGATTCCTCAGGTTTCTCATTTCCTCGTGCTCTTCTCCAGTGTTCTGGCCAGAATCAGGTTTCAACTTCTCCCTCACAAGAGAACAAAAAGTTCTCTTCATCATGATCTCCCATGGTTCTCTTAGAACTCATTTTCTCCCTATTTGATCTGAGTACCACAAGTAGGGGTGGTGAAATCCCAAAGGTGGGATACAGCTGCCTTAACATAAAGTATGTCACTGTGGATGCACAAGGTGCCTTTTGTGTGGGACTAACGTGGGCTCAGTCATGCCTCCTGGAGCAGTGATTAAGGGTCAACAGCTTACCCTGTAGTATCTAAAATGACACTGGATACATGTGCTTGGCAGCTGAATCCCACCGTAAGCCCTCAAGTCAGTTGCATAAATGTAGGAATCTAGTGCTGTTCTGGTCAGCAGCTGAGACATCCACATGGGACTGGCAGATGTGACAGAGGACTAGGAAAGTCACAGTGTTCTGGAGTGACAGAGGGTATGCAGTGTGTCTAAAAATAGACACTGGTCCTCAGTGTAGAAGCAAGTTAATCAAGATCCAAATGTTTCTCCACTAGATTGGCAGCCTTACCATTAAGGACTGAGAATTGTTTGTGAATGTCAGTAACTTTTTTTTTTTTGAGCAATAGAGTATGTAACAAGATCTATAAGAAGTATGAAGGTTTTAATCATTTAAGTAAGATCAGATTTTTAATTTCTGAAAGCATAATTTTGCTCTCTTGAAAAATTACTTTTGATAGCTTGTAAAAAGCCTGAGCTTGAATATGTGGGAGTTTTATTTTTCACAGTCATATGTGGATATTTACCTAGGGGAAAGATAACTGAGTTAATAAGGGAAGAATGCTTTAAAATGAACTCTTTTCTATCCTGCAATCTTAATCAAGAAATACATCATTCTAGAACTTTTTAGCTTTTGATGTTTCTGCCTGTTACAGAAGTAGGTGTTTCTGTAACAGTTCTAGAACTCTATCACTGTTGTCAGCAGGTACCAAAGCAGGTTTGATTGTGGTGTTTAATACATAGCGACCTTAGAATAAATGAGTGTTCTACTTATATGACAGGATGCAAACAGTAGGGGGTGGGGGGGAGGGCGGAAGAATCTTAAATATTTTTTTCTATATACCTAAAGTCAACACTGATTTCATGTCTAGTCTATTAGTATAAGAATAAATTCATTAAGCTTGGAACAGACAGTAAAGCCTGATGATCACCATCTGATAGGAGACGCATGAGAAGAGTGAGAACCATGTGGGTATGTCTCTTGGTTGTTTCCTGTAGTGAGTGGAACAGCACAGTTTTATCCTTATGATGTAAACAAAAGATGGAGCCTATCAATCCATCAGTTATGTGAACCCCTACATTATCCATTAAGGGGGGGAGATAAGTGAAAATGTATGGTTTCACTACTATTGTATTTTATGATTCTTTTGAAGTTGAGTAAGTAAGTATTCTCTTAGCAGCAGCAGTCCCAGTTTCCTTTCTTTGCTGCTTCTTAACAAGAGGTATACAAGTAATGCTAATGGTAAATATTCTGCCAGAATTCACAGGGCAAAATGACCACCCGTGATAAGCTAATACAAAAGAACATTTTCTTCAAAAGTTGTTTATAGCCGGAATTAGAACATTGGGCAACTTGTTAGGACTACTTGCTTAATTTTATTTTTATTTTAGCCTAATGGCAACAAGCACATTTATAATTGACATAACATAATTTATAATAGTTTATATTATAAAAAAGGTTAAGTATTTTTATCCTTAATCTTGAAATATTTGACCACACATGCCATAGATTTCATTGCATTCTGTTAGCAGAATTTTTTCAGCCCTTGTGAATAAACTCAGCAGTAGAAAATTAATAGCAGAAAAAGGTATTGGACCAGATGTTATATCTCTGTAACACATGAAATCAGGAGTAATTCAGAATTAGGGGACAACCGCCTAATATTTACTATGCAATAGAAATGTTTGCCCATGGAATTAATACAGATCAACAGCGTCCTGTAAATGCATCCCTTAGTTTTTCCTCTAACTTCAGTGTATACTGAAAGCCTTGGCTGAGTTCAGGGGTGTAAAGTTTTTTAAACTGAGATTAGCAGCAGAAGCCACAGTTACTTGACCATGCATGTATCTGTTTTTACACTAGTTTCTTTACTCTTTTTCCAGAGCGATGTAAGAGTGGAATAATTACACCATTTTTGATCATCTATTTTCTTTTCTCTTGGCATCTGTCCTTCCTAAACTTATTATAAGTTTCAGTTTAGTGCCATGAGGGAAAATCTCAGAAGAGGCTCTTCAATTTTATTTGCTTCAGTAGTTATTTGAGATTGAGCACTTTCTATTAATACTACTGCTATTATTTCTGTTGATATTGGTGCTCTGCCCAATATCTCTGGGATATGAACTGTTCACAGCCTGCAAGGAAGCTGCCTCAGCACTGCCTGTCAAAGTTAGACAAAAAATAATGTAAGAATGTTTTATTCCTATGCTGTTCTTTCTCCTACAATTAATAGCTGATTCTTTATGGGTATCAGGATATTTACTACCTTGCCCTGTCTCTCCCCAATATGGTGTTTCCTTTAAGGAATATCAATAATTTTAACAGATCACTTATTTAGCCATAGATACTTCATAAGAAATATAGTGTTACATTGGAGTTATAGATGAAGGCATGTTCCTGACTCACTTACTGTGGTGTATTAAGGCACAGACTCAGACCAGTGAGGATACTGAAACAGTTTGTTTCAAACAAGCATTTTTATACTCTCTTCACTCCGCCACACCCCCAGTCCAGTAACTTCGCGCACTTTCTCTCTTCATTACGCCCCTATTCTAGTAACTTCATATGCTTTCTCAGGCATTCACGAGCTTTCTCCCTTCTGCTTCCGTCAGGCGCACAGAGGCTGTAACATGTCAGCATTCTCCTGTGGCTTGGTCAAGGTTATCAGGGCTGCCTCCTCCTCCACAACTTACCTGTATTTTACAGGACCTTTAAGACGCTATATGATGACTGAAGAAAATTTAAGTAGTAGCTATTCAGCTACCTAAGACAATGCCTGCAAAACAACATAAAGGTGTGCTTGTATTGTGGTAGACCTGTACATACTATGCTGAATCTATCACAGCCCAAAAGAACAGTACAGATGAGCTAGCACAAGAAGAGCATGCACTGTCCTAAATCTTTTGGTAGTACTTGGTTATTGAGATGACTGCAGTGATGTCACTGTTTTAATTGTATAAGGCAGGCAAAAGCAGCAGCTTGCAGTGTGTGAGCTTCATACTGTCAGGTTTTCCTACCAGCCATAGCAAAATCTTTGCCTTCCTGGTGACGATGATTTTGAATTCTGCTTCCACCAGCCATGTAAATCAGGCTGCATTGAGAGCGTTGTCCTGTTGATAGTGTTCCACATGTCTTACGGGGGGTACGTGTGTGAAACTTTTTTCCAATACCTGTAGAAGAGTCTGAGCTTTTGCATGTTTTACTGAGATCACAAGATGGGTTACTATTGGACTGACCTTTTCCAGTTAGGTCTTCACCTCCTGTAGCCTGTCAAGACATTTCAACTGACTGTCAGCTATTCCACAGCATTGTTTCTATATTATATTTAGCGCTTAGTTGACAATATGGCAAACTACTGGTGTTTTGTTGCTGCTGGATCTGTAGATAATCTAGTACAAAAATTTTTCAAGGCCCTTATGATTATCCATTCTTAAGCAGCATTCATCTTCAGATGACTAACTCAGTGCTGTATATAGTTTGTCTTTAAACTGTCTTTGTCTATTCAGGTATGATTTTCTCTAATGTCCTTCATTAAGCCAACAGTAGCTTAATGGAATAATAACTACATTTTCAGTAATACACTTCTACTGAAAGAAGTATATGCTAAATAAAAAACTGCACTGGAGGAGTAATAAAGTGGTGACTTCTGCCTACTCACTCACCACCTGACTTTGCCCCTACTTTAATTTTTGTTCCTTCTGCTCTATTTCATGACAAATAATGTATTTTCAATAAGTTTCATCATTCTGCCACCCACTTATCCACCCTCTCTTTCACAACTTTAAAAAAAGAAAAATACATGTTTTACAGCTGATTTCATTTGCAATTACATTGTACCGAGTTTTTCAAATGTTATATGATAACATTCAGATAGTATAAGGATGTTAAATGCAGAGGTGCCTCTAGTTATTCTCCAAGCAGTATTTTCTTTCTGTGACATTTAAAGCCCAAAATGCCATTTTTTACTTTCAATTATGTTTTTTTTTTTCCTGTATGTGAAGGTAAATATGCTTAAGCTTTTAATTCTGTTTAATATTCTAAAAATAATAACACTTGATTTTGCTTTTTTGCAGGCTCCTATACCCTTCATTATCAGTCTCATCTTTTTCAACTGGTACATGAGTTTTTCACAGTGAGTCACATTTTGGAATGAGTCATGTGCACATTGATTCAGGGAGACACATAAGCCTGTCATTAACATGAGAAGTCCCATTAACTTAATTGGAACTATTAATGTGCTTAAACTTCAAGACTCAAAAAATTGTTACCAAATTCCTGCATTTTTGCACAGTCTACATGCCCTTCCTACATACCAATTTTGGTCAAATCTGTTATGCCTGTGAGATGGGCAGGCGTTTCCAAAAGTCATAACATAGAGTGTCCTTGAAATCTACATGGCTTGCTGGGTTGAATTCTGTCTTGGGGCTTTATGCTTCAGTATGCTAGTTCCTTTTCCTTGGTCAAGCAAAGCACTTGAAGTTCTTTGATATTAAGCATTTGAAATTTATACGAAGTGTGCAGCCAGTCTGATTTAAGAGTATTAGATACGTGTTCAAAGCTAGACAAGTGCTTAAAACATAGGTTCATTTTATTTTCCTAATATTAAAAGGGAGAAATTAATTTGGAAGGCAATTCAACCCTGTCCCAGACACAGATGTTAGGATGCAGTAATTAAAGTGTGGGAGTGCCTAGATTTCCATGTGTTAAAGACAACTTGTTTAACCCATAGATGAAACAATCCAGAAATTAGTTAAATCTATAGATTAAACAAATAGGTCATATGAAATGCTTAGCTTTCAAGCAGCTCAAACTAGTTTAAAAGAATGATGTTCTATGTACTTTTTTGAATCAAGACAGTGCATATTGCAGCTTCCAGCAGCTATAATATTTCATCCTGTTAATCTCATACTGAAAACCAAACACAGTATATGCTTCCCAAGATACTTAAAAATGAAAACTCTATAGGCTCCATCTACTAGATCATTCTTAACCATGGTAAGAAGGCATTTGTTAAATTGTAATTACTAAAAGCACTTAGTGCTCCATTCTCTGCAATTTTTCAATTTACTGAGTTCTTGATTTTCTGTCATTTGAAAATCTTCACCCACATAGCCAGATTAAACCGGAGTTAGAATAGAGTGAAGATTCTTACTGAAATACATTGAGGTGTCTTTTGCTTTGCACTTAAGATATACACACAAAATATTGGATCAATAAATATGGGTCCCAGTAGTGGCTTTTACATATAGATGAAATACTCTTCATATGAAGATTACCACCCTCAGTTGACAAGCTTTTATGTTTAGTGAAAAATCAATTAGCCAAGGTCAACCTTTTTATTAATAAATGACGGTCCATTGATGGGCCATTTTTTCTTTTTATGGTTATTTTTTAGCAAATGAAAAGCTATCTTAAGTCTTGAAAAATACTAATTCCTTTATCAGTGGAAGAAAAGGTATCTTTTTTAGTTTGTCTGGCATTTTCTCATTAATACCTTGATAGGTTTTTTTAATTTCAAAACTTTTGTTGTATCATATCTATGTATGCATCCTTTTAAGAGAGTAGTAGTCACAGTTGTCTTAACTGTCATTATTTATATTACATGCAACAATGGATAAAAAATTGAAATATATGACCCTGTTTTGAATACACATTCAGATGTAATAATTCATTTTATAGTCTCACTTTTACTTACAATTTTGACCTTATTCAGTGTGCATTGTACTTGCCATCTAGTTCCAGGGTATATGTACTGCATACTGTCAGATCCTGCTCTGAAGACAGAATGATTAATTTCTGGGGTGCTCATCACGAAAGGTGTCAGTAGCACTTGCCCACTGAGGGGCAGTAACTACCCATTCACATACTTTTCACCACGTATGTGAATTAATCATGTTTACCTGAAGTTTCACACACTTCACTGTTGTTGCATACAGTCAATTACCATGACACTGCTGACTTCACATTACAGGAATTTCTTCCCAGGTTCAGACATTACTGTTCTTGACTTTAAAGCATGTGACTGCTTCAGACAATTTTTTTTTTTTTGTTTCTATGGAACCCCAGTCAGAAAATACTATCACATGCAACTTGGCTGATGTACAGTGGTGTAGAGGTCAAGATTCTCCCTGTCTGGGACTGCTAGAGCCTGGATTTTCAGAGCCCTTAGTCTCACATACCACTGAAAATGGTCACAGAATACCTCATGCTGACTCCTGATGTCGCCTGGCATTTCTGCAAACTTGTCTTCATGATTGCAATATAGCCAGGAAGTAAGGAACACAGACTTAGTGACCATCTCGGGGAAGTTTAAATGACATGCCCAGCATCCCACAGGGATTTTATGGCAGAGGCAGGTAGAGTGCATTTCTCCAGCATTCAGCTGCTTCAGGTATGGGACCATCCTTGTTCTCCTGGTATTCCCTTGCCGAATACAGGAAGTACAATTAAGGAAGAAAAACTTGCTGCTAATTGTAATGGTCCTGTGTCCTTATGCTAGATCTTACTACTCCCTTAATGCTATATTATTATTGTCTCTTTTTCATATATAAAGGAATTATATTGTTAGTCTCTCAGTGCTGTAAGCAACTTTTAATACTTAATTCAGTATTCCAGCAAAACCCAGAGGTTTTATTAAATCTTTTATGCTGTATCAATGTCTTGTCATTTCCCTGCCAATTTTTCCTTTTTTTCATATCATATCTAATGTATTTTACGGTTTTCTGTCCGTGTTATTTGAGGATGTATGATGGTTACACTTGTGTCTCTTATAACTTAGGCAGAGTTGTCCTTTTAGAAGCTTAGTATTACAGTTTATATTGACTTCAACATTTTGTAATGTCAAATTCAATTAATTGAGCAACTATGATCTAGGTGACATTTTCTAACTATATTCACTTTTTTAGTCAAAACAGGCATGAATAAAAGTTTCTCATTTGTGTCTATTTTTCTTTAGGTGACAGAAATCTCTTCCTTTCCCTCTATTTATTTCTTTTTTTTTCTGAGAAGTGGGCATAAATAACTTTGGTTTCACTAAAGCTCTCCCTACAGGGCTATTTCTAGGCTTCCCAGCAGCACACAGAATTAGATTTTCATGTCCAAAGGATCTCTAAGGAGGCAAAATTAAATTATACAGCAGAACAGAAAAATGAGAGAGTTCTGGGAAAGGAATGAAGGCTGGGAAAGAATAGGTTGAATCTGGGTGGTCTGGGTTGGGAGTTTTATGGGTTTATGTGACTGCCTGAAGTCTGTGGCTTGATTGTAGGTCTTTCTGTATCTCATCTGTGTCCTCCAGGTGCATCCATCTCCCCAGGGTATCCAGCCCAATCTACACTATCTGAGGGACTTCTGACTCCCCTTTCTCTCATGCAGCTATTAACTCCTTCCCTCCTCTTTGCAAATGCAACTCTCTTTCTCTGCAGTAACTCCCACTTACCCCTTTGCGCCTGTTATCTGGAAAGTACTGAGCTTCTGGCAGCAGGGATGGGTGAGAAAAGTGATAGCAGTAACTGTTTTTTGATCTTTCACATACATTTTTCCTAATGATTCCTTTTTAGTGCTTTATCAGTAGGAGAAATCTGAGCAAGAATAATCAGAAATCAGTCATTCAGTATAAAAAGAGCCAACCCTACTCTGCAGCAGTCTGTAAATCAACCATATGGTGTTATTCATACCTGGATCATCTAGTTGCATAAGAGTACTAGTCAATTTATTCCAATAGTGTGTCTAATGAACTCTGACATTGAATGGTCCTTTTTTGAATGATCAGGAGATCTGACTATGTAGTATTTCCCATTTCTTCTCTTTCATACTGACATGAATTTAAATTTCTATGATCGCCATTCTGTCTTAGGCTATTTATATAAAATACGTCTAATGGCAACAATATAACTCATTCTGCTTGTGTATTTTTTCTATTTTTCAATAATATTTTGGTATGGTCTTGTTTCCACTCTCTTCCTGTAAAGGCTAAATACTCACATGTTCTCCCTTAAATGATTCAAATGTATTGAATTTCATTATTCATCATCCTTTAGTTGTATTGAAAGAGGTCACAGCTAATGTGTGTTACTTGCTTGCCTGTACCTAGCACTGCTGCAGTTCTTTGCTTTTTACTCCAGGGGGCAAGAAGCACTTTGTTCTCTGGTGCAATAATTCTGATTTAAAATATAAACGTAGGACAACCACCATGGAAGATGGCTTCATAAATAGAAGGGAAAGACCTGTAGTCTGCTTCCTTTGTCTATGCAAATGCATAGCAAATAATAGTCTTTCACGACCCACACTCTGCAGAGTTAACCCAATCCTTTTAATAATCTGTGTAAGAATACTGGTTGCTATGGCAACACATTCTGTGGTACCACTTGACTGTCAAAATAACCTCATGAAATACCATGCTAAGAATGTTTCAGAAATTGACTTTTAAAATAAAAAGTAAATAAATCCACCTAAATCTAGACGATATGGCTAGATTCCTGAAGTCTGCGAAAAGGGAACAACCATTTTCTAACCGAGGGGAATCAGACAAGTGGGGATGGGTATAGTGTTTTTCATCTCTGGTGAGTGGGTTGAAATAGAGTTTAGAAATATTTCTTCTGCTTAAATTAATGGTATACCTACCACATCTGTGTATAAGAAGTTAGCACAAGAGTCAAAATGTTAAATGATCCTCAGATGTTACACAATTTGAGTTAGTGCCTGAGTGGTGCCTTTGCTTCCCTTACAGTTTCCATCAGCTTGTGTTCGTCTTCAGAACTGCTGTTTCTCTGCTGCTCTCCCTGTCCCCCACCCCAACTTTTCTTTCACTTATGCATTCCCTTTCTTGCAGCAGACTCCATGCATTTCTTTATTCTATTGGGTAAAATAATCAAATAATCTGCAGTTAAATGTGGTGTGGGTTGTGGTGTGGGGGTTTGTTTTTGTTTTTTTTTTATGCGCCTCATAGCAGTGACTTAGAGCTAATGTTACCACCAGATTAATAGAAGTGGTCAGCCATTATCTCAAATAACGTTATTTTGGTCAAGCAAAAATCCAGCCGCTTCTAAAAGATTAAGACAAACAGGCATACCTAAAGACAGCATTTGGTATCTGGGTATCAGATAAACTGCACAAACCAGTGCCAAGCAGTCTAGAACAGTTACTGCATATTCCAGTTTAAATATGGACAAAGAATTAACATGTGAGTAAAACTGACATTTGTTGTTGTTGTGTTGTTTTGGGTTTTTTTAATGAGATTTTAAAAAACATTCATTACTGGCTTAACTTTCTTCCTGTTTCCCCTGAAATCAATCAAAAGTTGCAACTGCAATTCATTCACTTGGGGTGGATTACCCTGTGTAGCAAAATAGCATAAAGAAATGGGAGCGGTCTGCTCTTCCTGGTTTTGGCTGTCATAGAAAATTAGGATACTGGTTTAAGAAAAAATCAGCATTATTCCCCTATCACTGAGACCAATACGGAAGCCTTAGTGCTCACACCTGAATGACTTTTCCCAGTACCTTTCATCCCTTCTAGCTGATGAAACAAAATAAGACAGGTCATTTTTTAAAAGCTTCTTTTCCTACAAAACAAGCTAACATATTTATTATTGGTAAATATAAAATAAAAATTGAAACCTGATATTATGATTGATTTTTTTTTTTTTTTCCAAAAGCTTGGACTGGTCCAGGCAAATGTACTTTTCTGAACACACCAGATGACTATTGAAGCAAGATCCCCTTAGCTTATATTAATTCCTTCTTCGGGATAGTATTTTCTTGTTAGAAGTTATTTTTTATTCTCTGTGGGATATCCTAAACTAATGATGTTAAATTTTAAATTAAAGTGAAGTTGAAATTGCCAATTACTTGATAACAAAGAAAATAAATACATATTTTAAATGTATATTATTATTTTCACTTATGTTTAAAATATAATTGCAGATAGATCAATATAAAACTTCCTTAGAAAATGTGATATTTTTTTTTTTGTATAGTAGATTAACAGCTGAATAGTTACTTTCTATTAAAATAGCAATTTATCTTTTGGAATTTATAAATGGGAATCCTTTAAGTTTTTTTCATTAAGTAAAATGTTTCTTTACAACCTATCACTGTGTTTAATGTGAAAGTGTTGTTTCTTTATGCGCAGAGGCCTTCTTCAACATGTGTGTTAGCAAGAGAGGAAGAAGAAGATGATGCAGGTGAAAATACTTGTGGTCCTTCAGGTTTATGGGAAGCGTTAACACCTTGTAATGGATGCAGGAACCTCGGATTTCCTATGCTTGCACAGGTACATGCTTACATTTTCATCATAAAACTTATTCATTATAGAAGAGCTGCTTAATCTCTTCTCTGCCTTACCCCTTAGGGTAATTTCTGGTCTTGTCTTAATCCCTTCAGAATTCTTAAAATCCTAGAATGGTTGGGGTTGGAAGGGACTGTAAAGACCATCTAGTTCTAACCCCCCTGCCATGGGCAGGGACACCCTCCACTAGACCAGGTTGCTCCAAGCTTCATCCAGCCTGGCCTTGAACACTCCCAGGGATGGGGCATCCACAGCTTCTCTGGGCAACCTGTCCCAGTGCCACACCAATGGACTATTGTTTACAATGAAAAACTGTGACCTTCAGTGTTCATTTTAATGTAAAAATCTGGTTTTAAAATTAAATGTTGTGATTCAGTCATCCTGCTGTAGTACATTCAGATGAGTTTAATATTGAGATGGATGTTTATTACCCCTATTTTAAACAGATAGTGTGTGTTGCATAGTTTTCTGATTCCATCTGGAAAGAAATTTTGAAGTCATGTAGTTTCCTTTGGGATAAGTACTCTATTTTTGTCCAGCTTCTAATTAGTATAATGACATCTCAGCTCCTTTCAGTATAGAATTAATAGAGGACATCATGCATAACTCAATTGATGTAAGAATACAGCCTAAGACTTCTCTTTGAAGATTATGTAAGTTAAGAAAAAAGTCCCCAAACATTTTGAAATGCTTATGATAATACAGAGAAGAATAAGTGAAAGTGGGTAATATAGTTGGGTGTAAGTCCCAAGAGTTCTCAGAGCAGACCAGCCTGCAGTATCCACCAAGGCATGCCAACAGCTGTGTCCTGAACAAGTGACACTGTATTGCTGCAGAACAGGATGATGCTTATTGCTGCTTCTGGGTCTCCCTTGTTCTCTTTCCCCACTAGAGTTTAGCACTCTCATTTCTGTAATGTTTTTCCTGTGCTTTCCTTGTAGCATTCAATGGAGGCCTGCCAAATTTCTGTTTAGAAATGTCTGGTTTTTCAGTTGCATCCTTACTTGGCACTACATTTAAATAGCTTTGTCAGATTCTTGTGTACCAGATTGGAATTATGTATCCTGTCTCACCACACTTTATACACTGTTGCTTTCATAGTGTGACTGGATGTTTTATTCCCTTTGGTGTCCCGGGACTTGCACCTGTCTGAAGTCAATGCTAAAGCTTCCACTGCCGTCAGTGGCAACAGGATATGGCAACTGGATATGGCAACTAACGTGCTTGAATAACAACGAGCACTGCCCTGTCTTTTTATAAGGAGCTTTTTTATTCCTTTCCCCTTTCAGTAGCAGTTTTCTACTTCATATTAGCTATCTTTTTAGATACTCTGCAAGGTGCAGAGCTGTCAGAATTATCCTGATTCACAACAGAAGTGCTGTAGTTACTAATTCCTCATTTTTAAGAATTTGTTTCGAAAAATATTTCTTAAATGGAACTTTTCTTATTTAAATATGTATAACTTATGGTTTAACTATTAGATATTCCTATGATGAAGATACATGCCATTTTGGAGCTATTTCCTAATTTAAAAACCTAGTATTTTTCCTTCCTTTTTAGTGGAAGTTATATGTAAAGTGTGTTATAAAATTGAGGAATACATTTGAAAAATTAAGTTAACTTTGTTGGTTGGTATCCCTTTCCTTTTTATAGAGAGTGATTCATTTCAAGGATAATGTAAGTTTGAAGATAGTGACTCCTGAATTACTTTTAGTCATTGTACTTAAATATTAAACTCAAGCTTATAATATCTCCTCTTTCTTGCTCTGAGGACTAATAAGATTTTTAATTATAGGCACAAAAAAATAGTGTATTTATTCTATGTTCATTCACGAAATGACAGTTTGGCTTTATAGATTGTCTCTCTCCATAAAAATTGAAGACCGAGATAGTTTTGGGGGTTTGTTGTTTTTCTTTTTATGGAAGAAAGAAAAGAACTTCCTTCCTCACCTGGAGTGCTGTGTCCAGTTCTGGGCTCCTCAGTTCAAGAAGGACAAGGAGCTACTGGAGAGGGCCCAACGCAGGGCCACCAAGATGATGAAGGGCCAGGAGCACCTTCCATATGAGGAAAGGCTGAGAGAGCTGGGTCTGTTCAGCTTGGAGAAGAGGAGGCTGAGGGGGGATCTTATCAATGCTTATCAGTATCTAAAGGGTGGGTGTCAGGAAGATGGAGCCAGGCTCCTTTCAATGACTAGGGGCAATGACCATGAACTGGAAAACAGAAGGTGTAACCTGAACATGAGGAAACACTTCTTCCCTGTGAGGGTGTCAGAGCACTGGAACAGGCTGCCCAGAGAGGTGGTGGGATCTCCTTCTCTGGAGCCTTTCCAAAGCTGCCTGGACTTGTGCCTGTATGATCTGCTCTAGGTGATCCTGCTCTGGCAGGGGAGTTGGACTAGATGATCTCCAGAAGGCCCCTCCTACCACTACCACTCTGTGAAATTAAGTTGTGAAAAATCTCCAAATTACAGACCAGTGAATTCAGTTTATAAAGTGTTGCCATCACTGCATGCAATCTTGCAAGCTGTTAGCTAATCTGTTGAACCTTTCACATGTACTTCAGAATGTAGTAGAGAATGGGCATCTTATTCTAAAGGATTGAGAACACAAATTATTTATTTCAATTTTTATATTAAGACCAATATCTTGGTCTAACAAGTTATGATAGGTACAACCTGCAACAGCATGTTTTAGATAAAAGTGCAAAAATTTGTTTCTGATACTCATGTCAATCCACTAACATATTAGAAAATGCAGACTTTATCATGAAGAAACAATGAGATAAGGGTACTACCTGTCATGTCTTAAAATCCATACTCAGCTCAAGATCCCAAAACAGTGAAAAGGGTTTATCAATTACTCTCAAACACACATGACAATTTCATTTTTCCAGTTATCTTGTAGTTAAAAATAGATTTTCCAGTTATATAAATATACACAGTCAGAGGTACAATGGTAAAATGAAAGTGAATTTTAGGTGAGGTTATGACAGTGTCCATCGGTGACCTAATGAGCTGATAGCTTTCAGTATGCCAAAGAAAAAGGCAGTTATCTCCTTGACAAGCTTGATATCTCTATTGCAGTTATGGAAAAAGGCATGGCTGGAGGTACTTCTGACATGCAGTATATAATTTCTGTCTGTTCTGTGCTGGGAAGTGTTGCTTTAGGAAAGGCTGTTACAGGAATTTCTGTGTAAATTGTTCTGCAGATATCATTCGAAACCTAACATAACAGTAATGCAAGTATTCTCAGAATAAGCAACTGCTTCTTATAGTCTCAGAATTGGTGAAGTCCTGAAGATCTTGATGGAAATTTTTGAGTCTTGTAAAAATTTCAGGGTTTTAGAAAGTGCCCAATTCTCAACAGAGTGGAGCTAACAACCAGCTTCGATATGTCCCTCTGCCCGCACCCCCCTCCCCCAAAAAAACCCAAACCAAAAACCCAGAGCGCAAAAATACCCAGCTGGATTTTGGGAGACTGACATTTAAATACCTCTTCTTATTCTTAGCAGAGAGTGAATTGCATTTGTAGGTTATGCTTTACAGTTAATGTGGGGCTATTGAATTTTTTCTGAAATTTATCTTTCTTTTTTTGGGCAGAAATTCCATCCTGGGTAAAACATGCACTTTTTTTGTGAAAAATGTTGACTTTCACAAATGAGTATTTTATATCTGAAAAAAACATTATTAGGAAATTTCAGATTCTATATTTTTATGGCTGTCAGTCAGTAAAAGAAAAACTTTTTTTCTACCTGTATAACCGAATAACTATCTTCTACAGACTCCAGAATTTCTAATAATCTTAAATACCAGCACATAAAAAGAGTTTTGAAAAACTTTCAAAGATGTAAAACTTCTAAATAGAAGATTGAACAAGGGGTAGCTCCTCTCTCTCTTAGTTTGCCTGAACATACGTTTTGATAAAGTAAGCAATTTTAACAAAGACCAGTTCAGTGAGGGCATTTGTTTGCTTTATCACAGAATGGTCAGGGTTGGAAGGGACCTCTGGAGATCATCTAGTCCAACCCCCATGCCAAAGCAGGTTTGTCTAGAGCAGATTGCACAGGAAGGCATCGAGGTGGGTCTTGAATATCTCCAGAGAAGGAGACCCCACAACCTCTCTGGGCAGCCTGTTCCCTCTGGCACCATCAGAATAAAGAATTTTTTCCTCAAGCACAGGTGAAGCTTCCTGCACTCCAGTTTGTGCCTGTTACCCCTTGTCCTGTCACTGGGCACCAGTGGAAAGAGTCTGGACACATCCTCTTGACACCCGCCCTTTAGATATTGATAAACATTGATGAGATCCCCTCTCAGTCTTCTCCAGGCTAAACAGACCCAGGTCTCAGCCTTTCCTCATAAGAGAGATGTTCCAGACCTCTAATCATCTTTGTAGCCCTCCTCTGGACCCTCTCTAGTAGTTCCCTGTGTTTCTTGAACTGGGGAGCCCAGAACTGGACACTACTCCAGATGTGGCCTCTCCAGGGCACAGTAGAGAGGTAGGATGACCTCCTTCAACCTGCTGGCCCCACTCTTCTTAATGCACCCCAGGATACCATTGGCCTTCCTGGCCATGAGCTCACATTATTGGCTCTTGGTTAAGTTGCTGTTCACCAGCACCCCAGATCCTTCTCTGCAGAGGCTGCTTTCCAGCAGGTCAACCCCCAGCCTGTACTGGTACCTGGGGTTATTCCTCCCCAGGTGCAGGACTCTGCACTTGCCCTTGTTGAACCTCATTAGGTTCCTCTCCACCCAGCTCTCCAGCCTGTCCAGGTCTCACTGAACGGCAGCACAGCCTTCTGGCGTATCAGCCACTCCTCCCAGTTTGGTATCATCAGCATTATTATCGATTGATCGAGGGGTGCAGGTTAAGGAATATGGTAAGTAAGTGTAGAGCACTCCTGTGTGCCAGTAATAGAACTTTTTCTTGGTCTTAATCTTCTACTCTGTAGCGTAGATTATTTTACTATTCAGCTCCTAACATATTTACTTTACAAATTTTATCAGTACCCACACACATACATAGTCATATTTTCTTTGGAATAAAACAGTACACTCCAAATGTATGAAACTCTGTAGTTTTCATTCCATTCTATTTTTCGTGGATAGTGTGCTTTGAATATTTCTCGGCAAAGGGGCAAACAGGGCCTGATGTAGAGAGATATAAATACAGGGCTGTCTGCAATGTCAGAGAGATGGGTGGTGCAGAATCCTGTGTGATCATAACAATATTATCAGTTTAAAGCAAGCAGTCCGCACACCTTAATCTTGACAGCCATGCCAGGATATTTTCCTAATTATGATGTAAAGTAATTGTGAGATAAGGTAGGTTTAGCTATGTCCCATTAGGAAGCTGCTAGATCAGCTTGACTGCACTGTCTCTTGAACTAAGTGTTTTATGTATAACCTAAAAATCCCGACAGTTATTCCCTATGTTTGACATGACGGCCAACCAGGAACACCACATTTGTCTAACTATTACAAAATGAAAGTAATATCTGTAAAGAGAACGGTGCAGTTGCTATGGAAAACTGAACTTCAATTTAAAAGCCTAAATCTTCATCTTGTCAGTTCCCAGGAAGCATGGCTATTTGCAAAAATATAGACAGATATGGAAAGTTTACTTAAATATTTAAAGCAGAACTATATTTCTAAATTACTGCCAGTTTTTCATCTTTTAAGAAGCAATGAACTTCTGGGACACCTTAACATTTACTGTTAAGACTTACTTATGCAACTCCAGGATTCCTAGAGGTAGCAACTCTAGTAACTTTGCCACAGGTTTTCCTGTGGAAGAGAAATTGCCCTCCAAAATGTCTTTTATTTAGAAGGAGGGAAGAGAAAGTGGACTCCTGAGTATACTTTTAGGACATAAACTGTATATAATACTGTTTCTTTATCAGTATAGTCTGTGATAGGAATATTTAGAGTTTGGCGTTGGATGCATCAGTTAGTAGGGTTATGTATTTCTTGTTGACTTCCAGATCATCATCATGTCTGATCATCATGTCTACCTGTACTTCTTTTTATATAATATTAAAAAGTATTTTTTAATGGGAAGGAGTTTTGTATTGCATTTGTATTATAGAAGCAGGTTAAAGTTATTCTATACAAAGTCTAATATTGAAAATTATTGTAATGCAATTAGGTTTACAATTCCAAAGACAATTCTGGATACATAGAGACAAATGAGGAAACTAATTAAGGAGCTAACTCAGTTTTCACATAGGGATCATGTCTATTCCTAAAAAATTTCTGTACTGATACTCTCTGGAGAGAGACTGAATTACTTTGTTGTCTCTTTCTGAAGAATTTTAGTATTGAGAAATTTATTGGGTGTTATTTATTTTCATTTTGACATATTCTTCCAGTTTGAACTCCTGGTTTCAGCTGCCACTAAATATTTTCTTAGATTTTAAGCTCAGTGCAAGTGTTAGTAGGTTTTTTTTTAACTGTTGAGGTGCAGAGGAGGGAGTATTTCCCTCCCTTGGCTCTTTAATAAATACAGAAATAGAAAGAGCATTTTTTTTAACTAAACACTATTGGCTAAAGTATTTTAACAAGTTGGACCTAAGAAATGGTGTCACCTTGACTTCCCTAACAACTTTACCTCTCAGTGTATTCAGTGGAAGTAAACTTCAAATTAGACTGGTTAAACAGAGTTGGCTAATGCAACTTGGTGTTGAAGTTCACCAAAATTAGAAATAGGAGGACTTGTGTCATCATCTGATTTATACGTTACATGGAGGAAACCTGTTATCTTGTTTGGTGATGTTTGATGATTAGTGATACAGACATACTAAGAGACAGAATTATTTTCCAGGGAGGACTGCCCTTAGCCAGGAAAACTTTGGCATACAGTATAACTGGAACATGAATAGCCAGAGTAAGATTGTTACAATATCTGTGGTGCTTTCCTATTGTTTCTAAACTTCGGTGAAAAATAATTCTTTTTTTCCCTTCTTAATTTAGTGGATTAAATGATGAGTTTGTTTAATTAAATGGGGTTAACATGGAGAGCTACATTACCCATTAAAAAAATTATTCTGTTAAACTCTTTTTGCAGTGTTGTCACTTCTGCAGTAAGCTGAAGTTTTATTGGTAATTTCAGGAACACACCACCCACATGCTGAAGCAGCTACTGAAAAGTGCAATATGTATTCTGCCTAGAAAGAATCAGCAGGTGATGATTATACCCTGCTGAACAGTGATGGCAAATAAGTATATTGAAAAAAAAAAAAAATTGTGGCTTATTTTAGTGCTCTGCTGCATTTTCTGATTGTGTTTTAAGGAATGAAGCTGAGTGTTTTGTTCTTGTATATAGTAGGTAGCTTCTTAATTTCCAATGTAAATTTCCAGTTGCCCATGACTTCAGATTTATTCTGGCAGATGCGCTTTTTACTGTGCAAATTGTACAATCTAGACACCACTACGTGGGTATTTAATGTAACCGGAGATGGTGTAATCTATTTAACCTTTGGTATTGTCAGAACTGACTAGACAAGACCGGGAGCAACCTCATGGTTAAGATAGCTTTGCTTTGACTCAAAGTTTGGACAAGATGATTTCCAGAGATCTCTTTCATATAAACATCTACATTCTAGAATTCTGTAGAGTTCTAAATATGTAACCTCAGTTGAGTTAATATCTTAAAAAAAATTAGGACTGACTCCATTTTCTTCAGTTTGTAAATTACTGTTTGTGAAACAGTGGCTAACCCTGTCCACCAGTGTGTAAATCTGAGCACGTCTGGTCTGTGTTGTCTCTTGGTGTGATAATGAAACAGCAAAATTAAATGGGATGAGATAGAGAAAGAAGAGAGGTGTCAAACAATACTGAAATTTTTGCTATATGTCAGAAATCAGCTGAAATATTGATGACCATACTGGTTTTCAAGATGGACTTTAATTGCTATTAAAGATATTCAAATTCATGTAGGAATTAACGTTGAACAGTATCACATTCCTAGCTGAAATGTGGCACAGTGATCAACTGGCAAGATCTTAAATACTACGACTGTGTTTTGTTGTGCTATTTTGTGGTTTGCAATTTAGTGTTAACCAAAAGACACTTTCAGGGAATGTTTTTGCTTTCAGTACTGCCTGACAAATTATGGGAAAATAAGAAAAAAATCAATTTGAATTGTACAACGAATGGATAGCAATAATGCATAGCAAATAGTTTTGTACATGAAAGAAGCTTTGTATTAAAAACTTCATATTTGAACTTCAGCTGCTTCATAACAGAAATATTAAAGCAGTGTGTTGAAACTTGAGAACTTAAGTAAAAGTTCCTGTTTAGTCTGACCAAATTTGGTTTACTCTTCAGTATTATATTTTGTGGGAGTAAAGCCATCATAGATACTTTGTAGTTGTTATTTCTGTGATAATAAAAGGAAAAAAAGTGTTTAGGGGTAAAAAGGCTGGTACTTGAGATATTTGGAGTTAAACGATCAGTTGGATGGCAATATCTGGGCACTGCTATTACTACATGGATTTACTACATGGAGTAGCTCTTAAGTCATGCTGTGGAAAGGTTGCAGGTCTATGAAGGGTTGTTTAAAGGCACTTGACATTTTGGGACTTCTTTGAGCCTAGAAACCTTTTATTCTGTTTTGTTGTTTTGGGTTTTTTTGATTGTGGTACAAATATATTTGATAACCACTATTGTGGTTTAGTCCTGTTGGGCAATTAGGTCTACCACTCCACACCCCCTCAGCCCCCACTCCCAGTGAGGAAGAAGAACTTCTAACCAACACCCCCACACACTTACCAGAGCAATTTCCTTGTCTGCTCATCACCTGCCTTGAGGTTGACAGGAACCTCTGGGGCCACCCCCCTCACCCCCACCTTCCAGGTCCAGCCTTTGCAAGCTTCCCCCCAGCCCGCTCCCAGTGCTGCAGGTACGGGGGTGACAGTGACCATTCAGCTTGATGTATTATGGAATGAAACAAAATCTTATAGACTGGCCCCAGGAGAGCAGCTCATCACTGCCTGGGACCAGGACAACCACTAACAAGCTAATACTGGAAACTGTGAGGGACACTTTTTTTAATTTTTTTTGGTGGTATGGAAATTCATGGCTTCATAAAATAAGTCCCTGGAGAAGTCTGTAAAACTGATAGAACCTGATTTCTTTCTGAAGAAAAGACCTTACTCTGAGGGCTGGGCATTTCAAAAGAACAACTCTGTAGTCTGTAACCGTGAATCCCCTCTTGCTGTGCAAAAGAAATTGCATGCCTTGGGTTTAATGTCGTGCTGTATTTCACTGGAAACTTTTATTACCAGTACCCATTATACTGGGTCTAAAAATGTGATAGACCCTGATTCAACAAATTACTTAAGCCTACTTAAACATAAGCATTAATGTGCTTAATCCTGTTTGGGCTGCCATACAGAAAAAACTTTATCAGGAGACACGTGTTCACAAAAATCCAAACCCAGTCTAAGGCTGAGAGTTTCTTAAAATCTGAAACTGATTTTATGATTTATGAAGGAGAGTCCATGAGTGCATGTTTCCATGATAAGATATTTTGGATTTGTTTATTGGTTGAAAATTTGATCTGTCGATTCTAGTCAAATATATCTTTTCACTTTAAGGTCTCTCAGAAAGACAATTCAGCTAGGAAATGAAGAACATCATGGTTTATATTTTTCTGCCTGTAATAGTGTTAATCACTTATATTACTGTAAAATGCAAATGCTCTATTCATTTTCCAGAAGCAATAAGCAGTCCTGATCGATAAAATCTTACAGTGATAAATAGAAATAACAGTAATACTACTAATAATATAGGGAAGAGTTGTGTTACTTTGGAAAAAGAGGGAGATACTTTTTATAAAATGGTATGTCTCTCTCTATAACCAGAACTGTCCACCAGGCATTTTGCAGTTTTTCAACATAAAGGATATAAGTGTGAAGACATTGAGGTAAATTAATACATTGACAGGATCACTTTGTATTATTTTTGGAGGTGCTATAGTATTGTAGCATCCTAATTTTTAATTCACAACATCTTATAATGTGAAAAAGAAGAGAGAAAATCTTTAGGCAATGTCAAGTCCCATTTAATTCTGCCTGATTTTGAGTTTAGCAAAACTGAGTCCATAATTCAGTGTTTTAGCCTAGCTAATTGTCTAGGTATTTACAACTCACTAGCTTTGTCCCTAATCAGCTTTTATGTTTAGGAGATACTTAAGTTCTATATACACAGAAAGCTTTTTAAGTAAACTGTTGTAAGCCATTTGTATGTGGACAGGTGCCTAAATTCTGCCTTGTTCAGATTGGTTTTATGGAATTATTATTTTTGCATTGTGTTGAATAAATATTGACAGCAGAAAGTTAATTCAGAAACCCATCTGGGTGCTTGTGCTCCTTGTATCAATGTGAAAGTGTGGACATCTCTGAAGATGTTCAATTGATTGCTCTTTCATGTGGAACAGGAAGCCATGGGAAGCCAGCCAGCCTGAGCCGTGAAGTAGAGGGATATGTTTGACTACATGCCTAGCTTTTGAGCTGAATTTGTTTGCAAATTAAACACCAGGGCACTTGCAGAAGGTACACAGCTGACAGAGCAGAAGGCCTTCCTTCACTCCTCTCTGCCCACTTCCAAAGTGGACAGATTGAGTTTATTGGTTTTTGTTTTATTTGAATGTAATAATGTTCTATTGTAAAATGCATGGACAGTTTTTGAGCTGTCTCTTAAGTATAGCTATCTTAACATCTCTCTCCTAAGGATAATTATTTCTTATCAGGACTGTATGGCCAAAGAAGAACTGCAGACACTCCACAGTTTGGATTGTAAGTGGCTAGAATCTCATTTTCAGCCCAGAAAGAAAGATCCGCTGCCAAGTGCTTCCTTTTGTCTGGCTAAACTGTTCCACATGACATGCAGGCTTTCTGAGTAGCAGGTTTCTTTTTCTGACCAACTCTGTTTCTTCATTGTGAAATTATGAAAGGATCTTGAGTTTGCCTATTATTTGAGTGCATGTTAACTTTAAGCATTTCTATTGCTTTTTTGAAGCTGGGTTACTCATTTGTTGAACTATAAGAAATTAGTTGAAACAGAACCTAGAGCAATAGAATCAATAGGCAAAGAGTTTTGTGTACTTTTTACCAACTTGTTTGTGTGAAACACTGACATAGTTTGTTCGCATATGGAGGGAGGTCACACAGCATTAATAGAGAATGTCTGTAGTAGAAGTATAGTCACACAGCTAGTGTGACTGCAAATCTTGGGCAAGATTCCTGAATTCTGACCAAATAGACGTATGATTCTATAGTAGCTGTTCTGTAACAGGAATCTTGCAGTGAACCTGTAGAAAGTTTTTCAGGTTCGATTTTCATTGAAAATGTGACACTGGTTTTCTTATATGCCTTATTCACATTTTATATTATCTCCATGTTCTCAGTATCTATTGTGCAATAAATAAGGCTGAGTGTTTGCAATATATAAGTAGATTATCATACCATAGAAATCATTATGGTAACAATTAAAGTAGTAGAGCTTTGACATAAAACAATGGGATTCTTTAAATAAAGAACCATGAGGAAGTTGCATGTTTATTAGCTGAATATTTCTCCTTCAGTGAAAGGTAGGGAATTAGATAACTGTGCTGATGTATTGTCCTTACATTTCAGACTTAGCTAATTGAGTTCAACATGGCCAAGTCAGTCTTCATAAAATTACCGAGTACGTGGGCAGTATGATTTAATAGAGCGCTGGATGATGGAACCTTTTGTATCCATGTTATGAATGTTAGTGGGTTTTGGCACTTTTTTGGCCAGGAAACAGTGGAGTTCATAGGGCTTCATTCAGAGCTATGGTTCTGAACTATGTTTGAATCAGGAAAGCATCAGGTTCTTTAGGAACATAGGAGATATCGACAACATTGTATTAATATTGGTCCACTACTATTGTGCATATTTTCCTGTTGTAATGGAATAATTTATTTTACAGTTTTTAAATATTGATTCTAACTTACAGTATGAATTTACATTCCCTCTGTCTCTTACTGTTAAGTTCAGTTTTCATGCTGCTGAAGTACCATGCTTACTGTAGACAAAGGTTATTTGGTCCTCTGTCATTAAAAAGCACTAAGTTTTATAAACTTTGTATGTATCCTGGGACCTTTAAAAAACCATTTACAAATGTTCTTCTGTTGATTTTGTATCTCATTTTGCAAATGCATACTAGGTAAATGTATGATTCACAACAAAGTTGTTCATTTTTGATAATATAACTTTCAATAACTTTAGTATTTGGAAAAACATCTTGTTCTTTATGTTTTACTGTGGGAGCATGCGTAGGAGGGGTTTCTTTTGAGTCGTGGCTTACACTATTGCAATAACAACCATAATTAAATTTTTATTTCTTCATCATCAAACTGGAAAACTTTTAAACATTGGAGATTCCTCTTCCTGAAATAACATGTTTATTTGCAGCTTCTATGAAATCCATTGTGTACGATATCAAGTAATTGGTTTCTATTGTGCAAATGTGTGAATGCGTGACTTTCAGCATAAGGTGCATGGACAGATGCAGAATATTTTCTAAAAATACATAGATTATTAGTAACAGACAATGGATTAACCACACTTTGGGGTAATACTTTCTTTTCAAAGAAAATTTTGTCCATAATGTCTTATTTTAGTGATCTTATCTGCTCTCCAATCAAGTCAATTTACAGTTCTAGGATTCTTTTCTGCTTTATGTTAATAGAGAAAATTACTATTCACACAGATGACATGTTTTGCTTCCAGATCTACTTAGGTGTATTCAATTCCTCTCTCCCCTCCATGGCAACCCATATATTTTTTAATTTACTGCCCTAGTAATTGGTAGGAATGAAGCTATAAAATGTGAGAGAATTTCAGCCTGTCTGCTTAACATAGTGGGCTAATTTTTTTATGCATTTAATGTCTGGTAAATACTGAGTCCACTTTATGGTTTCTCAATATCTAATATTTTCTATAATTCTGCCCTTTATAATATGAGTTATTTTTATTTCATGCTTGCTGCTTCTATTGGAAACCTAAGATTGATAGGGTTCAGTAGAGTAGTAGACAAAACTTGTTTAAGGGCTGAACCCAGCCTCTGGGTCTTTCAGCTGAGGAGAAGCAGCATGAATGGTTCACTGCCTTGTGGTCCAAAACAGAACTATAAATTCTCACTCTCTTTTTCACACCTACTCTCAGGAACATTCAAAAATGCTAACCCAAAGTGGAAAATTGCAAAGTGATTTACTGGTGACTTAAAAAAATTAAAAAATTTTATTGTGATGCTCAAAATGCATCTGTCAGTTGTTAGTCACATACTATCGGGATTCCTGTAAGTCAGGAGATCTACCACTCTGTAGAAGTGAAAAAGCTGTTGTGATCCTATTCTTATTTGTAAGATAAAAACTTTTTTTTTTTTTTAGTGAAGAGGTCTGATTATGTCACAAACTTATATTGTGTAAAATATCCCTTCATAACCACCTTCAAATCTTTGGGCTGTTACCAAATGAAGTCCAGAGCCTGACAAAGTTAAAAATTATTTGTAAGTCTCTGGGAAAGTGGAAAAATTTCTAGTCTAGGTGATCCTGCTCTGGCAGGAGGTTGGACTAGATGATCTCTAGAGATCCCTTGCAACCCCTACCACTCCCTGAATCTGTTGAAACGGTTTGTTTCTTCTGACTGCACTAGATACCAGAAGAGCTTTCCTCCTGTTGTTCTGTGTGTTTTGAACTTTGAAGCTGACATTCTTGAAACTGTGACACTCTTCTGAGCCTCTTCATTCACCTTCTGAGACATCTTCTGGCCCAAACTTCTTACTTTCTAATCAGTTATTTTCTCTTACTAGAGAAAGTGTTGTATCAAAATAAATGTTTCTATGGGCTTTCCTTCATATATGACGTTCTGTCTGTGAAATCAGAGCTGCATACTTGGACATGATTGTTTAGTTGTTTTATTATCACACTTCGTAATGAATAAGCTCTTTTATTTCATTCTAATTTAGTTTACCAAAATTGGCCCATATATTGAGCTAACTGCTTTTTGTGTGTGTGCTTAAAACCTAGGTATTACAGCATAAGCAACTTGCAGAGAAGTATTGTTTCCATGGAGCTGAGATTTCAGCTCATTCTATCTTTTTAATATAATAGCCTTTATGTTCAGTAGGTATTTTCCTATAGCTTGATATTCAAAGTAGACTGGTTTATTTTGTTTAAAGTTGTTCGTGAAAACAGCAGAAAGAATGGGAGGATATTTAACCTGGAAATTACTTTCTAGTTTTAATTGCATTTTGTTCAGCTAAACTAAGAACCATTTATTAAACCAGGTATTGTATTATGCTACACTGCCACACACACCCATTAGCATTTGCATAAACCACATTATGTAGGCTTGCAGTCTATGCTTTATCACAGTGAGTTATTTATTAGAGGAAGCATCTGCTCTTTTTCATGGCCTGAATGTTGTGTGCACGGGAAAACTTGTAACATGACTACAACAATCTAACTTCATTTGAAATTCTGAATATCTGCCAGATAGAATTATGAAAACTCTGCATAAAATATAGCGATATGTTTCTGCTGCTGAGGTTAACACTGCATTCATTATGCTCACAATTTACCCATATTTTCAGACATTTGTATTATAGGCTGCATTAGTGAGTTTTGTATTGTAAAGCTTTGTAGGAACCTTTAGCTTTCAGGGATAGACACTTGTAGAATTTTCATAGAAAATTTTAGATTCTAACCAAGATGTGTGAGAATGTGTTTAAAAAGGAGAGGATAAACCTGCATTTGGGGTGCTGTGTAAATAATGTTCAAATTTCCTCAAACACAAATTTTGAAAAAGCAGATCTGACTTTTTGGAATGGTTTCTGAAAAATTACGTACTTTCTTTACATTTCTAACAAAATAAACATACTGGACAACAAATCTAGCTTGTGTTTTAAAATTAGCATTTTTCTCAGCTCTGTGGAAGGTTTACTGAAACTTAAACTCAAAGGATGTTGTGAGTGCTGGAGGGGAAGAATTATTTCCGATAACTCTCTATATGTACTATTCCAACAACAGCGAATCCACTGTTTCAGATGCTTGGTGAGATCATTCTCGTAAAAGAGAATACCTTTTAAAAATCTATATTATAAATACTTTGTGCAGACCAGAGTAGATCCTCCAGTGTCATTACCCTTAAATGAGATTATTGGGGATTTTCCAGATTCTGTAATATATCATGAAATGAATCTTATTATCTGTTCTATGACAAATTACATATTCAAGTGTTTCTAGCTGTCATAACAATGAACATTTATCATAGTTTGACTCATGAAAAATTATTCCAATTACATGATACTATAAAGATTACTTTGGTTAAATTATTAGTAACAGATAAAACTGTTTTTACTAGCCATAAAATTATAGTAATATTCCTGATATCTTTCAATAGAGAGACAGTAAAAATAAATATTTCACCTTCTAATTGTGGTTTTTGGTTATGATTACACAGGTAATACTTCCAATTGTTTTTAGAATTATAGAATAATTGATATGTTTGGGTTGGAAAAGACCTTTAAGATCCAGTGCACCTGTTAATCTGGCATTTCCAAGTCCACCGCGAAACCATGTCTCCATTTCCTTCAGCTTCTCCTCACTGCTCTAGACCCTTCCCCAGCTTTGTTGCCCTTCTCTGGACACGCTCCACCCCTCACTGTCTTTCTTGTAGTGAGGGGCCCAAAACTGAACACAGGATTTGAGGTATGGCCTCACCAGGGCCAAGTACATGTGGACAATCACTTCCCTAGTCCTGCTGGATGCACTGTTTCATAGTAGTATCATAGTAGTCTCCTAAAGAACAACTAGGCAGAATTTATCCCAGTATGATGGAAGAAGAGCCATCTTTGTATATATTGCTAGTATCTCCATCCTTGAACATACATCATTTATGTAGATTCTTATAAGGAATGCCGCAGTAGCTAGAAGGCAGAAGCAAGGGTAGCTAGAAGCTTGGCAGAAATGTGGAGAAAAGGCCTGTCTGCATCATGTAGCTTTTGATTTACTCATGTTAGGGAATATTGTTTCACACTTGTATATAACCATTTGCAATTGCCATGTAGATATTATAGAAGCAAATTCATTCCCACTGATAAACAATCACATCCTCAACCCTTCCCCTGCCTTTCTGTTTTGTAGTCCTGTTTAGGTTTCAGATTACACATGATAGGTATATCCTCATATATGCTCAGAGACCCATCTGGCTGGAGACCTCTGAATAAGGGCCATGGTGTGTCCCTGGCGTGTGTTCTGCAACTTCAATCTCATGTTGCTGTTACTTTCTACAAGGCAAAAATCTAATTTATATTTTATCAGTATGGGCAACTGTTCTTTAATGCTTTCCCACTGAGTCACTCACTCTCACTCTTTCCGTATTTTTGATCACTTCTATTGTATATGTATTTGTATCACTTTTATGAAGTTGTGATTTCAAATAAGATCTAATTCTGGCTTGATAGTGTTGGTCAGTTAGATGTGTAATCTTCAACTTTTTGGAATAGATTACAGAAATTCCAGATTAAATAGTCTCTAATTTTAAAAAACTAAACTCAGATTACTTTGTTTTCGAGATGAAAGATTATTCACTTATAATGGAAGAGTATTTCTTTAGAAGGTTTTATTATGCAGATGCAACTATCTAGGGCATGTAGGATTGCTGTTCATTGCAGTGGGTGAGGTGAGACAACAGAACTGATATTGTTGAGAAGAATGCTGAAGAGCTTTTAATCTTAGAGAAAAACATACCCACATTGCTTGACGCCTGATACTTGAGGACAGTTATGTCATCTGCTAACGTCTAACTTTAATTCGGTTAGAGCTTATAAATTTCTGGAATATGCTCAGGTCCTGCAAAGCAGAGAACACATTGCAGCCACCAGGAAAGTTTACATTGCTTTTCTCCAGCATTGACAAGTTTATCTTTTTTGATACATATGCATTTTTTAATTAAGGCTTCACTTGATCAGTTGATAGGATTACAGACTTTTTTAAGTATCAACAATTCTTTTTTTGATTCTGACTTTTCTAAGTTCTGCTTGACATACTATTATCAGGTTTCCTTTATTAGGGAGAGATTTAGGAAGAATTTACTTGTCAGTAATTTACATTCTAACAATTTTCTCAGTAACCCTAGCATTTTTATTTATTCTTCTCTGACATTTATATTCTTGCAATGTTAATTACAGAATGTTGAATAACATTCAGAAAATCAAATTGAATGTTAAGAGCAATTAGGAAAGGAATAGAGCATGAAAGAGGGAACATCATTATGTCAGTATGAATACTTGGTGAGTCCTTATCTCAAATGCCATGTGAAAATCTGATCTATCTCCCATCACTAAAGACTGAGAGGGAGAGGGATGACAGGGATGGTCAAAAGCCTGGAACAGATGAGTGAGGAGATTAGAATTTCTCATTGCCTAAAGGACAGGACAAGGGAAGGTTGATAGAGGTCTGTGAAATCACAGGGAGGGGAGAGGATAAGTGAAGAACAATCATTTATTGCCTTCTAAAGTAAAACAATTAGGGATGTCAAACAGTGAGATAGCTAAAAATGAAAGGGGTGCATGCAAACTGTAAAAAAATGGCGTGCTCAAAAGGCAACTTGAGAAGGTAATTTTAGAAAGTTTGGTGGACATGCAAACCAAAGCAAGTCCCTTTTAAAAGTGTGGGACCCTCACAGGGTTGCAGGAGAGGTTCTACTATATATTTGTCCTGGTCTTCTGCTGGCCTCACTGTTCTCTAGGCCACCACTGTCAGCTTCCTTTGTAGACAGAATATTGGTGATCTGATATCTATTCTTATATTTCACACTTCACTTTTAATTTTTTTTTAATGTAGAAGAATTCAGGAGCTGAGCAGGGTTTACTTCAGGTTGCGGTGACAATCTTAAGGCTGCAATATTTCTTCATGGGCTTCTCTAGGCAGATTTGCTATTACTAGGCTTTTCTCAGTCTGACTTACTCTTAGAGAAACTTGCATGTAAAAGACTGAAATGTACTGTTTTAGTAATTGCTTGGGTAAATAAATATTTGCCTTTGTCTTTTTAGAGCACTCTTAGATGGACAAGGTAGAAATTCCTTTTTTTTCCTGGTAGAGAGGAATCCTCTTGTCCTGCAGTTGCACTTCAGGCACTTCAATGCCTCCACATTACACGGACCAGTCTAGGGAGAAATATTATCTACATTTATAGTTAGAAAAGGGCAGGACTGTAACACACAGTTAACAGAGCTGTTATTCATAAATTGCAAGGTTTTTTTAAGTATTCTCTAATTTAAAACTAACTTTTTAACTAATGTACATTTATTCTAGTAATAAAACTGTGTATTTGTAAACTTGATTCCAGTTTCACTCTTCCTAATATCCATGCTTCATTTTATGGAAGTGTTATTTACAGGATTTTTTAAAGAAGCATGCTTCCCCCCCTCCCCCCTCCAAGATGTGGGCTGCAGATGTAATTTTCTATTAACTTCATTTCAGAAATAAGATGGCTTAAGTTTAAGAAGTTGTATTTGGAGCTGCAGTAAGCTTACTTATAAACCTTTTCCAATTCCTTGTTCTGTTTTTAGAGCCCACTAGCTGAAACTAGTTACCAGTAAGACTGCTAATGCAGAGAGCTCATACTCTGACTAGACAGAAAACATGAAAGGGTAAAAGAGGTAGAGACACAATCATATTCCTCTTTTAAGCATGTTTTTTGAACACTGGCCACTAATCTTGTGTTGTTCGCTAGTACATACTAATTTTCTTTTACAAAAACATCTTAATATTCTTTTTATTTTGTATGTTTTTTCCCCCTGTGAATTGTTTCTAGTTTTCATTTTCAAGTTCTTTATTCAGTGGTGGTTTAACCTAGGATTTAAAATTTGCTTCTACTGAAGTCATCAAGTAGAATTTTGAAGTGAAGCTCCTGCAGCTGCCATCTCAACCCTATCCTTCAAGAGGCTTGAATTATTACCAGATTATGAACCGTCATAAAAATCAGGTCACAACATAATAAGCACGAAAACCAGCAAAATTCTGGTAGTGTAATGATCCACTGACAGTATAAAGAATTTACCTAGAAAAGGGACTGTTACCTACAGTCACAGTTTACCTTAGGTAATATGAGTTCTTGTTGAAGAAATTGTTATTCCACATCCTGTTCTAGTCACCACGTTCTTCAATCCTTTTGTGAGTAGTGCTATGATAATATCTAAATGTCAGGGTGCTTTCCGGCTCTTTGAATTTTTTATTTCATATTTGATTTGTGTTTAGTGCTTGACTTTCCCAGACATCCATATGTCCAACGTATGAAAGATGTGAAAATATGTCTTTGCCCATGGAATTGCTTACTGCTGGGATTTAAAAAGAATAAACTGCAAATCAAGAAAGTCTGGTGAAACTGTATAGTATGTTCTTATTCATATTCTAAAGCACAGACAGTCTGCTTGATTGGACAGTTTAATGCACCAGCAAAAAATCTAATTCCTTTTTCCCCTCTCTCAACGTTTGCTAGTGATGGGAATTCACTATATGTATTGCCATTAAGAAACCTTGCACCATCATTGCTCTTCACTCAATATAGAGCATTCATCTTCATTCACAACCTGGGATTCTGCCATCAGAATGTAGGTGGCATATCTTTAGCTTTCTTATACGTAATATAAACATATTGTAAAACCATCCCAAAAGAGAAAGTAATTGCAGTGGTTAATGTATTTGTCACTTTCATGAGATATAATTAAAAAAATTGAATAAGAGACATCCCTGGAATTAAAACCTAGCAAAGCAGGTATGGCAAGAGCAGTTATTTTAGAGCTTTTTCTAAATGCAAAGTTACATAGCAAATATATACAAACAGAAAGATATTTCTATAACTATGCAAGAACTATATTACACAAAAATTTCAAGAAACAAGAAATTTTCTCTTCTAGCATGCAAGTAATTCATCCAGTCTGTTACAATTTGGATTTCAGCAGAGTGTGGTATTTAATTTGCCGAATTTCAAACCCTGTTAGCCAGTGTTATTGAACCTGTTTCTTTTCCTGTGTCATCTGAGAAATATCTTTCTTACCTACTTAATTTTTTGCATTTCAGGAATCTTATTCAAAGAAGAGAGGTTATGCATTGGAAGCAATATCCTCTGTACCTCTGGATGCACTTCCTTCCGAAAATGACAGCAATCTTTGTGATTCGATAGATATAGCAGTGACCAAAAAACCTTGTTCCCTAGAGATAGCAAGAGTTTCTTCCTCAAGACCAGGTAAATCACTAAATAATCTTTTACATAGTCTTTGGTGTAACTGTAAAGTTATAGAATGTATACAGTAACATATAGAAGGTATAGGTTTATATTTTTAAGAATACTCTGTTTACTTATCACAGCAGCATTATAGTATTCCATTAGCTACTGTAAGAGCTTAATATCAGAATAAAGATTAATAGGAAAATGCTGTAGAAGGAAATTCAAAGCAGAAGTTGAAATAATTTCCTAGATAAATATAAGAAGATTGCAAAAAGCCAAATTAGAAACTGAATTTCTGTAAGCCCAGCTTTTTGCAGTAATCTAGTTTCCAACCTGTTTCTGTTTTATAATGAAGTACTTGGCAACAACATTATACAACTAATTCAAAATTAATAGTACTCTGTATTTTCATGTTAAATAAAGGAAGATATTCTCAATTTTTGAAAGTGAGAACTGATAGAAATATTAAATGACAGTCTGGCAGGCTGCTGTTTGTATTATACAGGTTTGAAGAGCAGTGAGTTACAATTGTTAAAAAACAATAGTATTATGCTGAGTCAGATGAATCATGTTATCTGTAAGGACTCTGTTTATGTTCTCCAAAATTATATGCTCTCTTCCATTACTCTTGTTTGAACTCTTCATTAGTCACCACCTGGTACAGGAATTTCAGAATATAATCATTTCACTATATGTAATTAGACTGAAAGTCTGCTTTGACAAATGACAGTTTTCAGCAGCACAGACCTATTTGCAATGGGCAATTGACCTTTTGACCCATGCAATCTTGATTGTGAATCATGATTTGGGAAATAGAGAAGAATGAAGTATGACTGTTGACTAACATCATGTTACCTATCTAGTCTGTGTATAGGGATGCACCTTCTTGATTTCACAGCTGAACGAGTATTGGAAGAGTGCCAGAGCTTTATCAGGCACAGTATAAAAGGACCAGTTATCATGATACAGCTTTGAATTCTGCAAGGTGAGGTAGAATGGATCATAATTCCCACCTCTCCATGAAATCTGGGCTAAAGAAGGCTTGAGGGAACCTGCATTAATGAACAGTGACCTAAGAGGTGGCACCAAATAGAATAGCATCTTTATAGTTGCACAGAGTGGACCAGAATCCGACTTGAACATCAGCATGACTACTTGTGTAACTGAAGGTTTACTTTGTTGATGGTTTCTTGGCTCTGATAATCTAAAAGATTAGCAGACTGTGCAGGACAATATTATGGGTTGTCATTCAGTATAGGAAGAAAATGCCAAATTATCCTTGTTTTTCAGACTTCTACTTGATTAATCACCATAAACACACTTATTGCAGTGGGAAGACTGCCATACCCCTACCCCATAAATTGGCCAAGGGAGTTCATTATCTGCCTCTGTAGTAATGAGGCTAAACTACAAGGCTTTCCATTGTAATTAGTATTGAAAACAATGATAGGCTTTTTGCAAGTTAAAATGCCACACTTTGGAAGTGTTCTGTCTGCTGAACACAGGCTTTTTTGCTTAGGCATAGTAAGTCCATTAAGATCAGTATGAAAAACAGATCCTAAAAAAGAAATTCTTAGGTCTTAATCAGGAAATAAAGTTTTGTGTATGGTTAAACATGGTGTGTATCGGAGGCCCAGAGAATAACCAAGGAAGCTGTAGGACATCCATGAGGGCATCCATCATCCTTATATGACCTAACAAGGTCAATGAGTTGACAATACGAATGTACTGTAATTCCTTCTGTTTTGGTTTTCCATATACCACTGTGATCTTTTCCTTGACATTTTATTGGGAAGAACATTTGGCTGTATAGATAAGCAGATTCCAAAGTGTGATTTTATTTTAAGCTATAAATGTAGTAGTTATCTAACTGGCCTGGCTTGTAAGCCATATCTGTAATCATGTTGGCTGTTATCTTATAATACAAATGGCCCAAATTAAATCAACGATGTCACTCACAGTTATAAGGTACTTAAAACTACACATAATTGTATGTGAATGTAAGCCTGTCGCTTCAGTTCATAAAGATTTATTGCTTGAATAAGTTACGTATGATCACAGAGATCATTCATTTAAAACAAATATCTAATTTGCATACATTTTTTTCTTGAATTTCCCTGGTTTTGTATCACTGACACATGCTGACTTTGGGAATACTGTTTCCAATTGCTGTACTGTCATATGTAGAGTTTATTTCAGAGCATGAGGTAGCACTTTGAACATAAAATTGCATCTGTCAGTCTCCTTTCCCTAGATGGTAGGACACTGATTGACTCTCCCCCCTGTCTGGGGCATTACTACCTCTTGGCAGTGTGACTGACTGCACTCAGTGGTTGAAAATTCTCCCTTCCTGTATTGAGAGGAAAGGTCATTCTGGCTGGCCTTTCAAGCTGCAGAGCTGTATGTTGTAACTATTATTTGCCCTGCCAGTAAACTCCTAAGAAGTTGGGAATAGTCACCTTGTCAGTCATCATTCTCTGATCTGCTATGGAAAAAAACAGACAGCTCTGTAGTTCTCCATGTTATTTTTAATTCCCTGGATCTTATTCTTTAACTGGTAGGGAATAGCAGAGCATGAGAACTCTAGTTCCATGCATGAAATGGTAAAGGACTGTAAGATATAAGGGAGAAAATTTGAACAGAAATTAAATAAAAGTAGTTGTAAAGTTTGTTAGTTCTGTTTCTGAAATCCTATATTGTTTTGTGTCTGTTTGCAAAAAATTAAGTTTATATAGGAAGAAGAGCAGTTACATTATTGGTTTATGGTAGCAGTTAAAATTGTTTCTGATTAGGACTGACCTAAGAGTAACAAAGACTCCATGTGTGTCTGAGTTTAAGTTAAGCTTTTCTTTGTTTCTGCAGTAGATTGATAGGACAAGGTTGGCAGTGTTAGCATCTTTGTCTCATTATCTCTGGTTTTCAGCTAACAGTGAAGACCTGATAGGAATATTCTGAAATACTACACTCCAAGACAGATTTTTCTGCTAAGTAAATATAAATTTGTATTTAAAATTTCATAAATCAATTAAAAAAATCATAAAGGAATTGATTCATGAATCAATCTTACTAATCTTTCTGTTGAGCTATTCCAGAACAGTATCGTCATTCCTTAAACTACTCTTTTCTACTAGTCATTTTAATTTTAAGATTACACTTCCATTAAAAAAAAAATCACATAACATATTTAACCTTGAAAAATAACCATAAAATTTCATTGGTTGATAATGCATGCATTAGTATTGCTCTTTTGATCTCAAGGATGTATTTAGATTTTGTGAACTATAGCAACAAATCATCTTGGAAAAGGTGTAAACCCTTTAATAAATGGCTAAAGCTCAGTGCACTGGATATTTGTAATGCTAAAGTAGGCATTGACAAGTATCTTCATGAAGTTAATGTGGTTTTGATCCGTTATCTAGTGTCTACAATATGGGTAGCTGAAGTTTAGGTGCAGCACCAGGCTGCATTTGGGCCTGTGCTGTTGAAGACTCTTACAGACTTAACTTGCATCTTTACTAGCTGGGACATTTTGTACCATACTCCATCCTTGCTCCGTATAATATCACACACTGTATTTAGCGGAAATATTGAATAAAATCTGAGCTACATTACAGAAGAAACTTTAATAAATATATTTTTTTCATTGGAGTTGTGTCCCCATACCCAATAGAGAGATTATCTCTCTTTCAGTCTGTCTCTATAGTTTGTACTACAGAAACTCTCTAGGAGTGAGACCAGGTGGCAGTCTACATGCTGATTTTTTTGTATAATAGTGAATGATGCCCAGTAGTAGTTAAAATATTTTTAGGTCTCAGTGAGTATCATTAGGAATTAGAGAGGACTTTTCAAACATCTTTCATTAATAACGTGGTTTAAAAAAAAAGATCCTCCTTTGGGAAAGTTGATCTGTCCATGCAGTTTAATGAAGGTTTTAAGACAGCATCTCAATAACAGGAGGAAACATGGCTGTCTGTAAACTTCATGAAAATTATCCTTGGCTAAGGAAGTTCTAGTTCAAGGACCTATTTTTTTCCAGTTATATTACTTTACTGTGGCTGCCGTTTGGGGAGACCTTAGTGATCCATCTTCAACTCTGGAAACAGCTCAGCTGTAGCAATGCAACATTCAGTGTGGGCTGAAAAATAAGGTACCTAGGGGCTTCACTTATGCTGAGTTCTCAGCCACCCCCCAGTCAGCAATTCCCAAGTCAGCAATTTTAAAGATAGCTCTGGTACAACTACGCTACCCAGTTACATCTAAGGTACAGCTTCTGTCAAGGGGATAAAAATGTGTTAGATAGATACGTGATATGTTGCCATTAGCCTGTAGTAGGCAAACACAAGGAGAGGAGTTGAAAAAAGGAAGGGATCTTAGCAGCTATTCTTGTCTTTTACCCCAGCTAAATGTACTTTGGAGCAATCTTGCTGTTCTCAGTCATGATGGTTTTTTTTCTTTAGAAAATTGACTTCATTTGCACTTAAATGCTAGTAACTTGTAAGGAGGACCATGCAAGATATTAAATCTGTAATTAATTGTACCTTTTTCTCATAGACTCATAAACATAGTAGGGAAATCAACAAAAATTGCTTCTCACTGAATTATTACAACATATCAAACTGTCCTTAGGCTGGCCTATCTACTGCAGCGTTAAGGCTTTTTTCCTTTCTCAGCCTGGCATCCCTCTCCTGTCATTAAAGTGGAAATGAACCTGAAAATTTGTAGCCACTGTGTCAGCTCACTTTTGCTTGCATTCTTGTGTCTGTTGTGTAACCCTGTGTCAGCAGTCTCATACAAATATCTGGGAGACAGTTCTTTAGAAACCTGAATTGAAAAATAGCACAGCTATGATAACATTTTTATCAAAATTAAAACATGATTCTTCTACACCTTTTCCAAATCATTAAATACTTGGCTTAGGAAATAAAGTGCTATTTCTTAGGTCATCAGTTTCTGATTGAGTTCAGTAACAAATCCTTACAGCACCTCTCCTGAATATTTGGACATTTCAGTTCTCCAGATTAAGGCTAAGTTAGCAAATGCATCTTTTCTTGTTTAATGAATTTATACCTTTGCTTTTGTGCAGTTATAGTCTAGCTATAAGCAAACCAGTGCAAAGTGGCCACAAGAAGGAACCATCACACTGCCAGACATAGAAATTTGCCTGGATGAATGAAAATTCAAGAGGCTACCCTTAGTCACCCATGCTCCATCATTCTGAAACTGCAATTGATCTTTAGGATCATGCACTAACCTTTCAGAAGTCCACTCACCCAAATTGCTTCAAACAGAAGGACTGCTAGTAGAGCTGTATTTCATTTAAGCACGGTTTTTAAACCAGAGATAACAAGATAAAGTGCGCTTAAACACATGACCTACAGTCTAACTCCTCAGGATTAGATATTTTCAGTGGTCACAAAATATCATTTTAGCTGTGTAGGGAGAACATTAAGAAGGGAGTTACTATTCAAGCAGAGTAACTGCAGCGTATATCAATTAGTCTAGAACCATCTCAAAACAGCTAGAATCTATGAAATTTAGCCTAATTTGACACCAGTGTTTCTGAAGCAACTGACTCTCCATGAAGGCTTTTGGTATTGTGGTACATATTCAAAACTGTTAGTACCTACCTGCCATGAGTGCTGAATTTCCTAAGTACTAAGTCTCAGGCTTGATGTGTCAGGAAACAGCAAGGACCAGCTGCTCCTTCAGGGATGGGGAGGCAGGAGCAAAGGGGACTGGCATGACTGACAGGGCAGGGGCCTCACTAATCAGGCCCCTATCTCACCACCCATGAGCAGGGCAAGCCTAGAGATCATGGCCAGGTTCGGCTAGGAGCCCAGATCATGAAGCAATTTTGAGGTGAAGAGGTAGATCTACATTCAAGTTACACAGTCAATATGCAGGTCAGGATCAGGTCTGGTGATGGTCAGGAAGGTTCACGATGGTAAGACCAGGTCCCAGGTCAAACAGAGAAGTCAGCCCATGAGTTGAGGTGTGGATGCATGGTGCACTGGCACAAGCACAAGACAGGCACTCCATCAGCATAGCTCAGGCAGGAGCTAAAGGCCCCAGGCTGAGCTGAAATGTTGCCTCCAGGAAGGGCGATGAGAATGGAGAACCTCAGAAGTCTGGTCAGGGCCATTAAAGCTTTTTATCAGTGCCTGATATGATGTATGAATGATAATCAACATCCTTATTCTTCCACCTATTACTCAAGGATACAGTATCTCCAAAGAGTATAATTCATCTGTATGCTGAGTGAGAGGTGAAGAGTCAATTAGCTTGTCAATAAGGAACACAGAGCATAGGTGTGCAGCGCAAGGTGAGCTGTGAGCTGGGTTGGTGGAGTAAGTAACTGACAAAAGAGGATTGTGTTTCCATAACAACCTAACAGCTTGAAGTCTTTCTTAGGCAGCAAGTGGTTTCTCTTCTGAGTTGTTTTTGGCCTTAGTGAAATGCTCCTGTTATTAAGTCAAGTTTCCCAGTTCTCAGGGTGTTTTATGTAGCCCAATTCCCCTTTATCATTAGCACAGAGAAAGATTTACAGGCCATGAGAAGAATGAGTGAGAGTTTCACAGTGCCCTGACATGATAAGAATACTCACCTGAAAAGGTGAAAAGTTAGGTTCTAGCCTTTGTGTAGTTCCTTTAATAAACCTATCAAGATACATCTTAAAAATTGACCAGCTGGAGGTCCATGAAGATGTTCAGAGGGCTGAAGCACCTCTCCTGTAAAGACAGTCTGAGAGAGCTGGGCTTGTTCAGCCTGGAGAAGAGAAGGCTCCGGGGAGACCTTACAGCACCTTCCAGTGTCTGAAGGGTCCTACAAGAAAGCTGGGTGGGGGGACTTTTTACAAGGGCCTGTAGTGACAGGACAAGGGGTAACGGGTTTAAACTGAAAGAGGGGAGATTTAGATTGGACATCAGAGAGTTAAGTTACAAGGATTACAAGATGTGAATTGGTTGAAACCAAGAAACAGCTATATTTTTTTTCAATTAAATGTCCAGCCTTTTTTTTTTTGTTTGTTAATTTAGCTGTTTTTTAGTGAAATTTACTTTAAAGTGAAAATTGAAAATAGTCAAACAATTTTCAGCTGTATTTTTCAGTCAATAACTTATTCATAGTGAAATATAATGCTAGCCTTAGTTATAAGGCCTGTAGATATTTTTTCTCTGCTTCTCTTTCTCTTGGCTATGGTACGGAATTTCTCAATATCCTTGTTTTAACAGGTTATTTTATAAAGGTGTAAGGATCACATTCAGAGCTTAAAGATTCTAATCTTTTCTAGAACACAGTATATTGGAAACCAAACTAACCTTCTGACTGCGTTTCAGTGATGACACATTTCATATTTGTCATTCCTACTGCCACATTATACAGTGCACACTTCTTATCAGAAGCAATTTTGCCTAATGCACTAGCATATGTTTGCAGTTCGGATTTTTTAATATCACATGGCATTTTAATAAAGGTTAAGGGAGTGCTGATGGAAGAATAAAATATATAATAGCTCTTCTATCATGCATTTTGTTGCTTTTTCTTCAGTACAACTAGTACATGTTTTAAGCCCCTTTCAAAAATGTATAAGAAAATATTTCTGAAAATTATGACCCATCTAGTATTTGTTGGTGTCGTTCCTACAATATAAATTACAAATTTATAATTTATTTTCTATTTTTAAGTATTTTCTGGTATTTTATAGTTATTTTTATTTTCTCTAAGTACAAATCCCCAAAATATGAGCAGCTTGGGAGTTCTGTTTTATCATAATGACATTTTCATACCCTTTTTCTGTATTTCTGTTCTTATTATCATAGTTTTTGGAGTACAGTTAGGATGCTTTATCTTATTTTTTTTGTACTAGATCTCTTAGAGGAGCACAGTTCAGCTGTGTTTCTGGTCCTATGTTGATTACTGTTTTGTGGACAGGTGTTACTAACCAAGTGATTTTGACAAGTAAGTGCTCAAGTGATCTGAGTCTCAGAGGTTGGCCTATATTCCTAACCTCATTGATGTCAGGGCATGTTTTGCCATTGATTTCAGTTGGGTTAGATTTTCACTGTATATATCTTTTTCCAAAAAAGGATCATTATTAAAATTAGGAATTAGTCAACTAAGTATTGATATAAGATCAGGAAAAACGTGTGTCTTCTAGTTTAATATGAAAAAAAGAGGAACTGTCTGTGAGAATATTTCTGTTGTCTTCTGATTTTGTCTGAAATCAGGAGAAGATACCTCTTAAGTTATTGTAACGGTGTTGTAGTTGGAAGCGGCTGTGAACTGTGCATCTCTGATTTCTGCCCAGTTAGCTGCCTCCCTAAAATCACTTTCTGTCAACATGTGAAAGCTGTGAACCATTTTAATTATCTTTGGGTAGATTTCAGAAGGTGAGTGAGACAACCTGAAAATTCTTTCTACAGTGAAGTTCATTCCTAGGTAGTTCAGGTAAACCAGGACATTAAAAAAAATTTTAACTCCTGTGGTGCAAAATAAGCACCATATTCATTAGGGTGTGAATCAAATTATAAATGTATTAACAGAACAAATGAATTAATGAGAGAAGGTGAACAATAGAAGATTTCAGTAATAGTTCATTCATTGTCTGCTTTCACTCTAAGCAGTTCTGCACAGCGGGAGATAAAGCCATAGGTTTCCCTAACACTGCTGTTCCCTTAGTTATTCTATATTTTAAACAGAGCACTTCTGTATTTGGACAAACTTCTGCTTTTATAAAATTCCTGTATTAAACAATAAGTAGAAAAATGAAATTGTCCAATTTTGCCCTTAATTGAGTGGCAGACTCTAATTGCAAAGCACTATGTCAAAAATTGATTCTTTGATATGTTGGGAATAAAAAAAGTCCTGCTTTATTGTTTCATTTAATTTCTTGCCTTTTGACAAAAGCAGAATTTTTCTAGCAAAGCAAAAATATAACTTCAGTATCGCAAACTGAGAAGCGGGCAGTGGAAGGGTTGAGGGATCGCTGTTTCTAGTGTTGTGCTTTCTTGATTGATTCTTGCCCATTTAAGTGGCAGCTTTCAGAATCCCAGCAAGAGCATGAAGAGAATGAGGTTTCTACAGGCTTTTTGACCCTTCTCCCACCCCCAGTGGTATTTTTGGGATAAAGATGGGTAAAACTGTCACCTTTTTTCTTTCATTTCGGTAGTCTGGAAAGAGCAAGTGAGGGATGTATACAGTGGATACCTCTCATGCATATACAGCTGGAGCCATTCATTTTTAACTTTTTAAAATTACTTAATTTGCAAACATAAACCACTTTAATACATTTTAATAACCCAAATATAATATTAACAACAATTTATTATAAAAGCCAATGCCAAATTAACTCTATTTACTTGTATTTAACTAACATAATTTCATTAAAAAACCAAGTTAAGTAATAAGATCCAGTTTCTCTGAAGCAATAGTAATTTGCATGACCTATGCCCCTTCCACTTTTTATTAATAGTGATCCATATCACCTAGTCCATTATTCCTGGTGTCAGGCTGAAAGCCTGTAACTACTAAGTATTCCATTATCTTATTTTTAGTCATCTCAAATCTTATGAATATTCTAAGTACTATTAAGAAACGGCACCATTTGTTGACATAACTTATTGCCAGATCTTTTTAAACTCTTGGATGCAAATCACATAGATCTGTTGATTAAAACTTTCTAGCTTTAATAATTCTAATTTAACATTCCCTTTGGATATTTTCATATGAGTGTCTTTTTGGTGTTTAGGGAAAATATGTCACATCTCTATTTTTTTATAATATTATTTCACCTGTCACATTTCTAGAGTAATGTGCCATAATTTGGGTTGTTCCACTGTCTGTTGCTCACACTCCTTTGTGTCCTTGATGAAGCGGAGGTCTTGTAGAGAAAGAGAATTACAATCCTAATTGAAAACTTCTTCAGAATGTATATGCGCAGGAAGATGAATGGAGGTTGCACAAGCCATGCTAATTCTTATATATTGCATCTCCAGTGTACTTTCCTTTACAGCCTTATCATCCTTCTAAGAGGTTTTTAGTTATAATTAAGATAACAGCTCCCTGTCATATGCTACTCTGGATAGCATCTCTGATAACATTCTTAACAATGAAATATTATTCTTAAAAATACTCTGTCATTTTGGAAGTGAAAGCACATGGGGAATGACTGATACCACGTGACCAGTTCGTTATCAAAATACGTGCAGGTCTCCACCCATCCAGTAAGTTCCAGTAAATATGTTTATGTTGTTAAAGTAATTCCCCTTTGCAAAGGAATAGCTTATATTTTCTCTAAAAAATGAGAGAAAAAGGCTGCTGATGACATATGTTAAAAATTTTCTGATGATTCATTAATTTCTATTGTTATTCATTAAGACACAGTTGAAAAAAATCAGCTTTCATTAGAGTTTTGGGCAATTTTTGCAAGTGAGTGCTCATCAAAGTGCATGCATTCTGACCAACACTCGGTTTCATCCATCCTGGCGTGATTACCATCTAGAATGATCTCATTATACACTTGACTGCATGCTGTCAGACAAAACCCCTTTTTCAAATCAAGATAATAATTCAAAGGATCATAATTATTTTGAGGTATTTTGCATTTTAAAACCCATATGCAAATATTATTTAGCAGGATTTGAGTTTTTCTTTGTTAAATGACAGTTGCAGTATTCTCTGAAAGCCAGGGATGAAATATATATAGATCATATACAACATATTCCATTCTAGTAAGTAAACCTACGTTTAAAAATGCTGCTGAGATTGTTTTATAATTGAGCAGATGCAAGTGATAATACCTTTTTTAAGTCATAATAATTTAATAGATATATGAGGAATAATATTGCTATAAACCCCATGGAATTGCTAATATTAGCAGTAATAGTAAAACTTCATCTTACCATTAATTTGTTTACATTTTACATGCATCTGGTATATTTTAGAGAAATATAAGCTTGTGTAATGGGTACAGCACTGCATGGAGATCTTCAGTAGGCATTTAACTAACATTATATGTCCCCTGGTGCATCTGTGAATTTTCTACAAACATTAAATTAAATTATCTACAAAGGTTTTCAGGTTGAATCTTACTCTGTATTTGAAGTTCAGAGGAACCAGTTGTCTTGACTTCATATTTTTCATTCTGTTTTACTCAAGACTTTGCATATTGTCCTAGTTTACATTAAGATGGAAACTGAGTTAAACTGGTTTTCAGAAATGCTGGAAATACAGTATAGATACGTCTTGAATCACAAAAAACTCGGCCATCTTTTCTGTAAGATGAATTTCTGCACTGTTTGGTCTCTTGATTTCAGACGATAAAGCTGCTCAACTCTGATTAATCATTAGATACTGCAAAATACATAGGATCATCTACACATGATCAGCTGTTGCAGAAAGTTTTGACATTAACAATGCTCCTCATCTCTCCTGCTCCTATGTAGTTTTTCAGGCTTTTTTGATATTCTCTATTAAAGGTTGCAAGTTTAAGACAGTTTGTGAGGGAGTGTTTTGTGACTTGCTGTACTTGGTGAATAGATGTGTAGTCTACAAATGCCTTGTAGCACAGTTGTTGTTATGTGATTGCGTTTGATTAAGGTATTAGATTTGATGACTTGGACAATCCCTTCAATTTCTATGTCCCATATCAGAGCACTTCTCTGTGATGTGCGGGATCAAGCTGAGAACCCTAAGTACCAGGCTATAATGTGAGTGTCTGTATCGCAGGATGTGAGAATGCTATTCAGTGCTGGGCCCGTGTTCACATCCTGTCTACATCCCAGCTCTATGTCAGACCAAGGAATATGATCTCAATCCCTGCCCCACTCTGTCAGAATAAGGTTGAGCTCCAGCAGGACCCATGAACTGAATGATCAATAGAGCAACTTTGTGGGATACCTGCCCTGCAGTCCTTGTCTCTTTTCCCATTAGTCTTTCTTGCAAACACACACCAGGACTTCCATCCTGCTCCAAGACTTATTTCTGATGACCTGAAAATGGTACAATTCCCCAAGCAAAATCAGTTTGGATAAATCAGATTTTATATGGTGAAAATAATTTGTCAAAATTGGGCTATGATTTTAGCTTATGCCATACAATCAATTGAATATGCTACTAATAATTTTATGTTGACCTCAATCAGATCTGAAATACTATCCTTTATATAAAAAACCATACCCTATTTCTACTGTCTTTTTTCTCTAGCAAGTAACAACTTAACTATGGTAATTTTTTGGAAAATTTAAGTTATCTAATATTTCAATACCTTTAATTGTATTCTGTTGGGAACTCATTTTTTCATTAGAATATGTTTTATGAGGGTTTTTTAATAACATTTAGTACATTTCTAAAGCAGAAATCTTGGCATAGCTTTCTAAATTTTGTTAAAATAAAAATATTTGTGAAAATACTAAGCAGTTGCTAAAATAAACCTTTTTGTACATAATTAACAGATTTATTTGTTTTATTCAGTGTCAGAGATTATTAAAAAATAGAAAAACATTGATTCCTAGTGAAAGTAATCAGTGTTGCATTCTGTAATTTAAAAAAAAAAAAATTCCCTCCTGTTCTATACTAAGTTAAACAAAAAACACTCATTTACTTCTATTTTCTCTGCTTCTGTCTCCCTTTCTGCATCTGCTAGTCCCGATGGCAGTATGTAGCTTGCTGCCAAAAAGTTTCCTTATATTACTTTACAGATATTTCATTTTTATTCTTCTTTATACCATTTTCATTTTTGTGCCACCCCAGAAGGAAATTTGAAGCATGCAAGAGTTGTAGGGTTTTGCTATATATCAAAACAGGATGTGGATGTGTTTGTATTGCCAGTCCACAAACGTACAGATGTAGCATATCTTTACCAGCAGCTAATGATGGAATAAACTTCTACTGCAACAGGATATCAAATCAGTCTTTGCCTTTTTTTTTCTGATATGCCTTCAAATGCTGCAGATTTGGAAGAGCCCATATGGAAGAATATTTTCACCCTCAGTTACTTTATTGTTTTCAGAAAGGAGAAAGTTTCAGGAAGACCATTTCGTATTTTTTGCTCCAGGGCAGGGTGTATTATTCTTTCTATAATGCAAAATAATACTGTATCATTGTATGCAGTAGTATCTGTTCTGGATGAGGATATTAAAAACAACAGTTAGCAAAAATATTCTTTCCACTCTAGCTCCAGCTGTTCACTCCATGTCCTTTTTCTTTCAGATATCATTCCCTCGCTGCTGGAAAATAAATAATACAGCACAATTAAAAGCAGTTTCTTACCAGTAGTGCTGGGATTGAAACTAAATTCTTCTTCAAGGGCATTTCCATTATGTTGATATCTATTTCTGCCTTACATTATGATAAAAAGATAACAAAACTTTCTGTGAATATTGTGTAATTTTAAAAAAATACTTTTTTCTAATCAATCATATAGATTGTCTTTCAGAGTTTTTTCTTATCCATCCTGTAATAACTTCAACGAGAATTTACTATTGATAGATTTAGTACAAATGTTAAATGCCTTGTGATGCCATTGCAAACAAAAAGCAATACATTTTATAAATTGCTTGTCCAGCTGCTAGATATCAGTCAGATAAACACAACCTGGAATTAATTTGTGACTCATATCCTCATGGAATAATGATGTTTGCAATACGAAGTTGTTAGTGGTTAAGAGTTCTGGCAGTAAGAGTGACAAGAATCCTGTGAATCCTGCCTTTTGTTTTGGCTAAATACTTACCTGCGTTCCAGTTTAATTGTAATTTTTTGCTGTAGTTTAAGACTTGAAGTTAAGGAATGTTGAATAGTTTTAAGCCATATTTTTCCTGATAAAACTTGGCAAAAAAGCACATACTTTCACTTAATTATGATCTCTCTTTTGATATTAGTGGTTGGATGGGATCAGTTACTTCGTTTCTGCCTCAGCCTATTGGAATATTCCTTCTTACCTGAGTACACTGATTTGGCTCTATGTCAAACAAATGGGACAAAGCTGCATGGTCTAGAAATTGTGATTTATTCATTTGCTATCAATAGCAAATACAAATAGCATACCTCTTCAATATATGTAAAGCTTTGTGCTATCTAGTTAACTGAAGCTCTCAAAAATTCCAGGGTTCTATCCAAACTCCTTATCTGTGGGCTCTATAAGAAACGTAGTAGGTTGCATCAGTGGGAACACTTCAGAGGAAGAATGTTACGAAATCTGCAAAGCTAGCTTGTGGAGCTTGGAGAACGTAAAACCAAAATAAGAAGAGAAAACCACTGAGGCAATCTGTCCACCGTGACAGTAACTAAATTAAATATGCTGAGGTGTATAGAAGATTGTAAACACTCAAAGCAGAAGTTATGTAAATCCTGCTTTGTCAGTCAGAAGGTAAGCTTAATAATGCTTAAATATATAATGCTGCTATAGCATAGAATTTCATCTGAATTGCAGCAGATAGGAAATTAAGTATTTTTCAGAAGAAAATGCTAAGTGAAAATAAACACTTGTAAAAATAATATATGGCAAAATTGTTTTGTCACCTGAATTATAAAAAAGATAATTTGGAAATTAAAAAATAGAATCAAGTGTTTGGGTTTTTTTCAGTAGCTAAAAACTAATGCTGTAGTGCCACAAATTAGCTGTTAATGGTTGGAAGTGGGATTGTGTTCTTCCAAAATTATCCACAAAATTTCCTTTGTTTTTCTCTAATCTTTTGGACATTATCATGGTAACATATTGGAACAGATAGCTGGTCCACTCTGATACAGACATTTCCATACTGCTTTCAAAACTAACAGCAAAGACTTTTAAGATCCCCTGAATTCTGACTGTGGACTAGTAGTGCACACTATCTGCTGGGCAAGTTCTTGATGTTTAATGAGTATACTGTTACACTGGATACAACACACATTTCAAGTTTGGAACAAAACTCTTTTTTCCATGTAAATATATATTAAATACAAAAATGTAAATTTTCAGAGTGACCATTGAGCTCTGTGAAATTGCTCAAAAATTGAGATACTTTAAATAAGAATAACTAGATAATGAAACATTTTAAAATATCATTTCTATTTCTCTGGCTTTAAAATGGTTTGGGTTTTTTTTTAGCTATTGACTTCAGTGTTCTGATAAAGAGCTTTATTAACTAATTGATACTTTGGAAGAACCAAAGCTCATGAAAATGTAGTTTTGTCCATAAATTGCATTTCATTGCAACTAAAGGTAGTTGCATATTGGAAAGTTTATCTTCAAGACTGCTTAAATTATTTAACTAAATTTTTAAAACAGTTAATTATTTATTTAATATTAAATATAATTATTTAATTATATAACTGAGCTTGATCCCTGGGGAGTATGGTTATCATTAATATTATTTAAATGTTTTGAGAGCACTTACTCTCGTCACCTTTTGTTGTTTATATTCTGACACAATTTGAAAATGTAGCCTAATTCACTAATGATCTATTGCATTTACAATTGTAGAATATTTTTGCTGCACAGCACAGTTTGCTTATTCTCTTTGCATTATAGAAGTCTTGTGAAATACTCTAGGCTATGGATATGATAGCATTCAGTAACCTCTCACTGATGACTTAAATGTAAAACTACGAATAGACATCCCCAAAATGTATCATTCTTTGTTGGAGGATGTTGGGTTTGGTTTTTTTTCACAAGAGTAATAGGCATTCCAGTTTTTAGTGAATGACTAAAATAAACAAAAATATTTTGGCACCTGTAACTAAACCCTGTGCTTTTCATTGTACTTTCAGAAACATGATGACTACATGCTGAGACAAGGCAAATGTAGAAATCTATGAAATATCTGTCATAGGCAAGTGCAGTCATTTCAGTACAAACCCTTTAAACATGGAAAAGCTAACAAGAAACACATTTCACAAAAAATAAATATATGGCAACTGTGTAGCATTGTTTTTGAATGCTCAATTAGACATCAACAGCTTGCAGAGCCAGTCTCAAAAGGTTACTCTGGCAATGGTGGAAATCGCCCATCATCTCTCATTAGTACTTAATGAGAGATGTTTTTCCAGACAGTTGCCTGGTATTACAAGGGTTATGGAAGCTTGAAGCAGTTCCAAAGTCTATTTGTGCAGGTGGGTGATTAGAGGAAATAAAAAGTTGATAATAGTCATACCCAACTCTCATGGATGATGCAGAAACAACTAAGCAAACCCCCTGCTGCCACTGGAATGCACTTCACTGGTAATTAATTCCAAACACAAGCCTGAAATAACTGCCACATCCAAGACTGGGCCAGTTATAGCTTCAAGTGCTTTCAACAAGACAGTTGCAGATATATATTTACAATCCTACTCGGAACAATGGTTATTCAGGTTTAAGTGTGTGGGAAACAAAACAAATTCAAAAGAGCAAATGCAAACAGTTTAGTCCAACTGTTCTCTTTTATGCACCCTGTGTAGCTACCTACTGATTCCATTATTCAGTATTCCATCTGCTCTTTTGAAATGTCTCTTGTAATGTTCTTTCCTTGAAATCCTGAAATACATGATTGTCCTTGTCTGTAGTTTCTACATTTATGCCATGTTGAATAGTTATGTATGAGAGAAGATTTGCTTTGGGGTTTTAGTCAAGTTAGGACAGATTTAAAGCTGAATCTTATACTATGGGAATTGCCTAGTCTCTCAATTTGGGCTACTATATAACATGAATGATTTTGTTATTTGCCTGACAAAATAGGAAATTTTCTAAGTTTTTCCTAGATTTCTGTATGAACTGCAGCCTGGCTTAATTTACTGTATGCAATTGCTGTGAAGCTTTGCAATGAGTCCACCACTTGCAGGAGACATCACGTTTTTATCACACATGCTGTCAAAGAAATCTTATACATGACAGCTCTGTACCAAATCACAGTAATTCCTACTACGTTGTGACCTACTTTTCTCAGTTCTGGGTCTTTGTCTGTTTCTTCCTACTTGTCAACTTGGGGTCCTGCCCTCTGAACTTATTACTGGTGGAATCCAGTAGCCTGGATTGACCCACGATGAATGAACTAAGCCTAAGTAGTGATGGCTCCATACAAAATGTTCAGATATATTGTTTGAAGACTTGCACTGAAACCTGTTTATGGGTATGTTTTAGTGTAATGGGGTGATTCTCCTTGCTCTGCCTTAGAAAGGGTTGTTTTAATGAACCCTCTGTAAGCTTCAGGAAAATCACTGTGCCCAAACTCTCTTTTACCATAAGGAACAGGATTCAGATGATTCTTCATGTGGACCTAAGCGTCTCTCTCACTTTTAAACAAAGCTCAGAAATAGTAGGAAGGATTCCCTGAGGCAGAATCTGGGCAAGTTTCTTGGTCTTCTCCTCATCATGAGGCTATCAGCATATCCCTGGTAACACTTCCTGGTGGTTTGGTTTTTATTTTTTCTGATTGTCCCTGGAATCAGGAAAATACTAGTTTATCTATCACTCCAGTGTGGTTATAAGGGGCAAGCCATCTTTCATTCTGGTTATGAAGCTTTTAAAGGACTGGATGATAATTACCCCATTATTAAGAACACTAAAATCTAGTCCTTATGGTACCAACCATGATGGGACCTACATTTATCTGTTAATTTCTTATCCTGTCAATGAAACTAGCCATTCTGATGGCTGTGACCTCTGTGAGGAGCTGTATGTAAATTCAGTCACTGCTGACTGATCCTCCAGAAATAGTACCATTTCCATATTACCTCCTTTTGTATTCTTCCAAGATTTCTATTGTGGTTATGATTGATTTTTCTCCAAGATAGATGATTAGCATTCCCATGTTCTTTTCAGAGCTTTCTGCCTCCATATAACACATTTGATGTTAAGAGGACACATAGCATGTACAGTCAAAGGCATTCCCATATTTTGTCTAAAGACAGATCCCAAACCATAGAAATTGCCAGGCTCTGTCTCTGTAGTAGTTTTCTAATAGCCTAGCAAATTGAGTCTGCTATAACTGATCAAACTTAGGTCTGTCTTGATACCACAATAAAAAAGATTTTTATCCCAGCAACACCAAGCCATCTGGAGCTTTAGTCACGTTTTTGCATTATCCTGATGCTGAGGTGTCCCAAAACAGATGCAGGGTTTTGGCCTACCTTCAAGTATTTTAAAACATTGCATGAAATCTTCCACGCTGAGCAGAGCTTGAGGAATAAAAGTTATTTACTAGTAATAGGGTTCCTTTTGATGTTGTTGTCTGTGTAAGTATGCAGGTCTGTCTATATAGGCAATATGTATATATGTGCACATTCATTTTCCACCCTTCTTTTTCTTTCTTCTGGAGTTGCTGTGTACAAATCTATCCAGGTTATAGCATAAAGCTATATCTGAGCATAAAGCCTGTCCTGAGGTTATAGCATAAAGCTCTCCAAGGTCATAATGATTAGGCTTTCTTTAAGTATTTTGTTCATGTCTAGAGGGTTTTGAATTTAGTATCTATATTTTATGCTCTATTAAATGTGTAGCATATAATCTAGTTCTAGACTATTACTGGTCCATACCTCTAAAGTTAAATATACATTTCTTCTCTTCCTATAGCAAATTATAACTGAGCATACAGTATTTAAGAGACTCCACAAATAACTGGAATATGGTGATAAAATAGGCTGAGTATATATTTGCATTTTGGTTCAGAGGTCTGGATGTGATTTTGAAATAAATCATAGTTCCCAGTTACTATTCACTGCTTCAGTCACATAATTCGGACTCCTTTTCGATCTGAAACTCCATTTCAGGTGGACACCAAAAGCACAGCATGTTTCCGGAAGCTCTGAGGTCCATGTATGGTGGGGGTGTTTGGTAGAATAAATAAGATGCTATATAGTCCTAAAAGTTCAAACCTACATATACTCTAAGTGGAGTGTCACGAGGATCAGCTGCTTTGATCTGCTGATCCGTTGCCATTACACTAAAATGTAGAAGTAACTGATGGAATGGCTAATACAGACAGAACAGTAGATTTTGAAAAGACAATGGCATGTTTCTGTAATTAAAGTGGAAAACTGTAGATTAACTATGTGCTCCGCTGTGAAGATTTATCTCTGAGGTGAAATCTAATTACAACTATATTTCTGGAATATGGGCTGACTTTTGACTTTTGATATTTTGCTTGCTGAGATGTAGTAGGAAGTGTTCTGGTTAATAAAATTGGTATCTGCCCAACAGTTAATATTGTGACATTACATACATATAGTGCCTTTTCTTTGAGTACATTATGAGAAAAAAAATCTATTAGAAAAGTTCCAGTGTGCAGTTTGTCCTCACAGTACATGGATAGTGGGGTGAAAATGTTGATGAAACTTGTTGAACTGTGGTGTTATAGTCTGTTACTGTCCATAAGAGCATTTTTCTCTATGCAGCATACCATATGAATGAAGACAATCCACTGACTACTGATGCCACACATCACAGTAAAAGGCCAAGTTACCCGTGCATGTTTTTTTTTCTTTTTTATAGTTTCTGTTAAACAGTTAACATTTTTATGGTTTTGACTGATATCTTAGTAGGTGATAGCAGTAAAATAACACCACAGTTTGCTCTTAAAATGTAGTGAGAGAACAGTATTCACTTTCATTTTACTCTCTCCAGCCTCAAATCTGAGTGGTCGTTAAAAGCGTAAACCATATCCATGAAGAGGAGCTTCTTGCACTCCCCTCTTCTGTTGGCCTCTTGTTATCCTGTAAACTTCCAGAAAAAAAATCTTGCTATATTTTTAAGATTGTTAGGAAAAAGCGGTTACAGGTTTTAAGAGTGTGAGTTGGGATTCATTTCGTAATTTTAGTGTCGTGATTCAGTTGCATGTACATAGATGTCTATTGGTGTTTGAAATGCTTTTGGGTGTCCCAAGCTCATGCTTGGGCAGTGAAATTTCACAGTTCCTGCAAGCCTCTTGCAGATGCCTTGAATTTCCCTGGACCACTGGGATGGCATTGTTAACCACACTTTGGCAGTTGGAACTTGCCGTATTTGTCTGCAATAGAAGTGTCTGAGCTAGCGATCTAGACTTTGTTTAAAGCGAATGCATATCTTAGTATAATCAAGGAAGTTTAGGGTTTGTTCCTCTCACCTAATATTTCTTCAATAAAATATATTTAAATATAGAACATATTCTAAATTCTAATTAATACTTTTATAACTGGCTTTCATTGACAAAGAGTTTAGCATGCTCACTGGAATGTAGCTGTATTTCAAGAAATCCCACCTTGCAGATCTGAAGATCAGTTTCTAAATTGCTCAAGACACTGAGGATAAATTAATGTCCTTTCTTTGGAAAGCAGTTTAGTAACTGGCATATGAATACATAAGTTTAACTTGAGGCCCTGAATTTTGGTTCTAAAAATCAGTTCCATTAGACAGACATATATAACACATTATAGAATGTAGTTTCCATTTTATTCAGTAATTCTTTTTGTACTGGAAGACTGCATTGCAAAGGAATCACTAGAGTACTTATAATGTCAGAGGTAGTAGACCAAATTTTCTTCCTGTGAAAGGATTGGTTATGAGGTTAATTTTTACATAATACCTTCTGTATGAGTCATGAGTTTAGTGTACATTCATAGTTAAACATTTTTATGAACAAGATAACTGTCTGCTTATATTAAGTGTCAATAACATTGAACCTGGATAATTGATAAAGCTGAACACTAAGTACAAAAAGCATCTTTTTCACAATTACATTATATATGAGTGTGGTGATATGGATTTTGTGAGGCGTTTGTCTTGCTGAGCAAGTTCATCCCTTAATATTCTTACAAAAAGGTACTGTAAAAAAAATAAATATTTTCCATATTAAATGGCTTAAAACTTTTAAATTCATAATTAAAACAAAAAACAACCAAACAAACAAAAAACAACAAAGCAAACCAAAACAATTGTGTGAATTAGTTCTTGTTCAGTGCTATTCAATTTCCTTTTATAATTCTCCTGTGAGGATATATAAGATAACTGTGGTGAAATATGAAGTGGAATACACCAGTAAAATGGTAATCGGGACATCTGGATTTGGTGGAGCTGACTTAATAGGTTTTAGTGTAACTGAAATCAAGCCACACATCCATAATCAAAGGGTGTAGCTCTAATTTAAACAATGCTCGTGTGACTTCAGAGTAAAAAGATTTTTTTTTTAATCGTGGTTTGAACAAGGTGACCTTCAACTTCCAGGCAGTGATGTCATCATTTGTAATTACAGACTTTTGATGCATAAGGAAAAGACTAATAAGCGCAGGCAAGTTGTATGAAGCACTAGTGTGACCATTGCTGTAAATATTTCAAAAACTGGGGAAAGTAGCAAAGAGAATTTTAGGAGTTATTAAGATTTGAGATGTGGAAACATGTGTAATCCTGAAGAATCACCATCTTTTTTCGTATGTCCATGGGATTGTTAATAGGTGAATTTAGTAGTTTCTCAAGTTTCCAAGTTCTTTTTGGCATGAAATGTTTCATTGAAACATATAGCATTGCCATTATGGTTATCTAAAGGAGAAAAAAATATTTGCTTTACTTTTGTTACAAGAGAAAAGAAAATGAAAATATAATTATTATATAATTTAATTACAAAAGAAAATATATTCAAATCTATTCTTAATGAAACTATGAGAACTATATACATAAACAGAGAAGTCACCCAAATTGGTTGCAGGAACTAATTTGATGGTGATATTCTCTCTCTGATGGAGCAGACCCAGGTAGTAAATCATTATTGCTTGCCTGATGGGAAGATCCTACTGTGCAAATAAACAGCTGTCCACAATAAAGAAATTGTTTACAAGAAACCATTACATGTCACAGGCTTCATTCCCTTGAGAAGGGAGTGAAGGCATGAAATACTGAGCAGTTGGATTTTTTCCTAGCATGTTTAGTTTGAAGAAAATTATTTGGATATTTTTTGCAAGGCTTTCGTTTTAAAAGCATGATCCTTTTTTGAATTACCACTTTATTTTGCTTGGAATTAAAGACAGTAATTGCTCTTTTTTTTGAGATTGCTGCACACTATGTATGTTCCTGAATTGATTATAGCTGTAGACACACTGTAACTGGAGAAGTTTTTCTCAGCTCTGTCTCTTGGGGCATATAACAGCCCTGCCTCCTCTCATGAATATCTTCCAATACATTTTCATTCCAAGAATGTCACTCCAAGTCAGTTCGATGCTTCTCAGATGGGACTGTATCTAGGGGCAAAATCTACCCTTGAACAGGGTCAATAAGAAGCCTTTTGTGTGAAAAGACCAAAACCTTGCTCATATAACTTGACCTCTCTGTCAACCCCTTCTGCACATTTAAAGTGTGAGTAAGCTAAGATGAGATGACTGTCGACAATGCCTTGAAACAACGAACTGGTGGGCAGAAAACTGTATTTCTATCTGTCCGTTGAGTGATGCATCTTAGAGATACTTCGGCATCTGTAAGAGGTCCTGATTCCAATTGCAAGGCTTTCACGTGCTAAACATCAGCAGTGCTTAAGCACAGCCACACAGGCTCCACAGCAAGAGCAGCAACAGAAACTCAGGGACTGCTGAAGTACCTGGGAGTTTGCCCCCTTTATAGGTTCGGCTGTTAGTCAGAGTCAATCGTTCTGTTTGTTTCTCACACCACTAGGTAAGTGCGCTAAATGCGGTTAACTAGACTCACATGAAACATTTCTCATTCTAGAAGTTACTTCTTCACTTCCTAGATGGTGCCTGTGTTACCGCGTGTCTCAGCAGCCATATAGTCCCTTCTTCGGTGTCTCCACAAACAGTGCAGGGCTCCCTCAAAGCAAGTCTCCGATTCCCCGACAGGGAGGTTCATTGAGAGTTATCTGTTGATGAGGAGGTTCATAGAGTGGAAGAAGGTGATACTTCATATTCCGGACAAAAAGAGGATGAAACTTTCAGCTCAGTTAAAATGCGACTAGCACTCATATTTAGCTTTTATCCTCACTATAAGATTTCCAGAGATTATGGCAAGGTCTTGCTGGGGTGTCTTTTTGTTAAATCCCTGTCCCTCCTTTGGTGAGCTAGGCTTTCAAATCACAGGATACTCATTCATATGCTGCGTTTGAACAGTTTTTCAGTGAAATACAAGTCACACATGAAAGGAATAAAAGTAACTTAAGGCTTTCTGGAATGCCATCTGAGTTCTTTGCTGTCAGGGATGTTATTATGAGGATTGCTTTTCAAGGCTGTGTAATTTTGATTCATCATATTAACACACATGTATTTCTGAATGAAATTAGTTCAGATCCAAGATTTCTATGCACACTTGTGGTGAGACAGGAAGAGCCCTTCTATGTGTTAAGACTGCATACCTAAAGGACTAGCAGTTTTAATGCAATACTTTTCAATAAAGTTGGAATTGTCTGTTTCTGTGACAGGGAGGGTTCACCCTGTCAGACATCAGGTAACATCTGAGGTTATCAGGCTCTTCTCAGTGGTATACAGTGACAGGACTAGGGGCAATGGCCATGAACTGGAAAACAGAAGGTTCAACCTGAACATAAGGAAATACTTCTTCACTGTGAGGGTGACAGAGCACTGGAACAGGCTGCCCAGAGAGGTGGTGGTCTGTGAATCTACAGGATGTCTCTATTTTGGATATCTGCCGAACTGCCACCTAAACTTTTGTTTACACTTTCATTAGGTTTAACAGGATTGCTGAAACATTCCAGCCTGATATTTGATTTAGAAGAACAGTTTTTCAGTCTGTATTTGACTAGAAATTTAAGACTTCATCAGTGTAGTGATGCAGTAATGTAGTGTTTCTGCAGGGACTATTCTTAGAATCATTGATGCTATGAAAGTACCTGTAAGTTGGAAAGGCCATAAAGGCCTTTCTTGTAACTATGCCTTTATGTTAGCTACATTAATGTAAATGGGTATTTACTTCCCTTTGATGTCTCTCTTACACTTCCAATAATTCTTTTAGATCACTAGGACTGAGAGGAAGAAGCTTTCATTGCTTTCACAGAAGCATTTGCAAATTGTGCAGATGGAGGAGCTTGTCTTTGTTCCTGCAGAAGCTGGTTAGGCAAAAATTCTCCAGCTTAGGGCACTGGAGCTGCTTCTTTTTATTTGGTGACGGGCTTTTCTGGAGTGGATTTGCGCACAGAGTGAAAGCATGTGTTGGAGATCCACCTCAATTATAAATAAATAGGCTTTCTTCTGTGAACTCTGCAGGCTGTCAGTTGAGGCCCACAGACATGATATTTGAATGTAAATGTTCTCTTAATGCAGAACTGCAGGTGTTGTAGCATGTTTAGGAACATGGAGCACACATCTTCATGACCCACCAAGAAAGGTACTCTGTGGATTCACAGACACTGTAAAGACCACCATAACTGTGCACAGGCAATGGAATTTTCCCTAGAATCTGAAGTAAAGCATTTCTGTAATAATACAGTTATAGAGGCATGAAGTAATGTGAAGCTTTTGGCCTCCTGCTAAGTCATTGTGGTGCTTGGTTACCATCACAGCTGGGAAAGCTATGCCTTATTTCATAGTCCTCTGACCTGATTTTCACTAACTTTAATGTATATTGTTCAAACAGCATTAAAAACATGTAGAGAAGGTAAGAGTGATATTTTAAGTCCCTTTAATGGTCCTTCAGTGCCATAAAATGGTAACAGCATCACAAAATATCTCTAAACAGTAGTATCCTGTGTACCTGCAGGTATGTAGACAATTTTAAAGCAGCTGTAGGTTATCTAGCTGAGATACTGCTAGAAAGGTAGCAGAGATCTATGAAGGATGCATATTTCGTCTGAGAAGCTGAGTATATTTTCATGTAATTAATCCTTGCTGATGAGTTACGTTGCTCACAGTGTCCAGGAAAGTTGTCACTAGTGGCTATTAATATGGTCTAAGTAGAGAATGTGTTTATATAGCTTCTTGAACTGGGTCATATGGGTTAGGATTTTCCAGGAGATACAAGTTGCATTAGAAAGCTCCCTTTCAAGTAACCCCTGTTATAGTGATAGTGCTTGGATTCACAATCGGTAATTCAGGGTAATGAAAGTAAAATACGTGTGTTTAGTTAGTGCCTCGTTTTGTTTAGGTATGAAGAGAATGCTATAGCCTGCCTTAACATAGAATGAGTGTATGAGCTGACAAAATAAGTGTAGATATGCAATATATACCTTACCAAATGCATTTAAATTGTAACAGGTTTTGTAAATTGAAATAGTGTTCAGAGTAGCGTTCTGTTTTCAGAATGTTTTTTTTTATTTTAAAATGTACAAAGTATTTGTAAGTTCACATAAATGCTATTTTTATTCACAGATAATGCACCTCAGGTAGCAATTACCGCACCAGGATCCGGTAACCATAGAAACAGCTCTACAGGCCCAACACCTGACTGCTCTCCTCCATCACCAGACACTGCACTCAAAAACATAGTGAAAGTTATACGTCCTCAGGTAGGTGATCACCATAAGCATCCTCTCATTAGACATATTTTTCTTTTTAAAAGCAGGATCTGATGCATTTTAAAAGCAGGCTCTGATGTATGTATTCTAAGAAGATGTTATCTATATACACATATGAATAGGTCAAAGACAGATAGAACACAAAATAATTTTGTTACTTAGGAAGGAATCTTGATAGCAGGAGAAGATAGAATATTTTATGAATGAGCCCAATAATGTGCAGAGATATATTAGTACATTTTTCTTACAGCACTAAGGTGAATGAAATCTTTATGTAATATTTCATATTTGTAGGTACTATTAGTTATCTTCCAAGTTTATGTTCTTCTTTTATCAATATTAATTCCTTTTCACTTTTTCAGGTTTTCTTTTCTCTTTCTGAATCTCCATTTACCTGGTCCCATAATGTTTTATACCTTCTTTGGTTTACCTTCTCATACAGTATTTCTTTTCAACTTTCATCTTCCTAACTAGAAGTATTTCTACTAGTGTTTGGTAAGCAAGATGCTTACTGCATGGAAAACTTGAGTGCTCCATGTAATTCTTTAAGGAGTACAATCTTTTAAAATAAAAGCTTTAAAATAAATAAATGTTAGAACTTGATTCAGTAGTATAGAGGTAATCAGCATAAAGGAGTCTATTTTAGGATCATAGGATGACATAGGTCAGAAGAAACCTTAGGGGATTATCTAGTTTCCCACTTAAAAAGGTTAGACATTAGGTGTATCATTAGGTGTGTCAAAGCTAGTTGTGACACATGGAATTGACTAATTGTGAAACTGTTTTGCTGTGAACTGAAAGAACTTCTGTTCCCCTCCTACCAATTATTGTGTTCCAATGCAGCTGTCGTTTCTTCATTGCTGAGCTGATCTCTTCAACTGAGCAACTTTGATGCTAGTGGATGCAGGCTTTGTATCATCAGCATGTTGCTGGAATTTGTTTTACTTGTGAAGTAAGGTGATGGATACATAATATTTGGTAAGAATTATATAGGACAGATTGTTCTGGTGCTGCACTAGTGAGCTTGTTGCAGTGATGGTGGTGGATCTTCCTTTCAGTATTCATTGGAGCACACAGTTCAGAAGGTCTTGCAGAATTAAAGGTACTTGGCACCTGCCATTTCTCTCTGGGAGCCATTGGTTTCCTATTTCCTATGGCTGACACTGTCAATGAACAATCATTCTAGTGACGGACTGGTGCAGGCCATCCCTCTTTGACACTGCAGTAGTTTGGGTTCCAAATCCTGATTTAAATCTAGATTGCAGGAGGTCTAAAATAACAGCTTCTTCTCCGTTTCTCTTTTTATAGTTGTTTCTCATTTTGCCTGTTCCTGTAGTCTCCCTGTCCCTCCCACTCTGCATCAGTATAGTACTGACATGCCTCCTTCCCTCTAAGCTGTTTTTTATAGCAGGCGGCAAGCAAACAGAAAGGTATTGGAATATTGTTGGAACAAGCTGTTGTGTGATGGCTTATTGAAAATAGCATTTGAAAAGCTGTTTCCTTCATGATGTTGCCAACAGATGGACCCAGAACACTGAATGGTGATGCTCTCCTGCTAGTTAACTCTGAATGGATTCAGCAGATTCTGGGGAGCTATTTTTGAATTTAAATCATACCATTTACTAACTCCCAGTATTCTCATCGTTCTGCAGAACAAAAGCTAGCAGTGAGATATATATGATCAGAACTTTACCACGCTTGCTAAAATTACTCTCATGTGGTGCTACATGTGGCGTACTTCCTGTGCAGAAAATGACAGCAGAAAGGCACATGTAGGCTAGTACTTAATGTATGTTGTAAATCTATGCACTAAATACCCAAGAAGTTGTATACACTATAGCATTGAGATCCCATTATGCTTCTCCTTTCTCCATGTGTTTATGCACATTCCTTCGGTAATCTTCCTTTTATCTGGTTTTGCTTCCCTCAACCCTAGAATTTAGACAAAGAAGTTGTAGATATTTGCAATGTGTTGTTTGCAAACCATTAGTGTTAATTGTGCCTGCATATTTAATTCCTTTATTCCATGCCTACTGCATTCAATTACATTGGCAAGCTCTTTGAAGGTTAACACAATGGGATTCTATTCTTGACTGACCTCTCCCCACTCCTGTAAAACTAATGAATAGTCCTACACAATGCATGCAAAATAACTAATTTTCTGTTGTCTGCCAGGTTCTCTTTGCACTTTTCTAGAAAAATAAACAGATTTTAAACAGATATAAAACAGGGATCATCTGAATTTCCAAAACAGCTGTCAGTCCTTTGCATTTTTGACATGTCTTTTGCATCCAGCACAGGAAGGTGCCAGTGAGACAGAATGGCAGACTCTTCAGCAGCTAGTTTTACACTAAGCAGGGTTTGACAGCTTGGGTGAAACTGCCAGGGAAGTCTGGCCTTTAAACTCATATCATTGCTTTAATTTATAGCCTTACTTATCTTTCCTGAAGGGTTGTGCATACAGCAGTTTATCCACGGTGAGGAGAAACACCATGTTTCCCTGCAAGCAGCAAAAGAGGGAATCAAAGATTCCTTCCTCCCACCAGTCTGGAGAGGGCATGTGGTGGCAGAGAATAGAAAAAGAGAAACAAGTTGAGTGGAGTTTGAAGGCAGAGGTGGGGTTATTCTGCCTCCTGATTTTTTTGGCATTTTCTTTCAAAGACTGGACTAGCTCATGTGAGGGCAGTGCATATGCATTTTGAAGATGTTTGTATGAATGTGAGTTTTGTCACAGCACAGAGGTCTCTCTTCTCTCCTCTTCCAGATGCTCAAATACCAAATGCAGCTGGTGGGGGGCTCTGTCAGCTACACCTGCAACATGGGGTCCCTGAAGAGGAGGCAGGCTGTGATGCTGCACTGCCAGCCCATTGGGTAAAAGTACCCGAGCTGAGAAGTGTGAAATAGGAACAATCTCAGACACAAAGTGTGAATCCTGAGGGTTCTGGCTCACGAACAGTTAAGGGAGTCCTCAGAGGGCACAAAACTTGTTATGTCTATTTCCTTCTACTTGTCTTTTAACCTGGCCCTAATTATTCCCCTTCTTATATTAAAAACATGCCATCACAAAACCTGTCTGGGAATTTCTATTTGCCTTAACCTTTCACTCACTTTTCTGGAAATTTATCCTTTCTTCAATTAACTGTGATGAATTTTGAGGTGAGAAAACTGCAGTTTGTTGTGACCCTACCACTCGTCCCTTATGAAATCCCACTGCTCTCTAAAATTATCTAAAAGTCCGTTTGGATATGTCACAACTATTCCATTAATTGTACTATTACTGAAGCTTCTTGTAACTGAAATGGTCTATGTCCCTGGCCCAGAGCAGCACTTCGAAGCAGTGTTCAGTTCCATAGTGCCACCCACCTTTACTGCTTCCAGTCCTGAAGCTAGCTCACTTTAACTGTGTGCCCTGCCTGTACCTGTGATCTAGCATTTTGCAAATACGTATCTTGTTTTCAAATTTTCACAGGGTCAGTCTCTGAAAAAAAGGGTTTGTTGAAAAGTTATATCTATGCAGATAAGAAAAAAACAGAATTTAATTCAGGGTTTGAATCACCTGATCATTTTTTTTCCAGTGTCCAGACAAGTCTTAGTAAGTTTGTAACTCATGAATTGGTAATTAATGAAGACTTTGAGGAAGTAATACAGTTTCAAGTTAAAGACATATACCTCTGAAGTATACGAACAGCCTATTGGAGAAACAACAAGATGTGGTAGGAGACCAAGTAGGGTAATGAGCTAACTGAAGGCCTCTGAAATTTAAGCTCTCTTTTAAGTTTTACCTTTGTTATGTTAGTACATATAGTAAAATATCACTGACCTTGTCAGACTGGAATTTTAGAAAGTAATAGTAAAATTGAGGTTGTTCTACCACTGTTTCTGTAACTCTCAGTCTGGATGAAGACTGAACAAAATGGAGCTGCATGTGATGCTTCATGTATTTGTTGCATTAACCACTCCATTTAATATGACTCTCCTTATTGATTTGTTCAACTCCATTTGAACAAATAAACTGTGTACATAGACAGAGAAAGAGCACGGTTTTTTCCAAAGAGAAAGTTTCTTTTGCCAGTGCTATTCACACGTGGGTCATTGACCAATTCTCATAAAATAGAATTGTGACTTCTCACAATTTAAATTCTTTATTAAATGCAATCCAGCATTTGCATATTGTCTTCTTGTCTTCCTAAGATATGTTTCAAATGGCTAACTGTAGGTATGGTTTTTGATGTCTAAATGTGGTATATTTAAATGTGACTTAGAGTTTAACATGAATTAATACTTTCCCTATTTTATGTGAATAGTCCAACTCACTAAGAGTGTTGTTTCAGTGATATAAAGAGGGCTTGTGGTAAAGGACAAAAGAAAAGAGAATTTTGTTGTTTCTGTCAATGAAATTTCATTATCTCGTTCTTTCTGTGTTTATTGTTAAGATCTGCAGTAATCCATCCATTATAAATCTTTTTTTTCTTGTGGGTTTGGATGTGTTGTCTTTACATTAGTTCCTATTTATCTTTTTTAACCTCTTTAAACAAAGTTATAATTCCACCTGGGGTTCATTCTTTCTCTGGCTAACATATCTAGCAATGTAATAGAAGATAATAGTTTAAATGTTGACATTTTTCTGCAAGCAGTAGAAGAATTTTGCAGGACATCTGTAGCCTCTGATAGACCTGTCCCACCTGTTTGTGCTACCAGGTGTGCCTTGACTAATATATAACTATTTTGTGCATGCATAGTGAGCCTGGCATACCTATGTAGATGTAGTTCATTTAGACAAAGGGAAAGACAAGAACCATGATGTTCCACCCCCCTGTAGCAGCCTGGACATGACTGGACAGACCAACCATAGGAGGTATGTGCTCCAGAGCCTCTCTAGTTGACGTAAAAGTGATAGTAATTTATATTAAAGGAAATTATATCTCATCCTTTTTGCAGTTTGGTGCAGGACTTACTTTGAACAAAACCAAACAAATATCTTGGAGGCAGTTTTGGAAAATCACAGCTCCATAAGATAATTTTTCAGAACTAATAGTTCCATAAACAGGATTTTCACGTGGATTAGTGTCACTATTTCCCTATGGTGAAATAACCCTGTTTCCTCCCCTATGCCAACACCCTACTGCAGTACTCTTAGTTCTTCCCAAATGAAACTCATCCCTTGTCACACTGCTTGAGTTGGCACATGCCTGTTTCTGCAAACTTAGTGTGATCCCCGCTGTTGCACTAGTGTACAGATGTATGAGAACTCTGTGATGCACCTACTGAACTTGTTTTGTAATAAATAAAATCTTCTTTCTTACATTTTGTCATAAAAAGGAGGGCCAGAGAACAGAGTTGTGCAATAAATTCTCACCGCTCACTTTCTGAAAGAGATCACAGGAGAGCTGTGGTGTAAGGATCTTCTTTCCCCTATGGACTGCTTTGTGTGGTCAGTCCAAGTTACAGTATGCTCAGCCAGGCAGGGAATAACCAGGGAAATCATCATGGAGAAATACTGTGCAGGCATACTGTGCTTCCTGTTCTGGTGCACACTTCTTCCTCTGCTGTTTTGGTGCTGGACTTTGTGCAACCATGTGCAGCACAAGAGGCAAATAAGACTTAAAAAAGACTTTACTGACAGTCACGATTTTGTGAGGGATCAAACCCATCATCTTCAGTGTTAATTCCACCCCTGTGTGCATGATTTTATGAAGTCCCGAAAGGTGCTGAGCATTTGAAAGTTTATGAGAATTCTCCAAACCCACTAAAATAAAGATTTTTTTTCTGTGGCCCACAGATGGGCAGATTTAGCCCTCAAATGTGTGCCTGTGTTTCATAGTGTTTCCAAGTTTGCATATATCCATTAGGGCTGCAAGTACTTTAAGACACTTGACAGCAGTCAGTGACCTAGATGCTAGGTACGGAGATACATTTCAGAAAATTGTCACTAGATATATTTTTGTAAACCTTTAACCTGTCTATGCAAATCTACTGCACACAGTTTGATTATCTTCTCATTCTAATGATGTTGAAATGAATAAACAAATAAACAAACAGATAAATAAAGCTCCTAAATAGCCCTTAAAAAAAGAAAAAACAAAGTAAAAGATGTAACATCAATGCCATTAAGATGTGGTTAGCAATTCTCTGTATGACTGAAAATAGATATTATGAAATTGTCATTCTGAAATACTGCATACCAATTACAAAAAAGGGTTATGGTTGGAAGTGTCTCACAGAACTAATTTTGTTTTCCTCCTTGCATTACCACAGAATCAATGGGTAGAAGACATGTAACAGCTCCAGAGGAGGATATTTTTAAAAAATTTCCTTAGAGCATAATGGATACTCTGTGACGATTTAATAACAACATTAACCAAAATATTATTAAAGAGATGCATTGTAAAAAACCTCCTTTGACAAGTAACTATGAAACATAATTCTATTTAGATTATTTTAATTAGACCTGAGATGATATGAAAACATAAACACATCTACCCAATACAGACTATTAATGAAAACAGCAAGCAGTATGTGTGAGTGCGTGTAATTGCAGTTCAACAGGATACTAAAGCACAAGTATAAATTAAAGCAGAAGTACATTCTTTATTGCCAGGAGGGTTATGTTTTTAGAATATCACGTCTACATCCATGTTTTCTTGTCTGAACTTGGTTGCTTACCTGGAGAGATTCTCTAAGTTGTATTTCCTGAATCAATATAAACATAAATCATATAGAAGAATTGAACATTTTTCATATCTGAACTTGTAACAGACCAAGTTGGTAAAATACTGAGCAAAAAGGTTGTTCAGACACTGAAAGGTAGATATATACATCTCTGCTAGTACAATAAACTTCTGAGCTCTGGAAGGTTGTCATCAATACTGTTGAATTGTTAACACAGTCCTGGGCATCGGTTTGATCCTGTACAATTCTCTCTCTCCAAAAGTATCCAGTTGGGCCTGACTGGGAATTTGAATGGGCTGAGGGCCATTTCTGGTAGGCAATTCTGCTTTGAAGACCCTGTTCTGAAGACTAAAGAGGTTTAATAGTAGGGGTGTGAACCAATCCATGCCAATTGCCCTGCCCTAGTACATATAATGCTTGGAAATGGGAACACAGTATCTGGAAGATCCAAATCTTCCTAATAGTACTTTGGTGGGTGTCTTACCACGTAAATAGCATTTTCCTTTCTTTCTGTGTAGCACTGGGTGATTTTGAGCCCCTTAGTTACTGAGTAATCTTATAATCATCTGAAAATACGGCACATTTTCACACATGCTATCCATAGTGTGGAACTTAAAAAGCAGCCATCATCTTTACCCTTCAAAATTCATTATACACAGATGTAATGATATAAGCAATTTTCATAAATTGTAGAAATTGTAGGTCAAAATGGGATGTTGCTAACAGCTAAAAAAAGCTAACTTTTTTTTTTTTTTTTGAGAAAATGGCCTTATATCCATTTTCCAAATGTTCCAGTGAAAACAGTTAGAAACCTTTTATAGCTGAGGAGTAAGACATACCTCTTATTTATCAAATTTATCTCTCGCAATTTGGAGTTCATTTCAAGCAGTGTTTGCCTGGCATATGAATAAGGGTGTATCTCCAAAATCTGGTCACATCTGTCAAAGAGGGAAACACTGCAAAGCTGTTACAGATTTTAGTGTTCAGGACTGCTGTAAGTCACAGCCCACAGCTGCAATATGGTTGCAGTTAAAATGAAAGTAGAAGCCAAGGAAAATGGAAACTGGGAGAGGATCTGGTTTTCTCCTTATCTATTCCCAGTCTGATTTATCTGGGATAAGACCAGAGGTGGAAAATGGAAGGGGGCAGCAACCCCCTGACTTTTAGTTACATACGTCAGTGGAGGAGTTCACAAAGAGGAGCTACTGTAACATGGACAAAGGAGACCAGAACCACAGTAACAGAAAACGCTGTGGATATATGGGTCACATTGCATAACTTCCTAACCATGGGCTATGAGAAAGAACCATACATGAGGATGCTGCTAATGGTGAAATGATCTAAGTATGCTGATGGGCCATGGGACTACTGTAAAAAAGTATGCACTTGCTGCTCATGCAGGATGTAAGAGGTGTCTTTCTCTAAATTAAAAATCAGTCAAACATCAATTTCTAGGGCTTTGGCAGTATGATGCCATGAAAAATGAATTTAGTTTTAAAATGCATTAGGCTTTTAGTAATGAAAAGGATCTACAGTTAAAAAACAGTTCAATAATTTATTTATATCTTTTTCTTTTTTTTTTTTTTTTAATTCCTCTGGTCTTGTAACCTCCCTGTTGTGGCTGCGTGGGATATATTTGTTGCCAGCCACTGTGTAATTTCTGCCGTCTGCTCTTAAACTAATTTAAGACGTTGAGAAGTAAAAACAAGAATGTCAGGGTGGGTGCTGAAACTGCCTATATCTTACTTTTAATTGTAACCATTATTTAAGATAAGATTCTACAAAATGTAAAAATAGAAAATTAGAATACCTCAGTAAAAAGACAATGTGTCTTGAGCTTGTTTAACATGGTATTTTGAGGCTTGACAGAATAATTGATTCAGGAGTCTAGTAATAGTTTAGTGTAGTCTTTCAATTCTAGGTGACATAGATGAATCAAACCTAGATCCATTGTAATCTCCAGTTTTTCTAATTTCAAGGCTTCTTGATCATCTTAGTTCAGATCCTGTAAATCAAGTAACTCTTGCCAGCAGCACTGACTGATGCGAATTTATCAGGCCTGCTGATTTCTGTCAGTCAAAACTAAGGTACTGGAGACAGGAGTGAATGAAGGAGACTGCCCTCTCACAGGCTGGGTTTTACCAAGAAAATTATGAATGTTATGGGATTTTGTGTAAGTGTACATGAGCAAAATAGACAAACGGAGATAGTATGTTGGAATGTTGAGGCACAGAGACTAAGAAACCGCAAAAGTGATGTGAAAGTTGTAGTTGAAAGGGAAGACAGAGGTTAAAATTGGATGCATTGAAGGACAGTGAGAGGGATGCAGTGACTGATAATGTCAGTGGGAGATTGGACTGTTAGTTCATTTGAGACCTTGATGACACAACCACAGAGAAAGCAGAGAAGCAAGCTTTGGAAGACCAAGTAGAACTGGAATCATCTAGGATACTGCGAAGGGTGTTTTAGGGTAAACCAAGTTTTTTTTAAGGGAACATGACAGTAGACAGGAGAAAACTGAGAAAAGGAAAGGGGTGAAAGGGAAAAATGAGTGTGTAGAAAGAGAATAGGATGTTAAGAAAGAAGGAAGCTGGAGAAAGGAAAATTTCTGAAGTGAGAGTGAGTTGATCAGAGAATGACAAGTAAGGAATTGTCTGTGCAGGTAACAAAAAGAGTGATTTATGTGGCGGCATGGCTACACTCTGCTGTGTTATGCACGTGAGATAAGCCTGGGGAAGGGGCTACAGCCTCTTACTTTCTTTGCTAAGTCTCTATTTTATATACTACCTAGAATTTAAGGATGTGGGTTCCATTCTCTTCCAGCACACATTTTCTGCATGGTATAAACCAACTGAAACCAGTTTTACATTCTGTGGGGTGGCTGAAATTTTGCAGGAACACTGCAGAATTTCCTTTTGTCTCATTGGTTCTCAGTGATTTAATGAGCTGCATATCTGTCCCTTGGGAGGGTTCTATATCCTAGTTCAGCATCTGTAAAATGGGGCTAATAGTTCTGCCATAGTGTAGAGGAGTGTTGTGAGAATGAATTAGTTAAAGACTCTGATGGTGCTATGTATACAAATCCCAAAGAGAAGCTGGAGTCACAAACTTGTATTGCAGAGTGCTTCAAGGCTAGAGGAATGTTTTGATGCTAAATTGAGAAAGGAATTTTGCCTTACTCTGCTGAATGTGGAGAGGAATATTTGAATGATCCCTTGAATGCTCATCATAGAGTTACATGCAGGTCATGGTAGCATTACAGAATTTGCATGCAATTTCCATTCATGGAGAATTAAGTCAGTCCTTGTCTTTTTGATAGAAAGTCAATTCAGCATGTGTATTTTGATGCCTTTCCTGTTTGCAGTGTTCAAAGAGGTATCTGTCATTGACACATGTTCACTACTGACAACATGAAAATATTCTTCTCATTAGACCTGATTTCAAAGTTATTTAAATCTTGTTATTTCAATATCTTTAAAGATTTTTTTGGATATATTATTGCTTTGGTATTGATGATAAGATTACTTCATTTGTCCAATGTGATATACTGTTTTAGGATAGTCTAGGATTGTATAGGTCTGTATTATGACAATTGAAATAACTGTCATGAAGAAACATTTTAAAGTAAACAAAATCTGTCATATTTGCATATAAAAAGTAAATACATGAATGTAATGAATAAGGAAAATCTACGTAAGGGCAAATCTGCATGTGATTATGTAGCATACATACTGGGGGTGAAGTTAAGCCACAAGTATGCCACAGTTTCACAGGGGTTATCTAACTGTGCGCAGACCATCTGTGTAGTATGAGGCAGACATGTAATGACTGACAAGGGTGGCTTTGGTACAAAGGATGAAGGAAGCATTCTCTCTTTGGGACAGAGTTTTGTGGTTTTGCAATCTCCACAGCTATAAAACTTTGACCCCTGACTACATTTCCTGGACACTATGGTATTCCATATAGTAAATAATCTTCTTAAAATGATTCAGGCCCTATCTTGAGAGATCTCGGTAAATAAAATTTAGAAGTGGCTTTGGAAGATGCAATCCAGGAAATCGAGGTACAAGACTCCCATAAGTGACTTGTTAATTCCTGGCTACCCATTCTGCTAGTAAGTCTGGAGTTTGACTTCAGATTCTGGAAAATGAAATGAGGAGTAACCAGAGTGTGCCTCCGTGTGAGATAAAGGTGGGATTCAATCTGGGACTCAAACACCTATGCTTGTATCTCTTTATATAAAGGTCAGTCTGATTTGGATATCTAATCTCCTCTCCCATCATGCTCAGAAGAGATGTGGGATTCAATACGGTGCCTAAAAATAGACATCTAATGTCATTTCAGGTGACTTTGACATGCACATAAAAGCTGCCAGGTATGATATAGGGCATACATAGGATAGACCTACACTCATCAGGAAGGCAGCTGGAGGTCAGGTGGGATGCCCCAGTGAATCTCCAGTAATGACAGATACCTGCATTAAGGCAAGTGAACAAGAGGAAGGTGACTGGGGTGAGGTGAATTGTTCACTGAACCCTTGACTGCATTGACTAGGTCTCAGTTGACTGTAATGGGAGCTTAGATACCTAGTGTAGATGTAAATTTAATTACTTACATCTGGAATGGTGTTTAATCCTAACTATAGAAAAAACAAATTTTCTTCTACAATTTTTGTGCAAACTGTACTTTAGAGAGACAGACAGAGGCTTGCAGTCAACGCAAACTAGTTTACTGCATATCTCTTAGCATATAGTAATGAAAAATTAGCATACTTTAACAACAAAACATTTTAAAGGATGTAGCAAAAGTGCAAAAGGCTCCTCTACTCAGCTACAAAAGCTCAGATGCTAGATTCTTGAGTAATTATGTAGAAAAATTATTTGCACATGTTGACAGATGGACCTTGTTAACTCCAAACAATATAGCTGATGTGTTATGCTGTAGAGCACTAGAGGCTGTGTGAGGTTCTGTACAGAATCCTTAGATTGGAAAGACATATTAAAATGAGAGATATTTGTCTGAATTAATAATAATAATAATGTCAAAGCCTAAAATAATGTAGGAGGTATTTTGTATCACCCAAGACAGCAGATGGTTTCATGTTAGCACGAGCAAACAGAAAACATCTTTCCAACTTCCCTTATCATCTTTGAAAATCACTCTAGACTTACTTTATATCACTAACCCATGTCTCCAGAGCAAATCATAGCTATTTATTGACAAACACATTTTCAGAATCTGTGAGCATTTGCAAAATAAACTGATCTTTAAAAATGCTTCAGAACATTTTGGGCGGTTTGTTTGTTTGTTTTCCTCTCTCTGCCCCCCACCAAAACCTTGTAGGTGTTTTTGTGAAACTTTTTAAATATGCTACAGTAGCTTGTAATACTACACTGAGGTGTAGTGAAACAGACAATCACCTGTCAGTTAGTAAATGGACGTACAATGCGTCAGATATTCTGGAGCTATTCTGGCTCCAAGAAAGGGACAGACAGTTGAAGCAATGGCTGGAGACCTGACCTGACAAAGGCCACGGCAGTTTTTGAAGCTGCTTACTGTGCTAGACCATCCCAGCTGCCTTTTAGGTAGGAACTGCCTCAGTTTAGGAACAGTTAGAGATCCTGCACATCATCACCTTTTCAACTCAGAAGCTGAATTCCTGCGTAACCACAAAGACACCATTGCTTGGGAAAGGACCAGGAACATGTTTCTAAATGACCAGAGATCTTTCTCAGTTTTAGAAATAATTAGGTCATTGATGAATTTGTTGTCTAGCAAAAGTGTGTAGTTTAGCTTTAATTAGTACACATGAATATTTTTGGTCTGATCAGAGACTTATTTTGGCTCAGGTCCCAAACAATGACTTTTAACCAGACTGTTTGATGTTGGAGTCTGTCCCTGTTCATTGAACTCTCTCATGAAATTACTAGCCCTAGGAATCAGTCTTTCAAAGCAGAATCTGGTTTTAATTATTAAGGAAACTAAACCCCTTCAATAGACTGTAGATGGGTTCCAGTTGAATGCCCAAATTTACCCTTTGCAATTTTTCTGTTTTAACAGGACACAGTTAATTCACATGGTACTCAACACAACTTTAATAAACAAGCAACATTATGCAAACCAAAGTCTATTCAAGTTTTTGTCTGACATTCTGATAAAAGGAGGGACTTTTTAGTGACAACAGTCTAGTTCTGTATTCATAAAACAAACATTTCAGGGCTCATAACCTAAAAATGAACTAGACCATGAACAAATTTGAAATTACTTCAGTGGGATAAATTGTATTTTAACAGGTAGTTCTAAGTAAGGGATGCTGAATGATTCATGATCTCATATTATTAGTCCCAGGGCAATAATTTTGTCTTGATGCTAATAAGTGGCAAATCTCGACCTTTACAAATATTCTGACTTGTTAAGCCTGACATGCTAAAACAAGAAGAGTTAAAGCACCCTTTTCTCTCTTTCTCTGTTTACTTTTCCCAGCTTTAGCTATCTAAGGCAGCAGCTCCTGAGATGTTTTTCAGTGTCATGAAATAAGCTGTACACCTGGATGCAGGGCCTCCTCTATTTTGGAGAACATTTAATGTCTGAAGTCATTGGTCTTGAAGCAGCAAGGAACATTGTGGATTTAGGGTATTTTGAGTATGGAGCCAAATGAGTGCTGCAACAGACTGTTTAGCATGACACTGCAACCATCAATGGTCTGTGGTTTATAGTCCATGACGTTGAGCACTAAGGTTATGTCTGTATTAATAAGGAGTGCAGTGCAATGGCAACAGACCTGTGTAGTGAAAAAGTTGTTGCTGACCTGATGATCAACGCTATATATATTTCATTGGTTTTAATTTGAGCTAGCTTTACTGTGGTACCATGGTTGAAAGGCCGTAAGGAGTTGGAGCACATTTTGTACAATCCTGTAATGTACCTTATGGTGTAGATCTACCCAAAAGGAATGAGTTTCTCATGCTCTGAAGCTGCTCTGCAATCCAAAGCACAGCCATTAAATGGGGTAAATTAAGAGGTTCACTTCCAAAGTAAATGTTTTATACCAACTAGTATCAAGCTTTTCCTTATTCCATGAAAACTCACGAAGAAAGTTTGATTTTCACGTATATTTTTTAAGCTGACACTTTTCCCCTAAGTTTTTAGTTGCTTCAGTCTTTGAATATTTAAGGCAGCCCTTCATAAACTGAATAAACAGCAGAGGGTTGCTTTCGAGTGATAACTGCTTGGTATTATTTTGTAAATTGCATTATACAGGCATCAGCGGTCTAATTGTTTTGCAAGATGTATCCAGCAAGGCAGCTGGTGAAGAGCTCCCTTTCTTATCAAAAGATGATTGCAATTATTATATGCAAGGCTGTAAAACCCTATTTTATTTTGAATTAAATAGATTAGAATGAAGACATGCATTTTTTCTAATAATGATTAACCCAATTTTTGAAGGAGATTATCTCTCCACACCACAGCTTGTCATGTGAAATGATTTTTACTAGTATAACCGTTGAGCCAAATAAAAACAGTAAAAAGAGAGAAACTCTAAGTAAATTTATTAAATGTCAAGTAATGAAAACTGTACAAAAAGTGTGTATTTTTCACTCCAAACTTCTATTTTTCTTGTAGCCCAAGCAGCGCACTTCAATAGTATCTTCTCTGGAATTTCACCGAATGAATCACAGCCACAATTATTTTGAAATCAACTCATCCATTGGCTGTACAAGTTTTATTTCTACTCCTGCAATCAGTCCAGCTAATTATTCCTTTGGATCTCTGGAATACAGTGTTGAAGAGAGAGAACTTCCAGGTATAGAAAAAAAAAAAAAAAAGCTTATTTTACCTATCAACAAAGCCTTATGAAACTATAGGTCTGTGGGAATTGCTGTTGTCTTTGGTAGTGAACTACCTTTATCATAAATACACAGAATTACTCCTGGGTTTGGTTTGGTTCTTTTTTTTTTCCTGCTGCTCAACAAAGGTTTCTCATATTTCATTACTAATATAATAAAAATATACTTGTTCCTAAATCTTATATTTTGAATAAACCAAACTTTGTTTTACAGAAATGTGAGGGATTGGTATTGTAGTATAGGTATTGTAGTTTTTGAAATTGCAATGAGTCAGGTACGCATCTAGTTTCATCATTTTATGAGCAGCATACTCTAACATACATTTTAAGTTGGAAAAATGTAACTAGAACTCATTATGTAACTATCAGTAAAGATTCCCTTCAGGAAGGGAAGATTCCTAAGTAACCTGACATTGTTTCTGCAGTAGTAATGGGATTCATTAAAGCAAAACTTTAATATATTTGCTCTGATGATAAGAATTGAATAGTGTGGTTGTAACTGTGAAGGTTTTATCTGCATATAGAGGTTTACAAAATGAAAATGCTTTAAAAAGGACTGAAATACTTTCTTTTCCATAGATCAAAACTTCAGGAGCGAGAAAGTGTCAGTAAACCATGCATTTAGCTATTTCTGTCCCTTCAAATTTCATATGCAAGTTGCTTTATTTAGGCTAAACTTGTAGCAGAAGGGTATAGTACTTGGGAGAGCTGATGTATTGAAACAAATGTCTTTGATAGCCGGTTCATGTGATTTGCAGATGGAGTTATTTCTTTTATAGGGATACTGTATGTAAGATATAAATAGAAGTAGATTACTATAAAATAAAAAATAGTACCAAGGTTGAAATTCGGTACAAACTTGTCAATTGGCTCCTATAGCATTGGTTTTCAAATGAAAGAATCCTCTACATTTCTCTGTGGTAGGGTTTGAAACTCTGAAAACTGTTGCTTTTAAATGATCAAAAAAATGAATTTCATAGGTAGATCACGGGAAAAGTATATTGTTAAAGAATTCTCATGAAATAAGCTATGAGTGAGAAATCGTATGTCTTAGGATGAAGAAAGGGTTAAAATGATCAGTATTTATTCATATTGTTTTTCTTGCGCTGCCTGTGTCATTTTTGAAACTAAAATAACGTGCTTACACTCAGGGATATAGCAAATATATATTTCCTTTTCAAGTCTAACTGGAAATAATTAATCTGAATGGTATCTTTTGTTTATACGTCTAGAGCCATTTAATTCTTTAGGGTTTTGTTGTTGGTTGTTTTTTTTTTTTTCCACTGTAAATTATCTTCAGTAATCACAATTTTATTCTAGGTAGTTGAATAATACTAAGCATTTCTTGATGTTTAAAGCAAAACTAAGAATACAGAAAGAACATTCAATGGAGTTAGGTAATTGACTTCTCCAGATTTCTGCAGTTGCACAGTTCTGGTTAAATTAATATCTGAGTTTGCTTTACTTTTATCTTCTTTGGTTACATTTACAATGGACTGCACTCCGTAACTTTTAATCATTGCACTTCATTTTGTCTAGACTATAATCTTCTGCTTATTATAACTGTACGTTTCTACTTTGTGGATTATTTGATTTATGGATTGTGTGGAAAATTAATTTCCTCTGGTCTCTGCCTAGAAAGCTAAGAAAAAAGACCAATGGCAAAATGACTGGTTCTGAAGTTCTAGACATTGTCTACAAGTTTTTCAAGAGTACAGGTTACCACAAGTAAATCATTAATGTACCATCAGTAAATGAAATAATTATAGTAAAAGTGCAATTCCCCTCCCCCACCCTGATGGTTTCTATTCTAGAATTATTTAAATAATATATAGGATCACAGATTAGATCACAATAGTAGTCTCAATTAAAAAAAAATAAATTGATTTTGCTCATTAAGGTCTTTTCGTCTCCTTAATGATCGATGACGCACTGTAATTCTGCAAGAGACAAGGAGTACTAATGTGTAAAGAGAATAGCAAAATCCAGAAAGAGCAGATTGAAATTGTCTTTCTTGTAAAAGTCTATGAGGCTTGTTGCTTACCTAGGTTGTTAAAAGCTGAACCTTGAATAGTAATGGTCAGCAAGGAGCAGAAGCAGTGTTGTGATACAACCTTTTTTCTGCTTTATCTAGCTGTTGTTTCACTGAAAGGTTCCTTGTTCCCTTTCCAGATCTACAGTGACAGCAATTACAATTCATCATTTGTCTTGACGATAATCCTCTGAATGGCCAACTTGTTCTGAAAATTCATGGAAGATCTGCAGCTTAAAAGAAAGTTTAGTTCAGTAATAATTGAGGAATTGTGCACATCTGAGTGTTTCCTTCTATATTATCTTCTTGGGAATTTATGTGTCTTGTGGGTTTTTTTAAAAGAATCATCAACAAAAGGCAACAAATTATTTTATCATGCTTATTGAGGTCAAGGGTCTTCTGGCTGACCAGAAAGGTACAATATACAGAAGGAAGCCATTTTCATAGTAACTGCAGCTAGTAGTTTTCTGTTGCTTTCTTTGAGGCAATCAAAATGCTTTTCCACAGGATTTCTAAATCAGGAACTTCCATCTAAATAAAGCATTAGTATTTCCCTACGCAATTTCGGTGCTTCTTATGTTTTCTTCAAGAAAATTCCAATGATTCATTATCATTCAGATGAGACTAGGAGATGAATACAACAAACCATTATTTTAATTCTAAAATCTTCATCATTTTACCTCTACCTCAATAGTCTGCTATGAAAGAAGAATCAATCTCTTGTAAATTTTGGTGGATTAGAGAAAATTTCTTTTTATATTTGGGGACTGCAGTTTTACTCTAGGTGTTTGCTAATTCCCTACATCCCCTGATTTGAAACAGGGATCCCAATTTTAAAGAAGTGTATTTCTATCAAGTAGAAAAGCAGTGAACTCTGCCACAGCACTATATTATCTGACTGACAGCACATTACAACACTGTGTGATTAATTAACTGGAGAATGGTCCACATATAGTGGTAATTATGTGCTTTAGCTTTAGGATCAGATGGCCTTATAGTGTAAAAAAATCTGTGTATGTTGCCTGCAGGGATGGCAGAAGATACCTTAGTATCAGGTTGCCTGCACTTAAAATGTAAGGATAAAATTCTGTTCTTTGTTTTGAATTTTAACTCGTGAAAGAGCATGAAACTCTTCACGCACTGTAACATACATAGGGCAGACTGTGAATGAAACTTTGGTGTGGCCTATTTTCACAGCTTTATTTGCAGCACGAACATTGTCTTCACAGAACTGTTCTTGAATTCAGAGTGAATGATCATGCTTTTATAGTACTGCATTTCACCTCAAGTTGGAGGTCAGTGGATCCAAATAATGTCAGCTACTACCAATAAACTTTCTATACTAAAAGCGAGTCCACTCTGTTGCACAAGAAAGTCATTACTGTATGTGACTCTGTCATGGTAAAATGCTAGTCATTTTCTTAATCATGTGAATACATATTTAGTAGGTGTTTTGTGTGATAGCACAAATGAAAAATTAAAGACCTGATTATCAGGTGACGGTTTCATTTGTGAGATGCTCCTTATATAACTGACCGTGAATGAGGACCACTAGATGTGCAAGATCATTCACCCCAGAAGAGGGCAGTCTGGGCTTTCAACGAGATGCCTCTAATATCACAGCTCTATGCCTTGTTCTGTACATCCTTGAAGTTCTTTTGAAACTGTAAATCTTAAAGATCGAAGGCTGCAAAATCGTGGCCATCTTGGTAATGTCAGCTTGGCACAATCAACACTTGCAGCTGAAATTGTCACTGTGGATTATTTTATTTTTCATTTCTGCTTGATCAGTCAGCATAATGGATCTTTCCTTATTAACTTCATTATGTCTTCTTGTACTGAGTATAATTGGTCTGTGAAATTAAAAAGACAGTTCCGCAGATATTCTTGTTCTGTTTCAGATCAGAAAATAGATCTGTACTCAGATGCATGTATGCAGAAAAAATGTCAGCAGTTGCCTGTAGGTGATCTCATTGAAACCTGTATTTTCAGTCGATGAGAATCTTCAAATTTTCCATAAAATCTGTATATTCTTCATTGTAAAAGGGCATACAGTTTTTCACTCACACCTAAAGGTATTTACTGAGTTTATCTCATTGTAACTAAGTCTGTTTCTACTGTAGGACCTTGATGTAGCTCTTACTCTTTTTATGTGTCTTGTTTTCTGACTATGAGCAACGTTATTTCATTCAACTAAGAAAGCTACATTGTTGCTTAGAAAAACCCAGAATGTACAATTCAAGAATTCAATATTTAAAATGTGGAGTATAATTTTTTTCCTTTCTATAATGAAAAAGTAATAGTTGAGTCACACCTCAGGTTTCTTCTAGAAGTGTTCAGATCTTTCTTTAAAATAAATATCTGATCAAACTCACAAGCCCGTTTTTACTAAAGCAAAAGCTTAAAGATACACTTAAAGATAAGCTTGCAGTTTTATCTTTCTCTTTTGAAAGAATCAAGATACGCAGCATATTGCTGTGGCTGTTAGAAAGTAGTAGAAACTTGGTTCAGCGAGCTGGTCTAAAATTCCTGGCTATGTTGCATTCCTAGGTACAGTCAAAATTTATTCTACTGCAGGAATGTTCCTTTATGTGACATTAGCAAAGGTGCTCTTTGAACTAGGTCACATGTTCGTCAACAATACTTTCTTATTCAAATGTCTCATTTATTAAGATCTCATAAGAAAATATAAAACTGTAATGTCTATGTAGACTCTTCAAGCCTTATTTCTTCAATTATAAAAAGTTTTGGAGTTACTAGAAGTGAAATACAAAATGAAAGGAATGCAAAGAAAAAAGAAAATACCTTTTATTGCTAGAGGGTATTTCTAGTTGTGCTATATGTAAGCTCATGGTACACTGTCTGGTAGCAATACCTTACTAATTACTAAAAGCAGACATGGTTTTCTAATGACAGAGAAAGGGGAAAATATTGCCATGTAATGAAATAAGCATAATCAACAGATGCCGGTAAATAAAGCATTCCCATCCCCTGCGCCTTCAATGAGGGAACATCTGAAAAAAATGGTGTTATGAGCCTGTACCAACATATCATTAACTGAGAACTCTTTTCCAGGTGAAATGCCTGAGAAGGTCAAATTCAAGATTTCTTTTCTGTCGTTTTTAATTTTCTTCATTATCTTCTTTATTATAGTACAACAAAATCTGCCAAGGCATTCTTCAAACCAGGTTAATTTGAGCCTTTTCTTCTGTGAAGATTATCTGCTTTTTTCCTTTCAGTTTATAGCAAAATTCAACCGAGTGCAATTAGTAAGATGTAGTAGAGCTATTCCTGGAACTGCTGCTGGGGATCATACTTGGTACTGTCTCAAACAATTTCTTTTTTCTTCTAATTAAGTTGTCCAACAGATGTAGCATGTTAAGGTCTCCTTATGTTGCCCTTCTTTTTTCTGCTTCTAATTCCAGCCTTTGCACAGTTATCCAAGGCAAAGGTACAGCTTGTTCCACAGGAACAGAGAAATGCAGGGTTAATTAGTATCTATTTGTTAACCATTATTGCCTTTTCACCTTCCAGTTTCAAACCAACATACTTCATGAAGCTCATTGTAATTATATCTCACTGTTACAAATATGTCGGCATGCAGTGGATAATGTCCAAACATTTGATAGCAGAAAGATCCCTTGAGGGGATGCCTGGAAAGCTGTAGATGAAACTGATTCTTGTCCCATTCAAAAATGACTTTTTTGCAAGAAAGTCATCTTCTGTGCTACCACTTGCATGAAATGTTAGGTACAGTAAGCCCCTAAATCCCATGCCACCTGAACTTTAAAGCAATCTTGTTGGAGATAGTTATATTTTTCCAACTTGAACTTCATGACAGTGTTGCCGAGCTCTTGAGTAAAGTCTATGTGGTGTTATCTTTCAGTCTTTTCTCACACTTAAATGAATTATCTGGGCTAAACCCACTTACGAGCTGTTAATGCAAACCTGCTCTCCAAACATACTCTCTCACATGTCACAGTGCGGACATTCTGACTGCTAAGTCAATAGTAAACTAATGTGGAAATAAAACAGTATGAAGCAGAAATGTTGGAGGAACAAAACTGCAGATGGGTCTCTTAGCCCTGTTGTCAGATAGAGCATTGGATGTGTTAATGAAATAAGGAATGACATGAACAGCTCATCTCTTTTCAAATTACATTCTGAACCATCTGACTGCATGTGGATAGGCATGTGCTGAGCAACGTGCTGCCTGTCTTTTGTTCAAATGGCTATTCTTCAGAGGATTTGCTCTTTTCCACCACATGGCTTGCTTACCGTGACTAAAGCCAATTAGCAATTGTTGACAATACAGGGAAAGAATCCCTATGTAATATTTAAAATACATTTACAAATTTTGAAAGCCTGTATTCTTAGGCCTCAATGTGGCAAGCAGGAAGGTAGGAAATAGAGCAATGCTGTGATGATGCGGGAGATGACAATTTCTTGGAAACTCCTAAAACTGGTGAAAATTTCCCTCAGGATCCTTAGGAACACTATGCATTATGCTACAATCAGCTTCAGGTATTAGCTATTTCTTTGATTTTTGTTTTGCCCCTAAACTAAACATAAAGTAATGTATGCATGTTTGTGTACATGTCTATTTGTGCTATTAAAGTCTATTACAACACATTTAGTTGCACACATCCTCTTCTTTGTGAGATGACAGAACAGACATGTAACAGTGGTTCATCACATCGCAAACTGTTTTCCTGAAGAACATCAAATATTACAACAGTAATGCTTAAAGAATTTTTAAAGAGCTTCTTTGGAGGAACAGGCTTTGAATGCAATTATTAGAAACAATATATTTTACATTTTTGATTATATATGTCTGATGTGCGTTTTTGTGGTTGTAATAATTATCCTGACATGTAAGGTCAAAACATTTTACAATTCCTAGCCATTTCTTGAAGCACAGTAACTATAGACAATACTCATATTTATCTGATTGTCAGCTTAGTCAACTCTTTGCTTTGCTGTTTTTTTGGTTGGGTGGGGGGGGGAGGGGGGGCGGGATTTGTTTGGGTTTAGTTGGATTTTTTTACTAAGCTGGAAGCAAAATATTTCCTCAATGTGTAGTGGAATTATTTGCAGCGGCAGGTTGTTTTAGTCTTTAAGTTACCTTTCCTTTGGACATTTTGTAAATAACATTGTCCAATTGTAAATAAGAGGTCTATGAGGAAAAAAGCACTAGGATGTTTCAGTCTTCAGTTCCTCGCAGTATTGTTTGAGGTACAGGTTTTTTTCATTCTGTGAGTGCATTTAAACTGAGTGTAGTGTTATTTAGACTATTCTATCGTATATTGCAATGTATTTTTCTTGTTATCATGTCATCTTATTTATATTTAATTGCTTTTCTGCTTCTTCTCCTTACCAGAATGTTTGTATCTTTAGAAACCTTTCTGCTCACCAGATATATTCCTGAGCCCTATGTAAGATGACTAGAACTGAAGGAAATGGCAAAAATGTGTCTGTTTTTTTTGTAAGAATTTTAGTCCTCTGAGCGTACTTAGTGACCTCCCGTTAAAAAAAAAACCCAAAACCATTCTGTATTACATACCAAGCAGTAACAAAGAATTTTACCTGCTTTCTCCTAAGACCATTCCGAAATTAAAGTCAATTTTTTTTTTCTTTCTTTCTCTCATTGCATGTAACTCAAATACATCTTTTTCTATTTGCTGTTCCTTGCTATCCAATTGTAACGCTACTATCATTTGCCGTAATAAATCTGGGGTTTTTTATGTTGTTCCAAACTGTAACTAAAAATATGGTCTATAGGGATGGGAAAACAATCCTTCTGTACCTTTGGTGAATATCCCACAACTAGGGTAGAGTCAGTCTTACTCATTTGCTAATTAACTAGGTATTTCATAACCTTCTTTAGTTGAACAGTGTAAAGTAGATGTATCAGACTACATTCCAGTTGGTAGTATTCTTGTGGAAAATGAAAGTTTGATGCCATTTGAAAAGGGAAAGTTAAACCCAGATCTCCCTCATTCTGGAATAGTCTCCTATCATTTTGTCTAAAATGGAGATGACACCATAGGTTCCAGGTTTTTGATTCTAACCTCGAGAACATTTTTTCAGCAGGAATTAGTCAATAAATCTGAAATGCAGTTATGAATGATTTCAGAATGACTGAACAAATTTTACTATAAACCATGATTAAATATTTACTTCTGTTTTTTTCCTATGTTATTGACTAACTCTTATATGGTAGCTAGTTTGAGACTTTGTAATTAGATAAGAATTCAGCAAGATACTGGCAAGTTTGAAAAACATCAGAAATATTCCTTGCTCTCAGGAGCACATCTATGCTTTGGTAGAAATAAAATAAAATAGACAAACTCAGGATATAACAAATGATATAAATTGAAATTGTCAAGAGGTTTCTTTGAAAATCTATAGAAACACTGTATGTTACACCCAATCTTGCACTTAGTCATACAAGTTCTCTATGTTATAGAGTGTTTATATTAGTTTTTTGGTTGTAATGTAGCTCCAATTGTAAAATTGTATAAATTGAAAGAATTTTTTTTTCCGTTTCCAGTTTTTACATAGTGAGAGACTCATTATCTTCTTTGAGTTATGCAGAGGTTTTACTGAGAGTTTGGACTTATTCAGATGAAGAAGATAGAGGCAGATGGCCATGTCTGGGGAAGATACGAAGCTGTACTCTGAAAATACATCAGAACTGTTGGAGACTCAATAAATTCTCATAAGTTTGACAAAAACAGAAGGACATAAAATAAAAAACATTAGAAAGGTTGTCTTAAGTAAAGTTTAATCTGCTCTGTATCATACTTGATAGAGACCGAATATGAATGCCTTTGGCAGATGTGTAATTGCAAAAACAAAAAAAGCATAGTGACACCTCTTCATAACCTTGTTACAGCCTTCAACTATTTGCAGCCCAAAACCCTACTGGCTGTTTCCTATGCATTATGTAACCATACTAGATTTATGTTCTATGGATTTCTCCATTGAAGCCATGTATAATTTTTATACCCACCAAATAGTATTGCAAGGCGTTCCACATGTAACTAAATGCCTAATCCCCATGACGGGGTTGCGCTTTTTGTTTCCAATCATTTAAAAATTCAAAAGGCTGAAAAGGTGGCCCAACATTTATGTTCTAGAGCTTTCATTTGTGTGCCTTGCACCCAGTAGATTCTGACACCAGATGATGCCAATTTTCTCCATTTCAGAAGCAGTGTTCATAGAAGTAAGATTCTTAATTCCTGAGACATAGAATCATTCTCTTTTGGATCAGGGCTTTTTTTTTTTTAATTTTCTAGTTATGGATATTTTTTTTATATCAAGAGAAGCCCTTTGTTAAAACATTTAAAAGAAAATTCTTATTCCAACTTCTGTTAATGTTTTGTAGAGCTCAATAGTGGCTATTTACCGTTTGCACATCTGCAAGAATGAAAGTATGGAAGAATTACTCTGTAGCGGCACTATATATGTATGTTATATCTTAATATTTACGTCATGCTGAAGTATTCTGTTAAGAAAGATCTCTGGGTCAATCTTGTACAGCTCACAAGGAATAATATTGCTCATCTCCTAAGGTGCTTGGTTTTTTTAAGAAAATACTTAAGAATTTCTATTTCCAGAGATATCTCATAGGAATGGCAGGATTCTCTACAATCCTCCCTCCCCATAATACATATTGGCCACAGTAGAGGCAACACACATCTCATGCCATCAAAAAAATCAAACATAGACTTCTGCACAGTCTTACCAAGGAGGTTGTGTCACACCTCTGATGATCAATAATTTCTAAAGCTATCTCCAGTCTCTTTTAATGTGTCAGATAGCTTGTAGCTTTGATAATAAGTTCTGTGCTTCTGGTATCAGTCAGGCTTTAAGTGGCTGTAGAGGAGTATGTCCTTGCACAATTGATTGCAAAATGCTTATTTTTCAAGAAAAAATAATCTCCCTGCAAAACCTCAAGCTATATGTGAAAACCCAAACACATACAAAAAAAGATTTTGCCGTAGCATTTTTAGTAACACTTTAATTAAAATATTGTTTAAATTCAATTTAGTTGAATTCTCTGGGGCCTAGAATGCTTTCTTTTTTAAAATTTAAATTTAAGTTCTTCTCATATAATGCTCCCCTAGCAGCTTTTCAGTTATCAAGCTATCGGGTTATCATATATGTATATATTCAGGCTTAAGAGCTGTCTTGTTACACTTAGCTTACATGAGCTATAATCAGCAGAAAGGTAGATGTAAGTTAATTCAGTATTAATGTTCACTGAATTCCATAGAATACTATAAACCAATACTATAATTCAATAATAATTCAATAGAAATTATTCAATAAGTATTGATTAAAAGTTTATTTACTTTTTTGTTACTGCTTTTTCTGTTTCCCATAGCAGGATAGTGGGGGGTGGATGGACCCTTTGTTTCTGATAAATGGGTTTAAATTACGAAAAATCTACATTTACCTATACAAAAGGCCTCAAAGAAGCAGTTAAATATTATTACTAAGGCAAAAGTGAAAACCAGGTATCCTTCAAATGAATCCTGTGTATCATATACTTGCTGGATCTTAAAATACTGTCTTACAATGTTCAGTGGCACCTTAAAAATGATGGGAGAACAAATTGTGTATTCTCTGCAAAAAAAAGGTCAAAAAAGGTACAGCATTCACATGAAGCCCATCGTCCTATTTCATTTCAGCCGGAAGGCATACAGTTCATGCATTCTGAGATTGCTCCAGGATGTGAACCAAAATACAATAAATGGGAACTGTCAGAAGTTTTCCCAGCCAAACCAAAAAACTCGTGTAGATGCACCTGTAAGCCTCCAGTATAAATCAGCTCCTATTAACCTCAAAAGAATCAGAAGAATGAAAACAACAAGAAAGGAGAGATTCTGAATATTTCAGCTATATAAAAAGCTCTAATTGTCCCTTCTACCATATCAAATATCAGAAAGTCTGACTATGAGATACAGGTTTTGTAAAACCAAGCTTATTGTTTTGCTTTCCTTTTCTGAGATAAATTCCAGGAAGGCGAATTGTTAAAACCATACACATTCAGCTTTTTGAATTGCTTGCTATTTATTCGAGCAATTAAAATAACCCTACCTGCTTACTAGCTCACTCACATCCCTCTGGGAAAGATACTCATAACTGCCCTCTTATTCCTCCTCCTGTAGAAGGTATCCTATGCCATCTTCATAGGCAAGAGAAAGGCAACACTGAAAAAGAAAGAAATTGGGTAACACAATAAAAAAGAAAAATACAGCTAAAAATACCAAGTCAGGGAACAGAGAAGACTGTTTTTCCCTGTATTAACAGGCATTTTTCACTAAGGTAAAAACATACATTATTTCTCTTGAGCAACATGGACTGCATGGATTATATTACCCCAAGCTTTTTTGTAGTTTAGGAGGTAGTTTTATATCATGACCACAGAATAATAAATATTCATCACAGTATTTTTTTCATATGGTAAAACGATGCATAGTCTGTCCATCTTTTCTTTCCATTTCTAAGTCATGCGCTCCCCTTCAGATCTTACTGTACTCTAACAATTCATATAAGCAAAAAAAGCCCAATGATGTCATTCCAGTGGAACTGATGGCCCATATCTGCCTGCATGGTGTACGTACATGTTGTCAGGGGAAGTTCGCATTGGACACTATGTCACTTGCTCGGAAGTACTCAGAGAATTTAGGCAGGCAGCTACATTCTGGTGGTTTAACAAGTAGCCGGTCCTCACCTCGTCTGCTGTATCTTCATGGTTTTACTCTACAGCAAATGTTGAATTAATCTACTTCACAGAGCTGGAGCACCCTTGTTTACCATCCGTGTCGGAATGCTAAGAGTATACTTGTGGCCAGTTACTACAAAAGCATTGATGCTCAAGTGACATGTTGCTCCTTATCATGTAGCTATACTTCAAAAAAGGATGGGGAAATGCAAATATCACTAATCTCAGTTAAAGTGAGCAGCACAGAAAGTGCCTTGCTTAATTTTTGAGAAAATTTTTTAATACAGGCCTTTTTCAAGTTCCAAACAAGTGTCATAATCAGATTTAGGATTATTTCAGGATTTCAGAAAATTCTGAACAGATATATCCTTTTGCTCAGGAACATTCTTCTACAGTATAGCAGCAATTGAAACATCACCTATAGCAACAGTAGCCATGGGAAAACATTTTTTCTCAAGCAGTGAAAGCAAAAAGCAAACCAAAATATTGTACATACACTAATATGAAAGCATGATGGTGTGTACCTGGAATCTTGATGAAGCTTACACTCTTAATGAATATTTTTGTTGTTTAGATTTTTAAATGACACGTTTTTTGTTTAATAATGTCATGTATTTTGTTTTAGACTACTCTGCCTCTTAGTACTCCATGGATCATACTGGTTGCTTTAAATACTTAGATCAGCTTCATAAATAATCAGCACAATTAATTTAGAAAGTATCGTATAGTAGTTTCCTTTCTTCACTGGGGTTTAAATAATCACAGATTATTATGTCTTGAATAATTTAACTTCTCATTATAATTACATATTGTGTTGTGTTTTCCTTATGAGAGCTGTATTTCTTTTTGTCGGAGCTATATGCACTCTTCTTAGGACTTAGAAACCAAGCTTGTTTATTGGATATACACTTTCCTTCTGTTCTTTTCTTTTGCATCACAATCAATAACACCACTCATGCTACTAATCACCATATTCATATGCTGATAATGAGCTACAATAATTTCAACCAAAGAAAAACCCACCCATCAGTCTGTGTATAACTAAGTTCTTCAACACCACAGACAACAGATCTTGTATGATTTGCATCCTATCTGTAAGCAAATTAAGCTTAAAGAATTGATTACTAAATACTGTAGTATTATTAGGGAAAAAAATGCACAAAATAGTAAAAGGACATTAATGATATCTCACAGCTATTCATCATTTTACTCCTAAATCTGATAACCCAAGGATAACAACACCGGTGGCACAGGAAAAAAAAAAAAAAAAAAAAAAATCAAGCAAACAATCTGTCATCTAATAGAAATATTTTTCTTAGCATTCATCATATCCCTCATTCCCTCCATAGAAACTTGGGAGCTAAGCTTGAAATAAACTAAAGATACAGCAGTAGATCCAGTGGTTCTCTTATGTAAATGTCGGTGATATGATGATACTAAATCTGATGAGAAATTTAGAAGTATTTTGTATTCTGACTTAGGAATACTGTCACTGATCAAAACTGTGTGAGAAAGATAACAAGAGAAAATGAGATAGGTCGAAAACAGGACATAGAAGAGAAAGAGAAAGCAAATAGTCAAAACAGTTTTGTGGTTAGGATGCTTAGCTATGCTATAAAATCCTTCTTTCAAGTACCTGGGCTGAGCAGGGATTTAAACCTTTTTTTTTCTACATCAGTAATGAATACCTCAAACTCCTGGTCTTGTAGGTTCATACATTCTATAGTTTCATCTACACATTCTTTGCTGGAGCCGAGAAACATTTTGCCAGATAAGCATTACGGAAACCAACAAATATATGTCATGAAATTTTTGCTAGGTGAATTTACTTTTTCCATCAAAAAGAACAGAAAATTCTGTGAAAAAGTCCTCAAATATCTTTTTCCGTAAAATCAAATAAATGCAGTTACAGTGTCTTACAAGACAGGTAAAATAAATGCTGGGGTTTTCATGGATATAACAAATTGTTCTGCATGCTACCACTCATTCCTTCATAACCTGAAAAACAAATTAGACATTTTGTAAAGGGTTTTTAATTACATGCTGTCATTACATATTCTATATTATTCTTTGAAGTCACTTTATAGACCAAAATGTGGAAATGCTTTTTGCAAAATACATACAATACAGTATTTGCTAAGATATGTATGACTATGATTATCTTCAGAAGATGTCATAGAATATTTGATACTGACAATATGTGCAAGTCAGTAAGAAAATATGTTTAAAATGCTGATTACCAGTTAAAATTCTTTAGGGGCCTGATCCAAACCTTATTGGTATTAGTGGAAATATTCATACTGAGTTTAGCAGATTTCAGAGAGAACCAAACTCCAAAACATTAAAAATTACTAGTGTGGAAGAGCTTTTTCTTTCTAAAAACACTGCAGACAAATACATTAGTTCAAAACCAGTGGGATATCATTCTGAACTAAATCTATAATTCTAAAGTAAAACCTGGGCGTTGTAGGTCTGAACAGTGATTTAAAACAGATTTGAATTGGACTGACACACTTAACTGACAAGACTTGGGATTATTCTGTGCTCTAAAAAGCATTTAAATCTGCATGCTTCCTGTTTTTCAAAGGCTGGAGATCAATTTGAGACATTTTAGCACAGTACATCACTTATTTCTGTTTCAGATTCTAAAAATTGCTTTGAAGTATATGCCAGAAGCAAAATTATTTCTGCCCATAGATGAAATAACTCATTCTCTGTGGCTTCCTCAGATGTGGAGTCAATCTCTGCTCAGGAAAAATATCATTTTTAAAAATAGAATAATATGTAACTCCTAATTTTAAGTTTAGCACTTAGCATTCAGAAAACATTATGGACTGAATTATGGCACATAGTCACAAGCTATTCTGACGGAGTTGCGTCAAAGAGGATCTGTCTCAGTTGGGCAGATTCTGCTCTGGGAAATAAGAGGAGGGTCTGTTGTCCATTGCATGTTATGCCAATGAAGATTTTTACTCAAATCCTGCTGGATAGGTGGTTATTAGAAAAGCATGGAAGTGTTAAATAATTTGTTCCATTTCCAGTATTTTTGACTCTTTCTTAAGAGTGCAAATTCAAGCAAAATGGTTTGAGCCTGTTACCTACTTGCCTTAGTATTCTCAGATATGTAATATACAGTGTGCCAAAAGATGAGAGTATTGCTTTATCTCTTCAGTTCCCAGCATGAAAAGAGTTCAGGGAGAATTGCTGTCTGCTGTTCTTGAACAGCTGTCTTGCTCGCTGGTGTAAGGTCTTCTGGCAGGCTTTCACACGTACACAGATCAGGAGCAGTACACAGTCTGGCCTTGTGTAGATTCAGAGCAGTGTATAAATAGAAAATGTAGAATTACATTGTATTTGAGAGAGACATCTAGTTCAGACCATCACAGTTATAGTCAAATTACTACTCTATGGTTTTTGGAACATTTTCTTACCAATGTTCTGGTAACTGAATTCTGAAATATTATGAGATACTTGCAATGAAGTGTTACATCATCATCTCTGTTGCTGAAGCATTCAGTGTCAATTAATATCTTCCTATGTCAGTACGGATTATAAGGAGATTTCATATAAAGTGAAGGCGGGGGCATGTTATCATTAAGGATAGGATCTGTGAATCGTGTTGGAGACAGTTCTAGGGTTGTCCAACCCAAAGGGCTTTCATCAGTGGCTAAAGTGGATCTTTGAAGGTATTCATTTTGCCACCCTTTCATTCACAAGCTTTTTCAGATTTAGTGCGAATCTCACAATTCCTTCCTGGATTGAGGTTGGGAGGACACATTTTCTTTTAATGACCCATCGTCAGGGATTTTGGTTGCAGAAAACATCACTGAATTTGATTGATGATATAAAATCTAAAATATGGTTGAGAATAAATGTATTAAACGTGTGGAAAATCATCCGACATTCTTTTCTGAGCATCCAAAATTCTGGGATGAGTAAACTGCTTGTACTGCTAAATGCTTTAGAATACCATGTATTAGGAAAGTGTAATAGGATAGAAGATGCTTATCCAGAACTAGAAAGTTGTTTTCATTGTTTAATGGTATGTGATGTAATGCTTGGGAATGAAAGCCTATAGAATATTCTCTTATGGGATTATCTTTTGGTTACATTGAACTTCTGTATGGACCCAGAAATGCACAGTAGATGTGAAGGCTTTTTTGAAAAGTGTAGTTTGCAATAGAAATGTACCTTTCCAATGACATATTTACTAAAACAGTTTGAAGCTCAAAGCCTGAATAAGCAAAACAGGCACAAAAGTTGTCCCAGTTACAGTTCAAGTGTGTTTCTACACATTTTTTTTTTATATAATTAGACAGCATATTGGAATTATAGAATTGTGATAAAGAAAGATTTGGTGAAAACTGTGTTGCCCTGATATTTTGCAAAGAGTTACTGAAAATAAGTTAAGTGTGAAGCATTTCCCAGATGGTAAAAATTCACTCCAAGGAATTTAAATTGATACTCAAAATGTTGCTGTGTTCATGAAGCTGCCTTTGCATCTTTAAAAAGAAAATTGCAATGTACTCTAATCACTGCCAATTGTACTGTAATTTATTGCAGGGAAGATTAAATGAACACAAAAATTGCAGGTGGAATTTTGATCTCTCTCTGCATTAAAAACTTGCAGAATAATATCCTCATCCTTCAAGTTTTGACCTATTTTTGCTATGTTATCATGAAACTGAGCTTTCTTCAGGGAAATATCACTAAAACATTGTACCCTTATGAAAGGGCATGTAATTTAGTTACAGAGACATTTACTCCAGTATAAGCAAGATTTCTTATAATATCACAATATAAGTATTAGTTTCTAAAAAACATTTTTAATCAAAGGATTCATTGTTATGTCTGAAATATTTGAGTCAGTTTAAGCTAACAATCTAATATAAACCTTTCTTCAAATTCTTGAACATTGCATTAGTCTTACCAGTTTAAGTTGTTTTGCTGTCATAAGTACTCTTTTTTTTTCCCAAAAAATTTTGCATAACATTCTGTTATCTAACATTTGGTACGTGCTTTACACAAACTGAGTCAATGCAAGTTATGCTTACTTGATTACAGAACAGAAACATACAGATTTAATTTGGTCTTATCAGCATAATAATCAGAACTAATGCATATAATAAATGGCACATTCTTTGTCAAATGTGACTTAAATTGAAAACAACAAAATTAAGTACCTCCATAATTAAAATATCTATAAAATCAGCGTAGAGAAAGATTTTTCTAAGTTAAACAGGTACTTGTACATGCCCTTGCATAGACATGCCCCATTTCCCCAGGATTTCCAGCACGGAACTTCAGCTGTGACTGATCCTAATTCTCTCCTTGCTCATGCATCATTCAGAAGCTTATCTCAGTTTCACCCATATGGTTCACAATAGTTTGTCTATCTATCTAAAATGCTAAGCAAGGGAAGTATATTGTTTAATTTCTATGGCAGAAAAATATGTGATGCTGCTCATAGTCTGCTGAATAGTTTCCATTGTGTTCTTCAGAGGTAGCTGCCTGTAGTGGTACTTAAAAGACGTTTCATATTTGGATCAAAGCAGTTGTATGAATGACTCTGCTTCTAATTATTAATTTATTTCTGTGCATTTTGCAGGGAAAATTATTGCATATATTTTTGTGTACAGATAGTACAGCATTCTGAAAGCAATATAAGCCTTTCTGCTTGTGACATTGAGAAATGAAGGTGCTGTTTAAAGAAGATCGTTCTAGTTTTGTTTTTATAAAGCTGACAGTAAAATACTAGAGGAACACCTGAAAATGGAGAGATTAATCCAATTCATTTTCTAAAGCAGACAAAGATGCGGTTCTCACAGCAACCATATTTTAAAATAAAATAAAAAACCCAAAAGTATTAATTTCCATTTCTGTTAAAAGCTGAAATATGGATCCAGATTTCTTCAGCATTTATATCACATAGAGCAAGAAAGGCATATATCGAACAGTAGTGGAGTATATCTGACTGTAAGTTAACCTGTGACACACCAGTAAACTAATTGTTTTATCTTTAAAGAGACATTAAGCATAAAATATGGAATGCAGCCACTATAGTTGGCAACATATTCATTGTCAGATTTCTTATTAGTGGAAATCGTACATGAAAAATCAAATGTGTATTTTTAGCATGTAGTTGAGAAACTGGGTTAAATGCTGATTCTTAGAATTTTACATTAAACTGAGCTGTGTAAAGAAAAGCTGTTAGCAGCTTCAGCATCTAATGTTTGCCTCATTGGTCTGGTTTAGATTATTCTTCTGTGTTTGACGTTTTGTAAAGGACTTATTCTAAGACATAGTTGCTGGGAATTAATCACTGTTTTCAGAACATCTTTATCACTGATCTGGTCTTTAGATGGACTCCGTCCCTTTCTAAAACACAAGGAGTGACCATGCACTTAATATTTTCCTCATTCAGCTGAATATGCTAAGTGCTGAGCTCTTGCCTTTGGACCTGTGTCGACTCTTCTATTGCTTGTATTGTCCTTCTAGCCCAACATACCCTGACTGCATTTCCTTCTGTATCAAATGATGCTCATTTGTTCAAATGATGGTCATTTGTTCAAATGAAATTCAGAGTATCTAGGAAGAATACACTCTGTAAGATACTGCTATAGAATGATTGCTAAAATTAGATCTAGCTTTATTGTAAATGGTACTTTTAAAATACTATGGCAGAAGTCATATTCATGCTACAAATAATATTCTTTATTCTATTCCTAATGCGTATTTAAATAGTGGAAGTATAGATTACTGGATTTTTTTTTGGTGAGACATCACCAGAACCACATCAGCAAATTGAAAGGTGGCACCAGGACTGTGCTATGACTACATTGATTTGGTGCAATAGTACCAATGTTTAGACTGCAGTGATTTTATAGAGCCTGTGCTTTGCTGTTCAGGGCATCAGCTGAGTAATTCAGCTCAAGAAGAGCTTGTCCATTATGTCTTACTGACATAAAACTTCCTGTGAAATGAATAAGAGAATGGCTTCCATAAATCTTGCATATATATCATAGAAATTAATGCAAAATATTTTAGTGTTTTGCTTATAATGAAGATGATGTGAAATATCAATGGCTATTTTTGTCTGAACAGTGAATTTAAAATTCAGCTTCCTTAATGATTCAATACATTTTGGATATAATATAAGTTGTTCATATCAGTTCTTTTCCAATTTTGCTGGCATAAAATATGCATAAAAACCCAGACAGTTTTTCTGATCTTATGTATAAACATGCTACTTCGTACACTGGTTACTGATTCTGAATTAAGTGGATTCCCATTCAGTGAGATTACTTTTTCCATGTTTTGTTTCATCACAGTGGAGCTGGGTTGCCTAAGCAACCAGTAAAATACCAGGACTTGGACATGGCTGCTGCTTTCTTCCTCTCTCTCCTAGCCTGGGCGCAGCTGGTGCTGTGCAGAGCTCCCAGACTCCAGTGCCCATGTAAGGAAAGCATCGCCCCCAGTGCTTTACAAAGCCAAAAGTGAATAAATTCCCCTGGCCCAGACAAAACCGGTGCTGTTTCATGTTGAGGGGTCTTCTAGGAAATACGGAGCTGGAGCTGTGGCATGGGATGAGGTCAAAGAACCAAGGGCGCACATCTGAGGACGTGAAGCTTCATTAGCTGTGCTCTCATGGGGGGAAGTTAGCAGGGAGAGGTGGTGCGACTGGGTGGGAGACACGCGGAGTATGCGTAACGTAGAGATGTGCAGACAGTCACAAACTCTTGTTAGAGCTTCACTTTCTCTGCATACAAATTCAGTCTTCCCCAAAAGGTGGGGGAAGACTTCACTGCTCTGTGAAGCGATATTCCTGGGCAGGTGATTTTTCCGGAGTCCTGTTGGTGGTTTTCACGTTTCAGCTATAGTGAGACAAAGAGGCACTTAACTGTTCCTCCTCTCGGAGTAAACAGCAATTGGATGGTAGGTCCAATAATTCAACAAAACTTATTGGTCTAATTTGTTTTGCTACAAATCAAAAATATCAAATTGTTTAAGTAAATCTCCTACCTCTGTTTAATCCACAGCAAAACTTTATTGGTAGAGTATGTTGGAACATGTGGTAGATCAGAAATAACCATGTCATGTTCTTAACTTGTTCTTAAATGTATTAATTAGATTAGGAAATGTATTAATTAGATTAAGTAGTCTTCAGATCAGGTGCTGTAGTATGAAAAACAGAGAAATGACATTTTTAAAAGATTTGGGGGTTTTGAGTTTATGCAATGAGAAAAATTGAAATTCTTTAATTGAATTCAAGAATTCTTCAATCCTTGACTTGAAACATTGCCTTTCCCAACTTTAATTACTTGATATCTTACATTTATTTTTGAAGCTTTTTTTTTTTGTTATGCAATTTTATTTAGTTTTATTTCTTTATTAATAATTTCCATAGTTTTCTATAGCAGATCTTATTTACTTCATTTTCAGGCAAAAGTTGAGGCAAAAAGCAGGTATTTTAAGAAAAAGATTCTGATGTACAGTGAAAGGAAAATTGAAAACTTTTATTCCTTTTTTAATTCCTTTTAGGAGAGAAGAAAATAAAATGTGAATTTAGCATAAACTAATGGAGTATAACAGTATCCTGCACATGTGGATAAGGAACTCTGATGCTTTAACTCACTTGTTTGAGTGCCCAGTTCCGGTACCCAGAGGGAGAGATGATGGATCTGAAGGTTTTTCCTTTCCTTGTCTTCCATCAGCTATGAACCCCAATGTTCTGTAGTGTAACAGAGAGCATTTTGCAGTCTCCAAAATATTAAACACTGTGACAGGGGCTCTCTACAAGTATTTTTTTACATATCCAGTCTGGGTGGGAGTATGAAAAAGCCATGTGTCTGTTCAGCATGTTTCTCCTACCCAAGACCTCTGTACAAAGGCACTTTATTATTTGAAAAGAGCCTTTTTGCTAAGGTACCTGATAATTTTGCTTGCATAAACAGTCTCTTCTTTATAGGGGGGATATGTGGGTGGGTGTCTTCTAAAACACTTAAAGCTAAACTGAAAATCCAGACCTGTGGCTATTTTAGTATCAGGAGAAGACAGTCTTTAGAGAGACACCAGTGCATGTAATGGTTCCATATATGGATGGCTTTGCTTATACAGACCTAAGTTGAAATTATCTGGTTAGATCAAATGAATGAAGTTACCCATATACATAATTATACATAAACATGGTCTTTTTCTAGAAAAAATGTCAAAATACATTGCTTTTTATTGAAAACAAAAATAAAAAAATGTTTTTCCACAATTGAAGTTTTTTGAAACATTACTAATTAGCATAAGAAAAGTGCAGCCTTTTTAAGGGGTAATTGCCAGGATATAGAATTGACAGTAAAATTAGTGCTCTTGGTTTTTATCATATTATTAGCCCCTTCTACATACAGACTGAATAAATCTGTTTTATGCTCCTGATAGATAATGAGAAATATTAATACACTTACTGTAGGGGAAAATACTGACTAATCACTTGCAGACCACATTGAAGAAAAGTTCTGTACTCAGATGTAAATACCATACACAATTGGATTTGTGGCTTTATTTAGTTTTCAATATTTGAAAGCTTAATAAACTACCTTTAAACCATGTACAGGTATGCATTCTATTTCTGAACTGTTTCATTATATATATTGCTTTTTAGCAATGTGACATAAGTTAATCTAATAAATAAACAGAAGGCTTGCATCCTGTTAAAACTCTTCATATTAGTAGTGTGAACAGAATAGAAAAATGTAGCTTAATATAATACTAGGCTTCCAAAATAAAGAATTAAATTACTACATATCTGTTGCTGAAAAATGCCAGAGAATTCTGGCAGTTATAATTTTGTATTGCTAGGAAAAAAATTAGTTGCTTCTAAAAATAATTTGACAATCTATTTTGTTTACTAGCTTTTCATTAAAGCCACAAATTTTAATTATAGTAAAAAGTGTTAGCACTAAAACATTTAAAAAAACTTTAAGCAAATGGTCATGTTAAGAAATACAGTTCTTAAATTTGTTCTGAGGCAGTATCATATATTCATTGACTTCAGGAGGCTTCGCACAAGTCTTCACATGTCAAAGTTAATGGCAATTTATCAGGATTTTGTGTTTTCTCAGGAGCAGAATTACCACAAAAACATTGTTTTGTAGTCATTCATGCTATTTGTGACACTCTGGAAGTAATGAATATTATATTGAAAAGTGGCAGATGTTAACCCTCTGTGGATTAGTGAGGAACTATTATAACAGCTTCATGAATGTTAGGTATTTCATAGGATTCTTCAGGTATTGTCACCCAAAGAATTCTGTGAGGATGAAAGAGCCAAGGACATCTGAATTATTCTTGATCTCACCTGCCAATTTACTGCAGCATAAGCTCTGGATTTTTACTGTACGTCTTAAATTGTTTTGAGGAGCTGTTTGGGGACCTGTAGTTCATGGCATATCCACGAGTGGTCTCTGAACTCTTCAGTACTGATGTTCTGCAGCACCAGCCTGTTCTTATGGAGAACTAGATGTGGTGATCCCACCCCAGGTTCCGTTGTGCAGCCTTTAATGATGGTATTCCTCCATCAATGTCACATTTTGCTCTGGGAACTGAAGTTAATGGACAGTAGTTAATACAAATTACATGTTTTGATACATCACAAGCATCTTCTCTGGGAAGTTTTAGCCACTATTGGAATAAGAAAACATTAGCCCAGGAAACCCAGAAACAAAGACCTGGATATAAATAGCAATCATTCTGTGTTATTATAAATGTCCTTTTTCCCTCAATCCAAAGACAAACAGATGATGCTCAGTAAAGAAAGGGCTTGTAAAATCATTTTCTAATCTTTAACATTAATGATAGTAACAGTAGCAAACCAATACCTGTTCTTAAACATGTATTAGTATTAATTGTTTCTTATACCATCTTACAAGGGTTAGTATTGTCCCGATTTTACAATATTTCTGTATTGTACAACATATAAAGAAAAACCAAACCATTCAGGAACTAGAAGCAATTCTTATGTAGACCTGCATGAGAATTAGTTAGTCTTGAGAGAGAGCACTAAATAGACAAAATATTATATTGACAAGTAAGACTGTATCTCAGACCTGAACTTCTGTTTTTGCATGATATTGCATGGTAATATTAGGCTTAAAGTTGCATTCAGAGTTAGAAAAATCAGATTACACAGCTGTACAGCATTTGGTGCTTGGTGTGCTCTCCTTGATAAGTGGTGTCAGATAAGTGATGTTAGAAAGCATAGGGATAGAGTAATTCTCTGGGAAGACTAAATGTGTAGGAGAGGAGAGGAGGCAGATGTTATGGTTTGGGATCATAATTTGGAGTGATGAGGGAAGACTGCATGGCACAGGGTTGATACACTCTTTGGGAACATGAAGCTGTCCAGTGGGACGGTTAAGAACAGCATTTTAGATGTTTTGATAGTGTCTTGACTTGTGTTTTCTAAGGTTAGCTCTCGTAACCAAGGTGGGTATAAAATCTTAAGTGATGTGAGTTTTGGAATTAAATTCTTTAGATCATTCAGGTGATCTTAAATCATATCAGGCTCTAGGCAATAACCTCAATGACTGCCTAGTTACATAGACATTTATGCAAGGGATTTATAATGCTTTAAAATAATTTGTTCAGTATGTCTTTTCTAAATAAATATTGTCTTGTATTTAAGAAAGCTGTCTTGTCAGTGGTCAGCTATGTCATAGCTCATTAGCGAGCTGGCCACAACTTATGAAATAAGGTCCTATTTGCTGGGATAATTTGGGGATTTTCAGGAAGGTTTTGTTACTAGCATTACAGAAGGTGAATACAGTTTTTATTACAAAAAAAATTCAAGATATATAGAAGTCATAAGAGCTACATGGCTTACCGTGGAAGAGAACGTAAAAGGGTCAGGTATTTAATTGAATTTGGCAATCATGACAACATTGCAGACTCCTAATACAATTTTTCTCCATACTTTGTGAGGCTGCTACAAGCATAATAAATAAACTTTTAAATTAACACTCTATATCTAGCTTCCATTCCGGTAAAAAATGGCTTTCAAGGACCATAGAGAGCCTGTTTGTCTTAAAGAGAAGAAAACAATAGATTGTCTGACATAACAATCCTCTCAGCTGTAAGACTAGGTACCATCTACATCTGATTTAAATTAATTGTATCATACTGTGTGAAAAGCCATGTCTTGAAAAATAATATTTAATCATTTAAATCTTTTAAAATCATTCCGTTAGAGTTAAACTATAATCATGCAACTTCACTTTTTCTTTTGAAGTATGTGTGCCTAGTAGTAACATATCATTATTACAGCCAAAGGGCTTTATAAAACATTCTCTAATTTTTCAATTTACTTTATATATAAAGACACTTTGTATGCTCCATAGTTAAATTAGTTTTTTCATATACTCAGTTCCGTTCATGTTAAAAAAGATTCCTACAGACATTAGTAGAGAAGCTTAAAAGCATAGTATAAGCATTTTTAAAGGACTTCTGAAAAATTCAGGATTTATGGTGAAGTCTGAAAAGCATCTTAAAAGATGCTGATAATACTTAACTCTTATATAGTACTGTTTTCATTAGCAGGTCTTAAAGGCCTTCAGAAGGACTGGTATTATTGCAGCCAAGGCAATTCACATGAAGTTATACTGAACTGATTTTCCAAAGTCATCTGGTAAACTACTGAAAAGCTTAGGAGTAACTCCTGAGTCACAGTATAGCAGTTTTTAGTTCAGACTACAGTGTTCTCTTCTGCATTTTGATTTGCTTTAGTTAGATAGTCTTCCACTAAGAGTAATAAGTTGCTTTTAATAATTTGAAACATTGTTCTTGTAGATTTTTAAATTAAGAAATATAATGATTGTTATTTTTTAAGGTATCTGAGTGAACTAGGCAAATTGAGGCAAAACCTAACTCCCTTAGTCTTCTTTGGCAGCCCCAGTATTTTAATTAAATTGTAGAGAATATTTCTACAAAACTGTCAATTGTGCCATCTTTAAACTGCTTTGAGAACTCATATTAAAATAGAGGCTAGAATAAGCTAATTTGGTCTGGGGGTTGGAGCAAGTTTCACAGCCTATTTTGTGCATTGCAATGATACTGTAAGATTTCTGTATCTATGTAGAGTTTTTTAAAGCTGTCTTGGTCCATACAGTGCACTGTAGTTGTGAATGGAGTGTGGTCACATCTCATATCCCTTAGGTGATTTTCATTTTAGTCCTTACTGCTGACCTTTGATATCACCTATTCCTTTTTTGCCTCTTATCATGATTCAGCTGCAATGTTAAATACTAATAAGTGAGCTTGATACAAAAAAAAAGGTATCTGTTTTAATTTTTTTGTCACAATAAAGTGATTTTTGTGGATTTTCTGGAGGCATGCAGGTATGCGGCCATAAAACAAGACAGTGTTGAAGCATTTATGGCTGCAGACCTTATTTCTAGGGTACAATTGTATTAATAGTAGAGCAGAGGCATATTTTACAGAATTTTGATACATACTCTTATTTTCAGCCAAATTAGTTTTCATCTCTTATGCCTTTTTTCATCATCTACAGTCTTTCAGACAAGAAGCAAATCTGCCATTAAACTACGCAATGAAAACATTGTCTGTGTTTCATAAACAAGGTCTATGTGACCTCTTTTGCCTCTAGAAGGGGTTGTATAAAACCTTATTTTCTCTTAGTGGAAGGGAAATTAGCCCTTTGGGTAGTTCCGATTTTTCACTGGATACCACAATTTATATTTAGGTAGGGGCAGTCTCTTAACAGAATACCCTCAGTGAACAGCTGGTACACAGTAACATTTTATATCATTACAGCTGTCTTCAAAGTGATTTTATGACTCAGCCTTAGTTTGATACCAAGTCTAGAAGCTTAAATTGTCTTCAATTTTTCTCCTTTCATACTTCAAAAATGTTTTCTTCAGAAATGAATGGCCTATATCTTAATCTCGTTTTACATAATTCTTGACAATATATACAATTCTAATAAATAAGTACATTCTTTCAAGAAAATCTATTCCTCTCCAGTGGAATATGTAAAAATGAAGTTTCTTGCTAAACATTCAGGTGTTTGATAGGTAGATTTGTTAGGTTTTGAATGCTCTACATTTTAAAAATCAACAACTGCATTTTCATTCCAAATCAAAATGGTGAATGTAGTTGAATCATTATTATTCAGCTAGTCTGTGTCACATGTGCAAAGATAACTTCCAAGACAGCACCTTTCTGTTCCCACATTCTCAAGCAAAAGCAGTTGTTACCTTGAAAACTACTCTTAAAATAGGATAGTGGAAATATAACATGATGACAGATATATGAGAGAAACATTTACAATGTACTTACAGATTTGCAGTATTCTCACCGAAATTGCGGAAGGGAAATTTTTCAAAGAAGATAGAAACCTTCAAGCTGGAGACAGGATTACTAGAATCAATCGCTTGGAAGCCACTGTAGAGAGGGGTGCCTTTTATGCAGGATTGAAGTGGGATATGAGAGAAGATGAACTACATCTGAAAAATGATTGTTGATGTCTCTAAAATCCCAGCTGTCAGTTAAGTGCTTTTGATGTTGTTTGTGAGTGCTACAGTAAAGACTCTATAGGTTATCCCTGTGTTAGTATTGTTTAGACACGTAGAGGGTGCGCAAGGGATGGTAGCTACAGCTAACACTCAGTTGGGGCTCATGCTTTCAAATCAATCATAGTGTTTATACAGGAAATTAAGAAAGAAATCTGTGTAGTTCATCAGTTTATTTTAGGAAGATGTGGGAGCCTAATTGTATTAACAGTCTTTGAAGCTGTAGAGGAAGAGGACAATAACAATCTCAGGCATAACACATCCAAACTTTTGCTCCGTCGCAAACATTGAAGCTGTTTATTGTCAGTTTTGTCATTTTGTAGAATGCAGCAGATAGGGTGTGCAGTTTCATAGATCATCAAATAACCTTTTTGTCAAAAGGCTGAAATGCTTTGTGAAAAGGCTGTAATTCATCCTTAGATTTTGTAATGCTCTTTAGAGTGATACAACATGATGACTCCTTTATCTGATTAATTTATTTTCCCGTTTTCCCTCCACTCCTATCTCTTTCTTTGGTGTAACCTCCATGAATGCTTTTGTAGTCACATGAGAATGTAGGATGAAACTTTATATTTTAAGGCTAAAGTTCTCCCTGTAAAGTTAGCATAAGGAAAACTAGATTTTTTAAGTTTATGCATGATTATCTTCTAATTTCCAAGAAAGTTTCATGAGTTCATGAAACAGGTCGAAAATGCCTTTGGTATTCTGTTCCTTCACTTTGACACATCTGGCTTCTTTTCAAACTGTGTATTGGTTGAACTTTGCCTCATTTGCCTGCAGTTTTTCAGATATTACTGGAATTCTTGAAGATTTCTCTTCAAGGCACTGAAGTGGTGACTTTCCCTTATGTTGGTCTAGAGATCAGCTATGATCTTGATATCCACTTCCAGCAATGCTGGAAGCTTGGCTTCCAGCTTTTTCCTACCTGAGCTTTGCACTGTTTCTTTGGTTTGGGATGTTGTTTCTTTTCATCTGGTCCTGGACACTTAAATTGACTGAAGGAGAAAGCCCTTGGGACGTAGGATTTTGAGCTGAGGCCTGTGAATACAGTCATCTTTGTTCAGGAGTCAAAATATAGGCCTTGTGCAAGATTGCACAGCAAAGGAATAAATGTATAAGGACTGAGAAGGTGTCTCTGATTAATTTGGAAACATTCTATCTTCATGACTGAAAGTTATCTTGGTTTAACAATCAGTTGACTTTACAACCTGGTTTACAGCTCAGAAGAGCATAGCTGGGCTTCCCACGTGGCATAGCTGAAAGGATTGGAGAATGAATTTGGAAAATGTTGTCACTGTTGACACAGCTGAACATCTGAGGAAGATGAGGTTTTAATACAAAAATATGTCTGTCATGTAATTGTGATAGCAAAGAAAAACTACCAATCATAGAATAACATGGGGTTATTGTATTACTTTCAGATGAGTCAATATATAGTTGTACAAAGGTACTTCAGCTGTTTTGAACTTGTCATTGACTTTTTCATAAGTTTTCCCATGTGTCATAATTGTGATACTGACAATGTTATCATAATTTATTCCAGAAATTGTCTATGACAATTCTGTAAGTCTAATTAGAGTAGCAAAATCAAATGTAATACCAAAAATAATGTCATTTTTATTTCTGTAAGAAAAGTTGCATTTAAACGTGATTGACCTCAGGCAAGATATGCAGTAAAACTAGTAACTCCATTTGATTCACTTCAGCTATAGAGAGACAGTAAACTGCACAGTGTCCATTCAACAAGTATTTGAAAACCTCGGCTTGCACCAGGACAGAAATTTAGATTTATAGAGGCTGTGATAATATGGGGGAGAAACATGGCAGAAATTAAAGACAGAGACATCTGATTTCAACATCTTGATCAAATGAGCTTCCTGACAGGAGGTACAGATGTAGGAAGAAGACTGAAAGCACTTGCCAAGCAGTGCAGTTCAGATAACATGCAATAGTGCCCTGGAATTAGAATTCAGATTCTCCCTTAGCTTCTGCTTCTGTGTTTTTCCACTCTCCTTTTCTAATTCCCTTTCTTGAATATTTTTCATTTTTCAGACATTTTAGCTCTTCTTTAAAGTGCTCTCTCTCTCTTTTTTTTTCAAAATTATTCAACCAGCATTTTTGTATATTCCACTTAGAGTGCAGTGTGAAAGAGAAATGAAGTAAGATCATAGGTGCTTTGCCTTTTACCAGTACTTCAATAAACATTAAATTGTGAAAGAATGATCCTGTGATTAAACCTGAAACCTGATTTTCATGTATAGTGTCCTTGGAGTGAGGGTACTAGCTGATCCGTACAATGCCTAAGAAATGGGTTCATCTTTAACTCCTTTAGAGCTGCTACTGGAAGTACATATTGTTCAGGGAGACAAACCTTAGTCTATGCTCCTATATGCAGGACAGGTACAAATGGCACTTTCTGACCTTAAGTTTATGAATCTGAGTTACCAACTGCTGCGTGTATATATAATTTTTAAAGACATTGTACCATACATCAACTTCAGGAAAAGACAGGGTGGTCTACTTTAGCCGGCCAAGAGCATGTCCACCTTTAAAATTCATAGAATCCTAGAAAGGATTGGGTTGGAAGGGACCTTAAAGATCATCTAGTTCAACCCCACTGCCATGAGCAGGGACACCCTGCAGACCAGGTTGCTCAAAGCCCCATCCAGCCTCACCTTGAATGTTTCCAGGGATGTGGCATTTAATACCTTTCTGAACAACCTGTTCCGGTGTTTCACCATCTTCATTGTAAAAAATTTCTTCTTTATATGATCTGTATCTAACCTATTTAGTGTAAAGCCATTGCTCCTTGTCCTGTTGCTACAGACCCCACTAAAATGTCTGTCCCTATCTTTCTTATAAGCCCCCTTTAAGTATTAAAAGGTCACAATAAGGTCTCCCCGGAGCCTTCTCTTCTCCAGGCTGAACAAGCCCAACTCCCTCAGCCTGTCCTCACAGGAGAGGTGCCTCAGCCCTCTGAGCATCTTTGTGGTCCTGCCCTGCACCTGCTCCAACAGGTGCATGTCTTTCCTGTACTGAAGGCTTCAGAGCTCCATGCAGTTCTCCAGATGGGGTCTCACCAGAGTGGAGTAGAGGGGCAAAATTACTCCCCCACTGTGCAGCTCACATCTTGGTGTACAGTGGTACTTACACAACCACGTTGAAGATGAAATATTTTTACTTGCCTTGAGTCAGTCTCTCTGTCAAGATAAATTAAGGAGAACTCATGCCAAAAAAACCTTAGAGTTCTTGCTTTTCAACAGGGATTCTTAGAGGGTTAGCCATGTAGGGGAAACCCCATATTGCTCTGCAACTTTTCCCCTGAGAATTGTGAAGTAAAGTTTTACAAGTGTGATGGTCTTTCTTTTTTAATAGTCGCTATCAATTAATTGACATCAAAACCTGGCAAAAAGTTTCAGACCTTGGGAATGACTGATTTATGCTGAACCTTTGCCTTTCATGTGGTAAAAAGCATTGCTGTGTTGGCTTTAGGATAAAATATGGTTTAACAGAAGTAGAAGAAAGATGCAAATTTTTAGAAGCAGGCAGTTACTTTGACTCAGACTTCTGTGCTTCTCTATTGTGATTAATGCATGTTTTGGGCTGCTATCAAATGGTAAAAACAAAGTTACAACAGGGGTGGTTTGCCCACTTTTAAACAGAAAAGTGATTAAAATGTTTTCTATGTCATTTCTCATTATTTTAACAGTAAGAACTTTAATAAAAAAGAAAAGAGAACATCTAGGTTTCATTCTCTGGTATCTGTTACAGTGCTGACTGATATGTGGAGCTGCTGGTGATACTTGTTTGCTTTTTCAAAGAGAGGAAAAAGTGACTTTGCAAATGTGTCAGGAGACTGATCATTTTATTTCAAATTTATTCCAAATTAAGAATATGCTAATTAAAACAATTGTAATATTGTTTCTGCAATTATTTGTTAATTTTGATTGACTTAATGAACTACTTCAGCATACTCGGTTCTCCTGACAGTGTTTGGTAGGTTACACAATTTGCCTGAGCAGGACTTCATCAAAGAAAACACTGGAAGAATCAGTGTTATGTCGAAGTAGGTTGATCCTGAACCTCCACAAATCTGTATAGCAGCAACAGTAGGCTTGAGGCAATGAAAGGAATTGTCTTTTTCAGCAACATATTGTGTACCAATGTTAATTTTTCTACAGCTGTCAATTTAGTTGCACTATGCAGTTGGTTTACAATCCCTTTGAGTCATGAAATATTGGAACAATTCAATTCTGCTACACGACTTCTCAGCAGAAGTAGAAATAGCAAATCAGTAATAATGGGGCATTGCCCGCACATGAAAAACAGGAATCAATTATTTGATGACTTTGAAGGCTTATTGAGAAAGACTTTGTATGCCATGAATTGCTGTAAAAGCAACAGTGAGAACCAAAGCCTGTAACATGCTCAGTGCAATAGATCAAGAAGGTGACTTTCGCAGAAGAGTTCATGAATGGGTCAAGATCAGAGGATCTGAAGTTTAGTAGATACAAGACAATGGTTTGGGTAGCAATTTTTAGCTGAGCAGGTAGAGGATGCATTTTAAAAATGGTCTGTAGGAAGATGTGTTGGGACTTAAACACAGTACAAATGTGTTAATCTGTGGTATTAAAAGACAATTTAGCACCCACGTTACAGCAGAATGCATGTGAGAAAACAGTAGGTTTGCTCTTTCCTACGGTGTTTGTATGTCTGACTGATGAAGAACTTAGCCCCTCTGATAATTAATTTTAATAATTTCTCTTTTCTTTTGGGGGTAAGAAGGGGAAAGAAGGAGAGAGTGGAGAGGGAGTGAGTGCAAGGAAGCTGAGTCCAAGAGCTCAGATCATTTTTCTGTACAGACTGAAAACAAGCATACCAGAAGGGACAGTTTGAAGCAAAATCAATATATACCTGCTGAGAGTGAGTCCCTTTCCAAAACAGAAAAAAGAGAAAGAGATGTCCTAAAAGCTCAAAGGAGAAGTGTGAACACTTCAGGCTTTGACTCTGCCATCCAATACTGAGGAAGTGTTTGAAATCATTGTCTGGGATATACCCCTATTAAGAAAAATAGTGAGGTTGGGAAGTTTGTTGTCGTGTGAAATGAAAGAGTAACCTTTTTAAGTTTCCTGTGAGAAATGCCGAGAGAGATGTAGCATGGTCTTTCACCTTACCCACACAAACCTTGGTCAGGAGCCACACCAGGAAGGGAAAGAATCATTTACTTCCTAACTGGTCACACTCATCACAACTGGAAGAATGGGGGACTGCTATACCTACAAGGCAAATGGTGGCTCAGATATCTTTGTAGACAGTATCTGACATGCACAAAGCTCTGATGTGGCCAATAGACAAATGCATTGCTGTGAACAGAACTTCACTCTTTGTTGTTTTCAGTACAAAGGAAGTCCAGCTGTGTCCTGTAGACATAGAGGAAGGTGCTGCTGATCCACTGAGTTATGAATAAAATGATGGGTCCAAGAAGGTAAAATAGATTATGACTTATCCAATGAAAAAAACTTCATATCTATCATTTTCGTTCTCAGTTCCCCTCATCTTTGATGGAGGCAGGTGAGCTTACCAGATTGTTTCAAATATGAGTCTTCTGACTGTTGGTTCATTTTGCAAAGACTTTGAAGGTATTCTTCTAAAGAAGAATAAAAAGCTTAGATGATGGTGATCCCCTAATTATTTCTCTATATTTATATAAGCATCCACTTTATAGTAGCCCACCTGAATAGTAGTCATGACTGTACAAAGTTTTTAGGAAATCTGTACTACTTTTTTGCCTCTCCTCTATGCCAGCCCTATTAGACATACAGTCTTTCTTTAAAAATGCTATCATTTTAAACTATTGCATATTACAGTTAATGGATTATTCCATGTAATTTTTGCAATTCCCTGCCCTTTGTCAGAGTTTTCTCTCTCAAGAAGTTAAATCTTCCTCAGCTTCATCTGATGTTTGCAATTGAAAATTGGAATCCCTAGCTATAAGACTGGTAAAACAAGACAGAATACACAACTCTGTCTGCAAGAGGTATATGTTTGTATATCAGCTCCCCTGGTATTTGCATGGGACTTCCCTGTTGATGCAGATTCTGCCCATCTAAGTATCTGAAAAACAGGACCACAGTGAACTGTTCTGTCCTTGCCTCTTCCTTAGGTGAAATGTAAGCACACTTGCTTAAACAGCAGAAATACGCATATGATAGGAAGATCAGATCTGGCTGATCTGAGTCCTTAGTTCACAGGTAAACTTAATTACTGGTGTCTGTTCATGGGTCTTCCTCATACTTAGTGAAACCTAAGTAAAACAGTGCAGAATGAAGCAGTAACAACATTCTAGGCCTGTCTTGCTTCAGATATTTTGGTTTAAGGACCTGATTAATTTGTTCTAACCTATGTTGAAGTATTTATTTCTTCTAACACTGCAGATCAGAAGTCGTTATCTCTGTAAGTAAGTTGCTTTCTAAATTCAAAGTATCTAATTACAAAGTAAGGAAGTTTTGTGTCCTTATTAAAGATGTGCCATCAACTGGATAGAGCTCTCTAGCAGGGAAGAGTTTTCTACAGCCTATTATTCTTGATATTCTGATCAGGCTGTTACCTGAGCAGAATCTGGGCTATCAGTTATGGGCCTATAATGGGACAATTCCCACCAATTGTAGTTTCTGATCACTTAGACTCACCGTTTTCCTTTTTACATTTCCTAGACTCTTAAATTATTTTATCGTGCCTTTCTATCAGTCTGAAAGTTCTTTGGAAGCTGTAATATCTTCAACCCTTTTAGCTTGGTAAATTAGTCCTCTTCATTAAACCATGCTAATATTTATTGTCATCATGCACATTATTCCACCTAAGAAAATAGTATTCTCAGTAGGTGTAACAAGTTTGAAAAGCAGAACTATTTGGTGCCCTTAGGGGAGTATCCACCTGATATGTTTCAGAGTGGAAAGCTGACTCTTAGATTGCAGAGAAGTTTCATTCTTTCATGAATGGCAGAATTCTGTGGAAATGACTGAAGATGTTACCTGCACCTTCTTGTCACTGCACATCTTCCATAAGTGGCTACCCCCAGCACTGGCTTCAGCTGAAGGGTTTCTGTGAGTGTTTTCTAATCCATCTGAAGCAAAATAAACCTGATGAACTCAACTGCTCCACCCAAATTGGCACAGCTGATTTGCCTTAAGCAGATCAGAGACCATCCTCACAAAGAGCTCTGCCAGGTGGGCTGTTGAATGATGGCTTCTGGCTGAAGAGCAGTGAGGTAGGTGGGAATGTTTTCTGTTGCTACAGCTATTCACAAAATATAACTCTGTCCTCTACCTTTCATGTGATCCTAGCAGAAGAGAACTCATTCAGGATTTCTACATTTGCTGTTGCATGAATTTTCTGCCAGTTATGTAAGTAGGTATCAAACTCTGACGTTCAGAAACAGGGATGGAAACTCTCTGTTTCTAAGCAAAAGAACTGACCTATATTTGGAAATATCTCTGTGGGAGCTTGTGACCAGCAACTAGTTGATGATTCATGCAGTTTTTCATAATCATCTACTTTTTATTCACATAAGTATACAAAGCAGTCAGAGAAAAATACTGAAATAAACTTTTCTTATCTATATCTGCTTTTTTAAGACAAGGAGAAAGTTTCTGTAGGTTTTGGTAAAATCCAGTTAATGAAGATGCTCCTGCAATTAGCCTGAAAGAGGCTGGTTTGCAACTTTTGTTTCAGGCAGCTGCAGATTGATCATTCCTCTTCCCTGTTTTTCAACTGGTCCTTTTAACTCATTAGGTGCTTTTTGCTCCATGTTAGTAAGAGAACTTAGGAAAGTATCAATTGTGATGGAGTCTGAAAGTTGATAACTGTCTTCTAAGTTCATCTGCTGCTCTTCTGTGCCTGAACTGTTGTAGTCTGATGCTTGTTTTTCATATAACTAAATCTGAAATTGAAGTAGTGCTTTTCTGCATCCTAGTAGCTTAATAAAGCTACACATTGACTCTCTAAGCAGTCATAGTCCATTCATAGCAGGTTAATTCAATGTTCCAAATGCACATATGTTTCCAAAATGTCTTGAACTGATAGCTGGGGTCAGCCAGCATTTCATGCTCTGTGCCACTCAGGTGATCTGGCATGTTAACTGGAGGGCTAGTTTGGTAGAAGTGTCCAACAATTATTACTTAAAGTGCTGACACTTTTCCAGTTCCTCTCTAAGGTAAGCTAATCTGAGTCATCTGAAGTGCTGTATGTGCACAGAATTGCCTTGAAGAGTTATTTATTTACAGTAATGGATTCTTTGAAATGTATTGCCTACATGGGTACCACCATCAGCACTCTTAGTCTGCCATTTGACCTCCAAGAAACAATTTAGTGCCTAAACTGAGATAGCTAAACCAATTTGGACACTCCAGATACCCTTTCTGGCCTCTAGCTACTTTCCCAGAATGACCCAGGATTCCAGTAAGTTGTGTGTCATGTCTGACAGCACTTACAGTCACCTTGGATACCCCACTGTGTCTAAAATGGCCATATATGTCTGTGTTTAGGCACCCGAATCTCTTCCCTTTTTTTCCACAGAATCTGCTTTTCAGTACCCTGCATGTAATGTTACTATTTAAAGTAACCACAGTTATTTGTGAAAAGCAAACATGTTATAGAGATTCTCAATCTGCCTAGAAAATTAATATTGTTAGCTAAATTGTTTTGCATGTAATCGTTTAGATTCGTTCTTCTTTTAAAGATCACTTATATTTTGTAAATATTTTCAAAAGAATTTATATGGCTATCCTTGCATATTTAAATCATATGGGGAAAATTAACATAGAGAATCTAATTTTTATTCCTTCACTTTCCCCATCCAGTATTTATGATAAAAAAAGATGTAGTGAGTTGCAAACTTGCTAAAAGACCATAATTTTCAGTGATTAGATTCAAAACAATTGTATGTAATGAATTATTGAAAAACTTTGCCTTTCTGGATGTAATGTTCCATGACTACATATATCTACATCTAGAACTGCATTGGAATTCTACAGCCAGACATATTTTCTAGACACTTAAAAAATTTATACACTTTCTGTCCTTACAGCTTTGTTTCTACTACCCAACAGGAAATCTTGCAAAAATTAAATTAGTCCAGTGGGGATGGGGGGTAGGGAATGAGCTTATATGTGGAATGAAGAGAGGCGAAGTACATTGTATAACATCTTAAGTATCTTAAAAATACTGATCAGACCAGAAATATATTCTTTATCAAGGTTAGGAAAGACAGAAGTATATGATCAGTGCAAATGCCAGAACATATATTTTGAATTCTTTCTCCTTTTGTCTCATGCCTGGGGAAACAAAATCTTCCTTCCAATACAAGTGTTGAAACTGTTGAGCAACATCTCCTTTTAGAAGCAGCATTCTAAAAATCATCCAGTCTCTCTTGCCTTGACAATTAGTAAGTTTTGTTCCCAGTTGGTGGAGGACTTTGTCATTCCTTCTTTGCATTTGATGTGTCAAATATCAGGAGTGAAACAATTAACTAGGTTTCATTGGAGTCTTCAAGAAAAGGATATGATTTCAAGAGCTCATCTGTCACATTTACATTGCTTTGCACTGATTTTGGTTATTAAGTGTCACCAAATTTTCCTTTTCTATTACTCTTCCCTGCTGTGCTACATTGTCAAATTAACACGTACTTTCTGAGCACAGCCACAGCCCACTCAACTGCTAGCTTTCTCCTGCAAGAAGACATTACCACAGAATTTCTTAATGCAATTATATGTGAGCTTTCTGCAAAATTACATTTTTGCATCAATTTCCATTCATTTCTCAGAATTTCTTATGAAAGATTGCTTGAGTGTTACAAAGAAATACTGGGTGGGTTTTTTCTTTTTGCTGTATGGTAAAGTTCATATTCTAGTAGAATTTTAGCTTGAACATGGGTGTTGAATCAGTCCAGTGTTTCACCTGGGGAAGTTGAACATTATTTTATCTGCCTGAAATTTTTAGTCTATAAACATGTTAACATATTAGTTTTCTGAAGGACTGTTATGTTGATGAGCTGGTGTAAGGCAGATTCTTGTGCCATAAAATGTGATAGTTCGTAAAAGGCTGTCTGTCATTAAGACATCTAGGAAACATGCCTTATATAGTCGCATGAAAAGAAATTCTCATGGAAACGGCATTATGGAGGTGGCAGCTGCAGCTCTCTGATTTTTCTTCTAGGTTGAATTTTGCAGATTAAGATTAACCCCTTACGTGATCCATGTTAAAAAAAAAAAACCCACCAACATACATTCATGTCTCCCTCGAATACAGAATATACTCTATGAGTATCTAAACAAATGTCTGAAAAATTACAGGATGGTCAATACATGTTTATGAATTAAATTTAACTTTATTTGTACCATATTATACTCCTATTGCCAAAATTTTGGGCAAGAATTATATTTGTATATTATAATGTGCTTAGGACTAGCAGTAACTACCAACTAAGATCCTTCCTCAGTGAAAGCCTTTTCCCCTCGTTAGAGGCTGGCAAACAATGTTCAGAAAGATAATACAGAATTATCTTTCCTCTGAAGCCTTTCTCATCTTTTGCAGTTCCTGATGGGTCACTGTGAGACAGATGAGTTGAATGTGGACAATGAAAGTAGCAATAGGGTCAGGCTGGATGAGGCTTTGAGCAACCTGGTCTAGTGGAGGGTGTCCCATGGCAGGGGGGTTGGAACTAGGTGGTCTGTAAGGTCCCTTCCAACCCAAACCATTCTACGATAATAAGGCAGTACAGTCAAGTTCAGACTGCAATATAAGGGTTTGAATTGGCAGTTATGAAGTTAGTAAGTGCAAATACATACTACACAGAGGCTTTTACTGTGATTTCTAAGGGACTGTACGTTTTTGAGAAGCTGGTAGTATTGGAACCTGGGCAAAGTGCTTGGAGACTGAAGATGCCAACCTTGCAAACCACCTTCTGGTTATTTCCTCAGATTCAGGAGGAAGCAGAAGGAGAAACAGCAATCTGGCTGGACACTGTTGCTCCTTTTCTGTGTTGTTCCTGGTGACAGTAGAAGCCCACATTCTTCATTAGTTGCTTAGTAGTCATGTTGTTGTATCTCCCACACAGGTCCATGGTACCTTGCTATAACATTTACTAGAATGAGAAAACATTGCAGTGCCTCATCAAACATGTCTGCAGCCAACACACTGTCATCAAAGAGCTGGAGCTTGGTCAGAGCCCCATGTTGTTTGCTGTATGAAATAATGCCTTCCTGAATATTATGACTTCAGTTTTTAAATATTATGAATTTTCTGTCTTTCACCTTTTCTTGCTGATCCTCCCATTTTATGATATCACTTTGGCAATACAATTAGTATTATCACTACTGAAGGTATTGTAGTGTGTCCAAATCAATCTTTAACATGCAAATGACTTCTTTGCTTACCATCCATCCATCTATGAGAAGGCACTCTCCAAATATTAGTCAGCTGTGATTGTTAGTTTTATCAATCAACGGTGCATGTGGAAAAGGCAGTTGAGAATGCTTTTTTTTTTTTTTTTTGGCAGATATTACACGTGTGCGGAGTGTGTTGCTAAAAACATCTTTCTGGATCAAATGAAAACAGAACCTGAATAGATTAATACTGCAGGTGCCACAATACAGTTGTTACCATAGCTATAGAACAAATTTCTAGTGGATTTTTATTTTATATTAGAAACTTGTGCCATGGCAACGGCAATGCCTGTTAAAGATGAAACTCTGTCATTATAATTTATCTATTACAGCTTGTTTCATTACTATTATTAACAACTGTTATTCTCCTGAATGTACTTTAGTTTTGAACATGGAATCTCTAGAGACACAAATATGAATAAGCTGATTTCCAACTTTACATGAATGCAAAACTCTCAGCATTTAGTATGCTCATGATTTTCTTAATGTGCTCTGTAGTCTTGGAGTCAGATTCAAATAGATATGTGAATTTGATGAAGCATCTGTAAATTATAACTCTCAAATACTTAAAGTGAGAAATGGTATTCCACAGAGTTCTATATATGTATGACAACCAACTGTGTTGTGGTGCACCAGTGTGTAAATAAATAGCTGATTGAATTGCAATCTGCCGCCTAAATACCAGTTTGCTTCTGTATAAGCTGGTAGCAATAATAGCAATATATATCTGTGGCTTTAAGATTATGACAGAACTGAATTTATTTGTAGTTCCAAGTGCAAATGTTTCTCATGCAATACAGCTATGGCAGTATCACGGTGATTTTTCAGAAGTAATGCACTCAGATGGGTAAGCTGTACGTGCACTTGTAATAATGCTAAACATCTGTAGAAATGACACCTGTTTATGTTTTGGTATTTAGAATACTATTTACAAGTAAAAAGCTAAGGGGGTAAGAAAAGCAATATCTGGTGAAGAAGCAAGATCTCTGGATTACTTTCTTTGAAGACAACAAAAATAAATGTTCTTGCAAAAAGAAAAAAAAAAAAAACCAGGCAGAAAACTTCTCTTCATTGGATTTCTCTTCAATCCAAAAGCTTGAACTTCTCCACCTGATCTTTCTTCCTGGTATCCTCATACTCTTAAGGTCCATTCTCAGAAGACTTATTCGAAAGCCCATGAGAAATGAAAACTGGTATCATTAATTTACTGTTTAATCTGTATAGACCTATGCAATAGAATACCGTATTGTTTCTTACTGACAGTTAAGTTTGTTAAAACAAAAATAAAGCATCTGACAAAAAGAATCAAAAGAATATAATAATGTTGGGGGACAGAACACAATAGGGATAGAGAGTCCAAATTTCTCAGATAAATTGGTAGATTTAAGATTAATTAATACAGAAGAAGCATTATATTATCCTGCTTAGAGTTTCATACTTTATGTTCTGGAGACTGAGATCTTGAACATTCACATGAGCAATGAAGACATGTAGTTGCATTTGTAGATATACTGAAGTTTGAAGAGGTTATTTAATATATCATGCTTCAGGTCTTTGGCCAACAAACACTGACTTGAAATAAGAAAGAAAAGCATACTCTGGCAAATTATTTTATGACTATTGCATGGATTATTTTTTTCATGCGTTGATTTCTTTAGAAATTAATACATTGAGTGGTAGGCTACTATACTATTTGAAGCAGTGGTATAGTCCACCTCCATACTCCTATTATTCTCTGAATATAAAAGCATTAAGCATTAACTGCATTAGGAAACTAATCTGGATTAAAAGAGCATTAGACAACAGTTATCAGTTCAAAAGTCAAAAGATTCAGAAATAGATGGGGTCATTAAAGTATGGTTGGAAGGGATATCTGAAGGTCATCTACTCCATCTTCCTGTTTGGAGCAGGACTGTCATCAGATCAGACATGACTTTTCCTACCCAGGTCTTGAAAACGTCCAAGGATGCAGGTGCCACCACACTGGATAACCTGCTGCATGACTGCAGTGCAGCATGTAATGCTGTTTGCTGCTTAGCCTTTATCACGACCCCATACTATTTTTTCCTAATGACCCTAGTCTTTTTCACTGCCCAATACAGATGTGGTTTGCATTGCTCAAAATAATGGGGTGAAGAAGCTATATGAGATTTCTGCTTCCTTTGCTGTATAATTAACAAAGCTGTTAGTTAAAGAAAAAGCTACCAAAGTTTGAGCTTTTTTTTTATTTAGTAGTATAGATGTAGCACAGATATTAGTGAAATTTTGGCAATCCAGGTGTATGTAAGCTTTCCTTCCTCCTGATTTATTCTTCTTTCTTACTTTGTCCCGACAAAAACATTTATGTCTTAAGTTCAATAGAAAACTGTTAAAACTCATCTCTGGAACAGCACAATAGAATCCAGTTCATGGTTCAGACATCTGAATGGAGGTATCCGAATGCAAAAGGGATGCCAGCTCCCATTATAGTCATTGCAGTCTAGTCAATACCTGAACAGAGTGCAGGAGTGATTCAGCTGACCAGCCACAACGTATGGTGAGTGGCATCAGTCTCTAGGATCCATTGACTTTATTGACCTGATCACTGACTATGGTGGGAGTTTGCATACTTTGTACTTATGTAGATATGTAAAATGATATGTCTTAATCTAGAGCTGAATCCCAGCCATCGTATTTTTCATGTCAGGGAAAAGCACTATTTGTTTAACACAAGTTGCATCCTTTACTTTTGAACTTTTCTGAAGTTCACCTTCAGAAGTGGAGACATACTCTTTGAGTTCTGAAAGTTGCTGAATTAATTGTATGTCCTCTGTCTTCCTCCACTCCCCCAGCACCCCCCCCCCACCATCTCCAAGCCAACTTTTCTGGCATTATTGGTTCCTTAAGCTCTGTCAAGTCCCACATTCAACTTTTCACTGTAACACCCCACATATTTTTAGTTGCAAAATGTCTTAAGTGTATTTTTAGTCAGTTGTTTCCCAAAGAAGATTTTCTTACACTGCTTTCCTAATCTTGATTACAATTTTATCCTGATATTTTAACAAATGAGAAAACCACAAGATTTTACACTTTTAAGCTGTTGACTAGTCAAAGCTGGTGGTGTTTTGAAGTACACACAAGAATCTTTCTTCTATCATTCATACAGTGATATACTGCCTCCTTTTAAAAGTGATATTCAGAGATTTGTGGGGGTTCTTTACAAGCAGATATTTTAGCAAATAGGAGGAAACTGTTCAGTTTCTCTGCAAATTTTCACATCTGATTCTTTCTGGCAGCTAGGGTTATGCATACAGTCCAATAGTCACAGAATACACATGAACATACAACTTCTAGCAGGAATGAGATAAATGTATTTATCCTTAATGAAGTAGTTAGAGATGCAACTGTTAGTGGGGATACAGTTATTCTGAGTAAAATAGGCAAAATTAATGCCATGTGGATAGAGTGATGTTCAAACCAACACTTCTTGTGAGGCAACACAGGGAGAAAATGTTTTGGTTTGTGGTGGGGTTTTTTCCTTCCTTAAAGCAACAGATATAAAGAGCTATAAATTTTTAATAATACACTCTGAACTGTGCCTAAAAGTGCAATTTTTTTTCTGTAGTTCTTTTTTGTGTGTGTATGCTAAATTGCATATAAAACTTGTTTCAGAAAGACTTGATTTCCTATTCTTCTTTTCCAGTGGTTACTCTTATTCTGAATCTATTCTCAAAAGTTCCTAGAAATAAAAACAACGCTCAGTTCTATTTATTAGAGACTGTCAGTAAAAAGGCATCATAGTGTAAATTCACTATTATTATAACTATAAACTTTTTTTTTCTTTTTCAAATTCAAAAATTTTTTATTGTGAGCTAGCAATGCTCCTCACAATACTGGCTCTTCATGTGTTTTACTGCCTACAAAGTAACTAGCTTATTCACGATACTCAACGTATAATTTGTACACGTTCCAACTCAATAACAAATTAAAAAAGATACACCATTGTGTTGATGTTATAGCAATGACCTATTTTATTTTATAAATTCTTTTTGTTTGTTGTTGTTTCCCCTCCCCCCAGAATTTATGTGTAGCACTAAGTGGTTTTGGCTGTTTCTCAACCAGTCAGTACAAAATAAATTTAAGGAGAGAATTGTTTTTTAAGAGACTAATGAATCAATTCATGGCATAAGTATCTTTTGTTTCTGTACATAAGAAAGAACCAAGCAGCATACAAAAGTCATTTTGCAGAGAGTAGGAGTTTGGTTGTTTGCAATATTTTATCACCCTGGTGTTTTTTACAAGGTGTTCTCTCTCATTTCAGAGCGTCTTTGCCAGGGAAAAACATCCACTGAAAGTGAGCTTCCGGAAGGACACCCTGCTGAACAGTTTGCAGGTTTACTTCATGGATCATCACCTGCGTGTGACCCACCTGATAATCCACTCCAGCTGTACAGCAAAGCAAACCAGTGCAGTGGTCCACTAGAGAAAAGCATTTTGGGCAAGAGCACAGCACAGCAGATATCCCTACGGAAAGAAAGCAACGCTGATCCTCCTGTTAAGAAAAAAAAGCCACCAGTTGTAAACAGAACCATATTTCATACGAAGACTAAACCAGTAGAAAATCATACACTGGTTGGCACGTCAACAAGGATAAGTGAACAATGGGTTATTACTACTGGGGGATTTGTGGAGCGAGCGTGCACTCTTGGGAGAATACGATCTTTACCAAAGACTTTGCTTGAAATGCATCTGTGCAAAAACGTTTCAAAATCTGATTCTAATCTTATCACCCATCCACCAAGTGACAAAAAAGCAAGAAGCAATTGGAGTGAACCCACACCAAACCAACAGTGCTCCAAAGGGAACTCGGAGAGAACGCCTTCCTTCACATCAGAATGGGAAGAGGTAAGTTTTGTTCATTCTTAAGTACAGGTGAATATATGGTATTGAGAAAATTCTGTTATAGTTTTCAGCTTCAGAAATGAAATAAAAAGTGGATCTTCCACACTGCAAATCCTCAGAGAGTATGTCATAATGTAATGTATGGTAGTTTGACATCTGGCATAAAATGCACTGCATTTCTGTTCAAAATGCTGCACTCTGTTACCATAGTGAATGAAGTTAACCAAAAGTAATTCCACAGTTTGTTGTGATATTGAAATTATTTTCTACTAAAGCCTTCACCACTGACACTAATAAAATTGGTAGAATTCTTTGTAGCTATGCCCACTATTTCCATATTTGCTAACTATTACCCACCATGGCAATGCCTGCCAGCAAGAGACAAGAGAAAATGGTAGGAATGGAGACTCTAAGCCTTTAGGTTGATTAGGGAGCTCTTGCAGAATGCAGATCTGCATGCTTGCTCATGCAAGAGACTTTATCTTAGTTTTAGAACTAGATTTAAAATACTTCTTAGAAACCTTTTCTCCTTTTTTTTTTCCACCCACCCCCATGCTAAATTTCAAGAATGTGAGTGATTCCTCATAGACAAAAATCCCCATCTTACTGAGGTAAATTAAAAGTGGGGGAAATGTTTAGATCTTCACTACTATTGCAGAGAAGCAAACATTTCTTTTTCAAATGACTGCTATAGGGATATGTATGTCTCCAGAGTGCCATTTTATTTATAAAGAACCCACAGCTTGGTTTTGTGTTGGGCGTGTTTTTCCTAGAAAAACATTTCCAGCTCATCTGAATTGATAGTGTATTTGTTAAGGGGGATACTTGCTTAGTGGAAAATTACTTAGGATTAGGTTTTGATCTTAATAACTTAGATACATTGTTATGAAAACCTGAAACAAATTGGGTCCAATTTTTCTTTTTAGGGAGGGACATCAAGGTCTGGTGTTTCTTTAAAGTAAGAAAAATGTAGTTAAAGCATTAATTCTAAATCTGCAGATTCTGACATAATTCCTAGATTTTCTCCTGTCACCAGTGACTAATACATAGCTTTTAAAAAGAGGACAGTGTCTTAATATTAAGCTCAGTAAAACCTGGTTTTCTGTGTCTGCCTTCTTTGACAACTCAGAATTTTGATTCATTTTTTTGTTTTATTTTCTGTAAGAACAGGACAGGTGTAATAGTTTTGTCACAGCAAGTTCAATATAATTTCAAAATGTGCAAATGAGTTTTGGGATCAATGTAGTGCTGGTTCACAAACAATATCCTTCTGCAATATGTGGGGATACAGATATGTTTCATACCAATTCAGTGGCCTTGGGGCAGATGGAAAAAAAGAGAGAGAGGCAATTCTCTGGAAATCTTAATTGAACAATTGCTTCAGTACTTTATAACACACAAACCAATATTCTTATGCATTAATATTACTGCTTAAATAGACCTCTAGTGGTTCACAGTTATCGTGAAATGAGCCTATAAAATTAAAATCTATTCCATTGTATACTTCAATATATACATTTTTCTCCTTTGTATTTATATACTAAAATATGACCAAATAGTTTCAAAGAATGAGGTCTACCTAGATGAGCAGAGTCATCGGTATGAAAGGAACTCTACTGTAGAAAAAGAATAACTAGTCTCGAGCTGTAGCTTTTGCTAGCACACAAATGTTGCAAAATAAAAGTGGAGAAATTAGCTGTCTGCCTTTTGATTTTTGCATTTTGTAATCTTGACTGCTATTTTCCGAATGAGAGTAATAATGTCAGAAATGTATGTATGAAATACTAAAGTAAAATAATGAAGATGGGGCCCATCAATTGTTTTCACTGTTCTCTCTTTCGTAGATCGATAAAATCATGAGTTCAATAGATGCTGGAATTAATACTGGACTGGGGGAGATGAATGATCACACTACAAGTAAGGAAAAACAACCATTGTTTAATTTTGACTTAACTGTCTATAGGGAAACTGTGGCTAAGAGCTTGCTAAGTAACCCACTGTGTTGAAATCATTTGTAGATATTTGAATAATCATGAACAGAATCAATGTTGTTTACTGTTAGAGATGCATTAGGCCCAGTATCCTGGAGCTGTTACTTTAAATAGCATATTGGAGTCATTAATGTTGTTTTGAAATCTTACCAGAAAAAATATTCCGTGAATGTCTTCACACTGAAGCCTTTCTACCAGGGGGATATTTTCCAATTTTTCAGCTGAGTTTTTGTTTGGAATGATGGGACCCTGAGTATATACAGTCCAATAGCTGCTGACACTTTTTACAGCATTGTATTATCTAATACTGCTTCCAGCAAATATCTGGCACAGGGCTGAAAATGTTGCTGACAGCCAGTGACTGATGTTAACTGTGATGGGAAAACTTGCAAACTTTCCCTACCGCGGTGAATTCTAATTCTAACTTGAAGTCATGACTAGCCTGTTGGTGTGTCAGCATAAACCTACTGTGCTGATAAGAATTATGAAAGCATTTTACTACATCTTCTTCGTAACTCCTGGAAAGAAAACTGACTTGTATGTCTGTATAATTTGGTCTTGAGGCAGAGCTGTGTTAATTCACCTCTACTGGTACATCCCTGCTAGCAATTGCTTGCAATTACTTGGGTTTATGATTGGTCAGGAGGCTATGTACCCTATTGCTTAAAATTTTAAAAACCCCATATTTTTAACAACCATCAATTTTATGTAGCATTATATCTGTACAGAATAAAACTGTTTCTTATCAATTAAATAGAGTTGACACAGCTATTTTAACAGTAGCTGGCCAGTGAGAAGAGAATCTAGGAGAAAAAGAAAATAAGTGATTTGGATCCAAATATAATTGCAGCTGAAACAAGCAGATTCAGATGAATCTTTCATAAACAAGTAAGGGGCAATATAATGAAAAGTGCTAGCCATGTTGTACTGGCAGGGTATTTTTTCTTTCTGAAACTTGCAGTGTTGGAAGGCAGAATTATTCATAGAGAAACTCTGGGTTAGGAGATAGTTAATAATTTCTTAAGATAAGTAATTCAGGATTTACTGCTTTTTTTTTTTATGGTAGTACACAGGCACCAAATGCAAAATCAGGCATCAGTTAAGAAGTCGCACAGCAAGTAAGAGGTATGAAGACAAAAGCAATAGTATACATATGCAAATTTGCCTAACTTAGTGATGTCTCAGTACTATGTCCCTTCCTGTGACTGAACACTGCTTTTCTTTTTCTGCCTTTTTTTTTTTTTTAATAAGATCAGGAAACTGTCTCACAACTCTTGTCATCAGCCACTTTGTAGCTTCTACTGAACTCATTGTTTTTCTTGGCATTCGAATGTGGAATTTGGTTCTTCATCTCTTTACGTTGGCAGGAGATCTACTCTTGTATTTGCTCCATCTTTTCCCAGAGGGGACTCTGAGTCCCTACTTTTTTTTGTATTAGGTGTGTAGCTTCCTCCAAAGCAACATTTTTTTTCTGTCAGCTCCTTAATCATCTTTCACTAGTTTAGAACAATAATCTGATTTTTGCTCTTCACCAAGAAATGAAGCTATGTACTATTAATCAAAATACAACTTTTTTCATTAATCAATTTTGCTGTACATGAAGACTGCAATAAAGACGTTTCTTTCTGTTATAGAGCTGGCTATACACAGCTTCACATGTACATTTTACACTTGTCATTCCTTTATACCTTTTTCAGGTTCAGTCAAACACAGTTTAGGTGGCAAAGGGAACTGTTACAGTATCAAATGCATCATATCACACATGTTATACTTCAAGTATATTCTTTGTTGTTGTTGTTAACAAAGTTATAGGGTTATCTAACACAAGATAAGTCTTTATTTTTCACCATTAGCAGACTAGAGTAACCAATCAAGTAGAGCCTTAGTACAGTGATATTTATACATGTAACAATAGATTTTACTTGACTTAAGATTTTAGTTTGTGTTAACTACTACAAAGCAATACACAGGTTTTTTCCTTGCTGATAATACAACTTAAGAGACTATTTTTTTAATAGGTCTTTGGCCCCAGTGAAGGGGTTGCTGTAGAAAAAACTTTAAAGTAAATCAGCTTTTCTGGTGTGTGCTTCTTCTATTTTAAGATACTATAGTTTATTGGCAAAAAATGTCTTGGGTGCACCAGAGGTGTCTCACATAGCCCTTGCCTAATTGCTTACAGGTGTTGGCATAGTCTAGATCCCTATGTGTGTTAATTAGCTGTATCTGCCCAATGTTGTAGTCCTGACGACCTAAATTCGATCTCGGAACTTCTCATTCACCTTCTCTCTTCTCCTTTCTGGCTCTGTGCTAAGCATAACACAATCAAATGTAAAGATCTGGCCTATGCTTAGGAATGAAAATTAAGTAGAATGGTTTCAGGTCATATAAATTTGAAATAGTTCATCAATTTATATATAAATATATAATTTTTTTTTTAGTCTTACTTGAATATGTTTGCATCCAGCTCTGAAGCCCTCGCTATAGGAAAGACAATGAACCATGAAGATGCTCAGAGGGCTGGAGCACCTCTTGTATGAGGACAGGCTGAGAAGGTTGGGGTTCTTCAGCCTGGAGAAGAGAAGGCTCCAGGGAGACCTTACTGTGACCTTTTATAACACTTAAAGGGAGCTTATAAGAAAGATGGGGACAGACATTTTAGTGGGGCCTGTAGTGATAGGACAAGGAGCAATGGTTTTACACTAAAGAGGGTAGATTCAGACTAGATATAAGGAAGAAACTTTTTACAATGAGTGTGTGAAACACCAGAATGTGTTGCCCAGAGAAGCTGTGGGTGCCCCATCCCTGGCTGTCTTCAAGGCCAGGCTGGATGAGGCTCTGAGCAACCTGGTCTAGTGGAAGGTGTCCCTGCCCACGGCCGGGGGGTTGGAACTGGATGGTCTTTAAGGTCCCTTCCAACCCAAACCATTCTAGGTTTCTATGATTCTGTGATTATGTTTGTGTAAAAAATATTATCCAATAGAGCTTGAAAAGAATGTATTTAATGATCCAAGTGTACAAGTAAAAGATTTCTTAGTGTTGAACTGAAACTGTCTAGATTATTGAGCACTGTATATGGGGAAATTTTGCTTTTTTTGTCTAATAACTTTTTAGCAAATAGTAAGATTTCTCATAATACTGAAGAGCAAATGTAACTTGTTATGGAATCCTCTTTTTTTTTATTTACTCGGTCCTATACTTCATATATTTTGGGGTTTTTATTAAATGCTAGTAAAAACAAATATATTAAACTCAAGCACAAATGTTCTTAATCTACCAGGCATTAAGAGCTTTTTGTACTACATAATATTTCATTCTTTGAAAAATATTTGAAAGGAAATATATAATAAACTGACAATTCAATAACTATATTTAAAATTAGACAATGAAGACATCTTGTGATTAAATCCTTGAATGGATTTACAGGAAATGTGCCCTGTATTTTCCTACTGGTGGAATCTGGAAAGACTTCTTTTTATATCTCCAGGGGAGTCTCTTAAGAAGCAATTTAGGGGAGCAGGGAAAAGGCAGGAATAAAAACTGGCTGAGTATGGTGATGAGGACTTCATCCACAGCATGCATTTGGAAACAAAAAGTTAAAGCAGAGCTTTCAGTTTGGTAGCAGTACCAGTACTGGAGGAGAAAACTTGACAAGACCATCTTCCTCTCTGTAGTTTCCTCTGAGGGCATGTAGCATTCAGCATCAGAATAGCTTGCCACTGAAATCAAAAGCAGGAGAGCTGACCAAGGCGCAATTAAGAACTAATCTCAATGATAACAGACAAAAACGCAACTACCCCAAGGAGTACAAAACCTCTATTACTAAGGGGAAATAAAAAATGGTGCTGGGTAGTGACCTGTTATTCAAGGTGATGTAGAGACATCCGCAGCACCTGGCACTTAGATCAGCTGGTGTGTTTCTTCACAAAGGTCCAAATTTGCCAAGTTGCAAAGGATTCTACTGATCACTAGCACATGATAAAGAATTCAAATTATACTAAGCAAATCAAAACTCCTTATAAGGCTCTGTGGCAATGGTGAAGAAGTTGAAGGTTCAAGAGGTATCATTGTCTGTCCTCTCATGTCCAAGGCAGGCATCGATCTGATACACTCTAAATATAGCTACACGGCTTCTATTCTGAGAGAAGATAACATTAATTAAAGAACCATGTGGCAAGGACAAAGATCTTTGCCTTAAATAATGCAAATTGGACATTGGTCTAACCCTGGAGAAAAATAGGATTATTTAAAATAGGATTAAATACATTACTAGACAGTCATGGGTCAGTGTGCCAGGTATCTTTAGCTGTTTGTATACTAATGGTAGAACAAAGAGGAACAAAGAAGAGTTAACAGAAAAATTAATGAGGAATGGACAAGAATTAGTTGAAGATTATGACAAAATTGACATTGTAGAGGATTTCTTACATATTACACTTGTAGTTCAATCATGTAGAGGGTATAAGACTTATACTCAGTTAAGAAGGGTCTAAGAGAGGAAATGTTGGCTTGTATTTCAAAAATATGATGGTTGCTTTGAGATATCAACAATAAGATTAGTTGGACCTGTTAAATACCTGTTGGTATCCAGGAAAGTAGAAAGTAACATGGTGGTTCTTGGTATGTCTCCAAAGCCTTTGGACTTGATAGTAATGGGAGATTTTAGTTACTGCAGCACTTGTGGGAAAAGTTACATTGACAGACTGCCCAAGAAAAAAGTCTCAGGGAGATAGATGTCAATAAATCAGAGATTTTTTTAAAATAAATTCTCTGAAGGTGCAAGTTTAAAAAAAAAAAAACAAAAACAAACAAAACACATGTGGATTCTTCAACAGAACACTATTACACACCATAGTACAAGCTTCACCAATGTAAAGAAAGTGTAAAAGACCAGCTTGGCTAAATTGTCATCTTTACTTTCACTTTAGGCATAATGAGAAAATCTTCTCCATTTACTAAGCATGATAGAGTAAGGCATGTAGAGGCAAGTCAGAAGTGCCAAGTCACTCAGTGAGATGCAACTAGCAAGAGAAATGAAGATTTAATATAACATACCTTTATTAGTACATTAATAAGGAGAATAAGGACAAAGAAATCATTGGCAGGAAAGTAAAAGCCTGCTCATAGCAGGTGCAGAGAAGGCAAAAACGTACAATGACTTCTTATCACGTTTACTCTAAAAGGTTATTGGTAAGTATGTGACATGCACAGCTAATACTAGGGCTAGAACCTCAATCGTAGATAAGGAAAGAACGGTTTATATAGGTTAGTTATCTTAAATTGATTTAATGAACATTTTGTGTTGCATAACTCTGAAAAGTTTAGACCTGTTAGTGGGTTTCTGTGAAAGATCTTGGAGGACAGATGAGGTACCAACAGACTGAAAGAGAATTGTATAGAACTTATCTTTAAAAGGGGAAAGGAGGAGAATGTGGGGAATTATTTTCAACTCATAGAAAAGTCACTGAACAGATAAGCTACTTAAAGTAGCTAGAAAATAACAATGAAATAAGTAAGACATGACACGGCTTTGCCAAGAGCAAACCTATTAAAGGAATCTAATTCCCTGCTAGGAGTGGATATCAGATTTGGTAGGTAAGGATAGAGCAGTAGATGACCAGTATTTGGACTTCTGATAAGGTTTTGACATTGTGTCACATGTTTTTCTTGTAAGCAAAGTAAGGTAATATGGGCTTGATGGAAATAACAGTAGGTCAGACAGATTAATTTTATTCTTAATGTCTAAATTAAGACTTCTGCAGTGTAGACTGCACTGAGTACATCTGAGCCACTATACTAAGTTAGTTAAGCAGGCACTTCTTTGGCATCGTTCATCATATCTAAATGTCTGAAGCATGGCAAATGACACTAGAAGTATCTATAAAGGGAGCTAGAGGACCTCCTCAGATGTAGCTGTCTGAAACTAGCTGAAATGCATCTCCTCCTTTTTCTTTGCAGGACAATGTTATAAAGGCAATGTAGTGCAGCATCCAAATGGATTATTAGGGAGATCATACCCTCTTTTACAGGCAGCAGCATCTTAAAACTTCTGGATACTTGCCAGAATTAAAATAATAATGGTTGGGGTATAAGTGACCTTGACTTGAGTCAGTTGAACGGATTAGGCCACTGTTTTAAGTTGCTTTGAGTCTATTTTAAAACGATTCTGTGAGTACTGTGATAACATGATTTAGGTGGAACTTGTGTAGAAGGTAGAGTTTAATAAATGAAACAGCTGTCTTTTTTTTTTTTGGCATATTAGATACACTGATTAGTAACATGCATTTTGCAAAGGATTTAGAAAAGATAATATGTTTAAATATCAGCCATCTGTAGTTCTCTGGTAAAAAGAAGAAACATTTCAATTTCATATTTTCTTTGCCTAATTATAAACAATTTTTTCTACAATAAAAAAAGTCTTTCAAGGCATGCATAGCAGTATTTCTGTGTTAGCTGGAGCCCAGTAGCTGTCCAGAGGTGTGTGATTCAGAGTTTACTTACACTTGCAAGTCACTTGAAAGGGAATAATCAAGAAATAATTTACTTTAGAGGTAATTTTTTTTAACATGGGTAATGGGGATCCTATCATCATGATTAAAGTAAGAACTGTTTCAAGTAAGAGCAATTAAAATAATGTCAAGGAAAATAATTGTTGAAGGTCACTCCATATCAAAATAATCTACAGTGAGTTTCAGACTGAGCTGGGCTTTTGAGAGACCCACTTCTGTCACAAAATATTGTAGCACATGGAGAGTGATTTACAGCTTTGTAATTCTACTAATCATGAATTCTTTTTTGGATGCTCTCCATGAACGTACTATCCAGTTGCTGTGTGCATACAAGTGCACTCTAGTCAGAATTTCTTTGGTCAGCTGAACATGTACCTATCCTTGAGTGCCCTCATTTTTCCACCTAGAGGCCTACAGGGTACAGTTTCCTGAATTATCCTTCAGTTTCATCTACAATTTTGACTTCAAACATCACGTTCAGCATTTATGTCTAAATATCAATATCAAGGCTCCAAACTTTGCTCACTGAAGCTACCTGAGTGCTTTTCACAGATTAATGCTACTTGTTATTGGAAGAGGTGTATGCCACAGAATTATGCTACATAAAACAACACCCCTCCACCACTCCCACCCCCACCCCCAATTTTTTCCACAAGCAAGACTTTATCTTCTGGATGTGCACACTACATATGTGTGTTTCTGTCATGTAGCACATATTTAATGCCACAGATTGACCGTAGGTCATGGGGCACTGTATTAGAATATATTTCTTAGTATATTCTGATCTTTCATATTGGATGAAAAAGTGGACATGACTTCAGCATGCTGGGGAAAAGATGCAGTCAGGTGAGGCCGCAGCCAGAAAAGCTGACTGAGGGGAGTAAGAGTTCACATCATGCCCTGTACACCTGTAATGTCTAATGGAAACTGTGCAGACCTTTGACTGCCAGAAGCTACATGCTCAGTTTCCTCTCTCTTCCATCTGTTCCACTGCCACTACTCAGAAACGAAGCCTTCATCTTCATTTGGTTGTGTGTATAGAAGCTAAATTTCACTCACAAGAAGTCAAACTTTCTTTTAACAAATGAAGCCTTGTTAGGTTGGCCCTTTTCTGTTTGCTGCCATATGGTTGTAGTTTTGGCAAAGTGGTCTTCCTCCAAAGCTGTTAATATCCTCCCTCCTCCAAGGGCAGAAAGCAGATAAAATATAAGTACTTAATTAAGGTAGAATTTTAATTAGATGTGTGTAGGCATGTTGGCATAAGGCAATTTTCACAGTGGTAAGTTATATACTTGAAAGTATGTACTTTAATTATAATTTAGTCTCTGTTTTCCAGCAGTTACTTCCCCTTTCTACATCTCTGTGTGGTTAAACTAAGCACTTTGATAAAGTGGATTTAATTAATAGATTTTAATAGAGTCATGCCCCCTCTCACAAAGTGGAAGACCTATTAAACTTACAGTTTTGAACCCACAACTCTAATTTTGCAAAACCCAACCACAACAACCAGTCTGTGAAACAAGGATAACATCACTTCCCTCCCTACTCCCACCTTCACACTGAAGCTGATATGATGTGTAAAATGATTAAAGTATCTGTAGCACCATAAAGAGGGGGTGGGGGTGGGGAGGGGAAAACCAAAGGTAACTTGATTCTGTAGCTCATAAAAGAAGGACCCAATTAGAAGAGACAGCTCCAGCAGCTGGTCTCTGCTCCCAGTGCTGTTTGATGCCTTCTCAATAGGTAATGCATATGCAGTTTGAAATTTTTGAACTGCAGATCTGTGAACACTTTACCATTATAGGACTGTACTGTAGAGAACAGAGCCACACATTTGGGTTTGGTTCTGCACTTCCTTGCATCTTATTGACAACTGCAAGATAAATGTGGAATTTTAAGTTGCAATGGCAGAACTGCTGGGGAGAATTCATGCAGCTAATGTCAATATGAAATGTTATGGAAGGCGAAGGTGATTCTTGTTTCAGGTAAAACTATTTACAGTCACTCACATTCTCTTACAAATGCCACTCACTCTCACACCCAGTAGCCAAAAGCACCAAGTTGTGCATGCATGTGTGTCCAATTTGCCCGCCCATGGCCACCTGTGTGTGACATGGAAGGCTGACTATTGCATTCTTACTGCTTCTGCTGGGTTCTTTTCATTAGCAATAGCAAACTGGTTTTTGGGTAGATCTTCAGGAGTCAACAGTTGCTATGGTATGTTTCTTTGGATCCAAAATTTTGTTTACTTCAGTGGTGCTCCTTGGTTTTGCTTCCTTATCTTGGAAATTTTAGGGCTAGAATTTGTTTTCCTTTTGAAATAACAAGATGAATATCATATGCAGTGCTCTGTAATGCTGTTGCTGCCCTCCTATGTAGAGTAGGATCTTCTGATAAATCATCTGTGCTCTTGTTTTATCAGAGCACATTCCTTAGTGTTTTGTCATTGTCAGCTGTGTCCTTGGTTATCAATACAGACCATACCTTTAACCCTTCATAGCATCGTTTCTTCTGGTGCTTTCATACATGTATTTCTATTCAAGCATTATTCATACCAATCTTCATATTTCTTTTACAAATCTCTGCATTTTGAATTGTTTCAATAGTAGTTTAAGTGTATGTAATCAACTAGATTACACAATAGTGTAAAACAGAAGCTACATAGCTCTTAAATATGTAGAAGAAATATTTTGGGCATTTGTTTACTGAGAGCATGATAGTCATGACACATTACATGCCACTGAACTTACCCAAAGATCATATAACTTCTGCAGAAGAAATCACAAATAATTTGATTAATGTTTTGTTGACTTCTATGTTGTAAAAGCCTAAACAGATAAAGACGCATCTGTTTCAATGATCAATTGAATCCCAAAACAAACCTTACAGAAGAATGGGCAAACTGCAGGATAATTGTAGAGCTTTTAGCTATGTTTTATAATAAACACAATGGGAGTTGGATGTAAAAAGCTGCAAGCATTTCTTTTATTTTCTGTTTGTCATGTGTTCCTATTATATTGGCAATTTTACCCTGTAGATTCATAAATGTAATATTAAGTTGTATGGTCTTCATACACCAATTAACCAGAGCTGTTTTTGAAACGGCCTACTATAAATGAAGACAGAGGCTAAACTGAAAATAAAGAAAAAAATATGTCATCAGAGCATATTTACCTATGTAGTCTCTAACTCCCAAGCATTTTCTTTTTACATTTCGCTCTCTCTACAAGCACCTATCAACATATGCCTTTTATCCCTGTCCATGCTTTTCATGTTCAATGTTAGGCTTCTTTTTCTGAAACTGTTTGCAAAGCAATTCAATCATTATATTCACAGACTTGAATAAATAATTTTTGGCATATATCTTCTGGAAGGAATGAAGAAGACTGACAGCAAACAAAGAAACTTAAGAAAATGGAACTATAATATAAATATTGACATTCATCAGTGAATAAATGTATAGCCTAATTCTTGTCAATTTTATTTATAGTCTACTTGTGACTATCAGATCGGATCTTGTTATGCTAAATTTAGATACTCTGCAACAGGATTTCTTGAGCAAAGGAATCTTCTACAAACTCTCTTATAATTGGAGGGTTAACATGTAATTTTGACTGACTTAATGTATTGAGGGTTTTCAGAGGTATTTCCCCGCATCAGGTCTAATATTTTAGTGAAATAGAATAGGAGATTCAGAATCCATTCTGGTACTGATGTTTTCTCCTTTGATAAAAGTTTAAACCTTGACAGTCTGGTCCGTTGTCCTGATATCACTCAGTAGGACTTTATCGCTCTCTACAATTACCTGACAGGAGGTTGTAGCAAGGTGGGTGTTGGCCTCTTCTCCCAAGTCACAAAAGTGATATGACAAGAGGAAACAGCCTCAAGTTGTGCCAGGGGAGGTTGAGATTGGATATTAGGAAAAATATCTTCACTGAAAGGGTTTATCAAGTACTGGAATGGGTTGCCCAGGGAGGTGGTTGCATCACCACTCCTGTAAGTATTTAGAAGTATTTCAGATGTGGTGCTTAGGGATGTGGTTTAGTGTGGGATTTGGCAGTGCTAGGATAACAGTGGGACTTGATGATCTTAAGGGTCTTTTCCAACCTAAATGATACTATGACTCTGAGTAACCAAACTATATTTTTTCACACAGAATTAATATAAAAGATGTATTCTTCCTTGGAAACCGTATAATAAAATGTTTGTCAGACCTAAAGGTATATCTCTTATTATTTTGTAGAAAGACTTAATGCAAGGGGAATTATGCATACTGAATGCCTGCCATGTCTTCTTTTATGTTGTTATTAACCTAATATCTGATCCTTACATTCTAGTGTTATAGTTAGAAGTATATGTGACCACAGTCTCGAACAATTTATTTGCAGTTTGAATATACTACTCAAATCTATGAAAATTAAAATAGTGTACTTTCCACTCTTCTTAGAGCCTTGTTTCAGTATTTTTAAAATATTCTCACATTAAATAATTTCCCTTTAGAAGGAGTGAGAGAGATCAAGTTATAAAGAAGTCATGCATGTTAATAATTACATATGGCATCAGGTAGACCTATGCCACATACATATACACACATCATATTTGTTTTGAGACAGAGGACAGAATGGTATGAATACACAGATCACAAAACTCAGGATTTTATTGAATTCCAAGGGCATGAAGCTCAGAAATACTGGCAACTAATAGTTAAATGGAGAGTGAAGTAGTATGATGTTTAAGCATGCCTGGGGACAATGATAAGAACCCTGTATACATTAGTGTACAGAAAAGCAAATTAAGTGAATAAAAGTTATTCTCACTTTAAAAGTTTCGATATACCTGCCTGTGGCCTAGCCTTACAAGATTTCACTGATACAAACAAAACCAGTTAGAATTCAAATAAATTTGTTGTGAAAGTTGCTTAAAATAATGTTCCTCCCATACTTCCTGGATTCTATTGGTAGTAAATTGGTTCCTAACTCTCAAGTAGAAAACATTTCTGAAGAGGATGATGTTAGTGCTGCAGTCTACTCCTCCTGGTCAATTCTCTCCTCTGTCAGACCTATCCCTGTAGTAACTGATCTGTACATACTGTATCTTCTTGCATCATAGGGTTGAATATTGCTGAGCTATGCCCATAGAAGATAAAAGGATCACCAAATGTATATTGCAGACTTCAGAACTTGAAAAAAATTGATTAAAACATTTTTCAAAGATATTTCTAGTAAGACTGAGATCTTGCCTGTTTCTCCAGTGAACCATGACAGTCCAGGGGGAGTACTAATAATCTGTGTCATCTCCCCAAGGACAGTTTGGCTGTATTTCACAAAGTTAATGCCAGACTAAAAAGTGAAAAGTTAACAGTGCCGTCATTCTCATAATCATCCTACTGTAATTCCGGAGGTTAAGAGATTTTCTTTCAGCCATGATAAATAACATGAAAAGAATCATCAGATTACTTGACAGTTTTTAGAACTGCTTTTTCTTGCAGTTAAATCTGAAGCTTACAACTATGTAATCATTTACACCCATGCATATTAATATTTAATACAATTGATGTCACTAAATTGAACAGCATTTATTCCTTTAAGCAGAATCAAATTCAACACCAGGTTAAAAATGGATGTGGCACAGAAATTAGCAGGTCCTTTAACCTTACTTTAGGTTTAGGAGTTACTTTAACTCCACCTTAGTGGAGTTAAAAGTATCTGATGAAAAATGAGACTTTTACAACCTGTGGTCAGGAAATACTTCGAAGACAACAGAATATTCCTTACTTCTAAAATAGACTGTATGGAAAACATAAAGTGATTATTAAGGGCAAATCTCTGAAACTTTTTTCAATATCTTTGTTGGTCTTTTGTATGAGATGATATGGATATTACTCTTACAAATATGTTGGGGTTAGAGATGCTTTGACAAGTGAGAATATGAAGAAGTTTGCCTTTCATAAAATATATAGAGATCTAAGTCTACTACAACTGAATTAATAACGATTTCTTGAATGTTCAGTTGGTTCACTCATGTTTCCTTCTCAATCTAGCAGTCTTTAGATTTAAATAGACATGAACCCTTGGAAGCTCACATTTCTAGTAATCACAAGCACATCACATGCTCGTTAAAAATCTTTGGCTTATTATAGAATTTATGGCACACAGAATTGTTTCTAGTTTTAGTTCCACCTACAGAAAATGAAGTAATTTAGAATATTGAACCAACTGAAGTGGTTTTATCTGCTTTCTAACCCAGACTGTCGACCTCATTTCATGATCATAACACTGGAATCAGGATTTTGTTTCAGTGCCCTATGTTCAGGAAGATACTGTATTTGAATGCCTTCAAATCCTTTAAAAATTAGATGCTATTTACTATTTACCACCAATAGTTCATAACCCATGATACCAGGAACTTCTCAAAACTGTTTTTCTACTTTTATCCACTACTGCCTTTATTTCCTTATTTTCAGTTATTGTGTTATTACAAAACTGGGATGGTTGTGGCTAAGTTATTAATTGCTAATATGAATTTGCATTAAATGCCAATAATAACATTTAGTGTAAAATTGTGAATTGCTCTGGTATCTATTTCTAAAATATGTTTATTATTCATGACTTCATGCATAGGTTTAGATAAATAGTTTCTATCAACTCTGCAATGTGACTGTTCTTCTATTAATGGGATGTGATGGACCATCTCAGTTACTTAGTGCTACTTCTGTTTTCTGGTAGGCAACTTGAAATATTTTATAGAGCATAAATACAAATAATAAATTACCTTCCTGGTACATAAACTCCTCCTATTTGCATATCAATATGGTATTCATATAGAGACCAGCCATTCTTCTAAAATTTACACAAGCAAAAATCCATGTTCATTAAAGTTTTCAAACAGTGAATGGCAAGGAATGTAGTGAAACAGCTCCAGAACAGAGTTTAAGAGAATACTGGTAGGTGTTGGTTCTGTTTATTAAACCAGCTCTAGTTTTGATCTTGTATGTGGAATATGAAATAATGATTAACATGTTAATAAACTTTAGCAAAACCAGGCTGTTGAGTGTATTTTCAGATAACCTGTACCTGTAGGACCGCTTGAGCTTTTGCTCAGACCCGTTAGCCTTGACAAAGGAATGGTGGAAGGAATCATGCCCGGAGTATCATTTATTTAATGTGATTAAAGTTGCATTTCTATCATTCCAGTTTCTGAAACAAAAAGTCATGCAGGACCAAATACAATGTCATGAAAGGCGTTTGCACTGTCTGAAGACATCAACACAGGATTCTAGGTTCCATCTGTGACTAGGGGACACCGGTTCAGAGTTCCTACTCCATGGGTGGGAGAGCGAGAATCGAGCAGTCAGTGTAAGAGAGCTCACAGACAGGATGAACGGGGTTTATGTAACCTCATCCATATGCAAATAGTCCAGTGAGTTGCCAGAGCTGTGCCAGCATGCCACCCACTCAAGTAACATCTTTATTATTCATTGAAAGATGTTGCAGTTTTCTTTTGGTGTAACAGAGCTTGTGTTAGCAGGGGCTAAATATTATGGAAGGTGGTTATAGAGTTTTTACATAATAAAGGAAGTTCCTGTGGAGAACTTGACTTTTTGTCAGGGAGCAGAGAGGGATGGTTGTTCCCTAATGACAGTGAGCTGTGTCCTTACCCACTGGTCACTGTCGCATGGGGTCTACACCCAGTGGGCAGAGCCAGGTACTGGTAACATGCTCCACTGACCACCCCAGACAGGCTTTTCAGAGATGATTCAGGCCCAGGGTCCATTGAGATTGCCCACCCAGGAGCAAAAGGATATTGGGTCAGAAATAGGAGTGCAGATAAAGCTGTGACTTGGGTTCATAGTTTATGCAGGAGGCAGGACTGAAGATGGGACCACAAAAAAGCTACTCTGTATATCTGAAGGGTCCATCCATGAGAAAAACTATGCTACAGTGTAGGTTCAGCATCCATCCAGTAGTTAGGGACAGAGATTGGCACGGCTCTGGCATTGCTGAGGCATGGACTGATGGCCCCAGGCTAGGCTGAAATGGGGTCCTGGGCCATGGGCAGAGTGAGGGAGACCTGGGGAGATGTTGGGTGTGGACAGCAAGGCCCATTGGTGCCCTCATAGCCCTGACACTTCTTGGTTTTATTCATTATTATCATTTTGTCTTATCGTATAGTGAAATGTGGTGAGTTGTGTCTGATTTACATGTTATTATTTTCTGAGATTTTGAATGTTCTAGGAAAGAAATAGGTGAAGAGTAGTTCAGTGTTGTTTTTTAGTAGAGAGCTTCAAGTGACCTTTGTGCCTATCTTTATAATTAGCTGCTGGTTAACACTGAAGAGTTAATGCAGATAGCAGGTATTGTCTAGTATCTAATCTATAAAAATCTTTACATTAAATTAGGAATACTTCAAATATTTAAATCTAACCTAGTCTCAACTCTATACAAATCTCAGGGGGTAATTTTATCTCAGATAAGTAATTTGATTTTAAAATTAACCCTTTTTACCTGTTTTAGAAGGCTTGAAAGGAGGCATGGGAGAAAAAAATAAGGCAGATGTGAAACGAAACAAAAGATTGTTGTAGCAGATGAAGGATGACAAAAGAGCAAATGTTCATAACTTACAAGAATAAGTAGAATTGAGATAAATAGGGAGTGCAGGAAAAGAGTTATAAAATGAAGCTAGAAAGAACAGGAAGGAGAGAAGGGAATTTACCTGATCAGCTGTTCAAAGGAGCAGATCACTCAAAAATCTGGTGCATCCAGGGCAAGAGAGCCTCAGAGCCCGGCTAGACAAAAGAAAACAGAAGACTAAGTGCCACACTGTCTCAGGTTGAATCTGATTTGTGAAATAACCCCAGAAAAAATCCTTAACCTTCCATTAGGTACACTTTCAAGATTCATAATTTCAAAGATAAGATAGTGTACTGCACTGGTAGTAAAGGTGTCTCATTTCCACAGCTCTCTGCAGGAACATGCAGCAGTTACCAAATCTATGAAATTACAGTTACCATCTATTTAAAGGCTTTATTTAAACTCTTAGATATCTCTGTGCAGTGATTGTTCTGTCAAACCTTTTTTGTACAGTTTCTTCAAATATTTTTGTTACACAGTTCTTGTTTGCTAGTCCAGTGTTGCTTAGCACACAGCTATACAGAGATTTTCTCAAATTTGATATTACATAAATTTGTTTTTATGGTGCCAGGAATACTAGCATAAAGAGTTGGGCTTGCATAGTATTTTTAGCAAGACTATATAGTATATATTCATAAAGATATACACTTAGTACACTAGTTTTTAACAATAGTCTAAGATATTTACTGAATTAAATAAAATATTTTGATTGGTCATGGTGTCACCTAAATTATTTTCAAGGTTGTTTTTTTCCTGCTAGACAAGAACAGTGAAAATGATTACTCATAGGTGGCGAGTGTAGTGTTACTATTATCCTGTAAATGTTCCTGAGGCAAGCACAGAAATTGCTCTAAAAAACTAACTCCTTTTTTCAGAAAATGTTAACAGCTTTCATTGAAGCCAGAATAAGGAGGTACACGTTTACCCCTTGGATGTGAATACGATTCCTGAAAAAAATAACAGGCAGCTGAAAGCTTTTTGTTCTACAAAAGAAATTTGTATTAGAATAATTTCATAGTATAGTGGGGATCCACTGAGACTTGGATCCATACCATCTGCTCACCACTGCGTCCAGCAGTAGGAGCTCCTTCAGTGCCCATGAAGAGGGGAAAAACCCAACTGAATTCTAACTGTATCTTTCTTAATGCAATACAAGGTTACAGGAACCTATTACTCTTGTGGTGGCATCCAAAAGGCAAAGACTCACATTCCCTCTATTTCCTATGGAACAGAGTTACAGAGGGAGGTTGGAAAATGAATCCAGCTCTCCCCAAAATCCTCTTTATCCCACCATATTTCATCAACCACCAAACTGTGCAATTTTTCTCTAAAATTAGATTAAATTATGGCAGATAAATCCATGAAGGACTATTAAGAATAAAAACACTATTTCTCTTTCAGGCAGGTATTGAGGTGCAAATTGCTGGAAAACGGGAAAATGTTAGGAAAGTCCATCTTATTGCATGTACATCTTATTCTTATACTCTTCTGTGGGTATCTAATAGTAGTTACTGTAAATGAAGCTGGGGAATGGCTGAAGCTAGATGAAACTGTGGTGTGATCCAATGCAGTTGATCCTGTGGTCTCACAGTGAAACCTCCATCTGTTCTTAACTAATTTTTGAAATTCAGTAGGTTGTATCTGTATTTCTGTTCTGTAGGCCAAGGCTATAAATCTGACTGAAGTTGTGGCTATTACAAAGCTATATAATGCAGTTTGGATTTTCTGTTGTCTTTAGAAAGAAATTATCCCCCTAAATTTATTCATTTAAAATACAATATCAGAATCTAGAAAGACTAACTGTATCTCAAGCAATATGTTTGTATGATGATGTATGTTACCGTATACATATATTGCTCAGCATCTTAGTCATGACGCTCTTGAATAGAACAAGGTGCCCTGAGTCCTATTCCCTGACTTCCTCTTCCAGTGGCTGTGCTCCAGAAAACAGATCTTTTAATTTTCCAGTAAGATCTGTCCCTCATTCACTGCACAAGATGGGTTCTGAAGGAGACTAAATCGAAGTTGCAAAAGCAATCAACTGAACATGAAAAATATCCTTACTTTGAAGTGTCTGTAATAAATACATGTTTCGTGATGGAGCCGAGTACTTTGACTGGACTGTTCTTGGGTAAACAATACATCAACTCCCAGAAACATAAACTTTTAGAAAGGCCAATGAGGTTCACAAGGAACAGTTCACTGTTGACAAATCACCTGTCAAGTAAAATGAATTGTCTTTGCTGACTTTGTGTTATAGATACAGTTATTGTGCTTACATAGTGATAATCTAGAGCTACAATAAATAATCGTATAAAAATCAGAAAAGAACTGTGAGGATGATCTTCCTTGTCAATGAGGGTTGTTTCATTAGCTTGCAGTAGCTGTGGTCTGAGAATTATTTTTGTGGGTTCTAAGCCACACATAAGCAATGGACTGTAACCTTTAGATTATAGATACTAGATTGTGTTATTTAAATTCAGGGTGTTTATATTTATTTTGCTTTGTTTCTGTATATTCCATGAAGAATGCCCCTAAAAGTACTTTCAGGCAAATATTCAACATCAGCAAATGTGATCATCCAAACAGCTAGGCAGCTGAAAGAAGTTACAAATTTTATATATAAAGTGTCCAGGTTTATCAGAGTTTTATGAAAAAGATAATTTAAAATCTAAGCATTGCAAGTAGCTTAATAATATAACTGAAATGCATAAGATAAAGTGGAACCTTGCATACACTCTTTGGAATATACTACTCCCATAATAAACTTTCTTTAATTATATTGGTCTGCTGGATGTTAGGCATAGATTCTCTTATACGATATCCTGTTCTGAGCTAGTCTTAGCTTCTCTCCAGGTATACCTGTTGTTTGATCAGTGTAACCACTAGAACGCCCAGTCATGCTAACTCTGCTGTAGCACAAGTTCTGTCACAATGTCGAGATAACATTTTTTATTCAAATGAAATCATAAATACTAAGAGGAAAATGATATCCCATTTGGTGTTGGATGAGGCTGAAAGTTTTAATTAAAAAAAAAAAAAGGAATAAGAAGAAAATCCCCACAACCTTATAGTATTTACTCTAGCATCAGTTTCTTCTCCAGCCTGGCTAACCTGGTTGCCAGCTTACTTAAAAGATTCATCCTTTCATACTGTGGTATCATCTCCACTCAGAAATTTCTTGGTCAGTAGATAGTAAAATTCTCCAGGTTTTGATTCCTTAATACTGGAACTGTTAGCAATGTTCAACAGGTATTGACCTACATAAGAAAATGGTTTATAATCATCTATTCATGATGACTGGGGGAGCATCTCCTCTACAAATGATCACTGCATTTCTTTCTTTTCCTCGCTCAAAAAATCAAGAAAGAAAAATCCCTGTTGTTAGCAGTAGAAACAATATAATAGCAGAAACCTTACATTCCTTTGCATTTAGAACAAATCTGCCTTACAACATGTTTGAAATCATGTGCTCTCTGATATCACAGATTCAGTCAATTCCAAACCTCACAATAAAGATATTCTGAGTCTCACTGGGAACGAGACGTCTTGTAGAAATTATCGTATAGCATACCAGATGGCATCTTTCTTGCAGACATCACTTCAGTGTGCTGCTTCTATTGCCTTGGAGAAGAAAGAACCAAGTATTGCTATCCCTGGAAGAGACTTATGCATCAGGTTTCCCATGCAGGAATAGGTACATATTTTTTTTGATTGGGGTATCACAGAAGGATTATCATGGGATTTTTATTCTTTGAAAACTTAGAAAAGCACAGTGGTACGTAAATGTGTTGCAGGTGAGACCATCTCATACAGTCTGTATGGCGTTTTTCAATATCAGGACTGGCTTTAGGCATAGGCAAAGTAGGCGCTGCCTGCACCTGCACGTTGGTGGGGCTGGCACTGAATCACAAACTAGCAAAATGAAGAGATAGTCATCTAGTCTCAAAGCAATAGCACCTGCTCGAGGTTCCACTTGCACTGGCTCAGAAAAACTCTCCAAGCAGCCCTTCCTAAGATAGGTCTCCTGGCAAAGAATGATCTCTAAAGAGCTGCGTGTTCCCATAATGTAAGACTTGGCCCTAATCCCCACATTCCTGGCTCTGCTCTGCGCCTTCCTTTGTCTTTGCCTTACTACTACCTTTGGCAGAAGAAGCAGGGGAGGGAAATAGGTGTCTTGCAGATAACGGGATACTCTAGCAATGAGGCAATAGTCAGGGATGAAGACAAGGCAGAAAGCTGACTGTATTTCTCCTTATTTTCTTTCCCCTTGCTGCACAACCTTATGTTGTGTTGATGGGCTCAGACATGTAGTTATAATGGCAGGGGACAGAGTTGGACCAGAGTGTGCAGTGAGACCAGCAGTGCTATAATCATCCAGGGCTGGGGCCATGGAGAAAGTTAGACACTACCAACAGCTACATGAGGAAATGTGTCTGGGGAGCCACTCGAAAACTGAATTTTGTCTACACTGTTGCTAGGCATTGAGCCAAGCACTTCTCATCACTGACAGCATAGCTTCCATGCTGTTTATAGTAAGGTAAGGAAGAAACAGTTTGACCATGAAACTGGTATATAGATTATTGACTGTGCCTGTGAGGAGAACATTTTTGTTGGTGGGGGACACAAGATACAGACGCATTTGTGTCTAGGCATGTATGGGTAATACAGGTGTCAATCATACATAATCTTTTCAGCGTGGAATTATACTTCACTAGGTGTCTTTTCAATATCAGTTTTTCTGCTTATGGGGAAAGAGGAAGACAAAGTCAGGAATCCTTTTCAAAGATTCTATGATTTTTCAGGCAGCAAGTATTTAATTCTCATCTTGTGTAAGATAATTTGTTTTTGTTTGTTCTCTGAAGAGCTTCCCAGCCTTTCAAATTTGCTTACCCAAGGAAAGTTTGCTGTATTTCAACTCAACATAACCTTCCCTTCTCCTTACTACTGACTGGGCACAACCCTGAAGGGATTATCATAGAATGGTTTAGGTTGGAAAGGCCCTTAAAGAACATCTAGTTCCAATCCTCCTGCCATGGGCAGAGACACCCTCCACGAGACCAGGTTGCTCAAAGCCTCATCCAGCCTGGCCTTGAACACTTCCAGGGAGGGGGCATCCACAGCTTCTCTGGGCAACCTATTCCAGTGCCTCACCACCTTCTCTGTGAAGAATTTCTTCCTTACAACCAATCTAAATCTACCCTCTTTCAATTTAAACCTGTTACACCTTACCCTATCACTATCTGCCCTCATAAAATGTCCCTTTGTAGCTTCCTTGTAGGCCCCTTCAGGTACTGAAAGGTGCTATAAGGTCTCCCCATAGTTGTCTTCTCCAGACTGAATAACCCCATCTCTCTCAGTCTGTACTCATAGGAGAGGTGCTCCAGCCCTCTGAGCATCTTTGTGGCCTCCTCTGGACTCACTCCAGCAGGTCCATGTCCTTATGTTGAGGGCCCAGAGCTGGACGCAGTACTGCAGGTGGGCTCTTATGAGAGCAGAGTAGAGGGGGAGAATCCCCTCCCTTGACCTGCTGGCTTTGCTTCTCTGGTTACAGCCCAGGATACTATTGGCTTTCTAGGATACGGCTGCCTGCGCACACGGCTGGCTCGTGTTGAGCTTCTCATCAACCAACATTCCCAAATCCTTCTCCTCAGGACTGCTGTCAGTCCCTTCTCCACCCAGCCTGTACTTGTGCTTGAGATTGCCCTGACCCACATGCAGGACCTTGCACTTGGCCTTGTACTTAAAGAGGTTCACATAGACCCAATTCTCAATCCTGTCAAGGTCCCTCTGGATGGCATCCCTTCCCTCTAGCGTGTTGACCACACCACACAGCTTGGTGTCACTGGTGAACTTGCTGAGGATGCACTCAATCCCATTATCTATGTCACTGATAAAGATGTTGAACAGCACTGGTCCCGACACTGACCCCTGAGGAACGCCACTCATCACTGGTCTCCACTTGGATATCAAGCTGTTGATTGCAACTCTTTGAGTGCAACCATCCAGCCAATTCATATCCACTGAGTGGTCCATCTGTCAAATCCATGTCTCTCCAATTTAGAGACAATGATGTTGTTTGGGACAGTGTCAAATGCTTTGCACAGGTCCAGGTAGATGCCATCAGTTGCTCTTCCTTTATCCACCAACACTGTAGCCCTGTTGTAGAAGACCACCAAATTTGTCAGGCATGATTTGCCCCTAGTGAAGCCACGTTGGCTGTCAGCAATCACCTCCTTACTTTCCATGTGTCTTAGCGTAGTTTCCAGGAGTATCTGCTCCATGATCTTGCCGGTCACAGAGATGACGCTGACTGGCCTGCTGTTCCCTGGGTTTTCCTTTATTCCCTTTTTTAAAATGGGGGTTATGTTTTCCATTTTCCAGGCAGTGAGAACTTCACTGGACTATGCTCTGTCTATATACAAAGACACTGATTCAGAGTAGAAAAACCTCTGCAAAATAGGGAACATTTACATACAGGTGTGAACAAATGCATTTGTATCCCATGAGATGTAGATTCATACCACTTTGGTATATCTACTTTCTCTGAGAAAAAATTAATTATCCATTAGTCTGATTGAAGTAAATTTAGCTATTTGTGCACACTGTACTCTTACCAAAAATATATGCTCTATATGCATGTATTCACGTACTGTTTTTATTAAATACTTGAGAAAACTTCTAAAATTTTCTTCAGCAATTACAGCACCTGGTAAGCCTTACGTACTTTTTTGTACATGAACCTTTCATATTTCCTGTATTAATACATCAAATCAGTAAGAACTGGAGTAATGTAAGATCTCATAAGAGACCTGTCTTAGGCTTCTTTCCAACCTCATGATAAATTTCCTGTAGCTCAACTAAAATTGTTCTACATAATCATTATGGACTTCAGTTTGCATGAGATGTTCCACAGATCCAAACATCAATATCAGAATGAAAGGTCATCTAGTTTTAGACCAGACTAGTTAGGTTGGAGTTAACTCTCTTATCGTTAATTTTAAATATCCAGCTAAGTTTAGGGTCTGTTCTGCAACTGCTCAGGGAGCCTCTGCACGTCACTTGCAGAGACTTTGTACTATACCACGTGAGTCAGACTGTAGGTTTGGATTTCTATGAACGTTTTCTGCCACACCATCATCTATCTCAAATGATGCCTTGGACAGATATCTATAATTTCATTATGCTTGGAATTAAATCCCTCCTTAGAGATGGTCATTGCTTGAGATTCACAATGGACAAGAAAAACAGTGAAAAATAATTAATGTGTTCAATAAGTGAAGTTCTGCTGGACAGGATTCTTCTTAGAATTGTACCATAAATATACCCATTTTCTGCCTTTTTTGCTAAGTTTTTTGGTCCTATTATGAAAAGCAAAAGTTTGGTAAACATTCCTCTCAAAACAAAGGTTTAAAATATTTCCATCGTGAGAGAAACTGTCTGAAAAATAGAACATTGATGGAAATTACATTGTGACGTATTTAGTTTCTTACGCAGAAAATGAGCACTTTCATTTTTAAATTCATCATCTTTTATTAAATTTTTTCAGTTATAGTTCATAAAATATACATCCTCTCTAGAAATAATGCAAATCTTATATATCTGCCTGCTATCATTCACATTTTTGTTAGAAAAGAATATAAACTTAAAATTTTATATAGTAAAAATATTCTTTTAATTATTCATTTGAAATGGTGACCTTTTCAATTTGAATTATTATATGTTGGCATGAAGGTTTTCTTGTGTCTTATAATATTTTACGGTTGAAGAAATCATGCAGATAATCTAATTACTTTGACTAAAATTGTTGTGCCGTTTATGTCTTTTGCTGTACTACAGGAGAGAAACTGTGAAATGTATTCATCATCGATTCATTAAAGGGTTTTGCTATTATATAAGCAGAGATGCAGACCACTACCTATGTTGTATTAAAAGGGGAAAGGGGAAGACATAGTAAAACATGCCATAGGCTATGGTTTATGTATTGCATTTCTTAATGTCTTGTGAAACGTAAAAATCTACAACAAACAGATATGTAAAGCGTAACTGGTATGAAGATTCTATTCAGATTTAAGTGCTCTAGGTTGGTTTTGAATCTTGCTATTTTCTGCATTTGTTTTGACTGCTCTCATCATTCAAGATTGACGCTTGGATGGGTGTGTAGGAGGAAGCAGCAGCAGCAGGCTTACAGCTTGCAGACAAAAAAAAAATCTGCCTTATCTGATGGCTATTATTGAAAATGCGAGGTGTAGCCTAGGCTGGGTAATGAAGGGGAGAGAGCGAGGGGGAGCAAGAAGCATGGAGCTGCATACTGATGAGTGTAGGAGTACTTGATAAAAAGAATTCTTGCTGCTGGCAGTGCATTGCTCATTGTGGAGTATTCCAACAATCACATATAACGGAGAACAGCTTAGCTGACAGCTTGATATGCTGCTTTTTTTTTTTTTTTCCTACTGTATGACGTACTGGTCTGTAGTAAAGATTAATAACTAAGAAATGTAGAGCTAGGATCAGATCTTATGCTATATACTGCCCTGTAAACTATGTTTTACTTCTGACTTTTCTGCTTGCTGAAAACATTAATCTGTCAAGCTGGCGGGCTCCTTTGATACCAACTTTCCCAGGAACACGATGTGGCAATGCCACCTCTCAGCCCAGGACTACCGCTATTATCCAGTGGATGGTTATTCGTTGCTTAAACGCCTCCCTCTTCACCCTCCTACAGGACCCCGATGCCCTGTCCAGACAGTGGGACAATGGTTGGAAAATATTGGGCTACCTCAGTATGAAAACCACTTGCTGGCTAATGGATTTGACAATGTGCAATTTATGGTAAGAAATCTTCTGTGCATAGCTGTATATATACACTGTAGCTGCCTTTTTTGTCTGTCTCTTATGTGCTCATAAAAACCTTAGAGCTATTCTGCATTGCACTAAGAAGATCTGTTTAATGTTTCACTTTTCTGTGTCTAGCTAGATTAATATATAAACTGTCCTTGTATAAACTTCCAAATGGTACACATTACAAAATATTCTAGCTAGAAATGTGGTTAAAGAAAAACTGAATATTAAGGATTTCTCTCCCCCTCATCAATCTTCAGATTAAAAAAGAAAAATGCACAGTTCTTTTAATCCATTGCAGGATTTTAACAGTATGTAAAAGCTGTAAACACCCCTATCTGCAATACATCACGTTATTACTTCTATTCAAACATTAACATCATTGTAATAATAATTAAATAACATGCCATGCCATTCTTACACTGAGAAGTATTTTAATAGCAGAAAATTATTTAATGAAGTCTGCTCTCTCTGCAAGTGATTCTGAATGCCTCAGTTAAATGTTTTTGCATTTTAGGTAATCAGGCTATGGGAATCACTTGTTGAAACTTATGCCCTGTGTGGAAAAGTAATGCATTCCATTCAGTAGTTCCGTTTTCATGTCTTAACTCTAGGCATATATCAGGAACATATGAGTGAAACAAAAATTTATATAAATTCAGAATTTACAGTATTAGCATGTGGTATAAAGTAACATAGAACTGTCATGCACAAACTTTCAACTGAAATTAATATTGACAATAAAGAAAGAAGCTTATGTGTAAGTTTGTTATATAATCACTTTTTTACCTGCTTCAGTATTCCCATTACTTAAACCTCTTGCAAAAATCCTGACCACATTTCTTATAAAGTATCAGAGCTTAAAATGTTATTAATCACACCTTATTAAAGATATTTTAGTAATCATATATATCTTGGAACATTTCTAACTTTTCATAACTTACACCTGGCATATAAGAAACAAAAGTAAAACAGCACGAATATTATGACTATAAAATCAGCATGAGTTGTGTTTTTCCTATTTAATTTCTTTTGCCAACATCATTATATGCCTATGCTTTACTGCTCAGAAAATTAAGGCACAGATCTCTGCCATTTCCATATTATAATAGTGTAGAGGTTTCTTACTGTTTTTACATGGCTCCCATGTGATCTTTTGCTTATGTCAGTAAAAATCATTAGAATCTTTACCTTTAAATATTCTCGAAAACAAAGCTGCAAATGTGTGCTGGCAGCCCAGCAATGTAAAAAAAAAAAAAAAATTAAAAAAAAAAAATCCAAAATGCATTTCAAGCTACAGTTACCCAAAATGTGACCACATATTCTTATATATGTTGTAGCATTAGTTACATAAGTAGATGATCATTTAGCCTTAAAGAGATTATGGAGGGAAATTATTCACAAGAGGCTGTAGGTGGCATAACAAATGCAGAGGGGTACACCCACCACAGGTAAATGATGAGCACTGGAGAAGCCAGAGAAACTGCCCTGGAGGGCTTTCCAGTTGTCCCCTGGCTCTGGAGGGGTCTGATCCGTGTTCTGAGGGAATTTGAGAGACTTTCATTTCCCACATCTCTTATTAGTTTACTTAGGTAAACATACAAATTATATACGAGATTCTATTATTCAGTACGCAAATCAAACTTTTCAGGTATCAGGCAGATTAAGTTATGCCTGAATACTTGTGTGTTAACTAATGTTTTCCAGTTTAAGACTTTTCTGAATTGTTTTTCTTTTAAATATATATCACAGTTAAAATACATAATTACTCTTAATATTAGTTGGTGTAGCATGCATATATGAATGGAAGATTAGACTCCTAAATTCAGGGGTAAGCAAAAAGCTGTAAAACAACCTAGTAATAAAAAAAATTATAATTTCAGTAGTTTAATAATTCCCAATGTATTGATTTCACACTGTTTATTGTGCTGTTACATATTTCAGTTTTTGTTTGTACTAGCAATTGAATAGTTCCTATCTCTTATTGGCAATAAAAATGACCAGAAACCACCAATTTCTTTATATATTATTCTTCTGAGTATATCAGCATTATGTAAGGAAAGCCTCTTCTGAAAATTTAAATGAGTGATTTAAAAAATATTTTCCATTCTAACCAAAATGTTACAGAGAAAATTAAACTTAAAAAGTATATAGGAAAATGAGAGAAGAAGGATCTGCTCTTCTAAGAGAAAAATTCAGACTACTCCAAACTTAAATGTGTTGTAGTATGAGAGAACTGCTTTACCTTTGGTGAAGTGGTTTACATGTCAAGCTATATTTCACAAGTTTATTAAATAGTTTCAGATAGGTTAGCTACTTTCTGTTGAACAATGCTAGTACTTGAATGCAGTAAAAATGAGTTAGACATATTTGTTCTTTATTCTGTACCATATTACTGCTTTTGTTTTTCTGGAAGCACATTCTGACCTGCATTTATTCATTCTGTTGCCTAAGCAACAACCATCACACTCCTATTAAGTATGATTTAGTAGTACAGGTCTTACTAGATGTTCAGAACAGGAGAGGGAATATCACAATGATATAATTAATGTCCATGGAATTATGTACATCTGAGAACAAATATTTCCTATTTATACTACTCTGAACAGCAAAATTCTATTAATTAAATTAGCATTATAATAAAAAGGTGGGGCTTAGATAAAAAGATTTCATGCTTAATCATTCATTAGATTATAGATATTAACTCCTTGTGTTTTCATTCCCCTTGGGCATTAGGAAAGCTTATTCACTAGACTATGCTTAGAATTAGGAAGATTTGTTTATGTTACCTGAAGTGTGTGGACTTTAAAATAAGAAACATCCTGTTTCCTATTAACTTTACACTATGAATATTTTTTTCCATAGTTCATCAATATATACATTTTTAAAATAACTTTAAACATAGTATTAAAACATCAGTTGTGTTTTCATGAACCTACAATGTATTTGCACACATAACAAGGGCAATTCCTGCCTTTTATTAGGTTTGTGCAGGAATGACACATAATATTTAGTAGGCCCAAGGTAGATCCAGTCCTAGGTCTTGTGTGCTTGTAGGAACAGAATCATACTTGAATATGTATATATATACATATGCAGTCATTATTGACTTTGATAATTTGTTGTGTAATAGGCTGCAGTGTCCTTCAGATGTAAAAATATGTAGTGACTTTGTGCAGAGATCTATCTGTATTTGAAGATGCAAATGATACTGCAGTTTCATAATGTACAAGCTACTTTGCAGTTAAACTAATTCTAAGTGTAAGAAAACAAGTCGTAAATTGCAGTATATAAACTAGATATAAACAATGAGGAAACCTAATGGATCCGTGAACACTTTTTGATGCATAGGTCCCATGCTTAGGCTGTTTCTGGGACAAACTATAATCTTTATGCAGGTTTGCAGGCCTACAGAACTCAGTATGCTGAGAAAAAAAGTTAAACTGCACAGAAACACATGAAAATGTACAAATGTGCGAGGTTACTAGATCCTTGCATGCAGCTTTCTACAACTCTGGAGCTTCATCAAAGGCTCCGTTCTGGATTCACAGAGATAAAAGCAGTTCAATGAAATCACTACCCAGTGGGGACTGCATGTGACTAAAGACTGCATGTGACTATCTATTTATGGATTGTTCTAATTGTTTAAGATATTCTGAATTTTATCACTTGCTTAATATTGCAATTTAATGAAGATATCTTAAAATTTATAAAACACTGATGAGAAAAACAGGGACCAGGCAATAAAAATAAATTAACAGAAAAATATGAAGCATTTTATTATATTTTTTGACATGCCAGAATATTGTTCACTAGTAACAGTTAATAACCTGCATTGGCATTAGAAACTAGACCTTCATTGCTGCTGTGAACTTACAGATATGCACCTCTATTCCTTCAAGTACTTAAAAGGCTTACCTAAGTATTTTTTAAAGTTCTCTCTTTTTCACTCTTGGGAAACTGAGGTATAGAGTGATTGCAGGGTGGAATTTAAAACTGCTTATACATTTGACATAAGAAGTACTAGGTCTTAAAATAGCTACTAAGATATCATTTAACAGATCAATTCAGTTGTTTAAACGTAGGTATCTAGTACCAACTGAGATACTGTAGGGAATCCAGGAGGTCCAGATAGGGTTGACAGACTGAGGACCAGAGACAGACAGTCCCCTCATGATTAGCAGCTGGAGCCCAGGTGGAATAGCACTGAGCATCTCTGATGTCTCTAAAGTCCTGGTGCTTATGCAGCTGAAATGGATCTTCAGTGTTGTAGGTCATACAGAGCTTGTGATATGTCTAGGAACTGAATATAGGCATCTTGAGTTTCCACCTTGTATCTTAGTTGCATATGGATTTCTTTTCCTTTGAATAATTTTCTGTATTCATCCTGTGAACTTACCTGCACAAGTATTTATCTGGTTTCAGTGCTAGGCATGGACTACTTTCTCAATTCCCCCTGGCTGCCTGTTTTGGATTTAGTTTTAAGTGTTGACTCATCTTTCTCCCTTCCTCTCTCTCTTTTTGTTTCTTTTCTTTTGTTTCTTACTAGGTCTGGAGGTTTAACCTCCAGATTAAGGTTATCTGGAGACTATCCTCTCTCAGATGTCATTCCTGGCATTTGCTGTCCTGGAATACCAAGTAATTTTTCTTGCCTTTAATCTCTGGAGGATCTTAAACTCTGTATCAAGTATGAAAGACAGGAGAAATTTTATTTCTTTAGAGTAAAATGCATCTGGAAGAAATTCTCTATGTGCATTGGCTCTAAGTCCTGCACTTGTAGAGACCACCACAGCTTTTATCCAAAAATTCATGGTGCAGAGATTGATCGTTTGGGCATTAGATGAAAGCTTGAAAGAGTGAATCAGTCTGTCAACACCTTTCTTAAATTAGCCGTGCTACAGATGATGAAAAAGAGGCCAATGTTTGACAAGGGGTTTAGTCTGTAGTGACTTCAGTGACTTTCAGAAGCCAACTCCTAATGTGCTTAGAGAGTAGATCCAGTCTCTGAGCTCTCCAGGCCCATAAGGGCTACTGCAGACTCATCACGGCACTCATGCATCATGAAGTGTAAGAAGATTTAGAGAGCATTATCTGTGGGTATTTTACCCAGAAATGAAGAACTGCTTAAGGCAACATTAAAATTGGCAGTCAGTGATATGCAGCAAGACACATTTTTAGCAGACTAGAAGGAATGTGACTCCCACTGATGCTGGAAAAAGCTGTGTTTTAAGATTTTCTGTAGATCTAGTAAAATCTTAGAATATATGTCTGGAACCACAAGTTTCAATCCTCTCATCTGGACCTCACTTCCAAACCCCAGAACTTGCTTTTTGTTTCATGACAGATCTACAAAACTTGACACTAAAGCTGTGGAGCTGCTCTCAGTGCCAGTGTGGCCCTGGCTTCTTCCTTGAGCAAAGTGTCTTTTTGTCACTCTGCTCTCTTCTAAGTCCTCTCTCCTTCACATCCGGAAGCCTTTATGACTGTGGCTTCTGAGGCTGACCAGCTCTTCCTTTAGTCTAACCTGTTAGCCAAACATTGAACAGGGCAGAGTTAAAGTTCAAATACAGACATCTACATGTGTACCAGTCAGTAGATGTTTTGGAGTTAGTTCAGTTACCCACATATTGGAATCACTTGAGATGTCTGAGATGTGTAGGCCTGGAATATATGATACAGGATCTATGGAAATCCTGGGGGAAAAAAGATCTATGAAAAGTGCCGTCTGTCGCTTTAGTTGTATTCCAGGTAATGTACATTTTCAGCACCTCAAATGACTCTACATTCGTATCTGTGGACAACTAGGTGAAGCACCTAATCAGCCATTAAAGCCAATGGAGCATAGAATGCAATTTAGCTGACTAACTATTAGGATACTTATTTTAGGATACATTAAAGTAGATTCATCTGGTCACCTGAATCACTGTCTAGGCTGTATTGATTTTTTTTTTTTTTTTTTTTTTTTTACTAGTTCTCCTTAAGCTATCATGTAGACACAAAAATTTCGATGGCTCAGTTTGGGCTAGAATCCATCCAGGGTTTGCTGAAAAGGAAAAACAAAGTCATTTTAATAAAGCTTTTTCACTTCTGTCAGAACATCCAGCCCTGAGGCTTCAAGATTTTCTTTTTTATCCTAGTAGGGATTCGTACTATAAAACCTGCAAAGTAGAGCTCAGGTGGGTGCCAGAGATGAAGACTGTGCCTGTCTTCCTGCAACAGCAGCAGGTCTAACAAATAATCCTATTCCACATGCTCCAGTGAATGCTTCTGTCATGGTATTCCTCAAGCTGGTCGAGAGACAGAAGGGCTTATTGATGTAGTCCTCAGTATTGCACATATAAATAATAGCTTGCACTGTCTTTCTGTCATGAGGTCTCAGACCATTCCTTATCCTGTGTGGGTGTACACAGATCTGGAGAAGCAGAGAAAAACAAAACAGAATTTTTGTGTATTTCACTTGAACAATTGATTCATAAGGAGCCCGTCTCCCAACAGACTGTTGACTTCCTTAAGGCATCCTGGGTATGCTGGATTTATTGAGAATCAGAGGGAGTATGTTTTCACCTACACCTGTCTCGACAATTTTATCTTGGAGGTATAATCAGGGATGGGTCCATCTTCCTGTCTGCTAGGTTCTGCTAAGTTAACCTTTAAGTGAGGGTTTCTCTGGTTGTTCTGGAATATTTGGCCATCTCTATTTAAATTTTGCTTCACACAAGGTTTTACATGCGGGGCACACAGACAGGACTTCAGGCTGTACACTCGGTACATAATGCAGGTGCCAATACGTGTGGCAGAATGCCCTTCCACGCACGTCTACTATTCAGATTAGGGAGATCCAGTGTATGTGTGACATATAGTATAGGTGCCTCTTTGGAAAGCTCACTCCACAGCAGTCTGAGAGTAAAGAGCTCATCTAATGTACATATCAATGTATTTGGCTCAGTCTTACCCTCACTAAGAACAGAGAGCCAAATCCAGACATTGAAAGCCATTGCATGTGTAGTCACCACTGAAACTGAAGCTATTTCATGGTACATATCTGTGAGTATGGTGTCTGAGGACTGGAATTAGTCCCATCTGTTCTAACAATATGTTAAATGTTAATGTGAAATGTTGTGCTTGAGCTAAAAACCCGCCTAATGCAGAGACTGGCCTTCATCTCGGTGTACAAACACTGATGAACTGTATTCTGAGACTACATATGTGAGGAATTGTCTATTGGCCCTAAATACAAGTTTATGAGAAACTAGTAGCAAATATTTCATCTGAAAGTTAGGTTGACAAAGCAGGTGAAAATTCTAATAATGATATAATAAAGGATGACATTTTAATAACTGATAAAATGAGATGTAATGGCAGTACAATGTTCTTGCTGTGTACTTATTTAATGCCAAAACCTTCCAGCTGATTTTGTTACCAAAAAGGACACAGCTAAATCTTCAGGAATAGAAATGTTTGTGTATAGACCAATGCGTATAACGTTATTTTTCATAACTTACGAAAGATATGGAAAACATGACATATAAGGGTCATTAAAAGTAACAGAAATTTAAAAGTTAAGAGATGCAAAAAGTCTAAGAGTTTTTACTCTTCAGAGTGAAAAACTAAAGGTTCAAAGTACAACCAGTTGATAATTGTATTTATACTGTAGGAACATTAAAGTTTTCCATTATTTACTGTTGTGGTTTAATGGAAAGCATTGCAATGGAAGGCAATGCTAGACTTACAATCAGCAGCTTGTATGTAATAGAAAGTTACAGTTTATTCTCAGTTATTTCATATGGGAATACTTCTTAATAAAATAAAATAATTCTAAAAAGCCCAAACAACAAAACTAATTTTAAAAGGAACACTATACAGTTGTGTATATTACTGGGTTAGAACAATATTGTACAACAATAAACAATTACATGGAATCTGGACCAATAAGCCAATTAATCTCAAGCAATGACAAGCTTCCCTGACTGGATGTTAAGGATGTTTGAAGCACGCAGCTTGATTAGAGATAATGACATTGTGGGATTCTGAAGGAATTATCAGATAAAGATTACTGGGTAGTAAGAGATAACTGGAAATAAGCATAATATTCTTGGACATGTTATCTTTTATGAAGGAAGACTGGGTGATGTAACAAAAGCTCAGGTAGTTAAATAAACAAATGTTAGTTAATGCAGATGAATAAAATTGAAATGGTCTAAAATAAATAAAAGAAGATACATCATGAAAGAATAGGTAAATAACCAAAATACAGTAAGGAGAACATTAGGAGAGAAAATTACATTTTATTAACTATGTGAGCAGAATACATTCAGAAAAGGTTTTATCAACATGCTATAACTAAAAGGAGTATTAAGAAAGTTATGACTACCACTGGAAGTCAGATAAGAGTCATTTTAGTTGTAGCATAAACAACAAAGTATGAGAATTAGTGAAATGCAGTTATGAAGACCACTGAGATGAAAGAGAGAGAGAGATCATACTGATAAGAGTACATGGTTAATTAAAATATCTGAAACATCTAGGTTAGGTGATGTTTGATGAAGAGTCTTAAGAACCTGAAGAGGAAATACTAGATCCTTTAGTAATAATCTTTGAGAACTCCTGGAGTATGAATTAATTCTTAGAGGACAAATAAAATATAAATAGAGTAACAATGTGTTTCAGATTCATACTCAAGTGTATGTTTCCAGACCCCTGGCCTCTTTGTCATGAACCTTGCACCATCCAGCTAATGCCTTATTCAAGGAGGAAATGGATGGTGATGTTATTAGCAACCGAGTCTGGTGGGGAGAAAACAGGGAAGTGAACAGAATGTCTCAATGAGGTGGAATGGGAAGAGAATAAAGCCAAATGAAGTAACTTTGCAGTTGGGAGATGAACAAAATATTTAAGGGAAAGGAGTAAAGAAACAGATGCATTGTACAATGCATTGTGCCTCTCATGTAGAGGAGAAGCTTTCTTTCCCTCAAAAGAATTAAAATTTCAACAAGGGAAACAAGACAACTTTCTTTCTGTTTAGAGATCTTTTATCTTCCCACACATTAGTGACAATGTTTTCTTCTTCCATACTCCATGTCCATATAACTTTATGGTTCCAACACCCCAGTATCAGTTTTAACCTTTTAATGACAAAAGCAACAAAACCTATGAAGCCTTTATCGATATGCTGTCCACTCTACCTGCCCTTCACAATGTGCAGTCTGTTCAGCCTAGTCATGTGTGCACTTGCGCACACGTACACACATTAGACAAAAAGGTAATTCAGTAGGGTGAAAAATTCCATGTGCTCAGGAAGAACTGGAGAGTTACGGTACCTCTGCAACCTCTGCTCATCCCTCACAGTCAAATGCATTATAATACAGTCTTCAATCATGGGTTTCTCTACCAATTTTTCCCCTCAAAATTCCTTCCTCACTCAGTGTATTGAGATTTGAGTAGGCATGAGCATACATTTCAAAGAACCAGCAATTAAAACTAAAAATTGTTTTTATTTTTCTAATGTTGCATTGCTTAATGATTTTACCACCTTAGTCCAATGGTTTTTAGAACGATAAGACCCCCAAACTGCCTTCTCTTCTCATTCAGCATTGATTTACGCTTGTGTAGTATTGTTCATCTGGAACATTAGAATTGTGTTATCATTCTAAAGCACTTATATATCCAGACACACTTCTCATTTGCATTTTAGAAATAGGCTTATAAAGAGTTGGAAAAGATAGAAGGATACCACTTCAGATAATTAAAAATTAATATATTCAGTTAGAAACACTTTTGTCATGATTTTTCAGAAAGTGAACACTGTGTATCAGAGGTCACCTCCAAAAACACTTGCCTGAGTGTTTTACATGGGTCTAAGCACAGGTTCAGTTCCAAGGAAGTCTGATGTTCTTGACTTTCAAGGGGAAAAAAGGTACCTTCTTCAACTGCTGTAAGGTAAAGGCAGTGCAGACAAAGCTAACGGCCTTGTATACGATTTTATTCCACATGAGCGTAACTGAATTAACAACCTTTTACTTATTGTAAGTAAAAGGTCACACAATGAAATTCACACCTGGTCCCTGGTCATCTTAATCTGCTCCTGATTGAAATACAACGAAAACAAGTAATACAAATGCTGCTCTACTCCCCAAATAATTTAGTTCTGTAGACTTTAAAGCACTGTGTTAAACATTTCAAACATTTTATTCACTATGGAACACATTATATTCTGTATCTTTTGCTGTCCCTCATTAAGCTCCAATTACTGTGCAAACAGGATAAAATCTCTATGCAACGATACACTGATTTGTTTTTGACTGGCTGTTGCTGATGAAACTGATGGTGTATGCACTTGTACATGCAACCCATGATGTAACTGCTATCTCATATTTCATATGTTTATTAGTATTATCTTATGCATTATTTTATTGAATTACTGGAAACTGAATAATAGCATTATTGATGAGAATAACAGTGGGTTAAATGTGCAAGATGTACTATACCTGCTCTATATTTGTACTGAAAGTCCTTGACTGGGTAATAATTCTCTGAAAATTTTTTGATCTGAAGATCAGATCTAGATGGAAGTTTTGAAATATAAAAGCCAAAGTATTTGTCCAGGTGGCAGGTGTGAAGGGGTAAGGTTACTCTGGATACAAGTGCTAACAGAGAGTTTAAATATTAAAAACTGGAATACCACAAACAAAAGTATGTTGGACAAGCACCTATCAAATGATCTTTCTGATATAAATCCCAAACAGTATTTTCTCTGACTGTCTCGTTAGCAGCCATGAGTTGGTAAAGAGTGCACAATCCTCCCTTGCAATTAGGAAGAGAAGGGGGAAGAAAAAAATTGCGTATTTTTAAATGGAACCTTACAACTCATGCTAAAAACAAATGTATGTGCAGCTGATAGCAGCTTTTCAAATCTCCAAAATGATTGATAGCTTCTATTCTTCAGTAGCCACACTATTTAACAGCTTTTTCACTGCTTCAGGTATGCTCTCTCGAGACAACTCCCCTTTTAATCACGTAGAAAGCCCACTTCTTGAAGTTAAGATGGCGTTTATAAAGAAATAATGGTTCTTAGCTGTTATGCTGCATTAGGATAAAAGATTGCACAATACTGAGTTGATTTTTAGCCTTGATCCATTTTTAAATGTAGTATGAATATTATGGTTCTATTAGCTTCTCTGAACTCCCTAGGCATCCCTGTTGTTGCCAGAAAGGAATTATAAATGGACAACGCAAGTTATTTTATTTCATTTTCCATCTCTCTTGGAATTTGGAAATTCATCTATTCTGCCTATGAAGTTTTTATTTCCTACCCTTCTGATTTTTTAAGTAGTTGTTTTATTACCTGTAGAAATAGTATATCTTCACTTTCTGACCAGAAAAAAAAAAAACAACTTTATGCAGCAAGAGGGGAATATTGTGCCAAAGAACCCAGATACAGACAAATCTTTGGTTCCCTGTAATATCAGGCTTTTTGTCAACAAATTTTGCTGTTCCTGCTTGTTTGGTTTGATTTCTCTCTGTCTCTTAACTCTGTTTTGTATATAATAGCATCTTGTTTCATATATGTATTTGTTTAAAGTGCATGATGATTTCCTCCTCCTTAATGGAGACTTGGGGTAAAAGACAGTAAATAAAACACTTGCTAGCACATGCAGAAGCAGTCTAGTTTTTGGAGAATGCATAAGACAGTATATCTAAAGGGTCTTTTCTGAGATCAGCCTTTGGTTTGTATTATGAGTTAGGGGAAGACGCATATCTATCCCCTCAACTGGTAAGGATGTTACATAATATTGGTGGCTTACATATATAAAATCAAGGGAGGGTCCTGGGATAGAAATATCTGTATATTAACAGCTGTCTCGTGGCCAATTATCTGCTTGTGTCTGTCCTTTGATAGTACAGGTTTCTAAGTACCTGCAGTGGGAAAGCACAGTTTCTCAGGAGGGAGCCAGAGGTAACCAGATCACCTGAGGAATCTCACTGAATACCTTCAGTGAAACTCTGAATACATCCAGTGGCAATGGTTGCACTCAGGTGAAAAACAGTGCAGGAAAACAAAACAATTATTTAATACTTATTAGTATTTTTATGCCCCAAACAAAATGAATCAGGATCACTTCCTGTGTATGAGCTAGCTATATGCAATTTATCATTACTTTAATCTTCAAGTCATGCATTTTATTGCTTCTGTAAGCCAAACTTATGACAGAAACTGTTTCTTAGCATTCCTCTTGACTCTCCTGGAGATACCTGGGTACCACTCTTCATTTCTCTTTATTTCTTAGGTTCTCTGTATCTGACCTTCTCCCCAAAATACATTTATGTTTTTGAGTTCTCTCCCTGCCACATTATCACTGCAGGCTGGACTCTTCTTGTGCTCCCCATCTCCTCCTTTTCTCCATTTCCTCTATCCTCAGTAGAAATTGCCATGTGTCTTTATTGCCTCCAAATCAAAGGAGGGAGGAAAGCAAGAAGAGGAAGAAAGGGGGTCAGTAAAAGAAAACAAAGAGTGGGGTGCAGGATATCTGCTTCACATGTAAGTTCTTTTGCTGACTTGAAATATTTTATGGAGTCATGAACAAAAGCAGAGGGACACTTAACTGGATGGTTTTCCCAGAGATGTTCTTGTTACTCTTTGGGAGGGAGGCAGCTCTGGCCCAACAGAGCTGGTGCCAAATGAGAGCTGGTCTGGTTGGCTGCGCTTAAGCTGTCTCCTTGCAAAAAGCTGGCTGGCTGTCCTCTCCATCACACTGTGTAGTAACATATTCAGATTTTTCCATTTTCCAAAGCATCTCAGGCTCCTGTTTTAACTGGACAGCTAGCTGCAAATTGTGGCAGACTTTTCTGATAAAACTGTTGCACTGAAAACCTTTTGATACACATGTGCAAGGTAAGGAGCAGAATTTGGATTTGCTGAAGTGTGAAAGCTCACAGCTAAAACTGAATTTAACAACAGTTGCCCTTTAAATACATACGTAGATATATAATAAGTACACTTAGAAATGGCAGAAAATTATCTCTGCATTTAAACACTGACAACTTCTTTTTTCCCCATAATTCTGGACATTATTAGTCCTAATTTAATTCTTTATCTTCATAATGAGTACAAAAATGCCACCTTGCCTTGACGAGTCTTATAAAATATATTAATTCCTGGTTTAGAGCTTTCTAATATTATTTCAATGAATGTCTAAAAAATGTCTGAAGAAAGTGAGTCATTCTTACTGGTGAGGTCTTCAATGGAAAACTATATATAAAACATGGACCCACACAGAGAATAATAAAGGCTAAAGAAATATCAGTTATTTTGTAAGTACCATCCATCCACCTGCACTGAATTCATGGATTAAAATAATTATGCTGTACGTATGATGCCATGTAGAATATGTATCCTGGGGTGGAGGGTGGTAAGCCAGCGTTGAACAGTTTTCATTCTGGTATTTTGTAGATTTGTGACTTTGCAACATTCCTTTAATCTTGTGTCACTAGATCAGGAACACACAGTCTTATTATCTGATATTAGTTGGTCTGTTTCGGACCCCATATTAGGGGCAGAAGGGGCCAGTAAGACCCACAAGTGGTCATCAGGACCATTAGGAACATTTCTTTATTGCGAAGAAAAGTGAAATTAGAAGAAGCTTGCTCACAAAGAAATCTGCAAAGGATCAGTAAAAGAGCTGCTTGAACTGGGATAGGGAGAGGCCCCAAAGAGTCTCTAAACATTAGTTGTTGAATGAAATATCCTTATATAGGAAACGGGTTGGTGGAAACGCTCATCACAGTAGTGTCCAGAAGGAGGGTGCCATACCGGGTGGACAGACTGACATGAAGGTTTCCTATGACTGAGGGAAATGCAGTGCTAGTGTCAGATTGCTGGACTCTTAACAGTAGATATCCCAACATGTGTACTTGGAAAATTAGCAGTGTAGCAACACTGCAGAACCCTTCCACGCTGTTTTGGGACTGGATCAGTCTGCATACAGGCAGTACTACCCTAGGAATATATCAAGCTGTTCTCTCACTAATTTTCAACATGTTAACTCAGATTTTCAAGAAAATGCAGCACATCTATGGGAAGAATAATCAGCCCGTCAGATAAATAACAGAATAAGTTTACCTTTGCATAGAATATTATTGAAACAATATTATTTGCTAGGCAGGAAGCATAGTTCAAAGGATTATATCAAGATGCTCGGACTGTCTGTATGAGACCAATATGTGACTTTAAGCTTCACAGCTGGTACTTGCTTTGCCTGAAGACAAATTACATAGTTCAATTTCTGAGAATAGATTTCTTCAATTGCATGGATTTTTTCCTTATATTCACTGGTAATAAAAGATCATGTCTGTCATTATATATGCAAATAATTTATAGCTTGATATAAAAACGTCATGTGTATTTGTAACTTCTAACTACACAGTGATGGGCAGAAAACAGAACTATGATAGTCACACTAATTACCACTTTCAAGTTGCATCTGAGAAACGATATAAGAATATTTTCAAAAGAGTGAAAATTGTGTAAGTAAAACAGAGAATGTGAACAGAAAAAAAGGTCAAGGTATTTGAACTATATCCGAATACAATATGTGGACTCGGAATAAGTTGCACAGGAGCTAAAAACAGATTTGAAGGATGGAAGAGAACAGAAAGTAGACAGTTTGCTATCTGGCTCACACAGCCAGAAATCTGATTTGTTGGTAGAGCTGGTCTGTTTGTTTATTTATTGAATGAGTTTGTTTATTTTACATTTCAGATTTATAAATGTTATTGTTCAACAGCAAGATAGTTAAAAATTGTGGTAAAATATTTTTATGCCTGTGGTAATTAATATTTTATATGGGATCTGGTCAATAGCTACACAGGGTTTTTTTCATAGGTTCTGTGTGACAGTTGCTGTATTATTGGTGACGTAGCTAGACCATGCTACATGAAATACCACTGCTTAATATTTAAAATATGTTTTCATAGATTAACAAAGAAATATTAAGAAATGCAGTTAGTGAATCACTCCAGAGTGTACTTCTTACATATCAGTAGCTACCCAGTTATTTTCCAAACTGGAACCTTTAATTTTTAGATAAAGTTAGCATAAACAGAATGGTTTTCCCTCATTCTTTGGACTGATTGTCCAGTTATACTTTAAGTGTTTAAGTCATCAATAAAGGGCTGAGAGTGTAATAGCCCCTTTTATGCACAGGAATGTGATCCAGGGGGCTTGACAGGCTTGAGAAGTGGGCCTATGCGAACCTTATGAAGTTCAACGAGGCCAAGTGTAAGTTCCTGCACGTGGGTCAGGACCACCTCCAGTATCAGTACAAACTGGGGATGAATTGATTAAGAGCAGACCTGCAGAGAAGGACTCAGGTACTGATGGTTGAAAAATTGGCTATCAGCTGGCAACCTGTGCTTGCAGCCCAGAAAGCTAGTCCTATCCTGGCCTGCATCAAAAGAAGTGTGGCCAGCAGGTCAAGGGTCTGCCTCTCTGCTCTGGTGAGGCCCTACTTGGAGTACTGCATCCAGCTCTGGGGTCCCCAGCACAAGGAAGACATGGACATGTTAGAGCAGGTTGAAGATGGCCAGAGGGCTGGAGCACCTCTCCTGTGAAGAAAGGCTGAGAGAGTTGGGGTTGTTCAACCTGGAGAAGGCTGCTGGGAGACCTTATGCTGGCCTTCCAATATATAAAGGGGGGCTTATAGGAAAGACGGAGAGAGACTTTTTACCAAAGCCTATAGTGACAGGACTAGAGCAATGGTTTAAATTGAAAGAGAGTAGATTCAGATTAGACATAAGGAAGAAGTTTTTTATGATGAGGGTGGCGATACACTGGAGCAGGTTGCCCAGGGAAGGTGTGGGTGCCCCATCATTGGAAGTGTTCAAAGTCAGGTTGGATGGGCTTTTGAGCAACATGGAAGATTTCCCTGCCTATGGCAGAGGGGGTGGCCTAGACAGTCGCTGAAGGTCACTTCTGACCGGAACCATTCTGTGATTCTAAGTATCCTTTCTTCCACACACTACAAGTTTGGGCCCGTCATCACAGCACATTTTTGAAGGGACTGCTCTGATTTTGATTATAGTGGAATATAGCATCCCAAAGAATCTGTAAGAAGGCTAGTCCAGGTCTGTCTGCCATCTCTGCAACACAGAAAAAGAAATAAGCTTTGCAGTGCAGGGGTGATTTGCTGCAATCTGTAAAAGAGATGGTAAATCAGCTTCTTCCAAGTGCTGAAGAGCAGCTGAGCCTTATGTATCCATTGAAACCTATGGTGGATTTGTATTTAGCAAAATCAGGTCTTCTGCCTGCTATATATCCAGCACTCAGTCTCTAGTGCAGCTAAATGCCCATATGCTTAACTTCAAATTAGCCCAAGATGAGAGTGAAAAAAAATTATATAAGACAAATTGGGTTTATATTTTTCTTTTCTGGGCAGTTTTGACCACTAGCAGAGACACTGAACCAGTGAGTTAGAGACCTTTGATCTCACCTAGTAGGTCATAGTGATGATTCTTGAGAACTACTGTCTCAATTCAGATTGCTAGCATGTTTCTGAGGAGTAGTGTCTACTTGGTGCTGAACATAGTTTGTGGTGCAAACCAGTCATTCTTGAAGTCAATAAATATGAAGCAAAACACATCCTATTATGGTGTGTTCACATGTCTTCACACATGGCATGCAGGATGACCGTACAGTGGAATTATATTAATCCTTCTTGATGAGAACAGGGAGACGCATCTCAAATCATTGCCAGAGAACTATAGCACCATGTAGTGACATAAAGCACATGGGATCACATCACAGCGATCTGCTGGTTGCCGTGGTGACGGGAGTGGGCCCGAAAAGCCAGCCGCCTGGCTGCTGAATTGGAAGGGATAAGAAAAACACAGCCCACTTCCCATGCGAAATGAATTACAAGAAAAAGCAAAGGAAGAAAAGAAAATTGTCAACCCTTAATCAAATGTTCTTGTATTTTTAGAAACGGTTTGAAGAAAATGGAGGCCATCTCTGCTTACCTCTTAGGCTTCAGGGACCTTGCTACTAATCTCTGTACATACCATGGAAATAAATCACAATTATTTGTGTAAGAAAAATCCCATGTAACAGAAATCTTACTTATGTGCAGTGGGAAATAACAATACCTTATTTAATCCTGCTATTTGTTGTGCCTGACTTAGCAAACAAAATCTGTAGGACTATACACAAATGGGTCTCAGCATAGAGATACTATTTAGCAGGCAAGCCTTCTTGCACTTCCCTGCACCCTTTTAATTCTCACCTAGGGAAAGTTAGTATATTCCAGTTCATTATTAGCTTACAAGCTCTCTTACCTTTTACCCTTGTTCACCACTGCAGGTCAACAGCAGCATGGTGGAATGTGAAATGCACTTAAACATGGCAAATCAGTGACACATAGAAACTACCATTCATTTTCTATTATTTCTCATTCTGGGGAGCTGCTTCATATTTTATTATATTTAGTAATACATTATTAAACAAAACAGCAAGTTCAGTTTACCTAACATCCTCCAATTGCTAGCAACTAGGTCCTGAATATGGTTTGAGCACCTGAAAGTTAGGCAGTGCCTTCATTTTGCAGCACACAAAGTGGACCCCAAACAGCCAGATGAGGCCTCCAAGACTGTATTAAAAGTGTAGTTACTTGCAGCAGTGGTGAGCATCGCCACACTTCATAGCTCCTGTCTGTGGGAGCACGATCCCTACAATTGAATTAGGCACAGAAGACCCTGCAAAACTTAATAGGAAGAGAAAGTCACTTAAAGGGGTTTGCAGTGCTAAGCAGAGGAAGTCAGTAGGCTAGTCCAAAGCAGGAGTTATATCTGGGAGTTTTGCCTCCCATTGTAGCCCTGCTTTCGACACTATTTGGAGGCTGGATTTCCTGTGATGCTTCCCAGATCTTGACATCCAAGTCATCCCTTTGGATGAGGACAGACGGCTTACTGTTTCCTTTCAAATTACAGTATGCACCAGAAGCATGAATCCATAGATCAGAGTTAGGATACTTTGTTGAAAGAAATAGAAAGTCCTGAATTTTTAGCTTTTTCTCTGCTTTTTATATTTAGCAGTCACTGGATGTAAACCAGAAACATTGCTAGCAATGGCACAAGAATTTTGATTTACCACGGCCAGCTGTCGCTGATCTAAAGGAAAATATTCCTTTCTGGCTTATTGACTAAACTTCACAGCAATTTAGTTTCAGCATGGACCAATGACCAGTTCCTCCTCAATCCCAGAATGCCATTTCCTATCAGTTGTTACATACCTTCCTCTCTTTTTAGGCATTTTGAGAAAGACACGTGAATCTGATCTCCCACCTTCTGTATGAATCTCTAATGGCTGGACTGGGCTATGAGAAATAAAGATAAAGCAATCCTTCCTCCTTCCATCATATTTGTAAGACAGAGCAGCTGCCAATTCACACCATGCCTCTGTGTTTCTGTCTTGGGTATGCTCTGAGACTTCCTACTAGATCAAGCTCTGATGGCATCTAAGAGGAGGACCTGCTTTCTAGGCTCACTTGAAGGTCCGATGTGGTTTCCAAGCTGCTCCATCTGCTCAGAATGGAGAGCTTGAACACCAGGCAGCCCAAAGGTAAAGCTGACAGTGTGAGCAGGATTCAGCTGAAGGCAGGAGATGAACAAGTGCTTGCAAGACCTCAGTTGTAACTTTAGGGCATAAATGTGTGAAAGCTTAAGTATTTTCTTAGAGCGTGTGTTTTCCTTGCTGCTACTTCACAGGCCCTTTCTGTGAACAACCTGTTTTTAAGATATGGATCCTGCCCAGAATTTTGCAAAGTCTTTGGCTTCATGTTTTGTACTCTCCAGGCTCATTTGGGTGGCTCGCATTTTAAACAATATGATGAGGGTTGATAAAAATCTGAGGAAGGAAATATTTCTGTGAGACATTCTGGCGGGTGAACAGTTTTTACATTTATTACAATAACGCCAGTGTCAGCTTGAAGGTTAAATAAAACTACATGTTACATGCAGAGTAGGTATTCAGCATTTCTGTTGTCTGAAAATACCATGTTTACCCTTTCCTGTACTTCCCAAACTTACGCATTTATTGGAGAAAGAAATATTTTTCTGAGATTGAGAACTCTGTTAACTAGCTCACAGTAATATTGATTTTAAAGTGGGTCCTTTGAGAAATTTAGCATCTAAGCCAACTAGCATTTATCTCAAGTAATCTGAATAACGGTACAATATAGACTCTCTGGAATTTTCATTACTCAAATGAAGTGAAATTATCTTCACAATATACATTCAAGACATTAAGATGTAATTTAGGTAAGTATTAATAATTATTTTATTGAATTGTTATGACTAAATAGGCAGACAGAGTTGGGTCAACAGCATTAGTAATTAAGTGGGCCAAGTGTGACATCAGAGGTAATTTTTTCAATTGTCACCTTATGTGTGCAGCTAATTTGCATGTGACAATTGTGTTGGTTGTATGAATCAGTGCTACAAGGAAGAGGGAATAAAAATAGTAAAAATTCTTCCTACAAGGATTCTTGTCCCAGCTATCAGTATTGTTTAATTATCACTAAACTTTAATTAACTATGACTGTTGTGTGAAAGGTCTGTGACTGTATGTTCATGTGATTATCAATATTTTAAAAGCTTTAGATGGCACTGGTTACTTCAGGTTCACTTCTGGAAGTGCTGAATGTGAACCAGAGAGAGATCTTTAAAACATAGTAAGAGTGGGACTAGGAGTCTCTTAAGACTTATTCTTGAACTGACCCTGCTTACATCACCTTCTTTCTGCCTAGTTTGTAAATTAGGGATTTGACTTGCTATCACCTTATTCTTATCTATGGGGGAAAAGGCCTTTTTTAGGTTCACATTTCAATATTAGTTTATTATTACTTCCTGACAAAATTACAGTAATATGGAAAACTTTCTTTCAATTCTCTCTTTGATTTTGTGGGGTTTGTAGTTCCTAAGAAAGTCATAAATGTAAAGACTGACAATAAATCAAGGTGAGGATGGAGAATGTGTACCTGTGTAAGTAGTTTAAAAGTAAAATAACATCGGAAGAATGTTATAAAATTAATATTTTGCAATATGCTTAGTCATTTCTTCCTAACACATTTTATAATCAACCTCTTTCCCCCAAGGCAAAATTTCATGCTTCTGTAGGGGATTTTTCTAACACAGTCTTGTCAGGTTTGTAGGTGAAATAACAATTTCTGCAGTATCTCCAGGAATCCAATAAACCTTTCTGACCTCAAAGTACAAGTTAAGCATTTCACTCAATAATCACTCTTACAGATCTTGTTATCATGTTAACAGTGGCAATACTAGTGAGAGGCAACCTTTTCACTCATACTGAAGCTTGCTAAATTCTGGTCATTTGCCAGTTCTTGTTTGGAAATGAAGTGTGTGACATATTGCCTGAAATTTTTGCACTTAATAAGAAACAGTTTTCATTATTGAAAACTACATTTCTCTTGTCATTTCTTCCAAGTCTCTAAGAAATAAACTCTTTTACCTTATGGAAAAGCTATGTTGTGATGAAAATTTGTAAACCTTCTGGCTTATGATTTAGACAAAGAAAAAGACAAGTTCTGGTTATTCAATGTGTCCTTACCCATATTGTGAGACATCTTTAATTTGTTCCCAGCCAGAGGACACTTTAGATGTCAACTATTTCAAGAGGATATAGTTTGGAAAAATATTAGGATTAGGTGGGCCAGAAGCAAAGCAATTCAGAATGAAGAGGAGGTTATTTTAAGTGAGCTGTTGAGGATGTGCTTTATAACAGTCCTTGTTCCCTTTGCTATCAGATGTCTGCTCCCTTCCTTCTCAGTTATGCATTGGGGTGGAAGGGTTAAGGAACAATAGAGCTCTTTGGTGCTGTTGGTCTCAGTTTTCAATCTGACTTCAGTCTCCAAGCATGTATAATGGAAGAACATTCCCATCTGCCCCCGCCCTGCTCCCACCTCTCTTATCTGAGTGGCAGGAATGATGGTACTGTCAGATACCCCAGTTAACTGTACCATCTCTGAGATTCTCTTTGTTCCTTTCTGTGCCAAGTCATATTTCTAGCAACCCTGAAAAGCCAGGTATGAGGCCTGTTGCCCCAGATTCCTTCAGATCTCCACAGATGTGTTCCTGTACCTGTCAGGTTTCAGCCAGCCAGGGTGAGATTCAGTGCAGATAAAAACTGCTGATGGTGCAGCAGATTACTACGTGGGCAGCTGGGAGAGGGCAAGGACAGCATGTAGTGCTCACCAAGCAACACGAGCGATGCAACCACGAGGGCTACCCTGTCAGTACTGTATTTACCTCAGAAGTCATCTTTCCCTTACCCACACCAACCATGTTCTTGGGCAAACCAATTTCCAATACATCAAAAGCATAAAAAGGTGGAAGTTGCTGTCAGTTCCAGTAGCACTTGGCATCTCCAGTTGAACTTGATCTCAATAATGGCTGCTCAGAAAATTAATTCAGCTAAGCATTGCAGGTGGCAGCTCTTAGACGGCTCTAGGCACCAGATTCCCTACTTTTCTTTCTCTGGATGAGATAGTTGAGCATAAAAAATCTGGGTTAGTTGGTATTGTCAGAACTCTCCCAAATCTTCTCTTCCTTACATAACATTTTTTTTCTTTTGTAAGGGAGAAAAAGACCTTCAAATGAAAATTTTTTTTCTTTCTTTTTTTCTGCCAGTTTACATAAAGTGATGCATATGCATTTACCTCCTCATTGAGGCTTTTTTTACAGAACTTTGATTGCAATGAAAATCTATGAGAACTCTCTCCAAACTTTATCAAGTTTTCAATCTATTACCCAAGGTGAAGATCAAGAATAAGATCCAAAATCATATGCAAGTTTGTTCCCCACAGCCCCCTCTTCCAATTTCAGTGGTTGAGTTTTCAGATAAGTCTAGTGATGTATCTTCCAGCTGTTTTAAGCCTTCTGTACCATTTTTATTTCACTTAGATGACAGAACCAGACATTGGAATTTTTCACCATAGGTCTCATGCACAGAAAATATGTGAAGAAAGATTAAAAATATAATTACAAAAGGGGGGCATGGAGATACATAGTCATTCCTGCCATCTTAATATGTTCTTCTAATCACCATGTTTTATTATCTTCAGGGACAAATCTTCAAAGTGCTTTTGTTCCTGCAGGATGCAGAATGCATATTGGTCTTTTTTTTCTTTTTAAAGAATCTTGAAAGTTGTCCTCTTTTGATAATAAATGAAGTTGTCTATAAGTTTATGACTCTTTTGCTCTGATTGGATTTTAGAGGTTCTTTGAACCGTTTAAATGTATTAAAATTAGGCTCTTTTTAATCGAGTAATTCTTTTCCTATAAATCTGACATATTCCAGATTAAATTGTTTTCTAAAGTTTCTGTATATGTATATCTGTATTTACATACATTTGAAATCTATTATAAGGGTCTAAACGTTTTGGGAAAGTCTATATTAACTTCAGATGGGGAGTGCCAAAGGTGATTGTATGTGGAACAACATACATGCCAGTGAAATCTTTCTCTCATAATGTGCCATTACGTATTTTGTTCTGAAATTTTTTATAGGAACTATCTCAGATTTTGGCAAAATTTCTGCATTTTTAAAACTGTTGTTTTTCATATGCCTCCAGTCTCCCACATGCAGAGTCGATTTTCCTTCGTTCTTGGGCCCAACTGTTCTGTGAAACTACTGCCTTCTTACTCAGGGGATTGGCTTCCTGTATGTGCTTATAGGGAAAAAGATGGTATTCCTCAGAGGCCACAGAACCAAAAATTGCAGGAGGGTCAGCTACACTCTTTTCTAACTGGAACTTCAGAACCAGAATCTTTCCAATTCATAAGTAAGATTCTCTTATGCATTAACGTGACAGGATTTTCAACAGTGTAAGCTGAAGTGAACGTGATCTGAATCTGTCCTAGTATAACAATTTTGATATATTCTTATTGCTTTAATTCTGAGAAGTCAGTTTTTCTTCCTACTAAGTTTTATTATAGACCTAAGAAACTACAGTATCACAAAGCTTCTTATGTTTTTGTTACATAACAAAAGCATAATAACCCCAGTAGAGATTGCTGTCCCATATTTCCTGTTATAAGAACCTCTTCTGTATATAAACATATCGAAGTTAAATCTTTGGACTCGAATTCTCTAGGTGTCTACTGGAATAATTTCTTTTTGGTGAATGTTTCAGCTGACATAGCTCAGCTATTTTTAAGGATGAAATAATGTGAAAATTCTTTCTTGCATTAATTTTAATTACATTTACCATGTCATCTCTGGAAAGTTAATTGAGGTTAAATTTGGCCCAGCTTATAATAAACGTGTGCATGGCAGCAAAGAGCAGGGAGAGAATTTCTCCTCTTGTCCCCGAACTGCTGCAGAACGAAGTGAGGTTTTCCTCACTCTCAACGTAGGAGCCTATGGAAAGAGACTGGAGGAGCACAAGAGGAATCAGGTAAAAAAAGAATCAGAGACTGGGATTAAGGGGAGAATGAGGCAGACACCAGGGAGATAGGAAGAAGGGGGACTGTTTCTGTCTCTTCACAGGCATGTCTGCAAAGCAGATAGGAGCTTTCTACTACTATCAGTTTACTTCTCTGTGTTAAGCAATACTGGGTATATACTGAGTATCTAAAGTTCCCTGGTTTGCTCTGTGGAAAGATGAAGCGCTGGTTTAGCTCCATGGCAGGAGACAATTAGGTCTCTTTTACAGGAGGGAGAAGTGTCTGCTACTGTTGACACCTACACACGGGAAAAGCTTCAATATCTGAGCTCACCAAAAGCCCAGTTTGTTGCCTCCTCAGACAGGGGACAAGGAGGCAATTTGAATTCCAGGTGTTCTTGAGTTTTAAATACTTGATTTTGTAACCTTGACATACTTTAAAAAATATATAGTACCAACTGCAAAGAAACAAAATATATGAACTATTATCTAAGGAAAAAAAAAAACAGTAGTAAAGAATTAATAAAATAATTCTCTACTATGCAGCAACCCTGTGCAAATATACAGGATTTTTCCTGCGCCTAAGTGGTAGTTGAATTGGATTTTAAACATTGCAGTATTTGAAGCTGGATGCCAAGGTTACTGACACCAGTAAACCGTGTGTAGTAGCTCAGTGATGAGCATACCATGATTTTATGTAAACACCATGCAGTGATGAAAGGTGAAATCTGAAAAACAGTGAAATGGAATGAAAGCGATAGCTGTAAACAAAATAGCTGCATTTATTAAAATGAACAAAAATTTATAGTCTTTGCTTTGGACTGGATCCTCAGTTGGCTCAGTTTGCTTAAATCCATTTATGCTAGCTATTTCCAGCAGCTGGAGAATCCAGCCCGAAATGCAGGGGGTTTACCCCCAGTTCTTACTCTTGGTTTACAGCCTCCTTTAGGTTATTTACAGGAGAAAGGATGAAAGGGGAAATTGTATTTTGTATGTGTTTACCAGGGAGATGAAGGAGGTATTAACCCCACCTCATCGCTATCACTGTTTGCACAGCCTGTTCTGTATGCCCTCTTACACCATGTGATATACTTAAACCGGCGTGATTGCACAGCTTCTCCCTTTACAGCAGGTCTCTGCCTGCCCTGTTCTGAATGCTGCACGCAAATTCTTTCAGGGTATGATTTGCAGACTGGTAGTCTTAAATCATACCACTTACTGTGAAATATAATTTTAAATGTAATAGCTTTGCAAAGTTCCCATGATTGCTGTAAAAAGACCTCCCCTAGATTTTGCAGGATACTCTGCAGAGCAGCACTTGACAGTCCTCAAGAGTACATCTGTAAACTAATCAGTCCATCTGAAAAGAGTGAAGATTTAGCAGCTGAACGGGGTGAAGTATTGCATATTCCAGTGTGCTCTTTGAAAGAAAGCTATGTTGCTGTGGGACAGGAGATTTGATATTCAGAAAGAATTCATATCCATTATTAAACCCCGATTCAGCAAAGTTTTTAAGCATGTTCTGTTATGCGCCTATTAGCTTTTCATTTTGCTCCAAAGAGCTCTACTGAGTCAGAAAGGACAAATGGAAAGGTGGAGATGAAGTCTTTCATGGATTTGCTTAAATAAAGTCTATTTCGTGATGATGTTAAATAAGTACAAATAATAAGAATTCTGACTTCTAGCAAATTAGTGTCATGAGACTTCAACAAGGCTAAGAGTTGAGACAGATCATCTCTTTCTTGCAGGTTTTGTTCACAACTGTAATAGCTTTTTAAAAAATGAAAAAAACACCAGGGTTTTGTCTGAAATGAAGTAGTCCAAGAAACAATATAAGATTGTCAGCCTACTTTTAACCATCTTGTTTTGATCTCTGTCTGCAATCCCCTTTTTGAGCTACTGTGTACCTCCTGTGATTCCAGATAGTCACTGCCAGCTAATCAAGCACCTTAACCCTCAAATGCTGACCTTACTCTCTAGGTGGTGTCAGGCTCCTTGAACTTAAGGGTCGTATTATCCTGTTTGTGGAGCTGTAGGTCCTCTCCTACTGGTAGCAACTAATACAAATAGAGGCTTGAATTGTGGAGTCTTATTTTATGGACATTTGTAGGCACTTATTTTGTGTATTATTTGAACAGATGGTCTTTTTCAGCTGTTAGCATGTTAGGAGTTATTTGACCTGCCCAAAAGCAGGGAGACAAGCAGTGATGGATAAAGTTACAACTGCACTGCTATGATTAAATTCAGGGGGGTGGGGACTGTATGGGGTTTGTTGACACCACTCGCCCTCTTCTGTTTCTTTACCATTTTACTAAAAAGGAACTAAATAATTTTATCCTCATCCACTCTGCTCATCTTATTCCATGCTAAGTCTGGAGAAAAATGGACATGATATAAAGTTGGGTGAGGCAGGAGGGGAACAAAAATACTAAGTTTCTGAACATTTCGCTAGTCATGTCCTTGGTTTCAGTCAAATGAAAGAAGGTTCACGTTTGGTATTTGACTTGAGTCAGAGCTATGGTTTCTCCATGGGCAGTGCTGCCAGCAGTATAGTAATCGTCCATGAGTTCAAGCGCCTTCCACCATATTTTGTCTTCATGAAAATGAATGCCATCATCAGTAATTCATGATTCTTGTCAGATACTGTAAGTTAAGCAACATGTTCTCTTTTAAATGCAACAGAAGGGCTTGTTTCAGGCTATTGAAGGCATCTGTCTTTTTTTCATTTTTAGGGAAGCAATGTAATGGAGGACCAGGATCTCTTGGAAATAGGAATCCTTAACTCTGGACACAGACAGAGAATACTCCAAGCAATCCAGCTTCTCCCAAAGGTATAGTTTCTGTTATTACCCCAGCAAGAGAACTACCACCTACAGCTTCCACATTATTTAAAACACATTTTTGAATGGAGATAAATATAACACCCTACTGGTTTTGTAGAAATGTGGTTTTTTCATATGCAAATGTGGCATAACATAATGTCATTGCATTGAACTCACTTTGTATTGATGTAATTGACAAACAAAGCAAAGGAGAGTAAAATCTGTAATTTGAAGTGATGGCTGTTTAGAATTTATTTCAATTATTTTGGGCTTTTCAGTCGGTTTATAGACTGTCATTCCATATGTGTAAATAAGGCCATCAGTGAAACCCAGATGTTTGTCTTTACATAGCAGTTGGCCTGGAAGTACTTTTCCCCTTATATAAGTATTCTTAAAAGCCTTGGATAAAACATTGTTTTCCTAATACCTGCCTTTCATGTAAGATGCAGAGACTTCCTCCAGGATTCATATTTGATCTGGTGCTGTGTAAATGAATTTTGTTTCTCAGCTGTGGACAGAATAACTTGCAGTCGTTTTCCCAATCATTTTTGAGCTAGCTGATTTAAAGTATAGATTTGAGAATCAGTGGTAGAAAGGGATTGTTATATTTTGCATATCAGAGTTTATCAGTGGAGGATTCTAATAGCATTCCAAACGAGAGAGTAGGCCTAGCATGAAAACTTGCTATTTGATTTTGGAAAACTGTATAAGGAGAATGAATTAGGAGAAATATACACTAGTAAGTTCAGAAGGCTGCCACGTGTGATGCAGATACGTGGTGCAAGGTACTAGGGCAGGAATAAACTCTAGTGTAAAGTGTGTGGAGTGTTCTGGGAGCAACATGTGTAGAATAATTAAGGTAAATATAGATTAGTCTGCTTGCAGTTTTATGATACTGGAGAATGAGTTTTTAAAGCACTTTTCAGCCTAGAGCCATGAGGCTGACGTTGCTGGAAGAAGCTTTTAGATGCATCATGGCTTACTGGGTAGAACACTGGTAAAAGAGAACAAGGGTTTCTTTTGTATGACAATAATTATAGATTGTGAACAATTTCTGTATCTGGATGTGTTAGTTCATATATACTACAGTATGAGTCCATGCACTGAAACACCAAAGATTAAAGACAGTAATATTCCACATGCCATATTGGACAAGTGAGATAAATGGTACAAACAATAGGGTATATAAAAGTGGCATTTGATGAATTACAACAGATACTTAAGGTTTAACTATGAATTTATTAATTTTTCAGCAATGCTATCATTCAAGCATTTTGTAATCTTAATCTCTGCCCTTAGATGACGATGTATTTTTTCGTTTTGCGTACTTTTTAGAGATCAGCTTTCTTGTTTAAATTTTTCAGAATTAACAAATGGATTATTAAGATATCATAATTTACGTGCTATCTGCAATCAGTAACTGGTGTTTATGAAAACATTGTTAATAATGTCTGCTTTTGGATAGTGTACTAATGCTGAGACCAGATACTATCATGAAACTCCAACTAAGGTCTTTTTAGAATGTGCTTAATGTGAGAAAGGGGGCCAGAATCAAGATCTAGCGGTATTCTTGAAAGCAATTGAGAACAAGATGGCTATGCAGGTACTTGGAAGTCTCAACATCTTCGGAACTAAAGATAGCTAAGTAACACAGAACGGCTTGAAGCATAGGGTGAATAATGATGAGGTAGTCTTCAGCAGCTTCCCTGTTGAGCTAGAAAAAACAGTCCTTAAGGATCACTATTTTAATGTGTCTTTGGTGCAAGAATATTACACCAGAACAAAGGCAAACACTGAAGCTGTGCATCACATTTTTTCACTTAAATGACTCAGCAATGCAAGAGAGCTTACATAGTAAAAATACATAATTTCTTATTCAAAACAGAGTTCTCTTGAAGGCACAGCTGTCGGAACAGTTATGTGGCCCAAAAATTGGGATCATGGCAAGTGTTATGTAATGTAACCCACCCTTACTGTATTCGCAACAGCTTGCTGAAGATCCAAAAGACTTTCACATCCTGCAGGGAACTGTGAAACATTTCTGTATATCTATCTGTTTGTTGATAAGTTCAGGTCTGTCATCATGGATGCAAAATAGTGCATACTGTCTAAATATTTTAAAATCTCAAACCATAATTGGAGTCTCACTAATTTGAATCTCATTAGATAAAAATTCTTTTAGTTTGTTTGTTTTGAACATGTACCTCCTTTCTGTTCCTCATTTAATTTAAAACTTGATGACTCCTTGTGTTGTAGTGCTTAATAGCATTGCTGATTATGTTATTTTTAGTTTTACTATTAATGTTTCCTGTCTTGTGATACTTTTTAAATCAGATTTTGAGGTAGAAGTGAAGTTAAAAACATCTATGGAACAATACTTCCTTAAAGCCATATACTCAGGCAGTATTGAATAAGCTTCAAGGGTAAAAATCAAGATACAAATCTATTGTCAAGGTTTTAAATACTCTTTTTTAAAAACCTCTTTTTGTTATTCCCATCAGTATTCATCTCTGCAGCTTAAAAATGCAGCAGGCATTTAGTGGTTGAAAAGAAAGACTGTCTGTTTTTACTTATAATTGCTGGCTTCCTAGAGAGTGATGAATTTCTATATTTCAAACACCAGTAGCTTGCTTAGGAACCACTTTCTAGAGCTTGGAGTCATTTAAAATAGGAAAAAAACCCACATATCTGTTCAAACATAGATGAATTAATCATTGTAACTTCTTATGCAGTGTTTAACCAGTACAAAAAGGTATGTTTACCCATATTTCTCAAAATATTTTTTCCTGATAATTCTGTATTTGAGAAGAACATTTCATAAGAGTGTAAACTGGTATTTTTGTAAGAGACAGAGTTGAAATCTTTCAGTTAGATTGCTACCTTTCAAATTACCCTTTCTTTTTGTTGAATTAGAGCTAGTAGCCCAAATTCTCATCTTGCACTAATGTCATTTAAGATGTTCAAGTTTCACATTAATATTAACTAGAATACTTTATGGCTTATTATTATTAGATAAGGTTAAGACATTCCAGTAGAAATATCATTTGCAAAGTTAATTTTTGAAATGGAAATATTTTATACATTACATCAGTCTTAGAGCAAATTTCATAGCAGAGTTTTGCATTTGAGATTTTTTGTGTGTGTGAAAAGAAGGAAATAATGAATGATGTTATATGTTTTATTAAAAGGAAGTTCAGACATGTCAAGAGGTAGAGACAATGTCTAAAAAGATACTGAAGTTGTAAGTACAAGGACTTGAGAAAAAAATTAATAGTGAGAAAAGAATTGTGTGCAGGATACGCTTAATTGAGTAAGAAAATAATAGCTGTCATGACGTAACATTTTAGCCACACTTAAGTGACATAGGAAATCTAAGGAGCATTGTCAAGTTCTTTCAGCATCCAAAACCTATATGCAAGTGACTTCTTAATGGGTTCCTCAAGATCTAAAATGGTTTTGAAAATAAAAATTATTCTAGCTTATCTGATAACTTAGATAAGAAAAAGGATTGTGTTTGTGTGGGATGCTCAGTGTATGGTTTCTTCTCCCAGCACATAACGGGAACACATTCTCTCGTTTGACAGATGGAAGAAAGATGTTAGCTGAAAGCAGCTTTCTCCTGGCTTCAGAGCTATTCTTAAAGTATGCAGCTTGTTCCTTCCTGCATGGAGAGGTTTCAGCACAAAGCAAGTTTAGGAATCTTGTAGCGGTGGTGTGCAGGCAGCCAGCCTGTTTCCTGGGTGCTTTGCAGAACCAGACAAGTAGGATATGAGCAGGCTATGAGCACTTGCTCTCTGTGAGTTGTGTTAAATGAGGAGTAAAGCTGTGCTTCCAAAAAGTGCTGGATCGATTACTCATATGTAACACTCTTTTGTGCAAGCACAGTTAAGTCTGGCATTTAGGAAAACAGGACTACCGTGCATGTGCACATTAATGTTGCTGTGTATGTAACAAAGGCCGCATCGTATGTTTGTTATGGCTATGTAGCTATTGGCTTAGACATCCCAGAGTTTAGCAAGCTGATTTGAATCCTGGTGTTTAATTCTCTCCCATTCAGCACAGCTAACAGGTAAATCCTTCCAACTTCCATTCCTAAAGACAGTGTCCAAACTAGGGAGATGCTGCAAAGTGGAGATGTTTATGACCCTTTCTGTTTATGACTCCTTGGTTCTGGCCTGTTGGAAAAGAAGATGTAAAACAGAATTCATAGGAAGTGCTTTCCACCCTGTGGTTTTTCCTCCTTCCAATGCCTCTGTGAATTGCCTTCCTGATTTGGAAGGAGGATACTCACTTGCTCCTTTCACTGCTTATAAGACCTTTAACCGTAAGGACAGAAAAGAAGTGTTAGAAACCATCATAAAACATTAACTTTCCAGTTCTGAAACACAAAGGCATGGTCTACATTACTTAAGCAATGCAGCACAATAGGAAAGGATCAGTAAAACAAGGCAGTAAGATACATCCATGCCATAGTTCAGGGTGTTTACTTCAGACTGCTTTGGACTGGTCCCATAAACCAGATGTCCCCTTCATGCATGTACTTCAAAACTTTCTGATGAAAGCAGTCCGACATTTTCCTTCTTAAGTGAGCCTGTCTGTGAGACATTCTAGACATGACATGCTGTCGTTTATATGTATCATGTAGGTAACAGTAACATGTCACTGGTGCTGCCACCAGGGCCCATACAGTAAGTTTTATTTCTCTTCCTGCCTCTTTTACACTTTCTTATTTGTGGTTGACTCTGCAGTGCCTACTGCCTGCTCAGAGAGTAGTCATCAGACTAGGAAATGTGCTATAAGTGAGCAAGTGCTATCCTCTTTCTATGGCAACTAGACAGGATGACAACCTGAATGAGCTGACTTAGACTTTGTGCACATCCTTTTCTCCGAGAAAGAAGATATGGGCAATTGCTTTCTGGGACTGTTTGCTGGTGTGGCACTTCTGCCCCAAGCCTTCACCCTTCACATTCATGAGCTCCCTCAGGGCTGCTGATGGGACCCACATTCCGTTCTGCAACCAGTCACAGGCAGCTATAAATCGCAAAGACTACCACTCTGTTGTCCCACACCTTTCCTCATTGAGGCATATTTATGAACATATTTTCAAGTCATCAAAAGGACTTCTGATACCCATATGGTCAATGTACTCACAGGGATGTGGTTTAGTCATGGATTTGGCAGTGTTAGGTTAACAGTTGAACTTGACGATCTTAATGGTCTTTTCCAACCTAAAAGTTTCTATGATTCTGTAATTCTGGATTCAGAGGGAACACAAGCATCTTCTCTATGGGCAACAATAGTGTTAGCATCATCTGGATACTGCCCACCACATGGGAAATGCTATGCACCCTCTGCATCATCAGGTCATGAGACCATATACGTCCTGAAATGGAGCAAGCACCCAGTTTAACTGTAACTCTGTCACATTCAGTGTGAAAGGACACTATGGCTTTCACCATCTGCCTGCAAGTTAGCAAGCTGCGTGACAGACTGGACACAAAGACTTCCAACATTTCTCACACTAAAGGGCTGGGCTGTGTTCTGCACAGCTCTGCGAGGACACAGTTAAATCTTTTTAACTTTTTAACAGACTGAAATAGCAAAGACCAGTTTCTTCAACACCTATAAGCACATACCTCTGTTCTCTGAATCTTTTCAGAGCATCAAGGATGGCATCTGTCTCCAGGCCACTGCACCTTCCCAGATGAAGGGGAGACCAACCAGGAGTGACTGGAGTAAGACAATGAAATGTGACTAACACCATATGCCTTTTGCAGTGTTTCAAATGTAATTGAAAGATTACAAAGAAAAGGTTCTCTGTCTCCTTGGGTCATTGAATTTCTATCCCCACTCCCACCTCCGCACAAAAGGAGTGGAGATGTCCTCGTGGTATCTGAGGCTTACTTGCTTCACCCGTGCACTCCTCAATGGCACTGGGTTGATAGATTATTCTGCCTGCTGGCGTGTGGCTGTTAACTTCTGTCTCCAGTGCCATCTAGAAACTGTGAAGGCCATGTCAGTATAAAAAATACCAGCTGGAGCTGCTAGAAGTTGGTTGGCGAGGTGACTGAAATGAAAGGCTAGCAAGGCTTATGTAAGTGATTACCATGACTTGGAGAGGGAGGAAGAGTAAGATTTGAAGCCAACTAGAGATTCACGGCTGACTAGGTCAGAGCGTACTTGTCTATGTTCCCTCTCACCAAGAATGCTTCTCTATGTCCTCCTTCCCCTCCTCCAGTGAGATACTTCTATCCCATCCTCTACCACTTTTCATCTATCAAGAGAAATGGTTCATCTCACCCTGTGCATATGCCTTTGGCTGAAACACTCCATTCAGGGAATGACTCCCCTTTCAATGTTATGATGGGCTGTTAGTACATTGTATGCAAGGCATTGGGCCCCAGAGGGTCCCCAGCTGTACCCCTCCAAGTGTCAGAAACAATCTCTGCCTGCACAGCATGCTGTGGCCAAGTTCTCTGTAGCTGTCTCACATACAGAAGTTCAAAGGTCTCCAGAGAGGCACCAACATGGCCCCCAAAGGTGTCATGAACTCATAGTCACTCATAATCACTGCTGCCCAGCCTCAGAGAGCATACTCGCTAGGAGGACATCCAGCATTAAACAAAGCTAAAAATGCTAGTGACTAATGACACATGCATTTTGGTGAGGGCTGGTACAGCCCACTGTGGACTAGCAATGACAGAAACTGATCAGTGTGGCCTAAGGAAATGGGAAGGAGCAGCACTTGCAGTTGTGGGAGGAACAGAGGCTCCAGCAGTCACCACAGACTGTTGCAACTTGAAGACCTAGGAAAGGTCTGCAAGAATGAGATACATGAGTGCCTATCCATGGAAGCAGTGTTTCTTCCTCAGGATTGGCCCTGCCTCTTTCTTCATCTGTCTGGTTGCTTCTGCAGCTGCCCACTGGTCACTGCACAGAAGCACAGTTAGATACCTCTGAACTCCTCACAGCAGTCATGAGGTCAGCAGCCTCCTGATAATGACACCAGGTTATCCTGCTGTCAGGAAGCTTTCCAGTTTCTTACAGCACAGCTTGATGAACAACATTGTTTCCTTGGGGCTCTAGTTAGCACCCTGTGGGATCTTCTGTGAAGCTGAGGAGAATGATGGGTTTTCTGATCATCACAATAAATGGCATTAGTAAAAGATGCATGATGAAACCATTACAGAAGCAACAAGAAATTCAGCAAACAATTCTGAGCTAGGCAACAGAAAGTGAGGCAATTAAATTAGAAACAGCATCAAGGAAGGAAATTATATGAGTCATGAAGAGTTAAAGACAGTTGACAGCAAATACAAAGGTATACCTCCACCATTTGGTCCATATGTGCATGTGTCTTTTCTCCCATTGAAGGTGGTATGGTTGTCAACCACTTGATTCAGACCTTTGTGTCCCTATTAGGGGTTGAAATGCATTTGGTGCATGACTGGTGCTGATCCTGGTTTACTTTACTCCAAAAAGAAAGCTGGATGGGGCATATCCAGACAATTTTGCAAAACAAAAAAATGCAAAGTAAATTACTTTTAAATCATACTGTGGCATTAAACCATAGTACTGTTGGGCCAAAAAGGTCACCACTAGTTCAATCCTTGAGTGGGATAAAAAGCTAAAGTTGCTATTCATAACATGTTATCTAAAGTAAAACAGGCAGAGCTACTCAGGATCCAACAAAGGATGAAAGTTTGACTTTGGAGATGTCAGTCTGTGCTAATATCCAATTTTTGAAAGCATGCCTGTGAAGCTCTAGCTGTATCCACTAAAGTACCAGCAAATACCCATGGGAGTGCTTTTAGAAATTATACTCATAGAAAGTCTTGAAATCAAAAATCATAGCTTCCATTTAGTCCACGAATTCCAGATTTAGGTCTTTTTAAGATTACATTATATGCAATTGAAATGTCCTGAATGAGACCTGTTCTTTTCTTGTGCCACACATTGTGTCTGATGAAGATCTAGGAGGTCTTTTCAGTCTTCTGGATGTGGATCTGTTTAATTTTTTCCAGGAAAAAAAGATAAACAAGTAGGTGTACGTCTATTTTCCTTTACATTCAGAAGATACATTCCAACTGTAAAAATCATAGAAAGGGTGCCTATTGCAGTGCTGACAATCTTAGGTAAGAAACTCTGAAATCAGTTCATGGTATTCTGGATTTACCGTTGGGGCAGGATCCTGAGTGAGGCAGTCCTGTGAAGTGAATGTGCCTATGCTGTCTTTTTACAGTAAGCTTCACAAGAAGATGGAAAGATTTTGATTAGTGGAAAGTCAAACATTACTAGAACACAAGCTTGAATAGTTAACTTTTAATATGTGGCAAGGTAAACAGAATAGAAAACCAAACTGTTTGAATACGGCTCTTCCTCACCCACTGTGTCTTTACAGGCAGGTCCATGTTTTCACTCAGTGGATATTGCAGCAGGAGCAAATGCAAAGTCTTCTTCAGGCCCTTAGGGAGCTGTGCCCATCCCCTGTGAGAGCTGCTTCTCTGCCCCTGACCACAGGCTCAATTTCTGCACAGGCACTGCAGGCAGCAACTCCACCTGGTGCCCCTGTGCCCTGTGGTCTTCACAAGTATCACTCTCCTGAACCTTTTCTTTCACTGCTCCAGAGGAGGAATGATCTCTTCTTCCTACAACATTAGTCCAACTGATCACATTTGTAAAGTACGTAATGTATAACAGGCAACACAAAAGAGGGGGAGGGAAAAGAACTGATACCTCCCCATTACAATCATCCAGAAATACTCAGATTGGTAGTTGATAGTTTCATACAAGTTCCCAAAAATTCTGCTTAAATCTCTCAGCTAGGACAGCAGATTAAAAGAAAGCATTCTATGCTTGCTAAAAAGATCTTTCTTGCAAACCAACACAAACGTAAATTCACTATAATCATAGCCATCATTTAAAAAGCTGTGAAAGTCGTCATCTCTTTCTTCTTATACAGCGGATAAAAAGCTTGGTTTTAATACACACAGTGTCGAGATCCACCAGATAGTGAAGAAAATAGCATTAGTTCCCCATCTGTCTGAGAAGATCAGAGAAAGCCAGAAATAATCCATGTTACTGAATTCACCTTGACGCTTCTGGTGCATATATGATTACTTTGAAACTCTGTTCATGTTTATTTGGCCATCTTTCAGAGACAAACCTCAAGTATCTTCTATCCTAATGTAAAATACTGTATAGATGTAGCAGTGATGCACCTGTAAAAAGACTGATGGACAGATGGTTTTTTGTAAAGGATTTCTCAACCCATTAGGATGCTACTTGGCATTACTATTTTATTATGGGAAACAGCTCTTTTTGGCTTCTGCTTTCTATTCATTTCAAAGGAAGTGATCCTAGTGATAGATCAATAGGACCTAGGAGAGAAACCTCCTATGATTTGTGTCTTGTTCCATGTTCTGTTTATATTGTATTTTCTTAAACGTTTCTTTTTCTCTAAATCCTATGGGCTTCATTCCCAGCCTTTTCCATAGTCAGCATGCTAAATTATCTGCAGTGAAACAGCTCATGCCGGTATTGTTCTTTAAAGATAACAACCGAATGAACTAGCAGCAGTGTCTGTGGAAGAACAATACTGCCCCTATTTATGAGCAGTTAATATTTGAAAGGCTGTCTTGACTTGAAGCTTGGAGATTTTGTACTGCTCTGAGTCAAACAGTATGCACATAGCTGCTTAGGTGTTTGACACCACTGGTGCAAATGATTGAAATATTGTACATCGTACTAGAGGCAGTAGCTTGGAGGCTTCTTTTCTTTCAAAAAACATCAATCAGCAAATAGCATCAGAAAAGAAGCATACAGGGTGTAAATGATCGGGGAGAGGAGTCTCAGATCGTGGCACAGAACAGGAAAAAACATACACACAGTCCAAGAACCATGACCTGTTAATGAGGACTTGTATAAGATGCAACTAAACTGGAGCTCTAATAAAGTAATGGGACAGCATTTCCAGGCTGATATTTCAAAGTGTGGGGGGTTTTTTATTTAAAAACTCTATAACATTTGATATGAGAAGCAGATACTATTAATGATACTGTCAGATAACCAACCTATCAATAAATATTTGAAAGGAAACCATTCAGCCAGCTATGAATGACAGTTAATAAGCTAGTTGATGTTATTAACAGAGAGAACAAAACTTTCCATACAAGAAGATGGATACTGAAAGTTTATTAATTTTCATATACTAGACACATTTTAGAAAAACTGTTTTAGATAAGAGATTGGTTCTTGGTTCGTGACAAAACAAAATACTGGTTTTGTGCTGCAACTACTCACAGATATTCTAGATCTGACATTAATTTTCTGTAATAGGAGCAGCAGGAGGGGACTGCCCTGCCAGAGCAGGTGGACTGGGAGCTGGGGGGGACAGTGAGACAGGCAAGGAGCACCCACACAAGGCCAGTGAGGCTGGGATGGTGGCAGTGACCACAGACAGCCACATCCCAGGGCAAGTCTGTAGGGATGAGGATGGGATAAGGTCAATTCAGGAGGGCAAGTTGGTGGGTGACGATCAACAAAGTGCATGGCTAGGCACAGACATACCTATGGCATGGCTCGAGAGAGTGTCAGGGACATTGTCCTGAGCTCACATGCAGGTACTGCAGAAGGTGGAGTAGCCCCAGCCAGGCTTCTCACTGCTCTTTCTCACACGGGTCTTATCCAAGGCCACAGGACTGCACCATCCCTGATGTGGCCTTGAACACAGGCAGCCAAATCTCTGAGGCAGGGAGAGGGAAAATGCTTGCAGAGCCTGCTGCTGCCCAGAGATAGGCCAGTGTGTTCTCAGGTAGGCTACCCAGTGATGATTTTGTATATTGGCACCAAATCCGAAGAGTGCAATTGTCACACAGGTTTCAGTTGTTCTTGGTCTTTGGCTTATTGGATTGTTTGGCTGCGCTTCCTTACCGGCAGCCCTTTCCAACACAGAGTAGTAGAGTGCTATCCATTTTAACAATCCTTCTGACGGACATCTCCAGTGGGAATTGAGAATTCAGAAACTTCCCATGCGGTGTTTACTTTTTATAGAGGCTGATGGTGGACAGTCTGCATGAGATTTCTCAATCAGCAGGTCAAAAAAATAAAAAGTTAAAATCAAGAATTATTAAACATAAAGATCAAATAGTAATAAATAAAAGAAATCATTTGCATAACATGCCCCATCTGGATACACTGAAAATTGTTTTGAAGGTGCTCTGCTTTGCTTTGTCAGTGAAAGAAAACAAAAATACCTTATATCTTTCAAACGTCTTGTGTTCCCTGTGGGGGCTCTATATATCCTTCATGTCTTCTCTGTGTTAGATTCTTCTTCAGTTTATCAGTTCCTTTCTTTTCAAGTGTTGGTTCTTTAAGCATACTTCATTTCAAATCAACTCATTTGAAATAAGCTCCCCAGAAGCCAGAGCTACCAGGGTCCTGCAACATTTTTGCAGTCTGCTACACTGACTACTGTCAATCTAAGATTTGGTCTGAATGGCAATGAAAGAAGAATTTGCCATGCTTTTGACATCTAAGAATTTAATTCTAAATTATCATGAAACTAAATTCCAAAATGTCAAGTTCAACAACAAAACTGAAGTCTCACTTTCTAGGACTTCTTTGTTACAGAAGTGACCTGAAAGGCTATAATTCCCATTGTTAATTATGTGATTTCTCTTGTCTCTCTTTTATGATTTAAGGTAATGATTTCACTGCATCACTGAAATATTTCTATTAATATCTTATATCCAACATCTGCAGCAAAAGACCAAAGAATAAACTGTCATAACCACGATGCAGTGTGCCTGCATCACTCCTCTTTGATACTGTAGGTAATCAAGATCAAGATTATGACATGCTGGCTTTCTGCATTTGAACAGACAGATTGACAAACACTGCTGTGACTTGCAAATGCAAACTTTAATTTTTTTCCTCTGCTTTGAAATCAAATTGTATTTTAAATAAACTGTGAGAAATAAATTGGTTCAGGCAAGATATTAAGAATCAGAATTCTCTAATTTTTAGATTACTTTGTCACTCACTTCAAACTTAAGCTCTAAACGTTATGCTTCTGTCACATTCCCTTGTTTCTCAGAAAGTAAGAATGTACATAAGCAGGCAGAAATGGGAGACAGGCTTTCACCATGCACAATGTCTCTCTTGCATAGTCGGGAGATCCTATGCAAAACACAAGGTTTCTAAACCTCTAAATCTTCTTAATAGTTTACCAGTTCAGTGTATTATCGAGTTAGCAATAGTTACACTTCTGCAGAAAGATGATATGTGTATAATACTGTTGAAAATTGAGGCTGTTGCATAACTTTTCTATTTTTTTTTCTACTTCTGCCACTATTGCAAATTTCTTTAAAATTCATAAAAAGAGTATGGTATAACAAGCTGCACAGGTGTAGAGGCTTTATACATTTTTATCTTTAATGGTTATCTTGAAAATCTTCACTTGTGTCACTGAGAGGCAATTGTGAAAGAGAAATGGCAGCTCTTTACTTAGCAACTTAACAAAATTCAGAAAAATTAGATGCCAGTGGTGTTTCTTAGTTAGTTATGAAAACAAGATTTATATGATTATGCTTTCTGCATCTGTGTTGCTATATGAATGCAGGTGGTACACTTCTGTGTACATCATTCTGTCAATTCCTTTACAGTAATACTTGGTTCAATTGTCCAACCTCAAGCAACATTACAGACAGAGAAGAATCTAAAATATATTAAATTCACAGGAGTTCCATGAAAAATGTGACCAGGTAGAGGAAAAAGACTTTTTTAAGCCTTCCCCTGTGGGCAGAAAAATACAGTACAGCTTCAACCATTATAAAATATCAGATAACCTACTAGGAGAGATAAATTAAGAATAATATAGCCAAGGCAATACATTTCATTTGCAGTTTGATACCAAAAGATCCATTCCTCAGTCTAATTTCTTCCCCTTCTATGAAATCTTAGGTGCAATCTGACATTTCTGTACAGTCAGGATATTAATAATGTCTCTTTCTCACTCTTTTGTCTTCCCTCACTTATGGATTCTCTGATGTCTAGTAAGAACCGAACTCATGCTACAGCCTTAGCATACTGTGGTTTAAAAGGCAAGCAGATGTAAGAAAAAGTTTCATTGAAGACTAAGTTTTATTACTGCTTTTGCCTACAAAATTGTTTCATGTTGTACTAATCATTAAAAGAATGTTGGTCAGAGAATAAGGTAATTCTGCTCCAAAGACAATAATATAAATAACTACTATTTTGCAAGATGTTTAATGATTATTATCAGTAATTCTTAATCATTCTTGTTTTTCAGATGAAGCAGATTGGTCATGATGGCTACAACCCCAACTCTGTAGCTGAATGGCTGGATTCCATTGAACTGGGTGACTATACCAAATCGTTTCTAATTAATGGCTATACATCGATGGACCTTGTGAAAAAAATCTGGGAGATTGAATTAATTAATGTAAGTTGATCAATTCAGAGCATTAGTTCCTCCTAAATACATTACAGAACTTGCCATTACATGTCAAAGAGAAAGCACAAAAGCAAATTGCACTGCAAGTACTGTCATCAAGTACTGTTAATGATTACAGCTTTCATGCCTGTACCTGGGTCCACTGTACCTTTTGCTTCCATTTGCTTTGCCAATCATCTTTAGCATGGTATTCAGTCAGCATGATTGTGTCACCGCTTCAGGATGCTGAATGACATTTAAAAATGTATTTTAGTGGTTTATAGCCACAAAGCATGTCTTTACTTCTAAAGTGCCTAACAATGGTACTTCTTGTAAAGATACTTAAAGTTTATTTTTTCCACATGCTCTGGCTACATTAAACATGAAATAAGGAAACCTTAAATATAGTTAATAAGTTATGTTAAAGAACAAAATATTTTATTTAATTATCGCTTTTGCTTGAAAGTTTATTTACATGATTCAGTTGAATTAGATGCCCATGTGTGGGCAACCATAAATTTTAATGTGAACTGCACGGCAGAGTAATTTGGAATGAGATTGATTTTGTACTGTTACAGTGAAGACATTGACAGTACAGGTTTACCAATGGAATTTTCATGTAAGTTATGTGTCTGAAACAGAGTTGTTTCCTTTTATAAAAGATAGATTATTATAGCTTTGGATCTGTTGTGACTTTTGAAATCAACTGTATCACCAGTTTATCTGAACTTTAGTGCAATTCCTGCATGGGGAAAAGTCCAATGTCATATTTTATTGGCTGTTCACAGACAAGAGTCTGTGCTTTTCCTTCCAATATAGGAGATACTGCATCTCTACCTCTAATTCGTGCTTAATTCCCAGAACTCTCAAAGGGCTACAAGTAACCACAGGCCATCAAGCATAAGATAGAGCAGCTGATACAGCTTTATACTGGGAAACAGTTCCCAGTGTGTCCCAGGCTGGAGAAATGGAGAATGTAATGATGGTGTGAAGCCATGGTTCAACACAGTAACTGGTGCCTGAGGCACAAGAAAGTATTGCCCAAGACCAACATTAACTGAAAGGCAAAACAATTGCATATTGGAATTTCTTTTCTTGCTGTCATGTTACAGTTAATGTTAACTAGCACAAAATTATCGAGCAAGCATAAGGATGTCATGGTTTATCCCAGCTGGAAACTAAGCATCACACAGCCATTTGTTTACCTCCCAACCCCAGGTAGGATCAGGGAAAGAAGGGGAAAAAAAATCACAAAATGAGATAAAAACAGTTTAAGAGGACAGCAGAGGAAGAGTAAATAATACTGATAATAGTAAAGGAATATACAGAAACAACTGATGCACAGTGCAACAACTGCTCCCCACCCGGTGATTGATAGCCCATCCCTGAGCCATGGTTCCCACCCCCTGGCCAACTCCAGTTTTTTATACAGAGCACGATGTTATATGGTAGGGGGTATTCTTTTGGCCAGTTTGGGGCAGCTGTCCCAGCTATGTCCCCTCCCATCTTCTTGTGCACCCCCTCGCTGGCAGAGCATGAGAAACGGAGAAGTCCTTGACTCAGTATAAGCATTACAAGTACTTAGCAACAACTAAAAACATAAATATGTTATCAACATTATTCTCATACTAAATCCAAAACACCGTACTATACCTGCTGTTAGGAAGAAAATTAATTCTATCCCAGCCAAAACCAGGACAAAGGACCAAACTCTGGCTTTCATGTTATGTCTGTTGCCTTCAATGTATATTGTAAACATATAATTGAAGTCAGGATGTGCTATTATGGGTGTCTGCTGCTAAGCTATTTATAGCTGTGAGTCTTTTTTTGATAAGTGGCTGGAATTTTGATAAGAACTGGAGACCCTTTTCTACAGGAGCTAATATAGATTAACAGCCAGCACTGAGTTGAAAAGAAGTGGAAGTCTCTGCTCATATTGTCTTCTGTAACTTAATTTTGCTTCCCAAACATTTTGCCATAATCAATTCGGAAACAAATTACCCTTTAGCTCCCCCAAGTGGATCATTAAAACCTCATTAAAGGCTTGTGGTTTGATTCCAAACTTGCTTAAACTGATGAAAAGGGAAGTATCTGCACTGAAGTTAGCAGGAATACACTTCTGTAAAATTAGTATAAACCAGACCAGTGTATATCCCTCTAACTTTACAACTTAACATCATGTTCCCATTTGAGGCCTCTAGTTCTTGGGAAAAAACTCCCTTTTGCCATCAGTTGCAAGAAGATGTTAAGCAGTCTTTTAAGTATTTGTATAGACACAGATGCCTATAGAGATAAACCTTTCTCCCACCTGATATAATATTGGATTATGTAGTTCAAGAGCAAAGTAAATAAAACAGTTCTACATTCTCAGAAGTTCTATTTTAGTCCAGACAGTGTATTTGTAGTTTCCACCAATCGGTAGTAGCTAAGTGTAATGAAAAAATATTCACTGAGAAAATCCGTAGCTTAGAAAAGTATTTACTGTTCTTTTTCTATTTCAATTGAGGGGAGTCTTTCAGAAATGGACAAGAAATTAGTTTGAAGCATTGTGCAGTCCGCCAGAACAAGATACTTATCTCTGTCCAGCAGGCCTCCTGTCTGAAATCGGTCTCAAAGGTCTCACTTCCCATTCAGGCAATGGCAAACAAGAGCTCATTACAAAAAGTTTTCATAAAGGAATGCATAAAGGTCAAAGCCACTAACTCTGAAATAGGACACCTGACTTGAGTAGTTCAGAATCCAGGCACTTAAAAACTGAGAGGAAAAAACAGACTCAGTATCCTGAAACGAATTCAGAGTACCCTTGGTTTGGTGGTTCTTGGTGCTTAAGTTGTAGACGGAAAAAGTTTCATTTGCACTTACGCCAAATATGCAATGAAAATGTATCAAGAGCTATGGATATAACTTTTTTCATTTTAGCCATCAGTTTAAACAGTCGCAGCCACTGAATTTGACATAAAGGCCATTCCTGCTTTGGGGAAAGGAATCCCTTAGTTCATATGTGGTGCTTCTTTCCATGAAGCCATTGGGAAATCATCCACGGCTTCTGGAGGGGTAAAACAGATTTGAAGGGAGAGATAATATCTTCTATTAGGTAAACTAGATTAGCTTGAAGAGCAGTGGAGAGAAGGGGACATTTAACTTTTCACAAGCCCTTCTCTGCATCCTAAAAAATGAAAATTCTTAATTATTTACTTTCTATACTTTTTGTGATCACCCATTTATATCCCTGTGGATGAAGTTCATGAAGTTTTAGATTTTTTTTTTCCTTAGATCTGAACTAGCAATAGGGTCATCTGTTATCATAATGCATCTCAATATACTGTCGTGAATTTTACTTATCACATTCCTCTGAACTTCTGTGCGTGATGCTGACCAAGATACTCTTCTTCTACTTCAGGGCTTAAATCTATTCAATTAAGTTATTAAAACAAAACATTCATTGCTTGAAAGACAGAAAGAAGAAAGCATATTCTGAAAATCTCAGTGCAGCTGAATGAAGCTAGCTTCCCCAAATTCCCTTTATAAACTATAAAGAATGGCGAAAGAATCATCCAGAAGAAGATTCAGGGTGGTTAAATATGGTTAATTATCTGTATTGTTTGTCTCTGCCTAATAACTAAGATGATTAGGTTTAGTATGAATGTTGATCTGCTTGAGGGTTGGAAGGCTCTACAGAGGGATCTGGACAGGTTGGATCGATGGGCCGGGGCCAACTGTATTAGTTTCAACAAGGCCAAGTGCCGGGTCCTGCACTTGGGTCACAACAGCCCCCTGCAATGCTACAGCTTTGTAGCTGCCCGGCAGAAAAGGACCTGGGGGTGTTGGTTGACAGACAGCTGAATCTGACCCAGCAGTGTGCCTAGGTGGCCAAGAAGGCCAATGGCATCCTGGCCTGCAGCAGGAACGGTGTGGCCAGCAGGACTAGGGAAGTGATTGTCCTTCTGTACTGGGCACTGGTGAGGCTGCACCTCGAATCCTGTGTTCAGTTTTGGGCCATTCACTACAAGAAAGACATGGAGGTGACAGAGTGTGTCCAGAGAAGGGCAATGGAGCTGGGGAAGGGTCTGGAGCACAAGTGCTGTGAGGAGCGGCTGAGGGAGCTGGGGGTGTTTAGCCTGGAGAAGAGGAGGCTCTGGGGAGACCTTACCATTCTCAACAATGACCTGAAAGGAGGTTGTAGTGAGGTGGGAGTTGGTCTGTTTTCCCAAGTGACAGGTGATAGAATAAGAGGAAATGTCCTCAATTTGCACCAAAGAAGGCTTAGACTGGATATTAGGAAAAGTTACTTCACTGAAAGGGTTGTCAGGCACTGGAATGGGCTTCCCAGGGAGGTGGTTGAATCACCATCCCTGTAGGTATTCAAAAGACTCTGGATGTGGCTCTTAGGGACACAGTTTAGTGGTGGACTTGGCAGTGTTTTGGATTGTACTCAATGATCTTAAAGGTCTTTTCCAAAGTAAATGATTCTATGATTCTGTGAATAAAGTTACCCTCTGTGAGTTATCTCTTACTCCCGCAGGACACTGATCAGAGCTTGGAATCTTGTTATCTTCCTAAAAAGAACAGTTCTTACCCTATTTCCAACACTTATGCCATCCTTGTAAGTTACTATCTGGGCAAGCACATCATAAAAAAAACTGCAAGGAGAATGCCAAGCATCTGCAAGAAGAAGAAAGTCTGAAACACTGGTGGTAAAGGTCATATTCCCTCAGCTTCTCTGGTCCTACAGCTACCTCATTGGCATTTAGAAACAAATTTAATATGCAGCTTCCTGCTATTCATTGCAAATTATTCCAGCAAGGTAATGTCTGCTCTAACTTACATGCTAGTTTCTTTCAGACTTTTATGTATACATATATACTGTGTGTTTCATCATGCACACAATCAGGAAGCAATTACTTAGAGCATTTGAATCAAAAGAGTAATTTTAAAAGTTATTTGTTTTTCTTGTGAGATCCCACCAGCATTTTCAATACTTTTTCAATAAGCCAGACTTTGAAATTTATCTTCTGCTTCACTAATTCATTTGTCATTTAGATAAGAACTTTCCAAGATCAATTTGCTTCATTATTTTCTCAGGTCTGTGCTTCTTGGCAAGTATTGTTCTTCTTCCTTATTGTTAGGATTGCAAGTGTTCAGAATGCCTTCTCTCAACATGGCTTTCCCAATACTTCTGGATTTCTCTCCCATGTTTCTTATCTCAAGAGAGAGGTCGGATTCTGTACCCAGATTCAGATATCAGGTATTCAATGTTGTAGCTATGTGGAACTTTTCTGAAATGTATAAAATCTGCTGAAATAAAAGGCCACTATGTTCTGAAATTCCTTAACCCATCTAAAGTGTGCACCTGTGCTTTAAAGTATAAGTGTTCTTCTACATGACTAATCATATTATTCTTGCCTGTTATTCTGGATTACTTACGTAACCCTCCCCCTCGGGGAGTCACTCTCTTCAGGGAACTTTTACCAAAGAGATTCTTCAGGCAAGATATAAACAGCTTAAAAGCACAAAGCAAGTTATTTATTGTCTAACACACACAATACATTGGAGGACTAATGAACTAGGCATTAAATCAACCCCCACCAAATGAGTCACTAAGTCTACTGGGCAAGTAGTCAACACTCAGGTAGGGGAGGGCTGGCCTCTTGCTCCCTGGAACAGGCTGATCTGTGATGATTCTGAGTTGCTGTCTTCTGATTTCCCTGTTTTTTCCTTGGGATTTTATGCCTTTTCATGTGGGTGTTATCCTTGAATCCTTAAAGTGCCAGTTTCCCTTGTCTCAACAATCTTATGTCTGCAACTTTACCTTTCTCATCTTGCCTGCTTCCATCCTGTGTACTCTCGCAGCTCCTCACGCCCTAGCAATTTTCTCAGAAGAAAGCTGAGAAGGATTGTACAGCTGAGCTGTGCTGAAAGTAGGCCTTGAATCACAGATAGCTGAACTCCTGGGCGGAGGGTTACATGTAAGTGGCCCGGTTTACATTTGTTCCCAATTAGTTCATCCTGCAGTGCGAACTTCTATTTTTGTACATCCATCTTTCACATGGATGATTCAGTCTTTGTCTCCTGTAAAATTAATGTTTACCAAATGGTTTCTTAAACTCAGTTAATGTACAGATTTTGAGCTTTTTTGTGTTCTTGATAACGTCTGTCACAAATTGCATTCCTGGTTTGCAATAGAATATAATGATGGCTGTTCAGGATCGAATCTTTATACTACAGAGAGAAAATCACTACTGATGGACTGCCTTCCATTACTTTATATCCTTGGACCCTCCACAACATTATCAACAAGTTCCACAGTTTAATTTAATTATATACTGTGTGAAAAGGTGATTCTTTTGTTATATTAAAGGCTGCTACATGATCATTTCACTGCAGCCCACTAGGTTTTGTACTGTAGGAATGAAAGAACATGAAAATGGACATACTGAAACAGATCAGAGGCTCTACCTAACCCACTGTGCTGTCTAAAAATGGCTTTAAACAGGTGACCAGGGAAGGCTCTGTGGATAGGACAAGCCTATTACAAACCGTATGCCTAGCATTCTTCTAGTAATTAATAATTTTCAGCTCAGGGACTTGTGGTATTGGGCAAAATCATCCCAGCTGGTCCTTGTCTTTCTTACCTTGAATGAGTTATGATCCACATCAAGTTTTGTGATACTACTGCTAGTCTTCTTACCTATGGATTTTATAACTGTATTGATCAGCAGAGGTCCATTCACAGATCTCTACATAAATTCACTAAGAATCTTCTTCCACTGTGAAAACTGCATTTTCTCCTACAGTTTCCTGGTTTTACCAGCTATTTATCCATGAAAGAACCTCTTTGTATGGCTTAATGCCATGACTGCTATGTTGGGGTTTTTTTCTTAAAAGCCTTTTAAGAGTGGCTTCATCAAAAGATTTTAGAAATCCAGGTAAACAAGCAGATCGAGCAGTTCATCAACCTCATCAGCATACTTTTTGACTGTTGCAAAGAAATCCAATAGGCTTATGAGAGTGGCTTTACATGCAGTCATTTTAACTCTTCCTGGTTGTATTTATCTGTGTGTCCACTATTAGTATACATTATTGAATTCCTACTGATTTTCCTGGGACAGGCTTAGAGGCCAGTATTTCCATTAATATTCCATTAAATCTTTTCAAAAATAGTCACCATTTTTGTCACTCTCCAGTCCTCAGAAAACAAGAAGGTTTTAAGGGAAAAGTTACACATCATTGGTAGCAATTCAGCAAGTTCATCCTTGAATTCCTTCACTATTTATGTTTTCTGTGCTATGGTTCATTTTGCACACTTCTATCATTTCTGCTTTCAGACATCTCATTTGCAAACTGAAGAGTCTTAACCATTCCACACGTCCAGAAAACCTTGCTCTGCATCTTTCTAGTCCTTCTCAGAACAGCTCCAGTATGCAGAATGCCAGTTATACATGTCTAATTTCAAAGTCAGTACTGTTTTATACGTAGGTAGTTTGAGCCTATAGCTCTAAGTGATAGCAACCACTGTACTGAACTTAGTTCTCAAAGTTCTCATGAGGGCTTAGCCAACTAATGCACCTACAGGCTCGGTACAACTTACAGTCTCTGCTTAAAGAACTTAAAAATGGACCACATTCGGATTCCTTCACCAGGTTAGCAGCCTGCATAAACAAGAACCATCTACTCCAGCAAAACAGATAGCAATTCCACAGCTTGATTGGGTAATACACACTGAATGGATGCATTTTGTACAGTGATCACTTGACAGCTTAATTTCCCATGCTCTATAGCATGAAAAGATACCTTTTTCTTAGTAGAACTGTCCTTCAGATTCTGTTTGACAAATTACTCTGTGACTCTTCTTCTCTTGTTGTTACATAATTTCCCAAGTGTCCCACTCTGCAGAGGCAGTTTTTGAAGAGGAATGAAACATTACATCTCAATACATGTTCTCAGACATTGTGACTACAGATCTACAACTCCTGTTCCTTTTCTTCTCTACCTCACAGCGCTGTGCTAGATTTCAGATCACTGAAAAGAATCAAGAGTGCTTGGACCCACAGTCCTTTCAGGTCTCCCAGAGACGCTGATGACTGATAAAGATGGCCATAACTCTTCCTGAAGTTGTTTTCTAAATGGCTCCAACAATTTTGATAATCAGAAGAGTTTTTGAGACTGTGAGTCTACATTAGCAATAGGCTGTGGGATCTCAAATTAGTAGGTATTTTGTTATTAAAAAATATCTTCTATAGTTGTTGAGTTCAGAAAATTCTCTGTATGGTTTTTAATTTCTTCACTCTTGCCAAATATTCAGGAGCATATTACTACTGTACTTGAGTAAGAAAGAACTTGAAGTTAATTTATGTAAACCAATACTTTTAGAACAGCTACATATATAAACGTGCACACACACATGTGTGTATGTATGTATTTGTATATAAATGTATATAATTGAAAGTGAATTCTCCAGCAAGCTAAATGATGGACTATCACACTTCAAACATAAATGCCACGTCTGTAGAGACAACCATGTTGATGTACTGGGGCAAAACCCTAAGTCCTCTGCTTCAAAGTTTCAAAGTAGCCTAAAATGCTTGAGAATCAATCTGGCATCCTGCAAAAACAAATATGCATGTTTTGCTGAGGAACAGATATTTCTACCCTCTGAAAGTTTTATGGGAATGTTTACAGCTCTCTGCCAGGCAGACTGAATTTTAGGGCTTCTCACTCCATTAGTAAAGTAGTAGTCTATGTAAAGGATGCATTAAGACATTTAAGAAAATCTTTCCTGCTACATTGGTGGTGTTTTTTGTTAAGTAACTACAGTTCTGGAATGGTTAATGTACAACCTGGATTGGCTTAAGAAATACAAAGGAAACTTTTAATATATTCAAATTCTGTGGCTTGGCTGTTTGCAAAACTATCCTAATTAACAAATAATAGGGACAAATATTAAGCATTTTTTGACAACAGGATAGTTGCTTATATATTTCAAATCAAATAATCCAAAAACGGGTCTGGAACTGAATAGCTTTCATCATGATGTTTTATTTCTTCATGAGGTAAGGCAGGTATACAGATTTTTCAGTTGATCCTACATTAGTAGAACAATGCTGCAAATGAGATTACATTAATGTGTTAGCTGCTACAGTTGTAAATACTAAGGACAACTCTCTAAATGACTCTACTTCCCTTTGAAATGGGATCAGCAGGTTCATTGCATGTGCAAAATAACTTATGAGATATTATACAAATAGCAAATTTTTTCCATACACAATAGTTGTGTAGCTTTTGTTCATCCAGGACACCCCCAGAGGTCTGAAAAGGGTTTAAATAATACACGTCTTTATTTCTTTTGCACGATTAAATACTTACCAATTGCTATCATATAATAAATGTGCTCCATTGGATCTTGCATTTGACATTTATAATTTCTGCTGTCAGATTCTTTCTCCTTTGAATAACGGTAGCATCTCCAACAGTCATTCAGGTCCTAAATGACTGTGAATGTTGGTGATCATTTAGAACCTGTTATGTTGTAGTATTGCACTGGATGTTTCTAGAAACCTCATTGGAAATTTTTTATCTTCAACAAATCCATGTGCCAGTATTGTAACTTCATAACATGCTTAACTCTTAGTTTTTGCATGCAACATTTTGCATAGGTCGTGATCTCATAGCCTTTGAGTGCTTTGATGTGCAAACTTCCATCTGTTCCTCATAGTAATGCAAAATACTTTTAAAATGCATCATCCTCTTTCCTCTCTACTGTTGCTTGCAAAAGATCAGGAGATGACATAAACCATGGCAATTTCTGCAAACCATCTAGTGTTTACCACTTCCTACTCCCACCTTGGATCATAGCAGTGCTGAGACTCAGGAGAAGTGGGAGGAAAACCACTTCTTTTAGTTCAAATGCAGTGCTTTATTCAGTTTACAATACAACATGGTAAAGAAATAAAGAGAAAGAATTTGCACTGTGGACATTCTGAAGGCATTTATTTTTTGTTAGGATAATGATTCTTTTTTAATCCATCTGGTGTCATTTTGCACTAGAGATTATTTAAATAGAAGAGCCTTATGTAAGTATTTTGGAATAATTTCCCTAATTGTATATTTATATTTCCTTATATTATGGCAATAATTTTTAAGAAAATGTTTTCTGATTAAAAAGTGATAGCAAAATAACCGTGTATGATCAGTAAATCTAGCCATTGAAAACTGCAGATTTCTTTCAGTGTTTCCCATTTCCTGCATTTATTTTTAAATGTAAGGATTTTAGTCATATCAAAATGATATAATCAATTTTACCTCTTTTCTGAGGTAAATCTTTGTTCTTATATTAGATTCTTAAAACTAGACCCTTTTTTCCCTCTCTCTTTTTTTCTTCTGCCCCACGCTCTCTTCAAAACAAATTATAATCAGGTAGTGATTGGCAGCAATTTTTAGCACTAATAATCAAAGCTGTGCAATTTTAGCACCGATTGTGTTCCACTTGCAGGATCATTCTCTTGTCCTGTAACACACTAGGTAGCACAAATGATTGATTTATAATGCAAGGTAATTTTTTTATTAAAGCAAGCTACTCTGCCCTAGTGCCAGAGAGAGTACTGTCTCTGAAGTATCCTAACAAAATCTCCCTCCATTCAGGTGGCAAATAAATTGCTTTGTCATCTGATTTTCTGTCTAAAATCTTAGTGTTCTATAAGAAGGTTCATATTTCAAGTTTCAGAATGTGATCCCCTTTCCAGGGAGTACAGCAGAAGCAGTCCAACCCAAGCCTTCTTATTCTCTTTAAGAAACCTAAGAAAATAACCTCTTCCCCAGCCCACAAATTCTCTACAAAAACATTAAAAAAACAGTCACTAAATATTCTGTTGTCCTAGGCAACAACTTGTTCTGCCTTCGTTAGCTCAGAAGAGCCGTGGATAAAGAGTTATGTTTTACCAGCTTAACCTTTTCAGTGTTGGTGAGCCTGCCAGAAAACGTAATTTCTATTTTAAAATAATGTCCTTTTTCAGATCCTTCAATGTGATATTAATTTAGAAATTTTAGATACATCCTATTTTGAATTTGGCCTTCTAAACAAGCAAGGAAAACTTCCTTCATTACAATAATAATTGTAGATTGTAGTAAAAGTAGTTCCTCTAAAGTAATTTCATTATGGGTATTTAAACTTTGTTTTCTAGACAATATTTCTGCTAGTTTTGCTGAATTAAATTGTTTCATACGTTTGTATTTGTTGTCCCCAAACCCTATGTCTCATAGTTCCATCTTACAGCATTTTGAAGCATATTGTGTTGATTGAAGGTCAATGTAAAATACTTGAAGTTCATGGTAGATAAAAGGAAACAAATAAACACAGTGATGATAACACTGTAAAGCAACACTTCTGCCTTTACTTTGAAGAAAGTCTCTAGTGATAAAAATCATAAAGAAGTATCCCCTGTTTGCAAAGAAATAAAGCTGTAGAATTTGTAACATGTTTTCAATGACTGCAGTACTGTTTTGATGCTTTTAAAAGAATACCATGTTTTTCAACAAACTCTCCCATTCAGCAGCGTGCAAAGGAGAAATCATTCCTCTTTAAAAGGTTTTTAAATCTTTTTATTATTATTTTCCTTTGGAAAAAAAGGCTTTATAGGATATTGTGAGGACTTGATATTTCCAATAAAAATTCCCAAGAGTGTATCAGATCTTCACTAGCATCATCTGTCTTACGTTCACGTTTTAACAGTTAAAGAGGACAGAATGGCAGTCATTTCAGCTGTAAGGATGTTGAAGATCAGAACCATTTTAGAAACATTTTCCCTGTACTGAAGATTTTGTTAACATTCTCAGGTGTAAGAGCAAGTGCAGTGCTCTGCCATATAGACCTATCAGAGTGATTAATGTGCCAGAAATAGGACAGCAGCATTATCCTGGCTCCTCTGCCTGATTCTCCCTTTTCAAATTTTTCAGAACGAGCTTGGATATCCCTGCCATCCTCTGCATTTGTGTTATAGAGACACAGTCCTGGATTTCAAAAAAGAGTGAAAAGTATTATACTGAGATTATTAATAGAAGTAAGGTCACAATTTTTCAACACAGAAAAGATGAGGGGAAAGTAAGAATTCACTTAACTATAAAAGGCTCTATTGCAGCCTACAGCCAACAGGACTTGAGTCCTTAAAGTCATCTTCAAGGATTTTGTCGTTTGTTGTTTTTAACTTTCAAAGCAATAAGGTTTCAGTAACTTTCCATAAAGGGCAATTCAGAATTCTAATAGCTGGTGGTGCCGTGAAACCTTTCATATTCAGTCTGTGTTACTTCAAAATTACATACCATTATCTCCAGTTATCAATTTTCTACAGGTGTAAATAACACATTGGCAGCCCCAATATTTACACCCTTGAAATAGTTATTGGCAGGTATTTGTGATCCCTTTCATAATGATCAAGTCATTGCAAGATTATGTACATTTAACTCCTGATTTATATTCCTACCTCAGTTTGTACTTTTTCTTATTCATTGCTTATTTTAAAGAATATTCTTCATATCGTGTAGAGATCTTAAAAGTGCAGTATTCATCCCATAGTAGTGTGCTGTGTGGATTTTAATTCACTGCCATAATTTGAAAAAGAATTTGAGAAAATGCAGTTATACATGATTCTGTGTGCAGTGATATTCAAAATGGTATTCAGATGTTGAATTACAATGTAGCTGTTGCAAATCTGTTACTCTGTTTATAGAAAATTAGAGATCTTTCTAGTTTTATGGGGTTCAAACCAGGAAGTCCGTTTCAAAATCTCTTAAAATGTTTTATCTGTGTTTTTTCATCGATGAATTAAGCACCTGATTCAGATGCAGTAATAACAGAAGCTACTGGAAAAAATATAGTTAGACCTTACTTACACTTTTGTTCAGGTCTTGAAAGCTGGATCAGAACCTGTCAGCGCCAGATTCAGGTTACATGAACACACTCATCAGGAAAGGACATACATCAGTTTTCCAAATAGCAATTTTTATCATGCTGAAGGAGTCAGCCCAAGCTTCCAGCCATCCTGATTTTCTCATGGTCTAGAAACCATGCTACCATTTAAAACAAATTCAATAATAAACATACTGGGTAGTTATAGGTGAGCTGCTAATGACTGTCTGGCAGTCTGTATCACCAAAAAGGCTTTCTCATTATCCCCTCTTCCACATGCATGATCTACTTGAAGATGGAAATCACAGTCATCACGTTTTCCTTTAAAATACTTACCCCTCCAGTAAGCCACGAAGAAATGCATATGTGCTCATGTGCACACATAAAGCAAAAGAACGAGAATTACGCAGAGCTAAGTATTTTAAACATTTGTGTTCCCACATGCAATATGGTTCTACCATGTTTTCAGTGAACGTAACCAAAAACAAGGTAGTTTGTTCTTCCTGTCTTATGAGTTAAACTTGTGTGAGATTTATATAAGCCATAGATAAGCATCAAAGCCATAGCTGAGGAGGATGGATGGCAAAACACCGGACTAGTTCATAAATTTACATTATTAAAGAGTAGCGATAGATCTATGCTGCTTCTTTTGTTGATGCTGAGCAGCAATTTGAAAGCAGAAATAATTCTTCTTACTTGCTTTTAATAGCAAAGTACACAGTAGCACTAGTACAAGACATCCACAAAGAAGTTCATTATCCTGGGTTATCTGCTCTGATCTGTGAACATTTTTTTTTTGTTAATTTGTGGCTCCCTGGGAAGCAGAAGCATAAAGATGTGACTTAATGTGAGATAAAAAAAAAATATGACAGAAGTTTAATATGCCTCTAAGCATATGGAGTGGCTGGCTTTGGAAAGTCACTAGAACTGAAGCGTGGGAAAGAGGAAACTGAGAACTGAGGAGACATAGTAGTAAATGAGGGAGTTATATGCAAGGATGAGATGCCAAGAGTGGGAAACAACTGCCATTAGATGCTAATGAGCTCAGCAAGAAAGAGTAGAAATGTCTAATGAAGTAACAGAGTACATAAGTATCATATAAAACATAGAAAGATTAAGTTAATGACCTTCCTTTATGTCTATCTAAAATGTAAACAAATGACTACACAGTTATATAGAGAGACTTTCAAGTATTCACAATTATTTTCACAATTAGTCTTTCTCTGTTTTCTTTTAGTCTTCAAACTAACTCACTGGCTATGTGTGACAGGGAATCATCTTCATGGATTAATAGAGAGTTCCTAGAATCCTCTCTAAAATATGATCTACAATGATAGTTTCTCTTGCTATTTTTACTGCTATTATTAATGAGCAATTACAGGATATAAAAATGATGATTTACAGAAAATGTGAAAGATGACCACATGTCTTATACATTATATAAGAAATAAAACATTGGATAGTGTTTCAGGTAAGATTTGTGTCAAGAATACCTTCATGTGAGAAATTGTTTAAAAAAGATTCTCTGAAGATGTTTCATTTAAACTAAGGTTCTGGGCAAAATATTTTCCTGGGGATTTTGGTATAATGTATTTCAGCTTTTTACCATAAGTTTTCTAATGGTCTCTGGAATTCAGATAAGGGAAAGAAGCAGACTAGCTGCTATCATCTCTGCATTTCCCCAGGGATTTAACACAGATTATTCCAATGTGTCAAGGATAAAAACCCCCTCACTGTTTTGCAGGAGATGCTGTTAAGCAAAATGACTGAGAATTTGGCTTTATTGCTGTAAATTTGTTATATTTCCATAAGCAACCGCATTTTACCATTCCATTTGTTTTTCTCCTCATTTTTCTGTGCAAGTATGCAATGAGCTACTGTATTTTTCTTCTGAGAATCGAGGAAGAGATTGCTTATAATTCAGTACAGACACATTAATAGGGCAGTGAAGAATTTTATTTGGTCCTGAAACTCACTTATTTCGTTTGACTGTGCATGCAGCAATTATCAAGACAGTAAATATACTTAGATGGTCTAAAATATATATCTTTCAATGGGAAAATGTCAAGGTAAGTTTAAATTAATAAGAGTCAGAAATGTGTTTACTGATTCACTGAGTGCAGAAATCTGTCGTAAGAATCACAACAGACATAATTCTGAATATCTGCAAGCTTGTACTTAGATTCAATCTTTGTCACATCCTACCTTGAAAGGGGCAAAATTATTATTAAAAAACCCAAAACTTTCCCGATTATCTGTGAAAGTGAGTGCAGGATGATGTGGTAAAGGAGGTATCTCTATCATTTTACTGAATTGTGAGAGAGATGAGTATTACTGATAATACGTACAGTCAGTTTTTACATGCAACTAGTAAAATAATAATAATGTAGCACGCTTTATCTATTTCAGAAGCCACCTAACACTAGGCTTTGAAAAACACCATGTGGAATCAATTCTTTTTAATATTCATTTTGTTTCTGCTTCATCCTTTTTATCCCAAGGGCAGTTTCCATGAAAATGTTTCAGAGCTCTGTTTGCTCTCACTGTGAGTTTCCCACCTGAGTTCCTAACCCTGTTTAACTGAGGTGCCAAAAGTTGTAACGATGTATGAAGAACAAACGCTGGTCAGAACAATGTACATTCTGGGACATATCTGGAGGTTTTATATCTTCAGTGTTTTCACCAAAGTCTTGCAAGCAGCTGAAAACTTGACTTGGCAGTACATACAGGATTGTGTGTGTGCATGTGAATGCGTAAAGTTCTGAGGATCTCTGATTCTCGCCATTAAATTAATCAATATTTTAGTAACCCAGTGTGTTTATTCAGTGCATTGTTTGCCATGAGGCTCCTGAGAACATTTAAAATGTATGAACTGAAGTGGCTGTTGCAGTAAGGTAGAGTGAGGTGTATAGGTGTTAGGTAAAGCTGTATAAATAGCAACATAAAAAAAGTATTACACCGTCATTGAATAGCATAATATAATTCAATATATACTTATCCCATCTACTTCTTGTGTTACATTTAACTTGCTGATGTCCTCCCTCCCTTGGCTTTTACTTTTTAAGACTTCCTTTGCCAGCCTTCACTTGGTCTTATAGCACGAGCAATAAAAAGCAAGACCAAGGACATTCCCACAGTGTTTTGACCCAGTCAGTGTCTCTTCTCATAGATAAACAGAAGAAACCTCAACTACAATATTCAGTATTTTAGAGTGCATCATCTAACCAGATGTTCCCAAACTGCTTCACATTTCCAAAGAGGGTTTTAAGGCACATCTTTACTAAATTATGCCAAAAACCTGCAATGCACATCTGTCTTTCATCTGTGCATTATATTAATTAGTCTTTTTATATAATCCAGTCATTAAGTGGGTGGAAGTGTAGCAAGACATTGCATTGTAGGAAAAGCTTATGCTTTTCATATACATGTGTTAATTTTGTAAGTAAGTTCCTTGCAACGATTGGTGCTACAGTACTCAAGCATGGATATACTGGAAACTCTCCAGATTATTTTATTTCTGCTAAAGCAAAGGAACAAATTGGCTTAACAAACTATTTTCCATAACAGTATCAGAGTTTTGAAAAGAAAATACACCTTACTTTCTTACAATAATGTGCGAAATTTTAAAAATTTTATTAAAATGTATACAAAAGTATCATCTCAAAAATGTATTTCATGTAGCTAAGTGATCACTGGAAATTTCAGACAATTGGAAGAAAGTCCTTAGTGTTTTCTTTAAACTGTATTGGACATGCTAGATCAGATTCTACTTAGCAAAAGAGAGACATATGAAGGGATAAAATTTCAGTTGCTGGCTATATCAGTGAAATTCATATTTACAATCCAGACATAGTCATAGGAGACACGTCTAGATTCTTTCTATAATCATTGAAGATATGCAGTAATTTCTTTGATATGATTCATCCCATCCTAAAGCAAATGCTCGAATTACTTGAGATGAGTCATGCCTTAAAGGTGGCTATTTCTCTCTGCTAACTAAAGGGATAAAGGGACCCGTATGTGAGTACTGAGGTCTCTATTGTGGATATTTTACATTCCATAAGATGAATATCACTCTAAACTGAATGTGTCTTCATACATGAGAATATAGAATAGAAATTATTGACTAAAAAAGTGATATCCGGGAAAAATAATATGCCATAGTTGGGGGGCGGAGAAGGAAAGAAAGGAAAAAAAAAAATTCTAGTATCATAACTTCTGAGATGAATACTGTTTCCCCTAGAAACCTGTTTCTCATTTGTGGAAACATACTGGGAAGTCTTGGTATGTTCTTAGACTTACTGTAGCACACCATCATATAACAATACATTTTATCATTAACAACTGCTGGATGTATTAGACTACTAAATCCTGCCTACTCCTTAGAAAAGCCATATATCATACATATGGGGTTGTTTCAGTCCTGCAGCTGTATGCCCCATTTACTTCTGTGGCAGTTGTATTACAAAACAGTACAGCTTCTGCTGTATCTTTTTAAACCCAGTCTGTTAGTTATGTATCCAAAGAGCGGCCAAAGTAAATAGTACTTTAGCTGCAGTCTCTTTTCTCTGACGTGCCATTTTTGTGAACAAGTCTAGAATAATCCCATATAAACCATATTTTCAGATTCTCTTTTTAATTTTTCCATGTCCTATGCAGGACCTGTGTTTCTTATTCAGGCAAGATAAGTCCCATTCAAGCAGCAGAAATCCTGATTTTCTAAGGGCTGTGCTCTTTATAGCTATGCCTACAGTTTTGAACCTGTGTGCAATTCCTAAGGATAAGCTTTATATAAGATGATACTTTGCAAACGCCATTGCAAGGTAATAAAAACAAATTCTGTGTTTGGCAGTTAAACCAAGCGCTTGCTGAAATTACAGCTCTGTATGTCTCCCAAGTTCAACTCATATATCTGCTTTACGTTTGAGACCTAGAAAACTTTGAGAAACATTTTTCTAGTGGTGTCCTAGAAAATGTGTACCTATATGACAAAGAGGGAATGAAATTAGATTATGCTTTTCTACTCACTGAAAACAGAGGAGCTGTGCATGCTGAATCACCAACCTGGATTCTTGAGACTGGTTTAGAATGCAAAAAAGTTGGAATATGTTGTTACACTTGATATGTTATCAAAAGTTGTTTTAAATTGCCCTTGATATATCTGTGCATCATTTTCATACAGTTCTGCACACATCAGCAGAAAGATACTAAGATGTGCTTCTGGGAACTGAGAGGAGAAGCAAAAAGCTTATCAGATAGTTGACAAAGCCAATTTAGAAGATATCAGTAAAAGAATTTAATACTGTTACGCATACTCCTATGGAGTACAGAAGGGACATGACAGAACCTTGTAGGTTTGAAGTGTAAATCCAGAAAGGTGTCAGAGTGATGTATTAAATTTTTTTTTAAACAAGATTGCATAAAAAGACACTTTTGAATTAATTAAAAGAAAAATTGTTCATGAGATGAAAAATTTAAAAACTGCCTCTCAGAATAAGAAGTATAAGTGTCATCCTTTGATACATTTAAAGTAGGTGAAAAATGGTGTACAATAGAGTAAAAGCCCTGCATGACAGAAAGACGGGTCGAAACTTAGTAAGAGCTTCCCCAATCCTAACTTCCATGATTCACTGATGATACCACATACTCCCTTTCCCATAAAGCAGCATATATCGCTATATTGCTTAGATGACATTTTAGAGTAATTGTAATAATTGAAAATTCCACTAGGTGGTTCTGGTGCTCTGCTAACAAGGATCGAGAAAGTTGGTGCACAGCAATTCTGTTCTTTTTTTGCTGTATTGTTTTCCTAACTGTTCTGAGTATGTCAGAATCCAAACATGTTGTTTTCTTTTACATGGTGGTATTAATAATATTTCTTGATTAAGGATGAAATACATACCCTTGGTCGAAGAAGACCAAGGTATGAGACTTTAATATTGTGAAATTCCATTGGTAGGTAGGTGGTATTTTTCAATTAAACTGCTAGAGATATGTTTTACTTTAGCCTTTGAAACTACCTTCTTGAACTTGTAAATTTGAACTTTAATTTCAGTGTACTTTTAAGTAGTTTTTTTACGTGAGCTATCATCAATCTATTAGAAGTTTACATTTGTATCTTTATTGCATGTAAAACATCGCTATCATCTAAGGTGGTAGGTGGCAACAAACCATGAACAACTGTGCAATCATGGGAACTTTCTGTTTGTACGGGCCATTGTTTAAGACAGGATCCTGGTTTAAACACATCCCTGCTCTAGAGCTCTGCTATGGCCCAGTGCAGCCACTCTTGTATTTGTATTAAACTCAGTATATACTTATCGCCTTTTCCCTTTGCAATTCCTCCATTTCACAAATACCAACTACTTTTTCTCTCAGATGGACTGAGATATGCAACTTGAGATAAGCAGTTCGCCTATTCTCATCTTGTATTCCTCTTTACAGTCTGCTGTTGCTATTTTAGACCTGAAGAAAAGGCCTTTGTGCCGAGGTGCCTGTATCTCCCAAATGTGTCAATCTGGTCAAGTAATAGGTGTTTTTCATTACTACAACTCTTGCCCTCTTGACTAGGTTGAGAGTGTGTTGGTGGTTCTACAAAAGGATTGGGGTTTGTTTTGGTTTGGTTTGTTTTTTTTAGAAAAGAATGACATTTTATTCTTTTTTGTAATTTCTGGTGCTATACAGTTGGTTATTTTTGCTACCATGGCACATGTTATTAATGCTAGGTAACTGCTCCAAATATTTCCACCGTCTACAGAATTTCGTTTGCTTCAGCTATTGTTTGCATTTTCCTAAATTCACCAATGAATGAGTTGCAAAGGCATGTTCATGGGAGAAATTTACAGAGTATTATGGAAACTATTGCAGAGAATACTAAGAACAGATAGGATAAATTCAAAATCTGCACATTGTCAAACTGATTCTGATAATATTTTTAAAACTACTTCAGTATTTGTGCTCTTACATTTTTCTCTGGTGGAGGTGTAGGCACATATATAGCAAATGTAAGCCTGTAGGCAATAGCCCTGCTGATCCACTGGAAATCATGGACAGACCCAGACTGTTCCACAATACAACACAGACTCCCATGAGGCCAGAAATGAGAGCTCATATCATGTACTAGCGACAATTGCCATTTATCTGCCATTAGTTTTCCAATTTAAATATTGACTACTTACAAAAGTAACTCTTTTAAAAAGCTCCTGCATCAAGTTGCACAAAATGTAGGCAGAAAAAGGGAAGTACATTTCATTAGTACTTCCATTTTTGATGCCCTTTCTAGTTTGTGAACCTACCTTTTGGAAGAGATTATCCATTTTACAAAGACTTTGTATGACACAATCAATGTGAATTTGTGCTTGGTCCATGCTTTTCCAAGTTCATGTTTGTGCTGGTTTGTATCTAGGGTTTAGTAGCACTTCTGTAATTAACGTGATCATCATCTCCAGGACTTGTGGATGCTTTCTACAGGGGATGTTTTTATTTCTTTAACCTTCTGTGAAGAGAGCTTGTAAAATCAGGCTCTGTGATGGCTATTAAACGTAAAATTGCAGAACATCTACTCATCAGCTATATTCATCTGATGCCATGCTGCACAACCTGTGCAGGGAATTTTAACTGGATTAGTACTCCACTTCACCAGAATAACCTTCTTCATTCTTTTCAGGTTAGGTGTAGAATGGAGATCTACTTCAGTCATTGAACAAGACTAGAACTAGAGGTATTTCCCCGTACACATGGATCTCAAAAGATTGCAAAAAAATATTGCAATCATTGCAAACATTTCATGAGGTTTTATTGCAAAAAACATCTAAAAAACATTCATCAAGAAGAACAAACTAATTTGAAAAGCCTTATGACATGCTTAAAAATGCTCTGTCTTGGCCGGCAGTCACAGAAAGCTCCATCTTTCTGTACAAAAGGAGAAGGCACCTTAGGAAACTGATTATCAGAGAAAGCAGTACACTTTTTCTAAAACTCATTCTTTCATTCTGCCATACCCAACCATCCGTATCAGAAGTATTGTAAAGCTGTGATATAAATGCTTTCTAAGCTCTAGAAAGCTCACCTAAAAATGCCATGGAAATAGAAGATGAAACATTGATGAAATACCCTTGTGACCTCTGTTATTCTAGAAAGACATAACTAGATATTGCAACACAGAAATTAGTATATGGAGATAGATTAATTCTCTTTGTAGATAAGCATTTAGTGTAATGTAATTAAGCACTCAGTAGCCAGTTCTGGATGCAGGAATGTGTGAATTTGCAACATTTATTTCTGCCAGTTTGTTATTGAAGTTGGTACAGACATGCCTTTGATATACAAAAAACCCCACTCACTGTTTATGATTAAAACCCAGAATCTCATGGGTTAACGACAAGTGGAAGTTTAATTTTCAAATATTTTGACTACTGTTGCTTGACATATCCAGGGGCTATCATTGTAATCAATACTAATGCATTTGTGGGTGCGAAGAACCAGCAAGGATCATTCTCTTTTTTTTTTTTTTTCCCCTAAGCAGTACAATAGGTGAAGCAACACTACCATGCTTCATTTCTGACCACAAGCCCTGCCTTAAACGAAGGAATAGTACATACTTCTAAAATACCATTATTCATGGTCTACATAATCTATGTGTTATGTGAAAACAAAATAATTTTCTGCCAACGTTTGGACATTTCAAGCTTGTCTTACTCGAGATAAGGAACACAGAGGTGAGTCATGTTGGTATGAACCACATTTTCTTATGGTTCATAATTGGTATTACCAGAATTGACCTCAAACTCAGAAGCCTGAAAGTATATTTCTTTCCTCTTGATATTTGAAAAGAATATTATATCTTAAATGGTGTTTCTCATTGTGCACTGTATTACGAGAGTAACCTCTTATGGTATGTTGTTTCTCAGGAGAACACATAAAATGGCACAGGTCAGCCTGGCAGATTTTAAATTGTCTTAGTGGTTCTTAATACACCGAGACACCTTACCACACTACTAGAGGCAGAAAACTTTGAAGAATGGTTTTTATTAGAATTCTGGTTTCACACGTGTTTTGCAAAGCCGTTATTGCATGTATTTCAATCAGGACCACCCAGGATATTACTTCTTAAATTCCATGTAAGCTTCTGTTATTCCTGATGGATTTGTACTAGCTGAAATAATAAGCTAGCAACTGACATAGCCTCTCTGGCTTATGGTACATTGCCAAATTAGTTGTGTCTGTCGGACAATGAGCTCCCCAGCTGTGTCTATATTAGTAAATTAAGCAGTGTTCAGAAAGTGTCTCCAGGCACTAGAGCACATATTCAGGAGGACCCAGGTACCCTTTTGTTGTACACAAACTATTCTCCCCAGCAATTCCCAGACACTGATCCAGAGCTGGGATGTTTTAGAGGCCATTCCCAACAGCCATGCTGTTTCTCGGCTTTGCAGAGTCAGTTTACTGATACAGGTGCAGATCATTTCATACAATTTTGCCTTGATGCCCAGGAATGTCCTTGGGCATATTTAATTTATTGCTATGTCTATGGGTCCACACTTCAGGCTTAGAGAGTATCTCATCCCTCGTACTGTTATGAACTCACATGGACACTGTCAACCTAAAAATCGTATTTTTCAACTATTGTTTCTTAGAATATTTTCTTTTTTTTTTTTAGTTTATTTGACTACGATTTTTGGTTTTATGCTAACTCTTTTTTTAACAGTTTGGTAAAGGTTCTTATACCAACACAGAGAAGCCATAAAATTGCTAATATATAGTATGTATTTAAAAACAATTAAGTACCAGTAATTTATTAGGAAAGGTAAACAATGATACCTAAGAACGAAGATTCTTTTCTGCTTCTTCCAGTACTTTTCTGCCCATTGCATTGTATCCTAGTATTCCAGAAAAGGCAGGAGCATTTGTGCCCTCAGCATGATTTTTACCCTGGTATCACAAGGTATATACATGCATTAAAGCACCCTAAATACCTCCTGTGCTATCTGCAAAGACAAACATGTATATTTAACTCCCCGGTCCTTTTTGTCTCAGTTATACCAAAACTTGTCTTGATTACTGTCTTGCTATAACAACACTTTATGTGAAATTCTAACGAATTGCGTCTCAACGGGGAGTTTTAATTAGTGCCAAAAGTATTCCATTTCTGTCTTTCTCACAATAATGTCATACAACCAGCAGATGAACGGTTTAAATTTTAATGTGTACTCCAGCATACCGCTTTGATTTGTGTTGTAAATACTGTTTGGCACCCTGCTCTTATTACTGTGTTTTACTTTATTACCTTACATAACTTTAAAAAAAGTAACTTTAAAAGTTGATACAAAATATGGCCAAGAATAATCTAGGTATTTGCTGCAGTACATCTTCCACTATCATCTTGTTTCTTTCCAATATTTTTGCTGTTTTTCAGCAAGTTCACATTCTACAATACCCAAGTTTTTGGATTGCTTTCTAACTTTGACATCAACCATAAATTAGAGCCTGCTGCTATTTCCTTTGCTCACTCTGTAGACATTACTACATTAATGTTGTAAACTCCTCAGAACAGGGATCACCTTATTGTCTGCGCAGTACTTAGCACAGTGACTTTCTGAGTCATGATCGGTTCTTCCATCCACTCTAGCAGAAGAAAAATTAGCGATATCCATATTTTATTAGCAGGGATTTTGATTTTGTTTCCAGTTGATCTGGTGAAAATCAAGTGAACCAGACTCCCACTGCTGTCCTGCATCAGCAGGGCAGCTCTCATTGTCTGCGTTGCAGCGCGGTGTGACTTCAGAGGTCTCATACACCCTGGCTTACTGATGGAAGCTGGTTTCTTCTTTACAGCTGAATTGTTCAATCCCGTGTTGTATTCAGGAGGTTGTCTGTTGAAACCTGTGCTATCACAGATACGGTGCTGTCAGTAGCTGCGCTACCCGGGTATGTCAGCACAGGCTGAGGTCACACATCTGGGTAGCTGCTATGTTGCTGCTTACGTACACATCAGCCCATGACTTGCTTTTGTGAGGAATCCTTTGCCCGTCTCATGGTACGACAGGAATGGCGCAGGGAGATCCTGACACCGTGTTGACTGTGCCGCAGCACTCAGCAGTCAGATGTGCCTCACAGGTGGGGCAGAGTGGGTGCTGACAACACCCTCTATTGCCATTGCAGTGTCTTTGCTGACTACTGTCAGTGCCTGAGCCAGAAATTACTCAACTTTTCTACAAGACAGCGAGGGAAGTCTTGAGCACTGTTATTTAAAATCGTAGTATTTCCAGGATGAACTACGCTGATGTGTAATGCATGCCGCAGAGATCCATCGTCCATTTCATGGAGTCACTTTGCAGAAGATTGAAAGCAATGTTTTACCATTGGTGATGAAAAGGAAAGCATGGATTTTGAAAATAGACGGAGGAACAAGACTCAACTGGAGTTCAGAAGTGTCAGGGTCCCACAGGGCCGGGGACTTGCTGGGCCAAGCTGGTGTGGGCTTCCCAGGATGGCAGGGCAGGGCCTGGAAGCCCAGGCTCATCCCATCACCCCACCCTGGGCCAGGATAGATGGAGGGGACCAGGGCAGCCCCAGACCTGGGCATCAAGCACCACCTTGAGGCGTGGTGGGGTGACTGGCATCACGCATGTCCCTGGGACGGTTGTGCAGGGCCTCTCGCAGCGCTGTCTGGCGTTGTCCATGAACCCATGGCTGCCAGAGGGAATGTGCTTGGGGCCATTACCAGGAGTGTAGAGATAGCTGAATGCTTCCTGATGATGGCATGGTGCGTGGTAGCTCCTTTCCTTGCTACAGTTAAAATTCTCCAGAATGTAATAACCTTGTTGCTTACATAGTTTACGCTATATAACAATAATTTTCTGTATACCGTTTTGTTTTGGTGATTCCAGGCTGTTTAGTTTTCTACAAGTTCATAGGTGTGCATGCAGTGGTCTTCTTGCTTACAGCCTTTCTGACAAAATCTGGGTGTGACAGAGATTACTGAGGAACACTGATACACGGATGTAGCAGGCTACAATTTTCTATTGAGACTCTCTTTAGGATATAGGTAATGATACCAGAACATTTTAAGTATTTCTACTCGAGTCATTTCTAGGATATTTGGCTTTTACTTGTTTCACTTGCTGGCCAGAGTTAAACCGCGACATCTTTTCTTTGCATATGACAGTATAGCTCTTTTAATTGAGATGTATACAAAGAATGGTCATTTCATTCTTGTTTGTTTTGTCTACATTTCTGTAAATTAATTTCAAACTTAGTCATAGGTTGCTAGATATTCAGTTGATCAAACCATGATTACTGGTAGAAAGCTGACACTTTCCACAAAATATCGCATCCTTACCATTTAGTTCTTTTTCAGTTTCAAGAATGAGAAAATAAGCCATGTTAGATTAAATTTTTTGTATATTATTAGCAAAGCAAGATATTTCTTTCTCATTGCAATATCTAAGTTCATGAAAATGTAGAAAGAAGATCTGGTCATTTTACTCTTTGATATGCGTATTAGTTTATTACCTGTGCTACTTTGTAGGCATTCTCCAAGGTCAGTGGAGGGAAATAGGTACCTTCCGTGACTGATTATTCTATACTGATTTATTCTTGTGATGGTGCTTTTGACCTCCACTGTTCAAAGACTACAATATGATGACGAATAAAAATTACACTAAGAAAATATCTAGATTCCATGTTACTGAGCTCTGTCCAGATGAAAAATTACCTTGCTACCTCTGGGTAGCAATCTCTTCTGCAGTGGTTGGGGATGAGACCAATATTTGCATCATCGCAGTGACTGAGTGTTGAGTAATATACCAGAAAACATCTGAGCTTTGTAAGTCACCAAACCTGAGTGGTGTGGGGATCCTCTGGGCTGATTTGGAGACATGGGTAGAAAGCATTTCAGAATATTTCTGGTCATTCCTATAATCGAAGTGACCCAGGAGCTTCTTGTAATCAAGTTTCTACTACACCAAATACATTATATATGTTGAGCAAATAAATGTTCTTACAGAAGCAGGCAACTGCCACAGGGGTCAGCATCTGTATGCTTTTTGAGGTCAAGTTTTCCACGGATTTTGATTTTGGGGGCTAATTTGGAGGGCAGGAAGTTTCTTCTGAAAAGATTTGGAAAAAACTAATCTTATTTCTGTAGCAAAATACTTCCACTCAGGAAAAGGTCATATGTACTATGTGGAGATATTTCTGAGTGTGAAAATTGATATATACTCCACAAAATTTCTTACTGTTTGATATTTCTTCATGTTTCATGCTAACAGTATATAATAGTTTTGTGGAAATCCTCTGGTTGACATTTCTTGCTATCAAGTTACCAAGCTATCTACAAGTTTGAAGCTTGAATTTTCTTCTTTCCTATTCTCAGCTGCCTGAAGAACTCTGACAAACTAGCAGAGTATACGAGCTTTTTAAGGACTTAGGGAAAGCAGCTAGGTCCTGTCTATGATGAAACAGTCTATAGGTATTAGAAAGCAGTCAAGGCCATGCTCACCCGATGGACTTAGGGTAAGGTAGGTACTGGTAAGGTTGGAGAATATTTAAAGGAAGATTTTTGAGAAGGCTAGTGATACAGAGACTGAGTTAGATTGCTAACTAAACATGGTTAGGGACTGTCTGTGAGCTCTGAAAGTGGCACGAGCTGACTTGTATCTGTTCAGCAAAAACCTTGCTCTTACCACCCCAAAAAAACAGGTGATCGTGTCTTAACTAGCTAGTGAGAATGGTCCCTGGAGCAGGCTGCCCTGTGAACTGTGCCTCAGAGAGTGCTAATTGGCCATCCCAGGGAGAGGCTATCAGTTAATTAATGTGGATGATCAGCAGTATGGTGCCTGGGCTCACTCCCTGGCTCCGTTCCACTGAGCAGTTTAGCCATAAACAGGGGTATCCTTTCTGGAGTGAGTAGTTTTTCTCTGCAGGCTTCACGCTCACTAATGGGCATTGCTGATTGATCGACAGGCAAGTTGTGATTTAGTCTCGTTCAGTGGGTTGTTTGTCTGCTTCTCTGGCTTTGCTTTATCACACAAATTGATGGGAGCCTCTCTGTTGGAGTATTGGCAGAACTCTGTGCCTGAGATGGCAGGTAAAAGACAGCTTATACCTCATTCTCTTTCATGCAGTCTTACTGCATCTTTGTTGTAAGATGAAGACAACTTCTGAGCAACCCAGCCAAGTAATCTGGTTCTGTGCATATAGAAAAGAAAAAAATGCCCTGCCCCAGCACACAGTCACAAGTCCCATTCTACAGGAAGAACTCATGAAATCAAGATCTATGATCTCTTTCTCTTGGGCGTAATGGGTGAATTAGAATTGCAGCAATCTGTATTTGTTTTTATGAGAACTATAATTCTTTCTTTCCCTGCTGCACAAAAAGGACTGTTTTCCCAGAAGAGCTTAGAGAAAAAGACCAGGAAAATAAGAAGCTGTAGTCCTGGACCTTAGCTTTTGTTCAGATTCTGCCCCAGTTCCATAGTAGTAGTTCCAGGACAACATGACTCTTCTTCTGTCTTTGCAGCAAGAAGTTCTTCCTGAGCCAGGAGGAGGCAAATTCTTAACCCTTCAGGCTTAATGAATTAATTCTAATTACTTAGCTGGGTTCTGCAACCTGTATTATCAGTATTTGTAGGTGAGATTGCTTCCTTTTGACCAAAAGACCTATTTACATGTCAGTAATGACTATATAAGCTGGTTTTATTAAAATCCTTAACCAACCAGAAGATGCACTGGCTCTTGCATCTTGGAGGAACATTAAGAAACACTTGCAACTTCTCATTTTGATTATACCCAGCATTCATCAGGTATCATTCAGAAGTTGATCACAGCACAAGGAGTGATGGGACCAGATACTAAGGCCTGTCTTTCTAAGTTTGGAAAACAAATTAATCTCTGTGGTAGGGTGATACGTCTGCTTCTTCCTAAACGATTTGGAATAGATTGTGAAGTTTTTTGCATTTGCAGAGCCTCCCATGTTATTGAACAGCACCAAAGAACAATCTCCTGTATAATGAGGGGAGGGCAGGTATTACAGAAAGCATTCAAAAAGGTGATCAAGAGAAAGAGCACACCTGTTCCAGAAGGGAAAGCACCTCCCTGGACCTGCAGGAGAGCTTACTATAAGAAGTGAAAGAGAGAGCTATCGAAAAAAATGAAGCCACCAGACAAGGTATTTTGCTTTTTAATGTCACAGCTCTTATGGGTGTGTGTTTTTTGTGGGAACAGATGCCATATTTTATAACTTCAGCAGACAGAATCCAGGACATGATACACTTTTTCATTAATGTCTCTACCAACCACCTGCATAAGTCAATCACAATATCCTTTATAGACCATTTCTTAGTTTTACATTTCACTTCGAGAAGCCGCTGTTTTTTTTAATATGCTCTTCTGATGTAAGAAATATCCTGGCCCCAAAGGGAAAATTGAATCCCATTGTTACTGTAAAAGATACATGCCTTGCAGAATGTGAGTCTTTCAGAGAATAAAATAGAAAACTTTAAATCCATTTACTAGAAAGTAACTGGCCTACTTATTTCTGGTCTATCTACTATTAACGAATTGACCAACATGTTTAGGTGATGGCACTGGAATAGTTGCCTATCCAGTTTCCAGTCTGAAATTTCATAGTTGGCTGCTTCACATTATCAAGATTTTTTTTCACTGTGTTTGGGTTTAATAAGTTTGACTTTTGTTTACTGAATTTACTAACACTGAAAGCTAAAGCTTGCAAGGCCAAGAGGTCTTCCACATTCTTCTATAACTGATGCTAACCACTGCAAACAGCACCTTCTGGAATAGGACTGAGCATGCAGGTTTGCAGTATCTACTGCTGTACTCTGATTTAGCATTTGCTCCTCTAAAAAAGGAGAATTTTCATAGAGGTGATTTATCAATATTAAGGTTGAGGATTTCAGAGGATCTGAATCAGTGTTGCTCCACCACGAACTTACCTTTCACATATCGCATATCTAAAACTTGATGAAAAATGCAGTATGCAGTATCACTGCTAAACCCCTCATACCTTTCTTTTTTTTATTCAAGATGTTGCAGTTGAAAGTGAGATGTCACACATGGTCATCCAACAACAGAAAGAGGCCAGAGGTCAGCTGCATAGCAACTGAACTTTTCGAGGAACAGAAGACTGAGAGACCATGTCTTCCTCCTTTTATGCAAGGAATCATGAAGACAGCCTGAACTGAGAAAGTCCAGGAGAATAAGAGAAAGAGAATAAGGAAGAATAGGATGTGAACCCCTTTGACTGTCCATAGAGATTGCATACTCAGCATATCAAAACAGAACTGAAAAAAGAAGGGGAATAATAACAACAGAAAGAAATACTGCAGAAAAACATAAGAAAGAGAAAATAATTTCCTAGGATTGGTTGTTTGAAGAATGAAGACACTTAGCAAATACTTAGCCAAGTTGTCAATTTTCTTGTATTGTCCATGCCCCTGGTCAAGTGTGGTGAATATCAAATCTGAATTAGCAGAGAAGCAAAACACTTCTGTCCCCTGTAGAAGTGGTAGGGAGAAAAAAAACAAAGCAAAGGTGGAAAAAGGTTTTCTTTAAAACCAAGTTCCTGTTATCCAACAAAATATGCAAAAATACAATGCGTAACAGTCCTTTCTTCTGCAACGTGTGATATTGCGTATCTCGGCTCTTCTTTTTGAGGCTAAAAAGCTCTGAGAACCTTTTGGAGGAATCTGTACCCAAAGCCCTCCAAGCTCCTGTAACACTTTCTTATTGGCTTCTCTCATCAGAAACAAAAATACAAGCAACAGATTTCTTCTTTCTTTCCCACTATCATGGAAACATAGAAGTCTGTATTTTAAGACATTCAAGTTACTGTAATATATCTAGCTCTTTGCCCTTTAGGGAATGGTATCCATGTTCGCCTCCACGGTGTACTTTTGTGCCAATATGCCAGTCTGAAGTGGCACATGCCTGCCTGTTTACCATGTATCCAGCATAGTGTGGCCGGGCTTTCTTCAGGGACTAAAAGTAAGTCTTTCAAAATATCCAGAGCTTTCAATTCTTGATAACATCATTCACTTATATCTGTAGGAAAAGTAAGCACAGGCTCACTCTTTTTGTCTGAGTTATGTCAGAACTGTAAGAAAACTCAAAGAGGAATCACAGTTTTGCTACTAGTGAGTGAAGACTAGTTTTTCTCTGAAATCATTTCTTTATTTCCATTCACTGCTTGCCCTTCATATTATCCTCCTATCTTCTCTTGGAGAATTAAGGATGAACTAGAAGTAACCTATTGGCAAATGTTCATGTTTATGCCCAATGGTGAATCATAAGATTGAATTACAGGACAACACTGCATTATAGAAATAATAGTTTTTCATGCTTCTCAACTATTAAAATGCATTTTAATAATTTAGTCTATTAATAAGTGTCATCTCTGCAGTGCATTTCACTCTCTCGCTGTCTCTCTCACTCTACCTTTTACTCCAAAAAGGTTCTGCCTGTATGAGATACCTGATATCATGTCTCTTCTTCCTGCATTATGCTGTCTTATCCTCAGAGCCCTCTACTTGAATTATGAATTTGAATTTAAAAATTGCAAGCACTGAAATAAAGATTACTCAGATGAATTGTTTTTAATGCCTACTCATCCAGCTGTTCCATCTTAAAACTGTATGTAATTGTGTTCTGTAGACTTGAGGTAGAGTGGTCTCCTCACAGTTTCTTGGGCAGAGAGAAAACATTCAAAAGCCCTGCTGTGGGCTACCATCTCCAAAGTTGAAACCGAGGCCCTGGCTCTCAGAACAACTTTCCCCCTTCCTCTGAAGCACATTTTAAATAGATTTCTTTTGGAGGAATTCACAGCTCCTTTTCAAAGCACTATCACATTAGCCATTTGTAATTGGTTAGGTGCGGAAATACGAGCACGTCTCCAGTTTAAAGGTTGCTTTTCTCACTCAGGTTTCTTTCTGTCTATAGTGACTACCCAGCAATAGGAAACAGTTTGAGTGGAGGTTAAGTGATCCTTGCCCAGACCACTTCACTTATTGTACGTCTAAAGCCATAATGTTGGGTTGATGGAAAATACCTGCTTGGACTTACATTATGTTTTAAGACTTCATGATAAATTAACAGTTTTAAAGGTTACACATAATTTTTCTTCACATTGTCAAATTTAACAAATTAAGGTTTTCTTTTGCTGCTTCATGATCTGTTTGCATAGAAGTCTGTGACCCTACTGTTTATCCAAATATATAGTGCATATTGATTCTATGCAAATAATCAATCATTTTGTCTGGGTTTTTTTACAAGGAATTGCCAGAAAGCTGAAGCAAAAACATTCTTACAATAAACTCATTGGCACACAGTTAATTTTCTTCTGTTTGTACCATAAGTCATGCAGCACGCTTCTAGCAGTTGTAACAATGTTGAACTCTTTTAAAAAATTAATAAAAATGGAAGACTATGTAAAGATGACTGATTTTATTCTGTCATACCTAAAAATATGTGTAAATAATATAATCATGAGGAAGGGTGTGAATGTTGGCTACTATGAACGATACTATTCTTTCTTTAAAGTATTTTTACTCTTGCTTCACAAGCTTGGTATCTGATACTGGTGATGACTAGAAGTTTCAAACAATTCATGGTGAATAATGGATTTAATTAGTTTTAGCTCTGTTTCTGCATGTGATTTTGTCATGAACATCTTATAATTTTCTCAAATGTATTCATGAGATAATTTCTCTGAGTAAGTTTCAGTGTATATATTGTTCACAACTGCAAATATTTGAAATTCAACATCTAAGCTGTTTTAAAGAGCTTTGATTGGATGTATGAGTCATATAGTATTTTTCTGTTCCAGGACTGGTTTAAAGAAACTTATAAATTTTTATGACTAGTCACATTTACAAGTTCAAAACTTGCTGTGTTCTTATTTTCTAAGATTCATTTTAAAAGGTCCTTTTCTGTGAACTATTCTGCCATTTGACTCCTTTGTCTGAATAGGCACACAGAATTATACTCAAAGTGAGTCCAAATACAGCCACAGTAGAGTCAGCATTTTTTCAAGTAAATATTTCTGGAAATTCTACTCAGGTAGATATATGTCTCATCAACTGGCCATTTCAATGTGCTTTGACATACTTTGAAGTGACTTTATGACAAGTATTTAGATCTTGAAAACTTGGGGAATGAGAGAGGGTAGAAAAGTTATTTACAATTCTTAGGTATTTTATGCTGTGGTTAAGGAAGGCATTTGGTGTTCCTTAGTGTCTGAGTTTATAAAATCAACACTGAATACCAGCTCAAAATATCTGGATGCAACTATATACTCATTTTTCCATCCACAGTCTACCTACTCTGATACCACTAAAGGAACTAGCCCTTGAACTAATACTTGATTCTAGGGTAGGGTTAAGAGTTATATAAGTTTCTCTTGCTCTTAAGTTCTGTAACTAAATCAAAAGTGTATTTCTGACAAACGAGTAATTATATGTAGTGATTAAAAATTAAAGCTCTGAGCCACTAATACCCCAAGGCAGCTGTTCTGTTTTGCTGATACATCATACTGAATTAAGTTGGTCACTTTTGGCCTGCTTACCTAATTCACATACTCCCTAATGGAATGAAATACTTTATTACATTTTGGTTGACCTGCCCTTTACCTCTAATAATTTATGGAAGAGATGGAAACAAACAAAATCTATTGATTATATACTCCACACTTTTGTAGGAGATAGTATAATTTTTAAAAGAAATTTATGCATGAGAATATGTTCATTAGAATAGACTCTTACCCTTGAAGTCATTAGGGTCACATCCAGAGTGGCCTTTAATACCATGTACTTTAACCATAAGTAATTTAATTTATAAAAAAGATTTCAGTGGGACTAATTCAAAATTCAGAATATGCTTAAATTCTTTGTAGACTTGAAACATGTAAGAACTGCAAATACTGTTTTCCACTATGACTCTTCCTGCTCTGTAGTAGCTAAATACACGCATATACTAATCTAACCAGAGGAAATTGTATATATTTTACAGCAAGCTTTAAATGTTCTGTGAAGTTCATTCAACCCAATGCAATATTCTGTAACATTGCTACATCAGAAACATTTATTCTTACATCTTAATTGCCGGTGATTGTAAAGACTCTTCAAGTAGCATTGCTAAGGCTACTGTTATCAGCAAGAGAACTAGTAAAGTGGTATCTTAAATAAGTTCAGACAGGTTTACTGAAGTTGGTATATTTTAACCTCCATTTTCATTCACTTCTATAGTCTCAGGTAGAAATTCGAACTGTGTTTCCAAAACATATAGCAAATACTGCTGTCAGTTATATTTTCTCATTTCAGAGTAACAACTTTCTGAAGGGTTATTCTGGAACAGCAGGAAGGTAACTGAGGGCACAGCATGGCCAGAGTTTCCATAAACTGCTACCCCTCTCATATTTGTGTATCTTAATTGCCTGTTTTTTCATTTCAAGTAGTTAGCAGATGCTCCTCCTGGCAACCTTACACAAAAGTATGAAGCTGTTCCCAGCAAAAAAATTATTGTCTCTAATATGCAATAGAGACAATTATATGCATGTTATTTTTCCAGAGCTATTCCACCACTTAGACCAGGTAATGCGCTGACAACAAACACTATCTTTAGAACAAGATGAACCTTTATATTTTGCCCTTTGTAGAGATGTGCTTAAAAAAACCAGCAACACTATCTAGCAACCAAAAAGAGTAGTTATAGCTTTCTCCATCTCTAACTACATAAATTCATTTAACAAAATAAACACAAGGATATCCCTTATGTTTTATCATGGCTTGTTCTTCTGCCTTTTTTTCACGCAGAGGGACAACCATACCTTACATAGGATCCCAGCAGGAAAAACCCTAGAAATTCCTGGAAGCCCTGCCATCTGTTGGAGCATAGCAGAATGGGACCTCTCAGATATGTAGGAGGTTTTGGTCCATCACCTCTTCTACACCTTTTGTAAAGAACAGAAGATAACACACAGCCCTCCATTTGAGTGTTGGGTAAGCCCCTTTAACATAATTCTTACACAAGGATGTTGCTGGCTTACCTGAGACCCTCTGAGATCACCACTTTGTGATCATCCTTATTTTATTATATTAAGTAAAAATGAAGTAGCGAAGATGTAGCAAATTAACTGGCACCAAATGAACACAGGTTTTGCAATTTTTTTTTTTCATATATAAGCTTCATATCCTCTGACAATGTCTAAAGATCATGGTTATTTATCAGTATACAAACTTGGTAGCACAAAAGGAAGATAAAGGTTATTTCCTCAGCAAATGGCTATGCAGCAATAGTAGATCCCTGACAATCCTTTAACAAATTGAACAGTTTTATCCAATATTCCTGGCCTTCTACAAAAAATACCCTGTGTCTGCTTCCTTTCCTCCCTCTTTAAAGACAAAGGTGCAGCAGATAGAAGAGGCACAATTAAATGACATAAAAGTATTTCCTGTGCAGTCCCTTTGCACTGCTATAAACAGTTTAGCAGAGATATCAAGATAACCACTCTCTCTTTCAGTCTATAGAGAGAGATAAGGCATATTTGTTATGAAGGAACATAGAGATTAAAAATAATCTGGCAAACAGCATGGTGAAATAAGAGCAGAAAGGTCACACTAGACAGCATCTGGGTGGATTGTGACAAGGAAGAAATGGAGATGAATGACTAGCCTTAGATTAAAGATTCTCAGAACTGTCTTACAGTAGAGTAATCATCGTTGCAAAGGTGATTAAAATAGCACACTTAGTCATGTTGTATCCACTAATCTGGAGATAGAACGTTATTATGCAGCGCTTATTCACGTATGTAGTGCATGAAGGCAGAATTTTAAAATGGTACGTCCCATTCGGCTTGTGAGTCAAGCAAAGATTATGGAACACCCATTTAATTGCCTCTGTAATGCCACAGCTGCAGTATGTGTGTTTCTGCATTCAAAGAGCAGAAGCCACTTTCCTAGCTATTTTAGCTCATTTTACCTTCATTCTCTTCACTTCTCTGCTAAATCAGCTGCCCAAGGCCTACATTGAAAAGTGGCTTTCTGCAGTCTTCCAGAGGAAGGTGTCTCCTGCACCAAGCTGGTCTGCAGTAAATCCAACATTTCTTCAAGAAAGGGTAAAACTTCCATACCCTGGCTGAAGGAGACATTGCTGACATTCTTTACAGACCGAGAGAGACCAATCTGCTCATGAAATCTTCCTAAATTATTTTCATCAAATTTTACTTAACAGTTATGCTATCTAATCTACCCAACCATCTCTTATAATTCGTAGAACTAATTCCTCTGATTCTTAATCAGCTGCATCATCTGAAAATTCCTGCATGAGGTCTGTACGCTGGAAACTTTAGACTACCATACTGTTGCATTAGTTGTGTTTATCTTTTTTTCACATCAGTTTTAGAAAGAGATTCTTCATTTGTGATAGTTCCTGACCTGAGGGGATTCTAGCCTGCTTGTTCTCTTTGTAAAGGCAAGGTGACCCTGAACATCCTGCAGCCTCCAAGAAACCTAAGAAAATAGTTAAGTATTAAAAGAGATCTTGTCCAAATGTCTCCAAGGTGAATAAATTATCCCACATGCACCTTTTTAGTCCTCTTTATGCTCACATTCTATTTTGCACACAGAGACTGATTAAGGAAGTTATTCATTTAAGTGAAAATATTACCACCATAAGTAACTTATTTAGAATCTGAGGATGCGAATGTAAAACATAGTGAGACTATCTTATCTTTGATACTTTAAATTTGTGAATTGAGAATTATTTCAAAAAATAATTGACATAATTACTGCAAAAAAATCTATTAAAATAAAATAATTAAACAGAAAATTATATGCATTCTCCTAAGCTCAATACTTCTGTTTCTTGATTAATCAAGGTAATAGTTAAACATGGAACATAATTTTAAAGGGAGCTGCAGTCCGTGATGTAGATGGCTTTGTGACGCCTTAACCTCTGGGCTATTTACAAGAAATAGTGTAACTTACTTGGCAAGAAGCAATAGAGTTGCACCATTGCACTCTGCTTGCTTTAATTTGCTCTGTCAAGAAGTTGTGTACGTCGGACAAGGCACACCCCCACTCTGGTGTGACTATGATGCTGCTAGTCACCAACCTGCTGTGTGCTGAGTTGTGCTGCATAGCCATAACTGAAAAGGCTCCTTGGATAAACATGTAAAAATAAGCAATTATAAAATATTTTCTTCTTTCATACATTATTCTGAGTGACATTACCTTTTCCTCTTCCAAGTCTCCTTTTTTCCTCACACAGAGGAAATTCTGGTGTGGTGCCTGGGAAAATGATTTGTCAGGTGTCATCACTCTCAAATTCCCTGTGATACCCACAACACTTTTCAAGATTATCTTGCATAATTTCACTAATAAGGGGTATCTGCCTGCAGAAAACAGCTTTAAAAATTAGTCCAAAGTCTGTATTTTTATATTATGTTTCAAGCAGTCTTTTCATTGATCTAGTTTGGACTATAGGTACTGATTAAGTTCAAATTCAAATAATTTATGGTACAGACTCAGATATCATGTCATTTTGACAGAAGACATAAAATTATTACTGATATTTGCTAGCCCAGAGATGTCAGCCCACTGTAGGGAGTTATGCCAAGCTGCTTTCCTCAACTGATAACATCCAGAGTAAATAGGCAAGCTCTTCTTCCTCCTCTTCATCTGTGGAATGTATTCAACTCAAACAAGAGATTGGCCTCTTCCCAGGGGATTCAGAACTTTATATCCCTAGAAGCTAATATTCTTCTCTGTTCTGCAGCAGTATCATGAATATTATTCAAGAGTCAAGATACTGTCTGTTCTGCCAGAGAAAAGAAGGCTTTTGCCAGATCTTAATCATGAACCATATAACCTAATAGTCTATGTTTAGAAATGTCTTTTCCAGATGGTGCACATTTCCTTTTCTCATCTTAGGATTTCTTCTACTCAGTTGGACTGTTTATGTTATTCCTTCCTGTTTTTCCCTCCATTTCTCTTCAAATAAGAGTCAGAATTAGTCAATACAGTAAAAACTCAAAATTATTATCAAAGTAAAAGTCTCTCATTTGCAATAGGTAGTCTCCCTCCGGGTAAAAATCAGTGTTTTTAGATACCATAGTGCCATTTTTCACAGATGACTCCAAAAATATATCTGAAATTATTGTATAAGTACTCTGAATGTTCTGTCATTTCCTTTTATCTGAGGTGGCAGTAATTTTGATGGATTCACATTGCAAGGTTACATTTTAGACTTCCTTGCACTGGTAGAAAACAGTAAACTTTTGAAAATGAGAAGTTTGAAAGACATTGTTCCTTAGAGGCTGGCCCAGCAGGAAAAGAAATCATCAATCACTATCGCATAATTGTAGGAGCATGCAAGAAAAGAAAAAAAGTGCAATAAAACTTTGATCTTACCAACAGTGTTCATTAGAAAGGAAGGAGAGAACATTTTTAAATTGGTTTTAATGAGGAATCATACCATTCTTTCTTTCAGGGGTGTAGAATTTCATCTGGGAAAAAATGACCAAGAAGCAGTGAAATGACCTTAAATACTGCCAGGTATAGGGTGTGGTACATGTGGGTTTTTTCTCTTGGATGAGATAACCCACCTCAGACTTTTAAAGGTGCACTTGATTGCATGGTAGCAATGCTGTGACGCTGTGAGAGCCTTTCTTTATTGCCATCTCTTTGCCAAAGGGAAAGTGCTGTTGCACAGGAGCACAGCCCAAATAGCTTTACTTTAGCTGTCACTCTAGAAACTGCAGGAAGAACGGTGCCATGCTGAACATCTGAGAAATATGAGTGACAAGGAAAAATAGACATAAAGATAAGAAAAACAATTATTACAGGAGAATTGGCAATAGAAATAAACATGAAGTCCAACACAACATCCTTAGTAAAACCTTCATCTATTCCAATGCTTAGGCATTGTCACTGTATAACTCGATGCTGTCATGATAACAATGGTAACAGAAAGGAATCATGGTAGCCTTAAGTTATCACAGTTCTTCTAAATCTTTGGACAGAGAATCACCAAGGCATCATAGGTGGGAGTTTTCTCTCTCTCCCTCTCCTGCTGTCCAGCCAGTCTGATCTCAGAGGACTAAGATCATGGGGAAGCGTTAACATATGGTGAAGGCTGATGTTAGTGATGCTTGTGTGCTCTCATATTACTCTCCTCCTAAACCCCTTTCCTGGAATATGGGCTCCCAGGGTTTTCACTCATTCTCTTCTAGGGCTTTACAACCAGCCTGCAGTATTATCTGCTTCAGCGTTCATGAGGGAGGGAGGAGTGTTGCAGGCTGTGGGGAACAATGTGTATCAGGCATTTTACATCTCATCTGTAGGGTAACTATTGAGATAGCATCTCCCCAGCTTTCAGGAAAAACTACTGTATTAAGAGGTGAAAGAGCAACAGCAGATGAACAGTATTGGACCAGGGAGTACTGTACAGAACCAAGTACGAGATTCATGTTGTGGTGAACATGATGCTACAGTAATAGCAGTGCTAATAATTCTGGTACAGTTTAGTACTGCATCCTTTCAAAATCTCAGTGTTGTGAGTTGTGTAGTATGGTAATATATGGTGATACTATGTCTACACTAGTGAGGATACTTTTTTTTGAGTAGCAAGGAGGAGTGAACTCCTTTCAGGTCATACACGCACATTCACATTTTCATGCAGCTAGATAAGCTGAGGAATTAGAAGCATCATACAGAGTCTGTTCTTTCTTTTTGGATCTGACATCCTTCAAAGCTGACACAAGCTGTTAATACCAAGTTGTTAATACTGCCATTTGATGACTCCGGAGTGGACTATGTGAAATGTGTTTCATGGCTGCCATTCTAGCTTCTATATTTGTAACAAATTGTCACTGTTGTTGGTTAAAAACTATGTGTACTTGAAGGCAAAATTATTCACATGTCTGTAGAGCTGATGCTTCCAAAAATGGTTTGAAGAGTGCTGGCAGGGCTGTGGGGAAGTTTGCAATGGGAAATTATATACTTATCCGGTGGAGGAATGTGAGCTTGAAAGAAAGAGCAAAATGACCAAAAAAGGTTTGAAGAAGTATATAGGCAGTTGGAAGCAGTTAGAAGAGAAAATCTGAGTTAAGTGTGAACACGAACAAAAAAAGAAAATATAATAATAAACTGAATAATAATTACTATAGGGAAAATTAGAAAGAACAATTCACAGGACAATGAATAATGAATAGGTTCAAAAGGGGAAAATCTCAAAATTACTATATATTTAATTGCTATTTACACCCCTGAGAGAGATGGTTTTTAACTATTTTTTTTTTTTCCTCTAAGCTAGTTACTGACAGATATTGTATACCTAGAGAGCTGGATTGTCTTTTTTGCATTTTTATTTTATGTGGCAAAATACCTTTAAGTATATGTTAACTACTAAAGGTAGGTTTTTCACTTTCCACTTATCCAATTAATATTTGACAACCAAAAATTATTTTAAAAAAGGTATCTTTCTGGCCACAAAAGCCTGTTTACATGTTTTTGAAGCTATTGATTAGGTGATAGTGATAAAGTGACAGCTGGTGATAATATCCTAGTATGGGACATTACTTTTTCCATTATTATAGATCAAGTTTCATATTATAAAAACCATTTTCATATGTACACAAACTTACACTTAAAATCAGCAATAATTTATTTAGGGGCTATCCAGCAAGATTTTTTTTTTTTTAATGGACTAATTTAGCCAAGTTTCAACTTTTGCAGACATTTCTCCTCCTCCCATTAGCAATTATGATGTTATAAGCTGGTATCTCTTGAAGAGTGCCTTTAAGAACAATTACATAACATTCTGGACAGATATTGATACATTAAGGGTTTTTTCCATGATGACTCTTGAAATGTTTACTGAATAAAATTCCTGAATCTACAATCAAATTCCACTAATTCCCTCATTCTTTTCTGTCTAGCTAGCAATATTTTCAAATTATTTCAAAACAGATTTAAAGCATTATTTCAAAATGATGTTAAACAGCAGGTGGGAACTTCAGTGATTAACAGTGCAATTCATCTGAATAGGTTGCTCTGAACAGATTAGCAGTCATGATGACTGATGACTTTGGAAAGCATGGAAGATCAGTAGAACCTTCATGCATCAGGAAGAGATTGGAGGTGATACCAGGTATTACTTCTACAGGATATTTTTCTGAAGTGGCTTCAGCTGGTGTGACAAGACTCTTTTCTTGTCACTTCAGAACACAGAAGGCTGAACACAGAACATAGGCCTGGCTATATGACCTAGATGAAGCTGTAGCTTGAACTTTGATAGGAGTACATTTTGTGTCTTCTTAAGTGTGAAAAGTGTTTAGCCACTGCCATCTGGAAACATGCTTCTTTTCCAGTTGTATCAGCCTATAGTCAGCCATTCTTATATTGGTAAATCAACCACTGAAGTTGTTTTAATAAGGGCAAGTACTCTAATAAGTCAAAACATGTCTGCACTGGCCATAAAACTTGCATAAAAAAAGATTAATTACAGGGTGTAGTCCTTAAATTATATAGTCTTACATAGCTAATATTTGCCCTCTCCCCACTGGGCAAAAGACACTGTAAGTTTCAGCTGATGAGGTATGATTGATCCATTAACATTAATAAATATCTGAAAAGGTCCACTGTACTGTGACATTTTGAAATTTCACTCTACTCCACACAATGAAAAATGAAACTTGCCTGATGCAGATGTTAATGGTGCTATAATTCCAGACCTTATTCTGAAAGATCCACCTTATCTCATGCTTCCCTGTTTCACAAAAATTTTTGCTGTTTGTATGCTGAAACATGTTACTTATAACCAAATTAAAGAGTGATACTCATTTTGTATAGTAAATGTTTGTAGTGTTCACACATCAGAAAGGTGTTTACACAGAGGTGATGGTTGGGGACCAAATTTACTCTTTCAGAATGCTCTCAATGGGCTGCAAAGCTGTTTCTTCAGGTGTCCTCTTGGAATTTGGGGTCCTGACCAAATAAACTGTGTGCTTTATCTGTAAAGCAGATTTTGTGTTGTAAATTATTAATGTGGTGTAGGAAGTTATTACACACTATGGTATCTACTTTGATTTTGTTAGTAAAACACATTATTAGGGAAATAGATAGGAAACAATGCCATTTTTCAGTTAAATGCAATTCTAGAGTAATAAAAGTATAGCTTTCATGTATAACAACATAATAGACTGAAAAACTGAAGTAACTTGGTCAATGTGCAAGATGAATGCGTATTTGTACAACTGTGGACGACAACAATTTGTAGGGGACACCATCACAGTTCTTGTGGAGATTCTTAACGTGGAGAGGGTCTGTCTGCCCCATGTAACTAGAATGACAAGGCTTTCAGTGGCCTGTGTTCAAGACAGGGTTAGATAGGTCGATGCACTTGGGATTGTCAATCACTGTTCTTCAGTGAGCTCCCCTATTCTGCATCTCTTCTGCATCTTATCCAGCATCCACTCCTGAATATACCTTTTTCTGTCCAGTCTTTCTTTTCTTGACTGTTTCTGGCACTTTTCTAGTTCTTCTGCCTCGTTCTTCTCTTTTAATATAAGTTGTCTTTTCTGCTGTTGTTCAGCTACTGGCTTGGAGGCATAGCTGGGTTTTGTTAAATTCTGCTCCTTCATTCCCTTTCTCATCCCTTAGAGCTGTAGTGAGGTATTAACTACTGATATCATTTTTTTCCCCCTCATGTTGTGCTGTGATTGGTGTTAAAAAAAGAAACATTTTTTATTCCCTTTCTGTAGTGTATTTTCCAGGAAGAAGTGTAAGATTTTAAAGGTTGGGGTTTTTTTTCATTCTAGTGTGTTTTCCCTACAATGCAGTCTAACAATAGCTTTTAAATGATTGCCACACGTCTTCCTAAGCAGAGAAAAGGATTCAAAAGTAGTAAGACTAGTAACTTCATTTTAACCCACTCAAGACAGGCTGTCCTTACACTGAAGAGAGTGCCTGCCACCATACCTCCAGAATTAAATTATGCCCTTAATCAAAATAGAGCAAAAATCAGAAAGATGAACAGCATTTGTACTGTGTCTTCTGCACAATAATGATCATGGGATGCACCATCAGAAAATTACTCTATTAATTCCTATGAGTCCTTTCCAGCTCTTCCCTCAAAGTTCCTGAGAACCCTCAGTGTCCTGAGAACAAGGATTTAGCAAATGGCATAAAACTTGAGGGTGACCAATGAGTGTTAAACAACATTTTCCTGCTTTTTGTAGGCAAGAATAATAACATAGAGGATCAGGTCAGCAGGGAACACATATGCATGAGTAGTGTTAAAAAGAGATCTAGTTCAACAAGATATATTTAACCTCTTCTTCAGCCCAAAACTGCCAAAGATAAGCTGTCATTATCAGATTCTTCTGAACTGGGGGGGAAATACATTACACTCTTTCCTTCTAAAAACACATGAGTAAGATATAAGTTACCATATTACTAATTGATTTTCTATGAACAAGATAAGAGATACGTGAAGTTTCTTCATTTCTCCAGCAGTCTGCTGCCATTGATACCAGATGCAGTTCATAAACAGGACAAGAAAATGTATCCTCCAGGCTGACGTCTTATACAGGGGATAAAGGACTCAAAGGGTCCTTGAAAAACTTTTCTCTTTGAGATGCAGAATGATTAATTCCAGGAAGATACCATGCGAGCTAAATGTTTAAACTAGACCCTGACCAGCATCTTGATCCCATGTGAGTGCCAAAACAATGTGTTTCTGCATATTTCCTCTATTTAAAGGGTCTAGACAATTTCTGTCTTCTGTCAGAATATCACTGAGCAGCTGCAGCACATTATATCCCTGCAGACAATAAATTTGCTTTTGCACATGATATAGTTTAAAAATGCATGAAAGGTCTTGTTAATTTGTACTCACCAGAAAAAGATGAAGTTCTGTCATGGGAACTTAATTTGGCAAGATATAGCCTGGATCCATTGGAAAACATGGTGGGTTATTTTTTATTTCATTTATCTATTTTTCAACAGCTTTTTTAACACTCTTGACATCTGCAAGGTTAGAGGAATTTGCTAGCTATCATGGCAGCTGCTCTTTTGAAAAAAATTAACTTCCCCTAGAATCCTTTTGATAAGGCAGGCTCTATCATATTTGTCTTATCAACTTATTTGCGATTTATATTTCTGAGACCACCTATTCATAAAGCAGAATATAAATACACATTTCAGGTCAATCTACAGTTAATTTACAATTTGAATAAGAGAGGTTTCTAAAACAACCTAGATTTGTATTTCTTAGTTATGTTTTATCTCCTATTATTATGAGAACTTTAGATTATTATTTCTCAGTCATTATATAGGGCTTAGTCCGGATATAGAAAAAGGCTATAGGGCAGTATCACTTCTTCCTTCTCTGAGAATTTGGATTAAATTGATGACAGCAGCGGTGGACATACAGTTAGCATGTCTCTGACATATTCATCTTCCTGAAGGATCTCTATTCATACTATACAAAACAGTATTAATTAGATCTGGCTTCTAGGTCAGCTGCTTAGTTTGGCTGAACAGTGTTTCCATACCTGTTCGAGAAGGATTGAAATACACTGTGACGGGCAGCATACAGAGAGGACACCTGAAGAAGAAATGGACATTACATATTCGCATACTTTCAGGTTCCACTCACCTTATCTGTTTTGGGTGGGAGGGAAAGGGATTCTGGCCAGAGTGTTAATAAGGTCAAAAGAGGTCCACAAGTTGGCGGAAAGAAAAGAGCTGACATTGGATATACCATGGCTGTCCTTTAGTGGCCTGGCTTTAAAGATAGGCATGAATTCAGAGGGGAGGGCTAATAAGGATACACAAGGCTGTTAAAAGGAAGTCCTGGAGTATGAAACTTTGGTTTCTCCCTTAACTCTGATTTAACACTGCAGAAGCAACCTCCATTTTCACAAGACAGTGATGAAGCTGAGGAAAGTCTACCTATGTAGTATGCAGCCAAGCCTCTTCATCTCTTTGTTTGAACTTTTCTTTTATAACCCCAGCTCCAAAGCAAAGTGAAGTAGTAATATCTGTAGCAATTATTTACTTATCATGGTTTATATATCCTGGCACACATTTAAGTGTTATTTACAAGTGAATGTTTGTGGAAAAAACATTTATAATCCTTGCTATAATAATATTATACACCATTTATATTGTTTTTAAAAGAAAGATTAAAATAATTTAACCTCAAGTGTACAGTTTAATTTCATTTTATGTACAAGAAAATCTTATTATCTCTAAAAGTTCAGGACAGCAGCAAATTTGTGGCCTTATGTTAATTTTCTCCTGGTATATTTCTTGGACATCTTTTTCTTTTGTCTTAATATATGGCCATGGTAAGTTCAAGGGCATTAATATTTATTTCTGACTGTGTTAAATTGCCAAGTGGAAATATGAGGATCAGAAGCAGTTATGAGATAGGAAATAGTCAAGCAAATCAGAAAAGGAGGGAGAAGTAGTAAATTTTGAATTACAGATAGGGGATTAAAATAAGTAGTGAGGAAAAAAAGTCACCATTTTTACTGCTCTGTTTTCTTGCTTGACTAATAGTCTGAATGCGCTATAGCATTAGGAAAAAAACTAAGCAGCTGGAGGACTTAAGGGCATTGGAGTCTTTGATATATCTGTCTTCTGTCATTACTTACAAAACATGGAGGTAGCAGAAGTTTTCAAATCCTATTCAGCAAGCACTAATGGGAGACCTAACTATTTTAAAGCACTTTGTACCTATTGTATTAGAGTCTTTCTGCACTATTGCTACTTGGCTTTCTCAGGCTATCTGATGTTGGGACTCTCTCGATAGATAACAGGCTGAAGACAGCTGAAAGTAGATATTTCTCTTGGCTGGACCCTCTGATGGCTTACGTGGTCTCAGGGAAATGGTTGATGTATTGCAGGTCAGACCCAAAATATTCAACACACATCATGGTTCTGTGGTAACTGCCAGGCGAAATCCTGGTCCAGCTTCTCATGCAGTGCCTATGGAAATATACTGGTACACTGAGAATCGTTACTTTGTCTTTGGTGCTTAGTGATTCGCGCTGAGCCCTTTGACAAGGAACTTGCCCTTGGAAACAGGATTTCTGTGTTTGCTCCATTAGCTGTAATGCGCTAGAACACGAAACAGAGTTAAAGATGTGCCTCTTCTCAAAGACGTAAAACACCAGGATCTTGAGCCATGGCTGTTCAGAAGCACAGAACTTCTGCACCGAAGACTTTGCCTGGAGCTGGAATTACCAACTGTCAGGTTTTGCATATGTCTACATTTAAATAAATGGGGTAAGAGATAGGATGAAGGGGTTCATAGAACGGAAGAGAACACATAGTTCTCTAAGCAGAGCAGGCCAGATACGGATTGAGGCAGATTGTGATAGTAGTGTGACGACTACTTGAAGAGATAGTTGAAATAGTTAAAACAACCTAACTCAGGACAAAACAGACCAGTGCAGGACACAATTTTACACAGGGTGATAATTATCACTTTGTTTTATGAAAATCTTCGATGTGTAGAGAAGACATGCATTTTGATAGAAAAGACTCCATTTGCCAAAAGGCTTACTTTTAACTTTTCAGATGAAAAAACTTGTATAAGCCTCACATAATCCAATATATACATTTAATTTTTGTGCATAGCAGCCTTTCAAGCATTGTTAAAACTTCACAATTCAGTATAATTGGAGAAGCCAGTATAATTCAGGAGAAGCCAGCAAAAGCATTTCCACAACAACTTCAAAAGCCTCTCTTAAATCTGGAGGAACTGGCTATCAAAGAGTGTCAGCCAAAGCACTAACATAATACGGTCAATTCGAATCATGGTCCAAATAGAAAATAATTTCTAGTTTCTAGTTTCACTTTAGAGCACTTTAAAATAGCTCCTCCTTCCTCACAGTGGATGTACTATCTGATTAGCAGAAAGCTGTTAAGAGTACAGTTCTTTATTCCAGGTATTAATGAAATAGTATGAAAATTTTCAGCACTAAGTCTCACTGTTGTGGGTTTTTTTATAATTCAATATGGGCATCATCGAAAGCCCATGGCAACAGGAAGGAAAAGTAATGATATCTTCCTGAAACCCATCAGCTCATTATGGAATTAGTCTCCCTGGAGATGACATCTGAACCCCTTTCTACTGAGTTTTCTATTGCAAGCATGAAGTGAGGGTGATAATAAATATAGCTGTTAAAGAAATTGGTCTGCTTTATTAAATGCAGGTTTGTTTGCTTTTAATTAGAAAAGCTTTTCTGAAGAAAAAAGGTCTGTTTATTCTTTGTACATCATCCATTTTAGTATAAATTAGTCTCTGTTAGCCTGGTCTGCCTAGTTTCTTAACTAACTCTTTACCTGCCAGCAGTTGAATGCTTCTTTTCAAAGACATTCCTTATTGCTGAAATTTCTGTAAGACTGCATGGCAGTGTATATTTCATTATGAAAGGCTGCCACGCCTGAACCTGGAGCTAACAGCTGAAACTACTGAAGTCCTTTCCAGTGACATTCTGCCCAGTATGTGCCCTGGAACTCTTTGGAATTAGGAAAAGACCCGCTGAGATATTACTGTTATTCTAAATCCATAAAAATCATAGTTCTTAAAAATCAATATTAAATAGGAAAAAAAATCTGGTTAGGAACTGAACTAACTGTCAAATAAAGAAGAATTCTTCTGAATGCTTTATTAACTTTTCTTCTTACTTGTTAGGTTATTGTTTTCCTGTTTTGAGACAGTCCTCCCTTCCCCTCAATGTGCTAGGACTGCAGGGCTTAGTTATCCCTTCCTCTTCCTCTCCTCCCCCAGCAACAGAACTTTTCATTTATGCTTTCTTTCTTTGAAAAAGCTAAAGCAACATTTGTGTTCTCCTCATGATTTATCCGTAATCCCCTGAAGTTCAAGGAAAACTTGGGCAGAGTATTTTTCAGAATATATGGGTAATAAAATGTGCCTCAGAAGAACTCCTCGGGTTCCTAATTTAAAATTGTTGCTTCGCTCTTTCTGCTGTTGTGGACAAGACCCTAAATAACATTTTAATGTTGATCACTGACTCCTGATCTAGCAAAACAAGATTCTCTTGAGAACCTATTAACAGCATGCAGTTACCTGGAAGAATTACTACTGGGCAATATGGACACCTCCTCACCTGTAGGGATTAAGCACTTGACAACTGCAGGCTCATTCATCTTTAAACTGAGAAACCTGGGCTTGAGGTTGATGCTAAATCTTCTTCATGATAAGGCAACAGAAGTAATTATCAGTGGGCCATGGGAGCAACGGTCAGCTTTTTTGTTTTAATGGTATGTGCATGGTTTCAGGTAAAAGCAAACAGTAGCTTGGAGATTTTAATTTGTTCGAAAATGTTACCAAACTAAAGTCACTGATCTTATATTTTTAGAATGCTGTTGCTCAATTTAAGTTATTTTAGAGGACCCTTGCTTTTGGTATGTCCTGACCAGGTATGAACAAGTGTCATTAAAATAGAGTGAATTAGAACTTACTGACCATCCTTTTAAAAGTCGTAAATTGATTAAACTAAGCTGATTAGAATTTGGTCCAAGAGGGAGGAATTTATGGTCACTGGCTTCTCCATAGATGTTGGTGAAGGGGGACTTGGCCTTCTGTTCTAGTGGGATGGGAGGTGGATCACTTAGGCATTTAAATCACTGTCTTCCCCAAAAATATTGCTGGTTTCATGTCACCGTTTTGTAAGAATAAGTATTTCCTATAGTAAAGAGAGAGAATGTGTCATAAATTTAGAACTCGGCTATGGCAAAAACCAAAGACCAAAACTAGATTGATTTGAACTAAGCGTGCCACGTACCACTGTTGGCAGCACAGATGTGCTCTGTAGGGATGATAACCCGGACTTCACACGGTCAGAGTGCTTGCTGGGGAACTCTTTAATGATTTCAGGTCTGCAAAGTGCTCAGCAATTTCCCAAGTACTTGTGGCTCCCACTGGCTTGCTTTGGGTCACCACATTCAGAGTCATAAACCCAGAGAGAGATACTGTGCCCCTGCTGAAACTGAGACTGTGAAAGACAAATAATAAGAAAAAGTCATTGCTAGATTGTGGAGAGGAACTGATAATGCTTTCTACCGTTGGAAATTATCTAGCTTGCTTTATATTTAGTATGCATCCTAGTGTTTTGACTGCTTCACTTTAATGGGATGTATTTGGGATATAAAGGGCATTGGTTACTCCCGATGCATTTAGAAGTGTAAATGACAGATGTTTCTGATTATATGTAGGTTATCATTGATTACTATATTCACTGAAGGGACAAGTAGTAATACTTTACATACAGTAGTTTACAAAATACAGTCATTGTGACATGCTAGTGCACACATCAGAAATAACTTATAGCATCCTTTAAATTTGCGTTTCACATAACTTGTTGATTTGTGCCACTGGATGCATTGATTTTTTTCAGCTTGATTTTTAAGGTATTTGTGGCCATTGGCTAAATTAGTATTTCTTCTGAACAGCTCTTCTTTTCTAGAATTTGAATTTTATTTCACAAAACCAATAGCCCTAAAATCTGTGTGGGAAAAAAATAATACGTGAAATAGAAGCAAAATGATGCAGCAAGTCTACCTATGTTTTCACAGAGAACTTAAAAGTCCCAAGTTGGATTTTAAGGTATGAGAGTTATGAATAGCTGTCAAATGAAGAAAAAGGGAAGTAAAGGAGTACGATGTGACTGTTACAAATCTTATCCTGAACAGGAGCTCATTTCAATACAGGTATTTGGAATTTGGATTTACTTCTGCTTTTTACTGTCACTCAAAAGGAATGAAGTCCAGCAAACCACCTAAGCCTTACCAGGGAAAAGGTAGACCAGTGCTAGTTGGCAGAGGCCAGAGAACAGGCATGAACATAATTTAAGAGTACGTTCTACTGAAAGTATCATTTCTTTTTTTTTTCCTCATAGACAGAGACTGGAAGAGTCAAGGTATTTTCCCCAAATTTCTTTACTGCCCTGAAAGTATTTTGAATTATACCCACTGGTAGAATTATCACAGTAAATTTGATATGAAATCTATGCATTACTGAAATGAGAAAAAAAATAAAGTGAGTTATCTATTCAGAGAGGAGCATTTGGCCTTTAATAATATATTCTGACATATCCAGGACTTGGCTAAAGGTCATCGGCAAAGGCAAATCCTTTGGATTTGTGGGGTTTGTCATGTTCAATGCGAAGAGTTTTCATTCTGTAACAGACCTGGACATGGTCCCTGCTTAGATCCAAATACCCCTACTGCCATTTGGGCATGAGTCCTTGAGGCATACCTGCCTTAATGCCTCAGGTCAAGTAATGCATTCAGCAGAATTTTCACAAGATGAAGTGTGCTGATTAGAAATGTGCTGTAGCCATTCTGAAGGGTGATGTATAGTGAAAGAATAACATCTTAAATTAGTTACATTAATTTCTGGTAATTCTGGTAATTATCATGTGATTGTTTAATGTGGCAAATATTTTGTCATTTAACTAGGGTAGTTGCTATTGCGTAATACAGTTTGCTTCAGATTTTGTATAACTTACTTATAGGCAAACCTTCACGTGTTCAGATAGAAACTATAATACAATAAAATAAATATATTGTATAATGCTCACATCTAATCACAAGTATTACAAGGAAGAGCAATTTGAGGATAATATGATTGCTGATTGTCAAATAAGAAAATAAGGGGTTTTATGAGGTTAAAAAGAAGATTATTTTTTGAACTATATTTTTTTCTGTTTTGAAAAGCCTTTCAAATTTATCTTCTGCCTTTCTTGGTTATGGTGAGCTGAGTTTATCTTTAAATGGTAATGTCACTGAAACCCTTCTAAGTAAATGTATCGGTGTCTGACCCAAAATCATTTACTTATTGAAAGACACTATATAAATACCCCAGAATTAATTGTCCTGGTGGCACTCCATATTTACCAAACTAATTCATATCCTGCTTAAACAAGTTCCAGTGTCTGAGGGAATCTGTGGGAAGGTACCTGGGTAACTGCGGGCAGAACTTGGCTTGTATAAATTCATCATTCAAATAGAGACATTTTTCTAAATGCCAGCTGTGAACACTGAGGCTAGAGTTTATTTTTTAACATATAATTAACACCGAAGTATCTGCAGGTCTTATTTGCTTTGATTCCCATGCTGCCCTTTCTCTTTCATAGGACCACAAGTAATTTAAGTTGGAAGGAACCTCTGCAAGCCATCTGGGCCAAATGCCTGCTCAAAGCAGGGTCAGATTAGATCAGCTTGCTCAGGGCTTTGTCCAGTCAACTATAAATATCTCCAAGAATGAAAGTTCCACAGCTTCTCTGGGTAGCCATTCCTGTATTTCTCTGCTTTCATTGTGAACATTTTCTTCTGTTATCTAGTATTTCTGGTCTTGCAACCTGTGTCTGTTGGCCCCTCATCCTACCACTGTGCACCTCGAAGAAGAGTTGGGCAATATCTGCTCTATACGCTTTCATTAGGTTGCTGAAGATAGCAGTAGCATCCCCAACTACCCTCCTCTTCCCAGGACTGAACAAGCACAGTTTCCTCAGCCTCTGCTCATGGGGAGAGATTATGTGGAAGTATAACTGCTTGGAGCTTACATATAGCTTTACTATCAGCTTATAAGAGCAGGCACCATCCAGCTCCCTCTTTCTCTGGGAGTTATGTTGGTTGAGAGGCCTGGAAGGAAACAGGACTAGAAAAATATGTTTTAAAATACTTAAGTCCTCAGATACAACTGGGAATACACATTAGAACCTGAGGCTTTATGTGTCACTGCACCATTTATATTCAACCTTTTTGTATTAAAAGAGATTATTTCTTTCATAAAGAAAGACAAGAAAAAAAATTTTTTTTTGATCCAGCGTACACATTCACAAATATATCAGATTTTTTCCTAGACATTTAAAAAGCACTGTGTTACTATGCTATCCATGTACTAGCATAAAGAGATGTAATCTAATTTAAAAGCTCAAGTCAATCAGTTTGTATGTTTGCGTAGTAAAACTCTTCTCAGCAATCCTCCTGCAGCTGTTGGAGGATATTATTCTTGCTCAACATTCTTTGGTTAGTTTTGGGCTACCACAGAAGTCTGTGCTCATGGGCGGTTTGTGTACCTGTCTGTCTATCTGACCCCACTACAGTGGCAACATGTACAGTACAGCAAATGTAGTACTGGAAGCAGTTCTGTTCCAAAGACAACAACTGCTGTTGTTTTCCTCAGTCTTTGCAATGACTTGAATAAAAGCTCAAGGAAAATGTCCTTGTGCTGTTATTTCTCCTAGTATCTCAGTAAGTCTAAATTTCTCCTAGTCTCTCAAGAAAGGAATTCAGTTTTCAGTCCAGGTCTGTCCTACAAAAACATGGGATGTTTCTCTTACAAGTCCCTCACAAGTCTACACTGTGATTTTTTGGTAACTACTCCCATCATTTTGTCTTTCTGCATCATATTCATTTTGAGGAAAATCCCAGTTGTTTTCTTCAATATGTCAGACAGGTGAATACAATTCCTTCCCTCCTGTAGCAAGCATAGGGAGTGAAGTGACTTAGATTATGCAAAGTCTGTAGCAGAAGTATCAAAACTTCTCAGAAAGACTTGTCAAAAGTGGCTGCTCCATCTGGTGTTGTCAAACAACAGCCTCTGCCATAAGTAGCAGCATGGTTCCTCCCTTTTCTGGCAGGAAACAAGCTGGGGGCAGTAATTAAGCAGCACAAAGTAGCAAATTGCTGGGTCTGCACTTCCTTCCTCATTTGCTTTTCCTCAACTGTCCACTACATGTCAAAAATAACTGTCACTTTTGGACTAGACTGTTAAACTTCATTATTATTATTATTATCATCCGAGCTAGCTAATTTGTGCCAATTCTCTTCCTTGCCTTCTTTTTCAGAACACTAAAAACACCCCATTTCACAATGACATACATTTTCTGCTTTGCCCTTTGTGCAGCCAGACTTTACCCAGGGCAAAAAGAATTTCTCTTTGCTCACAAGCAAAATGTCTCTGGGAAAGGGGAATGAAAGCAGAGAAGAGGAAATGGGAGTAGGACTGGGAAAGGGACACAAATATGAATGTAGAGCCAAAGAATCATAGAATTTTTTAGTTGGAAAAGATCATCAAGTCCAACTATTACCCTAACACAGCCAAATCCACCACTGAACCATGTCCCTGAGCACCTCATCTACACTTCTTTTAAACACCTCCAGGGATCATGACTCAACCACCTCCCTGGGCAGCCCATTCCAGTACCTGACAACCCTTTCAGTGAAGAAATTTTTCCTAATATCCAAACTAAACTTTCCCAGCACAACTTGAGGATGTTTCCTCTTGTCCTATCACTTGTCACTTAAGAGAAGTGACCAACACCCACCTCTCTGCACCCTCCTTTTAGGTAGTTGCAGAGAGCAATAAGGTCTCCCCTGAGTCCCCTGAGCCTTCTCTTCTCCAGGCTAAACAACCTGTTGACCACACTATTTCTGATGCAGGCCAGGATGCTATTGTCTTTCATGGCCACCTGGGCACACTGCTGGCTCAGATTCAGCCATCTGTCAACCAACATCCCCCCAGGTCCTTTTCTGCCGGGCAGCTTTCCAGCCACTCATCCCCAAGCCTGTAAGGTTGCAGGGGGTTGTGTGACCCAAGTGCAGGACCCAGCACTTGACCTTGTTAAACCTCATACAGTGGCCTTGGTCCATCAATCCAGCCTGTCCAGATCCCTCTGAAAAGCCTTCCTAACTTCAGGCAGATCAACACGCCCACCCAACTTGGTATTGTCCGCAAACTTGCTGAGGGTGCACTTCATCTCCTTGTCCAGAACATTAATGAAGATGTTGAACAAAACAGGCCCCAATACTGAGCCCTGGAGAACACTACTTGTGACCAGCTGCCAATATGGGACTTTGAGATGGACAGCCACGACAGGATTCAGCCTTCTGTGTTCAGGAAACCCTCAACAAATAGTCAGTGTGTGATGTGGTTTTATTTAAATGCCTGCTTTTCCTCCTGCAGAGAAGAATGTTAGAAATTGCTAAGATCCTAGTCTGTGTAGCATACTTATTAGGGATTATTGTCTACTTTCTTTTTTCCTGATCCAGATCTAACATACCTATTTGTATTGGAAACATCTGGTTATATTCACTTTGTAGTCTGTCTTCTGGCATGGTTCTTTTGTAATTTCTTCCATGGTCATTCTCAGTGGCTCGAGTGGCTGACTAAGGGTTAGGTTTTGTCTTTTTTTCCTTAAGTTTTATTTATCAGTCAATCTGATAAAAAAGTGGTTTCACTCAGGTTTACAAATGCTTTATTTAAACCAAAATGAAAATCTGATTAGACTCTAGGATGGCTGCTGTCTTACTTTGAAGCATCTCTATAGAAATGGGATGCAAAAATAATATCAAGCTTTATTATGAGAACTACAACTACAGTGGAGCAAATAAAACTTAGGCTTGAGAGACATATAAAGATTACAAAGCATTAAATAGATTTGGTTCAACTAAGGACACAGATTTTAGGGATATTTGTGTAACACTTCATACATGATCAGTAACAGTCTGCAAATGGCTGAAACACCAAAGAAGAATAATTTTATTCATAAAAGAACGTAGGGCAGCAAAGGCATAAGATCAGTAAAAGAAAAAACGAAAGAGAGAGAGAGAGAGGGAGAGTTCAGTATCAGTGAGGTAAAGTGTCATTGAGTTAAGCATATAAGACTTGTGGAAGTAGCTGAAACTTTCTCACTCAAGACCTTTTAATCTAGACTGGATGAAAACTAGAAAATACAGGGAGTAGCCGTGTATTTGCAGAGAGTTAATGGGACATTAATAAAGATTTTATCCATCTGTATCTTCTATGAATCAATTAATGCAGGAAAGTCCAAAAATGCTGATGCCAAAGACAGACCATGACAAAAGAGATTATGCTTCAAATCATCATGGATATGGACACTGATCATAAATAAAAAAGAAAATAAACTAAAAGTTGATGTTAGAAACTTAAAGCCATTGACACAATATTTCACAGTGGTTAGGAAAGTAAACAAATTACAGGGATGCGTCAGCAGAGCACAAGAGGACATACTGTTATGCTAATATTCCTTAGGGAAAAAAAGAAATAGTAAGTCTCTGTTATAAGATTTTTATACTAAAAATGTAAGCATGTTCAATTCCAGTTTGCAAAATTTGTCTCTTAAATGTCTGAATTTGAAAATCTAGTCTCTATTTGCAACACTCATTTATGAACCTCAAATGTCTGCTGTTTGGGCTCCCATGTCCATCACATGGAGTTTTAGAGTTCCTACCATGACATTTAGGACAGAAAATGACTGTATCTTGGACATAGAAGCAACTTGGATGCCAGACTTCCTCACTGTTAACAAAGTCCTTTTCACATTTCCAATTTATATGAAATCTCGAGATACTTTTCCAAAGGTAATGTTACTGTAAATCTTGTTCATATTTACCATCATTGCCTTTGTGTCCCAGACCCCATTTTTAAACCTTTGTTTTCTAATATACTTTGTCTTGCTTAATTCGGATGTTAAAAAGGTGTATTTATTGTAATTTTTACTGTATTCTGTCTTGGTTTTAATAACATGCAGAAACTCTACATTTATCAGGGGAGTTCTCATTTGGCAGTTAAATTATTTTTATCATAAAGTGGATATTATCAGTCTCTTTAAGAGGAAGCATAAGACTGAAATAATGGGACAAAGATCAAAGCCAGCAGCTACATAGAGTTTCTTGAGAGGAATCCCTGACTGGAAAAAAGAAGCTGGCTGATGGCTTTTTTTTTTTTTTTTTTTTTTTTTTTTTTTTTGGGTACAACTAATGAAAATCTCCCAAGAGGTTAAACCTTCTAATAGTTTGGAAGATGTAATAAAAACTCATTTCAGACTAATACAGAGTCCCAAGCAATATTTCATCAGTATTCAATTTGCCCTTTACTGCTGATAGTTCTTGACCACCTTAAGCTTCTGTCCTGCAACCATGCACAGAATCAGTCCTGTTTATTTCAGTGCTCATTCCCAGAAAAACTATAAAGTAGCATTTCATTGTTGCTGATTTTTCTCTAACCCTTTTTGATTTAGATGCTATGATTTTATAGCAGTGTTTTTGTACTTTATCAGTACTGAAATTGAATCCTAAACCCTTTGATTAACATGATAGAATTACTGCACGTGAGTGTTCATATTCTTTTCTTAAAATGCTTCTAGATAAATAATTAAAATTCTGGTAAATAGTAGAAGTGGTAAAATATTAGTACATTTCACCAAACTCCTTGATATCTCATTAGGAACTTTCCTATATTCTGACTTGCAGTTAAGATCAAGTGTTTCATTCAATTCTCTATAACACACTTGGTATTTATTTTAAAATTACTGCAATCTGATTTTTTTAAATTAAAATAGCTTTTTTAAAAAGGTTTTCAGTGCACATCAGAGAATGCAAGATGCAGAAAATAAATGTAGAGAATAAGCAGAAAAAGAAGGGGAAGTAACAGAAAAAAAATTATAATTATCAAAGAATTAGTGATGTATCAAATGAAAAAAGTATGTGAATTACATAATTTAGGTAATTTATTGAATAAAGTGAAGCAAATTATCCAAAATAAGAGTCAGTCAGCAATATTTATTTGTTTCCTGGGAAACTTTTTAAAAGTATTTTTCCCCTTACTACTGCAAGCAATTAGGCATAATGTTTATATAATATGGCCTGTGGTTTGTGTACTGATTTGTTATTTACTCACAAGGAAGAGCACCATTCATTAAACCACCAGAAACATCTTGTGCAGTGTTACGGGTTTTGCTTACAGGAGATCCATCACGATAAAAAGGACTGCAATTATTAAGATCTGACAACTACACAATCCAAGTGATAAATTTAAAAGCTGTTTAACTTCCATTCCAGCAGACTGTAACGTGCAATAATATCTAAAAATATAAAGCATTTCAACATTTTCATCCTGCATGGTCAGTTTTGAATGCATGTGGATTTTCAGAAATTTTTAGAGGCCTATCAGGAAACTAAATATACCCAGAAAACATGTGATACATTTCTCAGTTTCTTAGTTCTGTCAGAGTGCAGTGAGGGACGGCTGGTCCATAAGGGAGTGGACCAAATGGGGAGAAATATAATAGCACAAAAAGAAAGCTTTTATTTTGAACTGTGAAATCTCCTTGCGAATGCTGCAGCAGGGTGCAGACTGTCTGCTTGGACAGCCTTAGCACTCTTTTCCCTGATATTCAGAAGGAAAGTTACCTTAAAAACTGAGGCAAGGATATTGTCAAAGTCTGTGTGTATCAAGATGGTGTTTGCTGGTTTATACATACTTTGATACTCATGGATTCGGTGGGGGGTTTGTGTCTTTAAATCTATGCTCTGCAGCCTTAAGAAAATATGTGGTTGTGACCTCAGAGTAAGTCACCATTTCCAGGACCAACCATGTTCAAATACGTACAAGACAAGTGGCATTTTCAGCATAGACAGGCAAAAGCATTGGACAGATGACTGGACTGTAAGAAAATGATGATCAATCCACACTCCTTTAGGTGTGCTGGGGGCTTCCTTGTCATTTAACACATCCAAATGTCTTACAGTAGTATTTAAGCTAGTCTTTCCATTAGGATCAGGAGCTTCTTTTTCATGGAAAGTTCTTACTGCAAGTTCCTTCTTCCTTTCTTATCTCAGAATTGTCCTTCGTTAGAGAATGATAACAGCAATTAGTTAACTGATCTGAAGTATTTTTTACCCAGCAGTCTTGCCTGGAGAATAAGATCAGTAAATATTTCTTGTGATTGCCTTCATTTATCCCAACCTGATAAACCGAAGTATTTCAATGAAAATGAATCAACTAATTCTTTCTCCCTAACTGAATTATTTTCTTCCTAGAAAGAAAATATTCTTCATGTAGACCATGCTGGCCCCAGCCTGGACTTCTTGCTCTTGGCAACTCTTTGCTCAGATCTTAGAGTCAGGCAGTATTATTGGCCTTTGCTGCTTTTGTCATTGCTTAAGACCTAATTTAAAGCATCCATTGCTGGCCACATATTTTTAGACAGAAATCTTATCCTCATGCTGTCATCCTTTTCTTCATTTCTTTTCCATCCACATTAGATAAGTGTGTAACTGTAAATACGAATATAGCGTCACTGAAATTCACAAGGCTACTTATTTGGTTACAGGCTTGGGTGGTTTTTTGCATGTTTGGCAATAGGCTTGGCAAGAGAAATATGTGAAGTCTGCCACTAGAAAGTACTGTAATACAGGTAACAAAGCATACAGGGAAAGGTGGAAAAGGAACTTAATTTTTGTCCTGGTATATGAAAAAAGTGGAGCAGTAAATCAGTTTCTAAAGTATGAAAGAAAGTCCAGTAAAAGAGGTAAGGAAATATACTTTATTTTATATTTCTAAAATATCAGCAAAGGTTATTTTTTCAGATGGGAACTGTAATACTGGAAACCAGCTATTATAGTTAGGGCTGAGCATATTGGTGGCAGAAGTTAACATAAGAACATAAGTTTTCACCCAGTAATAGATATGACACTTCATTCCATTAATCACTCTTGCAGCTGCTGCTAACATAGGGGAGAGAAAATTTAGAGATGTTGCTTTAGCCACTGTCGATTATGCAACAGTAGATAGCAAAAAATAATTACAGATAATGCAACAGTGTGTTTTTATAGAATCGTATGCAAAACTAGTAAAGCTGAACCAATTTCTACATAAATCCCAAGAGAGCAGTAACTTCCATAAAAAAAGCTAAAAAGAACATAAGTAGTTTTGCAGGAACAAGTTTTCTTCAATTAATTGTCTACCAAAACCAGATTGAGCATCTTTGCCAAGCTATTAGCATATTTTCTCCTCTATTTTTATCCAGGAAGGCTCTGTTCCTCTGTAGGCTCAGACTTAAGAAAAGTGGTTTGCTTTTGAATAATTTTATAGTCGTGGTATGTTGCTCCAGTGCCATGGCTCACTTGCTTTAGTCACTGTACTACACTCCAGATTGGTAAAGAGTAATTTTATTCTGTTCCGTAATTCAATTATACTTTATTTGCTGAGATCTGTAGTGGCGTGCGTGTGGCAAAAATGCAAGGTATTATGAAAAAGAAAGAGAAAAAATCAGTTCCGATTTTGAAAGTAATACAAATGTCATTAAGATTTTGTATTTTATCTCAATATGTTTATTTAAGATTTTCTTTTGTTAGGTTATTTTAGGAGAAGTAAATATATTGTTAAAATTGATTTCATGTTATAATTGGCTTTAGTGATTTGGCCTCTAAAAGATGCCATTTATTTGATAAGACATGGTGCTTTACTTGAGTAAATACCAGTTGATATATCCATTATTTAGATGCTGCAGAAGGTTATACACATTATATTTATTTATCAACAACCAAACTGCATGTATCAATGGTAAACAGAAGCAGCTTGATTTCATGCTCCAGATTGGAAAACAACTTCAAAATGCTGATTATGCCAGAGCTACCTTTCCTGACACCCTGAAAGCTCTTATTTCATTATCACCACCTGCCATTGCTATTATAGATTTGTAGGTGGAGATGAAAATTGTAACCAGTGAATCTTCCCATATTCTAATGAAAAAGTAATTATCAAAATTATGCACTACCATAGGAAAAAAAAAATTAAGCAGGGCTTCTTTCTAGCATGTCCAGATTCGGCTGAATACAACAAAACCAGTATCCATCCAGGAACAGGCTCAAGCTTACTGGTATTTAGCCCCCTTTCTGCCTGAAGCAACATGAAAGCAACAGAATGGCTGAGAAAACCTTGTACAAAAAGGAACTCAAACCGCTTTGACTGCTGTAGGTGAAGCTGTATTGGACTGCAAAGGTGTGGGTAGACCTCAGGACGTTGGACCAAAAGTCTTTCAAACTGAACTGTCTGGAAAGATAGATTACCAAAGAGTTACATTTTTCTGTGCTTATACTTGGACTTTGCAGTTCGCTGTGTGTTTGTGTTGTTAATAGAGACACTGGTACCATTCAAAGCTGGCATACAACAGGTGAATCAAGCTAAGTCATACAGCCAGCTAAACTCCTCTCTGTTTTCTTCCTAATTGTGGGGAGAATGCTTTATCATCTGGCAGAATTTTGATAACAAAAATCTGAATTGGCCTGGCTGCCTTACTTATGACTCCTTCCAGGCAGCCAAATCCATTTTCTAAGAAGTACACCCTCCAATACATCCATTTGCCCCATCACAGATGAACAGATAGAGAATTATGTCACATCTTCATCTCAGCTTTTTGTCTTTGAGGGTCTTACTACATTCCTACTGCCGTGTGCACCGTGAAGTGCTGATGTAATGCTGGAACCACATTCGTAAGAACTATCAGACCTTCAGTTTTAATTTACAGCTAATTAACAGCCCTTCTGGCCTTTGTAGTTAATTCTATGCCAAAATCAAGGAATAATTTGGATAGGTAATTATGAATGCTATTTAAAAATAATGAGTTGAAGCATCTACAAGATTCTACCTTGACAAAAATGTGATTGCTAAAATTGTCACTGACTAATACATATTTGGGAGAAGAAGAAAGCATTTAAAAAGAAAAAAAGTGTAATTCTCATTGTCCACAAAAGAAATGAGAAATTCCTAAGATCTGCAAAGAAAAGAATATGAAATGGAAGAGGGGGGGAAAAAAAGTAATTTCTTAGAAATTCCTTTTAATGGATGAAAATATGCAATATCCAATGCCAGTTGCCAAGGACTGGGCTTTACAGCATGCTGGGAGTGATTGTCTCACTGCAAGGCATATTATAAGATTGGGGCTAAGTAGTCACTGTCATGGAGAATTCAATGTTATAGCAATTTATATTTAATTTGTACAGCCTTGAAAAGTTGTTATTTAGAAAACCAAATGTATTCTTTCATAATCTGGCTTTTCAGTCTGCTTTTCATTCACTCATTCCCATAAGTCACCATTTTCTCTTTATATTATAAGGTTACACTAACATCCTTAATGTCACAGTATTTGAAGCGAAACATTTATGAAAATGAATGGTTGCATAAGTAGTGGTAAATGTCTAAAGTACCTAGAGGGTGGTTAAAATACAGAATAATTGTATACAATACAAAAGTGTAAATCAGTCTCATATTTTTGTTGCCTTTTAACCAAAGCCACAGGTTATTGTTGCTAGAGTTGCTTGGGCTTAAGATGACCTCTAGGGGTCACCTAATACTTCCTCTTATAAAGCACAGGGTTTATTTAATTATTTCTAAATCATCCCAAGAAATTAAAGACTTCTTGAACCGTTTTTCATTTTAAGCTCATGATGGCACACTCTGTTTTGTATACGAAAGCTTATTTGTTCAGATATTACAGTGTCTTTCCTAGTGTGTAACCTAAATTTTCTCTTCTACATGTTAAATGAGTTCCTCGGTCGTCTTTGATTAATCCAAAAAATGGCCTACTTTATGATAGGTCTTTAATTATTTGTAGACAGTTCCTGTTATGTCATTTTCCTCCGTATGGCACTTGCTTAACTCTATAATCCCACACAGATCTTGTTTCCCAAACATCTCCGTTCAGCTACAGTCTACCCAGCTTCCTTGGCCAGAGCGCATCCTTTCAAATACTGCGTCCCTAGACAATTCTCTGGTCTTTAATCACTGCTGAGTACTGCACAGCCATCTTGCTCAGTATTTCAGCTGTGCTTTTCCAGGGTGAATGAAAAATAACAGCGGAGCCTAAAGGCAACCCTACGAACAAGGAGGAGGAAAAGGCCAATTTCAGGGGAAAATTAAGAGTGATGTTAAGAGGGGCAGCAGCCAGGAGAGGCCTGACATTCTCTCCCCTGGTTTACTGGTGTCAGTCAGGTGTAACCACAGAACAGCAAGAGCTGATCTTGTTCAGATGAGCCCAGGAGTGTGTATATTCTCACCTTCCTTGCATACAGGTGTTCCCATGATCTGAGGCAGGTTCCTTAGACCACCCCTTTTGCCATAAATTGTCTTGTGGTAAGACATTCCAGTATCTAAATGCAGAAAAACAACACTTTTCTCTCTTCTGCAGCAGTGCGAAATATTAACATATGAATTTATATTTGATCCTGGGGAGAGAATTAAAGGTCATTGTACCTTTGCTTTGCATTTGTTATGTAGCAATCCCTTCTGGCCCTAAAAGATAGTCATTTTCTGAATCATTAATGTGGTTTTGTGGTTTTGCAATGTATGTTTTGTCTTTGATTACTTCCTAAAATTTGAATAGATTTTTTTTCTTAAAATGATAAAAATAACGATTTTTAAATTCAGTGAATATTCTATAACTCTAAAATTTATTTTAACTCTGATTCATGGCAAGAAACAGAAACCACAAAATATTTAATGGAGAAAATATTCCAGAAAAGTTTAATTTGGACAGAGGCAGATCTTTGTTTTGAATTTTTAATCAAAACAAAATTGTAGCACTGTAGTTTAAAAGCCTACTGCACTCATTTTCATGTAGGATCAGTCTTCAGGCCAGGCTGGATGAGGCTTTGAGCAACCTGGTCTAGTGGAGGGTGTCTCTGCACATGGCCGGGGGGTTGGAACTAGATGGTCTTTAAGATCCCTTCCAACCCAAACCATTCTGTGATTCTATGATTCATAGGCATACTTATAACACTCCATAGTCTAGTCACTCCTCTAATTCACCAGGGTTACTTGTTCAGAAGGAACCTCATACTGTAGTGAAAGACAGACCTTGAGGGACTCTGCCTTTCTGGTAAAACACAGATCCCTTGAGAAAGTCACTGATTTGGAAAAATACTAGGTTTTTTAATGTCAAAAAGGTTTTTTGGACTTGGAGAAAAAAGAAGTTATTCAAATGGAATGTTTTGGGGTTTGTTTTACTTACTCAAAACACACACTTCCAGGAAGAAATGCTTCTACTAGATTTTCCAAATGAAAATTAAGTATTTTTAGTGGAACATGTTAATTATGAAGAAAATAAATCTATCATTAAGTTAGGATATCCAAATTGGCTACCTAGTAATGATACTGTGTACCTTTTCATTCTCTTCTGACTTTTTTCTTATCACTCTACTTCATAGTGCATCTATCAATCTGTTAATAATACATTGACAAGTTTTACACTGCAGAGTCTCAGAAATAGGCCGTTTGTATCTAGTATTTGAATAGTGCCAAAATATTATGGCCACCATTACAATACAGTAATTATCTGCAGCATGGCCTTTGATACCATCACCAATATCATGGGTCCCTGTTTAGTTATCCAATTATTAGGAAGAAGATACTCTGTTCTACAGTTCTGAGGTAATATTCCAGTTCATACATTTCTTAGTCAGGATTAATAGCAGAATTTCATTCTATTTCATTGCTTTGCTTTCTGATCTTACATTAGATTTTATCTATCCATTCATCTCTTTATTTCCTTTTTCTAGTTAGTCAAAAGTAGAATAACCTTTGTGGTCACACGAATAGAATTGATCTATGTACTTTTGCTAAATTTCTTTTAAAGATTTCGAAAATCATTAACCTACTTGTAACCAGATTATACACATGTGGATATTCCATATGGAAATATTAAAGAGGCTTCAAACTAGATTCTATATGATCTTTTAGAAACTAGTTTTGTATCTTTTTTGCATCAGTTTGGGTTGTCATGCCTCCTTACTTGGGGCACTTACAGTGAAACAAAAACGAAAAGCCTCAAACCTGTACTATCAGCTCAGGAACACCCTTGTGCTGTCTTCAGCTCTCAGAGAAACTGTCTTTACAAATATTCCATTTTTATAACCACCACCAGTAATTGCCTAGCTCACTTCCTGACACCTTACTGAGAGGTAGGTTAAGGTGGTTTGTAGTTACTCCTTAACTTTTCTCTTCCAGTATATTTAAGCTATCAATCAGAACTGTTTGTCCTATAGAGCAAGATCCCATCCTCTGAGTGCTGACCTAGAGCTGAAAATAAAGCCAGCTTGCAGGAGTGGCAGTACATTCCCCATGAGACTTCCCTGCTTAAAACAGCATTCTGTTGGCTTTCTGTGTTCAAAAGACGACAACTTCCTTTCTCTCCTCCACTTTAAACTTAAGTCCCTGCTTCTTACCCAAGCCAACAAAGCTGCTTCATCTATCTCCAGTTAGGGTATTCCCTTTGTCTTCATTTGTAACAGCACTGTTGGAAGTGTTACAGTCTTTGTCAAGTTATATATCATAAGAATTATGTACACATACTTTACCAAGTGCGTAGACTTCATTGCATTCTTAGTTTTCTTTAAGGACCTTGCATAGCACATAATCCCAGTAACGGACTTCTGCAACTCTTGTGTGCAGCTCTCCCTTGCGTCCTTTCTGACCTGTACGTTCACTCTTAGCCAGCTAGCTATATGGTCTTTTGGCATCTCATTTTGGCAAGTATAATTTACTAGTAAAAATTTCTAACATATTTTTGTTGATCTCTTGGATTCACAATGTGATTCTGCTTGCTCACAGTAAACATACCTAAACAATTACATTACCTCAATATCTGAACAGTATTAGGTTTATGTTTACTTACAATAACCTATGTTACAGAGCCAATCTGCTCATTCCCTGTTCAGGAAATTCAAAATCAATGTCTCTGGCTCTGAGAAAGGATTGTAAAAGCAGTCCTGTTAAATATTTTAAACCATTTTATCTTGCTTTTTATTAAAGATCATTTCCCTACTTGCAAACAAGAATTAATTTTATCTTGCTCTGACTTTCTAGATCTCTCGATAGAGTATCAACCAGTAAGGGTATGGATATCAGCAAAGCAGTTCAAATTAGCAAATACTTATCTCTAACAAAGAGTCAAGTTATTATAACACAGAACTTGTCGGTTCTGTTGAAATAAAAAAAAATTAGCAACAAACTTTTGGAGAAGTTATTTTAACAATCAGGATATAATATTTTAAAATTTTACTAAAAGGAAGTTGCTTCAACTTATTTTCAGAAATAAACTTTGTAGCTAAAGAACAATAAATTTCTATGACTAAAATCCCCAGTATGAAGCTCTTTATTCACAATGAATTTTAAGTAGAAATTTCCTCCCTTTGTTTCAACAGATTGCATTTTCCCTGAAAATATGTGTAATGTTGTTTGTCAGTAGAAGAAATCACTGTTAGAGGCCATTTTGTTAAAAAATCTAAGTCTATTTTGACTTGGTCATCCAAGAGCAGTGTGTTGATACTTACCCGTGGTTTCAGCCTGGGAAATCTGGGATGAAATTAACTCTATGGATGTGACAACTGGTTTCTTTATTTAAAATGGTCTTTTTTGCTATAGATTTAGATGGTCCTTTTCCAGAAATAACTGAACCCTCCAATTTCTGAAATCTCGTTTGTATCAGACATTTCCGTTACTTTACACAGAGATGACTCAGGTCTAGTCTGTGGTCATGAATGTTTCTGCCTACAAGCGGTTTCCACAATAATGAGAAATGCCCCAAAGTACCTGATTTTAAGGTACATATAGATACAAAATCAAGCATAGGAAATCAGATCTAGTTCTAGCTGAGAATGGAAACTTCATCTTACTACCCTAATGTTCAGGTTTTGTTGCATTCAGACAAATATGATAATGGTAGCCTTTTCCATGAGGCCAGTTAACAACCAACTCTGCCCATCTGAAATTACTGTACACACCCTAGTCGAACTGCTGCTGCTCAGCCTAAGCCACTGCCAGGTTAGGAAAACCACACGGTGTCTTCCACTCTCCATCTTCTAGAACCTGCCAGTTTTGCTCTAGCATCACATCAGCTAAGAGAACCAGGTCCACAAGTCAACTGCAATAGATGAAGTGTGCAGGAAAGTATAATGGCACCCAGAAAATTCTGAAGCCATTCACAAGAACAAACCCTTAGACAAGATTTTCCTATTGCTTTAAAAGAGAAAGTAAGCTGCTTAATTCCTTACGAGAAGAATCATGGCCACCAGAGCAGCTCCTCATAGTCATCTACAGAGACTCCACAAATGAAGTGCTGGACCAAGCTCTGATCATGGTGATCAGCACACCAGCATGCTTTGCTGATCTGTTCAACGAAAAACACAGGGAATTTTTAAGAAAGGATTCTATTTCTGATCTGATCAGATCCGCCCATACCATCACTGACAGTGTTCGGCCCCACATACACATCTAAGATTTTTGAACTTTGAAAAATATTTGCTAAAACTCATTAAATGCATCCCTGTCCCTTCTAACTAGATCCCCATTACTAAAATGAGTTGTTCATCTGCCTTCAGGAAAAGACATTCATCACACTTTTTGAAACACACAGTGGCTCACACAGCCCTCAAACCAGGACTGCAGCCGGCCAACAGTCCCCGCTTCTCACACGCCAATTCTGCCCAACCTCTAACATCCACAATAGCATTAACTGAGGAAACGGCCTATTCATAGCCATGAGGGAGGCAAAATTTTTCTCTTTATAGTGACAGATCTCTCTGACAGAACAGACTGTGAAGTGTCCTAACACACATTCCTTCTATGACAGAGGTGAATGGTCCAGCACTTTGTTTATTTTTATCTTTACTTACCTGGTCCTGTCAGGATGCAGGGCAGCCAAACTTCTCTTTGATTCCAAAACAAGAGCAGGGCAAGAGCATCAGGTACCACTGCTCAGCTGATGACAGCATGCATGTCAGCTGTGTCTCACTCACCACTGACATAGCTATGACACCTATTCAGCTACAGGGGGTCAGACCTTAAAGAAAGGGTTGCCAGCTGGAAAGGCATCCAGGCAAGATGAAGGTGAGAATGACTGAATGGGAGATGTACCTCATGCTGAAATCATGCAGATCTTCCCTGTCAAAATATTACAACAATCTGGGTTCACACTGGCCTCCTCACAGAGCTTCTAAATTTCTAAAAATGCCCTTTCTTTCACCATCTTGCTAAAAACCTTCATCCTTTCCTAGGACTTGCTAGTTGTTACACACTTGCTTCCTTCATGCAGAGCTGCTATAGTCTGCAATATGTTCCAATCAATGGAAGTAATGAAGTTTATGGCAGGTATAGAAACCGGCTAGCATTTGTACCACGCTCTGCCATCATCACATCGGGCTCATGCTGACACCCTTAACTTGTTCCTCCTCTGGCTTAGCAATTCCATTAAAGTATTGCTCCTAACTCAGAAAGCTGTTAATGGATCACATCCCACCTATACTAAAGATCTGATTTCAATTTACAAATGCAGATCACAAAATCCGAGACAAAGTGAGTTGGAACTCTGCAGAAAGTCTTGTTAGCTGAAGGGATAAAGATGTGGAGATCCACGCTATTGGAAAAGTTTAGACAAATCCCTAACCAACGTCAGACATTTTAAGGAAATACTGCCAAAACATCTGCTTTGAAAATACCTATTCATGTCAGAACAAAAATGGTACTGACAATTTAAAGTCATTTTTATTTTGCATTAACATTAAAAGATGAATAAGAAATGTTTTGAAATTGTCATTTTCCTATTTACAGTCTAAATCTTTGGAATTCTATTCAGCAAAATGTTCATGTTTTCTCCTGATTCAGGGTGGAACTAAACTTTTGTATTCTGTTCAGTCTTTCTCCGTATGGGCTACATCAAATCTATATAAACACCAGACTGCAACTATAAGATTTTATTGAAAAACTGAAGCTGTGGGAAGAAGCAGAAAGTATTCAGTTCAAATCAAAATAGCTTTCCAAACCTTACCCTGAGATGCGCTGTTGAATTGATGCTTAGGGTTCCCCAACATTAATTTGGCAGGACTAATTAACTAGAATCAGTTATGGTATAGAAAACACTATCTCTAGGAGCTTGCATTAGTAGTTTAAGCATTCCTTTCAACTCTTCAATAATCAACAGTTGCTGTTAGTGATTCATAGAAAAACTTAACCCTGACTGCCCTTCCTCGCACATGTAGCAGTGTGTTCAAAGTCAGCACCACACTGGGGTTGAGTCAATCCAGCTGACCTGTAACGCGTCACTGAGCTCCGTGGCTAGTCCATGCCACAGCAGTGCTTGCTGTAGGGAAGGCGTCTTGTCAACACTGTAACCAAGCGAACCATTTGTGAATATGATCAATCACTTCTTGAAAGAGCTGCAGCTTAGCGCTAGTTTAAGACCTAATTAAAGCTCTGAGGGACGTACACTCAAAAGACCCTCAAATAGGATTTATTTTGGTGCACAAAGCCATCTATGCTTGAAGTTCTACATAAGCACATGCAGTTGGACATGCAAAACAAAAGGGCCAGTGCATTGGCTTTCTACATTCAGACAACGTGAGGTCTCTGGGAAATTCAGACTATGGACTTGTACGTGAGCTTGGAAAGTTTGCCTCGCCGATGTGCTGGGTCTGCAGCTTCTACGGTATTCGTCTGCTTCCTCCTGCAGAGGCTGGAAATCACTGTGAGGTTCGTCGCCGTAAATTGGCTGTGTAAAATCGTGCCCAGAGAATGACACTCTTAATTTTGCTTTCACTTTTTTATTAAGCCTTTCATTCCACAGAAAACAGAAAAAGCGGTTCTCCTTGAGGCTTGGTAGCTCCAACGGCAGGATCAGGGCCCGGGGCGCCTCGCTGGCTGGCCTCTTAGATGGGCGTGCTGGGAGCGGGCCAGAGAAATGCAGCCCGCCTTAGAAACCGTATACTCCCGATCATCACTTTACCTGCCGTAACAGTAAAATTTTTTTACTTGGTAAAACGTTTCTTTTCGCCTCCGCTGGCTGAGCTTGTCAGATAACGTGCTCAGCCATCAAGCGTGTAACTTCTCGGGGAAGCGGAGTAAGATAAGAGCCGCCATGGGGGACTGAAAGTGCAACGCCGTCCTCTGGCATTTTGGAAAGTTAAATTACAGGGGCGTTACCTTTTCTGGCTTATTTCCCTTATTAGACAGCGCGGGTGCCGCTTAATGGGATGCAGTTACTGAAGTAAACAATCCCGTGGGATGCTTACGGGTTCGTATGAACGCAGGAACCCGAGCTCTGCGGAGATTTATTTAGAGACGGGTGTTAGAAGAAAGAAAAAAAAAAAACGAACGACAAAAGTGGTTTTGCCGAGGGAGCAAGGGGAGGTGTTCGCCCGCCGGCGCCGGGGACAGAGTTTCGTTCCGGCTCCCTCGGCCCCCGCCAGGCCCGGGCCAGCAGCGCCCTCCGGGAGCGCCCCGCCGCGCTGCCGGCCCGCCTGCGCGGGTGGGCGCGGAGGAGAGGCAGGGCCCATATCCATAGTAACGGCGGGGGCAGAGGGGAGGCGCCGCGGCAGTTCCCCGCCCGCCGCAGCTCGCGCGGCGCCGGGACCGCACCGAGCCGCGGTGAGCGCGCGCGCGCGCCCCCGCCCCGCTCCGCGCTTCCCCGCGCCCCGCCCCCGTCTCCCACCCGCGGGCAGCGCGGCCCGGAGCGCGTGCGCGCGCCCCCGAGGAAGGCAGCCGGGGGGGGGGGGGGGGGGGGGGGGGGCGGCGGCGGGGGCTCCGGTGTGCGCGGCTCCGCGGCGCTCTCCCTGCCTGACTCACCGAGGGGCGCGGGAAGATGCTCAGCGCGGAGGGGTAGCGGCTACGGAGCAGACGTCGGGGCCCCCCCACCCCCCTCCCTCCCCGCCCCCGCCGGGCTCGGCAGCTCAGCCCGCCGCCGCCGCTCCTAGGTGAGATCAGGGGGGCAGGGGAGGGCTGGGCGAGCAGGGGGGGGCCGGGCACGGGGGCCACCGGGCACCGCCCCCGCCTCGCCGCGCAACCCGGAGCAGGGGACGGGGACACGGCGCGGGTCGCCCCGGGGAGGCGAAGCGCCGGCAGCGGACCCCGGCGTGAGGGGGGTGGCGGGAGCCGGCGGCGCCTGCGGTTGCCGCTTTCGCAGGATTATGTCAGCCCTTGCCTCGCCGGTGCCCCCTCCGCCGGCGCTGGGGCGGGCGGCGGCGGCGGCTCCCGCCCGGCGGCGCTGCGGGGAGCCGCGCTCCCGGGGCGGGCGGGGGGCGGCGTGGCAGCGGTGGGCAGCGGGGCGGCCGGAGTTGGAGGCGCCCGACGGACGCGCTGCTCTCGGCCGGTGAGTTGTCACCGGGTCGGCGTGGTAGGGGGAGGAGGAGGGCGCCCCGGGCACCCCACCTGCCCCGGTGTGCTCCCTCCGTGCGTTTCCGAGCGGTGATTGATGCCGGGGATGGGGGCGAAGGTGGGCATCCGCCCCGCTCGCTGCCCCCGGCGGAGCGGCAGCTCGGCGCGCAGAGCCTGCAGCCGCTGATGTCGGGGGGCCGTGCCAGTGCTCGCACTGCAAACCCCTGTTCTCTGAGGTCTTGTAACTTGGCCGTGACGTGCCCTGGTCTAAAACTTGCCGGGCGAGGTCTCGGCTTCGGGGCACCGCGATCTGTCCTTTCGGTTATTTAAAGAATCCTGGCGGAGCGAAGTGCTACGGGTGTTTGAAAGAAACGGGGGATGGAAAGCAGAAGTGTGTAGAGATGGGAATGATGGCTCATGCTTCGGTATCTCGGAAAAGGCTCATGTCTGAAAAAAATACCTCTTAGCGAGCAGTTATTTTACCCTGTGGCGAGAAGGCAGGGTCGGTGTTGGGTGAGGAAAAAAATGATACCTGTGAATTTCCTTCGAAACTCCATTTGTCGCACACGTGCAGGAACCCTTTTCCTGAGCATTTTTAGCATGTGGACTGATGCATGTTGCCATGTGCCTTGCAAAATTCCTTTTGCTCAGTGATCAGTGGCAATGTATGCCCACATGCACCAAATCAAGGTGTGCTCCACGCTGTTCCTGACGGCAAGGGCATTAATGAGGAGAGAGAGCTACAGTGTCCACCGTGGCAGGGTCACCGACTTACCGTATCCCAGTGATTCCTTAAAGAACATTTTAACTTACTCCGTTAATGAGGCACAAACTAGTATTAAAGTAGACCCTGACCTGACAGATAGTAACTTCTCATTTGAATACGCGTTAAGAACCAATTTGTGTCATCTTCTGTATACGCCAAAATAAAAAAATATAATAATCTGCTCAAAAAAATGCCCAAACTCCATGGAAGATAATGGGGACATTTTTTCCTGAATAAATATGAATACAAATTGTAAGCATTCATGTGAAGTTGATACTTGTTTGCCAAGTACGAAACCTTGATCCTGCGGTGTGTAATTACCATAAGGAGTTAAAACTCCATTCTAATGGCATCCTAAAAATTCAGCCATGCCCTGAAAAGAACAGAGAGTGATTTTAGCTGATGAATTTTGGTTGATTCTCTAAGAGGTCCATTGTTTTGGATGTGTATGTAACTGGTACACGCTGTGGCCGTGCGGTTGTGGGCAGAGCTCCTAACCCGACACACCTGAGAAGTTCCGTTTCAAGAATTTGTGCAAATGGTTGAGAGGTGAGAATTGCAAGAACTCACTGATGTATTCAGAGTATGCTCTGCTTTCTGTAATATTGGTGAGCTGCTGCTTTTTTTTTCCCAGAGAAGAGATGTGATAGTCAGGAAGAGATAAATATATCCAGTAAGAAGGCAAATTAAAATATACTGTGCATATTCATACTATTTAGAAGGCATTTAAATGCAGTACCCCAAAATGAATTTAAAAGCTGAGGGCTTAATGCTTTTTCTCTTAGGATTTTTCTTTGGGGAGCAGGGGGGAGGGGGGAATGACACCTCTAACTTGAAGTGGAGTCACATGGAGTTAAAAAGGGAGGGTAGAAAATGTGAAAATTGTGAAAAGAGCTGTCAATGAAGATGCTATCAAAGGCGGCTGCACTGAACTAAGAAACTAAAGCTGATCGGCTCTAGGTAAGAGTTTTGCTACTGAGGAACTTGAGGAAGGAGCTGTGACCTAGGTCAGTCATGCTTTGACTTGCATTCCAAGAGCAAGATACTTTAATGTCGGAGGAATCCGAATTCCATGTTGGAAATCCATAATTTAATATATTTCCAGCAATCAGGAGGATGCAGATTTTGCTTTGATTTAACATTGAACAACGGTGTTTTGGTAAGGATCTCTGTCTTTATTTGTTAAATGTTAGTGGTAGACATAACAAATAATATTCTTTACAAAAAGTAAACTTCCACCTTGCTTTGAGCAGACTGAGAAAGTGCCAATCCTTGGACTTAATCTCTCTTGGCCCTGAGAGATCTGCTCTGCAAGCAGTCTGGAAGTTAAAGCAGACATGAGAGTGAATGGTATCATTCTGGGTCCAGTCTTATTCATTTGCCAGATACCAAGCATGACTACATTACATTTATAAGACTGGATGTTTTTCCTGATGATCCTATTATCACAATGCTTTGCTTACTAAATGTTGAAAATTTATATTAGCCTTCCAGATCAACAATCATTGTGATGAACTGTCCAGTTTTAAGTCTGAGATTTGGGATTGTTTTCACATTTGGGAACATGTTGGTTTATACTAGTTCACATTTTCAATGTTGTCTTCACAGTTATATGAGCTACAAGCTTATTTTTAAGAAATCACAGTCAAATTCTGGAGAATAACACCTTCAGAAAATTGTACCAGCCTGGCACTCTTCACAATCCAATGTAATTTTTCCCTTTGTGTAGGCAATAACAGAGGGCTGCTTATACTTGGTCTTTTAGTCCATGTGCCAACTATGCCAGCTTGTCTACAAGACAGTAGTCTTGTTTCCAAGTATCAAAGGGTTATGCTTTAGATAAACCTGGCTTTGACAAGGTAATCAAGCTGGGGAAAGTATTTCGTTGTCATAGTTTGATTGCTGTTTCTATCCATAGTCCTTCTGTAAGTTTTGCCTTTGAGGAGAAAAGCTTTGAAATGTGGTAATTTTGGTGCAGTGTTTGAGCATGTTAAACTGAATATTTTGAGCACTGAAATTCAAAGATGCAGGTCTTCATGTACCTTTTTCTCAACAGTTTAACTCTATACGCTATCAGTCAGCTCCCTTGTTTGAATTTCTCTCAGAGATAGTCCTGGTTTACAGATTACATGTAAAGACAGTGGAGCGATGTTGGGAGAGTTTCAGTGGTCATACTGCTTTTGACATGGAATTGTATACTGCTCAGCAGTCTGGGAGAAGAAGAGCAGATACCTGATGTTGAGGTGTTTTTTCCTGCCTTTCTGTTTATTGCACTCTGGAGTAATAGAATTTTTCTAAAGGTCCTTCACTCAACTAGGAAACATTTCTTCCTCTCTCCAAAGATTCTTCATTTTAAAAACCCTCAAATTTGGACTGGATTCACTCTCTCAAGCTTGAGCATAATGTTAAAGAAAGAAAGGATCTTGTTGACATTATCACCCCCACAATGAATTTCTCTGAAGTGTCTTGCGGCATTGTAAATGGCATTTGTGCCCAACTTCATGTTAGCTGCAGACAGCAGTCACTATGTCTAGCATAAGGCAGTGGTGATACTAGTGCTGAACAGACCTTAAATGAAGGAAAATCATCAGAGCGATAGCCTTCCTTCCTTGGTAAAAAAACAGTCATTCTGAGTTGAGAAGTGCTGGCGGACCTAGAGACTATTGCTGTCCTTGTATCACAGAGTGGAAGTGGTTCTTATGGTCAGGGAAAGGTTCAGACACAGAGGAGAAAATCCAGGACCATCTCTGGTCATCTTCCATTCCTTCCTTCCTGCCTTCAACCTCCTATTAGTAGGATGTTTCTGACTCAGTTGACTGAGGAACATCTTGGAGAGTTTTTGCAATGCCTCTCTTAAAAACAGGTGATATTTGTGTAGTCCTTGCTTGGCCCATTCCTGTGGGATTGGATAGTATTTTTGTGATACCTTTAGAGAAAGCACAGGAACACACAGGCTGCTGTGTTATCAGTAATGATGATACCCAGCATTTGTCTCTTCTTCATTCAGACTCAAATCCCAATATATCCTTGCACTGAGAACTGAGATTGGGTTAAAGTCAAATGGCTGAAACACAGCTTGATCAAGAGAAGAGGTGATGAGCAAGGACAGTATCTGAGGATCTTCTCAAGTCTCTGGCTGCTCTATCACTTGGGGGCACTTGCTCAACATTATAAAGTGGTCTTCAATGCTGGGATTTAATCACTGTGCAGATGGTTAAGATTTGCACGATGTTTCCCTTCGTAGATGTTCATATCTTGTCTTGTTTCCAAGATTTGCACAATCCCGTGCTAAAAAGAAGGGCAATTTTCCTTTGGGAAAACCAATTGGAAATTCCAGCTGGTTCAGAACTAAATAATTGTAACTACCCTATTTTTTCTAAACGTACCACACATGCTTATTAGCGCTGCCTGAAATAAATGTCTGATGGGGGGGAAAAAAAGGCATTAGGAAGCTTACGATGGAAGTGCTTTCTCCCAGGCCTTTGCCTTTGGTGTTTGCTCTTTCTGGAAACATGAAACTGAGTCGTGTTAAGGAGAGATACATCTCTCCGCTTATGTTTTTCCAGCTTTTTGATGTAGGAAATCCAAGGTGATTTGCATAAGATTTGCTAAATGTAATTGGTTTGTTCTTCTTCGTTCTGTCCCTGGTTCCTGCAGTCAGCAAACATTCAGAGGTTTTTTTGTTGTTTAGAATATTTTAAGTTCTGATGCTGTAAAAAGGGTAAATTTAATCGTAGCTGCAGTAATAGCAGGTAAAGTCAGCAGGGAGTTTTGCCTGTTTGACAGCAGATTTTAGCCTATTGTTTAATTTCATAGGTACTTTTTTCCAGAAAGTGCTTCTCTACAGTGGGGAATGAACACTTAGTTCCTCAGTACATTTAAACGTGGTGAAACATGAAGGTGATAAACACTCGCTTTGCTTGTCTGACTGTGGATGATCATCTAAACTCTTCATTTGGTTGACTGGTCCTCCAGAATGCAGCATGGAGTCAGACCTTCAACGCTTCTGGATATTTGCATGTATGCCACCTCGGCTGGCTGTGTATACTTTGAAGTAAAGCTTTTGCAAAGATATCCGTGCGAATATATGTCTCTTCTACTAGGGGTATACTGAAGATAATTTATTTCTTCTTCATGTATCTGTTCAGTGAAGAACACTACTACACATAGTATCTTTTTATTTCTAAGTATTGTGAATGATGGTAAAAGCCACTGGTAAATTGGTAAGTCACAAAAACGGTTGGATATAATTACTTCTAGTATAGGAAAATGCAAAGTCAATTCTGGTGTTCATCAAGATTTATTACATAATACTAAATTGTGTGTATATGTATGTGCGTATGCATGTATAAGAGGAATAACTTTAATTATAGAAGTTTTACTGCTGTACTGCATGATCATCTGACTGTTTTTAGGCTTCATCTTGCCCCATTGAAATTGATATTAAGGCACTCATAATTCTAAATAGATTCATAAAAATTGCTTGTAGGACTAATCTAGCAACTTCTAACTGTTTTATAAAGTCTTAGATAATGTCACTTACCGCATAAATAAATATACTGGGTAAAATGTCAGTTTGCAAATAGTTAAAATAATTAAATTTAAAGATAACTGAAAACTGTCTTAATTATCTCCTTCAGGATCCCGTAATCAAAGGACGGTTATACTGTTGTCATGCTTTGTTAATGCTTTTGTTTTCCAGATATGTTTTCAGGGTTAATTCTGAAATCTACAAAAAGTGTTACTTTGGTAATAGTGCAGTCATCTAGAAAACTCATTTTTAATTAGTACCCAGTTGGTTTGTGAAACACCTGCGTTGTTATTATATGATAAAAATACATAGAACTTCAACATTCTGTACTAATATTTATAAACCACCACAGAGGTAAGTGGATATGGGAGTGAATTGTCACACAGAAAAATACTTGAGCAAAACCTAAGGAGAAGTACTGTATGACTCATTTGTATTTTTACTGAAGCCATTACAAAACTGAATGCAAGTTGTTATTTTTCTTTAAAATCAGAGTGTGGTGGTGTTACTGCTCTTAGCACTAGGAAGAAACAAGAATTAAAGGATTTTCATAGACCTTTCTGAGTACTGCTCAATCCTAATCCATGTTATGCCCAGTTCAGGTATCTCAGAAGCAAAGATTAGCTCTACAGAAGGCACGTTATACGAAGAATTCCGGAGTTCATTTTCCTTTAAAAACTCACAGTTAAACCACCAAATTTAACAGATGCTCGCAGGTTTGAAAATCTGTTGCACTAACCTTTCCTGGGGGCAACCCCACTGCTTATTAATTTAATTGACTGTCCATGTCAAGTTTACGTACTTATGCAGAATGGCAATAAATCTCTTATATTTTCTGAATACCACAAAGTTGCATTTCTTTAAGCAGGAAAGCATGGGAAGAGTACTAAACATTATTACTCTCATTTTCTAGTTGGATTCTATTGATTCTAATTGTTATTGTTTGAAATAGTATCCTTATGACCTATTTCAGAGATTAAAAGGCACTTTGCCTTATCACAAGATGCTGATTTTGGGGTCATCGTGTGGTGCCATGACTCGAGTTCTTCCAAACTGCTGTCTGCACCCAACCATCTCTGCACACCGCCAAACAGCTCCATTGCTTGTCCTTTGAATACTTTGTGGATGTGTTAGTCACGATCACAGCACAGTAATACCAAGTATTTATCTAGTCCCGTCTGCACCGTGTTCATTTCATAAGTGCCCACCAACCAGCGCAAGATAATATTTGAGGTTGACCTGAACAAAATATGCCTTTTCCACCTCTAGCCCTTCGCTGTACCCATTGCTGCTCCCTCTTCAAGGCTTGCTGTCACCATTTTTGTTCTTTACAGAGCTGTCTGGGAGTAAGTGGTAGCTCTGCAGTGGTGATCTGCACAAGGAAGCATAGGACAGGAGAAGAAAGCATCACGTACCCTGAGGGATTGCACTCAGATTTTGTACAAGTTTCTGAGCTTGTGTAAATTGTTACAGCTCCACTGATTTCATTGACTGTACAGGCTGAAGATCGTCTCCCATGTACTTTGTCAGGAGTAATATTCCTGGGCTTTATGAAGAAGGACAAACAAGAGGAAGTTCAGTTATAACTGCAGTGAAGCAGTATTTGGGCAGCTCCTGACATACCTTTGTGAAGGTAGTAAGCATCCCCGTCGTGCTGTCGCTGGCATGAAAGCCCTAACAATGATAGGAACCCCATGGACTCTTGATAAAGATACCATCTTTTAATGTGATTTTACTTCATAGAATCACAGAATAGCAGGTTGGAAGGGTCCTCAAGGATCATCTAGTGCAACCTTTCTTGGCAAAAGCACTATTTAGACAAGATGGCCGAGCACCCTTTCCAACTTAATTTTGGAAGTGTCCAATGTCAGGGAATCCACCACATCCCTGAGGAGATTATTCCAGTGGTTAATTGTTCTCGTTGTGAAAAATTTTGTGTCCAATCAGAATCTCCTCAGGAGTAACTTGTACCCATTACCCCTCACCTTTTCCATGTGACTCCTTGTAAAAAGGGAGTCTCCATCTTCTTTGTAGCCACCCTTTAAATACTGGAACATGGTGATAAGGTTTCCCCTAAGCTTTCTTTTCTCAAGGATGAACAAACCTACTTTTCTCAGCCTTTCCTCGTATGGCAGCCTTCCCAGTCCTTTGATCATCTTTGTGGTCCTTCTCTGGACCCTCTCCAGCCTATCCACATTTTTTTGCATAGTGGTGACCAAAACTGAACACGGTGTTCCAAGTGCAGCAAGTGCTGAGTAGAGTGTGGTAATCGCTTCTTTATCTCTGCTGGTGATGCCTTTGTGGATGCAACCCAGCACCATCTTGGCTTTCTTTGATGTAGCAGCCACTGTTCACTCACACTGAGTTTGTTGTGCACCAGGACCTCCAGGTCTCTTTCCACAGAGCTGCTCCCCAGCTAGGTAGATTCCAGCCTGTGCTGTACTTCTGGATTATCTTTTCTCAGGTGCAAGACCTTATAGCCTTACACTTGTCCTTGTTGAACTTTATAAGGCTCTCATTAGCCCTCTCTTGCAGCCTATCCAGGTTTTCCTGCAGTGTGGCTCTCCCTTCCGAAGTGTACGCTTCCCCCCTCAGTTTGGTATCGTCATCAGATTTCATCAGTGTACACTTGATCCCATCATCCAGATCACTAATGAAGATATTAAACAGTGTTGGTCCCTGGGGGACCCCAGATGGGACAGGTTGCCAGGTTGAAAAGGAGCTATTGACCATCACCTTCTGGGTATGGCTTGTCAGCCAGTTCCCCACCCACCGCATGGGCCTTTTGTCTAGACCCATCACACATCAGTTCGTCTAGGAGGAGGCTGTGGGAAACTATCAGAAGCCTTGGAGAAGTCCAGGTAGACAATATCCGTCGCTTGCCCCACATCAGCTGGGCAGGTTACTTTGTCATAGAAGAGAATCAGGTTTGTCGAGCATGTTCTGCCCTTGGTGAATCCATGCTGCCTTTTGCCAATTATGTGCTTCGTTTGACTTGTGATAGCCCCCCAGGAGGATTTGTTCCATAACTTTCCCAGGGACTGAAGTAAGAATTCTTGATTCATTTGCATTGACCAACTAATTGGCTGAAACTTCAGAGGAAATGAAATGTTGAACAGGAAAGCTTGAGACCAATATTTTCCACCTTTGTGGCCTAAAAATTAGGCTCTCAACTTTATAGTTCAATATGTGTATTTTTCAAAGGGAAAACTGCCTTTAGAGGAAACATTAGTGTAGCTGATACTCTCTCTGTAAATGCCCAGTTGTGGAGATAGGAAACTAACATTAGGCAGTCCTAATCTGGAAACTTGGTTGTAGAGTGCTAAGTTTTCCTTTGAACTATAGTTCATTAAATGTGCCATGTTCCACTACATATACAAGCAAGTGACTTTCCTAGGTCGAACATTTTATTGAAATCCTTTGATCTTGATATTTAAGGATAGTACTGCAAGACTATACTTCTGTAATAAGAGTATTGGTAATTTCATTAAAAAACAAATGCAGTTTAAAACATAAGCTAAAGAACAAGTCATATCCCCCAAAATAGCAATTTTTTCCTGTTTAAATAGTTGACTGTATTGATATTACATTGTCTTTGTTATTATGTGTACCAAAGACCACTCCGGTCAACAGAAAGTTGGGAAGCTTCTTTATTTTTGAACAAACAGTATCCTAATTATTTTCACAAGGAAAGAAAAGCTTCCACATAGTTCTGCTGACTCTTAGTGTGGTGCAGCAGTGTACACATGTGGTAACTGAGGACTTGCTAGTGCCATGTAGCGGTCAGACCGCGCCAACTGAGGACAGTAGCTTGGTCAGACTGGGAGGTGATTCCCCAGCTTGCTGCTTTTTGTTGTCTGAGGTTGGTAACCTAAGCCAGGATTTTTGCAAGAGAAGAATCCCTTTTTATCTGCAGAGCATAGCATAGATTTTGTTTTAAAAAATGTCTTTCTTGCCTTATGGTATAAGAATTTAGACTTTGTGCAAGAAAAATTCTTTTACAAAAGCAGTTTAGAACAGAAGTAGTGTAAAAGAAACAGTCTGAATTAGAAGCAGTGAATAAATACGAAACAGCAGTTGTCTTTCCATGTTGTTCTTACATAGACATGCGTCCTATTTTGAGTTATGTAACTTAAGTAAGAGGATTGTTATTTGACCTTCATAGTCTCATTGTGCCACTGGAGCTACAAATACTAATTTAAAATAAAATTTCTCATTTTCTAACCAATCTTCACTTTTAGTTATCTGTATGTGATGATTTTATACTTTAGTGCAAAACTGTTGATTCATGGAAGTAATCCTGTGTTCATGAATTATACAGAAGCTATATCTGGTATTGTTGCTATTGCTAGAGGCTGATGCGTCACATTTTTATAAATCTTATTTTTAGAATATATTATTTCAGCCACCACAACCTGTTCAGGTTAAAACCCTGTTACATTGATCCCAATACAGCAGTGATATAACTAAGAGGGTGAGGGGGGCAATTTATAGCTAGTATCATCTCTGAAGTATTGTTGAATTTATTAGGAATGTAGGAAATCCTTACAAGTCAGGTGCTCCTAAGGAGGTGGTAATAGCAAGAAAACAGCAGTTCAAACATGTAAATTAAGGGGGATTTAGGCCTTTTGGGTTATCTTACATTTTTCTGCCACTCACCTCCCCCCTGGTTCTTTAGTGTGAAGTTTATATTTATATTATGCATCTCATACTTCATTATTCACATATGTCATTTTCAAAAACCTAATCCTAACCTTTTGCCCCTGGTGCCTTTGTGCTTCTCCATGGGCAGAGGAGAGGTGGAGCTGCCCTACTGGAGTGTGTGTGGAGGATCCCCTTGACTGATGGTCTCCAAGGTGGATCTCCTCATCCAGCTTCCTGTTGTTCCTCCCATTCCTGCTCTCCCACCTCAACTCAGAACTCTACTGAAGAGGAGGAGATGATGGTCTGGATCTCCCTGCCTACGAGAGGGAGTGGGTGATCAAAGCTTAGCTCAGCCTTGAGGCATCTCCGTGTCCTCCAGGTTCAAACTGAGGATTAGGGGATCATGAGTATTACTTCATGTCACTGTTTGTCGCACATTGCTGAGGTGAGCAGAGGGTCTAGTCCAGCAGGATGAAAACTGACATAACTGAGTTCAGTCTAAAGGTTTTTGTGTTGCTGCGTTCACATGTCTGAGTTTGGCTCAAACTTTGGGGGGGTGGGGGAGGTGTGTGTCTGTGTAATCAAATTTGAAAGTATTTACTTAATTACTGAATTATCAGAAGTATTAAGGGAGCTGTCATGCATTATTATGCTATAAAACCTGATACCTTTTGTAGACTATGACACATGGAGTGTTTTTGTTTATACTTTTGACATGCTACAAAAGATTGTCTGATGCATTCAGAAATTACATTGACACTATAGCAATCTCTGTCTCCCTTTTCTACACGGCAGTTCCTCAAAAAGAAGAATGTCAGTCATGGTTTTCTATAATCTGAAAAGGGATAAAAATTGAGGTAGTTCATCATAAATAAAAAATTTGGATACAGTTTTCTCTATTTCTTGGCGCTCTGACAAAGTGGACTCCCTCCTAACTCTACAGTGCATTTTCAGGCTGTGAAACTTGGAAGTTAGGAACAGTAAACTTGTTAAATTGTGGACAGGAGTAGCTGAAACAGGCAGTTTTAATGTCGTCTGTTTGTATTCTGGAGAAGGTAGTGATGGCAGAAGGGAATAGAAACTTCGGATTTGCAGGAGAAATTCTAGATGCTAGTAATTGGGCTGCAGTCAAGGTTTAAATGATTACCGTTTTTATTTGTGTTCTGGTATCTTCTTCCACAGACAAGAATCCAGTAGGCATAGTCTAATTTAGATTTTGGTAGGGCTGCTTTGAAACATATTGTCTGTTAATGGTGGTGTGGGGTGGTTTTAGTTTTTGGGATACAAGATTTACTGGGCTATATTTGTGAGGATTCTGCAAAGATATTATTTTCTATTTTACTGTAGGTGTGGGCCTGGGAACTTGTAATGTAATCTAAGGACTCTGTTTGGAGCTTTAGTCTACCCTCCCTAATGTTATTTGGAGAATATTTTTATACCTCTGTATGTTTATCTTTGGTATGTAAAATACTTCTGCATAACAAGGAGTGTTTATATTAGAGCAAAGGGCATGTTAGTTTCTTTCAGAGAGTATCCCTTCTGTGTCCTGACATCAACTTGAAAATGCAATATTCCTATTATTTAGCTGAATGTCCACAAAATTCTGGAACTGGTGTATTTTGTATTTGTATGTACCCATAACATTGCAGTGTTTGCTTAGTCCATGAGAACTTTCTGGTAGATGCCACTTGGTAGAAAACTCTTGCCCAAATGGCACAAAGTGTGAGTGGCTGAAGGCAGGTAACAAACATGGCCCATCACTACTGCTGTGTTGCCATGAAAGACATTGCAAAGTCCTACCTGTTTTTTCAGTGGTAGGGAGCGAGAGCGCAGTGTCTCAGAGATGTGTGCTCAACTAAAGAAAATTCTCCTTTATGAAATCACTCTGGTTGCTCTTATTCCCAGCTTTCTATAGAAGATTAGAAAAGATTATGCTAGTCTGCTGCAAATAGCCCCAGTATCGGTCCACGAGTTTTGATTTTCTTATAGTAGTGATTCAAATACTTCTGCCCGCTGTAGTGACTCATCCGTCTGAGGCAAAGGTGTTTTCTACCAACCAAACCAAGGCTCAGTCAGTGATAGGGTTGATTGCTCCTCCGAAGTATAACAAATCCCACTGGAAAGCAAGAATACTTTCACCAGGAGCGCTTGGTCCGTGATGAAAGTGGAAATGGTTTTCTGGATGAAGTAGATAAGAAATTGAGTGATGCTTGTTTCAAACACTTTTATCCTGAACTACTGACCTCCGTTTAAGTAGACCTGAATTTCTGTCAGCTCAGTAAGAGCCTAGGACTTTCATCTGTCTGTTTAGGATAATACTAGGTGTGTGATTATTCTGTAGTTAAGAAGTTTTTGAGGGATTTATTCCCTGTGTTTGTTCTGCTGCTTGAACCATACCTATCCTAGGAGTTGATTGCAGTATTTATCAAAGCTATGGAGCCCCCATTTGGGCCATCTGTAGGTAGTGGTTGTGCCATCTGTCACTGAAGACTGCGTTCCAGAGGGAGAGACAATATGCACAGACTTCGTCATGCAAAGCCTGTAGGGTATGGTCTCTGATGTTTGCTTTATCCTTGTAAGATGTATAGGTTGTAGCAGTGCACTAACTTCTAAAATTTTTATTGTAAGAGGCTTCTGAATGCCACGGTAGCCAATACTTCATCCTCGCCCATCCGTATGCATTATGCATTTTACTTACCTCCACACGTTCCTCTGGGAGGTGAACTATGGTACCTAGTTGTTAAAGGCTACAAGAATGTTAAAAAAAGGGCAAAACCAAGCTGCAAAAGATTTCAAAAACAGTATATAGTGCTTGGGGATAATGGTAAGAGCCACACAAAATGAGGTGCCTTTGGGTGCAAGCATATAATTTTCTGAATATTTTTGCTGTGAATTATCAAGGATTACAGCAGCAGCAGATGTTCGAGGCAGCATGATATAGATTGTGTATACTTTTGTGTTATGATTAACTGAGCCAATATCCTTGTCTTCTAAGAGGTAGGTGACTGCAGAAAGTTTCAAGAGAACACTAACAGCATGTTTCAGGAATGCTTTCACTACAGATGTTGCTGCTGCGAGCAACATTCAAAATTTTTACGTGGTGCTTAGTGATCATCGAATTTGTGACTAACAGTAGTGGTTTGTGATTAGGCACTGAATTTGAAGTGCAATTTCCATTGTCTTCAGATGTATTTCATGTTGGATCTGAGGGCAGTGCGATGGCCTAGACAATATTGAATGTGAGAACTGTGGACCTTCGGAACAGCAATTTTCATGACTTCATATTCTCTCTATTGCACAATTGCTTATTGGCAGTCCTCGTTGCAGTGGAGGGTATGTCTTCATACTGTGCAGTCACGGGGTCATGAGTCCTTCTGTTGCCTTTTTCAACTCAGGGTAAAGTGTGGACCAGACACATGCTGGTAACTAGAGGGTTCGGAGCCTGCTGCCGAATTTGTGTATTGCCCGGGACAGTAGTTCATCCACACAAGTGGGGCTCCTGATTGACCCTTGTTCATTTTTGACCCACACAGTGTTGGCAATTGGTCAGAATCAGACATGAAAGATACAGCAACAAAGTGGTGCATTTTGTACATGCAGTTTTTTTAATGCAACACAGGGAATCATTTGTACAAATGACAGAGCCCTAAAAAGGGACATTGCATCAGTAAGAGGTGATACAGTGCAACGTTAAATGGGAAAGGAACTGATTTAGCATAAAGCAAATGGACTTAAAAAAAAAAAAGCGCCCTGTGATAGCTATTTCTATCCTAATACAGATCAGTTGTAGCATTAAGAGCCTGTCGTGACTTATATGTGTAATGTCTGTGTGCTTTTATATGCATTAACAAAATATTCAGAGAAATGCATAGGAAGAACATTATATTGTCAACAAGAGGTAATGTGTGTTTAATCTAGACCTAGCTTCTGAAGATACTCATGAAACGTGGAGGATCAAACATTTTATTTAAATATTGAATTTCAGGGCATTTGAGTGGATTATTCTTTGTTCTTTATGGATGTTCTCTCAACGTGAAACCAAGGGGATATATAAATATATATATTTCTTCTTTTTTCTTTTTTTTTTTTTTTTTATTGCAGTGTAGCAGGGACTTGCTCAGTTGCTAGGTAACAAGGTATTGCTTTATTTGCAGGAGCAGTAGCTGAGTTGATAGTAGAGGCAATGATTTATATGAAATGTATTAATATATACTGTAGCAGTAATAGTGATTATTGAAATTGCTTATTTTTATGTGCTCAGTGCCATGGGAAAAAATATAATCACTTCATTAGAATATTTCCTTCTGCTGTGTATAGAAAAACTGCTTAATTGCTAAAACTGTCCAGTTATTTAGTGAAGTAGCAGAATCAGTATCGTTTATTTAGTAGTGTTAAAATGAGTTCTTTCAAAAACAAAACAAGAAATAAAGTGCTAACAAAAAAAGGGGATTTATAACAAGTAGTTATTTGCCTAAATTGTCCATTCATACCTTTTTTTTTTGGCCTTTCACAGACAGGTTTGCTTTTCCAGGAGCAATACGTTTTCCTCCAGGGATCAGGAGCAAACCTGTCAGTCACCAGGGCAGAAGTTGGCTCCTTCACGGTGGCAGCCTGCCACCTTGGTCCTGCCTCCAAGACGACCAGCGGGTGGTCTGCAGGCCAGTTCGCTGCCTCCTTTTTCACACAAGTCTGGACATTCAGAATGGTTGGAATTGCCTTCAGGGCCAATGCCACCTGCTTCCACTGCTGGTACCATGACTGGCTAGGTGGTGCTGGATGCTGTATCCATGACCAAAGATGTCACTGCCATTCCTTTTGTTCAGTTTTGCTGCCCTCTGGGAAAGGGAAGCGTATGTGGTACTACTGGATTCCCCATCGTCTTGATGCTCCTTTTAGGTCAGGTTGCTCTTAGCCAGGTAACACCTTCACCCCTGTCCATTATGTGAGATGTCTTAACCAGGTCTCGCTGCTCTTCCAGGAAGACAATGTTTGAGTGCATGCCAAAATTAGCCACATTTGTGAGTGTAGTACAGCTGAGCAATTTTTTTAGTATGATTCAAGTCACGTGCCTAAATTTGTGACACCTTTCCTCCTTGCAAGGATTGAAGTTTAATAATACATCACATGTATAATTCTGCTATTTTTAGAGTAAACATCGACCTTTTACCCACATCAATCAGTTTTGAGCAGTTGCAACCCGCAGGCTCACCTGTAGGACTCTGAACTTGGTTCTCAGGCATTCACACATTGCTCCAGAAAGCTAGTTTGCCTCCACTCAGGAGTTATTCCTCATACCGATTTTCTCATCCTGGTGTATTTTCCTTTCAAAAGGTTATAATTTGTAGTCCTGATAATTAATTTTGGGTCTTTTTTTTTTTTTTTTTTTTTACAAGGCAAGATCTGGCTTTATTTAAACAAAATTGAAGTGGTGTTTATCAGTCTGTGATGGAGGGTAAGATAAGTCTACAAGTCACAGTTGATGGGCAGGCCAAAACAGAGTAGCATAGATAGCAAAGTTGATCTCAATGTGCCTCACCTGTGCTAACAAGCATTTACAACTGTGGGTAACATAATATGCTGCTGTGTGAAAACTTATCTGTAGCTTTTATATTGTCATACATGGCATTATCCGTTAGACCTCTAATGACTTCTAACACAGTCGTTCACATAATCAGTTCAGAAGTAAATAGCTGTAGGCTTGGATAGTGTCTTAACAACTAAAGTATTACTGATCCTTTGGCTTGCATTTCAGTGAAAGAAATGAGTAGGATAAATAAAAGGAGGCAAAATGGCACACTCACAGTATCTGGCTTCCTGAAAAGTTGCAGGAAAGAAAGAAGAGCCAAAGCACAAGAGAGTTAAAAAGAATAGTAGTTAGAAAGCTATTTCTATATCTATAAATTTAGAAGATTAAAAGAAATAAAAAAAAAAAACCCAGAAAGGCCAGATGAGAGAAAATGGGTGCAGCAATAAAAAAATTAAAAAAAAGAGAGCAGCAATTATGCTTCAACATGAGTTAAAAGGACACATGAGGATGGTACTCTTCTGTGAATCATCAAAAGGAAGGTATTTGGAGCCATTGCAGGATAAGGCCTTCAGAATATACAATTCTATTGTCTTGAAGTTAGAGGAATATTTTTTTTACGTTTTCATGTACTATCAAGTGAAAGCTGTGCGTTAAGGAAGCTTATGCATCCAGGGGGTCACTACCTGTCTGCTCATCCTTGATTTCACCTCTTACGCTAGCACCTGGCTGCAGCTCGTTGGTGCTCGGTGTGCAGTTGTCCTGGGTGCTTTATCTTGGAGGCAGGAGCATCTAGAGAGCCCTTGCACACAGGCGTTCTGACCTGGACTGTAGGACTCCCTTAACCCCACAGATTTAGTGAGCTTTGGGTAGTTCATTTCACTGCTGTTTAAAATCCCCCAGTTGTAGTAATCAGGCCCTGATAGAGGGCAACATTTGCTTACTTGACATTTTCATTATTTTTACAGTCAGAGTCACTAGTTGGTTCTTCATTGGATAGAAGATTATCTGTATTGCCATTTTGATAAAAATGCTTTCCTTGTTGGAGGAATCATCAAAGAACTGGGCTGTTTCTAATTTCAAAATGCTTTAATATGATTATATTAATGTGTTATAAGTTTAGAAATCAATCTGATGCTTGCTTGTCCTAAGCAGGAGACTTCTCTTTCTAATCTCTATCAAAAGAATCCTGCATAGAAATTCTGGATGTGCATGCTCAGGTGAGAGAAATCACTGAAGACGGTTGCTTAATTAATCACTGTTCTAGAGTGAGTGTGGAATGACATTCACTCCAGATGTTGTTACGTCATTTATATAGACACAAATGCACAGCCTAGATTTGTTTCGACAAGTTGTGTTTATTGCTGCTGAAGGACAGAATTGCGTCTAAATTTGGGGTGCTTTAACTTTTTTTGGTAGCGAAAGAGTATTAAGAGTATCGCATTCCTTTTATGAGATGAACAATTCTTAAATAACTGCAGTTATTTTGAACTTATATAAGAAACAAGATTTGAGGTTCTTGCTCTAAGCTATAATTATTATTAAAAGACACGTATTTTTGAATTTTCAGTCACTGATTTACTCCATTAAAGTTTCATTTTGGGGAATACTTTTTAACCTAAAGAAGTACATTTTTGTAATGATGCTGTCAGTCTTTTCAACTTTCAAATGAACTGGGCATTTGAACTGGAAGAATGGTTTATTTCAGAGGTATTAAGTTTCCACAACTGTCAAAGTGAGTAGATGGAACCCTTTTAATAACCTCAGTGTGGCGGGGATATTGTGGTTTGCAGTGCTGGAAGTAGGAAAAACTGCAAATAAGGAGTAGTACAGCTGTGGTGGGAGGCTGAAATTACTGTGAAGATTAGGGAAGCTGGAGATGATAATATGGAGGAGATAGAGTTGTACAGAAAGGAGGAGTTGTGGTCTTGGGCAAGGGAAGGATTGTGAAGATACAAATGCAAACCATCACAAAGTGCACTATTACTTAAGTTCCTGGTGGCACATGTTAATCATAGAATGGTTTGGGTCCTTAAAGACCATCTAGTTCCAACTCCCCTGCCATGGGCAGGGACACCCTCCACTAGACCAGGTTGCTCAAAGCCTCATCCAGCCTGGCCTTGGACACTTCCAGGGATGGGGCATCCACAGCTTCTCTGGGCAACCTGTTCCAGTGCCTCACTGCCCTCTCCATGAAGATGTCTAATCTAATCTACCCGCTTTCAGTTTAAACCCATTACCCCTTGTCCCGTCACTACGGGCCCCTGTAAGAAGTCCACCCCCCAGCTTTCTTGTAGGGCCCCCTTCAGGTACCGGAAGGCTGCAATAAGGTCTCCCTGGAGCCTTCTCCAGGCTGAACAAGCCCAACTGTCTCAGCCTGTCCTCATAGGAGAGGTGCTCCAGCCCCCAGGATCACTGTCATGGCCCTCCTCTGGACTCGCTCCAGCTGGTTGATGTTGAGGGCCCCGAAGCGGGATGCAGTACTCCAGGTGGGGTCTCACAAGAGCAGAGTAGAGGGTGAGAATCACCTCCCTTGACCATCTGGCCACACTTCTCTGGATACAGCCCAGGATATGGTTGGCTTTCTGGGCTGCCAATCACCCCATCCCTCTTTGAAATAAGTCACTGTGTGGTGAGTGGCATGTTGGCTTAAGTGAAAGCACTCGCTCAGTTGTGTGTAGCTCCTCATACTGCTGTCCTCACAGTGCTCAGTTCCCTCCGGTAGTGCGATGTGACTAACGAGGGCCAGGAGCACGTAGCACCCCTGTCTTCTGCCCTGGGAAAAGTATGTGCCACAGGGTAGACAGATTTAGCAGAATATTATGGTTTGTGGGAAAGTGTTCCTTGGTGTATGTGTTGCTATGCAGGGAGTAGGGAAAGCAAAGGCAGATAAATACACCTTCCACCCAGAATGGAAGGTGGCAAAGTCGCATGATAGATAGCTATGTTGAAAATTCACTTTTGCTAATGTTTGCTAATCCTTGATTGGGCAAAAAGCACATATTTTTATAACCTTTTTTCCCTTTATATTTGTGATCAGTAAATGCAATGATTATGATCACTTATGTAATTATAACCATTTTTCACTTAAACTAGTGGTCCATGAGAAAAGTGTGTTGTGATTTTCATAAATATCATCATTAGTTTACGAGAACAAAGAGCAGTATAAGAAAACAAAGTGATTTCTGATTTTAAATGAGTGAAGATTGTGAACCACTTCTTATGGTGCCTGGGCAGACTGCACACAGGGTGGATGTTTTTTATGGCTCTTTTTTGAACCATTCTGATTTTGTGGATACAGCAAGTAAGGCCAGGATGATTTTGTGAATAAAGCATGGTATTAGGATTTAGGAGATGTGGTTTTCATTACTATTAGTATGCCAAGTTTTATCTGCATCCTTAAGTTTATCAGTTAATCCACATGTGCTTCAGGTTTTCATTTGTTAAAAAGAAAATAGGAAAGAGAAATCTTTTTTTTTGTTCTCTGCAGCAATAGATGCATACACTTAATATTGTTCAGTGACTCAAGAGCCAGTCTATCAGCAGTACAGAATGAAGTGACCAGATTGCAACAAGGAAAGTTGACTCTATAAAATTAAAACCAATGCATTAAAAATAGGTTTATAATCTGATACTTACACTATGGTAAGACTCACTAGAGTACAATAAAGCTTGATCATATGCAATGTAGTATAGTGGATTAAATTCCATAATTGCTAATAATAAGTAATCCTCCTGTCTCCAGGGTATATAGAAGGTTGAAAGGCAGCCAAACCACTGCATTTCCATTGTGTCAGTCTCCTTGGCAGTTCTGTGTGGAAGCATGCTGATGGGCAGGAGGGGGGTTAGGAAGAGCCTGTGGGTACGTATGGCATTGCTGTCAGGTTCATAAATTACACAGGTCCACTGAAAAGTGGGTGCAAAGTCGCACATGCTATATATCCTCCTGTGACACTCCAGCGTGGCATTCTTCTGGCTCAGGGGATTCAGTTATTCACTGCTCTCTCCATCCCTTAATTTAATTTGTGAGCTCATTTCACAGGAGTCTATTCTACCCTTAATGCTCTACGTAATTTTCCTGAATACTGGAAGTATATAAAAGCAATGAAAAGAGAATAGCGCCCTGAGCTTGGACTGTTTTTTCACTGCGCTAAATTCCTGTTGTACCATTCATAAGCTCTCACTCTACAAAACCTGTGCTGCTTCTCCAAGATAAAATGTGTAGGTTTGGATTTCGTTTTTCTAAGCAGCTGGATAATAGGCATAGAAGTGATGCATACAGCAGCATATCAGAATGGTTCTGTGTTATATTGCTGTATTTGAAAGTAAAGCTAAAAGAGCAACTCTTTTACTCTTCTTCACATTTTTTTAATCGTTTAGCATGCCATGAAATAAAACATACTGTGTCATATAATTTTCTTCTTAAATCACATTTCTCAACCCTTTTCTTACTTATCTAGTGAAGCAGGAGTCCATGTCTCAGCACATGTAAGGAAGGGGAGAGAGCAAGGAGCAAACACATCCGATGTTCAGTTTTACAGCCCTTTTTCATTTCATCTTGCTGGGCTGTGTCTTCTCTCGTACTTTGCCACAGAGTGATAGAAATCCTGGGTGCCTGAGATGCAAAGACAAATCTTACCAAATTGGATACATCCAGTTCTCTTCATTCTACCTATGGGCATTGCTCTTCTCCAGAGCTGGGCTGCTTTAGCTCCTCGTAGGCTTCTGCTACGGTAAAACATGGGTGCTTATGAAGCAGGCTAGAAAAGCTGGGAGTTGACAGTGTAGGATCAAGAGCAGCTATTGGTAAAAATTGATATCATCTTCATCTTATACTAGCATATCACTCACATTGTGACTGGGATGGGCTTATCTGTGCCTCTTGCTGGAGACCAACAGCTTGGGAGAGAGGTTCCTGTAGGGTCTCAAGACGAAGGAGAGACAGGTGAAACTGCTTGTCTCAGATCTGCCTCAGTTTTACATGATATATCAGTGGATTAGGAGGAGAGGATTAGCACTAACAACAGTCTCCTTTACACCTGAGTCTCAACAGAGTTTTTTGTGGAGCACAGCTGGGGAGAAATATTGCCATACAACTTCCCCCCATTTGTCTTTGTGTGTGGTGTTTGGGGTTAGTAGTTTGATTACAGTTGGGTTGTGTCCAAGCTTTTCTTTGCATCCCTGTGAGATTATAAATTCCTTTTACCTAAATGAAAGTCAGAACGTTTCATAACCCAACGCTGAAAAGCTGAAGATTTGGTGAAGGGTAACAAAGCGCCATGTTCGTTTTGTCTGAGGGACCACAAAGTAAAAATTGTCAAGTTTGGGAATAAAAGGTTTCTCCTAACCACAGCATGCATGTTGCCTGAAAGTCTAATTTGGTGTCCAAAAGGTTGTCTTTCTTCCTTTTACATGGTAAGAAGGATTCTATAGGCAGTATTTGCAGTAGGGCTGCTCTAGCTTGTGCAGATCGTTCCTGTGTGTAGAATTCAGAAGTATCAGTTATCCTTTTATTAGCGATTGTACAGATGATGAAAAACTAGTCAACCTCACGGCTTCAAATATCATAGGAAAATTAAAATGAGGGGTGGGGGTGGGGGGTGTTGGTTTTTTTTTTCTTTCCCCTCTCTAATACAATAATTCAAAACCTTTCATGCAGTCATGGGACTTGGGTGGTTTTCTTCCTAACAAAAACTGAGATTCAAAGTTTGTTGTTTTGGGAGAAGAGTAGACTTTGGTAAGACTCCTGATGAAATCACAAGACTAAGAGACAATATGAACAGGGTCTGCTTGCTTGCTCTCACCATAAATGTGCCATCTCTGAAATAGAAATTAAAAGTAATCCTAGTGTCTTTTTCTAGCCATGAGTATAAGCAGCTATGAGATTGAATATATTTGTAGGGTAGGTCTGCTGAATAGGAAAATACTATTTTTACACAGTCAGCTCTCATTCTAGCATTTCATTTTAACTGTATCCATCCTTTCCAGTTCTGCAATGCAGTGTAATCCCTTTTTTATTGGAATACAGCATGTCCAAGTGAGACACTGGCTTCTTTGCAGTCAGTGGTATTTTGCCATTGACATCAAGATCTCATCCTTGTTAACAGTAAGTGGTATTTGAAAGAGACTGTATCACTGGCATTAAATCATTGCAAGCAGGTAATTTATAAACTAGTGGAAAATATTTTAGATATTATTAAAGTCCTAATGTATGTATGCTTGATTAAGTTACTGAACAGTAGTAAACTGATACTGTGTACATTGAGAAATTAAAGCAAAGCAAAGGTTCCTTTGGGAACAAGGCACCTTGGACCAAGAACATAAGTGTAAATATAAACCAAATGTAAAGTAAGTAAACATGAGCAATTTCAGCAGTGAATGTAGGTTATGCAGCCCCAGATGTCTAGCACTCTGGTACTTCTGGCTAGCTGAGAAGGATTCTCATTGGGCTCTGCTGCCCTGGACAAGTACATGGGTCCACAGGCAAGCAGAAAAAAAAAAGGCATTTTTATTCTGCTTGGAGGATTTTGTTGTTAATATTTAAGTTAATGAAATGTCTGGCCTATTGAATTATTTTCCTAACCATTTATCCAACTTTAAAATGCATGAAAAATTCAATACCTCTAACATAGCAAAAATGATGTTGTGTGTTCACTGAGTGCATAATAATCTGCAGTGTATAGATAACTTTTCAGTTTGCTGCACAGAGATTTAGCTGTGCAAATTTGAGCTAAGTTAAAATAATGATGTACATTTTCCCATTTAATTTTAGATCCTATTTTTCTGTATATGGGTCAGCTCCTTAACTCAGTCCTGCATTAGTGTTCTTGCACAAAGCAGGTTTAAAACTATGGTCAGGTCTTCCGTGTTTTCATTTCTTTAAAATACTGAACTGTCAGATGTTTGTATCTACAAATATAGATGTGTCCAATGACAGTTTTTGTCATCTTGCAATCTGCACAACTAAAGTTATGTTTACCCTCCGAAACAAATGATTTTTACTAGTGACTCTTCTGCTGATAAATCTCTGGTTTTTCAGCCTTTCAGGAATTAGAGGGTTTAGAGAGAAAAGGCAGTTGCTTTCTTTTCATCTTAGTCTCGGATGTATAGTTTAACAGGGTGTGCTGTCATCCGTTTGCCCACGTACCTTCTCTGCCGTTGTGAGGAGCATTTGAGCACACTAGCTTGTCGGCATTTTCGCTTGGACGGGGGGCAAGCTAAGCTGCCTTCATTTTTGAACTTGAAATAGACTCCGCGAGCATCTGTGAGCACACGTGAATGAGTAATTCTTCCATTGCGCACCCCGAAATATGAGGCTTAGGTCCCAGTTTGCTCTGACATGGAGCAGTTCGATGCTAATCGATTCCAGGCCTTGGTGGTCTGCTTTCTCAGTCGGGTTGTGGCTAGCTCTTCTGCAGTGCTGAAGTGGGTCCCTTGCACATTTTTCTTTCCTGCTTTCTCTTTGTGTGTGTGTTTACGAAGATAGTAACATGTCACACATTTTTACATAAAAGTGTGTGTATTTAAACCACACTTCCACGTACTTGCGCATCAAATATTTGTAATCAACTCAACGAATCATGCCAACTCAGGTTTCGTTATACTCTCCATTTTATGCCTTAAAGCTATGCCTTTACAAGGAGGGTAGTCTGGGATTTTATGCCTTTACGAGGAGGGTGGTCTGGGAGCTTTGTCAACGCGGGTCACTGGAAGGTTCTGCTGAGGGGGATACCTGCCCAGGTCTTCTCCATAGTGTGCTCTATATTTAGGTTTTTGAACGATTCATATATGGAAATTCCTCTTGCCCTCGATTTATATTTCATGCAGGCTTTGTTAATGCACATTCCTGATTGCACACACAGAATAAAAATGTGGTTGTAGCTGCGAGAATGAGTGAGTGCTCGTGCACAAATAGAAGCCTCTGTATATTCCAGGAATACATCACGTGGCCTGTAATCTTAACGGGTGGTATAAAGTGATGAGCCGCTAGGTAAATATTATCCTTGTCCCTTCCCTGATTTGAAGAGATAACATGTGGGGAAAAAAAAAAAATTGGCTACTGTAGGCTTTTGGCTTCTTAGTGTCTACTGAAAAATAATTCCATGCAGATCTTACGGTAGACACTCTTCATTGTGCTTCTCAATTGTTTCACAGCTTTACACATATTTTAAATGAGATAGCTGGACTATGCTGCTTTAGCATTTAAATGAAACCAAATTAGTATTCTGTCAGCAAGCAGAAGGGGGTTTTTTACTAGAAAGGTGTAGGAGGGAGATGGATAATGACAGATGAAACTTGCTGATACAAACACATGCCATGTTTTCTTAAAAATATGAAATTCCGAACCACTGAAGCTTGTACATTGCTAAAGCTGACCCTAGATGTTTTTGACATATATACCAATTCCTGGGGGCTTAAAAAATTTAGTAGCAAAATAATACAATGGTAACAAGCTGAAGTAATTTTTTTTTTTCTAAGTACTCCTTGCCTCATGTCACTATAATAATTTTTGGTTTAGACAGTAAGAAGATGTATCTTAGTGAAGAGATTTCACAAGATTTTAAATAGCTAGAAATTAAATGCACAATTAAAAAAAATCCATACTGTGAGCCCATGTTCGCAAAACCACTTCTTTCTTTAAAACATCAATTGAATAGCCTTTCTGCAGAATGCTTTGTAGTCGTAAAACATTATTTTCTCTATATTTTTTTATCTCAATATAGAATTAAACAATTGTACTATGCCTGATAGTAGACTAAGCCGTCCTAGGCCACAGCTTATGAGGGGAGCTGGTTGCAGTGCTCCTAGCAGCACCACTTGTGCAGAAGACTCGCTGTACAGACTACGGAAGAACAGAAACGTATGTGGGTGTTTGTTCTCTTCATTTCAATGGTATCCTAGAGGTGCAGAAGAAGGACAGAGACTGCTGAAGAATGAGGCGATCTCTTTCTGCAAGCTTGGGGGGTTATCCCATAAATGACATCTAGTAGACACTAAACATACATTAAAAATGTTTATTACATGGTTATTTCAGTGCTTATGGAGGAGAGCAGATGCTGTTAAATCAAATCTGATTTTATTATTAATCCAACAGCTTCCTTCCCATTTTTCTCTGGGCTTTTTACCTTACTCGTTGGACAGCAGGTTTTCGTCATTCTGTTGTTCTTGTTTCTCCATCAGCTCTGTAGTGGTCAGCTGGACAAAGTGGGAATATGGAGCAAATGCAGGTTAAATTGGTAAACTGGGTCAAGGGTGATAAAGTAATAAAGGGGACCTGGAGCAAAGCTGCAAGGGGGAAAGGAATTTGGGGTCTGTTGAGGTGAAAAGATGTGAAGAGAGAGAGGAGGACGTTGAATTTGCAAAGAGAAAAATAGGAAAGTTATATGAAAAGCCATAACAGACAAATAACATAATGAACTCTGGTTTATCAAAAAATGCCCTGTCGATGTCACCTACTGGTATCCTTCAAATAGTTACCTTTTAATTTTATTGTAAAATGTAAATCTTTCCATTAGCTATTTCTCATCTGATTACTATAATGACCCATTTTCTGGTCTTCCTATTCTTCACCTTGTGTTATTCATCCTCTTAAAATTTCTAGCACTCATTTTATCCTTCGTGGGTTCCAAATTCCCATTTTACCTTCTTATTTCAGGAGCTTGCATTGGTTGTATCTGCAGTTAAGAAACTGATTAATGAAATTTAACATTTGCATTTTGAGTTCTCAACAGATATGATTCCTTGTACAGTTAGGACTTGGTCGTAGCTTACGCCACTTCTTGCTAGTTTTTGCCTTATGATTTGCACAATATTTTGTCATTTATTTGCCTTCCCTTTTGCTCCCTGACCACGAATGCAGAGGAAGCCGCAGCCTGTGCAAGGTTGTAGTTTGCGTTGGTACGTAAGACAAATACAGACTGTAATACTACGTAGTTGTAACTCTCTCCGCAGGTGTTCATTGCTACCCGTGTGCCCTGGCGATGAAGCAGGCAGCAGCCCATTCAGCGTGATCCCCAGCAGCGCTGGTTTGCAGCAGTTGGGTTGTGGCATAGCTGTCAAGCAGCTCCCAGAGGGAAGGGCATGTCGGGGTGGTGTCGGGGAGATGCGCATCCCACTGTGCTTCCAACTCCTCCATCCAGCGTCCTCCCAGCAAGGGGTTTTGAACTGTCATTCTGTGTCAGTCCCCAGAGGGCTCTGCCAGCAGAGCTGTATTCTGGGAACAGAAACTTTGAAATTTTGGCGTGCTGTTGGGTGCACCGTGCTCCTCTCCCTCTGTTTTCCAAACTGAAACATGGATTTTTATCTCCTGGGAGGCTCTGAAGTGCCATTACTAGTGTTTTCTTTTTAAAACTTTACATACCCTTTTAAATCTTTGAGCATGAAGAATCTGGAGAAACTTTCCCATTCCATCTGTGGTGCAATTCCATGGGAAAACTTGGCTGCACCTCTCTCATGTTGCTTCTGTCCTCCGAGTTCATGGACAGGGAGGGCACTCACATGCTGGGGGCTGGGTGAGAACGTCAGCGTTTGGTAAATTCCTTGTGATAGGTATTAATCCAGCAATATCAGCTGTACCTATCTTGGACCAAATTAGGGTGAAACACAGGATGAGTTCTGGAAAATTAAGAAATTGCCTGCTGCTGAGTAAGCCCCATTGTATGTGATACAGAAACATAACATCTAAAAAGCATATTGTAACCTTTTCCCTAAGTATTTTTCATTCCTACGACTGAAGTCACACAGTCCTTTACTTCCAGTACTGTGCAGAAGGTTGGTATACTAACGCTCTTGAGTATCTGTGAGAAATCTGTTTGATAAAAAACTATAAACACAAATCATGAATGGAAAATATTTTATGATTCAAAGGTTCATATTATAGCAGAAACAAGTAAGTTTAGATGTCAGGTTTCTTGAAACGAGAAAAGCCTTATGCTTTCCAGGATCCAGATCTGGATCACAAATACAGGAAGAATTAAGAAACCCACATAAACGAGATGTGGACTTGAATAGTAGAATTTCTAAAACTATACTTAATTAACAGTGACTAAATTTAGGCTTACTTATTCATTTGTAAAACCCAAAGTGTTAGTTAATTCTTTAGTATACCTCAGAAATATATTTTAAGTGAAGTCAGTCATGTGAAGATATCCCAAGTGGCTGCGTATTACAACATAGCAAATATGTGAGTTACATTATCATCTAATTGTCCATAACAAGAGGGTTTTTTCTCTTTGCTTATTATTCATATCTACTCTTCTGATTCATTATTAATCATAGTTCATGTGGTGATTTGGTTAAAATGTTCATGACAGGATTTCTTACAGTGAGTTAATGTGGTCCGTACTCTAGTGCACGTTGTGACAAGATGATGTAGAAACTTACTTGGCTTCACAGTAATACTGGTGGCTATTACACCTAATACTATAAATTAATATATAAATGTAAATATAAACTAATCTTTTTTCTGCTTTAATGTTTCAAGCTCTAGCAAAATTAAAGGTCTGCAAACTTGTCGTCCCAAACGAATGTGTGTTTTCACGGCATTATTCCTGATCTGAAGGGTGATTATTTAACATGGTAGTAACATTTGTAAAACAGGATTAAAATAGAGTATGATTTTTGTAATGCATAAATGGGCTGAATCAGTTATATAAGATTGAATTGAAGAAACGTGAAAGTGATTTATTTTGGAAGTATAGATCACATGAGAGAATATAACAAGCTCTGAGTATATTACGGAACAGCATTACTGGGGGAATAATCTGGGCAGGAGGAGTAGTGCTGCTGGATATTTGATGGTACATCAGTCAACAGCAAAACACAAAAAAGGACGGTGATATATGAATGTTGTGCATGCTAACAAGAGGAATGTGTATAAAGACTTGTAGGTTTCTGTCCCCTGGTGTGGTTCTCTTTATGTTTCAGCTAGAATAATGTGCTTATACATTGAGTTCTTTATGTCCTGTTAAAAAAATATTTAGGAGCGAGAGGTATTCTTGGTAGAAGAGCTTTGCAAAATTGCGGGTATGTCATGATAAATGACTTGCAAAGGAAAGGAAAATGTGCCTTTTCTCTGTTTGTTTTGGTGTTTTTTTTTTTTTTTAAGTAAAAATTGTATGTGTTTATATTACTTTTTAGATGAGGGGAAGAGGAGTTGTTGGATTTTTTCTGCTCATGTTGTATGTTAGAACTCGTAGCTGTGTCTCAACTTGTAGCCGGATACCTAGTGTAATGAGCATGTACCTTCTAGGGGGAATGAGACTGAGAGCAAACATAACTTTCTGCCAACATGTAAGTGGATGTTATATAGGAGATAATGATGAATTATTTTCATAAATCAGTGAGGACAGAACAAGAGCTAGAGAAGAGAAAATTTAGGTTAAATATTAATGAAAACATAATTCAAGAATCAGAATGGTTAATCTTTGGATTAAGGATATTTGCTAAATTACAATAATTAGAATTCTAAAAAGGCATGAGTTAGACATTGGGGAGATTCTTAACAACATTAAGAGTGGTTTGGGAATCATTATAGATGTGGTTCGGGACCTCTGACTTCTTGCAGCGTGGGGCCACTGTCCTGCAGCTAACTGACTCCACAGGTCTGCTAAGTCAGTTTGGTTTCTTGCAGGTCCAAAGTCCTCTCATGTAACACAGCAAAATAAGGGCTGCTTGTGTTACTATTAATGATGGGAAAAGTGAGGAATGAACTCCTTGGCACTGTCTTTCCTTCTTTCAGCTTTATTGCATGGGTTGGATGGGCCTGAGATAAAGAACAAGCAAAGCAGAGCCTGAGCCGTGGAGATTAGGTTTATCCTCTTTTTGACACTTCTTTTGAAGAGAACTTTCCTTTTCCAGGAACTTTTGATAAGGCTGAAGAAAAAAGGGAGAAAGAGCAGAGGTGAAAAAAACATGCAACGCTACCCTGTTTGAGGAGTCCTGTGCAGCCCTTCTCACTGAGAAAATTCAAATAGAATTTAGAGCAAGAAAGCCTTTCCCATGATAACCCATTCACTGGTGGGTTTTGCCAGAATGCTTCATTAATAATGTATCTGCCCAAACTGTGGAATTCAGAAAGATACATCTATATTCTTTTTAATTTATAAAATAACTTTAAGAACAAGTTGGGATGACCAAAGCTTTGCTGGTTTTCACTGTTAATATGAAGTTCAGTTTATGTGGTTTTTAACTCTAGTACAAAATCAGCCTCCTGTTTGGAGAGCTCTTCGGTACAGCTTGGCCACTTGCTTTGTTCTCATTTAGTTATGTACAAAAATGTTTCTTCCTTAAGCCAGACTAATGTTGAATGTTTAATGAAGGAATATGCATAAGATGTGTATGATCTGAACGGCCTTGTGGTTTCAATTTATCTCAAATCACGCAGACAATAATCTTTGATGTTGGAATCTGTCATGTTGCTCAGAGCCATGAGGGAAGGACTTAGTTGAGCTATTGGCGAATGAATATTTTTGCTGCTTTATTTGTATCCTTTTGTAACCCCACTTTTTGATGGTGTTCCTTCCTGCTCTTACCTCAAGGCATGAAAGAAAAAGATATTTTGAGAAATGTTTTTGCCGTCCCTTGCTGCCCCTGGCAGAGTTAATCCAGCCATCCTGCTGTGCTCATAGAGCCTGTTCTCTCCCACCCACGGTGCTTCCTCCTCACAGATTAAGAGTCAAAGTACAGCATGATGCCGGCTCTGCCTATGATGTATGATTCTGCTTTGCCATGGTGGCCACTGCCTTTTTAAAAGATAGTAGTAGTTGTGATAGCGTAAAGGTAATAAATGAGGACCAACAGCTTTTTTTTAAAGCCATATCGTAGTTGGAAAATGGGCAAGATTTGGGGTTCAGAATCTGACAAGCAAAATTGCAAACCAAACCAAATGCAGATCAGACAAAATTGCTCTTAATTTATTTTAATTTTGATAATCAATTAGACTACCTGAAAGAAAACAGTAAATTACTACAGCTGCAGTTGAGATGAACTGGTAGCTTTTACATATGTAGTAGCTTCTTCCATTTGGTTTAAAGGATGAGATTGATGAAGGTGGAGGGGATGTGGAACCTCGGGAGAGGAGCTGGTACCGTTTATTTCAAGCCATGATTTTCTTCCAGAACCTGTAGTAATTGTTTTAATGAATTTAATGAAGCAATTGTTAATGAGCGACAATTGCAAACCAGCATGGTATGAAACAACTGGGAAAATAAGTTGAAAGAGGATTTTTTTTATTTATTATTTGTGTGCTAAGGTTGTAAGTCATGCCATAACTTATACTGAGCCTGTAGGTCATTCAAAGTTTATTCTTTCAGCAAGGACACTCCCCAAAAGAAAAGGGATGAAATTGGTAAGCTGGCTGTTGCTGCAGAGCAGATAGAATGATAATTGAGGACCTTCTTTACATCATATTGTATATCTATGTGTATATTCCCTGTAAAGAAATGAAGAACTTCATAGAGGTGACATGACGTCCCTGGACAGCATAACCTGTGGTACCCAAAACAGAGTCAACGGCACCTATACCAACACATCACAAAATGTGGTGTACTTCATCCAGTGTGCCAAATGCTGTCGAACAAAGCGGTATGGCTGAGGCTAAGCAGCCACTCTGCAGTAGGGTGAATCCATACTGATTGCTGGTAAGATACAAACAGTTATGAGAACAAAAACATTTTTCACTAAATGGCAACCCTGTCTCTGACAGGTTTGTTCCAGTCCTCAGGGAGAAAACGGCAGACAAACTAGAAAACTGAATTTAATAATTGTTGAATACGAAAAAGCATGGACTCATGCTTTGTGTTAAAACGTTGGCTTTAGGGTTCTTCGCAGATTTGGTTTTTTTAATGCTAGCTCCCTCTTGTTTTGGGTCCAGTGTGAAAGTAGCTGTACTGTGGTGGATGCATCTCACGTTTGGCTTGCACGGCTCTAAGCACAAGCAGCTGCTGAAAACAAGATTTCCACCCCCTTCTTTCCCCCGTCCTTGATTGTACTTTCCTGCCTGTTTACTTGTGCCACTGTTAGCTTTTCTGTAGCAAGTAAGGAAGCACTAGAGAGGAGGTGGAGTCTTCTTCTCTGGAGACTTTCAAAAGCCGCCTGGACTTGTTCCTGTGTGATCTGCTCTAGGTGATCCTGCTCTGGCAGGGGGTTGGACTAGATGATCTCTAGAGGGCCCTTTCAACCCCTAATACTCTGTGAATCTCTGAAGCGGATGAGGAGCTGACTGCACAGAGTGCTGCTCCCTGCCCGCCTCCCAGGTCTGGTTTTGAAGCAGGTGGATCCTTGGAGTGAGATCCCTGCGAGGTCGCTCTGCCATGGTTGCTCCTGCTCTGCAGCCCAGTCCCCTCATGTTGGACCAAACTTTGATATTTTCTGTTGCAGATCTTTCTTTTGAGGAAACATTTCCATGCAGTTTGCACAAGACTTGGAGGACAATTCACCTGTACTTTGGCAGCGAGTTGGGATGTCGTGTCCGTAGCATCGTGCTATCGGTTCATAATTCTGCAGTATCGACGCTGCCAGTGATGGTTTTTGTGTCAAAGGCTACAAACACTTCTCATGTTTTTATATTTATGATAATTGTTACAGCTCTTCCCTTCAAAATATGGATAAATATTAGTGCTAGCAATAGAACAATAACGTATCATACAGTCTGTAATGCTGGAATATGTAATACTTTAGGGGATAACTGTATTTGGGGGTTGCTGTGTGCAGTGTTCTGTGCATACTACTCCATAGCGCAGCCATAGGTAGCCTCTTTGCACAGATTGGGCTTGAACTAGATATTGAAGGGTGGAGCCCATGCTTTTAATGTTTTACAGTACAGACATACAATACATAATTTTACGACACTGAAAATACTTTAATGCAATAATAATTACGTCTTAGTGCATACAGCTGGTAACGTGTAAATATACTAGGAAATTGAACATGTTCTAAATAACACCTCTTAACAGCATTTGTTCTGATACTCGGTCGAGGTTCTCCTGTCCTGTATTTGGCTTTTCTTTCTGTATGTTGAAGACATCCTTTCCGCAGTCCTTGCGTATCTGAAAGATGCTGAAGATTTAAAAAAAAATAATGCATGGAAGGACCTCCTTTAAATTCCAGTATTAGAAAGAGATACTTAATACCATCTTAGGTTTTTCATTATTTTTACTGCCATTTTTATCAGACTATATAATTGAATGATGTGGAAACAAACAATTAATTTTCAATTGTAATATATTGCTAACTTTATAATTAACTGATACTCCTCTCATATTGCAGAGCTTACCTTTTAATGACTGCATTGCTTATAACTGTGAGCTAGGGTAATCTGCATTTTTGTTCCAAGCAGCAAATGGCTGTTGGCTTCTTCTGATATTATGAAACCGTTCATTACTGTGTGTTATTAGAAGGCTTTAAAAAACCCTATTTATTTAGTAGACAAATACCCCATTCTTTATAAAGGCTTGATTTTTTTCCCTCTTTTTCTTGAAATTAAGTCTGTAATGAAATTGAATCAAGATCAGAAAAAGGATCAATTTTAGAGCTGTTAAAATTTCCTATGGAGATTTGTATTTTATCTCCTATTTCTTGTTACACTAGCTATATTTCACGCTTGTGTACAGATTAATGTGCTTTGCTGATAATTGCATATTAAAAATAGATAAATAAATGATTACCTCATTATGAAATGTGTTGTAGTACCAGTAACTTTAATTATAATTTATCTGCTATGTAAGTAATCCTGCAAAATATTGTGGGATAACATATTGGTATTGCAATTGCTCTCTCTTAGTGCCATATGATTAACATCGAAGACCTCCAGGAGGTTGGCCAGGTAAAACTCCTGGTCGCTGTGACCACACATTTTAGAAATCTGATCTGGACCAGTCATTAGCTCAGCACACAGGTGGAAATGTAACTCACCAGTGGAGGGAACAGTCTAAGAAGTCTGTCTTCTAGGACTCAGTTTGACAATGTATTCCACCTTTCCAACTGTCCAATATTTTTTCCACTTGCTGCCTGTGAAAACAGAAGGGATGTTTTCACTTTACGTACAGACCTGCTTAGTACTTGCTGTTTTTCACATAAATATTTTTGGCCTTATCTCTTAGAATAGGTAATCATTATTGTAATAAACTGTTTGTATGTATAATAGACTTTCAGGATTTCTGATTTTTGAGCTTCATGTAATAAAAATTAAAAATTTAATGTTTGTCATTACATCTGAGGCTTGCAAAATCATTAAACTGTGATTATTTGTTTTTTAAAGGCCATGGCTTTAACTTCTTTTTGATTAAAATATTGTTTTTAAAAACTGGTTCGGCACTTAGTCTGAGACACATCCTGAGGAGCTCAAGTGGCCAGGTCTCAGTATTGGTCAGGTGATGTTTCATTGTATTTTCCTGATTTTTAGTAATGAAAAATCAAATTAATATTTTTCCACTGAAATACTGAAGGTTATCCACTACAAGCACAAAATTACAATTACTTTTTTATCTTTAGTGGAACCAAAACACCTGGTATTTGTCATGTATCAGTCAGCCAATTCTTAAACTAATGAGAATTTGGAAAAGAGTTTAATGATAAAAATGTCTTGTCTGGACAAGTCAGGACAAAAATTCCAGCAGCCTTAGTAGAACCAAAGGCTGTCCTGAGAACTTCTGCAAAAAAATAAGAAATCCTCACCTGCCTGAATCTGAGCTGGGATGTCAACTGCTAAACAGGGTAATACCACTGCTCTGGCAGCAAGTAATGTGTAGCAGTGCAGCTCAGAGGAGTTGCAACAACCTGAGATTCAGAATTAACCCTTACTTGGGGAGGACTCTTGGCCTTTAGCTTCTGAGTACTGTTAAATTGGAGATCTGCAACTAAAGTATGTATTTGCACATCAGTTTCTTGTGATAACATAAACAGGAGGCAGCCATCTGTCTTTGTGAGATGCTGTCACCAAGACAACTGGCATCTGTTTCCGGTTGCGTAATTAATTCAGGGGGATAATGGTGCATATTTCATATCATTGATCTGAAATCATATGAAATCATAAGTCTTTTACAAATCTCTTCATAGGCATAATAAACGAGTGCTTCCACTGCAGCTGTGGAAACTTAGCAGAGTTGGAGCAAGTCTCTGATGTGCAGGGTGCTTTGGAGCCTGCCCCTTTATCATGTGCTCACGCTTTGCTGGGCGGTCAGGGCTCTACAGGAAAATCCTTGCACTGCTAATAATGGCAAGGGTTTGTGATAATTTAGGATTGGAAGGAATCAGCAGTTGCAGTCAGGATGAGAAAGAGCATAAAGTATCTCCATGTGAAAAATGCAAGTTTAACATGGTTTGATCTGGATTTGACTGTGTCTGGTATTGGTAAGCCACCAGGTATTCAGTATCACAGCTAATTCAGGCATATATATTTTTCAAAATACACCAATTATTACACCATGTAGTCTTGGCCAGTATGGGTGGCATGGGGTTTTGTCATCCTTTTTTTTGAGCGGGGAAGGATTTTGGTTGTTTGTTTTGTTTTAACTGTAATCACTGACAGCAGTTTATGGATAGGATTAGTACAATTTTGAACATTTGTCCACACTGTGAGTTTATATAACAAGTGTATTTAATCCTTTTCCAATTTTTCAGTTAAACCAGTCCTGAGGATCAGATGAGTTTGCTGATTGGTCTGGGCTCACTTCCTGGGTAGTCTGAGCACAGACTAATTAACCCTATGGGGCAGCATTGTCACAGGAAAGTGGTAATAATCCATATATTCTTCACCCGCAATTCCAGGTAGCCTGGCATTTATTCCAATATGACCAGAAGTAAAATGGTTAATAAATTGAACTTACTTAGTGTTTTGGCCTGCTCACGTGCAGAAATAGGAAGATCACACCTTGTTGGCTTGTACTTACCATTTTTTCTTCTTAACATCTGAGGTGTCTGATGCTGCTAGCAGAGACTCACTAGTACTATCCTGATCACTCTCTAGTTTTACACTTTGTAGCTTGTTTCTAGTGTCTGATTGATGCTACTTTTTTAGACCAGATGGCTTGCACTGTTATGGTACTAATTATAACCAATACAGTGACTTTTCAGATTATTCCAAAAGAAAGGGAATTGATGTCTTGTATTTCAGTACTCTTTATAATCCTAATTTTAAAAGAAATTAGAATGATTATAAAAGTACAGTATTGGATCATATTATTCAGTCAGAAGGAAAGATCTTCAGTCAGAAGGCACAAGAATGTTGCAGAAATGCTCAGTTTTAGATGGAATAACTTGTTCATTCCAGCATCTGCACATACGCAGTCATCAGGGAGTTATTGGGCTACATGTGTTTGTTCTTTAAAACATCTGTCAACTTAAGTCAGAAATCTAAATGCAAAATGTTACATTGGTTACATTTTGTGGATTTCTTACATTCCCTAGTGGAATTTCATTTTGCATGCTAATTATTGGAGAATATGGAGGTAAAAATACGATTAAACTTGTGTGCCTGTATCATTTCTTTGGACAAATGACTTGCCCCATTCTCCTTTAATTGTATTACGGCATCAAATATAAACAAATACACAAGGTGGAGTTGGTTTATTTTTGGTCTCAGGTATGCTACTGTCGGTGTAGACAGAGGCATGGCATGTACATGTGGGGTTTTTTTCTTTTGTTCCAGTAAGAAAATAACAGGCTGTGAAGGGCCTTAAGCTACTCTGAACAATTTCATGACATGTTGTAGCTGATTCCTGCAGCCACACTGCAAAGCTTATTTGTTGTTGTATATTAAGTAGGCTACAATCCATTTGACAAAATGCTTCACTGCATAGCGCTTAGGTGCATTGTACTGACTGTCCCTATCATTCAGTATTACTGTGTTCAGTGTTACATGGTATACAGAAAACCTTCCTGGGGAGCTAACCTGTGGGCTAAATAAGTGCAAGACTTCTAACGGTTATCTAATACTGAACATTAAGGTATTTCTAACATACTGCTTTAGGCAACCTTACAATTGCACACCGTTGACCTATATTTGTCATATTTGACATTTTGGATAAATACTGTCAAGGATAATCCATCACAGAACAAGTTCTCAGAGTTTCAGGGTGTTTGTTAAAACTCTCATAACTCAAATACACCAGTATTTTATATTTGTAAGTTGGCTAACAGGTTTTCCAAGTAAGAAAATTACTAGGGAGTCCATTTCCAGAAGAAAACAGCCATCTTCTGTTAACATATAGTATGGGGTCCTGATGAGACTGGGCTACACTTGCCCATTGGCTGAGGACGACGTTTCTGTAGGTTGCATCTTAAGATCCCTACCACTTCAGATTTGGGGTTTAATTTTAATGGATAAACAGTATGTGGAATAAGCTTAGCAGCACCTATGGTGTTTAAAGATCTGTACTGCTTTCAAATTGAACAGTGTTTTTGGAATAATATAACCATTTAGACCAGTCTGCTGATCTGTTATGTGTGAAGTCCCTCAAGACTCATGTCGTTTTCTCTCCTGTTGTTCAACAGCTCTGTGAAATCAAAGCGAATTGCTTTGTGTGGTTTGATATAGCTAATAAGACAGAGCGCTAAGGACCTCGAAACAACCCAAGAACTGTAGCTTGACTTTAAAACCTCTGGGTAAATATTCTTGATGATGAGGAAGCATTATGAAAGAAGCAAGTTCACTGAAGTGCATTACCTGGGTAATGCTTAAAGCAGCTGTAGCTCATTCACGTGTTTCATGTAGTTAAATATGGAGATAAACTGTGCACCCTTCTGTTTAACATTCAATATAAACTGAATACATAACTAACTCTCCTGCATGCCTCCGGCATTTTTGTGTGTGCTGCACTATCTCAGCTTCACTCGTGCTTCTCCAGATTTAGACTGAGAGGAGAGCACATAGCAGGTCCGTGGGACTCTGCAGCTTGGGTCTGCTGTGGAGCTGCAGGGTCAGCAGCAACCCTGTCAACTGCCTCTCAGAGGAAGACTTGATCTGTTTCATGTCACAGCCCATCGCTTTGTAGATACAGGCAAACAAGATGTTCTTGATGTTCAACACTATCAGATAGCACAGAGACATCCAGCAGAGGAAGAGTGGACACATTCACTTGCCCATGGATAGGCAGGAGTTCACCCACCAGAACAGTGGCGGCATGCTGCTGTACCACATCCTGAGATACTGGATCTAAGAGAGGAATTGCTGGGGTTTGTTTATTCTCATAAATGGTGGCTCTTAGTGGTACCGCTTAAACTGAGGTAGTTGTTCATTTAAGAGGTGGTGTTTTTAGGGTATTTTGGGGACTATTACTTTTTCTAGGTTGAGTGAGAAGTTCCTCTCGACTGAAGGGTGTTGACACACGGTGGTCCTAAATATAGTAGGAAGTGCTGTCTTCTGAGAGGGAATGGAGTCTGCTCTGGTGTATGAAACCATATATACACTCTGGAAGAGTTACGTGAGGACACTGCTGTTTGCAGAGCAGAGGCTTGCTTCTACAACTAGGGCTACCTTACACTTTGAAGCCGTTGTAGCCCTTAAAGAATAGCATCAAAATAATACTGTTTTCCACTAATGCTTAAGTTTCCAACTTGCTGCTTCTGCCCTCTCTGTTTTCCTGAGCAAGTGGTGGGTTTGTACATGGTGGGGACAGGGAGAGATACAAGTGGAGAGTAGTTGCAGTAAATTTGGAACACCTTTCTGACAGAGTTCTTGGAGTTTGGATAAACACAAGGTATTTGAACCTGTCTGCTGATGGTCATGTTTGTGTGCACAGAGGTTTTTTTCTTCTTTGCATCTGATGGAAGTACTAGACCTCCAGGACAATGTTTGCCTGTCCACTGTTTCTTATGCAAGGATGATTCTACACGATCATGCAAACTGTATGTGTCATCTGGAGATTACCCGTGAAAGGCATTCAGATTTAAAAGTGATAATGTTTATTCATTGTGTGGCTCCTCTTCTCCCATCTTGCCCTTTCTAAGCATTTGCTGCCTGTTACTCACTCTCCTTCGTATCTCTCATTCCCTTGAATCCCTTTTATGCTCATCACCCACCGTTTGCACCTCTACATTTGCTTCTCCAGTCTCCTCCTCCCCTTCCCTTGGTTTAGCTCCTGCTCTGCTACCTTCTCTTCCTTTTTCCTCTCCTTCTTACTCATTTTTTAGCCTTTTTGGATTTTTTTCAGTTTTCCCCATCTATACCTGCTTTGTTTTCTTCCTTCATTTTAGAGGGTTTTTCCTGTCTGATCTCGCCTCTCGTTTTCTCTGCTCGCTTGCCTCGTGCAGCTCTCTGTCTACTTAGCCTGTGTAGTGGACTAACTTGTTAAAAGCTTTACAGAGAACATGGCTTCACTCTGAATGGACCTTCATTTAATGATTGCAATGTGCTCTTTTTAATGAGGTATTTTTCTTATTATTTCAGGTCTTAAAAATTAGCTTGATTGGCCACCGGAAGCGCGTCCTGGCATCTTTGGGAGACAGGCTTCACGAAGACCCTCCTCAGAAACCACCTCGGTCAATAACCCTCAGGGTGAGTCCCCATGAAAATTTGCTTGCATTTCACAAAAAGTGAAAGTGTTTCATAACATTCACATGAAAAGCACAGCTGCTTTGAGTGGGGTTGAGTTTACCTTGCTACAGAAATTTACAGGGCAAACATCTTAGGCTGACCAGCTCAGTCACACCTCCCCATACAGCCAGCAAAGATAAATTGACATTTTTATAGGGTGAGTCATCTGACCTGATACCAGCGTATCTTCATTGCTCAAGAAACTAGCTCAGGCCCAGGTGTGTACAAGCTGCATGTCTACATTTGCCCACAGGAATCCCAGCCCAGCTGATCGATATTGCAGGAGGAGAGTTACCTTTCTTCTCTAGGTTTTCAAATGCTTACTTGCCAAACATTTGCTTTATGCTTGCTTTATAGAGAGCCTCTTGCAGTTGTTGAGATACAAATACCATTAAGATGTTTCTGTGTATCAAAAGTTTCACCATGTTTTTCATTTTTATTCCCTCTTTCAGAAACTTTGTTGTACTGTCCCTGGGGTTTTTGCAAGCTTGACCAGATTTAATCTCATTACACCACCTTCACTCGGTTTCTCAATCCAATGCCTTTGCTTCCTTGCTGTCTGTTACCAGTACCAAGTTGTGGTCTGATGACCCATTCCTACTGTGTCTCTCCAAGGGAGTTCATATCAACACATTTTATTTTGATATTTTAGGTCACACTTTTTGCATTTGATTGGATCTGATTATTTTCATGGGGCTGCATGTCTGACTGGAATCTCATTTGGGACTAAATTTCAAAATGTCAGAGGGTGTCCGTGCTCCCAAGTTGAATTTCCTGGTGTAAAGAGAAATCGAGAAAGACAGAATGAGGACTTATTTTTATATACATTTAAAATTTCTGTGACCAGCCTGTTTTCACCCTTCTTATTCTCAAATGCCACATACAGACATTTTAGTTCCCTCCCCCAAATTCAGCCTATTTCTAATGCCATGTTGAAAAAGGTCTGACAAGTCTGTAACGTCCCTCTCTAAGGCATATTGCCCAAAGGTGTGGGTATTTTTCTTGTATTTTATTTTATGTGTATTATGTGAATGACTCCAGATGCATGGCAGGTGTTAAAACACTCCCAGGAAAGAGGAATCTTTTGAAGGTTGCACATTTTTGCCCAATACTTTCAGTGCTCTGGACTGGGGAATTAGTTCCTCTTCAGCAGGTGAGAAACTTTCCCCAGCCTGTGTTACTGTTTAGGACTGTATATTCTCAGTTAATAGGGAAGAGAAAAATGGATGTCCTCCATCTGTAGTCAAAATGATAAAAAGTAGTCTGCTGCTAGAGCTACTGATGCGGGCAAGTGCTAAATGTCATTTATCACCTCATGGTATTGGAGTCTTCACAGAGAATCATAAAGAGGAAGACATGAGTTTAGATTAAGGTTTTCTTTCCCATCAACTGCTACTATGCCGTTTCACACGAAATCAGGGCATAGTAGTTGGTGTGTAGTTTGCAATAATTTTTAGCTTGAAAATTTGTTTAAATAAATTGTTACTGCTATGAGATTGATTTACATAGAATAATAGCATGGTTTGGGTTGGAGGAGACCTTAAAGATCATCGGGTTCCAACACCCCTGCCATGGGCAGGTACGCCCTCCACTAGACCAGGTTGCTCTAGATCAGTAGAAAAGGTAGTTTGTTCTTTAAAGAGTCTACTTTTTAGGTCCCAAGGTCAATCTAAGCATGGTTAACACTTCATCTTTTTCGACTCTTTTTGTATTAGCGCTTAAAATATTTCAAAAGAAAGAATGGTTTAATACTGAGAAAAAGCAACAAACAATAAAAATACCCACAAAATATGTTGCTCCCACAGCAACTGTGTACTATGAAAAAGTTATTTTGGTTTCAAAGTCATATACTTGAAAGTTAGAAAATGCTGGATCTCAGGTTACTTATGCCATCTTGTTTCCTTCCTTGAGTGCATTATAATCTTTAATTACAGGACCAACTTCTACATTATTCATGGAACCCCATCCTCTCCTGGTCAGCACTGGAGGCTGGAATTTAAATTGAAAGAACAACAATTTAGACTGAAAATTTGGGGAAGTCTTACAATAGTAATGATAGTTTAACGCAAGAATTAATTCACTAGAGAGAATTCCTGGGTTTAGGAGCTGAACATCTGTGGGGCACGAGGTGTACCTGGGCAACCTGTGGAAAGATCTCTTAAGCTTCCTTCCAATCCTGACCTGTGTGGTTCCAGCTTTATATGACCAGCAGGACTGAGAACTGGGGATAGAGCAGATTTTGATAGTGAAATATATGATCAGGCATCCCTGCAGGGAATGTATCCATGCATTCACAACGGGATGGAAAATCGATGAGAATACCTGGTGACTAACAGTAGCGTGGTACTGAGAACATGGTAGCAACTGCACGGGCATCCATGCCTGGTCTGCAGATTTCTTAAGGGGATGAGAAAATGGGTATGGAGTGAGGAAGAGGAATGAAGGAAGAATGGGAGAGAGAATCGTGATTAAACGAATAGCTGTAGCTATGAAAATACAGATTTACACCTGTTTTTGCCACAAAACCCTTGGATAATGCTTGGTAAGTTATTTAGGTAATTGCTTCATAAACAGTCACTAATTGTATGTTACTGACATTCTGCATATTTGACTGGAGTCTGGAGTCTGATTTATACAAGTGCTGAGCACACAGTGCTGCAAATTAGATCAATAGAAGCACTTGGAAAATCAAGCAATAGGTATTGTAGTTGCGTGTCCAAAGTGACTGGTATTTTTTAACCTTTGTCTGTGTGTCTCGGGTTTCCCACACTAAAGTGGTGATTATAAAATGCCAGAAGTCACAGGGTGCGATGAAAATAAATTGATTGACATTTGTAAATCACTTATGAGCATCATGAAAATGACAACATTAGGCATCCTATCTTCACAGCAGGAGTTGAACAGAGTTTAGGGAAGGGGTTTGGGGCCATGGAACAGAGGTGAGAATAAAATACTGACTACATGATAACTAATGATAACACAGTGCTGAGTATATGACAACATGCTGCACAGCCGAGGATCCATCTGTGCTGCGAAGGACAACTTTGAGAAAATAGCATAAAATCATACAATTACATACTGTTCCATAATGCAGAGGCACTGAAATTCTTTTATTTCTTGACTTAGTAATTCTTGTCTGTATTGCCTTGCCAGCAATCTTTCGATATAGATCTCTGAGTAAATTTCCTCTTTAGATGCAGTTTGATAAAACATGAAAAGCTCGATGAGAGCTGGAATCTGTATGTCCGTTGCAGTCATCTGTCACTGTGATGGGCTGATGGCCCTATCAGTCTACTGACAGTGGGTGAATCGTGCTTCGGGTCAGAGAGGGGTTACGTACCTGGCTGGAGGGGCAGGTAGCACTCATTAAAAAGGATCTCGTTTGGTGTCCCTGTACTCAAGTTATTTACAGGGCAGAGGCATCTACACCGTCTAGTCAGAACTGAGCCTGTGGAAGAACCGGGTGTCGGTTTTAGACATTATGCCTCACAAAACCTTCTGAGCATGTACAGACTGCAGCTTTTCAGAAGCTTTTAACTGGGCCAAATGTAGGTGGATTTTTGTGAAGGAGGGAAAAAGAGTATTCCTAAGAGGAAAACACTCCTTTCTTTGCCCTGGGAAACATCAAGTTCTTGTCTCAGATCACAGGAAAGCTAGAGAATTAAAAAACAAAAAAAAAAAATCCCAGTTAATTAAAAGTTGCTAAACAACTATGTATCCCTGATTTTAGTCAACCAACATGGAAAATACTAATCCATTACTGTGATTGCAAGGAATAATGTCACATAGACTCCGACACCTCAATTAACATCAGATGTTACTATCAACGTGAATACTTCCAAAGAATTGCAGCTTTCCATTTGCAAGAGATTACAGCACTCTGATTTCTTACACCAGATCTTGTTTCTTAACAGCATGGAGTAAAGTACCTTGATGCTTTTCAGAATTAGGTTTGCTTCAATGTAATCATGCATGAAATATCCACTTTAATTCTTTCTTTAGATAAAAAGGCAGGCTTTTACCCTCCATGCACACTGGAGCTGGTCTCGCTTCCTCTGCTATCTTCAGGTCCCTTCTTGTTGATCAGTGTTGAAATATATAGCACAGCAGTAGGTAATTTAGGCAAGGTCTGCACTGTGCAAACACACTCCTGGGTGCATTCTGCCTCCAAAGAACTTACTATCGGAGAAATATCTAGTGTCAGATAATTGAGCCCAGTAACGTACGTCATGAGAGAGGAAGGTGTTTCCCCATCCGGTTGCTGTGGCAGTGTTTTACAGTCCGCACTGGGGTGGTATGTCTGCAGACCAGCTGGCCGGTACGCTGTAGCTCTGCTCCTGCTCACTGCGATCTCCAAGACGGTGTTGAACAGCGGAGCTGGACACTGATGTTTGTAATTGATGTTTGAACAAGTGATGTGCTGTGCATGAGAATAGCTGTGTCCAAACCTACATTGGGTGGCTGGCTGTGAGCGGTGTGGTGGCAGATCCTGGTAAAGGGTATGTTCGGGAGGACATGTTTAGCTGTTTATTAGATAGAGTTCATGATTCAATTCTCTATAGTGTATTTGCGTGCTGACTGATACAAGGTCACAGTTCAGCACAGATGAGAAGAAGAGCCTGGTAAAATATTTATATTCTGATGCTTTCATGCATTCTATGAATTGTTATTTAGCTTGTTTCTGATATCCAGTACTTCAAGTTAAACTGATGTTTTGCAAAACCTATAAAAATTGCAAACTAAGTGTCTATATTTTGTAAATGTTCATGCATTTCTTCTTTCCGGCAAGAGATGTTGCTAGAGTTCAAATCACTTTCAAATCACTTTCACTTCTCAGAGTGGCTGCTAAGAAGTGGTGAGAATGTATTTTGTCTTACAAATAGCTAGTCCTAAATCATGGCTTTATTTGGACCTTGACAAGAAGTAACTCACTGTTTTATCTCTCTAGCAGTCCAAGAAGTGGGTATATATTACACAAGGAGGTTTTGGAGAGGAAATTTGCCACTAGTTCATGTAAATAGTGAATAATTTTTCCTTCCACATGAGCTCTGCACCTTAGGTAGCAAATCTCAAAACCTCATCCACAGTACCCTCTACTTCAGGAATTGTTCCTTATTTTTTTAAATATGAATAATTCAAATACACTTTTAAATGTGTGATTTGAAGTCAGCAATATGCTCTTCTTATGCTGCATTTTTGTCCTCTCTGACCAGGAACCCAGCGGTAACCACACTCCTCCTCAGTTATCTCCATCACTTAGCCAAAGCACTTTCACTACTGGTGGCTCCCTGGACGTTCCCCACATTATCATGCAGGGCGATGCAAGGAGGAGAAGAAATGAAAACTATTTTGATGATATTCCCCGGTCGAAGCTGGAGAGGCAGATGGCACAGGTAGGATTAAAACGATGCCATTAAAAGACTGCGCCTTGCTGCAATTGGTTACGGAACTAATCCTAACCATAGCTGTGGGTCATTATGTAGGCTGAATTATAAACTAAAAATATGGATAATTTTTCCAAGCTGTCTGTTCCAGGTCTCCATATTTCAAATCATGTAACTTGGTGTGCAGTTTCTCCTGGGAGGTAGAGTTTTGGGGGATGTTTAGGTGCCTGGAGGCTGAGATGAAAGTGCCTCCTGCACACCAGAGCGTGCAGACTCACACTGGCGCTGCCTCTTTTCTGTAAGAAGGTGCAGATTCCTCAATTTCTGAGCAACCTAGATAAAAATAAGCTGACATCAGTTCACTGCCAGAAACTCAGAGGACTTGAGGGGTGGTAATTGCTTCATTTATTAGTAGAGAGGGTCAGCAATCTGCTAAACTCTGTGATCTGGAGATGTATCTTTTGAGTGTTTAAAAAAATTGAACCGTGCAACAACTCATTTGAGTACCGCAACAGCGCTAGACTCAACTGGGTGTTAAATCAAACTGTTCATGAAAGAAAGCCTAAAGTAGCCTCCATCACTAAATTTTTTCACCCAACCACAGTAAGATTACTGACAATTTTAAATCAAGCATACGTTGACGGGAGGGATGTCTTGTACCATTCTAAAGGGCAGTAAAGTTGAAGTGCTTTAGGATGAACTCAGCTGTTTTTCATGGTATGTATGATGAAAGACAACCAGGTCTTAAGCCATGCAGCACTTTGCAGTGCGGGTTGGAAATGGGGCTTTGATTTGCCGTCAGAAGCAGGTGGGCAGCCAGTGCGGTTCCTGGAGCGCTGCACTCAGCAGAGGAGCAGGTTGCTGCACGCAGCCCTGTGTGAGGCTTCCCCACAGTTCTTTGCCTGCCACGGCCCAAAATAGAGTCTCTGTCCAAAATTCAGCCTCAAAATGGAAACAGCTATGCAAATAACTGTGTTATGGTTAACGTAATGAACAAAAGGCTGCAGTCTCGCAGCTAATTGCATGAACAAGAAGAAGTAATCAAATAAACAAGCAAAACAAGGTGCTGCCATTACCTGGGAACACAGGAAGAAATTGAATTCCGTTCATTCAGAGGGCATTTTTAGGGAAGTGAAATTGCATTTGGTTGGGTAGGGCTGTTTCCTTGCCTTTCTTTAATCTCCTAATTTTCTGCTGTATAATCTTATTGTACAGACTTAAAGGTGAAGTTGCTGAGTGATGAGATTGTTTTCAAACTAAATTCTGCTGGGCTTTTGTGGCAAGAACAAGGTTGAGCTGAAGTTCAGCAAAGAAAGGAAGTCCTTTCTTTGAAGGTCATGATATTTAGGTGTTTGAGCATGAAATACACACTTGCTCATGGCTGAGTAGACTGGTTCATCTACTTAGTTCATTTTGACGCTTGGTTCACACTATTCTCACTTCCTCTTTTAGTCACTAACATTGAAAAAAAAATTTAAAAAAAACCCCACACTAGCAATTCTTTCTGTCTCCTTTTCGCTCCTTTCCTTTTTGAAGTCCTGATATTCCCAAGAGGTATGACACACTCTCATATATGGCACCTGGAGATTTTCTTTGGGCTGTTAAAAATTGCTTTTCCAGGAGGCCTGTGATATGTTGCATATCCAAAGAGAACACTGAGCAGTTAGTACTTATACGACTCCAAACCACTTCAAAAAAAGTGCTGGGATTTTTTTTTTTTTTGTGGGAGCATGTACCCACTGAATGTATGACTTCAGTGCCTTCTCTCTAACTTTCACCATGGAATATAGCAGTCATCCTTTGGGACTCCAAAGGGGAAAATGGATTCAGATGAAATCCATAAAAGAGTGTTTTGTGTTACTCCCTGAACTCCAATCTGTTTGGAGTCTCTCAGCTCTGCCTCCAAATTCCGCACTCCTGATGTATGTAAAATTCCCTTTGACTTTAATGGGAAAGTCAATGACTCCCTCTGGTGATCATTCTCACTAAATTGGACTCACCCCATTAAGAGGCTAATCAGGGATTTCTTCAACCATTCCAGCCCAAAAATAGATTTTTAAATTTATTGTTTGCAATATGTGCCTTCCTAAAATGAAGTATATTTCTTTCCATCTTTTCCCCCAAAGCTCCTTTTGAAATTAAAGGTTAAGTAATTCTTTCTGGAAAATAAAGGAGGTCCAATTGACTCTCAACATGAGCCTTATGCGCCATGGTTTTTTGGTGTTGTTTTTTTTTTTTTATCTAGCAACTTCTTCCTTGCAGTTTGCAGAGTCCTTTGACTTATGTCAGATCAACAACAACTGAGCTGATAACAGTCCAGCTTTCCATCTAGAATACTTCTCAAAACCAAAATGATCTGGAGGGATTATTGGAATTGCTTTGAGGTTATTCTTTGTCATAACCCTTTCTTTGCTAGGCTGCTTGCATGCTGCTGTATGAATCTGCATGTTTACTGGATGCTATAGTAGACATGTGCATAAAGATGTCTCTCATGCTGTGATTTTTCTGAAAGGGTTTTAGGTGTCTTGTTGACAATGAAGTTAATGGGTATTTTTATGGCCTTGAAGAGAGAGGCCAACAGAGTATTGAGAGCTTATTCATGGTATTGCTTTCATGAACTCAATTTTATTTCAGAAATGTTAGGATAAGATTATTTTTACTCTCAATTTAAAATCTAAAATCCAAAGGTATTTTGAGAAAATGGTGAGATCTGATGTTTCCGTCTTTACTATGGCCTGTGTTTCCACTGAACTTTTACATGGAGTCATCAGGCATGTTGATCTTTGCATCAGATATCAACCAGTGTTTGTTAAAAGAATGAGCACATCAGTTTAAATCTGTTTTCTGTTGATCTGCTAAATGGGTTTAAACAATTCTCTAAACCATAATCAAATCTGCTTGTAAGGAATACAACACTTTGTTTCCTGGAGGAAGCACTGATTTAAATTTACTTAATGTGGGTGGTTTTGTCTCAAGGCCAGCATGTACCTTCATTCACAGTTCCCTAACAGACTGTTTGTGACCTAAGAGGGGAAAATCCTAATATAAACAATGAGTGTAACCAATTTAGACTCCCCAATGGAATAAGCTTGGCCATCCAACTCTCAAGTTGGTCATCCAGCTTTGAAAGTCTGAGGTCTGGTTGGGTAAATCACAGCTGCCAGAAAGGTAATACAGAAGGTTGTGAGATGGTTTGTTTTCCAATAAGAAGGAAAAAAAGAACTCCAGAAAGGATTGAGTAGTGTGAGTCATCTTTGACTGTGGATGTTGCATTCTGAGCCTTCAAACTGTAGATTAATATGAACAAATTAACATTGTTTAAAACAGCTAAGGTTGCTCTTAAGATTGCCTGAGCCTTTAAAATAGAACTGAAATCATATAGGCAAAGCCAAAGGACTTTTTGGAAAAGAAAATCAATAGGAGACCCATTGCAGGGATTTGGCTCTTCATTCACCCCTGAAATCATGGCGGGGGGCAGGAAATATGTATTTGTGGGGAAGACCTTTGGAGGTTAAAACAAAGCATAGCTAAGTTTGTTAAAATAGACCAATTAAAATGTCAGGTCTTTAGGATCTGTAATTCTCCAGACAGCAGAGAAGCTTTAGGTACCAGCTGCAAGCATGTCTCAGGCTGCTGGCCCCGAGGCTGTTGCTATTTATTGCTCCCACCAGTGACATACAGTGCATTTAGCTGCCGTGGTCCATCAGACCTCTCCCCGTGGTGTCCAGAGCTCTGCACCCTTCCCCGAGCCAGGAACAAGGGCCGAAAGCATCCTTCCCGTGGCAGGCGGGCAGGGTGGTGTGGGGAGCACCTCTGCCCACGCCACCCCTTGCAGTAGCAGAGCTGTGGACGTCACCCCAGTGCTGACACACGCTCTCTCACAGGGCTGAACCTGCGGTGCACCCCGAGATGGGAGAGGTCTGTCATTTCGGGAGGCGGTGGGCGGGCGCCTCTTGAGAGCTCTGGGGAAAGCTCCGGGCTGTGTCTGCCTCTGGGAGAAAAAAATGGGTGATGAGTCAGAGAAAGCTTTCTGGTAGGATAAGCCAAGTCATGGCCCATGTGGGGGGCACCCCAGTGGGCTGTGGTGGAAGGAAGAGAACCTTATAAGAACTCAGAATTGGAAAAATTGTTCACAAAGGCTGGCAGGGGAAGTTCTTTCCCAGAGATGCTGAGCCCAGACTTCAATTTTGAAAGCCTTTCTGGGTTCTTTGATCCCATGTTCTGAGGGCTCTTACTATTTTTTAATCTTTATTTTCTAAACACAAGATAACTTAAATGTAAGGTCATTGTAATGACTGGGTAGTAAGTTTGAAGTAAAGCTACGACAATTGTTGGGATGCTGTCCGGTAACATTACTTGTGAGAGATGATAATTCATTGCAGGATTTGGATTGATATGCAGGGACAGTTATTTAAATGGAGTTAGTACCAGAGATCCTGTATCTACAATAGAGGAAAAGTGTAATAAAAGCAACAGACAGACTTAGCGAAGGCAGGTCTATCGGAAACTTGTGAAATTGTTTTGCTGCTTTCTGAAATAATACCTTCAACTCAGTAATATCTTCCAAATGCTTTACAGATACTACTGCCTTCATATTTCCAGTGCACTGTGGGACTATGTGGTTTAAAATAATGTTTTCCATTTTACAGCTAAGAGAACTGAGGTGCAGGGGTCTTGCAGGTTAGCTAAGATGACACTGAAAGCTCGAAGGAGCCAAAAATAAAACTTGTCTCACAAGAGCCATCTATAGTTTTTTTAACTTCAAATGACAGTATGACATTTTTTTATTTGCTTGTTTCCTGTTTGTTTTCCTGTCTCCTTCTCTGCTTTGGAAGGATTTAAAGATCATGATGAATGAAGGAAAATACGCTCAGGAGAATATTGGTGTGTAAGATGAGATTATCTAACAAGCAATGAAGAGTGGGTTTTATCAATGGTTGAAATTACTGGTGAAATAAGAAGGAATAAATACAAAAATATGGCTGTCTAGATTTTTTTTTTTTTGTTATTTCTAAGGTTTCTTGCTTCCATTTTTTTATAAGCATAAAATAGTATATGTTGTAACAATGAACAGACAGCCATTTTAAAGACAAGCATGCAAAGTCCAAACAAAATGCTTTAAGATTCATATTTTTAGGTGCATTTTATTTTTAATATGGGAAGATGACTGAACTACGAAGACCTTCAATATAACATCAAAAGAAGAAGTCTTAACTGAATCTATTCTTATTGCAAAGTACTGCAGTGTTACTGACAGTTGTCTTTAATTCAGACAGATATTAATGCCATAGAGGGCTGTATCTTGAACTGTAAATTTCAGCAAACTTTCATCTGTAAATCCCTTGAGTATTGTGTATTTAATGGACAAGTAAACTGATAAAGACGTTATGAAAAAAAATAAGTAATTTCTGTCTGAATAGAAAGATACATTTTTTTCAAGAATGTTACAGAAATAAAGTCGTGGGATGTGGTTTATACCTACATGCTGCTTCAGCATATGGAATTAAGGAAACCACTTCTATATTTGGTATTAATGATCCAAACTAAAGCCATAAATACTACACCAAGAAGGGGACAGATGTTCTTTCAAGATGGAGACAGATGTTCTTTATTAATTTACTGTTTTTCACGCTTAGTCTTGTGACCTAGAAGCTGTACAGTGGAAAGATTGTATGAAAAATGGAGGAGGATTGTATGAAAAATGGAGAAGACAAGGTAGTTTCTACCATTAAATAAACTGTTCTTACTGAAAATCTGAATATTTCAGAATCAAAGCTGAATTATAATATCTAACATTTACATTTTTAAGCTGCTGGAACAAAGTTGTACTCAGAGTCTGGGGTGCTTTTCTGAAGGACCTGTGCTTTGTTGTTGTTGTTGGGTTTTGTTTGGGTTTTTTTTGGCTAAACTGTAGCTACCTAATGTTCAGGGACCAAGGTCTCATAATGTGGTGTTTGTATCCTCTATGCAAGGCTAAAAGGCTGGGGCACTCTTATAGCTGGCAGCACCAGCAGAAGGGGTGTTGTCAGTCAGAAGAAGCTTGGCTGCTCACCAGGCCTTGCAGGGCCAGAGCTGCGGCTCCCACGCTGCACCTCCAGAAGCCGGGCAGAAGAGCTGTGGCTTTAGCAAACCGTCGGGAAGACCCTCCCTCAGTCCTCCCCAGCAGGATCCCAACTCCTGGGCTACTGGATGGAAATCAGGTGAAAACTGCCTGCCTAGCAGAGAAGATGGCCATCGTGTGAAGGAAAGTGTCAGCTGGGGGAGAAGGGAGGCACAGCTGAGTTATTAGTCCTTTCTCCTCAGAGGGAAATGTGCAATGTCCGGCCCTGCGTGGAGGAAGAGGTGGAGGTGCACGGGACCTAGAGCATCAGCCCTACACAGGAGGTTGGCTTTCCTTCTTGCTCTGCGGCCGGCTGGAGGGGACAGTGTTTGCAGGCTTGCTGTGGTCCTGGGCCAGCTGTCTCCCTCCTCGGGGTGTGCTGGCTGTGGCACGCATCTTCTTGAGTGGCCTCGCTGGGAGCTGCTGGCAGGGTGCACTGACCAGGGGGGTGACGTCGCTGCTCGCGCCTGTCACCCACTGCCTGCCTGCAAGAAAGCTGTTCCAAGATGGCAAGGGATTTTCTGGAAAGCTCCATGTAAAGTATTTTCAGGAGAAGCAAAAGAAACATATACTAATGCATAACACATATACTTGTTCTAATAAGAAGTGTTATTTCTAATTTCTACTTCTTCAAAAGAAATACTAATTTCAAATTTCACTCTCTGTCTCTGAAGATCTTGTTTTCGAATGAGGATCTGCGATTATCCCAGCCAGTAAGACAAGCTCTCCCCAGAGCTCTGGGAACATTCAGGGAAGCAACATCTATTGAGACAGCAGAACTGCTCTCCCACGGTCCTAAAACATTTGGAGTGGCAATTACAAAAGGGGCCAGACAGCCCCATTCATCCGGTTTTCATTTGTTTCTTTCAGCTGTTGCACCTTTAAAGATTGTTCACCATGCCAAGAGTGATTTTTCTGGGATTTGATCCAAAATTCTCCTCATTTCTGGAGCTAGACTGAATTATATAGTGAGCAAGTTAGATAATGTTCATCAGAGGGAGTGAGGGTTTGCTGCTGTTCTTGTCCTTCCCTCCTGCACCTCGCTGGGGCTGCAGTGCCAGGGGGTGGGAGAGATTTCCCAAGCCTGAACCCTGCAGTGGGACACAGAGGGAGAGGTGGCTCCTTTGCTCCCCATGCACCAGCTCTGCAATGTGGAAGTGCAAGAGCGGGGAGCCTTGCTGGGGAAAAGTGGAGAAGGCAGCGGAAGATTAGAAATCACCAACAAACTTCTCGGACCGGCTCAGGGGTGAATAGATCATTGAGGACCTACATTTACCTAACCAGCGACATGCCCTGGTGTTTGCTAGACTTCTGTTTGCTGTTGTTGCTCTCTCCTGGAATCCCTCAGTGTGCCTCCATCCTCCCTAAAGTGCCATGACTAAAACTGGACACTGTCCTATATGAGACCTCACTGGTGGCTGCGTGTGGCACAAAAGTTCCTTCCCATGTGCTACAATATGCTGCTTGTATGAAATACCTCCTTTTTCATTTAGGAGATGAGAGTTCAGCAAAGGTCCACCAAGATGGCTGGGGCCTGGAGCACTTGCCCTCTGAGGAGAGGTTGGGGGACAGGAGTGGCTGGGGAACAGGCAACTGGGTACAAAAACTGAAAGAGAAAAGGTACTGGCTGGATGGCAAGAGAAACTTCCTCCCCTTGGGGACAAGCAAGCAGGGGGACAGATTGCTCAGAGAGGCTGTCCAGTCTCTGTCCTTGGAGGTTTTCAAGATCTGGTCTCATCTCATAGCTGCTCCTGCTTTGAGCTGGGGTTGGAATAGAAACTTCCTCAGCTCTCTTCCAACTTGAATTATCCTGTGATTTATTTGCTTATTCTTTTGCAAGACTGCTGTATTTAATTTGAAGTATACTAAAGCTGCTAGATCTTTTTGTGTCTTCTCCCTACCTCCCTGTTAAATTGCTCTGCTAATTTATTTGCTACTTTGTGTATTTAATCTTACATTCCCAAGGAATACTTTTGTCTTACTGAGTTTCATCTGATTGATTTCTGTAGTTCATCAAATCCATTTTCAGTTCTTAACCCTGTTCTGGAAAGTCCCTCGCTTCTGGATCATGCCCAAAGAGCCTGAGCATTCCTCCAAGTGGAGGGGATGGAGCGGGGTCATTGCAGATTGCCTCAGCATGTTCCAGTCAAGTTTTGCTTAAATACCAATAATTATTCTTTAAACGTGCATTTCAACTTCTTGTGCAATCACTGCATTTTGTTTCAGGCTAGTTTGTGTATGGGACATGTCATGTGTTGCCACATCAGGAGTCACGCCATCCGTGCCCAAGTCCTGCTGTACTTCTCCTTGCTGCTGCTGATTTAGTCAGCCAATTTTCCAACAAAGGAAGGAAATTTGATCCAAGATGATTTATGCTGAACAACCTCATTATAAACATCTTGAATTTTTCTTGACCCATAGAAGCTGTCGGGTAACACATGGCATGCAAGATCATGCTTTTTCTTTGTTATTCTCCATAGATACAGGCGTACATACGTACATGCACATATTCTTAAGTGTTTATTTTGGGCAGACACAAGCAAAGTCCGGAGGTCTCACAGGCCATGAGGACCAGGGCTGGTGACTGGGTTTGTAAACATTTTTTCTAGTAATTTCCTGGTCCCTGCACTTAGGCTGGCTATAACTTTCTAAATCTTCCTTTTCTATTATCTTAAATATTCTTTTAGCCCTTCTTTGGTCCTTTCAATATCTTCTGTGACTTTCCGAGGATAATTGCTCCTAGTTTAGGTAAAGCTTTGACATCTCCTAAAGTACTGTTGAATGAAGTTCATTGAGCTTTGCTGAATACATCAGGACTGGCTTCCACCCAGCTCACGTTTCTTCTGCATACGCTGTCCAGGTATTCTTTTCTGTTTCTTTCCTCCTTTCTTCTGAGAAAGTATACAAGTTCCATGATCAATCTTATGGATTTGTGATCACTTTCAGTACAATTACTTTCTGTCTTCAGATGATCAGCCGAGTCATCTGTGTCTGTAAGGAGGAAGCCTGAACTGAGTTCTTCTTAGGTAATTTTGTTCACCTTTTGAAACACTAAGTTGTCTCTGACACAGCCTATGACTTTGGAGACCTGTATATGTACTGTCCTACGGCTTTTCTGGTAAATATATGAGTAATTAGAAAGACTTGAAGCAGAGGGAAATGTGCAAACACTTTGTAACTGATCGGCTACTGACTTTACAACAGGTTGCTGAAGTCATTATGCCCTATTGTCTTCTAGCACAGAGGAAGTTAGCATGAAGAATAAGAAATATTATCACTGATGTGAATGTGTTTTCTTGAAATCAAGCACATTAAGTTAAATAAATAGAAGTGAAACGTCCTTAGTTCTTTTAAAAGACATTCATAAAGTGATTAGGAGATCATGTCAGAACTGTGATTGCTGGGAAGGGAAGGGAGATGTATGTGTAGAGGGGAGGTGATGTGGACCCTTGCCTCCCTCCCTCACACCCTTAGCCAGTCTCCTGTATTGTGGGTAGCAGATGGCATGAGCTGTGCGGGCCATTCCCCTTCATGTTCCTTTGCCCCTCCTGCCCATCAGAGTTGTGTCCTAGACAGGGACAGGTGACTAGACAGGGAAATCTTTTATGCATGGGACATGTATAACTATCACAAAAATGTGGTATCATGATAGCAGATTCTTGTTGTGATGTTACTCATACGCATTTATCTTTTGGGAAGAATAAAATAAGTGCATGTTTGATATTGATCGGTCTAGCAGATGCTAGTTTTTTGCTCTTTTTTACCATATTACTTAGGAAAACATTCTTTGTTAAACTCTCTTTTTCACAGAACCTCTTTGTCAATGGCATTAAGTGCCCAAGTGTATTTGTGTTTATTATGGTGGAAGTGCATGCACAGATTGAATTCTTTTCCTCCTTTTTGAGCGCATATGTTTTGAGAGCTGAAAATTGTAAGTGTTTGAAGCTTAATCCCAGTTCTCCCTCCTACTGCCTATTTTCTGGCCTCAGATACTCACTAAACCTTTTTCCTTTCCTTGGTTCCTTCCTCTTCAGCACAGGGGTATGCAACTTTAAGTACTTTTGGGGATTTCATAATTCATTAAAAAATTCAGCACTTTGAAGACATAAAATATGTATATAGTAAACACTAAATATTTTTACAGTGGTGCAAGGAAAAGGTTGGTTTCTGAATTTGAATTCATTACCTTCCATAAAATTAATGTTCCTTCTGTACTGATTTCAGTACCTTAGTCATTCAAACATTAATGAGTGCAGAACCGAGTAATGAGTTTTGCACTGTTGCCCTCCTGACTGGGCATTCATACAGTCATGGGAAATTCTTGGTCTCTTCTGGTCTGCTTGATTTATTACTGGTTTAATAAATTAAGTCACCTGTATTTAAATATGACTTAGCTTACTTCTAGATCTTCTAAACTTTTAATTCTGGAGGTAGGTCTGTGTGATAGGGCAGTTCAATTGAACAGTCCTTGAAGCAGGGACCTGGACCCAGAACTTTTCTCTTGCAGGTGAGTGCACCAAATATCTGCTTTCATGCACTCGTCTTTCTCCAGAAATAGTAAGATCAGCTTCACTTATAAAAGGGGTTTAAGACAGCCTATCTTCTGCTGCTTTATCCTTTGAAAGAGTGAAGGTGAAACACACAGGTGTGAAGTCCCCTGCTCAGAGAAGGGCACAAAATCCAGAGCTCCCAACTCCTGGGGCAAGTGTGCTCACCTGTGAGTTTATGTCTGGGAGAAGATGAGCTGGGGGAGGAGTGGGCAGGGTGGGTACCATCAGCATGTGTAAGGAAGGATTGATTCCCTGCCCTTTTTTTAAAATGAGGCAATTTAAAGCTTGCATAGAGACTGCAGTGTCGCCTTGCCTGTACCTAAGTTAGCCCCATAGATGGATGTGTATGGTGTCCTTACACGCTGCAGCCCGGTAGGGCTGCCATCACAGCATGGCGGTGTCAGCACGGCAGCCATGTCAGGAGAACCCCGCACGCATTGGCTCCGCGGGACCAGCACCGTCTCCCAGCTGCTCCGGCCGAGCCCACGCACCATTCCCTGAAGGCAAGTCCTCGAGAGGGGCAGGATGTCAGGATACACCTTTGTCTCCAGAATACCAAGATAGTGAGAACTGGCTGTATGGTACCACAGCTTTACAGCAACCCCATGCTAGCACCGGGGGGAAGTAAAGCATGCAGTACCATGCTGCCATGTCTTACCCATTTTAGGACCTCAGCGACTGTGTCCAAATAGCACTGCAGTATGTTTGCTTGATTACCAGATGCTTGGGGATGGTGCACCTGGCATGGAAATTCCTTCTTTTTTACTCCTCTCTTGAAAAGTGGAGGTATAACCTCCTGCCATGGATTCCCATTCAGGAATCCCCCCCCAGGCATCAAGCGTAGGCGTCACGGGGTGGGCATGGCTGGAGCATCTAGAAGTCAGTTTGCTTGACATAGAGGAAGAAAAGGTCATTAGTGCTAACTAGTGCAATGTCCCGATAATGACACAGCAGAAGTAACTGGAGCGGCGTTTGCTACTGGCCTTGCACCCAGAGTATGTGTTGGTCACACGGAGGACTGTTTTGTGACAAGTTACAGAGGATGAGGTAGAAGACTGTGAAACAAAGTCAGTTTTTATTAGCTAATGCTATCAAAATGCGAAGCCCTGTGCATCACAAAGGAGAAACAAATAACTTAAAAAACCATACGGAGGGAGAGAAATTAACCAGGTACAGGAAAGTTTAAGAATTACCAAAGCTGAGGGAAAGGATGTGTGTGCATGCATTTCAAATTATGAAGGAAATAAGGGACAATTAACAACATTAGGCAGCCACCAGCATGTCTGGCAGTGCTGGGTGTCCAGTCCAGAGGATGCCAGCCTGCCCTGACAGTAACCAGAAGTGATAACGTAGTCTGTCACCAGCCAGGCAGCCAAGTTTCAGGCTACAAAAGGTAAGAGCAAGAGTCATATTTCTAAGAAGGCTTGCACTTCTTCGGGTTGTTTTGAGCATCAGTGCTAAATTCCTGCTGCTGCTGCTGACAAGAACCAGCAATGCACATTCTTGCTGTTGTTAAATTACTGATATATTAATTGCTATCTAGTCTGAATGCTGCAGTTGCATTTTTATGCCTGTTTATTGCCTTTTGTTGCTGCCTGCTGAAGATACTGTGGGCAGATCCTACGTCTGATGCTTTGTTTCAGTTGCCTGGCTACTGTAAAATGTTATCTTAGCTTTTGCTGAGGTGTCACAGATGCTTTCTTGATGAGTGTCCAAACAAGGAAATACATAGAAGATGCTGGTGAATGCTATGCCTGCCTAGTTCTGTTGCTTTTGCTAGAGATGCTACAGTACCCTTCCTTGGCTTTGCTACTACAGACTGCCTGTAAAATAATGTAGAAGGTAGACTGAAACCTTTCATTTATACAGCAGAGTCATGGTCAATACCAAAGGTAATATTATCTGTATTTTTGTATGCAAAGGAACTGTTGTTGAAAGGAGGTGGTGGGCAACTGTTTCACTTAATTGCAATGCATTCTTTTCTGGTAATTGTTGCAAACATATTTTTCCTGTTGACGGTATTGCCGGTTTTTTCTCATCCTCTCTCCCTGTGAAAGTCTCCAACAGAGAGAGATTCAAATCTCAAAACTTAATTGGGATGTTGACTTCAAACTTCTTCCCTGCCAAAAACTGAAAGTAACCAATATTTCTTCTGCTCTCTGCATTTTCTGTTTATGCCTGCATAACTTTATCTCTTTACATCACCAGCACTTCTGACTAAATTGTTTTCTTGTACTCACAGTTTGAAACCTTTTCTAAAGCCTCTGAATAAGCTATGTTTCCTTCCAGTCAGTCCAAAAATATTTTGTCAGCAAATAAATAAAAAATTACTTTTAACAGCTGTTTTACTTCCTTCTTTAATGTTATTGCAAGCTTTTTCTTAATTATTCTTGCCTTTTGGCAGTTGCGGTGCATTAATATTTACAAGATGAGATGTAGTTTTCTGTTTATATTAGCAGTCCTCTGTCTGTGAGATCTGGACCAACCAGAATGCAGGATATCCTTTCTCATCGATTCATCAGGTTCATAATGTAAGATACAGCGATAAACGGCTATGTTGTCACTCTATGGATGTACAGTCTGTTGCCGTGGTGTTATCTACGGGTGTCATGTCGCTGAAATGACAAAAAAATAGAGTTTGTAACTTGTCCGCCCTCCTTTGGGATTGTGTGTGCGCGCATTCGTGTATCGTGCCGTGTGGTTAGCATCTGTCGGCTGTATGGCGTACATACAGGACGCGGGGATTGCCAGCAGCAGTCTCGCTCAGGGGGAGCTTTGACTTCTGTTCCTGGTGTTTTTGTTTGCTCACTTTTCCAAAGCGAGAAACCGTGTAAACAGCTCAGTTTGCACAGTTTCACCCCCACAATGTGTTGTGCTGCCCTTTCTGTGTTAATCTATAGGCTTTGCCTAGCTGAGAAGCACGCCGTGTTTGCAGAGGCACTTTTGGGGAGTTAGAGGTAACGGTGGTGGTGCTCTGAATTTTCATCACTTCTGTGACAGTCACGTGTGCTCTGCACGCGAGAGCAAACCTGGTGATCCGTATGGCAGCATGGTAAGGACGACAGCCAGTCGTTCAGCGCAGTGTTGCAGAAGAGCTGTAGAGTTCTAATTTCTGTCACATAACCACCTCCTTGGAGCATTTCTGCCAAGGAGGGGCCATTTTGGCCACTGAGCTCTAGAAGCTTTTAAAATGTAAGTAAGTACGCCACAAACCTGTTTCCATTATTTCAAAGCCCAAAGATATAAGGAGCTAAAAAAATTTATCTCACTATAGGAATTAAACATAAGCAAATAATGAGGATTTAGCTGGTTGACAGAACATTTAAAATTCTTACAGGGAGAAAATTATTAATTTTTCAGCCAGAAGCGTTGTATCTATGTGTGCTCCAATTTATTGTTGTCATGGTGACTAATGCATGTTACCATAACCAGGCATGAGGCTTTAACAGGTGAAAAGTTATAAGATGTGGTCCTTGTTAAAAATCAATACATTCAAGCCACTCAAAACCAGCCCCCTTCCCCCCTTTTTTTTTTCTTTCCTGTAGTATGGAAAGTTATCAACTTTAAATTTTTATAAAAAGATGAGGCAAGTGTTAGATTTTACAGAAGTTCTATTGAGATTACTTCTTACCTGTGACTACCGCTGCATCCAGGTGCCTTTAATATGAGCCAAATACGGTTCTCAGAGAATGGGATGAAATAGATAGAAAAATGTGCAACAATTGTCAAAAAAATACCTAATAGCAGTAATCTCCTTCCATAGCTCATTTCACATCAAGCATCTGACCCTTTCTAGAGCACTGAGAAGTGCACATCTGCCCATTTTCATGGTTATGAAGCACTGCAAGAGCACAACATATTGGTCTTTAAGGCTATGACCTTTTTATGGTTAAAAGTTGTCACTGTAAAAGGGTTAAATCTTTACTACTCTGGCTGCTGACTTGAGACTGTTTAGTGATTGTAAATTCTTTATCTGCAAAATGTGGAGCAAAAAGTTTTCTTTCTCAAGGTGACTAAGGCCAGAGAGAGGGAAGGCACTGGTTAAAAGCATAGGGAGGCTAGAATAGTAGAACACAGGCAGTTCAGCAAAAAACACGTGATAAATTGCACAGCTGTCTGATGAGCTGTAAAGTTAGATGAGGAATAAATTATCTCTTGCCTTTCTACTTCATCAGACAGATAAAAATCTCCGTACGTATATTGTGTCATAAAAAATACATAAGCTTAAATGTTTGATTATTTCTTATAATTGCAAATTAAATATTCAAACCAGAAGATCCTTATCCTATCATATCTATTTTTAAAAATGAAATCAAACATCATAGTTGGTCCTCGACAGCAATTTAAGAACAGTTTTATACTGCTTGAAAGAGTTTTAGGTGCTTATGAAGGTCCTGAATCTCAATACATCACCCATGAATTGTTCCACACCAATTTCTCAAGTTTAGAACTACTAGTAATTCATATTTTTCCACCCCAGACTTGAGACTTGTCATTTCAAGTCTTCTGTAGGTCAAAGATGTTCCTACTTTGTATTTTACTGGAAGTTAGTTGCCAACACCACATCCTAAATCTCAGAATTTCAGTATCTGACTGGAGTCAGTCAGCTGAGGACCTCCTTTTCTTCCTGTACAGGTTTTTAGGCCCAGTTCTATGAAATTATTTAGCTGTCTAAATCCTGTTTAAAAGCCTTTCTCCCTGCTCAAAAAAAAAAGGGAAGGAAATTGTATGGGTAATGTGTAACTGGATTTACACTTCTAAACATTTTCATGTGTCTGGGCTTTGGAGACTACCCTGTTGTAACTCAGGCTAAATAAGTAATGAATACTAGCAATAGTATGGTTTGAAAATATGAGGAGTTTGGTAACAAAACAAAACAAAAATAAGAAAGGAGACCAGGAGACATTTCTGCTAAATATTAAAACCACTTATGATACAGTTACAAAAAAACCCCAACTATGATTGTGTATAACGTCTTCTTCATCCATCATAATAATCTGCACCTATGATTTTATGCAGCTTTTCTTAGTAGCTGCTCCCTCTACAAGACACACTGAAATACCTGAAAGGTCTTCAGGTGCAGTGGTCTGTCAAGAACGGCAGAAACCCTGTACCTCTGCGTGCCCTTAACCTCAGCTGTGTGGCATGTGTAGATCATCCTAGAGAGATGCACAGCAGTCGTATCAATTCTGTTTTGTCTAATTTAAAAAGAGTAGGTACTCGGATGTTTGTATATATTTATAGAGCTATTAATGGATGCCAAGGAATGGTCTCCACACAGTCCCTCTCTAAGTGTCTCATGCACTAGTTTTATTAGCCTGGTTGATAATGATTTCTCATTTCCTCATGATTATTGCTTCCTAGCTTCTTTATAAAATTGAACCAATATGAGAGGTGTAATCACTGTTACTCTTGTTTACCACCCTTCATTTGCAGACAGAAGCAATGCAGTTCTCCATGTTCTTAATATCTTTCATACAAAAGGGAGTCAAACTGTAAAGCGATGTACTCATTTTACTGCTTAGGTACCCTGTTTAATTTTTCAGTACTGTCCATTTTATGCAAGTGAGGAAAGTTCCCTGCAGAACAGAGCAACAAGGGTTTGGAGCACTACCCAAGGTGATTTATTCTGTAGAAATTCTGCTCCTGCCCCATGGCTGTCCCGGTGCTTCCTTGGTGGAAAGACCGATGGTCAAAAGACGTGCTTTAATAGCTTCTCTGTCCTGGATTTACTCCTGTTCCATCGTAATAACCTTTTGCTAAATGGATAGGATGTACCTTCTGAGATCTGCTTCCTCAGAGAACATGCAGGAGTGTATCTTTATTAGGCAAAAAAAAAGCAGTATTTCAAGTGGTCTGTTAGCTATGGCCTTGAACAGTTCATAGGAGACAGCTGAGCACACTGAGAATTTGGGATGGGTACAATCCATCTTCTCTTACATTCAGATACAAACTCCACTAATAAGGATGCAGATCCTTACCCCTTGTAATATGATTGAAACCTTATTTTATAAGGAGAACTGCTTCTTAAAGAAATCAAATTGCCACTACAGATTAAACATGATGAAGGTTTTTATACATTAGTGGTCAGAAGGATTCATTCCTGTGGATATAGAATGCCAGAAATGGAAGCAATTGCTGCTGCTTTCCTTTCAAAATTTGAGGTTGCAGTCATATTCATAGCATATTGGCAACTTAACTAGACAAAACAGAAATTACAATACTGAATAATTTGTAGATGTGCTAATAGTGCCAACATTAACTAGGTTTGACTTGTTTTATGATGTTCACTTGCTTGAAGTTACCATATCGGCAGGGTAATGTTGATGTTTCCAGATTTATCTCTTGCTTTTCATTGCAGAGTTGTGCAAATGTGTGTCATTTCATTATTTTGTGACACATGAAAATGATGTACTTGTTTTGTTTACTCTGTTCTGATTTAATTAGTAAGATGTGATAGTTTGCCAGACTTTTGAATGTCTTCGATAGGAATTTTTTCCGTGTGTTTTTGATGCTTAACTTCTTTTTGCTTTAAAAGTCTTAACTTCTAGCCATATTCTGTGTGAAATGCTGATGACAATTCCTTGCCAGCTTCAACACATATTTTAACAATATGACATGCATAGAAAATACACAGAGATAAGTGCAGGTAAAGAAAGAATTAGCATAATCCAAATTGAAATAAACATATAGGAGAGGGAGAACAAGCAGGGGAGGAAGAAGGATCAGGAAGGAGAAATTGGATCCCCAGGAGACAGAGTGGGAAGGAGAGGGGAATTCAGAGACAAACCAGACTAGACAGGGTAGGGGAGAAGTGAGGCTGGTAACAGAGGAAAGAGGGCTTGGGAAAAGGAGGAGGACTCCATCCACGGGTTATTGTCAGCTGACACTGGTTTGACAGCCTCCGTGGTGCTGGGGACATGGGCAGCATGGGCATATAGTAAGAGGGATCGCAGTTAAAAAATAAATAGCCTCAAAACAGTGTTTTTCTTGCACGTGCCTGCTAGGTGGAAGGAGCCTCCAAGGGCCCAGAGGTCAGTCCGGGTCCAATAAAGACACGTCCAAAAATACACAGTGGCAGGTGAGACCGAGGCCAGCACTGCCACTGCCACTGCCACCGAGGCAGCATTTCTGTACCAATGCCTGCACTGGCTCTTTTTGGACGGGAGAAGAGCATCCTGTGAAGGGATCTGGCAGCAAACTGCAGTTCTACCCATGTTCTCCAAGGGCTTTGAGGAAAGAGGGGAGGTGACAGCTGAGGAAGTCAATCACTTGTATCAGTGAGAATGGTGAATGTGGAAGGGCAATGTTAGTAACTCTACAATAAGATGTCAAGAGAAGGTGATCAAAGTAAATATTCATAAAGAGATTAAAGAATACCTCATATATTTGAAGAATGTATAATAAGTCTTCAGATCAAAGCAAAGTCTGAGTTATTTAGCCATTTAGGAAAGTTAGTTATTGGGTATATGTGCTGGATAATGGAAGACATTAACTGTGTAGAAAAGCTTGTAAAACACATAGCGGAATTTGTGAATGGCATTTTTGTGCATCTCATGATTATTTTTTTCAAGTGCTCTCATCCTCATGTATGTATTGTAAACAGTTATTTTTAAGGAACATTTCCGGTGCCTAATGATTTTATTCTCAAAGCAAATAGATTTAATTAAAGCCTCATTAAACACTACAGTAGATGACTTTGGATTATAAATTAAATCATGAAAAATGCTGTAGGAGTCCTATTCCCTTATTTTAGTAACATGGCTCTGTGTAGAAAATAAATTACTGTTAATTGAGCACAACAGTGGAGGGCTGCTGTACAGCGAATTTGCCTGCAACTTCTCTTATATCTCGAACTGTGATTTTCAGACAGGAGACTGGGGAGAGCCTTCAATTACCTTGCGACCTCCAAATGAAGCCACCGCATCAACGCCTGTACAGTATTGGCAGCATCATCCAGAGAAGCTCATCTTTCAGTCATGCGATTATAAAGCATTTGTAAGTGTTGATAAATTTGGTGCTTTGATTTGGGGTAGATCTATTCATCTTAGATTTTGATAGGCTGTTGGGGTTTTTTTCAGTTATATTATTTTTCAGTCACTTTTAATGAGACAGGCTGCTTCCTCTCAAACACTGTAATTGCAGTAAATGAGAAACAAGGATGCACAGTACTTCCTGCCATGAATTTTGTGATATATTGTAGTCCATATAGAAATGGTGTTAGGAAAAAGACACTGAATAAGTGGTTAAGGGTGGTAGAAGTGATAGTGAGAACAAACACCCCTACTCCTCATCTGTCACAAATCTAGCACTTACGGAAAAAGAATATAATATGGGGCCTTCACGTCTACCTTAATGCTGCGTGCACAGTATCGCCTTGCTGGTATTTTATACACCTGGTTTTGGAGAAGGGAGCTAGGGAGGATAGAGATTAGTGTCCTTGGAGCAGTGTTTTCTGTCCATGGGACAAGTGCACATTCAAACCTCTCCCAGGCTGATTACTTGCAGCACCAGTAGCAGGCAGTTCCTTCAGGGCATTAATTTTAACTCCCGATAGCTGTAGCTGATTCCCACTTGCCAACCTTGGAGAAATGGAGCTTCCCTCTAAAGATAAAGATGATCGATGTCCTCCGGCTGTTATAAATGCTTTTGAAGGAGACGAAGGTCTCCTGAAGTATAGAAAGCCATATTGGAAGACTTTGTTTTTTAAATGAAACACACTTTCCTGAATCCTTGTGTTCCCCATCCATGGCAGCAGGGGCTGGTGCTTCTGGGGATCTGAAGATGTGCCTCAGCCCACCTGTCTAAATTCTTACATTTCCCGTTCTGACTTTGCTGGGAAGTGCTGTTAAAGTTGCTGAAGGTAATTTCCAGACTTCTGTGTCCTCTTTGGAGGTGGCCACCTGATGAAGCAAAGCTGACTTATTTTACAAAAGGAAAGGGGCTCAGCAGTTGTAGTGCCTTTAGCGTAATAGCTGGGGGTTAACCAGTTGCCCAGGATGTGGGTTTTACATCCTCTTCACCTGAAGGAGCTTGGATCCTTAGTCCTCTTTAAGATAATGCTCTGTTCACCAAACACAGATGTATTTGGGAGGAGAGTTGGGGGCTGCTGGATCTGATTTAAAGCATATCCATAAAGACAGGAATTGGAGACTAAGTGCAGGTGAGACAGAGCCTGGCTGCCAGTCTTTCTGGAGCACGTCTGTATCTTCCATCAGATCTTCTTTGTGTAGAAATGCCCTGTTTGCCCCTGGACAGTAACCACAACCTCTGCCTTCCTCAGCAAGTCACAGTCAAGGTCTAGCTCACCTGCTCTTGGTCTTGCTCTCCTCCTGTGCAGCACCACAAATTGAAAAGGAGGCTTAGTGATTTCTAGTGCTTTAAATATTTTTCATAGTTTTCAGTAAAGTGAAAAGGTTTCTTTCAAGAGTGCCTCTTATCTCATTATTTGATCCAGCCGTAAATTCATAATCAGATGTAACCTTTGTAGTAGATTGGAAGGCATGTGAATCATTAAAGAAATTAAGTTGGGAATCACCACATCAAAATATCCAGGATATCGTTGATTAAGAAAACATCTTCCTTGCATACGGATCGTGAGTCACTGCACTGTCTCAGCTCCCTGAGCTGTAATGATCTTATTAATGCCCTTATGGAGAAAACCCTGGCTTTTATAACCCTGGAAGTTATAACGGAGGCAGCTTTCACCGTATGCCACATTCACTCAATTGAACTGTTGGATGTCCTCTGCGTTGCTCCCACATCATCTGGGTCTTGGAGAAGGAACATTTCCAAAAGTACACCAAGTCAAAGGAAAGCAAAATTCCCTCTTAGAATTTCAGATTTTTCTGACAACTAAATTGGACAGTACCTCTGTGATTTGTTTGTCTATTCCACAGTCCACCCTGGGAACCATTTCTGAGTGCCTGCAGCTGAGGCTTCTTTGCTGCTGTGCAGATCGGACAAGAGCTGCCTGTCTTTTCTGTTTCTTCCTCTTGGTCTGCCACGAGCTCAAAAGCACTGGTTTTTTTCCCTGATGCCTGACCAACTGGTAGCTTTCAAGGAAATACCAATTTGTTGTGAAGTAGTCTATAAAAAAAAATAAAATAAAAAAATTGAAGAAATTAATTACATCCTTCCCAGAGAAGGCTAAGGATGCCAAGAGCATCAGACAGCAGGATCCAGGGAAAGATACAGTCCAACTGAATATGCTTTTGTTTAATTTTCTAATTTCAGAGCTTGCTTTAAATTTGTTGTTCTTCTGCAAGGGCAATACCAAGCCGTCCCATCAAATTAATGCCCAAAGCCCTATTCATGTCACCATTGAGCCCCCAGCTGGACTCGCAGCTGCTTGGTTTATGAATCTTTCACATCTGCACTCCTCCAGGAATGCCCTTCATTTGTTCCTTTCTGCTTATGTTTATCGGGTAGTGTTGGTGTTGCTCACCCTTCCGTTTATAATGCCCTGTAAAGTGTTTCTCACTAATTACTGTGTTGGCTACTGTCTACGTTGAAATATTTATGCGTTTTCTTGCAGGTCAGAGACTCCTGCGGTACACAGTGTGAAGTGAAGGGTCTAAAGAAAGTATCTCAGTTTAGGTCAAGAGACCAGAATGTTGAACGAGTACACTTTCTGTTCAGTTCCAGCTTGTGTTCAGCTCTCACTGAAGTTATTTTTGATAGGTTCTTCTTTAAAATGAAGCTGGTTTACCATCTGGTTTGGTCAGCTTAGTCTGTTTCCAAGGGGAATGTCAGTGCATAGAATGAAAGGCGTCAGGCAGCGGCGGTGGGCTGCTGCAGCATCCTCTGGGAAAAGGCTCCTGCCCACGGCACTTTCCCTGCTGCAGCTCATCTATCCCGGTCTCACCAGTGGCATGACTCCTCTTCAGCTCCCGTGTTGCTCACTTAGGACTGGAAACTTAAAGAGAAGGCATGGCATTGTGCTGCTGTGAGAATGCCAAGAGAGGCACCCCTGTGACTGGGGAGGAGACGAGGGGCAGCTTCCTGCGCTCTCTCCCCAGTGAAGCCAGACTTGCATGTGACACTGTGCAAAATGCAGAAACACCCCATTTGCACAGAGCTGTACCAACATGTGCACACCCACATATGCACACGCCGGTACCGTCTGTGGGAGCAATGCAGAGTGTGGCTCTCTCACAGCCCTGTTAGTAACGAGACGGCTCACTGCTAGGTGGGAGTGGCAGGGATGCTGCAGCCAGCTCCAGGTGACATAGCAAGGAACAGGCAGGTAGGAAAGGGGACATGTCAGTGAGGCTCTTGCTGCCTTGCGAGCCCTCGGAGATGAGCAGGGTCCCCTGAGAGCACAGTGGCTTTCAGCGAGGTGAGCCAGGACCCTCCTGCTTCCCCTCACCCAGCCCTCTGTCAGATTCAGTAAAGGCTTCAGTGTAATTGTTCAGGGTCAGCCTTTTCTTGGGAAGAAATAATGGTTTAAACTTGGGTTTGGCTCATGTTTATTTTCTCTGTTTGCTGGCATCGGGCTCTGCTGTTTGCACATAAGTTACAGATTGAGTACACAGAGGTTAAAATCACTGCTGCCCTTCACGTCCACGTGATTGCACACATAGCAACGTGAATTTGGCAGATGGCAGCTAAAAAAATCAGATTCTCTGTTTTCTAATCAAATGGCATTTTTAAGACAGAATCTGTGTTATTTACTTGTTGTTTGAGTGACTAAGGTGATAAGCGAGAAGACTTTCAGATGCTGTTTCAAAGGGCTCTGTCTGATTCAATACACTTGTTTCTGTGCATTCCTGTTTCATAGGTTGAATAACACACTGATTTAAATGATTTGGCAGAGAACTTTGGAGTAAAACAAACTCCAAAGCCATATATTAAGTTGACTGCTATCACTATTGGTTTTTAGGCATTTTTAGTGCATTTCTGCAGATGTTTGTCTGTTCTGGAATCGTAAATTAAATTTAATGGATTTTTGTTTTAGTATTTAGGTTCTATGCTGGTAAAAGAGTTACGAGGCACAGAGTCGACACAGGATGCGTGTGCAAAGATGAGGGTAAGTTAGTAAACCGACTCCTTTTTCTGTTATCATAATATTAACTTGTGATTACTTGTACTGTGCCATTTTTATAATGTTCTGTTACCCATTTATTTTCCATTTTCCTTGCATTTACATTGGTGTTCACTAGGAAGTCTGTTCTGCCTTTTATCTTAATTTCAAGTAATACCAAAATTTAAAGGTAGATTTTTATTTTGCATGTTATAGCTAAGAAAAAACAAATGTCTGCATTACATTTTCTTTCTTGAATCTTCCAAGTATGTTTCAAAGTACCTTCCACACACTTTAAATGTCCCCCCATATCACATTGCTTTTATAAACAGAATTTATAGCTGGTATATGATAATCTAGATTGAATTTACTTATAACATATTGATATGATACCAAAGCCTTTGTTTTCTTACATATGGTCTAATCCTACAGTCACATAATCCTATGGGTGCCTTTACTCACATGAGTTTTCCCATTTATTGTGAGTTACTTACATGCTTATTGATTGAAGGATGAAAAGGGATCTAATTCAGTTTCACCTCATGGTGGAAAAGCAGTTAGGTTTCCTTTAAACTGGTAAGAATATGTTTTCCTATGGCTCTTTGGCCTGATATTGGTTTGTAGAAAATTACAACGATGAGACTCGGTCTATCTCCAACAAACATTCTGCTGCTGGAAACCCAAAACAAGCCATAGGCCAGCTACAACTGTAGTTGTGTTAAGAGCACACCTGTTCATAGAGATGGAGAACATATCATGGTATGGCATGATTAATTAATGAAGAATATAATTGTTTGGTAATCTACCAAATGTGTAAAATTACACAGATGAGGGACTGAAATCCTTTCTTCTGTGGATCGTTAAGTCTCATATGCAAAATGCCTCTGAGCACTAGACATAGCATTCGGATCAATTATAAAGCTAGAAGATGTGTAAAATTCAGTCAGTCAGACAACCATTTCCTCTTGGTTACGTAGCTGCAGCACACAGACTTCTGTACAAGCTGTTTTAGCTAAGGGCTGGCAGTAATTTGCACTTACTAGATTGCCTGAAGATCTGTGGCTTTTCAGCTAATTACATGCTAATCATTCCTTACCTGGGCTTAAACTCCTCTGGAAAAAGAAACCCTGACAGCTTGACACAGAGGGGTCTACAGTCACATACACGTGTTCTGGGGGATTAATTGAGGCTGCAAGTGTACCATCTTCCAATCTTGTTTTCAAACTGTCAGAGTTAGCAGTTCAAATTTTTTAGGCGTATGCCTGTGCAGATCTTAAGGCAGAATTTGACACCCTAGTAGCAAATGACAACTTCAGTAGGTTATTTGACTGAACTGGGAAGCTTAACATCAAAAAAGTCACTCTAAATAATTTATAGCCTTTTTAAGGTTGTTTGGGTTTTTTTCTAAGTTGTAAATTTAGCAAATTTCAATTATATACCTGAAAAATTAAGTGATTGAAACCAAATTTAATATAATACACAATTTTTTAATAAAAATAATGGAATTGCACTAGTAGTCTATAGAACTATACAGGGCGCTTAGAGTGATGGAGTTTATATATATTTATTTTTACGTTGTCTTTTGAAACCATTGTGCTGTGAGAATGTTTATTTTCAGGTTTGAGGGAGTTTTATAGCAAAGAGGTTTGAATAAAACAATTCTTTATCAGGATTTCATCTATCATTTCTATGTAGTCCTTTTAATCATATTCCTATTCAAGTCAGAAGCAGAAAACATTGACTTAATGGGAACAGATTCTTATTTTAGGGTAAGTTTCCCAGTGAGAAAAATGTATCTTTTTCCAAACTCCCTCCCTCTGGTGGTGTTCTGGAAGTTGGTGTCTGTTAAGTCCAGGTTGTCCTAAGCCATCCTGAAGTTTTGATATCATGCATTTAAGTACTGTTGGGTTGTCATTGTAAATGTGGCTTCTTTTATAGTTACATTTTACTTTAAATGTACTGAAAGGGACATTTCACTTACAAAAGTGAAAAGCTAGGTATATTATTTGACTGCTTCTCAGATACTGAATTCTGTCCACTTGTCCAGTCTCTTTAGAGGTAGTAACATTTCTACATAGGGTTGTACTAACATGATGGAGCAACTTTTTCTAGTTTTAGTATTTAGATTTTTCCATTTATATATTTCAAATCTAAAACATCCTGCAGTCAGAAACATGCTGAGGGGGAGTACGTCACATATAACCTTATGTCATGTTGAGGTCCTTCCCCATAATTTTTTGATCTTTCTGTAGTCAACCACATAATGTTTTTTAAGGAGAATATATGAAAATTAGGTACCTAATTTTTCTGTCAATGTGGCTTTAGCTTCTCCATCTTTAGCCCAATGCTGCTCAGAAAAGTGTTGATATTCACTGGATGTCTTCCAGTCAGCAGATGCACAAGGACAAAAGAAGCCTATCACAGAAAAAAGTATCTTGATCTTACTTAATCTTTCATAGATACAGAGAAACAACAAAAATGACATGTTTGCTGACTGCAGTTCTCTCCCTGTTAGCTGTAGATGGTTCCTGTACTTTCAGTTACTGCAATTGACGGGTTTGGTTCTCAGGGGAACTATCATGCAGATATCCCTCACATCTTTCCACAGAGGGGCTTAGAGCAGCCTCCTCCTCTTACAGCTTAAGAGTAAAGGGAGATCCTGAATCTTCTATAATGTAACAAACAAAAAAAACCCCAAAATCTGGGAAATCCTGTCTTAATAACTCTTCTTGGTTCTCCGCTGTGCTTCTCAGCATTGTGCAGCAGTGTGCTCCAGCAGGGCAGATGATGGATTTGTTTGGGGGAAAGCATGCAGGTGCGATAGATGGAGCTCAGCATGGGGGTCAAGGTTATACATGCTTTTTGTTCCCACCCAAACTGCAGACTCTTGCAGCCATCCAAAACTGTGGATATTTGGCAAGAACTTTGCCTGTTAGAGGGATTATACTTTATTTTTCCATTCACATATTTGTGCTCCAAGGATGGGTTTGTATTTTATGGTTTTCTATTTGTTTCCAGTTATTTTCTCTCACAAACTCCCTTTGCAGTCGACAGCATTGTCTCCTTATCTCTGTTCTCCACCTGCTGTAAACTGACCTTTGCTACTTGGAGATTAAATCTTGCTGTCCTGGACAGAATAGATTTATTAATTATCTTTGAGAGGTGCCTTCAAGAACTTAAGAGCTTTCATCTTTCTCAGCATGGAATAGGAAATATTGCAAGTTGTGTTTTTAATCAGATTATTGTCTTCACTTCAGGTCATCGTATGTACACCAAGCAAGAATAAAATGTGTTTACATCAAAATAAAGAAAAGGAATAAAGTTTGATTGGAGTTAGAAAGAGACTTGTTCTCTACAGTAGACTCCATCTGGCATTTACACATCTGAATTACTTGACCAGATAGGAAGGAGATGATAGTTTTATACTTACTAGCATGAGCACAGCAGCAAAGTAGACTCTTTCCTTGCAGTAACGTTAAATCACTGATGTTGCATACACCCAACTGCATAGTTTGAACCAATCACATACTTACGGCAGCAGTAGGGAATTTAGATTTTTTTTTTTCTTGGACCCTGCCACCTTTCTGAATATTATGTATCTTTCTTAAAGGTTTTCTTGTTAGAAAAGCGGTTTTTACATTTCAAGTCAAAGTTCTGGGGAACCAGGAAAATAATTCTGTTCACAAAGTAGGTGTTTAAGTATCTTGTTGACTTAAGACCAAAATGTCAAAGTTGGAATTGTTACAAAATCTGCTTCTCCTGTCTCTGGAGAGGAAGATGAAGATGAAACAGAGTTTACTCTGAAATTAGGCAAGGTCTGGGACATTCCTGCCTCATTTCTTCTTACATAAAGGAGGACCTGGATATAGATGGCAGTATCCTTTTTTTCTGCTAATCTCTTTCTACTTTTCAATATCCATTTAATTTCTCCCCCAAAAGTAGAAGTGCCCTTCATAGGCCTCCTAGTGAAACTAGCCAGGCAAAAACCATCGATCAAATACTCTCTTTGAGATTTTAGAATCTCTTCGGACTTGTAGCTCTGTCTCTCTTCTGTGGCCGCTGCTTCGGGAGAGACTGCAGTGCAACAGGCACATGTATATTACTCAAAGGGAAAAAAGAAGTGGTGGGAGGTCTTAAAGCTGTTCAGTCCTTACGCACATTCACATCATCCCATCAGAGGATTGTATGATGTCCTTGAACTCTGTAGCTGGAAGGAATTCAAGGCACAGGAGGGATGCGCTGCCCTTTCAGCAGCAGATGAGTGTGTACAGATATTGCAAAAGCAAAAAACCTCTTATTCTCAAGTAGTTGAGTTGCAGGTGCATCCCCAGTGCAATATTCATATTAATGATGTCGCTTGGAGGCATCCACTAATTGTAGAGAAGTAAACAGTCTTGTACCACAGGGATTACAGATGCTATCTTATTCCAAGAGGTATTAAATTATGTCAGTGATGCATTTTTAAGCCTTTTGGACTACAGAAGTTAGCAAATACTTGTTACAAGGCAGATTGTCGCTTCAAAACTAGCTGGTCAAATGTGAACTTTGACTTTTTATTTTGATTTCATCTCATGCATGATATTGTCAAAGTGATTCACTCAAAATGAACTGTTTAATGAGGCTTCATTAAACAGTCTGAGTAACAGACTTATGGGTACGGTAGTAGGTGGTACCAGTACATATTTTGAAATGTGCAGTTTGTTGCCATTTGGAATTAATAGTTGCTACCAGTATGGGAAAATGTGGATTCCAGTAAATAACTGAATAGTACTATTGCCGGCTACAGCCTTCAGATAGCTATTAAAAACAGTATAGGACAGAATTAGCAGATTCATTTGTAAAAAGCCAAGATGAAATCTTAAGATTTTACAGGCTCATAAACTTACACTCAAAATTTATGTATGGAATTGTTGGTGAGGTGGCATAGTTGAATGTCTTTTTTATTGTATATTTGCAAGATCGAGTATAATTACATATGCTGTAAAACCAAAAAATAAACATGATTTCATTTTGGCCACTGTATGAAAGCTGAGTAATCCAGTTATACATGTATATGTAAGTACGTGAAAGTGGTACATGAAAGTGGTCAATGAGGCAAAGTAGAAGTACCGGTGTATCCCATTTCCTCCTGGCAGGAAATAAATAGATGAGATGAAAGCATTTTGAGAGTGGGCTGGATTACACCGTGTGATACAGTGTATCAAGTGAATGTGTGAGCATCTTACTCAGACACAGTTCTATGTGTGCTCCTGAATTTCTTATGCAGCTGCTATGCAGAGATACCAGGTTTCGTACACTGCAGGACTATTCGAAAGTGTTGGATTAGTGCTCTCAGTTCTGGGCAGAACAAGTTATTGCAGTACAATCCTGTCTTGAAAGGGTTAAAGGCCCTTTAGGGTTATAGGTTTTGTATTTGCATGAATTTGCTTTTTAAAAATAAACAGCCAGTTTATATTGCTTTATTCACAGAACAAAGCCCTCTCTTTCTTAAATCAGTGTTAATTATCTTGATTTGTTAGGCACGCTGGCTGGGTGGATCTCAGATTAGTTGGTATTTTAGTTTATATTCTAAACACATGTGAATCAGTTCTGCACAGTCTTTAACTCAGAATCAAAATACAGGTGGAAATTCTTTACCCACTTAAGACAATTTGTATTACTCTGCTATGGAATTCTGTTTAGAGTCTGCTTGTATGGTGTTTTTTTCTGTGAAACTGAAGAAAATTCATAAACGAGATCGGAAGCCAGCTTGTTCTGTCTGGCACCACTGCTCTTTCACCCCTTTATGACCAGTTTCAAAAGGACGAATTGGGAGCAGCCCTGTCCGAGGCTACTCAGGGTTTTGGCACTGTCCTGCGTCACAGCAGCAATGGGCTCAGATGCAAATGCAGAAGAGTCTTAAATCCAGACCTTTATTGTAAAAGCAAGCACTGTAATAACTAGGCAGTTATGCCAAAGATGCCTCCCACCTCCTTCCACTGGACACATCTCCATTCTGGGTGCTGAGGGGATGAAGCAGCTTTATTGCAGCAGCTGCATCAAAACACAGGAGAGGCTGCGATTCCTGATGCTTTTTCTGCTTAAGAAAAAGAGGCTCTATGTCTTTGGGGTCTGGGAAAGCTGGACAAATGTCACAGTAGGTTTAGGATGGTGATGCTTTCTTCCATCTTCTTGTGTCTGCAGTCAAGCCTGCTTTACGGTTCTTGAGTTACACACGCCTGACTTCCACATAGTCATCTGCCTGTCCCGTAGGAAGTATTTCAGAAGTGGGACTGAAGCTCAGTGTCTCTGGCACACACACTCTGCAGCATTACGACTTCGTGCTGCAGGAGCAGTGCACCTGGGGAGACGGGGCATGCACATCTGTCCTTAGTAGTGCCCAGCTGATCAGAAACAGGCAGTGAGCCTAGAATATGCTTGCATCCAGATGATTCTCCTAAACAAGTGTATTAAAACAAAGAGCCAACTTTGCAGTCACAAACAATGGAGTTTGTAGGAACTATGACCGGTTCCAGGCTAGTGAGCACTTGCCCTGAGACTGGGTCCTGTCACTATGATTGCTTCTACATGAGATAAAATCTAATCCTGCCGCCGTGGTATGAATATGCCTTGGAGCGTTAGACCGTATGTCAGCATGCACATGACATCCAATGCCAGCCTTCAGCTGTGGCTCCTATAACTTTGGCTCAAGTCCGTATGCTTCCCATAGAGGCAGCAGATGGAGAAGAATATTTTGTCATCTCATCGTGTCCTCACAGAGTTGATAGGTGGCTAGAACCTGAAAACCCTGAGGAAAGAGAATACAGACTCCTGCATCCCACCCTTGTCTCAGATTCTGGTCACAAGCACAGGCAGAAATGCCCACTTGGCCGGCACAGAGGTGTGAAATGCCTGACCGTGAAAGCTGCAGGACTTCACCTTAACATCCTGGAATCCAGAGCCAAAGCACTTACAGTGCCTGAGTGAATGGTATTCGTGTTGTCTCTGAAAACTCCTATTACGCATCCTGGCAGTCACCTCCTCCATTAAAAAGAAAGGAACAACAAGCAAATATTGTGAGCTCACCATGACAACTCAAAACTGTCAAAGTGTGGAAACTGCTTGGAAATAATAATTACATGGTGGACTTCAGTTACTCCATCGCTGGTCGTCGAGGGGGGCCGGGGGCGGAATACAACTGTGTGGTTTTCATGATAGCGCTGTCGTAATAACCAGGGCTGATATTCCACTGCCCAGCTGTTGCAATGGGCGCACAAGTGCAGAATTCTTTCCCAAAATCCTATTTCTGCACTGTCTTCCAACACCTTTGCACAAATCCTAGGTTTTGTATGGTTTGCAGGCTGATAAGGGACATCCACAGCTCCTTACCCGCTGAGACAGTTTGGCTTAATAAATTACAAATGTCCATCAGTCCCTGATTCATTTCCTAATTTGCCAGATATAATTTAATAGTATCTTGATGAGCTGTGTCACTTGGATACCGTCTTCTGGCAGTTCATGACCTCGATTAAATACTAAAGAGCAGGTCTGCTCTAGACAAATCCAGGTGAATGTGGAGCAGAAAAGGAAGATGATTCAATTACAAACTACTGGTCTCGATGAAAGAGGACTCCCAGATGGTTAGTACAACGTGGCCTCGCCAGCAGGAAGCTTCACCTTTATGGCAAACAGAAGATAGTGCAAATTAGACCAAAAAACTGAAATAAATTAACATAGTAGCCGTGTTTATATAGGGTGTTGGAGGAGAAGAGGAATTTTGCTGCTAAGGAGGCGAGGAAGGAGATAATTACAATAATCAAAATGGGAAACAAAAAGCTCCTGAGAGTAGCTGTCAGGATAGAAAGAACAGACGAAAGTTGGGTGATTGTTGGGTTGCCAGATGATTAAAGTGGTGCTGTCATATTTGCGAATATTTTGTCTGGCTATGAGCGTATGCGGGGTATATAGCTTGTTATTCTGATGGATGTATGTAGTGCCGATTCCGTACAGTCACGGTCGTGCTTTCTGTGCGTTGAAATTCGATTGTATGAAAAGGCTCCTTTGAGATCTGTGGCAGAGACACAGGCACGCATACACACAGGTAGGTAAGGTACTTGCTCTGCTTTTGGCAGGGGTACTGTTGCTTTCTCCACTCAGTTCAGAGACATGCAAATCAGATTAGTGTCTTCCTTCAGATTTTGTTAGATTCTTCAGGATGTTTTACCATTTAATCGTTCGTTTTTTAAAAGTGCCTAGCCTTCTGGGCGAAAGAAGCTTTCTCCAGGATAAACTGACACTTGATTGTCGTCCTGAGTCTCTTGTCACTTGATACTGAGAGATGCAACAGCCCTCTCTGTTACACGGATAGGTGGGGCTCTCCCTGAGACTTTAATTAGAGGTGTTAGCCTTCATGGCACAGGACACTAATTGCAGAACATAGCTGGATCTGTAGCTTTGAATTTTATGCTGGCAAAAATGGAGGCTCATTTGATTCCGGAAGGCATGAGATCTGATAAGGGGACTTGATTGCAGGGTTTTTTTTCTTTTCAGCTTTTGTTTGTTGTGCTGTCTGGTGTTAACCATCACCTAATTTTCAGACAAGTTTTTTTCAGGTACAGTCTGTGTTTTCAAGCTTAGGTCTGTGATGTTTTATTTTTCTTGAAGAACACAAAACTACTACTGCTTCTTTTGTTCAGCTGCTCTAATGATCTTTCTAGGTGCCAGTTCTAGACCTTTCAATGCATTTACACTCCTACTGTCTTTAACTGTAGCTGAACTTACTCATCCCTCTCCAGGATTGTTTGCTTGATCTCTATGATTGTTTGCAGATGCTACCATGAGTGAGTGTTCTCTGAACTGTATCTACATTATCTATCTACAGTAGTTTGGTATAGAATAGTCTTGTCCATCATTTCCTTCCACCTTAAAAGAAAACAATCAGCTATAGCCTATTATTCTCTTTTTTTGATTTGGTGGTGATTTTTTTTTTTTAGTATATTTAATCTGTAACCTAATCAACAGGTTTTTCGCAGAGAACTTAAACATTTGCCCAACCTGTTCAGCAGGAATTTTCTTTAATGTGTGCATCACGTTGAAGGCACACAGAAGTAGCATTAAGAAAAAGCTTTGTAAGAAGACAGGAACTGTAGGTAGGAGAACCTGGCACTGAGGGAATGCATAATAACCCTCCGTGCCAATTCATGTGTAAAGCATCTTCCAGTAGCAGCTGCACTAGAGGAAGTGCAGACGCTCAGACGTGACAAGATACAACGTTGGACTGACAGATTGACTGGCAGGCCTGGAGGGCTGCAGGGGTACCTCATGTCACAAATACAACTGCAAGAAGGCAAGAGAGTGAAATATTTCTAAATAACATCTAATTGCAGCAAAGAAACAGTACTACGAGAAGTACCGTGCTGTTGGTTTTTACAGCTGGGAAGGGCAGGAAGGGAGGTGCGGGTGAGGCAGCGGTGAATGGGGCACATCAGATAGCTTAAACATGCATGCTTTCAGAAACCCCTGATGACCTGACTGGTCTTCTTAAGCCTGACAAACTTACTTCATCATCTTCCCATTGTGCTAGGAAAAAAAAGAATTTTTATTGTCCTTGCAACAAACTGTAAAACTCTTTTTAGTTTTGTAACTACAAGACAGCTATTTCAAAAGCCCAGAGCATGGTCAGCTCAAGAAAAATTCAAATATTTGCATAAGTACCTTTTGTTTAACTATATATTTTGTCAGAGGAGGAGAAAGAGCACTGTTCTTGCCGTGCAACACAACTCTAACAACATCTTCATTTTGATTTCAGAAGTCCACAGAACAAATGAAGAAAGTACCAACCATTGTCCTGTCTGTCTCTTATAAGGGAGTAAAATTTATTGATGCAACAAATAAGGTATGTGCAATTGTTCAATATTAGCTTTTATTTCTCACAAATAGGAATACCTATGAGGCTGGCTGTGTAAGAGCACTGGGCCAGAGTTGCACTTTGTATTTTCCTCTCTTTTTGATCTTCTTTCCAAAATGGATGTAATCTTATTGTCATTCTCCAGAAACCAGTCTGGAGGACAAATGAAGCAGCTTTAACGGCTCGTTCGGAGAACACTGTGTCCAACCTTGTGCCATTTAAAGACAAGCTTATTGCAAAAGACATTTGACAGGGAGCCTCAGTGGAACCCTTTACCATATTCTTCCCTATACAATTTCTTAAATATGCAAAATATATATATATATTTGTTTATTAATATAACTTTGGGGAAAAAAAGTAAAAAGACTCAATGAACAATAAAAATGTGAGGTTTTATCCAGGGCCAGCCATTGTAAGAATAAGAAATATGGTCCTTGAATGTCCTTTTTGAACATCAGAGCCTCTCTGAGAGCTATTTTCCTGGTACTAGCCATTTGACTTCCTGAACTGCAGCAGCTTCGTGACAATTGTTATTCCATATTTTTTTCATCTTCCTGTGTGGCAATACCCCTGTGCTTTGTTTCTTACATTTTAAAATACATCCAGCATCTTAAAAAAAAAAAAAAAAAGGCAGAAATTGAGAGATCAGAGAAGTCAGTGATGGACAGAGCAATGGTTTATTGCTTAGCCAAAGTAAAATGTACAAGCTCTGCAAGCAGGAGTAAAGTGATGCATGAATTTCTCTTCTCTGGGTGTTTAAAATGGCAAGAAAATGCAGTCCATACTGGTGCTTGCATATGAATAGAAAAGAAATTATCTTTTCTGTTATGTGACTAAAACTTGCTAAGCAATATAAAAAATAAATCTGACAACCCAGCTACATGACCTGGTTAATAATGTGTATAACGGCTTTGTGTTGCTGAACATTCAGGCCACACGATACATCTGACCCAGTATCAGTCAGTTTCTGAAGGTGTTTAACTAGAACTGGGTTTTAACTGCAAGAACGAAAGCAGATTTGTGAACTGCTAGAGTTTGGAAGCCATATCTAGGGTTAGAAGACAGCATGAAAGAAAACCAGAGATGAAATTACTGTGATGTCTGGCACTTTTGCCGGACCAGAGAGGCCAGGGATTCCTGTCAGCTCCTTTTTCATCCATTGATCCAAAACTGAGCTTCTACAACCCCCATTTCCTTTATGTTCGCTGATGTGCAGGGTGTAAATCACGATATTGTAACGCTATTAACTCTAACTTGGATAAGGCTGATACCAGCTTTTAAATCTACTCTGTAGTGTAAAGGGTGTAACTGCAGTGTCCTTAGGTTTATTAAAAAAATGAGACCAAAAGGAGCTCCCAGTATCTCTTCGCACAGTGCATACAATCTCAAGTAAGAAGGAAACTTGAAAGAAGTTTGGCCAGTTGCATTAGGTGGCTCTAGCCTGGTCCCACTGAAACCTTACGCCTAGTAGTGCGATAGATGTATTTGATGGAGGTAAATGATGCCACAGTCCTGTGCTTTTTCTCAAGTGGTAGATTGCTTTCTCTCCAGTTCAAAATCTGCACTGCCTTTCCCTTCTGTAAAAACCAGGTAATAGCCTGCAACTCTCCCAGGAGCGTTGTTATCATCCTTGTCCACAGTGTGCTGTACCCAATTCCTTCAAGACCCAAAACAGATTAGCACTAAGGTGAGATCCTGTTCAGACTTGTACCGCTTCCACATGAGCTTCTAGTTGACAGCGCTGGGCACCACTTAGCAATAAACGCATAGTTTTAATGACAAAAATAGCTAGCAGTTATGTGCTTGAAAACTCAGCTCTCATGGCTGTTCATCCTTTTCCTTTATGCCACCAAGCTAAGAATTTGTATTCCGAGTCGTAGCAGGCAAAGCTTCAGGTGACAAAGGGGCCCTGACCTCGATCCATGACAGCTATTTCAGTGGCGCCTTGAAGCTTGGCATGACACCACTTTGACATGACACCATTTCTTTGCAAGTGAGGCCAGAAAGAAATTGCTGCTTAGGAAAAAGCAGACTTGCAGAATTTTCTCATGGGTTAACCCTAACTTCTGGATGATTTCTGCCAGGAGGGGGATTGGCTGACACAAGGTAGGCGAGCAAAAGGAAGGCTGCCTAGCAAAAACCTGATTTCTGCAAGGCATTGCCTTGGCAGAACCAGAACCGACTTTCAGCTTCCCTGCTTTTTGAGAAGTGCCAGAGGTTTCTCTTGCCAAACTGAGTGACAGTTTTTAGAACAACAGCTGTACAGTGTCTGTCAATGCCTGAGGAGCCTACCCAGAACAGCGAGCTGGTTCATAGCCTTGTGATTTCGGTGGAATAAGGCTGTAGGTCTGCTGGAGTAATGACCCTTGGAAACGGTAAACACATGCACAGAAAACACATTTAATTTTGAAAGGAGATCACAGAGGATATCCTGTAGAAGCTAGGGAGAAGGTCAATTTCACTACTGATTTTCATCCAGAAGATTTAGTTTAGGTATATATCATTTTAGTCCAAACAAACTTGATACGGGTATGTTTCCAAACGTCACTTGGTTTAAAGGTAAAACATTAAAATAGTCTCCGTGAGTTTTGACTCAAGTGCAAAGCCCTGGGTCACCTAGGAAAGGTTTCAGCATAGCAGAGCTCTTTTCACATACACAGCATAAATTCAGGTGATTACTTTGTGGCTCATGATTTGGCATAAATACTTCACATGATTTTAAGGCCTTCAAAGTTTTAATTCTTTCATGCTTTCTAAACTACAGTGTTGCCGATACAACATCAATGACAGTATATTACAGCGATATCTGTGGATATCTAAATCCCTGTGTTTGGTATAATTGTAATTCTCATCAAAATCTTTATTGAGGGTAAAAGTTATCAATTTGAGAACAAAGAAAGTAAAAGGCTTAAAGTAACATGAAAAGCCAGTGGTTATTAAGCAGAGATTATATGTGTCACTATAAATTGGCATATATTGAAACATAAGTACTGGTTTTGTCATTTTTATGAATAATGCATTAAACAGAAATAATCAAGTATGTTGCAACAATTTAAGAGGATTATTTTATTTCTTTAGTAAGTTTCCTTATCTTAGTTTTTTCCATCATTTGAAATTGGGAATGCTTTTTATTAAGATTTTTCCTAAACCATGACTTCTTCAATTAGATATATTAATATGCCTTTTCAAAAGCTCGACACCTACATGCAAGGGGGAAAGTTGGCACTTAGCAAATGAAAGAAGATATGGCAAAGCATCTTAAGTGACTTAAGTGCATATATTTCCTGTTCTTTAACAATAAAAGAGGGGGAGGAAGGGATGTGGGAAGGAAAAGAGAGGGGTGAGGGAAAACCAGAGATGCTCCGAGGTTGTTTTAACTCGGGCAGATGCCACCGAGGCAGCAGCAAACGGTGGCCTGGTGAGGGACCGGGACGCTACAGATGCCACGTGTTCCGTGGTGCAATGGCTGTGTTGTGATGCAGCAGGCTTATTCACTTCGGGTTTTTGTGGAAAAGCCGGAGCTACAGCCAGCAGGGCCACAATTCAGAAAAGCATATAAACGAACCGCTAAGTAAATTCATATTCAATGAATCATTCTTGTGTTTAAATAAATCATTTGAAATGTGTGTGTTGCTGAAGCGAGGCCTAATCATAAGCCACTCTGCAGTATCTTCTTCTCTGGCTTCATGGTTCCTTTGGCCTGAACACAGTAATTACATATCAGCAGTTTATGTAATGAATATTCATAATTTTCTCCAAAGCTTTAAAGGCAGCTTTTTTTTTTTTTTATTTCATCGGACAGACATCCCCCAGCTCTCTCTCAGTAGTATGCTATAGCTTACATTGGCTGTTGCAAGTAGTGTTGCTCGGTGCATGAATGGTTTAATTTTTCTACATCTCTCTTACAGGATGCTGTTGTCAGTAAGTGGAGAAAAGTTGCCAGATCCTCCTGTAGTTATCTTTTTACTAAGCAGAAGCCTTTCCAGAGCTCAGGGTTTCAATTTTAAGTGATGTTTCGTGGTTTTTTTCTCTTGAAAAAGTATAGCTGAAATTTGTCAAATAACACATGCAAAAACCTGGATATTGAGCCTTTTGGGTTTCACCAGATCCTGCCTGTCAGTAGACTGAAACAGTGTCTGTCATGTAATGTTCATTATACAGAAAACCAGCATCATCACAAGATGCTCGTATAGTGCTTTGAAACAGTATTTACAGCTGTATGCCAGGAAAGATGTCTCTCTGTCATGGGATACTGAATAAACTGTACAGTACTCAAGGGAAGGGAAGACTCTAGGATGTATTTGTTTTCCACCAGATTATTGGCAATTTTAGATAGCAGTGGAGAGGGTCAGAATTCCAATGATCTGTGTAAGATCATACCTGGGATGTATTAAATCTCTTCTTACTAAGAAACTTCTGAAATACTACAGTACAGCAGATGAACGTAAATGCAAATCTAAACCCACACCTTCTATGGCTCTTTTAAATTTAATTCCTAAATTGATTGAAACTTTTTTTTTTTAAACAGAATATTATTGCGGAACATGAAATCCGTAACATTTCCTGTGCTGCACAAGACCCTGAAGACCTTTCTACATTTGCGTACATCACTAAAGACTTGAAGACTAATCACCACTACTGCCATGTATTCACTGCGTTTGATGTGGTCAGTTCATAGAAGATACTTGGTTTAATAGTTCTTTGTAATGGTGATAGCTTTTTAATTCTACTAAAACATTTTCAGGGTATATGGTGATTAATGGAAGGTGTCATGAAAAAACTCATCTACTGTGGGATAGTAAAAGGACATTTCTGGAAAAGAGCAAAGATTTTCTTTGATATTATCTCATTTCCCATCTGAAATTACTCAATTCAGTCATCTCAGCTGTTGACTGTAAACTTAGTGAGTAGCTTTTCATACAAATCTTGACATACAAGTCTTCTAACTTAAGCTGTAGCCTTCCAGGGGGTTTGTAACAAGCAGGTTTGGCCACCCATTCTGAAATCTCTGTGCACACTAAATAAACAAATCAGAACTGGATCAACATGCCTTCTGTACAGTGCTCAATCCTGCTAAGAGGTAGGTTCAGGAACTAGCTTAAAGGAAGTTTGCAGGGTATCCTGCCTTTTTGGCTGTGCTGTAGAGCCTGTGCAGTCAGGGAAGGGGGTTGGTGGTGGTCCAGGCTTTTGGCTTCTACCCTCATGTGTCTGTCCCATGTCAGCCAACAAGGGATGAGAGGGCTGAACACTTTCTTGTGCGGACCCTTTGAGCCTGGACATATCCTAGCTTCATGAGGCAGATGTGAGCTGCTTTTTGGACCAGAGGTCGGGTGTTACCACCATGAAGTGATTTCTTCAAATTTTTTACCCTGCTGTTCCATGACTTACAGTGTTTCAGTGTTAAGCTGGATCGGTCCCAATAATTCAAACATCTCTCTAACTATTGTTTAGACTTTTTGACATTATATTGAATAAACTGGAAAACTGAAGCTTCCTCTGCAAATGTGTAGAGAAGGTATGGAAAGGTTTGTATTTACTTTAACCAGAGAACTGAAACACACAGATCTGTCAGAGACCACACAGGCAGCTAATATCGCAAGAGGTCCTAGGAATATTTGGCAACCCCCCTGAATCTGAAAGATTTGAAACATCTGTGATAACAGAGATCTGTGCAGAGCATTGTCCTTTCTGTGCTCCTGTGTAAGTGGTTGCCCCTGTAACTATCAACAAATTATTGTTATTAGATGGCTCCTTTGTTCTATGTCATGTCAACAGGAGTTTCAGCTTAACAAATAATGCAAATATGGAATGTGGGTAAGTTTTATTTTAGCAACACCTTTACAGAAAGTTTGCCTTCATTTTGAAAACAGCGGATTAATGCTTTAATTCTTCCTTCCTTCTTCCAAACTTCTTGCCTAAAAACCTCAAAAATGTTATCTCAGCAGAAGTCCTTACAGCTCCTGCTATTTCGGTGCAAAAATATGACTAAGTTCTTCCTATATTTATGCTTCTCAGATGGTGATGTACAGACTAATAGTGTTTCAAGAAATCATGAATACATATCAATTAATCAGTCATACTGGTTTCAGCTAAATTTGGTGAAATAAGTAGTGGCTCTGATTTTTAGGACTAAGAGGGCTTATTGTCCAAAACTTTCGGGAGTATGTGCCCTTTTAGTTAAGCACAAGAGAAATCTAAAATAATATTAAAACGTTAAAATAATTCAAGACAAAATATTTCAATGTAGTATAAAGTGTACGAGTCCTTGAAACATGCTTACATGAATATAAAGGAGTTAAAAAAAAGAGATGCCTGAACTGAGGCATTTTATTTGGGACTGGGGAAATACACTGCAGAGCGATAGCATGTAGGAGAGTTTAAATAAAATGTACAGGAAGGTAGGTTAGAAGGAATTCTAGCGATTTGGTTCAGTGCTTTTGTTGTTTCACTTCTCTGCTGACATTCTAGTGTCCACAGGGAGTAAAAAACAACCTTCAAAATTGTGTTAAAAATAGACACACCATGCTCAACAAGATGTTGCATTGTATAGATTTAGTGATAAGTGAATCAACTGAAATTAGCCTGATTGAGGGAGGTTATTATTTCTCCTGATCCATTTAAATACTACTTAATGGTTTCAAAGTACTGCGGTTTCATTTATAGGTTTAATAATCAAGCAAAAACATAGACCCAGGTATAGCAGTTGAAATCCATTTTCTCCTTGTTTGGCAATAAAGAAGAGTGATCCAGGAATAATTACAACATTTTGCTCACTGCCCGTACCTTAGGAAGAGCATTTAATACCCCAAGCACTTTAAATGGCTATTTTAAGCAATACAGAAACTTTAATGTCTGACTGTCTCAGCTGAGTTTTCTCCTGCAACATAATCCTCAGTGGAGTGTTACCTACTCAAATATTCTCTTTTTGTGTTGTTTTATTTCTCAGGATCTAGCATTTCTGATGCAAGTTCAAGCTTCATAAAAAATAGCTACATATTCAGAACACAAGCATACAGTAAATTAAATTTTCTATTTAAAGTCTAACATTTCCAGTTTGCTAATAGAAACAGTCCTACCCCTTTGTCAGTGGTTAGAAGTCCAATCATGTTAAGAAAAATGAAGCTTAATATGGTAGAAGTCCACAGTAAGGTGTAAAACAGATGCAACTTAAATCATATATGTTATGGCAATGCAATGTATGTAATGGTATGAAAAAAAATCAACTTTCTAAGGTCCTTGAGTTCCTCAGGAAATGTGGACAAGAGCAATATTTTTGCAGATAGGAAAGCATTTTAGTGTAGTGACATGCCAGCTACCAGCATTACTGATACTTACTGTTTAGGAGTGGCTGTACATGTAACTTCTCTACGCAGAGTTAAAACTCTATTGAAATTGCAAAAACATCAGACTTGATTAAAGAATATTGAAGGGGACAAGGTCTGGGGGAAGAAGAGGATTTATTGCTCAATAGTTGAAGTTCACTCTCAGTCACTTCTAAAGCAGCTCTAAAACTACCAGAGAAGGATTCCTTGTGGAGAAACAAACCATCATAACTGTTCCTGTACCAAAAAAAAATATATATATTCTCAGCAGAGAAGAAAAAGCATGTGTTCAGGTCTCAAAGTTCCTCGCGGGCATATTAGGCGTAATGTGGTAAACTTACAGTTTGCTCCTGGAAAACTTCTTGAGATGGAGCACACTTAGGTACAAGGAGCTTTCAGCTCATGAGCAAAGGAAACTCTCCTCTCTCATCTACCTCGAAGGTAACAGCCTGAAAGGCCTCCTTTGAAAGCTTGTATGCAATGTGAGGATGGCAACAAGACATCTTTCTGTGCTGCGTTAGAAGAGAGGGATGGATTCAGAAGCATTTGCCATCCACAATTGCTCTAAGTCCAGAATGAGAAAGGATCAAGAACTTAAGTTGCAGCAGTGCCTGATCATGAAAGCCTCGCGCAGCCCCAGAGTCCTCAGCTGTTACAAGCAACTGCCAGCCATGTTGACCTCATCATACTGTCTTTGGTGAACGGAGCTTTCTGCCCCTTGAACTCACAAAGGCTGACCCGTTGGAGAGCTCAGACAAATGCATGTCCTTTCTGGACACTAAATGTAGTAGTTTTGTGGTCTGGAGGGATAAACCACATGTACCTTTAACCATGTATGTATGTCAGCTCTGCATCTCTCATCACTCCCGTTACTAGTGAGTAACCTTCTCATCAGGCTCTTATAGTAGAAATCCTCAACATTTGGCCTTGAAGACTCCAGTGTGACTAAGAAGTAGGCATCTGGTTTCATCCCAGGGGATGGATGTTTCAACTGGGATGGGGTTTTTCAGATTTTTCCAAGTAAAGATTCCATATACTCTGTTCTGTTCAATTACCCAACTGCGATTGTAAGTTTTTCTACCTTGAACACAGAGCATCCTAACTGACATTCCTACACATTCAGTGTAGCTCACACTAATTGTCTGCCAGACTCCAAAGGAAGCTTCTTCAGTAAATTCAATCTTCTAAAAAAAACCACATTTGACATTGACCATAAAGAAGGAAAAAAAAAAAAGAAGTCATCACCTAAAATCAAAACCCCATAAAATCCTCATTATATCAAAAGTGCTCTCCCAAAAAGACAAAATGTTAGTTTTTTCCCAAAATTCCTTTGGAAGTGACATTTTAAGTTTTTATAGCTCAAAGGACAGAAATATCTCTTTCTTAAAATATTCCTGAGGCCTCAACATAGCTTTATAGAAGCACGAAAACACAGTGAAGCAGCAGTGCCTGCTGCAACTTACACAGTAAAAGAAGTCAATTAAAACATAACAGAACAATTAGCCATTGTAATAAGTTGGCTGAATTAAAGTGACTGAAGAATCTGGACTCAGACTTGCATGGCGGAATTGAATTATAACATTACGTGGCAAACAAGGCAAATTACCTCAGTTTCTCCTCTCCGCAAAATTGTTGCTTAAAGACATTAGCTTACTCACTCTCCTTCTCTGCTGTGCCAAGCATGGAAGGGGATTATGTCAGCCTCAGAAGCACCGTGGTCCTACAAGTTTTGCCTCCTCTCCAAGGGGAGTGCTGAAAGCGTCAAGGTCTTCAGCAGTGTCCAGGGGGTCTCCAACTTGTGTGTTAAGCATCTTTCACGCTTTTGTGCCACATGTAAAAAAACCAACAACAAATCAAAGTTCCCTCACTCCATCAGAACAACTTCCACAATGGATGTTGTGGTTTGGTTTTCCACCCCCATCCCCAAGGGAATCCTGTGCTTACCTCTCTGGTGTAGCCCCTGCAAGAGTCCGTACCAACTCTAATCCTGACATTCCTCTCCCTTTACTACAGGTGAGAAATTCTTCAAACCTACTTACTTCTAGGTTTTTTCCAAATACAATTTTGCAGATCCATTTCTTAAATTTTACAAGGAACATTTTAAAGCCCTCCTTGCCTCCCTTGCAGCCTTCTCTTTGTCAAGGCTCTACCACAGTATGAAATGTATGTTGAAGTTATGGTTCAGTTTACATTTTGAATATTGAACAGAACAGTGAATGTTCTGTTTTATTTGCCATATCTCAAATATTTATTAACCATAGAAACAGTTACATGTTTCCAGTGGCTTTCAGGCTCCAGGCAGGCCTATTTGTTCATTTTACAGACTACAAAAGAAAAGAAATCGCAGTGGCTTCTGACGAGATGCAGGACCCAGACTAGATTTATGTCTCCGCGTGGCAAAGTCTCTGCTTGTCTCCAGCCTTATCTCAGAGCTTTTCAGGCCTGTCTCTCAGTGACCTTTCTGTATGCCAGGCTGAATGGCACATTTTCTCAGTCCCACTAGTATTACAGTCCACTTTTTCTCCAGGCCGCCACTGCACTCTGTCCTGTTGATGTATTCCTTAGCAATAATAATATTCACTGAGGCAATCCCATGGTGATATACTACACTATCTTATTGTCATGACAGCTGATCAAGATGTCTTTAGAATAATATTCTTATCCTACTAAGAGGCGCACTCCAGTTCAAATAGTATTATTCTAAACATTTTTATCTGTTATATGCTGTTGGTCTTAATTCCATAGCCAGCATTCTGCTAAAAGGCAGAGCACTTTATAATAGTCTCTTTAGTATCTACCGGCAAACTGCATCCTCAGTGTTTCTCGGTCCTGTCCAGTTTCCTTAAGTTAAAGGGGAGACAATGTGGAGACTACTGCTGTCAAATCAGGCAGACATTTTTATTTGGGAAGCTATGAAACTGGCTAGCTTGCTGTTGTGGCTGCAGTCATAACAGCTGAGAGCACATCCCACTGGAGGAGTATAATTGTTTTCTGTCTGACCTAACAGAGACCAGAGCTGCACCTTTATAAGCAGCAATTATGATGAGCTAAATATGCTGAATTTAACCCATACTACCTCAGTATACATGTGTGATAATAAAAGGGATGTAATTTCTTCATAACTACAGTGAAACTATAGGGTATGGCATGAAATAAAATCCTTGTAATTGTGTTTTAACAGTTGAAGGTTGGACAGTGTACTGCCAAGTGTCTTGCACCGCTTTCTGGATTATTGCAAACTCAATGTTATTATTGCAAACTCAACATTATTTTTGCAAACTCAACATTATTTTTGCAAACTCAACATTATTTTTGCAAACTCAACATTATTTTTGCAAACTCAACATTATTTTTGCAAACTCAACATTATTTTTGCAAACTCAACATTATTTTTGCAAACTCAACATTATTTTTGCAAACTCAACAGTTAGACTTGACTAACTAAAGCGATGTGTCATTTAAAATTGTATCAGAAATGTGGGAATTTTAAGGGATCACCTAGTTTCAAAGCAATGCAGGATTGCTTCCAACTATGGGCTGCAGAGGTTGAGGAGGGAGAGGGTAACTTCTGAATTACATCAAAGACTTACGAATTATTCTAGGGATACCGTAGGACATAAGGAGGCAAGCCTGCAGGGGGGTGGAGACATTATTGGAAAGTTAGGAGCCTAGAAGTAGGCTCTAGCAGGAGCCTACCAAACAAACCCACAAACCTGAACAAAAATTACCATGGAAATTCACTTGCAGTTTAGATCAAGGTCAAATTTGAAACTCACAGCAGCTTTTTAGTTGATGTATACCTGTACTGAAAGAATATACTTACCAACCCCTTGGCTCCTCATTCATGCTTTATACACCTTTCACCAGGTTTTCTTCCACGTGCGCAAGGAGAACTTAAAGTATGCTTGCTATAACACCAAACTGGTCTTCGTCTGAAGAGCCTGACTTCTTTGGAAATGCACACTAACCCCTCACACTTAAGAAGAGTATTCTGACATGCCAGTTTAAGCTCAAACATTTTTACTTCTAGAAAACACAAACAGGAGTAGGTTGCCCCAGCACTGCAACACCCCTCTGACGCGGGGCACTGACTTTCATGCACAGGGGCACGTCACCTGTGAAGCAGAGCATACACCGGGTGGGATCCTGAGAGCAGATACGGGGTGAGCTGGGAAGGCTGGGGAGGGGCTAATGTATTGTTCTACAAAGAGATGACACACACTCACCCACTCCTGTTTTCCTGTTTAGGGAGACAATGTTTTCAAAGTTTTTAGAATTAATTACCCTCAGTACAATAAATTACATTTGATAGTTTTTAATCAATGACAAATCAAATGACAGATGTAAATACTGCAGACACTTAGGAAATTATTACCAGTGTGATTTTAATTATTTACATTACAAATCACTTCTGTAGACAGTACTACTCCACTTCATGTATCTGACAATAATTCAACCTCACTCCAATTTTAACTGGTTTTGTTTTCTTCCAGAATTTAGCTTACGAAATCATTCTTACATTAGGACAAGCGTTTGAGGTGGCCTACCAGCTTGCACTACAAGCACGGAAAGGGGGCCATTCTTCAACCCTGCCAGAAAGCTTTGAAAATAAACCCTCCAAGCCTATTCCCAAACCACGTGTTAGTATTCGGAAGTCAGTGGTAAGTAGAAAGCAGTGGTGCATGTAAAAAACTAAAATTCAGCTATACAGCTAAGAGTTAATGCATGTAGAAGCTGTGTAAATAAATATACCTGCTGAGTCAGAAACGCTCCGTGTCTCAGTCGTGCCACCTCTGCTCCTCAGCCAGAAGGGTTGTGTCACTGCAGCAGGGGCAACCGTGTGGAACAACCGCTCATTTCAGATTCCTCCAGTTGAAGATGTTGCTTGGCTAGCGGTGTGTGTACGTCTTTTATAATAATCGCAGAGTTTCTGCAAACTGATTCGGTCTAATTCCAGTGTATTGTGCTTTTCCAAGTGGTGGGGATCACAGCCAATGCATACCTGTAAAACTCCACAGTTCCATGGACTTTCCTGATCTTCTACAAAGAAATAAAATCAGCACCAAACTTGTTATGTGTATATGTAACCCAATCCAATTACAAATCCAAATCAATTTACAATTATCTTGTCACACCAAGCAACTTCTTTTCTTACCGGTGTTTTTCTGCCCCTTGGCAGACCCTCCAGTTCCAAAACTGGGATTCAACGTACCTTTTCAATATTTTCTTTGGAATCCCAAACTCCTAAGAATCCAAGCTCATTGGAGCCTACATATTGATTGTCTTTAAAGTGCATAGGTGACACAGAAATATTCTTCTATGGTAGGGCTTCTAAAAAAAGAACGCTCTTAAATCACGTGAGGGCAAAGGCACAGGGTGACTTGCGAGGCAAAGTGACCGCACGCTTTATCATATTTACCGGCTGTAAAGTTAAAACCACACTCTGATATTTAATTATTGGATTCGAGGAAAGGGAGGTGGGGAGCTATGGCTCTCAGTGCCGTAGCACTTGGTCAGTACAGGATTTGTTCTGTGCTCCGAGCGTTCAAAGAAAAAACTTGTGCAAGAAACACTGTGCACGGAGATGGTGACCCGTCTGTATGTTTGCGTTTGTCTTACAGCAGATAGATCCATCCGAGCAAAAGACTCTGGCGAACCTACCGTGGATTGTTGAACCTGGACAAGAGGCCAAACGAGGCATTAATACCAAGTATGAAACTACCATTTTCTGATACAAAAACTGTCCCCCTGTTCCTTGTTGTGCCTTGCACGCCAAGCAGTCACAGCACAGCCTTTCCTTTATGGCAACGTTTCAATCCAGCAGAGAGGAAGACTGCACTGAGTGGCCTTGTAACTAACAAAAAAGGCTGACAGTCATCTCTGGTGATGTTCTTCTCCCTGCAGCACTGACAGAAGAATGACACTAAATGAAGACTTTTAAAATTACAGTCCACAAGAGGAGTGGGAAACCTTATTTTTCACACAGTCTCCCTTGTGACTCTGCCACAGTGCTTTCTTTGATTTCTTACTTTAGAATTCTACTTTTTAAAAAAAAAAAAAAAACACACACACACAACAGAAGGTCTCTAAACTAACGCTAATGCTGCCGATGAGTAGAATATTTGATTGGTTTTTTAATTAAATCTTGGCAGTTTTTAATTGAAACAATCAGAATTAATAAATAGAGTATTTGTGAAACCACTGAATTCATTAATAATTACTGTGTTTAATAAAGAAGTCATTAAAGTGACAAGAAACGAGGCACCCTGATTTCTGTGTGCGCTGGTTTTATATGTAATCATTGGTGTCCTTTGATCCTCTACAGAAATAGGAACCTCTTGCACTGTAACAAGGGATCAGAGTTTTATGAGTGGTTAGAAAAAGGTATTAATAATGCACAGAAAACATTTATTAGATATTTTTATGGAAGAGAAGTACTATAGGAAAACATAGGAATATTTATGGAAGGAAGCCAGATTAATTATGACAAATATTGTTTATTTTAAAGCTATGTAAACCACTGCTATTGCAGCATTACGAAAATTGTAAGAGTTGTAGCATCAGTGCACTGGATGTTCCGTATGATCAGTCTGGAATGAAAGCGGAACGGCCATTCTACTACACCTACATACACTTTATGCAGTTCAACGTTGCTATAGCCATGAATTCTACTAGCCTACTTTTTAAAAAAATAATCTCAGTGGTTCTAAAAAAAGTCAAAAATGTGGATTTTGCTATCAAGATTTCTGCCACAGAAAGCTTGTTTGGAAGAGTGTTGATAAAATTCTACTGCAAAACATTTTCTACATAAAAATAACAAGAAAAAGAAAAAAATTCCAAAGTAATAAAAAACGTTTTCATGGAACAAAATAGTTAAGCATTTGCTTAACATTTGATTAAATAAGATTTACTTACATTTTCTTTAAAGTGTTTTAATTTTTTTAATGTCTGTGGAGTATTTGTAGAATACCATGATGTATATTTATGTAGAACTGAAATTATAACAGTACAAATATCACTATAGGAGAAAAATGACATTTTAATGTATATTGTTCTATCCAGTCAAATTGTGAATCATTTTGAAGTTCATTATAGAGATATTGATAAATTGTGTGGTTGTCTTAATGTTTTTTTAATTATTATTTCATATCCAGCTGAGGTTTTCAGTTAGAATCATCAGTTGGTAAATTCCAAAAAAATGGATAATTGAACTTGGTTTAAACCTGATAATTGTATATGGTTTAGTCAAACCTAATCATAGCGCTGAGTGATGACATACTTTTAATACAGTATTCAATTTACTTGAACAAAATAGTTCCTTGTACATATTTTGCCTATTCACTGTTGATATGTACGTAGTCAACTGACGGTCAAAAAATAACACTAAAAATACGGTACCAAAAGGAAAATTGTATAGGAGAACAGTAAATAGTAGCCTCACTGCAACAAATACTTATGTAAATATGCTTGGGCTTCCAGTTATAAATTTTGTAATTTTGTCATTTATTTATATCCTATAAAAGCACACAAAATAAAATGAAATTGTACAGTCCCAGTGCTTTGTGCATCGTGTTATCATTGCATAACGAGCCTGATCCAAAGGATGCTGAAGTCCGTGAAACGTCCTCCCCTTTCCCCGATTTCAGTGGGCTTTGGATCTTCTCCCACACAAACCCAGGCAGTGCTGCAGAGACGTTTTGGTTTAAAATACAGATTTTGTTTACAGGTGGTAAATACTTCATGAAGTCCTTAATTAGCTGGTTCTTCGGTGCACTACTGAACTGCTGACTTCCTGTATTTAACCGCACCCGGTAAAGGGTAGCACAGGGAGTTATCTTAAAGCATGTTCACTTCAAGCGCCGGAAGTACAAAGCGGCCAGATTTTCCCTAAAGTTATAAGGATGAGACAGGACCCGCAGCGCAAGCTCCAATCAGATGCAAGGGAAAAACTTGAAGGAAGAATATGATCTGGGTTCATTGAAGAGATGTTAAGCAGGTAAGGTGGCACAGTAAGCTGCTGGCCTTGTGTGGGAGAGAGAATCGGGGCAAAAGAGGCTGAGGATGGATGGCAAGTCTGATGGAAGATGAGACAGATGGAAGACTGGTGGGGCAGGGAATGAGTGTGAAGAGAAGAGTTTTGGGACCGAGTGAGGCAGTGAATGACTGGAGCCTCCACAGCAGGCATCAATTGACACTGGAAGGAGAGATAAGGATTAACAGGCACAAGGCACTTCTTTCTGTGTTTGCGGACACCTGGGATTTTAGAGGGAAACATTTCCCTCGCTGTCGGATACAAGCGTAAGCCAGTTGGAGAGAAGTCCATGGCATCCCCCCTGGCATGGGACAGTCGTTCAGCAACGCCTTTCTTCAAATCCAAAGAGACTTCTACAAATCTGCACCAGCCCAAAGCATTTAACCCTTGATCTTTAGTCCTTTTCGCTCACGGTGACTTCTCATTAAAGTTCCTAGGGTGCTGGAAGTGCATAGGCTGTCAGGGGACAAGGGTCAGTCCTAAAGTGAAGGTAGGGGAAAAGCCAGACACCTCCAAAAGATCAGAAAGTGAGGAAAATTGCTATTCTTGCTCTCTACTCAAGGTAAGAGGGAAGGCAGGGGCAGTCAAGGAGAGTAGGTGGAAAAATGGAGCATTTGAGTGTTGCAAAAACAGGAGTTAATGGCAGCAACTGCCTTACAGTGGAGGGTGGAGAACTGGCAAAAGAGGATATGTAAGCAGATTGCATTTGACCTGAGAAAATAAGGAAATTTGCATCAAAATGAGGTAAGTGTGGGTGAAAAATACGAGATCTCTAATAAAGCTGCTGCTGGGAGAAGGCTTAAAAACTGGAGGAACTCCTGAGGAAACGAGAGACGTTCTCTGTTGAGGTGGAGGGTTTCCTCAAGCAGATGTTGCGTTTGAGACTGGGCATGGTGACTACTCCAACTGGGCCTGGTATTTATTAGAAGCCAGAGGAGCTACTCCTCACAGCTGGCCGTAGGAGGCACTCTGCACATCTGGCTCTGGTATTCTGCCAGTAAGTTTATGAGGGGCTGCTGCTTCTGCAGAACCAGTGTTACACGTCTTGCAGTTGGAAGCCAACATCTCAGCATCAAAACTGGCACGGCCATAAAATAGTTACCACTGAGAAGAGAGTTAGGTGGTGATGAAGAAGGTTGTGTCAGTCCTTTGAAAAAGAAAGCAGCGTGCTAGACGACTAATAAACACATCCAACTGCGAAATAGTTCATAGCTTCCATTCTAGATTAAAACAGGCAGTTTGTGCCATGTGCAGAACTCTAATTTTGCCCTAGATTTCTTTCAATGTGTGCTGTTCAGCTGTCCCGCTTCACACTTCACTGGAGGATGATGCCTAGGATGTCATCAAGGCAACAGTCTGGAAATAGTAACTTCAACTGTCTCCAAACTACCAGCCCAAAGAACAATCGACTCCACAGAGGAACTGTGTGGCAGTGACAAGCGTGTAAGTGAAAGACATGGATTAGAGATAATATTTGAATGTGGGCACTTATCTAAGAGGGCTATCTGTTATCTCATGTAAACACACCAGCTGAAGAGAGTGAGGGAAAAATAAAGGACTCAACTTGCGGGAAGAATTGACAGGATTTTCAGCTCACTAGAAAGTTCAGGCTGACCACAAGCTCAGCTAACTGACAAGCACGCAAGGTTCACTTGCAGCCAGGGTTCACAGCAGCATGTAGATTTTGTGGAACTGGTGGATGATTTCCTTCCTACTGACTAGACTGTCACACATTACAGTCCTGAGTGCAGCCAGCCAAACGCTGCTGTCCTGCTGAAGAGGCAGAAAAGGGACATCAGGGAGATGGCCTAGGGTTCTTGCTTCAAATGCAGGAATGGGAAACCACCTCCATGCCTGCTTGCCGCTCCTGTACAATACCACAAGTCTCTTCAGTCCTATTTGACATGTAAATGCATTGGCTAGTGCCACATCTTTCACCCATCCGCTATGAAAGTCAGCTACCTAGATATCTTTGAGACTGTGGGTCTGGGTAAAGTGGTAACAACTAGAGAGACAAACATGCTCTTGACGTGTAAATGAAACATCACTCTCTCTCCTCTTGCCACCAAGAGCTTGGAAAAGAAAACTACTTTTTCTAGCAATCAAGAAAGCTGAATTCAAAACACTTCACAACCACGTAAGAAAAATCGAAGCTTAGACAGAAACTGAGGGCCTTAAACTTCTTCCTCACATAAATATCACAGACTTAATGGCATAAGCTCGCTTAATTGTAAAGATACGTGCCTTTTTGTCAGTTCTTTTAAACACGGTGATTCCTACCTTCAAGTCATTAGAACTGCTGCTCAAATTTTCCAGATCCTTAGCCAAAGCTAAATTTATTCTAATATTAAATACTTTAAAAAAAAAAAGAAAAATTCACACACAATATTAAGGATGGGTCAATGACTGAGATAACATGACCAAAATGGAAAGCAGTATATTTGTTATCATCTTTTCTAAACAAGTATTAGAAACCCCAGAAATTCAGGATGATACAAAGGAAATGGAAATACATTCCAGTATAGAGGATACCCAAAGAGCATTAACTTTATCCTATAGTGACACCATGAGGAAAAAAGAAACAGACCACGCTAAATTTAACAATTCGTTAGACACAGTGCAGTCTTCGTTCTTGTGCTTGCGATTATTGGATAATGATAATGGCTAGGCTGCAGAATTAAGGGTTCGGGCATGTCCTAAGCAAAATCACCCTAATGTATATAAATGAGGGCAGCACTACATATTTCTTGAGTTCATGTTGTAAAGAAGATTAATATTTTTTTACTTTATATACTCATACTGTTATATTCTGCTGGAAGGTATCAGTGATGGATTAAGTGAACAATTCTGCACTGGAATTGAGCGAATCTACTGGAACCTCCTAGTATCTGGGAATGCTGAGGCGATTGGAGTTTAATATTAGAAGGTGTTAGATCATTCACCATGTCCATCTCTGTGACAGCCACTAGATTTCACTCAGCTATACTTGCTTCACGCTTCAAGAATTACCTCGGCCATCTACCTCAAACCTAGAGACCTAATTCGATCGCTAGGAAAACAAAAAGAAGGACACCTGTCACACCTGGAGGCACAGCTCACTCATGTTCAATACTGCACTTCCTCAAGCAGTCCATCTCAAAGGAACGTGGAAAGATTTAGACCAAATTACACAGTATAAGAATGAAGTTCTTCTGATCCTCAGAAGAGCAACAAATCCCCTGAATATTAGTGTTTCATTACAATCACTCTCCTAGCACAGACTATGCAGACCTCAGACAAGGAACTTTATCAGTGGGCCTCTTAAGTTCCTTTTTGTACCCATTTTTAGCTTGGACATTCAAAGCAAGAGAATAATGATCTTTTAGCTTTGTAACAACCCAGAACATTTGAAGCACACAGAACAGCTGGGAGCTTTGTGGAATGTTTTTCTGGTGTATTTGTTTAGACCTAGTTTTGCATAGAGTAGAAATTAAGACCTAATTCCCTTGCTTTACATGGTTTTACAAGGTGTGCTTTTTTTTTTCCCTTCCAGCTGACAGAACATGTTATTCTTTTGTCAGTGAGGCTGAAATGTCCTGCCCCTCTCCCACACCTCGCCAACAGGTCACTTCTCAGCCTTCTCTCCAATTCAGCAAAACGGATTTCAACCCAAACCTTACACTGCAAGACTTTACCCCAGCCCGTGGGTCACTTGTGGTCCTCTTCCGAATTTTCATTGAATCCATTTTGCCCCTGAAACACAAATACCAGAATTATGTGCAGTACCCCAGCTGCTGTCTTATTAACCAAGCACATAAATCACTTCTTCACTCCTTCCAGACAGATGGCTTTTACGTACCCACAAGCCCTGTTTGCGTACAACTGCAGGCACTTTGCAGTTTATATGGATGATACCATCCACTTTCCTTCCTACACCACCATCTCCAAGACAGTTTCGCTGGCAGTCTTGAGTCCCCCATGTGTGACAAAGCTATACTTTGTCCATAAGGTAACAAAACCATGGTGCAGGGTGTTGAAAGACAGACAGGCATCATCTTACGATAGCTACGTTCTTTAGTTAGTTTATATTATCTGCAGCTTCATCATCAAGGGTAAAAAAAAATAAATAACACTGTACCAATAACATAACCCATATTTTAATCCATCTGCTATGTACTCTACCAGTGCTATAGAAAAGCACGTCTTTTAAATCAAAATACAATGTGTAATAAATCCAATTCCCTAAAGAAATCCAATTAGAAAACAATTAGAAATCTGCCAGTGTTTGCCAAAAGCAGTCTCTCATAAACCCACAACAGTCAGCAACACCTAGAAAAACGCTGTGATGTTCAGAGCAGACTCTACTTTTCCATATAACATTAAATCTGCCGTTCCACTATTTCACTCGGGACTGACTGCAGGTCAATAGTTGCCTTGATCACCTCTTTCAAACACCAGAAGGGTCATCATTCACAATCCTTTAGAAATTTCTCATCTTTCAAGACATGATTAATTTTACCAGGCATGATTCAAAGGACGCTTCATCTTACCCATCTCAGACATTTGGCTATTTATTGTTTGGGTTTACAGATTCAAAATTCTTTAGTTTGAACAAATGCATCCTTGCCACCTGTGCTGTTAAGATTATAAACTTCCTGTCCCTGTGATTAATATATTCCAAATATTCTGTCTTTCCAACATCGCATTTCACAAGTGTCACCATGATCAAGCTGCTTGGTGTTAAACGACCTCTCCTTTACCTTGCTTACAGGCATTTCACTCTTTGATGCCCAGACCCCCATCAGTTGCTCCTGTACTTTGATTTGTTATTTGCACTCTAAAACTTCATAAACATCTCCTAATGTATTTATCTGTGCTTCATTGCACCTTACAGTGCCTGAAGGGGCCCACAAGAAAGCTGGGTGGGACTTTTTACAAGGGCCTGTAGTGACAGGACAAGGGGTAACAGGTTTAAATGGAAAGAGGGGAGATTTAGATTAGATATCAGGAAGGAATTCCTCATGGAGAGGGTGGTGAGGCACTGGGACAGGTTGCCCAGAGAAGCTGTGGCTGCCCCATCCCTGGAAGTGTTCCAGGCCAGGCTGGATGAGGCTTGGAGCAACCTGGTCTCGTGGAGGGTGTCCGTGCCCATGGCAGGGGGGTTGGAACTGGATGGTCTTTAAGGTCCCTTCCAACCCCAACCTGTTCTGTGATTCTATGGTTCTACACCACTTTTCAAGAGATGCCAGCAGGTTTTGTGGTGATGTTTTTTGGTGGGATTATTTTCCACATCTGCAGAACTGTGGCTCCTTGGACCCCTTCCAGTGATTCCCAGCTTTAACACATCCTACATCACATTCCCAGCTATGCCAAACATTGGTTTCTGGGATGTTTCCAAATCTCTACCTCCGTGATCAAGGTGAGACCCCATTATACCAGGAATATGCAAAGCAGAATACCATCGGTGACACCTGGAAAACTGCTAATTTTTACACCTTGAATTTGATTTTGTAATTTCATTTCATAATAAAGATTTCATGAAGTTTTGCTTTTCAAGAACATCTCCAGTGATCCAAAGCCAAGGGTGTGGGTGTTTTTCATCTCGCTATAGTTGATTTAACTTGTAAAAAGGAGACTTAACTTCCTCTCGATTTTCTTTCAATTACATAAACATTCCTGTGAACAAGTCAGTAAGAATTTTTGACAGATTTAGAGCTGCCTGGTGATAATTTATGAGTACTTTATGTTGGCCTGATTACCAAAATGTGCATTATGTGGCTTCACTTGTTTAACGTAGCAAGAATTTGTTGGGAAAAAACAACTCTGTACAGGAAGGATAGATTAAGGTACCCAGTTTTCAAACTCTACTCAGTTCTTAAGGAAAAATGCCAGAATTATTTGAATATCCTATTCAAAATAGCCTCTAAAACTGGCTTAGAGGAAGAAAAAGCAAAGTCGAAGAATACACAAGAGCAAAACTGGTATTTCAAACAGAAAGCAAAAAGTGCTTAACAGTTAAAGTACTGTTCCTGTCAGTCACTGTACCAACACCACCACTACACCATTTTTTAAGTTGCTTTTAAGCATACTTTACATGCATTTATGCGTTAGAAGTAACACCTGCTTTACCTAAATATCACTGTATTTACCTTACACAACTGGATTGGGTAAATTTGCCATTGCCCCATTTTGAGTCATTTTAAACATCATGATTTTCAAAATTCATCTGAGTTCGTAACAGAGAAACTGGACAAAAAGCTAAAAAATATATCACGGAGGGACACAATAAGTAAATAGAAGAAATTAAAAATACCACGCACATAAACACATGGAGTCTAACTGTGGCATCCTAAGCAAATACTCAGATGATCCCTCGAGGGCAGAACAAGAATCCTCTCTAGCCTGGAGGACTTGAATCCAACCATTCTCGGAGCACTCGTACAGCGTATGGTTTGTTAAATGGAAACAAGCACGGGAAGCTAATTTGTTCTGTAAACAGCCAGGTCCCAAGAGAGAAACTGCCTATTGAAACACTTGTCAGATACTTCAGCTTTCACATCCTTCTGCACACACATGCATCACTTAAAACAGTTCAACTAGTCCGACTGTCACACAGTTGTGCTCTATCCTGCGAGCGTAACTATTGGAGACGACACAGCTGAAGTTGCCAATAACACACATAGGCTGAAAAAATCTTACTTTTTATACTCCCTGGATCTTTTAGGATGCACCGTAACAGCCCCAGCTTAGGCCTCCATTAAACCTAGTTGCAAGGTTTCTCATTAAAAGCCCCCTTAGGAGAAAGGTGTGCAGAAAGTTAATTTGGAAAAAAAAAAAAAAAGCAGAACCCAAGCAAACACAACACCCCTCCTCCAAACCCACCGCTCCCCCAGCCCCCCCAAAAAGCCCCCAACCCACACCAACGGGCAAAGATGTAGATAGCAGCCCGCTGCACAGCAGCTTTGGAAGTGCTGAAAACACAGATCAGCAGAGTCAGCGAAGACCATGGCAAAAAAATCACCGAGCACCTGGGCCTTCTCCATATCCTAGGAAACCAGCTCTCCCATCTCCTTCCGCAGAGGACCCACATTTTCCCTGATCTTCCTTTTATCCCCTGTGTACCTATACCTTCTTTCACCTCTTCCTCCATCCTCATATTCAATACCATCGCTTACCTGTCGAAGTATTTTTGATGTAGTTTGTAAAGCAGACATTTTCATTTTAGACTGAAAATGAAACCACAGTAATAGACAGTAAGAGTCAGCACTGCCCCTCCCATCCACCCTGTAACAAACAAACAAGCAAAGACCACTCAAGAATTCAAATTCATTTACAACTTCAGCCAGCGTTGCCTGGATTATCTTTATTGAAAGCTGTACATACTTAGAATACAAAACATTGTGTTATTTCTATTGAATTTCTTCTCTTTACATTTCTGCCAGCAGTACTTTGATATACTGACCCGTATGCACCTTAGAAATGGTGGAATTTCAAGTTAAAAAACAGGAAAAAATGGTGATTGTCAAAACCAGGAAAATACTAAGCATGTATATTAAACCTTCTAAAATGCACACACAAAAAAATAAAAGCGAGAATTGCACTGTTCAGTAGCAGGTAAGACACTTGCTAACGTACCTTTCACAATCAAGTACTTAGATGGAGTGTTCTACTGCCAACTACAGAAATATGACATCATTATATTAATGCTCGTGCGGTTGCTCATAGCAGTTGAGGCATAATTTGCTAGAGCAAGGCTTACTAGGTACCTAAGAAAAATTGTTATCTAATTATTCACAAAAGATATGTCAAGTATCATTAGTACAAAATGTCGACATTTCTACCCTATGTTGAATCTATAAATAGATTGTAAAAACAAAAATTATTAAAAAAAAAATCACATATTACCAGGGAAGAGATCCCTGTGCATAGCGTCCCATGTAAACAAAGCTGATGACAGTAAAATGTCTCCACAGTACAACCTGAACGCTAATTCCAAAAGGAAAAATAAGTAAAATTCACACCTTCTTATATTTTTCAACATATACCTTTTAAACCATTTCCATTCTCAGTTTAGCTGTGCCCACCCTCTGACTGGCAATGCGGCACAACCTCTTCCACTTCAACTGCAATATCCTTTCAGATTCTGCCTTCGGAAAACCAGACTCAAGATGCTCCCCTTAGTAAGAACAGCTTGCGTGTGTTACAACACACGTTACAACACAGGTTCTTACCCCAAGTGGGAAGCACTGCTGCTGTAAACGGAACAGCTACTTGACTTGTTCTCAGTGCCAAGCACCAATATAGCTGGTTTCATTTTTCAAATGAAGGATGTCCCTGATTCTTTCCATTCTGTACTAAAAAAAAAATCCTTGCATCACAGTAAAAAAGAATTTTTTTGCATCTTACACAGCTGTGTTCAGGGCTAGAGAGCATTTAGCCATCAGCCTTAGCACAAAATGCAATTTCAAAGTATCAAATTCCTATTATTTCTTCACTGTTGTTAATATTAATTTCAACTAATTAGAATAAATCTTAATATAATTTCCCTACAAAATTGCAAGCAACATACTTATGATGCAAATCAAGACTTAATAATGCTTATTAAAACCAAGATTAAATGCAAATTAATTTGAAAAACCATGCGTGAATGTACATAGATACACATGAAAACATCAGGAGTACAACAATGAAATATAATTCACAGCTTAATAAGTGTCAGACCAACGTTTAGCAGAATTTTGTTTCCAGTCCAAAAAAATGAATTATCTTTGCCGTGTTCAGCACATTAATCACAACTTCTGCAATACGTAAAGAATACCGAGATTATCCACAGTCACATACACTCTGAAATTAGGGGACACATGTATTGACTTGAGGTTGGTTCCATTTGTGTAGAAGGTTTGTAAGGATTCTCCAGTAGTTACGTTCCACCACTGTAAAATAAAACAGCAAGCTTTCAGTTGAAGGAGTCTTAAAAGGCATTCTATCAACAGGCTTAGCGTGGCAAGCCCAGTTGACTGTTTTCCCCAAAGAGGCAGAATTAAAAATAAAAATACGAGCAATCTTAAGTAGAAAATACTTAGGATCACTTACAAGAGGTGTAAGACTTTCAGATGAAAAGAAACTTAAGAGACTGAAGCTGTCCAATTTCAGGAAAACATACAAAATAACAAATTCAGGTACTGCCCTTTACCCCAGCACAAAATGCGATCAACAGACGTAAGCTGCAACGCGTCCCAAGTGCAGGAGACGACGTAGTTTTATGTAACCAAATGAACCCATGAAATGCATTGCCAGACAATACAATTGACACTGTAGCTGGATTAAAAAATGCTTAGCTGGACTCACTAGAGGACCAATCATGTGCATATCTGAAACCATTTGCAGTTTTGTCAGCAGGACAAACATGTTTTTACAGTGAGATTAGAATTTATTTTTTAATATGCAGTAAGCACTAATACTGTAGTGAAAAAACACTACAGTAAAACGCAAAGGTAGAGAGAAATCTTCCACCATCCGTTTACTGCGTGACTGTAGGCTGAAATTCACATTTCTCAAGAAAACTGTAGACGAATACAGAATTGAACCAAATGCAATCGAGCACAAAGCTGTTCCTTGATTGTTCCAGTAAGAAGTCTACCCTCTGTTCCTGCAACATTTGAGTGCAGTAGCAAAATATCGAAACAGATTACCTTCAGCTTTGATCATCTAGCAAAGCAGCCGGTATTACTGCTTCTTAGCTTACTCATCTCATGAAATATGCAACATTAGCGTTGCGTGCATGATACAGATTTGCAACTACTATAATGTTCTGACTAAAACCACCTTTCCTAAGGTGTCTGTTATTTGATGGAGACCCCCCTCAAAAAAAAAACTCCAGCTCTTAATTAGCTCTTGAACCTTTGATGGCCGACAAATGATGAGTTGCCAGGCCAGTAAGTGCCACTCACACAGGAGGTTCGAGAGTACATAGGTGGATGCTCCTCATCTATGAATAAGATGATTGATGTGTCTAAAGTTAATGTCTGTATAACTCTACAGGACAACTCAGTTCAGTTTTTAGAGTTCCGAACTTCTGAAATGTTTTAGACTTTCACTGACTAGTATCTCCCTACAGAAAGGGTGCATGTGTGTTTTCAGGCACATCAGACACATCCAACTGTAGGCCCTGAAAGAAAAGTAGAAATACAATACTTTGAGAAGACACAGCGATTGAATCTGCTCCCAAAGTTTGGAAAAAGGCAAATGCCATACCCATTTTCACAAAGGGCAAAGAAGATGCTGGGAACTACAGGCCAGTATTCTTCACTCCAGTGTCTAGATTATTATGTGACAAGTTTCTGGGAGGCCATTTCAAGGACAAGACGGTGATTATGAGCAACTAACACTGTTTTACCAAAGGTAAACCACGCTGAACCACCCAATTGACTTCTACTGACAATAACGGTGGCTCTGCAAACCAGAGTAGCAAGAGTAGCGATGTGATTACCCTCACTTTAGCCAAGCCTTCAACACGTTCTCCCACAGTGTCCCTACAGTCAAACTGGAGAGGTAAAGACTGAATGGGTGGAAGACAGAGCAGGTGACAAACTGGGTGGCCATCTACATTCAAAATGTAGCGGTCAGCAGTTCAGTCACTATGTGTTGAGCCCCACCTTAGTATAAGACACCGACAGACTGAAGCCAGTCCAGCACATGGTCATCGAGATGGCTGGCACTTAGAACAGGTATCACAGAAGAGAGACAGAACACTGAATTTGTTTAGCCTGAAGAGAAAGGGGCTAACTGCTGTCTTCAACTACCAAAAAGAGAATTACAGATGACAGAAAGATTCTCAGGCACTGTTGGAGTGGGGGACAAAACTTGACAGAGCAAGGTCCTAAGCAACTTCACCTAACTCTGCAAACTGTTTCTAGCAAGGGGTCGGACTAGATGTGTGAGAAGCATCACACCACCACTCTGTGTAATCACAAGACAAAACGGGAAGGAAGCTAGAAACCAGAGGCACGTCTTGTTCTTTAACATGAAATGAACACCAGCAGATGTTTCCACTGCTAAATTAGAAAATTCAAAAGGTCTTTGTTAAATGGTTACTGACTGACTTGAAAGAATTAATCTGGTATCACGTCCAACAGCTAAGCACTGACCATCAACTAACCTCCAGCATTCTGCGAGATGGGAACTCCACAAACTGTAATTCACATACACACACAGTTTCTACTGACAGGTATGAGCTATCGTGTGAGGGTGTAAAAAAAGAAGAAAAACAATCGTGAGAAATTTACAGTTATGAAGAATCAATTCATAGATGGAAAGACCACCTCTTCCCCTTCCCAAAAACTTATACCCAGGAGATGTCTGAACCAACGAAAGACTGATGAAAAGACTGATTTCCTCAGTTTCAAACATGCTGTCTTCCAAAGATTACTTATACAGGATGTCTTTCAAGACAGAAAATTATCCCTTGCAATTCCTTCTGAATTTCTATTTATGAAAAAAATTAAAACTCAGTATCTTTAAAAAAAATTAAATCCTGAAAGAGAGCATTATTTCTGCTCATTATAAAGAACATAATTGCTGCTGAAAATGAGTGGATATTAAGGCAAACAAAAGATGACTGGGATTTTTAATATTAAAGATGTTAATGAAGAATGTTGCTAATAGAGATCTAAAGCTAATAAAAATGGAATATATGGAGTTCGACAACAAACTCCAAGTTTGAAGTCTGAAATCTTAAGAGACCTTTTCAGGTGGCTTTCAGATCTGAGAAGAAAAGAAGTGAAAAGTGTTAGACAGTCATGAAAATGGAGCAGCATTGTGTTAAGTAAAACATTTCAGGTTTGCTCCTTAGAATTAGTCTGCATTTTCCTTCAGAATTAGAAGCATGTTGACCTGGTAGGATACTTTATTATATTTCAAGGCTTACCTTCAGATAGCCTCCAGATGACACAAGCATTTTACTGTCAGGAGAAAATGAGAGGTCTGTTACCCAACCACCATGCGTTGGTTCTCCTTCGTCTACAGTAACTGGGGAGCACAAGTGAAGTAATGCACCTGTTGAAACGTCCCAGATCTAGAAGAGAGAGAAGATTATGTATATAAATAAACTAAGTGGGGAAAAAAATCTCCAGTTAGGAAAGCAGAAATATATTTTTCTGTATTAGAGAATAAAACCCCTGGCAAATAAGCATTCTATTTGAAGTTACAGGATAATCCAAAAAATTAACTCTCCTCTTACAATTGTATCATATATGGAGAATTTAATCCCACACGTGATTTACAGTAAAATTATTAGTAACTCATCAGTTGCTCAGAATCCAGGGAATACCAATCTATCAATATGGTTACAAACTGCTGTCTCGTCACAAGCTATCTTTGCTATTTTCAACTCCCTATGTTCCTTCCTTATGTCCACTACAATGCTAATGAATCAGACATGCAGAGCACAAACTACGAGAAGTCTTCTGTCTGTGAGCTGACTATCAATTGAATTATAAAATAAGCAGCAAGGTTAAAGCAGTACCCTTATTTCTCCTTTGTCATCTCCAGTGGCCAATAACTTGTTATTAGGAGAGAAAGTACAGCACCGCACACAGGCTTCATGACCTTTCAGCTCATGAAGAACAGATGAACTTTCAAAGCTCCATATCTAAAGGGAAAACATTACAGAAAAGTGCAAAAGACAAGTTCAAAACCAATTATGACTTCTTTCTAAAAAGGCATTAGTATTCAAAAGTACATAAGACTTTTTGTGTATATGCGTATATGTGTGTGCGTTTATGTATGTATTATACCACAGTCCGGGTTTTTTTCAGATACAGGAAATTTAATATTAGAAATACAACACGATAACTTCAATAATCACTAATTACCTCATAATAAAAACACATAGCATACATTTCAGGACAAGTAAGGCATCATTTTTATCTTTGTACAGAAAGTAACCAACCTTTGCAGTTTTGTCAGCAGAAGTAGATGAAAATTTGCTACCATCAGGTGAAACAGCACAGGAAAGAACAGTACCTCCATGGCAAGCAAAATCTTTTTCTGTGGTTCCAGTGGTGATATTCCAAACCTACCAAATACACAAGAAAAACAGGTTACTTTTGTAACACTGTAAAAAAGTTAAAATAAACCTCCTATATATTTTGTGTAAGATGCAGGTAAAACTCAGCTAGATGGTTCTAATATGGCCAACGTTTTGCTGCACTTACTGGTACAGTTAAAATACAACAAGAGTGTAAATCTTACTAGAAAGAGAAACCACAAAATTGTGTCTTAAAAGTCAGCTTACACTTTAGGATCAATTTAACAGAATGTGTGTCAACAGAAAGCGCAGGAAATGCCAAAGGTTAGAAGAAGCAGTAAAATGTGTTTTATGCGATTTGTCAATACACAGCTTGTCATTTACCTTAACGGTTCCATCGAATGACCAAGACAGAAGTTTTGAATTTTCCAGAAGTCTAAAATCCTTGATTGCTTCCTCATGCCCTCGTAGAAATACACATTCATTCAACTGCCAATTCCACACCTAATCATAAAGCCAGAATACTTTTTAAAAAAACATTTTTAATGGCAAACATAAGTTAACAAGAATGAACTCTGATTTTTAAGTCACAGTAATGATAAAAAGTTCTTATGCAGGTGGCAACCAATTAGTTATTGAAGATATTCATAGGAGAGATGCTGAAGAATGAGGATGCCATAGTATTTAATACTCAACCTATGATAAAGTTCCCTATAATACACACATAACCTGTTTTTCAAAGTGAATTTGATGCTTAAAATTCACTACCAATTTAAAAAGAAAGAACAAAATAATAATTTCCTAGACACCCCAGAAGTTTTGGGTTTTAAACCTTTGACTATTGCAACAAATTGACTTCTGTCATCTGGCAGACTTCACATGTTCCACACTTTAATTAAATTCCTTCTATATTTTCAAAGCATATTTTCAATGAAATACCATTTTGGTTTGCATTTTTACAACAAACTGACACTTCTGTTTTTAATTCAACTATTCACTGAAAACCGAAGAAATGACATTTTATTTTACAGAAGCTATTAAGCATCAATTTAATTTAAATGACAGTGACCTAAGAGTTTTCAATTAATAGGTTTTCTGCCCCAAAGAAAGAACAGAAAGCAGAGGGGTTGAGATGACAGTGCTGAAGGCTTAACTGAGGCACTGTCCACTGGAGGGAGCTGAGGACCCAGAAGTAAAAGGTACCCAGGCTAGACCTGACAGAAGAATCCAGAGGTGGATAAACTGGTGAGCCATCCCCAACTGCTTCATCGCCCACAGCCACGGCACTCGAGCTTCAGATCAAACACACACCAAAGCGGGATGTGGCGTAGCTTACATGTGTGTCAGCAACTAGGGAAAACACTGATGTTGGAACAGGTTTGACGAGCAAAACGGTGCTGAGGACCAGCAGCCACATGTGTTTTGGAAGTTTTACTTCAAACCAGCTCAGGTTTGGTTGTGTGGACTGAATGCTCTTTATGTGTGCCAGTTTGGGAATCCTGTCAGCATGCCTGCAACTGCTCTGCAGTGCAAACTAAAACACAGCGAGCATAAACGGCCAGCACGTTCACCTCGAAGGTGCACCCTCAAGGTGAGCTAGAATGCTAATGGAGACACACCACAATGCTTCTCCGGAGCCAATCTACCTTGCTGAGCAGCAGATCTTATTAATTTGAGACTTGATTAGTGCAGCCATTCTGTTTCTATCCGGTATCTGTATTCAGCACTGCACTAGGTGAACACTCCAGCCGTTCAGAGAGCAGACTTTTCCTGCATGCCTTCAGACAGTGAAAGCAAGCCCGTGACACAGAGCTAGCTCTGCATCGTGTCCCAAACCCTTCACTTACACAATCAGAACTGTTCAGTTATCTTGTTTGAAAATTAATGTTCCTTTCACTCATCTGAAAGGAGTTGGTGCCTTTCTATCATCCACAGCAATAAAAATAGAAACTGTGGAATATTCAGTTATCACAGAAGGTACACACAGAGGTTAGTTTCTACAGTCTCTTGCCCCAAGATGGAGCAATACAGAATACAGTAGTCATTTAATGAGTTTATGTTATTAAAAACATTTTTATACTATAAGTTGTAAATTATGAAATAATCTCTTCAAATATCTTCCAAACCTGTATAACTGAATCATGGGCACTTGAAATGATCGTCTGACAATCAGATGTAAATCGACAGTGCTGCACAGATGTCCTGTAGGCCTCTCGGGACTTCAGAACTTTCCCATCCAACACCTGCAATACCTTTACAGTGAAGAACACAATTATTTTACTTGAGGAAAAAGAAGAAAAGAACATGCAAATTCTTTTTAAATAACACAAGATTGTAAATCCATGATTCTCAGTCAATAGCTTGGAACACCCAAGTTTCATGTTAGCTCAGTCCTTGGTAAAATGAAATTCAGATTTACACTATTAGCACTCCCTTAAATGACTGTCATACAGGCACCACTTACAAAACATTAAGGTATTATGTTGAATAATATAATTGTACAAAGTCATTCAAATGGCATTTCTTTAAAATGAAAAAGCACAAAGAAGGGTGTTTTACTACTACTTTTAAAACAAAATTTAGGATTTAATACCTTTATTGTTCCACTCTCCTGTCCAAAAGCTGCAAATTTAAGATCTTCACTTAAGCAACAGCAGGAAATGGGGGATTCTTGAGCTGCTGTCTGTATCACAACACTCTCTGTATTTCCATTGATAAGCTGCAAAATAGGAAGTTAATTATTACAATATCTTTACATTTAAACTTAAATAGAATACAATACAGAACTAAGAATGCTCAAGAGAACAGTGTACCAGTTTCTAATTTTGAATTGTAAGGATCAGTTACTTTCATAAACCAATTGCTTTGAAGGTCAGTGTAACCATCTCCATAGAATGATCTCTGAACAGGAAAAGTTTGCAGAAGGGAAACATATCTCAGTATTAGAAGGCTTTTTAAAGTTTGTCTGACTACAGAAAACAGTAACTCAAAATGCTCCCAAATTTCAAAAGCAATATAGCGAGCTCCACACTCAAATTTACCTTGCCAGCCAGATTTTACAGCACATAACTTTAAACTTCCTAGCACACCAATACACCACATCTCAACTCAGTACGGCCCTCAAATCAATTCCCGGGGGGGGGGGGGGCGGGAAACCAAAACTTTAGAATACAGTGATTTAAAACAAAGTATAAGTTTAGAAAGCTATGAGCGCGAAGTGTTTAAAAATGAACACAACGCACATCAGGTGACTTGAACCACGATTCTGAGAGATTACAAATTACAAAGAATAAAACATCACAGTTGGAAGAAAAACTATTTTTAGGGATGCGTTAGCAGAGACATACTGTTAAATTACAGTGCATATGCTTAACTGCAATTTCTCTTTTCAGTCAATTCTCTTCTTGTGCAAGGGTGAAAAATCTATTCTTTCTACAATAGAGTCTTCTCTTACGACTACACCTCTACAGGATACCATAATATTGTATTTAGGGCAGAAAATCTAAGCAACATCTTCCTCTAAGAAATGTTTCTAGTATATTTCTGTTGTAATTTTACTTATCAAACGGATAGATCAGGTCTACTAATTAAATGAGAGCCAGACTACACCATTACATAGTAGTCGCTACAGATTTTACAGTTCAGGAAGATTAAAAACTAGCGATTACTCTGAACTGCTCCCCACATATAAAGAGGTATAACTCCATTGGTTGTGGTTTCTCACATCTCTTCACTGCAACAGATGCAGCTTCTTTTTTCTCACATTATTTGTTTACATAAATTTTAGTTTCAACATTGACCGCTTTGTGTTGGCTCCAAGCCTAAGACATTTTCATTGCCAAGGCCCCACTCGAGACACTTCAGCTACTTCCACATCTAAATCTCCCACTATTCAAATATCATCATTCCACTTCAGGGTTTTTAATAAATTTTTAGGCAGAGTAAGAAATGGCTAATTTGTTGGCAAAACAGACAAAAAAGGAGGAGGACAGAAAATAATCAGTTAAGAGAAACTGGAAATACAGGGCAAACGAGAAGAGTTTCTGCAAAGAAAGCTCTCATTGTAGTAGCAGCCTGTGAAAAGCTGAGCATCTCTTAGGATTAGAAACAAAGGCTATGGTCATGCTGATGAGCCAGGATTCCATAGCCTACATGTTTGCCTTCAGCCAAATTAGGAGAAAGGACATAACCCTACACAAAAAGATTATCTTCACAGTGTCTCTCCATGTAGGCAGCAGAATCTGTTCCAACACTCACCTACCTATGCATCCAGCAGTAAGAATTCACTGCTTCCACAGCCCAGAGCAAAGGTTCATTCCTACTCAGAATGCTGCTATAGGCTGCATAGCCTGACATAGCTACCTCATGACCAAAGACATGGCATTACCCATTTTGTGGATTAACACACGATCAGTTCGTGTAAGCGGCATTCTGCAACAAACAGTTTCTGCTTTAAACAGTTACAGTCAAGTAGAAACATCATCTGAATGAACAGACTTTATTTGATGCATTAGAGAATCATGATTAAAAAAAAAGGTGTGCATGCATTTGCTACCAGGGAGTGCAAAAATATATTTTGGACGCTGGTGTACTTTCTACTTGGTGGGGGGCATCCACAGTAGTAGGAGTGTAGCCACTATTAATATTTCCTTTAGGACATAAAAAACCTCATGCTCTTCTAAGGCTACAGGCAGAGCTGGGCTCACGCCTTTCATTCCCCAAATTTGAGACGATTTCTTCAGCTGCCACACAGTAGCTCTGAAGCCTTACGTACACGGGTCGTGTAACGCCTGCTCTATTTGTGCTGCACACATGACAGCTAAGCCACTTGGAGGGCCCGCAGCCTCCCCAGTCATGAAGCGAAAACAGTTTTGTTCCTCTGCATCCAGCTTCAGTTGTAACATCCGTGTGGAAATTTCCCCTCAAACTTCACTTTTTGCTTACTAAACGAGGCAGTTTCTAGGTACAAAAATGTTATTACACCTTATGATCATTAATATCATCTGCTAGATACTCAATAGCTGAAAGCCACAAACAAGCAGTTCTTTCAGTGTTTCCTCTATTGAGATTTGCAGAAAACATTTAAATGTACTAATATACTGAGAAATACAGCTTACTTGTAAATGCTTCTGATTGTAAATTGCTAAAATCATCACTTCACCATTGTGAAATACAACATCAAGTTCACTTTTTAGCACAGCATCAGAAGACTTGCACACCTTCTTTGTTTCCCAAATCTGTTGAAGAACACAGTATTTCATTAGTTTTATTAAAGAACAACATATAAAACTTGCTGAGTAAGAATACCTGTACATCAAAGTCTTATGAACTTGCAAGTAAGATCTTTTAAAATCAGTGAAAATCCCACTTCTGCTGTTTTTATTTACTAGGGAAGGTTGTGCAATTACCAAAGTGATTCCAAAAGGTGAAACAGAACTGGGTTTTTTCCAGGGTGACTAGTAGACTCCCTAGTGTTTAGTCATAGCTATAAAGTCTGCCATTTTCTAACCCAAAGAATAGCGTTAAAATGTAATTACAAAAACCACCAGTACAGATTTCTACACTTAATTGCTTTCAAAATTTCACGAATATAAGTGTTAGCTTGGGAGACAAGGAAATGTTACTTTGGGAAGCTGCAGTTCTACTTCCGCAGGTTTTAATGAAGCATTACAATTATAGAAATCTATCCTAAATACTAACATGCAAATATATCTAACAATGAAAGTAGTATCAAGTCTGTTAGGATCTTCCAAAAACTTCACAATTCGTGATTCAGATAAAATCTAAAACAAAATAGGTTACAATTACTCTTGAACAGCCACTGGACTTAAAATATCATATAGGTATACAGTAAATAAAATTTAAAAGCCAGCCCATTTTACTGAATATCTAAATAATTTTATACTTTTATAACAAATATTTACATTTATATCGGCTACAGACAGAAACACTAAATATATGTATTATGCGTTACATATCATTTTATAATAAACAATTCTTCAAATTGATAATTTAATAAGCTACACATAAATTCACATTTAAAAAAGATGTCATCTTACACGTATTGTCTGGTCATCAGACGACGTCAGAAATAAAGATCCATCTGGTGAAAATGTCACACAGTGAACCCAGCTCATGTGTCCCCTGCAATATGCTACTTTTGATAAAGATTTAATATTCCATAACTACAATAAAGATATGAAAGAAGAATTCAAATTAATTTAGACCGCATTTACAGGGAAAACAGTGCAAAACGAAAAGCAGTATACTTAGTTACTATTTCTTCTAGTATTTTCTCACTTCTCATCCTGAAATCAGAGGTAACGAGCTGTGCCTGCTTATCACATTGATAAGGGATATTGAATCAGCAGCAGTCTCTTTGACTGCTGAAATTTTAAAAGATATGGGGAAAACAAAAGGAAAGAAAAAAAAATAAATCACTCATATTAAAAAAGTTCAACTTGACCAAAAAAATCCCCAAAGAACAGAAAAATCTAACCCCAAAACTGATAGTTGTACAGGCTTACTCTAGCCATGCTAGTCCCAAAGTTATTCTAGCTGTTTCACTCCTTTGTCATGAGCTGCCACATTCTGTAGCAGCATATAGAAGGTGAGAGGGTTTGGTCTGGTTTGGTTTGAGTTAAGCAATAATCCTGAGAGTGACAACAGTATAAGTATGGTAGTTTTTTTAAAAAAATGTGAGTTGCATTGTCCAAAATGAACATATAACTATGAAGTGTTATTTCCCAATCAATATTTCACATTTCAGAAGCGAATGAAAACTAAAAAGAATAAGTACATTGAAAGCCTGCTAAAACAGCAAACAAGGAATTATTAGGACAAATGTAACATTTTACATTACAAATGGTCTTTCCTGGTATTACTCTAGCAAAGACAACCACTTACCTCAACAGAGCAGTGAGACAAAGCAACTGCTACTAACTCATCACCAGGGCAAAAGTCACAGTATTGGATTGTACTGTGATGACTTTCGATGACTTGCGTTAACAAATCACACGTTTTAATGTCAAACAGCTGTGAAGACGTAATTACAATAGTTAGCACCCAGTTTGTGTAACCACTACAGACAAATAGCTTATGTGCTCAACAGTGTACATTCTGGAATTTATAAAGGTATTTCTCTTAGTCAACATGTTTCTTGCCCACGTATTTTCACTTTACACACTTGAAACCATGCACCTTATATCTGAAACATCTCAATGGCCTAGAATTTTATCTTTAATCATAATTACTAACTTTAAGATCCCTTCCAACTCAAACCACTCTATAATTCTACTTCAAGAAAACTAGTAAAGTGAGGTACTTACCAAAAGCTTATTTTTGGCTACCACCAAAATCATGTCACCATTTCTGGACCAAGAGCAACATTTTACTAAAACCTCCACATCATCTGGTTGCTCATCTGCATTTCTGAAGAAATCTTTTATCTCAATACTTTTCAGTTCATTTGCTGAGCGTGCTTCCCAAATCTGCAATAAAAAGTAAAGGAAATACACAACATTTATTTTTACTGACTGGGATAGAGAAATCAAGCGGGGAGAGCTAACTCCCAACCACTTCCAGATAAGGGGGGAGTCAGTGGGTAGAATACACAAAAGCCTTTGCTACTTTCCCCAAAACAGCAGTAAAACATTCCCAAGTCCAGACAACTTTGACCAAAAGGAAAAAAACAAGGAAAAAGATTACACTGTAGCAGAACCCCTTCCTCTATGAGGGTTTTTCCCCTCATGTCATTCCAGCTACAACACTATCTCATAACAAAAGAACAAAACCAAAAATAGTATCTGCTCTGCAACTCTTAGAAGTCCACCCACCATAAGAAACCTGGCATACATCTAACTTTGCACCCTAATTTCACTGAGGCACCTGCTGAATATTTCTGCTCCCTCCACCACAGTTTTCCTTCTGAATGACAACAGCTACAGCAACCCTTCTTTCCTGACTTAGCAACTGTACAGAAAAGCGACAGTGTTTTAAGAATTGCAATTCTGAAATGGTTCTGTTGCAATCAAAGGCGATAAAAAGAATACTTACATTCTAAGGAAAAGCAAAACATAAACCTCTCGATTCTCCTCTAGCGCATACATGAAAAATGGCACATAGAAATTGCTTTTAACTTTTGTGTCTCCTGATGGTTCGTTTTCAGAAATGACAGAACTTTCAATTAATCTAGAAATCTATTACTTTTTTATTTGAAAAAACAAGTTTCACTGCCCCCCAGCAAGTCTTCTAAAAGTACAGGGCAGGGGGGGCAGAGAAGATGGGGAAAAGTAAAGGATTCAGACTGAGACTAGCTACGATCTATTTACAACTACAGGCACCCAACTTTTTTTTCCTGTTACTGCACAAGCCATTTTAAAAATCTTACATTAAAAATGGGATCAATAACCAACTGTTTCAGGATTTAAACCACTAAAGCTGACCATGACGACACAAAGGTTGCTTACACATATTTTGCATTTTATAAATAAATTTTTAAAAAGCCATCATTAAAACAAACAGTTGATTTGAAAATACACTGTGTACCTTTACTGTTCCATCTGTCGAGCAGCTAGCAACATATGCATCATTTGGCGAAAATCGACAGTGATTGACAGAATTTACATGACCTATCATCGTATTTCTACAGCACTTTCTGTTCAAATCCCAAAGCTGCATGAGAAATAAACATATAAACATCATCATATTCATGAATTATTTAAAGACTGGTTGGTTGTTTTCCTCTCAAAATCATGCAGGGGAAACCCAAATCTCTCTTCTACAAGTCTCATTAAAACCCCTTAATTTATACCGTTTAAATACATTTATATATCAATAATAATCCTGTTACGATAACCAGCATGAGAATAATCTTCATCTTTTCCACTTACTTTGATGAAAGTGTCATTTGAGCAGGTGGCTAAAAGATACTGACCACTTCTGTTATTGAACTGGCAGCAATTGACCTGCTCTGAGTGTTCTTCATACACACACCTACACTGGCCTGTTCTTGAATTCCAGATCTAGACAGAATTGAAGGATGAAAGAGACTTTTAAGTATATTTAAGAGTACTTCATTTAAAAAAATCTGTCAACTACACTGAAATACAAATAAAGCCCTAAAACTTTCCTAGTAACATCTCAAAAATGTTTTGAAGATAAAGGAAAAGCATATATATCTACAGTAACAATAAGTAGTTAGGAAGGGAAGGGCCTAATTCAGATCAGAGTCTGATAAATACTGCAATTTCACCAAGATTTTGTTACAATACCGAGGAACTAAAAATTCCAAATAATTCATATGTATCAGGAAAATACCATGAAAAAAAGAATTATGGATACATTCATCTCATGTTATGGACAGGAGTGGACTCACACTGTGCTCTACTTATAAAGAATCAACTGATAACAAAAAAATTCACTTATTTTACTTAAGTATGATGTTAACTTTTTGCATCTTTGTGTTAGTAACAAGTGGGGCTTTTCTGCTTGTCTGAAGCAATGAATTATCCACATAAGATTTAAAAATGTGCTTTGCCTAAGTTGGTTAAAACTGAAATTCGACTTACTAAGTTCAAAACATTTCTCTCCATTTCCTTACCTTCACTTTTTTGTCAGCCGAACACGTTGCTACAAATTCACCATCTGCAGAGAAAGCGCAACAAAGGATTTCGTCATCATGGGCACTTATCTCCAGGAGTCTCTCTCCACTTTCTGCTTTAAACACCTGAAACAATAAACAATAAAATCCTGTAACTCACAGAATTTTAAAACACAAATATAAGTCTGTTTTCTCTCCAACAGCTCTCTCTGTATAAGGTCTTCACAAAACTGGTTTACTTTTGAAAATAATTATGTTAATTTTGCTGAAGTTATAAATGAGTATTTTTGTAATTTCAGCTTGGATTTTGTAAGGCTGATAAAAACTGTTACGAGAGAAAGCTTATTTCAAAAACATTTCTGCATGCAACGTGTTTCGTTAATTACTTTTTCTACGTTCACTGTCTAATCCTAAATTCATGTCCTTTCTCAGTATTTTTAATAATAACTGCAAAACACTGTATTAACAAAATCTAAACTATTCTTAAAACTACAAATTCCAGGTTCATATATATATGATATCCTTCTGTGGAAAGAAAGAATTTCAGCTGCAACTGATGATTTGGGGAACAAACAAGAAAAAAAGAAGTAGTGAGGGTTATACAGGATGACACCTCTCAGTCTTGAGCTAGTCACAGGCAATAAAAGGACAGTTGGGGAAAAGTGTCACGTATTTCCCAAAATTCTGGGATTTAACTCTACAGTGGAGGAGGAGGGGAAATCAGGTCTGCCTTTCCTCCTTAGGTTACATATTCTTTATTAAGCCAAATCACTGGGTGTTCTTTAGAGCAGTGTTCAGGATAATACAATAGTGAAGTCCCTGTTTTTTCCTTTACTTTTTCACTGAATGAGAGTATCAATGACAATGAAATGACTTTGTATTAGTTCAAGTAACAAACACTGAAGTAACAGGAAATCTACATTTACAGTAAATTCTGCAGAATATCTGTTCTTAATCTAGCAAGCATTTTTTTATTTCACAGAAACAGCAGAAGTAGCCTTGAAAACTGAAAAGTTTAGGCCACTATTAAAAAAAACGTGAATACGTTCAAATTTAAACAATGCAAAAAGGATTATAGCTGATTTTCCTATTACTTCTTTCACAAAACCTCAGTTTAAATGCAATCGCAGTCCACAGATTTTACTTTCTAGGGTAGAAAATGAAGAGAAATAAGCAATCTGCAGTCTCAATAATGAGGCCATTAAGTACAGAAGCCCAGCACAGTAACTTCAGCACAGCATAAAACAAGTACATCCACCAGGCATCTCCTCAAGTGAATGCCATGATTATAACGCTGTAGAAGCCAGCAAATAAAATAAATAAATAAAACCACGATAACAACACGTTAAGTAGCCAAATGAACAGCAACGAAGCACCACTGATGTTATTACTTTAGTACTCAACTTATCAAGCATCCAAAACAATACCAAAGGCTTGCAGAAAAGCTGTTCTTTTCCCTTACCTTCGGCTGTCTGGAATAGGGATACTTTACCAGGCAACTGTCTGGTTGATTGCTAGTTTTCTTGAGAGCTGGCTGGCCCACTCCAGGCAGACTGCTGGCAAATTTGCATTAGTCATGTTCCTCTCTGTCTCCCCTAATCCACTTCCTAAGCACTTTGGGCCCGTTTTTGATCTATTACTGTTCTCAACTTCAGGGGTACATTTCTCTCCCCAGATTTATTTCTTTTGCATAAAACAATTTACTAATTAAGAACCAAATTAGCATAACGTCCATAACATCTTACTGTTTCTCAGTTCTGTAGAAGGTCTACTGTGACTGGAAATAACATTCATGCAAGCAAATATTAAATATGCTGGGGTGCATTCCTTAGGCTGTGAGCTTCTTCATACGATCCAAAGGCGTTTCACATTCCCCCATTACACCAGTGAGGGTATAAACCCTGAAATCACAGTTCAGCTTTCGAACTAGAACATAGTGCTTACTATTCTAAACATGCAACTTGATGTTTATGCAATAATACATCCTTCTCAATCTTTTGTCTCCAACATGTTCCAGATCCATACTACCTCAACGTAACAGCAAAAGAAAAGTGACAGGCGTGTTAACACATGTTATCAAAATGGTACACAGCATCTCTTTTCACTGGTGCATAGGTATCTTACCTGAAGTGTTTTATCAGCTCCACAGGATGCTATTCTGTGTCTATCCTTCGAAAAGCAGGCATGGTAAACTGCATCTCTATGTGGACGGACAACCAGACGGTAGAGGTTCTTCAAGGATTTTTTATTTCTACAGAATAAGATAGTTGATTTTAGATGAGTAGGATTTCCTAGTGCCTTTTTATTACTCAAAATCTTCAGTAAAAAGATAATACTTTCTCACACATCTTGAGCAAACTTTATAACAAATAAACCAACCAACCTTACCTCTTAGCCTTTACACTTAAGTAATAAGGGAAACAAATTCCAACCTTCACTCAGAGTTTTTATTGCCTTCCAACAGTTACAGCTTAAAGACCAAGAAAGATAGTATGTGCTACTTTATGGGGAAGGCTGTTGCCCTGCAAGACACAGCTTTCCTAATGACACCTTTATGATCCAATAGGTGCTATTTCCAAGTCTAGATTTCTTCCTGAGAATTCTTGTTCTCCTGCAGGTTCCTTTTCAAGCTTATTCAAACACACTTGTAAATTTCTTTAGATCTTAGTAAATTTACTTAATTTTCAGAGCAATGACTCATTCTTATCACTAGATATTCAAATAAAAATCTATGACTACCACAGCATTTCAATCAGAGATAAAGTACAGAATCTAACACACCTGAGATGGCTTTTCCCTCAGTTTAACAAAAACATAGAATTGGTAGCAATCACAATCATCCTGTATAGCCAGATCTTAATACAGAAAGCTGTCACTGTAATACGATGATTTTTGGTGATGAATAGATTGTTACAAGATTAATTTTTGATTCATTTTGACCCTAGAAAAATGTACTTCAAGTTTTTATCACTGCCAGTTTCAGTCTTCAGGCTTAGCATTTAAATAATGGCTAAACATCTCAAAGTAGCTGTGTTTTAGAATGAAAGCAAGTTTTCACCGCAAAATACTGACTCATCCAACCCTGCCTTTTTCCTTTTTTTTTCCTCCCCATGTTTTAATAAAGCTAAAGTTGCTGGTCAAGAGAGCAGTGTATTCACCTATATATCCTACAAAACAGTTTTAGAACCTTCCCTTAGGATGGGAGACAAACACACTGTCTCTGTTCTGTTCATTTCAGTCACGTCCTTCAGCATAAGTCTCCCTCATCCAAGGTGAAAGCCCCAAACTACTCGGAGACTGGCTCTTCTGAATTCTGCAACTTCCAAGTGTTTTTGTTAGAATTCTGTTAGCTATGCAAAATGAAATAACCAAATATGCAGAAAGAAGACCTGAATTGAAGTATGCCTGGATTAACCTGCCTGGTTATTACCATAGCTACCTGACACAAAGTCATTCTGTTTTGTAATCACCAAGTACTGCAGGTATCAGAACAAAAACATAGAATCACAGAATGGTTTGGGTTGGAAGGGACCATAAAGACCATCCAGTTCCAACCCCCCTGCCATGGGCAGGGACACCCTCCACTAGGGCAGGTTGCTCAACATCAATCAGAAGAATCTAACAGCGACAGTTACATGGTCAGATGACTACTGGAGTGCTGGAAAAATGTTGAGATATGTTTAAACAACTTCCAAAAATATGAAAACAGCAAAAATTTATTTAAACAGGATAAATTTCAAGATCGGGTAGAGATTACGAAGTCTTACAGTATTTCCCATCTCACAACTTGCTAAAGTTTTTGCAAGTAAACACAAATGCTCTCATTTTTAAAGTGTACATTTTACTACAAAACCTAAAAACATACTGTAACATACCAAGTACTTCAACTAAAATTCTAACTTAAAAAAAAATTATTTAGAGAAGTTTCAAAGTGTCTTATTTTATCTTTGTATAGTTATTTAAAAAGAACACTCATTGAGCACAGAAGGAACTATATTTTTCTATTTATTTCTATGAAATTATTACTAATTTGTGTTCACACATACCCAGAGTTCCCTGCCTCCCGCAAGTTCTTGAAAATTATTTCACTTTCATCCCCCAGAAAAAACACAGCTGTTCCTCAAAAGGGCCTTATATTACCCATACACTGTATTTAGTTGTATACTAAATGATTTTTCTTGGATCAAGGGATCAGCATTTCAGCAGGTGAACTGCAGCTACTTACATCCATTCCAAATAAAATGCTCCTGTTTCTCTTTGAGCATGTAGCTTGGCTTGTTGGTAAACCTCTGATGTCTCTGGTTGGCAAAGACCCAGCTGTATAATGTCAGGAAACGGTTGCCGTCCAAGAAGGTGCCCATTTAAAGATAGAAATTCCTGGAAGTTCTCACGTACTGTGCTATCCTATGTACAGAGCAAGTAATATTTGATAACACAGGAAGTGGATTTATTTTCTAAGTGCCCTTTGTTTTTTTAATTTTCTGTACAGCTAATATTCAGACTGCAGCTCTTTTAGCTGTATTTTTCTATATAGTTCTATTAGCAAGTACATATAAAATATTTCATTATCCTGTTCAGGAAAGCATATCATCCTTATTTTTCAAATAAAGGATATTGGCAACAGTGATTTATTCAGTGTGAAGTATCAGAAAGGCTATTCCAAGGTGCCCAACAAAACTGTACACGTCTGCAAAAGCAGACTAACATAGGTATCCACCATCAGTTATTGTTGTTCACCTTAGTTATTGAGTTCCATGGTCAATTACTTGATCATGCACTGAAATTACAACTAAAACCAACCGAAGTTTTCATTTTTCTCTTCTCCAAGTTAAACTTCAACTTAGTACTGGTTTTATGTTTACAGTTTTTGAAGCTTTCTATGTATTTCCCATATATACATACATCCAACAAAATGCAATCAAACATGGAAAGATATATTTGGAACAGACTGATCATTTACCTTTTAGTATCATACCTTTTGATCCAGGATTGAACTATATTCTACATATTCATGAATCAGATGAGCAGGCCCTACCAATTCTGTTTTAGCTTTAATCCAGTCTAGAGAAAACATAAGATCACGGAGTTCCTACAAGAAATACAAAATTAAGTTCAGAGCATGAGTTCCACAACAGAATCTACTTAAGGGAAAATAAGACATGCTTCAGTGTAAGTGCCTCCAGTTAAAAACTTAGGCAATTTCCTGCGTCTTACTCAATCAGGTGTGAAAACTGTGGTTACAGAAGGCTAAGCTTGTTTTAATGCACAGGACTGCTCTGTGATACAGCTAGTCAGAAAAGGGATGGGGATACAGAGCAAATCTTGATTTTTGTTGCACACAAGACCTAGTTTAAGATAAAAGTCTGAAAAAGCTTCTAGTTTGGCAAAGATCACTGCTAATAGCAATCTCTTGTTCTTCCTAATAGATAGTGGATTTGAATGAAAGTAAAAAAAAAATCTGTTATAGTTGCATCTAACTTAAAAATGAGAAAGCTACTTAAAAGGCAATCAGAAACTGCAAATAGAATTATTAGAATAGAACAGAATATTTCAGTTGGAAGGGCCCTACAGTGATCACCTAGTCCAACTGCTGGACCAATTCAGAGCTGACCAAAAGTTAAGGGCATTGTCCAAATGCCTCTTAAACACTGACAGGTGTGGGGATCATCAAACTTGCTAATGGTGCATTCAACTCCTGCATCCAGATTGTTGATAAATATATTGAACAGAACTGTTCCTGGAACTGAACCGTGAGGAACACTGTTAGTGACTGGTCATCAGCCAGATGTAGCCCCATTCACTACAACACTTTAAGCCCTGCCGTTCAGCCAGTTCTTCGCCCAGTGCACCGCCTACCTACTCATCTCACAGTTGGACAACTTGTCCAGAAGGATGCTGTGAGGGACAGTACCAAAAGCCACATTAAAATCAAAAGAAGTTACATCCACTGCCTTCCCTTCATCCATCAGGCAGGTGACCTTATCGCAGAAGGGTATCAAAGTAGTGAAACAGGACATTCCCTTTGTGAACCCGTGTTGACAGTACCAGATGACTGCATTATTCTTTAAATGCCTTTCAACAGCACCCAGTATAATCTTCTCCATAGTTTTTCCAGGAACTGAGGTTAGACTAACTGATCTGTAGTTCCCTGGGTCTTCCCTCACACCCTTCTTGTAAATTGGAACAATGCTGGCTAGCTTCCAGTCAGCAGGGACCTCCCCAGGCTCCCAAAACCTTTTTTAGATGATCAAGAGGGGTCTTGCCATCCCATCCAGTAGTTCCTTCAGTACTCTGGAATGAATCCCATTGTGCCCCATGGACTTGTGAACATTCAGCTGATATAGCTGGTCTCTTGCAATTTCAGTGTGCACGAACGGGAAGTCACTGTTCCCATGCTCGTGGTCCTTCAACTCAGGGGACAGTGCAGCCCAAGGTCTGTCAGTGTTATTAAAAAGACTGAGGCAAAAAAAGCATTGAATGCCTCTGCTTTTTCTTCACCTCTAGTAGTCAGATGGACTGAGCCTGTTTTCTTTAGAAAATCCCTCTTGCTATTAACATACTTTAAAAAGCCCTTCTTGTTAAAAAATTACTTGCTAGAATCAAAAAACTGCTTAGAGACAACACTGCACAGGCTGAAAGTATATTCCAATTTAAAATCATTAAATACTGCAAGGAATAAAATCTTATCATGGTTAAACAAAAAGTAAGAATACCTCCCATCTTTACTAGCCTTTCAACAAATAGAAATAGTGTTTAAATAATAAAAAATAAGTAATATAAAAAGTGCAAACACTGGGATGCATGCAGTCGTACTGAGACAGGCTAAAGAACTCCGAGAAGCTAATTCTACAAAATGTAGAAAGGCTAATAAAAACCCAAACATTTTTCCAATACGTCGAAATTGAAGAGATATTAAAAGAATTAAAAAAGAAAATAAAGAAGATAAAAATAAAAAAGAAATTAAAGAGAAATAAGTATGATCCAAAAACTCCTATATTTGTAGCCCACATTAACTGTGAAGGTTCCCATATGAGGTAAGTACACAACTAGTATTTTATATGATGAGTAAGATGAACCATCAAAAGAGGTTTAACTGAAAAGATTTAAGCACATGTGAAATACAGCAGTTAGCAATCAGGACCAAATCCTATTCAAGGCAAGAACTCCAAAGACATTCAAGTGAAACTACTTCAGTATTAATCTTGCTGCATGACCTGCATCTTATAAAAGCTCAGTACAGAAAGAACAGCAGGTGGCAAAAATTATAGTAATTTTTAAAGGTGTCATGACAATCCTAGGAAGAGGTTTGCCCATTTAATGCATGCTAGATTTTTTTTTTTACGGCTGTTGAAATCTGGTAATACAGAGAATTAACTTTCACACATAAATCAGTATGACATAAGGAAAGAACTAACAAGATTTCTGTAGAAAAAAACAAATAATCCAATCGAATTCTCTGAAGAAATCAATTTACTTGTATTACCATACAATAAAGCGAGCCTGGGTTTTCAAAAAAGTTTAGAGAAGATTTTTTATCCAAGCTTCTACAAACGGAAAAAAAACCCCACCAGCTGTTACAATAAAACATTAGAAGCCTTCTCAAGAACTGGTTGAAAAGACAAGGTACAAATGCTAGAAACAGAGTGTTTTCATCCAGACAGTGATTATCAGTGGAGTCCCTAAAGGACTCTGTGCTTAATGTTTACCTACCTGCACAAAAGCCTGGGAGAAAGAGGTTCAAGTGGAAAAAGGCATGGAGAGAAAGGCAGGGGTAAGGGTGAGTCAAGAAGGGAAACAGAGGACAGTAGTCAGAACTCACCTCCTGCATATTGGCACCAGCCATGTGATACGCTAGAAAGTTATACCAGTACATGCAATCCTCTTGAGATGGGACAGGTGTATTAAGTCTGTAGTATTTCTTGTACTGATTTACTATGTTTTTATGTAGCTCCTGCAATGTGAATCGAAACACAGTTTCAGTTAATACTATACCAAGGTATGGATTGGTTTCAGTATTGAGGAATTATACTATTGATACTATGTTGTTTATAGTATTTGGAATATTCTTTTTCCTTAATCGTAATACATCAACAAATTAGGTAAGAAAAGCTTACCTTCCAAAACTGTACACTTAATCTAATATGTTGTTTAAAATTTCTCTGGATATTAAAAGACAGAAAAGCAAGCTGTTAACCTTCCTTCTTAGGTTGAGAACAGCTATCCAATCATTCTTCACATGAAATGTAGGTAGCCAACAAAAAAAGACCCGTACAGATGAAGATCAAAAGCAAGTTTAAAAATCTGTCTTTTCTTCATATCTATTCTTTCTGCCCTGTCCTTCAGAACTGAAGAATTAATTGGGCCCACCTTATAGGTCCTCTCCCTACAAGCTATTGCCTTAAACTGAAAAAAAGGAATAAAAAGAACTTGTCTATATTAAAGAAGAAAATTCCTATTCTGGTAGGGTCTTGATGCCTTTACAATCATCAGTGGAACATTCTATCTCCCACTGGAAACGTCTCTGCCAGAAAAATAATGGATATAGAGTCTTCTCTCAGTGTAGCTTCTTAGCTCCAAATGTAACCATCATGAAATCACTCCCCCATTTCAAGAAATACTTTTCATTAGTCAGCATTAAATTTAACTGCATCGTGGACCTATTCTATGGAACTACTCTGGATACTATTCGACAAAGGAATGTTTTCTGAAGAAAGCCCAGCTTCGGAGAGTAAAGTCACAGGGAAGTAGATCAGTCAATACCCACCTGAAGCTGGTTGCGATTCTTCTCTGTAAGAAAGTCAAGTTGAAGATCATGTAAATAATAATGGAACGAATTCCCATTACGATCACAGAACAATAGCGATTTGTTAACGAATTCCTGTAGTATATCTTCAACTTCTTCCGTTTCCATATCCCAGAGAATACAGAGAACCTAAAAATGCACATTAAGAGAGAAAAGAATCAGAACAAAGGGGTAATATGACTTGTATGAATATCATAAAAGGCTACCAATAACTGACAAAACACATGCTAACAAATATAAACATGCTACATATGGTAAGAAATTCAGTAAGTTACCAGTTCTTCCATACCAACCTATAGGACAGATAATACAAGTTATCCCTTATTTTGTCTATTTGTGTTGATTTATGGTGATTTATAATTTATTTGTATCTTTTTCTTAAAGGAGACAAAATCCACACAACAGTTTTTAAGTCTTCAGAGAGCTCAGTTACAATCTAGTCGAAGAGCACATTAAACTAACATTATGAATACATTCATTCAGTTACAATTTCTTGGTTTCACTGCTGACAATAAAAGCCATGATACAATAATGGAGCTGACCTAGCCAACCTAGCAATTACTATTAAGTTACAGACAAGTTATACACAACAATGCAAGTTTTATGTATTCTGTAAAGTTATTGTTTGTATCTCACAAGAAACGATGAGATTTCTGCATTACTGTTGTTACCTTAGTAGGAACTCTCACATCTTTTGGCAGGATAGAGAGGTCTTTATAGTAGTCCTTATAATTGTCATTCAGTTGCTCAACACTTATGGACATGGCTTCATCAAGGGCTTCATAATCATAAGAAGAAGATTTTCTTATTCTTTTAAACTGCTTATTCTGCAGCTGTTTGAGATAGTATTCCCAACGACTTGGGAAGTCTCGTAATAACGCACCTATCAAGGATATCACAAGAGGAGAACCTGAAGGAAAAGATTAATTTAATCTCAGGTGGTTTTCAGGAATACAACGTAATAGTTTAGTCAAGCAGTTGGACAAATCAGGTAATTTTCCCAATACATTAATTAAATTCTGGAGGTGTGGAGAACCGACAAATGAAACATGTCACCCACAGAGACATCTGCAAACTCACCAAGTTTAAGTGTAATGGGGAGAGAGGGCTAGAAGATATGCTGGAGAAAACTACTCAAAAAAAAAGTCAACATGAGACACTTGTATTTAGGTTTTTTTAAAAAGAGTTTGCTAAATGCTTTTGTGTTTTACTTAAGGCATACAGTGTTAAAGAATGTTCCCTCCTCTTTCCGCAATTCAAAACCTAGAAGAAAAAAAAATACACTCAGTGGTAAATGCTATGCCAAAGGGCAGCACGTATACCTTTGCATTCCCTTACAAGGCAGTTAGCTTGCTCTGGCAGTTCTGATATTTTCATATTTACAAATAGCGATAGAATCTCCAGTCCTTTCTCATGTGCTAGTCCACTTTCCACATGAACCTCATATTTATTGCCTAGACACAGAAACACAAAAAACTTTAAAAGAATGTAAAACATCCTATGGAAGTTGAGAGTATTTTCCAAGCAAAATCTGGAGCAAAGGACCTGGCTCATGATTTTTTGCATGGTATTGTACATGCTTAGTGCTAAGAAGAGTATAAATTCTACTTATCAGAATGAAGTTTGCATTAGAGACAACAAATTTAAGAGTATTATCTAATAATTGCAAATGCATTACAGGTATGAAGTAGCAGTGACTGCTTAATAGGAGAAAGATAACCAGTCTAACAGCAGCAGTGTCACAGAGGTTCGTTTATCCTGTTAAGAATCACTGCACTCTTCCATGTGGACATGTAACTTTCAGGATAGCATACAACATTTATTTCACAAAAAGCATGAAGTCTTACAGAGCAGAATTCTAGAACTTTTCTACTTTTGCACAAGTTGATAGGCACAGATTCTATCCTATTCTTTTAAAAGTTCACAAGAACAAATTGCATACATATATACACACAATCTGGGGTGCAGAAGAGCAAACTGTTCCTTACCAGACACAGCATCCGTTACGCTCCTGTCCCTGCTGGTGATGAGAACCTGACATTGATTGTCAAATGCTTTTAACACCCAGGAATCCCAAATGTCATCCAGGATCAAAAGAGATCTAGTGCAAGAAGTAGCATTGCAAATTTCAGATCAACTATTGCTGGTCAGATACGGTATTGCATTTTAATAATGAAAGAACATTTTCAGAATTTATAATGTATCACTGCATAATTTTTGTTTAATGCCCTCTTAAGATATTTTACATATTAAATACTGTGCAAGAAAGCTGATACAAGCATCACACTGAATGAGGTTTTACCATTTATTGCTTTAGAGCTACAACTGAAGTGTAAACAACAAACTTCCGAGTAATATTTCCATTAGTGGATAACATGAAAACCAGAAATATTTACTGTTTTTCAAGTCATCAGGAATCATAAATAAATAAGTAAGTTGTATAGGATTAGATAACAACCCTGCTTGACACAGACTAGTGATAAGCTTTGTGGGAGAAACCATTTCAGTGTCCTTTTGACTCGAGAATTTTCAGTTTTGTTCTTGTATCTTCAGAAACCTGTATGTGACTAACCCTGTTGTGAAGGAAATGCCTCAAATGCTGAGGCTTTTTTCTTACATAAACAACATTTTATAGTGACTCCATATTCAAATCCTATGGCTAGTCATGTCTGTAGGTTACTACATGGAATCTCACCACAATAACGTGTAGTAGACTTCCCCACATCTGCATATATCTGACAAAGAAGTTACTGAAAACCATTTTTAAAAGGTTGGTTCCAAGGGAACAAGAAGTCAAAAAGATTGGCTGGAAAGTAGATTTACAAAAAGAAATACCAGTTATTTGCACTCTGTGTGCTTTGTGGAGGAAAGAAAGTTGTTCAAACCCAATCCTACAAACTTTTTACATTTGCTGCCTTTTTTTTTTTTAAAGAAATAGGAGTTTTCAGCTACACTAGTCATTGGTTACATTTTCCAACTCCCACTGAAGCATGCTAAGACTTCCACTTTTTTCTTCACCTAAATGACACTTCTGCTATGAATGCTTATACATAAGGATTTTATCCTTCATAAATGCGTGCATATACATTATACCACACCTTCAAAGTTGCATATAAGCTTGGATGCCCATAACTCATTTTTATACAATTCCCCTATTAATACCCATTTGATAGATCAGAGGGTTTACAAAAATACTATCATAGCGATGAATGACTCATTTTGTGCTACTTTCACACTTGAAAATATGCTGGACAGCGTGAATTGCAGCCTGATTTTATGTTTTTAATTAATCTGAGAACTTCAAAGTCCTCCCAATTGTCTGGTTCAAGTGACTTTCTACCCCAACCATGCCAATCCTAATTAGGATTAATAAAAAAATAAAAAAACAAAACCAAAAACAAATCAACCCCAAAACACTGTGATAATAATCACAGGAGATTCAGTTCTGAAAATTCTTACTTTAAGGGATATAGCAGCTATCGTACCTTCCGTTTCTTCAACCAGAATCCAACAAAACGCACAATACTATTTTGCTCTGAAAGTTTTCATTTGACTAATACTTTAATCCCAAAAAATGTACTGGATTCACAATCTGAATCCTTTGACTAATACTTAATTCTAAAGAAATGTGCTGAGTTGACTATTTGAACCCAGAAATAGCTGAAGTGACTTTTTGTCATCAAAGAGAATTCCAGTACAGAGCAAGATCCACAAGCCACAGAATTAGTAAAGCTTAGTTTCCAAAACACTTGCACACTCTAGAATCATAGGATCGTCTAGGTTGGAAAAGACCTTTAAGATCAAGTCCAACCATTAACCTAACACTGCCAAGGCCACCACTAGACCATCTCCCTAAGTACCACATCTACACATCTCAAACACCTCCAGGGATGGTGATTCAGCCACCTCCCTGGGCAACGTGTTCCAGTGTCTGACAACCCTTTCAGTGAAGAAATTATTCCTAATATCCAATCTAAACCTCCCCTGGAGCAACTTGAGGCCATTTCCTCTTGTCCTGTCACTTGGAAGAAGAGAGCAACCCCCACCTCTCTGCACCCTCCTTTCAGGTAGCTGTAGAGAGCAACAAGGTCTCCCCTGAGCCTCCTCTTCTCCAGGCTAAACACCCCCAGCTCCCTCAGCCGCTCCTCACAGCACTTGTGCTCCAGACCCTTCCCCAGCTCCATTGCCCTTCTCTGGACACGCTCCAGCCCCTCAGTGTCTGTTTTGCAGTGAGGGGCCCAAAAGTGAACTCTGGACTGGAGGCGCAGCCTCACCAGTGCCCAGTACAGGGGGGCAATCACTGCTCTAGTCCTGCTGGCCACACCGTTCCTGATGCAAGCCAGGATGCCATTGGCCTTCTTGGCCACCTGGGCACACTGCTGGCTCAGATTCAGCTGTCTGTCAAGCAACAACCCCAGGTCCTTTTCTGCCAGGCAGCTTTCCAGCCACTTTCCAAGCCTGTAGCGTTGCAGGGGGTTGTGTGACCCAAGTGCAGGACCCAGCACTTAGCACTGTTACGAATCTCACTCCCCAGTACATTCCCCTCTACCTCCTCCCCCACCCACTATCATTTCCCAGATAGCCTAGCAGCAGCAGGACTTGCAGTCTGTTCTTCCAACATTCTCACATATACTTAACTGGGCAGGATGCAGCACAGGCTGTAGCCTGTTCCCAGCTCATGTATCCAAGCTGGCCAGTTTGCAAGACAACAAAACATGTTCCACTTCATTCTGTATACCCCTTTTCACCACTGAAGGCATCTACTTGGATTTCTCTTCTTTATGCAACTGTCAATTTTCATAAAAGTACAGAATTTTCAAAGACACAAAGTTCCTACTTTCAGAATTGATTTTGTCAATATGCTCAAAGTGTTCAGGACAGAGGAGGAGAAGGGAAAGGATAAACAGGACTAAGACAAACAGTAACACGGTTTCAAAATGGCAAAAAGCAGCCAGACTAGAAAAGTTTCACGATCAGTTCATGACCCCTTCCCTTGTGGCGCAGTCAATCCCTGCAATACTCCTATCTAACATCTGCTACTTTACCTACAAACAGCTTAATGAACATTGTCAGGTCAACCACATTCTACATCAGGTATCTGGCAGTCTATAAGGAAGACAGGGCCCAGATGGCATTGAAATGCCCTTAAATAAAACCAAGTGCCTAATTGTTTCCAAAGCTGGTGTTTTCTCTTTTCTCCTTAGTCTCACAAGAAATGAAAGATTTCTTGTGGAGGACCTGGCAGTATTTTTCAAGTCTTCTATTCACAAGAATGGTTGGGGTTTTTTTGCTGTACAAAAATGGCAGTGTTATTCTACTCTACGCCATCTATAAAGATCACAAGGTTAGATTATTATTCCTGAGATCTCCCACACCAGAGCAGGCTTGTTTAGTTTAGTACACCATTTTCCCAGAGGGTAATGAAATCCTCAACAAATAACAAAAACTATTGCTTAAAGATGACAAAAGCTGTGCAGTGACTGAGACACTGCTTGATTAAATCAAGTTATTTTTCCTGAAGTTTGAAAGCAGTTGGTTTCTCGGCAATATGTGATCATATCACGAAAACCCGTTTTCACTTTGGTAACTCTAAACCAAGCACTTTAAAAAGACATCAGCTGTTCTGGAAAGGAAAAATGTTCCGCAGCGATGCACACCCTTTCGCTGCTGTATGATCCTCAGACATCACTGAAGCACTCAACGTGCCCAATGAGAACACTGAAAGTTAGAGCAGTTGTTATTTCAAACTATTCGTTCCCAATCTTCATTATTCAACGACCAATAATTTGTCAAGCAAATGTGACTCCTGCACAGCTGGTTAACATATTTTCTTAGCAGAAGTCTTACTAGCCTAATAAATATACTCATATCCAGGACAAGCCTACAATGTGTCCCTTATGTTACACCGTTAAAAAAAAAAAGCTAAACAGGGATAGAGTTAGACTATGTATATTATACATCTGCCTCTAGCATTTATTTACCCTCCAGCTTTTGAACACTTATCTGAACTTGCTTACTCTTTTATCATACGCGTCAGTAATTTAGAATATTTTAACAGTAACACCTACACAAGAATTAAAATTCTAGATGTATTGTTAGCTTAACCTTGAATAACACTTCCTAATTATCTACAGTAAAACAGAAAAAGGGGATGCAAAAAAGGTAGTTAAAAAAAAAATCACACCAGAGACATGTAAACACAACAGACTTCTGACTTCTTACACAATTAGACCAAAGCTACTCTGCAAAGTTTTATCAGTTAAAAGAATAGTGTTTCCTTTAACTGACATCACCTGGGATATTTGCGTAGCATCAGCAAACGAAGACGATCTTTAGCCTCCTCAATGTTAAGTGGTGGCCTTTGTGAAAGAGTAGAGTCATGTTCTAATCTACTACAAAGATTCTGAAGTTTTATCAGGAGCCCAGCTTTGTCCTGTTTTCCAACAGAGATCCAGTGAACCCCTCCTGGAAAGCAATCTAACAAGAAAAGCAATATTAATTATGCTATATATTTAAAATCAGAAATATTTAATAGCAGCTTACAATAGCAATCAATAACTCAATTTCAATTAAAATGTCAGACTGTAATGTCCCATTATTCACTCTGTACTACTGCAGGAGTTCGGAGTCTGGGATGTGAAAATGATCCCAGAGCAGCGAACAAGAAGGCATCTAGAACAGTCAGCTACATCAGAGAATGCTGTAGTTTCTATCCCTACATCATGTTTTCTAATGCTTGAGTCCCACTTTCACATCCAAGTGCCCTACGCACCGGGGGGAATCACTAGATGGTTTAATTTATGGCCTGCTCTAAGCTAAAGTGATACTAGTTAAATCACTCCACAAAGGCAAAACACATATGCAAAGGTCAGAGCAAGATTTTCTCAAACTCGCATATCAAGGGGAATACTTTGAGGACTTAACAAGAAATGTTCCAAATAGAAACTAAATATGATTATTTTGCACTAACAGAAATAGCAATTTCAAAATTAAGGATCTATCTACTCTCATAAACCAAGCAGATTCCAAGGTGCAAAGCTATTCAGAATACTCTCTGATAAACTGGCAAAATATTTAGTAGTCTTAGAGCACTAAAAGGTCACAAAATCTGTAAATTGCAAACAAATGTTTCAGAAGCACCCAAGGAATTTAGAAACCTAAATCCTAAATTACTTTCAAGACGACATAAAATACTTTGCCATATATGTCCAATATGTGCACACCTATAGTAATTTTTATAAAAATACAGATCTTTTATAAAAGTACCTTCCAAGAGCTGCTGATCCCTTAAAGCTTCTGCTGTTAGCACAGTCTTCCCACAGCCTGCCATTCCATAAACTGTGACCCAGCCTGGATCACCTCCCAAGCAGCACAGTTTCTGTTTAATAGCATCTACCAGTTTTGGCCGAGTGACAAACACAACCGGTCTCTGAGGTACACCTCCTTCACAGAGAATTGTCTTAACTAAAGTTAAAAACAAGAAACATGAAAATAAAAACTAATTTCTAAATGTCATGCCTCTTCAAACCAAACCAAACTTCCCACCCCAAATAACTAGCGGACCTTCCCTAAACTAGTAACTAATCAACTGTTGGAATGTAGGCTGAGAGATTACGGACTATTCTTCAAGAGAAATGTCAGAACTTTGGAGGCTACAACTTTTTTATGTTAGATTCAGCTTCTTTAATATATACAACTAAGAATCCTTCTTTCACATACAACAAAAATGTTACAATTTAGAGAAAACTGTGAGAGCTTCAGGTTTCCCGTTTTTAAAATAAACATTACCAAATATTAATGTTTTCATGATGACCTACGAAAGTCCTAACTGTTGTAACTCTCGTGCCATATTAAATACATGAAATGCAGAAATACTGACCACTGCACTATCAAAACAAGTCAATGCACCACCTAGTCCTTTTTTCATTGAAACAGGTATTACAGATATTCACTTGGTGAGGAACAAAAAATACAACTTATCTTCACTTTCAAGCATAGGGATTGCTTATACTGACCGTATGAAGTCATTCCATCCACTGAACTCTTTCCATTATGAGAAGACATGGCAGGGATGCCGTCCTGAAGGAGCGCAGCAAGATCTCTGTACCCTTCATGAAGGAGTGCATTATAAAAGGATCTATACGCATTATTATCTTTTGTAAGAATAATGTTTATTAGCAAAGCTGCTCGCTTCTCCTGTGTGTTCTGGAAAAAAACATTAAAAGAGATGTTATACGACACTAAGAGACCTTAGAAGTCATCTAACCTATCACTGTCAATTACAGACTGTCTACAGATACAGAGATAGCCTTCAACTTGACCGAGCCCTTAACCTTATGAAGTGCAATAAAAACTGCCTGCTGGGCATACACTTACGAATTTGCTGAATCCAGGAATGAGATATACAGAAATAACTATTTTTAAAAAGTACGATAAAACACGTGAGTAGACTAGGAAGATAACAGTGAGGGATTATTCTACCTGTTGTTTCACTCTCTCCTCCTCCTGTAATGTTAGCACTTCGTCAGAAATCATACAATCCATAATATAAGAGGTCTTGATGTCTTTTTCCAATGCTTGGCGATTCATAAGTAAATAATTTCTACTCTTGACATCCATATTTCTTCAGTGTCGGGGGAAAAAAAGAAAAGTCAAGTTGGAACCAGAATATAACTTACAAGTGCAAGGAAGAAAGTTTTTAAGTAGTTAATGAATTTTGGTTTTAAAGCAGTAGAGCAGCTGTATTCATGGAAAATATGGTGACACTTCTGGCAAGCTGATACTACAAACTGTAGAAACCTAAAAGATTTAGTTTTTGGTTTACTTTCTGTCTTGATAAAGAGATTTTCATACTGCTCTTACAGGAATTTACTTATACTGTTTCTGACTCACTAGTCTAGCTTGGCTGGACAGTACAGCAGCATCAAGAGAACACTGAGGAAATCTACCATCGTTCCTTTTCAACAGAGTAAAAAAATGCTTATTGACAGTTAAGCTGTAATAGTTCACAAGCTACCGGGAATATGAATAGTATTCTTGAAATACCGATTAGATGCCATACGTTATTACGTTTAATAAAAACATCCAGCTGAGCATTTTTATAATTGACTACAGTATTTCTCTGACTGCTCCATTTAGAGGCATATAAAGCAGGTATAAAAAGAATTTCAATCTTTGATAATTAATTAGACTCAGTAAAACTTCTGTTCTCACTACATGAACGGAAATTTTCATTAAAAAAGTGGGTATGTACTGCTAATTTTCAAATAAAGGAAAAAAAAAGGTCCTTTGCCACATTTCTACGAACATGTTTAAGAACACTTGCAGAACTAAAGAATTACAAGTCTGTGCAAGCTTCTCGTATACTAGGAACTTGCTAAACGTCTCTATGAAAAGGTCTTGTCGCTCGCTACATCCCTCACATTTTTTAAGTCCTTGGATCAAGTGACCGGGACAACGAGATGAGAAAGAGGGCTCGTCTCGTGGCTGACAGCACTGGGCAGAACTGTAACAGACAATCCCAGTGTACCAGTTCCCATGGGATAAACTCGATGTTGCCTCCAAGTGCAGGACTCCGCACAAGTACACCGGGGTCTCGACACACGATGGAAGCCGGAGCACCAACGCTGCCAAGGACCGAGCTGCACCTTCCTTTGTCAGCATCTCACGCACGGCCACAAGCCCGCATTCTTCCTCTATACTATTAAAAAAAAACCATGCCCGAACGCAAAATAAGGTGAAAACTGCTGGATGAGACCGCGATGAGCTGACAGAATCGTCTGTTTTCACTGAAAAATACGCGGTTAGGAAAGTCTTCCACCCCGCCTGTACCCCGCCGCACCGCTTAGGAAGGGGATGCGAAAGCTCCCCAGTCCCAAAACGTCCAGGTTAAAAAACGTGATAATAACCAACCCACACGTACCACAAACAGGAAAAGAGAGCACCGCACAGACTCCAGACAAAGGGTTACCTCGCACCACGCACGCCTCAGCGGAGCCGCCGCTCCCAGCCGCAGGGAGAACGAAACAGAAAGCGGAGCGCTCCCTCCCGTCTCCGGTCGGGGGGTTCTGCCCGGCTGCCTCCGCGACTCTCCGCCCCGAGGCGGGGGGTGCAAGCCGCCTTCGCTGCAGAGGGCTCCGGGGACGTGGGCTGGAGTCTGCGGGAGCCGCCCGGGCACGGCCCGTCCTCGTCCTCTACCCCCGTTTCCGCCCGTCTGACGGGCAGCGCCGGGCCGCCGACAACAAGTTCTCGCCTAGCCCCGAGGAGAAGCCGCTGTCCCAGTTCGGGCAAGCCGCGCACCGCCAGCACTTCCTCCTTCCGGGCCCGGGGCTGGGAGAAGGGCCGGGCCGGGCCGGCGCGCTGCCCTCCCCGCTGCACAAAGCCCGTCTCGCCCGCGCCGGCGCAGAGCCGCGGAGGCTCGGCTGGCTGGGGACCGCGCTTGACGTGGCGCGCCTCGGGCTGAGGGAGCGGCGGCGGCTGTAGCGGGCCACACGTGAGGCTCCGGGGCGTGTAAACGTGGTAACGGCCTTCCCCGGTCCCTCCGCCCTGCCGCTGAGGCCGGAGGAAGCGCTGGGGAGCGTGGCAGAGGCGGGAAAGGGGGCCCGCGGTGCCGGGTGGCGTCCCGTAGGGCCTGCTCCCGGGGACCCCCGCGGGCGGAGGGGCTGTGGGAGTGCCCGGGTGGGGAGGGGGCAGCCGGTCCCTCTCCGTGCCGTGGGCCGAGCGCTGGCAGGGCCGGAGACGGGCGAGGAGGAGTGCGGGAGGCTCGGGGGGTCACTGCGGGCCTCTGCACCGCACGGGGATGCGCTCCCAAGTTGCCCTGGTTAAAGCTGGGCTGTTCCTGCACTAAACTGTTTCCCCAACTATTTTAACTTATTTAACTACTTGCTCTCAGTCCCCAGAGTGTTTTAAAACACTGGGGGGAGGGCAGGGGGTGGGTTTTTTCCCTACATGCTGCAAACTAGTACCGTGGCTCACGAACGGCTCTAAGCTTCGTGCTCTTCTGACAGATTTAGATTTTAAACAGTGCCTTTTACGCATGTATGTGACTACATATCCCTAATATTTAAATATTTATGTTTAGGCACGTGCTAAGCAGCAATATGGCAAAATGATCTGGAAAGCAGCACAGAATTTTATTCTCAAAATGTGCTAAACCAGATCCACCAAGGATCTGGTCGATTTTGAGCAGCAGAGTGGAAGATTTTAGGCTTAGGAATTCCACTCTCTACTTCCGCTTGGTTAGAACGTGAGCTTTGAAACCGGAGATTCATCTTGCCTGAATCTGTTCAGACCTTAATTTTAGCAAAAACAAAATTACAGTTTTTATCTAGATGCATTACGTCATTAACCTTCCGTATTTTTCTGTTAATGGCTTTCTACTAACTGATGTCCGTGGTTTTATAGACGACGTGAAATCATTAAAACAGAACTATTTCTAAATTAAAGCTAGATTTGCAATCCCACTTTTAAGAATGAGAAAATTTGTTTTCCATTTTAATGTGGAATAGGGAATAATTTCCAAAAAAATCCACAAGTGAGGATGGCAGAATTGCTGATGAAATTGTGACTAATCAACTATAAATATCATGCTTTCAGTCCTTGTGATTTTAAATATATCTTCAACATGGCTTATTGTACAATAGATGAAATATCTCTGGAAAGGTAAAATGAGCTAAAGTTTGAAAAGTCAGTTCAGGCTGAGAAAATGTGAAAGCAGTACTCCATAGTATAGAAAACAAATTTTCACAAAGTCAGTCTTAAGAAAGCATCATGACACTTTGTAAAAGTTCACATAACTAGAAAACATAGTAAACACCGAAGGAACGTTTTTGAAAGGGTGTTTGTATAACTAAAGGGCAAAAGGTTATATTTGGGGATGGTTAGATGTAACAAGTTCTTGGTTTTGTTTTTTGCTAGGTCTCTCTTTTGCTTCTGCTTTTTAAAAACACAATGTCTGAAGTTAAGCAGAGGAAAAAGGGTATTTCTTCATCCAAGACCAATGAAGGTTCGCAAAAGGTCGAGAAGCACAGTAACGGTGGGAAGCTGGCAAGTCCCAGCACCGGCAGGAATCAGAGTTCCTTCTGGATGGACTCACGGACAAGCCTGAGCATAATTTCCCTTGCTGTTTGCCTGGGGCTGACCTGGTAGGCAACCTGCTAAAATATTGTGTGTTGTGCACTGTATTCAGTCACGGGCCATATGATTAGTTACATCTGAATATAGTGTTTGGGTTGAGTGATTGTAGAAACTTGTTAAAGCTAGAAGGATCAGTAAAAGCATAGCAGCGTGCACAAGTGTGGAAACATAGGTGTAGCGTGAGGGATTATAGAAGCTCAGTCTGTTCTGTCATGTTGAAAGTTTAAAAGGTGCCTCGCTCAGGAATTGTAAATACCTGCTTTGGAGACTAACTGTGAAGAGAACTTAATATGACAATAAGTAGGACAAGGCTCGTTTGGCAGGTAATGAATAACTCAGCAGCAGAAGTGAAGGAGGATTTGCTGTAAATCATTTGCTCAGCAGTGTGGTAAATTGTTCATCAGGTGGAGTCTTCAGGTACAGGTCAAATAACTCTGCAAAAGATGTTTTAGAATACCTTAGCAGTGCCAGTACCTGGGTTCCAACAGGAACTGAGCCTCATGCAGAAATGATGTGATGAAATTCTCAGAACTCTAGTGCAAGAAATCAGATTATTACACTCTAGACATTGATCTGAAAATTAGGGTAGAATTTGTTCTTATTTTAACATCACCCAGACTTTATTACCTAAATCCTTTAGAAACAGAACAACATCGTAGAATGAAAAGATCAGTGGTGCTTCTGCTTACTGTTTTGTGTTACATCTGTTGATGTCTGGTTTGCATTTATCTATCTATAGCTAGCATTTTAGCTTTTATTGCCTAATAATCTGTGTAGAATAGTGTAGATTTTTTTGAAACTTGTAATTGCTATTCAACATACTAACAAATAGTGATTTATGAAAGCACAAGTATTTTAAATAAACTCTATTGTTCTAGATTAAATTGTTCTTACTACTGAGAGGATCCCTGCGTTGTCTACAATAAACCTGGTTTGGGGATGAATAAACATCCAGCAAAATTCAGAGGGTTTTTTGCTTAGTTGTCTCACTTCACTTTTAAGTGGACAAAGTGCTTACAGTTCAGCAAGATGCCAGCTTCACAGTAAATGAGCCTGGAACGTAAGGAAGTACAGGATGGAGATCTCTACTGCCTGTGCACAGAGCTAGTGTCATCCTAACACTACACAAGCTTTGCCTCAATGCACCGTGTGTTCTAGGATGGTTACAACTAAACAAGGTTAGAGTTAACCAGACTTTCTGAATCCAAAGGCTTCTGTGCATGATTGCGTTATGCTTTGCAAGAAAGTCCAAATTATTTTTTTGTGGTTTATTTCCACCTGTTAAATAATACTTTATCCATAAAGTGTATCGTGAGGCAACACGTTACGAGCATGTCATGGCCTCCCTATATTCCTGTTTGAACAGTGTTTCACGGTGTCAAAACAAAGCACATCTATGGATGTTGCCTTATTTTTCCACCTCTATTGGAAGATAACTCCGGTGTGAAGACAGATCAACTGCATGATCATAATTTTTTTCCTCTCATGTGTTGATCTAGCAAAATCTGTGAACACAGATCCCTGCAGCAACGTATTGCTGTGAATCAGGTCCCAGAACGCTTACTCTATTCTAATCATGTACTTATGTTTACTGTTTATTTATTTGCAGGTTCCTGTTTCAGCAGTCAAATCAATTTGCTGATATGGAAAGAAAGTACAGTTTTTTACAGCAGGAAGCTGAAAAAATCATGGATGTGGAAAATAAAGTTAACTTAATTTCTGAAAAGGTAATCATTAACATCTTAATTGGACAGTGTCTGGTGAACACTTGACGTTGTTTTACTTTGTTGTCATTTAGTGACATTTAACTGACTGTTTAAAAATAAATATTCATTATGTGTTCTAATCGCCTGTGAATAGGCCTTTGGAGAATATTTCATGTGACAATGAAACGTGTCAATCCATACCCCTGTTCAAGTAAGTGAATATAGTGGTTCTGTCTCAGTATTATTTTTTAAACACTACACTATTTTCAAAAATTAACACTTAGGCACATATTTCATTCTACCAGTACCGTTCTGTGTATAAGTCTAATATACATTGATTTGAAGAAAATGTACAGGCATTTTTATGTAGTAGACCTGTTCTGATAATAAGACATGATGAAATTATAGTATTATTTTCATTGCTGTTTTATTTTCTTATCTATGTGTGACATGATCAAGTAGAAAACTTGGACTGGCTGCCAAATGATCCCCTGTATCTTACACATAATGATGGCTTATGCCAGCGATGTTGTTTTAGCACTGTTCTCATAATGATGTCATTTATACATGATGTAATTTGGATATTTATATACTACACTTCAGATTGCAAAATGTTGCATGGGATCTAGGTAGTGTGATACTCTTAGGAAAAAAAAAACCCTGGAAAATAAGGGATTGACAACAAAGAAAATAGCAAGAAAATTTCCATAGAAATTCAACAATGACCATTCTTTCCTGTGCCTTTTTCATGCTAGGTTAAGCAGCAGTATTTTTTAAAGATGAAACATGAAAATCATATAGGAGCTTTGTAACAAGTAAAGTGGCTTCTAAGGGACTTTATTCTCTGTTAAATAAATGCAAATGGATTTCTATTCTTACTTTTGTTAAGTAGACATGGACATTGTTTTGTGTTATAAATGCAGCTTGAGTCTTCTGAAAGTATCCTACGAGAAGCTGTCTCCTCCATCTCTGTGATGACTGAGTTTGAGCAGGAAATACTTTCTCTTCACAACATCATGGATGATATGCAGAACAATGAACTGACTCTCTCTGTAAAGATGCAGAGCATGAATGAGAAGTTCCAGAATGTTACAAATTCCTGGAGAAGAAGCTTGGATGAAATGAACACAAACGGTAGCAGTTTAAAATCTGAAGCGAAGTTCATACATACGGAAGTTACTTTCCAAATTAATGAAGTTGACCAAAGAATGAAATCCCTTTCAGAAAGAGTAAGAGATGTGGAAGACAGTACAGCCAGAAATATTAAAACGCTAAAAAGGCAAGAAGATGATGAATTCTCTAGAGTCGAACAAAAGTTGGACTTGCATGCAAAGGCAGTTGAAAAGCTAGAAGAACAGCAGAATAGTCTGGTAGCCAAGGACTCAGACCTCAATCAGAAACTTGCCAACTGTGAACCTAAAATTGAGGAGTGCAAGACCCATTTGCCAACAATTGAAAACGCTATTCATTCTATTCTTAGATTATCAAGTGAATTGCTAAGTATGGAGAAAAAGATAGGGGACTTGACATCACAGCTGTATACCGTGGAAAATGCTATGCTGAAAACTGTTTCTGATACAAGGGCGATGCAAGAGGTTCTTGAAGGCCTGCAGTACAACGGCAGCACGTTGGAAATGCAAAATGAGATGATTTTAGAAGTAGTGCGTGACATAAAAGTATCTTCAGAAGCGAAAGAAATAACTTTAGAAAGCTCTAACTTAGAAAATGACCAGAAGGGGGATAAGTAAATTTGGATTTATGGTTTTCATTGAGGAAAGAACACTGTAATTTATAATTTATAATAATGTGGCTCCAACATATCTTAAGGGTATTTGAAATACTCTTGTCAATTTAAATAGGCATTGGATCAGGCTGAAAGGCAAACTTCCTATAAAGAGGATAGAGAGCAAGAAAGTGTTGGAGGAGGCAAGGAGTAATTTCTTAAATAAATTAAGGATTATTTTCAGCTTATTTATGTAAAGGTCACTTCTATTCAGATGGAATTTGAAGCAAAGTATTTTGATTTAAGAAAGACATCAGATTCAAATTTGCATTTATTTCTCACTACTTTGTTTTTTATATTGTACTCTATGGATGTGTAACACAAGGAACAGTCGGGTTCACTCTCTCTAGGCAGATACACCTGTACCTTGCGTTTAATGTATTATGTGCCAGTGTTTCTGTGCTTATGGTACAGACTTCTCGGAGTTCTTACTCTGCATGTTTTTCACACGCAGGACAGCGCTAAGTGCACTTTTAACAGCCGAAGCTTACATACCACAGCTTTACAGAAAACACTAGTGAAGTACCCCTTACTGGGGACCTTCTCTTGTACTGCTGTTTACATGCAGGGGGTTTGATAGCAGCTGGTGTTCTCTCTTATTTGTTTGACTCCATGCAAATAGCCTCCTTAGACCTCATTTCCAGCCTTTTCAGTCTAAGATCACTGGCATAGTTTTGTTCTGCCACTGAAGTCATTGGACTAGATGCAGACTGAAGTTGTTACTGACAGATACTCCTCTTGGAGTCTTAAATCAGTTAATTTGCACGTTTGGTGTGATCAGTCACTGTGTTATTGGGGAGGGGATGGGAGGAGGGTGTAGTTTGTTATGGTGCTGTCAGACACAAGTTTGAACCTTTTCTTCTGCAGAATGTTCTGTTAGGCTGTGTGAAAAACAGCGTCACTGACGTTGTTCCCCAAAGCCTGGTGAACCAAAAGCTGCGATAAAAAGCCATGGAGTTACGTACTTGCGTGCAGGGAAAGTCAGATGTATGCATAGGTCTGACCCATCTACTTACACAGGACGCAGTACTACCTGGTAGGCCTGGTAGCTGTTTGTTGGAGTCTGGATCTCGAGACCACTGTAAATTTGTGTCTACAGACTTGTCTTAACACGTATGACTTAATAGGGCTGAAGTGAGATTATTTGGGTTTTCTACGTGCATTTATGTAGAACTCTACTGAAATCTTCACTGCAGACTTAATGCTGCTCATTCAAGAGATTATTAAGCCAGTGTTTTTCAGTGTTATACAGTATTTCAGTTTCATATATTTATTACTTAGGTATAGATTTGTATCTGTTTAGTCATACTCAATAAAAATGTACTGTAGTGGATTGCCACGTCCTGGTACATAATCTAAGTCAAAATAAATTGCTTTTCCAGAAAGGGAAAGGAGGAAGTATTCCAGTATTCCATTAAGAAAAACTATTCTATACAGATTTTTTAAATACTTTTCACAAGTGTGTCCCAGTGTGTTTCTACTTCATACATTTTTGGGGAAGGGTGGCTAAGTTACCAGTGGTATGCTCCCCAGTTTAATGTCTTTCATCAGCCTCAACCCCACTGGAAGCTGAATGTATGTGAGATTGAATAGGAAATCCTCATCCTTAGAAGGCATGAATTAGGAGACCAGCACAACCCTCCACAACCAAAATTGTGGTGTTTTGGTAGTAAGCAAACAGCTCTGTGCTAGAGAGGAATGACCAATACTATCAAAAGGTTAAACAACTGTTGGTGATATTTTTACAAGTAGTGTCAAAGAAAGGATTAGTATGAAATTACTCTTAGATTGTTTCAGCTTGCCTCTTCAGTGGTTTTATTCCTCTCCAAGTTCTACACCGACTTATTGGGGATTGAATAGGAGAGTATTTTTCCTTCTTCCCCAAAATTTGAAAATCAAGAACCATTTCTTTAAAAAACAATGGACCAACCAAAGTGAACTAGCAAATTCAGCCAAAATCCAACAGCAGCAGAAGAGTTCCCTCATTAATGTAGCTTTTCATGGGTTTCCTGTGAAGTATTTTGGTGGCTATTTAAACAGAAGGGAGCCATGCCTAATTCCAAAATTTCTGTAAATCAGAAGATTGCATTTGACAACTTGGGTGTTTTCAGAGGTTATGCTGGAAAGCGTATAGCACCTTCCTGTAATTTTTGTTTTAACGGAAAAAGTAGTAACTTTTGAATTGGTTATGTATACTGAAAGGGAAAGCAAGGAAATCTTTGTTCTGTCGCAACAGAAGTTTATTTCCTAGAGACAGGGTTTGCACTCTATCTCAAGATTAGAACAGTAAGACGTTTCATTATAGTATAGCCTGAACTTTGACAGGAGTTGTTAAGCTCGAAATCTTGTCATATATTTTTATTTGTGTCCCTCTAGTGTGGAAAGACTTCAAACTTACTGGAACAGCTGGAAGATCATCAAGTAATTTCTCACATTAAACATCTGCAGGAAGATATTTATACGATGAAAACATCATCTAGCAGCATAATTAAAAACCAGGAAGAACTGCAGAAGAATTTCACAACTCTCTTTCATGCAGTTTCAAGCGCTGAACAGAATGCAGCCTCTGTAGCAAAAAACATAACTTTGATGATTGTGACAGTAAAAACTGACATAAGGCGTATTTCTGGCCTAGTCTCAGATATGACTGCGTTGACAGATTCTTTGCAAGCGCTGGAAGATAAAGTAGAAAATGGTGAGAAGAAGACAGTAAAAAATATAGGTGACCTGCTTACCAGCAGCATCGACCGAAGTACAAAACTACAAAGCTTGGCATCCAGTAACGCACGAAAAATTGAGCAGATTCGGACAGCATTGTCTGAGCTAAGGAGCGGTTTTAACAAGCACTCGGATCGACTTCTGAATCTCGAAGGTGACAGAGCCAAAGTTCTGAAGACGGTTACATTTGCAAATGATTTAAAACCCAAGATGTACAAACTTAAAAAGGATTTTGCCACCTTGGAGCCATTACTAAATGACCTAACGCTGAGAATAGGAAGATTAGTGGAGGATGTATTACGACGGGAGAAAGAAATGGCTTTACTGAATGAGAAACTGGCCAATCTAACGAGTTCAGGCTGAGATCAGAGATATGAAAGAGGAAATAACCCAGATTTCGGACATGAACTGATCACTGTGAAACATCACTGCCTGAAGGAAGAACAGTAGTATATGGGGACTGTTAACTCCATCACACATGGTACTAAGAAAGAGACAATATTTAAAGGCTTCACTTAGAAGCACACCGAAACTTAGGTGTCCTCTTCCTTTGAAGGGACAGAAAAGTGATGTTTTCAAGGGACAAGCTGTAATGTGAGCAAAACACGTCTTTGTGCATGTATTTCTTCCTGAAGAATTACAGGTGCTATATTTAATAAATTGCTTGGTTTGTACAATGAAAGTGTTAAGGCATAAAATGTTGTTCTTACCTTTAGAATTTGCTTTCATGGAGAAAGCAGGACCCAGGACCGACAGATCTTCAGCTTTCCTTTCCTGCTCCAAAGGAAGGAATAAAATTGTGGTTTCCAGAGAGGTAAACAAGTTACCCAAACTGCTGTAGCAATTTGTCTCAACACAGTCACTGTGATTTTTGTAAGCTATACCACCTTCCTCTGAAGTATTTAAATTTTAAACACAATGAAGCAACACCCAGAAATATTGCTGATGCCTTGCAGAAAGTTTGTCACACCTTTAGATGGAGTAACTTGTAAACAGTTTTCTGTGAGGCTTTAGAATTGTAAATTGTAATTAGTGCGCAGCACTGTTCCGTCTCTAAACCACAGAACTCTGTATGGGGACGATGCTTTGAAAGACCTACTAACCCTACTGATGGCTTTTTCCCAGTGTCACGGCATCTGTTCAGGAATCGTAACCATTCATTGGTTCTTAGCTGTAAGATATTATAGCGAGCTGCCGAACTAGCAGCAGGTATTGCAAATCTTCGCTTGCCCTTCAAGCACATACCTCAACTGTACTAAAAACCTAAGATTTTAGAGTTGCTTTGTAATTACAGTGGTCTAAGGACAGAGGCAAAACTTCCTCTGCAGTGGAAAAGATACTGCAGAGAATGATTCAGCTACTAACCTCTCCTCCTTGGTTCAGTACGGTCAGCAGTGGAGAAAGCATCAGCTCAGCAAAACTACCAACTCCTTACTTAGTTCATTTCTAGGGCATTCAACGATACTCTACAATTTTATTACATGATTGAGACATTCAGGTAATAATGAAAATTACAGTTATGCTACTTAGAACATACCATCCCATGCAGCCCAACCTGTAGTGATACCTTGGGACACCTTTGCTTTTAACTTAGTGTGCAAGTTTGGGACCGGCCAATCGTATTCCAGCCAGCAGCTCCCAAGCAGGAAAAAACCCCACGCACCAGCAACAGCATTAAGTGGTCAGTGCTGAAAAATGACACGAGCAAAGCAACCACAACATGTTACTTTTAGACACCAGAACATCAGCTCAGCCAACAAGTTGCTGGCAGCACCATCCTCCCTCAGCACTCAAGTTACAGAAATGGTATCCTGTAACAAAGGCCACGTCGCTACTAAGCTCAGCTACCCAAGGTACTCATCTTTGCTATAAAAAAGCAGGATGTTTATTGTTTTCACTGTGAACTACATAATTTCTATGTAGAGATGGAAATGAATTACAGCTCTTTGTATTATTACAGCCCATTTTTAAATGATATGTAACAAGCACTTCAGCAGGTATCGGCACGTTTGATCTGCAGTACAATCTGATACAAACTCAGGGTGTGAATGTAGTTATTCCAAATTCATATAGACAGTTTGCTTTAAACCAGAAAACTGATCTCAGCTCTAGTAATAGCAAGAACAGATGTTTTCTCCTTCGTAAAACAACATACACAAGCAGCATATACATAATCCATGTTTTACAAAGCACTTTTGGCTTTGGTGACTGGTCTGGTGTTCCTGAAGTTCCCCGTGGTCCAAACTGGAGCGCCCCTTTCCATACAGGGCTTCCCTTGCAATAAAGGCTCAAGTCCATCAAAAGCACCACCGCTCCCCTGCCCCATCTTCTTGACTTGTAAAAACGTGCCCCGCACCATGCTACAAAGCAATTAATAACAAAGTTGACCCTTTAAATGCATTTTACCCATAGAAGCTTATTCAACATTTCAGTGGGTGACCCATTAAGCAATAGTATTTTATGTGTTAAACCCCTTTATCCCAAGCATCCAAACAAGCCTACGGCTGAGTGTCCCTGAAGTCAGCAGCTGCAAGGCAATTCTCTCCCCCTCTCAGGTTTTCCACTGAAACACAACACTGGGAGTAGCACCGAGTGTACCTTCCCTGTCTCAGTTACAGAAGGGGAACACCTAGGTGCCCCTTGTAGTCTTATCTCAGATTTACCTTCACAAAATTACCTAAGCATCTTTAATAAGATAGTTTCAGGTCTACCCCTGAGCAATAAGAAAATAGATTTAAGACTGTTATCACCACACATAGTTAAAAAGGCTGCACAAAGGTGACTCCATTCTAGAGGAAAAATTGCGTGACTTTGCTCCACAGTGAAGGGCAAAAGAGTCTTAAGAAATTTAGCTTATTGTTGGATTACTTGACAATGTCTACCTCACTGCACGAGCCAAGTTCATCTCACTCACCTGCCTGCCTTAAAAGCTGACAGAAGCGCTTCACTTCCCCAGAGTTAGAAGGAACTTGCAATGCTTTCCAGCAAACAAGTCTACCATGTTAAAACACAGCTTTTAAGAAACACCGATACTCAGTACACAAGAGTAATACTGCTTTTTCTAACAATCTGAACTACATACAAAAGTTAACTTCAATGGCTGATTTAACATCAGTGGTCTCGCTACAAGATTGAGTCGTAGTCCATGCTCTTCTCCAAGGAAGCTCTTAGAAGCATTTAAATTAATTGATTAATCATTAATTTCAAAGCTTCCCACTCAAAACAGGTCACAAGATGTACATACTTTATCATACAATATATTTAGTTCAACACCAAAGTACTTGTACAAAGGTTTTATTTAGAACGGAATTTGGCTTTGCTGTATAATGCAGTTAGATACCAACCACTCTTAAGAATGCGTTAGGTATCACGGCAACAGAGAAATAGCGCAGTTTTAGATTTTACTCCACACCTTGAAAGGTGGCAATTCAAAATAAGGCTCAGCTTGTTTAGCAGAGAACCATTCAGAACCTTAGAAGTCAGAGTGTTTTCCCTGGGGATGAGCTCAACGCTTCTAATCATCATCCTGCTCAACACGGAAACATCAGGCTCCAGAAAAATGCAGCAGTCCGTATATTTATGCTACTCCAATGGCACCTCCTTTAATTGTCCTTTGGACTCTAAAGGACACAAGGGGAAGCAGCAGTGAAACATACGTGAATGCCAAGCCAAGTTCAACACATCACCTCACATGCTGAAAGGCAGCATATCCAAATGGTTTTGCACAAGAGACACATGCTCCAGCTCTTAACAAAGTCGTACTGGATACAGTGAACCCTTTACATACTATTAGGCATTTTCTGGATTTTTCTCAACGTGATTATGAACTGTGCGTTCTTCAACAGGCAAAATACAGAAGGTGGCATGCTCATCTTTCTGTCAAACACTGGAAAAAACAAATTCATTGCCTTAACAAAACATTGCACGTGTGACTCCCTGCATGCCTAAGAGCCTAGACTTTTTTCCTTAGTATCAAGTAAGGGGCAAAGAAACACAAACAAATATGGCTTCTTGCACTGCAAAGTGCATGGTTCAACCAGAAGTTAGCATTACAGTCACACTAATTCAGAAAACAAAACAAACTAGGGAAAAGCTGGCAAGGTTGTCAAACTCTACAGTAAGAGGCAAGCCATTTTTATTTTACTGTAAAGCACTATTAAGCTTTTAGTGGTCAGGTATCTTTGAGCCTCTTTAACATCAGCTTTTCTTTCATTAAGTAGCAGCTACTGTTTAATTCCACAGTACAACCAAAAGGACTGAATTCTTTGGTGTGGTTCAAAGCCAACAGAAGCAGAAATTAGTCAAGTAAGCACAGGTTAGTTATGTTGGGATGACCACCCAAAGCAGAAACGGCTCTATTGTGTATCAAGTTCCTTTCATCCCTGCGGAGAACACCGATACTATGAGCAGGATGCCCTACCAGACTGCAGTCTCAGTCATTCAGGAGTTCAGCTATTCAACAGTAACAGCTTATTACAGGCAAAACTAACAGTGGACTCAAAGTGCATAGAACTGCAGTTAGTTTCTGCAATTTAGCAAGGATTGGTTCGTAGCACTTCTCTGAAAACAGTGAAGGTCTATCTTTGCTATATGTTTTGCAATCTTCTAGTTCCTAAGGTGTAGAATAGGTTATTTTTTTTTAATTATTTGGGGGGATAGGGCAATACTTGAGGTATTTGCTGCTATGAAATGAAGCTTACATAAGCAGTAGTAAACAGACACTAAAGCACTCTGTTTCTCATTTATTTCAGGCAATGACAGTGGTAGAATTTAAACCCTCAAGTGGGATGAGGGCACAGCCAATAATGACATCATATATAGAGTTTGTTTTCTACATAGTCAAATATATAAAAGTTTCATGAAACTCATCACTGGGACAGCCAGCACAGTCAGTCCGTGAGTTGTCTACTCAGTTAGACCAAGCTTCTTCTTCAGAGATTCTGGCATTTCAGGTGGAGGTGGACGAGGAAGTCTGAAATAAACCTTCACCGAATCGTAGATGAACCACTGTAGTGCAGTCAGAGTACCGATCATAATGATACGGGCAAACAGACCTTTCCATACACCTGTAGACCAACACATAAAGCATGAGTAGCGTAAGAAGCCAGGAAAATAAGAAATCCTCCCCAAAACACATGAAACATTTGATCTAGAATACATGAAAGTAAGGATGTACCTTTGAATCCGAGTCTCATAAGAACCTGTGAGGCAGAACTGCCCTTTTCTTTGTTCAACACAGACACCACGGAGTCAGCAGGATGGGAAACAATAGCACAGAACACGCCAGCTGAAAGAATAATTTGACATTAGTTCCGTGGTGTTTTAGCTGTACCATTATTGTGTGCACTAAGTACAACCAACTGAAACCACACCTTCTAATAAATTGCACAGAACGTTACGACAAGCCTCTCAGTATCCTAAAAGGACAGCAGGTACATACTTTTAAAATGTGACATGGATATTAGAAAAACACCTCGGTTCTGCTCTTGCAGCACCTCTTCTGCTAAAACAAGACTCCTCCTGAATCTCTGGATATTGAAAACACCCTTTCCATCCAGGTTTTTCTCCCCTTCCTTCAACGTTCCTCAGCCTAGCAAAGACGTTTTTTTTTTCACTTCAATCAGCTGCAGTTTCTAAACCTGGACATTAACATTGGTAATACACAGGAACAATTAAGAGTATGATCCTACTACAGACCCATTTGCCACTTAGAGTTGAACATAGCTTTTTCGCCTGCACATTTTACAGTAGCAAGTAAATTCTCCCATTCTATCTACACCTATTTGATATTCAGAAAAGGCTTGCAGAGTTGCGGTAGAAGTGTAGGATGTAAAGATTCCTTACCAATGTAGCCTGCAACAAATGTGACTACCAGCTGTTCTCCTTTTGTACATTCACTTCGTGGCTTGGGAACGACGTACTTGTAGAGAGCTTCAACAGTACGTTCAAAGCAGGCAAATTTCATCATTGTGTATGGAATCTGTCTCATCCATAATGGAGCAACACCTTTATAGAAACTTCACCAGAGAAGAGACAAACTCAGTTTCATTTTCTCCAGTATTTGAGGTACATTTCTAACTTTCAAAAAAACGAGTTAGCTTATTTGTTGCTATCAGGAATACAATTTTGAAATACTGACACTGTAAGACTTAAGTCTACAGAACACAAGTTTTATTAGTTCCCAAGTACTTAAAACAGCAACACCAGTTAGAATTTACTCGATCCTTACGCTGCACAGCTGTTTTTGTAGTCACTTCCCAGATCACAACGCACTGCAGTAATCCAGTACTGATACTACAAGTGCAGAAGGCTCATGTCTGCATACCAGCCAAGTCCCGATAGCGATAAATGACTTGTATATTTACAGCCACTTCTATCAGAACAGAAAGCTAACATGCAGTTATATTACTCTTACATGCCAATGACTCAAGCATCTTTGACTGTACAACCAAAAAGTTGCCGAATATCTCTGACTGGAACTGCTGGAAACAGAAGTTACCCAGCAGAACTCAGCACAAAGACACTCACAAAGATGGATCTAAGGAGCATGTGGAATTAACAGCCAGGTCAGTACAGATTCCCTGAAGTATGTGAAGTTCTTATCTTGAAATAACAAAACCCAGAAGTATTATAAGCTAAAGCTATAATTAGTTTTAGCAACAGTCTCTCATTAGGAAAAATACTCAACATCAAGAACCTGAATAAAAATAAAGGAATACTTACGCCCAGATGCCTTCTTCTCCAAACATTTTAGGTACAGCCTGCCGCAGAGTGTTAGCATATCCAGGCTGTGTCTGAATACGAACTTTAGCAGCTTCCATTGGAGCCAGAGCAATGTCAGCAAAAAACTCCGCACTGGCAGATGCGGCTAAATATAGCGAAGTACGCCACAAATAGGCATTTTCCTGTAGTGAATTTAAACACACATTTTTATTAATTAATAATGCTTTTGGGATTACTCTGCATTACTAATACCATTATGTTGCAGACATGCAGCCTCATGTAAACCACTCAAGGCTTACCTCTCCCAGCATGTTGCCGTAGAGGATTTTGAAAACTTCATAGAAACCGAATTTACAGAGCCCCTGCATGGAATATCCAATGAAGGTTGGAGCCCATCCCTTCGCCAAGCCACGAACACCATCTTCTTTGACCGTCACTGAAAATCCATTGAAGATGCTCTTGTATTTTTGTGGATCAACCTAAACAGAATAGGCAGTTACTTGCTTGAAATAGGTTACTATTTCCCTTCTCACACCCCCATCCAAAATACAGAATTCTGAAATTCCTCAGACAGCTGACTTCCTAAGGTTCCCTGGACTGATGATGTATTCACAAGGTTACACTTACGTAACCATCATGGTTACTTGCTAGTCTCAAATCCTAACATTTTTAACACCCAGTATGTTCCTCAATACTCAGGAACCACCAAACTGCCTAAATTCTGCTTTACGTTTATTCTCCAAATCAACCGTACAACTTTCAGTATCAAAAAGACTTTCTGAAATCACTACACCGTCAGTCGTATATTTGTATAATTATGTTCAGATCGGATTCTTTAAAAATTTGACAGCTTCTGTCAGCAATCTCATCCACTCTACACGTCACACCTATGGACACTCAAGTGTTGCCACAAACTAAACCTCATGATCCACCTGATTCTTAATCGGAAATGGGTTTTTGTCCACTGACAGTCTGATCTCTCCACACAGTCAGACTAAGACAGATGGAGCAAAGCAGACCAGAGAAGACTTGAATTTCTACACTTGTATTTTGACTTCAGAGTAAAAGCTGCGTACAAAATATTTTCTGCACACAAAATATCAGAAATTAAAAAAAAAAAATCTAATAGTTTTGCTTTATGTGAAAGAAAACCATTTAACAGAAATTCTTCAACAGGTAATTCTGACAGATTTTAAGTCACATCACAGTTACTTTTTATATTTGACAGCATCCAACATTTCCTCAGAGGGATAAGAAGGAAGATATCAGATCAGAAGTCAACCAAAGCTTTCAGAAAGAGCTATGGGACATGCATGCCAGCCTGCAGTGACTGATATTTTGTCTTGGAGTTTAGCAACAACCTACTTGAGAACTAATTCATCTAAACACGTAAATTTTAAACTTCATATTTCAGAAAATTGGCTATTTAATTGGGTACTATAAAATGAGGTTATGTACATGTTAGAACCCTGCCAAATTATCATCCACATGAAAGGTGACCTCTCCTTAAAGAGATGAGTGGGCAGGCAACAGGTTTCTTCCTGGAGAATCTAGGAAGGATTAGTAACATATGCTCTGTAATGGATCTGCGAAGAGATAAATGCTGACAGGTTTTACAAGGTCACACCAGGAATCCACATGGAACCCTCCTCTTGCACCTTCCTCTAAGTGCTGGAGAAGGAAGGGGAAGTATCACCACCCTGACCATGTCAGAAGCCCAGGACTAGTAACCCAAGCCAAACATACCTACCAAGTGGCTGAAGCCTGGGAAGTGCTCGCAGCTGTATATGCAGCATTGCAGAGCTGCTCTCGGGCCTTCTGCCCATGAACCCAATTTGCAGTCAGATTAAGAACTGTCTGAGGTGCCACATCCTCTTTTACCCATGATCAATCTCCTTTCTCAGGAAACTCAAACTTAGGCATGAGTAGTCAAGCTACCGTCTTGAAGTCCTTCATAGAAGGGTGCACCTGTGCTACGTTTTCAGAAATAAAACACATCCTCAGCTACAGCTACTCCCTATCGGTCGAAACATGGAATTCCTATACCGTTAGCCTGGTCTCAATGCAGATTTTGTAGAAAGCAGCATGTTGTTCTCATTCAATGCACCCTTTGTTTGTCCAATACGTTACAGAATTACTAACTTGGGATCAGACTTTCAGGTATTCTCAAGTGTGTGAAAAAGCCTTCTGTAAAGAAAGCTAAATAAAGGCCTTCCAGAAGAACACAATTTTAAAGAATATCACATGCAGTACTCCTAGTGTGACCAGGAGGTCTGACTAATTCATTGATTCCTCCCAGTACCTGGAATACTGAATTCAGGTCTAGGGCCCCCAACACAAGGACATGGACCAGTTGGAGCGAGTCCAGAGGAGGCCACGAAGATGCTCCGAGGGCTGGAGCATCTCTGCTATGGGGACAGGCTGAGAGAGTGGGGCTTGTGCAGCCTGGAGAAGAGAAGGCTCCGGGGAGACCTTATAGCACCTTCCAGTGCCTGAAGGGGGCCAACAAGGAAGCTGGGGGGGGGGGGGGGGGGGGACGACAGGACACGGACACACGACTTTTTACAAGGGCCTGTAGTGACAGGACAAGGGCAATGGACTTAAATTGAAAGAGGGGAGATTTATATTGGATATCAGGAAAGAATTCTTCACAGAGAAGGTGGTGAGGCACTGGCACAGGTTGCCCAGAGAAGCTGTGGGTGCCCCATCCCTGGGAGTGTTCAAGGCCAGGCTGGATGAGGCTTGGAGCAACCTGCCCTAGTGGAGGGTGTCCCTGCCCACGGCAGGGGGTTGGGACTGGATGACCTTTAAGGTCCCTTCCAACCCAAACCATTCTGTGATTTCTACTTTCAGGAGTTTTATCTTTACAAAATCGCCACTTATAGTGTCAGCCTATAGGAAAGCCATTAACTACTCTATTTCCAGAAATTTAGAAGCATGCTTTAACTCACTTAATTCCTGAAGCACAGATCTGCCTGAACAAATCCAATAGTACGTTTTTATTCATGGCTGTTCACTAGATGATTTCATGCTGAAGCTGGTATCGCAAATTAAGTGCAGTGTGACAAGACTCCTTTCCGTTCAATCAAGAACCACAAGCACCGATAGCCTTACCAACACCATTTCAACTTTTACTCGTTCTAATCAAAGTGGCATTGCTAGAAAGTACCCAATCCATATGCCATGCAGTGATACCCACAGTGTTAATGGAACAAGCTAAACATGCATGTCAGTCCAGGCTAAAAACCACTGATCTTCAAAACGTCGAAGGTACTTATTTCCTTCCTCCAAAAGCACATGAATAGTGCTAGACAGCCTACCAGCCAGCCAAGAATAACACTCTGGTGGGTGCCTCTTAGCAAATATAGTCAGTTAAATGCACCTTAAACATACTCAAAAATAACTCATCCCCATTATCTCAAATGCCTCTGCTTCTCTTGAAAGTGGTATTTAGCCAGTCTCAGTGCGGTAGACTTGCTAACTTAGCATTCCAGTGCGCTCACTTCCTGTCATCCAGGAAAGACTGCATCCCTGCTGTAAACTCTCCATAGGCTGGCTACACAGAGAAAAAGTTTAAGAAGTGTTTAAGTTAATACAAACCTGCATACGACATTTCACTAAATCCAGAGGTACAACAGCAGTGTGTGTCAGGCCACAACTTAGGACCCCACCAACGCCACAGAGAGCATAAAACTTGAGCGAGCCATATTCACAACTGTATTCTGCAGCAAAACATAAAGACACACCATGCTTTTACATAAACTCCATGCATTGTTGGACAACGATGTCCAGGGGATACTTTATGCCTCCAATTCATTAGTAGATTAACTGTACCACGATACACATGCTTTGTCAATGTCACCACATACCAACACATGCAGAACAAACCTGTATTCTGCATTTAACCAGGTCTAAAGGAACCAGTGCTGTATGTGTTGTTCCACAGCTAATAATCCCACCAAGGCCACAAAGCATAAAGAATCTGCCCGAGCCATATGCACAGCTGTATTCTAGTTAATTGAAAGAAAAAAATGACATACATATGATCAATCATAAGTAAAAAAGTAACAAAGATCAGAAGTGAAAAAATTGACTGAGTGCTACCTTCTGCAATGTATTAAACTGATAAAATTTCCCATGCTGTATTATTCAACTCTAGTGCTATACCCAAAAATAATTCCCTTGCTTTAAACGAGCACCTTCTGGACAGACAAGATTTGATTATAGGCCTTCCAAATTGAGTTTGTTCCTCTAAAAACACAAAGCAATGACAGACAGTCACGTTTTAGCTCACAGGACACGTAAAACACAGAAATGAATCCCAGAAGCTGCTAATTGAAATTATGACTCAGAGCTGCAACTTCCAACATTTTTTTCTATCACGGAATTAAGCAAGAAGAGTGTTTCTCTAGTACTCTGGAGACAAATCTTTGGTTAAGTATTCTGTGATAGTACCATACAGATCTACAAGATCAGCAATAGATTTTTTTTTTTTTATACAGATATATTTTCAGGAATTTTTCAGATTCTTTACACCAGTATTTTTTTAAATTTTCTTTCAAATACAGACCACCAGATTTATACAGCTTGTTTAATGAAACTGCAGACTTTTATTAATTTAATCATCACATTCAAAGTCTGTTAAAGAATCTTTCAGCTCACATTTAATCAAGGGATATTTCATTTGCACTGTTCCATGCAGTACTGTGTATAAAACCATCCAGTCTTCAAAGAGCAAGTTATTAATTTTCACAAATTCCAACAGAGCTAAGTTACTGCAGCTGAAAAGCAAGAATCATTTCCCTCTTCCAGTGTTGAAGAAGGTACAGAGGGTATGACTATGTGCAACCAGAAAACACAAGCTCACAATTAACAGTACGAAATAAGTGTAAGCTAACAGCACAGTTGTGCTACTATGCTTAGCATTTTAAAGATATGATAAGTATGAGCAAAAGTGAAATAATATTTAATAAGCATATAGAAAACAATACACTAGGTAGAAAATATTTCTCAGAGTAGAGAGAGATAATCTAGGTTCTTCTGCTATTAGATCTAGCAGTGTTACTCCACTATAATGGAATATACACTAAAGTGTTATATCAACTTAGGTTTTTACTGTCTTTTGATTGCAATTAGTGCTTTTCTGGAGCTGGTTCTTGCTTTCTTATTCAGAGATTGTTTGTCCTTTCTTTTCGCTTCTGAAAGGAATTCCTTGATGAACATCAACAAAAAATTACCATTACATTCAACAGCATCTACAGAGCACCAGTTAACACTAGCAAGCTTATTTAGCTCATAATTTCACTACCATAAGGGAACGTTTCCCCCAGAATGTTCCAGATCTGGCATTGCATTTTACATTCACATTTCTCATCTTACTCTTCAGAGTTAATCACCAAGACAATTAAAAAGGTGTTTTTTCTTTATTCTAAAGCTCTGCCTAGCTGCATCTTTGGCCTGCAGCACAGCAGTAGCTACCACTGCCCAAATATCACAACTGTTTGTTCACGCTCACTTTTTCACAAAAATTTACTGCATTAGAAGTCATACTCCCCAACTGACAGACGTTTGCAGAAACCACCGAATAGTAGAGCTTTACGTATCTCCTTTATTACAATTCAGACTGACCTGGCGGCTAGATGCTCATTATCAGTAATTAAGAAAAGCAAGGCAGTATCAATTAGCCTTGGGCTCTTTACAGATACCTAAGTTCATAATTGTACAGCAGGAGTAGGAAAAAAAGACATAGCAGATCCCAGACTTTTTATTGCAGAAGTAGTCAAATTTCCTAGAAACTATTGCCTGAAAAGAAAACCAGGTAAACATGTAGTACACAGGGCAAGAAAGTTACTCTAATGTACCTAGACACTGACTTAAGACAAACACCCTGAAGCCACTCAAACATAAATACACAGCACAAAACTACATCTACAACTATTTCATTTCTTTCCTCGCAACCTGACACATGAACAAGGACAAATTCCAAGCGCTGATCATAAAACACTTTGTCTCTGAGCTGTGTTATGGTTAATGCCCTGACCTGACCTCAAAAGGTCTTGTGGTTTGTACTGACTTTGTGTGACCTTGCACAAGCTCCTCAGATATCTTCTGCAACATGTTACTCTCCCAACACAAAGGCCAAAGAACCAACTGGTACGTGAAGTAACGAATGTAGCAGAAAAGACTACAAAGACTCTGGTCAACTTGACTGCAAGGGCCTAGAAACAGGATGAAGATTAAACATAATGCTTTTAAGAAAGAAGCACACCTACGGAATATATTTAGCGTACCAAAGGGCGATTTAGGGCTTTAGTTAGCTAGCAACAAGATTACTACATTGAAGGACAGAAGTACTTTCTTGGAAACTTAATAAAATCCAACACCCAGTTTTGTCTCTCTCACATGACATGAATATTCATGCAAGAGCACTAAAAATAATCATAGTACTTCCGAATACGTATCTTGCTGAAAGCACTTTTGGTTGTTTTTTTTTAAATAAAGGCAGAGAGATGATTTAAGTTATTAACAGGCCAAAATAATTAGAATTTTAACATCTACCTCCACTATTAGGAGTGACACCAAGGTCAGACCTTTGGAAGTCATAACCATGATCAGCAGGAAGCCCTTGCACCTAGATCCAAAATGCATCACTGCATCTTAGCAGAGCTACCTGGTGTATGCCCCACAGCTACAAAGGAGAGAAGAAAAACAGAGGAAAAAACCCACAAGATCCAGATATCCACGTGTGAATAAACCGAAAGGGGCGGGGGGAGAGGGGACGAAATTCAAAAAGAAGAGGGACTTTCAAATCCATCCCGACTCGCATGCTGCTCTTCGCCACGGCAGAAATAAGCACGGGTCTACAGTCCTCGAGGCTGCAGGCCCAGCGGAGCCAGAAAAGCACTCTCTTCTCCCCAGGGCAGACTCCACCGGGGGTCTCCGTGATTTCCCTGAGCTAGAACCTTCCCGTGTCCTTTCCCGGTAACACCGGATCCCTGCGGCCACTCAGCACACAGGGCCCGGGTAGCGGAAGAGGCTGCCAACGCCTCCCCCGCCCGTGCCCTTCCTCGTCCTCCAAGCGCGCGCGTAGGCCCAGCGCCGTCTCCCCCCGGGCCCGGCCGAGCCCCGCTGCGCGCCACCCCTCCCCTCCCCTCCCCTCCGCCACCCCGACGGGCTCGGGCCCGCGCAGACGGGGGCAGCGCGGGCACCGGCGGCGCCTCCGCCGCGACCCTCCTTCCCGCGCTCACCTTCAGCGGCGGATGCGGCCGCCAAGCTCCGCCGCGTGGCAGGCGCCTCCGCTGGCTCCGCGCGCTTCCTCACCCCGTCCGGGATCAGCTGGAAGTGCGGCGCGTAGAAGGGGTTGAGCCGGGCGAGCGGCGCGATGGACGAGAACATGGCGACCTGAGGCGGGCGAGAAGAGCAGAGCGGCGTGGGACGGGGAGGCCCCGCCGAGGGCCCGGCCGGACGGCCCAGCTCCCGCGAGGCGACCCGTCCTCCCCGGGGCGAGCAGCGGGCCCCGCCGGGCGGGTACCCCCGCGCCGCCCCGGCTCACCTCCCAAGATGGCGGCAGCTCGGCGCAGAGGCTGACCGCGGGCCGGCTCAGGCACTTTGTCCTTCGCCGCCGCAAGAGGCGGAGCCGCAGCCCAACAAGCTGCGGGGCGATTGGCCGAGGCGCTCTGCCAACCGGCGCTATCACGCGCGCGCAGCCGAGGCCCAACGCCCTTCCCCTCACGCCTGCGCACGCGCGCCCCCGCGCTGGGAGAGTGGGCGGGCACCGCCCGGGCCCGCGCCGCGAGGCGGGGACTCGGCTACCGGAGCCCCCGGGCAGGGGCCTAGCGCGAGTGCGTTGTCTGCGTCCGGCGGCTCACGGCCCGGTCGCCGGCTGCCCTTGCCCTCGCAGAGGTCAGGCCGGGGCTGCAGCCGCGGCAAGGCCAGAGAAAGGCGGCGAGGCCTGGCCGAAGGCCCGCTGGCAGGGAGCCGCTGCTTCGTGGGTAGCCAGGGGTGGATCAGGGCACAGCGCGCCTGAGCTGCGGCTCCTTCCTTCGTACCACCGTCTCTCTGCGCTGTCCACAGCCTTCAGGCAGCTGTTAAGCGCAGGACAACGGCAGCCCAGACGCGCTGGCCAGCCCCTGCTCCGCACGCACCTTACCCCTGCGGCAGTAGCCTGCTTCCAGCGGCAGCAGGCTAGCCTCGATTCACGCTCGGCAGCAGTTGTATTTTGAATCGCACCTGGGTTTTGATATTAAAAACGACCTTAGTAGCGCCCTGAACACCAGTTCCGGCAGCTAGCATCTAGTAATACTCCCTAACGGCAGTCTGGTAGCAGAAGGTGCACCCCTCGCCAGGCTCCCGCTGCAGCATGGTTCAAGACCAACCGTGCTGGCTGCAGCCTCTACAGCTGCGTTTCACCTTTGAAGGGCAAGCTTGCACTGCACCGTGACACGGCCCTGCTACACCCACTGCAGCATGCAGAAGAATTGCTCGTTTGTTAAAAGTAGAATGTCATTTAACACAGCACCCATGGCCTTAACTGCCTTACACTGGGCTTTTTCCAGTAACTGGGTGATTTCACTCATTTTACTGGATTTGCCTAGTACAAAACTGGCACAGCACAGTTTAGCTTCCAGTTACTCAACAGGCCAGAACTTTTCAACATCGCAACCATATCCCTTCTGTTAGAGTGCTCTGTAACACCCTAAGCACAGACAGCAGAGGCACATACTTAATAACCCAGCTGTGACTTCTGGGCATGGAGCCACAGTGCCACTGACAATGCACCTGCGGAGCAGCACTGAAGAGCCACCCCTTCAGGCAGCTCAGCAGCTCCTATCCCACTTCCCCAGACCACCACCTGCTGCACCAACCTTGGGATGTGGGTCTACTTGCTGTATTTCACAACAAAGTTGAACCAGGCAGACTCATCCACAGGCAAAAATGACATGTCAATGACACATGCTAACAGCACTGTCACAGAAATCTAGGTTGGCAGAGTCCCTCTTGGGTAAACCTGACTCTACTGCCGTAGGACAAGGTCAGCCGAAACCTACATTCTTTAAATACTTCCACAGCCTGAAGTGCTGTTCACTGCCACTGGTGGTCATGAAGACAGGCCAGAACTGTTCATTTTGCCATTACTTGTTCTGCTCTACCCACTCGCATCTAAACAGTTGTTGGTAGGAATGTTTTACCTAAAAGCCAAACACCGATACTTGTTTTTAGTTAGCCAATAACCTCTAAACATGACTGGACTTGAGCTCTTACCTTGAACTTATATATAAATTATTGCAACTCTTACAGACTCTTCTGATTTTTAACACACAGAAAACCTCTGCTCCTTACAATTATGAAGGATGAACATGTGACTATATATACACATCTAATGGCAATTTGTGTGCACAACCCTTAGGAGTTACAGCCTGTAGAACAATCTGTTTCTTTGGGTTCAGCTGACAATTAACTTCTAACAGCTGTACTATTAACCTCTCTAACATAACCCCATGAAAATACAGGGATAATGCATGTTCCTGCTGAATGCGTATCATTTTACATAGAAAGTCTCTTCAACTTTTCCCAGCTGTGGAAGAATAGCCATAGCCTGTAATTCAAACCATCTAGATTAATCTGAGTTCTGACACACGCTGAAGGTATTAATGCATGAGGACTTGAAAGACATTACCTTTTGGTGTCCACCTCTGTCAGATTCACAGCAAAAAGTTACTGTAAAGTAAATCCATCTTTTTAATCAGTAGCTTTTCAAATTTTGGGAGTTTAGGAAATGTCAGTTTGGCAACTCTGAAGTTTTTCGTAACTGCATCTCTTCTGTTACTAACACCCACTGCACATCCCCACACCCCAAGCAGCACACAGTCAAGAAATTGTAGACTAGTTCCTGTCTTACAGTACCTTTCCACAGTTCTAATGTTTTGAAGCCAGTAAGCAAAATCAAAGCTCTTACAAGCTTGTTCTCCAGGTGACTGTTTTCTAAAATATACAATGAGATAGTGAAACAACCATCCCCACCTTTGATAATCGGGTTAGCACAAGTAGCATATGCTCCAGTTGAAAGCATCTCCTTTACATTCTGATTCATTGTATCAATGCCAGAACTACCAGAAGATGGTTCTACACGATCAGTAACAGATTAAGCTGTAAGTAGGTTTCACAGACCAAGAGAAGCCTTAACACTGGAGCATCTCCTTCCACAGGAACCAAACTAGCCAGGTTGAATGACAGCAGTCACATCCTTTAAACACAGGAAGTAGTGAAACCTCTCCTATTCTTTACTAGTCACTGCCATAAGTGTCCTCTGATCTTTCCTCATTCTCAATTCACTCCAGACACTACTTGTTTTTCCTTCATAAAAATGTCACATTCTTTCCTAAATCAAGAAGGCAATGCAGATACACTTCTTACCCACTAACTACCAATGCTGACAAAGAATATCGAAGTGAGGTGGGACAGAAAACGTGAGGAATTATTCTTTTAGTTATCAATACATACATTCTACTTATAAGCACATATGCCACCTTAGAACTATTTCAGAAGTTCAATTACCCTGTAGATCCTATGCTGTATGAACACACACACTTAAATCTGATGTAGCTTGCTGTTGCATTGCTGCAAAGCAGCCTGTGTATACTCCCTGAGGAAAAAGAAAAGCAGGTGTCACACGAAAGTTTTAGACAGACATAGGTAGATTTACCAGACAGACAGTAAAAGATGTATTAACAGACAATGAAAGGTATGCTGGAATGCCTAAGTTTGTGAACACAAGATATAAAATCATACATCCCAACTCACCCCATATCTATTTTGATCGGATAGTTAAGGCTTTTCAGCCCTATGTGCAGCTTCAGCCATATCAAAGCAAGCTGATACACCGTGCACGAGACATGCTGCATAATTTTACCAGCTTCATTTACAGTATATTTTTTTTTTCTGCTGACAAGTCTGCTTTCAGAGACCTCTTATTTAAAGGCATTCTTTTTGCACTCAGCTTTTCTGATGTAACTCTGCACAAACTAGTTAACACTTTTCAAAAAAGATATTTTGTCCACAGAACCACCTGAGAAGGTAATTTGCAGGAACTGTGGATTTTACTACCGTGAAGATTTTTGCCAGTTGTGCCACAAGCCAACACACACATAGATCAAGCCTGGGAGGAGCCTGAAAGCATTCTATAGTGCAGTACTGAGCATACCACTAGCCAAGTGAATTTAAAGAAGAAAAAGATCCTTACACTGTTTCCTACTTAAATACAAATCAAGGTTCAAAACACACAATTTAAATTTAAGATTCTCCTTGGGTCTCAGATGCCAGGTAAGCTCTCACAGCCTTACCCTGGATCAGGTGCTGTAAAAATAAGTCTCAACACTGGAAGTGATATCCTCTATTGATTCGCAGCCCGATACCAGACACCCAGAATTCCGTTCATGTTAAAAGATTAGCATACAATTTAAAGGGAAATCGCAAGCTCCGTGTTAGAAAGCTTTAATTCAGACAAGCAAATCAAGATCTGCCACGTTTTCAGCACACCATTCTATGCAGCATGACTAATCACAAGAAAAAACCCATCAAACCCAACCACCACTGTCATGCCTATTAATTTATGCAGACCTTTTCCCTAACCTTTTGTAGCCCTTACCCTACAAGGGACTCATGCAATATTTACTATGTCAGAACAACTAATTTTTGCAACTAGAATTTGGATGCCAATACCAGGTCCATAAAATTGCTCAATCTTGTGACTCGTTCTGAAAGTTGAACCTGGCTCTGTCTAGAAGCCAAGATAAAAATAATCTTTTGTTCCACTAGTTTAAGAAAAAAGCAACACTAGTTCCTATTGCTTCAGCACTTTGATGCAAAGACTACAGTACACTCCAGTGTAACCTACAGGGCAGTATTTAGAAAGCTTCAAGCACATGCAACTAGTAAGCTGGCAGCACTATTACTACATGTATTACTGTCAGAATAATGTGAATAGCTTTAGGAATGCTGGTAAATCCATAATCGGGGCTGGGGGAAGAAAGAAGCAAGGAAATAAAGAAGGAAGAGATTACTTTCAGGGCTCTCTCACCATTAAATGCCTCAAGTATAAGCAGCTCATTCATAAGATGCATTGTCTTCCAACTACAACTGAGCTACATGTAGGTTACTTTGAGGACTTAGATAGAAAAGGTTTTACCTTCTGTGAAGGAACACTGAAGTTGAAAGTTTTCTTTTGGAGATTCTCCAAAACAGTGCATAAATGAAAGAATGATGACATTTAATTGCATTGCAGTTCAGTTTGGGGTTTGTTTTTATGCTGCTAATAGTATTCCTGAAGGTCAAGTGAAAGTATTTCATGTAACTAGAAGAGAAAGATATATTTCACATTAAAGCATATACCACAGTGAAAAAGCAATTCCTTAAGCATTGAAAAGCAAATCAAGATGAGCTCCTCTCCCCATCCCAATTAAAGGCCTAACGTAGACTTAGAGGATCATGATGCAGAACTATTATTATAGTGCAAGTATGATGAATATTCATCCCACCAAGTGTTGACATGAACTGCTCTGGTTTTACCATCAGATTTTTTAACACTGACTGTAGCAGCACAAAATGACAACACTGATACATCAGTTGCCTTGCTGCTCTTCAGCAATACCTTTATTTTGATAAGGAAAATCCACACACATTAAAATCATTTTTATTTTTCTGCATTTTGACACCAAAAGTGAATGTCCTATGTTACAACTTTCTATAGAATGGACATAAGTTTAGCTATTTGGATTACTCAAAAAAGCAGATTTAAAGGAAAAAAACATTAATCTTAACAGAAAAACACTATACTTTGCTACAAATTACCATGTTTGTCCCAAAGTTCACAGAAAGTAAAGCTTCCCCAAAGCTATAGTCTACACAATAACTGTACCTAGCGTAAAAACATACTATTAACTAATGTTCTCAGCTTTTCATAAGTAGCACTTTAAGTAGTATGATTTATTGCGGTTTTGTACCAAGCAATAAGACTGAACATCTGTATGCTGCAGATTTAAGCACACCAAAATGTATACATTCACTTTTAAAAAATTGTTGCTTATCACTCTTTATTGGTAGTAGTGAAGTCAGGTTCCTGCTCGACTAGGTTACACAATATAGAGCGTTTCAGCATGCTTCCACTGAGAAAAATATTCAGATGCATGAAAGTAGTAAATCTCACCTCAGAAGATGAAACTGTAGCAGAAAATGCAGCAATGCCCTCTTCATACAAGAATAAAACTTCATATGGAATTTTCAATGCTTTTGAGAATACTTCTCTACATGAATATTCAAAGATAATCACTTAAAGTTGTATTGAAAGACCTCACTTTTAAAAAAAAAAAAGACAACTTCTAAAGTTGGAATTTAGACTAATTCTCGTAACCTTGACCCAAAAAAGTATTTTAGTAGCAAATTATATTGATGCTGTTTTTATTTTCCACATGTATTACTAATAAATAAGTTCCTCTAAGACGACTCTTGCCAATTAGACTTGTATTCAGCCCCTACAACACTGTAAGTACTAAAATGAAGGGATACATTTAAATGATGTTATGCTTGAACAGTTACTAATATGATACTAAGACTTTTACAGAAATGCAAACAGGTTTACAGTTACATTTACTAAAAAGTTACAGTAATCTACAGAAAAGGCAGTTGTACTCTCCCTACATCCTATGAGATCACACTCAGTTACATTGTTACTGAAAAAAATGCATACAAAAATGCATTTCCTTTTATCACCTGTGTTAAAATCCTCCTCAGTAATCTAGAGAGACAAAAGTACAACTTCTTTTCTGTACAAAGGAAAAGCTTTAAAACACAGCTTCACATTTTACTACATTTTTGCCCTTCTCAACTTCCAAGTCCTTGCAAAAACAAATATACAGTTTCTCAAAAATGAATTTAAAGGATGTCCACATTAAAAAAATAAAGCCTAGAAAAAGTTCAAAGCTCTAAAAAAATGTTACTCCTATGGCAAAGTGATCTTCTACTAGTCCAAAGTCCAGGAAGTTACCGATGTCCATTTAATATTATCCTGATTCATTTATCCAATTTATCAGGTTCCAATCACATTGTAAGAAGTCCTTGAGCCGATGAGAGGGCAGAAGAGTTCTCTACAATTAAAAACAGGAGATCAAATCAGGTGTGCCTTTTGGAAAGATACTCATTTGGCATTGTCCTGAAAGATAGCATATTTAGAGAAAGGATTTCCTTGATTAGTTTCCATAGACTGATAAACCAAACCCAAGAAGACCAAAACAGCAACAAAGAGAAGAATTTTCATCCACAGGGGAACGGAGCGTTCTTTTTTTATTGGTGGTTTCTCCAACTTGGTGTCAGTTGAGGTACCATATTTTGGAGCATACTTGGAGAAACTTTCCTCCATTCTGAAGTCACTGTGCTCTATAGGCCGGCTAGCAGCTCCTTTGATTGGTCTACGGCAGCTAGCACTGTTAATTTAAAAAAAAAAAAATTGCATATTTAAAAGAGCAATCTAAGGTATGCAGGAAAATTTTATTGTAATTAAAGAACTAAAAATTACTTCCAGTGAATGCAGTACCTGAAATACCTGCCTCAAACTCTATCATTACTACTTTTAAAGTTAATCAGTGTTCAAACAAACACCCCTTAAAAGAACCCACCACACTTCAAATCCCACTTTATTTCACCCTATCCACATAATCAATGGATCATAACTGGCAGTAAAACTCTAGAAAGCGTTCCTCTCTTTTTGCATCTTTAATGATCGCTTACGCAGCCCCACTGGGATTTCTAAACCTAAGATTGCCCCTGGCCATTAAAATATCTACTGATGGCTAAGCCAATACATAGAGCCAGAAGGCAAAGCAGCAATGGTTAAGAAACCCACATACATTGCCAAGACCTTATATACGAGGGGTACACATGCATGATTTTTTATTTTTAAAAGGTGTCATAGATTTAACTAGACCGACAGACCTCAAAACGAGAGCAAAACTGAGTGGTGAGCAGATACACCACAGTAATAGTAACTGGTACCATGCGTTCTCCTTATGCTAAGACTTTAAGCAATTGCAGTTTAAATTGAAGCTATAATTAACATGTTGGAAACAGGAGCTGATTTCACATCTTAACACAGGGAAACTTTTTCTCACATTCTCTAAACACGACAAAGTTTTGTGAATTGCTTCATTATCCAGAGGGTTGCTTTTCATTTTTGTTTAAATATATGGTTGCAAAGAAAAATTTAATAGTCTTTCCCAGATGCCACCCTTATTCATGCTACAAGTAATCTTTGACTACAACAGGACTGCTACTTAAAGGAAAAAATAGGGTACTAGAAAATTCTTTTTGCCTTTCAAACACAAAGCTCAAATCTATGCTGGGAGATATTCCCTTAATTTAAAAGCAGGCCTAAAGCAGTTCTATCTAACCAAACACTTCAATATTATGACCCATTACCACTGAGAAGCCCTTTCCAGAAGTTCCAATAATAATTCTTACTGTACTAAGAATTTCCTTGGAAATTTACCAGTATAATCAAAAAGACACTTCTCAGCTTAAACAGGCTTACAAAAACTGATAAACAAACACCCATAAACCTTAGAATTACCTAATTCCTGTAGGCGTTGATACTTCATAAGGGAACATTTCCTTAAGAATATCCCTTTCAACCCTTTGTTCTTCTGTGGGAGTTCTCTCCAGCACCTAGGAAACAAAAAACAGTTACAGGCCCAACAGACTGCAAACCAAAAAAAGCTCCTGCATGGCTACCTCAGAGACCACAACCATGTGCAACTTGTAAGAATGAGTCACCCAGTGACATTCAAGAAGTTTACATCTTGGGGTTTAAGTTAGTTGAACCTTTGTAAGTGGCAGCTGTCTGGTCACTTTTGGTATCTCAAAGCATTCAGTGCTCTCCTCAGTTTCCTTTAAGATAAAGAATATGTTGTATAAATACAACACATCTGCCAGCCAATGATGCAGATGATCAAAGAAACTTAAGCATCACCTCTATCATGGCTGTGTTGAGCAGATCACAGGACTGGTTGTAGTTAACATGATTAAAAAAGCACTGATGTGGGCAATCTGTCTCTTCTTGCTGTAATAAACAATGCCACAGTACAGTAAAATACTTACTGAAAAAAAACCCCACATATGCAGTTTGAAATAGAACATCAAGTTTTCCCACAACCTTCTATTTGACAACTAAGTCTACATTCCAGGCACATTATAAACAAATAAAGCAGCCAATTCCATAAACCTCAGACCCCTTGGTAGAACAGGCTCCACAAGTGTTAATACAAGTTTATCTACAGTAACTCTACAAAACAATGAACTCCACTTAAATTCAGCCAAGAATTATCTTGTGATATAAAATTCCACAATACTGCAGTACTACATAAATACAATTACATATACCTGCAAGGGCTTTAGACAGCTCGCCAAGAGATGCATGATTTTGACAGCTTGAATTGGTTAACAGTAAAAGAACTGTAATAGGCATCTACAGACTCTTTAAATTCAGGCTTTACGTAATCTTACTATTTGACTCTCTAAACTAAAGCACATCGTGGTTTTTCAGGACAGGCCGATTTACAAGATCAAAAGCTAGATAACGCAATCCTGCTCTGTATTTGAATGATTCAAAGAATTAAAAGAAAAAAAAAATCTACATTTTCTACAGAATAGCAGCACAAGGAGAAATAGCGTGCCAGAACATATTCGGCTGGAAGGGGAAGCAGTATTTCCATCACACACACCCTGGCAAAATAAAGTAATATTCTCTATTTTATGCAATGTGACAACACTAGCCTATTTTGACTAGTGCCACCTGGGCAGTGACATCCTCCACCCCTTCGATACTAAGGAGTAAGCACATACACACAAGAATCTTGTTCACAGAGAGTAAGCAAGAGCAATCTAAGTTTTAATTTATTTACTTCAGTTGTCATCAATGGTTTCTTTGGTGTTCTTCTGGGCATGTCTGAGAGTTCACTGATTGACAGTGTAGGAGCTGCATGCTTGAAATTTCCAGTCACCCTATTGACAACCTGCTGAGATTCAAAATTGTTCAAACTCAGAATCAGCCAAAATACAAAATAAAAGGGGGAAGGGGGCAGAACCATACAACAAAACCTTTATGCACAGTGAATATATGCATGTTAGGAGTTAACTCAAGGTGGTTATGTAACAGATACTCTGAAATAAGCATAGGAAGCACATTGCTTATCATTCCAAGTAGTTTCTTTTAAGCCATTTAGAAACATAAAAGCTATTTAGTTCACAAGAAAAGCCAAGCTTAAAAGCAGATATTCTGCAAGTACTTAAACTAAGAAAAGATCCAACCTTTTAATGTGGTTCTTCTCAAGCCTCCCCCCAAAAAGATATTAGACAGGACCTCAGTGTCTACCTAGTCCCATCTCAAAGTGAACAGCATTAGGTACAGATACTGAAAATGTGGTTTCAAAGATGACTGAATAGTCTTACTTTCCTTAAAACAGTCTATCTGCTTGAAACAGAATGATTCTGCCAGTAAAGAAACACTACAGAAGAATACCACTTGCATGATTTATTAAACATATTTACTAGGCTCTCGTTGCTTGCAGTCAGTATAGTTTCAGCTATGGGAGTACTCTCTGATATTACAGCATCATCTACAGGCAACTGTGCTGTAGCTTCCACCTGTTTGTTTAAAACAAACAAAAGAAAACAATTGAATATAATAGTCACTGGGACCCTAACAGTGAGAAAAAAAAAAAAAGCTTGTCTATTATAATAAGCCTCTCATCACCCTTTTCCTTGGTGTTCTTCTTGACACTCTTGAAGACTCCCTAGAAAATGTCTGCAGATGTCCACTTTTTGAAGATCCACTTGTCCAGACAGTCTCAGTAACTCCATCTTGAGAAAAGGTCTATTCAAGCATCAAACACATGATCAAATACATGAAAGCCAGCTCTCAACATCAGATACCCACAACCAAATGCCAAAATAGCATACGTACTCCAGAAGCAGTGTGTCTGCAAACAAAACATGTGGATCCCAATACATCCAGTAATGAGTAGCTAGCTAGATTAGTAGTGCTGACCACAATACTTACAGCAGAGCACATTACTGTTCAGATACAGAACTGACAGATAATGCTGAACAGTACAAGCTGATAAGTCTGCTTACTGCAAGAGAGTGAAATAACTAATACTAGAAGTAGTTACATCAAGTCAAGGACAGCAGATATGCTGGCTTTCAGGCCCATTACATTACCTGTCTTACACAAAAAAAACCCCACCTATGAGAACAAGCACCTTGTTCTCTACCCAGTAAGGGGTCTAAATCTCCCATTCAACAGATTCGAATGGTTTAGGCACAGCCATCTGCATTTCAACAAGAACTAATGTCCCAGCCATAGGAGGAGGGGTGCGAGGCATTTTATGATCTTCAAATTTTCTACATACAGAGCTGTAACTCACAATTTTCACATAACAGTGGGTTTAAACGATTAAGCCTCACACAGATCTTTACAAATCTAAAGTAGCAACATGAAGTGCCAAACATTTACAGCCAGTAACACACACAGATCATTCCCCTATACCTTACAGCAACTTTTATGCTCAAAGAAAAATTCCTCCTTAAAACTAATTCCAAACACAGACCTGGAAGGAAAGGGAGATGAGGGCCTCCTTCCTCTAGATTATATACAAGATTTTCTTCTGTATTTGGTTAAGTTTAAAAAAAAAATAATTACTTTGTTAACGCTGAAATCTTTGCACATTAACGCCTCATGCATTGATGTATTACCAGGTTTTTGGAAGTTACACTGTGATGATGAAAGTTTAAATTCTTTACTCTGAGGGTGATGAGGCACTGCGACAGGCTGCCCAGAGAAGCTGTGGATGCCCCATCCCTGGCAGTGTTCAAGGCCAGGCTGGATGAGGCTCTGAGCAACCTGGACTAGCAGAGGGTGTCCCTGCTCTGGCAGGGGGGTTGGAACTAGATGACATTTAAGGTCCCTTCCAATCCAAAACATTCCATGATTCTGTGAAGTTATACTGGTGCAACTGTCAATTACAGGTCTAACAGCAGAAATAACTTCACTGGAACAGTAATAGCCTCAAAACAATGCATTAATAGAGCAGGCTGGAAAATATTTATTAATCAAGAGATCGAGAGGGGAAAAGAAGAAAAAAAACCCCCAAAAGTCTAACAATGCCCTTACATGTGGGGAATAGGCATCTTTAAAGTTACTCCAGTGAAACTAGAAGCTGAGCAGCTTTATGATCCTTAAGCCCTGTACTGCAGTTGCTACGTATCCAGCAGAGGGAGCACAAGTGTTTCATGTCACTCCAAAGTTACTGAACAATTGATGTCCATTTATGCGCCGACCTCAAGCCCCAACAGATTCAGATGTTTTGTATAGAACTGTTGATTTCACCCTAAGTCTCCAATATTCTTTTCAATTTAAACAGACTTCTGATGGAAGATCTCCCAACCCCTCTTTATATATTCACCAGACACTGGCTTCTCTTCCCTATTCAGAAAAGCTTAACCTGCAACCTTCAATCATGGCTCCCCACCTCACCCCCATATCCTTTCTAGTTGAGAGGTGTTCTTTAGAAGCTTAGAGAAAAAACACTAAAGTTAGAGCGCTTCCATTCAGACACATTCCACTCAAGAAAGCAGTAAGGCAGTTCCCTCATTCTAACCAACAGAGCTCCCCTGCCCCAGGCTGTTTAACTTGGAACTAGGTTTCATCTCATAAAAAGTTAGAAGTGCTTCAGTAAATAAACACCTCCCTCCTCAGCACTTCTGACGCTTGTCAGTCATGTGTTTTAAGTACCAAGTTTCAAGCATTTTCTTGCATTGAAAGTCCAGTAGAAAACAGAATCTACTGCACAAGACCCATCCAGACTTCAGCAGAGCATATTCAACAGACAACATTTTACAAAAATGTTGTCTACTGTTACAATTATACTCATTGAGCAGGCCTTGTCTGCGTATCCCACAAATACTTAACCTAAATAAACCCTATTAGAAAGTTTAGGTACACCAACACCCTGTATATAACCAGAGAAAGCTACAATAGTGTGGTACACAAATACTATTCAGCATGTGCTTTTAACTATCATATTACTCAAGAGCACTGAAGCTATACATTATGAGTTTAGCTCCGCTATCACTTACCAAGATTTTTACTGGGTGTATGCCACATGAAATTTATATGCCAGCAGCTGCAATGCTGCATGTTTTATTTTTAAGAAGCCCAGCTATACAGGTAGTCAAAAATGCAGGGAGGATTAGGGGACCACAGCACATGCAGAATGTCAGTATACAAAGTCCCAAGGAGAGAGAGAGGTGTTCTGCATTGCCATTGCTAGGACTCCTTAACATTTGCTCAGCCTGCCTTTCTGTCCATCCAGTGCCATTTACTATGAGGTCTTAAGAGCTCAGTTTCGAGCACTAACTCTATATTCACCTACCTGATTGGAAGGGGACATTCAAATTAGGCATTTCTTCCAACTTTTCCAGTTCACTAGGAAGCAATTAAACACAAACATCCAAGCTCAAATTCACCTAGCCCTCCACTGCTAACTGACTGAGAAGACCCATAAGGCTGCTCAGCCTCCTCACCCAATTTCTTTAGCACCAGCTTGCGTAAAGACTATCTATCTGCACTCTTTTCTTAAGCGAACAGCAACATTCATCCATGCCAAGTGACAGAATCTTTCCAGCTGCGTATGTCTGAGCCAAGACTAGTGCTGCACAGGACCCAGAAGCAACTAACCAGTCTGCTAACACCACACTACTGACCAATTTGGCCCTACCACTCTTCACAGCTGCATAATCTTCGAGCCAATACCACAGTTGCATACAATTCTGCAGAATGACTACGGTCACTTGACACAAGCTGCAAACCTACATTCCAATTTCACAGGAAGAGGGAAAGAAAAAACAACATCTTCCCCATCTTCCACGTTTATTGTCAGCAAAATATGACTACACACACTTGCTAGCCAAAAACATTGAGCTGTTCTTGGCTTCAAGCAGCTGTACGTTTTTCTTGTTGGGTTTTTTTTTGTTTCTTTTTTTAAACACAGCAGTCATGAGTTCAAAGGTAAAAGGTTTAACGAGCTAGAAAGTTGGAGTTCCTGAAGAATTTGGCATTGTTTTAAAATTAGATCATGTTTCGATTAATCGAGCGATAGTCCTTTCATTAACTACTGGTAATGAAAATATGCACGTTGCAAAATATTACATCTACATTGCACATGTAAAAGATTGCAAGACAAAACACAGTAATGATCCAATGTTATTACAATGAAATTGGATGACAAAAGAATGAGTAAGCACTCATCATTTGAAAATGTCACAAAAATACATCCCTCTATCTCTTCCCTTTTATTGTTTAAGTGGGTTTCTGAAGAGTAGGAAGCTTTGTTTGTTGACAGCTGAATTTAAATACCTCTATTACACTGAGGCTGGCAAGGATTTCTGTGTGAACAGCAATTTAGAAAAAAAGTAATCCTTAAAATAAAAGAACCTCAAGACTCAGATACTCATTATAAAGATTATGTGCCTGAATAAATGAAACAGTATTTTGTGTGTTAAACTACATGTGTGTTCTGATTTGTAGAAGTGAAATGTCTTCAGCTTGTACCCTAAAAGTCCAATTAAAAATAAGCAGAACTAGTTATGGCTCTCTAATTTGTGTTGTATTACGCAAACTAACATAGCAGTATGTTACCTGTTTTGAGACACATTCATAGCAATAGCATGTTTATACTTCCTATTTAGACGGTGTGGATGTATGTATCTGGCATTTACCATACTATAAATCAGTGAGAAAAGTCACTCATCTGCTAAAATGCATCAAGCTATTAACAAGTCAGAATTTGTGTCCCTGAATGTTTTCTATACAAGTTCTTTACTGTAACAAACTCCACTACTTATTGATAAGATGAATAACACCAAAATCCTAAGTAACCAAAGCTGGGGAACAGGAGTTTTAGTAACACTGCCACATCACAAGAACAGAACAGCAACTGTGCTGGGTTTAGTCAGGAAAAACTCTCTTTACCATGGCTACTATGAAGCTGTGTTCCTGGATGCTGAGAGCAGTACTGATAAGGTCTTAGCTGGCACTGGGGAACACCTGCACCAGATTCAAGGTCTTTCTCCACTTCTGATACTGCAGCTGTGTTCCCAGCTCTCACTGTCTCCCTACAGGCAGTGCAGGGGACACACAGTTCAGGCAGCTGACCCAAACCAACCAAGGAATTGTTTTATTCCATAGTACATCATGCTCGGGGCACAGGTGAGGAGGGGATCTGGGTGCCATTACTCTGACTTCCATACAGTTGCTAACACTCTCCCTGACTCCTGCATTAGCTGCTTTGCTGACTCCTGTGCTGGCTTGTTGGTGAAAGTTGGTGGGTTTGTTTAGCTTTCCCAGTCATGCTATTGCTCATAGGGTTTGTTCTGAATCTGCTGTGACAGCTCTCAGGCTATGGTCCTCGGGCTCTCTGGCTCTGACTCACTTCTCAGCACCTGGTTGTGCACTGGTTAGTGGGTGGCGAGCAACTGCATCATATTGTATCATGTTTTATTTTTTATTATTTTAATTATTTACTATTAGTAGTATTTGTGTATATTAATTTAGATTTAATTAGTAAGTAGTTCTTATCTCAGTTTTACAAGATTCCTTATTTCTTTTTCCTCTGATTCTCCTCCTCTGCTGGAGGAGGGATGGGGTGATTTGTGAGAGCAGCTTCGTGGTATTTTGCTAGCTGGAGTTAAACCACAACAGCCACCAACCATCAAATCCAGAATTTAGGAAGCAATTGAAAAACTTGAGGTGCTTCTGTAAAATCCCTCTTTCATCAAGACAACAGAACCAATATTATTTCTAAGTAAAGGACAAGTAGTACATACAGCAAGATTTAAACTTGTTATTTATTATTTTTCTTCTTAGGAGAAGCTTTCCAAATTAAAGTCTACTCTAGTACTGCTGCTATAAGTGTAGTTGAGAAAAAATTACTATACAGAGTGCTTGCGTGTACACACATATACACACTTCTATATACGCAAGTATAGGCATATACAGAAGTACATTGCTTGATGTACTGTATTTAAATCAATCATTAAACCAGTGTATTTAAAATGCACATATATTTATAGATATCAAACCAGATACAAATATGATGTATGTATATGTATTGTAAAAATACCTCTAAAACCAAAACCACAAACAAGAAACAAAACATTTTTCCAAACTTCTTTTCTTGAGAAACTGCCTGTTTTATGGAATCAAGTTGTTCATAAACATCCAACAGGATGACATCAGCCCATCTGACTTAAAAACCTGTCAGGTTTCCAAAACTAAACACGTTAAGGTTGCCTATTATTTCTCTCTGAGATATGCTACAGCAGCTGACAAGTCAGACAAACAGCTTTTAGCAGACTGTAATTTTGAATGTTTTCAGACAGGCTAAAAACACCAGCTATCATTAATTCACAAGATTTTCATGCTATATTAGAACAGGCTTTCTGAAAGAACTTTTAAAGCCAGCATAGCTCACAGTCAAAGGTGACTATGTTAAAAGTAGTAAGGTGTTTAATGAGCACATCACCTGCAGTTAGTAGCCATTCCAGATGCCACTAAATTAAACATACCTGGTTGTGTTCAACAACTCTTTGTTTGAGCGCTACTGGAGTCTTCGTCCTTGATTTCAATGGTTCTCTCTTCTCGAGCCTCAGATCAGTTTTCGGATCTGTAACTGGTTTTAATGTAACTAGTTTCAATAACACTACTGGTTCGTGTACAATTAAACCAACTGTATTTTAATAACGGTTCATTATAAGAGGCAGAATAACTTAGTTATGAGTTAGAAGAAGTTGTGAGACACAGCTAAGTTTCTCCATTGAATGTAAAGGAAAGATTTCTAAAGAGTAACTTTAAAAGTTATTTTAAAACACTGACCCAAGTATTTCTATTTTGCCATAAAAATCCTGCATTTCAGATAAGCTTTGACTAATCCAGCAGTTCCATTTAGAAACTGGTATCAAGCTGCAATTACTTTAACATAAGTACCATTATACTGTTAATTGTAGTAAGGGGCTTGAAGCTTTTCAACATTGTTTAGGCTGTTATAGTTTCCTAAAAGTCCTCTCAGTCTTTTTATATAAAACTCTTGATGCAGAAGGGTGAGCAGCTAGCAGTCATCTTACCAGCAAGAGCATGTATTATTTCCACCCCCTTTCTAAAATTCTAATAGCATTACACCAATATATTTAGAGTTTATCAATGAATATGCCTTAGGTTTTTAAGCATTAATGCACAGAAACTTTTATTTTTAGCAGGAGGATGGTGTGTTCAGTTTTGGTTTCTTACTTCCTGGTGTTTGAACAGTCTGGAACTTAGATGAAGCATATGTAAAAGTATAAGGAGATAGCTGTCAGTTGTGACAGGGCTGCGAAGTTTCCTTTCACAGAATGAGCACTTGGACAACTGTATGATCAAGTAGGTAACTCATATGGTCTACAGCAGTACCTTAAAGCCTTACCTAAAAGCAATATCCTACCCTCTTAAGATATTTCTTCTACTGCAAGTATTGCTGATTTATAATTTGAATAGTTCACACGCATGTACCACTTGTCTTACCTTCTTCACTGTCACTGTACTGGTCAGAATCATTATTTCCATTCTCTCTGTTGTTCTCAGAAGTTGAAGAAACCACTGGGAGGGGCACAGGTGCCTTCAGTTCTGGACCTTGCTCCATCAGTTTCAGCAGTTTTTTCTCATAAAGCTTCCTAGTAGTAGCTATAACAAGGAAGGATACATGCTAAAGATACAGTCTTCATTTTAATTGGTCTTGTAGGACACAAAGCATATGCCTCTAGGTATGTAACTCTACCTCCAAGGCTTCTAACTCTTTATCTTAAGAATTTTCTGAAACCAAACTTAGACCCATTAGTACACTGAAAGTTACAAGCATTTATCTATAGAAAGGGAACTTGCCTGCTTCTTCAATGTGTTGTCTCATATGCTCCAATACACATATGATTAGGCCCTCACAATAAAATAGTGAGATTGATATTGCAAGGGAAATTATTTCCATACAGATTCCACTATTATCATCTTAATCCTTTTACCCTGGAATTAAAATCCCTTCCCCCTTATTTTAACCTTTGCCCCATTGGCAAATTCGGGCCAATAAGCATCAGAGGTGGTGTAAGTAAGCAGCTACAAGGAAACTTCCCATTTGCTGCATCTAGCCATCAGGTTGGTTTGCTTGATCTAAGAGGACAGCTGTTTAAAACTGAAAGGTATCAAGCGTAGCACATCTATGTCAGGACCGTGCTGGCAAAAATCTGTAGGGGTGGCTGGTGCCTGAGCTGTTAGCTGCAGCAACTTTTAACCTTGGAAGATTTGGGATGAAAGGATGACGCCCTTAAGAAGTGGCAGGCTCTCACAAGAAACAGAACCCATATGCTGTAAGAACTAAGGCTGTCACTTAGACCCAATTTGAACATCTTCCCAGTGGACTGCATAGGTACTTGAATTTTTCTTGAATAACTTGAGGGCTATCCAAGAACAGGTTGAATGGGGAGGCATACAGAAACAGCTAATAAAAATTATTCTGCATAAGACTTTGAATACACACAGAACTAGAGGCTGACACTTCTATCCACCCAGGATTTCAAGGACATTCTACAGAAGGATCAGCACACTACAACTATCTATTTTTGAAGAGTTGTGAAATCTAAAATCCCTTGCCATTAGGCTAGTGCACAATCTGAAAAGCAAGGAGCTTTGATCCCACATCACAGATGAGTGCCTAAGGCAGGAGATTAAGGTGGGGTCAGGACTTCTCCTGACATAGGTTAGGATGCAGAAAAGAATGCTAGGTTCAAGGGGACGGGGTGGAGAAAAACACACACCAAAAACACCCACCCAAAAAACAGCAAAGGAAAGCATTACCACACAACACAGTGCGTAGGAAATACTCTAGGGATGGGGAAGATCCATGTTGTCATTCTGTTCTTAATACTATTAGGTTATTACGTAAGATGTATTTTCTGTTTAAGCAGGCCCCAGATCCCAACATCTGTATCAGAAGATCTAATTACCCCAGCGCTGAACTGTAACTAATAGTTACACAGCTTCAGAACAGAAGCTGGAACATGTCCAGCTGGCCTAGAACACACGAGGAATAAACTGTGGACTTGCCTACACTGCAACACTTCAAGTATTCTCAGAGTAAATAGTTCAATGAAAATATCTTAAGTGGGAAGTAGGAGTGCAAAAGTAATGGTACTAAACTTAGTATGCAACTGTATCAGAGAAGCTTAGAGCACTCAGAACTGAGTTTTAGTGAGAAACACGTTGAACAGAAACAATTGCTAGTTCAGTTGACCTACCTACAATCGGGCCAGGACTTAGTCCATACTTCACAAGTTGCTCTTGAAGATCTTCATTACTCAGCTCTGTTATATCTAGGTCATCCTTCTCCTCTGGCCTAGGTTTGTCAGTTTTCTTCGTGGCTTTCTGTGAGTGTGCAAGAGAGAAACAAGAGAAAGTGTTTCCAGTTAATACAGAACAGATCTTTTTCTTCTAAGGGAACAGGAAGACATGAGCGTCCTAAACATACAAAACCAGAAAAAGCAATTATATTTGCCACCACCACCAAAGCCTATGTGAAATACTTCAAACATTTACACCCACTGAACAAACATGCATGAGTTTCCTACTCATATAAGGAAATACCCATTACAAGCCTCCTCTATTCAAACCTACTCATTATTCTGATACGGTGTTTTAATTTGAAGTTCAAGTATATAACAGGAGAGGACTTCATTTCTGTGTTGTCCCCAAGAAGTAAGCTTCTAGCTGTTTCATCATCACTACACTAAGCTATAATTATGTACGTTCCATTGGAATTTCTTCACATTGTTCTTCTACCTAGCAGGTCAACACCTCTTCCTCTACTGACATGCAACAAAAGTTCTTCAGCAGCCATACCCTCTCAAGTTCCCAAAATCCCCATTCCCACTTATCCAGGTATTCTCTTTAAGGTGATGTTACAAAGTGAGTGCAGGAAAGGCAAAGCCAGAAACATCCTCAAATTTTCAAAATCCTGCCTGTCTTAGGCCTATGCTACTGTAGCTCTAACAAATCGTAAACCCAACTCTGGCAACACTGCTTGAACAGTTGGCAACACACCACCACCACCACATACAGACGGTTATCAAAATAATCTGCCAAGATGCTACTCCTAAATTAGCAGTTTCCACTGTATCCAAATAGAGTGATCATAACATTTGTTCAGCTTGGGAAGACTCTGTAACCACAACAGGCATTTCAAGCTCTAAGATCTGAAGGAAAGTAAGGAGGTAGGACAAAAAAAAAAAAAGAAAAAATGCTTAGTATCTGCTTGCTCTCAACTAAGTAAGATCTTGATATTGCTTTGAAATAACTCATATTTGTATCTCAAAGTTGTAGGATACAAACAGATACAACTTCTACACTTAACATTCTCAACTTGGTTGGCCAGAGGACCTCTCTGGTTTTTTTTGTACACACCAAAGACTAAAATTCCAAATACAAATATGTTATAACACTCAGTCACAATTAACAGATTTTTTTTCCTTGTTAAGTTTAAGTAAGATAGTACTAAAAGACTGTAAGGTGACTGACATGAGAAAACAGTATCTAGTTAGCCATTAATGCCAGTTCAATACTGGTTTGCATGAAAGCTTAGTCTTGCCTCAAATGCCTTGTTATTTAAAGCTAAACAGGGCCTGTATGAGAAATTTCCAAATAGATTCCCAAATTAGATTGTGAAAATCCAAGCATGGACTTAAATCAGCTGCTAAAAAGCAAAAGAATCTCCAAGAGCTCATACTATTCCTTAATTCTAAGAAATAGAAGAAAATAGACTCTGCCTGGAATCTTTCTTTTCTGAAGAAAGATAGGGTCACTCAAGTGGCAGATTTGACTAATGACAGGTTTACCAACCTACAGCTATAGGAGACCTGTATTTACTTTTAAATGTGTTGGTCATAACACTATTTCAAGTTAATTATCATATAAACAAGAATTTAATAGTCAGTATTTTTTTTTTCTGGATGACTGAACTGTCCAAACAGTGGACTAGAGTTTCGAAACAAATCCTGGGTTTTCTTGTTGGGATTGGTTTAGCCTATTGACAGCTCTGGTGTTTTCACACATTACCAAGCAGACTAAGACGCTACTTCCATATTTCAGAAGAAAAACATGGTACAGGAAATCAACATTCCAATGGCACTTTAAAGAAAGTGGCAATCTAATTTAATGTCTCTGCCTTTGTATTGCTTAGAGGCCACAGAAGAGACTGTAACAATATACACCAGAAGAACGACTCAGCATCCTACTCAATGTTTTACAGTAATCTAACTGCAACTAATGAGGATTACATTCCTGTAATGCAAGCGAGCTCACATATCTCATAGTATCTTTGGGGGGCAGGGGAGTGTGTGTGTGTGTTCTCCCATGTACCATTACACTTTTTCCTGCAGGATTACCACACATTAAGACCATCAGAATAGTCAGTTTCAGCAGAGAAATTGAGGGATGAAAAGTTGAAGGTGGTCTGTGTACTCCAGTCTCACAGAGAGATGGATTGATTACCTGATGTTCTGTGAGGTCTTCAATTTTTACTTTTGAGTACTTATTTTCATTAAAGAAGTAAATCACTTCCCTTGTACAAGCAGAAAGCTGCCATTTAACCACTCACTGGACCATAAGATCAGACTCCAGAAGCATAAGGCAGGATAGAAGAATCTCTCTCACACCTTGGCTGTGTTACGACAGCATTAACCTCAGCAACAAGATTAGCTTGAATTAGCACCACTGTTACAGTATAAAGCAACACTACACTTCCTGTGCATTATCACAACTTATCCCTGGAACTCCCCTGTGAGACAGATGAAAAGGGCTAGCTTTAAAACGTACCATTGCAAATTAAAACTAAACAAGAAAACCTATGCCCACATTTTCCCAATCTGGTGACTCTTAGTAAAATCAAAGTTGTCTTACTAAGGTGCAGAGGTAAAGTGTTTAGAACAAACTTGTGGTGAACACCAGCATTTGCTGAAGTAAGGTGGTGCAGCTGACCATTTTGCACATAATGTAAATATTACAGCAACACTATACCCAGAATAAATCCTTACCTGAACATCTAATTCCATCCAGAGCTAGTAGCATTAAAAAAAAATATTTCTAGTCATTGCCATTTTCTAGAAAACAGAAGATGGAATAGGAGATGCATATTTCACTTGAGATTTGTTCATACGAAAGAGATGGCAAAGTATCTGTCAGGCCCCATTTCAGATTAACTAGGAGCCAACCCTTTAAACACATACTGAATGATAAGCATGGGGCTCCCACAAAACATTCTCAGTTTTAGGGCCACAAGAAAACAAGATCATAAGAGAAGTTAATCTCAGAGTATCATCTCTCCATAGCAAAAAGCTTTCACCTTCTTTCACTAATGAGAGGAGCAGAAAATGCAAGTGATAAGAATTCAGAACTGGAAGCTACCTCTTACCTTATCTTTGGCATTCCTGATGAACAGAAATCCAACAGCCACAGACCAGTTTATCAGACAAACTTTATAGCTATCTTTTACTAGTTCTAGCACTAGTCCACCAAACACAAACATCTTGAAGAAGCCATTAAATAAGACAACTTGGACATCACCAAGAGAAGCATTCAAGTTAAAAGGCACCTACATTAGGATATTCAAGGACTTAATCCCAAACAAGTGTAGCTTCATCACTAGAAGCAGAAAAGCTGAGGGCTTCTTTACTATTTCTCTGAGGGAGGTTAAGACAGGCAAAGAAAGCCCAAATCACACCAACAGAATGCTCTTTAATTCTCCAGTTTGTACAGTGTCCTCTCTGATAACAAATAATGGTATTACTCTTAAGGAAGAGAAAGTAAGGAACTGCCCATGCCAAGTCTCAATAATAGACTTGTACTGTGAAATACAGGTTTCTGTTCCCCTTGCACTTTTTACTCTATCATACACCAACATTTCCTGAAGTAGAATTATTTTTTTAAACCAAGTCCTACTGAGCTTCTTAACCTCAAATACCTTGAGACAACTATTTACCAAAAGCTAGAAGACAGACAAAATAAACAACAGAAAGGAAATTATGCAGCAGTAATTCAGAGAAACTGATACACTGAACTTCAAGTATTCTCTACCTTTTAACCTTAGTTAGTAAGTGCCAAACTTAGAATTACAAAGTCCATGTACAGTAACAGTCCTAAATGATAAGATTAGGGACTACTTAACCCTTTCACTCCCTCCTTCTGCAAGACACTAAATTCCATGTCACTCAGTGAAGGGAATATACCCACTCTGAAAACAGAGGAATGCTGCCTAATGAAGAGTTGTTTCCAAAGAATCTCAGTGAAAGAGTAAAAATCCATAGCAAAAAAAACAAATCAAGAAAACAAACTAACACATGGTCTCATCACTCAATCAACTGAACGCTGACCTGAAGATCTGGCTCACACAACTGACATGCATTGCTAGACAAAAGTTACTTCAACAGGATTTTAGTTAAATAATCACCATTATTACACTTAACAAGCATGTCTCCCTAGTTCATGAGCCTAGAACTGCAGAAAGTCAGAAGGTGCAGAACAGCCTGGCAGGACCTCTAACTGCAGTGGGAATTACTCAGTCACCTCACCACTACTGCCCACAGCTGTCACTCAGACAGCAGGTAAGTGCCATTTAAAAGGCCACAAAAGTGTTAATCTGTATTCCAGGTCACATCTGTACAGCACATCATAATTAAGAGATGCAGCCACAGAGGAAACACTGAATAGATTCTCTTCCTTCACCAAGTAGCGTAGGTGCTTTACATTCTCTCACCTATCCAGGCATGCAGTTTCACCTTCCACATTCCTAATCTTCATAAACTACCAGTTTTACTATTACCTTCCCTTTTCCAGTAGGGAATGGGTTGAAACCATAGTTACCTCAGCTACAGGTATTATCTCTACTACATCATTCTGACCAAAGAGCTGTAGCTCTTAATTTACTTGGCTACTTAATTAAAACAAACAATAAAACCCCATCTTTACCTGATAGGACTCTTCTATATAACCTTTCAAACAGGGCCTTCATGTCCAGATGCTCTCATTATACCTTCATTAACAGAAGTGAGGAGACATCTAATTGATCTTTTCAAATCACCACTTTAAAGGTCAAAAATATCACTCAGTGTTTTATAAGAGATTCTTCCAGGAGATGAAATGCACCAATAAACTAAGTCATTAAAAAAAAAATTATACATTCTGAGCTCTGAACAACTCGTTTGGCAACACTGTCACAACTGTATTTTTGTCATGTGCCTCTAAAGAGGCAAAAATGTCGCCTCACACTTATTTTTCTTTTGAGCTATCTGTCCTGATAGTCAGCCCATAACTAACAAGGACCAGATGCAGATGGTTCTCCCTGCAGCAAAAAGGTATCTCACATAACAGCCACTGTCCTCACATACTACGCTAATTAGGCTTAGGGAGAGGGAAAAAAACAAACACATTACTAGAGCTGGAGAAGCTGACTCCTCCAGACAACATTATCAGACAGAGGCCCAAACAATCATGATTTTAAAAGCTTTTCCATTCCTGGTAAGAGTATATAGCCAAAGTGAGCTGAAACAGCAGCAACATCACTATGGAAGGAGGACACCTGACTCAATACATCAACTGGACATCACTAGCGTATGAAAGTTTTTATTTGTTCTGAAAGAAGTATAAAGTTGGATGTAGTATGGACAGAGCTGTGTTAGAAGAGTGATGGATCTAAAAAACATAATTTGTATTAGAAATAAAGCCATGGGGTTTTGCCTCAATGCTGCACAGCTTTTATCAGCAGCAGATGTGCACCATCAAATGCCCAGAACTTAGGAAAAACTCCCCCCACACTAGAATGACAGCGTAGACAGTTTAAAATTACTAATGACTACAGCAATGTCAAAGCATTAACTGTCAGTATCAAGGGAGCTGGTTTCACTTTACTTTTTTCAATGACTGCAGCATAGAGTATACTCCTTTGAACTACTCCACTTTAAGAAAAACCACTGCTCTCCTCCCCTTCAGCATCCATCACGCAGCTGACAGATCAAGTGAGGTATTGATTCCAACAGGGGTACCCACTGCCTGACCCTCAAACCAAGCCCCCCAGCCTCACCACCGCTCCCCATCCCCGGCGGATGCCGCGGCGGAGCCCTGCCGAGGGGAGGCGGCCCCGCACGCCCCCTGGCGGCCAACCCCTCACGCGGGCAGAGGAGCCGCTTCCACCGACACAAGCACCGGCACCCCAACGGGCTCGAGAGGGCTGTACCTGTTCGCACCTGCTAAAGGGATGGCGGAGGGCTCAGTGTCCAGTAAATCCCTCCAGAGACCTACAAGTCAGGGACCATCCTTACGCAGGCCAATATCCATCCCAATTACAACCACTTTTCCACACTAAAAGCCACATTAAACCACGTGTTTTGTACACCTTCCACAGCCTATGCCCACAAAGGGCAGACTGCCTGCTGACCGTGAGCCCAACCCTTACAGAGGGCTTGAGCAACTCGGGGTGCTTGGACTGCAGTCCGAGCTCGGGACTCACCACAGCTGTGCTGGTTGTGCATTGCTACAGAAGAGGCACATGCGAGAGAACAAAGGGATGGTGTCTCTCACTTGTGTTGCTACTCTCTATTGAGAAGAACCCACTCCTTTGCACCAGAAGTGATTCAGGCCCTTTTCAGCCTCTCCCTCTATTTATCCTGCACGTTCACTAATCCGTGCCAACAGCAAGAGTAAGTCTTCACTCCAAAATCAGTCCATTTGGTTTTTCAACTGTTGTTGGCTTTTTTGCTTTTGCGTGTTGTGCTGGTTTTAGTCAGGAAAGAGTTAACCCTCTTCACAGTGGCTGGTATGAAGCTGGATTTACCCACCCTGAGAAAAGCACTGATAAGGTGTCTTTTTAGCTGGTGCTGGGGAGTGCTTGCACCAAATTCAAGGTCTTTCCCAGCTTCTGACACTGCAGCTGCGTTCCCAACTCCCTCACCACAACTCCCTCACCACGGGCAGTGGCAGGGGGGTGGACACACACACGGGACACGGACACACAGTTCAGACAGCTGACCCAAACTGACCGAAGGGCTATTTCATTCAATAGTATGTCATGCCCCACACGTAAGCAGGGAGTGGGCTCAGGAGACAGTACCCTCTCTAGCTCTCCTTAATGCTTTTGCTAACTCCTTTGCTGGCAGGCCTGTTAATTTTCCTGGTCATGCTGTCGCTGATCGGGCTCTTCAGAGTCTGCTGCAATCGCTCTCAGGCTCCAGCTCTGGAGCTCTCACTACTCAGGACCTGGCTGTGCATCAGTCAGCAGGTGGTGAGCAACTGTATCATACTGTATCCTACATTTTATGTTCTGTTATTTTAATTACTTATTAGTAGTAGTATTTGTGTATATATATATATTATTCACTTGTACCCGATTACTAAATAGTTCTTATCTCTATTTTACAAGTTTCCTTGTCTTTTTCCTCCATTTCTCCCCCTCCACTGGAAGAAGGAGGGCAGAGGTACAAGAGCGGCTTCATGATACTTTGTTGGCTGGAGTTAAACCACTACACTTCCCCCCCCCACCCTTTCCCCACCATAGATCGCAGAATATTAAGCTATATCCAAAGAAACACCAAAAGATAATGAATAGCAGAAAGCACAGTGGGATAGAACCCTTCAAAATGCACACCTCTGTTGCTCTTTCAGATGTTTTTACAAGTTAATACTAGCCTTGACTGAGTCACCTGGACTGAAGAGACTTCTGCAACTTTCAAGTTCAACAGTATTCATCTTTTTAGAGTAATACAGAAAAGAGCAGTCCAAATTTTTTAATCCCACAGATGATACCTTTGTAATATAGTCAAGTATTTTGGTGTTGTAGAAACATACTAAGTAGCTGATTACCTAAAAGTTTTGGAAAAAAAATGGTTTACATTCCTCCACACACACAGTGTGTACAAACCAATACTACAATTTTAAGGCCTGTAATATACATGAAAATGGAACTACTAAAGCATTGCAATTTTGTTACTCAGTCCTCCAATTAACAACAGAAAAGAACCATGTTATTATACCAGTACACGTTATAAAGTACTTTTATGTATCCAGTAAATTTGGGTTTGAGTCCTTTTAAACACACACATAAAAGAGATATTTAAGATAAAACAATGGGAGCTACAATGAGGAGTAAAAGACAGAGGTTGCTGAATCCAACTTTGTCTCCAAAATCTATAAAGCGGTGCACGGGAAACATGCGATTCCTTTACTTTATTCCTCCTCCCCGTAACATCTTGCAATCCCAGATTAATCTCTTAATCTTAGCGAGACATTCCACTTTGTTTCCATACCAGAATCCCGCTCCCCTGGATGTTGGATTTCTTTCACTGTGCCTCTCCCTTCCAACTGTTCTGGGGACAAGTCACTCTGGAGACCTGTACATTACACTTTTGGAAGGAGAGCTGATCAGAGAAGCACCCTTATGCTAGAAGGCATTAACAGGGACAGCTACTCAAGCTACAAGTGGTTTCATAACTACCTAAACAGTATTAAGCAGACAAGAAGCATACATCCATGAGCTTTTTTTTGGGTGTTTTTTGTTTGTGGAGTTGTTGGGGGTTTTTTGTGGGTTTGGTGCAGTGGTTTTTGTGGTGGGGTTTGGTTTTGGGGGGTTTTTTTGGAGGGGGTGGGGATGAAAAGCAGAGCACAACAGACACAAATCCAAGCAACTATCACTAGAACACCTGCTGAAGTTTTGGAAGTTATGCTGATACGCTGCTGTGATATTAACACACAAGGCTAGCAGAAATAGCATAGAGCCTTCCAGACATTGTTAACAGAAGGTAAGAGTACCACCCATTCTGTAAACATTAAAAAAAAAAAGTCACCCATAATTGTTTAAGCCTAAATACTTGGGAAGGGAAAGGAAAAAATGGTATCTAGGAACTTCAGCAGTCAAGAGACTTTCCTTCTCCAAGCGTGAAACCTGTCAGATTCAATCTCACCCTATTTTACTCAGGGCTTTACGAATGGCTACTGGCAGACCACTAAGTGTCTAGTTCATTGTAAAGTTTCTTCAGTGAATGCCAGTTAAGTATGGGAATTAGACTGGCAGTAAAGAGGTACATAATTTGGTTAGAAATCTCTTTTAACTGCAGTTTTCAGTTTCTTAAGAACTGTTCGTTAGGGGTTTTTAAAGTATGAAACCTCTAAAGGAGTCCGTTTCTCTTTACAAATGAAGTTTGAAAGGTACTACTTAAGACACCATCATCTAATACTTGTATCAGACACATTACAACTCCAGTAGCTGGCGATCCTTATAACAAGCCTTTATGGGAGACCGAACAGCATAGAATTATGAGTGAAAGATTACTTTCGCAATATACGCAAGTCTACAGACCACTCATTAAGAATTAAAAAGGAAATCACATTTTCCGAAAGGGAATAGTTCCAAGTGGCATCAGGTCCCCGCCTTTTTCCTTACGTGATAAAAGAAAAGTCTATTTAAGAAAGCGAGCGTGGACCAACTGAACAAGCAGTAGAAGCACTTTACTATAAAACATGCTTAAAAGCATGAGGGAGACGGCTACATTAAGCAGACCCTTTTTATACTAAACAGTCCACTTCATTAAACAAACAAGCTGTTCCTCCACAGCTTCATCCTTTTATCTGGAGGTATTTACACAGAGCAGCGCTGCTGCAGTACAACTGGGACAGCCGGCGGGAGGGAGGCTTCCCTCCAAAGTTAAGTCACAACCTCGTGCACAGCCTCTCTTGCTTTACTCCTCCAACACAAGTATTTCACTTAGGAGACTTCCACTCGAAGTAAAGGCTTCCCAATTTAGGGGAGGCGGAGGGGTCGGTGGGTTCTCACGCTCCATACGCGATGGCGCTGCCCCTTCCCGCAGGGAGGGTCGGTCCCTCTCGCGCCCCGCGGGACACCACCCGCTCCGAAGCCGAGACACGCACAGGCGGGAGGCGACCCGCAGGCGAAGCGGCGGCTGTCCAGCACCGACAACCGCGGGTCGCCTCCCAGCGCGGGGCGGCCGCCCGGCAACGCGCCCCTACCCCACGGACCGGCCCCACCGGGCACGGCGGCGCCCGCGGCCAAGCCGGACCGCGCCTCAAGTACCGCGAGGCGGAGCCGTCTCCGGCCCCACGCCGGAGGGCGCGAGGGGAGCCGCTGCGCCTCACGCCGGTCTCCGAGTCGCGGACGGGGGCGGACAGAGCCATGCGGGCGGGAAAGCGGGCCCGAGGCCGCCAGGAAGCCAAGGAAGCCCGGGGCGGGGGGGGGGGGGGGGGGGGGAGGGGGGAGCAGGATCCCGGCGCGAGAGCGTGGCGGCGGTACTCACCCGCCCGGCAGCAGCGCCGCGGTTCCTGGCGCCCAGAGGCGTAGACTCCCGTTCCTCGTCGCTGGAGAAGTCGGGCTGCGCGGCGGTGGCGGGCGGGTTGCGGGCGGTGAGGTACTGCAGGTAGAGCTGCACATACACGTCCTTGCGGTGCTCGCCGCCCGGCAGGCTCACATTGTTAGCGATCAGCTCGCTCTTCAGCCTCTCCTTGGTCAGCACCGACGGATCCGCCAGGAACTCGGGCATCGCCGCCGGCCGCCGCCGCCACCCTCCCGGGAGAGGCACCAACAAAGCGCGGGGAGAAGGGGCGGGGGAGGAGGAGGAGGAAGACTCGCCTGCCCCACGCCAGGGACCCAGCTCCACAGCGGGCGGGCGCCAACACCGAGCGTTTCTCCCAGTCAGCAATAAACCGCGCCCCGATTGGCGGGGAAGAGAACGAAGAGACCCTGCTATTGGCTGCCGGGCGCAAAAGGGGAGAGGCGCGCGGGACCCGCCAGCGTTAGTGCTTTGCGCCAGGGAGAGTAACGCAGTTTAAATTCGGCTCAGGCGGGAGAGGCGCGTGGGGCGGTGCTCGCGCGGAGTGGTCTCAGCGCCCTGCCCTCCCCCATCCCGCTCGCGTGGGCGCCTCGTAGCAGCACCTTCGCCCTTAGCGCCACCGGCGGGCTCTCCCCAGCGACAGCCTGTCTTCTCCCGCCGGGTGGGAGCGCCGTGCTGAGGTGGCCGCTCGCGCCCGGTGTCGCGCCTGTCGCGAGGAGCGGCGGTTGAGGAGGTCGCTCAAACCTGCCGTGACACCTGCCGCGGGCTCCGTGCCCGCCGCGGCCCCTCAGGCACCGGCTGCCCCAGCGCGATCCGCCCGCAGAGCTCTCCGCGGGCTCCCCCTCAGCGTGCTGAGGCGGGTGCCCCGCCGGGCAGGCTCAGGGGGCTCTGCCAGCCTAACCGGCCTTGCTGCGGTCGCCAGCCGAGTGCAACGCTCCGGGCTCCAGAAGAAATCCAGCCGTGACACCGGTAGTTACAATCTGTCAGTGGAACTGCTGCCGTTGTGATCGCTTACACCGTATCGCAACGTTTGCCAGGCACATGGTCGTTTTATTGAGCCGGCTTCGGAAACCTCCCCAGCGTGTCCCCGCGGGCGAAGTAGGGCTGCGCTTAGGGCTGCACGATCTTCCAACAAGCAAGTTAAATCTTTGTGTTTGCCTGCTGGGAACATACACTGCTATAAACTTTCCAGCGTTTAACGATGGGAACGTAAGTTTAATGTTTAGGTCTGACTGTCCTATGGCTGTGAGAACCATGTTACAATCAGGCATAAGAATTACGATACGAATATTTACATGTGCTCACCAATCATGGACGTGAAACAACGTTTTTAGCGTTTGCACCAACTCCTCTTTGTGTTCCAAAACAAGCTTTAAATTGCTGTTGAGCAAAGAGATCCCCTCTGTTTGGGTTTGCACCGTCACTAAATACGGTGGCTGTCGTTCCTGTTTGCCCAGCCGCAGCCATCATATCAGCTGGATAAAGGTGCTGAGGGTTCTTTTTGTGGAAGGTAATTTCTGGGCTAATCAACCACCCACCCACGCACAAAAAGCCTGATGCTTCCAGCTGGGGAATGGTGTGGTGCAGCAAAGTAGTTAACACAAGGGAGAAGCTTAGTTGGGGGAAATTTATTTACCTTGTAGTGCAAGTAGTGATACGAGGTAGCCATCATCTGCAGTTCGTTATAACTTATATCTGAAGTATTTGGTTCTCGGTGTTGTATATGCTGTACCTATTCAGTTTGTCAGACAATGAAACTGAACGGTGGGAATGGAAATGTCTTTCTTCCATTGATAGCCTACACATACAAAGCAAATGTTCATATACAAATGTGGATTGACTGTTATCACTTACTTTTAAGCCCGAATAGGACAGATTAGATGGTTCTATTTATTTTTCAGGGTATCTTACCCAGTTTTTTCCTGGAACATGGGTATCACGTGATAAGTGGTTTAGAAATGCTTAAAGGAAATAAAATTTTCCAAATTTGATAGTAATAAAGTGTAGATAGTATGTTTCACCTTGAAAAGCCTCTAGGTGCCTTGGAAAATAGATCTTTCCCCCACCTTTAAGAATTAACATCTTACTAAGGTATGAAACCAGTTGCAGACAAACACAGCATGCTTCAGAAAGGCAGCAGCAGAGAGATTCTTCAGCTGTTCTCCTAGTGTAAAAACAATAACCTCCCATTCGTATCAAGTCAGGAATGTTTTAAAGGAGTGTAAGGGGGGACCGGCTCTGGGAAATTTTAATCCAAGTTAACAGTGGAAACACAATGTAAGAAATCGGTTGCAGACACCATCTAACGTCCCCACAGACAGTAACAGTACTGTACTTAGGGCCTGGAGCTTGGTTTCTGATCCTGCTTCTTAGAGGAGCGCAGCCACTCCTTGCAACTCCCTGTACTGTTTGGAATATGCAATACAGTTGGTGCTCGCGTCTTTTGTGAGTGGCCCTTATGACTGAAAGGAATGAAAACTGTTGAGCTTGAAGTCACTTTACACCTTTCAATCTAAGCACATTGATGGTAAATCTGGTTTTAATGCATTAAAGTGTAGCATTAAAAAACGCCAAAGCAATATGGTATGAAGGAGTAAATCGCTACAGAGTTATGCTCTGGGTTCAGCGTTCGTCATACCACATGGTTGGGCTAACTGGCTTTATGTTGGATCTGTATTTTCTGTCTTTTTGATGTCAGGCAAAACTGGCATGGAAGCATAGACAGCAGACACTCAGCACTGTATGTTTTGGCTAATGGTTCAAAATCCAGCACAGCGGTTGTGGAGTCACAGCCTCAGATTAACATTACTTACAGTCCATATTTACAGTCCATGCATGTTTTGAGAGTTATTTCCACAACTGTAGAAATATGTACTATCTTTCGTGAATCATTTGCTCAGTTATGTTGCTACACTGACGTAACTCCCTTGCATGGACACTGGGTTCTTAGTGGTTAACCTTAGCTGCCCCCTGAAGTGACAAAAGCTAAAAAAGCATTGTACAGCGCTGTAGTGTCACCCTATTTCAGAGTAGGAGACTTCTTGGGGAAGCGAAGTCCATAAAAAAATCCTTAGCACAAAACTGTCCTTTATTTCCTGGCTCTACACTTCCCACTGTGGCTCCTTGGGAGGAATAGGCGTTCTCCAGGCAAGGTAAAGACAGGGACAGTAATGTGAGAAAGCGGCAAAATGTGCACATACGTAATGATTAGCACTGGAATCTGTAACTATCACCACAATCAGACCTTAACACAGCTGAGGATCTGCACCTTTTGTTGGATGGAAAGAAAGCTTGCATTTCCTAGCCTAACAGCAGTCAAAGGAGATAAGGGAACGAGTTCATTATGAACGAGCTCACAGGATCTTTCCGGTGTCTTTACAGGGGAAAAAAACTCCACGAGGTTGTCCAAATGCTCATTAGACAATTTGCATCTTAAAGGTTGGAGTGAAGAAGTGTTGTTTTGCCGTGCTTTCTGTGAAGCATTCCAGTACGCAAGTGTTTATCCCTAGTTTTGGTTGCAAGTTCTGGTTTTCAAAGACCAGAATACCTGCCTCTACCTGAGAAATAGGTAGTGGCTTTTTACCTGTTATCAGCCTAAACAGTGACAAAAGGAGAGTTTAGGAAAAAAGGTGCAAATGGTGAGAGCCTGTGACTGTTTTCAGTGGTTGAAAAACTGCTCTAAATTTGCTTAAAAATGTGAAGTATGCTGAAAGTAGAAGCCAAAAATCCTTCCTTCGTAGGATCCTCCCATATGTCTGGAATTTGTTGTATTTCCTTAAGCGTGAGAAAGATTTTCAGTCATACAGTCATTTTTGACATGAAAACACTGAATGCCTTCTAAATTATCTCAGATTTCTAGCTCTGAGCCTCCCCAGGTTTACAGCTCCTAACTTCTAATGCTACCCATAAAAATGAAAAAGGTAGTTGATGTTGCACTACACTGAAAAAATTATTTTCTGTACCTGTGTGTTCAAAAAAAACTCCTAAATTCAGCAGAGGGTTTGGATAATGTTTAATCCATAATGAAATACAGATGTGTAATTAGGATTCACATGTAATATTTGCCTCATAATTCATAGTAAAATTGTGAAGTCTATAAATCCATGGCACAGGCATTTAAGGAAATGCTACAGACATGGCCTGGCCTTAGACTGAGCTGATACGGAAATCTTGGTTCCAGGAAATGTAAAAAACCTACCTGAAGTATTAATTCCGTCTCAGTGCACAGCAAGTTTCACACTGAAAATAATACTCCCTCTCAGAAAAGCAACCGAAGCTGGAAAGGACTACTATAAATAAGCAGTTGCCTAATCATTATGGCACAGTGTCACTATACTTTCTAGAATCATTCATTTCTTCCCCACATTCTTGATTCATTTAGAAGAACTAGATGGCTCTTTAATAGCTCTAGTTTATCAGAAATGTCTTTTTAAGCATACTGCAGGTAGAAATGGCAAAGCGGTAAGGCAAAGCATGCCTTACTCTAAGGCGGGGGGCATATCGCTTCTGGAGCAATTCTCTTACAGAAGAAATCGCATCTCCTGCTGAATTTGCCAGGGGACATACACAACCACGCTCTGGCCGGCACCGGCTGGGGAATTCTGCTCTATCCAGGCCGCCTGATGCGGCTGCCCTGGCTGGGGGGTCTGTGTGACTGTCCCCAAAGAGGGAACCACACGTGTATGGCTGTGTGGTGTAACTGGTTTACAACTGCTTACTGCCGACCTTGTGATAGACAAAGGCCTGTGGCAAGGACTGCAAATAGAAGTATCGGATCCTACCGAGGTACACTGACGGAAATTAAGTGAAAAGGACGACTTACAGGGCAGTTTCCCACACTCCATCATTTCCAAACAAGCATTATTCGCTTATCTATTTTTGTCCCATGTGGACAGAGATAGTGCAGAAGCTATATTTACCATATGTAAGCTATTACTTCAGCTCCAAAGTTTTTGAACCTTATGTGGATTTAAGTTATTGTCTATATTTAGCCAGTAATAAATTAACAAGGAAAAAAAATTCTGTAAAGGTATCAGGTTACAAAATGAAGTATTTGAAAGTTAGAAAGGGACAAAAGCAGAGAAACACATGTACTGTAGAAATGCTGGTGAGAAACAAACACCCACCAGTGTAATTGAGTGCTTCAGAGTTAACGAAGTCACCTTGCCAAAACATCTGTGAGATTAAAGAGCATTATTAGCCCCCTTTTACCAACAGGAAATGAGAGGGTGAGTTTGCACATAGCTAAGGCACATGTAATGCTTTCATTTCATTTTGAAGCATCACTAGATTATTTTGATCCAGGGACAGTAGGCTCCAAAGAACAATCTACAAAAAAATTCAACCGAATCATTGATAGCTGTGGTGGCTGTTGGACGGGACGATCCGGCTCTCTGCCCCGTCCCAGGCCATGCGCTCCTGACGCCTTCCTTTTGTGGGATCTAGTAGCTGTGGCACCAGACCTGCCTGCTGAGCCAGCAGCTGCTGCTGCAGGATTGCAAGACGTGATCCAAGGGGAACGGGGGAGACACGCCGGCAGGGACAGACAGGGCAGAGCGAGACTGACCGAGTCGTGACAACCCGCACTTGCGTTACCTTAGGAACAGCGTGGAACCACATCCCGAAAACCCTGACACCTATTAACAGACCTTCTGTGTTGTCACCAGAGGAACCCCTTACTGGAGCCAGAGGTGCTGTCTGGCAGCAGCCTGGAATGCTTAGAGCAGGGCACCTGCCTTGGCAGCTGTGCAGGAGGCACACAGATTGCCACAGCCGCTTCATCCAGCTCCCTGATGGACGGTAAAGCAGGGACACCGGGTATTTTGTGGAAACATGGAACAGATTGTGCATCCAATACAAAATGCATCCAACAGATGATGCATCCAAAAAAAAAAGGACTGACCACATCAATGGAAGTCCCACCGGCATAGCACTTGAGGCAGTTCTGTTCTGCTCAGACGTGGTGAAATCTTACTCAGCTGAACTGCTGTGGCCAGTTTGGTACTTCAGAATGCAAGTCGTTTGGAAAGACTTTGGAGAGAAGTGACACAAATAACGACCTAGAGTAACAGCCTGTTACTCTAGAAGAGCTGTGGAGAGGCATAAGGAATTTCAAATATGTAAGAAGTAACTATGAAAAGGAAGGGAATAAACTGTTCTCCAGTGCCATAGCTGGAGTACTGGATTTCAGATATGGCAAAAGGGACGTCAGGGTTAAACTACACATAGTTCCTTCGTAACAGCCAGGATAACAAAGCACTGCAATGGAGCACTTCAGGAAGATGCAGATTTCAGTATTTCAAAGGTTTTAAGGGTATATGGGTCAAATATTAGCCCGTAAAAGCAAAAATATTTATCTTAAAAAAACCCCACGTGTTTTGATGACTCTACTGAGTCTGAATTCTAAGACTTGTGTATGCATTTTCTGTGGTTTACAATACTAACTATCAAGTCCTACAAACTTAAAATCTCACCTCTGGCATGTTTCTCTCTGTCCCTCAAATTCAGGCCCAACAAGCTACTCCGTGTCCCTCCTAATTAGATTTTATTAAGTGCCAAACTTTCCAGTCCATCCGAACCACTGAAGTGGCACCTCTGGGACTGGCTCTCTCCTACCTAGGCCAAAGTGAAGCGCGTGGAAGCGGCTATTCCTGAGAGCAATTCTCCACGCTGCCCTGGCCCCTCCTGCCCCCTGTCAGCGCTTTGTTCTCCTTCGGGGTTCTCAACACGGCATCTGCCCGACTCTTGCCTTGCCCCTGCCGCTGCCCAGTCTTTTGGGCCGCTCTCCCATTTAAAGCTGCTCTTCCTACGCATCCTTCCGACTTTTCCTCAGCATTTCCACACAGTGGGTTGGCTTGGTAAACCTTAGGAAGCAGATCTTGGGCACGGTCTTGCCTTTTGTGCTGAAGCGTGATGTTGGGAAGCCCCGTCTCACAGACACGTCTGTTTCATCCAACGGGATCTTTGTGACTGCACGGATAGGGCAGGAATCCTGCGCCGCGGCTCCTATGGCTCCTCCTCTATTGTCCCTCAGGCTCAAGCAACAAGAGGAGCCTCTAAGCTGTAGTGGGGAGAAAAAAAAAACAACGCATTCACACCCCCCCGTTTCCTCCGACATACGGCGATAAAGGCCGACAGAAGGCAAAAAAAAAAAGGAAGTGACCCCGACGTGATTCGAACACGCAGCCTTCTGATCTGGAGTCAGACGCGCTACCGTTGCGCCACGAGGTCCTGCTGGGCAGCCCCAGCCAGAGTGTTAGAACTCGCCCGCCAGCGGCCGCACCGCCCCCTCCCCACGGGCACAGGGCTGGGGCGGGGGTGGGTGTGGGCGAGGATCCTTCTTCACCCGCTGTGGCAGCCGCACCGGTTAAAACGCGGCCCGCCCCACCGGCCTCTCTCCGGCGCCGTTGCTTCGTCTCCCGCCTTCCCGCGCAAGTACGTTAATTCCGCACACCCTCTCGCCCTTCCGGTGGTGTCCAGCTCGCCTCCCGCGACACCGTCGCCGCACGCAGGCGCGGGAGTCCCGGGTCCCGCTGCCCCGAGATCGCCCCTCCTGCCCCTCTGCCGAAACTCCTCCATCATCATCACTTAGTACAGGACAGGGCGGAGGGAGGAAACGTGCATAAATACCGTTCCGCTAAGCGCTTCCCTATGGCAATTCCTCGTTAGTATAGTGGTGAGTATCCCCGCCTGTCACGCGGGAGACCGGGGTTCGATTCCCCGACGGGGAGGCCACACAGTTGTTTTTCCTTTTTTTCCCCCCTCTCCGCCGCGGGGCGGAAGGGTGCGGCGTCCTGGGGCAGCGTTTTTTGCCGCCTGGGGGCCAACGGCCAGGCCTAGCGTTACTCGCGCCAAGCGGGGCGGAGCAACAAAAAAAAAAACGCACGCGAACGCGCCTCTCCCCGTCGGGGAATCGAACCCCGGTCTCCCGCGTGACAGGCGGGGATACTCACCACTATACTAACGAGGAGCCGCGGGGCGCTCTGGCCGGCCCCGCAGCCGCTCCGCGGGGAGGGGTGGGGGGTCCCGCTGGCGGCGCCGTCCCGCGCCGCTCCGGGGGGCTCAACGGTCCCCCCAAACACTGCTCCCGGCCTCGGGAATGCCGCGGCTGGGAAGGTGCGCTCGGTGCGTAGAAGCGTGGCGCCGTGCGAAGGGAAGGGGCTGTGCCGGTCGCTGCACGGGGAGATGGCGGGGCGAGGGAAGGGAAAGGCTGCCGCGTGGCTCGTGTGTATCCGGCCCTTGTGTGCCGGCTCCGGGAGGGAACGGTGTCTCTGCCCGCCCCCCCGTGGGTCCTGGCCTGCCTCCCGCCCCACCCGCGCGCACGGCTCCCTGGAAACAGCGCAGGGAAGCGGCCCCGCGGGAGGCGGTGGGGAGCGAAGCAGCGGCTCGGATGCCTTTGGAGTTCGCATCTCCTTCACGAAGTTTCTTTTTACGGGAATCGGAGAAGCCCCGGAGTCAGCAGGTTTTGGGGTGAAGGGCCTGGAGCACCTGCTCCTTACCTACCCAAAAAGGGAGCGGGAGAAATGGAAGCCGGTTACTCTGGGATTCCCAGAGGAGCACAGCCAAAGCGCAATCAGCAGCCTGCGCGCGGACGCCTAAACGCGCGCGAGCTGCCAGCAAAGCGCTCCTCGACGCTGCCCTGCGCATTTAAGCGTTCGGATTTAAACGTCTGCTTCTGTGTTTCTCAGCAGAATCACAATTTCAATTTTATCCTGACCAGTGGACACTGAGAGCCAGAGCCTCATGAGGATGTCATCGCCGCACAGGTAGTGTGAAGAGATGAACTGCTGGCGCTATGGTCGGGTGAAGGGCTGTAAGCCTCCCGCAGCAGGATCAAAAACAGCGTTGCAGGGCCGGTGTAAACCTGCTGTGCGGGTTCAGAGTTTATTCAAAAGGTGTTGATGGTTAATTTAAGCTGGGAGACCTGCTGGTGGATCGAACATCAGCTGTTCGCTTTTGGTGGGACCACGCACGCTTGGTTGGTTTAAACCTTATTGCCAGTTACTTCTGTCCCTTGACCCCTGCGGCCGGGCAGCCAGGATGTGAAGTGGTGATGCTGGTGGCAGCCAGACCTTCCCTAGCTGCTGCTCTCTCCCTCAGAGCTGGTTTTGCCTCAGGCTCCTGCACAGACTCCTTGGGCTGTCTTCTCTTACAACAGGACATATGCTCTCTCTACAACATCTCTTGCAAGTTTTTGGCCTTGCTAAGCACTTTCAGGGTACCAAAGCCAGGCTCACGAGTTCTGTAGACATTTTGTTGTGTTCCTGACTTTGTCCGTGATGGCAAACCCCTATCTGGCTTGGAGGTTCTGGTTCTGCTGGAAATACGGGGTGGCAAACTCTTGAAGCACTGTGTAGGTACTTCAGCAAAGGCACAGGAAGACTGCAGAGTCAAAGCCAAGGCTCTGAATCATGGAATCACAAAATGGTTTGGCAAGATCATCTAGTTTCAGCCCCCTGCCATGGGCAGGGACACCCTCCGCTAGACCAGGTTGCTCAAAGCCTCATCCAGCCTGGCCTTGGACACTTCTCTGTGTGAAGGAACACCCGTTCCTCCACAACTTCTTTGGGCAATCTGTTCCAGTGCCTCACCATCCTCATGCCACAAGATGTCTTCCTTGTGTCCAGTCTAAATCTACCCTCTTTGAGTTTAAACCCATTGCCCTTGTCCTGTCACTAGAGGCTTTGCTAAAGGTCTGTCTCAATCTTTCTTATAAACCCCTTTTATATATCGGAAGGTGCTGTAAGGGCTCCCTGGAGCCTTCTCTTCTCCAGGCTGAACAACTCAACTCTCTCAGCCTGTCCCCATGGCAGAGGTGCTCCAGTCCTCTTACCAACTTTGTGGCCTCCTCTGGACCTGTTCCAACAGGTCCATGTCTTTCCTGTGCTGGGAACCCCAGAGCTGGAAACTACTCTGGGTGGGTTCTCGCCAGAGCAGAGTAGAGGGGCCCCTCCACTCCAAGGAGGGTGCAACTTGCAATATTATGAGGAACTTGAGTGAGGTTGCTCATATACAGATTTCATGGCTCTGGCGAGTCTGTGGCAGAGCAGTAACACCTGTTCTGCTCGTCTCTATTCTAGAGAAACCCTGAGATGAACATACGCACCATAGCTACTCTGTATCAATGAAAGAGCTCTGCGAGAAGAAAAGCGGCACTATTGACAGCCGGGATAACCTTTTCATTTCCCAGGTATCCTCTGCAACACCAAATTTGCAACAGCTTACTTAAGATGTTCTCTCCTTGTATTTTCATTTTGTTCTGTTTCCCCCCATTTTCAATAGCTCAGTACATTGCTAAAGGTGTTTTTATCAGAAAGCAGCTACTTTAGCAGTGAGAGTCCTTGGTCATGCCTCAACTAAACTGCTCTGTTTCTGCACACCCACTCCAGTTCTGGGACGGCTGCTGCTGACTTCAGCAACCATCTTGCACATTCTCCACACCTTCTCCTCTCTTCCAGCCAGGGCAGCCCTGAACCAAAAGGACCGGGCAGTGTGCTGGCTCATGCTCTTTTGAGTTGTAACACATTATGGCTTGAACTAGATCAAGCCTCTTACACCAGGGCATCTCTCAGCATAAACTGCTTGTTGAACCATACTCTGAAAATGATGCCTTCTGTTAAATAAGTTAAACTTCCTTTTTCTCATAAACAACCGTACCGATGACCATATTTTATACAAATAGGAAGCTGTTTGATACTGTGATTACTTTACATTTTCTCAAGGTAGCTTTTGGTTAGCCTCAAATATATTCATACTTAAAAATACATCTGCTTCAGATTAGTGAAGGTGAGCACCGAGTGGCACCTGCTCGGTGTCGCCTCCAAAGCCTTCTGGAGAACTGCCCTGATACAGAAGAGTTATTTTCTGTGTTCTCAAAACCAGGGTCTGTAAAGGACCCCATTGTCACTGGGTTTAGGTTTGCTGCACAGAGGTCTGTAACCCCATTAGAAAAATGTTAAGGGTCTGAACTGAGGAAACTTTAAAAAGGTACGGAAGTGGTTTTGCCTCTTCTGCAGCTGATGGAGTGATCTGGAAAGTGTCAGCAGGGGGAACGTGCGAAGTGTAGGATGAAACGTTGTTAGGGCAGCTGCTTGCACTAGCAGTCCCTCCTAGCTGTAGTTGCCACAATGATCAGGGTGGCCTGAAGGAACTGAGGACAGTCCTCAGAGCCAGCGGTTGCTGATGCTAAGTTTTGTGAGCAGTGAGTCAGGCCCTGATCTCCTTGCCAGACTGTAAAACGGCACAAGTAATTCAGCCCCGTGGCTGTAGCTGCCGAAATTAATGCTCTAAGTCAGTGTAAAAACACAAACCCCAGATGCACAGTGAAATCCCTGACTGGTGTGGTCTTTAGGATTCCCCAGCCCAGAGGAGATGCTGCAAATTGAGTATGTTTGATTTTGATTACTCTTCATGGCTGCCTTTCACACTTTTATTGCTGGCCATTCACACATACCCAACACTGTGTGCTGTTTTCCATTTAATTTTTGCCTGTACTCTCACCCTGTGGAGTTGGCAGCGCAGGATTTAATGTGCTTGTCAGTAAGAATGTACAGTTATCAAATGGCATGTTAAGTGACAGGGCTTGTTTCTGTGTAGTTTTTGGTTTTATACAATTTCTGTCCATTGTAGTGCATTTGCTGTGTGGTCTCTCTGACTTGGCGACCTCTTTCCATCTGTTTTGATCAAGCTAAACCGAAGTTTTAAAGTTATTAGAAAAATCAATTTACATCACTTAAGGGAATGAGCGATCACGCAGCCCGTGTAAAATCAACAGCCGAAGAGCTGAAGAACTTCACGGCAAAGGGGACTGTGACACTGTATGTCAGTGCCTGCTGGATTAGTGGGAGGAGGGATTTGGGGGCTTTCCCTATTAGCATGCCTGGTATAGTTTATGCTGTACTAAATGCAGCCATGCAGCTGGGCAGCTTCCTCTCTGTGTGGCATCATGTGAACTGCCTAATAAATGGAGCCTTTTAAAAACTTGTTGGAGGAGTCTCAAGGCTTGAAAATTTATGTCCCGAGAACTGTGAAATGAAATAGACAAGAGGTGCCCACTCAGAACTGCATTTTCTGTTTACGTAACAAGCACTGTGAAAGAAAAGTTGCAGAGTTGATCTAGCCATTTGTATTTCTATAGCATGGTGTAAATCCAATGGATACTCCCAGTAAGAATAAACTCCTTCTCAGAGGAAATCTGCATTCTGATCACTTTTCCCCTCAAAAGGGATTGCCAAGCAAATTTCCATAAAAAAACGGAAAATTCAAACCAGGAAAAGTGGAGACTGGCTGGTTTTAATGAATAACTCCAACTTTAGAATATGGAAAATGGAGACATCCTTTTTTGAAATCAAAAGATAGGACTCAGTAATGAAAGGAAAAAGATTGACCAAGTTTGTATGCGGACTGCACCTCTTGTGGTGTACGAGATGTACTGTTTTGGAGTCATTTCAAAAGAGTGTTTATGCAGCAAAGCCTTTAAAGATGTATCAGGACACTCCAAAACCCAAATAGATGTGTACTGATGTAAGTATTCCTGTGTCATGCAGTTCTGGATCCTAGAATGTGCCTACCATATGGCTACAAGAATGGTCATAACTTTCTAGCGGTGGGGAAAGACTGCAGTGGATCCAAGCAATTTCACCATTGGTCTGACTTGGTCTGAAATATGGCATTTCTTAGAATCTAGAAATTGTGATTAATTTGCTTCAAAATAGACCAATCATGTAGTGCCTAAGAAGGAGAATTCTACAGGCAGACGTGACAAAAATCAAATACTGTCATCTAGAGCCATAATACAACCATCAGGTCTGACTCTCACATCTTGTCACTTCCAGGAGTGAACATCTGTCATGCAAACAAAAGGAATCATGAACATAATAAAGCAAAATGAAATGTAGAGACAGGAAAAACATGAGATAGCAAAACCCACAGAAAGTAATACAGGAAAAAGCACCATAGACTGAAGTTAGCTAAGGCATCTCACAAAGAAACAGATCATACTGTAAAGAGCTTGAGGAGATATTTAGAGTTATTCGTTTTACAAAACTATCAATGAGGGAATATGCAGTGAAGTTAACTTTAACTTAGAAAGCTGATCATCAGGAACTTCTTTCCTGCATTCCGATGCTCACTCAACGTAGACCTCATGGACAAGTGCGGGCCAAGTAATTACAGTGGGGAACTGGACATCGAAACCAAAGATGAGCGTAGGAAAGAGGCGCTATTAAACCCAAATCCCTTGTGTCTGCTTAAGGTATGAAATTAGAAATACACAAAAGATCCTGCAGAAGACTTGAAAACAAATGTGTGCTCCCACATCCAAACTCGCTAATGCCCCAGACCTCGAATAGTGCTTTGGTGTTCGCGAAGTGTGACAGGTTGTAGCGCTGAAAAATCAGTGGGTAAAAAAAAGGTCAGTGCTGAGCCAAGAATGAATAAAAGGCAATTTAGTTTTTGTCTACTAGTTAACACAAGGGAAACTGACCTCACCTTGGAAACACTATCAGAATGTGTCAAGGAAGTATAAAGGGAAATTTATGTATGTTTTGCTGCTTTTGTGAAGGTTTTGAAAAGTTTCACCATGACAGACAGATGTGCGTCACTGAAGGATCTATTGATGACTCACAAAATCCACAGTAGCTGAGAGAGAAAGCAGCATTGTGAGCAGATATTGAAACATCAGAGTGCATCATCAAGGTGTATTTTGTCTGTGAAAGCATTTGGTATTAAGTTGAAAGCATAACAGTTTGGAATCTTATAAATGGCATCTGAGTTAGTGGGGCTTACATGAACAACATAACGTCTGTTAGCAATCTTTCTGTAAGGATTCTGTTACAGAAGACCTTCAGAGCTTGATGTAAGACAAGTTGACAACTCATTCATTTTAACAACCAATCACTAGATGAAAGCTACAGCACTCCAGCAACGTGTTGTAGTTCTGGCTTCTCAGTACGTTCCTGGTCCTCCACTCGCCACCAGTTACTATTCCACTGTGTTGTGCATGGGGGACAGAAGAGTAGCTCCCTTTCTAGACAAAACTACGGCTTGACAGGGTAACAGTTTCCTCCCTTCTTTCCTTAGGCTGCAAGGGCCACATGGCATCGAAACCACCATGAAAAGTAAGGAAAAGAGTTTTCCTTACTCTTCCATGCAATCCATGTGCACAGGAGAACCCTGAGAAACCCCAAGTGGTCCTCCTGACTAACAAAACCCAGTAAGGCTTAATTCCCGTTTCATTTATCCTTGCCATGTGTTATACTATTACTCCTACTTCTGGCTTCTCCACTCCGCAGTCTTTTTGTCTTCCTTTTCACTATTCTTCCTCCTCCCCTCCCTCTTTTTGTTTTTGTTTTACTCCTTAAGAACAAACAGGATGGCCCATGTCTTGTCCGAGTCATGGGGGTGCAAAAGAGCGACCTGATGGCTGGAGGAAACTGCTGGTCCTGTTCAGCTGTGCCAGGTGAATACCCAGGGACAGGCTTCTTTTGCTTCTGACACAATTTTCAGTGGGTGGACAAGCAATAGAAGGGAAGTGGATAGGTTTTTAGATTGAGCAGAGGAAGAAGGAAGATGGTGTATAATAAAACATTAAAAAGCCCTTACAGAAATTAATTGCCTTTTCCAATGATAGAGAAAAGCAAATGTGCACATTGACCAGAGATTGTTCAAGATGTGATGGATGTTAACCCTCTCGCTCAATTGTAAGAGCCTGACACTTTAAAAAGATGCAGAAATGAATCACAGGGCACTTTAAATTTGAAACGAGATGAATATTTAATGTCAGTTGAATAGCCAAAACCACAAATGAGGAACTGTTGAGAATGATGTGCTTAGAGCACAGCTGCTTGAAGTAAGAGCTTAACACTACTTCATATCTGCAATATGTTGCCCAACAATCACAGAATTACTCTTAAATCTAATAAAAACACAGAAGAAGCAGCAAGAGGTAAAAATACCAGATGCTTTTCTAGGTAGAGTCAGGTTCAGAGAACACAGGACAGGTTACAGCTTTCTTGTGGCTGGAATGGATGGGACATGATGAACCACAATCACTGGTTTGGAGATGTCACTTTAAAGAGGTGAGAAAAAGGCTGGGGAATTGGTGTGTTGCAAAATGTGAAGGTGACAATACACAATTAAAATAAGAGGTTGTTAAACTGCAGGTCTGTTCCTGCTGGGGGAAAAAAAAAGTGCAAGGTTTTTTTTCTCATTAGTGTTCCTCATTATGTGTGACTGGAATGTGGAGATTCAAAAAGCACAAACACTGTGCTGCAGAACAATGATCTTTGTTTCTTTGCTGTCTGCTATTTTGAAGGATAACGATCTTTCCTTGAAGTTTTCTTTTTGGTAAAAGAACTAGAATTGCAAGTTTGCAATTGCACTGGCTCCCTCTGGTGACATTCAGGCATGCTCTATTTCATGGTCCCGTAAAATTACTGATTCAAAATCTGTTTGATAGCAGAAACTGAGGTTACTATTTTAATTGTTGCATTAAAAATAGGAGAAACAAATAACCATACGTCTTAAATCCAGTTCAGTTTACACAAAATCAGCTCATCAAATGAAATCCTAGCAATCTGGGTCAAAATGGCTGGAGAAAACATCACTGGTTTCTCCTCCCTCACAGTCTCCACTGGATAGCTTTTTGCTAGTGTGTGGTTGGAAAAGAGTTAAAACAATGTCTTACGTATGGGACCAGCCTGTTTCACTTGGCAGCAAAAGTCTGTCCGTCTCTTACAGCAAGTAAGAGATAGGATAATTCCCATTTTGAAATTAAGGCGCTTGGCAGCTCTTACCACTTGCATCCTGAGAGTTCTTGCCAGAGCTGAACCAGATGTGCAGTTAATGCCTGGTTTTGTCCACTTGTTATTAATAGTGAATATAGAAGAGAGAGGAAAGAAAGGATAAAGAGGAGCAGGAAATGGGGAAGGAGGTAGATCACTTCCCCTGCTTATGCATGTGGGAAGGACCCACATTCTGAGAATTTTGCGAAAGATGACACTAACCCTTTTGCCTGGAGTTGGGTAACTCTGCAGTTGCCCACTCTCAGTGTAGCAAGACTGGCTGAGAGGAAGAAAATGATTAAAGTTGCATCATGACTGCACCCCAGTCCCCTGTCTCTGCAGTGTAAGGCCTCATTACTGAACACGGTAGGTTTCCCAAGCCAGTGAATACTCCTGCCCCTTCTTTTACATAGTAATAACTGAGAGGTCAAGCACTATTGCCTGGGACCGGAGAGGGAGAGTATATTTTGGTCAGTTTGACTCTGCTGTATGAACGTTCTCAGGTTGATACGCTGATATACTTTTAATTATAGCACTTCAGAGACTATGAAAAGAAAAAGACAGGAAAAAGTCAGCTTTTTCTGTAGATTAACTATTCAAATTGGAAGAAATTTTGTAGGCTCTTCCAATTAAATGGATGAGGGGGCCACAATCTTTTCTGACATTGTGTAAGAAAAGTAACAAGGGAAATGATAGAGATACTTTTTAGAACTGAATGAACTTTTTTGAATAAACTTTTCATTCAGAAACTTTTAGTTTTCTGAATGACATGAACACTAAGCTTTTTGAAAGGACTTCAGTGCTGAATACCAATAATACAAAATTCAGCTGAAGATACCAACTTTTTGCCCAGTCTGACACGGGCAAAATCCTGATAATAGAAACCCTTCTGGTTAAGCAAAAGAATTTAATCAAACTTACTAGATACCTTTTTAATGAGCTTACTGGTCTACTGAGTCTGAAATTTCAGCTTTTCAGAATAATTTCAGACAGGTTACTTCAGCCTTTGAAAAAAACCCACAACCAAGTGTACTATGAGTAAAAGCTATGCATCTGTGAATAGTTTATACATACTTGTCTACCAATCATTCTCAATGATTCATTTAGTAGTGTATTTAAGCGTAATAGCTTGGCATTCTTAAGGCCTATCTGCGTAATTCTGCACACCTGCAAGTTCTTGGAATGTTTCTTTAACCTCTGAGACACACACCATCAGATAAGCAATGTATTGCGTGTGTCAGCATGTTATTCTAAAACATCTAATATGAACTTTAGTATTGCTACATCTTGTTTTCTCATATGAGGAAGTCCTGTATTACTCAGCAAGTTCCTTACCTGGCATTTCCACAGTATGTGTTTGTTTATATAGCTACATAACCCACTAGTTTTGGACAATGCCTTTTTGGTTTTAGAATCAACTGAAATAGTCATGAGTTACGCATTTTTAAATAAAGCTAGCTTCTAAGCCAAGAAAGAATATAAGAAATTATGCTTAAAAGGCAAAAACAATTGGAACTGTGCATTAAGTAAGGAAAGTCATTCATAAGTCTACATCATATGATTAAAAGCTGAGCTTGACTATTTATAGCTAAGAACTGTCAAGAGCAATATGTGTTGATGAGGGAACCTGACTGTTAGCACATTCCTAGATTAGGTGCATGTTAATGAGGTCTGTTCATTGCAAGAAAAGGGGTGAAGGCTGAAGACAGTATTTAGAAGCTGGAAAACATGTTTAAATTCCTTAGATACACCAAATTGTAAGATCGAAGGCAAAAGGAGCTAAAGTAGGTAAATTTTTCACTTTCTAACTGTTTGTAAAGCAGCTCTGCTTCCCATAGAGGTTTAAAAATGTAGACTCATAATGCTTTAAAACTTTACTTCTGACAAATAATTATATTAGTATTTTTAGTAGTAGTTAATTACTACTAATAAATAATCCTCTCATTAAATAAATAATTCTTAATACATTTAGAGTATATATTTTCCTGAAGGCATCTTTTTAAACAAAGAAGAAAAGGAAAACATGTTGCAGAGGGTGTCCATTCCAACACAGTGCTGAAACCAAGCTTTTTAGTCTTGCTTCTTTCTTAATCAGTCTTATATTAAGGATAATTTTAGGGTAATTGGCAAGCACCAAGGTATTTGACTCTTAGGGGTGTGTCAATCCTTAAACCTGGTTACAGAATCACTTTTAGAGTGCCCATCATTTGATACAATTCCCTGGGAAATTTCAAAGTTGATGGGATGGAGCTTTGTGAGATTATTTAGGTCAGACTGGGACTCTGACCAAAAGGTGTATATTAGGGGCAGAAGATATATCAGAAGATAGAATGGTGGATTAATCAATCAATCATCTGGTCATCATCTTTATTCAGAAAAAAAAATCCTTAGTATGCAGAAAGTTCCTAAATTCTGACTGTCCCTGTAGAATAACATTGTATTTTCATGGGAGGAAAGATTAAAGGTGAAAGACTTTTTTCTTTGGTAAATGAATTGTGGATATCCTGTTAGAACATGTATTCTTATCATACGCTGCCTCCTGTAACTGCAGAGTGTAGCAACCTGTTTTCCCTGTATTTGGAACTGAAAGCACAACTGTACTCAAAAATGGGCACTACACAGCCAATTAATAATATCCCTGTTCTCTTGATTAGAGGCATGCTTGTGTGTAAAGTTTAGATTTAGATCTGAGTTTGTCTACAATTTAGGGAGGGACAGAAGAGCGTTGCAGTTCTGCAGGCCGGATGCAGAACTTCAGCTGAGATATTTGGGAGAAGGATGTTGTGGATAGATACATATCTCAGATTCAAATACCTTTGTGTTTCAGGATGCATTCAGAATTTGGGTGTTGCCTTGTGCGAGTTCCATATTTAAACTTCCTCTGTGGTACAACAATTACTCAGGTTGAGATTTTGGTGAGTGAAATAGAGAACTCACGGCTTTTGAAAAGACAAGGTATGAAAGCTGCGTGTGTAGAAGGGAAAATATGCACAGAACACGTGGAAAGAGGATATGAAATTTGGCAGGCTGCGACTACAGTTTCTGCAGCCCATAAAGCACACCATTTCCTTCATGTGTTTAGATGACACAGCCAAGAGACGGTCATTGTGCAGCGTGATCTCTCCCTGTGCCAGCTCACCTTCTGAAAGGGAAACCAGCATGAAGCTACACTCACGAGCACCAGTTTCACCGCTAGTCCTAAATGGTTGGATATGGTACAAAGAACGGACGGGGGCGGGCGATGGTTGTCAGGGCAGGCGTGCCGTGCACGTTGTCGGAAGTTTACTGGCCAGAGATCCGCACAGCTCGGCAGGCTCCTGTTCATCTCGCTCTGCACGCACCTAACGGTGACGCCCGAATCGCCACCAGTCATGTCCTTGCTCCTAACCGTGATACTTCACGAGCGCACTGTGAACACTCTCCTATGTAGTTGGTAGAGAGGCAGAGACAGAATTTCAGTGTTGGGCCAGTAGAGTGTTACTCTGGGCTGCCTACCGTGTCCAGAGTCAGGTGGGATAAAGGTAAGCTGCTTTGACCAGGAAAAGGTTATTCCTGCTTGTTTCATATACCCTTCCTTGTCCCAGGAAGCTACTTCCTAAAGTTTTTCATGATTTTAGCACCACAGAAATATTTCCTATCCTGACCCATTTTTTTGCTTTCAGTAAATTTGGCTACAGGAAGGTGGTCATGGACAAAAGCTTTGATTTATATTCTTGGCATTGTATTACTAAAGAGATGGTTACATGGGGAATGAAGATTGTTTTATACTAAAATGTGTTTCATTGGTAATTTAACTGATGTGTTTGGTGCTACCACAAGGCAACTCCCACAAAATGGGAATATTTTAACTTAATATACTATGTATAAATACTTTCCGAGCCTGTATGGTAATTGCTCATCGTTATGTCTGAAGCAATGGTCTTTTGTCAGGAACTTAATGACTGTTATTCCACTGGGCAAGCGAAGGCTCTGGTATTCACTTACTGAGTTATTGTCTTAATTCTTTGTCTCTGGATTATTATAGAGAACGTTATTAATAATACATTAGAAATGAAGGATAAGAGGGTCCATTCATCAAAGACCTTATACAAAGGAAATATGAACTCTGGCTTGCTGGACTGATTGTTTTATGCAAGTGGTAGTGTCATTAGTACAGCAGATGCCTAATAGCAGCCACTGAAGAGTCACTGAACTGCACTGTTCTCAGAAAGATGTATGCATCTTAACTGACTTTGCAAATTGTAAAAATAAGTGTATAGAGTACAAACATATTTTAATAGATGAGACTGCTTTCAAGCAACTAAAGATGTGATATGACTTCATTTAATTGCAAGACTATCGATGCCTTGCTTTCTAAATGCAGATAAACTGGAATAGAGAAGAAGTTTGTAGCAGAAGGTAACATGAGAAGAAAGACTCTAAAAAAGGTCTTTGCAGTGTTTGCATTATGAGTAGTTCTTCTGTCATGCACCTAGTTGACATAGCTCTGTCTCCTAGATTTTTCTGAAGAGAAGACATTTTTCATCTTCTTTTGAAGTACCTTAAAATAGTTGACCTTTCATAGAATTATAGAATGGTTTGGGTTGGAAGGGACCTTAAAGACCATCTAGTTCCAACCCCCCTGCCATGGGCAGGGACACCCTCCTCTAGACCAGGTTGCTCAAAGCCTCATCCAGCCAGGCTCAATATGTTAAACTCCATGCTGGTGTGGGAAGGAATAAAGAAGATGGCATGTTATGGACTGCTCGGGGATATAAGCACATGACATGGGGCATGTTCTGGGTGTATTGGTCATTTTACAGAAGAAGAGCTGAGGTGCTGCATTTCCCAGTGCTTGCCAGGGCCTGATTTCGATGCAGGGACAAGAAAGATAGGAGCTAGAATGCAATGCTGTTGCATCTTTTTCTTTCGAAGACCCCAGGCTTGAACTATGGCTCATACAGAGGTCACCAAGGAACTGCATGTGCCTACATGACTGCAGAAGGTGAGGGAAGTTGTAGTGCTGTACTGACAGTGAAATCCAGGCACAGAGATCTACCGAATGTGCAAACCTCACACTAATATTTAACGGTTCTACAGTTTAGTTTTTAGAGCCTTTAGTTTTAAGTTCCCCTCATGTTATTAGCTTGCACAGAGTGCAACAACCCCTGGGACAGAATTCAGTCTTGTGAAGCCAGTAGCAAGAAGGAGAACAGTAAAGCAGTATTTGCTGGCAGCAGAGCAGAGCAGTGCGGTGGGACTCAGATCAGCAGCAGTGTTGGATTTACAGCACCTTGTGGCACGAGCAGCAACTGACTTTGTATTTGGAGATGGTCATGGAGAATTAAAGTGAGATGATGACAGTAAATACATTTTACTGCCATTCACAGCGTTTGCCATGGCTGAGGACACTTATGCTTCCATTTGAACCTGAAATTTCTACCAAATGTGAAATCTGTATATGAAGACTTCATGTGCAGAAGAACAGGAACTCAGTTACTCAATTAGCCGAATTGTGGATTCCGTGGAAAAGCCGTCCCTGCAATACAGATCAGCAGCTCTATTTGACTGCCTATAGATACACATATAATATAGATAAGAAGCTGTATTTGACTGGCTATTGTCCTAGCTCCACAGGGCAGGTGGCTCCCTGGGGCAGGGGTGTGTGGGGGCCTCTCCATGGGGGTTGGGGGGACAGATCCTGGAACCCCAACCCTGTCTCACTGCCCCAACCAGGAGCAGGGCAGCCAGGGGGGCACCAGAGCAGCCCCAGCCCTGGACACTGGGCTGCTCCATGGGGATGGGCTGAGACTGGGCTGCAACATCAGTCACGATCAAGTGTGATGAGGAGCTCTGCGGTCAGACACATCCTGGGGTGGCTGAGCAGGGCCTCTCCGTGGCGCTGTCTGGGCGCCTCTCCTACTTACAGTACTATAGATCTGCAGAAAAACATAGCAGGATATGTCAACATCAATCCTCAGAAAAACAGTTGCATCATCCTGCAGTGCCCTCTTGTACACGTAACCATTGAGAGTCCCAAAGGTAACGGTTAGATGTGACGATCTCCAAATCTAAAGTCTTTTCTCGGTCCCACGGCTTTTCTTCACACCTTTTCCAGCAGTAGGTTTTGGTTTTTTTTCCATCAGCTTTGTGGATTACACCAGACGGAGGGGACTGGTTGATACACTTCAGGACAGGGCTGCTGTTCTGAGAGGCTGGAGGGATAGACTCACTGGAACCTTATGAATTTGAACAAGGAGAAGTGCAAAGTCCTGCATCTGAGATGGACAAGCCACTGGCAAGGATATAAGCTAGGGGCTTACAGGCTGGGAGGAGCTCTGGGAAGGACCTGAAGGTATTGGCAGTCGGAAAGCTGAACACGAGGCAGTGGTGTGCTCTGACACCAGAGAAAGCATCCTGAGCTGTGTTAACAGGAGCACAGCTTGTAGGCTGAAGAGAGTGATTATCTCCCTCTACCAGCATGTTAGATCACACCTGGATAGTACATGTTTTGTACTCAAAACAAAAGACATCAGTGAACCAGGGCAAATTTAGCAAAAGGCCGCCATGGCAGTTAGGCTGGAGGACGTGCCCTATGAGTGACAGCTGAAGGAACAGGGCTTGTTCAGCCGGGAGAAAAGAGGACTTCAGGGGAACTAGGAGCAGCCTTTCCATACCTGCAAGGAGGTGCAGCCAGGATCTTCATAGCAGTGGATGGTGGGAAGCCAGAAGACAAGGGCTGTACATTGAAATAAGGGGTTCAGACTGGCTGTAAGGAAAGCCATTTTCCCCATGAAGGCAGGCAGGAAGGAGGACAGGAGCCCGGAGAGGCTGTGCAGTCACCATCCTTGGAGGTTTTCAAAATCTGACTGAATAAATCCCTCAGCAACCCAGTCTGATCTCATTGCCTCTTGTTTGATCGGGAGGTTGTATTAGAGAGCTCCTGAAGGTCCCTTCCAACATGCATAATCCTCTGATCCTATGAAATTATTTCTGAAAACTTTCCTCTGCTCTCCCTTCCACGGGTGACTGGAAGAGGATTTAAGGGGGTGAGAAGGGAGGTGTGCCATAGGAAGAAATGAATGGTTTATTTCACTAAATTACATTAAAACCTTACCATTACGGGATGGGAGGTGTAAGTAGCAGAAGCCACAGGAAGAGAAAGCATGGGGTAAAGTATTTTGGAACAGAGGCTGTAAACAGTTATTCATGGTAGCAAGGACTGACAGACAGCCCTGATTGGTGTACAATTGTAATGGGACTTCATGCTCTACAAGATCAAAATAGTGAAGTGCTCCGTTATGGCAATTATCCATCAAAGGAAGAAAGCACAGTAACTGAAGTCGCTAAAATACTTCTGTGTTCATTAGCCTCATTATGTTGCAGATGTGTTACAGGGCACTATATGCGAATGCTGTACCTGACAAACAGAAAACATTAATGGAAATGATAGAAAGACAAATTATAAGGAAACCCATTCATATTCAAGCCATTACAAATCCAAGTACATGTTCAGCCTACAAATACTTACCAATGGGTCTGTGGTCAACGTCCAAACCCCTTTCCTCTGATCCAAGTTATGAGGAGACTGAGGTCATGCGGTATCTTTCTCATGGTATGATAGATCAATAATACACCACTCAGAGCCAAGACTGAACAATTTTGATTTTTAATTTAGGGAAACAGAAATCTCTTCATTTGATCTTGAGGTTTATTGAAAGGCAGATAAATGATCAGGCATTGTCAAGCATTCTTTGGAGAAAAGCACTTTGTAATCAAGATCTGTAAACTGAAAGACCCAAATAACTTGGATTGAACTAAACTGCAGCATTATAACAAGGAAACTTAATAGTATCACCTATGTACAGGGTTGTGGGTCTTGCTTTCTATCATAAATATGTCTATATATTACATTTTTTAATATAACATTTTCTTAAAATAATTACTTTTGGTTCTGGTCAGGAAAAAGCCTTTACCACATCAGCTGCCAGTGGATTCGGACATGTTTTAAGAATTTTACCATTCCCCTGTGGATTTCAATAATCATCCATGCGTTTGGGGAGAAGGTATGTATAGATTTTCACCAGTGTGGAACACATTCTCTCCATAGTGGTACTCGTTAACAGGCTATAGGGAGGAAGGACTGTTCCCCAGCTCTTTCTTGAATCCTTCCAGGCAACTCCTTCCAAAACTCTAGAGAGTCCTTCAACACTGACATTCAGAAGTTCTAATGGTTCTAATTATAACCAGTTCTTCACCACTGACATGGATGATGATGAGGAGAAAATGAGATCCCAGTGTGTTTCTTCTGTTTTTTATTCACCTGCAGTGAGCATCAGAGAGATAACTGGCTTTTATTGATTGCATATGGCACTGCTGTCTTGAGATACTAGGAAAAGGTTATATGAACAGCTGATTTGTGTAACCGATTTGTTCTGAATTTGGTGCTCATTTCTAGATTAAAGACTCAGAACACAGATCTGCATGTGCAAACTCTCTGGAGTTATTACATTTATGTCAAGAATTAAGCCTGTGTAATGCTAGTGCTCAGGAAAATTACACAGTAGCTGGAGGGGAATAAAAACACAACAGGATAAAAGTGAACGTGCATAATAACAGGAAAAAATGGAGATGCAAAATGGAGTTGGTTGGTTGTGAGGTTAAGGGAATGGGGCTCTATGAATAAACCCAGCTGGCCTGGGGGAAAAGAAAAATAGGATATATAAAAATATGTAGGAAAGAAGCATTGCCAATTAGGTTTTAATATTACTTGGGCAAGAAAGTAGTAATGTTTAATAACAATCTAATTAAACCTGACTGTATTAACTGGTAGGGGCAAAGATACATAAGGGGGGAATTCTTAAATAACTAGCACATATATCCGCTGTTCTCAACAATGTATTTTCTCCCAGGAGAATTTCAAAATATGGCACTGTAATTCCAACAGTCCTCCCATTTCCTGGACCAGATTTTCTTGCCTTTTTTGAATCTCTGCATGCTTTAATAGCTTCAAAAATGTTGCAGAGGGATAGTTAAATTGTTCAGTAGTTACACTTGCAGACAGTAGTTGGGAGAGATTTGCAAGCTAGGGGAAAGAAAACCAAAAAGTTCTGAATAAAGAAAGGAATAACTAGCAGCAGAGACCAATGTATGCTTCAGGGCAAGCTGTTCTTGCCAGAATGCAGCAGGCACAGCAAGTGGTGTACCTTTGCTGTGCGATGAGGATAAGACAGGCTACTATGCATAGTCCCCAGGGGCCTTGGCATATGAGTGTCACCCAAGCAGCACACACAGCCTTGCCATAGCTTACAGGGATTGGAAGAAGATACCCTTGTGACCAACTGGAGGATGATGGGGGCCAGAGAGACTTATCAAACTCCCTTGAGATTTTTCTGCAGAAATAATGGCACCAGTATGACTAGTCCAGCCTTCAGACCAGTGCAGCTTCTGCGGGTAGGCAGAACTACAGGATGCTTTGGGACAGAAAATTTCTCCTTCTGTCCTTTGCCTAGTGTTCAGCTAGGAAATTGCTCATTAGTGAGTACCAACACTGGCTTAAGCTCCCAAACTTCTCATAATTCGTATCCTTTGTCCAGAATGTCCTATTTTTGAGCCTTAGGCAGCTCATGAGCTATTGAAGTTGTTCTGCTGCTATGTCATGTGGTGAGTTATGGGGTAGATTAAGCCATGGCAACTGGCAGTGAGTCTGTGCAGTCATCTGAAACCTCAGCCACTGGAACGATGTGGTGGGACAGACAATCCTGGGCCATAGAAGGATTCAGCTGTCTGTCTAATCCAGCCTCACCTGGGAGAAGGAGACAGTGGAACCTTGTGGATCTACTGTAACCACCTGTCTGTGAACCAGTGCTGCAATGTCCCTTCTCTTCAGCTGTCACGGGGGCTGCTCTTTGCAATATGGAGATTTTGGTATGCTGCTTGTAGGCTCTGAAAGATTATGCACATTGAATAATGTATGTAACAGATGTTGCATTTGATTAAGAGAACCTCATACGATATTGCCAAATTAAATTTTAGTTGCATTTATTTTGAAGTTTCAAACAATTGAAAATGTTGGATGATCAGGACGCACTCTAGTACTAGAGTAGACTTCTGCTTATTACCCCAACAGAAAAGGCCAGCACTTGGACATCTAGCCAGTTAACTGCACAACTCACAGTTATGGGACCAGAGTGGTTCACAGGAATATTTCAGAGTTTGTAAATCTATATTCCAACCACTGCCCTGGCAGCACTCTCTCTCTAGGACTATATATGCCTCACCTGCACTTTTTGTGCCAATATGATGCCAGTGCAGTTTCACATACACTCAGCACTGGTGTCTGTTTGACTGTGCTCCCTGTTCTAGGCAGGGTTGAATAAAACTGGGAGGAATCAGGATCAGATATTCAGCTTGCTCTTGATGCATTTTCCCCGCCTTAGATTCATGATGTTAAGAATATAATCCTCATGGTGGTCTGGTGGCATGAACTTTAAGCCTCCCAGGTGTCCTTTTAACTGTATCTAAGACAAATAGCTTGTTGGTGTTTCCCATGAAAACTGCTCAGAGAAGGCGTATAGGAAACCATTTTAGTTGAAATGGGAGGGGAAGATAGCTATGAATTTGAGAGCTCACTTTTAGGAGTACGATAGTGTGATAAAAGCATTTAGAATGCAATTCGTGGAGCGCACCCAAGCCGAAGCACATTTTTTGGGAAACAAGGCAATGTTTGTGCTTATTACTCAGGACAGATTGCTGAATGTTTTTAGTGTGACTGTAACAGATCCTTTGTCATTAGCAGACACATGTGCAGAGTACAAACACCCCAGCCTGGGAGATAATTAACAGGAACAGAAAATAACAGGACCAAAAGCTGTTTTTCCTCAGCTGTATTGTATCCTATGCCTTTTGGGAGGCATAGGATGCAGTAATATCAACAAGTATTAAGCTAGGGCTTAATCTAAGCCTCAGGCTCTGCCAGCTTCTGCACTGCTTTATAAATCGTTCTTTCTTCTTAGCAGAGCTTGGTTGGATATTAAGGCTGTGTTTGTGTCTAAGCTTCAAAGTCAGCATTCACTGATACAATTAACTAATCTACATCTCGCAAAGCTGAAGTTGGTTGTTTATTTTTAGGTAGAACTATTTTTTGTCTTACCAAAACTGAAGAGTTTTGTGGGAAGATGTTTTTGCAAAAATTGAATAGAGCTGTCTGCTGAGAAGGCACGTGTGAGAACCCGCCAGTTTGCCTAAGCAAGGGGCAATGGCAAGTTGAGAGCATGCAGCCCTGGCGCCAGGCATGTGGCCTCTTGCAAGCTCAGCTTCTCTGTTCTCAGTTTTTAAGTATCTCACTTCAGGGCTGCCAGGAGTCAGCAATGGGGAAATCCTCAGTGTTCAGCCCTGAGCTGGCCATCCACCCCAAACACGGATGTAGCAAGGCTGGGGAGCACAAGGGAACTTTGTGGGAAGGTAAAAACACAAAGAGGTTTGGACTTTGGAAAACTGTGATTTCAGATTTTCTTCGCTGTGACAACTTGGGTTTTTAGTCTGAAAGAGAAGTGGCTTTTCTACAATTCTCCCAGCAGAAAAATTCCCGTCTCTAGACAATAGTATCTGAAAATGTACGTATACAGGTTAGCTTCCTATTTCCTAAGCTGTGCCCAGAGGGCTTCTTAAACTCTCCATTTCAAACATGGAAATACAGGTTCCAAGACACACCAAAGCAGTCACCAAGGGAAAATGCTAAGACAGCAGCATGGTATGAACTAGCCAAATAGAAATCCCACATTGCAGTTACATTGCTTTATGAAAGGAGGCCAAGAATCTATGCATTGGTAGGTGCCATTCTCGGGAATTTCGGGGTACATACAGACCCCTGTCCCACTCCCTCCAGCTCTGGGTTGCTGAATTTAAGATTTGCAGTTTCACCTCCTCGTATTTGCCTTTGGAGAAAGCACAGAGCATCTGCTCGGTTCCCCTGAACCGTGACTCTAAAGATCTAGGGTCAGAAGCTGTGAAATAACTACTCTCAATTCCCTGAACAAGCTTGCTGTTGAACTGACTCCTTTGTTCCTATCTGGGGAGAGTACTCATATCTCTAATTTGCTTGGCAGCCAAACCACAACCTCCTACTATTCAACATACTCTGAAACTATAAAGCATTGGTTTGAATAGTGTTTTATAGTGAGGAGTTATATAAAAGAAGAGAGACACTGACAAAGGCAACCTAAGCAATTATCTGCATAATTACACTAGTATAATTATACTGCTAAGATAACACTTGTATAACTCACCCAGGATGTGTCTTTTTTTTTCCTCTGCAGTTCTATACCTCTTTTAAAGCAACGTGATCATGTAAGCCTTGGCTAACTACAGTATTGTGTTTGCTAGAACTTGAAACAGTCAGTGTTTAGGCACTCTTTATCAGTAAAGAATGAAACTTTGATTGATACTGGATGGATCAGTGCCATCTCTCTGACTTGTCCTCCTGCCTCTACAAGCACTTTACATAGTGTTCAGCCCAGTCTGTTGTCTTGGTATCTGTATTCAAGATGCTTCAGCACCTGGTCCTAGTTTATCTAAAACATCCTTTAAAGTGCCAGGAGGAAGACTGCAGTGGGTAACCTCAGGAGAGGAACAAGAAGCATCAGCAGTGGGCAAGTCACTTTCCTGAGCCTGCTGTCCATTGGTTTACTCTAACTGCAACTGCTTTCCCAGACATCACACAGTCATATAGAAAAGCCTGCCATGATTATCAGCCATTCCCTGAAGTACGCTGGGAAATAATATATGCATTTTCATTCTTGATTGGCCAAATTATGCTGGATTGTACAGTGACAAATTGGGAAGGAATGTGAGAGAAGTATATGTGAAGAACTGTCGTTCCTAGTACATGCTCCTGGTTTCTGATAATCTGAAGTTTATGAATTTCTAAAGGCAGAGTATTGGAGTTTAAAATGACCCATGTTCCTAACTTTTTACAAATCTAGAAGCATGTTTGGAGAAGTGGAAGAGTATATAGGGGTTCTTCACTTTTGGTCTAGATTTTCCTTCTTTAATAGGAATCAAAATTTCTATGGTCGATGTCAGGCCATGAGGTTTTTGTCTCAACCAGGATTTTGGAAAGCATTTATGCAGGAAATGGTCCTGTGCTGACTGGGGATGGAGCTAATTTTCTTCACAGTGAAGAAAAATTTCTATTTTCTTCATAGTCTGAGGCTATGTTTTGGATTTGTGCTGAGAATAATATTGATAACACTAATGTTTTTAGTTGTCGCTAAGGAATGTTTATACCAAGTCAAGGCCTTTTGCAGTTTCTGATATTGCACCCGTGTTCCCAGCTTCTTCAACAAGAAACTCGGAGGGGGCACAGCCCAGGCAGCTGATCCAAACTGAGCAAAGTGGTATTTCATTCCATCAAAAGTCATGCTCAGTATATAAATTGGGGGGAGTTGGATGGGAGGTGAACTCGCAGCTCAGGAATTGGTTGAATGTCAGTCGGCTGGTGGTGAACAGTTGTACCATTTTGTTTTCTGTCCTTGTTTTTCTTTCTTGTTTTATTACATATTATTATTATTAGTAGTAGTAATATTTTCATTCCATATTATTAGTATAATTATTTTATTTCACTTACTTTCAATTATTAAGTTGTTTGTATACCAACCCACAAGTTCTCTTTTTCCTCCAATTCTCTCCCCCATCCTACTGGGGTCTGAGGAGGGGGAGGTAAGTGAGTGGCTGTGTGATATTTGGTTGCTTACTGGGGCTAAACCATGACAGGCCCTTAAAGATTAATTATAGATGGAATTTAATACTGGCATAGCAGGAGCTAGAATGAACCCTTTAAAGTTCAAAGGTGAATTTTAGATTTTATAACTTCCCTCTCTATCTTTCTAGTAATTAAATTACTCATTTTCATATTGTCCATGATACTCTTACATCTTCTTTACAGCTGAAATATTGTCAGTCATATTCAAATTTGTGTTGGTATGATGAAACCACATATTTCTGCATTTTCCTCAATAGTGAAAGATATTTGACTCCCAAATTATAAACCAGCTGGGCATATTTTCCTATTTTAGTATCACCTATATTCCCTTTTCGATCCTTGAATGCAAATACATTTTTTGAAGAAAACCGGTGCTGTGAATGTCACGTAATGACACGTGAACTTTGCACTGGAGCTACACCTAATGTGGTGGCATTGCCATAGCTGTGGGAGAATCATCCAAAAAGGTTAGGCACAAATGCTTTTGTTTGTTTGAATACATAAAATTGATCAGTTCACAGTCAGTGTACATCATCCATTTTGTCTTGGACTCACTGGACCATATCCAAAAATAACTGACGTACTTTCCTCCACCTGCTTGTATCTGCCTGTGGGGAAAGAAATGTCTGGCTGCTGAGTGCAGAAGCCAGGCACTGTTAACTTAAAACTGGAATTTAAAACAGATGGTGGCCTATGCTGACACTGACCTTCAGCACACTCTCATTACTTTCCTTGTCACCCTTGTGCGGTGGCTGTGATCCTAATGTACAGAACGGTTGCATTTCTTTGTTTCATGCTCTCTCCCCTGCCTTGTCACGTTGTCTCTGGTTTTATACTGAATTTTTCGTCCCTCTGGCCAGGGTCGTTGGTCAGTGTGGAGGATCGGGGAGGGAGACCGGGTGTATGGTGTTCATCAGCCTCATTGGTGAACTCTGAGTATGAATGGTAATGTTAATAACGATTAACATTTTCCCAAAATGTTAGTATTGCAAAGACACTATTTGGTCTCCAGCTGTATATTATTTTTAGCATAAAGGTTCAAAGCCATGCCACACGGTGTAAGTGAGCACCTGAGGTACTCTGGGGAGCGTGCAGACCCAGCGACTGGGCTTGCAACCTGCCAGCTAGAGGCCGCCTGTGTTTTCAACATATAAATACCCAAATTTCACTACAGTGGGGGGGGGGGGGGGGGGGAAAATCACAGATATTAAACTGAAGAGTTAATTTAGCTCTAAGACATTTTGGAGCGCTCCCAGCCTCTGCGTGAAAGCCGCTGTTAGGCTGGCGTTTTGGCGCGGCTGGCAGGGCTTGTGTTGGGCTAGGGAGGACATCTTGTGGTCAGCCTGCAAAACTGCCTCTCCCAGCCAAGCAGGCCGGCGTCCCCCAGCTTCCCGCGGGAAGCCAGACGCCCCCCGGGCCCCGCCTGGCAATTTTGATCCCTTTAAATGTTCTCAGTCGCGTTTGACAGGGAGGCGCGGCCTCCCGCCACCTGGCACTGGTGTCCGTGTAGCAAAGCAAGGCCGGCGGGGGGAAGCGGACTGGGATTCCCTGTTCCCAGGCCAAATCTCTGTTCCCAGCCGAGGTCTGGGAGCTGTAGGCTCCCAGCACGACTGAAAATCATGGCCCGCGTTCATTGCCAGGGATTTATTCCCTTCTGTGATGTACCACTGAGAGCCGCAGCCATCAGCCTGAACAAAGTCTCCCCGTGGGGTGGGGGGTGTGTGTGTTTTGTGTCACCAGCGAAGCAGACAGTCCTGCAGCTCGCAGTGGGACACGGGGATAAAAAACTGCCTTGAAAATGTATCCGAGGCAGGGGAGTCTCCGAAGCCGGACGCTGTTCACATCCATTCATCGGAGTGTGATTAGTGGGATTATGACTGTGAACAGAGAGCAGGGCCTGCAGCATGGTCCTGCAGGTCTGCTTCCAGGCCAGCCTTGCAGGGCATCGACTTGAAGAGGGACCAGTCCAAACGGGCCCATTGACATGCCGTGGGAGCAACCAGGGGCAGGAGGCAGCTGGGACACACCGCAAGCGGTGCCATTTGGTGGCCTAGCCTGGGAACACTGTAATGCAGCATGCCCATGGAGGGCTGCGCAGTGAGGCCCCAGGGCTGCCTGCCTGCAAAGTGGGATTGGAGCTAATATCACCAGTCTTCCATGCTCATCCTGCCATCCTCACACTGCATCGGGCACTTGGCAACATCAGGAAGAAGAAGAAATATGCAGTAATTTATGAGGCTGTTGTCTGTCCTTTGCAGTTACTGTTGGTACTCATGGCAGCCACACTGAACATGTGCTGTGTGGACATTGCACAGGGACCACCACAATACACTCACAGTAGAGGAAATCACCGATGTTTCTACTCATGTTCCTTTTGGACCATGTGCAACAGTGTGACACCAGTTCTGTCTACCCCAGATGCATAGAAATCACAAAAAAAAATTACAGCAAATCCTCAAATCCACTGGGTAAACATGTCCAGAGGGAAAAGGAGAACCTGAGGAAATATAGGTGTCTGTTAGTTTTAATCACGGCTACCGAAGTGTGTAGGAAAAGAGCAAAATGAAGGGACAGCAGTGAAAAGCATGCTGGGCTTTTCTGGGAGCAGGTAATAGAAAGCCCTGTTCTGTGCTTCAAAAGGTCTTAGCTAAACCTTCTGTATGCTTTCTCCCCATCCGTCATATCCCCTTTTGGGTCAAGGAGTATCTGCATTGTGTTTGTACGAAGTCTACCACAATTAGGCTGATTTTTATCTATTTTAGATCTGTTTCTAAAAGTAGATTTAAGAGTGATCAACTGCCATATTTTGACAGTGTAGAAAGGAAGGACATGCTGACTGAACTTGGCCAAACCTGCTTTTTACGGATCTGACAGAAACAAACATGGAAAGAATGTAAAGCCTTGTTTTATCTCAATTTAATTCTGTATGTGGTGTAAGCAGATGCACACTTGACTTCCAATCACTGCACTCAAACATTTATTTTGATATATCAACTCATTATAATAGAGGTAAATCTGTTGGGATGATGCTACATTAGGTATTTGTTGGCCCAAAGTGTTTTGTTTAAACTTCTATCCCACAATCCTGTCTTGTTTGCTGCAAAACCCAAGATTTGGCAGACTTCCACTCTACTGTGCACACCTTTTATTTCAGTGAATACTACCATCTAACCATTTCATTGCACTCCCTTGTGCCACCACCTGTATTAATATGATGTAAACACCTGACCCTCTAGTTTTCATATTCTTACACAATACTTAACACAGTGAGGTCCTGAGGCTACAGGCACTACCACAGTAGGGCAGAGGTAATTACAGTAACTCCAGTAATATACTTAGTGGCCATGAATTTTGATGACATGATGTACCCTTAGCAGCATGTCCAGCTCCTGTTGCGTTGTGCAGCTGGGAATTGTGGACAGAAATCAGAAGCCACTCTTCTGCTGGAGATTTCTGCTACCTAAGAAGCCACCTTGAAATCTTCATCCTTTCAGCTTAAAGTAACTTTTCTTTAGAATTCTGTGCAGATGTAGCTCAGCTGCTGAAGAAAAAGGATCTGTTATTAATCTGTCTGGAAAAATATGCACAATAATAGCAATGAAAAGAAAATTTCTGCTCAGCCTACCATCCAGAATTCAGTTTCAGTAAATAGAACTAGCTTAAGGGAGACAAACGAGATTTGCCTCTGATAGTGGTATGCATACAGGAACACGGGCAATTTTGTTTTATGACCGCATTTTCTTCTATTTCCTGTTTAAATTATTTTTTATATTATACCTATTTTCCACTGTTAGAACTCCTCATATGACACTGAAATGTAACATTTTCTTGTTTAGCCTTTGATCTTTGAATATTAAGTTCTGAGTTAGGTTTTTAAGATAGAATATTTTTGCTTATTTTGCAGGTGGAGGACCATCCCACTAATAAGCTCTTTGGCCTTATTTCAGTTCTAGTCCTCTATGATGTTTATCATTCAGTAGGCTCTCAAAACCCATGTGTGTTTTTCTCTATGATCAGAAACAATTTAAATTCCTGGACTGTTTTTAGTTTCTTCTTCCGGTGTCTGTGTTTTAAACTATTTTGTTTCAATCTGCACAATATGCTTCTAGAGCAGGTTGTATACATTTCTGTCCTCTGAGTGAGATATTGTATATTTCATTATGAGACAAAATGGGAGTAATCCACAGGCGATCTTTTGCTGAGGCAAGAAGGGCAAATCATAGGAGCTAGAAAAGCAAATGTGAAACCAGATTGAACTATGATGAAACAAAAATTCTTTCAGCTGCAGAGAACAGTAGCCTGTTCTTGCCTGACTTATTAACATACACAGCGTATCTATCAATATCCACATATTTAACACATATCTAATCACATTTGCAACAGAAAAATAGAGTTATTTTTGCACAGTCACGGCCCAAATGTATCATTAGGTACAGCTGATATCCCACTAAATTTGGGAATGCCTTTCTTTGCCTCTTGCACATTTGCACTGAAAGGAATGCGTGAAATTGGACAGTTCTGCTGCACGTATTGTATAACTGTGTGCTTTGTAATATATTTGGCCTATGAACCACCAAAACCAGACAGCGTTCAGAGGTCTGCAGTGTACAGTTGTATGTAGTTTGAGTCTCTGTGCTTTTGCAGCAATAGTGGTGTTTCATTCTATACTGTTAATCCCCCACCGGTCGGGAAATAACTGCACTGATGTAGCTCACCTGTAGTCTGACTTCCCTTGCATCCATCCTGTGGCTTTTGCCACTCTCACCACCATAACAGCATGAGTCTAAAGTTTAGAGCGGCGGCGGTGCCACGGCCGGCGTAGCTGCTGCAGTCGTTCAGAAGCACCGCCTGGGGCTGCCTGCCTTGCCCATCCCACGTGGGAGCTGCTGTACCGGTAGCATGAGTGGGCACAGCGTAGCTCAGGATACGGTGTGTTGGGGCTTCCCAGGTGACATGGTTCTTAGCCTCATACATCGGTTTGCACCCTTAGAGAAGGGCTAGGGATCGTTTAAACAAACTGCTGTGCCAGGGTCTGAAGTGCTATGGCTGAGAGCCATCACACAGCTGGTTCTGTTGCCTCACCCCTGGGCTAGAATTTTCCAGAAAATTGTGGGACATAGATCTGTGAGAATGAAACTCCCCATATATTGCGAATCAGAGCCCTTTGGCATATTTGAACCCACACAATGATTTTTTGGAAAAAGTTTGGCACTGCTGCTGGTCCCAGAGTACTGCCTGTGCGGGTACTGATGGCTGGAGCGAACCACTGACCAGGCTCGTCTCATCCGTTGGTGGTGTTAATGGTGTGTCATCAGAACTGTCTGAGACTGTTTTGTAACAAGCCACTGCACTTTAATACATTTGTTTTATTTATCATCTGTATAAAAAAAATTGATTTTTGAAATCCAAGCTTACAGCCTGTTCCCCCATAATGTAAATGAATCACTTTGCTATTCCTTTTTAGATGAATCCAGCAGTTGTGATAATGACATTTTTGAAAGTGGCTGCTGCCTAATGCTGTCTAATTATTTTTAATAACAATTGATCCATAAAATAAAATTCATACCATTCTTAATACACATTCTAACTAGAAGCAGTGATGGTGTGTGTGCAGAGCATGCATATCAAGAAGTGTCTGAGTCCTTGTTTCAGGGACCATATCAAGCTCCTGGCTGCTGCAAAAGTAGGTATTCTCCGTTGACGGCACTGGAATTTCAGTTGCTCTCAGCTGCAGAGAATTCAGCCTAAGACCCAAACCAAAGTCAGACTCCAAAGCATGCTATAGAAAACTCAGTGTAGAACAGTATTATGTTCTGGGTTTGTGTGGCAAGGTTTTGGTACTGAGGGAGGTGAGGTGGTGTGGTTCAGAGGTGGCTTTTGTGAGAAGCTGCTAGAAGCTTCGCCTGTGTCTGGTAGAGGCAATGCCAGCTGACTGCAAAGCAGACCCACCACTGGCCAAGGCCAAGCCAATCAGCAACAGTCATAATGCTTCTGTGGTAACATGTTTAAGAAGGAAAAAAGGAAGAGAAGATATTTTGCAGCAGAGGGATGTGGGAGAAACAGATCTGCAGACAGGTCAGTAGAGAAGGAGGAGGAGGTGCTCCAGGCGCTGGAGCAGAGACTCCTGGGTAGCCCATGGTGCAGACCATGGTGAGAGGGCAAGCTGTGCCCCTGCAGCCATGGAGGGTCACAGTGAAGCAGAGATCCATCTGCAGCCTGTGGATGACCCCGCGCCAGAGCAGAGAGATGCCCAAAGGAGGCTGTGACCCCATTGAGAGTCCACCCTGGAGCAGGGTTGCTGGCAGGACTTGTGACCCTGTGGGGTACCCAGGCTGAAGCAGGCTGCTCCTGAAGGACTGCACCCCATGGAAAGGACCCACAGTGGAGCAGTTCATGAAGAACTGTAGGCCGTGGGAGGACTCATGTTGGAGAAGTTTGTGGAGAACTGTCTCCCTTGGGAGGGACCCCACACTGGAGCAGCGGAAGAGTGTGAGAAGTCCTCCCCAGAGTGACAGAGACAACATCCCCCATCCCCTTGTGCTGTTTGTGGAGAGGAGGTAAAGAAAGGTGGGAATGAATTTGAGCCCAGGAAGAAGGAAGGGGTGGGGTAAAGTGTTTTAAGATTTGGGTTTAGTTATCTTTTACCCTGATATGATTGGTGATAAATTAGTGATAAGCTGAATCTGTTTTGCTCATGACAGTAATTGGTGAATGATCCCTTCCTGTCTGTATCTCGAGCCAGGTATCTTCTATCATACTTTCTCTCCCCTGTCCAGCTGAGGAGGGTAAGTGATAGAGTGGCTTTGGTGGGCACTTGGTGTCCAGCCAAGGTCAACCCACCACATCTCTCCTAGACAGTAAATGAAAGGAAGTCACGAGGAACATAGATAGTGTTGGAAATCCCCTGCTTACACCAGGGATGTTCTCTGTGATGAAGTGCAGTTCTAGATAGTTTTTCATTGAGGCCAGTGTAACACAGTCCAAAAAGACTAAATTGTGACACATTTAATAAATGAAAGGAAACATAGGCATAACTTTTCATTTATAAATTGTCTTCATAAAATGAATACTCTGCCCACTTGGCCAAACACACTTGGCTCAAGTACTTTTCTACAGGTCGTGCCTGAAGGTAGCTATTATTAAAGACAATACAAGAAGGTCAGGATGAGTCAGAAGGGTAAAAGGCTTCTCTAGTCTTGACTGAGCATAGTTCAAATGTAGTAAGTACCTAAGTGAGCAGTATCTCTTTTTGCTATTGGGTGATGAAAGAGAACATTCCTTTCAGCACTGTGGAATATTCATGTCATCTGCTATGACATGGTATCTGTGCAGGCATTTTATTAAGCAACATCACCTTGGCCACTCGGACAGTAATCTAGGCTGATTCCTGCCTATTGCTATAATAATATTCAACTTGTGTCTTTTCAGAAAGTCCAAGAATATCTTTTCTCTGTTGTTGCTCTGATGGAAGCTCCATTCTCCTGGAATCCAAAGATCTGCTGAATACAGGCATTGGTGTTATTTTTAATTTATGCATCTGCTGTTTCATGCCCTTTTAAAATGCGTTGTGCATTAACTTGGTATTTTGGTATCTACAGGTCTTAAAAGCAGCCCAGTACAATGAAGTGTGCTTTCAAGGGCTGATAGGTGCATCGAGTTACAAAGACCTTCCTGGACCATGACATTCCCTTGCATTAGCGTGTGAACTACTTTCAGAAGGCTGCCAGTTAAAAGGGACCAGATCAGCGTGCCCTGCTGAGCATGCATGGGACCCAGCCCTTTGTTTGCAGGCAGATGCTAATTTCTGAAAGACCTAAGCACTCGAAGGACATTATCAGCAGAAAAAAGAAGGTGCGATTTGTGGATTTTTCTCTGCTTTTTGCTGTTAGAGGTACAATGAAAGGAAACTGATACAGCGATAGAAAATGTTGCAGGTCTTAAAATTACTGTTGTTTCTCCTCTGCATGCTTCTGGGGGCTTTACTTCATAGAATCATTCAATGTATTAGGTTGGAAGGGATCCTAAAATCATCTAGTCCCAAGCCCCCTGCCATGGGCAGGGACACCCTCCACTAGACCAGGTTGCTCAAAGCTTCATCCAGCCTGGCCTTGAACACTCCCAGGGATGGGGCATCCACAGCTTCTCTGGGTAGCCTAGCCTGTCCCAGTGCCTCACCACCCTCTCCGGGAAGAATTTCTTCATGATATCTAATCTAAATCTCCCCGCTTTCCATTTAAACCTGTTACCCCTTGTCCTGTCACTACAGGTCCTTGTAAAAAGTCCTCCCCCAGCTTCCTTGTAGCCCCTTCAGGTACTGGAAAGTGCTATAAGGTCTCCCCGGAGCCTTCTCTTCTCCAGGCTGAACAACGACAACTCTCTCAACCTGTCCCTGTAGGAGAGGGGTTCCAGCCCTCTGATCATCTTCCTGGCCTCCTCTGGCCTCGCTCCAACTGGTCAATATTCCTTGATGAGGGATCCTAATCCTGGAGAGCTCCACGCCAGCCTTGATCCTGCTTTGTTGGGACACTTGCTGACCAGCATAGTTTCTACAGGTAAAAACAATGCCTGCAACTATACATGGTGGTGTTGTACCAACTGGAGAACCAGACTGAGTGGAGAAACTCAGGAGCTAAAGTCAACCATGTGAAGTTTAGTAGAAGTAAATGCAGAAGATGATAAGAAGGTGAAACCAAGCATAAAATGGCCTATGTCTGGCAAAATAGCAGAACTGCAGACCAGGGTCTGGGGCTTATACTGGATCGCAAACTGAAAAAAAAGTCAGTCAGTGAGATACTGTTGCATGGGAAATCAATCTCCCTCTGGGATGTATTAGCAAGAGTGTCACTGAACTGAGCAGGATTTACTCTTTACCGTGCTGGTGTGACATCATTTGGAGAGGTCAAAGCACCACACATTAAAAGGAAGACATTCCCAAAAAGAGCAATGAGAATAGTCAGAAGCATTTAAAAAACATTATCGGTGAGAAATGAAAGAGGAAAGGTTTGTTTGTTGCTTTCAGAAAAGAGAGAACTGTGGCTGGGGAGAGGTAATGCTGATAACCTTTCAACCCTGTAAAATTTAAAAGGTTATTTTAAAGAGGGCAGTGATCAATCTCTCTCTCTGCTTATCACCACAGGCCAAGGAAAATAGCAACTGAAGTTTCAGCAAACGCTACTTTGGCTAAGTATCGGGAAAACACCCCTCTATAAAGGTGTTAATGTTCTGGAGAAGGCTCTTGAGGGATGCCATGACTTCTACCAAAATTTTTCAGAGTAAGCTAAGCAAATGCATGCCTCTTCATAACAGGAGGCTCTAGTGAATGTCATCAGAACCTTTCCAAGCATCAGTTCATGCTGGTATCAGGTCCTTGTCTTGATAAGGGACACTGCACTCTGTGCAGCAATACCTTCGTGTTATGAAGTTTTAATATCCTTGGCAGTTGTCAAGGTTTTCCAAACCACCGGGTCAATTCCCATGACAAGCACAACCTACAAAGTGCTGCTTGCAAGACACCCTACTTCTCTCTGAAACACAGCAGCACTCCCCTGTATCCTTTTTCATAGGACCAAGACATGGACTTGCGGGATCTGGAACAAACCTGTGAAAATCGGGACTGCAAGTGAATGTAACCATTGTTTCCCCAGCTGTCTGCGGCCTGACTCCTTTTTGAACGCCTGCGTCTATTTTCCTACCTCCTGGGCTGTGTCTGAAGTAAATAGAGATGAGCTGAAGGACTTAATGCTGGCAGCCTGGAAGGCAAATAATTCTGTGCCTGGGACTGTAACCAGGCAGCTAGCCAATATCAACTTTAGTAAATCAGTAACACTCAGTGCTCTCAGCAAAAACCACTTCTTTCTCTAAAAGAGCACATTCTTGGAAACCTACACTCAAAAATCCTCTTAGGAACTTTCCAGACAATTAATTTACATCTCTCTGCCTTTTAACCTTCTCACCCCACAACTGGTTACAAAATTTGGGTGGCTCAAAAGACTGCTCTAGCAATCGCAGTGGGAAAACTCAACACCACTAGGAATCTGCACATGGCTCTTTTTTAATTAATACGCTGGTTTTGAGGTGGGGACAGAAGAATATGCAGTACTGTTTTGATGAGATAATATATACGGGAATAATGTGTATGTAATGACAAACAGGCTCTCAAGTCTGTTATTACTCCTGTTTCTTTGGCAGGCAAGGAAGAGGTTCGGTTGCATATTTTAAACAGTGTCTTGGAAATGGGAGGAAAGTCTTGGTGCTGCAGGGGCTCTGTGCAGGTGAAAGATGACTTTTTAAAAGTCATTGTCCACACTTCTGCTGTCACCTGGGGATCCCAGGGCAAGTAAACTCTATAATCTTTGACTGACTCTTTACAAGATATCGCTAGAAACTGAAACACACTATTTCATGCAAGAAAGGTTTCGTACATTTTGGATTTAGAGAGTCCAATTGCTGAAATGCTGCTTTCATACAGCCTTCTCTCCTAAAAATTGGTTTTCCCAAAATGATCCCAAACTTTCTGAAATAACCTGACAAATCCTAATTGCTGTAGAACTTTTTTTCTCATTTTTGGTGTTATCATTGGTAAACATACCTCTAGGCCGGTATTAAGTGGCAAACTTTTGACGTACTTCTAATAACTATAACACTTGTCTTTTTCTCACAGCAGAGTAAATCCTGCTGAAAAATATTTATAGCGATCATCATTTCAGATGCCTTTACAGTAAGTCCGAGGACTTAGGAAGAAGTGTTGATCTTTTCTCTGGGCCTCCGTAAGTGCATCGAGTCTGACTGCAATAAGTCACAGCTCCCAAAGGGGCTTTGATTATATAGATTCAAATGCAGAGAGAGCAAAGATAAGCCCAGGAGCTAAAAAGCACTGAATCCTGCCTTAAAATTAACAATCACAAAAGCTGTATCTATTTAGAGCTTTGATTTGACTAAGTCTCTCAGAGCACAGATCAATCATAGGCATGGTAACGAAGTCAATCACTATAACGTCTAAGTGAGAATGGTTATCCCAGTCTCATTGTTCCCTGCATTAGCCTTGGATCAAGCTCTCTTGTTAGACTCTCAGCCATTCCTCCCTTTGTATCTGCAAATGACAGACAAGGGACAGAAACAGATACGTCTTGCAGTCCACAACAGCATATCAATATCTCAATCTGCATAGCACACAACAGGGGTCACCTTGCAGATGGATTAGTGTGCCAGCTCCCTGTTGCAGCTAGGTAATACAAAGAGTTACATAAAAGTTAATTAGCAAAACAAAGAAAGCAGATAGCCTAGAAAGGCTCTGATGATTTGTTTATTATAATCCTCTGATTTTCTGCAGGTTTACAGTGAGACTCATGGATTCCTCTCCTTCATGGCAGAATGTAGGGGATGGGTTACTGCTTGGAGAATTTGACTTTCTAGGTGCATAGTGAATAATCTATAAGGCATACTTGTAAGACAGGGTACTATGTCATGAATCAGTCCCAGAGCTACATATTATTTAGTGTCCTTTTGATTTACTCCATGAAGATAACATTTAATAGGACTGTCAGCCTGCTCCTGAGTTCGGCTAACTGGGGCAGATCTCCAAAAGAAAAAACTTGAAACCGTTTTGGAGTACAGGCCTATTTCAAAGCTTTTCATGTCTTTGTTTTACTTGCCTGAGTATTGGAATCCTATAGTTACTTTTATTTTTAACAAAGTAAAGTAGATTTTTGTACTAACCCTTTCATCTTCAGTAATAAGTGTGACCTTTAACTTAGCCAGCCTGATATCATGGACAGAGCAAGTATTTACCCTCAGAGGTCTTGTGTCCTTTGGGATGTGTACCATCCAGTCTAAATGCGGCAACCCTATAGAGCTGAGGAACAAGCTTTAATCTTATGCTACAAGGACTGTTTTGCAGCTTGGTGAGATGATGGCTGTACTTGTGCACATCAGTTTCCCTTAATGGGGATCAGGACTTTATTGTCATGGGATTCCAGACATAGCAAGGTGGTGACTGTCTGTGTGGGGTGAGAAAACAGATCTACACAACCTGATGGAGATCAGATGAATATGGTGATAAGAAAAAAGTAGAACCAGGTGATTTATGGACCTGGAAAAGGAGCAGAGCTACTTAATTTCCACCCAAAGTGGGCCATAACTCAAAGGAACTGAGTCATAGTAATAACTAATACAGCTATTCCCAATCTCATTTCCTATGGATTAGCACTTCCATTGCAAAGATGTTACTACTGCTGCTGACGCTTTTATTAACAAACAGCAGTGTTCACAAAAATTAAGCCTTTGGTTGAATTTCTGCAGCTGTGCCTCTTAACTCCCTCTGGCCATCTGAAAATCCCAGGGTAGCTCCACAGAGGGACAGAGGATTCATTAGAGACAAGACCAAATGGGGTCCCTCCAGATCAGTGCTGAGACTGGGTGACAAGGTGGCAGAAGGATAGTCACTATCTGCTCACGTTCTACATGTCCTTTGGTAAAGCAGAAGAGTTAGTTCCGGGGGGCAGTGTGTGGACCTTTCAAAAGTTTTGATCCCCTATAAGGGGGAAAAATCGGTGGTAGAGCTTTCAGTAAGGAGGAAACTCCAGGGCACCCCAGACACAGGACTGACAGGATGGGATAAAGGCAATGATACTCAGCTAGGAAAATGATGTTTCTTAGTGATTTCAGGATCTGGATGGCATGGCTTTTGGCTGGCCCCTTCAGTGCTTTGGACTTTTAACCCTCAGTTACAAACTCTTCTTTTGAGGGATACACCGTAGATGCAGAAGGGATTTTTTTTTTTCTGAGACCTAAATGTCAATACAATGCATTGCTGTAAGAAACTAATGTTTGCTTAAGAAGTGCACAACTTGAAAAAACTGCAGACCCTCAGTATGTGAGCTTTCTGTCTAGAATGGTGGTGCTAATGCAGAGACCACTGAGGTTTCATAAAAGAGGAGGAATGCCATAATCCGTAACGTTTTTCACTTCCACGAATGTTTTTGTGGCAGGGTTGGCAATTGCACAAGCGGCCACTGGATGGCAATGTTTCACACACAATTTCAGTCTCAGCGGTTTAATAAGACTTGGAGTGCAGGTGCTCATCTGATTAAAACTTTCATCCAAATCCTAGTCTAACACTTATTTCAATTCCATGTTTATATCGCTGACAAAAATTGAACTGACAGTCGTATTATGGAGAGGCTACCGACTCTGCATAGCTAAGGTTGAGACTTGTTTTCCATTATAAACTCAATCTTGGCCTCACCTCGGCAATTCTCAGTAAAGACCATTCCTCTTTCACGTATTGGGGCCCACAATGAGTAGCAAAGAGGTGTTTTGTTCACATTTCAGATAAGTTAGGCAAGGTATCCGTTTGGTTCAGGCCTATGGACACCCGGGTGTTAAAATACGTTTTAATTTTTTTTGCCACACTTCGCAGTGTCTCCTCTGTGAAACTTCCTATGAAATTCAAGAGGCTGAGGACATCATGTTCTGGGGGCTGAAAGGCTCACCGGGTAAAATGGGAAGTGGAGTTCCTCCAGCTGAATTCACCCTTCTTTCCTTACGTTTGCCTGCAGTGGAAATTCTCCTGAAATTTCTGAAGATTTTCAGAAAATGAAAACCTAGTGACAAGTAACACAGTGACAGGTGCAGGTATTCTCAGGAAGCAATTTTTTACACTCATCTGTCAGTATTCATGCTGGGAGCACTCACACCTGGATTCAGCTAGGAAACAAGCACAGCAACAAATCGGGTGATTTGGCTGGCAAATTACAGCTGACCCACACGGCTAAAAACGAAAATGCTGAATGCTTGGAGAGCTAAGGTGGCATATCCATCCACTTCTTTATTTTTTTTTTAAAAGTAATGTAACACTTTGGGAAACATTTTGAGATAAGAAGGCTGAAGAATCCCAATCACTGGAAGTATTTATTGTGAAAAAGCAAACCACTAAAAATCACTAATGATATTACTTACTTTGCTTCACTTAACATGTTACAAAAGCCTCCTCTCTCTCTCTCTCTCCACCTGCTCTTGTTATCTATTGCTGACCAGCACATACCTGATAGGTAGGCCATGTACCAGGCAAGAAACCAGAAAATCGTGGTTCGAAGGAAATTATTAACAAATCTTTGTGCTTCATTTCGGTGCAGGTTTCAGTACTAATTTTGGGAATCATGTTTACAGTACATTCATTCTTGTCTGGGCCAATTTACTACAGTTTACTGGGTCTGAGGAAACCAGCTCCTTCGGAGGAGGATTGCCTCTTGAGATATTTCTTGATGCTGTGGTTATCCGGGAATGGAGACACTTTCTACTCTGCCAATGATTTGGAGCAACGAGCTTTTTGTACATGCTCTCAGAGAATTTGGAATTCCTCTGTAAGGGAAAAATGCAATCTCATTCCTGTATTGGCACAGCCTTTGAATCCTCTGCTTTACTTCTAAAGATCATAGAGAATGCTCCTAAAAGATTTTGTGTAACAGATGAAAAGCTACACAGCGGGGAGGTCTGAGAGCCTGGTATCACTGTGCAAGAGAGCTAAGGTTAGAACTATACCTGAAGAACATTTCCACTTTCAAGTGTCCTCAGATTACTCTTACAATGTGTTCACTAACTTTGTAATGGATCTTTTAGAGAATTAGAGTGCTCTTCTATTTTACTTCTCTGACACTGACAGGCACTCTCATGTTGTACACAAACTTGTGTCTGGGAAGCACATTGCTTCTTTTTCTTTGCTGCTGTGTAGAGCTAAATTCAGAAGGTGAACCTGTATTTGACCAAGCCATTTCAAACTTGGCACTTCCATCTTTTTTGACCATGAATGATGACATGCCACTAAAGTACATAAACTGTTATAACACAAAACTGAGGTATGGCCAGGCAGTAAGACAGAAAATAAATTAGGCTTACTTTGACTAGATCTTGCTGAGAAAATGATATAGCCTAGTCCTAGTAGTAGCATAGTGATAGCATTTGCATCACTAGGATTAATTTATAAGGTCATAATTTCTCTAAGGAACTATGGCTTCAGGTGTCAGTAATCTGACCGTGAATATTTGTTTTGACAAGACTTTCGCCAGTTTGCGTATATTCAGGTCAACTATTTAAAAAGGGAAATCTTTCAAAAATAATTAAAAGTGTTCACGCAACTAAAACAGATTGTTAAAACCCTGAACACACTACCCAAATATGTTTTACAGGGTACAACATAAAGGAGTTTTTGTTAACAAGCATCTGTTGACAGCCTAGGAGTTCAGGTTCTTGGCTGATGCAGTAGGTCAGTCATACAGGAAGGGTAAGTCTCAACAGCACTCAGCAGCCCTTTGCATAACCTGCTCAAAAAGGGGCCTGACCTTTTAAAGTGTATGATTTTATTGAAATGAGTGAGTTCAAGCCATAGGTCTAATATGCAACTGCAGCTATACATGCAGATCTGGCCCCAGGAATTCACATCACACGTTCTGTATGTGGGGAACATATAAACAGTGATCACTTACCAACGTTTTAGTCTGAACGCCCTGCCCAGCATCACATAGGACCTCTTTAGCAGGCACAGGGGAATACTCTGTGCTACTGAAATAACAAAAGATTTAAGTAACTTTTTTCTTTTTCAAAAGAATAAAAGTTTGCCTCTCTGGATCAAAATGGAATATTTTATTTTGGGACCTTAAACCAGGACAGACTGTATATTGATGTACGTGGGTACAAATCACAGTGAGAGTTCTCCCGTTGTATCCCTTCATGTATTGAATAGTTCCTGAATTAAATATCCATATGCTTGAAGCTAATCATGCAGACCTAAGTCTTCAGCATCAGGCTTATCTGTCAACACGAGTTCTTCCAGAATGTTGGGGTGGGCTCAGATTAGGCGGACTTCCCAAATAATGTGCCTTCAATTTTACATTCAGGACTTTGCCTGAAAAAAAGAGTGTAAGATTTTCCCCACAATTTGTGGTAAGGCAAACAAACTAGCCATTTTTTCCTGTCATCAAAGAAGACATATTCTAAAATACCTTCCCTGCAGAAGCACATAATCAGCTCTTGGCAAGAAAATGAAATTACGGAAACACAGAGAACAGCGAAGAACAATACTTCCACAAGTAAAACTTGCAGGTGACTTTAGGACGGACAGAAAGAGCACTTAACATACCTGGAAAACATTCCTACTCACTTAAGAGAAGCTTCTGGATATGAGCACTGTATTTCCTATAGAATTATAAAAATTAAAACAACTGTGGGGAATTAATGTCCCAGTATTCTGAGGCTGTAGTCAGAGTTTCTTAGAGGGAATCCTTCTGAAGCACATTATGGCCAAACACAAAAGTGGACCAGAGACACTGGGAAACATTACATAAAACGAGACAGGAATTTTTCAGTGTGGTAACTTTCATTGTCCTATGAAGTCAACTAGATGTGAGAGAGACAGAATGATTTGAAAATGCAGTGAAATCATCATATAAATTGTTGCAATTAACATTTTTTGCCAATATTAATGACATCAAAGTGACTTGAGAGACTGTATTTATTTCCCATCGAATACAACAGTATCCTGATACTTTCTCCCCATTGGATTTGTTAATTTTCTGAGTACTAACATCTGTTCAGGGATAACAGTTGTCAAATCCAAGAGCTCATCAAATAATGGGAAAGAGAGAAGGAAGAACAAGACTACATGGGAGGACACAAAAGACCTAGGATACTGTTCAGTGCTGTGTGCTTGTAGAGTTAGGTGGACAGAAGGACTGCCAGGATGAAGACTCAGTTGTTCCAAGACCTGACAGCTATTACATGCCTGAGGCCTTGAGGGAAGCTTCTAGAAATGTGGGGAAAATAATCAGAGAATGATTGTCCTTTTAGATAATTTTTTTTCTTTTGCTTCATCAGCCGTTGACTCGTCAACTCTGCACTAACATGGAGATTAGAAGACAGTTATCCTCTTTGATACAGGACTGGTGTTTTCCCTCCAGGCTGCTTTAGGAAAATGGTGCTTTTCTCCTGAAAGTGTGACACCTCTGAATGGCAGGGATGCTGACACCAGTATCTTCTACAAAGATCTTTTAATGGAAGAGCTGACTGAAAGGAACTAGGGAATTGCTTTGAGGCTGAGCAAGGGCTGGAAGGTGCCAGCAGATCTCCAGACCTATGGTCCTTCAAAGGTGGGCAGCAGTGGCTCCTCCTCTGGCCATCCTGGCCTGCCTCACACCTGCATCCCATGTGAGATGCCACCACAAGGCACTCTGTCCCGTCCACCACCGGTGTCAAATCGATGCAGACAGACAAGTGTTTCTGCAGCTTTTCTTCTCTTTGACCAGAAAGGGAGGCTTGTGACAGCTGTGAGAGGAACAAGAAGACCATCTCACAAGAAGATGGGGAGGACAAAAATCCTTATCAACAGAGGAGCAAAAGAGGTGGAATGTGAAATCTTGTGCCCACTGAGGTCAGAGGCAAATTTCCTGTGAGGCCAGTCCTGCTGTACCAAGAGCGGAAGGCAGAGAGCCAGAAGCTTGAAAGTATTCACAAGGAAGCTGGCTTTTTGTTTTCTTAGTTGCACTGGAAATTAAATCTGTGATGTATCAAATATTTTATGTCTTGGCAGAAGCTTGATTTTTCCCATGGGAAAGAAAAAAGAGAAGGATTCTTTAGAAAACTTCAGATGGAGAGGATGTTTTTGGGTTTTCTAAGCCAAAGACCAAATGTCTTGAAGTCTGAAAGTGAATATTTTGTGGTTTGGTTATTTCGTCAGCAGCAACTCTGTGTTTTACTAGAAAACAAAAGCCTTCACAGCTATTTTATTAATTTCCTAGCAAAATGTTCTCATTTGTTTCTTTCACTTCCTTGCAACAGTCTCTGTTAAACTCTGCTTTATTTTCCTGTTTGCTGCTTTCATTATTTTGGTCCACACACAGTTTTGCAAAATGGACTTACAGAAATGTGGGGTTTTTTTTTTGTTTGGCAAAGAACCTCTGTCAGGTTTAAAAAGAGAAGGTGGCTCAACCAGTTTCTCACTGAAGTGTCAGAGAATAAAATCCTAAATGGCTTTGTCTCCCCACTCACTGCTGCTCCCTCACTTATACCTGTGATTTTGGATTTGCATCCAGTTTTCAGAGTGGACAAGATTTCTGGTTGCTGTCTTATTTTGCTATAGTGTATCTCCAGCAGTGGCATAATCTCTAGCTGTGATTCCACTTAGCAGTTCATATTTTTTGAAATGATCCCTTAAATTTTAATCCAATAAATGGCTTCTCTTAAACACTCAGTGGAATTGTACTGTTTCTTAGCTTAGTTTGACAACATCTTCAAAAAAACTTGAGTTGTAAATCTATAAAAAAAGCCTAATTTCCACCTTAATTACAGACTCAACAGGATAAAGCAAAGACTGTATGCCTGTTTTACTGATGTATGGGAGAGACTTGAAGAAGGTAACCATTGCAGAGATTGATTCTGCAGCCTCAGCAACTTTGAAAGTAAGTAGGAGGTTTAAAATCACCAGCTTCAGCATTTTCAGAATCTAAAAAATTGTTGTGAAAGTGAAAAACATCTCTCAGTTTGGAGCTACTGGGAACAGCATCTGTTACATTATGACTTATGAATGATGATAAGAGAAGAAAGAACAAGCAAAGAGGTTCATATGTTTGGGAAGGCTTTATTTTGGATCTGAGAAACTATTTCTCTTATGAAAGAAGGAAAAAATTACTGTATCATGTCCAAGAAATATGTTTGTTATAATATGCCTGGTTATTTTCATAACAGATTAGTCAGGTTTTGTTTTTGTTTTTGTGGTGTGGGAGTTTTTTTGTTTGTTTGCGTTGGTTTTGTTTTTTCCTGTTTTGTTTATTGTTTTTTACTGAGAAGAATACACTCTTTGGAGAACCTAGTGTTAGACATACCCATTCTACATAACCAGAGACTGGTTTTGGATGCTTAAGTCGCAACAGAGTTTGAACTGATGCCTTGGAAGAGCCAGAGGATAGTGCATGAGTGGTTCCTGAAAGCTCCATGAGCAGGAATCTCGATCTTTTCATTTCATATTTTCTGTGAGGTACCACATGCCTGTTGTGCTGCATAAACAAACTAACACCTTCACTGAACAGGACAGTGAAAGGTAAAAATGCATGTTTATAACACTGAAATGCCAGAATGAGTTTTCTTTTACATTACCAGCATTAGCCTATCTGAGGAGTGGTCTGAGGCAAAAGCTTATGGGAAAAGCTTTTTGATTAGTCCTACTCTATGTAAGGAATTTGCATCTTGGTTCTTGATAGCAATTCAATCTTTTTGTACAAAATGATGCTGATGATGGAATTGCGAACAGGTCTGTTGAAGCCACTGAGGATTGCCTGGACAACTCTCTAGGGCAGCTCTGGTAATGGTACTTGTGGAGTTACGGGATTGTTAGGGAAGTATAATTTAAAAAATGAGGTTATTCTCGGCAAGAAAAAGGCAACCGTGTTCAGTGAGTACAGACCTCTACTACATCTTGCTTTTCCTTTTCCCATATTTCTGAGTTTTTCATTCGAACTACACTGTTTATTGCCGTCATTAGTTTTAGTGTTTGCTTAATTTTTATGCTGGAATCTGAGAAGGGGGATTTGTGGGTGTCTTATTGCCCCACTAAACTGTCATCTTTTTGTCAGCTTGTCTGGAGTTTGGTGAGCCTGGGGAAGGTTGATCATCAGACATTTGCACTTGTTGTTAGTAATTCTGTAACAGCCTCGCAGGAGAAATGGTTTTAAGGTATTTCTCCTGAGAAAATTGACAGATCACTGTGCCTATAGTCACAGCTAAGGCTCTTCAAAGATGATTCAATCCTCAGACCAGTATGTGGCCCATGCTGGCTTTGTAACTAGACTGGGACAACCCTTTGATGCTTGTAATTAATAGCCTGTTGTCCAGCAAAAGGTTGAAGTGACTTCCACACACCAACACTGGAGAGAGGATGGATGAAAACTACTTACAGACAGCTCCTTTTCTTTTCAGCAACTTCTTTTTTCATTCAAAGCTACCAGCTGAAATACAGCCATATACTCTGGAGCCTGCTGGACTGCTTTGCCAAGGGCCACTCTTGTTTGCATAATGGGACCAGCTGGTCATGACAGGTTATGCGATTCTGGCAGCTGCCTCTTTTCAAACAGCTTTAGTGGCTCCTAGCCCCTGCCAATTGCGAGGGTGAGACACAGGGTCCTTTGGGAGCTCAGGCTTTATTAAGCAACCTGGAGAAACCCTGTTGTTTTAAAAATGTGAAGCAAATTAGAAAGGTGACTAACTAACTACTTCATCTGATCTAGTTGAAGATGTCCCTACTCATTGCAGGGGCGTTGGACTACATGACTTTTAAAGGTCCCTTCCAACCCGAACCATTCTATGATTCTATGATTCATGGCTAGCTCTACCAACATTTCTGTTAATCACGAGAAAGATGAGTGAACAAAAGGGAGTGTCTACTTTTCACATCTTTTTAAGTTAAAAGTGTCTTCCAAAAATCTTTTCTGCATTGGACTTCCTCACAAGAGGTGTCGCAAACTCTTACTACTTTCCAGCCTGGTTTTAATTATGTAAGTCACATGTATTGTTTCTGCTCTGACTGACTTAGGTAATCAACCGTGTCAATGAAAATTATAACAATCAAACTTAAATGTGGGGGTTTTTTTGTTTGTTTTCTGAATATCTCAGAATTCAAAGGTGAAAATCAATGTTTTGAACATCAGTGGAAGTGAAGCTTGACTGCATGAATATTTACTGACAGCAAAGATGTCAAATTGGCAAATCATATGAATCAAATTTGGTTTTGCATGTTATTATTGTTAATACTGACTGCCTGTGTGACAGTATTACTTGATATTCTTCCACTGTTCAAGATACAGTGGAAGCATACAACTAAGTGATAGCCTGAACTTTAAAGAAGTTACAATATAAGCATAAAACACAGGGGATTACAGGCAGTGGAAAAAATGTTTGCAGAATTTACCTCTTTTTCCCCTGTCTCCTGTCTCTCTCACACACAAATACACTCTTCTCCCAATTACAAGAACCACTCTGAAAAAATTGATTCAATGTTACCACTATATATTCCCCAAGATAGGGCTGCATAAAGCTTTTAGTTTCTCTGCCTTCTAAAGTGCTTTTTTTAGACAGGAGAGGAATCTAATCACACTGATCACATTTCTGTGATGTCAAAAGATTCAGTTATATTTCTGATACGCTTCTATAATTCATTCTGCAGAGGGATCTGCTGAAAAATAATGATGTCCTCTGTCTTAGAGACAGCATAGGAATCTGTCATCTCTAGTAGTAGTTTTGGTACTTTATATGGCAAAGAGGGTTGGGTAAACATCCCTAAAACTTTTCTATGTATATTAACAACCTTAATGTTCAACTCTTTAGACTCTGTTTGAAACCTTCCAGCCAAAATAATGATTCAAAACTGAAGCTTCAGCTACTGAAGTTTCTGTCAAGATTGCTTATTGAAAGCTTGCATTTTAAGTCAATTTTCATTAACTGGTTAATTAATTAATAAGTGAAAAAATTACTGGATTTAAAACATGAACTTTTACAGTAGAAATACTAGTCTAAAAGTTATAATATGTAATCGGGGATAAAAACATGCCAAGAAAACTATACGCTCAATCCAGAGAGTTAGAACATGACATTTCAAACAGTGAATCCCTTCTATGGATTACACAAGCCTAAACTGCAGACAGGGAATTATTTCTGAGGAAGTATTCAATATAATATCTGAAATACTGAGTACATTCAGCAAAACCATACATAAATAATAACAAAGGAAAAATTGTATATAACTTCTCCACTTATGAGAGTAGTTTGGCACTCAGAGACAGGATCAGCCTCAGAATTAGCAGCGAAGTGAGGGAAAGCTTCAACATCCAGGGGCTTGCAAAATGCACATTTCTGCATTACCTGATGTGATTGAAGTGCCTTCCATTTAAGCCAGGGTTGTTTCCATCCATGTAAGGAACATCTAAATTTTTTTTTATTATGTTTTTTTTTTTTAACCTAGTAGTCCAAGACTCTCATAACACAGTCATACACTAACTGCAGTGTTAGAAAAGAGTGAAGTTCATAACCCCTGACAAGATTACAGTAATGAACAGTATGGAATCAGAGTGACAAGAGACAGATGATGCAGAGCCTGGTCAAAAGCCAAAGGAAATCAATGGCAGATCATCTGCAGGCTTCAGTGGGGTAGGATTGAAACCAGGGCATCTAATCTCAAACCTGATCCTCACTTTGTCTCTAAATTTGGTCAGGTTATTTCTACTTTATAACCTTTGTTTCTTTCTGGAATGGTTGTGAGGCTTCAGTTAGTGTTTCATAAGAGTGTCAAAGCCTTAAATGAAAATACGAACAATTCCAGAAATGTGAACCAATACCAGTAACACAAAATACAGACTTTTTATCTTAATTGAAAACAAGTAGCAGCAAGATGATACTATTTATAAAGAGTGCTGCAAGTGCACTTAAACCTCCAACTTATAGATTCAGTTAGAACGAGAGGTATTGAAGGAGTATAGATGAAATATGTAACAGTACCAAGGAAAAGCAATAAGGCATCCAAACTGCCCAAATGCCTGCCATGTGAAAACTTTCCCCTGCATACGCAGAAAACCCACAGGTACTGAATATGTTGGCAAAACAAAGGGAGAAGCGTATTTCAAAGCAAGCAGGTGCTTGCAAAAATAAAACCATTCAGGGAATCTCAATGAATAATAAGATGACTACTTAGCACTACATAATGAAGAAAACGTTTTTTGCCAAGGGCTCAGTACAGTGCAACTTAGCAAAATTGTGACTGAAGAAAAAGGAGCATTGTCAACATGCATATCAAAAGTTTATTGGATTTCATATTAGGATATTAAAAACTTCCTTTTCTGAATCTGAATCATCCATATTTCTGACTTCACAAGAGCGCTCTACTAGCAGCTAATTAATCCTTCCGGTTGTTCAAATACACATATAATTGCATCTTTTTGCATAATTTTGCCTTACCTTTTTGCAAATGAGGAGTCATTTACTCAGATAGATTAAGCCAAAAGGACATTTTCCTTGAATTGGGATGATTCTTAAAACTGTAGTTTACAAATGTACTGGTATGGGCAAAGCGTTGCTCTGCACTGAAGAGAAAATTCTGTGTTATCCAATACTGAAGTTATATCCTGAAATGACAGTTTTCTTTAAGTTTTTCTGTATTCTTGAACCATCTCTTTTCAGACATGTTTCTAAGTGCTCTCACTGTCTTTTTTTTTGCTACGTGCAATATATCCTTGGGCCAGTAAGCACATTTTTCACAAGTCTATTTTTGTCAAATATTTCGATGCAGGCAAAAGTACATGTCCTTTTGTCCACTAACTGCGGTACTGTAAAAACTCAAAGCTATTTTCATACAGATCAATTCTTCCTATATATTAATAATTGATATTTTAACATTTAATTTAAAAATATTTTTAAATACAATTTTTATATAAATAAAAATGATATAATCTGAGATAGGTCTAGAAGGCTGCACTGATGCGAGCTAAAGCTACTGTGGTACTTTGCTAACATCTGACAGCTGCATAATGAAAAGTATGTATGACAATAGCACTTAATTTTTTAAAAGGGTGGAATTCTCTATATGTTAATGAATTCCTGAAAAATGTGACTGATTTATTTGAATTTCACGTGAAGAGAAGCTGGTTTATCCATGACAACATTGTATAACCGAAGAGGGTAGCATCTGACAGCTGTTGAATAGCATATGTAAAAGATGGGACGTGGGAGCAGTCAAGTCCATTATAACCTATACTGGTGCTTCCCTTTGGCAATTTTACTGTAGAAATCAAGACTTGGTGTGCCTGAAAATAATTACCTTCTCCTCACTAGAGATAGTCCTTCTCTACTGGGATAATGTTATGTGGACAATGGCTATGGCACTGCTTTTGTCATGCTCCTCATGCAATCTGTATTTGACTGACAAACAAAGAATTTCAAGGGCAAAAGTTCAGGTTTTTACAAGTGCTAGTTGCGAACCCGCAAGGTAAAATCCTCTTCTCATACGTGTCAAGATACTCTGTTCTCCCTCATGTATGAGCCATCTCAGAAGGTGGGTAGCAGAGAATAATGACTACGAGAGCAGAGATGTGGCTTTGAGATGAGACTTTTGCTGTGAGAACACTCAGTTCATTTAAACAGAAAAGGACTCATTATACTGCTGTCTGTGACAAAACTTTAAAAGCTAATTTCATTTCAGTCCTTTTGTCTGCCTGTGGAAAACTAACCGTTCTAATTCCTGTTGGCTCTCTATTGCCTGAACAGGGTAATTTCAGGCTCTCCGTTCTCTGATTTTAACAACAATTAGACCTTTGGGCATTGCTGAAGTGGCTTGGATTTTTACCGCTACACCTTCATACTTGAAGGCCTGCGGAAGCCTACAAAAATACAAACTATCCAGCACCTTCCCCCAAGTGGGGGATTGCTTAGCTTACTGCTGTTCCAACGCCCTGCGCTGCCACACGTGTTCTAGATCTGCTTTTTCTCCTGAAAGGACAGGGTGTGGGAGGGGGTTTGTCAGGAAAATGTAGGACTCAAAAGCCCAGAATGGGATCACAAGTCTCCTGTAGGCACAGGTGACTGTGGCCCTTCACCTCCCCTCTGCTCCATAAACCTCCAATACTCCATAGCAACCTTTAGTAGGAAGAGCAGGAGCCTCAGAAGGTACACTCTGCCCCAGGAAGGGAGCAGACTTATCAGCACTGCCTTGCATTTTCCAAAAACAAGGAGTATGTCAGGAAAGAATGTCTCAATGGTCCTGAAAGAAATCTGTCCCTAACAGTATCAAGGGAAATAAAAAATAAAATATGTCATGTTTTACCTCCGCGCCACTTTGTCTCACCCTGATTTCAGAGTGACACACTACCCTGACCTTTTCAAACCCTGAAATATTTTGGTAATCCCTCTGGCTCCCAATGGACTTGACAACTGCACGCCTTAGCAGGCAGAATTGCGACTGAGTGACTGAAGACGGTGAACAAAACTCTCACCAGGGAGAGGTGCAGGCCTTGGAGCTGATGTTACGTTCTTGCTGGGGTTTGGGAGTGCGATCGGATGCCAGTTATGCTAGCTTAGACTCTGGCCTCAAATCTTGTTCACTAGGGTCATATTGTTGGAAATGCTTAGCACCTGTCACTGGGATCCGGTTTTTATATGTGCTTGCAGTTGAGCACTGCAATAAGTAGGTAGATTTTAAAAAAGCTTAGACTCTTAGGCTGAATTCATCTGAAATGTTGGCTGCATTTGTGGGTGGTGAGTATTTGCAGATCTTGCTCTGAGAGCTTTTGAAAAATGACTCTGACTCCTGCTGTAGAATAAGAATTATGGCTGAGTTTCATTTTTTAAGATCTAAAGAACAGTACAGGGAGGTGCTGCCTGAAATCTTTCCATTCTCATCCTATCGATGTCTTGACTCAAAAGCAATGTGGAAGTTGGTCTACCTGTGGCTTATTTCATCCGTTAAAGCAAGCCAGATCTAAAATGGTCTGCCCAGATAGGATCTGAGCCGGTCGCTCAAAGCCCCTTGGGAACCTATGTGCTATTTTTATTCTGTTCTGTAAACACATGCATGAGAAAGCTCCTGGAGGAGTAACTTGTTAGCTACACATGAATTGTCATTTTGGTCTTGTCTGGGTCAATAAAAAACTTCTGAGAGATCTGCTAATATGCTACAAAACCTGTTAGTTGAAGATAGTAATTCTGGAGTGTCCCCTCTGGGTACTCTTCTGTTTCCTGGAAAGAAGGAATTATTCACACAGGAAGAAATTAACAAAAATGAGAGACCAATAAATGCAGCTGTCACTGTTCAGCAACAGCTAAAATTAATTCACAAATCCAAACAATCTGCAGAAAACTGAACACAATTATATAAGAAATTAAGTTATACAGTTGCCATGACCTTTAATCAATCATTCCAGCTGTTAATGTTAATTTTGTGATCTGAAAATCATAGTTCTATTTGCATTTTAATGGCTGTTAAATGAGAGTCATCAGGAAGAAATAGTGGCAGCTTGGCCTTTTGATACCAAGTTCTTCCTTCCTAATGTGATTTGGAGGATTTGGAATTCCTGTTCAGAAGGGGTTTTGTTTCAAACTGCAGCAGGCACAGGGAGTGAATTTTGCAGAGGGAAGACAGCCAATTCAAGCAAAATCTCTCTTTAATCCAACTGTAGCTGTAGCTGCAAACAGATAATTAAAAATCAGGTAAAAAAGCTACAACGGCAACTTCATTACCTTCATATTAAAAAAGCTCTAGTTCCTTTTAAGACCTTTTTCACAGAAATGTGCTATTTTAATGTTTTTTCCAAAAGCAGGGTATTTGTACTTAACTATCAGAAATTTTTGTCAAATAGAAAATGAAATAAAACCAGCAAATGCAATAACAACATTAAATAACCAGAAATTTTATGTTGTTTAGTTCAATTAGCTTATTTTCTATTGACCCGGCCAAGGTGTTGCACACAGGATTGTCTTATAGCATAAATACTACTCATTGGTTTATTTTGCAGATAACAATGTTAGTGGTATCACATTAGATCAAAACTCTGTTTAAATCAGATTGCCACTCTGGAATAACTGTGAACTTGTTGATTGCTTTAATTTTTAATAAGATCTAAATGTCTGCCAGCCTCTTGTGCTAGCATTTTCCATTTTAACATTAATACATTTTCTTATTAATAGAAAGACCTTCATTGTTACATGACAATTTATTTGTATGCGAAGTGCACAAATCTGATTAAAATGTGATGTTCTGCTTAAATCTTCATCTAAATCTCCTAGGAGACAGTCCCCAGGTGAATCTTCTTTGGTTAAAAAAGGAGGTCTTGGAACTACATGTTCAGAAAGGAAAGCAGTGAGCTACAGACAGATTTCAGCAACTGGAAAGCAAAGTCAGTATTAACAATGAAAGAAGAAAATGGTTTAGCTCTATCCAAAGTCCTTTTTATTTAAAAGAGGTAAATTGTAAGAGGAAGAAAGTTTCAGCAGATGTTTTCAGGCTGAGTTTTGTAAAGGACTGAATAGCAACAGGAAAGAGGAACACTGATAAATGCCTTGCCTTTTATCACACAAGTAGGACTTTGGTCCATAAAAGCAGTCTAATTTGAATGCATTGAACAGCACACCCTCTTCTTTCCCCAAGCAGAGAACCTGTGCATTTTCTGCCTCTACATTACTTCTACAAATAAAACGTGTACAGGTGGTACGCATGCTAATGGGGCTGATCTCTGAAGTCAGAGCACCGACTGATGCCGGAAGCTGACGCAGGGCAGAAGGACTCCCATCCCTACTGTGACAAGCCCTGCCCTGGGTTCCTATGCGGGCATACTGTTGCCCTTCAAGCTTCCCATCTTAAAAACTAACCAGGAAACAAGGCAGCTCCTAGCTTTGGCTGAAACACTAATCAAAAGCAACAGTTTCAGGGTGCCAATATTTTGGTTTTGCTGGACTTCAGGAAATTTGCTGCCTTAGAAACCCAGGGTTTTTTCTCTCTGGCCAGTAACATTCCATTTTGTAGTACAGCTTTGTACAAAGTCAATGCAGTCGTGTGTGTGTGTGTAAGTGTAAGTAAGCAGCACTATGCTGTGCATAAATGGTGACAGAGACATCTAGTCTGAAATTCTGGCTCCACAGAAGTCGCTGAGATCTTTGACAACAGTTCTGGTAGAAGCAGGCAGCTGCCCTGCAGTCTGAAGTCATTTAGTCCAGACTAAGAATGGGTGAAGTGCAGGAGTCTGAGGGACTCTCCACACTGGACAGACTTAAGGATGCTTGGTGTGAAAGGTCTTTCTGCTGCAGGTCTTGTCATATTTAAATAGGAGCAGACAAATCTCCAAAGCTTTGCAGGTTGATTTGGCCAGGTGTTCCGAAGGTCTATGGCTAATTCTAGTTTTCTTCTCTGAACATCTTCAGCTAAGACATCAGTCCACAGATCTCCTTAATGCAAGCTCTCTCACAGTATTCCTAGTAATTCCAATTCCAATCAGGTTAGAAATGTGAACCTTTTTTTTCCCCTCCCTCGGGTACTTTAGGATTTATATGGACATCAAGTAAATGGATATTAAACATTCTTCAAGAAGAACAGCATGTGGAAAGAATTCACCTAGGTTTTTTGCTAAAGAATCAGGCTTCTCCTTTTTTACCCAATCATACATGCCTGTCCTGAATTTTCATTGCTGGATTAAAGGCATTAAAGAAATCCCAACAGAGTGATATCTTAACTTATTATTTTCCACCTGTTGATAATCCTTGGCATTTAAAATGTCACTATTTTATTTTTTAGACAGAGCTATCTCGGGAAACCCTCTATGTGGTGTTATCATGCAATACATATCATGTTGCTCAACAAAATTCAGGAATCAAGCCAGCAGATTAGCTCCAGGAGAAGAGACAAATCTCAAAGGTATCTTTATAGCTATATTGCAGGTCAGAAGCTCAATGCAAATGGGACCCATTTTGTTGCTCACAAATTGCTGAATTGCAGGAAATGTCTGCATTAATATCCTAAACAAATATATTCTTCCTGTTATTCTTGATCATCTCTTATTTGTATTGCCTTTTAAAAATCTAGATAATTTAGCATTAAACTGAAATGGTTTTAACAAATCATACCCCAGGGTACTGGAGGTTTGGTGGATTTTTTTTTTTTCTTTTTCCTGGTAGTCAGGGCTTTAATTCACTTTTGTTCTCTGATTTCACCACTTTTTCTGCACCCATCAGAATTGCTACCTGCCCCTTTCAGACACATTAAAGTTTAGGAAAACCAAATATTTTTCAAAATATTTTCATCCTGATTTAAGACATTTATAACACCTGATAGGGTTTTTTTTGTGATGCTCTAGCCTGGGGACTAACGCATGATGCTGGCCGAAAAATCTTTACGCAAAGGTAAGCCCATTTTCAATTTCCTTTCTGAAAGCGAACCAGAGGCAATGATAGATGGTGCGCAGTCTGGGTGTCATGTACCTTCCTCCTCTTCATGAATATGCTCTATTTTTCTTGAGAAAACTACGACCAACCTTGTTTCATCTGATTGAAGATGGTTTTAAAAAGCCTTACATCATTAAAATGCACTGATAGGAGTTGTGATAAGGAGTTTCATTTCTGTCCAGTTCCCCAGATTGTTGGCAGTAGTGCTAAAATACACACAAAGGCCATCTGGCCCACGGAAGATAGCTTCCGTACAAATACATTTATGCCAAAGGATTTATGTACACAAAGATAAGTAAGAAGATTGTTGAGACTGAAGAAGTCTCTTTTTGGTAAAATACTGATTACTGGAGGTTTTATTATGACAGCAGAACTGAGTTTCCTCATATCCCCTTTGGGAAGACAGGCTGGTTGCAGTCGTGATTCCTTGGTGTTGTCCTAAAGGGAGAGAGGAGAGATTTGGGGATGAGCGATTTCCTGGTCAGGCAGGAACTAGAGAATGGTGCTGGGAGAGTGTGAACAGAGCCTCCCACTTGCGTTCTTGCAGCGAAGAGCGGAATCATGGTCAAATCCCGAGGGCAGCATTGCTAAGACAGCTGACTCTACATCCAGAAGTGAGAGACAAGAACTGGCCTTTTGGCTTATGGACAGCTGCCTCCAAAACTGGAATGGGAAAGCTCTGTTGCAGAACCCTTGCTGGATTCATTAGACCTCAGCCTCTCACCCTCCTTACTTTGACCAAGAAGGGTCTATCACATCTTTTTCAAATGATAACTTTGGAATGGCTCTCAGTATCCTAATCAAATGACTTTCCAGACAATAGGGTTTCTCATTTGCCTCAGGAATGCGTCCTTGAAGATGGATTTGGAGTGCTAGGGTTTGCAAACTTAATGGTAATAGAAAAAAAAAAAGGAAAGTAGTGTAATAAAGTGAATGAACAACAAAGCAAATGACAGTAAAATAAGTGAAATAAATCTCCAAAGAGAAATGATGTCTCAGCAGAGAAACAAATTTAATGGAGAAAGGAAATTTATTGGGAACTTAAACAGAATCTGCAGCAAGGAAGGTTAAAGTGAACTAATCAATAAACGTTTAGAAAGTTGCTATTTCCCCAAGTCTCCTAACACTCACAAAGTCCTAATCCCAGTTTCTTAAGCTGTGTAGCAGAGCTGAGGTTGAAGGACAAGATAGTATATCTGGTCTTGTGCTGGCAGACTTAAACAAAGTTCCCTATATTTTCTTCATCCCTGGGACCTACAAGTTGGCTAAGCTGATTTACCAGAGCTGAACTTTTGACAGAATAGCCCCAGAGGCTAAAAAACAATCTTGGACTTAGCATTGCTGTTTTGAAAACTGCATTTAATAATTTAGGATTCAGATTATTTCAGCTGGAGATATATTTTAAATAACTTTCCCAATTTCAGTTTTATACTAATGGATAGGAGCATATCACAACATTGTAATAAATATAACTACATTACATGAAGCAGTATTAATAAGTTGCTTCTAGTGACAATCTTATTTCTTGTGTGTGAGAACATGCTGCTGGTGTCACAGGTAATCCGTGGGGGAAAAAAAAAAAGAGAACAAAAAGTTCAGAATGTTTACTGATAAGCCTGATAGGGTTATTGTTTTGGATGGTAAAAATCAGAAATAGTCTCCCTTCTGAATCTTACATGACTGATCATAAAGTGGGCAACAGAAATTCTCCATCACAGCAGAAGTATTTACAGCGAGGTGCAGTTTTATCATCACAAGAATAAATAAAATCCATTTTAAACTAGGCTAACGTACAGCACTATGTATGTGAGTATTCCGCCTTCAGAAACTTTTGCAGTATGATTACTCTCTTGTTACACAATCTGGAACACAAATTGACAGCATTAGGAGGGGCTTTTCATTCATTGGCATAATAGTTCAACGTGTTATGGAAATAACTTCAATTCATTTATATTCAAGGGCTTTGGAAGGACTTTTATGCAGAATGGTGCTCAGATGCAAATTTCCAACATATCCAAATTCACTTGACATATTTTTCTCTTAAAATGAATTATCAAACATCAGGATAATGTTATGGGGAAAAATGCATGTTTTAACCAGCAGCAGTCATCTTACTGTGGAGTGGTATTCACATATGTCCTATTACTGTGAAAATGTCGGATATTTTCTGTATTTATTTTGCATATACCCAAGGATATGTGTGTGTTTTGTTGTACATTCATTATTTAAAGCTTTAGTCCTGCAGCAGGGCAGTAAAAGCAGCTCCACACTTAAGTCTGAGAGCAGCCTATTAATAGCCGACTTCTGAAAGTGATCTGAAATCCAAATGCTTACACAGACCGTCCTGAGAGCTGCTGCATCTCATGAGGATGTGGGGCAGAATTCAGCATCCAAAGCAGAAGTCACATGAGGTTGCTTTGCTGGAAGATGAGTAGGTGCTAATTAACATGTCCTCTGAAGTGTCTTTATTATTGCCATTATCTGATGCTCAGAAAAGGAGTGTGGTGAGCTACGAAGTCACTCAAATCAACAGATCTAGATTGTTGTCAGATGTTAAAATTAAGTGTAATGTTGATTCCCTGTTTGACCCCTCTGCTTGGCTGCCATCCGTAAGCAGTGGAGCCCAGGGAGACCCAGCTCTGAATCTCCATTGATACAAAGCCATACGTTCATTCATTCTGAAATTTTAGGAGACATTAACTACTGAAGTCCTCTCAGCCTTTCCAAGTCAGAGACCACAGAAAACAACAACGGAATAAATAAAACTGCCTATAGAGAAGGCTAGGGCCTTCATTTGCTTCACTGGGAAGATTTCAAGAAGTATTGACACATGCACTAAATGAAGGTATCTTCTTTTCCTAATACCAAGCTTCTGGTCACGCAGAATGTCAGAAACTAAAACCATCATAAGATATAAAACAATGTGACGGTAGGTTGGAGGATATACTACACTACCAACTGTAGCGTGTTCATCCATCATGGCCTTAAATCCACAGACTGGGTTGTCCAAATTGGCCTTTTTGCTCATTTTTCTTGGAGTTTTCTGAGGGTTTACTAGATATCGTTGCTTGTGCACATTTGGAGAAGGCTCCAGTATTTATGGAAGCTGATTAAAGTTAAACAGAGCTGTAATGAAAGAAGTAAAATATGTAAATGTGAAGTTGAGGAGCTGCTTCAGTCAAGTGACCACAGAGAAGAGGGAAACATAAGGTGGCCCTGAAAATCTCACTGCAGAAGAGCTGACTTGCAGCCAGAACAGGGGAAATGAATGAATTCTGAATTTTTTTTCCTGCATGCTGAGATATTTTCAATGTGGGCCTAAAATAAACCTTTAAACTAAACTTTAAAGTACCACTGAATAGTTCAAGGAAGTTTCTGTGAGTATAATAGACCATACTGAGGATGCAAAGTGTCAAATTCAATCTGAGAGTCCATGCTGCCACCACTACAGCTCAAACAGTAATGTCCTTCAGGCACTAGCTGTGTCTTGGTCGTACCCTACCTATAGAGTACCAGCTACTGAAACCCAACATATAGGTGGCCAAGGAAACAGACATGAGTATCTCTTTGAAGAATTACCTTTTTGAGGGCACAATAACCTACTCAAGAACCTCCAAAACACCATTTTCTGGGGATCTCAGAAGGACTCCGGTTCCTAGGACGCCAAATAGACTCTGTTCACCCCAGCAGGACAGAAGCTGTGTGGATAGACACCGAGTTGTCACCTGCCATGTTTATTCTAGCTCTGCTTGTGCTGCTCAGGCTAAATGTCACTCATCCTTTGGGATCCACAAACTAGAAGATTTAATTGCCACAGGTTCAATGCTGAGGAGGCCGCCTTTTTGTTCTCTTACATGCAGGGAGCCTCAGAGGTGGCAAGGAGGGGAGGAAAGGAATGCCCTTTTCTCCCAAAAAGAGGCTGGTCAACTGAATCCTATGGTGTTCCCCACAGGTCTGTCCCACCGTCTTTCCCTTCTCCTGATTTACTGATCCCTCTCTACACAGCTGCCTCGAGGCTCCCTACAAGCTCCCCCATTGCCTGCTTATGCAGGATGTAAGGCATTACACACTTTCCACGGTTCCTCAGGGGATGCTTCTAACCACAAGCGGTTTATAGTTGAATGTATATTTGCAAATTGATAATTTTGCATCATGTTGCAAGAGACTGCTTAGCCCTGGGCAGTGCTGTATTAGGAATGACATTAATTCCCTCATGGGCTCCTGAGCAGAAACTACAAAGACTGGAAGTAGAGCAGAGAGCTGATGTTGGCGGTCTCAGAGGGAGCTGCTGACAGCCCGGAGCGGCAGAGCAGGACTCTGGGTCCTGGGGCACAATGGGAATGCTGCTGCAGCTGACTGAGCTGTTCCCTTTCTTCCCATGCACTGCCTAGCAAAAGGGAAGTCTGACCTCTGGGACTGGAGCTTCTCCTGTGGATACAGAAAACCACTCAGTCTCACAGCTTCACTCTCAGAGGAGTAGCCCAGCATCATGTGTGTGCCAGGCACAACATTCAGCCCCAGCAGGAGAGCCCAGTTGTTAGCTTTGCCCTGCACTGCCCATCAGTGCATTCACGAGCTGTTCTGTCCTGTAACCTCCCAAAGCCTGCGAGTGGGGACACCGGCAACTCCTCCCCACCAGCTATAGATAGAGCTGCTCTCCCACGGCAGCTACCATACCTCAGGGCTGCAGTGCTACTTGCCCCCCAGATAAGTAAATACAGCAAGAAAGGGGAAAGGCATAATTTAATCAGGGAAGCAACTAGGAGGGCATGAAATATGAAGGATACTAGGAAGGAAAATGTGGTTCAGCCTCAGGAAGTCACGTTTGTATTGAGCAGTGCTGGAGCTGGCTGGGAAGGGAAGAAATTGAATAGTTCATGTGTTAATACTAGCTGGATGGTTATTGTGCAGAAGGACTTAGAAATTCTCGCTGATGAGAGGAGGTCTGATGTAACTGTCATAGCAGAGCATTAACAGGGTGATTCATGTGAGTGAAATCTTCCAACCTCAGGGTCTAGTGCTTGTCTGAGGGGGAGGGATAGCACTCTGCACTACCCCCTTTAAAGTGATCAGCAGCTGGAGGAGTGTGAAAACATGTGATAAACTCCAGAAGGGATGTTGGAGGAGTGAGGGGGAATGAAGATACGATGTCTGCTACAAAACACTGAATCAAACCAGAAAGTAGGATGAATTACTCCTAAAGCATCTGTCTGCACTGTAGAGTGACAATTATATTATTATAGGGAACTTAAGTTAGGAAGATTTCATGCCGCTGGTAGTAAAACATTATGAGTTTCAGAGATTTAAATGTTTTTACCCCTTTTGTTTTTTCTCTGCACAAAAGTAGATTGTACTTGAGAGCTATCTATGTGGAGACTCATTCTAACTGTTAATAATGGATTAATAATAGGACTACAAGTTGTTGATCTCCTAAGGCTTGTAGGGTCTGGTTACATTCATTATAAACAAACAAAGGACAGTCTTAACTAGCAATATTTATATTTGGAACTTCACTGAACTGAACTGCTCATCATTAAGGAATATTAAGAGAATTTGTCCAGAAGGTATATACAAGGCAGAAAAAAAATGTTTGAAAATCAGGAGCTGTTTAAGAAGTTTGATAGATGGGCAAAAAGCCATCGACTAGAGTCAAGAACAAGGACAACTTTGGCAGAAAGCTCCGGATGGTTGAGAGAGGAAGCTCCTGACAACAGGTTTCTTAAGCACAAAGGGCTGTAAAGGCGCAGTGAACTGTTGCATGGAGACAACCACAGCATATGGCTTCTAGCACAGCACATGGATATCCTTGGGTATTGGCAATTTTTCTACAGTCCATCAGGCCTTTCAAAGGGATCTGCAGTAGAAGTCCAGTCTCTAGGAAGATGACCCTGTCTGAATGACAAGGGTAACCCTTGCAGCAGCAGTGTAGGGCTGGCCTCAAAAAGTTAACCGTTACCTTCAGCCTCATGTTCAAATTCGGACACTGGGAAAAACAAGTATCTTTGCTGGTGTTCCTTGACACACTACACTTTCCCCTTTGTGAATGATGAGCCTGTGTTTGAAACAAGAACGATTTTAACAGGAGGAGGAAAGGAACATTAATCCAGTGAAAAAAAGATCAACAGCAGCAGCAAATCAATGGTTCAGCTGTACAAATAACGTGAAACATCTGCCTACACACTAACCTCCAGCAGTCTTTCATCTCCCTCTTCTCAGCTGCCTGATTGACCAACAAATGACTGCCCTTTCACAGGCCACTTTCCTCCCACACTTTGCCTTTTGATGCCCCATTCTGTCTAGCGTTACTAGCTGACGAAGTCCAGCATCTGGACTCAGGCAGGCTCGCCTCCAGCCACGAGGAGTAACGGTATTGTGTTTCTGTGACAGGGATCCTACGCCGTTTGTCCCTGAAGGATGATTTTCCAGGTGACAGTCACTACAGAAGCTCCCCTCCACCAGCCTGCTCCAGTCCTGCTCACCAACCGCCGCCTGCAGCAGCGAGGATGGCAATACTCCGCACAGAGGGTGAAAAAGGGGGAGACACAGCAGTTCTTCAGGGCTGTGCTGCCTTCTGCACCTTCACATCCCTCATCAGCCCTGACTGCTTCCATCCCAGGTCCAGAGGCGGGATGAGCTGCTCAGGACTCAGCATGATCTGGATATGGGGTTGTATGATGGGACTACATTTTCCCCAAACCATCTCCACCCTGTTTGAAATTACCTTCTAGTCCGGCAAACATGCAAAACAGGTTGGTTATTAAATCACCTTTTACACTCATGTTTTGGATGGCCATACGATGCTCTCATTCAGTACGAATCCATGTGGGGCTGTGCACAGCTGGCAGCTAAAAACCCACTCCTTACCCCAGACCGAAACCAGCAGCGCAAGCAGAAACCACAGCGCCTGAAAAAGCTGCAACGGTCTGTTTCTGTGTGGTACTACCCCACCGCAAACAGCCCAGAGGAGCTGGGAAACCTGGGCTGAATGAGCCCTACGCGGCAGTTCTCGAGGAAGCGGCGTTCGTAAGGGAAAGAGGGAACCTGGTGCGACCCCAACCCGGCGGGGAGCCGGCGGGGCCGGCGGTGGGAGCGCTGCCGCTGCCGGGCGCGGTGCGGCGCCGTGGGCATTAGAGGGCGCTGTCCGCCCAGCCGCCACGCCCGGCCCCGCCCGCCGCAGCCCGGGCCGGGCGGCCCCTTTGTGGTACCTTTGGGAAGGAAAAGAAAACGGAAGGAAAGCCCCCACCTGACCGAAACACCCTGCTAACGTGATGCGACAGCCCTCGTCCCCAGAGAGCCCAACGCCCTTCCTGATCTCCAGCGGGGAGCTGAGCGCACCGCTGAGTTTTCTCCCTCCGGAGCTGGGGAGAGGCGCAGGGAAGAGGCTCAGGTGTGACCTGCCTGGGATGTAGGGATGGCTGGTATTACAGCACTGTTTCGAAAGGGGTTTCACTTCGCATCACCTTACACTCGCATCGGTTTCTCTCGTGTGAACACTTCCAAGTTGGACAGAAAGTTCGCAAACAGGGCTGTTCGCTGGGATTTCAGCTGTGTCCGGACCGGAGCCAGAATTCTCTCCCCTGCCTCCTTCAGGGTTTGATCAGGAATTTAAGGTACAGGGACTCTTCACACCTATCTCTGATCTCCTGGGTGAAAACTACTAGGTCTGGTTTATACGAACTACTTTATACTCATGAGTAATTCCCCTTAGAAACACTCCTTGAAGAGTTAGGGGAAAGTGTTCTTCTCCATATGGGGTTTTTTTGAGACTTATTAAACCCAGAATTTTGAAACCTTATGAGTGTGTACAGTGGTGTGAATAAGTTTGTTTGTTTGTTTTCCAGTAGAGATGAAAAATTCAGCAAATTCCATTAACATGCACTTATTTTGGATGTGCTCCTTTTTATTTTCCTTGTTTGAATACTCTATGATCTAGACTAGCTAGCAAGAGTGATAGGTGAAACAAGTGACATTTTGAATGATTACAAGAGAATTCTCATCGAAAGTAATCTTGAAATTAAAAAGCATCAGAGTTGGCATTGGAAAACTCTTACTGTAAGAATGTCATCTAGTCAGGGAACAGAAAACTATCATCTGATATGCACTATCAATCAATATTAACCAATACAGCTCAACAAAGAATGTTGAATGCTGCTGTAGAATTATCTTGAACAAACTATAAATCAAAAATATATGCTTAAATTTTATGACAAATAAATTCTAGCAGTGAATTATGTTGAGGTGAAAAACTTCTATAATGTTTGCCAACAATCCACAAAGCAAGAGCTGAAGTCATGTTGTCACTGTGAAAAATAAACCCAGTTCTAATTTTTTGTAAATAGTTTTGCAATTGCATTTTCTGGAACACAGTATCCATTTTTGTAGATAAGTAATTTTGATTCAATGAGATTCAAGCTAAAAGCCCTCTATTCATTTAAAAATGATTGCTGTGTGCATGGTAATGTTGCAGAGCTCAGATAACTGCCTCGCTGAATGCATATTGCATGAATATTAATCTAACGATATATACTGATGGTCATGTGGGTCTAGAAATTATCACCTTCTCATATAGACAGGAAAAACGGAATATACAAATGTCGTCCAGCATTTACTGAAGCTGGGAAAACCGTGAAATGCACATAACATTGACAAGCTTTCAGCATGCTGTAAGAAGTACTTCTGGTGCCAAAAGGCGTGCTTGCTCATGGTCACCGTGCTGCTCCCCAACGCCTGTGCTAGACTCCCTTTGCAGCACACACACAGAAGTGCTTGCCTCGAGATGGAATCCAAGGAGCTGCTGTGCTGGGAGAAAATGAACAAAGGAACAGTAAGCACTAACAAATAGTACGTGTCTCTGAAGCTTGTTCCTGCCTTGGACTTGAGCATTCAGGCAGGCTCTTCCTTTCTGGAGATAGGCTGTTGAGACTCCCTTGTTTGTGAAAACCACATTCAGGCTTCTGAACAACAGGATGCTCTGGGTACGTTGATCCCAAGCTCTTCGTGGATACTATTAAATACTTAATGAATAACTGGTACCTCAGGCCACATCTTTTCTGCTTTCAAAGGAGAGCTGAAGCACATGAAGAGAGCATCAAGTGCCATCCTTCCCTCTTCCATTTTCAACAAGTATTTGATTATTCTGTACAGGGCAGAACTTGCCCAGAGCAGAGCTGGGCCAAACCCAGCCTGGGAGACCGTTCAAACTGCCTGTGGCTACGGCTAGGGCCTGGGGGCTGTTGGGCGGTGCAATTGGTTAATCCCTTCTGGCACAGGTGAGTGATGCCAACAACCCAGCTCTTGTCAGTGGTGGTGCTGGTAGAAGCAGCACCCTGGGGAATGCCCACTGTGGCAAGTCCTGCAGAGAAGCACAGCCCCTAGTTTGGGGGTCCCAGCTGTGCCCCTGTCTGAGACAGAGTTGAGCCGCTCACTGGGGCTGAGAGAGAGGCTTCTCTGGGATGAGGCAGAGTCAGATACTGGACTAGAAAAAGGTGATGTTCAAACCATACCAGCTACATCCTTCAGGTGCTTCTGGAGGAAAGGGAACAGAGCTTATGAAGGCCTGAGTTTTGGAAGTATCGTTTCAAAGCTTGTGTAGATCTAGCCCTTTGCCTTCTGGAAAATAAAAGGATTTTTTTGTTTGAATGCGGGGGTAACTTATTAATGGAAAGATGACCTTGATCTTACAACTTAAGATAAAGGGAAGAAGAAAGAATTTGATGGCTACGAGACTCATTTATACCTGGGTCACTCCCACTCAGTGCAATTGTTCCCAGACCTCAGGCAAGATGAGAAAAGTACATAGGGAACAGCCTAAACTCTTCTTAGAGCCACTGAGTAGGTGAAAAGGTTTAACAGAGGGAGCCAGTCTGAGTACATTTAGTTCCTTGTGCAGTCAAGGTGTCCTAGTTTTATTCCCACAAAAAAAGTTTACATATCAGTCAGGGATGACTTGTTCTCCTCCACCCTGCTTTGGCTGAACTGAATTGCTTTAGGGTGTATTGATGCTGTTGTTTATGATAGCTCTGCTGCAGGTACGGGTGCTTGCCATTAATAGAATGACTAATAATACATGGAGCTCTAAGGTTCCCTTAGCTAAATGAAACAGACGTTTCTCAGAAAAAAAGCTTCTTCAAAGGTTTTTATCTTCATGACACTCAAACAAAGCCTATTTAAAAGTGTTTCAAAACCAGAACGAATAATTTAAAAGTGGTTTTGAGATACCATGTTAAATGTTTTTCTTGCACAAGTGCTTTAAACGGGCATACAAATAATGATGAGACAGGTTCTTAATATTTTGTACAATGAAACTTTGTATTGCAGTTCATGGAAATTTTGGCCTGAGCAGTTTGGGGGGAAAAAAAAAATCCAGAAGAAATTTTAGCTTGTAGTGAGAAAGATATAGGGTATTTCTTCCCCTGTGGGTTCCTCAAATCACTGGCTGGATGAGGGCAGCAGGGCAGCTCGCTCATCAGGGCTTTGCACAGGGCTGAGAAGGGAATTTTCGCTGGATTGCTGCTACAGGCTGGTCTGGCATGGAAAATCCTCTTCCAGGACCAGCCCAAGGCCACTTTGCTTGAAGGAAAAGACAAAGAGGGAACTGATCCGAGGTTATCTGAGTCACAACATAACCCCATGGGTATTCCAAATACCTGAGTTAGGACTTCAGTGTCGTCAGAGTTAAAAGGTGAGGTAGATCCTCACCGTACAGGCTTTAGAGAATTTGTATATATCCGCAACCACATAAATTACTTAAAATACAAACATAGCAGCTAAAATACAGCAAATAAAATGGGACCATAGGTATCTGCCTGGACCAATCCATTTTACTGTACACACAGGGCAAATGCAGAGTTTCTGAACACACATGTGGTTAAAGTGATTGTGTTCAGTGTATTTTAACTAGATTTGTACAAGAAGACAGTTGCTGTTAAGACAGCACAGGAGAGCTCAGTCGCTAGACACTGCCCCTCATTAGCGAAGGTATTATGACAGTTTCAGTTCTGAACCAAAATTCGACCAATTTTAAAAGAGCTTCTAAAACAAGTAATGAAAGCCCTAACAGCGAACAGCTATTAGCTCCTGAGAGGAGGGCTTCAACACTGGCAATGTTTTATCTTTGCAACTGAAAACGACGTTGACAAGTGCCAAAGGTGTCTTGGTGTGCATACCCTTTTCTCCTTGGCCTTCTCCACACCTATTAAGAGAAGGAGCGGTGAGGTTTTCGAGAACCCAGCAGCGTCCACCACAACATCTGAGTGAACCCAGATAGTGCATTTTATTTTATATATCTTAGGCATGTCAGCTTTCCATGTGGGAGTCAGCACCGCGGTCATTCACAACCCTTCTGACAGTAGACACCATCACAGAATGGGAAAGTCTCCTGCACGACTTCTGGTGCCTTTATTTTAGACTTGTTAACCATATAGGTCTCCCATTTGATTATTCAGATGGGCAATCAGGTGATTCTTTTCCAGTTTTAAGCCTCTAGATACGAAGCAGGGCATCCAGACTGTGGCTGATATTTGTGTTTGTTGGTGTTTGTGATGGGCCCACTCATTACTGCTGGTGCAGTGCCATTAGTGGGTAGAGTTTATTACTGACACAAAGACACAGTCACCCTGAGGAGCCTACAGTCAAAAGCAGACACCAGGATAGTGGAGGCTACAAATATTCAAAAATCACAGGAATGAGAGAATGAGAGCTATAACACCGAAAGATTACGAGATATGCTTGTTACGTTCACCTCTTGCTAGCGCCTTGTTTTTTCAGTCTATGCTGACACCTAACCTGAACGATCTTGCGAAAGAATCATGTTCTGAATTCGTATAGCTTCTTGTGATAAGCTGTTGATGTGCTAGTGGTATTTTTAAGACACAGAGGAGACATGTCAGAGAAATGAGAGGCCGATTACGCTGCGGATAGAATATTCTAATCAGCGAGCAGCTTATCAGCACACTTACGGGCAGCAAATGCTTCACAAATCCTGGGGAACGCCAGCTGAAAATCCCCATCATTACTGACATAACTTTCTGGATAAGCCTCCTCAACAATATGAGCTATTGTTTATACTGAGAAGCACTGCTGAGGTTCAGTGGAAAGGTGCGCGGAGCTTTTTCCCCCAAACAAATGAAACGCTGGATTCATGGGTGAGAAGCAGACCTGCTGGCATTCACAGCTCTTATTCTATTCAGTGGTCACAGCAAATGACACCCTTTCATTTTCCCTTCCTGCACTTCATAGTACAAAAGAAAAACTTAAACTGAAATCTGCTATTTCTATTTTTGATTAAATCTTTCTTTCCCCTCTCCAGATGGTACATGCAGGGGCATGACATTAACCCAAAACAAAAATGAGCAACCAGAAGCAAGTGTGCCATTAGCTCAGCTCAGTGTCTGATGTGTTTATTTTCAGTGGATCTGTGAAGCAGGCTGACAAGCAGAATCTTTTGCTTCACATATCACTTACAGAGCTCCAGTGAGCAGCACCATATGAAACAGCCAGTGAAAAAACCTTCAGCAAGGCATGGCCATGTTTTTTTTCTCTTTATGCACAGATACATAAAGAGATACTGTCGATCAAAACCTTGATCGATGAAAGACATTCATCAGAGAGAAAATTAAGATAATTGCATCGTAACTACAAATTGTCATAAGAGACGTTTTATGACACAATTTACCTGAATTAGATACTATTGACCTCAGAGTGATTTATCAAGGCAGGAGAAATAAGAGAGATACGATTACTCTGAATACAAATGGTAAGCTGTGTTTTCCAACTTCTTTTCAACTTCTTTGAGATCAGGTGGGATGCTTTGATTTACAGTCACCAAAATGAGAAATTGAGACTGTCAAGCTTCTGTCATGTATGAGCACAGCAGAGCCGCAAGGATCACAAAGTGGCATTATACGGCTTTGTCTACGCCAGCGGGCCAGGCCAGGGCATGGGTCTGTGTGTTGGTCTGGGATCATCCATACTGCAAGTTGCATAGCAAGGTCCCTGGCATCGTTTTGGCCTGTCTTGGTTAGCGTCCTTCCCAGGCTTCAGACACAGCCTGAGGGTTAGCACAGACTAGGGACCTGCCTGACTGCAGGCCGGATGTGGCCTCCTGGTATGTAAAGGAGTTTAGCCATACAGATGAGAGTGGTGCTATGCCAGTGGACCTCATGGTCAGAGAACAATCCCTATTTACTGTATGGATGCACCTTGCAATATCAGGGAGGAAAGGGGCAATGAACAATCTTCTGTGCCAAAACCAGTGTTCCATCAAACAGCGCTGGTAACTGGGCTTTCTGGCTGTTTCATGGGGGCTATGTTAGAGCGCTGCAGTCTGGTAAAGCAGCTCAGCAGGCATGGCTTCCTTTGGGCTAGTTCCTGAACTGGGTGTGGAGAAGGATGTGATGTACAGAGGGATGCATGCTCGTCAGATGCGAGCTGGCTTGCACCCCGAGGCGAGGTAGGTATGCCACGGTGCTGCAGCTCACAGCAATGACCTTAGCTCGTCAATACTGACAGTATCCCTGGGTGAAGATTTTGGCCTGGGTCTCTGTTAGCTGGGGGAAATAACTGTGTGGTGCAGTGTCCCACCAGCACATCTTGTCCCAGGCTTTCTGTGTCAGCTGGGACGTGACTTTTCCTAGGTGTTTGCACACTGAAGAGCACTGGGGTGAGAGGGGGCTGACCAAAGGGTTTAGCTGCTATTGAAGGACGAGCAATAGATAACAGGAGTCAGTAACAATGATAATTAACTGAGCATCAATCAGCGTGGAAGTGCAACCCGCCTTGAGAAGCAGTGCCTCAAACATGGGCAAAACGGAGGTGTTCTCTGCCACCTATAACTTCATTAAACCAGTGAGGTTTTCCACTGAATGCACTTGGTGAACACGCCACACACCCTTACCGAGTTCTCTGCTGCTTTCAAAAAGTGACACCTCTTGGGACCTCGAATCTGCTGACACAGATGTTATAAAAGACTTTTTGTAGGATTGACGGCAAATGAAATATTCTGCTGCTTATTGCAAGCCTTTTGACGGCATAATTATGGGTATCCTTGCTCCAGGCTTCCTGACTGATTCCTGCCTGACAGACAGCCTCACAGATTTTATGCATTCAACAAATGCATTGGCACTCTCCCCCATATTTCAGCATAAATCCAGGAATGGAACAGGCATCAGGTGACTCTATTTTGAATCTGTTGTACAGCTTTTAACATTCCTGTCTTTTCCGTCTTTTTACAGAAAGTCTTGCTCTTTCCTCTCAGCTTTCTGAAACAGAAACGAAGGTCTGTATCACAAACATCAGAAACAAAAGATGCGAATCATGGCTGAACCGGGGTGCTGCATGTGTACATTAGTGTGAGCAATTCAACGTTATGTTTTTATTAATGATAGCTTAAAAGGGAATGGAGAGAAACTAGAAAACCAGAGCTTTCTCTTCTCAGGTGCTGAGTACCTGAAACTTCCATTAGCTTTCTAAAGGCCTCTATTTCTTTTAGGTTCAAGGTGCTCTGGGAACAAAAAGCACTTAAGAGAAACACACTGCATTTAAATGGCGGTGGCCAATGACAGACAATAACAATTTGAGGCAAGATGAGGAGCACTTCTCTGTAAAAAGACAAGAGCAACTCGTAAAAAAAAAGCAGGACAACCTGATTTTTCTGTGCTTATTTTAGCAGAATGCTCCAGAGCAGACCTATTAAAAATTTCCACTAAAACTTATTTCCACAGAGTGGTATCATTTGTGATCATGGACGCCATTTTTAACTTTGACTTGAAGCACACTAAGCTACTTTTCCCTTATCCTTTGTAACTTTAATTGTGCAGTAAAGTATTCTTAGCCTCCTTATGTGGCACTATGCTAGGAGTCAGCTTTCTACTGTACATCTCTCTTCTTTTATCACATCTTCAGCTTTTCTTTATCTCTCTACAGCTGTTGCGTCTCCATACCACTCTCATTTGTCGTAACCTCTAGCCTAGCTTTCAAAAATCCCTCTCTTTTCAAAATAAGCTTTATACCTTGTCTAATCATCACTTCCCACAGGTTCCTTTCAGAGCAACAAATTTCAGTGCTAACGTGCAAATTGCAACGCTCAGCTTCCTGTTAGGCTTGTGCAACATGTTGAGAACCGAGGAAGTTCTACTGGCGTAACAAAGGTGAGTTCAGCTCATTATATCTGCAGTCCCAAACCCCTCCTTGCTATTTCTCTGAAGTGTGTTTTCTCAGACATCTTTCTTGCTCCCACACACCATGGAGCCTCAGGGAGCAATCCCTTAGTGTGGGTGCTGCTCACAGTCAGTGGCTGAGAATGCAATAAAAAATAGAGGCTTTTCTTCTTCTGATCTTGTCCCTAATACCACTCACACCTCTGCATTTGTAGTTATGTTCTCCTGGGTAATGTAAAAGCATGATAACTGAGCCTGGAGTCCCGAGACCTTCTGGTGGAAGGTTTCAAACATAGTGCCGCTACACCAATGTTACTTTTAATGTAACTGGCAGATAAAAGACAAAATATTGTAATTTTGCATCCTGAGTCTGCAGAGAGCAGGGCTAGATCCCCTTAAATCACACCAAAATCTGTAATATTACTGTAAAGGGGGTGGGAATATCCAGCTTAATTTTGACCTTTCAGAGATCAATAGATAAGCTGAAGAACCTCCTGAATATGTGGCTTGGAGGTGGCAAGTAACATGTAATTCACAGTTCCCAGTTTATTTCTTTCCACTGTACTGTGTGGTACTTGATAATGTAGCTGACAGCTCTCTTCCCATAAAGAACATTATTTAGGAGAGGTGCTGTCTAATCATGGTTCAGAAAGCCCTGAACTCTCTACGGCTGTGGAAGAGGCTTCATGCAAACTAGGGCAATAGCAATCCCTGACCTTCATCATGAGGCAACATCATTCCATAAAGATGAAAAGGGATGATAAACTATTATTTCACATTTCTTCTGTTATCCTTCATCTTCCACATTCTAATTTTTTTTTCACCTTCCTAATTGTTAGAAAAGCTTTCTGTTTTGTAAAAAAGGGAAATACACAGGTACAGTAGGAGGATAGTTAATAGAATTGTTCCACTTGGCATAATGCTCCTGTAATTTTCCTTTCCTATTTAGGACTTGGGCATAATGATTCAGAGCTCCCCATACCCAGGGCTGAAACTTGCCTAATCCCAGTGATCCCTGTGCATTGCACTCCCTGTGAGACCTCTGTTTTCCTGGGAGCGTGTTCCTGACTCTGAAAGATACGAAATGAAACCCACATTTCTGCGTTTTAAAGAACACTGCAATGCTCCCATGGAACTACTGCCTTACATTAAGTAAAAGGTGGGGTGAAAGGATAAAATCTCTGCTCTAAGGCTACAGTATTTCTTTCAAGTGATGCAGTACAGCAAACACTTCATCCTGTATAGGTGTGTTAGGCTGAGGAGGACAACTGAGCATTGACTAAAGAACGTGCTGGACTTTACAATGGATTAAAAAGGACGAAAAGAACAGTATAAACATTAGTCACAGAGGACTAAGGTGCTTTACCTGGCTGTAGTTACCACCAGCACAGCGTATTCAACGTGGTAGTGCAGTAGGTAAACAATAGCAACGTTGCCAGCTATCACAGCCTCATATAATGCAATCAGAAACGACCACCGTCATTTGAGGAGTGATACTGTTTCTTAAGACCAGCAGCTTATGGTTTTTCAGGGCACCAAAGTACAGCAGGGCTACAATGCGGCATCTGGCGAGAAATGCCATGACAAGGATTGTCAGAAACAGGCTCCCTCACAGAGGGAGTACCCAGGTGTTGCAGTAAGAAAACTCAAAACTACTTACATCATTGTCTCCAAGGGAGTCCTAAGCCTGAAAAGACTCCACTGCACAGGACCTCTGAAGTGATGTCCCAGTGCTGCTGGCTACCAAGCCCAGCAGATGTTTGCCATGAATGGCAGGTCTCTTGGGTGGAGGGTCAGGATTAAATGGCAAAACAAGTATCTGCTTGTGCAGCCTACCAGAAACATCGGCACTTCTCAAAATGGATGAGACAAGGAGGCAGCAGGGGAAAAAAGTGTAAATGAAGTTCATTTTGGAGGGAAGCAGCAATGGCCAGAACCCAGTGGCTAGCCCTGAACTCTTTCTTCAAAAGCGGAAAGACCCGCTGAAGAGGAAAATCACGAATGTTCAATCCTGTTAAGTGAGCTCACAGTAGGAGTAATTTTTAAAATGAAAAGCATGCCCACTGTTCAGAGATACAGGCAGGAGAATGGCAGGGGAATCTACAAAAGGAGAGAGGTGATGAAGAGAGACAGCAGGAAATCAAACTCCACTCAGAAAAGCAACCCGCAAAGTTCCAGCGCAGTCCAGCCTGCAAAATAACAAATAAACTCTCTCCAAGATGAATAAACCACTAAATGAACTGGTAGAAAAAGAATGCGTTGTACCTACAGGTACCTCATGGCCCTTTTAAATGGTAATAGAAGTCTGGATGTGAATACAGCCCTCCTTTTCTTTCTCTAATTCACTTTATACATGCTTTTGTAAGAGCAACATATAGAATAAGGACTTTGGCAACTTGAAAAATTCTTTGTATGTCAAACGACCTACATCACCAATACTCTTTTCATTTTCTTCTGATATATAAATCCTTCACTGGAGGGGATATCAATTATAGACTCAAATAACTGTAATCAGGTACCCTCACATTACATTTCTACTTGGGTATAGTTAAGTGAAGCCAGAAACTAGTATAATCTCTACCTTAATGAAAAGACAGCTGCTTAACAAAATATTCTTCATCTGTAGGTGTTCTCACTGCCCACTTTTACTACTCAGATGTAAAAATTGCTCCATTGCTTTAGCATGGAGTATTAGATCTCTGATAAGGGATCTTGCAATGAGTTGTCTATATTTTACCTTTGAAATATCTGTGACATTCATGTTAGGAATATTGAGAATTGTTTCAAGCAGATAAAATAAACAGACTTATTTTAGATTTTTTTTTTCTAAGTTTATTGCCTTCACCAAGTTCTGAGGCAGCTACTGTACCCTTTTTTCAAACTTTGAGATGTTCTAAACTCATTAGAGATAGGAGCTTTGACTGGTCAGGCATGGTACATGGCCGTAAGGACTCAATTAGGAATTTAAAGCCACTACTCAAAACAAGAAAGATGGGTTGATTTCATTAGTATTGACAGGCAGGTCACTGAGAAGTTCACCACAGGAAGAACTAATTCAGATAATAAATCCTCACTGGTGTTTACAAGGTAAGCTTTAATTCCTGTCCAAAAGAAAAGGAAGGATTTCTTCTCTTTCCAGTAATGAAGGTGGCTTTAGGATTTAATGCAAACATATTTGGATTATAGGATTGTCATCAGTTTCAGTGGGAAACTTTGGCAAACCTACCTAGGTAGTAATTTTCAGTACTTAGAGCAGTACTGGCATGTCACTTCTTCTACAAGTGCTAGATATGTCTATGCAAGCATGTGCTTGGTACAGGTATTTGTGAATTCTTCCTGACCAAAAGGCTTGGCTTGATTCAGTAGTAGAAAACCCTATATAACTTACTGCCTCCAATTAACTTGTGCAAATTGCTTAGTAGTCCTAAATCATTGCAATGTTCAAAATAATGACTTTGAATTTTTACTTTGGACCATTTTCATTAATACCATTTCACTTATGACCAATTAGGGAATTCTGGCAAGGAAAAAATTGTGTTGGGGTGGTATTTTCTCAGTTCCCACAGGTGTGGTACTTGAGGTTGGTGTATCATAGAATCACAGAATGGTTTGGGTTGGAAGGGACCTTAAAGACCATCCAGTTCCAACCCCCCTGCCATGGGCAGGGACACCCTCCACTAGACCAGGTTGCTCAGAGCCTCATCCAGCCTGGCCTTGAACACTTCCAGGGATGGGGCATCCACAGCTTCTCTGGGCAACCTGTCCCAGTGCCTCCCCACCCTCTCCGGGAAGAATTTCTTCCTGACATCTAATCTCAGTCTGACCTCTTTCAATTTCAACCCGTTACCCCTTGTCCTGTCACTATAGGCTCTTGTAAAACTAACACCCCCCCCGCCCCCCCAGCTTTCTTGCAGGACCCTTCAGGTACTGGAAGGTGCAATGTCTCCCCAGAGCCTTCTCTTCTCCAGGCTGATGTCTGTAGCTATCCTCTTCCACAAATATATGGTGGACAGCGGAGCCAGGATGTCGCCATAGTGTTTGGGGTGGTCACTAATGACATGTTTAGCAGCACATTAATCAGGATTCTGCAGCATTGACAGAAAAGGGTCCAAATCAAGAATAAATCCCTCCTCTGCAACTTGTGAAACCCAGCAAAGCTGCTATGGCAGTGACTGTGAATAGCCAATGCTTTACTGATTTTTAGTCAGTGAAGCTACATATTTCAGGATCCCTGCAGGCACACGTGGACTCTTCCTTCAAGCTGTCCCCCTTCGGTTACTGCTGCTTTAGCTACAATAGCTGGCAATTTTCTGATGCAGATGGCTAATCTGCCACTGCTGCCCTGCAGCAAAACCCAGAGCCGAGCTGAATTTCTCCCAAAACTCATTTTCCAAGTAGCTAAAATAAGCACCCCAATTTGGGGAATTTTTAGGAGGGCTGCAAACACAATCTATTGTGATGGTTTCAGTTGCACAGGATGAATTGTCTCTACAGCTGAAAGTGATTGTCCCGGTGGTCTTCAGTGTACTGAAATTAAAGATGTACTGAACTTTGAAATTACTGGCGTAAGCAACTGCGCACCCAAGGATATTCATGACAGTTGCACCAATTTAGTGTGTGATCAAGATTTTGAGATTGCTATGATAATCAAGCTTGTAAGTATATGCCCAGGCACGTAATATGTCTGGCTTCAGAAGTAGGCTGAACATGCAAATGAGCACTCTTGTTAATCCCTTACTTTGTTTAAAGCACTGGAGATCACTAGCTATACTGTTCACTTTAACAGGTCCAGTAGTGCCCTTCTTTTTCTTTTCTTTTCTTTTCTTTTCTTTTCTTTTCTTTTCTTTTCTTTTCTTTTCTTTTCTTTTCTTTTCTTTTCTTTTCTTTTCTTTTCTTTTCTTTTCTTTTCTTTTCTTTTCTTTTCTTTTCTTTTCTTTTCTTTTCTTTTCTTTTCTTTTCTTTTCTTTTCTTTTCTTTTCTTTTCTTTCTTTCTTTCTTTTCTTTTCTTTTCTTTTCTTTTCTTTTCTTTTCTTTTCTTTTCTTTTCTTTTCTTTTCTTTTCTTTTCTTTTCTTTTCTTTTCTTTTCTTTTCTTTTCTTTTCTTTTCTTTTCTTTTCTTTTCCTTCTCTTCTCTTCTCTTCTCTTCTCTTCTCTTCTCTTCTCTTCTCTTCTCTTCTCTTCTCTTCTCTTCTCTTCTCTTCTCTTCTCTTCTCTTCTCTTCTCTTCTCTTCTCTTCTCTTCTCTTCTCTTCCCTTTCCCTTTCCCGAAATAACTTGTAGGCAATACTTTTTTTTCCAGAATGAGGTCAAAGCCAAATGAGGGAAGTAAATGTGTGTACATACCTGTGTTTATACACACAAGTCGTATGTCATGTACAGAAATACATGTTGAAAGGATATGATGGTTTACAAAATCAAGACCTTAAAACTTAGAAAATGTCAGAATCAAGTTTTCCTGTGCCCATTTCATTGAATTCCGTTCTGGTTTTTTATTACAATGAGTGCTTGATCATATGGCTACATGGTTTTTACCCACAGGTGCCTGGGATGGATTAGGATCACTTGCTGGGCAGCTTTTCAATATTCTGTTTTATCTTCCTAGTTCAGCACGTGGCCTCATGTCTCGGGTATTGCACTCGATTCAAGCTGTGTTCTGGATACATAATTATTAATTTCATCAGCAGCGTTTTGGTGGCCGTCACTGCTATTGTTTTCAAGTGGCTCACGAATAACAGTGAATCCTGTTTTCCCTCTCTGAGCTGACGGGACATTGTTATCTTCATTTTTCAGGTGGAACGAAGAGACACAGGAAGATTAAAGTCCAGAGGTTCCACTAATTTCAGCCACCAAAGAACTCTGCTAATTACCCTTGTGGAAAGCTGATAGCGCTAGCAATAGTCTTTTTGTGGGCCAGTGCTAACAAAGCCTCGCCAGCAGCCGCCACAGCTCTTTGCTGACGGGGGAGGCAATGAAGCCCCGAGCACCTCCCAGACTCTTTGAGGCAAACGTGCCATGGACAGACACAGCCTCTTCTGCTCATCCCCTCCACAGCAAATGGTCCGTAGGCAGGCAGTTCCCCGGCGCCCCACCCTCTCCTCCATCTGAAGAGGGCAGTTTTGTCCCAGTGCCACTGAGAGGGAGCCAAGCAGGGGCTCTGCGGACAGCCTCAGTGACTGTCCCCAGCCAAGCAGCAGCAGCCCTGGGCATCAGCTGCTGGGCCGTGCTGAGGCACCCCAGTAGGGACTGGGCCCAGAAAGCACAGGCTCATTGAGGAATTTAACTGCTTTCCTGTGCTAAGCATGCTTGGATGGTGATCTTAGGATGGTGTGTAACATGGGCAAATTCGGGATGGTTTGCACAGGAATAACAAATGACGTGTTAACCTTTCAAGAAGACAAGGCCAGGGTATACATTTTTCCTTAAATTTGTTCTTAGAAAAAAAAAAAAAAGAACAATCTGGCATTGGATATTTCCCTAAGTATATAACCTGCAGGAAAATCCACCTAGAATACTTCAGCTCAACAGGTTAAAGCCTAGGAAAATTGTTAGCAGATGAAGCAGGGAAATCCTGGATGACTTTACTACAGAGTTGCTCTTGTAGTGGCCTTGCTGCTAATAAGAAGGCATATGCACCCATGTAAGCACCCACGCACAGACTGCGTGCGCATACACAGGCACAATAATTAGCAGGATGCTGGATGCCCTCTCATTTATTTCACTTGTTCTTTTCTGTAGAGCTTAATCTTGCAGACAGTTCACTTTAATCCTGAGCGGATGGAAACGGCAGGAGTTTGTATAAAATTGGTGTAAGTTTTCAGCCACTGAGAGCAAAACCCATCAGAAGGCAATGCTGAATAAATCCAGAAGAATACTGTGGCATTAATTGTGCACCGTGCTGAGCATACCTACTGTGCAGAAGGTGTCTCTCACCCATGATGGATGGGATCCTGGACGAACTAGGACCTCCTCATGTTTCACCAATGCAGAATTGTTCAAAGCTTCGTGGTGTGGCATGATTCAAATTAATTGAATTTAAATGGTAAACAGAGAATCTTACAAACAACTGAAACACAAAGCGAAGGAACCCACTGCAGTCATCCTTCTTTTGGAAATGTGGTAACACCTTTTGGTGAAAAATCATAAGACATGGAGGAAAACCACAATCATTTACCTATATAAAAAAAAAAAGGTGTTAGGCCTTTAAAAAAAGTGATGTGCCAGATGTTTTGTATATTAATTATATCTTTATACATAATCCAAGTGGGGGTAATGCATGTATCAGTAAGGGCTCAAATTTACAAGGAGTGTGAAACAATAACTTAATCCTTCTGAGATATGTTGTCAGTGTCAGTCCCATGCTTCTTATTACATGCGTAAAATTCGATGGAAACCATCCTAACTGCTTTCCTTCTTATTAAACAGTCTTCCAAAATCTATAATTCAGTGAGACGTTAAGCAGTTGGCATTTGTTGCTATACAATCCCCTTCCACAAGCCCCACTGTGAATTCAGCGGGGCATTCGGCACTAGCCAGCTTTTGTTATCAGTAACTCTACATGCAAGAACTTGCATTTTCCTGCTAATGAAACAAGCCGAAGAATAATAAAGTTGTTTGGTATTTTAAACCCATAGTTTGGATTGCAGCTCTGAGATTTCAATGCAGAGAACTGTTGAGACGGTCTCAAATCCAAGCAACTCTCACTTCTAAGTACCTGTATGCTTTTATCTCCTGCAGATGGATATGTACAAGTTACGGCAACGTTTAGACACCATTAGGACAACACCATTAAATTCTGATAGGGGATCTCAAATATTCTATGAGCTGCATGTAGATTAGGGAATTAGGAGTTAAGAAGGCAGACTAGACCCTTGGGTCTGAAGATGGTGAGCAGTACAGTTGCGAACACAAGGTAGAAAGATCAGATCCTGACACAACACCTCCCCGCATCTTCCTAGCGTGATCATTGCTTTTTAGAAGCCTTATTTTTGCAGAATGATAACAGTTGTTGCCCCTCACGCAGTTTATTGTCTGATAAGCCTGTCAGCAGCACTCTGGCCACAGGCACAGACCTCAAAAGCTTCTTTGGACTTTGGGTGCACTGAGTTCCCAACAGCTCCTTTACGGAGTAAACACCCATGAGTTTGTGTGGTGCCTGCCACTGCCCCACCACATGAGCCCAGCTGGGCTCAAGGAGCCAGGTTTTGTTCAGTGAAGTGGCTGGCGTTGCTCCTGAGGTGACCAGGCCGTGACGGATGCAAGTTGCTCCAGGACAAGGCATCCGGGCTGGATGTGGTGTTGTGGGGCTGCAGTGCTCAGCAGCTCCTGCAGTGGCGGGTGACATGCTGGGGTGTCACCGGGGCATTCCGGCTAAGTCCCTCTGGCTTCTGGAAAGCTCAAAATGGGATGATGAGAAGATGGGTCAGAGCTATTTTAAACTGTGTCCTCTGGCCTGTGCTTATTTCTGTCCCATGCTCCTGAGGCCATCCTTGTACTGTGCCCAAGGTGGGTCTCTCCATCCCCTTTTTTCATTTTTGGTTAGTTGCCTGAAGAACAGGGTATTTACCCTCTGCTGTGATACATAACACCTGGCTCACTTTTCAGGTTATCATTAAACAAAGGAGTACAACATAGTTTTTGGAAACCCACAGCCCTACCCCGCTTCCTTGAATTTCATTGTCCGTCTGCCTCCCTCCTGCTCCGCAGAAGATGGGAATTAACTGGATTTATCAGCTTTGTGGGAGTAACACGCAATGTCACATTAAGCTGGAGAAATTCTTTCAAATGGAAGGAATTTAAATTTAGCAGATAAAATACGATTTTGGGGAAGCAAGTTCTCTGAGTTTGGACTCTGTCAGTGGAAGAGCTCCTGTATCCCACAGTCAGCAATATTAGGGTGAGTCTGCACTGCTGAAACCAGGACAAGTTTTGCTGCTTATCTACAGATGGGCAGGCCAGAGACTTTTGCTTTTCTGCATTTTTATTTTTCAGCTTTTTTTGACTAGACAAATTATTGCCAGAAAAATACTGCTGAAATCATTGTCAGGAACCAACTGCAAATATCTTGCTCCCTTCTGCACTCACAAATATGAGATCTCTCATCTGCTCTTTTGTTGAAGGACATCACATCAGAGCTAGGAGCACGGTTTTGCAGGGGGGGAGGGAAGGGCCAGTCAGAAAAGTTACAGGAGCTGTTGAATGGGGTTTGTTTTGCCCAGCACACCATTGTGCCAGCAGGTTTCCAGGCTGTGCAAAAATATGCAACACATTAATGATCCTGATTTTTAATGAATTTTAAAATGAATTTGTGCTGGTGCAATCAGTTTTGCTAACTGCTGAGCAACAGTATTTATGCTCACAATTAGTTGCTGAAGTAGAATGGCAGGCATGCAGGCAGAAGCTGGATTTAAACCAGCGTGTTCCACTTAAATACATGGCTGATAACTACACAACTGGAGACTTGTAACAAGGGCATTGTCAGGAAAGATCAGACAGGTGTTTGAAGACACGGTGCGAAGGCAACTTGAGGGTTGAATTTCTGCACTCTGTGATATCTGTGAGGAGAGCTGGATCTTTTCACTGCAAAAACCTAGACAGTGGGGGTGAACGGGAAGGAAGGAAAAAGGCCACGGGCTTCTGACAGTGAAGGGTTGCAAGGACTCTAAATATGCCAGGACAGCAAGGTCTCAGGGCCTCGGATTTGTTCCTTGGTTTGGAAAAACAGGGTTTGTTCCCATTATGGGATACTGTGGAGACAGACTGTCAGCCCCTGTGTGCAATAATTACAACTTCAAACTATCCTATATGGATAAGATTTCTTAGGAAGCAAGTTGTTAAATGTATGGATTGCTCCAGTCGAGGGCAAAGAATAGCACTGTTTTTCAGAAGATGTTCCTAAATGTTAGGGCATAGGAAAATATCACCCATTGCCTCAGAGGACAAGTCAGCATCACCGTGGCATGATTTGAATTACCTTCTTTATTTTTTTTCCTTACTTTGGGACATGCAAGGATCAGGAGTAGTTGCCTGTTTTTACAATTCTCTAGGGAAGAAGACCAGATTCTTATTACCCTTGGAAACTGCCCTGCTATATGGCAATTTCTGGGATAGAAAACATGGAGTAGAATTGTTCATTTGCCAAAACTCTTTTGCCCATCTCATTTGTAGATCATTTGGCAGTGCGTAGATGTGTGCAATACATCCCACCAGACCGCCCGCCATGCTGTAGGCTAATGTGCAATTGTCCATCAGGAGACCCATCTATGTGTTATTTTTCAGGACAGTGCAGGAGCTTTGAATAACCTTCAGCCATGCTATTGCTGTTCATTGGAGAAGAGTTCCTGAGCTTCCTGAATTTGTGGACATGTGGGACAAGTGAAGTGTCTCTGTGTATTGTAGGCGCTTCAAAGAGATCCTCCTTCCCTTCATTCTCTTGGCCACCAGCACCTATGCAGGGGGATGGATGAGGACACCCAAGTCACTTCCCAAGTGACTTTCCAAGTTTCTGCTATTGCAGAAGAGGACTGGGAAAACCCTCTGTGAGTCCCTGCTGTTGAAAGCCAATCTTCACTTCCCTGGGTTGCCGAGTTTGAGGACCTCGAAGTAAGTTATTCCCATGAGAATGATCTTGTTTCCTAGACAATGAGGTAGAGAGCATTTCCTAAGTTTATTATAAATCCTGTGGGAAAAATGGGGAGAGACACATAGAGATGGAGGGCAAGCGAGGAGTCCTTCTGCTTATCCATCGAGCCCCAGACTCCTTACAGCCAGCAACACGGGGAGATACTCAAGACAGAGAAAATGCTGGCCAAATCTTTTCTTGCCTGTCTGTGTTTTCGTCTGCATGTAGCCACTTGAAGACACAGAAAGATGCTAGTTTATTATTTCCTCAAAGTGTCTGTTTCTTGGCAGGGAAAATGCAGGCTGAGACACAGTAACACACACTCCACATGTGCCAGAAGCGGTAAGGAGATGGGCTTGAAGCAACGTCCTCACCCAGCAGCGAACAACTGTCCTAGTGTCCTAGTGTCTGGTGCTGCAGGTGGGTGCTGGGCTGGACACCTGCTGTGGCTGTAGCTGGTGCTCCAGGCAGACCAGCCTCACTCCAGGGATACACAGACCTCCCAGTGCTGGGATGAGAGACCGCCAAGGGGTCTTGTCCTCTATTATCCTTTGAAATGGGGATTATCAGTGCTAAAGATGCGCAGCTATTCTTCCGGACAGCTTCACTATTCCCGCTTTATCACCTCTCTCTGGAGGAGGCTGCCCAGCCCTGACACGGCTGCTGGACTGATGGCAGTTGTCTGACATGCTGATTTTGCCAAGGGCTAAAGGGAGATTGATCAGGAAGAGTTAAATCTCAGTCTGATGATACAGACTGGATGGCACGGAAATATCATGGCATGAAGAGAACAGAACAGAACAGAACTGAATACATTTTTAAAGCTGATAGCTGCTTCACCATCCTATTCCCTGGCCTCCTGATCTTGAGGCCATCTCCTCTGCTGTGGCAGAAAGAGCAAGAGTGGTTAACTGTGGAATTAACCATTCCTCATACAACCAACACCGTTTCTGCACCAGAGAGAGAGATAAACAGAAGAATGAGTGATTTTCAAGGAAAAGTGCTAGTGTGGATTCCTGTCAGGGTGGGGGGAAATAAAGGGGTTTTAGTCCCCTTAGATTCTGGGCTGCAGTTAAGTGGCTTTGGGGCACCTACTCTGTGCAAAAAAAAAAAAAAAAAAAAAAAGACTTGGCACACAGAGGGGCAGCTCAGGCAGTATTGTTTGAATGTCAGGATTACATGAGAACTAAACAGTTAATTTGTTATTTGAAAAAACCCACCCTGGTTTTAAGAGCATCCTCTGTCTCAGGTGGCTGGTCAAAGGGCCCTCTTCTTATGAAGCTTGTGAAAGCATCCTGGAGACATACTTGTCAAATAATGGCACAACCGACAATGGTATCGCAATAGGCAGACGTCTGCAGCGCTTGGAGGTCCTCCCTGAGGACCCTGCTGCAGGGCAGAGGGCACGTGCCTGGGGGAAGGCGCCCGCTCTTGCAAAATGTTCCGGGGGATTTAAAAATTTTGCTGCTGAAGGAAAACGGACCAAGACAAAACTGAATCTATTCTGTATGCACAAAGCTATAAAAATCAGCTCTGTACTTGCTTTGCATTGCTCGTCCTTCCCCCCACACCTCTTTGTCATTCAAAGTATGCTCATAGGAAACTTCAAGAGAAGCTGCCAACAACATTATCAACATCAAGAGAGACAGACACACCAATGACACAGGATGTAAGTGAAAGGATACCACTGAGAAAAGCTACACAGATGGTTTTACAGATTAAAAAAGCTAGCATTTCTAAAGCTCAGGATCGTTAAAAAGAGAGACATATATAGGGGGAGAGAGTGAGAGAGGGGAGTGATTTACTTATTCAATCCTTCTGGTTTGATATTTCTGTAGGCCCCATCTGTACTTTGCAGGAATGGGTTTGTGCTTTTGGTTGCACTCCCGGCTTGTTCTTCTTGGTGTTTATAGACTATCCCAGATGTCAAGTTTTTCTTTGCAAAGCAAGTTGATAGCTCCTTGCAGCAAGGTTTGTTCTGTTCTGGGACTGTGCCGAGGCACTTTGCATTTATAAAGTGATTTACAGTCCAGAGAAGTCCTGCAAGGAATGACTTTGCTGCTCCCAGGGAAGAGGAGCACTGGGTCTCTCACCCTGCCTTCCTTTTAACTAGAACAAGAAGTCCTTACCTATAGCTGTTGTTCATTAATTCCCTCTTTAACTCAAATCACATATTCTAGTAGTTCACAAACCACAGTCTCTTGTACTGCATCAAACAGTGCTTTCTAGGATGCTTTCCACCGAAGGATTTCAGAAGGGAACGTGTTCCGAGAAATGTTGGTAGTGCTGTATTTGAAGAAAAGTTTTGGAAAAACAAATTGATTTTATCTCTTCCACAAGATTTCTGGTATTACCGACAGAGAGATTTTGACAAGCAGATAAAAATGGCAAGAGGGACCTCACAAGCCTTCTAGAGTATTTGCCCAAAGTTGCAAAGTGTTGGGAATTCTGACTCCTGACTGAACTACCCCAAAAAAGTCATCTCCTTCCTGCCAAGTAATTTATATTAAATGAGTGCTACTTCTGGGCACCCAGTTCACACCTTCTGGCACCATCCCTCCTCCCCGGTCTCCTGTCGGGCGTGGCACCCAAGCATCCCCCTGCTTTGACGCTCACACCTAGTGTCTTGCCCACCGTCCCAGCCAAAAAGAAGGCAATAAAGAATCCAGAAATCTTTTTGTCTGGCCCAGTCCTATAGCTAGCCTGGGTTGTGCTGAAGTTTCACTTTTCCTTCTATATAACATCCATGAAAGTAATAAAATTGCTGCTGAATCTGGAGGTCTCAGAGAGTCTCTGCGGGCACAAACTGTCCTTGGGTCACCTGCGGCATCTTCCATGAAAGAGGTGCTATTCCAGGCACTGGATTTCATAACCCAAGCCAAGGTAATCCCACATCTCTGTCAGTGTCTCTGCTTAAGTGTTTAGGATCATGGCAAGTGCTCTAAATGAACAAATGTTATTTTCTTTCTGAGGGCTAGAATGAAATGAGCTTCTGAGACGTAAACAGACAGAAATGTATAGACAGACAAATGGGTGGATGATAAAACTGGTCCTTTATTCTTCTCTGTTAATAACATATTTCAAAATAGCAGCTTTGGAAGGTTCACTTCCTTTAACAGTCCTTTTCAGAAATAATAGGTACAGTTTCCTAGAATTTTGGTTTAACTATTTAATCATCATACTGCCTTTTAGCAAAGGTTTGCCTCCCATCATTAAGTAATTCACTCAAGGTAACATAACAAGTGAGATAAAGCCTGAGGGATACAGTAGTCTCAGGTGTAAGCCTTATTTTACAATAAAGAACAGTGTGCTTAGGCTTTCTCCAGAGGGTATTTTTTGTGTTTTCTTGCTTTGTTACAGCTTTCAGAAAGCAGGGATTACAATATGTATCTGCTGATCAATATTAAACCGGTAGACTAAAATGTCAAGGAGAAAAAAAATTGAAATCATACTATATTTCAACACCAACAGAGAAAATCCCAGCATTGTTAAATGACAGCAATAAAACTGGCAATTGTTATTTAGTTTTAAGTAATGAACCAAATAAAAAATACGGAACTTGCTACATTGCCTCCCAAATGGAGCTTATTACACTGCTGCTTGAATGTTTGTACAATCTTTAATTTAAACATTTTCTCTTCAGGTCTTAATAATAGGCATGGGTGGTTGCAATTTACTCCCTCTTCAAAGGCAAAAAATGAAAGAGGAAAACAAAATGCTTTAACAACTCACATGTGAACAGAAGTAGCTCATTCAGCCAGAGGAGGTTGGTAGGGTTGAAAGTCAGAGAATTTCACCCCGCGATTTATCTTTCAGCCAGGTAAAGGCAGGATTAGCATGTGGGCTCTCCAAAGCTGCTCCCCCAGTGAGAAGGAAGAGCCATTCATCACTGTTTACTGGGCCTTTGTTCTGCTGCAAACCCTCACAGAAAAGAAATATAAAGAGTAATTTGTGTTTCTCAAAAGGAGACCAACACGCAATCTCATAGATGCTTCAAGGATTTTTTTTTTTTATTATTATATTTTTAATATATAAGCAACCGAGGAAAGCGTTTAGAGGTGAATGTTAATATATTCCACTGCTTGTGGCCCACAGGATTCTCAATTCTCAGTTCAGTTTTTTCATTATGCATCCTTTGTTTCTGGAATTACTGTGATAGTTTACTGGTTTGAAGGATTTTAGAGTTGCAGTCATAAATAGGAGCGAATCTTAACCTTGAAACTTGAATGACAAAATAATCCTATTTGAAACAACTCCTGAGTGGCACATGGAGGAGAAAGAAAGAAATTAATTCCCTTTTTTCCTGTACATGACTACCTCAAGCTCAAGCTGCTGTTTAAAATTGATCATCTGATAAAACACTGATTTTTAAAATGCCTGGCTCTGGTTTTTTTATGAAGCAGCAGAGGTGGACTGGGGTATTTATTCCTGGCCTTGGGAGTTGTGGACGCATGACCTTCTGTTTCCCCCCTCCCTTTGGGGCACTGGTGCTTACAGCTCCACATTCAGGCAGAAATAATTTTGAAAAACTTGGGTTCAGATGCTCACCTGCAGGGTAAATAAGGACATTTTCCTCTTGGGCTACATTTGATTTCTTTAAATATTTTTGTTCCTTGGTTTCTGCTGTGCCTTTGTGGGGAAGTGTGGTTCGTTGTTCACCCCGCCGCACCCGAGGCATGCTTGCAGGGGCGCACAGCCTCCCTCTGAGCACTCACCCGCTCATCTGGATGGCTGCAATGGCCAGGTCAAGCCTGGGAAGGGGTATTCTGGGGAGGCTGGACTAGCAGGGGACCCCACCTTTACAGCTTGGGACTTGACTATGAGGGCTTTCCTCCAAAGCCATCCTTGTTCTTGTCAGTCCTGGGTAGCTGGAAGATCTCAGGAGATCTCTGTGACCCACAGCACGCCTTTCTGTGGGATATGCAAGGCAGAGAGTCTATGAGACATTTGCCAACTGCTGGAGTGACATTTAATAGATCACAACATACAGAAGGAGATATTAGAGAGTCTTGTGCAGCATTTGGTGTTAATTTTTGTTGAACCTATAAGCTTTATCCTTCCATATAGGAAAATCTCCCTACTGATGGTCACATCGGTACTAAAAATACAAAAAAAGAAGAATGTCCTTAGCACAGTAAAGAAAACCAGACGAAGCCACGAAAGAAGATGTTCCAGATAATCAGGCCTGGGCTGACTGCACCTCAGCAGCATGCAGAGAAGCCAAGACCTGGCTCGCCCTTCTGCGGGGCAGGCCAGGACGCCCTGCACAGACCCCTTGCCACTAGGGATGAGGTCCTGATACACCCTCCCAAGTATTTACGTCTGTGCTAAGTGGTCCCCTGAGGATACTGGGACAACCCCCATGCTTCGGAGTAGTTATACGTACCTTTATAAGCTCTGGGTCCTCTGATATCATCTTCCAGGTGTGCAGAAGCCTTCAGGACAAGAAAGACTTCCCCCTTGCCTGTGACAGCTGATAGAAGAAACCAGGAACATGTGGCAATGACATCTGGAAAAAGCATCCTGAAATGATGTCCAGAAGAATGTGGATTTGGCTTGCTTTTGCAAGCAAATTGATAGACAATATGTGTTTAGTAACGAAATACTATGGCAAGTATTGTATTAGAGGTCTAGAACAGCTAAATAGTACCTGAGATAAGAGAATTTTGCCGAAAAGTTTTCAGTACTTGCACCTATATAATGCTTTTAATCCTCTAGGATCTGTTTCAGATAGACTCATACAACCACTGTAAAATATATTGACATTACACTTTTTTCCCAGATTAATCTAGGAAACAGGGTATTCATTTCTGTCTTATTCATTGCATTCAGAATTTCTAACACATTCAAACTGTTGGTCAACCATTATTCTGTAAAACTGCAAGAGGCTGGCCATAAGAAATTAGGATAGGAAATTAGTTTCCAAACTACACTACAGATTTTTTCCTCAATCAAAGTTAAAAGGAAAAAAGCAGTTAGAAAGATATTATTTAAGCCTGACTGTATACAAGGCATAGAGACAGTTCTTGCTGCCAGCAACAAGACTCTTGGGATCTATCAAATATCCAGTGTTGAAGATAGACTTTAAAATCTAGGAACAATTAAATATCCAGACAGACTACAATTTAAGAGAGACTAGGATTTTCAATTATGTATAAAAGGTTCCCTATAGTTATGAGGATATAATTCATTGCTACTTATGCTGAGGGATGGAAATGTTGAAGCAACAATGCCAGGTCTGTATGGCAGACGGAGAAAACTGAATACTAAATCCAATTGGTTACCTGATGAAGTTGAGAGGGATAGTCAGAAGAGAGTGTTGTAATGGAACTAAACCTCAGATGCTTACTGTTCTGGGAATCTAGGTTTGGGGAAAAATAGCACACACACACACGTATGTATACATATACACCCAAACCACAGGAAGCTTTAAAGATAATCCAGCACCAACATTAATGGGAAAGACTTGCAGCCACATCAAGTAACCAGGAGTGCATGGGACACAGCTGGAGGTACTAAACGAGGCTGCAGTCTTCATAATTTTCCTGGTAATTCATCGCTTCTTTTTAATCGAGGACTACCGTGTGCCTGCATAGACACAGGGACCAGCATCGTGTTTTTCTGGTCACCCAGCCCAACACCAGTACATAAACCAGGGAGTTTCAGGCAGTATTTCCTACATTCAGGATCCTTTATCCTTGGCATAGAGCAGGGGATGTTCTTGGGACCTCCAGCAAACTCAGTAGGCACTCAGCTAAGCAATGATTTCACAATGATTTCAGGAGATGTTGGCACCTTCCTCCAAAGGGAAACAAAGCTAATCTATCTTATTAGTAACTACGTGAGCAAAAAGAAAGAGAATTTCGGTATAGCTGATAAAATTGAAGAGTCTTCTATCTTTTGGGAAGTGTTTTTGAACCTGGCTCAGATTAACACTGATCAAAATACATTTTTATCCTCAGAAGGCAAAGACAATGCTTTTGCTCAGGCCTCTGCTTGATGATGAGGATTAGGATTTTGCATCTACGGATCTGACCTGGGGCTGCAGAACTGCTCCAACAGGAGAAGGAGGAAAGCAAGGAGGAATTATCTGCAGCTAAAAGGCAAGCCTCTCAACACAGGTTAAAGCTTTTTTGCTTTCATCTGCTGTCTCTCATCTCCTCTTGTCTGATCTAGCATCTAGCTGACAGTCGGAGACACCCTGCAAAATGAGGCATAACAAAGCCAGGAGACAGGGAGGATTGCTTCCCTCTACGCCGGTGGCTTATGCTCAGTGTCAGGGAGGAGAGGAAGGCATGGGCCTGCTTTCTGAAGGCCTTATCCCTTCCTAGGTGAAAGAGGAAGAGCCTGAAGGTGAGCGCCTTGAGAAAAAGCCCAAAGTTAACAGGGGCCACGGGATAGGAAGGGAAATTACAGACGGTGAAGGAAGGGACACCCTGTTTGGGCCAGGAGAAAGGCAGAACCGTAATCTTGGATGGATTTCCTTAGAAGGAAAAAGCAGAAGAGGGCAGTATCCCTGCTTACAAGATAAGACCAAAAGGAAAGACAGACCAAGGGAGTTGATGAGTTAGGGAGGGAAAAATAGTCATAGTGGGAGAAAGGATGTAGTTTGCACCATAACAGCAAGCACTAAATGTAGAAGGTGAATGAAACTCTTTAAGAGAGACAGTGGGACTCGGTGCTTGTTACAGCTAATGCCCAGAAATATTAATTTACCCCACCAGGTATTAGTGAATATTAATATTATATCGTTAGCAAGCTTTCAGTACCACTGGCAGTGTGTTATGCCTTTTCTGAGGTGAAATAAAAGAACTCAGTTTCTAGCCTTACTAATTTTACATCTTTTTTATGAGCAACACAATCACTTTTAAAAATAAAATACAGGATGTAAAAGTAGTAATTTACAGCTAAAGAAACTATTTTCTGCTGTTCTCATTAAACCTATTTTATGCACCTGTCTTCTATTCACTCTTTTGAAATTGTAGACCACAAATAAGTGTATTGGGAGTGAGTAATTAGCCATAATTATTGTTTCTTTGTAATATTTTGGGATATTGAGAAGATTTGTTATGTGAGGGTGTCCTTTTTGAGGAGGGAAACATTCATAGTGATGCTGAAGCTTATGACTTGAACTTGCACATCGGCAGCAGCCTGCAGTGAGGAGAGCAAGAAAGAACTAAAGGGAGGTGCTTGCGACAGCAGGTTTCACCAAGGACAAATCCCAGTGTGGTTTAATCACTGCTCAGTTTTAAATAATTTTCATGAAATATTTGCATTTTTATGTCTGCTAAAGGCTTCAATAGCTACAAGCTCTTTGATTTCCCAAATTTGCTATAATGGTCCGTATGCTTAAATACATCTGTATGTATAATGATCTTTAACGTTGCTGATCCTCTGTGTAATGAATTAGAGTTTTCACTGTTGTAAATAGGACTGATGTGCGATTAATAAGCCAAGCCAAAGAGTATTGATACATGGAATTGATGTAAAGCAGGTTAGAGGAGAAGCTAATTAACATGCTTGAGTGATTTACAGTTTAATCCTACACAAAACATTGGAAACCAAACTTGTGAGCACTGAAACAATGAATCCCAGCTCAAGTATGAAAAGGAATGTTTCAAATTCTGCCATGCTTTGTCCCCTCAACACTCCTTAATATTACACTAGGTATGATGTTGCAGACTAAATGTAAGCATTGGTATTCATTTTTAAATTGGACTTAATGTGAAATCTGTTCTTCACAAGGATTTTTTTAAAAGAAATGAGTGGGTTTCTCCATCAATTTGCAAACCTAAACTATTCAATTCAAACAGTAGCTGCGACACTGTGAAAAGCCATTTGCAGGTCTGCAGCCATCTCTGGTTTCATCAATTTGTTTTTCAGTCTTTGTTGTTATTTCTTGTTTCTTATGGATCTCCTGGGACAGCTTCTTGCTTGAGGAGAGAATGTCAATAGCTCCTTCGTCCTCCAGGATGTTTCCTCACAACAATGAGAGTACTCCCCAAATTTAATCTAGTTATTTTGCCTCTTTTCTGTAAAATCAAGGCAAATAAAAAAGTTATTTCAAGAAACATGAACATCATCTGAATAAGACAGCCTGGTTTTGTTTGGTTTGTACAATGGGGTATTAAAGTAGAATATAACTTTCAAAAATCCGTTAGTGAAATTCCAGACCATTTTAGGCACTACGTTCAGAGTAGGGTAGATGCTAGACGAAGTTCACCTGAGAAGGGCTTTTTGCTCAGTTTTGTTTTTTAATTTACCAACATATTCATCAAACTTGCAATTAAACCTTGTGTACCTGTCAGCTAGTCTGCTGGAATATTTATTCAAGGATTAGTTTCTATCTTTCTAGGGCCATAAGATATTTCTTAGCCCATGCAATATGAGGATGCGCTGTGATGTTCGTAGTATTGTTTTAAAAGCAAAAGTAGGAGCATGCGTGCAGACAAGTATTTGTATTCTAGATGCGTTCTAGAGAAAAATAAACTTGAATTAGGTGAAGGGCTTAAATTTTCTAAGATATAATATATGAAAAAAGCACTTTTTCTTTATCTCTTTACCTGCAATTTACAAGAAAAGATAATTTCTTTTGTTTGGGGCAAGTCTACCAGGGGAAATCAACTACGATAGCTATTCTGGATTAATTCTCCACACAGATGCTGGGTTAATATCAAACAGAAAAAGGGCATTCTTATTCCAGAATTAGAGTGTATACATAAGGGAAATAGTCTTGCAAACTTGTTCCACATTCTGTTCGTGCCTGAATTTAATCCAGATTCATTTCCTTACAGGCATCCTGGGAAAAAACATCTTTATGTTATCAGGAAAAGGACTTCATAGTAGTTCCTCCAAACCTGGGTATGAACAGTGAGAAAAAGAGAATTACCTGTGTACTGGTTTAAACTTATTTCCTTGCAGAACTTCAGTTCCTATCTCATACTTCCGGAGTTATTGAGCATCAGGATGCTTGGAGCTGCATAAACCAGACATGAGCTCTGTGCTGAACCCATCCGAAAAAACCCAAAGTGAAAACAATAAAATGATGTTCTTTGGAACAGATCCATAACAAAAAATAATAAAATTGTAGCTGATGTTTGGTGTGATAGTAATGCATAGTAGCTGAGACTGTGTGCTGGGTTCACTGACTTCCCTGTCCACATCTGTTCATATCTGTAACATCTGCGAAATCGCTGAACCTTTTTTCTTCTGAGGCTCTGACAGGTTCTTTCTCTCTTTGTTAACATAAATGACTACTTGGTAGGGGGACCAGGTTCTCATATTAGTTGCATGATTATTGTCTAGCATATTGTAGCTTAACCCAACTTTCCCTCCCCCTTTCCCGTCAAACAAAAAGCCTCTAAAAACCTATGGGAAATCAGGTGAGAAACTGTATTAGAGAAAATCAGTTCATATATATACAGACCAACAACCTTTTGACCTTTCTTGCCAGAATACACACGATAAGGGTAATTGCCAGCACTGTTATTTGTTCTCATTTTATTAAGTCTGTTTTTACAATAGGTGTTAGAGATAAGTGCTCTGATGGCTATTTCTCCAGATGTCTGGTTTAAATGTACCATAAAACACACTAGATGGTGTATCCATTAACACCATATAGTGACGAGAATAGCAGATTAACATTAAACACTGTGTTAAAGGGGAAAATGTTTCTAAATTGCATTTGCTTGGGTTAGTCACAGAAACTGGAAATAATTAAACCTGAAACAATTAAAAAAATATTTCCTTCTGTACACAGTTCACTTTTTTTCTTTTCTTCCTTTTCTTTTTTAAATTCCAGGATTCTTTTGAAGTTGGAATCGTCAGGTTTGGTGCTTCTGGTGCTATGCAATGTAAAGAATAGGTTTGTCCTTCCATAGCTGGGAAGGAATCACAGCTATTCTGTCTCTATTCCCTGCTCCCTCATTATGCACAGACGCTCTCTGCCCTTGCGTGTTGGGTTGTTTTACACACAAGGTAGATGCACAATGCCACGATGGGTGCACGCAGTAGCTAAAGAATCAAGAGTTGTTCTGTGTTTTCATCACACTTTTATATGTTCTTCCAAACATTGTCTCTCCTCTTTTGCTCCCCCAACAAAACACCAAACACTTCATTCTTCCTGTGTGCATCGCTTTGTTGCCGTCCCCGCCATTCTGGTTGTGTCTTTCAGCTTTGGTGTTCCGCTCTGGCTTTTTCTGTAACTCCTAAACAATAGTCTCCAGCTACTTATTCATTTCCTTTTTTTCTTTTTACCCCTTTCTAGGGTAATTTCTCCTTTCTATCTCTTCCGTCAAGTATTTTGCAACAGCAACAATATCTGATTAGTCCCTGTGATTTCCTTTCTTAGTAACTGGTGTAGAGAAAACATACTCTGACAGATACTTTGGGCAGATAATGAGGATTTTGGAGACTGGTGGTCATGTGGTGCTTGAAATCCCTGCTGTAATGAATAACAGCCTTTCCCCAACTGGATGTATTCCATTTCACTTTGTTTAAATGTCTGTCTCAGCTTTGCAGACTATAGAGTAGGACTGAGTTCCTCTGAAAGGTTTTCAATTAGCACCGTGTTCCCAAACTATCAAAGCAAAAATGTATCAGAATGAGGAAAAAAATAAAGCAAACAATTAACAATTTTATTTCAAAAGCCTTAAACCATTTTGGTTGCTTAGCATAGCAAGAAACATCATTTGAATGGAGCCTAATGAACTAATTTCGACAGTCCTGTGCTTGTCAAGTGTTGGGGTTTTTTCCCATTTAGATCAATACAATGCATTGCTTTTATTTCTAAGCAGTGAGGAGAAATAAGAAACATTTTAATTGAAAACTGAGCTTGTATATTTGGCATAAGAAAAAAAAAAAGATAGGGAGCAGAAAGTATTTCCTTTGCATCAGCAGATGAAGAGAAGTTTTCTCCTGTGAGAATGTGACTTGATTTTCATTTCTCGGAGTCAGTGCATTACATCCACTCACAATGATCCAGAAATTATGTTTTTTTCTTAACTTTGGATGTTTATTTTTTTTAAACCTTAGGGCATGGGATGGCAGCACAACACCTGCCATGCAGGAGGCTGGTCTCTGGATTTAAACTATTCTATGCAGTGGGAATTCCTGGCATGAGAAGAGTAATTAAATTGATTGGAAACACTGCCCTGTGAGCGTGGATGACTGACTGACTGCAGCTTTAAGAGATGGCCTTATGCAGCGTCCCATCTGGTAGGAATGGGTGTTGCTTTCCTGAAAGACTCTAAGAGCTCAACTTCCTGGTAGCTACATGAAGAGGTTTGGCAAAAAGCTTTTCTCTGAATTTGTAGGTATTTCTAGCTGTGTTGTATTGCTTCTCACCAGGGATGAAAACCTTTGGGGCTGATGCCCAAGTCAGTCAGCACCATTTTTCACTCAAGCTCTTCATCAGCAGGAATACAGGCATTTGGTGGGTAAAAGAGGGCTCTTGAACTTCACGAGGTGGTCTTTTTCTATCTCTTTGTGCCTTGTCCTAAACCCAGGTCTAGGATACTGGCTGAGGCTAGTTTTCTGTGCCTCAGAAATATTTGTCATCATCTTGAAAAGCTTCCCAGCAGACAGGAATTCGGAGACATGATCTGACTTTTGACACTGTTTCCTTCTTTGTTGACAGCTCATCAGCCTGTCCCATAATGTTTACACGAGATTTTCAACATGGTGAAATCATGGTGTAAGTTTTTCTTTAATGGATTTCACCTCTGTGATGAGTGGGGCTTATTTTCACTAGTAATAGCCCAGGTGTCTCCTGAAACTCCGGTGTTTTCTTGTCAGCTCAAATGTTAAGGTAGGTAATATTGATGTCCTTTTCCTGTCTTGGACTCTGCTGACCTTTTCAACAAAGTTAGCTGATTAAAAATTATCACAGTTGGCACGCAGGTCTGAGATTTGGGGGAAGCATGTAGGGGTTGTGTTGTTAATTCCTGTGTTCGTGTGCCTCAGCTTCCCACAATGCGTGGTGACCATTTGTGCCCTCAGTATTGCATGGACATGTGTTGAGAGACTGGAGAAGTCACAGAGGGCGTGAGAGGAGCTTGAACACCCTGGAGCCCATGGATTTATGATAAAAAAAAATAAAAAATAAGGTGTGTGAATGAAAGTCTACTCACATGAAGAGGAGTAGGAGAAAGGGAAAAGAAAGGGATGAAGGAATAGTTACAGTAAGACAAAGGGAAGTGGGTGAAATAGTATTGAACAATGTGGGAATTGGAGACGTGTACTGGATTTGTGTGGCAAGGGTTTGATAGCGGGGGTGGCTTCTGGGAGAAGCTGATGGAAGCTTCCCCATGTCCGACAGAGCCAATGCCAGCTGTCTCTGAGACAGACCTGCTGCTGGCCAAGGCCAAGCTCATCAGTGACAGTGGTATTGTCTCTAAGATAACTTATTTAACAAGGGGGAGGCAGGGAGTGGGGGAAAGCTGCACAACAGCAATTGTAGCATGTGTGAGGAGTGAGCGTGTGTGAGAGAAACAACTATGCAGACACCGAGGTCAGGTCCAGCCAGGGTCAACCCACCATGAGACATGAAACCAGAGTAGAGAATGGATGGGAACGATGGAAATCCCTCCATTCTCTGCTGCGACTGCCAAGAACGCTGGTGCATCTGCAGTGATGGGGAAAGCTGCAGCTACACATCCCTACAGTGTTGTAGGGACTGGGGGAGGAAGGCCATTTCTTGCCCTAATTACCCATTTAATGTAGATGGAAAATTTGTGCAGGATTTTAGGGAATAATACTGTTTTGTTCAACAACTGTTCTTTAAAATGTTGTTTTAAAGTGGTGTAAATTTTAACTGGTCACAAGAATATAAAAATGCAGTCTGAGAAGTTAGGCATTTGATGCACTGAAAATTACAGGAGCAATTGCTTCATGCAGGGTAATGAATATAGTGAACTCCATTTAGAGCAGTTACATTTATAATAGATATGTTTCAGAATAATAAACAAGGTTTATTAGATAAAGTTACATGCAGTCCATTTTTTACTGGTGATGAACGTTGTTAAGGGTTTCCTGGTCTCTTGTTAATATTTCTTTGTAACTAGTACTTCTCACAAAGTTCTTTCTACTGTGCACATGCAATTAAGATAAGCATTTTGAAACAAGTATGTTCCATCTTCTGGATAGAAAACAGTAGCAGGGACCAATGTCAGTGAATAAATACAGAAAACAGGCTGGCCTTTGAATTTCCTAACATGTAACTGAATAAATCTTTTCCTCGTAAACCAATTCCACAGAAGAATGACTTCATGGTGTCGCTGGACGTGATAGTAATAGCTACCTCTTTCCTCTCTGTCTTGAAGTCTCAGCATCTGGCTGGTTTACCTTGACTTTCAGCAATAAGCTTCCTTCCAATAAATAATCCCTTTCCCTGGGTACAAACAGATGTTCAGTAAACACAGACACAAAGCCAAACTGTGTTTCAGAAATACTGTGTGTTTTAGAAGTATGTGACAACATAAATATTTTGTCCTAGTTTGATAGTATTGAAAGCTTACCAAGAAAGGTTTGCAGTACTTCCTCTAGACACAACCTTTTATTGAAGCAACACATTACTGCTCAGGAAGAAACTCATCTCTTGAACTCCTCTGCTATTAGTTTCCCAGACCAATAAGTAGCAGCTGGACCTAACACAGGCCTTTCACATGCTGGAGAATATACCTGCCTTCACCTAGCCAGGGACAGAACATTAATACTCTGCTGCAGCCGGGAGAACACGTGTGCTACCAATTAGGAAATCTTTCAAAGCGTGGCTTTGCAGCCCATCTGTGATCTGTAGACCTCAGCTTGGGAACCATTATTCTCTACTAATGGCACCTGGGGAGCAGGAAGGATGGCAAACTGTGGGGTTTGAGGGAGCAGAGTCTATTAAATGCTATGGCAACAGGTAGCAAAACAGCCTTCTTCATTTCTCCTTTACTAATTAGTAGCTGTTAGCATCTGGAGTTGACTGTCTGTTGGTGGATGTAATTTGCTGCTCTCCATCTTGTGATGTGCAAGGAAACTGAAGGACAAGGCAAGGAGCAGTCAAGCCAGCGGCAAAAGAAATATTAGGGATGAGCTCCCATGTACTTATTTTGAAATACCATGTTTAAAATAAAAGCATGCTTCTAGGAGTAATGTACTTAACATAGCAATATTTTCTACCCTGTCTGAACTGTTTTGCTTACATTCTCTGCATTAGTTTTGCAGAAAGTAGTCCAATAGTGATCTTTTCACTTGTTCGAAATTTCCAGAAAACGAAATTGCCAATTGAAAACTCCAGTGGTAGATACAGTGATAATCTGTCTCCTTAACTATTGGCAATCCAAACACATTGGAAAAGAGAGGTTTCCAGGTAAGCTCTGGTCTGGTGGCATGCTAGTGGCGGGTCAGGGAAGGAGCTGCCGCAAGCATGGGAATGCCCTGTTCATGAGGAGAAGCAGGTTCACAGCAGTCCTTCCCCAAAGAGTCAGTAGTGGAGTCTTCTTACCAAAGCTGAATATTTTGAGATCACTGTCTTTCTATTAGATACTATTACTAAATAAATTTGGCCTATGGGGTTCAACGTTGTTTGGAGAAAGAGGAGGAAATGTGTCAGAAGACGTAGTGTATTTACAGAAGCTTGATTTCTTGAGGAAACCAAGCTGAAAAGAAGAATTTCAGACTTAAATATTGCATATGCTTGATATGTTTGAAGGCAGGAGTGAAATTGGACCACTGTGTTCAATTGCATTACTATTTTATGCTTAACTGTATTAATAATCTGTCATTCAGTGCTCCGTTACTACCAGGATCAACAGAGTTTCCTCACTGACTGGCTGGAGAGGAAAAAAGAGCTGGCATTGATAGATGTCAAAGGAAAGACCTGTCAGCTGAAACTGTGCCCAGGACATAGAGCAATGTTTTGGGGATTCTATACAAAAATTAAATGGAGTAGTTGCTGTTTATTAGTTAAGTACTAGAGGTTTGCCAGGTAACACCCTGGCACACTACAAAAAAAAGCAATATTTGGTGTAAAGCCCTGGTAGTCCAAAGTACATTCAACCCTCTGCCCATTTCAGCAGTCAAGAGACCATGGTACACGTTGGAGTTATGTCTCTTCGTAAGAATTTACAAAAACCTGTGCAGACCCTAATCTGCACAAAGCTATTAATAGATTTGTTTTTATTATTGTAAGAAATTCCAGTTACACATATGTGCATTTGCAGAACATAGCCTGTTATCCTGGCTTCTTGTGACATGTGCCAAGGTGCAGCCCTCCATGCTACGTCACCTGTTTGTCATCTGCAGCTGGACAATTTCTAGGGATTTAATAAGCGCAATTCTGATTAGTCATGTACTCATATTTTCTTTTGCTGCTTTATGTGGGTTTTGAGTTTGTATGAACAATGCAGTAGCTCTGCAGGAGCTCAGATATTATGAAAAACTGTAAGAAAATTGGAATTTCTTCTCAAACTAGAAGTTGTAGATTATTTATTAGGTAAACAATATGGCTTAATAGAAGTAGGGCATTTACATTTTTTAACCATGCCTAAATAGAAGCTCCAAAGTTCAAATATCATCAGCTTTGCACAAATGGATTTTAATTTCTCCTTGTATTTTGTAATTTTGTAGTAGCTTGACCTAGAGGGCCTGCCAAAGTAAGGAAACCACCTGAAAATGCAGAGGAAATTATAAAAGTTATGGGAAATAGGTGATGATGGGAATTTGAAAATCCCACTAGATACCCATCTGCATTTTCAAGCACCTAAAATAAAAATCTGTCTTCAAATCTGCAAAGCAATCAGTTGCTCGTTGGGCCTCTGCGATGGCAGATTTAAAGATCTGCAGGTGCGCTAATAAGAAATCAGCAGGATCTGAAGCAACATGAATAGCTGTGTTATAGGAAAGAACTGAAACTGTAAACTGGGATAGGGTGAAGGAATGGCTCAAAGAAAAAGTCTCTGATGAAGGTCAAGGTGCAGATGGTTCCATAGGGAACCACAGGGAAGTATTTGATTTGGATTGGTTTTAATGCTCTTTTGTTGTTACCATTACTGTTTGGTTCATATGTTTTATACCAGATAATATTATAATTTTTTTCCTCAATCCCAAATTCAGCAGCTCAGTGGATGGCAGTGGGTTAAACCCTATTCACATATATGATAAAGTAATACTAAAATTGTTCAGGTGGTGTGTTTGGTTTTTTTTTTTCAACTATGCTGTTGAGAGGGAAGTCTTGGGATTCAGGCATGGTTTCTGAGACATTCAGATTATAGAGGGGAGAAAAAAAAATGTACACAAACCTTACCAAAATAGTCTTAATTATTACACTGCTTGGTAATGCCCAAGTCAATGAGGAGGAGAAGAATGGCAGAAAAAGAGCAAATGGAATGAAGGGGAAGGAACCCAAAATTAATTCTAATGTTTTCCCTTATCTCCAAGTCCTGCCTGTGGTTTCTCTGCATTAAAAAGGTATTTCTGAAGCACCACTTCGTTCAACGGATACATGGTACCTGTTTCAAATGTAGTCTAATACTTTGCAGGACTAAGTTAGATATTCCCAGGTGCAGGATTTTTCTGGTTGTGATTGTGGAAATTCATTTGTACTGCATTTTTAGCTCGGTGGCCCATTGTGCTTCCTCTAGTTAGCCTACAAGAACAATGACAGTCATTTTATTAGAATGAGGTTGCAAATTGCTTACTTTTTGGTAATTTTCCCCCTGCATTCTTCTCTGAGAGCATCGGAGAGAGCTGGACCTGGAGGACACTACTTCACCACTCAGTCCCTACAAGTGCCACTGGCATCTTTTTGGGTTCTCATCTACCTGTTTGAAAGTAGTTTTTCTGAACTTCCAGTCACTGTTACTTTGCAGTGATCTGTAAAACATATGTAGAAAACAAATATTTCTTGCACAGAAATGCATACAAGCTTGAGAAGCAGTTCGGGATTTCTTTCCTCAATATGTTCTGATGTGGGTTTTAAAAATCCCATTTAAAAGAAGCTAAATTAGTGAAAACCAAGTAAAAGGTCTCCAAATTTGGCATGTGCCTATATTACCTGTGGAATAATTCAAAGGATTTTCTAGGAGATACTGTTCTATCAATGTCCAATGTGTCAGTCATGCCAAATAATGAAAGACAGTTGGAGAAAGGCCCAGAGTGGAGAAAAATGGGTAAGTATACAAGTGTAAATGCCAAACTTTATTATTCTTTTAATTGAGAGGTATTTAAATTATTATTTGCTTCTTTTTTGAAGTCAAACACAATTTTAGCCAGGTTATTCAGTAAGTTATTGCTTCTTATATCTACAAGGCCCTTAAAAGAGAGCATTATCCTACCTTTTGATTTGCCTTGTATATTAATTTATAGATGGAAATGAACCATCTTTGTTTGCCTTAATTTAACCAGAAGGGCACAGCAATCTAGTTTTTAAAAGTTTGTCATATATTCAATTAATGAGGAGCACACGTGTGGTCATAATTTAGGATTAAATGGTGTAAGAAGGAAGCTATAGGAGGGGACTTTTGGGCTGAATGGGAACAGAGGTGGCTTCTAGCATCCTACAAAGAGCATCTTTCTAGGGGAGCAGTGCACAGCCTGGTCTCCTGCCTGGGGGCTCTCCCACTCTGGATGGGGAGTTGACCAGCACCAACCACTACACCAGTGGTGAACACAGCTGTGAATTTAATTGAACTCGTCACGCTTCAGTGCAACAGGAGTGCTCAGACCACAGCTAACCTGCTAAGGCTGTCTTGAGGAGTAAAGCTGAGTTATTTCAGAAATGCAATGGACCTGAAGTGAAGGTTTGTTTCTCTCAACAGATGAAGTTTTTTTTAGTACATTTGTAATCCTTTGTTTAGGCACTCCGGTAACTCTGACTTAAAGTGCAAAAGTAAAGGTAAGTGCAAAGTCCTGCATCTGGGAGTGAATAATCCCTTGCACAAGTCCAGTACAGGCAGGGGAGCAATTGGACAGAAAGCAACTTTGCAGGAAAGGGCTTGTGGTATTTGGTGAACAAGAAGTAGAACATGAGTTAACAGTGAGCCCTCAAAGACCAACCACTTGCAGGCTGTAACCTGAATTACATCTGCTTTGACTAAGTGATTAGAATAGATGACCTCAAGAAATCCCACAACATAGACTATGCTGCGATTCTGTGATTTTATTATTCTTGCCCTGCAAGTGGGTAAAAGAGGAGACACAAATGAAGGGGCAGATTGGAGCAGCTATTCAAAACCATTCCACTGTATTCTTTGAGTCAGAGGAAGAAGTGGATTGTAGAGAGAAGCAATACATTTTACTAGATTGACTGATATAGCTGGAAGAGAAAAACAGATATATCTTTTATTAGGCTTGAAAGAGAACACTTCAAAGCTGAAGACGGGTAGAGAACAATTGCTCTAAATTTTATGTTTATATTTATTAGTGAAAAAAGGTAGTAGGTATGTTAAGAGTAATGAATAATCCTAAACTAGAACAGAGAAACATCTGTAGGATAGAAAGAGCACCTCGACACCAAGACCAGCTCATGCATTTTACCCTTAGACCACCCCCAACTTTGCCTTCAATAACAAACACTTTCTTCAGACATTTTCAGAGCTGGAAGAACAACATGCCCCCACAGTATGCTGTAGGAGTCCCCATGAGAAAGAGATTCTGAGTAACTACCAACAAATCTCAGAAAGCTTCATCATCTGGGTTGAAAACCTAGAATCCCTATCGATTTCCACCACTGCTTCATTAATCACTTTCTGTACAAACACTAATTTCCTAGTCACAACCAGCAATGTAAAGAATAGAATACATCCAGAATATCAGTGCACCTACCTCTGCAATCATTTAATCACCGATCGATGAGTTAAAACAAAAAGGTTGGGATATACATTCAGAACTGAAACACTGGTGTATTAGCTTTGAGGAAATCTTACATTTACCCAAAATCCCCCCAGAGGTACCAAAAAAGGACTGTCACCTATGAGGCAGTTCTGTGAAAATAGACCCCATCTTTAACCAAATCATCTCTTCATTTAAAAAGTTGCATCAGCTATATGCAGCTGCCTGGGTAACACCCCAGCCTTGAAAATAATAATGAATTATCATCTATACTTGAAGAAAGTTGGAATTTATTTCCTCCCTTGGAAAATAAATTGGCAGCACATTGCCTCCCACCCACCCCCACCAGTCTCACGAAGTTCATTGCCTAAAGCAAGTTTCCTGGAGATCAACATGCACCACTTGTTCAGGTCATTGTTCAGGAAGGCTGGGACTTTTGGCAGGAGGCCCACTTGGCTGAGCAAGGGGCTTCTTAATGAACTAAAATGCAAAGCACATAAGAAGTGGAAACAAGGGCAGACAACAAAGGAAATGTATAAAAGTAATGCTCAGACATGTTGGGACAAAACCAGAGAGACCAAAGCCCAGTTGGAGCTAAAAGAGAAGAGGAACATAAAAGCTAACAAGATGCAATTTTACAAGCATGACAGAAGTGAAAGGAAAATGTGCGTCCATTTCTGAATGGGAGAAAACCTAGTGATGGACAGTATGGAAAAGGCTGAAGTACTCAATGACATTTTGTCTCAGGGAAAACCGGCTCCCAGATCTCTGCACACAGCAGTGCTGTATGGGAAGGAGGATGGCCAACAGCATATTGAAATCCATAGGGCTGGATGGGACTCCTCAGGTGGTGCTGAAAGATACGGCTGATATGCTTGTGAGGCTGCCACCGTTTGTGAAAAATCATGGTGAGTGTGGAAGGTCCCTGAGGTCTGAGCTGATGTTACACCCAACTTTAAGGAAGGCCAGAAGGACGATCTAGGGAACTGTAAGCCGATCAGCCCCACTTCAGTCCTTAGAAAAATAGCAGAGCGCATCCATTTTCAAACGCATGGAGGACAGGTGGTAACCAGGAGCAGTCACAGATTTATCAAAGCAAATGGTATTTACGGAGATGAAGTCGGACTGAGTGCTGGGCTGCATTAACAGATCACAGCCAGCAGGTTGAGGTGGGCTGTTTCTCTCTTTTTGACGCTTGCAAGGTCACACCTGGAGCACCAGTTTGACTAACCCATTTGTCCCCTGTGTTCTCCATATTAAAGTGAGTCTTGGGGAGGGTCACGAGGATGACTGGGAGGAGCATGGCTATTTCAACCTGGAGAAGAAAAAACTGCCGGGAGATCTGACTGTTGATTTTTACTGCCTAATGGGAAGGTATATAGAAGGCAGAGACAGACTTGTAGCAAAAGAACGTGCTATAGCAAAGACAATTTTTGTCACTGGAATGATCAAAAATATTTAATGCTCAGTTGGACTCTGTTGGCCCCTGATCAATCTGATCTCAGTTTGAAGTTAGACTGGCTCAAAGCAGGGCTGTGTGACCACTTCCATCTGAAACCTCCCCAATGTTTTTATGATTCTGTGTTCAGGAAACCTGATTCCTTTCTGTGGTGAAAGGACTGACAGCATGGGTGCGAGGAGGGTGACAAATGTGTGCTTGTATCATTCTTGCCTGGAAACTAAAGAAGTATGGGCTGGATGCCTAGATGAACTGAAAGTCAGCTGGGCCGCCAGGCTTAAAAGTAGTTATTGATGACTTAAGGTCAAGGGAGCAGTCAGCAGCAAAGAGCACACAAGGGTTTGATATCGAGGCCGATAGTGTCCAATATCTTCATCAGCATCATGGGTGATGACACAGAATGCACCCCCAAAAAGCTGTGGAAGGGTTGGTGGGGTGCACCATGACAGTCTTGAGCTTGGGGCATATGGACAATGAAGAGGGATCGAAGGAGCTGTGTTTGTTTAGTCTGATAAAGAGGATCCATAAATGGAGAATCTAAGAACAGCCTACAACAGCTTGAAAGGGAGTTACAAAGCCAACAGAGCCCAAAGTCTTCTAGTAGATGGCAGATGATATAAAAATGTGCAATGGCTGCAAATCATCGCTTTGAAGGTTCAGAGTAGATACCGGGAATAACTTAGTCACTAGGTGCATAGACAACAGTGGAACAGGCTCCCCAGAGAGATGGCGAATCTCTGTCTTTGCAAGTTTTCGATACTTGCTTGGCAAAACAGAACCCTGAAGTCTGACTTAGTGTATGCAATAGACCTGCTTAGGCAGGACTCTGGACTGAGTGACTGCTCTTTCAATCAAAATTTCAATGGCTCTGTGAACTACGCTGCATCTGAGCAACACATGTGAGACTTGCCGACACATCTCCATGACCACCATGGTAAATGCACCACTACGGAAACATCAAAACCCTGGCTCCTGCACACGCACACCCCAGAACACACTATACACTGGTCAGTGTGACAGACACCCGCGCAGTTTCCATGGCAGTAAAATAACAATAACCACACACTGGAAAAACGCACAGAGATTAACAGTAGAGGTCAGGAGCTCCCAGTTAGCAGAAGGACTTCTTTCACAAAATAGCCATTCCGCCTGTGACTGCTTAGGCCCAGCCTTCCAAGGAGAGGCACAAAGCACCTTCAGAAGAGGAGTGTGTGAACTAAAATGCACACCCCTGCTGGAGCCTAAAAATTACAGACTAAATAGAGAGATCGACTTTATGGCACATTGTGATTTCCTCTCCAAGCCCCTCCATCTTTCACAGACAACGAATTACCTGTCTTTTTCTCTTTTTGCCCAATAGGAGCTAATGACCTTATCAACTTTTTCCTTGCTCACATTACTCATGCTCCACAGGTACCAACCACTTTCTTGCCCAGATAGTCTAACTATTTAACGTAATCAAGTTAAACTCAGACCAACTGTTCAATTGCCTTTGACACTGAAGATGCTGCTTTTATTTCAGCCTTGAAAAATGGCTCTTGTAGCTGAAAGGCTGTCTGATTTTTTCCAACAATTGGCTGGGTCTAATAAAAGATATTATGTCCCCCTACAAACCCTGCCTCATTTATATCCATAGAATATCGTGCTATAACAACAATGCCGCTTTTCTGAATTACATAATTTCAAAGAACCATGTTTTCAAAGAAAAATGCATAATCCTCTCTTCCACTACCACCCATTTCCCTATTGAAGCAGCATGGCCAGACTCTGCCTGTAAACTGAAGTTTTTAGTGGAACCTCATGATACGAAAAAAGCTTAATTTACTCTAATTTGGAATGTGGCAGGTCTTAGTCCTGATATACATCAAAGCTTACTTCTTACAGTCTGCTGAAGGCTGATGTAAGTCAGCCATTGAAAATTACCTGTTTGCTGCACCAATCTCAAGGCTCATCAGTACAAGTACAAGCAAGACTATGTTGTAGCCAATTTCTACGCTCCTGGAGATTGCAGAGCTGAGCAATTTATAATAGTCTGCCAAGCCTGTGTTCTTCAGGGCTAGCAACCTTGGTTGACAAGGTATCTTTTCAAACATTTAATTTTTTACTGATCTTAAATTGGCCCATTAGCTAGTTGCTGGAAATACAAGGGAACTTCAGAGGCCAAAAAGGAATCACAGTCCTCTCTTGATCGACTGTATCTCATGTCATAGACACGTCACTTCAATGCAAGACTAATTTAAGTTGAAGGTTTGTGTAAAATTAAAATATTGCATTAAAGAAAGATTGCAGCAAGCAATAGTTAAAGTGCACTAAATTCTGTAACTTCTGTAGTTGTTTATAAACCAATTATATTTTTGCTGGAAGCCAGCACCATCATTGGAACTATTCCAGATTTTCACTTTCAACAGTTTCACTGTAGGTCAGAGTTCACTATAAGCTGCTCCACTGTATAATGAACTAAGCCAGAGGGGTTGGCTTAGTAGTCTAAGTATCAGCTTTGAAATATCCAGACACCCTGGAAACAAAGGTTTAAATCCCAGCAGGGTTGGCTCAACCCTTCCACTTTTTGAGGTAGATAAATGGTGTGCAGTGCGCTAGACTATCTATGGACCTCTCTGATAAGGTGAGACCTGAAAAAGAGACATGTGATCTACTCTCTCCACACATTAAAGGGCTTATTGCCTTTTTCTTAAGGGTAAGTTTGTTTCAAATTCTTGGCCAAAATTTTTCAGCTCCAAGAGTGGTGCAGTTCAATCTGTATCGCTTGTCTGAGTGACTGTTGCCTCCTGTTTTAGAGACAGAAACGCTCCAGTGAGACTGGTTGCACTTCACCTTGATCCAAAGCCCATCAAAACTATAGTCCTTCTAGTAACACTTATACTGATTTTTTTGTGTAACACCTTCCAAAACAATGTAGCCCCGCCTCCCCCCCCGAAACCCCCAAATATATTTAATGACAATCCCTGTAGTACAGAATATCAGAACCACAAATGCATGTGTAATACCATACATTTGTCCTCTTAGAAACGCATCTGTGCACACACCTAATACGAAAATGGAATCAAACAAAAGTGACTCAGTCCTTCTAGCTACCTCAGCCCCCTTGTCCCAGTTGTGCAACGTATTAGCATTCATCTCACAGTGATTTGCCTACAGAAATTTTGCAAGATGAAAGTTTGATGTATAAGAAGAATCTCAGGACAGAGCGGTTCCCTTAGCAACCTTGCAGCCAGCTCGAGCAGCTCTGACCCAGCTACAAAGCCCTTCACAAGCCGAGGAGACACACTTAATGACAGCTGGCTGAAATTTGGGAGTACTGATAAACTGCCTTCTTATCTGGAAATCACCTTTGAGGAATATTATCTTTATTGACTTGCTTTAAAAAAAAAGCTCACAAACCGCTGCTACAAATTAGTACATAATAATAAGCAGCAATACCAATTTATTAGTGTGCCCTCCCTCTCCACCAGTAAAGCACCTGGGGCACAGAATAACAGAGTAAAAATAAACACAGCATAATTAATTAACACTGATTACACTCCCTCCCCTCTGGACCATCTCAAATGTGTAACTGTTTAGTCCTGTCTGGCTCACCCATGCCGCTCCCCATTCTACCTCTGCCGGGCACCCCCTTGCTGCATCCCCCAGCTCTCCATTGTCTCTGCAAGTTCTGACCTTGTCTTGTGTCTCAGAGAGAGCATAAAACTTTGTCCTCTCTCTATTTTTGTCGTATAATGCCCCTGCCTTCCATCCCCTGCCCCCATTTCATAAGAAAAGGCCAGATTTGTCTTTTCTTGAAGAGGGCAATAAATTACAGTTATGACTGTATTGTGCTAGTGAGGAAATATTTAGAGACTTACATGAACATATGGCTATGATTTTCCAGCTTTTTTTATCTGCAATGCTAAAAATAACTGTTATCAAAAGTTTGCCTTTTAATGGCATGTTCACATGGTATCTCTGGGCCAGCACTGAACCTCCTGGTTGACTACGGTGTTGTCCAAGTTAGGAAAAAACAAACACTGTGGTGACAAGTCACAGGGTAACATGCTTAAATTGAAAGAGGGTAGATATAGATGGACATCAGGAAGAAATTCTTCCCAGAGAGGGTGGTGAGGCACTGGCACAGGTTGCCCAGAGAAGCTGTGGATGCCCCATCCCTGGAAGTGTTCAAGGCCAGGCTGGATGAGGCTTTGAGCAACCTGGTCTAGTGGAGGGTGTCCCTGCCCGTGGCAGGGGGTTGGAACTAGATGGTCTTTAAGGTCCCTCCCAACCCATTCTATGATTCTATGATCTCTCTCCCCAGAGAGGTTGCTGTCATTGGCCTCTGCTCGGTTACAAGGTGCTGTCTTCCAGCCAACTTTCAACCTGAGTTTCCTAAACCTCCACCCTAGAGCAGACTCATGGATAACGACAATGCTCAGTTGGTATGGATTGCAACAGAAAATTTTTGATGTGTTTGCATGTGTGCACATTGGGCACAAGGGAGGTTCAAGAAAAAGAATTCTCTGTAGGTTTTTTATAGTCAGGATGATACTAACAAGATGAGAATATTAGGTTGTTATATGTCGGAAAACAAATAGCCTCTAGCATCTTAACTTTGTCCAGTGTGCCCCTTCTCATGCTCTGCCCCTGTCACCACGTGTCGATCTCTGTGAGGATTAACTGGCGAAATCTCCACCAAAGAGTACTGTGCCAGTGCCCAAGCTCAAGAGAACTCGGTAACACCTTCCAGCATCTTAAAAATAAAAAAAGAAAAACTATGGAAGTTTTTTTTATATGTTAAAATAGTTATTACATACTGTAAACTGTTACATGTTGCAACAAGTTTGAAAGAAGCTTGTGGTTACCTCCACTGAATTATTCACGTTACTATTAAGACAGAACAATAGTGAAAAAATCATAGCAAGATGTATCAGATTCTGATGGAAATGGACCCCCAGGTTTCCAAGATAAAAGTTGCCCATGTAAACAGTGCATCTGCATGTCAGAGGAGGATATTCCCTTTCACAGCTTGTGTTAGGCAGGAAACTGTAAAAGTTGCGGCTGAAAAATGAGCGCTGTGTACCCGTGCAAGACTGTGGCTGGGGATGTGACAGCGCGTGACAGCCTCTTCAGCGTTCGTTCATGCTGGGGTGAGCATGAACCTTCTTTCCACAGATTTGCATTTTGAAGGGGAAGACGAGGTGTTTTAAAACAAATATGCTCAGCCTAAACCACCACTTGTTCTAAGCCTCAGTTCTGCATCTGTAGCTATTCAGAAATAGATATAAGTAGATTTAGATTAAATGCTGATAAATAGATAAAATATGCTTCCGCATCTCATGTTATTTAAAGTGATTTTCCTCGCTTCACTCACAGTCTCCAAAGCTAAAAGATATCCCTTATTACAAGTAGATACACGTATGCAGTCCATGGTTTTCAATCATCACCTTGAGATCAGATGGGGCAAAGTTTAGGCACAGGCAACCCAGGCAGCTCCTTGGGCAGGTAAGTACCGTTGACTGCAAAATTATGATTGGCCCAGGCTGCCACAGCTTTGGCTCTTTTGCTTACTCTTGCCTATCTTTTCTCCTGGAAGGGACGGGGATTACCTGCCCAAGCCACCTGAGCTACCCATGGAGCTGACCTCTCTCTCTCCCTACATAGCTGGATGTGCCACTGACCTGTGGCTGGGGTATGGGTCTGGTGCTGGAGGGGGAATTTGTCCAGCATGGGAAGAGAGGAGCAGGCTCTTTGCACTGCCGATCTCCATGTCTTTACTTGCCCAGTCATTTGTTCAAGGGCACAGGTTCACAGGGAAAAGGGGTGAGGAGGGAGCAGCCCTATACTGTTACCCAGCACCACCAAAAATCTTCCATGATCTCCCCAGACCACTGAAACTTTCCAGCCCTCTGCACCACTCACTCACTCTCTTCCTTCTCTCCCTTCTCTCCAGGCATTTCCCATTCCTGGTTCCTGATACCTCTCTTCCCCAAATGACACGTGTCTTTCCCCACAATCCCTATGTTCCTCCCAGTTGTCCCTTATCACTCTGGGTTTGCATGCCCCTACCTGCACACTTGACATACACATTCCTGACCTCTGAGCAAAGCACTCCTTTCCTGCCCCCCATGTCTTAGCTCCGCATGTGGGCTGGCATGGCTGCTGCCAGCTGGAGCTCTTGTTGCGAGGCCATGGGGAGCAAACTGGAGCCATCGGCTGTGCGCCAGCCCCACAGCACCGTGATGCCAGCCGTGCAAAGACAGCAAAAGCTCTGGACATGAAAGCTGTTGCGATGAAGAATTTACAGTCTCACCAGACAGGATGAGCAGGGGCTCGTGAGAAGGGAAACAGGAAAACAGAGAGAAGAAATATGACAGCCTAGCGCAGAGGACATCAGTAATGTCTTCAGAGCTAGATGTGCTAAGATGGACCTGCATCTCAACAAGAACGGAGTATGGCTAGGGGACCATCACTCACAGAAAGCAGGGTCACCAAGATTTTATGTGATCCTCAAAAAGGTTGAATTTAACCCTCTAAGCACTGAGCTTAAATGAATAATAATTCAGAACATCACAGACGGAATAAAACATGAGGACATTAAATATCCACAGTGGTCCATGATTATTGAAAATTTTAGACTTTCAGAGTCTTCAGACATGTCACCTCTGAAGTAGACCAAAATAATTACAGAATAGGTGGTGAAATAACAGTAAAGGAGGAAGGACATTCTTGCAAATACACTGCTCTAAATTCAGCGTGATTGAAATGATTTCAGAAAGATATCGTTATTTTTTTATGGAATGGAAATTGAAAGAAAAAAGAAATGTGTCTGCCTCAGATATCCCAGTTTTCTGTTGTTTTGCTGATTAGAAGAAGCCCAATGTGTTTTACGATACCATTCGTTACTGTACACCAAGGTTCCAATAAACGCTTTAATAAACATCACAACCCAAGAACTCATCATCCCTGGTTATGTTTCCATAAAAATTTATGACAGCATCATTCTGCCAGGGTTTCTCACTGAAGAATTTAACTTATATGGTTATTTATGATTTTTGGGTGAGGGGACGTGTTTGTAGAACAGTTGCCACACAGCTGGCTAATCACATCAGCCTCACACATCCATAGCAGCAGACATTTTTTGGGACATTTTATGCCTCCCACAGTGGCCTGGTGCAAAAAGGGTTGATCAGTGGAATGGTTACAAGCTGGAGCCCAAGCTCCAGCTCAGGACTCTGGATGGGATACTGGCTCTACCTTTTTATTTTTGGGACATTGTCCTGCTGGCTACAACTACTGGTACTGGGGCGGGACTCTTGCTACACACTGGAAGGTGAGTTCCAGTCCAGGCCCCCTGTCTATTGTTTTAGATATATCTGGATCCTGCCTGATCTTTATGGTTGAAACACTGATGAGAAAATGCTTGAACTGACTTTTCCCCACAACCCAATGCTGTTCTTTCCTCCCAGTTCCTATTTTCAGCTAATAATTTTGCACTAAGCCATATTGAACCTGGGATATTATTTTCATATGTATTTAAAAAATGTTTATATATATATTAACATCATTTAATGCTATCAAATACATTAAAATAAGCCCTGGCACAAAGGCCTTCAGCAGAGACAGACTTCAGGAGGAAAGGAGCAGAAGAGCCAGGATGGAGGAGTAGCTCTGTCAAGGACAGTGGAGGCTGGACCTGCCCATGGCTCTAGGCTTGGTGGGAACTGGCAGCACCAACAGAGCAATTCAGACAGAGGGAACAAAAGAACAAGTAAGAAAGAAAATAAAGTCTTTCTGTTAGCCATGAGAAGCTCAGAGACAGTGAGAGCCCAGTCCTGGTGCTCCGGGCAGGTGCTGGGTGTCCTCAGCTCCTGTTTGCATCAATGTGGCAGGTGAAATTGGGAGACTGGGCGAGCACGCAGCACCACACAGCATTCGTCCCTGGGAACTGCTGCTCAGATACTCTCCCTTTTGACTTCTATTTTTCTGCAGTTTTAGTTGCAGCATGGAAAAGTAAAATAAGAAGAAGGGATTTGAAGCTTAGTTTAATGGTAGCAACAATCTGTCAAATTCCCAATATTAATTGGCCACGTTTGTCTCCTCAGTTGAAAAGAGACTTTATCAGGAATGTGATTTATATAAAAGATAGCTGGTTTTATACCTCTTTATACAAAGCAGGCAATCTTGGCATAAATCAGCATTAAAGCATTTAAACAATAAGTTGTTAACTTGTAAAACAGTAAGTCAGCTTCCAGCACAAGCCAAAATCAGTCACTGTCAGGTTCTGCTCACTTGGTAGGAGTCTCCAGGCAAATTCTCTCACATCTGTGCCTTAAAAATAGATTTATCTCAATGCATGGGGGATTTAGCTCAGATTCTTATTACAAAGAGGTCCATTTCCAGGCCATTTTTATGGGAAATTCATAGACGCACACAGGTGTGGGGTTTTTATTTGTTTATTGGCTTGCTTTTTTGTTTTTTAAAGGAAATGTCACTGTTTTATTTTTCATGGGTATTGCACTACAGAGACCAAAAGTATATGGGCTTCACCACTGTGCCTTCATTTCTAAGTTCACTTATGGCTCAGTATATGACTGTTCTCTACTACGTTGGCTTATGTAGCTTTTTCCTTTTCTGTTTTCTTAGCATTACTTCCTACTGTACAGCTCAGGACTAAAAATAAAGGATAAAATGACAATAAAGGCTCCCAGGGAAAAACAAAAGGGAGGAAACATGAAAAGGACTTGAGAAGAAAAGGTTACAAAAGCACAAAGTACAAAGGAGCCTAGAGTTGAAAAGATTATAGAATTCAGGGGAAAAAACGTGCTAACGTAATCTTAAAAAAAAAAAGTGAAATAATTCAAATGAAAAGCCATCAGAAAGAAGATAAAAAGAAGGAACATTTACCAAAAAAAGGGGGAGATATTTTTAGATAGCTTGTTTAACCTGAGGGGACAGCCCTCAGGAAAGCCAGATGTAGTTTACTGAAATTATTATCCTAATAAAATGTGTAATAGAACAGAGAGCACCATAACAACACTTTTAATGGAGAACACAAAACCATGTTCTCCCTCACCTTTCATAACACCCTTATTTTGAGCAGATCATCAGCACAACTTTCACAATGGGAGCTGGCATTCCCAGCTCCTTAATTCTCTGCTGAAATAATGCCCATGTGGCTCATCCTTATTTTCCTGTGATAGGCACTGAAAAGTCAGTTTACCCTAACTATAAAACGGGGACATTATTTTTGGACCTGTCTCACCCTAGGGGGAGAGGAGGTGGATTAAGGACTGATGGGGAGCAGTCCCCAAGTCCTCTGCATCTGGAGAGATTGATGGGGATGCAGCTTTGCGAGGCGAGAGCAGTGTCCCCAGCCCTGCCTGCCCATTGCCCTTTCCTCAGGCTCATCCCAACAGGTAGCTTTAATTATTTATGTCGTGCTCTTAGCAGGGTTAAAATCAAATGGCCACTCTGAGGGCAGGAGGTGAGAGTCAGTTCAGCTTGGTAAAATGCAGTCATTAATTTTCTAGATGATAATCTTTCATTACAGTGCTATATTTAAAGCTAAGAAGCATTTTTTCCCCTCTTTCTCCAAGCTCTTATTTACAGCAATGTCCACCTTTCCTAAAATACTACATTTTTGGCTGGGCATTATTATGTTTTTCCTCATTTCAGAAATGAGCTTCTGAAAGATTAAAAATAAGAGAGTGAGGATTCTCACTAATAAAGACAGTCTTCATGTCCCATTTCATTTCACTGGGGCCCAAGTATAAAGAGCTGAAAAGGCAGATAAATTAACAAAAGAAGCATCCGTCAAGGACTCTTAATCACCAAGGTGCAAACTCGGTTTTTGGCTTAGGAAGCTGCTAAGTAACTAAGACTACTGGAAACAGAAATATCACTTGGTCCTTGCCTTGATTTAATTTTGCTTTAGACCAGACGGAGCTGGTCTAGATATACCATTGGATGCAGCTTGTCATTTTTATGTTACAAAACCAGAGCACAAAGAACTAAAAATACCTTTGTGAAGTATTTCTCATAGGGATTTTGTTGGTGTGTTTTGCATCTGAAGAGCCAGATTGTCGCTGCTGGACACACCATTAAAGTGCAGAGGGTATGAAGTCCATGTTTCACACTGCAGCTCACAGCTTTGTCTAGGTTAGAGTAAAAGATGGTCAGTGCAGAATCTTCTCGTTGGGTCTGCACATGTGCAGGGAAAGGCCTTGACAAGTCTGTTAGGAGGCCACAAAAATATTCAGAAGTGCAGTTCCCAGACAGGCAGGGTAGTTGTTCCTGATGTTCATTAAAACTTACTCGTCATGGGTTACACACAGCCAAATCCTATCTATGGCTTACCTAATCATTGCTGGGGAGGGGATAAGGGGCGGGCAGCAAGGCTGAAATCAGGGGAGCCTAGACAGGAGGTAATTTAAAGGTTAAAAATAGACCACTGCCAAGATGTATTTGACATTTCCCATGTGCAAACCCCTGGCAGTTTAGAACGGATCTGCACAGTCAGGAGCAGATATAAAACCTCATTTCTGCCCATCATCTGATGTGGAAGGTGGGCTATGTCTGTGATGAACCCAAGATAATAAGCTCTGGGAATGCCATCACCCCCTTCTGGGGATGGCCCCAAAGGCCTGACCCTGTCTTGGTTCCCTTCTCATTGCACCTACCGAAGAAATTAACACTTAGACTGGCATTCAGTAAGCCCAGAGGGATCTCCCAGCCATAGGAATTCCTTCATCTGTAGCTGTCTTTTTATTAAATTTTTCACACTTTCATATTCATGACACATATGTTGAGGAAATGGAAGTGATAAGAAAACAGGGCTAGCAAAGGTGGAACACTAATCAATCCTCTGCTGGCAGAACAGTCCTCATCACCATTTCATCTGCGTACAGAGCTTCCCTGGTTTATCACATTTTGGCTCAGCTCACCAGGAAGAAAACGCTCCGTCATGTGCGGCACCACATAACCAAGTTGTGCAGTCAGACGGGAGCAGTAATGAAGACAAATCGCACAACCACACTCTGCATAGATCGTGAACTGATATATATTTGAGTAACATTGCTTATCAAATACACTTGAGAAAATGAGGGGTGGTTTGTGGAATGCTCATGTGTTGTGGTTTAACCCCAGTCGGTAACCAAGCACCACACAGCCGCCCGCTCAGCCTCACCCTAGTCAGTGGGATGGGGGGAAGGAATCGGAAGGGCAAAAGAAAGAAAGTATTGTTTATATACTGAGAATGACGTCGTATGAGATGGAATATCCCTTTGGCCAGTTTGGGTCTGCTGTCCTGGCTGTGCTCCCTCCCAGCTTCTTGTGCACCTTCCTCGCTGGCAAAACATGGGAAGCTGAAAAGTCCTTGACTTAGTGTAAGCACCTCTTGACAACAACCAAACCTTCAGTGTGTTCCCACATTATTCTCATGCTAAATCCCAAACACAGCCCTAGGAGGAAAATTAACTCTATCCCAGCCAAAACCAGGTTATCAGGAGTAGAAAAATAGTCTGCTAGAGAAACTCGTTGCTGATTGCGGATGGATCTGGCTAAACTATTTGACAATAAGCAAAGTGGGACTGAATAGGATGGAGCAGACAGTTTGTCCCAGAAGGAGGTGCCTTGCGGGAACAGAGCAATAAAGCGTCACGGAGTGGATGCAATCAGGTGGTCTTGGCTCCTTTGCCAGTTCAGGCTCCCAGTCCTGGGACTCCACCTGGGCACAAGAGTCTATTAATGTAGGACTGTGTCTCTGACTCAGTTAAAAAAGGTAGTCCTGTCTACTGGCAATAGTATAATGAATCTATAGAAATGAAAATACATGAAGCATTTCCCAAATGGTCATGCATATAGTTATTCTTGACTTCAAAGCTGAGTGCATTATTATGACCTCTCTCCCCCCACACTCCCTTTTCTCAATGGAAGAAATATGTGTCTCCATCACTTTTGCACCTTCCTTTGAACACATCTTAATGTTTTTAATGTTAACTCCATTCTTCTTTAACAACATATTCTTCTTTATATAAGAAGTCTGAAAGCAAACTCCCACGTGAAGGATGGTGTCAATATTCCCCTCCAGAACCTGCCTGTCTTTAAACAGTAAAATTGTTGACACATGGCTCAGAATATGAATATTTGATCAAAATGAACCTTCAGTGATTCCAGAAATTTCACATCCCCAAGCGTCTTTTTGGCAGATGGCCAGTAATCATCTACATTTTTTTCCATTTGGATCCACCTTGTTTCAGGTTTAATGCCCTTAGAATAGAACAACCATTATGGAAATTAGTTAGCAGCTGCTGTACATCAATGTTTAGAAAATTAATATTACCCACATTACACAGCACAGAAGCTGAATTTTAATGAAGCATGGAAACTATAAGCAAATTGACCTTTCACCTCATCAGAGAAATAGTCAAACACAACTTTGTCTCAGAAAACTTATAATTTTCACCAGAATTCTCTGGACATGATAAAAGAAATACAGTATTTTCATTGTAACAAAAGGAATTAAATGCTTCAACAGATTACAGATGACAATAGAATCTAAACTATTAGGTGTTCTTACTGCTACGCTTTAGAAATATTTTCTCTTAGTTGTATGACAGTGGAGATTACAATGCTTTATAATAATAGATCTAACACATGAAGAGGAATGATGAGATATATGCTGGGAAGAAAACTGATGTAAGCAGTCAGCTGAGGTTTCCCCTGGCTTACGGACCATTACCAGCCCGTAGCCAGAATGGAGCAGTACTAGTCCCTTGCTGGCTTTTTGGTCGCTGGCTTCTTTGCTGTTTATAATCAGCGTGGTTTTTTTTTTATTGAACTCTCCAAAATATTTGATTCTGACCTCTTTAATTTAGATCATGTATCTTCTGTTATATTCTAAGACAGTTATAACTAGATCACAGGAAAAACAGAAGGGGTAAATTTATTATCCTCAAGCAATGTATCACAGGCACTTTAATTTCAGCTAGAAGTGTTTGGTTAATGTATTTTTCTCTCCTTTTTTTAAAAAATAATTTGCAAAACCCACTTAGGAAAACTTGCAGGGTGTCTTTCTGCAAAGACTTTCTAAAATAATTTTGTAGCCTTATTAAAACACCCTCCTAGTGTGTGTTTCTGTGTATGTGTTTGTGTGGTGTTGTGCATTTTGTAAACATGCGTCAAGACTGCCAGTATAAATTTACCTTGAGGGTACATTCATTGTATAAATGGCAGCTAGTACAAGAAAGTCTTCTGGTGGAAAATTATGCAGTTCCTAGCAGAGCTATTTACTGGTGCTTAAAGTTAGAGGAACAGGTATGGTGAACTGAATGCTGTATTGGTCACATTTGGTTTTTATTCACATTTAGCTGGCAGTAAAAATGCTCTGAAACTCTCAAAAGTTAATAAATGTTAAAAAAAAAAAGTAATCAGGAGGACATTACAGGACTCAAATAACTGTAAAATAAACTGACTCACCTGGCTGCAGCAGGGATCCTGCTCCGTGCATAGGGATTAAAATTAGCAGAACTTTGGAGGAAGGAGAATGTCTGCTTATCATTTCCTTCAGACACAATGCTGATTAGAAGACTGCAACAGAACCATAAAGTGCTATAAAATTACTTAAAGGTCATTGCATGTTGTAGCAAACTGTAACCTAATTTATTTTTTTTAATGCTGACATGAATCTGCCGAAACTAGAAAAGCAGGTAACTTTTTCAATTAATGTCAAAATGTTCCATTTTATTTTATAGGTTGTTTTACCCATTCTAAGTTAAAATGATGCTTTATTATGGCATCATTTTTATGAGCCCAAAGAGACATTTTGACATTTAGCATAATCTTCCAGAAAGTCAAAAGAAAAATGGTTACAAAAGATGTACTGAATAAAACACCCTGAAACAAAATGTAAGAAAGATTATGTTATAAATAGGAGTGATGATTAAAGTATTGTTTTTTCCCTTCTTCAAATGTGGGGGCTCTATTTCCTTCTTAATACTCTTCAGCACCGACTTTGAAATAAAAGGCAAGCATCTTGCAAGAGAGACCTTTTAAAAGCAATAAAAATCCTTCTCCAGCCTTCATTTTTGTCTCCCTATTTCACCTGTAACCATTTGGTGACAATTTAGTGCAGGGGTATTATGGTTTTAAACTGCAATTTATGGGCAGTCTCTTCTTACTGGGGCACTGTGAGTGAAGAGACAAGACGCAAAGGCTTGAGCAGTCTCACTTGAAGAGACCCTTTCTCCCAGCTCTCTCAGCGCCAGGCACTCCAGCACCACAACTTTCGCACCACCCCAATGCGGTGGCAGGAGGATGCTGGCGGCCCCTCTCCCGCTGCCAGCCTTTGCCTCCGCTCGCCTGCTGCTTCCCCATGCTGCTTGGGCCACAGCTCGTTACCACATCTCGCGGGTGGAGGGAGATCTCCTCCGCCTTGGCTCCACCGAGGAGGTAGCTGCCCTGCGCCTGGTGCAGCCCCCTCCCTGGCTCCCAGCCTCCGTCGCCAGCATGCTGTCCACACACCACATTCTTCTCTGAAGCCACGAGAAGGTTGTTGAAGCCTGATGCTGCTAGGGATTGGCAGAGAGTCAGTCCCTCCTGACTAAAAGGACCTGTCCCTTAGGTCACCGGCATAGCCCTGGTTTCCTTTATGGGTCTTCAGAAGGGCATTTCCCACTTTCCTGTCCCCATCAGAGACCAGAGAGGTGGGAAGTGACCCTGGGAAGATGCTTTCTCCTGCAGGCAGAGGTTGGAGCAGTAGATGAAAGGCAGCAGCAGTGGCCCGGAAAGATCCCCAGGAACAAGGGCTAAGCCCAGCAGGGCCTCGCTGTCCGTGGAGATTCATCGCTCCTCACCAGCAAGGAAAAGGGAGGTTATATTTCATTAAGTAGTATTAATCGCTAAACGCTGACATGGTGTCTGGGATTTCTCCATTTTAACAGCAGCTGCTTCACAGTTGCCTGACAGCAAACATTGACTCTTGGCTGCCAATGGACATGAAGCATTTTAAAACATGGAATGTGTGGAGGCAGCAGTCCAGAAGGGCGAGGGGAGGGGCTTAAGGAAAAGCCAGGGCCACTCCTGCCTAGGGGACCACAAACGTCTACTCAGGGCTAGAGATGTTCTGTGCCATCTCTGTGAATGGGAAGAGGCAGGAAGAGCAAGCCACAGAGAGCTGGACACACAGGGACACACTGCGAACACAACACGCAACCGCTACGCAGCTAGCGTGGTGTCTGGGATCCCCAAATGGGCCGTGCTCTGGGGATCATTAGAAAAAGGACCAACAAGACCTACAGTCTATGTGGTGAGATGCCGAATACAACCACCCAGAAAAACCATGGGCAAAGGGGTGGCACGGAGCTCACACCTGGGACAACATTGCCAACGTTCCTGTTTTCTTGCATGAGGAAGAGTAAGCAGAGGGACTACCATCGCACCTCTGCTCACCCCTTGGAGACCTGGGCCTGGAGCTCAAGTCAGTCGGGCAGGGGAAGAAGTCTGAACCAGTCTGGAGCATCACAGGAGGGGTGTTTGCCCATCGAGCAAGGAGCAGGGTGAGGTGGATCACCATCGTCTCCCCCTGGCAGCTGCATTCCATGTGAGTCTCCGCATGGAGAGAGCACCTGTTCCCGGCATGCTGCAGTGCCCAGGTGGGAGGCCGGTGCACGGCAGCTTGTCAAGCTGGCAGCAGCTATTTTCTTTGGGAATTTAAATGCTGCCAAGCGATTGAGAGGGCAGCGAAACCTTCATTTTGGACAAAGAAACTTTCAGCTGCAGCAAATTACTTGTGGCTTCCTTATAAACCTCAGGTATTTTCTGCTCTGGTGGTGCTTACTGGGAAGGTATGAAAATACACTGCTGGAACAGAAGGAGAAAAGAAAAAGAGAAAAAAATAAGGTAGTGTGGGAGTTGCACAGCAAAAGGTGAATGTTAGAAAACAGGGTATATAATTTGGGTATCAGTCTGAAATCCCCATTGATCTAACGAGCCTCACAACCTGCTTTCTCCCTGTGTGTTAAATCACCAAATCCCTTCCCCAGTACACCTTGTCACACACAGCCAGCCGGTTTTCATCCTGAATGATGTGCTTGCAAAATCTCCAGTAGGCCTCATTAGCAAGGAGTTGCTAGCATTTGCAGACGTGGTGAATTTAACTTGTATCTTACAGGCACGTTTTTAGTGTCCTTGTTATGACTGCAACTGCAATTTTGAAAGATTATAGCAACTCCAAATGACTGCAACTTTCTGCCTGCCCCCAGGAAGAGGACAGCAGTCACACCATTTGAGGTCAGTGAGGAGGTGGGGGGCTTCTGCTCTTCTGTGTTAATCAGAAGGCAGAATCTGAAGTGCCAATTTTGTAAAGAACTCTGTGTCCAGTTTTCCTCCAGCCCTGATGCTGAACTGTCTGATCAATACTAAATCTAATTTATAATGATGGCCCCTGTGAAGCTTGCAAATGTTATGTCAACATATCTTAATAGCTTTGGCTTCCTGAGTAGCCTTGTTAGCTGCAACCTTGTCTGCTTCTGCTGCTCTCTTAACTACTTCCTCCTACGGAGTCCCATCTGTAGCGATGTTGACCACTTCTCCCGTTTTTCTTGCTCTCTTCTGCTAGCAGAGGCTTCCACGCTGTCAGTTCCTGTCATGTGAGAGCTCTCGGACGAGCACATGGAAGAAAAAGAGAAGAAGAGGGAACAAAACAAAATTAATTCCCCTGCCGATTCTCCCCCTCCCTGTAACTGATGAACCAAAGAAGGAAATAATTGCTACTCTCTTTTAATAACAGCACGTTTACAGAAATTTCCATAAAGATGATTCAGAAAGGAATGCATGGATTTCTTCTCTGTGGGGTGTCCAAAATGGTTTGCATTGTTCTGTAATGTAATGTTATTAGTGCTCCATCTAATTTATATTTGCATTTCCCTGTCTCCAGGGCAAATTTTTACAACTCACTTGCAAAGTACTAAATGAAGAAGTGCTGCAGCGCTAAAGAACCACATCTTCTAGCAAGCTTTCAAGCCATCCATTAATTGTCATGGGGCTGAACCTGAAAGGTGCTGAAGGACTCCAAAGAAACACTGAGTTCTCTCTGTCCTCATGTGGAGTAGTGGGCACAGAGCACTGTAGGAGGTCAGAAGTGGTTGTTCACTGCAGCTGTAGCATAGAAACTGGAAAGGTATGCACTCTGTGTCTGTACTTCCCCTAAGTGGGGTGTGTTGTCTCCCTGCTCACCACTGGAAGGGAGTCTGAAAGTGGAACAGAGGCAGAAGAATGGTGAGTGACATCTGGAGAGGTGTCTCATTGCCAGATCATGTGCCACATCCGCACGTGTGGCAGGATAGTTCAGGCAAACCAGCATTTACTATTCGGATCCTTACAAGCACTTAAAGAGCCCCAGTTATAACAGGTTTTCTCCTGTCAGTTAATGTGTAGGCACAAAGACTTTATCCCAGTGGAACAATATAGGTGAAGATAGGAAATAATACTAGTGTTATTAATGAATTAATCTGAAATAGCTAAAATCTCCTTTATGTGCACTGGGAAACTGATGCAAAGAGATGCAAATGACTTTCGCAACAGTCAGATGAGAAATGAGTGGTGGTGGGGAGGAGGAGGACACAGATCTGCGAGTCTCAGTCACATTATTCACACTCAAAACATTTCTCGCCTTTCAGATATCATCAGCATAAAAAAGTATAAATTTCTGTACATAAAAAAACCCTACATAAATTAAACAGCACCATTGGATTCTTAATTCAGAGAATGAGTGTATGGTATTTCAAGAATTTGCCCAGCATCTCAGGTCAAGCTAATTTGGGTATAGCAACACAAGCTGCAGACATGCCTGAATAGTCACCAAGGGACAATGGTTCCAGAAACGAGCTCAGGCTTCACTGCCCATGGAAAAATTGTATTAAGAATTGCCAGGTCTGTGAAAGAAAGAAATATAATGCAAGCTTTCTGTTCTAAATACCTGATCACAAGACAAGAAAAGAAAAAAGCAGCCACTTTCTATCTAGCCTTACTGGGCAGCAGAAAGTCATGATGATTTCTATGCCTGTGATGCCATGGTGGTTGCCTTTTTTCTAATGAGAGAATATTGTAGTCCAATTAAAGCAGGATAAACTTATGCCACCTGCTTTTTAATGTCAATAACTCTAGGCTGCGGTTTATGCAAGCTCTATCCACACAGCAGGAAAGCTGCACCTGCGTAAACATCAGGTCTTAATTTGGCCAAAAGTCTTTAAGGATGCACTTCAGATTTTGTTTTTATAGATAGCGTTGCATGTTTCACTGGGTGCTAACCTTCCAGACATATTTGCAAAGCAGAAAAGTGTAATATTTCAAGTCTTAACCATGTGTCTTAGTTAGCAACTCAGGCCTTATGTTCCAACATTTAAAAAAACTTAGTTAATTCAAGGTAAGGAGTCAGAATCATCTAAGTTTTTTCCTCAGCAGGGATTCAAAGAATCCTTCCACCTGTTCAAAACAGAGGATGAGCCAAAATTTCATGTTGGAGTGACAATTATCTCTGTCACAGAAACAAAGATTCCCTCCTCCCTTTTGTTGGCCCATTCTTTCCGCTCTGGACTGAAGGTGTGATCTGAAGAACCAGTCTTCTGCACCTCAACAAATCCAGCAAATATAATTTGCAAACATTATGCCAAGTTAAAAACAGCAACAAGTACAACACCCAATTTCCACTTCAGCAGCATGAAGGTTAGGTTGAAAGGAAAGCAATGCAGACACTTGTGTTTATGAATATTTTATGAGCTCTAACATGTAATGAAAGCTGTATTTTAAAAATGAGGTGAATGCTGGTCAAGAGAATGTCCTGCCATGTAACTGTTTAGACTCCAAAATTAATGAGTATGGCATTCACATTGGGAAAGACCTACATCTGTCTCGGGGCTGGCATCTCTCTCTCCCTTTGTTTCTCCATAGATCCATCTCTCTGTGTTCCTCTTGTCTCGGTAGTCAGTGAGCAATTTTCTCTTTGTCAGGATGGTTTCCATGTGGCAGTGATAAACATCTCCCCACTCACATCAGTGAGATTCTTCATAAGGAAGAAAAACCTTATACAACATCCTCACAAAGCCTGTTTCTATATACCAGGATCCTAAGGGCAATGGTTGTGGATGGAGACTATAAACATCCTCTAACTTTTCAGAACCAGTAACAGTGATAAGAATTCAATAACTAGGCTGTGTTTTCAAGAGAAAGACCAGAAATTCACAGTAAAACATGGAAACTGACCTTCAGCTCAACACTTACAGTTTCTACAAGCTGGGTACCTGCAGGCTTTGAATATGACCTTTGGGAGACCCAAAGACTGGCTGTGCAAGCAAAGGTGTCTAAATGAATCCCTGAGGATGACGCACATTGCAAGACAGAGCGTTGTGTGTACCTTTTCTGAATCTCCTCCCCAGCTGCATGTGTGTGCCCCCACGTTCTTTGAGGGCTTTCCTATCCCAAATAATTGGTTCAGGTGCAGTCCTGCAGTTCTTGCGTCTGAGAGAACCCTTGCTGAGGTGTATAGATTTTGCTCAGCTAATCCAACAGCCACCACACAAAGACATTTTTTGCTGGTTGAGTCATGTGCAGTGGATGCCCATGCTCCTTGTTGGCCTCAGCACGGTGTCTGGTGGCTTAGTTTGAACAGCATGTAGTGGCACCTTGAGCGGATGCTGCACTTGGCAGGAGAAAAATCCACCAACAGGATGCTTCCAGCAACATGGGAACAAGGGGCTGCTGGGCAGTGATGCCTGGTGCCCTCACAGCCACTGCTTCAGTGGCTGACCATGGCCATGGACACCTGGGAAGTCTTAGCTGGGTCAGATCAGTATTTGTCAAAGGCAATCTGCCTTAGAAGTACCTGAATTTTCACACAGGTTAGAAAGGGTTAGCAAACATTTGCAAACAATCCCCTGCAGATCCGTGTCTAGACAAAGCCAGTGAGAGGGAAGGGCTGTTTAAGTTGGATCTGGAGGATTTGGCAGGAGGCCAAGCCACTTCTTCCCTGTTTGTAGCAAACTGTTAAAAATAGGATGAGGTTCAGAAGGCTCAGATCTGCCCTTCAAAAAATCCAGGTAATTGAAGAGTTTCTCTCACTGACATGTTTCTATTTCTGTTGTCAAAAGAAAAGAAAAACTAATAATGTTGGGGTTTAATAACAGAATATCCCCAACATACAGAAGGTCCTTTGATTTTGATCAGGTATATATAAGGTAGGCTGCCGTTACCTGTGTTTTGTAAATGGTGCACAGTAAAATCATAACTGAAGGGCTGAGGTACAGGTCAGATATACCACAAATCAGAAAAATAAAGAGGAGACCTATGACATCTTTCATTTCTCTTTCACCCTGTAGGGATTTAAGAACAGTAGTAAGTAAATAGGTTTGCAGCTGTCCACAGGTGAGGGGTTTTTGATCGACTATATCTTACAGACCTGATATGTTTAGGACCAGGGGTTTTTAATGACCAGAACTGGTCCAAATTTCAGCCATCTCAGCAAAAGTTCAAGATTACCTTCTAAAACACTAATAAGAAAGAAAGTGGTAAAATACTCATTATGGTATCCGATTTCCTATCTGGAATCCTTATTACTGGTGGCAGTCAAAAAACCAAAAATGTACCCATCTTAAAATGGCAGGTCTGTGTTATAAATAACCATTCCCTGTGAGACTTTTGAGAGATATGCATTCAGTTTACTGAAAAAAACATATTTTTCTTTCTGTCACTAGAGTAGAGGCAATATAGCTACACAGGAACATACTGCATTCTGTCTCAAACACTTCCCTGGAGAATTTCCAGTTAAGTTCTTATTTTACAATTTTTATAGTCAGCAATGATACATAAAGTACAGAAATAACACAGTTTAACTTGAAGCTACCAGGCTGAATCTCCACTTCTGATCACAGAATCTTGAATTGACTTTAAAACCGAGTGAATTTCATATGGAATTTATGGTGCAGAAATATGTAGGGAGTGTTTGGATGTCATTTTTATAAGGACACTTTGTATGGTAACTAAAGCTGCTATGAATTGAATTACGGAATATGAAAGTCCTTAAGGTTTATGGCAGAGTTTGTGACTGCTGAAATGGAGACAAAGAACTTGAGATAACAGGTGTTCCAGCTGCACAGAGGCTAAATATGATCTATTTTGATGTAAAATTCAAATATAGTATTTTCTGCAAATATTTGAATTCCATTATAAGTGAGTAAATGCTGGTTTTGTATTAATTCATACTGAAAAAGGATACTTGCTTCTTTGATGCTGAATAGCCTATGTTGCACTATAACGTTTTAGTACTCTGTTTTACCACAAATATTTGTAGCAGTTCACAGGTATTACACTGACAAACTCCTTGGACTTGAAAATATGTTCTGTGCCCTGATCTCACAGAATCCGTTTATGCATTTCACTCTCCTGAGTTTGTTCATTAGAGCAGTAATTACTTACAGGAGCAGAGCTTACTTCTTTAGGACCTAAAACATGCTACTCTACTCTAATTAGGTTCTTTGAAGCTAGCACATTCTCTAAATAATTCAAACCTATCTGATTAATGAAAACACGTACAAACGTCCTGTAATCTCATACAAAACAGAGATTGGGATACCAATTCCTAGGTTTCTGCCTCTTCTGTTGCACTGGGAACTTCCTGGCCAAAGTGCCTGTTGGCCCAGGTGCCTCCATGACAGCATCAGGCAGGTTGCAGCCTCGGTTTCGGCAGCGGTACGGCAACTAAGTATTAGTATGGTTCAAACAATCTTTCAGTTTTAATGCCAACTTCATGCCTGTATCTAAGTGATACTGAAGGGAAAAGGATGTGTTTGTCAAGCAAGAAGCTTAGCTGAGGTTTTGCAAAAGACTATGAGATGCATGGTGGATATAAAGGGGAGGAATGAACTTGGGGTGCTTGGAGAGGTAAGGTCAAGGCAAGCGTCTGTTGAATGCTATGTCTGATAATGGGTATTGCATTTAGTTACCACAGGAACAGGTACTTTTGAAATAAAATGGAGAGATATTTAATGTTGGTGAAGACAGTGCTTTTGAAAGACACTGCAATGGCATGGTGCCTTGACCCTGGCTGGAGGCCAGGTGCTCACCAAAGCTGCTCTGTCACTGCCCTCCTCAGCTGGGCAGGGCAGAGAGAATGTAATGAAAGGCTCCTGGGTCCAGGTAAGGATCATTCTATAGTTGCTGTCACAGGTGAAACAGACTCAACTTGGGCAAATTAATTTAGTTAATTACCAATCAAATCAGAGTAGGGTAATGAGAAATAAACCCAAATCTTAAAACGACCTTTCCCCCACCCCTCCCTTCTTCCTGGGCTGAGCTTTGCTCATGATTTCTCTACCTCCTCCATGGAGAATGGGGGTTGTGATCAGTCCATCACGTGTTATCTCTGCTGCTCTTTCCTCCTCAGGGCAAGAGTCTTCACACTCTTCCTCTGCTCCAGCATGGGATTCCTCCCGCAGCGGGCTGCAGTCTTCATGAACTGCTCCAGCATATGTCCCTCCCACAGGGTGCAGTCCTTCAGGAGCAGCCCGCTCCAGTGCAGGTCCACATGCAGCCACAAGTCCTGCCAGCAAACCTGCTCCAGCCTGGGCTCCTCTCTTTCCACACATCCATGGGTCCTACCAGCATCCTGCTGCAGCTTAGGATCTCCACAGGGTCACAGCCTTCTATCAAGCATCCGCCTACTCCTGCATGGATCGCTTCTCCACTATTACCCTCCATGGGCTGAAGGGCACAGCCGGCCTCACCATGGTCTGTACCACAGGCTGCAGGGGAGCCTCCACTCTGGCCTCTGGAACACCTCCTCCACCTCCTTGTCCACTGATCTCAGTGTCTGCAGAGCTGTTGCTTTCACATCTTTTCACTCTTCTTCTACTGCAGTTGCTGTTGTGTCATTTTCCCCCCTTCTTCAATATTATCCCAGAGGTGCTACCACCATCACTGATGGGCTTGGCTTTGGACAGTGGCAGGTCCATTTTAGAGCCTGCTGGCATTGTCTCTGTTGGACATGGAGGAAGCTTCCAGCAGCTTCTCCCAGAAGCCACCTCTGTAGCCCACCTTGCTACCAAACCCTTGCTTCACAAACACGGTACAAATGGAAACTCTGACAAGATGAAAATATTTAGTGGTTAGACACTGGAAAACAAAGTGTTCCTTTACATCCTGTAAAGACCCTTCTAACTTTCCTGTGTGACCTCTTTTCAAGCTCCAGCCAAGCTGCCACGTCTCTGAGGACAGACAAGAAAAGCCCCAGTAAGGGCTACCTACCACACAGGCACACAAATGCAACAGAGCTCTGCAATGCATTTATTGAACTTGTTTTCCAACACAGAGTCAATCATCTACTTTGTTCACCTTCACTGTGAAAAGGACAGCTGAAGCACTCAAGAAATACAAGAAATTCTTACGACTTACCTCATCAACAAAATCACAGGACAGATGGTGTTTTGGGACCTTCTAATTACATCCTAGAAGCTTCATTTCACTCAGCTCAAGGTGCACATGCCCACATCTGTGACCTTATGGACAACCAGGGCATGTGCCACTGTGGGTGTGCTGCCATGTCTGCTGGGTTGTGGTGGGGGCTGGATGCTGCCGTGTGCACCAGCCACGCTCACCACAAGGCGGGAATAGGAAAGATTTTACAAAGGGTTATGAAGTTGCAGTGGGGATGGATCCCACAGTCTCAAAGGTAAGAGCTGCCCCTGCTCCACTACCAGAAAGATACTGGTTTGCACAATTAGTAAAGTCATCTACAGAAAGAGTTTGCAGTAGAATTAAGCAATCTAAGTATAATATCTTAGAAGTCTGAAGTTATATGTTTAAAATCAGCTGTGTGGTAGGAGTCAGTGATATATAACAACCTTTTAAAATGAAGCTGGCCTATAACTGTAGCATAACGCTTTGCCATTTTCTCTTAAACAAATAAAAACCAAGTACATAATGTTGTAAAATAGTGGGATTTCAGGGTCTGCTACATTATTAAAAGCAGCTAAGGAGATGATAAAAAGCAATACATGAACGACCTGCATTTCAAAAGCGGAAACATAGCTGTGCTGTACTTCATACAATTAGTTTTGCTGCAACACTCATTCTGTGCAGAACTTGAGATCCACTTTAACAGTGAACTTTCCAAGTACGTACTTTATAAAAGGCCATCTCATTACGCAGCCAATTAAAACGATTTGTTTGTTCATGATGGAATCTAATGTAGAGATTTGTTTTCTTCCAATAGATACCTTCTGCTAAGAAGCCAAATTGGCACAACTTTATAATTGCTCTAGTTCCACTGGGAGCTACAAAGAAGTTTGTGAAGCTGATAATTCTTTAGCGCAAATGAACTAACAATAAAGACAAGCCACTTATAAAATTTTCCACTGCGAAAATTCAGAAACATTGTAGCATCCAAAGAAAATGTAGATGATTAAAACCCCCAGGAGTGTATTATATTACCATCTTCATTGTATTACTTGTGTTATAATATTTATTATATTATTATGTTAGTGTACATATTACATTATCAGCTTTATAGCTGATGCATTGATAAAGTCTTTGTCATGAGGATTTTTAAGACCAACAGCCTGATATTGCAAACCCTTGTTCTTTCCCAAGCAAGATACCAAAGATGCTATAAAAGTTGTCACAGTGACAAATTTTTGGTCTCTGTTGCCCAAATAAGCCCATTAACAAGAAAAGCCAACCTGGCCATAAAATTCAGTAACTCATATGAATATGTTTTAAAGTTGCAAGAAAAACCAATAGAACCTTATAGCCTTTGGGTGTTTGAGAATAGAAGTTTGCTCTGAGGCCTGCAGAGCAATATGTACCCTGCACCGTGCAGCCTGTTCATCAAAACTGCAGTATGTAGAAACCCGTGGATTAAAGCACAAGACATAGAGGGAACAGGAGGAATGGGAATGAAATAAAAAATTAAAAAAAGAAAAGATAAAGCTGAACCCTAATGAATGTTGGCACAATTTTTGAGGAAAAAAATTAGTATTTCTGTAGCTCACCGTGGAGCTGACTTTGGTGTGGAAGCCTAACTCGCATCATTGCTGCAACAGAAACATTTGTGAAATACTTGGGTACTTTATGGCTCTGAAGTTTGTTTTTCAGTTTTGATTTGGGGGGGAAAAAGCAGCAGAATAAGGACCATCAATATGGTCAGAGACAGACCTGATCTCCCAAAGCTGTTGGAGAGATTGATGGCCCTTGTGCAGATGACACCATCACAGAGGAAAGGCTGAGAAAGCCAGACATGAAAAACTTACTTGTCATCATCCTCCCGGGCACAGGTGACTGCAGCAGTGGCAGCAAACTACCTTACGGGTGCCATGATTCTCACGCAGCTCTCAAGGGGATGAGAAAAGAGAGGATGTGACCCCTCATGGCACTGACGGGTCGTGTTTATGGCTGACCAGACCCGCAGGCTGTTCTCTCCAGAACAGTCAATATTTCAGGAGAACCAAAAATAAATATTAGTACTGGAGAGAGAGGAAGCCATGCTGCCTTTCATCCATTCTCCTTACCCCTGGCAATCCAGCCGGAAAGTGAGGGAGGTGAAGGAGGTCTCCGAGGGCTCTGGGGACAGGCTGCCACACACATGGAAGTTAAGCAGAGCTCCAAGGGTGGGGCATAGGTTTTGTCAGAAGTGATCCTGTGGCCCAGATCTGAGTTTTTTTTCTGCATTGTGGTATTAAGCAGAGAATTATGTTCCCTTTTCTTGGAGGCAAATTTTTGTTTTATAGCACCTGCTTCAGGAGTTTAAAATTCGGAGCTAAAGTGTGGTGTATGCTCAGATACTACCAAAGGTAGGAATTTTCCTCAGGGCATCTAAATTGCTTCAAGCAGACCTCCTTTTCTGGCCACAAGCGTGGGGAAGTAGCATCTCCCTTTAATTCCAACTTTATCGTCTTTCAAGTCAGTGCAAAGTAGCAGTCAAGTACGGCTGAGACAGAAGTGTGTATCATTGCCTTTTGGCTGGGTAACTCCAAGGTGCAGAAGAAAAGATGGTTTGTTACAGTATTTGAGCTACTTTCCTTTGGACAAGCAGTGCCAGTTTGAAACATCATTATTATTCTTATTGTAGATAAAATTAGAATTTAAATTTGTAAAATATATGGCAGCAGCTGATGTTATAATAAAATGAAGTTTGGAGCTGATGAATAGTTTATACTGCGGATACTCAAACAAGATAAAGAATGGAGTTAATGCTGAAAAAAATGAGCTGGATACATCTCATTAAGGGCTTACTGCTGTATTTGCATTTTTGTTTAATACTCAAATCCTGAAGCACTGCAAATGAGCTGTAACTTTGCAGTCTTTAAAAAATAAATAAAGATTAGATAAATGCAGATGTTATGCAAATAGTCCATCAGCAGCAGGCTACTGAGCAGCCATTAACGAGTGCTGGAAAGTTACACAGGTGATCATGAAAGACCTTTCCAAGAAGACTAAATGCCACAGTGATGTGTAGGTTCCCTCTGATTCTTCCCTTGAATTTGTCATACAGGCTATACGAGGTAATCTGAAGTTATGCCTTGTTAGCTGGGGAAAGATGATGTATCTGTAGGTGGCAAAATACATGTAGAATTGCAATCATGTAAAGAAGAGACAAATAGTATAATTGCACAATGCCTGAATTATTGCAAGGGAAAAGAAAGAACCTTTTCTAATATTTCTAGTTCTTCTTCATTATCAAGTAACATATGAACATCTCCTGCGTTCAAGATCATATTCAGATCTTCTAGAAATGACTCATCCTAGATCAGATGAGACAGTTGCTCATTTATACTCCAGATTATAAAAGCTTTTTAAAACTCATTCTTTCACTATCCATTTATTTGTCTTCCCCATGCTTTCTTATTGGCTGTTTGTTATGAAAGAGATTTATAGTTTAAAACTCCATCTTATTTATCCCCTTCCTTTTAATGAGTAACTATAAAATAAGCATCATTTTCCTAATGTGCATTTTGAGTGTCAGAAATAGGCAATTTAAATGTGAAGCTTCAAAACACTATTAATGCTGCAATTTAGTGACAAAATATCTCTCAGTTTTCAGTGTCTCTTGCCACATTTCTTCATTTCAGTGATTTATTATAGTATTTTTCTGCCTGTTATAGTTAGTGCCCTAAGTAGCCAGTTTATTTTTGTATTTCTCCGCAGATGAATAAATTTTTGGTAATGGCTGGCTCTACCTTTGTTTGACAATCAGCCGAGAGGAATGTGATGTAAGCCCCGCTCATTGTGCCAGGCCCTTCTAGACACCTTTTTGAGATCGTCTCTCCATTCACCGACTGCGTATGACTCCTGAATACTAACTTGGGAAAGCTCAGCCTGCCATAAATGGCTCCGGTCTCGCCAGAGAGCACCAACCACTGCTTTCCCTCCTGATGACAAGGGGGAAAAGCTGTCACAATGCCTAACACGAAAACTTAAGTAATGATAGAGATTAGAGGGTTTCTTGATGATTAGCTCAGCTTCATCTGCTCCAAAGCGCTTAGAGAGGATGAACCCTGTCTTGAGGAAAGCACTGTTGCTCGGTGAGTTTACCAGTCTCTCTTCTCAAACATGCTACCAGCACAAGTAACTTCTTAGGACTCAGTGTGTGGCATGCAGTGTCAGGGTGCTGGATTATATGCCTGTCTGCATGAGGCACAATGTAAATTATCCAGCATCCTGCTGCTATTTGAAGATATCGAAAGGCTGTTTCAATTTTAAATATGCATCCAAAATCCAGAGACTATAGCACCGTCAGATATTCGCTTGTGCTGAAAATGTTTTCAGACAGCTTTATACAAATGGATCATTTGTGAAAATGTGAAGCTCTGAAAACTGCTATGGGACAATTTGTGCATAACAAAGACCTCCCGGGGTTGTCTCCTCCTCCCACACTTCAAAGCCTGTAAAAACAGTATAGGTACCCTCATCATACACATCCTGTGTATGCTGCAGGGATGGCTTAGCATCAGTATTGACATTGAGGGCTGAGGAAATAAACCCCAGAGATGTGAGGTAGCTATCCTAGTGTCGTAAAGCAGATCTATAAGAAACTTCCTTGCTCTGTGCCCTAATCAAATATTCCTAAATGGCTGACACAATTGCATTCCAGTGATGATGTCTACACAGGCAGCTAAATCAAGTTAACAGCAACATTTGCCACTGGACAAATACCTGTTATCACAAGTTTGGTCCTGAATACAGGACTCCTGTGCCCCTGCAGATTACAAGCCCCTTTTTGTTGAGACTGTGAAATCCTTACAGAAATGCAGGACTCTGGTTCTGGGGATGAGAGTAGGGAAAGCATAGCCCCCTCCTCTGCCTGAACATTCAAAGAGCCTGGAGGGTTATTTCTGGAAAAGGACAAAGCTGTTAACTTGCCAGCATAAACAAAAATGATGGCCTTATTGTGAAACTGCATGATTTATTGTGATCAACAGCTCATTTAGGTGCCACAAGAACAAAACACTTGAAATTTCCTTGCAACTCAGTGTTTCTTTTCGTTTGTGGAAGGATAATGTCCTGCTGACCTAGCAGAGGAAGTACCTCATGGGTTGTTGCTGAAGTAAATTCCCTCAAGGGAAAACCGATTCTGAAGCCCCCAGAAAACCCAGGTATCATTAGATTTGTAAAACCTGCCCAGGTTTGTCACATTGTTCTGAAAGGGTGCAAACAAATATTTTAATCATGTTTCTATCTTCATTTCTACTTAGATGTATGTTTGCACAGTATTTAGCATGAGAATTTTTTTTTTTTTTACCCCAAACTACATTACTGCAAGGAGAAGGAAGCCCAACACTTTGGCAGGAGCATCCCCAAAGCCAAACCACTCTGAGGTTCAGTGGAGATTGACTGGATAGGAAGATTGTCAGTGTAGCTCCTAAACCGTCAACTGGACAACCCTGTGGAGCAGGTTTTGTGTGAATCCCCCAAGACTTCAAGTTCTTGTGTAAAACTTGGGGCACCCAGGATTTGTAACACCCTTGCCCTCCGGTCACTGCAGAGGTGACCAGTTTTATAAGGCCGCATGCATCTGAGGTTGTGCAGTTATGAGCCCAGATTATATCCTCCTGCTGTTCAGTCTCTCTCAGAGTTTTACCACAAGAGGACTTAAGTTTGCATAGAGCCTGAAACAATAGCTTGAGACACACATATTCTCCGTCTTCAATAAAATAAAAAATACCGAAATTTTCTGAGAGAAGTATGAAATGTCACTTTACTGAATGAGTTCACCTGAAAGAACACGTCAACCAGAAAATTGTTCTCTACATGCACCTGAATGCTCTTTGATTGCTGCAGTCAGTCACAGACCATCACATTAGTCTTTGAAAGAAGAAACTGCAGACTAACTGTGGAGACTTGAGGACATTAGACCAGCAGGGCTTGGAGACACTCTGAAAGTTTCTCTCCCTCCTCATATGGTGCGGCACTGCTGAGCGTTTTGCAGTTTAGCAGACCACAGAGGGGACTGTCAACTATTTTCCCAAGTGCTAATCATGACACTTTTGTGGAGGATAAAAGAAGGACATAATAGGAATGAGTAGTTCCCCGGAGCAAGAGGATGAAGCTGGCCCATCTGAGAGCACCATTTCAGGCACACACGCAAGGCCTATGGTCCCAGGCTGCCCAGTCCTTCAGGCTGGTCCTTCAGCACAACAGCACTGTCTCATTTTGCTTCTCATCTGAAACAGTCATTTATCTGTTACTCATTTTAATTATTGGGTAAATTGTTCCTTTTCTTATTCTGACATTTTAATTTTCTTTGAAGGGGCAGATTTATTAAAGGAAAAGCTACCCAAATCATCATCTTGTATCATTGCCCCTCAAGATGGGAGCAGTCTTTTTCCCCTTGAGAGAAGCTTGCACAGTGTTCTGAAAAGAGAAAGGTCTGAATATCTCAATCTTTTGTATCCAAAAGGCACATGGGCTGTACAAAAAACATTTCATATTTTTACCACATTTTCCAGTAGAAAAAGAATATCTGGAAATAAATGTGGAATGATGTAGTTCAGGTTTATTAAGACTACTTGACCCTTATGTCATTTACTGACATTTTAATTTTACTGCCTGACATTTAACAAATCCTTAGCAGTCCTGAAAAAGTAAATGATTAAAAAAAGAAGGAATCTCTCTGCATAGTTAACTTAAATATATGCAAATAAAATAAAATAATTAGGAGCACCTTTTGTTTTATCATATAAAATTGTTCACTGTGGTGATTTTTAATTGCATATTCAGCATGTATTTATCCACAACCTTTTGACTAATAACTTGCCCTATTTATTTAAGTAGTGGTTGTTTCTTTAAATAGCAATATTTATAAAAGTGTTAGGTAACAAGAATGAGAGATGGCTATAATAATAATTTACAATATACCTAACATTTTTCAGACTTCTCCCTCCTTCACACAACTGACCTGGGGAGCCACTATTGCTCGAATAAAGGTACTACGATGCCTTTGCATATTTCCTACAATAGGATCATGTCCCTCCCAGCTATTTGCAAGAAGTCCTACAGGAACAATTATGAAATACTCTCATTCATTTGGCACAATGGCATATGGAAATTTCCTGCAACACTAATTACTATGGTTGCAATTTTTAGCCAAAAATGTCAGTGTCTAGGATTTAATTAGTCTGCAGCAGGATTTTAAAACTGACCTTCTAGTTTAGTTAATTAATTTGCCAGTTCTTTTCTTTTTTTTTTCTTTCAGAGAACCCTGTCACATCAGTTTTTAGAAGATTTTAATTAAGAAGAAGTCACTACTTCCGATGCTAGCTGAATATCTAAAAGCAGTTGTTAATCATTTTTAGCCAATAAAGGTAGTGAGGTCAAGTTCCTATTGCTTCAGAATGTGTCCCCCTCCGCCCCAACCATTGCCCACGACTGTTGTTTGCTATGCAGGTATTTGTGAAAGGCAGTTTGCAAAATGTAGGAGTGTAATAAAGTTTTTCCCCAATTAACTATTCTTCCCTATGCTTGCATCAGCACTCTCTGCTGATAGTGGTTTATTTACAGGATTTTTTAACAATATTAATTAGAGATCTGTTTGAATCAAAATAATAGAAGCCAACACACTGAAAGTCTTGGAAAGTTTGAATTGTCTCAGTGTCTCCAATGAATGTCTGAGGCTGATTTCTCATTCGAACCAGAAATCTTGATATAAATTCACTTTCAGAGTTATAAAGACAGAACTGTGAGAAAGATTTTTTTTTTTTTGGTTCAGTTTTATCTTGACATGAACCAAAATACACCTTTTATTCTATCCTCTTTCTTTGTGACAGTTACTCTGCTGAGAAGTTACACATTACTCTTTCCTGTGGAGAAAATTAAAAACAAGCTATCCAGCAGTCCCAGCTCTGCGGCACATTCTAGCTACTGAACTGTGTCATACTGTTTTAAAAGAAGAACTATAGTACATCTCCTGAAATGGAAGCAGCTGTGACTTTTTAGGTGCAAAGGAATCAATAAAAGGATAGAAAAGTACACGGACATGCCAGAGACTGCTCTTGACACACGCACCTGGACACAATTACAAGCTATAGTGTACTATAATGATAGGGGCTTTACAGTTAAGATCTAATCACCAGCAGCATGAGTGTTGCCATCTAACCCATGCAAATGAACCTTGCGCTTGTGAATGCCAGTGCATTTGTGTGTGCAAAATGGAAAACTTTGGCCAGAGCCATTCATTTGCTTCTCAAAACCAGGATATGTTGAGTGAAATATCTTTATAAGACAATGCAGCTTCCACTAATTCCTCTTGCCATTTTGCAGTGCTGACACACCTAGGAGGAAAGAAGATTAAGTCTGGAATAAACATTCAGTAGCAATTACATTTCTTCCCCATCAGTGGCGTTGCCCTGGAAGGACCAAGTGCCCCACTCCCAGCCTTTTCTGCTCCGCTGGCACAGAGAGAGGTCCCTCTGACACCCATTGACCGCTTTGGTATCCAGCTTCAGCTTTGGTGTGGTCTTATTTCTTTTCCCACACTTCTACACTGTCTTTCAGAGACGGGTTTTTTTTTGTTTCAGAATACTTTACCTTCCCCTCCCAACAGAAAAGGGAAGAAAAGCAAGTGAATTCATCTGAGCCATTGAATCTGAGATACTTCCCTGGAGATAGTCACCACATCCTGGGCACTTTCCAAAGGTCATTTCTACGGCCTACCCTAGAACAGGGTGAGAAGCTCCATGGGAGACACAGCATATATACCTCTGGACAGATAAATCTGACTTGGCTTTTCAGTAGCACTTCAAAATCTGAAGGCTCTCTGCTAGGCCCTACTGCATGCCTTACCACCATGACGCTATGTGACTTTGCTAGGTAAGCTGAGTTGTCCTCCTAGTTCAGTGGCTGCATGGGTGCCTGAGTATCTTCCAGGCGGGCTAGAGAATCCAGTGATGGACTCCCAGGGGATTTCAGTGTCACTATTACCCAGCCATCAAGTCCAGAACACAGCTAAAACTACAGTAAACCTCAAGGGACTGCCTTTTTGAAAAATGGTGGTAACCTATAATTTCTATGGCAATACATGTGCTGGATCTCTAGTCATACCCCACCCTGTTTCCCCCATATCCCAGATGAGACAAAGGACTTTAAGACCAAGTAGAAGAATGGCACCATTATGATAAAGTCATCATCTTGCCAAAAAGCCCCAGCAATACATAATCCCAGAGCTATCACCTGGGATAGCTCATCAGGCCAGTAGGATGAGCAACAGCTGTGTCTGTGTATATCTGCAGCTCAGTCTCCCTGTATTTGTCAACTTCTCATTGCAGGGAAATGCTTCCTTTACAACCACAAAATGCTGCTACACCTTAGGAGCAGAAGAAATATGATCCCTTTCTTTAAAGGAAACCAGGTTGTTGGGGAAGTGATGAATGGAGAAGAAAAAGGAGAGGTGGAAAAGAAACAAGATTCAAAGGAGGGGAGAAAAGAAAATATCAGAGAGAACAATTTCAGGGAATATGCCCATTTTAAAGCTCAGATAAAAAGAATCACAACTTCACACCACCTTCTCCTTTGTTAATGTTGCTGGTATGAGCCATCAGTATGCACCCACAGCTCAGAAAGCCAACCGTACCCTGGCTGCATCAAAGAAGTGCAGGTCGAGGGAAGTGATCCTCCCCCTCTACTCTGCTCTTGTGAGACCCCACCTGGAGTACTGCATCCAGCTGTGGAGCCCTCAGCAGAAGAAGGATATCGACTGGTTGGAGCAAGTCCAGAGGAGGCCATAAAAATAATCAGAGGTATGGAGTACTGTTCCTATGAAGACAGGGTGAGACTTGGGGTTGTTAAGCTTGGAGAAGAGAAGGCTTTGGGGAGACCTTACTGATACCTTTCAATATATAGGGGGCTTATAGAAAACATGGAGAATGACTTTTGACCAGGGCCTGTAACAAGAAGACATGGGGCAATGATTTTAAACTAAAAGAGGGTAGTTTTAAATTGGTTATAAGGAAGAATTTTTTTTATGATGAGGGTGGTGAGGTCCTGAAACTTCTGCCCACAGAAGCTGTGGATGCCCCATCCCTGGAAATGTTTGAAGCCAGGCTGGACGGGGCTTTGAGGAATCTGGTCTAGTGGAAGGTGTCCCTGCTGATGGCAGTGGGGTTAGACTAGATGGTCTCTGAAGGTTCCCTTCCAACCCAAACCTTCCTGTGATTCTATGATCTGCCAGTGAGAAAGTCTGATGGTAAGCTGAGAGCCTGCTAGCTTCAGTGTGTTTGCCAGTAGAACATAGCTCGTCACTGGTGGGTTATGAATATGGCATCCACTCAGTATCTCTTGAATATAATGAAATCTCCCAAATGAAGAAACCTGCATCAGGTGTTCCATAATCTCAAGGAATCTGCTTTTTGAAGTTGCCCCATTATTCATTTATCAAAAGGGGCCCTCTGGACCTTTAGAAACCTCACATGCCTGCTTTCATTTCTTGGCAGTGAGTTTGCCTGAAGACACAAATTCTCCTCAGACATATTTTTTTCTCATGTTGCTGGTCTCTTCCTGCATCATTGTGTAATGCTAAGCTCCACTGCAAGGGCTGCCAAAAATGAGGAACTCTCTCCTATTTTAACCTATTTTGAACATTGAACACATCCTCTTGACAGAGCTGTAGAGGCTTTGTTTCACGTGTGACTGGAAGAGGCTGCCTGGTTGCAGTGTTTGTTGACTCTTTATCCTCAGCAGGGGAGAGAATTTCATAGCTCACACCTTTAGCTGAATTTTTCACAAGCAGCATCACTAAGTTAAAAACAAAGAATTTTCTCCCTTTAAAACAAGAATCACAAGGAAGTTATCGCCTTTCGGTTGCATGGTAACTGTTGACCATTTAACAGTTCAAAGCAAGTTCTGAATAACATCAGATATAGACTTTGCTTATTATTATAGGCTAAATGAATGGGTGACTATTTCTGTGTCAGAAACCAGAGAGCAGAATAGCAGTAATCACTTGTGAAATGAAATTAAGCTTACAGCCAGCTAGACTGAACACCTCATTTCTACACTACCATTAGCAATTTTGACTTTGCATTGTACAATGTATGTTCCAAGGGCAGAATTTCATTAACCTGAACATATTTTGGGCTCATCAAGTTAAAAATCAAGCAAGCAAAAAAAAGAAGAGTCAGTGAATATTTCATAATATTTCTACTGTTAGAAGCTCCAAGGCTTTCAAAAATTGCCTGAAATCATTAGCTGATTTTCTTGTTACCTTCACAGTCTGGAGGGAAAGTTCCCCCTCTACCAGCTTTCACTGTCTACAATGTTATCACAAAGAACCCAGTAGACTTCCTGTACCCATAGTTGCATTAATTTTCATGTTCCTTCAATAGCTTGATGTACTTGTTCTGCCTTCAATAAAATCACCCCTTACCAATCGATAAGAAAAGCAGAGAATATGAATCTTTCAAAATCGATAATATGTACAATAATTACACAAGTATGCTAGTGACAGCCAGAGTGTCAAAGCAAATCCCAAGACCCATGATCTCAAAACCTTCAGAAACTAGCAGAAAATGATGCAGTTGTATTTCTGTATGAGCCAGTGTCAAGATTAGATGATGAGTGGGTGTATTAACTCCTCAGCCTATTCCCTCAGCTTTCACAAAACAGGATTCACTTAAATGGAAGGATTTTCAGTTTGATCAAAAACTTTCAACCTCTGGCTGCCCATTGAAATGGCAGAGTTCAGGTGAGGTGGCAAAGAACAGAACAGTGTACGTGAATGCTAACCCCTGACACTAGCCGTTTATGTGGTACAAAGAGGATGCATGAAGCAGCCTCACAGAGGGAAAAATCACGAGGCTAGTTAGATATGACTGCAACAATGCAAGTTGAACACAGCTTGGAAAGTCCACATTCAGTGAGGAGCTAGTCCCTTGGGTGAAGGGCTGGGGTACTCTTCTTTGCAACATTTTTCAGTCATATTAGGAGGTTAGCTGGTGGGTGCTTTAGGGAATGCGTTGCTTCGTAAATAATACATCGATGTCATGTTTTTAAGAAGCCTGCAGTCTTCAAATTCCAAGATGTTGAGTGATTTCGATGTAACTGTACAACCTTTTCAAATACAGAGGCTTTTCTGAATCTGAGGTGTTTGCAGGCTATGACTAGATTTCTAAAGTCTTTCTTAGCACTCATTCTGAGCTCTACACTGTCATTCTTTTGCTTTCCTACAGAGAAAGTACTAAGGGTTTGGGGGTAGGAAACAATGGGACATAAGGATGGCTGGCATAAAAGTATGTGCTTTCACAACTGCCCACGCTGCAGCAGCAGTGATTGTTCAGGTCTAGCTTTGGTTTCTGATGTTCTTACTTTCTATTGGGTTGGTGCATAAAACTGAAAAACCAGATTCCTTGCTTTTGACCATTTCCTAAGTATGGCACAATGGAGTAGACACCCTCAGCAACCCAGTCCTCCATGTGTGGGTGAAGCATAACTTAGAATGGACTTCTAATCTGCTCTGCAACTATATCCCTTTGAGTATGCTCAGATCCAGGAATATAAAAAGCACCTTACAAAGAACTTATTCCACCTACCAATCCTTCCTTTTTATTTTTTTGGGAATACAAATTTCTGGTTTCATCTTTACAGAGCCACAAAAATATTTTCACATGGATTACATTCAGCTATTTCAAACTGAACATGCTACCCAGAAAGTATGCTGAAAAATTCCCTCTGGGGAAGGTGTAAGAAGATTTACATAAACAGTAGCAACAGCTTGGTCATTCATGTACATTGTTGCCCAAAATTGTGTTCAAATAGAGGTGAGAAATGGAATAAGAGAAGACTTTAAGAATGAAATAAAAATGTAGAATTACACCTATACTGATGTTTCAGAGCACCACATTAGAGCACAGGTTTATCAGCAGGAAGCTGGATACACTGATATCAAACAGCAACTCTAGCCTGTCAGTCAAGAGTTCAGACAAATCTTGTTTATGAGTGTGTGCAGTTCTTAGAAATCCTTTGGTGATAATGTGAGCTTGGACATAGCCTGCATTTCCTGTGCCCTTGGCCTCCAAGGATGGTGATAAACTTATGTGAAAGGAAACTTTCCTGAGTTATAAACATCTGCCCTTTGATCATATTGCTAGACAAGCAAGCCAGAGAAGCTGTGAATTGGATCAGACAACAAGGCTAAACATGGATGTAATCAAAACATAAGGGAATCAATTTGAAGAAGTAAATGATAAAAGGAAAGAACAACTTGACACGTTGACTACTTTATCTTCTTAATTGATCCATGGCTTTCTCTGCTATTTTCATTGTTCTTAGGTGTTGCTTCCTACATTACCTCTGCTTGCATCTTCCCCATTTTTCCTTCTCATTTTATGTTTTCCAGGTATTTTTAAGATCTCTACCAGCCTTTACAGACAGTAAAGACTGGAAAAGGTACACTAGACAAGCCAGAGATACAAGCCTTTAATCAGCAGGAGGGAAGGTTTTACTGAAAGATTGAAATTCCAAATAAAACTAACTTTCTGCAGGGTTGGCCATTTGCAGTTCTCTTATTATCTCAGGGTCTTATTCTCCTACTTGGGTTATTTTGTGCAGTGGCCTGCACCACAAAAAAAAGCCAGGCAAGCAGAGATGAGTGTCCGCAGGGCTCTTTTGACATAAACGCATTTCACTCCCTGCAGTGTTGGGGTTCCTCTATGAAAAGTTTCCCTATTCATTTCCACAGTAGGATTCAGGACCAGAGAGTTTGCCTTGTTAAAAGGTCTCAGTTTCATGCAACCACAGTTCTTAGAAGACAGATACATCTATACACATACATGTATGTATATATATATTTAAGTCCAGATTTGATGCCTCTAATTTCTTCTTCAGAGCTATGGAAAGAATAAACCCAAGTTTAAAGATGCAGGCAAGTAAACCCTGAACATGAAAAAATATTAAGGGACATTAAATCTTTGAGTACAACTCCCTGTCAAAAAAATGTCAGTGACCTTTTTTGGAAAGAAGGAAACAAAGAAGCATGCAAAACTTTGTGTGACTTGGCTTGGTTTGCCAGCTCACAGTAGCAGTGTACTGCCATATTACCATGTAGACAGAGAGTGGCAGAGCTGTAGACTGGATAAATAAGATTTGCAATTAAGTCCTCATTGAAAAAACATGCCAAAATTCACCAGCAGGACTCTGCAAGGAATTTCATCTTTTTTTAACCAGTTCTAACAAATGAGGTGACAGATGGCCCCAGATTCAATGCAAGGTTGCACTGGCTCAGGGGGCTCTGCTTGTTCAGGGTTAGCAGCTGAACCCCAGGACTGGGCTGCACACTGGGAGTTGCCTTTTGTTTTAATGGGTAATGCCTCATATTTTTGTCATCCAGCCCTGCATGCCACCCCCCCCACCCCCCCTTTTTTTTTTGTCAAGTCCACACAATGGCTTGAAAATTATTCCTCACTAGGTTTCCTTTTAGTACCATTGGCAATCGTTTTGTTCTCCTCCAATTCTTAGGGGAAAAGGCTTGCATAGCTTTTCCATAATGACCTCCTTATCTGTGCAGCCAGCAGCAACATTGGCAGTGCTGGAAATTGGGTTTTCTAATTAAACTAGTGCTCCCTCTGTTGGCTGGATGTCAGTGCCCCGAAACAAGGCCTTACATAGCCAGGGCTGGCATTGGTTGCATTGATTGTCACGGTTGGGCTTGATGACCTGAAAGATCTTTTCCAACTTAAACGATTCTATGATTATTGGGGGGGGGGGGGGGGGAAGGGAAACCCAAACCCAAAAAAGATGCTCTGGTAGAGTTAGAGCCCAGATGTACACTGTTACTGTTGTCTTGCAAATGAAAATTAGGTCCTGAATAAGCACCTTGACTAAGAGCAGTCTGGGAACATCACAAAAATGTCAGTTATATACTTTCTCTTCACAAAATATGATTTTTTCTTTTTGAGTATGCAAGACAAAACTGCTTCTCCTCCCTTTTACATTCAAGTGACTCAGAAATAATTTAGAATTTGAAGTTTACCTGGCAAAGAAGAGGAATAATTCAGACCTGTTATGTCCTAATGCTGTTGAATACTGAATGAAGGCTGAGAACTGAATTTATCCTGTGTCACTTTGGGCTGTGCCCAAATTCAACTCAGGAATGTTTCAGAGACAAAACTCAGCGCCTGTATTTTAGCTGGAGTACCATCTTCCAAGTAGCTACACAACTGTAGAAGAATGTGGATGAATACATACAAATAAGGTCAAACCGGAAAAAATCCCACACAAGTTTCAAGTTAAGACCTGCACTTGAAAACTGCATAGCACTTTGTGAAAAATCATATACAACCCAGTTTGGTCAGGTTTGAGGGTTATACTGTCTCAGTAGTTTCCCCCTCACTTGCTGAAGAAGAATGAAGAACTTTTCACCGAGGAACTAAATTACACATCCAGAAACTGATGGAATATTTTGGGTCTCTGTGTTTATCTCGCTCACATTGATGGAAGGTGAGTCAAAAGGAGTGTAATGAAGTTTTGCCCTCCTTGCTCCATTATGACACAGTGACAGAGAGCCTCATTATTACTCTATTCTGCTTACGAGGATGGGACTAGACTTCTGAAAAACTGTGATTAACCAAGCTTTCCACAGAACACCGAATATCTTCACTAAATTACAAATCTTATGTTTCATAACTAATACTGTTCTCCATTTCAAGAAGGCTGTATGTATCAAGTTTTTAATTAATTACTTACCTGGTGCTCTGTTGCATGATAAATGTATTTGGCGTTGTAGTATTAGCAAACAACATTATCTTATATGCATCCCATTGGGTTGTCAAGCATCGTTTGCATTAGGGGACGGTGTCTCTGTTTGTTTGGCACAATGGAGTTTAGGATAATTTAAACTTAGTAAACTGAAAGGGATGCAACACAAACTAAACAAAAATCCCAAGGCATATGTGCTTCAACTAAACTCAGGAATTCCTCTAATCTTACCTCTTTGTAGGACACTGCCACCTGCAGAGGCATTTCTTGGCAGTGTTCTGGCACTGGCTTCTTTCCTGAGCTTCCAGACTGCCAACAGGGAGTTGTCACACCTCATCAGATCTTCCTGGACATGAGCTACATTCCGAACTAAATCCATTCCTGAGGTTTGTCCACCTAGATAGCTCACAGAAAACTTGTCCTTCCTCTTTAAAGACTCTTAATTTTTTTCCTTACTTCACATTTTCTTCTATTTCTATCCTATGAAATGTATTTATCTTCTCCGTTTCAATCTCAGACCGTTTTATACTTGCTCTCCTTGTACAAAGCATTTTCTATATTTGCTGCTGAAGCCATACATTCTGCCAGCACCTACCCCTCCCCACTTCCTTCTTCCGTGTCAATCTTTCTCTCCATTTCCCATTTGTGTTAGCTTAAATCTCACTGAAATACTTTCTTGCATTTCAGGTACCACAGGGAAGATCAATACCAATTAGGAGAGTGTGTTGGAATAGAGATGTATTAAAATTTTTCATTATTATAGGCCAATTTTATTCCTACTGAAGGGTAAAATAAGGCAACAATTTAGTGACAATTCCCTTTTTCTGAACAGGGCTATATATCAGGTTAGCTGAGAGCTTAGCAGGGCATGCTGCATTTGCCTACAACGCAAGTCTTATCCCTTCCTATCAAAACACTTACTCTGACTTTTGGGTATGGACCAGCACATTAAACAGACCTCGGTTCTGACCTAAACGTAGGAAATAGCTACTAGATGACTTACAGCCCTGAAAACCATCAGGAAATTATTTAAATGAATGTATATAAGGGATATATTTATTGGAAAAGGTATAATCACAGTGCTGTTTCCTCTTTCCAGGTAAATGCAGAAGTCCCGCTCACTTCTTTGGGGTGCAAATCCTTGGCATGGGCTTTGGCTCATAGAGCTGTCAGTATGGATGGGGAAGGCAAGATACACACTTACTAAGCTTTTAAGCTTGGATATGATTTCAGAAAAGCATCAAACTCCACATCAAAATGCTCAGTCAGCTCCTCATGGAAAGATGCTTGTCCGCTTTCTGCTGGGGAAGGGATCTGTGGGGGTTACATCAAAAAACTACAGGGAGATCGGGGAGCCTCTGTATGTCTTCTGCCAGCAGGAGGGGCCGTAGCTGCAACCAAGAGCATGTCCTTGACTTGCACCACACGTCTGTCTTCCTACATCAAACCCAAACCCGACTTAATTCTTTTTCATGTTGTTGCCAAACCCCCAAACCCAATGAATTTACCTGCTCTCCCTCCACAAGCTCTCTTAATGGATAGCGTAAAGGACCCCACGCTATCCCTCTGCTATTAAGTGCAACTCAGAAAGCAGCATAGAGTCATAGCACAAAAAAAGGACAGGCTATGCTATTTACTGCAAATGAAAGAGGGGGGTGGGTGGGCTGGGGGGTGTGTGTGAGCTTTTCACAGCCTGGTATTAAAAGGTAACTGTCTGCATCTCTGCTGCTGTCAGGAAGAGCTATTCTCTAAAGCAAATGGATGTCTGACAGTGTTTATTCTAACAGTTTGAGTTTAAAATAATGACCTCAGACTTTAGTTAAGCATTTAACAAACAGCAAATTAAGATTTGCATTCTCAGAGAAATTACTGGAACAAGCCTAATCTCTGGTCTGCCAATCAGGCAGAGGAAAAACATTAATGGAATAAATTGCTGTCTCCAGTCCTCCTGCCTGCCTCCAGACAGCAGAACCACCACCCTTGGAGAATGTGCCTTACCCAGGTTTGTCCTCCAAGATGGGCACTATTCCCGGAAAAAGGCCATTCTTTTGTAATATGCTGTGACTGTTGCAGGGCACAGTCCACACACGCAATATCTCCTCGGTGCTTGCAGCAGCCCAGCAGTTCCCTTTCCCACTGCTCCTCCGCTGAAGTCAGGTCCATCACCAGTGCCTGCAGCTACAACAGCCTAACAGAGCAGAGACTTGGTTTCTGGTTTTCTAGCAACTTGCAGTCTCCCTCTTGAAAACCGGTACTTCTCCCTTGCTTTGCTTGCTTCTTTTATTTTAACAGCCTTGGCAGCAACTCTGTCAACTCCCTGTCTCTCTTCTCTCTCTCTGCTCATTGCAAGTTTTGGGTTTATTTCACCCCTTCTCCCTGCTGCCACAGTTGCAACATGTTGCCCATCTCAAGTCATCAAAATGTGTCCATGTCACAGATCTCAAACTCCGTTCTCCAAAAAACTGCTGCTAAACTTCAGCCCAAAATCTGCAGTGGACAAGGACAGAGCCGGGACTGCAGATTCAGAAGGCTTGAAAGCCTCATCACATTTTTGTTCCAGTTCATAAAGCTATTACCCAAAGGAGGGCGGGATGGGGGGCAGAAGTGGCGGATGCCTGAGCCTTACGAAAGTGCAGCATGACTGGTGCTAGATCAGCCCATCTGGTGGTTCAGCTTCTTTATGGCTTGCTGTGGGAGAATCGCATACTCCTTTCACGCCTGAGGAAAAGCAGAAGACAGAGGGTGGCTGCCGTGATCTGAAACGCAGTGCTGCCTGGTGTCGCTGACAGTCTGAGCGTCACCCCAACCCACCCGGGCAAGAGGCAGAGAGCAGCGAGAGAGGGGCAGCAAAACTTGAGTGGGGGTGAGAGAGCAACATTGTTTTCTTCACTGACACACAAGACTCCCAATTCTCAGTGTTCCTCAAACAACCACTCTTCCCCTGAAAATGACTATTAACCACTGGGGAGAATTTACAAACAAATGAATGGAAATGTTGATTCCTGTTTTGACTGTGCTTGGCAACTCCCTGGCTTCTCATTCCTTGTCAGGCTTCCCCTGCACAGGCTCCCTTTTGCCCTTACAGAGGTAGGGACCTGGGGTGTGACTGCCATGCTCTCAGGGCCACTGATAGCCTTTTCACTGCTTAACCCAAGATTTTACCAGGGTTCAAGCCCTGCAGACTCTTTGATTTGTCATTTAATTCTCCACAAATGTGCAATAATCAAAAAGTCCAACAGGTTTTGCAGACGTTTCTAACCCCACTGCTCTTATATGTCAAGATTCCACAAGAAATAAGTAAATACATGCAAAATAGTTGAACTCTTGCCTGCTTTTTTCCAATTCACTTACCTTATCAATCTGAAGTGTCAGGCTCTTTTAAAGCATTCAGAAGGCATCTTCTCTTCCATGTTTGGGGCTTCTCCTGCCTCCTTCTCTTAGGCTGTTAAATAAACCTGTCCTTTATGGCTTCTCATTTGTCCCTAGAAGGCTGGTTCCAATTCTCCACCATGTTATGAGGCTCTAAGTGGACTGGCTTTTATAAGCTGACTACCTTCTGATCAAGAATACTTCATTTCAACAGAAAATTGTCAAAGTGCAACCTTTCTCCACAGTCAGTCCCCTACTTTGTCTTTGAAATGCTTCCAAGCTGAAGCTGAAAACACACTGGGGAAGGTAAACAAGGCCGTGACTCAAAGTGTGAGTTGTATGATGGGTATAGGCTACATGCACAATTATACTATTGAGTTTGGGAGTACTTCTGACTGAAAAATAGAGCAGCAGGCACTACTAGAACGATAACAGAGTAAGTGAATATACAGCATTTTCTTAAAAAAATTAAATAGAATAAAATCATAATATAACCCAAAGCCAGATAATACTATTTATGTTTCAGAATTTTCCATACAAAAGCTTTACTAAAAATTTCCCAGCTATTAATTTTAGTGAATTGTTTTGTTTATCAGGATTGGTTTTAATTTCTTTTAAAAAGTCTTTATTTCTTAAAAAACCCCAACCTTGATTTCTTGGGAAGAACTTTTTTGCCCTTAGAATTGTCTGACACTGATGGTCTTATTCAGTGAGTAATAGAACTAAAATAATTGTGATAGGGCCAAAGATATGCCCTTGCTTACACAACTCAATTGTCTGTTAAATGTTTTCCAAGAGCACTGTTGTAACGGGTAGAAATAGCAACACTCCCAAAATGTTAGACTAACACTTCCGAAACCATAATTTTAGAAACAACAATTCTGGATTTTATAGATAACTTTTAAACTCTGTTCATTCATCCGTGAAATGTCTGTGTTTTCAAAACATGGAGTGACAATAAGATATAGTGGGAAATACTCCCACTATAAGAATTTGACACCAAGAGAAGGAAAAAGAGAAATACAGCTAGGATCCTTGTTTAGGCTTCATGGAAGGTTTTGCATTGAGCGTGTGAAGGACCAAGAGGTCCTTTCGGGGCTGTATATGAGGGGAAGAGTAACTGCCAGTAACTGCCTGGTAGCTATCTGAAGAATCAACCGGGACAGCACATAGAAAAAGTGTAATCTTGCATCAGGTAAGGAAGGATTTTTGTGGAATAAGGCTGCTGAGAAGAGGGGCAGAAGAGAAACATGCAGCTAAATCTCATACGGTCTATATAAGCTTTATCATGATAGGCAGGGATGGACAAGTACATTCAAACCTGCTGTAAATCACCAATTAAGGAACCCATGGAGATGTATCTGTTTCCATTATATGGCTCCCTCTCGGAGGTGTTGTGTGTGATGTACACAATGACTTCGCAAGCGCAATGCTGAGATACAAATCAAGAGAAAGAAGGGTTTCTGAGCTGAATCTTGTCTTTCCATTATTGTCCTTTGTACAGTTTGAACCAGCTTTGTCAGAGTGGGGATTGCAATCAACAGGAGAACAGTGCACTCTCTTCCCTCCTGCCTTTCTAAAACAATGCATTAGAAGATGGGGGATTAAAAAGATTAAAGCTCTGAAACTTTTCTACATGTAAATACTCTCCAAAATCTAGAATCCAAGAAATGACTGAAACATATTTTTCTTTTCAGATTTTGTGCCTGCCAAGTGAGTTCTCTCATTAATAGATCAAGTATAAATAGCCCACACAGTTGGCTCTGGTAATTTTCAAAATATGATATACATAAATTTAACTTTATAATCTCATGATAAGTATGACTGTATGAAGAAATAATAAATGATACACTCTGTAATGCATCTTCAGATGCTGCCCGAATATTTTATTGCTGTAGCAAGATTCATACCATCTATCATGTGAGGAGTAAGGGGAAGATGTTTTCTCTCCTTCTTCTACGCCCTACAGAGAAGCCAAACCATTTGCAACAGTGCTTTTGCAGCAGCTCAACTAATTTTCTCTGTCTGCTTTGGGGATTTAACACTTTGATCTGAGTTCAGCCTGGAGGAGGTGGGGACAATAGCCAGGGACCAAATGTTGTTGGTTTCACATGTCTATGACTTTTCAGAACCATCTGAGATAGAAGAATATGAAATGTTATATCTAAAATTGAAAAATTTTTACTCAGGGGGTTGATTTAAAAAAAAAAAAAGCACAGTTTGGGAAGGAAACAAAGGGAAAAATTGGCAAGGCAGGAACAGAGGAGCAATGGGTATAGAGACAGGATGAGAAAGATGAAAAGTTGCAGAGAAGTCAGCTAATCTCCACCCAAGTTTTCCAGATTTCATGACCTTTTTTGTTCTGTAGCAGAACTGAAACCCCAAACCCCAGACGTGTACATCCTTAGGGCTGCCATGTTCCGCAGACACTGCTGTGACTACCATCTCCAGAGATGTGCTTGAACGCATATTAAACAAGTTAGCTTGGGTAGTACTATTTAACTGGGACAGCACAAATGGCACTGACAACAAACTGGCAGAGACAACTAAGCATTTGCACAGATTTGCAGGCAGGATTTGCAGCTCACCAAAGCCCATGCAAAGCCCCATGTTGCCGTGGTTGCCCTTCCAGTAGCTTCAAGCTACTTCAAGCGCGCATCAGTGAGGCCAACCCAGACAGTCAGCCCTTAGGCTCAGCCCTGACAGCAGTGCAGAGGGGCACTTGCCTGACTCTTCACAAGTCTCCAGTGCAAACTGTAATGCTCTAGACCTCTTGTCCTCCTCCAGTATGGCTGGTGAGTTAGGGTTTTTTCTTCTCTTACCACTGCAGGCTGTTCATTTTGCTATCTGGGTTAGACTCTGCTGCGTTCTTTGCAGTTCAAACAGCCAAAGTCACTGGATTCTTGAGGGATGGGCATGCAGGAGGCAGAGACTTTTCCTAATGAGATAAATGAAAGAAAAGATGCTGATTTGATGCACAACCTTTATGATGGAAAGCCCCGCATGATGGACTGCTTCCCTACTGTGTTCATATCTACATAAAATGGCACAAGCATCCACTGTATGATGTATCTGCATGATATTATATTATCTATATTATATACATTCATATATATGCATATAGATAGATAGATGCCTTTTTTCCTTGAAGCGGTTAAAAGCAAGTAGTGGACAGATGAAGCAGCTGGTTCTTGATTAATCCAGGAAACTTGTGATATTTACAGGAACAGAAAGCACTACACAAAATGTGCCAGAATCCTGACCTTTGTCAAACGGGTAATATCTTCTGGGTCTTACAAGACACCTGGATGGTAGAAGAGTGGTGAGGAAAGCCTCCTGTCGCCTTTGCCTGATTGATGTACTTTCGTTTGCTCATCCCCAGCAAGAACTGCTGTCTGTCCATTTGCCTGCCCGGGGTGGGAGCACAGATTCTTACTCTGCCTGGAGCTGAACACAACTGTCTCAGGTTGAGTCAAGTAGCCCAGTAATTCAACCACCCATACGATTGACAAAGGAGCAAGTGAACAGATCTCACCTTTCTCTATAAAATTCTCTGATTACACATTCCTTCACACCAGGTTCAAAGGCCAAGTCCTGCTTAACGAAAAAAACCTTCCAAATCATATAAGAAACACATCCAGTAAGCTTCTCATCGATCACTAGAATTGCACCACTGAAAAACCATAGTTTTAAAGCGATGTAGTCTTTCCTCAGGGACAGTATTGGTAAATAAAGCAATCAATGCCCACATATGGGGGGAGACAAGGGAGAGAGGGAGAGAGGAAAAGAGAGATTCACACAAGTGGTAATTCTTCTTTCTTTTTTTTTTTTCTTAGCAAATAACAGGGTTGTGTCATCATGGGAATGTTACCTACCTCACAGTATGTATCTTAAGGCAGGATTTGTTCCTTTTTATTGCTACACATCCCCTTCATTTCTCCACTCCTAGTACAGTTAAGTTTTCTGCTTCATGTTGAGCCCATCCGTATTTTGCCACCTCAGAGCCATTTTGTAACATATGGTCTATTAGGTATAGACGTGCAACTGCTTACATAACTTAAGGCTTGCTGGAGCACAAAGACCTAAGTATACAACAGATGCACAAACAAACATGGGGACGAACGTGCTGTGGATACAAAATGATGATGATACTGCTCAGAATCAGATTTATTCTGCCTCTCCTGTGGAGTACACCTGTCTTCTGCTGGTGATACGTGCGGCTCCAGTCAGCGAGGCTTCCTCATCCAAAACTAAGCTTAGATCTTCCTGTCCTCATTAGCGTACTTGTGACTCCCCCTCCCACGCCTCGTTTGCCCAGGGTGACTACACGTTCATCAAAGCATTTCATTAGCGTATTCAAGACATACCCCCAGTAGACCTGAATTTGGTACGCAGAGACGCAAACAAATAAACCTAGATGAGCAAACGCAAGTATACCTTCTGGGTTCGCAACCGGTTTTAAACAAATTCCCAGGAAGGTGATTGAAAGTCATTACAGCTTTAGTTGTAAGCAAGTGAGTCTTGTTTGTTACTTCCTTCTGGCAGTTCATGATCCCATTTAAAGGGTGCTGTGTTCCTCATGCTGTGAAGGGAGCTTCATCAAAGGACCCTCAGCTGTGGTTTTCTGATGATGGATCTATTCCAGAGGTCAGACATTAGCTCCTGGCTCCTGCTCATTCGCTCTGCTCAGGTAGCACAAATGCAATGGAGTTACTCGCATCCAGCTGGGAATTCCTTGAGGAGCCTTCATGTGGGGTAATTCTGGTCTGAATGAGTTCACACTGCTTTTCCCTCCAGTGCAGGTATCTGAGCATGTTCAAGGTAGTCTTGAGTGCAGAGCTTGGTATGTTGGGCTCCAGCAGTCTGGAGGGGGATCTTTAGGGGACTGACCTTAGACCAGTTGAGAAATGAAAGTATGACATGAAACAGATTGTCCAGGCAAGTAGTTGCAAAGCTCTGTTGATTATTTATTATTATAAAAAAAGAACTTGTTTCATGGACTTGGAAACCAAGAGAGCTTTCACTCTTCCATGCAGTAATTCAGCTTCAGGTTCCCACACAGCCCTCTTACGCCAACACCCCAGCACACACTACTTGTTGGGCCTGATCCTGTACCACTCCTGTCTTTCCCTCATTGGGGTCACACCTCATATGTTTAGGATGCTCTCACATCTCCAAGACTGCAAGAGTCATGTCAAAATGGGTTCACAAGTTGTCGGGGAGCAAGGGCTGCAGAAAATGCAAATGCAAGAGTACAATTTCCTTGGGACCTGGATGAAATCAGGAACCTTTTTCAATGCCTGCAGTAACCACGCAGATAGTGAGACAGAAATCAGGCTCTGAGGCAGTAGTGGGTCGTTTACTAACAAATCTTTCCTATTTAGTATCCTCAATGTCTTTGCCGCCAACAGTTTAATCACCTTAGAAAGCCATGGATCCCTCTGACAGTAAAGGATACTACCTAGAATTACCTCAGCTGCTTCTTCTGTGGCTATATTGTCAGACATTATCAGCAAATATTTGCTTGTTATAGACTGTCATTGGGGGAAAAAACATGCCAGTCTTCTTGCCTTCCAGGTAACTAATGCTTTGTTGTTTATCCAGCAAAGACCGTCTTTCTCGAATTGTTCTTTCTCTGTATATTGCTCATCCAGACAGGCTGACAAGTGACAAGCTGCACCCACAAGCAGAAGTAATTCTGAGTATATAAAGGAGTGAAACCTCTGTATTTAAAATGGCATGAGTTTGTTTTCTTATTGTCCCCACCTGCTTCTTCCCAACCTCCCTCTCATGGTTTATACAGAGGGTAGGGTAGTATGAACATTTCTGACAATGAAAAGCCTTATTGCTCCTAAAAGGAAAGAAACTCTGCTGCATACATTAGAAAATGAGGGATTTTGGAGCAGGAAAATTACATGCATTTCAATCACTGTTTCCCAAGTTCAGTATAAAATGATAAAAAATTCTACCTAATACTTTAAGCTGCTAGTGGAATTTCACTTTGAAAATATTAAGAAATATTCTGTAGTTTTGAGAAAACATCAGACTTGAAAACACCCACATTTCTCCTCTTTTATTTCCTTGCTCTTTTGTATTGTGCTACAGAAAAGCTGAAGCCTTTATTTTATTTGGTTAAGGGTAAAGAGAAAGGTAGGAGTTCCAAATGAAATGCAGACACTACCTGCCAACTTTCATGCCTTGCTTTTGAAAAGCACAGAGGGAACATAGGCTGAGACTGCCATGGAAAGTTGTAATACAATGTTAAACACTTCTTACTTGGGAACAAGATCTTCACTACAGTAATGTGTGTAATGACTAGTTTAAGCATATTTGTGAACCATAATAATAATAAAGCGTAGAAGAAATACCAGTTCTTAATTAATGGCCCATTCTTTTGGTAAAAGTGCAGCTGCTTTATACCGTAGGTGTATATAATTAAGTGTATCATAAAGTATGGTTACATTTGTCTAGTAATCAAGCACTGTAATGGAGCCTTCTTGGCTAGATGCCTTTTTACTTTTCCTGTTCAAATTTAGATTTTTTTTAAAGCTGCAGATTAACTAGGCTTACTCTTAAACAACAGAAACGTCTTTAAATTCAGCCATGTGAGACATAAACAAGGGAGAATTTGAAGTCTTTCTAACAACCAGTATTAACATGAATCATGCAGAAAAGTGCCCGAGTCTAATACACACTCTTCCTCTAAACACTGACTGCATGTTAGAAAATCATCTTCAACTGCATTTTGATCTCAGAGTCATTAGCTGAAAGACAAATGATTTTGTTTTAGTCCTTAACAACCAAGAACTAAACATTTATTTGAAACTGTTTTGTGCTGGCTTAAATACTGATGATGTTTTCTCAAAAACACGAAAATGCCTTTTGTGCCTTTTTCCCATATAGTCTCGCCTTTCTCATGCTGTAATAACTGCAACATATAAGCCTTTATTCCTTTTCCTATACAGGGAATCATGTAACTCAGAGTGTTTTCCTGTTGTGACTGAGAAGATGAGGAATTACAAAAGACTAACACTACAATTTAACGCTTCAGAGAAACAGTGTATATCATTACTCCTCTGTAGCCAAGCACACTAATTAATATTTATTGCACCTGTCAAACCAGTAGCCATGGTCAATCCATTGCTGCAGCAGTTCAATGGGAGGCTGGGCACCATATTTCTCCTTGGCAGGCATGTTTAGGTCATCAACAAAGACAAAAGCCCTTTTCCCCAGTGGAGCACTGTAAACCCTCTTCTTTCTCCTGCAAAATTAAACCATTAATTTTATTCATGTTAATTTTCATCTTACTTTGAAAAAGCAGAAAGAGAGAGAGAGGAAGAGAAGAAAAGAAGAAAGAAGGAAAGGAAATCACACACTTTCAGAGGAGCTTGCCTGACATTATTATTAGAACCAATTCTTTTGGAATCCATGACCTTTTATTTTTATCAGATGTGCCGTAAAGGTCACAGAAACATGGGGAGGACATAGTTATAAATCCACATGGAGTTTAATCAAAGGTGGCACGTTGTTCTGAAGTAAACAAGCTAATAAAACTATTCCAGTTTAAACAACAACAACAAAAAAACAGAAAGGAAAAGAAAACATCTTTGTTAAAGACTGTCAACAAAACCCTGATGAACGTGAATGTATCAATGGAATTCATTAGGCGAGAGGGATTATAATCGGTGAGTTTTGTTGTTGCACCTACAGTAGGCACTTTGGCACCCTGAGTGAAACGCTTTTATGTCCAGCCCTGCACCTCGTTCCAAGACATGTCACGGTGCCCAGCGTGCTGCTGGGGAGCCGCATTCGCTCCAGCTAATTACAAGACAATGAGAACTTGAACTAAAGGCAACTACAGAGCAGATTGCTTCAGTTCTGCCAGTCTGTGTCCTGATTACACCACAAACACTTGTGACACTGTGAAATAACAGCATAGATGGAAGAGAGCTGAGATATGACACCCTGCATTTCAGCATGTGGTATGACAACAAATTTTAATCAGCCTTGCAAGAATTTCCCCCTTTTTTTTCCCCTCAAAAGTACCTGGTTGGGCTGTCAGCAAAAGGATACTGTGCTTCAGTGTGGGTACTAGGTAAACTGAGAAGTCAAAGATAAGACATAGGTTCTACTTCTACTCAAGCTGGACTGGTTTTGCTGGGTCCCTGGGAAATGTCTAACATACTTAAGAGACAGGAGGGACAGACAATGCAAGGACAGAAGACAGTGCTGAAATACCAGCTACCAAGAGTGAAAGTAGTGAAACAACCTGAAAACTTACTGGCTGGAGGAGGAGTAAAGCACTTGCTTCCTTTGGAGAAGGCATAGATCATCCTAGTGAAGCTCAGTCCTGCAGGAATCCTTGTGAGCACTAAATCAAATGCCAAGGATTACAGAACATATTACAAAATGATCAGTGAGTGGGTATTTTAATGTATAGGTGCATATGAATAGCATCATGCTTCTCCCTACAAAGGACCATGGGCTGGGTTTTCATAGACCTGCAATACTCAGAGAAATAAACATTTGAAAATCTTGCTGGCTCTCTAAATAACTCTGAAATAAGAGCTGACTGTCAAACCTACTAAGGTACATTTGAAAATCACTCTAACAGTTACATGACTCAACAGATGTCTAAATACCTTAGGAAATACAACCCTTTATGGTTAGATATATAAGGACAGATGTGTACATATTTTGTCTCTCACACTAAGACTTGTTACTCAGATGGGTCTAGATCCACAGGGAAGATTTAGGTCATGCCACACATAGCTTTTAGGCACTCTGCCTTCTTAAGGAAACCATGGTCCCAAGTTGGAAGCTCGAGGTTTCTCCATGCAGTGGGGAGAAGAACAGCTTCAGAGACACTGCCTGCCAACGCTACTGTCCAAGGACCTTATCCGCCAGGAGAACGCAAGTATCAGAGCAAGGCAAAATCCCACTTTTTTAAGGAGAGGTAGGCAACTCTCAGCTTTCATTTGTCATTGGCCCACCTAACAGCTTGTTGCTTGGTACAAGAGGAAGAGTGACAACCCCAGGAAAATGCCCTGGGTAGGGCAGCTGTCCTGAGAAATGGCATCAATCCCTGCCCAGGTGGAGGGGTGCCCTGAGCCCTGGTCCTCAGCTCCCACCCAGAGAAGCACAGGTGGCTGGGGAGGTGGAGGCAGAGCAGGGGAGGCAGGCTACAAACTCCAGGGGCCTGAAAACAGTGCTAAGTGCTGGCGTCTGTCTTGTGAGTCTAACCTATATTTCCTGGCTCCTTAATTCCTCCACAGGGTTTATTACACAAAGCCGATGAAATGTATCAAGAACTACACCGTGGGCTGAATGTGGAAAGAAGCCATTTTCCCTGTGCAAATAATTATAGAACTAATTCTCGGGTCTTTTGTCAGCTGTCTCGCCTCTCCCTTAAATGCTGTCGGATGGTTGTAGTGCCATAAAACAGGTTCGAAATAATACTTGAAATTAATACAGCTTGATTTAGATGGTCATTTATTTTATAGCCCTAGTTAAAATGTCGGTGAGATTTAACAGAAGATAAACTTTGGTTTTGGCCCTTTATGCTAGAATTCTTCTAGCATCTCAATGCCTTGTTTTAAGGGCCGAATGTTAACAGTATTTTTCCTTTTCCCTGACAAATGAACTGTTAGTTAGCCATCAGTTAATTACTGACCAACAGAGGTGATGTATCAAATATTATTTTGTATCAGAGAATCACAGGAATTAGATGCAGAAAAGGCCTCTTATGTCATTCATGTCCTTACCAATATGGAGCTGTTTTGTATTCTGTATTTCTGTACAGTTCATTTTACATGACCTAAGAAATGCTGCTTTCATTGTTTCTCCCAGAGTCTATTCATTAACAGGAGGGTTTTTTTAATATGCAGCTTAAACGTTCATTACCTTATTATGCTTCACAATGAACTGAATTCAGTGCTTCCAACATACAGTCATAATTTTTACTTATCAGCTGGAAGTGTACTCTACTGTATGAAAACGTCAGAATTATCATACAGCTACTGCCTGATAAAACATTACTCAAATCCTGTAATGTTTTCAAATCTTGAGCTATTAATAATTTAACGTAATTAATTCAAAACACTTCACTCAATGTGAACCAGAGAGAGACGATGGGGAAATGATGCATATTCCATCTTTCAAGGGTGGAATTAAATATGGAAAACAAGGAAGAGATAAAGAGTTGCCAACACTTATTTGGAGTGTAATTCACCTGTTTTGAACTTGCTATAAATTTCATGTTTCTAAGACTTTCAACTAACTTCACAGGCATAAATAAAAAACCCCCACCTTTCCTCTGTCACAAGCAAACAATTTAACATGGTTAGAGCTGTTTGTCAGGCATAAGAAGAAAAGAAACAAATTAACAAATGGGAGAGATTTTTCTACAAAGGGAAATAACAATTAAGCAAATGAACAGTCTTGTAGAAAAACCTTTAAAATGCAATACACAGAGATTTCTTCTTCTTTTTGTTAATGCTTATCTGCAAGGAGTATTGTACCACTAATGTTTTTCCTTGATTAAACCTTCTTTAAAAGCAGCTTGTTGTAGCTCTTTTTTCATGACGAGGTTGCTTTTTTAATTTTATTTTTTTAAATCAAGGCTGGACCCAACCTTTGTTTTCATGGTTGGAAATTCTTGCTGTTAGAAAGAACTGCAGGTGCTAAATTATGGCACAATACATTGCAGCTGCAGAAGTGCACCTGGAAAAAATTAGGCTAGTAATGAAAATTTCACCTGAAAAGTGCCAAATTGAAAGTCTCAGAGATTGAATGCTTCCATTAAGCCACCACTCAGGAACAAACCAAGTAATAAATATTGAAACTTTCTCTCTTCTTTACTTTGACCATGAGGACTTATTTCAGATGCGTTTTGCTCTATATTTGGGGAAAGAAGGGAAGAACACAGAGAGAACATGTTCATCTCTCATCTCCATTAAATCCCTAGCCAACCTCTGCTGCCAATAGAGGTACCAATTAGTGCTAATTGTAGTAGACACTAATAGTGTAGACACCTGTCACTATCTATTGAGCTGGGACCATCAGTAAATTCACAAAGGCTACCAAAAAAGCATCTGGAATAATAATGATCATCATTTTGGTACTGACCCAGTCTGAAATTAAACTGTTGATTCTGAGGTAAAAAGCTGAGCAATGCTTTTTGAAGGTACAATAATGTAATAAAAGTAATGCACATATATATATTGTTTTTTATTACAGAACCACAAAAAAAATTGATACAGGACTGGTTACCATAGCAACAGTGCTTCCTGCACTGCACGGACCAACAATCCTCACTATTTTGGAGCATTACAATGGATTCATGCTTTATAAAAAGAAGCTGAGTGGTAAAACCTAAATATCAACCCCAGGCAGTGGCAGAACTTGTGTGGGGAGAGTGATGAACCCCAGCCGGTCCTGATCCCCTGTGGAACTGACATGTGCATCACTCATACCCACATAGGCAACGCTCAGGTTCTACTATTTCATGTGTAATAATGTCATAACTTCGTATGTAATATGTCTCAGTGCAATGAAAGGTAGCAACCTTTCATTTTGACAAAAAGCATGCAGAGTCTGTCAGCTTCAGCACAACAAGGGCAGTTCAAGGGCCGAGCCTGGGCGTGTTTTCAGGCCACCTACCGATTATGTGATATAAGTCATTCCATTAAATGCTCCTTTCCCTCAAGGTGGTTGTGGGAAAGACAAAAACCCCTATGATGTGAATCATGCTAAACCAGCCACCCAGGCACAGGACATGAGCTGCTTGGGTTTGGAACAGGGCCCAGCACCTTTTGGTCTTGGGGGAGCTTGTATTTCCCACAGTTACTCTGCAAGCACTACTAAGGTGATAACAAGGCCATAAAACACTGAGTGTTAGGGATTACACTTAAGCACGATAAAGAAAAATTAAATCCATTAAGAATCCCTGCCAGGCCACGATTAGCTATTATTATTTTTTAATTCACTGTAATATACACTGTGCATAAGAGAAAAGCTAACAAACATAAATGAGAGGGAAGTTAACAAATACATTAATTTCCATTTTAACTTACACCTCTTGCATGGAATAAATGGAAGTGGTAACTCATATAGATGAGTAAGATCTGTTCTGAAACCTTCTGGATGAAGGACCCCTGCAGAAATACCCACAGGATGTCAGGTGTGAAGGGCTTCTCTCTGGCAACGAAGGGAACTGCTCTGCAGTACTCAGAGCAGGTCATTTTTCCTCTGTGTGGAACAGCTGGACAACCACAAATTCTCAGTCAATTTTCTTGCATCGAAGGAAAAGGGGAATTGGGAGTTTGGAGGGTTCCTGCAAGCTGTTTCCTGCTTGAAGCTGAGTATGAAACAAATCCACAAGGATATGTTTAGATAAGCACAGGCTTTTCCCAAAGACAGACATGTTTCATTTTCAGTTCACAAAGTACCTTTTTGGATATCTGCACTGGGAAATGTGCCACAAAGCTTCTTTCTATATTGTAATCTCTCATAAGGCTGCATCTCACCGCCAGCAGCACTCATCAGCTCCAGCAGCACCTGATGGGCCCAGTGATGCTGGTGAGGACAAACTCTTTTCTTCACCCGTCTCCTGGAGGAAGAACAGGAAAGGTTTGTGTTAATTACTAACTCTCCAGGGAGAAGTTGGTTCTGGAATTTCCTTCTTTCACCAGAGGGCTGTGCAGACAAGCACAGAGAAGTGCTAGTGCGCTCCTTGTCTTTCAGTATAGCACTTCACGTTCCCCAAGCAGGCGTGAAGTGATGTGCTTAACAGTGCAACCTGACTGTAAGTCCTGGTGGAAAATATTGCTGCAAGCAGCTAAGTTTCCACTCAGGGGCCCAAGAGTACACCCTGAAAAGACCCTGTCTGCGTGAGAAGTTACTTGGCAAAGATCTTCCTCTTTCTTTTTTCAAGAATTAATTAAATGTGGTCACCAAGGAATGGTGAAACAGCTCCGGCAAAGAACTTCAAAACAGAAGCTGTAATCAAACTATGAAAATCACTCAACCCACATTTGATCCAGCAGGTGGGTAAATGCAATCTGCTCCAAGAAAGAAGGAGCACGAGTAAAGCTCCATGGAAGAAGCTGAAGATGATTCTCCAGCCCCTGAAGAGTATCTTTCCCCATCTCATGTTCCAGGCCAGAGTATTTTGACTGACACAGAAGAGGGTACACTGCAGCCCTTACCTCCCCCTCACTGCCCTCCAGCAGCGGGTTTGGACAAGTTACAAACCAAGCAGACATGGGCAAAGAAATGCAGGGTGTCCTTCCTCCCCCACCAGTTCAAAGAAGGGCAAATCCAATCTTTGTCATCAGGGGATGAAAGAAATCTCATTTTTGAGAGCACACTGTGCACTAACTGTTAGTTCCCTTATTTATTTGACTGCTTAATTCAGTACGTGACTTCAGGCATGTAGTCAGACGTCTGGTGTTCATTTTCAGTCAGTTGACAAAATGCCTGGAAGTTTGAGTCATTTGATCAAATACTCCACTGAAATAATCACTGACTGAATCACTCTGACAGATCCAGGATGGGTTCTCCTTTAGCTGATTCTTTTATAGACCAGAAAGTTGCCTTGTGCTGTATGTAGCTTAAGCACCTCTTTGATCAGGCAGTTTGGCAGTGTTTGTTACGCTGAAGGTACATCGTGCACCGCTGTCACAGCCTCCTGCTGCCTCCATGCTCCCTGAAAACCACGTATGACTGACTCCCTCCTCCTCCCTACTCTGAGGCCACCACCTCCCTCCTCAGTCTCAGCTGATTACTGTCCGGATGCACCTGTAGCATTTGGCTCCCTTCCTCTTACAACAGTATATCTGTGCCCCAAGGATAGCCCTGCACCCTTCCTGGGCTCCCCTTGGTCCTCACCCATTGGAGATGTTTCATGGAGGTTCCCCTGATGCCACGACCACCCACAGACTTCTCTCAATATCTAGGCTGCATTTTTCAGAATACCTGTGTTTCCACGTTTCTAACTTTCACAGCACCCACCTCAAGATGACAGCCACCTACACCATGCGAAAAAAGTCTGGTGCTGTGTCATTCCATCATTGACTTTTACTACACTATATTGTGTTGATTTGTACATAAAATGCAATATGCTTTGTGCTGGGGCTTCCAATTTAGTGGCAGATGTTTAGCGATTAAAAAGTTAATAAAATACAAACAATGACCTTTCTTACAAGAATAGTTTCTCTGTTCTTTGCTTTTACAAGTCTCTGTGATCAACTGGAAACCTTAAAATGAAGCTGTGCAACATCTGTACTACCGTTGGATTTCATGCCCAGGAAGTGCTTGTAGCTGCATACATTAAAGATTCACTCACTCTGAGTAAATGTTTCTGAAGTGTTCGCTACCTACTTCTGTTGAGGGGCCAAAGTAACTCTGGAAAACTGTGCTACAAGTTGTACCACTATGATCCTGGCCTCTAACAAATAACACAGAGTGATCCTGGCCAAGCATATCCTCATCTAGTCCTTAAAACTCTCTAAACTGGGTAGCTGGTGTTTAACATTCAACAAAAGTACCTCTCCTTCATACAGTTTTGGAACACCACATTTCAGATCCTTCAGCAGCTTTTTGCTCAGAAGCAGATATGAAAAGAGCATGAAAAGCCCTTTTTTTTCCGAAGTATTTAGCAGTTTTTCCAGACATATATTACATTTTCCAGAATCTGCATGTTCTCACTCATTTCATAGCTAGCCCACTGCAGTCCATCACCCAAACAGATGGACTTTTCAAATAATTTTTATGAACTGTAAAATCAAAATGCAAGTAATCCAAAATTGGAAACTTTTGACCATCCCTGTGTTGAACTAGCACTTCCCTAGAGTCTGCTCAAGTGCTGTATTATAAACAGACCCACAGGAGTAGCCTATCCAGAGCCCTGCAAGGCATCTTGTTAACAGCCTTACTTAGGAATATGCTGGGTCACGAACAAGGCAGCCAGTGTGCATATCTGATGGGAAATATGAGGACAGAACCCAAGGGAAGAGGTACTGGAAGGGAGGAAAATATATTTTAATGTATCCATACTAGGCTTTTTTTTTAATCTCAAGTTTGTCAATCTTTGCATCTATTAATTTAAGATAAGAGAAACTCTAGTTGGCTTGACTTTCTTGGGGCATTGAATAGGCACTTTATATAAATTGAAAACAGTCCTCTCCTGAGAATTTTCCTAATTTGAGAGAAAATTTCCATTTTAGTGTGGGCTAAAACAGTGCAGCTGCTTACCTCAGAGAGCACAAGCTTATGGTGACCTTGCCAGGACTGGTCATTTTGGGATGTCTAGTTATTCCAAATCTTTTGCCTAGACTACCTTAACATCCTCTTTGATGACAGAAGTTTGAAAACACGGCTTAAAGAAAAATATAAATATAAACCAAAAACACATTGAGCAAGTGGTTTTGTCTTGAGTACCCAGAGACGTAAGTGATCATGAGTCGTGAGGCCCTCAGCAAATACCCGCGTGGCATTTTCTGGTCCTTTTTACTGTTGGTAGGATATATTTCTCCATTCACCAGAGTCTGTCAGTTTTCATAATAGCATTTATCAAACTCCAGTGTGCATGAAAATACATTATGTAGTTCAAGTATTTATATTATGGCTGAGTCAAATTCTTAGTTTTGTTTGCTCAGGGAAGCTGCAATTATATATATTATGGTAAGTTTTAACACCAAAACCATCATCTATAATGTTCTTAATGACTCATGCCCACACTGAGCACTTTCAGCACTTTCTCCTCACTTCTATTTATTTATTTTTGCATTAATTGATGCATGATGTTGCCCACAGATCTCCTTTCTGGTGCTTGCAAATACAAAGTTCCAAGTTTCATCTAGGCTGGCTGGCAAGCCAGGCTCTCTGTATTGAAAGGTGCAGAATACGGTATGAGCTCCCTTTTATCATGCCAATTAATGTTTGACTTGTTTATCTGCCATGTGATGAATTAAAAATGCATGATTTAGATGCTGGAGAGCTAACCATTTTCTAGATATAATCCCCTGGATGCTGCCATTCTTCCAGTTGATCTTTTTGCCCTCCGTGTGTTGGCGAGTACCATATATAGCCTATTGCTCAGATCTTTCCCTAACAGATGGCTCTCTTTACTAGTTGGGACCCAATCTGGTGATTCCCTTTAATATGCTTTAGACTGAAGAATATCCAGGGACAGGCAGCTGATTCATTCTCCTAAAGCAAAAACAGCTAAGAAGATAAAGTTAAGTAGACGTGCTTTCTGGAGTATGTGCCCTTCTATATGCCCAATAAATCAGAATATTTGTCAACATCAATTAAAGTGTAGTTTCCCCGGTAATAAACATTACATGGAGAAACAAATCAGCTTTCATTTATTCTGTCAGAAATGGAAGGAGAGCATTTCATATTATTTTGTGGATAATCTCTGTGGATAAACTAAGCACAATTACATATTTGATTTTAATTAAAACTCTGGGAACCTTTCGAGTTTCGTTAGGAAGATGTCCTGGGTATGATTAGCTGAGGCCTGTGCTGAGAAGTTAATTTGACATACAACATATTTTTCATGAGGTAACTGTCGCAGGAAGTTGTTTGTAATAGCTATCTTTCCCAGGCCTGTGGGGGCAACAAAAAGTAATGGCTTATCCTGAAGCAGCAACTTCTCTGCTATGCAGTACATCTGCATAAGAGTCCCAGTGGTTCTCACAGTAATGTCATTAAGCTGGGAGAATCAAAAGAAAGAACCAAAAAGATGCAGATAAAGGTGTTTCATTACCCACTGTACACAGAACAACAATAGAACTCGGTCATAAAATAGTTTCAGGTCACAATAAAAGCAAAAACCACAGAAAATACCTGGGAATGACAAAGGAGTTACAGTTTATGAGCAGCGGGCTGGATGGAATTGCCAAGTTGGAGACTTAAGCACAAAAGAGCACTAAGAAATCCTGTTTGGTATTGAAGGAGGGAGACTATTATACCCAAAGCTGGTAATGAGAATGCAGTGTCGTTAACTGTTTTCTTTTACAATATTTGACACCAGGATGGCTTAATGCTATGTTGTTTTCTCTTCAAGCTACAGTTTTCCTTTGCAAGAGTGTGAGAGCAGAATTCTAATGCGAGTATACACTGGGAAAAAGGGCCTCGCTGCTCTGCTTTGTCTTTTCCAATCTCTTACACTTTAACTGGAAGGTCATTTCATTTATTACACACAGAAAAGGGCAGAAGCCAGGCTTAAAGCTTGGTACATACTCGTATATCAAAACGGCACTTACTTTGTTCTCCCTTATCTGGGTTAGCCTCCTGCCCTCATCGCTGCTATAGGTGCATGCGTCTGGCTAGAGAGAGGTCAAAATGACCTCACTGCATGCACTCCTCCTTCACACCCTTCCGAAGGGCTTACCTTAACTTGGGGTGTTGGCGGCAGAATTGCTCTGCTGGTCCACAGGGCATTTTCTAACATCAGCAGCTATTCCTCTGCATGAGAAAGCTACAAGAAACGTGTGCTTCATGCAGCAGGTTCACAAAGCAATTTCATCTATTCACAGCTGGCTTATTAAGGGAATCTAGCAAATGGCAGTATCATTGAAACATTATGTTTTCTGCCCTTTTCCTTTTGAACATAGCTTTGAAAATGTAACCAATATAAGCTGATAGAAACCAATTGCTGGGGTTGATAGCTTGTCACTTATGTTTCCTGAAAAACAGAAGCTATTCACAGTCCCCTCTACTGGGGTCCAAACTGTGCTTTGAGCAGTCATGGCTGCAAGTACCTCATTTTCCGTGGCTGTCCAGGGCGGCATGCGGCACTGTGGCTGCACTGCTGGCCCCAGGGTGTGGGCTGGCAGATCTTCTCCCAGCTCAGTCTGGCCGCAGCACAGCCACCAAACCTCTGAGCAGCCAGTGTGGGCTCTGGTACAGTAACCTAGGTTGAGGTGTAGAAGTGCAGAGGACTGAAGAAAGACAACTCTCACCTAATGCTGGATTTTTCAAAGGAACACTCTCTTTGGATGAGGTTGAACCACTCAGGCCACCTCGCTTGTTTGTCCTGGATTAGTGCTGACAATGCATTTGCACCATGCTAGCTATATAGCACGCGGCAACATTTTGCTAGGCAGCATGCAGGCACACAGGTAAAGCTAACCCACCCCCTGCAAGAGCCTATGCTACGAACTGACAAGGCAGATAAAAGCTGAGAGGGAAAGACAGAGAGGCGGTGTGAGGTTCCAAGGTCAAAATAGCAGTTCTGGGGCAAAAACATAAAGAGAATCCTTGCATGCCTGTGACTCGCTTCCAGAGTCCCTTCCAGCAGGATGCTGTAGTGAACAGCAGAGGTGGGTGAGACCTGCTATCCTCTAGTGAGAATGTCTGTAACATTTATAGAGAGCCATAGCCAAATATACAAAACACATCAGTGCACAGGGATGTAACAACATCCTTTTTATTTCAACAAGAAGCCTTTGAAGCCTTTTAAAGCTGCAGATTGAAGAGGAAGCAGTTGGCCAATGCTCCTGCAGTAGAGTGTGGCCCCTCCTGTGGGATTGCCACACGTTTTTGTAAAAAAGAAGTTAGTTCTGTTTGGAGTGTGTCCTGAAGCACTGTCTCTCTAATCAGTCTCCTCCCTGACTGGAAGCTGGCCCTGGGCCTGGCTTTACATTAGTGATGGACTGGAATAAGACATCCTTGCAGATGGGCAAATGTTTTCAGTGTTGCCTCACCACAGCACAAATGACATACGGGGCCCTTGTTGTGCCCTTTAGATGCAGAGCTTGAGGCTGCCATAGAAAAGGGGAAGAAGAAGAGAAAACTCCAGACTATTTAATTACCACAGACATTTTGTGGCTTCAGAGATGAGCACTGTATACACCTGAGTGTACACAATTAAGCTGTGAATTAGCCACAGTTTGACCTATACAATATTGGTAGCTGTCCTTACAGATTGGTTTCACTCCAGCCCAAATTCACAGCCTAAAAGGTTAAATATATAATACTCCATACTGTCGATAATCCATTTTTCTTGCTTTCAGCACTAGAAGAAGGTGAACATACAGCTAATTAAAATACATTTGTTGAAAAGGTCATGCAGTAAGCTGCAGTTCAGCTGAATAGAAGGATTACGATCCTATTCACCCGATCTGGTGACAAACGTACTGAAAATGGGGCCTGAGATACAATTAATCTGTTTTGCTGTCACAGAATGGGAAATGGCTCAAACGCAATGGTATTCAGGTTCTGAAAAAAAAAATCCCAATCCTTAGTGTTCCCAACATGCTCTGGTACAGTGGTAATAGGCTATGCCCATGCTTTTCACAAGGGATTTAAGGAGTCAGCTGCTTCAATTCTATTCAAATGCAGTTTGAGCATCTCATTCACGTTCCTGTAAAAATACCAGTTTACAGAAGTAATTTGTACAGTGCAGTCACATATTAGTGACTACTACCTCCTGGCAAATAACTAAGCAATTAAAATCTATGCTCAGTTTGGAACCATTGATCATCTCCTTTTTCCTGGGAGAAAACTTACAACAAATAAAGTTGTGTGTGCCTACATCTAAATGTTTCACTATGGAGTCTGATCTCAGTTCAGGAGCCTGATATTTGACTTCATTGAAGACGGGAAATGTTTTATGTTTAGATTTCACCAGCTGCCAGAGGAATCTAAAGGTACCTGCACAAATGCATAAAAAAAGGAAGTTGTGGACATTGCATTTTTCATGTTATTCACTGTTCTGAGTCAGACACCTCCATGACGCCATAGGCCTGAGAAGATTTTTATGCCACGGATAGTTGAACATTAAAGAGAAAAGGATTCCATTCATCAACCTCTCACATTATCCTGAAGAGGTTTGAAAAGCCATATAGCTGTTCTCGTTGTGATCATTATTTACCCTGGGGCTCTGTGTTGAAGTACCAGCTCCCCATACTAGTCAAATTTTAACACCAGGGCTTCTGCAGGAACTAAACAAGTTTAGCAGCTCGCAGAGGCTCTATGTGTGTGTGACCTATGGTGATGCTGTAAGACTGCATGACCCATGCATTCCTGAGTAGTCAACAGTGTGACAGGGAAAAAGATGCACTGTTATCATTTGTACTAGAGCAAAAACTTCTACCTGTGTAGGAATGCAGAACACCAGCAGAAACAATAAGGGAGTGAGAACACGGTACCTACTTGATTATATTCAGAGATATAATAGGCAGACAGCAAGCAGTTAACCACAGATACTGGGCTTGCTGAAAATTAAAGGCACCCCAAAGCAAAATCTATTTATAATTCTTCAGGTTGAATTGCGAGAGGTTTAAATTTATTATATCACTACCAAGACTGACAGAATATGGAGTGTCAGAACACCCAAAATAATTAATGAAAAGACAGATGGTCAATGACCAAGACTAAAAGTTAGGTTCAAAATAAAATGGACTAATAGCCAGATCCCACAGTGCTAAACTCTTAGCTGTTTTCTCCTGCTGAGATTCCAGATCTGTAATGCAACCTAAAAGGATGCGGGCATAGGTGATCTTGTACACCATTGTCATGCAGGGCTACGCCATGAAAAATTTCTTCCAGCTATCTCCAGCATTTGGAGAAGCCTTTGGAATGAGGAAAAATTGGCATGAGCTACAGCGCTTCTGTGCTGCAAGAGGGTAAACAGCAGATCTAGATCCAACACAGTACAGCAGAGACTCAGATAGCCATGGAATGCCTTGTGAAATTATTACACCCTGGTTGCATGACACACAGCATCATTTTCCCAGTTGACACTGCATCCAGCCTGGTCTCCAATGGCACCACAGAAATATGTCACACATGCATTCTCGTATGCAACACAGGCTCAGCACAGGCATGCTGAGCAGGAAGCTGCCTAGAACTAATTGACACATGCAGCTAATGGCAACAGTAAGTCCTAAATTCTGTGCCTCAGGCAGAAATCACCACCAGAACTCTCTCTTGAAGACTGACATCTGTACTCTTTCTTTCTTCCCAAGGCCTGAGAAGGATCTCAGTTCGTGATGTCAATTCCACTGCCGAGATAATTCTTACTACTTATTATTCTCCTTACACAAAGATAAAACCAGCAAGATGTAGGTGAGCTTGGGAAAGGATGTTAAGCAGCGCCTATATTGGAGGTGTGCGCCTGCATAGATGGTACAGGAACCAGGAAGAACAGGCAGATAAGACATATTTAAAGAGCAAATCTGAAGACAATGTAAACCCTATAACTTAAGGAAAGGTTGCTCACCTGTGAGAAGAGATGCCTAGATTTCAGGTCTATTTAATCCAACAACTATTTAAACCAACAAGGACTAAAGTGTAGCGTGTGTCATCCCAAGTGAGTCTCTGAACCAGTAGCCTATAGCATCATACAGAGTCTACTACAGTATCTCTGAACTTGTTCTGTGCACACTGGCACAGCATCAGAGGCATGTCTGTCCTTGCCCCAACACTGTCCTGGGCCTGAAGGTTAGAGGATTTGGGAGGGCCCTTCAGGCAAAGCGGATCTGCAGTGATCAGTTGAGCACTTGGCACATGAGCGCAGTAGCCACAAGCAATGGTTGTACACTAAGGGAAATAGCAGGCAAGTGCTCTCAGAGCTGTTCTGAAGGAGGACCCAGCTGGGCTGACCTCTCCAGGCAGCCCGATCTGGCTGCCCATGGCCTTGGAAGGCTGGTTAAGCTGACCCACAGATGACTCTTCAGAGGGAAAGTCTCCTCTGGGTTTGATCTCAGGCTGGGGACCGGCTGCTCAGCTCTTTCAAAACTGTGGGAAGTTGATAGGGATCAAATAGAGCCTTTAGGCATTTTCAGACTCAAATGAATAAAATAATTAACTAAATTAATTATAGCATAAAAGGAAAAATTCTGCAAGCAATGCACCTAAAAGCTGGTTTCTTTCTTGGATTATCCACTCTCTGACAGAATATGAGTTCTGAGTGGAGATTTCTGATGCCGCAGCTGGGATTTGTTATTCCCTCCTTCTCTCTCTCTCTCAGAGTTTTCAGTGTCTAATAAGGATTAAGCTTATGCTGCAGGTTTTCTCATAGTGGGCACCCTAATTAAAGTCTTACTCCTCTACACAGCTGTTTATTTTCATCAAACGTGTGGAATTTAATATATTTAATCCTGTCATTCCACTTTCAAATCTGGTTCAAACTAAATAATGAGTTCAAAATGTACTTGAAGACAATCTGTAGGTAAAATAAATGTATACTGGATGATCACATCAGTCTCACTTCCTTAAGAAACTAGGCAAAAACCAGCAGTACCTATGAAGCTTAGATACTTCCAGAGGAATATTGCAGCAAAGGGGAGTTTTCAAAGGTATCTTTTGGAATCAGATGCTCAAGTTTGATTAAGTCCCACCAGAAGATCTATTTCTGGGAGATTTTTCTTCATTAAAAACAAAACAAAACAAAACTAACAAGCACTCCAGAGGAAAGAACTCATTTGTTTTCTTACCGTGTTGAATAGAAATCCTCTTCTTTCGACCCACATGACCCTGCATAACGTTAGCTGTACTAATTGTAAACAAAAGTCACACTGTCAAAATAAAAGGGAGATGAATTAGCAACAATAGAGTTCATTAAATCTTGTTAATCTTTAAGAGGATGGGCGATGTAATTGGAAGAAAGGCTAAGAGCTATGTGGATAAAATATTTCAAGGGAATACATCTCACTTCAAATGACAAAATATAATTAAAAGTGAGCAGCTAAATCAATTGTCAAAAGCACAGTCACAGCTGTCTTTTTTTTTTTTTTTTCTTTAAATTTTAAATACAGTGATGTTCTTTTGGTAGCTTTCCCAGCCTGTCTGACCTACTGTGCTCTGCTTCGGTGTTACTTGCAGGTTCCACCAAGGCTGGTTCTCATTCCTCTGAGCGTGACTATACCCCCCATGTATTTTCCTCTCTTTTCTCCTTTGTATCCCACCCCAGGTACATAGCTACCAGGCCATCCTCATAACAACAGCTGCTGCAGCTTTCCTTTTTCTCACTGACCCCTAATTCCCTTCCTTAGCAAAGCTGATACTCATTTGACAGCCAACCACAAAATCTACTGTTTGCAAGTGACTCTCTCCTGCCTGTAAGACAGACATACAGGGACCTGCAGTCTTCTGCTTCAGTCCCTGAGAGATCTGTCTACGTCACATGTCTCAGCCTCCTCTTCTGGATTCTCTCTATTTTTACTCTCTGCCCACAGCTCTCGTCTCCTTCTCTGCAACTTACAGTCATAATATTTTATCAACTATCGGTTCTTATTCCCTTTCCTATTTGAGATGCCTGAACTTCTGCTACCAGTGCTTTTTTGAGGTTTGAATATCTTCTCTCTTCCGCTGGGCACAGTAGTCTTGTGGTTACGGTTCAGGTCCTCTCAGCCAGCGCAGTGCTCTGTTTCCTGGACAACCTCTGCTATCACTGCAGCGCCAGACTCGTCTATCAGCCCATACGTAAGGAAACCTGGGAAGTGTAAGCTTAACGCCACAACATCTGCACCCACAGCATACATTTGCCAAGAGGATTTTGCTTGTCTCCCTTTGCATTATTGCATGCTATCTCATCTCTCAGTTTAATGCTGCTTCTTCTGGTACTGCCTATCTCAGCTAGACAGTCAGCTCCTTGAATCACAAGCTTTTATGTATAAGCTATCTAAACAGCACACGTACACTCAAGGTGTCTCTTCCTTCAAACATAAGCACATATATTACTCTCACAGTCAACACAGGTGCTTTCCAGGGAGGACAGACAGGACTAAATAGCAGCATACAGTGATTTTCCCACCATATCATTACTTTCTAAGTGCTCACAGTCATACTCCTGAGGTCTGGATTGTAACCAGAGACTGGGTGCTTACGCACCTGCATCTGTCTGAATATACAAAGAGACCTGCGAGTGACTATTGCCCTGAAGACACCCCCAGCACTGACTGTCCTTGCCTGGACCCTCAGGGTTCCCCCCACCTTGCCCAGGTCCCAGGACACTATTTCAGCCCCCTGGGACCATCAGTCCCTTCCCCAGTGAGGCCACAGCTGGGCCAATCTCCAGCTCCCCACAGGCCTGCCCTGCCTCGCCATGGGACCCGTGAGCTGGGCCCCCCTGCAGGCCCATGCCTCAGCCTGGCCTTGGCCCTTCCCCATGACCCTGTGTAGCCATCCTGGGGCTGTGTCTGACCCTGATCCGCACCCACAGGCTGATGTCCTGGTCCAGCCTCTACCTCTCCCTAGGGATGTGCCCGCTGGCCAAGGTTGGGGTTGGCCCAGTGCCAGCCGGCTGCTCTGCTCTTGGCTAGGGTGGTGGGATGGGCTCTGGCTCTCCTGTGGAGAGCCTCTGTCCCCCACAGAACCCTGGCAGTTGTATCCTAGGGTCTGGAATTTTCTGCAAGCTTTCACAGAGAAAATATCAGGAATGATTGGATCTCTGCTGCAAGTGCTGCACCTGGGTCACCTCCATGCCTGTGCCTACACTGAAATTACCAAAATCAGTCAGATTTTCATATAATATACAGGGTTTTGGCACTTAGATTTGTGGAGGGCTTTTTATAGTGAACTGGTGCAAAAAAACCCAACCCACCCTACATCTTTTGGCATCTCCTATTTGCCTTGCTGTCAGGCTTACCATGCTCCGCCCTGGCCAATGCTGCACCTGCCTGATGCTCCTGAAATGTCAGATTCTCTCGTCCTCAAGCCAATATCGCACGACGCCTCCCAAACCATTCTATGATTCTATGTTCAGCTAGATGCTTAGTGTTGATTTCCCTGGCTGTAAATTATAATCACGGAGGAATCACTTGATAAGCAAGGCATTGTGAAACTGATATTCTATTAAAAACATCTGTTTCCACAGCTGTCAGCAAATGAGTTTTCTGTCAATTTTGCAGGAGTCTCCTATTACAACGCACCTCTAGGTCTACAGGAAACATTTGAAGTGTACCCTGCTGACCAGCAGCAGCAAAGAGATTATCTTTGCAAATAAACTAAATGTCAACTGTCCTCCCAGCATGCAGTTTCTGGGAGAAGCCTTATTTTTCACCCTACTGAGGAAATAAGCTTTTTATTCTCCTTCTCTTGGCTGGGAGTAACCAGCTCCCACCTAAGTGTTGGGAGCCAAGTGAGCATCTCAGTTCCTCAGGGTTCCAGAGCTGAGCACCAACCCACCCCTTTTGCATGCAAGTGGCATTGTTTCATCTCCTCTGCTTGCAAGGACCTGCTTGTGGTAAGGCTACAGCCTCAGCCCATGGTGTCGTGGTTGACATGTAGAGTAAGGCCCGTGACAGCACTTCTGTGAGCAGGATGCTGTGGTAAGCCCTTCATAAAGATGTACCTCTAGATTCTGCTTTGAGATTCAGTGCTGGAAATGAGTGGTAGAGATCCCCTAGGCATGGTCTTAGCACCTGCCTCCAACACAATCATCTGAATTAGCCCAGCAGGTCCTGAGAAGAAGGTGACATTGGTTAAAAAGTTATCATTCCATAGGACACACCAGAACAATCCCAGTGCCTCAAAAACTCTAAGGAGTTGAGACCAGTAGTGCACTGCTATGGTATCTTGGCTTCTTTCACTGAGTTTGGGGGCAGTTGTGGGCATAACTGGCTGTGAAATTATCTGGGATGGGGAAATGAAAGAGCATCATGAAAAAAGTAAAGCAAAAAGCCTACAGAATTTAAAACAGATATTTCAGTCATGGGTTTGTATGCTTGTATCCTGTCCCAGCCCCCTCTTACTTATTAGCGATAACTCCTCAGTAACAACTTCTGACTTTAGGAAAGGGGAGTTGTCTGATTATGTGCATGTAAAATGTCTAGCACTCTGTGCATGCCATATAAAAAATTCATTGCTCCTAATAACATGACAATACCATTCACAATTTTCACAATTGTCATTTTCATCCTAGCCAAATAGGCAGATAGAAGCATCATCTGTACTAAATGAAAAACACCATTAAGAAGAAAAGTATAAACAGACACCAAAAGAAGCAAAAGTATCCTTTCTAACTTACCTGAATCTCTGACCCATGGCCTGTAAGCCTGTTTCAGGTTCAGAAGTAGAGTGTAAAGTGGGTGGGAACAAAACCTTGCCTAAACATGCAGAGTTCAGGGGTCCCCAAAAGTTGCCAGTTCAATTTACAGGGGACAAGTGGTGTCCCAGCCAATGTAAAACCGTTAGTTCAGTGACACTTATACTGTCAGCTTAGGCCTTCTTCCAGATGAGGTACATATAATAGCAGCAACAAAGATTATTACTGCAGGTTTATTGCATAACTACCAGTGTATACAGTTGTTTAAATAACACTGCTTTGAACACAGAACTGCTTGCCCACTGTCACTGTATTTTAATATGCTTTCTTGCAGCATGAATAATGATTAATGAATTTCTAGGTGAATGGATTACAATATTGTGATTAAACGTAATACATTGTCTCTGCTGGTATCTCTGTATTAGGAAGGAATTAGGGTGATTCTTTAGTCTTAGTTTGTGCGAGGATTTCTAAAACATATTGTGGTAACTGCAGACGTGACCGTTTTGGAAAATTGGAAGAAATTTCTTTCAAATAAATCTTACCATTAAAACATGTAAGCAATTAATAGGGAAGAAACGACACCATTTTTTTAGAGTTTCTGAACTGTGACTTTTGGCATGGGTGCATTCTGTCTTTGGGGACTTAATACAGAATCTTTTCATTTACTTTTTTAAGTCATACCTTAGTGTATTAAACCAAACCCACATTATAACACCAGTTCAATGATGTACTTGGGTACCATGTATCTCCTCTACTGTCATATACATAAAGTTTTGTATAGGCTTATATTTCTCATGAGAGCCGGGAATTTACAATCATTTCCAGCACACTGAGAAAATACCTTGTTTTGAAAGGCTCATCATTAAGTCTGGCAACAAATCTAACTTAACTCAGTCACAATTAAAAATGAAACTATCTACTATAAATAATACATAAAGAATTCAATTCTTTTAAATACTTAATATCTTTATAAAGAGAAGAGTTTAATTTTGTCGGAACCCTTGAAGTTTTCTTTGCACCACTATTTCAATGAAAATATTGTAATTCACCCTATTTTCTGATTAGAAGCAAGTAAAAGAAACGTACACATCCTGATTTTTTAGTGTTTGTTTTTTTGTTTTCTTTCTGTCTGACTGTAAGAACATGAATGGCATTTTCCCCTTGGCTTTTTGTTTTGTTTGTGTTTTACTTTGGTGCACATAAGCCACACAAAAACAAAAGCCCAAATAACTATTCCAGCCCAAGGATACAGACTAAAGACTAACAGAGAAATTATTCTGTTTTCAAAAGATTTATATTTCAAAGGATGATGTGCTATGTACATCTGATGTACAGCTGATGGAGTACATTCTCCTTTCCTTAAATATTGCATTCTAATCTTGAGTCACAAAGGTACAACCCTTCTGCAAGATATTGACGAAAAACTCCACTAGATTGTTTGTGCCACCTTCAATTCCCTGAACAGTGGCCCTTTAATATTTTTTCTAATAGGACTCATAGATCCAGTCTGCAGCATACTAATGAGTCTAAGCCTACCAATTACATTTTGCTCTCCATTTCAGATTAAATGACTGTCTGTCTACGCACTCATGCAGCCCACCCCCTCCCCACACCACGGTGTCCTGGTTTTCAAAAATAGAAATAATAACAATAATAATGTACTGTATCTTTCCAGTTAGCTACAACTCTATATGCTTTGTTAGGCTAATGATAAAGAAAATGCCTGAATCTCAATGTTATGGTAGCTGCTTCATGAGGATAATCAACTTGCCATGCCTCCCTGATGCTTTGCACAGCAGAACAGAGAGATAGGCTTTAAGGAGTCAGAAACAGCAAAGTGTGTATAGAAACAAAAAATAACCCACAGATGAAACAGCAGAAGGAAGCTGATGGGTAAAAACAGCAGAACTGCTTGGAATTTTCCACTTCGTTCTTTTCCTCTGGAAAAGACTTTTTTTCTGTGAAGTGCCCTTCCCATTATTTTCCTTTTGAAGAAGGTCTCTACCAGTTTTCTGGTATCCTTTTTCCCCACAGCCCTGGTCCAGAAGATAGCCAGGATAACTGCTGTCTGTACTCCATTCACCTCAGCTGCCAGAAGAGCAGTGGTTGGGGGTCCTCAGCTTCCAGCAACACATGGGAAGATTGTTCTCTGTCTCACTACTTGCCTGCCAGATGTAGGTGGATACCCAACCGTGCTAAAACGTTACACCTTCTTTGAGCTCACACCCTGTACATCTGCAAAAGCAAGGAACTTGAAGCAGATCCACACCTCTCATGATTTGCCCTCCACCTCTGTGTGTCTGGCCTCCATCTTGGCCATCATCACTGTACTTGGTATTTTATTAGTTGTGCGAAAACCATGACTACACCAACATGGGACTTCGCAAATCATAATGTAGGCTTTGCTGTCAATAGAAAACTGCCCCCCATCCCAAATCTTAGCCTCTTGCGTTTTACAACTGATGGGGTATTAAAAGGAGAGTGAGGCTGAAACTATAGGCTGCTTTATGAGAGCCAAAGGTTGGGTTTATGTAGAGTGGCTGTAGGAAATGTTTGACAGAGACTTGTAGGAGATGGTTATAATATTCCAGAACTTGACATTCACATGCATCCAGGAGTAGCATGGTTAAGGGTTAGGGCAGGACTCCAAATAGACAAGTTGCATAAGATCAGAGAGAAGCTAAGGCCTCTCAGCATGCCTGTCTTCACACACACCAGTGCCTTCACACACCTCCAGTCCCTGATCTGCAGGAACTAGAAAGCATTCCAAGGGATGTTTCTCACAGCTCTTGCCATAGGTCATTGCCTAGTTCATTCCCTTCATAATGGAAGGATATTTTGTGCCAGGAGGCACATATTTAGTATTTAGTCCTATGGACCTGCAGCAGCCTGCATGACTTTGGAACTTTCAAGGATGCAGAGCAGTTTTGGGGGATTTGGTGCACTCATCTTGATAGAGGAGAGGGTGACTATTGCCCTCTATAGCCTCCCAGCCCCCACCTTACATGTGGTAGCAGGAAATTAGTTATAGGTTGGCAGCTTCAACATTGGCCTTGGATAGTTGAGCTCTGTGATGACATTTTGCTGTGTTGACCTTTTGCTGTGCAGGTGAGGACTGGGGGAACACAGTGAGCAAAGAAATATCCCCACTGCTTGGTGAGACTCCTTTCTATTGCTGTGCATAGCAGGATGACAGGGACAGGGACATCCTGGAAACTTTTCCTTGCCTCTAAGTATCGTAGCCTTGCATTGCCCCCATCTCAGCTGCAAACCCCCATTGACTGCTATTTAATGGATTTCTTCTGAGCATAACATGCATTTCCCTTCTGTCCTTTTTTCCTCTGTCTCATCCCAGGTAGACTCCGGCCCCATGCCAAACTCTTTCGCTTTGCTTTCAAAGCAAGAAGAAAACCACCTCTCTCCAGTCTGATATGTCATGCACAAAGAGGGATACCAAGAACAAGTTGCAGGCAAGGTGGATGTAGCAGCTCTCAGATTGTCTGAAATTGATGAAGGGGGATGGCTGACCTACACTGTAGAGCCATTCCATGATTGCTTAATGATGATGAGGAAAGGTAATAAACTTGCTGCCTAAACCATGTATTTCTCATCTTGTCCTGAACCTCTGAAACATTGAAAGACTGGAGGGGAAGGACGATTCTGTTTCTCAGCTCCCTTCCAAAGCTGACAATATATTCTCAAGGTCCTTGCTGGCTGTTGTACAAATATTCTGGCTGGGCAGAAAAGGCCAGGTACCCAATTTCATCTACATGTAATTCTCATATGGCCAGTCCATTTAGAGGGTTCCTGGGCCATCTTGTAGTATAGATTTGTGCAGTGACTCTGGTTACCTTCTCTGCACAGACTCCAGAATGAGAGCAGAATACACTCAGCATTCACACAGGAGGGTGCATGATTACCCTACAGAAATTAGCGGCAAAACTCCACATGTGGGAGCCATACTAAGTTCTAGAGAAATAACTGTTAGGTTACAAGCCACTAAATGAGTCCCACTGGTTTTGAATCAAGTACATACACTGTAAGAGAACCAAGTGAGTTAACTGACACTGGGGTTGTTAATTTTGGTAGGCACAACTGAAAAAAATCCCACCACAAAACATAAAAATTACAGGTATCCTGTCTGTTCCTTAGGACTTCAACCACATAAACCGCTGAACTGGCACAGGTACAGGAAGAAGCTGAAAGAACTGGAAGGGGAAGGCAAGGGATGGAGACTCAGTGGTTTACACTGGGAGTTTTCTAAGGCAGATAGGCAGCTTCTGGAAGAAGTCTCTGTTCGTCTAAGTGGAAGACCGCCTTAAACAGTTCTCCATCCATGCTGTTCGTCCTCCCCTCTCTTCAGGGCACCAAATGCTGAATCAAGCATTTTGTCACCTATGGAGAGGCAGCATCAGGAGGCCTTCAAATGAATGAGCAAAAGAAAAAGGGATTATTGGTTTTGAAAGTGATCAGTGGCAGACAGATCCTCACCTAACAGCCCTAATTTGGACTTGGACAACAACCTTGTTGAACAAGAGTCTTCAGGGCAGCTCTGTTTTGATTACAAGTGCAAAGAGACATCATAGCCAGTTGCAGCTTGTCTTTGACTTCAGTGGCATTAAGATTTCAGCCAGTGAGTCAGTTTAATTGACATTTACCACACTCAGATACATTTTACATTCCATTGCTCTCAAATATACTACTGTCAACTTCCAGTCAGGAATACAGCACTGGCTGCAGCCTCCAACATTGTAAACTCTACTGCAGAAACTACTCTCAGGTAAATATCATATTCAACTGCATCAACAACCTATCTGGAAAAAGAAGCATTTACCAAGAAAGGTTAATTGACAGTCAGAGGGACTGACTTATATGGAGAGGTGAGAAAACCTAAATATGCCTAGGCTGGCTAAGCACCACATACAAGTGGGAGCCACCCAGAAATACCAGAAACACCTGAACACTAAGCATGGAAAGGAGTTGATTAAAGTAGTATCACAGGTAAAAACAGGAGCAATAGTAGAATAATCTTTTCACAAATGATACATTCACAGCTAAATATAAAACCAAGCTTTGATAATGAAACTTGCTATATAGGAGAACAGTTTTTCACAGTAAACCGTTAAGCCCTGTCTCCTGAGACCTTAAACCTAGACTCAGGAAGTACCTTATAAGGCAGGGACAAACCTGCCACTGCCTCTAGTATGGAAAAGATGATTCAATATATCTTTTACTTCCATAATTTCTATAATTCTATGAGCTTTCATATTTTGAAAATAAAATTCCTTTCTGTTCATTGAATGCTGCCCCTTCCTGTTGCCTTGTGAAAGTAGAAGCCTCTCCCCAAAAAGTTTCAGCTGCCCTTTATTGCAGTCTTTTGTCACTGTCACATCAGCGTCTTCAGGCTATCTGCACCAGAAAAAAAAAATGTTTAGGAACCAAGATTAATAACAGGTTTATTGGAAGGGTTGAAAATACAATAGGATGCATGGGTTTTGGCCTCTAGCTGTTAATGCAGCATCTTACATATGTTGGCACTCTTTGCCTGTGGAAAACAGGAACACTTCTTCCACAACACACTGCTTTGAGAAGGCAAGTAATTGTTGACCAGTTGCTATTAATAAACAAAGAAACCCTGACTCAGGGTATAGCAGTACTTTCTGACAAGAACGTTTTTTCCACTTTATCTAACCTACCATATCTTTTTTTAGCCCTTCTGAAATACAGCGTGTCATTTTTAAAATGAATTAAGGTTGAAATTGAGTAGAACAGTAAAAGAAACTGTGGTAATGGCAAGAAATTCTTGATTAAAACAGGAATGATTGAAGCTAGATATACTATAAAAGCTTGCTATGAAAGAAAACTTCCCTGTCTGCAGCAAGTGACTTGCTTTCCCTTAGCACTTACTGTAAGCTGTAGTCTTGGAGAGAAATCAGAATTTCAACAGGACTCAATAGGGTCAGAAAGGCGACACAAAGGAGAGCTGGACAAACAACTGCGAATAAATATCCTGAATACTTTCTCCTGCCTCCTCTTGCCCCCACCGGTGACAACAAATCTTCATCCTACCTATTTACTTATTCCTGTGTATTAAGTACTAAGTAGTTAGTCTAAATTTCATGGAGTGAAATTCATTCGGGTGGGAAATGATTGCTCAGTTAAGAGCCAGGATGGGGAATGTTTTATTACACATCTTGCAAAAGGAAATGTGTTTGGATCATTAAGCCATTCTTTTTTCCTTGGATAAAATCAGATCAGAGGGCACTGGAGACATGACAGCAATGGGAGAAAAGATAGATGAACATATACACAGATAAGATGGATAGGCAGATATGACAGATGCTGATAACAGGGTTCTAATATATGGGGTAGAAGAGATCACGAAAACTACAGTCTTCCTTTGGCCAGATGCGGAAACTGTTTTCTGGAATGTTACATTTCGTGTTAAGAATTCTGTAAAAGCATTAAAGTGATCTGATGTATATGATTTATAATAACTATAAAGCAGCTACCAGCCTGTAAATGGAAAAATGGAAAGGCTCTGAGGAGCAGAAAATCATGGGACAACAGAAATAATTTGAAAAATAGTGTCCTCAAGTAATATAGACACTTTCTCACAGGTATCTCCAGAGAAGAAACTTCTTACTGAAATACACAGCAATCTTCTATCTAGTCCCTGTAACTGATTACATCATCTGCTATATTTAGAATACCTCCAGTGTAACCATGGAAACTGCTTTTGCTTAAACTCACATTATTCCATTCAACATTACTTGACACTATAGAAATACTTTCGGAAGCTCACAAAACAATTAATGTATCGCTGTTATTATGTGCCTATATATATAGCAATGTGTTTTTTGTCTTTTCTTGAAGTATGCATTATGCATACCCAGAGATGTCAGATTTCTGACAAAGACTACAAAGAGCCAGATGCATGGCAATGGAGTAAACACACAAGACTACAGGAGAATTCAGAGTGCATCCTCTGTACTTTGCTTTTAGCCCAGCTGCCTAAGGAAAGGACTCATGCTGTCACACTGCATGCACATGTCTGTGTGTCTGTCTCTCCTGCACAACTTCTAAACGCCGTTTCAACCAAATTTGACAGAGACAAAAAGAGGATGTTTTTTAATCTCCCACAAGGTTTGCAAAGATAACCAGCTATGCAGAAGGAAGACTACCAGTGATTCCACTGAAGGACTAATAAAGGCACCCCTTATAGACCTAGATGAATCCACAAGAAAGAGGTTGCGGGATTTCTGCAAGTCATGGAACTACTTATAGTAATGATAATAATATTAGAAACCCAATAAAAATTATACTTATGCATTGCATCACAAAACTGCAAAAATGCTTTATTTGTTTCTTTATAAAAATGCAGTTTTGCAGAAACATTAAGAAATCCCAAACAAGTATCATACCTTGAAACAAACACCAGAAAACCTAGAGGGAAATTCAGAAAAACACAAACAGAAGTCCCAGAATGAGCCTTCCAAAAAGGAGGCAAGGTGCTACAATGATTTCAATATGAAATTGCTTTAAATATCTGCAAGTCATTATTGGAAATTGAAAGGTAAAGCTAGTACTAGGAAAACAAAGTAGTTCAAGGTAAGTACAGATGCCCAGTTTTCACAGCACAGGAATGTTAGCATGAGGTCCCAGACATATCTGTGCTCTTCAACATATTTAGAACTGAGCTATAAATGGGAATGAGGTGACCACTTTGCAGGCTACAGGTGATTGTGAATAATTGCAGTAAGATCTAGTGATATTATGTGGCTGAGTGATAAAATGGCAAATGATATTCCGTGGTAATAAATATGAAGCAGAGTGTGTGTGTGAAAATAACCCAACCGGAGATGAGCTCTAACTTAACAATTATTACTCAGAAAGAGATACTGGATTTGTAGGCACCTCAGCACAATGACGAGTAAAAAAGGCAAATCAGATATTCAGAGTTATTGGAAAAGTTATCAGAGCAAAACAGAGAAGACCTTATGTCACTTACAAATTCAGGGCGCACACACATTTTTATGACTGTGTGCAATTTTAGTCAGAAGTGATGTGAGCGAACTGGCTAAGACGAAGAGGAAAAAGAAAACAGAGAGCCAGGCTATGGCAGCCTTTCAAGAAGAGAAGAATAGATGAGAATTCCTCAGCCTGGAAGAGAGTCAGCTGAGGGGTAGTAAGATTAAAGCCTAAAGAGACATGAAATGTATGGAGAAGATGAAGGGGGAGTGACCTCCTTCACGCTGGGAAAAGGATGAAACAGGAAGAAGGGAAATGGCCTTGACCCCAACTTCCACTTCATGTGAGAGTCCTGCCAGTGGCGTGTCTTTTACATCTGTCCCACGTCCTGTACCCTGTCTCTGAGTGATGCTAGCCAAGAATGCACCGCTGCATAAAGACACTGCAGGAAAGCAGAGGAATCATTACAGAAGCAGGGAAGAGAGGCTTCTAGTAACTACATATCTAAATGAGCAAAACACTCACCACATATGTTGGTTTTAATCCTTTAGAGCTTCATGGGTAGCATGCTGTCACTAGCAATATCCCAGTTCTGCAGCAGCATCATGGCAAGACCGGCTGGATAATTCAGCTGAGTGGCACAGCCCTTGCTTTGAAAAGACTACAGCATTTTCACCCCTTTTCTCAATAACAGCAACCAAAACTTGCTGTTGGCTACACCTACAATTACCAAGCTGTGTCATGGGACCAGACCTGTAGAACAAAACAAATGGTGCTGAAGATCTGACATCTTCGGTACATGGTTTGGGGAAGTGACAGTACTTCAGCTTAGTTCTAGTCAAGTACCATGTTCTGAAGGCAGCAGACCTCCTGCTGCCATCCCTCTGCTCCCAGGAGGGCCAACAGCCCTCCCAGCCCTGCTCCAGAGCTGTCCTGGCACCTCTCTTTGTGCAGCCAGGTTGTAAAACAGGTTGCTGAAATGATCTAAATTAAAAATAACAAAGCAGAACAATCTACACAAAATATTGCTCTGCTGCAAATGATGGCAACAACTTACCAGCTGCTGGATGGGTTTTGTCTGCACATCTTCTGTTGGAAAGCAGCCATGTGGATTTTCAATGCAGGGGCTGAGCAAAAGAGGACAAAATGAAATTATAGTGACGATCAGTTTCTCCAGCATCAGGATGTCACCAAAGCGCCCAGAAAGAGACACCTAAAAGTCAGTCCTGCAGTGGTGTGTTGGGCTCCCTTACACAGCATCGATCAGGGAGAGTCCTTTCTGAAGAGAGGACATCTGCAAACCTTTGGTGGTGGCATATCACCAGTTACCTTCTGCAAAAGCTTCCATATTGAACACACAAAATCTGTATTTCACGTTGAAACAAAATTATCACTCACATGTAGAAGATTGACTTTCAAACAAAATTACACTCTCAACATTTATGTTTTAGCAAACTTTTCCCAAGGCACCAATCCTTGCTCAGTCTTAAAGAGTCTCAAAGATGCTGAACATGCTGGCAGGGGGGATGGAACTAGATGATCTTTAAGGTCCTTTCCAACCCTAACCATTCTATGATTCTGTGATTGAAAAGTATCACCTTCCAAAATATTTTGCAAACGTTTCATGGTATGTCCACTGGTACCAGTGGAATTCTTTAACGGAAAGGTCAGATTGTTACCAACATCCAGAAACTAATTAGGAGGGAAAAGTACTTTTCAAAATGCAAATATTCCTTTTTATACTCCCAGAGAATTACAAATTGAATGACAACTTGATTTTCAACCCCCACCCCCTTCTGCAATGTTAAAAATGTGACCAAAAAATAATATATCTCACCAACCTGAAACCTTGTTTTACAAACACAAGTTTTAGCCTAAGGCAATAGTTTCGAACAGTCAAGTAGAAAATCCTGAAAATAGGGGCTGGAATGTCCTCTTGGAGTGGAGAGGCACCCTGAACTAATGCATTGTCTGTGTGTTGGTATTTTGTAACATCTTATTCCTTCTAATGGGGCAGAGATGATTTCACATTTACATTACATTAATTTGCTAAGCAAAGTCATTACACACCTCCAAGTCATTTACATCTCACTTTAATCCTTCAGTGTAACATAGACAGTTCCATAGTCCCACATAATATGAAGCAGCTGAATGGATTCCAATTTATCAAGAAACTATAAATTGCAAAATATCAAGCTGAAGCGGCAGTAACAAACCCAGTGATCACTGTCCCATACATTTTAGATTGTTATTTAAGGCCCCCTGGGAGATCAATGCTATATAACCTATTTCTCAGGATTCCTGTCAGCTATATGAACTCTTTGCAACTGCTTTCACTAATATATTATGACTTGTTTATGATACTGAAGAATAAGTGATGGGATCAGCATGGTCACAGTGGAATGGGAAATGATGTGGAAATTGTCTGGAAAAGGTATCATTTTTTTCCCTGTCTCTATATGCATATACTGAAGGACGATGCTATTACTAGCCTATCCCACAGGCATCCCATTTAGGTCCCTCAGACATTGTGTTTGAACCTAGATGTTCCCCCTTGGTGAAAAACACAGTATCTGGAATACTAACCGACTTCTAAATAATAAGCACAGAATCCAGACACAAGATTTAACTTTAAAATTAACTGCAGAAGTTACCGAGAAGATCTGTCAGCAAAACTTTGAACCTGTGGGTTTCCTTTCAGATTATGTAGCTGCCAGGCAAGCAATGCCCCACGTGACAGCATTTGATAGCACAGCTCATTTTGACCTCCATCATGCCTGTGTCTGCTCCCACTGATGCATACAGCTTACAGGAACCAGGAGACTGAATCCCTCCAGCAGACATTTCCTGCTCCAGCTGCTGCAGACTAGAGGATCCAACAGGTTCTTTTGGGGAAGTAACACATGAAGTTCTCAAAGGGCAGGGTATTTATAATTACACCTCCGTTACTTTCCCACTGCCTCAACCTGTACTTCTCAGTGAGTAAGCCTCATCAGCAAGGCACTGGAAAGGACAAGCAAAGGGCCAAGCCGGTTGACCTCCTTCCCTTCTGTGGGATCAGCTTCTGATAAGCAGGCTTGGAAAGCAGTTGTGGCTAAAAATGCTGGGGAGGGCAGCTCTGGTACTACTGCTGGCAGAATTTCATATCCCTTCTTTCTGATCCTTCTCAAAGCCAAGCTCCCTTGCTCTGTGTCCCAGTCTTACGTCATATGTGTTCATATCCTCATGTGCAACCTGCAGCGTTGTCGGCCCCTCAGGAGCACGACTGACATATCTCTGACAGCAAAGGGAATCATGTCTCTCAGAAGGCTGCTTTATGCAAGTTGTTTTCTGCATTATATCACAGATTTCCCGAAAGGCTCATGCTATCAGTACAATTACTCCCATTTTACAGAGGACATAACTGCTGCTGAGAGCTTACTGGTTTTCTCAGAGATCTCTCATGTGAATTATATTTTTAGCTCAGGAATACATTTAAGTAGATACTTAAGTCCCTTTGCATTGCTCCCTAGGACTGCACTATTAAAGAATTATTTTTAAGCCCACTTTAAATCCTGTTGACCAAAGTCCCTGCCTATATGGATTTCTGAGTAAGAAAACTCCACCAAATTGGAGTCTTGTGTATAACACGGATGACTAAAAAATAAAATGCTGTTCAGTATAGGCACCTAACAGAGCAAAGAAATATATCAAGGGCTTTCATACTTGGTGTCAGGTGCGATCAGATTCATTTTGGGTCTGCCCTCTGAGCAGAGAAAGTACCAGTAGACTGAAACTGTAACACAAAACAAGAGAAATAAACATGACAGTCTCATCTGATAATGATAATGCATTGGGTTTTCTGTTGCCTTCCTTTCCCACCTCAACAAAAAAGTGTATTTGTTTTCCATAAAGCATTAAAGAATAGGAAAGCCATTTGTCTAATAATGGAAAGTTTCATTTGCAGGTGTTTGCAATGCATTGGCATATCCTGCATCGTTCCTACAAGGTAGTGGGTTTTGCGATCAATATGGTCCTAACTGTGCTTCTGTGACAAGGTGCTTTAAAAGATTATGCTCTACCATCTTTTCCCATGCAACTCATCTGCTCCCTGTTTCTTCCCTCCCTGCACAATGATTTGCAGGACGCAGCCAGAATGAGATGTTTGTAAAGCCATCACCTTATTTCGTACAGACAGATACACAGATCTCTCATGGCAAAATATTGTACAGTGCATTGAAATAAAAGCCATAATGAGGGGAGTTAAATTATAGGATGTGTTGCAGCTGTAAAATAGAAATGATTAAAGCATCTCTCTTTTCCGTCATAAGACATGGTATGTATCTTCACAGTATTATAATTCAAATAACTATTGAATTATAGTAGTTAGCTTCAAGTTCTGATTCTTAATCTAGTTATCTGTGTTACACTTTTATAATGCTACATTAAAGGACAGTGTTGCTTTGACCTAGTGGAGAGAAACTAGCTTTTTGAACCTTTGCCCACGATTATATCTTGCTCAGAACACTTCATCATAGACATATGCACACACAGATGTGCATACACATATTGCCTAACTCAAGCTGTCAACAGAAGTGCCCTGCCTACCGATAAAACATGACCTTTTGAGGGTGAAATCTTGCAACTCTTTAATGGCATGCAGTCATGCACATTAATTTTAAGATACAGGGGTGCTGCAAATAGCAAACCGGTCACAAACCGAGATTTGGCAAAGCACTCGGGATTAAAAGTCAGAGGCTTAAAGACAAATCTGTCTGCAGTGCACAAAGGTGTGGAGAGCCTCAGCTTCATGGCCCAGTTAAACCAGAGCATTTCCAGCAGCACAGTCGCTGCTGCCATTGGGACTTGGTACTGGCTCAGCCTGGACCTACCAAATGCCCATCACCATTTTCTGCAGCAGGGAGATATTTCTTCTGCATGCTTATGCAGCACAGGCTGACAGTGCTCAGTGTACCTGAGCCAGCTCCGGCTGGGCTGGCTTGAGCACAAGAAACAGCCTAGATGAACTGTATGTTGTTCCTCTCCTGCTTTGCTAAGAAGCATGTGGTATTGATATAGGCTTCTCATCTAAGCAATAATTTACTTTCTCCTTCCTTAGCATATCAATTCAGATAGGATCAAAGTACTAGCTGACATGGCTGAAAACTAATCAGCTTATAATTTGCACAGGGTACCATGCTAGTATTGTACATCATTAATAAATATGACAAAAATCAGACAACTCTGCTTGCTGATCATTCATATTACATAGGAAATTGACTGAGAATGTCATTAAAAAAAATCTGTATTCACTCAGAATCGGGAGCACTTTTTCCCATTTTTCTTTTCGGGAGTTGTCCAAATCTTAAAAAATATAGCAGAAGTGTTGCTTTGATTTTGTAAAATGTCAGCTATCCCTAAGTGGCTTTTTTTCTAGATTATAGAAAGTATTGACAGGTTTTCTCATTTGCAACTCTAGGAAATTTCCACAAATCATTTTTTTTGTGTATGATTTTAAGTCAATAAATATCAGGCTATATGCAGAGGAAATGGGATGAAAAGTGAAGCAGCTGAAGAGTCATCAAGTGAATTGCTTCTTTTCAAAGATGTACTAAATTAGAAGAAAATTTTTGAGACACTGGAAATCACTCAAAAATCTTCGAAACAGCTCCATGTCCCTTCAACGGTAAAAATATTTTGCAAAATGCAATCTGAAGAGCTCATTCTTCTCCTCTGACTGTAGTTATGAGTGGTTTTGAAATATTTTAGTGAGGGGCAAAAGGCCCTCCTAGCAATCCTGTGAATTTTCTGATGAAAACAACCAGTGAATGAAAACCAACAGAAAATTTAGGATATTGTCAAAGTGCAACCCGAGGAGGTAACCAGGACGCTGGGTTTCTGCGACCACTGCGTGATGCCACCTGCCTTCTACCTTTGTGCTGCTGTCCCACTGCGGTGGTCGCCCACAGGCTGGTCTCGGGGGGAATCTCTCCTGCTTTTCATCAAGACTTTTGCCCCTCTGACACCAGCTGTGCTGCCAAGTCCTGTGCCAGACTATTCGCTTCCTCTGCAAAATCGTTTTCCCTTCAGCTGGTGGCCAGGCCTGTGTCGCTTCCTGCAGTACCTGGAGCTTTGTAGCGTATCTCTCCTGGCCAACTTGGTGTGATCAAAGGCAGCTGCCGTCTGACACCTTCAGCAGTTTCACTGCAGATGCAGGGATGCTTTTCATAGTCAAAGTGAAATCTGGGACTATCGGTGACCATGTCTTTCTCATTAAATTAGCAAATATCAGCAAGGGAAAAATAACTCAGAGAAATTATAGGGTTTTAAAAGTCTAATATCACACAATAAATTTTTGAAAAATATTTTGGCTTAGGAAAATCAATTAACAAAAAGAATAGGCTAAAATAATCTCTAAATTCAAGCATCATGGAACAGACTGAATACTTAATAATCTTAGGCCATGACCAATAATAATTGAGAATAATGCTTGTCTCAAGCATAATACTAAAGGATAGCAATGCCATTTTAGCTGGAAAAAGTGGAAGGAGAAAAGAGTTTGGTCTGCTTTGATATTTAGGATGCAGTCTTTGACTTTGTTAAGATAAAGTTGAAGGAATGAATTATTCATATAAATGTTGCCGTAGTAACAAGCCAGCAAATAAAATAATGAAAACAGCTCCTTGTTTTTAAGGGGGAAACTACAAATTTCAGCTTACTGGCTCTACAATTCAACACTTTGTACACTCTGAGGCAACTCTAACTTATGCCTACACCTGCATCAGACCTGCACGATCCAGATTCCCCCCATGTGGTCATTTTTAGTGTTCAGATGAGTGCAGGAGAAATTGCCTCAGTGAGCTCTATGCCACATGGGATGGGTGTTTGAGCATCCCCCAGAACCTAGACCTGCAATGAGGGGAGATTGCAGCTGGCTCAGTGAGACTGGGTTGCCTGAAAACAGGTGGTGGACAAGAAGGGAGCATCATAAGTCTGACAGCATGGGGGACAGCAAGATGCCAAGAGGGTTATCCCTGGGACATGGATCTCTGCCCCAGGTGCCCAGTCAGGGTGCACTGTGGGGTGAGGGAACAGGCAATGCCCGCTCTAGTCTGCTGTGGAGTGCTCACCCTGGCCAGGGGGAAACACCACTGGGAGCCAAATCATTAACCTCATAGAGAACTGTTGTGCTCAGGACACTCACTTGGGAAGGGGGACCCCAATATTTCAGAGAGGACAGGCCTAAATCAGAGCATTGGGAGGCTGTCTGGTGGTCTTGGATGTTCCTGCTTGCTTTCAGAGCCTTCCTTGACCTCGTTTGCCAAGGTACAAGCATGCACACAACCTCTCCTCACAGCTGCAGGTGCTTACACTCATACAAAACATTTTCTACTCCATGTTTAGTGTTTAAAATGGGGTTGTTGTTCAGTCGGGTAACAGCAATACAGCTGGTGACCAATGCATCACAGGGAATGCTCGCCAGTCAGCGTGGACAACCCATGGTGTGAGACCTGTTTTCCTGGAAGTTGTTGTAGTTTTCATCATATGTGCTTTGGCTTATTTTGCAAGTCTATTTCTATTCAGCTTTTTCTCGTGTCATTAAAAACCAGCTCAGCAACAGTATTTAGCTTTGTAAATAAACCTGAGGCTAGACTAGGAGCAATACCTGTTTATACCGCCAGAGAACCTGGCATATATTCTTTCATATTCTCTCCTTTTTTTTTCCCCTCCCGCTTTTTTCTGAAAATATTTCTTTACTTTAAGCAACTGTACAAAATATCAGAGAACACAGTGCAATGTGGTATCTTTGTAGCACATTACTTAATGTCCCAGGTGCAATCAATTGAGACAATCTCTAGCAGTGGAGAATTTAAATAAGGGTGACATTGATGTCAGGAAAAACTTAAATTCTTATGCTGCCTATAAAGTTTTATTTAAAAAAGTATATTTTTTGGCCAGAAAAGTTAATGTGGATAGGTGCTTTCAAACACAGCATCAGTGTCTGGTGTTTTTCCCTTCATTATCATCTAAGCTTGGCTTTACAGACTACCTTACATCAGATCATTTCAAAGGAACATCTGTTGGTTTCAAGGTTAAGCTTGCTGTTACGATAAAGTACAAAAATGTTAGCTCTCTCCAGAAATACCTTGGCCAAAGTCTACTTTATGCATGAATTATTGTCTTGGAATACTGCATGGAAACTAGAAGAAAAAATAAGCTAAATTACAAGGACATTTGTTTGGAGCAATCACTATTGTTTATGATAGCTTCAGACTGAGAACACTGAAAGACCATGTATTTACACTATTTTTGAGTCTGTGTTCATGTAACAGGGTTCTCATCCTGGCATTCACACTTCCCCAGTCAAAGTGCCAAAAGATCACTCCATGAGAATGACTGCGTATCGTTGGCCAATGCAAAGGGTAGTCAGGGCCGGATGAAGTGGGGCCATCCCCGTCAATGTCACATTGCTGGAAACCACCAGTGAGTTTGATTCACTCAGAGTAGACCACCCAAAATGGTGCTGATGGATTATCACAAACCCACTCCAGGGACAGAGCCTCAGCTGGAGCAAGACTGACTCAACAGATTGTAAGCACAAGTATTTTAGTTACATTTATGGTGGTTATTTTCATTCTGCTGAATTTAATAAACTAATATTAGACAGACTACTGACAATTTTCATCTTATCAATTTACCGTGCTTGTTATACATAAAACTGCCTTTTATTCCACCTAAGGTATTTATTAGATCAACTTGTGAGGGTAGCGATGCTTGGGAAGTAGCTGGCTACCTAGGCATTGCCACTGCGACATTTGTTTTTTGTGTCAATAGCCTGAACCCCCAGTCTCAGAGCGGGGCAGATTAATGTTTGTACCAGACAGCTCCACCAGGATCATGGGTTTCAAAAATTCTCCTTAGCAAATAGAAGTTTCATTAGAGGTTAGAAATATAAATTGGTGAAGTGACAGATTCTATGATATGATGGAAGCTCAATTATAAGTGGATAACATAATATAACAAGTGCAGATGAAATCCTATTAAGGTTTGAAAATCCAATATCTCATCTTCCTGACTTTTAATTGATCTTTACACATATTGTCATTGCAGTCAAATATTTGAAATGATTCCTGTACACATAAACAAATGTAAGCACATTAACTCTGTTAATAATTTTAACAAGTAATTTGTATTTCCCATTAGACTGTCTTACAATTTGCTTTACTATAATTAAAGATATCATCAGTGATAAGCTTTAATGTGTTATTTAAAGTCTGCCTGTTTATAAGATTTGCTTTTATCATTAACTGCAGGTTGATAAGATCCACACATACCCTCATTAAGAAATTAGATTTTATGTCTAAAGCAAATACGATGTTCAGGTAGGGAAGGACTGCTGTCATAAATCCTAAATATAGATCTTTATTCCTAAGAATGATCTGTGGTAAGCCAAGAAAGTTCATTACACCATGGCTTTCAGTGTGCTTTCCCAGAAAAGCAACACTTTTGCCAAACAACATGTCGCCAAAAAATTTCACACTCTGTGGTGTCTAGAGTACTAATGGGCAAGAGAAGTTCATTACATGGAGGTAGTTATGGAAAGATTCTGTGGAGCAAAGTCAGAGGTCACTTGGCTTTTGAGTGGGAGGAAAAGCCCTAAAAGATAGAAATCCTTTTGCTTGGGTTTCTCAAAGCCCAGAGTGACATGACTTTCAAACACCCAGCTAGAGAAACAAATGGGATACATGGGATATGGGATGCTGGTTAAATCCTTTGCAAGTACTTGACTGCTTATACCCTTCCAGTTCAGATACAAAACAGCCCTCCTTTATCCATGAGTAATACAAAGGGAATCAACAGACTACCCACCTCTGTCCCTGCTCTGTTTTGTGCAACTCTTATGTGCCTCGTAGCAGCAATGCTCCAAACTGACTTTTGAGATGATTTCTTTTACGTTACTTGCCTTCTGCTGGGTTAATGTTTGACTTTATGATCTTAAAGGTCTTTTCCAACCTAAACAACGCTATGATTCGAAGAGAAAAAGAATTAATATATATGTTTCCAGCTTGAGGTTTGAACTATTTGCTTGTGGCAAAAATGTGACTTTTGGGAGCCTTTCTTTAGATACACCAAACAATGTCACTTTGTAAACAAAACCAACTTTCAACACTAGGTATGACGCATCCATTGTTTTAGCTCAGTAAGTAGAATGTACGTTCAATTCATAATCAAACAGCTGAAATTACCCTGTAAGGCTGGAAAATTGACGAGTGGTTTAGCCTTTTTTTTTTTTTTTTCTTTTAGGTTATAAGCCTTTTAGACAGTGGTAAATAATGTCCTAGTGAATAAACTGACAGAGTAGGTGGAGGTGAAAGTAATTTTCCTTAGTTTATTTTTCACTTGTGGTTTGTTTGGAGAGTTTTTTTCCTCAATTTTATTTTAAGGGATGAAACATTTATTCCCCAGCCTCAACACCTGCTGCTTTACTGTTCTTATTTTTGTGTAGAGAGGAGATGATTTGGACCTTAATTAAAATTGGAATCACTTCTTACCACGGCATGATATTAAACATTTTTGCTAGCAAGAGCTAGCATGCAGTAAAAACTTTATCTTGCTATTATTTTGATGCTGCTTTCAAGATACCCCCAGGAGTTAAAAAAAGACTACAAAGACATCACTGGCAAGTAATAGATTGATGCTCTTCCTTTCTACATGGCATTCAGAACAGCAAAATCATTCACATCCTCCTTCCCCAAGATCTCAGCTACTCTTCCTCTGTAACTTTTTCCAAACTGTCGGGAGCAGATCAGATTCAAGCATAACATTAACTGAGAGCTGTTTAACTATTTATGCTGCTATAATTTTGTATTGATTTTATGTAAACTTTTAACCAAACACAGATTGCACTGCTTAAAGATGACTTTTGGGAGTTCCTAATAAATTGCCTTTCCGATCTTTAATGGAGCATTAGTAATTATCGGATACAAAGTGATTTAAAGTCACTTAGAAGCCACAGAACAGTAGTTTGATACAGTACATTTCTGTCTCACTAATAAGTTGTGTTATATGCACTTTATATCTGACAAAAAATACTAGAAAAAAATACTGATAATAATTTATCTTGATTATAAAATTCTATGTGATCATCACTGTATCGTATGTTGCGTAATAATATCATCATTAACTACTGTAGTGGTTTAAGCATTTCTACAGGAAAAAGAATTAGCACAAGTATGGCCAGATGCACAACAGAAGGTTGTGACAGAAACTTGCTCCTGTTTTCAGCAAAATCTAAGCCAAGGGAAAATAACCAGATCCAGAGCAGGTAAGAAACCGAATAAATAAAAACACACTCCTGCTTGCAGCGGTCAAAAATAGAATAGGTTGCCTACAGAAGGAGTAAAACAGAAAGAGATCCGATTATTCCAAAGCTAAGACAGAAATTGTGGTGATGACCAGATCTTTAGACCTTCCCTACAGCTGTGTGTTAACAGCCAAGGAAAACCAATGAACATGCATCACTGGATAACCAGAAGCTGCTATGGTGCAGAAAATGCATTGGAGTGGGACACATTAATGGCCTGACAGGTCCTCTGTCTTATCCATTTTGTTATCAGACCTGATAGCACCTCTGATACTTGCTTCAGATACGAAAGGCTTCAGTATTTTTTCCATAGTCCTACTGTTGGTGCCCTGGCACAGGTGGCTTAAGGAGACTGTGCAGTGACTCGAGGATGTAGTGGGCAGAGAATTCACTGCTCTGTGCTGCTATTTTATCTTTTGCTGCCAACAATCCCTGTATTTTCATCTGTCTGTACCTAAGGCCATGACTTTTTATTAGGCACCCCATAGCCATGAGCAAAGGCCCCATCACCTCAGAGCTGCACACAGGCCTAAGAGAAAGTGTTTCTTACCCCTTGTCCCCAGCATGTTAAGGATGCTTTTTGCAGTTCATCCCTCTGACCCTATCACAGCTCATTACATTCATAGCCCGCTCGCGACACTCACTGTCCTCTTTCGCCATTGCTCCTTTCTGCGCTTTTCATCCCCACATGCCCCTGAACCCCTCACCCATGTCCACTCAACTGCTCATCCCCCATGTCACAACCTCCCACACCTGCACCCAGCTCCCACCTATACATATTTCTCCATCCAGTATGTGAATCACCTCTTCAGTCTCCTTTCCCCACTAGCTGCTTCCACTTTGTCTATCTGGCTGTTACTGCCACTCAATTCTCTTTCATATTTCCACTATATCCACAGCAAGCACTGCCCAGGTCTGCAATAAATTTCAGCTAACCCATTTCTTATTCCTTCCATCAATCTACCCTGATGCCTTTTATCAGTTCCGTCCCTAAGGAATTGCTTGCCCTTTACCTGGCCCCTATAACACTGTTGGAGTAACTGTATTCCTATCAAGTCTACCCATCTATCTTCTGCATTTATGGTGCTCAGGTCATTACAGAGCGTAGGCACTGCTACCTTTCCCAAGAACACCAATTACCATTGGAGCCACTTCCTTAAAACTCAACCTGTTAATTAGATATTCTTACTGATCCCTTTCTCACTACCTCACATATACATTTAAATACCTTTACCAATCTATAAACGAAGGAATAAGCTTGCAGGATTTGTATTTGTAGGTCTTTTCTGCCAAGCACAACTGAACAGGCTGCCATAAGAAACATTGCTCCTCCCCTGCTTTGCAAATTGCCAGATACCCAGGCCTGGTGCACGATCCATAAAAATTGGTCCATTGACTCGAGTGGTCAATGAATAGGGTCTGCTGGCTTATTTCTTTGTTTGTTAGAACAGACAAGAGCAATACGATTAAGCAAGCATTCTTAAGATTTAGGAGAGAAATTTTTTTTAAGTGTTCATTTCATGATGTACCATAACTCATGGAGGTCATAGGCCTGACTGTAGAAATCACAAAGCCCACAAATATTCCATCCGGCACTTGCTGGTGGAAAGAAATGCAAACATTCACAGCCAGCAAGCAGCTAGCTTACCTCATCCATTACCTCACTCAGCCTATTCCCATGTGTACAGGAACTTTCTTAGGTAGATCTAAAATGAGACAGTGATGGATTATGGAAGGAACTGTTATATAACTTAGACGTTATCTCGGTTTCCACAACCCTAATCACAAAGTTCCAAATGCATTCAGTGACAAACCAATTTAAAAACAATTTGACTCCCAAGACAATCACAACAGGGAAAGACTTTAAATTGAACAGGTATTACAATGCAATTAGCACAATTAACCCTTTGTCACAGCAGCAAATCAAGTTTCCACCTCTTAGCATTTCTTTAAAATGTCTGCGATTGGAAAATTGACTTCCAGCAGGGAGGAGTTAACACTATGGCAATCTCTTCCTTACAGATTTTTAACAGTCACCAGGTGGCAAAATCTATTTATACACCATATGTTTGTAATAGGATCTCAATTTGTAAGATACAACATTAAATTTCTTGAATGAATATACTGAACAGAATAGCATGACAACTGGAGACGCAATAACATGATGAAACATATTAAAATCAGTGTTAATATAATAATCAGCTGTGTTTTGTTCCATATGGCAATTTATGTTAACAGTTAAACTAAAGCCCATCTGCTTCTTCAAAAGCCGAATGTAATAAAAGAAGAAAGGTCATGATCACGAACTTCTGCCTCCAAGTCACACTGCATGTACTTAATAATGAATGTATAGCTCACTGGTTTTCTATATGATGTGTGCCAAGCTAAAAGACAAGTTTTTTCTGCATGTAAAAAGCAGTGAGTTTGGAGAGAATCTCGGTCCTTATCTCCTAACTTATTAAAGAGCCTTGAGGAGCTGCACAGATGGCAGCAGAATGGTCAACAACAACGTAAAGAGCAGACCTAAATTTTTCTTGCATTGAAGATCCTGTCATCTCAGGGCACACCTGATCCTGCGTCTATGACAAGACAAATGGTATATTCCACACATCTAACAGGTGTGCTATGCTACCCTTCTGCTTGTACTGAAATGCGCTGACAGTACAGCAATGGAGAACATTTGTCTTTATCTTTATAACAACTGACAAGATGCATGATTACTGCTGTAAGGGTATCAGGGATAAAAAAAAAAAAAAAAAAGGCCCTATCCATGAGCCTAGTTATTAGTCACATGCTGAAATGCTGACCAGGTCTAGCAGAGCACGAATTATTTGTAAAATTGCCTTCAAAGAACATTATCTCCCACCCTGTTTCCAATAAACAGATCAAACAGATCTCACCTGCACCAGCTTTTCATATATTTTTGTGAGAATTTCTGGCAGTTTTGTAACTTAGCCAAGTTCAAACTATTAATGGCCATCTGAAATTCATCACATCTCTGGCTTTATTTCTTCAACCTTTGAGAAAAATCTAATTATTACTATCATGGATTTTTATCAACATCTCGGAAGAGTTGCAAACTGTGAATTTGTCCACTGTGAGAAAAATACATATACTGTGTTTGGTTTTGAAGGCAAACCTCTCCTGGGATACCTTTGATGGAAATATAATTATCAAGCCTCATATCAAACAGATGATCCTCACCTGGGCATCTACCTTACACCTTTTACTTCACTGAGATACTTAAACAAAGGGTCTAGGTCATCAGTTTTTTTGAACAAATAAGAAACAGCCTGTTGGGCGCTTCTTATGTCAGACCTTTAAATAGTTGAGTATTCCTGAACCACCCTCCCTAACGTGGATGGATTCTCCACTTGCTGCCTGGAAGTTAACCCAGAGCATAACCTTTGTAATTTCTATTAATACATTGATCTGTGAATATAATCCTGCCATTGATTAACACATGCATTGTCCTCTGCAACATGCAACAAATTCACTGTGTGAACAGCTCTAGGCGTCCCGTTTGGATCTAGGAGCTGAGATACAGAAGGTTAAAAGTTTGCGTAACCTGAGAGACCCCTGTCAGCTACACAAACAAAGAGGATTAGGAGAATAACTTATTCCTACCAATTATAACTTAAACTTCATGAATTGCCTCCCAGGGCACAGTAAAGGCAAATGCACATTTTTCCCTACCTACGAAAGCATAGTTTTAGCTAAACCTTTTCCACCCACAAGGAAATTACGTGTACTGCAGAGTGCGCTAGTACCCAGGCAGGAGATCCTCCTGTTCCTTCAAGGACGCGGATTAGGAAAAGATCAAAGGTCTCTCACAAGATCTCCCCTGAGACTGCCTCCCCCCCACCTGCCCCAAACAAGGCTATGTGCTCCTCGCTGAAGAAGGTCAGTATAAACCAACTCAGCTACCCTGACTATACAGCAGCAAACTGGACATAGGAGCACCAGCTGCTACTGTTCAAGGCAGAGCATGGATGTGACATTTGAGTTTCCAGCATGGTGAATGTTGTTGTCAAGGTGCTTTTCCCCAACAGATATTAGCAAAAGGAATAACTGGGAAAAAAAAAGAAATCTTTCTGTCTTTGAAAATCTCCAAGTCCCAGCACCACCCAGAGCCACACTCACATAATTTTAGAATAGAACCATAGAATTTTTTGGTTGAAAAGGACTTTTAAGGTCATTGAGTCCAAATGATTTTGCTTGCCTCCCTAGCAAGCCTTGTTTTTCTGTTGCCTCTTCTCTCTGTAAGCTTCTTGGCCAGGTATCTTGTCCTTATATCTGCTTGTAAAAGGTATCAGTAAATTGTTTAACCAGGCAAACATGCAACTAATAAATAATAATCAATTTGGAAGGTAGGTCTTTAGGCAGGTGGTAAAGAATAATTTCTACCATGTGTAGGTATTACCCCTGCTGTGGCTCCGTTCCCTGTTCACAATTCTGCACTGTTCTTTTTTATTTATGATAAAGTAAAACCAAAGTGAATTTAGAGGGAAATGATATCACTTCCATGCCATTAAAATTGAGATATAAACCACAGAAGCCAAGATATGCAAAGACACAACTGTCATTTTTCCTGACACCATGCAGTCTGACAGTGTCAGACTTAACTTTGAATTTCCTGGCTTTGGTGGGTTCTTGTTCTAACCCCGAGACATCATTTAAATGTAGTTTGTCGTTTCTGAATATAACTGTAAATCTTATATTATCAATAATAATAGGGTACCTTCTGCTCCTCAGGGGCAAACTCTCAAACAAATGGCTTGTGAATCAATAAATACGTTAGTGTGCTGCAGCTGAATTTATTTATTCATGAGATGCTTATCTCTCTGTAAATTCCTTAGGAAAAATCCTTAATCCTACCATACTAAATTGACTATTTATCAGTTTTAAATTGGACCTTATTAATTTTTTTCCATGCTGGAAAATGTCTCTCATGCAATATATCTTCGTACAGAATTAAATTTCTTTCTGTCTCCCTTTTCTCTCCCAGGCACTAAACCCAGTGGTTAAGAATGGTAAAGAACAGATGGCAACAAGCTCCCATATACAAATCTGCTGCCTCTGAGCATCCTGTAAGCTCTCTTTGCAATCTACTCACAGAAGTCTGTATGCCACGGCATAAGCACAGTCACATTTGGCTTCTCACTCATCGGTGACAGGCTGAGCTGTTTCTCCCTTTGTTTTATTGCCGGCTCATTGGCAGCTGCTGTAAGTAGAGATCAGCTCCATCACAAGCAAGCGCAATTATATTTATAGGGTACAAAGGTACTTACAAACCCTTAAGCATAAAATTGAATTCGATGCTAAGGTTGAGATTCAGGTTTTACCTACTGACAGTGGCAGGAGATGTCTTCCCAAGATCTAGGAACTAAGAAAACAATGTTCTGCTGTGGGCTCATTTGAATAATCTCACCACTCATTAAACACAGCTGCAAGGCAAGGAACGACAGAGTTCAAAGGCAAACCAGGGGAATATATTAGTAACAAAATTATTGTCAGAGCCTTTAGGTATGTTTCCCCAATATTCCTCAACTTAATGCCATCAATTACAATAGGAACAATTTTGTCATTTGCAAACACTTGAAAAGGTTAGAAGAACACTCTGCGCTGATAGCCTTAATGTCTATTTTTAGAAACACTGTTGCTAGAGAATTTCAAAATGTTATACATTTTGATTAAGGGCCAAAAGAGGGGTTTGGTTTGGGTGTTGGTGCCCTATTTCATTTTATGTGATTGGTGAGCTACAGAGCCCAGACAGCATGTTCTTTTCTAAAAATGGCTGTTGATGTGATTTAAAATATACTGCTTAATCCTAATATTTTCAAGAGGCTACAGACTTCAGGGGAAAAAAAACCAAAACAAAAACAGCACTCAGAGATTCACAGAAGGTTATGTTTTGCTTGTGTTTTTACATATTATTATCATCAAGCTAGTTCCCTGGCCAAATGGCATCCACTGGCTCATCAGAAATGCACCATTCTCCGCCTTTCTGGCAAACATTCCCTGATACACCTGTTAGGACAGGCAGCAAGCACAGCAAAGGGACAGTCTCTATGATTCAGTTTCTGTGGTCTGAGAGTGCCAAAATGCTTCAGGGCTACCAAAGCGTTGACGTCTCCAGTGCAACTTTCATCACTCTCTTTGCTAAATAAAATAAGCTTTCCAATATGGCTCAGGAGATTGGAAGAGTGTCTTTTTCCTTCTCTGCAAATCAGAACTGCTGCCATTCTTTAATATTTATCAACCCGAATCCAAGGGGAAATATTCAGCCTCTCATTTTCCAGAATACATGTTTTTCCTCACCCAAAAATGCTGCTGGATTCTATGAGGCAAAGAAACTCAAATGCATTTGATTTGGGAGAAGGGGGATATTACGACTGCTTGGAGGACTATGTGGCAAGTGGCCATTTTTCAGACCTGCTACTGTAATCAGAAGCAGACTGGAAGGTATTTTCCATGAAATACCTCTCTGGAGCTAAATCCAGGGACTGGGGCATTGTTTGTGAAAACACTGTCATTTTTAAAGAAAATGTACTTGTTTACACATCATAAAAAGTTTAATAGATACTCCTCCTTTAGGGAGAAGTGCAGACAGCCAGAGCTGGAGAAAGTTGTTTTACGAATCCTTCAAGTGCGAAGGAGCACCGAAAACGAGAAGACTGTAAGTGCTACTCACGGAGTCTGTCACTTTTAACTTTTGTAAAACCTGTAAAGGCAATGCTTCATGCGGAGGAGATATAAGTACTCCCAATTAGACCTTGGCTTACACAGCACTTAAGCAGCTTCTTATCTATCAGCCTGTGAGCAGCAACACTGAGTCCCAAAGGATGTGCTTACAGCTGAGCGTGGTCTTCAGCCTGGCCAGAGGAGAGGACCTGGCACAGTGACAGCGTGTGGTACCATGCCATGCCGTGCCCCTGACTCCCCTCCTCCTTTGGGCCAGGGAGCAAAGGGCCATTCCAGGCACCAGAGTTATTCTGCAGAGGTGATCAGCAGACACACAAATGAAGTTTGATCATATTCGCTGTTGATTTAAGTCTTGTTTTGGTCCTGCAGATGCTTTGCTTAACCCTGCAAAGTCATTCGCAGGCGAGTTGGCGGGAGAAAGTCCTTTATTAACAACAAGCTGACACCAGCTGCCTTTAGCCTTTCTGTGTGGGAACAAATGTCAGGAAAAAGAAGGAAGGAGAATACGCTGTTATTTTTTTTTCATGGGGAATTAAAAACACTAAAAGCCATGGGCTCATCTCACTGCACAATTTAATTAGACTATTTTTCAGTGGTTTGTTTAGTTCTCTTATTTATATTTAATGTGGCTGCAAACAGCAAGCAAGGAGTTTGTTTCACCAGCGTAATGATGCATTATGCTAGGACAAAACTCCTGAGACTTTGTGATCCTGGCATTTCTGGTCAGGTCAGCTCCTATTACTCAGTTTCTGGAGTCACATGTGAAGAATATTAACATTTGTTCTTCTAGCGAGGGGAGGAAGAGCACACCACCAGCACGCCAGTGGATGCGGTTGCTAGGCAGGAACCAGAGTCCTGCAGTGGGGTCAGGCTTGCTGCCTCCCTCCATGGTATCTGGTGTCATCACAAATTACTGCAGATGGATTGAAGGAAGCAGATCCATATTCTCTGGAAGGACAGAGCATAAAGAGCGGAAGGAAGAAATGCTGTCTTAAGAGCAAATTGTTGCCATTAATTGGCAACACATGTCCCAGGCTCATTCTGCTGGGAGGACAAACAGCACAAAAGGACAGAGAGCTGGTTGTGTGACAGCCCTGAGCATCTCAATACCCCCTTTGGCCACAGGGAGAAAGTATTGAAGCTGAAATATGCACCAAGCATTCAGGTTTCCAATAAAAGAGAACTGCAGGTGTTGGGATTTGGGAATCTTTGCCCTCGTCATCATTCATCCCTGGTAACCCAGTCTGCTGCCCTGGCGTTTATCTGAGCTCCAAGTTCTCCTCAGACACTGTGCTCAAGGGTAATAGTTTCCACTTTCCAAGATAGAGAAAGCAGAGTTGCCTGGGGCATCTGCCAATAGCACAGAAACGTGACAAGGGGAATTTACGTTTTGGTCTTCTGGAGCTTTTTTTTTTTTTTTTTTTTTTTTAAATCAAGTCCTGATAATCTAGTGGGTGAGCTACTGATTGATTTCGTTTTCTCAAGTTGGTTATATTTTGCAATTTCTAGAGCACACTTCTGGGAGTATCTATTACTAATGTTGGATTTCATTTAACAGGAATGGGTATTTTTAGCCAATTTTTTGAGGCTGTATAACAAAAAGGCAGGTTGACAATGCTGTGGCACATTTGTCAGGGTTCTAGAAAGTGAAAAGACCTTTGAGAGGTCTCAAATATTAACTTACACTTCTAACTAATGTAAGAGATACAGTTGGAATAAGATAATAAGAAAAAATTACTAACCACTTCTTATGCAGAAAAGTTTCAAAATCTTTGTCCCAAAAGGGTAATAACTCTCAGGGACAATTAATATTCCAATCAAGTCTTACATGCTATTCCAGTCATATCATACAGCATTTGTATAATGGATCTGACTCTGAAAGAATGTAGGCAATAAAATCAGGCGATCTAAAGCAGCTCAACATACACAGGGCTTTACATCCAAAGCTGATGTTGGCATACTATATATACTTAGCTGGAAAGAAGGAAAGTAACTGAAGTCTACTGATGGTCTCGTGCTTGGAGAGTTTTCTGCCATCTCTACATATCTGAAAAAGAACTATACTGGTTTTGAAATGAGTACATAAAAACAGAACGATGGAAAAATCCATAGAAGAAACTCAAGCTGAACCTGAACACTATTTTAAGCAGTGGGAAGCAAAAGTCTCTGCATGGAAAATGGGCAAAAATTCTTAAGAAGGCTGATGAGCATTTTGCTGGTGCTTAAGAGCAGACTATGTAAAACTGTCAGATGGAGTCAATGCAATACTTGCATAAAGTTATCATGACTTATTTCAAAAACTAGCAAAGCTACAAACAAATGTAAAGCTTATAATGTGTTCTGGGGTTAGCATACATGTTGCAAGCAATTGGTAAATGCTGGCCAAAGGTGTGCCTGGTGTGGGTGGTAGCCAAGGACACCGTAACCTGTGTTGGGACTTGTTTCCTGCACCATGTCCGTAAGGAAAAGTGTTGAAAACACAGCTTTGCCTCAGTAACAAAGAATAGAAAAGTGAAGGTCATTGACCATATGGAACTTTACCTTGTGATTAGACAGATCAGTCAAACCTAGGAAACTATACAACCCAACTGCTGGATATGAATGCCTCAGGATCACATGTACAGAGCTTCATTAGCATTGGCATTGCTTGTCTGGAGAGGACCATCCAGCAGAAAAGGAAGAAAATTAATTTAGACCCTAGGGATGTTTTAATACGAAAATGAAGAGAAAATTCTCAAGAGGTGCTCTGAAATTTCTTAGGACTCTGCCTAGGAATCTGAAGAGCAATCACAATTATTCATGCTTTTCTGTGTCCAGAGCTTCCAAGAAAACCTGTTATTAAAACCCTACCTTGACTTCAGTGTGTATAATCTGTTCCAAGTTCAGGGCAAAAGATTACCATTGCACAGAGCTCCTTAGCCCACGAGATTATATATGAATCGACATGGTAACAATGATAGTAAAGCCAAAGAAAAATTGCATGCACTGGAAATACAGACAGACTACACTTTGCATACAACGTTTGCATAAAAGGAGTGCTTCATTTCATGGCTTTCTAGTGGTTATGGAACAAGGCTATGTAACCTTTTAGCAACATCAGCAGTGCAGAGTGATATGTTTGGTTGGTTTATATTACGCAGCTGAAACGATGGAAGTCTAGAGATACAGTCTGCAGTAAGACAGGCTGGACTGTAGCCAGGACACTCAGCTAAGTGACACTACTGGAAGCTCATGAAAAGCAGTCTTGGGATCTTTAATGACTGCAGAGGAGCAAGCTAACTGCTTTGCAACTCATCTGAAAAACAGTTCATCATCACCATGGACACATTCAGTCCTACAGCTAAGTCACTGCTCAGCAGCTGGGAGCTCTGGGCTTAACTCCCTGCTCTGTCACATGCTTTCCATGCAGCAGTGGGGAAGTAAGTCCATTTCTCCATGACCCTGCTTCCCCCAAGACACACATGGCAGCAACCAGCTTCCATTTCCTCCAGCCCTTGCCTGCTTTGTCAAAGTGGACAGTGGGATGTGATATGATGTGTTTGGACATATCTATCCCAGTGTGGTCCTACCCTTGTTGGGGGCTGTTCCTGCTCTGGGAAACCACTTTCCGAGGCTGGGGTAATGTGGTGGGACTGAGCACCATGTCCTGTGCATGTGGGAACGCACATGGTAACAAGTGACATGTACCCCACAAAATAGCCACGGGGTGAGCTAAAGGAAAGCCCTGCTGGAAGCTGTAGCTCTGAACCAATGTCTAATTCTTGCAAGGAGGTCCCCATGTCAGGCACACCTTGGTAGACCAAAGCTTCTAGAGCCTAGAAGACCTAGGCTCCACAGCCATTGCTGAGGCTCAAAAGCAGGAGAGATGCCTTAGCACTATAATTCAAACATGTGAGGAAGAAATACCACCATGAAAGAGTGTGAGGCCAAGGCCAAAAATAAGTGACATTTGACAGGCTTGGCCCGGGAGCATGGGCAAGAGCAACAGTAGCCAGATGCTGGAACAAGGGCTTGTGAAGAACAAGTCAGAAATACTGAAGGACTTGCTGCTAGTCATATTAATCTGGAATTAAATAATGTTATGTTTTTCAAAGGAGGCATAATAAAATCCCCAGATACATTGCTATAAATCATCTAATTTTAACCCCCTAAAATATTCATAGTTCTAAAGTAGTCTGATATTTAATTCTAGAGATAGGGCATTCAAATATTTAATTTAATTAGCTATAGAATTATAGGCATTTAGTCTAAATCAAGAAAGACAGCTGTAGTTGTTGCCAAAGCATAATATATAAGACTTTAAGCTCATTCAGTCTAAAATTACCTAATCACAAACTGCCAGCAAGCTTTTGAAATAGGTACTACTATATGATCTGAGATATGGAAGAAAATACTTCAGAATCAATCATACTAAATAATAAATTCAGCAAAATGATGACAAGGAAATGTAAATAAACAGGCACTGTTAGGAAACTGAAAATGCAAAAGACAGTGGACCAGAAGGACCAAGAAGCTATTCCACACAAATTCTTTATCGGTGGAAATGGAGGCAACCAAACTGTTACATAAATCTGAATTGGTATGCTAAGATGATAGAGACAGAAAAGCGTAGATATCCTAGTTCTAATAATTAATATCATTAACATAAAGGAAAACTGATTGGGTTAATTCTGACAATCATTTGAAACCTTTGAATAAAGAAACTCTCAAAAGACAAGCATCTACAGAAACATACTCACAAGGTCAAATAGTAATAGTTGTTACAATAATATAATGAGTTAAATGAATAGTTATTTCTCAGTTACAATAAGAATATCTGACAGCTATATCAATACTTCTCTCAATTTATATGAGCAGATGAAATATTTAAGCTAGACATTGAACATGTTAATCTGTACCTTTTCATTTATGGAAAAGGGTCATTCTGAAACAAATTAGACAGACTGTGCAAAAAAAGGCAAGCTAGAGAAACCAAAAAGCCAGTTTAAAACCAAGCCTTACAGTTTTGAAAATAAACATATTAAATAATGGGAAGTGCATGTGTTCAAACAGCTTTATGTGACAAGTTGCCAAATGGAAACCCTTGAGGGGCACAAAGGAAGTGTCTTGGGATCCTGTTTCCTAGTGTGTGCCCACGTGTATGGATCTGAGCTGATAAGAGTGACGTCAGTCTTTAAAAGACCTATTAAAAATTGTCTGTTTGTTTTCCTTGTTCTGCTTGGAAGTCTCTGTTTTGGTGAGTATTCAAAGAAAAATAAGGCATAATATCAGAAAAAACCAGCAGTATTTGGGTACCAAGAGGAACAAGAGAACAAGTGGATGGACATTGGAGCAAGAGCTATTTCAGAAAACTGGACTTTGAGAGAAGAGCTGACTTCTGTGGGACAGCAATGATCTGTGGGCCAGGAAGTTGTAGACATATCTTCCTATACATTTGATACAGAAAGGCAGGCATCCCTGTGGTGTCCAGTGGAAAGCTCACTGAAGCCAATGGCTGTATTTCCAGATTCCCTCTCAAGTCAATGGAGTGAATAAGCACTCCAACGGTAACTTCATTTCATTCTAATGTAGGTGACTGGAAATAGGTCAGATTATTCACACTTTAAAAAACTGCTTATTTCATTCATGTGGATAAAAGAGATCTGGCTGATACAGTCTACACGGATTTCCAAAAGACATTCAGCAAGGTCATTCTACAAAGACTCCTAAAGTAACTAAACAGACATGGGATAAAAAGGAAGGTCGTTGCATGAATAAATAATTGATTAAACAATTGGAAGAAAGGCTAAGAGTAAATGGCCAATTTTCACAGTGGAGGGAGGTCACCAATGGAGTCCCACAGGGACTGTGCTGGGACTCATGCTGTTTAACATGTTCTTAAATGCTGAGAAACGGGGTGGGTGGTGAAGTGACAAAGTTTATTGAAAATACTGGGTTATTCAGGGAAGGAAAGTTGAAGACCAACAGTGGAAAACTCTGTAAGGACCTCTTAAAGCTGAATGACTTGACATCAGAACTCACTGTGGAGAAATGTACAGTGAGGAAAATGAGGAAAACCTTCTGATATCTAACCATGCAATTTTATCTGACCTTACCATTCAGTACCAGGCTTCTAATGGATATGTAGAGAATTCCTTGAAAATGTTGGCAAGGTGGGGAGTTATGGTTAAAAAAAAATAAAAAGCTACCATAAATATTAGGAAAAGAACACAGAACAAAACAGAAAACAACATTATGCTTTGAAAAACAATGAGTGAGGGAGGCACAGAATAGAAGACTATGAAATTGTGAAGGGCAGGGAGACACCAGCTGGGAACTACTTAGCTAGTCCCATATAAGAACAAGAAAGCACCAACTGGCTCTTGGGATTGGGGGGTGGGGGGTGGGGTGTGGCAGGGGTAGGTTCACCAAAAAACCCCAGAAACAATCAACAAAACCAAGGAAGTTGTTCTTCACACAGCTTATACTTCAGCTGCAGAGTTTCCTGTTTCAGATTTTTGAGGATTTACATAGAACTTTACACAGATTCATAAAACAACCAGTCCAATTAAAAGAAGTTGTTTGAGGGTAATTAAATGTAAAACAAATAAATAAAAAAATGCCCCAACCCCCCCAGTATATCGGTTTATGAAACCATTGACCTGCAACTTGTAGGATGCTTGGATAATGTTTCAGTATTACCATAGATGACCAACAGCTTTTCAAACTCATCCTTTGGCATCTGCTGTCAGCTATTGCCAGGGGTAAGGTACCTAGACTTTTGCTCAACCCAGTCTGGCTGCTCTTATATTATTTAATGTGAACACAGTGACAGTCTTGACAAACCTTTCTCTTTTGTGCCACAGTGATTTCCATGCTCAGCGCAAGAGTTATAAAAATACATCTCAAAGGTGAAATAAAAAACCTGAGTAATTTCAAAGAGGAACAAAATACGGAAGAGAACAAAATGAAACAAAAAGCCAAAGAAAAGTATTTGGAAGAACAAGCACACATGCTGCTGTAATGGTTACCAGATCTGCAAAACATGCGAGCTGAAAAACAGAGAGAAACTGAGAGTGACAATGCAATGAGTCCTTTAAAAGAAATAATAAGCTCAGACTGGGCTGCACAGAAACTAGTTCCCTTGACTACCGGAGACTTTCGGAATGGAAAAAACCCAGAGGTGACTGAGAGAATGAGCAAGTGAAGAAAGAGGGGAAAACAGAAACTCCAATTAAAATGCACCAAGAGAGTCTGAAAAAGATTCATGAGGACACCTCAGATGGTGTTATGCAAAAGACTGGGCAACAAGCAGATTTTATTGGGCCAACATGAATGCACAGACAGTAAAAATGGTCAGAAATCATTGCCACTGTGCAAAGTACCAGAGACAGAAGCACCGGGAGGCTATGACAATTTGTGATGCACCCAGCAGAGCTTGGCAGCAACTGGCAATTGATGTATTTGAACATGGAGGAAACCACCGCCCGCTGATAATTGATTATTACAGTTGTTCTTTTGAAACTAACAGAAGTAAGCAACACATTAGCCAGCACTCCAGTGAATCACACTGAGGTAATAGTCACCAAACACTGTATTTGTGATGAGCTCATTTGAGATAATGGGTCACCATACATGTTGGAGTAATTTTGAAGATTTGTAAAGTACTGGGGCTTCAAATGCAGCTGGTAGTTCTTATTAGTGATAGCTTAATGGGCTGGCCAACACAAATAGCTGAACAGATACTAATGCAGACAAGACCTTCCTTTAGGTTTACTGACAAGCTCTCACGGAATCAGATGTTTTACTGGCTGAGCCTAATAAGCTGAAAACTCTTCTCATAATACCCCTTCTATAGCCCAGAGCTGCAAATAAAAGCCAGATAGGCCAGAGGGGAGAAGGCAGCAGTAAACCCAGCATGATCATTCAAGAAACTACAACACAGTTCTAGGTAATAGAGATAATGATGTGGCTGGTGGCATCCTTTTGTGGGAACTGTACCTGTGGAAAAAATCCCTTCATCTGCAATACAGGTAGAAAATGGAGAAAACCAAATTTGATTCAATGGTAAAAGACAACTCTGGCCATGCAACTACTTTTCTCCCTGGATAAAAATCTGTTTAACGATGCTGAAACAGCATCTGAGAAAAATACCAGCTACAATCCCACCATGGCTTTAATGCCACTCACTGTGTAGAAGGGACATTACTCTGGCCTGAGCATCAAGTTATACTTGAACTTTATTATGCCGCTCAAAAGTTCATGCCCAAAGAGCTGACGTCCTAATGCTGTGATTACACAGAAACATGGGTAAGAGCGTCTCGAGCTTTATGTCGTTTTTATGCACCATTAGGTAACTGGTGCAACATCATTTACAGAAAGGCTCTTAAAATGACTCCAGGAGATTTTTTTCCTGCTCACTCGCTCTGCATGGGCGCCAAGTTCAGATGCTGAGAGCAAAGAGTGTTTTTGAATAGCCCAAATAAAAAAAGAGCCTGTTTAAGCCTACATGTGTGGAGTGTTTTATTTAAGTAAGTCATCCAAATAACACAAAATAAAGGTCAAATAAATAAAAATGAACGGTTACATCCAAATCAGAAGTTCACACCTGTGCTGTGGAATGGTTGGGGAAGTTTTCTACGGCTGAGCTGAGTCTCTTTCATCTCACAGGGTAAGAAGAAAGCCTCTGTGATACTGCAACCATGTCATGGATATTCACTTGTACAAATATTGCTCCAACTAAGAAGATAAATTAAGGCCAATTTGAATGTTAGGAAGTAATGTATTCAGGCAGGAGGTGATTACCATACTCCATGTAATGGTTTACTGGAAGAGTGAGTCCCTTCCCGTGCAGGAGTAGGTTTCTTTCCATGCCTGTAGCATTGTTTCTGGGAGCAATCTGGCTGATAAACCACTAGGTGTGTGAGCTGAATGGCACTTTTGAGCCCTGTCTTAGCTAAATCTCCACTGAACACAGCGGGAGCTTAGACACACAGGGCAGATGAAGAGACACCTACATGTAGCCACCTAAACTTAGGTGTTTTAAACCGAATGTCATGTACTGTGACTATTTCTTTTCTCTTTTGTGGCTGCCCTTATTCTCTTGCCCTCATTCAGCGTAGTTAATTGTAGTACATGTAAATTAGTAGAAGTTAACTCTTCTTCTTTCTTTGTTCATACAGTGTATCTCCAGTCCCCTTGCCTTCGTCTGACTGGAAAAGCTAGGGATATTTTCTTTTTTATGTTTTCCAGAATCTAACATAATGGGATCCAGAAACCAACTGTCTTTTTGGACTATATCACAATATAAATTTATATTCCTGATCCTAAGCTACTGGTTAAATATTAGATGCTATGCGATGTCAGAACAGTAGAACTTGGCTCTTCATGATGTGTGTACATAGAATTGCAGTGTGACAACTTCAGCTGGCAAATGACAGACTGGAGAATATGAAGCTGATCATACACATACATATATATATACACACAAACATGTGTATATATGTAAATGAAGCAATTGTGACTGTGTTTATCAAATTTCTGTTTCTCTTAATTATAAAGTAATCATCTGTATTTTACATAAACAATTGCAATCATATTAATTTTTTTGAAACAGTATGGTCAATTAATTTTAATTAACTGTAATAAGTTTTCCTGTTGTTTCTTTCTTTTCCTAATTACCTCTTGTTCTCCCAGCTTCCTTTGGACCTCCAGATCTTCTTTAGTTTTCTATTCGATTATTGATGAAACTTAACCCTGGTTAGTTTTCACATCTGACAAGATCATAACTTGATGTGTACTGTTATCCATTAAAAATCACTTAAGGCAATCTCTGTTACAATTGTAACATGATAAACCTGACAATAGACTGTTAGTTCAAAGGAACCCAGTAATTTAATTTATTTCCCATTCCTCAAAACATCTACAGTGACGTGAAAGAAATGTCAAGTTAAAAATAACAATTCGTGGGTCATGGTATCAACTGCGGTTTCATTACATTATGTCTGTGAGCAGACGAAAGCTGCTCTGGCATTCAGACTTTAGGTGAGCTGGCAAATGAAGAAAAGCTTAATCATCTATTCTGTTTTAAGACTATCAGTTATTCAAATACCTACAGAGTCTTCATTTTCCCCACATTCATAAAATGAGAACACAAGATGCTCTGCACAATGAGGGGCAGGCAAATGCTGGTAGGCTCTGCTTGCGGTCTGAGTCTGCAGGGTCTACATTCACCCTGAGCTTGTAGCTCGTGGCTAGCGTAGTGCTAAGGGTGGCTAGCCAGCCAGCTGGAGAAGCTGGGACATCAGCTCATTCTCAGTGTCGTGCTGGTGTGGCTTCCTGCATTTTGTATGGGAACCGTGTTGCACTTTGCAGACAAACCTTGCCCGTGCCTGCCTGCACTGTGCCTTAGCCATGGGAGAACTGCTGCATTTTTGAAAGAAAGGTCCCTTCTAAACACCTTGCTCTCTATGTTGAAAATCAGTTATTACAAAGCAGCTACCTTAACACTTAGAAAAATGAATATATAGCTAGAAATTGAAAGAGCGGGCAATCTATCAAAAAAACAGCAGAGGAAAGTACAGGTATCACCTTCCCCATGCTGTGCATTTATGGCAGTGGTATTGCAGTATCTAGGACTCCCAGAACCTGGTAAGCTCATGTTCTGCTCTGAGACACCTGTGTTAAGAAAGAAAGTGAAGTTTTATCCTTATTTCAGAACTACAGTGCTTTAAACTAACAAACTTTCAGTGTTGGCCTGACTTTTAGGGAATAAAAATTGCTTAGTCCTAACTGAGACAGAGAAAGCTGAACTCTAGCAGAAGAACTGATATTCCACGACATGCCTTGCTTCAAGCTATCTGAAGCAAAATGAAGCTTAAATACAAGAGTGACATAGGCACTTTAGAAATCCCTTTACAGAAAGGGACAGACATTCAGAGATATGGAGGGTTATAGGTGCCCGTTTCAGAATGCATCCACCTAATGTCACTGCCCAGCATTTGGGAAGAATGGATCTTGTGTGTAAGAATGACACAGGTAATAAAAATTTGAAACATTTGCAAGAAGAGAAAATCCATAGACAGAGAGCCATTTCACCAGGGTTGCTTTTTTTCCCTTGAAAGCATCATGTCTGCAGCTAGTGGTTGAGTGCATGCACAAATTAAGTTTACAGATTTCGTGAAGCAATTCATTCTGCTTGAATGTAATGGCAGTAATTTTTCATGTAAGTCAGGAAAATACAATCCATAAAGGAAAAATACTGCCATTATTATAAACTCTATTGTTCTTATTCAATCCAAATGTGAACTGAAGCTAAATAATTTACTGTGTAAATTTCATTTTTAATTTTATGCTATTCCAAAAGGAAAGAGAGTGAATGAGAGAGAGAGAGAGGGAAGCTTCAAAGCTTTAAATCCTTGTATCCTAATGTCTCAACAGTAAAATAATCTAAGAAGCGTGCTTCAGCAAAAATGATTGCTGAGATCTATAATAGGATTGTTATAACTCAATAGTGTTTTATAAATTTTTGATTCACTCCGAGTTTTTGACAGCTTGCCAAGTTCCAGTTTTTATCTGATCATCTTTGCATTAATAATACATTACAATAAGTTTCTCTGAAAAGTGGCCACTTTTTTCCCACTGAATACTTTACTTTTGCGAGCAAAATATTGACTTGGGTTATAATCCATTCCTGTTTGGCTTGATCATGCTTAGCATGAAACTAAAATATTTGCTGCTAGACAGCTGCCAATACAAATGTCATCATTGTTCTACTCTAACGAATTCCATCAGTTGCTAAATGATCTGCCTTGCAGGTTGCAGTATGTAATGGACTGAAGCCCAGAGCTTCAAAGACACCAGGATATGAATAGTTGTACTTACATAAGACTCCCGTTCCCCTGCTTCAGAAACACTTCCTCTCAGCAACAGCATTCATTTCCATAGAGTCAGCCTCTGAGTCACCTGTAGCTTGCTCACTGACTAGATTCAATCAAGGCAAAAATACTCAATGAAAGAAAAAATGTCAAAAATTATTTTAGCCACCTTCCCCCACATTCTTAGACATGAATGAAAATTGATTTTCAAGAAAAAAAAGCACAAACAAAAAAAACCCCACCCCAAATAGAAACCCACTAGAAAAAGGACTTATTTCTTATTAAATATTTCAGAAAAATATTTTCAGCTAGGTGCAATTCATGTATACTTACCTTCCTACATAATTATAATATTTATATACAGATTAATTATGCTTGATTGGTACCAGGAAACAGTCTGACAAATACTACTGTATAACCTCACTCAGCTAACTTACTTCCTGAAGGCTTAATATTAATTACCTCTTCCTTTGTGTTAGTATGATGTCTAGAAAGCCACATCAAGTTTCGGCATGTCAACCCCAGCCCCTGAGTTACCCCTCTGGGAAATGGAGCCAGAAGTCCTGCAGTTCTCTCCTTCTGCTTTCAAAGTTGACAGCACACCTCTCGGAAAAGTCCAAGACAAGCACTGGGCCAAAGGTCTACACTGTTGGCAAGAGATTACTTTGCCACATGGCCTGACCAGTGAAGACAAGCACGCACACCTCTAGTAACTCCATGATGCTGATGGATAGCATGTGCTTTTGGAACAGGGGAAAACTTGCCATATTCTCAATTACTCCTGTTGTTAATAAGGGTAGTGCGAGTGACCTTTCTCAAGACCCAAGATGAGGATACAGAGCGTGAGAACTTACCTGGAGAATATAAACATTAGAATCTGGCCTAAATGAAGTGGTGCTGAGGTCCATCTGTCTGAAAGGCAAAACAAGCATGCAGAAGTGACACAGCGAAAGAATGAATGCCAAACACCCTACCTGATCCTCACAGTGCCATTTTTCCTGCCGCAGATCTCATTCTGACAAGGTTAAATGCTCTGATGCTCTGGCACCATGTGTGCGTCTGCAATTGATATCATGTGGTGTTCAGTTCATGCCCAACTTAGATATCCAGAAAAAGTGAGGAAACAAAAACCAGGCACATGCAGGCACTGCAAACCAACAGTTTTTTTATGTCAAGGGATGCTTTAGAATTTCATAAAGTTGCTCCTGATGTCCAGCCATTATTTGTAATTAACTATTAGCTTCAGGGTGTTCTGTTCAAGAAAAAAAAAAAAGATAACATGAAAATATGGGTTTACATTTAAACACCATTACACATTACATATTATATTTATTGCTTAATATAGTAAATTTCTCCTCTTGCACAGGCAACAGGCAATTGCTCTGAGAAATACAATATTATGTGAACCGCTAAACTGTGCAGGCCCTTTAAAGCACTGCATACATCTATAGTATCCCAGTGGCAATAACAGTGCAAATTGTAACATAAAAATATGGCCTTTATGACAATCGTCTTCCTAGATCTGGTTATTACACAGGTGCTTTCAGAAATATGTTTTGTTTTTCCAAAATTTTAAATCCCTTTCAGAAAAGCATGTAAAATTTTGCTTCTGTAAACCATAGGGCTTATGTATGGCAGTCCTATGGTGCATGAGAGCACAGGACCCCAAGATTCAGTGTTTGTGATCTCAGAGAATAAACTCGTTTTATATAGTTTCATCTCACTTGGGGCCAACAAGGAAGACAAGAAGGTAAGTTTGCTGCAGCTGCTATCTCCTGCCTGGAAGTGGCTGTCAACCAGCCTGAAAGGAAAGGAAGATGCACCCCTCTCATAGCAAGACACAAAGAACTGAATATAATGGGAGCTCACTAAATCAAGATGGTAAAAAGTATCATTTGGAATTAAAACTGGAAACAGCTGGGCACTGACTTTCTTTGACATCTGTGATTAATCAATACATCTATGACTAATCAATTAATGGTTGATAACTGGTATATCTATTATGAAAGTCAAATAACAGAAACACAATTCAATTGAAAAAAATAAGTTTGCACATACACATCAGTGAAAAAAATTGCTCTGGAATTCTGCAAAACCAGCAGTCATTATTTTTAATATATGCTTTCCATTTGCTAGAGGTGGGCTTCCCAGTCCTCAGGTTGGGTGAAGGTGGCAGATGGATGGTGCTGCAGAGAATGCTGAACACGTGAATGACACATGTGACTGAGTTAAAAATTACCTTTTGTCTCACCAAATAATAAAAAGATAACCGTTTCAGATTCACTCACATCACTGTCCTTTTGCAAACCCACAACAGCAACTCCATCACTGATACAGTATATAATGCTCCATGTTCCAACACAGGCAAGCATAACTTATTTGGCAGCAAAAGAAGTCTGGAAGCAAGAAATGCCATCCTGATTTCCCTTCTGACAGCATAATTTGTATTCTTCAGATCTGAAAGAGCCACTGAATTCACTGAAAAAATGGATGGGAAAGAAAAATTAAAACTCTCTTGCTGTCATGTGCATACAAAATGAGAAATATCTACCCAATTCAATCAGGCACATGGAAAACAATGTTATTGTTTGTACAATAAAAATAAATAAGTAAATTCATTCAACCCTGGCCTTCCAAACTTGGATTTGTTATACTTTCTTCCAGTACAAAGGATTGTTTGGTTTGACTTTCTACTGAAACATCAAAAGATGGAGCTGATCAGTGTCCCTTTGTCTGTCAACTCTCTCCATGACTTGAGCTGAGCATGTGAAGAAAAATGACCAGAAATACCACCAGGCTGCAAAAATGCATCAAATATTAGCTGGAAATACACAAGCAGGAGTCACTAATAAGAACACCACCACTCGTAGTCACTACATCACTTTGCCAAAGGAGAAAGCTGTTTGCTGTTTTGAGGGTTGTTTTTATTTGCCCCTGTTGAAACAATCATTATTCTATTAATATACACTGGTCATATGTTATGGTTTAACCCCAGTGAGCAACTAAGCACCACACAGCGAGATGGGGGTGAGAATCAGATGAAAAAGGGTAAGAAAACTCATGGGTTGAGATAGGAAGACTTTAATAATTGAAAATAAATAAAATTACAATACTACCACTACTACTACTACTACTACTACTACTACTACTACTACTACTACTGATAATAATATTTAATGAAAATGACAACAACAAGAAAGATACAACTGCTCACCACCCCTGAACTCACATCCAGCCAGTCCATGAGCAGTTATCCTCTCCGGGACAACACCCTCCAGCTTCCTTACTAAGCATGACATCTTATGGCATGAAATACCCCTTTGGTCAGTTTGGGTCAGCTGTCCTGTCTGTGTGTCCTGACAGCTTCTTGTACAGAAGAACCTGCAAACACAGGTGTAGTATGAGAAAATGAAAAATTCTTTGGCTTAATGTAAACATTACTTGGCAACAACTAAAACATCAGTGTGTTATCAACATTCTTCTCAGCACAAATCAAAACCTCATACTAACTACCACAAAGAAAATTAACTCTATCCCAGCCAAAACCAGCACATCATGATGGTGGTTTGTTTATGTGATTTCCTAACACTATGATGTCTGTGAGGCTTTGTCCAAGCATCCTGACACCTCATTTTCTCTGACAGCAATCATCGCTACCACAAATGCCAGTGGAGGATGAAAGAAAGTGATATTCAGGGCATTTACAACCACATGTCATTGTTACAGTGATTGAAGGTCAAGCATCAGGAGTACACAGGGTTTTGTATAGCTGCAGCAACAATAACAGTGAGTGGCTGATGCCCAGGAAATTATCTTTTATTGTTTTCTTTTATGTTACACAGATCCTTGTGTTTTACTGTAAACTGACTCGACCTGTGGTGGGCTATGTGCCACCTGAAAATCAATATCATGGTCTTTTCCCTTTCTTTCTGTACCACAGGTCAAACAAAAGGAAGGTGCATTTTCTTTTTTCTTTTTTTTTTTTTTTTTCCCCAAGAGTTATCTGAATTGATCTAGTGAGTATCAGAGAAACTCAAAAGGAATCTGGTTCCATTAAGAGGAAAAGCATTCAGAAATACAATGAGTTTTTCATCTATTAACTGTGGAGCTGACTCATGAAATTGAGGATGTCGGAAAACCCAGGTACTTACCATGAGAATATCACAAGTTCTCTTTGGCCTGAGGCAGCATGGGTATTTCATTACATCAGTGCATCTCATGGCAGCAACGCTGCTGCCATGTCTCTCAAGATGATTCCTACTTGGCTGTAAATCACACCTCCTCCAACTTCTGACTCAGACAGCAACCCCTGAGCACACAAAAGCAACAGACAGAAACCAAAGCAGTTTTGAGCCACGTAAGTTTGTATTTTTAGTTGCAGAAATTGGACAATTGCTCAGTTTGTTTTCTAATTGAGCCAAACCATTTTGTCCTCTCCTAGTGCCAAGCCATTCACATGTAGGTTCTTGGTTTTCCATGTTCATAGAGTCTTGGGGAAAGAGGAGCATGTTAAATGCGTGGTCCCCACTTTTGATCAGAGGTGAAGCAGATAATACTCTAAAAAGCTGCAGAGGCCCTGTCCTTTTCTCGTCAGTATTTCTTGCTCAGCTTCTTTGTTCTCATAGTTTCCTGCCACTGGCACCATCATTTCCACTTAAATGGTGCTTTAACAGAGATATTCCCCGATCAGACAGCAACCCCTGAGCACACAAAAGCAACAGACAGAAACCAAAGCAGTTTTGAGCCACGTAAGTTTGTATTTTTAGTTGCAGAAATTGGACAATTGCTCAGTTTGTTTTCTAATTGAGCCAAACCATTTTGTCCTCTCCTAGTGCCAAGCCATTCACATGTAGGTTCTTGGTTTTCCATGTTCATAGAGTCTTGGGGAAAGAGGAGCATGTTAAATGCGTGGTCCCCACTTTTGATCAGAGGTGAAGCAGATAATACTCTAAAAAGCTGCAGAGGCCCTGTCCTTTTCTCGTCAGTATTTCTTGCTCAGCTTCTTTGTTCTCATAGTTTCCTGCCACTGGCACCATCATTTCCACTTAAATGGTGCTTTAACAGAGATATTCCCCGATGTCTGCCATTCTTCCTTGGACTAACATTTGCATGGCAGATGGTGCAAATGGCCCAGCAAATATTTACTGGATCAGTGTTAGAAAAGAAAAGAAAAGCAAAGCAAAACAAAGCAAAAACACCCCAGCTGCCAGACTGACGACTTTCTGGCACCATATCATGGGCCACCAGTCACCAGGATGGGGAAGACACCACAGGAAGATAATTGATGTTGAACTTGCTGGATTTTTCAGAGTATCTTTTGAGTCTTGTCACTTGGAGCATCCCCAGAGGGGAGGTACAAGGACTGGAACTTTTCCCCTTCCTTCTCAGAGTCTGCCTTTTTCTCATTGCTTAGGTGAAAAAGAAGTATTATGACAGATTAATGCACTCTTCTTTCAAATGAAACCCAGCCATACCTGAGGTCAGATTTCTATTAATTACAGAAAACAGATTTAGTTCCTTGCAAATGGAGTCTGCTGAAGCTCTCATTGCAAAGCATAGGATTAATATATTAAAGATTTACACAGTGATAGAAATAGAGAGAGGTGATCAATGTCAAGAATAACCTATTGCTGTTGGAGGCATTTACTTGCTGAGGCTTATCACAGGAAAAGCAGAGCAGTGAAGTACTTGCCCAATGAAGTTGTCTTTTAATTTCCACGTTCCTGTCAATCACTATTCCTCTACAGTGCCATTTCCTTGGTAGTTGAACTGACTGGATGCAAACATCTTTGATGGTGAAGGACAATGAAATGCCAGGGAGTCTTATGGAACAAAAGCCCTTTTCTCTACCACAGTGGTACTCTGTATTATATTTCATGGTGCAGAATCAGTGTGAATTCTATTACTATTCAAACTTAGGTTATTTTCTAACCAGGTTATATACCCCATAATTTAAAAAAACCCAGTCTTTCAAGTTTCCAGTGGGGGGCAAAAGGAGAACAGGAAAAATATAAGCCAAATTTTTTTGGGCCACCATTCTGAAGGGTAGTTCAACAGATGGCCAAAGCAGGATTTGTCTGGAATGGAACACAAGAGAAGAAGATGCAGCACATCTGAAATTCTTGTTTCAACTGGAAATCTATACCATCTGAAAATTAAATTACACATTTTCCACTGTTATATTTTTAATTGTAATTACAGTCTAAGAAATTTTTAATAATGTCTTTGAATATATGGTTTAAGGAGAACACGTTTTCCTTCTCTGATCAGTCCCTTAGGAATGATTCAATTTCTCTGTAAGGCTAAGAGCAGGAAAGATAGAGAATGGACACACAACGAATATCAGACAAGAGAAGAAAGAAAATTCAGTCTCCTGTAATTGTATTTCACCCATTTATCTTGCACTGTAAACTGTGAACTAAATGAGAATATGCTATGACCCGGAAAAGGGAAAAACAACACAGTCCTGATTAATCTAGTTCACCCAAAGTTCTCTCCTTGATCTCATGGCATTTTAGAAGACAGTGTTCATTAGCTGCCAAAGCTAAAAAAATGTCATCGTATCCTCAGTGCCAAACGAGAAGAAGAGACACTCTTCGCTGGAAACCCAAAGTGACTGCGAAATCCTTGCACAAAGGATTTAGAGGGTAGGACTGTTTTGGAGTGCTCTCTCCAAGAATGCTTTTAGGACTTTCAAATGAATCTTGATTTCCAAAACTCATACGTCCTAATGCAAAACCTGGGGACATCTGAATTTTCATCTGAACCCTGAGTAACCCAAAATAGCAGCATCAGATACGGGCACGCATAAACAGTGAAAAAGTTTAGCTACAGAAATTATTCCATAACCTACTGGATCCTCCTCTTCTACTAGGTAGATTCATATAGCCTAGGAAAAGAATGTATTCTTATACAGCGAAGGAAGTTCAGAAAACCATCAATGACAATGGTTTGTTTAAAGGCACAGATTCACAGGCTGGCGTGATGAATGAAGAGAAGATGGATCAGGGTATTCCAAGTGCTTGAAGGTTCTGACCAGCCAAAAGGAAAAAAAAATTAAAAAATAGGAAAAATGGCAAAAAGCACTTGGCTTTGAACCTCATGCCTGCCTACCTGCTTATTAAAAGAGCTGGTCACTTGGTTCTGGAGGTTGAGGGGTTCTTATTTTGCACACCAGTAATCCTTCAGATAATCTCAATTTGGCTGAGTTTTTTGCTGAACTTCAGCAAACATATGAAGCTAAAAAATGGTATAACTTACCCAACCAGCCTGTACTGATTTCTATAAAAGGAAAGAAACAAATACATCAGTGCCTAAGTAATTTGTCAATGTTTTAATCTTCTTCCAGTTGCACAGCAAAGAGACTCTTTCTGCTATCATTTCTACCATTTCCTCTCAGTGATTCCTAAGCAGAGGCTAATCTCTCTGAAGCACCTGCAAACTGCCACCTTCTTAAGCCAAAAATATCTACCAAAGGATATTGGATATTGAATTTCATTGGCTCAGGGTACAATATCACCAGGTCTTTATTTTAACTCACTGCTTTTATGTGGTAAACAGAAGAGGTTAAACAAGAACAGGGAAGATCCAATTTTTGTGCCCAGTTTCCTTGCCTTTTTAGACAGAGGTTGTTTATAACTACACGTTACTATAAACAGACATGCTACAGAGAAGGTTGCAGAGTGTAATATGCAGGCAAATGGTCCAGAAGTTAAAATATAATTAATTCGTGAGGTTTAGATTTTGTAAGCAAATCTCTCCATTATATCATTAAGGAAGAAGCCATGAAGTCAATGACCACCTCCTCAGCTGGAGGGACTTGGCAAAGCTGCACTGAAACCCAGGGAAAGGTAGCTTGGGGAAGGGTTCACCCCCTCTTCTGTGCTTACTTTTAGTTTCTCTGTACATAGGAATTTCTATATGTATCCCTATATATGGAGGTCTGCACATCAGATATATCTCATGCATATGTACCTAAATTCCCACCCATATAAATACTACAAGAAAGGCTACTCACAGCTTCTGTACCTGAGTGACACCTGTCACTCTTGTGTCTTGCAGAGACAGCTCTGTGTTTTCACAGAGCTTACTGCACTGTCAAAGGGGTCGAATTTTTCTGTGGGGGATTGCTACCTCAAATTGCACTGTTTCTTGAAATTTTCAGCCACAACATGCACCAAATAAGATGTGGGAAGAAGGTTTTTTCCCCATCTTGAAAAAAAGTTTCTCTTGAAAGGAGGAAAAAGAAAGCAATTTAAATGAATGTTAACACAAGGATAAGTGGAAATGTTGCAGGTCCCTACTTATAAAAGGGAGTCAGCTCCCCCTGCTCTTCCTAGGGTACTGTAAAGATTCATTAAAGTTTGTAATGTGTTCAGATATACTGAGAAGAACTGCAGAACAGTCAAGTAGGAAATGAATAATTCTGTCTTTAGAGCTATGCCTGAGCAGTGTGCAGTAAATAAGGCCTGGGGCCAAACGCCAAGCAATGAGGATAAAAGAACATATTGAATAGCTGCTCATTAAGTGAGCGACTTCCATCCTGTGCCCTGCTGAAGCAGGTGTCCTGGGGAAAAGTAATGGTATGCAACCTTGTAATTAAAACTGTATCATAATGCATATTCACTAGGAGGCAAAATTAAGGATGCCCTGAGAAATTCAGTCTGACATTACCTAACTTTTGAATACTGGACTTTGCAACTTTTATAGTTTTTACATATATATATATATATATATATATATATATTTACTATTTTTTTCCCCTCCCTCTGTATTTCAAGAGGTGGAGACACAGGACATCATAGCAAAATACTGTCTTTCTAGTCACACAAGAATACACACCCAAACAAGAATAAGAATGACTTCAGATCAATGGAGTGAAACTAAAGCCACTGTATGTGTCTAAAGAGCCCAGAGCTGTGCTGAAAGGAGAGGGGTAGGACTGAAAATCTGTAAGTGAGGTAAAATCATAGAATCGTTTATGTTGGAAAGGACATTTAAGATCATCAAGTCCAACCTAGCACTGCCAAGTCCACCACTAAACCATGTCCCTGAGTACCACATCTACATGTCTTTTGAATAACTCCAGGGATGGTGACTCCACCACTTCCCTGGGCAGTCCGTTCCAGTGCTTAACAACCCTTTCAGGGAAGAAATATTTCCTAATATTCAGCCAGGTTGGTCTTCTTCCCCACCAGCTCATCTTTCAGCACATGGGGACAGCCTGCTCCTGCGCCTTTAAGATTTCCTTCTCGAAGAATGACCAGCCTTCCTGGACTCCTTTGCCCTTCAGGACTGCCTCCCAAGGGTCTCTGTCTACCAGGCTCCTAAACAGGCCAAAGCTTACCTTCCAGAAGACCAAGGTAGCAGGTCTGCTGACCTCTTACTTCTTCAAGAATCAAACCCTATCATTTTGTGAACTCTGTGCCCAAGACAGACTCCAACTATCACATCACCCACCAGTTCTTCTCTGTTCACAAGCAACAGGTCCAGCGGGCACCTTCCCTAGTTGGCTCACTCACCAGCTGGGTCAGGAAGTTGTCTTCCACACACTCCTGGAACCTCTGAGACTGTCTCCTCTCTGCTGTATTGTATTTCCAGGTAAGTTCAAGTCCCCCATGAGAAAATGGGCTAGTGATTGTGAGATTTCTCCCAGTTGCTTATAGAATACCTTGTCTGCCTCTTCACCCTCATTGGGTGGTCTATAACAGAGTCCCACCATGATACCTGTCCTGCTGGCCTTCCTCCTGATTCTCACCCATAAACACTCAACCCTTTTGTCACCAACATTAAGCTCTAGACAATCAAAACTCTCCCTAACACACAGGGCTACCCCACCGCCCCTCCTTCCTTGCCTGCCCCTTCTGAAGACTTCTGCAGCACTCCACTTATGTGGGTCATCCCACCACTTTTCTGTGACGGCAGTTTTATCACAGTGTTCTAGCTGCACAGTGGCTTCCAACTTTTCCCATTTGTTGCCCATGCTCTGTGATTTGGTGTAGATGCACTTCAGTTGGGCTACTGATCCCACCACCTTTTTGGGGGGAGAAGCCCCTGTTCCTATGTGACCATTCTCAGGCACTTCTTTGGTGTCCAACGCATCAACAACCCTTACGTCTTTGCTGCCACATGGATCTCCATCTCCTGCCTCCACTGAGATGGCAGTCTGAAGAACCTTGCTACCACACTGTCCCTCAAATATTGGCATGCTGCCCCCAGGCTTATCACTAGTGAGCTTGCTTTTATCCCTTTCCCCCCTCAAATCTAGTTTAAAGCTCTTTCAGTGATCCCTGCCAGCTCCTGTGCAAAGACCCTTTTCCGTCTGAGAAAAACGAACCCCGTCTGTTGCCAGCTGGTGTCACGTAGACCAACCCTCAAAATTCTGCCAGTAACACCAGGCTCAGAGCCAGATATTGATCTGCCGGCTCTTCCAGTTTCTTCCCTCATCATTCCTGCAACTGGAAGGATAGAGGAGAACACTACTTGTGCTCCTGATCCCTTAACCAGTCATCCCAAAGCCCTGAAGTCTGTCTTGATTGCCCTTGGACTTCTTGTTGCAACTTTCTCGTAGCCTACCTGAAAAGTCAATAATGGGTAATAACCTGAGGGCTGTACCAGGGTAGGAAGCTTTCTCTTCACATCTTTAACCCAGGCCTAAGGAGGCAGCAGACTGCACTAAGAAGTGGGTCCAGTCTGCATATTGGGCTTTCTGTTCCCTTCAAAAGAGAGTCTCCTATGACAATGACCAGTCTTTTCTTCTTTACAGAAGCAGTTTTAACACAGGGAGTAGGCTGACAACCTCTGTGACACCTCCAAGCTAGAGGTGTCATTCATCCTCATTATTGTTTGCTTTCACTTGCAGAGCCTTGTACCAGAGAGAGGATAGGGAATCCTCTGCAAAAAAAGAAAGTCTGAGGGCCAGGGATCATCAGCCTCTGGCCTGTATATAATAGGCACTGATGCACATCAGGGTTAGATCTTGGTATATACCTTGTCTTGCCCCACTGGCAATCTGGTTGTTTCATTACAAACTTTAGCTAGCAAATCTTCTATTGAATACAATCTGTATTCTTTCACTACATCCTACTCATTCCAGGCTTTTCTTTCTATCTTGTTCTTTCTTTCTTTTAATCATGTTCCTACTTGACTTATCCCAAAGAAATTTTAAATATTTTTCCATGTTTATGCTCTGTTTTTAAGCTATTGCAGCAACTTTTCTCATTATTTACCCTAGGGGAGCTTGCTTGTTATCAGCACTATTTATCCTTGATTTATAGCCTCTCTATATCTATGCATATCTAGAAGTATGAAAATGATTGAAAATGACTGTAGAAATATATTTATATTAACATATGCGTGCATGTGTGCATATCCACACACATCTTTTACACATACATAAACTGGATATTAAAAGAATGTTAATGTCACAGAGACAAGGGCATAGCAGTAAACAACTCCATGAAGTTGTTTGAATTTGAATCACAAAAATTCTTCCCCTTTCTGTGTCTTGCTTTTTCAGTGAAACTATTTTTGCTTTTAATGAAATGAAAGTGTATTCCTCTGTTGACCTCCAGATGTTCTGGCTGAGCAAAGGATGTCCCGGTACCTCTGTCCCCATGCACAGCTGGGAATGAAAACCCCAGCCAGGAGTGTACGCTGGCCATGCTGGAAGGGAGGGGACCCGACAACCACCCTGCAAGTATGAGGATCAAGGAAATCTGGTTTTAACCAAAGACTAAATTCGGTATCCTCAGCCTTCAACCTATGGGCCCCTGCTCTGTTTCCTGCACGTCAGACTTTGCAGACAAAACTATTTACCTTCTTATGAATTTCTGTTCATGGGATTTGTCTGGGTGCTCAACTTAAAACCAACCAACCAACCAACACCTGCTTGTGGTTTGTGTTCCGCCCCCCTCCCCCCAAAGTGTCAAACTGGGAACTCTCTGTATTTCAATAGGAGAAATCTACTCAGAGATTCTGTAACTCATTCAGAGAAAACATCATTCTAGCAACTTTCTGTCAGGGCATAAGGTCTAATTTTTCTTGAACTGTCCCCAACACACACTGGGCTTTCATCTGATCCTACTTTTCTCAGCTCTAGCCCCAGCTAAGAACCCCTTGGCTTTCAGTCCCAGTTTCTAGACTGACACATCATTCTTCAGTAATATATTTTTAATATACACCACATATTTTATAGATTACCTGTTACAGAAATATTTTCAATCATTGCTTTTTAAATACAATTTTTCCACCTACTTATTTAAAAAGCAAGAGGTGTTTTAATACTCCAAATGTACTTTTGTGTACAATAATTCAATAAATTTGACTTCTAATGTCTAATTTTGGTGTTCATTCAGCTCTTTTGAAAGTCCCCCTTTTCCTAAGAAAAAATTGCTTCAAGAGCTTTTGACTTTCAACCTCTGAAACAGGTATTGTTTCTAACAAAATATTGCACACACTGAGTCTTAGGGCGAGCACTGTGCGAAGGTAAAATCCTGTGAGTTGGAAGAAAGGAGGAAGGAAAGAAGCCTGCTTTTTTTGCCTTCAGACAGGTATTTATGAACAGCAGAACTAACGAAGATGAGTTTCCAATGTGTTTGTGTCTCGTGCCTGGTCTGCCCACTGGCTAACAAAGCGCTGGCTGCGAGCAAAGCCTTCTCTGCAGCGGGGAGGGTCACGCGTGCATGGCGTGCTGCGAGGGCATCTCACACAGATTTGCCTTCCCTTTGGTGTGAGACACTCCAGAAATCCTGGGCCTCTCCTGCCCCTTCCCTTTGCATACAACTTGAAGGATTTTAAGATTTTTTTTGTCCCTGTCTGAGTTATGGACCACAGAAACCCTTCCTGGTCTTTGATGCAAGTGTGCCATACACCAGGGTTACACCTGAGCTTGGAAATGAAATCTGTACAGAGGGAGAAAAAGTGAATTACTGTTTTTGAAAAAGGACCACAGGTCAGGATGTACCCTGCACAGGCAGGAAAGCGTGAATTGCTGTGGCCGTTGAGGACCCAGTTCTTTGAGCAGCTGCTATGACAGGGCCCAAGAGGGGAAGAACCAGGGAATCTGAAGCTGAGGGAGTTCCTTGTCTCTTCTCTGGCTTTATAAAACCTGCAGCCAGAAGAAAAAGGAGCTATGCCAGTGATCAAATGTGAGGGAGAAAAACAGTGCACAACTGCGTGGCTGGCTCCTCTTTTGCATCCCAACCACCCCTTCCTGAGTTTAGAACAATAAGGGACATTTTTCAGCAAAGCTTTTGAGAAGAACATTTTCTTGCAGTTTGCCTTACCTGATGCTGGGTGTAGAGTGGTGCTTTTCTTGCAGACCAGCCAAAATTGCTGCAGACAGCTCTGGAAAGCCACAGAGACAACAGGAAAAAAACAAGGTGGTGGAAATCTGAATAATAATAATAATGGCATTAATAATAATAATAACCAGCACCCTTGTTTGTGTTTAATATGAAGAGGCAGCAAAATCACAAAACATTGCTGTGTTTACCTGGAGAAGAGAACCCTAAGCTGAAGAGGTAACAAGTGGCTAAAGGTCACCCTGGCTGTGCAGGTCCTCAGACATACCTGTGCTCTGAAGGTACACACATCACCAGTCTTCCACATCCAGAGAAACCAAGATGAATTTAGCCATTTTTTATTTATAGTGCAATAAAATGGTAATCGTGTCACTTCTTTTCGAGATGAGAGGAGTGAAAGGACAGAGGGAGGATTGTGAGAGAGCAGTTCAGAAAGTTCAGTCACTTTTTTTTTACTTATTTATTCTTCATGTGAGACCTTTCCAAGAAAGGTCTTTTTGTGAAAAATACTTTTGTGTTTTATAGTACCAAATTCCACCTAAAGCACATTGAGTTTCCAGTGTAACACAGCTTCTACATACCTGCTTAATGACGAGCTTTTATTTAAATCACATCCTTAGTCAGCAAAGGATTCAAATCCCTTATGAGCCTCAAGGACTTGCAGTTACTTTTCAAACTGGAGATGCATCAGTGTAGAAAAAAGAGACCTTGAAAAGCATCAATGTGACAAATGGAATCAGAACCAAGCCTGAAAGATGCATTTTTAAATATCAACAATAATAAAAAGTTATGCACAGAGTATGAGAAGAACTGTCTCAGCTCTGAGTACTTAGCTATTACTATTCTTCTAACATATTAATAACACCCTTGTCATATGGACAAGACACAGTACCACTCTATATTTATATTTTAGCTCCAGGCAACTGGTCCATATGGAACAGAAGTCTAAAGTGTGTTGTGGGTCCTGTAGGCCAAATTGTGCGCACCAGGATGTTCATCTACATAGCCAAAACCGAGCTTCACAAATGTGGACTTGGCATTTGCCCTATGGTAATGAAAATTCACAGTTTGGTGTCAGCAAATGCAGCAAGTGTGGAACACACCATACAGACTTTATTAGCATTCTGAAGGTTTACCATCTCGCTGTGTCCAAGGAAAAAAACCAGAAGTATCACAGATGATTTTCACTGACAGTCCACCCTGTTGCAGTGTATAAAGTTATTTGTTTAACGTTATGGCATTTTAGTTTGGGTATTGGACACCTTATGGTAGCCTGTTATACATTTATTTCTACAAATGTGGAGATGTGGACTTTATAGCATGAGAAGATAAAAAGCAGAGCAACATCTGAATCAGTTCTTATCTTTTCTGAGTGTTTTAAAGAATGCTTTATGTGTTAAAAGAAACCTGAATATTGGAAATAAACAAAAAAATTACTAAAATTCCGTAAAGATAGTCACTAGCTGATAAACAGTTACTTTGCCTCTCAGTTAATTTGTCTCTCTTACATGAGAAATACATTACTTTATAAATCAATTTCTGCTTTGAAAAAAATAGAAAGAATTAAATCATAAGTCCTATACCAATGGAAAAAGTTAATAGAAATTTTAATGAAAGTACAAACTACATAGGGTTTGAACTCAATATCCTTGAAATATAAGGCATCTATCCCCCAGGCTAAACAGCTTTTGGTACCATCTACAAACAAGATGCATGATTTTCACAGGCTCTCCTGAAGAGCAGAGTTATTATCATACATTATATTTTGCTTCTTGATTAAAAAATCATATTAATTAAATGCAATTAAATTAAATTAAATTAAGAGTTGAAGATGCAGCAATCCATTTATTATTATTTTCTCACAGTGTGGGCCACATTCTAATAGAGCAATCACCCTCCCTCCCAGAATCCCAGTCACGATTACACAACATCCCTGGAGCACTTGCAGTAGCTGTATGCGCAGAAAAGATATATTACCAAAGTATTTACGTGCTTTAATTCCCTTTAGTGACACTTTTTTTGCATGAAGAAAACTGGTTGTATGGCTGCTTCTTCATCTTTGGGGTCATCTCTTCCTCTGAATTTTTTTTTTTCTTTTTTGTCTTGTTGTCTCTGAATTATCTTTTTTTTGTCTCATTGTGTCATGTCTCCGTTCATTATCATGGTCTTTTTCACTGTATTGACTCTAGAATTCCTGGGAGTCTTCTTGTGAAGGACAGACATCTCTGCTGATAGGTACTCTTACTGCATCTTACTGCGTACAATCATTGAAATCATGCATCTCAACGATTCTTGAGAAGAGAGAAGAAGAATGGAACAGATTCCTCAAAGTAAGAACAAATAAATTTTTTTTGGTTTTGGAGGCAGGATCAATCACCAAAAGTCACTTTTGGTTTCATGTCCAGACTCCTGAGCAAAATTTAATCAAGTCACTTAAAGACTAGAGGTCTAGGATATGTCCATTTGATTATGGAGGAGAAGTTCCCATCCTGGCAGGGTAAGTTGGCCCAGAGGAAACTACAGCAGGAAGCAGGCAAACTGTTCCTGCACGTAATTTACTGTGTCAGGCCCTTCTGCCCTGCTCTACATAGGCTGCCCTGCTAAGCCCAGTCTGAAGAAACATGTTGGGTGCCCTGAACGACAGCATGAGAAAAGCTGAGCCACTTCACCCAGCAGTATGGAAGTGGGTAATGAAGTCCCAGCTGGCTGAAGAACTGATAGCAGGTGAGGAGTCTGGGGCAGAAAAGAAGACCTGCACCAAACAAACCGTTTCTTGCCAGATGAGTCTCAGAGGAGTCCCATTGGCAAACCTGTGACCTTGTTAAAATGAACATGTTCTCCTTGGAATCTTACTGAAAATATGAGAAAAAACCTGCTATTATTTGCAGTTCTTTGTGAGCAGACAGTCCTCACGTGGGAGAACTATTGAGAGCCTGAGCACCTGCACCTACAAAACTAAAATCAGGGTCTTCATTGCTGAAGGCACAGACATGCCACAAATTACACCAGAGCCATTTTTCCAATGTGCATATAATAGAATGTGGAATTATTTTCTGCTGTTGTGCTCTCCTTCCCTCCACTAAGCTGGCATTGTCATCTCCCCTTCTCTGAAACGCGTGCTACTCTCAGGAGCATTCACCCCCTCCTCCTCCATGCTCCCTCCATCTGCGAGAAACTTCTTCCTATAGCATCTGTCTCACCCATTTTCTATTTCACTTCAATTCACTGCTGGCAACATATTTTCTCCCTTGCCCTCCTTAATTCCATTTCCTTTCTCTCAGCAACATCATTTTATATGTTAATATTGTTATTTAGTGGTGTCTCAGGTTCCTGGATCCAGGTTATACTGAAGTAGCTTGTTGCATTGCATTTGCCACAGTATCTTTATACATTATGTTTTTATCTCATATGGCAGATTTGTTTCAAGGACATTATGAAAACGAGTTTGTTCGTGATTATATACTACTGATTCAAGACACAATTTTGTTTTCCTTTTGGAAAATCATGTTGGCTAAATGTCTTACTTTTTGATATCTCTGGACAGCTTCAGCATTGTGCTCCCTTATGACAGTTTGTTTCAGAAACAGATTAAACTCTACTGCAAAATAATCTCTTTATACTATCCAATTCACAGCAAATACTAACAGGGACTCTACTGAAAGGAAGATGCATTCTGTAAATAGAGTAGGTCCATAACAGTTTTTCTTCCAGTATTTATATAGTAAAAACATGGGCTTAGAATTTATTCTCCACCCCATAGCCAAATCCTGTCCAGATCTTCAACTCACTCAACTGTGTTATTATTCAGGGACACACCAGCCTGTAAGTCAGAGCAGGAACCTTGCAGAAAGACCAGGCCATTGCTTTATAGGCAGATACACATGCACATATATGCTTACAGTCCTCCTGTCCACTTCAGCCCTGCACTGCAAAGACAATTCCTGCAGCAAGGTGAACAGTAGCCAGGCAAGTCATCACAACCTCCTCACTCTTTTGCAGTTCACTTATTCACATTGCACACTGCTGCTTAAGACTAACCTTTTACTCATTATCACATTTTAAAATAGTTTTAAGGGTTTATTTGTAACATATGTTCACACATAAAGGAAAAAAAAAAAGCTTGCCAGGTGTCCATTAGTGTTCAAGGAAAACCCTAACCAAACTAAGCTCCTGAGTCTGAGAAATCAAATTGTAAGCCTTTCAGGAAAATTGCACTATAAAATAGACCACGCATGAAAATATAATTAAAGTGGTTAGTAGTTTTCACTACAGGAGCCCTGTTCTGCTCTCTGAAACACCAGCCATTGCTCCATTCATGTGAAATTGGATCAAATCTGCCATACAACTGCTCCATAGTGATAGTTCTGGGGCACATGAAAACATGCTCTACTCTATGTTCATCCATTAGACCTTTTTCTTCCTGCTGTTCAAGAACCCAGCAAGTACTTTTAAAGCAGAGGTTTTTACACCCTGGAGAGATTCCCACCAACATGAAACCAGGCCAAACTAGCACTCATTCATAGACCTTTCAAAGACAAAAAAAGAAAAAAAAAAAAAAAAATTCACATTTAGTTCTGGAGATAAAATGCTTAACCAAGATATCATTCAGTTTTACACGACACCAGTTGCTATGCATAGTCTATATTTCCCCCCCTAAGAAGACAAGATCTATATTATGTCCTAAAAAAAGTTGGTTTGTTTTTTTAGGGGTGACAGAAGGGTTAGTTTAGTGGTACACTCCCAAAATTATAATGTGCAATACATAAAATTAATTCAATATATAAAAAACCATACAAGGGTACCAGATCCACTAAGGAATGTATCTCAATTTTCCTAAAAAAAGAGAGTGGAATATTGGTGAAGGAAAGAAAGGCAGGTGGATTTAAAGGAAAGGTCCATTTTCTCCAGGGATGCCCTTTTTCATTTCTGAAGTTTTTGCCTTGGAAGTCTTCTTTATCAGCTTGCTTAAACAGTGTGTATACATAGTTCAAAACAATAACTGTTTAAAGATATGAAAGGCTATGTATGATTCCACTGCAATGTTTTCACATTGTTTTCTTAAACCAAGGAATACTGCATTCACATTTTAAAGTATTAAGTAGAAAGATGTCCTGGTTTGTATTATCTAACCAATGAACCAGAGAACCAGCTGCAGATTCATTTTCTGTATGATTTCCCTGATGGATACATTCAGGATGTCATGGTCAGGAGCTGGTAAAAAACGCCTGGGAAGAGGTCAGAAATGATGCTATCAGAGAACAGAATGCTGTGGGACAGGCACAGAAAATTTACAAAAACCAAACCCAGATAAGGAATGTGCAGCCAGGGCAACCACTAACGTAATCATTTTAGCTTCTCTTATTTAAATCTCCTTTAATCCTTCATCTACAATTAATAAGATTTGCTATTTAAAAAAAAGTTCAGACGGTTCCACATTTATTGCTGAAACATAAAAGTCAAATTCTGGCCTTTCATCATCTAAAATATATATAAAACTTTGTGAACCAAAAGTCTCTTTCAAATATCTCTGAGGGTGACAAGTTAAAAAAACTGCCAAAAATGAACAGTTTATTGTTGAAATCCCACCGCAGAGTGGTGTAGATATTAGCCAAGACGATACTCGGTGGTATACTGAGCTGGCATCAAAGAGACTGAGCATTCGTTCTATTTTGGAAAATAATTTTTCATTTAAAATAAAAGGCAGCCCATTAAAGGTGCAAAGATTATCTTTCTCATACCTAACAGTGTCAGACAGACTGGGTACATGGAAGGACAGAAGCAATAAGTACAGGGAAACTACCCCAAATTAATGTTAAATGTGGACTCTCATAACAGTAATAACAAGAATAGCATGTTAAAAAGGAACTGCATACACATATTTTGTGTTTTTTTATACCCAGATAAGACAATTTGCACATGCAGCTCACACAAAAAGGCAATTTTCATGGTCCTGGATGATAAACAAAGTCTTGTTTAATACAGAGCTGTAAAGCTGGTGTGGTATGTAAGGAAGGGGAGAGCTGGTATGCCTTTCGCTTGTTACTGTAGCACAGACCCGCACTCCTCTCAGGCTGAACACTGGGAGCCGAAGGAATGCAGCCAGTCCCAGCAGAACCCCATGATATCCTCTCTCTTATTCCATCCCAGCTGCCAGGTGAGACAATGTGCTGTGGGGCAAGCCCTGCTCAGACATCCCTGGCTACCGACCACTGGTGTTGTTCTGCCCAGGGATGGTAACGAGACAGCGGGCTGAGCAGGGTCATGTAGGCACTGCCAGCCCTGGGGGGCACAGGGTCCCCTCTGCCAACCAGGCTGCCTGAGAGACTGTAATACTGCAGGGAAGTGGAGCCCAAACTGGCTACAAAATGGGATCACCATTCTGTGATCAGAAGCCAGAGGGTAACGAGAAGACACTAGTCTGCTGCAGGCACCATGGACCAGCTCCAGAGCTACACTGCTGCAGGAAAAAAGACCTTTTCCATCCTTCTCTACATATTTGCTTTTGGATTGATTGTTTTTTCATCTATCGTATAGCCGGGACTATGTCTTCCAGTTTTGAACATCTTCTTGTGTAGTGAGAGTTTCTGGAGGGAACACATAACAAAAATCCATTCCAAACCGCTTAACAACAATAACAGATGTAAAAGAGACCATTTCCTGATTCTGTTTCAGAACCAAAAGACAACCTGTGCATCTAAAAGTTTGTTCTTTTCTCTCCCCAAAAAGGACATCGCTTCTAAACCTTTTGCCATCAGAATGACCTACAGGGCAAGCAGTGGTGCTGCCTTGAGAGCTTTAGGACATGGCACTGTTTTAACATGAGAGATGACATCATTACTCTTCATCTATTGTTCTCATTGCATGTATAGGGTTAGATGTATACACCCAAGAAAATAAATTAACCTACTTTGGATCAGTGCACTCAGTCGAGCGTTTCCCCCATCTCTCTTCGACAGCGTGTTTGAAATGGAACCAGGAAGTTTCTGTTCGCATTTTGGAGAGGTTTTCTCCTGTAGCTTTGAAAGCAGCTGACAAGCTACCTGGATCCAAGCAAACCACCTCTTTGGTGCCTGTCTCTGCTCCTCAGTTTCCAACCTCATCCTCCCAGTGCGCATCCTCCCAAATGAGGTAGAGGTAGTGAATGGGAGTGGAGACGAGCTCCTGCCAATACCTGTTTTGCACAGGGGTCCCTCTTGAGACCATAGACAAGCCTAGGATCCTTTACTGATGATACTGCAGCTATGGAAGGTGACAGGCACCAGCAAGCTGTTGCTTTTCAGTGGAGGGCCTGAAGAGCCATATATATCACTTGTTTCTATCACTTCTATTACAGATGTATGTGCAGTGTGTCTCTTGTAAGTGATGTACCTTAATATGCAAGGACAAAGAGCAAAAGACGGTGTATGTGCATGTTGTATATTAGATACACATGCCAAAGACTCTCAACAGATAATTGTTTCTGTTGTCATTTAAATAGACCTGACTTGAACAGTTAGCTTTCTAAGATGTCCTAATTTGATCTCCCTTGATCTAGCAGAGGTAGACTGGGTTGCTAAACAGGTAGTTTGAAAGAATGCTATTATTTCCGATAAAGTATGTAAAAATTATGTTATTCACATTTTAAGATCTACAAATGTTATATTATTCAACACAGAAAAATCTCTAAAATCCAAAATTCAAATGACAAAAAAAATCTTGTTCATCAGCGTGCCTTTAGTCCTACAGCCAGAGATTAGGTTGCCAACATGCCCGAAAGAAACAGTTGAAAACTACTCTGTGACCAACTCGCATAGATACCTTGAACTAAACTGCTCTCTGTGACATTTAAAACACTTGGGTTGCTGCAAGGCAGTATAAACATACCAAAGGGAGGTTTCATACCGTAAAAAAATAAAAAGAAATTTATTACATAATAAACATATTTCAGATCAACAAGGAGAATGGCAACCTCCAGAAGAAAAGCCTGGCAATCCCTGCCCCCCCAGCACACATACAGATGTGCATCCAAGGGAAAATAACAGCTCATAGCTTCTATTAAAATATAGATTTAATAACTCTACATGGCTCTAATGACATTTTGAGATTTTTCAAACAATAAAAAAGCATTTCCAAATGCATTTTAAGGAGTAAAGGCTACTAGTAAATTCCCTGCCAAAACAACTTAAATTACCATGCCATTTTTCCATGCATGTTCAAAAGCAAAATGGAGATGAATATGAAACACCAAGTCTAAGATCTATTTTTCAAAGTGTTGAAGCCAACACATGAAAGTGAAATATTTCTTAGTCTCCTTAACTATAGATCCACCACATTAATGCAAGACAACGACTCAAAGCTATACCAAAGCATTTAAAGGCTAAAAAACAAGCAATCTGGTTTTCTCAAGGAGGGCATAATAAATTAGCTGTAGAAGAAACAAAAGTGTTCAGAATTCTAAGGCAACTAAAAAAACTGCCTGTTAGACACTGAGGAATACCTAAGTGTGAAATTTCAAAACCTGAAATATCTAATTTACTTCTATTTTTAAAATGCCTGTTACTCTCAGGAATATGAAATAAGGTACTTGTACATAACCTGAAAAACCTCAAGAAGATGCAGAGACAGATGGAAATGTAAACAAGTTTGAAGGATTTCTGCCAAAAGTCTGCTCTAATCCACTGTCCAATCATTAAAGAATAAACAACATACAAACCCCTTTGTTTTGAATGAATTACAACCTGGAATTACTTGGCAAATACACAATGCAGAACACCATGGAAATAAAGAAACGGAATCTAGCATAGAGGGACATATTTGCAAGTCATCTCCTTCTGTGCAAGATCACAAAAAAGTAACAAATATGTCTTTAGGACTCTGTTGGCTGGGGGTATAGAAAACAAACTGTTTTTTGCTCCATGGCTCTGGCAGCAGAAGGTTGGAAGCACTGCAAGCTGCAGGACCCATGGGAAATTGGATTGTCTTACAGGCTCAAAGCTGCCCTTGGGACCCTACTTTCTGTCCAAGCAGGCAGAAAGTAGGCTGTCCTGGGACAGGTAGCCTGCGGGGAAGCCCACACTCCAAAAGGGACCTGAGGAGCAGCTTGTGGCAGCTGTGGGTGCAGGAGATGTGAGGTTGCCATCCTCACAGCTGTATCCAAATGTTGCATCATCATAAGGTATGTGATAAAGAAAGTAACTTTAATTCTTCCCCAGACGTAGCCCTCTGGTAGTTGGCCAATTTCCCTGCTGTGATTTACTTCTTTCTCACAGTAAAATACCTCTTGTTTTAGGAAGAGAGAATATCCATAACAATTTCCTATTCACTCCACTCTCTTGTGACAGTGTGCTTCTTAAATTAAGGGTTATCATTGGAGAAGGTGCCCAGCGTGGAGATTATACTCTGTATAAAGAAGACACAGATGCCTACAGCATAGAGAACTAGACTTGCGATGAGGCCATCTGTATTCGGTTCCTCTCTAGTTTTGTGCTCTCAATGATCCCTTTCATTCGGTGGCATCAGCAACACCCACCAGGAGCTGTCTGGCCAGACAAGAAAATGGACACATTGCTTTTAATTACATGACTCATTAGCTAATGAAATTAAGTTCGATCAGCACAGAAATTCTATATTTTATTTCTCTTACTGATTAGACTGACTAGATACATATAGGTAAACCTCTTTCACTTTCAAATTCCCAGTATCTTCAACAGTATCCCAGACACTTCCCAACCATGTATGGCAGCAACTATGAAAGAATGACTTTTTGCTGCCAATAGGCACAGAAAAGGACAAGACATTACTCTCATCAATGGCAGCATAGATTGGAAGTAATTCTATTAAGGTCAACGTGGACCTGTCAGATATTGCAAATCCATATTTCCCAGGGAGAGGAAGAGAGCAGGAGCTGGAGGCAGGAATTCAGTAGGACAGTAGTAGGCAATTGTATTAGGAAAACATGACATTTTAGAGTACAAAGCTTTGCTTTGATTCTATTTATATATACACACTCATAGACAATATATATCTGAGCAAGAAAACATGTTCTTATGTTGGGGAGGTCTGTTATGGATGCATTTGACTTGTTTTCCTTGTCTAGATTAATCCCAGTTAATTTCCACTTTTTCCCAAGGAACTTCACTTCCATATTAGGCAAATATTAAGATCCTCTTTCTGCAATGAATTATACTTACATATGCTTTCTTTGTTTGTCAGAAGATGTGGCTCAGCCCAGCTGAAATGGTTCCTTCCTACTGTTTCCTCCCTGGCCTCTTGGATCAAGTAGGTAACTTTCTGTGAAGAGCAGCTGCCTGTTCTCTCTGATGCAATGGCACTCATGCTCTTATTCACCAAATATATAACTCTGTCCTCATGCTGTTTGCAGGGAAAATCCAAAACAAAGGTGTGTCTGGAAGAGATGAATGTGAAAAAGTGTGATAAAGGAAGCATCATTTTTTAACTCCAGCGGCAACTAGGCACCACACAGTCACTCATTCACTGCCCAGCATGACCTCATCCACAGCCACCTATGTGTCAAGGTGTACCTGCTACAGCATGGATTTATCCACAGCCACAGATGCATTGAGGTGTACCTTCTCCAGCATGGACTTATCCTTGGGCCCCAATCCCTTCAGAGATGTACATGCAGCAGCACAGACATAACCACAGACACAGTTGCTTCGAGATGTACCTGCTCTGGCAGGGGTTTATTCATGGCCACAGATGCTTCAGTGTGTCTTGCTCCCATGTGGATTCATCCACAGGTCACAGGTCACACTGGAGTTCCCACCTGTCCAATACAGCAGCACAGACACAGCACTGATGCCCTGGCCATCTGCCAGCCTAAGCGCATCTTCATTGCTGTTATCAAAATGTTCCCAGGTACAGCAGAGTGAGATGACGCGCAGCACAGCAAGCAGCCAAAGCAAAAAGCAGCTGCTAATGAGCACTAGACTCTATAACACAGTAAGGCAAGGAAGCCCCATGGCAAGAACAGGAGCCTGTCAATAACTAAACAGCAATAACAGGTATAAATTCAACCTAGCACATTCCAAACAAAACTGTTATTGCGGACACTTTGAGCCCCATGTTAGGTGACAAGAAGTACTGTCGTGGTTTAACCCCAGCTGGCAACTACACACCACACAGCTGCTCACTCACTCCCTGCAGTGGGATGGGGGAGAGAATCAGAAGAGTAAAAGTGAGGAAACTCGTGGATTGAGATACAGACACTCTGATAGGTAAAGTAGAGGCCACACACAACACCAAAGCAAAACAAGGAATTCATTCACCACTTCCCATGGGCAGTCAGGTATTCAGTATCTCCAGGAAAACAGGGCTCCATCATGTGTAATGGTTACTTGGGAAGACCAATGCTATCACTCTGAATGTGCCCCCCTTCCTTATTCTTCCCCCAGCTTTACATTTTGATCATGATGTCACATGGTATGGAATATCCCTTTGGTCAGTTGGGGTCAGCTGTCCCAGCTGTGTCCCCTACCAACATCTTTTGCACCCCCAGCCCACTCGCTGGTGGGGTGGGGTGAGAGGCAGAAAAGGCTTTGACTCTGTGTAATCACTGCTCAGCAATAATGTAAACATCCCTGCATTATCAGCACTGTTTCCAGCACAAATCTAAAACACAACCCCATACTTGCTCTTATGAAGAAAGTTAACCCTATCCCAGCAAAAAACAGCACGTGAAGCTGGCAAAGTTCTTCAGAGACCTGATCTCAAATTTCCAGGGACCATTCATTTTCGATGCAGGAAATAGTCTAAGACATCTAAACTGTCCTCCTTCCCACACACCTACCCCTAAGGAAGCTGCTGGAGTGGCTGATGCAAAGTGGTGGCATTTGGATACTGTGTGCAGCCCATCTGTAGTACAAGGCAAGTCAGGTCAGATGTATAGTCTGGCTCCATCCCCTCACACTTCTCCTGTCAGCTTCCTTCCCATATCCCCTTTCCTGCCTCTTAGAAAGTTTTCCCCTTTCTATTGCTGTTTCTGTAAAACTTTTATAAAGAGTTCAGGGGTTGTTTTGTGTGATGTCTTTGCACATCGTAATTGGGAAATGTGTTAACTCATCTGTTAGCTTTAGCAATTGAAACATGCTGACTGAAGCTCATGAGGTGTGGAGTCCCCCAGCTGAGACTAACAACAGCCTCGGAGTGGAAGCAGAAGCTGGGAAGACCCAGGAGAGCAGGCAAGGAAGGTGGCTGGATGCAGAGAGAAAGGTTTGGCAGGGGATTCAGAGAACCTGGCATGGGGACCCAATTGTGCCTGGCATGGTACAAAACACACGGCAGAGCCAAATGTGGCTGCCCCACTCCCCAGCCAAAGACATAATCGTACCCATTAGTTTTGCTGTAGAATAACGATGAGTGAACTTTAACAGTTTGGAGGTCGTTTCACTACATGGTCCAGGTGATTAGCTGAGCCCCTTGGGCCTGCAAGAGCAACATTAAATCTCACGTAAACAAGCTTAACTGTGAGAGAAGGTGAATGTTTCTACTCTCGCTTCCCAGACAGTGCATACCAGTTCGAAAAGGCAATGACGATTTGAAAAATTCATAGAACTGAACTTTTCAAACCTGAGAAAGACTTTACTTCATTTTCACTTGCAGATGAAATGCTGTAATATTTCTTATTTCATCAGACACGTTGGGCATCCACACACAGCGATAGGTGCAGTATTCGCTAAGCCTTACAGGCACTCATTTTCGGTGGCAATATTATAGCACTTGGTATATGTGTCCATGTATTAAGGAAAAATGGCTTGTTGCATTTCTCTCTGTATGTACAGCTGATCCAATCTAGTGTCTATCACCTCTCACTTTCAGCCCGAACCACCTAATCTCATTGTCATTAATAAAAATATTAAGATGAGAAGAGCCTCATATATGTTATCCAAGAAACAATCCTGATTTGTTAATTCCTAAGGCTTTCATTCTGCTTGAATTAGTTCTTGACACTGATCTTGCTTTCATATATGTTTTTCTGGGTAAAACTTGTGGACAAGGAATCTGTAGCACACTTATGTTTTCACCCAAATCACTGCTACATGGGCTTTTCTGCCTATGTATACATTCTTTACCCCAGTGCTCAACAGCTCCTTACTCCCTGGTCTGCTGAACTCCCCCGGGTTGCTCTCTACTGAACTGCACTGCTGAACACAATCTGCAAATGTTAGCAAGACCTTGTTGTCTGGCTGTCATCTCTGTTCATGCAAATGCCTCTACTAGTCTTTAAACCTTCCCAAATCGTGTGACCCTGCCACTGAAATTTGCTGGAGTCGGCAGCAGCACCAGGTTTATGTATGTCGGCACTTACTTCCACAGTTTAGCCGGACAGAGTCTATGCAGAATTACCCTGATTCTTAAGGGGTCACAGATTTCACAGGCACCGTTGTCCTAAAATAGTAGGTGCTCCTTTACAAGCCTTGCCAGTAAAATCTCATGAGACTGTAGTTTCCTGGCTTTTAATTAAGACATCCCTGGGACTGATGAGGAATAGATGCAGTGCTCCCACCCTCTGTGGCAGCACATGGAGCTGGGTGCAGCGTTGCATGTTGCTTAGGGAGCCCTGAAACATATGCTTGGTTAAGTCCATTTTTACAGCATGTATCACCACCACAGGGAACTTTCTCACCCCTTCCCAAACCATATCCCCAGGACAAGGTTGGGAATGAGCCCTGGCAAGGCAGTCTCTGCTGGCTATTCCAAGGAGAGCTCTTGCTTGCCCCTCACAGCAGTGACATGGACAAGGCTTGACCATGACAAAGTCTCCCCCCTGCTTCATGCAGAAATCACAGTTAAGCACAGAAAACCTGGGTGTGGAAAGAACTCAGCCTGCAAAGCTGGAGAGCTTCTCCAACAGGTGAATTTGATTTTTAAGTTAAGACCAGAAGCGCATTCCCCCGTTGGGGAGGTGACTTGGTGAATCCCATTAACTGCTCATCTCTCCCGGCTATCTGCAGGTACTATCAATACACCTTCCACCGCCTCTCCTGGGATAGCTGAGACACTTGGCAATTAATTTGCAGGATCTCAAGCAGAAAATTATCTCTCTGTAGAACGAGCAAACCCTGACTGGTCTCCATTTTAAGACAGATAGCATAGAAATGGCTGCTATTCCCACAAAATCCTGAGCGTGCACCCTCCTCTCCCACTTATCCCTTCTTGCTCCTTCTGGGATTTATATAGGTGATAAAGGACAGTGCTGTTACACAGAAAAAAAATCACAGCCTGAGCGAGGCCAGAACTGTGCCCAAAAGGGAGCAGCTTATTACCCAGCCATCTGACTGTCACTGCCCGCACCTGTGTGAAAACACTGGTTCCAGCCAGCTCTTTGGAGCAGGCTCTAATAGCTGGGTAAAACTTTTTATTCTTCCTCTTAATTTTCACCATAGAAAACAGCACCTTTAACACATAAGAATCAAGAGCTGCATGTTGCAGATGAAAGACAGAATTTCTATTTTCTGCATGCAGAGAAAGCACTGAAGCGAATATATTTTATTGATTATTTTGATTGTGGATCTGGAGAATAGGATCTATTTCAAGTGACATCTGCCATTTAAAACTTTAGCAACATGATAATTAAATAAGAGTCAGTTAACTTTTAATTTATTTCTATCAATTTGTTTTCCCAAACCACTAAACTGTGCTCCAGACTAGATAGTGCCCTCCTCAGAATTTAAAGTATATCATCTAGACATTCTTTACAGATACTTGGAATTTCCTTGCAAAACTGAAATCTGTTGCCATGAAGAGTCATGCTCAATACAAGTACCTATGCCTCTTACCATGCAAATAAGGAAGAAAAATGAATTCTAACTGAAGGAAAGGTTTTTCTTGGAACAGCTTCACAGGGATATCAAAACCAGAAATAAAATGGTGATATAAAAATATAAACTGTATAAATACAGTATATATATACAGTAAATATAGTATAAACACTATACTTTCTATTCAACATTTATCTAAAATAAAAATCCTAGCTTTCTGTGAATTCTGCAATCTGCTTTCAGTTACTATAAAACTGATAACACCTATTCTAAGCGGAATTTTCCTTGACTGTGAGGTGGGAACTTTGTAAATTAATCAGGTATATGAATAATAAAGAAGAACCAGATCAGTGCAAATCTGTTGCTACAGATTCATCTTCCCCACTTCCAGGTGAGTTGGTTCACAACAGCTCAGCAGCTTCAGACTTACATTCTTAATAAAACCATGAACATTTCTTTAAAGTTCCTACAAAAGTGGTTAATTCATAATCAGGGCATGAGCAGTAAATTTCTTTTCTCTCACTTAACATTAAAGTAACATTAATTACTCAACATTAATGAATGTTAATTATTTTACCAGAGGAGCTTTATTATCCCGAGTTCCCACTCAATTAAAGCCTCTCTCATACTTTGAACAAATAGACCCTAAATATAAAGCTAACCAAATCCCAGAACCCCTGGAAGTGCTCCCCTGTCTGGGAACACCCTGGCAAAATCTGTCTGCCTATCCATTTGGGATACTGATATTGCCTCCAAGAGCAGGCAATACTTCCTGAGTACCCCTCTGTACTAAACTCATTTACCGCCCAGCCTCTCTGTGTCGTTATCCTGTGAGTCAGAGAAACAAGGCACAATGTTTGCCTGCCCTAATTTGAGTAGCTGAAGTTAGATGTCACCCCAGGCTCATCCCCTGAATAACCCTCTGGAAGCATCCCTGTCTCTACTTCTGTCAGGGCAGTGCAAATTTATCAGCTCAGACTTAGATAACTTCATATTGGATCAGAGTCTGATGAAATGTAGCCCAGCCTAAGTGATTTACCCAAAGTGTAATACTGGGAAAAAGATCTCATCTTTCAAGCCCAGCTAGGTACTAGACTATTCTTACTCTTCACCAGTTCAAAATGAAGCAGCAGCCATCATTTCAAGTGGTACCTTTTACATTTTTTTTTATGTTCCAGCATTGCTGTCTGGTTAACTAGATAAGGATTTCCTCGTATGGGAAAGTTAGAGAACGTTTCACAGAAAAAACCCACCTGATTTCTGTAGTGTTTGGGAGCATTATTATTATTTTTTTTTTTTACATTATCATCACTTAAAATGCTTCTAATACAGAATTTTCAGTATCTTTCAATATCAGAGAAGATTTCATTAGAAATTGCATATAGGTGGGTGTTCACAATTCTATTATTACCTTAGAAGTTTTTGGGGTGAATCTCAGGGTGTTCAGTGCATCCAGAATACATGATGGCCCCATTTTTATATACAAGTTGGAAGAGTTTATACAAATTGGAGGAGATTACTGGGAAATGTAAGGGTTCAGTATACTTGATGCATGACCGTAAAGTGTCCCAGATCTCTATGAGGTACAGAAAAAGGCAGCTGCAAAGTACAAATGGTCACAAGGATATAAACAGAATCCACATAAGTAACCTGTCAGGAGGTATGCTGGAAGATTTGGTTAACCACTAGGTAAAAAAAGCTATTAATCCTTTATAATCTGTTTATAAATAGAATCTCCTTGCAAAGTCTCACCTTAAAAATCTATAAGGATTGAAAGAGGCGTCACATCAAAAATACCCTGTAGCTACTTTTATTGAGACTGCTGTGCCTGATGTCCTTGGTCCAAAAGATGCACCTTTCCATGTCTGGCACAACTAAAACCAAATAGCAGGCATGTGAATAGAGTTGAAAACAGACACAAAAAAGGCTGTACTTAACCCAGAAATCATGTTACAAACAAGGAATCAAAGGTAAGCAAAGAGATTCCTTAACCAGACACAGTTTATTATGCAGGTGCTGGAGGTTAAGGAGGTCCGTAAGTAACAAAAATCCTTTGCATAATGCCCTGTCTCTTCCATGAACCCTGGGTTTGTTCGTTTTTCAGCCTGGGTAGAGCAACCCCTGTCCACTTTCTAGTCTGCAGGTTGATGTGGGAGTTGGCCACTCACCAGCAACGGTTTAATACTGGTTTTAGAAGGCTTCATAAATACGGTACAGCTACACGTATAAGAGACAACCCCTTTCCATCATGATTTTCATCTCTCAAACTGCAAAATAAAGCAAAACCATCAGCCCTATTAAAAAAAATAAAAAATACTCGTTTGGCAAATAGCTACTCGTGTAGGATTACACCTTCAGAACATAGGTGCTAAAACCTTATTGCACAGAGTTCACGATTTTTTTTCAAATCTGTAATGAGAGAGTGAAATTGCTCCTGCTTTATCATTTACAACATATGGTGAATCTGAACTAGGGGTTTCATGTCTGGAAGATGCTTGATTGATTTTAGAATAGAATCTTCAAAGTTTTATACAGGGGTTTTTTTCATAGACCAATTGAAGTAAAAAGTCAACTCTGATTGTACAATTGCCTGCCTAGAAGAAAAAGAACACAGTTTTTCTGCAGACATTTATTTCTACTCCTTATGAGTCTCCTGGTATGTCATTATAAACTGGGGAAAACATGAACCAGAGATATTAATGGCTTTGTTCTCATTTTCTTGTCTTAAAAAAAAAAAAAAAAAAAAAAAGATAAGACAAAATGAACCAAATTCAAGCTTGGTGTGAGCCTCATGAATTTACAATCATACCGGTGGTAAAAATAAATAAAATCAAATACTTCCACTTTCATGAGTTACACTGTTCATTTTGGATAGAACTGTCTTCTATATCTTCCTGGACATTATTTTTGGTATATTCCTGTGTTAAGCTGTTTGTTAAACTTTTTCATCAGTAACTCTGAAGGCAAGAAAACATAACATTTTATCTGATAAGTGAGTGAGAACACACTGTAAACAAGACATAAACTTTCAAAATCTCCCTTGGAGAGCTTCCAAATCCAGCAATGAAGCACCAAGTCTTTTATTTCTCTAGTTTAAAAGCCCATTTAGAATATATCACTTTTCATTTTCAGCAACAAATAACCTCCTAAAATAATTGTGATTTAAAGGGTCATATTGCCAACCATAATGGGCCATACTGAATATGTCTGATGAAGCTTCCACTGAAATGTGATTTCTGATATGCAGAGATCATAGCTTGTTTAAATATAGTGGAAATCCCAGCTCAGGGTGCAGCTCATCTAAGAGGCACATTTTTTCCCAGTGACTTGCTAGGATGGTTCTGCTTCCAGAAAACCTTGTGAAGATTTCTACAGAGAAAATCACCAAGAAACATATTCTTGATCATCTGAAAACAAGAGGGGGTAGTTAAAAAAAACCAAACAAACAAGGGCAAGAAAACCTTGTACGAGTTGGTGGGCCACAGGAAACAGCAGCGTTGCACGTGCCTGTTGTGCTCAGTATCCGCAGGGCAGATGCGCTGGTTCCCATCCACCCACACCGGCACCAGTAGACACAAGCTCTCAGGTGAACAAGATCAAATTCCAACAGCTTAATGACTTAGTGCATCTCTGTCGAGCGACCATATCCCAACTTCCATATGACAGAGCCTTCCACAATGATGAGCCAAAATGTAGTGCCTGAAACTCCTCTCTAACTGCATTAACCTCAGTGTTTTATTGAGGTTTGGACTAATCCGCTTTACCTGCTGGTTCAGCTGGGCTCACCCTGCACACAGGGGCAATTAGGGCAGCACCTCTGACAGGTGGCAACACATTACACTGCCAGTACTTAACCTCTGATGATCACATGCTAGTCTCTTCTCCAGCCAAAGTTTAATTCTTCTATGATGTGATAGATTAATTTTATTGCATATGCTCTTAAATCATCCTCACAAAACGTGCTTGCTTTTTGTTTTTAAACAACATATCATACTATTTTTTTAATAATAATACTACTGCATAGCATAAATAGGAAATCAAACATATTGTTAACATAAATTTATCATTATTTACACTACATATTTATATTCTTTATCAATATATATTAAAGCTCTCATAGGCTCCAGCCATGTGTTCAGCACCACATTTAATACTGGCTATTTATGTTTTATTCCCTCTCTGCTCTTCTCTCCTAAAGAAGAGCTGGGAGTGCAGTGGAGTGCTCAGTTTTGTCATGGACTCTGGTTTGGTTCTGGTTTTAAACATACACGCTGGTCCATGCTTGTGTCAGGGGCTGAGTGGCCCAAGAGTTGCTCCTTATCCTGGAGCAGCAGGTGAGGAGGTGGTCAGTGCTCCCGCGGGAGGGCACCCGCTCCCTGCCTCCCAGTCTGGTACCCAGAAACCCTCAGCTCTCTGCACAGAGGAATTCTGTAAGCTCAATCTTTGAATTCCTGTGTAAAAAGGAAGCTGGTTTGCAATGCAAAAACACAGCATAAATCTTTAAGGAAGCTTTCTATTATAAAGAAGTAGTTGATATGTCATGATGGAATGTGCTAACACACTTGAAACTGAAATAGCTTCGCAGTGCCATTTTCTCTGTAATGGCCAAAAAGGCATTTTGGCAGCAGGGCAGGAGGAATTGGGCTCTGTTACTCCTCCAGTTCCTCCTAAGAAAAACCAGGCAATAGGGAATGTGAGTATAAGGTAGATGTCTCCAAGCAAAATGCTCTCTGCCACCATCATGAAAAGTTAATTTTGGCAAGTGGACATTACTGATTGTATTGCTGGGAACCAACACTTCCTATGTCTGGAAATTAGCATTCAGATTTCCAGTGAGGATGTGGGAAGATTTACTCTTGTCACCCATGGGTTGCAAAGACATATCTTGTGACAAGGGCTAAAAACCTGGAACTCATTTTAACAGTATATCTGATATAACACTAGCCACTGGAATACATCCAATTTATAATTATAAGACTGGAAAACTTTAAATTAGGTCAAACTTCAGCTCCAAATTAAAGTGAAAGCATTCAAGGGCTTCATACATAGCAGCAAGACACGCAATGTTGCATTTGCTTTCACACTGGCTACTTGAAGGCTAAATTGATATTAAAAGCAAAAAAGTTAAATAAGTGGATTTCTTTTTAATCAAGAGTTGGTGTTTTCTTTGCTCATCACTTTGTGCTAGAGGGCCATGAAACTATCTCAGCAAAACTGCCAGTGCCTGCAGTCTCTGTAGCCTACTCCCCAGTGAAGCTGAGGCACTTATTTAGCTGTAAAAATGTTTCACTAGTTGGAGTTTCTAAAATTACACGTGGAAACAAGAAAAAGGTTTGATAAATCTCTCCTGAATATAATGGCAAATCTCAAGCAAATTACCTTTAAAAAATTTATTTACCAAAGACAATTCAGCTTAGATGAAATATTTGCTTTTCTACAAGGTTTAGCTTTTCCACAATTAAACAGCAAGGTTGACTGCTAAAAAGAAAAGCTGGTGAGTTGCCACAAGCCGCATAATGAGACCATGGTTTTGTTTACAATAGATGCTAGAACTCTACTGGCTCCCAGATTTTCAACCCTCACCTGTAGACCATTCTGACAAGCTACTGGGGACTGGTAGGATCCCAGTAAGATCCATACTGTACTGGATCCTTTTCTTCCTGCAGCCTAGAGAGTGGCAGTGGCATGTGGACAGAAGTGGTGAGGTGCCCTGCTCTCTGTGGAAGGCTGCTGGACACAGCTCTGAAATGAGCCAGTGAGAAATACAATACAATACAATAAAAAAAAAAAAGTCAGGAAAAGACACCCAGTTAATGGGAATATAATTTCTATTTGGGTTATGCATGAAATCTGCAGGCTTTGAAGTGAAACAAAGCCTTACCCAAGCCTAAAGAGCAAGCAGCTTACATTCTTGTTTTTTCTTTTAAAATTCCCATTTTATGACAGTAAGACTAGAGAACTCTCTACCATGAACCCACCTCTCAAACACATTTCATCAAAGTAACAAGGTTACCTACTGGAAATCTAGCATCAAAGATATGGTGCTGTCATACAGGGCAGGGGCAAAAAGTACGGGGAATGTATTGTTTCCAGCTTAACTGCAGATAGCAAGGTGGAAGTTCAGTGATTATTCTTATAGGGTTTTTATATTGTGTGTGTGTGGAGTAAATTATACCAGGAAATAAAAAAACCCAACACAAAACCAAATAATGCCCCCTCCCATCACAACTCCCCTCACCCCTAAAATAGCCCCTGCTATGTTATCCCTACACCTGTTCAATTATATCTGTATCTTTTCCCTTCACCTACTTTGAGAACTGAAATGGGCTGCAAATATTAGACATCATGTTTGGATAGTACAACAGAGAAATGCTTGAATTAATTAGTGCAAACTATTTTCCACTCTGTCCAGGGATGAAAAAAGCAAATGCAACTAACAGATGGGCAAAATAATAAATATTCCATTTTATTTTGACTTTTAATCACTCTCCCCATGTTGTATTTAAAAGAACATAGACAAACAGCAGTCCCTTTTTAATATGAGTATGTTAAATATAACTTATTCCTTAAACCTGCAGTAGGCAAAAATAAATGGCTTGCTTGGAAATTAAGATACCAGCTTACTGAAGCTGGGGTAGCAGACAGCAAATTTGCTCAGAAGTTCGGGGTTTTTTTGGTTTTGGTTTTTTTTTTTTTTATTTTATTATTTTTTGTATCACAGACCAATCTGGTTAGGAGTGTGGTTTATAAAACGAAAAAAAAAAAAAAACCCAAAACCCCAAACTGGAAGCAACCATTAAAAAAACCAGAAATAGGCAATGACGTAGTTGGGGTTGGGGTACCACCATAGCTGTGCCCCTGCAGCCTCCTGTGCAGTATCCCTGTTTCTTCCCCGTGCCTTCAGAACGTCATTCCTCTCCCCGGTGCCAGCAGCAGTGGCTGTCTCCACGCTGTAGGGAAGTCACCTGCCAGGTCAGGGTGTCACCCCCAAATCTGTCCTGCCCGGAGGTAGGGAAGAAGGCTCAGACACCTGATTTGGGGACATAGCCCCTTGGGCAGGATTGCCATGCCAGAGGCTGCTTGGGGCTGGGGCTGGGCATGGTCCATCCTTGTTCTGCACAAAAATCCATGTCCAAACACTTCTTTTACTTTCTCTCTGGGGCAATGATGTTTTGGGGGCTTTTTGCTTGAATACCAGACCTGTGTTTCAAAGGTGTGCTGTGTGTCTGCCTGGGGGCAAGGCACTGCCACCCCACCAAGTCTCTGCCGCCATCCCCTCACTCCTCGAGATCTGCATCCCGCTCTCTATAAAAGGCAGTGCAATGCCTGTTCATCATCTCCTACCTTCAGGGGTTTCTTTCCCTCGGTTTTCTTTTTGAGTGGTAGTTTATTCAACACGGTGCTTGCGAGTCTTTGATGGCGTGAGGTAGGAAATCATCGCACAACGACTGTAACTCCCGGCAATCTGAACTCTGCTTTTAACACAAAGCAACATTAGCTTTATCAAAAGATATATTGTTTCTACCTGCAGTTTAGAACCTTTTTGTTTTCCTTTTGCTCAGCTGTTCCTTATGTTTCTTTCATCAACTGCCTTTCAAGAGAGGAAAGAATATCGCTTTCTTCCTTCCGAAACAGACTGCCCAGACAAAGCCCCCTTGCCCTAGAAATCCCTATTTAGGGTCAAATTTCTTCCTTGGATACTTGATTAGGGACGTTCTGAAAAATCAATGGGAGCTGCTTTCAGGCCTTTAAAGTCTGGCCTTGCTGAAGATAAGGAAATAGAAAATTCCAACAGAAGAATCTGCCTTTTCAGAAGAAATCCTTTCAAACATTCGAGTTAACTAGGAGCTTGTTTTCCCATTCACTTTCAAAGAAAAAGAGCAGTACACTTAGGTATAGCAACCTCTTATCTTCTTTTAAACAAATAAGAAAATAAACATTGTCTTGAGCCCTTAGTTTAAAAAAAAAAAAATACCCTCTCACAATATTAGCTGCATGAAGAAAAGAAATATGGGATGTATTTTCTGTGAAGAAAATATTGCAACCTTTCATCAAGATGAAATATATACACAGATGTATGGTCATCAATTTGGGAAATTTATATACTTGAAATAAATGCCAGTGTAGTCAAATACATTGTTATAATGCAATGTGAATCTTTTACATGGTATAAACATATCGGTCCCATTACCCTAATGCAAATTTCACATACATTTAATGACAATAATTAATAATCAAAAGCTTTGAAAAATCAGTGTGCAGTTAGATCTAAAATGACCAGAGTAATGAACAGTTCTGTTTCAATATCGTCTTTGGGCCACTCAGAATGGCTACTTCTTGCACATAAAATAAACATGGACAAATATAGCGAGGGAAGAATAGATTTTAAAGTGGATTTTGATATAAATTTAGCAATATGTCCATGTAGAAAATCACACTCTGACATGTGAATTGTTCACTTAAAGATAACACCATCGTCCTAAACAAAACAACTATCGAATAAAGATTCAATATTTTAAAGTATTGTAGTCACAAGGAAAAAATTAATTTAAAACCACACATATTCTGTGTGTTTTGAAATCACAGATCCAAGCCCCAGTCAAGTAAACCAATATGAGTAGTTCTTTTCATTAGTCACATGCCAACATTTATTGCTAAATTAGCAAGAGAGCACATAAACGCTTTCAAAATTAACAGCCAGGCTTTCTTTGACTGCTATAAGGTCAGGATTTCAAGTTGCTTTCCTACATACGTGTTAAACATTTTTACCTAGACTAGTACTGCAGAGCTAGTGCAGAGCTTCGGAGGAATGATCTAAATCCTCTTCTGCCTTCTGCATTGTTAGCAAAGGTGCTGGCAAGCATTCCAGAGTGCACACTTTGCACTGCATAAAATTTTAAGTAGCAGAAAAAAGTCGAGATCCATCTTAAGTTGTTAGATCTGAAGATGCTTGGTGTTCAGTCTTCTAAACTGAACACATTTGGTATAAAAGATAGTGAGAGTTACATTGCATGAGAATTTTAAGAAGGTGTAGTGAAGGATTATTTTTAAGTATAATTATTTTTAAAGAATAAAAGAAATGTTTTAATACTTCCTTTTTTTTTAAAATATCTATAATTACTGATGCTTTATCCCCATACATATATCATAAATACATGTACATATATATTCATGTCATAAATATCAAGACAACCAATAGGAAAAAATGGGACTTCAGCATTCCAACTAGTGATCCTGAATCGTCTTTAAAGCTGTCAAAGAGAGACTATTGAAAATGTTAGAAACAGGACAAATGAGTTTAAAAGTTTGTTTATGGAAATAAGTAAACAGCAGAACCTACCCAGGATGGTTTCAGTAGTTACAAACCAGCTGAAATTATGAAGTGACATTTGGAAAATTACTAGAAAAATTAGGCTGCACATAAAAAAAAAAAAAAAAGAACAATAGTGAAGTGATACCTGCACAAGAGACTATCAAATAAGAGCAGTGAAAATTGAACACCCTTGCAAGTTACCATAAAATAAACAGGTATTGTAAAATTTACAAAAATAGGCAACCATCACTGGTATACAGAGATACACACCAGAACATGTTTGACTGATACAAAAAGCATATTTTTGAAAGAATTCATGCACAAAATGTCCAGGACCAGAGTTGGCCAGTGTATGGGTATGGTGCAAGATTCCCTTAGCACTCTGCCTGCTCAAGTCAATGCTTTCAATTAGCCTAATCCTATACTTGGAGGTTGTCACATGTTTTCAGGATAGAGGAAAAGCTGGGGATGGTACTGGAGTCTATTTTACCAATATTTTGAATGCATAAAGATCAATGTGCCAGCGTGGGTTGCAGGTGAAGAAACTGGTTACAGATCAGGAAATCACACTTGAGAGCAGGATAGCTCTTCCCTCACTTCTGTCGCAGCAAAGGAAGAAATATGAGCTGTGCCATTCTTGTTGATTTTGGTTTGGAAGACTTAGGCTGGAAGTGAGCACCTCCCAGTAAACAGCATTTGTATTTCCAAAAATAATGTTTCCAAAAGTGAAAGGTGATCTTGTAATGCAAAAGTCTTTGCATGAAACACAGGTCATTCTGGTTTAGACCTCAGCTTGAATCACACCCCTGGGAGCAGTTGGCTGCCCCAGGGCAACTGAAAGGGGAGGTTGCATCAGGCAGAACCTGTCCTTTTCCTTGGATGTGGGAGGAAACACTAATAAGTCATATTTTGAGGATTATAAAATTTCAAATTAACATTTCTATCATTGTCCCAGAGTACACAGATATGAAGACAGTGTTAAACCTGAACCTGTGTGCATGCTTCAGCATCTGCAAGGTAATATTGAAATAAAGAACCTAACCTGGACTTTAATCAATGGCAGAGAATGGGCAGTTGAGGTTAGGAAGCTGGGCAGAAAAGGGTGCTGCTGAACATGGGGATACCAAAATTCGCAGTGAGGGAAAGTACATGCTGGGGTTGAAATCAAGCAGGTGTGGGTAGGCAAAAAGAAGGGACTTATATCCTGTTTTACCCAATGTAATTTGGCAGTAACCCCCTCTTTTAAGATAATTTCCCCATTTTCGCTTTTTTAGAAAGGCCAATAGCAAAGCAGATATTACATATACTTTGAGACCAACCATGATCTCAATGACGGGCTGAAGAAATTTTTTCATCGATGGATGCCAGCTTCTTCAAGAATACTTCACAAGGTGACCACCTTTGCAGTAGCTTAGCCAAACTGTGTGTGAAACAGCTTTTACATGCATCCTCTTTCTGCTGGCTATCTGGAGAAAAACAGACTGATGCAGGAGCACTGTCTTCATGCTGGTCCATGGCCTGATGTAATGCCCCCTTTCCCCTCATGTCAGAGCAAAGCGCCCGGGTGGGTGGCACCTTATGAGAGGCACCTTATGACAAAGAAACACTATTGAAATGATTCTGAGTCTGTAAGACTATATTGCTTATTTCTCTACAGCTCCCTCACAGCTACTGTTTCTACACATGGAATCGTGTTATTTAGTCAGGCACTGTAAAGAAAAACCAAAACACGAAAGAACAGATTGAAGAAAAAAAAAAAAAAAAGAAAAGGAAAAATAGCTGAGGCTAGTAATCCAAACACTTTATTATGAATAACAAATATTGTTGGGGTCAGAAAGCAAAAGGTTGGATTACTCTCTCTTAGAATATTTATTACAGAAATTAAATCACTGTTTTTATCTCTAGTTTGGGGAATGCACTTGCAGAAAAGATGAGTTCACTTCTTTTGCTATCTACCAGCATGATAATGTCCTATTTCATTTTTCTGTTAGAGCATTATTTTTCTTGTGATTTTAGCTGTGTCAAAGTGTACTTTCTTTAAGCATGCAGAAGCAGCATAATATCTTTTTATGAAATGGGAGAAATTCTGAAGTTATTTGAATTATGCGGTCCATTATAATGTAATATCTGGCCTGATGCAGTGGCTTAGTAGCTAGCTTCTTCTATAGTCTGAAATTCTTGTAAATATTTAGCTCTGCGACACAGTTGCAGGCTCTGTAACACAGCAGTGGTGAACTTACAGTCATTTAGATATTAGTACTGAGAATTACAAGGGAATATTTTATTTTCAATTTCTTCCATTTATTCTTTCCTACAGTGTGTCATTAAGAAAATTTTCAAGAGTGTGACATTAAAAATATTTTGAAATTTCTAAACGCCCACTGTGTATTCTGAATGCTCTTTTACAAATACTTATACAAAATTAAAAGTGACAGTATTCGATCCTTAGAAGAGCAATTAAAGATGATGAGGCAAAATTTTGGATCTAGTCACTTTAATGGCAAAATTCCCAGTGGAATTCCCAATAGTTCTCCCTGAAGGACATTTACATTCTCTGTGTTTTCATCATCTCATCTGTTTCGACACTAACAGAGGAAAGAATAACTTTGTGAATTTCTAGATTCAAGAGTGGACGATAGCAGCTTAGCTGAGTTTGGGCAGATGAAACTGATGCCATGGTGTTGGAGTGAGGGAAGAAACCAGACACGTTATAAAGATGATACATTTTTTTGCAATTGAAGTCTACAGACTAGGGGCTGCGTTAGATACGAGCTCTTCACAGGAGATGAAAAAGCCTCAGCAACCACAAAGTCTTTCCTGACTCACAGCTCTGATCTTAGTGCTCCGACACACACCCAACTATCTCACTGCCAGGCAATTACAGTGATAACAAGCAGTGGCTGGGAATGACTGTGGGCATTGACCAGCAACCTGAACCAGAAGAAGATACCTACTGGCCTCTGATGGATTTCCAGGCACTGATCTAAATATGCTATAAAAGATTTCAAATTATATCAGCCCATTCAAATGTCTGTGTGGCCTCTGCTGAAGTTATCCCTAACTCACTCATTCCATCTACGGCAGCCTCTGGGTACCAGAGTCTGAGAAGTTCCTTAATTAAATACATTGCCTTTTGGTTAGATAATATCCTTTACCTTTTGTAGAGAACTTCTTTCTTTGGAAATAAATTTCTTTAGCAGTTTGAGGACCAGAAATACCACATTGGTAATCTTTAAATCTCCTAATGGTTGATTTTCCAGTTTGAAGATATCTTGAATTTAAGTGATATCTCAGAATTTAAACCAACAAAAATAATGATAAATAGACAAGTAAAATCAGCACCGAAGAGTTGTAATCCTCTAGTTGAATTTCATCAAGTAGATATCCTTCTATCCAGTGTATGATAATATACTAACATAATGTATCATAATGGATTAAAAAAAAAGTGCTAAAAAATCACTATTAGAACTGCACATCCATGGCAGTTTAACCTTAAACTTAACTGCACCCTACCCCTAAGTTAAAGTAAGAATCCAAGTTCTAGGTGACCTTACATTCAAAGAATGAAAAAAGAATATCCGTTTGCAAGCATGAAACCCATTAAAAAATGAAACTATATGGGATGAGCTAAAATAGTTTTATCTACCAGCAAAAAACATTTTACAGAAAAGGAACTTAGGTTTTAGAAATAAAACCAGTAAGTATTCTTGTGGTTGTTGATTAGTGGCATGCAGAAATTACAGCGAATGGTAAGTACCTTAGTCATCCATTCTAATTAAAATTTAAATTGAAAACTGGGTTCTAATGAAGAGGAGCTTAGTGCTGGTCTTGAGGGATCTCCTGTCAGTGGGCAAAGGAAAAAAGTGCACAAAGGCAAAAGAGATTTCACTCAGGCAGTTACTTGGTGTATGCTGCACTCTAATATAAAAAGGAGTGCATGCTGTCCTTTTATTGAAAAAGAACCAATGCAGGAACAGTTGTTCTTCATGGACCTGCAATCTAGTGAGAAAATCTTTCCAGGTCTAGCAGAGGAGCAAACAGTGATAAGGAAGAAGTGATCCTATAATTTTGTCCACCCTAGTGAAGTTGTTATGCTATTGTTACTTTTGGATTGCTTGACAGCTGCACTTCGCCAGCCCGCCCAAATTGCTGATAAAAAACATAGTGGGGGGTGAATCCTGACATGTCTTCCTACACTTGCACCTGCTCAGACACGGGTGTCTGAAGGGTCAACATTTGCTGGACAAAGTACATTGAACAGAAGTGCAATGCAAGGTCTTGGAAACACTTGGTTTGAAAACACCAGTGCATTTGCTTAGAAACTTTAAAATGATGTTTTAATGTCATACTAAATGTAATAAAACCAAAAATCCATCACACCCTTAAGCTAATAAATTGCCCAATGCCTTGGAAAGTTCCCTATGCATCAAATGATAACCTGCTAAATGAATGAAAATGCTAAAGCCACAGCATCTTCCAGAAATAGCTATGTATCTCTAATGGTCTAATAATGGAAAACACAGCAAGTATATTGTATTTTTAAAGCCTGTTTCTGTGCTACCTCAGAAGCAGAAATTTAAATGAATTGTTATAACCTAATTCAACGTCAATACCTTCTACCAAGGGTTGCCAGTAGCTGTGATTCTAAAAGAAAGAAAAAAAAAAGTCAGAAAAATGTAGAAGCTATAAAAGATCAACCAGATGACCTCAGTTTATACAAGAAAATAGGTTATGCAGTATTTCCCTATATGGAAATTTAACTATGCTTTGTGAGTGTAATAAATTAGCTTCTTAAATCATATTCTGAATCATGAAAAAACCAAACCCCAGAGCTCTCCTTTGCTGCTGATCCCTCTTTGCAGGGTTGCATTTTGGTTTTTGTTGCCTCCCCCCCACCCCGAGGTAATAAATGTGGTATTAAGGCAGTCTCTCTCCCTGGCTGTGAGCTTTCTGTAGATGAAAGTTAACTCCTGTCTTTCAAAACACTATGAGTGGCAGGTTCCATACCAGTACAGAAGAGAAATCTCGCCGCTAATTTATCACGAAGGAAATACTACGTCTCCCCACAAACCTCCCTCTGTCACTGTGCTCAGAAGGTTGCAACAGCAATATTGCTCTGGCTATACTTGCAGTAAAGAATGCAGAAACTGTAAAAAAAATCACAAGGACAGATTTGGCATAGACAACCAGTTGAGTTTGATTAAAATGTACTAAAATTGTATTTTTTCATTTAACAGTCAATGTTGTTTAATGTCAGTACTGTTAATGAAGTTGTCAAGCCTGTCACTTTCATTGAATACCAACTTTGCTAAGAAACTGGTACTACAATTACCTCCAGCTCTATACGATTAAATTCATCAAAGCACACCAAGGCTCCAGATTGTGCCAGACCTTTGAAGGATTTCCCCATGGCTTTGTAGTCTCGTCCATCAGAACAGCTCAACACAATGCACTGCGAAAAGAAAAGAGCTTTAAAAGATTGGGTTTTGTTGTTTAAAATGTATATAATTTGGCAACATTTACTTTCATGGCCTGTAATTCGGCCTTCCCCCACCGCCACTCCCCAGCCCTGGAATTTCCCCTTATTTATCCACTCTAAGTCTGTAATATGAAAGCAGCTCCTGCGGTTCTTAACTAACTCAGTCTTTCACAGTAGCACATGAAACGCATTTACACACATTTTTAAAAATAAGTCTCCAGCAGCATGAAGACAAAAGAGGACCAGCAGCAGTTTCATGTCCACCCATCTCCTGCACTAGAATACGCTTCTCAGCATCCCTTGCTGAAAAATCAATTCTTTTAAAGAAATCATGTAATTTTCAGAAAAATAAAAAGATACAAACCCCCTCCAAAACTAGCAAGCAGGTGAGGGGGGAAGGTTTCTTGGTTGAAAAGTCAGTGGAAGAAAAGAGGTTCCTGGATTTCTCTCCTTCCTCTGCTGACATAAGGAAACCCCTGCAGGATGAGGTGACCGCTCTCACCGCAAGCCACCTGGGCAAGAACTAACCTCCTCCTCTATCCCCATGTCTTCCTCTCCCAACAGGCTGCCTGGTAGCCTGAGAAGGAACAGGTGTCCTGAGAGGAGCCCAATTCCAGCTGAGCAGCCCAGAGGCAGGGACCTCTTTGGGCACACTCTGGGCTGGACACTTCTTGGCAGCTCAGAGGGGACAAACCAGAAGTACAGCAACACAAGTGTTCCCTGAATTTTTCAAGTAATTGGTTTTGCTCTGTGTTCTTTATACCATCCTGGAAATTAATATGCACCATGTCCTGAAGATAAAGCAGGAAGAAACACTGCCCACATGTGTGGTTTTGTGGAAATTAAAATACCTATGAAAACCAAGACATAAGACATGAAAAATCTAAAAATAAATATGCTTATTTACACTGAGCTGGACACACACTTGCTGTGTTGCTGTAGCTGGGTTGAAGAGTGCAGAGGGTGAAAAGGTGAATGCTGTAGCACTGGTGTCAAAGCTAATTTGACAACACACAGTGTAGTCTAGAGCAAAGCACACTACTTGCTTGGGCTGAATATACTGTACAGAATAAAATTCTCAAGCATATCCACAGAAAAGGGACATTAAGAGGAAAATAAAGTTCTGAGTCTACACTGCAAGCTCAAGACCATGTTGTGTTTTACAGACAGCTACTCACAACCTCTTCCACCAGCAACCACCACTTTTGATTTGGTGAATGGGTAACGCAGAAGGACATCCAATGCAGCTGCAGGGAAGTAATTTCCTCCTGGCTTCCCACTTGCTGCACTTCCCTCCCCAGGCTGTGCTTATAAATAAAACACACCTAAAACTATAGGGTTTATACTTCAAGACAATTGGAGTGGAGAGACTTTGACAGATGGATAACCTGTGGAGCCATCTGGTTCCAGCTCATGCAGACACAGAAAACAGGAAGAAGGGTCTCCCCTGCCGTTCTCAGCAACCTCAGCTCCGAAGTATGTAGATATGTAGGAGGTGCAGGATCAGCCCAAACAGGTCACACCCATAGCCCCTGTAATCCTCCAGAGGTCAACCTTTGCCATGAGCTGGAGAAGCCTGTGTGAGCATCTCCGGGACTGAGAGGGAGAGGTGAGAGAGCAAGCCACCATGGATGCATATGTAGTAACAGAAGCTACCTAGGCAGGCCATAACATGCTGGGGGGATGGGTCTATCTGAATTAGGATCAGAGATGAGACAAGGAAGAAAATAATGAGTCAAATTCAGTGGTTATGTATTGGTATGCAGACCTCTAAGATAAGTGTGTTGAATGAACAAGAGAAGACTGAAGTCTTCATACATGATCAAAATTATTGCTTACTTGTCCTAAGAGGTTAAATCGGATCATGTTCTCAGAACTAGCATATGAGGCAGTACAAAACTTGCTCAAGAGTACAGGTAGAGGAAAAAGGAAGGATCTGATATTTCAAATATTAAGGACACTTTGAGCAACCTGGTCTAGTGGCAGGCGTCCCTGCCCATGGCAGGAGAGTTGGCAGTAGATGGTCTGTAAGGTCCCTTCCAACCCAAACCATTCTATGAATCTATGTTTCTATTACGTAATCATTTGCTCTGAGACCCTAGAAAGCAGAGGGCTTTTGAACAGCTGAAGAGCTCTTAAGTAATGATTAAATGGAAATACTTGTGGAATCTATTAAAATTCACCAAAACAGGACAATCTGATGGAGGAGATTTTTAGGAGCAATAAGCAGAATCATTTAAATGAAAGGGCTTGGCAGTGCTCAAACATTTCAGCTACAGAGGAAACTAATAGAAACTGGATATACCGGGACACAGGATCCCATTCACCTTCAGATGTTCTGGCAACAGCTACTCGATACAGATGGCAGAGAAACCTCCAGAAACAAAGTATTTCTATATTTGATTCTAACTAATGTCATGAGTCATTTGAAAACCCAAATATAGAAAACAGCTCAAGTGAGGAACATTATAGAGAAAGAATAACAAAACAGAAACCAATGGACTTCAAGGTATTGATAACCTCAAAAAATTGTCTGTTCAGCTCTCCAGGATCTAAGCTGAAAGGGAGAAATAGGCAAGGGGAAATGGCAGTTTCTCAGCATGACTGTACTAAGGACACAAGTGCTAACTATAGTAAGGAAAATCTAACAGAGTTCAGTAAACAGTAATCTTTTCACTTACCAGGAATACTTGAAGGTATACAAGAGGCAAAAATTACGTCAGCTTACAGACAGGTTTACAGAAATAACAGATGACAATAGAGGGATTCACAAAAGCATGAAATGAGATACAACTATGAAGTGACATAGCGCATAACCAGAAATCACTCAAGAACATTAGCAATACTAAGAGGTGAAAAAGATGTGTTGGAACACAAATTGCAAATGAAAAATTATCAACAAGTAGTGACAAAAAAATCAAAGTTTACTGCTTTTTTGTATCTGTCTTTACTGCACTGGCCAGCTACAATGTGGTAGCCAGCACGACCAATGGCAGGGGGGTAATACCTCAGGTTAATGCAGGCAAATAAGAGGTTAAAAAGTAGTTAGCTCAATTATTGCATTTAAAGATCTGGCTGAAGCAATGTCAGAATTATTACCCACAATCTTTGAGGATTAGTGGGTAACTAGTGAGATACTAGAAAACTGAGAAGGTCCAACAAAAAGCTGATATTTATATAGGAGGAGCCAGAGAATTACCAGCTCAATTTCAAATCCTCAAAAAGCAATGGAACAAACAATTAAACAAAGGACTTTTTATAAGCCCTGAAAAGAAAACACAATAAGCACCAGTCTGAGTTGATTTGTCAGGAACAATCACATCAAAACAATCTAATTTCTTCCCGTGACAGGAGAATGACTAGTGGATATGGAAGGTGTAGTTGATGTCACACACCACCTCTTCAGTAAAGCTTTTGACATGGTCTCATGAGAAAGGAAAGGAAAACCGTTTTGTGGGAAATTATTTCAGGCTGGGTATAACTGCTGGAAAAACATAGTTTAAATGTAGCTACCGGTGGTTGATTATCAAACAGAAGACTATATCAAGCAGGGCTCTGCAGTGCACTGCACCTGAGTCTGCTGTTCTCTGATAATTCCATTAGCCACCTGCATGTCAGAACACGGTGTAAAACTTAAAAAGCATACTACCTTACTAATGTGAATAACCAAAACCCTGTTGTTTCAAAAATGCTGTCATGAGAGGTTAAGAAGCCTAGAGAGATGCTCACAAAATAATCACCCAACCCTGAAGAATCTCCAGCTAAAATGCTGTGCTGAAGAAACTCAAAAAAGCTGTACATTGTCGGAGAACATCTGGAAAAACAAATGGAAATGTTCTACAATGGATCATTTCATGAGACTGAAAGAGACAATAGCAAGAACAAAAAATGGCTTATTTAAAACCAGAGAAAATTATCTATTTTTTGTGACAGCAGTGGATGAACAGGCTGTGTAATGTCCATGCTTTTGTCTCAAGCTAAACAAATGTGCATGAGGACACACGGCTTTGTTGGTCCAGCTTCGTGGAAGAGACACGGACTAGTGTGATCTTGAACTCCTCCATCTGTCTTTTCTCATGACTCTACAACCAGAGAAATATGCAAGAAATACGATGGGATCTCTGACAAGAGGAGTTCATATCTAGTATTGTCCCTTTTAAGGCAGCAGGCACAATGCAGTGCCATGAAGATATCCACAAACTCCGTATAAACGTAGTAATCTCAAGTGCCTGGAGTCACAGAGTGCACAATGCTGGGTGAGATATCTGCCTTCCTCTTGCTCAGTTAACTCAGTCATATCTGCACACCACTCCATCTTGCAATGGAGACATGCCTCTGACAACTGGTTCATGCCCAACAACTTCAGTTTTTATAATCCCAGTTAGTAAGAACCGTGTAAAAAGAGCATCCTATCTGGAGATAGGATGGAGGTTTTTATTCTCCATGCAAATATTCAGGTCTTGTTTTAGCTCCCAGGATCTGGAATTATCTTTAATGACTGGATACTGCTTAAAATAATCTTAAAAAAAAAATCATTGTTTTTTGGCTTTACTTTGTCTTCTCACATATATTGTTAAACAAAAGAGATCACAGGACTAAACTACCTCTTTTGAGAAATTATCCTTCCATACATAAGAGTCCTGATATTTTTCAGCCTCTTCTCATTTCAAAATCATAGAATCATAGAACATACCAGGTTAGAAGAGACCTTGAAAGATCATCTGGTCAAACTAAAATCTCACTGTCCTAAACTGTCCCAAAAAATTGTCATTTGAAACCTCACGCCTCTTGTTATATCTTTCCAAGACAGAGTTGCTTGAGCTGAGTAACCGCATAGAGTTGGAGGGAGAAGGGAATCTTTTCAAATCATGGCACTGTCAGTGTTTTCAGTATTATTCTGTATCTAATTCCTAAGATAACCAGTTTGGCTGACTCATGTTATAATCAACAGCTTCATATTTGCATATTAAGCAAAGGTGATATCACCTGTCCATGGTTATATCCTGGTCTTTTTCCTTAGTGATTAGAGCTAATTTCAAAGCAGCAGTGTGCATGATACCTCAGATTATTCTCTCTCAAGTCCATTAGCCTGTCTTCATCAACAGTGTTTTCATCTGCTACTGTGCTGCCTGGTGCTTTTGTTTCGGTCTGTCCGAATTTCATGCTTTGCTCCTTGGGGGCACACAGTTGGAGACCAGTGGGGAATGGCAGTGGCACACAGATCTCTCAAGAGCAGGGACCAAACACCAATGTCTTAACTCTAAGGAAAGGCCAGGACATCACCTTGACTTCTTAGGAAGCAGACCTGGGTTTGCTCCCCTCTTTGGGTCTGACACATGTGCCTGCTCTGGTAAAGCCACTTTCAAACACCTACAAAATCAATGGAGTTACACCAAGCGAGAGTGTTAGCCCAGCATGTGTTACCAGCTGTTCTGAGCTTTTTGTATCCCCCACTACCATTTCTTTGCATTGCATTTTCCCTTTTCTTCCTTCCCCTGCTTCCCTAGGTTACTGTGTTAGAACAGAGGTGTGGGTAATATTTGTCATTTTTAGTTCTAGGTCTCAATTATTCTTTCTATCCTGCTTTCTTTCTCTGTCAGAATTCCCTCTTGTGCCTAATCTTTTGTTTTCTTCCTTTTCCTATCTGCTCAAGACTGATTTAAATAAATGCATGGGAAAGCCATTTGCAGGTCTTTTGCCTGCAAAGAGTAAAGGTAAGAGACTTGCTCCACTGGCACTGCAAGTGGAGTTTCTAAACCACACATCCTGCAGAAGTTACATTCACATGGTCAGAAAGAGCTTATCTATCTGGAGACAGGGAGGAAAGCGGACTAGAGATTCCCTTGCAGAATCAGCAGTCCCAACCATGACAGGGGCTCAAATGACTCATTGTAAATGTCTCAGCCATTAAAGTATTTAACCCTGAACATCAGATGATGCATGAAATGGAAAATGCAACATTTTGGTCTCTTGGACTTTCTCATGAAGTACTTTCCCTGCAATGTTTTTATGACCATATTTTCTCATAACCAGCAATGTCTCTCTCAAGCCTCTTTCAGTGTATGTTTCTTTCTCTGTCCTTCTCTCATGCTTTTCTCTCAATATTGTGAACACTTCTCTGGCTTCTTAGCTTTTCCCTTTACCTAAAGCTTCTAGTTTCCTTTCAGCTCAGGATGGTTGATGAGTTGCGCCATTTGCACTGCTCAACAATTGACATCATCTGAGATGTTAACACTTTGCTGCTGTTGAGCAAGGAGTGCTGAACAGTTGAAGTACATCTGCCAGGAACCGAATGAGCAAGTTGCTGAGCACAGGCATTCCTCTTCTTCGGTAATACTCTTTAGCTCTTACTTGTGATCACCAATCTGTGACTCTCCTCGCATTTGACCACAAAGTACAGGCTGAGGACAACAGCAGAGCATCATTAACAAGTCAGGGGGCTCCTTCCCCTGAGAAGCCAGCACTGGTCTGAATGGGTAAACAAGGTTCTATAACGGGGATTTCAGTAGGTGGCTAGGGGCATTGCACTGGTAGTTAACCCAATAGTATTTTGTGCAACCAATAGAAATAAACACGATCTTAAAGTTAAGCACACACTGATGAATCAAAATTAGCTAGAAATTAGAAACCAGCCACGGGATGTTTTCCTATTACATATATGTCTATGTTGGGACCTGTTTCTTTTCATTTGCATGTGTTTATGTACTTAAGAGATATTCATAAGCAAATCCTCCCTCTCCTACATGTTTATTTTCTTAATGAAAACATACTGCAATTTGTTGGGTTAGAAGCACTGGTGTTTTATCTGTCAGGTACAAGAATTTTAGATCATTTCCTTATGTCTTTATTTCTGTATTTCCTTCTGCTTTTATTTTATGTTTTAAGTAAAACATGAAAAACTATCAACAAAAGGTATCTAAGTGCCATCTGAATACATTATTATAAAAGGAAGCGAAGCACACGGTCACATCACTATATGTTCCCAGAAAACACTAATAACTGTTTGTATGCATAATAAAAAAATATATGTATAAAACATTGTATATAGAGCGACATAGCAATGAAAAACATCCCTCTGGGACTTAAACTGTTATTGTCTCAATGAAATTCAGATCCTCTTTTCTCCACTAATTTAGCAGTACACAAAACCAAAATCCTTCCAGTCCCACACTGTGCCTCAGAAATGCCTGTGTACACAGACTGTGTTTCTTTAATCAGTGTAAATTCACCCTGCAATTTTCTCTCCCCACTGCTACCCCCTTGAGCAACAGCTTAATAAATAAATAAATAAATAAATTCCGTTTAGCTACTCCCTGACTTGAGTGCAGCCAGCCAGACATCCTCTCTAGGTCTTTAGGTAGATGAGCAACTGTGCTGACTCCAGTGACTCACATACTTATAATTATGTGCACACTGGGAATCTACATCCTTAATTTGTTTTTTGCCTCCTGTGGTGTTTAAATCATGAGGCTCTTTTTTTTTTTTTTTTTTTTTTTTTTAACCTGCTTGTTGTTGTAGTCTGCTCTTAGCAAGTTTCTCTTTTCCCTGTTCTAGCTGGCTTTTCAGGTGCTCCAACAAAGTATAAGTAGAAGGCTCCCACCAGAGTCCTTAAAGAAGAAAGATTTCCAGGGTGAGTATACTATATTAATAAATGAAACCCAACCTTTTAAAAATTACACTGTCAGAAAAACCCATTAGGCTGTAAAAGAGTTGAAGTAAACATTAGATTATAATATCTACTGCTGCTTAGATTTTTCTGAACTGAAAATCCCCAGTGAGCACTTAAAACTTCATTACTACGCTGAAAGGTTGTGAAAGGCTATTTAAAGGTTTTCAATTTTGCTGAAGTCTAGAGGTTATTACAGCTTGAAAGAATACAAACCCTAATATTACATGGAATGAAAGGAATCAAATTTATGTTCTCATCTTCCCTGTAGTTTAATCCACTTCTATTAGATTCAATGGAGAAAATTAGGGCAGGTTGAAACTTTTTAGAAGGATGATGAAAAATAATATTTGGTCATTGTAGAAAACATTTCTGTCTATTACTCACACTCTAAAGGATATTCCCATCTCTCGGTCCCACAGTCACAACTTATAGTGTTATCAGCCTCCTGCTCAGAAACCCATGGGCTATGACCTGTGTCAGACTCATATCAAAATGTCCTGAATTGCACAAGAAAAATGAGGATATCTGACTTCATCTCAGAACAGAGCTTATAGATAACTTGATATGCAGGCTTCCATTATAAATATTTTAGGCTCTTTTCCCCCTTTACTTAATTTGGGAAGGAATATTGGGTGACTCAAATGTTATGGGCTATTTGTCATCATAGGAGACATCCATAATGGAAGTTGACCAAACAGTGCAGTGCAAATTATGATAAAGAACAACTTTTATACTCATCTACTGAGCAGCGCATCAGAATCCAGGTTTGGTCAATCCCAAGTGCTAAATGAAGAAAAGCACGTGCCTGGTGCGCAGCTGTAGCCGTGTGAAGAGCTGTTCATCTCCAACCCCACTGGGACTGGAAAGACTGGCAATCCATTTCTTTGCATTTTGCTGTTCTAGCTATCTCAGGCTCTTGCAACTGAAAGGGATAGGGACACAGCTACAGAGAAATCCCCCAAATCATACTACTTTACCATAAAATAGGAAAAAATATTTTGAGTTTTGCTGAGTACCACCCATACCTGAATGTCTCTATGCTGGTGTTTCTACCTTGAGCCATTCCAACTACTGCCATTTATTTTAAAACATACCTGGTGCTAATTGCTTAAATGCTTAGATGTGACTGTAGCTGTTTTGACCTAAATCCTACAGTGTGGGGGAAAAAAAAAAAAAGGAAAGAAGAAAATAGCCAAACAGTATTCTGCCTTTAAAGAAACACGTTTAAGAAATTTTTGCATTAAAAAAAACCCTCTTAGTAGACACAGCATATCACAGTCTTAGACATAGTAGACAAGGGGAGAAGGGGAGAACAAACAAAAGTCTTGGTGATCTTTCTGCCTTCCCTTGCCTGCTGCTTTGGGACACAGCAGACAGCAGATCAGCCCATGAGGCAGCTATGAGACATGTTGGTTATCTCACTCCTTGAAGGACTGCTCTTGAGTGTGTGACACGCCAGAGCTCAGCATTCTCCATTGCTGCTCCTCCACCCATCTATCTGTAAGGTTGGTCTAGAAGTTAAGCACTCCCCACCAACATGGCCATCCTGAAGAGAGCTTCACATATCCCTACATCACCTTTTATGCAATGCTGTTCCTCACCCCCTTGGAGAGGTTCAGGTCCAGACTTTGGTCCTAACTAGAAAAGGGAGTAGAGAGGTACTAGAAGTGTTGGCAGCCCTAACCCTAACAAATCTGTGCCTTTGACTTCTCCCCTCGCCCCTCTTTTGCATCATCTATTAGCCCTTTAATTCCTTCAGAAATGACATCACTTAAAGCAATCCATGCAAGAACTGGCAAGGAAGCACAAAGTGTTTCAGGAACTCACAGGACAACGTAGCTGGAAGGGATCTCCAGAGGTCTTCTGGTCCAGCCTCCCACTCCAAGGGGGTCCAGTGAAGGAAGATTGCTCAAGGTCAAACTGAGTTTTGAATCGCTGGCATGAAGATAACATCATATCTGCAGGCCTTTGGGTGTAAAAGAGTATTCATCTGTATTTTTATATAGCAGTATCTCCAGCTATAAAGCCAGGGAAAGACATAGAACATTTCCAACAATTATTTCCTGTCTTGAAACTCAGAAGGCATGCGAATAGGCAGAATGCTACTATCAACTGTGCTCAATGAGGTATAGTGGTTTTAAGATGCAAATTGCTCTTCAACTTCAAATCCTAATTTCATTCACTTGGGAGAATTGCAACTTGCACTTAATATGTGGACACCGCTAGCTGTTACAAAAAGTCACTTATTCAACACATCATTTCAAAATATTCATCAACATTTCAGAACGAATACATCTTCAACATCATTCTAGTACATCTTTAAATTTGTATTAATTAAGCAGGATTTCTACCCTGTGTTGGTAGGAGAGTTAATCTTCATATTTTTGCCATATAGTATGTGCCAGAGCACAGTTCCTGCTCTTTCCTTTATGTTTGTTTTGAGACAAGATATAAAAAGGCATTAATTTCTTACATATTGGTGTGTGTGCAGTTTTCACCATTCCTGTAAAGGTCAGTGAGTATGTTGTCAGTGGAGGAGAAGCAAATAAGTGCTCCTTTGCCCAGGAAAGCAGGTGTGATTTGAATCATTCTTGCTAGGCAATTTTCATCTTCTTTTGAATTTATTACTTGTGTCAGCATCAGCGACAATAAATCAAGCACAAGTTGCCTGTCCGCATGGACACTTCTGTTGTCTCATAACGTGGGAAGCTAACGTGGAGGAGGAAATGGCACTGCATGGGTGAGGCAGGTAAGTGGGCTCCCTCGAGTAAGGTGCGAGGACAGCGTTTGACCCAGCTCCCACCTATTCCAGTGCAGGAGGCACTGTTTATGGGCTGCCTTGGGGCCATGGACTTCTCCAGCTGTGGAGTTCAACTGAAGTTAGTATAAATAAAGATCTTAAGAGAATCCAACTTAGCAACAGCACCGTGGTATTGCTCAGGAATTTTATAATAGCATGTATAAAGTGCATGTTCTATATTACCACACATGGATCACATGGGTTCCTCAAAAGTACTGAGGTCTTCAGGGAAGCCACAGCTTTCCTCAGCTGGATCCACCATTGGCAGTGTCTACCTAACCAGCAGCAAGTGTTTCTTTAACCTGATGCTGTTTCAGATCTCTGTTCTCCTTAGAGCCCTAAACGAGCAAAAAGCAAGTTATCAGCTTGCTGACCTCCAAGCCCTTGGTTCTCTGAAGTAACTGTCTTTTGTGGGGATGCAATGGATGGCAAAATTGACTTTGAATCCAGTGAGGCTTAGCAGTGTTCAGGAAAAAGCAGGTGAGTGCAACATACGCAGATGCAACATGCTAAGTTGAGAAAAATTTAGATTTTTTTAAGGTTTTTTTTCTTATGCCTCCAGCAGGCTTACTTTCTTTAAAAATAATTAAAAAAAGCAAGCAATATCTCTGCTGACACCCTATAATAATTTGCAAGTAAGGAACTTTGCAGTTCATGCTCATATCTCCTACTTAAACTGAGTTAAAAGATACACAGTTTCAGGCTGTTTTCCCTTTCAGTTATGGCGTTTCCAGAATACGGTCCCAAAGGATACATTTCAGAATTAACAGGGGCTGAATGGCTAATAAATGCAAAATGCATCTCAGGTTTAACCATGAACTTCAGCAGATACCTCCATAGCTTCCTCAGAGAAAAGTAGTACATTTTTATAATACTTCAAATATTTCTTCAAAGAGTTATAAAATTGGATGCTAATACACACATGCACACAGAGAAAGGCAAATGCAGTCAGCATTACTGGGATAACTTTATAATATAAAAATCCATCCACATTAGATTCATAAATACCCTTTACTGGGGAATCAGCAGTTTCTTAACCCACTCAAATGCTTTGGAAAGGGAGCTGTTTCTCCCATCCTTGCTCAAACCGTGCTTTTTGTAAATGCAGCAGGAGGTCTGAGAATGCATCCAGAAGGAGACCCCAGCTCTGCTCCCAGTCTGGACCCCCCATTTCATAGAATCATAGAATGGTTTGGGTTGGAAGGGACCTTAAAGATTTCATTAACTCAGGGTACGTGTCATCCAGGCAATGCCGTTGCACAGGTTCCAGGGGCTGACTTTGAGGGGTGCAGCTTTAAGGGGTTAAACATATAATGTTGACACACTGAAGTTTCTAATGCTAATGTTTAAATGGAATCTAGTTGATTAATGAGGTCTTTCATTTGCAGTCACTACAAAAATAATTTTTTTTATCTTACTTGCACAGTCTACAGTACTTTCAAAGACACCAGCTGCTCATTATGAATAATCACAGTGTTCATGAAAGAAGAGTACACTGAAAATGACAAAATCCTCAAGTTATTAATGTGCAAATATTCAATGTAAAGTGAAAATTATTTATAAAAAACACGCTGAAATGTTGTAATGTCATTTGTATAATTTCACAGTGGAAAAAAATAAACCAAAACACCGAATGATTCCATCTAACATTTTATCATGTTTCTAATATTTGCAACACCCAGGATTAATTTGCAAGAAAAATATAAGTCTTCTTTTTAGACAGCTGCTGCTTTGAGTCTTAAAAAAAAATATTTAAAGAAAACAATTTTCTTTAGGAGAGTAAGAATATAAACACTGTACAATTATCTGTTAATGACATTGCAAACCTTTTTCTTAAGAAATCTATTTACTTCCTGATTTTATCATTAGATTTGCATTAAAACATATTCTACTGTCTCTCAATTTCTGTTCTGACTTTCAAAGCTGTCCTTTTTCCTCTGGAAACATATTGATACAGTATCATTACAATAACTGGTTTGTGATCTTCTGTGTTTCAGGTATTAAAATAATAACAGTGCTGGAAGCAAGCACAGAAATATTAGGGCAGAATATCCCATACCTACCTCAGGAAGGAATCCCTACTCTTTCCCTTGAAGTACTTGGTAACAATTAGCTATATGAAATTAGGTGTTTTAATGCAAGCATCTGACTTTATACTGGTTACATTTCCAACTATTGTATAATCTAAGGTAGCCACTATCACAAAACAATTGGCTAAATTATTTCCCATTTGAGATGCCCTTGTCTTAGAGACAAGGTAGAGAGACTAGGACTCTGAGTGTGACACAAAATGTGACTGATCCAAACAAAATGAGGATCTGGCCTGGGTATGTTACAGTTGAAGTAATGGAAGCTTCAGCCTTGAGGAAAAAAAAAAAAAAATTGAAGCCCACAAAAATAATGAATTTGCTTAATTTTCCTGTTATGGAGCTATTTGCTGGTGTTTGTTTGCTTATCCGGCAGTCAGATTTAATATTTGACAGTATAACTTGACATGCTTAGATCTAGGGCTCAGTTCCCAGACACAATAAGTACACGCACCTTATCCTGATGCAGATCTCCATTTCACCATGTTCCTAAATGATACCAAAAGAAAAGAGAGGTAGAAAGGTCTATGATTTGAAAATCATTTTAGCTTCTATGGAGTTTCGAAGGCCTTTGAAATGTGTTCTGAGTTTCATGTAACACCATTTCTTCAAAGCAATGAAAAGCTTAAATTAGTGTTGCTTGAGAACATTTCAAGACCAGTTTTTCTGTAAATTAATTTCTTGTTCTATTTTCACTGCTTTTGGCTTTCAGTAATTTAATCAGAGTCTGTAATCTTCTATCAGTTATCGTGCCACCCTATAATGTCCCTTTACACATGAATGGAGTCCCTGAGCACACTTCCAACCTATTGAGAGGACACATTCTAGGTGCTGCTGGTCCCAAACTTCACGTTTCAGTGTCTGAGAAGCACAGATATAATTAAAATAGGTCAATGACAACTTCAAATATTCTATTTTTCTCACTATGTGCACTGAGGATAACACCCTCTCAGTGTCATTTTAAGTCCTATATTCTCCTGATTCATGCCTCAATAGAGATTGTTTGGAAATATATGAAGATTCTTTCTATAGGAGTATATGAAATATCCTAAAGAAGGTGAAAAGGGGAAAGGGGAAAAAAAAAAATCCTGATTGTCCTGGTCAGTTACGTCAAAAAAATGTATCTGGCTGTAATGTTTATTTGTTGTTTATGGCAATTTACAATGGGCTTTTGCCACAAAACCTAGGCAGAACCTATCAATCTTCCTGCTGTAAAGTAAAACAATGCTTCACTCCTTTTCTGTGACCCTGGTGCTGTAATATTTTTCTAATTAAGATCACTATAAAATTCATTTTCCCTGTACTTCCTCCTCCACATCCCATTCCCAATTTTCTCTCAGAATAAGAAGGCTACCGTTTCTGCCTACTACCAACATAAATCAATTCACAGCAAATAACCTAGTGTGATATCTATTAACTTGTCACCAGGGATAAAATTTATTTAAAAGTTAAAAAGTGTTTTGCAATATAAAATGCTACCCAGTGCTGCAGTAAATAGTATATGCTTCCTTAATAAAGCACTTTTTCAGGCACCATTTTTTAGAAATACAATCTACTGATACTGGAAGACTGAATGAAATTCACATACCATGAACATCTTTAGTGATTCAAGTCTCAAGAGTAACACTTACTTTTCTGGACGGCTTGCCTTGTATTATGTCAACAAGATTTTCCGTTGTTTTACTGTCCCTTCTTTTTTTCTTGTTTTCCCACACAAGCAAGTAGATCACCCTTTTTGGATAGGGACCTAAGGAAGGGACAAAGCAGATGGATAGCCCACATAATCTTCTGATAGAAATCATGGCCTGGAACTCACCTAATTCCATTTTTCTTTTCTGCAGTTTTTATGGTAATTTGATTTTAGCTGCACAAATATGAATGCATTTGTTAATCAACGCCGGCATGTCCAAAACTGTGTAAAAACTCTTTGCATATTTTCTAAGCAGATTTGAAAAACTCTTTTTGGAGGAAATGACCTCACTTGATAGGTGTATAAAATAAATCAGGGTAAAATATGCACTACAGCATTTGTTTGCCTAGTCCCACCTGTTGTATTTTTCTGTTTTCCTCTGTTTATTAATATCTAACAAGAAAGAAGAAAGAGAAAAAGACACAGAAATCACAGGGAAAAGAAAACAAATTACAATAAACCAGATTTCAGAAGGTTACATGCAAAATAAAAAAGAGAATTCATCTCCAAAGACTTACATGAACCTTTTTAAACATAAATAAGCATAAAGAAAATAGTTGGTATCACATATTGAAGTTCTCTTTAAAATCCCATTCATTTGTAAAGGAGAAAATACTGCTGTATTTTTCCAGTGCCATGTACCACCCTGTGTTAACTTCTCCTCAGAGATACGTTGGATAGGTCATTTAGCAATTTTGCATAAATTGGAATGTTTCAGATTTCCCTTATCTAAGTATGATTCATTTAGCCACTAAAATTGCTATTGAAACCCATTTTGCATCATTAGCTGGTATTACTAAATCGTTCAGCATGCTCAGAAAACACAACCATGGGAAAACATATGTTCATGTGAAGCACTTTTGATAAGCTGTTATAAAGAGAGTTCCAGTACATAAACCCATAACTTCTGCCTATAAAATGAAATGTGCAACAAGTAGGCCAAATCTTCATTGTATGTCTGATACTAAAGTCACAATTTTGGTTTATTTTGCCACGTGGTGATTATGCCATCTGTGAATGACCCCTTTAAACTCCTCTGCAGTCTTCAAAGCAGGAAAGAGCCCTTTTCATGGTTTGCTTTCATCTAATATTTAGTTTTTGGTTTAGACAATCCCAGTTCATGATTTCTGGCCTGGACTGGGAATAAGGAGTTCTCAGGTTTTCTTCACAGCCATCTTACCTGACCACTGCCCAGCAGCTGTAATGCAACTTTGGGACCAGGAGATGCTCCCTGCTGTACTGGGGAAACCGGACCGGGAGTCTGCCTGCAACTCCAGAAAATTTCCCAATTAACAGAGGTTGGTGGATACATCTCTTCCTTACTCATAATGGCAAGATCCACCACGAAACATTTTTACAAGGAAACAGTTGTCACGAGGTTATAATTTTTCTTTGAAATTCCACAGCAACCATATTGATTCTTTTCTGGAAAAAGATCCAGGAAAGCCAAAGGTATGTGTATACGCTCCTTTGACTGTATGATCAAAGCTCTTTAAAACATAACTGGAGCTCCTTTCCAGAAATTCAGTTAGTGAATTGGCTTAATTTCTACTTTGCAGGTTTTTGCACATTAAATCAAAAGACAGACAATTTCCATGATACTGTCTGGACCGAAGCTGTGGTCTGGCGTTTGGTGACAGGTCTGCTCTGGTCAGTCGCTGCCCCATCCAGCTGTCCTTTCCAATGGCTTGCTCCTGGCCGTGAATCATTGTGTCCCTGCTGCTACATTTGTGTCCATGTGGTCAGCCAGGCTGGGAAAACTTGGTCCAGCTGAAAAATAAACTCTGAAAGAAAATAAACAGAAGCATTTACTTTCCAGCCTGCTTCACTGTCTGCCTGGAAAAAAGCCCCCAGTGCCAGCACAGGACTGTGGGATGAGGCGAAAGGTGTGAAACACAGGGCAAGAGCCAGCAGCAGGGGCAGGTACTGCTTGTGCCGGTGTGGTTACCAGAAAGCTGTACAGCATGCCATGCCCACAGCACCCCTCCAGTCGTCCACCTGATTGTCATCATCCTCTCTCTAATTGAACTTCTGTCTCCTTCCTTGTTTTTCTAAGCAAGCAATTCCTTAGTGTGTAGAGGCTTAAGCTCCACTTACCACTAATGCCTCTATTGCTCCGTGCAGAGGGAGGAGACCCAGCATCCGCTCAGCAGGTCGGCAGAAATAGCCATTCTCCCATTTGGTCATCGTCATCAATGAGGTCACAACTGCCGGCAAACACTTCTTCCCTGACTCAATCTACCGGCGAAGCAAACCTCTCATGAAACCCGGTTAAATATAGCAAATCCACTGTTCGTCTTCCTTCCTGAGAGATAAGGTCACAAGAACATTTGGAAATTAATCTGAATGATCATTAAGCGCCTTTCTGACACAGGCTAAAGATCAGTCTTGCCAGCAGGTAACACACACAGGTTGTCAATGAGGTGCCCTTACAGAGGTAACTGTGGGGAGGCGGAATCTTTGGGGATGCTGTACTTCCCAAAGCCTTCTCCTTGCATTCCATTGGGTCCACCACAGCAGAAGGGAACTTGCACGGCTTGGTTCCTTCTGTGTTGATGGACAGAACACTTCTAGCAATGTTTAGCAAGGCAGGTTGCATGCACTAAGCAGTGCTCTAGCAGGCAGCCAACCATCAGTTTAGAAATATTACCAGCAGAGAGGGCTAATTTGAAATAGCCATAAGCAGGGAGAAAATGCCCAGAAACACCAGCGTCTGCACTACCCAACTTGCAGGCACGCTGTGGAGGGAAAGGGGGCTGGAAGAGGGATACTTTGGTCCAGGAGCAACCTGCTGCCAAAATACTTTTGAGGGTTAAGATGACCCTTACCTGTGTCATTCGGACCCTCAGCATCAAGGTGAGACACAGACAATGCGCGCTATTTTTACCTAGCCTGTGAGCCATCAAAACCTTATTCCCTGACGTCTGGTGAAGATAACTCCTAGACAAAGCTGCTGATGGTATCCACTCCATGTTCGCTGGAGACTATCACCTCTCAGTACAGGCATGCAAAAAGATGAAAGTTTTTTTAAAAAAATATTGAAATGCTACCACTGTATGAACCTCCACAAAGCAAACTGAAAGGTTTTCTCTTTTCTAACGGCACAGCAGACTCACTTAGTACAGCTGCTTAGGCGCTATTTTTGTATCACATCGCTCAAAACCGTTGTGTCTTACTGCAGAGAGGGGTGTTGGGTGGTGGGATGAAAGAGAAACAGCGGTGCTGTGTCTGAGGAGACATTTTAAAAGCTCCATGAATTCAGTGTAACTCCACAGTGGAAGGGAGTGTTGCTAACTGACAGGATACTCTCTGCCATTAATTAAATCCTGTTTACTTAGGGATCGTATCTTGATGCAAAAGAAGAGAACTATTTTTAGAGAGATTTCACCTTTATTGCCATTGAACGAAATTAGCGTTAGCTGAATGGCTCACTTGGAAACATAAAAAACCAAAAGCATCTTAGAGTGCCAATTACAAGCATAAGGTCTGGAATGGCTCTCACCAGCAAGCAGCAGCTACCAGTCCTTGTGCAATGACTCTGCAATATCCTCTCTCATTCCTGCTGCTGAATATGCTGGGTCATGATTCTTCCCAACAGCTCATTTCAATTGCAGAAAGAAACAAGCACTATTAACCCACTGTCCAAGCTGACCAAGAGCTGTCCATGGTCATGGCAGCATGGCTACAACCCCAAACCTGCCCCTTTGAATGAAATCATCGTACAATATTTATTCTGAGCTGATTGCCTGGTTTTAGAGTGTGTGTTTTGATGAGCTGGAGAGGCACTTTTCCCTGACGAAACAAGTCAGTTCAGCGACAGCTTTGATCTTTACATGCCTTCCATCCAGCAAGAGGATTTTACAAACAGTAACCTTGAAGGAAGTTGGCTTTCAGCCATGAGCAGGAAAAAGTAAATATTACATGTCAGTTAAGAATTTTATAGAGAAACGAGGCGGGGGGGGGGGGGGGTGGGGGGGGGGGGGGTGGGGGGCGGAAAGACTTGGTTTCAATAGAAACCAATTTGGGAGAACTGAAATTTTTCTGTCATGTTTCAATTTCTGCAAAATGAAAATGAAATAGATTGGCTTAGGTTGGATTGATCCATGCAGAACTAATTTAGTTTGCTAAATACAATTAAAATATCTTGTCTCAGGACAGTTCAACATTAATCTTTCCTTGAACTGCCACAGTGCTTCGCAGGAGCTACAGTTTATTCTCTTCTGAGGGAAAGGTACCTGACAGACCACGTGCTTCATGGTCCACACAGTTTTTAAATGAGACTGGGCAAAATAAAACTATTACTTTGCTGAATTTCATTTTGATGTATTAGCTTTGGTTAAAACCCAAAAGTTCAGTGAAATTTTGGATGAGAGTTTAGTAATCCACCAGCCTGGAAAACTGAAAATTTGTTTTTACCAGGGTGTTGTGCTTTAACCTTGGCTAGCAATAAAGTACCATGCAGCAGCTCACTCATCACCACCACCCTGCCCCAGTGGAGGAGGAGAATTGGAGGAAAAGACAATGAAGCTCACGGATTGAGATAAGAACTATTTAAAAACTGAATATAAATGAATATTATAGTGATACTACTAATAATAACAATGCTACTAATAACATATAATGAAAATAAAACATATGATACAATTACTCACCACCAGCCAACCGATGCACAGCCAGGTCCTGAGCAGTGAGAGTCAGAGCCCAGGAGCCAGAGCCCAAGCAGAGTCCAAGCGAGTCCCATGAGTGAGAGCACGAATGGGAAAGCCAACCGACCCACCAACTCACTACCAAATGCACGAACAATCAAGCTAAATGAGCAAGTGAAGTATCAAACAAGCGAGCTATGACCCCTGGCCCAATCCTAGCTGATACACTGAGCATGACGTGCTATGGAATGAAATACCCCTTCGGTCAGCTTGCGTCAGCTGTCTGAACTGTGTGGTCCCCCCCCACTACTAGTGAGAGTGTTGGGAATGCAGCTGCAGTATCAGAAGCTGAGAAAGACCTTGAATTTGGTGCAAGCACCAGCTAAAAAACACCTTATCAGTACTCTTAGACCAAATTCAAAACACAGCCTCATAGCAGTTACTGTGAAGAACATTAACCCTGTCCTGACTAAAACCAGCACATAGGGTCTGCAAATTGCAGATGCAGCTCATACCTTGCCATACATGCAGGTGGAGAACCTCCCAGCTCTTTGGAAACCTCTTCTCTAGGTACTTGGGAGAACCAGGACAGTGGTGCATCAACAACAGCTCAGATCCCTCAAGGTGGACTGGGAAAACAAGCTTAAGGACCATCACCTAGACTTTTGCCCTGCAACAGTTCTGTGCAGAAATCATCCCTCATGATTGCCAAAGGTGTGATTTTATTGCTCTAAAAGGTCTCTGAATTGTGCCATTCAAGAATAAAGGCAGCAGCTCTACCCTCCAAACATCTTTGCACAGCTGGATACCTTGTCATTGAATGCTTTCTCTCTCTCTTTTTTTTTTTTTTTTTTCCTTTCCAGCACAGTTTCAAAATTGATCCCTTTTCTTTCAATAAGCTCAGGATTTTGAAGGGTTCAGCTGTAGATGTAACAACCAGATTTTACCACTGAAAATGCAAGGGCGGAACAGTACACACTTAGAAGCAGAGTTTCAACATTTCATTTTCACAGAAAGGTTATTTCTTTCTAGGACACTAATGAGAAGCCTCTATAGGAAAAGAAAAAATTTGGCATACACAGGTGGCAAAGAAAAAGCAGAAGTTTCACCCTTCCATGAAGGCATGTTAATGCCGTCCCACTGTGGCTTCAGGCTGCTGGCTGAGCCCAGACAGGGCATTCCAATTGCTCCCACTGGAGCTTTCTCACCTGGGGAGACTGGGAGGGCAATGTATGCTAGGGAGTCAGCTGCTGCCAGGCACTGGGAGCTGAAAACTTCCAATTGATCTTTCCATTGGTCTTCTATCATGGGGCTTCAGAAACACTTAGTGGGTGAGGTTTTTTGCAGGGAGGGAGGCAGTAAAATTTTATAAAGATCTTCTCTGGCTAATGGTAGTTTCACTATTCCAGTGATGACTTTGAATCTCCACAACCACCACCACCCCTACCCCATCCCCTCCCCACCCCTAACATATGGTTTGCAAGATAAGAATCTTAGAGATAAACAATTGCCTTTTCACATCAGCTATATCACAAAGGAAAGACAAATACATAGTGCAGCAAATCTCTGAGCAGTGAAGTTAGTGGAGGATACTGATTTACGCCAGCTGAGAACTAAGACTGGAGCACTCACTCTCTCTTTTCTTGAGGGAGAAGATTACTTATTTCTTTCCTAGGATTTTTCCTGTAGGCTATATGGATCATTAGAAATGAAGTAATTATACAGAATATCTTAAAGATATTTTATTTAAATAGTGACGCACTTTTAATTTAATCACTACCACATGACAGCTTATATATTACATGACACGGAATTAGGTGTTCGGCATGAATCAAGAAATGGCATTTCCCTTGCCTAACACGTCTACTTACTAGCATCGCACTGCAAGTGTCTTTTCTGACTTCCACAACGTAGTAACTTTCTAAATTTTGTTGAGGGACTCTATCGTAATCCAGGTAAAGATTAAAGTTACTATCTTACTTAGAAGTTTGTGTACCCCTTTCAAAAGAAATTTATCCTATATGCCCTTACACCTCACCAAAAGTCAGTCGTAAGCTTTGAAGTGCTCACTGACTTGAAAAGTAGATTTAGATGGTTATGACTATCTTATCTGCTGTCCAATACATAATGAATGTTAGCAGTGAATAAATTATTGTAACATTATTGCTATATTATTTTTAAAGCTTCATCTGGTCACAGCTTAATGTTCTGTGTAAGTTCAGCTTCATCTGCACTTATTGGTTCATAGTGTTATTTAAAAAGAACTTCCTAATAAATACAATCACCTGTCATTCTCACTCACTGCAATCACAAGACACAATTAATTTCATCAACAACAAAATTTAAAAATGTACCAAAGAATAATGATAAAGCTCAAAGAGATCACTTTTAAGGGCATAAACAAATTATGATTATCCATTGATGACTGCAAAGGTATTCTATATTTTAAGTACTAACATTTATGGGCTTCTACTGGTGGTAAAAGTACTGTGCTATAAATAGTGCCTTTCCAAAGGAGCATATTGGCAGACAGCACAGTGGGCATGATTCTGATTTCTTTTTTGTAAATATTACAGTTTATCCTGCTGTGATTGACATCTCTATGTGCCAATATTCTCTACTTCTAAATTTATTTCACCATTTTCACTGCTTTACCCCTTACTTCAAGTCTGCTTTAATTTTCTTTCTAATTATTTTTGATAATATGTAAATTGGGGAAATGGGAGCTCTTGCTCTTTCTGTAGCTGGAGTTGTCAGAAATCCCTCCTGCCCAGGCCTGAGAAAGTAGGGATGCCAGCAGGCAGGGGATATTATGCCAATGGGAAGAAGACACGATCTGTCTTGTTTCAATCATCACCTCAGATCCCACCTGATATTCAAGGAGTCACCCTAGCAGCATTAACTGTTACTTGAAGTATTACCTCTCAATCAAGAGACCTGTGCAGGTCCTAGAAACGTTTTAGACTTGTGTTGAGGAAGTAGAGAGGATAAGCCCCTGAGAAAGATGGGATTTTTCTCTGACTGAATGGTTTAAAAGCTGTGATGTTCCACAAGCACCCTGTCCCAATCCCCATCCCTCACAACCCCTTTCAGATTCTTAGACATGGCCCTTGAAATCACACAGGTTAAGGAAAAAATACTGTGTTTGTTAGCAAATTCAAAACATCTCCAAGCTGTCAACTCAAGCTTGATTGAGCTCGAGAGGAGACAGGGTGTGCTGGCTGCCCTCTCTACTTCAGGGGGCAGGGACAAGAGAATAAACCTGTCGGCTCCATGACTGCCTGGGTTAAGGTGAAATATTAGAATTTTGTTTCAGTTTTTGCAGAGACTACAAGTTAGAGTAGAAAAGATACTGGGAGAAAGGGACTCAGGGGAATGAAAAAAAAAAAAAGAGAGGAGGATTCTGAAACTGGCATTCACGCCTCTGTTCTAGATCAACCTCTGCATGAGAAGCATTATGCCTTTTTTTCATTACCCAATACTTCCTGAACCAAAGGGAAAGACTGAATACAAATATTATTCACTAGGAGGTGGGAGACCCCATCCTAATCTCTGACTGAACCAAGCAGGCTATGCATCTTTTTAAACATGAAGATATCACCTTTGCTGAAGGAAACCTCCAGCCTACTGGAATCTCAGGGAGTATAAGTTGTCTCTTTAGCATTCCCTTGATCCTCTAATAGCCATTGATGGAGAAAGATTATTGGATTTGGGGTATTTTGGTCTCACCCACTGTGTCCTTTACTGTGTTCTTAGAGGGTCAGGGTTGGACTGCAAGATCCTGGACCTGAGAAACAAGTCTCTAAAAATAATAAATTTAATTAGTAAATCTTGCCTAGTCATGCAGAAAAAAATCCTGTTTCATCAAATCTGCATTTTACAATAAAAAAGTGCTTTATGAAAAGACTTATGTCCAGAATCTAATGCCCACACTCTTCTCACCCTGGGGATTCAGAGGTATCCTCAAGAAGGGCAGAGCAGGATTTTTCACAACCCTGTTGAATTCTGACTTAGAAACAGCACCCTCTTTTCATAGTCAGGACAGTCTAGGGGATGGGAAAGTAAGGAAAAGCTGATACCACTGGGTTTTCTGCCTGTATTACACCTTCTGTAAGATCACCGAAGGCAGCCACGCTAGAAGCAAGTGACCCCAACAGCACTGGAAATGGCACGTGGCAAGTGGCGGCCAAGAGAGGGTGCACACCACGTACCCCTCACCTCCTGAATGGCTCCTCAGGCTCTGTCTCTTTCTGGAGAGGTCTCCAAAGGGCTTTATTGTCCCTGTGCTGTCCCAGTGCTACAAAGTGCAGAAACAGGTTAACTGCTGCTGAAGTAATTTATGAAATATTTCACTGGGATCTTGTGATAAACCTAAAAAATGGTCGAATTTATACCCAGCAACATTTTCTTCCCAACATTTTCGTTGTTGTGGAAGGTAGGCATGACCAGACTGAACATCTGCCTGACTCCTCCAACATTATATTCTGCCATGGCCAGCAGCTCAGAGGATGCTGAGCCAGGGGCAGCAACACTTCACCGTGGAAACTCTTCCAGGTGCCAAAGTACACAGTATTTCTGATATATAAGATTACAACTACTTTTATACATACATTTTGTGCACTGCTTAAGTAAAACAGCTGGAAACTCAATCTATTAATTAAGGTTACCAGGTAAAAAATTTGTATTTCATCTTTATAACTATAGAAGCAATGGGAAGTGAATGAGCTACAGTGGGAAACATTTTACTTCTGTTGCATGCAAGAAATTGAAAGGTCAGGTGCTGTGAAGGATTGTAACTGGCTTAGGAAGAGAGAACAGCCCTCCACTTTTGCCCTCCACAAGCAGAGAAAGATGACAGCATATACAGCTAGTGCATTTTATCATTAAGCAGCATCTTTCAAATGCCAAACTTATTTACTGAACTTACAGTCCTTTTTATCTGTTACAAGCAATGCAAATAAGTAATATGCTTCGTATAGATTAATCCTTGTAATTCTACACTGCTTACTCGCAGAGATAACTCTCACTCACTTTGTCTTCTCATTATCTAAACAGACATGCCTTTCCTTAAGTCATCAACAGAGGTCATCACACAAATGCCCTTGTGGAATATTCATTAATCAAACAACTAATTTGAAATGGATCTTCAAAGCATTATTCATTCCCCATCATTCTTCATACATCAATTTAAATGCTTTATGTGTATAATGATTAGGTTGATGTTTAATTAATTGTGAAAATGTGAATTAAAGCTAAATTACAAGACAAATTATTCCACAGCACACAAAAAGCTTAATTCTCTACTGTTAAGTTTCAAAATTTCGGCAAGTTTCCATGAACACCTTTATCAGCTTTGCACTGTGAGATTATAGCAGATGAATTGGCTACACTGTTTAATAAAGGTTATAGTCTCAGTGCCACTAATTTTCTTCCTCCAAAGGAAGAATAAACAAAGGTTTTTTCAACACAGGTTTATTTATTTAAACAAATACACATCACCTGTTTGTAATTAAGAGTAAAAAGGATATTTATTATTTGAGAGGCAACTCAGAGAGCCCAAGACAGTGGGAGATACACTAGAGGGGTTTTACTTCATCTTGAAAATTTATCTAACCTCCTTATATGTAATAATTAATTCCTCAGAGATTATCAAATATAATCCAGTATCAATGTGAAACATTGTCCGTGACAATGTGTATGTCACGGACTACGTGACATACATGTCTCAGACATGGCAAAAGTTAGTTGATTTTATGACAGTAACATCCAAATTGTAGCACATTAGTGACATCTGCCCTATTTACAAACCAGTGGCTCCACGTTTCAACTGGATAAACCATTATTTATGCTCCTTCCTACAGGTTTTCACACATTGTTGCTCTTGCAGAAGGGATACTGCTTCTAAATGCCAGGAGGGCATTTCATAAATGGATGGCTGATCTCAGAACACTGCAGTCCAAAATACTTTGGTATGCCTTCTGCTAAAATATAGAAACTAACAATACATTAAGCTGATTTACAAAAAAGGACTTCCCAAATTCATACATGAAAAATAGTCAAGTATTTTTATGTAATAAGAGTTAGAACAACTTGTGTTTTAGTATAGCTGAAATACCTATATATAGGTATGCAAATATAGCCAAAGAGTCTATGTATGGCCAAAGAGTTTCATAGAATGATACATGATTAAAAAATAATTATGGTACATAAGGATCACATCTAATATTTATTACAAAAGTAAATATAACTTCTAAACAGATTTATTTTCAGCTGGTTATTTAAGGAGGTAGGACAAAAAAAAGGCCACTCAGATTAAAAATTTTTCTTCTGCTCACAAAATGAATATGACAAAAGCTGTGCAAAAGCCATCACATTAAATTCAAAAAAATCAGGACAGGGAATGCATTTTGCAGGACAGGGTGACAGCAATTGGTCCCAGCGAGGCAAGGCAGTAAGCACAGGCATTTGTTAGCACTGTTAGTTGCATAGGGTTCCCATATGCTCCATCAGCAAGATCTAAAACCACATCCGTTAGGCCTATCTATATGCAGTATTGCGCCAAAGTAAGAATTAAGGTTCCATTAGACATGTGCTTAAATTTGTGATAAGGCCACATTATTGAAAGGATGACGCCTGAAGGATAGGCAGGAAGGTTTGAACAAAGCTGCTCAGAAAGAGGGAATTTTTCCTTTTTTGTTTTCTTTTCAAAAGCCTGAGTGAGCTACTCTGAGGTGCCTCCTTACTTGTATGGCTAAATAATGAGAAATACTGAACATCTACAGCTCTCACTGACTCAGAATCAGATGCACATCCAGTAATAGACCAATTCTCTTAGATTTACTTTCTGTAAGCAACTAAGAAAAAACACCGACTTTTACAAAACACAGCTATTTCAGCAGCAGATCCTTCTGTGCACAGACCAGGGCCACCAAAGCAATATGAATATTAAGGATGCTGACTATTAGTCAAGATGAAATTTCAGATCAAATTAGTGTCAAAATACAATACAGAAAAAGCCAAATAGTCAAACAGCATTTCATTAATTTTCCTGTTTGCGGGAAGTTCAGTATAGGTTTTCAGATGAACCAAGAGTTTTCAATTTGCTCAGCTGTCTTGAATAATAAGTACATTTTTCCTTTTTTTTTTTTTTTTTCTTTCCCTCCAGCTGGGATAATAGCTTTATGGTCTACAAGCCACACATGCTAAGGAAGAAGCAATGCCCAAATTCCACTCCAGCACATCACAGCCCTTAGCAACTGATAAAGCAACATTAATAAACCTGGTCTCATCCAAGTCAAAGCAGATATCTTTCAGAAGATGTAAAATATAGCAAAAGGGATTGACGTATATGTCTTGTTTTCAGTGATTTATTTATGAAATTCCTAGGGGACATAGCCACACAAAGGTCTCAAAGCTGTGGTCTTTGGTAAATAGTATGTCATAATATATTTAACAAATGATAATTCAAACCACAGAAAACTATACAGGGAAAGGTTCAGAAAATGTTTCTTGTCTGGGAAGTTACTGAATACTTGGTTTTAACAGTTTTATTATAGCTTAGGGGTAAAGTCATTGCTTACTCTACAAATAAATAATTCCTCCTCTCTGTGGTAACAGAGGGTTTTTGTGCTTCCATTAAGATTGTTCAAATCATAGAAAAATTACAGGTCAAGATGTAGAATTTTCCATGAAAATGTCCCTGTGGATTGTCAGACACTAACGAAGGAGATGTTTCATGTATGGCAGTAAGCTTTCAGAGGTTATTCAGAACCAATAATGATAAAAATAAAATATGGGCAATAGAAAATTGATTTAGCATCAGAGAAAACCTCAGGTGGTATATCATCCCAGCTCTCAGAGTTAATCATAGAAAAATAAAGGGAAATACTGTACGGCCTTCTGTAGTGCCAAGTGTCTGTAACTGTAAGTGGCCCATACAGCAGCGATCCTATGCTGCTTTTTGAAAGGTCATTCCCTCATCTAGCATAGCTGCTAGAATCAGCATTTACAAGGAGTCAGCCAGAATTTTCCAGCCCCCTATTTCATAGCATTACTGCCCTTTTTTAATGCCATAAGCAATTGTTTCCTTCCCCTGCTGCTCGGATATGCCAAGTACTATACGGGAAATACCATTATCAAAGCTCATCGACACCTCTCATAGCACATCACTCCTGTCCTGCTGCCTGCTATGTATCACAACCGATTTACTCCTTACAACACTGCTGCCAGCCTGCACTTGTTTCCCAGGAGTTGAGCTACACTGCTTTTCAGTGTTCTGTGCTGCATTTTATAGGATATGTACTTATAGGATATATGTTTTCACTGCTGGCTGCTTTTACTAAGAGATCTCCGCAAAGGATCCACTTGGTTTCCATTTTTCCTAACACCTGAATAATGTTAAACATTTGAAAAATTTTACAGGAATTTAGCTGGATTTTGGCTGTCATATTCTACTATGCTAGCAAAAGCTTTAGGCTGGAAAGTCTGCCCTGCTGTGCCTGTTTTCAGTCCAAATGATCAGAGAGGAATGATGTGTGTGAAGAAATCCTGAGCTATGGATTTGTGTCAGAGGAAACCTCTGCGAGTCTGCCTTTGGTTATTGCAAAAGCCCCGTGCCAAAGGCCGTTAGACTTCTGCTCAGGTTCCCTCTCTTAAACGATTGGGTTCTCACTTTCCTTTTCTTGTCGCTCCTTTCTTTCCTCTATTATTTCCACTAACTGTTTCTGTAAAAAACCCCAAACAACAAACACAAAAGCCATACAGTCTCATTAAGCCTGGATACAAAGTTCGTCATATGCAATGATGAGGACTCTGTAGAAATGTCATTCTTTACATGCAAGCAAGATTCTTCAAAATCCCAGCCATATCTCTGCCTGGCTCCCAGGAGAACATCCTATAACTTGTCATAATCACATTAATTAATTCAGGGCTTGTTTGTTTTGTCCTAGACATTTTTTTAATTTTTTTTTTTTTAAGGAAAGGCTACTGGATGGTCACAATGGAAAGGGCAAAAGTCACATAGACAGAGTCTTCTGAAAGGTCAAGCCATTAAGAATTTGCTTATATCGTTCATTGTGTCTGCACTTTTGCTACTGATATCCCAAAAGCTGAGTCCCAAAGACGAACAGGAGAGTCAACTCTCCTGGTCCTGGCGAACGCTGCATCAGCTTCCATTCATCTGCACTACGTAGCCTGGCTCCACTCAGGGTTCTCCCTGAAATTACCTTCAGTGTTTACCCTCAAAGCCCTTCCACTGTGTAAACAATTCAAACTATAAGAAGCCATTAATACCCCCTTTACAACATTGCACCCTTGGAATCCTTGGCTACTGTGGAATCTTTTGGCAATCACAAGGGATGATTTCTGCACAGAGTGAATTAAAATGCAGATTTAACAACATATTATCAAAAGTTCAAAATTACTACAGTAAGGCAGAGGGTGTACTTGCCACTCATTCTCCAGCCTTTTTGATTGTCTGCTCGAAGAGTTTTCCTTATTCATTTCATTGATTTAAGAGTAAAATGTTTGAGAGCATCAATATTCCTGCTACACACGGATTATTGTTGAGCAAAGATAACCATCATCAAAGCAAAATAAAAGACCCGTTTATTCTCATTTGCCCCTTAAAAAACTACCTGCTTAATCAACAGAAAAATCAGGAACAAGAGATGATGAAATAAAACTCTCACAGAAGAAAAATTTTTACCAGCAAGGAAAATAGCCTGTTCAGTTAGCTTTTACTGTTCAGTTCCGTTAGAAGTGGTCTTTCCCACAGAATTCTATTTTCTCCTGGATCTCCAGGAAGACAATTCCAACTGATGACCTGTGGAGCTTCCAATTCCCACTTTTTATTCTTTAGCAGGCAGTAGAGAGAAACGGCATAAAATTTCAGTTCCTTTGCTAACACTATTATTTGTCTCCAAAATATATTTTCCATCACCTATCCAACACCATTTCCCAGTGTTGGTGAAATACAATAGCAAAGCCTGTGGTTTAGCCATACATTTCACATTGCTTGCATTTAAAATATTTGCTACCAAAAACTACTCTCTCTCAAAAATAAACCCAAGGAAAATGTGCAATTAGTCAACAAAGTAATTATTTGTGAGGACCTTCATTCCATAAAACAGTGGAAACTGTTTCATCCTCCCTCTCTCTCTCCCCCCATCTTTTTTTTAAGAGAAATAAACTTTAGATGCAAGAGATACCTGAAACAACACCCTATATTTTAGTTAATATATATGTAAACATATATATATATATAACACTAATATATATATTTAGTTAATATACAATCAGTACATTGTCCTGAAGTCATGGGATTTAATTTGACCCTCTCAAATATATACATATATATATATTTTAAATATGATGTTTATATTTAGTAGCTTTTGATGGCGTCATGATGACTCTTTTTAAGTATTTACAATAGTAACTTACTGAAGCTAGCAGGAATATTGGTTTTGTACCCTCATATAATCCAACCCCTGCTGTTTTTCCTTCCAGAATATCCTTCACTGATTTTATCTTTGATTTCTGCTACTCTGAAAACAGTGTGAGACATGAATCTTTTCCAGGTTTATCATGCAGTCTCTGAAGTCTCTCATTTTCCTTTGGTTAGGTGAAACCTGGTTCTTAAAGATATCTCAGGAAGGCCTAAGTGTGATGACTTTCAGATCTGTGAGCACAGCACCAAGCCAACAGTGTTTCCCGGCTGTGGACTGCAGACTACGAGCTATAGGTCTTTTGCAGCTGCTTCACAATGTCTTACCCCTCTGTAGGAAGTTAGAGAAACTTTGGAAAATAAGGGTTCCTGGGGTTCTGTGATGAACTGTGAGGAGTGTCAATGGTCCTTGAGCCAACAGCTCTCTCTGTTGTGTTTACAACTGTCACACTTCTAACATGCCTGACCTGGGCATCTCGGAGCATGGCATCAACGTTACAATTGCATCTTCTTTACCAGTCACGGCTGACCTGGATCCCAGCCTTAGCACTAGGCTCACCCTGAAAACAGCAGTAGATACCACCCACCGCTTGTGCCACTGCCAGGGACTAGTCTTTCCACCATAAACAATTAATCCAGTTTCCCAGCAGTGTGAGGCAACCTGACAGTCATTTGGGGATAATGGGATAAAGCTCTGACCTGTGTATGGTCTTACTCCAGGGTCAAAACTGGCCGTGAACACAGATGCACCCACAGAAAATGCTTTTAGCAGCACAAGTTAATTTGGTTTTACCTCCCATAGGGTAATAAACTGTACTGGCAGAAGATACCATGGTGCTTGTCTAATGGTGTCTGTGCTTGGAGTTACAGCTTTGGGAGACAAAAAGCTCATACCCCTATCAGACAGAGTTACAGCAATTAAAAAAAAGCAGTGAAGTGGAAGCCTAGGACAACATAAGCAATACACATACACAAAAGCTGATGACGTTTTGCTTTTGTGGACCTCAGGCCAGCTGGGATGGCTGGTGCCAACATCCTGAAACAGAGTCGCAGCTCTCCTGGCCACCTCCCAACCTAATCACACATGCACATTTCAGCATTATCAGCACAGCTGCTTCTGCACCACACAGCAAACCAGCCTGGGGGTTAATTGGTTGAAAAATTAACCTAGAAAGTGAAGAGGAAGAGAAAGTTGTGGGGTCTTTTGCCTCAACTCACAGAGCTGTCACATGCAGGTGATTGTGCTGGCACTGCCGGACAGTTGGACACCCCCTTTGGGAGGCATTGTCCTGTTTTGTTAACAAACATTTTGTACCGTGAAGTGGCAAACTGTGATGCTGCCTTGTCCCCATCATCATTTTGATGCATTATATAGACGCACTGCTAGTCTCTAGCTAGACGTGGAACTACTTCCATTTTCACACTAAGTGCCACCCCCGGCTACAAAACAAAGCACATATTTCAAGTTCTTTAGCACTGTAGAAACAGGGTTTCATCACCACATCCCATTTCACTGCTGTCTACCTGTTTTGGAAAGGGAACAGAACTTGTTTATGCATTTTTACACATTTTCCCTTCAGTTGTTTAGGTACAGCCTCAAGTACTTGTACATGTACCACAAAGCTCTTAGAATATCAGTCAGCAAAACCTGTACGTAGTTTTGGACAGTATCTGCCCTTCTTCTGTGCTGCAGTCTAACCACCGTTTCACTTCTTAGCAAAATCCCTTCTACAGGAACATAAGACACCAGCAATATCCTTAATACCTTCTGCTCTTTTCCTATGATGTGCTACACAGGTAAATGAAAGATGGACTGTCCTATTTTGCTGGGGTGCCTTCCATCATTTTCAGGGCACTTCTCCCTCAGAGTGGGGTTCGGCTAAAAACATCCCTTTGCCAACCACAGACAGCACCTTCAGATTGCTAACAATGGTCAATCTATGGGTATCTAGCATCAGAATTGACCTGGATAGGATTTAAAAACTATTCAAAAAATGTCAAACTGCAACAACAAAACCATCAGACTTCCAGAGAAAGTGATGTGGAAATAGAGAAAGACAGGCTGCTCTCAGCTGCATTGGGAATTGGTGGTTCTTACTTCTTTCAGTCTCTGTTAAGAACTTTAACAACCACTGAGTCTTAATCTGTCTCCATCACCACCTCCATCAAGCCAGTGTTGCATCCTCCTGCTCTGGACTACAGTCATTGCTTTAAATATTCGCCAACAATTAAAATAGAATCATCTTGGAATTGAACTATACACCATAGTAATTTTAATATTTGATATCATTCTAATTTTTCATCAGTGATTAAAACAATAAACCTCTGAAATTCAATGAAATATGAGAAAAATACTTAATAGGGGCAAAATCCCACTTGAACAGTGGGTTCTGGGAGGAACCCACTGCTGCTGGGTGGAAGTCTCTAACTTCTGAAGTTAAATTCTGGAGAAAAAAATTAAAAAGGTGTTATGATTCTCTGTCCTGTCTTCCTTCAGCAAATAGCTAACTGTCTTCTGTATAAGTCAAGTGGTTATATAGCCAGCTCTCGTGCTTTGGACTAACATACATCTTTTGCCTGTAAGTTGAAAGATTAAATAGTTAAACCATAGCAGAGCAGGCCACCCAAGTGTAAGAGCTAACATCAATGGAAAGATAACAGAAGCCTTGCTACCCCTTGAGTAGCAGAATATTTGCAGTTTAAAGTACAGGACTCTCACATCTTTCATTAACTTCAGCAAGAATTGCAGGGTCTTAAAACTTCCCATTTTACAGGCTGGAGTCAGAAGCTCTCTGCAGCACTGAAAATTTCATCTCATACGTGAAAGCAACAGGCAAAATGTTGTATTGTCTCAGTAGGTGACAGATTCAGATGTTACTTACCAAATACAGATGCTGTCTCCTTGCAACATGGTCCACCAACTTCTTCACTCTTCAGATACCACCTGTGCCAGAAAGTTCACAAAAGGATGTCCATCCCCTGTAGCCTGAAGACTGTCTGAATCTAGAGAGCAAACTTTTGCTGGGTTCACAAAAGCACTTTTAGTGGGGGTATTTCAGGATTTTAAAAGTGTCAGACAGTGCAGAAACTCAGTGTTAAGGAGGTCTGTGGTGATCACAAGTAAAGTTGGGAGCTGCAGGGAGAATTTAGGGGCTCCATTCTGTTTTTCCCCTGCAGTTATGAGACAAGGATTAAATTTTTACCCTTTGTGGAGTGAATCAGTATCTGCTCTGAAACACTTAGTGAATTCCTCTGTTAACCTTGTTGCTCCTTGCCGTAAATTTTGGCCCACTGATAAGGATGAGTAATGTCGCAAAAAATCCAGGATCATTCCTTTTGTCTCCCACTGTGGCTTGAGATAGCTATCGTGTGGCAGGTTTTTATTGAATCTCAAGTAATTTAAAGAAAGATTTTGATGTCACTCGTTTAAACGGATATTGGAGTGTGAAGGGCATGCAATTACAAGGTACATTTCCAGATGTTGACTCAAGTGTTTGTTTCTGATATTTGTGTAGGATATGACCTGGCTGGTTCCTGTCAGTAAAAGGTACTGAATGAATCTGCAGCACAACAATAATATCCAAAACACCCAAATCAACCAAAAAAACGTGCTTTATAATTTAAGAAGTCACTGAAAAGACTGGATAAAGCCTGAGGATGGACCTTAGGAAGAATTCAGTAGCATTTTCTTTCTGCTTTCTCTTACTGTGGTGAAGAGATACTACATCTAGGTATTCAACACAAACTCATTATTTCAGTTACCTAATAAATAGCATGTCAGCTTGGCACACTCAAGGAAGGTTTCAGTAGTATCTTTAGTTTGCCTGTTGGAAATGATATTAAATACTAAAAATGAAAGTCAACGATAAAAATATTTCATTACCATAAACCAGGCTGTACCACACAGCGGGCAGAGTTGCCTCTCTTCTGTCTCTGGTTTCTGTAGATCTGTACCAGAAGCAGCAGTGAGCATAGAGCCCAGCACAGGTCCTCCTGCCACCTGAGAGCCCCTAGCACACAGCGCTCCAGACAGCTCTGAAGTTTGACACAGGTTCGAAGCAAAACACACTCACTGAGCTACACCAAAATGAATGTCAGTGAGATGGGTAACAGGAAGAAGTGTAAAAGAATTTAATAAAAGACTACAAGAATGAAAAAAATAAAAATATCTTTTTGGGGGGTGAGGGTGGGGGAGGGGGTGTCTGCCAGCTTCTAGGTGGTCCCTAGCATTCTTACACATTTATATCTTATTCACAAAAAATGTCTCAAGAAATGTTATCTTTGTTTCCAGACTTCTTTTCCTTTTTCATCAAACGGAAAACCCCACAATGCTATGGATAAACACTAAGACAAACAATATAGGAATATTAATGCACTTATTTAAACTTGAAGCCTCAAGTCATATCTTCAGATACCTGAATGCCAGGTTGTCTGGATTCAGAATTTGGTCTAAAACTATGGATCAAGGCGAAGACATCAAAAACCAGACAAACCAAAATGCCAGATTTCAACCTCCCCAAAAGGAGTGCTTCTGTCCAGGGTGCAGATAATATCCCTCAGAGGCAGAAGCAGACCATGAGAGTAAGTGCCAGGCATGTTTTGGGGAAGAGGTGAATGCCAAACCTTGGGGGGTTCGTATACTGCTAGCTCCTGCTCTCCTTTCTGCACTCTGGGAAAAACCTCCCAAAAACCACACAATATGCAGTGAGCTGCGGAAAATTCCTGCACCTAGAGTAAAAGGGCTGAGAAGGAAAGTGAATAGTATTTGGCCAACCGTAACAGCTTGAGGAAGGAGGGAAGGAAATCTAAAAATATGGAGTTTTTTTATTCTTGATAGGACACTGTCCGGCAGGACTTGAACCCAGAACCTTTCCTCCAAGCACAGTCTCGTGCTGAGGGCTGGTGCTGCAGCCAGCTCCGGAGCAGCTGCTGGAGGGTTAGAGCATCCCCATGGCAGTGCCATGCAGCCACGGACTAGCACACCATCAGTATCACAATAAATTGGGGCTGTGATACTCTTAAATGAAAAGAGATACTGCTCCTACTGCAGCAGAGGACCTGAATGATCACATTTTTAATTGTGCTCACCATGCTGCTATTTAAAGACTTCAAGAGACAGATTTCCAATCTGTCTTTGCTGACCCTGAGGCCCTCCCTATTTCAGGTTCACTTTCATGTGTGTACCTTAGGTCAGATGCATACAGAAGTCTCTCCCTCTCTGTGACCTAACTGCTCACACAATTTAATTTGTGGATTTGTGCTGGCAGAATAAGAGGTCAGCTCCTGAAAACCCAGCCTTAACGTGTCCTGTTGACAGCTTCTCAGATATTGCCTATCTGCTACCCTTATCACGGCGCCTTTATTCTCTCCTCGTAACAGTAACAAACCTCCCTTCATTCTCCAACCTGTCATCTTTTAGCCCTGTGAATTTTCAATACCATCCTAAAAACGAGCAGAGGCTGAATGAAAGAGCTGAGAAAATATGGCAACCGATTCTATGCTCCTGCATAATCCCCTAAACCATGGCATATATTAATATAAATCTATAATAACAGTAACCCCCCGGAACAAAACGGTACAGGTTTTCCCTTGTTTATTTGTTTGGGTTTCTCTTTGTCACTCCCTGTATGTTAATATAAAAGACTGTAAGCAGCCGTACGCGACCAGTGCATTACTCTCAGCTAATGCATGCCTATGAGGCATTCCAGCTGCTCCTTCAACCTGAGCTGTTTTGTAATGCATGGGAACCTTGTTTGAGCTGGCATGATATAGTATCTGGAAGAGCAATTTAATGCAATCTCTCATCTATTTCACTGATTGCAACCATTTAGTGCAATCTTAAAGAAAGATGATTAGAACTCACTGGTTCTTAATGTTTAATTTATTTACATTCATGTCTGCTAGAGAGCCATTTCATTCATCTCTTAAATGATAGCATAAAATCATTGAAAAATGGTGTGCAATAAACATTATTATTATACTGCTGTCCTCACTAGCAGATAACAACTGCTGTCATTCGTAACACTGATTGACCTATATGGCACAGCTCTTTAAATTCTAGCCATAATAAAACACATTACAGCCATAACTGTTCTGTATTGATGCCTGGCACAATAACAGGTTTTTAGTTAAAATAAAATTCAAGCAAGACTGGCATTTCTGTGCAGGTAGGCTGAAACACAGCCACACTTCGAAAGAAAAAGACCCGACACATAAATGTCATATTAGCTGAAAAGAAAGGGTGAATTTTTGGAACCATGACTGCATCCTAATTGGCACTTCTGGTGTTGTTGCCTGGTGCAGAGGCATTCATATTAAGCTGAACAAATGCCACATTTGCATTTCCGATAAGTGCTAACATTTTTCACATTTCTCATGCATCTCTTGTTTTAATAAGCATACCTGAAAAGTTACCTAAATTAGCCTGCCAAGACAGCTTACTACCTCGTTCTCATTGGCAGAATTGTGGGAGTTTTATAATAATAACCTTGATTCAAGGTAAAGAAACCTGCCAACAGCATCTGGGGGATTAAAAGAGCAATAGCAAAAGTTGAAGTGGCTGCGATGGGTATCTTTTAACAAAGAAGCAGACAACAGCCTGTGCCAACAAACACAAAGTATTTAACAAAGTTTCCAGTAAATGAATGTATTCAAGAGTGTAAAACATTTTTTCAGCATAATATAGGTATTTTGTGATTGCAAAGTTAAATGTTGCTGTTTCTTTTATTTGGCAAAAAGTGATGTTCGTCATACTATTACTTCTTTCAAAGGTACTGTACTACGATGAAAGAAGGTATATATTTTTCTGGATAGAATCAAGGTAATGAATAATTGAAAGTTACTCTTCATTCCAGCTGTGTAGTGTGGCTTCTAAGACCCTGGTAAAAAAAAAAATAAAAATAGAAGGACAACCAAGTTGCTCCTGCATAATGCATGGATAAATACATATATATACAATAAATAAATAGATAAATAATGTTTTAACTCAGCACTCCCAAAACACAACACTGATTACACCTATCAAAGTGTTCCTCTAACAAGGAACCTGGAATCAAAATGTAGCTCTCATTCAAGAAATGACAGAAACGGGCACTTTCCGCTTACACAAACAAAAAAGGCATGTTACGCTTCTTGAAGTCTCAGCATTGAAAGAGACAGACAGAAGGATGGAGGGAGTGAGGGATGGACTCTGTTCTCTCCACAGCACACTACACTGTCATCTGAATTACTTGCCAGGTTCCACACATGGGCAAACCCTGGAAGGTCAGTGAGGTTGCCCAGGTGTCACTGCATTTTTGCAGCCAAACTGGTATTACCAGCAATGTCTCAGGAAAACTGAGCCTAACTCTCACTTTAGGCTGAACTTCCACAGGGAAAAGTAAAGGAACAACACATTTCATCTGTTACAGGCTGAAAATACCGCACACGAAATTAGTCAAGTGCAAAAAAAAAACCAAAACCCCAAAATACCCCCAAACCCTACTTTAAGTCCCTTTTCAGAGAACAAGGTAGTGTTAGTAAAATACGGATACTTGAGAATTCACAAAGGACTAAACGAGGGTTAGTAAGTAGTTCCCACTGCTATTTTTCACTATTGCTATATTTAATTTTTTTATATTCATGTTTGCTAATATTATTTCCACATATACCTGCACACATACACACATTTCTATGGAAAATGGGGTTGAGGGAAGAGTTTGGAGAGAAAGCTGCTGAGCTCACAGATCACGACAGCAGTGACATGGGAGCATGACCACAGGAATCCATCAGCACCAGTGTCGGCGCTGCAGAGGGATGGCTTTCTGGGGTTATGGACTCTGCAACTGCCTAAACTGCTGCTCACGTTCAGGAAGGGGAATGACCTTATCAAGCTTCACACTCTTCCATAACCAAAACCCCATACTCTTTTCATAAATTCCTTTTCCATGGCATAACTGGAACAATATCAGCCTCTCTAAATGGAAACATCTACTTATACAACTGTAAGAAAGCAACTCAAAACCCTAAACAATCTGTTCAAAGAGCAGAGTTTCTATCCAGTCTCAATAATATACAAATGCTATTGGCTTTTCCCTATAACTTTTGTGTTTCTGTTATCAAATTTCATGGCTTCCTCTTAAAATGCTGGGTCTTTCCTGTTGTAAATAGCCTTTGGATTGCTGTAGTCAGAGGTTTGGAGCAAAGGCTGTTCAGGACACGGTGCAGCCATTTCCCTTTTCTAACCACTGAAATAAAACCCTTTGGGTATCATTAGGGGGCTGTGGGACCTTTCAAAATTCATCCCCAACTTACATTGTATCAGTTGAAAAAGAACAAAACCAGAAATGTTTCTCTGATGTCCTCCCAATGTACCTAAATGCTAGCCTGAGATGGTTGGGTTGTTAAGACATAAGCACTGCACGGAATCTTTGGGTTTAGTGCTGTGGGGATTCTTTAAAACCCAATAAAACTTGCTTGAAATGCCCAGGCATACAATAACCCACTTATAAGTGCAGTAGAACTACTTTATCACTGCTCAAGGAGCATTTGCTTTCTATTGGATGGAAAGGTTCACCTGTTTCTAGTGAATTTTGAAAAACTTTCATTGCCTTGGCAAGAAATTAAGAGTCTCTTCCCCACCTTCCTCTCCTTTGTCTGCAGGAAGGAGAGTCAAGAGCAGCTACCCCAGCTGTGCTGTCCCTCCAGCATGGTGCAGGTATGGTTATCAAGAACATCTTTCAACAACCGGAGAGCAGTTGTATCCTGGAGAAATGAAGCTGTGCTAGATACTGCAAAATTAAGAGTAGACAATGTTCCATGTTTAAAAAAATTCATTTCCCTGGTTTCCAATGACCGTTATCATTGCTGCTTGCATCCAGCTAGACTAAAGCAGTGTGACAGTTCCAGCTGTGCTTGTTCATGCTTTGTCATGCTAGCACAGGGCAATAGAGTGGATTCAAAAGCTCTGGGACCCGCTCTGTACAGATCAGAAAGACTTTCCATTAATGCTGTGTGAAAGCTCCTACCTGGAGTGTGCATTCTCCAGCATACAGCTGAGAATTGGGCTTTCTGATAAAAACAGGTTTTGGTGTCAGGTTAAAAAAAAAATCAACCAAAAAAACCCCCAAAACCCCACAACAATAGGTTCAAATATACATAGTAGCCACGAGAGCTGGGGGGAGTAGTGGAGGCAGCCATTAGTCAACCAAGTTGCTCTGAACTGGCAAACTCCCAATGAGGGATGTGCAACTGGACCAGCAAAGCAGAGACCCTCTCTGCCTCCACTCTCACACAAGTGGCATTCATCCCTTTAGCTGCTATTCTACTTTTCCTGGCTACTTAGGCCATGGACACACGAACAGGTTAACTTTTAGCATGCTATCTCGATTTTTAAAAGCTGCACATGACAACACAACTCGTAGAAGCACTGCAGGCTTACCTGAAGAGCAGCAAAAACACCAGCAGATGAGTCAGGGCAAATCATGTCACACTTCCAATCACTTACTTGCACAGTGTAATTTGCTCCAGGTTTATGACTTCGGTGTCAGCTTCTTGCTCAGAGGTGCCTAGTCTTACAAAGTCTGAGCTAGTCACACAGCAAGATTTAATGCTGATAACTCTACCTCCCAAATCCTTGTTATGTGTGTGCTGTGGATAGCACAGGACGGAGCAGGGAAAAAGCAGCACCTACTCTCTTAAGCTCCTTTTGAAGCTTCTGGTATTTCATGGCTATCCGAGTGCCAATTAGGACTCTGATTTAAAGTTTCAGCAGTCCCCAAGGACAATAGCAGGCACAGCAGAAAAGTAAACACTTCAGTTTTCCTTTGCTTCACACTGATCAAGGAAACACTGACATCAATACATTTTCACATTTCTGTGTGACTATTATTTGCAACCAAAAAATAACTTCTGGCCAAAAGTGTAGAGGAGCCAAGCAGAAGGGTGAATTGGGCCCAGTGTGGTTTTGTTCTTAAGAAACAAACAAAACTATGATGTTGTGCCAACCAGAACAAGGGTGTAAATCAACCCACGCAGATTATTCCTTTTATCTGATTGCCTTTTACACTGTACACACATGCAGATCAGTCCCTCTTTGTGTTAATTTGGCCCATTTGCTCTTCATGCTTTTTAGAAATTACTGAGAAAAGACAGCAAATTACGAACCTGGAAATCTACATTGTTCTGTTTTGTACAAAGCATTATGACCTTTTTCTGCTCTCCAGTACCTACAGAGTGTCTTGCATTTAAAAGTTCAACCTTGTCATGTTGTGATCCAGGGCCACAATTCTGGATGATGACAAGTGCGCACCACATATTTGAAAGATATTTGTTGGAAAACAAGAATTAACATTCAAATTTATTAACCTTTGCAGGGATGTCATATTATACTGGCAGAAGATATCAACAGTACTATTCAGGAGTCTGATTGACGTGCTCTGATTCACCACCCATACAGGGACCCCCCATGTTCTTCCTCTGGCTCAGAGGGAAAGCTCGCCTCCTCATGGCACCTGCTGCTTCTTCCACTGTTTCCTTTGGCACTCTAAGGCATGACGAACACCTGCAAACTACCACTGTTCAAGCAACAGTGGCAAGGATGGAAGGCCAGGATAGTAGAACACCTTTGCTTATCTGCCTAGATGCTTCTGGTTTTCACTCCTGGCTGGTCATTTGTTGGAGCACCACACAAGTATGACCCCACCTCAGGTGCCAGGGCTCAGCCCAGCGACTTTCCCAACGCATCTTCGCTGTGGCCCCAGCCACTGGGCATGACTGGAAAAGAATGCTGCTGGCTGCTTCTTCCTGTGGAAGGCACAAATTCAGGTTTTTCTGAGCATTCCGTTGGTGTTTCAGTGCAAAGTCAGCTACTCATCTTAAAGGCAATTGTGTCCGTCTCACTTCTCTAGCAAGCAAGGGAAGGGTGGCTCGAAGATATTCCTCAGCCAGGCACAGAGTACAGCCAAAAGCAGCAAAGCCATCCTCATGCACAACTGGAGGGTCAAAATTGTTAGTGAAAATATTTGTAAAGCCTCTGAGAATTCCGAAATTTACCACAAAAAGTAATAAAGGTATTGTCATATCTGCCATTCTGTTTGAGTATCAGAATTCGAGTTGTTATGAGTTTTGATTAAAAAGATTTTTTTTTTTTTTTTAAGGAAAAGCTCTTAAATTGCTTCTTTTAGACACAACTACATTTCCTTTCTTTTTAAATCAGTGGCTAGGAGTGTAAAATGGAGAAACCTCAAGTGCTTGAAAATAACGATGAAAGTTGATATCCACAGTAGTAGGAAACGATATAGTTTTCCTCATTTCCTATCCTGAGCCCATGTGCAAGGTGTGGCTCACACTGCAGTATGGGCCAGTATGAACCAAAAGGACCAGTTTGAAGAATGAACACACCTTGGAAGGAGAAATAGGATTTAGTGAATGGGATCTGCCCTACAGAAAAGGTGTAAACTGCACCATATTGTATGTCCAGAAAAGGGGAAAATGCAGTGTAGGTAGGTGAGGAATGATAGGGTACGTTAATTCAAATTGGAAAACTATCTAATTCATAGACTTCACAAAAAAAAGACAACCTCTACTTAGTCAAATCCAAAAGTGTTTTGCATCTAAGTTTGTGCTGCTTACATTGTCCGTTTACAGAGGATAAATAATACCATTCTTTTCATTACCTAGAAAGTAGCATTCAAGGAAATAAAGCCCTGGGTAATAGCTATACCTTAAAAAAAAAAAAGAAAAAGTAATATGCGGGATAAACATGGCTATACTTAAAGGGTATCCAGCTTCTTCTCCAACCTACGCAGCAATTGCCTTCTCTGGCTATAAATTGTGAGAATGGGAACAATTGGAATCTGAAAGTGCTTTTACGATTACCACTTACTGTTTGTGGAGCTGGTATGTTTTCAAAGGTATCACCATTACGTGGCAAATTCTGATTAAAAAGACGAAACATAACAGTTTTATTTATAAGTAATACTAAATAATCTCCAGATCGTTTTTATTGCACATAAAAGCTAGATTAGAATTCAGAAGTTCTATTGTTAAAGCTGCTGTTATTAGCCAGACAAAAATATTGAAAGGATGTTAAACAAATCATATATAAGGCATTAAAAGTGCATAGAGTTCAGATCCTGTTTCTGTTTAAATGAGTAAGCACTTTGCCCCTGGCTTCTAGAGGAAGGGCTGAATCTGGGAACTATGTGGGCAGCAACTCACCTGGTATAGGTCATCATTTGTATCACTCTGCTGCCAACCTCCACTCCATTGTCCTGGTTTCAGACCTCGGATGGGCTCCAACCACTTAGCTAAAAGGTTAGAGGATGAAGAGGACATTGTCTGCTTACTGTGCTAAACATTGGGGTAAGGTAGGGAATGCCCAAGGAATTCCATCCTCAATCCACAGCATTATCAGAAGATGCCTCCTCTTAATCTGCATTTGGGGTACCAGACAACCAGATCACCTACAGAAATACAATCAGCACTATACACCACCTGCTAAGCATACCACCGTGTTTTCTCTTGATAATTCCTGGGGTACTTCTGTATTGTTAATTCTTCTCTAATCACAGTCATGGTAACTGTCTCCTGCTGTATTAGCACGACAGTGTATTTACAAATCTTTAATAATTGAGGCACCATCTGACTGACCATATTACAAAAGATTATCTTCTGTGAAGGCCATCAGTACTTCTTTCTTTTCTCTGCAGTTGCAATAGGTTTACTCTTGGGGTACCCTTTCTTTTCTTGTACTTTCCTCTTTGTCCTCAATTTTTACTCTATTTTCCAACCCTGCCTGCTTCCCAACGACCACATGTAAACCACACTCATAAATATAAGAAGGATATCCATAGATCCCAGTGCAATGTCCATTCATCTAATAGCAACCTAAAGAAGCTGAGTGCCAACATGCATGTGAGCAAACTGCACAACGCTGCACCTAGGCATACACAGACCTGGCGGTCTGTTGCCCCCAAATAAACGGATGATGAAAAAAAAAAATAACATGTTTTCATCACTGAATTTCAATGCCTCCGAAGAGCCTCCAGTCTTTCCTTAGGCCATTTTTGACAGTGAAAATAAAATCGTTGCTATTCCAAAAGAGGTGGTGGAAGTTACTGTGCCATTCACATTCATCAATATCATAATGAACTGAAACTTTCTTACTATAGTTATTTCTATGCCTAAAGAATAGAATATTCTTTTAATATTCTCTTAAAAGAAGAGGCTGCTTTCAACATCCTCTGAGCTAGGTGATGATATTTCTTCTCCCTTCCTCTGCCAAGACTGCAAAGCTGCATCCAAAAGCCCAGCTGAAACCTCACCAGTCCACATCAAGGCCAGTGTCCTGTGCGGGCTGCTGAAAACGCTAGCAGACATCTGGTAACCAAAGTATCTTTCTGCAGTGTGCGGTGCTTAATAAACAGACCCAAATAGTTTACAGCTGTGGCCCTGACACCTCAGTTTTTAACATTCAGTGCGGAAACAGGTCAAATTCAGCACCATTTCTTCCCCATGACTGCAACTGGTCACTGAACATCCATCCAACATTGCTGTGAACTGCGGGATGGCAGTAGCTTTGCATTACTGACCAGGCTGAACTGAACCTACCCTGCTGCTCCTTTCCGGCTCCCACCCTGCCCAGCACCAGCAGCCCCCAGCACATACAAACATTTGGCTTTTCGTCCAAATTCATCCACCGCTCTTCTGAAAGCATCTCTGAAAGCAGGAGTGCTGTGAGAAAATTCCTGCCTTTTACACATTATGTACCAATGCAGCATATTGTTACTATTTTCCTGCACGTGTTTTGGTACAGACAAATGTGGTGCAAGAGAGGGGTATCTAAGTCCTTTCTGTCATGCCTGTAAGCCAACAGACTGACTGCAGCTTTCTGAGCCAGCCAAAGCAGCAGTCACAGCACATTCCCCGCCATGCAGAACAAGCCTGGCGCTCGCCCGAATGACAGTACCTGTTCAATTCCCAAGGCACCAAGGATTTGCCTTCCTCCTAAGATGAAAGGCACAGCAGCTCGGCAAATTCACAAGACTATACAGCCAAAAAGCCTTCTTCCAGCCAAAAGGGGGAGGGTCCCCAGTCTCTGCATCTCTGAAAGAGGTGTTTCCCCCACCTTCTACAACAGCTGCCCAAAAGCCATATAAAATAGAACAGTATGAAGAAGCTAAGGGTCAGCATCTGCAATTAGCATATTTTCTTACATTCCATTATGATGGGCAAATTCCTTTTTTTTTGGGTTGACTGAAAATACAAAGGAAACTTTTTAAAGAAACTGTGGACATATAAGCTCCAAGGATTCAAAAATCACACACAAATGTGTGACCTTCAGGATTCATGAATTCAGCTGAAAACATCTGATATGAAGACTTATTCTTAGTGAAGTAGGTGGCAGATTTGTTTTCAAAAGAGGACGGATTCCACTCTGTCAGATTTCCTAAAAAGCTTCAGGTTGATTTGATTTGCAGGTCATGTTTTTAAGCCTGTGTTCAAGTGCATTCAAGTTACATTTTCATTTTTTTCCCTGTGGAAGAGCTAAAAACAACAAAAAGACACCCTAGGTTTTGGAAGAACTGAGAGTCTCATTTTTAAAAATCAAAAAAGAAGCACAGACCTGGAATTTTAAAATATGCCACATTTGAGACACACAGTGAGACAACATTTCCACAGTTCAGGACTGTCAAAATCCCCCTAGTTAATAAATTTGAGCAGGAAGGAAGGGACTAGCATTGTCAACTCTGTTTTGGTGGTGGTGTTTTTGTTTGTTTGGTTTTTTGTTTGGGTTTTTCCGTGTGTGTGGTTTTTGTTTGTTTGTTTTGTTAGAGAACGGGTTGTAAATCAACACGGTAAAACAAAAAGCTTAAACTTGGTTTCAAGCAAAGTTATTTTGGGGTGTGATAAAGGAGCCCCTGACCTGACTGGCTATACACCAGGGTCTGGAATTTCAAAAAATCAGCAACAAATTCTACTACCGATCTTACTAAAACAGGATTTTGCATGGAGATAAATTCTCTTCTACCCAGGCAGGCAATTTTTACAAACACCCTTTCTGAATAAAAGTTGTGCAGTGCTAAAAATAATAAACCCAGAACCTGTTACATTTATCAATTATCAGATACAGTGACAAGGAGCACAATTTGCATAGAGTAGTCAGATTTAGAGAACAGATGAGCGCAATGGGCTCTATTCTATTTTTGTTGGGAATGTAAACTCTTTGCACAAACACACAAACCTGGGTCATTACAAGCTACCAAAATGGAGTTTTTGTAGGCCATTAAGAACCACAGACAACTTGTTTTCCAAAAGCTCTGGAAAATCCTTAACAAAAGAGAAAGAAGGAAAATATTTTAATCAGTCCACCCAAAACATTACCTGACATAGCAGCTTAGAGTAGCTCACAGGACTAAAATGAGGAAATACAAGTCCCCTAAAATGTGTTCACATTAGCTGTGAGATGTATTAGTAACTTGCAACCATGCTGAATTCTCTTTTCTGTTTCTCGATTTCTGCTTTCCTATCTCTCAATAAACCTGATTAAATTGTGCTTGCTTAGTGAAGGGCAAAGGAAAGAGGAGATGGAACTTGCTAGGAATGAAATGAGAAGCAAGGAAATGAAAAAGTCAAGAGATATAAGTTGCGTTATTTTTTTTTTTAAACTTTCTGTACCCTATGAAACTTAACACTGTGCAACTTCAAACAGGAGGGGTTTTGGAAAAGCTCAGAACAAATACCGTAAAACAAAGGGGGAAAAAAACCACCACAAAACAAAACAGTTCCAGATAAAACATTTTTTGAAGCTCTGTGCCCAGGTTACATTGTAATAACATAAGCAGAGGCTGGGGTTGGTTTTTAACTTACCTGTTAGTACCAAATTAATCAGCTGTTTAACTAGCTTAAGAATTTGGAAGCATTTCTCCACGTTGAAAAGCTCTTCATACTGCTGTGTAAGCCTTTATGTCACGACCACTGAAAAGAGTTCTGAATATACTTCAGACACAGGCATGGAAACCAAATACAGAAAGTAGAGCTTTTTTGTTTTAATCCCCTGAACAAGAAATCACAGGCTGAGAGGTGAAACTCAGTTTTCAAACCCTGAAAACTGAGTGCAGTGTTTCAGGGTGCAGTGTTAATGTCAATTGTGTTGATGGCTGCCCTGTAAAGGAATTTGCAAAGGATTTTCTAAAAAAAACCCCACTAATAAAGAAAAATCCGTGCCACTTGATCAGGTTCACCACCACACTTTTTAGCTGACTATTCCATATGATCTTTTGTCTGACTCCACTCCTCCCCGTCTGTTCAGATGGAACAGTGCCCACTCCCAAATTGGACAGTCCCTGTTGTGGAGATGCCAGATGCAGATTGAATACTTGAACAACAGGAAAAAAAAAAAGCAGCTTACAGACACTTCTGACTGCCAGTGAGACATGGCTGCATTGCAGAAGGCACATTAAAAAGAAAAAAAAATTAAAAAAAAAAAACCAAAACCAAAATAACCCCAAGAAACAACGGTGGCTAACTTTTCAAAAAGATGTAGCTGAATTACAGTTGCAAAGTAGAGAATTGCCTCCTCGGTCATGCCCGTGAGTGCGTTGGCAGAGCAGCACATACTGGCAGCAGCGGACCAATAAAATTAAGATTTGCTAGATGCATTAGTCAAAGAAAAGAAAACTTGTACGTGGGTCAGCTCAGAGGGTGCATTTTTTCCAATGTACATCTCAAAGCCAGAGGAAGCCCTGGGTGGCAGTTGTTTATCACCTCTCAGGGCATTTGCTGATCAGGTAGTGATAGGCTGCAAACACCACTAGGTCTGAGAAGTAACATTTCCTGTATGTTTTACTGCACTAGAGCCCCAGGAGGTGTCGCTTGCCTGCACATTTACTTCATCAAACATTGAGATTGGCATTTTATCCAAATCTATCCACTTTGTTTGTCAATAACAGTATATTCTGCTGTACAATAGGGAAATGGGGGAAAACAATAGGGACATGAGGGGAAAACCCAGCTACTGAAAAGTGCACCCAGATAAGCTCCAGACACAGTGTTGTTCTCCCTACCACCATCCAAGAGTCTGCACCTGTAAGAAATACTTTTATTTTCAGATTTCTTCCGCTGTCTGTGGAAATGGGTCCAGGGAAACACAAAAACCAGCCAGTCAGATATATAACCAGGGTCAAGTCTTGTCAGAAGTTCAGGGAAAGGTGTCTAGAAGAGAAGAACATCTTTGCTGATGGCTGAAAAGGTGGTGATGATCCACTGAACCCCTACTTTGCTGGGATAAAGATGAACCTGGAGGCACCATTTGACTGTTTCATGACCACAGTATAATTTTTTTGTAAATAGCTGAGATGATACATACTGCTTATGTTCTTGGCTAGGTGATAAAACTTTCAGGCTCAGTCTTACAAGGGCACAGTCCCAACAGATTTCAGCAGCTTGCCAAAAAGCCCAGCAGCTGACGTTGCTTTCCCCCTGCCTGCCCCACTACAGCTTCAACTCTATGCCCTTTTGCATTAAACTGCTATGAAAATGACTGGCTAGGGAATACATTTTTAAACAAGGAACAGTTATTAAATGCTAAATTTCCACCAGTATAAATCATTTAGTATTAATAACTTCACTTCATAATTAACTTTGCATAACAATAGTAGCCAGATACCCTCATACAGTGATAAGCAACAGGCTCCTCTGCCCTGGAGACAATACAATCAAACCTGACAAAAGAGAAAGAAAGGATAATGTACGACGAGATTAAGTGAATATCCAAGGTCACACGGATTCTGTGCCATGGAGGCTGGAGCTGAACCCAAAGATTGGGAGTTACACTGACAACTGCTGTTATTTAGATGTTCCTAAAGCAGACAGCCTTAAGGCAGCACAGCAAAGGAAGGTGTATTATGATCTAACTTCCACCTGAGGACTAGTTTTCCCTGGGGTCAACCAAATCGAGCAGCAAAGCAGGATCTGATGCATCTGCAGTTTAGAAGGTGGTCCTTCATCTGTCACAGCTCTACAGTGAATACTCAGAATTAACGGACATCTTCAGTGGCAGCATCTAATTTGATGGTTTAGACTGACTCTGTTATAAATGCTACTGAGACAATATGCAAGCAGATGAATGGCACAGCAATATTAACATGGAGTGGTGTTAATGTTAATTAACCTAAAAAGCATTAAGGAATAAAAACAGCTGGGTGTCCTGCAAAATCTTTTTCCCTGCCAAAGCCTTGTCTCAATTGACTGTTTGCCACCGTGAGTGTCACCTACACCACTGCTGCTGGTTTTGTCTCTGAATGTCTAAGCATTTTGAATATCCGGTGAGATAACGACACTTCTTTATTTACGTGATGACAAAGAGAAGGCAGGAAGGGGTGGCACTGCTTATCTGCTTTTTTACTGTTGAAGTATTAGCAGGTTATCAGTATCTCTAACCGCTACAGCAATTTGATTTCGAAACTTGGTTTCATTGCTGCCCTATTCACCTCATTTTTCAGAAGATTTGGAGTTACATTCTTCATTGATTCTCTTCCTCTGTCCCTAGGAAGATGGAAGAGATACTCAGGTTCACATGTAATGTTCACTAAAAACTCAAGAAAATCTCCACACGCTTTCTTCATCAAGGCTTTGTTTTGATCAATCTCCCAGCCTATTTATCTTGTTACATACATAAACATGATAATGATATTTAGTATATTTGTGGAACAATGAAAGGTTTGATTATTAAGGTACGTTCAACAATCATTTGCTACCAAAACTCAATCATAAATGCAAATAGAATTTGTAGACAACAAATTCTCCCATGCTGTAAGCAACTGAACATTGTTTTTCCTTTCATTCACTGAATCTTTGATGCATAGATACATCCATCTATGAGCATCACCTTTTAGATCTGAATAAAACTACTGATTTTCAGTGTTGCTTTCTGTATTTGATCATGCAGAGCAGAAGGTATTTAGTTGGAAACTTTAGAACACAAAAATGCTAAGGTGCATACTCTGCACTCCTTCTACACTTAGGAGGAGATCTAAGCATGTTCCTGCAGTACTCCATGTAGATATATAGCTGGACAAGAATGCTTTAAAATTGATCCTTCCAGTGTTGGTAAGTCAGTCAACAATTTTGGTTAATAGATTTGGGTTACCTATAGTACAAATGACAATAAACCCATGCTCATCTTTTGAAGCACAATTTCTGATCACATCACTGGTTTTGGGAAGGACTTTTAACCGTTTTCTCTGCTTGATAAGGAGGCAACGGCTTGTGAAGGAAGCAACGGCTTGTAGAAAATGAGTCGGTTTTCTGCATACCATAGAAAGGCATTAATTCTGGTGAACACTGTGTCCTTGTATTGAAGCTGCTTGCCTATTTCTTTTTTTTCCATCAACTCCTAAGTAAAAGAATCTCTGTGTTGCTGCACCACAAACATCTATGGAATGCATCTCTTCTATTTCATCTTCATCACTTATCCATACAAATCAAGTCTTCACCTGTCACTATAGTTCCACCATTGAAACAGAGGTTTTATTCAAAGTGCATATCCTAAAAAAGAAGCTTCTGCCATCAACCTCTTCACTTAACCAATGTCTTCTGGTATCTACCCTCAGACTGCTACAAGTTACAGCCAATATTATACTGATATTATTTAATATCATCATTATGAATTACCATAAAACAAAAAAACCCCCATTCTTCTTCAGCGCAGACAGGCATTAAGGAGACAACACACATTGACAGTAACTTCACTGCACTGACATATTCTTTTTCCTTGGTACCAGATTATATTTAAATCTAGAACATCCACCTAAATAATTAAATAAATGAACAAAAGACTAGGGAAGAATCTGATTCTTTGCAAATGAGAAACTCTGCTACTGTTATCACCAGGTCAGCCAGGAGCAAACTGAAGCTTTTCAACTCGAATTGCCTGATCTGAGGTGAGCTTCCATTTTTAATGAGACATTTACTAAACTTTGGCATATATACAGAAAGCTAATTTACTTTTTGAGAGATCAGTCATGTTACCATCTCAATATAATTAGAGTAAATTGTCTTTAAAACAATATTGATTTTAGATTAAAGCTTTCCATTGTATTACCAGTAGGCAGTGTTTCCCTTAGTTAACCTTGGTGACAGATAATGTCAAATTCAACAAAAAACTATTTATTAAAGAGCATAGTCAAAGCAATTTTTATTCTTAACAGAGAAAATTAGTTAAATTGTGCTAATTGCTCTATCAAATAAATACAATACCTTCTGTTATAAGGTGAAAAGTTGCATACTCCTTTTTTTCATTCATAATGTTTCAGAAACATTAGAAAATGTTTCTCCTGCACAGAGAAGGTTTCCTTGGTTTTTACTGTGCTCCCAGAACATGGTTTGACTCCTGTGCTCTGTGTCAAAATGAAACATGTTAATGTTCACTTTACACTGTTAAGTTTCACGATTGTTCTCAAAGGTAGGTAGACCAGCATTTATCCATCTGGTGTTAAGAAATCTATTTTCTTTTTTCCTAAAATGTACTTCTGCCAAAAGAAATAAGTTCTTCTGAAAGCGACAGGCTAAACCAGAACATCTTCCAGAAAAAGAAAACCTTCAGACAGCCAGAGCACATGAAATTTGGAAAGTTAGGTTTGGCACATTTAGGAACAGAAACACAAAGTGCCTCTTTCTCAGTAGTTTGAAGCAATGAGAGAAGATGCTTCAGTGCACCAGGAGAAGGGCGGTGGAGCTACTCCCACTTCCATCTTCAAAAGTACAGCAGACAAGTGCAAATGGGAAACTGAAGGCTGGCACTAGGCTGAGATCATTTATTCACACCAGATGCCTGCCAAAGGATCGCAGGTGGTCAGCATAGATACTTGCCCGTGATTGTAAATAAGCTTTGATTAGAAGCAACAAAGAGGAAAAAAAAAAAAAAAAAAGGTCTACTGGCCCCCTTGCAGATTCAGTAGCCAGCAACCCAGGCTGTGAATGCACATGAAAAGATGGTGGTGTTATGACTGAGTGGTATGTCATCTTCCACTAGTCCCAAGACAAGGAGGGTAAAGAAGCCGTGAAAAACCTCACAAATATGGAGAGAACAAGGTATTTGGAAAAAGGGCTAGCAGTGAAGAGAGAATAATATTTGGCCTGACTCTAACCTAAACATTTTAGATTTACTAGAGAAACCAAGACAAAGAGAAGCAGATTCCAGAAGTGTGTTTGCAAGATGCCTGATCTTGAAGATGTTTTGTGCATTCAAAACATGTCTACACCGCCAGCAACACTCATCACAGCAGACTGTAATAGCTGCACTCTTGCAGATAATGAGTAAATGCCAGTTATTTTGGTAATGTTGTTTTCAGTTCATCATGGTTACAATCCATATTTTCTTGCCATAGTCTGTGTGAATGATGTAGAATGTTGACAATTTTACATTTAGTTTCATTTTGGGTGTTGTTTTCTTGGTAATATAGGAACTTACTGTAATAAAAGCAGTCAATGTGTATTGAATGTTTTTATTCAGTACAGTTTAGTAGGCGTCTGATTCCCCAGAGAAGATCTGGAAAGTTACACCTGGCTCCAGTGAACACACACAGATTACCTCTCCTTGCAGAGACCCTAAATCTTTCATGCATTCAACAAAAAAAAAAAAAGAGCTATGAAGAGAACTCTTTTTTATTTTGCCATGCCTTGTCACCTGTATGAGTTACACAAAAAACACTTTGTGTGACCAGGCCATGCGCTGCTGCAGCACAAATAGATGCATGACCACAGCCACATTACTGTAATCAGAGCTCAGGACTGAGAGAGAGGACTGCATTCCCAGCACAGCGATGCTGCACATGGGGCCACGAGCAAGAGTGATCATCTTCAAAGTCCTTCCAGTAAACCAGTGTCTGATTATTGCTAGTCCACAGTCTCATCTGCTCCTCCACACACACTTAAGGGCTTCACTAAGACAATTTTGAAGGCTATTCATTCTCTGAAGGTTGCTTTCTCATCCATAAAAATCTTAAAAATATCAGGAGGGGTATTCCTCCCAGAGAGACTCTTGGCGGAAAACAGCATTTGATTATGGCCCTGCTATTTAATCAGGATGGCTTAACATTCTTTTATGTTTTAAGAAAAAATATTCCTGCAAAGTCCAAACACACAAATCCATGTTATTAAAATTATATTATGCTACAAATAGAAAGGGACGTAAGATCCTCTAAAAGCAGAACACTTGCCTGGACCTTGAAGGCTATTTGTGTGTTTGCTATCACTAGCACTTACATCTTGAATGACTGGCTAAGCCACACAAGTTCCTTACTCTTTCACTAGTTAGCAATGACTAAGATTTAAAAATCTAGCCCTTAGATGCTAAACCTATCATAGGCTGTAACTTCTCCCTTGCACAGTATACTTTGCAGGGTTTATATAACTTGTTGCCAGTCATTGTTTATCTGCAACAGGCCTAATTAATTCCTATGAGTTTTTGCTAAATGTTAGCTGAGTCATCACTTAAAAATCCAGGAAAATTAAATAAATAATTTGGATCACCAGAGCACTCTACTTCAGCTTATCATTTTCAAATGACAACCAAGCAGGCTTGAGCATGCAATCCTTTCTTGGCACTTGGAGGAAAACCTACAACACATCCAAACCAAATCCTGTCCTGAGCTGGGAGTGACCACTGAGACCACAGACTACTGCAGCCTCTAACTCAAATTACCTCACTCTTCCACCTGTCACCATGTAGGTTGCTTAAGGAGCCATCGCTGCACCAGACATCAGCCTGTGACGGGACTGATGGGTGCTCATGTCCATTGCTTATCGTGGTGAAGATAAAGGGGTTCGGATTTGGGCTGGATTCCCAAGCTGAAGAAGAGCTGATGGCCTGCTGGCCTTCTGTCCTGCCAGCCTCCTCTGTAAGAAACCACATAAACATAAAATGCATGAATGTGGGAAATGAACTGGCCACAGGACTTGGGATATCCGTGGAAATTGATACCAAGAAACAAATTCCAAAATAAAAAGAAACACATCAGCTTACAAACCACTAAAACATAACATGATTTTTTAAAGGTCGTTCAAAAGACTTCAGTGCATACAGGGGAAAAGTCACTACGGGTCTCACAAAATAAGAGAGTGGGTGGAGAAAGCAACAGATTTCTAGATACTATTATATCATAACATTTAACTTTTGAAGATAGGTTTACACTTATCTACAAAAAAAAGACTTGAAGAGTCAAGAATTTTCCCTGTTGATGGACTGCAGATCAGACATAATGGGATTACATTATATTAATTCTTTCAAGAGTTCCACTATCTCCACACTGCAATACCTCTACAGGAAATAATTGCAAATGTTCTAGTGTCAATAGAATTACTTTTAAATTGTCAAAAGATAAGAAAATGTTGTGAAGTTGGTTTTTTTTAAAGATATTTAGTGTAGTCATTCCTTTAATTTTTCACTTATTTCCTGCCAAATCTTCCAAAATATTTCACAATAAAATGCTATAAAAATCCTTCAGATTCTATTTGCAGAGCAGATGATATACATAGAATAAAGCTGATCTTCAGAACCATCTAGATTTCTAAAAAGAATGGTGACCAACGTAACATGAGAAATTAAGAAACCTTAAAATCAGTTTTAGCACCAATCTTTTCCCTTTCAGTAGCAGCTGCTGTTCTCTCTACCGTAAGTATACTCATGGGTGAACTTCTGGACCAGTAGTGGCTGGATATTGTTTTCAAAATGACTGAAGTACACTAAACCTCATTGACTTTCAGTTTTGCTCAACACAGCATGCCCCCTGAACGGTAAGTGACAGATGTGTCTATTGTCCGCAGTAGGACTTAAAAGGCATCAGTGCCTTTTTGACAGAATTCATTTTCCCACCTAAAATGTTCTGTCAGACAGAAGTTGGCAGAATCGCTATAAAAATTCCTTCTTCTTGGATCACAACTGCTAAAACAGAGCTTTCAGAAAGACATCTGGAGGACTTCTGGACCTAGTGTGCTATTCTGCGTCCAAGAACACCGATGCATCTTGCTTGCTGATGGATTCAGGAAGAATCCAAAGCTTTGAACTGCTTCCTGTGAAAAGAGGACTAACACACTGTCATTCGGATGTATATGAATAAGCCTCCATTGTTTTATTTCTGTAATACTACTTGAATTTATTCTGAAATAATGACTGTTTCCAGAATGACGGGGCATTCCCATGCCTATTTGCCCATATAGCAAAGGGTTTGCACTTTTTCACCAGCCAGTAGCAAAGGGAATGTGAGAAGGGATTTTGTAAATTTTCTTGTGCTAACTGAGCATTGTATGGGCACAGCAAAAGGTGGCTGCCGGGAGCAGCCGGGTGTGGCTTCCCAAGACGGCCCAGGCAGCGGCTAGGCCTGCAGCAGGGCTGTTTTGCTTTCTGGTGCTGACAGCAGAGCAAAAGGCAGTAACTAGGTTCTCATTGCCAGCTTTTTGCCCATACTGAGACCTCATATAAAGGTAGAATTCTCAGGAAATCTCCAGCTGATTTAATCACACAGCACACCATAATCAATCTAAAGGAGTGGAGCAATGAATTTACTTTAAAAATGTAAATATGTGCAGCCATGTCATTTTTCATTGCAAGTAGCCTCTGTTGCAACCCCGAACCTTGTGCACTAACCTCTGTGTGTAAAACAGCCAGATCTCCAAGGAAAGAGGTCCATCTCGTACAAAGATTTAAACAGCTGAGGCACAAAAGAAAATAACGGTACCTGGCAACTGATCTCTCAATAAATGTTTTCTTTCAAGTTGGATCTGCTAGCAAAGCTCCTTTTTAAGTTTGAGGAGCAAATGCCGATTACACCATGGAGACAGTTTCTACAAGTTACCACGAGGTAGTGAGGAAGAAGACAAAAGTCTGTAATATTCAGGGAACGCCTCTCTCTGCTAATCAGAGAAACCTGAAAGATCAAATACTTGCTCAGCGGGCAGTTGTTACCAGGTTTGCTTTTTAGTTCAGTTCAATAAATTGACTTGCTCACTTGTTACAAAAGCAGATTATTGTTAATGGGCTTCTTGGTCAACAGCACCTCTTGATAACATTTTAATTAAAATGAATATGTGTCTCATTTACTTTTTGGGAACTAATATGTGACACTTCAGAACACAGACAGTGCCAGATGCCATTTTCCTCAATTAATCGGCATACAATTCAGTATTTAATTCTCAAATGGCTGGGAAGAGTGCAACCTTCTCCTTCATGCCACATGTACCACTTTGATACTCGCTCCACTTGCAGTGCCCAGTACAAAAGTCAGACTTTTCCTCTGAGAGGGGACACAGCGTTAAATGTGCAGATCAGGCTGCTGTTACCCACACCTCATCTAAGCAGTGGTACTTTGTCTGCTGGCTATGCCAGACAGCTGCTTGCCTCTTGCTCCAGGGGCAACACTGGGCACCAAGGGACACATCCCTGCTCCCACCTCCATCCTGGAGGACACTCACGGCCCAGCTCAGGCTGCAGCATCTCTGGCCGCCAAACCGGGCAGCAAGCACAACTTATGGCAGTCACAGCTGGTTGTGCCTGCAGGTTGGGAACACCATCATCATCACACCATGCAGGATCAACACGGACATGGGGGAAAGAAATGAAAATAGTAATGCAAGGCAAACGGAGCCAAGCTCGCTAAACTTTCCCTTCCTCAGAGGTCTAACGGGACTTCTCTCTGTCAAGCCAGAGCTCCTGCCGGGGCTGTCACTGCGAGGCACTCGTACACGGACCTCAACTCACTCGACTCATGCTGCTGTGTTTAGGAACAGAGTGATATCCTCCCTCTTCTACATTAAGGAAACTAAAGCACAGGGACTAGTTCAAAGACACACAGAAAGACTCTCTGGGCAAAAGCAGCAAAAGGACACAGGCCTCCCATGTTTCAGGCTACCACATGAATCACTGCATCGAGTTTCCCCCTGGCGTTAATGATACGTAGTCAGAATCACTAGTTTAGATCTCATACCACACATCCTTCTTGTAAATATACATTTAATCCCTATCAGCAATAGATTGTCCCCTCTGGCCCTATCTGCAGAATGGTGGCTATTCTTTCCCTTTTGTACCTGTCATGCTATGCTAAGAAATAATGATTAAAAAAACAGAGATCATCCTGCTTCTTTAATCCTGGCATCCCTCTATGGTTATAAATATTTTCCTACGCTGTTGCTGTTACTCAGGTTCTGTAACGAACTATTTGTTCATCAGGGAGCCAGCCTGTAAGCTATAAAGATCAGAGCTTCATTTCAACGGGAGGGAAAACATTATAGCATTTCATCTTACGAGCATTTAAGTGAATTTGTAACTCATGAAAGAAGTTACAGGAGTTTACTGACAGGCACTGATGCAGCTAAGTGGCACAGCAGAATTTAGACATTTTAGGAAGCTCCAGAAAGAGGTGTAGACTCCATTCTGCCACACACATAGCCAACCATCAGACAAGTTACTCTGTTTTCAGTGCCCATAAACTGCTGCTGCAACCCTCTATTTGCGCAGGTGATTTTTTTGATCTTTTTTCTGCTGTGGACACCTGTCCACTTGGAAACATCTAAGCCACAAAACAGCTGTCAGACGCTAGCAACTTTTGGTTACTCTGAACCAGGGCTGGATTCAACCCAACAATGACTGGGAGGTGAGAGATTTGGTATCATCTTATCAATTTTCTGAGCCATCTGGTTCCAAATGTGCAATTTAGCAGTGAAACATTACCACGAAGAGTCTAACAGCATTTATGAAGTTTAAGACTAGAATTATCCTCTGAATGATAGATATAATCCTATCAGCTTCAGCATATTATGCATTTAAAATATAGCTACCATTCACAGAAAAGGAAAGATAGCTGTATATCATTAAATCTAATGTAATATAAAATGATGCTCACATAGAAGTGAAATGTCATCTGAATATTTGATCTGGTGTCAACATAACACATGTAAATCAAGATAAAGATATCAACACAAGGTAAAGAATTTTGTAAGAACATCTGTACAAACCTCCATCGGAGTGCTTGCTTCACTTTTCACACACGAGGTAGAAAACATCTTCTCCTGTATTGCACTACCTGCGTGCGGTGCCATGAACTGCAGCAGTGAGCAACGGTCTTCAAAAACTGAAGGAAAGAATTTAATAGGTTGCTTCCATCAAACTCACTGCTCTAACTGTTGAGTGTCCCACAAACTTCAGCTTAGTCAGAGCAACTCCTGCTAGGATATCCCTTTCAGCCTTCCTTCTTCCATCCCTACTTATGCCCATTTTCCAGACAGGGAAATGAAGCCCGGAAACCTGCCAAGACTTGTTGAAGGTCATACAAAAAATCTCTAGGAGAGGACTAAGCTGACAGATTTCCTCCAGCTCCAGATTTGCATTCTGGCTGGATGACTGTGTGACTTATCATTCTCCTTCTACAATGTACACATTATTTTTATGACACATACTTCCTAATGAGTTTGGAAGCTTGCACTTCAGATTGGGTGGGCAGTCCTTGCAGTCATTAGGAAGCTGTATTAAAATTAACACACATCTAGGAAAGGGAGGGCTATGCTCCGGATTGGGATACTGAAATAGTACTTTAGTATTACTTAAGATTTTATTTGAACTTTTAGTAAAATATTCATTCATATCCTGATCCTAATATAAAATTCTTTATTATGTAGTGGTACTGATTTTCAGACTCTCACAGTTTTAAAGTAGGCCAAATGTTAGGTTTAAATACCCTGAAAATGTCTTTCTAGAAGATAATAATCAGTCAAATGTAAAATTGAGCTTGAAAGGTAGCACATCTGTATGGATCAGTGCAATTTTGAAGACTAAATTATGTCTAATTAACTAGGCTGAGATAGTAGCTTTTTTCCAACCTCATATTTCATTTCATTGTTAAAAGTCATAATCTATACATTAACCAACTCTCCACCTGAAATGTGGGGGACTGCCGCTTGAAGAAGGCTCCAAAACTGGACCTAAACTATCAGGTTGTGCAGCTCCTCGCAGCTAAAAAATATACGTCAAATACCGCTCCCTGTTGTATCACATCCCTGACATTGACTTTCAAGGAAGGATTCAGCCTGAAAACCCCTTTGAAGTGGAACAGAAACTTTGAAGGCAGCATCAGAACAAAATCACGTTCCACTCTTCACATCTGTCTGTGCACTTGGCAGATGCCACACACCAATAATTTAAATTAAGGCATTTTTCATTCTTCTCAGGCATTGTGATAATTCCAGGGCATTTCCTCCATCATATTTGTAACCTATTCATTATACCATTTTACCGCATAATGAAGACAAATGCCAACAGTTTAGCAACAGATTTGGATAATGACAAGATGCACAGTAACACAGAGTAATGTGACCAGGCCCGCAAGTTCTAATTGAATATTTTTCTGAGCCCACTTCCATTAATCTTTCTTCCTCTTTCATTTTTCCAGCCGTTTTACGTGTCGCCTGCCCCCTCTCCCCTTTCCTCCTCAAACTGCCTGCTGAAAGCATTTTCAAGAAATAGATTCTGCCTCCATTGTGGAGTCAGGCTTTCTCCTTATCAATATACACGGCTCACTTGCCGATGAACCATTGAGCTTCTGACGGAGGAAACGGCGCACATCCCAGGCATGGTACTTAATTGGTATGCTGGCCCATGCAAAGCTATCTGATTGCATTTGGTAACTGGCAGGGACAGAAAGCATTTCCAAGGGAAATAATATCTAGCTGTGAATGTGGAATATGTGTGTAAGAACTGAACAGTAAACACCAGCCTTAATTTTAATATCTCACATTATGCAAAACTTAAAAAAGATGAGTGCTCTGATATTCAAGCAGACCCCTGCGGGATCGGCATGTTATCATAAGAATATTATAGAAACCAATGTAAAATATCCAGCTGCTGTGAGAGTTTTAGGGGCATCAAACGTTTTTGAATCACCATTTTCCTTCCACAAATGAAAGTATTTACCTATTAACAGCAGCCAAACTACATTATTTCGCTGGGCTGTACGACCGCAAGCAACATTGCCTTTCAGTTTAGGCTTTGATAGGTTAGAGCTTATTGTCCCAAGCAGCCCTTAAAAGCTCCAAGGTGAAAATGTAAACCCATAATCCAGCCCTAAATGGTCATTTAAAAAATGATCATCCCAAAGCTCGGGAGTGCCTTTATCTGTTTATGAGGCATTCCAGTTAAAATAGTTACACTAGGAATGCGGGGAGGATGATACCTATTTAATTTTATGGTGTTTTTGTCTCTGTCCAATGATAAAAGGTGGCTGGGACTGCCGCAAGAGCCAAATCCTGTTTGCCTTATTCACACAGCTAGTCACACTGACTACAGCGGGACTGTTTATGGAAGGGATTTGGGCTGAACTCTTACTGTGTCAATTATCTTTCTTTTACAAGCAGGTTTCTCTTTTCATCCTACTCTCTAGCCAAACTGTTACTTATATGTTTCCAGATGAAATGTGTGACAGACAACAGCAAAGATGTGAAAGCAGCAAAAAGAAACATCAATTCAGATCAGCGGGTTCAGATTAAAAACAAAACCTTGACAAAACAAAACATCTTGCTGACACAATTTTTAGGGAATTGGCCAAGGAAGATTTACACAGAACTGTTCAGACAATACCTGTAGTGTTCATCCCTCAGGATTTACATCTGCTTTCCCAGAAATGAGAAGGCAGGAAAGAATTTGTGATATTCAGAGACAATTCGTGTGCAAATCTTGACCTTCATGAAGATGTCGAAATGTTCGCAAGTTGATTCTTTTGTTGTTGTTTTCAAGTAACTTGTGATATAAAGAGAATTAAGTGCCTGCTTGTCTGGGAAGTCATTCAAGTTAGGGTGACAAGTAAGCACAACCTGCCAGCACTGTACAGCTCCTTGTTTGAACCCTGCCCGGCACGCAGCCTGATGAGCTCATGCCAAGAGCTTTCCACACCTCAAAGATAAATTTCAGCAGTCCTGGACAGTTCCTGGGTCAGACACCCCCAGAAGCACCCCAGGAGTGTGGTGCTGAGAAAGAGCCGCTGCCCTGGTTTTGCTGGAACTGCTGCTGCTATCAAGAAGGACCTTTGCCACTTCAGATATTTGTCCCCACTTTCTCAGCCTGATTCCAGTTTCACTTGCTGACTTTTTTCAGGGTGACCCCTGAAAATAATAAAAATCGGTCCTTCAGTGCTCTCCCTTCAGTGTTCTATGCTTCAGGGTGAGGAACAGGAGCTGGCTTTTTCTGGCCAACTTCTCAGGCTCCCCTTGAACTCTCTTTTTGAGGAATGGGGAGAGGGTTGCTCTGTAAACTTTTTCTTCATCTGCATGTGGCAGAAGAAACCTCAGCAACCTGGGCAGACTAGCTCCTTGTAGAACCTGAGCCCTGTGAGAGGAGGGGATCTTTGCATCCCCTTTCTCTGGGATATGCTGCAGCAAGGAGGAGGAAAAACTTCTCAGTAAGAGCCCAGACCTTCATTCTGAGAGACTGAAGAGTGTGACACGATACCGAATCCTTTTCTGAGAGCTTGGAAGAAATGCAAAGAAGGCTGAGGAAACTAGCAGACCCAGTGAACAGCTAAATTTTATCTATTTATAATCATCAGAAGACTTGATATCCCCCAAAAGAAAAAGAAAATGTAGACAGAAACCCCCACTTTATTATTTCCAGTGCATAAATATAGTAATTTAAACACCAGTAATTACTGATTCTTCCAGAAAAGACGTAGATTGTGTAGTTATTTGAGACCAGGTCCCAGTCATCCTCAGACCTTGTGGATCCCTTCCTCCTTGCGGAACAATAAGGGGGAAAGGTACAAAACTTAACTGAGATTTTAGCACTGGAGATAACAGCAGCAAATTCCCAGCAACAGCATAAATCTTCAGTTTCCCATATTTAATCGTTTAGTTTTCTCAGTGCTGTGCATTAAGGGATACAAGGGACAAAAGATTCGATAAACAGTTCTGCGCCCTTTGTGCCTTATTCTGGCTGTGAGTGTACGCTACAGCAATTCAAGATGTCAAGCCTAGCTGTCAAGGCAAAAAAGAACAGAGATAAATGGTCACCCTGTCGCACAGCCATGCTTACTGCAAACTAAGCACAAACACAGTATTTAGAGCCCTAACATTTGAATAGGTTACCATACACCTCCAAACGAACAAAAGTTTCTGTAATTAAAGGATAAAGAAGTTGACAGGATTTCTTAACCTATTTGTGCAACTCCTTTCTAAAAGACAGAGTTTGAGGGAGATTGGATTCACCTCAGCAAGGTAAGCTGCACAGTGAAATGTCTGATGCTTCCCCAGTACATTTTGTCAATTTGATCACCAGTAGTAAATTGGGTGAACTTTTGAATTTCAATGCATGAGACTCTTCATGCGTCAAGATGGGATAATTCTGTGACCTGGATGATTACTTCTGAAGGCAATGGCCAAAGTTTTCTCCTTGAACTTTACATATGAATTGATCAAGTCAATGCATTTTACACAGTTTAAGGTACCTCCTTACTTTACCTAGCCTCATCAAGGGAAAACAGTGGTAAAAGGTCATTTTCTTTCTACTTGCAGAACATATTAGCATTTGAGAGGGAAACATCTATAAAAGACCTTATAAAAGTCTTCAAAAAATCCATTAATCCCAGACATTTTGTCCATAGTCCCTTGCAGTGCTTTCGGAGTGTCTAGGCTATTGACCTATAATCCATTAATAGGATTTTTAAGAGTTCCGTTATGGTTACTCTTCAGGAGATGAGTGAACAGATGGATAGGATGGTCATCCCCTTGCTATAACCTTTGCCTAACAAAGCTGATTAATTCAGTCTTTCTAGTTGATAAGGCATCAAATGTGACTTTGTCTACAGATAATTAACTAAGATACAAGGCAGAGGAGTCAGAGGAGGTGAACAGCAAAGTGAACTCTCTAGGCTAAATCCAACAGACTGGGAACTAGAAGCAGAGGTGAGGTAAACGATGCTGTAAAGTATACGTCAGGAACCACTGTTGCTTTAGCACACGCTTTTGTGAGCAGAGGCAAGATATAATCTACCAAATTAAGCTGGTAGCAAGCAATGCCAGACACCATGAGCACTAGCAAGAGCTCTGATATGGTAGCATCGCTGCAGCCCAGCACTTCACTCAGTGTTGTTACACGTACCTTCTCATCACCTTGAGGCCACCTGAAGGTAGTCCACCTGCCTTAGGTGGCACTGAACACGTGTCATACAGCAACACCCCAGTCCTGAGAGCACAGGGGCAGTTCCAGCACAAGCTGAGAGACACAGCAAACAGTGCCATAGCTGCTGATGCCCTGCAAATCCCTACAGACATGGCTCCCTCCCTTCCCATTTGCTTTCGTTTGGCTGTTTGGAGGGTTTCCGTGGGCCCACGACAGTCCAGAGGCTAGCAGCTGTCTGCCTTGCTTCATTAGATGTGAGCAGTGGGGGTTGCAGCCATCTACCATGCTTAAGACATTCAGAAGCTCCCAGACACATAATTGACTCTTAGCTCCTTTCAACCCCAAAGCAAGCTAACTACAGTCAACAATGATGAATAAAAGAAGAATTCGGGCCTGGTAAATAACCTGAAGTAGAACAGCTGCAATGGGAGGGGAAGCAGCCAAGTGAATTAAGCCTCCTGTGTTCGTTTCTTAGCCTTGCTTTTCTCTCCCTGACCTACAGCTGAATACAGCCTTTTACTACTGATCCTTATGACCTGCAGCTGCACAGCTCAAAGCTTGCCAGGAGCCTCTCAACTATTAGGGAATTTGCACCACCCATGTAGGTACACCATGGTGCTGCCCCTTTACCTGCTCCTCTAAAGCCACATCTGCCTGTCTTGGCATCCTCCCAGCTCACCTCCAAGGCCATGCCAGCGCACACCACTGACTGCATGCTTGAAAAGCGCTTATCCTAATCAAGCACCTTTGGAGGCAGCCTCAGCCACCACTTTTCAGTAAGGGGGTTGTCACAGCGGTAGGTTAGCTGGTTCACTACCTCACCCTGCAATGGGGAGCAGAAGGAACACACAATCCCTGCCTTGACGGAAAATTGGAGGACAAACTGTTTTTCACATCTTCAGTTTTAGACCAACGCTTTCCAGTGTTGCACGTTACAAGTGGTTGTGCACAGGTTTTCATTCTGTTTCTGAATGAAAAGATAAATACACTCTGCCAGATCCCTGGCTGGTTTGGTTTTTTGGGGTTTTTTGGGGTTTTTTTTGAGAACGCAGTCTGAAATTTTATCAGCACTAAAATAGGAGGTTGTGCAAACGCTTTGAGACACAAACTGCAGAGATTTTTATGCATAAACTCCAAATGGTGATTTATAAACTGTTGATCCAGTTGTGAAGCAGTACTATAACTACGCAAAGATCTGCTTTGGGATTGCAGGAATTTGCCCTCGGCAACTCCCAGAAATATCTCAGTATTGCTAAGTCAACCCAACTGTAACCCCATCTCATGCTCACGCCTTGTCAAAAGGCACAAAGACACAGCCCCTCTTCTCACAAGCTAATTGCCAAATTGAAGGATCCTCTGGGGTGGTACCATGCTAAAGCTGGCTCATTGAAACCAATGAATTATGGTTCAATTTCTGTCCCAAGATCTATTTAATGTATTTTATTCGCTTCCTAATTAAGGTAAATTGCATAAGCCATCTATAGTAGAGACTGGAAACCAACCATTGGTTGGTACTAAGCCATTGGTCAAACTGACACACGATTCATTCCATGAGGAGCGATGACTGATCCTTTGGAATAACTCATACTTTTTAGAGCATTTACTTATAAGCTGGAAGATTCAAATTCAGTGCCATGCAGGCAGAGAAGAAAACTGAATTCTGGTCTCCCTTGTCCTAGATAACATCATTTTGAACACTGAAATAATGTATAAAAAGCTGGTAACGCCACAGGTACATGCACAATGTTTTACAGTTACAGGGAGGAATGGAATCCTATCTTCAACACGTTTTCAAGTTCTATGTATAAACTTATATTCAGGATAGTATATAGACTAAATTTCAGGAGGGAGAATTTCAAGGAACATGCACAGTCAGGCAATTTTGACCAGTCAGTTATGAATGTTTAATGCCTTCCTGTCTAGTAAGGGTGTGCTTGCTCTTTACTCATATGAGCGGTGCCACCAAAGCAGCTATTCATGTGAGCACAACAAAACGATTTAGCCCCGTCTGATTTCTAAAACTCATGGTAATCAGGATATGAGCTTGAAAATCAGGGCTGACTTGGATATTTATTAGCACAATTATGTCTGCAACCCATCGTAGGCTGAACACAATTTTGGTAGTAATTTTCAAATCATTAGCACACTGTTTTAGTAACGTCTTATCTCAGCTATTAGACAGGCTGTCCTTAAATTGAAGTCATTAGCAAACACTCCATTACTGTATTGTTTTACAGTATGCATTCAGTATGTTGGATTATTTTGTAAAGTAAATAGCCTCTGCATATGAAACAAATCAACATATATCTACAAAACGTAATTATAAGGCTTAACTAATCTACTTCATTTTGCATTATATTAAAAATATTTTCAAATTCTATATGAAGTAGCTTCTAAATAATAGAATTTATTGTACATGATTAATTCTAGCAATGATAGCCATCTATCTGTGCTAAAATATGACAGTTTAATCTTCTAAATCTCATCAGGAATGAAATCACTCTGAATCCGAAATATCTTTTTATGGGTTATAAGTACAGCCCATAAATTACTGTGGCTTTTAAATCTCATCTACATTTCTGCAGCAGAAGCTTGAACCTATACTGTGTTCAAGTCTAGCCTTCTTCAAGTAAAATTCTTGTTCATTTAAATATTTTTAAGGTGCTTTCACAAGAACAATGCCATATGGCTAACTACCTCTGGAATAACAACCTCAGTTTTCAAATATTTCCTAGGGTAGGTAATTTTTATTCCTTAGGATCTTTTACAGAAAGCCAACACAGTGCTTTCATCACACTCAGTTCTCTTCTCTCTCAGAAGGATCAGTCCTCACATCATGGCTGGGAACTCCCCATCCCCACTAGCTACTTCAGCATTTTCCATGCCTGAAACTACAAAATCCTCAAACATGTTGGTATTTCTCTCTACTTCTTTCCCAACTCAATAGATTCAGAAAGGTATGATTTTTTGGCTGGCTGGCTGGTAAGGAGCACAGGAGCTGACTGCTGGAGTTATTCTGTTCATGAGTTACCAGGCTCCCTCATGAAGGAAGATGCCAAAATGAAACCAGTGAGGCAGGGAAGAGAATGATTCATGTATATGTGGGAAGAGCTTTAGTTCCTCCTCCCCATGCACACTACATGTAAATCAGTCCTGTACCACAGCATTGTCTAAGGGCAGGAGTGAGAGTAAGATGCCATCTTTCCTCTGATTACTATTTGGCACTATGTTCAAAAATACATTAGCCTTGACAGAACAAATTAGCCTATTCTATGCCAGAATAGAATCATAGAATCTTTTAGGTTGGAAAAGACCTTTGAGATTACCAAGTCTGACTATTAAACTAACACTGCTAACACCACCACTAAACCATGTCCCTAAATGCCTCATCCACACATCCTTTAAATACCACCATGGATGGTGACTCAATCACCTCCCTGGCCAGACTGTTCCAGTGCCTGACAGCTCTTTCACTGAAGAAATTTCCACTAACATCCAATCTAATCCTCCCCTGGCACAACTTGAGGCTGTTTCCTTTTGTCCTATCACTTACACCCACCTCTCTGCACCCTCCTTTCAGGTAGTGTAGGGGGCAATAAGGTCTCCCCTGAGCCTCCTCTTCTCCAGGCTAAACAACCTCCATTCCCTCAGCCGCTCCTCACAGGACTGGTGCTCTAGAACTTTCACCAGTTTCATTGCCCTTCTCTGGATATGCTCCAGCACCTCAGTGTCCTTCTTGTAGTGAGGGGCCCAAAAGTGAACTCTGGACTGGAGGTGCAGCCTCACCAGTGTCCAGTACAGGGGCACAATCACTGCTCTAGTCCTGCTGGCCACACCGTTCCTGCTGCAGGCCAGGATGCCATTGGCTGCCTTGGCCACCTGGGCACACTGCTGGCTCAGATTCAGCCGCTGTCAACCAACACCCCCAGGTCCTTTCCTGCTGGGCAGCTTTCCAGCCACTCGTCCCCAAGCCTGTAGGGCATTTTTTCTTTGTGATCAGTGTGTTGGTACCAGGTGGGTCTGTAGTGCACCCCCAAAACAATGAACACAGGCCTTGAGGCAAGATGCCATGCCATGCCAGACATGAGGTGAATGCTGGTACAGATTAAGCCACCTGAGTACCACCTTAAACTAGGACTGGTTTGGGAGTCTGAAGCAACCTGAACAGCCAAAAAGGCTTAAGGTGTGATGGGCACTGAAGCTTTGCCTCAGCTTGCTCCTCTGTCCAGCGTAGTCCCTCCTCCAGGCTTCCTCCTCCTGACCGAGGTCTTGAGCAGAATCCCTCAGATGGCAGTATGGCTGTATGGGACAGGGTGAATATTTGCTGAGAAACCCATGGAAGACAAGCCTCAGTTCTTGCCTTTTTACTAGCTTAAAAAGCTTATATAAGAAGAAAGGGTCTTTTGCCTCATACGTGTCCTGAAATGTGACTTTCTCTCTGGATCGCTGCTGCTTATTGCTTCCCTGATGCAAAAAGGGGGAGCCCACACTGTCTGCAGCCGCAGGTAGCTCTAGAGCTAAGCTCAGGACAAACCAAACCCTCTGCACAGGCCCCTGTCCCAGGACATGTTCTCTGAAGTAGTGCCTACAGGCCAATATTCTTGCAAGCTGGGAACCAGGGAAGTTTGCAGAGAAGACTGTTGTTCAGCGAGTACAAGACAAAATAAATGAGCAGGGAAATTTTGTCTTTCCTTTGGAAAGAGTAGCTAGCTCAAACCTATGACACTAGGACCTAGATTCAACCTCCAGTTTTATCAGAATAGTGCTGAATAATGTCTGGATTAATTTTACCTGATAGCAAAAAGCAGAGCAGCATAATAAAGTTGATGAGATGCAAAAAAATCCAACATCACGCTGTGGGACAACAGTAATAAAGACCTGGGATTTCTCAGCAACTGGCAGGCTAAAGAGAAACAAAGAGATGAGAAGCTGCATCCCTGCGCGTGCATTTCTTGTGCCTTTCTGTTCCACAAGGTTGGTGGGAGGGGAGCATGCGGGGCACAACCGGGAAGGAGACAGCTCAACACAGCTGGAGTTTGCCAGGGTGTCACGCTGCTGTCTGCAGTCACTAATCTTTGCCCACGCACTGCTCATGTGAGAAAGACTGGTTTAAAGACAAGGCTGGACAAGGTTGTGTAGCTATGGCAAACCTGCTTTGTTTTCACTAACCTTTTCCTAGGTCTTGACTGTAATATTCACCATAACAGCCACACTATCTCACGAGTGGGAGGAAGCTCTTGCAAAAAGAAACAGCAACTGAAAGTTCCAAAACGTATAGCAGAAGAGCAAAAATTATGGACAGGTTCAATAATAACATTTACAGAAGATGTTAACCACTGGCTTTTTTCTTTACTTCCAGTGTAAAAATATAAGAGCAGTGGGCAAAATAAAATTAATCACATTATATTTGGTTATAAATGTGACCAGGAAAAATAGGTTGTTGTAGCAGAAATTCTTATCAGGATGATGCAAAGGAAGTGCTCTGTAAGAGCTTGTTTTATAGCTCTTGGACTCCTAAGAGCATTACTGTGCCTCATGCAAGGCAGACAAGGAATGACGCTGCAGCTGCCTATCAGAGGAACAACATCCTACCACTTTGATGCTTTTTCAAAATGTTTTAATGAGAATGTCACACTCAGCAAAACACTTGGCTGAAAGTTGTGGTTGGATATAAATTTTCACAATATGAATCAAATTAAGTTTCTGTGTAGTAAAAGCTGAAATGGTCCTCAGTCATACATCTATTTCCAGTTTTCTTCTCCAAGGTCAGAAGAATGAATAGTTTTATGGGAAAATTGGCCAAGAAGCAACTCCTCTCCTGAGTTTTCAGCAAAATATTCTTTTCCTGTTTAGCAGACTGCCTGAAGGTAATTTGCTAAACAAGAGAAAAAGGTTTGGGTTTTTTTTGTTCAAAAATATATTTAAAGAAATCTAATTTTGCTTCCTGAGAGGCTTTCAATGAGAATAACATTTTCCAAAACAACATTTGCTTTAGAGTTTTCATTTGGCCGTGTACTTTTACTGCTTTCAGCAATCTCCTCCAAGTTGTCCCTGATTTGAAAGCAGTTGCAAGGGGAGTAGAGACTGTAAAAAATGTGAGACAAAGTGAGGCCTTGAGAAGAAAAATAGCTGAAAAAAAGCTTTCTTTTTTTTTTTTAAATCCAACCTGTATTGCTATTGCATAAGAGATTCATGACAAAACAGCACAGTTCAGTAATGCAACACACTATTAAGTTAGGTGCCCAAATGCATAATCCTACATTGCTGTAAATATGGATATCCTCTTAGACGATGTCAATTATTTTGCATTCCAAGTTGCTTTTAAGGGTTTTTTTCTTTGTACTTCTATAAATCAGCTCTTGAATTAGTTTCACCTTTCATGTTGTAATCTGGTGTTTCATAAATTCATGGTGATCCTTATTCCTATGTTCTATATCCAATTCTCCCTGCTGAGGGCATCCTTGTGAACTCTAGCAGCAGAGGGAAAACAGCAAGTGAGCCACAGGGAAACAGAGTCTAGGAGCAGGTTGTCCTCTGGACAACCTCTGCTGCTCCCTCCCGTGTCAGCAGCTCTCAGCATATTCCTACAAGCAAGATCTTGTAACTGAGAGGAACATGTTAGAAATGGTATTTTATTTCCTTCTTTATTCTGATCCTTGCTCAAACCAATTGAAAACTGATGGATTTGATTCAGGAATCCACACTCTGCCAATTAATACCACATTTCTGTTCTCTTTTAGATGTTGTAGCCAATGGATTTGGGGAATCCCTGTAAGCAAGACTTGGAAACCTGTCACAATTTCCAACCCTTTGGGTATTTCCAGCTTTTCCATAGCTCTTCCTACCTGGCATCAGGTTGAGAGATCAATACTGTTATTGCACAAATTATAATGTCTGAGCATTTATGCTTGGCTGGAGAGGCTCCCTTCATTTATTGCCTTAAAGGTAAAGTATCAGCTACTAAAGTTTGTCCTAGCTTAATGAGATATACATCTCTTTAGTGTATCAGATACAGTAATATGGTAAATATCTATATGCCTGGGATAATCCTGAATGAACTATCGCATAACAAACTTACTAAGGTTTTCTAATAAAGTAAGCACAGTATTCATTCTCAGTTTAGCACATTTTGAATGGCACTGAATGGTGATTTACATATTTACTGAATAAATTACATGTTACATATTCCTCATGCTGCTGCTTCATGGGAATTAGGTTTTTTGCTGCACCTTTTGAAATATATTCTAATGTCCCTATCTATCTCCTCTGTGCTGTTTGGAATCTCATCTTTGCTATACACTATGCTAAATATTGTTTATAATTGTGTAAAGAACAAAATACAGATATATTAGGCTTTTTAGAAGTTACAAAGTATCCATTGCTTTTCAGAAGAGTATATTTTTATCCAGAGGAGCTGGAATTTTCATTGAAGGGAAACCTGGGACCAGACAATCCCATGCTGTGGTAACACAACAAGGGAAAAAACACACTTTCTCAAGTGGAATGCATATCTCTGAACATCAGTGTCTTCTGCTCAGCTACATGATAAGCCTAGATATAGTGAATAAAGAAGAGTTTGTGTGTAAAAGAAAGAAGATGCCTACTCAACTCAAATGCACATATTCTCCTATCAAATTTAAGGTCAGGCGGTAATATAGGATAATCTAAACTATTAAAACAATTAAGAGCTACATATAACTTGGTCTAAGAGATCAGTGGGATTTGCAGATATGACAGGACTGAGGTGGCAACCTCATCAGCTGAACTTCTGGTGTGCAGGACTGCGGTCTCAATATCTGTCAGAAAGAAGTCACAGAGCGTTTGCACCTTTCTCTCCCTCTGCCTCCATTCAAATGTATTTATACAGCTCACGTGTGGAGCATCACATGGCAGGAAACACCACTGCAGAGTGTGCAGGAAAACTGTCTAAAACAGGTTGTGCAAATGATGAATAGAAAGCGTTGTTTTGGTATATTCAGTTTCATATTTATATGGAATAGAACCACAACTCTTATTTCACACATGCTTCAAGACTTATCTCCTTTGCCCAACTCACCAGTACCAACTCACCCAGTACCAAGCTCCAAGCGAAGTCTTGGAGGTGCCAGTGGCAGCAGTGCCCAGGCAGCTCCGCTCACGGCTGCACAGAAGGTCTGGGAGTCCTGAGATCCTGGGGTGCCATGGGGCTCCCAGCTGCCTGGCACCAAGCTGGTACTCTCAGTGAACAAGTGCTCTCAAGTCTGCTGTATTCTGCATTTGGAAAAGATATCACTGAGGTATCAAGAGAAAAGATGTTATCAGAGACTAAAGCCATGGTACGTATTAACATTATGGACCTGCAGAACTGAGAGCTGTGTTGTCTTTGGCAGATAGATATAGCCAGGACAACGTGAAGAACAGCAGCTTACAGGAACCATCACAGGGAAGATAAGGCCAAATGATAAGGTGTACTTTCATATCAGGATTACTGTGTCCTGACAAGTGCTCTAGAAAGACACTTAGCATCTACCTTGATTACAGGTAGACTCACATTGTCAAGAGAACTGAAGTGGCCTCCACACTACTAGAAAACATACAACAGCAACAAACACCATGGAGGTTGCTTTTGGGGCTGTTGGTTTTTGTTTTGGTTTTTTTAATGCCAATATTGCATGCTGGCTTGATGTTTGAATATCTCTGCAGGTGCTGTTCCAAAAAAGCAGTGTCCCTGGCGAATTAATAACATATGATCACTAAAATAATATTTTGCAAGTCCCTTGAGTGTCTGTAATTAACCTGTTAATCTGCTCTTAAAGAGAGTAAAGTATCATTATACACCTAATAAATCATTTCAGATTACTGAATTATTTGTCTGTACAATTACCCAGGTAATTGTCTAAACTTTACTAATAAAAGGTTTCATTAACTACCACTTACTCTGGCCAGAACAAACTCACTGAGCTTTCATACTCAAATACATCCACAATGCAAAATCAAGGCGAACGCTACAGCCATTTTAAAATAAAATCTGAATTATATGCTGAGCTCAGTTCATTCTGAGGCTGAATTTTCATTACATAGGGTACATTTCTACACTGAAGCTAACTAGAGATAGACACTATAATGTAAAAGCGTAAGAAAGAAACAAATTTTTACCGAAGTGTAACCAGCCAATGTGAATCTTAGGCCTAAGATATAGGGTTCCAATTGAAGAAAATAGACCTGCAGCACATTCAAGTAAGAGTTCATACCAGCACGGCTGTATCGATTTAAAATCAGAGCTTTTCTTCAGCAGCTTTACAGCCTACTATAAACCTTTTGCATGGTGGTTGTCAGTTTTATGCTAATACAGAGACAAGAGAATCAAGTGGAACTGACAGAAAGCTGGCATTACCCAAAGGGCTAGGACCAAACCTTAAGTGAGGGCTTCCTAAGCAGCACAGGTGGCTGATCATACACATCCCACCGCTCTAAGGGTGATGAAACCTGAGGGTCCTGCTCTTTCTAGAGGTGAGTCACATCAGATGCAGATATGTGGCCCAACGAGGATGACTTTCGCTCTAGAGTCATGGCTTAAACAGGCTTACGCTAAATACAACTGCTGTACGATCTCAACATAGGTAAGTTGTAAAACCTTTGGGGGTTTTGGTTTCTTTCGTTTTGAATCAAGTCAGTAATGACTTTGTCACAGCCAGAACCTGCTGCAAATGCAGGATTGATGCATGCACTTGATACTCCACTGTGGCCCCAGGTTCAGCCCCATAATCCAGCTACCACACATCAGCTGAGCTGCAGTAACTGCTGTCAGCCCTCAGCAAATGCAGACTGAAATGATTGAGGTGGGATGTGTAAGTGCCAAGTCATATTTACTCCCATTTGCAGCAGACAAAAAGTAGGCACATGGACAAGTAGAACACTACAAACATCCCCTCCACAGCTTCCTCAGCCATAATTCAAGCACACATCAACCTCAACCATTTGGGCACGTAAAGACGTATGCAATGTTTTACCTACAGACTCCTCTGGCATTTATAAGTTGTACAATCACATCTCTTTTCCCTACAAATCTCACTTCTATTTACATGGCTTACCAGGAATTAGGCACAGAATTTTTCTGGCCCTCAGAGACTACTAATTCCTAAACTTCATGCACTAGGTGTTTCCCTCTGAGACGTTCCAACCTCAGCTGCACAACTGGTAAACGTACTTTAGATATCCTAAACCCCTTCTGACTTCCCAAAACACCACATCCCAGAGGCAACACTGGTGGTATTTGTATTTTTGTATCCAGCTGATGAGGTGTCAGGATGCTCAAGATTTTGCTTGAGAGCTCTGAATTCACATCAGATATTTGAGGTGGGAAATCTGGAGTGGGAATTCCTCACTCTTTACAACTGAAGCTTTTTCACTTCAGGTGAAACATACCAGTTTTTTTAGCCATGGACAAGGCTAGGATCTGAGTGTCAGCTTCCACTGGGTTTGGTATGCAGACTGGGACATTCAATTAATGCGTATCTAAAGATTTTGTCAAAATACATGTGAAAGATTACATCTTCCTTCTTTTGAGACTTGTAGGTTCTTAGATTCCTAAACACAGAAACGAGTACCTTTACTTTCTTTGATTTTGTGTATCTTATTTCTTAAGTTTTTAAACCACAAATTCCATCACATGAACAAAACATGGCTTATTCATAGTGTTTAAAAGGTTCTATTCAGTGTAGAGATCCTCACCTCAAACCAGCAGGGCAATGCTGGAACTATTTTTCCCCTTCTAGTGGACTATGGTTCTGGGTTTGTTTTGTTTTGTTTTTTAAATCTGCCTGAAGACAACTCCAGGCATAGAAAATTTTAGCCCGAACAAGGTGTTGGCAATTAAAAAAAACCCCATATTGTACCATAAAGCGTTGTGCAATTTTGACTTAAAAAATCACTACTCCAGATGAATAGAATTATAATCATATATAAACTTACACAGTGTTTCTAATCCTTAGAGTTTAAACTTCCTTATAGTAGAAGACTATCAGAAACACTGACTTTAACTCAGCTAGAAAAATTGTCGGTCAGGACAGAGGTGGCTACTGTCCAACTTCCATTTCAAGCTATGGCTTCAAAAAAAGCTAATTACTGTGATCCTGTTCCCACTCTCAGGAAGGGAAGTGTGACAGGTAAGGGCATCACCTCTGAACCAGCCATAATGACTGGAAACAAACAATTTCTTAGTCTCATGAGCCGAACTTCATACCTTGGAGACACATCTGTGGTGCCTGGAGGCTGAACAGGACCCTAGCATTTCTTCTTCCCTTGAAACGGGGAAATGAAAGAATCACATCTTCACCTTTGTAAGATTTGGACACCCCAATTTTTCCTCTACAGAGGTATTTCTCCGTCTTGAAATGCACAAGAGATGGAGCACAGCAAGTGGTGGTTTGCAAGGAAAGTTTTTTGTTAAGAATAGCTAGTGGTTGGTATAGTCCCAACTGTTCATGAGCCCACCAAGGCTCTGAAAGCCTGCCTGGGGCTCACAGAAACCCATGTAAATATTTCACTGTATGTCAGAAGCAGCCTGCAGAACTCTGCAGACACATGGAAGGGATTATTTTTAAAAACTGAAAGCTTGCTATGGCACTGGAATTGCTGTAGCCACGTCCTCACAAGTGTGTAGCCCCAGACTGCTGTCCACAGCCGTGAGGGAGGACACACAGGCCCCTCTGAGGGCCATTGCCAAAGCAAGACTCAATTGTATTCACAGTAAAAGACACAAGCTTGAAACCAGGGGTCCCCTACCCGGCACTGCCAAGGATTTTTGCCATCAAGATGTACGAATACAAGACACAGAAGGTCTCACTTCACCTGTGTACTTGCTACCTAGCTCCACCAAACTTGTGTTTCAGAAGCAGGATGGAGCAGCACAGCCTGTAACAGGCTAGCTACCATCACGAGCTGTTTTTCAATAGAGAGAACTAGGCAGTTATGTTGAAAATTGGTTTGTTTTGTCCGGCTATTGCTCATTAATGTCATTAAGTGTAGTTAGGCAATGCATTTGCTCACTGCTGTCAGGCTGATGATGGCAAATGACCTCCAAGCTACCTGGCTATCTCTGAGCTTTTCCCCCAGACTGATGCATGACGTTTACTTCCATCTGGGACAGCAGAAAATGGAACATTGTCACACAGCAAAGACACCCACCATTTTGATCAGCTTCCTGTGCTCCAGAAAATGCCAGCGGTGTAAGGGTTAAGAGCCTCTCTGATATCAGACGAGTCATGCTGAATTCTGCAGTCATACTATTGTGAGGCATATAGAAGTGTTTCTCAGGATTACATATCTCCATAGGTTATACTGTCATTGTAAGGAACTGCATTTACACAGTAGGGGAATTGAAGTTGGAAATGCGACACTGCTAGGAAAAATGTGAACTAGAACAAAAATTATCCAGGAAAGAAGCACCTTAAACCTTTCATTTCTAAGAATCTGTGCTAAGCCTGAAGAGAGCAAATAATGAGCAATGAAAGGAGTCTTTGTTATGCTGTGATTTCAAAGCTCTGCCAAAATGTCAAATAATCCATTTAATCAATCAGAAAATTAAAGAATGTGGTAAATTCCCAAGGTAGTTTGAGATTTTAGCTGTGCCAAGTAATTCAGCTACTGCATAAAGCTTGTCACAATAGCAATTACTTAATAAGTCATTTTTGTCTAACCATGTTGATGTAAAAATACAATTTAGTTTTCAAATTATTTGCAGCTGTGCTCTTATTGGGATACAGCATGCAATACCTCAGGAGATGTTTACATTTGTCGATTCAAGCACCGCTTTAATTTAATTTTTATCACACTATATCCTTCAAAAAGTTCCCATTATCTCAACACACTAAGAAATTGATTTCTTAAAATGCGTGTTCATGAGATTGTGTAAGAAAAGGAAGGCACTATCTGTTGATTCATGTACAAGACTCATTACACGTCTGACATCAGTACCAAAACTTGTACCATTTCAAATACAGATTCTTTGTGATTTTTATATTTCAAATTTGGCAATTTATTTCAAGACAGAGTTTAACATTAAATTAAATTCTGGAAACGTAAAACAGGCTATACTGAATACTTTTTACATTATAGACTATTTATTTTATATCCCTCTCAAAGGACAAATTTGACAGACTGGCTACAAACTTAGATTTATTTTCTTCTAACAAGCCTAATGAAATTACAGATCCCTTTTGTCAATGTGAAATTAAATACAAGTACTTTATTAAAGTAAAATGTTTAGAGTATTTAGATGCAATGTTAGTTCAGAAAACTTGAGAATACTTATGTTTTGTGCCAAAACAATTCACTTCTGTTGCACAAAAATGAACTTCTACTTAAATTTAATAAGCCTTAATTTTAAGTCAGACTATTTTACATTTCATTCTATTATCTACATATTTGCACACAGATTTCCAGGATTTTTTCCTCAACTCTACCTTGTGTCAGTGGCAAGAGATGCATCCTCTATCTACCTATAACGATATGGACAATACCTGGTTTTCCTGCTTTTAAAATGTTGACAGAAAAGAACCATAAACTCTCAAATATATACCTACACTTGAGTTTTTAAAGAAAAAAGGCATTCAGTCTAGCAAACAAAGCTTGACCTGCGTTCATGACAGCAGGTGGCGAGCGTCTTTGTGATCCTGGAGCCTATTAGCATGATCTCCCTCAGTGGCTGGATGAATAGGGACCTTCCTTTCAGAAGCCACAGCGAGCTTCACAAAAGGCCCTGTTCAGAGGAGGGCTGGAATGAATCCAGAGTCATGCAGCTTTCACTAACCCACTGATCCTTTCTTTGGCTCCCCATCTCCACTGCCTACCTACCTCTCCCTCTCCCCCTGCATCTTGTTTCCTGGACTAGCCTAATTTCCTATGGACAAAGACTACAATGAAGATAGTAAAAGTATCCCACCGAAATGTATTTAAATGGGCCATAAGTTGAGAGCTCCTTGGCGTGACAAGGACTTACACTCACAGCTTCTTCAGAAAATTCGAGAACTTTGGCCAACGAGTGAGCACCAATTTCTTATCAGCTCTGAGTACTGCTAGTCTCCAGACTTTATCAGACCAGGGTCAGGGTATCTCTTCACACCACCCCTTCCAATGTCCTTCGAAAGCACAAGTGCTTCCAGAGCTGAAGAACCAAGGAGACACCCTCCTCCTTGTATTTTCTTGTGGGGGTGGGAAAAAACCAAACAAACCGCTTCTCTCAGAAAGTTCAGCTGCCCCAGAAAATAATTAGGAACAAAACCTTGGAGTAGAAGTAGTGACATAATGAGAGGCACGTTTGTAAGGATGTGTAATATCTTAAGTAAAACATCAGATTGAACTGGAAAAAAGGGGCACCATTGTGGTCATATGTGCCTTTTTCAATGGAAAGAAAATGCTAGTTTTATTTTAGCAATGACTGTTGAAAAATAGAAAACCAGAAACACAACCCGTGTTGACAAGATAGAGAGAAGTATCAAAACTTATGTAACATTTGTCAGATAGTCAAGTTCTGGGTGATAGCTTGTCATTAGGAGGAATGTATGGGAGAGTACTGGAAAATAACAGACTGTGTAGAATATTTTTTAAGATATAAAGAAAACAAAAGACAATTTGAATACATATGAAATATTGTAAAGGGTAGTAAAGCACACGGTTAACAAGACACATTTCAAACTATTTTGAGGAATTCAAATGATACTGAAAAGTTTGTTCAGAAAAAAATATATATTATTCTCTTGTGTATCGATCCTTCCACCCCTAGCCCCACAAACTGAAATAGCACCTCAGCTTCCTGTCTTATAATGTCATACCTGTTTTTTCCAAAACTCAACATGGGGTTGTGGATGAACAGTCAACTGATGCTCACATTATCAAGACAATGATAGTGCTAGGAAATAGGTGAGTGCCAGTCTCCAGAAAGAGTCTTTCCAATTTTATATTTATACAGCTATTGCAAACCTCTCTTCTTCTCCCAGTTCCATAGCCCTCCCCAACAGTTAACAAAGCCTTTCTTACGTCCAGATTGAATTGCTGTAATTTGTTCTCCATGATGCTACCCTTGAAGACTGCTTTAAAGCACTAGCTCCAACAGAAAACAACTCCTTCATTTTATGTTCCTGGCCTTGGAAAACGCATTATGCTTGTTTTCAGAGATTTGTACCCTTTCACAGGTGACACTCAAGCTGTTTGCATTGTCCTAGAAAGGCTTACAAAATCCTGCTTAGATCTGAGACTGCCAAGAGGTTGCTTCTCCTGAAAGCTGGCATGTATGGTAGCTAAGACCGTATTTTGAAAGCTTAAGTAACATATTGTCTTGCTCTTGACTCAGGCTGTTAATAAGCAAAGAACATACACAATATGGACATTTACAAAATATTAAACAAAATGGTAACTTTAACATTTCATCTCTGTGACAAGACCTTGCTTTTTTCTGACAAGCAACTACATTTTACACATACACACACACACCTTTTACTCAAATTGACACTGACAAGTAAAACACTCTCTTTGCCATCACAGCAAAGTGTCAGCTAAAAATTTGATTGTCAAGTTCTTATAACATATAATTCAAAGAGGTATTTCTGATTTCATGTTGCAGGTTTCATAAGAAAGCATATTTCTTGCTCAGGAAAAAAAAAAGGAAATAAACAGATCAGCTCCATCCTGAAGGCAGGGGGAAAGGAAAATAATTAGGTTAGAAATAATGAAAATTTTCAGGAAATAATAGACTAAAGAAGGTATCCACAATCTCTATGGATGAACTACTATTAAAAATAAAAAAAGTCCCAAACCAACCCTCTCTCTTCCAACAACAAAAGAAAACCACATCAGAAGCCAAAAGACGTGTTTAAGGTGTGACTGGTCCAGGTCAGGTCATTACTCACTAACTTCTGGGCTGAACACTCATGGCACTTGGAGTTGGTTATGAGTTGAAGTCAGTGGAGTTACATCAGCAGACATGCCTTGAAGAAAGGTATCAAAGCACAATAGCACTGTTAATCCCTTCAGGTGCCTAGTGTACAGGGATATATTTACCTCTGATGGTATTTCAGCGGATTGTACGTTTCCTGGCATCTCTCTCCATATATCTCAGCGCACCACTTTGTGACTTCTGTTTGCAAAATCACAGCACTGACTTTATCTAGGCATTTTCCAAAAGCTATGCTTAAATTTTCAGTCTTATCCTATATTTCATTTGGTAAATGGGACAAATGGGCAAAGCTTGTCAAGAGGAAGCTTCCTACCGGTATGCTGAAAGGCCGCCTTATGGCAGGCATGAACTGGTTCTGCTCATGCTCCAAGGAAAAAGGTTTTCCCCAGCAAACACAGAGCAGTGTAGCTGCATTAGCATGACACAGAGCCAAATCTTATATTTTCAGCACCTCATCCTAGAAACACAGGCAGAGTAAGGCCATACCAGTCACCAAAATGTCAGGTAGGCAGTCCGTATAATTTACTGGGGATTGGGGAATTGATTTTTCTTTACTGGCCGAATTTCCTTCAGATCATGGAAAGCATGTATATTATTCCTTGAGTGAACATATCACACTGGTTTGTACTATTAGATGTATCCCAAAAAATTGCAGGTATGGCAGTGGCCCCGGTGACAAAACCTGCCTTTGAAACTCAATTCTGAGTTCTCTCCTTTAATCCTTACTATTACCCAAGGTGGAGGCAATCATTTGCACAATGAAGTTTATGCTGTGCTAATAAAGCAAAGTACCTCAGCCTATTTATACCAGGCTACCTGGGGGTTTAAAACCAGCATCAACATATTCAGAAAACACGTATGTTGCATTTTCAGAGTAAAATGCACAGTACTTAACTGCCTTTGACCGCTGCAGAACCAGAGCTACCACAGTAGAATGAGCTGGATTCTCCTCAACGGTTAACAATTAAAGTTATTTAGCAAGTTCCAGCCGCACCTGTGTAAATGCATTGAAAACAAGGGAATTGCAAAGGCAGTAGTCTAGAAAGATTAGTGGATTGGTAGTGCTTAAACTGAGGACTTAATTTTTGGTCAGTAAAGCCCTTCTGAGCTAGTGCTGACATACAGGAAAAGAGCTCCACTTTCCTTTAAGATCTCATGTTCAACCCTTTGGCACGGCTTTTAAAAGAAGTACTTCAACTTGAAGAACATTTAACTCTGGAAGTAATTGGGAGACAAAATACAGTAATCAAAATATACTCTACAGGTGGACTGTAGACTACTTTTCTAAGTATAGGCTGCAGTAAAGTTGAATAGCATATTATTTAGGAGCGACAATATACTTTACACTACAAAAATTGAGAAAATCATTGCAGGAGCCAATTTGAAACTATTTAAAAGAACTTTGTCACAGATTTATGAAGGATAATTTCCAAAACATATATTGAAAACATTTGGGGGAAAATGATGAAGACAGTTTTTATCTTAGCCAAATACAAAGCTGAAAAATAAGGCCAGTTTATTCTCTTGGCAGTACAGACACTTGGGATCAATTTTGCTAAAACAAGAAGAAAATACTTTGCCTTTTAATAGGAGTCTGAAGGTAACTTGTTTTACAGCTTTTTATAGTTTTTCTTCACACGGCAGCATTGGTGCAAACTGGTATCTACCACCTTTGTAAGCCCAGGTAAGACTGGAATAATTGCCACACAACATCTCTGAATGTAATCAGGGTTAAACTCTCTGTGTGCCATTCAATTTAAACCAGAAATTTAAATTTATGATAAAATGAGAAATATACCTCCTGCCTAATTATTGCTGGAGGTTTTCACCAGAAGATTGTCCTTAGTTACAATAATGAGAAAGTACTTATTAGGAGACAAAAAATTCACATCCGTGAGAAATAATAAAGGAGCCAAAGTACCAGAAAACCAGAATGTTTTATTAACATGTTTTATAGAAAGAATACAGAAGGAAAATCATAAATAGTCATATCAGAATAAATAACATTCCCCAAAGTAGTCCCAAAGGAAATTGGTACCCAAAAACAAAGCCGCTGGAGCAGTAAGGCAATATGTGGAATGGCAGCACTGTAAGGGAATTGTCAGAAATTCTTTTCTGCCCCCAACATTTTGAGTCTTTATTTTGGTTCCACAGAGAGAAAAGATCACGAGCTTTCAGAAAGACATGTAAGTGGGGAAAAAAATTCTTTTTGAAATCACCAGATCATCTCCTAGATTTGCTTTCAAACATGGACATAAAAACCTGGACCACTTGCTAACAGGGTAGACCTTGCTTTGATTCCTTCTTAATTCTCGAGCATTTAGAAATTCATTGGCTTTTCCTTGTATTCATTTTGGCATATGTTTATGAGCTATATTAATTCTTAGCTTAGTGTTTCATACACAGTGCTATCTCTGGCAGAAAATGAAAGATGTATGAACAATTTAAACACTGAACACTGATGTAAAGATGGATCGGCTCGTTAAAAACTGATTTCCTCTCATCAAACTACATGGGTGAAGAATGGAGAAACAAAATGCAAAAACATGGTAGTCAACATGGTGACATACTAAATCATCTTCCGATCATTCTCAGTAACTCTACAACTACAGCATGCTATCCTGATGGCCTCATCTGAGTTGATGATTTTTCACAATGTATTTCATGGCTTCCATCCCTACATGAGACTTTATTACTATCACATAGGAATAAAAAGCCATAAAACACTAGAGTGAATTTATCTTGATCAGATGCAATACTTATTTTCTTCACATGATTTCACCACCATTCCAAAACTAACCAATGATTTCATGCTACATTACTGAACATTTTAAACTACATTTCAATGACAAGAAAGACACTGAAATGGTTACATCACAAATTAACAGAGCTTTAGCCTTTAAACACATTCCTACCTACGAGAATCAAGAAACAGTCACGAGACACGACCATTTAATTCACTGATAAAAGACAGGACACCACAGAAAAATATCACTTCCACATACATCTTTCAACACATAATGAAAGACAAAAGACACAAAAGAGACTGGTATAGATTAACGCTATGAAAGCACCACTACCAGCATCTTTTTAGAACTATTTTCCATAGTAGCTTCCTGGCATGCATTATAAAAAATTCAGCCTCCATCACTAAGACATCTTTCAGACATCTGAGCTTAATTGGAGAAACAAAGCAAAATTCTCTGCTTATGGCACTGCAACAGCTACTACCACAGAGCTTCTAGCTAATATAACTCACTCATCCCTAGTACTTCTACCTTCCCACCTATGATAAATTTACTATAGCTCCCAAGTCCATATTTCTCCTGACGAAAGAACAAATGAGACAAATTATAATATACCCTTATTTTCTAAGCCAGACTATGGTACCGTGGTCCTGGTCTGAAAACAGTTATTTATTAAATGTAATTACTATTCATCTTCTTATTACTACTAATTGGCCAAGTTGAAACACAAGTCTCTAGGGTCATTGAAAAGTCAATACAATAATTTAACTGCCATTTGAAAATAATTTTGCCTGTACACTTGCAAGCAAACTAAGCTGCCTCAGAAATGTGTTGTTAAGCTAAAAGCCTCTGCTTTACCAAAAATATTTTACATTTTCCCAGCCATATAACCCTGCTGGCATGGTACCAATATTAATTCTGATGTACTGTTGATGCTAGAACTAAAAATTAACTCAGGTTTAATTTATAGACCGCTATCCTGTCTTGCCTACCAAATCCTATTTCTTGAATAATATAATGTTGATAGCATAGAAAAGAGCAAGAAATCATTAAATGAAAGGAAGTGCATAAATAAATTCAATTATCATGCATAAAACATGCAAATGACTTAAAGACTGCATATGAAACTCTAGTTTATATTCATTAATCTCAGGTTACACTTTTGAGGGAGAAAGAGACACTAATTGGGTCCAGATTAATGCACTCCCAAACCTTCCAATTTGTCGTTAGGTGAGGGTTAAATGAGATGTATTAAAATAAACACAGCTGCTCACCTTCTCCAACCCTGTTTCTGTGGGAGAAAACTAAATAGTGTATAAGTAAATTTTGGGCCTGATGTACTGAGAATTTGGGTTTCTTCTGGACACCTCAGGACTGCCGCTTACCTACCGCAGCACCTTCTTCCTTTCTTTTTTTTTTAATTTTTTTTAAACATTTTGGCTACTGACATAACTTGGTGCTGAAAACTAGTCCAAAACCCAAGCTAATGACTTGACATGGAGAACAGCATAGACAATGTTTGGGCTTGCCTAATCCCATCCCTACCCTGAGTGATGCTGCAGGTGGACCATTTTAAACTGCGTGCAGTCACTTTTAAAAGGGGCTCGGTCCGAAGCTGGCACGTTACTGCTGCGCGGCTCTGTTACATGGGCAATGGGGACTGACAAGAGGACTTGAGTGCCTCAGCTTGGCTCACCCAGCCAGCAGAAACATGATACATAACAGGACCAATTCCCAGCCTGCTCCATTTTTTGCTGCCCAGGGATTCCCTCAGCCTCTGCTGAATTAGCTGGGTATAGAAATAGTGGTCCCCTGGCTCCCCCTTCCCTCTCCTGCTGGAGCTGGGTGCTGGTCCCCACCATTTGCCCTCATTTGAGGGGTACAGGGGGGACCTGGAGACAAGCCACCAAAGATGAGACCATCACCTACAGCAGTGGGTGTAGGGGAAGCCAGTGTTCCTGGGGCTGATCCTGCCCCAGGAGAAAGGGAAGCACATACGAAGGAAAATGGGGTTTTGGCCCAGAAACAAAAAACAAGGGAAGGGCCCATTCCCTTTCCTCTGCTGGCAGAGGAAGGTTAAATAAAGCGAACAAAAAAAGGTCACCAAACTAATTCTGTACTGAAACCAATGAATTTGGATGAGAGGCCCAAGGGGGAAAGGTTAGAGTGTTATCAGTGACATAATTTCTCTTCCCTTTTGTTAAAACGAGTGGCAATTAAACCCCTCCAACACAATGGGAAACACTTTCTGCAGGGTGGGAAGCATTCAACATCTTGTATTTCTTGATTATTTTTTAAATGTTATCCTTGTGAACTACAGACATTACACCATGAAAGCACAAAAACACATACATGTAGACTCAAACATATGTTCACATATATGGTTCCAGACACAGACCCACTTCTGCTGACAGCCTGACTCCGAGAGCTTTTTATTAGAATTAATTTCCGCATGTTTGCAGATGCTAAATTAGTTGCAATAAATAACAACAATAAGGCTGAAATCTGTCAACATCTTGACAAATATTCAGAGAGCCATTTAGTTAGGAAATATGCTTATGATATTCATTGCTCCTAAAAGAGAAAATGATTATACAGTAACTAAACCCTAAGTAAGAGCTAAAGATATTCACCTCATGAAGCCATTTCTCAACTAGCCCCTTGGCACTTGCTGGAATTATTCGCAGCACGAGCTCTACTTTTTCATTTTCTGCTGACTCCATGTGGGTAATTTCTTTCTCATGATTAAAAGTGAGCTTGGCAATTCCTTCAAAGCATTTTCTTAGGTGTGGTTGGACGTGGAGTGGATCCTTTGTCTCACAAAGGATTCCTGAGAGATCATTTCTGCATCAAGAGAAAAAAACCTGAAAAACGATAAAAAATGAACTTTAGAGGTATTTATATAAACATATTTTACACTGACACCAACAGCAGACAGATGAAATGGACTGTTTACCTTGGAAAGAATAGTCTTTTCTTCACCAAATAATCATTCAAGGCCTTCCTGAATGTCATCCAAAAGCGATTCTGCCTCCTTCAACTTATCCAGCATCTGGGGCTGCGAGATAACCCTCGTGGCATTGGTCTCCTTCACTGACTCCTTCGTTATTAGCCTCCTGGTGGGCGAGATAGAATACAGTGAATGTAATAACCATACTTCACACAACAGGCTCTCTCTCTCTTTTAAATTGAAAATCCCCTTATTACAAAACAAGGGGTGTTCTTTTTCTTCTACCTTTAAGTAGGACTGCCACATTCATTGCTTTTTACAAAAACGCAGCTGCTTTTTAAGCTACAGATAAATAGAATCTGCTAGGCGGTAATTCTGCTCAGTCTGAATGCATTATTTTCTAAGTCACTTTGGCAAGGGACATTTTATAATAAATTGGAATGAAGAAGGAAAGTCCTTTTCTCAACTAATTATGACTACGCTTTGTTCTATACTATTAACTTGCAATGCCAGATTGATCAGCTTGCCTTTTTTTTTTTCTTCAGCCAGTTCAATAAATTAACTTGCTATTTCTGGGAAATTAGAGAGCTAATTATTAAGACTTTAAAGACTAATGATGAAAATATAAATAGAAGAGAACAATAAAGAATGGTGTATCAATAACATTCACACAACCCCTTTGATGTGCGCAATGCTGCCTCCCATTTTAACACCACTGATGCATGAACAGGAGTTACTTTGACTCAATCTACAGAATTTTCTTCTCAAAGATTTGTTAAACTGGATAACTTCTGAGAACTAAGGAAAACAAGCAAAGCTGAAACACCATTTTTCATATACCTCTCCTTGGCACCCATTCTTTTCTCCTACTGTTGGGCTTTCAATTTATAAAAATCAAAAATGACAGAGTAGAAGGCAAAGCTGTAAAGACATTAAACCAGAAAAACATCAGGACTTCTATTGTTACAAGTTCTAACTTCTTATAGTTAGAACCATCTTTTCTAACTATAAGACATAATGTAATAGGCTTGACCTGATAAACAGCCGTGTTTATTTTTAATTTTTTTAATCAGCTGCTTTCAAGAATGGTTTTGGGACCTTCAGTGATCCAGGACGCTTGGCTTTGACAAAGGAAAAGATACTCAACAACATTCAAAGTGGACAACATCACATGTAGCTCAGCTGTTGTCCACAGATTGTAACTACTGGTACACAAGCACTCCAATAAATGAAATGTCAACATTTAGATATCACCACATAGTTTCTTTTATGCAATATGTACTGTGATAAACTGAATTTAAACAAATAAATAATTAAATAATTCCTTTCTCTTCATTAGTTCAAATTCACTTTCAGTACTTATGAGTTGAAAACCATCAGTATGGTAGAAAGACCTGTCGACAGAACTACTTCTGTCTGGCATTCAGGATTACAAATCAGAAAGAATTGAGGAAACAAGAACTTGCTTAGTGAAAGAAAACTGGCACTGCCACCATCTTAATATCCTACTTGCATTCAAAATAATCCTATCCCTATGTACTTTTGCCTGAAATATATTAGAAGGATATTCATTATATATTTTTCAAGCACCTACTGTAATGAGCGTCACTGTACAGCCAACAACAGTGTCATTGCTTTGAGATGCTAAAACTTGCGACTTGCATCAGGCATTTCTCAGTCCTCTGATACACTTGGCAAACTATGGACCCTTTGGGGTTGCTGGTCTCCATATCTGGACACCAACCTGGATGCTGGAGTGCCAGGAGAAGCTTAATTCATGTAGAATTAAGAACAGCAAAACTGTTCTACTAAGAAATAACACCACACGTACCACTGGAGCTTCCAAGATGTGAGAGTAAATGAACACATCCACACAAATATTCATTTAACTGACTACACTTTATTTTAGTGCCAAGCTGTGTGTTTGTGTACACTCAAAATACAACCGTTCATATTATGTCTGAAACAAGGACACTATCTAGCATACTGCCAATTTAGATATGTTATCTTTTACGCTAAAACAGTAAAGGAATTTTGAAATGTTTATTCCTGGTTTCTTAAAAATACACCTGGATCTGCCCATTTAGCAACACTTCTTGTTGTGATATGACAGTAAGGACACCAAAGAAATAACTGTGAATGCAAGAAGGCTTGCAATGTGGGGTACTGTTTTCCCTAAATTAATTTCAGAATTAAAAATATTCTCAACAATTTTGTGGCCAACTTCCAGGCATATGAGCCTTCAGATTATTGAGTATCCCACTTTTCACATTGCTAGTATCAATGATTGACAATACATTTTGATTAAAAATGAACCTATTCTCTTTCAGCTGAGTCAATTAAAGACAATGAAATAGATTGCACCCTGTGCTCATCCTCTGCCGAGTACTAAACAACAGCTTTTCACAGATGCCAAGGTTTTGATGTACAATGATTATTTACTAGACAAACATTACAGCCCTACTAGAGGTCCATTTACATACAGAGACAAGATCTATAAACTCCCAGTTCTGCACTTTATCCATGTGAGCACATTTCCCTACAATCCAGAAGGCAGAACCAAAATTCAGATGAATTGAGGAAAAACTAAAAAACCCCACAACATATTGTTACCAACCTCGTTGTAGCTACTGCTTTGCCTTAAAACTATATGTATGTTGGCTGCATATGTCTTCCACTATATTTCTTGCATGATTAAAGGCAAGTGTTTCACAGGTGCTTTTTGATATGCATGCACTTTCAGTACTCTGCAGGTGATTCAACAGCACATCAGATATAACTGAATGCAGACTTAACACCCAGGGGAAGTGACAGCAGCTAAGGCCAACTTCTTCTGATTTTCCCCTGCCTGAAATGACAGGAATCGCTAGGTCCTAACCATACAGGGCGTAAGTTAACAGCCAAGAGCTTACCATTTCTCACTGACAGCTCTCCTTGTGCTGTCCTGGAGTTACTTGTGAACCGGAACTTGAAGTCACCGCTTCGTAATACCCTGCATAAGTCACAAAAATGAAAACAGATATCTGAGTTGAAAACAAAGCAGTGTGTCCCAGATATAAAAATGTGACACCAAAATAATAAATATTTTGCTAGAAATGTTCTTTACCTGTTTCCAGTTTTACTTCATTGAGTACAATGAGAAACAAGCCATGCACAAATGCCCGTTTGCCTTTCTCGCTTGAATGATTCACTAACTTAGTGGGAGGCTGTGTCTCTATTGTTTCTGAGCTCACATCATAAAAACTAAACAGAAATCAATTTAAGACAATGAACTTTAAACTTTATTTTCCCCCTTAGTATTCTAAAGTGGCATGGCTAAGTTGGAAAAGTTTTAAATAATGAAAGTCACTGAAGCCTAAATCACATACAATAGTGAAAGCTGAGATGTGAGATGGAGATGAAATCTAAAAGCTAATTAAATTCAACAAGAGCCTCTCAAAAGGCAACATACCAGCTTAGCCTCCCATGCTAATATTTCGTTTTGAAGGGTGCAGTAAATGGAGGGCCTTTCATGGCTGCAGATTTCACAATGTGATCCACCAGCTAAACCTGAGAGGGGAGGAAAAAAAAAAGATTAGATGCATGGATTACTGTACTGAATAGATGCCAAGGCCAAGATAAAAAGAATAGATAAGTTAGGGCTTCTGAGGAGCTAAATTTGAAGCCAACCAGCAAAACGGATTGAACCTTATTACCTGCAGTCACTGAGAAATTCCCTAGACAGTTGGATGTAATTTGAAAAGGTCAGAAAAAAAATTTCCTTCACAGTATTATTGCTTCATGGTTTAAGGGTGTACATTTGTGAGATGCCAGCTCTAATCATTTTTATTGACTTGCTCTGGAGAGACAGACGGATGCACAGGGAGGCAAGACAGATGGATAAGACATATCCTACCTTTGTTACCAGTTTTAAAACATACCTAATAATCTGATATGTTTTAATGTTAATAATTTCAGTTTATCCTTTGTCATCTTTGAGAAGAATGTGCATTGTTTCTCTAAGCCACAAAAGGGAGAAAAAAAAGCCTGTGCATATAATTGGCAACTTGCTACAATTTTTCATATTTAATCTGAGCATTCATTGAATTCCATGTGAATCTGAAATATATAACTGAAATTCAGTAACTCTAATCGGATTTTCTAGACAATTTTAGGTATGCTCAGTTGATTTTTCTTTTCACATAAAGGGGAGCAGTTCTCACTGAACAGATTATAAAAATGACCTTCAACACACTGACAGTACAAGCTTTGTTATCAATGTAGCTGTCATGGAAAAAAACAACCAACCAACCAACAAAAAAACCCAAACAACCAACCACCCCAAAACCTAAACCCACTCCATATAAAAGCATTTCATTATTTGACTTAGCATACACAAATACTTGTAATCAAATATGAACATTTGTTAATGTTACACTTTGAGTAGGTTTTTCTGGTCATGCAATTAAAATCAAAGGAGATTTAACAACACAAAAGCGGAATTATCCACCCCAACCCCTGGAAAAGTTTAATTAACATTAGATTTTCTTTTGCGCAGAAGACATTTGTCTTCCATTCATACAAACACCGGTATTCATTGTATCCTGGTGCAGAATGCACTGCAGAGGCAATTTTAATGGCCATTAAAGTGCAGCTCTGTGAGTTCCTCTACTGTATTATGTTCATAGAGCCTGCCTGAAAGCTGACTAAAACTGTTTCCACTTGGATAGGAAATCCATTTCCATATCGTCCCGTCCCCTCCCCTCAAGTCTTGTACATTCAGAGAGTAACAAGAAATTGCAGCAGAAGAGTTGCATATATATTCACTTCTCCAGAACTTTAGAGTTCTGAAAGAACATCAGAAAGGTTTAGCTGTTGCAAGGAACAAAAGCGCTGGGAGTTGTTTTGTTAATGGAAGCTGATACTTTAAATGGGACTGTTCCCCAGTAGAAAAGATACATGGACCATTTAAACAACGCTTTCTTCAACAATTTAGGAAGCTTTTGAAAGAAGACGTGCACCTGCATAAATAGAAAGGGGGCTGGGGAGAGGTAATCACATAGTAGATTTGTAACAATTGACTTAGACTCTACTATTTTTTAAATCAGACTCCCACTGTCAGCTTCAGGATGATGCTGAAACAGAACAGGAATTTAGCTTTTTATTATCACAGATGTCTAAACACAGAGGAACCCTCTAGTTTCTGTGGCAACATAACAACATTTTCATTTTTATTCCTTTAACTTTTTTCCAACAGAAGTGATAGAGAAATTAAGTTCTGTCATTCTCCTCATCTAAGCTCACAGATGAACTCATGAACCTTATGAATCTTTTTGTGGAAAAAACCAACCTTATTCATCATGAAAATAAGGAATGTTCAAGACACAAATATTTGATGTCAGAGACTCAATTTTCCAAAAATATTCCTCCAACATATTTTGATGACATTTACACCACAGAACAGTGATTCCACCTCATTCGATTTTCGCAAGACCCTCACTTCTTTTGTTTCCTTTTTTGTGGTTGTTTTGGGTTTTGTTTCCTGTCTCCTTAAGAGCAGCACATAGTAACAGACAAGTAACTTAAATCCTGATTCATCGTAGCAGATGTAGAAGGAAAGGATAGCAAGAGTGAAAGCACTTCTGCTGCCCTATAAGTAGAGTCTACTCCCTGGAAGGCCAGAGTAACACCAGCAAGGACATGTTGGTTTGGCTCTAGTTTCAACTGCTCTAGATCCCATGGGAAAGGGAAACTGCTTTTTGGTGGTTTAGTCCTCCACATGCTGATCATTTCTTAACAGTGGCACGGGGCAGTTCATCTAGCTTCTTGGCAGTGATGCTGCAGATTGTCCCTTCTCTCAAATCAGCCAGATTCAAAGACCATTTAAATAGTAGAGAGTCTTCAAGATTTTCAGTATGACATCCTTCTCACTCTGAGCCAACAAACATGTGGAAGAAACTGGGACTTTGATAGGACAACCAGCTCGTGATGCTCTATCCAGAGAGAGCCAATCTGATCCTACCTAACCTTCACATATTAGCAACAACAACCTCCCCCTTTTTATAAGACTTTTTGCCTCCTATCTGTGGCTTTTATTTGCCATGCTGGATGGTAAAATTACACAAAATACAAATTATTGCTAACTTTCACTGTAATAATAAGGTTAGTCAACCACTGAAACAGATTGCTTGGAAAGGTGAGAAATTATCGGTTACTTCTAATCAGGGTCTATTTTTAAACAATATTCTTGAAGCTCAACCACCAGTTATTTGGTTAATTGCAGAAATCACACTTCTTTCCTTTCCAGCCTTTAAATCTATAGGGTTGTGACCCAAGTGAAAAGTCAGTTGGTGTAGCAGGAGTGTCACACCAGTAATCTGGTAGGGTTTCTTTTTGTCTTTCTGTGTGACCATGAGACTGCAACATTTACAAATATTCAATTTGAAAACAGACACCTTGCAGTCCTGTGTCCTAACAATGACGGAAATTGTAGCTGCCTTTGTCCTGTGAACACTGGATTACTGAAATGTCTTCAGCACGTGATTTTAACTGTAGGCAATCAAGAAGTGAGAATCCACACAACAAATCGTGCTTTCTGTTGGAAGCACATACCCCTGTGATCTGCAAGACAGATCTGCAATTCCATGTCCATTTTTCATTAGCTGACTCTGATGCACCATTCCCTCTATTTCAGATTCAAAGCCCTCCTCCTCACACATCTGATATCTAAGTGAAATGCCATTTGTCTGCCCTGACCAACAGCCACACTCCTCACAGGTCTTGACAAAGGGCTGGATTCTCCTTGCTGTTTTACCAAGTCTAGAGGCTGCCCATGCACTCTTCAATTTTGTTCTAATCAGCAGAGATGCCCAAGCTGTATCCCTCTTCTTAAAAGATACAAACAAACAAAAAAACACCAAAAAAAAAAAAAGAAAGAAAGAAAGCAAAATTGGCCACAGAGCATGTCCCAGACATAATCCTAGTTTTAAATGAGTTTCAACCTGCAGCAGGCCATGTTGCTCACCTGCAAAAGAATTAGGTAACTATTTTACAGATAAGGAGGAAAGATTTGAGAGATGGATATGAGTATCGTTACTAAGATTAACTCCAATAAGCAGTCAGCTGGTAGCTACTCATATTACTTCCAACTACTCCAACAGGAATCCTCCTTTCTGAGTGGACTAGCTACTGGAAAAGGCTGATAACTACTTTTTTTTTCTTCCCTTTTACACTCAATATAGAAAAGTTCTCGAAGAAAGCACAGAAAAAATTTCAACTTCTTACATCATATTGGGGCAGCTAAGTCTGTTTTGAAATCTTTAGAATATGTCTGAATGTTGATGATATTAAAGGACTTTTCTAACCTAAGTGATTCTATAATTCTATGTCTATTAACCACGTACTAACCATTTGCTTTGTCTAAAAAGCCAATGTGATGTGCGTAATTCAAACCTGTCATTTTTTGCTACACAGAAGAATAAACATTCTCTAAAAATGCTGTAGTACACTTATTAGATGTAATGTTTATGTCTTAAGTACCAACTCATTCTTAAATTAGACCTTCATAAAGACATAAGAAAAAACCCAACTTGTGGATTTACTATGCACAAAAGTCCATTTTGCCAAATTCTCTCATGTGACCACTGATTCACTCCCAGATCTAATATCATTAACTTCCAATGAATTAGGTTTGGAAACAATGAAATGCAATTAAAATAGTGTATGTATTGCAGCAGAAACTATAACATTTTATGCATATTTAGTGGGAAGGAAAAAAGAGAAAATATTTTCTTGTTATTAAAGCCACTAATGAAGGGATCTCAAAAAATATATATAGGTACAGGAAGAATTTGTAACCAATTTCTTCTCTCAGCATTTTAACTAGCAATTCAATGTTGGTTGATCACAAAGGGAATGCAACCCTGAATCAATAGCTGCTAACACATAAATTCTTCTGGTTTTCTGAGATGAAAAGTGAATTTATCTTTCCAATCCACGGTCATTTTAAACACATTCTCTGAAACACAGTCCTTAATTATTTCAGCACGAGATGGCAAACTTAAAGCCATTCACCTGTTTTTCAAGAGTAATATTTAAATCAACAGCCAGAAAGAATCATTCTTCCGTGTATTGTTGAATCCTCTCCAAGTTGCACACACTATAAATAATTATATAAGAAAAATAAATCTAGATTTTTGTCCATTTGTTCTTTGTTACAAGCACTTTTTGGAACCCAGAGCACATGGGTGAATAAACTGTATGGCTGCCCTACAAAAGTATAACGAAGGTGCAGCCAAGGTTCTTCTCACATGGTTCATCTCATCAAGCACTGCAAAGTTTATATAATGCAACACAGACAACACAGGTTCCTTTTTCAAATTTTGTATTGCGAAAAGATGCACCTCTTTTTAGGCCCCAGATTTCACTCTGAGTGAAGTTTACTCTCTGTGGGTTCTACTCAAAAAATTTAACTCTGAAATCATTTAAGCCTAGTAGCCATGGTACGAAAACCTCTTTTTAAGGCTGGGCTTTCTTTAACATCTACTGTTAATTTAGGTGTTTCATCATTTCTTTAACAAAGATTCAGTGAACTGCTTTTGGCTTTCTGAGCTGACAAAGCACTGACCCCTCTCCAGCCACATCAAAGCTACACAGCAGTAATACGCACTTTCTTTTTGTTGGATTCTATTGTTTACCAAGTGAAACCAACCTTTCACTTACATACTTATAGATGTATATGTATTTATATACACATATTATGTAATATTTATGTTACAAATAAGGTCCAGAGTGAATGGTCTGGACCAAGGGGTTACTGTACTTTATACAGTACAAGCAAGAGTGGATATACCTGTTGCCCTGAACAGCCTTCCATTCATTTAATAACTATGGTGTTTTGATTATTTTTTAGCTGTCTGTGATAGTCTTATGCCATTTCATTATTTCTTCACTTACAGTACATTTGTCATTGACAAACAAGCACAACAGTTAAAATGGTTGCTATTTATGTCTCTCCTCCGTGACATGCTATTCCTCTGAATAGATCTATTATTTTTCATTATTTGTATCACGGTAATGCCTGGAGCCACAGCTGAGAGCACCATATTGCAGCACAGACTAGAACCCACCACGTTCTTCACTTTGCTCTCTTGAAGGCTTTACAGCTGATCCAGATTAAATAGAAGGTGGAAATTAAATAGAAACAAAGTAACCTGCCTAAAACCCTCCTTTTATCCCTCCTCCACACACGCATGGACACACGTTTCTTTTAAAGATATGAAAGACAGCTTACTGAGAAATATATTGCACAAGTATGGAATCAAAGTTTGTACTATAATGAGGAAATGGGGAAAGAAGATTCTATGTAACAAACAACGCAATGACATTGTTGAAGGCACACTCAAGTTGCGTAGGTCCAAAAGGAAAAGGGCAATCATGGCAAAACCATTTTGAAGTTATATAATCTAACTGAAAAAAAAGGCAGGTAATGGTAATATCAAGACTTTATTTTACACATCTGAGAGCTCATGTGCTTGGAAGAAAATTTTTTGTTCCACTGGGAACCTGGCTGAGCCTTCTTCCTTCTTTCCAAAAGTACAATTCTATTCTCACATCCAGAGAGAAAATTAACAAAAATAGTTCTCTGATTTATATATGGTCTGATACTACTCTGGAGACTAATAAGCACACAGAAAATTTACATCTAAGAGAAAAAGAACTTTTTTGCTGGATATTTGCAGAAAGACAGTTGTAATTATTGTAAAATGCTCCAAATTTTGGAACCATGGTCACCTAAAGTGGAACTGGCAAGAAAAATGAGAGGCAGTTTTAGTAAATTTTCTGTGTGATCTTTGCAGCAATTCTGATGGGCTATGCATTTGTTACAGGCATACACACATGAGTATACCAAATACAGACAGAAACACAGTCGCTGAACTATGCAAAACACAACTTTTCAGACAGGTCTTTTCACTAGTCTAAACTCACTTAAGGCATATTTTTATCTGATCATGCGATTTTCCTTCCAAGAGTTTGTAGGCTTGGAAAAAGCCATTATTCAAAAACTATGTAACTTATAGCAGATACTCACCCAAATGAAATGCCCTACATTTATGGCAACACAAAAATGCCACACACAGATTTGTTCATAACTACCACACAGGCACCAATCCAGTGTGTATATACACACTCGGGGAAGAATCAAACTAAATGCCAACACACATACTCCTTATTGTACTTCTTAGTTTATGCAACTGACATCTGAAATAGTTCATTAATAGACATTCTAACATAAGAAAACTGTCTTATGTTGAGGCTCTATTCATTTCATGACTGTTTGTTGTGAAATACGAACTGGTGCAAAGTATGTATATCATAGGTTCACACACACACCCATACCCATGAACACACGTACACAAAATTTGCTAGAAGAGAGTTGCAGCAGCATTGATTTAGTCATCAGTGGCCAGTGCAGATGGAGGAAACACAGTAATAAATGAGGTACTATTGGAGGAGACATAGTAAGTGTGGAGTTATACAGGGACTAAAAGCCAACAAGAACTTCCAATTTAATGTAATTGACAAAGGAGCTAATAGAGTTAACTGAGAAAGGAATTTATTTACATAGCTTGAGCCTTCCTTTCTGAGCATGCCTCCTGCACAAACATGGACAACCAAGGGAAAAGCAGAGTATCTCTAATCTGACAGAGAAGATGGAACTCACTCTATTTTTACTTCTCTGTCTCATGTAGTTTTATATAGTTGAAAGTAATTTTAGATTAAAAAAAGGATAGTATTGTAGTTCGTGTACAGAAATATAACAGGAATGATGTCATCTGTATTGAAGAACCAAGAACATTTTAGGAAATTTAATTTAAAAGTAGACATATCAAAGACTAGTGATGAGAGAAAGAAGAAATTTTTGGTTATCAGTCCTGATGTGATGGAAGTTTGCAGATAACACACAGTTATTGCTCTTGCCTTTTTGACATACATACTGGTGGGTTGTAATTTAGACATGGAGGAAATTAATGGATCAAAAACAATAGGTTGAAGCTGAATCTGAGCAGAAGAGAGATGACTGTGCCTAGCAGAGAAAAGCATTTGGAAAAGTTCACATACAAGTGAGTGTGATTAAAAAAATTACATGGAAATATTTGATTAAGTAGGAGTTTGCAAGTCTTTTTGAAATCCATGCTGACACAAAACTGTTAGAAAAAATTATTCACCATTGGTGATAGTACTTCTAGATGTCTAGAGTAGCCTACATAATTGGTTTTACCTATTACGTGAAAGCTTTTTTTTTTTCATGTGCAGAACATCACTTTCATGTTATTAGAAAGAAACAGCAACAGTAATAAAGCAAGACCAGCCAAACACTCATGGCCAGCCTAAAGATCTTAAAGCAAAAGGGAAATATGATCAACAGGAGAAATCAAAATTACTCAAACTGTGTACCAAGCATAAGGAGAAAGGGACAAAGAGGAAAGAGGATCAGGGTAAATGGTGAGGTAAGATATAGTCATGGTACAGAAACACAAATCAGAGTGAAAGTATAAATAGCAACTGGACTAGAAGGGAAAAGGAGCTTGGAGAAGGGGGACACACAGACCATGGAAGACAGTGGAGGACTTCACTTCTGAAAGATGCCTGAAGGATAAGTTTTTTTAAAGAATAAGCATTTTCACTTAGTTTAGCAACAAGAAATTGTGTAATAGATGCAGACTAAATCTGACTTAAAGTTCAAGTGAGTAACTGAAATGTAAGTGCTTTCTTTTAAGTCAACTGTAAGGTGTTCCTGTAAACTTAAACAAAAAGACTAGTTCAGAACACAAGCAGACCAGATCTCAAACCCCAACATATTAAATTAGGATAGATATGAACAATGTCAAATATTATTTATAACAGCAGATGATGTTTTTCGACTTGCAGTCTATTAAGAGAATTCCCAACACAGCAATAGCATGCTCCTGGTTTTGAGAAGTACCTTGGCAAGCCAGAGTTGGCCAACAGTGCCAATACTGACACATTAGTCGCTTTGAAGACCAGAAACATTGCACAGAATTTGCAACAGCAGAAACCTTGAATCCCATGGAAACACCACAACAGAGAATATAAATATGTACAGTCACCCAAATCACTCATAGAGCAGTAACCAATGCAAGACAGTGTCTCCTATTTCCTTCAAAGTTGACAAGAATTACAGTAACACAGACTTCATGTAGCAAAAGAAAATATCTTAAACATTTAAGGAGGGGTTGAAGAGAGACTTTCTGCATTAGCAACAGGTTGGTCTTTCTGCTGTAGAAGAATATAGTGAAATTCAACATGAATGGTTATGTAAAGAGCAAAACAGGTGAGCTGAAAAAAGGGATACATATAAGCCGTGCTAGAAATCATTCCTATTTTTAGATGGGCTTCCCCCTAACCAGAACTGTAATATCACTACATGATGTGGTGATATAACTCCTGCAAAGGTGGTGCCGAGTGAGGAGGAGCTAGAATCCCCTTTTCTTCCTCCTTAATTCATGTCTGCAGTTTGTGTTAGGTATATTTCATCAGAATCAAATCTCACATATACTTAGGATGGTTTTATCATGGTGCTTACATCCACAGCTTTCACGTTTTCTGCTTTAAAGCACTTCAGCTCCAACAGACCAAACTTGATCTATCTTCCATAGGAAGTTGGTGATCACTCACTTTAATTGCTGAAGATTCTTTTTGAGAAATAACAAGAAAACAAGGAATTAGATGTGACACTATTTTTTTTTCCTACATGATTGTTTGTGTCTTTCTTATTTGAGGGTCGACTGCACGCCTCATAAAACAGCTAATTCTGGAATTAGAGTGCAAAGCTTAAAGAAAGGGATAATACATTCTTATTAATGTCATTGAATCTCTTTACTAAGCAATCTTGTGCATAAATTGTAGAATGCATAGTTTGAACACAGCAGGTGACTCCTTTTCGGTGTCAGAATATACCAAACGCGCCTTTAGTTTGTTGGATGGAAACAAGAAGCCATTGTAATGCTACGCCAAATTTTGCAGCTGTATCATGTAGATGCCCTGAGTAGCAGCTGATCAACCACCTGAATCAAAGGTTACAGAGAGGTAGAAATGTCATTCAGGTTCTGTATGTTCTCACAAATCATTCATCAGATATTGCTGCCACTAAGATTCTGGCCTGAGCTCCCATTCTGAAAACTAAAAGCAAATACCGCAGTCTGATCTTGTTTTCACTGATTTTGCTCTCAAATGATGGTTGAGTAAAGGTCGAAGTTTGGAAAGATTATCTGCATCAAGTGCTGGCTTTCTTAAGACCTATATGTGGAAGTTGCTACCCTATTTTCATTGAGAAAAAAAAAAAGACCTTGGTAGGTTCTTTCAAACAATGGATTAATCTGTTCTTCCTTTCATCTACCTGAAGACTACCACCTGCCTAGAAGAGCTTGTCTCCAAATAATTTATCCCAGTATTTTACTAATCAAAGAAATCATCAGATGCAGTTTTTCATGAGTTTTTCAAACTCTATCCTAAAACTAGTTTGGATTTCTATGTCTGTCTCTTTCCCTTTCCATGCTCCAGAGGGTGATGACTCTCTCTTTCATTTACTCTTTCAGCTACACCTAGCATAAGGAAACCAAGCTCTATTGAGGATGGTGGAGTACTTCTCATTAAATAGTCTAGTATAACATTTTATGACTCAGAGATCCTGATAAATATGATTTATTCAGGATAAAAGCTCTTTACTAGGTCAGATGTCTGGACTGAAGAGACAGTTCATTATAGAGGATCACTCATATTTTGCAACTGTAATAGGAACGAAGTGATTCTTTTATCACAGTGGTCCAAACCTGACTCGCCCCACCACTGTTCTCCTCTTCAGCCTGAGTTAATTGCCAGCTGAACAATGGGATATTTGTGGCTGATTTATTTAGGAATATGTTCCATCTGAAAAGCCTACACCAATGAAGTACAAGAGGGCATGACTAAAGGATTCAGGAATAAAGCTTAGGAACTTAGATAGCTACTCACAGAAAATATGATCAGCTCTACATGTCAACTTACACAAAAACAAAACTATTGAACCTTTTGAAAAAGGAGTATTGTGTTCCCAAAACTAAGTAACCAGGCCTAAGTCTATTCACCATGTTCACCATAACTGTGGATTAACAGAGTCAAAAAAAGAGTTCTCCCATTGAAACACACAAGAAAATAGATTCTGATCGAATTAGGTCAAAAGATCTATCATTTTTCTCCTGATAGCCATAGCTACCTACACTGAATTAGGACCATTACAGATACTTTGAGAACATTTACACAAGAACTGCACAAATATGAAAATTAGAACATTACACCTGCAACTATTATTTTGGTACAAGTAGTTCGGCACAGTACTTACAATCCTGGCTTTGCATTTTGACAAGACATTGTGGGAAATGTTTCTGAAGGAATTACTGAGTTTCACAAGGGAGCTGACCTCTGAATACTTGGGCTCTGAAGCAAAAGCCAGAATAAACGGGCAATTGAAGACTGGGCATATGCAGTACAGCTGTTGATCTATATTAAGAACACTTAAGCCAATGTATGTACTCTTAATGTTATTTTATACTACTTTCAAACTCGTTTACAGTTTTGCAGCCAACAGACCTATTAAGAGGTATTAAGCGCATTATCTGAATACCTAAATCTCTACTGCTCTAAGTAAAATCAAGAAAATCATTTGTATTTGTATTTCACAACAGGCTTAATGTAATTAAAAGTCTTTCCACAACAATTTGGAACACAAAGCCAAATCCTCCTCTTATATAGAAGACTGACACGTTTTTGTTATTTTTGCAAAAGGAAAAAATCTCTCTTATTGCAAAAGATCTCTCTGTTACTGAGATCTGTTTAACCTTGCTGCTATTTGGTTTTTATTACACTTACTATCTAGCTTTATTAAATTTGCAAAATAGTTTGTATGTCTTCATTCTAGGAAAGAAGGCGGCTACAATTTGCAAATATGTCGGTCAAAAATAGCCTAGTTAGATGTTCTTGGCTGGCACACTGTCAATGCACACAATGAGTTCCTTCCTCCCCACTCTCTCTCTCTTTTCTCCATCACATACACACACTCAAAAATGTCTCCAGTAGAGTAAAATATTCACATTAATACTGGAAGCGATGGAGAAGAACCCCGGCCGACATCCCATCTGTTCCCATGAATTAAATTTAGAAATCATATGTAATATAGACATTTCTGTCTGAATATCATAAAGCCCTGACACATTCAGGCTTTCATTAAAAAGCTCTGAGATGTGACTTGAATAACAATCTGTCTTAGCTAATTAGTATTTTCAGTTTAGCATATTCACTTTCAGACGTATTGCTGTTTGCACATGGTAATTTAGGTAAACAGAGCCCATCCACAGCTGCATCAATTAACACTGCTAATCAAAACTGAATTCAGGTAATTAGGCACATTTATGCAAAAAGTGTGTAATTTGTGGGGAGAGCTAGATTCTTCACTAATATTTCAATAAGTAGGAGTCTCTTTTTGCAAATAAGACAAGGAAATAATGGTAAATCAGCTCTAACATATATGCGATGCATGCTTAGTGACAAATATCTAAATTAAATCTCACTAATTGGTCTGTATTTTCAGAAATTGGACAATATTTTTTCATATAAATGTTTTCTTCAGTGTTTCTACATGGAAAAGTGGATTCATTTCTGACTAAAGGTTTAGTGATTATTCAAACAGGACTTTAAAAGTTAATGTTTCCTCAAGCAGTTTCTAAACTGTTGAACATAATAGTCCAACTGGTTCTCATTTCCAGTCATGCAGTTTTTAATGAAAATGCCCTTGCTTCATTTTCAATTCAATTTCTTCAAAGAAAAGCTTCTAGAAATTTCTCTCACCACCCATTTCAAGAACGTAAATTAGTAAATATGTCAAAAACATTCTGCCTTAACCTATGAAGTTTTACCAGAACTACAAGTTTCACATCCTTTCATTCTCTTCACCTCACCCCCAAACCAGAATTTGAAACCCTCCAAAAACTACCAAAAAAAAAATTAAAGCAGTCTAAGAAACTGTATATTAATAACAGAATTTTCATTTCTATTGAAACAGAAAGAAGAACTGTTCATTGTAAAATTATATTCCAAGAGTTTTCATATGTGACTATTCAAGTTATTCAAATTCAGTTCTCTCATGCATTCTTTCAGAAAACAACACAAGTCTCATGGACAAAAAATGCAGGTATCAACTTGCAGCTAATCTTCCATGAGAAAAATAATGCCTAAGTATTTACTGATTTTTAACAGAAGCCTAAAATGAATCTACCAGCTTCCCAAAACAAGACTAAATAATTTTACTTCCAAAGTACTACAATACATTTACTCAGACTAGTCAGCATGTATCTTCTGTCCTGATTTCAAGGCAACTTTTGGGAGAGATATACAATGTTTTCATCACCTACAGACTTGCAATATGGAAATACAGCTTTTACAAAAAACTTCAGCGTAAAGAAAAAGAAAATCTTTACAACTTTAAGGTCTAAGGCTATACAGCTACTGAAATCACAGCGTGTTTTGCAATCATATGCAGTAGAGTGCATGTATCACTATTCAGAAAGTTTTCTCTATATAGAGGTGTGATTTGTTCTGTTATAAAAAAAAGGATATGAAAAATTCTTAACATACACTGTAGTTAAAAGGGTATCAAACCTCCAATTTTCATTTAGCTATTGGCAGAGTAGAGTTTTGAGAGAATACTGACAGAAAGAAGAATGATAAAGCTTGTGGAAGAAATAGAGTTTTGATGTATTTTCTACTCAAATAATCACAGTGACTACTGCTAATGTAGTGAAATGTTAGAATGCTAAACAAGACCATTTTTAGCCAATTATCAGACCAACTTAAAAGTATATGCAGTTCCCTATGCCACCCTTGCTGGGGGCAGTGGGAAACAACCTTATAACTTCACCTATTTTCCTTTTTATTGTTGCAAGAAAGAACCACTCGTGTGTCATACCACATGCTAAGCAGCTGTCCGATCTCTCACATGGCTTATTAACATCGACATACAGTGAATATCATCAAAACAATCTTACGTGACCTGTCTCTGAAAGAATTTGCCCTGCTTGGTAAATGCTTTTTTGAAAGAGCAAAACAGAAGGTGTAATGACTAACAGTGTTTATAGAGATGTTATATTATGTAGGAAGTGAGTACAGTGACAACATCCTAGTCTCCCCCCCCTCCCCACTGCCTGCCTTGCTAATACCTTTTGCCTAAGGTAGTCAGATATAGTTAGGATTCCAACAGACTTCTCAGAAATATTTTACTACACTGCCCTGACTCTTCTGCCTGATTACACTGGTAAATATAAACAGGCACATTTAGAAGCATCTCTTCACTGAACACATAATAACGTGCATTGTTACCTCATCAAGAATTGTCTTAATGTGCCACCCATTTGAAAACTTTATATGGTGTTAGAGTACCATTATTTCTTGACATTTGGAATTTTTATTTGGTGTTGACATATAATAAATGTGTGGCAGTATTAGCTGGTGACAGACAAGTTCATAATGAATAGCTCTAAAAAGAAAATGTCATATGACAAGTTGGCTGGTACAATAGGAATTTCTCACATATGCAGCACCGCTTTTTCCTCTCCTGCAAGGCTCTACTGTAAAATATGCAAAGGGATGGAGATATCTAGCTACTAAAATAAATAAATTTTAAAAAATTGGGTGCTACATACCTACTATTGTTAACTAAAATGTAATGCATACGTATGACTAAAATGATCCTATAAATGCTGGTTTTCTCAAACTACAGTTTCATCATACTCCAAACATTCAAAACAATTCCAGCATTATAAGCAAAACAGTAAATATTTAAAGTTAATATTTATTTTCTCTATAGAGCATGCATCTCATTACTCATAACATAAAAATGGTTGAAATGTTTCACGTCCCCAGTGTTCACAGTGTTAAATCAAGAACATGCAAAATATTTAGTTTGAGGAAAGCAGAAGCAAGAGCCCAAAGCCAGCAATTAGTACTCTACACCTTACAAGAGGAAAAAAAAACCTCAATAATTTACAAATGTTGAAGGAAGTGCTAGTTCCATAATTAAAAATCAGGCAGAGATCCTTTTGGCAAATGGATCTCTTTGTTAAACATCCTACTAATCCAAGCCTGAAGGTATAATTCAGTACCCTGGAGGATCCCCTCTATACTTTTGCCAGCTGTTCCATTTAGGTCACTCCACCACAAGTTTAGCTTTTATCTATTCCTCACTTTCTGCACTGGGTCCCAGAAGCAGAAGCCCATCTCTCTGAAGGCTGTTTAAAGTGTAAATGAAAAGACGAGACAGAAGTGAGCCACTACCTCAGGGTCTTTAATTTCTGAACTGCAATTCCTTGGACTTCCCTACCTTGACAGGTGCAATATGAAGTCTTCCTTGATGAAAAGTGAGGAGGAAAACTGGATTTGGAATGCAGATAGCACATTCATTATCATTTTAATGCTTTACAGCTCCGTGAAATAATAGGAAATTTTACTGGGCAGAAAGTCCACTCAAGACCAGACAGTTGCAGCAGCCCTTCAGTCCAATTCCCAACACTGCTGCTGCTGGCATGCAAGAAAAAGCCTTCAAAGAGCCATGTTATCTCTTCTCAGGTGGCCAGAGAGGCGGACTCAGGGAGGGGAAGGTGGGGGAGGGGAACCCCAAAAATAAAGGAGGTAGCTCAAACCAGCTCACTGTGTGCCAAGGACCACAAAGAGCCCTGGGAGCAGACCTGACACACTTGCCTTCCTCCCTGGGCTGGCAGGCAAAGGAGGGAGACAATGATGCTTCAAGGGCTTGTTTATACAAGCTGAACCAACCTCAAGTAACAAAACTGCTTCTAATTTATCACTATTTTGGTGCAAGGCTTTTAACAAATACATCATTGCTTACTAAAAGCAACAAAAAGATGTGAATTTAAAATTGATTCAATTATAATGGTTCTAGTCAGTGTAAAGTTAAGCCTTCAGAGAGTCACTATAGCTCTCCAGAACTGCTTTTATAACAAAACGATCATCTCAACTCTAGGAAAATTAGGTGTGTTTCATTACAAAACAAACCACTGCCCTGACATTCATGTGTCTGTTAGAAATTCCTCCCAGCGTCTCTGCCTTGCTCTATTTTTTTTAAGTGTTCAACTTTCATTGAAAGATTCATAAAAAATTCAGCAAGCGTACCACTGAGGTCTTTCCAATTTAATATTAATTAATAAAGTTTGCACACACAGACACCAACTGTACTGTGAAACAGAATTACAAAATCTATTGGAAATTAACTTCCTAGGTTCAAAGCTGTTCAGTAGCGTCGCCACAGCGACTCCGATGACCATCTGCATAACTTTACATACACAAGTAATCCCACGGGTTTTAGTCAACTGCTAAGATCGTGTCCTGATCGTACCCATCTAGCATGACGTACTGGCTCCAACCTAAGAAACCACTCAGGCACATTTAGTAGGAAGGACTGGAATCACAGTGTTTAAGCAGCACAGCAATTCGCACACCTGCATTTAGCCTGCTCTTGAGGATGTGCTCTGTAAGTCAGAGAGTGCAATTCTGCAAGCTGTAAACCTGACTTTTAAGGGTTAGGGCGAAGGAAGAAGCAACACAAAGAACATCACACATGCAGCTTTACTTCTAATTCTAAAATGACTTACACAGGTAAGCAGCCTCGCTCCGGTGAGCTGCCGCCTTGGGAGGCTCAACAGGAATCCTCACCTCTGCTGAGCTACCCGCTCGCGCACGCACCAGCCAGCACAAGGTCTACGCTAGCCGATAAAGCATATCCACGGTGATTTTTGCTGCTTACCTTGCTGACGTGCTTCCACACGTTCCTGCCAACATTCCTGTGTGTGAGGGTTCGTTGCAGGCAGCTGCTCTCAAGTTCGGTGTTCCCCGTGGCGCGGCTGCTCCCGCGGTGATGAGCAGAGCAAGGCAGGTTGCCACTGGCCAGGTCTACCAGCGCCCAGTTGTGCGCCGTCTGCAATCACATCTCACTGAGAGCAAAAGGAAAATGAAAACATTTTTTTCTCTTGCACTTGAATGACACAGCATACTGTTCTCTGTTTGCATTTAAATTGGACGGAATAATTTACCACTGGCTTTTAATTTCAGAAGGGTTAATCACCTCAGCAAAGGTCAATCAAACTTTAATCTCCAATAAAATTGCAGTAGCTTCAGTCACCTGCAGGACATTTATTATATTCTTATTTCCATGCAAAAGAATGCATCACTAATCTTCTAACTCTTTACATTAGCACATTTGCCATTAACATTTTACTAAAATTATTAATTCCTCTGAAACTATTACAAGAGCTCATTTCTACACATCTCAGAAGATAATCCTGTTAAAAACCAGCCACATCTACTGTGACATTGCTTTAGTTGTCTGCTCTAATCCCCACAACCGTTTGATACTCCAACTGAGTTCTAACAATGCACAAAGTCTCAATTACACAAAATATTACAGGGTTTAGTTTAGAACAACAATATACTGTTTTAGTCACTTAATCTTCCCTATTGTCTGCAATCACAATACTAATCTATTCTTCCACTGTTCACAGCATTTTCTATTCAAAACAAAATACGGATTTTTAATTTTGCTCAGCATCTCTTAAAAGGCAGTATATATTTACAAGGATAAGTTAAAACCTAGAATCCATTACCACCAGTAGGAATAATCACGATGGTAGGAATATTTTTCTGGCTGGTAAAGAAGTATTTCCCAAAAATCAGAATTCTTTTTTGAGCCATAGCCCATTAACAAGTAAAGAAATAAAGGAAAAAAAAAAAACAAACCCAAACACCCAAAACACCAACAACACTAAGATTTTAATTGATACTTCCATTTTAGTCTACTAATTAAAATAATTTATCTGCAATTAAATTGACTCAGAACTGCAAAATCTCTCTGGAAAATTCAAGTCAGGATTAGTTTTAAATTACTATTTCAATAACAGCTCAAAACTGGAAAATTATTTCACTCTAAATAGAAAATTGTAAAATAGAAAAGTGCATCCCCAAAATATGCTGGTTTTAAATAACATCAGCTCCATTAGATATACAGAAACACATTTCTTCACAAGTCTAATGTAAGAATTTCATCTGAACATTCAGAACTATTTTACCTGTAAAGATACAGAGAAGAAGAGCAACAGAAAACTCAGGGAGAGCTCATTACAGAACAGAAACACCATGCAAACAATTAATTTCCCAAATTTTAGAAACTGGTACCAAAAAGTCAGAATTTATTGGGCAGAAAAATACTAATACCACCAAAATAAATGGGTCTCCTTTATTCTTCTACCATGGCCATATTAGCTCCTTTGAGAAAGAGAAGGAACCGTCGTAAGCCATCTCATTTCTATTTAAAATGGATTTTTTAGCCATAATAACATTTTGACATACCGTAATGTAAATAAACTGTTCTTTCCCATCCCAATATTTCCTTCTCTGTCTCTCTGTCTCTCTCTGTCTCCGTGTCTCTCCTCTTTTTGTTTTAATATATGGCACACAGACAGACACACGCCCCCGTCACTGTCAATATGCACACTCATTAGCAATATGTCAGCCTGGCATTTTCAACACATACTCCAGAGCATAACTGCACTACCACGCAGCACACACACACACACACACGTAAAAATACAATTGCAGAGAATAGCTCAGCGGAATCATTTTTAACTTGGAAAACTAGGTAAACATACAAAAAGAGTAACTGAGAATCTCAGGCAATATTTTATAAAGGTGTTGTGAAGTGGCTCTCCAGCTAACGGCACCGATGCTGCTCTCATTTCACACACACAAACACACACAAATGGATATATACAAAACCAAGTATTTCAGCAAGATATTATAATGCTGAATTACAGACACAAGGATATGGGGTTTTCCCTGTCGTTTTTTCTTTTCGTTTCTTTTTTCCTTTTAAAATTGCATATTAACTTGAGGTAATGAATGAAAAGAGATATTAGAAAATGTAAACCTAAGCTGAACTACGAGTTCCTAGAATATGCACTGTCAACAACATCTGTAGTTTCTCCAACTGAGAAAATTAGCAACGGAAACAACTGCATCCATATTTTTTTGCAAAAAGCATCTGGCAAGACAGCGAAGACCACTTAGGAAGGGTGAGTAGCACTGCACTACGGTTTTGATTATTCACCTTTTGATGCATTGATAAAATATATTCTAGATTGCTATTGCAACTGCTTTAAAATACAACAGAATAGCTTCATGTGGCACCCTGGAATGAAAGATACCATCAAAGGACCATCTACTTCATTTTTCAAAAGAACAAACAGGGGAGAAATGTACGGGGAAAGAAACATACCTTCAGTTATCCCAGCGAATGACTTCTCAGCACATCTACATAGTCCTGCGGCTCCACCAGTACAAAAGTCGACACTGCAGCGCTTGTGATCTCTGTGACAATGGCATCATACTGCCAGCAATTTTTTCGATTAAACTTCTCAGACATGGTAGCAACTTTGTTAATTATGATATTAGCCAGCTGGCGGGTACAATCAATCATCCACTGTAAGAAAGCCAGACAAAGAGACATCTAATCATTGCAACCAGAGCAGATAAATTTTGTTCCTTTCTTATACGTGTCACAGATTCTATCCCTCCTGACCCTCTACACAGCCATCGACTGTCAAATTTAGATTCAGCAAGCTCCCAGCTTTTCTTTATCCCTGCCTTAGATCTGAAACTCCTGGTTATCAGGAAGACAAGCGTCACCAGCTGTCTCAGAACAGGAAGGCAATCAGGTGAATAGTACTTATTATCTCTCATAGCCTTCTGAGGAGCGACAAGATTGATTTTGGACCAACAACACGTCCAGATCTCAGGCACAGCTACTACAGCGTCAAGTCTAGAATGTGGTGCATACGTAAAGCTGACCTCAACCTTTATTAATACTGCATACCAAAACTTTGAGGGTTGGTAGGTTTTGGGAGATTTTTGTGGGTTTGTTTGGTTTTGTATATTTGGGTTTTTTGGTGGGTTGTTTTTTTGGTTTTTTTTTTTTGTGGGGTTTTTTTTTTTTTTTTTAAGAGAACTCTTCACAGCTGCACTGGATATTCCCTTATTCCAGGTCTCCTTCCCCCCACCTCAAAAAACCCAGGCAAGCCAACTGTACCGTTACTCAGGGGACTGTGTTTCACAGTTGGATAGTCTTAATTGGGCCCACAGAAGCAGTTAGCTGCCATTAAAGGCTTCTCTGTATACATCTTCCTCTCAACTAGTCTGATCATTTACAAATCCCAACTAGTGAAGCCTATGCTTTGAGAAGGTTAAAAATGCAAATACATTATAAGACCAAAACGTAAAAGCCTCATAACAAAATTTGAGCTGATGGTTAATCTCAGCATCACTCTAGAAAACAATAGCTTTGAGCTTTTCATTTACGGCAGCGTTGGGACACTCGTTCATTTACGGCAGTGTTGGGACACTCTTGCGCTCCCGCTCTAAGACCTGGTTTTTACAAACCAAATACACTGCAGAGTGCTGGAAGTTAATTCATATAAAGCAAACCCAAAAGTTACAATAAATGCCAGCCCAAGAATGTATTCTGGTACAAAAAGTTTCCCCAAATTGGTACATTTCAAAATGCCTGCTGTCAGCTCCATTTAACTAATTAGACTGGAGTACATGAGTCAATTAATACAAATTTATAAGGACATGCAAAAATTTTTATGACCACTTTTGGATTCGTGGTACACTGGCTGCCCTGGCACTTGGACCAAAGACAGCTTTTCCAAAACCGTATCTTTTCAGACAATGTGATCCTATGTTTACTTCACCTTAATTTAAGGCTAGTTTAATCTTAAAGGTAGTATAGAGCAATACCGCCCCAATCTCAAACAAGAATACGCTCTGGACTTGGCAGCATAAGTTATACCATTTTTTAATAAATCCATTGAAAACAGTAAATTTTTCTTCAAAGTTTTCACATACAGTTCAGACAAAATTTTCACACTTTTTTGAAACCCAAACAGAAAATAGAAACAGCTAAAAAACAGCAGCTTGTGGGAGTAACAATTATGCCCTGACCCCACTCCCTTGAAATTACAGTGTTGCCAGAACCTGCTTTAGTTTTCAGAAGTCAAATTCTTCTTTTATGTAACTGTTTCATTTGGAAAGTTTACAAGGCCAAATACAGGAATAGTTATGGTGTTCATTATTGGTCAAAACACAATTAATTGGTTTTTGGTATTTGTTGGAAAGGATGAGGGCAGGGAAATAAATTACATCCGCAAATGTAATGTCATCACTCCAGTCATTTGGGATGACTGATGAAGTATTCACTCAGCTTCTCAAGCAGATATTGAAGACTGCACCAGTTCTGCACTGTGACCTATACCCAAATTGTTAACAAGGTGAGATCTAGCTCAAGTGCCTCCACACCACATTGTCACCAATGCAATGGCAGACACGCTGGTAGACAGCTCACTCCTAGCCCAAATAAAATGACTAATTCACTTCATTAAAATGTCTTCCATCAAGAGGATTTTACTCAGAAGTTAAGGAAGCCCTTCGTGCATTATTCCTTCTCATTTCTATTCCTGTACATGAATCAGATCTTGCTTTCTCTAGACAGCCTTTAAATATGAAGAACTACTCTTGATCCTAGCACAGAGCTTTAAGGCAAGAGGAAATAACAGAGTGTAGCAAATGAACGAGGAACTTGGGAAAGACACAAAAATAGGAGGCTGCCATAACAACTGATCCATTTTTCTGGAAGGTGAACCAAACACATCTGATACATAAGGCTATCCATAGCAGGAACTGCAGTCAGCCACCAGCATAGACCTGACCAGGTTTCTAAGCTGTCAGAACAAATCTGAGCTGGCAGAACTGGAAAACAAACAGGATGGTCTCTGACAGGTCCGGATTGACAGTTAGAATAGAGTAGAATGAAAGAAGGATTGAATTTGCTACCCCAGCAGCACTTACATTTGTCCATTTTCAATAAATACATCAGGTTTTTCTCTCTCACTTTTTCACTACTTCACAATTCACTGTGGAAAAACATGAAACGAATCTCACCTAACCAGCTATTCTAAACAAGACAACTAGGTTGGTCTTCTGTGCTCTCCTCTGTCACCACTAAGATGAAGGAGAGCATGATAGGGATCTGCTGAGCATGAATTACTATCCCCATTTTCATACTTAGATATTGGTGGAACGACTTGTCCACTGGATGTACCGCTCTGTCTATTAGCTGTCATGGAGACTACAAAACTGCTCTGAATTCAGGTTTAACCCTGCTTGGAGCAGGGGGTTGGACTACTTGACCTCCTGAGGTCTCTTGAACCTCAATTATTCTGTTAATCTAACTGGCTAAGGCAAAAGCAACATAAATAGCAGAAGTTATAAGATTACACAAATTACATGAATTGCACGTATAATTCTTTCAGGAGGACAGGGCATCTCCTCTGGGTAGTTCAGCTCTCACATTCCCAAACTTTTTGAAAAAGAAGCCATTTTTTTCCCTTTTCTTCCCCCTCCATTGAGAACAAAAGATGAGAATTACCAAATCATCTAAAGAGCAAGGACTTTAGAGAAACAGAAAGATAGCAGAGGGAATACACAAAGAAAGTACAAAAAGACCTCAGTGGAAGCAGCTAGACAACACACCTAGTATAGGAAGAGCAAAGGAAAGTGAGTGGCAAAGGAAAAGTAAATTCAGGGTCAGGTAAATGAAAAGTTTCCTCAGCAGGGAGGGAAGTACAGCAAAGGACAAGCCACACTTAACCTAAAGCACATCCCGTTTAAAAAAAACCGAAGCCATGACCATAATGATGCTGGTCTAGGCTCAAAGGAGAGGTTTATTCTGGTGAAGACAAGATTACTCCAGGAGTTCCACAGTTATTTGCTGCATTCTCAGAACACAGAAAACTGCCACCAAAAAATATACCCAACCTAGAAGGAAGTATAGAAAAGAGTAGGTTCCATGACCTAAAGCAAAAAAAGGAAAGAATATTCTAAAACATTTTGATCAATAGTCACAATAATATTTCACAACCCCAGATTGACACAAACCCATTTAGTTTAAGTTATGTGTACCTATTCATAAGCTTAACTTTAAAAATGCCTGTCTAATAAAACTTCCATTTGTAGTCTCGTAAGCCCTGTAAATCTTCCATTCAGTACCTCATTACAAAAAATTAAGTGAAATTAAGCGGTAATATATGTAAATTATACATTTAAAATAATGGGCAATGTAATGAAAGGAATACTCTTCACATTGTAATCCATTGGGCTTTTAAATTAACTTTTAATGTTCAGCGGCTGCCAATTAATAAGGAGCTTACGCATTTGACTGTGCTACAACACACAAACTAGGAGAAGGAAAGGAGCAATACAAGGGCACTAAGCCAAGGCAGGATGGCACACAGATGCCAGTCGGTGGGTTTAGGGGAACGCATATGGTAAAGCCTGGGTCTGAGAAGCAGCGTCCCTCTGAGGTGAACCTCTTCCTGAAATCAGGAGCTTTGAAGGCTCAGTGACACACTGACCCTCTCATTCACTGATTCCCCTCTCCCTCCAAGAAAGAGCATATGTGGCTACAGACAGAGAGCTTATGGTATAGTTTCTCATTTTGGCACATCATATGTGTAAAAATAGTCATGGATTTATTTTTTTTAATTTTATTTTATATTCAGCAGTGCAAATCAAGAGTTAGCCTGCTTCATAAACTGCACATATATTCCACTGGAAAGAATGCAACCATGAAGTTTCACAGTGCAGAACAATGTCTGCAAAGGTCACGCGTAGCTTCTCAAGGGGGAAGCGCCACGAGGCAGATGTGATGGGGCCACATGTTGCGTCAATGCTCAGCACAGAATGAATAGAGGTGAAATATTAATGCATTGTGAGAAAAATAGTCTTGGTTAATTCTAGAAACCAATCAAGAAAGTAAAAGGGGAAACAGACCATTTCTCCCTCTACATCATGATAAACAGGTCTGGTTATATCCTGATATAATCTTGTCAGTAGACGTGAACTAAAGTACTTTGGTTCTGTTTTGCTGTGACCAGCTGCAGGCGAGCCTGGAAACTGTGAGGTTTTTTTCCCTGCCGCTCCCTTTTCCTTGATGTTCTGGTATTCTGCTCCCTACACTAGTAGTCAGACACACCTCTCTTTAAACTGAGCAGTAAGAACATATACACCAGCTCAAACACCAGTATCCTGCCTTTGACAATGTCCAGTAGCAGGTGTTCAGGAAAACATGTAAGGACAAGCACGGAGCAATTTTCTGCTGGTATATGCTCCCAACTTCTGCCCACTTATGACATGGAAGTTTACTTAAAACACAAAATGTCAGGATGACTTAATGCAACACATTACACAATACTTCAATATGATTCTGCGTTGCAGAATGACAAAAATCAGTACCAAGAGTGCACAGTTAAATAAATGACAACATAACTGTAAAACAGGAATGACCATGTCAATAAGAAACTAAGACTGAGCTGAAATCTACAAAAATAATATCTTAATAAAAAAAAAAAGCAAGTCATTCATTCACTCACATTCAGACTATTAACAATTCTAATATAGTTTCGTTTGTATCATTCTGTAAAGATGAGACAATAGAAATCTTGCATTGTCTTACTGGAAAGATATTTTTCATATATAAAACACCTTTTCCGAGAGCCTCTCACTAGGTCAAGTGAGACATCTGAGCCTCATGGCTCCGGGAGCTGGCAATAACTCTTCCCTAAAGGCAAGGTTTACACCATTTTAAAAGAAACTCGTGCAGAAATTAATTCCTAATTTTGTGGTTAAAAAGTCTTTTCTAAAGCCTGAATGTTTCTCCTATGAAAAAGTTCCCACCTGAAGTAAACTGGAACTGGGGTGGCAGAGAGACAGACAGAATGAAATAACAACTGAAAAGAACAAATGGTTATTCTGGAGACAACACAAAATGCGCTGGGGAAAACATATTGACATGTTATAGCAACACAAGCTCTTATATGGTACTTACTTTTAATGGTTCATTTTGTAGTTTTTCCCCAAAATAAAAAAAAAAAATCTGTTTACAGCTGAAGTAGCCTCCTAAAAGAAACCATTTGCCTGAATAAAATTGAAGCATGTAAACCACTAATAATGTGGCAGAAACACACTCTGGTACATGCCCCTTTAGAAAGGTTCTGCAATGTTCCAATCAAAGTGACATAAGGTAAAACACCTAACTGACAGGAAATTAAAAAAAAATAAAAATCCAATAATCCAAACCACTAAAATAATGTTTATAACTAATTTTAAAATAAAAATTAAGAGAGTTAATATAAGTACACTTTGGGTCTGGATTCTCCAAAGGTAGGTCTCAAATTGTGACACTGCCCAACATGGGCATTAAGAATTTTAATAATTTTCTAGATTGACTTAATGAGCTTCTTTCAATACAATTAGTTAATTTTCTGACAGATAATACTTTACACCTCATTAATTTCAGAGCAGTTAAAAGGCAATAGTTCCAAAGGCAAATTAAAAAAAAAATAAAAAATAAAAAAAAAAGGAACAAGGAAGCTAAGTCAGTAATCATTTTTTTTTCAAATTCTAAATTTCTTTCTTATATACTCCAGAATTGGACTCTACATCAATGGCTGTTATTATCTATTAAAAGGATCCCTCTCCAATTGTAAATGGAGGGTTCCTCATCATGTAGTAATCAACTGCCCTGGGCTTCACCAGACCAAACAGGGAGGTGGAAGTTCTGCATAAGAGAAGCCCTCTCCTGAGAAAGAACAAGGAAAAAACCTACAAAAATTTCAATGCCCAGATGTTGCCTATTCCCAAAGGGCTTCTAAGACAAAAATATTACCAGCATATGGAGCAAAATAGGAAATAGCTCTGAGTATGCATGTATGTAAGATGCTGGACTGCAGTGAAATACACCGAACCTCTTATGAGCAAAGACTCCTTAAGATTTTATCTGTTGCTGTCCAAAAGCTCTTTGCTCACTTGAAAATGTTCTTGCCAGTCTAGCATTAATTATCGCTAGGAAAATTAAATTGCTACTCTTAAATTGCTACTTAAAACTGAACACTGATTTAAATCTTTCTGAAAACGGAATTTAAACTCTATTGTATAAGGCATCAAATAAATTATAAAATGCTCTGTTGGCTTTCGTGTTTGCTTTTGCTCTCTCTTGGTGGCTTTCTCGCAGTCACTGGGGCTTGCTCTGGTGCAGTCTCTCTCTCAGGCTCTGGCTTTTGGGCTCTCTGTCTCCAGCTCTTGCTACTTGGGACTTTACTGGGCATTGCTCAGAGGCTGTCGAGCAATTGTATAATTTGTTTTATTCTCCATTATTTTCATCACATTTGATTAGTAGTAGTGGTACTATTCTTTTCATTACATATATGAGTATTGTTAGCATTACCAGTATTGTTAGTATCACTATTTCATGCATTCATATGCAATTATGAAATTTTTCTTATTTCAATCCAGGAGTTTCCTTGTCTTTTCCTCCACTGGAGGAGGGGGAGGTGAGTGAGTGGCTGTGTGGTTCTTGATTGCTGACTGGGATTAAATCAAGACAATCCTTTGAATGCTCTGTTGACAGTGCTGGTTTCAAATGAAAAGTATAACCAAAATTGCTTGTTTTCTGTTTTCATTTGAAAAACAGCAATTCCTTGCTGGATGTGATATTTATATTTAGGAAAAATAATAAAAACCAACCAAACAAACGATCAAACGCAAATCTTTCTGCAACTCACCACTGAGATGAGCTAGAACATGGAACTTTGAAAGTCTACAAATCAAAACTGCTTGGAGCAGAAGAAACCCCGAGTTAAGGAGAAGTAGGACTCCATAACAGTACCTATGGAGCTGTTTAATTCTGAACAGGATGTTAAGAGGGATCAACTTAAATACATGCTCATGTGTTAGGTTGTTGAGGTGCTGAACTGCTCAATGCTGCTGTAGTTCAGGTGTTGATACCCCAAATGTATCTACCATGACATCCTATGATTCGTTGGTATTTCTCACAAATTCAAGGTGTAGTAATCTGCAAGTTTGCAAAGAACCTCATGAATCCTGTTTAAGAATTCTGATCAAGGCCCTAAAATGCAAAGTGCCAACCCTAAACAAACATGGTTCTCTGGGTCTTTGCCTGTGTTTTTAAATACCCGTACCAACTGAATTATCATTACGTTAGCGTTGTGCAATCAAGTTCATTGCACACAAAAAGGCATGCCAAAAAGAACAAAGTAAAAATGATGGATTCAAGCAAAAAAAAAAAAAAAAATTAAAATAAAGCGCTAGCTAGGAGTTAGGAAGATCATGCATTAAGATGAAAGATGAAACAGATGCAATACACAGCAAAGATCAAAGAGCTCCTTCAATTCATTCTGAGAGTCAAAATCCAGCTGAGCATGGGAGCCCTGTCCGCATAATAAGAAAGGTTGACTAAAACATAAGGATTAAACAGATGAGCTGTCTCCAGTGAATGTACGGCACAGGAAGCCCTGCTGAGCCACTTGTAAAGACACTTTGGAATTGTACACCTGCTACTCCACAGTGAAACCTACAGGAAGCCAGCCTGGAAGGGGAAAGAAAACCACTAATGGACTAAACAGCTATCTTTACGAGAAAAAAGGAAAGAGTCAATACAGGAAAATGGCAGCTAGCAGATTTGCTCTTTCCCCTCCATTTAGTTTATTTACTAAATATTTCCATCAAAAAATGGCTAAAGAAATTTTTACCACCATCCTCACGTTCTCTTCAAATAAAAGAAAAAACCTTAATACATACGTACACTATGAACTCAACCAGCCATATACAGCAGGGTCAGGGTAGGATTCTCAGTGAAAATATCAGTCACAACATCATTGGTTTGGAATCTCATTTTGTACTCCAGTACTCATGTAATATGGCCAAAGCTTTACTCATGCCAGTACTGTGGGATTAAGTAAGTCTGCCAGTCACTAAAAGTGATATTATTTCTAATATTGACGGCATTTAAAATAAATATATAAAACTTCACTTTTCTTGTCTACTTATTAAATAAAGACAGAGATATTTCAACAATCAAAAGTTATAGGTAATGATTAGTTTCATTTATCTTATTATCATCATTAATGAGAAACAAAACTAGAAAAAAACCCTGTTAATAACACTTAAGAAACACTATTCAATTGAATTAATTAATCCAGTTAATTCTGGTATTAAAGTAAAATCCCTATGCTGTGCATTTAGCCATAAACATAACCTTTACCTAGGGGGAAAAATGTAGCACTAGCACCCTCTCCTTTACTCAAAGGAGCTGATCTGCAGAGGTTTATAAAACCTCCAAAAGGGACACTGTTATAGGCTACACTCTCTTGCAAGGAATGGATAAAGGAAACCCTCACATCAGAAGACGGCAGACCATAACTTAAAGCAGTTGGGGAACAAAGCCAACGGAACTTGGAAAGTTAAGGCTTTGCTTTCTACTAGATGTTCAATTAATGTCAACTGCCTTCTAAGGTGGCTCTAATTTTTGTTTTAAATGAATGTTACTAACCTGCTTGTCCCACTGATGTTATTTACAATCACATCTTTTATTCTTGTTTTAGTTGACAGGACAATCTCTTCAAGGATCTGGGCAGAGCTGATATATTTGATTTTCAGGTTATCTACTGCCTGCAGATACAAGCACTTTGATTGTTTACAATGCAGGAGTAATTGGTAACTGTTAAATAACTCCAGAGACTGATTTAAGAGTCCTTCACCTATTGAATGAAAGTAGGGCTACATCCCACAACCCTTACCTGGCTAAACTATTAAATATTCCACTACAAAACCAGGATATTAAAAAAATCAGCAAATGCAATGACATCTTAAATCATTGATCACATGCAAGCACTATAATCAGTATTAATGATTATTTATATTTCAAAGTGGAAATTAAAATAAGAAACAAGTGTCTTCAAATCTCTCATTACATTTCCAAAATTAGTTGCAAGCACAAATCTGTATAGCGCAGTTTTAAGCAGAATTTCTACAGTGTTTCTTTCAGTCGACCAAGCCAGAATGAGGACAGTAAAACAAAATCCCGCAAGTATTCCTATGAGGAATTTTATGCGTTATTTCATTGGTAATACATTACTTCCTGATTGCATATGTTCAAGCTGTGGATAATATTTAAAATAACACTGTGCAACGTTTGCCTAGCCTCAAGCAGTCAAATAGAATTACTTTGCTACAAACAAATCAGGCTAATTTTGTGTTTCAGCAAAAAGTCACAGAGCGCATTTTAACTTTTATTTTCTGACGCCATTTTATGGCCCCTGAACTTTACAGCTCCACAAAATGGTGCGGAAAAACAATACTGTTATGAACACGCTGATTGCTGACGGAACTCCTCTGAACTTAGCATTTTGTACCGGAAAACAGCCAGGAAATACATAATTGAGGATATTCTATGCTTCCAGACCACATCACCATGGACGTAGTGTAAATCAGCAGCTAAAGCGTGCTGCAGAAGACCACACGGCTAGTGCCGTGGGGAGTTCAGCGTGCCCACGTTCAGCGTCGCTCCTACGTTCACCATGGTTTAAGGAGCAAGGTTGAGGCACCAGCTGGACATGGAGTATTCCTGGTCCTCTGCCACTGCAGCTCCTCTGGGGAGCACTGCACCAAGACTTCTTCACTGCTTCTATATTAAATTAATCTGGGTCTTAAAGGGCTGAAGGGTGGCAGCAGCATCCCACAAGTGCAGCTCCACCTGCTCACAGACCCAAGGAGACGCTGGTGGAACAGCATGCACACTCCTAGAGCACCGTGGCTGCCCTAAGGACTCACAGCATCCTCTTCAGCTCCACTCCTCTCAATCCCGCTTGGACAGAGTTCTCTCTTTCTAGAACAAAACTTACAGAAAACTAAGATCGCTCCTAAATCTTCAACGACGCCAATCGCCTTACCTCTTGGGGCATAAACATGCTTGTTAGCGCACTGTAAATCAGTCAAGAGGAAGCACAACATTTTACAATTTACAGTGAACAGTGAATGACACCAGGACTCCTGCAAATCCCAGGTGCACATCCTGCAAAAATCACATAAGATATGTAAGGAGAGACTGAGCCAACTGCTCTTCCAAGTAACCTGGCGCATATAACATTACTAAAATTTTATCGCCCATGGGAAAATCACAATTGCCTTCAGACCACATCACAACCATTTTTATAGAGGTGTATCAAAGACATTTCTCTTGAGAGAAAGCTGCCACCTTGAAAAATTTCAACCTGTTTCCCCAGCTGTTTTGCTACCACACCTGTCATTTAAAAGGTCATAGCCATTCTTTTTTATAATGAAGGCATTATTTTATTTCCTATTCCCTTAAATACTGCTGGACAGTTTTAGATACACTCTTGAAATAACTTTTGCAATGAAAGTATATGGGAGAAAATTATAGAGGAGTATGTGAACAGTTCAGAAGCTCATGATAAGTCAAATGCAGAAATTTGCTCTATTATTACCTCAACCGTTAAGCTCTATGCAAGTTCCACATTGGGATCTGTGCGGTTGTCTGTTTGTTTTGCTTTATATTTGATTAGTACATCTTCAGCTCTCACTATCTGTTGTTCTACATTTTTTCCAACATACACTTATATAAATTCAGCATAAGGTAAACAATACATTATCTTGTTCTTTCAAGTAAAAAACCACATCAAAAATTCCTTTTAAGCTTTATAGTTCACCTGGGATTTTAAGAAAAAATATATGTATATAAATATACTTGTAAGTATGCTAAACAAAACAAAACCAGCCTGACACCTGATTTTGAAACAGTTCTTTGTGTCTGGCCTCAAACCAGACATGTTTTTGGCTCAACACTATATGAAAATTGCTATCATTTCCATTTTTTTTAGGGAGGCAGGTCTAAACTTTTCCAAGTTGCACTGACACGTCACATGGGCAAAAGACAAACAGGTCATTGGTTTTGCATACTACTCTGGCTTGTCTCTGTAAACTTAGTTTTCTGTATTTAATTTTCAAAGCAAAAATACTATTCTTCATATTTCTTGATGGACAAGATCAGAGAATAAATTAAAAAGCAAAATACAGTGCCTTTTCAGGCACTATAGCTACCAGCGTAATCTTTTTTCCTTCACTGTCCTACCTTCCAGTTTGTTGGAAAGTCTTACATCCATCGTACTTTAATATTAGTTTCTCAACTACACATCAATCAGATAAATATATTTTTCCAAAGTAAAAAAAGCATTAAAATTGATACGAGGATATTGAATGAGAGGTGAGTTCTACAGTCATATCACACACACACAAAAACCTGCCTATATGAAAGTGTCCATAAACAGGCTTGATTTAAAGATAATACATAAAAACTCATACAAATTGTAAATGCTATTATACCCAGCATGAATCCTGCTGTCATCATTTGCTTTGATACAATGTCATGAATATGCTAAGTCTGTGCAAAATTCAAATATTCATTCTCATCTTAAACCTCACTATCTGTCCACCTTCATTTATAGCCTGGATAAGGTGTGAGAACAAGGGTAAAGGAGCTTGACCTACAGTTTGTACCTCCAGCCAAGGAGATAACAGCATGAGATGCAAATGAAACTGAACAAGAAAAACCCTAAATAAATTTATTTGCTTTTAGGTTTAAAATAAAGGCCCTTACACAAAACCGGCCAATATTTCCTTGGTCTTTCAGGTTCAAGTTCCACTGATCAAGATAGCACTGCAATACTGGATGTGATCATGCATACCTAAACCTATAGGAAAATTTATCATAAAGTCTTAAAGAGCTCAGTCTGAGCTCTTCAAAATGGATTACTAGCATTTCTCCAAGTAATTTTAGACACAAGATGTTATAAATACATTTAAACTTGGCTCACTTCAGCAATGATCATGCATTTATTGTAGTTTTCATTATATCAAAAATGCTTCAGCTTCATCAGCAACAGATGAATTCATTAACTTATTTATTAATTTAAACGATTTTTTTTCAATTTTTTATAAGCCTCAAGGTTCTCTCAGCAATATCGTCTCCTTCTCTGTTCCATAAAATCATAATCAATCTCTATTATTGTCATGAAAATGGTATTTGTCACTTTGCTGAGAAAAAAATAATCAATACGTCTTGCAGGGCAGAACAGGCATTTAATGCAGTGAATTGATGCCTGTTAGAGAAATTTAGCTTGCCAGCAGTTTGGGACAAGCTAATAGAAAACCAGAAAATTCGCTGAAGGTTGACAGATGAATATACAGACATGCCACAAAAATTAATATTTGGGCATTTTGTATAGCCTGTCATTTCATATGCTAGAGAGAAAAATAGATTTAGACAAGCAAATCCCTAAGGAAATCCTTTTGGTGTTTAAAAGGCAAAAGCAAAAAGCATGTAAAAAAATTAAATTATTCACTGTATTATATTTATGTATGTATCTGAAAAATAAGTATTCTGAAACAATCTTCCATTTAAATATTTTGCTTCAGACATGATACTGAATATGAAAACACTGCTGAGTGATAAAATAGTGCAAAGTCTCTGAGGCAATATTGAACTCCTGATCCTTCTGGAGAACACAGCATGGCAAAAACAAATCAGTGTTGCTTCAAAAATTAGTATATAATCTGCACAATGGCATTTCTCAGAATGCATTCTGAATCATGAAAAAAACCCCAAGTAAAACTGTCATAACCAATATCTAGACAGAAATCCGGTCGTACTTTTCATGACAAATACAATACCCTCAAAAGAGCTGCTAGAATTATTTGAACCTTATTAATAAAAAGTTACACTAAGGGAATGCAATCCTCCCTTCTGTCTACTGCCATCTGCAGAAACTGTCAAAACACTCCTCCTTCCAATTATGCACTTTCTGTCTTTCACTTGTTCTACGATAAGCCTATAATCTGTTTAATTCCCTTGTTTGGTTGGTTTCATAAACAATGCTTTTAAGTTCCAGGGCTTGACAAACCCAGCATCCACAACAAGCCAGTTGCAGTTACTCATCCCTCCAGGAGAGCATCAGCACCAGTGACCGCAGAGACATTACGCTGGCCGCAGCAGGAAAAAGCACAGGGCACCCAGTTTTGGACTTTTGTTGCAAGGCTACTGCTTTCTGAAGACCATTCTTCTTAAGAAATCCCCCTCATTCTGGTTTGGATATAAATGGGACACCCTCTTCAGGGACCTGCCTGCAGCTCCCAGCAAGCTCTAACAGCCTGAATTTTAAAACCTAAGGTACCCACCAGGTCAGAGAGCAGCAAACGTGTCTCTAAACGCCCGCGAAGTCAACCAGCCAATTGCTCGCGGTGAAACAATCGTGCTCTAATTCCAGAGACTGAACAAATGAGCCTGGCATATGAGTGCTGTCTGGGGAAGAGGAACAGTTTTTTCATCATTTGCAAAATTACACTCTTGTGCAGAAGGAAGGGATGCTAAAGATGCCGGTAATTTTACATAGTTTCTGAACAGTCTAATATAGGACAAGAGAAGGGACAAAATTTAACACCTCCTTTCCTGTAAAAATGAAATAAGACCTGGCAACAGAAGTCTGTAATAGGGTGGACATTGTGGAAAATCTGTATCTCTTACTGCCTTCGCCATTCTGTCATGGATTTAAAAATACCCGTGTAAGTTAGAAGCCTTCCGTGCCACTACTGCACTCCTTTCTGACAGCAGCAGTGTTAACACTGAAACATTTCATAGCCATCCAGAATTTGTTGTAGGAAGTGGAGGATTGTTAACATTGCTGAGGTTCTCCAAAAATAGGGAACATAATCTAATTTTGTCCTCATTTGTAAAAGAATTTAACCTTCAGCCTGACAAACTTCCGACAGAACAAAATTTAAGCTAAACAAGAAAAGGAAAATAGACTATCAAAATATTATCCCTAACAATTTTGCAACCCTACTAGAAGACAAACACCAAAACTATTTGCAAAATTCTTGCATTCTTAAAAAAATAAATAGAAATGTCATACTCCATAGGAATTTGGCAACAATAACATAGGGGTCCCCAAAAGACAACTGCATGGTTTTCCTTTCACAACTGAGTTCCAGCTGCTGTTGTATATTATAGGATCGTGCAGCTGGTGGGAATGACGAGAAGTCATCCTTGCGTGACACTATCAACATTTATATTTATGCTTTGCATGAGTGCAAACATTTGTAATTCACCCTAGGAAAGTTACAGGGTCATTACAGAAGATGACAGTGTTAGTGGAGACAGTTGAAAATGGGAGATATTCTGATCTACACTGTCAATATACACTGATATACACTGATGCATCAGATTTGCACGTGCAGTGAGAAAATGAACACACATGTTATGTCCTGGAAGTTACATATGTATTTTTGTCAGAAGTGCAAATCACAATTTGGTGTAAATGTGAGTCATTATGAATTTACCAGCACTGGAAGCACCTGCAACATCTCTGGCCTCCATATGAATGTTTACACTGAATGTTTTCATCATCAGTTGTGAAGCTACAAGCATAAACTCAGTATTAAGCATGGATATTTTTGTAATCAGTGTGGTGGACCCAGAGGGAAATATTCCCATTGATTTTTTTCCTTGGGCTTTCTAAGATAATTTGTACAAGACTGATGATGAATTTGAATAGGTTTGAAAGCACAGTCCCACTGAGGAAAAGGGTAAAAGGTACTTCCCAATTAAACTCTTTCAGATTAGCTTACTGACAAAGGGACATAAATTTGAACCCACAGCATATATTAAAATTAGATGAGCTTTTGCTGAATATAGTAAATTTTCAGTTGCTTTTTTCTTAATTTCATGGATTTCCATATGACTAGCGAGAAATTCTGCTGCACTCATAGAACAGACTAACAAGTAACAGCACTGGCAAAGAAACACTTTCCTTCATTGGGTGAAAACTAACCACAAAAACATTTCTAGCACTTGTTATTAATGCAAATACCATCTGTGGGAATTATGATCTACTTTAAAGTTTTCTTCCTCATTCTTTAAACACAGTCAATGTAGTCTGTTTCCTTTGAAATATGAAACATTTTCAGGGTCTATGTGAACATTTTTTCCAATAAGATCCAATGAAATCATGATGTAAGGGCATGATCCTACATCCACTGAAGTTAATAAAAGGTGTACACTGGCATAAACAGTACAGGAAGAAAGGCTAACAAAAAAAAAAAAAAAAAGTAGCCAGAAGAGAGGACTTTCCATCTAACATCTTCTATCTACCACAAGTGCCAGTTGTGACCATTAATAAAGGATGAGTTACAACATGCCTCCAGCTTCATTTCCCATGCAACTACAGTGTCCATTAGCATCAGCAAGTACATTTTGCTTCAGAATGAAAAGAGTTTTTCAAAAGTACCAAGGTAGGTCTCATGCTGATTTCTCGTTTTGCTATTGATCAAATAATAACTGTTAACAGCTAACTACTGAATCACTACCGGCTGAGTTTGGATTTTGGTATCTACCATGTAATAGAAGGCTTTATACCATACAGCTTTTCTACTGAATCACCTCATTCCCCTCGTTTCATACGTGTAAAAGAACCTAACTTATCAGCAGATAAGGGTTCATACAGTATTGAATAAAAACCCACAACCAATGTCAACAATCTTCTAATTCCTTCTCAAAATCTTACCTTCATTTCCAAGAACAATTATGACAGTTATTTGCATAACATGCCCTTTAAAAACTAGATTATTTCATTTTGGAAAAAAAGTGTTCGAATGTCTTTCCTCGTTTAGGATCCATTTCCATTCTGGTTTTTATGAGGGGCATTACCTTAAAACTGCTTACTAAAGAAAAGGTGGTCACATGTACCACCTTTTATGATCAAATGCTATAAGCAATTGAAGTCAGCAGTGACAAGCTCTAGGAAACAGCAAGTTGTCCTAGTTCTGTTTTGCTTTTCCCTAACAAAATGTTTTAACACTTCCCATTTAGTGCTGTCTTCTCAGTAACGAGATTTGAAGTCAAAGGGTCCCAAAAGTTGTCTGTCTGCTGCATATATGATGATGTACACTAGAACTTTACCCGTTTTGATTTTTAAGGAAAATGCCTGCACTGACTAGCTGGAAATGCAGAAAGGCATTTGACAGCAGACAAAATAGGCTAGTCAACACTCCCATCTCTACCCTAAGCTTCTCGTGTCTTCACTTAAAGTCTTCAAAAGATGTTTGCTGCCAAGTCCAGGCCTGCTTTTTCCTCATTCTCTGTCATGCGCTGCTCCCCCTTAGCTCAAAGCTAAGCCAAGGAAAGGGCCAGCCTCCACAGACACCAGCAGAAAGAGACAACCAGCACCACAGAGGGGACACATCTCGGAGGGTTCATCTGCTGCCTCCTCTTGTCAAACCAGCGGGATCCCTCAACAGGGCCTTAGCTTCCCCCAGGGCACACATGGGTGAAGGAGATGGCCACTGGCTGTAAGAGAGAGTGTCTTACACTTTGTCACCTCTTCCACTTTCCCAAGAAAGTGATTTCAGATCTTCAACAACTCCTTAAACACTGGCATGCCAGATAAAGCCACAATTTAGTAAAGGTCTTCAACATAACTTTTGCTTTGCATATTACTGAGAAAATATTGAAGTGATTTTTGGTGCTATGTGACAATACAAGCTATTATAAGCCATTCAGTCTACATATGAAACGGTATGAAAAATACACCATATCCTTGAACTGCACATTTTCATTCATTAGAAAAAGTTTTGTACAAGTATAATTAGTATTTAAAATGTTTTTAAATGGTTAAGGAATTTCTAACCAAAATCTTCTGCAAATTTAAATTAGAAAGAAAAAAAGAGCTGCAATTAAACCAAGTTATCAATGAACTTTAATCTACATACCTTGAGAATTTTTTTATGTATATATATATATAAGTTACCTGAAGTCAACTCAAAAAGAAGTAAATGAAACTTCTCTATTGATGATTTCCATTGACAAAATTATACTGATTTTCATGAGTCTGTACGGTAAGGGAGAATGGATCCAAGAGCCCAAAATTAAAGCTAACTGAGTATTTAGCCTGAAGGCCAGCAACTTTGGTCGCCATCTTCCATAGTGGCTGGTGGAGTTGCACCAGCAATTGACACATTGTGCAGCTGCACTGGTTTGACTAACCAGTATGGACACCAAAGAAGCTGATGTACAAGGGAAACCCTTAATATCCAGGGACATTGGCACTTTTTTTTACTAAGCCAATCCTCTAGCAAGTCAACTGCAGAATACCTTGTGAGCAACTCTAGGCTAGTTTGTACTGAACTTAGACAACTGTGCTGCTCTAACAGCAGCATTACATCCTGCATAACTCAGAGGTGGTTTGGATTACATAGATGGTGTAAATTAAAGTTTGAGCTAACCTAAGAGGGAAAGTTATAGTTCATCTAAGATTTAATGATTAAATATGTCTTCAGATCATCAGGAATATGTCAGAGCAATCTAATCCTAAACCTAGACATGATCAAAATACCTTGCCATGGAATTAAGGCTAAGAATTTAGATTAGAAATAAAACTATATACCTAGATTTTAAATACACTAGTAGTTAGTACGGAACCACTGACCTAAGAAATTCAGAGAACAGCAAAGCAAAGAGCCATACCAGGTTAAACAGGGAAATAGATAAGTAAAATTCCCAAAAAGCTTTAACTTTGGACCCTTTGTCTATCTTAAGGAAAAAGAAAATATGTGGAAAAGCAGAGTCCACTTGAAATTAATTTCTTACCATGAATGCTGAATTTTTTTTAACATAATCATATTATATTTGCAGGGCATTTTGGTTGGGCAGAATCAAGACAATTTAGATGTATGTAATTGTAAATTCCTATATTCTGCTCAGTATGCTTTTTTAAAGTGGATTTTTAAAACCCAATGTATCAACCGTTCTGTGCCTCTGCATCTGTGGAAAATTCCCGAATTGAATTCCACATTAGAGAGTTAGTTGACTGCTCTGCTTTACAATAGCATCAGTTCACCAGAAAATGTTTTTAAAATAACGTCATGAAACACTGTGAATAGAAAGCTGCTCTATAATTTTCAAACCGAATTAGAATTCTAGTGAAGCAAGTAAATGCAAGATTGAATCACAGCATTCATTTCCTTAATTTTTTCTGAACACTGGTAGTGCTATCCATTTCTGCATGGACTTACTCAATTTGAAGAGCAGAAGGATGGTAAAAGCTATATATAATGTGTGAGAATGGAGTACAGTACTTACACTATACTTGCATGAGTCAGTTCTTAATACTATTACCCTACCAAATGTGATATTATACTATTTCTTTGTTTTTTCCTTTTAAAAGAAACCTAAACATACTATGAAAAACTTAACAGCCACTGGTGTTCTTAAAAAGCCTACCGATCTGTACCTCAAACATCACTCAGCTGTTTCTTTCTTAGCTGCACTGTAGCAAAAGATGTTTCATTCACAGTTTGACTCCTCACTACTTCCAAGAAGCCCACATGAGGACTTTTGCTTTTGTTTCGCATATAATAGCGCCAGGCAAGAGTCGAGGTGGTTGTCAGAAGCTCAAGGAGAACGCTTTCCTGTGGCCTGCTCTCAGTGAGGCTATGCTCCAACTGGGAAAGCAAGAGAAAGGAGATAAAGAACAAGAAAATGGCAGAGACCAATTAGTCAACAGACTGTCAGAGCAACCCAGCGCTGCGAACCGAGAAGCTGTCTCACTGCACACCAAGCCACGGAAACAGCAGGTGAAAAAATGTATTTTTAGGCAAAGTAAAGTAACACCTAAATGGCACTTCTCACACAAGGAAAATAAAGGGGAGGAAACTACCTTTTGTATAATTTGTTGGAAAAAAAAAAAACAACATATCAAAAGAGAAACGCTAACCACCAAGTTGGGATCTAATTAAGACCCTGAAACTGTGATACTGGGATTGTGTGGAACATGAAAAAGATAACTAAGAAAATGGAGTATTTGGAAAAATATCAGTGCCAAGTACAGCACTGATGTATTTGTCCAACTTCCTTACATAGCGATCTTATCACTTTGCTGTATCTGCCAAAATAAGCTGGAAAAGCAGTACTCTAAATGTGAAAAGTGTCTGCTGCAAAATCCTGCACATAATGCCTTCTCACAGAAACCTTGCTTAAAGTAAGGGAGAAACACATTTTAAGACTGAGGGAATTATGGCAAGAGTTGGGGGTTGGGAAACAATGTTATAAAGATCCCCAACATAACAGTGTGTATTGTGTCTAACCAGAGCAGCAGTTTTGAAAAGGAATAACCCTAAACCCACTTGTGAACCAATGTTCCAGTGCTAGCACCCCAGAAAAGCTTATGTAGAGACACACTCAGATATTTAAGACCTTGGCAAGAGAAGACTTTAATTCTGTGTGCAACATTCATTAGGCAAATGATAAAATGAAGCCAATACGCCTACTTTTTTTTTTGTTTGTTTTAATCACTGCAGGCAGAAAAGACAAAACTAATTTGAGCTCACCAGTAGTAAATAATTTCATTTAAAGAACTAACCTCTATGAAACAATTCTTGGAAGAGGAGTAATTAATTTCAAAGAGAAAAAACAACCTTTACTAAATTAAAGGACAAATAATGGGGTTGGGTAACTACTAGAAGAATTGGTGATTCCTCTTTGCAATGTTGTCTTGAAGAAACTCCCTGCTTTTCTTTGTCCAGTCAGATCGAGTTGTCTTTCTCTGAAAAGTTATTAAATCTTACTGGACTTAAACCATCCTTCCCTGATCTCTTCACAGAGTCAGTTTTAATCCTGCTGTAACTGAATGAAACAACAGTTTAGTGTTGGTACAGTGAATATAGCAATGGCACATGACTGAGAAGACACACTACTCTTTTTCCTCTATTTGCCTGGTTCTGATCTGCAAAGTAAGAAATGTAGTAACACTGTGGATGGCGGATAAACACTGAAACTAAACTAATTTCTTAAGAAGTTATTAAAATGGAGTAGAAATTTATAACACACAAACATCAATTATACATAAAATCAACTTAAAATGCTTCCTCTGTGTATTTCTCCCCTGTCTACATATTCCCTATTTTCCAGGTGTGTATATATATATATATATTCCCCACAGTGACATTCTCTATTTCCAGTTCAGCTCAATGGAAATAATTTGAATAGAGACTGACTTTGGGGTCTTCCAGATTTAGTCTAAGATAGGAAAACAGATTCCAAGTATTTTGACGCATTAAAGCATCAATAATAGTTGCAGATGATGGGGGAGGAGAAATGATGTCAAAGTTACAAAAAAAAGTCAACTTCAAAAGCTTGACGCTGTTGTTCAAGTCATGCTAAATACATTATGTGATAGTAACCATTTTTCATACAGTTTCAAAGGCTTGGCTTTATTTGGCACTTTAATGATTAAAAAGTTAGCCTTTTAGGGCCTTAAATGGCTTGAAAATATGCTGTACTATTTCACAGAAGTATGGACTGAGGCAGTTAAAAGAGAAAGAGCATCTTAAATCCATGGCTGTCTCTAAAATTAATTTAAACATCAAATAGATGCAAAAAACCATACATATTTAAACCACTCTTTCAAAATATCAGGACATCTGTCTTGTAGGAGTTATTGCTCTTGGTGAAAATACTCACAGCAGAACAGGGACTTCTGATAATTAGTTGAGCCAAAACAGGCCTAGATATCACAAACAACAGAAAATAAAATCCTTTCTTACTTCTGCCTTCTACGTTTTTAGTTGGTTTTGTTCTCAAAGAACAAGGAATTCCCATGGTGGTACCCCATAAAGCTGAAATCTTTCCTGTGACTTTCAAACATAATTTCACAAGCACATTAATAACGTTATTTCTGACTCAAAAAATTACCTAAGCTAACTATAGAAATGTAAAAGTGGTATCTCTCATGCTTAATATAAAACTAAGACACACGCAGGCTACAAGCATGCAGCGGAAGTGCTACCACCCATGCTTAGCTGAGCAGAAACCAGTATTCTCACATGGCGCTTCACTGCGCACTTGCAAGAAATAATACCAAATAATTCAATAAAACAGTAATTAAAAACCTGCCTCAATTCTCCTGGTACTGTGGCAATCACGCTCCCACAACCTCGCAGCTGAGCACGGAGAACTCAGCTGCCTGCACTGCACTGCACAGAAACAATCCACCCACCACTGACTCCTGCTGTTTCATAGGGGATCCAATTACTGATATCATTCTGACACTAGAGATTAGCTGATTGCCAGTTCAGTGTGCTTACAAAATCTTATGTGTCACAGGAGGCCCTTTACTTGTTTCTGTAAGACAAACAGTGTTTTTTCTAAATCTATTAAAGACCCACTAGAATATATTCTCTCTCATGTGTAGCACTTCAGCCCCATCCTGTTGGACTCAAAGCAAATTCCCCCTTTAAAATTGCTGTAGAATTAATGTGTGGTGACAGTAGCAGTAAAAATACACTTTTAATTGTGCTTTTCAAAGAAGAGATTTAAGAGAAGCAGCAGCCACATATGCCACTATTTTAGTTCTCAGAAAGACCACAGATCTATTTGAAGTCTGACATCACAATTAAAATTTGGCCTAATTAAAAAGTATCGATAGAACTTTGCATTGATCTTTATCCAAATCTAAGAGCACATTGGAACAAGCATTTGTGAAAAATAATGGTTTGATTTTTGTTAGAAAGTGCTATAAATAAAATTAATTAGGACTGCATAATATCAATCGGTTAAATTCTATTATCATTCAATGAAAATACATCAGTGGGGCTCCAGCGTTACTTTCCCATTCCAGCTGTTGAACTGAAACGAAAAGAAGAAATGGAAAGACAAACTACAAGTAGGGCAAATTAGTATGGAAGCATGAATGGTCAGATGCTAAGAAAACTAGGGAAGACAGACAAGGATGAGCAAGAAATATTTCTATCTTCTCACAACCAACACTGGTATTCTTACAGGCAGACATTCTAATGAGTGCTGATTATTCAAGTGTCTAGACTGTATCTACATATGAGATACCAAGAATACCCTCTTTAATGCTCCGATGAACTTTACCATCCATTCTAGAAAACAATGTCTTCATCAGCTGCAACCAGACACATTATATTACTTTGAATACCATAAGATTTTACTGTAAATAACACCTTCTCTAGAGAACAGAAGTTTAAATTGATGTGGGAAATGATGCAATGCCACGTAGACTCAGAATAAAAGGGAATTTATTTGTTCATGCTCCTACATATAAAAAACAAACAAACAAAACCCAACAAAAAACAAAGGACATTTTGCAACCCCTATTTTAATGACTTTCAATAGATCTTCCTTAAATAACAAGGAAACTTAAGACAAATTTCTGCAGTTCAATTTTACAAAATTACAATATGCAAATTTTGTTTCAAGTTATTAGAAAAATACTTCATTCATAACATATGAACAAAGTATACTGCCAAATAATACAAAACCAGGGTTTCAATAGTATTAAATAGAAATGTATTTTGCCAAGTCAAGTCCAAATCTTGTTTGGATTTGACTATCCTCTAACACCCTTCCTGGGAAAAGAAAACTATGGAAACTTGCTGGTAAAAAGTATATTAAAGCTTTATCTTGTACCCTAACAATACTAAAATAAGAAGAATACAACCATAAAACAGTTTAGGGCAAAGAGGCTGCTTCAGTGCAGAGTTTCTAACCTCACTGGGTCGCAAGCACAGCATAAAAATGGAGCTTGGCTAGGCAGGCTGGGTAGGAATGACGGGCGCTATCTCACCATGCCTCTGCTCCCAACGAGAAGCACTCACCTGCCTCTGACAAATGTTTGCCTAACTCACTCCCACAATCTCCAATAGAGATGCTGCAGCATCTCCAATCAATCAGCTGCTGTCTTCACTAACCTTACATTTACAAAGGTTTCCCTAATGTCTAATTTAAACGCCCTCACTACAGTTTAAGTGCACTATTATTCTTGTCCTGTTCCCCATAGACAAAGAGGACAGTTTATTACTTTCCTCTCTGCAGCAACTTTTCATGTATTTGAATCTAAACATAAATATTTTCTTCAACAGACGAATTCTTTCAAACTGTGGGTTTTGTGAAAGTTTTCTAGAATGCTGATCCTCCTGGTTGATTTTCTTTGGCCTTGCATGAAAGTCACGGCCCAGCTAAAGTATGACTGGCAACTGTAAACACACCGTTAACTTCCACGGCGTTATCCTCTTCACTGCCAACATACGCAAATGGTACTTGCCTACTGCACTTAACACTTACTGAGTGCAGCTGTTTTTAAACTAAAACTGTCCCTCTGCGGTTTTTACTAATAAAACTGTTGAATGGGCAATAAAAACATATCTGCCTAACTTAGAAACACTTAAACCAAAACCACACCAAAACCCAAACCTCACTAATTTGCATTTTGCACTCTGTTTTGCGGTGTGACTTACCCTTAGATATTGTTTCTAAAGTGTACCGTTTCGTTAGCTCAGTACTTGGTAGGTTGACAGACACACACAGCCATTCTAAGCTGCTATTCAAAAACAAGGGGCACAGAAATAAACAACATGTGCTCATACACCTGGAAGATGTTACTTCCATTAAGCAAGAAATATAAGAAAGTGCAACATATTATGAAGATAACTGGTTCCTTTTGAAAGAGGTGCCAGTGACCATGAGGTATAAGCATTAGGGATCAGAGGGATTCCCTTACTTTTCATATCTCACACGGGTTAGGTGTCATTGCTCCCCTGGCTCTTGTTAAACATTGTAAGCCACACTTGCTAGCCAGTGTCCCCAAGGCAGGACCGCTGCAGCATTGACACTAAGTCATCAAAATAAAAGTGATATTACATGTTAAGCATAGGTGATTCTTTATTAAGTATTAATTTTAAATTACATCATTGAATGATGACATCCATCATTAATGAAACAATGAGCCTCTGACTACACACACTTCACCAGTTCAAAGTCTATCATTAGTGACTAGCAACAGTGATTATTTTTTTTCACTGAAGCAATACTATTACCTTATGATGCTCGTCCTAAGTATTTTACCACAGCTTATCACCAGCACTGTGAAATTAGCAGCTTACTTACTAGTCACAGAATTATAGAATTGTTTAGGTTGGACGACCCTTAAGATCATCAGGTACAACTGTTAACCTCACACTACCAAGTCCACCACTAAACCATGTCTCTAAGCACCACATCCACACATCTTTTAAATGCCTCCAGGGATGGGGACTCAACCACTTCCCTGGGCAGCCCATTCCAATGCCTGACAGCCCTTTCACTGAAGAAGTTTTTCTTAATATCCAATCTCAATCTCCCCTTGGTGCAACTTGATGCCATCTCCTCTTGTCCTATCACTTGTTAATTGGGAAAAGGGACTGACACCCACCTCACTATGACCTCCTTTCAGCTCGTTGTCAGGAGTAATAAGGTCTCCTCTCAGCCTCCTTTTCTCCAGGCTAAACCACCCCAGTTCCCTTATCCTCTTCAGAAGACTTATGTCCTTCATCAGCATTGTTGCTCTTCTCTAGACACACTCCAGGAACCTCCGAGACTGTCTCCTCTCTGCTGTATTGTGTTTCCAGCAGACATCAGGGAAGTTGAAGCCCCCCATGAGAAAAAGGGCTAGCGACTGTGAGACTTCTCCCAGCTGCTTACAGAATATTTTGTCTGCTGCTTCATCCTGGTTGGGTGGTCTGTAACAGACTCCCACCATGATACCTGTCCTGCTGGCCTTCCCCCTGATTCTCACCCATAAACACTCAACCCTTTTGTCACCAACATGAAGCTCTAGACAATCAAAACACCCCCTAACACACAGGGCTACCCCACTGCCTCTCCTTCCTTGCCTGCCCCTTCTGAAGGGTTTATAGCCATCCATTGCAGCACTCCAGTTGTGTAAGTCACCTCACCATGCTTCCGTGATGGCAACTATATCATAGTTTTCCCACTGTGCAGTGACTTCCAGCTCCTCCTGTTTGTTAGTCAAAGCAACGGAGGAAGCTTGAGTAGATGTACTACATAACAGGAATGTATGTATGAGAGAACACATTCCAAGTAGGTTTGCCATTCCGTGGCACAAAACATTTCCAACCATTTATCAGCTGTAGAGTCGCTATTTGCATTTTGTACTCTATACTTGAAAGCATTACAGCTGCCTGTGGCAACAAAGGAAACGCATAACTTGTTGGAAGAAAATAAATAAATAAAACTGTTTCCTATGGGACAATTCAAAGTCTCACCTCATCATCCTGAGCCATCAGGGATTCTGTGTTGCCTCTGTTTTTTATTAATAATGCAGCAACAGTCTTTCAACACTCTTTCTGAAGAGGAGATTTTTTCTTTGGAGGCAATATGAGTCACGTGATTACCTCACTCACCTAGAGTCAAAGGCTAAAAACTGATAGAAGTTCTCACTATCAACCAGTCTATAATCTGGCACCCAGAGAAACAGTAATAAATGGGTGTTTATCTACTCAATGGGGAATTTCATTTCACTCTCCACCCCCAAACTCATTACCTGCACAATAGAAATGAGCAACAGAAATTCACAACATAATAAACTATAACAGACTTCCTGCTTAAGCTGCATCTCAAAATAATTTGCTGTACTGGAAGTTATCAGCAAACTGTAAACCGCAACATGAGAAGAGAACTTTGTTGGTGTGATGAAACAAACGGTATTTGCATCACCTAAGAACGGAGGGATGTTTTATACTCCAGATAAACAGTTTCCGCTGCTCTCAGTATTGTTTTCCTTGGTGAAAAAACCACTAAATATTCCTAATTTTGTTTTCTTAGAAAACATTTGAATAACAGAGTGTCATTAAATAAAAATAGGATAAGAGTCTTTCTGTCTAACTAAAAGTTGAAATACATTTTCTATCTTGTTGAGAAAAGCTTATGTGCTCTACAGGGTAAGTAATATAAAAACATTGTTCAATTAACTTGGTATACCATTTACATATACTTGGAAAACATATTGCCAGTAAGAGAAGAAATAATATTTTAGCATAATATCCAGTTAAAAACATGCACAGGAACTTACTCTAAATAGTGAAAAATATTTTTCTAGACTCAGCAGATTAGTAGGTAAGAAATGAAAATACTTATGAATCAAAGAACACCAAAGATGGTACACAGTCAAAAGTCACATTTTTATTCAGGTTTTTGGTGAAACATGTTGTGATACCATTTTAAAACTAAAATATGGAAAGCTAGCACAGTTTCAAACAATACCTCTCCACTGCCTCAGTCTTAACCTAGTTTCTAATCAGTGTTATACTTCTTCAAGCATGAAAAGCATAGCCTTCCCCACGCTCCCCCCCCCCCCTTTTTTTTTTTTTTTTTACATACTGTGGAGGTATTTCAGTATAGAAATCTAACATTATCTAGTCCATTACTGATATCACTGAAGTAGCTGTGTAGTCATCCTGTGATCCTATGCAAGAAAACACAGCAAGAAAAGTAGGTAGTCATTAGGGAGCAACAAAAGCCACTTACTTAAATTACTGTACAGTAATTCAAAAGAATATAAGGAGAAGAGATGTTTGAAGATGATGCTTCCTTGTTCTTTAAGCCTTGAATGTACTACCTGTCCAAAAACTTGTGAAAGAGACCACACGGTAACTCCTGTTTATTTTTAAGCGAACAAGTCAGTGTTTCTGCGTTTTCTAAAAATAACTCATTTATTTTAAGCAGCTAATATGATAACTCTACTGTTTCTTACTATTTTAGAGTGACTGGACTAAGTAACTCCTTTAACATTACAACAGGCAATACACTATCATAGCCAAACATGCCTTTTTTTTTTGTTCTCTCAAGTCACAGAGGAGACTGAAAGTCAGAAGTACACAGTCCTTTCTCCAACCAAAAGAAAGGAATTTCTTCTAAAAATATGTTTGTTTTTATGAAAATACTGTTTCCTTTCCTAAAACTTACCAACATGATAATTTACACATTTAAATGGTTTTGGTCTATATGACATTCAAGACCACCGAAAGGAACAGAGAGCTCCAGACAAATTACAGTGAAGATCAAGTTCTTATGCCAGAAGGTACCAGCTACGTGCACATGTTGCACAGCTCCTGCTAGTCTGGGTGATTTCACTCACTATGAAAAGCTCACACCCTGGACTTTCCCAGTCCTGTCTTCAGGGTCAGAATAACAATAATCGAATTATTTCACATTATTCAAATTATTTCTCAGTCCATAAAATAAGTTAGTTGTTTTTCTCCATGCTCAGTGGACAGTGTTCTCCATTGTGACTTTTACTTTTGTCATTCTCAGCAGAGGACTGAAAAAACAATGAGCACAACTTTTCTCTGCAAACCTCAGAGTGTTCCCACACCCTCAGCCTTTATACCCTGACAGAGCGCAGAAGTTTTGGGGGTTTTTTCCCCCTTTTCTGTGCACTTTTGTCTGACTAAAAAAGTGGATTTCACTATTTAGTTATGAAGCAGGTACATTTCACTGACAATAACAGCAAAAGCTTCAGCTTGCATCTGAGTGCAATCATAATATCTTAGAAACCAAAAGTTCAAGAAAAATATCAGAATTGTTAAAAAAATGTTATGTATGTCCAACTATGAGGCCTGACTCATGTTTTATCAGAACCTGACTCGTATCTTAACAGAGCTTGACTTTACCAATCACTGACTCATGGTTTATCAGAAATTAATCTACACACAAGATCAGCATTCTCTCTCGGTGCTCTCCAGTACTGACTAGCTGAAACCAGACCTTTACTAAGAAGCCATCAGAAAGGCTGAGGGAGATACGGAAAGGTGCAGCAGAACAAGAGAAAGCAGGACAGATCAGAATTAAGCACTTAACCTTCCTGGTGAGCATGAACATTTATTCTTGCTCTAAGACTCCCAGGAACAAGGAGCAGAAAAAAATCCCTGACGCTATTTTTTTAATAATTATTTCAGGACAAACTAATTAATTGTGATCTGCCAGGAGAGAGGACTGGACAACCTAAAATTTCAAAATCTTCAAATTCACAGTGTGCACTAGGAGGCTGCATGTGCTATGGAGGGCAAGGGCTGACATTCAGCTTGTATAATGGTGCATGTCTTGAGGGTAATTGCCACTGGAATATTATCACTACTCTCCGTGTCAAACATCAATGTAAAATCAATACTGAGCCATTTTCCCAACATTTTTCACGCACCTGTGTACCCCCTCAGGAAGGTTTTGTCGTGCTTGGCACCAGGCTCCCCCGGGACGTGAGAAGAGGCTGGCTGCAGCCCTCCTGCTCAGCACAGCCTCGCTGCTGAGGGTCAGCGGTGGCTCAGCAAGCACCGGTTATCTGTGGAGGGAAAGCAGAAGGTGAGACAAAGATGAATTCTGGTAACATTGCTGGTCTGACAGCAAGTCCTGAGACACAGAAAGTATAAAGGTTGTTTTCCACAATATAGGTGACATCCTGGTTTGAAATGACACAGATCAGAGTCGCTTTGTGACAAGCCTGGTGTTAAGACATGACAGAATTAAACCTGCAAGAACAGCCATCCTGCCAAATACACTTAGACTCACATAAAAGCTTGACTTGATAGCCCCCGACTAATTTTTTTTTCCCCAAAAAAACCCCATGGTTTCCTTTGAAGCTCATTATAAATTAAGCTTCTCTTTACTTCATAGCTGAGCTAGGTCTTTAACTGGCTTTACACTTGAACTTACCTCATGATGAGACACCATCAAAAACTTCAGAATTAAACAAAAGTGTCACAATTATGACAGAAGAAACCCGCAGAAAACCACAACACATTACTGTTCTCTGTGAACAAGCTGTAGCAGACCTCCCTCCTCCTTTCCATTCTCCAAAACACTGCTCAGGCAGCTGTTTCTCAGCTCACTATCACAAAACTGCCAGTCTCAGAGGACTTTGTTTTCCCAGAAAATGTGCATCCCTTTAAGTCATTGGCACTTTTCAAAACAAGATATGGAAAGACTCCTATATATGTGAAAAGGTATTTGAGTATATGAGGGTGCAGTAGTAACACATTTCTTCCGGATCAGGTATTTGTATACCTTGTTAAAACGTATATAGTCAGAAAATTACTACAGTGTATCACCCACAACTGAAATTACACCAGCTAAGGCCATTTCCTACTCCTGGTTGCTGATGTACCAAATCATCACTCCTAAATATGGTGATTGTAGTGCTCAGAAATACACTTGAATTCCCATCTGGATCTTGTTCCTGGATATTTTGCTTCATGAAATGGAGCTTCATTATTTCCTTTTTCTCCACCTCAAGCTTCCAAAGCTCAAGGCTAACATTCTACTGAGGCTCATGGAAAAATAAAACAGCTAATTTCCATGGCACAGATAGGAAAAGGATCATAGCCACAGCTCCTCACCTTCACCAACTGCAAAACATACAACCAGACTGAGTTATCACTGCCAGGATATGAGATATTGTCTAACCAAGTGAGATCAGTGAGGGGACTATTCAGAGAAGCAGCTCTTGCATGGGGAAGCAAACATCACCCCAGTATGGTGTGAAACAAATGTAGCAATTTCTACTGTTTCCTCGAGCAATCCATTCCACTCTACTCCTGAAACTCAAAGCCAGGAAAACATCTTCTAGGACTAAACATATTTGTCTATTTTTAAAAACCAAGGTTTTCAGAAGAAAAGGGATTGCTGTGGAGAGATGGCAGCGTGGTTGGTCTCACCTGTGGACGCATACCAGCAGCAGATCCTCTATGGGGATGTCAAATGAACTCGCAAACTTGCGGGAGCCTGTGTAGATTGTTGCCTTCACTTTGAGAAAACGACAGCTTTTACAAGAAAGGACCTTACTGACTGGAACTAAGCAAGCCTAAGGGAAGTTTTGAACCTACTGAATTTGTGGTGTTGGGTCATAGCGCACGATGCCATGTCATCTAAAACATGATGGCACGTGCCCATTTCCTTATCGCAAGAGATCTTTTCTGCCTTAACCAATGCTTGCAATGTTTCTGAAAAGGGATTGCAACTTTTCAAATATTTGAGAGCACCTTATGAATTGCTGCACAAATAAGTCATTTCACCAACCACTAAAAGGCAACTTCAGTCAGGAAGACTGGTAGAAGAGGGTGGGTGTAATCTATGGGACTGTGGCTAAACAGGAGTTTGGCCAAAAGTAAGAGCTTACCATTAAAAGGGAGCAATGGTCTGGTTTTGTAGCTGAGAGAATCCTGGATTATAGGTGCTTATGAGAACAACTTCCACAGGAAAAAAAAAAAAAAAAAAAATCTGAGAGCTCATGCTATAGGCTTTTTAATGGCAAAAGACCAAATGATCTCTTCTTGGGACCAAAACCATGGTTGCAGATGGTATAAGTATTTCAACGCTTAGATACAATTCTCCCTCAAAGGTCAACAGGTGAATGTAGGACATCCTGCTGAAATGCAGGCTTCCTCACACTTCTTTTAAGGAAACATGGTCAGAGAATGAAACATCTCAAGCAAAAATTACTGTAGAATGAAAATGGGGCATTTGTGTATATATATATGCAACATCTAATCAAGGTAAGACAACCAGCACAACTTTATATCAGCTTAGGTCAGAACTCCCCACCTAAACCCCACACGATTACGAGCCGAGAAGTTAGACCCTTCCTATTTTTAAAAGGCATGGGATTTCCTCTACAGTGTATTGGCAATCTCATTTGTCTATGTGTTTGTACCTACCTGAGTAAAAGAAAGCTATTGAAAGAAACAATCCTGCTAGCGTTAACTGGCTACAACATCAAACTTTCTTGGCGCACACGAACGACAAATTTTTTCCTACATCCAAATATAGCAGAAATACAAACTGCAGGAAACAATTCCTCCAGTCCTCATGGAATATGCATTAAAAGGTTCAACAAAAGATATTATCTCAGATTGTACATTTACTATTAAATTATTGATGAGCTCACTTCTATTGTCGCTTGTACTTGAGTTACTAGAAATTAAAGCAAATACTAAACGTCTAAATACAATGTGCCTGAAAAAACATATGTTTGTAGGCTCCAGGATTCCCCGCAGTCCCAAAGGGATTTTCATAACCTCACAGGTATCTTCAAGTCTTAGAATTTGCATTCTGCTTCCCAGTTCAGCTTGCAAATGTTTAAAAATACATGCAACAAGACAACTTGCTTTTGGCTACACATCTAAGAGGTTCAAACATCTGAATTATTCTGTCTGAGGTCAACTACGATATATGTGCCAAATTGGGTTGAAATCCAGCTGGGAAAAGCTATGAAATACTAAAATTTTGGATGCTTGGAAACTTGTGCCTATTTCTGACCAACACATATCCTCTCAGATCTTCTTCCAGGAAACGGACATATTTTCAGGAACCAAATTTGAAAAACAAGCTTACTCCTTATGAATCTGTAGGCTTCAGTCATGTAAATTTCACTTTGCAAACAGACATAAAAATGTGAATTATAAAAGAAAAATTTCATAATAGCGTTCATTGGTTTCTAGAAGATAAAGGATGTATATGTCATCATATGCACTCGCGTGCCAACAAGGTCTGTAATAAGCATAAGGGCTTCCCTGGACTTTAACAATCTATATCTCCATACTTTTAATATAACCAGAAACTATCTTCCAGGAGTTCAGGATCAAGGCATATATCCCGTTAAAGAGGTACACACCCAGGTTAATTCCACCAAAATGCCGTTATTCTGTAGAGATGTAGAATTAATTGTATATACATTTACATATAATTCAGCTAGTTAACAACTAATGTTCATCCCAAATTTCATGGATTTGGTTTTGGGTTGGGTTTTTTTTTTTTCCACAGCTCAAAATTGTGACCTAGTAACTCAAGTAACTGTTGCGATTCATACTTTAAAATAATTTCACAAAAATTTCTAAGTGATGGATGATATTTCATATAATAACTACCTCCTGAAACATTTCAGCACAGTTACAGTAGAGCTAAACAGAACCCAAGAGCTGCTGCTCTTCAGGGATTCCTGTTTAAGTAAATTCCCAAGCCCTAATCTAAAAGAAATCTTTGCTTTCTCTGCTCCTGGAACAGACAGCACCAATATTGAAACTACTCTTGGGAACAGACAACTTAAAACAGAATTATCCATAAATGAAGATGCTAATGACATTAGCCTTTTTTTTTTTTCCTCCACTAATATACTAGATTTCAAAACTCAAGTAGGCAATCTAAACATCTAAAGTCAAGTCAAATAGTTATACGCCTTCAGTTCTGTTACTCTCCCACTCACCCCAGCCCATCCCCATGAGCTCCCTGGTCTTATCTTCCTTCTCTTACCACAGACAGAAAAATTGAACAATGGAGAATGGACTGAGATGAACTTGTAAATATTTGTTTCAATCCTGAAGAACTCAACAGTATAATTCACTATATGCCGGCTACATTTTTTTTTTTTTTTTTTTTACAAAGAATCAGCATGCTACCATAAATGTGGAATGTAAGCCTCAAATATGCTTTAATGGACTGATTCCAAAAAAGTCTGAGATTGCCATCTATCAAAAAACTACAGGAAAAAAAGAATTTGTGTAACAAGTTATTTCTGGTATTTCTTTCTTCCTTAATTACCTAAATACATTATATCCAACCAAAGTCCTCTCTCTCTGTACAAGTATGAAATTAAAGTGAAAAAAAACCCCAACATTATCCTTATAAGGAAGAGAAACAGAGTCACAATCTATTAAATCCATCTTGTCTCACACAAACAAATTTACGTATGAAAAAGTTACGTAAACAAATTCACAATTAAGCTGCTTATGATGTAATTTTAAAGGACACAAGCCATCACAAAATTAGTTCAGAAAACTACAGCTTGTGATTGCTAGAAACATTAAATTGAAACATCAGTTGGATCTATTGTGTAAGCTGAGTGTCTAATGATAAATATGTAATTCAATTCCTACTCGAGACTTGCAGACCTGCTCAAAGAGTAGAAGACTCTAGTAAAAGATCTGACACTCCCCCTCCCCCAGTCGCTACAGGTATCTGATGAACAGAGCACTGTGTCCTTACCCAAGCCAGAGAAGAGCCTGAATAATATAACCTAAGAATCTGTTTTCAGTGCAACCTTAAAAAAAACCCCAAACAACCAAACCAGTTGGTGAACAGTCTTCACCAGTACACTGAAATTAGTATCTCCTATTTCTGCAGAAAAAAATCCAAGGTCCCTAACCTGCAAAAACAGTCATGCCAGTAGCCTGAACGCTGTCCTCGACCATGGCTCAGAGCAGGCAGTTAAGGAAGAGTATAAAACTAGAACATATTCCTCTAACTTGCTGTTAAATCAGAGATTTAAAGAGAACTTAAATGAGCAGACTATATCTTGACAGTTACGCTTTATAGCCACCATGGAAACTACCCTCCATAAACCTCCCTAATTCCGTTTTAAACTTATTTATACCTTAGTCTTCCTTAATTTCCTCTGGCACTGAGCTCCACAACCCAGCTTCACACTGCCAGGAAGGGCTGTAAAACTTGCTTTTCCCGGGCAGGCAGAAGAAACATTAACTAGCTATTCTCTGATCGCCTTCTCCTCACGCGTCCTGGTGGCAGGGGAGCCAGCTCTGAACTAATCACACCATAAGAGCGAGATCCTCTCCTCCCTCCCTCAAATCTTCTTTCAACCTGTTTAGCCTGTTGTGAACACAGAAGTAAATTCCCTTTTCAAAAGAACTCCCTCTTAGCTCCTAGCACACTCCTGCCAGGAGACTCACAACTGCTCCAACAGCCAACTCTGGTAAGTCATTTTGGTCCGTGAGCCTTTCAGCACCTCTCGCTCTGAGCTGACAGCTCTATCTAGTTACAGCTGTATCTAAATTAGCCATAATAAGTGTGAGCATTGAAACAACCATTCAGAAAAGCCCTCTGACCTGCTAGCCAATTCCTTTATTTTAACGTACGTTTAACCTGCCCAAATCTACCAATTTACACGGAGTGTCAAGAAAGCTGGAGGCTCAGGGACTTGCTCAAAAGTGGTAACAAAACCCCTCAGAGGTGAAGTGCATTTACCCTGACCCCTACCCAAAGATTAAATGGGGGGAAAATAGATTTATGGAGGATGATAAAGTTAAAAACTAAGACAATTTATTTAAATTTGAGAGAGATTGATGCTAACTGAACTTCTTTGCCCAAACCGGTCACCAGTGGAACACATTTGTCTGTATTTCACCAGACTATGTAAAACACTTAGTGTGATGCGGAAGATAGACAGTTTTAATGAAATGCCATTAAGAAGAGAAAAAAGTAAGATTGAATAATAGAAAGCACCATCAGTTAAGCTAAGAAACAGTCCTCTTTCTCACGGCAAGTTACATTATTGAGAACATTTAGAAGCTAAATGATGGGGGGAGGGGGGGAAACCAAAACATTTAAAGAGAGAAATCCACATAGGGAGGGGAAAAAAAAAAAAAAATTTAAACAGACCTCCCAACAGTTTTTTTTTTTCCCACCTGTAGTATCAGTGGTTCTTTAATAAAAGCTGTACAAATCTGACCTCAGCCTGAAACAACCTCTACAGAGTTGCAAATGCTGATGGATGGCTATCATATACTCATGGAGTAGACAGCCCTGTGGAAAAGGGACAATTTGAGATATGAATGAGATTATCTCAAGGTACTGAAAAGCCCCCTTCTCTCTGTTTCTCTCCCTCCACAGGCACTATCTCGCATGAAGGCAACATTCTAGAAGAACAATGAAATCGGTAAAGCAAGAGGGAAACCTCATAAGGATGGATTAAAAAACAACTCCTACACAGAAGCAGAACCAAGGCTGTAAAATTGTTTCCTAACTCTATCTTCCAAAAGAAACATTCAGAGAAAATGCAAATATTTGCTCCCCATACCCTGAAAGTGCCCTGCAATACTACTATCATAAGTTAACACTGTTCCATTTCTACAGACATGTGTTAGGACCTATCACACTAGTATCTAAGCAAATTATATCAAAACTGTTAACTTTTTTTTCTTAGTGTGACTCATGCCAGCTGGACTAGTCTAAATATTATTAAACATCATTAAATATATTATATTTAAGCTTAACTCTTGCCAACAGGGCTAGTTAACAAGAAGAAAAGAAAAAGCAGTATTTTAATAAATCATGTTCAGAGGCTGTGGTGACTGGTGCTACCCAAAGAGCACCAAGGCTTGCATACAGTCTCAGCTATTTTCCACAAAAGGATAGGTATGTCTACCAATCCATCTGGCATCATTTCCACTGCTGTCACTTGGTAAAAGAGTGAAAAGGCAATCCAGGAAGGTCTACGATTTGCTATAAAAATTAAGACTTGCTTAAATGCCTTGATCACTTTCCAAGGGGAGCTTTCACACAAGACTGTCCCTGGAAAGGGACCTGCTTTCTGTACTGCCAGCAGTCTAGCCCTACTTTTATCCTGATATCTCTAAGAGATGTTCAAAATAACGCGTCCTTGTTAGCACAGTGCTGAGGAAGACAGCCATTATGAACAGAGTGATTCTTTTACAGCAGCAAAAACCTGCTGAGAAGTGCTTTTACATATTATGGTATCTACACCATTGCAACACTCAGTATTTTTGTAGATAGTCTACACTTATACCTGTGTCTGTGTACAAACACAGCAAGCTACAATAATTGATGTGGTTTGCTTCGGGTTTTTTTATGAACTAATGATGTTTATAGTCTTAGAAGCTTTTCAACAGCGACAAATAGAGTATTTCAGAAATTGCATGTCAAATCTACCATGCCTCTGGGAGGACAAATCAGCATGTGTTACATCTGCAAGCACAACTGTTAAGTATATTATAATCAACAGGAGGAATGCAAAGTACATCAAAGGGAAAAATAAAACTCATAGTAGATAGTAACCACTTTTTTTTTTTTTTTGAAAAAATAAAGATGCTGAAAATTGCTCGTACTTAAATCACTATTAATTAAAATAAGACTGAGCTACTCCTTCCCCTACTCCCTTTTCCTCTCCCTGCTGTCCCCAAAAGAATGAGAAAAATTGAAATTCTGTGTAATGGAAACTTACACAACCTCCAATGATTTGCATTTAGAGGTGAATTAACATTCCTTTGGTTTACACTATAGTAGAGCTTCAGTTTTAGTAACTGTTTTCTAATGGTAACTAAATTTTCCATACAAAATTTTAGGAAAAAAACTTACTAAATGCACAAAGAAAAAAATTAAGTGCCCCTCCTTGTATATACAGTCTTTTTCAGCAAAGTAACATTTCTCCCTCTACTTAACCAGCCACTTTGTTATCTGCCTCTGTGTATCCAAAGAAGTAGATTTTTTTTTTTTTTTTTTGGAAGTGCCTCCTAACTGAGGCATGAAGTGCAGGAGTTTATTCCTTTCCACAGAAAGGAACAGAACTTTATCTGGATCACCTCTTAGCACTACAGATGCAATACATAGAGCTGGAATGTTCCTGTGTCTTGCTACCTTTGCCCCAGGCTTCCCAAGGTCCCTAAGGTATTATTCAGAGGAACAGGACAAGACAGTTGCATCTGAGTAGAGGCATGAGGATGCAAAAGGACATCAGCTAGCTGATTTCCTCATTCTGGTTTAGCATCTGCGTGGATGGGAACTGCCACGTAACACTAAGTTGTGGATCTCTCAAGTGTCTTTTTTTTTCTTTTTAATTCTCAACTGATTTTTTAAATTTGATTGAGAATCTAAGACACAAACTAATTCCTGTATTCTAAAGGTTAATACAAACATCCAGGAGTCACATTAAGATAACAACAGCAAAAATCAATCCAGTATGATATTGAATACACTAAATTCAGCCTTATCACCAACCACAATTTGTTGTACCAGTTTTCAATTTTGTATAATGAATTGATGCAATCATAATTTCTCATCTCCTAAACCCGTCGAGGAAAAAGAAAATAAACTAAACAATTTAAATAAAACGAGGGTTGATGAAGAAATCCATATTTCACTTACATAAATATATATATATAATAACCTTCTTCTAAGATCCTTCTTGGAAAAAAAAAAAAATACACAAATTTTTTCTTGAAGTATTGCAGGTCTAGAAAATGAGAATTCTCCAGCTTGGGAACAATGCTGGGAAGGATGAAGAGGAACAACAGAGATTAAAAGGAATAACAGACCTAGATCCTATTTGCTATATGGGTACAACATACCAAACCATATTTTGCATGCAGTAAGGTACATACACATTCTGACATAGCTAGTATCTAGTGTAAATTCGTGGTTTAGAAAGTGCCTTTGTGCCATCCTTGAAGTCACTGCATTCAAAAGGATGAAAACAGGAGTGGAAGACCACCTTTAAAATGCCTTTCACGTTTCCTTCTAGTCCAAAATGACAATTACTACACACTTTATAAGCCTGCAGCCAGTTTTAGTAAACTGCTACTTACAGCTCTTGCATGACAGCCAACAGATGAAAGCGGTGAGTGAGAGCTCTCATTCATTGCTGCTAGCAACCCACTGCCTTTCTGATCCCTTTCTTCAGAAACAAAGATTAGGTGGGGGGAAATAAGGTAAAGGGTTATTTTTAAAAGTCCGTATTTTTAAATCGCCATCCTGGAGCTGGCTGAGTTGAGCTCTTATTAGTCGCCTCTCATCTCCCACTTCTGTTTCCATAGAAACCACACCGCAGCATTGCCTGCCTCACTATCCTGAAGTCTTCAGATTCAGTCAATGCCAAACCTGGCCGGGCAAGCAGGCAGAAGATAATGGAAGCACCGCTTCAGTGCTAAGGTCCACACTGCCGACCTCCCATCACGTGAAGACTGTGTATCTAAAACAGAGAAGTCACCTCTACCATACTGCACAGACTGGGGCAAAAGGATGGTCCAAACCCCAGCTGCTTCCCGCTTCTCCATCGTGCCCAGACAAATGCATGCGTGGACCGGAATGAAGGACACACCTCAGTCCTCATAAAATGAAATCCACAAAGGTTGGAAAATCAGTTAAATGTAGGAATATAGACCTACATATCAGCACAGGGAAAGTCAGCCAGCTGCTAAGCAGGGGAACTCTCCAATCCCTGCTCTCCTTTCCCAGTTCCTAGAAAAGTGTAGTGGACAGTGACAGGAAAGGGATTTAAATTAAAAAAAAAATGACCGGTTTGAATACTCAGAGGTCGATTGTAACACTTGCATTGTGGAAAAACACACTTGGAAAGCCTTTTGTCCATGGCATTTTTCTACTTTAATTAGTTATCTAGGAATAATGCTCCTCCTAGTGTCAATCACTTGTTTTATAGAAAGAAGGTACTAGCAATTAATTAGTATTTATTTATTTAAATGGTCTGCAAATTAATAATCAACTACAGTTTATTTTTTTTCCACTGCTGCAACTTCTCCATCACCTTTATGCTAACTGTAATATACCGTAAAAAGTGACATTTTGAGATGACAACTATGAGTCACCAGGTGACCAAAACTGACTAACCAAATGCAAGAGAAGGTACTACTCACTACAGACTGCCCAAAGGGACTATTAACAAGCCCAAAATGGTGAATTCTTCCGATTGCAAGGAGCAGGCATGTTCAGTGAGACAGTCTCTCAGTATGGCTTCCCAGTTAATCTCATTTCAGTTTGGGTAAACTGCTCTTAAAATAAATCTCACCTTCTCTCAGGCACACTCTTATAGGGAGAAGTGGGCTATGGAAACAAAAACACGATAAAGCCTGCTACCAACTTGCTAACAAGAAGGGTGCCTACAGGAAACACTCAACACTGAGTACAAGATGGCTAAATCTATCCTCTGGAAATCCAGAGAAAGGAATGACTATCCTTACATATCTGGGAAGTGCTGCAATAACACCTGAACATGTTTCCTACTCTTTGTACCTACTAGACCCTGCAGACAGTTTCTGTTCAAGACATGTTCCCAGTGTGTGCCAAATTCCCTGACACATCCAGAAGCAATAGAATGTATTTATTTATTTTTTCCAATGTATTAAAGCCTCAACCTCTATACAAAACGTATACTTACTGAAAAAGCAAACCATGCATTACACAAGAGATTTGGAGTTTTGGTGGATGGCCCTTGGTCTAGAGGTTACACAATAAACACAATTAACATGAATATATATGAATATACACCCACAATGCATAAGTTATAGATATTCATTATCAATTACTTTTAATAAAATGCTAAAGCAAACTGACAATCTAAATATGTACCATGGTGGAAAAATGCATATGTATAACTGGCTTTTATTATAGCTAGAGCTGTGAAGGATTACTGGATATAAAGATTATAGAAGGACAAATCTTAGTTTTGAAGTGAGTTTCATGGACGTGGAAGCTGATGAACTGAAAGAAAAAAATGACAGTTTTGTGCAAGAACAGTTTTGAACCAATATGCTGAATGCAGATAGCAGTTATCACAAGTCACTTCTCAGGAAGACTGTTATTTTCTTCAGTATCAGTACACTTTTATTTATGTTGGCAAAATTTTGTGTCCAAACCACTTAATAGTTCCTCCTTCCAGAAAGGAATTCTCTAAAAACATGGAATTCAACTTACTAATAAATAATTTGTTTTCCAGTACAACTTTTCAAAGGTATAATTTATGGGGTAATAAGACTCAGTATTATGGATTTCTTCTTTTAATGTCTGTTGCATTCCACTGAATGTTAAGTGTGAATTTGGGTTCTCATCATAGAAAGAAGAGCACAGTCTGCTCAAATCAACGTTCCTGGTACAGGACCGTACAACTCCCGTCTGGGTCAATGCAACAACCCTATCGAGACATGGTGAGCTGATAGTTTCATTTGACACAGAAACTTACAGTGCCCCAATCACATTCACTCTCTTTCCATTTGCCACATTTCATCAGTGACAGAAACCAAGGTTAGCACAAGGATTAAATGGCAAAATGAAGGCTGGTTCAGTTTCCAACTACGAGTTCATTTTTCAAACCTACGGTTTCCAGCTGATGGCCAAGAAAATGTCTTGGGGGCCTCAGTTCTCTGTTCCCAGATGCAAAGGCTGTGTCACAATAACAGGAATTAAGATTTTTAAGAAGGTAAGATATTAAACAGTAATGAAAATAACACTGCTACACAAGTTATTTAGAGAGATCACGTTGATGCCTAAATAGTATAGTTAATGTAGAAAAATTTGAAAATTTAATACCAAGAGCTGAGAATAACACTACACAAATGGATTTATTCAGATTCAAGTCAATGCCATCAGCAATGAACACACTGTCACCATTTCCTGGTGCCTCAGGCCCAGAGGAAGATGACAGCTGTTACTGAAGATAAAGATGATTTTGCAGAAGTGCTTGAGGAATTACCAGCAAGAAATGAAAGCAAACTTCTACTTCTTTAAAGGAGAGGGCTGGAACCCATGTAATCAATAACAGCGAACTAAATAAAAGCAAAAGAAGCTAAAGGAAATACCTTGAAGAGCCAGAGAAACACCCACAGAGGTAAGAGACACCTCTGGAAAATGTAACCTGTCAATTTTAGTAGTGTGCTTGCAATTTAATCACAGGATGGCACACTGAGAGCATTGAGAATTGAACCTGGAATTCAAGGACATCTCCATTCTCATTCAGGTTTAAGGGAAAAAAAAAAAAATCTTTGTCAAGGAGACTGAGCTACAGACTGATCCAAGTGGGTTTTTTTTTTTTCTCCAAGAAATAACACCACCAGACTGACACAGGAAACACCGTATCACATCCCTTTCAAGATGCACATTCAGAGAAGAAAAGCATCCTAATCACGACTCCATTTGACACTCGAAATCACCAAGGCAGGTGGGCTTTTGCTCCAGAAAGCGCAGAAGCATGAGGGATGATGTGGTGTGCCAGAGCTGCTTTTCCATAACCACTGGATTACCTCCTGCTAGTGCCCCACAGCTACCCCTACCAAAAAGGCTGACCTGCCCTCTCCAGCCTGGTGCTGTGCTGCAGCTGCCTCTCTGCTGCTGATGCTGGGGCCGTCATGCAGTCAGCTGGACTAGGTGATTGATCTGTCTGAAAACTAACCCTACCAGGAAAAGAAAACAAAGATTTCAGTTGATCAGCAAGCTTTAGCAGCCATTTCTACAACAAAAAGGAGGCAGGACCAGCTCTGCAGTGGTACTGCTGGCTCCAGTCAGCCAGCTGTTTCAAAGGCTCTTGCTTGCTCCTTCACACACACAGCCACGAAGCAGGTGACCCTGCGTCAGGTAATTCCCCAGAACCATCTGCCAATGAACCCTTTAGAGAGGTATTTCATTTAGCAGGGGGCAACTTAGCCCGCCATTCAAGCAGAGCCAAATTTTGGGGCAGCTGCCCCAAAAGGTCTCCAGCTAAAGAGATGGGAACTACTTCCTTGCATTTTTCAGAGAGAACAATACATCACCCCATATTTGTGGCCTGAAAATATTTGATATAATTGGTCAATAGTATCATCGGAATGATTGAGGATGATGAAATTGATAGAGAGAGACAAAGCGAACTGCTCTCACTCAGCCAGACTCTGGCAGAATCTATTGATTTATGGCAAACAAAACAATATGGGAAACAATATTCAGACAACCTTGAGGGTTTATTCTGATTGCCACTTTATTTCAACAGAATGGATGCTATTCAAAGCTGTAATTCTCACAAACTGTAAATTGACCATACACACGCAATATATATAAACACAGATTCATTGTAAAGATTATGAGGGATTATTAGAGGTTGCAAAATATCAAATAAATAGGGGAGGTACCAAGATGGTGGATGATGAATGACTTCAGAATTAGACCTCTTGATGCTGTGTTTAATTAAACTAACTTTTTCCTTTTTTTTATTGGACCCCTATCTCATTAAGTGTACAGAAAGACTGATAGTGAATAAGAGATTATTTCACCCAAAATTACCCTGTTTTCAGGCATCCTTAGCCTGCAAAGTCATACACAGACAATAGTAAAGGTGGGAAAGATGTCCATTGGAGAAGAGGGATGACATACTGATGATACCTGGGTCAACCATCAGATGGTAAAAGGGTTTCTGCTATTACCATTCAGCATCAAACTTAAAAGTCCTCTTCTGCAAGTAAAATAAAAAAAACCCCTGCGACACCCAGACCTAGCTTCCACTCTCCATGAGACTCTAGTCAGTGAGACATCTCAAGAGAGAGACAAGAACATAAAGTCCCGTGGACAGCCAGACACTGAAGTATGGCAAATTACACCAGGAAATTAAGAACAAGAATAAATTCATAACCTGAGACCAATTAGGTGAATTGGTGCATGCATGCATGCCTGATGACACAGTGACAGTGATGGAGACAAATACATGGTGTTCACACGTGAAAGTGTATAGCCCCCATCCTGTGCTCAGGTGGGTGACTCAGTTGTTCCAGGTGAAGGGAAGAGAGGCCAAGGGCTTTTTCCCCAGTGAACCACTGACACCTCGCTTACCGCTTGTGGCCAGGGGCAAAAGCAAGCTGGGTAAGCCAGACCTCATCTGGGAGCTAGCTCTTTTGATGTCCCTGACATGCGATCTGTGCCAAAGCTGCCAGAAAATTCAAAGACAAAAAAGAGTCTTTAGCTTATAGTTGCTCCACACTGTTTTACCTACGTATGACCTACGGTGTAACCTGGTATGGTGTAAAAAAGCCTTAGTCAAAACCATGTACCTTCCAGAAATTTATTCATGCACATCTTGGCTTCATCCAAAATTCAAACAGTCATGAGAATTGGTTTTACATGTCACAGCTTGCTCACAGTGGGTACATGCGAAAGAACATGCATACATCTCATGAAAAATAGGGGGGAGAGAAAAAATATCACCAAGATTATAGCTATGCACCAATTTATACATTATATTATGATCTATTCTTCTACTTCTCTTCCAAAAGAAAATATTAGTTAATATTGTTGAAGGAGTCCACAGTTGATATATCCAAAATAGGTACACGTTATCACCGAGATTACCTGCAAAATCATGCATTTTAAAGAGCAAAACTACAGTTTTCTCCACTGTTACACCTTTATTTCAAAACCTGGACTACAAATTAGCCGATAAGACAGCTGTTGACAAGAAAGAATAATGACTAACTTTATTCACAGATTACCATTGGTTAAAATAAGTTTATAAATATTTCCTATTGTCCTGCAATAATTTGTGGTTTGATGGGTCTTGCTTATATTAGGTTTCATAAATAGAAAGTCTGCTACAGAGATTAAAACTGCAATACCAGTAAAGGAAACTTGTTTCATAAGCTGTAGTGAGTGCTAAAAAATGAAATCATGGGGGTTTTCCCCCCTCTCACTTTTGAACTTTGCTAAGGTGGTGGTGACATTTTTGCCAATTAATCAACACTCTTCTAGTATGCACTACTGAAATACAAAGACATTATGTCAGTATTTTCTTCTTTAAATGGAATTCTGGAGACCTGAAGAAAGTATTTTGATTATTGTAATTGTATTTTAGAAGACCAAAATGTAAAAAGAACAAGAATAAGGACATACCGCGTGTCCTGATCCTACAGATGCGTACTCCAAAGGCAATTTCCGCCTGTGTATGCAGAAACCAGTTAACTTAAATAAAAGGTCTGATAAAGACCAAAGATATACACACCCTTCAACACAACTACCTTAATTGTTGTGCTATTAAAACTTTAAAATTAAAATTTTTCATAAGATTAAAGAACGGGCTGGTTTTTTCTTACATTTGTAGAAACAAATAGTGAATACTGAAATACCATCGTAGTCAGAATAAATTTCTTCTGATTAATATTTTCACTGTTTTTCTAAGACATTTCTCTTTCAAAACCATTTTAGAAACCAAGGTGTTTTTCCTTGCTAATCCTTAAATTAAAAAAATAATAATCCAAAAGACCTACTTCCAAGTGCACAGGACTGGTTTAACAGTTTCTTATTGCATAAAGCAGCCAGTATATAAACATTGGACTATTACAAAACACCTTTGCAAGATGAACATGCAGGTTAGCTCTGTAACTAGCATCCAAGACCATTTTTAGCAATAGCTAGTAATAACTGTTACTCTTAAAAGCCCTGAAGCAGTAGCACTATTGTGAACCAACCCCAAGGAACTGCCTCTGCAAATTCTGCTATCAATCTGACACTGAAAAGCAGCTCAGTAGTCCAAGTAACCTTTGTAAATTCCATCTCTTTGAGAATATATTCCAGTAGCAATTATCATCTACAGAGTATACTGGGAAAATCTGTCACTGCTGTAGATTCAAATTCTAAAAATTCACCTCAGGAAGACTAAAAATTGGCTCAATGGGCTCAATTAAAATCCTAAGGCTCACTGTAGCCTATTACTGAACATAAGTTATGAAAAAAATCAGTCTTCAGGAAATATTACTTTTATTTCTGGTATACTCGCTTAAAATACACACAATTGAAGAATTACTTTGGCTCCACATGTGCTTAGCTATACTTTATTACAGCAAGCTATTCCGTACATTTTTAAAAAGCAAGTTTGGGGGTTTTTTCAGCAATACATTTATAATACTGTCAAGTACTAAGATCAACAATTGATCTGACTTTCGCTGTATGGACTAGTAAATCTATGGTAGCCAATTTTTAGAAGCCATATTAACATCCAGCTCAATACAGTTTTATTTATTTATTACTACTCTATCTTTAAAAAAACAAACAAAAAAACCCACCCAAAAACCAACACACCAAACAAACCAGCTTCTGATTTTGCTTCTGCTGTTGTGTATTCAGTATTACATTTGCTTGGTGTATGTACAACCTGAATGACTACCAGCAATTTTAATGCAATAAAATTATTACTGCTCATCTTATAAAAACCACTTTATATTCTCAATTACCTCTTAGAACAGCTCCTACTGAAAGAAAATCTAATAGATGGGAAAGACCAAGCACCATTAAGAACCACACAAGTAGTACACATCTGATAGTAACAAATACCTGATATTACTTGAATACAAGGAACTTGCCTAAGAATCTGGGAATTTCCTACAGCCAAGCCACAGTTTATTTGACTGCAAATACTTTCACAGTTAGTAATAACCAAGTGGCAGGCAAACAGCATAACAAATTGTATTCCTGACTTTTTAGTATGTATGCAGAATAAATAAATTCATAATTGATCAATTATATATTCAAGCGGGGAAGCACAACGCTAGCCTTTCATTGTCAGTTGACATACAGTCTCATCACCAGAGAGCACAAATGAAATGCTAATGGCAGAGAAGATGAATGCCAATTTCCTTCACTTCGCTCCAAGTTTCAGTGGCTCTCTACAATAAAAGATAGCTGTTTGTGGAGACTGGCTTGTTCCATACCATTAACCCAGAACAAAACATATTTTTAGTGGGACAGCAGTGTTTACTTGTAAGAACTGATGAATTGTACACCCCCATTTATCACTTGTAGACAAAGACATTCAGGCACAATTTTGGACATAAATCAAGGTACATGCTCCTAAATAAAAAAGGGATTGCTTAAGTCCCTAAAACTGCATAGATTGAGGTCAGATTGGCCATAGCAACCAAGAATGGTACTTAGGCCTCCAGTAAGACTTAGCAACCAATAAATGAGCTCAGATCTCTTTTCATCTCCACTGGTGTGAAAGCCAAAATTAAAAAGATTAGATCACGCTGCACCCATCACAATAGACTTCACAGTGAAAAAGTCATTTCTAGCCTTTGATTCACATCAAATAAATAACATTCATCTCTTCCATAATGAACAACTTTCAAAGTAAATTGAATCTCCATAGTGCTGCTTTCCCTTGCTGCACCGTATTTACATAACAATATATCACAGGAAGCTCAGAGTGGGTCTTGCAAATGGAAGATTGAGTATAACGCGTCTTTAGCGCTGATTAGAATATATGCAGCTTTACAATGCTTACCACTGAAACATAATGCACTGTAGTTTATAATAAATACTAAAAAATGCCTTAAATCTTGTGGTATGAAACTTTGTCATTATTACAATACCGAAATTTCACAGTAAACAGCTCCCTCCCCCTTTCCTTTCCAGTCCTTCCATTTGAGAATACTCAGCAAATTCTCCTTTCCAGGAGCACTGATGACACTATCTGTCTAGAGTTTCCAGGAAAAAGGACAGGACATTATTTCATATTTACTGCCTCTTTTTCCACACTGTTATCACTCTCTTTTATATATATTTTCAAGTACTTCAACAATTCTTTATAACATTCCAAACACATCGGTAACCTATTACTCCAGTCTCACACAAGGCATTAGGTATTGCTGTTTTCCACTCCCTAGAGCAGTAGTTATTTGTAAATAGGTGAAGCTGATCACAGCTGCAGGAATCTAACACAGATCTAACACATGAGTCCAGAAAACACATCCAGCAAATGTTTGATTGCATTGTCACTGTTTGCCCTGTATTTCACAATTTGTCATTATTAAAAACGGATATTCATTCCTTTCTTACTGCAGGTTGCATAGACTGACATTTAAAGGAAAGTGTTCAAAAGCAATACACTGAGACAAAAATTCTACACCTAATTAAAAATATGCTGAAATAATTTCAGCCCTCTGCAGCAACAACTCATGTAGATTGTACTATTTGAACTCAGCAGGGAACCTCATTAATTTTTAAAACTCTCTGACCCTGCTGCAGTTAAGGGTGTAAAAATAATTACAAATTAGGGTTGAGGGAGCACTGTTTTAATATTGCATGTGTTGTCAGCTACACGACGTTTTATCGGATACAGATATTTATTATAGCTAAGCCTAATTTTAACGTGGCCAAAATGAAGCTTCATTGCTAATTTTAAAAATGCAAACATTAGAAATGTTGTATTTTTAAGAATATAACTATAGTAGCCACCACTTCCCCAGAAAAACCCTGCCTGCTTTCTGCAATCGTTCTCATAACACAAAGCATGGCAATTACAGGTTTAAAAGCTAGTAACAGCCTGGATACGGCAGTAAACTAAAATATTTCTGTAACAAGGCGCGTTTGCAACCTAACAATTTCTAACTTATTTAGACGGCTATAAAATACTTGGCTGAGGATATAAATATTCTCTCTTACCTAAAACTTGTCAGAAGAAAGATCCTTCTCCATTGTTGTCACCTCCAGTGCCCCCTCTTGCCACCATGGAGATTGGTTCTGCTATGTTTATTGCGCTGTGCCTCAGTTACAGCCGTGACACTAATCTGCCCGCGCAGACCAGCGAAGGGCTGTGTGCGAGTGTGCGTGCGTGTGCGAGGAGAGAGCCCGCTGACTTCAGGACTGGGAACCTAAACCTCAGGCCAAGTCAAGGCTGAATGAAAATGATCAAAGCTCTGTCCCTCATCAACAGAGTAGACAAGATTTCTCTCCCCCCCTCCTCTTCCTCCCCCCAATGAGAAGTAGGGCTGTCATTAGGGATTCCCACTAAAAAGCCTCTAACAGAGGCAGACCTTCTCCAGATTGCTAGTGCCTGCCCAGCAGTCCGTGCAGAATACAGGTAGCTATTGTTCCTGAGACAGATATGTAGCCAGCCACTCAGACTCTGACAGATCTCAACAAACCAGTGAGCCTGCCTTCAGTTTAACTCTTTATTTACTAGCGCTTTACTTTGTAAAAAGATCTCCTTTTGCTCTGGAGAGGGAGGGGCCGGGGGGGGGGAATAATTAAAAAAAAAAAAAAAAAAAAAGAAAAACCAGTAAATTGTTCTGGTTTTGTTAAGAAAAATGTTTCAGGTTTCACATATTATGCAAATTTAGGAATACTGATTTTAATTTTGAAATCTCATCTAGTGTAGTGTTGGACAACACTGCAATAGCACCCTTCAGGAGTAAAACAGGATTCCAGTTCTCTAAGCTAAATAATTCTTGTTCTGCCTTCCTCTGAATTCTCATAATTCATGGGGAAATAAATCAGTTTGAATAGATACCATGCATCTTTGCTCGAATATTCTAGTTATTAAGAAACAGAGCAATTTAGTGCAAATGCTTCAGCAGTTTTTCCACCAGAAACTCATTTTCAGTGTTGACTGGAAATGAAGTTAGTGTCTCTGACAGAAAACTGTGCGAGAGCCTGTAGGTAGTTAGCAAGTTGGGTGGCATAAGAAGCAGCAAATAGTCTTACAGCAGTTTTATATTTTGATAAGGAGATTTTACTTGCACAAAAAGGGTGGTTTTTATTTTATATGACATGGAACTTAAGAATTTATTCACAAAGACACAGCCAATGAAGCTGTTAGAGAAAAATATCCTGACATTTACGCTGTGTTTGACTTTTAAGAAATAATGCGTTATTATATGAAAAGCTAATGATTCTGCATTCTGTATAAATATTGTATAAGTTCAGCCCAGGTCTAGACTTCAGCTTTAAAATACTTTTCTCCCTTCTGTTTAAGGCAGTCTTAACTTCATTCCAAGCAGGTAGCAGTCGGATGAATACACGCCTGGGTATACTTGCCTTAGAGTGGGTGCATTGGATTGTTTGAAGGCAATTTTAAGGTGTAAAGGTTAAAGATTACATGAAAACTTTTCACACAGCAATAAAACCACATTTATAAGATGCAGGGTTTTTTAAAAAAATATTACACAAGTGCAAATTAGAGAAATGACGTCAAAACCAGTATTTGAACCTGGCAGAACCTATCAACTCACAGAAACCTCCCTACCCATCACGTAAATAATCATTTTATCAGCATGTTTAACCGCATGTTAAAAAAATGCTTGTGATGTATTTTGAAAGTTGCCAATGGTCACTTTACAGTGTTTCAAAGCAGTATTTTCTGCATGTTTGAGAATTCAATTACACTCTTATAAAAAAAAAAATGCCAGGCATCCAGTGCCTTTCAAAATTCTTCCAGTACAGCGAGGAAACAAGCAGATAAACAGGAAAGCAAATCAGTGTTATTCAGTGTAACATACCCTGCGTGGCAGAATACCTCTAGACTGCCCAATGCGTTTTAAAGAAAACAGGACTCTGCATTCACAAACCCTGTTGCTGTTTAATTCCAGAGTACCTCGTTCATGTCAATTGGAATATCAGTCCTTAAGGTCAGAGACGTCCATTGAACTGCACTTTTTATCACCAGCTTATGTAAATGCCTGGCATTATGTAGGAAAAAAATTAATCTTTCAATTACAAATATATTTACAAATTAATAGCATTCCTATATAAAAAGATCAGTTTATTTATTATAAACTCTGCACCTGTTTCCCTTCTGTTCTGAGCAAACTGCTAACAAACTCTTGCTCCTAAATGGAATTAAAAATTGCTGGGGAAATATATGCCAGGCAGATCCTCTGCTGCTAGTGTAGAGTATGGAGGAGCTGTGCGAGCCCCTCGCAGGTGAGAATGTGGCCATGAAGCTGTAACACCAAAGGGCTGTGGAGTACATGTTACTGCCCAGAAATGCCTACCCTACCTAACACGCATATACCACTGCAAAATGGAGACCACCGATACTGTGCTGTGGAAAGGGCGGCCTGAAGCCCTGCCAAGCACCACGTGACAAGCTCCTGAGCACAGTCGTATTTGATTTCGGCCTCTGGTTAGGCCTCAGTCAATGCAATACCCTGGGATGTTTCACCCTGAACCGAGTCTCCTACACGTCTTCCAGCACTGAGTTACCCTGATACGCGCTCGTCGGCCGCTGGACTGGTATCTATACGAACGTGCACGCCATTCAAAAACAACATAGCGTTAAATAACACAAGTTTATGGCAGATGAAATGGAAAACATTCTGCAGTGAGCTCATATCAGAGCTGGACACCTCAGGGGAAGACTGAGAAGTCAGCGCTTGATATGAAGGCGTGACGGCCCACTCAGAAACCCTCACAGCTTTTGCTGGAGCAATCCCCAGGCTGCGTCCGTGAGGGAAACAACATTCTTCAGGTTTCGAGACATGAGTGAAGTATTCTGTCCAAAGACATTCTGTACCTTCTGGAAGTCACTTCTGAGTAGGAAGATGGCCACTCTTCCCAGCCAAGTCTACCCCAAAGTCACTGGTAACAGATGCCTTGCTATAACGTACAATTTCTGAGGTTTATGTAAAGGCTGATGTTTGTTCATGCTGACTGGCTTTTTTTTTTTTTTTAACAACAAAATCCACAGAAGTACAGAAGTGGGAAGAAAACGGGACGAGAAAGCAAGGCTTTTTTGGTCCCCCCCCCCCCTTTTTTTTTTTAAAATTGTACCACTCATCTAATAAAAGCAGGCATTATGGGCACCACATCGAATAACTAGTCTCATGTACCACAGGGTATTTGAACAGTGTGAATTGATTTCCCAAAAGGAAAGCATAAAGAAAGCCAGGTATGTCCTTTATAACAATCCTGCGTCTGAGAGATGTGCTTGAGAACAGACTGCTGGAGTCGTTTCTTTCAGCTAACCCACACAACCCCACTTTGGTGAACAAAGCCACATACCGATACCGCATATCCATTTTCCTTTGGAGATTCCATTTTAATGATTCTTTAGTAAATACCTTTGCATTTAGAAATTATTCATACCAGATATAAAAAAAGCACAACGTTTCAGTTACTGCGTTATAGAGGTGAAATACACATACTGTATTCAACTTTGCAACCTCAATTAACCTTTTGCCTCAGTTTGTGGACAAAACTACCTGTAAAAAGTGAGCTCTCCCTGTGATCAACATCAGTTTTACAACCTCACATTGTTTGTGGCTAGTTCCTTGTATAAAAGGACATAACATGAGACCTTTATGAGCTGCAATTTAAATTTAAATCACTGTTTATCTTCATTTCCTTAATATACAGGAAAGTATTGTAAAAGTACTTTAAAACATCAAATGAGAAAGCACTTCTTAAAAAATAAAAACCAAACAAAACCAAAATATATTTATTTAAAATGTGCTAGCTTTACTTTATTTATCTCAGAAAATACTGACATAAGATAGGAAACAAAGATATAAAAATATTTAGACTGGAGCCAGTGCTTGTTTAGCTTAGGATGTAGGCAAGTACAGCACGTAGTTTAGAACTTTTGACTAACGTATGCTCAACTATGTTTGTACACTAATATAAAACAACCAGGAATTACAGTTGATAAAGTATCCTTAGCCTACCCAAAATTTGATATATATATTATTAATGAAATAGCTTTTCTTTAAAATGCTGTGCTAAAGAGCACAACTTTTTTTTCCCCCTCAACTCTCCCACAGAAACATAATTAGAGTATTGCATTCTCCACTAGATGCTTTGTGAAAGCAAATGTCAGGGATTACGACTCAGCAAGATAATTACAAACATTCTACATAATAACACAGGAAACCAGCATCAGAGGTACATTTCACCAGTTCATGTTCCTCTTACAGATTATACTTTTGATATGTGATCTGTTGGGAAAAATGAACAGTTGACAGATCTTTTTTTTTTTCCTCCCCCAATTACTTTAGAGCTAACATCAGTACACCAAATTACTATTCAAATAAATGCTTTTCTTTTTGTAAGGTTTCAGATTCTAAATCCCAAATACGTACTTTACAAAACCTCCCTCCATTCAACACTGAGCCCAAATACTTACCTAGCTGACTGGTAGTACATGAATTACAGCAAACAGGGCATATTCACACATTGTTTAGTAAATTAAACCATCTCTTTTCAAAAAGTGTATAAATCAATCTTGTACCCAGTTCAATATCAAGACAAGAGACAAACAGAATAACCAGAAAAAGATATTTCCTCATAAAAAAACCCAAACCAGAAAAACACTCACAAAAACTCCCCAAACCCCCAAAACACCACTCCCCACCACCCAAATGTGATGAACACGAATAGAATTTTTCACCCTGGTTACTTAATCTCAGAGGTTTATGAAATCAGACTATATTACAGATATTCCTGTTTGATAATTCACTTGTTGGCAGAAATCTATATTTGTCAATTGTTTTCATCAGCTTAGATGTATTTGCACCTACCGCTTTAGGCACTGATCCACGGGAATTGCTGGTTTCGGAAGGCCATAAGTAAAGCAGCTGGATGGCGAAAAGCCAGTCAGGACTGCCACTGTAGCTTCAACCTGCCATGCATCGTTTTCTTCCTTAGAATCTTTTGATAAAAGTCAGAATACAACATGATTTATTAACGTAGCAAAGTCATTACAATTCAGAGCTAAAAATGTTATTGGACTTCCCTCCAGCTAGTGCTGTTTAAGTAAGCCTTTAAAAAGCAATTTAATTCCATTCCACAAAGTCAAATTTTCTCCACAGATAATTGGTTTTCATTATATGTATAAAAAGCTGCAATGAAGCCAATATGTCAAACTATATCTTTTTTAGGATTTATATTTATTACTGCAAGACTGACCAGCTTTTACAAGAACTGCATTGTCTCTGGTTTGCTACTGTTAATAACAAGCACACACTATAGTAGCATTCACCAATGTACCATTACATTTGAATATAATCAAGAATTCTTCTGGCCTCTCACTTTTATGGCCAAATAATTTCAAGCTTTTATCTGTCATAGATTAAACCTTCATATATAAACTTGTTCAATAAGAGTTAAAACAGTCACACTGTTATGAGAGCTTGAAACACTGAGTTGGAAAGTACTTTCTGGGGTGGGTCATTATCAGTATATTTTAAAACTGCTGTACAAAAACACATATTAAAGCCTGTTAGTGTGTGTATATATATAAAATATACAATACTATGTATTACCATTGAGCACGTTTATATACAAAGAGCCTAGGAACAACAGTGCTCTTTTGAGTGCCTTGAAACAGCAAACTTGCAAAGCTTATACGCCAATTACAGCAGAGCAACAAAGCAAACAAATCCAAAAGCTATCAAAGTTGGAAATGCAAAAATAGGCATTGCATTTTTTCATAATTAAAAACCAACAAAAAACTCCAAGCTTATTCAAGCCCTAATCCTGTTTATATCAGACACATATAATTATAAAATATTCTTAAAGCTAAAGCAACCAAACACAATAAAAATACTTACCAGATACCTCACCTTGCTTAGAATACATCTTTTTCTTTTTTAAAAAAGAAGACAATGAGACTGAAATTTAAAAGCTGTGTTACTGTCCTCCTGTTCCTGCAGCTCTTCAGTTGTAGGTACGGAGGAGCTTGGCTGGTATTGTTTTGAGATAAAGAGAGTGGCCTGTGTGAGCCAAGATATTCTGTACTGTCTGAGGATCTCTGCAGTGCTCTTAAACTCCTCCACCGAGACAGGTATTTGTCGCTGTCTGTTGTCCAAACAGGTTCATTAGAGCTCTTACAGTCACCTTCATTTTTCAGTCGTGGAGGCCCTATGTACTGAGAGGAGAGAGGTTTCTTTCTCTCAGTATTTATTTGCTTTCGGATTGGAGGAAGAGGCTCAGAGATTTTCAATTTGAGATCAAAGCCAGGCGCATGCAATGGGACGAAACATAGTTTTCTGAATTGTGCTCAGAATAGCAGTCCCTGAGTTCCCATATTCGGTGTTCCCAACTCCATAAGCTTCACGGGGAAAAAAAGATGGATAGTTATATATATATGCGCACACAGGCGCACACAGACATTCCCCCCCCACAACACACACACACAGACACATTTTAAATATATTAGTTTTCCCCCTTGCAGCACTGCAGTCTCTCTATTGTCGAATAATAACTGTATCTGAAAAGAAAGCACTTAATAAGTCTAAGGTCAGACAGCTTAGACTTGGCATTTGCTGCGATAACAAATCAGAAATGATAGCATCGTACAGATTTATGAATTTTTTGCCCCCGCAGTCACAAACATCAGACGTTTACTTTATAAAGAAAGCTTTTAGATTCTTCCTGCAGTTTCCATAGTGATTTCATTTTTTCCCTTTTATCACAGATTGGCTGAAGTACTGCTACCCTTTGTGCTTTAAAAGGCTTGTGCTACCAACTGTCGATATAAAGGCACTGTAGCTAAAGCACACATGCAACACACTGTCAAAAATAATTGAAATAGATAAATGCTGGCTAAAAAGGGTTTTGGTATTTTCTCTGCTTGTCCTGAAGAACACAGAAGAATAGTATTTCATCTGAATAAAGGTAATTAACTTGAGCCAACCATACTACTGTATCGTTTCCCATAACCTATGATACTTCCATTAGAGCACTCATCACACAAAAAATAATCTCTCCCCAAAAACTTTAATAGAGCTTACATCATGCAAAATGCGTTATGCCCCTTAGATGCAAATGAAAGCACTTTCATTAATGTTTGAGTCTTTCAAAGACAACGCTTATGCCGATGATATTTTTCCTCTAATAAGTTTATTTTTTTAGAGAACATGATGATTTAAGGAACAATTACACCATTTCTGGCAAAGCAAACAATGCTCTCCCTTGCTGGAAAGATAACCACCTTTCAAAGTAAGCCTAAAGGATTAGTTTCTGTTTAACCCCTTGCTAAACAAATGAGATCGTCGTCCTCTCAACAAAACAGAATTCAGCTAAGTAAACACCTTTTTATTCAGTTACCGTGCTTTTAAAAACGTGGTCTTTAGACGGCAGAACAGAAGCACGGTATTTTCCTACCCCTCTTTTCAACCAGCCTAACTGAAAGTGAGTGCTTGGTTAACCCTAGCCAGTTGCTCCAGTCTCATGAGAGTTTCTATTCTTCCAGGTCAGAGACAGTCTGACTTATTAAAAATCCTGAATTCACATCATGTAGTGATAAATATATCGCACAAACCCCGAGAGCTGGAAATTTTCCAGGTGACTATAAAAGTAATAGGATTCCTTGTTTTCATACAAAATTGGCAAAGTTAATGCCAAATTCACAGTGACAAATATTTTAAATATCTGTTTACTGTGTTCTGTAGCTTTTTAAATTTAGGAAAAAGAAAAATCAGGCAACATCCTTCTGAACATATTTACGACAATGAATTATTTCTTTCCAAACAGATTATCTACTATGGAGAACTATCATACTTCCTATTTTATCATCATCTATTTATGAGAGGAACTGTACAACTGACTTTTGCTATTGGGATATTAAAATCAACAGTTAGACGTTCACATCCACTAAACAGGCACTAACTGGGAGTGTAAAGTATGTAAATACTTATAGTCAATAATAAAGTTTATTGGAAGAAAGAGTTTGCAGCATGATGTAAGTGAAGGACTAAATGTAAATTGATTAACAATAGAGATTTAAAATAAAAAGCAGACAGTTATTAAGATTAGATTGATTACTGACATACTCCACAAGTGGTCCCAGCCAAAATCGATATGGACAGATGCAGCAGTTTTGGGAAAGGTGCAGGTACAGCTGCTGCCCTGTGACAAGGGGGTGGGCTAGCTGAGCTCTCAAGGGTCTCCTGTTACCCCTCGGTAAGCAGCCACCAAACTCTCACTTGTAGCAAACCCAGCAGAATCTGGACTTACTCTTTACACCTGTTTTCCACCACAACCATCTCAAGGGTCATTTAATGAGCCAGTTAAGCACTGTAAACAAGTAATCAACATCATCTGACATGGTGATAAATATTGTCTTTGTGCAGATTTTTCATGCACTGGTAAAAAAAAAAAAAAGCAAACAAATTATGTTAAACATTAGTGATTAGAACCCAGACTTTCTGACAGGATTACAACTTTTCACACTCTCTTTTTTAACCATTATAGTTATTTTAAAAGCACGCATGCACACATACCTCAACACAAACCTGAATCACTCTAGGAGAATTTCTATGCAACATGGGGAAAACCTTGTTGTCATTTAAAAACAATTCATGAATAAAAAAAATATGAAAAGGTTTTGTCTAAGAAGAGCAAGGATGAGAAATCTCTCTTTTACAATACAAAAATCATTGAAGCCAGTTTCATCCTACCCAGAAACACTATATCATGTTCTCAAAGGACATTCTTTCCAAACTTTACATCTATAAGATGTGAACAATGGTTCCTGCAAGATTCACAAGGCAAATGACTTCCTGGGGATTGTATAAAACTGTTGAATTTATCCACTGTCTTTCTCTAAGCCAGAGAACCCTCAGGAAATTATTTTTATAGAAGGAAAACACAAACTTAAGTATTTTTGCTAACCGTCAGGGACTAAACAGGGCATTTGAAATGTAGAGTTGACTAGCAGTCTAAGTTAGAGAATTTCATGCTCCTTTACACACAGCTCTGCATGTTCTCCTTGGAGAACACTCTTAAATACAGCAGGAATGTGCTAACTAAGGGAAGTAAATATTTGTTGCTATATGCTTGGAGTTAAATCTCTTTTAGTATAAATGATTCTTCAGTCATGCAGCTGACGGGCATCCAAGACATTCACTCGTTTTCTTCATCAAATAAGAAAAATAGGTCAAGCTCAGAGTGTAACAGTCCTTCCCCCCTGCCCCAGCCCTCCACAGGTAGACCTCACGCAGACATTGTTTGTCTTTTAGCTTAGGCAGAAGAGGCTAATACTTTTAGATCTCACAGTTATTCATTGAAGAATTAAAAAAAAAAAAAAATCTAAAGAGAATTCTCCTTCCTCAACAGTTACTCACCAATGAAACCCTTCTCTTCATCCAGTCTAGGGGGGAAGAGGCAAGGGGAACAGACTAGACAGCCAAAGAAACAGACCACAAAGTTATTGGTTTTCCCATATCACCCTGCAAACTGCCCCACAAAAGAAACAAAAAATATTCTTCCGGTGTCATTCCTGGACACATAGTGAGGGACCATATTCTCCTTTAAAAGACAAAAGAAATATCCTTTGTTTCACTCATCTAGTGTTTTCTTAATTTTTCCTTCTGGGAAGAAAAAAAACCCCAATTGCTACTTTCCCACGTTTTCCAGGTTCCTTTTCCACATCAAGTGTGTTTATTCAAAGACTGAAAACCTGCAACCTACCAGGAGACTTGAACTACAAAGTGTTTTTAAAGTCCTAGTTCAATCAGCCAAGAGCTCTGCAGTCTTAATTCACAGAATCATAGAATATCTCAAGTTGGAAGAGATCCATAAGGATCAGTGAGTCCAACTCCCTGCTTCTCACAGGACTACTTATAACTAAATAATATGACTAAGAGCATTGTCCAGACACTCCAACTCTGATGAGCTTAGTGTTGTGGCCACTTCCCCAGGGAGCCTGTTCCAGTGACCAATCACCCTCTCAGTGAAGAACCTTTTCCTAATTTCCAGTCTGAACTTCCCCTGACACATGTTCATTCCATTTCCTCATGTCCAAAAGAACTCCTGACTTCTTTACCCACCAGTCTAGAAGTCAGTCATCTATTTTCTACCAGCCAGCGCCAAAGTGACTTAGGTAGCATCAGGAATTCCTTAAGTTATCAGTCATTTCCTGAGATAGAACAACCAAACCTCTCCACTGAGATCTTGAAATGCATATTTGGGGAAAAAAAGGCAACCTTTTAGACTGTCTTTAAGATCACAAAGATATTTCTCTTGTACAGTGTCGAATCTAAGAAGTCACTTGCTTCCTAACAAGAAAAGGAATGACCAAAGTACAGAAGTTGCAGCCTGCTGTCAGGCTAGTCACTGGGAGCTAGTTATGAGCACCTAAAGGACAGTTAAACACCCTCTTTATTTGGGCCAGTGTTAGAGAATACAGAAATTGTTTTCTGCTGTGCTTTCAGTGACATCTCAACTTGCTAAAATATGCAGATATAAAACTGTTTGCTGGAAATCTTCCTTAATGAATGAAAGCATCAGATGCATCTAGAAGAGTGCCAGCTCTCAATCAAGGACATAACTGATTGCCTATGCCAGTTCAGTAGGAAATTTGCACACAAATTTTTCCCTTCAAATAGATGGAGAGACATAACTGTGCTACACAGAAAATCCTCAAACATGTTTTATCTATTCATTGTGAAAAGCCTGTTTTCAGACACTGCAAATTTTTGCTAAAAGACAATTAATCTGAATTCCATTACTGCAGTACCTAACAACTGCACCAGGGCATAAGGGCGCCCTCTCATAGGAAATCAGCGACTAATCACTAAAAGATAAATCCTTTCAAAGCCATCTCTATTTGCATGTTACATGGGAGTGTCTTTACACGACTGCTTCTGTACGTGCATCTTCCACAGCTTTGAATGCAACTTCCTGTACTTGCTATAAGACCTGCATTAAAAACAACAGCAGTCAATTGTGGCATCTCAGCAAGTATGCACATATTAAACCCCTGCCTTTATAACACCTAAGCATTTCCTACGGGGGCACCCAGTAATACGATTAATACCTATCATGTTATTTGATCCTCTGCCCTTTTTCATGGCTGAGAAGAATGTTTGAAGGATTAGGGTGAAGGAAGCTGGGTTTTTTTAAATTTTTTTTGTACATATTGGTGCGTATTTACACAGGCAAGGTTAAAAGTGTTCCTACCTATGAAAACGGAGATTTAAGATCATTCCTAGCTCCTGGGAGAATCCCAGAGTCTTGGCACGATCCTCAAGAATCTTCCGTGTCCTACAGAGATGGTTTTTAACACTCCCTAGGAAGTTTACATTGCAGCAAAAGAATGACACTTTCAACCACATCTTCATCTTGGAGCTTTAGAGAACCTTTAGATTGGAAGAATCCATGGGAAGAACTTGCTCAGAATCCCTAACTAAAGTAAGGTTAATTTTAATTACATATCATAACAGCAAGAAGTGGCCTCAGGTTATATTTAGAACAATATTTAGAGAAAAAGGAGAATCACATTCAACACACACACTGAGACATGGCTAACTTTGCAATAGACATAGATAAAGTGACCATACTTTCTGGTGACAAGAAAGCTCCTCCTAGACTCCTCTAAACTTTGCCGAACACATGTCACTCCTTGTTTATATGCTGCATCTTTTAATTCTATTGATGGAATTTTCCAGTAATATCTCTGATCTATTTGCACCAGGTCTGAAACAAGAAGAGAAAAAGAAGAACTGCAATGCTCAGCTTCCAAGGAATGCTGAGAAAAGGATCTCAGACCTACAGTCTTTAATGATCAATACCAATATGATTAAACATGAAAAGGGACAAAGCCAGGCAACCCAAAACCCCAACATTTTACTCTCTGTTTTCCCACCCTAGAAAAATGGAATCAATTTTTATTGTGTAATCTGTTTTTACTTACGGAATATTGAAAGAATGTCAAATATGTGTGATTTTAATTCATGTTCTACCTTTATACTGGAGCCTGAAGAAAATAATATAAGAAAATATCTGAAGAAAAACATTTTACATATGTTAATACAATAACAAGCATATATTCTTCAAAAGGGGAAGACCTGTACAACATTTGCATTTCAAAGAACATGCCATTCAAGAAAACTCTGATTATGTGCAAAGCTCTAGTAGTCTTATACAAGTTGTCTTTTTATTAAGACAAATAAGTGTTTTCAAGAGTTATTTTGTTAAATCCCTTAATAAATTCAGGAGTAGCTTTGTGAAAATCTAAGATAATCAATACTGAACCTTACCCCACAAAGCTGTGAATTAAGATCCAAACTTGATCATTTTAGAATGCAGTAGATCTTTTAAAATAATACTTAGCATTTATTACCCACACTAATTAAGCTTCAACATGCCTGTGAGGCAGGCAAGTAAAACCTCATTTTACAGACAAGAACATTTAGAGTAGACAGAAAGGTTATGTACATTGTCACTGATTAGAAAGAAAAATCTCTGACCCAGACTTGGAATTCTTTGAGCAAATTGTCAGCATACATCCACACTGTCAAGTTCCTCCTTCAACAACTTACACAGTTTGCATTAAACGTAGAACAAGGAAGAGCTAGACAAGTACAGAAATATGAACATATTCTCAAGCCAAAAACCACTCCAGAGAAATAATATTACAAAAAGTAGTCAACAGCATGCCCTGGTTTACTTCTCCTTCCTCAGAGTTCAAGGAAATACAGAGGTGGAAGGAAAATGGGGAGAGACAGATCAGCATAGAGAATGATATAAATGTTGAATCCTGTCCTGATCTAGCCAAGGACTTGAGGACAAGTCCTTCGTATTCGAGTTCTGTGATTACCTGTGGGTCAGGCATGGTAGAGAAGTGCCCGCGGAAGCGATGCTGGATTCTACTGAGCAGAACAACATCCGGCAAGGAACTAGCTTGCTCTTTTCTGAAGCAAAGCAGAAAGCACTTGGTGTTCTCTTGGACAGAAAGGGCGATCTATTTGTGGTGTTTGCTCTCATCTGAAAGAGTGACTTGATTACTGAGTCTTTCTAAACTCAGCTGTATGAAGAGCTGCTCCTGTTGTTAGCTTCATCTGGAGGTACCTTGTCTAGCACACGCACTGCTGCAGAAGCGATGAGCAGGTGAACGTACGACTTTCAGTGACAGATGGCCTCTGAGCTGAAGAATCTGAAACACACTCCATTGTGGCAATTTATGTAACACACCCACAGTGGTGCTGTGTTGGAAAGGAAAGATTTAAATGTTAGTATGACAACTCTAAGTTCTTTTATAAATAACCAGATCTCCACTTGCATGCAAAGTTAAACATAGTAAGATTAGCTAAATTCTCCAACATGTTTTGGAGGCATCATTATGTAGAAGAGTTGCAAAAACTGGTGTTTAACAAAACATGAACAATCATCTCTGATTCTACCTTCAACCACCCCCATCTCCCGTCACCCAAAGCAGTCTTACACTCAGCCTGGCAAAACAGGATGACTAGAATTGGAAACAAACAAACAAATAAAAAAAGCACAAGGTATCTCAGGTCTTACTTGTCCAAGTTGCACAGTGTGTATCTAAGTATGCCAAAACAGTGCCTTGAAAGTTAGGACTGCATTACCTGAGAAGTGCAAAGACCAGACAAGGTCTCGGGGTATTCTTAAAATGAAAGAGACTTAACCTGCCAAGAATCTGTAGACATCCTGTCCTTCATCTCAGCTAAAGTGGTATTTCTTTCAATTTATTCACACATACTTAGGATTTAGAAGCAAGGAAGCATAGTCTGGGTTTTTTTCTAAAGAAAATTGGATCTTTTAATAATCTACACTTTCGTCTGCTAAAGATATGGAAAGACTCATTTATTATGCCGTCTTCATTGAGTTGCTGCCACATTTATTAAATATGTCAGGCAAAGTAAAGAGATGAAATGGCAAATTTTTGCATGGGATAATAAAGCTAAAAGCAGAAATGTAGGCATTTCCATACTGATTTTGATTAAACCAAATCACAGAAAGCAAGCACCATGCTAAAATTTACTTGCCACCTCCTTAGGGCTGCTGTCACTGTCTCTCTTGCCTCCCTCTTACATTTGTCAGGAGAGCAAAATAACCACAGATGAGCTTGTATAAAGGCTATACTGAACCAAGAGAACTTGCAAGTTTACAATTCTTGCATGCTAAAAGACAAATTAACATAATTTAAGACCAAGATAATTTTACTTTTCTCATATACTTCTTTTTTTTTTTTAAGACACCTGCTCAGTCCTTCCACCAAATGAAGACACAAAGAAGGCAGCAGGATACTGAAAACATAATCAAAGTTTTGAGGGAATTTGAAGTGACTGGCCTGCCTAGGCAACATTCATAGAGTTTGTAAAATAAACAGTCATTTGTTCCATAGCTACACAGAGGATGCCCCCTTACTTTGGTCAGGGGTAATACAGAGTAGCAACACACCACTGGAAGGAGTGAAGGAACAACATGACTAGAGTCCACTCCCTGTCTGGGTCATACTAAGACACTATTCCCTTCATCTGAGGAAAATTTCTTTTGGCCTAGACTTGGTGATATTTCAAGGTTGGGATTTGAAATGTGGTTCAAGGGTAGCCAGAATCTGACTCTCAATCTGTTGCTCATGCCTCTGAACCAGTAATGATTCAAAATCTTCTCTCAACATTATTCCAAGAAAGCCTAAATGAGATTACTGCATTTCTGTGCTGATACTTGTATGTTCTGAAGAAGATTAATGCCTCAGCTTTATATTACATTTGCATTCTACATACTCATTCCATGGAAATAATGCATTAAATAGTTAGCATATAATTTGGGTGCATATCAGCAAAGCGTGCATCCTACTTTCAACATTGCCATCGCGCATTAACATTGTTGCGAGACTCTGAAAAGATTAACTATGTAAGTGAAATATACTCATTAGCCTTAAAATGATCATAACAGATCTACACCGTATCTTCAAATTGCTTTTCAAAGCCTGGTTTCTATTTTTATAATCAATTTCCTTTAGTAAACTACATTTGTCATTATGAAAACAAATCATGTAAGTCATACACACATTTTTGTCTCCTTGTGACAGACATTGATTGAGAAAGGAACAACTAGTTTCAACCTCCAGTGAACAGCTGGTATCCTTAGATAAGAAAATCTCTGCACACGGCCAAGCTTCCAATATCATGAAAAAATGATGCAGTAGAAAGAAAAAGACAACAGAAGCCCCAAGTGCTTACATAAGACAACATAATTTATAACCAATATTCATAACATAACTTAATTATCACATTCCTTTTTGTATTCTGTCACTGAAGTGCAACCACAGCTTCTTTTGGCATCATTGCGTTTGTTCCTGCAAAAATAAAATGCATCACAACAAGAAATATCTGACTTTTGGTATGAGAAGACCAGAGGAGAATGGTTGAAACAAACTTATGCAATAATTAAGCTTTGATATACGACAGTCCACCCTTCATGACTCATTCATGAGATCTGCATCTTCTGAAACGTCAGAGCCCAGCTCAATCCCACTACCATTTTAGCACGTAACCCAGGGTAGAACTGGAGTGTCTGACTGTCATTTTAGCATAAATACTGTAAGAGCAACTCAAATATGTTTCTCTGCTTAGAAATCTTATCACTGTATTTAATAGTCCTACTTAAAGACATGCTTTTTATAAAACAATGACTCAGATATCAAATTGGGCAAATACATTAAACAAATAAAGGGCAAATAAAGACTAGAACTCAAATAGAGATACTTATTGTTCAAAGTCACATTCTGGCTGATTCATAAGGATGTCATATAAAAGGCCAAGCATCCAGCTTGCAGTGACCATATGTACGTTTCTTTCAAAATAAATTCATGAGAAAAATATCATTTAGCAATGAAAGGGTAGAAAGTAGGGGATTTCTTTGTGAATAAAAACCTTTTCTGCTTTTTGTAAGGAAAAGAAAAACTGAAGAATGTTCCACGTAATGCATAATCTAGACTAGGCCATCACAGTCCTTTGTAAACAAGGTACTATAATGTCCTTATTGGCTCCCCCCTTGCTCCAGGATGCCAGTTTAAAAGAAATCACCAAATAAGCTGTTGTCCCTTCTATGCAGTGCACCATACTCTTGGCAGGCTAGGCAGGAACAAAAAGCATGCATGGTCCTCCTTCAATTAAGCACTCAGGGCAGACAAAGTGGCCTTCAGCTTCCATAATTAAAGAAGAAAAAAGGCAATTGGCTTTCAGGCCGTAAACTCTTGCTGAAAGAGCAGCTAAGATATGAAAGAAGCAGGAAGAAATAAAGATCCAGATAACAAAGCTTCTAAGTCGAAAGAAAAAAAAAAAGAAGAGAGAGAACAGAAAAAGAGGAACAAAGAAAAAATCATGCATATAGATAACTATCAAGAAGGGCATTTTTAAACTCTTCTTTTGTTTTTTCTTTAACTCCTCGCCTCTTTCCATCAAATTCAATTTATTTTGATTTTTAAGTAAGCATAATCACTTTTCAGAGATTGTAGATTATTTCCTCTTTTAAAGCAAAACTTTAAGCTATTGAGCTACACGCATCAACAATAATAAATCACAGCTCCAATATTTTCAGTCAACAACATTCAGCAATAATTTCAAACATGCTTTTGATTATACTGCATCTCCCCTCATTCTGGAGGTGTTTATACATCAAAGGAAGATGCTGGTGCATAACGGCTGGTTGCAATACTCTTCAGTAAAAGATCATGAGAGTCAGGGTCTGCTTATGGGCTAGGAACAGGGATCTGGGACTTTATGAGTTTGACTATTGATGAATATCTTACCACTAGAACTGTTCGGGAACACCTACACACATAAGGCGGCAGGCAACAAAAGGAAGTTACTACTACTTCTATTACAGAATTAAAAAAAAAAAAAACCCAAAGCACAATCTCCTTTTCTTTGCGTTACTTATGAAATAAGGTGTTGATTCCACATACTGTAAGTTCTAAAAGAACCAGGCTGTTGTACTGACTGGGTGAAAAAAAAAAATCTCTAAACACTTATTAAGTGGCCATGAGGAGATGGAAAGAAGGAGAAGAGAGTAAAGTCATACGGAGTCATAATTGTTCTTTACCTATGCACTAAGCAGAGACCTTTAACCAGAAGCTGTCTGTACAGACTCCCTGTGATGATACACCAGCAGACGCATTTGGTCCAACACTTCATGTGGAAAACACCTAAAGCTCACTGCTGCCACTGTCCTGCACAAAGATTCAAAGGATGGTATCAGACTGAAAAGCCAGCACAAACTTATCCTTCATCTCCTATGCCTGATCCAACCAGAAGCATCTGCTCACACTGTCTGGCAGTCTGTTCTGCAGACCTAGTAAAAATGTACAGCTGAAGAGACAGACTTAATTTCAAATGCATTAAATCATAGCCAGACTGCTACTTGGCATAATGAGAAAGAGCTTGCCCACTCCTTTTCTGTTTACGTATAAAAACGCATTTGTATTGCCTGTCATTAGTTGGGCTGACTGACCTTGAGGGTTTGCGTTCTGTTTTGTTTCTGTTCCTTTTTAATGTGCATGCTAGATAAAAAAAAAAACATACTGCACACTGTGACGCAGAGGAAGACTCGGACAGGATGAGTTCTCTGGTTTGTTAAAATAGTACATCATGGTTGTATTGTCCACGATGGGCGGAATTGCTGTTTCACCCTGCTCCTTTTCAGCATGTGTAAAAAGAAATGATTAATTGCTTTCAGCGAGTGCCATTTATATGTCATTCCCATAATCATTTCAACGTGTGCTCCCTACGGTTTTGCAGTCCTTGGAAGTATTGCATGATTGCTGTGGCACTGCAGCTGGAAGGCTGAGCAAAGCTTCTTCCAGACCATTAACCTTCTGAGGAACAGGAGCACATCGCCTGCGAAGGTCTCCTTCTGCCTGAGACCTAACACCAGCCAGTGCTGCAGAAGTCCTTTTCCTGAGGTGAACACAACGTATGCACAAGTGTTGAAAGCAAAATGACAATAAATGCCAACAAGGACATTTATTGTCATTATTACATAAGACTTATTACATATGGCTTCAGTCTTTAATGTTTAATGATCTTGATGAATGGCTGTGGTTCCAGAAGCCTCTTGTGTGGGGAAAAAAGTTGCACCTCATGAATTAAGAGGGTGCTCACAGCGAAGATCATGTGTGTGTGTATGAGTGCAGGTCATAACCAGGACTATATACATATAGATATATTACACACACATATACCCCTAGTGTTACAGCTCCTCAAGGTACCCACAGCCAACAAAAGAGCATCATACAGCACCTATTTGGGATGACTTGCCTATGTTTACAGAGACCTCCTCTTGCCACACTGAAAAACACTTCAAGAATTCTAAAGCACACCAGCCAAACTAAAGGAAGGTTGTACCTAAAGCGTTTACCATGAAAAGTTGTAGGTAAAGTCTAGGACCCCACACCAGAACAGGTGTCCTCCCATGAGGAGGAAGGAGTGGCAGAAATGACATGTGAAGAACTGACCACAGACTCCATTACCCCTGCTCCAGTGAGGGGGAGGAGGAAGAGGAAAATCAGGAGCACAGCTGAGCCTGGGAGGAAGGAAGGGGTGGGGACAAGTGTTTTTTAAGATCTGGTTTTATCTCTCATTTTCCTACTCTGATTTGATTGGTAAATAATTAAATTGAATTTTCTTCCCCAAGTTGAGTCTGTTTTGCCCGTGACCTGTCCTTGTCTCCACCCACAAGCCTTTCCTTGTATTTTCTCCTCCCCATCCCACCACGGGCCAGAGTGAGCGAGCGAGCAGCTGTGTGCTGCTGAGTTGCCAGCAGGGCCTAATGTACAACAAGTGTTTACCATGAAACCAAGTCGGTTATCAGTAATGCTTTGTACAAGAAAAAAGGAAATGTGCAGCAGTTGCCAAAGATGTGCAATCTGATGTAGGCTGAAAAAGGATTAATGCAAGGGAATGTCAACACAAGGAACTGTAACTTTCTGTCTGCTTCTGACAAAAGAGGTTTCTTCTTACCCTTTACTCTGCACGTGTACAGTGGCAGATTGGGCAAGGCCAACTCTGAAATGAATTTCTAAATTATATTGTATTATCTGTAGAATCGGTTGGTAGAAAGCTGTCTGATGAGAGTTTATAATCCCTGGAGACATGAATTTAAGTGTGAGCCAAAGGTTATTTCCTTGGCTTTAAAGTTTCCCATTGCTAAATTTGAAAGGAGAAAGTTTTGACAACTGAAATGTAGATCTTTGAGAAAAGAAGAAAAAGACAGTGAATAAATACCTCTGAATATAACACTGCAGGGGTCCTCCTCACAGACAGGAAGATACCCAAATAACAGTTCTAGACCTGTTCTTTTCTAATATTTTGTCTGTTTTCTTGCTGAAAAATGTATCCTCTTTAAAAAGGGAAATTCACCATTTTTAACTGTTTTAGGGAATAAAATGCATCACCTTAATAATATTAACCATCCCACCTGATGAACTTGAGGGATAAAAAGAGCCCTGATGGCACATTTTCGAACTGTTTGACTTTCAATTAGCCAATCTTCTTCGACCCTCTGGAACTACTTTGTTGAAATACATCCTCTTCCATAAGCAACATTAATGTTACATCACAGTCTATTTGCTATTCTTTTTCCAGTGGAAACAAAGGAGAAAACAACTTTTCTTCTTTTTTTCCTGCATTGTTCAACAAAAATCAAGAAATACAGGTCTCCTCCTCATTGATTAGCTGCTGTTGGCCTTCACATCCATGAGGGAAGGAGGTAAGGTCTCTCAATTATTCAGTCTTCATATGTTAAACAACACAGCTTCCCAGCTCCTACAGAAAAGAAACGACAAAAGCAAGGTGAAATATTTAGGCTGTTTATTGCAGTTCATGAAGCTTAAGGTAGGAAAGGAAAATTTACTATTTCAGGGAGCAGCAAATGTGCCAAATACTGGATGGGAGGTATTCTTCTGAAATCCAAGCAGAAGTTAGAGTTATGATAAGTCTGCTACAAGACTTGAGAACCTTAAGGTATTCTCACAAGTTGACTGTTCTCCAGATCAGTTTTTCTTTCACCTCTAGTTTCCAGAAGCCCATACAAGACATCCCCTCCCCCCTTTCCCCGGCAGCATTAGTCGCTAAGATCAGAATTGCCATCAGATCTGCAATGCTCAGATCCACAGTTGCTCACTGATGACAGGAAGCCTCACCGTATGCGTTTCAGAAGTTGGTCAATACAGTCAAATGCCCTTGGCACAGATGTCCCCACCTGTGCCAATTCCTCGCATCCTGTTCCCATTCTCACACCATTTCTCAGCAGGGCAGGCAGATACAACCATTAAACTTCACTTACGTAGATATACTCTATTGAGGTAGGTTATGCCAGAGCCCTGAGTGAGGTAGAGACACACCGCAACCTTTCCTCCCACCCGTCCCAGGCTTTAGCTGCTCAAGACTAGCTCCAAAAATGGTGCCTTTTGGCTACCTTGGATCGGCTGCTGGGAAAAGAGCTACAAATTTACGCTCCAGCCTTCGGCCCTTTCCTGCACCATGCTGTAGGTGGACCTGTGCCTTTGCTGATCCTCACCCGCTGGTCCTGGCTTGACCTCATCTCCACCAGCCCGGGTCTTGCAAAGGGGTTCCTGCCTCGGGTGAGGAAGTTCATCATCAACTGTTACAACGAGAAGGAGACACAGCAGCAGAGGGCAGCACACTCAATGCTGAGGATACCTCTGCAGTCCTCAGAAGTACAGAAAGATCCAGAGGAGCACTTAAAAAAAGCCAGGCTACATGATTTCCCTGTCTAGCTTGCACTAGCCAGCGCAGCTCACAGGCAGAAATAGGCATTGTATACTTGAACTATGTGACAGCTTTAATGTACAAACTTCAGTTCTATAGTTTCTATTAAGTACATTAGCAAATAATAATGGTGGGTGATTAAAAAGACTGTTGCATAGTGGGGGGAAGATAGGTGAGCTGTGTGTAATGAAGAGAGGAAGATAAGTCTGAGGTGCAGACCTGCATGAAGCACAGGATATCGAATGCCTTAGCTGCTTATTTCCTTTCTTATTGTGTTTTGCGTTGGAGGGATTCAGTCTAGCACATTTCACTCATGCTTGATGACATTTTCCGATGTGCTGGTTTATATTTACATTTTAAAACATAGACACAGTTAAAATTAAGGTTTCATCAATATCATTGACAATCAAGACTCAGGAAATGAAAACCTACTTCTACTAATTGAACTTAGCCAAGCTGTAGATCCCATCCTTTAATCATTGCTGTTATGACTGTTGAGCTATTGACAGCATACAGAAGGCAGTGTATACCTTGCAAGAAAGGGAATTCCTTCCACAAAGAGCAAAACTAATGGTAATATAATAAGCATTAGAAATCTACAAAAAAGCTTTTAAAATAAAAAAAATCTGTTTATGCAAAGCAGCTGAGCTAGTGTTACCATGAGAACATTCACTTCTTCACTTCCTGAATTCAGAGTGTCAAGAAAATTTACTTTTATTAGAAAAACTATTCCAAAAGTTATGACTTCTCCCATTTCCATTGGTTTCTCTTCCATGATGCAGAGAAGCATCACGACGGATGAGACCGTTAACCTCCAACTTCTGGCTCAAACAACGTATAAACCCAGATATTTCCCCAGTTTTTCTAAATAATTAAGATGGGGACTGCAACCAGAGAGAAAACACCTGCCTCATCCTACCTTTATCACGAGAGAGTCAAATGTTTTGTTCTTTCCAAAAGAATTTGAAGGAGAAAAGGAGATGGCTGCTCTTACTTTAGTTCTGCTTCTACTGTATCACTAGAAAAAAACAAAAAAAAAATTGATTTAAAAACAAGCTACACTATCAATTTACAAGTTCCACCAGAATTTTGCTCATTCTTTAAAAAAGTCTATGCATCACTACAGTGCAGCCAATCCAGGGCGGTACAATCACTTAGTAATAGGCAGCAGTGAAAGCCATCCTACTTACCTATTTATACCACACGTAGCATGGCACACATTTTCTGTTGAACTACAACTTACTATGAGTGATTCCCACTCCCTGTACCACATGACAAGGAAGCATTAGAGGTAGCATTTAATTTTTATGTTTTTTTTAAACCCAGTTTCCTAGCATGTTTATGCAGTCAATATTATCTTCTCTGTCAGCCTGCTTACCACCCTCATTAATCACTCTCTGAACTGTTAGTTTTGCTGAAATTTAACTTGGGGGTGGAGAGGTTAATCACACTGTTCCCATGGGTATTGTCAAAAGACACTTCTGGTGAAAGGGAGACACCTCCAACACTCACCCCTAAAGAGGGACAGGCTGTGACATGAACTGGTGCACCAGAGGAGTCACCACAGGAAAGAGCTCAGGCACAAAACCTATGAAAAGTTTCAGTCAGCTTTTGTATCTTTCCAAGGCTGCAAAGTAAAAGTAACCACCAAGATCACATCAGTAGAAGAGATTTCATTACAACCAGTGCTCAAGGAACTAATTGCTGTCGTTATTTTTATAGAGTGCATGAAGAGGAGAAACGGTCTCCTTACATAAGAAATACTGTGTTTATCATGTGGTGAAAAAAGGCAAGTAAATGGTATAATGGTGTTACTGTAAACAACTTTGTATTTCTTTTGTATGTGCTGAAAGGAAATAAATTCTATCATACTGTTGACTTTGTAACCGTTTTTCATTAAACAGCAAGAAAGGATATTGCCAGCCTATTCTCTCTTTCTTTCCAATTCCTGTTTGCCAAAAAAAAGCAGAATGAAAAAAGCAAAGGCACCATTCATACATATACAACTTAGTACAAGCCTTCTTTGCATTGAATGGGGACTGCTGCTTGCATTGGTATAGATGAATAAGGGGAATCCATAGCTAAATGAAAAAAAAAAATTTAAAAAAGCCAAAGTATACAGTTAAAACTACTTTCAAAGCTTAAGAATCCCTTGTTCTATGTAAGAAGAGAAATAATTTTGGTTTTTATTATTTGAGTCTGTTGTCTTTCTTCACAGTTGTGTTAATTGTTGTAAGGAATGCTGTTGCCCCAGTATCCCTGTGGCTGCATGTGGATCACACAGATTTTTAAGGCGATCACAAAGGTAATGAAACATTCAAGGAAGTTAACATCCCTGCACCTAAGTTTCGTGGACATTGAAAAATGGCAAATGCCACCAAAGATTTCAGTGATCCAATCTGATACGAAGATTCTCACACTGTTTTTTTCCACAAGTATGGGCTTGCTCCAAAACTAGGAGGAAAAAAAGTAGATATACGAATATCCCCATGATTTATAGCATCTCCACTTACGTGCACTTGGAGGGTGGGATTTTTCAAGCTTAAGTGATAACTGCAGTTCTACTATATATCAAGAGATCTCATAGGGAGCAAATCACACTTCCAAATGAAGAACAATATTGCCTGTCAACAAAAACAGATTTGACAGAATTTATAGATGCACAGTACTTTGTAGAAAACAGAGTATAGACCTAAACTAGAAAACAACCTTTTAAAAAAAAAATATTGTTAATTTCATTTGGTTAAACAGTTTTAAATGGTGCTGTGAAACACTATTCTCCTCTTTAGCGGCTAGTGTTATTTCTATTTTAAGCCATTGAAAGAAATTTGGTTAACGCAGGACCACAACAGATTATACACACAGCACTGTTGTGTCTTCAGACAGCAAAAAATAAATGGAGCAGGCAGGCTGCAGAGCAGATACTATGCTTCCTTGGAGCTTATTAAACTTCTACAGTGAAGAACAGCCCTACAGCACACAGCAGACAATTCTTACCAAGCATCATTTCTGAGGCGTGCCATTTCTTTGTAAAGCTGCGGCCATTCCCAGGAAGCTCCACACCAGCCCGCTGCCGCCGCTGGCCTCCAACTCCTGCACACGCTTCGCCGTCAGCAGTTCCTCCGTTAGGGTCCACGCGCTGTGAGACAAGGTGTGCCTACAAACAGGGTCACTAACCCATGGGATATTCGGAGTGCCGCAGGCGAATCACAACCCAGATATCTGTCACGAGCCCTGGAGGGGAGAGCTTTGGGAACTGCTGTTTGGGTCATAAAAACAAAAGTAGTAGTCAGGAGGGATATGGGCCTAATGTGCCAGCAGCAGGTTGTACGCAGTTCTCGACTACAAAAGGCAAAGAAGATGAAGGGGGAAAAAAGCTGTAGAATATGGCTCATTCCCTCAGAAGGCTCACTTTTTTTCCTTAAACCATGTGTCTAAAAATTACAGTGTTTGTATCAATCCTGACATAATGATCTGTAAAAAACGTAATGCTGTTTTCTTCTGTCCGCTTTCCCTTTCACTGGTTTGATTTAGGCAGACTGACCTGCTTCACTCAAGGTGCGAACCTTGTCTTCCCTAGCAAGGAAAACCAAACCCATCCAGTGACACAGTTGAAGGGCGACTCAGGGTACTGAGCAACAGCACCTCCCATCCACAGTCCCTCAAAACCCCACACCATCATTTAGACATAACAATTCATTTTTTCATTACAGAAGAAACCAACATGGCATATATGTCACAGTGGCCTGATGAAACAAGGACGCGGCAGGACCCCTCTCTCCCAGTGCCACGCGCAAACCACGTTACGAACGGTTGGGGACAGCCCTTCAGACACCTGGGAATAGCCATAACTTGACTTCAAAGGCTGCTGAAGTGACAGCTGCAGGGAGAGAAGGAAAATCCTCCCAAAATTTACCTAGCTAACTTTTGGAAGCAAAATTGAAACCAACTTCAGTGTTATGAGACCAACTCTCCCAAAACAGAAGGATGCAGTAGGAGTACAATATGCTAATGGAGCATCCCTTTTATTTGCATGCAGATGCACAGAATTATAGGCATAAAGACATTGGAAAGCACCTGAAAGAATATATTTTCTCCCTATAAAATATTTATGACTGATCTAATCTTACATTAAATGTTTCTTAATAATGGCAAACATTTGAGGCATTATAGTTGGTGAATTGCTAGGGAATGCTATGAAACTAAATGCTTAAAATGTAGAAATTACCTTTAAGTCATCTCATTTGAATGAAATTATAAAAAACGATGTTCTATTCATTATTTTATGTAGGTTTTATTATAACAAACAATGTGGTTTGGTTTATGTAACAAAAGTATCCTAATTAGATCTTTCTTAAATAGATAGAAGTTTATTAGTTAACGTATCCTGGGTAAACCATTCCAGCTAATGCAGCTATTGCGGCTAATGCCATGTTTTAATTCTTGCCAGTCGCTAGAGGAGTTATTTATACGCACAGCATGGAAGCTTCTACTCATGCTTCTTTGACTGCACATGAAAATAAAGGACATTCAAGTAAAGAGAGTAGAAAATTAACAATTTTAAATTGCAAACCAACCTACATTTTTGATAAAAGACAAATAGATGGACATGGCACGATAAATAAAAGATGCACTTTGGCATTTTCTGGTCTTAGTAAACAATTTATGTCTCCCAACTAAGAGACAACAAGGCATGCTTTGTTTTTGAAAACTGGCACATTACTTAGAAAACAGATTTTTTTTTTTAATTTAATTGTGATAATTGTCTATTAATATTCTAATGCATGCTAAAACATTAGAAGTTCTTACTTGTCTGTCTTTCCTCTCCCAAGTGTGATTTTCATAATAAAAAAAGATATATTTGCCCAAAATCCCTTCCTTCCAACTCCTTCCTGTCAACAGTTTACATCAAACAAAATCAGTGAGAAAAAGTAGAGGAGGAGAAGCATTTTGTTTTAAAGTGTCATTGCCTATGTTACAAATTCACAGGTATCAAAATAAATGAAAACTGCTGAATTATAGATGAGACCAGCCAGTAGCAATCCCCACTCCCATCTCAAGGAAAGTCCTTAGTTCTCTTTAAAAAAACTGATCTAAATCCTAAGCATATTTCCACATTTCCTTATTATGAGCACTGTATCACTTTGTCTTCTTTTAACACTGCTTTGACCTGTTTTCTGAAGAAATTGGGCTTAGTCCATGTTGCTAGGTACAGTGATTTTTTTTTTTAACTTGTTGACCAAATTCCAAGTCATCTAAACAGTACCAGAAATATTTCATTATTTCAATACCTTACCGTGGTACACACAGTGAGCACGCCTCGGAATACAAACCAAGAGCTCCTCAAATGCACAGGCCTGCTGAAATTTAACAGTAAGCCCTGTCAAAAAATCCCGAAGAAAATATTTTGTGTTGAATTAATTTATTTTTCCCTTATTTTTCCTTTTAATGGAAAATAGCCTTACTGCAATTGTAACAATAAAGGAAACTATAAAATCATAGCTTTTCCACTGGAATTTTGAAGACAAAAATTCACCTGGACATTCTGGAATCCCCATTCAAGATTTAGCATGTTTTTATTATCACAGTTCATGATGTGTTATATTTATCCCTTATTCTTTATATAAGTATTATATACATGAAGCTATGTAAAGCTTTACATATATGAATGTGTATATATAAATATGTGATATATTGAATACATACATATGAATATGTATATGTACTTATATATACACACATATGCACATCAATATGTGCCAGTGGAAACATTTAATCTTTCCTTAACCAAAAGTTCATCTGTTTGTAGTATAACATAACCATTCAGCATTTCTAGAAACAATCAGATTTTTGAAGCCACTGTGAAAGAAAGCTTAAATGTAACAAAATATAAAGCACTTTTTTCAAGGAGTCACGTGGAAAAGACAAGGGGTAATGGGTAAAAGTTACTCCTGGGGAGATTCCAATTGGACACAAAAGGAAAGTTATTCACAATGAGAACAATCAGCCATTGGAATAATCTCCTCAGGGACGTGGTGGATTCCCCAGCACTGGGCACTTTTAAGGTTCAGCTGGACAGGGTGCTGGGCCACCTTGTCTACACTGTGCTTTTGCCAAGAAAGGTCAGACCAGATGATCCCTGAGGTCCCTTCCAACCTGGTAGTCCGTGATTGATGAGAAAGATGTTCTTCACTGAGAGGGTGGCCAAACACCGGAACAAGCTGCCTAGGAAAGCGGTCATGTTCTCGAGCCTGTCGGTATTCAAGAAGTGTTTGGGCAATGCTCTTAGATATATGATTTAAATTTTCGGCTGCCCTGTGTGGAGTCAGGAGTTGGACTCCATGATCCTTGAGTCCCTTCCCATTCACGATAGTCTATGATTTACTATCATGGGTTCCTGGAAAAATTGATAACAAAATCACATGCCAAATGGGTTTTCCTTATGAAAATAAACACACATAGATTTTATACACGCAAACCCCCAGGAACAGGAATAGTTCACCACAAAAAATATATACAGGGAAATGCAATACATATAAAGGCACACAAGCCACAGACCTGAACAAATAAGGGAAAACAAAATTAGTCCTGTTCCTCATCACAGCATGCCTTTAAATTCTCACCCACCACTTGCAGAAACTTTATTGCCAGTCGAAGCATCAGTCACATTTCCTCATTGCCTACAGATATAACACTGTTCAGCTCTCTCAGGCTATTCACTAGCCTCAGGTAGGCAACCCCCTTCTTCACCCTCTTAACATACTGTACTCTCACTCTGTCCCCTATCTATGTAATTCTAGTCTATGTAAAAGGTGGAGTCTCACAGCTATTACAGCATTGGAAAATATAGGAATATTTCCCACCAATTTGAAGAAAAAACAGATAATAATATCAACCATGTATTATTTAGATAGAAAATAGAAATAAATACAATAAAGATTTTAAAAATCTGGGCTACAGCAGCTGAAGCAGGTACATGACAAGAGAGGTGGTTAAAGAGTTTCACATGAATTTAATTATTATTATTTTTATTTAAAACTTATTGTCCTCCAAAGACTTCAAACTCCTATTCAAGGAAGTGATACCAGTTTTTATGTGTAGACTACATAGATTTCATTCCCTAAGATCTAATATAGATCTGAAGTATCTATCGATCAGCAAAACCATCTATTTTACACAACATATTGAAATTATTCAATGGCTACCTGAAAGATTTTATATAGACAAGTATAAGAAGATTTTGCTTCTTTGTTTTTTAGTATTTATTCAAATATTTCAGTTTTTAAATGATGATTTAGGGTGAAGAAAATATGAACAAAAATCTACACAATTTCAAAGACTGAGATCAAGAAAATCTTATATGAATAATATAAAATGTAAAGTTCTGCAGATTTAGGCTAACAACACGACTAACTATGGATTTAGGACCCATTTATGAGGGGATGTGGTTTGTCATAAATTGGATAAAGGATAATAGAGAACATGCTAAAATAGGAGCATTTGCTCAGTGCTTAGTCTCCTCTTCAGCTTCCTCCTCCTTATAATTGCACAGTACAACTCACCTAAATAATGATCGGACGTATCGCTTTTAGTATAGGAGGTTATAATTTAGCAACACTACCACTCTGCTGAAATTCAAGAAATTAATTTCATGGTACATCTAAATAAAAGATCTTTCCTTAGAAAAATACCATGAGCAAGCATACTACCCAATTATGAATCATGGGTTACACATTTTAAATAGACCCCAAGAATAGCAACATTGGTGTAGAAAAATGTATCACCATGAAAAATATCATCTTAGATTTATCACTAAAAAAAGTAGAAAATTATGAAATTTTTTCTGTTAAAGCAAAACGAACAAATGGTATGAGTACATTTACCTTTTCTTGCACAACCTATAAATTTTTTCTTTTGGATGGATAAGTCTAAAGCAATATTCCATCTTGATTCCTGTCTTTTTTGATCACTTTTTCCTAGGCAGAAAAAGAGCAGAAGTAATAAACTGGGAAAAAAACCAATTACATATTTCAAGTTAAACAACAAGGACCTATTTAAAATCAAAAAGTTATCCATTTATCACTACAAATTTGGCACTACTGTGCCAATATGGACTAAAATTTCAAACCTTGTGGCCAGTGAAGCATACAATAGATTGTCAGAGATACTGTCTGAAATATCAATCCACTGAAAAAAAAATGTTTGAAAATACTTGAGATAATTTAATAGAATCAAACTTTGCTGAATATGCCTCTAAAGAGTCTCTATCTCCCTTTCTCAGTTCATAAATAGTTTTATCCTAGGTGACTTTCATAGAAGTAATAAAAAGAAGCTTCTGATTCCTACATTTGAAATGGCTGTACATTGTGGTAAGCCAAATCACATCTTCCCTGGAAATTGTTTACTCTCTAATAGAAACTAATAGCAAAATAGTAAGCTTTCCCTCACACTGATGCAATCTTCTCAGAAAATTCAGGAGGCCCACTGTCATGAAGCCCACAGCATGCTAACTATGATGTTGTACGAAGTACAACACCGCAGAAAACACGAATTCTTATCACAAAGAGACACACTGATATTAGGGGGTTTGTGGCTGTAACTCAAAATGTCATTAGAAGAGGACTTAAACAAGTCATACTCCTTATACTCCCACTGAAAATAATCTCTCAAGACATAGCTGAATATTGGTCAGGCTGAATTCTACTGTTCCACATTAAAGCTCATAAAAAATAAAGTTGGCTACACCAAGCTGTGATGGTTCTCTTACCAGCTTGGCTGACTTGGCTAGATAACCTCCTTAGGCCTACTTCCAGGGTACCTGGACAAAACCAGGTTAATGAAGTGCTGTGTACCTCTCTCATTTTGGCTGAGATGGTATTGGCTCTGCTGACGCTGTCCAATGGCTGTGCTACTCTTCCGTTCTTGATCGTCCTTTTGTTATTTAACAAGGATGCTACGGAACTGAAAAAAAATGCAACCCTAAAATGAGAGCAATTATAGCAAGAAGGAAAAAAGCTACAGATATCCTTCTAGCTTTATGCATTCCCAACTAACATCCATGATTAAAAACAGAGTATTTATCAAGCTTTTAGTTCCTTCTTATCTTAATAGGTCACTAAAAATGATCAGGAGTTAATCTGTTGATATATTAAATAAGGAAAAAAAATAATCTATATATTCCAACTATATTTTCTCCTCTAAGAATTGAATAAGAAAAGATTAAAACATATCTGGAATTATTTTTTAATAAGCCAAAATTAAAAAGCAACCACATTCATGGTAAAAAAATATCAGAGTCTAGACTCATAACACACAACTGTGGCTTCTCTCAAAACACTGACAGTCTCCATGACAGAATTCCTGAATTTTGTGAATAATCTGACCTTTGTTTCAGCCAGTGGAGAAGAGGGGCTGGTGAGGGAAGCATATGAACAGAATGCAAAGAATCTGGAGTCACTGCCACCAAAAGCTGGCAATAATCCAGGGTTGAACCAACCTGGCCTCTTGACAACAGCACATGGAGGGATGTAGTATTTGCAGCTGGAAATGGGGGATGCCTGACTGCCTGACAGAAAAAGAGCTGATGGCCAGGTAGAAGGAAGGGGAACAAAACAATTATCTTTTCTTTGTGCAGCTACTAGCAAACACTTCAAGCTTTTTTTGTCATATTTTCTCCCCTTCTCCCCCATTGCATTCAGCCCCTGTAACCACACAATACCCAGAACACTTCAATACAAACCATCTGTCCTATATGGAATCAGGAAAGGTTGAGTTTGGGGTTTTGTTTCCTCACTGAGCCCAACTGGAGAAGATCTGGTAGCTTTTTACATTATTTACAGTGGTTCAGAGGTAGGGTTGTAGGAAGTAAGATTAATGTTTATTTGAAAGTCTGAGAGGCAAGCTAGGAATGAGTATCCCCCTGCAGCTTTCAGCCCATATTCAGAGGCAAAGACATCCAATAATTCTCAGCAGTAAGCCTCAGGACTGTAAATATAATGGCAATCTGAAGTCTTCATGAGTTTCCATTTAGTATTCTTACATCGTGAGTAGAAACACGATATTTACCAGTGATTGATATCCGAGGAACATAATCTGTCTTACACACCAGGTTATTTATTTATACATGAAGAGTCCTGCAGCTCTGCCTGGAGACAGAGTGGATGCCCCTTGAAACGGAACGGATGTTATGTATGCCCTGTACTCGGTGTCAAACTGTGACCTTCTATCTAAAATTCCTTAGGTGGTGCATCTTCACTCAATCTTATGGCCAAAGCAATGGCTTACTGATGTCAGTAAAAGAGCGTGGCTAAGAACTCCTGTCTCCTCCTCCTAGCTCAGATTCCTTCATGGCTGGGATTTGTCTTGCACATACAAACAACTGGTAGTATTTTAAACATATCTTCTCTGTTCTCACTGCTCTCTCTGCAAACAAATCACATAATGCACTCAGGAACACCACACACACGAGCACGCTTAAAGTCAACTTACGCTTTTGCTTGAACGAAAGACAAAAGCGTATTTGCAGCTTAGTGCAGTGTTCACCATTGGTACAAAAGGAAAGTGAGGGAAGGTAATTGATGGGTATCTGTGGCCAACAGCATTAAAAAATTATTACCTGCTTAGAGGGTAGCTGGGTCCATTCCAATTGCTAGAAGTTTGTTATTTAAAGTGTTACGACTTTTAGGAAGGGATGATTCCTCAGTAAATCCCTAAAAATAATTGCACTAGTGACAAAGATTCATCCTCAGTTTTTCATTCCTTTGATGAAAGCGTCTAACAAAAAATTCCCACATCCCTTCTCAGCATATAAAGGGGCAATATCCACAGAAATGACGTTGAGGGTTATGTTGTTAACGTTTATAAAAAAGTTCTTCAATGACGAAAATTATTATACGAAGTCATATTCACACATGCCACGTTATCCTTCCATTCAAAGTTCAGAAGGTTGCAGATCTGAAAGTCAGGCAAGTCCTTTGTTTCTGCATCACAGTTATTCCTGGGAGAATCACAGGAATAATTTAAATAAATAAATAAATAGAAGTTTTAATCTTGAAATACTTCAAGCTTCAGAAACATGCCAGTCTACCTGAACTCACGTTAATATATTTGGCACCTATGAAATTACCATCAAGCTCCTTCAGGGCATGCTGCTGTATGGGGTATCTTTATATGCACATTTTCAGGCAAGGACTTGATCTCCCTGTGATTGATAGAGGCACTTACCACAACGGAATCATAATCAACCAAGGTCCTCTGGAGAAATAAGAACAAATAATAATGACAGTAATGCTTTAATATCCTACTAAGCAAGAATCATCTCTGCTTTCTTGTAACTTAACATCTTTTCCCTATCCTTTACATCCATAAATGTTGAAGCTAACTGGTATCCCTATGGTGTTCTGCAGAATACCAGCCATAATTAAACAGCAGCATGATGAAATAGTATACACAGTCAATAAGTCTGGGTTTCTTTAATATAAGTATTTTTAAAGTTGAAGAACTTACCTACAAAGCAGAAACAAGAAGCTTGAAAGAGCAAAGGGCAATTTTATCATCCCAAGAAAGCAAGAACCCCAGCATTTAGGACCACCACTGTCACTTCCTGAAAACGGAAACAGTAAGTTCTGGGGGGACAGGACACTGTAACAACTCACAAAGATTTTTGTGCTTGAAGGTATATGAAATGTGTTGGTTTGGGTCAGTGAGAAAAGGCAGATGAAAAGCTAGTGGAGAAAGGCTGAGTAAGGGGCTGGATTTAGAACAAGAGGTGAATTACTGGGGGAGGGGGCGAAGCAGTTAACACTGATGCAAAAGGATTTTCACTTCTCTCAGTCTGTGTTCATTCTGCAGTTTATGGACATGAGAGGCTGGAGAAAAAAAAAAAAAGGCGCAGCTTATTCCACCTTCAGGTGCCAAGTACCTTGAACAGAGGGGAAAGGGGAGAAAAGGACGTAGTTCAAATAGACAGGACAGACTGTTCCACACAGCAGTAAACAGAGAGAATGCAAAACAGCGCATCCTACCAAACACATAAGATTATTTGTTGTCCGCCCTCATGCTCTGGTCCATAAGACACCTACATTCCCTCTTAACCCCCACAAAATGCAGAGAAGACACAATGTTTGAGGAAGAAGAATTCCAGATCTTTCAAAATAAAAATATACCAACTAAACAGATAAATATTATATGACAAGGAATATACCTACAGTAAACAATTCTGTTGATGCAACGCAATTTGTAGTCTTATTTGTTGATTTTTGAACATGTTTGTTCAGAGCCTGCAATAAACAACCAAATGTTCTTTCATCAGAAAGTGCAAATCAACCAACTCTAGTTAAGAACTATTCTAAGAACACTTAATAGCATCCAGGTTCAGTGGCTGTTTTTCTGTTTTAAGCAGGAAGAGAGGTTCAGCACAAACAATCTGCAGGATAAAAGCCTGACAGCAAAAACTCCACACATACCAAAGAAAATAACGTCTATGACAGCTACAACAGCAGCAATTTTCAGCTTCTTACACTACTCATGCAACACATTTTGCAGTCATCCCACTTGCATAAATCTGTATGTTATAATTTTGCGTTCCAATGGATCAGTTTGTATGCTCCGTACCTGCAAATGAGCCAGATAATACAGAATGTTAGAAGTGATTTGTGCTATCAGTGACATCAGGAGTTTTGCAGCTGTAGTTATTAACAGATATTTTTTCATCCAGCAGCATCGACTAAAATCAATCATTCTGATAACTAGGCATGGCATGAGCTGTCCGCCCTGTCATTTCAATCTGATTAATCACACTTACACAGACCTTTACCTTAAAGGAGCAATTGTTCACATTTAATCACAAAGATACATTCGAGCATACCATCACAGATTACCAAATTTAAATGCAATTTATGTCTTAGATTTTGGCAAATATGTTTATGATAGTACGGCTTTGGCATATAGATGTATTGTTTCATTCATTTTACAAACACTAAAATCTAAGCCAACGTGTTGTACTTTGAATCATTCATCACATCAGATTTGCAGCTTTTGAAGCTTCCATTATACACATCTCTTTATCTGAAGATTTATCCTAATAACCCAGGTACAGATAAGTTATTAGTTATTATGTCTTCTTCAGACTATGCTTGCTAGACAGTAAGTATCATCTTCGTCAGGAATCAAAACTGACTTCATTTTACCCAAGTATCCTACATTCTATTAACTGGTCCTTCTTTCGTTTCAATTTTCCTTTTCAATCTTGAAACAAAGCACAGCTGTTCCATTGAGAGTTCTGCAAGAATTGTTCTCTCTTTTTTTTTTTTTGTGGTTTGTTGTTGTTTTTTTTTTTTTTCATTTGTTTGTTTTTCTTTTTAAAAAGGAAAGGCATACAAGACAGTCCATACACAAGCATAAAACTCTACCAGTCAAAGGAGACTGCTCCAGCAAAAACACACTTCTGCGTTAAAAAACAAGTTGAATTCGAGATTTGTCAAACCGGTAACATGTTTGACTCTGCTAGAAACATCCTACATTACAGATACACTTCTTGATTAGGCTTTCAAGTGTCCTGGGGTCCATCACTATTCAGTAAACCACACAGGAATATGTTTCACTTTCAGTTCAGAAGCCAAAGAAATGTAAGAATGTGCTGAAAATTTAATGTAAGCTTAAGTGTTCTGCTGACATATGTGGACAAAAGCATAATCTTTGGCTCTGCTGCTAAACTGAAGCCACATGTAGCATATGACTGTATTATTTGTCATGCGTATTCGGCAAGAGAATCCTTACACTTTTAGATTCTTCAAAAGTCTAAATTCACCAACATTCCACAATAAGGGATATTTTTCTGAAGAGTCAGACCCATACGTTAAGAATTTTTTTCCTGTTTCTACACTAGATAATATTTTTTCTTTATAATATGTACTTTTTGAAAGTTTTACACCTGAATCTACATATGAATTGCTTGATCAACATTACATTTTGCATTTAAATAAATACATTTTAAATTAATGTAATAAGTATTGTATTCAAATAAGGCAAAAAGTTATTAGTTAAAAATTTTATTGGGTTTTGGTAGTGGGAGAGGGACTACAGGGGTGGCTCCTGTGAGAAGCTGCTGGAAGCTTCCCCAGCTCCAAGTCAGACCCACAGCCAAGCCAGTCAGTGACACTGCCTCTGGATAATGTATTTAAGAGGAGGAAAAAATACTGCTGGGGAACCAGCAGCAGAGAGAGGAGTGGGATGTGAGAGGGACAACCAGGTCAGTGCGAAAGGCGTGAGATGTGCCAGAGCAGAGGTTCCCCTGCAGTCTGTGGTGAGAGGACAGGCTGTGCCTTGCAGCCATGGAGGGTCACAGGGGAGCAGAGACCCCCCCTGCAATCCAGGGAGGACCATGAATTATGAAATCCATGAGAATCCTATGCTGGAGCAGGTTGCTTCTGAAGGACCACACACTGCAGAAGGGATCCACACTGAAGCAGTTTGTGAAGAACTGCAGCTCACGGGAAGGACTCATGTCAGCGCAGTTTGACAGGGACCCCACGTCTGAGCAGGGAAGAGTGTGAGGAGTCCTCCCCTGAGGAGGAAGGAGCAGCAGAGACAGCATGCAATGGACTGACCACAGCCCCCATCCCCCTGTGCCGCTGAGGTGGGAAAAGGTAGAGAAACTAGGAGCAAAGCTGAGCCCAGGAAGAAGGGAGGGGTAGGGGAAGGCTGTTAAGATCTGTTTTGTCTCTCATTATCCTGGTCTGATTGGATTGGTAACTAAACTGATTTTTTTCCCCAAGTCAAGTCTGTTTTGCCTGTGACCATAACAAGTGAGCAATCCCTCCCCTGACCTTGTCTTGACCCATGAGCCTTTCCTTGTATGTTCTCCTCCCCACCCCACTGAGGGGAGGAGTGAAGAGGTGGCTGTGTGGTGCTGAGCTGCCGGCTGGAGCTAAACCATAACAAAAATATAACCCAATGGATATAAACTGGAACTTTCATTTGTAGCTCAATGAGAGTAGAGGGCCCCAGACAACAGGCTTCTGCTCTGACCGCTGCCCCGATGGGCTCTCGGCAGATGACAGGTCGGATAGGTTGACAAGCAACTAAACATTTGCAGGAGAGCAGAAAACATTTTTCTGCCGAGGAATTTTGAAGAGAAAAGCCAAAGTGTTGGAGGCAACCGGAGAGTTGTTTATGTTTAAATAAATTGCAGAGACATAGATTCCTGAACAGAGTGCAAGTAATTACGCAGAACTGCACAGTGCATTTATTTCCTCAGTCCTGAGCTGGGAGATGGAAGGATATTGCTTTCTACCACGTCATGTACCAACTGTACATACACTGTAACACTTCAAGAGGTTCAGTCATCACTCAGTAATGCAAGCAACAGTAACCAGCAGAATGTAATGGGAGTGTAATCGCCACTAGAAACTTTACTGTACGTGCTCCCTTAAGATACAGAAAGCTGACTTTTCAAAACATTCCTCCTTGTCACATCCTAATATATTTTGCAGAGCAAGAACAATTGTTACTATTATCGTACCCACCCAGTTTAGCAGCAAAACACTATCACATTTGGTCTTGAAGTTACAAAACACCTTTAGCAAGTAGAAAACAGGTATCAACAAACAGCACAGCAACCTATATTTTACGCAGAGTATCTTAGGAAGTTTAACAACAGCAAAGTGATTTTTTGATCTTTTAGGCCCTGGAAAATGATTCAAGGGAGGATTTCTGTACATATTGTCATATATAGATTAGGAATCTAGAAAATGCAACTGCAGATCAGAACATTAGTCCATCTAGTATGTAGCCCATTCTCCATAGCTGCTAGCATTGAAGAATATGCAAAATACCTATATTAATGACTGAGATTAATATCTCCAGAGTCATACACACCATTGTCATTCATAGCTACGCATTAGCCAGTTCCCTGTTGATTTTCCAGTCTCTCTTTAAATCAGTTTGTACTTTTGATTTTCTGAAAATACTAAATGCATTCCACAGTTTAAGTTTTGTAGTTACAGGGAAAAATACTGCAGGGTTTTTTTCCCCCCCATTTAAGCTTACCAGCTCATAGTTACATTGGATTCCCCTGGTTCTTACAGAAGATGATGAACAGCTAGTCCCTACTTACCCCCTCTGCAGCAATCATCTCTCTATTCACCTCTGCTATAGCACTTCCCACACATGTACCTCTTCCTTGCTGAAAAGTTCCTGTCTGTTCAGCCTGCCCTTGTACAGAAAGTCATCTAGGTACACTTCATGGTTTTTTCTTAAGACCATTTGATATAGAACTTGACAAGAAATAGTCTGAAATTCAAGTTAAATTAGAACTATGTTTCCCTCTTCAAAAGTTGAAAAGTTGTTAACTATTCCCCACTACGACACATTTTATTCATTTCTTTTCAGTACTATACCAAAGCAGCCCTCTGGGAGAACTCTTTGAAACATTTGGAATTTATCACCAGTTTCACCAAATATTCTGTTGTTATGAAAAAAAGACTAACAAGAACTATCAAAATCATTTTGCTGAAGACAAGAAATTTCAGCCTTTTTTGATTTCTCCTTTTAAAAATTGGGGGGTTTTGTGCTCAGATTTTTCTGTATTCTCTGCAACATTCTTGTGTGAAACCAGCTGATACAACATTGCACTGAGCATTTCAAATGCAATTCCTGATCCAGAAAGGCATACTAACAGGTTTTGACTTATTTATTCCCATTCCCTCTGTCTTAGGCTGTATCCAGGACTTTTCAGTCTGTAATTAGAAAACTGACTTGCTCTGACTGATGGCAAAACGCAAACAGCACAGTACACAGGACATGACATCCTTCCCCCTCTCTGCCTGAGACCTCACAGTTGGTCAGGGACCTCTTAAGTGAGGGGTTTTTTTATGTAAAAATAAGCAAATAAAGAGACACACAGTGAAGAGTAAACATGAGTGTCTAGTTCTTCTCACCACACACAAACAAGTGGGGTTTTTTAATGTAATAGTGCATTTTTAGCCTCTTGAAAAGAAACACTTGCTTTTATTATACAAATTTAGTTTAAAGAGTTGAATGCCACAAGACATCACAGAAGCTAAGAACTTCAATGGGCCTTTTCTTTTTTCCTTACATCCTCAAGAGTATTCTTCAAGAGAGGAGTCATGTAGGTAACCATTAACTGGGTAGGAAGAATTTCTCAGATTATAGGATAAATATGTTATCCTATATTTATTTAATTTTCCTATGAATAACCTAGTACAGCCAAAACAGGCCACATTTCCAAAACAGGAAATGTGTTACTTACACAGAGAAGGCCCTACATTTTCCAAGGATGAATGAGGCAATTTACTCATTCACAATTTTTTTTTTTTTTTTTTTTTGCTAATTGGATTATACTATGAGGGTTTGGGGGCAGCAGAGCGTTTCTTAAATATACACTATACACAGAAGATCAGTTTCTGTTCCTCCATTTTTTAACTCTTAAAAATAAAAACAAAATACACAAAACACTACGTTACATCTTCTCAGTTGGGTTGAGCCTTTTTGCAACTTCTAGCATATACATATTCTTCACCTGTAAAGAACCAAATATTGTCTCCTCAGAGAAAATAAATTTACCAATAACGCAGCCATACTGTGATCAACTACAATTTGACATGATTCAGGTTTAAATTTTAAAAGGATTTCTGACTAGGGAAAATTTAAAGAAAGTTGTTCAGAAAACCTGATACATAATATTCCCCTAATTTCTAACTTTTCTCACTGAGAAGCTATAAATGTGGCCAACATTATGTTCAACACATCCATGCAAGTAAGGCCTCTGCAAGACTATCCTGTTCAAGAATACCTGTTTCTGAATGTGCCCGGTGTCAGATTTTATCTTATCTGTAACTATCATTTATTTTTAACTCATTTCAGAAATGGAAGTACATTTAGCAAACAAGGAAATCTGAATTTATCAGAACTGAATCTGATTCATTAACATGGTATAAGTAATTAATTGAGAAATATTAACTACGATCTACTACTACCATCCTACTCCTATCTAATGCAGATTGTGTTGAGGTCATTCAATTCTTTGAGCTTAAAACGTGTTTTCCTATTTAGCTTACTTCAGGAAGTCAACGTTGGAACTATTTTCCAACAAAATTATATGGAGAGGAAGTCTATTTTTTTCTTTTCCAAATATACTGATTTTCTCTAGATTCTTTTAAACACTTGTCACAAGAAAAGCAGTGAAGAAAGAAGAGGCTCTGAATTCTGTCGTCACGCCCTCTTATGCCAAGCCCCTAGACACAAAGACGTCAGAAAGGAAGGTTCTTACTGATTTAATACAATGACTAGGTGGAGAAGAAATTAAAACACAGTAGACAAAAATTCTCAGAATCTCTAATCAGTATTAGTAATGGGGGGGGCAAACATGACCAAATCAAAACAGTATTTTAAAATAAGGTCACTAAAATATTTTGTGCATATTGTGTCATTAACTGATAGGAATACACACCAAAAAACCAACCAGGAAGGCAGTATGTAAAAACTACAAATTGCATCATATGTCCTAAGTGTTTTCAACTGTCAAGTGAGACAGGTCTGAAAGCATATATAAACTTGTTTTTGCTTTGTAATATATTTGCAATTATGAAATTAAGCTTTGATAACTGAAATCAAGACACTGTGCATACAATGTATTGCCATATATCAAGAGACATCAGAGCTGACCAGGCCTTTCTGTTTAGCTACGTAGCAGTGATATGGTCACAATTGACATTTTTGTCACGTTGCTACATAAATCCCCGCTTGTGCTGCATAAATGCACAGAAATTCAGCTGTGTTTCACCGCTCTCTTCCCCTACCTGCCATTTTGCTTTCTGCTCTCTTCCTCTCTGTCTCCTCCTTCCAGTCTTTGATCACATGTGAGAATTCAATGTTTTTTCTTCTGCTTGTTGACAGGCTAAAAGAGGCTAGAGTGTCTGTGGATGACATGGTCCTAAACAAAAATCAGCAGAACTGCAATCCATTTCATTCTGAATATGAAGCATAATTTAAACCACAACACTGCTAATGCCGAAGTTAAAGAACAACACACCCCCTCCAAAAAACCCTAGAACACGTTATGAAAGAACGGAATCAGATGCAATTTATGCTGTATGTCTAATTCTAATTTTTATAGCGTAGATTTAAGATAGGACACATCAACCATATTAATATTGAAGTCTATTCCTTTAAGTAACACACAGTCACTAATCAGAGCTGAAGGGGACTGAGCTTTTCTTATAGTATTCATTCTCATTTTAAAATGACTTAATTTTGAACTATTTTATATTCAAAACACTTTATCTGGCACATAACCCCTACAGTTCAAGTAGTTAAACAAACAGCATCTAATTTGATATTCTGTAAAATTAATTTCAGTAGAGCAGCTGATGAAAACCAGAAATGTTTTAGTATTTTATAGGTATTTCTAAAGCTTATCCCTCCAGAATTAAATCTACATAGCAGTCAATTTATAAACAGGAGGTTTCTTTAACGAGGTGTTACTTACATATGCAGTAGACTATATTTCACAATACACCCGGTTGTGTTATTAACATATAAGCATATCTTTAAAAAAATTAAGATAACACATTGAAAAGCAAAGATTTCATCAGAGAATTACAGAATTACAGAGCAATCATGATACACAAAACCAAATGGTGCTCCTGGCACCTCAACACTCACAGGTTCTCTTTAGCAGCAATGTTTTCTTCACAGAGTTATCACCTCTCACCCATCCGAAACTCTCAGCTAAACTTCTGCTTTTACAACAGGCCCACTGACACTGTATCTACTGGATTTTCAAATCACCACTCTCTACTGATTCCCTTGTACTTTAGTCTTTTTTTTTTTTTCCTTTCTGATAATAAGATTCAGCTCATCTTGTCACACTTGAATTGCCCAAGATAATCCTTGCTTCCTTGCTTTCCCAGGCCAACATAGGTTACAAAACAGAATCACCAGAATGCCAAGGGAGATTTTTTCCAAGTCCTGTTCAAGCATCTAGACTAACAGGATTTTTCCTTTTTAACGTCATGTAGAAATTTAAAGCATCTGAGAAGAGAGACAAAACTTATTATGGCAACATGGAAAGATACAATACAAATACTTTATCTATTTTTAACATTCCAAAGCAGTTATTTCATCTTTTGTACATACTGGGCCCAGCATGAAGACATAGCTTTCCATCAGCTTCAAGCTGCTTTACACAGAGCCTATGGCAGTGGCACAAGGCCATCCCTCTGATAACATGGTTGCACATATGCACAAGAGAGGTCTTATTAACTTATCTTTTTTCTTCACTCAAATGGCTCAGCAATGCCATGCTGTACTCAAAACAGTGTGAGGGCACAGAGTGACAAAAGCCATGGGTGATGCTACCAGTCAATAGAGACTCTAAGGATGGAGACAGTCCTAAGAGCTGTTGGGGGATGGAGACCGCCATGAGACCAGTTCACACCAAACCTCTCCCCACTCCACAGGAGCAGGGGGGTTTTGAAGGCAGAATAAGAGCACTTACTGCTTTCTAAGCATGTCTTTTACCATGTTTCCATTTTACAGTATTCCGGTCATTACACTTCTACTTTTTGATGAAGCTACAAAAGCCTCACATACCCATTCCCTGATCAAAGACACAGGCCTGCACACAAACATTGGCTGTAGTCACTTTATCCCGTAAATTTGGACACTGGCAGTTGTTCCTTCAAAAGCCTGCAATCAACACTATGTCTAGCCTTTCTCACACCAATAGGAATTATTTATTGTAAGGGGTATAAAGCATTTGGAGGAGAGAGAGTGAGAGAGAGACTTTCATAACAGCACACACTGCTGCCCATCTGAAATACATTCCTGTGATTCCACTCACAAAAACAGTCTTTAGGAGCCAAGTTTTCCAGCAACACCCTGTTTCTTCCATGTGGAAGTCCCCTCTCTTGTTGAGGAAACCATGCTTTGTTGAGAAAAGGCTTTTTCAACCATTTGTGTCTCTTGCCTTTGCTTCACTGACATTGTTTCTTCACAAGTGTCTCCCTTTGGGTCACTTTTCCCATGCTGTTTTGTTCCCTTATAGATGGTCTTGCTCAATTGCTCATTGCCCCTAGTGACATCCTCAACTGACAGCACAGTCAGAGAGGCAACTTCACGAACAGTTGTAACAAAATCACTCCAATGCCAGTTTTCCCGCTCCATATGCATACCAGTGGCATTTATGTTATGCTCATAAAAATTGTTGGAGCTTTCTCATATATTTTCCACAGAAACTGGGAAAAGATACACATCATCTAATGCAATAAAAGAAAAAAACCCGCACACACTGCCCCTTAACCCATCTTACGGTTTGACTGCTCTGTTATTTATGCTCCTTCATACTTATGATCAAGGTGGTCTCACCTTGTCTGTGCCATTGGGCTGGTGCCAGATACCTCACCAAGCCACACACAGGGGCACATCACAGCAGCCTCCCCTCAGCTGCACGTTGCACTGATTAATGGGGATCAGCGCCCAAATATGCATAAAAATACTGAGAAGCATCCAACAGCTGTTAGATGTCACCAAGTTTAGGTGACAACACATCCCACCCCCCACCCCTTCCTCACCTGTGCAAGCCCAGAGCAGGGAAGCAAGGCTGGCTGGTTAGAGCACACTGACAAGATAAACACACGCCCTTGAAAGAGCCACAGTCCTATTGACATCCAAAAGCACTGGATTGGGTCCCCTGTCAGACACAGAAAGCAGACATCTGCTTCGCTGCAAATGCAAAGAGGAGTTCATTAAGTCAAGCATAGTCTTATTCCAAACCAAACACTATTAACATTTGAAGTGCTTAAAATTTTTAACTAACATAAATTCTCTTCAAAGTCTCTTGATTTCCGATGTTAAATAATGATAAGTGTTCAAATCATGAATTTCATGATTTCTTATTATTTTATTAATTTGGTTGAGGCTTCTTGTTACTTTCCCTGCACTGCTCCCCCCGCCCCGTTCTATGCATTTCTCCCCCCTGCTGTGTCCATCTGCTGTGTGTCTCTCGCACTTGCTCTCTCCCTGCTGCGTACATCCACGATGTCTCCCCACCACTCCTATATGCATGCTTGCCATCTATCTCTCTCCCCTCCCCTGCTGCGTGTATTCACTGCCTCTCCCCCTCCCCCAGTATGCACATCCATCCTGCATCTTCCTCTGCTTCTGCTGCGCACATGAGCCTTTCCTCAGCAACTCTTACAGGCATTCACAGACACGCTCTGCCTGCCTTCCCTCATGCCCTCTCTCCATTTTTCCAGCCCTCCTTTGCGTATCCCTTACCTCTGGTTATCTTTATGCTTTTCTTCCTTCCATCTTTTTGATATGCTGGTTCCTTCTCTCTCTCTCTCCTTATCTGCACTACCCTTCTCTCCGTCTCCCCTTGGTACCGTTTCTCTCCAATTCTCTCTGATCTGTTCCCGCAAATTGATTCTAGAGGAAAAATGTTCTGCTCTCGTTTGCAGAAGTGCGCAAGCCCGCACTGCGAGCCATTCAGCACTGTGACAAATCTAAGGGTAGTCAGCTTAATTTGCACAAGATTCCTTGCTTCCTACCAACAGGCACACAGGGTAAAGTCTCCCAGAACGCTTTCCCTGTCCTTTTTTCCACATATTACTGCACCACCGGGCTCATTTCCGTGTAAAGCCAAGCAGTTAAGGTATCCCGGTGCAAACCTGTCAGGTTCTTATTGGTGAAAGAAAAGGATCTGTTAACGACACTGAGCCTAACTGTTGCAGCAGTTTAGGTCCTCACAAACTAGACACAGGCATTAATTACTACTAAATAGCTGGATACGTGTGAAATATTTTGGATGTTTATTGTCCCTGTGAAGGAGCAATCAGTAATGCATAGAACGATGCAAAACTATACAAACCTCGTTATCTTTGCTTTCCCACTCATTGCCAGAGAGGAGCGGCCGTCATAACAAGTCAGGAGGAGCATGGAGTACTACAGGTATCGGTTCTGGCCTCGCACACTTAATCCCAAGCATCCCTGCAGACCCTGCATGGGTCAGACAACCCCAGAGTGGCCAAGCTGAGGTGGATGAGTTTTTCCGAGACAAGGAACATCTCCCAGGCTGACTGACCTTTTCTGGTTGGCAACTGCTCTGAGCTGCTGCTCATCATTGGTGTCGCGAGTCACCAAATATTGTGTAAGTTTAGTTCTGCTGTTTCTGCCGGTTACACAGTTTTCTTCATAACAACTGTCTAATTGTGCTTTATCTGACAGAAGTTACATGCCTAACAACCACATAGCAATATACAGAATTGCAGGACTCCAACATTGGTCCAACTCCCCTAGTGACACCAGCTCGGGAGGCTGAGACACTAACTCCAGCTGCAGAGATTTATATTTTCCATCTCTCAGTATAATCACAGTCCACATGGGTGGCAGTTGTTACACGCACATGCCTTATTCACCGTTTAACAAACCACCTCTTCCAGATAATCCTCAGATCAATTACATTAGCTACCCTGACCAGAAAAACAATAAAAATAACCTTCTCTTCCTTTTCCTCCTCCCTTCCAAATAACCCCGACACGAGGGATACAGAAACTACCAATTTTGTTGCAAGACAAGAGTTCAGCTTATGCAACCATGTTCATATTTTCAGCCTTCCCAAACAGGCTGATGAATCTTGGTGGCCCAGCATCTCTTGGGACAGTTCTTTGCTATTGTGTGTAATGTTTTGCATAATTTTTTTAATGAAGTTTTCTTCCAACACCATCTTCAAATTATTTTACTCTTGCACTGATCAGAAGTTAAAACTTCCCTACTCTGTTTCTAGAAAGCTTCAAATTTCCAGGTTTATTCCAAATTCATCACATCCAGATTATACCAAACTCTTCATCTGTTAGCCTCGTCTTTCAGATTAAATGAACTGTTGTTTCCCCTGGAATGCAAAAAGAATATTCTGTCTCAGAGTTTGCTAAACCAAACTTATAAACTTACCTCCTGACAAGTAAACAAAACTGGCAATTAGCATTTGTAAAAGACACCTCTCTATAGTGTTGAGTAATGACAAATACTTCCTCTTTCTCTACAGGATCAAATTCAAATGCATCCTATGATTTTTCATTTCCCTTTCCAATTGATGTATAATAATAGTGACTTAGCAATTCAGTTATCAACTAATTGACCTAACTCCTTCTTCCTCCTCATCAGCTAATTTCATCAACTTGCTCTCACTTTCAGTGTCCAAGTCACTTGAGGAAGAATTTAAGACCTATCACAAGACTCATCCTTCAGGAACTTTACTAGTAACACCCACACAACCTTGTACTTTCTCATTCAGCACTAACCAGTGCTATCTCTCATTTAGCTAATCACACATTTTACTTGATTCCCAGTTTTCCACTTTTGATTATTAATTTCCAGGTACTAATTTCCTGATACCCAGTACGGACAGATGACACCAACCACACCTCCTTGGTCTAGAAATTTATTAATTTTAGCAAAGAAAAATATCCTTTCTGCCTGGCATAATGTACCTTCGGTAAACCACTGCAGCATTTGTCCCACATAGCATTATCTTCAAGCTCAAATAATTACATCTCATGTAAAGTGTGTTCTGTTGGCTTGCTCAGGCTTTATGCAGATTCTTCTTTTTAGAACATACACAATAGATTTCCTATATGTCCACACCTACGTCTTTTACTGGTCCCACAATAACATACTTTTTCAGTGTCTAAGATTTGCTTTTCCAAAGTCTAAGATGGAAATTAGACAATCTTTGGGGTAAAAAGTAGTTAATTCCCACTTTGGCTCACCTGACTTCCACTTAATGTAAGGGGAAGCCTAGTCTAATCACATCTCCTTTGTCACTTTTGTTCATTATGGCCACCTACACAGTTACCTGTTTTGTCTGGGATTAAAGTAAGTCTTAGGCAGCTTGCTAACACCCCCTCAACCTACTCTTTCTCTTCTACTCCCTGCAAGTGGTTACATCTGGGGGCCAGAGTAGCACCATGGCACAAGCAACACACTGCTCTTCCCACTCCATGAAGTGATTTCACAGGCAAAGAAGGTGTTCTTGGTTATGTTACTTCCACATGTCTGCAGCATGCCAAACCTGTAACAAAACACTTCCAGAGTCTGGAATTTGAGAAGGCGTGTATTCATGTTATGGGCATTATCATGCATCCCTGCACCTAAGACTTGCTCAGGTTTTCTAGATCATCATCTGCTTAAAAACTGATTGGAAATACAATGCTCCCGCCTGTCAGTTCCGACCCTAAACTTGCCTAAACAGTCCCCGCTCCAAAACCTGTAGCCAGATATGTATTTTTTGTCAAAGTCTTCTATTATTGTGGTACTTTACCAGACAGATTGGAAATACTTTTGCAGCTCCTTACAAATTTTATTGAACCATATGTGAGTTGATAAGACAGTAAGATGTTCACTGATATTAAATTCAATTTACTTTTCTTCCATCACATACAGCACTGCTAATATTTTTTTTTAAATGAGGCAGAACCTCATATTAAAATGCATAATCACACCTGCTTTACATTTTGTATTAAATAAGTACATTTTCTTTTAAGAGTGCATGATCAATGTCATTGTAGCAGAAGGAAATTTTGGCAGTTGCACAGAAAAAAGGGATGAAGGATTTAATGCCTCAAAAATCACCTGGGATTGAGAAATAGGCTCAGCTCCCGAACATCTCTGTGAAAGTGATCAACAGAAAAATGGATAACATTGTCACTGACATTTTTATGACACAGTTGGAGTGTTGACATTCCAAACAGATAATAAGAATGGTCCAAAAGATCAAAGTTCCTGTCAGAGGCTTTCTGCACTTTGAAGGATATGATGGTATGTCAATTTAGACTTGGTTCAATATTTGGAAATGTTCTTTTTCTTTCATTATTCAAAGAGCTTTAAGACTCATCTACATAACTTTGTCCTAATGAACAGATTCTACAAAGAATCACAAAACAGGCAGGTCCATACCTATACAAAAAAAGCTAACTAGGGTATTTGATGAAAAGCAAATATATAATATTTATATCTTTGAATGAAAATCAAATATATAATGAAAAGCACTTTGTAAACATGAGAGAGAAGTGGGAAAAATATTAGGAATATTTTTTCACATAAAAATACCTGCAATGTTTTTGTTACCTTCCTAAAGTTAAAAACTCTGTATTTTAAAGCATAAGTCATCATCGTATCCCATCTAGACTAAAAGTAATTTTATCTTGGTCATCTAGAAACAGGTCAAACCAGTTCTGAATTTCCTGCCTCTTTTGCCAAACAAACATTCTTCATCTGAGAATAAATTTCCGTGCCCTGATGGAATAAGCTGCTCACAGGAGAGTGATCTAACAAAAATTACTGAGGCTCAGGATATGAATGTAAAACTGATTGCTTGACCTGCTCTGTAACACAGCTCGTATCATGCATATGCACCTGAGAAGCTATTATGATTTGCACATCTTCTGTCTGAATGACTGCCATCCTATCTGTAATAACTTTACCAGTTAAATCACCATCTGTTTCACAGGCTTTCTAATGTTTATATCTCCCTTTTCTGTCCTAGGAAAAGAACTAAATTGTTTCCCTGTATTGTATAGGAACTATCCCTGCACTCAGCTGGAGAACTAGGCTAATGTGTCCTAACTATCTCTATCAAACCAAGACACAGATTTTAGCGCTCAGAGTAAATGAAATTAAATCCAAGATCTTGCTTCCCTGTAGAAGGCAAGATAGACCAAGAAACACATTGCATATTTTCCTTCCTCTTTCCATTCCATCTGGTAAAATTTCTTACACGTTAATGTAACAGGTGAACATGGATGCACAGGAAACACACCCTGGACCTGCACCAATAGAAATTACACAGCATTTACAAGGGTCCCCTGTCCTAGGTCCGCGAGATGAAATTGGGATGCTCCCAGCTACATTATAAACTTTGGGAGCTGAAGGCTCTGTCCTCCATAGAATAATCAGCTAGAGATTAAGTAGCTCCCATACTGCTGTTCAATTCTTCATTATATTAAAAAAAACCCAAAACTCAACAACAGAAAAACCCACAACAAACCAAAGTCCCCTCCCCCCCTCTCCCAAACAAACCCCAAACCAAACTCAAAAATCCCCAAACCAACAAAGCCACATTGACCTAACCTTGTCTACAAAACCTGAGGAAACAGGACACAATCCCTCCAATATCAGAGGAGTCCATAATCTCATTCTCGCATTTTTACTACACAATCTTAGTTACATTCTTACTACACAATTATAAATGCAGACAATGCTGGTGTCTGCTACAGGTAGCTCAGCAGTGATACTGTGCAGGTCAGAGATTTACAGAGGTCTGGCAGGAAGGGGCTCAAAGGGAACCTTTGCAAAAAGATAACGCAATATGGATTTGCAGAAGCATTCTGGCACAGTCAGAATGGCTATTCAGCTCCCAGGACCCCGGATTAAAAAGTCAGAGTAGAGATCATAGTGACTATACACAAACTCTTTCACACTGGACAAGATTAAGATTAATCAGGTCGTCTCTCTTTATGCCTTTCTTGGACATAATCAGAATCTTTTGAGTTATTTTGTTAATGCTGAAAAAAGTGTTACTCAATTAAAATGACAAATACACATTAGAAACTGACCACTTACAAAAGGAGCTGCTGCTATGCTTCTCTATGCTGCTCTATTATTCAATTTTACTGGCACAAAGAAAAATTACTTTCCACTAGTTGTTTGTCATAGTCTGCTCTCTTCCCTCCCCACGACAAGCAGTTCAGAGAGTTAGCAATACGGTGCCATCTATCAGGAAGCAGAGAGGCAAAACAGTTGCAAAATCATTCTCCTAATGTACATACACCCCTAGTCCCCCTCTCCTCCTCTCTCCTACACACACCTCTTTTGTTAGAGAGATTTAAAATTTGCACTCAGTCCTTCCATTACCCCAAGGCAGGGTCACCTACAGCAGCCCCTTCCCCAGCCAAAGACTATCTAGTCTTTTAATAAAAGGCCTCCAATAGCAACATCTTCACAACCCCCCTTTGCACACACAACAAGGTTACAATAGTAACCTCCAGTTTGAGTCAACTTTACTGTAGCCATTAACCAAAAATGTTTCCGAGCAGCCAAGCAAGAGTTAAAGCTTTCAAAAGAAGTCTCATTGGCAGCAGTTGCAAAAGTTACTGGCACAGGATGGAGAGAACAAGTTCAGAGCAAATTTTTCAAAAATAATTGAGAAAACCCAATCTATTCAATGAATTAAAAAGAAAAAAAACAACAAACCTCAGGCAGAAGGAAAAGGGAAATTACTGTATCTCTGAAGTTTCTCAATCCATTGCTACAAGAAAATGGGAGTTGTTATGCTACCTAAAAAAAGTTGCAGAGCAGTCTCAATGGAGAGTTCCCTGGGAGTTTGAAACCAAAGCAAGGCTCCCACACTGCTATTCCAGGATGAAAAGCAAGGCCTTGCAAGCTTTGAGATATTAACCTTTCTTTATATTTTTTAATTCTTTTTTTAATTGCAAGACTACTAGCAGGGCGACTATCTTGGGCATACAGACTTTTATCAGCTCCAAATAGAAGAAGTTCCAAATGTTCAAGAAGCTGGAAGCTGGCAATGCTGCCCTGTCTTCTCACCTCCAGAAGGTAAGAATTCACGTACAAAGTCAGTGTCTTCTCGCTATTAAAGCAAGCAACAGTTGAAAAACTCTGCTGCATGAAGCATCTCTACTCATCTTCCTTGTAGTCACCTTCAAAAGTCACCTAGGATTTTGAAGTACAGGGCACTGAAACAAATGTTCAGTGTCTTTTAAAGTGTCCAGAAATGAATGAGCTGCCAGACTCATCAATTTCTAGAAACCAAGGTGACAGAACTATCAAAGACCCAGAGAAGTAACCACTGCGTTGTCTTGCCTGACCTTCTGTGATGATGTGCAGAGGAATGCAGAAGCCACAGGCCTTATTACAGGGAAAGAGTGCTTTGTTCCTGCAGCTTTCAAAACAAAGCAGAATGATCTTTTCCAATTCTGCTGAAGCAATTCTATCACCAGTGTCATTTTTCTGATGTCTGAGCTGCCTCCGTGAGAACCAGCTCTCTCCCTAAACACAAAGAGCCATCGAAAAGACAGAATATGGGACGCTGGGCTTTCATCCACAAACCCAGTAGCAATCTGTGTTAAAGGACAGACATACACTTAATAGCAATGGTCTGCATATGGTTGTTACTGTTTATTTGCTGTCAGACACCAGTCCAGACAGGGAGGCAGCTAAGCACACAGCCCAGCTCTCTTGCAAGGGTAAGAAGCCTGCTGCTTGGAGGGAGATGATGTGATGGACAGACACATGGAAAACCAGACTCCCTGAAACCTGGATACCCTTTTTTTGACACTCAAGTACCCTTTGCTGATTATTTCAGATGTTTTCACAGTCTCATAGGACAGGCTCTGTCAGAAGCCTGCTATGCCCTTCCACCCACTCCCTCACTTCAGTCTTGGCCTTTGTACTCCTCTTTTGTTTGGAGGGGGGTGTCCCCCTCCCCTATTTTGTTTCTCAGACATAAAAAGAGAGAAAGATGATCACTTCCTCAGGCCACTCATCAATCTAGACACTGAGAGAAAAGAGGCCTGATGGGGTCGTTGGTAGATTACACAAACAGGATGATCTATAGTGCTAAATGCTTTGACTACCTGTCCCAAAACAAAAGAGCACTTCAAAAATAATTATCCTGAGACAGAGAAATTCAAATATGATATCCAAGCCAAATATGTATAGAATAATTCAAGCACAGGTTATCTGATAATATATTCACTAGTTTTACATATTAAAAAAAAAAAATGAGCTCCTTAATAAACCTTCTACTTTCTATGAAAATTTTAGAAAATGTTGATCAGTTCTTAAACCAGTCATGTCCAGCTACAATACTAAAATAATGCAATGCCTTATCTATGATCAGACTGTCTGGCTGTAGGCATTTGCTTTAAGCCTGTGCTACAGAAAGCCTAATTTAAGCAAGTTTCAGTTTCAAACAAGAAACAGGTAGTCAGGGAATTAGTACTGACATATTTTGCTTCCGGAGATCAGTAAACTAAACATAATCTCCAGAAGGAAATTAAAAAAAAAAAATTCCATGAAAAAAAAAAACAGGTTTGTAAAATAGACACCTAATATAAAGATAAGAATATCTATGGTTAAGATAAAATTCTGCTATAGTAAAGAAAATTAGAGCTAAGATTTCAGCTGTCTTTTTAATTAAAATATTTTACCCCTTAAAAGACATTTCAGTAGCACTAAATAACTTGAACTGCATTCTGTTCTCAATTGCCTGACATAACCTATCAGTTCACAGTGAGATAAAATGAAATGGTATCCATAAATGCTGAAACACTGGACCATTTATTAATCAGGGTGCTTTTTGAACTGAGTTTCCTACTAGTAAATTATGAAATCTATATTTGTTTTACACAGAGAAGCATGTATAAAGTCAATAGCAAACACACTGTAATAGCAAAAACAGCTAGTGCTTTTATATAAACTGCCATAGAAATTAAAGCAGCAGATGTACAGAGTAACACAGTAAAGCTGCACAAGGTATTAACAACCCTAAGAAAAATAGAATCTTACAGATGCACGAGATCCACACTGGTGAACTCCATTCTTATATTTTGTATATATGTGACCATCTTAACCCTGTAATGAAAATCACAATGTCCTAAATAATTTTACACGTATACGCCTACTCCTCTTCACCTCCACCTAGATTTGTATAGGTACAGCACTCTCTATACTGACAATTATAGCTTATATTCATATGCTACTAATTCATTACAATGTTCATTGTACTTTAATGGCAAAGGGGAAAAACCTTTAAAGAAGCATTGGAGGCGTGACTGCTGTTATGCTGAATAAAAGAGCACTTCTGTGCATGTGTCCAGTTGCGTCCTGTCCCCTACTCCTGTACTGACAACCACCTACTTCCTCCTTGGGTTTATTAGACCTACTATGGAAGGCCCCTTCCAGCTACTTTGTGAGACAGCCCTGCCTCTGTGTAGGTCACCTGGTAAAATGGGAGACAATAATCTAGTTCACATGTTTCTTGTTTAGTTTCTACAGAGCGCTCACCTTTTAAGGATGCTGGTCTATTTTTTGCTCTCCAAATTACAAGTTAAGCATGACCACAGCCAATGCTGAGGCCAAGGATCTCACTGAATTCAGAGTTAGACAGTAGCCCTTTACAAATCTCTTTCCCAAAATACCACGACTCCGAGGTCCTGGCTCTGAACTGACCTTCCTGTCAAAACTTTCCCATATGCCACCTTTAACAGAGCGCTGCAGGCTGTTTCTCCCAGCCTGACACACAGTGCTTGTGAGGTATCCAGGCAGCAACTTCAATTAAATTTAATTTCAGCAGGAAAGACCTCTCAAGTGTAACAAAGAAGATATTACAATACATACACTTAATCCTTTTCACCAGATTGCCCTACATCACTTTGAGTCTATGACTTGGAGTAAGAAGTGACTGCATACAATATTCAGAGGATGCAAAGTGACTGACAACAGCATCTAACACCTCAAGTAAAAAGCGAAGGAGGCAGTCCACCGTCACATTATCGAGACAAACAGTGAGACTCTTTCCTTAAAAGGAAAGAAATACCTTTGCTAAGTAATCATTTCACTTCACAGTGCCCCCACCCCAGTGAGGATCTTAATTTCCCCCCTTTCCCTCTGACACTGCATTTTTCCCTCAAGAGCAAACACCTCCTGCCACCACCTTCCTGTCGGACACAGAGAGACGAGGGGTTTTTTGGTTGAGACGTGGCAGATTGCACCCTCAGAGCTGAGGTGCCCCAGGACCCTCTCTGCATCATTGCACAGCTCATTAAAGCAGGCATTGGCAATGCCAGTGCTTGAGGACTGCCTGCATCCCTATCTCTTTTTTCTGCAGCAGCAACAGCAAAGGCATTTTGAAGGAATGGCCATTAATAGCAGATTTCTTGATTCATCCTGACTGCCTGTTAGGAGCCCTGAAGAATTGATACCACAGCCACACAGACAGATCCACAGAACATCACATGTCCCCTGCCACTGACAGGCTGTGGCTTTTCCAGAAATGCCAATGCTCACATCATCTGAGAAACAGGAAGGTAAATGTGGAAGCTCCTAACATATAAAGGGAATGAGTTTTCGTTTCTTCCCTTTACACCAGGTAATTGCCTAGGTGTATAATACCAAGGTCATGTAGAAAATAACACTATTGATACCATACATTACAAACATTAATTGATGCTCCTTAAAAAAAAAAAACAAACACAAAACCCACACACACCACAAAACAGAATTCATGTATATATGTTCTTTTAAACATATTATACACTCAACTCCTGAAGTATATGTAAACATGTAACCTCAACTGACCAGAACAAGCATGATAAACTACAGAACTATGTTTAAAACTGCATTCACTACATCCTTCTGTATTTATGTTTAACATGTTAATTCATATTGATCTATACCAGTTCTGTGATAGCAAACTTTACAGCTTCCAACTTCTGTCTCTACAGGAAAAAAGAACCCTCAAAAATAAAAAACAAGACCTATAATCTTCAGAGATAATTTGTCTTCTTATTCTCAAATACATAAATAACCCTTCAAATTGCACTGTCTTTAGGCGTGGATGGTGAATACGGATTCAAAGGTTTATGTTCTTTAATTGTATCACAGACAAATACGGGATTTTATATCCCTTCCTCTACTCTTCCTGATACTAGATCACAAAATCCCAGACCTTAAACCCTTCAACACTACATTCCAGCTGAAGCTTTTCGCACTGCCTCTTAAGCAAGCCTTTAGTTTTATGGCTCTCTTCCTAGTCCTCAACTTCATCACACAACAGTAAACCTCAACAATTCCATTGACTTCAGAGATCAGTTTGGGGATTCAGTGCATTTCTGGATGAGGGCCTGGGAGAGGGGCTACAGGGGGAACTGGGAACCACAGTACTTGTTGTGGCAATACTGCATTAGAAAGCACCATAAGCAGGAATTATAAAGCTCTAGCGACAATATTTGCACATGTACAAGGAATGTGCTTTAAATAAAAGGAAAGCTGAATGCCAAAATGCCTAGAGGGTGGGACAGGTTTTGTGAACTGCCAGACAGAACCAAGACACTGGAAAAACAGTGAAGTGCCACTTTGGATCTTGCTGTCAGTTATTATGCAAAGAAATAATACAACCTGCACAGCAGAAAAGGCGTTGCTTCTAAATGGATATAGTAGCTAAGAGTACATATGGGTATCCATAGACAAACCATCTCTCAGCTTGTTAACGGAGGGTTATATGTCCTGGCAGGTCTCTGGAGACTGTGTTGCACAGACTGAAAACATCTTCATAGCTGTTTCAGCTAATAGGCCTTTCTGCTTCCTAATGGCTCCAATTGTATCTTGTGTGATAGAAGCCTCCTGCTTGTAGCTAGCTGAAGTTTGGCGAGTGACTTATCTCCAAAACATCAGCACAGATTATTTGTATGTGCCCAGTTTGGGAAAGCAGTCAATACAGGCCTTCTTAAATCAGAATAGGTCTGGCAAGAAGTTACATCACCCTACAGAAGTTCAATACCAAGCTACAGAACAGATAGCTGGACCCAGTAATCATCCAAACAGCTCAACTCCCCGTGGCAATTACCAAAGCTGTTTCAGCACACACAGCATCCTTCATACCTCATTCACAAATGACAAAAGAAGTTAACGTTACTCTAAGCAACATTATTTCACAGTCTCTTTGTAAGCAAAATCATAACAACCATAATTAAAGAAAAAAATAAAAATTCAACCATCACTTAAAGAGCAAACCAAACCCCGTGTACTTACATATAGCTCTCTATGGGAAAAGATTAAAAAAAATCTGCACTTTAACTTATTCTGTCATAAATAATGGGTGCATAGGTACGGTACTTTTCACAATTAAAAAGCCCCAAGAAATTCTTCTCTGCTGGCATTTTGGATAAAATTTTAGCAGTCTCCAGTCTGTATAATTGCTGTGATACCATACGCAGCCTGCCTCAAAGCACAGAGCATATGGCATCCTCAAAGGATTTGATATCGTTTTTTCTTTAAAACGTGCAAGTCAGTTGGTCATTGTTACCCCTCTGTGGAATTACTCAAACAGCTGCTACCTTCCAACTAAGAGGTAAGAAAATCTTTGTCTTTTTTGTTGCTGTTAATTTCCCTGACACGCTTCTGTCATAATGAGATTTGGTAATATGCCTATAAAGCATTTTAATGTTGCGTATTTGATCCATGGTGTAAACAACACTTTGTTGAAGACTGACATCTACAAAAGGATGCTTTTCATGTTACTTGCAAAGTAGTCTGAATCATGAGGCACCATTTTAAATTGAAAGAAGTTAATTTAATATCTAAACCTATATGAATAATGATGTGCTGTTGATGTTCACTTCTACAGAATCACAAATGTGGCACTTGAAACCGCTTATAATGCACAAGAGGTATCATCTTTAGTAATCTTTTAAACTCTTTATCACTAAGTAGATTATTTTTTAGAATTGTCTTTTACTTACAGAATAATGATTTGCTAAAATGTACTTTTAGCTTATGACTGGAAAGTAGTTGTGTCTAACGATACCTTATTCATTCTACATACAGCAGGGTTATGAATTTCATAGTTTTCTGAGTTCTTATCTTCCACGGTTCACAGATCCCATCTCTCCTTGATCATCAGGGTATCTCCCCAAATTGAACCTTTTTTTTTTTTCTTTCTACTCTTTCAAACTGACAAATTTTTCATTCTCTATCAGAAGATTAATGAAATAATAACTAAAGGGAGAAAAAGAATACACTGCCAAAAGATACAATGATAGATGACAAAAAATCCCAACTCACCAAGTAGAGGAAAAAAATGGAAATGAGAAAGGGAGATAATCAAATCATGATCATGAATCATAGAAACCATGTATGACCATCACATCCTCCCACATGTGATGGCGGGCAGGGGGACAGATGTCCAAAATATTTTAATAATTAAGACAGAGACATTCTTATAGGGATCATCCTGGATCTAGCAAGACAGCTGCCCATGCTTTGGTTTTCCTATTTTTTCCCTTCTGTAGTTCACATTCCTTCACAACACGTATGACCAACTCTTGTGGTGGAAGGACAGCAGCAAAAAAAATAGTTAACAGTTAAAAGTTTCCAGAACCAGCAGATGACAAGCATTATTTTTATAGCCTAAAGACTGCAGTTTTATTACAGTTCACTAATAAATAATGTATGCTATTCCAGAAAAATTTTATCACGTCCCTCCTGATACTTCAAAGGTTAATAATAAACCATATTTTCAAAATATTTATGAATTCCAACACACCTATATCAAAGAACAAGATAGTCTGAAAAAAGACTATATTTTTACTGTATGTGAAGCGCCATCGGTACATTCTTGGCCCTGTAACAGATGTGAATAAGCAGGCAATAAATTAGCGAAGAATACTAACTACGTAAAGGATCAAAATAAAGGAAGAACTCACAAAGCATCTGATCTGCAGTATACAGCCAGTGGGATTCTTCATTAGCTTCAAAGACTTTTAGCTAGCTCCTAACAGACATAGTTCAGCAATGGTTTTGGTTTAATATGTTACCTGCTCCCACCCGCCCAGCTTCGAAAGTAATTGGAAAGGCAGAGAACATACAAATTAAATGTGTAAAACCTTAGAATCTCAGAAAACAGACTTTCAACAATTTCAGAAGTACCACCGATTCAAAGAATTTATTAGAATTTATAATACACTGGGATATGTCCTGCCCAAAACTCATAAAACATTTCTTAAAAACACACCATATATATATAAAGAGTATTGGTGTTGTGATGCATCTTTCTTCCTAGACTTTTATAGTTGGTCCCATTCCTATACTCTCACAGAAAGACATCATCGTATTTTTTATCAAAACTATCTTTTTTTATATCATGGCTCCCTCCCAGAAAAAATATTTCTATTAAATTTTTCTTTTACTTTTATGAATCATGGGGATTGTTAAGAATATCAAGATCTTTTTGTTGGGATCTAAGTTACCTTGAGAACAGATACGCATTTTTTGCTAAGATGTGAAACGGGCATTTCTCAATGATCTCAAATTTCAGGAGTTGTAAGAGATAGTTGGACACACGCACATTTACATTACACACATTGTATGGTAAGGATATATTCTTGTCTATAAAGCCCATCATCAGCTTGAAAATAAGATTACTAGTGAGGTGACACTATCATTCTTCTATGGCACAGCCAAAAAGTTCCAGATAATTATAATCATTTCACAATTTTCACTGATGGAAGTCAAGAGTTTCCATGGCGCAGAGAGAGATTTTCTTGTCAAATCATTTGAAAGATGCTGTACGTTTTTAAACATTATTTGCACTTAAGCCTGGTAGGGTAGGGAAACCAAAGACAGTTAAACAGTACAAGACTTGAAGTAGTTTGCCTGCTTATTAGATGGTGCAAGTTCAGTGAACTTAAAAAGTCATCACAGTGCACCTATGCAGCTCTTGGAATTAAAAGTTGTATAACAAAGCTTATCAATCATCAATGCCTTGGTAAGCAACATGAGATCTAAAGCAAGAAACATCTTACATATACATATGGCTATACCTCAAAGTCTACACAAAAATCAAAGGGAAGAAATAAGCAAATATGTACACGAACAATAGCCACATCCCCTAAATGTTCTCTTCTGCCCTATAAGGACACATCAGATTTTGGTCTCTCTCGTCAGAAGCCATAATTCCCATTTTCCATCTACTTCTAAGCAGGGAAAGGTACCCTTACTCAGAAAATGTGTCTTCTATTTAAGAAAATTAAATCTGAAACATTTTGATAAATAGTCAACCAAAAAGTCAAAACTAAAAGCCCCCTGCTCCTCCAGCGATAGCATCGGGGTGGAATAGGGTGAGAAGAATTTCAAGGCTTCAGACAGTGCAAAAGCCAAATCCCTGGTTCCTCCAAGAGTGACAGATAGCCTTTCATTGCTGATGACACCGTAATGGCCCTTTCACACCTTTGTGAACTTTATTCATTAAGTGCCAGCAACCTGCTAAGCAAATGGATGATCTACTTCAGTGACTCTCAGAGCAGGGGACAGGCATTTCTTTCAGCAACACCAGCTGCAGCAGTTTCAGCCCCTCCACCATCCTTCTCCCCCTCCCACCCCCAAAACTCATTCCCTCTTCTGCACTGCCAGCTCAGTTACAGAAGAATGCCCTTTATTGCTGTACCTCCATACCATGTATTTCATGAGGCAAAAAGAAACTCTGAAGGATGTCTGTTTTGAATCGTTACAGATTGATTTCTCATCCATTTCTGTATTAATAAGTGAGCACCATGCTGTTAACATAAAGCTGTAGTTTGAAACACAGCTTAACTTAAAAAAAAATAAACCACCCACCACAACAAAACCCCCTTGAACTTAAGAATTATTTTAAAACACAACATTCACCAAGGAAGATGACAGTAGGATAGCACTCGTAAGTGGCATCTATATGGCTGTGCGACTGCAGCACGGAACTTGAGCCTGCTCTGATCACACAGGGATTGCAGTCGGCACTCCTCACGCGTATGCAAGGCATCACCCACAGCTTCCCAGGTTACGCACAGAGAGACAGGAAAAGCTAACACCTCCCTTTCTCACATATGGTGCTAGCATATGCTGAACAGACACCAGAACTGCAGAGCTGCAGAGCTGCAGACGGGGAAGCAAAACCTCTGCTTCAATCCACGGAGTGAACAGGGTCAATTCCAGCAGTTAATACCAGCAGTATGTCAAAATACAGTAGGCTGAGGTCCTCTGGTGAAATGAGGTGAAGATTTAAGGGATGATCATCTGGTTGACAGCCCGCAGATCACACTGTTAGAGCAGCTACTGGTAGGTAACACAGATCTGACAAGACTGACTGGTCTTTAGTCTCTTCAGTAGTGGGGGCAAATAGGAGAAATGCTGATATCAGTTAAGATAAAACCAAAATTCTTAATCCTAGACCATAACGATTGAGTATTAGAAATTAAGGAAGTGCTCTGGTTTGTATTTCTGAGAAACAAAATAACAGAGAGACTTCCATACTAGATCATGGCACTGGTACTTGAGAAGCAAAACCTTTTCAATTTTAAACTTTTATAGCTTAAAGATTTCAAATATTGACTTCTTTTTTCCCCAGTAGGAAGAAGTATTCCACTGTCCATTTAGTAAAATGGTGAATGACATTTTACTGTCAAGTTAATGAAGTCTGGATTTTTACCACTGGGGGTGAAAACTGTTAAAAAGCTGCCTAATGCAGTTTAGACCGCTGCCTAAATTGGCTGTTCTCAGCATGATGGCATGTTTGTGCCCAAAGAACATATTCTCACTATACAGGCATAGCAGAGTTCTGGGCTCCAACCTCTGTTAGGAGATACGGATTTTGTGTGCTCCAGTCACGGCTATACTGCCTGCTTATCTGCAGTCAGGGAAACTCAGGCAGGTAGCAAAGCTGTGCCAAACCTAAGTACCTGAAAAATGTAGATACCATCGCCCTGGCCCATCTTGACTTATCAGCCATGTTAAGCATCTGCTGAGGAAGAGCAAGGCTCTATAATGCTGATCAAACAGCTCATAGCCACTGACAGGGGTGGTGCTTCCTTCTTTGGTGCTCACCAGCTCCCAGAAAGTCAGGATCTCTCCTTGGCCCAGGCCTCCCAAGTGATCCTGTCCAGACTGTTAAATCAGGACAAAGCAATTCACTTACCCCCCTCCCCTCCTCTTTCCATAGGCTAATTTTTTAACTATGCAGTGAACTGAAGTGATTCATCAATGATCAGATAAGTACCAGTGCCAGCAAGGACAAAATTCCAGGAAAGAGACTCAGAACACACGAAAGCCACTCAGCAGCAGCAGCAAGCCATTAGATCACTCAGGTCACATTGATCCTTTTGAGGTAGGCTAAGATTACACAGGGATAATGTTGTTAGCTATGGCCAGAGATGAGGGGAAATGGCAAGGAATACAACTAATAGAAGCCTTTTACCCAGCAGTCAGTAGAGTATTAATGCTGCCCATCTTTTGCATAGGCAGGCACAAAAGTGTTTTTATAGCTGCAGACTAACACTTAAATTTAAAAGCACTACAGAGACACTTTAGTACAGAGCACTAATTTGACAACTTTAGAAGCAGCAAGTGGGTTCAGATGTGGAGAAAGATTTGAGGCTATATTACTAACTTGGCTGGGAAGCTAAAAAAAATTGAAAGCAAAAGCAGTCTACAAGATGCCAGAAAAGCAATTGATCGAGGCTAAACTTGGAAGCCCGTTCTAGTCGCACAGAAAGCTAAGAACAATTTTATCCCAAACCACCGACAGATTGTTCCCCCTGAAGAAAGCAGGGCGTTTTGAAGCCCTGAGTCAGGGAAACCAGGGGTCCAGCCACAGCGCAGCTTAAAAACCAAAAGGATTACACAAACTGGCTGTACAGCTTGCTTCAAAAGCTGTAAGCTCTATGTTCCAGACCTCACAAATATCATGGTCTTTACAATATAAGCAGTGCAGCTCATAGAAATCACCAGGCTGCCTAGCTCAAAGCGTCAAGTAAAATAAATAAATAAATTTCTTAGCTGTTAAAAACAAGGAGAACAATCACAATGTAAGATCTCACAGAGTTAAGAATCCTGCCAAAGATCAGCTTTCAGGGCTTAAACAACAGTTCAGGGAATACAAACCGCCACAGATCTCTACAGGATGTACAGTTTTGTTTGTGGTACAGTGTCTTGAAGTGCACTTCCCATATGAATTCTAAAGAAAAAAAAAAAAAAGAACCAAGGGTGTGACGCTGTGTTTATTGACTCCTAAGGATCCATCATTTCTGAATGAAAATACAGTATTTGTTTAAAATTAAGCACCAGATCCTTCCACTCATCTCAGGATCTTATGCAGAATGGCCTTTCTTACTTGCACTATTAATTAGTTAGCAATAACACAAAATACATCTCCAAAGATGATGCTCTGGTACAGCTGTCTAGTAACTTCATCCTCTTCCCCACTGTACTGTCTGTTTCACCAGCACAACTAAAGAGCCTCCAAAGATTTTGCACACAGAAGACTTGCAGCTATGCATATAACGTCATTAAATCATACACCAAAAATTAACAAAATCCAGCTTGCTTGCTTTCAGTTACGCTTCATACTTAGCTTTGGACAGCCAAGGGTAGGACAAACTTTGTTTTTTGTCTTGGTAGGGCTTTTTTTTGTTTATTTAAATAAACTACAGCAGACAGAGACTATTATGTCACAAAATGAATGCTTTTAATGAGGAATGCAGTACTTCGTAGGCTTGCACATCAGAGTAGAATTGTCTTGAAAATCCAAATTGTATCATTTATATTCTCTGTGAATATATATGACTACCTGGAAGCCATGTTTCTCTTCAGCAGAAATGTAAAGCAACTCACTGGGATGTAGTTTGGTGATACCAGACAACAAAGATTAAAAAGCAGATTAAAATTGCATAAAGGGAATACTGGGAAGAGTCTGGCAGAAAAGGTGGAGACAACTGACTGGGACAGGGAGAAAGGAAAATGTATTACCTTAATTTTCCCCTTCAAACCAAAATCTATAATAGTAGTAGTAATAAAACCAGCCACAACTGAGTGTATTCAGATACCTTAAATAACATACTAAGTAATAAATGGTAAATCAAATTTATTTGTGATGTCAATATCATAAACTGAACTGGATCTGTGATAAACTGGAACAGTGATAAATTCAGCATCAACAGTCCGCAGAAAAGTGTGTGTATATATACTGTGCATACACCTCTGTTTCCATCACTAAACAAATTCCTGTCCAGTCATGTGTCGGTGCGAGTCCCAGATGCTGCTGAAAATCCACACATCATCAATCAAGCTCAACTACTCACATGGAATGCATTCTTGGAAGGTCAGTCTAATACTGGACAGCCAAGGTAATGTTGATGAGAGTAAGATTATAAAGTAAGTTTGACATTTTTACACTAAGTCAATTCTGAGTTATGTGTGACTAAAAAAAAAATATCTACACTTTTTTTTTTCTTCCCAAAGTGACAAACTACCACTGCTTCAATCATTGCACAAAACAGCCTGGGCAGTTTGCCTCACGCATTCCAAAAAGAATCTGTGTCCTTCCATAGGCTTCACAAAACCCATTCCACGCAGAAAGGAAATTCCTATACCCTACGATTTACACATGGAATAAATGAACCTCAAAAGTCTAAGATGATAACTTGACATAACTTTACATAAATTAAGTATGGATCACCACAGCATTGAGACAGTCATTACTACCATTTCTTAGCACCAAACAAGACTTTTCAAATATAAAATCATTAAAGAAAAGTATTAGCTCTTTACTACACAGATTAAACAAGCTCCAAAATCCAGAAATCTCCCTGTAGGACTACAAAATACTTTGCCCCAGCCTTCTCCATAGCAAACTGCTATTGCATCAGTCATATTCACACTTGACCTGTTTGTTATTGTGTACCATGGGTCCATAACACATCTCATCTCAGCTGGAAGGTCAGTGAAAAGCCAAGAAATGACGAAGCACAGATTTTTGAACCATCTCCCAGCACAAATGGACTAGCATTTTTAGTCCGCTTCAGAACTTTGACAGATACCACAACAATCCGACTGTGGCTACGGTTCGTTTTACTTTGCCCTGAGACAGACTACAGACACTTCACAATTAGAGATTACATCTCAGCTGGGATGCCAAGAAACAAGCACTGGACTACACGACACGCAGTGTATGTTCAGCCACGAGATCAGGTCCCTGGTGTGTTACCTCCATCTTACTGCTCTGCTCCAGAATAAGCATGTTCTGGGTGACCTCCAGGTCAATACAATGCATGAAAGTGTCCAAGGTCTCCATACACACACAGCCAAAGACTGTTCACATCCCACCTTTCATATTCCATTTCCTAAATCAGTCTGCAGATGCATTAACTTAGAGATAAGAAAAAAATATATTACATTTAAAAAACTATTTATTTTAATACCATGCAAGATATTTTCTGCCAAATTGTGGACTCACAAATGTGGTTGTAGTTATTTATTTACACTATGAAATAATCCCTCAAGAAAACAACTTAGCTAGAGGAGTATCACAGAAACCTACAAATGAACTCCTGAGAGAAAAAAAATTTAAAAAATTGTTTATGAAGATTACACATTGGTATGTCAGTGTCAGCTAAAGGAAAGGAAGGACTCCACTGATGACCCAAAAGGACCGTAATTCACAAGATGAAGAAAGTGGATTAGTCAAGCGTAGTCTTAAAGAGCTAATCTTTAGATGACATCCTCCAGGAAAGAGTGCTAAAAACAAACAAGCAAAAGAACATAAACAAAAAGCATGCTTAAACCAGATAGATGCCTCATCAAAAGCATAAAAAGGATCATCAAAACAGAATTTCTATTCCCAGAAATCAAATATTTTGGAAAAAAAATAGAAATTTAAAAAAATCTTCAGTCTGCTGAATACTAGAAACTTCTGATTTTAAAAAAAAAAAAAATTGCTCTGCCAAGACAATCATACTGCCTTGACTCCCACTAATATGATTTGTTCTCCCTGATGGAAAAGGGGAATGGCACAGAATTTCTGAAAGCCTCTTGGTAAAACTGGGATTCCTAAGATTCTCAAGATGCTTCCCGCAACACAGAGAGATGCAAAAGCATTAGGAGACTGCTCAGTGCCTGAAAGTCATCAGCACTTGGTCTTAATTACAAAGTCAGGGAAGACCATAGTCCTCACGTAGCCTACCAGACACTGCAGCAAAGCACATGCCCTGTCACAAGTCTGTTAAAATTAAAACATTTGCACTTCTCTGAGCTAGCGTCTTCCCCTGAAAAATTGTTTCCTTCAGCTTTCAGCAGAATTTTAAGAGAGCTATAAACACCAGGAAAATGATACATTCAAAGTCACTCAACTGTTTAGTGGAAGAGCTAGGAATAAAGCTCTGTAGTCCCCGCCATCTGTAGCTGTGGTCTGTTATGACAAAATAACACTCCTAAAATCTCCACCTGCTGCTTTATTCTGCTTCTCATAATTCCTTTAGCTTTCCACCAGGACACACAAGACTGGGGACCTGGTCTTGTTGGTGTAAGAATGAGCAGAAGATGGGGTACACAGTTTCATTTCACTGGGTTGTTTTTCAGCTGGATCAGTCCCTTAGTTTGGTGGCTGCACTGACCACCCCAGCACTCTGCCAGTACAGCTGAATGGCTGACAGTGGGAAGGGGCATCAGGGAGATGCAAAGATGCAATGTCAATCTGATCCTGCCAGAACATTTTACAACATCAAACCACAGTCTTTTCATTAAATTAATTAACAAGCGATTTAAGTAACTGCTCTTTCAGAGATGGAAGCTCATGTTGTCAGTAAGATTCCAGACTCATGACAAGCTCAGATCCTAACGTGCTACATCTGCTCATGAGCAGACACGGTAGGCAAACGCCATAAATAGTTAACAAGGTCAGAATCTGTCAGTGTCATGAGGGTTTAGAAACATTTTACATCTTTGCATCAGAAGCCCTCAGAATGCCTGATCTGAAAAAATAACTCATGCTACACCCTCCCTCTGTATCTACCTTGCTTCTCAGGTCTGGAGCCGAGTGGTTACTGTCAGCTCAGGAGAGATCTGCACATGTTCTTGGGCAGGGTGAACATGCCATTGCAGTGCCAAGCAGCCTTAAGTCTGCTTTCCATAGTTAGCCATGACATGGAAATAGGTTTTTGAAATTTAAGCTAATTATTAATGTAGTAATTGTAATATTTCTGTTCTTAGAAAAGATTAAGTGTTACACTTAGTACACTGCCTCAGGTGAGATGAAGCGTATATCCATGTATCAAGTCTGTGGATTCTTTTTAACATATTTTACATTATGATTGCCTTTTACTTCTTAGCAATGCTTAGCTTGGGGAACATTATAATACATCACCAAGTACCTTTTACGCTTGTGCAAGTACTCATACCCTCAGTCTTAACTCTTCATTAAGACGACTGTCAGCTGTTGTTTGGGGGGGTGGAGTTTTCAAACCAGAAATAAAATGCAGCAAAATGATCTTATGTTTTAATACCACAAGAGTGGTGTAACTACAGTAATTGCTTCTCCAGTATTTTGCATTCAATCCTATTAAAAAAAAAAATCAATAGTGAGAAATGTCACTAGACAAAAGGATACAATGCTGATAGATTATGTGTTGATTTACACAAATGTCAACATATTGGGAAGCATTACAAACCATTTAATCTACCATCAGAGTAGAGAACACTTAGGAATGAAAAAAACCACGAATAGTGCTTCATACACAATTTGGCTTTAGGGACCAGATGTATTATAGCTTCCATATGTCTCAGCCTCCTAAATGCATTTTTAATGGCAAGTTCTTGCAGAGCAAAATCTGCACAGTAGCTTGGGTAGTCTGTCAAAAGGCAAAAATCATTTCATCCAGATTTGCCCTGAACTTTATGTCAATGATGCTTCTGCATGTTCTGGGAGCCCCACAGGGGTCACAGAAGGGAGCGAAGCTTCAGAGTGTTTTATATCCAAAATACAAAACATAATAAGCCTTTGTGGATATTCTACCAATGTTGGGGCATTAAATATAGATCATTGTCCTTATGGCTCAATATCTCAGGCCATACTAAGTATATGGAACCTTTCCACAGATACTCACAGATCATTAGTGGAGCACTACCAGACCAGTTACCAATTTGTGTATCAGAACAGAACTGTTCCAAGCCATTGTCTGTCAAATAACAATGCTCTGGGCGTTGCAGTTGCTGGGGCCTTTCAAATTTACCACAATTTCTCTTGTTCAGTACTGACCCTAAAGGCCTGAAAGATCCCAGTGGAATCAAAGCCAGCTGTCCTAAGTTTCATTGCGCAAGCAGAAGCTCGAGATAAACAAGGCACAGTATATTCATACCTGAAAATGACTTTTGCCAAGAGTAATGAAGGGCTAAACAAGTGTTTCTTGGTACAATCCAACTTGCCATTGGGCACACACTGGATCTCTTCTCTGGGTTCCCCCACAGGTATTCCACTGACCCAACAGAATAAGTTTTGTGGGATAAATAGCATTACGTTAACAAATATTAAAACGTTTCAATGCTTCAAAGGCAAAACTCTTATTTCTATAAAATTGCCTGGAGGCATAGGATCTCAACTCTAATTGAAATCTCGCAGGATTTAGAGTTAAGAAACACTGCTACATAGAACATATGAATGCGTTATCACCACCCAGCTGAGCCACTACAAACTTCTACATTCACTTAGCTGAGTTTCTAGCACAAAGACGATGCGCTCAGACAAATTACCTCAGATCTGCTGCATGCTAACAGTGTGTGCACAGACTGTTCACTGCTGTGACTTTATGCAACTGATTGCATACTTGATGACACAGAGTAGTATTTCTACAGGTCTAAAAACATGGGCTCTAGATATAACTATTCTATTATTCAAGATATATTATAACATTATCCTTAGTAATGCTATTACTAAGTCATGTAAGAGCATTTTTAAATATGGAAAAATGTTACAACGGAAGTTTTAGTGAACTACTGCTGCTGCCAGAAAAAAAAAAATTAGGATACATGAAGGGGTAATTCTGTTGTAACTTGTCAGAACAAAGAGATCCTTAAACTCATCTGCTTGTAGACTCTAATATGGTTAAGTGCATAAACAATTTCCTGAAATTCCAACACAACCTTGAGATTCCTAAAGTGACAGCCTGTAAAGGCAGTTTCAGCAAGAGAAGAGATTTTCACCCGAATGGCCATGACTTATCAAAATAGGGATTATTTTTCTTTTGCTTACAATAGAATTTAATCTACTTTTGGTATGCCAAAGATGGGGGTTTCCCTATCTATCATCTGCAATAAAACTCCACCTGATGTACCTTAAAAAATATTCAGCCTCTAATCATTATTTTCCTGCTCTTAGAATCCTGTAGAGTGCAATCATTGCATTACTGTTAATGACAGTAAGTTATCAAACAAATACTCTCTAAAAAAAATTCTACATGCATATTTTACACTCAGGGGAAAAAAAGCTTCAAACTCATGAAGAAAACAAAAAAAATAGTTCCAGATACAATGTTTAAATCAATTAATAGATATACAAGACGCCTCACACAAACATACTGCTAACTACAGGATTTATTGCAAGTGATCTAACATTATTAAGATGCCTCTTGATGCTGTGACTTGGTCTACATCGGAGAAGCTTCCACCACCTTGGACACTGGAAGTTTGGTGTTCATGCCAGGCTGTGCTTGCCTAGATCAAACTGAGCGATGGAGATGTCAGTTGGCAAATAAGCAAAAGATAATAATAATTTTAAAAAATTATACTTTAATATCATTGCCAGTTAGTTATTCTAAAATCAGAATTCAAGTTCAAATCACTCCCTCTAATCAGCATAAGAGATATGGAATGAGAAATAATTGAGAGGTTTGGTTGTTGGGATTTCTCTGCTTGAGTGCTGCAATGTAGGTATAATCCATTTTTGTACTGGCTTAAAAAAAAGGTTGTTATATATATTTTATACTGGAGAAAAAGACTAGAAAAAAACTCCTAGCACATCTGCTTCAGAGCCAATCCGTGAAGGTCGCTTCTAAACTGGAAGTGGAAAATTTCATGTTAAAGTGTCATTATTCTTAATTTCTCTTCATATTTAACCTGGATTTCTGTTTTCTCTGATGAGTATGTTTATTGGGAATGAGAAAAAGTAAAATTTTGAGAAAAGACAGATTTTGCACCTGGCACACTAAAGCATCCCATCTGTCAAACACAGGTTACTTATTACAGTGTCACATCAAACGTCTTATCCCAGTAACTAATTATTGCCTTTCTCCCCTCTGTCAGCCCTAGCAGATTAGTTCATTTATTATTAAAGCCTTCACACACACCAGATCATAAACATTTAAATACCTCAAAGACCACTCTTCAGAATGTCTTTTGTCTCTTAAGGAAACTATAAACAGTGAAACAATTCTGCAGTATTTTGGGCTTGCCACAAGTACTGAAACAGATCAGAGTTGCTCTAGCATAATTACAAAGCAAATACTCCGTAACACTAGCTTTAAAACTGGATTTAAGAGATTACTTTTGCTTAAGTTGCATGACAGCCACATCACCTCAGCTGACAAAGGCCAAGCCCATGTGCCAATCTATGGCATATGGATTATGCTGAATTTTGCTGTCCCTGAAACCAAAGATAGGGAGCTTGACTATCTACAGAAAAATTTCTTATTGAATCAGAGATGGCTTCTAAATAAGTAATCAATACTTGCAGCCAGCAAAACCTGTTTAGAGTCATGGAAGACGTTTTTTGAGTCACAAAACTGGCTAAAACCAACTCCCTGGAAATTTAATGTCACATATTTCAACTTCTACCAAATCAGCACAAGTCACCTTAGAACTCAGTAAGACAGAGCGCAAAATAGAAGAGAAAGACAATTTTTTTACCCTTATGTGGGTTTACATAGCACACTCTGAATCCAGAGTCCCACACTCGTGAAGTCAGTGGTGCCACACCCCCTGACCATGCAGAAGCAATCACAGAGGCATTCAAAGCTGAAAGGACTACAGGAGCTTGGGGTTTGGAGCTCCTTAGGACTTCCAAGTTCCCTATTCTGCAACTCCTACTAAAAAAAAAAAAAAAAAAAAACAACTTTGGAGAGTTTGGTGTTTCTCCACCCTGGCAGGAAAGGCACACTCAGAATGTGATACGTCATGAACTAGCCAGATCTTGATATTTTTGAAGTTGTAGTTGCACTGTATCAAACATCATTTGTGGAAAAAACGTTACTTTCCACAGATCCAAGAGGCTGGAAGAACATCATTTCACAATTTGTTTTGGTTTTTTCTTTCTGTATTTTTTAAAAGCCCATATTCAATCCTCCTTTGTAAGCCAGAATAAGGAATTAGTGTGTAAAACCGTGCTAAAACATACCTTTATTTCTACTAGTAAACTCATCCCAAAAAGCCACACCAAATCTCTTATATCCTACCCAAACTATATTTTATGCTCATATTGAAGAAGAAGCAATGTTTTTCAAATAACGTTTTGGCTAATTAACTGCTGTTACTATGTCAAAATGCAAAAAAAAAAAAACCCCAAAAACAAAAAAAGAAAACTAACTTCTGCCTCAGAGGGGGTTGAAGTGACCTATACAATGGCACATGATGTTCTGACATAAGGTCAGTTATAAAACAAAGGTAGATCACGTTATTTAGTGGCCATTTGATGAAGCAGGAATAATATTTGTATTTTATCAGTTAAACTCCGTATTACTCATTAGGAAAACATACACCTTACAGAGCATGCATCTTGTTAAAGAGGTAATAGCCAAGGGGTAACAGGCAACAGGACACTGACTTTCACCTCATTTTGATACTACTTCTTAAGTATTTACCCAAGATTCTTACGGACAACCAAACTTGATCTCCTTCATCCCTAAATGAGATGTTTATAACAGAACAACTGCCCATTTAGGATCTGTACTAGATAAAGCCCCCTACTCCATCACAAAAAGCCTACAACAAGATCCACGACCTTTCCTGGGCAAAGTGTGCCTCCCCTTTCCAGTCACGCTTGTCTTTTCTGTCTAAAATGTAGACTAGCAGAAAACATCTTGGGAGGTTTCTTTGTAGGCCATTGTCAAATTTTTACTTTTTATACTCAACAGATCATCTGACATTACAGTGGAAAAAAATTATCTTTTTTCTATATTCTGACATTAAAGCATTCAAACAAAACTCAAACATGACATGGGCTACACATAACAGAGATTGATTCTTCCCCCTCCCCCCCTCCACTGCCCTGTAAGAACAAAAGAGTATTTGAGGTAAAAATGTAAGTTATAGGGGACTGAAGAACAGCAAATAAGCTGACTATTTACAACATCAGATAGACAACTCAGTAAGTAACAAAATATTAGGAATCTTCAAGTTATACATAGTGTTGGAGGCAAAGCAGAATACCATTTGCAACAAAAAATCATGTAACTTCTATTCTTCCTGGTCCTTGAAAAGTTCACCAAAACACCAGAGAAAGGAGAATGGATTGATATTAATTTGAGTTTCCAAACCGCCTTTGACAAAGTTCCCTGTAGAAGACTTGAGGAAACTAAATCATCACTATGTGTGAAAATAAAATCACATGCCCTCACAGAACAGAAAACAGCCAAGGAAATGAAACCCAGATGCTGTTAATTTTCTTTTTCATTCTTTTATCCTTTGTTTTAAACTATCACCTAAATCTACCACCTGAAATAAAAATTACAAAACAAAAATACCAACAGTGACATATGCATGAAAATTGCTTTAAAGCATTTTGCTTAGAGCTTTACAGAAACAAAGACATTTTGATATTAAAAACTGAGCAGAACATTTTTAGTCATAAAAAGAAAATACTTCTGCCTTCAATAAGCTATGATTATCAGAAAGCAGACGAAACAAGCATATAAAGTATAAATAGCAATGCCACACCAAAAAAAAAGACATGTTCCTAACTGTCAAAGCTATTCACTGCAAAATGGCAGCTTTCCATGTCTGGTCAGCTCAGGACACCATCTGTACAGGCCATTTGTTAATTTTTCAAGTAGATACCTTCACACTTGATCTTATGATGCCCTCACAGTTGCAAGGACTTCCCCAAAAATACCTACGCAGCCACAGTCTCCTCTTCCTCTCTGAAAATTCCCCCATGCCTTGCCCCCCAAGGTAGAAGCCTGCAGCCCAATGAAAGAACCCAAGATACCCGTACCCACGTGCCAACACCACAAATCCCTGCACTCCAGGATCACTCAACAATACACATTTGATCCAGAATAAATAACTGCACACAACCTCCCTTTTCTCACATTAGGAAGATCACGCAATATCAAGTTTCTGTTGGCTTTATATTCGTTCTGGTAGGAAAGATGAATCCTGATCTGGTACAAGACTCAGCTAACCTAAGAAAGCTTTTTTAAAACCGTATTTAATACAAACTTTCATCACCGCTGCCTACAACCCTCAGCGGTACCACTTCATTGCCGCCCTACCTTCTCCTACTGTATGAAATGGCTGCCTCCTGCCTTTTAGCCTTTTGAACGGAAGAGCTTTCGTTTTCTTCTGACATTGTAAGAGGCTACCCAGATAGAGTCTTGGTCTAAAAGTTAGTATTATTAGTATTAAAGCAATAAAAAACCCTAAGACAGTGTAATATATAAAAACAAAGAAAATAGTATTACTCTAAGAAGGACAACATATTTTTCAAATTATAAACTGCTTTCTTTTTCAAGAGAAAACAAGGCAATTTATTAAATACTCTAATTATATTAATCAACTTTGTACCATGTATCGGAGAACTGAAAATTGCTAACCAAAACCAACCAGGAAATTATCCCATGAGCCTAAGCATAGAGTCTCCAGGAAAAAACTTCTTGACCTTCACTTCCTCTACAGAAGTCATAGTTAAATGTCAAGAAAACAAACTAAATTGCTTTCACAGCCATCATGTACAGTAAGATTTAACTGCAACAAAACCACTTCTAATAATCAGGTAGATGTCATTTTTCCTCACTGCCCTTAGAAAACTAGTAGTAGTTCTCTCTTTAAGGCGAGATAAATTTCCTACTGAACTTAAAGTGTATGACATTCTTTCCTAAGGAAATATTTAGGGTCCAGTATACATATTTTAATTTGTAACATAACTTGGGTTTTTCTCCCTCCTACCTACATCAAGATAACAGAAAAGTTCAAAACAAAGAGGGGCAATGTACCGGAGTTCAGGGACAAGTAGTAACCACACAGCAGAATCTCTTAATAGTTATCTAGGTTAGTAAAAGTAGAAAAGGCACTAGAAAGCTCTAGAAGACATTTAAGAAAACAATTAGTTGACAACATCTGCAGAAAAGTGCATTTCAAACGTTGCCGCGTGTTGAGGGACTGTTAAATAAACTACAAAACTATTAAAGGAAAAAAGAAGTTAGAATTAACTAAAAATGGGTTTGACAACAACAGTCAATAAAAATACTGCCTTATGATTATGATACAGAATTTAGCTATATTGTTATGATGATATCCACACCACAGCACATATTCTTCATGAGTTCTCATTTCTGCTTCTTCTGAGAAGTGAAACATAAGTGGTAGGAAATATAAAAAGTATCAAAAGTCCAAAGAAAAGCAAACATCAACTACTCTGACATTTTAAAGGACATTTTAAGTACAGTTTAAAAAAAAAAGATTTTTCAGGTTACAAATGGAAAAGCAACATGATATTAGTAGGTGAACACAAAAGAGTATCGCCAGTGTCATTAGACAATACAGATCTTAGCAGGGGAAACAGCCCCCAGTAAGTTGCAACAGAAGGGAATAGATAGTACTGTTGCTCATTTTTCCATTATGGAAGTTTAATACCTTCCTCCGAGGGTAAACTTTAACACAAAAAATGAGGACTACTGTCCTATCCATTCAAGCAATTCCTCTTTCAGTTCATTTTTCACGTAACTTACCAGTATATATGTTAAGACAGGTATCACATAATACACTAGATCATCTTACACTGACAACATGGCCAGTTTAGTGTTCTGAAGAGACGGACTGATGACAAAAAAGAATTTGGCCACAAATTCAGTAGACATTAGATAGGTAATAGTATTTGTAACCATGCTGTGAACAGTTAAGAAAAGAAGTGTATGCGTGAGCCTGTAAGTATCCACAAACAGACCAAGTTTCCATAATGCAACATTTCTTTGATATCAAAGTAGCAGTGAAGAAAAACTAGTTCACAAAAGGTGATACAAACTCCACTAACTTGTGGAAGAATAATTAAAACTACTGCCCAGTAAACAGGTCATGTTTCTAGTGATGTGCATCATCCAAAATAGAATAATATGTCAGGTTTTGTTCTGGAGCAGGTTCCTCTATTTTATCAGTGAACGTGCACAGAACGTCACTTAGAATAAAGCTTCATATGGGTCAGTGATTTCAAATATGTCCTCTTATTTCAGGGGCTCTGTGAATTTAAGAGCCAGCCAGTAGTTAGCCTGAACATTTGGAAAACCTCTTATGCATTCCACCTCATCTATTTCAATCTGAATAGGAGAAATGAGACTTAGTGGCACAGATTCTCAGACCCTCCTTTGATTTAAGATGATAGATGTTGTGTTGTTTTCAGAACTCTAGATTCCTACACATGTCTATATTAAAGAGATTTAGGTGTTTTGGTTTTTTTTAATCAAAGTGATAAGATTTGCTTGTTTATTCAGAAGGATCGTTCTCTGTGAACAAATTAACTGGAGTGCAGGAAAATTGCTTCCCTATTGACTTACATAGGGAGCTCTTCAAAATTTTATTGAACATATAACGTTCTGTATTTCTATAAATACTGCCATTAAATTACTTTACTATTTACTTTATAGAACAGCTTGTACCGTATTGCTTATATAAAATGCAAGTGAACTAGTCTTGCCTTCAGCATTTACCCTTCAAACTGTTCCAGCCAATTTGAAAAGGAAATATGGTGCAGGGAGAAGAAAAAAAATGAGAGCGTCATTTACACGTGAGTAAACCCTACTTTCTTCTCCCATTAAAAAATAAGGTCTCTAAAGGTAATTTCTTCAAAGTCTGCATGCAAAACAGGGACACTTAACTTCCCCAATAAACTGATAACATGTCTGTTGTTAAAACAGTCAAATGGATTTATAGAGGTTAGGAAAATGCTTAAGCAAGAGACATTAATTACTATTAAAGTGACTCCCAAGCCATTAAGTTTTATCAAATGCAATTTCTTCGATCAGATAGTTCTTGACAGCTGACAAAATGTTAAGGTTTAAAAATATCACCAAGTCTAGAACTACCCCCAGAGGATTTTAATTTTCTTACTAACATCCCTGTAAGGATGGCACTAACAGCTCCATACTGACCATTTTCTTATTTTCAAGAAATTATTACTGAATAAGGCATAGCATATAATGCAGTAGTGCAAGAAAACTAGAATGAGAGTTTCAGACTTAACAAAATGATCTGGCAAACATTAAAATACACTTCATCAGATTATCACAACTCTCACACAGTCCCCAGAGTTTGTTCCTGCTGAGTAATGACGATTGTCTGAAAGGTAACAGGAGTACAACAGCTTGATAATATTACAGCATGATCGCTGTGACAATGCTCCTGCGATTGCATTTTGCTTAGCTATTCAGTCATTCAGGTAGGGTGCTTAAGTAGACTGCTGACATGTAAAAACACTGCTTCTTTGAACATTTTAAGTGAAGCATTCATCCTGCAAATATCATTGTTATTTTGATCATAATGTTCATAAAATGGCAAAGGGCTAATGGAAGCTCCAAGTGAACACTATGCCATCCAAAACAAACAAAAATAAAGTCTCTGAAAGATTATGAGCCTTTTCCTGCGCTGTATTACAGGCTTGCAGCACAGCACAATATCCTGTGCCTTACCCAAAGCATCACGCTAAAATAAAAAGTTACTCGGGCTTTACTCCAGTTTTAGGCAGCATTTAATCTACTTCTCCTAAAATACAGAACAATATGTCCTCACAGAATTTTTTAGCAAGAGTCTATCCCCATTTAAGGAGGAAATCAATTTTAAAGAACATTCCTCAAAGGAGAAATTCAGGAGGAGAATTTTCCATTAAAAGATTTACAAACTGTTATATCTAACATGTTAAGATTTTAATCTGTACAATAGTTTTTTCACAGATGCCTGTACACACTGATAAATCAGATAAACCTAAAATTAATTGTCCACTGCTGTACTCATAACGACCTTATGCATAACTTGAACTTGGACTTTTGTTTTCCTGAGGGTTTACAGTGCAGTTTCTCCTAGTTTAAACCCTGCCAAAAACAGACTTATTTGTATTCCCTCATCTTTACAAAATACCTTTGTCCAAGATGCCAGACAAATAACAGCCAAAGGCCACTCCACAATAGAAAGGGAAGATTCATACCACTGGACAAGACAAATAACTGTCACTGCACAGGTAGGAATCAAGGCTCATTGCTGAACTGCTGACTATATCACAAATTATATTTGAAAATCATGTTTTCTAGCTATGAAGAAAACATGATTTTACAGTGAGAATTATTAATGCTTATCAGTAAAATCAGTAGATGAAACAGAGAGATAACTGTTTTCAGGAACTGGGAAAACATTCCAAATTGTTCAGCTGAAAACTGAGTTATCACCACAGTCATTTGCAAGAGCTATAACACAGTTGTCTTGTCACCCCACGCTGTCACCCCACCTAAGCAGGATCTGGTGTCCCCCTCAGAGGTACTAGGCAGCCTTTGCCTTGCCCCCACACAGCACAGGCTGGGGCAGAGTCTCAGCCTCAGAGGAGTGGGAAGTCGCAAGCGCTGCCTTCCCCCAGGGTTGTTCCACGACCCTCATCTTACCTGTATGGAGACAGCAAAACCACGCACAGGAAAGGGTTGAAAAAAATCATCAACCAGCACTGCTCACATTTAATCCAGTAAGCTGTCAGTGATAGAGATTCCATTGATGGCTGTCAGTTGAAATAAGTTGTTACTTCAGTTTGGTGAAGTAGCCAAAATAAGGTTAGAGACCTGTTGGCTTGCTTTGGCTGAAAGATTTCCAATGAATCCCTGGATGAGTGTATTCATCAGGCAGCACCAATGCCTGGGTACACATCTCTACTGCCTTACAGCTGCCCCCTGAGAGATGGGGGCAGATATTGCCACAATCAAAGAAACTTACATCACTTTTAGGGCTGGATTATGAGAACTTGATACAAATGCTCATCAGTTTACTGAAATTGCACTAGGAGGATAACACTTGTGCTCAACAAAATCTGACACAACTTAAAATTTCTTTGAAAGTGCAATAGAACGCTTTTTTTACTTAAAACACAAATTGGTCTTTTGTCAGTCATAAGCCCATTGCATTCCTGAACAAAACACCTTAGTACACTTAAGCCAGAGATTCAAAAAGAATGAAACTACCAGGTATCAATTCTGGTTCTAAAATAGAAGAGTATTTACATCAGCAAAAGAGGGGCGGTAGAGACTGGAATTCAGATTAAGACACGACTAGGTTCATATGAAAGTGGGCAGGTGAGAAGTGAAAGTATACCACGTAGAAAAAAGTAACTTAGAAATAGATCTTTAAAAGTCAATTAGTATCCCAAAAAACAGGAAACGAAGCAGTGCAGGAACAGAGTGATAATTATAAACTGCAAAATAGAACATTAGGGAGGCAAGATGATAATGCTGGATAGATGAAAGGAACAACTGTTACAAAACAGCAAGTCAACAACAAAAGATAGTGAGAAACAAGAAAAGCTAAAAACACCCACAATATGTGACAAAAAAACCCAAAACAAACAACAAAACTGTCTCCATTTGATTAAGCATTTCTTATTTTTCCATTCATAGTTTCACACTTTCTCAAGCTCACAGCATCACATACATACAATCCTTTGCTTCATTAAGGAGGAATACAATGATCCTACCTCATACAATAATCACTACAGCTCAATTTTGCTTTTCATCCTAAGAAACTAGTAGTGATGATCATGTACTTAAAAACTCTTAAAAACTAACAAAAAGGTACCTGTGCATGTAGTTTGACCATTCAGCCAAGCAAGTCTAATGACCACACGCTGCCATGGCTAACTCTGCATTCAGCACTGGGATTTATTTAGTCAAGGCATGGCAAATTAAGTAGCTAAAAAAACAACCACTACTGTCACCATCGCCATCCCTCACAATTTTAGCTTTCTCAAGCAGCTAATTGTATCAGACAAGTAAAAATCCTCATCTACAATGAGACCAGACAGCAGAAAAGGAACAGGAGTACTACCCTGCCTCAGATGGAGGTAATGAGGTTGGATTAATCTAGCTGAGTCACAAGAGCACATTTGAGTATCCTGAGCATTTTCATTGCCATCTGAAGACTTATCAATGAGACAGTCGTAAAGAGGAAAACAATTAGAAGTTGAGTAGCTTTCTGCGAGATCTTTGTCAAAATGCACTCCTCTGTCAGACTCTGGAACATCACCCATTTATATGTAATTATTTGAAAGCCATTGGATTAAGCACTAGGTGTATATTTGACAAAAATGAAGTTGCCACACCAAACCTGACCATCACCTGCTAGGTTCTGGAGCAAGGCCAAGGTCACTAACACTCACCTGGAGCTCTCAGCAGGTGGCAAATCTGGGAACACCAGACCATCACAGGAGCTGAATCAGTACCTCTGTTTGTTAAGTCTTCCAAGAACTTGGTGTCAGTATCCACTAGGTCACACTTGAAGTCTGTCCAGGCTTGCAGCCTCCGCAGGAAGAGCGTGAAGTAGTTATACTGAAAGTGGCCAACGGACTTCCCCCTTGGCACCTTTCTCCCCTGGCCAGAAGCAGATGACAACAAAATCTCTTCCAGGCTTCAAAAGCTAGTTTATCCGCAGGCTGCTGTAACGTTATCACATACAGAGTCATTGAGGGATTGGGTACTCTTGAAACAAGCAGTCGTTGTTCGCTTCTTTCATAGCTGCGAGCTCTGAGCTGTAAATATTCCCTGAGAACTCTGATAATGCCACGAGTGCTATCTGCGGTGGGCTACGGGTATCCACCCAGGTGACAAACAGGATGTGACAAAAATTCGTATTCTCTTGCGCAGTAGCCCATATAATACCAAAACTCTCATGCACTTCCTATCTTGATCGGGCTGGGCAAGCAGTGAAAAAGAAAGAATCCAGAGAAGCTTTTGACAGACGGTGCATTTCTGGCAAGTGAACATCTGAAGAACAGTACAAACATTATGAAACTACCCCAAAATAGCTCAAAGTCTGTCTTCAGAAGTATCAAAAATGAAGAGGAAAAGCCTCCAGAACATAAAAGCTGCCAACAAAACCGTCAGTGCTGCGCAGTGTTTGACAAGGAGTACAAGAGCCAACCTGGAGTCCAGGGTAAAGAAAAAGTCCACTAAGCAACCTGCAGTCACCCAGAGCACACCTCTTAACCAAGCCTGCTCCTCATCCCTTGGCCTTGCCCATGCAGAGGCAGTGAAAACTAGTAGACACATTACACAGAAAAAATTGCCATCATCACTAAAGTTGGATATAAAACCTTAATAAAAGATTCAGCATACATTTTATACTGGCATCACTAGATGGGAAAACAAAAAGCCTCTTATCCTTTAAAGACAAAGCACATTCTCTTCTCTTATTTGAGACCAAAAGACACATAGAAAGGAATATTATAGCAGATGTAGCAAGCTTCTTTGAAAACCATTTCTGGTTTGAATACACATTCATTTCAAAATCATAAAGGAAAAGTTTATTTCATCTTCCTGGTCAATGAGAAAAGAATGAACTGAATAATTGAAACCTTACTTGCATTACAACTGTTAACAAAAACCACCTTTTCCCCCCCAGTGTTAATAAGAAAATAGTGCCAATTCTTTCTCTGTAGGTCATTTTTTTCTCTTTTTTTATTGAAAAAATAGAAAGAAATTGGTGTGGAAAACAAAAAAAATATCGGAAGAACAAAAACAAAATTGTAATTTTCTGCTATTATCATAAAATGATAAAGAATAGTTTGAAGAAAATCTTTGTCATTAAAGACCACTAGGAAATGAAAAATTGCAACCAATTGTATAATGATATCAACTGATCTGTTAAGATTTATAAATTAATTCAACACATTCATCCTCTCAGTACTAATCTATCTATTCTGTTCCTGCTCCTTAATAACTACTGAACGAAACATAATAAAGTAAATTTCAGCTGCAAAGCATGCTCTACTATATCTTAATTTTACATTCTCAGATTTCCAGAATATTCAAACGATTTGTTAGCATTTCTATATAAAGCATTTATTTTCCCATCAAAAACAGATATAGGGGAGAAAAAACCTTTCACATTCTTCTCTCTGAAATTAAAGCTCTCAGTCATTTGCTGCTTTTTTTTTTTTTTTTTTGCTCCCCCAGCTTTTTTTTCCCAAGGAGTCCCACTAGAGATAAAGCTCCTATCGCTCTGTATGGAAATAGAATATATTGAAAAGTAGATTGCAAATCATTTCTGTGCTATAGGATGTGGGTTATTTCTGGATTGTAATATTTTAGCCTCAGCGTTTCATTAACCTAGGTTTTTGTCTGCTTGCATTTCTAAAGTTAGGTTTCATTTTGGTTTGTCATTAAAATGAAGCACAGATCCAACCTAAATAACATACAGCTAAGTTACAAAATGAGCCTCTGTTTAATGTGCTAGTTGTAAAAATCTTCAGGGATCTAACGTTCACATGTTTTGGAGGAGGAGAGAAGGTGGAAGAGAAGAGGTTGCTTTTGTTTGTCATCATTCATCTGATAGCCTTACTCTTTCAAATTATTTCAATTTTGTGTGTACTTCCAATATAAATTTGCAATAATATAGTTTACACATTGTGGTCATTATCACACTAAAAGAACCAAAGTAGCTGTTTCAGTATACGAAACTTACAGAAATATTATCCTTCTTAAAGGAAAACTTTTGAGTTATCAATGTTCAGCAATGCTGAAATACAAAAGGACAAGTGGACTTTAATGTTTGGTTAATAACATTAATTCTATTGAAAAAAATAATATTCTTGAACAAGAGCTAAAATTTAAGCCAAGTCTCTTGCCACAATTCTGAGCAGCTGAGAAGAAAGTACCACAGGAAAAACTTGCCACAAACCTTGGAACATGTATCACCATCCCTAATTTAGAGATAAGGGAAGGATGCACAGATGTCATACCCAGGGAGGAACATGTACTTAACTGAGAATAAACACCCAGAATTAGCACGCTCACCTATGAATTGCAGAGCTGCACTCAACCCACATCTTTGCAACTGCACCAAACAGATAGCTCAGGTAACAGGGTTGTTGCTAGGATTCCTAGGGATCTCTCTCTCAATCAGCTCCTCAGTAATTCAAGCCAACAATTTGATTTATGATGCTTTCAGAGAGAACTTGCTTGTCCTATTATAGAGGAGGTATTTTTAGCTCACAAACATATTTAGAGTGGGTGTTTTTGCCTACCTAGATTGCTTATTTTTGTTTGTTTCTGCTAGACCTGTGTTACGAAGTGGGTGGATAAATGCCTCTTGTTTGTGTTTTCACAAGTAACAAAGATGCTGATGGAGGGCAGCAGAGATATTTTACAGCATTTAGTCCAGGCAGATTATAATTCTCTGGCACTGGTAGTAGCAACATTGCAAACACTGACAAGCCAAGCAAGACACCTACTGCACGATTCAGCCACTCAAGGCACTTGGTTGTCAAAGACCTGTAAGCCTGACGCAAGACGACAGCTAGTGTGCTGGGATCAGGTCAACGTCCAGAAACAGCAACAGTACCGTGTATGAAAAATTCCCATTCATGGAACTGTGTGAGAAACTTGCCATGACTCACATCAGTAGAGACATACAGCACAGGTCCAGGGCTAGCCTGTTTGCTGCTCATGGATCAACCAAGGAGGTATGTAGCTTATTCTACAGCTGTCCCAAAGATACGTCTTATGTGAGTGAAATTACATTGGCTGCCAAATGGCCTTCTGCAGATCTCTGAAGCCACCAATTGCATATGAATGCCTACTGTTTGCTAAAGACAAAAAGCAGTAACACCCAAACATTATGCACGCATCAGTAGATCAGAAGGGAAGGGACACAAGCATCAACAAGAGCCACACAAATTTGGTAGTACCAGCTTACAGAGGATACCTACTATTTACCTGCTTTGGTATTTTTGTTGAATAGCATGCTAATTATGCACTGTGTTTGCCCAAACATTACGAGGGACCCTGCCTTGACCTATAAACACATACTCCAAACATCCAAGCACAATTGCTGTTTTCCTTCTCCTTTTCTGTATTAGCAGCACAGCACTGGAGGTCTGTGAGAGGTACTGTGTACACTAAAACCCTGTTTATTACTCTTCTAATAATACCAAGAGGAAAAAAGATATTGCCATCTTTACACACCTTACTTCTTGCTGCATGTCAGCTCCTTCAGATTACAGATCACCTAACATTAAGATTTAAGCAAGGATTTTCAGTCTCTGCTCTCACCCTCCAAAATATCAAACAAAATCTGCTCTCTTAGATACAATTTTTTTTCTACATTAGTAATAGTCAGGTGCCATATTAACAGTAATCACTGATATTTCTAGCAATAGATTTATTTATTATCATATGCCAGAAGGACCCTATCACACATACTCGGAAAACTTCTGCTTAGAAGACATACACACATGCAAAGCACTTAGAAGTGGTGATACTCCAATTAATTATTATTTAATTACAAAGTAATCTTAATCTTTAATTACTGTTTATGTGGAAAATTTAAAAAGATAGGAAACAAATTTATTAGTCTAGGTTTCCAACTTGTCCTGGATTAACAAGAGACTTTCCAGACACTTCTATTTTGTCCTTTCTGGTCTATCCTATATTACTGTTCCTTCTTTTTCAGGCTGGATCTTTAGAAAATTTCTATTTTTGAGTGCTTTTCACCTGCAGTAAGTATCACTTCACCATTTCTAACCATGACTCTTTCCCCTTCTGATCTGATTTCCTGACCTGCAGTGCTAACAGCTTTTTACATGTGCACGTCCCTTTCTCCTCCATTAGCTAGGTACTGCTAAACTCTGTTATTAGTCTCCCAATGATGTACGCAGTAAGTACGTAACAGTTGCGTTATCGGTTTAAAATCCAAACTCTACATGGAAACTACATCGGAAGGAGACAGTGAGGACAGTATATAATAAAAGAACATTTTCTTCTTAGCACCATATTCTTTCTGCGACCTGGAAAATAATTAGCACCACAAAATCAAGTATTTCCTGTCTAGTAAACACATAAATTTCATAGGACAAAAAATAATTTGTATCATGAATCACTAGTTTTTAAGTAGATGAAGTACTTTAGGTTAACCTCTGATTTGCCTCCTTGTCAGAAGGAGTAAAATCACAGAAGTTGTATAAAAGCTTGAGGCAATTTAAACTAATCATCTAGGTTGCTGAAATTTTGCAGTTTCTTTGTAAATAATTTTGGAAGTATAACATTGGTAAATGACCATTTCAAAGAATATTTTTCTCAGAAAAACATACAAAAGAATAAAAAAAGTTACAAAATTAAACTCAAGGGTATTGTCTAGTTACTACATTAAAAAATCAGTGCACAACATTAACTTAATACTTCAGCAAAAGGTGCTTCATTTCAGGCAAGTCAACACACCTGCTTTTTCATACCGACATTTTGCATATATATTTATGAAAGCATTGTGTTTACAAGCAGCATTACTTTAGACAGGGCATGAAACATGGTCTTGCCTCCAAAACTAGTTTTTTAAACAGAGGCTAATTAATTGGTCATCACTGAATGTTGAGACTGCCAAAAAGCACTGCAAAAGTTGACCACAAAGCTTACAGCAAAGTAGCCTGGGAATAAAATTGATATCCCCCTTCACAGTTCCCTGCTAATAAAAGCACTAACTTAGAGCACATATGAAAGGAACTGAGGACCTCCTGCTGCCTCTCTGATACAGAGAAATGGGCAATTTCCATCTATGTGGCAATTTGCTAGTGTTACAACCCATACCCAAATGCCCTGAGGCACTGAAGTGCCAGTCAGGAGAGCAGGATCAGCATTAACATATGATTATGGAAGAAACAGCAAAGGGGGGGGGGAAGAACCCAACTCTATGAATGCTTCAGTGAAAGTTTCTTTGTGGATGGGTTTTAGAGGCACAAACTGAAACTTTACATTCTCAGAGGCAGGATGCAATTCACCCTTATGAAATACTAGGCCAAGGCAGTAATCCTTCATTTCCCTATGACCGCTCCTCTGAGTTTGCAGATTGCTAGATCCATCCAGAATTAAGCTAGCTGTGGCAAGAGTAAATAGTCTTGCTATGAAAGGAGATGCATGCTGTAACAGAAACCAAGAGTTTGCAAGCCAGGGGGTTGGGCTCAGTCACTTCCACGTGAGAGTTCATGAATATTTCAAAATACCCTGTGCTTGCCATGCTGAGGAAAATACCACAGGAAAGAGATCAGCTGTCCCCTCTGTTCATTATTTATCATACTGTAATGTCTAGGAAGTGTTTACCTTTCTCTTTAAACACAACACTCCAACTAATATTAAGACAAGAAATGATCTCCACCACTTGATTACACACTCTTGAGTTTCAAGAAACACTGTCAAGTTCAAGATCCCTTTGTTTAGGAGGCTAGGTTTCCTTATATTGCCAACTAGCAGTGTTAAAAGCAGCAGCATCTAGTATTACTGTAGGTAAGAGAAGGAATACTGTTAAGACTTTGCAGATTGTTGTCTAGACTTTTCAGTTTGTTCACTTTGTATAATTGGTAACTTGATAAGGCTTTTTTCTTGGGGGAAAAAAAAAAATCCACTTATTTATATTCAAGTTCCAAAATTGTTCCTCAACTCAGAAAGTAACTGAGTGGGTGAAAAAAAACCCACAGAAAAACACAATGAACAATAAAAGAGGCAGTAAAAAAAATAGATAATCACAACTACTTTGAAGTTATTATTTTTTAAGAGTTTATAGATTTCAAATTCATGAAGCTTTCTTTTTTGCTCAGGAGGCAAGCAAACAACAAGATACTAGAAGAATTTTTTTTTTTTTTTGTCCCTTAAATTACCTATATTAATTTTATTTTGGGGGGAAAAAATAAAAAGGAAAAAATAAAAAGAGATCCCTTTGCATATGCTTAAGTTTTATGGTTTACTCATCTTTAATGATCAATTAAAGAACAGGGAACAATCTTAACTGAAATTGTTCAGTGTAGGCCACATACCGCTCAAACGCTTTTTCTTCATGGGCCATGTGTACCTGGAGTTGTGCTGTACAACAGCCCAAAACTTACTCCTTGTCACTTTCTGAGCAGTTAATATGTTTTACTGGTTAACAAGGGTCCACCCCATTTCTCTAGAACAGATATATCCACATACCCAACAGCTGATGTATGATTCAAAAAGTAAATGTCTCTCCTTTGCACTTCCTAAAGAAAATGTTAGGTGGCTCTCACTCTAGTATGAAGCCTACTGGTTCAGTACACAAATCCAACTTGCACATCTCTTCCAGTCTTTGCTTCTTAAAAACTGAGTCTTTCGGATGAAGCTGTGCTAAACAGAGCCATTGCAAACATGGGCACAGCTACACCCCATTAACACCACTAATAGTAACCACTTGTTCACTCAAGTCTTGGTGCATTTGCAAGGGAGACACGTTTTGTTCAACATATGCAGCATCCAGCTCTTGACTGTTCCCAAAATTTCTGCATACATTTTTCACCTGCAAGAGGAGTATCTAAAATGTCTTGGCTCCCCGTCACCCCACATACTTCCTACAGTACAATTTTTGAGGAATTGGTTCTTATCCATTAAGTATTAGGACACAGAAGAAGCAAAAATTTGTGCTCTGAGGAATTTGGCAAATAAGCAGTAAATATTTACCAGCTGCTAAGATCAGCTGGCTGCTCTGTATTTAATCTAAGAATAATTAAACAAACAAACAAGATATCAGGATTGCATTTAACATTGTGGAATAATACCATGCAATCATTCTTCTGTTTTGAAGTTATACCAGCATTAATGACCATCAATGCACTTTTTCCTTTCACTGCTAGGCAACTATTAGTTTTTGGTTAACTAAGTCATTGCCAGATATTTGCAAAAACGCCATGAGACGAGCATTTCATTTTTAATAAGATCACTGTCATAACACAAGAATGGTTTGCCAAAGCAAACTTGTCTCCAAGGCATGGTTTTCTTTAAATGAATATCAATTCTTCATCTAGCAAACATTTCTAAATGAGAAGTGTAGATTTTTGGCTTGCTTTCTTATCTTGGACTTTTGCCCAAAGCATTTTCTTTAGGAAAAATCATTAAAGTTTTTGGGTTTTTTGTTTTGTTTGTGGGTTTTGGCTTTTTTTGTTGTTGTTTGTTTGGGGATTTTTTTTAGGCATTTGAAATCTCAGTGTCAAGGTTTTCAGACTGCAAGTCATATGTTAACGGAAGGAGCAGGTGGGTTTGAGCTATTAAAAAAGCATAATCTTTTCCAAATTCATTCAGGCACTGGAGTTCATTAGATGCTAGTAAAAGCAGAGCAGTACAGGGTGCCCTAATACTTCCAACTGTCAATTTCCAGGCTTTGGTGTCTTGTCATGTCACTATTTCTTATGTGTCTTGTAGGGGGAAGAGAAAAATAAGAAAAATAAGGAGTGGAAAAAAAAAAAAAAAAGCATGGTATACCAGGCTTCCTCTGGACAGCTGCTAAAACAAACCAAAAACCCACCCTACACCTTAGGATAGGTTTATAAGAGATATAATCATTATTTTTAGAGAAATCTGAGTCTGCTGAAATGATAAAGATTAAAAATACTGAACTTAACAAGCATATTTCTTAAGGAGAACTGGTACATATGTTAGGGTATGCTAGGATTACAAGTGTTAAGTAAACCAGTACAGGATGAGAAACACCAGTTAAATTCCATGGCAGCTGAATTCCCAGCCTGATACCCCATCACCTCTACAGTCTCACAGCACAGATATATATTCTCCTTCACAAAGTTCAGAAAACCAGTTTTTTAGCATGGAAATTTCTGAACCAGACTGATTTTCTAGCATCTAGCATGCAGTTTGTTTCTAGCTTGTTTCTTTACGACTTCCTGTGGTGACTCATTGCCTCCATTTATCTACAGATTTCCTGATTAGGAGTAAAAAGACAAAAATTAAACCTAAGTATATTTAAAATCTCCTTCCCAACAAATATATGAACATTCACTTTCTCCTTCTAATTCCTGTTATTATTATTTCTAGGTCAACTAATTCCATACATAAGACTGAATGAAGGCTGGAAGAGAACAAAGAAACATGCTCAAGTTGGTGCCCAGAACCACCCTCAGTGGCTTTGCTTTGGTATATAATTTTTGTTGTTTCCTGGATATGCATTTTAAGTCTTCAACAAAAAAGATAACTCAGTGATCGAAGGAAGTAAACTAAACAGAGTTTGACAGTCATGTAAAGCCCCATTCTATTGGATTAAGAAGGTAAATCTAACACATCTTCAACCACTCCACTCAGAGAAAGCATATGGGTTTCAAGACTGATGGGTGGAATGTAAGAGGGACAGTAAGCCAAAATAAAACTCAGCATGAAGAACAGAATGCACATGGTCAGAAGAGACATGATGCAGATCAAACAGGATTTCTCCTAACAAACAAGTAATATTTCTAAAGACCAAAACTGAAAACACCAGAAACTTGCAGCTGAACGTGTGGTAACTATTAATAGTCTCCTAAGAATTAAGAGGCTGCTTATTCAACACACAAGTTTACTGTCACACTATAAAGTTGACATTTGATCTTTTTCTTGATCACATGGTCTCCTAAGCTCAGCTAAGAAGAAACAAGACACACACATCATTGCACGTAAAAGATGACTTCCAGAGATCCCTTCCAACCCCAACCCTTCTGTGATCCTGTGACTAGGAAGTCACACTAATGAGAAGGAATTAAACACGTGCCACTGTCAGGGCCCCAACCACCTCCTCCTTGTAGGTTTTAAGCTAGCCAAGTCCAGTTTAGCTGGCTGAGTCCAAGTCCAACTGTACTGCTGACAAGAGACATTGTGAAGAAAGCTAGAAGGGAGGTCCTGCCTCACCTTTCCCTTGGGAGCTGCTTTTTGGATGGGGCTCTGCTCTCTGCCTTACCATAGCTGGGCTGTGGCTGTGTCTCCACCTGCTCTCCCACCACCCTGGTTTTCACCCTGGCCCAGACCTGCTGGCTCAGCTTCAGACACATCCCAGCTGGACAATCACTGGATGGCCTCTGACCACTCTCTCCAGACCTAATCCCAACCCTGTCTTGCCACCTAGCAGCCTGGCCCCATGTTGGGGAGCCCACTGTTCCCCGCCTGCCTTGTTGCCACATTCTGCTCCCAAACAGCCCCAGCATAAAGACAAAACAATTTAATTGTTAAGGAAAAATGAAGAAAATTCAGTAGTACATTGGTACTAAATGTCAAAAGGCCAGGAATTGAGAGGACAAACCAATCAATATTTCTATTTATGCAAAACCAATCTGAGGTATGTACAAGGCAACAACCATATCTGCAAATACAGTAGAAATTCCTCGTGTGTGGTAATCTCTAATAACGATAATACAACTTCAACTTACAATATATGAAAATGTAAACACACACAGGACGAAAGAACACTAGATTTATCTGGTAACACTAAAAGGAATGCAAGATATTAGTGAATGATATATACAAATAAATGTTTTATATGGAGTCTGAAGGCATCCAAAATACTCCAAAGACTATAAACACATTACAGCAAAAGTATAAAATAGTAATTTCCTAGCTAGGGGTATGGGTAAGGTGCAGCCAGCCAACATCACAGTGAGTAGCAGGGAAAGAAAAAAAAAAGCAGTTCAAAACATCAGGACAACATCCTATTTTAACAAAAGGCTTCATTTGATCCTTAGTGGCTCTGAACAAAGAAAAGAAAGTATTTTTTTCATCAGAGAGAGAAAAGGGGGGAAAAATATGTTTTGAAGTTCTTCCAGAGTAAACTCCACAGTTCTCAGCAAATTTAATTCCTTGGGAAAACATATCAAGTTCACTCTGCTGGAACTGGTAGAGAGCAAAGGAAAAAGAGATATTCCCACAAGCTTCAAAAAGCAAGTATTTATTTTTACCTGCATTGTACTGAAATGTGCTCAAAATGAAGCAACTATGAAGAAAATGATGGTACTACCGAGCTTCAGAACAGCCTTTTTTTAATGTACTGTAAATTAAACAAAAAACCAATTAGGAAGAATGCTAGGCTCTCGCTTTTATTAGAGAGAGCCTTTGTTCCATTTTCTAAGACCCTAGAAAATTTGTTAGTTGGCAGATGTCTAAGACACATCACCTTTTGTCAGTTTTCTGCTTTGATAACCTGCTACAGGCATGCACTCTTTATGCCTTCCAGAATTAACACCTAGGAAAGGATTACTGTGGTCAACACAAATCAAACAGGACTGAACTGGGGAAAACAACACAGCAGTCCTTCGTGTAGTGTCACTCCCAAGCTACATACAACCAGCCTCAGGTAACAAAGTAAGGAAAGCTACTCAAAATACTTGAGGTTCTTGTGCTTGGGCCACCTCAGTTGGTATCTCCACCAAGAATCAAACCCTTCAAAACAAACATACATACATACTTCATCACTATCAGATGGTTAAAATGCCCCTCTGAGTCTGAATACCAGCTGGGCTTACATGAGAGCTAAGGAAGCTTGGACATGGAAACTGCTGCCAGATGGGTGTGCAGTTTCTCTCTCCCCACCTGCAGACAGCCTTGTAGAAAAGGAAACAGCAAACACTACAGTCAGAGAGGAAATGGGATTATGCAGTTGGTGATTTTGGAGTCAATGAGCTTGGTTTGTTTTTTGGGTTTGATTTTGAACAGGGTTTGGGGGTTTTTTGTTTGATTGTGGTTTTTTTTTTCTTTTTGGCAGAGCATTATTATTTTTAATCCCTGAGAATTTATTGCAATCACATATGTGTTGCTCAGATTAACTGATTTAGTCTTCTTAAGGAATTAAGCAGGTGTCATTGCATTGCCCCCTTATGGATCCAAATTTATAGACAACCCTGGACTAAAATATCCCACAGACAAGGAGACTCACTGAAAGAAAAAAATACAACACAAACAGGTCCAGTATAGTCCAGAACAAGCAGTGTGCAACAGTGCTGCAATCAAAAAATCTTGCTAGCCTCAGCTTTTCTAAACACACTTGTCCCAGCTGCCACATGCTCTGTCTTCTGATCTGTGTCGTCTGCAAAGGGTATCTTTATAACACCAAAAAATAGAGACCTTCCATCCCCCAGCTGAATGGACTTGAAGACATTTTAAAGTTCCTGGATAGAACGGTGGTAATTTTTAAAAGGCCAAACTGTTGTACCTCTTATAAGCCATTTCAGTTTAACATTAAGATAACTAATATACAAGTAGGATCCCAGGGCATCATTGGAGTAACATAGACCATTCCCACACAACACCTCTAAGCAATGTAACTCCCACAGATTCATGACAACAGAGAACTTTCAAATGACAGGTAGCCCTGCATATTCCGTGTAATATACTCATTTTAGGTCTGATCCCACACACATTAGGAAGGCTAAATATGCCCTTTAGCTTTTAAAATAATAAGGTCAGTAACTGTGTTAAAGCAGAAAACTTGAGTGAGAAGGTTCTGCAAAGACATCTGCCTGAAAAAGTTATCGCAGAAGTACAGAGCAAGCACTGCTGAACAATACAAAACTTCAAATACATGTAACTATTATCCTTAAACATAAGTCACACATAGGAGATTAAGAATAATCCTAACAGACTGGTCAAAGTTTTATCCCAAACTGAGTCTTTTCTTCTGTTGCTTATACGGACACAGTCCTTCAATAGTTTATATCTGTTAAAGAAAAGTTTAGAGGGCCTATTCCAAATGGGGGTATCAAGCTAGAAACCGGTTAGCACCTGGCTTGAACAGGAAGGCTGAGTAAGTGGCAACAAATTGCTCCACGTACATCTATAGGAGAATACAGGTGTGGGATGAACGTACATTAATACTGCGCATACGTACCCCACAGTAGCACAGACACGGCTATCCGCCACTTTTCTCTGCCACCTGTGAATTCTAGCTCATGAAAATGAGTACTGCTGTTAATTCTCTCCACCACAGTTTCTCCTCTATCTCACCCATGGGAAAGGAAAAAAAACCAAACACCAAAAGCCAAGAGCAATAGGCTGTTTGGGAAGAAATATTTTTACTACAAACCCCTCTCTGGAGAGAGAGAAATTGAGATCACTATAAAGTGACCTCCCAAATGTTACCTGTTCAAGAGAATTATTTTATATTTTTCCCCCTGCACCTCCCATGGTTAGGCTCCTAAAGAAAAATTACCTCCTATAGACTTACTGTTTCAATTTACACAGTCAGCTCAGATTCCCCAAGGTGATGCTGCTACATGCTGGAAAAGAAAAACTGTGCTGAATTAAAAGTTTTGGCAGATGAGACATCTCAGGCTTTTTGGCAAAATGATACTAAAGAGTACAAAGAGTTTAATGAAAAGGAATGTAGCTTCTGAAATCTCATTAGCATCTGCCTATGACTCATAAATTAGATGTCGAACACACACTGCCTCTAAATAATACTTAATATGCTCGCATTTATATTTAGTGTGAAATGGTTAACGAAGAATATTGGCTTCATCTACAGCTTAGTAACGGTATGATATTTTCCAATTGTCACATTCTAGTAGAAAGCATTTATTCAGTCTTAAGCAGCGCTAATAAACAATATTTGCAGCCATTTTCCAATAAAAAGTGCTACCAGCTGTCACCTGGATAATGTAAACACATGCATACAGGGACAGAAATGGAAAGGAATTTAAATTTTTATCATGAATACCGTTGGGTTTTTTAATATTTCCTCTTAAACAAAAACAAACCCACCAAAATAACTGGTCTTTGCCTTCTAATTTACATTGTTAAATCTGTTCTCTGGGCTGATCTTTAATTTTTGAATGGTCAAAAAATTAAGAATTTTGACAAAAAACGCTCAGTTGAAGAACAGTTTTTCAGTGCCGCCTTCTCAACTTATAGAACTTCCTGCCTGAAACCTTTTCCTGCTCCCATAATTTTACAAAATTCACTTAATTACAATTCTTTTAATGGAATAATTAGACTTTAAAAATCTAAACCAGACACATCTTCAATACTTCCTTTTTTCGCATATACACTGAGATCAGCAGTGACCTCTGGATTGAATGCAGGAATGCGCAGCCTCTGAGGTATCTTACATACTAGTATCTCACATACAAATACCTAGTTCTAGTATCACACAAGCATATGCAAATTGCTACAAGAAAATCTACCTTTAAGATTCAGTAGTGAAAAATTTGAAAGTATCTTACATTGTCTGAACATCTAGCTTACAAGTTGTCAGTAAAACACGTGAAAGAACGCGCAGCAGATAAATAGAGCAATAAAACAGCAAATACTTTTATGTCAAAGCTAGTTATTATTTTATTATCACTCAGGACTAAGAAGAGAGAAATCTTACATCATCAGTTAATATTCCTACAGCTTTGTATCAGTTTTCCTGGTCCTTGGTCATAGCAATGCATGTATCTGCACAAGATTAAAAAAACCCCCTAAACACATTTGATATCCCACAGTATCAACCAGTACTTAAATGCGTTTTCTCCCAGAAGTATTTCCTATGCATATTGAAGTTGCTTGCTATGAAGTAGCAATTTTTCCAAACTTTCATCGTTTTTCTTTGACTAAAGTTTCTTAGGCACAAAATAAAATTGTATTTAATCTACATTTTCAAAACAGAATTTATAGAATGCATGTATTACAATTTTTTTTATAATTATATAAAAAAGTTTTCATAGTATTTTTTTACCGCTTTTAACAACAAACATAACAACAGTAAAATAAAGTGGTTAATAATTAAACTGAATACCAACCATGCTGCTGAGGTGTGGTTTGCAAATAATTACTGGGGTTTTTTTTAGAAGTATGATCTACAGCAGCATTTTAAACCCCATTTGAAAATATTAATTTATGCATGTTACTATATTAATAACAACTAGAATATAAAAATAAACAAACATAACATATGAAAGACCTCTTGCCTGGAGACTGACCTTTTCGAGCTTATTCCAGTACTTTCCTGCTCCTAATTATTGTTCAATATTCCTTCCCCAGGAGCACATTCATAATGATAAAAGGAGGCTAACAGCTATGATGGCTGATTTAGAGGTTCAAATTCTTTACTGTAGCAATGAGATGGTTTTTAAAAAGGCAAAATGCCAGTCATGAGATCCTACCAGACTATTGGTAAACTACTGACAGCAGCACTACAGCAAATCAATCAACAATGCAAAAAGCTGACAAAGAAAGAAGAAAATAAAGGCTTGCACAACTTTGCAGTTTACAGGCTTTTGTGATGCGTTGTGCTGCCTAACAACATTTTATCTTGTATTACAGGAGAATTCCAGATTTTGGTGCTAGGACAGGTCAACAAAATCCAAATAAACTTCAAATTTAGAAATACACACGAAAAATTAAATATTCTCTTCAGACACACAAGGAGAAGGCATAAAGACAGCCACATTTCAAAATAGAAATAGCTACTAAAAATGGCTTTCAAAACCAAAGAACTTTGATAATATTATTTTTCCAAGTTTCTAATTTTAATGAAATTATTTGCTTTAAACTTGAAATCTAGTTGGGAGTTAGAAATCTCTCAGTTAGGGCTAATTGACTTCGCCTCACATGCATAAAAACATAGCTAGATTAAATTACAAGCAATCAGTGGTATTCTTCATTTGAAACAGCCCTCCATGAGCCTCATTTATAAACAAACAAGACACAGCATTATTAATTTATTAATGGACTCAGTGTAGTATATAATGGCATCATTAATACCAAAGTCACTTCTGTTCATGTAACTAATCAGAGTTCTGGGAGGGGGAAAATTAACACGACAAATGTTTGGGAGAAAATATGGAAACAGTAAGCATGCAAAACAATTTTTTAAAAGGGCTGTTGAGACCAGTAGCTGGAAAACTTTGGAAGACAAAATGCTGTGAACAGTGACCAGAAGAGAAAAAGGCAGAATTGGCTTTCCCATCTGAATTACCCTGACACCACACAAGGGCAAACAGGCTGTCTAAGACACTGACATGGAATATTGTTGCTTATTTTTGCCAGGACCCTGCTGTTAAGCATCAAGAGAGGTCTTGTCCCTGCCCAGCCTCCTCCTGCCTGCCCATGGCCCCATTGCAGCTCAGCCTAGGGCCATCATTCCTGCACCAGCACCACCACAGCTATGCCAGTCTCCAGCCCTGACTCCTGGATGGACCCTGGGCCATTGCTCCTCTGTTCTGGGGCTGTCGATGAAGCCTGTTTTCAGCACCCTTGGGACTGTGCCCCACTGTGAGGACACAGCCTGTGCTGGGGTCACCCTCAGCTCCCCATCCCTTAGGGACCAGCCAGCTTCTGCTGCTCCCCAACAATTCTAACTGAAAGTGAAGCAGACAAGCACACTGAAGTCAGATGGAGGTGTACTGAAAGGATTTATGTTCATGGAATAAACAGAATTTCCAGTTACCTCTGCGCAACACAGACATTTAAACACATTCATATAGTTTACGTCAGGACACAGTTTTCAAACTATTTTTTTTATATATTCATGGCAATTGTGTTAAAGTTACAACTAATTTGTTTACATGTTGCCTCATTAATTTTTCTTCTCAAAATGCATGCTTTGGGAAGGGAAGATCCTCCCTTTCTGCTGTCCCAGCCAAACCTACCAGCTCCCTGACTCTCAGCCTTCAGAGGCATCAGGAAACACCATAGCAATGCACCTCTGCATCTCCCGTGGGCACCTCACGCTCTCCATGCGGCTCCTCAATGAACCCCAGAATCACCCCAATACCTCCTGCGTGACCGCTTGTCTGGGACCAGTCATCCTGCAGGAGCTTCACTTGGCTCTTTGAGAGCCTGGCTGATGGTAATGTAAGCACCCAGGAAACATGCCACAGTTGGTAATGAGCCCTGTGTAGCAGGTGGGGGAACAGCCTGCCCCATCCCTCTTTGATGTGTTACTTCTGATTCACCACCGGCGTTAGGAGGGCACTCAGCAGAACAAGCCACGCTTCTCTGGGGAGGACATAAAGCAAACTCCGTGTTTCTGTTTTAAGACCCTGAAGCCTTTTTCTATAGCAAAAAAAGGAAAAAGTGAAAGAAACAGAGGCGTGCAAATTAAAGCAATAATTTAGAAAATAAAAACATTGTCCACCCAACTGCTTTCCAAGTTACATCTTGTCTCCTGGCTTCATGTGGCCCAGCTGGCAGGTCTTCACAGGCAGGGAAGGAGCAGGCAATGCAGGATGTAGAAAAGATTACAAATTAGACAGTGAGGGAAAAACACGAGAGACATGAGGAGAAGCAGAGCACTGAAAGGCTAACAGCACAGGCAAACAGAAGAAGCTGTCAATATTGCAACAGCTTGATAAATTAGGCATTTTCAGCTGTTAGAAGTCAATTGACAGTTCAGCCACATCCTCGGTCTCTGGCTAGTTTAGAAAGGAAAACGCTCCCTCCCTGGCTTTCCAGGTATGTTCCCACTTTTACAGGCAATTTCAAACTCCAGAAACTGGTAGTCTTTCTGTTGCAGAAAGCACAACCCCAGCAGTCCCACCAAGCAAGCTCTGCCCACCCACCTGCCCATCACCCTCCAACCTCGTCTTCGGCGCCTGCAGCACTCCAGCCCATTCAAACATCTACCCCTGTATGTGCGCCATAGTCGAGGGGGAGAGGGAGCAGAGATAAAATCTTGAGGGGCCACTGGTCAATTTTTACTGGAAATGCCTGCAGAATGCAGACCTCAAACTCTTCAAAAGCAAATTCCTCATTTTATAGCCAATATTTCAAACTCCTGGTGATTCTCTACAAAGATATGGATAAAGCAGAAAAAGTGGGGATGTGCATAAAGACAGCAAGTGTCTGCTGCCACATTTCAGATTCTTAATTTTTCCAAGAACTGTGAATGTTACTGTGTGCATTTATCTGCATTACTAAGGGCATGCATTAGGTCTTTCCTGATAAGCATGGGTTGCTTCCCCCCATTAAACCAGTTCTGCAAACATGCTCAGCCACTGCTTTCAGCTTTCCCAAGGAAGGGAAAAAAATAAAAAAAAAAAAGGCAGAACATGGGAGCAGAGGGGGGAAAGGCAGAATAAGGAAAATAAATCAAGACAGCTGGGAATATTCTCTCCCACACACACCCAAAAGGACAGGATTGGAGGAAGGAGAAATACCACTTCAAGAATGTTGTTTACTTTTTAAAAGTAATTCTAAATTGATTTAGCCTAGAAAGTTCAAATATACTTAGATATGGTGGATTATAGTCAGGGCTTGTATCTCTGATTAGCATTGGGATACTAAAAGAATTAATTAACATTCATTCCTGTATAAATTATGACAGCAGTTGATTCTTTATTCCCATCTGCAATTGATGTGAAAGCTCATGTGACACACAGTCCAGAGAAGCAGGCTCAAGTAGTGTCCCCACCAAGAAAGGGAAAGTCTGAACTACAATCAAGCAATCAACCAATAAATGTTTTATGTGCATATCCATGTGTCCTCCTCTTGTCATATTTTGTAAGATGACAGGTAAAGAAATGACAAAAGCAAAAAGCATGAGCTATACTTGAGCAAAAAGAAGTGCTTCACATAGTGAAAAAGCAGCTGAATGTACTCCTATGCCACTGTAAATTGAAAAGTACTTGGCATACAACATTCTATACATTAATTTTTATAGGCATTATTCCATTTACAAATTTACCTACCTATGATAAATATTAAGTCTGAAAATTCACTACATTTAGAAGTGGAGAAAAAGCACTGAATCACAATCAAAAATGGTTTGCTTGTTAGTTCCTATAGCAAGAATGTGCAGCCCGTCCGTCGATACCACAGAAGCCACTGAGAGGAAAGAGCTTGACATGTATTCAGGATGTGCGACACACTGTCTGGGACAGGGAAGTGTTTGCTGGGTAATTCCGTAAGAACCATCCCTGCTTTTGGCAGCATAAGGGATTGATAAAAGTCACAGAATAATTGAGACTGGAAGGTAGCCTCCAGAAGTCATTTGGCCACAAACCCTCCTTCAAACCTGTTGCTGAATTTAATTTCAAAGCTATATCGTGTTGTTAGGGATAAGCAATATCCAGTTAAGCTTTAAGCATTTTCACTGGTGGATATGCCCTCCTTGAGCACTTTTTCTAGTGCTTCATCATTATCATATGTGAAAAATTATTTTTCTAACATCTAATCAGATTTCTCTTGTGACTTGTGCCCATTGCTTCTTGCTCTTTGATTGTAACCCTAAGAAAGACCTTCTCTATATCCTCCAATTAGATATCTGAAGATGGCACTAAGATCATGCCCAAACCTTCTCTTCTCCAGACCAAGCAAATCCACACACTTTAGTCTCTTTCTCGTGCTGGGAGTCCAAAGTCACGTGGTACATCAGCTGCAGACTAACAAATGGCAACATAAGATGAAAAAATTACTTCCCTCAACCTGCTTTTTACATTCTTCCTGCTACAACCCAACCTGCAGCTGACTTGTGTTCAGCTTGTCCAACACAACGCCCAAATCTCTTTTTGCGGAAATGTCTCCCATAGTGCCCTTACACAGTCTGCGCTGTTGCACAGGATAACTGCCAGGAACAGTAAGATCATCACAACCCTATCAATTGCCTTTGCCAAAGCCCTGAAAGAGAAAGCCATCTGCTGCAGGATAAAGGTTGAGGGCTCTGTCACAGAAAGATGCATGCATGCATGCTCCACCCCAGAAGTTGAAGTTTTTTCTTCCACATCTTTCCCTGTCCCTAATGAAACAAGCTAAATCCAGAGTCTAACTTGAAGTACATCTAACCTGCTTGCTATGATGCTGCAGCAAGTTCTTCCATTTTGATGCAAAACTGAACTCCCGCAAGTTAAGGTGGATTTATCAGCTTTTGTCACGAGACAATATTTGACAGAAATGCTCAAAAAGCATTCCGTGTTTCAAATTTTAAAACTTCATAAGGACTGAACACAAGCTTTTCTTTAACATACAGAGTAAGGAAGCATAAAAGGCCAAAGCAAAGTATTTATAATACATGTATGCCACAGAACAGGGTATGAGGGTGACTTCAAGGATGCAAAAACTAGCCATACCATTCTCCTCCTATAGAAATGAAATAGATGAGTCAACCAGGCTATGAACTTCACAGGCCTTACCCACACCTCCCCTCCAAGTGCCTCTCCCTTTTATATGCATTGCAATAGCAATACAAAGCAGAAGTTGTATGTATTTAACCTGTATATACAGCATATATATTCAACAAATTACATTTATCGCCCTCAATCATATGATAATACACTTGTTATTTCAGTTCTGATTTGGCGAGGTATTTCACCTAGCAAGCCATTACAACTGCAAAGTTCTCCCAATTTCTTGAGGCCTCAGTATGATCACAATACGCTCCATTTCAAATTTTCCCAGATGACACAGTATTGCCCAGGGGAATACATCGACCCTTTACAATAGACACTAATGGATCCTTCTATTTAAGCAGCACTTTCTTTGCACACAATATTTAACATCAATTGCATCAGTTTAGGACAGCTTATTATCCTAATAATGATGAGTTTCTGCTTCCCAATGTCAAAAATTAGGTAAATATTCACATACATGAGGTGCCACTCCTTTTTGATAGATTTAACAGTGGAGTTGTTCTTTCCTTAAGGAAAAGATAGGCTAAAATAGACACCATCTGGGAAGGTAGTGTAGACCCTGTCGACATGAATGTTTTCTTTAGCTGAGCAAATAGAACAGAGTTTTTAAATTCTTTGTCTGGCTGATCAATTGAAAACAATCCAGCAAAACCTTAAAAGAGAAAAAATATGATCTGTACAAAACATTAACATGAAAGCTTAGCCATGCTTGTAGCGTAACATAAAACAGCGCTGAACGGTTAGTTATGACTTACAAGTTTCCAAAAATTATAGTTAAATCCCTATATGTATTTTGCGACTATACTATGTTTCTCAGTGAATGCCAACTTTTAACTACTCTATGAAAGAAGCAGTGCCAACCCCCTCAACAGTGCAGCTTTTCAGTATGCATGCAGGTTTCTGTCGAGTCTGTCTAAAAAGGCAGTATCGAAACATGGGAATCAGAAAGGAAATGCAGCCAGCCTGCCATTCAAAGTAAAATGAAAAAGGAGACACAGAACAGCTGAGGTTGGAAGGTATGCCAACAGGTCACCTAATCCAATGCGCCTGCTCAAAGCAGGGCCAACTACAGCAGCTTGACCATGCCCATTTCCAGCTGGGCTTTAAATGTCTCCTAAGATGCAGATGCCATAAGGTCCATGGGCACACAGGTCTAGTCCTTCACCACATTCATAATCATAAAGTCTCTTACATTTAAGTTGAATTTCCTGTATTTGAATTTGTGCCCGTTGCCTCTTGTCCTGTCACTGCACACCACTGAGAAGAGCCTGCTCTTCTTCACTCCTTCCCATAAGGTTATTATACACAAGTGGGGCTGGATAGGGAATAGGCATAGGGAATCAGAGTATCTGGAAATAATAGTTACTATTTGTGAACCATAACTTACCTATCTGCATTAGACTTGTACCAAGTACAGATGGTATGAAGACAAATGTCTTCCTCCACATACTTGTGTTTAGATACCATTTATGAATTTCTAGGAAACTACACTGTATATATGCATCTATAAATAAAATCTGTATTACATACATTATAGAATATAAGCACAAAGCAGACTTACCTTCAACACCCTTTCCCCAGTTCACAAGCCATATTAATATAACATTCTTAGAAGACTTTTCCCAGTTTACATTCAAAAAAGTAACAAGTTGTGAGGCCACCTAGTCTGGGATCTTCTAACATAGTATTATGTATTCAGTATTTATTAAGTACCACTTCAAGGACAACTTGGAGGAAGAAGTAATAATTAGTCTATGAGGGACAGGACAGAAGGTACAGAGAGAGAAGAAATCAACCATTTGCAGAATAAACCACACATTTTTAAAGAGTATGACCTATAAACACTTGAAAAAACCAAAATGGATAACTGTTCTTTTCCAATTTTTTAATATACATGAAATTTACTCTTCTGGTCTAGGACATACAAGTAGTCCCTCCATTCTTCATTACTAAAGGGGTCACATTGAGCTTTAGTGAGTGTAAAGTGGGTAAGGTAAAAGATACCACATATATGACAGATCTATGAAGTACTCATTTACAGCATTTCAGTCTTTTCAGTAACTAAAATGGATGTTTCAATAATTTAAAAGATAAAAAGTAAAACTAACTGTCTTGACAAGCTCTTTTGACTTTATAAACTGTGTCAGGTTTCTTTTCATTTTTATTCTTTGTGTCTATCTAGTAACTTGTCATATTTAAATTTTCCAGTAAAAAAATTCTTGAGTATACATAATTACTGATTGCTGCCCAACATGCCATTTTCCACCTATACAAATACTCCAGATAGGATATTTAAATAAGCATTTTTTTTACTGGTTTAGATTTTAGCGGGTGATTTGGGTTGTGTTTGTTCATTTGTTTTAGAGGGATTTGTTTTGGGGGCAGCAGGGTGAGGAGGGGGTTGTTTTCAGAATCGAGACTTTATTCCTAACACAACACTACCCTAAAGGAGGAATCTGTATCAATGAAAAAAGCTTGGCAAAAAAAACCAAATAATGGCCCAACACACTCTGCATTAAGGTTTGCTATACAGTATACAGTTCCCCTATATTTTAGAATACATTGGGATATTGCAGAAGAAGGTTTTTATATAAAATCAGGAAACAGACATTTTGGTTTTTCACAAGACACGCTATACACTCCTGACAGAATGTATCTTTCTTTGTGCAGAGACATTTGTTTACAAACCTGTAAGGAGTGAGGACCCACGGAACTGTTCATGTTAACACATAAGCCATAACTACCACCAGGTAAGTGAGAAATGCATCCATAAACCAAACAAGAGAGTAGCGTGATACTTCATATTGCATTTAGAACGCAGGCAACTGTACTCCATACTCTCATGTAACACTGCATAGAACCTTGAGCTACGTTGATGTCTTGAAGAAGTTCCTGAAGTTTTGCAAGAATTTGGTTAGCAATACAATGAGTTGGTTCTGTTTCATGATTTTTTTTCCCAGCTGTTAAAAAAAATAATATTCCTTTAATAAAAACCCTCTGGAGGACAGCTTTGCTAGAAGCAAAACTATCAGCCTTCCCACACCCACTTAGTAAGTGTGCAATTGAAGCAACTGTAAAATATATCCATTGCTGCAAGCTGTTCTTTTCAGTGAAGTAAAAGAGAAAATTTTCCAACTATTTGCAAGCTATAGATCATTAAAAATGATCCCGTACGCACAGCTACCAGTAGCATCTACAGTTACAGTGTTTTCCTGATTCCTTTCTGCAAGCTTCAAGTACCCCTTTTAACTTTAGAGTACAAAGACCTTCTACAGATAAATTTCAGGTTACATTATAATGCTTTGGAAGAGTCTGCAGACATTTCTTTAAGGTTTGCCAATCCTTTAAAATAACACTGACACAATTTTAACCCCAAAAGTATCAAATATTTCTGTGTCCCTTTCCTCGTAAACTTTGACTACACACACTACATTTTCCATAAAGTTACCGCAACTTGTACAGGCTAAAGCGCTTTCTAAAAGGGAAAAAAAAAAATGTTTAAAAAATCCATGAGGGCCACCTGATGTTTTAAAAGATGTAGGGAATCAATAAAAAGTAACTGTCTGGCTTCTGACAGTTTTCAGATGGGAGAAAATGCAAAGCATAAGAACCAGTACTCCACAATAAAACATAACTACAAAGCTCTAACATACAAGGAAAAGTAGAAATACCCATTTCCTTTCAGGCAAACCCTGTGTTCACAGAATCTGTGAGCCTCGTATCAGCCAGAGCCACAAGATTTCTGTAAGGGCTGAAACAGGTAAAACAGACCCGCTTCAAATAGGGCTGCACAAGATTTTGAAGTTCAGCAAAGCCATCAGATCCTAAGGGAAGGGTCACAACAAGGCAACTGAGTTTCCAATAGGATAAAAATCCTCCAGACAGTCTCCTTGCCAAGTCTTTCAGGAAAAGAAGGACAAACAACGAGCAGCTCAGCAGCAGTCTCTAGCCACTGGCACTTCCACTACTGGATCTCAGCAGCATCATCCATTTTTTATGCCAAAGAGCAAGAGACTTCCAGATCAGTGTTTTTAAGAAATAGCCAAAACTCATTTATTTCAACCACGTAAAAGTCTCAAAAGCCAAATTTTGTTTCAGAAATACTGCAGTTTGAAGTCTGCTATCTTCCACCAGTCTTATTTCCCATGTTACACCCTACTTCTTGTTTAAAATAAAACTAGATGATGATACATTACATGCCCAAGGATTTTTCTGCTTTCCTGTCCTCTGCAGGGTGGACACTCTCTCTTCTACCTGAAGGCCACTCAGCAATTTCCTAAATCCCCATCCCCCATTTCCTCCTCCATCCAGTCCAAACTATGATCACCCAGTTTTCCATCCCACCTGTCATGACAGAAGCCTGGCCCCTTTCTTCATCCCCTGTGAGGGCTTACGTACACCTGAATCACCTCCTCACAGTGCCAAGTCATTCTTTTCTTGCAGACTGAGAAGCAAATGATTGAGTTAACATTTTAAAATGAAAAAGGGGATGGTGATTCTTTTAAGCTGGAAGGTAACCACTGACTGGTTTAGGTTCTCCAGACATAAATAGACAGTGACGTTGATGGTGCCACTACTCACGTACTCACCCAGTCATCACCAAAATGAACAAAATTCTACCCAGAGATACCACACCAGGGACATGCACAGAATGCCATGCAAAGCAAAACACCATTTCAATCAGACAATAAAAGAAGAAAACAATCAAATGTCAAAATATTTCTTGGTTTATATTGTTATTAACTCAAGCCTAAACACAAAATAATGATAAAATGCAAAATTTCCACCCTAACAGTCATTGTTCAGTAAGTCTCTAGAATTTTAAATCACACATTTAATAAACATATGTGAGAATGGATAATATACAAAAGACATCAAATAAATAAGAGTTAATAAGAGTAAAATTACACACCTGAACAATCAGTAATAGCATCTTATTTCAATTTAAATAGGCATTTCTAAATAACTGGGGGAGGAAAAATAACAATTCAATGGGAAAAATTAACTAATGAAACATACTCATTTAAAATTTCCTGCTCTCACCTTTATTAATATATTAATCAAACTATTATTGCAAGATGAGATTAAAATATTAAGACCTCTGCCCCAAAGAACTATTAAGTCAAGCATCAGGACAGCATTTGGGGAAGCTTAACCTTAAATAAATAGGTTGGAACCTATTTAGTGTGAACTAGAGTCAAAGGGACTGTGACCTGGGGACGAGCCCACACAGGAGCAGGACACCCCAGAATGTCTGTGGCTGTGGATAAGCCCACGCTAGGGTAGATACATCTCAAGGCATCTGAGGCCATGGTTATGTCTGTGCTGCAGCAGGTATACCTCTGAAGGGATTGTGGCCCTTCTGTGTTTCTCCTGAAACACAGGAGATTTTTCAAGGATATTACTTTAAAAAAAAAAAAATCCTGAGAAAGTCAGGAAGAAAGATGGGATTATAAATTATCAGCATTATTTGGGAATAATTTGGGAACAAAAAATTAGTTCTCATAACAATGCCTTAATACCATCTATTTAATTGAGGAGGCAAATCAATGTTAAGTTTTATATAAAAATCAAGTACTGCTATATAGAATACACCTATTTGTGCATTTCTACATACACATAGCACAAATCTTTCATTTTAAAACATGGTAGACCACGGATACAAATCAGAAATCCATCATGAGCTCATAACAAACTACTACCCTGGAATTGACAACAGGTGGGAGTAACAGTATATTCGTATTTGTGTGGCTGTGCCTGCCCAACAGCACATTAAAATACACAGCCTATTAAAATACACAGCCTAAGAGGAATTAATCCCTGTTTTTTAAAAAAAGAATTATTCATGTGACAAGTTAATTTTGGTAGAGAAAATAAGATAATTGTTTGGGCTGTTTAGAAATACATGTCTGAAGTCTTAAAGTCCATGACAGATTAATGGGCAAAATACAGGCAGGACAGCTGGGAGTTTACAGTAAATGAAGTATACAACACATCTGACAATTTTTTTATTGCATGTAGCACACATACACACATACTCATTTAAAAAGCCCTAGTGGTTGCATTAAATTCAATTTCTAACTTCTAAATTGGCCAATTGTAAGAAGCTAAGCTGTCTGATCTATTTTAAAGAAAGACTCATTAAGCAATAACATCCATTTCTTTCTTTGCAAAACACTGTGAGATGCAGTTAATGACCTGAAAAAGAATCTGTAGGCTGCAACTAATGATCCATTTGGGTCAAAGTTTCTACTGAAGTTCTTTATTTCCATTTACAAGAGATTTCAATATCTTGTACAAAAGATGGTCATATTTCCTGATCAATGACCTTCCAGTGATAGTGAGCTGTATCTGCTGAGACTCCACATCAAATGAAACTTGCATATCATATGAAATTTGCATATTTTGGGGTGTCCTAATCGAAGAACAACATACTAAAATTGTTTTAACTTGTTGATAGTAGATACTTCATCTTCTTTATACACACAGGATAATCGTGGAACTTAATGTTAACTGCTCAATGGCAGATTTACACTAATCTGGCTCCATAATAACGAACAAAAAGAGTCACGATAATGAGAAAAGTGGTGATTAAGCTAGCATAAGCAGCCCAACTGTCAAATGCATAACTACAACAGAAACCATTTCCTACAATTCTAGGTAGAGAACAGACATTAAAGTGATACTGAACTTGCGTGGAGAGGGGAGCAGTAAGGAGAGCTCTACCAGAGCAAAGGTCTAGATGAAGGGGAAGGATTGTAACTACATTCACTAAGTATGATAAAACAGGTAAACATTTTCCCATTCATTTCCAAAGCCGTATGTTCATGAACAAACCTGCTCTAAGGAAAGGCTTTTCTTCTAAGAAACCACTAAATTTGTCACATCTAAACACCGTCGCGTTGCTCATTGTATCTGACATCACTTTTTCACCAAACTTCTTTAACTGGGAGCTTAGCTGGCCAGTCAGCATTTAATTCTGTCCTCCTTTCCAGTTTTCTTCAAAGCTACTTGATGAAGCAGCACCAGAATTTATAACTCCATTCATTGATGCGGCCATCAGATGACATGTATGTATACATACAGACACACAAGTATATATATATATATATGCTCATGATAAACCTCACACCAATTTTTTTGTCAACATTTCAACCCAAAAGAACTTTGCTGCAACACTGCTTTTTCTTTGATGAAAACCAAAACCAGTCAAAGCAACAACTGTAAAAACAGAGATTAGTCTAGAAGACATTTCTTAGAAGATAGCATTTGTTTTGATAGGTAAGTTTCGTACCAGATTCCTATGAAAAGCTTCCTGCAATGAGATTTTTTTTTTTCAGAGGACAGAGCTCTGTTATTTTCATTTGCTCTCTTAGCCAAAATCTGTCCTTTCCAATTTTCAAAGCTTCCTTCAGCTGGTAACTCCTCTACCCAAAACAGCAGCTTGTTCTGCTCTAGAATAATATTATATGACTGTGAGGAATACTTATTTTTTGTATTAGATCAGTTGTATATGTGCATATTAAGGAATCTGTTCCAAGTAGGTGGTTTTCTTTCCTGAGGATGAAATAACTGATGCAGAAGAAACACTGGCACTGGTGGAGCCTCTTGTTTACTAAGCAGACAGTTGAGTTAAAGAATGGCAACCCTGTTAAACCACAATAGGATGTCCTAACAAGAAGGGAAAATAAGATGGAGGTTAAATGTTTGCTTTCCATTTTTCTTCATTTTGTTATATGCCAGGTGGAAAAGAAATTCTGACTGGAACACATTGCCTCATTACCAGTTAGAATTACTATCTTCCCTCCAACTCTTTTTCTACATTATCACCCTTTCAGTTTCTGATAACTACCAAATATACAGTTCTTCTAGAAAATAGCCAGGTCAGACCACTCGCTATCTTTCAAGAAATTGAAGGATTACGGACTGAGCTCCTGTAAAATTGTTGATTACCTTCCTATTAAGATTCTCATCTGATATAAATGTTCCTGAACTTTATATCTCAACTTTCATTGGATTTCAGCATACTTAGTCTGTTTCCTCTTGTGGGATGCTATTAACTATCATTACAAACAACTTTTCAAAAGGAACATAACATATCCTAATACTCTGGAGCACTGTCTCCGTATGTTGCGGGTACCTCTATTCTAAATTATCCTCCCACTCCACTATTACCTCACCTCCCACTCTTTGCAATAAAAACAAGATTTGCTTGATTTATAAAGGAAGTAAACATACTGTTTCGGTAGTTTATAATAGCATAAAATGGACTGATTACGGTTCAAGGATACATCTGCACAACTGCTTGATCTATAATTTAACCACATTGTATTATTTCAGCTTTACACTTTAATTGGCTTCAAAAGAAAGCTAGTGAAACTGCATTTTTTTATGCAGTTTTTCCAAGATGGAGTCCTGATGTTTTCTAACACATAAAATGACATTTGACATAGTGAACAAAAGTAAGTCTCAGAGGACACCAAATGACGGAAGACTGCCATTATTCAGGCTCAACAGGAATCTCATTCTCTTTTTTTAGATTTGTATAAATAAATAAAGATCTCCAAGACTACCACTGCTTGGTATTACTTGTTTTATTACATATGTAGTAAAAACTCAAAATATTAGATTTCCCAGACCAGTTTATTCCCAAGGCATCCATGCCATCACACATTGTAGCAGTTAAGGCAAGTTTTATCTCAGAAGCTAAAAAAAAAAAAATCATACCCACCCCCCAACCAAACTAAAACTCAGCCCATTAAAAATACATTTTCCAGATAGATCAGTCCCCTGATTTGTTCACAACAAAACTACACAATGGTTGGTGTGTTAACCAGGAGTGGACATGGGGTGTCTGCAGAGAAAAGCGGAAGACCAGGAAAAAGAAAAAGAGAGAGGGAGAGAACAAGGAATAGCACACTGATGTGGTTTCAGTTGCAGTGCCAGCTCAGGACCATGAGGAGTTCACAGAATTAATTTCCAGCCCCTGCTTATTTGTGGCCCTGCTTCTCCCAACTGTTTAAAGCAAGTTTCGGTGAAGAATTATGCTTCCAGTAAAACTAGCCACTGAAACTGGATGTCCAGCACCTGCTGGTCCTTCCCTTCTGGGACTTTTAACTGGAGTGCAATTTGGGTTGGAAGGGACCTGTGGAGGTCATGTTCAGTCAAGTATTGAATAACTCCAAAGAAAAACCAAAGAAAGATTGAGGCTGTGCATCTGCATTTTAAGAGAACGCCCAGTGCCTGACAACTGCAGTCTAACCATTTGCACTAATCCTTGGGTTTAATACTTTTATTTAAGCTCACTAATCAAAGAGTCAGCAGAAGTACCAGCTTCTACTTCATGTCACAAGCCAAAAATAGAGAGGAAAATTATGAAATCACCACCTCAGCTCTCAATAGCATACAGATTTGGGGTTTCAAGAAAAACAAAACTAAAAAAAACCCAAACCCAAACAGCTTCAAAGAACTGAAATGCAATCATTTCAAGGGAAGCAGAACATTCTCACAGAGTTTTGCATCACTTCAGTTAAACAAAGATAGCACACGTTTTGACTATGGAAAATGCCACAGCTTCTCTGGAAGGCAAGCTACAGGAGAAACAAATTATTATGGCTGCTAAACACCACCCACTTTTGAAGCCAGCTAGACAGATACTTTTCTGAAAAAATGACTCAGCTAGTGAATCTGGATGCAGACACCTCTCACCAGTCTAAATAAATCTTAAGACAGGGAATTTGAGGAAGCTGATGAGGTCGCTCCAGTGACAGTAGAGGAAAGATGAAGAGCAGGGGAATGAGGCTGCCTGTCTCATTCACTCCTATTTCCTTCCAGCTCCTGCCTACAAAGGCAAGGAAAAAAAAAAAATGGAGCAGTAGCAACAGTGCCAGAACTGGCAGCAAGAAAGAAGAATCTGGCACCTGAGACCAGAAAAGCCTCAGGTGCCCCACTGATACTGATTACCTTTCTCCTACTGCTGCCCCTAAGAGACATAAGAAAAGATTTGGTTTATTTGTAATGCTGTGTATGTTGAAAACACCTTCCTTGACTTGAGCTCAACATATTTATAGCTTATTAAGTAAACAGGATCATTTTAACAAAGAACAAGCCACTGGGACATATTCCAAGGGAGAAAAATACATAAAACCAGATGCTTACAATCAATTTAGTTTGTTTTCAGAACTATATAGTAACTGCACAGTTATATCAACCTCTTTTTATTGATTTATTTCACCTTTAAGAAATGTTTCAGGGAGACTAAAGTGTTTCACATGCAGTTAATGGGATAAACAGCCTTTTCACCTGTACTTCAAGGCATCCAATCCCTAGCCTGCATTGCTAGGGACTAAAAGACATTATCATCTGACAGCTCTTCACTGACTTACGTAGTACAGTGGAGTGTCTTCAGTAAAGTCTTATTAAGAACTCTTCCAGATACCTCTCCATCCCAAAGGGTACATTTCATTACCACACGTGAGTCTAAAAAAAGTAGGAAACAAAATAGTTTGAGAGGTTAACTTGGGAAAAAAATTGGAAAAGCTGATGGACCCTCTACTCTAGTCACACATGTAAGTCTGCATTACTTCTAAGTTGGAGACTGAATTAACACTATTTAATCAAGATATATTTATCCCTATTTTCATGAAAGCTCAATATTACTTTGATCAAAACGTGCTTGGACATTGTGGCACAGCTCACACATGCAATAAGCTTTCACATAAGCCTCCCTCCACACCTCCCAGCTGGTTTGTGGCAATATTATTAAACCAGCTCATCACATAAATACTCTCAGCATGCTTACATACTCCTGATATACCTGTATCCACCACGCCATTAACTACCCTGTCCATACTTTTCACTCAACTTAAAGTTCCTGTTCATGCACCCATTTTACTCAAAACCTCACAACTACTCCGCTCCTGAAAGCATTATGTCCTGTAACCACTCCTCCTCACAACTCTTGCCCCACCTCTGCTCATTTTATGTAAGGTACATCCTCATTTGTGAAATGCTATAGTAAAGCAATCTTAGGAAGAGTAGTGGATCCCTTGGATTCACTGAGACTTCCTGTTGATCACATCCTACACTACTACTACTTTTATTAAAGTAACACATTAATAAGAATATCATAGATTTGGCTCTCTTTCCATTGAAAAGACTCAAAACCAAGAAGAGTTGTTAAAAATCATTCATAATGAAGAATCCAGCTTGCCACCTAACAATGGTCCGTCTAGGCTCCCTACCTTATGACAAGCCAAATTTACGTAACATACTCAGTAGCAAATTTGCATTATTTTCTATTTTGGTTGTTAAATTTTCAGTATTGTTGGCAAATACTTTTGACCGTGGACTGACAAAATGGCCTCTGTGGCCTCTCTCCCATCAGTAAACATCTTCAGATAATATAAATGTTTGTCAGCATCTCCATCTCAATTTTCTTCCTATAAACACTTTATGGGAAAGTAGCTGTCCCATTCCCTTCTTCACATTTTAGAAAAAGCATGAACAGCTTCTCAAGGTAGAGAAGATACATCCATAACTAATTTAAAATCCTCTGTATGATTTTCCTGCACAATTTTGAACCGAGATCCTTCCCTTTTAGTTCAATCTTAGGAAAGCACCAGTCTACTTCTTGTTACTTATATTGAACCATGTAATGTTTTAAGATTTGTATTAGAGAAATTGTATTTTAGAACATCACAAATATAAAAATATCTCACGTATCTGGAGGAAAATTTCAGACTTTACTGTCCCTTTTACATGGGTATCAGCACAGCAAATGCCAGTCAATGTTTGGCTGTTCAATGAAGAAAATTACCTACAATGGCATCCAAAAATTTGTTATAAAAATAAATAACCACTACATTAAAATGGCACCTTCCTTTATGAAGGAGTCTCTGCAAATAGTTTTTGAAACAACTTTTTACTGAGATAAAGAAGAAAAAGCCAGCACACTGGGGCAGCTGATACACTTGTGGAATTTATTAGGTTCAGCATAAATGCTAAAACTAAATGAGCTTCTTTAATTTCCATAATGAAATTGTTTTTGTAAAGTTAAAAATACTGTAATGAGGCCAAAACGGTGTGCTTTCAGAGACTCCCATGGTGAAACAAATGAGATTTTAGCTTCTCTAATTGGGCATACTGCAAGCTGGGCTTGATGCTGTCCTCAGCACAGGATGTTTGTTATCCCTAACAAAAAGAGGTCTACAGCTGTCAGCATAATACCATATAGCTTTTCTGAAGCCAAGCCATCAGGAGGAAGGCGGCTGCTCTCTGACTGGGACCACCCAAAGGGAGAGATCAAGTAGAGAACAGCTCTACTCTTCCCTGATTAAGAAGTTATTCGTAAGGTAATTTGTTTACAGCTATCACAGAGAAGCTTTTGAAGCAAGGATTGAGTATTCCCAGAATCCTCCAAGAGAATTTCATTTGATTAAATAATGAATATGGATATTCCCTTATTCTTTCATTCCCACCCACCCCTTTTCCCCTTGCTTATTATATCTTACTACCTGTCAGCGCAGGCCTTCAGAGCCTGCCTGTTCCAGCAGGAAAAAGAAAAATATTAGGTATTGTGTTGTGTCCATATTGCCAAAATCTGCTGGTTTGCTGCCATGTGCAACACCATGGTGCTGACCTCCAAACTTTTAAGAACTTAAGACTCATTTAGAATATTTTTATTTTTCCCCTACACTTGTTTTCAGGTGTAAGCAATAGTAAAAAAAAAAGGTACAACTTAATTTTGCAGCAGTAAAAACCAGGCACTTAGTTCTTTCACAACTAAACCATCATTTCATATTTGAAGCAACAATAATTCTGTAGAGGAAGAGAGACAAGTACTATTCAGGGCTGAAACAGAGGGAATGTGACTACACATACTTTAAGAAGTAAATACAAGGATATGTAATTATAATTAGTTACACTAAGAAAACAAGACTTCCCCATAAATGTACACTGATGGAGATTACTACTCCTTCGCTCTAGACCTAAGGCATCAGATCAAACTGTGTAACCCATGCCGTAACACTTTACTGGAGTAAAAATGTCAAGCTATAATTTCACAGTGACTTTCTTACTTACAATTTTAATTTTACTATAATGATTAAATTCATTGTTTCATTGTCACATTCAGAAAGTTTATGCATCTACTTTTTCATTCCTTTCCCAATTTTCTGCTGTGCTTTCACTCCTCAGGCCTTTAATTGTCAAACCCCTTGTTTCTGTAGCAGGTTTTGGGTTATTTTGGGGGGGGGGGGGGGGTGTGCAGTGGGGTGTGCTACAAAAAGGTTTTTGAAAGCTTGATAGTCACCACATGTTCCACAATTCACCCCTCTGCTAACTCATAAGAATATAGAGAATATAGTCTTTATCATGAAAAAGCAAAGTGTTATGATGAAAAATAAATTAAGAGTGAATGAGAAGTTCAAAAGAGGTTAAAAATGTAATACAAAAAAAGATGAAGGCACAGGGAAAATAGTATTGTGGGCAAAATTTTAAACCATAAGAATAGATGGATTTTTGCAAATGGGTTTTGCCTTTTTGCATAGGTTTTGGAGAGTGCAAGAGTGCAGCAAAACTGCACAGAAGGACGGAGAAGTAAGGTTCTCCATCAGCAGTCAGAATGTTGCCAGATTTGTGTCAAGCATCCACCTTACAATGTATCTTGGCAGGTAAATGTTTAGGAACTCTTGTTAAATTATGTTCTTCAACCTATTTCCAATACCCCTGTGTACTGCATTAACATTTTAGAAGGGAATATAGTGAAATATTAGCAGGAGATAAGTGAATCATTACATTTTTTTCATTTTAATTTGAACTTTATTCATTAAAGCCTCACAAACAACCTCTACAGTACATGAATCAGATTTAAATAATGAGATGTTTTAATTAATTTGAACTTGGAACTTCACTTTAGATAACAGAAACCTTCTTAGAGGATGCTAAGAAGATCAGCATGGGGTAAAAGCAAAATATCACATTGCTAGAAGTTCAAAGAAAACGTATCTTGAGAGCCTCCTAAAAAGACAAGGATGATTCCAAGGAAAAATAAAGAATGGGAGATTTATGACAAGCTTTTGTACAATTGATTTTAAGATATCCAAGGATACCTACCTTTGTCTACTATGACACAGTAGGCTAGACAAAAATTATATACTTTGGTGTAGTTTGTATGTGTAGTGAATTATTCCTAATATGTCCTTTGAAAAGGTTTTGAAAGAGTGTAAGAAATCTGAGCAACTCCTTCCTGTATACCTACATTACACAATAAAAGATGTTGTTATGCTGTGTATCTACATTAGCTGAAACAAGGGTCTAGAATATACAGCCTAAGGGACAAATGTAAACATTAAAAAACTGCCTCCTCAAAGACATAAAATAGATTGTAACTGGCTGTCAGTTTTCAGAAACAACAATACCAAATGATGATGTATGGCAGAAAAATCTAAGCATTAACATACAGAAATATGCATCATCTCAGTGTTAACAGTTATTCTAAAACAGTTTTTACTAGACCATTTATGTCCTAACATTTAATTTAGATCTAACTAATCTACTAATATATTTCAGTTAGCCATTAAAACAATAGGATGACTTCTAAAATCCTTTTCTTACACTTTCATTGTAAAAGGGGAACATGTTTAAGTGCAAAACATCTTTGTCGCACTGTTTTCCTTTTACGTATTGCTACAATGAACAAATTATTGTCTCATCGACAGGGGACGTCTGAACAAGATCTATTCTGACACAAAGCGAATAATACATCTCCCTCTGTAACGAGTTCTGCTTTCTAATAAATTCACCCATTATTTTAGTCTAGAAGATTAAATGTTATAAAATCTATAATACAAAAGCACACACCAAATGTACATAAATATATACAAACAAACTTTGGGGTTAAACCACATTTTGGTATTCGCATTATTTCACAAATAACATGTCACCTTTATTTAAGCTGATCAGACCAGCACTTCTTTGCTATCAACTGAAGCAGCTAATTTCCTTTCATTGACCATCCACTAGTATAATGTACCACCTGCTTATTGTGATTCTCTCTGGCTAGACATTAAAAAAAAAAATCCTCTCTCTCTCCCATTCTGTAATTTAACTTTGTACAAATGTAATCTTAAATTCTTCAATTCTCCAAGGCATTCTGTGAGTGGAAATGCTGGGATTTTTACAGCACCACATCTGTGCATGCACATTGTGATTAATGTAAGACAAATCCTCCAGGCATATTGCAATTGGTGCAGAAAAGCTGAACTCAGTTGAAGCACTTCAAAATTATGTGGGTTTTTTTCAACTGATAATTTATTTGTTCACAGGCAGACAGGTATAGAAGATTAAGCACTTTTTATTTCTGCATAGAAGTACAGGATGCACATATGGTCATAAAAGGGCAGAAAACGGTGTTATAATAGATTCTAATATTTTGGACATATCTTGCTTCCCAGTTCAGTTCAATATTTTAAGCAACTTTATATCCTTTAGAACATCCAAGTCGTAACATGATGAGGAATCCTATCTACTCAAGGGTTTTTTGCTATTTTCGTCTCCATCTGAGACTATTTCTAATGCTCTGTAAACATTCACAACCCCACCAAATGCTAGTTCATGCTTACTGCTAAAAATCAGATAAAGGAGCCAGAAACATGTTATGTTCAGTCTGCTACTTCATTTTGGGTTAGGAGACTACAGTTTTGACAGTAGGGCCATCTGCTGTTAACTTTCCTTCTCATCATAATAACAGTCCAGTCAAAAGCAATTAAGTGTGTTTTGCCATTATAATATGTAGATAATTATGATAAATTACAGCTTTTAAATCAGCCTCAAATTATGCCTATGGTAGGTATTTTCCTTGCAGTTACTGATGTAAAAAAACATTCCTGCATTTGCAAAATAGTTCAGCTATTTTATTGATGATGTTAGTTCTGTAATGAGATATCTACAAGGAAATTTCTTAGGCACAGAGCCTGACAGTCATTAGAAATCTATTTATATCTCAGCAAGACATTTTGCCAAGTAGAGTCGTAGCATTCTGCACTGCCATTATACATAATACTCAGAAAATGGTCTATTTTATTGTGTCACAAAAGTCACAACCATACGCAAACACACACATAAGTAGCCAGAAAAACATTTCCCTTTTTGTTACAACATGGAATTATTCAAGAACCTAGTATAGCCTGAAACACCTGATAAAAACATCACTAAGAACTACACACTAATGCTGTCTTCTGTCAAGCTGCCTTTGACATTGCTCAAGTGATCCCCAGGATTAGCCAGGCAGAAATAAGCAACAATTCAAAGTGGAGTCAATAAAAATTCTTCCTCTATTGTAATGCTGAATTTATCTTGAGGGTACTTTTTTAAAAGATGAGAGAGGTCATAATGTCCTACTTTCTCTGAAATTTAGCTGAAAAATCAACACTGCTAATTTTCATTTTTTTAATAACGTTTCCTGAGTATTAACTTGCTAGTGAATGGACTTCTTGAGAAAGAATCAGTTCCTACAATGCAAACACATGCTTTTCATGACCATACCAGCAATGAGTGATAATCCAAGACCCTCCATACATCCAATTCCCACCAGAAATGTGCTACCCGCTATGAAAGCTGGCTCATAAATCCTGAGCGCTAACAGCAACCAGCAGCAGCCGAGTCATGGCAGGCTGCAGAGTAACAACGAGGAAGAGGAGGCAAAAAAAATATGACACAATAATGCCAGCAGCAGCAGAATCAAATCTCAGCTCTGTTAGACACAAGGAGGTGGTGTCTGCCTGGCAATGGCCTTATCACCTTCTCCTCATTATGGCCACACAGTGTTCAAATACAGTCAGAGATAAAAGTTAGCAAGAGATAACTATCAATTCAATTGACTGTAAGAATTTGCAGTCAAAGACACGAATGGTATGAATTGATACTTAAATCTCTCCCCTCAGACAACACAGCAGAGCAGTATTTCCGTGAAGTAGCGATACAGAAGGAAAACCAGTGGTCAATGCATGCTTCGCTTAAATGTCAGCTAGCTTGCTCTTCAGCTGTGCTTGCCATTACCACTTAGACTCAGAAACAGAAGTTTCCAACAAAACAGCAGCCAAATATCCCTGTCTGTGTCTTCTGATTCTGAGCACTTCAAAACAAGAAAGGGTAAGATCTCTGACTAAAAGGAACGGAGCCTTATACAATGCTGCTCACAGAATAGATGTGTTTTCTCTCCAGAACCCTTCGCTAGCTGAGTCACTGCCGTTAACAGCTGCCAGCGCGTTACCATACTTTTTTCTCCTTGGCAGGACAGGCAAATTGCTCCCCACAGAGCAGATGCCAGTCAACATGGCAAAAGGAACTGTGCTGAGCGTAATTTCTCTTTCCATAACACTAAGTTGTTTTCAAAATGTTTGGTTTGCATCACAGCACTGCTTGGGGTGAGCTGTTGTTTCTAGATGTGTTCTCTTTTGAACATAACATTAAGTCGTACTCAATTTCCATAATCAATTAAGAAAACTGTATATTTTTGCTTCAGAACTCTACAAAATTTAACAAACCATTCAAGTGAAAAAGTTTTGTTAAAGAAGCTATTGAAAACTTAATGTTTAGCTAATTTCTGTTTACAAGATTAGTTTTGTAAGGTATTACAAAACCAAATATTTACTTCTCAGTATAGGTCTGTACCAAGGATTTCAGAAGAGGATATTTGGATTGCAAGGCTTCATGTCTAACACAACAAGACATTGAGAGTTTGAGTGGGGAGAGCTGCATGTAGTTTATAAACTGCCTTGTATAAATATACACATATGGAATGTCTATCTACACCTTGACTGCTGCTTCACAAGAAAATTTTTGTCCTTCATAAAAAATACCATCTTCTGAGTAAAAACAAGAACTGCAGCCTCTACCTGACTAATTAATTAGAAATCATGCACGAGCCAGCCCACCCTCAGTCACCAATTTAGGTGTCTGTTCAGAAGCATGCAGAATGACAAAAATATTCACTGAAACTTTCTGGAAGCAGCAATGCCTATTTCTACCTACTTAAAAGAATATGTCAACTCCAGAACAGCTAAACAGAAGTTTAAAGCAAAGTTCTCTTTTTATGTAGAGAAGTTCTTGGCATATATTTACCACAAAACTGCTCTTGAAAACAAAATATAATTAGCATTGTAGCTAGGACTATTAACCAGTTAAAGGGAAATTGACTTAAGCAACACAACACACTTTGAACAAAGCTGGAGACATTTTCTCAATAGGGATGTTTCAGTTTGGAACAGTCTGTCAATTATTACTCATGCAACACTAAAAAATGCACATACAATGTTGTAACCAGCTAAGAAACCCTGACCCCAAACTTAAGTTTGTCAAGTCAAGTACAGCTGTGGTACCTCCAATTGGCAAGAAAAATTTTCAAGTTGTATTCCAGTTGTGGACCAAAGGGATGTCAAGGTAGGAAGCCCATGCACAAGCACTTACAAGAGGGAATACAATCTGAAGGTACCATGGCACTTGAGTAATCCCCCAGTACAGTTACAGGTGCCAGCACATACAAATCTATGAAGAAATAGAGGACAATAGTGAAATATATATTTCTAATAATAAACATTATTTCTTCTTAAATATAACTATTTTAAACCAGAAAGAAACAGAGGACACCTGCAAAATGTTATCCATTAATGCCCACGTGACCACTTTCGGCAGCTAAGGCAGAGTGAATAATGTGCTCCCTAGGAGCGATGCCTTGGTTCTTGTCATCAGCAGACCAAGAGCCTGTATCTTTTGGGAAGTGATTTTGGGAAGTGATTTTTTTTTCCCCCTGGTAAGACGGAAAGTAGATAGGATTTTTGAGTCAAGACCTATTTGGCACTACTCTATTAAATCTAAATAGTAAGATATAAACAAAACGAGAAACTTGAATTCTTGGAGATCACTCTTCACCCCCTTCACTTGCATCAACTGTATTTTAAAATTTTGTCAAAGTTCCTATTAGTCTCACCCCCACGACATTTCAAACATTTTCCACAAAGCTTTACTGCAAGTTGTAAAGGTCTATTGCAAGCTGTAATGTTTAGTAATGACTGAAACACCTTGATACTTCTTATTAAAAAAAAAAAAAACCTCAATTTCCCAATTTTATTCATCATTGAGGTCTTCCACATCAAATCAGCTGTCGTGCAACACGCGGCAAACACTCAGAAGGAACTATTCCCACCTAGTAACTATCTTTAACTCTCTCCTGTAACTGTTGCTTCTTTTGGTCTGTTATCCCTCAGCAATGACTTCACCTGCCTGTAAGCACCCTTCTGCCCCTAGCCTGGCAGCCAAAACCCCTGCAACACTGCAAGGGAAATACAAAGCAGGATGGAGAAACTTCTGACACACCCTTTCAAAAAGATACAGCATCATCTTCCCAGCATTGTAAAGGACACCAGCTAATATGGGAGTGTGATCCCCAAGCACACAGACCAATGGTAAAAAAGAAAATGCTAAATCCACCTGTTTGATGTGCAAAGGAAACTCGACATCACTTAAATGCCACTGGACTTGTATTGTTATCACCCGTTCCCACACTCCGTTGAAGTGGTTATCTGAGTTCCCAGGCAGGCAGAGAGACCTGGAAGCCCTCAGTAGTATTAAAAGGGCAGTAAGCACCTCGCAGGCTTCTTCACAGATGGGCATCTGTGATCACCAGAGTTAGAACACACCGAGCACGCTTAGCAAGTTGCACACTTTGGCACAAGACCTGTCATTTTTGCCCTCGGAGCACTGTGTATGCCTGAAGTGCTTTGAGATAGACCAGGAACCACTGCATTCCCAGGAAAAATACTGCAACTGTGGTGGTGTCCCCAGTGTATCAACTAACAGGATTCACAAAAAAAAAAATCTACCTAAAAGCACATCTTGTTCAGCCTATTTTAGCATAGGCAACAGTGAAAGTAAAGTCTCTACCTTACTCTGTTTTCAAACCTGCCCAAGTAACAAATGAAGGAACAAGATAATCACACACAAACAATTCTGAGGGCTACTGAATTGTTTTTTTCATACTACAAATATTATTCAGAATAAAAGAGTAGAACTAAAAGATAAGTGGCTTTCTATGCAGGTCCTCACTTGCAGAGTACCGCTTATATAATGATTGTCTTTGGACATACAGGCATGCAATACAGCATCTCAGATACGTGCAAAATGCAGACTCTGCCTGAAGCAGAAGGTCTTCTGGAAGCGGGTGTCATCATTACTTTTGGGTGCCTATTATCCAATGTCAGAAAATCGTAAGTCTCTAAGCAATGCAGGAACGAGCAATAAATTGGCTGACAATGGTGTCCTTTAACTCAGATTCAACACTAGCCCTGGCTGCACCCACTTCCAGTACACGTTAATAGGCTAGCACAAAAGAAATGGAAACCCTCTGTGTTCCTTTTACAATTTTTCTAACATTGGCAAGAGAAGCAGAATCAGTGAAAGTAGAAATATTCACCCAGAGTATCTGAAAAGTAAAGATAAATTTCAAAACGCCTTAATCATGGTTTAAAATAAAAACATGCTGACATCTGGTATGGATCAGCTGCCTGAATTGCTTTGATTACTCATCCGCAGCCAAGTTCTTTTTTATTTATTCATTTACTCATTTATTTCATGGTTATAAAAATGTGTTTCATAATAAATATGGAGAGTGACAACACAATGCTGATTAACAAATGTGATGTTCTCAATTTCTTTAACAGATTTTAGTTTTTAAAAGGAATTATGTGTCTGCAAAAATGTCAGTTCTAAATGTTAGCCATGCCTTTCTTTAGATATGCTAAATTTATAGATGTTGACAAAGTATTAAGAACTCCAAGAAGCAAGTGTCTGTATACAGCACTTTTATGAAATTTTATTATAAAGACTCCTGCTCTAGCACTCAACAACCCAGAGCTGCAAATCAGAGGGCTAAGAGACTGTCCTGGGGAAATACAGACACAGGCATGTGTCTATTCACTCTGCTCTAATCACCTACTATAGGTCATCAACAGACTGAGCTTATCGCATCTCTAGCCTGACCTCCTCATTCTAAAATGGGCCAACTGTAATGCTAAATCAACATACTGAATGTCTTACTGAGATGTTAACTTCTTCAGAGTGCAGGTATCAATCTAGCAGCCTATTCCAGTGTTGACCACCCTAATTTTTCCTGATCAAACTTCTCTTGCTGCAGCTTTTGGCTGTTGCTTCTTTTCCTTTTAACAAGCACCTCCAAGAAGAGTCTTGCTCCATCTTCTCTATAACCTCCCTTTAGGCAGTTGAAGGCAAGAACTAGAGTTACCCCTCAGACTTCTCCTTTACTCCTCTATTCTCTAGACTGAGACAGCCCAACCCTCAGTTTCTTATGCTTCAGCTCCCTTTGCGTCTTGGTGTTCTGCAAAGCTGCTTCCTGGGCAGGCAGTCCTGAGTGCGTAGCGTTGCATGGGGTTGTTCCATCCTAACTGCAGGAATTTGCATTTGCCTTTGCTGAAGGCAAGGTCCCTCTGAGCCGTTTCTTCAGTCTGCTGAGAGCACTCTGAATAGCAGCGCTGTGCTCCAGCAGACTGGCCATATCCCTTCAAAAAGAGCAACATAGGGCAAGCTTACCGAGACTGCATGTCACGGAATCACACACCTTGTTATGAAGTTGTTAAGCAGTACTGGCACCAGCACTGAGCCCTGTGGAACTACTAGGTTGCCAGTAACTGGTGACCATACGGATTTCATACCACTGACCCTAATCCTTTGATCCCAGGAGTCACGTCAGTTTTCCACCTACATTATAGTCTGCCTAACCAGAGTCTCTCATCAGTTTAGCCACCAAGATGTTATGGAAGGCCATGTCACCTCTCCTGGAGAGCCTAGGGTTCTAATCTTGCTATTCACCTTCCTCATGATCTTAAACTCCATCAACTCGTGGTTGTTTAGCCAGTGCTACCACAGACCCTCACACTCTTCACTAGGTCCTCTTTACTCATGAGCAGCAGATCCAACAATCCAACTCCTTCGACTGATGGGGCCAGAATTTGCATTGAAAAACACCCTCAACACATTCCAGAGATCTCGATTACTTGTGCCACACCATGTCACACTTCCAAAGGATGTTGACAGGTCAAAGTCACTCACAAAAAACCCAGTGTTTTCAGTGAAGTTTCCTTCAGTTCTCTAAAGAAGGCTTCGCACAATTCCTTTTCTCAATCAGGCAGTCTGCAATAGATACTCACTGAGAACCATTCACGTTGGACTTTCATCTTGATCAGCCTGTTACTCCCTCCAAAGCAAATCTGGCTCTGCAAATTCAATCCACAACTTGGTATGGAACACAAACCATTCTTCCATCTTTGGTACTTCCAAAAGTGTCTGTATTCATCCACTGCAGAACACCATTTGTGTGAGTTCTCCATATCACATTTCTGTGACCCCAAAAAGGTACTGCAATGGTACAGAGACTTCTTATTCCTCCTTTTTGCTTCTTATGCACTATGTGTTTCTGTGAAGGTACTTGAGATTGGCCACCCGGGAAAGTGTGAAAAGCTCACAATTCTGCCGTTTAAGTACTTCTCTGGCCCTCATTTCTCAATTTCACTTTGGGCTTTGGCCTTCATTTCCTGGTAAACCAAGGTTAAAGCCCTTCTCCCTAGATCAGCAAAAACAGTTGCACATACACAGAGCAACAAGCCTACCATGCTCAAGCCAGGATGCTCAGTCCTCACTCTTACAGTCACAAAGGGTACCTTGGACAACGTTAATCTAGCACATTTAATGCACTGCTTACAGATGCATCACTGCTGTTGTGATGAATTACTGAAATTACAGGCAGACAATAACTATAGGCTGTTTGGTTATGCAATGAGATAAGGATGTACAGTACCCTTTCACCACATGTTCCAACAATGCTTCTTTTTCTACTTCATATCTGCACCAAGCAGGATTTTCTGGAAAAGCTGTTGTTAAAAACAAGTACAGTAACCTGCTGAGTACTGAGAACGAGCTACTTTTATGTCTGAAACTTCCCACTGCTCCTAAACAGATTTGTGACTCCAAGCAGACTCATCTATCTCATTAACAAGAAATACTATTAGGGAAAAGACAGAAACCTTTGAATTTAATTAAAATTCAAGTATGTTTTTTCTGAAAACACATTTTTATATATGTTATTACATACAAAAGGAAGAATATTATAAAGTTTCATCTACAAACTTGTTTACAGAAAAAGAATAACCAGCTAATATTTTGAGAGGGGGCCATAAAAACATTCAAATAGGCAGAAAAAAAAGTAACAAGTATGCAAGTTTGGCATCCCTGCTTATAGCTTATCTTTGCCTGCCAAGGCCTGCTCCAAAAGTTACCTAGTGGAAAAAGATGCACCTTGATAACATAACTTCAAAGTGATCTTCAAATGTTAGGCTGGAACTAAAAACAGTTGAGGTGCACAGGAGCATGAAAATCCACTGATCAATCTCGACTTCTGTTTCCATTATAATTTCTGACTAGGAGGCTGCAGCGATTTAAAATTCTTAAACACTTTCAAGTAACCTTGTAATCTCTTAGAGGAAGACCTCAGTTTCTTTAGCTAACTGGTGATCTTTTGTAGACTGCTTGTATAATGTGAAACACAAAGTCTAGCCACTGTAGGTTTTTTAATTATGTGCTCAGTCAATATACCCAAACCTGTGATCCTATTTCAAAAATAAAACTACCAAAAATGTGTATTACCAAGAAAATACCCAGAGGGAGAGAAAAGGCTCATGAAGGTGTTGAAGAGACAAGAACAGGGGAAAAGCTTAAAGATTCATTTTGCTACAGAAGACAAAGCAGAAAATCAAACCTAGAAGAAATAAGCATAGAGCTAAGCCAGAATGAGCTTCAGTTGTTCCTCATCTAAATTCTGAAATATTTCTACTGACATCACAGAAAGCACACTGACCTTATTTTCCCTCCCCACAAAGTCAGGGAGGAGAGGGAGGTTCACTGGACTTAAGACAGTTAACGAAAAATTCTGCCCTAATGCTCAGTGTTCTACGTTCTGTTTTGCACATTAACTGACAAACACAACATGATTCAAACAAATAAACAGCTAGCTATAGATTCTCTACCCCTACAGAAAAAACACCTCCACACAGACGGTGGTTCTCTCCTACAGACTTGAGCACTACATATTACATTTGAAGATGAGAGCTTTGAACCAATGTCCTGAGGCAAACTCCCACTGACTTTTATTGCTCCTTTGGTGAAACAGTATCAGAGGGGAGACCTAGTTTGTCTTCCTCTTGTTTTTAATTCAATTTCTTCATGGAGCTTCATCCTTAGCAAGCAGAGTGGTAACACTCATTGCGTTTGAGCACATTGCTACTGTGGCAGGATGGCAAAGAAAGACAGGGTGATATGACCAGCCCCATACTTAACGTCAGTTAAGCTGGATTGAATAAAGAAGCACATAGCCCTGAAAACACATAATGGACACACACACACACACCCCTGCCTACCTCTGGAAGCATGCACTGTCCAGGCCAAAACACTCCATCATTTTACCTACCCAATACATGGGAGGTGACTTCAGTGCTAAGAAGCTCCTGGATTGCAGTCACACTGTACCTTGTAAGTGGGGATACCTTAAAGTTAAACCAACAAGGTCCCAGTGGTAGTTCAGGACAGTGTTGCAGAAACCAATGCCCAGCTCAGAGGCCATACTCCTAGATGCCAAGATGACAAAGGCTAGAAGCCCAACCTCATAACAGGTTACAGCCTGACCAGGAAAAGCAGCAGCAAAGACCCTGTGATCTATCAGGGTCCTACACCCTTGAGATCCAGCACCCCAGATCAGGTCCTGGTCAAGACAGCAGACCCAGCACAGGTAATGAACATCATTCAGGCAACATTCTTTCCAGGGTTAGATCAAAAGGCCATCTAAACCAGAAGAAAACAGCTCATGCTCAGAGAAGGAATACAAGAAATAAGGATGGAATGGTTATTCTCAAGTCTTGCCTTCTGGCTTCCAGTGTTTTCTTTTCACTGGCAGTACTCTTCCCATGAAATTCTACCCCAACAGAGGCACTGGAAGCTGATAAATACAAACCAAGCCCACAATCTCCTTCCATCAGTTCCGTGGCTACAAACACCTCACATTTATAAGAGTAACAACCTCCTAGTTCCTGAGATATGATACTGAGCCTCCCTTGTGCTGACAACACCCATTCAGCACCACACTTGCACAAGTCATTGATTTGATGACTTAGTGGCATTCACATAGCAGACAGAGGTTGATGTTAACGTGCAGTACCTACTATTCCAGGCAGGACACCTTATTTCTGGAAAGTCATCACTCTTTTTATTAAGAAAGAGAACTGGCATGAAAGTTTCTCACACAAACAGCTGTATGCCAAGGAACATACTATCTGTTTTCAGAAGAAGCAGGACCAAAACAGAGAAACCCCAGAAGCCCAGCATACTACACACACCAAGAAACCCCTAGCAATAACAAAAAAATCAAAAAACCTCCACAAACACCCCACACAACATCCAAGCTGTTTGTACAATTAATTTATATGGAAATTTGAGGAGAATTTGAGAAGGGCAAGCTTTATGGAGGCCTGGTCCCTCAAGTCAGACTCCCAGAAACTTGCTCAACTTTTGCTTGCGAACTTCAGAATTCTGAAGAGTTGGAAGTTTTCCACTGCAGCAAAAGTTAGAGCTTTAAAAAACTACGAGACTTTAATTAGACATTAAGTAAGATAGCCTTTCCCAGCTCCATCCCCTAGGATATGTTCAGGGGGAGCTGCATTTCACACACTGAAAACATGAACAATTTTCAGCACTTGTAAACAGCAGTCTGGGGAAAGATAGGAAAAAAAGCATTCACTTTCAAGACTTTGTTTCTACAATCTGTCAGAATCAGGCAAGCTGGAAAACTCTACCAACCTATCTCTGAAGTACACCACAACATTTTAATTAAAAGTTTTGTGTTTTTATCTTTGATCTAGGATCAAAGTGAACACCCCATATAAAGCTGAACCAAGTATTCAGGTATTTCAAATGCTGAATGACAGGCCAACAGAGGATTAAAGGTCAGGCCAATAGCCTGAAATGTAGTAAAACCAGACAATGCTTAAGAACACTTAGATCTTCACAAAATGCAAATAGCCTTCAGGCTTGCTCTAAGTTTACTCAAAGTGAGACAGCATGATCTATTCAAGTTGCGCTCCAGGCAGGATGCCTAAAGACAGGGTTGTGCTCATGACTATGGTTTCAATTTGCTACATGATCTATTCTTTTGGATTCACCTATATTTCCCTACTGACAGGGCAGATTCATTCTGCAGTTTCACGTGACTGTCACGGGTTCAGTCCCCCATGGGTTGTATATCATTTTACTTTGGGCTTCTTGTTATCTGCCCAAAATGGATTTGCCTGCTAGTTTTGCTTACAACTGGAAAGGAAGCTGAGGCCTCCTCAACAATCACGGTTCCTCAGGGACTTTGTATGAAATTGTTGCTGCTCACATAATAAATTCCCTGAGCATAACATATTGATGAAACGAAGAATGCTCTTTCCAATGATTTATTTAGTTGTTGACTTTAAGTTTCCCCTCCATGTAAGAGCTTTTGGGGTTTTTTAATCAGAGATAATGACAGCTTCTTCTAGTTTAATACTGAGTTATCAGTTAGTCAAAGCATTAACAATAATTCATTAAGGACCACTCATGGTCTTAATTACTAGGTTTTGACTGAGACTGCAGCAACCACTACAGCATTTATCACAGGTCTGTCAGGGCAACTAAACCTGAGCAGTAACTTTGCCAACATTTCCCACATCTCTCTTCTACCAATACTTTTTGCGTTATCTCCTGCCAGCAATTTGCATCACCTGCAAAAAAACCTCATTAAGCTACATGTGATAATGAGTATATATATAGTATCATCAGAAATAATTAACAGTACTTCTACTCCTTGCATCAAGTTGATACTGTAGTACTACTGTACAGATAATACCCTCATATTTTGAAGTAGTAACAACAATCACACACATACACACACACACTAGAAAGGTAAAAAAATGTAATTTGTGAAACGATCCCATCAAAGTTTTGTCTGATTTTCAGCGAGGATGGATATTCACACCACTGAAGCATAGGTGCTTCCTGTGGCTCCTCAATACTCAGAAAAAAAGGCTTCCCCAGGAACAAACTCAGAGCAGAGACCCAGTATAAGCACTTTGTAGAAACAATTTCTTCTAGAAGCGATGAAAACATAAAAGTAGTACAAGAGAAACTAGCTAAGTGGCAGTTTACACTGGAAAACAGAGGTATAGGGAAAAAAAGTCCTCATTACATCATACTGTCTCTTGAAGGTGGCAGAGTTCAATGAATCAGACTTTTGATATGACTGAATTACTGGCATTTCATATTCTTTGAGGAGTCTTGCTCTCTGCAACTCTGCATGATGACCACAGTTAACAGATTGAATAGATCTTTTGATAAGGAGGTAAACAGAGGGCATATCCTGCCAGCATAGAAATTATAATATTTATTTAGTGTTTTACTTCTGCAGCTATACAATTTAATTAACCCAATGGTAGGATCGGCAGTAGAGTAAAAGATGAGGCTTCATTTGTCTCCCTAGTTTCAATTTCACCATGAAGTTTCAAAGCAGCAATTGGGAAAGTTGAACACAAAGTGTCCTATCATACCGCATGAGATTCCTGAATAATATGAAAAAATACCATGAAATACCTTCAATATGTGAACTACTGATCACCTATATTATCTGTTATTGAGCCAGTGCAAGTGATGTCTTTTAAAGTTACCAAAATATTGAGCTGCATTGTGAAAAGGTGGTAATGTGGATTTATGTCACCCAAGACTCAGGGATTCATGGGTGCTTATCATCTGGACAGTTGATAGTCTTATTCATGGTCCTGAATTTGTTTAGAAAGCACATATCTTTAAGATAGGGGACTTAGGTCCTTGACTTCATTTTATGCAAATCATGATATCATAAGCATAAATTATGTATTTTGCAGGAAAGTTGCTTTTATGACAGTATGCTCTACGAGCAATGATAAAACAATTCACCTTGAGAACACCTGAAAATCAGTCACAGCATATGGTGAGTAATTCACACTAAGTGATAGAACGGAGATCTTCCTGTGGAATGAAGGTCAGATCTCCAGGCCTGTAGATCTTCAGAGCTTTCTCAAACAAAAGATTTTACGATTATCTGCCATTATTCAGAGGATTCAACACTTTCCAGATGAGTAGTTCATGAATTTGTTACAGTAGCATTCTGAGATAACAGTCTTGTTCCTTATCTTTTATTCTTAAAAAAAAAAAAAAGCAAGCAATAACTTCTAATTGGGGGAGGGGGGGAGATAAGCTTCTGTATGTTTAGATTTCTTCGGTTTCAGACTAAGCTTGTTGATACATATTTGCACAATTCTTCCCCAAAACACTTCTGCACACAGCTATAAAAACCCACTTAAAATTCAGATGAGTTTCAGAGCAGGAGCAGGTAACAATCCATAATCCTGGCTATAGAAGTTGACATCTCCATATCTGTTCCTCCATCTGGTAAATGGGTAGAACCATCGCAGTCTTGGAGAAAGATGAGGAAATTATTATGACAAAGTTCAGTTAAATGATATATGAAATAAAGAAGTTTAAAAACTTCACATACTGATGTATAAAATATCTTGGGTACTCCTTCAAATGTGGATCATTTGTTACTATTTCTAAAATAACTCAGCTTATATTTAATACATAGAAAGGAAGCAATGTGCAAATACAAAACATATGTCAAACCTCCTCTTTCACCCAAGACCTTTTCCCTCCTTCAAGTAATTTTTGTAGGAATAGTTATTTTCACTCAGAATATTCTTAGGAATATAAATTGCTGTAATACAAGGGTTGCTAGCCAGTGAGATCAGATGTGCAATCTGCCTAATGCTATGTGCTGGATATAGATAATAATGTGTTATACCTTATTTCCAGTTTTAATTTTGTCTGTGGATTTGTGAGGCTGGACTTTTCTGTAAGTGATGTGTTTGAATACATATGCTGTAACTTGCTTTTTTCCCCAGATGTTCTTCGGTGCTTGTTATGGAAAAGTGAGTGATTACTAACATTTCTTAAAAGGAAATGCCAGGGCTACAAGAAATGGAAAATGCAACCATAGGCGTATCATAGTCGCCTGAATTAATTTCAGAATGGAAGTGAAATGCAGGACACGAAATTTTCTATACTGTATTATGAAAGTGTCTTCAGTACAACCAAAGCATAACCAGAAGCTCATAAAACATTACCATAGTCTTTTTGGATTAATTTGCAGTCAGCATCTTGTCATCTGCGACTGAATTTCAGTCAACACAAGGAACAGTTTCCGGAACAGAAGAATAAGTAAAGGCCCTTAAATTTACTGTTCTTTGAGCAGCTAAACCAATTAGTCTGGCAACTCCCATGTCTGTCACAATCCCCAGTTTTTCTTCACATTCCTAACACCTGTCATTTTAATAGCCCATATCCTACCAACATCCCCAGAGCCATGCCACTATATATCCAAGTTCACTTCTAGATTCCTCAATACAGTATTCTCACCTCTTTCTCTTATTTCCCAAACAGGGATGCACCTAGCTACTTCTAACAAGACATACTGAAAGTAAAGGTGATCAGAGCAGATTTTGGGAACAATGGGGACATTAATATGGGTCTCTACTCCATGTCAACACCAATTTTGATACAGCATCTAGGATCTCAACCACTTTAAGATCTTGCTATAAATTGGCCAAAAATTCCATAAGCTATTAGAGTACAGATGGAGATGGAGTAATGGCATATGCCTCATTTCCTTAAGCAGGCAGGCAACAAATTAGATAAAAGGACACATTTTACAGAAAAATGCTCATGTCACTGCTGTGTGCCATCTAACATTTTTTAAATTTATAACTTCTGTCCCCTAATGCACATCCATTTGAAAAAAATCAGACAAAAGGAAGAATATCAATATAAAAACACCAAAAAAGTTTTCTCCAACATAGTGATATACATCCCAACAGTATAGGGCTAGTTAAATAAATTAAATCTGCAATATTTAGCTAGATAACAGCAATACCGTTACCAGTGATATGCTTTGCTGCCTTGACAGTAACTCAAGTTAAAAGATTTTTTTAAAAAATGTTCCCTGTCATGTAAATGAGCTCAAGTGCTGCTTCCTGAATAATAAAATATTTGGACTATGCTATGGTACAGCAAGTCCCTATAAACAGAATATTCAGTTAACAATAGAGAAAAATGGAAAACTGACACCTTAGACTAGAGTAAAACACTGTATGACACACTGCAGGGAAGACCAAGAAAAGGAAATGGCAATTAAATTTCCCAAATGAATGACATTTTTGACATTTTTCTTCCCTTAAGAAACTTCATGATTTAGGGTGGGTTTTTGTTTTGTTTTTCCCCTAGGAAAAAACAATCAAGATAATGGTAGTAATTGGTAAACAGATGAGTGAGAAATCCCAGAAGCAAACTCATACTAAAAAGGCCACACGAGATATTACTGAGGAATACTGCTCTAGAACATTTTTGGTTGACTCACAGATGTTTATTTTGCACTTTATTTTACTTTAAAGAAAACTTTCCAGAAGACAAAGCAACACATTGAGACAAGAAGGTCTCAAAATGTCACATAATCCAACCACTTACCCTGGTAGGATCATCACTTCTGCTACAGACATGCAGGTAACTTCCCCAAAGACTTCCAGTAGCAGGGCCCCCCACACCCCTCCCCAGGCCATAGATGAGGTTACTTCCCTCACTCACTTTCACCAAAGTCCTTTCCTAACATCTGACCTGAATTCTCTCATTGCAATTAAATCACTTCTAGTCTCAACAGGCCGCCTAACCGCTCCTCTTCCCCTCTATTATTCATACTTTTGTGATTCTGCTGTTTATCCCATCTTTCTTGAAATTCAGTGACCTAAACTTGATACATCACTTCAGCCAACATCCTATTATACACAACCATCTAATTCTGTTTATAATTATTTTTTAAACAGAACAGTGTCGATTCACATTTAGCATAGTGTACAATAGTTACAACCTTTTCAGTTTTGTCTAAGCAGGCATTCCTCCACCTTGTAGTTGTTCAGTTAATTATAGCAAAGTATAGCACACTACAATAGTTCCTACAAAATGTCACCCAACTTTTTATAGACTATTGCTCCAGCATGTTTATCCTAATCCCATCCTCCAAAGTTCTTGTTGTTTCCTTCTCTCGATCACCTGAAAAGTAAGTGAATATTCTGAGCAGACCCAAATAAAACCCTCCAGAAACACATTCAGCCCCCTATTCAGTAGCAGATGCTTCACACAATTAGTCTACACAGTCTTCTAACTACTGGTTGATTCAGCTTGCAGCTGTTTCATCTACCACTTATTTCTCTTGCTTGCTTGTAAGTGCAGAATGCAAAAAAGGGTCCAGATGTTCAAGGCAAGATGCATCTCATCTACAGCTTCTGACATCTACAAGGCCTGCCACTTTTATAAAAATAGACTGGTTTGTCAAGAGTTGCTCTCAATCAAGACACCTTATATTATTTTCTTGCAAAGTATTTGCCAAAGATTTTGAGCTCCAGCATTTTTCTTAAATTCAGGTTAGGTAAGTTGTCTGCAACTCTCCAATTCTCCTCTTTCACTTCCACCCTCTTACCTTTTCCCATCTTTGTGAAAATTCACCCTCCCTCAATCTTTTCTTGAACATTAATATTTTGCACATTTCCCTAAATGCTTAAGGATGATATTCATCAGGATCAGCCAATACAACAGACATCTTTCTCTTCCTCTTTCTACCCCTCTGTCACTTACAATAAGCATGCTAGCCACAAGGCAAGTTCACCATTAAATGCCTTTTTTCCCTTTTAATCATTACCTGTAGACTTCCACACTCAAATTCAACTGCAGTCTGGACCTCAGAGCAAGCATGTACAACCTTGATTAAGCAATGTCACTCCTATTAATAAGGCAATATAAATATTCAAGTCTTTGAATCACTTCAAGTAATTTGTTATAGCATATAACCTAGACTACATAAGAGGAAGAACTGAAATCCTTATTATTTCTTGCACATCTTGTAGGGCATTTAGAAATTTAAGATGGGCAGCATACTGCTGCTTTTCTCCCTCCTTTCCCCCATGATCCCCATCAATCATGAACTAGGTATCAATGCATCCTGAGGTTACCAATGAGATATACTTCTTTAACATCATCATGCCATTTTTACAACAATTCATTGACTCTAATATCAAGTTTTCCAGAAGAGATGAAAGTCACATTCCCATCCAAACAGCCACTAGCTCAAAGTAATCCATAACCAGCACCACTCTTGCTCAACCACCAAACCAGATTTTCACAATAACAAAGCCAGAAACAAAAAGACCACCTGGAATAAAGAACACCAATGCACGTGTAAATCTTGACTATAACAGCAAAGTCCCCCCTGCAGCAGGGCCTGCCTCTGATAAACCAAAGGACGTTCTCAACTCTAAGAAAGGACACACACAAGCCATATCTGTGACATTTTCACCCTGCCTCACCTCCACAACATACAAGAACTCCGCTTTTCTTTTAAGGCTCCCAGCACACCAAATGTAATTTGTTTGGCTTTCTCAAACTTAAGTGGACAGAAATATTCCCCATTGAAAGTGGAACAGATTAGCAGCAATCATTTTGCAAATAATATTGAGACCTCCAAAATTCAAAATATAATTCTAAAGTAAATCTCTCTCAAGAATATCACTAACTGTATTTTGATTTTTAAGTCCTATGAAAGTATGTGGGAAAAACTAAACTGTCTATTCTTGTTGTTAGAAAAAGAGAAAAGGAAAGAAAAGTAGAACTGTGTTGTTTTGTTGGGCTTTTTTAACCTTGACACTTCCAAGAGCCAGATTCCAAGGAACTGTGCTCAAACTATTTAAATCTATTCAAAAAAAGAAGTGTCATAGCCCTAGACTTAACTGTTACTATTGACTTTTAGAAAGCCATAGATCTTATTATAGCTGTACTTAATTATGACTTAGTTATTTCCCTACACTACATTTGCAGAATAAATTACAATAAATTCTCCCAAGATCTGAAACCAATACACATACAGACAGTGATAAAAACCTGTAAGTAGTAAGATATCAAAGAAACATTTTTCTAACAGAAAAAGCATATATACATTTTATAAGTATCCACAAAAGACACACTAAAGAGCAAGAGTATGCATGCGGACATGTACACACAGATCCCTATTTCATTTTCTTCATAATGAACTAATTTGTTGGGAATTCATAGCAGTAGTCATTGTTCTCACCTGTCAGCCGTTGTGTCTGTAGTGCGTGTCCAAGCTCATCCTTCTGTGAACTTGTACTAGATCGCTGACCCCTTAGTAAATGTGTTTAAAAAAAAAATAAAGGTTCAGCCTGAAGAGTAGGAAAGAAGCCTCCGCACCAATTGTGGTCTCCAGTCTCAGGGTACCACAAGCCCATAACTCCGCACAAGGTCGAAGTTTAGCTGTTCTCGTTATCTTAATTTCCAGAGGTGCTGTGGTACATAAAACCAACTTGCTTCATTGGAATTTGGGGTGGCCAGTATAACAAGCCCTGTTAAAACATGGATCTTCAGAAGCCGTATCATCTTTGAACATCCAGTACTGGCAGGATAAGGTTTGTTAGCTGATGGACACAGGAAATTCAATAGAAAACTGGATTTCTTCTTGTCTTTCCCTTCCTTCCTATCCTCCCCAACAGTAGAGACCAAATTAAAGTTCACACATGAAGATACTGATTTTAACAGTTCCCCCTTGTTTTCATTAAAACTATAATACTGTAATGTAGAAAAAAAAGGCACGACAGCTTACATGATGGATGCCATAGGCCAGTGACAATAACTTTTAGGAATTACTAATAGTCAAATCCTTCCTTCCTACAAGAGCAGGGCATAGGTGAATAGGTTCTTTGTTAGAAGTGTACCATTTCAGCCATATTCTTTCTTACTATCGCCTCACCCAGCAAGACGTACCTGTCACCTTGAACACAAGCCCAGATGAACCTTAGCCCCATAGTAGGAAGCAGCCTGAACCAATTCATTTGTTTACCAAGAAGTGGAAGGCCATCAGATTGTTTCCTAGTCCAGTGGGGTAGAGGCAAAGAGAAGGGACCTGCATGGCTGTGGTGGTAATTAATTAAGCATGCCCTACATAAACCTTCCAGAAGAATTCTAACACACACACCCCCACCACCAAAACCCATTCTCAAATGACATTTTATGTTAAGTCCCCAAAGTACACGAAATTTTATCAGTATTTAAAATGGGAAATGCAATTGCCACTAAGCAATGTAACTTCACTGTTAACACTCCCTTTCGCTCAATCCCAGCGCCTGGTTAAAGATGAGCTTTTTGCAGATTTCTACCCTTTCAGATTTTTTCTTTTGTCACTGTCCTAGTATTGCCTCAATGTAACTGCTGTATTTGGGGTTTTATAAAAGATGTTTGGCAAACTCCAATATCATTCACAATATACCAAAACCATAAATATTAAAAATAAAAAAACTAAATTACATGGAATATTTTATACTATCAGCAAGCCTCTTCCTTCTTGCTCTATAGCCTTTTATTAAAATCTAATACTAACACCAGATTAATGTGACAGCCATGAGTATACAAACCAAGTTAAAAAAGAAATAAGCTTTTATTACTTTTCCAAGGATATAGCTAGCTTAAAAGTAACAGAGGGATGATGAAAATTGCTAGGAGGGGAAACAAAATAAGAACATTTCTGGAAAAAATATTCAAACTGTTAAAGAGTTAATTGGATTGCCAGGCTTACAGTTAATACAGCAATCCTCCTTACACAAAGTCTTTACTTCAGCTGTGTATTTCCCCATGTATAAAGCAAGTACAAGAGAACTGAAATAAAACTTTTCTTTAGCATTTGATATGTTTCAGTTCTTATGATGGAGTTATGCACTAGCACATGGTACCAACGCAGGCAATCACCAGGGCCAACAGCAAGAAATAGAACTGGATCAGTCAGGTGCTGAAAATATGCATAACAAACTACCCCAAAATAGGCTTTGTCCTGCTGGAATTCTCCAGGAGCGTTATGACTTCAAAAGCAACAGTTGCAGAGCTCTAGCTGGAAAAGTCCTTCTCAAAAAGTCATTATACAGCAGAGTGAGTCATTCTTTAGTGAACATTAATGATAAAGTTTCAGTGCCATTAGTGAAGTCGAACGGTAAACTTCTTCTAAACCATTAAACAGATGTTCCAGCCTTTATGCTAGCATGACTTTTTTTCTAATTGCTTCAATTATGTCCTACCAGGAGCCGGTTGTTCCTGCAAGTCTGCACAGGACTAACTTCAGCTGAAACTTCTCTCATCTCCTTCCACCTCTGCAGTTCCTTTCGTCAGATCCCCCATGGAGGGCAACAGCAGCTAACAGCTACGCTGTGAACCAAGCAGGGTCCCAGAAGGGGATGAGGGGACAAGGCTAACGATGTGATGGCAGCCCAGGAAGGAGCCCAGGTGGGACTGAGCACCAGGAAAGCACAGTGCTGGGATGAGAGGAAGTGCAGTACAGAAAGGGACCAGGCACAACTCCAGCTATCCTGTCCTGTGTACAGTGAGTCCCACAACAAAAATTAACCTGTGCCGATGAGCAGTTTCTTCCCAGGGCAATGGCCGGTTAATCACAGAACAGGCCTTCAGAATTAGCTGTAATTAAGCTTTTTCTCTCCTTTACACCCCCTTACCCTTTTAGGCTACTTACTGCACATCTTTCTGCCCCTTAAGAGGCCCATGAGGCTGGGGATGAAACCCACAGAGTTCGGTATTTTTAGGAAACATGACTGTGAATGGCTTCCAGCTGAAACGTTAGAAATCTTTCCAAGTAGAGTGACTTGATATGACTCATTTGCTAATGTCATAAGCCTGTGGCACAAAACATCTTAAAAAAGATAGTTTTGTCTAACTGCTTATTAAATAGAGTCAATTTTTATATTGCTATGTTTTTGTTTTCCTTCCACATCTCAAATAATCTAGTTTCTCAACAATTAAGCAGTTTGTTTTAACATACTCCTGCTGATTTAAATAGGAACAATACAAGCAGAAGTATATAATCTTTATTAGGTCAATGATAGTTTCAGTAGGTTGCAGTAAATTAAAAATTTCATTATATGCAATTAAGCCAGCTTCATTAATATAATTGCCATTTTCCTCACTCCTTTGGCTGAGTATATGCAAATAATATATTAAGATACACACACTGCCATGCACATACATATACTTTCCACTTACTATCCTGACGTTACTTGTAGGTAGAAATTAGTAATGGGCTTCTAGTAGCCCAAATGACACCTAAAAACCATCTTCCCACCAATAAAGGCTGCCCATCATGGGCAATAATTTCAGAACTACCCTTAGAGCTATACAATTAAAACACATGGGAGCATATATGTGCCATACTGGCTCATTACTTATTCTCTTAATAATGCAGAGCATATTTGTTTTCTAGTTGCAGAGCCTGGACAATGGTCATAACCTGGACTGAAATCTGAAATGCCATATCACAGTACAACGCCGCTCGAGTAGTTGATAGTACATTCATCTGTTCTTGAAAACGTGAAGTTTTACTTTGCAAAAGAGGGAGTTATGTTATAAAACTAGTAAAAAAAATGTCCAAAAATGTTATGATTGTCTATCTTGCAGAAGAGAAGCAATTTTCAGCCAAGTAATTGGTACATTTTCTTAGTGCATTATGTTTCTCAAAACATGTTACTGTAGGTGGAGATTAGCATCCCTTTGCTTCAAGAGGAAAATTACTTGTCTTCTATAGTGACTGGAGCTGTCATTCCAAGAGCTGACAAATGTTAACAATCTCTGGAGGGTGTTCTTTACAAACATCTCCCAAATAAATAAATATATTCAGATCAAGGATCCAATGACCAAAGAAAGGTTTAAATAGAAGGAAAATACCACCCTCTGAATATTCATGTGCCATATCCATCCACTCCAACATAAGGAACACTATTTTTAAAGAGCTTAACACATTAACAACTAATACTGAACTTTGTGAAAGAAAGAATTCAGAAATTTTATTAATAAAACAAAACCTTCTCTATACTTTTCATTTTGCAGATACCATGAAAGAGAAAACTAGACAGCAGTTCCTTTCCAGCCATCCCATCTATAAATCTGTGCAGATATATTAGCAACATGCTTACATCTGCATTTAGAAAACCATACAGATCTTTTTCTTCATTTTTGTTGTTCTTCATCACATTCTCACTACAGTTTCTTGAAAGTGTTTCCAATACTTTCAACAACAAAACATGAAGCTGAACTGCATTACCCTACATGCTGAAAGCAGGTCCACAAGGTCCAAACAAACCGATTTGTTCAAATTAGTTTCCTAAACCACAGTAACAACCTAATTTGCTTAAACTATGATGCCAACACCCAAGGACACTGTCGATACATAGAACGCACTTAACGTTTATTGTTTCAACAATAAAACTCATATTTGTTTAAAAAAAAAAACACCTTATAGCAATACGCTAACATGCAGAACATAAAAAGATACGCAAATACTTTTCATTCTTTGTAAGAAATTGTCAATCACAAAACAAGGTGCTTTATTGAGCTTTTGACTGAGAAACTGCCTTCCTCTTACTCTTCCCATAATACTTCAGAATAGCAGCCATTAACATCAGAAGCAAGAGGTAAAGATTCTTTTCCTGAGTCAGGACGTTTGCTAGGAGCCAACTCATCAGAAAACCTTAGCTAAAATCACAACTGAGCACAACAGAGAATGACCTTCAGAGAACTATAATCAAAAAATTGGCAGGCAATACAACCCACTAATGTAAAATCCAAGAGAAGTAGGAACAGACTTGGAGATTCCCACTATATTTTCAAAAATTTTCATTTGTCTATCTCCCAGCATAAGCCAAGGATATAATTTTGATATAAAATTGGTGCCCTATCAGATGAATAATTGAAATATAAATAAGTCAGTCTTGTAACTAGTTTAGCCCAGGACTAGTTCTTTCAAATGAATCAAGAAACATACCCCAGAATTCTCAATGCATTTAAAGAATCTCTTTCTTGGAAGGGATGTACCCTTTTTGTCCTACACAGAGGTAAAATTGAATGTTGCTTTTGAGCAAATGATCAGCATGGGATGAACTCTGCCCACCCCATAACTCCACATAAATCTATAGACCCTAAACAGTGGGATTAGGAACAGCTGTTTGAAGAAATAGGCTGTAGGAAAGAAGGTATGGAGAACTTAAGATATAATGACTTCAGTCTTACCACAAAGTTAACATCTCAGTGATAAAGAAGTCAAAGTAATATGCAAAGAGGCAAGGCAAACAGGCAGTCTTTTCTAGGGTCAGACCATACCTGCGTTGTGTAGCTAAACAAAAAAATGACAACTGCAAATCAAGAACTGCAAAATAACCCATGGATGCAAAGCAAAAACTCACGTTTCCTTAATACTTTTTCACCTTCTCCATTAGAAGACCTGAACTTCCCCACCAGATGCAGTGCCTGATATCAACATTTGATCTGAGTTCCAGAGGTGGAAGGAAATTAAGGCAGCTAACTATCAATGAGCTACACCTGCCCCACCTAAGAAGCATGTGTCCTGCATCCTCCCACACTTAGCCAATCACCTAAATCCTGCAAAGTTTCAGAGAGAGAATTATTCAGCAGGATCAAACTTCTAGCAGGAAGATAAAGACATCAAAATTTCTTCTGTTGATTGGGTAAATTTTAGAGAATAAACTAGACCATTTAAGTCTCTGAAAGGCTTAAATGAAAGACTAATTATCATTTATTTCTGTTCATTACATAAAAGTTCATGGAATGAATAAGGTCAGGAAGCTCAGGTACCTTATCAACCAATGAAAGGTCATAATTTTCAAAGTAAAAGTGATTTATGAAAGGATAAATTGTAGGAAAATAATTATGCAATATAATATTCAATATTATATAGAGAATATATTCTGACATTATACAGGTTAAGAACCTGAGAAAATACTGACTGCTTCTCCTACAGACAGGATGTCACATCCATATAGCCAGAAGTATTTTGTAATTTTTACATCTTTCTTTTAGCGGGACTGGGATTATTCATTAGCTGACTGAAGCTGCACTACATTGCATGCACTGACTTTATGCATGAAAAGTGACTTTTTTGATCGTACAACTTCCTTGTTTGCAAATAGGAACAGCTTTTTGTCATTAGTCATGGTAAAGTGCCCGTTTAACATAGTGGAACAAGGACGATGTGGGAGTAAGCCAAAGTTAAAACTTTCTGATACTAAACAGCAGGTTGCCTGATGTCTTCAGCATCAGCATTTAAGTTCACTGCAGCTCAACTCACTTTGTATCAGAGGAGATTTACATCAAGCAGTGGGAAGGCATGTCATCTTCTGGTTCTGTCTTCCCAAATTACCATCGAGAACACAGATTATAATAAACAACAAATAAAAGCATGGTTAGGGGAATATTTCAAGTGCTATCAAAACTTGTAATGGTTACTCTGGTGCTAGAAGTAGTCTCTAAATGTTTCAGCCTTTCACACCTTCTTAAAAAACACATTCTTTTTCTATCTTCCTCTTATGATTGAAGTGTACAGCGTAGCAGAATTCTATGTACATGCAAGCCAATATCAAGCGATATACTTTGCTTTCTCTTACTACAGTTCTGAAGTAAAATGTACTGTTTGTTTGTCCTTTTGTTGCCTCCTCAGGCTGAGATCCAAAGAGATGTAGGCAGTGCCAAGCACAAACATTCACAAGGCCATTTTGATGATCTCCCATTTAAGCTGAAGTTTGGTACGTACCATGTCCTCACAAATTATCATAGAAAGCTTTGGGTTGGAAGGGACCTTTAAAGGCTGTCTAGTCCAACGCCCCTGTCATGGGCAGGGACATCTTCGGTATTATGAAGGCTGCACCATTTTTTCTTCACAATTCTTCCCCCTGAAAATAGGTACATCTTTTTTACAGAAATTGAAATTTATGATAGAATTATGAAGTTTGCCTCTTTCTTTTATAAGCAACACAAATAACTACCCTACAACAAACTTACACCACCACTGGATCAACACCCGTTCCTAGGACTTCCTACCTTCTCCTCCATTTCATCTTCATTTTAGGGAGGCTAGAAAGTCTGTCAAATGCTAACTACAGGCAATAAATTCAAGGTCCATTTTACAATGGTCAGTCTATGCCTTCATCCAAGGAACTTGCACCTCATTTTACATAACGTTACATTTCTACCTCACAGGCAGTCCTAGAAACTACTACTGTGTTCCTAGTTCCTATCAATGGATACAGCTTGGAATGAAGATGGAAGAAAACCTCTTGCCACATCCTTGATAACCACTTAAGGTATAACTGCTTATGTAAGACAAGCTGAGCACTAAGCACAGACACACTGTCTACCATTTTATACCAAACTGACTTGGTTTCTGACCTCACATCACAAATGAAACCTTTGTTCTAAAATACATAAAAAGTTTTTCAAATATCTTAAGTATTTAAGTCACAGAAGGATGAGATGAAAAATGACAACTCTCCAAACAACAGCAAAATATATACATTTTTTTAAGCACATACCTTTCTCATTAGCATGACAGAAATAAGGATTTAATTTTTAGAAAATGGCAAAGTCTCATATGAAATATCAATTTAAATAACAGTATGTCAGCACCGCAGCTCAGACAGCTACAACAATTTAGCAACTCAGAAAATAATTAGGGTTTCTTCACTTAGTCAATCAAAAAACAACGCAGGATCTAAAAGACTAGCTACTAAATCAAGAGAGTGAGTTTGGAAACAACTTATCTGCCACATGTAAGACCTGCGTAAATTTTCTTTGGAACCTACCATAGGTCCTAGTCTTGCTTTGGAATTTTTGCAATATGGAATTTAAATATCTTACTTATTTTCCAAAAATCACTCCTGTTATGAGCATTTTCTGATTTGGAAAATGATAGATTTGACTACTCACATGGAGGAAAAAGTGCCTTAAGAGTGAAACCTCCATAATTTAAATACTGAAAAAGAAAATAACATTTTCTAACTGGGAAACAAAAAAATACTGAAGTACATATATTTCGTCTCAGAATACCTACTTGATTAATAGAAACTCTTACTAGATGCTGATTCATATGCAAAAATATTTTTAAGACCACTGAAATATTTGACTATGCGATACAGAAACATAAGGAAAAAAGTCTCCAAATCTTCCCTTTGTTCAAATACACAGCAGTGAGTATACTTTTTCAAACACAGCACAATTACTTAAAAGCAAGGCAATTTCACTGTGTTAAGACAGAACCTCTTTATTGGAAAATGTTTGACATCACCAAGTCAAAAAGAGCCCACATCCAAAAAATCCCTCTCTATTGTTCTACTGCATTCCATTCCTGTTACATCAACCCAATATTTGTGACAAATTAACTCTGCCCTGCAGGCCAGTGAATTTCTATTATCGACTTATTACGGAGGCAAGTAAAAACAGCACAGTCAAGAGCTCTACCCATCAGACAAAGCAAGCTGTCATTCTGCTTAACTCCTACAACAAATGTCCTCAGACCCACAGGAGAGAAAAGAAACACCGTTTGGCATTTAAACTTGAGGTGCCAGGATGCATGAAAGCAGAAAACAAGCCTGGATTGATTACTCCGATTTTAAAAGGTCAAGAACTGCTAAGGATTTTTGTTTGTTTTAATGCATATTTAGGTGATTTACATGGCAATTGTTTTAAATTGTAAATTATAGCCCTGTATAATGGGTATTGCCTTAATTAGATTTTAACTATATGCTAATCTGAAAGTGGGGGGTTTTGCTTCATGCTTTCTCAAGGTCTGCTAATAAAGACCGCATATCCCATAAAACTACTAAATCAGATCGATATAACTAACATTTATAATTGAGTATATCATTGTAGCGTAAAGAGCAGGGCTTCCACGAACTATGAACAGTTTGAAACATTTACATTTAATTTGAAAATGCCATTTTACTCCCTTCATATGACCAGTGATTTATACCAATTGTTTTCCAAATGGAAATGGAGAAGGGAGCAGCACAGAAAACACCACAACTACTGTAAAATAAGTAGACCAACTCAAAAAGGCTTCATCTGCGCTGTCTGATTTCAAGATGTACCACTAAAATCAAAATCTAGCTTGGTTTTAAACCAAAGATTTTCTAGAATTAACAGTATAAAACTTATTCATCTCCAACGTTTCACTAGAGCTTTGATCATAGGCTCAAACAAACCCATAAGCATCTTTTTTCTTTCACAGATTGTACTGATCGTTTCATTTTTAATCCTAAGAAATTTAGCACAGCGATGACCAAAGAAAAGATAGAAAACTTATGAGTATAATCAGTGGTAAAATAACTGCAGTGTTATTTTCACTCATGATCTCATCTTTGTAAACAAACTGTGATTTCAAAAGCATGCCTCCTTAAAAAAAATAAACTCTTCAGGCAACAATGTCAGTTTTAAGTCACTGGAAATCAAGAAGGAATCAGACGTCCTGGTTCTATGCATATACACTGACAATCCGTTAGACTAGGAGATTAGTAACATCCAAACCAGCCTCACCCTTACCTGCCTGGATTTGGGGTGGCAGGTCCCAAGCCAGGGGAGCATTCAGTCAGAAGGGAGGAGATGATGGCTGCAGAGCGAACAGGACATGTCACTCCAACACCTAGCCCCAGTGATGGAATCAGCTGATGTGCAGCCACCACTGAAAAACTGCTTTAATTTGGTGGTTACCACCTATCTCTCTAATGTCTTGGTAACAGGAAGAAACATACACATGTGCTTAAATATGCTGCTGACATCATGCAAAAGTTAAAGGCTAATCTCACTTCCTCCATATCAATTACTCAAACGGAAAATAGGTATGGAGGCGGTTCTGTCGAACCTGACCTTCGCAGCTGCAGCGCTGTCTGCAACCACTGACCAAAATTACTGAACACAGACTGTTCCTCCCCTTCCATATCTCAGTTTGCCATACAAAGCCATCACGTCATCTTCAGAGTTTTAATTAAAAGAAGTATTATCACATGTATTAAAATATATTTAAGGAAACTAATTTAGACTTACTTAACTGTTTCAGGAGCATGATTAGCAACTTCTTTACAGGTAAAACTGTCAGTGCACAGCATATACAAAACCTATGAAAAATTACTAGTACCTCCTCATGCTTCTGAAACAAAGACATAATGAGAAGCCAAAGCGATGCCCATATGCTTGTCCCCATTATACGTCACTTGGAAGTTCTCTTCTGGACCAGAGTGCATCATAACTTCCTTCTAGAAATTATATGCTGAGAAGTCCAGAAATCAATGTAGCAAAATGCTCAAATAATCCTAATGTGCTCTAAAACCTGCACAGGAAGCCTTACTCTGCAATGCAATGAGATGTGGGAAGCAAATTGATCTTGATTTGCCAAAACTGCCCAGCCAAAGTTGTTGGTCACTTCTACATCTATTCTGGTAATTCAAGGTGTACTGTAGTGATGATACGTATTCCTCCTGAAGCTGCACACCTAACCTCCATCATAGTACAAAATTACTTAATTTCTGTCACAAGCAGCATTCTAGGCAGTGTACTTCTGGCTTTTGTTAAGACTTGGGTTTTGTTTATTTGTTTTGGGGGTTTTGTTTATGTTTTTAACTTGAAGGCACTTCATTCTACCCTTCCATGAGCAAATTGCCTCTTTCCATAGTGCACTGTCAACAACAATCCTGCATAATAAAATGGTGCTAACACTTCACAATGAGATTTTCTGTTGGTGCCCAGAAACACATCTGCAAGAAAGGGTTTATTCAGAACTAGATCTGCACTCTAAAATAATAATGTCGGTATCCCCTCTCTTTCACAGCTGCTGATGATTAGAGTCTGGAGATGAAACATATGCAGAGAGGCTGGTTCTGAAAATAGGGTCCTTAAATACTGCCCTTTTATGTCACTGTTCACCTTTTGATCTGACTTTTGACATCCACCATTTATGATCAACAAACATTTTTAAAAGTTTTCACATTTTAATTAAAGATACAGGCAGAAATACTTCAACAGATTACAGAAAAAAACACCTTTGGACTCATCTTGGGGCTTGCTGTCTCCGAAACCCTGCCCACCTGCTTCACCCAGCAGATACACAGGTTGGTATCGGAAGGGAATTTATAATGTCCTCTGGGTTTTTTCCAAAAGTTGATGGTGTTAGATGCGCACCTGTGCCCTAAGCCACCACGTGCAGCACTGCCGTGCTTTTCGCACACCTCACGTGCGTGTGAGGGAATTCACCTCAATGTGCTGGAGACTGATTTCCTAAGCCCTTACCTAGCAGTGAAGCAAGTATACACTCAGCTTTTCGGAATGAAAGGACCTTGGAGTTTAAGCACATCATCCAAATACATTTTAGAAACGCATTTGTTTAATGTACGTGCTTGTCTTTAAACATAACCTTTGGGCAGCGGTGTTACATTAACTGTGACCACCATCAGTTCATTAATATGAGAGATAAACTGCTTAATTTTCGATAGGATGGAAGAGCAAACAGAACTGACCCAAACAATTACCAGTGTCTTTCTGATTAATTTAACAAAATCATTCATGTTGGGGACCTCTGAAGGTCACCTCGTGTGAACCCACTGTCCATGCAGGGTCACCTACAACAGGTTGCTCAGGGCAGTGCCCAGGCAGGTTTTGTATATCTCCAAGGATGGAGATGCCACAAATTCTCTGGGCAGCTTGGTCCAGTATTCAATCACCCTTAAAGAATAAATTTTTATTGTATTCAAAAAGAATTCCTGTATTTCAGTTAGTGCCCATTGCCTCTCATGATGTCACTGTGCACCACTGAGAAGAGCCTGGCTCCATCTTCCTTACTCCCCCAGTCAGGCACTTACACACGTGGGTAAGATCCCCCCGAGCTTCCCTTCTCCAGGCTGAACTCTCCCAGCTCTCCCAGCCTCTCCTCATGTGTCAGATGCTCCAAGCCCTTTTATCACCTTTGTAGCCCTTTGCCGGACTCTGTCCAGTACGTCCATATCTTGTACTGGGAAATGCAGCACTGGGCCCAGCCCTCTGGCTCTGTCTCACCAGAGCTGAGGAGAGGGGAGTAGGATGAGTAAAGGTGTAATTTTAACTAGATTCAGTGTTGCACACACCCTTCCCACATGGATGAGATGGAATAACCAGTCTAAGAGCGAGATCAATGCTTTCTCATAATTCTGAGCTTCAGGGTTTGAATTTATACTTTAAATGTTGTCATTTTATTAAGTTCACATTCCTTTGAAAGTAAAACCACTTCAATCTGGTTATCCTGAGGTGTAAATCTGGAAGTTAACAAAATCTTTGGGCTTGTTACTACATAACCCATAAAGTACAATACACTCAAATTTGTCCTCTTGCTTGTCCAAGCTTATCAACATAACACAAAAAACAGTAGATCTGGACAAGTAGATTTCTACAATACCAGAGAACTGTAAAAAGAAAGAAAGGACTCATGTAAAACTCATGACCCCTAGCTTTCTGAACTGCCAATACAGTAACATTACATTCACCCTTTGAAACTTGTACAAATAGCTAGCCTTAGCCATGGGAAATCTACAGGACTCCATTTTTGTATTTGTGTATGTATATAAATTACATACATACCCACACACAACACCCTAAATAAGATCCAGTTCATCTTGGATCACAGATCTCATAAAAACTTCTGAGCAAGCACAGGAGTAAATATAGCTAAAGTTTGAAACTCTTCCTGAGATGATTCATTTGCACAAGACACAGCAAAAACAATGGGATCTATACATTAGGGCAATGAAACTGTCTTCCCCTGTGTGGGCAGTACCTGGCGTGCTGTCAAGGCTGCTGAAATATGAACAGAAATAATAAGACTAAAACCAGCTTTTGAACGCAAGATGTTTACACGTAATTTAGAAAATAAATTTCCTGTCCCTTTTTTTGGAAGCTGAATTCCACCTTTCCAGATCACACAGTTCAACTCTTTGTACCAGAAATTTATGTAAGACGCTCCATTACAAACCTGAATGACGTAATGGGCATTTTTAAAGGAGCACCAGGCTACATTTTAGAAAAAGCCACTTGCACCTCAGCGTCAACACAGGTTCAGACTGCCTTTTAAAACAAAGCTGGTCTTCTAACTCCATATACCTCTTCATTTCCTAAAGCTTAGTATTTCAGAACACAACTGAAAGAATAAACAACGGCATGAATGCATCCCATTTTTGCACTATGAGAAGAAACCCTTCTAAAGCAATGTGGGACCGTGATTCAAAATCTTGCCCAGGTCTCCTCTATACCTTCAGAACTGTATGCAATACCGCATGAATGGATGTCTAGAATATCCCCAACTTAAGAAACCATAGAATCATAGAATCACAGAATGGGTTGGGTTGGAAGGGACCTTAAAGACCATGCAGTTCCAACCCCCTGCCATGGGCAGGGACACCCTCCACTAGACCAGGTTGCTCAAAGCCTCATCCAGCCTGGCCTTGAACACTCCCAAGGATGGGGCACCCACAGCTTCTCTGGGCAACCTGTTCCAGTGCCTCACCACCCTCTCCGGGAAGAATTTCTTCCTGATATCCAATCTAAATCTCCCCTCTTTCAGTTTAAACCCATTACCCCTTGTCCTGTCACTACAGGCCCTTGTAAAAAGTCCCCCCCAGCTTTCTTGTAAGCCCCTTCAGGTACTGGAAGGCTGCAATAAGGTCTCCCCGGAGTCTTCTCTTCTCCAGGCTGAACAAGCCCAACTCTCTCAGGCTGGGTAAAGGAGGTGAAAATCCAAATACTGGAGGGTCATGCATTATCATAGCCAGTAGACAATCTGTAATCTAAATAAGGATCTAGTTAACTTCAAGTAGTTGCCCTTTTCAGCATTATAACTATTTGTCATATGTGACTATACATTTATATGTCTGTATATATATATTTATCAGCAAAGGTTTACAACTACAGCAGTCAGTAAGTCCAAGCTCACTTTGACCATGCGTTAGGAAGGCATTTCTTAGTGTGTCACAATCAGCTTGCACGCAGCATCATGCATACCACGATCCCGTAACTTCTCTGGCTTATTTATGGCTGCTATTGTACACCAGGTGCCTCTGTGCCAAAAGGCTGTTCAGGTACCTATTCTCACCTGTTTAGGTATTTTACTGACCTTTTTGTTTTCTTTAGATTTTTCTAGATCTAGTTATGAAATACTAATCAGTCAAAAGATCCCATTTTTCTAGCAGTTATTCATAAAGTTGGAGTTTAAAGAACAAAAAACTCCCACAAGCCTTTAAGCCTTCTTCACTACCTCCTAAAGTCCCAGTGTTAAGTTCTTGGGATTCAGCAGAAAGTTGTATTTATACCAGCAGAAATTATTTCAAGATAAGGTAAAGATCTGTCAATGAAGTTCAGCCAAAGCAGATGTTTTCAGGGCCAGTCCTACCAGCGTTTTATCTTCCTTCCCAGTTTCTGGTTGTCAGGTCAGTACCCTTATGGAACTGACAATTTAGTTCAGTGACAAAAGGAACTGTTTTGAAAAGTGATTAATTCCTCAACAGTTATTAATTACCCAATAACATTCACTCAATAGACTGTCACTAGCATAACAATACTATTTTAATATACACACTGCTGATATTCTTTCTGTGCGTTATAGGATCTCTAGGTACGAATTTGAATCTGACTTCTCCCTGCTTTGCAGAAAGAAGTAACGCCAATGATGTCAAATCTCTTTTTGTTCAGGTATAAAACTTGCTGCTAGAGACTAAATGCCAAAGTTAGAAGGCACAGCCTTATTAAATATTAATATTCTGCTAGATTTTTATATTCCATTTCAATATATTTGTGGCCAATAACCATTCATTTTCCCTCACTTGCAGAAGAAGAGCAGGTGTGCAGGTAGCTGGTTACCAAGACAACATACTGGCAAGGGATTAGAGTAGACACTTGTATGTGTATAACTCTGAATAATGCAAACACTGTTAAGTGATACATTTTTCATTATCCGAACATCACATGATGTTTTATGCCATTTAATTTTTTTTTTTTGCCTGTTGAACATGTTCCTGTTAAGAACCCAATTCAAACCTCACAAGCAAATGTAATGATAGTTTCATTATAACAATGAAAATACCAATTTACGCATTTCTTCCATGAGCTAGATAAGTAGTTATCCAAACATCTGTTCCATTTCCTACATCTCACATTTAGAAGAACTAAGCAGCAAGACACAGACATTTATAAAAACAAAACTAAGGTGAAGAAATGTATAATTTTATCAAATACAGCTGCGCTTCACCAAGAAGGCTGAGTATTTTGAAGAGATACATCTCTGTAGTAATTCTCACCTCGTTGCTCTAGAGACAGGTACAAGTCCTTTAGTAATACCTTAGATTTTGTTTTGTTAAACTGTGGAAAGTACTGCAGAACATTTGACAGTGTTATAACAACAAACTATGAATTATAATATTAAGCAACAACCTGATAATAAAAATATCAGCACAGGTGAGTAGAAGCCACATATTAAAGGCTTTTCTGTTCTTAGAGAAAATTTGAAATGAACCTATTAAGAGAAAGTCCATTACATACATTAGAATGTATACCACCACATGCTAATTTGAATGGGTCATTTTTATCTTACACATGCTGCCAGAGGACAGAAAAGATATGGCTTTCACCATACTTCTCATAGTAATAGCACACTTCAACTATACCAAAATAATGAGAAATAGGCTTTTTTTGATCCACTACAAACCAGATCAACAAATTCATACAAGATCAAACAGCTATGTTTACAATTCAGCAAACCTCAACCTCCACACTACTCATTACAATCACCCGTAATATGAGGAAGAGAAATGCTGGAGTTTCCTCATGTGGATGGAAAACGTCGAGTGTTACTGTCATTCTGTCCTCAGCAACATGAAGGAGGAAGAGGTACAAGTACATGGTCCTTCAAACAAGTATTCCTAGAACTGAAACTAGGAGCAAAAGGTTTAAGTGCCACTACTTTGAATTCATAGATTCCAAAATGAGGAAGATAAACTTTCTGTATTTTAATGGATACACCTACGCTCTTCAAAGGCAAGGAAGAATAGAAAAGTTCATGTTCTTTTCATTCTTATTCTGTTCTGTAACTGCTTCCTGCTATGAGCAAAACACCTTCTCTTGCCCAAAACTGAAGCATCACTTCTGCCTCAACAAATTATGTTTTTCAGGGATGTTTCAAAGTCTTTATCAAAGTCAAATCCCTCCAAAATGCTGGAAGTTACCTGGGCTTAATCTCATTCCAAAATTTCACTGAGTTCACAAGATGTAGAGGCACCTGGTGGATATTAAAACCATTTTTAGTAATTGAAATACCTATCCTCCTATCAAATACCTGTTTTTTAGGTAACTCACCTGTCCTGGCGCCTCTGAAAGTCCTTCTATTAGCAAAAATACCCTTGAAAAACCTGCATGTTCAGCAATTAAGGGCAGAACCTCAACAGCTGAGTACTTAAAAGTAGGCTTAGGCTGCTGAAGTTTGTGGGGGTGAAATGTCTCCTACATATCTCTCTGCACTGCAGCTTTAGGGCCTTCAGTATGTCAGAAAGTCAACAGAAGTTAGACTCCTTGAGTTTTGACGTGCCTCAGCGTGAAAAACCTTACTCTAGATATTTACAGAATAAAGATGCAAATCCTGGAAACACTTCAGCACACGTGACTGATCACTCGAGAAATCCCATTCAGTTCAACAAAACAATTTGTGTGGCAAAAATGATGCTTATAATTAACTATTTCCAGGATTAGGGTTTTAAATTTTGCTGCAGACTGCTCAAAAAAGATGAGAGACTCAACCTGTCAACTGCTTCATTAGATGGAGTTGCAATTCTCTGACTAGCTTCCTCCAAAGAAACAGCCATCTGTTTCAAGTTGCAAACATCCCTAATGCTGCATCCTACTTTATACTGAACTTATCAGAAACACTTCTTAAAATCAAAGTCTTTGCAAACCATGTGAGCAGATACTTGCAGAGTTAATGCCATCCGTAAGCTCACTGAAAACAGTGCAATTTTAGAATTGATTTTTTTTTTTAAATGTTTTAAGTCTTTTGGCACAAACATCGACAAAATACTAGATAGGCCTTGTCAGGACCCCAAAGGCAACCCCCAGCCCTGACTGTCCCTGCCCAGACTCCTGGGGCTCCCTCCACCCTGCCAGGGTCCCAGGACCCCATGTTAGCCCCTGGGGCTACCAGCCCCTGCCCCAGAGATGCCACAGCAGGGCCGGTCTCCAGCTCCCCACTGCCCTGCGCTGCCACAGGACTGAATGATCAACTGCCCACACTGATAGGGGAAGATGAGACATAGTACAGGTTAACCAAGATTCCAGATAAAACAAAATGTATTGACATTAAAAACAGCACGAGACCATTTCATACTCTTGAAGAATCCAACCGCATCTCTGCTGCTGTTGCTTTTCATAGGATAATTGTCCCCAACATGCAACAAGTAGTATAATACACAGCTAAAGTTTCTTGCAAAGCCAAACCAGTATCTGTCTCTTCCTCCAGAATTTTCTGCTTGTGGTGGGTTAACCCTGGCAAAGAGCAAAATGCCCACCCATTAGCTCACTGCTCCTCCTCAGTGGGACGGGGGAGAAAATAGGATGAGAAAGCTTGTGGGTGAAGATAAAGGCAGAGATATTGCTTACCAATTACCTTCACTGGCAAGACAGACTCGCCATGGGGAAATTTCACTGCATTTATTACCAAGAGAAACACAAACATTCCTCCCTTCCCTCACAGGCATCACTTCTCCAGACTCCTTCGTTCCTTGGCTCCCCCACTCCTGAGGGGCACAGGGGGAATGGGGGGATGGGGTCATTACACTCACTACACAGCAGTTCCTTTCTGCCACCCCTTCCCTCTCATTCCTTTCCCGTGCTTTGGCAGGGGCTCTCCCCAAAGGCTTCTGTCCATCAGGAAAACCTTTGTCTCCAGCGTGAACTCTCCCCCAGGCTGCAGCGAGTACCTGCTCAGGCAGCATGAAGCATCTCCTCCTCCTTACTCTTCTCTGACCTGTGTTTGCTGTTTGTCACACTTTTTTCCCTCCTCCTCTCTCTCTATCTGGCATTTTTTGTCCCTTTTCTAATTAGGATTTTACAGAGGTGCAACACCCGTGGCTGATGGGCCCAGCAGCACCCTGTGGTGTGTCCACTGAAGCTTGCCATGTCCAGCACAGGGCAGCCCCCAGCCTCTTCTCACCGAGGCCACCACTGCATCCCCCGACCCGCCAAACCCTCCAGGGACACTCAAACAGCATCCAGGTGCAACAGTGCAAAGTTTTTGGAAAAAAAACCCCAGACTGAACAGTACAGCTAGAGTCTCAAATCTCGGGCAGAAGTGAAACGCTGCGGCATTATCCATGAGGAATTACTGATTAGAGTGGGGCAAGAGAGGAAGCCAACCCGTGCAACAGTAACACACAGCTCTGGGGATGTTAAGGAGCAGCGGAACAGAATCCACCCTCTCAAAATAGTACCAGAAAGAAAAATGCTTCCTTTTAGCTCTTGGGGGGGGGGTGGTTTACTGAACTTAAAACCAGGTCAGCTTCACAATACAACCACGTTTTCTCAAGTGCGTTTGCAGCAGTCAGACTGCAGAGAGCTGAGCCATGCTGAGCCCAGCGGCAGCACAGAATGGAGTTTGTGCTGGAGAGATCACAGGCATCTGAATAATTACCCACTCGACTCCACACAACCCCTTTCCCTCCAACGACTTCTGAGCCTTTAGTTAATGAGATTTTGTGATTCTTAACCTTTATTTTATTGTGCTCATTTTGTGATCAATTATATAGATTTTAGGTTAGTGCATTGCCTAAGAAACTGCCGTTTTGGTTATCATCTCTGCTGTTGTCAAACTTCGGTCTCTAAGCTTTCTTTGTTAAAAACATGTTCTCATATCAATATACACGACATCTGCCTACAGCACCTTAGTAAGGGGGCTCTCTTGCACGATTTCAAAGATGTAACATAGACATGCCCCTCTTCATTTTTAATTACAACAGAAAGAGGTATTCCCTGTGGTCTCTGGCAATTCAAACGTTACAGAGCAGAGACTTCAACTAAGAGCTAATCAGATTTTAAAAAACCCAAAACTTGTTTGCAAACATAGTTTTAGTTTATGCATCCATAAGATTCTAATATGTTATAAAATATTTTATTTCCTTGAGGTTATGTTTGTTATCTGTTTAAGCAAGAATCTAATTCTACATTTTTAATAATAAACCCAAAGCATTTAAACTAATAGCTTTAAGAGATTCGATATACATATACCAATATTAGTCATTATCACACAAACATAGCAGCTTGTACAGACTGCGATGGCCTCCAGTAAACAAAACTGGAAGAGAAATTAAATTCTCACACTAATATAAACAGTACTCAGCAGTTTCTCATTCATAAATGATACCATCTATATATATCAAAGTGATATTTTCAGACAAAGAAAATTATAATATCCTGCAGTACCTTTTTTCCATATGGTTTTGTTTGGGGTTTTTTTGGGGGGTGTGTGTTTTTTTTAAAACAAAGTACTGCTGTAATTTGATCTTCTAATTTGTTACTATAGCCTGAAACTTCTGAATTACAAAACACTGAGTTCTGCATCCTGCTGTGATTCTTCTGTAATGAAAGAGAACGAATGTTGCTGGTCATCCTCTCCAAACTTTCAAATATTGTTTACATAATCAACCTCATAGTTCTACTGAATCCTGTAGAATGATTCTACATGATTTCCTACGTGATTTCTGATGAGGTTTGTATCAAATTCAGTGCTGCTCCAGAAACTATTAGCAGTGTTTACAAAACTGCTCTACCATATCCTCCCACCAACAGGGGTGGAAAACAAATAAACAAACAAACAAAACAAAACAAAACAAAACAAAACAAACAAACAAAAAAACCAACCTTGCAGTTATAAAAATCTAGTAGTTGTCTTCCATACTCTAAGTCTCTAAAACCAGCAAAATTGCAGTTATTTTGCATCTCTCTCTTCACAGCAAGAGGCAGTTATAGACACTTGGGAAGGAAACATTTTCAGCTGAGAGCTCTTAGAGGGAAAAGTTCTTCCTGGCCATCCATTTCTGGATGTCTTCTTAAATAGAAAACATGGAACCACATTCTTTCTGCATCCACAAATCATCTATTCTTCATGCTCACACTGACCACTGATGCAAAACTTCCAAACATCCTAAAACAATCTCCAGTTGCAGAACAGAACAAGAGGAGACAAATCTGGTGTGAAACAGTAGAGTCAGAGATCAAGGATACTGTCAATGGGCACGGGGGACCTGCAATAGTGGGGAGCGAGTTGGATTTGCTTTCTCAGATGATCCTGAAAGACAGTAGATTACATCCATAACGGAAAAAAGTGAAAATCCCATTCAGTTCTGCTGGCACCTGGTAAGCAAGCTGCAGAACACTTGAAGCCTACCTAGCATTTCTATAACATGATCATGGTACGTAATACACACGTAATCAAACATCTATTCTTTCATGAATACTAAGAAAACAGCTAAAAACACGAGCCTAAGTTTTTTCTATAAGCTCACCTCTATCTATCAGATTTCTTCCATAAACGTGTTGAATATCATCTAAAAAACCATCATACGCACACACTAGTTTTGGTGAAATTAAACAGCCGCCTACTGCAGATGCGGCTCCAGCTAATCCAACTTGCCTTTGTCTTAGAGTATGTGCAGCTTGCCCTGGGAACACTGCTTTCCAGAGCCGGTTACTTTAGGTACTAATCTCCATTGTCTCCAATAAAACTGAAGCTAGCTGAACCTTCATCATAGGGTGTTATGAAAAAAAAAAGCATGGCTTTCTGAGCAAAACCACAATCCACATGGAGTCAGCTCAAGTTCACAGGGACTCATCTCCTGTCCTGATTTGGCCCTAACAACCTGTACTGATGCCTGCAAAAACACAGGTGGATCTGCATGGAATCCAGCACTCCAGTTCTGGGAAGACTGGCTAACTTGTCATTAGCATAGCATGGTAATCTGGATTCATTTCAGGTCTACTGCTCCCACCTGAAAAACTCCCTAGAAACCCAAGCAGCTCTTCATGGACCCGACCTGGCCCTACCAGAGCTCACAAAGTCAGGCAATGCCTAGAAACTGCCGAGATGACTCGGGAACAGCATAGTTCAGTCTGCATTGCACAGCAGTGATAGCTGGAACCCAACTGTATTCCTGCACCAGGACATAAGATGGGATCATCTTCCTCCCACCACTCAGCACTACCTCCTTGCTCCTACTTTCCCAGCCTCCTCTCACAATGAGCAGTAATTGCTCACCTCCACTTCTATATCATCCTCTGTCCCTCTCCAGAGGAGGAGACAAGGCAGTTAGCAAACACTGCATGATGCTGAAAACACCAAACCAGACTGGGGAGCTGACGTGATCAGGCTAGTACAGTAAAGCCCCCATCCTCTTCCTCAGGTCACAAGCCGCTTCAGGTTCCAGAGTGCTGCAGATTGCCGGGTTCACAGTGAACACACCTCACACGTGGCAGCAGACACAGAGCTTTGAGTAAAGCTAGCAACTGTAGCACCCCACTCGCAATTGTTTCTGTGCTCTTTTAGGTGAGGTGCCCTTTCCTAATCTCTGCATTTCCACAGAAACATCAGATGAAATCTAAAAACACCTCCCTGCTGCTATGTGGTTTTAATTTGCTTGCGGAAGGTAAGAAAGCATCCATGAACTGTCCACACACAATTAGGCTGGTGTGGTTTAGATTACTTCAGGGCTCACTGTACAGCTAGGTTCTTGGTGTGGAGCAATTAGCTGGCTACAATTTTTGAAAAAGCATGCTGCTCTTGCACCCACTCCCAGATCAGATCATCCTTTGTGTGTGAACTTTCCTTGGAAAGAAAAAGCTGACACTGAAAGTCTGCAAAGCCTCTAATTGCTAGACTTCTAAAAGAAAGAAACCTAACCAGAAATACAGATCAATGCATTCAAATTCTTCCACAGAAACACTTTACAATCCTGGGTTTTATTTTGTGACCTGCTCCACTGGCAATGGAGCTGCTCTGGAGTATTGCAGAAATATTGGGCCTCTTTCACAGTAGGTCACAAAAGGCCCAACGCTCAAAGAAATATCTAGCTTCAGATTAATGAAAAGATCTATCTGCAGTCCATTGTACTTGTTACAGTGGTGTGTACAATCACTTTCACTGTCATCTGTGTTTTCTGCAAGACAACACACATCATCCTGCTCTCCCACAATGATTTCCTTTACTTCCACAAGCTCATTAAAAAAGCAGAGACCCTCCATGACACGCGTGCAGTGAAGATGAATTTCTTGAAGGAAGCAATGCCAGTCATTAAATTGGCCTCTACCCCAAAGGAAGAAAGTCTTGAAAGAGAAGGGTCCAACCCCAGCTGGGTACTTACTTCAAATGCAGGAGAAACGGTAGGGAGAGATCTCACACGTGGAAGAAGGTAACTGCCGCATTGCCTCTGTTGTCCTAAAACTCACTAGTACCTATGTCCTCAGAGTTCGTGAGATACAGAGAGGATGGCACTATTGCTGAAAATGAACCAGACAGACTGTGAAGAGAATATAGAGTATGCAACACTCCTTTAGACACATTTTCATTAAAAACAAACTCACCCAAAAAAAACACCACCCAGCACATGAAAGCATGAAGTTCTTAACTGGTGCAGAGTAGGTCTCACACAAAACATATGCGCAGCTCCAAAACAAAAACCAAACTGATGCTGAACAGTGGACCAGACACGACAGCTAATAAGAATGAGTTCTCAGAGATAGAAATTACTGAGATGGAAGCAAAATCCAAAAAGCTTATTGCTGTCAAGTCTGGGTGGCAGAACAATCTTAATCACGGAACACCGAAAGAACTGGTACATGAAATTGCAAGTCTGATAGCACAGATATTAAATAAATCCATCAAATGAGGGAGCACCACATGACTGAAGAAAACCAAATATGGTGACTATGCTTGAAAGGAAAGACAGAGAAAAAGAAGTAATTTTGGTAGTACAAACAGATCAGTCATCTACAGATAGCACACAAATCTTGAGGAAAGAATGGAAACCAAAGGAAATCAAATGAATTGCAGATGCCACATCATGTCACACTAGCCCAGAATCTTTCTCTTCTATTTTATTCTTACAAAAAGATACTATGAATGTAATCTATCTGGATTTAAATAAAGCGTTTGGCAAAGCAGTATATAGGCTGAATTGGAAAAAGTGAAAAAAGTCAGCAAAAGTATAAGACGTATAAATCAGATAAACTACTTCAGGAGAAAGGAGTTAGTGGAAAGCACCAGGCAGAAAGCTTGTTACTAAGGGAGTGCCTTCAGACTGGTCTGCACTGATAGGGAGTTGAGCAGGAGAAAGGAAGAAAAGCATGAAAATGAACCATAGACAAGGTTTATCAGTGCAAGTTGCATTGCCTATGAAGTTTTCTACGGGGCAGAATGATTCTATCAGCATGGAACCATCATGAACCAGGGAAGTGCAGGCACAAGGACAGGCACATGCAAGTGGCGATGCTTTCAGAACTGTTTTGGAGAAGGGCCCTGAGGTTGTCCTGAGCTTTGAGCTAGATCATATTATACTGAGCCTTCTGAAGAAGACCACAAGTTTTTCTGCAGCAGACTTAGGTCTTCAAGGTCAAGAAAGCTAGGTTCTGACAGAAAAAACAGCTACAACTGAGTGGGGGAGATCGAACAGGAGAGACAACAGAGGTGAGAAGGGACTATTCCCTTGCCCACTGAACCCCTCCAAGGGCAGGTCTCTGCTTCCTGACTTGATTATTCAGGAGCTTCCTGAATCACAACAAACTCCATACAGTCCTCCAGTAGGCCACCACTCTCCGTGCTCCCCACTGCAGTCTCTGCTTCAGCTACAGACTCCCCTCCCTGCTCACAGAGAAGCTCCTCTGCCCATGCCTGACCGCAGCTCCCCACACAGGAGCAGCCTCCCCCTCTCTTTAGCAGGTTGGGATCTTCTTAAATCCATTTGACAAACGCAAGCAGACAGAAACCAAACACTGTGTGGCACAGGCAGCAACAGGATGCCATCAGCAACATCATCCAGACACATGGAGTGCTTTAATTACAGACAGTATGAATGATTCCGGTCAGGCTACTGTGGTAAAATCAAACTCACAAATATGGATTATTCAGCCTCCTCAAAATCCCGGGTGCAACCGGACGCACAACACAAACAGCAAATTCCACCCAAGAAACTTCTTGACCGTAAACCTGCTGCTAACCATCGTTCAGCTAGTGACCTCAGGGGTAGTTCAGGTGCATCTACAGAGGTACACTTGCAGCAATAACTCTACTGTAAAGCATGCTCAGGAGGTAAAACCCTTGTTTCTTCATGTAAAAAAGCCGTGATTTGTCTAAGCCAAGATGAGAAAGAACAGTCCTTCAATCCAGAGGACAAATAGGAATACATGGACATTTGTTAATATGGGCATGAATAAATTTAAACTCAAAATTACAGGGGTTTAACTGCCCAAGGGTTTGATTCTAGAGCAGCTTTTCAGTAAAAGGAACCAGGGGAAGTCATTTGACTCATGCTGGGATAGAGCTAAACTGTTTTTGAGGAGAAACTTCACCTGTAGAGGAAGATATGGTGAACCTGATAGTGTTGGCAGAGACAGAACGCAGTGACAGGGTGGCCCTGCCCACCAACTTCAACACCAAACCAAGCCACATCTCACCACACCATCCCGTTCTCGCCCTTCTTTTCCCCCTGCTTGTGCGTGTCACTCACTTGCTGTGGCTTTCTCCATTCAGATGGCAAACCCTCTGGTACTGTGACTGTGACTTGCAAGGTACACATATGGCTCCTGACAGAAGCCCCAGCAAGGCCTCAAGGCTTTACCAAACATACTTAGAAACGATGCAGCTGTGGATAAAGCAGTGGAGCTTAACAGGTTGGCACAAGTGCATTCAGTGAAACTGGTGTCTAACGTGGCAGTTCAGTGGGAATTTAGACTAGCTCAGATTTTAGATCACAGCATTTGTATTTGCTGCCTCCTCTATGGAACTGATAAAACCCACACTGCAAACTCAATCACATAAGTCATTAATGAAAACCCTTTGAAGACACAGAAAAAAGAACAAAACCCCAACCTCAAGACAATTCTTGTTTTGGATATCTTTCATCCTATTTATATTGTGCCTTAGGTGCATGCCTACTAATAACAACATGTCTTCCCAAAACAATGCAAGAACAGAGTAAAAAATATACATATAATCAGAGCTCAAATAAGGTACACATGAACATTCTCCCAGACAAAAAGTACAAACACTCTCGCCGTCTGAGTGCCAACAGACACTTATCTCAGCGTGGGAGAACTCAAAGCGCAAATGCAGTGGCAGCTCTCTGTCAGACAGAAATCAGTGTGCAAGACCTGGTACCCAACCCCTGCTCCAAAGAAAGAATGGAGGCTCTCACAGGGATCCCTTTCTCATGTTTGTGTAGCTCCTTATAGAAACCAGAAGGGAATGAAGGTTGAGGACCAAATAAGAGGTTCAGAGTCACATCTCTGAGCAGCCACCTTCCAGTCGAGCTCCTGTCTTCCAGGGCAACTTCCCTCCCTCTCCCACCCTGAGTCACCAGGGCCCATGTCCAAATCCCTAGTGTATAATTCCTTCCCTCTTACCACCTCCTGACGGAGGCTGCCTTGCATTTCTTCTGCTTTTAAATAACCATGTGGTCACTTGGTGCTTTAGAAACAGGCGCTCCCTTTTCTATTTCAGGATGCAATTTAACCTCAGCCTGCAGCAATAGGGAACTGCTTGGGGAGGTCTGTTTGAGCTCCCCGTAACCCTGGGATGCAACACTCTTGCTTGCTCAGCGAGGATGGGACATTCGCTGTTTAATTGCACAGAGATGACAGGTAAGCTTTTAGAATTTTATTACTGACACAAATTTTTCAGACTTCTAAACCTGACAAGAATTAAATAGAAGCAGCAAAAGACCCATTTTCCTGTAAAAATGTGGACTTCTGCCAAACCTGCCCTGCAAACCCCATGACACTGTGGTTGAAGGGGCTTTTGCAAGTGACAAAACTTACTTTTTTTTTTTTACCACAATTTCATTCTCAAAAAGAACCCTGAACATTTTGGTAAGACAACAAACAAAAAAGGCAGCTGGCATGAAAAACTTCAATCCCAATTCTTAAGAGTTTACTACAGTTTACCAGAAGGCAGCTTGTCAGCCTGATAGAAAAAGAGTATTTCCATCTTACAGTTCAATAAGCCAAATGTTTTTCGTGCCTTGAGTCCCATATTAAACTCACACCAAAAAGTAGACTGCATGCAGAGCAAAAGATGTTTACTCTAGCAGAAATATCACAGACCATTTAGAATTAAGAAAACTTCACAGATAGGGCTTTCTTTTTAATTTCAGAAAAGACTAGATAAACTCAAGAAGGGTTATCTGGTACAGATGAAATTGGCATGAAATTTTAGGCCAGGAAAAACCATGATCAGCACCAAGAACTACTTTCAGCTTTATAGAAACTATGAACTGGAGACTTATGGAATAGAAATACTAGCTCAATCAGCTCCCGTGGGAGCTGCAGTCAGCAGGAATGTTAACTCCATTGTATTGGACCGTAGGGAGGGGAAGAGGCACATTGACTAAGATGTAAACATAAGGCTTAACATACAATTGCGTGCAGAAAACTGACTAACTATATGCCAGCCTGGTACCCAGCAGACTGGTTCTCCCTGTATACTCCAAATCCTGCCTTAACCAAACTGTGGCACTACACCGCCAATGCATTATAGATGGAGCAATGCAGGCAATTCCAGCTTATACTCAAGGTCCATTTACAAAGGCACAAGTTTCTCCCATCTGACCAGGATTGGGCAGTATAACAGAAAAAGTGACGATAACTAGCCTAAGCTAGTGCTTCCATTTTTCATGGCAAGGTGGAGGTGAAGGAGCACTAGAGGAAACAGCTTGAGAAGCCCTAACCATGATAGTGACACCCGCACCTTACAGAAGAGGGAACCCAGACAAGTCTCTGTTGCTGATGATGTTTGCACAGCATGAAGAGTTTGCTCACAACCTGCCAAGTTAGTCAAAACGGGCCGTCCTCCTGGACTGATGTAAGATGGCTGGAAACATACCGTACAGTTTGACAGTTTGGGCTCCTCTAATAAATTCTGAGCCTGACAGAGTTTCAACCATCAACAGCACAGGGCTCAAAACATACCAGCAGGAAGGGCCAGAGTACTGCTCACAGGTTTCAGGGATGTGTGGGGAGACTGCGAGTGACAGTGGAGAACTGAAGGAAAATGAGAGGTACTGAAGTATAAGGGCAACTGGGGAGTGGGGCATGACAGATAGCTGCTTGGGTGGATAGCTCAAGGGAAAGCAATGCTATAGGAAACAAGACTTTGTTGACTCAGATATTCACAGATTACACAAATTGTTGTGCTTAGGTCCCATCCAATCCAAACTCACCACGGAAGAGGTATAACACGACACTCGTTCTGCATCTCACTCTGAGAGCCCGTACTTCCAGCCCCTGCTACTCATGCATTCTACCTTTCCCACTTTCACTCCTCTCCATGATGCAGTTTCATATGGGTGTGAGAAAAACAAGTCTGTGGAGCACACAGGTGGGACTCTCACGTCTAATAACTTCTCAAATATTGCTGCAAGTCCCTTGCCATTCTCTCCAAAGGCATCTTGCTCAACTTATTGTTTCATTTCCTGTTTCTGCCATTGTAAGTTTGCTTTTATTTACTTTCATGCAGCTTGGCAGAATAGCATCAAGCAATTAAAACGAGGCACATACAGCACTCACAAACATACTGTCGAAGTCTCCAACGTTCTCTACATCATTCGAATTAATTCACGTTTCACAGATACAGGCCTACAATGTCTCCTTCACTCTGCACTTTACTCCCATTTGCAGATATTATAGTTAAATTACATAATTCAATCAATATTCATCAGTAAAACATCTAATTACCAACCAGTTATATACCTTTGCAGTCTCTCATGTCAGAGTCAGCCCAGAGATGACATGAGTCCCGAGGCAGACAAGTTTCAGCAGCCATAACGCAACCATCGGTCTTGGCACACAACCATGCTTTAGGCTCTCGTGCACTGGAGCAATTGCTGGAGAAATAGCTCCTTGAGTGTAGGACCTCACCAAAACGTAACCTTTAATTTGAAAACAAAACACATTCCCCATTCTGACAGTTGTGAAATCACTGAGAAGAACCAAATGAAATCCAGTGCAATACCATCTTCCCTGCTCGGGAGACAGTCTGAGCAAATCTGAAAAGTTAAGAACACAGTCGTTCATCTAATCCAGTTGATTCAGAAACCTAAACCGGGAGGCAGGGGGGGGAGGGAGGAAGGTCTTAATCAATTTTGTGTCCCTGATGAGCTTCTCGGGAACATCCAGTTAAAATTTTCAATCTAAATTCCAAACAGCTGAAGTGCTCACTTTTTCTTTACGAAGCTGTACAACATCTAAACTCTTTCCAGCTCCTCTTCCAAAACTCAGTGTAGTGAAGCAGTATCAATATAAAAGCATAGCAATAGCATCTTGGCAGCAGAACATGCAGGAAAACTATGTGAAATGCAACTCAGTTGATAGGTTTCAGGCATCTGTTTATGTGCTGCACTCCTCTTTCTAAGTATCCGTCTTGCTTTTCAATTAGAAGTTGCTAAATGGTTTCTAGTTTACTGCAAAATTAGACCAGGATATATATCGTACCATCTATCGCATCTCTGCAACCCTACGTTAGTGCTCCAAAAGCTTTAGCAAAGGATCCTACAAGGGAAGCTCCACTGCAAGACTAATTTGCCCAGCCATCTTGTAACACAGAACAATCTCTCCGAACCCCGAGTTTCAAAATACGATGCATTTATTCACGCTGTCCTTACAGCAACGCAGTTAAAACATGCATGAGCAGTTTAATTTCTGAAGCCACTAATAAATATGATCATCCGTAACTCCAGCTCACAAGGGGACACCACAGGCACCACACTATTTCAGCGCCAATTAGCACAGTTTGGGAATGAGCTCTCAAAACAACCAGTGCGTTATATTATGGAAATAAGAGTTTCCCAGTCGTTCTAATGAATACAGGACAGGAAACCTGAAGAACAAATCCTCCACTGGTATAGATCCATCTACTTCAGTTGAGCTCTATTAGAAATAATTTCAGCTTTATTACTTAGAAGGTATGCAAGTAAAGTAGCAATCCATTTGAAATTATAATTCTCTAGCACTTTGTGTGGATCACTGCATGACTGTTAAAATATAAAATTAATCACAGGTTTTCTCTCTCAGCCTTGGTTGTTTTCATGGCTTCCACTGGTGTAGCAGTGAGTCTACACTTCTCTCAGAAAACACTGTCTAGAAGTTAAAGCAGTTTCCCAGGTATCTCCGTTATCACGCTCATTCCCAGACTATGAAACTCTTACGCTTTGTACCAGTTGGTTATGTCTCTCCCTAATTTTAGGACAACCTGATAACTTCACATGATGCAGCTTTACGATCTCTGAGAGCAAAACGCAACCATTTGTCTTCAGCCAAGCAATCAAGAAATAAATTGAACATAATAATTTTCACTTTTAAAAGCTGCTGTTCCTTAAAACAGGATAAAATCCTAACTTGTTTCAAATTTATTTACAAGTTGTTTATCTCACGCAGCTTAAGGAAATGAAGGGATCATTATCCTGCCTTGCCTCAGTCACATTTTAGGTGCGTTATTTTCAATTGTTACCACAGGTTCACCTCTGCTTGCTTTCGTCACACATTTCAAACCAAACAGCCATCAACCTTCACATACAGTCTCAAGCATACATTTGACTTTGGTTTTGTTTTCCTCTGCTTCAACACCTCCTCAGATTACTCAGCTTAATTCTCTCACACCAAACACCCATTAGCATTCAGTCTTGTTTTATTTACTACCTCCTCCTGGGTTTCACCCACTTAAGATCTCCCTCATGGTTCTTCAAACCCGAAGCTGTATAGCACCGAGCACACAGTGCCTGCTTTCCCTCTGCCACAAACTCCTGCTACAAGCATCAGTGTGACTCAACTCCAAACGAGGATTAGTGCGGTACTTGCACTAATTGTTAGTTACTTCTGACAGCCCTGGAGAGACTTCACGTATAAAAACTGTCTCTTGAAACCATTTTAAGTTTACTCCCCCGTCACGTGGCAATGGAAGGCCAAAGTGAAAGGAAAAGAAGAAGGGGGCACACACTATAAATATACATTAAGAAAAGCTACAGTAAAGTTGCCATTCTACTCTGTTTTAATAGAAAGTGCACACAATGAAACTACCATAAACTGAGATTGTTTTGAGGGGAAAAAAAATTAATGAATTCCAAATTAATTGTCACAAAACATGGTATTCCTACAGCCCACTGTTAAGAGTACAAAGTCATCTACACTGAACGTGAAACATTCCCCGTTATACTGTTTTAAAGGAGAAGATAGTGAGGGGTTTTAATTAAAAAAAAATTAAAAACCCCAAACAACTTTGTCCAACAGACCCAAGGAAAACCATCCTTCTGAGCTGGTTATTCAGCAATTGCTCACAACACCATGCCTCAGGCCTTCCTGAAGCACTGGATCCTAGCTAACATCAGAATCAGAGTATTAAGCCAGGACTTAACCCTAGCAATTCAGAAACACGGGGTAAAGCAGCAGTACCTCTTTCCCCAGCTGACAAACCTTGCTTTTATGAACATTTGTGACACTGGCTCTTCATTGCTTTATTTCAGCCTATTAGTCAGGAATATACTGCTTTTCTCCAAGTAAACAGAATAGCACTCTACTAGATTTTCTAGCAGCAGAAGCTCCACACCAGTGCAGTAATAGATGAAGAATAAATAAAAGCCATCGTGAAGTAGCTAGGATGAAGAAAAACGTTTTAAAAATAAATACTCACAATAGCTTATAAAGAAATATGCACATACACTGCTTTAACCAACGCTATTAAAATATATGAACCCTGAATCACTGCTTTTGCCTAATGTCATGTGAAATGTGGGTGTTCTCTTTTTTCCTTTCTAAATGCCAATGGCCATCACCATTAATAAACAAATAAAAGATAAAAACAGTCCAGAGTGTAGGGAAATATCATAAAATGGTGGAAAATGGTCTTTCAGTCATGTGAAAATGACTCCATGACTTCGCAGGCACCCTGCTCTTCCCTTGTCCTTGAGCACACTATTACACAGCAATGTACGGGACAGGCAGCAAACCCGAAACGAGCCAGGACATGACTGCAAACGGATGTGCAGGTACTACTCAATGGTCAGCTCCTGAATCATCTACCTGCACTTCCATCTATACCTCCATTGGTGGGAAACACTCCCCCAGGGAATTACGCTCCCGTTTGCCCCCACAGAGGTAATGTCTCTTCACGGGCTGGAGAGGGGGCCCAGCAAGGTGAGCTAGCCAAGTTCAGCCTCCATCCCCTTCTCTGAGCGTCAAAGACACTTTCGTAAGCCAGCCACACTAGGAAGGTAGCCAAATAAAGTCTCAAATGCTGCATTCAGTTGTCAGTGCTCAAGGTCCCCTGCCAGCCACACCATGTTAGAAGGCATGCAACACCGTACCTCTGGCCAGCGAACGCCTCTCTGCACACAGATGGAGGACAGACACCCACACACATTTCTCCTGGCCTCTTCCATAGCATCCAGAAGCACCAACCATCAAACTTCTTGTGTCACACCTATGATGCTACCATGGATACAACATCTCCAAACATCTTCTCCTATCGAGAGTGCTGTTATAGGTCAACAACGCAGAGGCTCATCAGTGAAGATCCCCTTGAGCATGTTACCCGGGTATGTTGCTCTCTCCTCCGCCTCTCGGCCCTTCACTGAACACAAAGCTTAGTTCAAAGTCTCTCGATAAAAAAACAGAGGCGCAAAGACCTTTGTAGTACCTATACCACCTACTGAGATGTTTTTCACCCTAGGACCACAGCTCCCGTCACAGTTGCATGCTATCAAAACTAAGAGACTAGCCCAGGAGAAGCTGCTCCCCCCAGGTGGCACCTACAAAGCCAGGCAACTCACTCCTGAGAGGGGTGTGAATGACCACAGACTCCGCTGTCTTCAGAAATGAACACAAACTTCCTCTCCCTTCCTGCACTGCAGCCATTTCACACATTCACACAGTCTCAGAAGGAAACTCTTGTCAAGTTGAAATGGCTACAAAAGAAGAAAAAGGTGATTCAGCTCTGAGGTCGTGCTCTGCTGTGCTCTAATAAGCACTGAAGCCTGAAAGAGTGGAAACGAGCGACACTTTAAAAACTCACTGTTGCCTTTCCTTCTATTTCCTCTCTTACTGACCAGAGCTGATTTTGTTACTGTTATAAGATACAAACAGGATAGTGGAAATAGCTCAGAATCCGACAGGCACCTTAAATTGTGGCCACATATAACAATTCCAATCACAATTTCTCACCTTGTATAATTACTTTTAAGGTCATCTGGTCTTATTCTGGGGACCATCACCTCTGTAGATATTTTTTTCTGTCACATTGACAACTCCTCTAACCCACGAAGAATAACCTGACCTGAATTTCCAACAACTGAAAACAAGCGTATGAATCTGCACTGAAGCTCCAGGACTTTTAGGTACTTAAATGCCCCTTCAAACGTCTATATCCAAAAGGTAAGCACTAAAGTTGCCACCCAGCCCCCATAAGCACCTGAAAGACGCCTGCTTTCTGCTGCCAGGTACATGAAGGACTACTAAAATCCTGACAACACTGAGCAACCATATGCCATAGCTTCCATCTGCGCTCTGGAAGGCACTAAAGGAGACTTTCCTGTGACTGGGCTCATTCACAGGGTCAGAAACAACATGACGATAGTATGTGTGCATACATATATATATATGTACACAAACATACATATATGCACCACATAACGGTGGCCATCGAGAGACCATAGATTCTGTGAACAAGACCTCTTCTTTTGGAGCTGAGAGGTGCTGTTTTCAAATCCCTTCAAAACCCACATCAAAGGGAATGGGAAGATGAGACTGGACACTTCTACTCCTTTAAAAGAAAGGACCTAGCCACACAGAGCTCCAGTCCCATGCACTCCCATGCATGCTGGTGCACCAGGCGCCCTGTGGTCATGTCTAGCTCTTGCTCTTGGTTCTCTCGCAGAGATGTGGCATTAACAAGGATGGCTGCCCTCGTACAGCTGTCAGAGCTCGAGTTAACCAGGGAATAGTTCTCCCATCCCGTGACTATTTCAAGACAACTTCTCTGGTGAATGAGAATGAGCTCAACAATCACTAGAAGCTTATGACACAGACGACATGTTCGTAGGGTGCTTCTCATCAATGAGGAGAATTTTACTTCTAGTCTGTTCTACCTGAACTGAGACAGAAATACTGACTAATCTTTCTGTTTGACCTGCTTGAGCTCCACTATAGAACCATGCCCTGCAGCCATGAGTTGAAGGAGGGTACCCCACAATGTCAAAAATCACCCAGACCTTTGACTAGAGGGTCATGTGCAGTCTCGCTCTATTAGAGCTGTATAAAGACGACAATACTGGGTTAGACAAGGTCTAGTTCTCTGTCAGAGAGGTTAAAAATACTCACTAAAACAGTTAAAACTACTTTTTGCTTGCTCCCTCACCCTCAGCTTTAGGAAGCTTGCTGTTTCCACAGTAGATGGATACGCGTCAAGAGAAAAGACATCACCTGGTAGCATCCTCTTTCTTCTTTCACTTCTTCCTTCCATCCCTAGAAAAGAACACACATCCCGGTGAGGATGTCATACATTGGTTACCAAGAGCAATTACCAACCAGAAAAAAAGAGAAATCATTAAAGCTCTTTGAGATGCAGCTGGTATCACTTTCATCTAACTCCAGAATGAAATCCAAATTACTTCGCATCTCCTCAGCGTCAAGCGCTGGAATGAACATTTATTTAAGAGGCTTCTTCAAACGGGACTTAACCTGCTACATGGAACCAGCGCCGCGACTTGCCTGTCCCAGAAGAGCAGGGTTACCCGCCCCGCGTTCCGCCTGGGGGTGCTCCGGCATCACGTTCGTTGTCACTCACGGGCAGCGGCGGAGCCGCCGCGCCCCGCCGCCGTCCCCACACGTGCCACGGCTTCGGAGGCCCGCCGGGCCGCGGGCGCGGCCAGCACCAAGGCCGGGATTTCTGCACCGGCCCAGCGTGAAGCGGGAGGACGCTGCCAGCGCCGGACCCACCCGTGTGGGGCGGAAGGCGCCCGCGGCACAGCTCGGACGCGCGTGGCGGGAGCGGCGAGGCGCGGGGCGGCCCTGCCCTCTGCGGGGGCCGGGAGGTACTGCCGGCCCGCACCCCCCGCTCGCAGCCCCGTCCGCCTGCACCCCCGCGCGGGGTGCGAAGTGGCGGCGTTGGAAAGGCGGCGGCACGGGCCCCTTCGTGCCAGGAGGCCGGTCTGGCAGGGAGCGCGGCAGCGCGCGGAGCGTGGCGCTGGAGACCGGCGGGCACGGGTACAACCCCTACGAAGCGATAACTGACAGGTTGCCCTCCGTCGCGGAGAGGGGAGCAGAAGCGAACCCAAGTATGGCTGAGCTTCTGCCTGACAGGTGAGCGTGCCCGGCGAGGCGGGGAGCGGCTGCCAAGGCAGCCGCTGCTCCCTGGGTGGCGGGGAGACGCCGAGGGGCCGCGCTGCCTCACGGCCGGCCCTCACGCCGCGCCGCCCCCAGCCCGCCGTCCCCGACACCCGCCCCGCCCCGCGGTCCCCGGCGGGAGGGGAAGGCTGTGCCCGCGCGGGCTGGGGAGCTGCGTGGCGCGGGACGGAGGCCTCGCCCGTCTCAGGGGGCGGAGGACGCTCTGAAACGAGGCCTGGACCCGTGTGGCGGCACCCGAGCCCGGTTCCCAGGTGTGCTGCCTCCCCCATGGCCACAGCCTGGCCGCCTCACACCCCCCGAGCCGAGCAGAGGGCCCACTGATCCCGGCCCAGCACATTTACCTCCATCCTTCCCTCCATTTCTTCCATCTCTGTGTTCATCACACAACCCCGCTGGTGCTCTTCTATTTTTTTTAACCCTCAGACAAGGTACAACACCTTCAGGGACATTCATTTGATCCCTGATGCTGAAATAGTGCCAGGAGTAGCTGCCTGTAGTGCTTTCTCCTCTGCAGCTTGCCATGGCATTATCAGGAAAACCCAATGGGTGGCTAAGTGTATGGATAGAAAAGTTTGTTTACGCTTAGCCTTGGTGTGATGGAGTGGATACTCATTGAGAGAAGCGTTTCAAGGACCTGGAGGGCTCCTGTTATTGAATCCTCGGTGCCGTGACTCAGTGTGTGGCAAGGGCTGTAAATCCTCTGAGAGTTGTTTTCATTCCTAGATGCTCTTAACACACAGCAACGGTGGCAAGAAACGTCTCCATCTTTTCCTCTGCAGCCGGAGCTGACTCCTATTAGCCGAGCCCTAGGATAGGTTACTACCTAGCAATTTACTAGGAAGAGTGAGGCCAGAAAAGCATCTTCAGTGTAGAAAAACATGAAACAGCTTATCTGCTGCGTCAGGGAGACATTAGAGGGATTTTTTTTTTTTTAAGCATCTCAGTTGAGAGGAGCAGTTGCACCAGTAGTTCGGGTTTTCTCGGGTTTTCTCTTCAGTTGCAGATCAACTTCAAGGTCCGTCTTCAAAGCAGATTAGCAGGTGAACCAGGTTAATTGCTCAGTCATCATTAGGTCTGTCTCTCCTTGTCCCTCCTTCCTAAGGATGCTGTCTCTGATCAACAAGTACAGTCAGGTTTCTCAAGCCTAGCTTCGATTCCTGGGGGAGGAGGGCAAGCTGTGCACAAGGCAGTAATCTGAAAGGTGGACTCTCCCCTGCCTGGACTTTCCATCCAGAAAGGAAACTGCGAAACTGTCAGGATCGTAATAAGCACTGAATCTCTCAGAAAGAAAAACCTCTGTAGTCCTGTCCAATACTATTCCTAATCACTCTGGTAATACCTATGCAGAGGCTGATGGAACTGATGGAGCAGGAAAAGCCACAGGCAGAGTGAATCATCCGTGCAGGCTAAGGACCAGGTTTGAAATATTTTGGTTTCTTCACCTTGTACCAAGTGAGACCTCTTGACAAAGATGATCGATAGGTGGTGAAAAGACTTCTGTCATTTCTGCAACTATAAAAGCCTTGGTCGTTGTTGGGATGGAAACACTGACAAGCTACCAATTCCCTCGCTCAGTATGAGGTAACTATTCCCATGAAGTTTGCCACACAACTGCCACTGAAGCCAGAAACACAAGTCAGTCGCTTTAAACAATGAAATAAATGTATACACTACATGTCTGGACTTGGTATTAAACATGTGAGAGGTCAGCATCAATTACATACTTTCAATTAACTACAGGAAGTACAATTCAACTTTACAAACAACTTACAAAGGTTTATAAAAAGGGAGAGCAATGCTTTTCTTGTTCGGTCCCAGTGGTATTCCCATCTGGTTTTTATACACAAATTCCTGCAGTTGTAAAAAGCATGGTGTAGCTTTCAAAGCATTGGTACCACTGACCCCTGTATTGCGCTCAGAGGCAGAGATACCGAAGTCACACCGTTTGCCTAAGAGCTGCTGTAGAAAGTAACTTTTAAGATGCCCAAAACTAAACAAAATAAACAGCGAAATCAACTCTGGGAAGGTCAGTTACACAAATCACAGTGTCGTTGCTGGAGAATGCTTGTCTGTCACAGGTGGGTTTTCTGTCACTTTGGAGTAGAACAAGGCAACTCAAATCCATGTCACTGAAGCGGTGGTAGCTCCCTGCATCGTCTCCTGCTGTTCCTGGCGGGTTTTTGTCTTTTCCATGCTGAAGCATCAAAGTTACTATGGAAACAAGCAGTGGCATTCATGTAGATACTAGTGAGCCTCACCCCTACATGCCATGGGAAGGGAGTCTCACTTAATGGAGTGACCTACATCTGGTGGCGCACATCTGTGTGGAAGGAAGCCCTGCCGCAGGGCTCGGGTGCCAGCAGAATGAGACTGCTGAGCACCATCCCGGAGAGGGGGTCTACGAGTGGGGCCGAACGCCTCTGAGGGGACGGAAACTTGTAATGACTCCTGCCATCGCTGAGAGGCAGGGAGTCAGCGGCTTTCCCACAGCCTGCGGAGCTGATAAGACATCAGACTCGGGACAAATAGTTTGGATGCAGCACAGTGACATTCCTTCCCCACGCTGTGGGGAAGAGCGGGAGTGTGAGCTTCAGCACCACATGCAATTCCCTTAAAGCCATGGGAAGAATTTTGCGTACTGGGGCTTGAGGTTCCAGGGTCCGTTTAATTTCTTTGCCTTAACTTGTAAGACTTGCTGACTTCCCTTGTCAGAAGGACAGACTTCAGCAATAAAGTAACTGTAGGACAAATCTGCAGGCGCTTGTCTAACGCTGGAAATTTAAAACTTGAGTGGATAATAGTCAGCAGCAGACAAAAGCGCTCTGCCTATTACAGCATTAGACAGATCCTGCACCACTTTGATTATTCAGGTAGACTCACATAACAAACGATGTCAGCATTTGGACTGATAAAGAAGTTGTTCAGAGACAAGAACTGGAATAGCATAAACCCAGAACTGCCTCTGAGTTTAGAAGCTACAAAATGAGGGAGACAATTCAATCTACTTAGCCCAAAACTTTCAAGAAATGATTAATTGGTGGTGTTTGCCCTAATTTTTGATTGGCCAATCTGAGACCTTACGAAAATATGAAGAACTCGCTGTTCAGAAAACACAGCTCACCCTCTGCAGCTTGGTAGTTATTAAAAGGTATCTCCAGCTGGACACCACCTCTGGGCGTTCAGCCATGCTGGCAGGTAGTGCTACAGTAACGCAGCTCAGCACCAGTATTTATTTATAGCACTAATTTTTAAAAGTGAGTTCTGAAACACTCCGGGCCTGCATTAGCTAACATGCGTTTTTATAACCTGTAAGGCACTCATATGTAGACAGCCTATATAGGAAATTGTGTTCTTTTCTCACGTGTCCTTTTCTCTGTGTAATTTCTTTCCTTCTCCATTACTCAAAGGACAGGTAGGGATGAAATTAATAAATCAGAATTCTCATTCTTGCAAAATAATAGGCTGAAAAAGCATTGTCTCTCAGTAATTTCCATATAGAGACAGAACTTTGTAGTGTAAGAAATTAGACAGGAACCATAATAACTTTCAATTACGTGAGCCTTGGTATTTTTAGCTAGAATGAGAGGACAAACGATGAATCCAAGGGAAATGTAGTGCCCAAAGCACAACCGTTTGTGCTGCAGCTCGCACCTGTTAGAACTAAAGGAGAACAATACTCTGCCAAAAAGAACACCAGAAGTTTCTACAGCTAGAACAGATTTCACGTGAACCTCAGAAGCATAACGACAGTTTTAAACTCCCTCCAAAGGCAGTCGCATCTACAGTGGGACAGCAGGCGACAGCAAGCTGGGCAGTTCTTTCTGGGGACTGCTAGTGCTAGTACGTGATGGAGAGTGGATGGCTTAGGGGACTCATCCGCCCGTTGTAGAGCCCCAGCCACACAAAATTCTGACACTGTGGAGCCCCAAAACACCATGGACGTTACCGCTTATGCTGCACCAGCATTTGGAGACCAGAACCGCTTCAGATGGGCACAGTCCAAGAAAAAGGGGCAGCTGTTGCTCCACCAAACTCCAGCCCTGATACAGTTTTTCCAGGTGAAGGAATGATGCTTTCTACTTGAGTTTAGATCAGAGAATGTAAAGTACTGATGAGGCTAATGAATAAATATCAGCAGTCTACACTTCCTTTGTTTTAGTCACCAGTTGTTTAAATCCAGGTGAAGAGAAAATAACCTGGAAGTTTCCACAGATTTAGTGGAGGTTTCTAAGCTTGCTCTCAAATCTGAGGTGCCTTCTGGACCAAGAACAATTTTGTGTCTTCATCCCCCAGTTTCATAAAGACGCTTTTGAAAATCCAGTTCACAATATGCACTGCACCAAAAAACCTTCTGGCAGTGTACTTTGAGAACATTAGGTATGCCCTAGGCTAGCTTTCCACAGGAAGAACTGAAAACACCTCAGATAAGCCCCTAACTTCAGCAAAAGCAACCATTTAGCAGAACATGTTATTGGCAACTGAGGCAGACGCGATATAGATATGACAGATCCTTGCCCACCCCTGAACAATTGTTTCTCATGGCTCCTCGTCCCACACATATATCACTCACTGCTTGGTCTGCCAAAATGAACCAAAAAGGATGAATTTACAATGGCTTTTGAAACCTTCACTGAGGATGGTTCCACTGGTGTTTCCTTGTACTACAGCTGTGCCACAGACAAGTATGAAAACATGAAGTGTCAGAACACAGGTCCTGTCCATACATTCTTGTCTACAGAGAAGCATCCAGACTCAGCTAATTTCATGGTTTATCTTGAAAACACTTCAGTATTTTTTATCTTTGCCTCTCTAGCCTCGTATCTTACCATGTCTGGCACATGATGCTTAAGGAAGAGTACGAGATTCCTTCCGTACTTTGTTCCCCCAGCTGCGCTGCAAGAGGGAGCGTGGAAACAGCCGCACTGAACCAGAGCGGAAGCTGCAGCTCTTGACATGCACCAGTAATGATCACACAGGCACAAGTACACAGGCGGGCAAGCATAGAGCACGTCACCTGTCAGTCTTAAGCATCCAGCAGTATCAGGTCTCTTATCTCTATATTCAAATAACCTGCGACTGTTTATCATCTTCAGTTTTAGGCTCCAGGCTATCTGCGAGCAAGGAACTCCAGTCTGGCGATGCAGTCTGCAAAGCATTGTCATCGATTCGTATGTCTTGTTCCTTTTACACAAGGGGCAGCGGACAACTTCCAAATTCATCGCTGTTGTGGTGTTTACGAACAGCACAGCGTGTGTATCAGGCATTGGTGGGCTGCTGCCAGGGAGGACACCCTGGCATTTTGCATTTCTGACAAAATGAAAGCCTACATACCTTGAAACTCAAATAAACTTCCCATCACACAAAGGCTGGTATGTGCGCGAGGGAGAAGGGAATTAAAAAAAGCAGCATCCATGAGTGAATTATGAGGAAGATGCAGGATCTCCAACTCACCGGGAGCTTAGGTGTCAAGATTATTCCCCCCACCCAAAACATCTGCTCAAACATTATTTTTTGCTGTGAACATGACCTGTCATGACTGTAACGGTTTCCAAGTTGGAAGGGGGAACTGTACATCTGTTCTTTACCCCAAAAGCATGAGGTAATGTGAACGCTTCTGTGAAAATGATGTGATAGTCTACGTGAAGCCAGAGAGGCAGAAGAGAGATTACTGAAGAATTTTAGGTAGATCTCTACCTATTCTTTGGTTCAGGCTCTTGCCTGCTGAGGTAGAACAATTACAATGCAGATTATCCCCTTTATAAGAAGTAGTCACCACAGCATTTTTCTTCCAGAAAAGGTTAAAACAAGCTTTATTTTAATTTACAAATCAGATCTGTGTACAAGGCAAAATATACCCCTACGGTGGTAGGCATACCGGGTCTCCACACAGCATGTGCAGCCACTTGCGCTACAGTTGTCCTGAGGTATGGAAAAAATTCCTACAAATCTTTTTTAAAAGGCCAAAATGTGTTCTTTGAATCACTCTTGCTACGATCACCTCCATTTGGGAATTTCAAAACCCACTATACAGTTCTGAATCAAGAAAACAAACTATCTACAAGCCAAACACCCCAGATACTGGTCTCATTCCCTGCTGTCATCTGGGTATGCTCGCAAGAGCACTTGGGGAGCACATCAAGAGATTACTTGATCAAGGTTACTCCATTAACACTGCCAAGCATGTAGACAAATGGTAGGTTATTTTTGTTCTCTTCAAAAAAAAAATTAACTTACTTTGCTCCTTGTCACCATGAAGTTAGGAGATACAGAAATATTTTTACAAGCTTTTAGAAGCAGCAGAACTGCAGATATTTAAAGTCCTGTCCCTAATATTAAAGGCTACTACTTGAACACGCTCACTTTGCTGTAAGATTGTATTTGTCATTAACTGACATGAAGAAAGAACAGGCTTTTTACCTTGTCTCTAACTTTTTTTTTTGTTAAAGATAGGGCTGGGTTTTTTTAGTTTTAAGCATATAAAAATAAGTTACACTATACATTATGGCTTTCTTATTTAGTAGAAGAGTGCCATCATGGATTTAAACTCTACATGTAACTAGTTAACTCACCACGTTCTCAGATTTTACTTGTTGGAGTTTTAACGACTGTGTGACATGAAACAAAGATTAGTGGGAAAATTAAGAAGCCTCCAGAGCAATTTAAATAGCAAAAAGCACTTGTAGAGGAAGTCTTTCAAGTCATTTTTAATTTAACTTAAATTTTTAATTTAATGTTGGCATTAATTTAAAATTGAAGTTTTAACTCAATCTCTTGGCACAAATAAAGGCCAAGCCAAACCCCCCATGAACTTCAGCAGTCAGGGCTTCATACTGAGCTTCATTTCCGAAGCGTTTACACAGCACTACGATACCACTGCGCTACTGAAGTCACGAGTCTTTAATGGTTGTTATGTTAATCACACAACTAATAAACTAGTTAGATTTGGTATGTGGCTATCTCAGAAAGGCTACAATAATGCTAAACCACCAAGATTCAAAGCTACAACACCAATGCTCAGTAGTAAGTATTGTCGATGACGAATACAAAGGGGGGAGGGGTGCCAAAGATGCTTGAGTCAAAGACTGAAAGACCTCATTTACAGAATGCTGATTTATTAAGGGCTGAGTATACCTGCAGTCTGAAGTTGCATTAAGGTGGACAAGCTGTGCCAGCACTCAAATACATGTAAATAAAACCAAGTCTAGTTTCATAGCTGAAGTTGTAAGAAACATCTCGCAGTGCGGTTGAAGTAGCACTTGCAACAACAGCAGACAAGCACAGGTTTCAGACTTGGAATATAATAAGAAAGACCATGGCACTGAACCTGGGAATATTCTCAAGCTACAGTTTTACTCAGATAGAAGAGCTACCGGTTGAATAAAGTTAAATGGGTGACGTACTATCCCCCTCTTTATAAAAAAGGCTCCATGTCATGCATGAGACGACAGCTCTCTCCCCTGTTTCTCCAGGAAAAGTAGCTGGAAGGCAAACTACAGTGATTGTTTCTGACCGCAGTAAAGCCCTAGATAAAAAAGTAGGTGTATCAAAACTTCTTACAAAAAAGGCATCCATCCTGGTTTGATTTTGTTTATAAAAAGGCACTTCACATATTGCTAAGACTCTGTTCACGTACTTACCCTTTCAGTTTCCCTGTTAGGAGGATGTATTTCAAGGTGGTTAGCGCGAGTATGCAAATGTTCGTTATACAGTGTCTATCCATTACAGGTTTGTAATGACTCAGAGTATCTCACACCATTGATTGAGAAGAAGAGCTACACGTTCAAAATAATGGCAGGTCTTCGTACAATACTTCAGGGGTAATGGATGATCTGCCGCAAGCAACACGCCGTCTTGTAGTGAGCTCATGCTAATAAAATTAGCAGTGCAAGTCTTTCAGAAGTGAGTCCTCAGTCTTTTGTTTTCCTCTCGCAGTCTCTCAATCTCAGCTACTAAGCTTTCATTTACAGAGTATCTTTCAAGTAAAGAGTGCATTTCATTCTAGATAAAAGAAAAAAGTCCCAATCAGTAGCTATAAAGTTAATGATTCCAGTTTTATCCTACCCATTTTCACATCCTTTTTGAAAATTAAATAACCTAGATAATACTGTTTTTAAAAACTTTTGATAAGAAAAGTAAGATTACTTTTTTATGCTGACATACAGTATTTTGATCATTAATACATTAGTGAATATTTTATCAAAGGGTATTTTGCACTTCTTCAAGATGAGAATCTACTAACGCAGGTTCCATTAAAATGTTCAATACCAAGACAAGGTCCTTCTAATGCAGATCAAAAGAACAAAGATTCATAAAAAGGGTGACGTTAAAGAGCACAGAACAGTTCAGTATGCATGCGGAACCTGTAAGTGAAGCTTCCCATTTGAATTCCATCTATCTCCTCCTTAGCCCAGCTCTTGGTCCTTTCAAAGGACAGTTGAATTCATTACTCTTTTGCCTTTTTGTAACTCCTGAAATACGGAATTCAGGATACCTACCCAGTGCGCATGTTCCCTTTATTTATCAAGCATAAAACAGTTGAAGAGATGTTAATTCATGGGTTTGCCCTCCTTCACATCCAGTCCTCCCCTTCTTGCTCCCCATAAGCAGAACTGGTTTTCAGATTCGACAGAAGAAGCTGGCGTGCCTTGGTATTACTTAATATGAAAACTGAATGTATTTGCCGCCACGCTGTTTGTACATACCAACTGCATATGGAACTGCTTGATCATCTCCACTTGCAGATTCACAATATCTCGATGACATGCTTCTCTGGGGGAAGAATGGCAACAGGCTATTCTTAATTTTATTTAGGAAGCTGCAATTCTCTCCAGTCCTCAGCACCCAGAACTCCACACTTCATGACATTGTGAAACACAAGTCTAAAAACCCTTAAGCCATGAAACATACTCCTCTACTACTTATTTTCTGGAATACTTCTGTTATGACATTGGCTTTCCGAAGTACTATTTTTTTCAGTGTACAAAGAGACTTAAGGTCTTTTCTGTTTAGAAATACAAATATGCACACGGTGATCTCGAGGTTGGTTTTTCACTTGTGAGCTGGAAACGTCTCTCATTTTTACTATTCAAAGCTGATTTTCAATCCCTCAATCGCAAGTACCACAGAGAAAAATATTTATCTGTAACTGAAGATCCAGCTTTTCAGTGCATCACTTTGAGCACTCCTTTGTAAGAGGGCCCAAAACACCAGCTGTGGTAAGTGATGCATTATCCTCAAGCCCACGGAATGCTCCAGGTTAATCTCCATAACAAGCAGTGGCAGTGTTTTCTCATGCGTTTGTCAATGCACTGACAACTATTCCACAATACAAGAAAGGAGCTTGGATATGCCCTCCAAACACTACGCAAGCGTTCCAGACGCTGAGGAAGAACAAGGACAACAGCTCACACACTCTGCTGAACAGCGCATCAGCGCAGGCAATCATCTCAGACCGAATACCATGCTGTGGGTACCAACAGCCTGAGACAGTCAGGCATTTCTTAAGTAGACACACACAGATCTTACTTCATTCTCCTTTCCTAAAACATACAGCAAACCCAAAGCGAATACATTCTTCACTTTCTATTTCCACAAGATGTTGTGCTTCAGAACTCTATTGGAAGCCAGCAATCTTCAAGTGTACGGAGTGTAGATGCCAGCTGGCGGTGCAGAAACCCAAAAGATCTTGGTCATCTCCCACAGACAGGAGGTTCAAGAAACAAGCAGCTCTTTGGAACCAAATGAGTTGTGTATTTCTCCCAGTCCCTTTCTAAGGTCCCCATTTCATCCCCATTACTTGAAGAGGATTTCAGGCAAGAGCAATACAAAAGCCTTTCCTCAGATTCCAGAGGGTGAAAGGTATTTAATATCACTGAGAATCTTGCAATGGCTCCCTTCTCTCTTACCAACCTCAGTACAAACAATCTTTTACACTCACTTTGAATGTATCCACAGTTTACAGCTGGGAAGAGGGCCAGCAGAGCCTTTCAGCCACTCCGGGAAGTGTAGGTCAGAAGGGAAACACAATCTCTGAGGCTCCACAGCTCAGATAGCGGAAGTACAAAACTGACAAGCATCACTGCCAGCACTGGGATGCCTGAACACAGACTTTAAAGAAAAAACATCTGCAACCCACAGACTGCATTTTAAGTCAGGTGAAAGTTAGTCTTTAATCAGCTGTGTGATTATCACTGAAAAATCCCAGGGGAGTTTTACTATACTGTATTCTTAAAGACATTCAATACCATTCAATGTATTTCTGTGCTGGCAGGCACAGAGCAGCCATAGCACATGGACTTACTAAGCTAGTGCTGCTTCGCTTTTTGTCATCAAGTCAGCAATACCTCCCCTGCCTAGCAATCCTTTTCTCCTCCACCCTCAGTCAACCTACCTCACCTTAAACATGGGCTGAAAAGTGATCCCCTAGATACAACTCTCTCCACTGCTCCATCTCCACCAAACTCCACTCTAAATCCATGATAATTTGACTTCTTTCTTGACAAGTGGAATGTTAGTTAGGCATCCACAAACACAATCTGACACCAGCCATCACTGACAGCACAGACATTATTTTCATGTAAAGCTTCACCAGTGGAAATACACAGTATTCTACCCCACAGATGCCAAGCTAACAACAGTCGAAGCCAATACAAGTCAACTGTCTAGATCAAACTCTCCACAATGTCACCTTATAGAGAAATTTCTCCTGATAGGACAGCGGGTGAGCGGGGAGGGAAAGAAATCAGCACAAGGCTTCATGAAAGCAGTAAGGACCTTGTTATGCAGGTAAATATACCATTCGAGGAGACTTCACACACTCTGAAAACACTTTAGCAAAGCCATGCATTAACAACCCCAGAGACGTCAGCGCCATTAAAAATAAATAGTGTCATACCTAGATTTCCAATATTAGGGCTATTAATGGTGTCATTTTCTAATGCCAAGCAGAAATTTGTTAAAGCAGATGCTAAAAGATCATAGGGTCAACAAAACCACAAATGTTCTGCATGAATACCAGTACCTGAAGTCATCCATTGTTTCTTGTATCATATTCTGAATGAATTGTATTTGGACTGATGTCAGCGGTGCATTTGGTCTGCTGCTCCCAATGGTTTCTACTATTTTTTCTGACAATGAACTGGCAACTCCAGCAGTGACAGGTGACGTTATCTTTGGACCTTTACAATTAAAAGGAAATATATCTCTAAAAAAACAAAAATCAGTATAATGGAGTACAAGAAGTTTTTTATTTGTCTGGAGGCCTGTCAATATTTTATCTCGAATATTACCTAGTAAAAAAACCCATTAGATTTAGAATGAGTCTTTTCAGAGGCAACTAGAGATGTTCTAGGAGACCTACCTGGATTTACGCAAGAATTAAGACTGGGAGTCCTGTTTTCATGCTAAGGCCATTTTATCAGGTTTCACATGAGTTCACAATCAACCACACCTAAAACTGGGCCAAAATGATCGACTCACTTGTTGAGGTAGTACCATTCACTGGTTGATCATATGCAGGACGGGCCTGAATATTCTTCACGACTCGCTCATTTGTATCAGGGGCCTTTACAGCAGCGGACGATGGTGGAAGACTTACAGCTACAGATTCTGTGCTTAATGAGCTCGATTTTGAAAGCTGACAATAAAAATAAAAAGTGTAGTCATTAAAAAAAAAAAAAGGGAAGATGAACTCTGCTTATTACAATTAGTTTTCAAGTGCGATTAGGTAAGTTTTCAGGAATGCAGTTTCAAACATTTTTGCGTTTAGAAATCTACTCACAAACACATGCTTTTCATTTTCTAGCAAAACATCTTAAAAATTGATTACAAAAATATTCCAAATTTCCTGAAGTGGGTGCACAGAGAAAGGAGTGCAAAAGGCAGGGGCCTCAATTTTCACATCAAACATATTGTGGCAAAGTTATAAACATCGTTCCTAGCAAAGTCAGACGTCTCAAAAGCAACACAAAAGGAGCGAGGGTCTCAGCAGAAGAGTACCAGAGACAGCTCAAGAAGGAAGGAGCAGGAGATGGAGAACAGGAAAAGAAGAAAGAGTGGAATCAACCTAATAAACGACAAACAATCATACTCATTGTAATAAATCATACTCGTCGTACATAAACCACCACACTCGAGCAACCAACTAATGACCATTCTTGATTTGCTAGGAAAATCAAATATTTCTCAGGCTATCCCAGCTTTTTCTCACGTGAACTTCTGTAACCTGAGCGTACTGAAAGCAAGTTCACCTTGCAGCGCTGAAGGCCAACGCACTTAAACTGAACAATGTTTCGCAGATTTGCGTCAACAGCGTGAACAGAGCTGCAAAGTAAGATTAGCTGGGGCCCTATTAAGGATTTTTCCTTCAAGCAGTAGTAGTCAGTCAAGATTCTAAAAAGACCACTCACAACAAGAATTAATAGTGTATACCTGCTTTACGACTTCTTTACATTCTTGCTTTCCAAGATTCATTTTCTTAGTGTCAGTCTCTGGATGTTCTTCCTCTTCTTTAATCGGAGAGTCCATAAACACATGTAACGGGCTAGACTGTATCCCTTGGGCACTACTGCCCACTGGGTTCCTTTTTACTGGAAGGGCAGAGGTGAGCTGGGGGAGAAAATCCAAACCCAAAAGGTAGGACTGAAAATCCATACCTACAAAGGAAAAGGGAAGGGTGAAACATACTGGTCAATAAACAAGCACACACACACTCCAAATCAAACCCCCAGTTAAAATGTCTGCACACCCACATAAAACAAATAAACAAAAAAATAACCCAAAAATGCCACAAACACTAAAATCCTTAAATCCAGTGTACGCTGTCATTGTCCTCATGAAAGCAATAAGGCATGAAAAGCCTTCATATATCATTATAAATTCCACAAAGGAAAACCAAAATCACTTTAGGACCATACTACTCTTGGATTTCCTGTTACCGTGTCGTGTCTCAGCACCTCAGTGTGTCAGGCAATTTCCAGAACAGTTCATTCGTCCCAGTGTCTGCTTTCACCGATTAGTTTCAACAGTGCAACAAAATTAGCATGCAAGAAAGCACAGAGGCCTCCAAAGGCCTACCACTGACAAAAATGTACCGGAAGTATGTTTACCATCTCCTTTTCCTTGAGGATCTTCATTCACTTTATTTGCAATAATATCTACAAAATACCAGAACACAGACAAATTGTTTACAAATAAACGCCAATATTCACGTCACTGCATTGAGTTCATAATCGAAGAGAAATTACAACGCCCCGTAGGTGCGGCAGTCAGTGACACACAAGTGTCGTGCCACACGCAGATGAGCGATGCTTTACAAATTTCAGTACTGGCAACTTACCATCTCTGACCGGAGAAAACACATCTCCTAAACTACTTCGAGTCATCTCAAAATTATTTAAATCAGCAATTTTCCCATGATCCGTTTCTTTAGATGGAATCACGTCCAAACTGCAGCTATGGGGAAAACCTTAAAAGGACAATAACATTCCGTTAGCAATTGAGGTTGTCCGAAAATAACGTGCTTTATCCCCAAACAATCTCACAGCAAGCCTGATGCCTGGTAAGTCCAGCAAGTGCTTTAGGACCTTCTGCGGATTCCAGTTAGAAGGTCAACTCTAACTCCCTCATCGGGGCTGTCATCACTGGTGAATAGACACTGAAAGCCGAGGTAGTTGCTAACAAAAGTGAGATACAGTAGGGTTCCTTTCCTCTCTTTAAAAAGGAGAGTTGTGAAACGGGAGAATGCACTCTTTCAGACAAATCTACATGATGGATGCAGCAGACGTATGGTGTCTCAGGTGCACCTTCTGCTCATCAGCGATCGCACTGAGGTAATCGAAACTGAAATGTATTCTGCAAGAACAGACATCTGAATCACTGGGGCTGTTAAGCATCCTAAGGAAAATTCCATGAAACATCTATTTGAAAGCTTACCTGCTGTTAGGATACTCTCTGCTAATATGCTAATATTAGCAAATCAGAGTGGGGTTACAGTCGCGGACAGAAGCAACTTGTCCTTGACCTTCCCCCACTCCACCCTCGAGCCCCATCCCTCACCCAAACCAGGCAAAAATGTTTGCTTTTGTACGCACGGCAGCAGACAGTTGTCTGAAGACTGGAAGCATATCTAAGTCCAAAAAAGCCCAGTAATTATTCCAACTACAGTTTTTAGATGAGGAATACATGGAGAAATGAACTGAACTGCTAAGACAGCCAACTAAATAACTTTCCCAATTCAGTGTGTTTGAAAACCACATCAGGGCTGTAAGGAAGCTGCTATTCTGCTCTCACTGAACTACTAAAACTGTCTAGATTTTGTTTAAGTTAAGATCTAAGCAAAGAGCATCAGTGCTGTGCAATCCGTAAATACACCTCCTATAAATATATCACCTGTACCTACAAAAGCTTTACTCTGTACCTACTTTAATGAAAAACCCCCAAACAACCCACTGTTCACAAAACCTGTTTACAACTACTCTTTGTGGGATTACTTGTCCAAGTGATCCGAACGTGACTGCGTGGATGACTGCAATTAATCATGTCCAAGTGTTTACATAAACTGGGACCTGAGTCAGGTTTAAGACTTCACTTTTAAATGCATTAATATAGCACATTTTCCACTCCTTGAGATGTGTCAGTTGTGACACATACACACGATTGCACTTGCTATTTAAGCAAATACTTGGCATACTGAGTCAAACTAGAAGTGTAATATCAACCTGTGCCAGAACCCAGAGGATCTACATAGAAAAAGCATAATATAAAATAGGGCAAAAGGTCTTTTGGATATTTTTAACCAATTCCCGGTAATCTACATGTAGTTAAGTACCTAAACGAGAGGACAGCTGTTTGACAGAAGCTTGGGAAGCCAGCCCAAAGAACACACAAACTTCTTATCGCATTCTGAATCAATTTATACTTTTCTACTTTAAAATACCTCTGACAAAAAGCCCCGGTCCATCTGTAAGCTGTATGAACAGATATTTCCCGTTTTAAATATGCTATCAGATCACTTTACTGACTGCCCCTTACTTCTCCAAAGTTACACCCCATGGTCAGGGTGCAGAAGAGTTTCCACGGAACTACTGCAGTCTGTGGTCTCTCATCCATTCCCATTCTTATGTTTAAGGACTGTACCTTCCCAAGTACACAGAGCTCTTCGCTTCCAACGTGAACATTCAGTTTCATGAAATACATTCGTTTTACTTGATAAGCCTCTATTTTCTTACAACATCCATTTATTATGCATGGTAACCGCCATTACATCTTCAAATAAAGATAATAAATCATATATTTTAACTGAAATACAATTTTCCACAGCATTCAGTAATGTTGGTTAGCGACACTTCTTACATCCACAGGAAGCATTCTACTTCACCTCGTACTTCACTGCATACCCAAGGGAGGTCATTAGCATACATCCCAACGGACTGCAGTGGCTTATTGCCTAATTGCTGTTGCTAAACATATTTCTCCTTATTTAAAAAGGGAGGGGAAAAGTGCTGTTGCACTACAAAGTCTTGGGGATTTTTTTCAAGAATCAAACTAACGGTGTTACTGATTTGACCGTATTTTCAGAACTCTTGAATTAAATAAAATTTTAAGAGTACATTTCACGCAGTGGCAGAATTTTAGAATAATGCTTAGAATTCTTATAGAGAACTTGTTAATTTCAGAAGCATAAATAGCAAATACAGTTATACAACCACTACTTGCAACTATATTTAACATCTTTCCCACCATGTGATCTTGGAATCTTGCCTCACACAAAAATACAGTTCCGTTCTCACTTGCGTTTTTGGAGTAGGGTTTTTTTCCTGGGCTTTCTTTGGTTGGGTTTTTAGATGAGGGCAGTTACTCCTGATTAGCAATAGAATTACAAACCATTAGCTCTGCACTCCATACAGACGCTTTGTCAGAACGTACATTATGTACGTAAGGATAATCTACAAGAAGTCAAAGCGCAAGAGAGCCCCACGATACCACCACCACAGTTTTCTCCTTTAAAGTTTAAATCCAAACTTTTACTTCAAGTCCAGTATTTTAGACTTCATGTGTCTAAAGCTTGTAGTAGGACCCAATTCACTTCCCACACTTCCTAATGCAGCAGGGGAGGGAAAAGGCGGCACAGATGTGCATGCAGGTATGCACAGTTCTTGGAAAGAAATGCCCTTCCCTCAGTGAAATTTTTATGCTGTAACGGTCAAGGCATGAAACATTCCTTCCATCTTCTACACTGTGCCAAATATGATCCTAAGAGCAGGAAGGAGACAGTACCTGTTTTCTCCTGAACAACCTCTGCTCCCTTATTCTCATTTGGCAATGTCGGATGAGATGAAACAGCTGCTGATGCTTGAGAGGCAACATTTTTGATGCCAGTATTTTGAATTCCTCCAAGATTACTACAACCTTTAACTTCCACTCCTTTGGATACAGGTTTATTTGAAAGACCTGTAAGGTTAGACTGAAGAAAAAACCAGGACAAATTAAGAGGTTATTACTCCTTCAGTTAAAAGTAAAAATATAAACCAACAGTCTTTCTGTTTCAAAATACTATGAAAAAAAAATCAGTTCAATTTTCAAAGGTTTCCTAGGAGATATGTCCTTACAAATATAACACAAAAGTAACTTAATGTAACTTCAAAGAACATGGGAAACATCTGCATTGTTATACGAAGGCTGCGTAGGCCTGCGCAAGTAACAATGGACTGACCTGGCATGAGCCAGTTTTGATCCTAGGCTTAGGAATAATAAGGGATTACATTATTAGAGACTCCAAATGGTAAAGGAATGGCCAACTGTGAGCAACAGATGTGCCAGAAGAAAGAGCAGTAAAGAGTCCACTTCAAAGGTTATCTCCCTCTCCACTGTATGGACATGCGGGGTTTCAGGACAGACTAGAGCCTAATTAAGTCCTGGAAGAACCTCTTAAGTCTTCTCTGTTATTTAATCAACTTCCGTGCCTGCAGAAGACGACAGACCATGCAAAATCCCTCAAGACAGGCCACTGCGTCTCTTCCCCTTAAGCAGAAGGGCCGTTACAGACCTTGCTGGTACTGCCTACCAATGAGTCCAAGGTGCCCCAAGCTGATCTGCCGCGGCAGCACGTTCACCCCAGGAAATTAAAGACTGAAGTTCCACTCATTTCTACAGCGGCTAGGGGTGGGGGCAATTCCACACTAAAACAATCTAAAATGGCACTTCAGACCAACAAATTTATCATTTCTGTGTTGGTACGAACCACTTTTCTTGGCATCTTTAATGCTCAGAAATTGAATGTCAACTTTTTTTTTTTTTTAAGAACTGAAACTTACGTTTCGCTTTCACTATCTGCATATTGAGCAATAAAAAGCAAGTTTCTTTACCTTGGAAAAAGTGGTACTGCACTGAAGACGTATGCATTTCACACAGCCTTTATGAGCAGTAACTGTTTTCAGTGGTGATGTCAGTTGTCTTAAGTCATACTGGCAGATTTTTCCCCGGGAACATCCTATAGCCAAAGTAGTACCATCAGGCATGAAGTCTACTGTTGTCAGAGGAAAATCGGCTGCTATTGATGTCAGTAACCTTCAAACAGGAGAAAGGAGAGGATAAAGAAGCTTTCAGAGTTCGAAAGTCAGACTTTTCAAAACAGAGCACCTAAAAAATATATAGAAGCTTTCATAATTCAGCTATAGGTCAGCAATTCCACTTCTCCAGTTCCAAGTAAATTCAGTGAAATAGCTTAAGGAACACCAAATTAGGCTTATACTGAGTGTTCATGCTTAATAAACGAAAGACTGCATATGCCCCAAAAGATTTCAGCAGGACAGGATCAGATTGCCTTCACAACAGCAGTTCTGACACCTACGTTATTTACTGGTATCACCATTTCCAGCAGCAATCATACTACATACATCCTCTAGCTCCCCAAGACTGTGAACTCAAACCTTCCCAAAACTCTAGGAAAAGCTAATTTGCATCCTTCTACTACACCCCTCCGAACTAGAGCCAGACTCCTGTTTTTGTTCAGCTAGAGTGAAAGCGCAACCCTCACTGGAACCAAAGTCCCACGAAGTCACTTGGCATCCTACCCCCTTCCCGCATTTCCAACCAATACTCTCCCATATTTAAGTCTTACAATCCCAGCAACGCTGTGCACCAGTTACATCCTGTATCCTGAACTGGAAAAGCAGGCCAGCTACACTCGGGCAGCTGCAAGTCCTCAGAGCCTGCACTGCCCCTCACAAAGCCTAGTTGCTTTGTATCGACAAGAGGAGCCCGTATGGAAGAACTCGGAAGTGGTCACTCACATGCAGTATCTCAATTAGTTCCCGCATGCCTTGGGGTTTTTTTGATTGATTGTTGGGTTTTTCTGTTTGTTTGCAAAACAGACTACGGGACAGGCTCTCCAGTGGTGAAATGCCAACCACTTGAACCATTCTGAACACGGTCTGAATTAAATACTTCGTGTCACAATCAGGTGTGCTTTTTCACTTCATAAAAAACAAACAAGAAACCTGTAAAAAAATCAAAGGTCTTTAATATACTCACTTTTTACTTGAAGTGTCATAAAGAATAATTCTTTTATCCAAACCCACAGTTACAAGCAGCAGCTTGTTGACTGGAGAAAAGCAGATTTCTGAGGCTGGTGCTTTATGAGTATTTTCAAAATTATGATACGGGGTCTGGGTATTTACATCCCAGAGAGTTACGTTTCCACTGTCAGAAACACTGCCCAGCAAGGATTTCTTAAAGGATGAATATTTCAGATGTCGAACAGGCTGTAAAACAGATGTAAAAAATGGATTGTAATCCTGCTATTAAACACCACATTAAATTATTTCATAAACACACACACACATTAGGAATACAGATGTTACTTTAAGTTGAAGTAGTTTACAAAGGCTGGCCAGTCTGAAAAATAAAAAGGAGAAATGCTGTTCATTTCACGTTACAATGCCATTTGTGCTGTCAGGGGGACAGAGTGGGTTTGTGTGTGTGTGTTTGCCGGTTTGGGGTACGTATGGGGTACCATATGAGCTGGTCAGCGAAATGAAAGATGAGTTTAAAAAAAAAAAAATGCAACTTCTAGAAAAGTTTCTTGATTTTTCAGCAAGTTCCAGGTCATCACACACACTACAGAAAAACCACACCACCTCTAAAATTGAAGGAGTGAAAAGCTACGTTATTTCACTTATTGGTCTCCTGCCAAGAATGTTAAACCCCTCCACTGATTTTAAGTACTTGGATATTACCCAGTATGGTAAAAAGTACATGGGTCCTGCAGAAGCACAGACTTCACTCTGTGAGCTCGGACCACAGAAGGAATAATAAGCCTGGTTTATCACCGGGTTTACTCTGCTATAAACAATAAGCGAGACACAGTGTCCTTAAACGGTTTTTTCAGTACCATCACAGTCTCTTTGCAACTCTCCCAGTTTGAATCTTCCTTGAATATGGACAATCATAATCTCCTGTGATCCTCAAAACAGTTTGCTTTGCACCACAAAGCACTGTCCTGGATTTTATCCTGTTTATCTCTACCCTCATTTTAATGGAGATATGTGTTGGTTCACATGCCTCCAACATAACTTCTGGTACTTGTATTGCATGGCTCCCTGGAAGCCTAATCGCCCCAGAAAGAAGGGGCACCCTCCACCGCATATTCAAATAGGACAGAAGGTGACTATTTATGATTAATACGGTCCTCTACCGGACATAATGGAGACAATTTTTATCAGCGTTTTTCAGTTTATTTACATTAAAAAAAGAAATACTGAGGGACTCAGGAATAATAACTTCAATGACATACATGACCTCCATGGGAAACATGCCTGTCCCTCAGAGTTCTCTTAATTCTTCTCCTTCAAATACCTTCCTTAGTGCTCTGGCATCTGTTCATGTTCCATTTTCTCCCTCCTCCGTCCTCCTGCCCATCAAGAGGCCTCTCTCCTAGCTCTCCTCAAACCTCCCTTGCCAACCTACCAAGCCTCCTATTTCCTTCTCTCATTTTTCCTTCCGACCTCACAAGCCCAAGGCCAGCTCTCCATTCTCCTTCGCATCCATACCTTCCCCACGCTACCTCTGTGCCCCACTTGTAGTTGAGGTCATGGTGTTTCCTCAGAGCAGCTTAACGGTTTCACTGCCGGTTGCCGGAGGAGGTGTGAGGAGGCTCCTGCCCACTCCTCCCTTTCACTGAATTAGGCTGGCAACACATCCACTTGCAACAGTGAACCGGTACACCAGACTGGAGGCACTGAAACCTGTGCACACTTCCATGAGACATGCACCCTATCGGCATCCCTGACAGCACCCTACGTGCCCAAGCTTCAAACTCCCACCCAGACAGCTGGAGGCATGGAAGAATCTCATTTCTGAAGGGCTGCTTGGCAAAACAAACCCAAAACATCTCTCCTTCCAGAAGTGAGTCACTTAAAGCTTCTTTAAAAAAAACATGAGAAACTACTGGGGGAAAAATACAGCTTTAAGCTTCGCACAATTAGAAACAGCCTCATCCAGGAAAGCACCAAGTATTAAAATGCAGGTGGTCAAACTACATGACTTAAAAGAGGTCTTCACTACATTTTCCTCATTCCCCACCACATCCATAATCAAAGAACAAATTAGAAACTGTATTTTAGAATGAGACTAGGCTTCATGAAGTAGCATTCTGTCTTTATCTTTAAAATACTGACTCAACTCTACATGAATTCTGTAACAAAACACAAACCACAACCCATACGGTTTACGTGGTTTAACTGCAAGGTTTACTAGTTACAAGAAAAAAACCGCTAAGGGAGTGGGAGAAAGTTAAACACCAGTACTTTTCTGAAAAGAATCATGGAATCACAGAATGGTTTGGGTTGGAAGGGACCTTAAAGACCATCCAGTTCCAACTCCCCTGCCATAGGCAGGGACACCCTCCACTAGGCCAGGTTGCTCAGAGCCTCATCCAGCCTGGCCCAGAACACTTCCAGGGATGGGGCATCTTAGTTAAGAACGACTCCTGAGGGTTTCTGGAAATTCTGTGCACACATTTGGTGCAAGGTACCGAACGCACAAAAAGAGAAGTCCTCTTTGGAACATTTTACCCATCAGTGTAGCACAAAAAGCTCTATACACCTTTTTGCCTCAGCTACGATCAGAGTAGATTTTCTGTAGAAAGTAAAAGTACATTTTGTCTTTAAGCTTCACAGTAAGACAGCGAAACGAGGAACTGTGCGCTTCAGAAAATGGTCGGTCCATCGTGGAGTCCTAGTTACACATAGGGCTTTTCCATGCTGAAGAACAAATGAAAAGCCCAAAACTAAACCAGAAGTAGTCTAGCGTCACTGATTACCCTACTTAGAGATAGCATGGTTTCTTAATCTCCTTTATACCTTAGTGAGCCTTGTACGTGGGAAGGCGGATGTAGAGACAGCTGATAGATTTAAAAGCCAAAGACTATTTCACTCCATGGAGTGACCAGAACCCATCACACATCTTTACAAATCAGCCAGCTGTTCAAACAACTAAACTAAATCCTGTTGCTAGGAGAAGAGCACCAGGCAGTGAAGACTCGAACAAACATTATGTTCCAAAACAAACCTTAATTCATCCTCACAACAGCAAGCAGATAAGAATCTGGTAGTCTAAATGAATACCAACAGCAAAGACAAATTATGGGATCTGCAAACAACTCTGTGCAAGAACTCAACTAATAAAGCACAAAGGTGTTTCTACATCAAAATCAATTAATAGAATATAGGCCAATACTCGTATGAAAAGAGAATTGTTTAAAGTCACAGAAAGCGCTGCAACCTTGGGCTATTGTACTGCTTGTAGAGCCTATACAATATCAGAAATTACCTGGCAAGGAAACTACATTCCATCGTGCTGAATCAAACGTGGACGAGCTAAATTTTACAAGCTTAGTTTGACCTCACATTCCCCAACTGTAAAAGAAGTTACCAGGGAGTGGTGACCCTTCCTAAGCCAGTTAGTGCCAGGATCAAGCAGGACAATGCACTGTGTATCTATTCAAGCTTACTCTTAGAAAACCGGGCCCCTAAACTATAAATCAAGTAAAGGCTTTTTAAATTTAACAGAATTACACAAGTCTTCAGATATTTGCTTCGCTGCGCAATTAATCCCGCAGTTCTCTACAAGTACCAATTAAACCCCAAAACCAAAAATAAAGCTATTTTGGCACATAAGAGCAAACATAATTTTTAGGCTATAAAATCATCTGATAAACCGGGACATCCAAGCAGCCATCCCATTACACAATTATAGCTTGATTCCATTTTAAATGAAGGCAATCAAAGAACTGCCCCCCTTTAGAAAAATGTTACAGACCCTTCAGACAGTGAATAGTAGCCCTGTGCTCGCAGTTACTTTGATTTAACACTTCAAATATCTTTATCCATCTTAAAGGTCACTCAGCTTTGCAGCAAGCCTCTTGATTTCACCTGCCAAAATAGCTATTCACTGCACTGCTTATTCCTAATCACTGCTTGGTGCAAAGAGTTGAATATATCAAAAAGGTTGATGCAAATCATCCTCATAGAAATTTCTTCCTTCTCCAATTAACTAGCAGCACGGACCCCACTCTGGATTTTCACCTCAGCTGTGTAACCCAGCCATGGATTTCCCTGTAGCTCCTGCCTCATATTCACATTTTTCTTAAGATCCCAACAATCAAATCAGAAAAATGAACTGACTATATAGATGGATTTTTAAGCTCAAACTAAGTATGAAGTACAATTTTGCTTCAATATAACATGAGACTGGTGATGGATCAAAGGCACTGCAGCACCTCAGAGCAGAGAGAGTTTGAATTTAACTGAGATTTTTCAACAGCAACTACACCACAATTCCCGTGATGCTATAAAGTCGTAAGAGATTCTTCCTCAAGTTACATTGCTCACGCTAGACAGCAGAAAAATTTAACTCCATACTCTATCTCCAATCTAGGACTGAAAAAGCTGTTGCAGTAACAGAAAATTACTCAACCACAACTTCAGTATTCCCCACGACATTAAAGGTGGGGTTTAGGACCATAGCAACAGTTGTGCATCTCCTAGGCAGCTCCCCCCTCTGTAAAAATGACCCGGTAAAGAGGAACAGAATGCCCAGAACGCAAACCCTTAGCTGTGCCTTAGACCACATTCACACCGAGAACACACACTGCAGCTTCTGACGGGACAACTCGGCTCGTTTGCTACTGCAGACACCCTTGTATCAAGGGAATTCCCCTACCGATACCCACTAATCCTGCAGTATCTCTGAGTCTGCCAAAAGGGACTGCAGTCGAAACCCCTACCAAGGCCCCAAGGTAGTACACATGCTTTGTGGGTTTTTGCACGGTTTTCCTTCAAAGCAGTTAACCAAAATCTCACCTAAACACCTAAGTAGGCAATATAAAAATCTCATTGCTTCTCTCTTGGAGCAGCTGTGCAATTTTCATCTCCAGAGGAAGTAAATTTACTATTTCCAAATGCAGGCTCACATTCACCCCTACTGTACAGATGGCCCTGCTCAGTTATAAATCTGATTACAGAACCTAGGCTGCAGGGTCTTTGTTCTCTGCCACAACGTACACAGAGTGCACCGAAATCCGGCTTTGGCTTGTAGAGCCGACCGGTCTTTGTTCTGTTCGAAGACGTGCACAAGTTTCTTCTTGAGGAACCAGAGTCTACAAAGTAAAGTTTGCTGTCATCTGCACATAAGGTACTGGAGAAATCTGCGTTTTCAACGTTAACTATTTTTTAAGACTGCAATAAAAACAATGGTCTGTTTTTTCCTTTCAGTAAGTGCACCCTTAAAAGAAAACATTAACAAAACTTAAAAGCTCAATATGTACTTTCAATTTCTAAACACAGTGAATTAAAGCTTCATATCTGAAAGGAACTACGTACAGATACCCTACCTGACGGCTGCCGTGACCAAAGGGGGTACTGGACAAATTGGTGGTAACACTGTGTAGGATAATTTCACCACTCAAAGATCCAGAAGCGACGTAGCAACCATTCCAATTATATGCAACACACGTGACTTCATCTTTATGATCCTGGGGAGGGGAAGAAGGTTAGAGGGACACGGTTAAAGACATTCAGGATAACCACAGTCCTTCCTAAACTGTGTTTCTGCAGAAAAACTTCAGCTTGATGGGTTTTTCCTGACCATCTGTAACATTTACAAGAATTACTTAAGGCTTATTATGGAATATCCCAGAAAACAGCTGCAGAACATACTGAAGATCAGCCATTGCATTTTAACCACTGTCTAATTGTTTTCAGAAGATTGTTTTAATTAATTAGTAAAACTGACACTGTAATTATATACAACATTTTAATAAGACAACCATAGAGAAGGTGTCATTAATGTTACTTTAAAACTGAAGTCTTCCAGAAACCAGTGATATTTGGATACACTTTCTGTTCATCTGGCGCAGTACTGCCAACTTCCCCTGCTGTCACTTTTAGTATATAAATACACGTGTATTCACCAAATAGCTTGTCAGTAGAGTCACTTGCAATGGTGATATTGTGATTACTGAATATATACGGGAAGACAATGAAGTACTTCTCCTCCAAAAAGGAGAAGAAGATATTTAAACCATTGTATTAGCTACCTAGTAATTTTGTTTCCAACTTTAACTTCACAAGTCGAAGAAGAAACGCATCAATCAGAGCTGAAGTTCTGTAGCCTCTTTAACAGTGGCCCTAAGTGAGGGGAAATCACCTCCTGAAGGCATCGTGGAAACACACCAGAGACCACCCGAAGGTTTGTGTGTGTTGTAACAAGGTTTTAGAGAATTCACCTTGGATTGGTTAGAAGACGACAACCATGTCCCACTTTTGCAGAACATCACTTCTGCTACGGCAGCCTCTAAACACAAAAGTGTTTTCTTGCTTGATGTATCAGAAACAGCAATTATGTGAAATGCTGCCCCTGGAAAAAATCCCTTCAAAGAACAGCAGTACAAATGCACAAGATCAGAAGCCTACTCTGACTCTGCAAACAAACATTATTATAGAACTGGACTCCAGGCATCAAGTTAAGTACGCTTGTTAAATGAAATTTGCTATTTACAGCACACAGGGAACACAAACTCAAACAAGAGAGATGTGTGTGCCAGCCCCTTCCTGTGAACTTCATCCCACAGATGCACGACTCCGAGAAAGTATATTTTTTACAGTCGGAAGCCATGAAAGCTGCAGTTCTTCCTCAGCCAACCTTACCTTGAGGCTCCGGTAAAGCTTTCTAGATTTCAGATCCCAGATATTAACGGTGTTATCAAGGCCTCCACTCACAATATGTGAAGAACTAGAATTCAAGCTCACACACGTTTGTTTTGCCTGATGGAGAAGGGGGAAAAAAAGTACGTTAAAGATAATTAAGGGATTTATTCAAATCTACTTGAAAATATATTGACGTGGTTCTCATCTTCATTAACACAGCCCCACTGACGGAAGGAACTGTTGGCACACTACCGTCACTTCCCATCAAAAGGCATCTAAAAATCCAGTCCAGTTGGCACATATGTTTAATATACTTTCAGATTTAAATACATGAATTAATAAACTCTCAAACGCTTGCATTTTCCCATTCCCATTTCAAATTTTTTAGCCCTTTTCCTTCAATATGCGTTTTCCCTTTAAATTACAGCTCCCTGTATATAAAGTACCATCACAGACTCCTATTCAGGTACTGAGTTTTAAAAAGAAAATGTTAATTTTTTTCCTAAGCTCCTTAAAAAGAAAAATCAAAAAGTGGTCGAAGTCGTGTACTTGCCATTCCCTAAACATTACAAAGAATATTATAGCAGCAAGCCTTACGATTCGGTAAAGCGACTCTTTTTAAAATAATCACTGAGGTACCAGCGCTTGAAATAAATGTCAATCCTAATGACAGACCTACACCGAGGACAAATTATTATTCAGTTCTATCATGTTGAAAATTCACTTTTAAGTTCCTGAGATTTGAATTAAGAAAAAAACAAGTCCATCTGATTATTGACATGGTAAAATTGGAAACGATGGCATTAGTTACAGACCGCATTCAGTGCATCTCCAGGACAAACACTCCACCGCTTTCAGCAACCTAAAAGCCCAGTTTCAACACCTTTTCAGAATATTTCCGCTCCCAATTAGCATTACAACAGCTAGCCAAGGAGAATAATTAGAATGGTTTAAAACACCAACAAGTCATTCAAGTAATTGTGTCACCAGGCTCTTGTAACATTAAGCCCAGCTTTCCGAAGAGTTTACAGCGCCCTGCTTCCATTTAACACAAGCTCCCCTATTCCCAGAGGCTCGCGCGTGCACACTCCAAGATCGGCCCTTTCAGAGACCCCTGTGGTTTTCAGCGTGCAGTTCACGGGAACGCACAGCACTGACAGTTCAAGCTGGAAAGCGAAGTTCAAACTCGAGCTCTGCCCGTCGCCTGCCCATTAGATCAAGTCTGATCCACTGGCTGTCCCGGCTGTCCCCCCGAGGCTCTGCAGGGAAACCCCCCTGGTAGGAAGCCACCAGCATCAGGTGCCAGCATAACCACATTTGTCCTGTTTCACCGACAGAACCACTTCAGAAGCACTATTCCCCCCACTCCTTACATATATTTGACTATATAGCAGGAAATGTCCATACACATGTCATCACTCGAACAACAGTAAAATTAAATTGATCTTTATATGCAGAACAGATGTGATAGAAAATACGTAAGGTGGAGTGGGGGGAAAACCATGGAACAGCATCAGTCATACTTACTCCTTCAGCTATTTCGAAGAGCAGAACAGGTTTGCTTTTACAGCTTGAAACAACTATTTTATCACCCGCAGCAGAAGCGGTGGCCAGGTACCTGTCTTAGTCACAAGTTATGGACCACAATTGCATTATATTGGTGATGAATAAAGGCAACAGTAAGTTTCCCTTAGTGAACAGAAGACAGATTGGTTAAACAGTCCAAAGTGCTATACCTTGAAGGGAACCTAGAAATAGAAACAGATTGTGTAGCTGGTGCAAGCGCTCCCCAGCACCAGCTGAAAAGACACCTTATCAGTACTTTTCTCGGGGTAAGCCCAGAAACCCAGCCTTCTTCAGTGGCCGGTATGAAGCTAACCCTCCCCTCACTAAAACCAGCAGAGCTTGTTAATTTGTTTCCCTCTGTACTGAGGGAAGAAAAACAAAAACCCAAAAAGCATCTCATGACACCCAGTAGCTCACAGCAGTAAGAAACACCTCCAGTGTAGAACTCTACAGCAGGGACACTGCCTCTACATCCCCACCAAACTAAAGGAGCAATCGCTCTGATCCGTGTCCTGTAAGCCTTCAGGCCAATGCCCACTGTGATTTTATATTTGCTTATTTAAGAACACAGGTTAATTGGCTGGATTTAACACCAAAGAACTGGCAGGTAGGTTAGTGCTTGCTATTTCTTTCATTGTTTTAAGGCAACATTTTAGCTTACAGAATCACACAGAACCAAAGCCAGTGATTTACCCCAACGCGCTAACAAACATTCAAAAGCGTAAAGATACTCCATTGTGTCAGTTTTGGGGGACGAAGAGGAGACTGGGCAGAAGAAAGCACGACAAGACAGACTGCCTACAGCTGAAGTTTACTAAACACCACCTGTGTGGATCTATAAAAACACATTATATCTGCGCTTCAATTTCTCTGCAAGCTCCACAGATAAAACATTCATTTGTGCTCTGATGGTTTCACCTTTTTTCTCATATATCCACTTATTTGCAGACTTAAGAGGACAGACACCTTCAGAACTTGCAGGAATTAACTGTTACGTGTCAGCTTCCTGTCCTTCTTTTACATCCAGATCAGCCACCACCACCTTTCCCGCGACAGCCACACAAGCTGTTCCCCTGACAGCGCGCTGTTTTCATGGCATCTCTCACACTTTGACTTTCTCGTCTCAACCTAACAGCTGGCACCTCACATCATTACCCTGAAAGAGGCCTGCAAGACAGAGGTGAAACGTCCAAATGGGCCAGATCCGTTTCCATGCATAAATCACCACCATCCTACGGATGTTTTCCTATACATCCAACACACTGTGCTTGCGCTGTAAATGCTACAGACAGCACAAAGAAAAGCAGTGCCTAAAGGGGTAAGTGCATTCTATTGAAGACAAAGCACACTTCTATCAGAAGCAGTGAGCTGTTCAAGAGGAAAACAAGAAAGTCTCCGATTCCAATTTTCCCCTCTACCCTACGTAAGGAATTTGCTACACTAGCCATTGCTTTGTCCAGCCCTGTCAGTAAATTCAGCGCTGCCTTCAAAGTGAGTGTTGTCTTAACTGCTGAGGAAAGAAATGCATGATCTTTACAGCCGGTAGGCACTTCAAACACATCATCATCATTAAAAAAGTGTTAGCCTCCTAAAGGCAGAGAAACTTCTTCAGAAGCATTTACCAGTGTGAGTTTATTTTGTAAATCACTTCCATGCAGAGAACCACAAAATTTTCTTCGCAATACGTACAAATTTTTTATGCAAGACTTCAAAACTGCATCAGACCTGTGATTTAGACACACTTCAACAGAGGGAATTCACTGAAATGTTGCAAAACACCCACAAAATTATGCCTGAAACTGTAAAGGATACTATTGCTGGCCCAACACAGTGAGCTGACCGGATGTTGGGGGGTGTGTGGGTTGAACTGATCCACCACAGTCAGAGAGGCGGAATCCCATATTTTAACGTCATCTCCTGATGAAGCAAAACGTACGCTTTCTTGCATGGCTGCACCTGGTTTTGCAAAACAATTAATTAAAAAAATGAAAATACATGTATATAAAACCAGACAGCAGGTGACGGGTCAAGAAGAATTTTATCTATGTCGCTTAACACCGCTTCCTTGAGAACGGGGACATTTATTCCGTTACGCCATTAGCACCGTTGCGCCGAATGTACCACTGGAAGCAGCAGGCGATCGACCCGTTCTTTCGTTACTTCAGCTCTGGCAGGAGACGTGCGCTCCCCTTCCCGCAAAGGAAAAGCCGTCCCCTCTGTGGTATCGAGAGGCTAACCCGATGCTTGCATCCCCACGGAGTTTACAGCGGCCTAACGCGAAGCCGCGAGCACTTCAAGGGCTCGTTTCCCACCAGCAGATGGGGATACACAGGCTGGAATCAAACCGAGTGGTGCAGGGAAAGGCTGGAAGTTGGGACCGGCGAGGCTCCTCTCGCCGCCCTACACGAGACGTCCGAGAATCCTCTGAACTAAGCCCTTGAGTACAACACGTCACTTTTCAACGCAGCTTACCCCCCGTTAACAGCCAGCAAGACCGCCCCCGCTGCACCACTAACTGTTCTGGCCCACAGGGTTTGAAGCGTTAAAGCGAGACTGTTGCAGGTCTGTGAAGTTTATTCTCAGCTTTTTACTGTGGGCAATTTCAAACGAGCAAACCCGAGGGCCCGGAAGGCCAAGCCTTCCCTCCGAACCCCGCTGCCAGCAGTTTCCGGGGCCCCCCGCACGGCCTGAGGGCACGCACTCTCCCTGCCCAGAGGGCTGGAGCGAGGGGCCTAACACCGACTAGGTCAGCCGGGAAACTCCCGCTCCAGAACCGCCTCCGTGGGCCCGCCGACCTGCTCCCCGCTCCCCCTCCCGACTCGCACGGGGCTTCCCTCCCCGCTCCGCACCTTCCGCCGTGCGACGAGCCGCTACGCGCACCCACGGCGGAGGCGGCGCCGCCCAGCCCCAGCGCCCTCCCGCCACGGCGGGGCCCCTCTGCGGGCCGCCACCGCGTTCGGCGCTCTCCCCGCGGCGCGTCCAGACGCTCACCTCCCGCACCTGGTAGGGCGGGCCCCGGGCCGAGACCCCGACCCCGACCCCTTCCCCGCCCGGCCCGGCCCGGCCTGGCCCAGCGCCTCCGCAGGGATCGGGCCCGGCACCCGGCGCCGGCCGCCCCGATTGGCTCCCGCCCTCCTGCTCTCAGTCCTCTACGGGGTCCGGCCACAAGCCCGGCCAATGAGCGCCGCCCTCCCGCGCGCGTGCCCGCCCTCCCGGGCCGACTTCCCGCGCCGCATCCCACTTGGCAGCCCGTCCCAACGGCCCCCGCGCCCCGCCGGCGGCTACGGTGGCCCGGAAGGGGGGCCGGGGGCACCGACCCCGGCTCGGGTGGTTCCCTGCGGCGAGAGGCACAGCCCGGCGCCGAATGGCACCCGGGGAACCGCCGCCCTGCGGCCGGGGCACCCGCCTGAGGCCTGCCCCGAGCCCGGGGGGGCCCGTAGTGCCGGGCCGTGGCGGGGGCGCGTCCGGTCGGAGGAGCGGCCCGGGCGGGGCCGGTGGGGAGAGGGACGGGTCGGTGACCGGCGCGGAGCCGCGCCGCGGGAGCAGGCGGGGCAGGCCGGGGGCAGCGACCCCTGCGCCCCGGCTGAGGGCCAGCGGCTCGGCCCCTGCCGCGCCTCAGTCGCGCACGGGGAGCGGGGGCTGTTCGCAGCGCAGAGCACCCGGCCCCGCCCGCCCGGCCCCTGCTCTTCACCGGGACGTGTGGGTGGCAGCCCGTAGCAAGGGGCGGTAGCAGATGCCCAGCGAAGGAAGCTCCGAGCCTGCCCGGGCGGATCTTCGTTGGTCACGGCCCACCCAGCCGGACCCCATCGCACGCTGACCTCGCCCCTGGCCCTCAGGCCCTCTGAACTGCCCCGCTCACGTGCCTTTGGCGCTGGAGTTCTGCTTTTCCAAGTTCGCTCCAGCTCGAGTCGGCCTAAGTCAGCCCAGAACGAGGAGGGAAGCCCGCGGCACTGTTACACAAAACGTCGTTGCTCTTTCCTTGCAGCGACGAGGGTCATGGCTTCATTGCATCTGCTCATCCCCGTGAACAAGCCGTTAGCCGTACCCCGTCCTCCCCGATACCTGCGCCTTAGGGGACCTGCGGCATTCCTGCAGTCCTTCTACCCCCGCGCCACTTCGTTGTCCTAATTTGCTTTTAAACCAACCGTGTTCCGCTTCCAAGGCCAGGACTTGATACTCTGTTCTGTGCCTCTTCAATACGCTGAATGGAAAGCTTTTCCTTCCCCGTGTCGATATCTCCGGCTTTTGCCTTTACCCCCTCGCTGCGGGGCGTAACTGTGTTTACAGACGGGTGGGTGAGCACCTGCCTTCCAGACTTCCACTGGGTTTAAGTAAACCTGAGCAACATTTTTTGCTTCGTTCTGCGACACCTCCTCAGTTAAATCAGCTTGTCCTGCTGCTAGGACCTTTGCTGGCATTTTTGATACCAGCGACTGTGCTGTGTTTCTTCTTTTATCTGTAAGAAAACCACTGGGACATCCTGGTGTATCATCCTTGCGGGAGGGACCGCACCAAGAAGCCCAGTTCTCAAAGCGGGGCGGTTCTGTCGCTGAGAAGGGCGAGGGCCGCCTGTGCAAGGCAGGGCTTTCCGAGCCATTGTGCGAGGCTGTAAAAGGGACCCTGGGAAGGCTGCCTCGTGCCTCAGACAGACAGGTCTGGTTTGGAGGGTCATGCCTTGCAGGTGGAAGGGAGATGCTCTCCACGGAGCTTTCCAGATGAGGAGAAACAGCCCGTCTTTGGGAATCACAGCTGAATATACAGCATGTGACCAGTGCTTTCATTCAGGCCTCCACCAGGAGCTTCCAAGTGCAGGATGCTTTCCTGTCATCAGGCTTTCTGCCTGGAGGCTCAGGATGCAGCAGAGCAGTACAGGGGTGGGATGAGATGCGGCACATCCCTGGTGCGACAGACGAGTCACCGTCAGTTGAAGACTCACGGACAAAAACATTTGTTAGGGGAACAAAGAACTAAACCCAGCCCCCCGCATGTACTGGATTTAGATGCAAGATGGAACTGTGAACCCGTGAGAACGAGCAAGGTGTAAAAGTGCATTAAACATAAAACCAACCCAAATGGATCCTAGAGTGAGGGGGGCGAAAACATCAACATCCTGCTCTTCCAGGCCCGTGACTCCAGGCGTGACTTGCCCGAACAGCCCCTCACACGCACACCAGCGTGAAACCACTGACCTCCGGGCCCAGGGGAGCAGTGGAAGTGCGAGCGTTACACAGGTGATGAGGGGTAAAAATCCAACAGTTTCTAGAATAATTTTAACTATCGTTATTACTTGAACTTTTCCTGCACAGCAGCATTCTTTCTTTGCCCACAATAATTAGACCTGGATTAATAACAATTCTTAGATTAGGCTAGGATTTTACACTGAAGATAAATGTTTGCCTTTAAACACAAGCCATGTATCCCCTCCGCCCATAAACAAGGTTCTCAGTGTAACAGCCGTGGCACTAAGTTCTGAAGGATGGGCCGCAGAGGTACTGGGCGGTAAAACCAGTCGGGAAGCTGGGAAAAGAAACCAACCCGAATTCCTTCACAGCTATAACTGTCCTTTAAAGCAGGTTTGAAACGGCTGGTGTTATTCCACTTAGTAGTGGACTCGTAAGAACGTAGCAGAGCTAATTAATACACTACACGTTGTATGATAATGAAGTGCATGCGGTAATTTTATAGCATAAACAGAACCTTGGTTTTTACCTCTAGCTGTGCTGTATTCTAGGTACGCCATGCCGGTATCCGTGGGGGGTGAAGCAAGGTGGGAAGCACCAAGCACAGACCTCATTCTGCCGCAGGTTGCAGAGCAGCCATGAGCCGTCGCAGTTCCCAACACTGGAAAACCCACAGCAGAGGATCCTGTGCCAACCCCCGCCCCAGGCCGTGGCGAGGAGAACACAGGGCTGCCTAGAAGCAGGGAGTTTTGCCTAGGACGTTGTTCTTTTTTGGTTGCTGCTGAAATGGGCTTTTCAGTGCTGGATGTCTGGCCGGGAGAGGCTGGCTCCACCAGCCCTGAAGGTGCACTGAGCTTCCACAGAGCTGTCCTGAGAACAGCCCGCACAGGCTACAGAGCCGGATCCATCACCATGTGGTGATTTCTTATGTAGCACGTTCTGGTTTTCCACTGCGTGACACAGATTGTTGGTGTAATTCGCTTCAACACGTACTTTTTTTTCTTTCCACATTAACTAGAATCCTAAATCATGCTGACATGGGAGACAAATGAGAATAATTCTAATTATCTCTGGGGTTTCAAAGTGGAAAATTAGATTGCGGTGGTAAATATTTTACTTCAGCACTTGCCTCTGGACCCTTTCACCCACTCCATTTTAAAGATTAACCTATGTTTCATATTTTCACTTCTCTCGTTTGATGATGTACTCAGAGCCTTTAACCCAAAGAAAATCTTTGGCAAACATCAATGGAATTCTTTGCTGGCTTCATTAGTTCAGCACATTAGACTGTAATTCCAACAATTAATACTAGTTCCACCACTGTTCTTTTCAAAAATCTTTCTTCTTGGGTTTCACTGAAAATTGATTTGGAAACAAATGACTAACCCGTTTACGTTGTGTCTCAGTCGAACGGTAACTTGAATTCCCAGCCTCTCTCATTCAAGGATCCGAAAATATTTTCCAAATGTTGATGCAGAAAACTTCAAATCCCTCACTGATGAGGGGATTACTGTTATCTTCTGACAAAGAAACTGAGGCACAGTGCAGCTAATTACTACGATTGTTTTGTTAGGTTGATGTCATCCAAAAACTGGGTAAAAAATGAGCGTGAGTCAGAGCCGCAGTGGAATTTAGAAACCAGTCACATACAAGTGAATAAATCTGTGTGAAATTACTAATTTCCACATCATAAAATTAATTTAACCAGAAATAATTTCAGGCTGCTGTATTTGTAGGCATGAGACAAATCCTGTGACTGCCTTGAATATACAACTCTTCATCAAGGCAGCAATACGACTTAAAACTACACTGAAACAGTATTTGAAAAATGCAGTATTCTAAACCCCATTCCGACCTGTCAGTGTTAAGCTCCCTGTTCAATTTCAATTTGAGCCCTGGCACATTCTTGATGATACAGTTATTAATTACAGGACCAGAAGCTGGTTTTGTCCGCAAGACGCTGACTTCATTCAGTTCACAGAACAGACAGTACCAAAGGAATTTTAAAAACCCGCAAACTCTTTTTACTTCTTTAGTTCCCTGTAGGATCCTTCTTGTCCCTCATCCAGGGGATGCACTGAAGATTAAATGTCATTAATTTCGGAGTCCTTTCAATCTGACCCCGCAGTGCTCGCTCTCTTCCCTTGCCCCATCCCACAACTTACCAGATAGGGGAACACTGTCCATCACTTTCACAGCTGTGGGACGGAGAAATATTTCAGTTAAGATCTGGGAAGAATTGGTAAACATGCCAGGGGTTCAAGGCTGTCGGGGTGCTAAGCAGCCCTTCGGCGGCGTTGTACAGGCCACAGCACGGCGCAGACCTCCTGGCAGTAGGAGGGCCCTGCCTTACACTTCAGGCTGTGCAATCGAAGAAGGTTCCCTTCCCCTCTTCCTTTTTAGCTTTGGAGACAGTGACATAGCCAAGTATTCTACGGAAATTTAATTGAGCATGGTGCTGACACAAATGTATTCCAGTCTCACGGAAAGCTTCAGTCTGCATTCAATGGCAAGGAAAAACCCACCAAACTGCTATAATACATTTAAAAAAAAAAAAAAAGGCAATTTACTTTGCAATTAGCATTATACTTTTTTTCTGTGCAATTACTGGAGACGTTTAGATATGAGCTTCTTTCCTCACAAGCAGATTTTAACTACAGAGTTTAATTATGTGCTAAAAGAAAAATGTTTTCTCCGATGTTTTCTTCTGAAACCTGCACTGAATATTTAATCCTGTGTTTATGAGAGTAAAATCTGCTGCTATGGATACAGTGAGGTCAACGTTTCAACATTACTCTTTTCCTGTGCTGTGTTAAAGGAGATGATAGGATACTCTTTTTGTTGCAATAAAAATCTCTTAGAAAGTGTAATGTGTTTTAAATGCATGTGTACAGCCTTTTATTTAATATTTCTCTTTCAAGTATAGGAATTATCACAAGGTCCGGGCTGGTAGCACCGAAGAAACACCTCGTCTGTAATAGAACTTTACTCCCGTTTTCACCTGATGCTACAGAATGTTCTCCAAATATTAATTAAGCTGCACAGAAATCTTAGGATAATCCTCAAGGTGCCCCTAAAAAGAGCGGTTTCATACTTTTTACAGAGTGCAAGGAAAGACTGAATAGCTTTTCCAAAAAAAGCTGCAATTTTCTCCTTGTTCCTTATAAAAGAAAAATGAGTCACGTCAATTTTTATCTTTCATGCTTTCCGAAGAACTGCAGAACAATAAATTCTTTTAATTGAAAGAATAACGCTAAGGAGTATCTCCTCCAAACTGGCTGTTAGGCAGTTGAGTTAAATAACCATTCTAACTCCGTTTTAAAATACCTTCCCTATCAATTACTTTTTCCTTTCTTTTTATCGCTGTATCATAATCCTCCTAATTTTCCTACAACCTGCAGCATTCCGGAAAAGGCTGCACACAATGAAAAATAGCACAACTTTTAAAAAGCTACACATAACACAAACATATCCAGCCTGCTTTCTCCTGTAGGAATAAAACTCAGCCCATTTCTTCCCGTTACTGATCACATTTAAGATACTCATCGTGCTGAATCTTTTGCCTCTCGCTTTCCCCCTCTCCATAAAAAAAGACTTCACTCAACCAGGTGACATCTGTCTGAAAAGCACAAGTCAAGGTAAATCTGCAATTTCCAAATAGCTCAAACTATTTTATCATTTTATCACTGGCTACAGCAGAGGGAGAGCCTGACGGAAGCGAAAGGGGCTGCTTCTCAACCCAACAGTTTATTCCCCACAGAAACGGAGCCCAGGAGGGGTAGCTTTTAGTGCTGAATTTGCAAGGCTGCACAGAAGCCCAGGTAGCGACGGGGCAAGTCTCACAGGGCTCCTGCTCACACAGGCTGGGGTTTGCGCTGTTGGCTGCTAACAGACTGCTGTAGCTAGCGAAGTGCCTGGCCTTGTGATGTGGGCAAAACCAAAGGGCCAGGAACTCTCAGTCCCGAATCTTACTGCACCCTCCTGGGCGGCCTTGTTCAGCTCACTCACTTCTTCATCTCAAATCCCCCGTCTCTAAAGCTGGAAAAACGTATTTCCTCAGGCGGCAGCTGGCGGGACTCGTCAGGGTTCCTGCAACGCTTCAAAATAATATTTAGAACATCGACAACATAAATAGAGGTTTTAGCAAAACCTCGATCGCATTTTAGGATGATGTCCAAAAATGTTCTATATAGTACTCGTTTATTTTTTAAACTGGCTTTTTTTTTTGTCAGACAGATGCTGTAGAAGTCTGGAGACATCTGAACAACCATTTCTACCCCCAACAGCAGCCTGTGGTGTGTTTTTCTTTAACAAAAGATGGAAAAGCCTGAAACGCTAGTGTCCAAATAGAGTGTAAAGAACAAACTGAGTGATGATTTTAGGCCAACAAAAGAAGTCTCAGCCTTAAAGATAAAACCAACTTTTGATAACTGCAAAAGCAATTAAAAAAATTGCTGCTGAGAATAAAACTTCAGGGAAAAAGCAGCATGCGTTAGCGGATGCTAGAAGGTTACAAGCCCATCCACAGCTTTTCTAAACAATAAGGAATTATTGAAAAGCTAGAAAACCCCCAACAAACTCACTTTATTATAGATGATTGAATAAATCACATTTTTAATCCTCTTATTACGAACCCACTTCTAATACATTTAATTTCTAAAAATGTATTTTAATTCTGAAAACTATTATTTTTTAAATAATTAGAAATAAGCTAAAAACGATAATTATAAAACACATTAGGAGCCAAATCCTAGTGTGATTAATGAGGTTATTTCATTAACACCAGAACTTAAGTCTAAACCTATAGCACTCAGCAACTGATTCAGTTATTGCAAAAACAGAATTCAGCGAAACAGAGAAATGATCCAGTTGAAAAGACTTTCTTCAGATATTGTACATCCGCTGGCAGGATCAAACATATCTTCCAAACTTGCTATTGACTGCAAAGTAACATCAAATGGGATCTGAAAAAAAAAAACAAACCAGGAAAAAAAACCCCAAATACATAACTTAGTGAAATTTATAGGTACCAAAAAGTACATACATACAAATAAAGTTAAATTAAAGCCAGATTTCTGACCTACAACCAATGAGTAAGCCAGAAATACTCATTGCCTCAAATTCCATTTGTGGTTAATGACGTCCCTTGCAGGAAACTAGTAAAGCAGGACTAAGGAGAGGAAATTCCTGTGAATGGTCTTGCTCACAGATTGTATCCTGATCATCTGTATGCAAAATAAAGACAAGTGCAGCAAGAACGGTAAGTGATTTGGAAGGCTTTTCCCAGGATGAGAAGCTGAAAGAATTGAGCTAACTATAAAGGGTGAGACAGTATGTCATTGGACATGGAGAAATATTTCACTGATTTAGATACCAAGAAAAAATAACTAAAGGAAGAAAAGTTTGGAACAGGCTATCTAGAAAAGTTAATTTTTAACGCAATTATTTTATTTATAAATTGACTTTTAAGATTGGAACTCCCAAACACTATCTTATCTCCCTCGAAAAGGTAGTTATTCATTAAATAAGTTTAAAAATAAGCCAGCTGATCAATTTTTATTCTTAAAAAATGAAGTCACATAATTTTAAATTTATAATTCAACAAAAAAGCACTTTTTCCATTTAGAAATATAAATCAGTGCAGAATCAAAAGCACCGTAAGACACACGAACAGAAAAAAGACAATCAAAGCAGAGAAGCTGGAAACCTGATGGGAGCTGAAGTGTGACAGCTCAGAGCACGAGAAAACAAATACCACAAATTAGCACTGACCTCATCCAATTTATCCCCAAGAAGACAAGCAACAAAGAAGTGTGTGGTGGGGAAAAATCATGTAAAACTCCACGTAAGTAATGTACCTGCTGCCTTCTCCTGCATGCTTGAAAACAACGGGCACGTACTACCCTATGGTGTACGTCACCCCGCTCTGAGCCTTCCCCCTGTAGCCAAGACGACCGGGTACTGCACACATCCAACTTCCGTTTGGAAATACCACCTAGAAATATGCTGTACATAATGAAGCGCCGAATGAACCCTCTACAACTTCTTTTGGCTTCAGAGAAGAATAAAGATACTCAGCATCTTGAAGGATGAGGCTTCACTTGCTCAACCCAATCTTCCCTATCTAATAGGATCTTAATTCAAAGTTCTCTGAAACTTTGTAAGGAACAGCCCCTTGTTCCACCTGTTGAAAGGTTCTAGCTCATTGTGGCATTTAGCCAGAACAAAGCAGAGCAGTTATCATCATGTTCGTACTGGCAGGACACCACTAAATCAGCTCCCTCGCTTTCACTTTAAACCCAAAATAAAATGAGGGCAAAATGAGGAGGGAATCATGAGATTTTAAAACCGACCCAGGAGGTCCATGTGATTCTAAGGAAGCTCGGCTGTACCTTTCCCTAGGTATCTGTCAAACCTCTCTACCATGGAAGATATTTCAGTGGGACTGTGAGAAGCATAGCTCTGCAGAATGAATGTCTGTGTATTTTGATGCATTGGTCAAGTCAGAGTGAGGGACAGAAGGTCTGGGAGTCATTTGGGAGAGATCTTCAGGACGGATAACAAGGGGTGGCAAGAACGGTGCAACGTGGATAAAGGGAAGTAGATGTACCCCTGGGTACCAGGCAGCAGGATGCACTGCACAGCATGCCAGGTTCTTTCTTCTGTAATAGGCCTCTGCCCAGACGGTTCCCAGGTGGAACTCAGAATTATTTCTGGTAGCAGAGCTACCTGACTGGGAAAGACGACTGCAGTGGATGCCTCACCCATTCTCCTTCCACTGTGAACAATTACAGGCAAGAGAGTTGAGCATTAGCAGGGGGTTGATATGTTGATATTCTTCCCGGAGACGGTGGTGAGGCCCTGGAACAGGTTGCCCAAAGAAGCTGTGGATGCCCCATCCCTGGAAGTGTTCAAAGCCAGGCTGGATGAGGCTCTGAGCAACCTGGTCTAGTGGAGGGTGTCCCTGCCCATGGCAGGGGGGTTGGAACTAGATGGGCTTTAAGGTCCCTTCCCACCCAAACTGTTCCGTGATTCTGTGTTACAGTGGATTCCAAAATCTTCCTTGGAGTTCCTTGAGCCCTGGCAGCTGTGGTTCTCTCCGATGCCCCTAGGGTGGCCAAGAACACTGAACACTGCTGCTGCCCACTATGGGCCTGTTCCCATAGGCTCCTCTGGGTACTGACTGCAGCTGGGTAACACGATGAATACAACAGCACGGACAAAAGAAATGGCTTGCTCTCTCGAAGGACATGTTGTGGGCAAGGCAGAGAAAGCTAAAGAAAATAGAAGGAAAGCCTGGATGACTGTGAAAACACAGGGATGGAAGGAAATTGCATCTTGGAAATTCACTGGAGTCTGTGTAAACAATGATCTGAGAATGGTGGATAAAACAGATGAACCCGTTGTGAGTGAGAATCATTTTAGTACATTTTTGTACATATAAAAAGGTGACTCTAATGAGCAGTGAAGATATTCACACTTTGTAATCATGCACATTGGTATTTTATTTGTAAAGAACTAAAAATAAAGCCCCAACAGAAAGCCCAACAAATGTATGAGGAAAAAAAAATGGGAAGGTACTTAGTGGTATAATCCATGTTTCAGTTTAACGGAACAATTGTTTCACATTAGACAACAGACTTCTACTATTAATGAGAGCAGCATACCTCAGTTAATGGCAAGGACAGGGCTGGAACAACAGACAGCAGTGCTTTGACTTCAGATAAACACCTTTTAGCCATTTCCTAATGGTAGAAAACAAGAAAAAACTAATGCTCTGCTATCAGTCTTCTCTGATAAGCTAACAAACAGATGGCTTGGCTTTACAAAATTTTTCAGAACAATCAACTTCTAGGTTATTCTAGTTGAATGCACAGCCAAATAAACCTTAGCTGATGAATATAAATTTTCTGCAACACAATAGCCGTGTTTGCTGTACAAACACAAGTGCCCAAACCTTGCAGTTTCTACTGAGACAAAATTACCTCTGGCTCAGGTATTAAATCCAGGGAGCGAGCATACTTCTGCTATGTGTTTACTGAAGGCATTCTAAACAAACACTCTGACAAGGTGCTATTTATCCATGTATAATGCACGGCACGTTAATCTTATTAGTATTCTAAACACTGTTTTTCCAATTACTGACATATATTAATGAAAGTTTGAGCAAAATCCTTCAGGTAATCAGAAACACCCACTAAAGGACAGCTCTGTCCACCCTCCTGAAAACACCGTGATTGGCCAGAACGTCGTTTGATCTCCAAGCCGGTCAAAATACGGCTTCGTAATAACGGCACAGTGCACAGTTGTCCCTGTTTCACAGCAGCCATCAGGCAAAATGACAGCCTCTGCATCATTAATCATTTCACATAATAGGTATAAAGAGAACCCTGTCACATGATAAATGTCTCCCACTTTGAAAATAAACGTCTATTTTGCCTTGGCATTTATCAAGCAGCGGTTATGCTGTGGCAACATTCTATTCCAATGACATTATCTCAAACAGAGCACATGGAGCATTCTGAAACCACCTCTTTGGGGGGGGGTGTGGGGGGAGTTACTTGGTGGCAGCCCATATTCAGCCTTGCTAATAAGAAGAGGAAGGTGGCTTAGAGAAAATGAAAATATATTCACTGCCAGTTTTTGTCCTCTCTCAATAACGTTATTACAAGGTTCTTATTTCAGAAACCATCGCTGGCCATTTTGCATTGAAGATGCGTACCTGATTTTTTAAAAAGGACTTTTGGGTTGATCGCCATGCTAATTTAACACCATGCCAGGCGTTTTCAGCTGCAGATTACTATAAATTAGGCGTCAATTTTCAAATACATGTACCTGAAGATGTAGCCTTTATTTTCAAGTGGAAGGTTGAAGATGCCTGATTATTTTTGTAAAGTGACAAGCAATATATAAGGAAAAGAAAAAGTTAAATGTTAAATGAAAAGTGAAAATATTTCAACATTTTGTGAAAGGGGTGAGGGAAGTTTAATCTTTTATGTCTTCCTTCCAAGTTACCTGTCATTTATTTCCCCAAACAGACACCTTAAATACAAGACTGTCAGACAGATTTAGGAGCCGGACTGTTCTCACTTACTTCTGTTTTTCTGTCAAGATGCACTTTTGCAACATTCATTTTCGGGTTTTTTGAAGGAATTATTTTCAAAGTTTCACTTTGTTCAAGACAACTTGTAGGTTCTGAAGCTGAAGACAAGCTTTTAGAACTCGGCATCAACATTTCAACTTGCTGCTTCAGATCTGATAATTTATCCCGTAAAGAAATAATGCTGAAAGAAGAAAAGATTTTTCATTATCGCCGTTATAAAACAATTTTTGGGGTTTAGGTTATAATTAAACTGACCTAGCTTTTATTACATCTTCATTAGGTTCTACATTTTCTTTCATTTCAAGACCAATCTCTTAATTTTACAGAAAGAAATCTTCTATTAAAGAAAGTGGAAATGTGAAATCCATTAGCTTTTTGCATTAAAAGTGGTAAGAGGTATTTTAAGTATCTATCTCTAAGAAAAGATTTTCTTATCCAACCAGCACACGGTGGGCTGACAAGCTGGTGGCAGGGACCACAACTTGGCCCGTTATTCCTTCCCCTCCACCTGCTCAGCAGTTCCAAAAATTCAGATGAATGAGAAGGCAGAAGTAAAGAAAAATGCCATAGGATCTAAAATGAAGGGCTGAGTCCGGGGCTACAAGTAAAATAAACTGTTGCATGCTCAGAGTTGTAACATGGGATGCAGAAAGCAGCTGATCCAGTGAGAAAATGGGAATAACCGCTGGCACTGCTGCTTAGATTTGCTAGCGTTTTCTTACGTCGCTGTGCCAGTGTAATGTAATTAGCATGTGTTACTGAGCTCTTCAAGAATCAAAACTAAACTGCTAATGTACTCAGAAGGTTTACGTTTGGATGAGTTTAACACAGTGTACAACATCTTACCGTTTTTATAGTGAAAAATCTCTGAAAAGCAAAAGTGAATGCTTTTGATGACTTACAGCTCTTCAATATTTTGTACTTTATTTCCTCTCATCCTAAATGGTTGACTGATCTTTAATATGGCATGAAATAACAGGATAAAGTCAGTGATTATTTACCTAGCCAACGGAATCCACAAGTGGCCTGAAAACACAGACATTGAACTGAAAATCGTAACGTTGCTCATCTTGACGGGCTTTGTATTATAAGCATAAAGCAGCAAAACCTGTAAAAGAGAGAAGCTGTAATGCAGTGTGGTATAGTAGACCTGACCTGTTTCAGCAACACTAGGTTATAGTAAGCATCAAACGCAATGCGCTGATGGCGACTTAGATAACTGCCTTTCAAAAAAGGGGCGAGTGTGGCCTCATATGAGTTTGACTATATTCCATTTTCACAGGGGTTAAAGAAATTTAATTACAGATATGATTTATATAGGCTTGGCAATGAATTATACCCTATAGAGTCACCATCAAAATCCCAGTCTTGTCCTGATCCTGGTCAATCAATCCCACTCAAGCTCACGTCCAAAGTTCCAACTTCAGGTAAGCTGAACAGAGAGCTATTACTGTATTTCCAAAGGACCTATGTGATGAGTTAAATTTGCTCTATGGCCTTGTGCATGGCTGTCATCACACTAGGTTTAAATCCACGAAGTGCACATTAACTCACCAATCTAATAAAGCTGTGTCAATATAACAGCACAAGGAAATGAAATGGAACGTTCTCATCTTTCACTGAAATAATTTGCTATTATGATTGAAAATACGCTTCTTAGTGGTAGCTGGATATTTTGACTGTATGGAGAATGTCAAGACTACAGGAATCTTATATTAGTTCTTCTCACGAGTTCTCTCCGGATTTCTAATGAACTGTGAGGCCATGCTAAAGTAACCTGGAAAACTATATTGAGAAGTACGTTATTTGACTAACTTCACAGGGCTTCTGTGAGCTTACTAATGGAGATGTAAAGGGCCTAGTAGAAATTTTTACACTGAACTGCTATGCCAAAACTTTTGGAGATCATAGATTTCTACTGCAGTAGCCGAGATTTTACCTACATGCTCATCCTTCATGTTCAGTCTGATTTCTTAGGGAAATAAGGTTTACAAATTCCCATTTTCCCTGTATATTATGTATCTTTGATTTTCCAACAGCCTCCCGCCAAACAGTATTGTTTGAATGTATCTAACCAAACCGAAGAGAGTGGAGGTCTTAAAGCCATCAAGGACCTGCAACATGAATACAACATGGCCAGGAAGCTCTGTGTGGCCAACAAAGTATTGCTTTGGCCTGCCACCAGAAACCTGCCAGGGCGTTCTGTTTGACCCGCACAGCAGGTTTGCGGCACAGTAAACAGATAGCTCCCTCCTGTCCAGCTTGTCAGTCAGCGTATGTATGATTCAATTTAAAAGCCGATCGGTCACAACACAAATATTCATTGGGAATGAGACTTAATTTGTTCCAACACCTAAGAAACTGCTTTGGTGTCGTTATACCTTAGTCTCTGTATCATTTGGTGGCTTTGCCAGAGAAGGAAGGTACCACTGAATGTTAATTTCCGTATCTGAAGTATTTACTGCCCTACTGTCCACCTGACCGTCTGCTTCGGCGATGACAGAAACCGGAGAGGCTGCTCTCACATGTGACATCTTTGATGTAATTCCAGCAACTTCAAGAGACATCTGAAACACGGAAGAAAATTTTCAATTGTATTTTTTCTAGTGTAACATGCAAAATCTGTTAAAATTCAGTATCTGCAGAATCAGTATGCCTTTTACTCCTGCAGAAATATATGTTTATTAAGATAATTGGGTAATTTTAAAAGGTGTCCATTTTACCAAGTTAAGGCTTTTCAAAGTTTACATGACGAGACATTTCTAAAGGTAATGCAAAGGACCTCTGGGCTGACACAGAGACCCCCACAGTAACAGTGATTGTTACCTTTGACTTACCTTCCTTATGGCATTACAGTTTTTTGCTACAAGATATTATTTGACATGCTGACCATACAAAATTCAGTGCTGAAAAAGAAATTTTTTGGCTATACATATTGATAATTAAAATAGTAATGGAATGTTAGGCTAATTCTTTGTTTATGTTCGCCCGTTTGCTTTCTCATGAGCTGTACAGCTAAAAAAGGGTGATGCCTACTAAAAATTCAGTCACTTAATTTGTGAGGATTAGTCATATTTACTAAAATATATATGGAACATCAGCAGGGTATTCATTCATTAAATAGTTACTTTTTTGGCATCATTAACCAGGGAAGAAATGGAGGAATACTGTCAACAAACATTCATTCCTGAATAAAAGCTCTTTTTAAAATTGTAAAATATTTGATGTAAAGGTTGAACAGCACCGTACCATTTCTACTTTTTAAAGCGTTGTGCAGTTCTGCAAAGAACAGTGAAGGTCAAAACATGGCATTCTGGGGGAGGGCTGAAGCTATTGGAAAGGTTGTTAGTGTCTCCATCTTTGGTTCCAAAACACAAACACTGAAAACAGCTGCCTGGGGAGTTAGTTCTTTTTTAATTTTGAACACTTATTGCTGAAAAAAAAAAAAATGGAGACTTTTACCCACTTTATTTTCAGAAAATACAGCTCATGACCAATACGAGGCATTAAGTGCAGGTGAGCAGAAGAAGGACTGTTCAAAGTGACATAATCTTAATTCATAAAGCCAGTTCCCATCCCGACTCAAAATACAGCCGAAGGGAGATAAAGATGAAGTCACGCATGCTGAAGTCAGGTATTTGAGCATTTGGAGAAGCCTTCAGTAAGGCGTGGGACTATCAGCTGGGGGTGATCCACGCCACGTGGGCTCTGAACACTGAGGCAGTGCCAACAGTGGCCATAACCCATGGTAAGCCGTGAGGTGTGCGTGGAGCACCCACCTACTTCACACATCATCTGCATTAGGGATCTTTAGCTTGGCAGTGACACACCCACTATCCTGCTAGCATGGAGTGTGATCAAAAGTATGAAAACACACATATATGGAGGTGGCAACAGCCTAATTTATGCCATGTCCCTGAACCAGAGCTCTTAAAAGTCCATTTTACGATATATATTTCTTCCTAAATCATGTGGTATATTTTCTTTTTCACTGAACTGCATCCTTTGTTATTTACATCATACTGAATCATTTTGAGGAAGGATATTAGACCTGCTCTTGTCAAACCAGATGGTTGCTGAATCACATACATAAATATTTATCTATTCAACTTTCTCAACAGCCTGAAAGCAACAAACGGTCTTAGTTAAGTGTTTCCAGTCCTACATATTATCATGGAGTGGAATAAAAACCAAGCATGCAAAATGTCACAGGGCACGCAGTTTTAATTATAGCCTTCTTAATGTAATCTGGATTCTTTGTCCAGCAGAACTGAACAAAAACTTCAAGATTCAAAAACAGAATTGCAAAGGCACATGTAAGTGAAACAACCGTGTACATAAATATAATCCTTTCAAAAATTATATCTATTTGTACTGTTAAAAATCCCAGTATCAGATTATGGTAACATTTCAAAAATAGCCTTCTGAATAGGTAAAGATTGTAAAAATGTTGTGATGAAAATCAATGAAGCTTAGAATTAAAAAAAGTAAGAGCTTTATGCTTGTTAGCTGTCTACAACAGTGAAGCTAACACATGATTATGCAGCTTGTGCCTGTCACGAACATGACAGTGAGCTCTGAAGCTTATTATTCTAGGACAGTGTAATACTAATTATGTCAAAAAAGAGCAGACAGAGTAAAATAATTTTTGATATACGATGGCTGTTATAAATGTCACATACCATATATTTACAATTTATTCAGTGGCACAGTCAGCTCTTTGTTGGGAAATGAGTAATGATATGCTGTCCAACACTGCAGAAAGTTCACCAACTCTAGAAGAGCTACTTTCACAAAAGTATTTTAATTCCTTTTTATAAGATAACAAGTTCTCACTCCTCAAGGTTCCCCTGTCTCCATCTAATACTGAACATAATAGGCGAAAAATAAACCATAGAGAATAACCTGTCATTTTAATTTTTTAGTATTAGGATAATTATTAATGTGAAAAGTGGGACGGAGAAACTCTGAAGACAATTATTTTTACGTTGCCTCTTCAGAGACTTTTACCATTCAATTTTCAATACATATGCAATGGTCAACGTAGACTCCAGAATTTCAGTTCAAGATTTCTCTGAGTAATACCGTCTGAGCTGCCTACATCTGAAAGCTCAAACAGGCTGTTCACAAGCCAGAGGTCTGAAAGGACTGATTTTCTAGCCAGATGGTCATCAGTGAAAAAAACTGGCATACATGGCCTTCAATGAATTTAGAGAAAATATAAATTATATATTTTTTTTTAAATGTGATTTTATTATAGACCAAATCAACAGTATAGAGGCTTGTGCATACAAATTAAAAAGCGAACATCAGGACATTTCTGGTACGAAACATGGAGATCTGCAGGATTAAAAGCCTCACTCCTAGGGTCTAAATACACTGGGCATGGGACAGAGATTATTTTTGCAGGAATGAGTAACAGAAGGATATTTGCATTTGTTAACAATGTCCTTCACTGCTTGCACAGGATTTTGGTTTTGCACTGATCTTCTGCATAATGTCATTCTTTGATAGTGCTCTCGGAAATATCATCACTGGAACTAGCAAGGAGCTGAGCAAAACGCAACCATAACATATATTTTTGAAAGATCAGAAGAAAATACATACCTTTGAAGAATCAGCTGGCCTACCAAGTGGCAATTCAACATCATGTAGCTCTTCTGGGCAGTTCTCAAGACAACACATTGAATATTCAGGCAAATGCTTTTTAAGAAAGGAATGCATTTCTGCTATGCGTAGAACAATCCCTGTGTCAAAAACAGAACTAAGGTGTCCAGCTCTTGCGGAAAATGATCCAGGTCCTGAGCTGGGGGCAGCTTTGAAAAGAGATTTTTATTACTTCATCGTCTGCCATTAAAAAGTAAAGTTCCTACAGCTACTCAATATTTTGAAAATATATTAAAATACGTAAAGTGATTCAATATAAAATAAATGCATTTCCAAAAATTATATTGATTGTCCTTAAACATGACTACCTTACTGTCCTCACAGTTCTGTTTCATTTGGTGCTGCAAGTCTATAACTCAACCCTCTCTGAAATTATTCTTTTCAGACTAGCTGGGCTTCTCTCTAGGCAGCGCCTGCACGTACAACCTAGCTCGGTCCTCACCTATCAGGTCCTCACCGGTACATCCAGCAGCTGGCCATCAGATGTGGATGCACAGCATTAGGGCCCTGAAATGAATGGATCCTTACTGCGTTTGAAAGGTTCTATCTGTAACCGTCTTCTGTTTGCAGTGAAATAAACCAAGTACGTACATAACATCCGGGGGTTTAGTCAAAACACGTTCAGTAATGCTCAGCCTTCCCATTTACACTACACTCAGGTCTCACAAACAGGCCCCCAAGCTGAACAGATGTATTTCTGATGGGACTTAAGTCTGATATATCTAGAACTAAAAATAAATATAGACTATTAATTTCTTTAAATGCTTCACATATAGTAAGAGCAATGAAATGTTGAGGGATGCTTTTCCTGGTATCATGAAGACTTAAGAAAAAAGGTAATAATATTTTCACTTACAGCACTTGTAAATTGACATAAATCTTGATTTCAATGAAGATTTTTTTGCATTTATACAATTTAAAGGAACTAAATATGTTCCTTTAAAGATTTAAAGGAAATAAAACCTATCTCAGATGATGGCCTTTGAATCTGACACTGTTGGCCCCCAAGAACACTATCATCTCACCTACGGCAGTTTTCACGAAGGAAGAAAAGATTCATACCAAATAGAGGGTTTGTGTTATACAGTCTTTTTAAATAACTGTGGTAGTGAATTAAGTGAACCCATGTCATTGTCTGTCTCTTCTGGCTGGCCTTGGTGGCAAGACTTTCTGCTCCTTCCCTTCGGCTCTGCTTGTCTTGTGCGATTTGTTTGTTTTCAGTGGAAGATGCTTTGGGCCATGCAGAGACATTGTATCCATCTGCAAATCCAATAACAATAAACGTAAAGGGAATGGTTGCAGCTCAGAAGCTATTTCTGCATTGTGTTGGAATTGATTAATCGGTAACTAAAATCTAACTTGTGAACCCGGTTACGTTTTTCATTAGAGGAAATTCTTTCTCCTCTGCTTTAATATTAATTGAACTAGTAAAGGAAATTCTTTTCTCAGATCATGGCCAGGAATCTGACTGGTCCTTGCAAGAAGCTGAAAGGACTAGAGAGCAAGGTGCCCTGTCTCCCTCTGAATTTAAGTATAAACCCATTATTTCTATACATTGTTCAATAGCAGCCATTTACTAAATGGAAACAATACTAGGAGTCATCAGTCATAACTACAACAGTTGAACTTCCCAGTTACGGTGACCTGAACTCAGAAGAGTTAGGTACTCTGAAACGTTTATTGTCAGCTTCTCTATGAAGCACATTATCAATTAAATGTGTTCTTGATGATGGTAATCTTTTTTTTTTTTTGATGCTGCCTCAAAGTTACACTTATGCAAAAAGGGGAAGAAAAAAAAATCAGTACAGTTACCACTATATCACTGCTTATATTCAATAGTTTTTTCACTGTATTAGTACGTGGCTCTCTCGAAAGCCTACACAGTTCTTGTGCTCTGTTTCTCATTCCAAAGAGAGGAAACATTATGTTACAGTAATTCCTAATAGTAAACTTGCAGCAAATAATGATGTGTGCTTCTACAAAATCTGAATGTCTCCATTATTCCTGATATTTCACTGTCAATCGTGAAAACAGAATTTAGTTTAAAAAGTCACATTGTTTATAGATGAAACTTAAACAATGTGTTTCACTAATGGTTTTACAGAAAATATTTAGCATGCTGTGCTGATCATTTCCATTTCAATTTACCTTTATATTTTTTGGCCTACTGTTGCTTTTCTACATTTTCTATTCTTTGTATAGCCTAAAAGAACTATCAGGAGAAACACCTGCTGCATTTACTAAAAGAAAAAAATGATCTGTAATTATAAGCAAATGGAACTAGTACAAAACAATCAGATTGATGGAAAGCCTTAGCATACAACACTTGTTTTCATAAACCCATCAAAACACATATGTTTAAACATTGTACAGTAAGCAGACATTGCTCAGCTTTGCCAGCAACTATCTGGCAGAGCAATTCAATCTTTGTCAGTCACTTGGGATGACTGGAATTAAGCCACTGAACCAAAACTTTGTCACTAAATTAATAGTTGCCAGTTGAAAAAGAAATACAGATATTTTGCCTTAGTGTTTATATAACATCTGGCAACCATTATCCCAGAATTCTGTTTCACTGATTTTTTTTTTTTTTAATCAAAACCTTCCATTTCATCAATTCCATTATCTGTAAAATAAATGCAGAAGTTGGAAATAAACCAGGCAAAGGCAAAGTTCTACCAAGCTAATGGAAACATGTCTAAATGATAATCCATTGGACTGGAAAGACAGTAAAGGTTTTTATTATACTGACTCTGACTTGCAGAATCCTATTCCCAGGCAGAAAATTTTGCAAGAGTGTGGGTTTATTTGGTTTGGTTCGAGTGGGTTTTTTTGGGGGGGTGGGGGGAGCAAACAGGGCGAGAAAAGCTATTCAACACCAACATGCCTTGCAAAAGCAAAAGAAACACCGAAAAGCACCAAGAAAAAGTAAATATACCTAGGGGGAAAAAAAAAAATCTATTCTAAATCAGTGTTGGGAAAAAAAAAAAAAGCAGTAATGGGGGGCCAAGCAGTAACAGGGGGGCCAAGACCTACTCCAGAAGTCTGGGGAAGTCCCGAGTCAGAGGTCCATCCCTTTTTCTACAAGTAGGGTAGTATGTGCACTCTGCCTTTCTGAGCCACAGTATGCAAATAATGCATTTTTTGAACCTACTGAACTCATGCACAGGCTGATATTTAAAGAACCATTGGGTCTACTCAGTATTTTGTACTGCTATGCAGGCTGAGGATTTTCATTTTCCATTCCAAATTTAACTTACATTTATCCATACATGAAAATTAGATATTAAATGATCTACTAAATTACATGACATAGATAGTTTATTATTTATTTAATGCTCTAATATTACAAGGTATAAAGCAATACCAGATAAGAAATCTCTGTATGAAGCGAGAATATCCATGGAAGCAAATTCTGGGATTTTCTGTTGTACTGCATCCTTCATGCTGTGTTCTTTAACACTCTTCGTTCCGATTAATAGCTGAGAAGCAAGCACAGCTTCACTGACCTAAAAATAATATTTGTTTTATTCAGAACCATTTCACTACGCTATCTATATAGATTTTAAAATCAGAGTAGTAAGATGATGACAAAATATTCATTACTCAAGGTACTATAGTTTTAAAAGTCAGGAAAATATTCTATTTCTCTCTGACATATGGTACATACTACACTTAAATAAATCATTACTGCTGACAGCTTAATTGCTACCTAAGTTATTTCAAATCAGATATCCTCACCTGGATGCCACTGATGTCTACCCACACGTCAAATACATGTGCACACCTATCAGGCAGTGTGCTGTTTTATTTGCACTGTATCAAAGCTGAGGTAAACAAAGTCAGATCTGTCCAAGAGAGATTAAATTAACTACTCAGCACCCTTTTTAATTTCCTCATATAGGACCTATGACAGAAATTTCAGGGAACCTTAATTCTTGTCTTGTTCACATTATCTTGTTTGCTTGTGTAAGTAGCATAAGATGAAATTAAAAAAAAAAAAAAAGAAAAAAACAAAAAAACCCAAAACAACTACCTCCTCAGAATATTGCACCAACCTGTGTAGCTGCTCTTACTGCAATCCAGGCTTGTACTTTGTAGCCTTCTAATTTCAGAGCCTCCTCAGGAGAAGAGAGTTCCCCAGAAGAGGTCTAAAATTACACACCAGTTCCTAATTAGGATTCTAAATATATTATAGTAAAATATATTTTATATAGAGAAGAAAGTCCTCCTACTTACAAAACTGTATTTTTATTTGAAGTTGTAAAAATTGGCATTGATTATAAAACCATGAATTAACTTCTAAAATTAAAAAAAATATCCAGGGCATACTAATTGGCTGCTTCTGTAAACATTTTTTCAGAGCTGCTCATATTACGGTCACTGCTGTGTACAGTTTTGCTGTAATTTTCTATTTTCTGGAATCTTAATTATGTTACACATTATGCTCTGAATCTATGGCTTGTGGCCACTTTAATGTGGTTAAAGCCTTTTATATTTCTCATGCTGGCACTCATATCTGTACTGAAAAAAACAAAATCTGGTGAAGTATAAATATTACCACTTAAAAATCAGGTTTGAATGTGATGTTTTCTTTGCAAGTTACAAATTAATTAGAACATAATCAGAAATGAAAAAACTATTGGTTCTGTTTCTTCCTATCTTATACAGAAAAAATATTTTAAATGTTGTTATTCCATGCAATAAACACGAGAAATAACATCAAACAAGATAAAATCCTACTGCTGCACTGTACGATTTCTTTGTGTGATTTTTGCAGTAGGATTTTCAGTATCAGTATGATTTATAAGTCACTGTAAGTAATAGTCTGGCAAGGTGCACAGTGTTCTAACAGAAACATATTTCCTGCTTTGAAGAGGCCACTACCCAAAAGATAGAAAACATACGTTTGATTTGGAAGGCACCATCTCATCTGTCTGTGACACGTCCTCATTATTTGTGGCAAAATGCAAATATAATAGTGCTATTTCAAGGTATGATCTTCTTATTAACCTGTAAGAAACACCACACAGATCAATGTTACTATCAAAGTAAGCATTACAATGATACGATCCGACTCCTGCGTAAGACTGGCCAGACAGCCTCACCCAATAAATCATTCATCCAGCCCTCATCCTCTTCTTAAAGCACATCTTCTTTCAGAAAGCCACGTGATCCTGTTGTAAAGTCTTAGTGAGTCTAAAACATCCTTATGGTACGCTTAATAAACAACGCTTTGATTTAAGAGTATGTTAAATATAATTTGCATTATGTGCAACAAATATCCCATCGATAAATTGCAAATGTTTAGTTAGAAAACTGTAGTTCTGCAAGGGAAGTGATCTTTCTGTATAGAATCTATATGGGTTCCTCTTCCTTCCCCAAACTGAGGCATATATCCACTGTCCTAATTTCCCTGAAACACGGGTGGCTGAATTTGGATATGGGTCTTCAGGCAAACTCTTCCAAGAATCAGCAAAAATACACACAGTGACTGAAACAGTCTCATTTCTTCATTTGGCTCAGCTGATGAACCTTCTTGGTTCTGAGTTCTGTACCAGAATACTCTACATCTTCAGACAGACTGGGGTCATGAATTCCTCTTCTCCACCTCTACTTCCTTCTCCTTTCAGTTATTTTTACAGTAGTATTATAAGCCAGGCAAAAGTCATAGACTCGTAGAATCATAGAATAATTTGGGTTGGAAGGGACTTTTAAAGGCCTTCTAGCCCAACCCCCCTGCAGTAAGCAGGGACATCTTCAACTAGATCAGGTAGCTCAGAACCCCATCTGACCTGACCTCGAATGTTTCGAGGGATGGGGCATCTACCACCTCTCCAGGCAACCTCTTCCAGTGTTTCACCACCCTCACTGTAAAAAAATTTCCTTCTATTTAGTCTGAATCTACCCTCTTTTTGCTTTAAAACCATTACGCCTTGTCCTACCACGACAAGCCCTATTAAAAAGTCTGTCCTCACCTTTCTTATAAGCCCCCTTTAAATATTGAAATGCCACAATAAGGTCTCCCCGGAGCCTTCCCTTCTCCAGGCTGAACAAGCCCAACTCTCTCAGCCTGTCCCCATGGCAGAGGTGCTCCAGCCCTCTGAGCATCTTCGTGGCCTCCTCTGGACTCGCCCCAACCGGTCCCAGAGCTGGATGCAGCACTCCAGGTGGGGTCTTCACCAAAGCAGAGCAGAGGGGGAGAATTACTTCCCCCAACCTGCTGAAAATTACTTAACTGGAGAACTTCTCCAACATTTCTATTCCCTGTATGTTTATAACCACCTTTTTTTTTTTTCCTGGCTCTGTAGATCTCTCCAGATCTCCTCTATGAATTAGCTTTCCTAAGCATAGCAACAAACTGCTCATGCAGTTACTGTTTTGGACAGAGTCATATTGCCCAGAGTTGGCTGTTTATATAGTGCATTAAATTCCAGCGTTGGTATGATTTGTGTAAAGCAAAACACAAAACTCAGAGTGCTGTACAGTTCAAGATCGGGCAAACTAAGTGGGAAGATGCCAAGTTTTACATTTAGTTGGTGACAATTTAGTTAACTTGCTAGTCTTGATAACAAAAAGGGGTTTGAGGCATCAAGAAACAACCTTAATTAAACAATCTCGTAGATATCAGAGGTCTTGTATAAAGGTGATTGGGATCTTTAGTTCTCTAAAATAAGAAAGCTGGTGTTGCTATACACTCTTTTAAAAAGAAGGTAGCAAATTAAATAAGAGAGTAGCAAATTAAACTTGCAAAACATTACCACAGCCCATTTCTGTACTATTTTCCATCATGCTGACTGCTTGTAAAGGTTTATTACTATGCAACAGCTTCTGTGTTCAGAGCTCCAGTTCATTAACTTAAGTAACAGAATACCCAAACAAGCAAGGTAAATTGCTGCCTTTACACTGTCTGTAACCAGACCTGGCACACAATTCATTAAGACTGGACAAGAAACTAAAAAAAGCCTGAAGTCCAATGTATCAGAGCTGCTTGACAGAATTCATTGGCTGGCTTGGCTCAGTTCTTCAGGCATCTTCTGTGCTGATAACTAATGCCAAAGTCACTGTCCCGCTATCTGTTACAAACACATTTCCGGTGCTACTTCTGCGTCTGTTCTTCTGACTGTTTCTGGCTGCTAACCTTTTCAAGCTGGATTTCTATTATCTGGAAGGGGGCAGACCACAGCTCATCTTCCGAAATATGAATAAAACCCCTCTTTAATCGATAGCTCTGTTCCTGGTGTTGACAGAGAGGGTACAAATTTGGAAATAGAACAGAAAGCTGTAACTTTGTAATCCTTTTAAATGTTCTCAGCATTTTTTTAAAATCAGAGAATAAATATACAGTAGCTCTTCTATACCGCAATAGCAGAAAATTCTCCAAAATATAGAAGATGGTCCCCAATAGAAGTCCCACACCAAATCTCAGAAAAACGTCAAAAAATATGGTCGTGTGTGATTAAATTATTTTCAAAGTTATATAGTTAGTTTCTTACTCAAATTTTTGGTCATGTTGCTGGCTAAGTTTTATAGCTTCCAAGAGGGTTTCAACAGCTCGAGATGATTTGTTACTGCCTGCTTCAGTCATCTGACGTTCTACCTTACCTAAGGAAGAAATATAGAAAGCAGATTTACAATTTTTTTTTTTCTATAGACCCAACCTGTTTTTCCATCCAGGAAAGCTGAACAACACCGTGCATTATCTATTCTCTTCCTGATAAGCAAAATCTTTTCCAGTTAGTTTAAAATGTAATGCACAATGCTTGTATAGCACATAACTGCACAGAGTAGCTAAAATAATCAAACTTTGGAATCATAACGACTCCTAATGCGCAGTGATGCTAATGAGAAGACCACGGAGGAGTTAGTGCACAGGCACAGCCCTGTTCTGCCCTGCTCTATGCTGCGCATTCAGTGTGGCCTTCAGGCCTGTGCTGCGTGGTACACATTCGTAAGCCACAAATATAGCCAGCTGGCTATAACATAAGAGCCTGTTGGCAGCATCTTCTCAATACCAGTGTTTACACCACCTGTCCCTTCTGTAACAGTGCAGCAAGAAGTTCTTACATGAATATGCTTTTTGTCTGACAGTTGAAATGATGAATAAAATTGTTTTCTTTTCAGAAAATCCTGTAACAGCTCAAAAGACCAGAAGGAGGCAACCTTTCCACAGGCAGGACCTGCATGCTGTGCTACACTCTGACTGGAAGCCCATTCAATACTGCAGAACTTGGGGGGTCTCAGCACTGGAAAGGACATCAGATTATTTACAGTATTCTCTTTTTCTCTGTAGTGTTATCTCCAATAAATGGCATTTTAAGAGGTACTTTACAGAGTCTGAGTGTCTTTCTGGCTGGGATCCTAACAAAGCAACACCTCCTGGTGTAAAACATAATACCACTAAAATCCAAATGCATGCAAACACTGTGTAATTCATCTGCTTTGTTAAATCATTTAGAAATACTTTGTGAGTCTCTCATCTTTAGTTCAGACAGATGCAAACAAGCTAATTAGCTTTCTACAGTGCCTTAATCTCATTGGCTACACCCTCTGATCCCCGTTAACATATAGTTGGGGGAAGTTCTACTGCAGTTTGGGTATTATGTGTTGCGTAATGTATGAACTATGCTGGCGTGATACTAAACACAGGGGAGACCTGCAGCTAGACAGGGTGAGAAATATCCAAACCTGTTCTATTTTTACAGTAAAATGTCTCCATTTTAAGAGAGGCCACATGCAGAACATTGCCTGTTATGCATCTGGAAGGCAATCATGATGTACGCAGAGGGGTTTTATTTACCTATCTGAAAAAGAAGTTCAGCTTCCATATCTAATTTTTTTGTTGCAGAGGCTCTGCAAAGCTTCAGTGCTGATTCTAAATGTTTGAGAGCACGGAGCCATTGCAGTGGATCTCCTCTTGCAGGTGTACAAGCTACTTTTTCAGCTAATCTGTGTCCTAAGGGGAGAAAAAAAAAAAAAAAGACAGTAAATTATTTAACAGAAAACCAATTTATGCAAAAAGAAGCAACTTCCTTAGGAACAAATGCTGCTAGATATTTACTGTAACAACCCAATTCTCAAAAATCAGAATGATTAATAGATATAAATACAGAATATAGTGTTGTTTCACTACTTTATGATGTCATTGAGGTTTATCTAAGCCATCTAAAAGACATTCAGGCTACACAAATCAACCCTTTCACAGACTATCTGGAAAGACAGATAGTGGCCAGCCACTTCATAACTTCATTTCACCTGGCAGTTGTAGCCAAAACCTAAAACTCTGAGCATTTCCAAATTCCCAAATTCCTTTTGTAGTAACCAGTTCTAAAAGCTTCTTTGATGTATCACATAACTCTCATACCATACTCCCCAATATTCATCTGTATTCATAGACACTTCCTAAAAATGTGGATTCAGAACAAGGAACTGGTCAAGCGTGGCCATTACTGCCAGCGAGTCTGGCCATGCCTGCACTGAGCAGCAGTAAAGCACAGTAACAGCGGATCACGAGAGCAAACCAGCTGGTGTTGAAGACCCGACAGCCACAGCAGACGCATTTCAGAGTGTTTACTTTGGACTATCTCTATTCTAGTCCTAAGGGCTGAATAAAAACAAGTGTTTGGCATGCACTGTTGTGCTCCCGCAGCACATCTTCCTGAAAAAGAATCCAGAACACTCTGATGCTGCTCCACGTGCAAACCAAAGTGCAGTGGTTCTAGATTTTCCAGTCCATTATAAGTCAGTTATACACCAAATTAAGTTTAGCAGAAGAAACATGGAGGCAATAGCCCTTTCCCTATGTTTGCTATACAGCAACAAATCTCAGACAGATCATAAAGGTCATCTTCTGTCACTATTCAGAACATTTCCAAGTTTCCATATAAAGAAAAGTTATCAAGGAAAGTTGTTAAATTGAAGGGTGACAACAGTAACAGACAGGAGTTCTTTTACTGGGATGGACAATTATCACTATTACCCCATATGATGTGATACCATTAGTTAGTTACTATGTAAGTCCTTCCAGTGAGACGGAATGCATACGGGAAGTTTTCACAGAGAGAATGCTTTGTACAGAAGCTGGAAAAGTATTGTGACTTTCTACTTTAAAAAAATTTAAGTTCCCATTAGTTTGATCAAGCTATAACATCAATATTTAAGCCTTTGTTGATTATAGTTCCCATAGGAATTTTACCTTGCTTATACACATTGCATGGAGCCAAACAAGCATCTAGTGTTGGTTTTTAGAATATTTTATATTTTGTATATGAAAACAATTTATTTACTACATTCACTTCTGATGTATCAGTTTATCTGCTGTTGCATAAAATGAATGAAAATGAAAAAATAATAATGACTTGCATTTTTCTTACCAATTCTCATTTTGACTTGGGCTAGCAAGTTGATGTGTGGCAAGTAGATATTTTTTGTAGGTAGAACCAGGCAAGTGAATGTACTGTCTTCTGTTTGACGTTCAATGGGCTCTCCACAAACAAAAATCTATGAAAAGAGTATGCTTTGTAAACTCAAGGTGCAGACAGCAAGTTAAATACTAGTTTGAAAAGTAAGTAAGTTAGGTGTTGCAAAACTCAGGAATTCAAAGTGTAAAAGAGCGCTAGAAAAGGGATTGATAGGCCCAAACTCCTTCACTTCAGTTTGTAATTGTCTTCTTTGCAGAGGAATTTGGTAGCAAATGAACAATTTCAATGAACTCTTGATGAAACAGGCCCTCTACAGGCAGACAGCAGCAGCCTCACGGTCACAAACCCTGGACCTCATGGGGGACTTAACCACCCCAGTATTTGTTGGAGGAACAACACGGCAGGGCACAAGCAGGCCAGGAGGTTCCTGGAATGCGTCGATGACAACTTCCTTCTCCAAGTGATAGAGGAGCTGACGAGGAGGGGTGCCATACTGGGCCTTGTTCTCACCAACAGGGAGGGGCTGGTGGGGAATGTGAAGCTGAAGGGCAGCCTTGGCTGCAGCAACCACGAAATGATGGCATTTAAAAAAATAGCTTCCAGAATAGGTAAGTATGACTGTTGGAAGGATTTGCAAAGGCTGCATAAAACACCAACATATACTCACTGCCTTAATGGTAAGCTCATGTGCCATAGTTAGTAAGTTTAACGGTTCCACTGCAGAAGAGCCATGTCCTGTATCCTCTGCTGCTTGCAGAGTTAGTATGTCTGCCAGCAGAAGCATACTTTTCACAAGAGTCAAAGAAGCTGGAGGGGAAATAAATGTATCCTCTTGGAGTAAACTGATGATATTCTGTTTGGACACAGACAACATAAACCAAAGTAGTTACTACTTTTGCTGTCTGTTTATGAGGACAAATCATACAAAGTGAAAAATAGAGGCACTATTTCAAGTTTATTTAATGCTGGCATCAGCTGTTCTGACTACATGAGAAATGCATCAAAGAAAAGTGAACAGTTTCTCCTTTGTGCTCAAACCTGCAAAATAAGTTTAATGCCTGCGATGGGACGTTTTTCTTGCAGGTCAAGAATAGCAGCTTGCACCATCATTTCAGCCTGAGTCTCAATATCACCAAAGGCTTCTGCCTCTAGTATTACTTCTTTTATAACACTTCGGCGTTCAGCCACATAATTTTCTAAAAGAAAAGAAAATACAAATAGTAAAAATACAATAGAAAAGTCTTTACAGTATCTTCTACTGTTCTTAAAAAGTCTCTTCCACACTAAACAGTTAGAGAAAACCTGACATTATAAATTCCACCTTTACCATTTCATCAATCCTGTGCCAAATTTACTTTTAAAAGAAAGAAAAACCACTTACGTTTTTGAACTGCACTTGGTTTGAGTTCATCCAAATACATTCTTTGTATGTAAGCCACCAGAATAAATAATTGGATTTGGTACACCAGATGTCATTCCCACCCATAAAACATATCTGCATATTCAAACATCTGATCTTAGTTATCATTCCAAAGTAGTAACAGCCTTCACGGGAATTATCCAGCAGAGGTTAAATAGAGTTTGGCTACAGACATAAACTGTGATTTTGATACTTAAGTGAGCATCAGAGTTTACACATACACATGAATAGAAAACATTCTATTCATAAGCAAATTGCAATAAACATATTTTGTAGGATCTCACTTATATTCTTTAAAAAAAATAACAATCTGGAACATTTTTAGGAGATATAAAGGAGCATTTCATTTACTGGAGCTACAAAATGAGAAAAAAAACTTCTGAGACTTTTAAAACCAGAAGTATGTAGCAACTGGTTTTTTTTAAAAAGGCATACTTATTTAATTCAATTACACTACAACATCTGACACTTATTCATGCACAAGTGATTTATCAAAAGATAATGATCATTAAATGAACATTAATATAATGCTTTGTGTTTACATTCTCTAGTGAGAGGTTGTACTCAAAAATACATTTTCCATTTTGCATTGGATGAATTTAATACAAATAATTGCTCAGTGATAATACAGACCCAGAATCAATGTTAATATCTTTTACTTATGAATAAGAATTGTGCCTGAATAGGCTCCCTTGCCCCTTATACTCCAAAAGTCTAACCAGAAAAGGGTAATACCTTCCATACCACCAATACCATGTATCTGTGTTACTAGTGCCGTCATTAACATCGTACGACACCTCAGCCATAGATGTACGCTCGTATGATCTTGAGCTGTTATACTGTGAGACAGTCGAGCATCACCAGCATAAGAATCCTAATAATTTCCAAAAGCAAGAGAAATGTTACTTTCTGAGTCAACTACTTTACTACACACAAAGCAACAGGGCAGCAGCCGTCTAAACCAAATCAAATTAATACAAATATATTATAAATAACATAATTATAATTGGCAGGTTTTTGAAGGGTAGATGCATTTATTTTTAATAACAGTAGTCCATTTATTATTCAACTTTTACTCTATAGAAAAAAAAAGAATTGTAACAAATGGAAATTAAACCAGCTTTTGTGGGAGAGTCCATAAATACATCCATGGATTGTAAGTCTCATGAAGAATAATTCTAACAGTTTGGACATCATTTCTCACAAACAGGAAGATTACACAGAACTCTAAGGCACATAACAGTCTAACTGTAAAGCAGGATCAGTATCAAGTTCTGGTACCTCACTAGTGAGTAGAATGAAAGTTTTATTTTTTAATTTCTGGTTTTTAGTGTTTCTGGTGATTAGAAACAAATGGTAATGTAATATAGTGCTGGAACTCTTTGGGAGAGTTCTCAGTTCAACTCCCAACTTCACATATTATAAACAGTCTTACAATATGTGACTGCTACAGAACAGTCCTAAGAAAATGTAGGAGCAAGTGCAGAAAGACAGAAGACCCTGATGTGCAAGACAGACAGAGGAGAATTACACTCCATGCAGCAAAGTCCAGTCTCATTCTGCATGTTACAAAATCTGGCCTCGCTGCTCAGTTGCTCTGTGAGACAGTTTGACTCACCGTGCACTCCAGAGCGACTGTGTGGTGTGTTACCAACAGGGTTTGCACACTGCCTTTCCAAAGGGTAGGTCAGTATTCCTATGTGCTAGGCAACAGAAGCCAGCTGAAATCTTCTCAAATTTGGAACACAGCAATGATGTGAACTGGTCTGTTGGGGAGGATACTCTGAAGCAGGTTTTCAATCAAAAAACCTAAAACACTTAACTGAATAATACAAGATTTTCACCTGCTAGCTATTTTTTCCACTTTCTGTTTCTCTGAGATTTTTTTAAACAAAAGAAGATACTCAGTGCTGGCATTTGGGAATACAAATAAAAACTGTAACTCCTAACCACATGCAAATTAAAATTACGATTATAGATATATTGAATAGGCAAGCAGGTAAGTGAAGCATGTCATACATCATTTTCTCCCCAGGTTAATGGTAACCACCTAACACTGATGACTGCTATGTTCTAGTATCCTGAAAGTCACTCCACACTTAATATAAAACTTCACAGAGTAAGAAACAATAGTTTAAAACACATATCCACATACCGAACATTCCATTTCATCCTTTTCTGCTTGAAAACGTGTCACTTGCATCCTGAAAATTTTTGCACCTTGGAGAAGTCGAATGGCAGAGAAAGCCATAGCAACACTGTGGTACAGAACAATATTATTAAAAATAATAATTGTATTAGCCATATCATGCTTTTATTATGATTATTTCATTTCTGACTACATCACGGATGTCTATCAGCAGTTACCAATTTTTGCTTTAGTAGAACAAAAAAATACACTCAGAGTATATTCTGAATTTGCAGGCACTGCACTACAAAAGTGAGAAAACAGCAGCAAGAGAAAAAGTTTTGCCAGTAATAGACATAACCTGATAATAATGGATAAGCCAAGATATACCATGTGCTGTTGGAGCAATCAAAGCAGAACTCCACTATAACTTTTAGTTACACATAATCTGTCTTCAGGGATGGAATTTTAGAAGTTGGAAGACGTAAAAATACTGAAAATGACAAAATACACTCTGATTTCTGCATCTCATCCACACCTGGAGGGGTAAGAAAACACCTTCCTCCTTAACGCCTTTCCAGATTAACTATATGTTAATCCTTCTGTTAAATCCTCATGACCAAACGCTCACAGGATCTTAGTAAACATCATCAAGCAAAAATGGAGTCAGGTGCCACCCTGGCAAAACCTCATAAGCAACCCCATGACACTGAGTCTGCTGCCCCCTGCCCTTTTGGAGTGAACTTTTCTGGAATTCACTCCAAACAGCATCTAGAAAAATGCAGATACTATTAGGAATGGTGCATTATTCAAGCCCACATTTCAAAAAATTATGATTTGGAATCCAAAAAAATATTGTCAGGTTCCTGAAAATATTAACTACTGGTTGTTTTTTCCCTTTTATGCTGTCTTTTTTAACCTTTCAGCTACACTGTTCAATTTTCATGACACGTATAGAAATGTATATCCCTAACAGCAGACTTCGTGAATACTGTTATTTTCATCATACCACCGACAGAGTAAGATCTGTTTCACAACAGGATTTGTTGCCCAAAGAACACACTACTCTAAATATTCAGAGAACTACCAAAACCAACGTCCCATGGTATTAGTTTTCCATCTGTAATTGTACATACTCGCCTACATCTGTAAGTCTCTACTTTCGTATCTCTTGTCTAAAACATTTTTGGCTGGGTTGTTTTTTTGTTTGGGGGTGGTTTTTACAATTGTACTTATTTTCTACCCACTGAAACCTATTTTCACGTGATGCAAAGTACCTAAGGGTATCCCTAGCTCACCTCTTAAAGATTTTTCAGCAGCTTAATTGTTAAAAATGTATAACCAAAATTCTCACCTATTCTGTCTTTTTACATAAAGAGACTGTTTATATGGGGACTGGCTTCTATGAAGCAACAGAAAAAAATTATTTATGAACACCTTAAGCCCTCTTTACACTACCAGAACACTGTGAAGCGCTTTTAATGAAAGAGATATTCAGGCTCTGTGTGATTTTACTGCTTTTGAGATGTTCTAGATTAATTATTGTAAAGGCAAAGTTCTCGATTCATGCACAAAGAAGTCAGAAGAGCAGCAGTACTCTGAAATTGCTCACATTATTCTGCCAACATGTACCTAACCACAGGATGGATAACCTCCAGAGATAAGAGGGTAGTTCAAGTCTTCCTGTCATCTCTGATTCTAGCCTGCTTGCTGTTTCTGTGACGCAGAACTGGATGGATTACACCAATTCACCACAAATAGACCCCAAAGTAACGATGAGGACCAAAACTGTTAATATTTTGCCTTTCAGCTCTCAGAATTCAATCCTTATGAATCTTCCTCATTGTCCCTTTACCTCAGTTTTATTCAACAAAATGAAACCAGAATACATCAATGTTGAATTTGATGATAACCTTCTCTCTAACAATGGAAAAGAGGAAACAGAATTTGCTTATAAAAGCGACAGTGAGGACAATGCAATGAAATATCCCAAATGCTTTTCTTTCTTTTTATTAAGAAGAATTATCCCCCGAAATCAGGCATCAAAGTTGAAATTACAGCAAACCCTGACATTTTTCAAAACATTATTTGAGACGCTATGGCTAACATTTCTCAAATAAGTTGGAGAAGGTGCCGTACCTAAGGGTATATAGAGGCTTTTAAGGAATATTAACCTAAGTTCCTGAGCACCGACTCCAGGTAACTGCTGTTGTCAACATTTAGCAATTCTGAAAGTGAGGCCGGTTTTACCTACATGCTTACATATAAATTTCATTAGTAAAATTTAGACCACAAGCCCAAAGATGTGGGCTTACATACATCTGTCGTGTGATTCTTTCTTATTAAGATGTGGGCTTAAAACAATACATGTATTGTTTTAAGCAGTAACGTGTTCACATAAGCAGACAAGCACACATCTGGGTAATTAGGACCCTCACATCATTAGGGGGTCACCATGTAAGTACTCCCCTTGAGATCAACAGAATTAGTCCTATACGTTAACTTATTCAGAGGCATACATTTTTTGCAAGAAAGAGGCTGTAACGTAGAAGCTTCCCTTGATGAAATTTTTGTGACCCTCTTCGGCTGTCAACAAGAGCGATGTGTCTCTATATTTCCCTTGACAAAATACACATCCTTTTATCAGCTGAATCAGAAAGTGACAAGATGATCAAAATAGGAAAGTACAGCTGACTATAACAATTTCACCACTAAGTCATTTCGCCAAACGAAAAAAAAAATGATGAATTTCTGTAATATCATGCAAAGTTTGATTTCTAGGCTGGCAGGCAGGAAACATTCAGCTGTCTGGAGGAATGTTTCATTTGTATCTGAGGCAGATATATCAGCAGTTTCCATGGATGGCAGTGCAATAAAATTGTAAAATATCTTAAAAAAATCCCAAACCTTTGCTTGCTTTGTTAGTGGGTTGGTTGTTTTTTGTGTGTTTTTGGTTTTTTCCCTGCTATCTGACCACTATCAATATATTAACAAAAATTTGAGAGTTTCAAAAATGATCCATAAAATGCTTGATGACCACTGGAACCCTTGATATTCTAAAGTTTCTTCAACCTGAGACAAGTTATAAGCCAAGAGAGAAACTAGATTCTAGGATATAACTGCATGTCAAAAAGAAGGGTTCTGCTCTGGAAATGACTTGCATACTGGAACCAGTTTTGCAGGGTGAGAAAGTTTGGGTCAGAACTCTACTAGTACAGGTTTTACCAAGCCTAGTATCAAGCTGACCTGGGTTTATACACAAGATATTCCCGAAGTCTGCACACCGGTCCTTAGTTACTAACATGGTAATTGTATAAAATCCACAGGGCACTCGAAAGCACGATGAGGTCACTATCCAGAGATTTGTTGCTTTCTCTTTGTCAAATTCATGGTAAATTAACCTACTTCAAAAAGCACTGACAGATGAATATTTCATGATGAAAAATGTCCACAAATAGCCTACAAGTTTTCACTTCACATCTTTGCTACTTCACACTACTAAATTATTATAGTCGTAATATCTGAACGTCTATCTTTAAAACAAACAAACCAACCAACCCCAGGTGAAGGGCCATGCTGCAGTAACCTTAATGTTTTCAGTCCAGTAGTCTCTACAGCACTGTGAAGCTCCTGTCCTTGCTAATTTTATTTTTTATTGCTGTACCATAGCAGTTAAAAAGGAAATACACTATGTAAAGCCTATCTAATTTGGAGGTTTGTTTATTCACCTGAGACAGCTGGGAGAAGGAAGATGGTTTGCTTTTGACATAGAAGAAAATATTTCTCTTCTGTTAATTGGGTACAAATAAAAAAGCACATTGAGACTGGTTTATCTGTCGGCCAGCTGAATCACCTACCACTTCATCAATAAGAGTGTTAAAGGAATCTTCACCAGTATTCCAACAATGAAAAAAAAAAGCTAATTAATTTTGCTTTTTGCTTGGTGCTTACTATAATGTAAGGTTTACTGTAATAATTTTGGTGTGTTTATTCAGATTAGACCTAACAAAAGATACAAATACTGATTACATTCTAACTAATGTCAATATAGTCTGGCAAATGACAGTGCTCCCCCTCTATATGCTGCATCTCTAGTTAGCAATTTGTAGCCTCAAAGATTTTTCAACCTAATAAAAATTAGATAAAAAGAGCTTGAAACTAACAAAAAATGGTGTATTGTTACACTATTATCCTTCCTATAGAAATTAATTTTAATTAACAGGTATGCTAAACAAGAGAATCCTTCTAGCGGAAAGATCGAAACAATGTTTGGAATTTAAGATCTACAAAGAGTTAATATATGTTTGTATGCCACATATATTCAGAAAGAACCGCACAACTGTAATTTCATTAAGTTCTTCAAAAGAAATCAGAACCTCAAAAAAAAACCACAGTATTTGGAAATTATAATATGGAGAAAATATCTGGCAGATCATGTAAATTTTACACACTATCACTAACAATATAATTAATACCCGCTAAAGCCTATTCTAATATTTTAAAGGTTGCTTCTTAATCAAATTAATTTAAAAATATATTTTTCACATTGTAATCTGACAGCAATAAGCACATCAAGAGGAAACATTCTTTTAGGACAGCAACACAGGGCATTCTAGAACAAAGTAGCATTCAGTAGTTTAGAGATAACGTTAGTGCCCTGCTGTACACTTTAAAATTATGAAAAATGCATGACCTAACATATCCAGACATTTATATAAACACGAATTTTTAAGTGAACATTGCAGCTTTTTCTTTGATTTTTTTATAACAATGTATCACAAAAGCACCTCACAGAGAAATCATAGGACAATAACTGATGACCTTATTTAAAAGTAAAATAAAACAATAATAAAAAATGAAATGCCAGTGTAACTTACATTTGTAGATATACTAGCAGGGTTGTTACAGCTGGTTACTGATTTGGAATATAAAGGTAGATGTAAAGGATTCAAAATTAAAATGACTTGATTTTTTTTGTAATATTTTGTAGTCAAGGCAGAGCAACGTAAGGTGGTTTGCAATATTACTTACGTGAAAGCTGCTTGCTGCCTTTGCTGAGAAATAGCAGCAAGCTGAAGTTTGGCCTCAATAAGAGCCTCTAAATCTTCAGCAGAACACTGAGATACCTCCCCATCATATTTGTCTTGTATGTTCTGCACAAGTTGGCTAAGACTTTCTTCCACTTCTGTTAATAAAATCCCCTAGAGAAGAACGCATTGGATGATTTCAAAAAATAATTACAGCAATGAACAAAATTATTTTTTTTATTCTGTTACAATCTACTATCACTGCACCCTAAAACAAATCAATGTGAATACAATATGCCTTTTATATAAATAGCAGGGGGCCTTCATTTTGCCTTCTTTAAGGTTCACAGATTCAATGTGTTTAAAGTAGGAACATCTTAACTGTGACTGTACTATTGCAGTTCATGCTTAACTACCTATTTTATGGCTTAATAATATTACTCAATAATTTTCCTTTCTTATCTTCATCTTATAGCTACACTTGATAATTTTATACTATACTTCTTACTACGTTTAGTAATTTTAAACAACAAAATACAACATTAAAATGCAACATTAAAGATGTTGCGAGAAGTATTATATTCTTTTCTATCTACACTTTGACAGATCCTTGAGTGCAGCATGTATCCTGAAAGTTCAGCTGTAATTTAGTCTTTCTGACAAAGAAAGCTGTAACAAGCTGTGAAAACCGAATCTAAAAGGAAGTTAATTTTAAATAAAATCTCAATCACAAAGCTTACAGCAGAATTCAAAAATTATTCAAAAGTTGGCATCATCCAATATATTTTTTGACCAGTTTCCTCAATGAATTGAGAGCTCTAATTACAAAAAAAAAAAAAAGACTAGAATGCTTAAAGAAAAATCAGAAGGTTAAGAAATATATTATGTTTCTTAAATGAGCCCCATTCAAATTTATTTAACATTTCTATTTCAGTTATTTTTAAGATGCTGTTTTCAAGTTATTTTCAAGCTATACTAAAAGTGTGAGGTTTCTAGTGTATGGCATCTACCAACTGCCATACAAAATCATCCTCCATTTCTCCAGGTGTATTTTATACATTACTTTGTTCATAACAATGGCCAAAAGTAGATACTTCCGAAGTGGAAGACCCCTCTGAAAGAAGGGGTCAGCCCTCAGTTTTGGTCTTTTTGTGATGTGAAACTGCCAAGCATGAAGCTTACAATTAAACAAAACAAACTAAAACAAAACCAACTAACCAACCAAAACCCCTTCAAGCAAAGAATCTAAGAAGCTGTGGTATATTTTCTCTGAAATAAAGTATCAAAAAGAGGAACATGAAAAAATTGAGACATTTCACACATGGTAGAGAATGGTTTTCTATTTATTTGTAGAGCATATTGCCCCATCAAAGAGTCTATTACATGTTCTACAGGTGTCACCCTCTGAAAGATGATGATTTTATCCTTAAAATCCCACTCAGTCTTTACCCTTCTGGCTGAAACAGTCATTCTGATATATGATTGTCACAGTATTTCCCATGGACACTTATATAGTGTAATCTAGACCCTTTGAAAAACTGCACCAAACCACCAGGACTTCATGTATGGCCTGTAAGATTATAATGAGATTAGAAACAGAAATTTCTAGTCCCCTTATTCATGCCATCCTCCCATCATCATTACTGTTCCACTGAAAGCATTACCAACATTTTTTGAATGATCTGTAGTTTCTTAAGCCTTTTTTCCTAAAAAACGAGATTACCTTCAGCATGGCCATATTTAATTCATCTTTGCAGTCAACAAGCTGCACCGTTGGGCCTCTTTGTTCCTGCTGTCTTGAATTTCTATTAGCATCAACTGTCAAATACATTTCAGATGAAATTTTAGAGAATAGACACAGAACCAAAGCATTCTCAGTAATTTGAAATATATGCCTTTTTTTCCCTCTATTTATAATTGGGACTTTCAATATAAAAATACGTGAGGAAGAGTGGAATACAGCTCTAATAATATTACGGATATTAGCTAAATAAAAACTCGAAAAAATCTTAATGTTTATTAATGCAATAATGACTGATTTTTACAGCAACATTTAAGATAAATATTGTTTCTAAAACGACACATTAATGCATATGCAGTTAAAAGTGGAAAACATATGCTTGAAACAAGTTGCAGAATAAATACACTTTTCCACCACCCTCATAATTACCTTTTACACTTGATGCTGTAATTCTGCTTGGCTCCTTCAAGCTGTTATCAACAGAATAGATGTGTTTTTCCACTTTTTCAGGTATATTATTTATTGTGGCAGAAAGGCAAATGATTAAATGCATTTTGGCTAAGGTTAACTTATTCACAATTTGTTGGTTGCACAGTGGCACCATTGTTAAAGACAGACTGCAATTAAATATGTCTTCCAGTACCTAGAAGAAAGTTAACAATTGGGTCTATTTGAAATGACATGCTTTACATTTTTCTTGTTCTTCTATTAATAATGATGTTTATCAACAATTAACATAAGCATCAGTAATACGCTCTTTCTCATTATGTATGACTTGCTGTTTTCCTTTCCAAACTTGATTCACCTCTTAGTAACACTTGCTACAGCCTTAGTGATCTGTTTTCCATTAAAAGGTGCATCTATGAAGTTATAGCTATTACTCTGCATGAGTTCCAGTTTTCTGCATGGTCCATAGCTCTCTTTGACCTCAGGTGGTCACAAAAACTATGTAGGTAAATCTCCAGTTCAGAAATCTCAACGCAAAGGAAAGTCTGTTGTTACAATTCACCCTAACTAGAAAGACTAAGAAAGGAAAAAAATTCTTGTATCAGACCATTCTAGCATATTTCATAGATTTTTTGTTATTTGTTACAGCATCCTTGTTTTAGCTTGAATGTAAGATTCTCACTTCAGAATAATAAGTTTAGAAGTTGAAAGTCTACACAGATGTGCAAAATCATAAGGAGACCAGTAAGAGCCCCATATAGACTGTGAAGTGTTCAAATCAAAAGCTCAAGATAAAGCACAACTTCAAAATAAATCTGAAACTAGTGGGATCAAAAGCTGTCAAGACAGACATCTCATTTACGTTGCCTAATATCAACCGTTGTAGGAGACGCACAAGCTTACTGTAAATGAAAGAGAGAAAAGTGGAGGGAAAAAAGTGGGCTTTTTTTCTGCTTTAGCAGTTTGAGTTTATGGTACAGCTTCTTTTCCACTTCCTGCTAACATTTACCCTTACTGGCTCAATGGACTTGTGACAAAGCAAGTGAAAGAAAATTATTAAAACTGAGATAAGAAAGAATCACATGAGAAATATGTGATTTTAATTAAAATGAGAAATGCCTGTTCATTAACTGGTTTACAGATTCACTTTTTTTTCCCCCCAGAAATGGATGTCAACCCCAATCTGAATTAGGGCAAATATATGCAGACAGCTCTGATTGATAGAAATTACAATGCTAGATGATTGATATTCTTTGGTATTTTAGTAGCATAAACACCAGATCCTACATATAATGACAGAACTTGAATTATTGTACTAGTATATTTTGTGCAGACAAGTCACAGTTCTGTACATATTAGGTCTCCCATCTGAAAAATGGTGAGAGTGGTACTTGCCTCTCCCTTGAAAGGTCAGCCATAAAATTTAAAATTTAGGAAATGGTAAACTGCTAAGGAGATTATGTTTTCTATATACCGTTTTTTACTAATAAAAAGTATATTTTCTGAACCAAATAGTATCTGTTGACAGAAAAATACATATTTATGTCTAGCATAACATTTTAGCTTTTTCAGATTATTTTTACCTGTAAATTTGTAACAGTCAAAAGAGGTTTTGAGGAGTCAAATTTCTGTAAGGCCTGTGAAATGATCAAAACAAAAAATAAGCAATGTGTTACAATATGAGTATAAAATGACTGAGTTAACAGAGCAGTGGAAAAGTGTTATGCATTTCCAACTATACTCTGAGGGCTCTGAAAATACAAACAATTGCTTGGCTTCCATGGGCTTTACATTTCTGAATCATAACCTGAGGCCCAGAACTACCCCTACACCTCCTATGCCATTTGCCAGGATTCTTCAACTTGAAACAAGGGGAGAAAAAGGCATAAACCAACAAAAGTCCTTTTGCAAATTCTAGGAGCTCTATACTAACGAACCATGGACTGCCTTTATGTACATTTCTGAGTCTCAGCCTAACTCCAGACCTAGCACATGGCTCCTCCGCTATTCAGCAGAGCACAGATCTGTGAATGGAACAAAAACAAGAGCTACAGGTCAAGATGAACTTTAGACCTCAGTCTCCTTGAGGACTCTAAAAACAACTATTACTTCACTTATATGTGCTTGAATTTTCTGAACCCTAACCCTAGTTCTAGTCCTTGCTCAAAAAGCCTTTACCTTTTCACCAGGAGACAAACCAGTCTACTGAGGGGAAGGAAAAGGCAGAGGTAAAGATCATTTCCGGCCTTTGTCATAACTGAGAACTCTGCACACAACTGTCTCTTGGCTTCTATGTGGTTTTTATTAACTCTATACTCCAGATGCAGCTTTCTCATCTCTGTCACTCCCTGGAACACGGGTCCTTCTGAGAGCTGTGCAAAAGTCCAGCAAGCACTTAGCTTCTATGTGCATCACACCCTAACCAGAGGCCTAATGCTGAACCTCCTCTGCTGTTCACCCGCACACTCACCTGTGAACCCCATTAGAAAAAGACAAATGACAAATCAAACAGACCTCATCTTAACGCTGTGAGCTCTTCAGGCAACATACAAATTAAGGAAAGGACTTAAAGATGCACTTTAACCTGATAATAGCAGGAGTAAATGCATTCCTTACTGTAGCCATAAACAGGGAAGCTTTGTAGAACTAACTCCAGTGAGGATGCTGGTAACACTATGGCTCAACCTAGTGAGAGTGTAATGCAGCTTGCTCTGAGTAAATTCACTAGATTTCAGTTTCTCGTCTCCCCATGCAGTTAGTAGGAAAGTGCCACTGGCACATTAAAAAGGTCACCTTTTTTAGGAAATATTTTAATTTTACTTTTTATTAAGTTCATTTTTCATTTAAAACCTACTACCACTGCAGGTTATTCTAGGAGTGCTTGTCCATATTTCTGTTTCTTTAAATGTAAACATTTGACATCCTATCATAAATATAATTGTAATTATTCCCTTATTAAGTAGCTTAGACATTGATTTGTTGGCTGTTGCTAAAAAGTAACTGCTGCTCTGTGCTGGTTATAGCCATTGTGAGGTTGCAGAGTAAGAACAGTCAGGCCATGGGTCAGCTGGAAACTCCCTCTCAGGGTCTGGGGAGGTGGGAAGGAGGAAATTTGCCTTCAAATCAGCTCATTAAACTCAATTCACTCTGCAGTGCCAGCTTCACTAACCACAACACAGGGTAAGCGAAGCCAACGTGAAGTCATGGAGGTGGATTAGGAATTCCCCTTCCAGCACCAGCCTGTAATTATGACACAATTAGAAATATCATCCTATTACATGTATAGAATGTGGCAGTACAATCAAGTTAAATCCACGCTGCTGTCAAAAGGGCTGTCCCTACCTGTCCCACTAGTCATCTACCACATGTTAGTTCAGCCCCGTAGTGCTGGCACACATACTTTGTCATGGGGTGACACCTACCCAAAAGCACCACCCAGATAAGGGAAACCTTAGTTACATCTGTTCAGCAACAACTCAATAGATCATTTAGGTTTGTGCTTGGAAACAAAGAAAGGGTATGTAACTGTTATGAGGGAGGCTTGCCTGGTAACTGGACTGTAGCTGCCTGCACAGGTCCAGGTCAATCGTTAACAGCTTCATAACCTTGTAGCACATTAGTGATCAAGCTACAATCACTACTTGCCTTTAGATAGGGAGAAAATCAGAGATTGACCTGAGGTGACTATCAAGGCTTTGAGGGCACCAATATCTCTTACTGCCCAGCATCTCCTGGGGCTCCCCCCACCCTGCCTACAGCCCAGGACCCTATGTCAGACCCCCAGAGCCATCAACCCTTGCCCCAGCCATGCCACAGTAGAGCCTGTCTACAGCTCCCCGCAGCTCTGTGTTGCCACAGGCCCCCAGCCCATGGACTCAGATCCTGGCCCAGCCTTGGCCAGATGCCATGGCCCTGTGTAGCCATCCTGGGGCTGTGTCTGATCCCAGCTCTCCTCACCAGGCCTGATCCTGACCCTGCGTGCACGCTTATGTCCCGGCCCAGCTTTGGCCTGTCTCCAGCCCCACAAAGGTATCCGATGCCCCGGGGCTGGGGGTTGATCCTCAGCTGCCCTGCTCCTTGCTGGGGCAGCGGGAATTTTGCCATTAATAGAGCAAAAACTCTATCCATATTTCTTATGTCTATGTAAGAAATCACACATTATTTTTTTCAACAGTATTTTCTGCATGACATAAAACAGACAGCACATGTTTTCAAAAATTTTTGATCCTGCTGTTCCTGTCATTCAATGCCTACTATTTCACCTGGCTACTGAAAGAAATTTAGGAATACTTTAGGAACGTATAATAGATTGCAGATGTGGAGTATGTGTAGTTTCATTAAGAGAATTGAGTGTTAAGAGACTGATGTTATACTTTACTGGTGTTTACCTTAATTTGTTCAATTTTTCTGTATCCTGCAGGTATTTTACATGGAATTCTCTCTCCACAGTTAAGCAAAGACAATTCATGATAGGCCTCCGTAAAAAATCCTATGTCCGTAAGTACTTTAATCTGTAAAAAAAAAAAAAAACCAAAACAACCTTTGATTTAAATAATTTCAATTCTTCTTCTTCTCAAAATAAAATGTATTCAAGGGTAATTTTCAAGCAGTTTTGGTTACTGCAATAGTACATTGTTGAAGAATGTTCTTCAATGGAAAGAAATCTTTTTACATTTTATACGATTTATAGTAAATAAGTGAAATCTCAAAGATGGTCTTTAATTTTTAAAAATAAAAATGAAAAAGAACACAAACATATATTCTTCAAAATCTTGCTGCTGACAAAGGAAAATAACTTAATTCATCTGGCTAGAGATCTGAGTGTCAATCCAAGATCAGTCCCTTATCAAAGTCTGTTTCACATATTTCACTCATTTTAGTCTTGTAGTAGTCAGCTGCTCTCCCTAACCCATATCAGCATTTCCTGAAAATATGTAAAACCAATAATACTTCCAACTCCTGTTATAAGTTAGATTCTTAAAAAGAAAAACCAAAAACAACTGAACATAAGTGAAACGACAAAAGGTTGTTCCCAGGAGCCTGACCACCTGGTTCCACTGTGACACTGACAACAAATCCAGAAGTGAACAGTGTAAACAAAACATCATTTCTGTTGTAGTTAAGAAAAGATTTTAAAGAAAGGTGGAATAAGATTAAAAATACCAAGTAAAGAGTCTGATCTAAGAGGGAAAAATCTTATGTTCATATCTTTAAGAAGAATGCATGTCAATTGGAGAGCAGAAAGAAATGACAGAAGTCTCTGTAGGGCATTAACAGTAAAACTAAGTAACTCCACATCCTACTAAAATTGAGAATATACATAATCATTGCATTGAGAAAGTAGTCCTGTTCTATAGTCTGTTGTGCTAAGAAACATTAAAAACCAGATGAATTGTAAAGCATTGCTTTTCATAGTAGTGACCTGTGAAAAAATATTTAATATCAACTACATTTAGCAAAGAAATGAAAAACTTATTTGAAATACAACTTGCTGTGATAACAAGAAAGTTTGTTTGGTTACCTTGAAGATTCTTGCTTCAATACATTTAGCTGGGTCCTTACAAAGCTCAGAAACAATGTATTGATATAATGTGAGCAGTGGTAAAATCTGTAGGAAAATATTAGGTCATCTAGTTAAAAATGTCATAAAGGGTAGAATTATAGAAATTTCCATTTTAATTATATAGCACAAATATGTAGATCATATAGGAGTACTGCTTTCACTGCCACATACCACCAGTACTTCCCTTAGGGTCTATGAAGGATCAGTACTATCTTATATGTGATTCACAATGTAGAAAGTGAAGTTTCCCCAAATTATTCTGTGTTCAAGGTGGGGTTTTTACTATACTATTAGTGAGTAAACCTACTGAAAGATTTTGATATAAGGGATTTCTAAAACTGTCTGCATTTTGACGCCACAATTTTTTTTCAGTATAAGTAGTAGAATAATAGAATTCTGTAAGCTTTGTTGAATAAACACAATGAAGTCCTGCAAGTGTCTAAGGGAAATGATACCAATTGTAAAATAAACTGGATGGTGATGAGGCTTATTGACAAATTTATTTGCATTCATTTCAAATTGAAAATTTTTGTAGGGGCAAGTAACAAAAAAATATTCAAACTGAGTTCTAGTGAAGTACACAAATGATGTCCTTATTATTATATAATATTTTAAAAGGCAGATTCTTTCCTAACAGATGTATTTCTTTATTGAAAATGACAGAAATCACAAAATTTAATTACTGTTCAGCTTTAACATTTTTCCTCACTTTAAAATGTCACCGAGCTTGGAAAATGCTAACAGCATTATTACTTTTTTGTCAAATGCACTTTTAGTTTTCATAAAATAGCTTAATACTTCCAAATTTGGAATACAAATGCTTGAGGCAAATGTTTTAATTGTACCCATATAGTTTCCAACTGGTATCTGAAGTAGTTCAAGAAAAATAGTCTTTGAAGTCTTATTTTCAATAAAACTTGAACCTTGATGTATTTTGATTTGAAGTGTCAAAACAATTTGGTGCCCACCATCCAAAACATTCCCACACATTAAGCATTTGGTGGAAATGAAGCTCTCATCCTGCTGAAACTGCAATTGCTTTGACCATGATCTATTCCCTGGATCTGTATGCTGCCAGTGTAAGTGCAGAAAGAATCAAAAATGTGCATGGCCATGTGAAGCAGGCGGTCAAATTAAGTGTTCCTGCCTCCAGGTATCTCTCTGCTCCTTGATCTCACTTGATCTCTCGTAGTGAGGGCAGTTAGACAAAGCTTAATAACAAAGTGAACTCAAGTAAAGCAGGATGTGAATAGACAAGAGGTAAGACAGACACTTAGCCTGAAGTTCCAGAAAAAAACAGTCAATTCAACCAATGGCTCGCTGACAAAAAAGGGGTAACATCTTGCCACCGCCTCCTCTCTAAGTCCTCTTCTATCCCTACCCCTAAACTTTTCTTACTCTCCTGCTGCCAGCCACATGATCTTTTCTCCCCTTGCACTGGCTCTGCTACTTGCAGGACCTTACCATAAGTGGATTCAACTCATTAAAGCCGGAGATAACTATTTACTTTTTCTGCTGAGGAGTTTTCTGTACTGCTGAGAATTGATTTATAGAGATATACAATAATTGCCTGACATGAAAATATGTTAGAGCACACGGGACCAAACAGGAACAGAGGTACAATTGCAGCTTTTTCAGTCCTAGTAAGCAATTCAATCTATTTATTCCAATGTACAGCACTGCACCTTTGAGAGAAGTTGGATTAAAGTGGAAGTGGTCAGTCGTTAAGTGGAGGAAATATGCACATGATCCACGTAAGAGGGAAGCTGTAAAAACACTCCATACAGAGGAATAAGAGAATGTGAGAAACAGAAAGGGCTTTTATTTACTGAATGATCTTTATTTACTAGATGATCTTTAAGGTCCCTTCCAACTCTAACCATTCTATGATCCTATGATTCTATGAATGTGAAAGTAAAATTACTGAAAGCATTCTGGACATACTGCATTTAAAGTAATTCTCAGTGAAGTGTATTTCAAACTGCATATAACAGGAAATTTCCTCTGAAACGCCTAAGCTAAGGGTACAATGTATTGTCATCTTCCTGAATAAACAAGTACCCTGTAAAGTCTAAAAACTGTAGGCAGCATGTACCTTGCCTCTATCTCAGTGCCACAGAACGTAACCATACAGCTACTTTGCTAGAGCTTCTGAGGTGTCACATAAGTACACCCACACAAAAAAATAAGACTTGATATCTTAAAATTCATTTCCAGAGTATAAAAATAATACTTACTATTAAATTTTGTTTTGCACAATGTAGTTCAGACATAAGGAAATTCAGACTTGCAACTACTGTAGACGTATCAGCTCTGTAGCGATCAGAGAACAAGTCGATACCAGGAATCAGCATATTTGTGTCATACTGGGCAAAGTCACAGTCAGCTGTCGGATGTGGAAGAGAAGCTCTAAACAGGGTCTGAAAGTAATAATAATGAACTACTTGTGAAAAAATGAATAGGTATTAGTGAAACTATAAAACTCCAACCTTTGAAACTCATAAATGACTTCATAAATGAAACTCAATGTCTTCAGAAAGAATCCAGTTGTTTCCAGAAAAGAGCATCAAAAACCTTTCTAGATGCAACGCTTTATGTGTGAACATGATGGAGGAAAAAAACCCAAGCTGTAAATAGTCTAAGGACAGTATTTCATAGAAGAAGCAAAGGAGAAACACTGATCTAGGTATAGAAGAATAATCATGAAAGATTCCTCAGCAAGTTCCCCAGGTAATGAAAAACCTTCCTAAAGAGCCAGTGACGTTTCTCTCAGATTCCAAGCCAGAACATCCCAAATAAATCTCTGGAAGCAGTAGGCAGCAGGAAAAAATCACTAGGGGTTCTCACAAAGACAAGATAATTCTTAGGATAAACCTCTCATTAGCAGACAGAAAGAACTTAATAATTTTTTCAAACATCTTCATAATCAAGGAAAATGCATAGGAGAAATTTGTTGAGATGATTCTGGTGATGTGTTCAAATGTTTCTTTACGATTCCAAGGGCGTTTCAGGGAAAATGTCTTCCATCAGAAGAAAAATCTTATTTTTCCCACAAGCTAAGAAAGCTACTTTGGTTTTACTTAGCCTTATGTTCTCACCTTGCCACCACCTCAGCTGTCATTTCTGGGAGAGTTGACGACTTTAAGGCCAGTTAACAGCTAGGGTCACCCTAGTTCCACCTTTAACTGGGTCAGCTACTGCAGCTTCAGTCATATAACTTAAAACTGCTGAATGAACTTTAAGGAAGTAACTTAAATGTTCCTCCTTTAAAAGGGGAGGAGTGCTAACATTGTCTCTGATGTTGAATATTCCTTCCCGATTGTGTTTATCTTGCTGTAATTAGCAATGATATGTTAGAGAAATATGCATTTACAAACTCAGATCCAAGATATTAACAAGCCTAAAGCCTATGCCAGAGGTAAAATTTAAATAAGGTTATAAAAGCTTTCCAAATCAAGGAACAAATTATGGGCTTGAACTTGGCAAGGTACAGTGACAGTAATTGATTATATTTTTCAAGACACTCACCCTGCAAGCTGCTCCTATCCCAATTAATATCAGACCTATTGCAGTCAAGTCACAATTATTTCTACTATTATACAACTGGAACAAATGCTTACTACTATTTCTGTCAAAAGAAGGAATCGAAATTGTTCAGCTTTGTAACACCAGCAATTACAGTGCTAGAAGACAGTCAGAATTCTTTACCTTCATTTCTTCAACTTGTTCTCCCTTTGCTGAACTTAATGAGGTTTTAAACATGGCCTAGCACAGGTCACACAGTCACAACCATGGCTGGCAGAAGATGTTAGAAAGTGGCATTAGTTTGTTTTGAGAAGCCAGCTCGCTTCCTGATGCTGCACTGGTGTGAGTAAGCACTGATCCCAGTGCAGTATGACTGGCAGAATACTTGCAGTTCTTATGTCACTTTTGCTACTGGTATCTTAAAACTTGCTTTTTAAACTAACTGAAACCCTTTTTTCCTCTACAGTAGGTTTCTGAATGTTTGTCAACTTAATTTTAATGAACTTACTTTACTTATAAATGAAAATTAATCGTCTTGACCATGCTCTATTTTTAGAGCAGAATTCTTATACAGCTGAGATTTTAGCATTACAAACCAACACCTTCCAATGCTAAAAAAGATTAAAAAAAATTATTTTTCTAAAGAGTCTGTTCTCCTGGCTGAAAATTTATCATAATCTGTAAAGACGCTGTACAGATCTGACAAACAGCACTCTGCTAATGTTGATGCCATCCAGCTCTTCCTGAGCAGAACACTTTAAGAGGAAAAGAGATATTTTACTGCCAAATATTTTAGCCATCTTCACTTTTCAGTATTTCATGATTTCTCTAAGACCTCTTATTGAATATTCCTCTTACTGAAGTGACATTTTTTAGGCTGTAATACAGGAATAATGTTAAAAAACAAAGAATAAAAACATCTAACCTAATGTGCATAAATTGTCAACTACCTCTGATCTCCAGTTTTCCTTTACAATCAAAAGGAAAAGAGAAGAATTCTAATAGAGGGTTATTGAGATTTAAATTTTAGAAGCAATATGTCAACTTCATGAATTCTAACTGAAATTGTATTCTTACCTTAAAAAGTATAGCAGAAAAATAGCAGTATTTAGTTCTTAATCTCATCTTTGATGTTGTTATATACCTATAAAGTACAACAGATAATAAGGAATATGAATGTGCCCATCAATATAAATTATTCAAGCCCTTCTTTTATCTAATGATAATGACAACAACACAATCTAGATGTTTTCCATACCGGAAAACAGCTGCCTCTTCTGAAGATAGGTGCTCAGCCATGCCATGCAAAGAAAGAAGCATCTGACCCAATATATACCTAGATAAAGGGAGATGTCTAGATTCTCTTTAAAATTAAAGGAGAGAAAGAGGGAATACAAGTGCAAAATTAATCTCATTCAAAGCTAGAAAGATAAAGCAGGTCAAGCAACTCACACCTGAAAGTGTATTTCTTTCCATAAAGGAAGCCTAAGAGAACCAGCACATGTGGACTTTGACGCGGTAGGTGTCTAGCTAGATTACATGAACCCCACACAGTACCTCAGAGCTTTAAAACATTCAGGTAGTGGGGTACTCCCCTGATCTAAAATATTAAAAATCTTTAATACAATATTAGAATCCTTTAATCTGCATTTTACAGCCTGAGACAAAGTTGCTCTAGAAAAAGCAACTCAAGGGAAAGACGTTTAACAGCCCAAGTCAGGTCTGAGTAGAAGACACCTGCCTGAGGGAGAAGCCACGAGGATAGCTTCCTCCAGATCCCTGCCACGAGCTGGAATGCACATATTAGCAGTAAAGGGGTAGTATGCAGTGCAGCAAATGTGTCACAAGCATCCGTAAAAGCAGCTAGGCATTGGGTCTTGCCTGACTGGACCTGAGACTGCACCACAGCTCAGAATTAGAAGAGCTGGGGGTTAGAATCAACTTAAACTCACTCCTTTTCCTCTTGGGTGCTAATTCTGAGTGCGTCAATGCTGTTTCATCCTGAAATACCCATGCTAATACTTTAACAGCTACTTTGGTTTACAGATATTTTACAGGGCTATTAATATGACCAGCTTCTCGGGTAAGACAGTTTACTCAGATGAAGTTCTGCCTTTTCATGGGTATAACACTTCTAAGCTGGCTCAGATATTACTAGATTTTATATTCTGTACATTTTTTCTATTGTACAATCCATTGAGGAACAGCTCAGAATTACATCCACAGAGTTTTACCAGCAGTCAAGGAGTACTGGTCGGAAATATTTATTGACGGTAGACTTTAATACGGTAATTCAAATGTCATTTAGTTGTAATTCACCAGAAAATGAGTACTTTAGGCAGTAAATCTGCCCTCAAGATAGATTAATATTTAATATGTGCAATGACTTGGGAGATGTGATATTTCAATTGAAAATCAATATGACTGTAAAATCCTTGTGCTTATGACTTTTTATCATTTTGTTTTATTTCAATGTTCTCTCTCTATAATATACAGCTGCAATTATGATCAAAGATGAGCACTCAAGAAAAGGGAACAAATTATATTCTCCGAAAGAGCAACTTTCTTCCTGAAAGGAAAAATTTCTCTGCTTTTGATAAGCCTTTTTTATAGCAACTCATTAGTGTTTTTAAATTCATTTCAAGCTGCCTACTCTTCTGGATGAGCAATTTGTTTAAAATATGAAAGAAACACATATATAGATAAAATACTTACTGAGCTATCTTAGCCACTAAGACTGCTGCATGTAAACATCCCCAAACTCCAGCCTGAGAAAGAAATTTCTGACTAATATCAGTTGATCTTCCAACTGCAAAGCAGTCTGTAGCATTTTTTTTATAAACTAACTCTTGCCAGTTGTTAAGAGCATCAGCAATGTTGAGTGTTTCATCAAGGGCTTGACACCAATGTTTAAAAGCAGCTCTGTAACACATAAAAAATGTCCTCACCATATTGCTGACATTTTCCAAAGTGGAAGATAAGACTCGCTTCATTTTACCTTTATTGCCTGAGATATAACTAATTCTGATTAGGTCAGAAACTGAAATACTGTTTCTACAACAAAAAAAGATACCATTCCTGGTCAACAGACTTACTGGGACATATACTAAAACAAAATTGTCAAGGAATAGATATTACTACTTAAAAACACAGAGAGATGCTTAATTAATTTGTTTAGCTGCAATTAGCTAACTAAGAAAAAGAAACAATTTCTAGAAAAAAAGCCTCTCAAACCATAGCTAATAGTGAGTTAAATTAAAAAAGTTGCATGGACTTGAAGACAGTACAAGAACTTACAAGACAGTTGAAGGGAATATGAATGGCAATTAAAGAAGAAAAAAGAAACAATGCTTTTTTAAAGCCAGAACTATGTACCTTTTGTTTCCAGAATAAATGTGAAGATTTCCGAGTTCATGTAGAGCCTGAACCTTGAGGTCTCTCTGGTTGTTTATTTCAAGGATTCCTGTTATTTATTTTTTAATCAATTAAAAGTCACATCATTAAATCAGTTACCCAATCTTGCATGAGAAGTAGACATGCAATTCACAAGTAATTCAATGCACGAATATTTTTAAGATTTATTAGGTTTGTATTTTACCTTCCAATGTACAAATTCTTATTTCTACTAACTTTAAAAACAAGAGTAGATTTTATTTATGGACCTGTTTCAATAAGCTTTTGTATTTCTGGTTTTTTTCAGACCTCTCAAATTTGTTCCTGTTCAAGAGATAAACGTGGAAGAAGGCCAACTGAACCTGCTAAACACCACTGTCTGCATACAGTACAGTAGCACTGTCCCTGCTCATTTTTGGATCCCTTACTTGAAACAAAACCCCTTATGGCATCTGTTTACCTGCTACACTTCACCTATTTTGTCAAACAGGTAGTAGTGCTGAGCTGTATGAGTAAAGCCATACTAGAATGTACAATGGAAGCCAAGCAACCAGGTCTCATATTCAAATGCACAGAATCTGAAAGGTCCGTTTGCTAGAAAGGAAATGATCATGGAATTAAAATGAACCTGCTAACCATTACAGCAGATTTTTAATTTGGGACTAATCAGTATAACACCACTGAAGTAATGCATTTTCATGAGATGAGATAAATGTAGAAGTTCTGAACCAACAAGTGGCTTGTTTAGGATCTAATGAAGATTTTCTGAATCAACAGAAAGAAGATTATGTATTTCTGGAATCCAGCTTTCAGACAGTTTTAGCTGTCTGACAGAGGAAAATAACACTGGAATAAACCTACATGAACACAGATAGGCAGAATGATATTACATCTTAGCTGTAAACAGAAATTTATGAAAAAATTACCAATTGTTTGTTCATAGGAAGAGATAACTACTGAAAGCTGTGACTGTAGTATTGGTTTACTCTCAACCATACTGGAAAGATTAAATTTTTCTTGAGAAAGGTCACGTGGTGTCGATAGAAATACCAGTTCAGCTCCCACGTTAAATTCCAGCCTTCTATTTGAAGAGAGATGACTGCTGGCTTTTCTTCCAGCATTTTCTAGACCAGAAAAGTGATTTAGATGATCAGTTTGGAAAAGCATGATACTATTTCCAGCACCACAAATATTTCCACACTGCATTACTCAAACAAATACTCAGTTCCTGCGTACCCTATTTTTATCTGGTTTACTATGCTTTTGATCCTGTCTGTGTCTCCTAATGAAACTCATTGGTCAGTGCAACCAAATGAAAATATGTGGTCTGTTAGAGGAAATAAACTTGGAAAGATCTGCCCGTCAGTCCTCTGACAGACGTTTGGCTGCAGACAGACAAGTGACACAGCTGCATGAAAAATTTATCATTCAACCATGAGACATAAATCATAGGAAACCAGGCTTAGAGCTTGTGCTTACAGAACTTCATATACAACTTTATATTCTATGTTTTTTCTAATTGTCAATAACTAAAACTTGAATTTATAAAATTCATTTCTTTCACTCTTTACTATTTTAACTGCATACACACTTTATTAAGTGAGAAACTTTTCAATAAATAACTCACCTTGTGTGTGTGCAAGAAATAATGAAAGTAGTTTTCTGCTGTGTCTCAGTGCTCTGCTGTGATATTTAGATTTTTGTAGAGTTTCTCTAAAACATTTCAGTGTATCATTCACATCAAGAGGTACATAAACTAGGGGTTTTACTCGACTGCTATCTAAAAGGAATTAATAAGTATAGAGAACAATTTTGCATTACATATATGTATTTTCAGTAAACCACCCTGCAAAACATATATTTGAACAATTCCACAACTTCAAACCTAAAATATACAAACATCACCTTTGTTCCCTGTTGGATTACGAATTTAAGCAAAATTATTAACCAAGAGGACTTCTGAGATTTTTTATCATTTGCAGTGTTATTTTTTTAGTTGTCACATGACATCTATATTCCTTGAATTCCATTTGCCCTGAGCATGCCTCATCTCAGCTCTCTGCTCTGAACTCTGGTCTCTGAAGCCTGGAAATGAATTTTTTACTACATCTGCTGATCCTATTTACAACAACTAGTGTAGTTTCTATGTACCAAACCTGTGAGTTGGCATGCTCTCTCCACCAAATGCATAATATTATCTACTCTTCTTACAATCAGCATTATTTGTTGTTCAATTACTTTCCTCAGCTGAACTGAACATAAAGCCTTGTGTGCGACGCGCTGACACATCTGTGATATGAGGAACTACGGTTTAATAACGCCCGTTGATGACATAACATTTTAATCCTGACTGAAAAGAACAACAACTGTGGGCAAAATAGATGTTTTGTCACCTTATAGTTCAGTTTTTCTATTGATTCTATCAATAACGGTGCAGGTTCACATGAAGTTCGGGGGGGTATATTGCTGGATATCCAACAACATCAACAGAAAACTGGACCAAGACCACCAAGCTCACTCATAGCGTAGGTCATCTGGCATCTGGATGACAACTGCTTTTCTCTGCTTTCAGATACAGTCTGAATATATTTGGAAAAGTCTTGACAACATCACAAAATATCAAGACTAATAATTTGAAGACAAAATTGAGTTTATATTAGATTATAGGAGCAGTGGAAGATCTATGATAAGGAGGAAAACAAACAAACAAACAAATATCCAGTATGAAAAAAAGGAAAGGAATTGGGAGAATAGAGAACCCACAATACTGAAATGTGCTCTCACCTGTATAATCATTTTTCAGCTCAGGATAGAAAAAGCATCCAGGAAAAATATGTTCATTAGCAGAATGGGAAACAGGTAGCTGTAATTTCTGCCCTATGTAGTTTCTGCAACTCATCTAAAAAGAAAGTTTTGTTTCATGATAATTGAATAATATTCAGAAAAATCAATGTTTGGTGCTTATAGTATCTAAATTCTCAGTCATATGACAAAATAAAAGAGGACTAATTTACAGTGACACCAATGACCCACAACAGGTACCCTTATCACTAAGAGATGAAACATTCATAACACCTAAATATTAGATATAACATATAAGCATTTAGATGTTAATGAATTAAACTTGTATCTTATTTGGTATTCGCCATAACCATGAGCAAATATGTCGATGTTCAGAAAATATTCCATGTTTTTGTCTGGATACATGCATGCTTGCAACAAACCCGTCAGTGTGAGTATGCCTAAAGAACACGCTGCACGTAAAGCACAATGTAATGCTGCATAGGGATAATCAAAATAGCTCTAAGCAACTAACAGAAGCAGTCTGACTCTGTCAGAAGCAAACTTCCAGATTTGTCTAGGGCTAATCTAGTTCAGACATTTTATTTTGCTAACGTAGCTACATCGCTTCAGAAGCGAAAGAACCAATTGAGAGCTAGTTCTAGACTCTCTGAATGGCACTGCATTGTGACATGTTTATGTGCCATACCCTCTAAATGGCTAAACTGATGATGCCTTTTTTGAACAATCCTTATTACCATTAACTATCTTTAGTCTTTGCTCTTTCAAAGCTGTAACAACCTTTTCACATTGCCCAGATTACAGCACTACGTGGTGGTTTGCTACACTGCCCTTTTTAGACAAAGGACTATGTTCTCAACAGCAGGGCCTGAAAGGAGTCAGCAGGAACAGCCTTACAGAGAAACAAGGCAGAGCACCTCAGCTGCCCTTCACAAGCCTGGAGTGCCTTCTGAGTTCCTGCAAGCCCTGGGCACCAGTGTGCTGTCTCTAAGCAAGGCAGTGGCTCCTGAACCCCATGCTCAGAACAAATCCATTTGGAATTCCAAACCCCACTTTCCCCCATCTCCTTCAAGTCTTGTGTTCATACTAGTAATAGAAACATATTTAAAATATCAACCATGCGATTGACTTTAGCTAAACTTCTTAGAAATAAACCTTAGGTTAAAAAACCAAAAATCCTCATTTTTAATAGCTGATTCCATGAAAAAATTCCAAGTGGCAATGTCAGTTTACTATATACAGATAGACATTGCTTTTAATGAGAGCAATTTGCTGAGCAGCAGGGCTTTTTTTGTTGGTGATCAAGTTTTCCAAGTTCTTGATTGGTATTGTCAGTGTTTGGGTTCATTCAATTTAATTAATTTTCTTCTTTAGGAGAAGCGTTCAGTGCAGAAACAAAGCAATCTATATTTAATTTTAATTAATCACAAAGATTATGCAATATCCAAATAAATGTTTTCAGGTTAAAAGAGTGGCATCAAGAACTAGCATGAATTAGATTTAGGCTCATAATATGGAATGGGTACATTATGTGTGGAAGAAATGTTCTCCGGGACATCAAGCCCAGACCTCTGCTGCTGCTGCAATCATGTCATATACAGGCTTTTTATGCACTTCAATCAATTACGTTCATTAATTTATTATAATTTACTATTTGAGGACATTATAAATAACCATATTAATCTGATCAGTGAAAGTACTTCTCTATATTTATTTCACATTAAGAGTCAGTGCCCAAAAAGGAAATCTTAGTTCACCTTATATGCGTTATCAGACAGATATTTTATGAAATGAGATTCACGGCTGTCTGGACCAGTGAACTGCTGTATCCTTTCCAGCAGCTGCCTCTGAGCGTACACCAGCAGCGGACTCACTTGTTCTGTGTATCTCTCACTGAAAAAAAGCAAAGTGTAGTTATTAAGCAAAATAATGGTATATATAATGTTGCCTTTTAGTTTTTATTAGAGTTGGTGTAACTTACTGTGTAAGTATGTTGAATTGTACAGCTATGTGTACCAGTGCTTCCCACTTCTTCACGTGATATAACATTTCTATTGTTTTCAGAATCAGATTACATATCCACTGCAAGTCAACCACATTCACATCATCCAGGGGAGACTGTGGATGGAGATTAGAACCACCATTCTCATCCATAATACCTCCTAAACAACTGGGAATGCAGAAGTCTCCTTCAGGATCCACAATCTACAGTGAAGAAATATTATTCTACTTGTTGTTTTCAGGACTTTATAAGCAAATTGTTAAGATCAGATAATACTGTAATCCTCTAAAACCTTGTTACACAGAATGACTTGGAGATATCAGAACATAATGCAAGAGAAAGAAAACTAACTCTACTGAAGATGGGGGAATAAAGAGTACACTGTCTTAATAAAAATAATTTTTACCTTAAGAGATCTGCTTGCTTGTAGTTCAGCTATCATATCAATGATCATGTCTGATGCCAAATAAAATGGCAACCAGACGGTGTTCATAAGAAACCCCCTGGTAATGGGAAATGCATCCATATGGGAATGTGAATGGTTAGCAATCAGCTGTAATTCTTGAGTATAATTCCAAAGTTCTCGACAAGCATTTTGAAGCAATGTCCAGTGGCCACCACGGTGAGCAAGAACCTATGTATAGCATTCAAAATATAATTGTACTTAGGAAATACAGAAACTAAAAAGCATCATTCTTTTATTGCAAGGCTTGGAGTAAATAATCCTTCAAAACTGCAGTCTATGGATCATCCTTAATAGCAGATCATTCAGTATTTCAATTTATATAAAACATTATAGAACCTTAATTTGGAAATTTTCATTAGAGCACTAATTTATAATTGAATTTTATACTTGAATTTAATTGCTGCTTTTTTTGTGAGAATAAGAAATAAATATGAATTCACAACACCTATACATGGTCTTTTAATTGGTTTTAGAAGGACTGATGGGAAGAATAGTCAGTCTCTATTTCCTTTCAAGCACTGGTCAACCGCTTCTGTTTATACTACTGAAGGCATTCACTAGGACCTGTAAAGGGATGGGTATGTCTGCAAACATTTTCAGAATGATTTAACAAACATGAGAAGGAAAGTTATAAAGACTGAATGAAAACTAAAATATTTATATAAATTATTGTATGTTTAACAGACATATACATTATGATAGGCGATATGCCTGACATTTCATACACTCTACTTGGACATTTTGCAGGAGATGAGAAATCATTGCTTTTTCCCACTGCAGGTTTTTCAAGTGTGGGGGGTTTTTTACTGCAGAAAGTAGTAAGTATTGTAATGCAATGCTTAGTAACAAATAAAACGTTTAACAAGAAAGTCTATCTTACCACTGCTCTTCTTAAATGCAAAAAGATTTTTGAAAAATGCTCCAATAAAATGGTATTTGACAGAAGCTGGTTGTATTCTTCGGGGGAATAAGACACAGGTATTTCTGTATCGTTTGTTGTTTGAGTTCGAGGAGTATCTGTTCCACTCAGGTTAATGCTGTGCTCAGAAGATTTATCTATACCCAAAGACAAAAATTTCACTGGTTAAAAATGAGTTAAAGTTCTCAAAAAATAAAAAAGATACTATTATCAGCCAGCTAGGATTTTCCTGTGGCAGCTAAATACTTAAATGTTAGCAAATGCCAGTGTTAAGGTTATCATATTTATAAGGTTATGATATTTAAAATATGAGATGCTTTTACTTAAGCATTGGGAGAGGCAAGGATTAAAAAAAAAAGCAAGCAAAATAATAATGTGTACCAAATAGTTTTCAGTCTCAAAGCCAAAACACAACCCTCATAGAAGTTTTTGGAAGAAATCACTGCGTGGCAAGCTCCCGAGAACCTTTCAGAAATTGAGGCCTCTTAAAGGAAGTTAGTAAGAAGGGAAAATTTGACAAATGCTGTGGTATGTGTAGCATTATTTCATTATTTTATTCAACACCAAACATTCTCCAAGGGGAAACACAAAGATTCATGGTAGTGGGGATGCAGTAATATCTGAGCTATAGGTTACAGGCAGAAGCTAATTGCAAGCTAAACACTTTGAACTCCATGGCGAACTACACACAATGAAATCAATTCATTCAGAATTGCTGCAAAGGCTAGGAGATAGTAAACAGGATTTTCATCAGTTTTCAGCAGCTTTCAGTGACTCGGTTCTCAGTGATTTGTAAGCAAGACAAAAGAGTGTACCTAAAAGTAAGCAGTTGCAAAGAGAACCAGTGAATGCAACTGCTAGTTTTTGTCACAACTCCTTGGAACAGGCATTAAGGATGGTTGATTCCTACCTAAGGAAGTCCTACATGGAATGACAGGAGAATTTGCTCTCTAGAGCAGTGGCAAGACCATTTCCATGAAGCACTATTGAAAAGACCAGGCTTGTGATTTCTTCTTGAACTTACAGTGGCTAAGCAGACTACTTTGTGTTGACTTGTATGTTATCACTAAGGTCTGAGGTAATCAAAGTCCTATATTTCACAGTTACCTACAAACAGGAGCCTTTTGGCTCCTGCTGAAACCCTAAAGGATGTTATTGAAAATAGCTGGGCTAATAGAACAGCCAAATGTGAAAGACAGAATTGAAGTTAAAATGGTAGAAGATAATAAAATGATCGTGAGGTAGCCTCTGCTACAGGAAAACAATGGGGACCAAGCAGTAGAGAAGGAAACCTGTATTATTCTACTTAAAATTGGAAAGACAACAGTAAAATTCAGTCTATAATTGTAAGAAAGACTTACAGAAGGACCCAGGAAATTATTGACCAGTTAAGAAATCTAAAGAAAGTTACAGATCAATTAACAACCACAGAAACTGATAAAAATTATGACTGCATTTCAAATTATCTGGAATATTATCAATTTAATAGGTCTAGGTAGTGTGGCTTCTGCAACCTAAAAGCTAGTATCACTGATTTATTAGAACTTATAAACTTGTTACTAAAATATAGGGTAAAGAATAACCACTTGATAAAAAGTAACATATTTATCAATGCAATAAGCAATGCTCAGAGGTATTGTAAATGCCCCATTACTGACTATGACTTCTTTTATACTAGGAATGCCAAAAAGAGAAAATACAGAGGACACTTCTGAAATCCAGAAACTCTTCTCTTTAAACTGGCATGAGTGTTTTTCCAAAGGTGGTGTGCAGAACACATGATGGAGGCGAAGACAGAAATTAAAAGAAAGTTAAGTTGAAACTGATTCCAGTTGTGCACCCGTTAAAAGTTCTTACAAGTTTGGTTTTCAGTCATCCCTGACTTTTCAAGGAGAGGAGGAGTTGGTGTTCTCATGTTATTCTCTACGGCTTCTCTCACCACTACAGTGCCAGAATTATTTAATGAGAATATTTCAGGATCCAAAGTATTGTAACTGCAGGGAAAAAAAAGAAGAAAGCACATAAAAACACCCCAGATACAATATTTAAAAGAATTTTGATATACACACACAGAATTCAGTTTCTCCAAAGTGAGTTTTGATTACTTTCCAGCAGCTTTAGGAATCAGAAATAATGAATGATAGGCAAAAGTTAAAAGGAACCAAAAAATAGCTCAGTAAAGTATATTTCAAAACTGTCATCTGACAGTCAAGCAACTAAAAATGTGTGTCACCTGCCGTACGGTGGAAAGCAAAACTTGTTACATAGTAAATCAATTTGCATTTGGAAGCTGCACTGTTCCTATGACAAACTGACTGCTGATACTGCAACGCAGACCTGTGTGCATTAATGGCACTCACACAATAACCTGCGCTCATAGCAATCGCTGATAATGCGGTAAGATATACCTGTACAGATGCTGTGAACCACAAATTCCAATGTTACGTTGCTCTTCCAGTTTCTTTTTAAATAGGTTGTAGTGTGCAACTGCCACATAGATATTCATCTGAGACCTCCAGGGCATCTCTTCAAGACACATTTGATGAAACTTCTTTCGGTTTAAGTAATTACTCACGACTGGTTTCAGCAGTACCACTAAGGTGTGACGAGCTACTTTTTTCAACTTTTCCTTGCATTTCCTAAACCAAAATATAGGAAGCATCAAAAAATGAAACTGTGTTTCTTGAAGTTCTAGAATGGAAAATCATGGTAAAAATACAAAGAAAGCATCCCATTGCATATTGAGACTTGTATTAACTCGGATGCATAAGGACATGACATATTTCTAGCAAAAGGATTTTTGCTGCAGTCAAGAAAAGCAATTGGCCTCTCCCTCTTTAAAGGCACTTAACACACACTAAATCCTATCATACTTTACTGACTTCCATAAGATATTTGTCTTCTTACAAAAGGTGTAGCTCTGTGTTTGAAGTTATTTGTATTTGAATCATCCAAACAGATTATTATAGCAAATACATTGTTTCACACAGCCTGTTCAGGAGACGAAGGGTCTATCATTATACTATAAATTTGGATCATTCTTTTTATTGCTGTGTTCTGATAGCTAATCATCCTCAATGGGAAGAAAACACTTTATTTCAAATTTGGATGCTTGGCTCTAATTTCCAGACATAGATTTTAAATTTTTTTTTATGTTTCTCTGCCAGATCTAACAATTCTGTATTACCTGGCACACATATAATGCTGTAGTCAAATCAAGTCCCATTTTTTCTTTTTTATAAACAGTAAATTGATCCCTTTATCAACCTAAATTATTTTTCTGCCTGCTTTCCACCTTTAAAATGTGGGCAGAACAGTATGCCATATACAATATTAATTATATTAAACAGCAGTATTATTATGTAAGATACGAAAGAGTAGCTGAAAAGGCAAAAACCCCAGAATAATTAAACATCTCCTCTTCTACTGAAAGCCATGAAAACCATGGTAAGGAAGATGTTTTCTCTGTTGAGGAGGAAAATTAGACAGTTTAGGTAAATATTCAGAAGTTAGTGTATGGACGACTTTTGAGGTTCTTTAAAACACTTGCAGAATCAGTTATGCGATTGCTTATTCAGATATTCCTAGTTTTCTACTTGCTAATTGCAGGAAGCATAAGTGGCCAAAACACCAGGTAATGAATACTACATATTCTTCTAGGTCAGAAGCTACCACTATTAGCAAATATAACCAAATATATACAATTATCTGCCAAAAACAGCAGTGAATGAATTTTTATTTGTTTCTATCAAGAAACAGTTTTTCAAAAGCTACAGAAGAGATAATCCAAGAAGACTAGTAAACAGATGATAAAAATTACCCTGAAACTACCTAAACATTGGGAACAAATAAACATCCTTTATTAGATTTCTAACAGGTAAGCTTCCCAACACAGTCTGAAAAGCACCACAGGTGCATAGGTTAACATAGCTTTTCCACCATGATGAATCAACACACCCAAGCTAACACAACTGATACACAGTCTTTGATTATTAATACCAAGACTTCAAAATCTTCAACAGTTATTCTTTGAAACAGATTTTGTTCTCGAGTGGAAGCCAATTTTGTACCAAACTAAAAGAGAAAATGAGTGCACTGTGCACAAATTCATCCCCTTGACAAAAAAAAAAAAGTTTTAAAATACACACTTAAAAGTAAACTAAACTTCAGACAAAATATTTTGGTTCTGTATATGAACCTGAAAACTTAAGTTCATTTACCTCTGTGTTTCTGGAGATTTCATTATGTTTGGATGTTTCATGACATACTGTCTAAGACTCTGTCTTTTTTGAATAGGACTCAAGGCTTCTTTCCTTGGTTTCTTCAAAGCTGATGTCTCTGTTTTCTTTAAAGATGAGTTCTCCATACTCTTTAAAAAAAAAAAACTTACATGAAAATCTTAAATATACTTCAAATATTTATACCTACATTATCAATTACTTGAGGTATACAGCAATTTAGCTTATGCAGGAACAGAAGAGAAAATAAATTCTGGAACTGTTTGTCAAAGACAACAAAATAAATTTTTAATATTCCAGAAAGTTTTACAGTATTTCTGGAAAGTATATGTCAAATGCCAGACACTAAGAAGTCAGCCAGGTCCCCAAATATTTTCTTTCATATATCAATGTTTTTCATCTCAAAAATAATGATAGTACTTTTCCTATTACTATAAATAGTAAAACTTTGCAATGCAAAAACTGAGAAAGAAAACCCTTTCTTACTTGAGGACTATGAGTGAGAGAATTCTTCCTCCAAAACAATACAAATCAATAAAGATTATTCTTACCTTCCAATAAAAGCAAAAATTTATTTTAAAATTATTCTGAACAAAAACACTTTATTGTGCAATCAGAATACCTGCACCAGGAGTTAATCATGAACAACTCTTCATGAAAAAGTGTAAGTGCAACATATCATACAAAAAGGTCTAAACTAATCTTCATAGAACCATAGAATCACAGAGTGGTTTGGGTTGGAAGGGACCTTAAAGACCATCTAGTTCCAACTCCCCTGCCATGGGCAGGGACACCCTCCACTAGACCAGGTTGCTGAAAGCCTCATCCAGCCTGGCCTTGAACACTTCCAGGGATGGGGCAGCCACAGCTTCTCTGGGCAACCTGTCCCAGTGCCTCACCACCCTCTCTGTGGAGAACTTCTTCCTGATATCTAATCTAAACCTCCCTGCTTTCAGTTTAAACCCATTACCTCTTGTCCTGTCACTACAGGCCCTTGTAAAAAGTCCCCCCCAGCTTCCTTACAGGCCCTTTCAGGTACTGGAAGGTGCTGAAAGGTCTCCCCAGAGCCCAGCTGGGCTGAACAAGCCCAACTCTCTCAACCTGTCCCCATAGCAGAGGTGCTCCAGCCCTCTGAGCATCTTCGTGGCCTCCTCTGGACTTGTTCCAACCGGTTGATATCGCTCTTATGCTGAGGGCCCCAGGGCTGGACACAGTACTTGAAGTGGGGTCTCACAAGAGCAGAGTAGAGGGGGAGAATCCCCTCCCTTGACCTGCTGGCCACACTTCTCTGGATATAGCCCAGGATACAACTGTCTTTCTGGGCTGCCAGCGCACACTGTCGGCTCATGTCCAGCTTTTCATCCACCAGTACCTCCAAGTCCAATGTGATGAGCCAAGGCATTTCCTATTAACACACTGGTTGCTTTTTAAAAAGACCTGATGAAAGCAAGTTTTCATTGATTTTGGAATGCATTATTTGCCTCATCTCAAATTCCTCACAATTGTTGGTCTTTCAGGTAAGTCCCACAGCAACTTGTAGAGTTTGTATCCTAAATTTCAGTAATTATTCATGTTTCTATCTGATGTTTTTATGAGACAGCTTTTAAATATTTAATTTTTTGCTTACAGTATTGCTGCCCAGTAAAGACATACATGACTCCTTAAAAATAAAACTCACCTTCTGAAGCTCCACAACTTCTGAGGTGTATTTATCAGTGCCTTCTGGCAGAGTGGGAGAAGTTGTTTCTGGTGTTGAAATTCCATCACTACAAAGAAGGTGGTCATTCCTCCTGACAAACAGATTATGGTAAAGTCATCATCATCATCATGTAAACTCCTTTCATAGTTAGAAGATTATCTTTGGGAACAGGCAGAACACAAGCAATTCCTATTTCATTTGGAGCTTTAAATTCAGCATGTTTTCTTTCCTTCCTCCCCTTCAAAAAAATACTAAGTGCCTACTTTCAGGGTGATACAGAAAACTGAATTTATAGGTAACAACTATCTCACCTTCCTAACTTATGGTAAAACAAAACAGTTTGCTTTGTTACCCAATTCAACTACAGAATTCTGCAAAAGTACTTAATGTCCAATTTTTTTGGTCTTTTGTAACAGCAATTTCTGTTCCCTGTATCTCCTTTTCATTGGTTATTTGACTTTCAAACTTTAGAAATACTGGTGTGCATTTGTAACAGTTATAGTTACATTTCTTTGGGACCCTTTTAGTTAAGTGTCTACAATTTGGGTCCACTTATCTTTGCAGTATAGAAAACTTTTTTAGACACTATAGGAGGCCCTGATCAATTTGCTTTTGATTTAACCCAACATACTTTCCTAAGTTATCTCACTGCCTCATAAGAGTATGACAAATGGCCATATTACCAAGTGGTGTCTGTGAAAAGGAAAATCCTGGGCATTGCTGATAGTAGACAGGAGTTTTGAACACCCAGAGAGAAGTCTCCATGTATGTTCACAATAAAGTATTTTCTGTAGCTATATAATCCACTTGTGTTCATGGAACATCTGCAGACTAGAAGCCATGGAAATGGCTCCAGATGGGTCTTCTATCAGGTACAATTTACAGTTTCTGCTGCAACTGTGACATTGGTGAACCTAAGCACCAGTTTTTCAATACTACTATAATAGAGATCTACCTTTTCAAGTAAACTTGCACATTGCCTGTCCATTCCAGAATGCATTGAAACTTCTCTTCATTCAGGATTTTTTGCAAAATTTGAACAAAGAACTCAAGAAAACGTGATTTCTTTCTGAACTTCATCACTGCAATAAAGTAACAAATCATTAACACAGTTTTTGTATTTATGCTGTAAGAGGTTCTGAATCCTCTGTAATTACAGCTATGGATGTCTCAAAGTACATATTTATGTCATGTTGCACGCTGATGGAGAAAAGGCATACTGATACTAAAATCAGATAGGTCATGATACACAACAGCTGTTGCTAAACACTTTCTGTGACCATGCATCCAGAATCAGAAGTCCACTCTATTCGCACTCCTACAATGACAAACATTCTAAGGACTGAGAAAACAAGTTTGGAATGATTTTTGTATCATTAAGTACCTAGTGCAAAAGTATTTTATAAGAATATTCAACATGCCTGATTGTGCACATGCCTGAAAATCCTGAAAAAAACAATAAAGCAAGTATAAACTAAGTAAGTGCATCCTATTCACTTAGGTTGCTTTTAGTGACAGTCACATTAGTGTACAAGCATCACACAGTTCTCACTGTAGCAGTGGAGATGCGTTGTCTACATTTTAGCCAGATTTTTTATTATTTGCAAACCACTTCTACTGTTTGGCCGTCTTTATAATATTTTACCATCAAGAAATAGCTAAGCAAATCCTATTTGAAAGCTACACTAATTTTACAGGCTAGGCTCCATTGTTATTCTGAACACCAGTATTAAAAAAAATAAGGCAGTGTCAAAGCCCACATACCAGAATCTTAAATCCTATTTCAAAACCACAAGTGTACTCAGACTTTTGTGAATTCCTCTTCCACTAACATAATTAGTGTGGATATGGGGTATCTCAATTTTAAAAGAACATTCCAAACAAACAGAATCTTTGAACACTTGACACAAATTCGAAAAAAAAAGTGCTCATTTTTTAAGATTATGAGAAAATAAACACTATTCAAATTATTTAAAATACTAATATTTTATATGCTTAACATCAACATCTAAAATAATTTGTTGCAAGCATTTTGTTCACTTCTAAATGTGAATTCATTAAGAACTGTTTTTAAGCTATTTTTTACTTGATTTTGTATATATGAGAACAAAATTAAGAGAAACCTTCCAAGAGCTTATTCCAAGCAAGAAGTATATAGTTTTTCTGGCAACTTTCAGAAGTAAAGAAGCTTTTACAATTAAAATAAACACCAATTATCCTACCTTCTCGATAAGCACTGTCTGATGTCCAACATGAAATTACAGGGTAGAGGAACAAAGGATCTTCATGTCCTGTAAGCTCTGATCCACGAGCTACATCAATAACCAAAGCAAATCCATTATGACAAGCAGTAATAGCGTACAATAGAAACTCTACCTGGAATCATAACCGAAGACTAGAAAAATCCTTCTTTAGCACACAGTTTGCTTTTAAATCTCTCACTGTCATCCAGAGAGAAATTCAAAGGCTTTCTCCTTTCTTCTAACATAAGTAGCTGTGCCACTTAAATAATGAAGCTCTTACGGATGTGACTCATGAACTTCCAGCTACTAGACTAATGAGCAGAATGTCTGGAGTTCATCAGAGGTCTAACAAAGGTCCACACAAATCATCTGTGGAGGAGGATGTGCAGTAAGGACACATCCAATAATGTATTTAAAGCTATGCAGCATGAACTGAACGCATGATGTTACTAGTGCTTGCAGACATGCCCGGTATATGGATGGCCGTGCTGGTTCTAGTCAGGACACAGTTAATTTTATTCACAGCAGCAAGTATGAGGCTATGTTTTGGATAAGTAAGTAAAGAAATTTCTTTTTTCTTCACCTAATTATTTATATTAATACATGCATACTAATGTATTTCTATTCTATAAGGAATATAGTAGATACAGGGGTGAATAATATATGATACAGAGATATAAATAAAGAATAACTTGTATTCAAGCTCTTGAAAGTTAAACACAACTGCATTACCAGCTGATGAGCACCATAACAACATTACATGTGCTAGTTGCTATTTTGCCTTAATAAAGAAACATGACCAACAAATTTCATGCTTAGGCAAGTTCTGTAGTTGAAAGAGATCAATGCAGCTAGTCCCTGAAAAGAAGCAAGGTTAAAAATGCAGTCTGAAACAACCAGTTGTGACAGTGGATCAATAGCTACACCCTCCAGTGGTAGCAGTCTGTTGGAATCTGCTGAATGCAAATAATGTCCAATTAAATAGGACAGCCGGTAGGACAAGCAGATTTTTTTTTTCCTTTCTAGGACAAGTCACACCCTTTATTAGTACTCTCCCCTATTTGACAAAATATTTATAACAGCATGCCCTACAGGTGTGCACATTGTCCTAAACCACTTATGCTTATTTGTAAGGACCGCTGTAACCTTTGTTACTTGTTTTGCATGGCCTCAGCAAGACTCCTCTTCAATTTGTATCCTGAAACTTATAGATGAATATGCTATTTCAGAAACCAAGCAGACTTCAGCCATCAAGTATTTGCCAGTTACTGAAAATGTGTTCTTCTCTAACCGATCAACCCATTAATTTAACTTTCTATTAAGTGAGAATGAATCATCATTTTATTAAGTAATCAATGCCATTTTCTATTAACTTACAGATTTCATTCATTCTGTAACTTGTTCTGCAGGAATGCAGGCATCAATGTCAGCAGCAAAAACTGAAGGATCAGTGCACAGATTAATGGAATCTGTGTGTCACTCTTTCTCCTACTTATTTCAGAAATGCTCTGCTTTCTTTTCTAAGACAAACACACATGCAGAGATGATGGATGACAACTAGAACATTGGGCAGCAGTGTGCCCTTGCAGCAAAAAGCAGTTGCATACTGGGCTGTATTAGAAACAGCAGAGCCAGCAGGTTAGGGAAGTGATTATTCCTCTTTGTTCAGCACGTGAGACCACATCTAGATTACTGCGTTTGGTTTTGGACACTGTAGTACAGGACATGGACATACTGGAGTAAATCCAGTGAAGGGCCACCAAGATGCTAAGGAGCTAGAGTGTGTGACAAACCAAGAAGAGGCTGCGAGGATTGGGTTTATTCAGTCTGAAGAAGAGAAGGCTAACAGAAGTCTGCACCTGCAGAATGTGGAGACAGGCTGACCTCACTCATAGCACAAGAAGCAATAGATACAAGCTGGAAATCAGAAAATTCCAAACAGATATAAGGAAAACCTTTTTAACCATAAGGGCAGTCAACTATTGGAACAAGTTGCCCATAAACGTTTCAAAATCTCTCTTCAGGGTGATTCCAAACTTGGCTGGACAAGTTCCAGAGCATCCTGATGTAACTATACCTCTTTTGAGCAGGGGCTTGGAATTAAGGTCTTCCAACCTTAATTATTCTATTACACTATCCGGGCTCCAAGAACTACAACATGCCATGTAAGTATAACAGAAAAAAATCAGCACTGGCTCCGTGTTTTAAGTTCTAATCAAATTTCCTTTATAAGTCCTACTTATTGATTAATCTAACTTTGGCAGAACTATTACCCTTAAAATTCTTGTACTTAATCCAGACTCTAATATTTTAAAGTTGATATATTCATTCCCAAGTTACAAGGTAGTTAAATGCTAGTATACATGCAATTTCTTCACAAAAACGACTATTTCAGTTAACTTTCTTAGGAAGCCTTTTCTCCACTAAAATTTCCTGCAGTGGTCATTGTTATTAGCACTGGTAGGATAGTAAGACGTGACATGGTCAATGGCCTTTCCCAATACATCTTCTGATTTCAGAAGGTAAAGCAAGTCTAAATAACATGGAACCCAATTTACACAGACTGGGAGAACATATATATTTGTAGAATAGAAAAAAAATGACCATTCCTTTCCAAGAAGGAAGGAGTATTTTGGTGGAAATGATGGAAAAGATGAATAGAAAAAATTATACACATCCCTAAAAGGTATAAATAAGATCACTGAAATTATTCTTTTGGTTGATTTATCGTGGAAGATATACGAGATAGAAATACCTTTTATGTAAATAATTTTTACAAATAAACCATAGAAAATTCCATAGAAAAAGGTAAGAAGTGTTTTAATAGTACACCCACCTGGTTTTGTCAGTCTAAGGAGATTTGATTCAAGAGCACTTAGATTTTCTGTTGCTTTTTCCATTGCAGCTATCTGGGATGTCTTTGCAGAAATGGTCTGAAATATCCAATACTTAGTTACGAAAACTTCACTTTTACTGAACTAAAACAAGCAGGTCAACAGTGGAGTTAAGGTTAGACCCCAAGTCTTCTAATTCTGCATCTGATAATTTCATCAATGTTGCCTTACTTTCCTTTTCAAGTGAAATAAAATTGATGTTCATAAATCAGTACAGCTTCAAAAACCTGGGCATGATTCATTCTTGACTGATCTCCAGGGAGTAAGTGGAGTTGGCTCTGCCACCAAATAAATTGCTAGTACAATAACATATTTCAACAGATAGTTTGACAAAATACATTATTTTTCATTAAAAAAAAAAAATCTTTTGTAGATTATTTACCGCCTACAGAAATCAAAATTTTCCTTTAGAAAGGTGTTCTTTCTTTTTATCACTTCGGTGAAAATGTAATTTTCAGTCAGCTCTACTTGGCGGAAGATACTATATTGTTCCTACAATCTTAGATTCCGTTTTTTTTTTATATGAACCTGAGAGCAGTTAACACAAACTCAGCAATAAACAATGGGGAAAATTTTGTCCTGGACCCTGTCAGTGTCCTACAAATTTTCTTACAGAAATCCTTCCCTCTAAGGTGACTGACATTTTGTCCCTGTCTTTAACAGATCTCAGTTTCATGCTCACACTGACTGCTTTCTTCCTCTCTCACTATTCCTATTGTCTTACCCCTTTTTCAAATCTCCTCTCCAGTAAAATCTCTTCTAAAATTGTTTAAAGGAAAAACAGGCAGAAAAATACGGAGAATCAACACTTCACTCTGAATATAAGCTGCAGGAAATCCCCACAACCTACTGCATCTCTTTGTAAGTATTAAGGTTTTGGGGGCTGAAAGTTCCTCCTCCAATGAGAAATATTTTCAGTCTACAAAATTACTAAGTTACTCTCTTATTATGACTTAGTTTCAAGCATCTGCTACACAAAATGAGAGACTAAGTTTCTACATTATTTAGGATATTTTAGCTCTTCTTTACTTACACAATGCTTTAATAATTATTTTGGGGTTTTGTCCAATAAAGCATTCCTGGAAACTCTACGTGAAGATCAGTTAGGGATTCTTGTATAAATATCTGCAGGATCCTCATGGCTCTGAACTGTAATGTTGCTAACCCCTCACTAGTTCAAGATGAGACCCTGTACCCACTGCAATCTGCAACTGGTCCTACCAAAGATGGCTACAATTAAATAAAAGCCTCTCAGCTGTACTTTGGGAACTCATTCTACTAGGAAACTCTTATTCCATACAATCAGTTCTAACCAAAAAAGTTAATAAATGGAGTCTGCAAAATAATAGAATACACTATTTAGACAACTGAAAAAGTAAAACTTAGAGCAATTACGTTAACTTCTTCATTAGTGTTTGTTTCTTCAGTTTTCATAGCTCCTGACAGGCGGGGTGAGGTTGCTGGTGAGGAATCCAACAATTTTTTCCCGTAGTTAACAATAATTACTGCTAGTTCATATTCTTTCCATGAACGAAGGACCTATTCGAGAATCATGTTATATATTTTCGTTGTGCATAACATGTAATATTTTATTATATACTTATAATTGTCAAAATGTATGAATATTATAAATAGAAAATAATTACTCCATACTTAAGTTTCCTTTCATTAAAAAAAAAAAAAAAAAGACTATAGACCTGTAAAATCATTGGAATTGCAGATATGTTATCTATGTGTTCTAATCCTGCCTAACCTATCCCTTGGAGAACAGAAAGATTTAACCAGATGTATCTATTGCTGTGATTGACATTCTCCCTGTTCACAGGCAGTACTGCTATCAAAGAATATAAAGGGTAACCAAATGATCCTCATTTACCTCTCTGGTATCAAGTGCACATTTGAAAATCCCAACTGTATTAGTGAAGAGTGGTGACATTTATTTTTGAAATTATGAAATTTATAAAGGGACAGTGTAGGGAATGTTTTCAGATGGCTTCATCTTCTTTAGCTAGAGCTCTAAAGGCAGAAGTGCTTCTATTATATGCAAGGTCATTTCACGTTAGGATATTTGTCTTTAGGATACAAAATAACTGTACGGATTACTTTAGTATAAAGTAGATAGGCTGAATTCCAGATGCTTCTGATTAATCCATGTGCTATGGTTTTCTGTTGAGTTACAGTCAGGCTGTTTGCTATTCTGTATGCTATTTTGTTGAAATGCTACCGCTAAGGAAAAAAAATGGGCAGCAGAAGCGGACAGTTGTTTAGCTGGGGGATCCAACAACAAACTCACACTATTATCAAGGTTTCAAGATTCCTAGTAGGCTTTATTGGCCATGATAGACTCCATCGGGGTCCTGCCCCCACGGGGCCAGGAGCTCCCTTCGGCTTAGGCCTGAGTCTACAGTCCCTGCCAGCTCCTGTGTGGACAGGAATGCTGGTCTCCAGTGTGCTCCAAGACATTGCTGAGCCTGGCAATGGATCCACTGGTCTGGACACTGGACCCATGGACGGATGCTGCAGCTTGACCTCAGGCTGCTCCCATCATGATGGACTGGCCTGCTGGGCTGTGTCTGACCCTCACCCGACCCGATGCTGACCTGCGGACTGACTTCCCAGCTTCAACTCAGACCTGCCTCATCACCGCAAACTCACCCCATCATCTGGACTCCAGGCTGAACCTACCTGAGTGCCAGGTGCTGCCCTGCCAGCCATGGCACTGCCCTCAGCTCCTGGCTCCCCAGCCCTCGCCATGCCCTAACACTGCCCTCACTGCCATGAAATAATTGATCAGTACAAAGAAGATGACAACACTAAGGCTTAAAATACACATCTTTTCTACAAAGAATGAAAACTGATCTTCCTGCAGTGCACCTTTATGCATATATGACACTGATCTGGTCTTGGCAGGTGAGCACAGAGATACAGCTCCTAGAAAGACTGGGGTGAGGGATCACCAACACAGGGGAATCCTCAAAGCATCGGCCACAGCTCAGCTTCAGTATGAGCTCTTAGATGAGGTGTACTCAAAGCTAGGGGAAAGCTGACTTGTTCAGCATCACACATTTTTCACAGTGGGTACTTTAAGTCTAGCATATCTCTGTACCTGAGGAAAAAAATCCTACTGGTACTATGTTTCCCCTTATCTCACTAAATAGATTATCTGAATCATACATATGATCTACATGTATTATGGTTAGAAGTCAGGGTGTTTATGTTCCTGATAGCATGTGGGACTAAATAGTATAAAGCATCTTGTATCTAATTAGCAAATAAGACATATGTGCTCATCTGATTAAAACTACAAATATGGTATATTTGCAGTAAATAAACTTTTAAATTTATGTAATACATACAAGGCCTTATTAAAAATAGTACTACATTAAATGTGAAAATACACACAATGATCTGAAATACAGACATCATGTCATGGACTAACAGTTACAGTCTATTTTCTGAACAAATTGAAATTCTCAAGTCTATTAAAAATTCAAAATGTAATTATTACAAAATGCACTGATACAAAGACACTAATAAACATTTCTATACCTTTACTATAAGAGTGCTGGTTCTCTAAGATACCACTCTGAAAGACAGCTTTCTAAACTTCCTGCTCTACATGACAAGAGCTATATCTTAAACTAAGCTGTTATCAATAATACAGACCATACCTTGGTTGTATAAAATGAAGTACAAGCTACCATATGCTGAATACTCTCATAACACCCTGCCTGCCTCCTCTGCAAAGTAGCATTTGGAATTTCTTGAAGGACAGCCAAGCACTTAATGAGTATCTGTAAATACAAGGGTTAAACCAAAAGTTGAAATCTGTAACACACTTCCAAGCTTGTACCGCTGAACAGCCTGTTGTATTTGAGGGTGAATTTTAAAAACACTTTGAAATCTAATGGATAGGTTGAAATGTTGGATTTACAAAAGCCAATAATAAAATTCCCATTGAATTTAACAGTGTCAAGATTTCAACCACAGCCCTTTGCAATAAAAGGCATGTACATGTAAAATCACAGATATTAAATTACAGCTACATGGTGGATAACTTTCCTGACTTAATTAACATGAAATCAAAGAATGCTTAATTCAGTAAAATTACATACTCGTAGTAGAGGACTGCTTAAAAGTATACTGAGTTGGTCAGAATTTTAAATGAAAGAAAAATGTTTCTGCCATTTTTGTCCATCACACATGAAAAGAACATGCAACTAAATTATTTTTCCCTTTAATTAGGAAATCTGAAACAGGAGCCATTTCCAGCTGGCAGCTGTACCTTTAGTAGGTCATCACAGCCAATGACTTCTTAAACAACAGGCTATGACTGTATGTAATTTTTTTTTCTTTCTGAACACTCCTATAAACTAAAAACCCCCAATAGTCATTCCCTGAGCACCATCACTTTGCGAATCCTCTCACACCTTCTGCCCAGGAGTCCCAGTTAAGCTCAGACACAAGCCTTCAGTTCTTGCTTGAGCTATGGTATTGGTGTGCTGGTGTTCAGTTCTGTCTCCTGGATGTACCTTGGACCTCTGCTGTAGCCTTGTCTCCAGTCTATCACTCCAATTCCTGCAGCTCCTGACTTTTTCTCCTGGATGGACCCTGGGTCAGACCAATAACTTCACCTTCTCTGGACTCTCAGTGTCTCCTCTTACCAACACCCTGCTCTGTCTGCAACGTTCACATGCTGCTAACCTGTGCCTTGCAGACACTGCAGTGACCTCATCCCTCCTCAGAAAGCAAATGTGCTCTTACTGCTGCTCCCTGACAAAACTGCCTAATTATGGGGAAAAAATTGCACGTTTCTGCTGCACCCTTGCCAAATCTAAAAACAATGTCTGCTGCTTCAGAAACAGTAGAAAAGGATTCAGGTACTGTTTTCAAAGAGAAGGTGCTCGCTTCTGGAAAAGAGCACATGCCTGAAAACTGAAGAATGCATTATCAAAACATTGAATAGCCTTCTTTTTTAAAGAAGAAAAATTTGTATATGAACTAAATGTTCAAAAAAAAAAAAAAGCTTTTCTTGCCTCAAAACTGCCATCTGCAAATACCATTCAAGTAGAAGGTACGTTGTAGAGTCTACTATAGTTTAAAAATACCAACAAATCATCCTGAAGAAACAATCAATATCCTGCAGTTACTTTAGCATATCTGAGAGCAGAATCTGTGCAGCCTACACGGAACATATATGCATTGGGAACACATGAAACCACAAAAGGCTTTCTTTCAGCAGCTCCTAAGAACTCAAAGCCTAGGTATATAGCCCTCCCACTGTACACCCCATCATGTTTAATTTGAATCACTGTAACTGCAGGACTTGGATGCCAGCTGCTGTGTCTTAAAATGCTCTCACCTGAACTACTGGCACTGAAGAAATCTTGTGATAAATCATTGGAGCTAGAAGACCATAGCATTGTACAACAGACTGCAGGGTATAACTTGGATCATTCAACCAATTGCTCAGGTCAATTGCCACAGTCATTCTTTCACATTCTGCTAATCTAGCAACCTGTAAAAGGAAAACACATTTTGATTCAAATATGGATTCTGCTGTTTTAAATCATTTGAGAGTGACAAAAAGACAGATGTTATTGGAGTTTAAAAAGCAGAATAAGCAGCAAGTAAGATAAAAGTTTGAAAATGAATTTACATTGACACCTGTTAGAAGTACGCAACATTAATCATGATTCTAAAGGACACAATTGTTCTTGACCTAATTATGCCCTTGAATTTACCCATATAATTTACAAAGCCTGCTTAACAACATTTGTGGAGTGGAAATTATACACGTTAACCTCTCAGAGTAGGTAAGGAAAGGATAACACTTCCTTCCTCTCCAGTTATCTACTGCAGTCCTTGCATGTGTGAGCAGTTCCAGTAACATCACTAAGTAAACGACTGCTCACATTTTTACAAAACAAGTACTTCATCACAGAAAGAATGGAATAGGAATGTAGTGACACGGGAGGCAAAACTTAACTGTCTGTGCTGCGTTTGTGTGAAAAGGGTTTGGTAGCAAAGGGGTTACAGGGGTGGCTCCTGTGAGATGCTGCTGGAAGCTTCCCTTATGTCCAATAGCACCAATGCCAGTGGGCTCCAAGATGGACCTGCCGCTGTCCAAGGCTGAGCCCATCAGCAATGGTGGTAGCACCTCTGGGATAACATGTTTAAGAAGGGGAAAAAACTGCTGGGGAAGAGCAGCAGGAGAGAGGAGTGAGGGTATGCCAGAGAAAGAGCTCTGCAGACACCCAGGTCAGCAGAGAAGGAGGGGGGGGAGGTGCTCCAGGCACCTGAGCAGAGATTCCCCGGCAGCCCATGGTGCAGACCATGGTGAGGCTGGCTGTGCCCTGCAGCCGTGGAGGTCCAGGGTGCAGCAGAGATCCATCTGCAGCCCATGGAGGACCCCATGCCTGAGCAGGTGGATGCCCAAAAGAGGCTGTGACCCTGTGGGAAGCTCACGCTGGAGCAGGTTTGCTGGCAGCACAGTGACCCTGTGGGGTACCCAGGCTGAAGCAGGCTGCTCCTAAAGGACTGCACCCCATGGAAAGGGACCCACACTGGAGCAGTTCATGAAGAACTGTAGCCCGTGGGAAGGACTCACATTGAAGTTTGTGAAGGACTGTCTCCCGTGGGAGAGACTGCATGCTGGGACAGGGGAAGAGTATGAAGAGTCTTCCTGTTGGGCAGACAAATCAGCAGAGACAACCCCCATTGCCCATCCCACCTGTGCTGCTCAGGGGGAGGAGGTAGAGAAAATCCCAAGCAAAGCTGATCCTGAGAAGAAGGGAGGGGAGGGGGGAAGGTGTTTTATAATTTAGTTTTTATTTCTCACTACCCTACTCTGATTTGATTGGTAATAAATTAAATTCATTTTCCCCAAATCGTATCTGTTTTGCCCGTGACAGTAATGGGTGAGTGATCCCTCCCTGTCCTTATCTCAACCCATGAGCCTTTCCTTAAATTCTCTCTCCCCCATGCTGCTGAGGAGGGCAGTGAGACAGCGGCTTTGGTAGACATCTGGCCTCCAGCCAGGGTCACCTAACCACACTATATCCAAATAAAAAAGGAAATTTTTTGTCATTAAGATGCCAGTACCCTGTAAGAAAGCTTGAAATAAGATAGAAGAAGTTTAGTACATTAAAACCATGAAACTCTGCTACAACTTCAATATTGATGAAAATACATGTATTAAATAGCAGAAATTTTAAAATTAAAAATCCAAGGGGAATCTTAGTAGGACAAAAATAATTTCTTAAAAAGTTTTCTCAGAAAAATGTCTTAAATTGTAGTGTACCACCAATGAAGTCAAGGAAAATCTTTCTCCAGTTGTAATCAGTGGGCTTTGGATTAGGCAGTAACTGATTCAGAAACCATCTTTCCACCACAAAACCACCAACATTTACTAAAATACTTCAGAAACTAATACCAGATAATTCACGGAAATGTAAGTATTCTGTAAATAGGATTAGTACACTGCAACATTTATCTTGCAATTAGGAAATAAAGTTGATCCAAAAGTGAAGTGAAATCCAGTATACTATTTTAAGCCACACATACTTGTTGCTTGTAAAGGATCTCATTGGAACAGATCGAATCACAGAAGAGTGCTCTTTCCATGACATTAATGTCACAGACAGCAAATATATTCCTCAGAAAGAGGTGCAAGGTGATAGGAGAACTCTGAGACACAGCCTCCAAACGTAACCTACAAAATAAAAAAGCAAAATAACAGTTAAAGCGTGTTAATGATGATTCTGACAACTCATGCCTGACACTGCATTATATGAAAATGCAGTATTTAATTTCAAAATTATGGACAAAAGGATTACTGTAGTTACTGCTGGAAATGAGATTTATACATAAAACTGAAAAAAATGCTTAAAATTTCTAACAAAAAAATAAATAAAAGGCATGAGACTCCTTTTCAAATTCTTGTCCACCTTCTTCTATCCTAAAACACCATTTCCTTACTTGTTTCATCTAATCCAGTGAAACTTACTGTGAATTTTCTTTAAAAATCTGGGATGCTATAGCTTATTTATTTTAACTGCCTCCTTTTACACATTATTTTTCTGTATTCTGACAATGAAGCATGCAGTTCTGAAGTCAATTACTAAGCTTTAGTAACAGACTCCATTTCAGCACTTATGTCTTGTACTACAAGGATCAAAAGAATCTTTTTTCTTCTGTCAGCTTTTTTGTTGTGTTTTATCTTTCCCTGGGGTAGGGGGGCATTTGCCCTTTTTATAATTTTTTAAATTATTTTTGTTACAGAAATAATCCTGTGATTTTGAAATATAAGAAATAAATTCCTATTTCTCTTTGATTGTATTTCCTAAAAGAGACTGAAACTCAAGGAGGAAGACACATTCGCATATTTGACATTACCAAGACATCAACAGGGCTTCCGCTTGGAAACGCGAGGTTTCCTTTCAATTCAGCTCCCTCTACTGTCTCTTTAAGCCCTATGTATTTTGAAGCTAGTCCATCCAATTTCTTAGCTACTGATCAGTAAAACTGACTGCCTCATTTCAGGTCTATACTGCAACTCTGAGAATCTTCCATAGTAACTGTAAAGACAACCCCAAAAGTAGGCTTGGGCATAACTGTCTGAAAAGCAAAATCCCTGAAACTGCTTTCTACAGCTATTTAGAATTTTCTGTTTCATTTGATTTATCTGAAAGCAGCTTCATTCAAATGCTCTAGAGCTGTATGTATTTAGAACTGCTGATTAGGAAAAAATATGAATGAAAAACAAGACTTGCATTCCTGCTTTGTTGCCTAAGCCAGAGGTAGATTTAAAACACCCACATACTCGTGAAATAGGATGTCTAGTGATTATCTGCCTGACATGTAACATCAAGACCCTGGGTCAATTTGTATGGCTAGTATCAGACACACGGTGGCACCTGAAGGACAGACTGGAGAGACACCAGTGCGCTGGCTGAGCCCCAGGTTACAATTACGCTTAGACATATTGCTTTCTCCTGTAACCGGATTCCAAGCACACACAAGCCTACACTATCTGCTTCCACCTGAACAGCATTACCATGAGAAAGCTGTGGGCTCTGAACCAAGTCTATCAAAACAATAGAGAGAACTCTAGCTACCTTTTATGTCTCAGAATAGCTGGTGACCCTCTATTCTGTCTGTAATTCTGACAAAACTTGTAGGAAATCCCTCTAATATCTATTTCTTGAAACAAAGATCTTTATTTTCTCTTTAATTCTTGAAACATTCAAGAACAATTAAGACACATGTAATAAGGTTGCTTCTCGTCATTACGGTTTCAAGACTAAACCAGTCTGTCAAACAGAGAAGCTGCAAAACACTTCCATACCTCCTCCACAAGTTTGCCAAAACTTTCCTAATGAAAGAATTAGTCTAAAAAGAATTCCACAAAGTGAAGATACTGATTTGTGTTCAGTTCTATTGGATATTAATTCATTATCAAATTATAAGCAGTTGACAAACATTAAAACTATTATTTCCTATTATAGTATTTCATGTGTATTATTTCATACATTTCTCTCTTTTATCCAGTCATTAACTAAGTTTTGATTTATTTTTGCATTTGGATCTATTGAATTTCAGTGAACGTAATCACACAATTTCTAGCTGGGCTTTGTCATCATGAAAAACGTATAACATCATTAAAAATAAGTTTCAAAAGTTCAACCATAAATGAATTAATTTTAAATATATCATCTAAAGCCCTTTAATACATTCAAATATTTTTGGCAGATTTATATAGCCACCCCAAAACAACATTAGCAAGCATTTACCCATTTTGGGTGCTGTTCTTGACAAAATGTTCACAATTCCTGAAATCTACTGCTCCCTTAATTGGAAAGTCAAGAAGCCAGTGACTATTACATATTTTGCATATGAAAATGCATCACGCAGAATTAATATCCACTTTATAAATGTTTCCCAATTATCTAAGGAAAACAATCATTATAAAGAATTAGGTGTGTAAATGCTAGCAGTTTCATAAATAACAAAAACCTTCTGCTAATTATAAAACACTATTTTTATAACAGATTTCATACCTTTTTTTTCAGAACATTTTTCATATCACAAATCTGAACAAAATTTCACAACCTGCTACTTGCTAAAATAAAATGTGCACATCTATAATTAACTATAATTTTGGTTTTGCCAGTTACCTGTTTTCAGATATCGTCAAATTAGTATGTGCAGAAACAACAGCTGCATTGGTAGCCAGTGGAGAAGACTTTGAAACAAAATAATCCCACATTGGTGAAAATGCTTCTCTGGCTAAGGTATAGTTGCCAGTCTGATAGGCTACCTAAAAAAAAACACCACCACCAACAACAAAAATTTAGCAAGTTTCCAAGTTCACCCAATAGCTAAGCCAAATATGATTATAGTATAAAGAAAGGTTTTGGAACTCTCCTGCAACCTGTAAATTTACAATTTTTGTAAGAATACTCAGACATATTTGAATAAAACATATGTAGTAGCAAGCTGATTCTACTAACATGAGTTTGCCTTCAGAAATAGCACCAGAGGAGGCAAAGGAGTTTGACTGTCAACCAAGGATCTAAAAGCCCTTTGCAGAATACTTTACAGGTATTCTGCTGCAGTTTTTGAAAGCATATTATTTCATCTAGGTTCATTTTACTTTTTCTAATACTGCAGAAGCCCTGCTGTTCTAGACACTGGGATGTACCACACAAGTAGGAATAAATTCACATGGATACCTCTTACTCTGTAAGGTTTTAGGAAATCTTCTAACTGTTCCCCATGATCTTATCTATAGGATTAGACAATTTCACTCTTCTCCATGCCACAATCTGTTTTACATTTTCCTTATTAAGAATAGTGAAAAAATGATAAAGGTCTGTCAGAGCCTTTTTGGTCTTCCACAAGACACTACAAAAATAATTTCAACACGAAAATGGTTGGATTTGATCCCTGGTAAGTTCAATCACATTTTTCATCCCATACTGTAATAACTAATAAGATCACTTCTAGCACTTGGTCTCAATCACAAAAATGAAAAAAAAAAATTATAAAAAGAAGAAAGAATTTAAATACAGACCAAAAAACAGGAACAGTGACAAGAAAACTAGCTGAGGGGCATCTTTCCCCTTAAACTGGAATTTCCAATAATTTCAAATTAAAACTGAGCTACTCAAACATACCATTTCTTATGTTAAAACTGTGATTGGTGCTTATCAAACTTCTGGCAAGAAAGTCTTAAGTTTTTACCAAAAGTTTTGTAGCTGCTAGTGAAAACATTTACAACCAAATTAAAGTATGTTTCTATTATCAAATACCCTAACCTTACCTGAGTTAGATAGGCTCGAACAGTAATAGCAGAAAGAGGTGGATAAGCAAGGATCGGCTCAGTTGTTTCCCCAATGGCATCACCAATAAGTTTTCCATCAGAAGAATATGCTGCAACTGCAAATATGTATTTCTCATTGGGATCTAAGCCTTGTATTTCCAAGAGGCTTTTCCCATCAGCTGGTATCTATCAATAAAAATATTTTCTAATTATACCCACTGTAGATGTCAAAAGCAAATCTCAAATTCTAAACTTGTATTATTGAATAAATTATTTAATGATCTTGGATACAATCAAAGTACAACGTAGATTAACAGACAGGTCATGTTTCCACATAATATTAGGTTCTTGAAGACCATAAGAAAACAATGAAATGACAGGGAAAAAAAAAAGCAACTGTTTTCTCTGGAATGCGGTTAAGATACAGAGCACATAACCTATGAGAAGAGTTTGGTACAGCACCTGGACTTTCCCTAAGACATTTTTGTCCATTTGCACATTCACACCATGAGTGTGCATGCTTGCAGTCACTGAGCTGGAAACATTCTAGCCCTGAGCTGTGCTTCCAGAAAAAGCACATGGCTCTCCTCCATACAGGCCACATGCATGTATTAGATACAGGCAGAGGATGTCCCAGGTCCTCTCAGTACCATTACCAGGACTTTAGAATCTGTGAAACAAACAACATATTTTCAAGATCTTCTCTTCATTTTTTCTTCAAGTAACAGTCCACCTGAACTTTAACATCAGGGATCACTCCTGACAGGCTTTTCCACCTTCCCCTCCATAACCAGGACACAAAGGAAAGTTTTAAGGTCTTAAAACAACAAACAACTGACATAAGGACTGAAGCACAACATGAGAAACGAGATCATCCTCATGTAGCATCAACACAGTGCTTTTATTCAGATAGAGTCTGGTCTTCAGAAGGTGACCTCTGAACAACAGAAATCCCTCCAAATGCTGGGGCTGAATCCTGAACTGGCAGACCTGAAATTAGTGTAAGACAGTCTGTAGTATCACCTTTAGAGCAGGCAATAGATCATTCCACCACCAAGAATTCTAAACCTTTTCCATGGAGCAGGCAGAGAACAACTTTGTCTGCAGACAAGCATTTTGCAAAAACATATCCTAAAACAACCAAAAGTTCCATTGCTGAGGCATACGGTTAACCTCAGGTCTGTGCATCTCTAGTGCGTGCCAGAGCTAAGAGAGTCAGTGGCGTGGATGGACTGCAGCACGTTCACAGAACGAACAGCTAGCAGGGGGGTGAAACAATTCACCTGGAGCAGAATAGTATATTGAAACTAGCTCACTAAACATTGCAGGAAGCTTGATTCTCTGGACTTGATAATAAGAATATCAAGAATAACATCACAGCTGCTATTGCCAGTAGCCACACACACCTCTTCTTTTTATACACCTTCCTTTTTTGGGGAGGAGATTGGGGGAACAGGCACAAAGGGAAAGATTTCATCTCTGTCACCAAAGGCAAGTCTGCCAGTGTTCATACACAGCTTGCTCACAAAACCAAGAAAGTTTGAAACACTGAACAAAAGAGACTGAGATCATTCTTCTGTCACGATGCTAAAACAGAGACCTGCCCTGCAAAGAACAGAACCCTTCATGAAGGTTCCCAGATATAAAAATGATCCCACAGGTCTGAGACTACAGTAAAATTTGCTGAAAAGGATGTGCTGAAGCTTTTTTGCCCCTTTCTTAGAATCCAAAATTCATAGTGTTTGGATGCCATCATTCAGGTGGACAATGCAATAGCATGCATAATTGAGTGAAAAACAGAACTGTCTCAGCCTGTGCAGGAACATCAGAGTGTGATCCAAAGTGAAAAAACTACACTAACACAAAACAAACAAAACAAAAAACAAACGAACAAAAAGATAGAATGAAACATTCAAATTGTAATGAAAAAATAATATAAAAGAGTACCCAACACAGTCACATGATCAGTCATAAGTAACCAAAGATGTGTGGGATGATTTGTCATACCACACGTTCACAGCATGAGCCTAGAATTCAATCGTGTCTGAACATGAAGGTTATTGAAGGACTTGTATTACCATGTTGCCAGGGTATGGTAAGGCCTTGTTAAGAAGAAATAGCTGATGGAAGTTACACAATTATGAAAAATATTTAATATGTTTACATTCTATGAATACATCACACACTTTCTTTTCCTTTTGTCTTTCCCATATGTTGTTATAAACCCCTAAGTTATAACAGAAGGGACAGAGACTTGTCTAACATGAAGCTTTTCAATCATTTAATTCATTATCCAAAAAAAGTTTCTACAAGTTTTTTTTTGGTTTGGTGTGTCTTCAGCTCAATTGCTTAAAATAAAGATGAGAGGGTTTGTCAAAGACATGGCAAGTTACCTGATTAAAAAGATGTCAGATGTACACACTGAGAAAGTTTGGGTTTTTTTAAAGAAGAGAAAATGACCTACAGGAGTAGGATTTCTGTCTTACCTCTTCTCCTGAATTTGGAAGTTCATTGTTATTTAACCTTACTTTCATACTTTCTCCTGCTACAGTGCCCAAAATACTGTACCACGAAACCTTTGAAGAAAATGAGAACAACATTAGTTGATGCATAATAGTATTCCCAACTTTTGCTTAATATAAAATGTACTAATTTTGGGAAAACAGTCTTGGCAAAAAATACCAAGATGTATAGTCTAACTGCACTAGAAACAATTAATTGCTTTAGCTAGAGAACTAGACATACTATAATGGCAATAAAAGCAGGTGACTCCCCATTATCCTATCTCCTATCCTGAGCTACCCTACACCTCAAACCTATCCCAAAGCATAACCTCTATAGGTCATCCTGTAGATCTGAAGTCATCTAGATCTCTTATTTGATCCTTCCAATTTTATTCTTCAAAAGTTGACATCAGGTTCTGCAAACTACTTGAGGACAGATACTTCAAGGCAGGCAACAGACATGCATATATGAAGTAAAGCAGTTATGTTTTCTAAACAAGCCATGTTCTTCATTCCTATTGAAAACAATGGGTTTTTTAATGCCACCAAGCTGCTAATAATCTTATTGGGCAAATCATCTACGCTTTTCAGCATCTTTAACCAAGGAAATATGTGAGGATGCATTCTTGGATCATTGCTCAGTTGTCTCCAGTGAGACCAAACATGGAAACTAATTTTTATTTCACCTCTGCAAAACTGGACAGATGGATTTCAGTAAGTTATGCATCTGATTAAGTGCTCTTGCATTAAACTTCTTCTACTAAAAACTGTACTAAGTCTATTTACTTTCAGCAGATATTTAAACAGACCTGAGGTTTGGCAGATTAAGTCATTTTTCAACATATAAATATTCTGTAGAGCCAAAATGCTCATTTTTCTTGTAATACACATGATTTGTCTTGCAATGAATCCTGACTGTTTTTCAGAAAGAGATATTGAAATAGAGATTATTTTCAGCAAATGAGCAACTTGAAGATGAGGAAATTTTAGAGGTACTTTGAATTCTAGTACAAGAACTATATATGTCTAATTAAATCCTAAGTATCCGCTTCCAGTTAATAAGTTGTTCATAGAAATACCTTTCATGTCCTCTCAGCAGCTATTTGTATCTTTAGAAAAAAAATTGTTCTAGAATATCTGGGCTCAAATTATAAGAATAATAATCACATTGCACCACCTAGTGACCCAATATGTGACATTCACTCTCCTGTATCGCACAAAATGAAGTATTAACACTTACTAAAATAGATGAACTACCAGACTTTTAAAGAATTATTTTTTCAGATTTATGTTCATTAGGGATAAGAAGGAAGAACTTTTCCCTAATTCATTTCCTTGAAATGCACTAATCAAACTGTAATAAAACTTTGAGTTATAAAACAGCTGTTCACAGAAACACTGTTACCACTGTTAAAAGATTTGAGTTTCTACTGAGTTTATACACATCATTAGTTTGAGGAAGCTTGCAAAATCACTATGAAAATTTCTCTCTCATGCAAACTGCAGCTCGTGAACTTTTCATACTTCAGCCTGTTTGAACCCTTTGTGGACATATGAAGGAGAATAAGGTGACCTGGAACAGTCAGCATGGATGTATCAAGGGCAAATGATGACTGACCACCATGATTGGCCTCTGTGACAAAATTTTTTGATTTGTAGAGCAGGGGAGAGGAGCAAATGACATTTACCCCAACCTTAGCAAGGCACTTTTTTCAACATCGTCTCTCAGTATTCTTATATCCAAGTTAGGATGATACAGTATGGGGACATGAACAGCTAAAGGGGTAAGAAAATTATTGGAAGATCATACTTAGAGAGTAGTGGTTAATGGTTCACACTCTACCTGGAGGGTGGTAACAAGTGGAGCACTGAAGGGGACTATCCTGGGACCTGTGCTGTTTAATATCTTTAGCAATGAAGATGAACAGGTGGAACGGGTGGCCCAAAGAAGCTGTTCAGTCTCCATCCTTGGAGATTTTCAGAACTGACTGGATAAAGCTCTGAGCAACCTGGCCTAATCTCACAGTTGACCCCTGCTTTGAGTGGAAAGTTGGACTAGAGAACTCTCCTAAAATCGTTTATGACCTGAGTAGTTCTGTGATTCTACATGTTCAACAGAAGGCAGATTTTTCCACTCGAACTATGGCGCTTCAACACTCCATTAACAGAGGCTTCAGTGTGGTAGTTTCTTGCACCACATGATGCAGCAGCCTTGCATCTCTTCAGAGGGCAACTACAAGTATGTCAGCCCCTCAGTGAGAGAACAAGCTTTTGACAAGTAGAACAAATGAGTGTTACACAACAGAAATACCAAGGAACATGATGTATGAGATGAAGAAAGTTTAGTGCAAATGTGAAGATCAAAACAGTGAGTCACAGTTGACTCATGGGGAAAAAAAGTATACTTAATTAAGTCAGAATAACATAATCTTCTCAAAAACAACAGAAAATTGTGATGGTATAGCACTGTTGAAACAACTTTTGCTCTCTTGTGTATCGTTTAATTATTTCTTATGCAGTCATCATGAAAATCATTACCTGAATATCTGAAGAGAACGGGGCTGGTTTAAATGTCATGGAGCAATGTGATCTAGCAAGTAATAGAGGTGGAGGAGGACTTCTGCTTTTTTTCTTGCTGCTCATAGCTTCTTTGAGACTGTGATACAATGCACTTTGTTCAGCTTCAACTTGTTCAATTAAAGTTAGTGCTTTCTATGATTTAAATTAAAACAAAAGGGGAAAAACTATTAAAACACAGCAATCAGACTTAACACTTACAAATGGTTTTCAAAGTGATCTTATAAAACATTCACTGCTATGTAGAAAACTTCTTAGAGATTTTCATATCATCTTACATCCTAAATTAGGATGAATAGTACTTTGTGTCTTCCATGTACAGATTAATTTCACAGTTTACAGTAAAAAGAATGCTGAGTTGCATATGAAAGAGGCAGGGCTAAGGCACATCCAATTTTGGAAGAACCTATAGGAAAAAGAGTGGTCACATATAATGCTGATTAGCAATTAGTGGCAACCAGCAATTAGCTCCAACAAGAAACAAAGATTATATCAACTCTTATTTAGGAGAGAGCTGAAGACCTAATCTGTAGAATTTCTGAAGGATCTGTGGAAGTGGTCAGACTGATTTGCTGTGCTCCAGAATTAGAGAAAGAAATAAAGTCCAGAAAGAAAGAAAAGGGAGGAGAATGCACGTCTGGAAAAAGCAGAGATAAGCAACTTCCCTAACTTCCATTAGCTGGAGGGAGCTGAGACCTGTCTATTAGTACCTTCCAAAAATGTGGGGCCCTCCTGCACATAGTGATTATGCAGCCATTTGGTTGGCGATAATTTTTTTTTCTTACTGGACTGAATGGCAAATTGGTTGGTTTCCTTCACCTTTTTTGCACTGCCAGTATAAGAGAAACTTAACTTGAAATTTAATATTAAGAACTTCTTAGTACTTTCATATTTTACTTGTGGCAGCTGTCCAGTGCAAATGAAAGTCAAAAAGGCCAGTTCCCAGAGATAAAGAGACTGGGGATGTCTTGAACAAATTACAAACTTTTGGGAGAAGACAGAGATGGATATAGATTGGGTATTATCCCTACAGATAGGGTTTTTATTGAAACCTTTTAGTACCATAAACTGGACCAAGAATTTAGGCTGAACCGGGACTGAAAGATAAACTGAAAAAGAAAATCCCAAGTTATTGGTTATTCAGCAACAGTCCTATAATCTTGAACCTTAACAGTTCCTTGTTTCTGTCCTCATACATTTATAAGGTCATAAGAACAACCACAACAGGTCAAACCAGATTGAATAAGCCTTGTAACTCATACCCAAAAATGACCAAAAACTAGCCATAGATTTATAGTGAAACAGGGAGCTAGGATTTAATAGAGCCTTAACCACATCACACAGCTAATTATTTGCACAGCCCCACACCCACTCCCACTTTAGATTAGGGTTGCATCCACCCTAGTGAGAAACGTTTACAGAAGAATATAAGATAAAGAACAAGATATGGAGTGACTCCTTCCCTCACACAGCCATTCAACTTTTGCAACCTGTAATTAAAAACTTTCCTTCCTTAGAAATTATACTTCTTTATGGCAAGCTGTACTATGATTCCACTTTTAATTAAATGAATCCCAGACTCATTCTTCTCTGAGGACATATTTCTTATTAGTGCAAGGATGGAACTGCTCCCAGGTTGGATAAAGATAGTGTTGTGACTGGTACTGCGTGACCTGTACTTCATTAATTGTAGAACTTGGAAGATAATAAATGTGGCAGTGTTGCAAGAGGAGAAAGAATAATCTTATGGTTGAGGAAGACAAATGTCACTATAAAAAAACCCACATTTTATCCCTGCTTCTGCCACAGACTTGCCCTGTGATAAACACCATCTCATCCCTGCCACTGCCACAGACTTACACTGTGGTATCAGCTTAATCAAATTAATTCAATTTTACAGAGGGCCAACAAAAACTACCAGTGTACCCAATTCTGTAAAGACCTGGATGTCCAAAGAGACATATGGGACAGGAAAGAAGAATGAAACAACTGCAAGCGAAATAAAGAAAAATTAAGGTTACACAGCAGCTCAAGTAGTTGAGCAGTGTGATGTGGATGAGTATATACACGTGACTCAGAAGCTTCCGTAACTGCCCAGTGGTTTACTGCATGAGAAAGGGTTACTTGTGTGTTTCTCAGAAAAACAAAACAAAACTGCTTTCCTATTCTACAGCATTATAAGAACAGACTTGTATTATACTGTGCTAAGTACAGTAAAACAGACCAGAAGACACAAGTAATTCTATATAGAACTCTTCGATGTTCTACGATAAAAATGACAAAATTCTCAACACAGAAGCATGAAAATCAAGGTATGCATTTGCTGTTCGTGAAGTGAGCAGCATCCATGTCAAGGAGGAAAATTAATTGAGCACATAATTAAATATTTCATCATAGTACAAATATCAAAGAAGATCCTGCTAAGTTTATCCAGACAAAGTCAATTATGACATTTTCTGGCAACTAACTGCAAACATATTCATTTACCTACATCTTTCTCTGTGAAAAGTGCACGAAGTAAAATATAGTGAAGGTCAGTGTAAGGCCTGTGTAAATGTTTGTTTGGGATAACCACAGATTTCTTGGGAATAGCTTCTAAGTCTTGATTGGTGACTACATTTACAACTTTCATACCATATCACTACATTTCATATTCATAAATGCCATATATTTTGCAAATATATGAGAGATTTGTAGTGTATGTCTTTTCTGATCCCTTTTTTTGCATTCCTCTGACATAGATGATGTGTGTTAATTATCATGCTTCCAAATTTGTAGCACATAAAAGGAAAACACTTTGTAGTACTACTTCTTATTTAAAATACTTTTTAATATATAGTGAGAATTGCAGATTCTGTTACCTGTTGCACAGGCTATAAAGAAATTTTATGCCCCACTGATGAGAAGGCAATTTTCACAGACAGATGCTGGTACAAAGCTGGTACAAGGATTCTCATTCATTTCAGAAGGCTCCAAAATGAGCCTATGAAGAATTTACATTTAGCTTCAATGAATTCCAAAATCTCCAACTTCTAAACTGCTTATTTAATAAGAATAAAATACAACTCCATGCCATTATCATCAGCCAAAGTAATGTAAGACAACTTACAGATCTTGGAAAAAGAAGGATGTTGAAGGTTGCAATGGGGAGAAGGAAACCTGCATGACATTTTCACAAGGCACAGGTTCATGATTGCAAAGTCAAGGTGATCAAGTGTGGAAATAAAGATCATATCTTCTTTCAGGTTTCCTGCATGCACAACATTTGAAGATGTGCTCTGTCCTTGCTTTAAGTCACTTTATTCTTTCATCATAATGAAACTTCTCAGGGAAATTTTGACAAGTTAAAACCACTCAATGTCCCTCAAGTTCCTTCCAATTTCCTTCTTTTTTGTAAAAGGAGCAATCCAAGTCTTAATTATACAGAACACTAAAAACTGCGATAACGATAAAGAATTTCTACCATAAAATGTTTTTTTTATTACCTCCAGTAGCTGCCTTTGGGAAGATGTCGTTAACTCTTTAGGGTACTTCTGTGCAGCCTTTTGCATCAAAAAGATTGCTCTGGATAGCTTATTCTTTTTTATTTTTCTCATTATAACTGCCTCTGTAAAATAGATATTTTAAGACATTTACAGAACGGCAGCAATAATTTATTAAACTTAGAGAATCTTAATTAATAAGCCTTACCTGTTAAATAATGGAAATCTTTCATATTCTTCACATGAGACTTGCTAGACTTAAGACTTCTGTCATCCTTTTGAGCACCTATGGGGGAAGGAAATTCATTCTGATAGTGCTATTGAGAAAACTTCAGTGAGGGGCGTTAATACGTAGGATTGTAGTAAAGCTTTGCTCCATCTCATGTTCTTTTCTTGGGTTCAAGGAGAATTTCTTGGACTGATCATGCCACTAGAAACAATCCACCCTCATAATCTAACATTTTTAGTAGTTATAGCAACATCAGAGGAAAAGAGGGATCTTGTTTGATCACAGAGAGCAGTGCACAGGCGAGATCTGCAGTGTCAAACTAATACTAGCTTTTAATTAAAAAAAGGGAAGAAAAGAGCACCAGGCATGGGAGACCAAGTAGGTTTTTTTCAGAAGGCATCTAGCAAGAGTGGGATATCTGCTGACTGGGAAGAGAAAGGGACAGCTTCACAGTAGAAATTTAGATGACAAAGAGCATTGAATAAAACACTGAAGTCATTCTTTATAGAGCAAATTAGCATTACAGAAAAATATTTCTGCAGAGCATCCCCTAGTTCTCCCTTAGTGACATGGTAACAGTCAATATTGTAAGTGAAATACCACAACAAACTGTCTAGAAATAAAATTCATTATTTGTTAGCAATGTTTAATTCCCACTGGTTAAGTAGAAGTTAGAGACTAGCATCATGTGGTAAATGATAAATTCTGCACACTCAGTACATTATTTCTCTCTGTATGTGGCATACAAACTGCCCAACATCAGCTCCTTTTCAGAAAGTAGATACTCCTTTATTTCTTAGTATTAAAAAACATATTTACAGAGGGCTCTCATCAAGCTATGAAGACCATTTAGCTTTACTGAAACCTACCTTGTGTCATTTTAAGAAGTTTCACAGCTACTCGATGTTGGGCCTGAATGAGCTCCAAGTGTAAATCCATGACAAAAGCAGTATGTCTTCCTGCCTTATCATCACCACATCCCAAAACAGAATTCAGGTTCTGACCATTTGAGTCCACCTAATAAAAAGGAAGTGGCGATTAAGCAAACCCAAAATTTATTACTTAGCTCACTGCATTTATCTTGACCTTGAAATGCTATTATTGTTTGTCAGTTTACTGAAATACTGAATTTATCAATATGCAGTAATTCAAGAAAGCATGGAAGGAAGGAAAATGATTACACAGAGAAAGCATGAATAATGGGCAAAGAAAACTAGATAAAACCTGATAATCAATAGGAAATTGGATTAATAATAAACATGAAACTGCAGAAAAATTTCCTTTGTGTTAACCAGATCCGAAACAAATATCATATTGATGTAGAATGATAATATTTAGAAAATCTTAACTCCCCTAAACAGTAAAAGATAACTTTAATAATAAACAGTTGGAAGCAATAAATATGAAAAGGATTTCTGCTTTTATTTTACAGGGTAAAACTACAAATTAAAATCATTTCCAAAAGAAAATGGTAAAGAAAACCTCAAATATTTTATAGTTTATTGCTGAAAGAGAAAAACACTATTTCTACTACAGAGAGATTTACTTTTTTTATTCTCTTCTTACATGGAGCAGGAAGCTGAGGCACATTTGATACTGCTAAGATTTCCAAGTATGAAGATCTATTAATATGAGTATTGTGCCATCAAAATCCAATGTATTATTTATAGATTTTGTTGCAGTGTAGCTTTTTGTAGACTTTACCTGTGTACAGCAGTTGTCAAATATCGACTTTCCATCTGGTAGAAGGGTCATTAAGTGAGATGTGTTCATTCCATTAATTGCTTTTTCAAGACTTTCATAAGCAACTTGTAATTGTTCTGTAGGACTTTTCTGAAATGAAAACACATAGAAACACACTTTATTAGATACCAGCATTAAAAGCTGTAACATGGACTATCAAAAGTAAAGTGCTATTATTTTTAGCTGTTGCAGTTTAAATTCTGTCAAATAATCTCTACCTAGGCACAGCTCCCTGTGCCTTCATATACTAATACTAATGTTTGAATTTGACGTCATTTTAATTCATTTAGGATGATATTCCTTCAGCTCTCAAAAACAATTTACTAACTCAGAGAGTTAGCTTATAACAGAGCAAAACCGAATTTAGAGTATTAAGTTAACAAACACAGTATTTTTCACTAGCAGTTTGTCAGTGTTCCATTAAGAAAAAACTGATTTTTCAGAAACCAACTGTTTTAAGTAGACTGTCACTGAATTTAAGCTTCTCCAAGTGTGTAACCATTAAGACATATCATTGACAACATTCATGAATCCTCAGACTAATGTACATCTTTTCTTCTGAATGTATTTAGCAAACAATTTTGAACTACTTGATTGGACACTTCTGCAAAGTGCAGAGCACCGATCACACCGAACAAAGCAAGGACACTCGGGATGTTCCATCTATTCCACATCACCCTTACAAAAAACAAACAAACAAAAGCACAACCCCAAATATTTCCCTAAATGAAGGAAGGACCAAAATTTGTATGTATGTTATTTTTTTTTTAAATGTGCTATTAAACCGTTTAAAGCTGGTACTATACACTGGCATAAAAAAAGAGTGTACAATGGAAATCAGCACAAGCACGCTGCAAAAAAAAGTTTCAGCTAAAACTTCTTCCACATGACCCATTACTATAAAAGACTACAGAAAAATTTACAGATTTTATTTCACTTGAAAAAATATCTTTGCTTTTTTCCTCTGCACTGGCATGATTGTGTGACACATTTCAACTTCATAAAACTGAATACAAAATTGTATTAAAAGCTTCAAGCAGAAATAAGTGTTCTTATGCTATTCAAAAATGCTGTATTAATGAAAATTAATCAGACCTTACCATCAGGATTTCAGGAATATCATAGGTTTCATCTTGCGAGAGAGGGGCACTCCTTTTTTCTTTTTTATAGGAAGAAGAACAGAACATGAAAATGAAATACACTTCGAAAATTTCAGTACCATTTGATTAGCTCTAGTACTAACTTAAGAGTCTGGCAATATTTTAGTTTTTCAGCACTTTAAAATGAGGGGTGATTATATTGTTTCTTGAAAAGATTTTCAGGGTTTAAACACAATAGCTACACATGTACAATGATACAAATTCAGGATACGATTATCCAGTAATGCAGTATTTTTAAATGTTCACTATATTTCATAGCAACATTACATCCAAACCAATGAAACTTGGACTCATTTTGCAGTTCTTCACATTGTTGTAGCATTAATATCAATTTTCCAGTTTTAAGTCAATGCAAATCCATTGTTACCCAATTCACAGAGGGTTTAATGCTAATTTAACTTATAGAAGGCTTTTTAAATACATGAGGTCATATATTTATGATACATACTATTTCAATTTAATATTCATTGAAGGGTATTATCACCCTTATAATGTTCATTTGGATTGTTTAAGTTATTTTCATTTATAAAGAATGCACCCAGAACTATGTTTTCCTTTCCAAAACAAGAGGAAGCAATTTCTTTGTTCTTGTGTACAGCCCTCTAGCCTGTCAAAAATTTATTTCTTTGCCAAAATAGATTCATTTCTTGCTCTTTCAGAGGGACAACCTTCTAGTCATTCCTCGACTCCTTGTGCCACTTTTGCCTCTTTTTCTCCTTGTTCCCTGTCTCTTTCTCATAAATAAGAAATTCTATATTCACTCAGCATTCATTTAGTAAAAAGACTCTCCTCAGCATAAGCATGTGCTTGACTATTTATCAGCTTGTTTGAGCAATGGCTCCTATTTATTCAGGTTTTTTTTCACCAAATAGACATATTTAAACTGAATGAAAGAGAATAGCAGTGATGCCACAATCAGGATTCATCCAATCTCCATCATAATGGTCTGACTTTAGTAACATTCACAGAAAACAATACCTACTCTATCTTATAATGAAAAGAGTACTGTTACAAGATTTTCTTACTTTCAGAAAAGGAAAAAAGTATTGTCATTCTCTCCTGTTCCCTAGATATACTCTAATATCATGTCCTTAAAATTAACTCTCTAGTTACTGCAAAACAATTTCAAGAAATATGATTCATATGCCAAGGTCCTACATCCAGAACAGATAACTTTTAAAAGTATGTCCAAATTTTCCAGCATTAGTCAGGTTTTGTACAGAAATTTGTTTGTAAATGGATTATATCCCAATAATGTCAGCCAAGTTAAGTTCAATTTCAAAGACAATTGAATTCCTATACAAAAATCAAGACTTGTGTAGACAAGAGATCCAAATCAATGGTCCAATACAAGCAATAGATTCAGTATGACCTCAATATTTTCCTCTTCTCTTTGGCCTGCCACTAGTCAGCCAGTACTTGAATGCTCCAAATGAGCCGCAGCACACACTGCCCCCCACCTAGCCAATATTCAGAGAACACAGGAGTGATCTGTGGCTACTCTGAAGGGGCTGAGACATGCAGAAGACCTGTGGGAAGGGTGAGTCACAAGAGATGTGATTCAAAATGTATACTTCAGCAGAACTGGGAATGCAAGAAAATAAGGCATAAATCCTTTGAAAACCAGGTTTCATTAGCTTGATTATGGATTAAATTTCATGTATGAAAAATTATTATTCTACTCTCAACAATCTCTTTACAACAATTTTTGAATACGTATATTTGCAAGTTTACAATTCAGAAAGGTTCCAAACTTTAAAGTCGTTCTTGAAAGATAACTACATTTTTGTTGAAGTTTTACCTGCTTTTTTCTTAATTTACCTGTAGAATCAGCTAAATTTTCCAATATTGCAGTTAGACATAAGGGTATCTCTGCAAGCATTACAACATTAGTGTCTGCTATGCTGCTCTTCTGAATTACTTCATTTATTATCCAGAGTACATGAACCCACTAAAAATGGGTGAAGGGGAAAGAAAAACAGTCAGGACAGAGTTAAAACAAATTTTAGGAAGATATTTATGTATTACAGAGTCAGATAGGGTTTTGCACTTAAAATTGTTTAAAAATATTCATAAACCTGGACACAACCCCTTTTTCTTGGATTTGACTTGTGTCTTTTGAATGCCACCAGACTAAGATGCTCAATTTGCTGCTCTGAAGTCCCTATTTCTTCAGAGAGCAGACTATTTTAGAATATTATTTTTTTTTTTTATTATTGTAGAGAGGTTTATGAATGTTCTATGGGCACAACGTTTATACCTAGTCATAGTGTGGTAAGCCTTACAACAGATACGATTATTTATCTCTCATTTATCCCCATATCTTCCCACTTAAACAGTGCAAAAGGGACCTGGATGCTCTTGTTGTACACCCAGAGGAAAGTAACTCTACGTTACCTTCTGGTGAATCTCTCAACAATTTTATTATAGGGATCAGGTCCACATAAAGAACTCCACAAAACTGTCAACATCTAACATCAGCTGGCAGCCCAGAGTAAGTAGTGTAAATTACCCTTCATAAGACTGCATTTCACCAAGAGCCTCTCAGTCTCAGGGAAAGTTCAAGGTAAGGCTGTGAATCTATCCCGTGGGTCAAATCCTGCTGACCCTTGTGTCTCTTAAGCTATAAGGTTCTTCCCTCTTTCTTCAATTTATCTAGGGAACTTTCTTGAATTATACTGATACTTTCCATCACAATGCATCAAAGACTTCTTACATCATGCCTGAACGTTTTCACTATTATAGCTTCTATCACGGCCCACTGGCAGGGAATGGGTTACTTTACTGGGAAAAAGCTAAGAGGAATTCTGATATTGGCATATGGGAGCACAGTCCAGTCAAAGCGTATATACAATTCACATCTTCAGTGAAGATTTATCTGCATTTTACCATAAGAAAATGTACTTAGACTGGATACCAATATTTTATCTTGGCTTTACTACAACAGATTGCACTCATATTAAGAGAAATACATTATAATAGGGAGTACTTGGTAAGCTTTATTTTTGTGGATATATTGTAAGTAGTCACTTCCACTCATTTGGATTCGCTGAAGTACTGTTTTACACTTCTGCCACAAAAACATTGTTACATCAACAAGTATTTCTTTGTCAGGCTGGATATTCTGGAAAGGAAAAAACAACGTAATTATAGAAACAGATATGTATATACAGTATATAAACACTCTGAAATTTTTTTGAAGTAAATAAATCGCCAAATCTAACTTTTTTTCTTTTTTTTACAAGGAATAACAACATTTTGAAAGCTTAAGAAATATTTTTTTAAGAAGTAATTTCTGGTAGATCACCCAAGCTTTTCTTCTCCCAGCAATACAAGTGGTTTAGGAACTGGGGGGTTTTGTATTTCATTTTTTATTGTCAAGCTCTTAAAAGTCACATAGATAAGGAAAGCAGAGAGATTAAAACTACATGGGAGAGACAAGCAAATTAACTATCAGTGAAATGTTATAACAGTCAGTACATTCTGGGGAAACAAAGTAATGTATGTAATTTAACAGTTAGATTGGAGCTTTTTTTTTTTTTGTTACAGAACTTAAATAGTTGCAGAAGATTTTAATTAGTAGGTTGACAGAGTACTTCCATGGGTTATTGGTGCATCTCAGATGAGAGAGCAGTGAAGAACAACTTAACTCAAAAAAAGGATGGAGTGGAATATCTAACAACTGAAAGAAATGTTAAAATGCATCTGCATCTTATGAAGAAAACAACTAGAAATTCAAAACTCCAGTCAGTTAACCTCCTAATTAACACATTTTAAAATGCAGTAGAGTCTGACTGCACTGTGATAAATACATTCTGAGCAGTGATTAAGGATCAGTACACATCTTTATAGCCACTAATACCAGAGTTGGACTAGTATCTCAGGTGCAATGAAACCCAAGCCTGCTATATCCACACTATCTGTACACTTGTATGTGTATAAGATTTCAGGGATATCGATGCTGGGAAGTGAGTGCAGAAAAAGACTGAAAATGAAGTAAATCAAGATGACTTTTGCCACTTGTTTGGTGGCAGCAAGCTTGTAGATTGGCTGAGATATATCCTGTAACTTCACCATCAGTGAATTCACCATTAATCAGGGAAGAGTTTGTCTTTCTTCCACGGACAGATTAGGTACCGAGGAGATTTGTGGGAAACTATAAGAACCAGAAGAGTTTAAATCCAGGTAACCTGCCTCCGCAATACAGTGGTCATATAAAAAAATGACAAATCATGCTATCTTACCAAGACAGGCAAGATATTTTGACTGAAAGCATTACACTAAATCTAAAAAACGTGTGTGCTCCAGTTATTCCCAAACTGGGGTAATATTCAAATTATATCTCAAACTAATTTTGCAGTTAAGACAGAAGGCACGTTAGCAGAACACATTTTTCTAAGGAAAACTTTTCATTAGTCTTTTGGATCACAAACTATTTTAGTGTAAATGCTAGTGGAGACATTGCACTGTAAACTTTTTCCCCCTCACATTAAGGGAAATCTCAATTTGAGCAAGTAAGCTGAAAGTTGTTACTCTGGGAATAAACCATCAGTTATATAATGGAATTAATTTGTAGTACAGACTTCAGCAGAAAAAGTACCACCCTTTGGTTTTGTTATTGCTGTTGCTTGTTTGTAGTGAGAATGTACCTTAAATTGTAGGCATATCTCTGCTCTAAAGGCATTATCATTCCTTAGGTTCACTGCTCCCTTTTCTATAAATATTGCAGAAGTGTGTTCTACAGCTGAGCATATTTGCCATCGGAAATTGGATCTCTGCTTGATTAGCTGAAACATGCAACTAGCTCGATGACATTCCAAATGGATTTAATGTCTATTAAATATTTTCAAAGTAAAGTGGCCTGAGTAGATAGCACCAATGAATTTTTCTTCTAAAGCTGAAACTTTATTTTTTTTAATCACAAACTGATTGCATCGTATAGGTATATTTTTTCATATTCGGTATTTCATTTTTGTAGTTTGTTAATCATGCAACTGATTCCTTTGGTCTTAAATTATATGCATACCTTACAGATCATGTGATTCATTCAGAAGAAATGTCTCTAACTTTATTATACCTGCTCAGATGTGGAGACACAGGAAAATACTGTTGTTGCCAAAATCATAAGATCATGAGAAGGCTCTCCGTGCTTTAAGGAACTCGCTGCATTCAGTGTTTATAAACAAGGAAGAAAAGGAAAGGCAAGACATTATTTCTAGTTACAAACCTATGTTTGAAAACATCTAAGTGAATTGATTTACCAATTTATGCTAGTAGATAATACACTCTAAGAAATAATAAATACAAAGGGGACAGATACTACCAAGTTTATTCACTTCCTCTCAAAAGTGGGCACTGCTATTTTTGGAAGTGGGAAGTTTTCAAGATATTTGCAGGACTTTGGAATGTTACACAATTAAATTACACTTGTTTCTAACAAGTTTTTGTTGCTTCAATGCCAAGAAATTTTACATAAATGGAGTATAAGGACAAAAGAAAGTCAAATGTGTCTCTTTCATTTTTTTTTCCCCAAAAACCTGTCTGAAAACATCCCTTCATTTTACATCTTTGCATCTAACGTGATATATGTTAAAAATACATGCTACTTCACACTCAGGGGAAATGGTATGAAGTCATGTTTTGGCAAATGATATATGGACAAAATTCAGTAGGTCGTAATTTTTCAACTGCTAATTTTTGCCACAGAATACTGCATGCACCACATTAAATAGTTTTTAAATAATAACATTTCTTGCTGCAAAAGTATTCGAAATGCAAACACAGCTATAACCAACCAACACTTACTTCTGAATGTTTGCTTCTTTTCAGAACCATGAGGCATCCTAGCTTCTTTGATATTATTTTCACTAACAGAAAACCCATGTTTAAATTTTCTTGGAAATAGGAAAGGCTGCATCAGTATAAGAAGTTTGAGTTCCATTTCAGCTTTCTTCCATACTGGGTCATCCTGAGCCTAATTGACAGAAACAACCAGTAGAAATTTGTCTTTAAAATACGCACTTTGAATACTCTTCCTTACCCTCATAGGAAAAGTCTATATAAAGACTTCCTAAATAGCATCTGGATTACCTGAAGAAAATTAACAACAAATTCAATAGCAGAATCAAACACGTCCCACTCTTCATAGCTGAAAGCTAATTTTATAAATTTCACAGCAGCATCTCCAGACACCCCCTTTTCTCCTGAAATGACAAAAATATTTTATCTGTTTTATATATATATATTCAAAAGTTTAATTACAGCAATAATTTGGGTATTGATAAATACAAAGATAAAACTCCACACCATAATCACCCTTCTTCCCAGAAATTTAGTTTAAAAATGTGTAGAAACATTAACAATTTCTTGCAAGGCAGATGAGTATTTCTTATTATTGTATCAGAAATTGTGCATGTACACATAGGGAATCTCACTCTTCAAGTTTACCCAAACCACAGTGAGGCAGAAAAGGGATTTCCTAGTCCCTGGAACTCTAAGCAAGTGTCTTAGCTAATATATTCAGCAGTGTTCTGCAGTCCTATGAATATGCCACAGCCATTGTCATATCACTTGGTCATGTGGTCACTCAGCCAAAAGATGTTAACAATATTAACTTAGTAACAGACATCTCTTATTTTTCAAAGCAGCACAATGATAGGTCCAAGGATCTCAACAAGCTTACGACAGTCCTTCTGTTAGTGCATCCCACTTCTTTTCCATAAGAATGTATCAGGACATCACTGCAGAATTTGACTTGTAAATGATTTTTTAGGAGCACTAACATACCCAGATGAACCGTTATGCTAAACAGTATGTGATTACAACATCCATATATTACTATACACCATTTAAGTAACACTTGTATTAAGACAAATGTAATGATATCTGTACACAATCCCCTTTGAATGCCTTAACATTGCATGTATAAACACATATCTTATGCAAAAAGGACAGCATTTTGCACAGTCCCTTTATGCATAGAACTGCTACTAACATGAAATGCTTATCAAGCATTTGCATCACTGGGTACAGAAGTCTTTGAAAACTCAGTTAGTTTACCTGTTAGTATCAACTGCAGAAGGGTTGATGATGCTTTGATTATACCAAAATGACTGGTATCATGACTTCCTTGAACACCAGCACTGCTCACTCCACCTTTAATATACACAATTCGTTAAATCAGTTTATATTGTATTTGACTTGTTAGATTCCCATTAGACAGTAATCATATCAAGAAAATATGATTCTAAACTATATTTGGTCTTTATAGATTCTTTTATTAAAAAAAATACCTCTATGGCTATATTCAGTTAAGTGCCCATCAAAAAAGTTGGGAAGGAGTCATCAAGTGCAGAATTTTTCCCAAGTTTTTAAATCTAACCTTGAGTGACTTCTGTTTTTTAAATACATGAAACACCATGGCATGCTGACCTTGCCTGGCTTCCAGACCCTCACCTAGCTGCTTTCTCACTCCCTCTCCTCAACATGACGGGGAGAAAATCAGATGGAAAAGCTCATGGGTAGAGATAAAGACAGTTTAATAAGAAAAGCCAAAGCTGTGTGTGCCATCAAAGCAAAAACAGGAATCTATTCACTATTTCCCATAGACAGGCAGATATCCAGCCACTTCCTGAAAAGCAGAGCCCCGGGTTGCATAGCAGCTGCTTCGGAAGACCAACACCATAACCACTAATGTGCTCCCATCCTCTCCCTTAGCCCCAGGTTTTACTGCTGAGCATGACATCACATGGTATGGAATACCCATTTCGTGGGTTCAGGTCGCCTGTCCCAGCTGTGTCCTCTCCCAGTCTCTTCCCACCCCTAGCCTACTGCCCTTTGTGGGGAGGGGGGTTGGAGAGACAGCCTTGATGCTGTGCAAGCGCTGCTCAGCAACAGCTGAAACACTGACATGTTATCAACAACCACTGGTTTAGCCACAAATGCAAGGCACAGCACCATATGGGCTGCTAGGAAGTAAGTGAACTCCATCCTGCCAAGGAAAGATGTGTGTAAATTACTGCAGCTTTTTAATGCTAAAACAGAGATTGGCCCAGATATTTATCTTAAATTTTATGAAGAAAGATTGCTGCTCTTACAGGTGCTATTGTTATAAATTAAATAGCAAAGAAAAAGTTAATAAAATGGAGGTCTGGGCTACCCACCAGCACTCTTTTTGCATCTTTATGCTGTTACCTGAGAGGATTTCAAGTCCTGCAAAACAAAGCTCTGAAATGACATCACGAATTTCAATTTCATCAGGAACAGGTGGAGCAGGGCGCAACACATGCCTGCTACTATCAGACAGAGCTTCCAGGATGGCGAGGAATTGAGCTGCAGCACCATCAAACATTTCTGTCAGCAGCCGTTCGGTAGTAGTGCGAGGCCATGGCAACTAATATAAGAAAAGGTAATGTAAGCCTTGTAATATCTAAACAAAGTTACAATAAAGTGAGATTTCTTTCAAAACAGTTCTTCATCAGAAAATAAGTACAAGTTTAAAACAGGAAATAACATGCTGTAAAATACATTGTTGTTATGAATGCCTCATGCTTCAAAGGCATAGCAAAGCCTCATTACTAAGTGGGCACAGAACTTAAGAAGTGCCATAATTTCACAGCAACTAAATGGACTGCATGGTATTTTACTTAGAAAACAATACAATCGAAATTATGAGTGAGAGTATTAAGGCCATGTAGTTTAAAGCCACTCAGACGTCTCCTTGTAATGATACAGACTTGAAAATAAGGAGCTACGTTCTGTACCTGGGAAGGACCAAACTTGTGCACCAGTACATGCTGGGGGGCCACCCATCTGGAAAGCCACTTGGCAGAAAGGGACCTGGGGGTCCTGGTGGACACCAAGTTGAACATGGGCCAGCAAACGTGCCCTTGCAGCAAAGACGGCCGACAGTACCCTGGGCTGCTCTAGGCAAAGCACTGCCAGCAAGTCAAGGGAGGGGATCCTTCCCCTCTACTATTGGGGCCACACCTGCAGTACTGTGTCCAGTTCTGGGCTCCCCAGTTCAAGAAAGACAGGGAGCTACTGGAGAAAGTCCAGAGGAGGGCTACAAAGATGATTAGAGGACTGGAACATCTCTCTTATGAGGAAAGACTGAGAGACCTGGGTCTGTTTAGGCTGGAGAAGAGATGACTGAGAGGGGATTTCATCAATGCTTATATATATCTAAAGGGTGGGTGTCAAGAGGATGGGTCCAGACTCTTTCCAGTGGTGCCCAGCAACAGGACAAGGGGCAACGGGCACAAACTAGAGCACAGGAAGTTCCACTTGTGCTTGAGGAAAAGCTTCTTTACTCTGATGGTGCCAGAGCACTGAAACAGGCTGCCCAGAGGGGTTGTGGATGCTCCTTCTCTGGAGATATTCAAAACCCGCCTGGACGCATTCCTGTGCAATCTGTTCTAGACGAACCTGCCTTGGCAGAGGGGTTGGACTAGATGATCCCCAGAGGTTCCTTCCAACCCTGACCATTCTGTGATATTGTGACATGGTCCTGGGAAACCACCTCTAGGTGGCCCAGCTTGAACAGGGGGGTTGGACCATGTGACCTCCAGATGTCCCTTCCAACTTCAACAACTCTGTGATTCTGTGATGCACATTCTCCTAGCAAAATAACTCCAAAACAAATTTTCAACATTTTTTTAAATAAACTTCATAATTATGTTTGGAGACTTAAAGTTCAAAGCAAACTATACTTTTTAAATATATATTTTGTGTCATTGTATTCAACATGCCCTTTTCCCCATACTGTGGATTTGTTTTTATGAGCCCAGTCTATAAATCAGACCTATGCATACAGAAAGCAAAATATGCAACATATGTTCCTGGACAGGCTAAGCACAAATTGCAGGTTTTGTTTAAATACCTTTGTTAAAATGCAGAGCAGAATGGACATGTAAAGTTACGACTACTATTATTTTTGCATAAGCATTGTCTTGTCATGTTTAGAAAACAAACATTGCACTGATACAGAAGAAACTCAAAGTGAAAGCTAACTTAAAACTAAATAGATTAGACTAGCTTGTATCCATTTTTCAAGATGATTTAAGTCAAAACCAAATTCCACTACATACATACTAGAGGAGAAGGAAGACCTTTAGTTCTCTGTTGTTCTAAGTATACTGTGCTCTGTAACATGCTGGACTGAGCTCTGAATATAACTGTTCTACCTGATACACTATACTGTACATGTTCTATAGTTAAAAAAAGAAATTGTTTTGAAAGCCAAAACATTAGGCAAAAATAAATGTTCCACATTTTCACATTTACTTAACAATAAACCTACAAAGTATTCTGAAATAATTATTAAAACAGTGCTTTCAGATTTCACATCATTCAAGAAATCTTGTAAAAGTACAGAAAGCATGCAGAAAGAAATATGAAAATTCAATATAATTCCTTCTTAAATAAGGCAAAAGTATTATAACACATTTTAGAAGGAAAAGACTTCTGGTATGGGAGTTATGAGAAGTGTAATTTCTAACAATTTGTCGTTAACTTCAGGCATTCAGTTTTGTCAGCAAGCCAAACAGACACTGCAGAACAAAATCAATTACTGAAGATTTTTCAGGCTTCTGGAGATCAGATATATGAGATTCCTGCTATATGACAGGCAGTTTCTTAGTAGAAAGATGGGTGCCTGATAGGCAAACACCTTATTTGAACGCAGGATGAATTCTTAATATCCTAATTGCTCAGCAAGACTTACAGATGAACATCATTCAGGATTACTTAAGTCTTCCAACTTGAGAAAGTTGGCTGGTACCTTTACATGTGCAAACCACACTTACTTGAACATGTTGAGGTTTGGGCCCTATCTTGGCTAGTGGGAAATTCCAGTAAGTGAGGTTTGGAACAAACTGATTGTGTTGTCCACACAGCTCTTTAATATTAATTACAATTCAAGTCAATGACATGAAACTGGAGTATCAGATAATCTTTTAAAAAGCTTTGATGAGTATTCATGTAACAGAAGCATTCAATACAATCAGATCACAATATGTTACAGTTGGTATAACCTCATTATAATTTTACTATTAACATAAGCGGTTCAAATGAGCCATCTCAGTTGATTCTCATAAGTCTTTCTAATACAGCCAATTTTCTTTCAAACCAACCATAATGTAGACTAAAGGTAAAGAAGTAGTTAAATAAAACATATCAACATTAAGCAATTGTTTGACAGAAAATACATCATTCTCATTTTGAATTATTTGGCTTTTACCATACCTAGTGCAGTACATATTTTTGTGTAACTTATCCCAAAGTATTTTATGAACATATTAGATAAATTATGAACAGAAAAAAAATCTAGATTTAACCTATTCATTCAGCTCTGAATGTGTGAATCTGTTCTACCACAAGATAAACTGTGGCAAAAAAGTTGTGACTATGTAGTATCACCTTTCTTTTGATTTTCAAAAAAAGCAAAGAGATTGCTCAATTTTGACATTATATTATGATGTGCATATGCAATGGATCTATATCTACATCATGAGAATTAAAGGATGATGAAATTTCATCCTTCGTCTCCAAGCAGACCTTGAGAAACTTGAGGAAGTAGTTCTACTGGGAGAAGTGCCAAGCTCTGCATCTGTGGAGGAATGCATCTGTACAGACTGGAAACCAACTTCTAGAGTAGCAGCACTGCCAAAAAAGACCCGGTTGGTAACGTTAAGCCAGCAGTGGCCTCTTGTCACAAACTGCAGACTGGGCTACACTAGAATTATACAGCACATCAAGAGGTTTCTTCCTTCCCTTCCTTGGAACTCATAAGGCTCCACCTAGAATACTGTGTCCACTGGTGGTCTCCTCTGTGTAAGAAGCTAAGAAACAGGACAGGGCCCCATGGAGATCTACGAAGATGTTTAGGGGCATAAAACCTAAAAGAATAGGCTGAGGAAGCCTTGGTTAACCTGGAAAAGAGAAGGCTAACAGGTGATTTAATAGCTGCCCGCAACTACTTGAAGAAGACTAAATTAAAGAAGCCAAATGCTTCTGAATAGAAACATAGTATAACGAGGAGTAATGACCAGTTTCAACTTTGGGGGACTGAACAATATGACTTCAATTAAGATGACTCTGAAAGCATCAGGGATGGCTTGCAGACTAGACATTAGGAAAAATATGTCAATTAAGAGAGCAGTGTAATACTGGAAGAGATTATCTAGATGGACTAGTGAATCTCCTTCACTGAAGGTTTTGAAAACAAAGCTACCGCTGATTTGATCTAGTACTGGCAAAAGTCAAGCTTCAAATCAGAGACTGGACTAAATGACTTTCAGAAGGCCCATGCAACCAACATCTTTACTCCTATGATACTGCAATAACAGTAATTCTTCATAATGCAGTATTTGCAAAAGAAAGTAATTTACTCCATAAAACCCAACTATCAATATATTTATATCACCATCAGCTATCAACATTTTACAGAATAATGTTTTTTATCACAAGAGAGTGTCACAGTGCAAAAGATCATGATCTTTTGCTTACATGGGTGCAAAGCACCCCAGTGAGCAGGCAATGGTACTCAGTAAGAGACCGTGGGTTGGGGAGCTTGCTGATGAGTACTTGCAGTCACACCTTCCTAAGGAATACTGCAGGAACTAAAATTATTTAAATCACAGTTGCAAACAGCAGGAAGCCGAATAACCATCTGTCCATCACAAAGGGCATAACTCAGATAGAAACATCTTCTTTGGCACAGTGAAACTGAAATGAGAACTTTCTATTCTATCTGTGCAGTCCTACATCTAAGAAAGGTCTTGAATTCGAAAGACCTATCGACCTATGACCAAAAATGAATAATATAAACTTAGTGAGTGCATAACCATTACGAACCCACATAGTAGTATAACGGCATAAAAACAAGCTTAACTAGTAAAGTTTGCCATATTAAAGTCTGCATGCTGACCAAAAAAACCACACAAAAAAAAGCATTTTCTTCGATTATTTGTAATTCTAACCCCAATGGATCCGCCATTTTTGACACTGGCTGTAAAGAACACAAGGAAACAGTGAGATTTGACAAAATCAATTGCTTTCTTAAAAGGCTACTTTGTATCCTGGATGCCCTTCTCCAATTCATGGTTTCTTACAGAAAAGAAAGTCGCCTTCAAAAACAATCTCTCAAGACTTAGGAGAGTTCTTCAATGTAAGTACAAAATCATTTAAAAGCATGGTAGTTTTTTTTCAAAGTACCCCGTTATCTTCACAGTAATTTAACACAGCAGGGCAAGCTAAGGACTCCCATACACTTGGCATGAATTTGAACAAGATTTCCTTTATTTTTACTGCTAATATAATTGATTAAAAAAAAAAAGCTAGGAAAAAATCAGTGTTTTCTAAGGTAGTAATTACTACATCTTCACTCCTTTCAAGTTTGTCTGAGTTTTAATAAGAAATTATGTTAACTATGAAATTGAAGAGTGAAAGCTTCTCCTTGTGAATAGCACCATGTGTATTAACAAAATTATATCACCTAGTCACCACATGCTAATAGTAAACAAAGAGAAGGATTCTACAAAACATTAGACTTACATTTTGCAATTCTTTCAGGTTAACTCCTAACTTAGGTCGAAAGTAGCTTTTCGGCTTTCTTCTGGGTTCATATACAGCTCTCTTGAAAATCATTACTGACATCTGAGAAAAAGAAAAAAGTGTGTTATTTCACAGAGATTGTAACTAGTCTACCTGTTTATAATGAGTTGCCAAATGATACCTTTAGAGTGGCCTCTCTAAAAATCTTCTTTGCCTCTGAATTTTCCAGCGAACAACTGATACTTTCCAATTGCTTCAGTTCATCAATTTTAATCAGGCCACGGCGAGCAAATACCTGTACAAAGTATTAACAAAATTATAATGCTCTGTTTTCATATTCTGGTACATTGGTATTAAATTTTGGAATCGTATCATTCGTGAATTAAGACAATTGCAAAGAGCTACAATGAAAGCCAGGTCATAAACAACAATTTAAAAGGAAAAGAAAACCTTCACAAAATACCTTTTGTATAGATGCATAGGGGCTGGGCACTATTTGATACTAGAAATCAATTACTATGATTATATTACAAAGTACTATTGCATTTAACTTTGAGTTGATCACTCATTTGCACGTGTAAACACACCTCCTCTTTGCAGTTCAGTTTTGGAATATGTGCAAAGTTCTAAATATATATATAATCTGATAATAAGCAGACGTATTAAAATAAATACTAGTTTCCCATTTGATTGCATATGAAAGGCTACATGTGGTAAATCAGGTTACCTCTCCATGAATGCTGGCTTGACAATCAAAATAACACTGACAAACTGCAGTATATAGGGTGGCTCTCCATGTCAAATAATGTACCGATAAGAGTGGAATGGATGACTCCATGCACACATTGGCCCACAGTAAGTATTCCAGGACCTGTATTGAAAAAAAACCAGTCTCAAACTGAATGCCTTTTAACCTATATAAATATACTTCCTATTACTAAAGGACACATGCAAAGACTTATCTTCATCTAGTAGGACAGATTAAAAGGGGGTGGGGGAAATCACAGAAATTGTATTAATTTTTAACATGTTTTATTGACTACAAAGCATTCCTTCTGCATATTATTGCTGTTTTCTCACCTGAAACTGTGGTCAAGCATTATATATTAGCTTCCAAGTTCACTTAGCCACTCCAGTTCACTACAGCCTTACCACCATGAGGGAGGTCCTGTCTTGAGCTACCCCTTTCCTTCATGTCAGCTCTAATGATCATTTTTTTCCAAGTCAGTTTTCAGCTACAGCAGCAAGCTTATTTGGGATGCAATGGAACCTTTGGTGACAGCCTACATTTAGATTAATTTACTACCATGGAACTACATATACTATCAGCTAACTAACTTCAGGGCTAAATTAATCATTGCAGCACTCTAATTTTAAGAATTAGTCCTACTAAATTGATCGAACAATATCTTCCCGTCATATTTTCTTTGGGTCAGCTGTTTCCTGAAGTATACAAAATACGTACAACCTTAGTTCTAAATTAAGTCATTACACAGATTTTTTTTTTCTGAATGTAAAGAATCTGAAATACTCAGAAATCAGTCCCTCTGTTTTTTGAATAGTAAAAGCCTGACTACATAAAGAAGGTGCTAAATCACCTTTGATTTCAATAAAAGATGTTCAAAGAAAAAAAACTTTCCTGCTCAATGAAACATTAATATAACAACAGATAATAAAATATACTGGATTAAGGCTGAGTCAGACTCCGTTCAAGTTTTAGGAAAAAAAAAGTAAAGCTAAGACAAAAAAAAGTTACATTCATAGGTAAAAAGAAAAGAGCAAGGGGGAAAGGCCAGTCATTTTTAACAAGCATTTGCAACTAAAAACCTAGCCACCAGGTGTCAGTACAGTTCCATATTTTAAGAAACAAAAGACCAATTCTTGGGACCTGACATAGTTGTCCAAAAAAAAAACCAAAACCAAAAAACCAAAAAAAATCCTGCATCTTAGAGCCCTCTGAAACAGCCTAACTCATCCCATCTCACAGACCAGGACGGCATGACGCTGCGCTCCGTTCCACAACTGAGGAAGGAGCAGAGTCACGAAGGCATGAGGGCTTAGAAATCGGCCATTTTGCAGTCTAGACATTTTATTCCCCTGTTGCAAAGTGCTACTATTGGCAATGACAGGGACACAGAAAAGTCAGGGTACAGTGTTATGCAAAATACAGGTGCATCTTCCAGACTTCTGTAAATTTTTCAGATGTTTCTATTTATTTTGCCATACCTTAGCAGACTGACCTATCATCATCAAATGCCTGCATATGGTGTAAATATGAATAGTACCTGCAAAAATAAATTAAAATAAATAAAGAACAGGTCATTCCTATAATCCTACATGAAATCTGTTATCCAAACCAACTGAAACTTTTTCCTAATATCTAGGTTATTTCCAGAAGCTGATACAGCTACTTTTACGTTAAAGCAGATTAAGCCATTACATTCTTGGGCAATATTAACTTCAAAAATCCCTACAGAATGAAGTAGTATAATAAAAGAATTGAATCTTTAAGATGTACTACATCAATTTTTATTAAGTAACTGATAGAGAGAAAAACCTTATTTTTATCTTCAAATGCCATCCTCTTAATAAAAATTACCTCTCCTCTCAGACCTTACCTTACACGATTCTTTTTGTCTGTCATGGCACTGTCCTGGCACACAAACCCACTATTATGCGATATTAAATATGATAAGTGAAATGGAGAAAATTGATTGTGACTAGAGTTTTCAAGATTATCAAAGCGACTTATAAATAAAATCCTGTCAAAAATTTACTTAATTTAGACTATGTCATAAAATTGTTTTTCAAAAATCGGTATAAAAGACATCACAGTTTTGGGAGGGGAAAAAAAAAAAGCCTTTTCTTTTGCCTGTATGTATTTTCAGAAAGAGACACCTGTGGCAGGGGAGGCATCACAATGGCAACTGTCATAGCTAGGAGGGTGTTATTATCCCAATAAGCAAGAACGGAGTGAGCATTATGAAGATTTCTTTTTATCAGTCAAATGTGTAACGAGGCACAAAATCTATTGCCAGAGATTGCAGAATAATGCTCAGGAACTGGGGAAAATCTGAGTTATTGCCTACTTCTAATTAGATTATTGGCTAGACTTGGCATAGAGACCTGTTCTACACGCAGGTAGTGGGACTTAGGAATGGTAAGTATGTATTTTAATTTTAATTCTTCTCCCATAGAAACAAACAAACAAAAAACACACCTCAAAAATAAGGGCTAATGGCAACAGCAGTCCTTTGTCACATGGTACTTTTTAGTCTTAAAGATAATTTTTAAAAAATACAAAGATGTAGTGTCATGAACAATCATTCTCTACTGTAAAATCTGCAATCCTCTTTAAAAAATAAAATAAAAAAAATCCCACAACATTAACAGAAACATTTTATTGGCTAAAAAAATCTTTGGAGATTTTTTTTTAATCTGGACTCACTCAAAAAATGTCCTTATTATCCTGTTAGATTTCATTTCATTAGTACACTCTAACCACAGCTATGATGAAAAAGCTATTCGTTTTACAACAGCCCATCTGAAAAAGGCACACTGTGTAGAAACTTCAATTTTAAAATTCCTGATTTTAGGGGGAAAACTACTGCAATTGATGACTAGCTAGAGATTTATTCGTGACCCTTAGTTCGACCACAAAGAATATGCATTAAATTCTCCTCCATAGGTTTGTTTAGCAAAGAAATATAAGTGGAAAGCCTGAGGTACCATTGTAGATAAGCCAACACAAATCCTCCTGAGGCAGAGCCACTTGCATAGTGAGTCGTAACAAGAACAAGACATTGAAACAAGCCTGCAGGGACTCTTGATTCTGGAGATTTCTGTCACGGCTGCAAACCATCTGATAAATGCAAACATTCCTCTCTTGCAAAGCATGGAACTAAAACATATGGAAAAGTGTAAAATTAATATAGAGACAGATAAAATAGATGCACGTGTCAGTTTTTACATCAGCAAGATACAACAAAATGGTGAGTATTAGAAGATCAAGCATATCAGCAAAGAAAAAAAAAAGCCAGAGTGACATTGAAATGAGAATTAGAATATGGAGAAAGTGCCAAAGCTTTAAGGTTGCTGTACCATTAGCCTGAGTCAGTTTCCACTGTGTCACAGGATGAAAATGCACTTAGTGCACTAGGGCTGCTGAAACTGAGCAGAGGGAGAAAGGATAAATGACACATTCAACTGATATTCAAAGAATACAGCTTCAGTTCTTGGCTTCTCTGTAGATATCCTCTGTAAATTAAGGCAAGTCTTAACTTCTATGCACTTCTACATCTGTATCACAGAGATCATACTTCTCACTCTCAGCTGTTACTTTTCTCTTCTACAGATGCGTTAATCCTTCTCTTCCTTGTAATACCTAACACAATCTGATCTCATTCCTGGCTGGAGTACAGTATCATCTGAACAAACCAACATGTGAGGAAAATTAACTAGGCGGGACCCGGCTCATCAGTAACTATCAACTTCTCAGAAGCCTACTAACCTGATTTATTTGAAATTATATTATTTTTTGCAGTTAGTTCACAGAAACTAGAAGTTTCTATGATTTTCTCAGTGTTACATTAAAAAACAAAAGTTAGCCACAGAAACCTAGCCAAAAATTTTACATATAAAGCCTTTAGATGTAATCATCTGACACATTATCATTATCCATTTCCATTGTAGAAATCATGTCAAACTAGATTCCATATCTGAAAATTCAGGGGTATCTCAGTGTCTAAAGGCTGAGTTACAGAACGCCAGTTATACTGGCATTTTAGTATAGATTCATGGTAACATCTGGCACTGTGTTTCAAGGTCAAGGCAGACATACAGAAAACAGGAGAAACCATCTCTGGAACTTCACATTTATTTTAAAAGCATTTTTTTAAAAAATGGATTAACATAGACTTTGATCATATTCTCTCTAGGAAGCTGAACTATGTTTGAAAAAACAAACAAAAACATATACAGTATCTCTTCTATCATGATGTCTGCTTCCAGCTTTTAAGCAAGCTGTCTACTTTCTTCTCCTCACTAAACACCTATTTACAATCTAACTCTGACTAGAGGAATATGAATCTGATTATCTCAATACACAGATGGCTACGATTTCCTTTTGTTGTTCCTGATCACAGAATAACTTGCATTAGTTTATTTTGAAATATCCACCATGTACTGAAAATAGAGCTTCTCAGCAAAGAACTGCCAGAGACACAACCTAACACGCTTTTAGCATTCCCCCTATACCTACTATAACACTTTCTTCCATGGATAACAAATAATAAATTGCAAGGCCCTACCTCAATAAGCAATTAACATAAAAGGATGGCAACATGCTCTAGAGGTCACATAGCTTCCCAGAGCTTAGAGCACTTACAAAACTACTCAGCGTTCTGCCTCTTTTTCAGAGTGAGCTAGTAAGTTATTGATAGTAAAAAAGCAGGATTGCATTACTATATCATGAGCTTTTTTTTTTTTTACATTTAGTATTTTTGCATATTTATGGTACAAATTACAGACAAAGTTTTAATTCTCTTCCACTCTGGCCAGTTCTTAGATCACATCATACAGAAATTTCTACAACAATTGCTGGACAGTTAGCAAATTTTGCACATATCCTGACAGTGGTTAATAGCAACTATTCCAGAGCAGAAACTGCTGTAGACAGTTACAGAATAACCTGTTCAAAGAAAACTGCCTATTTAACATTAAGTTGATAGTGGTTGTCTTATGCCACAAAAGCATAAGCACTTATACTCTCAAAAATTTACACAAACTCTGGATGTCCAACCCCTCTGCCATGGTCAGAGACACCTTTCACTAGCAACCTGGTCTAGTGGAAGGTGTCCCTGCCCATGGCAAGGTGGTTGGAAATAGATGATCTTTGAGGTCCCTTCCCACCCAAACCATTCTGTGATTCTACAGTTCTATGAATCTGTGTTCATATCATACATATGAGTGTTAAATCTCAATACAATTTATGTAGACAATCTATAAAATACTCACATTAATGCTTAACTAATATGATCTACATTTGTGGAGGACAGAAAATGCTGTTCATTCTGAATCTGACAACGTCTTTGACAGAAAAAAAACCACATACCGTAAGTGTGGCATTTTTGTCTCTGAAACCATTTGGAAAAAAGATGGATTTAAATTGATGGACATCATCTGTGATATCATCAAGGTTTACAGAAACAAACTGCTGAAGGTACCTTCCATAGCACTGTAGAAGCGCCAACTTATATTCCTGAAGAACAAATATGTTGTTACAGTTTGTATATTACATTTCTATTTCTATAAAACATGTTATTTTTTATTATCTTTATGCAAAAAAGTATCAATGTGAAAGAGCAGCTGGAAGTAAAGCACTAAAGTTTCATAGAAACATTCAGCAATGTAATTTCTAATGTAACACCCTCAGCATATGAAAGGTTGAAGTACTTAAAAGAAGAGCTTGTGGTTTGAGAGTTTCTGTTTATTTTAATCATAAATATGACATATCAGAGAACAATGGTTAAGTATGATCCTGGACTAATGTAATAAACTCAAAGGGTTCCTGGAATGTCCTGCTGCTTGCAACAGTAATGATAATAACACTACACTTCAGAGAAAAGTACTTCAGAATGCTGAACTTTATAAACAACATACAGACACCATCACTTCTCTCTCCCGTTTCCCTGATGTCAAACCCTTTTTTATTATAAAGGCAGAGAGGAAGACTGACTTAATACCAGAACTCAAACACTTCAGAATAAGATGCCTTAAAAAAAAAAATTAAACCAGTGACAAACAGATCTTACATATGGCCAAGAATCAGCATTAATGTACCAAAAATTGCCACTGGGTCTTTAAGAACTGTTAACAAACAGGATGTTGAGCTTTATGTCTCATTGAAAACACAACTCCCCAGCAGCATGTTGAACCACTCTAACATCATGCTGAGACTCAGATGCTCTGACTCAGATGTGGAAGTGCCACTTACTGAATCACCTCCACCACTTCCTGCAGCAAAGGCTATTTAGAAGTTTCTATACCAGCTTCACTAATTCTAGCACACACACACAAACCAGTCCTGGTAAATTCTGTGGAAAAAATTAACTCATTTGTATTTGTAATAATGATCCTTTAATGTTTAATCACATTCAGAAGTATTTCCTTACACCTACGTTTTTCAATATAAATTCCTACCACCACAGTAAGACTTCCTTTGAAATTTTAATCTAAGGAGTCTAACCCACATGGTCCTGTTGTCCTCTTTTTTGTGGAAAGCAGCAGCCACACACAGAAACTTTTACTTTCCAGGGACAGCTATGGGCAGTCAGTCACATGTGTAATCTAACAAATAGATTCAGGCTGTGATAGCTCTTAGAAGCTGAAGTGATGGATCAGTATCCTATTAAGCTAGTCACAAATAAATAGCAGAAAGGTAATTTCTCTCCCAAAGAGTTTAAAATGTATATGTAAGTCCAGAGATAACAGGCCAATACCGGCAGAGAGGGAGGGGGAAAAAATGAGTCAGTACGGATTAGTATGGTGACTAAAAGGCTAACTAATTTCCAGATATATGACATAATCAATTTAGGTGTGCCCTAAAAGATACAGAGCAGATGTATAATAGAAAGGGATCTAAAGTGAGATAGCAAAAAAAAGTTAAGTTGGTGCTTACCCACTGACTAATCATATTCAATAATTAATTTTCAAGACAATGCATCATTAAGTATTATACAACATAAAGGCTAAAGTTTCAACTAGGGGTCGAATTTTGAACTAGGAGTCAAGAGGGTACTTATGGAATAGGCCCTACCCCACCTACCACAGTGCCTGGTGTTACACCACTTTCATCTTTCCAGTAAGGCGCTAGATTTGTAGCTAACATCCATCACGTATTTTTTTCTTTCTATTTTCTTCAGGGAAAAACAAACGGATACAAGGAATACTAAATTTCTAAAGTCAAAGAAATGCACTTCAGAATGGGAGTTCCAAAGACAGCTCATTTCAAAGCTTGAGGCTGTTCAGCAAAACTTTTTCTACAGCACTGCAAACTTTACCTTCATAGTAGAAAACCACATTACTCCAGAGAACTGAAGTTGTAAGCACAAGCCTTTACTCAGAATTCTAGATTATTTTTAGGCAACCTAGGGCCCAGTCACTAAGCTCCTTGAACATAAGGACCAAATTGCCACATTTGAGCTGCTATATGGGAAGTCAATGTAGAGTACACAAAGCAGGGTTTGAGGCTTTTAAAATAACTTCTTACTGAGTACACTGAGGGAGCAGCACTTCCCAATTAGTAAAAGCTTCATGCAGTATTCCAAGCAGTTCCTAAGGGCCAGAAGCTGTGAAAACTTGTGGGGAACACGAAGATGGGAAAACAGTGAATGGAATTGCCTAAGCAATAAAGGGGCTATTAACAAATGCAGTTCTTTGAGCTTCCTTAAGATTTTCTGTGAGTATTCCTAAACCTATACCACGAGCCTATACCTTATGTTATAATGGCCCCAGAGCTATGGACTCTTCCATATGCCGCCTTCAAACTACCAGTGAGTGCTGAGTGCTGCTGAAGTTCAGCTTCAGCTTGCTGCTCTTTGTTCAGAAGGCAGGACACTGTGGAATTCTTTAGGGAAGATGCAGTGGAAGATACCTAAGACTTTGTAGCATCTGCATTGTACTCACACCTTTGCCCAGTTCTGCAGAAAAGCTCACCTAGTAGCCACATACGTAAGTTTTCCATGAATAGCATTTATCCTTGCTGGATTCCATAAGCAAAGGATATAATAGTGGAAGAACAGTTTCACTGAATGTGTTGCTCCAAAAGATGGCCCCTCAAACTATCTTGATACATTTCCAATTATGCCCTCTTCTTTGCTAGGTGAAAAGAGGGAATCTAATAGTGTCATGTGCTGCAGAGCACGAAAAATAGTGAATACAGTGACAATTGGCATTTAATTACTTTCCTAATGGAAAAGTCAATAGAGTGTTCTTAAAAATTATTCTCAGTTTAAACACAATGGCAGTTATCTGATTTTCTTTCTGGGGGGTGGGGAGGGTTTAAAATTTAATACTCCCATTCTGAAAAAAAATACAAGCGGTTTAATCTAAGTTTTTTTATTGCCATTATGTTCAAATATTAAGTAGAAATTACAGAAATCTTTCCCAAACCATGGAATAATTTTACTAATTATAGACTTGCACTAACTTCTGTGCTATAAACATATTTTTTCTATTTTAATCAACATTTTAGAAGACTAATATCAAAAGTCTGTGTCTGAAATAAGCCTGAAATACTAAAGGACATAATCAAAAATATATACTTGACTGTCTCATAACACAGACATGCTAAATAGACAGAATTTCATGTTAGGAAAGTATTATTGACCAGGTTATCTTCTAATACGTTTCTAACCAAAAGTAGAAAACTCCACACAAAAGCACATCAAGGAGATAGCACCTACTTAGGAGTTGTCCCTTATGCTAAATTATGCTAGTTCTCTAAAATCTGTAAGTGTACTCTCTCAAGCAACTTTTCAAGTACTGAACCTCTGTAATAAATTAACCTGTAGTTCTGTAATCCCTACTGCTTCATAACTGTATCACTCAGGACCATACACCCTGCTTCAGTCCTAAAAGGAATGACTTGCAGCTAGCTTTCAAGCGTACATCTGTGAGCTGCTCCTGAGTGTTGTTTAGTAACTACCTTGAAAGCCCCTGACTTTATGGCATACCTTCTGACTCAGATATCACTGAGGTAGTAACTGGCACACCTTTGAGGGCTTTTCTCCCAGCAGACACAAAGGACAAATGTTATATAAAAATATAACATAAAACGAGCCTTACTGAGTCAGACCAATAGTTACAAGCCCAGTATCTCATCCAACAGTAGCAGGTAACAGATGACTAGGTAAAAGTATAAAAATAGAGTTATCATATAGTGAAACATCCCCCAAATACTCTCAAATTCTTCAACGATCTAACTCCTGAACCTTTCTTAGTTGCAATTTACCTTTCTTGAGGAGACCAGAAGATACCATAAAATCAGGGCAAATTTACAATAATAAGGAACAGATACTAACCACCAACTCCCATTGGAATTATTTTGTAAGAGTTTTTGCTACTTTCTAAATAGCTTCCAGTAAAATATGACTAAAAATTAAAGTAGCAGAGAAACATAATGAAACAAAGACTATGACTTTTCTGTTTTCATACGACTTACTTTGATCTGAACAAGGGAATCTCCAACTTTCAGAAGTTTTTCATTGTAATACCACTCTGGCAGTCGGGGTTTATATTTGATCCAAATATTAAACAAAGTGTTTGCTCTAAAAAAGACACGGGAGAAAAGGTTTCAGATTAAACTGGCAGTAGACCTGTCATAACAAGTAAACAAATCACGAAAACTTCAAATTGTGAAAGCTCCTTTCTTCCAAATCTGTTTAAACCTCTGCATGTTTCAAAACAAGTGATCATTAAAGCTGGATTTAACAGGCAGCCAAGGACATTTCTGGGTTTCATTTCTGTCACCTTTTTTTATCGCACATTTAAAATAGGATGAGTTCTCTCCTGTGTAAGTTCTTATTAAAATGTTTTAGTATTAATTCCCTTGCACCAAACAAGTGGAAAACCTGTCCCAACTTTCAGCTAGTATTTGAGAGGTTCTGTTTGAAGAAACAATTTGATATTTTAAAGAAACTCAATGAATTACAGCTCACAGCAATTACTGGGCTGAAAACTACAACTGGTAATAGCAGGAAAAAAGATCCCAAAGATGACACGTAGCAGCAAACTTAGGAACTGGTAGCCATGAAATAACCCATAGAGCTGTAGACTATATAGAGCTATGGTATATAGAGCTGTAGAGCTCATGGTACATATAGAACTATACCATGAATCACAAAAGAAGAAAGTAATTAGAAAACCTCTAGGATGAATTGCATTTGGCATAACATGTTCAGGAATTTTAAATCATAAAGCGCAGGATCCAGGGAGAAGCAAATGACACATTTGTTAAAAAAGAAAGGATTTTATGGCAATAGTTGCAATGCTCTTCTACTGCCTCTGCCTGCTATTCCAGCCACAGCTGTCATCGAGGATGACTTTGTGCAACAAATTGCTTATTTGGCATAACCAGCAGGCCTCCCATAAATGCAACTGCTCCTAAGCAGTTTGCCTCCTCTGCAGAGGAACTGACTACATCACACCAGTATTGCAGTCCCTACTGACTGCTGTTTGATGGGCTAGTGCTCTCATACATACAGCTTTCCCACCCTAGACTTCTTTAAGAAAGCTACATTAAAACTGGAAAACAGTAACTGATCAGACAGAATGAGAAGCAATGGGATTTTTCAGAAAATAATTCTGTTACCAAATCATTAATAGCATTTTCAGTGTTCACAGGGCCAAGCATTTCTTACATTTGTGCTCTTAACAAATCACTGGTACAGAAACCTCAGAAATACTGCCTTGTATTCATACATAGCAATTTACAAGGAAGGAAAACAACTGAAGAGAGAGGAATAAATGTTTTCAAATAACCTTCTAGCTGAACTCTCACATGCAAACCTTATGCTTACCGGTGTGAGGTACCCGGAACTTTTCAATCTTTTAAAACAGTGATAGTAGACTAGAATGATAGACACACTCTTAAGCTGTTTTTTTGACAGTCAGAACTTGGACTCCATTCTTACAGTCTCCCAGACAGCTCTTAATTTCAGTTTAGAAGATGACTTCCAACAAAAAAAGCCCCACAAAAATAACACCATTTTTTCCACACAGAAAGCTGCAAGCCACCTTCACATTTCAACGTGAAACAGATGGCTGTATGAGAAACCTGTCAAAATTATCTTTACAGCAAAGAATTACAACAATCATAATTCTTTTTCTCCAAAAGTATAAACTCAGCACAATTCTCAGTTCTTGAAAATAAGCAGCAAAGAAGTAAGTAGGGCATTCTAGAGGTGTATCCTAAAGGAAAAATGCAGTAACAGCACAAACTAGGCCAAAAGCAACCATCTGAATAAAATGCTCTAAGGCACTATGTTTTTAAAGGAAACCATAGCCTGGTCTAATGAAGAGCACCTTCTAAATGGGGAATGACCCCCTCCTGGTCCATCCATAAACAATTAACTGCCTGGGTGACTACTCAGGCTGAGAGAAGGCTACCAGGAAAAATTCTGCAGAGGCTCCAAGGTGAAGGAATCTGTCCAGGCATCTGAGCAGAGTTCCCTTGGACTAACACTAGGAAAAGAATTCCAGAGTACAAGGGGTTTCATGGATACTGCTGGGGTCTGGGAGGAGAAAGGGTAAAAGAAGCAATTATCAGGTTGTAAGGCTGTAAAGCACCTGGTAGTAAGAATGAGGGTGGATAAAGCTCTGGAAGGCGAGACTAATAAACTTCTTTATGACTGATCAGCTGGAAAGCCCCCAGTGAAGGTCATCATTTTTCATTTTGAATGCCCATATTAACAAATGAGACTCTCAGACATGATAAACAAGTAACAAATCTGTACTAAACTACCAAAGTAGTGGCAAATCTGACTAGACTTTCAACTTCCATGGATGATTAAGGTAAGCTCTGCTACAATGCCATGACTAACTACAAGTGAGTTCATGACATAGGAATGTTTCTTTGACACAGACAAAGGAGGAGAGAGAGGCACTTCCCAAACAGCTCATCAGCCTTTCCCTTAAACAGGTTGTAGAACACCAGAATAACAAGTTAAGCAAGTGAATTCTCAAAAAAATACTGGGCTGTCAGAGGTGAAGTTTCTTTATTTCCAAGCACTCTATGAATAATAAAAAAATTCCCCTAAGGTCAACCCATAATAGCATCTACAGAGTACAGGTTCACATGGCTGTACTTCTGGGCCAAAAGTCTACTGCAGGTAGCAAAGGAATCTCTGATACTGATCAAAAGATGTCTTAGTAAACAGGTGGCTAACAATATGAGATAAAATCAACAGTTCAAGGTAATTCGTTGGTGACCCCCATTGCCAAGAAAAGTGGTGTAAAACAACTTGTTTAGTTCAGGGAAAAATACTTTTGATTGCTGCTTCTTCTAGTTGAAAAGATTCATGATGCCAGTACAGGGCAGGTACACAGTATTTTTTTAACCTACATTAGAACATTTTAAGTGCCTAAATTATGGCCTTACTGTTGACTTATCAACAGCAAAGGCTGTCAGCACTGAAGGAATGAAACTGACAATTTTATTTTTCTAAACCGAAGATACTTGCCATGTGGAAGCAGGTCTTCTTGCTCCTCTAATAACAGGAACACTTTGATCCCAACCCATGCCAGGAAAAGTAGCTTGACAAATGACACAGCAAGAAGTCTTTAGAGCATTTAGGAAAGCATCTGTAACAGCCATTACCTTCAGAAATTCTTAGGAACAACTAGACTAAGGCTGGTTCTGCAAGCAGCACACACTCCAATTCGAGTTTTCAAACAATAAGAAGCCAGGGAGAAACAATCCCGAAATTTCATAATCACAAATAAATACCCATGATTTTGCCAGCTGCCTGAGCATACACTAACAGGCAGAATTCCAGTCTTCTGCCTCTGTACTGGCCCTATACAAATGAAGAATGCTGGAGGATGCAGAGCTACTGAGAGCTTCATGCTACACAACATTCTCAATGCCCTGGAGTTCTGGTATGGATCATCACCATCAGTGACTTCTGGAATCACGACCCAGGTAGCGTTAGTTCTCATCTTGATGATGAACGCTGCAGAATCCTTTGGATGAGAAAATGTCAACTGATTTATATGTGGACATGAGTGACATCTGTGAAATACCAGTTTCAAAAAGACAAGGCCTGCTCAGGTCAAGATATTCCAGAGGGTAAAGTAAAGAAAGGCTTGGAGGCATCGTTCACAAAAACTGGTAACTTGGCATGACATTGGCAACAGATCAGATTCAGCATGCCCAATTCCCAGCCAGAAGATACAATGAATGTGTCCCTTATGAGCAGTTTCGGTGGTGTCTGGAGCAGCTGAGTGGCGTTCCTTTTTCTAAGGGGCCTAGAGGGGATAACTTTCAAAGCAAGAATACAGATCAGCTAAAGCAAAAAAAGGTCTGAAGATACAAATGAAAGGCTTCAAAACAGCAAAGCACTGAAATCAGCTGCTGAAGCAATGCAGAACACCAACATACTGAGATTCAAAACACTACAGAAAAAAGCCTGGAGACTGATACCTGTATGACAGATCTAGGCTTACGTAGGATGAACATGCCACACAAACAAAATAGAAATCCAGATGGCTTAGAGAAGGAAAGATTCCCAGCACAGACAAATGCCAGGCTGCAGAATATGAGTACCTCCTAAAAATGCATACAGCTCCTTTAGTGAAGGGTCATTTGTGGACTACATCTAAAAAAGTAAGGAGTGCAGTACATAAGGGTAGAAGCTGTACCTAAGTGATAAGCTAACCACGCTGTAACCTAACAACTACTATGCTATTTTTGAATGAAATTTTGATAACCTGGGAAACGTCGATTTTTTATGTTAAAGACCTGTAAATTTAGAATAGACCACCGCTCAGATAATAACGATAGAAAATCAACCATTTACCTTTTAAGAAGCAGTTGAACTTTTACCTCATAATTACCTAAATGCAGTAGGGAGATCTGCATGAGAAATGCACAGTCTACAAAAGACATATGCATGCACTGTGAATCATACACTGATTCCAGTTGGTCTATCTTAACTGCATTCCAAAATCTAGGTTTACGCATACCCACAGATATGCATGTACGCGAGCAAACAAATATGCGCAACTATACTTGCCATATGCTCTGCCTGCGTCTACATATATAAAAATATACCAAAGTAGACACAGACACAGGCACAAAAAGCGCTGTGTGGCGTTATCCTCACGTAGCCCTACTGCGAGCGCATCTTTTAAAGGCACGAACGTGCCCACACGCACCCACCCTCGCACGCAGCGGCACATGCTGGTGGGCTGCCAGTTGCTCCAGCACTGGGATTTTCCCACCAGAAAGCTCAGGCAGCTCTGCTACAGCCGACAGTGGCGCTGCCAACTTCCACAACACGTCGTGCTTTTTCCCTAAAGCATTAACTTCCAGAAGCACTGAAGAAGATGTTCAGATTTTGGAGGGGTTTTAATTAAAACAAAAACACACAAAAAAAAGGGAAAACGGATTGCCGGCGATTTGGCAGAGTGCTGGAGATGCTGACCCGGGAGAACACCGTCCTAGCTAGGTCCCGAGCCAGGGGAGCGGCAGGGAAGGAGCTCCCTGGCCTGTGGGATGCGGTGAGAGGAGGGAGCCGCGGCGGGACAGGCCGAGAGCCGCGAGGAGGTGGCACGGAAAGCCCCCGTGGGGCGGCCCACGGGATGGGGCTGGAGGGAGGGAGCCCGGAAAGAGGGGAGCGGTGTGAGGCAGGGACAGGCGGGAACGGCAAGGGGCTCCCGGAGCGTGTGGCGACGCAGGGTCGCCAAGAAAGCGGCGGCGCAGCCCCTACCCGCGGCGGTGCAGGTCGTGCTGCTGCGGCTTGGCCTTCCCCGCGCCCCCCAGGCGCCGCAGGAAGCCCAGGACATTCCGCAGCTCGACCTCGAGGCTGTCTACCACCGGGTTGCCGGGCGCCACGGCTCCGAAGAAAGCGGCCGGCGGGGGCTGAGTGACCGAGGCGGCGAGCGGCGGTCCGGCGGGTTCCGCCATGCTCCGTCCCGGCCGCGGCGGGCACGCGCCGGAGTCGCCAGGCAACGGCCGCGGGCAGCGGCCCCGCGGGGCGCGCAGGGGCGGCAGCCACCGTGCAGGCCCCGGGGGCCCGGTTGCGGGGCTGGCAGCTCCCCGCTGAACCCGCTCCCCGCTTAACCCACCCCCCGCTCCACGAGAGGCGGCAGAGGGATGAAATCTGCCTTCAGCCTCCGGGGAAGGGGCCTTCGGCTCCCCTGGGCCTGTGGCCGGGCTGTGGGGCCCAGGAGGGCGAGCGAGGGGTCTGGCACAGCCGCAGGGGTGCAGAGCCCTTTTCTCGCTCGGAGGCTGCTTATTGCCAAAAGGCAGTCACAGCACCTTTACGGACACCTTCACAGGCACCGTGTGCCATGGCAGCAGCTACGACTTGCTAGCAAAGGCACTGCAGTAGTTGTGAGAAGGCTGGCAGAGGAAGCCTGGACGAGGCCGGGATGCATCCTATGGGCCAGTTGTTCAATAACGTGTTTCACCAGGGATGTCATTTTCAACTTAGTGATTGCATCACTGAGCAGTCCTGCTGCACGGCCACACATGAAAGAAGACAGCGTGCTAACCCTCTAAGCAGTTACATCTATTATAAAAAGGTGGCAAACTAGGAAACAACCAGACCCAATTTATCAATGTTATTGGGCAAGGCCATAGCTAACTGTGTGTTTTTATGTTATTTATAGGCATTGTGGCAAAGAGGTTTGGGAGGGATCTGTAGGAAACTGGCTATGGTGCTATGTTCAGCATCATGATGTGCATAAGGGACAGCTTCGTTGAAAATGTGAAAGTGAAAGCTTAGAAATGTGAGTAAGTAATGATCAATGTCAGCCAGGGCCAGTTGGAGGCAGTTCCTTGACACTGAAGGGAAAAGGATCAATGAGGGAGGCAAAGGGGTAAAGCGAAGAAATACCTGAAAAGTGCATCCAAGTAATTCACAGATGAGAGTGAAGGAACTATCCTTTGAACGACCAGAGAGATGCAGCATCGGCATTCTGAATGACCACAAAACACTGCATTAGCCAGGTCGGAGAAATGATGTGGGAATCGGTTAGATACTATGAGGAACATACAGAATTTTAAATATTTATGAATAATGTGTTTGACTCATTTTTACACACTGACTTTGCATTGTTACCTGCTGGGAGTTGCGTGGATCCATCACCCAACAGGTAATGTGCAACTACCAGGAAGGTGTTAACAGGAGTCATTACAGGCAATTCATATGTGTGGAGTTCATTCCAGCGACAATGGCTATGCATTTAGGTGGGAGCACATGACAGTGCAAGAGGGAGCCTTTGTCATATTTCTGTGGAGACAGTAGAAAATGAAGCCTGCAGTGAAAAGATGTGGCACAAAGACACTGATGCTGGGATTTAGAAATCACAGGGTACAGAGACAAATTTTACAAGGCCACTCAAATATCAGAATTTGGCTTGAAGAGCAATTACTGCTACATTTAAAGATTTGGCTGTGCAGTGCCATGTTAACCAAAGAGCTTCCTGTGATGGATTCCAGATGACTAATAAACACTGGCCTCCTGTGAAAGGCTGCTTGTGGCATGATGAGCTGCCGGTGACATCCGTTTCAAGTCCCTATGAAGATGTGAGCTGGGTGCCTTCACTAGATGGTGCTGTATCCCAAAGGGCTGATATTCCCATTCACGGGATGCAGAGACGTGCGCTTAACAAAGCAGCAGGGTTTAGAAGCTTCGAGGGGAACTTGAGAGACTGGAAACGAGACTGCTGAGTAGAACTGCATATCTCTAATATTGAGCTAGCAGATGGTGGGAATGAATGTAACATTAGCTGTTTGAATTAGTGCTTCAGCCGTAGAAACAAACTGGGTCAAAGAAAACAATAAGAGAAAGGGAGTAGAGCCATTTTCCAAAGGGGAAGATTACAGAGCTATGCAAAGATAACGCTTTAACCACTGGGAGGTTAACCAAGGCATAGCTGATCAGATAGCTCATGAAGAGTGAGCGTTGAGTCTAAAATTGCTGGGTCAGAGCTCGGCAGAGGCCAAGTATGCACTCCCTGCTAGGCGGAGGTTTAGTGTAAGGGTGGCGGTTCTGACCCTTGCAGCAGCCAGGGAGGAAAGCTATGAAGAACCATGGCAAGGAACTACACCACAGCAAACATGATGGCATGTATGTTATTTCAATTTTGGATGCTTACAATATTCATTCCTACTTTACTGTTCTGGAGCAGACTCAAATTTACACTTCAGATAGTCTCCATCTCACATTTAATGGGTTGAACATTTAATGGGTGCAAAAGTCAGAAAGGCTTATAGTTAAATAAATAGAACTTTTTAACTTCAGAAAGATTATAGATTCTTCAGAAGCCTACAATGTGCATAATCTGATGCTTACAGAGAAAAGCTTGATGTGTACAAAACAGTAAGAGAGTGATGGCTGTTAAAGTTGCAACCGTGATAGGAGAATTTGCTCAAAAAATGGAGTATACATATCAGTACCTGTATGACTTGGAAAGTTTACAGTGATTCTTTGAATTACTTATGTCCCTACATCCTAAAAAAATGTGATTTGTTGATTGAAAGGCTAATGATTTATTCATCATTGCTAGGTGAATATTTAGATAGTAATCTGAATTACAGTATAATTAGGGAGAGAGTAGGTGAGATTATGGAGAGTAGGCACAGACAGGATCCCAAGTAATTTAGGTAAAACCATTGACCCAAGCAGAGAGGTCATAGCAACCTGTGATTTAATACCACCAGGTCAGATATGAGCAAGCTGCCTCAGAAATAGAAGGACCCACAAAGGGTTAACTGAGTGAAAACCCATATAGGAAGTGTCAGCTCTCATGGCTGTAAGGCCAAGAGCATGCTTGAGTCGGAAGGGGGAAAAACTTTGCTACTAGCTCATCAAGCTGCCTGCTGGCTTCCCATGTGTGGGTTCCACTTGTGTGAACAGCAGTGGTTACTAAGAGGAAACAAAGGGGGGAAACACTGCATGACCACAGCAGAGTTGGGCAGGAAGAGTGTCCGGTGGTATCAGGGTACAGGGGCTGAGGTAACGTCTGCCCAGCCCTATTTAGTACATCAACTGAAGTTTGTTTTCAATGAGTAATTCTGAGATGCACGTTCAGACCCTTTCCTAGGATGCTTGTAGCAAAAGTACACCAGAATTTTGGTGCCTGTAGATTTGGCTGTTTGCCATTCAGAGACAGAGGCAGTCATGGATGCTGTATTACCAGACTTCTGCAGGGTAACTTGACAGTCCCCAGAGATGAAAGAGCTAAATTTATGTCATCTCTTCCTTTATACTTTTAGGGAAAAAAGTGGGTTGAGGTGATTCTGGGCCATCACTTAGAATTTTCAGGTGGATAGGCTTTATAAGACATGGGACTTTAAAACAATGTTTAACATATTTATGAACTAGCATATTCAGAACTGGGATCTGCATTTACTCCAGTTGTCGTATGCCTGCCTAATCGTAAGTGCCAGTGAGAATCTGGCTCTCCCTCTTTGAGTGGGAGTGCATTGTTAGATTTAAGAAACAGAGGTACCTCTAGAGAAAGAAGCGGTGGCAGGTATGTGCTGATTTCTATGGCAAAATTCAGTTTGCGAGCTAGGCGAGGAAAACATGGTCAAGGACCAATAGAAACAAAATGTCTTATATGACAGTACAGCATTGCTATTCACATGGTATAGGGGAATCAGATATGATGCAAAAAATAGCTCTAAGCTGAACTAATTTGCTGAATGCCAGAAATACACTTTATAAGTGTGGCAGAAGTCGTCCAATGGGTAGAGAGAAAGGAATAACTTCTACTAAGCTTACAAGAGGCACAACACTTGCTGAAAACAATGTACCTTTCAAATAATAAACTGTACAGGAAGCAGAGAGGTGCAGTAGATGTGCCAGTTTATTGCTACCACAATCTGTGGCACTTGTCTACACCTACACCTGATGAGATAGATGTAGGAGTACAGGGCTTTTATGGGCAGCTATAAGGGATTATACTGTCATCATTTCCTTCCCATCCGTCTGCCCTTTGTGTTTAGGGCTGGTAGAGTTGCTTGTGACTTACTAATCGTGTCTTTAGACTCAGATGCCTTACTTAAATAAACCTTTACATTTCAAACAGAATCTTTGGCTTCCTAACGTTATCTAATGGCTACCTGCTCTCTTACAGTGGAAAAGTTAGTAAGGAGATGAGAGATACACTGTCATGTTTTCATAGCATTTGCATTTTTTGCTGTACCATGACGAAACATGTCCTGAATTAGGAAGGTACATGCCTGACTGCAAAGGTAGGGAAATGTGAAAAGATGGTGGAAATGGCTTATTTGGGACACAATACAGATAGCAACATTATAAAAAACCAGCACCTACAGACCTGGAGGTACCTGAAGAGGAAGAATTGCACTGTTTTTCAAACAAAGCAGCAGATCGAGTCCTTTACTGAGCTGGTGACACATATTTGTAAAGTATTCCAGCACTCTGTTCCTGTCACTGAGAAGTATACAAAACTTGTCAAACAATGGAATGGTCTCTGAACTCTAGAACATACATTAACCACATAGCTGAACCTTGTGAATCTTTTGATAGGCAACTGATGGTCTTTTGAGGTACACCAAAACCAGATCTGGGACAGTTTTAATGCAAGCAAGTGATAAGAGAAGGAAAATGTTCAGTTTTTACTGGAAAATGCTCCTTGGCTTCCTTTTTGATCTAGTGTGTCAGTGTAGTAAGAGGAAGGGAAAAGAGTGATCAACATGAGAAAGAACTGCAGTGACTGAGAACTGCAACTGCCAGGTTCTTACAGCACTGGGTTTGAGTATGGGGTGACACTTGTCACTGTGTTTTGGTTGTATCATACGAAATGTTTCAGTGCCAAATTCTGAAGGTGAAGTGTAAGCTTTCTAGGTTATAATATGCAAGTAATTTTTTTATGTGAGTGTGAATGCTCATAAAAAGGTTTTTCTGTTTCTTTTTCTCATTAGGGAAATAGGCATGTAGATGAATTCCAGTTGATTTTCAGAATATTTGCTATATGCGAGAAGTGATCTTGTTCAGTTGATTTTCCCCACCCTGCAAGAAAGTGTAGGAATGTGTAATGCATCTGTGAACAGTCTGTGAGATTTGACTCACCCACTCAGGCTGTATTGTTATGCATTGAGTGGGTTAACCAGTCTTTGGAAAGGGCGATGCAGCAGGTTTTTTATACACCTGCCTGAGTCTGTAAGAGGTTTAAGTTGAAACACAACATTCTGAGATCTGCTTTATGGACTTAAGAACCTTAGGTAGCAGTTGGACACCACACAGTCTATTAGTTACTTTTCAAAAATGGAAATATTGCTTCAGCAAGATCGTTCGCCTAAAATTCCTGTTATTTTCTTTATTTGATTAGATATGCTTTACTCAGTTTACATGCATATTCATATTACATGCATATTTACATGCATCAATCAATATAGCTTATTTTGGTAGGTCTTCCAGGAACCTGCAAATATTTCTTCTGAGGATGTACTAATTTTGGTTCACTACACAGACCATGGAGGTCAACTTCTGTTCTCACTCAAAGATTTGTCTCAAATCTCAGGAAGCTGTAGGGGCTCTTCTAACGAAGAAGCTATGCCTAAGGCTAGTTCAGAGCAATAGTAAAGAAGTCTTGTGCAAGAGCCCTGTAAATCCTTTCCAATCAGAAAAGGTGAAAGTCTGAACAAGATTTTTAGTGATGTGCATGAAAGCTGCATCTTGGAAACACACTAAAAATACAGAACGCTTAGCTGTATGTATAAAAACCTAGAGAGAGGCCTGAGCTAAAGTCAACATTCAATTTATTGAGCAAAGACAGGCAACATGGTTCTATTTTCTATGGAATGTGAGCAAAGAAGAAGCAGAGATGGAACAGGGAAATGGATTCTGGTTTAGCTGCATTCAGCTCAAGCTGGTTGTTAGTCATCTAGTAGTGAAGATTTGATCTGGGGAAAAAAAGCAGTGACAGGTTTTGTTTGAAACCATCACACGTTTTCTTCATTTCACGAAGATTCTCAAGACAAATTTAAATGAGAGGAAGTATAGCCTACTCCAAGAAATAAATTAGTTCTGAAGACCTTCCCAAATCTCTCTTGAAGCCAAATATGACAGTGCAATTTTATTCATATTCTCCTGATGCACATTTGCTGTTATAATTCTGAGCTGCCACCAGTGCTGTAGATAGAAATCATCTCGGGGAAATAACACTATTGTTCATATATATAACTCCTGGGTAGCCAAATGCACCCTTATCATGACACTTTCTCTGTTGTGCATTTGGTCTGGGAGTACTCACAGGATCAAAATAGACTCTTCTAGGAATTAAGCATTGGCAACAAACAAAGGGAGACCTAAAATAACCTGGTGATCACCTCCGATATTTTTAGATGAATGCATTTCTGTTCAGGCCATTGCTTACTGCATTGCAGTATGAATTTTGAAACTTTTTTGCATCATTGTCTCCATTTTCCATTCTTACTAGTTTCTCACTCACTTCCCAGAATATTTCATTCCAAGGTCAAAGTATCTGCTGATTGAGATTTGTTCAAGCGGCTGATTGATAGAAATTGTTTTGGGCAATAGCCTGACCTTGGACTAAGAGCTTTAACAGCTCGGAAGTCAGTAGTAGGAAACTATGCAATGTGGAAAAGTAGTTTTTTGTTGGTTATTAAGCCTTGCTTAATAATGCACTGTCAAGAAAGTAGAAAAAATAACTTTGTCTTCACATAGTTACATGGATATCTCATATTTTTCAGCAATACTTTGTTTTCCTATATAATGATATTTTCTAGGTTATTCTTTCTAGTAATATATATGATTCTGAGCTTTTGATATATAATGTTACGTTGGTATATATTATTTCTAATAATGGTATATGTAATAATGTATGTCATTGTGAGCTTTTATTTTCATACTCTAAGAATTTTAGAAAATCAGTGTTTAAGAACAAGTAATTGTTTTGCATTTTACACACCTAGGGGAAGTTTGTCTAGTTTCTAGAACAGTGGAACATGGGCGGGCATGTTGGTTTTATTTCAGTTAAAGTAAAAACTAAAATAATTTCTTTTTAGACCAATTGGTGCTGTTGCCTCATTATGTTTTATGAAAAACAAACTGTCCGGAAACAGGATTATATATTTATCAGTATATCTATAGAAAGGCAGATACTAGATCATTAAATCCCTAGTAGGGCTGTAGGAAAAGCTACACTGTCAAAAGTATAGTGACACTAAAGAAGAGTATATAGTTGCTAAAAGGAAGACTAAAATCCCAGACTTGCAACCAGCTGCTGACAAGCATGGGTAGAAGTGCAGGTGTTTCCTGCAGGGATTTTGACTTCTTCTAGTGGCAAGTGACTGATTGCCACTGATATGTCAGCCCACAGAAATTAAACTGGAGAGCAGAAGTATTTCTGTTAGAGCTAGTATGGTTGAAGTAAGCCTTTAGCCTTTTTTTCCTTAACACTTTAAAGGGCACACCATTATTTTCGGTATTAGTTTCAAAAGGAGTAGTTGTATGCAGATGCTTAATGGGAGTGGAGCACCTTTATTAAATAAAAATTACTCTTCCTGTTGATTGGTCCTACATCTCATGATCACTGTGGTAAGTGATTTCTACTTTAGATTGCAATAGGTTTGAAGTAGCTGATATTTTTATGTCTCTTTCTTCTTTTTCCAAGTCACCCTTGTTTGCTATGCATTTTTATTATTACTTCTATTTAATGCCTACCATTTTTTTTGTTTTGATTTTATTCAAATTGTCTTTTTACTAGAAGTTTTGGGTAGGGCTTATATTTGACAACATTTAGTCTACTTGAAAAATACTTTAGAACTTTATAATACTTTATTTAAATGATACTAAATGTCAACAGAGTAACTTGGAAACACTTTTATGAGTCAGAATGAGGTAATTTAATCCTTATTCCTCAGACTGAAGGACCTTCCACAAAATTGTACATGTATCTCTGTTAATAGGCAGGCTGAGTGAAGTTTATTAACTACATTTCAACTTCTCTCTGATGAAGAGAGAGCTCAGATGGAGTAGTATTCCGGGACTGAGCTGGAGTCATGCGAAACTTTAGGCTGAGAGCTCTCTCTTTTGAGACGAATGAAAAGGAATGCAGAGGAAGGGAAGCAGTGAAAGATACATACCTATATAAAACACCAAAACAATAACTGAATACAGGTCTTGTTTATTTGTCATTCAGTAATGTTTAGCTTGTGTGCCAACACACATACTTTCATCTAGCATCAAAGTGTAACGAAGAAAAAATTAATAAAACAGTATTGGCAAATAATCTGTAATATATAGTCTTTTGGGAATCCCTATTTAAGAAACAGTGACGTGATTTTTGGGAAGTTATGCAAGTGAAGAATCCTTCAATCATCTTATTAAGTTGAGATCGTAGACATGACATTTTTTAGGTCTGTTTTCAATATCCCTATTATAGGTTTTTACAGGAAAAAGGCAACAGGTCCTAATTCTCGCAATTTTACCATTCTGTTAAAAAATTTTAAACCGTCAAGCTGACAACTCTTACAGTGTCCATTTTCTAATGAACAAGAGACTTCTACTTCCCATTCTCCAAAGATTACTCCGAACCCTTGCAATTATCCCCTTACAAATATATCAGTGGTACTATCCATTCCATTAGCATAACAATTCATATTGGCATTTTATAGAATACAAAAGACAATTATAGACATTATATATACAACTGCATACATTTCTGCTCAGCATACTACCGGTCTGTTCTTTACATCTTTTATTTTTATCCAAGAGATGATACTCTAAAGAAAATTGTAATCCATACCCTTTTCTCCCTCAGAATTTCAAATTAGGAAGATTGAACTATTGTCTATTCTAAATGATGGCACTTTAGGAAAAATAGAAATTGCTATCAGCACTTTACCATGTTTAACTGATGCAATAATAAAGAGCATGTGAACCTTGGCCACACCAATGTAGATGAAATTTTGGTAGCAAGCTTAGAAAATTTTGCTGAAATGCTTTCAACTGGACATATGGTTCCTCATCGCTTAGGTACAGATATATTAAAATAGCTATTTTTTTTACTCAATTGATCTACTTCATATGCTCTGGCATATCTGTAATATTTAGAGACAAAAGCTTGTTATGTACCTTTGTAGAACCCAAGCAAGTGAGCTAGATTTTATCCCTTCTTCTGTGTTGTTAACAATAGAGTTACTTAATAAAGTGTCCTCAAAGGAGCAAATTTTATTATGCTGTACCTGTGGAATTCCATTATAAGACTGACAGAATGGTTCCTTAGAGAAGGTAGACACAGCTTCACTGAAATAAAGCAGTATACATCCACCTGAGTTAGCACAAAGGTAACTTAAATATAATGTAGTCATGAGAAGCATAATCACTAGGTATCAGACATGAATGAAAAAACCCAAGCTAATTTGTAGATCTGAGATTAAGGGTGCATCTACATGAGCATTTTGGTTTGGATTAAGAGTGCACTTCTGAAGCGTCCCCCCTTCCTGCACTTGTTCCATGTCATGGAGTGATCCTGAGTGCATGGGTTGAACTGCTTGTGAAGGGAACGAAGCCGAATGTGCGCTCCATGAGCACACCTGACATCCTCCTAGCGGCACTGGAGTTTCGGTCTGTAGGAACAGACTAGAATGAGTTCAACGTAAAAGCCCCAAAATGTGCATTGTGTGAACATTTGCTCCCTGCGACTAATTGTTTCACAGTACAGATCTGCTCCAATTGCACTGCTTTACTTGTTAATATAGCCACGGCCTACGTTGCTAATTAGGAAAAAAATGTTTGAAGGAATATGAAAAACATTTATGCCATTTCTAGAGAGTTGCTTTTTAAAATGTCTATACTTGAAGAAAAAAGCCTTTTAAGACATCACTGCTACCTACACTTTTCTTTGCAGAGAGAGAGAAATTGCTTATGAACTTTATGCCACAAGTTAACATGATTTCTTACTTGTCACAGAACCACATCTTCTGCCTGTCTCACAGAGCTACAGAGAAGATTTGCAGTGTCTCCTCAGTGCCATTAACATAGGTGATAAAACTGCAGTAATTATAAATACCTAACAAAACATGCCAGCGCATTGCATGCGGTATCGTATCTGTTTCAGGGTTAAAGTTCACCAATAGGGGCTATGCCCCTGGTTTGTAGTGTGTCTCATGATTTCATTAAGAAGAAAGGACCACATCTTTGGTACAGAAAGTGTTCTCCAGCTCATGGATTGCAACATCCTTTTCTTTAATCTTTGGGTTTTTTCCTTAAAATAACAAACTTAATGCATCATGTACTTTCCTAGGACCCTCCATTTTATCCCAGGCTGCTTCCTCTCCATAGGCTATGTATGTATGTGTAAATGCTGTCCCTAACCCAGGACCCCTTGTCTGTGCCGCGCAGTCGGCAGGTAGCAGATCATCACAGAATGGAAGGTTCAGTGCGATGGCTCTGTTCACAATATTTTACTCTAATGATTTGCAGGGACTGAGAGTGTGGAGACCCTGCCCTTATCTGTGCTGTAGATGTGCATGGTTCCTCCAGGGAACCCATAATAATTCCCTTAAAACACATACCAAGGTGCATGCTTGAGAATAATGTCTATCCTACTATACACTGCTCCTGTTGTTCTTTCAGATACCCCAGCGATACCCACCCAGCCCTCACTCAGCAACATGAACTCTCTGAAGAATGTGCTGCTCCTCTGTGACTTTTCAGCACCTGTATTATCCACAGTTTGCAAAGGCCTGATAGGTCAGGGAGAGTGAAAATTGCTGTGTTTTCAGGAAAGTGTAAGAAGAAAAGGAAATTAGTTGACCAGTGCCATAATGCCAGATCCCAGTTTCAGTCAGGGGTCAGATGACTGTGCTGCCAGTCATGGTCTGACATTAGATGCAGCATCCGAGCCAGTTCTGAACAGGCTTATCCACTTGGCATTAGTGCTGTGCTGTGTGGAAATACCAACACAGCGTAATTACAGCAGAAGGACTTACCAGAACAGTCTGTCTCTGAAGTCAGTGTATCTGGGATCATGTTGATAGGGTGCTACTTTGCATAGTGTGGGTGCACATTTAATGGCCAGTGTTCATAGTACCACAGGTGCACAAACGTAAAAATATGGAGATGACAAGATGGGAGAGGCCGTTGCTGTTGGGATGCAGTAAGAGACTGCAATTTGCCTCAGAAAGCTCAAGGGCTTTAAAATGTGGCATCTGGCATACAGTGAGAAGGAACTGTAGTAGGTGATAGTACAACTTCTGTTTTAGTTGTGCAGGATGGAAAAGAGCATGTGAGTGGTATTCTCTTTTGGTGGGAGAAGAGGAGGGAACCCACAGAGAATATGGGAATTCACTGTAAGCACTGGGCAAGGAGACAAAGACAGAACAACAGCTTGAAGGGGAGAAGGCACAAGGAACAGCAGAGGAAAAGGAAGGAAAACAGACTGCAGCATCCTAAGTGCCTATGATGGTTAAGAGTAGGCTCTCAGGAGGGGCATCTTCTCTTAAGAGAAAAGCAATCATGCCTTGAACACTGATGGAAGTTGGTCTCTCAAGTACAGCCCCAGAGGATGCTCACAATAGTAAGAGGTGGTCTGAAAAGAAGAGGGAAATAAATGAAAATGAAAAAATAATACCTACTTCGGAATTCTTCCTAAAAGAGATACTTTCATATAAATGTTTGTTGCAGTTTGGGTTTTTGGGCAAGGAACAAGATTAAGTTAGTCATGGCAGACCCTAGGCCTCAGTTTCTCACATTTAAAATCAGGCAAACTTCCCTTTGATAACAGCAACATTGCCTAGCATCTGGCACCAGCTCCCTACATGACAGTGATGCTGGCTGCCTTCACACATTTAAAGGGGGGTTCCAGACTCCTTTTCTAGGGAAAAGAGCCTTAATGTGTTATCATGAAGAATATGGTATCAGTAGCATCCTGAAGTGTTTCTTTTTTTGTCTATGGAAAAGCTTTTGCACTGTTTAAAATAAAAATGAAGATTTTCAGCAGAGGCAAGGATGGAGGCTAATGTTACTGCTCCTACAATTTCCATTATCTAAGATGTTTTTCAGAGAAGCAGTTGGAGTAGAAGACAGAGTGGGAGTGCTCAATGGGAAGGTGAGGGGGTCAAGCAAATCTCCCCAGAGCGGGTGGAGCTCCATCAAGCCTCTGACTTACATTTTCTGAGTCAGAGAAACCTGGGTTGATGATGGCAATTAAATGTATGCTAGGTACAGCAGAGATAATGAGATAATGGTCCTAGGAGAAGAGGAAAGCAGTAGGCTGAGAGCAACAGCAGAAGAAAGTAAGAATAAAGGAAAAACATGAAGTGGGAGTAGGTCAAGGCATATGTTTCAGCAATGGTGCTGGAATTTCAGGTCCTTAAACCTCTTCAACAGGTGATACTTCCTCTCCGGGGCTCTGCAGATATTAATATGGAACAGAGATATTAAAATGTAGAGAGACAGTCTGGCGCTTTGTCCCTGAGAAGTTTGCAGACAGGGACCTGTGGGAAACTTCCTCAAGGAAAGCATTTTGCCCTGAGGGTGTAAATGGTGGAGAGTTTCTTCAGGGTTTCTCCTAAGCAAAAGGAGCTAGGGAGACTCAGGCCAAGATGATCCTCTCTTCATTAGTGGGCTGTAAGAGGTCCCACTGTGTTTTGGAAGGCTCAAAGAGATTGCCCTTCATAAGTGTCATGGGATAACTTTTCAGGTTCACCCTGTTGTAGCCTGAATGATAATGCCTTGTCTACACTACACTTTTCTTACAGTTTAGGGATGTCACTGTACTTTATTAATTTTCTTGGTAATACCTTTCTTACCAAGCCTTAGTCTGGTGACTTCATTTTGTGTCATTTTTTAATTTAATTTCCTTTTATTTTACTTTTTTTTTCTTTTTTGATTTTGCTATTTAATGCAAGGTGCTTACTGCATTTTAATAACTGGCATTACAGCAGCACTTTGGAAGTAAATAGTCGATCACTAGTCAGGCTGAATCAAGTTCCCTTTGAAAGAACAGTTACTCAATGATAGGTCACATTTGGAATTAAAGAATATCAACAGTAGCCTGAAACTATTCTACACTGTACTATGCGGTGAGTAGATAAATGTGTTAGATTTCAATACTAGTAGTTTCTCAGGCATCATTATAATATATGAATTTATTAATATTTTTTTCTGTTCTAAGAATTTCTGTAGCACCTCTATTATTATCATAATTTAATACATCTCTATCATTTCCTTTAACTATTATTTTCAACAGAGAATACCTGAAAAGTGGACACAATTAGATTACTGAATAATGCAAACCACAAGAGACATTTACAGAGAGAAGGAATATACAAGCTAATGGCTAGTTCAACCCTTATTATGTACAAAATGCAACATTTATGATAAGGTTTCTGAGTTCCTTAAGCGTCCTGTATAGCCTGTGGCCTTTGTTTCAACCCTAGAGCTGTGCAGGCCCTCCATTTAAAGTGCACAGTAACGGTTCAGAGGAAGGGAGATTTCTGCATTTGCAGATGCACATGCATTCAGTAAATTAGTTTCCAGCAATTGCTGAGTAAAAATCCGGTTCTCCAGGTAATTTCTACCTGAGTGGGACCTGCAGAGCTTAGAAACACACAGATTGCTGAATCCCCTTCTAAAACTCACTCTGATGTCGGAGATGTTTTTTCTTTATCTCGACTGTTTATTCTGGTCAGCACCTCAGCCATCGTCTAGTAGTTATTTGACAGCCACCATTAGTGTACGGTATCAGGATGTTCAGGTAAAGCACTAGAAGTTGTCATGGTGAATGCTTGTATCACTCCAGAACATACTATGAATTTAAAGACTGGACCTATTACAAAATAAGAGTGCTGCTTCACTGTATGCAGAGTTATGTGGAGAATCAAGCTCTGCAATGAACCTATTTCCTGGTACACACCTCTTCATAGTGCATCACATGAGTATGTTTTAACAGTATAAACTGAAGCAAAACAAATAGCTTATTTTTACTTCTCTGTTTTTTGAGAGAAACAGGAAATACAAAAGGAAATTAATACATCTAGCACTCATGGGTAATAATTATCATGGGAGTCTGAAAAACAGTCACATGGAGAAGAATATATGCAGAGTCAGAGACCGCAGTGACCTCCCACACTGCAAAGTTCTTTAGAATTACTGAAATTATACACAAAGTGAAAGCTCTTCTTTCCCAAACAGCCGCCTCAATGTCACTTGTTTCCACATTCCAGCTTCTGTCGCTGCATCCCACACTCTCTCTGTTGCTAAGTGCTCTAGGCTTCTGCAATATGTTCCAGCAGCTCCCTGTTTCTCTCAGATCTCCAAATGGTGCTATCATCTGAGAGCAGAACGTCTAGGTTTATCTGACATGATAAGAAAAAAAGATTAAACTGTACAAATTACAGCTTCCTAAAGAACATGAGAATTTTCCATACCAAAAAAAGTCTTTGTCGTCTTGCATGCCCTCTCATAACATTTTGTTTTCAATTCACAGTAGGATAAGTAAGGGATGGGGGCACACTATGGCTCCTGGGAGCAGCTATAACTGAACCTTGACTGTAAGTGACAATAGCAGCACAGAGCACAGAGAACTGGCAGAAGCTTAGATCAGTGCTGTCACTAGGCTATTCAAATAAAGAAGCTCATAAAAAAATGGCAATTATAGGAAAAGTGGGAGAAAAAAAGACAATACAACAGTTAAGAATTTATATCGTTTTGTAATTGGAGTAGTAAGTATTGACTGTTACAGCTATTCATCATTCTGGCTTATTGTTTGGTTTCTTCTTCCGTTGTAGCAGGCATGTAGTAGCTTCTGTTTAGAAGAGAATGATATTGTCACAGCTACTCACCCAGCTACGCCTGTCTGGTTTTTGGGTGTTTTTTTTCTTTTCCTCAGAGGATAGACATCTTAGCGCAGTTTTCAGCCCATGTGCCTTTACCTATCCTGGGGTACAATTCCACAGCTCTCCCTGTATCCTCGGCTACAGTACCTGCATACCTACTCCTGGGATTGCTGGCAGGTTTTACTGTATCTGCCATTCAAGTTAAGATGAGCAACATTAATAGTGATTATGATTAAAGAGTTGTCTTAAATGCTAACATATATAATTAAACTGGGTGCACATTCCCCCTGTCAGATTCAAGAAACATTTTAGGGACATATTTATGTGAGATTTGCCATATCCCAAAGCCAACTCAAGGTACAGGCAAAGTAGGCTGTATTTATGTGAGGAAGTACAGCACATTAGGAATGGATCAGTAGAATGAAAGGGTTGATACTGAGGCACCTCATTTTTCCCTGATATGTCTTTTGGGGATTTATTCTGGATTATATTTAGCCTGGTCCCTGGAGCCAAACACCTCCGCTGCACATGTGTTTCAAAGCTTTCTGAGGAGAAGTGTTAGGTATGTGCTAGAGGACCTTGTGACGATGCAGTTCACACGCTATTTTGGAACCTACCATCCCCATTAGAAGTAGGGTGCATGTGGAGCAGATTTGAAGCAGAGTTTCTGTTTTCATTTCCTCCTTAAGGAATTTAGTTTGTGTGCACCAAAACCACTCTAAGAACTGAAACAACACATGGCAAATGGAGACAATGACAGGATTTTCCTCCAAATTGCACTACTGCTTTGAAACAAATTGCTAATGTAGACACAGCCTTTGACAGCTGCTGAGGGCAGCAATCTGCCAGTTCTGCTAAGGCCTAGGAGAGAAGGTCAGCAGCTTTAGGCTGAAGCTCTTCCATCCATACAGACCACCTTCCAGTATCACTGCACGCCTTCCTGCTCTCCCATCAGTGCTCTGTCTTCTTCCTTTGTCCTCATCCACTCCCACCACCAGGAAAAGGTCCCCAATCTGTCCCATTACCATCCATGTGGGAGGTAAAGGAAGCAAACTGTGGCTGCTGAAAGATGATGCAGGCTGTGGGGTGAGGACTGATAAGTGCATGAGACCTGAGCATGGAGGTGCCATAGCCACAAAGAACTGAGGGAGGATTGTCTCTAGGGCCAGGTGGGCATATGTATGTTGGGAGAGAGGGGTGTAAAAGTCCACAGGGCTTCTAAACCTGCTGCTTATTTTCATACCATAGCCTCCTCTTCTTTCATCTTCAGTCAGCCTCCTAAAATATCACTGGCAGTTCATAGTACCCTAATATTCTCCTGGAACAAAAAAAAGACCCCTCCCAGTGTCCCCATTTCTTATTCTGAAATAGCTTTCCTGCTGGTGCTGCAAATTTTGACGGACCACACAAATACAGAATTTTTAAACCCATGTTTCAGCAGATGCTTTCTCTCTGCCTCATTCTCCCCACACAGAGGGAGAGTTTCTTTTAAAATCTGCCTGGTTTCTCCTGGTTCCTATGCTGCTTCTTTGCCTCCAGACATGTTCTTTTAATAACCGCATGCTGAGACAAGAGAGATCTTGACTCTGTCTTCATTCCCTCAGTTAGTCTGGGCCTGAAACCAAGGCTGATAACCACACTTTCCCTTAATCAAAACCCAGGATAGGATGTTCTGTTGCTCGACATCTGAAAAGCCTCTGTAGAGGGCCAGGGCTAGGACACTCTCTGCCCTACTGTAGCGGTAAATGGCCTGGGTTATTTTGTATCAGAGAAGAATACCAGCCAAGACAGACATTACTGCCAGCTGGAACGCAGCAATTAATAACTACAAAACAGTCCAAGAATCAGCTGAAAAGCATGCCTTGTCCCCTTCTAACTGGGCAAAATAATTACATGGCCCCCAACCCAATCTGCGGCTGAGGGCCAGGCCAAGCATGTAAGGTACACGTAGCCCCTGCGTCATGCTGCACTTCCTGCTTCTTTCCCCCTGATGCACTAGTTAAGCTGAGTCGGTTTTACAGTGCAGTCATTTGCTTAATTGACTAATAATCAGCTCAGTGTAAATATTGACACAGTGCTGCAGAGCTGCTCAAATGTCATAGAATCACAGAATGGTCTGAGTTGGAAGGGACCTTAAAGCCCATGCAGTTCCAACCCCCTGCCATGGGCAGGGACACCCTCCACTAGACCAGGTTGCTCAGAGCCTCATCCAGCCTGGCCTTGAACACTTCCAGGGATGGGGCAGCCACAGCTTCTCTGGGCAACCTGTCCCAGTGCCTCACCACCCTCTCTGTGGAGAACTTCCTGATATCCAATCTAAATCTCCCTGCTTTCAATTTAAACCCGTTACTCCATGTCCTGTCACTACAGATCCTTGTAAAAAGTGCCCCCAGCTTCCTTGTAGCCCCTTCAGGCACTGTAAGGTCCTTTAAGGTCTCCCCGGAGCCTTCTCCAGGCTGAACAACCCAACTCCCTCAGCCTGTCCCCATAGCAGAGGTGCTCCAGCCCTCTGAGCATCTTCGTGGCCTCCTCTGGACTTGCTCCAACCGGTCAATATCCTTCTTATGTTGATGGCCCCAGAGCTGGACACAGCACTGCAGGTGGGGTCTCACGAGAGCAGAGTAGAGGGGGAGAATCACCTCCCTGGACCTGCTGGCCACGCTTCTCTGGGTACAGCCCAGGATACAGTTGGCTTTCTGGGCTGCCAGTGCACACTGCCGGCTCATGTTCAGCTTTTCATCCACCAGTACCCCCAAGTCCTTCTCCTCTGGGCTGCTTTCTATCCATTCTCCACCCAGCCTGTACTTGTATTTCGACACAGTGCTGCAGAGCAAGGCAAATGTCACCGTGATTGTTCCCCTGGATCACTTCACAGACAGCACTGCGATTGGAAGGAACAGAGAGAACGAAGTTTGGTGCCAAAGGACAAACAAGTGCCCTACAGCAACCATAGGGAGCAAAAAGGAGAGAGGAAAAACAGTAAGAGTGCTGGTAATGCTAGGGTTATCAGGAGTCATCCAGCTGGACTCTTTCGTGGTGGAAAAGGAATGCCCAACTGAGCAGCTACAGATTTGCATGAGGTGACACCAGTAATAAAGTTTTCAAGATTTTTCTGTGTAGAAAGATCAGGAAAAAAATCAGGGGCAGATAGCCTAAACAGTTTTGAATTCAGTTGACAATGGCTAAAAGCAAGAAGTGTCCATGTAGTTCATTGGCTAGTATCCAGCTCAAACATAACCAAAAAATAAAACCACTCTGTAACGGGCAGCAGTTTGATATCCTTGCTGGTATGCTGCTATGAAGGCCAAGGAATAGGGCAGGTAGAAGTGACCTGTACCTCACGCGAGATAAGGAGACCAATCTAGGAAGCACAGAGACGTGTTGCAGAGCTGTGCCCACTACAATCGCAGAAAGACAACCCTCAAATTCCCTTTAACAACTATAGACGTCTCTTTAAGGGTAGTATACACAGATGCAGTGTATTCCCTGAACTCTATTCTTGGTATGTTACTAAGATACGACTGTTTCTATGGAGAGCTTATTGGTGGGCAAAATAAGCTTGTTTTGATGAATTATAAAAAAGGTAAATTAATTTTTAAAACGAAATATGCATGAGAATGCTAATGACATGAAATCACACTAATATAGAATTTCAAGTACATACTTCCCTCCTCTTTTTTTATTATTTTTCTTTTTAATTTCTAGCAGACATTTTCCTAAATTCTGTATAGTCTACAAACTGATATAAAATAGTATCTGTCCTGCAAAATATTTAACTAGTAGTGTCTATAGTGGCTGTAGTGGCTATAATATCTCCAACTGAACTTTGGTTTGTTTTTAAAAGCTAAGTATAATTGTACAGCAATTTATTGTGGATTATAAGTATCTACATGACCATGAATATGCCACGTTGTGAAGTGAACAAAAGACCTTTGAAATAAGAACGGTAAAGGCAAAGAAGGAGAGAACAAATAAGTATGTTAAATAAAGCTCAGCATTTAATTTTAACATGCTTCTGTGGTAACAGCGAGACTCTACAGATGACAAGTAATAGATATGTGGGGGTTTGTGGCATTCCTGCTTCTTTCTTGTTTATAGCTCTAATTATTTTATACTGTGCTGAAACAGACCTTGAAAAATGCTGTGCTTGACTTACTTAGAGAACAGTTTCGTTGAGCAATCAAGGATTTGGCAAAGTAAATAACAAGAAACTAAACAAAAAGAAATCAGCAAGGGATTCCACAATTAAACCAACTGGAATTTATGAATGACCTATTTTTTAAATCTTTACATCATCTGTAGAAATGTTTCGTCTCATTTGAAGATGCACTTTGATATTTTCAGTGTCAGAAATACTCCATATGTTAAATACTAGTTTAATCAATTGTCTTTTTCTTTTTTTTGGTTCTTCATAAGAAGGCCAGCCCAACATCAAAATTCAACCTTAAATGCACATGCAGAAATGTAAAGTTTGTCACTGGCACCTGAGAGGAAGCTTTTCTTTCCGTGAGCAGGTAGAAGCTGCCATCTATACCCTCTCATTTTTATGCCACCAGTTTTTTTTTTCTCTCTCTCTTGGTTGCAGTCTTCCAAATCTAGCACCATTGTATGAATATATACACAGCTGCCTAAAGTAGGAGGATTCATAGGACAGCAAAAATGAGTTAAGAGAAGCCTGACTGATCTGGCTGTGCTGGTTAGAAAAGAAAATACAGACCACACCTCTCTGTCCCTCCCATCTGCCAGGGGGTACCGTCCTTGTAGGAGGTGTGGCAGAAGAAACTACAGGCATCTGACTCACCTGCCTCAATGTCCTCACTAGTGGTTAAAGCTAATTGCCACACTCTACAGGCAAACAGGTACAGTTCCCGTCTCCTCTCCCTCAGGCTGTAACAACTTTCAGCGGAAGGGCAGGGCAACTAGCTGGGGCAGTAACGCATTAAAAAGTAACGTGTTGATTCCACCTATCATCTACCCTGTGTAGTTAGTGTTGCTAAGATGAAGAGACAGTAGAAGCCTTTGGCCTAGACTGCCAGGTAAAGCCCTACATCTACTTACAGCCTAATTTCCTGCGTTCTTTTTCTGTATCTTCCCTCCTGCATTCTGTTTCATCCATCCCAGCCCTCTTCTGTCCCCCTTCTCTTACCTTGGTGCTTGTTTTGCATAGCCTGTCTCCCACTGACCTCTCAAAAGCTACCATTGTACATTTGAAAGCAGTCCTGACAGCCAGCTGCCAATGCACAAAAGGCTCCAAAAGGTTGTTGATCTGAGAGAGAACAGGAATCTTTACAACTTACAAGGAATTCTCTCCACATCGACAATACATGGTACACCCTTGACTTGCAGTGCACAGAACAATGTGTGCAGTACGCAGTCCTCCCTACAGTAGCCTGTATTTCCCTGAACCCACTTCATTCTGTCCCCAGATATCGTTCCTATTCTGTCCCCAGATATTCATTTTACTTCCCACTGCATATACTGGTTCCATTTTCGTTTGCCCTTTCTCATACTCTTCATATGCTCTACATCGGATTTTAGCTCCGGTCCCACTTCTTTTATTCCCATGTCTCTCCACACCTTCCCATCCAGCCTTAAAAACATGAATTGGAGAATGATCTGGTTTGATCCAGTTCTTGCTGGAACAGAGACCATCTTTGCTAGAATAAACTTCATTTTTATGTAACAGGATTACAGGAAAGTAACCAGCTGTCATGACTGAAAGCAATTTCACTTACGTCCTAAAACTCTCTGGAGAGAGCAGCCATTACAATAAGGAAAAAATCAAAAGTTTGACACCTATAATTTTGTAACTGCAGGAGTCTCTGTGTATTTTGTGCTTTATTTTCAAATCCACTAAGTACTTTGAATTGGCAACGGTACAAATGTTCTGAGACTCACTGATGGCATTTCAAATCAATTCAATGAGTAATGACTGCAAATTTCTATGAAGCAATTTACTTGCAATGAAGAAGAGAAAGAGATCCTTGCTATTCTGTCCGAGACACTGAACCTGCATGAAAGAAACAGAGAAGAACAGGAGCCTCTTCCCCTGCCATTTCAGATTTCTGCTCTTCCCCTGCCATTTCAGATTTCTGTTTCATAAAGGGAAAAGAGTATCCCTGAGTGGTACTTGAAAAGGAGAACCAGCAGAGGTGTGCATACACAAGTGACTAGCTTTCATTATCCGCAGGTCTTCATTGTTTCACTTAAATTCTTTTCACTGGTTTTAGTCTCCAACACAAAATATAAAAAAAAAAATCTTTCACTAGGCTAGAGTTTCATAGTGACCTATCTTCTACTGCAGAAACCTCATTTTTGGACAATCTACAGAGAATACCTCACCATTTTCTACCTGAGTATGATCATTGTTCTGGGGTGGGTTAGACCTAATATCTTTGATTTAGAAAAGCCTTTCAGAGCAGCAGCAGCAGAGAAATAAAGGAGTGTCTACCCATTTGTTTGCAAACCAGGGCAGAAATGTACAGAGTGAGTCTCTCTCCGAGCTATTAACTTCCTTCTGAAAGGATTAACCTGACTCTTGCTGAGGTCAATGGAAAGACTTCATTTATATTAGTTGGAGGAACCTCCCACTAGAGAAAAAAAATTCAAGAAAATAAAACTAGATATTCCACTAAAACAATGCCCCATATCCCAAAAATATGCGCAACCGGTAGACACTTTCTATGTCTAAGTCCCAGAAATGCTGGATATAAATAAAAGCATCGACTCAGATATTGTAAAGGCATAGATTACTATCTACATGAATGATAATCTTCAAAATTTAGTGATCCAATATATAAGGAAATGAGAAATTACATTTAAATAGCATTTTGATAGGATGTTGTGAAGTTACACATGGGAACTGAAAGGTTAAGCAACACAAATGAATAGGAATAAGAAAATGGGATGTCATATGTATACATCATGTAATGTATAATAAATATTTATATGTTATAAAATCACAAAATAAAAAGATACAGGATAAGCACAGGATGACACAGACCTTCCAGTAATGATAATTTCTCCAGCAGTTGATCAGTTTCCAAACACCAGTATAGCTACGCAAACGCAAATGTCAAGTGCAGATCACCCCACTATTTGCACTTCGGGAACCCTTTCCTGCTTGCCAAACAAGCAAGGTTTACAAAATAGAACAAACAGTAGCTTTCCCTGTTTCTATCTGAAAGGTACAATGTGACTCAGTCAACCACCAGTCACTCAGATCAAGGTAGAAATGGCTACAGTTCTTGGTAGCAGAAGTACATTGCTTTTTGTTTCTTGCAAGGGTGACTTTCTTGTTGCTACTTCCTGCTTCCATGCGTTCAAAGAGGAAGGGGTTTGGTCTTCCAGTGACGCTAGAGAATTTTTGGTTTTAGCCTACAGGCCTGCAAGTATTACTTTGTACTAAATCCAAGTAACCAGGAAAGTACTTTATATGAACACCAGCTTGGTATAAGAAAGCAAGAAACTATCTTAATTTGATTATTTGAAATGGATTGGAGCTTTCCGTAGGTGGAAGGCGATCATTATAGAAAGGAGTGCTACACAAGGCTAATATATAAATAGCTCGTGCTGTGAGCAGAACAATAGCTCTGTTTCTTCCCTAACAGCACAGATACAATTAGTTAGAGGATATTGCATTCTTCAGAAATTTATGGCATCCAACAGAAAAAAACAATGGCATTTCAAAATAAAATATTGTATTTGAAAATCATTTCCCCTTTTAATTACCTGCCAAGACTTTGAATATTTCCCCTGCAAATGAACACATCCCTTGTAGCTGAGCACAATGCTTTCCCACACTGCTGGCTGGTTGCGAGGTCGCTGACTCCTTCTGCTGTGACACAGAGTCCTCAGCTTGGCTCGTGGCAGCAAAGTAACTGCTTTCCACACACATTGTGTTAAACATACATATGTTTCTGTAAGGTTTCCCTCTACCATTATGTGAACTTCACTGCTTTAACTCCTATACTTCTACTGTCACAAAATAACTACACCCTTCTCTTCAACATGCAGAAGGAAAGCCCGTGTATTCATATTCAAAGCAGGAAGTCTCAGTCCCAGGACAGCACTGTATTCCAACTGCTGGATTTATATTCTAATGGCTGATATAGATTTCATCAGATTGTCCAGTGGCAATGATTCATTCCGTGTAACCTGGGCGTACGCCGTTCTCGCTGGCTTAGAGAGCAGACCTATTGCACTCACCAGCCAATCCATCTTAAAACTAGTTTAAAATATTAATAATCATGGTTAGCTAGATGGAAGTATGATTGATTGCTACATATTCCACTAAATAATAAAACAAATCAATAGCTATAGTTATAAAACCAGACTCATGGGATAAATTAATCAAGATCAGTGCCTACGTTTCAAACTTATTTCTGACACTCTATCTTGCTTCTGTACTGTCTTTTGCTCAAATGTGAAAATCTTTCTCAGAGAGCACCTGGTAGTGGTAGATAAAAAGGCCAAACGGATATCAAGTGTTACACTTTTTTTAGTTTCTCCTTTTGTTTGTCATAATTACTTTTCCCATCGTAACAGAAGTATCAATGGTAGACATGAATATGTATAAAGTAAAAGAAGCATATTTTACTGATATTTTTTAATTCTCAAAACCAAAAACATAGCTTCAGAAACTTCCAACCCACCTTCTGCCCATACGTCATGTATGGAACATAATTTACTTGGACGTGCTGCACTAAATGCACTTGCTGCTGCGCCATCTCAAGAACCTGTTTTACAAATCACATATATAATAACAAACTTGCACACAATCACTTATAATGATATTACTTACCCAAAATAGCCTTTGAATTGAATACGATAAAACATGCATCATCTTGTTAGCATTCAAAGATAGAAGAACTGGTAGGTCTAGCAAAAACTGGTAGGCCCTGAGCTTTAAAGGAGATCTGTAAGGGATATCTTTGCATTACCAGGAAGTTCAAAGCTTGAATGTCTGCTCTCTCTGTGTTATTAAAAATCCCACAAGTTTTGCAAAGGTAAAGTCCGTCTTGAAAACATTCAAAAAGACCTCAGTAATCGTGTTTTGTCTCTACAAACAGCAGGTTTGTTTCTGAGTCATATTTACTTCTTTTTATCCTAAACTTATTTCCCCAAAAGTATCCATCAGCATGAGCAACGTGAATCTGTGTGCGTGTCAGAAGTGGTTTCAAGCTTATACTCCTTTTTTAGGCAAGAGCAAGTGGCTTGTTTACTGGGAAACATATCCATCTGTGTTCCGGTTCGCTTGTGCTGCTGGAAGGGTGCAATGGAGCTGGAAGCAGGAGACTTTTCAGCTGGCACTGCTCCTGCGAACGCGGCTCCCACGCGGTCCTACTGTGGGGAAGGACTGGCTAGAATAAGCTGTACATGGAGTTCCTCAAGATCAGGATCTTGCTGCTGCTGCTGCAAATTAAAATACACTGTGATCTCCGCCTAGGCACAGCGTGGCACAGGCCCGCCTGCCCTGCAATGCGGCTTCGGCCTCCCTCAGCATACACAGGCGTGTGGCGAAGCCAAAGTTCGAAAGACCTGTGAGTTGGTTCTTTTTAAGGAGATGGTGCCATGGCCTGGCAGAGTCAGTCAGTGACCCTGGTCTGCACAACGATGGAAGACCGGTTTTGAGAATAGGCCCTGTGGCCGTGACACTGAACTGGAGCCGACCAAGCAAGGCAGAGCAAGCAGGCAGGCAGCAAGGATCAGCCGATGTCCAAAAGGGAAAAAACCAACAATTTGGCAAATTCTGCCCCAAGTGTACCTATGACCTGGTACTTGGAGTCCAAACCCATGTCGCTAAAATCACCAAAGATCTGGCCTTCTTGTTACATTTTGTTCTTTATGTGGTGGCAATATGAAAACAAGAGAGAGTGCAGAATAATGGGCCCACACCACTAATTTTCGGCTTTTAGGTCTTGTTCAGTAGGACACAGAGCCCAAGAAACTGAGGGATGGAAGGGGCTGAGCAGTGAACAATGCCAACGGGATCTCTGCGGGGCAAAAGGTTGTACGCACAGGACGGCTGCGCAGGTGGCGCTGGCAGAGCCAACGCAAGGGAGACGAGAGGGATGGCGTGGGCACTGTGAATGCAGGAGACAAAGGAAAGAAAATGCCACAAGAATAAATATGGAAAGGATGTTTTTGTAGCTCCTGCGTTAGAAATCGATCTGAAATGCCTCACGGATTCCCTTAACTTCAGTTACTGACTTGTCAGTCCCGGGGGGGGGGCGGCGGGGGGATGCCTGCTACCTCAGAGATGAGCTACATCACCTCGCAAACAGACGGAAAACGTGAAGCGAGCAAACGCCCCTTCCCACATAGCACTCCCCGAGACCGCTCAGGGAGACGCCTCCGACAGCCGGTGGCGGGCAGGGCCTCGGGGCGGCCTCCCGGGCCTCGGCAGCCTCTGCCGGGGAGATCCGCTTCCTCCCGCGGGAGGCGGAGGCTGCGCAGGGCCGCTGAGGAGGGAGCAGCAGCGCCCCTCTCGGCGTGGCCGCGGGAAGGGCTGCCGCGGGAGCCCCTCTCCGCCGCCCTGGGCATTCCCCGCGGCGCGGGCTCCCCGCCCCGCCCTCGGCGCCCCCCTCCCGCCGCCGGGCCACCCCGCTCCCCGCGCAGCCCCCCGCTCGGCCGGCGTCGGGGCCGCCGCGGCCGCTAGGTGTCGCCGGCGCCCGGACCTCCCCCGCGGCCCCTCCTGCGCTCGGGCGGCCGGCGGGGCTGTCTCGGTGCCAGCCTGTCTCAGTGCCAGCCTCCGCGCTGCGAGCGGGCGGAGGCGTCAGCGCAGCCCGGATCGGATCGCCCTTTCTCCGCGCACCTCCGCGGCCCGGCCCGGCTGACGCGAGGCCGCCCGGGCCTTTCTCGGTACTGCCAACGGCCGGCTCCCGAGCACGGCCTGCGGCTGCTCTCCGGCGGCAGGGAGCCGCGGCCAGGCGAAGGCTGCGGCGGCGGCGGGGGGAGCAGCCATGTTGGAGCGGGGGATAAAGTGACTTTCCCCGGGAGGGAGCGCGGCCGGCGGCCCGGCGGAGGCTCTCGGGGCAGCGAGAGGAGGGGGCGCGCACGGCTACCGGCGGCCGGATACCGCTCCTGAGCGGAGGCGGAGGGGAAGGAGAAGGAGAAGGAAGGGGGAGAGGACCCGCCCCCGGACCCGCGGAGCTCCGGCGCTGCTGGTGAGTTGTGGCTGCTCATTGTCTGCCGGCCCCGGGGTGCGGGTCCGGCTCGTGGGGCTGGGGCCCTCGGCCTGCGTGTCCGTGAGACGTCGCGGGGTGGGGGTGTGTGAGCTGAGGACGCGGCCCTGGAGGAGAGGGAAGGTGGTGGGAGCTGGGGCGGGGGGGGGGGGGCGCGCCGCGCGGGAGCCCGCGGGGCCGGCAGGGCCGCTCTGCGCCCCCGGCTGGGCCGGGCCCGGCCGGGCCGGGGGGGATTTCCGCTGCCCGCTGGCGGCTGGGAGCGGCTCCGGCGGGGCCGTGGGGCTGAGCCCCGTCTGCGGGGGAAGCCGGGCCTGGGGGGTGAGCCGGGGCTTGCCGCCGGTGAGCACCGCGGGGTTTTTTGATGGTCCTGTATTTGTAACCGTCCCTTCCCCACCGCCTCCTCCCGTTCAGACGAGCTCGCTTTCTCCTGACAGCTCCTCTCCTCGCAGCCTCCGCACGTATGACACACGCACTCCTATTGCAGGTCTTTCCCCCGCCCCGCACACCCGAAATACGCAGGTTTCCGTGCGTGGCATCGGAGTTTTTGTGCCCTGAGTCTTGAGTTCGTAGATGACAGGATACGTGAGCATTTGCTGACCCTGAACTTCTCTGAACTCCTCCTCTCCCTCCCCTTCCTCTCTCAGATATGTTACGGCTTGAGTGCAGGGAGAGCGAAATGGTTCTTCTCCTGCCCGGACGGGGAAAATTCGGTGGCATTAGGTGTATTTTGTGTTCCATGGAAATGTGCTGCGCCCACCGGTTCCCGCACCGTGCTGGTAGGAGAGGATCGGCTGTGCGTTGGAGGAACGCTGACCTTGATCCCCTTTGTCTCTCCTGCAACAATTTCAGTAGCTGCCTGGAGTTGTTTTAAACTCGCTGTGCCTTTGTCGCTTTGCTGATGGTGGTTAGCAGTGTTCTGGGTGTTGTGACGAGGGAAACAGGGCTGAGGTATAGCATAATCCAAACCAAATAATTTAAAAAACATGTTTCCCTTTTTTTTTTTTAATTTTGATGAATATATGTTTCTTTTTTTTAATTTTTGTAATTTAACAGAAGATCAGTAGCAACTTCCTTGTAGCTATCCTGGCATAGATAGGAGAGGAAGCCTGGTTTGATATTCTTCCATTCCCCCCGCCTTTTTTTTTTAATTGTATTAATTGAACTGGAAACTAAGTGACCAAAGGTTAAATACTCAGAAGTTGCAGGGCAGAAGAAAATATTTATGAAATTAAGACTTTGTACCAATTTCAGGTTTCTTGTCTTATTAGAATAGGGTAAAAGTGAAGTAGGTGATCTGGTATTTTATGTGCTTAAGATGTTAATAAGTTGCTGTATTGCTTTGTTGTAGAAATTCTGTATCCTCATAAGCAGCTCTTGTTATTTATATCTACACTTCACTGAGTGATGCAAGAGAGACTTGTTTTGAATAATTAACACAAAAGTAACGTATATGAAAACATGAAATCGTGTTTGAAATGCATAGTAAAAAATTTCCTTAAAAATTATCTATACTTGAAAGAACAAACTGAATTTACCTCTCCCACATAGAGAAACCATTATAATGTTAACTTGGCATTAAAAAGGCCACTAAAATTTGCAAGATGAAAGCATCTTTTTTGATGGCGTTATTTAAATACTGCTTTGACGATAATGAGTCTGGCTTACAAAAATCTTTATTAAGGATAACGCAGTGAGGTTCATACCTTGCATTTGCATGTTGTGTGGTGTAGCCCTGTGCTTACCTGGGATGGAGCTTCACACAAATCAGTAGGTGGGGTCTGCCTACATCCATACCAAAGGGTTTGCAAATTGGAGCCTCTGTTGTCTGAAGCAAATTATAGTTTGAAAGCATCGAGTCATTTATTTTAAGCTTGGCTAAGGATGTAGTGCATTAATTGATCTTTTTAATATGTAAAATACCTCTAATGTGTACTGAAATACTTGATTTATAATTGTAAATATAATTAGATGGAGAATAACTGAAAACCAGAACAAGGCTGTGTTTTTCCCCTGAGTGGTTCTGGCTTCAATTTCTGCCTAACACTGCAGTGTGAAAATGTGATATAGCTTATGACATGGATGTTAAGATGTTGTGTATGCCCGTGTTATTGTTACAGCGTGGAGCTCTTACAGTAAAACTATGCAGATTTTTTTGTATGGCTTACTAACATACAGAGTTGTGTAATTTCTTAAATGACTACCTGCTGCTAGAAGAAAAAAGGAAAAGAATGTTTCACTATTCTTAGTAAGTCTTGGTTGAGTACAGTATATTTGAGTTACTGCATCTAAAAAGTGTGATGAGGAAAGGCTTCACTGGAGACTGATTCAATAAACAGTCTGCATTAAAACCTTTCTGGGGATCTGCTCTTTACCCTCTTTTCGCATTTAATGGAAACCGTTGATATTTCACATACTGCTCAGCTTTTATTTGTTGGCTAAGAAAGCCAATCAGCTTTTTTTTTTTTTTAGAAGACGTATGTACTAGCAATGTCCTTGTTGAATGTGTAATCTGGTGTGATGTGAAAATGGACAAGATTACATCTAAAAGTCAAGCTCAGTACTAATAAAGTTCTTGTAGTGTAAACTCACTAAATGTTGCTTATAATTCTCAAGTTATGGGTATCTTAGGTTCTAAGCTGCATACTTCTTAATGCTTACTTTTTTAATTTTTACAGCAAGCTCTGAATATGTATCTAGGGAGGCAGCTGCACACCACTGTAATCAGTGGCACTTCAGAATCTGATATATAACACTTCTCCACAACTTTAGATTGCAAGAATGCTTTTAAAATGTCAGATGTTTACACGACAGTTACGCTTCACATCTAAAGAACAAACTAAACCAGTGTATTGCTTGTGATCATTGTCTTTGTTTGCAGTGCACATAATCGTAGCAATGCCTTTTTCTTTCTGAGTGTAAGAACGGGATTTATTTTTTGTGCCTGTTTGCATGCTGTTGTAGACTATCTCACTTGGATGTTAGAGGTTAAAGCATTTTATATTTAAATATTTTGATCACTAGACAATCGCTTTAATTGGCTTATTAAAAACCTTTAAGAAATCAAAGACTAGTTTTTTTAAAAAAGCTTTACAAATGTTTTCTATCCTGCTGTGTATACCTTTTGGGGCCTAGTCGGTTTTTTTCCCTACTAAGTGGCGAAGAACAGACACTGCTTCCTTCAGAATTACTAGATTCCCAGAAATGCCCATTAACTGTGAATTGTGATGTGTTTTTGACAACTGTTTCTCTGAAGAGTGAGAGTTACTGCCTGTTAAATGAGTAGTTATGATTCTGTATCCAGTACAAATCCATACATGCACATTCTTAATTAACCTGATGGATTGGCAATTTTTCCAGAGTTGTTGGTTTTCCTGGACTCCTTTTAGCTGAGTGTCAGCTCTAGAGTTCAGTAGAACTGGCTCATTTACAAAGAGCAGTTTAAACCTCAAGCATTTAGGCACTGCAGTTGATAGTCACAAAGAATAAACAAAACTGGAACTTGAGGTAGTTTGCCAACTTGGAGCACAAGAACATTTAAAAAAAAAAAAAAAAAAGGAGTTCTTCAGTTCTGTGATCCAGTTATATAGAAAACAATAACCTTAGTAGCTGCATAGGTCAGGTAATTTGCATCAGGCCAGCTTTGATAGGGTGGTCCTCAGGTAATAAGGCTTTTGCCACTTCCTTGGAGATCATTATAACCTATGTCTGACTCTATTATAGAATACCGTAGTCACATTGATGCTGGAAATAATAACAACTCTGTGCTTTGCTGGCATATTTGGCTTTTGTGGTCTAGTGCCTGTTTTTAAACGATTAGAAATTTCTTTTAGTGGGGAACATCAGGTTATAACGGGGTGCTGTGCATAAGCATGGATGCTATAAACAGAAAAAAGGAATTTGTGAGTAGCATGGTCAAAAGAAACAGCAGCAGAAGAAATAACTGTCAAGTCACATTCTGATTTTTCTTGGGGGACAGAATTAAACATAATAATTTTAAGAAACGGGAAAATACCAGCTTTATAGCATTTTTAAATAGACACTTGAACGCTTCTGTGAATTTTAGGACAATTTTCTGCATGCCAGCTTCTGAACACCTTGGAAATACAGTAAGATGAAGAACAGTTTTATCGTGGGTTTTGATTATGACCTTTTTTTTTTTTTTTTAATCTTCTCTGGAACAACTAGTTGTGCATCTGTAATGAACACGGGTGTGTTATTATACCAGAACAAAGAAACGACATGTCTTTCATTTACACTCCTAGCTACAGTTCTTGCCTGTCTTTGTATTTTAGGTTGGACTTGCTAGGTATCTTGCGTAAGTGAATGTTACTCTGTGCCCTCTAATCATACTCCATTTAATTATAATCTGTACCTCGTAATTGTACTCCTTTCTCTGACTGCTGCTGTTTTCAAGGCTTGGTAGAGCTGCACGCTGGTCTCTTGATTTTGAACATCTGCACTTTGTCGGCTTCACTAAGGATACTTGCGTGCTTTCAGTTTGTGTTAAAGCTGGCAGGATCACGACTTTCTCTTCTGTGCTCAGTGGATTAGGGCATTCACAGGCATGCAGCTGATACACTTAGAGTGAACTGTCACAACCTGTGTAGTCTTCTTTCAGAAGTGTCTCTTTCCAAGTATTTCTGACTTCCTACTTTTAACAGAAGTATCTTGGTTTGTTTTTATTTTGTTCGGATATGTGCAAGATGTTTTTATACAGCCATCGTTAAAGGTAACATTTAATGAGTGCGATTTGGTGTTTATCAAAACAAATCTTTGGGAAGTATGAATTACTGAGAATCATCAAACAATATTATTTATCAGCAAAACCACTGTCCTGTAATTGAGAGAAAGCTGTTTGTGTAGGCCAGAAAGCTGGCCTACAGGAGTAAAGAAGCCAGTTTACAAAAATGGGAAGAAGTTGACTTAAGTGAGTGTGATTGATGAAGGAAGCTGAAGACCGTGATGAGGAAAACCCATGCTGTCACGAACTGTGACAATCATGCAAGGCATATTTTAGGAGGAAAATGAATTCTGCCAAAGCCATTGGCCTTTGTCAAACGTGAAAGAAATTGCTAGCATTTGATGATCTTCGGAAGAGGTTGGTGTTCACTAAATACTGCTATATTCAGAAGTAAAACCAGGTGATAGTCATATGTGATGCTCTGAAACACTTCCTAAGAGAGCTTGAGGGTGTTCAACAGCAGCCACTGAAGTTGTATGTTAAGTGTAAAAGTTGATAGGTCGCTACCCTTCTGATAATGTTACTCACTGTGTCTCAGAACATTGAGAAACTCTCTTTTTAGCACAACTTAAGGTTTCTTTTAGTGGTTTTAAAAGATAGTGATATGCATAGTAATGGATATGGACTGAACAGGAGTTTAAGCAGAGGAAACAATTCTTCAGCGTTTATTTATAGAAGACTGATCTTGTGAAATTAACTTCTGGCTCTCTTGATAAGATTAAAAGCTATGTGTGGCATAACATTATTGATGTTGCAGACAGCTTCTCTGAAACCGTTTGCTTGACTGTTATGTGGCATTTTGATTAAGGAACTAAAATGATAGGTCAAGTGTCTACATATTAAATGGTTTAAAACCTGGCGGATAATGTGCATCAAGTGGTTAACTATAAATAGTTGCCGTTACGTAACTGCGTGTGGTGAGGGCTCCTCATCCTCGGAGTACGTTTGTGAAGGAGCAGTGGGAAACCTGCTCACTGCCTGCTGTTGAGCATTGCTGCTAATGAAATGAAAGCCAGTGAAAATTGCTGATCATTTTTGTAGCTCCCAGAAAACTGGAAAAACAATAGATACTGCAGAGTGGGTGATTAGCGGAGGGTGGATGCTTGGAAAAATGGCAGTTTCCTGATTGTTTACTTGATGTGGCATTTTATATCAGGCTCTGAAATAATGAATACGGTATGTTAGCTTTTCAGGTAAATTAACGATATTTTGTAATTAAACCAAATCAAGTACAAGCAGCTATTAATAATTAGCTTTTATTTATTAGAATTTATTTTGTAAAGCTTTGGAATAGATTCTCATGTATAACACAGAACAGATACTGTTGATCAGATAAGTGCTGATCTGCATTCAGTATGTGGGGCTTAGGGAAAGTTTTTTTTTTAAAAAGATATTAATAATAATATCCAAAAAGAGGATAATGAATTATGAAATAATAGATTACATTTTATTATATTTACACCAATTTCCCGTGTATCTCAAAGCAAAGTTGAATTTCTAAATGTAGAATTCATAAACTTTCTGTGTGGGCTAAAAAAAAATGTGGTCATACATATGCTTAACTGGGGAAGATTAAAAGCCATTTTTTTATCTTGCGCTTAGTTTATTGCAAGAGCAGCCTCCTCTGTTCTTTTTCTCCTTGTCAAGATCTCATTGTCATAAATAGCAATATTTACATATGCAAGAGGCTTGCTTGCTTCTTAAGTACTATTCATTCTTAAAGCTGTGTCATAAATATCTTACTAAATCGTTTAAGCGTCTGCTTATAAAATATGAAAGTATTTCATAATTCACCTTATTTATGTTTGCTCTGAAAACGAAATACAAAACTTAAGTCTCCCTGTATGCCTGTGGGAGACGAAGCTTGGGCTGGTGCCGCCTGTGCATAACTTTGTCGCTGCACAGACGTTTAAACTGGCCTAACTCTGGCACTGCTGCTGAAAGCTGCAGTTGTTTTCCTCTTTGCTGGCGGCTGCTGTCATCCCCACGCTGCTGCCTTTGTCCCAGCAGGCGTCTTGTGACCACTCGGTGACTGTGTCAGGGAACCCGTGGAGGTTAAAATAGGCATTTGGGTTCAACTTCACTTTTGTTTTTACATGAAAATAATAGACACTTTCTGCAGAATCGATGGAAAACCAACGGTTTGCAATTATTTAAATTTTTAAATACCCTGAGCAGATGGGAGGGGAAACTTCCTGTCATACAGAGAGGAAAGGAGGTCCTCAGCTGCTAAATATATCAAACATATATGCGGTACTAAAGTCTTTTAAAAATCAGGTGTAAAGCAGCAGCTCAGAAACTTATTTCACTACTGAATAAGAAGGGACGGTGGGGAAATAATTACTGATAAATTTATAACATAGATTCTTAACTTTAAATATGGGTACATCTCTGAGGTGGGAGTTACGAAAGGATATAGGATTTTTGGTGTGTAAATTGTTAGTGTTGGAGGGAAAAATCTAAGGAAGCTGAACATAATATTTTTTATTGAAAATAATATTTAAAAACTGGACAACGTAAGCTGAATTTAAGGTAGGGTAGGAGTGAGAAAATTTTGGGATAGGCAAAAACAACAACAAAAAGGTCAGTTAATAACTATAGTGGTCATGTTTTAAACGCCCAGTAGGGGATTTGTGTAGGGACTTGGGTTTTTTGAAGTGATCACCTCAGGAGAGACAGGATGAAATCTTTGGCTTCACTGAAGCTACGGGTTGGATTTAAATCACTGAAATTTACACTGAGTGTTCCTGAGAATAATGTCCTGTACAATGCTCAGATGAAGCAATTTCAGAGCCAATTCCAAAAGTTGAAGTTTCTCCATAGTATTTCATTACCTTTGTCAGTATGCTTCAGTAGGTTATGGCAAAGAGGCAAAATGTTTTGAAGCTTATGCTATTTACCTTCAGGATTAAACAGGATAAACAGCTTACAGTGTTCCCATTTGCACAAGTCACAGTATTTTTAAACCTGCTGCTCGTAATTCTGTGTTGTTTATCAGGGAATGCAGTTAACCTGAATGCTTTATTGTGGCTTGTTTCTGATGCATCTCAATGTAATTCTCAAAAGCAAAATGATTATAAGTCCAAAAATAGCTTTGAAATGTATTTAGGCAGAAGGCGGCCTTTTGTTAAGCATATTCTTTCTTTCTTTTTTCTGGACAGCACAGGAGAAACAACATAATAGTGTATAGTAATTAGTTTCCTCACTAGGTATATGCTTTGCTCCTTGGATTATGCAATTTTAGTATTTTAGGAACAATACCAAGTAGTTTGGAATGTATGGATTTGATGTGCTTTGGTAGTAAGCTTAGTTACCTCATTTCAAAATGCGTTTGGATTCAGTTTGTGTATAAAATATAGAATGTTGTTAACAAGGTGTTCTGAACCTGCTTCCTTTAAAATGGGCTTTTTTTTTTTTGGTGGTTTTACATAATAGGAATTTCGGTTTCCTGGTATTTGTGAATATTTCTGGTAGTGGAAGAGGTAGACATTAGTTGAAGGATTTAAATAATAAGTTGTTTGTCATTGTTAAAAGTTATTTTGGGGATGAATGGATAGCCAGCAATGATGTGCACCTGTAACTGCCTCTTAACAAAATACCTATATTCTTTTCAATCATCTGTTTCTAGGAGTGGGTAGAGAAAACCTGGGGTTTTTTTTAGCAAATAATCTATTCACATCTAAAATACAAATTGTGCCAGATTGACTGATTTCAGGTTAGAATATTTGGTTTTTTTAGATGCTCATCTCTGTAATCAGCAGAGAGAAGCAGGTTCAGAGGGTAATCCAAAGGTCTTAAAAAAAAAAAAAAAAAAAAGCTCTGCTTTTTCCACATTTATCTTGGAGGGAGCCCATCACGGTCATTGTTTTTGTATTACAACATTACAGTTTGAGCTGAATTAAGCACTTGCTTCAGTATAATTTTTGCTGTATCAGTTAACTGAATAGTTTTCCACTACTGTCTGGAAGGTACGGGCGGGAAGAAAGGGCAGGAATTACACAGTTGATGGTGAAGAAGCGAGAGAGGGTGACTGGGGAATGGAGCCAAGTGTTTTCTTACTGGTAGTGAGAAACTGTTAATTGACCCCGGAACTGGTATGTAACTTTCTCCTAAGTGCCTCAGGTGCCTGAAGAGGAATATTGTGAATCCCCACCCATTTTATGCTATTGTGTCTTTTAATATGTAAGCAAGAAAACGTGCTGATTTTTCTTTATTCTTCACTTCTGCTTGCAGGTGCTTAGCATGAATTAAAATTCCAGTCTTGTGAGTAGTAGTGGTAGTATATTTCCATACTGAAATACATTGCTGAATGATCTGGTTTTGTGTGTTGCGGCAGTTTCAGAAACGAGGGTTGCAAGGACAAATAAAAATTATTTCTGTATTGTGAGAACCTGCTCCATGATAAAATAAGCCTAGTGAAGTTTTGAGCATATACTACACCTGCATTTCATGTTGATTACTGACTTATTAATGACATTACACCGCATAAAGTTAGCTGTAAATGTACCTCTTTACACGATGGGATTGTCCTATCAGCTCTTGGTAACTGAAATGGTATCTTAATTCAGAGTTTGGTTTTTGTTTTTGCTTGGAAGATGGAATATGAGATCTGTTTTACTTATGTATTGAGAATTATTTCCTTGGGTTGGTTGACATAATTTGCCAAGTTTTATGCTAGTTTAGATAACCTGTGGAAGATGTTATTTTAGGATACAGCTGCAAGAGGTTTTGTAGTGACACTGGCCAGTTTTATGGAAAGTAGTTCATCACTAGCTAAATAAGTATGTAGGGATGTGTTATGTCAATTTTTGATGCTGAACTTGAGGCTTCTTTAACATACTCAGAGTGCAAGGGCTGAGGAAGTCTTAAAAATCAGCCTTAACAGTGTCGGTTGCAGAGACATGTTAACAGAAATAATACCCTGACAGTGTCTGAGAGCCTGGTGGTATGGAGTCTGGTAAACACTTCTAAGAAACAATTGGAGAAGAGAAAATGGTGCATCTATAAAATACTACTAAGTCAGCTTTATACTAACACAATCCTTTACTGTGGCTAAGTGGTATCTTGCTTTCAGTCTTTTTATACCGATGTAAATGAATCCATCCTGGACTATTTAACCTACATTAATGCTTTACATCTCAGTCTAGGTAATTGCACTGGTGCCTTTTCCAGTTATAGGTCAGACAGATTCAACACATACGTAACCTATTGCTTCCAGACAGGCCTGAAACACAGACTTGGAAAGCAATCCTGTTGACTGTCTTCTACAGGGAATATTCTCATAACTACATTGCGTATACAGAGCTTCCAGTAGTAGAGTATTTAAAAAAAAAAAAAGTCTTTGTCACTTAAGGAGGAAGAAACCCTCAAACCTCTGATAAAGCACAGGAAGCAAAATTGTTGACAGAGAAAATTCCTTTTCTGTATAGTCATTTTTATGAGAAGGGCCACACCTCAAAGGTAATATATTTAACTGTTTCTGGATCTGAGTGACATAATGGAATTGTTTTCCCTTGTATTCAGAGGTTTAAAAGGGATAAAGAAAATGATGTGGGTTAATGTAATTTCCAAGTTATTTGTGGTAGTTGCCACATTGTTTGTGTTTTAGTACAAAAATATTTGTCTCTGTATGATCAGAGGCTTTGGAAAAACAATGTTCTGTTTTGTGCAAAAGTGGAATGTTTATGGTGATCCTTTCATCTCTTGTAACTCCTGATAGAACGTCTTCCAGAGTGTCCACAAGCCTTACTTTTTCTGCTAGGTACTAATATTAATCCAGTTAGATTGAGTTATCATGGCTGTTTATCATAAAGTCTAGCAAGCTTTTTGATTAAGTAGTCTGAAGTTCAGCTCAGCTGCGCTCTGTTTTACTGTGTGGAGGTGATATTTTTTCGCAGTGATGTCCCTTTCCCCTCCTCAGATGAGTAGCTTTGCCGTGTTTTTGCACCGAGCCTTAGAGTTAGCAGTGGTTTTGTTGGGTAGCGAAGGGGACGAATTCAGGTGTCAAAAGTGAGGGCAGGAGTGCATAGCTGGGGCCAAAGGAGGGTTTCGCAGGTAGGGCATGGTGTCTTCTTGTGAAATACTGGAGATCTGGTGGGGTGTTCTGTTTTTTTTAAGGCAGAGGAAGGCCTAGGGGTTGTCTTAGAGCGTTGCTGTCTGCGCTATCAACAATATTTTGATCTCAGAAGTCGGACGTCTGTGTTGTAGTGAAGCATAGCATATGTAAATCTGCTCTTAGGTCCCTGTACTGCAGGTTTGCTTTGAGAGATGCTGTGTACAGTATTATGATACATGCCATGTGGGTTATGTGTTCTAATGATAATTACATATTTTGAACTTCAGTGGGCCATGGGGATGTGTCCAGGTATCCTTTTTTTTTTTTTAATTCCAGTCATGAAGCACAGTCAATTGAATAATATACTGTTGGAGAAAAGCTAGAGGTGATTATTGGATGGTGCTGTTTATTGCTCTCAAACACGTGCTCTGCAGCATCAAAAGTTTTATGACAGAGGAGATTGAAGCTAAGAAATGTTTTGGGTGTCCTAATGTGTTGTCTTGTAGTGATACTAGTTTAATCTTATCCGAGGTTCTGACACAGTTTTTCACATTCAGTAGAGTGCTGTTCACTTCTGCGTCTCCATACACGAATGGAGTGCTGGTCTCAGAATTAGCTATGAAATGCCTTGTACTTTTTTTTTTTTTTTTTTTAAATAACTTGAGGCTTTAAGTGTATGACAATACTGGGAATTCCATTAATAAGGTGTAAACTTCCTAAAGGTACAAAGCAGCATTTCTTCTAATTTCTAATATAGTTTTGTTACCTTATTTGTCCATCAATATTGTGGAAAGTGCTGTTTCCTACAAATTGTCAGTAGGAAACATCACAAGAGACATGCTATGTTGTTGTTGTGGGATATCTTTATATGCTTAAATCTTTGCAGTTTATCTGTTTTTTGTCCTTGACAAAATTTGGATGCTTCTAAAAGTGACTAATATTTGAATTTGGCTTTTAGATTTTTTTGGTTTTAATTTTAGATTTTTGTTTGTTTGTTTGTTTGTTTTAAGAGCTCCTAGAATAGTTTTCATCTGCGTGGCTCATCAGGTAGCAAAGCTGGTGTTTTGGTGTTACTTCAAGCATCCAAGATCACCGAGTAGCAAAACGGTCAAATTATTCATACAGTCTTATTCTCAGCCCAGCTTTTCCTTGCTCATTTCTGTCTTTCCTACTTATGTGGTGCAGAAATTTATTTACTCAAACAATTCCATAAGATAAGCTGTAAGAATTTGTGTTGCTGTAGTGGAATGAAACTTGTAGATTCCAATCTGGCTTAATTTTTTGTGTGATTTATTTTAATTCATTTTAAAAAGACACTGATGTTCCAGTATGTGATAATATCATATTTAGGGCTATTTTTCTACAGTATAACACAGTGTGTGATACGGGCTTTAATTTTTTCATAGATCCTCTCTGGAACTCTGCTGGTGTGTATGCTTTTAATAGTTCTGATGAAGGCTGGAGTCGTCATCTGAAAATTATGTATTTTAAACCAAGTTTAAAATTGATTATATGCATTTCTTCTATCTTACATAATTTCCTAGAATGGGGAAGCTGTGCTTGAAAAGAAGATTGCCCTGTAAAATGATTTAATTCTGTTGTTATTTTGAGACACTGTTTAGAGACAGCCTATCTATTATATCAAAACTTTTAAAAATGTTGAACTTTGTTTTAAAAGTGGTGTGCAATTTAACTCTAAACTCAAACAAATAAAAAGAGAAAATATTATCTATATTAAGTGTTAATTAAATTCATAGAAAATAGGTACGCAGCTGATGGATAGAAGGACATTATGACCTTGTAAAAAACAGAAGGCATTTGGGATTATAATAAGCATTAGTAGGCTTTCCATACCATAGGCCTTTGTACATTTGTTTAAGAGATCTGGAAGTAACTTTAATAAATGTGTCCTATTTTTTAGATTTAGTTTGTCTTTTGGACTCATGAAAATCCTGCTTATGATGTATTTGGAACCAATTTTACTTGAATGATGCAATGAATATTTCAGATATTTCTTTAGTGAAACAGTCAGTTATATATTGAGATGAGGAGATTAAAATTGCAATTTTATGGCTGGGTGAAATTTGTATGTAGCAAATGGGATGTAAAGACGCAACCACATTTTCTTCACACATGCAAGCGCGTGTTCTGCAAGCAATTTCTCTGGTTATTTTGTTGCGCACTTCATGATTAGTTAGTGTACATTGGGCGTTTTATAAATGCGTATCTGGCATATCAGAATATGATTTATACTGTGTAAATCATAAATACTTTATTCAGTATTTTCACTGCTCATTACACAGAATTGTCTAGCAGCACTTGAGAGAGTAATTGAATTCTCTTAAGACCTGAATGCTACCATCAGCAATATCTATGTGTTTACTTTCTGGACTGCATGGGCTGTACATGGATCACTTTTTGAAATAATCCTGTGCGAACAAAGAATATTCAAGTCTTTGTCATGCTAAAGTAGCAGCTTAATACAAGCACTAAATCAATTCAAAATACTGTTCTTTTTTCATAGTGAAACTGTGTCTCAAATGTAGACATCCTGTCTCAAAACAGCAATATTAATCATATAGTAGGGTTAAAAGAGAAAGTTGCTTTTCAACAGCTCTTTGTAATTATTCAAAGTTAATTGTTTATTTTAAAGGGCAAAGTGAACTTTCTTTGTATGAAGTGGTGTACAATGCTAAAATTAACCTGATCTGCAGCACGTGATGTACTGTTTATCAAAATGATACACTGTAATTTAGGATCACTTTATGAAAATAGCAATAGCTTCAAGGTGGTATTATTTATACAACCAGATCAGCAGAAATAATTTAAATTAAAAACTAAGTTTGAGAGTTTTCTACAAAAGATTATGCCTGTCCAGGAGTACAGGTATCCGGGAGTGGCATTCCTGCCCATGGGAGTGTAAGGCTGGCAGGGATCAGGGTGCTTGGTAGCCTGGCTGTGCCAGGGAGGGTGAGGGGGCCACCATTGCTCCCCTTCTGGTGGCTCCAGTGGGTGCATTCTTTAATGATAAAACTAGCTTGCTACCTCAAAGTTCAGAGAAGCATCTTAAAGGCTTTTGAAATCTTAGGCTTTTGAAAACGTAAACTGGAAATGGCCATGTGTAAGACTAACTCCACTTTCTTTAGCCTTGTCCCCACACTCTTGTTTTCCATGCAATGTGGTGGTCATGAGGCTGTAGTAGAAGGATGGCCTTTTCCATCACCTGGTGCTCCAGGGCAGCTTTACAGCTCCTAACAGGGTGGTAAATACGCAGTGCTTTTCTCTCTGGGTGGTAGCTTATTTTAATGCCATTTAGAGGAGTTCATGATTAGTCATCTCTTTCTCTTACATCAGTTATGTGCTTTGAAGCTATCTGTTATATCTGCTCATTGACCTAAGCATTAATGTGTTGAACTGCTGTTCATCAAACATGCATCTTCCAAAAAACTGCACATTTTCAATGTGCTCTCCAAGATGCTCTGCGAAGTACGCGCACTGTTTACATAATGAAGGGAGATGGTTAGGCCTTTCAGTTGACTTGGTAACTAAATGAGGTAATTCTCACGGAGGATGCTTTGAAGCTGGTCGTAAATTAAGTGGTCACACGAAACCTGTTCGTTACAAACCTAATTAATAAGAAACATTTATTCTACACTTACCCCTCATATCCTCATCGTGTTTTACTAAATGGCAGTTAGGTTAATACATAATTAAAACATTTCAAACAATTTCTCCAGTGTCATAAGAAATTGTGTAACTAATGATGTCAGTCCTGTAAGTCATAACAAAACAAACTGCCTTCTGAGCTTATTGGGCTGTCCTAAGGAAATACATTCAATAACAATTTTGCTGGTGCTTTGTAAAACGTGAACTACAGCAGAAAGGAAGTTAATACTGTTTTGGTAGTAGTAGAAAGACTTTGGTCCTTATTCTTGCTTTTATTTTATTGTGAAGACCAAGTGTTTGAGTACAAGGGGTTCAGCATGGTACTTAAAACCGGATGTGGTTTTCCTATATCTGACAATGGAAAATCTAGCAAGGTTTCTTGGTAGTATGAAAGGCAGTATCTGTGTTTCAATTCTTTGCCTCCCCTTATTTTTTTTATGTTCAGTTTGCTCTATGTTACTCTGGAGAAAATATAATAATGTGTATTTTAAAGATATGATACAAGATGTAGAGTATATTTCAAGTCTGCAGAAATCATCAGATTGGGTTTAAAAAGGGTACTTGGCCTCTGTTTATACCTACTGCATTGGAATGCCACATGTGTGTAGCTCAGTTGCAGCGTCTTTAAATTCCAGTTTGGTTTTTCTCTCAAAAGTTGTTTCTCCTACCAAATAAAAGAGTTTAGTTTGGCCTACTATAGTTTGATATTTTACATCATCTTGCTGTGATACACATGAGCCTTTAAAAGATTCATTTTCTTTATATTGGAATTTCTAATCAAGTAAGTCTCTTCTGCTTGGCTTTCTTACTTGTCTCTTAGGCTGTCATGTCTGAATGGTAAGCAAGAGCTAACCTAGTCTGTAAAGAAGCACGGTAACTGGTTTATGTACCTCTGCTGTAATAGATTTGTGCAACGTGCAGGGAGTATGTGTAGCAAGAATCAGCTTAAAAAGCGTTGGTCCCAAGCTTTCTTGGGTTTCTAAATCAGATTTGAATGTTTAACATACAGATGTAATGATAAACATGTATTTGAAAATCAAATCAATGTTAATTTTATTAACCCTGTAGATAGGAGATTCTTTAATGGAATGATAGAGATTTTTATTATGGAGTCTTGTTAGAGTGATGGATAGATGTGGGAAAAAGGACAGCTCACATAGCTCAGTCAGTCTCATCCCTGGGGCATCCTGACTCTGTGTGCGAGTTCCTTGACATTCAGCACGTGAACGCTGTGGGATTTTTTTACCTCTGCTGCCTAATATGGGAAAAGGAGTAAATTCATGCTAACTTTAAAATCTTTAAAATTCAAAATCTAGAGCTTTTTCTAGCAGCTGTCAGGTGGTTGTGTATTTAGTTAGTTCAGCTCAGAAGTTCAATGTGCAAATACATTAATGTGCTCCCTGCTGAAGGGAGAAGGTGCTCTTTGGGCATCAGGTGCCCTATGAATGTAGTGACATGAGTCCTCCTCTCTGTATGTGTCTAAGATCTTGTACGTGTGTAGGCATCAAGCTGTGTGTAGTTATGTTTGCATGTTCAGTATTTCATTTTCCTAGTCTCTAACGCTTCATGGCATTCTTCAAACTTATTCCAGGTACAGACTGACTCTTGGATAGGTAGTTGATCTGTACCTACAGAATTTACGTTGCATGTGGGAAGTGTATGATCTTTGCTAAGGAGGTGATTAGAGTTCATGGAAGCATGTCATAGGGAATTAGGTGTTGGGAAAAGAGGTACCACCATGCTTGGTTTGTTTCAGATTTGCCTCGGTAATGTATGAATGCCTTTGCTTTTTTGCTGTCAAAATGTCATTATTTGGATCTTTCCCAATGTTTTTATTCAAGTGATAGGAAACAGAAGGGGAAGAATTAATTGGTATGAGTCTGGAAAATATGCTCTGAATACATGTACAGGATTTGTGTTTTCTTATCCAGATTTCCAGCCTGTGAGATACATGATGGCAGAAGCATTGTTCTGGGAATGTAGTTAGTTAGAGCTCTTAGGGTGTCCAAAATGTGTTTTCATCCTTATTGCCACTGAAGTAAAGCGCAGGTATTTCTCTCCCTATTCAGATTCTCTTAAATTATTGCTTTATAATGAAGAGCTTGTCTTTCTGGTTCATTAGTAATTGCTACCTCCTACCATCTCTTTTGTCAGTAGGGGGTAGGATTTCCTCCTACACTCGGGGGGGGTGTGTGTGTGTGTGTGTGTGTGTGGTGTGGTGGGGGTGGGTGGGAAGAGAAAATTAGATAGTCATAGAGGCTAAAATTAAAAGAAATTTGAGAAGAAATAGGTCAGGTTAATCTTTAACTCTGTAAAACAGCAATTTTTTCTTTAATTTTAGGTGAAAAAAATCATTCTTTCCTTGATAGTGGTGTCTTTAGGGGTCCAGGCAACACCAGTATTGCTGGGCAGGGAGTATTTCCACACAGGTCATCTGCTGGTACTTGGATGACCTAGCATGTACTGATGATGCACATTTGATTAAGGCATTTCTGAGTGGAAAGCTATTTGCAATTCAGAAGCAGTTGCACCTGATACCTTGGTTTCCTCACAGCGAGAGGCCAAGGCAGTTCTTATATTTAGTAAAGACATAAATTGTGAAATAGTATAATGCTATTTTTGCTTTGGCATATTGTGAGGACAGTATAGGTAGCAACACTTCAAACAAAAACATGAGAGGAAATAGTTTGTCACAACTCTTATGTGGCTTGTGTATCTCTTCCATTACCTCCATTTCTGCCTGCTCTGCAGTCACAGCAGCAGGAGCAGCGATATCTGAGCTGGCTATAGAGTAATTGGTTTGCATTCTGCTACTGACAGCAACAGTTCCTTGGAATTAGTTGCAAAAAATGTTGTTAAACTTTCTGTGAAGTCATGCAGTTGCTTTCGTCCATGACTTGAAGTTTTTTAAACCCTGCAGGTTAAAAACCTTTCCCTTCCACTTTTCCACGTTCCATTTAACATTTGGCAACTGGAGTAAATGTGGGGTTTTTTTTCAACAATTAATCTTTCTCAGTCTGTGGTTGCAAGTGATGAGTGAATGTTTATTTTTTTTCTTGTCCTGAGAGTTTGTTGCACAGTTTGAAAGTACAATCTAAACATGCAGAATAAAAACAGTCTGTGTCTTGCTGAAGTTGAGATGTTTGCTGAGGCAGGAGCTTGCTTGGAAACTGTGCTTTACTGGATTGTCATCACCTGTTGTCATGCTACAGGTTTTCAAAACTGCAGTAAAAGTATTTCACTGTCAGTACTGAAATACTCAATAACAAAATGTTTTATGGGAAATAATATTTGACAGTCCCTGTAATATCCCTTTCCCTCTGCTGTTGTCATGCTATTTTTTTTTTTCTTGTGGGGGTAAACAGCTTATAAGTTACTATGTGTTCAGAGAAGTGTATGAGCTTAAGTGGTCACGATCTGTGTTTGAATCATCAGTAAGAGGTATGTTATAAAACAGGTTGTGTGGCATTACTGACACTTCATTCTACTGAACTAGAAAAGTGCTTGCAACTTCTTACATTTAGACCAAGCCTTTTTTTTCGGCATCTGGAAAGTGAGGTAATTGGTTTTCAGGAAGTTGCTTTTGCCTTTTTTCTTCTTTATTTCTTTAACAGCTTGATTATTTTGTCTATTCCCTAGGCAACAGGTGTCCACGAGCATGGTTACAGTCAGCATTAATTGACTTTCATATTGTCGCTCTACTGGCAAGATTGAGATACAAGTTTATGTGGAAAAGACAAATAATACTTGTCAAAAATGGAGAGGGAAGAAAAAGTAGTACATGTGTAAGTGTAAGGAGTGTGAATTTTGTTTAGATTCAGAAAACTTAAGATTTTTAAGGTTAAGGTATAACATTAATATGTTTGTGTTGATTCTCCAGTCTGTGAGATAGATAAGTATTGATCCTTGGGGATCAGTACTTAGGGGGAGTATTTTGATGGTTGATAAAGTAATTAAATATTTCAGATTTGCTATTGATGTGCAAATTATAGAGTTTAGTCAGAAAAGCTAAAGCAAATGTAATCTGTTTTTCAAATGACTTGTTTGTATATATATTTGCTATGATTTTTGTTCATCAGCTTTTCACAATAATTAACTTGACTCAAGTTTGGGAACTTCAGAAAAATGATATGTTTTCTTACATATCCTGAAAAGGATAGGATTTCTTAAATAATTCACTTAGAATTTCTCAACATTAAAAATAGATCTGTGAAATTCTTTCACTTTTTTGGCAATATTTTAATTGTAAATGTGCAATGTTGGGCATTTTAATTTCTAATAAACATTGTAGCCAATGTTTAAACAGACTTTAGCTTAGCTTGAAAGTAGATATTTTAAAAATTGATGCTAGGAGAATATGGCTACTAAAAGTGTTTGTCAGGATTTCAGCCTGATAATAGGTAATTTCTGATGCTTCCAGTAGAAGCCTCAGTCACAAATTACTATTTTGTTCTTTAGATAACAAATCTTCGTTGTAGCTTCGCTTCCTGGGCTGTGTGTATCTATTTCTTTACATGCAGAAAGGTTACCTTTGGCAGAGCAGGAGGACGTGGGTCTCGTGTATCTAGTGCAATCAAGAATAAGCTGTGACACACAAGGAAGAGTAAATTGAAGAGCAGAAATGCATATTAAAGTACACTTACATAAGAAGAATATTTTTAAACTATGCTGGCTTAGTGGTGTGGATTTTGTAAAGGCATTCATGGTCTTGTAAACACATGCAGTTAAAAACCAAGATGGTCTTATCCTAAGCATGACTCTTCTGATTCTGTAGAGATCAGGGAGGGTTGAGAGACTAAATCCATTGTTAATGCTCCTTCTTATTTTGCTTGAAAGGTTTGTGGGGTTTTGTTGTTTCTCTTCAGAGCCAGATTCAGCTTGCATGCAGTTTGCAAAAGCTTTCACATTTTCCTTTTTTAATGCTTTTATTATGGAGGAAGGAAAAAAAGGAGAGAAAGATAAACGTACACTAAAAAATCCCGCTACCTCTAAGGCATACTCAAGATTCTGAAAGTGCTTTTCTGAGTGGTGTCTATCATAATGGAATCTGGATCAGCTGAGAGGCAACTGTAAAATGCATTTACTTCCTTCCATTGTTAGAATAGCAAGATGTGAACTTCTAAATATGGCTTCGTAGATTAGATAACGGGGAAAGAGGGGTTCTAAAACCACATTCATATGTTATGCTTTCATGTTAGGCTTGTAGTTGAATCTGTAGCAAGGTAAATTGCCCTGAAAATCATCAGGAAAAATGGGTGCGTTTCACTAGTATGGATTTACTGACTGCTTTATACTGTTCCTTGTTTGATTTTGATGCTTAACTATTCTGAACATGTTTCATGTTTCAACTGCTTGAAAACTTTACATCTCAGCATTGAATCTTAATTTGTCTACTGCATAACTTAAATGATCCCTACAGAGAACCCAAGATTGCTACATACGTTTGTCCAGAGCGAATTCTTCTTTGAATATTAGTATCTTGGTATATTGTTTACATTATTTTCTTTTCAGAAGTACTGGTTTTGATTACATACTTTTTAACAGTAGCCATGTAAATACAATGAAGTTACAGTTTTTTCATGTTAACATTTTGCTTGTAAAATGTGTGCATTTGGGATAAAATGGTGATACTATCCCCCTTAACTGATGAAAGCATCACGTAGCTGGTTTATGTAGGTGTCTGTATCCCTATGTATTTTTTTCCATTCTATTACGTAACTATTGTTTAGCCATACCTGCTTTTATATATAGACAACTACTGAAAATGTTTGAAGTAACCATACCTTCAGTAGTAATACATTTATTCCTAAGCTGTCTTGTTTAGTGAATAGTGACAAAAGTTCAAATAATTTTAAAAAAGGTCATTGAGAAAACAAATGCAAAACCCCCACTGATCACCATGTAGCCTTTAACTGTAGCATCTTGCTTTTCATAGTAAAGAAACAGCTTTTTTTTTTTGTCCCAAGAAATCAATTCTGTCATTATATTTAGGCTTAAGGATTGTGTTATTGTATAGCTGTGTTGTGGTTTAGGCCCAGCTGGCAGCTCAGGGCCACACAGCTGCTTTTTCACTCCTCCCCTTGGTAGGATGGGGAGGAAAACATAGAAGGAAGGGCTCGTGGGTTGAAACAAGGACAGGGGGGATCATTCACCTCTTCTGGTCATGGGCAAAACAGGCTTGACTTTGGGGGGAAAAAATCAATTAGTTACCAATCAAAGCAGAGTAGGCTAATGAGAAATAAACCTCAACCTTAAAAACAACTAACTCCGCTACCCCCTTTTTCCTGGGCTCAGCTTTGCTTCTGATTTGTCTACCTCCTCCCCACCACCAGCACAGGTGAGTCCTTCCCACAGGCTGCAGTTCATCACGAGCTGCTCCAGCCTGGGTCCGTTTCGCAGCACGTGGTGGTTTAGGAGCAGCCTGCTCCAATGTGGGCTTCCCACAGAGTCATGGCCTCCCTTGGGCGCAGCTGTATGCCCTGGAGTGGGGTCCTCCCCAGGCTGCAGGGGGTCTCTGCTCCCCCATGACCCTCCGTGGCTGCAGGGGCACAGCCTGCCCCCTCACCATAGGCTGATGGGGAACCTTTGCTCCAGCCACCTCCTCCCCACCTTTCTGTACTGATTTGGGTGTCTGCCTGGTTGTATGGCTCACATCCCACTCCTCTCTCCACTGCTGGTTCCATTTGTTTTCACCTCTTAAATAGGTTAGTAACAGAGGCACTAATTGGCTCAGCCATGGCCAGAGATTGGTCTGACTTGGAACTGGGGAAGCTTCCAGCAGCTTCTCACAGAAGCCACCCCTGTAGTCCCTCCCCCCTACCAAAACACTGCCACACAAACCCAATGCAAGCTGTTAGTGTATTTATCTTTAAGGATGTAAAATAAATTTATTGGAGATTAGTCATTTATTGTATTGGAAATTTTAGTTATAATTGCTTTAAAACCAGTTATGAATATGCATTGTGACAGTCCTGAATTATGTAAAATATAAAACTTTCCTGTCAAATGAGTCACATATTTCTCTCAACTTTTTTTTTAAAGCTATTTCAAATTTAAGGAACTGCTATGCAGGGTACAAGATAATTAGAAATAATAGCACACTTCAGAATTTTTACTTGAATAGTTTCAGCTGCATGAAATTTAAATTGGCCATCTAGGCTAAGGGGCTGAACACAGATGGCAGAGTAATGGCTGGCTAGTGATCTGCCATAGCTGAAAGAACTACTCTAATTTTGCATCTGAGGAAATACAGTTTTAAAAACATAGACTAGAACAATTCAGAATTATTCTACTGCTCTGCAACAGCTTGCACCGAAAAAGTGATGTTAAAACTGAGTTAATAACTTTGAAGTGGTTTGCCTTTGCTTTAAGGTGTGTCTGATTTAATAAAACCAATAAATTGTTTCGCAGCACACTGAAAATGTTAGCTAGACCATGTAAGCAAGAAGTTTGCATACTGCTGTGTTTTTTATTCTGTATAAGAGTTGTCATTTGTGTTTATGCTAGCATCATAAATCATGGTATGTGTCTCTTGATGTTTGCGAAAAGGAAAGAATTTGTTGTAGGTTTACCTGCAGGGGATGAGTTACAGTTAATTCTGCTAAATTGCCATTTGGAGTATTACATTATTTCTGAATAAAACAAAAATAATTTTTGAGTTTTGAGGACTTTCGGTTAATCTGTTCTTAGACTTTATTCTTTACTTCATTTTCTTATGGCTTGACTTCTGGTTTCATCACAGGTCTTTCCACCTTCTTTGAGGATGGGAAAAGTGAAAAGAGTACCAAAATAGAGCTTGCATAGTATATTTGTGTCTCTGAGGAATTAAACCAATTTCTATGGCATTAGTAAGCGTCATTCCTTTGACTACATGTTCAAATGAGTTTTAGATAGTAACGCCACGTTGATTTAAGGCTTCCTGTGTACAGTAAAGGAAAACAGAGATCTTTTGAAGTTCTGGAGATTCTTGTGTTTCATTCCCTTTTAAAGATTAAAACCTGCCATAGCCACTTAAGGGTTCACTAACTGGATGTGACAAATCATTACCATGTTTTGTGATAGAGCAGAAGTGATGATAAATCCTCAACCTTTCTTGCATTACTTTTATAAGAAGGCTTCACAACTACTAACTAGTCCAAACTTTGTCTTTTACTCTTGTGCATTTTTCTTGGGAGTCATTTCTGAAGGAACAACCACTTGAGACTAGACACTTTGCACGATTAGTCAGATATCTGCAAGGTTAAGTAAGAAGTAATAATCATGGCATTGAGTAAAGAGGAGAATGGTATCTTGACTGAATGCTTCAGTTCTTGCTCCTATGCAAGATAAAGCCTTAGTTCCAAGATGGTCCTGGGGAATAATAGGTGTGGTTCTTAAACTTTTCCTTCTTGAAAACACGAGAACTGGGAAGTTGAAGGTTTGGAAAATAAAACATTTCATATTTTACTATAAACCTTCTTCAGCTGATGCAAATTTTGGGAAACTTAATTCACAAACAAAATTTAAAGCAAGCCTTTTAGTCTCTGAGGTGTCTTACGTTGGCCTAATGGCTCTCCTGGAAGTTGGTGGGAGTTCTGATGTCTTCAGTGGGAGAGCAGTTAGGTCAGTGATAGAAATTAAAAAGAAATTTAGTTTTTGTTTTGTTTTTTTTTTTTTACTATATCAAGTAATGGTGGAAAAGATGTTCTTAAACAAAATACGAAGTTTAACCTGTAATTGGGCTTCTTGAAAACACTTGTTTCTTGGATGCCTGGAATAAGGCACTACTCTCACTGTGAGATCACCCATCAGTACAAACTTGGTGTAGATAACAGACGTGTTGTTATTTGCTTATGCTTGACTTGATCCAGATACGCAACAATGCTGCTTTTCAGCTTTGTGGTGGCTGTGGTAGGACAGCTGATCCTCTGTTTAGCATAGGTTTGGAACAGATTCACACTTATGGAGTGTTTTGAACAGATTTGTAGAGAAGCCGAAGAGCTCTGGTGCTTTGCATCGTGTGAAAGTGTGGAGTTTTGATCTAGTAATTAGGCAGCTTAATACCCAGTTTACTGTCTTGAGATACAGATCAAGACTCTCTCATTGTTTTCCATTTTTATCGGCAAGGGAACTGGTTGCCACAGCTTATTCCAGTCCTTTCTCTTGCTACTTTTCTTTTCAGTGCCTTTTGAGTCTCTACTGTACTTCAGTTTTTCCTCTTGTCATGTCATAGTTTGCATCTGTCATTCATTGCCTGTTGAAGTTCCTTGCTGAAGCTTCATTCTCCAGTGGCTCTAGTTGCTTTATCATGGGAACACCAGTGTACTTTTAGCCTTTGTTGTAACTTTTTGAATTGTAGGTTCCAGAGTAACTTCCCTGACAAGAGCAGGCTTGTGTGTACTGATGCTGACATGTAATTTTCTAATAGTTTTTTTTAGTAGATGTTTGGATATTATCTGCTATTTTCACTTCTACTACTCTTTCCCCCCCTCTGCCCCCCCCCCCCCCCCCCCCCCCAGGATTGCATGGTGATAGAACATAATTTCTCTTCATATGCTTTAGTGTAATTGAAGACTTCTAAGCTGAACAGACAGTTGAAGTAGCTTTTATAAAAATTATAATGGACCGCAGGGTACAGGTTGAGCTGTTAAACAGTAATCCTGGCAATGAAGTTAGTATTGTGTTTTGATCTTTAAAACTTGTGCAGTTCTTGTATGCTTGCTTAGTTGCTTGCCACCTTCAAACATTTCTGTATGAGATTTTGCTATCAGTTTCTTTTATGTTGGTTTGGTTTCATTAGCAATATACAAAGGCAATACATATTTTTACTTGTTACTTCTCTGAAAATTGAAATGGATATTTTTAGCAGCCCCTCTTTAATTTAGCAAATTCAGTCTTGATTCTTGGAAACCACCTTTGCTTTCATTATCTTGAGTATCTTTTATATGTTTTGTGTAAAGCAAAAGTGAATGTGCTTCTGCAGTTCTAGTCAGACAGACGATACTTCATGCCTACCACATTTTGCTGCCATCATCAAGTTTCTCTCCTACAGCTCTTTTCTCAGTAAAGTTAATGAATTCAGAAGGGAACTATTTCATCGCATAACAATTTGTATCTGTTTGTTCTTTCTTCGTGGTCATTAACTACATTTTGGACCCTGCTTCTAACAGCAGATAGCAGCTTTGGTTCTTCAAAACTTAGCTCCCTCGATTTCTGAAACTGTTTTGTAAACATTCATCATTTTACTAGATTATGACATTGGTTTAGTTCTGTGGTGGATTCTACTCTCTCTACTTTTAGGTTTTCGTAGTTCAGTTGATGTCCTCATCTCTTCATCTGCATTTTGTTGGAGCCTCTCCAATAAGAATATATTTATAGAGGTGGAAAGTATAGTTGTTGGGGTAGTCTTAAGAATTCACAAAACTGACTATAGTGTCTGTAGTGCCTTCTTGGGGCTGTTGAAATGGATTCAGTTGTGTTTTATGTGCAGTAGAGAAAATAAGGTAAGGTGGTCCTGAGGAAATTCCAAGCTAAGGAATTACTGATTGTAGTAGAGGAAGGAAATAAAAAAAAAAAAAAAAAAGGCAGAAAACAAAAAAAAAAAACCCAAAAAACCAAAACACCACCAAAAAAACCCCAAAAAAAACCCCAAAACAAGCAAACCAAACCCCCCAACAGTGGTGGTTCTTTATTATGCAGAAGGTAAGTTTATGTATGCCTGACTACAGGGAAGAGGAGAGTGTCAGCCTGTAGTCCTTCTTTGGCAAGGAATCTTATAGTCTGTGGTTGCCATAGTATTATAGTGACAGAAGAACCTGAAAAACTGAACTGCTGAGGCAAAGAAGATCATCTGGAAGAGCCAGGAAACCCTCAGATTGTGTCAGAAGTGCTTATGTAAATACCCTATAAAAATCCCTTCAAAAAACATTTCTTACGAATTCTACTACGGACATCTCTGGATCAGAGAGGGGCAGTGGAGGAATGGTGTCATAAGTTTCACTGACTGAGGTCCAGAAAGTAACACATATCCCAAAAAGCTGTTGGTCCCAGTTATTTGAAATAGCAATTAAGAAAAGTAAAAAGTGAGTGATTAATCCAGTGAGCTGATACCTGACTGTAGTATTTCTTAAGTGAAATAATCTTAAATAATTTTTAAAGTAACAGAATCTGGAAATAAATCCTCAAATTTACTCTCAGTTCTAGTAAATTTAGTCAAAGGATATGGCTTGTTCCAGAGCTCATCCTGATGCAAGAAATGGTAACGCCTACAGGATTACTGTTAGAGGTAGCTTTGATATTACATGTATCATATTGGGAATAAAAATACGCAGATTTAGATGCTATATATAATATACCTTTTGGTGGGATAGCAACTGAACTGCAATCTAACCATTTCTTTCATATGATTAAAATCAGAAATGGCAGAAAGGAGAATGCTTATGAACAGTTGTGGTTTAACTCTAGCTGGCAACTAAGCACCATACAGCTGCTCGCTCACTCCCCGCAGTGGAATGGGGGAAAGAATCAGAAGAGTGAAAGTGAGAAAACTCATGGGTTGAGATATAGGCAGTTTCATAGGTAAAGCAAAAGCTGCACAGAAGCATAGCAAAACAAGGAATTCATTGTCCACTTCCCATGGTCAGGCAAGTGTTCAGGCACCCCCAGGAAAACAGGGCTCCATCACATGTAATGGTTACTTGGGAAGACCAATGCCATCAGTCTGAATGTGCCCCCCTTCCTTCTTCTTCCCCCAGCTTTATATTTTGATCATGATATCACATGGTATGGAATATCCCTTTGGTCAGTTGGGGTCAGCTGTCCCAGCTGTGTCCCCTACCAGCATCTTTTGCACCCCCAGCCCACTCGCTGGTGGGGTGGGGTGAGAGGCAGAAAAGGCTTTGACTCTGTGTAAGCCCTGCTCAGCAGTGACTAAAACAGCCCTATATTAGCCACACTGTTTTCAGCACAGATCCAAAGCACAACACCACACTGGCTACTGTGGAGAAAATTAACACTATCCCAGCCAAAGCCAGGACAGCAGTTCAGCTGAAAGAAGCATGCATGGTTCAATAGACAGAAATAAATAATTTTAAGTAATTGTTATTGAATATAGCCATAAAATTACCTGATTGTGTGTATATGTCTTGCCTTTATGTGAAGTAAACCTGTAGTTCACTATAGTAACCAGTAATAGTGAAAGCTTCTGCCATTCTGGTTCACCATTCAGCTGAGGACAAATTTCATTCTCAAGTCTTGTTATAAAGGTTTAGTAAAAACATAGTGTCCAAGGACATAAAAAATTAAGACTCACTTCATGGTAACAGTCTAGCAGATGTTTATTCTGAAGTTTTCACCAGAATTTCAGAGGGAAATAATTGTGTAAGGAGAATTTTAAAGGGGATTTTTTAAGAGTTACTTAATCTCAAAAGCTAATATAGTTTGGTTTTCATAATAAAAACAGTTTAACAGCTTGTTTCATTTGCTTCACAGATAGATCTGGTTACCAGATGTTGTGCCAAAACTGTATTCAAGATGCATGACTTCAATTTCAGTATGTTAGTACTTGATTATTTTGTACATTTACAAATTACTGATGAGGCATAAATGACTAGTCCTTTTGATGATGTTCTTTTGCATTCCCTTTTATTAAACAAATTGAGACTAATTTTGAAGAAAGCAAAGCTATAGATCTGAATTACAAGTACTACAAGTGAAAACTAGAAGCATCTTGGACTGTTTAATTTTAGATTTATGGATCAAAAAGAAATAAAATGCAGGGGGAGGATTCTTTTGTTTACTCTACAAATACTTGGGTATGTTCAAAAGTAGCACACTTGGAGGGTAAAATAGTTAATAACTTCCCTTAGAATGCACATAAACTTATCTTATGGCAAAATAATATGGCAAAAGCATAATTTTCCAAGGCTTTTGAACTGGGTAATTCAAGAACAGCTCAAGTTCTTGACATAGAAACTAGTTTGGTGATATAACAGCATATCCTAAAGTTTTAACGAAATGAGCCTTATGTAATATCAACCAAAAAGTAATCTTTTACTCTTTGAGATCACAGGTGACATCAGTTGGACTTCCTGTCTCAAAGTTTGAAAGACATCAATACTAGGGCAGGGTGTTCCAAAGGAGGTTAAGAAACAAAGATCTGAATAGCTAGTGAGAAAAACAAACAAATAAATAAAATATTTAAATTAATTACTAAGATAAAATCTGTTGCCCTTAAACTGTGCCTACCAATTTTGAATATTAGTGCTGTTTTAACCTGAATTTTCTAATATGCGTATCTTCATCCCAGTACATAAATTACAGAAAGAAGATAACCATTGTGCAAACCAAATTACAGAAAAAATGTAATGGGAGAGAGAGGAAGGAATTAGAGGAGGTTGGACAGCTCTTTTGCTGTAGGGACATAGGGGTCCCACATGTCCTTGAGCAGCTCAGTTTGGCCTGTAGCAGTAGGACAAGGGGTAATGGTTTTGAACTAGAAGAAGGTAGATTCAGGCTAGATGTAAGGGAGCATTTTTTTGCAATGAGGGTGATGAAACACTGGCACAGGTTGCTCAGAGAGGCTGTAGATGTCCCATCCCTGGATACATTCAAGGTTAGGATGAACGGGGCTCTCGGCAACCTGATCTGGTTGAAGATGTCCCTGCTCATTGCAGGGGGTTGGACTGGATGACCTTTAAAGGTCCCTTCCAACCCAAACCAATGTATCACTCTAACTCTACTGGACTATTTTGAGGGTTATCTGATGACATTATAATAACAGTTAGGGCTCCCACCCCCCCCCGAGTTTTACAGCAAAACTGCTTTGGTACTTCTCCAAGGGAAAAACATACTTTTGATACAGATCTGTATTAGACTATGACATTAAATGTTGCTGAAGTAAGATTCTTTAGGGAATGTTGAGCCTCTGTAGAGGCAGTGATTTAAATTTACTTTCTCATAAAACATTTTCTGTTTGTGAGACAAATCTTAGTTTGGCAGCTTTATCCAGGTCACTGACAGCAGTAGTAATATCAGCCTCTGCAATGCAATTAAGATCGAGAATGGGAATTAGTTTGCTGTCAAAGGGATTGACCCACTGTTAGTCCTTGGCAGGATGAGACTGCCTAAGCGTTAGGCTCTAAGAGCAGAAGAATGACAGTGTTTGTAATGCAGAAGAAATTATTTTGAAGACAAACATAAAATTTCACCTCTGTCTCCTGCCAGAGAAACAAAGCAGGGCAAATACATCTGCCCAGCACAAATACGTATTTGCAACCTGTGCTCTGTATGTATACAGAGATTTCTTGATAAAATATCCAGCTATCCGTACTCTGCCTTTAAGCTGTAGTTTGCAGGGTCGTAGAGAAATTGTGCTTTGCTGTGTGTTTGAGCCTGCTTTGCTTGACAGTATCAGTGTTGCTTGCCTGGTATTAGTCACAGTTGTTTTACCTTTTTTGATTCTGTTAAATAAAAAAAAAAAAAAAAGGTTGTGGAGACTACTTGTCTTTCACGTTTTGTTTGCTAATTAGTCATGACTGATTTAACATCATTAACTGACAATAATAGTTGTTACTTTCCTGGGTTTCCTATACACTAATGCTGTCTTACTGATCTGTCATTTACTTACAAATAAGTATTTTCCCACTTTTACTGGTTGCCATTTGTCTCCTCTTCACTGAGTCTAGCTGACTTCTTCTCCCTGTCTCAGTTCTGTATAACCTTTTGTTCCTTAATATTCCACTGGACCTGTTCAAGGTCCAGAAAACTTGCTTGGATACCTTCAGGTAGAGAATTGGTTATACTGAGAGAAGGTAATCTAAAGTTTGAGTAGTGTCCTTTAGATTGTTTGTTCAGTCTGGGAGGGGAGTGGCCTCTCAAAATGATTAACCAGAGTTGCCCAAATTAGGTATTTGTGATTTAGTTGTTCTGCTTAGTTTCAGAATTTGGGAACCTTTGTCTGGACAGTCTCAGTTACCTGGAAGAAGAGCTGTATGTAAGATTGTGTGTGAAAGACACACAGGGAAGAAACATCTACGCAGGCAAAGAAAAGGAACATGTAGTGGTACAGAAAGATCTTCATGTTCCTGATTTATTAGTCTCCATGTAGGGTTCTTGGTTTTGAGCCAGCAGTGACAGTTCCCTTATATGTTTAAATGAAGGTATGTCTTTTTTTTTTTCCCCTCTGCTCCTTGAAAGTAACCTGAAAAATCCCTTTTGTGAGGCTTGGCAGGATGGCTTACTTTGGAAGTGGGGTCTTGCTGCAGAAGCATAGAGAGAAAAAGAAGAATCTGCATGTGGTTATTGTTTGGGTGAAGTTGTAATGGCCTGAACCTATTGCAGAGGATGAAGGCACTTGTGCTGAATGCTCTTACTTTATTTCATATCCATTTGTTCTTGTTTTTCTGTGCCATCTTTACTTAACAGCATTTGCTGTTGTCCTGTGTTTTGTTCACAGATTGCATTCATTTCAGATCTCGGTTTTTGTTTAGCTAGGCCAAACAAGCTTAAGGCAAAACTCTGCAGTTTTCCAGGCTACTTGTTGTACTTTCTGGTACCAACAGCTATATCGCACTGCTCCCAGTGAGGACAGCCTTCCCTTGCGTTTGATGTGCCCTAGTGATCAGTGCGCTGCTTCTGTGGACGTACTAAATTGGCTTAAGCAGGCTCATGCTTTCTTCTCTGCCTTTTAGGGCATATTGCCACCACCTTTTTGTTGCCAACATAACTATTTGCGAACTCGCTTGACAAACATATGTCAAAACTCTTCTTTCTTTGCCAAGTTGTCAGCAATAATAATTTACATTAGGAATAGTGTCTTTCTTACGTGTTTAGTATCCTTGGCAGTGGATACTGAAATGATCCGTGTGTGCCTATCCAGTTGACCGTTAAATGGCAGCTTGAACGCTTCAGACAGATGTAGCAACATTGGTCTGCATGTTGTAACAGAACAAATTGATCCCACGCTGGGACATCTTGACTGCTATGTAAAAATTAATACAGCAGAAAAATGGCAATTGACTTATTGCTCAGAGACTTTCTGTTAGTGAGGAATCTCTGATGCTGTACTTATTACAGAATTGGAGAAGGGAAGAAAAGATAATCATTTGTGAGGTTTTAGAACATACGGAATCAGAGCAATTTATAACTTTAGGTAAAAGATGTTCATTAATTCAAACAAGTGTTTGAACCATAGTTTGAAGGTTGTTTATTGCAAGAGTGAGTTTATGTACTGCCCCTTTGGATTTGTCTGTAAAATGTCTCAGTGGAGGTGTTTACAAGGACTCAGCCTGACTATGAAAAACTTTAGGCTCTTGTTTCTGTAAGTAGTTACTTTCTTAGGTGTAGCCAAGGTATTGCATCTCAGAAAAAGTAATAGTACCACAGCTTGTTACTGTCAGAAATCTCTAGAAAAATACAGAATACAGGCAAGACTGTTAAATCTTACACAGTACAGAAGTCACCAGAGAGTCTGCTTTATCATACCAGTTTTTTCTTATTGTCTTGTTTTGTGTCTCAATGCCTGCAGCGCATCAGATCTTAAATGTGGCTTGGTGTTCCTAGGAAAAATTTGCATGTATGTTGCTAACACTGTATCTGTACCATGCTACTTATGGTGGCTTTTACTCGCTAATGGAAAATTCTCCTTGTGTTGCTATGTTGTGCTTTCTTAAAAAAAAAAAAAAAACCAACCAAAACAAAAAACCAAACAACCCCCCCCCAAAAAAACCAAGAAAACCCCACACATACAAAACCCAGCAACAAAACAAACCCCTTAATTACTGTGAAACAGCTTTGTTTCCCTTGCTTTATTTAAAATTGTCTTCTCCATGCACATAGAAGTGTAAGAGCAATGCATCCAAAGCTGTCTGTGTTTAAACCATCCCTGACTCTCCACTGTTACTGATATGCACAGGCATACATGCATACTATAATTATGGTAGGGTTTGGTTTTACTTTTGTCTTTTAGCTTTTAATGAAAAGCCTTTCTCTCTGGTGGGGATTTTTTCGGATTCACACTATGCAGAATGTGTATGGAGGTTCAACAAGTAGGGAATCCAGAGATTTGATGTTTGGAGGAAAAACTGAACTGTAAATTTACAGTAATTGTACCCATTAACCATAGAATGTTTTTATGATGGTCTTCTGTTTGTCGCAGTTTTAATAATTGCAAAGCTTTTTTCCTAGGCTTGAGCTCTGTTACAGTTCTCACTTGGTGGTTGATTTCCAGGCACACCATGATAAGGTTTCCTCAACTGCTTCCCCAATGTAATTAATTTCTATTTTAAGAGAAGATGGCCAAAGCCTTTTTAAATTTTGTTTAGAAACTTGTACTGCTGGGTGGGGGAAGGGAAAGCAAGCCTCTAGCTTTGCAAAGTCCATGCCGTATATTGACAAAATTGCTCAGGCTCTCAAAAGATTGCAGATGCTTTTCAGTGTTGGAACAAACATGGTCATCTTGAGCCTAGAAGAGTTTTTCTGTTCAGTTTTCTTCTAAAGACCACTCATTTGCAAGACTGAGGAAGATGGCCCAGAAATGATAACTCAATGTTGTAAATCAGTCTCTAAAGTAATCTCAGTATTAGGAGCCAGCAAGCTTTGTGTGCACAACTTCTTTTTTTTTTTTTTTTTAAGGTTTGTTTTTTTTTCTGAAAGCTGTATTAAGGCTTTATGCCTATTAATCAAAGCCAGTACAATTACAGACATTGCTTAGATTTCCAGTGTTCATTCTACCTTTTGAGATTGAAAGTTCCGTGGCTGGTTGGTAGTATATGGGTGACATTCATGTAACCACCTGGTTTTTGCTTTACCTTCAAGAGAAAAAAGATTTTCATTTTATGTGTCTGACAGCAAATGCAAGAAACTTTGCCAGGCAGCTCATTTGTTTTGCTGGCTTAAATGTCAGCCAATTTAACTGGACTCATACTGTGGTTTTTCACTTGGCTGTTGAGAGAACAGAACTTTGATAATTAATGTGGAGCTATTAATCAATACAATCTACCTAATCTAGAGAGATCTGTCAAATAGAATGTCTCTATTGATCTTGTTTGTTATTGCTTGTATCTGTATGGAGGAGGATACATGTGCACATTTTAAAGGATATAAACTTGCTGTGATTACCGAAGTAAAACTTTCTGAGTCCAAGAGAAAGAAGGTAAGTGTAGGATATGAAAAAAGCACTGCAGGACTTGACCCTTTTGGCAGCTTTGGTGTTTTTATTTCTTTTAAATTCTGTACCAGTAGTATAGTTAAATATGCCTGTAGTAACAATTAATACTTTTTTTTTTTAACTCAAAGGATTATTTAAAAAAGAAAGTCTTTTGATTTCTGTACTTCATTACTTTATAAAGGCAGAGGGATTGGGGAGTTAAGATAAGGAACAGTATTCACAATCTAAATTAAATTAGGACAGGCTAATTTCCATCTGTTTCCTCTGTTCACAGAGGTTCTTCCAGTTGATCTAGATCAGGAGCTGAATATAGATCTTCTTATTCACTTTGGGAGGAACCTTTTTGCATATATTAACTGGGAAAACTAGCCTCAGATAAGAAGCTAACCTTTGTGAATACTTTTTGACCTCCAATTTTCAGTAATTGTTCAGCTGTGACTATAAATATGTAAAAAGGGGCTTCACCTCAAAAGTTTAATTCCATGTTGAGTATTGTTTTATTCATAAGGAAAAGGCTGTGAAGGTCCTTTTGCCCTTTTTTCACTGAGAGGTCAAAGTGGACTGTGATATTTGACTTCACAATTATTTTTCTTTCATCAGTAACAAAGGCCTTGTTTGTCAGGTGTTGCTTATATCTGAGCATTGTCAGTTCTTTGACCTAATGAATTATAAAAGATAATAACTTTTTAAGTAGTTCTGTTCCTGACAAAGGAGTCTTGTTGGCCAGGGTCATGTTGCTTGTAAAGAACAAGCGTGGAAAAATGCAGTAGAAAATTTTTCACCATTACGAACAAATGTGAGTGGAAAAAAATACAAAGAACAGATGTAATGAGTAAGATGCCATTTTTATAATCCATTCTTGTAGAGCAGAATTGTGATTGTAAGGAAGTGCATCTGTATTGGATGTAAATTTTACAAGTGTAAACTGGTGGTTGATGATCTTAGATAAATTTTTCATATATTATTCATTAATGTAATCAATAATTTGCTCTGTATTTGATGTGCAACATGCTTATGTGATCAATATCTTGAGTTTGGGGTTTTTCTTCCTTTTAATTCAGGTAGATTGAGAACAGTTTAATAAATATAAATGTTATGGAAGGCTGGTTTTCTTTTTAGATCAAGGGGACAATATCCTGGACAGGTGTTTCCTGCTTCTGTTTTTAATTAATATTGTTTGTAGTACTCAAGTTTTTCAGACCTCGCTTTCTGACAAATGCTTGGATTATCACCTTCAGAAATACTTATTCTTAAATTAGATGCATCTGAAATTATTAATGCAGCCAAGCAAATGAATGATGTGTAATTTATTTTGTGCTTGAAAATATTTAACAGACTTGTAGCTGGGGTAATTAAAATGCTAGTGGAAGGTAAAATGATTATCTGTTCAGATTTGAATGATACAGTGAATGACACATGGATTTTGGGAATTATTAGCAACTCTTATGCTGAGGACCATATGTGGCAGAATTCCATGATTCTTGTTATTCTTGTTTCTAGTTGTGTGGACTGTTTTGTATACTTCCGTCAATAATACCTTACTTGATTTTCTATCTTAGATCCTAAAAGAATGTGTTTTGACAGAATCTTCAGATCTCTTCAAAACTTTGCCACAACCTACCTTTCTGGATTTGTTTTAACCATCTGTATGGAGTTTGGCCAGCTGCTCTGTGAACGTACCCATTTAATTGCAGTGATTTTACGAAATCAAGCTGAGTGTCTCACGTATGAGTTTGGACCCCCTCCTATGCTAGGAATTCATATGGAGCCTACTGGGCAAGTAGCCAGCCCTTTCAGCGTGGAACTGGCCATGCTGGTGTCTGCTTTCTCTGACATCCTGCACCTGTGGCTTAAGCTTGTTAGCCCATCCTTAAGGGCCATGCGGTGTCCATGCTTTTGTTCACGTGCTGCTGTTATGTAGGGTTTTTTCCCGTCCTTTTCTACCACTTTAGCTGTTGTCTTCAAATAATGAGTTATTCCGAGCAAGAACTGCCTTTAAATGTTTGGAGAAGACTTACCACCTTATCAAGCAGCTTGTAAAAACAGTCAAATAGTAACTTCAGTGTGTATCTAGATGGAAAAGTAATTTTAAAATGCTTAATCTTTATGTAGAGGCATCTTAACACAGTATAACATTTGAAAACAGAAGAGTCAGCACTTGTCCTTCAACTTCAGTAAGCTCTGGATCAGACTGACTTCCCATTGACTTCAGAGGGCTTTGAATCAGCAAATCTTAGTGAGCTTTCGGTATTTGTGACTTCCCCAAAATAAACTGTCTAAAATTTAAGGTATTAAACACCATAATTGCTTTTGAAGATTTTACCTGAATCTGTTTAAACTTAAAAGGATTAAGCACATGGCATTTGTTAATTATGTATAAAAATCTTACGCATTCCATTTTTCACTTTCATAGTACCATGGGCCTGGGAGCTTGAAGAGAATAGTGGGGTTTATTGGGCATTTTAGCTAGCATTATAAGGCCTTTGATTTTTGGTGAATAGATGAGTGCAGAATCTAGTTGACTTACTACTTTGGAATCAAAATGCTTTAATACCTGTCTGCTGTCTATCCAGGGTGTTGTAGGCATTGGTGTTTGCAGAATGAGACGTGCTCTACTGCAGGCGTTGTGGAAAGGATTAGTTAGATACAGAGAAAGGGAAGCAGAAGCCACTTGTTCAGATTTGATCTTACCTGCATGATTTGAAAACTGTGGAGTTTGTTTTCAGAACTGTATTCCAGAGATTGCTTTTAAATTACATTGAGAGCAAAGCATGAGTTTATAACTATTAAAGCAAACTGAGTTAATGACAGTATTGGAAAACACCTTTTTCTGCAGGTTTTAAGGAGAAAATGTATATGAAAGGTGAATTATAGCATAGTTTTCAAGGATTAACTTGTGTTGCTTTTGAAGACAAAAATACCAACTTTTCAGGGTTAGGCTGGAGATCGTTTGTAAGACGCAGCAGTTCCTTTAACACATTGTCTCTTCCTTCATTCATATCAGTGTAAGGACTGAGCAAGCATGCGTCTGCCAGCTTCTCTGGGTTGTATCAGATAGTATTCTATCAGGTTGCTTGTCCTCATTCTGTCTGCGGAAGACCGGAATTTGCATTAGTTGCATTCAAGTGTATGCGTCTATCGGCCATGACATCTACAGTATTTGATTTGGGTATGACTTGTTGAGAGTAGGTAAGTTTACAGAATAGAACAGTCAAGCCCTGGGCTCTGTTCTAAAGCCCAGAAATAAAAACGACAGTGTGTAGTCTCACAATTGGTAAGAACTTGAGGGAACGTCAGGAGTCATACAATTAATGTAATAACATACAATTTTCCTTTTATTTTGTTAAACTGAATTAAAATTAACTTTTCCCTGAAATTGCTGTCATTTTAGAGAACCAGTGCCAGCGTTGGATCGTAAAGGTCATATTTTCAAAGCTCTATTCACTGAGACCTTGTCTCAAACTACCAAGATTTTGCAGGTTCTGCAACTTTGGCCAGAAGCGAGAATGAAGTCAAAAAGTTATTTCCAAGAGCTAGATATTGGTCACTCTCTTTGTTGGTTTGTTTAAATACAGGCATTCTTTACACATCTGAATTGGAAAGAACACTGATTCTTTAAGGGAGGAAAATTTGGTTTCATATCAGTGAGCATTTTTTCCTATAAAAAACTGAATTATGTTTCAACAGGAAGAAGCATTTACTTACACATGTATTCCCACTCCTCATTCCTTTTTTGCTGTTAAAGTCTTTCAGCATCAAGCCTGAACTTAATTCAGAATCTTAGTAAAAACAGTGTTTCAGCACTCCATGTAACCCTCCTTTAACAGGAGAAATTTTGTAACTAGAGTTAACAAAGTATTTGCTTTTATATTAGCTTGAGATTTAGTATCTCTTGGATTTTCTAATCCTTGTGTCTGTTAATTTATATGTAATACTCTTCAGAAGTAGACTTTTTTGATTAAAAATATTGCATAAACTTAAATATTTGCAAGATCAAAAGGCATCTGTTTTTTCAGTTACTGCCCAAGTGGAAAATTGGAAAGAAATTGTTGTGCCATCAGGTAGCTTTAGGGCATTACAGAGCTAAAAACTGCACATATCCTCTTTAAGAATAAGACATGTAGGAAGATGCAGGTTTCAAAGAACGCTGTATGAGAATTGAGTAAAACCACATATAAAGGATGTGTCCTTCCAATTTTTTTTTTTTTTTAACTAAGTTAAGAGAAACAGGCCATTGTTTTGGATAAGTTAAATGCAGAAATACAGCAGTTTCAGGTAAGGTCTTTAAGGCAGGTCCTGAACAGGAAAAGTAAATATTCCCCTTGGAACATTCTCTGAATGCAATTTCTTAACAATAAGAATATCCTGCCTTTGAGTGAGAGAGAGCAAAATTATTTATACTAAGATGTGGCTTTATTGCACGTACAGCAATGCATTAGAAGGGCAGTTTTGAAACTGCTGGCTGAACTGTGTCTCCAGCAGTCATTGTGTTTATTTCCTATTCATCTGTACCCAGTGCCTGACTATATATCTGCTTGTAGTAGCTGTGGTTGTTAAAAATGTTAAGGTTTGTAATCCACCTCTTTCCCCTTGGATGCAGTTGCTTCTTTGCCAGCGATTGTACTGTTCATCTTGGACTTTGGGACACAAAGCCCAAAGGTCTGCTTTTATCCATCCTTATGGGTTACTGTCCTGTGCAGTCTAGTCTAGTGATCGTTTAGTGTACATAAGTGTTCTCCTGCCTCCAACAGACACTTCCAACTTGTTCCACCCATTTGTTCTCCTGTTTATTACGTAGCATCTAAAGAAAGAGTAAGCTGCAGAGTTGAAGTGTGTATACATTAAGGGATTATGTCAATATACAAATACTCATATTCACAGTTTGTAATTAAAGGTACATCTTTAGAGTACTGCTGCTGGTATTTCTCTGGAGGAGGACATCGAGGAAAAAGGGATTTTCAAATTTTCTATGTGAATTGCGCATTTTGGAGTGCGAAGAGGATGATAGATGCAGGAAAAAACCCAGATGAGCAGCTCAGACTTGGAAACGTTCTGTGCTTGGGTTTGACACTGCCTATGTGACTCTTGGAGGCTACGAGCAGATGAGCAAGTTACTGCGAAATAACATCGAGGGTGAATTGTCTATATGAAGTAATGATGGACAGAATCGTGCTTCTGGTTGTGTAAGGACAAACACATGGCACGCTGCAAAGTTCACTTACCAGCTCAGACTTGTGGCAACATGTTCATCAGCCTGGTCCTCTGTTGTTGCTTGTTTGCTTGCTGCTTTCCATGGAGAAAGTGCCTCCTGCTTTCTTCCCAGTTTAGTCTTATTGCCTGACTGTAGAGAAACGTCCATTCTAGCCATTGCTATCTGTTTCCCTGTGTGGGATCAAGTTGCTTTTGTGTTTAAGGCTCTTAGTGTTGTCCCCTTCCTTCTTTTGTGAAAAGGGCAAAATACAGAGAAGTTGAGTAACTTCTCATCCATAAACAAACTGGCTGAAACAGAGAAGGTTCCAGTCTCCTCTCTTCCTCAGGGAGTTTGGTGAAAGAGGCTGAAGAGGCTTCAAGAGTGCACACTCAAGAAGTTTTTACATGATTGTTTGTTTTATTATGGGATTGAAAAATTAGTGATCAATTAGTGGTGGTTTGTTGTTGTGTTTGGTTGGTTGGGTTTTTTTAAAGAACAAAGACTCTCATGTTCCTTAACAGTAATAAACTGGCAAAAATAGAGCTGCACCTACCTCTAAGGCATTATTCTTCAGTCCAGTAGAGTAATCCTGCTTTAAGGATATTGTTTTAAGGTTACCTTGCCTGTTGACTGAAGTTTCTGTAAGCCTTCTTGTGTTTTAATGTGAGATAATTGAATTTTGTTTTCTGATGAACTAATATTTTTCTCACTCTTTGCCTTTTTTTTTTTCTTCCCCCTTTTTTCATCCAGGCTTCCTTAAGCCAGACATAATATTGATAGAATGAAAAAGTTTAAGAGGAGACTTTCCTTAACCTTGCGTGGAAGCCAGACCATTGATGAATCGCTGTCTGAGCTAGCAGAACAAATGACAATTGAAGAAAACAGCAGCAAAGATAACGGTAAGCTTATCTTTCACTTCCCAGAAAATGCAAGAATTTTAACAGACCCCACTCAAGTGAGCGTTGTTGGGTTTTATTGCAGTTTTCATAATTGCATGGACTTCCTCACTAACCTGTTCTTTTGATTTATCTTACATTTCGCTACCCTGATTCTTTTAACAGGCTGATACGTTGTCACATACTGGTGTGGTTTGCTTTGATATTAAACTGTTATACAGCTATTTATCAAAAGTTACCCAAATTTATATTTTTATGTGGTGTGCAGCAAGGATCATAGATGCTCTTTCAGTAAACAAACCCATTATTATATGAATTTAGTGAGTCTCACATCAACTTCATATGGCTTCAAATTTCTTTTTTTTTTTTTTTGAAAAATCATTATTTCATAATAGAATTGGTAGTAATTGCTTAAGTATTAGAAATGAAACCATATACTTTATCACTGGTGATGCAGTGCAGTAGTTTGAGAATTCTGTCACCCCTTCATGTCTCTGAATAGTACTTCAGTAATATGAAGGCAGCTAGAAACCCTCAGGATTACTAGCTTGTCCATGTTCTTACGCAAGTCTTTGGCCGATCCCATAAATGTACTGGCTGCTATGAGGTTCACATTAATGACGATACCGCTTTTGAATGCAAACCGCAGTAATAATGACTGGAAGAGATTTTGTTGCTTTGTTCTGTTTCCTGGGCTGCAGCTTTTAAGTCATGTTTTATCTTATATGCTGATCAATGTTGTTTCTTGCTCTGCTGACATCTAAGATTTTCTCAAGTACCAAGTGATCTGAATTGGTTTTTTCCTCACTTTACACCAATAAATGTTTCTGAATTTTCCAATTGAAAACTGACAGGGATGGGAAATTTGAGCAGAAGTAGAGGTTATGGATTTGCCCTTCAGACTTTTAGAACCCCATCCAAGATCTGTTGCATACAAAGCTTTTGAAAGCTGAATTTACCTTTGACAAAACAAAGCTATTAATATTTTTCATTTTTACCCTTGCTCCTAGTATATTCCTTGGGTTTGTCCTGTCTTCATCATGGGCCATGCCCAATAGTTTGGAAAATGATGTTTATTACAAATTTTAAGTGTTGGTACAAGTCTACTGTGAAACAATAATTGTAGTACTGATGTCTGCGAAGTACTTTCCGAGACTGAGCAGTTGTCCCACATGGTCTCACTTGTATTAGTCTTTGTTATTGATGCATATTTTATTCAGACCTGCATATACTTCTGGCAGATTGATTCCATTATGCAAATAAGTGGTAAGAATATTACTTTCATGTTGGGAAATAAGCATAAAAAATTGTCACCAGCGTCAGTGAATGTAGTGAACTGGGTTGCTGAATGGATTCAGTTGAAAACTGGATCAAGGAAGAATAAGAAGATGTTATTTCAAACTGGATCATGTTCTGGGTGCCAGCTTAAGGGACAGAGGACACAGTAACTCATTTACAGAAGCATGAACTTATGCCATCTTAAACCATGTATGAATCTATTTACAGTTTATAATATTTACGTGAGAATTATCTCAAACAGGAATACTTAGATGTCTTCTGCATGCTTATCACCAAACTTTGACAAACTTAAATTTTCAGTAGATGTTTGAAGTGATAACAATACAGTTGAAACCATTTCTAATTACAGATTCATTTGTTAGCTTTTAGTACTATTATTTTGCTTTACGTGCTATCTCATTGGCTGAAAGGAAGCTTGTATGCTAAAATTGTGTGATATGGTACATGCTGTGCTTACAACTGCAAAATGTTGTTAATGCCTTAGTAGAGTATCTTTGGATGCTTTGAAGTGTTGTTGATCCTCTTGAAAGAGGAAGGATCGTCACCATAAACTGTACTGTTGCTGTGTGTAGTCTTTAACTCATTTTATGTAATTCTAAGAAGTTTTACTGACATTTGCTTCCTTTTTCTGATACTCTGGAATGCAAATATTGGTGTCTGTCCTATCTCTGATAGAGATGAACAGGATACTGCTTTGTGGATTTTCGTTTTCCTTTGGTTTTCCTTTCCAACCATCCTTTTCTTAGAAAGTAGGGTTGGAAAAATGCTTGCTATACCAGCTAGTCCTGCTTTTCTAAAGGAAGCTGTAACTTTCCCATAGATCAAGTTATTTTGGAAGGAGTAGTTTTCAGACAGACCATATGAATCAGGGTTTGCGCAACAACAATTGCTGGGAAAAACAATCAGGAAATGAGTTCTCTCGTTTGGTGAAAGACAGGTTTGGTAGCGAACTTAGCCTGGAAAAAACCCTCCAGTGGACATTTTTTAAAAAAAATTACTTAGAGGAGTGCTTGAATGAGGAAGGTTTGTCTCTGCATCCAGTAAAATCAGAGTGTTAAGAAGCCTGTACTGACTACAAATACCTGGCTTGGGTACATGAGAGGATGTAGTCTCTTGAGGAATACTTTATAAGGCTGCATTAAAAACTGGAAAGTGCATGTTTTACTACGGTGGTGCTGATCTCAGAAGGCAGGAGTAACCCTCTCCATAGTTCTGTTTTTAAGAATAAACAGCTCCTTTACCCTGTGGAACAGAGAAACACAAACATGGCCAGTTCATGGGCTTTGGATCTGTTCTTAAAGGAACTTAAAAAGCAGAGCCTAGCAAATCAAAGGCAAGCCAAATATCTTGATCTGCAGAGAATCAAAATCAGGGATACAAACAGTCTTCAGAAAGTGGTTTTTCATTTGTGGTTTATTTTCAACCGTTATTACATCATGAACTTGGGAAATGAGTGTTGAAGGGCGTTGCAACTGTTCTTGTGCCGGAAGGCAGGGACAGACCCTGAACGCTGAAGGCCTTTACAGCAAAATTTTTTCCCATTGTTATTGTCCAGTTTTGGTTTGTTGTTTTTTTTTTTTTTTTCCTTCCGAGAGAATCAACTGTGTTGTCTCCTGTCATTCCATTCTGATGGCCATGTTCACTGAAGGATGTAATTTTATATGAGCTAGCTTTTTTCCTCCTGGAGAACAGCTGTGTTTCTGGACATGAGAGATTGTAGAGGCTACATCCATAGAACCCCCATCTGTGCTGACCTGGGATCCACACTCATCTGTCTCTGGTTTTCACATACGTGTCCTGTAAAACCTGTATTACAAAGTTGCTGTTCAGCACTGCAATTCCAGATGTAGATCACATGTACACAGTATCAGGAACCTTATCTTAGGGTCACCCTTTTGCAATAACCTGCCTTGTTCAGCCCTCCGGCACACGTTTCCTCTCCCAGAACGCTTGCCTCTGATTTCAAGTAACTGCTGATCTGATCCAGAGACCCACCTTGTCATTAGCTCCAGCTTTGAGTGGGTTGTTTGAAGAATTACTTTGACAGGACAGTATTCCTAATGCAGAAACAATTGTCCCATTTGCAGTTCACAGACATAAAAATAGATACATAACTTTTAATTTCTTTGCTGTGCATTGATACCACTGAATCAGCTAACCTTTTGTATGCAAGCTCATTTCATACACAGCCTCCTTCATCGCGTGATGTCTGTACCATCTCAGTATGCAGCACTCATCCATCAGCAGCAAAATGGGATTAGCGGGGATCAACCCATATTGTTTGACGCAGTAGCACAGAGCTATTGCACTGAATGTAGAATAACCAACAGTTTTGCTTTTGGGTTTGGGTTTTTTTGGAACACCATCAAATTATTTAGTGATCAGAAACCTATATATAATGAAACCTGCCTTACAAATTAGGCTTATCACAATTGGCTTCTGGGTGAGGAAGCATTGCAGAATCAGATGCATTAAACCATAAAGAAGAGGGACCAGTGAAATGCCTGATACACATCCGAAGCCCTATGAACTGTGGACTGTATGAAGTGTACTTTGGGCTATTCTTGTATCTGAGTACAGAAGATTTCGTGGCCCTTGTTTCAACATATAAAATTAATTAGTTGGATTTGTTGCTTATTTTTCATTCTGTCTTGATTGAAACACACTAACAACATGCTGGCTTGTTTTTTTAATTCTAGATTTTTAATATATCCAGATTAATTTAAAAAATCCTAAATGGTAATTTGTAGCTGTTGACAACTAAATTTGCTCCTGAAATTTTTCCTTGCCAATGACATACTAATGAAATGTAGCTAGAAGTAGCATTCAAATCATGCATATTTAAAGCTCAATTAAATGTAAAATTTATGCAAATACTTTAAATACATATGAATTTGCTCTCTAATGAAAGCAAAAAATGTGGCCATATTGTCTAATATTATAAAATGCGTTATTGTAAGTTCTGGCATGCTTTTAAGAATAATTGCAAGACATGTTAAAAAAATACATCTGCAGCTCTTGCATTAATATGTAAGTAACTTAGAAAGCATTTTATATTGCCAGTATTTATTTTTCTTTATAGACACATGCATGTATACATACTAAACCAAAACAAGTGGGGTTCTGATAGAAATGGCTTCATGAATTTGTAGACTAATATTTATATCCATTTGGTCTGTTTTAGCTCAGTGTTGTGATCTTAGGATCCAGTCTCACAAACACTTGCATAATTTTTTTGTAATTTTACAGGTGTGAGTAATAATGGAAGGATCAGCTACAGTAAAGTGCGTAAGTGTTTTTTAGGTTTAAGGCCTTTAATGACTAGTTACTACTCTGATAAGAGGAATGAATGTTTATAAAAGTTGACACATTGCAGTACTGTCTCCGAACACCCAAATGTCTTTGTAGTTGTAGTCATTTCATTTCATCTTCAGTAGAGCTGAGAAACTCCCATTCCATCTGCCATATGTCATTCCTTGAGTATGGAAGGAAAACAGTGTGTTGCAATGTATTTCCAGGATGTTCCTGAACTGAAAATATGAGCACAGAAATACTTACTGGTAATAAATCAGTACAATGCTCTGTTGATACCAGAGGAAAGTATCAATACAAAAATACCAAGGGGAGGTGGGGAGAAATCCCCAGAAGTGCTAGAGCTCATACTAGAGCTACAGAAAACTGCAAATAACTGGCAGTTGCCACAGCTACATACTGAACCTTGTACTTGCCCCTTACACCATACTGATGATGTTTTTATTACAGTCTGTATGTACCCTTCTGTGCTGTGGCATACATCAGGTTTTGTTACTGCTGTTCAGTATGGTTTCTCCATCCCACGTACGCTGCACAACTTAGTGTTCTTTCTTCCCTTCTGTTTTAATTTGCTTCTTCCCACAAAACCTGGAGGCTCTATTCATGTGTGGAAGTGCTTATAAAGTCAAATGAGCATGAAAATTCAGTGGCTGAAAGCATGCTGCAGAGACCTATAGTCTTGGGACGGGGTGGAGGGAGTTGTCGGCTCCTAAATGTTTTCCTTCACAAGCAGAATGCAGGTTTGGCAGGAGAACATGGTGCTTAGATGCAGTTGTGGACTCTGTAAATACACCAAATTTCTGCTACTGTAAGCATACTGATGGATGTGTAGAGATTTGTTCTCAAATGGCGTTCAGGTGGATTTGTTAAGTACAGAATAGGAAAATACATGTAACTAGCCAACAGTTTTTTCTGTAAGTAGGGCAAGATGGAGCCAGATCCTCTGTTTCCTGATTTGGTTAGTATTGTGACCTCACAGATATTTGTGTTGGGAGCTACAGGGTAGCTGTGTGTACAAAGCAAGGATAGACACCAGGGGTATTTGTATCTTGGCGATGATGCTGACTCATGTTGATTTAAATTGTACCTGAGAGAGTGTTCTGAAGGATTTGGTGTAGTGTGATGCCTTCTGGAGTTAAGCTTTTTAAAAGGAGGATTAGTAACTGGTGGTGTGTCATGCATAAATGATAGGAGGTACAGGACTACCATGCTTGTGTTCCAGTACGTGTTCTGATGACCAGAAGTTACCACAAACTTCTACAAGGCCAAGTGCAAGGTCCTGCACATGGGTAGGGACAATTCCAAGCACAAGTACAGGCTGGGCGGAGAATGGATTGAGAGCAGCCCTGAGGAGAAGGACTTGGGGGTACTGGTAGATGAAAGGCTGGACACGAGCCGGCAGTGTGTGCTGGCAGCCCAGAAAGCCAACTGTATGCTGGGCTGTATCCAGAGAAGTGTGGCCAGCAGGTCGAGGGAGGGTATTCTTCCTCTCTACTTTGCTCTCATGAGACCCCACCTGAAGTACTGCAGCCAGCTCTGGGGCCCCCAAATCAGAAGAATGATGTTGACTGGTTGGGGCGAGTCCAGAGGAGGCCACGAAGATGCTCCGAGGGCTGGAACCCCTCTGCCATGGGGACAGGCTGAGAGAGTTGGGCTTGTTCAGCCTGGAGAAGAGAAGGCTCCGGGGAGAGCTTATGGCACCTTCCAGTACCCTGAAGGGGCTACAAGAAAACAGGGAGGGGGGGGGGTGCACACGACTTTTTACAAGGGTCTGTAGTGACAGGACAAGGGGTAACAGGTTTAAATTGAAAGTGGGGAGGTTTAGATTGGATATCAGGAAGAAATTCTTCCTGGAGAGGGTGGTGAGGCACTGGAACAGGTTGCCCAGAGAAGCTGTGGCTGCCCCATCCCTGGAAGTGTTCAAGGCCAGGCTGGATGAGGCTTTGAGCAACCTGGTCTAGTGGAGGGTGTCCCTGCCCATGGCAGGGGGGTTGGAACTAGATGATCTTTAAGGTCCCTTCTGACCCTAGCAACTCTGTGATGATTCTATGAAAAGTACTGTCTTGATAATTATCTTTTAAACAGTATGAAATATATAAAACTCAAGGGCAGAGTTTTGGCTTTGAATATTTTTCATTTGATTTGTGAACTTCTTTGTCTCAGTACCTAGACTGAAGGCAAAAACTTAACTGTACTTGAAGTCAATTTCAAAAGACTTTTTGTGGTGTTTTTCAGATATCTTGATCTCATTTTTTTTATCTTGTGTATGATCTCTTGTGTTTGTAGTTTAAACAGACTCCTGGGAAAAATTTCTGTCCTTTTTGTCCCAAGTTGAAGGAAAAAAAAAAGTTGACAGGATGTTACAGTGCCTTTTAAAAACAGGTACTGCATTTTTGGGAGAAACTTGAAGAATCTCTTTCTTTAGGTTTCTGTTGGTACATTTTTTCCAAGGGGCTACCAATATTGTTTGCCCTTGCTCTTCCAAGTGAAGATGTTTGCTCTGCATATGACTGCTGTAATCAAATGGATTAATTTTGAGCAATGGGAGGAATCCCTTGAGGTTCTGCCAAGTTTTTAATATTGTAATAGGTTTCATCTTATTATTTAATGAATAAATGCAGTTTTAAGTGGGTTTGAATGATTGTGCTATTTTTAGAGTGACTTAATGTTTTCCTGGTAATGGAGTCCAAGGAAACAACCCTATAAAATAATGTATAAATATACAGTATTTTATACAATGCTGTTCATGCAGCTCCCTGAGAGCACAGATAAAGGAAATGTATAGATGCTTCAGGTTATTTAAATATTTTTTTCTATGGGAGCCATCACCTGCAATCAACTAATTTTACTGAATGGGTCTGACAGCCTACAGCACTGTAATTAAATATTGTACAGTGCAGCATACCAGCTCTAAAATGTCAGAAATTCACATGCTTACATTCCAGGATTTCTGAAGAAATAAAGGGCGTTTTGATAACAGCTACTTCATGAAAGCAGTTTGTTCAAAATATGTATTGCAAGTCCAAAAAAAAAAAAAATCAGTCTTTATTGACAACAGGCATGTAAAAATTGTGTTATCATTAATAGATCATAGATTAAGGTTACTTAAATTAATGTGTAGTAAATGATGCCAAAATATGATTAAGTTACATGACTAGCATTTAAGACAGTTTATAAATAATTTTAAAAGTTTGACATGAAGGATCATAAGCTTCATGAATGCAGGGCTGTTTAGAGAATGCATATTTAGTTTCAAAAATGTAGAGTTTTGACACTTCCCCATTCTTTATCAAAATGGAAAAGAAAAAAAAACCCTAAGCCTTGGAAGTTTTCTGGATCAGGGTGAGGTCAAGGTGAGTGGAAAGAAACTGCGTAGAGTCCTTTCCTATAAAACCCAGTAGCTGATTTTCAGGGCGTTCAGTGTGATGTTGTTGTAGTTGAGCCCAGTCCAAAGTCAAGCTGCAGCTAAAAGTGGTGAGTGAGGTTCTGCCTCCACTCTTCTGTCAGTGCCTGTGCTCTGTGTGCCCTGTGATGCTCTAGTTCAAAAACCTAAATCAAAATTACACTTCTTTTTTCCTGGGGGAGGACCTTGAGCCACCTTTTTGTTAGCAGCAGGCATGCTGTTGCACAGAAGTTGATCCTTAGAATGTGGAGCATGCCTGGGTTCAGTTCTGATTATATATCCAAATCAGAGACTGTAAATGCTAGGCCTCTGCTATCTGTCTTTCCTTAATTTGAAAAAACCCTCCTCTTGTGTACTTCATTTGTATGAAATTAAAAAATATATTAATGTATCTGTATGGTTTCCACGTCCAGAATAGATAGTGGTTATTGAATAATACATTTTCTTGCAGACTTACTCAGCTCTATCAGAGATGCTTCATTTAAGGGAAGGTGTCACCATGTATGACAGGTGAATTTGATTCTTTATTGAAACTAGCTGAGGCAAATATCATTCCAAAATTTAGGCAGTGAAATCTGAAAGCCAGCTTGGTCTTTTTGTCACATAATAGAAATACTCATGGGACAGAAAAAGAGATAGTTGAATATGTGGTATTAGGTATTCATAAAGTGTGTTTTAAAATGCATTTACATACTTAATGAAAACACTTTCTTTAATCCACCAGCTGACTGACGTGTGACAGTATGTCATTTGCTGAGGCCTCGCATAGAAATGCCAGGCAATTCTGCAGGGTCTCTGAACTCAGATTAAGTAAATCCACAACAGGGAAGAAAGTGCTAGTGTTGCTCTTTGTTAAGATGGATGGGCAAGGAAAAGAAACTTTGGGGATTTATTGAAAAATTGCTCAACGTGCGAGTAATTTCAGATCAGGGTTTGTGGTTAATTTAAATTGCAGTTAAAGGAAAAAGAGGAGACATCTTTATAACCTGTTAAAATAGTTGGTTTTAACTAATTCCTCAGACAATCTTCTTGGTTATGTGCGCTATTGTTCTGCCATAGTCTGACAGTTCTCATAATGATGAAATAAAAAAATCAGTTCCACTTAAGTTCAAGCATAAATTTCTGTCACTTCACAACTGAAGGATTTCAGTGTGTCATTTGAGTTATTTTCTGTTTGTGTATGTTTGTTAGTATTGATGTTGACATTATTAGCAAAGCACTGGTACCTTACTGGGTACTGTGTTTTCTTTAAATATATGTGTGCATTCTAAAACAGATCATCAGCATGGTCTACAAACTCTTACAACAGTAGTGAGCCAGGCTGGTGCTATTTTAAACAGTATTTTCTTTGAATGGTGCTGTTGTAGTTATTTTGCATTATGCCAGTAATAATGGAAGTTTGAATGATAGGATGCAAAAAACCACAAGAAATTGATCCAAATGAAATAAACCAGCAGCTCAACATTTGCCAAACTTGAAAATCAAGTAATGTAACAGTGCAGTCACTATTGCCTTGCCTGATTTTTAAACCTTGCTGAGGATGCACACTTAGCAAGATAACATGGGTGTGGCATTAAAAAAAAGTGTGTGTGTGTATGTATTTGTGTGTCTGTGTGTACAGAAATAAAATTAAAAAAAGAAAAAGCAGGACATACTCATATTTCAAGAAGCATTCAGGGGCATTGAAAGGAAAACCACGCGTTCGTCCTGTACACCAGTATAATATTTCTAAATATTCTCATTCAGAATGTTTCTGTTAACTTTTTTCATATTTAAAGACTTGATTTGCATGAAAGCTTAGTAGGTTTCATAATAATTTAAGAATTCCTTGAAAGATGAGTGAAAGGTGAAGTGTTTTGTAGCCAAGTTAAGATAATGTAACAACAACTGACCGAATGCAATTAATACAGAACCACTAAGAAGTCACTCTTGTATTTACAAATGCAATTATAGAGTGGAGCGAGGAAAGAGGGCTACAGAGAAATAATTAATAAGGCCCTTGCTGAAATGGAGCTGGCATGAGCCAACGTAAGCGAACTGCCCAGGTGCTGCAGATGCCTTGCAGCGTAAGGACGGCTGGAGTTCTGCACGGCTGTTCGCCTGTCTCTGAGGATGGCATTTAAGGACAAGTCGAAGATTAGAGCCCAAAATATAACAGTATTTCCCCAGACTACTGCACCAGTTTCTAGTTCAGAGACTTCCTGACCTAAGTAAGTCTGTGTGCAGTTAGCAACCCTGAGCAGATTGCTTGTTCAGTCTCCCCTTGAGTCTAGTGAACTTGTGATGGGGGTAACATCCTGTGGCGAGGAGTTTCTACAGGCTGCACGGAGTGGAGAACCGCTTCCGTGCATTGCATGCAGCCTGCCACGGTTGGCTATTTCAGTGGCCTTCGCTCTTACGCTGGAGGAGCTGATGGATGCAGCTGATGCCCTGGTGTCCTCCTCAACCCTCCCGGAAGTCTATGGGTTGTATCATACTTCTGCAGCTTTAATCTGTTGGAGAGAGGAAAAACAGAACTGTGCATGATACTCAAAATGCAGTAGTTCCGTGCACTTACATAGTCATTTTGTGGTGATTTTCTACTTCCCTCTTAATTTCTATCAGTCATTTTAGCTGTGGCCGACTATTAAACCAACAGCCCCATGAAAATACCTACTGTGCTAGCAGAAAGACCTCCATCATGTCACCTAGGCCTTTAAGTTACTGAGTTATATTTGCCAAGTACAGTGACACTAACAGAAGGAATGTCTGTGAGTTTTAGATAGGGGAAACTTTTTTTTAAAGACAAACCAGACCTATAATCACAGAGATAAAGTTATAAGCAGTAATTTATAGATGTATGTAGTAAAGACATGTAGCTTTTACAGTTTTGATTTATGTTATTCAAGACCCAGCAGTTGCACTAAATTCACACCTTAAAACCTGCAGCATTACTCTTTAAATGTAGTGATTCAACATATTAATAATCCTGAAAAAAATGAATTCTTTAAGTGATTTAAATGAAATTGTAACCTTGGAAGAAGTACTTGGGGATCTTCAGACAGAGGGAGTTATACTTTTCTTCAAGTATTTTCAAGAAAATACTTTTACGCTTTCTTTAAATCTTGTATCTCATAAATGCACAAAAATAATAATAGTCTTGTAAATTCATTTCCAGCAAGAGTTTGCTTGATCATTTTAAGTATGTTTCAGGTTTTAGAGATTATTGTCACATTTGCATGGAGGAAGCAGCACTTAATGTAAACCCTTCCTTAAAAGTTTCTAGCATACAACAGTGCAAACGTAACTGTATATTAAAAAAAAAAACCAAACCACCTTTCCAGACCATGGGTCTATATGTTACACAATCATACAGTGCCAAGTGATCCCTCCATTTTGTAAACTAATGTGTACTAGGATTTAAAAAAAAAAAAGGTACTATTAATACTTCTCTTAGTCAGAAGTATACTATAATCTGAGAGGTTTTGTAACCTTCATTTCATTGTCTGTCGGTAGTTATGCCTGTCCTACTCCATGACCTAGATTATTGTTGCTAAATTTTATAATGGGCTCCATCATTTAGAGCAGTACTTACGACAGTGCAGGAAGGTAATAGTTGCCTATGATGGCAAAAGTTACTTTTATATAATTGGATCTTATTATGTCAACCATTTGTCTTTGATTTTTATCTAAATTTTTTGTTTGCTTATTAATGTTACCTGTGTTTATCATATTTGAGCTGAACTTTTCATATGTTAGGATGTTTTAGGAATTTTGTTTTAAACTCTGAATATGTGCAAATCTACCAGTGCCATAAGGAAAAGAATTTTTTACTTTGATGCAGAATTTGCGTTTTGGTGTTTGAGACCGTAATCTTGCCCTGGGAGATAGATGGCAAGCATCAGTCTGTGCCAGCACTTTGTGCTGGGTTTAGGTTACTCTCCTGAGCGTAAGGCTGTTGACACAAGTGGCAGGACTAAGAAACATTTGAGTGATTTTTAGCAGTACATTTCCATACTAACAAAAAATCCGAGAACTTTTTTCCTAGGTTTATTATTAGGACTTTAAAACAAAACAAAAGAAAGAAAACTGAAAGACTTTTGCTTTGCTTGGTGTAGCAGGGCTTGGTCAAAGGGAGGAGAGTTTTGTTTCCTAAAGTTTCCAAGAAAAACATCTTTGAGTTGACTTTTTTCATAAAAGTTTAGTTTTAAAAACAATTAAAATGAAATAGAATTACATGCTTAATATATAATTTATTGCTTATATAAAGAATGCAAATGAAGTAGTAACTTTAAAATTATGCAACCCAGTCACTAAATCCCACCAGGCATCATAGCTTTAACCAGTGATGACCGTCTCAACAGAACAAACTGTGTACTCATCAGTTATTTGGATTTTCAGCATAACCATTCCTTTGTTCAGCACTGTGTGTAAACTCAGTGTGAGCTTTTTAGTCTAGAAAATAGATCACATTCAAACCAAAGATGAGTAAGAAAGTTAGAAAGCAAATTTTAATACATAAAAGGTAAAAGCAGTAGTTGTGCTGTATGTGAACTTAGGTTTACTGTCACGTGGAAGTAGTAATAGGTTCTACTCAAAAACTGATGAGGCATTTGCTGGCTGCTGCCCTAGGATAAATCTGTTGTCAGAGGCACACAGCAAGGAAGCTGATACCACTCTTAAATGAAAAGGGATGGTGCAGTGTATTAGAAACAGAAATAAGGATTTGGGACAGAGATGTGCAGAGTTTTGAAGCTGAAGATGCTGATCATACGTCATGAGCATATACACGGACGTACAGTGTATTTTTCCTCATGTTCACCCACTTTGAAGCTCTGTTTATGAGGGATGCTAATGGAAAGCTGCAGGCAGGTTCGTAACAGTGCTGATGTGTCCTTTCGCATTCTCTTTTCTGCCTGAAGCAGTTTTTTGGTGTCCCGTCCCCCCCACCCCCCCGCAGCAGCTGAGTTAGTGACTTTTTTTCCTTACTATATAATTAATGTTTATCTGCAAAAATTCCTTGCATAATTATTTTTTAAAGTCCCTGGGTATTTCTGTCTTTGTATTTCTCAGGCCAATCATCATAGTATATCCAAAAGGTTTTTGTAGATGTGGGGAGGGAAGGGATGCCCTTCAGCATCCTGTTTTCCTTAGGTTATTAGGTATTTGTTGCTGTTACTTTCCTTCACCACTGAAATTCTGCTTTCCATTAAATAACTTATCCTAGCTATATTATTCTTATCTTACTTTGGGAGGAAAAGGAAGATTTTTGGGGTCCCTGCACGTGGGAATGTAAGTCGAGGTGATGAAATCCCAGATGGCTCCCTGTCCCAGTAGGTGTGCATGAAGCTTTGAGCAGCCCCTGGCTGTGTTACACCCTCGGCAGGTGCGCCGCAATCCAGCAGCACTCGCACTGCGATTGCTCGGTGCGTGGCTGCTGCCTTTTCTGTCTTCCGAATAATGCCAAACCACACGTATCTGTAATGGTAGTAAGAATCTCAAATGATGGAAAAATAAAATTGCTGGCATCTAAAGTGCTCATTGGGCACGTGGTCTTTGTCCTGGTGCGTGGACAGTGCCTGTATGGAGCTGCTGGGTGATTCACCTCTGGGTATTTTTTCTGTAATGAGCATATTTTTTCATTAATTTCTTGTATGAATTATGTCTTCAGTGGTTCTGATAAGTCCAGTTTTGTGACATTCAACACAAGCTGACGTCTATTATGCCTCTTGTCAGGGTAAAAAAAATCCTCTTTGGTTTTAGAGCTACATGTTTTCTAGTACCACAGCAATCCTTGAGTGATAGTTCCCATGTGCAGAGTTGGGCTTGCCGAGAGAACACGAACATTCAATTTCTGTGCGGATTTGTATATAAGATTTTAAAATTCCTAATGTTTCCTTTTTAGAAAGTGTTTATCAATAATAATTAAAAAAAAATGTCTTACAGCCTGGGGGTTGAGTCTAAGTACACGTTTGACACGTGGTCCAACAGAAGACCAGATAACTCCTTGAATACTTAACTCTTCTGATATCCTATAAGTTAATAACCTTAGATACGTAATGACAGCTCTGGTGGGTACAAGACAGTGATGTTTCCTTCTAAGGACTTCCAGTAGTAAGGCCTTGCTACTAGTGACCCTCAAAAATTTTGAGGGAGACTATTTCCAAAGGCTTGCGGTTGAATTTGCTCATCATGCGAGTTGGTCTGACCTCTGATCTGTTTAAAATATAATAAAGATGAAACAGTGTATAAGAGAAATGGCTGATTGTAAAAAAAAAAAGTCATGCCAGTGTTAAAAGCTATGTTCTGGTTTTATTCACATTTTCAGACTGTATATGCTGGTCATTTACTGATCCAAGCAGCAGAGTGACAAAGTTTAATAGAATGAAATATGTGTAATATTTAATGCCATGCTTTGTATTAATTGATTAATAGAGAAATGGCAGTAGTAGTGTAGTCTGCTTTTAGTATGAAAGAGACTCTACCAGAATGGTGATTTCCTGTTTAGTAACTGTTTTTTTCTTTTTTCTTTTTCCCTTTTTTTTTTTTTTCCCCCCTTCTGACATGTTCCTGACACTCCTCCTTGCTTGTGGGAATGAATATTTTGATCCTTGTGAATTGTAGAGCCTATTGTGAAGAATGGCAGGCCTCCAACGTCTCACAGCATGCACTCATTTCTCCACCAATACACAGGATCTTTCAAGAAGCCCCCTTTACGGAGACCTCATAGCGTCATAGGGGGCAGCCTCGGCTCTTTCATGGCAATGCCCAGAAATGGGAGCAGATTAGGTAATTTATTATGTTGTTTGTTTAAATTCATTTTTCTGTGAAGAATAATGTCTGTATTGATTATTAGCAAGAGATACGGTTATTCTAATGCTTTAATATGTCTCTGAGAATGTAGTAGTCTTTTTCTAGGGTTGTTAGAGAAACTTGGTTTTAAGGTACTGTATATCTCTTACGATTTTCAGGAAGAAAGCAATTACAGGACCACACAGAAGTCACCCATAAATTTTTTACAAATGTGAAGTTACAAAATTTACAAAATATTCTTTTTTAATACTTTGCAAGAAACCTGTGTGTCCATCTCAGTTAAACATTGGTGTGAACTACAATAAATGGACTATGAAAAAAATAGAGGATAATCGTCCTATATGTGGAATTAAAAAAAAAAATTGGTGTATTAATTAGTTGTAATTATTATAAGAAAAAAACCCTGCTTTTTTCAGTGATATCTTAAAGCCACTCAACTATAAATATCTTTTTGTTGTGATCATGAGCTATATTTGAGGTTCCGTGGGACAAATGAGTTAACAAAAGGGGGTTTTTTTCTCCTTCAAGTAATATGTCATGTTGCTGCCTCCAGTCAGCATTAATGTTTTACCCTGCTTTTATGTTACTTTAAATTATGCTTAATTAATTGATACTAGAAAATGAGAGCAAGTCACTGTTTAATTACAATTTTATGAATTTTTCAATCTTTTGCCCTCCTTTAGAAGTGTGTGATAAACTGATCTCCTTCAAGATTAAGTTATGAGTCTTCAGGATAGTAGTCGAACCACTTACATCCTCCTCTGCTGTAATATCACTCATCATGTTCAAAACCTTGCCTTTTTACTGTTTGTGCTACCACTGAACCTGAAAAAAGAATTCTGTCCTCTTGAATGGACTCTAGCAGCTGTTACCACAGAAGAAAACACGTTTTAATACGCACATTTTGACTGCTATAGCAATTCCTGATTTCACTCAAGTCCTATACACGTTATTTTTTACTCTTTTTTTCCTAGTCGAGCTTTGCTTAAGTTGCCAAGGATCTATCAAGAGAAAAGTTAAAACTAAAATGTGTGTACTTAAAAAACATCTGGTTAGCAATATTTATTCTTTTCTGGATTGTCATATCAGATGTATATAGTCTGTGTTCAGGAACAGCAGAGATGTATACTTCTGTACTCTTGGTTTTGTGTGTTGCCTTTAAAAGCATTCTATAGTATTTTTAAAAGTAAATTTGCCAGTAACTTAACTCCTCTTCAAAATTTCACTATGAACTTCAAATCAGCTTTGCAAAAGGAAAATTCATAAAGTCTTTGGTTTTTTAAATTTTTTCCAATTTTCTTAAGGTTTTATTTTTCACCTGAGAAAAACACTAATACGTAAGTATTGCAGAAAAATGCCAATAGTTTTATTTTTACACAGATGATCAAGTGTTTAAATAGCACACACGATTTTAATATGGTAGTCTGTAGAAGTGTTATAATAACAGGTTTTAAATAGCTACCTATTCCTGTAGAATTTGCAATATGGAATAGATATACTGAGTATATGCACTTATGTGTGAAACACCTCTTCTTTGGATGCAATGATGCCACTAGATGATGCCTTTTCTTTTTTTTACTCTTTTGATGAAAATTTAAGCTACTTGTACGTGTTACCTAGTGGTAGATAACACAAGTACAAGCACGCACAAGCATAATTGCTAATGCTCTTTCTGCTTCTTCAAATCTTTTCTCCTTTTGTTCCTACCATATGAGAATGGTTATTACTCAGCAGGATACTGAGGTTTTCTCTGTTGGTTAATGACATCAGAAATGAAACAGTCAAATATTCCACGCTACATGAGACTTTTTATTTTCTTTGCTTTTTTCAGTCATCCTCTTTTCTTTCCACTTTTTCCTCTGTCCCAGACGTGGAAAAATGCTATCAGAGAGATATCCTTGAAATATCAAAGATAATGGCAATTAAAAAATGGCTGTTTGGTTAAAAACAGATTAAACGACCACCTTCCATGGGTGCATCTTCGGGCTGCTTGCTTTTGAATGAGATTATCAATATAAAAATAGGTTGAGAAGCCCAGGAGGGTGTTGGAGTTTTGCTTGTTTTGTGAGCACTGAACGTGGGTTCCTGCTGTTGTGGTAACATGTGAAATCCCCAAATACTTCTAAAAGAATTTCTACTTGGAAACATCTCTATTAGCTTTAGGCTTTGTAAAATAGTTTGTAAAGACCAACATGCTGAACTGATCTCTAAATAGTGTGCCTTTGTTTAAAACTTTGAGTATTAAATTAAATATGACTACAGTTATCATGATGATTTTAAATAATGTAGATGATTCTCAGGCCAAATTGTGCATCAGCCATGCCACTGATATGCATGAAGGTCTAGCTGAAGATTTTTTAGCTATACAGCTATAGCTATACAGCTTCTAAAGTCTTGCACCTCCAATACCGTTTAACCACTGCAGGCCATGCTGGATTCAGAGTTTATAAACCCTTTTTGGACCTGACCTGGCTGAATGCAGAGCCAACTTCATTGTCCTTGTTCCATACGTCTGTTACTGGGCGCACTGGAGAGGAGCCTGGAATATGCAAAGCCAATATAGAGCTGAAGCTAACCCTCCTGGTGAAACCTCAGTGGCAGCTGAGGGAGAGCTGATCCCTGCTTTTGCCAGTGATGTTGATAGAGTTATGGAAAGGCTTTGTGTCTTTGTGGTAAATACTGAAATTGAAAGGAAGGATATTTCCATCCAGCTTTCATAGATTGGTGATGTTAACAGCAAAGACAATTTCCCACTACTGCTTTCCTCAATTGGATTGTTATTAGTGAAACTACCCATAAAATTTAGCCACTTCATAGACAAAACAAGCTTTGGAAAAGTGCACCTTGGAAGGAATCCAAGATGCAAGTCACATGAACATTCTGTAATCATTTGAAATAAGATGAAAAGATCATGCAGCCTGATTCACTACTAATTAGTGCATATTATTTTAGCCCACTTTGAGAAGTTCTCGTTTGCTGCACTGTAGGTTCCCTATATAAATTTCTTCTGTGGTGCAGTCCCCACAGCTGAAATGAGGACAGCCTTTGCTTTTTAATGTACTTTTATAGTTTTCCTGTTATATTGTAGTCATCTACAGCTTTTATTGCATGGCCATACTGGATATTTAATTAGATACGTAGAGTACATTAAAATAAACATCGGTATAAGAGAAGGGCTTGGGTATAAAGTGAAAGCAATTCAATAAATTATTGAAACAATAAAACCTCCAAAGACCATGCAAGCTGGCTTTGGTTTAGGTGAATTTGCCTATAAAAAGCTTAGTGAAATTAAGAAATATTTGCATGATTTTCATCATTGTTTAATCAAATAATATCATCATGCACCTGTGTAAAATGATTTAAATGGCTAGGTTAATGCCTTATTCCTGAGTTTATGCTATTAAAATAATGTTCTGCTAATTAAATTATTTAAAATAAGGCTCTACTAATGTCTTTTAAATTGAATAAAATTAAAGGACACATCTGTATTAGATGATAATGCAGCCAAGGTGTTTTTTTTTTTTTTCAAAAAGCTTAAAAGTACCCCTATTCAGAATATAATTAAAACACCCAACTGCTCCTAACTAAGAGTTTCCAGATATTTAGCCCATTGGACAGGCAGACATGTGCTTAATGAAAGATTTTTGGATGCTACAACCAGTATCCTGCTTAAACCCTTTTGGTTATGTGTATGTAGCTTATCCAGACTTACCAGAATTAATCATATCACAGCTGTATTCAAAATAGACTGACCATCATCTTATTTAAGTCTGAAATAGTACATTTTTAGAATTGAGTGGTACAGACCCACTTTGTTGTCACATTCTTGATTTATGAAGAATGGAATCTCCTTGGAGCTACGTTATCTGCCCCAAATGTATCTGTTTGTGTTACTACTCTTTGAAATAGTCCTTAGTTGTGTATTATTGCATAGATGGTCTTCCTAGTAGAATTATCTTTGTCAACTAGGAAGCTCTTTGTAGTTCCGAGCATTGCTTCTCAAAGTGTCAATTTTAATAGTAATTTCATAATATATACACTTTTGTGAATTTAACATTGTGGTCTAAGGTAAAACGTATAACGGTAGCAATCATATGATTAATAAGTGTCAGTATTTTTTAAAAAAGGAATGATGTAATTGCTTCATGGCGTAAAATACAGTATTTAAGTAGCTTTTTGAGTTTTACTTTGTGAGCGTACCCAGATAACTGTCTCTTGTCTAGCTTCTCTAAAGAAAATAGACTATGGGGCCCAATCAATGGGCTTGTACTAACATGAGGATAAATAGATCGGGGAGCAGTTGTTGGTAGCTGTTGCACTTCATTTTGCAAATAAAATCTTGAGAACTTGAATTGCTGAAATGGATTACATGACCTCTCAGAAAAGTATTTTAAAAGAGAATCCTTATTAAAGAACTGTTATGGTGAATGTGCTCTTTACCAGTTGGAATAATGCTGGCACAACAGCTTTGCTGCAAGTTGTGTTTTCAATAATGCTTTTATATTACTAAAAATAATGGCCTACAGTTTGTTAGAGATTTTAAAATAGACAGCTATCAAGTCACTACAGAGAATAAGAGATTTCTTAGAGACTTGGCAAAAGAGAGTCCCATTTTGTCTGCTTAGCTTAAGGTTAGGGCTGATCTTTAGGAACCACCTTCTGAAAACCTTTTCCTCTGGTTCAAACTACCATGCCTTTAGAAGCACTGGTGAGTATTTACCTTGTTTGAAACCAGAAGTTTGCTTCTTATTATGCAAGGAGTGCAGCTTATTTTCTTCACATTCAGTCCAAATCTGAGCATGACTTGCAGGAAAAAATCTGATGCAATGTGGGTTATTAATCAAAATCCAATTTAGGTCCGCACTGCTGCTAGAAAGCTAGCTTTGTGCGTGAGATATGCATGCTTTGTGTGTTTAATTACAGGACTTCGGGTGAAAGTACAGTACCTTAGGAGTTAATTATTTTACATCCATTCTGTTTTCTGTAAAAGGAAATTCTTTGTACTGTGGAAGAGTTTGATCCTTTGAAGTTTGCATGATTCTGTGTGAGCCAAACTAGACAAACATTTTTGAAGATGTGCTGATAACCAGACATTGGCCTAAAGGCTTTTTTTTCTAGAAAGTCCAGCTTTATTGCTCATGGGTAGTGATAAAACTAGCATTTTTTCTCTCTCTTTTTTTTAATCGCTGTAATGCTGTGCAAATGTTAAATATTTTCAGGTACATTGGTGGTAAGGCTGTGTTTTTCTGTTTTGCTAATATTAGCATTTTTTAGGGCTAGAGTTCTGAGATTTTTAGTTATTCCTCAAGTTCTCTCTTGTCCTGTACAAGATCATGCTTAATACCAAGGATCAGGAGATGGCAGGAAACTGGTGTTTTTGAAGCAGCTCCTTTATATGTATAAGTATTTAATCTCTGAAGTAATTTGAAGTTCAAATATTTCAGAGGCAATGGTGGAGCATTACTCATAGTGAATTGCTCGTATGACCAATTTCCCACTGTGTGTCCTTTCGCAAGTCATTTGGCTCTTTATGCTGTTAATGACACCACCTTGAACTTCATTCATTATGGTGTTTGCCTTCCAAAGTCTGGAAGATCCTGTAGTGCTTAAAAGTAATGTATATGTGTATACAGTAGAGGCAGTCAGATTACGTCCCCTTCCTCCACACACGCACACCAGTGGTTTTTATATCTGAGGTTTCCATATTTGGCATTTCTGAAAATAATACCTATACCTCTGAGGTTTTTTTTAAGTTTTCTGAAGGTGGTTGACAGCAGGTAGTCTCATCTGAGTATCTTAAATATTCTTAGTAATGTTTAATATCCAAGAGCAGCAAAAAGAGAAGAGGTAGTGAGGGGGTTCAGGAACTGAAGCCATGAGGGGAAGGTCGCTTATAGGAATTAAAATTGGGATCAGACTGTCTCTTGTTTCGGAAAATTGAGTTCTGTTGCAAACCAAGTAAGAAAAATAATGATAAAGTTTGTGTAGAAGTCCTGTAAAGTAATCCTGTTCATTTTGTGATTCCTTATATGAGAGGTATATCAAGATGGCCGTGACTGGATGAATCTTTGTCATGAAAACCGATGCTCAGTAATGATACAGTTGTTTTCCATCTGCACAAGAGATGTTTGGTGGAATGCTGATTAACTGTTTTCAAATATTCTGATTATTTTTAAGATATTGTTCATGAAAATCTGAAAATGGGGTCAGATGGGGAAAGTGACCAAGCTTCTGGAACATCATCTGATGAAGTTCAGTCTCCCACAGGTGTTTGTCTCAGAAACCGGATACACAGACGAATCTCAATGGAGGTAATTCACTTTCGGATAAGGGTCGTTTATATTGACAAGAGAGTTGCGGGTTGCTTTAACTGTTAGTTGTGACTGGTTGTCTTCTTAATTAGTTATAAGTGTTCTGACGTGGATTTAGTGCAGAGAGCGTTATTTTAATATTACTTAAATTTCTGTCTCTTACATAGAAATCATATGCTTATTGCATTGTTTATCAACTGTTAATTTAAAAAAATTAACTTGGATTTTTGGGAAGTATTTGGGAAGTGTAGCATTATGACATGTAGCACTGGAATATCTTTCCGTCACATTCTGTGCAATTCACTGAGTATATTCAAGAGGTTTGTGTTAGGCATTTTTTACTTAAGAGACTTTTCTGATCTTTGTAAAACTAATGCTACCGCAGCAACGGTCCTGACTGCTTCAGCCTTTCCCTCTCTTCCTGTTTTTTAATGAACGGAACTTTACAGGATGATAAACAAAAGGAGGAAAAGTACCTTATGAATAACTCTGCACATAATTTCCTTTATTTATGAGTCTCATTATGAATACTAGCCACCCTTGTGCTTGCTTTGTTGTCATTTCCCTTGGTGAAGAAAAACAGAACACTTCCCTGTTTCCTGAGTGTATAAAAGTTACAATTATAACGTTGTCTTTGTTACAGAAGCATGTAAAATTTCGTAGTTGCTGCTTTATAGCATACATACCAACATGCATAGTTTGTAAGATTTTAAGTCTTCATTCAAAGTCTGATATCAAATACAGCATTGGGGAAACAGATCTGGATATGTTACAGTAGGGTGTACATACCAAAAATTTTTTATTTGTGAGGCGTTCCGTTATGCTTGGAATTCCAAGACTCCAAGCATGTAATGCTGGTATGATTCCAAGAACTTGTGAATTAGCTGTATTAATTATTTATATGATTTCTAGCACCTGGGGGAATTTTTGTTTTCAAATTCCTAAATTTGTATGTTGATCTCAGGTTTGATCTAAAGACTCTTAAACCGTTTACTTGGGACAACTAAGGTGGGTTTATTGATTAAGCATCCTGCATAAAATTTAGAAAAAAGTTACTGTGAAAACTGGCACATCAAAATGTATGCTGGAGAAATTAAAAATCAAGGAAATGATTTAAAAGTATTATTTACTTTTTGCTCATTGGCTGTTTCCTCTGCATTTTGAAATGTGCACTTTAGAACAGGAAGTAAATAAGAAAAATAATGATATATAATGAAATTAACAAACTGAAATGCCGATGTGTCAAGTCTTCCAGAGAGAGCTGAGAACCATTAATAGATTGTCTTTAGATTAGGATTCGAGAAACTAAAATTACAAAAGAACTGAGGAATAGTCATTAAAAGTTCAGAAAATTCTTGTGTAGTTTTTCAGAAGGCATCAAATAAAAGCATCTTCTCATTGGCCTTTTTAATTGTGAAGCAATTCTAATATAATGGTATGAGGTTTTGGGAAGCTTTTATTTAAATTTTGTTTATCCAATGCTAATTTTCCCTTTTTTTCCTGAATTCCAAATGCCTCTTGCTGATTGTTGAAATTAACGTTATTTCTTCATTGACTGGGTCAGTGAATAGCAGCACTAATTGTTTGGCAGCTGTTCTTGTGTATTCTCTGAGAATTACAATGATTTCCTCAAATAACTTCTGTATTGATACAGTGACTTTTCCAACAAGGTTTCAAGCCAGTGTCCGTGAACACGCTCACTTCTGAATTTTAAGAATAGTGTCATTGAGAGATATTTTTGGTTTACTTCTTAGAAGTGGTTTGTCGCACAGTAGGCGGGGCGTTTACCTGTTTGTGCATACCAGAGGGGAAAAAAAACTTGTAACCATCTTTGTAGCTTTAGTTAAAATACCTTTCCTAGTCATAATCTTTTCAGTCGACTTTCTCGTTTCCTAGGTGAAAAGGCATTGAGTGATTGCATCGTCTGCCTGTCTTTCCCTCCTCCTGTTTTTCCCGTGGGTCATTTTCTCTCAGTTTTGACAGATGGATAGAAATCTCAGATGCTAATTTTCTATTAATTTCTGTGAAAAAAGCTGTGAAAAGAGATTGCTAATGCATTCACTGCTAGGAAAGATGCAACCTTTATTAAACACTGCAATATCCACATAGGAGTTGAGTGTCAAGATGTACATCCGTAGGAAATCAGGTTTTACTGTCCTTGCTGTTTGTGGGATGTGATCACTTGCTTCCTTGACTTTTGAGCGAACCGAATAAAGGTTTCCTCTTGTACCAAATCTTGCCTGCATGCCTTGGGTCATTTGTGCCATGGAGATGGCTGGTTCACTAGTAGTAATTTGATTGTATAAAGCAAAAGAGAGAGTCTTTGTTATGAAGTAAGTTTCTATTATTTCAGTTTTATTTTGCTGGCTTGTGGGGGTCTGCCATCTCTAGACACCATTGGGTACCCTGAGGCCATATTCCCTTTATTAGTCGTTTAGGATGAGTTATAGCTGTGTGCTGTACATACAGGTTGGAGTAAATTAGTATGTGTGTGATAGTATGATTTTGCTGTAGCCTGCTGAAGTAATTTGTCACACTTGAAATCCATTGTAGAATGTACTTGATTAAGTATACAAAGTTGAATAAACTCAATAAATCAATATTCCTCATTCCTCTTCATTAAGATGAATGTGCCTGTCACAGTACCACTATATCCTTTTTTTGCGTTTTGTTTGTCCAGTATTCACTGTATTTCTAATATTTTTGTACATAATTTCTTGGTTATATAAGTTTGTTTCCCTCTGCTGAATTGACAGAAGCCCGGATTTAATTTGAAGGTAACTAATCAGGTAAAGCTGAAACCTCGGAACACTCCTTTATACTTCTAAGAACTTAGTGTATATAACCAAATTTTTCATACTCAGTTTGAACTTCTAGAATTCTGAAAATTAGCAGCCCATCAAAAAAATCCAACCAGTTTTTTAAAAGTGCTTGCTAAAACATGCGTATTGTAATCAAAGGACTACTACCAATAATGACTATTAGTATTCTTGGGATGTTTTCTAAAGTAGAATGCACATTTTGATTCGAAGCGTCCATCCACACTGCCGTGAATCATACAACGGAACTGCTCTCTCTGTAGTCACTAATTAACACAGAGCTACAAATAAAATCGTAGTGTTCTCAAAGAGCAGGCATACCTCTTGTCCAGAGCATACGAAAAACTTCGTTGGGAAAGAAAGCTTGATCTTTCTAAGACTTTCCTGTAGAGGTATCCTGGAAGATAGAGAACTACAAAATAGACAATGGAGATGCACCTAGAAAACGTGTTTGTTAGAGCAGAATCTCCATAGCAATAGAAAGCTGAAATTTCATAACCTTAAGTTGACCTGGTTTAGATAGAAAACCGTCATACTGCGATGTAACCTACTTATCAAAGCATTTTAGATACGAAGAGGAGATACTGCAGTGAGAGAGAATCCGGCTCTGCAGTGAAGAGATCTGCTAGGGTGAAAACTTTCCAACCACGGTAGCAGCTATGGAGATTCCAGCTTTCAAACTGTCATCCCCCCCAGTGACATTAAATTTAGGCCAGCAGGGCTGTTAGAGACAGGGAGATGATAGGCGTTTGCTTCTGAATTCAACAACACTGCACTTGTGGGACTAGATTTTTTTTTTAAATCATTGTTCATTGTTGTTGTGTGCTTAGAAAACAAAGAGAATATACCAGAATCTCATTGTGTTGCCTCGATAAAGTTTATTTTGCCTGTAATCCACAGGCTGCAAATGGTCCATAAAGCGGTTGCTTTTTTTTTCTTCTCCTTCCTTCCCCTCATTCAGAAACCATGCTGACAGTAGGTGCGAACATCTATTGTGAGGAATTTGGCTTCCAGCAGCTGTTAGGCTTTAATTAAAATGTCTACTAATCTCACCTTAATATTGCTGATTACTTAATGAATCACTAAAACTGTTTATCAGACGCATGTATGGAACAGTTGTGGGTTTTTTTTTTTCAAGCATGAGAAGCAATACAGCCTACGAATGAATGCATGTGCGTCTGTATTTTAAGTGTAGGTGCTTTCATCATGTAATGAAAAAACACTTCTTCACATCATGGAGTTTCAACTTAAAGCACTTTCACTTTGATTTGCTGCAAAAGACGACGTGGGCAGTAATGCATTAATATAAATTCATGTTTCAAGCCATAAGTGTTCACTGGGGGCCCTGTGCCCGTGCACTGGATGGTGGATGGTTCATTAAGAACTGCGGTGGATAAAAAATGGGGAGATACAGCCTGTGCAAATTGAAACATCTGTTTCCCTTTCCCAGAAGTCCAAGATCTGTAGGCTGTCTTTGCATGTGAACTGGCGGAGGGCCATGACCCACTGTTCACCAGCCTGTTTCCCAGATATTTTATCCTGAGAAACAGTTCTTATCTGTCCGACTGTCACATTAGTGACAGGAGCATGTTCCAGATCAGGCTGCTCCTGCCACACTGCTATAGGGTATAATTCTCCCCTGGGAGGATTAGCTGCAGGGTTAGTGCTTTCAGCTGAAGGGACAAACACAGAGGCTGAGAAGTGATCCTGTAATCATGTGTGCATTGAACTGGTCACCTTCCAAAAGAGAGAACGATAAAAAGAAATGGGGTTTTGGTGAGCTCCACCCTTTAGCAGGGGTGTGACTGCTTTGGGAGCCTTCACGCAGCTTGCTGTTGGTCCAGCTGGTCATGTGTGCCTTCTCCAGTGAAACACCCACAGAATTACTGATGTTTAAGATGACGCGGTGCTAAGATTTCTGTTTGTAGGCTTCAGATTAGGATGTCATTCATAGGTCCTCATTCACATGTGCACTCTTGGCTCCATTAAATTGTTTAAATTCTTGCACAGCAGGCCGGTGGCAGTACTCATCCAGGCTTTCTGTCAGAGGTAGTAAACTGGTTTTTGCTGTCATTAGTTTTGGTAGCAGGAAGGACCGTATCAAACCCAGCCTGAGCATTCAGCCCTACGTCTCTTGCCACTTGAGCAGCATCCTTGGATCCCCAGCAGGCATTACTACACAGTGCCTTCTCTGAGCAAAGGTGGTTCTTGCCCTTTCCTTCTGTGCTTGGCAGCTGTATGTATTATTACTCTTTCTGCCTTACTTACTGGATGTTGTCTCATTTCCTTCCCTGCACCTCCTGAAAAAGTGCAGCTTTTCTCCCATTTGTCTCTTCTGTGAATCTTCCCTTAGAAAGTTATAGAAAAGGCAGTGCCCTTTCTGTAAGGATGGAGTATCTGCTTTTTTGGTTTTATGTTTTCATAATTTGGTTTTACTTCTAAGTTCCATTTAAGAGTGTCTGCTATCATATTGGATGTGTTCAGACATCTATAAAACACATCTCTAGTAATCACAGGAATGCAGCAGGTGAGACAGCAGTACTTGGACGCAGTTTCCTGCCCTACACTCCAGCCTCACTGTCCTGTCCAGGGAAGTCAGATTTCCAATTTCCTTATTCAAAAAGTTGGTTTATTTTGAATTAGCCAGTTTCTTCATGGGACATTCCCTTTGGTACTTGCAGCTTTGATGTGAAAGGCTTCTGTTAATAATTAACATTAGAGAGCTGTTTCAAGGGTCCAAGCTTGCATTTGTGCAGTGATATGTTCTGTTTCTCATGGTATTTTTTCTGGTTCCCTTCCACACCACTTCATTCTTCTTGTAAGCTGATAAACTTACAAACTTACCTTTTCCTTTTGGGCAGTTCCTCCTCCTACTCTCTCTGTTTCCATCAGTTTCTGTAACAGAAATCTATGCTTAAAAATCAAGGTGTGGTAGTAAATGAGGCAGAGCTTTCTTGATCAGCAACTGTTACTGCCCAGGCACCTACCAGTGAGTCAGACAGCCATCAGACCTTGGATTTCAGCAGGGTTTATGTTAAGAGGCTAATGCCACAGAGTGTTATCTTGTTAGGTGATAATTTAGTCAGACAAACATGATCTTTTTGTGATGGTGGTTATTATTATTTTTCTTACTCTTTCTTACATCCTGTAAGTTCACTCCCTTATGGGCTCTCTGAGATGCAGGGGGGAAAAAAAAACCCAGAACAAAAAAACACTCAAGTAGAATTCTGAAGTATTTCTGGTATAATTTGTCACAAATTTCCTATGTATTTAAGCACTTGATGAAAAGTAAGTACTATATCACATTTGAGTTTCATTTCTTCTTTCTCAGATTTTTCAGAACTGGTTTTGTGTGTCATGTATTTGTTTTGCTTTGGTTTCGTTGGCTGTGAATAGAAGCTCTTGGAATGCAGTTTCTGAATACTGAATAGTTTCAACCTTTCACCTTGATCCGCTGGGAGGTATGAAGTAAATAAAAAACCCCTGCCTGTGGTGTTTTGAAAAAAACAAAACCAAACCAAAACCAAAAGGGAAGAGCAGTTTTTATTCAGCTTGGCAGCAGTCTAAACAGCATATCCATGCAATTAAAATTCTTGTTAAAAGTATTTGGAAGAAGAAATTATTCAGAATTCATATTTTTGACTGCTTATTTGAAAAAAATTGTTTCTATTGAACTGTAATTCTAATTTTGTGTGTTCAAAAATAATAATTATTACAAATATTACTGAAAAGAGATTTACAATATTTCCTTTCATAAGTTTTTTGTTGTGCTAAAGTGGATAAAAGCCGAGCTATCTGCTTGCAATTGTGGTTGCTGTGCTTCTAAAAAAGTGTTACACATTTTTATTTGGGTGGCCGTAGCTACTGTAGATATTGGCAGTAACTTACTTGAACTCCTGGCAGTAAAAGTCCTTGCTTTGTTGATTAATGATAGTAGATGTGCTGGGAAAATGTGACTCCTAGTCCCAAAACGGAGATTAAACCTTAGAATTCTTAATAATATCAATAATTCATCGATCACACTTGGCTCTGTGTTTTTTCCTAGCATCAACATCAAATCTGACAAAACTGTGTTTATGTTAGGGAGGGAGCAGAGAACATGCAATATCTGTGGTCAATGTTATTTCTTCTGGGTCTGAATTACCCTGTGGATTCAACCTCTTGGTAAATCCCTGACAATACTTTGTGTACTTGATTTGATTAGCATATTGAAAAAAACCCTCTTGATTCAATTGATGAATGAATTCCATATTTCGGGTCATTTCTGTCCCAAATATAAAAAGTCACCTGATTCAGTGCCCAGAGTTGATGCTTTCTTAAATTGTGTTGCCTTTCAGTAGGCTGACTGAAAACCAGCATGGATTTATGGAGCATGCAGTAGTAGTAGGTGGGTCTTAACATTACATTTTCATTCTTAACAGAAGTGATGACCCTTTCCTCAAATATAACAGAATAATAATTTATTCACTGTGATGTAATTTTTTCAGTAAAATAATAACAACAGCAACAACATTCAAGTATAAAGGAAAAATGTAGTATTCCGATGTAAACCATTCTACAGAAGACAGAAAAAATGCACTTTGTGCATCACAATGAAATTACAGTTATGTCTGTCATTGAGTGGGGAAATGATGGTGGGTTTATATACCTGATAGGAAAACTGGTACAGGTAAATCATACCAGCTCCTAAAGTAGTGGTTTTGGTTACAGTAATCAAAGCTTGTTTATAAAGATGTTAAAATAGCATGCTGCAAGTTGTTTTTGATGGATATGTATGCTGGTGTTTTGTTTCAAGACCTTGGAGGTCTACAGGGCTGTAATCAAACAGCATTCTCTATAAATATATTTTCTGATTTGGGGTTGTTATTTTTTTTCTGTTTGCTTTTGCCTCTAGCAGTCTTGTTGTATGTCATAATTCTGTAGAGAATCCAGTTGGCTTCAACTGTGCTAACTCTGTCATTTGGTAAAAATGCACTGAAATTTGATAAGGCAACCTTCAGAAAAAAACTCCGCATGGTATTTGAAACTCAAGTGGTACAGTAAGTACACACATGTAAGGGTGTGTGTCAGAGTGTTTGAATTCTCATTGGCATAAGCAAATGTTTTTCAATTAATGTGCTTGCTTAGCATAACGTAACACGTAATACACATTTTTATTTAAAATATGCAAGGAAAAAATAGTATAAAAAGTGGTTGGTGGTTTTGTTTTTTGGTTTTTTTTACAGTAAGCATGCCATGAAGTTGAACTGTGGTGCATAGAGGGTTATATGATGTAGCATTTTGGATCTCATTAAGCATTCTTCAGTGAACAAAAGCACTATGACTTATTAGTGAACAGCTTGTGGTTGCAGCTGACATGTCTCGCTGGTATTTGCTGAAAGTGGTGAGAAGGCTAATTCAGACTGATGCTTACACAAGAGAGCAAAGCATTTTCATTTGATCTGTAGTGGATTGTTTGGGCTGTCAGACTGATGTCTGTAGACTTGGAAGAACAATTCTGTTGTGAAGCTGTAACAAAATTTTGTTGATGTAATTTAACACTATTAACGCTTAAAAGATAAGCTAAAATCTCAGGGAGAGTTGGAGAGCTTGTTGTCTGCTGCCTTACACCTCCAGACCAACCATTACTTAAGGTACATACTAACTGTAATTTACCAATAAAGTGAAAAACCAAAGCAGTAAGGATTGGTATGTAATTATGCAGCTTGGCAATATAGTTTGTGTAGTCCATTGCCTACCTGCTCCTGATGGAGGTAACTTCCTTCTCATGGCTCCTAAACTTGCATCAGCAGGTAATAACTGACTTTGTTTTGAAGGGATAGTTTTCTGCCGGTTGATTTTCTAACACTGCGTCACTGTATCCTTAGCTTAGAGCCTCTTCTCCCAGAAGTCATGAGAACATCTGGCCACAGGCAGTGAGATACTGGGTTTGGAGGTAGTTGGCTGTTAGATTGGCTAAATGAAACGTTCAAAGAATAGCAAACTGAGGATGATGCTATCATGCTTTTCCCTTCCAGTTTTTCTGATGAGTTTTCTGCTACAGGATTACCCGTGGGTTTTTTTGGTGTTGTTTTTTTGTTTTTGTTTTTTTGTTTGTTTTGGTTTGGTTTGTTTGTTTGTTTGTTTCTTCTTTTTGCCTCATACTGCTGCAAGAAGCCCAAATCTGACTTTTCTTGCTGCAGTTGTGAGTGGAGTAGCAGCCTGAAACAGCTTAGCAGTTGAAAGATCAATGGCATTTGTAGCCCAGTAGATTTGGGAAAGATTTATTAGTGCTATTCCAGCAATAAAGAAAGTCTGCAAATGGGCACATTTGTTAAAGGGTAAAAATAAAAGTAGTTTTGTTTTTTCTGCTTTTTGCAGCATAATGAGGATAATTATTGTTACACTGTTTTGTGCAAAATACTAGTGTTTGACTTACATAGCACATTTAGATAAGAAAGGCATAATGACTTGAGTCATCACAAGACAGACTAAAAAGTGTGAATATTTCAAATTGCTTCTTTTTAGGGCTTTTTTGACATGTAGAGTTCAAAAATTCTATATCCTTAGAATCATCTCTGTTTCACTTTAGTGAAATTTACTGAACTGTGTGTGGTGCATGTTGGCAAAAAATAAATGGCAAGTTAAGGAAAAACAGGAGTTGTTGATTTTAATATACGATTTAAAGTGCGGAAAGCTAATGGTGTTGGTGTTGCTCTCACAAGTAAGCATAAGTTCATTCTGTGGAAAATTGTACTTTTTTAACAGGGTTTAAGGGAAGTGAAAATTGATCTGTAGACCAGGAATGAAACTTTCTGAGAAGTGTCACATTGTGGCACTAAAGAATATTATATGGGCCAAGACAAGCAGTTAGGAAGAGGAATAGCTGATAAGCTTGTATTATGGAGAATAGGAGATCAGAAAAGGATAGGTAACAAAGGAATAAACATTTGATGATCAGATGTGAATAGCAGAATGTGGTTACGAAATTCTACCATTAAATTCTTGTGAATGGTTTACAGTGGGCGGCAGGTCAAGAAACTGATACTTGCAACAGTATTTTGGGCTATCCAAAAGGGCACCAGAAGTGAAGAAATTAAAAATGTTGGATTTTTGGTTTTACATCTAAGTATGTGTGAAAAACAGCAGGTGGTTTGGTTTTTCTAATTTATTTATTTGGAAGACATGTTGGTTGACTTACAGTGTTATCCTACTCAGCTCACAGGACCTGCAGGATTTAAGTTGAAACACCCACCTCCCTTTCTTGTGCCCAAGCATAAGTAGTCAGTGGTAGACAGAACATACCTATCAAGTTACAGCAACACAGTTGGATGCTAGCCAGACAAAAGAAAAGGCTCAACAAAGTGTAGCTCTTCTTGGAGCATTTGCTGTAGCTAGCATTAGAAATAGATAGTAAAGCACGACTTGGGGTAGTTTATCTCCACAGAAAACAAAGTGATATTAGTGTCACAAGCGCTTACATGTTTATCTGCCATCAAGCAGAGTAGGACAAATGTGATTCTCATTTCAGGCAAATTAGAAAAATAGTATGCATTTCTCAGCCAGTAATAAGGCAAGACTGAGAATAAGCATTGCACATGAAGATGGAAAATGAGGTTTTAAGATGTCGAGGAAGGGGAAAATGCCACGAGAATTCTGGCTTCCATAGGAAAGCAACTGGTGGCTGAATATGTTCTCCAGAATATATTCTGGAACTAGATCAAAAATTAGCTCATTAAGCAACATACAGTTAACTGTAGGCATTTGAACATTTGTGGTGTCTGCTGAACACAGTTATTTTTTTTGCAAGTTGACCCTAAAGATAACCAGAAAAGAATCAAGCTAGAAAATGTTATGAATTTACAAGAACTTCATAAATTAGACATAATTTAGAAAAATAAATTGGGAGTGACATCAAGAAAATAATATCATTTTAATTTTCTGAAAGGTAGTTTGTTTTACCTGAAGTAGTTCTTGGTCCCTGAAAGCTAATGGTATGCAAACCATTGCTTGTTCGAGTTTCAAAGGGATGTGCCCAGATTCCCTCTGCATAGTTGAAGGCCTCTGTACACCATTTACACACCTGTTATGTTTAAAAAAGGATACACAAGGTAACATAGGGGGTTACTTTATTTTACTGCCTTTAAAATATGAAATAAAAATTTGAAAGATTCGTAAAGGGATGAAAACTTAAGTAGCGATAAAAGTGGACATTTAACACTGTAGTTGTTGACAAGCTCAAAATCTTAACTATCAAAAATTAAAGAGTGAAGGGAAAATAATCAGTCCTGCCATTAATTTTACATGTTTCCTTATTACTTCTTTAACAGAATTGCAGCAGGATCTCATAACAGCCCATGTTTTTAACAGCCTGCTCATAATTTCCATTATAAAAGGTTTCTTGGTTTTAGTTGCTTTCCTTGCTTGAAGGGTTTTTATTATTTTCTTTTTTTTTTCTGAGATATTCTAATACTTCATTAGATTCAGTTGGTCATTTAAATTAGTGTGGACAAAGTCCTCTGTCCAGGAGGTGTATTTTTTTTCTTTTTCTTCACAGAATTCTGCAGAGGTTTAAGAGAATTAGAAATCCTTTAATATCACGGTTTCCTGCTGCTGCTTGCACTGCAGCCTTCCTCATGCCAAAATCGCAGCAAGCCGTGGGGTGCAGCAGAGCAGGTTTTGCTGCTGCTGCAGCAGCAATGGCGGGATTGCAGTGGGATGGCTGCCCTGGCAGCATGCTGGAGCAGAGGTGGCAGTCGTGTCTAACGCCGCTTCAGGCTTCGCACACTCAGGCCGGCACTCGGCCTGGGCGTCCTCTCCATAAAGACTGTTCAGCACCAGCAGGGAAATGGGTTACCTCCCCCAGGCTCGACAGCTGACCTGAGCTGGCCAAAGGGCTCGTCTGCACCATCTGACGTCGTGCCCCACAAGGAAAGCTGGAGTGAAGGAGGAGAAAGGGGAGACTTTTGTGGCAATGGCATTTGTCTTCCCAGGCTACTGCCAGGTGTGCCAAGGCCCAGCTTTCTGGGAAGCTGCTGGACACCTACCTGCCGATGGGAAGCAATGAGTCAGTTCCTTTTTCACTCTGCTTGGGTGCACAGCTTTTGCTTTCCCTGTTAAACTGACCCACATCATCTCGCCATCCTTCCCTCTTCTCTGCATCCCATGGGAGCAGGGAGCGAGTGCTCAGCTGGATTTGCCGGGGTTACTCCACAGCAGTAAATAAGTCTCTTGCTGCCATGAGCTGAACGGGTTGCCTAAGCCTCAGCAGACTGCCAGGTCTGAACACTCAAGGCTCAACATTGGTTGGTGTGTGGCAGGGCTCTTGCTTTTCTTCTTAACATAAAACCCAGTTATTTTAACTGAGATTTCAACTGTATCAAGCTCATGTAATTTTAGTTTCTAGTTTTTCTATTTAGCCACCAGAAAACATTGTGCTTACTTGTCTCATGCACATCTAATTAATCCCCTTTCATGTTGCTGTATAGCATTTAATTATGATTGCTTTTTTTTTCCCAAGAGTTGATTGCTTCAATTATTGCAAAAACTGAGAGGAATTAAGGTGATACAGGCAAGCAAAGCAGTAAGATTTCTGTCTTTGAGGTATTTGAGTTTGCAGTCTAAACAATTTTCTTTAATTTTGCCTGTTTTAGGTAGTTAGGTAAAGGATAATGATAATACAAAGAAGACTTTATATATGTAACATTATATATAATTTTCAAATATTGGTATCATAAAAGGCTTCTGACTGGCAGGTAACAGTTTTAATCTATGGTTTTAAAAAAGAAGTCTTGGCTTGGTTGATGTTCCAACACAGCAAATATGTGTGAGTATGGCAAGTGTAGTAGTAGTGTAGATTGTTAGGAGGAAGAATCTGTAAAGCTCCTGCTGCAGTTTCCATGAGATCATTATGTTTTCCTTTCAGAAAAGAAACTTCATTCAGCTCTGAGAAGTTAAGGAGAATGGATAGTGTTTTGATTTTATTTATAACATGACAAAAATTTAGGTTTCCTGCACTAAGTACTCTTTTTTTTGAGGGGGAAAACCAACTGATTACTCTGATGTGTTGTTCATTAAATAACAGATAGAAGTAGAGAAATTATATTAAAACCAGATATTACAGTTCTGAAAAAAAATTTTCCCTTAGTTTGTGTTGTGGTTTTTGTTTTGGTTTTGGGTTTTTGAGACAGATATTGGCAGTGAGGGGGAGATGGAGGTGAGGACTTAACATAGTTGAAGTAAACTATTGTCTGTGGGCTTTTTCCCCAGCCTGGAATAGATTTTGGCTTTTCAAATGTGTGAGTACTTAGCATGCAAACAGTATCTGTATTACGCACCATGGAGCACCATCTAGCACCAAATGTAAATTTGCAGCTTAAGCTCAGATTAAAAGCGAGGATGTCACATGGATCTCTGAAGTCAGTCATGGGGGGTTTTGCAATTGCCTATTGCAAAAATGGCACAGGCAGAGCTCTTGAAAGTGAAGGAATGGGAATTCTGTAACATAAATACAACTACTTCCCAGAGTAGTATTTTCTGGTACCTAAAATATTGTTGTCTCCAGTTCTTATAGTAGCTGTACTCCAAAATAATGTCTCCTTAGTAGTATTTTAGGCTTGTTTAGTTTCCCTTCCCCTCCATTTGAAAAGGTAAGTGTTCATTGATGGCAGGCCTGTCCACAGTTAATGGCAGCATAGTTTTCCGGTTGCCATCACAGTTTAAAGGCTGCCTTTGCTTCCTTCTTCCTGCACATACCCATCAGCTTCATATGCTTAGAAATGCTTCTTCAAGGCTGTGGAGCTAGGTGTGAAGCACTGCTTTGGATGCCGCAAGGATGAGCGCTGTGGAAGGAGAGAACATACAGATGGAGAGCTCTGGGGTACAATCCACTTGGTATTTCATGAGGCCCTTGAGTTGCAGTCCGTGATCTCAGTATACCTACAAACAGACTCTGTACAGTACTTAGTGTTAAACAAGCACCATGGGACAGTAAGAAGAGAGCTCTACAGTAGGTTTCTGTGCCATAGAGTTAATAGATAAGAGTAAGAGAAGGCTATTTTGCCACAGGGTACATAGGAAAATGATGGTATCTATTGTGCTCAGAAAGTTCTATTGAAAAACTCGGTCCAATGCTCTCTTCTTCTACTGGCTTGGAATTTGTCAAATTTCTGATTTGTTTTATGTTCTTAAGCAACTGGGGGAAAAAACCTCAGGATATTGCCCCACCTTTGATATGGGTTTACAGTAGGAAGGTGGAGTAGGGATTGATGCTGGTCCTTTTCCTGCCATCCATCAGCAGTTCTGTGGTTTCCCACTGCAGTGAGATGACAAAGCTGCTTTTTTAAGGCATCATGGACCTCTTTCTTTTGTGCTCATCTGTTTTGATGAGCTACCTGAATTTTCTGAAGAATCCAATAACTTATAGGGTGAATCTGTTTGTTTGGTTGGTTGGTTGTTGTTAGTAATCTGAAGCCCTCTTCAGTTAGGGGAGAGCCATTTCTCTTTCCAGATGGCTCTAACTTCTCTTAATTTGAGTTGCCTATTACAATAATGGCATTAGCAGAGCCAGTCAAAAAGAAGGCAAATTCTTTAGTGGAAAATACTGGTTTATGGTAGGGATTACTGCTAGCTCCTGGTATAATTGTTTAGGTCCTACACTCTACCGAAAACCACACAGGCAGTTTTAAAATTGCCAATGTTTTGAAAAAATTGAAATACCAAAGTTGAAAGTTACTAAAGAAATTGGAAGCTGTCAAAACCGATGCATTCTTTAATTTTCTTTTAGTTGAACTTTAAAATGTTTGTCAAAGCTGCCATTATGACAACAGTACTACTTTTGCTTAAAGACAGTTTAAAAATTCTATACAAAATAAGAAAAACAGACACTGATTTTTCCAGTTCTGCAAAGAAGCTGATGTTGGGCAGCAGAGTAGAAGCTAAGAGACTTTGTGCATTGTACCTGAGAAGAAGGGTCAGCTGCCAGAAGTTAAAGCTTTGTTGGCATCTCCCCAAAAATCTCTGCCCGTGTCCAGCAGCCGTTGTGAATAGCATATGTAGATCAGTCATCTGGGGAATGTATATTAGCACTTCAGTCCTACCTGAAATTCAACTAATTGCCACATTGCATTCTTTTTTTTAATACATAGCTTTAACTGATATTTTTTGCTCAGCTGTTGCTCCAGGTACGTGTACAGATCATGCATATGCATGGTTCAAATACATTATCAACACGGGAAGCTTAACAAGTTGTCCACCAAGATCTCAAGTCCTGAAAAGTCTGATGATCCAGTTCTTTGGCAGCCTAAGCCAATTTAGCTGCTGGCTTTCCGGGCTTGCCCTGCTGCCTCTCTTGCACTGTGAGCTTGCCTGACCTTACACTGAACCTGTTTGAGCACAAAGCTGGCAGGAAGCTATGTACTTCGCCTGAGATAGTTTCTTGATGATTTAGCATGCTGAAATAGTTCAAGGCTGCTGCAAACACACCAGTAGGAACACATGGCCAAGCCTAGGGGAACCGAATGGGGATGTAGCTGCCAGCATTTAGGTTAGCTCAGGATGCCCAAAAATCAAAGCTGGATTTGAATTTAGATAGAGTAGGGTAACATGGAAAAGATCTTAATGCCCTAAGGTCAGTGTTGATTAAGTCTGAGATCCACCAGCAGAAATCTGGAGTCTTCTGATGGAGAAAAGTGTGGAAACAGTGGTGGTTCCAGAGATGTCCTCTTAACTTCAGGGTAGAATCTATGGGTATGGATTGTATGGTTTGATGCTGAGCGTGATTTTCTTTACTTGTATAAACTACCTTTACTGAAAAATAATTCCTGCTATTCTGAAAATTGCTTCCCATTTTTGCCCTTGTATCTCTGTAGTGTGACTGACTGCTCTAAGAGAATATTTGGTATTTCATTTTCTGGCATGTTTGAGATTAAAGCCAAACTGAAAATAAAAAATTGATGGGAATGTTCAGCCACCCCAAATAGTCTTTTCTTTGTGTTTGAAAGGTGATTTTCTTTCCCTCTTGTCTTAGAAATTATACATGTTGTTGTTAGAAAAATTTACTGGTGAAAAACAATCTGTAAGGAAAACTACATTTATATAATGGCAGTTTGGTTTTCTAACGATCCCATAATAAAAAGTCTGAAGTAGAAAAATGTATTAACACTTGTAATAGTTTGGCTCTAATAATGTAGTGATTCTGGTTTCTAAGACTAGAAAAATGGAAGCTGAAACTTTTAGTAGTCAGAGAAAACAAGGATGATATATTTTTGAATAGTGGAGATACCTTGTTATTAGAATATATTTACTGTATGTATTTAACAGCCTCTGAATTCTCAGTTTCTGCTGTTCTCAGTATGTATAAGTACTCAAGTAAACTCAATACAAATATACACAATGTAATTAATTACATTTTAATATTTCATTACTTATTTTTCATTCATATAAATATTTGTTTTAAATAGTAACACCGTAAAAAGAACTGTAACACTACAGGTGTTAAAAGATGTTTGAAGAAATACTGAATTATACTTGACCCTTCTCTTTGTAACATTATTTACTGCAGGATTTGAACAAGCGCTTGTCCCTGCCTGCTGACATCAGGATACCTGATGGCTATCTTGAAAAGCTGCAGATTAACAGCCCTCCATTTGATCAACCAATGAGTCGACGGTCTCGTAGAGCATCACTAGTAAGTGTAATGCTTCTACTTTGCTAAACCAATCTCTCAGGTCTTCAGATCCCATTTAATGCAGATGTCTGGATATTGTAGGTATGATTCAACTTCATTTATACCTTGGCTTTTAGGTCCTGAAAGACCAGGCACTTGAGCGTGTACCTGTCAAAATCCATTGAAGAATTTCACCCTTTCTTTCATTAATTCTTTGCAAACTTGGCCCTGTCATTTCCCAGTGAAGGTCTTGACCCCTTGGAATGAGTGGCTTTTAGCTCCCAAAGTGCATACTTAATTCCTTTTGCATTTTAGAGCAGGAATGATCTGTTTGAGCAAACAGGCCATGTAGTCAGGTCGAGGCTGGGGCTCTCATGTGATACAGTAGGAAGGCCCTAAAGCAGCATAAGATGAGGGCAGGTCCTCTTCACTGTCTTTGTATTGGATAGCAATTTTTCTGTCTCAAAATTGCTGTTGAGATGATAGATCTGTTTTAATTTATTTTTTTTAAACATATGTTAATTCCTAAAAATATGACTGAGTGAATTCATCTATACGTTTTTAGATTATTGGGTTATTTATAAAAAACAGTCCTTGGAGATGACAGATGAGGATTCCTATACTGTAATTAGAATATAAATGCTAGAAATCCTAGCCACATATATATAAGATGCACATTCCTGAAATAGTTTAAAAAAAAAAATGGTCTTATTTTTACAAAAAAATGTTACGTTTCAATCATAATTTGATCTACTGGCTTTCTTTTCCTTAATGTTAATCGAGATCTTAAAGAATTGCTAGACCATTACTGACTTCCTGAGCAAATTCATTGACAAGAACTTCTGTGCAGAGAAAAAATGGATAGGTTTATGAAATCTACATTGTTCTTTGTTTTCTTGATTTAGTGGCTCATTTGATGAAAAATAAATATGGAAGTATGTGTAGCAAATTAATGTTACTAACTGTGAAGTCTTTATTTTTATTCTTTGTGAATTAATAATGTCTGTAACAAAGCAGTGGTTGAGTTTCATCATGTATTTTTCCCCTGCAAAAATTGTATTGTAAATTGACATACAAAATACATTTTTTGCTCATTAACCACTTAGCTAGTGATGTATCATTGAACTGAGGAATAGACTTTCCCAAAGCTTCTCTTTTGAGATGCTGGTGAAGTACCTTTTCAGTAGAACCTTTTTAGTGGAATATAGTATTTGGGGGCTGGGGGAGTTACATGTGTATCTAAAAACCCTTGCTCATTTAACGTTGAGCCTTGAGAGCAGTTGAAGTTCTCCCTCCCTAGGTACTAGCAGACAGACAGAAAAACAGTGCCCTCTAATGAATGTGGTGTGTGTATGAAATCAGCTTCCTGTCACAGGGTTGTTTTGTTTGGCCTTTTAAAAACACTTTCCGGGCTTAAAAGTCCAAAATGAAACCTGCCAGCAGTACTGTGGTATTAAAGCGTACATTTACTGCATTGTCCTTTCGTGATTTCAAACTAACCTTTAAAAAACCAAAATTGAACGACTCATTATTCTGAGATTGTCACTGAAAGCTTGCTCGCAGACTATTAATTACAATATATGTGTACTGTGCTCTGCTTCAAAGGCATGGCTCTTCTCAAGGCTTAGTAGGAATGAAAAGAAAAAAGCTATAAAAAGTATCAAGTAAGGACTTGTTATACTTCAAGTCTGTTGCATTTCTTTGAAATACAAAAAAAAATTAGTTTTTATGGTAATCGTATTCTGTGCATACATGTTCATGCATGCACAGTGGCATAGAGGTAACCTATGCACCAGCCATTAGAAGAAAGAGACCATAAATACGGTGTGTCAGTGTTTCTGGGTAAGTCAAGGTAGACAGTTGTGTATGGCAGGAAAATGTGAAATAGTGCAGGAATTCTTTTGAAGGGAAAGGAAACTGATTTTAGTTTAAGCAGTCTAAAAATTAGTTTTTCTTGTGAGTGGTAGGCAACCAAAATGTGATTTTAAAATTAAACACATTGAAAGTCAGGTCTTGAAGAATATCTGTCCTGTGTATGTAGGAAATACTGTATGAAGACTTTAAGTTTGTTAGTCAGGATGAGCAACATTGAGGTTTCTTAGAAATCAGACTTCGAAGTTGTATTTCAAACTGGCTGGCAATAACAAAACCAATGGCTGTGAGTTCTTGAGTTTCTCCTGCAAACTAAGCAGCCTATCTTTTCAATTCTAATACTATCTAATGCTCATTTCAAGATATGTTTGTTTAAGTAGATTAAAATGCACTTTGGAAACATAATATTTACTTTACTAACATTGTACCTCTATCAGTGGTATGTTTAAAATCTCACTGGAGTTATGAGGCTTGTCAAATATCAACTTTGCTTGTATTTTGGGATAAATGGCTTAGCTTTAACAAGCTACTAAATATGCTTGATGCTGAAGTATCCTTATGCAGTTTTAAAACATTTCAATTCTAACACTAATTTAATAAAGCAGAATTACTCTTAATACTATGTTAATGTAATTATGTGCCCATTTTTCTCTTAGATATGTCCAATATGTTTATAGACAAGATTTTACACTTACTTAAGGTGTATTTTCAAGCATGTGTTCTGAAAATTAAGTATTAATACGTTCTTAGTATACCTTCATATTATATTGTTGTCAAATCTTAATACAGTCAGCAGTATTTATGTAACACTGTGTTACCCTGAATATACAACTTCATTATCCATCATATTTTAGGAGCAAGTCAAGATATTGAGACTAGTGAATGTGGATGCTGAAGCCAGTCCAAGGTCAAAATATCATTCCTTAGAAAGAAATAGCAAGTGGAGAGCTATGTTTGGAAGTGTAAGGAGGAGGTGATGCTAGGGTGAAAACATGGGGGTTTTATCTTCGTATGTTCAGTTGTCAGTAAAGCAAAACCCCATGAAGCCTATGGATTTTGGGTTTTCACAGCGTACAGGCTTATGCACTTTGTAAATTGGTTTAAAAAATGACGTGTTTTACCTGTGTAGTTTCAGCAGTCTTTACACTGTAAATATAGTATAAAGCTTTGGTGTAGTTGACGTTGGTCTTACATGAAAATAAGTGTAAGAGATATCTGTATTAAATATGACAGTAGCAGTTGATTTGAATAGCAAGAGAGTAATGATCTTACAGTCTTCAGGAGAAGGTGTTCCATAGGCAGGCAAACCCTCCTGGCTTGCATTGCAGAGCTAAGTTGGTGACAGCAAAAAGAAGGTGAATACATCCAAGTAAAATGTACAAAGACTTGAAGTTATGAGCCATGAAACGTAAATTGTTGAGACAGAGCTGGAGATTAGGGAATAATGATGTTTAGGAATTCTACTGGTAGAGTTTTAGACTGAAAGGCATTGAGAGGTCAGAATGGGAGAGGAAAACTGGAGCTGAGACCTTGAACGTGTTACATATATCGGTAGAGAGCAAATAAGTAATGGAAGTTATTTTGAAAGAAGCAGCAGCGTATGGTTATGTGAAGTAAGAGTAAGGATGGAATAGTTTGAGATGACTTCTGTGCTTTAAGCTTTAACAACCTCATTAGTAGTAACCAGATTAGAAGAGTGGAGAAGACTCTTAAGTAGGAGGTAGGGTAAAAAGTAGGGGTTTGGGCTAAGTGTAACCCAGTCCTCTCAGGGTACACAGTGGACTGGCCAACAGGCTGAGCATCAGGCTTGGATGCTGGGATGCATTTATGTAATAATATGCAAAATTGTTTTTAAAATAGCAGAACTGCGAGGTCTTTGGTCAAGTACTATCATATTTTTCTGAAACAAAGTTTAGCTTGCTGGTTAAATAATACATAAATAATGTGTTTGGTTGTAGTGATTAATTTTTCCATTTCTGTTCATTACAGTCAGAAATTGGTTTTGGAAAAATGGAGACCTATATCAAGTTAGAAAAGCTTGGAGAGGTATGTGTATAGCTTTCTTTTGAAATGATTGCTGCTTTGATGACAATGTCTTGTGTAAAATTTTACATAAATGTTAACTGAAAAATCTCCATATCCCTCAAAATACCCATTGAATTTCTCTTTTCAGTAAGCCAAACATACTCGACCTGTGTAACAATGTCACAACCACACAAATGTTCTGTGCATATATGAAAAAGATCACTAAGCTGGAGAAGAGCAAGACAACATTAGCGAGTGATCTGTGACCTGACGTAGGCTGGATGTGCATGCAGATAGACAAAATTACTCTGTCAGTATTAAAACTAGTTAAGTCTGGTGTCCTCCTGCTCTGAGTGAGGTGGTGGGGAGCATTCATGCTGGACAAGAAGCCAGTGCTTGCAGGGAGCAGACAGAAGCTGTCCGTGTTCTGGCAGAGAAGCCTGCTTGCCTGAGCTGGGCAGCCAGCTGGCTGCTGCCATGTGAAACATGTAATGCTGAGTTTGCCTTTCCTGCTGGGACAGCAGCAGTACGGCTGTATTCTACTTCCACCCAGCCTCTGAGTTCCAGAGAAACGGGAGAATTCAGGAGGGCCCAGCTGTCAGTCCTGTCTGATTTGATTGCGGTTGGCCAATGGGATCAAAAATGAACAAGGAGCACTGGAACGGGACGCACTGAATGTTGCAGAAGGAAGGCAGGGCTGGTCAGCATCTCTGCTGTGAATGTTGCAGCTACTCCTTCATTCGCAACGCTTTCATTTCCAAACACATTCATTTTTTATTTTGCCTCTAGTACTTGTTAGGTGGGTCACTAGACACGACATAACACTGTGCATCTTTGGAGGAGTGTTAATCTACTAGCTATCACATCATAGTTGTGGATATGTGTTATCTCACTTGCTTACAAAGTGCAGTGGACAACACCAGGTATGTACTGTAACCTAGGGCAGTTTCTGTGACTTTGTTGCTTCCTTTTTGCAATTGCTGGGATTAGTTGTACCTACTTGCTGTTTTGTCAGACTTCCTTGTCTTATGTAACGTGCCGTGAGAGTTTTGAATCTCTTACCGTGTAAGCAAGAAAAAAGAGGAGAAAGATAAGCTTCGTAACATTCACTGTTCATTATGTAAACCAAAATGGAACTTTTGACACACACACACGATTCTCATGTAAAATATGTGATGAAGATAAGAAGCTATCAAAGAACTTGTATAAGGTTCAGCTCTGGGGCCCTCAACATCAGAAGGATATTGACTGTTTGGAGCGAGTCCAGAGGAGGCCACGAAGATGCTCCAAGGGCTGGAGCACCTCTGCTATGGGGACAGGCTGAGAGAGTTGGGTTGTTCAGCCTGGAGAAGAGAAGGCTCCGGGGAGACCTTATAGCACCTGCCAGTACCTGAAGGGTCCCACAAGGAAGCTGGGGGGGGGACTTCTTACAGGGTCCTGTAGTGACAGGACAAGGGGTAATGGGTTTAAACTGAAAGAGGGGAAGTTAAATTGGATATCAGGAAGAAATTCATGGAGAGGGTGGTGAGGCACTGGGACAGGTTGCCCAGAGAAGCTGTGGCTGCCCCATCCCTGGCAGTGTTCAAGGCCAGGCTGGATGAGGCTTGGAGCAACCTGGTCTAGTGGAGGGTGTCCCTGCCCATGGCAGGGGGGTTGAAGCTGGATGGTCTTTAAGGTCCCTTCCAACCCAAACCATTCTATGATGATTCTATGATACGTTTTCATAAAAGTAATGGAAGAGTACGTCTGCAGCCTTTGGCAACGTAACTGCAGCGTAGTGTAGAGATACCTGAGCTAGTTTTAATCAAATCGAGACTTTCAAGAGCATAAACGATCCCAGCATTGGACCTAATGAAATTAATGCTACCTGATCTGACTTCTTTGGTAGCCATAGGACGGATAGCTTTCCACGTAATTTTCAGAGCCATTAAGCGTATGCATCCCTTGTGTCTTCTGTGTGTTCAGACGTGCCCACAACATATTTTTGTAGTTTTACATATATCAAAAAAAGACAATGTAAAAACTATTCATATCCAAAATGAAAATTATTAGAACCTCTGACAAAAGTTTACATTCTCTTCTTTAACTGATCTTTCAATGAAGAAACAACTTGTAATGAAACTTGTAAAAGTTGTCCTTTTTCCATTCTATAGGGTACTTATGCAACAGTTTATAAGGGGAGAAGTAAATTGACAGAGAACCTGGTAGCTCTGAAAGAAATCCGACTGGAACATGAAGAGGGAGCACCATGCACAGCCATAAGAGAAGGTGATCACGTTTTATTTTTTACTTAGAATTTCAGATGCCTCTGGATTTCTTTTTGACCCAAGTACTGTTGGAAATACTTTGGCTACATGGGACATTAATGAATTTGTTACTAGTTTCGATGAGGAAAATTTTAGTCTAGACATATTAAGAGTTAGTGTTTCGAATATATTCACTTTAAGGGGAGTGGTTGTGTTCTCAGATGCTATGCTATAAATAGGTGATTTTGTACTGAATTAGACTATTATTGGTGAGTAATTTTCAGGGATTCAGAATACATTTTACCAAATGACTATTTCTTTTTTAAAAAATAAACAGCTTATATGTATGAACTTGCTAGAAATGCATTTACTGCTCCTGTGTTTTGCATTTATTTATTTTATACGTACAATTCTCTTTTGCAGTGTCATTATTAAAAGATCTGAAACATGCAAATATTGTTACATTACATGATATTGTGCACACAGACAAGTCTTTGACTCTTGTTTTCGAGTATCTGGTAAGTGCTTAAACAGCTAGCAACCTTTACATTCAATTTATTGTTTTTAAGTAACACAGACATCACGAAATTCTGTACTCTCTTTAAAAATGCTGGGACTGTTAAGTTTTCTACTGCATCTAGAATCATTCAGCTGAAAAGGAGAAAAGTGTATTCAGTTCTTAAATTGCTGTAAATTAGAAACTAGTGTTGTGATCATTTCCGAGTTTCATTAATAGCAGTTAGGGGTGATCTACCTGAGCAAACTGTCTACTTGTACCTAAATCTTTAACTGTAAAATAGGTTAATCACACTGTGATTCAGAGGCTATTTTTCTGGTATGATGCAACTCTTGCAAGCTAGCTAAGGAAAAAAGTATACTTCGAAGTAAACAACACATTCCATCTTGTAACAATCTTTTCAAGCAAGTGTCCACAATTACCTGTATCATCTGCTTGCCTCTTGCACTGTAGGCTTTTCACTTTCTCACTGAAGCTTTGTCTAATGATCTTTTCGGATAGTATGCTGGAATATGTAAGTGTAGTAAGAAGGATGAGGAAAAACTATTTCCAATGTAACTGAGGAACATAGGAATTTCATAAAATACTGTGCCACGCACAAGATGAAGGAGACAGCAATAACAAATAATGTTGCCTGAGATGATGCAGCTTACTGGAAAACTTTTGTATTTATATCCTGGAAAGCCAGATTTGTCTGCATGTTCAGGCTTTGGGGTTTTCTGTCATTGACCAACTTTTGCAGAAAACTGAGTTTTCTGATGCATTATTTCAGTTCTAACAATAAATAATATTCATGTAATCTGTTGCCCACCATTTTAACAAATGATGATGGTGTTCTGACAGGACAAGGATCTGAAGCAGTACATGGATGACTGTGGTAACATCATGAGTATGCACAATGTAAAGGTGAGTGTTTTCAGTGACAGAGACCATCTTCCAGTTTTCTCTCTTCTAATAAGGTATAGGGCTTTTAAAAAATATTAAAATTAAAGAAATTCAACTTCCTTCTTGGACTTTGGGCCTGACTTAACTACATTTGGCATCAGATGGAGTCTTTTTGGTTTTGATGATTTTTAAGTGTTTAAAGCATTGAAAACAGGAGATGATATAACTTTATATGCTTTCATTTTCTTTGAAGTTAGATATTTAAAATTAAAAACTTCCTAAAAAGTAATACATTCATAATTCTTTTGACCTTCCATTATTTTATACTCCTTTATTAAGTCTGTAGTTTGGTATACTGAGGAAAACGTAGCCTCAATCATGAATGTGGTTTTGCATGCCACTGCCTATGACACAAGTAAGAAATTAATAATACATATTACTTAAGAATGAGCGATGTTCATATTTCCATTAGTAATAAAATGGAAATTATTTTCTTTAAGGCTTAATTGTCTGTTTCTTTTAACTATGTCTGTGGCCAGGTCAGGTGACTCAGTTTCCAACCTGGCCTGCTGAAACAAACTTGGATTCAAGTCTTACCTCCCTCGTAACAAATGGTTTTTGATACGGAAAACTGGAATACCAGCTTATGTTCTTCAGTACTCAGGGCTTTATAAACAGGATTCCAGACAGAGGACAATACTGTGTTGAAACGAGTAAAGTTGTTCGAGGAGGAGGCTGGGTTGCCGGTATCACCCTGCTGTATTGCAGGCTTATAGAGTCACACTTGGCACAAATGTGGTTGACAACACAATGTACTGAATCCTGTGAAGTGATGGGGTTTGTGTGCATTCCAGCAGAGTTGTCATCCCTGGTTTTGGCTTAGTTGCATGTTGAAAAATCTGTTCTTAGTTGAATTGTGTATGGGATTTGGTCTGGGTGTTGGTTACTATTTGGGTAGCTTTTTCTTTTATTCTGTTGTCACATTGCAGTTAAGTACCTTTTGGAAAGACATCTGCCCTTAACCTGCTCTTTTGCTTCCTTTGAGAGTCTGCAAAGGAAAATTGCTTAATTTGTGTCTGCTTCAGAGACAACAAAAAACATAATTACGCTTGTGTTTTTAATTAACTACAATAAGGAGCGCTTTAACCTTAAAAAAATAAATCAGGAAAAGCTGTAAGTGGGAAGCTGACTCCTGTAATAAGTGCAGTTAGAGAACAAGCAGAATCTGCTTGTGGTAATCCGGGCTAAGCAGAGGAACTGTTTTTCCTTGTTTGCCTATTGTTTAAGCTGTTCCCTAAGAGCAGATTTATATGGTCAGTAGCTTTGGCACTGGGAAACCAGAACAGCTGCTTAACTGTAGTAGCTGTAGGTGCTTACCTCACAATAACTGTGGGGGATTGGGTCATTAATAACATTTGAGAGACCTCACTGTCATCATTCCCCTCACATTCCTCAGCTAATTTCAGGCGTTTGAGTTTTAACAGAATGAAAATGTGTATTACAAAGATGTGTGTGATCTCTGCAGGTATTACTGTTTCAAACAAAATTTTGAGCTAATACGTGTTGTCTACATTTCCACATGCCAACTGTGGTGAAGATCCACTATTTCTGTAGAATAACCTGCTTTGCCTACTTGACTAATCCTTGCAGTCCTGGTGCACGCTGGAGATGGCTATGGATTTCCACAGTAGTCCTGTTAATATTATTTGGGACTGACTACCCCTGCAGCAGTATGGACATGAGTAGATTGAACAAAATTTGTTGCTTCTCATTCTGCTCTTTGAAAAGGAAAGAAAGGAAGAAAAGATCAATGCCAATTCCTTTTCGGTTTTTAGAACAGATAAATCCCACATAAGCAGACTGAGAACAGATGGATGTAAACTACACCTGCTGTGTATTTGTCCAGTTTAGGAAAAAGAATTTGGTGGTGTCACCTGGTACAAAAATAAACTGATGTGTTAGAAAATGGTCATATAAAAACATTCTAATGCTTGTGCTCACAAGTCCTATTCCATGCTGAATTTGTCACATTTGTAAACATTGCTTTCTGTAATGTTCTTTTTTCATTGTACATTTGATCACCTATACTGGCTGAGGGCTGTTATGTGGTAAATGCCAGAGGGCCAGTGTATAAAGTCAGACCCTTTATACATACAGAAAATGCAAAGTAGTAGTCCTTAATGCAGTGATACGGTAAACTTGCTGGCTGCCCTCTGCTAAACCTTTCTTCATCCCTTACTACTTCTGTGTCTATATCCGTGCAGCATTAATATGCATGACTGAAGTTGCTTGCTTGGCTTGCTGTTCCAAAGGACTAAAATAAACCTGTGTGTGTCAAGGTGAGGGGATGAATATAAATGCCAGAGGCAGTTGGGCTGTTTTAGTAATCCTCATTTCCCCACTTCTCCATGTTTCATGAGCTTGTGAACCCAAGTGTATTTTTTCCAATAGCATGCCAAAACGTTCTTTACATGGTTTAGCACAATTGGATAGAAAGGATGCAGAGCTGCATTTTCAGAAGGGCTTCTGTGGCAGAAAGGAACTTGAGTATAGTCAGAGACAGTTACCTTTAAGGACATTAGTGTGGGGAAGAGCACTGGTAAATGCTTACTTAAAAATAAACAGCCCTGTGGTTCCCTTCAGTTAAGCAGAAGAAATTGCTCTTAAAATCTTTGTTGTGAAGTATCCTGTTAAAGCAGTGCATGAGCATAAAGGGATTTGAAATCTGTAAACGATAATGGTGTTCAGAATGTGTTCATATGGAAAAGTAACTTATTTTTGAGAAGTATTTTTGTCCTGTTTACAGTAGTGTTTTAGTCGTGTAATCTTTACATTAACATTTTTAGTCTAATTTATATAAATGTTCTCTTCTTGCAGCTATTTTTATACCAGATTCTTCGTGGTTTGGCATACTGTCATAGGAGAAAGGTATTACATCGAGATCTGAAGCCGCAAAACCTACTAATTAATGAGAAAGGAGAATTGAAGCTTGCAGACTTTGGTATGGCTTGAAATTATTCTGTACCAAATATTTTCTTCACTCAGCATGAGAGAGAGAGAGAGGCATCTTTCCTCATAAAGGAAAGATGAGATCATTTGGTCTGTTGTGAATTTGTGCGTTCTCAGGTGGAAAACGAAAGTCAGCATTTTACAGGATATTAGTAATCAAAGTGCTAGCTGCATAGGTAGTACTGTCGCTTGACTTGTGGTTTGAAAGTCATCTTACAGCTCCCTTTGAAACAGAGACTTAGTCAGATCCTTAAGGTGGAGCTCAAGCTGCTTTTCCTAACACTCCTTGGCCCCTCAAAAGCAGAGTAACCGTGACAGGAGAGGGAAGGGGTCTGTCCACATGCTAAATTGTCAGGTGTTACTCCCTCACTGATACACCAGGTTCCTTTGAGATTTCTTATAGTGGGGCATTCAGAGTTTCCTGTTGTCTTCTGTGTCAGGAAGGTCCTTTGAAAGTCGTGCTACCGTGGGTTTTTCCCCTTGTGCGTGAATGAAAGTTGTTCAGAAGATTGCATCTAACATGATAGACCGAAGTTTTATTGAAGATTACTGACAAACTGGCAATGTTTGGGTGGAAAACCCCTGCTGATCCAACACTGAGTTGGTCTGTTCCCACGACTTCATTATTCATTTGTTGGCTTCTGCCTCTTGCAATGTAATTCTCAAATGGAATTAGTGCAGCAGCGTTTTCACAGGGGGGAGGTGTCCTACTGATCTAGTGCCTTGTTGTTTTAATGAAATTTAGAGGATTACTTCAGGTTTTGAACTGTTTACCTGCCTCTGTGCTTAAAAATGCTGATCATGAGATTGGTGTAAATACCAAGAGGCAAATCACAGGTTGTAGAAATGTATTTATTAGGGCTTTTTAAGGAATGTAATTGGGAAACTCTTTAGCAAGTATAATAAGGTTGATTTAGCTCTTAAAAATTCTCTGTCAGTTCTGTGCAAAACCAAAGATTTCTGCAAGCGGTGCATGACTCTGTCTTTCCCTTTTTACCAAGGATTGGCTAGAGCAAAGTCCGTTCCTACAAAGACCTATTCCAATGAAGTTGTCACGTTATGGTACAGGCCACCTGATGTTCTCCTTGGGTCTTCAGAGTATTCAACTCAAATTGACATGTGGTTTGTATAGCTTTGCCTAATTTAAATTTTCCTTCTCAGGGAAGTTAAAAAAAAATGTCAGCTCTTTATTATTATGTAGTAGCATTCGAATACAAATCCTTTGAATTTTTGAAGGCTGCAGCTGAGTGAGATTTTTAGAAAAAGGATTGGCAGACAGGGAGGATGCTATTATTCCTCTCTGAAAATGCAGAGTACCTTTTTATTGGTTAGGCATTAGGCTCACAGTGTTAGGGAAAAAAACCAAACATGTTCTCCTAATGACATGATAATGTGGTATTTTACTGTGAACTTCAATGCAATTGATAAACTTGACATCTGAAGGAAGAGGATATAATGTAGCTATGACATAGGTTTTGTTTAGTCTTTGACAATTTTTTTCTTGCTACATATTTTTCAAAACAATATTTTTAATAGTCTGTGACTAACAATCAATGTAATAATTTGGTTTAATTGAAGAGAAATCACAGAAATCTCTAAGAGCTGAAAGCTTAAATTATTGGATTGTTTCTGATTAATCTTTTTCTCTCTTTTAATAAAGGGGCGTTGGATGCATATTCTTTGAAATGGCATCAGGAAGGCCTCTTTTTCCTGGGTCGACTGTTGAAGATGAACTGCACTTAATTTTCAGACTTCTGGGTAAATGGATACTTTTAGAAGTAATGTTAACACTATAGATTTGTTCTTTTTCCACTAGAACTGTGGATGTTTATATCTGTAAACAATGATAATTTACATGGCGTTGTAATTCAGGTGAATGAGTGTACTCTTGATCAAAAATGATTGAGCTGAGTGCACAGCTGAGTTTGTACAACATAGATTCATTGGCTGGTTTTCCTTCTTTCTTGTTTAAATTACAGGATTAAAGGCCTATTTATGTCAAAGTTGTTTCTTGACATTTTTTTTAAGTTGAATTTGTTGCTTTTTTTAAATGCAGGGACGCCTTGTCAAGAAACATGGCCAGGCATTTCATCCAGTGATGAATTTAGAAACTACAACTTTCCTAAGTATAAACCACAACCCCTCATCAACCATGCACCAAGGTACTTTGTGTTTTATTAATAGAAAATACACATCCTTGTGGCTTTGCACATTTGTAAATGTGAACATGTTTCCAAGTACGGTCTGCTACTGAGTGGTGGAAAACGGCACATCCGTTGTGTTATTGTGGGTAGATAATAATGCAAAGCATAAGCCTGGTGCTGAGAGATTGCGTTGTCTGATATTGTTCAAGGTACCACAGCTCCGTTATCACCTATAGAACTAAGCCTGCAATTAACAATGCTTGCATAGTAGGAGTATTCACACAGCACTTCCCAAATAACCCAAGTTCTCTGTTGTTGTGTAATAAGCCCTTTGTTAAAATGACACAGTTTTCTTGAGCTGTCTCTTGAAATCGTTCTGAAACCATTATGAGGAATTTGAAGGGCCGGTGCAGTTGTTAGAAATAAACTTTATCCCAGAGACTGCCACATTTCTTTGTCGACTCTGAAGAAAAAGATTCAACATTGTGTACTAGTTAATGAGTACTGTCAGGATTAAAAAAAAGGTCAAAACAAAACCTCCAAACTTTTTTGCTAAAATAAATGATCCAGGTGTACCTAGTAAATCACATTCCAAAGGTCAGGATTTGTCTGTCCCTGTTGTTTTTTCAAATAGTCTTGTTCTGAGGTATTGGTACTTGTTTGTACACACATTAACATGCCAGACAGTTATTTAGGTGAAAGCATTTCCATATTTAATTTTCAGGTTTGGTATCATTTAATGAAGTCAGTTCCTCTGCAGTTTTGCTTTTGTAAATATAGGTCAATAACTGTTTTAATTTTTAAAAATGTTTTTATTTTTAGGCTAGACACGGAAGGAATTGAATTGATAGCGAAGTTCCTCCAAGTAAGATGTGTTTTGTGTCTTTACTTCATAAAAGTGCAAGTTCAGAGTTTGAATATATTATTTACAAAATGGATTAGAAGCTACAGTATCTGCTAGATCTTATCTCAGAGTGGAATGTGCAGCTGAGTCTGTAGAGGATGACAGATTTGGGAACACTGACAGTTTCGGGAAGCCTGTGTACTGTTAGAATTTAAAACCTGATGTTTATTTTTTTTATTTTTACCAGAAGTGATTTCTTCTATTACTACTTCTTCTAGAAATAGAACTGATTGTTTTGTTAGCAATTCCCAGAAAAAAAAAACCCTGTTGTGAAATAAGGTATTAAACCAGAACTTTTAAATACAAATCCTATATTTCTGTTATGATGAACTTAGCTTACAACTAGAGGAGCAGTTACTAAGGTGTAATATTACGCTTTGATCTTGCAAACTGTATTCAAAAGGTGAAGTGGTGTTTCGGTTTAATCTTTTAATCTGTATTAAAAATGAGCCAGAAGCAAGAAGAGGGGGAGGCAAGATGTAAGGCCAAGTTTTTGAGGAGGTGCAGAAGCACTGTGACTTCACGGTGTTGAACATTCTTAGTACATAAGGTGGAGTGCAATTACTCTGCTTTGCAGCCTGGGATTTAAATTCTGCATCAAGTGTTCATCTCTTTAGACATAGTGTCAGAACCATACGTGCAGTCCTTGTTTGGACTTTGCTCTTACTTGTGTACAGCTTTTTAAATGTCTGCATCTTTGTCCAAATGTCCACAAATGCCGAGCAGCAGACATTGGACTGAAAATCATGTTGTCTGAAGTTCCATTTTAGGCAAAACGTGGCAACACAGTCCATCGAATTAGAAAACTTTTGTGACCTCATGTAATAGCATTTCATTGCAACTTAATATTAGAATATAATACAGATAGAAGTCTGTCATCTAATCATTGTTATATCTATAAATAAAGATTAAGTGTATTTTTGACTTGCATCCTGTTCCAGCAGTTATTTTGACTGCTTTAGCAATCTTGTTATATGTTGCTAATACTGATTTAGATAACATATGTTAGCTTTTCATGTGTGAAATAAAAGTAATGAAAACAAATTTGGCCTAGTGAGTTAGCAGGAAATATTGAGCAAGTAGAATTCTTTCTCCCTTTAATGGAATAACTTGATGCAAAGAGGTTTTATTTAATGAAAACCATCATGCTTGTGTCCTTTTATGTCAATAGTATGAATCGAAGAAGAGAATTTCAGCAGAGGAAGCCATGAAACATGCATACTTCAGAAGTCTTGGAACAAGAATACACACTTTGCCTGAAAGTAAGAGGGGTAGCGAAGTAGCAGAGCATTGTTAAGATAGCACATTAAAGCTAAGTGCATTGCTTAAGGAAAAACTCTCAAGTCTACTCTTAAACAAGTCTGGAATATATTGACTTAAATATTTGGGAATAGGAAACTTTTTTTTTTTTTTTTTTTTTTTTAGCTAAAACGTCTAATTATGAATAGAACTTTGTTCAGTGAAGCATAGTTATGTTTGGAATGAATTAATTCCTTTGTTACATTTCAGGTGTTTCAATATTCAGTCTAAAAGAGATTCAGTTGCAAAAAGACCCTGGCTTTCGAAATTCCACTTACCCAGAGACAGGTATGGCAAGAGTAATATTTTCTCCTATCTGCAAACAGAATGCTGTGCCAGAGACACGCGGAACTGAAAAATACTGTGTTAAATTGGTCTGTGGGAATGTACTCAAAGACACCTCAAGAAGGATTTGCTCAGATTCCCACAGAGATAAATAAGCTAAATGCACGGCAGGTGGTGAGTTTTACTTGGGATGGGCAGAGGGACTGTTGATATGAGAATGTCTTGGAGTTTCAGATCCTTACAGTGTGGGTGGCAAAGTAAAAAAAGAAAAGGAAGTGCAGGAAGTGCAGTTAAAAGAAAGATCCTGACATTGGTGTTGTCTCGAACTAGAAAGGCAGGAGGTGTAGATGGTACCTGACTGTGTTGTAGGAATGCTGCACTTTCTCACCGAGGTCCGTGTTGTGTTGCAGGACATGGGAAGAACAGAAGGCAGAGCATGCTTTTTTAAAGCAGGCGATGCAGAGTCAAGCCCAAGCCTATCCTATCAGTCCAGGACTCGGATCTGAAGGCACTGCTCTCTGTTGGTGGACTTGGAATCGCAGTTTGTCTACACTGTCCTCTTCACAGTGGAGTCTTTTTATTTCCAACCTGCAGATTATGTTTTTATATTTGTTGTCACAGTGTGACAATTTTTTGTACAGTTGGTTTTAAGGTCTCCTCTGCCACTAGAGCCAGTAGGTTACAGCTGTTGATGTAACTGTAGCTGCAATTTTTGTGCAGGACTGAGAAACACAGTGCATTATTTATTGCGGAATCATTGCTGCTAAATAACTACTGTCTGTATAGTTAACACAACAGTTCCATGCCTGAAGAAGTTGCAATGGCTTTATAATATGTGAATGCATCTGTTTCTCTTCAGAAAATGTTCTACTGCTGCGGGGTTATTTTGTATTTCTTAAACTGCAGTGTTTCCTGGAATGTAAACATAGCTTTGCTTGGCTATAGGTGAACCATCTTTAATGCTCTAAGTTCTTGGCACTTAATTCCTTATTTAACATTGGAAGTATGTGTTGAAGTAGTTGAAAATTTATAATGCATATTATGTTTTTGAGAAGCACATGGTGTGACAGTTGATTCAAACAAGTGAACAGTAACTGTTATTTGCTCTCAGATCCTCTGGTAGTTATTGATAAATTAGAGCATGGAGACTGGATGATAAATTTCGTCAGGCTTACTCCAGCATAGCGTATTTGCACATTGTTGTGCATATGGGGCCTGCAGAAGCAACGACTTTTTTTACCTTGTTTTTAACTTGGAAATACAAACAGTAAAAAGACGATTCATATACGTTGGACCCTGGCTTACTTTTGAAGTTTAGAGTCGTTTCATTACAGAGGAACAGGACAACTAATTACAAGAACGTGGGAATAATGTCACGCTTTTCCTACCTTGTTGCTTTCCCATCTGCTCATTATTCACTTGAAATCAACTGGAAGGTTGCAAGTTTGTACTTGATAAGAACTCACTAGACTACAGAGCTTTTACAAGGGGAACTTAGAGAGTTTTTCAGATCTTAGATGTTATCTGTTTACCAGAGCTAGTAAACATGTTACTACTATGCTTATGCATCTCAGTGAGTATCATAAGTACACCCTTGGTGATGGTTACAGTATTTTTAAGCATTTGTGTTCACCTTTATGAACCTATTTGTTTAGTGCATCTTAAAGAGACTGTAAATCTTTATTGGTATATTTTGAAATGGTCATGTAAATCTTTGGCTGGTATATCATGAAAATAGTCATAGGTAACTTAATTTTTCCTGACATTCACTGTAAAACATTCAGGGGTCCTACCATTTCTGTTCAGGAAATCTTGTAGTTTATTGTTATTTAACAGTATTAAGTGAATTTTTGTATATTTCATTTTAACTTTATTTGTGAATAGTGATTGTGGCATGTTTGGGGGTGTTTTATTAATATTTCATTGATACTGGTAAATTTGAATTGGGATTTTTTTTTTTATTATTTTCCGGAAGAGAAAAATTCATGTGTAATGGTGACTATTGGACCACTACTGCTTTTCAGCATTTGTAAACCGGTTTTACGTTAAATCTTGTAGACCTAACAAACTGCTGTTATTTCTAACTGACCGACCTGTATTAATATTGTACTTTTGAAAGTATAAATATTATGTGGAATTCTTTGGTTTTGTTCTGAAATTTATAATAACAAAGGCCCTGTGTTGTTAAAAATACAGACTGAGTGAACGTGCGGTTTCTGGGGCATTGTTGGAAGCGTTTAGCTAGGTCTGTGTGTCGTGAGAGTCATCTCTTTTAACTTTGGCCGCTTATCGATTGATGCAGAAGTAGTGGCAGTGAAAAGGAACGCGACTCGTCCGTGACCGAGGCCGTTCGGGATCTTAGCGTACACGTGGTCCGTAGTCTGACTGTTAGCGAGCAAGGCCTGCATGTCACAGGGTGTCACAAGTCTTGCCTGGGTCGAGGAGCGTAGTCCACGTTTCGGATACACACGTGGGTCTCCCACCGGTACCAGCGGGAGCGTTACGTGTGTGTCAGAGGCACATTTGGCACTGATGGAAAACCTTTGTCCTGAAATAGTTGTTATATTTTTTTATAGTTGCTATGGATCTGATCTAGATTTTATACTGATGAACTTTGTAGGAAATACGGTGTAGACGTGATGGTGTCGAAGCAAGAAGTATCGGAAAAACATCTCTTTTTACAGAAGTAGTGAAGAGATAGAGTAAGTGTTCGCTGTGGGTAAATGTGGGATTTAGCGTTTCTCAAACAGTCATTTAATAGGTCATAAAAGAACAAGTAATAATGTGACACTAATGAGTAAAGGACTTAAAGGTTTAACTGGTAAAATGAAGTGCATTAACAAATTTAGAAAGGGATCGGCTGCAGCTAACAAAAGGAGGTTTCCATTTTAAGTAAGAATTCAGCTGGTTTTGTTACAGAAGAAAAGTTCTTCCATAAATTAAAGCACTCTGCTTATAGGGAGATTTTTCTAAGGGCCTGCAAGTGAATCGGTTTGCTTCATTAGGAGGTAGGTTTAAAGAATGTATTCCTTAAGAAAATTGGTATCCGTGGTCAAGGCTGTTTCTGGTTTGGTTCTTTTTTTAATTGTCTATAATCGCATTTCCTGCACCAGCAGAGACAGCTCTGTGGCAGCTGGCTGTTAGGGCAGTAGTCAGTGAGTCCGGGGTCGCTGGGCATGTCTCTGACGTCCTTTTCTTTTCGTGCAGCTCAGTGTTCTGCCTCCTGTCTGACAGTGTCAGGCGCCATGGGCTTGGTTTCTCTGTCCCCAGGAACTGTAGGGACGGTTGGCTTTTTCGGGAGACGACCTCAGCCATGCCAGAAACCAAGCAGAGAGTCGCTAAAAGCAGATGACTTTCAAGATTCAGTGTGACAACCTGTGCTTGATGAGCGATCCGTTAGTGAGGAGCGGCCTGCAGGTTGTTGCGGATGAAGTAATTCTGAGAAGATAGCCGGCGTATTCCGTCTACCCGGGGGTAGGAATGCCAAGGTGTGTGTATAGGTGGTGTAGGAGTACGGTGGGCTTGGAGACCGGGAAGAGGCAGGTGTTGATGAGGTTGCGTGCACATGCGGGTGAAGGCTGGAGGGGCGAGAGGGCCGGTGGAGGCTGGGGATGGACAGGACGGGGCGGGAGACTGAGGGGCAAACCAGCTGCTCAGCAATGCTCTAGTGGTGCATCTCAACACAGCTGTGTTCTTTTTGTGCTGCTTTACCACAGCATGAAGTAGCCAGAGTGTATCCCTGAATTGGGCAATAAAAGTTAAAATAAACAATTATTAAAGAATCAACATACTTTGTACTGGCAAGTCATTTGAAAAACAGCAAGGTAGTGTTCTTTGGGCCGCTTGCTTGTGTTTGCATGCGAGTTCTTCCCTGTAATAAAGGTACATTGTTTCTGTTTTGCAGTGTTAAGGTGGAATTAAGGTTAAGAATACATTCAGTTATTGATGACAAAATATACGGAAGGTATTTTGTAAATATCCACAAACTAAGCATTATAAACCTAGGAAATACCTGGAATTAAGGTCAGATTTGAAAGAAATCCAAACCGATTAGGGTATGGAAATGCACAGCTATAGCACATAGTGACACTGAAGGAAAATTAGCATGACTGTGACAACATGCGGGCACAGGCGTGATTGTTCGTCTGGTCACTGACAGGCAGAGTTGAAATAATTCCTGCACCTTGTTAGCACGTTTCAGTACCCTTTTTTCCACTAGTGAAGTTTGGCTTTGAAACAAATGCAGCATTTCTATGAAACTTCTTAATTTAGGGGATGAACCTGAATGTTTATTCCAGTTTGTTTTTGGGGTTTTTATTTTTCAGAGACTGGGCTGTTTGAGATGTAATGCTACTGCCTGGCCTGTATGTGGGTCAGCAACATCCGTGTCTCTCGCCAACATCCACCTCAAACCAGTTTAAGAGATTGACAAGGTAACAAGTATGGATTATAAAACATAAAGGAAGCACTGTACAGTGTTTAGCTAATTGGTACATTGCAAGGTAAGCTCTGGCTGGGCAGGTGGGATGATTTTGAAAAGCCAGGTAGATGCATGGGCTCTGTAATTCGTACCATCTGGCCTTTTCATCTCGGGGGGTTCAGTTGCACAGAACCCACACTCTTGTTCTAGGCCGCAGTCGACATTTGTGTTGTCAGAACGGGGATTAGAATTTAGCTATTCTAGATTTTGATTTATTTAATCTTTTGTGTGTGATTTCCACTGGGCTGTACTGTGCTTCACTTGTTCAGTGAAAGGAAAAGATTGATGCCAGCGAAAAACGTGTATGTTACAATTTTCCATTATTTCACGTCTTCTAAAATCCCTTAACTCATTTATGTTCTGTAATTTTTGAGCCAGCTTACACTGTGAGTGCGCACACATGCACGTACTTACTGTGGTAAATAACTGCTTTGTTTATTGTCCGGGCTGCATCCTCCAGAATCAGTGACGAAGCAGGCCTGCCTGAGCCGACTGCTTTTATGGTCCTAATGACACACGAGTCTCGTTCAGCTCAGATGCCCTACCTTGAAACACATTCTTCCCCAGACAGCCATGAAGTTCCCTCATTTCTTGCAGCGGGATCTTCTTGCCGATGGAATTGCCATCGCTGTGGATTGTACATGGGGGCGAATGCTCTTCCCTCCCCAGCATGTTTCACGGAGCACCTCCCTCTAGGCCCCGTATGGCAGCATCAGCGCTGCCTGCTCCTTCTCTTCCACACCCCTCTTCCACGTCCTTTTCCTTAATTTGCAGGAAGAGGCAGCTGGCCTGAAGCTATGTTAAGAATAATTAAGGTTACATTTATCTGTTCACGCTTCTTGCAGGGTGAACATGAACTGATGGGAATCTTTTAAGAAAAAAACTCAACATGTCCTCGAGTCTTCTTTTCTAGGATGCTTTTCTACAAATCTCCCCCTTCCCAAGGCAGGCCATGATGCTGATTGCTCTAGAGTCCTTGCCTGAGGTTCAGTCTCCTTTTATCATTTAAATAAATTTATACTCCTCCTCATTAATGCTGTCAATCTCTCTGCCCTCAAGAAATAGGCTTGTACTCCATCCGTGTAGGCAGAGCACTCGCATATTAATTGGTCAGAACAGTTACTGTTTGAGGCTAAAAGGGTTTTCACGAGTTGTAGTTTTCTGCCAACTTTGTAGAGGTGTGCTTAAATCTGACTGAACATTTGTTCGTCCGACAGGATGGAGAGTCTCAAGGTCAGAAGGGAACAGCGATGCCCTGGCGTAAAAGGCTCCCTGCACTTAACTGTGCCTTTTCCAAATCCATTTGGTGGCTGTGGTGGCACCTGGAGGTGCTTCCTGTAGGCACAAGATCACACAGCCTCTTATTGTCGAGACTGGTTCTGTTAAATGCTGTAGTCTGTGTTTAAGGACTGTCTCCCCTTTAAATAGTCACCTTGTTGACAGTTTGTTCCTCCTTCGGTAGGCATTTCCACCTTGGCAGGTGCCCATCTGAGGAGACTAGTTTCATTCAGACAAAACAGATTGTTCTGTGTTGACGTAACGGACGCGTGTCAGCTCTTTCTGTAGTTGGTTGTCACCCATCACTGTTTTTCCCACCCTGAAAGTTTTCTTCAGAAGCGAAGCCACGTACCTACCACTGCCAGGGCAGATGTGTGCCATCCCTTGGCAAAGCTGCCCACTAGCTGTGGCCCTGCTAGTGGATGCTTGCTGTTCTGGAAAAACCCCAAAAAACAACGTAAAGGTGAGCCAAAAACAGCCTGATCCTGCACCCAGCCTAGATGATAAGGAAAACTCAGCTCTGTATGTTGCTGAAGTATGAACGAAGTGTAAATCTATCAAAAAAAATCCCTCAGGTGTGATCAAACTGCGGTTGCTACCAAGAATACTGAAGAGTAACTCCTCCAGTTTTGTTTCCCCGGAGTGTTGGCTTGGAGCTCTGCACGCCACACACATCGACGCTTTCACAGCATTTATTTCGCCAACGTTTATTTGAAGTTTCTCTGCAGTTCAAAAGATACCTGTTAATAAAATTGAGTAGAAAATTGCCAGTAGAATATTTTCTTGGAAGCACAAGGCGTAAGAATTTAGCAGTTTAGGTAAGTGCTTGCAAGGCTGGAGTTCATTTGTGTATTTCATTTTGTCTCCAGTAGGAAGAATTTTTGTTCCACATAACTGACCAGTTTGGAAGGCAGATTTGAGGTTGACAACCTGGGGTTTTTCGATTTAGATGATTGAAAAATCAACCTGCAAAAGCAGATGTGTTTTGATTGCTGGGTTTATTCTCTGAAAGATGAGAAGACAGCTTTGCTTTCCAGTTTCTTGGTTGCTTCCCTTAAGTTTTATTGGATTCTCTTGAATCCTGTATAGTACTCTGTTGAAACAGACTACTTTTATTTATTCCTCCGAGCATTGCTATTTTCTGCTGTCTTCAAAGGAAAACAAAGTCACTCTGGAGGGGGTGGGTATGTGTGCTTGAGGGGTTGTTGAGCCTTTTGAAAATTTAAAAAAATGGGCCTTAGTAAAACCTTGGAAGAAACAAAATCATGAGAATCTGGATGCTTTTGCTTTCATGAATCATCGCACGCTCCCTCCTCTCATGTTCATCTGGTGGTTCGCAGTGTGGCGTTCGATACTTCTGCTCAAGTCAAAGACCAAGTTTTCTTTACCTATCTTTACATTTTGAACTCGTAGTGACACCACTTTGTGCCTTGTGCTCTCCCATTGGCTCTACTGGCACGTACAAGGCAAGACTTTGGGCTTATTTAAAAATGGGACAAGAGTTGGCTCCAGTGAGAAGAATTGCCTCTCTGAGCTTAGTTACTGAAAAATATTCCGTGTACCGGAGAGAAATCCACTGAAAGAAATGTGTGATCTGCGAGCCCTTGTGACTCCACCAGCCTAGTCAGTCCCATGAGGTACCGCCCACCTTTTCTTCCAGTCTCTCATGATTTCACTTTATGTCACTTCCCTTCACTCATGAATTTTGTATAGGTTCATCTTCGGGTTTTGACCCGACATACTGGTACCTCTTGGAGCTCTTAAAACACTGATCGAGTGAGTGGCTTCCCGTGCGTTTCATCCTTTTCCCCATTTATCAGCACTGGTACTTCATACGGGTACGGCGGGTTTTTATCCCGTTAATCGTTGCGAGTGAAACTGAGGAGTCATTTTTGGTTGTGCAACCCGTGAGCCTGAGGAAAATTCCTGCTGTCTTTTGTCAGACTACCTCTGCCCCAAAAAAGGCTTTTCAACATCAGCACTGCATTAATAAAATGTTTATTTAGCACCTTTCGGGTTGAAGGATCCAAAAGCACTTTACAATGAACTACACACATCATCACTGAAAGTCATCCAAACAGAAAATCAGCAGACACCTCACTGTGGAAATCTCAAAGAACAGACTTTTGACCAGAAAGCAAAGTAGAAGCTCTAGTGACCTGCAGACAACAGGATTCTGATTTTGGTTTGGTTTCTGAAGGTCTCATCTGAAAAACCCACATGGTAAAGCTGCATTCAACCCAATTTAGCCACCTCAGAAAACTGAAGATTTGCATCAGCCCTGCCAAGATTAGAATCTGTGGTGCCAGGGAGTCTAGCCTAATCCTGACCTGACATTTAGATGACTAAACCATCACCTGAAGGTAGAGGACTTACCCGGTAAGTCCAAGTTGCAAGTACAGAGTAAGACAGTGCTGGTTTTTAATCCAGATGTTTATACACAAACATCCCACACGCACTGGATGCCTCTTTACGAGCACCAGGCACTAATTTATGGTCCTGTAACTTTTCCAGCTTTGGGGGAAGGGGGAACGCGACCTCCTGAGCTTTAGTAGCTAGAATAATCATTCCAGGGAAATAGTAGAAGGCACTTGGCACGACTGAACAAAGCACCTGGAAATTCTCTATCGGGAATGATCCTCATTCCCTGGGAGGACAGAGATACCCGCAGTCTTTCCAGCTGTTAACGCTGACAGTTCGTAAGAAGCATATGCCAGACAAATTCGGAGCAACGTCTCCTTTTCTACACGAGCGTTCTCACAGGCTGGAAACGTCTCACGGCTGTATGCAGCCCTGTTCCTCCCCGTTGCAATTCCACAGAAGAGAGTGGGCACACACGTGTAAACGTGGCTTTGTTACTCCTCAATGCATCTCCTGACTGTAACGTCGAGTATGTTGTTTTTTTCACTTCAGCAAAGAAAAATTATAAGGCTATTTTTATACAAATTGAAAGCACTTAATACAAAGTTACATGAATACACTGCGTCATACGGCCTATCCGTGGAGAAAATACTGATCTACTACCATAGGGCTGTTCAATACTAGTTTTGTCTTTCAACTTTTTATCTTAATACTAGAAAATATATAAATCATTTACATGACATTATGCAAAAGAAGGCACAGCCGGTTACAGTTTACACAAGCACAATGCGTAATATGCAGAAAAAGGGATTAAAAAGAAGCTTCACATCCTTATTAGATACATTGTTGCAATCCATTAAGAAAAGTACTTCATCGACAACAGAAGTGTTCAACACTTGAGAGCTATGATATAAAAAAATTATAATTCATTTAATGCAAAACAGATTTATATATATATTTATATATAAACACTGTTTAAAAATGGTAACATAATAAAAGTAGATTATCCATGTAATGAAAAGTGCAAACCGAAGTAATAGAGGGTTTCACAATGTCCTTCTCACGACACAGGAAAAACTAGCCCGTAGGAATGAAGTGTTAAATCCACCAGTAAGTCCTTGGCGTGATGAGGCGTCATCAGGATTTCTGAGCGTTTGGAGAGAGCAGTACTGGAGAGGAGGCTCCGTCCAGACTGGGGAGCGGCACTGGTATGTGACCGTTTAGCAGAGTTGGAAACTGTAAGAGGCCAAAAGGTAAAAATTACCCTTTATCTCAAAGCATTCCGCCCGGGAGCATTAGCAGCCGGCTCCGAAGGGTTTCACCACTTGTCATCTCTGCAGGGGAAGGTACGTACCAAACGCCTGCTGCAGCCATTAGGGGTGTCAAACAGGATGAAACCGGAACGATGCGTAAACGCACGGGGATGTGCAAATCTATCATTAGCTGTATTATATGTAAAAGTTCACATAGCAACACATCTACCTACACTGGAAAAGTGAGTATTGCCCAGCAGTGTTTGCCATCCGTTCTGCTTCCAAAGATGTTTCTCAGTCTACAAAATGTTACTCAAAACCCATGCTTTTCATCTGCCCTGCATAAAGCAAAGCAGGAAAGAGCGCTGCAAAAGTTGAAATGGAAGTGTAGTTTTAGGGCAGACAAAAGTACAGTTGTGGATACAAATCATGGGGCAAATTACTCTCGAGCAATTACAGCTGCTGTCTGTGTTCCATAAGAAACCGTAAACTAGCTACACCGGATCATTTAGTATGTGAAGCGAAATACATCGTCATTTAGTATTATCCTTCTACTTCTGAAATACTGTGCAAAAAAATACTAATTCAGTACATAAGCCGTATATTCCTCGTTCATGACTCATCCCGACTTGCCTGCAGTGACATGTATTGACTAGTTCTTAACATCTGACCCAAGAAAAAGCAAAGCAAGTAGGTGGAATAAACTTGCTGCAGCATGAGGCGGGAATTATCCCAGTGGCAGATACCGATCTGGCCTCGAGGCCGGTTCCCTGAGTGCACCGCGCTGTGTTTCTGTTGGCTTGAGAGTGACGGAGCTGAAAAACTGGGCTCCTGACTTCAAGCGTCTGGTGTATTTTTACGCCTTATCAGCCCTTCAACAGCCAACTGCGGTGTAATCCGCCTCTCCCCATGCATATAACCTGCCCGAAACAGGCTTACTGTTCCACAGAGACGTGCGTGACCGACACCTCTCCGCCAAGGCCCAGCGGAAAGCCAGGCAGAGCGGCGCAGGCTCGGCGGCACGCTGCGGGGGCTGCCCAGCACGGGCCCGTACCACCCTTCTAAGCAAACCTCAGGAGATGTTTCCATCGCTGCTGCTGAGGCCCGTTACAACACTGACCTCGATCCCGAGCTCTTGCTTTCCTAGGCTAGGTTTCTAAAGTGAGCTAACGCGAATTACGGTGCGCTTTGTGACTTCTAAAGCTGACAAAAAAGAGCGCTGTGGGATCTTCGGTGTCTGTCGGGGCGGGTGGCACCCTGGCACAGCAGCTCCAGATGCATACGATGCTAATGTCACAATTTCATCCTTCCCCTTCTCTCTATCCCGACCCAGCGCCCTTGTTCTCCTTCCTGTAGCCCCTGGGGCCGAGATGATGCTCTTTATTCATGTCTCCGCACAGTGGGCATCTGGGACTTGACTACACCCTCAGTGCTACTGTCTATACAGTTGTAACAAAAAACACAATTTAGTTGGCACTTAATTTAGCCTAACTTGGTAGTCCTTCAATTTGGCTGCAGTTCCTTGAATTAACCAATTCTGTGCAAGACTCTCACCTCCAGTGATGTGGTAATTTCAAACAAACGATGAAACATCAAGCTCGGTGTAATTACACAGCAGTACGGCTTCGAAGGGAAGGCTTTCCAGGGAGGTCAGCGTAGCAAGGCAAATGGTGTGGCAGCAGACTGCGATTTCGGTGATGCCCCACATAGGCTGGAAGGGTGTACAGGCGTAGGTGTATGGGAACTGCTTGCACCTTGCCAGCAGTGAAGGAGAGGTTTTCACCACTTAATAGGCAGGTACACGCTCTGTGAGGGAGCGTGCACGTCGTGCCCAGCAGTGCCAGAACAGGCTCCTCCTGCTTCGTTAAGGGAGGGACTGTGCTTTCCCACAGGCCTGTCCTGGGCTTAGCTGGACCGTGGATACGGATGGATCCCATCCTGGTCCTTGTTGTTACACAAATACTAGTACTAAACAAGCACAGTGCTACTGCCAAAAGCAGCACGTGCCTGGAAGAAACAAATACGTGAGCTTGATCTCTGGCCCAGAGGCAGGCAGGCAGCTGCACTCTCCTAAAGCACTGAGGGCTCCACCACCTGCTCTTCCTGGGGTCCAGCTTTTACTCCTGTTTCCTTCATACAACACTTGCGCGCTCGCTGCGGCAGACGCTGTCCTGCAGGCTCTGACTGTGCTGCCGAGGGTTTAAAGAGGGGACAGGTAAATAGGCCTTTCTAAAAACGCCAGTTAACTGCCCTATTGTCTCGGACTACGTGAGAAGCTCCAGAGCGATGCCAGGAGATGTTCCCCTGATGTCTCCTCCACGCGTGCGCTTTCAGAAGTAAAACCTGTGCACTGGAAAGACGTACCTGGAACAGACTGTTTGGTCCCTGCAGCCTGGCAGGACTCAAGGGAGCAACAGGGCTGAGGCTGCTCCAGAAGTGAATGCTTGACAGCAGCGGGCTGGGGGTCAGCAATAATCCATTTGGGGTCTGCAAGACAAAAAACACCCCATGATGCAGGCTTCAGGAGTTGGGGCTGCGTACGGCAGTCACAGCCCCTGAAGCCGTGCGTCTCACCTCCTGGCTCCTTTTCCCGGTGAAGTCAGGCATAGAGCACGCCGAGTGTACTGGCCAGCGGCCACTGCCCGGCCTGCCCGGCCTCCTGGCTCTGCAGCGGTCAGTACTGGACACCTGCACCTTTAATATTCCTTCATATGCAAACTGATTTCATTTCTAGGGTGATTTGCTTGAATAAAAGCCGTTACTGCTTATTCAAACCACGCTCCTGCGATGTACAAAATGCCACGAGTGCCCCAGTGTCCATAAACACAGCCTACTCTCCTTCGGAATCATTTTTTACCTTTTGGAGGGCAGCAATTGCTTGAACTGACTGCAGCTTTTGAAGCGTTAACGCCAACTGCGTGCGGAGCCAAAAAAGCCACTGCTGGCCTTTGAAGTTCACTCCTCTGATGGCGCCTGTTCGAGACGGAAGAAGATTCAAGAAACTGGCAGACGCAGCGAGAGGCGAGTGGAGGGGTTGGGTGCCCAGAGGGACTGCGGAGAGCACAGCTAATTGTTCGAAAGGAACCAAACTGGCAAGAACTAAGAGTCCAATTCCCAACTTGGAGGTGGCTCCTTCCAGTGCCGTGGTGCAGGAGAGCTGGGAATGCTCTCGGCCCTGCTAAAGCACAGTTGGAGGGGAGGTAGAGCTAAAGCAGATGCACATCCCCCTTCAAAGGAAGAATCACAGGAATTGTTCTGTATCCAGAGTAACTTTTATCTTCCCAAAGAAGAACATGAAAGTGATGTGACAGTTTTGAACAAAGTATTTGGCATAATGAGTTAATCTCACCGGTAATCTTGATGCCAATTATCAAAATCAGTCCTATTTAGCAAAGCACTTAATGGAATTTGAGTGCAGGTATTTTGCTGTGTAGGACAAGCGTCTCAGAGCTCTGCTGAACTGGGGCATCAGTTTGTCCAGAGTTTAAAATAGGTAAAGACAGAAGGTACCGAGTATCTCCCCCCATTAAGCAGCACATCACGTGTTCTTGTACCTGCGAGCGGCCCCCTGGGCCAGGAATGTAAGCTCTGGCCCCCACGCAGGACAGTTGCAGCCAGGAGCCTCAGGTAAGCTGCTGTCGCGTGCCACTGCCAGTGCTCTTCCGGGAGCGGGCTCGGAGCGGCGGGTGTCACAGCGCACGTGGATTTTCCAACGTGACGGCCCCATGCCTTGCGAAGCAGCGCCCGAGGGATCGCTGTGGCCTTCGAGGCTCTGTGCACACGCACAGGGACACAGACCTGCTCTGACACGCTTGTGCTGGGGTTCACAACCGGGTCAAACCATTTACCACCAGCAGAAGAGATGGGAGAGACAAGGAGCAGCAAACATTCCGGTCCTCCTGCTGATTCTGTCCCAAGGTGTCTGAAAGGCTATCAAGAGCTTGGCTGCACTTGAAGGGGTTGATTTCTCTAAGGAATCCCAAAAGAAGCAGGGACCATGGAGAAACGTGTAGGGAAAGGACACTGCCATCTCCCTGGTGCTGGAGAAGGTGGATCAGAAACACCAAATCCCGTGGAATAAACCCCAGTTCTGTCTAAACACTGCTGATGCTGGGAAAGCGGGAGGGTGGGGAGAGAGGAATGTTGCAAAGAAAGAGGCTTGAAAAGGCAGGATGGAGCTTGGGTTTAGGCACTGGGAGACCTGTGGGGTTGGTGTTCATGCAGTAAAACAGCAGGTCTGGCGGTATCAGGAGCAGCCAGGAGGTCAGGGTTTGGATAACATCGAAAGGGGCAAAGAGTGGGTGGAGGCCTGGTGGGGAGAAAATTTCCATCTTGAGCTGATCAAGTGGCAGGTCTTGTCAAGATACCTGGGCAAAACTAACTGACAAGCAGGCAGTTGTGAACGGGCTCCTTCACCAACACCCTCCTCCCGGTACCATGGTACTTTCACAGGGCAGGAAAAGGGCAGCACCAGCGAGAGCACCTTTCCCGTGCGTGTTACACGCTGATGCTCCGCGGGCAGACAGTTCTCAACGGGGATTTATGAGCCTGATGAAGAACACACCTAATTAGGTCAGGGTAAATACACAGAGATCTACTTACAGAAGAGCCTACTAACCTCAAAACCAAAGATGTAAGCCGTAAGACCCAACAACATTCGACTAAGGGCACAGAATCGTCCCAACCGGATGAAGAGCTCCATGAGCTATGCCACGCAGCTTTATTTTTTCACTAAGAAGCTGCAGACATCCAGAACTGAAAATGCAGCTCTCGAGGGGGTCTTCTGAGAATAGTAAGGAAAACTTGGAGGTGTTTACTCCTACCTAGATACAGGCAGAAGTCTTCAGAGAGAGAGGAGATTTGAAGCTGAGCTGTCCTCCATTCAGCTCTGGAAGCTTGTTAACATGCCTAACAACAGAGCTAAGCAAAAGCTCGTGTCCTCTGATGATCACAGAACTAATGTCTGCAAGTTCTGCCAGAGCCACGAGCCAGCCAAAGCGAGCCTCCCAGTCTGTTAATATTTAATGCAAAAAGAGCACAGGGCCTCCCAGGCTTGTTCTCAGCATCACCATCAGCCCAGCATCAAAACCACCCGAGGAAACCTAAGAGTAAACACCACCACAGCCCCGGCTATCCTTAAATCACACGCAGAAATTCATGTGTCACTTCATTTTCTGCCCGCATGCAGCTGTACATCTGGTATTAGATGTGGAACCCAGTGGGGAGTTCCTACTTAAAAAATGTCATTATAATCTAAGCACAGGAACAGTTTCAATAGAAATAATTCACTGCAGAGAGAGGATTATGTTAAGCAACGATGCTCGTGGATCCCGACTTCTCTGACAAAGAACGTGTGTAAGTACAATCTTTCTTGTCACTTCTAGCTGTCCGACAACAGACAAGCGTTGTCACACGTACATTACTTCCCAGGTCACTGGGCACATGCTGGAGCCCAGGTGGTGTGTGTGGATACAGTACAGACCACACACGTTCTGGCTGCAGGCACGCTGCGTTGTCCGCAAGGAAACAGCATGTTGTAAATGTTACAAATGCTAGAGGCCTGAAGAAAAGGAGTGAGTCAAAATTACATCTCCACATTGGCCAAGGGACAGCCAACAGAAATAACAAGCCTAGGTAATCTGTAAAAGAAGATTTTTGAACAAAATCTCCCTAGCTTGAAGCTAACCCAAAGTGTGGTGCTGTACGCACTGGCGTCTTCAAACACGTTTTTCTGTTCTGAAACTGGTTATGCGTATCACATGCCCTTGCACAAGGCTCCACCTGAGGGTCTTCCTTGTGACCCGCAGGTACGATGGAAAGCTGTCTGAAACGGGGCATCTCTGGGCCTGCATCGCTCTTGGAGCAGTGCAGCGTCTGACATTCTGCTCTGAGCCCGCCCCGTGGGAGCAGGTGTCTACCACTGGGACCTCGTAAATCAGAGACCGCTGGAGATGGGATCCACGTTCTTTCCAGGAGAATAGGAGGGACTGCAGGTTTCCAGCCTAAGTTATGGCTGTAGTTATTTTGCACTGTGGTTTACAGTTACCTGAACACAGTTACTGTATAGTTTCTGGTTTACATTCACTAGGTCAAGTATTCAGAATGCAGGATCGTTCTTATCCACAGTGGAAATACAAGGCTAAAAGAGAGAGAAAAAGGCTATGTTGCTGTATAGCCAGCAGTTCAAATAAACAGACCCAGGGACTACCCTACACAGGTGCCATCTGCCTCATCCATGACAGGACAACCTGTAAAAAAAGATTCCTAATGGCATTAAGTCGGATAACAATCGTCACGGCCTTAGCCAGCCATCCTGCTGAAGGAGAGCCACAATCATCTACCTTATTCCCCTCAGCGTCTCTCAGGGGTAGTAAGTAAAGAGGAACGAGGAAACTAAGTGTTCAAAGAAATAATTACAAAATGAGGAAAGAAATCTCTGTTCGCCCTGAGTTTTGGGGCAGCAGTAGATGAAAGCGAGCCTGTCCTAGCTCATGCTGTCATTGTGTCTGGTTGGCATCCGATACGATTTATTTGCCAGATGTGCTCGCTGGAAGCGAAATACCCACTGTGGTTATACCACAGTCAGAGGTTACGAGACCCTGTCAATGCACCTCAGTTTTGGTTTGCCACACTTCGGTTCTTCCTGCCAAACGTAACTTCACTGAAAGCCTTTACGATGTCAAAAATGACAGATAACGGCCCACGGAATCCTCCTTTTCCTCTCTCGGAGGCCTGCAGGTGTGTCTGAACTGCAGTGGAGACCTGCTGTGCAGCCGGCCGGAAAGCCCAGTGAGAGCAAGCGCTGGCCGGGAGCACGTGCCGGCGCTTTCACCCCTGGCAGCCCCTCGTGCCGTGCAGGCGCACGACGCTGCCCGCCGACAGCTCCAACACCTCTAACCCATGGCTGCGCTGCCCGCGTCATCTGTGCAAAACCTCTTGGAACAGGGAGGAGGTAAAGGGATCCTGGACACAATGTGACCCTCGGACAGCCTGAAGTAAATGACAGCTTGTAATACACGCTCTATTTATTTGCTGTTCGGTTTGCTTCATTCAACGCTACTATTTGCATCAGCTCTTATTTCGGGGTGGGGGGTATGTTGGGGGGGTTCCCCATAGGGATAATTTTACTCTTGGATTTTTTATGTCTAATTTTGCAGTGGTAGCGTAAGACAGAGCTCGCCAATGAACACACCAGGTCATTATCTATGCGATTTTCCTCTTCTCCTCTGAACTGCTAGATCCTTTTTCATAGACTTGCCTGAAAATGAGAACTCGCCGTCGACATTGCCAAAAATGTGTGACTAAAAAGAACAAAATAACCCGCTGGTGATCAGTAGGTGCCTGCCAAAAGGAAGCTCTGGCGAGCACTCCGTGGATATGTAAAACTTTGGAAATGGAAACTGGCTTAAGAGTCTTAGAAACCAATTAATCTGCTCCACATTCAGATCCTAATGGGAAGGTCACACTGCTTGAATGGAGACAACATCTAGTAGAGAAAACTAGTCAAGCATCCTATGAAGTGCTTGCTGAAGTTGTGACCTACAAAAGCCCTGTGTTGTTCCTGGCTTTTTTCGGCTTGTTTTGTAGACCTGGAGGCTGGTTTGAGCTGATCAGCAATTCACCCTTGTTAACTAATGGCCGCCCGACTCGTTATCCTTCCACGCAGTCTGTGAACTGCGATGGCTTTTCCCACGCTCACGCAGGAACCGCAAGAGGAACCGACTTCCCACCCTCCATTCAGACCCCGTTTCCCTCTTCCCCCTACGTTTTTTTTCCATCGGATGCTGGCAGACCCATAGAGCTAATGCTCTTGGCCGCACAGGAGGAACACCTGGCTGAAGCAAGGGTACAGGAGACAGGCAGGCCTTACCTGTGCAGTGAAGAAAGCTGGAGTCAGGGATCCCGAAGGAAGCGCAGGGCTGTTGAGGGCGATGGAACCGATGTCGGTGCTGGAGAGAACCATAGGTGGGGCGGAGATTTCCAACCCTTTGGGTTTTTTAGCCTTTGGGGGAAGAGATGGAGATTTTGCCTTGGAGCCTGAGGAGAGGTTCAGAGGCTCCAGGGAATCTGAGTCGTGGCAACTGGGATCAAGGAAGAGGCTCCTGTGTTCTGCAGGGAGGGGTGAGGTGGGCGACAGAGACGGCGACCTGGAGGAAGATGACGACGGAGATGAAATGCTGGCACTGTTGGGTAGCATTAAGGAAGATATTTTAGCTGATACGGACGAGCTGAGAAAAGCAGAGGCAGCTGCTGTTTCGGAAGTGGAAGGCAACGACACCATGGGCCTCATAACTTGTTTGTCTGTTTTGTTCGTCACAAATCTTATAACAGTCCGAACTTCTTCGACTGGTGTGTTTCCCTCTGACTTCTCCTCCAGTTTTTCTGTTTTGATTGGCTTGTAGGGGTCTGGCTGGTTCTGCAGGGAGTTGATAGTGAAAGAGGAGTACAGGCCAGAGTGGATATATTCATTGCGGCTTGTGCTTTTCAGTGCTGACAAGCTGTGCTTGTGCTGATCCCGGCTCTCGGAAGGCATCTTACAGTCGCTGTCCTGCAGCAAAAGGCTCTCTCTGCTGATTTCCACGGCATGTGGATCCATTTTTAAAATCTCAGGAAAGGAGACAAATTTGTACACAAATTTTTGTCCGATCACTTTCTTGATGATGTTCTGCAAACAGAAAAGCAGATGCTAGGAAGATCAGCACTTTAGAGGCACTGAGTACAGCAAACATCAGGGGGTTCACAAGGCATGGGGGGCGCGGCGTTCCCCTCCGGCTGAACCCCTCCCATTTCAGTGGGACTCCTACTGCTGCTCATCCTTGACTCATTCCATTCCTCTGCTCAGCCTCGGAGACCACCCCCTGCTCCTCATGGTGCCTAACAGACCCTTTTGCCGCCCGGCAGACCTGAGCCATGCCGCCATCTGCATTTCACAACGAAGGCAAACTCCTTCATTTACACCTCCCAAACCTCACACCAACCACTCTGAGTATGAAATGCTCCCAGAATGTCTGCGAAGGACAAAACCACCGCAGCTGCCCTGCTCCAGTCGTTTACCCTCTTCCTGACAGCCTGCAGATGGACTGACCGAGCCTGATGGTGACTGTCCTTCTTTCAACAGCCACGAACTACATCTGTGACAAACGCAATCGCTTGCACGGGTTGGAAAAGTTCTTGTGTGCTGCCGTATCCTCTGTGCTATCTCCAGGTTTGCATTAGGCTCAGGATGCTCACCGGTGCGGGCAGCATCAACCTAATCTGGCTCTTGAAATTAATTATTGTTAAAAATCCCAAACCTCTCAAAGCTTTGTAGAACATTTTTTTTTTCTTCACATTTGCTATAATAAAAGTGTCCCCGTTAGGGAAAGTACTGATGCCCTCTGAAACTGTATTCTTTCATGAGGGTCCCGTTTCCAGCCCCAGCTCTCTTCCCGCAAACCCAGGTACGCTGCCTGCTCCAACACAATGCGCAGGATCCCCAGGGACACCATGTGAGCTCCTCTGCAGAGGCATGTTACGGCAGCAGGTACGTATAGGAATGTAAACACTTATTCCTAAAGATCTGATCTGTTTTTCATTCTACCACAGATTCCAAGAGCAGTAGAGGAAAAATCTGGTAAATTGATATTGAAAACAAAACAAAAAAGGAAGCAAAAGAAATGCAAGCACCATCCCTATTCATATGCAGGCCGTGGCTAATTCTGAGTGCTTGCTGTGCCTGCACAACATCTTTTTTTGTCACAAAACCAGAGCCGATTTTGGGATAGAGGAATCTGCACTTGGGTATTAGAACCTCTTCTGCCTTTCTGCTGAGCTACTCTGCTCTGTAATCCTTCTGTCTGAATGGCAGTGCAGTCAGGCACCTTCTTGAATACAAAATTAATCCTACAAAGAACCCTGGGACGTAGCTTCGCTTCAAAAGTCAGGTGCTGTGGCACAAATGGAGACAGTTGTTTCCCAAGTTGATAACAGGGATCTGTGGCAAGGAGAATTAAATTCAGCAAGCTCAGACTACAGGCACAAAACTACCCTCTTCCATGCCAAACTGTACGTACGTCCACCCACCTGGCACATCCTGCAATCCCCATTTTTGCCCTCCAAAAGTTCAGGACATATAGTTAGCCCACAGATTCTCAGTCTGCAAGAGCTTTAATTCCCACGGCTTTGGACTTGGTCTAGATTTACTGTTTTTCATGCTAATTAGGTGAAATGCTGGATGGACATGCTTTTTCTGCACTCTTAATATTAAATTCTTCTTGAAAAAGGCATAACCTCCAAACTACTCACATTCGAAAAGAAACACAACTGGATTGTGTTTTCTTTTTTTTTTAGTATATATTTTTTAATTTAAAGTAATCCCGCTCCCCGCTCCTGGCAGCTTTGAGTTATTGTTACACCGGGCACTGGCAACTCAGATCCTACTTGGAAAATGTGACTCCCAGCAGAAAAAGATTAAACATATTTAAGGTTGGCACTTTTACACTGGTGCAGGCTTGAAACGGGGGAAACATTGCTATAAAAAGCAACAGAACAGGCTGGCGAGTTCATACTTCTTATGTTATGGTTAAACAGAGCTATACTTTAAGAAGGTCTCTCAGCGCAGCTCCTCTGACTCCATAAGTCTACAGCAAAGGCCCACTTAGCGACGGCTGGAGATGAAAAGGACTCAAGTGCAGACCCCTCAAGCGCTTTGCAGGCTTCTCTTCAATGTGGAGCCTGAGGAAATCTCCATCAGTGTATAAGAGAAAATAGGGCCACAAGTGAAATGCCTCTGAAATGCCACTGACTTTCCTAAATTTGACAAATAATTGAAGGTAAAAAGCAGATTATTTTTACCATCACCTCAGCGATCTGCCAGAATCATTCTGAGCTGTGGACGACCATTCAAACCACAGAAGACACTGACAGGCATCATGACAAGCAGAGGTTTCCTACCCTCAGCTTGCAAGGGCGAAGGCGACTTCCTTAGATTAAGGACTGCATTTGCAGGGACACCAGACCGCTTGCTTGGAAGCAAGACAGTAAGTATATGTACACATTTCTCCCTTTTTTTTCCCCTGTTTGAATTTTCTAGGTAAACTCCCTGGTGAGCAGACCTGCAGTGAGTGCCAGTGGCTGCCAGCCAGGGCTGCAGGGCGCTCCGGGACCGTGCTGCTGGGGATGGCGACTGCTGGGCCAGTGCAGCTGCTGGGAGAAGAACTGGGCAACCAGGCCAGGAGCAGGGGCTTCATTCCAACAGCTTAGGAAATAAAATCTTACCAGGAGACAGCACTCTCCGACATTTAGAAAGAGGGCAGGGGGCTGGGAATGCCCCTCTTCTGTTGGCTTCTTCACAGGTTTCATCACTTGAACACTGTACACTTCCCCTCCTCTGTCCCCAGTCTGTAACACAGGGACTACACACAACATGACCACCCCCGGCTGCAAAGGGCTTTGAACGCTGCCAATACCTCTGGTACAGCCCTGCCTGACGTCTGCTCCGGCACATCAGCCGTGCTAGGGAGCTCTGGCTTATTTGCATCACTTCAGGCACTCACTTTACGAGCGTCCCCAAAACCAGCATTACCCAAGCACTCTGCATCTCCAGCTGGAGAGATGGGGCTCTCCCCCCCATCCTGTCCTCCTCCTCAGACCAGCTGACTGAACTAAGTGCCAAAGGCTTGGTGGCCTGCTTCCCCCTGCAGGTTAAACCAGGCTACGCCGTGGCTGGGGGTTGTGGGGTCAACTATGCACACACACTACTACTTTTTGGAAACACTCCTAAAGCACACAGGAGCTGTTTGCCCATCTCAACAGCACATGACCCCTGGCTTTCTTCCCATGTTTTTCCTTCCCCTCAGAAGTATTCCTGTGCATTGGTACAACTCAGCCTTCATTTCTTCTATCATGTGCTTGGTTTATTTTCACCAGCTCTTACTCTTACTCGGTGTTTCAGCCAATTAGAGCTAAGGTGTAACTACACTAGCAGTGTGACACAAGGATTTCACAGCATGGTAGGGATTGGAAGAGACCTCTAGAGATCATCTATTCCAACCGCCCTGCCAGAGCTGGCTCACCTGGAGTGGCTTACTCCAGTGGCTTGGCTCAAACCTGTTTGTTATCTAGCAAGTTTGCTGGCTGCAGGAGCCACTCAGAAACTGAGCTGAACTTCAGACTAATGAAGAGCCTCGAGGACAGGAAGACCAAATTGGGACTTTTATCCTCCTCCCAGCAAGTGACCTATCAGGGTGTCTGAGATCTCAACCTTTACGGCAGAACAGGATGAACTTGTCCTAAACATCCCTGCTTGGGAAAGAAGAAGGACCAGATCTGTCACTGCTGCTCTTAACTCCCATTTGGATGTGTTGCAAGTTCTCCTGCTCCAAGAGCAACACATGTGGGGACACTTAGGCCATGAATTCCTCAGGGGACTCTAGGAAGAGGGAGCTGGGCTGGCCCCTAGCTATTAGGAACCCCACCCAGAGAGAGGGCTGCTCACACTCCAATGTCTGAAGCACATAAGCTGGCAGGAGCTACCTGTGGCCACATGGTTTGCTCCAAAAAATGGGGCATGTGTCTGCATCAGCGTGTACAGACGGGCAGATTCTGTTAACATCATGCTTTATGCACTTACACTTATTATACTGTGGGTGTAGAAGCTACATTTGCTGAATTTTTTGATGGAGGCACTGGTGCTACTAGATCGTGCACCTGTACTGACCTCTGGCAGCGCAAGGCTCTCATTTCACTGGATGTCAGCCTTTCCTCACCCACCTCCAGCTGGAAGCCAAAGGCCATTCCTCTGGCTGATACCTCTGGCCAGATTTGCTGCTCGCTCTGCCGCAGTTCACTACGCGTCCCTTTCCTCTCACATCAAACAGTAACTATTTGTCAATCCTTTTGGGGTCGTTCTTGGCCTTTCTCCTCCACCCATCACCTCACTACATCAAATTCTTTACTCCCATCTTTCCGTAAGGATGGCACCCGGTAACCACTCTCATGCCATTTCAGACAAGCACTTTCTTGGCTTTGATACATCACTCTTGAAAGAAGCTCCCTCCAATTCCTCATAAAGCTATTTTCTAATGCTCTTTCAAGTATTTCCTTATAACCCTTCTTACCCATACCACTACAAAACATACAGCAAGTACTCCTGCACCACCACGCCGCTACTGTTTCACTGTTCTATTTCCCCTGAGGATACTCCAGACAAGACCTTTCCAAAAGTAAAATAATAGGTTCCGTTATCACTTTGCATCACGAAGCTCTGTAAGCAGACCAAGCAAGGGACCCTCTTCCCAAAACAATTATTCCGTGCTGCCACGCACACCTGGGCATTACAACTAGGAACTAGTAGCCAGGCTACTGGGTCTGAGCTTGTTGCGGGAGGGGAGGAACGCCATGTGCAGCGCTGAATCCTGAGAGCACCTTGGGAACCTCTGTCCCCTGCACCGAGCACCATTAAGACCATATTCTTCACATACTGTACATCACGCTGCTAACCCACCTAAACAAGCAGGCAGCCATTCACTGAAACTAAAACGATTTATTCTGTCTCTAGAAGACAGATTGAATAGCGCTCACTGAGTAACGCCTGGGGCCACACACTGTTCAGAGAGGATAGAAAATATTGAATAGCTGCTCGCCACAACAGTATGCAACTGTGTAATTAAAGATGCAGCATAACTCATGCAAACATTAAGGTTACCCAGGGAACTGTGATTCTTGCGTTCCCTAACTTCTGACGGCTTGACTTCCACAATTGTTACATCCTATTAACGTCGGCATGTGCATGTAATTTCCTGGATTTGCCCTCCCTCCCTCGAAATAAAAAAACCCTCACGGGGAAAACTCACTAGCTTCCCTCTTGTGGTGTCATCCCGGAAATATTCACGGGGACCTTCAGCAGTCCTGAAACCTCTAGAGACTTCCAAAAGGTACCCGTCATTGCAGCCACCAAAAAACCCAGAATAACTGGGCAACTTCAACAGAAATAAACCCAGAAATCCCACTTATTATATATAATTAAGTATACTTAATTCTACACACCAAGCTAAAATGCTCTGCGTGGGAATAGATGCGAAGGGTTTCCTTGCCTGAAAGCATCACAAGAGACTTTTGCCCGGCAGAGGCGTGTGACATGATGGACATGCTGCTCAAGCTGTAGAAAGTGCAGGACACCTTTCCACAGCGCTCTCTCTCACCTGTTCTGCTGCTCTGCTGAGGCAACAGAGGAAGTACATTAAATAAAAAGGGGGGAGGGGAATTCGGGTAACAAACGGAACAGGAAATGGAAAGTCTTCAGATTACCTACAAACCTTTAGCAACCAGAATCACGGTAGCAAATTACAATCAAGACATGCCACACTAAATCTCCTGGGGTGCTTTATATGTGAATGTAACATAAACCTAGCCATCAGCCTCAACGGCACATCATGCTTGGTTTCAAAGTCAGGCTAAGGAACTTGTCCTAATTGTGTTATTTTTCTCCAGTAGTGGAATTAATTTACTTTTAAGTTCAGATGAATCAAATGATGAATTTTAACAAGCCAGTGATCCCCCCAAGCAAAATGGCAGAGCTCATAAACCTCCATTTATCCAGTGATCAGTTTTTATTTCTCCACGGTGAATAATTTCAAAGACAAGCCATGAAGCAGTAGCTGAGTTAGCGTCAGCTGTATGCAGCAGCGGGCAGCCCCAGAGGGGCCCGGCCCCTGTGCCACCATCTTTTCTATAAAGTAACCGTGCTCTGCCTCAAACTCACATGCTGCCAGGTCATTTGGGTTACAGGGAGAGAAGGGAATTACCCTGTTGGTAATTCCACAACCCAAATGAAGGCTTCTCCAGCCTTCTGTCTCTCGCCTGTCCTGCTGCCACTCCCCAGCCTGCAGCACAACGTTTATCCCGTTTGCCCAGTGTGCATCCCATCTGCCCCAGCACATCCAGCTGCCAACACATGCCTCACTGCCAACAGGAGGGTACGGGACAAGGATCTCAGATCCTTAAGGCTAACTCAGCGTCTAGACTGCTCTTGGTTTACCCCATAGATTGGTGAATGGTCCAGGGGAGAGGAATGCCAAAGTCTGAGAGAGGCTCCTTCACCTTGCCAGCTCTCCCCCTTTGCTGAAGGGAAAGAAGAATGCCAAGGAGCCTTTCTGTCCCTCCTCCACTTCCCTTTCTGTGCTGTGCAGCGTAGGTGGAACTGAAGGCAGAGGAAGCGTTGAAGACCAAACCCACTGCTGAGCACTACCTGCCAGCTTACTGCTGTTATCGGCTGTCCTAGGCCCGTATCTCTCACTTCCAAACCCACAGCAAGTTCCCGTCCCTCTGCACTCTCCTAATAATCTGCCTTTCTCCCCCTGCTGGGAACCAAGGGGACACCACACACCATACCCACACACAGAGTGAGAGGCTCTCACTGTTTTCTGCTAAAGGAGTTACTCCTTCCATTTAAATAGCACTATCTGTGGTTTTGGTTTGGGGTTCAAACCCTGACCACAGTACGTGGGGAAGAAAGAGCTTATCCTCCTTTCCTTCTGGGAGCTACGACCTCCACTGCACCGCAGAACTCCTGGCAAACCGGCCAAAATCCTTGCGCCACACCTAGCTAAAATCAGCAGATGGAAGAGAGCCCACAGTCCAGGAATGCAGCTGAAGGACAGCAATCACCGCAGCCAGAGCCCCGTGAACAGCCCGCACAGCCGCTCCTCTGGCAGACACTGCCTGAGCGGAGACAAGACAGATGGCAACGGTGTGTGTGTCCTGGGGCGGGGGGCTGAAACAGTACCAGGGTAAGGAAAAAAACCCTTTAAGGGATAAAAGAAGAAAGGGAGCCTCAAGTAAGGAGCCATTATATCCCACTGATTTGAAGAATCAGAGAGATCTCAAAGGAAAAGTGCTACGAGTATCTCGCCCCTTGTTTTTAGCAGTGTCTGTTCAGCCACCGTGTACCTGGGCTCTGCCTGGGTATGCTGTCCAGACACCAGCACGGGCTCTGTCTCCGCTGACCCCAGCCAGGCTTATAATCGGCGGGGCTGGAGTCACATAACGAAGTGAGCTTCCCACTGCCGAGCACAAGCCTTTTTAGCACTTAGTGAAGGGGAATTCATCCCAGCAGTGGCTTGGAACAGCCGCTGCGCTGTCCTCTCGGAATCCTTTTGTGCCGTCTCAGCCAGGCCACCTCTGAAAGGTGTTAAGTGGAGAAATCCAACTTCTAGTGGTCACACTACTACAAACATTTCATTGCAGATCTTAGAGCTCAAAATGTGAAACTAAAAAATAAAAAGGAACCCTTCCAAATTCCAATGCGAGTAACATCGTGCAAATGTAATTTGCAATCAGCATGACTGCTGTGGCAGAGTGGCTGCACAGCACCCAGCACCACTGTGCCCTTCAAGAATTAGCGCGCTACAAGTAATGCACGACAACAGTGCTCCCAGCTTGGTTCAGCAGCAATATCTAGCTTCCTCTGCCTTGTGCAGGCGGCAGGCACGCCGTAACTGTGCTGAACACTGGGTGCTACTCACTGTATAGTCTCATCTCACTGCTGCCTCTGAAAAATCAAGGCGACAACAGACCACTAAGCGTGGCTATGAAGTTTTCCTTTTTCATATACAAAATCTATAACCATCCTTTTTAATATTTAATCTTCAAGAATATAGGAAATAGTAAAACCTATTAGACATATTATAAAAAATATCCATTTAAGGGAAACAAATCCTGAAAAGTTTTAGTATTAATTAGTAAAAACAATATAATGTTCATCTATAAAAGGCTGGAGAAACAATCTGGAAACTCCTTGAATTTGTTGGAGTCTAAAATTGAGAACGGTGAATATGCAAGATATTTTAGCACTTCTGTATTTGTGTTGTACACTTTTTAAGATTCCCTTAAAATATCTTCCTGTTATAGCAACCCAATACATATCCTGGTTACTCCCTGTTCTCATTTTTGCATTCTCTGTTGTACTGTTGCCACCTTGCTTCACGCTGAAGAGTAAGACTAAGGACAGAACGTCAAAGTGAAAGGCGGTTTCACGAGAGTGACCGTGACCTTATGAACTCCCACTATACTGCAGAGATTTTATTTTCATAGGTGCTAGCTACCCGTAACCTCTGACTTCTAGATTGCAGGCATGCCCACAACATCTGACAATCAGAAGCAAATTGAGCGATGCAAATAATTCCAGATGAGTAGGGTCAGTGCGTTATTATTTCAGCTTTCAGTTTTAAATAAAGAGGTTTAAAGTGGAGCTCTCAACAGTCAGCAGCTCTGCACTAAGTGTATGCCTACGCTATCTGCCTGTGACCAGCTTCTGAGAGCGTGCAAATAACCACAGCTTGTCAGCTATAACGCTGCTGCCTAAACCGTTCTGACTCCCTGGGTCTTACTAGTCCTGTCAAACCTCAACAGATTACAGCCTCTGCAGACTGTAATCAGATGTACTCACGAAGGACAGGCAAAATTCAGTAGGTCTTGCAAGGGCAGAAACACTGACTGAAGAAACCCCTACCAAAGCACATGTTCCACTATTATGACTTGAAATACCCACAAGATAAATTCCCAAGTGGGAGTAAATTTAACACTGTACAGCAAATACAGCCTTCACCTGAGATGAGCTCGGCAGGACACTACTACCTTGACAAATACACCCCAAGTTATCCCTGCTCTGACATCCACCATCTGATCAGCTGCTTTTCCCTACTCTTATTCTGGACTTTCACCCAATAAGACATCACATTACTGCTCTCTCATACATATCGCTCCTAAATGATAGCAACATACAATCTAGACCACTGCTGAAGTTAACACAGATTTTGTCCTAAAACGACACAGTGGAAAAACTCCAAACTCTTAGCAACACTGAGCATTAACAAAGGAATAGTTACAGTGAGATCCTGCTGAGGTAACACTGCACTGTCGTAACCGTAGAAGTGTTTCAGCGCTGTATTTCCAGCTAATAAATCAGGACCCAATACAATCGTAGAAAAGATCTACCAGAAAGCTCAGGCAAGACTAGCTAAAACACTGGCCAACAGGATCTAGGCTCCAAAAGATGTGTCCCATGAAACCTGTGAACACTCAACCCCACGCTCTATGCTGTCGGGCTGTTCGTGTGTCTTTGCCTTGTTCTGACACAGGTGATACCTGCTGGTAAAGCTGCCACTCTGCCTGCTGCATCCCAGTACCACTACCTTCTACCACCTCCCTGCATTCCAGAAGATCCTCTGCAGGCTGTAATAATCAAGCAGTTCTCCGTTATCAACAGTTGTTTTATTGTTGTCAAAAGCTACAGAAAAGATCAGGTAGCCAAATGCAAAAACACATGAAAGCATCAGTAAGTGTAAACCTAGTTCAAACCCTCACCTCCTCAGGAAATGGGGTGTGCATGGCTCTCCTGTGCACCTTCTAGCTGCCCTCTTACCTCCACCGTGGTCGCCTTCAGCACTCTTGTCTGTTGTAAAAACTGGTTAGAGGAACTTTTGAATAGCTTCCACACAGAGGTGAAACATTAAATGGTAGTGTTTCTATTTTCTTAGTCTGCATGAGAATAACAAAATTTACCTTGTCATAATAGTATCTGAGCGCTCGGCTCAGCTTGTCATAATTCATATTAGTTTTGTTTTTTCTGAGTCCCCACAGCTTAGCCACTTCTTCTGCCTTGAGTAGCTTGAATTCGCCATCATTAGATGTCCAGCAAATCAGGTGCTCATGTTTCTGGTCTAGCAGCAACTGCAAAAGGAACTGCCACAGTGTGATTGCACTCTCCATACCTACAAGGGACAAAGGAGAGCAACAGTGTGAAAAACATTTGGGAGCAGGTGTTCCACCCAACGCTCACTTCAGTAATACGCTCTGTGTAGGAGTCATCCGATGTAATTCAGCAAAGGAAGCTACTATAGCATTTACAACCATCAGCCACAAGACCTACGAGTCCTGTACTCGGTATCTTTCCCACCGCTGTCTTCTGAACAGACACATAAAGCAGAGGGAAGTATTTAGAGAAGCGCTGCCCACAGAGTTCACACGGTGCGGGTCATCTCCGTTGGTGCCTTCAGCTCAGTGTACGCAACCACCCTTCCAAGGAGCGTATAAGGGGGAAAAAAAAGGACTTAACTGTCCACTGAAATGAGCTGAAAAACTGCTGCTTACTGTCACGAGAAGTATACTGACCTCATTCGGATATGTCACGGAGAAGGGGAGCAAAAGGGAAGACCAGAGCAGCGGCCTTCGGTTAGAGGACCAGAAACCGCACTCTTTTCCCCCTCCCACCACACGCACCCGCCTTCCTCTTATCACAAAGCCTTTACCCATTTTGTTTCTTCCAGAGCCCGAAATGGCTCTTGCTGCTCCTGTTTGCCAGTTCAAACAGCTCACAAGTATTACCTGTTTGGCAGAAACGCTGAAAGTTCAGTATACTTGAGCACGGTACAGTAAGTGACGTTTACCCCAAACCTTTCTCTGACGGGGATCTTTCATTATCATACCACGACTGAGAACTAGGGATATTTTTAACACTGCCAGAGTCTTCTAAGGTTGGTTGAATATTTTTTTCTCCGCTAAAGGTTGTTTGAATATTTTTTCCTCTTCTCACTGCCTGTGCTACTGAGCCCTCCCTAGAATAAACCTTTTTTTCAGGCGCTGCAATAGCAGGATAACCTGAAGCATGGCTACGTTCCAACTCCGCACCGGTACATACACAACTTAAAGAGCGTTACCACTAAAGACAATTTATTATTGTAATGGAGACGTAGCTAAAAATCGACCTTACAAACCACAGAACTAGGAAATGAGAACTTTGCTCGCTTTCAAACAACATCGCCCAGTCTGAGCGTGGTAACGCTGTATCAAATAACGTTTTCTTGGCCTCTTCCGATTCTTAATTTGGACGTGTTACGTCAAACTCACGCGGATCTCACGCCGCCGGCATTACTGGGTTAACTGACCGCGGTGCTAACGGGGCTAATCGTTACCTGGCTGATCTCTGTACAAGTAACGATGGGTAGTTTTGTCTTTCTCTGAATAAGCTGATGATTTTTAACTTCCTCGCTCATTTTGTTGCCCAACCCGGGACCGCGTGTGCCCCGGCGAGCTGGCCGCGAGAGGGCACACGGCCCCTGGCTATCCGCGCAGGAACCGCACGGGAGCCGCCGAGGGAACACCGGCCTCTCCAAGGCTCCGGTGCTGCGCGGCGTTTTTTACCACCTAATACAAACCCTTCTCCGCACAGTGTAAGGGAAATAAAAAATGTATAGTTAGAATTAAATATACCTGGAAGTTATATATTTGCTTTACAGGCTTTAAAAGTTCCGTTAAATTACACCACCTGTGTGAGTATTAACATCTTTAACACATCATTTATCTGTAACGTAGCTAATATAAAGTATCCTTATTAATCTGGCATCATACATACATGCTTTTTCAGTAATATTTATATTTTTTCAATTTATTTCACTATACACGTGTAGGTATATACAACCATATTGCTTTAAAATGATCTTAGTTTCTGCCCACCACATACCATACAGTTACACTTCGCCTAATTTCAGCTCGCATCCCACATCTCTTCCCAACAAGAAGTCACAAACAGAACTTTTTATGCTCTGGAAAATTAAACTCATAGCTTCTTTCAAGATTATATTAAAATAATGCTAGAAACACCTGTTGGTAGAACTTCAGCTGAGGAGGTTAAAGATGGAAGGGAGTTCTAGAAGTACCGGCACAAACTCCACCACTGTGCTATTATCCAAAACAGCAGAACACCTCAGACACGCAGTTCTCTCATCCAGACGTTAAATTACACCTTCCTTCAGGTCATCACCGACCATGCCTCTTCAGAGTTAGGTGAAGCTGAAGTGAGAGTGAACGGTCTCCTCCATCCCCACTCACTCCTGCCCAAGAACACTCAACAGGATAACCAACACTTTCCATCAGGATAACCAACACTTTCCATCATGAACCTGTTTTCTGATGCTTATCATCTGCAAACTGTGAACAGTTTTGGATTCCGTTCCATGTACTGAGTGTGGGCTGCATGGTGACTCGGCCACCGGCCTAATGTCACATGCACGAACAGTGTGAGTCAGGGTGGGAACATCCTACAGGAGAACCACCTCGACACTATCTGTCCGGGTGACTATGGAGAGGTGACTTCCATCAGGTGTTTATAGAAAAGGTTACTGCCACCTCTTTCAAGTGGTCCAGTTATGGTGATCAGTTCTTCAACCAGCTGACGTAACACATCATCGGGGAAGGGGGGGGCACCCTGCTTACCTTACCATCCTGCTTTTCTTACCATCCACAAAGGACCTGCGCACCTCACGATTCAGCATCGATGTGCCTAACTGGTATCTGCAGAAATCTTCCAATGGATATGCCCCAAGTCTGCCCGTACAGAAATGAGATTACAGCAGCCCAATGCTGCACTGTACTTCACCCCTCTGTCTGCCACCGAGCTCCTGTATAAAGCTCCCCATATTGCTTACAGAGCAGCTGTGGGCACAGGATTCCTACATGAGGCAAATCATGCAAGTCACATTTTCAGCTGATCATTAATTGTGAGGTCCTTTTCTTCTAAGCACCCAATTTGAGGCATTCAGGTCTGATCAGCACTGAATATTCACAGCTGTAACCGCCTTTAACAGAAGCTTTGTGCTCAGCATATATGGTGATGTAAAATCTGAAATACCTTGAATTTGGTAAGCTGGTGCCTGACTTCCATTCTCTAAGATGTGATTTGCAGGCAAATAGTAAATATCTAAGATCCTGTGGTGACAGGATTTTTTAACTGATGAAAATATTTCATTTCATTCAAGATATCTCAGCTCGAGAGACATATGAACCTGCCTTTCTCTATAGGTATCATTTTGGGGTTCCACTTGAGAGAACAAGGTGGCCCCACAGTGTACTAAGCCTTAACTTCTGCCTCATTTGAGTGATGGAGCAAAACAATCACAACAGATGTATTACAAGACATGTAATTTAACCAAAAATGTGCTGTGTTAAAAGTTATAAATGACAATTAGGAGGAGTCAGAAGGCTTCAGAAAACATTGCATTTAATTTACGTATTTTCTAATTCTTTTGAATTTTTACTGACTCAAAGGGAATTCAGTGTGTCTCTAATCTGACAAAAATGGGTGTTAGGATGTGGTCACTTCCCACAGGGCATATACTTCACATTTCATTCAGCTATTTATTAATATTAAATAGTAATAATAAGTATTCCTGTTACTCCTGTGCTCAGTACAGGATTTGAATGCTGGGCAATAAGTAATACTTGGAACCACATGCTGAATTACGTGGATTAGAAGAAAAGCAGTTTTTAATAAATCAGATAGATATCACTATTGTACAGAATGAGACAGGCAACCTATGGAAGAAACATATATTCTGTACCATGGAATGCCTAATCAAAATTCATATAGACAAAAGCGTAATTTTTTTTATCCATTAAACCATGTGGTTTTGCCTTCTTACTGCTTTAAAAATGTTTATATAATGCATTTGACAGTCGAAGGTATTTTCTAAGCTATGTAACAAAATTTGCTAGGTTGACCTGACCTAAGTAGCCCAGTAATTTTACTTTGTGATCAGTTGCCCTACCCCTGATGCAAATAATCACCGGCATAGCTAGAAGGCATTACGCTTGGAAATGCACTGTTAGATGGCAAAAGGGTATTTCAGGACTGGGTTTTCTGAAAGTCCGTTTCTCAGGCAACTGTGACAGGTAACCAACTAACCCCCCTCTGCATTACCAATTTACATTCTTTCAAATGTGCCTCCCTCCCCCCCGGGGCCGTACGAAGCCTACCAACTGCATGATCAGTGTGATACGATGTGATCTCCACAGATGAAGTTTCAAGTCTGGGACTGATGCAGGAAGGAGCCAACTCGGAGTATCTGTGCCGATAATACTGCCCCTATTCATTTCAACCAAATCAAGGGGCTAACGGAAATGCCTAAACCTGGAGCGGCAGCAAAGTCAACACTGTGAGCTCTGCCTGAAGAGAGTAACAGAAAAGGACAGAGACATCCACAAGGCAAACATCCCGTCTAAGAGATGACCTTCCTGCAAAGGGGGTGCCACAGTTTCTCACTTAGGTGAGGGGCCCAAATGCCCAACACTGGCTCTCCCCACAGCATACAGGGACGGACTTCCAGTGAGCAAGCATCATGAAAACGTTATGCCAGTTACACTAGAAATGGTTAAGACATATAAATACATGTGCTGATGAGCTCTATCACCTTTTCTGGACCAAGACAATAAATACAAAATTCCACACGACAGAGTGTCAGTAAAGTGGCATTAACATCCAAAAATAAAGGCATCGACCTGCTGGGCGAAATAAAACAGGTAAGCAAGCCATTTTAAATCCAGGCAGTGGAAAAACAGGAGGCTCAGAGACGAACTAGCTAAATAAAAAGCTCAGTATCAGAGAGGTTTATGACATGAACTGTGAGATAAATAGGATACTCTTTGGGACTTCAAATGTTGTAGGACTCTTGCATAGGAAAAGCTGGAATTAAAAGGCAGAAAGCCGGAAAGAAGCTCTGTAGTGTTCGGGACCTCTGCAGAGGTCCTTCGCTTCCATACAACTATGTTACAGCTGTGTTCTTACCTTCCCGTCTCCCACATATCCCAGGTTTCCTACTTGGATTCTTTCCCCCCACTCTAGGTTAGCTCCCCCACAGCCTTTCTAAAATATAGACTGCTGATCCTGGATAATCAACCTGAACAGATTCTGAAGGCTAAGACTACAGATCCCTCCAGGCACTGGGATCAAAACCCCTCTTGTTGCTTTAGAGGGTCCACAGAGCAATACCTGGGACTCTGAGCTATAAACCAGGTGGTGGTACTTGGGGCAGAGGAGGGACCGCTGATTGGGACAGCCTGGCTGGGGAGCCCAGAGGCTGAAAAAAATCAGCTGGAGAGCAATTAAATCAGGAAGACACAGTGCAGCATTACAGCAGTCACAGAGGGATGGTGATCAGAGGTGTACGTGAAAAGGATGAAGGGGCAGGGAAACTGATTTCCCTTAGTGTATGAAGAAACGGCTGCTTCCTTCTGTAGCCAAAGCAGCTGCAGGGATTCTGGTCCTTGTCATATGCCCCACCACAGCGGGCACACACCTTCGCTTCCATGTCTAGTGTGTGCTTCCCCAAGTGCACAGCATTTCTCTGTAACACATGCCTTTCTTTTTTCCCTTTTCGACTACTCCGGAGAACGTGTGTGTATTTCTTGTACGTCCATTTGCTGCATTTGTATCCTAATTCTGGCCAACAGCACGTTTCTCTCAGCAGCGTGACGTGGGGCATTGTTAGCTTCTCATTCACGTTAGCATTCGGCTTCCTTTATTTCTGCAGGTTGCAGCCAGGAAACTGGAAAATGGGCCACAGGAAACCTGGCCTCCTACATCTGTCCCAGTTTGTAATAGCAGCTCTGGTTTTATTTTTCTAAGTGTCTCAGGTTCATTTTAACCCTTGAGATGACTGCTGCAATAACATATGAAAGAACAGGATTGTTTTGCCTTTTTTATTTTAACCACTGTTTCTCAGTACTATAAATTGAGATTTTGTTAACCCATACTCATTTTAAAAGTATAATAATACTTATGAAATAAATAGTTATGAGTTAAAAAAAACCCTTTTGCTGGAAATTATACCAAAACGATTCCATTCCGTAGTGACAAATATCCAAGACTATTTAGAGACAAATACAGAATAAGGCAGCGTCTAGCTGTTTCAGCCATATACATATTTAACATAGTTCTAAAGTGAACGTCCATATGGAAAGTTGAACAGCTTACAAATCCTCTAGGCTGATTTTTCGCTTTTACATTTTAGTTTCTTAGAAAAATTGAAGCTCACTTGTTTTGTATTTGATTACAGAAGCAAAACGATGCTGATCAGGAAAAGATACTTTTCTAAAATAACCAAATAATAAGCCAGCTGTGACATTTTCCACTGAAAATTCATCTGTATAACAATGAGTATAGCATGAGAGGTTAGAGACAACTGCCAAATCTGCTCAAATGTTTGCTCAGAAACATTTGAAAGAGCAAGGCAAAAGTCTGAGTCAGTCCTCACACTTTATTTCTCAACAGAGATACTTCAAGGGTGATAAATAGGATGTGGTTGGTGAAAAGTCAGTGATTCTGCCAGAAAGGAGGAAAACCAAATATCAATTTGTTTACTCAGACAGTTTTCAAATACTCATCAAAGGAGATCTTCCTGCTAATTTAATTGGCCTTGAAAAAATAAGCTTGCAACCAAGTGTGTAAATATACCTGTTTTAACTCGACGCAGAACTTTCTCTATTAAAGGTAATAAATCAAACTAATGGTGCAACCCACATCCAGGGCACTTTAGGGAACTGTGTGTATGATACAGAATGCTGGTAATTTTTCCACATCCAGCAACCAGGACATTTCCTGCCAGAGCATCCTCCGAGTCCTTCCATTGTGTTGAAACTGCAAAAACTTTCTAAATCAGGACTTCCTCCTATTATATTTCAGAGGCGTCTTTCTGGGAAATGCAGATTCAAGCGAAAAAAAAAAAAAGGGGGGAAAAAAAAAGAAAAAAAAAGGAATTCCTGCAGCACCACCCAGTGGAAACATTAGAAAAACTCACAGAGAGCCCCAGCAGTCAAGTTCCGATTTGCGGCAAAAATACAGTCATGTTGCCACACAAACCCAGACTGGTTTAAGGATGTGCCAAAAAGCACAGAGGGTTTTGCTGGCCGATGTACTTAACAGCCACGTGAGGTATGCCTACTCTGCCGCTCCTGCCTCACGGCCTTCTCTTAAATTCGTATTTTAACGTAAAAGATTATTTACAGTAATAATTTCAAAGGTCTCCTTCTCAAGCAGGAATACCCACTGTTCTGGCCCAGCACATCTTAAAAAAATAAACAGACTCCTGCGGTTAAGAGCAACGCAAAAGCGACAGCAGCAAGATCTAGCAAAATATTACAGGGTAAGATCAAGTTCCACTGCAGAGAAGAAAGCACTCACACATGTCCAGTAACGCTTCCAGCAGGTATACTGGCCAATACAGCGTTTGCAGGTTTTAATTTTTTTAACCAAGTCAAAGAAAGGCTGAGGCAGATGTCCAGAGGAAGAAAGTTCTGCAGCCTCCACATGAGTACAACAAAGGGCTGGTCGCCTGCCAAGGAGAGGTGTGATGACACCGCCTCTCAAATAGGAGTGTTCTCAGATTCTCCCTAAGGATGCAGTTCAAGAAACAGCTTTAACCCGACTGGAGTAAAAGCCCTTAGCAGGAGGGAATATGGCTAGTTGCCTCCCCACAAAAGGCTCAAAAACTAACCTGCTCAACTATTCCTAAAGCTAGCCGGAAACAGAACTACGTAAATCCACGGTCTCCAACCGTTCACCTTGGGACAGACGTGAAATGAATGCAGACTCCTCACGCCGCATTCTGTCCGCTCATGTGGTGCACATCTGTGGCACGCTGGCAACACGCTACACCGCGATCCGGGGGGACTCCTGCTTGCAAAGCCGCTTCTATGTGTTTATTTTCCCCGTATGACTTTCTCTTACATTGTTGTTGGCATCAGTAGGACACAGATCATGATTATTTGGCTGTCCTATATAAAATTTCTGATACTCCCTTTCATAAATTTAGAGAAAACACGCACGGAAACAGAAAAAATAGCGCAAGAGGGCAGAGGATACAGCCTTCAGGAACAGTGGCTACTCTGAAAGTTTACTTGACGTACCAATCGATGATTACTCCCAAATACAGCTCTTTCCTTATCTGTACTCCCTTCTGCAACTGAAGTATGAAAGCTTCTAATTTTGTGACAGCAGACACAGCAGCTTCGTAACGTACGCTAGTGGCTCTAATATTTTAACTGGTGTATTAAAACCATCAACTGTCTCAAATGTTGCTTTTAAAGCATTTCACATTCAGACTTTTAAACTAATCTTCCCCTCTCGACAGATTTCCCCCAAGCTAGAAACTTAGATAAACAAGCAGGTCTTTTTAACACCATGAGCAGAGAGGAACTTGGCCAAAAGGCCAGGAAATGCATCCTGCGAGTTCTGTTCAGGCAAACCGAGGCGGCTGGCAATTTCCGCAAGACCTGAAGCACAGCACGATGATCGCGGCTTACACCGGCAGTCAGAGCTCGCCTTCCTGAATTTCCAGAATTTGCTGGGTTAGCAAAATGAGCCATTAAACTATTCAATAACATACAGGCTTACCTGTATATTCTCACGTTGCAAGGGGAGTCAGTCCTAGCGTTACACCGAAAACGGCATAGCACAGTTCAGCAGACGGGAACCTACATACGAGCAGGGACATTTTACCCGGACAATTTCTTCTCCAAACGTTAGTGCTATTGCAATAGTTCATGGAGCACAAGCCAGGGTGTAAGTTCCTTACTCATAAAAAATGATCAACTAGTCACAGCACTAGTCGAGGTCCACATTTTTCACTTTAAATGCCATACCTTCTGTGTGCAATGGTGTCATAGTAAAAACCTAAACTAAGAATCACTCTTACATGTCAAAATCTCAAAAATCTGCTATTCTCCTCCTTTCTCAGTGCTAACCAAAGTTCTGATACGCATGTTTAACATGCACTAAGCTAAACTGAAACCCAATTAAAAGATTCTTATCTTCTGACATTATTCACTTGTCTTCTACACCAACAAGAACCTGAAGGTCACACCTACACACTTCCCCTAACACCACTCATTAAACACTGGAATACCCCATCGAATGTATCATAAAATACATGATATTTCAGCCAACAGAAGACCTGGTTATTACTCTCCTGTATTGTCTGTGTTCTCTGTACTTCAACTAATTCCCATGGCTGTTGCAAACTATGAAGGAGAGACAAATGGGACACTATTCCACTGAATACAGCAAGCTTTGCTGTACGCAAAGTGCCTAGATTGCCTGTGTTTAGAAATGACATCAATACACCGACTGGTTTGTTAGTTGTGTACCCTCTGCTGCTCAGGATACATAACAGCCACTGTTTTGTTTTGTATGCTGAATCCTGGATGAGATTGCACATTTAAATAAAACTTAAAGACTCTATCCCCTCGCCTGAACTTGGATGAGATTGCACAGTCACTTTTATTGTACCCTATTCCCAGAGAATCAATCCAGCCTTGATACTGCTCTGTTTTGGAGACATTTGCCTCGCCGAGCTCCAGTACTGAAGCAGCAGTACCGACGGAGCGCAGCAGTCATACTTTCTGTAACAGCCCTACTCCACACTCGCAGTTTGCCTAACTAACCACACACGCCAGTTGCTCTGAGTCACCAGACTTCAGAGGTCTATATCTAGCATCTAAACCCACATTCCGTCTCAGCTATATTCTCATAGCATGGAAGAAATTCTCCGAAGGTGGTCAACTTTCTCCGGTTTTCACTAACCGAGATGCAATAGGAATTTTTTCTTACTTTCTAAATGCTTTTTAAAGATTGTTCCTTCTCAGGAATTGCTGTTAACTGCTAGGAAGAGGTAACAGTGGCACTTGAGTCTGTAACTATTTGCTTGTGCTGAATTGTGACTTGTTACAACAGAGGCCACTCAACATTACCACAATATCTACATTTACGACCAGTAATGCTCATCAGCGTCCTTCACAAAAAGCTTGAACTGAAATACATCTGATCAATTTTCTTCATATTAAAAAAGATGAAGAAATACACAGAGATGCAATAAAGGGGTGCTGTTGCCACAGTAGAGGCAAATGCATGTGTAATATAAATCTGTTTTCCAAATGAACTATCAGCTGTTTTGCAAAATGAGGATGCAAAACTTACAGAAGGACATTTGAGTAGAAACATTTATTCTTTAGATGCAGTATATAATCCACTCCTTTTTTTTGTACAGCTGCAAAAGCACGTTTTATACACACTTCTTTGCTTGTTCACTAATATTTTCAGAGAAAGACTCATCTTGTAGAATTGTATTAACATGACTTAATACTTCACTTAGTACTTAGAAACCTTGTACCAATTCTGAAAGATTAGCAGGAATCATAAAAATTACAACCAAGTGATTCATTACATAATTTTATGACAACTGAAACTAGAAGACAATGTGTAAGGTGTAAGTTCTCCTCTCCTAGTACCACAAATGATCTTCAAGTTAGGATCTGCAAGATTTGAAGTAACTAAGACAAGGTTGTTCGCATGACAGACAGAATAACATCTAGTAGTGGGTACTTGCAAAGATTATCCAAGCTATATTCTCAATCTATAAATACTGAGTAGTAAATTGGCAAGCAGAGACACAGACATGATTGAAATGACTCCGCAATGGGTCTGAGGGAAGCCATAGAACGGGCAGTAGCCTTCACACACTCAGTACAACCTCACGCAGGAAAATTTGGAGCAAAACTATGAAAGACCAGGACACACAGAGCAAGCAAAGGCTACGCCAATGCCTTTTACCAATTCAAGGTCTATGCTGGCATTTAAATGTTTGCAACACACAGTTAGTCTCAGTGCATTAACAGAAGTGCTGACACGCTCAAAAACAAATATACGCCTAAGTGCTTTAAAAGATCAAAACGCAAGTAAGTTTGTGGCTTCCTACAGAAATCCTTCTCCTGAAGACCCTGAGCTCTGCCTAACTGCTCAGATCACACAGAGCACACGGTATAGTCTTTAGAAATCTCTCTTTACATAGCTGATGGATACGTATCTTAAAAGTTCACAAGTGTCACCATAGCAGGTGAGCAGTTTCCAACACGTGGCCCACGCATGCAGGGCTCAGTGGATTCCTCCTGAAGGAGAGGCACAATACCGCAGTACTACTCCAGTAGGCTCAACTGCAACCAGCACAGGCAGCTGCACAACTGCTCAAAAGGAATTACGGATCCACGGGTGGGAAAAGGACAAAACCCACACCTTTCGATAGTCACAGCAAGGCTATCTGAGCAAGGCGGCCAAAATCAGACATCGTGTTGGTAACTGTAACTCCACAGGAGTTAAGAAGTGTAAGTTCCAGCGGAGTTGTATCTGCTTAGGGCATGGCACAATTCAGCCTCCAGTGTTCTTAACTGTAATATAACTTTAAAATACTAGTTATTCAGTACACTCTGAGACACTGACGATGAATTACACGGATTAAGCACATCAACAATTCCAGGGTACTTTCTGGTACTGCAAAAACTATCACAGTATTCATGAAAAACTAAAAATGCAGAATGACTAAGCAGTTATTAATTGGCACTGAATTAGCTGGCAGGCAGTGCCTTTAGCGGTACTTTCATATCAAAGCGTATGGCTGCTATTTTCTTTAGTTTGTGCTTTCAGAAAAGCAGCAAGCGTCCTCCAAAGAGCTTCTGAACTGAAATCCACTCTTAACAGCAAACCCTTAAGAATTTGAAGCCTGATGTAATTACTGGCATATAAAACCACAGCGAGTTAAAGAAAGTTTTAAGGACAAAGATGCATTTTCTTTTCGTGAAGCGCACAGATAAGTTGTACTTTGTGCTTCATCTGCTTTGTTTCCACACATGCGGCCTTGTATTTTGCAGTGCAGCGAGCTGGGCTTCCTGTACCCACACCTTGACTTTCTCCTCAAAATCATGACTGATTCTTTAATCACCCATTATTCAACAAAATGCTTCAACATGAGAACAGACACATTCAGTCTTTCAAGAGCCCTCATCAGCCTCCGGAATATTAGTTGATTCATTTAACAAGCCACAGCCGAAGTAAACATCTGTCTCATGATTCAAGGCACTGAGATTCCCCGTTGTGGGAAACACCGAGGAGAAAGCTGTGGTGAATCAACCCGAGGATACGCGGCACAACAGGATTTTCAGAAGCCCGTGAGTTACAGCCGGGTGCGCTCACAGAAGACACGCAGCAGCTGAAAGCCGACAGACCTCTGACACTGGCCCAGGCTACCAGTATCCTGCCATCAGTGTCCCGACTCCGAGGCGGACTCAAGCAGCAGCATCCAGGCATGCCGCACACTGGAACCACCGCCGCCACCAGCAGAAAGCCGTGGACTGATCAATAGCCTCAACCGCACAAGTGAGTCCAACCTGCCGTATCTTTGTGGGAAGTACAAGCTGATTCATCAGCTCTCTGCTATCTTAGATTATTTAGTACTACGACAGGGAACCGCTCGCAGAGATAACTGTAACTACACGAGCACACACATTTTACACGATGTCACCAAGATAAACCAGCTACAATAACTTCTTACAAACACACGCATCACAAGTAACTGTGTTGGTTCTCCCAGCCTTATCCCACTCTCCCTTATCTTTAGTAGCCAAATAACCTTTTATTTCGGCACCTATTTCTTGCCTTTGATTTTGTGAAGCAACGTGTTGCCATGTGACTGCATCCCTGAGGCAAAGACCTGCCTTCTCTGCAGCAGCTGATGGACCTTGGTGTCCCTGAGTATTACACACACCTATCTTCCTACACGTAAACGTATGACCCTCAGAGCAAGCAACAAGCTCCATGCACCCTGGTGAACTGGCAACATGACTTTCTCTCTGTGCTAAGTCCTCCAGTGCAGATTTTTAAACTAAGGTAGATTTCAGCTTCAGTTAAATTCACTTAAGTCATCTGAGCTGTAATACCTTCCCACTAGAATACCTCTACCGTAACACACCCTGAAGCTGGCCTCCATCCCATTAAGGGCATTACAGTGAGAGGGTAAAGTGTACATAATTGGACTTCATACACAGGAAAGAGGAACCCTCCAGTCTTGGGAGTGAGATACTTGGTTTGTGTTCGTGATTTAAGTTTAATGGAATAGCATCAAGGAACAGGAGCAGAGAACCACAGTGAATCAGTAAGCAGTGAGAACTGCTAATGAATAAAACAAAATAGATACTCGTTTCTACATAGGAAAGCATCCACGTGCGTCATGGTTTGTAAACACAATTACGAGGAAGGCAGCCACGGAGTTTCTCCCCCGGAGACTGTGTTGCTTATTGCAGCTGTTGCATCCAGGTGGAGGTGGTGATATAAGAAAGGACATAAGCCCGTCGTTTTTTTCTTTTTAGGGACAAATCACAGAAGTGATTTGGAAAATTGAGATATAAGCAGTTAGGATAACGTCTAATTTCTCAGCAGACAGTATATATTCTTCCCACATTTCATAAATTATACCAGGTAAAGAATAAAATCATACTTACAGTGAAAACACCTTTAAGACATTATTTGAGTGGAAACCATTGTGCACTATTTGATACTGATTTTTTTTTTCCATTCCAGAGCTTGTATTTTTAACACATCTGTGGATTCCTTCTCATTCGCTCTTTCAAATATACAGAAAACACAACCAGTATACTACTAGTACTACATCTGTTTTTCTATGAGGACATCAAGATATTTTTACTTATGGTGAGTGAATACAATATATGAAACTTACATAGCGTAGATAGACTATATATATATGTATCTGTATGTATGAATGTGTGTGCTTCATCTACACTGATTCAGCAGATGGCACACTGAAATTCCAGCAAGACTTCATGCAGTGAGTGGACAATTTAATGTCCATGTTTCACAGAGAGAGAGTAAGAGCTAGGGAACTCAGTAAGAATTTTGGTGCTGTATGCCACACTAAGTGTTCTATAACATACTCAGCAGATTTTTGAGCTTTATGCCCAGTAATGCACCTTCTCTCTCTAAAATTTTGAATGTTGCAACAGAAACAAAACTCCCAAACCTAAAAATAGCTCTCACTACCTGATGACAGCATTTGATTGAAACAGAAACGAGGCATTTTGTGTTTTACATACTGTTCTAAAAATTATTCTCTGCCTAACCAGGAAACCAAGAGGCATCTGTGTCTGAGGATTGTGTCACTAATCCACTAATAAAAGTCCCCTGTAAAGGGATGTTAACGAAGAACTTTTCTGTGCAGCTTGGACATAGGAAGTACAGGAAACACTGAAGATCCTCAAAGGTAAACACATGGTATACTGCAATTAGTTCTCCATCCAAGTACTACTTTTTTGCACAGTATTTGCTAGTTTAATGCTATCACCTGATAGTTCCAGTAAGCAGCTAAATGTTACTTCCTATTACATGCAATTTTATTCACATTTTTTGACATTGCTTGAAGTTAAACCCCACTTGCAAGCAAGACTCCATTTTCTTTGTTTGCTCCGGACTTTCTTTTTTTGCAAAAAGCTGTTAACTTCTAATTTAATTTAAAGATCAGCGGGGCACAGCAAAAATCTTTCTAATTCTGAACACAGGTTTTTTTCACGACTGCTATGAAAATAAATAATCACGAAATAATTACACAAACCACCAAATCAAGTCGTATGTACAAAACAAATCTCACTTGGAAATTAAACACGTAATGCACCAATACAGCAAGGTTATGCGAGTGGATATACTTTTCAAACATGCCCATCACCTCAGTATCTTGGCACAAGAGTCTTTTAATCATACAATTACACACAATTGTCACAGATGCACAGAACACGCTTATGGTAACACAGCCTTCTGCGTACCCCATTTCCGAACCTCACCCTCTGAAACTGTTTATGCATAAATTACATTTAATCTGAAATAATCAGAAAGTCTGTATGAGCAAAATACGAGATGAACCATGACTCTCTGCTTGAAATTAAACGAAACCCCTGACTTTTGCAGTCGGGAGTGCTCACGAGCAGAAAGATGCTGCATTGTGTAAACTTGCCTTAGCGCTACACCCCTAAGTAAATAAAGATGTAAGCTGTCTCCCTTTCAAATGCAACGTTAGAAAGGCTGACAGGGCTTCACAAAACCCTCCTGTGTCAGGGAACGGAAACTCCTAATGAGATTAGTTGGTGTGTGTGCAGACATTACTTAGCCATGACTAAATGGGCTCTCTTCCTGCAGCCAGTGGAAAATTCAGGGAACTTTTTCCCCCTGCAGCATCAGAGTCCCTCTAACCTTCAGCAAAGCCAGATCCAAAAACAACTCTCCACTTTCTCTCCCTTTCTCTCTTTTTTTTTTTTTTTTTTTTTCCCTTACAAACATTTTTAGTGGGTTTTTTTTCGGTTGGCGGTGAAAACTATCCACGTCGGCCAAAGGGGTCTCGGGGCAGGGGGCGGCTAAGAAAAGCGGGGAGGGGGAGGGCCGGGGAGAGCGCAGAAGACTACAAAGGAAACTGTAAAAAGGAGCAAATACATAAACCTGAGAGGGAGAAAACCACAGAGTTTCTTTGTGAGCTGCAGTGACTCATTTTCAAGATGTTGTCTGCTGCCAGTTTCAAACCGGAAGCGCATGGCAATTAGTCTTGCTGTTTCCAGACAAGCCAGAAACTCTCCCGACACTTTTTTTTTTTCCCTTTTTAAAGCCCCTTCTGCAGTTTCTGCAGGAGCCTTCCCTCCCCCCTCCTCCCCTCTCCTCCCCCCACCCTCCCGGCCTCGCAGCGGCGCCGGGGACCCCGCGGCGCCCCCCGCCGCCGCGACAGGCACCCGGGCGGCCCCCCCCGACACCCCCCCCCCCCCCCCCCCGCCGGTATCGTGATGCTGCTCCGCCGGGGCCCGCCCGTCCGACGCTCCATCCCCTCACCTCCACCCGCAGCTCCCGGGGGGCCCCCGGGGCAGCCCTCCACCAGGGGCGGGGGCCCCCCTGATGCAGCGGGAGCACCCCCTCCTCCCTCCCAGAGCCCCGCACCCTCGATACCGCCGCGCTGGCCGACCCCGGCCCTGGGGCAGGACCCCCGGGCCCCCCGGCTCCGCGCGGCGCTCCGAGCCCCCCTCCCCGCGCAGCCCCCCTCCCCGCGCTGCCCCCGGCGCCCCTCACCTCCGGCCCGCGGTTTGCGTCCCGCCCGCCGCCCCACCAGCGAGGGGGTCGCCGGCCCCCGCAGCCGCCGGCCCCCCCTTCCCCTCGCCGAAGCCCCCCGAAACTTTGCCGGGGCGGGCGCAGCGGCGCTGGTACCTACCCAGAGCCTGGGGGACTTCTCCGCTCTCTCCCGGTAGTTTAGAGGGAGCTGGGTAAAACCCCCCGGTTCTCCATGCTGACAGCCTCCTGCAAACGCTCTGTTGCTCTTGTAACGAGATCCTGATTTTTTCCCCTTTTTTTCCTTTCCTTTTTTTTTTTTCCCCTCGGCCGGTGTGTGTGTGTGTGTGTGTGCGCCTGTGAGAGCGAGCGAGCAGGAAGTCAGCGCAGTCAGACAGAGAGCCGGCTCACTTCCTCTCCTGCATTATTCCCCAGGCGGTTTGCCGTCTGTGTAAACAGGCTTTTCCTCCCCTCTCCCCTCGCTCTGGCCACTGATGTGCAGCATGGCTGTAACACAAGACACACACATAGTAAAGTGGGTAACGGGAACTCCGCGCGCTCGCAGGGAGCTCCGGCGGCTCCCCCGACCTCCACCTCTTCCTGTGCTACACCCCTGGGGAGGAGCTTCCCGCCAGCCCAGCGCTTGGGCCACCGGCGGCACCCGGCTATCAGCCGGCCGGCCTGGCTCGCCGGGTTACCCTGGCTCTGCCCCGGGTGACTGGAGATGGAGCGCTGGCGAGGAGCGCCTCCTCCTCCTCCCGGAGCATCGCGAGGGGCCTCGGCTGGGGGGCTGGCCCTGGAGAGGCGGCCGCCCGCGGCCGTCCGACCTGGGGGCTCGGGTGGCGGGGGGTCGCTGGATGCGCTGCCCGCCTTCCGGAGCTGGACCTCCCGCAGGCAGCGGGCTGCAGAGACGGGGCAACACGGCACAGGTGGGGGGAAACGACAGCGTCCAAGTCCGGGGGCACGCGGATCCCCAAATCGGAGCTGGATCTCCCAGCGCCGGGTCGTGTCTTGGGGACAGACCAGTGGTAGTTCGGAGTTTTGCCCCTCAGGTCTAAAGTGGTGGTTTCGGGGACACGTGGTGGTTTTAAGAGGGACACACGTCCCGCATTTGGAGTTGACATCCTTCGTGTCTTTTTCTCGTGTCCCAGATACCCGCATGGTACTGTCTAACTTCACTTGGAAATTCTCAGAGCAAACCACGTTAACTTTTGTCTGCCCAGTGCATCAGTGACGTTCAGTGCGTGACACCTTAAAATCGGTGTTGCGCTGCAATTTCTTTTTAACGGTCCCAAGATCCAGCATTCCCGCACAGGAACCGCAGCTCAGGATGTTCTTGACGTGCAGTGACACAGAAGCTGTGCTGATTTTTTTATCACTCCATTGGTTTGTTGCTTACGATGTCGTGGGGAACAAAAGTGTGCTTTGATGGAATTACAAAGATCGTCACAGTTGGCCACTAAGCATTAGTCAATAGCATCCGAACAGCTGGCGGTGAGCAAACTGCGAGTCCCTTGTGGAAGAGACTCAGGTTTCTTCCTTCTCATCTTCTAACAAGCCATGGAGGAGCAAGAATGACAGGGTACTGGCACAGCAAATTACGTAACGTTGTGATTTTCCTTACATAATGCCCTTTTAGAAGTCATCATGAATTTTGGAATGCAGATGCGAGGTCTGGTAAATCCTCATTTCATGTTTCCCAATTAAAGAAGCATTAAAATGTTGAACTTGAGACAGGATATTTCCTAGATTAAAATGTGCAGTGGATGAAGTCCTTGCTGTAAGCGTTAGTGTAAGTCATTAGGATGAAAGAATCAATCTTAGTTTGGGAACTACAACTGAAGACCTGGTTTTGCAAAACCAGGGCAGCCAGAGAAGCTTTTATGGTACCAATACACAGTGTTGGACTGACAGCTGGGGTTACCAGCATTCACCTTCTGCATTTAGCTTTCACTGGTCATGTGGACAAGAGAAAAAGGTGAGACACTCCTGAGTTGCCTTGATCTCCACACTGGTTATTGGTGTGGCGATTTGAGAGAACAAACTCTCAAAACCAGTATAACTTCTTCTCTTTTATAAAAAGTAAATAACACTATGTCTTTGAAAAAATGTTTGAAAATTAAAATATTTCTTTTATTTATTATGTTGTAACTTGGTTGACAGCACTAGAATTGTTTTTACAGCACCAGTCCTTTTTTGTCTAGATAGTGAGGTAGAAACCTGAATAAAGTTGCCATGCTGGAGGTTGGATGGTCACTGGATGAGGCCTTTTCATGTTACCCTCCATGTAAGAGAAGAGTGCGGGATTTGTCTAATATAATAAAGCCACCAGGATACATTGGAAACAGAAAGAATTCAGAAAGGGCTGCTGGAAGTGGAGGAAAATGGGAGCTTTTGGCCAGGGCTACTGAGTCTGGCCACTATGGATGTCACTTGGAAAATATTTTTGACACTACATCTGTGCTTTACAGAATGGTTGCCAAAACTCTTTCATTCACGATGTCTGCCTGCCTAAATCTAGACTTACCATTATCCTTAAGGTTTACCTGATGCAAAAATACAAGCTGGTCAATGAGGAAAACTGCAGGTTTGTGCTATGTAGGAGCCTTTTTCTTCTGCAAAAGTAATTCCACTCAGAAAACCTGTTTGTTTATATAGCCATAAAAATGCTAGTTACGTTTTAGGTAGAGTCACTAGTCAGCCCTGTGTCTTGATTCACATCCATTCATCAGCACATATTATCATGGTCAGCTGTTAATTGTAAAGCCTGAGTCTTGTCCTCGAACTGTGATGGTTTGGGGGTTTAGCTTTGGAAATTGTTGTTCCTTGCTCAGAGTTGGTCCAGACAACAGCTGTTGCACTCGTAAAGGACTAACTGTAACTAGAGACAGGACCAATAAGGCAGGTTACGGCTGCTCTAAGTCCTAATCTGATGGGTTCAGGCAATCCTTGAACAAACACATGCACCCAGGATGTCTCTGTGTCCTGTTTATCTAAGGATAGCGCAGTTTGTGAAAGAGACTGTATTTATGAACCCGTTCTTCTGATGAAAAAATTGCCCCTAAGCATTCCTAAGTACAGTGACTATAATTCTGCTTCATTCTTATTAGATTACATCAATTAAGAAACCAGGCTTTGTCTGTCCTTTCAGATTGTTTCTACGTATTTTTAAACTGTTCATAATCTCATGTGCTGCTGTAATTAACCAACATGAAACAAAGAAAGAAAAAGGTAGATTTGCCAGGCTCCAGATCTCTGTTTAAGCTCTTCAGGCTGAAGTTCATACCTGTGTTGGGTCTAGGTTTTAGTGTAATTTCACTCAAAGCCTGTGTCCCACTGTAATTAAATTACTAAATTAAATTAAATAATTGTAATGTCACTTTGCGGTACGTTGTTCTCCTTAAGTGTGCATAGATGCTTATAATCATGTGTAATTATCAAGAACAATGTTGAAAGCAGTTGGAAATAATTGTTGCTTCATTTACTATTTTAATTGCAAATATCTTTAATTAATGTGTACATTCACCCCCTCTAAATATTTTGTGTTTCTTTTTAGATTACAGGCTCTGTAGTGAAGAGGCTTCAAATTTGTGTCTGCCTTTGTGACAACCAACACAATAGCTTCTGTGGGAGAATCACTCGTAACCATTCTTTTCTCTTACGTTCTAGTAATTCTAGTTTGAATAACCACCTGTCAGGTTACAGGGGGAATTTCCAGGGGATTTTGGAAGGTGGGTATATACAAACTAATTACCTGAGTTAGAATGACAGCCTAATTCATGTAGGATTCTTGGTTGCCCTTCACAACATACTATTTAAATGCCTTGCAAATGTGGTATCAGTGTCGATGAAAGTTCCCCCCAGCAGATTTGGCTTTTCTCTTTCACACTTTGCTGTAGCTGGACAAACATGGGCTTCAGAGCCAACAACTTCATTATTGCAAAAAGTCCCAGGGGATCCGTACCGCTTATGAAGGGGTCAGGTCCTCAGTTTTATCTCATCCCGCAGGCAGCTTCACTGGCAAGGAAAGTCCCGTCTGCAGTACTGCCCGATGGTACCTCCAGCACCGACTAACTGTTTAGCACTGGCTAAACCCATGGAAACTCAAGGGACTGGATTGCATGTTGCTCCCTGGAGAGCATTATTTCTTCCTAGGCTTTTTGCTGAGCTATCTAGAGTAAAATTGTGAACTTTAGAAGAGGTTTTAGATGGCAGATGTCAACAGAACTGTGTTCGCTGTTGGGAAACCTCTTCTTCAAAGTTGGATCAGCTTAGTGGGAAAAACAGTTGCATGTCATCATCAAAAGGTTCAAAACCTCACACCACATTTTCTGGAACAAAGAAATTCTTCAAATTTTAACCTAAAATGTTTTATGTGAGAGGGAGGAGAAGGGCTGAGCGTTTCTTCACACCATGAAACAAGTATGCTGTGCAGATGGTGGGACCTCGGCAAGGAAGCAGGAGCCCCAGAGACCTCTTTTTCCCTCTGGGAGCATGTTCCAGTCCCAGGCCCTTGAGACAAAGGCTGTGGATTAGAATTACTGCTGGGTTGCAATTAGAAATATGCCTTCAGTTTTACAGGAATTATGTTTTGGAGACCCCAAGCCTTTCCTCTTCTTCCCTACCCACCCCCGGAAGTCTGTGGTGCTTGAACAGGAAGGAGTGGTTGGGGGAAATTACTGCCTTTACACTCCTCTTCCTCTGGCACATTTTTGCTTTCCTGAATGTTTTGCTTTCACTGCATGTTGTTGTGGAAGAAAGCACATGACCCAACATGTTTGGAGTAAAAGCATCGCTTGCGTGTATGATTTCATTAGGTTTGCCGCCTTAGTGAAAGATTTATAAGGAATTACCTCCTGTGTGCAGTGCAATTGCCTGTGATTTTTGTGTCATTCAAGGAACGTCGTGTTGCTGTGTGTTGAAGGAGCCTATAGCACCTAAATGAACAGCCCATGAAAGCAGGGAAAGAGGGTTCCAAGAATCTTTGAATAACCGTGAGGTCTAAGCTAACTGCAAAGATTAACTGTTTAGAGGTCACCCTGCTTCTCTGAAATCTTTCAATCTGTTCTACTGCAATTTCTTTTCTAGGCTAATTAATTAAAGGTCTGAGCTAGAACTTTAGTTGCATTTTATCGGTCCCTCCTCTGCCACTCTCTCCTCCTCCCCCCATCTCCCATCTGTCTATTTTATCCTAACCTAATCTCTAAATATAACTCAACCAAGGCATTTCTACTGCCAAGTATCACCGTAGCATCTTAATATCATTAAACTGCTTTCACTGTTCTCACATGCTTTTGGTCAAACAGGACGCAACTCACTGCCACTTCTGTTCAGCCGACACTAATTCTAAGGTTTTTAGATGATGAATGAAATTGTGTGGATTTTATCTTCACCATGTGACCTTTATGTTTCCCAATATGACACACACTTTGGGAGACACTTCTACTTAACAATTTTCAGTTAGGTGCAAATGACAATAGTTTTTTTCTCTTCTAATTACTGTGTATTTGATTATGATGTCACAATGATTCTATTACTGTGTTCGTAGTTACAAAGTTAGTTATGCGTGTTCTTGGTGATATGCATTTTCTAATAAAACAATCAATGTTTTCTTAAAGCCCTCCTTGTTCTCATACTCCATAGCCATAATTATAAACCTCATGTAAAAGACACTTTGTGAAAACAAATAAATCTTAAAAAAAATTTTTTTTTTTAAAGTCCAAACCAACCCCTTAACCAATCATTGGCACAGACCGTAAAGTACATGCATTATGTGTTTCTTATGAGAAATAACTGCTATTAGCATCATTGTAGCTGCCTTTTGCTTGCTGGAAAACGCTTCTTCCAATTCACATTACACAAAAAAAGTTAAAAAACGGATGTGTCTTAATACCTTTACCTTACACATGCATGTGCACTCGTTTTTCTTGAGGAACAGTAATGGAGATGGACTTCACAAAACAATTCAAATCATGTAAGTTAGTACCCTTCCATGAATGATCTGGAGGTGCCTGCTTCTCTCTGCTGGCTGTGCAGGGATTCTGGGAGGCCTCCCCAACTGACTCAGCCACCCAAATCAGGCGCTTAGAGCTAGAAGACACAGATATCCCTTGGATTCGTATTCTGCCTTCAGTACAGCTGAAATGTTGAATCACTTGCCAGCTGTCTATGAGGGCATTTTATTCAGAGTTTTTTGACTACACATTTGAACTACAAGTACAAAAAGCTTTCAGTGTAGACATGCTCACATATAAGTAATTTAAAAGTGACAGTGTTTTGATCCTTCTAAAAACTCAAGTAATGTAGGTTTGCAGTGCAAACTTGATCTTGTTCCTCCAACAACTCCCAGTTCGTACATCTTTCATATACTGATTTGCTCTGTATTAGGTCAGGACTGCTCTCCTGCCTGTACCTTTAATATACAGGTTGAAAAGCTGACACCCATTTGCCCATCTGATACCCTTTTATCACATACTTCTGATAGTTACAGTTCTAAGGAGATAGGTGATGTGCGACCAAAACTAAGGTTGTATGAATATGCCCTGACCGTTGTGCACTCTCGACTGGGTGTTACCAAGAGATGCCACGTTCACGTGCAGAGCTTTTTTGATACAAACTGTAGGCTCCTTATAACCAGACTTAGCAAAAGACCATAAACACGAGCCTAAGTCAATACTTAGCAAGCAAGTTCTTAAGAGTTAAATACATAAAGTCAAGCAAGCACAAACCTTTGGGAAGGACTAACATGGCTGTATCCAGCCACTGGCACCATCTGGTGAAGCCTGGCTGCTCCAGGTCAGAGGACAGGTCTTCAGCTATAACCCTCTCACCCACATTTCAGCTGCATGCAACACCAGATTTAAGCATGTTCTTAAGCTCTGCTGAAACAAAATCTTACATCCTTGTGTAAAAGGTCTTGTTGAGGATATGGCAAGTTTCTTTTGACATCAGTGGGTTTCAATCAGGGGTTTATTGTGGAAACAGTCTTCAGGGGACTTTAGTTAAATACCAAGTTCCTTCAAAATCCTACACAGGTTGTAGTATAAACTTGATAGTCTGACACTTTCTCGTTCTGTTAAAAGGAGGATGCTAAAGCAGATAGATTACTGCTTACATTGCTCCATGTCGTACAACTTGCCTAATTCATGTTAAAAATTGCTTTGAGATATTATTGCAAGACAAACTGTAAAAATACATACACATAGAAATGTATAGTAAACTATGCTGTAACGTAAATGTCTTGAACATTTAAAGAGAAAAAGGAAATGTTATAAGCTGTTGGTAAATCTTTTGGATGCTGTTTATGTTTGAACTTTTCTCCGTTTTCCTGTAGGAACTTCCGTATCCTCTTCCTGTGTCCCTACAAAGTTTTGTACAATGCAGAGCAAGAAATGCTACAGGGATTGTGCTCCACCTTTCTCCTTCCTGCTGGGATATCCTTTCTGTAGAGAAATGTAAAGTATGTAATATTCAAGCAAAAACGTTATATTATTCTTTATCTCAGTCATTTTCTGTTATCTACAACATATCAAGCTGGGTGTACATCGGTTGCCGAAGTACACCACTATTTTTACATTTTTATGACATATGAGTTTCTCAGCCAAAGGTAGCTAAAATCTATTACAAAGTTTCTTGTTTTCCAGAGTCTTATCAAGGGTTCATGTCTAAACCAAACAAGACAAGGGTGGGTTGGGTTTTTCTCTTCATTGTTTCAACTGAATTAACAGGAAGGGGGGAGTGCTTTACCTGTCTGACACCAGAGCAATACGCATTAGCTTCCACTTTTCACTGGTCTGTCTGTCCAGACACTGTCTGCATCCTTGTGGGAATTGTACGGGAATTTCTTAACTCCCAGTAATAAATAAGAAAATTAGTGAGGGCCTTTGATCTGAGTTCCAGTCTTAATTCATACTAAAAGTCAATACTTAAAGGAACTGGACTTTAAAAGCTTAGTTAATGTTAATGGACCATGTTCCTGAGCAGCCAGTGCAGGCTTTTACCGTTGTATGATGTAAGCCTGTATTATAACCCTGCACACATATAAATGCAGATGGATGTGTGTGTGTTTCCCGTGTAGACCATTTAGCAGCTCTTCCCTATTAATAGCAATAAGGCATGATGGTGGTCGAGGTGGAAGAGAATTATTTTGTAGTCTGGTAGACAGGGAAGATCAGAAAACAGAGTGATTATTAATTTCAAATTAAGTTCCTGTATGTAAAATAATAAATAATCCACAGGGCTGCCAAATTAAAATAATGTAAAAAGGCAGAGACTTTTACAAATGTGCAGAGGTTTCAGACAATTTGTTGAAATACCTAGCAAATAGGATGTCGATGTTTTAAAATTTGCCTTTAAAATAATACAGAATAAACCTTCTCTCTCTGCATGGATGAGATCTGCCAAGTTAAAAGTTTCTTATAATTATCAGTCTTTTATTTTCCCCTCCACTTTTTCTGATAATGTATATATTTTATTGGTTTGTTTATATAATTTTTTGTGTGTATGTGTGCTTAATAGAACAGGCAAACAGAATAAGGGGATATGTTTTGACTTGAAGGAAATTAATAGTATGAAGAACAAAATAAGGATGTAGCCAGGAAAATTCATTCTTTAGAATTTGTGCCTTTGCTGATTACCAAACTGATTAAGAAGTATGTATTAATTTAAGCTTTATTTTATTTCTCATACCTATTTATATTGTAATGTCCTTGCCTGACCTGTATTTCTATAAAAGTTATTTCTTTAATAATAAGGAATTAAGCACAAGGCTAACATGTGGCAGGGGATGGTCCCTAAAAAAGACAGTGTTTAAAACCGATACAATAACACTGTGAATTGATGAGAGCATATTTTTTCTAAGCAAATCACATCACAGGATTGCAGTTTAGAGTTATGTTAGAGCATTCTCCTTTTGTGGTTAACGGATTTGACTCCAATTCCTGCTCTGCTCAGGCTCCCCCATGTCTAAATTAACAGAACTGTAGTGAAAACATTGGTGTTGCTCTGAATTTTCATTGGACTAATTATGAACAATTTCAGGCCCTTGTTGGCGTTTCAGAAATAAATATTGGCTTCCCATTCCCAAAGGGACAGTAATAAGTTTAGCCCATTTTTTTAAAAGAAATGAGTTGTTTGTGATCACACACCATGAGAGTGCAGAGAGAACCTAGGTCTGTGCGACTGCAGATTTGCACGCTTTGATGTGTTTGCATGGTGTCTTCCCGTTCTCCCTGGTAACAGGTAACCCAGTTTTCCCATTTAGCCAAATGGACAGAAACGGTCTCAAAGGTGCAACCAACATTACTTTAAGTTCCATGAGAATTCTGTGAAAATTAGCTCTTGGAAAAAAGACCTTGTTAATGCTACATCAGGAGGAAGTGTAACTGAACAGGTTATGGACACCAGGGAGTCCATCTGATAATATGCTATAAATGCCTTTATCGTGTGATTAGAGCCAATTGCAGTTTGCACTTATTAGGCACAAAAAAAAAAAAAAAAAGGTCAAAATAGGTAAAGCCATATGAAACCACACTTCATTATCTCTTCTTTTCTGGAACAACTTGATTTTTTGCACAGCTCCACAGAGATAAATTCTTCCCTTCTTGTCCAACACACACAAGAGGCTACTAGGAAAGACTGGACTGTCTTGGGGGCCAGTGTTACGCCAGTTAAGCAGAGATTACTGGACAGTCTTCAACCTGCTTCTCCTTCGTTATATCTTTCTTCTTTGGTTCTTGGTAATCTTGGTTTGCCTATCAGAGCCCCATGAAACCACACTTCAAAAGCTACAGATAACTGTTCTGCTCTCTGGATTAACCTCAAAAACAGTGCAAGCTGTTCAATACTTCCCCCAGAGGTTGCCGGTGTCTTCTTTCCTTGGGGTCATCAGTGTAAAATTACGCATGTGCTAGTGATCCTAACAAGAATAACATTTATGAAAAACAAGATGAAAACCCGACAAAAACAAAAGAAATGTGTATGTTACCTTAATTTATCAGTTACACTTCTGATCAGCTATATTTGATAAGACAGTCTCAGCTGAGATTTACAGAGGGAAAAAAAACTGAACAAGAAGCTTGGTGAAGAGTTTGCTTCAGTCTCCAGAGGGTTCTCTTGTTGCACAGCCAGCCAGCCTTTGAACCAGTGGCTTTCTGAACTGGTTTCCCCAATTACCTCTATGCATAAGGCTGCAAACTCATTGCTTCCCCTAGGACAAGTGGTAACCTTGATGTATCCAAACCAGCATTAGTAAAAGTGGAGTTATGAAACACGTAGGTGGTTGGTTTCATGTGATGCTTAGGTTAGCACGTTTTTATCAGTGTTATTGCCCCATGGTGTCACAAGGGGAAGCTGGGCTCCATGGAAGTGGGCAGGGGACGCTGAGTTAAAGAGCCTTTTGAAAGTTTAACAACTATTTCAGAGCCTGCATTTTCTGGTTGGTTGGTTTGTTTGCAACTCATTGCAAGCAGCTCCAAACAATTATTTTTTCACCCCAGAAAAACTGCTTCATGATTTGATGAAATTTTAAAAAAAGATCTATATGTGTGTTTCTGTGAGGATTTTGTTGAGGTAAAGACACATCAGAAAGATGAGTAGTTCTGAAAACAGTGAAGCCAGAATCATGACTTGCATCTCTTGTGGGAGGTAACCAAGTTGGGCATTTACCATGATGCTGAAAGGCTTTCCTTCCCCTTGCCAGTACTTCCCCAATTAGCATGGTCCACAAGACCTCTGTGCACTCAAGGGCCACGTCACTGAATCACGGCTGTAAGTCATATTTAGAGCAGGGCTGCACCTGCCCCTTGCAGGTTCCACAGTCTCCACTTCCATTTCTCTCCCACATACAAAAACCTTCCTTTGGGGCATCAGTCAAGCAGAACAGCTGTCAAGGGAGTTTATGTTTGTGAAGAAACAAAAATGAGTCACAGGCTAAAGACTAATTTAATAATCTAGAAACAGATGCCCTTGAGGATGTGTGTTACAGTAGAGGAAACAGCAACTTCTAGGATGCCTGTCTTTCTCCCAGCAAGAATCACCTCTGTCTTGCCTCACTGCAGCTTTGCCGGTTTCTTTTAAGGTAGGTCTGCCAGTCTAGAGGCCTCTAGGCACAAAGAAAATCTGGCGTTGTCACATTTCTGTCCTTTGTAATGAGTTGTTCTGCCCACAAAACTGCTTAATTTCCATGGACCTCTACCAAAATAGAATCGGTGCCTTTTTTTCAAGATGCGTGTTGTTTCATCACCTCTCTTCAAAATTCTGCATAACTGTTGAGTGGGGTGAAACAGAGAACCGAGTTGTCCTGGGTCTCGTGGCAAGGGTGTCGGGAAGTGATGAGCAGTTATTGATAATGGTCCTCTGCTTCAGGAAAGGAGAACTTACTTAGCTGTTTCAAGATCTTCGCTGAACTGTGAGAATATTTTACGTCTTTAAGGGAATATTATCTTGAGGTGATTTGTGAATTACTGTATTGTCACCCTTCTTGGGTCTGGAGGAATAGGGAGGTCATCTGCCTGGAAAAAAGTATTTGTACTTGCGTGAAGAGGAGGTGGAGCCCCAGGTGTTGAAGCTGGGGCTTCTGGTGTTATCTGCTAATCTTTTCAATTAAATTGCTGAGAAGGGAGGGGGCAATCTCTACTGGTAAGATATCAATCACCCTGTCACTCTGTAACAGGCATATGCTATTTGAGTGACTTCAAGCAAGACCTATACTGAGTCATCTGTCTGGAGATGACAAGGAGTCATCTGTCTGCAAGATGAGGATGGGATTCTTCCAGGGTATGGAAGAGAAAATATCAAAGATGGAAAGGACACAAAAACCAGTTAATCTGTCATCTCGGGCTTCTTTGTATGCAGCATGGAAAAGGTCTGCTGTGAAGAGCTGTAAAGCAAATAGCACATTCTATAGAAGTGGAGCGGAGGAGAAAACAGAAGAGAAGGGAAGAGAAGAGAAGCGAAGCGAAGCGAAGCGAAGAGAAGAGACGATTTAAACTGTGTTCAGCTCTATCTAACAGCTTACACTATATATACTAATATCCTAAATCAGGAATTACACCCTCAAATGTAGCTGTCTGTGGGCTTATACACCCAATGGAAGTTCTGTGTGTTCACTAACATTAATGCTTACGTACAGGGTTTCGCTGTACAGATAGTGCTACTATATGAGGTTACAGCACACTACTGGGTCCAGCATTAGGGGTTGCAGGAAATTATTGGTCTGTAGTATAGGAACTAAACAAAGTTTAGAAGTGGCTGGTTTGTGTTGTCATCATTGCTTAAGAAGTTTCAGAAAGACCTTGCACTGGTGTCCTAATGAAGTTTTTTGGTCAATGACACAAATAAAATCTCTGCAAAAAAAGCAAAGCTGTTGTCACATTTTCTTTCCAATATTTTGGCAGTCAACATCTTGCATATTGTAAGCCAAGTGCATTGAAGACTTAGAATCTGTCCCTGTGTTTGTAACATCTTACGTGTCTTAAAACTGTGAAGAAGAAAATCAGATAATAACCAAACCCGTGTTTTTAGTCAGATACATACTTGGGGTTTTTTGAGTGACCTTGTATTTTGAATATCAAAGTTCAGTGAGAATGAGGATTAGTTTGCTAGTGGGAATAAGGATTGTAACTGCATGTGTTAAGTCTTCAACAGATAAGGATGAAGCCCCTAGCCCCACAATTTTTTTATGTGCGTTTTCAGGTGTGGTTTTTGTGATGTTCTTCCTCAAAAGAGTGAGGAAAAAACCCTCCACTTCATGTTATGTGTGTTGAATTGATTAAATTAGAGATTTCGTTGGGATTAATTTTATGCTTCACAGATCAGCTGTATGTTTTTCTAAACCTTTCAGGCCGGAAACAACTCACACACTGCGGCAGAGTATATGTGATGTGAGTATCTGGAAACTTCAAAGTAGCCTCAGTCTCCGATTTATAAAAAATAAACAAACATCCTTTTATATAGTATGATGATCAGATGCAGAAATGTTACACTACAGCCTCACTAGGGTCAGAATTTAGCAAGGAATTTCTTGATAAAGGTAACAGATCATCGTTCAAAGTGTCATCTCAATCTTTTTTTTTAAGCTATGATGCAGAGACTGTCATTTGCTAGCCAGGATTATTTTGTTTGCCTTCTTCAAGTCATGTCAGCATTTATTTGGCTTCTGCAAATCCTCACTCACTTTGTTACTTTTATTGATTTTTTCAGGCCTATGATGCTGTATTTTCACCTTATTTTTCACTTTTTCAAATATGTTGTTTCCATGTTTTGAGGATATATCAATAAATCTGGCTTTATTGGAAAAAAACAGGTTTACAGGTCTGGATTTTATTTTATATTCGCATTTAGGGTTTTTTTTTCACATCTGTTTCTTTTTTGCAAGTATTCTGAGGGTATCACTTTGCTTGCTTTCTTTTCCCCCTTATAAAAGTGCTCAAATTCTGTTCCTATTTATTTCAAATGTTTTCATGTTCAGCTTTCTGCAAAATAAAATTAATCTTTAGCTCATTCTTGTTTCAAAATAAAAAAGACTATGACTTTGGGAGGCAGACAGGAAGTTATGCCCTTTTGACCCAAAAAACTAAGAGGAAGGTTGGGAGGAAGATGATAAAGAAAAAGCAAAGGAGGATAAGATTTGTATGCACTGGTCATAGGTCTTCAAAGTTTTAAATTACCCCAGTAGGAGGTATTTGGGGAGCAATCCCAGGCAGAATGGGGAAGCATGCTGTAGTCTGTCATGTTGTATTGATTTGTTCTCCTTGTTCCCTGGACTAGTAACTCAGATATAGCTATTCTAGCACATTCCATAAACAACTGGGTTTCTGTGATCGTTTCAACAGGTTCTGTGTGAAATTAATTCTTCTCAGCACAAAATGCTCCTGAGCAGTTATGTCAGTCTAGAAAGTGCACATTACTGTGGCAGCGGAAGCCTCAGCTACACTGATACTACTTGGGATCATGATTTCTTTTCTATACCTTCTCTTCTTCACTCTTTCTCATTTCATCATTTTCTTCCTTTTACTTAAATGCTTCTCTATCTTGCAACTTTTTCTCTTTTTCCTTAATACTTATATTTATCCTTTTTACACCTTCCCAGCCCTCTTGGTAATCTTCCAGTCCCAGTTGGAAAGGAAAATGGGGCAAAGCTTATCTTTTTCCATTCTGCAGATGAAAATCTAGAGGATGCATGCAGAGAGATGCAGAGAAATAGAAGGAAGGAGTGTTGTTGCTATGGGAGCCTTCTCTGCTTCCCCTCTTCTGCGAGAACTTATCCTTGGAGAGCTCTGCAGGATCCTGGGGACTCAGGACAGGAAAGGGCCCTGAAACTCTTGCCTGAAATAGAAAACAGGTAATTTAATCCTCCTTTTATCCCACAGGAACCTGAGGATGAATGGGTGTGCCCAGCAAGTGTGACAGCACGGCAAGAAATTAGAAATGGTCCCGTGGAGGAGGAAGCCAAAAGAGAGGAATGGGCAGAGATGTCAGGACTGTGCTTTATACATCTTGGTGTGAGAAGGGACAGGAAAAGGCAAGGAATGGCGCTGACCCCCTCTTGCACTGGCCAGAAGATATGGCTGGACGGTGAGATAAGTCACTCCCCTACATTGACACTACATGGATGAGGACGTGGGGAGGAAGTCCCGCTGTCAGCATGTCCCAGTGCTCCTCCTGGCCTGGGGCAGCTGGATTGCAGAGCCCTCCTGAGACCTCAGAGCAAGGCAGAAGGGCCTGGATAGTAAAGCAAAGTGACAAATAATGTAGGGGCATTTCTTGTAAACTTTACAAGGTTTTCAAAGTCTATGTTATGACATTTTGTGCCTTACCATTGATTTTTCTTGGTGAGTCAAACACCTTGTACAAGCAAATCATTAGCTGCTGCAGTGAGCTAAACTTGTCTTACATTAAAACTTCCTCCAAACGTCTCAGACATCTGAATTTGTGACCCTTATATTTATTAAACCAACACTCGTACGTCTCTTGGATTGAAATGTTATTGGAGTTTATGTTCTCAGACACACCAGACAAATATGAGATTAATAAATGTCCGAAGACTGTGATGAAATTGGTCCACTCTCTTCAGAATCAGGAAATATATAGCCAAGTATAATAACTTTACTTCATAATTGCATGGGTAGATGCACATGAGTTTCTCATAAATTCAGTGACTTCATTCTTGCTGATCATATTTGACAGCTTTTACATATACTTGTCCACTTAGTATCTTTCCAATACATTTGACAATGAATACAATGTAAAGTTGCTGGTAAGCTGAATTGCATGTTTCCACTTAAATCTGCATTCCTTGTTAGGTTCTTGTGTTGGTTTTCTTTAGAAATGTCCCAGTATTTTGCCTACTGTGTTTGCAGTATACCTGTACTTAATGCTCTTTCATTTCCTTTGTCTAGCAGAAGGTGCTGTTATTCCACAAAGTCCCAGGGAGAGTAAAAAAAAAAACAGAAAAAAAATGTTAATTTAGGAAGTAAATCTGCTCAGTGTTTTATCCCAGCATCCTGTCCTCCTGCTGCTTTTTATATGACCTTTTGCACTGCACAGAATTCATTACTATTATAAAAAACGTGGTTTTGTTTCTCACAGAATTTCAAGAAAGCCATACCCTGTTTTAAAGTAGACAGGATTCACAAATGGCAAAACCATGCCTTCTTCCAAATCCTTTTCATTCAGTAGCAACTCTGCAAGTTTGCTAATTGCAACCACTAAACAAAACCACCCCAGCCATAACACCTTGCAGAAGGAAAGGAGAAAACATCATTATTGTGATTTTATTTACTATTTCACTGCAGGACAGCACAGGAACCCTAGCCAGGTCAAGACTGCATTGTGTCAGGTGCTGTACACAATAAATAGCAGTTCCTGCTTCAGGAAACGTGAAATTTGTGCATGTATTTATAACCAGGTTTGTGGCCCCATGGTAACTCATTTTGTGATTACCTCTACAAATGCTAGTGTAGGCACCCAGAAATGTGCGTTGCAGGACACAAACACCTGTGGTTTTCCCCAGTCTGAAGCCCAGTATAGCTTCACCTCCACAGAAGTGTAATAGTGACTTAGTGTAAAGGGAGTGGAATAAGACCCAAAACACTTTGTGTTCTTTAAATGAAAGACACTTTATACACATATATGTTTTCTGAAAGGGCTTTCAAAGAGGCATAATTACACAGGCATCTCTGTAATTCACCTGGGTCAATGCTAATATTAGAAAGTACTTACCCTGTGGGTCAGATGTATTGCTGCAGTGTGCAGTCCCTGGCCTGCGTGTCTGTAATAAATCACTCTGCAGAAGAACTAGACTAGCCTGTATCTGCCTGAGCTTTTTTAATTGCAGACCACAAACACTGATAGAACCTAAAATGTTTGCTCAGTCTAGACTGAATGGAGAAATGGAAGCACACGTTGAATTTGCTCTTCAGGGAGTACCTTCTGCTCTTTTTAAGGAGGCAGAGTCTACACGCAAGACCAGAAATGTCCGACAAACGCTAATAGTCCCAGGTGGTGCCTTAGAAATCATTTAGATTAATACAAAATAATCAGGTTTGCATGTGGACGTTTAGACTTTGTGAGTGCATTTAGTCTCTCTGGAAAGTGCTGGGTCAACTGTCCACCCACAAATAAAAGCAGCAGATGTGACGCTGCCACCTTCCCCATCCCATCCTGGAGGGTCCTTCACTGGCTGAAATAAGCCAGGGAGCTGAGGCTGTCATCAGAGACACACCAAGCTGTGCCTGGCAGCATCCTGGCCCTGGCATCCCTTCCTGCACCCCAGCTCCTGCAAGGGCAGGCATGCAGGAAGAGCCACACCGGTCAGCCTGCTGAGGGGGTGAACCTGCCACGTGAACCGGCAGCCGAGGATCATATCACTGCTGCAAGGCCTCTTCCTACAGACAGGCAGCTGCAGGGTGGGACACAAGTCCCCTCCTTTGGAGGACAGGGATGACGCGGTGAGGCCCTGTGGGCTGTGCTGTGTGTGGGGCTGCTGTGGCTGCTGCCTTCCCTCTGACAGGAAGCTGGGCACTTTGTTTTACCGGAGCTATGTTAAAAATGGCAGCCAAGGACAAGTGTTGGGGTATTCACCATCTGAAAGCCCCATGGCTCCCAAGAGAGCTCAGCTTTGGATGGCAGAAAGGGGCTTAGTGGGCCATGAGTCAGCCTTGCTCTCCTCAGCAAGCCCACAGCCGCCATTTGAGGGAGACAACCATCTTGGACCGTGGGGCAGGCCCCTGGGCCACGGCCAGCATGTGCCTTGCACTCAGTTTTACTATCTGCAGGTGGCTGGTGTGTTTGCCACAGCACCTCAGCTCTTTGTGGAAATCACGCCTTCCACTGGAAATAAAAAGTCGCTTTCTAGCTCTGATGGGGGCAGAGAAAAGGCCACTGTGACTAAACGGCTCAGGAGCCAGAAGGTAAATGAAAACAACTCCAATTGCCATTGGGTTTTTTTGGAGTGTGGTTGTTTTTATTCCCTAAGAAATCTCCAGCCCAAAGAAGGCTCATTCATGATTTCTCCAATGGTGGGGTGGGCCATGCTGTGGCTATATAGCATGGGCCATAGCGACCTTCACCTTCCCGAAATGCAGCTGCCTGTGCCACAGCATTACGGCGGCGGATGCAGACACAGGCGATGGAAAATGTGCTGCCTTGTTGGGGCTGAGGGATGCTCAGAGCAGAGATTGCTTGTGGTTTTGCCTGGTGTTCATCCTGGACACACGTTGTGGACACGGAGACACTTCTCTGGCCCACTGGCCTTTTCCTGTGTTTTCCACCCAGGAGTCCCTGAAGGCTTTTCTAAGAGTCTTCAAAGCAGTTGTTTAAGGGCATTTCCAGCAATTGTGGGAAAGCACCCCGATGGAAGAGTTCCACACAAATCAGGACCCCTGAAAGGGCATCCTTGCAGCACCAATTCTCCTGTCCATGCCTGCCACCAGCATGGGCCGCGGTGCTGCCAGCCACCGTGGCGGCCTCTCACATCACAGCAGAGCTGGAACCCAAAGGCAGGAATTCCTGACTTGGCTGACCTGAATCCAAATATCTGAGATTAAGAATGAAAAAAAGAAATACATAAAAAAAAAAACGGTTAACTCCTTTCAACTGAGTTAATAATTGATTCATTTTCCAGGCTTGCCTCTTGTCTGGGAGCAGGAAGCAATGCCCCCAAACAATCTCAGAGATGCTGTTTCCACGTGTTGCCTCAACCCATGAGGGGCACAGAAACAGCTTACCCCCTGGGACAGCCAGGGCTGCTCAGCCTGCAAAAGTACAAGCACACAGCGTCTCCACGTTCCTCCTCAGAGCCCAGGATCCATAGGCACCAATCTGGAGAAGGCTTTAAAGGGTTACCGGGCTGCGAGAGGGAAGGGTGGGGAGCGGAAGGCGCGGGGGGAACCGCGGTTCTCTTACAATCGTCAGATCAAGTCACAGGGTGGAGGAGGATTTTCCAGATCCTCTGACCTTAAGGTTGGGGAGTGAAAGGAAGAGGAAGCACATTTGCACAGAACCTCTGTCAGAGCTTCCTCAGGGAGGGGCTCGGTCCTTCTGGCCCTTTGCTACATGCAGAGCCCTGCACACATACGCACAGCTAAATAAACACAGGAATGAAGTTCAAAGTAGACCCACAGGAGAAAAACTAATCTATGGGAACCTGTTATTAACACTTGTGTTCACCAGCCCCTCATATCTTAAACAGTAAGTGTTTAACCAGCCTTAAATGAAAACATTTGCTGGGTACTAGGAATACCTTGCAGTCCTATAGCACGTTCTAAGATTTTTTTCCATCACCCTATCAGCCATTAAACATGCTTATGCCTTTAGGCAGGCACTTTAGAAGACTCAGAAAAGTAGGGAAACTGAGGCATAAAGCTTAAATTAGTTGGTGGAGAGCTGTGTTAGAGCTGGGCAGGGAGCAGAGAACCCATAGTTCCCCATCACCTACATTGTTCCTGATCCAAAGCCCATTGAAAACACTAGGAGTTTTTTATTAACCTTAATAGGCTTTGACTTAACCTCTTCTGCCACAAAGACAACATCATTTGTATTTTTTAGCACATCTGTCCCACAGAACAGTTGTCTGAATCCTCAGCAGAGGTTTCTGAGACAGTAAGGCATATTAGAAATAGGCACAAGAGAATCTCTCTCATTTCCCCATTTTACTTTTTTCTCAAAAAGCAAGCATCAAAAGTAGCAATTCAAAGTTCATTAACAATACAACCAAATTTCTCCTATGTTTTTCTTCTTCTCTCTTGTTTCTCCTCTTGGCCTTTTAATTTTTTTTCCTTTTTTCCTCTCCTCATTTTGTTTTCAAGCTACAGGAAATGTTAGCATGGGCCGTTTTAGATTAGACAGAGCATTCAGTGGGTGAGACCCTCCCTACAGTAGATTTTGAAGAACAATTGGGATGTTATAACTGTGAAGAGGCACTCAGACTTGCAAAATTGCTCAGTAGTTTATGTTTCCTAATCCTGAATAATTGACCTCCTGCAGAACATTAAAAATAATAACCTAGCATGCAAGGAATTAATTTCCTTACAGTAGCAAAACATCTGACCCAGCCAAAGTGTCAAATTCAGTAAGTGCTCTTTCCAACAAGCATTTTTGTTCTGTTCCACACATTATAATTGTGTGTGTGAGTGCCTGCAGCAATGTAGCCTCCCGGCAGGTGAGGCAGCTGAAGGTAACTGAAACCTTTTCTTGAGTCACTAAGCTGAGTTGGTGAGGTTAGAAGCCCTGTTAGCATCTCCATTGGCTCTGTGGCTGGATCTTCATCTTGAGGGGGAAGGAAGTTCCATCTCCTCAACTATTGGTCTGATCATTTCTCAGCATTCACCCGTTTTTGTCTTGTCAGTTGTTTTTTTCACATTCTGCTACATTTGCTTTTCTATCCACCTGTACTGCTACATCTCTTCCTTTTCTTGCTTCTGTCATGCTGATACACAGAAATTACATAGCTCTTCAAGTGAATGCCTGTTTTACTCTTTTGACACGAGGTGGTGTTTACACATCATTCGCTTCATGCCAGCACGGAAGAAACAGACTCTTTTATACACTGATTTACAAACCCTTCAATCTGACATGGTCATATCGGAGAACCACTGGTTCTGACAAATGAGCCAACACATCTCCACATTGGTATGCTCCGTCTTTTTAATGTTTCTTTGCTTCCGGTCATCAACTTTGGTTTAGTCTGCGTATTTCTTCCTCTTACTTGTATATACTTTATTCCCAGGAAAGAAATAATTATATTTATTGGCTATTACCTTCTGGAGGTCTAAATTTTATTCCAACCAGATAACAAATAGGCCAATACTGATTAGATTGTATCTCTGCCCGTTGGAAAAATTCACAATTTGCACAAATAAAAGGACCTAGACAGAATGATAACATTAAATGCTCTTTCCTTCAGAGACAACTAAAGTCACTTGCCTTCCTGGTTCACAATTGCCTGTGGAAGGGCTTTGCCATCAAGAGGTCTGCCAGTACAATACCCAGGCTCCAGCACATCTTGCTCACTGCTCGATTTCTACCAGCCAGAACAGGGTGCAGAGACAGCACTTGTAACCTGGTGAGTGGCCTCTTCCAGGTCATCTCCATCCAGCTCCATCCTGCAGAAAGTCTCCAGGGTGTTCAGTATTGGTCTTCTTAAAGAGGCTCCAGGGCGAGGAGAGATGGCAGGAATTGGCCTTCTGAGACTGAACTCGATGCGTGAGAGCTGACCATCACTCAGTCTTTCTGGAATACACAGCACAAAAATTCAGACTCATCTCCCAGTTCTCGATAATGCCTGTCCTCACTGATGCACTTGGCAAATACTGTGCACATGACCCAAGTATTTACTGAGTTTTGACCTATTTGACCTGGTGTTACCGGCTCTTCCATCAGCAGCCTCTGCAATTATGCTGGTGACTGCTTCTTGTCCCCTCTCCAGAGCCATCTGGAATGGGTCACAGCTGGATGGGGTTCCCACAGGAGGACTTAGTGATGTGAAAGACCTGCTGTGAAAACTGAAAACCGGTGCAAAGCTAAAAGGAGCTTAGTGTTTCCTCTCCAAGATCAGGAAGAACAGCTTCCAACATTTCAGTCGTGTGTTTTTGCTCTGCCTTGTGTGGACAGAGTAGTCATATTTGTCTTGTTTCAGGGCTCCCAAGAGAAGCCAAAACTAAGCTATAACAGATTTCTACATTTCAGCAAGGACATATTGTTGTCGTTCAAGGAAAAGGAAAAGCAGTGTTGCTGTTCACAGCTCAAGCCACCACTGGAGCAACACGGCAATATCTTTTTCATAAGCCAGCCTGTGTTTTACTTGTTACCTGGACCAGTGCTCTCACATGGAATCAGACAGCTTGCACACTGTGCTCTGCGAAGCTTGCACAACTGTCCCATCTTGCCACTTGCAACAAGCACTCCACCAGCTTTGGGTATGGCTCCTCTGTGTGGGGTCCTCCACTTGCTGCCATTTTATGAGACTTATAATGCTATGCAGGCAGAAATTTGAGGCAAAATCTCAGATCACATTTTAGAAATATTTTGTTTGCACCTCCAGAGTCTACTGCCTATGCTAGCTGAGCATTTTGAGTTACAAAAAGTAGTGGACGTTGTTTACAGGGCTTATGTTCTTCAACAATTTGAAAAAATATTATGGTGTTACATTAATTTTTGCAATGCTTTCTGTTTTCTGCCTGATTCCCGTGTGGCTACCTCTACAAGGGTTCAGAGGTAATGTCTGGGAAGCACTGATGTCACGCAGCAGCACGCGGTACAGAACTGTGCACTGAATTACCCTGCTCTCTGAATCCCCTGATGTGACTTTTCCCAGGTAGTGATGTTGATGGGATGGAGCCCAGGAGAACCGCATGCTTCAGAGCAGCCAGTGTCAACACCATCAGCTGATGTCATATTTCTGATAGTGAGGGCCATGTCCCAGTTCTGAGATAGTGCTGTACAATCAGTTACAGCTTTCAAACATCTGGAAATCTGAGTTAAGTATGAAAAAGCCTCAAAATTTGTTTGGGCATAATTTCTGAGCAGAAGAGGGAAGTGTCTGGGGAAACACAGCTGTATGAATCCCTATTCCTCCTAACATTTCTACTTTTCTAATATAAATATTGTGACCCAGACTTTGCCTGAATTTTCATTTTCAAATTTCCAATTGCAGAGTAAAGCACCTAGTTAGCTGCTGACTTCTCGGGAATGGGCTGAAGGAGTCTGATGCTGCTCCCTGGGTGGAAGTGGCTCAAGGTGTGCCAGGAGGAGCACAGAGATGGGATGCAGGCCAGCACCATAGTTTGGCACACTGCTGAGTGGGCTTGCACCTAGGCAGGAGAAGGCAGCAGTAGCCCAGCACTGGGAGCGTGCAGGCAGGCTGCCTTCCTCCCTAGCTGCTGCAAAGGTGGATGTGATTAAGCCAACGGTACTGACCATTGAAACCACTGGAACAGTAATTGCGGAGCGGTGAGCCTGAGATCCGAGGACAGGGATGCGTGGATGTGATAGATTTGTTTAGCTTGTCACGGAAATGGAGACTAATTGTAAAATTTGAAGTGTACTGGTTATAGTTTTTAGCTTGTGATTTCCTTTAAAAAGCCTGTCTCTCTCTTTCATTTACTGCTGGGGATTTTTTTTAAGAGATAGGGACACTTGGATGCTGACACTGGAAAGGAGAGTGAGTTATTCTGTGACAGAAGCCAATAATGAATTAATCAATCCATTTTTCTTTTGGAGAGGATGGAATAGAGCGTAGGGAGACAGGAGAGGAAGTACTAAATGTTGGATTAACCAAAGGAACTAACAAACTAAACTTTGGGGAGTGCTTTACATGACACATTACCATGCAATTATATGGCAGTATGGTATTACGGTGTTACATTAAATTCCATTTAATCTCCTGTAAGCTCTCATGATGAAGATGCAGGTGAAAGCTGATTCTATTGATCGCTCTTGCTCTAACCTACTGAACAGATTTTCAGTGGGCCAGTGACTGTTTTCCTCAGGTTAGTTACATGAGTGTCAGCTGGACTTACACACTGTGAGGTAATGGTTTGCTCGTGTAAATGGCTTCACTGAGACAACTTCATGTTTGCGTGCCTCTCTCCTGGGGTGCATTTGGGATGTCATCTTAGTGAAAGTAGAGTGTGGATAGCTTGGTATGTGATGCTAAATTGTTGTTATTTTTTTCTTTCAATATTGCCAAAATTCATGATGATGACTAATATTTTTCCAGTGCAGGAGTGAGTCACTTTTTAAAGTGGTTAAAAAACAAGGTTGAGGTGGTGTGTGTGTGAAATTAGTACTACAGGCCTAAAAAGCATAATTTTGCCACCTTGTATCAGTCTTCCATAGCTAACACTCACTTCATCTAAGGACCAAATCTTACAATATCACGTTCATGAGTAACTATTAACTTTAAAGCATAAGCAAAGACAATCAATAGGTTTGTGCAAATAAGGGAGGCTACACTAACAAAAGAATGCCTTGCAAAGTAGGGATTCACCTAAATATATTCTTAAATGCTCAAGCCTTAGGTGAAAATTTGGATTGTTGGCCAGTTGCTACAGCACTGAAGTATTATTTCCTATTTCTCTCACTGTAGGGAACTTGACTGGGTTTCATACTAACCTCAAATTACACAGATTTTGTCATCCTCCTTTGGTTCTCTTAGCATCTATTGTTTCTGTGGTGCCTCACCAGCATCGGTCTTGGAAGGAGTGTAACCTGGAGAAAGGAAGGAGTGTGGCAGGTCAGGACTGAGCTGAACAGAAGAGCTACAGCAAAGATTATGTGAGATGATACACTGAGACCATGTCAGCTGCTACTTATTGAGGTTAATTTGTAATTTTCAGGAGTGCCATGATCAAATAAATTTACAAAAAACACAGTCCAGATTGCTGGGGCAGAGGAACACTGAACACAGGGCTGCTCGAACATCCTGTGTATTGTTGGCCCAGAGCCACTGCCAGCTGCAGCATTTTTCTGTTAGAGAGATGAAATTGCTGCTCCCGAATGCACACAAATATTTAAACAACTGACACAATCTAAAGCAATGGATATAAGGACATAAGAAATAAAACAACCTTTTGTCAATAAATCTGGTCGAGAGACAGCCTTGTAAATCCTATTTAACATTTAGCAGAGCCTTAGACCTAATGCTGACCTCTGCCAATACATTAGTGTGTAGATCCGATAGGAATCAGAGCAGTTTGGAGTCTTGGTTTTTCTTTCACCCATCTGTTACTAACAGCACATATTTGACATGACTGTTCCACTTCATCTGAGACCTGCCAAATCAAAATTCTCTTTTTTATTTACATGAGTAATAACTGCTAAAAATTTGCATTTACAGCACATTGCACTTTCTCTTCAAAACTGAAAGCACTTCATAAATATGAGGAACAGAGTTTTTTAATACTTCTGGGAGGCAGTGTATTATTTTCCCTATTCAAAACTACAGAAGCTATCGCAGAGCAAGTGTCACATTTAGTGTGATAGCTGAAAGTCAGAGCCTTGAGGAGACTGCGAGCCCCTTGAGTGCTTTTGCCACAAAACCACACAGCAGTAAATGAGAAAACTGCATGCACCATAAAAAGAGTAGTGACACCGGATGAAGCCGGTAGCGGTACCTATGAAATACTAAGCCATTTTAGGGTCAGAGAATTTTTATGAAACCTGTTCATTTGTAGTGTTTCCCGTGGGGCATTTTATGTCAGATTCAACCTGCTAAATAGAGGAAAACAGTGCTAACTCATGTTAAGGGAAAGGTCAAAGTTACACTGATTAGCAAATGTGGGAAATAGTCAGGCTGTGTATTGTTCAACCCAAGGGATGCTGATAACTGGAGGGCTCAGTCCTCCCACCCTGCATGCCCCAGAAGGGTCCTGCTGACTTGGTGCTCCTCACAGCAGCAAAGATCTTCTCACACACAGGGACTTTACGGCACTGATGTGTTTGGTAGGCTCCCTCTTCTGTACTGTGAGGGTGGAGGGACCTCAGCTGATATGAAGCCGAGTCTGTACAGTCTCCGCACCTTGGGACGGGAATTGCAGCAATATGTTACCTAGTGATGATCTTTCTAGAGACTCAAAAGGGCTTTATACATTTTTAATGCTCTAAATTAATTTTCTGATAGCCTTAATACAGGTTTACTATTTCAGTCTGTGAAGCAATAGCTGGTGCATATTCCCAGTTATTAAGGTCCTGCTACAGTTTTTGGGTTAATTTTCAGTAGTATCCCAGTTTTGTTTGAGATCACATCTTTAACAACAGCCATGGCAGCAGTTTTGTCAATCTCAGTTCGCTATTCTGGGTTGGACAGAGGACAGGGTGATTCAGGTCTCCTGCAAATCAGTATTAGAGTGGGTTTAACTCCCTGAGCTCCATGTGGAGCTGCTCTTCCTTTACACCAGAGTAAGCACAGGATAAGGATCAGGCTATTGACATTCACAACTTCTCTTCCCAAGGATTCATGCAGCAGAGTAGTGAATATGTCCATTCTGCTCCACTTCCAGGCATTCATTTCCTGTAACATAATTTTTAAGGAGTCTCCGGCAGTTCAGTGGAAAAAGATTTTTTTTTTTCTTTTTAATCTCTTTTAAAGCCGTATTACCACTTTTAATTATCGCTGTTTAATTTTTAAGGACAAAAAATCTGGCAGACTTGCTGAGCTGCTTAAGTCTCTTGTTAATCACCCTTAGTTAGCACCGCCGCTGTGTCAGCTGCAAGGCGAAGGAAGGAGCAGGCAGCAGAAGCAGGGACCGTGCATCTATCCGCTCGTGTCCCTTCGCGGTACGTTGGTACCTGTGCTGTCCCGCTTCTTTGTCTTTTTAGCCCTTCTCCAAATGTGTCATGGACACATTGGCACCATAAGGTCTGCAGGACCAAGACAATCTTAGCATCTGCTGGTGTCATGTCAGGAACCGAGGCACCCACCGTGGCCAGCCTTGTGGTGGTGCCCCTTGCTGCTGGTGATCCTCACACTGCCACGGTCACCAGCACAGCTTGGAGCCACCCTTGCTGCCCCTCCGGGGTGGTGAAGGACCCAGCGTGTCTTCCCTCCCATGTCTGAGCAGGGCTGGTGCTGCCAGGGATGCCCAGTCCGGGCCATGGATGTCCCTGCCATCTCATGTCCCTGATGGACAGACAGCAGCATAGGGGGTGAAGTGAGTAAGGCTAGACATGGTGCCAGAGGACACCGAGGGGTAAAAAGGTCCTGTTGTCACACCGCTCGGCTGCAGCAAGCTGTGAAGCAGGCGAGAACACTGGGAGAGCATGTGCTCAGTGCTGCATGTCCACAGCACAGCATGTTTGCTCCTGCCTCCCACACAAAACACATGTGGTGACAGCTGGCCTGCTGTCACCAACAGACAACCTCTGACCACCATGGATATAGCCTCCTTTCCTTCCCCGAGGAAGGGCAGGATGAATACCCTGACATGGGTGAGTTAATGCTCACCGAGACGGTTGGTTCATGGTGTGTTCTGCTATAGGAAGGGCACGAGTAGGGGTCCTCTGCCTGCAGCTTTCCTCTTCCCTTAAGCTCCTTCCTTTCTCCTCTTAAGAAAACTTCACAGAGGGAAATTTCTGCATTTCAGGCAATAGCTCACTTAGTGCGTCTCGATGAGCTCCTGATTCTTGCTATTTATCTGATGTGTGTAAATGAGAATGGAGAATGTCACACTCTTGGGTTGTGTTCAGATGCAGAGAACAAAAGAAGCAATAGTACGATGCATTAGGCAGCTTTCCCTCCTGAAGACATAATGAGGCTGTTTACTGCTGGATCATTGTTTTCTGCAAACTCTGTTGTAAAATCTCCTGCTGCCACCATCAGGACATCAAAATATAAAATACTTTTTTATACAGAACACAGCATCAAAGCCAAATAAGCCAGTACAGCCAATTAAAACATGACTAGGACATAAATATCTTGGATGTACACAACAATATGTACTGAATGGGATATCATAATAGTATGTCTGTCTATAGAGATGTCTGTAAGGAAATGTGTACTGTTTTTTTCCTGCAATTTGTGCAACAGCCATGTACTAAATAAAAAATCTAAATAAAATAACTTACATTGCACATATTCATGAATGTGAGTTAAGGGGGCATCTAATAATGTAGAGACACTGTAAAGACATTAAGAATATTTTTGCCTGTACTTCAGTACAAGACACATGGCTGATTGAAGACTAGCTTCTTTCCACATAGATGTCAACAATCTTTACCAATCCTCCGACAGATTTTGTAAATTCTTAAAATGTTCTTTCTGTCCCTTTGCAAATGCAGTCACAATTTTCTATGAAACATTCAACTATCTATATCAAATAGAGCCAGAAAGTACCACATCTACATAGTACCACTTGGCTAGCATCAGGAATTCTTGGCTAAGGCTGGACTGGGTAAGTGTCAGCAGATGGAAATTATCTCCTAATGTGATTTATATTAACAGAATTTAGGCTTCTCTGTGTAGTTTTGTGTAGTGGCTTTGTGTAGTCTAAATAAAGAATCACTAATACAACAATAAATAATAAATAAAGTTCTGAGTATGTTGCAATGCAATACACCAGATATCGCTTTTACCACCAAGCATGCCAGGAAAGCATGTTCTCTCCTGCTTTGGCTGCATTAAGTTACTGTTTACTTTTATCCACAAATAAAATATGTCCCATTCCAGATGAATATGGCTTGAATGTTTTGGATTAAAATCATAACAGCCTTAAAGTGAATTGTCTTCCTTGAAGAAGCAGAGCTACTCTCCTTTAGGATTAGTAGCTCTCTACTTACTGTGCCGTTGCTCCAACCTGCTGCTGTGCTGCCACTGCCATGGCTAAGCACCCCAGGACCCACCGTGAGTGTGTGGGCGAAGCTAATAAGTACATATTTTTAAGGCATACTAACAGTAAGTAGACATTTACTGTCAGGATAATGTGCATGTCTGGGTCCTCTTTGTCTGATGACATCATATATGCTCTAAGGAAAGCACTTGTGACTCGACTGTTTAACCCAAATATCCATTTAACTGAGCACTGAAAAATTTCTAGGAAGAATCTTTACTGGCCTGAATCAAGAGGGCTTGGTTTTTGATGGCGAGTTGTTTGTCCTTTGCTGGTTGTATGAAAAAGAACGAATATGGCGGCCTTCTACGGTGGGGTCACAACCTTGGTGCATAAAGGACAGGCAACGGATGTCACCTACTTGGACTCGTGCAAAGCCTTCAACACCATCCCGCATGACGTCCCTGTCTCTAAGTTGCAGATGCACGGATTTGATGGATGGACCGCTCGGTGGATAAGGAAGTGGCTTGACGGTCACACTCAGAAAGTTGTGGTCAATGGCTCGATGTCGGAGTGGAGACCAGTAATGAGCGGTGTTCCTCAGCGGTCGAGGATGGAACCCATGCTACCACGTTTGTCAGTGACATGCATGGTGGGATCAAGTGCATCCTCAGCAAGTTTGCTGATGACATCAAGCCGTGTGTTGTGGTCAACATGCTGGATGGAAGGGGTGCCATCCAGAGGGACCCGGAGAGACTGGAGAGGTGGGCCTGTGCCAATCATCTCATGAAGTTCATCAAGGCCAAGTGCAAGGTCCTGCACCAGGGTTGGGGTAATCCCAAATACAAATACAGGCTGGGTGGAGAATAGAATGAGAGCAGCTCAGAGGAGAAGGACTTGGGGGTACTGGTGGATGAGAAGCTGGACATGAGCCAGAAGTATGCGCTGGGAACCCAGAAAGCCAACAGTATCCTAGGCTATATCCAGAGAAGCGTGGCCAGCAGGTCAAGGGAGGTGATTCTGCCCCTCAACTCTGCTCTTGAGGGACCACACCTACAGTACTGCATCCAGCTCTGGGCCCCCCATATAAGAAGGAGTGAGTTGGAGTGACTTGACAGAAGGCCATGAAGATGGTCAGGGGACTGGAGCATTTCTCCTATGGGAACAGGTTGAGAGAGTTGGGCTTCTTCAGACTGTGAAAGAGAAGGCTCAGGGGAGATATTATAGGTTAGTAAAAGGAGCCAGGGTTAGGGTTTGGAGAAGCAGAAAGCCTACACTTCCAGGGATAAATGGGATTGCAAAGGCGTGCCCAGAGGAGCATGGCACTGCACCACCATTGCTCCCTCCACAGCTTTCACAGCTGGCACAGCTGTGGTGCTGGGCACAGGAATGCCAGCCGCAAGGTATTAGGGTTAGGGCTAGGGTTAGGGTTTGGAGAACAAGAATGCTGCTATGAAAGCTGTGGAGGGAGCAATGGTGGTGCAGTGCCGTGCTCCTCTGGGCATGCCTTTGCAATCCCAGTTATCCCTGGAAGTGTAGGCTTTCTGGTTCTCGAAACCCTAACCCTTTCCCTAACCCTAGTATCTTTCAGCTGATGTTCCTTTCCCCTGTACCATAGCTGTGCCAGCTATGAAATCGATTTAACACAGTACAAAACTACTCTTGGTACATGAAAGTGTCATCTGCTTGACAAAACAGATTTTGGAATTTACAGCAATATCCGTTAACAGGTCACTCTTAAGGGAATGGATAGCAGTCTTCACGGTAATTTTCATGGAGTGTTTACCCTTTACATGGAAGTTTTCATTATAAACTAGAAACAGTGTCTGAAACATCTAGATCCACCGGATTGTCTCTGTGCAAGTGTGGCTTCCTAACAAAACTTCAACCAAACACAGTAAGTTGTTATCTCCTGGTACCACTGCCTGACCCCACTTCCTGGAGACTGGGACACCTACAGGCCCCTGAGTACGGTGACCAGGGCAGGGGCATGAACTGCCAGATTGCAACTGGCAACATCTTTCCAATTAATTCTGTAGCTTCAAAAGAGAAGAATTTTCTTCTAAAATCCAAGCTAAAAATTTCCCCTTGTAACCAGTATTTATTTAGCAACATAAACAAGCAACTGATGGACAGAATATGAGTCTCAATGTGAAATTAAAAATATTTGTATTCTTTGCTTATGGGTGAGCGCTCAGTCATGCTAACTGCGGCCAACGAGCTCATTTTGGCCTTAAACTGTGCAGGGTTGTTTCTCTGATGTGGCAACCTCTTCCGTACCGTTGGGAAAGTAACACCAACATAACGAAGTGTGAGGGCCCCTGGGTAATAGTCTTCTTTTCCTAACTTCCACCCTCCTGCCATCAGGGGAGGAAGCTACAGGGATTTCTTTCCTTTCAGTGTTCTCTTGCTTCTTAAATTAGTTGCATCCAAAGAGGATGCAGAGGACACAAGATGCTAGGTACAGCATATAGTCTATATGCCTTCCACGCAAAGCTTTGTAGTCAAAATCATGAGATGATAGACAAAGGGTAAACTATTTTCCTTGAGCGAGAATTTTGAAATGAGCCACACAAGGAGAACCTCCAGAAGCAGGTCAAACCAAGGCCCCACCTCGCTCAGCATCTTCTCCCTGTTTAAGGAGAACAGCATAAGAAAGATGAATATGGAGTGGGTTTTCCCCTAGTATTATCTCCCAGGTTATAGAAATCTGCACTTCATAGTTTTCAGGAGTTGGAAGCTGCATCCACTCAAAAATGTTTTAAAAAGATGCTGTTAGACCTAGGCTCCAGGACTGGATAACTCTTTTGAACCTGTTTGTACTCCCAGTGTTCACGACATCCTGTGACGATGAGTTTCATAGCTTGCCTGTCTGCTTTTAACTCATTTAGCTGCATGAAAAAGTGCTTTCTTTTACTTGCCTGCCTGCCAAAAATTTCATTGGGTGCCTCCTAGTTCTTCTTTTATGAGGATCAATAAATAACTATTCCCAGTTTGTCTTCTCCAGACCACTTGTGATTTTATAGACATCTATTCTAAAAAAATGTTTAAAAGTACATTCCCTGAGCTTTTATCAATGTCTTCTCATAAATATACAACCTGTTTCATATTACTTGGGTTGAAGCCTGCCATGGCTATTGTCCAGCTATGTATTTTAGCAACAAAAGTATGTCCAGCCAAGCCTCTTGCATTGTTCTGTGTATTTGCCTGGCAATATTGCTTCCTCCTTTTCAGGGTTTGGTAGGAAGTATTTATGTAAAAGCAAAACTGGATGGATACTTCCCTCATTGAATCATCTCAGACACACAGGGTGTCCCAGACCTTAACTGGTGGAAAATCGGGGTTGAGGGAAGTCATGCTGCTGGATATTGGCAGCCTAAGAAGAGCAAGCACTGCGTGCCCCGAGACCTGGCTGACAGCTGGAAAATTTCACCTGCCAGTGGGTGCAAGCCCCAGAGGGGCAATTTAACTTCCAGTGCCTCTTTGCGTGCACGAGGGTTTGCCCCGTGGTTCGAGGTTTGCTGCCAGGTGGGAATGGGTGCAGTGGGGTGTAATTATACATTAAATTATGCATTGAATGCAAACTGAAGTGAAACTCAGTGTAGCTTCTTACTTCTAATTTTGGGATTGAAGCTGTGCAGTGTGAAAAGTCATATGCAGGTTTTCCTTTCAAAAAGGCAAACATCGTTGTCCCAGAGGAAACAGAGTGTGATCAGCATGTCTGTGCCTGCTTGTTTGTTCATGTCAGAGGTTTGGTAGGCTTTTAGCCTCCCTCTGGCAGCCCATACATTGGTGTAAATTTTACCCTGCCTGGAAGTGTTGGTAAGCTAATGAGGGGAATCAGGGGAAAAAAAACAAACAAAAACCAAACAAAAACACCAAGAAAGAAAGAAAAACTCACTGAAAAGAGAAATCTCTTGACTCTCAGTATAAATACTCATTTTTATATTCTGGGAGTAGAATGACATTGAGAAGGCGTTGGTGCTGTGCTTCCTACAAAGCGAGAAGGGATGCTGGGGAGGCTTTAAAGGTTATACCTGGCTCAAGACCACCCGTGGTCTGTCTGCAGTGGACCTCAGATCCACCTTGGTGGAGATGGTCAATGCTCAGTGGGGCTGTGAGCTCCTTGGAGGGTGGCTGGGTATCCCCTGCCAGCCCTGCACGGTCCTCCCTGCAGCCCAGCCCTGGCTAACAGGGGCAGGAGGGTGAAAAGTACCAGTCTGGGGACCTGGGGTCCGTGCTGTATTCCTCAGAAAAGCCCAAACCCTTCGTTGCTGACTGTTTGCTCTCCTGGCTCGCGGAGGGCATGGGTGAAAGAAGGTCTCACCACTGATCCTGATGCATCTAAGTCCCATGGCCCTCCCAAAGCTACGGAGGGGACACAGATCCCTCTACCATCCCAGAGAGTCTGCCTGAAACCAGATCCCAGCCAGTCAGGCTGCACGGGACTTCATCTGGAGACCTGCAGAAGTCAGGTCCTTACAAAATAAATGTATTTGAGCATTTGTCCTGAAGAGGTCTCTCAAACATTATTTCCCCTTAGTGAGACCATTTGACCCAAAATGACACCAGCTTCTGCTCAATAGCCATCTGTGCTATTACTTCAGTCCAGGCTGTGTGGTGTCCGTCCAGGCATCCTGGTGAGTGCTCAGGTTGAGAGGATCCTACTCTTCAGAGGAGTCCCACCAGTTACAAGCAGTATTTCTTAACACATCCAAGTGCCTGCCTGTACCTCAGTTCTGTTCTTGTTCAGCCAGAGTTTTCAGCTCTGATCTCTCGGGCTTTCTTGAACCTTTTTCTCTACTGAACATAGTCCCGGACAACTCAGCGAAGCCCTTCTTTCAGGTTGTGTGCAGCGTACATTGAAAAATCATCTCCATCAACCCTCAGCCATCTGAACTCAACCAGTCTCAGGCAGTAAGGATGCAGCTCCAAGGTTTTCCCTTGGACTGGGGATGTGTTCCTACTTATTTCAGAAGGGAAGCCAAGGGGGAGAGAGGGGAAGGTCTGCAGTTCACGGCCCAGAAGGCTCTGCACAAACCTGCATAGGAGCCCTTGCCTCTGGATTCATGGCCTTTCTCAAGAAGGTCCTGCTTCAGTTTTGGAGCTATCCCTACACAGAAAGGGCTGTTCTACAGGCATCCTGGTGTAGCAGCATCACTTGGCTGAGGTTACACATGGTGGGCCAAGAGCAGAAGATCAATCCCTCTGCTGAGAGCCCCACAGGTGTGGAAACCTGGATGGTTGGGGTGCTCCATAGGTTTTTAGTCAAGAAAATGCCACCTGAATAGCAGACTTAATCAGTTTGTGTGTTATGTTGCATGTTACCCAGTAAGATGTGGGAGAGGCAGGAAGGTACTTCTGCCTTATGAAATAGCCATGCCAAAAACAGCTATGAGAGAAATAGGAAGGTTACTGCCTGTGTTGTGAAAAGCTGACTATGCTTGTGGTAACCATCTCCGGTTGCTCTGAGGCTTGGAACATCCCTGTTACAGACAAAGGGGGAAGTCTGCTAGTGCATTTTCCCGTTATGGCAACAAGACTGTGTGGGCTTTGTGGGTATTCCTGCAAAGGAGCTGGGATCTCTGGGGCAAAGGAATAGCAGACAGAGATGACAAAGGAAGAACATTGCGGGGAGCAGCTCATCACTGCGGAGTAAAGAGTGGGAGCTGTTAACCAGTAGCCTAAATGAGATTAAGTGCAGGCACACCTGGGTTTGAGAAATAAAGAGGAACAACAAACTGTGAACAAGCAGTTGCTGTTCATATCCCACAGCCCTTCACCGACGAGTGATGAAGATGCACACTATCATCCAGTAATTTTGGAGAAAGCATTTCCCTGGCTCTTTTGACAATTCTTTTTCTTCCTTTCCCTCTCTCTCTCTCTCTTTTTTTCTCTTCTATAATAAAGCATTGTTTGATTAAACATCTTTCATTGCTTATTGTGAAAAAGCAAAGTTTAAGTACTGGCATGGAATAACTCCATTTTCCCAGCTTGACCTCTACAAGTTGAAGCCAATGCTGCTGCCAGGCAAAGCCTAGCAAAAGGGTCAGAGAGGCAAATTCCGATTTAAAAGCATGAGATTCTTCTGTGTCAGACATAAAGCCTTTGAAATTTGGAGGGAATGGCAACACCACGTCAGCATGTGTAGTAATATAAACATTGCTCTGATGCCAACTCTTCAGATGAGAGGGGGCAGAAATGTAAAATCAGATGGTTTGTGAAAATTTCCATTGGTTGGTGATGCATTAACAGCAGAACATTGCAGATGATGTGAATGTAGTAAATCAGTCAGAAGAAATAAGCAAGTCCTCTGCAACCACAAAAATTATACAGAGATACTGTCACGCTGACTGAAAAGAGGAAAGCAAAGCACATGACTAAGTTTTTCTTCCAAAAATGTAATAGAAGCTTTTGCTGCTTAGTAAATATTTCTTCTCTGCCCCATTCTTGAGTAAAGACATCTGTAGTTGAGATGTATGAGACTTCAGCTTTTTGCTGAAGCCTTTGGGTTATATGGTATTTTCCTGCACAATTAGTTTCTGCTTGTGTTCTTGCTCTGATTTGAATTCCTGCCCTGAACTTGGCATGACAGACAGATACACATGTCATTACATACAAAAACTCTGCACCGTCTCCCGGAAGAATCAAAACAGGCTCAAAGAAACATATCTAACTGAGAAAGAAAATCAAATCTAGCTAAGGGAAATCCAACCTACTGATCTACAGATGTTGATTATTGGCCTGACAATGAGCTCAAAAGCAGCCTAATTACTGCATGTTACACTGACCAGAAGCGATTGCCTCATGTGGAAGTGGGAGGAGACGGACGCATTTCTGTGCATCTGTTGGTGAAAGACAGCACCAGGTCTAGGTGCAATCCAACAGCAGTCCTGCCCCTGAAACAATACCCTCAGTTTATCCAGAGGCCAGTTTGTACTGACCTCCAGGGAAAAGGTCACTTAAAGCTGAACCCTACGAAAACAAGCATGAAACCTTGTATTGGAAACCGACCTTTAGGTATTAAACAACAGAAATAAAAATCCTTTCTGTGATCATGGAGTTTATTCTGCAAGAAGATGAGCATCTTGTGTCCTATTCAAGTAAAGTGCTATGAACATGCTTTGTGTGAAACATATACCATGCCTTTGGATTCAGTGACAATTCTTGGATGCTTAAAATTTTGTGTGACCGTGTCTGTTTGGTACCTCAACGAACAGAAAGGACCCAATCACCCAGAAGCAGATGTCCTTAAAATTGATAATTGAGAAGATTATTAAGCTAATAACAGCTATAAATACATAGAAAATGTAGATGGTTTCTTCATATACTGCAATTCTCTCTGTCTAATAAAGTTTTGTGTGCACAAGGGTTCTCAGATGGAGAAGGATGCTGCAACTCACTGTTGGTAAGTGTGAATAACATGACCAGAAAGAGGAAGTGTTGCCATCCAGGAGATTTCAAAAGCTCTAACAAAGAAAATATCTGAGAAAAACCAAAAATGCTGAGCAGGCTGACTGGTGTAATAGACGTTTAACATCAAATTAACAGAAGAGTTAACTGTGCATCATCTGGATTTTTGGTTTTGAGGCACGAATTGTCCTTACCTGAGCCTGTTATGATGACACCCTGAAGTTGCCAGACCTCTGCATACAGTTAAATAACATCCTCCAGAGAAGAAAGCACATCGCACAACTTGAAGTGATAAAAATTAATCATCTCATAACTGTGTAGAGATGCAAATACAGGCAGTTCAAGTGGCAATTTTGAAGTTAGTTACTTAATGGGGTATCCCAAAGTTGTAGGTTAACATTTTCAAATGTGTACTGTAATTTTTTGGTGCCTAAGTTTTGAAATAATATGAACGATTCTGTACATCAGGTCTCTCTGGTACTTTAAACACAGCCCCTAAAAGCAGAGGCTAATCATTCTGGTGGTGTAAGCTGTGTGCATGTCTAGAAACATGGAAGTTTAAAAAAAAACATGACCGCCTCTGCAAAAGTATTTAAAAATCAGAAAAAAGGAGGAACTGAAAAAATAATACAAAACAGATTCCCTCCAAATGAAAAGGATGATGGAATTTATATTTAACAGACTATCTGACATGTAGAAATACAGCTGTATGAAACGGTTGTTGGCTTCTGCAGGGAAGACAGTACTAAGAAACTGTCTGTCTCAGAAAAGCAGAAATAGATGCTCTAAAACATTTAAAAAATAAATGCAGGATAAACTGTTATAAGATATTGCTTATAACTGTTATAAGATACTGCTCATTGTTATAAGATTATTTGAATATTTTAAATAAGATATTTTAAATATTTTCCACCCTATCTGCCCCAGGAAACTGGATCCATCACTAGTTGTTCACGTACAAAACTGAACAGTTCCTTGTAAATCATTATGCTCTAGTATTAAGTGCTCAATATGTTAAGAGCTACTGGAGAAAAAGTGGGCATCTAATTTATGCTTATTATAAGCTAACCTGGAAAGATGCCAGGCTAGCCTGGAGGAGTCATAAAACCAGCGCATACATTGGGATCGAATGTCTGATTGTGGCCTGGGTACCTTTTAATTGTCAGGGAGGTCGGCATCCCAGCTGGCTCAGATTAGCATTGCTCCATTGACCCAAGCGGGGCTGCAGCAACCTGCAGCAACCTGAAGCCCCACATCTGTGTAAAGACAATGGAAGTTTTCAGTGGAAGGACTCAATTGCCAGCTCCTTGGTGGCACGCTGTGCTCATAGACCCGCATCCTGCTCTGCGACGGTTGGTGTGCCAGGGAGCTGCAGGAGCGGGCTGCTCCTCAGGAGCTGGTGAGGCCGTACGGCCAACAAGGGCACAGCCCTGCAGCACCCGCACAAGGCAAGCAGGGGAGGGGCAGTGACAGTGACCGTAACCGGGGACAGCCATGGCCCAGCTGTCATCCTCACACATCTCTTTTCCCAGTAGCTGATCCAAGGCTGGTATCGTCACAGAGCTGGTCAGGGGCACCAGCAGCCAGACTCCTCATTGCAGGGAGAAGACTGCAGAACTTGTTGGGGTCCTCGGGGACGACAACTACTGGATACTAAGAAGGAGTAGTAGTATGACATGCTAAAAGTTCTCAAACGAAGGTTAAATTCTTCCAGGATGCTGTTTTTATTTATATGATCAGCTGTTTCACCATGTGTAGGGATCAGAAGTATATAGCAGCTACTGGTGCAAATTGTTTCATCACCTTCTGAGCGGCAACCACGTTCCCCTTCTTCTCTTACCAGCCAAAAGGTTTAGCACCAAAAGTGTCTGTAGAAGAATCAAGGTGGAGTAGAGGGCTTGTATCCTCCTAAATTGTCAGTTTATCTTGCTTATGTTGGATGTCCTGACCTGCAAGAAAACCTGTGAACAAACTGTCATTGTCTATTCCTGCTGTTAGCCCTTGCTGAACTCTTACAGCAACATTTTTCACTCTGGTCTACCTGATCTCCCTATTTATTGATTAGTTTCCTTATAAGTGAGAACACAATCAACATACTCTCAGTAGCCACTTCTGTTTAAATTTCCCCATTGGGCCTGCCTGGAACAATTGCTGAGAACTAATCTTTAACCAGGCTTAAAACATAAATTTATTGCTATAGTTATTAAGTAAGAAAGAGCTTCTCTGTTCTTTTCTTCGCCCTTAGAGTAACCAATGTAAAACTTCCAAGATTCTCAGTACTCCTAGGTTTGTGTTTCAGCATTACTAATGACATAAAGTAGTTTCCAACTGCAATCAATCTTTTACCTTCCAAAAATCTTCTCAACAAAGGTTAATTAAAACATTTGGCAGAGTTCAGCACACATGAAACTCACTCAGTTAAATGCACATATTTAGAATAAGAGGACAGAGTAAGGAGTTACACAGTGCACAGGGCTTGAACACGCTTAAACAAGACGCTGTTAACATGTTCAGGATGACCCTCCAGCCCGGACCTTCCCTCAGTGCTGCTTTGGTACCATGTCGTGTGATCAGCAAGGCTGCGAGCGGTGGTTTACTTTCCAGCCCGCTCTTGTCTTGCTGGTTTGGCCACAGCTTTCTCTCCCAGTCATAAGGCTGATACCGGCTCTCCTTGAGCTTCCGATAAGGTGATAAAACACACACGTGGTGGCAAGCTGAGCGGGGTGACTAGAAGCATCAAGAGGGATGCAGATGAAAGCTGTATGTGAATAATTCAGTACGCATTTGAAGAAGAAATGAGGGCAAGATTTCTACTAGCAAAACAGCAGTGTTTAGTCCTCCAGATTTTGTTAGTGCCTCACTCAAACTTCCCTTCTGCAAACACTGCATGAGGCTTCCTGCCAGTGCTCCCTTGCCTTGTGCCTCCTGTGGGCTTTGCCCATGGGGAAGCCTGCCTGGACTGCACCAGAATTCTCACAGAGGGCCAAGATGGGGTGGCAGCTGCGGCTGGGCTTGCTGGCATTGCTGCTAGCATTCCAGCAGTGCTGGCTCCACACTTCCAGGTGAGGTGTGACAGCACCATGGGGTGTGGGGGAAGCATTTGGTACCACAGGAGAGGGGAAAGATGTTGAGCTGACCTGGGAGAGCAAAGTACTCCGCAGGGGGAGAAAGTCTGACCTTGTAAAACCCTGATCAACACCCTGAGCACCTTGTTCCTCTCCCTTTTACCTTTGCCCACACACAAATGAGAACGACTTCCTGGGACTCTAGAAACTGCAAATCTATAGCAAAGCTTTGCTTCTTGGGTAGTGTGCCTGTGCAATGCAAAAGCTTAACCTGAAAACAGGAACTCTGACTAAGCAGGTAAGGAGTTGCTTGCAAGACTTTTTTACACCTGCAAAGCACCGTCAGCGTATTTCTATTCTGAATTAATTGCTTTTCTAATCCCTTATTGTTTTATGACAGCTGAAATTGCCTAACGGGATGCCAACACGTGTGAACTACCAAATGGTTCTTACATCTTATTTTATGGTCCATACTGTGTTTTGAAATAAACTGCCTACTAAACAAAATCAGTTTCCTTGTGTTTCTGATGACATATGAAAAAGGGAAGTGGGCATGGGAGGAAATTCAGAAATTACTAAAGGAAAAATGTTGGGTTTTTTTTTCTTCTTTCTATAATACACGCAACCATAGACCTACTGAAACTCCCTCTCCTGTGTGGGTTTATGTGGGCTTGTCTGCATGTGGCTCTAGTTCAAGTGGTTTATACAAAGCTCTGAGGTGTCACCGTGGATGACACTCCATGGAGCATCCCCTCTGCTTCATGGGCTTCTCACATTCCCATCTCAGAGTCACATCCAGATGGGACAGCTGGGGCAGTGGGACGCTCTTGGGAGTCCCATAGGCTTTGACATGGGGTCAGCCCATGGAAAGCACCTCTTGGTCCCGCATGGCACCTCAAGCCATGCATCCCTCCTGAGCCCGCAGCTCCCTGCCGCTCCTGGTGCACTGCTCCGGCGGCTGTGTGCACACAGGCTGGAGATGTTCTGGTTTGGGAACTGATTTCTAAGGGCGACAAAGGTTAAGTTCTGCATTCGGCTTACATATCCATGGCTTCCGATAATGTTTTGTCAAGAGTAATCGCCTTTTGTTGTCAAATTTTGCCGTCAAATTGGATCTTAGGGCTTACTACACAGAGATAATTGTTCTTGTGTATGTCCTCACTTGTGTGCTTGCTGCCAAATTTGTGTGGATGATGTGAGGTTACTCATGGTACAGAATAATTTGCTTTTAATGCCTGGGTTAGGGCATCAAATTAGTTTTATCGAAACTGTCTGAGTGCACAAAGCCTGGGCCAGAGCAGGGTCCTCCGAGTCTCCTGAAAGCCAGGCACACACAGCCCGCACACCCCACAGCCAAGTGCCTTTGCCTCTGGTCTCCGATCCCAATTCCTTACCCCTTTTACATGTAATCAGCCACGGTGCTCTTTCCTGACTTGGAGAAATTGAAATTTGGGTGACCGCAATCACTGTTCGGCATCTGCTGGTCTCCCACAGAAGGGAGATCTCTTTTAGTACCCTTGTGCTGAAATGGTAATTAATAAATAAATAAACAATGTGCTTTAGCAGAAGGTTATAAAAAAAAGGGAGATGTTGCCTGAAAAAGCTTTTCCGATGATACCAAGTAAATGCGAAAAAGGGATGCTGGAGTCTCGCTGCTGTTTTGCCACGAACTCTTAGACGGTGCAGGGTGGCACCAGCCCGCTGGCTGGAAGCATGGGCTCGGGACGGGATCTGGCACAGCCTCGGGGCTTCCCGGTCTCTGAAGCTCTCGCTCGGAGGATTAAAATGGGGGGCTGCGTTACCACAGGCCAGGAGAGAGCCTTTGGCTTCTCAACTTCCCTCTTCTGCCATGTCTGTTGGACCTGCCCCTCTTCCCATTGTTTCTACCTCAGAGGTGTGGTGAGGCTGGGCTTGTTCTCCCATCTTGGTTTAAGAAAACAGGCAAATGTTATTGGAAGACTTAATTAACTGCCTGTTGAGGTATTTGAGCCATTTCAACATGAGAATACCTTCCCCACATTCTGTCAGTGATGTAACACCCTACGGCCATCTCTCTGGCCCGCGGGCTGCCTCCACCCTGCAGCAGGTAGGCTGACCAGCGCCGGCTGTGTTCTTCTGTGATTCACGTGCTAACGTCGCGGGCCTCTTTCAACAGCTGTCTGACAGCAGCTTTGCTTTTGCAAAGAGTTACTTTTTGCCTGGGGTAGAAGCCACATCGGGGACTAGGAAAAAAAAACACGGAAGAAAACACTATGTACCTCCCCGTCGGGGAATCGAACCCCGGTCTCCCGCGTGACAGGCGGGGATACTTACCACTATACTAACGAGGAACTGTACACGAACGCTCTCCCCCGCAGCCACCACATGGTGTTCCTTCGCTGACCGGCCGGCGGTGAGCCGGCCCTGCGGCGCCGCGCCCCGCCTCCGCCCGCCATGCACTGCGGGGGCTGTAGTTCCCAGAGCGCCGCCTCCGCCCTCCGCGCGAAGGCCGGAACTACGTCTCCCAGGCGGCGGCGCGCGGGCGCCCCTCCCCGCGGTGGGCGAGGCGGCGGCGGCGGCGTTGCCCGCGGCCGCGCGGAGCGGGGCATACAGCGCGCGAGCTATGGCGGCGGCGGATCCGTGCTCCTTCGCTTCGCCCTCTTGCTGCCTCACGCGGCACCTCTTCCTGCGCTGCCGCGTGGACTTCGGCGCGCACGCGCTGCGGGGCACGGTGGCCTTCACCGCGCGCGCCGAGCGCGAGGCGCTGCGTTGCCTGGTAACGGCGGGGCGAGAAGCGGTGGGGGCGCGACCCTCGCGCTTCCCGCGGCGGGGAGGTGGCGGCCGGGCCCGCGCTGGGGACGGCCCGTGGTGGGGCCGCCGTCTGAGGGGGGAGCGGCGCCTCCGGAGTGCGCCCCGTCTCCTCCCGCCTCGGCATCGCCTCCCTTCGGCTGTCTACCCCGCCCGTCCCCTCGTCCCGGTCCTCCCTCCCCTCCCGCCGCGGCGCCGCGGACGGCAGCCTCGCCCTCGGGATCCTCCGGCCCGGCCGCCGGCTCGGCTGGAGCCCCCGCGCTGCTCGGGCTGGCCGGCGGCCGCCACCGCGGGCTGACGGCTCCGTGCCGCCCTGGGCGGCCCAGCGTGCCTGCTCGTCGCGCCTGGGGCCGGCGCCTCGGGCAGGGGAAGGGCAGAAATCCGTGTTTTCCCGTGAAAATGGCGAAGAGCCCGGTGCTGGAAAAATGGGAATAAGTCCCTGGGGAGTTACGTTCGTGTCTCTGCCGCCTGTGCCTTTTCCTATGCTAGCAGCTTCCTCAGCTGTGCCAGCGAACGTGTAAAACTCCTCAGCTTTACTCGGTGTACAAGGCGAGGGTTTGAATTCGTGGGCTTTTTCTGCTAGATCCATAAAATTCTTTTGTGACTGGCACTGCTAGTTTAGAAAAAACCCCGTCCTGTTAGTAACGAAGACCAAAACTTCACTCATGCTGCAGGCGGGAATGCTGCCTTACTCATTCGTCTTCTGTTGTGTGAAGGTTTTCATTCATAGCGGCCAGTTACCGGGTGGAAGCCCTGGCACGGGCCTTTCAGTCCTTTCACAGTAGCCCTTTGGAGCCTTCTACACCTGTAGTTTACTTGGTAAACTCCTGTTTCCACTTTCGTGGTCAGAAATAGGCTGTATTCCTCTTTGCCGCCCAGTTCTGTAAGTTCAGTACTGCTGTATTAAAATTCTGCGTCCCAGTACTCAACATAGTGACTCACTTTTTCTGGTCTTACTTAGTACGTGTAAGTACGTGTTTCTTCAGGGAGGCTCGTGTTTAAGATTTGATCAGTGCTATGTTAATTATTACAGTATGTATCAAGTAGGTAATGTTTGCTTCATTGCAGGTCTTGGACACGAGAGACCTACAGGTATTTAAAGTGACTGCAAATGGACAGGATGCAAAATTTGCTTTTGGTGAAAAACACAGTTTCAAGGGGACCCCCCTGGAAATCACCCTTCCTTTCGAACTAAGAAGGTACACGCTTTTGCCTGTTCCTTTAAGTGGTTTCCAAAATGCACTGCATAAGCTGCTTGTCTGCCTGTAAGGTTGATGTGTAAAGCTTGCAAAGGGACTTGTAAATTAGGGTGTTGCATTGATTTGGTATGTGATCTTGTAGATAAATTTAATATTTGGATTTCGCTAGACAGTCAAAATTTGGCAGTCTTTGTGCCCGTTTCCAGGTCTTATGTCATGTACAAAATGACCTGCCAAAGTAAGTAGCGAAATGTTGTGTAATGTCTCACAGTTTTTCCAGCGCTTCTTGTCAGTAATATTTCTGCTTCAGCTGCCTGAATTCTGTCATGTTCAGGACTGCTACGGTATGGCGCATGTGTAGTTACAGACCCTGTTTTCCTTTCTTTTTTACAAGGGCTTGTCCTTGTAGATCTGCAGGTTTCCACTATGATTAGACAGAAACGTGTTTTCAAACGATGAAAGTTTTATTGTACTGACTGCGCTAAACCCATGTCCCTAAAAACTGGAACTTCCGTTTTCGCAGCGTGATGGAGAATGAACTGACCATAAGCTGCCTCTTAAGTTGCACGAATTAAAAAGTTGTTGCTAAATTACAACACGTTTTTTGTATGTTCTAATTCCTTGGTACCTCCCGTGCCAAAGCTGAAGCTGTGATTGTATAAGGAGACCCCTTTGTTTGAATAAAATCATATACTATGTTGCTTCTTACTGTTTTGTTTTCAAAACTGGTTACTATGGCTACAAACTCCTGTCTGGTTTCTAATTTTTACTGAGCTTTTTTCTGAATTAGTGCAGTTTAGAAACAGACGTGATGTGGAAGAGAAAGGAATGTTACACGATCACTGTCCCTTCTGGGGAAATGCTTATGATCTGTTATGATTCTGAACAAATGAAGTACTTGAGCAAACAGGCCACAATAGAAACATAGACCTGTTTCTTTTGTTTGACTTTCAGCTTTTTGTTGTTGCTAGATTTCCTTGTAAGAAAAAAAGCTCGTGTTCATAAGAACTGAGCCATAGTTGCCCATGTAAATATCAGTAAAACAGTGATAGGAGAGGGTGGGAGTTACAACTGAAAGTCTGACTGTTCAGTAAGCAAAGTGCCTTATGGCAATACAAAGTATTTTCTCTTTTCCTGTCAAATATGTACTTTGGAATACTCGTAATAAACTAGATATGCATACCTGGTCAGCTTATTTTATGGCCAGCTTCTCTGCTTAGCTGAAGTTTGTTCTGATTTATGGTTGGATTGTAAATTCCAGAGGGTTGCATGTATAACCTGGAACTTTCAGATAATAAAATCAAGTACTTCTGTGCGCATTTAGTGTCAGTAATGGTTTTAGTATGTTTTTTGAAAATTAAGAGTATGAATGTGTCAGGTTTGTCTAGGTTTGTCTGTGTTCTCTTGTTAGCAAGCTGGTACCTGCCTTGCACAGAGCTGTTAGTCTTTACTTTGCACCAGTTCTGAAATCCTGAATAAAATGTGAACATTTTGTAACTGTTTACTGTTAACAGGGTTTTCTAGTGAATACTATTTTCAGTACTTCTTTTTTCTGCTTAAGGATCATACTTACAGAACAACCGCAAAATCTAAAATATTTTTATTTTAGCTTTATATAGGCCTTATACTCTATTTTTGTTTGCTTATTGCAGTGGGGTTTTTATACTTAGGTGTACAATGTTAGATAGTTGTGATAAAACTGTATCTATGTGGCTGATGCAAAGGGTTTAAAGAAGTCCATCTTCTTCCTGAAGAGTGGAAAAGTTTCTGGTTAGTAAAAACAGTAAAAGTAGTATTTTGGAATATTACAATTGAAATAAGCCAGCCAATTTTTACTATCATAATTGAAAGGGAAAAGCTGGTTTTAATTTGCTACCTGTTCTTATTTTTAATGCTTTCAAGGCAATGCTGCAGACCTATTTTCCAGAGATCTTTGTAGAGTTATTTCAGAAGGGATCAGGAGTTGTGTCAAAACAGCCTGACTGTATTCTTTCTTACACAGGGGACAAGAAGCAATTGTTGAAATCTGTTTTGAAAGCTCTCCAAAGTCTTCAGCTCTCCAGTGGTTTACTCCAGAGCAAACTTCTGGAAAGAAACACCCGTTTCTCTTCAGCCAGTGTCAGGTTGAGTGGTTTAATTATTTTTTAAAAAACTTATTTGCGTACCGCTGTAATTCCCACTGATTTCCAAAGACTTGGAGAGGAAGGCTAGTGAGGGAAAATACAGTACCACAAAACTTCTGATTGTGTGTCAACGGTCCTAAATGAAAACAGTAAGTCAGAACATTGCTGAGATTTTATTGTATGTTTGCAATTTAGTAATTCCCACACCAGTATTCTTGTTGAAGATCATAGTCCTTTGCAATCAATATATGTGGCTATTGAACTGTCTTATCTACTGTTACTTCTTTTAGAAAACCCTTAACTACAGAAACCGCCATAAGCCATTGGAAGTACTGGTTTGTAGATAATGAATTCTCTGGAGGAGCTGTATAGATTTCCAGGATATATATAATGTATATACAGAGAGAATATATGTATAATGTATGATACATATAGTATTTATTAGCTTGATTTATTCCTAGTACTCTCTGTTAGGAAGACTGTTATGCTTTAACATTTATTTTTACTCTTTCTCTCTCCAGGCTACCCACTGCAGAGCCATCTTTCCATGCCAAGACACACCTGCTGTGAAGCTAACGTACTATGCAGAGGTAGATGAACCTAAGTCATGTCTGACTGAAAACAACCACTGCAATGGGTGACGATTATTTTTTTGATAGCTGCTGGCATGTGGCCTAAAATTAAAACAGAAAATAACAACTTTTAGCTGAAACAGTTTTAGGCTCTTACATTATCTTCCCTGTGACACTTCTCTAGTCATTTTCTTTTACATGTATTTTCTCTTTTCTTTTGGAAATGAAGATACATGTGAATGAAAAAAGTGCTGTAGTAGGAAAGAAATGTGTTCTTAAGTCAGAAGAAGCTGACAGTGAGACAGCAGATAGTGCTGTGAAGTAAAAATACTTGAGGTGACTCTCATGTATGCCTTAAATAATATATTCTGGTGGATAGTTGGGGGATCTTTGCAGTCCTGGCGTAAATAGTCTGATTGTTTTAAGGAAGCAAAAAGCAAGGTGTGCAATATTGACATTACAATTCAGTAGTCTGAAGAAAGTGAAACTTTTAACTTCTGTCAGAGGTGATCCTTTTGGTTAATTAAATATTGCCAGCCTTTAAGACAAGATTTTCTATATGCAGAGAGGACTTAACAACAGGACAAATCTGGGCTACTCTCTTGCTGTCGCTGCTTCTAGTATATAATATAATCCTGTGTGCCAACTGAGGTCCTCATAGCTGGGTAACCTTTCAGGTATCTGTTCCTAAAGAGCTGGTGGCTCTTATGAGTGCTAATCGCGATGGAGAGATGCCTGACCCGGACGACAGCAGTCGGAAGATTTACCGTTTCAGTCAGAACGTAAGTGCTCCAGGCTGGTAAAAAGATACCTAAGGTCTTATTCCAGTCACTTCAGATGTGGTTTTGATGTCATCAGTAAATCATGTGATATGCGATGGGTCTTTGCCACTGTACAAATATGAACCTCTAACTCTGAGAAGTGAACCAGTAGGTGCTGGTGATTGTTTACTGGTATTTTTGGCATTCCCAGAAATGGCAAATTCAAGTTTCGAAAATGTTCAGTATGCTCAAAGCTAGCACCATCAAAACCCTTTCTGTCTGCACTGATTCTTGGGAGATAATGCATGGGGTTGTGTAACATGGGACTGAGCTTTGGAGAACAGATCCTGCGAATTTTAAGCTTACCAAGATCTTGGCAGTGAGGCTGAGCACTGGAAACAATTTTTAACTTGAAGTTAGGCAACTTCTGACAACAGAGGTGGGGGGTTTTGGGGGGGGTGGGGGGGTGGTGTAGGTGTTGTTTTTTGGCTTTTTTAAGTGAAAACTTTGGCTTTTATGGAAAGTATCTCCAGCTAATTAAAGATTACCATTCCCAGGATGAAGGTTTTTAAGTGGTGCAGCTAGTTTAATGATTCCACTGCTCCTGGAGTGACAGTCTCAATTTAATCTCCTGGCCTTCTTGTTCTCACAGCTTTTTTTGGGTTACAGTTCTGATGTTTATGGGATCTCTTGGTGAGCCTGGTTCATTTTGCTGAACAAGCAGATAAAAATTAAGTTTAAAAAAGGAATTGTTGTAGTACGCTGATCTGGGCTGCTGAGGGACTGAATGGGTGCAAGGAGGGATGGAGTTGTGTGACTAGAGGAGAGGAACCTACCCTGAACTGCGTTAGCTGTTGGGTTGATTTGGCTGCTACGTGAAACCTGAGAGAGGCAGGAGGGGAGAGAGAGGAAAAAAGCCCTGTCACCTTATCTGTGAGCTCTTCAGTATGGAGTGTTCTACCTTCTCTGCAGAGCCTCAACTTTTGCCACTTTCGGCCTCGTGTGTAAGGCTTCTGTGTCGTGTGTTATCCAGAGCTGTATGTTATCTGGAAACACGCTGTTGGTAAGTTTGGTGAACCTGTACAAGACAAAACATTTAGTCTAATTGAAATTGTACTACACTTTCTAATATAGAAAACCATTAGATTAATTTATTAGACAAGGCATGTGTTTCATCTAACAAGGTCAGCGGCATTAAACACAAAACATATAAATGAACCAAGACAGATACATTGGGAAAAGATATATGCCTCATCTAACATATGAAACCATGAGACTGATTGGTTAGAAAAGGCATGTGTTTCGTTAGGTAAAAGAGACAAGTGCATCAAACTTTTGGATATGTGCAGAGCTCACCTAAAACTACTTTTTTTGGCTCCTGCATGGCAAAGCTGGTAAGAAGCGCAGTGGAGAGCAGTCTCTAAAAATAAATTTATGACCCAACAACCATTGAAATTTGGAGTAATTTCAAAATTTCAGATTAGCAAATTGAGCACTAAAATGTAGGGATACCTCGACAGTCTTTTAGTAACCTGTCAATGCACTTAAATCTCACGAATATATTCTGCGTGTTAATATGTAAAATTAAACACACATGATGATACGGATATTTTAATAAATGATACTGAAATGGTTTGGGGATAATATATGGTGGAATAAAATTTTCTGAAATGTTGTCTCTGAGCAATTATGATTTAAAGTCTGATTTATTTAACATTGCTTAGTCAGATAAAAGGGAACTTTTACAGGGGTGGCTGTATTATCCCCTTCTGTTTCCAGAGCACTGCAAGAAAGCGTTTCTCTAAAGATACTCTAGCTTTGGTTTTGGTTGGTGTTTTGTTTTTTTTTATTAAAATAACAAAGATTTAGAATGTATTTTATTTCCAGCCATAGAAATCAAATACATACTTAGTTTGATTTTTGCTGAATATTTTGTATCCATAAGAATTGTTGTTTACTTGAATTCATTAAAGCTCTTCCTGCATCTTTGTGTGTGATAGAAGTGCCCTTCATCGGAGCAGTATCTCTTACATTAAACTTTATGGAAGGAGAAGTTAACTGGAATGAATAGGGAAGACTGGCTTTGTTTTGAACAATAACCAAGCCAGTGGCATTTTTTGTATGCTTTTCTTTCTAAATGCAGATTTTTTCAGACAAAGGTGATACTTAAAGTCTTGTGGCCTTTGCATGAAACACCTGTGAAACAAGTACTTCTTGTAGATAAATGAATATCATCTGGGGAGAAAAACCAATGCCTTCATTATAACAAAGGGCAGGAAACTACAGAGGAAATGTGCACGTTTCCTTATTTACTTACACTTGTTTTTCTTTGAATCTGTGTTGATAGCTCACATTACAAATAAGATCTCCTTTTTTCTCATGTTCTCCGTTAGGTTCCCATACCTTGCTACCTAATTGCTTTGGTGGTTGGAGATTTAGAAAGCAGGTGAGTGAATCTGCACAAAGTACAAATACTAATAATCATAATAAATCTACAGTTATCTCTTTTTTTTTTTGTTTTGTTTCTGGGTCTTTGTTCTAGTTTTAAAAGGTCCTGGAAAGTTCAATGAACCTGTGTATTTGTATCAAACTGCAGGTATCTTGATTCACTTTTGAATCATTTTTTCTATAGAATGTACTTTTTGCCATAGTTAAAGAAATACCATGAAGAGTTTGGAATTGATTGGAACCACTGAGGGCTTTTTCTAACTCAGGGAATAGTATCTTTTTCCTCTGGTAGCATAGAAGCATTGTCATCTACAAAAGGCAGAAAATGATAGCTTCTGCCTTGTTGCTCGTCTGCCCAGGGATGTGTTAGTCTAGCTCAAAATAATGCTTTTATATTACAGCTTTACAGCATTCTAAAATCTGTAAATAGGCTTCTTCATTTGTCCTGAACTGTGGATGTGTGTGGTGGTGTTTTCTATTGCTTTTCTAGCGTTACTTTAGTAGTGGAGAGGAAAAAGAGAGGAAGACTCTCTAACGTTTCTTCAGCAACTAGGGTTACTCTTGAGCACAGTTCAGCACACGCTCTCTGAATCAGTTTCCCATAGAATTGTTTCCAGTTCGTAGTGTCTTAGCGGCATTTTTACTTTCAACAGAGAGATTGGCCCAAGGACGTTGGTGTGGGCGGAAAAGGAGCTAGTGGATAAATCGGCCTATGAATTTGCTGAGGTGGGTAATAACCAAAAAGTGTTTTTCAAACCGTTTGTTTCCCATAGTGCTGGGAAAGGAACCGACTGTTATTCAGTGTTTTGTTCATCTGTAGCCCTCCTTTTGCTATGTCCTACTTGAAAACATGCTTTCCTTTTATCACAACACAAAACTGCTACTGAACATAAATATTGATAGAGTCTTGCACTCACTTTGCCTGAGGGACGTGCCAAGGTAAAAGAGGATGAAGTGTGGGCTCCATAGCGTATTACTTGTTCAGTGTTTGTAGTCAGAAGCTGTGCTAGAAACTAATGTGGATTCTTGTTTCAGACTGAAGCTATGCTGAAAACAGCAGAAGATTTGGCAGGACCCTATGTATGGGGACAGTATGATTTGTTAGTCTTGCCACCTTCTTTTCCTTACGGTGGTATGGAGAATCCTTGCCTTACTTTTGTAACTCCAACACTGTTGGTAAGTGTAACACTGATAAAAGCCTGCTTATCCATCAGGTGATGGATGTTAATCCACAAATTGGATTCATCTTCCCCCTAGAAAGAACTGTAAATGTTCCTGCCTCCTTTGGAGGCATTAAGTGGTATATTTTGAGGTTTACTTGAACTGACAACTGCCTTGTCTTCTTTTTTTATAGGCAGGTGATCGATCTCTGTCAAGTGTAAGTGCAAAATAGGTTCATGGCTTCAAGTAGAACACAAATTGCAGTTGTGTCTTAACTTTCTTTGTAATAACTGTCTGAGAACTTTGTCTCTTGTTCAGTGCGGGAATTAAAAGTTAAGGCAGTAACTCAAGAAGTCTTAGAAAGTGACTTTTAGTTCTAAGAAAACTCTAGAAAACTGGCCAAATACCTATTTTGTATAGTGAACAGATGAAAATAGCATGGATGCCTGTATACAGGGGACTGACGGAAGTTAGCTGCTCAGTGGCGCTCTTCCTGTCTGTGTAAAGATATGTTGAAAAAACACAACTGATTTGATCTCTTTGAAATTGTAGGAACTTTTTCCTCTCTATGTCTGTCTATGCACTAGAACTTACGTTGTGTACAGTTTTCTTTTAAAGTGGAAATCATGAGTACTGTTTGAGTAAATTCTATTCTTTTCTGGGAAGTTGAGTACTCTGGCTGCTGTTTTATCTTGTGTGTCTTTCTACTAGACTAATATGCTGCAAAAAAAGAGAAAGCAAGTATATGGAAGTACTCAACATGGGTACTTTTTAACACGTCATGAACCATTACCTTTCTAGAGGTGACTGATCTCTTCCTGTTTGATCATTTAGAACATCGCAGCATTGCAGCAGTTGCTTAGGGGGGAAAGTAGTACCGGTCCATTACTTGACATGGGTCCAGTATTCTGAAATGCAATTTCATAACCAAGTTCCTGCACCATGCTACCAGAGGAATTGCTGTTGTTGGCCAGTGTGGCTGTATGACTTGCAGGCTGGACATTCAAAATTACTTCTGGAGAAGGTTAGGTAGGATAGTTTCAATCCTTTAAATAAAACCTATATAGGTAAGACTAGAGAGCTGTGAATGCTAACTGGCTTTGGGAATGTAGTGCAGTAAATGAGATCCTGTTAGGATTTTTTTCTTTCTGTTGGGATTTGATGCTCATTTTCCAGAGGACTCTAAAGAGTAGATATGTCATTGTTTTCTGTGTTTTAGGTTATTGCTCATGAAATCTCTCACAGCTGGACAGGAAACTTGGTAACAAACAAAACATGGGAGCATTTTTGGTAGGTGTGATGTTCAATGCAATGCAAATTGTATTTTAAAATTAATCTGTGAAGAGACCAACTAAATTCATGTTGCCATCCTACCGGTGCTGACTTTATCAACGTATTTCCAGGCTGAATGAAGGACATACTGTATACCTGGAACGCAGGATTGCTGGTCGCTTGTTTGGTGAGCAGTTCAGGCACTTCCATGCCCTAGGAGGTTGGAGGGAGCTGCAGAATACGGTAAATACTTTTATAGTTACAATAACTTTATGTTTAAGCATATGTCTAATAAAATAACGCTGATTTCATGTGTCTGCCACAAATAAGACTTGTCATCTTTCCTAACACTTCTTAGAGGATGAACAACTTTGATTCCAAGGTATATGGTCTCTTCACAAGGTAACAGCTTAATATACTCATCTTAGATAAAGCTTTTTGAACTGTTTTAAGCTGTTCTGTAAGGATGAACATCTTTACAGACTCTGTTGGTTGTTCTGGGTATGGCTAAATTGCATAAATATCTTACCTGGTAGCATACTGGTAAGCAGCTGAAAGTGTGTCATTTATCTGCAGGCGTGACCATCAGTGTTTCCAATGCCTCATGCAAGTAACTGACTGCTTTTTTTCCTTTCCCCTGCATTATAATTGAGCATATTCCTAACCCGTTGCTGTCTAGGAGAGTTGTTTAACTATGCTACCTAAACACAAAACTGAACTCCAGCTTACAGATTTCCAACTGGTGATATTTTTCCAGCCCTCTCGTTCAGTTTGGTGATGCAGCTTACCTGTTTTGCTATGAATATTTCCTTGTTGTATTATATGCTTTATACCACCCATTTAAATCAAGTACTTTTAATGGTTTGTTAATAAAGGGATAAATATAGATAGTTTATTAAGTGCTCGTGATTATGACAGACGTGACAGTATTTAACTGCTTAGAGACGGATGGAGCACAGGGTGATTGATCTTAACATCTTTGTTTGATATGCGATCAGACATTGATAAAGCAAAATGAGAAAAAAATTAGTAAGCTGTGTTCTCTGCAGAACTTGAGGAAAAAGAATGAGAAAGAATGCTTTGAAATGAGGCTGTCAGTTTTGGATGCGTTATACCTGTATAAATAGGATGAGTAGTGGTTGGCAAGAGTGCTAGTTTTCCTAGATGAATGTATTTTCTTGTGTCTTTGTCACAGATAAATACTCTCGGAGATAAAAATCCTATGACTAACCTCGTCCCTAATCTGAATGAAGTAGATCCGGACGTTGCCTATTCATCAGTTCCATATGAGAAAGGTTTTGCTTTGCTTTTTTACCTTGAACAACTACTTGGAGGACCAGGTAAGTGTTAGCCAGACTTTATATATAATTTTTTCCCATTTTAATTTCAAACACTCAAACCGTTTGTTTTTTAACTGTTAGATGTCTTCATTGGCTTCTTGAAGGCTTACGTTCAGCAGTTTGCTTATAAGAGCATAGGAACCGAGGACTGGAAGAAGTCCTTGTACTCCTACTTCAAGGATAAGGTTGGGTAGTATTTAAAAATTACTTGCTTGAAACCTTTTAATTTTGTTAAACTGTGGCATAGCTCAGGACCAGTTCTTTGTCTTTCTCTCCTCTATCTCAAGCTCTTAATAAGGTGTAGTCTGGCATCTTAGGAAGGTGGGCTTGCATTATGATGTGCTTTTTTTTTTTTCCTAGAAGGCAATATATATTTTTTGAATTAATCTCGATAGGCCTCTGTGGGTTAACTGGAGGGGTGTTAAAAAATCAAAATGAAAGATTGAAACTAGTTGTCGTAGGGTATGCTTTTCTCTAAAAATAACATTTAACATTGAATGAGAACTTGTGGTGTTTTGTAGGTAGATGTCCTTGATAAAGTTGACTGGAACTCATGGTTTCATGCTCCAGGAATGCCGCCAGCGAAGCCTACGTAAGCTGCATTCTTTTATAGTTCATCTTTTCCTTCTCCAGATTGCACATGATTTTCCAAACAGTCGAGAAGCAGTTTGTAAACTGGATGAAAATCTTCCCACAAATGTTTTATCGGAAAATGTCCTGGTACTATGTAGAGTCTGATACATTTGTATATAGGAGGAGAAAAGGTCACTGTTAATATTTTCAATTTTCTGTTCTGGTGGAAATTCATTTTGCTTTGAAAGGTGCCAGGAAAGATTGTTTTTTTCTGACAGTTCGTTACAACTGCGTTCTCTTTCCAGTTACAAGCTATAATATATGTCGGAGTATATATGCTCAGAAGTAGTGATCACTAGAGGAGCATATGGGAACAAGGCGTAGTGTCACCTACGCGCAAAGTGCTTCTAACTAAAACACGTTTCAGTATAGTAGATCTTTTGTAAATTGTGTTGCAGTCTGGAGTTGGAGCCTACAATGAACAAACATGGAGCTATTTGAAAATAATTTCTAAGCATTCTTTTAAATATATTACAGGAGTTTCTTGTGTTTCCGAAGTGTAATCCTTTGTTTTTAATATCTGGCAGGTACGATACGACACTAGCAAATGCTTGTATTGCCTTGAGCCAAAGATGGATCAAAGTGAGTGGTTAAAGAACGCTGAGGTCTCTGTGTCTTGAGACCCTAGTTTTCTTTGCTCAAGTGAGCCATGCTCTTCTGAAATTTGTCATTTGCTGAGAGAGAATGTGTTTATGGTGATAGTGTGGCTGCCAGGGATTTGGCATTTGGTAGACTAGCCTTTCATCACTATCGTTTTTATGTGGAATGGCTCAATAGTAAATGCAGATGTCCAAACAAAAAAATTACACTTCAATGTGCTTTGAAATACCTGTTTAAAAACTCAAGTACCCATTCTCCTCTAGGCCAAAGAGTGTGATTTGGGGTCATTCAGCTCAGCAGATGTGAAGGAAATGTCATCTCATCAGTTGGTTGAGTTCCTGGCACTGTTGCTTCTGGAGGTAAATGCGCACCTGGGGTAACCTGGTTCTGGTATCATGAAAGCAGGCACAGAAGTCCAAGTGTGCTTTGGAATTAAATTGTCCGTTTTCTTTTAAGTTTTGCTAAAATAATCCACTCTCACTTTACACAGTTACTAAAATCTCCAGCCATGCCTCCCTGATTATGTCTGGTCCTTCAGCTAATGAGCAACATAGATATTTTGGATTGAAAAGTGAAAACAAAACTAAAGTCTGTATTTGATGTTATAGCCAACAAGGTATAAATAAAACAGAGTGAAAATACTTTGTTTTGAATGTCTCGATAGTAGTGAGCGTGGGAATTTGCTAAGATGTATTCCTTGCCCCTTCCCTGATACTGTGAGAAGGGGAAAGGAACAAATGCAACTGTTTGTCATGGTAAGCTTTTAATTCCTTTGTAGCATCAATCTTTCTGAATGAACCTGTTTATTGTTGAAGCATGTGGCTTGAAGTGTGCCTCCGGCTTGTTCTGACGACGCCATTTCCTTCTTCAGGCTCCTCTCCCAGTGTCGCATGTCCAGCGAATGCAGCAAGTGTACGACTTCAACGCTATACACAACTCTGAAATAAGATTCAGGTTTGTTCTAGCGTGGGCATTTTTTCTGATCCTAAATGCTTTTATAAAACAAACTGCCCTGCTTCCTAAGTGGTCTGAGACATACTGTTGTATGGAACTGGTGCAGGGTTTGGGGTGGTATTTTATTGTTGCTGTGGGGTTTTTGTAAGTGCATATGCAAGCGTGCTTACCGGAGTGGTATTCTGTGACGTTTAGATTGGGTAAACGTAGTCCAGTAGAAGAACTGGAAGCGAGTAGTGGATTAGCTGTGTGTTATTTTCCTCTGTGATGCTAGCAAAGGGACCAGATGACTTTTATTTTGGGGTTGGTATAGGCTGATACAATCATGAGCTTCTCTGTGACTCAACTGTGCTTGAGAAATCTTTCAAAAAATACAGTGAGGAACAGGTCTCTGGACTTACCTAATCAGCTCTTCTGCTGATCTGCCAGTGGTTTGGTGGTTTTTTCAACACAGCTTGGAAACCCTTTTGTCACATTTTAATGCTTGCTCTATTTAATGCTTGCTATCAGAAAAAAAAAAGTAAATATCAGAGGAAGTGGCTAAACAAGCAGGAACTGTTTCTAGCTAAATGGCTTGATTCTAGTGCCGTCCAAATTTCTTCTGGTTTGTAGCTATGCATCGTCTCTACACGTCACGTGTTGGAGGAAGGCATTCTTGAGGACATAAGGAATCTTTACAAGTACCTTGAAGTATTGCAGATTTTGCTACTGTTCTGTGTTTGGCTGCTCTTGCAATAGTGGCGGTTATTCTGCCTTAACTTAGTGTTCTTTCTTATTAACAAAACTAAGTATTTTAAACATACAGTATAGTTCCTGCTTCTTGTAACAAGATCAATTTCTTCTTATTTTTTTAAAACAAAACAAATACGTGCCAGTTGCTGGTGATGTTTTGTTTGGGTTTTTTATTGTTTGTTTTGGGGGGGTTTTATTGCTTGGTCAAATGTGGCAAGTGCTATATAAGTCACTTTTGTATCAGTGATGCAACTAGAATACTGCAGTATAAAAGAAATGCATAGCTGCAGAAAATAATCGGACCGTTTTGGAGAAACTTTGGAAAAAAAAATTTCCCTATTTTATAGAAAAGTCCATTTCTGTAACAAGCGAGTCAGACGCTCAGTATTTTACGCTGAACTTAGCTAGAATCTCATTCCCATGGTGACACGGTGCTGCCCAGAGTGTTGATGGGAACAGAATCGTAAGCTGACTAACCACAGCAAATAAAAATAAAAGCGTACCTGTTCTCTGTGGGTTATTTTTTTCCCTCAGATGGCTGCGGCTCTGCATCAGGTCCAAGTGGGAAGAGGCTATTCCTCTGGCTCTCAAAATGGCAACAGATCAGGGCAGGATGAAGTTTACTCGTCCCTTGTTCAGGTAAAAGAAATCTCCAGGTTGTCGGAGCCCATGCTGTTGGTGTTTGTAGTGTAATAGAGTGTATAATAGTTGACTCTGTACCTGTGTTTGTTATGCTTCAGAGTGATACAGTACAGAGCTTTCTGATGCTGTGAACAAGCTGTTCGGCAGTCGCTTTCTACTTGCTGACTTTTTTTAACGGAAGTAAGCTTAGTCTCCCAGTGTGCACCTTGATGTGAGGCTTTGAAGGGAAAAGTAAGGCCCTTGAGAAAATCCCTGTTGTACTATTTTCATAGAGTTTTGTAACAGTGCTTTTGTTTGGTTTTTTTCTTTCTTTTACAGGGATCTTTATGATTTTGACAAGTGTCGAGATCTGGCGGTCAAGACATTTCTGGAGCACAGAGCCTCTATGCACCCAGTCACTTCAATGCTTGTGGGCAAAGACTTGAAACTGGATCAGTGACAGAATTGCTAGTTCTTTGAAATTTTCTTGTTGCTGAAAGAAGAGGTTGGTTCCACAAACTGCTGATATGCCTGCTTGATTATGCCATAAAATGCTCTGCTGCTTTGGCACTAATTTAGCTCAAAATGAGCTTACCAAATCAAGTTCAGTACTTTCTGTTTTGCACCCACAAGTAAAACAGCAAAATTGCTAAATCTCTGGAATTAGGAGAATGATTTTGTTATAAGCAATTTTCAGAACACTCCAAAAAGCTTGTCTGAGATGTAGTCCTTTGTCAGGTGTGGAATTCAAAACCAGGGACAATTAGTTGGTGGATGGTATGGCTCTTTGCGCACAGCTTTCTTTTTCATAGCAACGTGGTTGTAACTTCCAGTATCTGAAGACTGAAAAATAAATCTTTTAATTGTCTACTTGTCTGTCTTATTGATTTGGTCAAAAGGTTTTAGAATCACAGAATGGTTTGGGTTGGACAGGACCTTAAAGATCATCTAGTTCCAACCCCCCTGCCATGGGCAGGGACACCCTCCACTAGACCAGGTTGCTCAAAGCCTCATCCAGCCTGGCCTTGAACACTGCCAGGGATGGGGCAGCCACAGCTTCTCTGGGCAACCTGTGCCAGTGTCTCACCACGCTCTCCAGGAAGAATTTCTTCCTGATATCCGATCTAAATCTCCCCTCTTTCAATTTAAACCTGTTACCCCTTGTCCTGTCAGTACAGGCCCTTGTAAAAAGTCCCCCCCAGCTTCCTTGTAGGTCCCTTCAGGTACTGGAAGGTGCTATAAGGTCTCTCCGGAGCCTTCTCTTCTCAAGGCTGTCCCCTTAGGAGAGGTGCTGCAGCCCTCTGAACATCTTCTTGGCCTCCTCTGGACTCACTCCAACCAGTTGACATCATTCTGATGCTGGGAGCCCAGAGCTGGCTGCAGCACTCCAGGTGGGGTCTCACGAGAGCAGAGGGGCAGAATCACCTCCCTCGACCTGCTGGCCACGCTTCTCTGGATACAGCCCAGGATATGGTTGGCTTTCTGGGCTGCCAGCACACACTGCTAGCTCATGTCCAGCTTTTCATCCACCAGTACCCCCAAGTCCTTCTCCTCAGGGCTGTTCCTGATCCATTCTCCACCCAGCCTGTATTTGTGTTTGAGATTGCCCCAACCCAGGTGCACTTGGCCTTGATGAACTTCACGAGGTTGGCATGGTCCCACCTCAATCCTGTCAAGGTCCCTCTGGATGACATCCCTTCCCTCCAGCGTGTTGACTGCACCACACAGCTTGGTGTCATGGGCAAACTTGCTGAGGGTGCACTCAATCCCATCATCCATGTCACTGATGAAGATGTTAAACAGCACTGGTCCCAACCCCTGAGGAACACCGCTCATTACTGGTCTCCACTCAGACATCGAGCCGTTGACCACAACTCTCTGAGTGCGACCGTCAAGCCACTTCCTTATCCACCGAGCGGTCCATCCATCAAATCCATGCCTCTCCGATTTAGAGACAGGGACGTCATGCGGGATGGTGTTGAAGGCTTTGCACGAGTCCAGGTAGGTGACATCCGATACCTGTCCTTTATGCACCAAGGTCCTGGTTCAAGCTATCAGATTGCATCGAAAGCTCCTATTTTTTTGTTTTGTTTTGTTTTAGAAATGATTTGCGTTACTTGTTTGGGGGTAATATTTTGTCATAAAAGCCCACATATCCTATACTATGAGTTGGAATTTATGCTGCCAGCTAATTTTGATTTCTTGCTGTCAGAGCTAGGAAAGAAAGAAAATAGTGGCAGGCATGGCTTTCGCTGGAGGTGTCCTGCTGTGCTGGGACAGTGTGTCCCACAGAGACTCCTGCCGATGGGTATCCAGTTGAAATTCCCCACAGTAATTCACCCCAGATAGTGCATGTGATAGTATTTCCTTTGTCTGGGAACGCTGCTGTGGGTAGCATGGGCTACACATGTTGTTATTGTGTTGTCTCTAAAGACAAAGGTATTTTCAGCTTCTGTGTCATTGCTAAACTTTTTTTTGGCACCACCTTAACAGGTATTTCTCCACATCTTTTCCGCTTTGCAGCTGCCTGCAAAAGCAGCATGATACAGCAGCACCAGGCTCAGCGGTGCAGGTGTGACCTAATATTTGTGCTACCTCTTCTACCAGTGTGTCCCTGAGCATAAGTAAAAGGGTATTGGAAGTTCGTGGATCTTTTCCTCACCATATTCTCTCACTTCAGCCTGGAACTGAGCAAAGCAGGCTTGCTTCCTACACTGCCTGCCCTGGATGGAGATGGGTGGGTATAATCCAGTCTCCTCTCAATCCCAGCAGCCATGACCAGCCCATAATCATGGGGTGGCTCCCTTCCAACCCTCTCCCTCATGGAGGATTTTGTTAGTGTGATCTACTGCCAAGTGACAGCCCCGTTGACTTCTGCTACACCCTTAGGTTTTTAGAACAGTTGCATGCCAGGTTCTTCTGATTCATTTATCTGTTCTTGCTACATGAAGTGCAGATTGTAGATTTTCTATATTCCCAATGTGACCTCTAGGAAAAAACTCCTGTGACAACAGGGTTTGGGGTTTTTTTGCCTTTCCACGAGAAGGGTGTGCTCCCTGTGTTTGGTTTGATTGGACAAAGTCAGCTGGATACATCAATCTTGCTTATTTACAAAGGTGGGGATTTTGGGGGTGGATTTTTGCCTCTGTCTGATTGCAACACCGGACTCCAGCTAGGCACTGCTCTCGGGGCCGTCGCATAGTAAATGTAAGGCTGCTGCACGCTGCAGCCCTTCCTGGTCAAGGGACAGTTTTGGAGAGAAAGCATGCCGAGATACACGGTGCACGTCCGAGGAGAATGGCTGGCAGTGCCGTGCCTCAGCTGCACGAACACAATCAGGTGGCTGGGAAAGGAAGCCGTGAGACGGTACATGAAAAACAAACCCGACAACGGGGGATTTGCCTCGGTGGAAGAAGTAAAATTTTACATTCGAAGGTGCAAGGGACTTGGCTTGCTGGATCTGGATGATACAGTGGAGGAAGCGCTAGAGGACAACGAATTTGTTGAAGTTGGTAAGGAAAACCTTAAGCAGCATATCGCGGAGTGACTGCGTTGGCATCGGAGTCAGCAAACTGGGGCTTAGTTTATGTCAAATTGTGTCCGAGATAGTGCCTACAGTTTTTATGGAAAAATGCCAAAATTTCTTAAGAATATTTAATGTTTAGGAACAGAACTATATCATGTTTAGAAGGTACAGGGTTCTATATACATCATCTGTATATGATGTCATATATAGTATGTGCTTGGGTTGGGCAGTTCTACTTTTGCCTTTAGAGTACCTTAAATAATTATCTACCTCCTTGTTATTTTCCTAGAAGCTCACAAACACATTCAGGGCTGATAAATGCAAATTAGAATTCTTACTGCTGCGTATTGCATTGAATAACAGATTAATTTATATGCAGAATGCAATTTAATCCTATTTGTGTTTATTCTGCACATTTCTTCTAGTTATAGAAGGAGATATAATGTCTCCAGATTTCATACCATCTCAGCCAGAAGGAGTTCATTTGTATCCTTTTGTGAGTGCTTTGTGAACTTTTTGTAATTCCAGATATATAATTTTCTATGTCTCCCTGTTTAGTGTTCCTTCATTCTTAAAACACATTGCCAGCTGTAATCAGAAGGTGGCTATCTGTGAAATCCTGTTTGCCCTTTATTTTCCTTTACAGAACTTTCAGATACAGCAAATACCGAGAACCAGAACAGGTAGGTATTGCCAGGGATTTTACAGCTCAGTAACAAATCCTGCTGTTTGCTGGAACGTGCTGAGAGTTGAGCACTCGTGAGAGCAGGGGCTGTTAGACTGGCTGGCTCTAGGAACCTAAATTAGAATGTACTTACTACGTTTTTGTTAGCGAGCTCCCGTCTTAGGAATGAATGTGAGTGAGCTTCCTGTCATTGCTGGATTTTGACTGGGTGGTTGGTTTTTTTAATTCTGATTATTAAGCAACATTATACATATATGTATCCCAAACTAAAAGCTGGTTCTTTGGTGCAGTATATTTCTTTAGATGGCAACAGCTTAACGACGGAGGACTTGGTAAATTTGGGAAAAGGGCTCTACAAGATAAAGGTAAAGATTCTGAACACACGTAGCTAAAAATTACATGTTTATCTTAGTACAATTAAATAGTGACAGGTAAACTACTTATGTTTTAGCTCACACCTGAAGCTGAAGCTAAAGTGAGTCAATCACGAGAAGTGATTGAAAGGATCATAAAGGAACAGACAGGTAAATATTTTTCCTCCAGCTATTAATTGTTTAGAAAACTTCATCGGGTTCCCTCCGTAACCAGCAGCATATGCTTCTTGCAGTTGTTTATGGAATAACCACGGGGTTTGGGAAGTTTGCCAGGACCGTTATCCCAAACAGTAAGCTGAGGTAAGTTGTGTGTGTCCTGTCTTTTCAGGAAAAGAAGAAAAGGGAGCAGTTCAAGCCTGTGCATTTACACTCTGTGGTCAGTTGAGAGGGCTGCTTCAGTATTTCCCTTTGTTTTGTGCCAAATAAAACCTGACATGACTTATTTGGGTGTTTAAATATATATTTTTTTCCATAGGGAGCTTCAAGTGAATTTGGTTCGTTCGCATTCCGCAGGTAATGAGGAATTTCTTGGTGTTGCTCTTTGCTGCTACTGTTGATGGTGGGTTAGTAACTGAGAGGGTTTCTGTTTCAGGTGTGGGGAAACCTTTGACCCCAGAGAGATCTCGCATGCTGTTGGCGCTGAGGATCAATGTCCTAGCAAAAGGATACAGCGGAATATCCCTAGAAACGCTCCAGCAGGTTATTGAAGCATTTAATGGTAAAAAGATGTTTAAAGACAATCTCCTTTTCCCTTTTTTATCTTGTAACTGTTTCATTAAAGGGTTTAGCTCCATGTAGTGAGTGATGGATGTTTGACTTGGCAGTTGTGAGAGATCACGCCCAACGCTCAGCCCTGACCACTCCTGTAGCAGATCATGGCTAGAGACCGTTTCTCTGTTGAAGAACATGTGGTGTGAGCAGAAGTGGTAGGAAAGGATGAGAGAAAGCGATACAATAGGCAGAAGTTTGGGAAATGAGCTTCTGAGAGCTCAAGTAGTTAGTTCAAGGCTAAGCTTAACTAGGAGCATGACGTTTACTCTGGGAGAGCTCTTCTAAAAAGGCTGAAGTCTCTAAGCTTTGTCCTGTCATGGTGCCACCGTCTCTTGGGATGCCAGGAATTTTGGGTGGTGTTTGTCAAGCAGATCTGCTTGAGCAGCACCTGTTTTTGTGAGCAGAGCGCCTGTGACCTCCACAAGTGTTCACAAGCAAGGGCTACAAGGCAGCCACGCAGGAGCACACGGCTGGTCAGCAGCTCAAGGCAGCTAAAGCTGGGTGGCCTTGCTGGATGCTGTGACAGGGTACCAAATGGGTGGCTGTGCAGTTCGTGAGCTGCCATCCGTCGATGGTCCCTGTGGTGAGGCATGCCACTGCAACAGTGACAAGCAAAGAACATCTCTCTCTGTTCAGTGCTGCCCTCTGTTACACCTCCTTCTCCTGCCGCAGACAAAGGAGCTGCAATCAAGTGTTTAGCTCTGCAAAACACAGGCGGGCCCCTTCCCTGCTTTTGCCACAGTTCCCTGGCCTCCATTTCTTTGTTTCCACACGTTCAGTGCTCAGAGGGCTGTGGTGGGGGGGAAGAGGGCTCAGAGATGGTTTGTAGGGGTTACCCAGTGTTTAGTGGAGTGAGAAATGAAGAGGTAGCTTTGTCCATACCAGGCGGTCACCCTGCGATAGGGAGCTGAGAGGAGGGATGTTCTACCTGCCTGGCTGTGTGGCTGTAGATGCAATCCCCCGGGGCTGGGGTCCCCCCAGTCCAAAACTAAACGTAGAAGGGAACTGATTTCTTTACAAACTGCAGCTAGCCTGCGAGCAGGGGCAAATCCCAGTCTGCAACGAGAGCAGTCCTGTCGGTGCCCCTGACCGTGATCACAGGGTGTTACTGTGACCACACTCATGCTGGCTTCTCTGTTTTCCAAGGAGTGTATCAAGGGGAAATTCTAACAAAAGTCATTTTTGTTTTCTTTCTAGCGTCCTGCCTTCCTTATATCCCTGAGAAAGGGACAGTTGGAGCCAGTGGAGACTTGGCCCCCCTCTCTCATCTTGCTCTGGGATTAATTGGAGAGGGAAAGATGTGGTCCCCCAAGAGTGGCTGGGCTGATGCTAAATATGTAAGACTTGTGCAGCTGACTGCGGTTTTTCTGCTGCCTGGCTCATTTGCCTAATTGTGTGTAGCCTTGAGAGAAAGAGACCTTTTGCTCAGATTAATAACATGTAAAAGGGGTTGGATTTTTTGTACCAGTTTGAATTCCGACTAGGTTGCCTTCAGCAGCTCATCCTCTACCTTGAGGAAGGTGGATCCATGAGAATGGAATAACTGACCCACATGTCACTGGAGCAGATATGAATATGCAGCACATTATTAAGTCCTGAGGAAATATCACACCATAGTATTGCAATACAAGATACTCCAGTGACATCAGTTAGGACCTGGAGGGAGGGACAGGATGTGACACCAGCTTTGAAAGAACTATTACTAAGTCCTCAGCTCCGTAAACATCAACACTGCTCCAACAAACCCCAGGTCACCTCTCAAATTCAAAAACTTCAAATGCTGAGAGTAACTGGAGATTCATTGAAGGCAGGAACTTACCAGTAACATTTCCACTGATTTTATAATGGCTTTAAGTGAATACACAGGTTTGGACATTCCATTTCTGGTAAAACAACTAGACTTACAAGAAACCTTTATAGCACCCTCCTTTACAAGATAAAAGCTTTACAATTGAATTCATTTTGAATTTCTGATATTCTGTCACTAATACATCAGCAGATTGATCTAGTCTTGAATATCGCCAAGTCTGGCCCCACCAGAGTCTTTCATGGTAACTTGTTCTGCTACGCCTATCTCTCCTATCCATGAATATTTGAACACCAGATTTATACATGGATTGATAGTTGTACCATCACTGTAGGCTGAAGAAGTACTGAGAGCTACACAGGCTGAGGAGTAGGGACAAAGCAAGCCAGTGTGTCGTGGACCTTCAGGACCAGAAGTTACAGTTGAACACCTCTGAAATGTGTTGTCTCTTCACTTGGAAAGGTTGAGAGGACTCTAATCAGAACCAAGGTTAGACCTTGCCTCCATTTCCCACAAGAGTGACTGCCCTATGGAATAGACATGTACGGAATAAACTGAGTAGGACTCTTCCTGTCATCGGAGATTTTCTGTAGATACGTTTAGGGGGTCATTTATGAAGGAATAGCTACACCATGAGGCAGGGTATAGGCAGAACTACCTTCCCGAGGTGTTTCCAGCGTTCTCTCCTATTCCTCTCTCACATCAGCTCTCTCCCATCCCATGGTAGCTGTTAATGGGCTGTGACAGTATCTCACTTTGGTGCTCCTACTACCTCCTCTTACTGGCACTGTGAAATTAGGTGCTAGTTTGGAAGCCCAAAATTGCTCTCCTTTATTTAGGCCAGCATAAAAAAATTATTTTAAATATCTGTGATATAAAGCTCTTTTTCTCCCTTTACTTAAGGACTTCGTTAACATTTATATTAATTGAAGCACTTAAGATTTAAAAGTTTTGGTGGTTGATTTATGGAAAACCATTTTTCATTAATTACCTTGTCATTAAACTCCTTCACAGGTCCTGGAAGCCCATGGTCTGAAACCAATTACCTTGAAACCAAAAGAGGTAATAAAGTATAATGATGCCAGTTGATGAAAAACAAGCATAGTCATTCACTAGTTGCTTTATACTTAACAATTTAAGACTGAAATGAGTTAACAGTCATTTTAAATCAAGCTACAGAATGGTATTAGTGAAGTGTTACCAGGAGTGGGATTCACGTCTCCCAGTGTCATGCTACTTTACTTGAAATGTCAGACCCAAGCTTGATGTTTAAATTGGTTCTGTGTTTGGTGGAGAGAGACAGGCATCTTCACAAAACACTTTATATCATCCTCAAAGAGCTAAGAAGCCCCATCAAGGCACCTGTCTACCCTTTGACCATAACAGGAGCTTGGATGACTGACTTGGACCAGGTATCTGACTTCTAGATCATTAAAACTGGGTGAGATGAGTCTCACTCCAAGTATTAAAGTTTATGTGGGAACACAAATGGTTTGAGGGCTGCGGAGCTCTCTGATAAGGAACATCAGAGAGCCATAAAACACCACCAGGAGCAAGAAGCCAAATTCAGTGTCTCCTGAAGTCTAATGGAAGGCTCCCATGGGCCTCAAGTTTGTTTAGAACAAACATGAAGCTAGTTTTAACCGAACTCAACAAATCTTTTAGAGCAGTTATAACTTTTAATGCTGTTTTAATTCTCCCCTTCCTTACTATTAGTTTTCACACACTCCCATCCTCATGACTTCTTTTAACTAATAACTTAAGAAGAATTTAATAAAAATAGCATTCAACTGCCAAATAACTGGAAAAGATTAAATATTCCCCAAACTTTTTTTGCTTAAGCTTGATACAATATGAAATAAACCTCTTGCTTGGAACTACTGGAGCTCAAAGGGTGTCTGTGATGACTTAGTAGGGTCATGAACACTGACAATTTATGCAGCAAAAATACCCAGTCAAGCTGGGTATTTGCATTTCATGATTTTGGAATGATCCAGGAAGCTGAGCAAAAGTCTTTAACTCCTTCATAGGAGAAGGAGTATAATCACAGATACAGGGAATTATCACAGTGTGTGGAATAGCTGCCATGAATTTGCCTAACACCTGCTCTCTCTTTGAAGGGTCTGGCGCTCATCAATGGGACACAAATGATCACGTCGCTGGGGTGTGAAGCGGTTGAAAGAGCCGGTGCTATTGCTCGACAAGCTGACATAATCGCTGCCCTTACACTTGAAGTCTTGAAGGGTACAACGCGGGCCTTTGACACTGGTGGGTACTGGCTCTTTCCTGTGTGCGTGCCTAACAGCCGTTGACAAGAGGGGCAAAACCTAACGGTCCAACTTGTTTTACCAGATATCCACGCAGTGCGCCCACATCGAGGGCAGGCTGAAGTGGCGTTTCGATTCAGGTCCCTCCTAGATTCTGACCATCACCCATCAGAAATAGCAGGTGAACAATCTCAACCTTCACCCTCTCACGATACCAGGACAGGCTGGGTCTTTCAGCCGCAGCCTGTATGCTTTTGTGTGAGGAATATTTGGTTTTTTCCTCCCTTGTTCCTTCTAGAGAGCCACAGATTCTGTGACCGAGTTCAGGATGCGTACACAATGCGCTGCTGCCCTCAGGTAAAAACTGACTTTTATTGCCTTTCGTAGCACTAGACGAATGATGGTGGAGTTACCACTTCAGAAATAGTCAGTTATGCACTGCCTGACTCCATTAGGGGAAGCAGTTTTATTTTTCTTCTCCCTCACTTCAAAGTTAGCATTAATGGAGACACGTAATTCATGGTTCCCATGCACACACCCGTCAGGCAGCATCTAACAATGCTGTGTTCAGATCTAAGAGAAGCCAAGTGTCAGAAACAGGGGGAAGGTGCTGGTTTGCATGCTTGCAGGCCTTGTAGGGCATTTCTTCTGCATCAATACTAATGCTGTGAGCTGGGGAAAGGTGTTTCCAGAAGCAGCCAGTGATAGGTTGTTCATCTACCTGTAGTATCTCAAGTATACCGGAATAACTCAATCCTATGAGTTTTAACATGGGCAAAGCTATTAAATCAGTGGAATCAATGAAAGTTAATTAATTAATGAGAGTTTTTGTTTTCTGTGGGGCCTTTGGAAGGTTACGTCTCCCCTAATAACACTCTGCCACTGAATAAGTATCCTATCTTCCATTTAGGGTAAACCAGCCCAAACAAGTAAAGAATGATGTATTCAGACCACCCTTTTGGCAATATTGCCATAACAGTAGTAAATATAGTCTTTCGGGTGTCTAGGATAGGAAGTGTCCCACAGTGGCACTCCTGATATTAAGAGCAAATCCAAGACCGTCTTCATATGTGGATGGTAGAGACTGAGACAGTGGGAGAGTACCTGCAGCTTGATCAGCATCCCAAAGATGAACTAAGTGTAGACACTAAACTCAAGCACTAATGGCTTTTGTTCTAGGTCCATGGAGTTGTAAATGATACAATTGCTTTCGTGAAGGACATCATGATGACGGAAATCAATAGTGCCACTGACAACCCTGTATCTTTTTGATGACTTTATTTCTATGTAAAATTTTCTTGGCCTTTTTTAGCTTTTTATTCTAAGCAATTATCTGCATAGGAGGCAAAAAATGTCATAATTGGCTTCAGTCAATAACTACTGTTGATTGCGACAGCAACGTCTCCTCCCTTCCCCATGTCTGTTTTGGTGTATTCAAGAGTGCGTTTGCCAAGGAAACCACGTGTGCATATGGTTTAACACATGTTAAATGTTTCCTAGATGGGATTCTATAGCTTGTATTGAATATATAGATAGATGGGACTTGGCAAGCAAATGGACTTAGACCGATGGTGACTTGTATGAAACATCTGGCCATACAGTATGAGCGAAACCTGCACTCCAGGGCAAGATTTGCACTCAGTCAGGGAAGGCAGACAGAATGCCCATGGCCGATGAGCCTCATCCCAGCTCAGCCTTGTGAACTCTGTGCACAGTTCTTGCACGGGCGCTGGGCAAGGCTGCATTCGCCTCAGCAGTACAGAGATGCTGTAGGTAACGTCACACCAATAGCTGATAAGCATTACTGCTTGTAACCTGTTCAAAATTATATCTGCCCTGGGGAGAATCTACCAAGGAATGGAGAAACTATACTAGGATCTGAACATGAGTGTTTCTTTGCACCCCTCATAGTTCCCTGCCCTCCTCCCTCAACTTAATCAAAGACCTTGTTTTATGTAGTCTGTTTGAAAAAATACATGTCCAAACTACATCTATAACTTTAGAGAACTGAGATTGGGCCTTCATTTTCTGAAAAGTGAACATGCAGGTGTAATAGACTGTGCTTGCAAATAAAAGCCTGTTAGTACAAACATTCCTTCAGTTAAGATATTCTAATTGCTGGCAGGTATCTGTCATGTAAACTGTATTTCACTCATGTTTATGCCTTAACATACCCTTAAAGATGGTGTTTGCTGAAAGAGCAGAGACCATTTCTGGAGGAAATTTTCATGGTGAATATCCTGCAAAGGTAATTAAGCATTTGGAGAAAGAAAAAAGAAAAAAACCAGTGGTTTCTGTTTTATTTTGTTTGGGGGTTTTTCTGTCATTTGGTTTAATGAGATCTTCTTTTATAGGCTCTGGACTATTTGGCAATTGGTGTGCATGAACTCGCTGCGATTAGTGAAAGAAGAATTGAGAGGCTCTGCAACCCCTCACTCAGCGAACTGCCTGCATTTTTAGTCACTGAAGGAGGGCTGAACTCTGGCTTTATGATTGCACATTGCACAGCAGCTGCCCTGGGTGAGTGTTTGAGTACTAACATCAAGAAAGCAAGCTAGAAACACCGATTTCTATCAAGGCAGATGTAATTTGATAGTAGATACAGGGGCATCTCGCTCCTGTTTTCCATCTCTTCTCCATGTGCTTTGTGCTGTCTGGGTGCGAAGTTTGAGTGTTGAATGCAGTTGCAGTTATTTCAGCTCAGGATTCTTTATCCTGCACTGACCCAGGGGCGTGTTTAGTGCTCTGAACATGCAAACCCTTAGGTGGACTTTGGTGAGAATGCTTGCCTGTTTGCATCTTTATGGGATTGTCAGGGAGTGCGCTGATTTGCAGTCACCAATGTGAGAGCTCTGATTGCAATCAGTGACAAGTGTGTACCCAGAAGCCTGCAAATCAGCTCAGACAGGGCTGTAATTAGTAGCAAACAATGCAGGCAACAAACATACATCTGCCTGAGCCACTCTGCAGAACACAGAACATCTGCTTGAATAGTTACGGTCTGTAAGCAGGGGATACCCCTGTTCCTCACTTCTCACTAGCATGGGGACACCACTTGTCTCAGAGCTGGGCCTGATAGCCTTATACTCGGTGTCTCCACTTGACAACCAGTCTGGACACCAATATCAGACTCATGGTCTGCAGAAGACTGGAGTTCCCAGGGCTAGTTATCAGAGGAGCACACTAAAAATAAGCGTTAGTACATTTTTTCTCTAGCAGTCATGACTAAGGCGACAAGAAGCCTGCTGGCTGCTGTGATATTGTAGTTCATATGTTCAGGAAAGCATGAGCCAAGACAAAGATAAACATGCTATGAGTAGAGGGTAAATTTTAAGAGATGCAAACAGACAAAGGAACAGAGGATGTCAGATAAAGATGTAGATAAACATCCTGCAGAAAAAAAGTCAATGAACTAGATCGATATGATAAAGGAACCCTGCCTAGAGGCTGTTTTGGGAAGTGGGCCTGGAAAAGGAGCTGAAGTGCTGCTACCCTTGTTCTAAGGCTGGAAACATTTCCTTTTGGCTGGGGAGAGTTTATGATGGCTCCAGGCTTTAGCTGTTGCTTGGCTTCAGGTTTTGAAGCTCACTTCTGCGGTCTGGAGTGAGAAATTCTGGGGTGTCCGTGGCTTTGTCCACAGGGAATGGAAATGACAGCCCTGCCTCCTAAACTCAATGCTGCACTGACCCTAGGGGTCCATGGCTTAAAACCATCAAAAAAGCCTGGAATTTAGCTAATAGTGAAGCTTTTTTTCTTTCTTCTTAAACAAGTTATTACTCATATGTTTAAGTCACTCTGCCTGTTTCTAAACTGTTTGTGTACCAGCCAACATTGTCCACTCTCAGGGTTAAGAGATAAAGCTGCAAAAAAAAAAAAGCCAATATTTTGCAACGCCGCTGGGTGCATTTCTCCCTTCCAGGTAGTACTGTGCCCGCCAGACTGAACTGTTCGCAGTAGCCACATGCAGCTTCTCTGGGACCTGCTGTTGCCTGCTGAACGTGCCAGCTGGGCTCCAGCCCTGGACTGTGTCACTCCAGCCTGTTTGCCATTGCCGTCACCAGCTCTCTGTTGCTCTTGTTGCTTTTCTGAGGCCCCTAATTTGGCGAAGGCATTACGCAGCATCCTGCTGGGCTTCAGAAAGGGAAGGTCTGCGGGTAGCCAGAGCACTGTGAATGCAGACTTCCTTTCTCCTCTTCTAAAGAGCAATTCTGCACCTCAGACTGTGGTGGGATGGTGCCTACAGCCCTTCCTGCAGCCAAATTCCTCTTGCTTTTGGGTACAGTTTGAGAGACTTACTCCAAGTCTGGCTTTCAAAGCCAGAACGCTCCCACCCTCAGGTGTGCGCGTGCCCAGAGGAGGGACGTGGGCAGCCTGGTAAGGAGGGGAAGAGGGTGGGAGAGGATTTGTATCCTGCTCCCACATCTTCCTGGAACAAGTTTTGCAAGTGCCTCAGAGCTGATGAGAAGGGGCCAAATGCTGATCTCTAGCTCTCCTCTTGAAACCATGGGAGGGGCAGCATCTGTGATCAAAACTGGAGTGAACCCATGCTTTTTATGAAGAGTAACAGGCTTGGAGTAACAGGCAAGACCATTCCCAGCCTGTTATTTCAGTTATGCAGGCTGATCCTTTCCTTCAGTTTCCATCAGACCCTTGAGCCAGAGCAATCCAACCCCAGAGAAGGGGGAGCCCTGAGTAACCTATATTTGGTTAATATTTGCATCTAAAGACTGATATTGACTGCAGGTTTCAGAGGCAATGGTACTTTTCAAGTTGTTTATTACAAATTACTCAGTCAAGGTAAAGCATCCATGTGCTGTCAAAAGAGGAGCAATAGTTGGTTTCTCCACTGAGACCTGAGGTGTTGGACAGGCTCTTTGCTCCGGGTTGGCCATTGCTTCTGCTGCCTCATGCCCATTCTGTCCTATATTCATTGTGCTGGATTTTTGCAGTTTCTGAGAACAAAGCCTTGTGCCACCCCTCTTCTGTGGATTCTCTCTCAACCAGTGCTGCTACGGAGGATCACGTGTCCATGGGAGGATGGGCTGCAAGAAAAGCTTTGAGAGTTATTGAACACGTGGAACAAGGTAAAATTAAAATGCTGATTTCCAGGCAGACCTTATGTATGTAACCATATTAAGATATTAGTGCCGTTCTTTTTAGATATGTTTTAAGAAAAAATAGGTAATGCATCTGAAAGATCTAAAAATATTATGTTAAGTACATATTTTACAGGCATGTGGATCTTTTTAACAGAAATGGGGTAAATCCAGCACTAAGTGTTTCTTGTGAAACAAAACTCCAGACTGCAGGACACTCAGCAAAGCTTTCCTTCCTTACTTACAAGGATAGATTGCTCTCTTGCTTTTTATTTATTTATTTAGCAGCTGCTTTTTATTTTTGTATTTGGCTGATGGTGTGCTTAGATACAGAAGTCAGCTGTTAGTGGAAGAGCAGAGTAATACACAGTACACAAATACTGAGCTCACTTGCCCCCTTAAGTTTATACATTGGATTGCTGTGCTGTGAAGATTTATTCTTATAGAAATACAATTTTTGTGTGCAGAGAAATGAGTTTGAAAAACCATGTGTTTCAGCAACATGCTGAGAAAAAATGTGTCCTGGATCCAGTTGGTTCACCCAGTTCCTTGGGTGAATTAGCTTGTGGAAATGAGGAACTCACGCCAATAATGGTGAGGTGTGAGGTGGGCAGATATGGTGCAAAATTCTCCAGAAAGAAGACTCTCTTTCAAGGTTCTCTAATTTTAGTGGTGCTTTCACATGGGCTCTTGTAAGCTTCATAGGCAGAACTTTCTCATATAGCTCAGGCCCCTTTCTTCTACTCAGTCCTAAAGATGTTTTCTGATTCACGATGCCCATTACTTTGGGTATTCAAGATTCCCTGGAAGAGATATTTTTATGAATTTAAGGCTGTGGTAACCAGGAGTTCCTGGCACACTGAAAAGTCCATACGGCAGACCACTTAAAATCTGCTTGCTAAAATGCTGGACACTAGAATGCGCCCCCAGCACCATCCGTGAAATGATCCTCCTGCTGCACTGCCTCTCTGGGGCGTGTGGATCCACCAGTCTTCTCACATTAGCTGAAACTGTATCCTGTTATCCAGAACAACCACCAAGGATCGCTTCATGAGGGAAAGCTTGCCTTGAGCTGTACCTGCTGAAAAACCCATTCACTGTTTTGATTTCCTAGTTCTGGCTATTGAGCTGCTCGCGGCCTGCCAGGGCATTGAATTCTTACGCCCATTGAGAACGACAACCCCATTGGAGAAGGTCTATGACCTTGTGCGCTCTGTTGTGAGGTAAGATCAGATAAACGCCCCCCCGGAGGTTACCCCCCTGGCTGCCAGCTGTGGTGGTTAATGTTTGGCCAATGTTCTCAATGTGTCTCCTTACAGGCCTTGGATGAAGGATCGCTTCATGGCCCCAGACATCGAAGCTGCTCACAGGCTGCTCGTGGAGCAGAAGGCGAGTGTTGACTTTGGTCACGTGTGGTAGGGCTGTCCTGAGGAGCACACCGGCTGTGCTTTGGAAATACCCCTCCATGCCTTCAGGGACTGGCCTTGCTGACAGCGCTCCTCTGCCTGGGGTGAACCCACCAGTTCTGAGATTTGGTTTTCCCTAGTTTTAACGGGGTAGATTTAGGAATCCATTCCTAAAGCTGCACTGTGTAATAAAGAGCTTACATTATTAATTCTGGCAGGGGTTTCACAGACATAGGTCCAGCTTTTGACCATGTGAGGGCAGGGTCCTACACACCCACAGATCTCCAGAGAAATCTGCCATCTCTCCAGGTGGTGATCCTCATTCCTGGGGCAGTAAATGCTTCCCAGCCTGGAGGCCCTTAGGCATGGTGGACTGTGGAAGCAGTAAGGGGATGTGGAAGAGGAAATAGCAGCAGCAAAATATGTTTACGTGGCCCAAGTGTTTTTACAGCGATCTGATCCATCTATTTTATTTGTTTGTAAAATGTAAGTAACAGAAGAATAGGGGAGAGTAAGAAAATGGGAGGAGAAAACCCCAGTCCACCTTCTGTAAGGCCGTTTGCCCTGCAGCTCTTACAGGAGGATAGATAAAGGAGACTAGAACATTTTCCATTTCTGCATTAAATCCCAGCTGCCATCCCTTCCCTTTTCCTTTGTCCACACCAGCTGCCATGTTGCTTCCCTGTCCCCTTCATGACCAAGTGATTTTTTTAGCAAGTGGCAGCGATCCTCTCTCAACAGTTTCACACAGAGCATTAACTTGGTAACAAGACAAGATGCAATGTTTCCACCTTGAATCCTTCACCCCTGGAGCTGTATTTTTTCCCATCCCCTGTCAACTCCATCCAGATGCTGTTCCCTAAACCTCACTTTGGCTGCCTCTCTGGTTCTGCTGTTTGCATACAGCTGTAGGTCTGTAATTCTCACCTCCATCCCAGTAACTCTTCCAGGGGGTTTCCTGAACTGGTGTGTTGATGTCTGACCTGACCTTTTTATTCTACCTCTGAATCTGCTGTTTCATTGTCTTGTTTCACAGGTGTGGGAAGTGGCTAAACCTTACATTGAAAAGTACAGGAGGGAACACATCCCTGAATCAAGGCCCATTTCACCAACAGCCTTCTCCCTGGGATCACTGGAAACGAAGACAGGTGTTAGTCATGACCATGGACATCAGAATGATCTTTAAGAGTTGCAGTCCTCTGGTACAGAGCAGATCCTTTCCAGGACCCTGCCTAAGGGTGGCCGTTCTACTGGACATCAACGTGGTTGCTCCAAGTGACCCAAAAGACCTGACTGTCTATCTCAGGAGCACCTACAGATAGTAAAGGAATAGCTCACTACCCTCCTCACCTGTGAAAGGCAGCTTTGCCATGAGTTTGGCTGAATTTCCTGAACTTCCCAACACAAAGCATTGATTCCTGCTGAAGTCAGTGGATGTTCTATAGAGGGCCTCCCGTATTTGTTTTCGCAGCCCTTCACTTGTTTTTCCCTTCATCTGTGCGTATGATACCAAACAGCCTATGTTCAATATTTGCACTTTTTTATTTCCTTTGCGTAACTGCTGTGGTCCCCTTCATTCAGCCACAAGCAAAATTATCTTTACACATAATTCTCCTCTCTTTTGCAGATCATGGATGAAGTACAAGTTCTTGTATAACAAGAGCATTTTTAGAGCAGGTGCTTCACAAATCAGAAAATCTGTGTGCATAGAAATGTGCTGTGGAGATCTCTACTCCAGACCAAATATATTGTGTTCTGGTGATGGACTAAATGCAGCTTTCTAAGAGCTATGGGCTTATACCTGCGATAAATAAACCGAGGCTTCCCATACAGCTGTAGCAATCTCTCTTCCTGTCATGAGTGATGATGAAAGTGTGAAGCAAAGGCTTAGTTTAGAAATAAGGACAGGTGGAACAGGGGCCAGGAAAGGGGAGGAAGGAAGGAGGAGGTGGAGGAGTGGTGGGTATGAACTAGCGCAAGACCTGTGCTCCCATGGCTTAGCAGGCATCTGCCTTGCTCCTGAGGGCCCCGTCCCCACAGAGTGGCTCATGTCGTTGCACGCTCCATGTTACAACACTGACCTCTGGCCCAGGCTTCATTTTGCGAGAAGAGTCAGGACTTAGACTTCACATCACAGTGCAGTGATGATATGTGAAGGCCGGTTAACAACCACAGCTTTGGCATTACTGGCCTGATACCCACAGCTGGGAGGGGTTCAGCAGGGGCTGGACATCTTCCCAGACTATTGTCTATGCTGCAAGGGGCAGCCAAAGCACTACCCTCAAGTGTCTGAGACCTGCTGTGTTAAATGTGCCCCGAGGAGAGGACTCATGCCTGTTGGCAAGCTGGCAGGGAGTCACCTAACCTGGCCAGAAGACCTGGGAACTAGGGTACCCACGCATGGTGCGTGAGCTCCCTGTACAGCTCCTTCCTTCTGCGCATGATTTGCAGCATCTCCAGCCTCTGTCTCTCCCTCATGTGCCAAGGAAGTCCCTACCCTTTCTTGAGGCCTTCTGTAGCAGGCGTATCTCAATCTCCCTCTGAAACTGTTCCATTCTGTATCAAGTCAGGAATTAATTAAAATCAAATGTGAGAACAAACAGCCAGGCTTATATATTGCGGGGTCAACCTTTTGCCTTCAGCTTCACATTATGGTTAAACAATATGGATCCTTCGGCAGCAAAACCTACAGGGAAGTTCCTATCCGCTGTGCTGTTACCTTCGTCCTGCTCCCGGTTGCTGTGGGAGCCAGTGGAGTGAACGGCATCACTGAAGTAAGCCACGTTAAAAACAAGTGAACACAATCTTCCCACATCTCATCATGGTGTGCCTCCCCTGGCAGCTGCACAGCCACCGCGGTAATGGCACGGCAAACTGCCCAACAGCAGGACCGCGTAGCCAGCTGTCAGGAACCACGTGAGCCAGCTTGTATATGAAGTATAACCACATCCTCTAATCGCAAACGTGCCACCAATTGCAGCCCTGGGACACGCTGCCAAATGGCTACTGAATTCAGCCAAACTGGGCGGGCAAACACGTGATTTCATGTTCCATCAGCGGTTGTGCATGAGAGCAGAATCCCCTCACGTCAGTAGTTTCAGGCCATAAATGCCAATTTCTATCCAGCAAGAGAATATTTGAGGTCTTCCTTATGCAACTGTGGGCCCCCAAGTGCCTTAGGCACTGCAGAGAGGAGGTGCTGAGCATTGCTTCCTCCCACCTCTGCTTTTGATTGCCTGGGAGCAAGCATCAGCTTCACACTGCCACGATTCTAATGCCTACACTCATACCCTGACCGCTTTCCCCAACTGCCTGCCTAAGTGTTATTTATGAAGGCTGTCTTGAGCAGAATGGATGATGTGATTGCGTATTTCAGATGTTCTTCCAAGCTCCATAAAAACAAAGGTCCACGCCCACATCTGGTGCAACATCTGCTTGCAGGAAAATGCATCTAGTGGCAGGAATGCCATTAAATTGTTTTAAAACTGGTTTAGTTGGCTAGCCTGGCACAAATAAAGCATGAGCAAAGATACTTTGTGGGGTGGCTTACATATGTTGGCTGTTAACAGATGTGCCCAAGGCTCAGGAGATCACAAAGCTCATACACGTTTGTGATGGCTTTCAAGTATCTCTTAATCAGGATGAAACTTGTCCTTCCTCAGGGGTCTGGTTCGTTAAAGAGCTCTGCTCTGTCCCACAGATTAGGTCACTTGCTTATATCAGTAATTATTCTTAATGCTTGTCAGGTGTAGTTCTATTACTTTAACTTAAGAAAGTTGTTGAGCCCTTCTGTTTCTGCAGCCACCATCTGTTTGAGAAGGGGAAGAAAAGCTTCAGTTGGTATGCATTCAGAGACCCGCCCTACCGCAGACCCTCTGCTTAAACACTGCAGCAGCTTGAACTCTGGAGCGGTATCCTTTTTTCTACATACCACATCCCCAGAGCATGGTACAAGCCCCAAGAAAAAGTAGTAGCTGAAAGAAGAGGGCTTTAAAAAACACAGGATCTTAAGGTTTGACATTGCTCTGAGTAAGAGTCATCAGACTCATACTCAGCTTGTCATCAGAAACATATTCCAACTTTCAGGAACAAACATGTCTCGTGTTACTTCAAATTCAGCCTAGAATGCATAAAATCAGGTCTTTTGGGAACATGTGTACAACACTGCATGTGATCTCCTTTTAAATTTCAAAGTAATTCCCAACATTAGGCCTGATTCAACCTCTAACTTACAGTGTATGCCAACTTTCAGCAGCCCAGTGAGTGGTGTACATGATTGCATTTTCCTCTCCTTTTTCTTGTGCCTCTACAGCCCCGGAGGAGCCATAAGATCCTCAGCAAGGCACAATGTTGCAGATCAGCTGATAAGCAGAACCTTGCTGGACTCCCAGCTCCTGGCTCCCACTGACTCTCAAGTCTGCAGAAACCAGGGAACTTGGTATTTTGGAGAGGTAAGATACTGTGCTTCCTACCACGAATGTGGGTCCTGGTATCTGTGAAGCTTGAGACTGAGCAGACCTGGGAGCTACAGACATTTCCTTGGGATACTGTGGCCTCCCAGCACCACCAAGGACCATTCCAAACGTGCATGCCTGAAGCCCCGGCCCTCCATCACAGGTTACTTAACATCACTCTTTCCAGTAATTCCTACCTGGATCCAAACTTCTTCATTCATTGGTGGTTTGTTGGGGTTATTTTCAAACAGAATAATTTTATAGATTAAAATTGTATAGGAAACCAGTTTTTGAAACTGTCTTATTTCAAATGGATGCAATTAAACATTATTACCCTGCAGTGGAGAGAAGGACAACGGACATGAAGATGCACAAGATAGGTAATGCTTGGTAAAGTTTATTTGAATATGAGAGCAGGTAAAGTAAGCAGGCAAGCCATTTACCAGTGAATACAAGTCTGGTTTGCCTGTTGCTTTTAAAAAATCCGTACTAATTTGATTATAGTAGCTTCTTAAATTACTGTCTTCTCTCAGTAACTGCTCATTGTCCCAGACCTCTCATTGTGATAGACGACTTTTCCTTTAACTATAACATAGTCGATCAATGCTTCATGTCCCCCAAACTGGTAAATCAAGTGCTCCCACCTAAAAAGACAACAAGATGTTTAAGAATATCCAGATTTGCATAAAAGCAGGTCACATACCCAGTATGTCTGCAATTACAAAATATTTTCTTGAACCATGGTAAAACACTATTCCATGTTTACATGTCGACCTCTTGTTGCATGAATACTGTGAGTTAATGTACAAATCAGTAGAGAATTTTTTCCACAAAATAAGCAGGCATTATGTTTAGATAATTTTTAATTAGGTATGGATTATTTGTAATATTAGCTCCAAGATTTTTAGGCTTTATTTTCCACTGGAGTGATTAAGGAGAATGAAAGTGGATCTAAAATGCTAGCAGTGTCCCTTTTTTCAGGCAAGTAACGTCTAACGCACGAGGAATTCACTAACCCCTCCACTACCCACAATATGGTGAAGGCCAAAGTCCCTTATGTTAAATCACATTTCAAATGGCAACGGAAGAACAAACCTTGATGAATTTATGATAACAAGGTCCCCCTGCTTGCCAGTCTCGATGGAGCCATGCGTGTCCGATTTTCCCAGAGCATAAGCTGCATTAATGGTGGCAGCTGCTAGTGCTTCATTCATTGACATCTTCATGTTTACACAGGCCAGATGCATCACCATAGGCTAGTAGGCAAGTTAAGTGGAAAATGGGAGTTACCAGTAACATAAATAATGCTGTTTGGGCCTCAAATCCCTAAGCACTCTCCTCCCTCCTTGTGCAGCAGAAGGAGTTGTCCTGCATAATGTAAATCTTGCCAACTCCAAGCCTCTCTGCATATGAAGAATAGAACCCCTGCTGGTTTCAAGAATTTCTGGCAAAAAGTACCAACCCACATAAATAAGTATGAGAATTGTCTAAGCTGGGTCTAGAGCTCTCTTTGCAAATGCAAACTGTTTCAAGTGCACAAGACCTACACACAAGTTTTACTGGTAAAAGATTTCATAATTCTGTGGTGTCGTAAGTATCAAGAATAGCTTACCATTGAAAAACAGTACGCATTGGGATTGAAGTCACTGCCAAGAGCAACTATAACCCCTTCTTCTAGCATCTTTCTAGCTTGAGGTTGCTTCAGTCTAGTGGGAAAAAGACACTTGTCAGTACAATTTGCTTAGTTATTGCATGATGATTTACATCACTCTGTTTGGCTACATTCATGCATTCAGCTACACTAATCCTTTTGGAGTCAAAAGCCCAAACTCTCCTCTTGGTTCCCTACCTATCACCCTATGGACAGCATAAAAGGGAAGTGTGATCCATTGCTTTTGCAGTAACATGTGGCAGCAGCCAGTATCAAGGATCAAGCTCCAGGCCACTGAAATTCTGGTTTTTAGCCAGACCTCAGCCACTTAGGGATTTACAAGGTGAAAATCTTCATTTCTCAAAAAAGTAATTTTCTTGTCCTTACAGCTTCAAAGACAAGCTCCCAAATGTGGGCAGGGGCATAAGCAGTGCAATAGTCCCTTCCCGATTCTGTAGACCACTTGAAATAGTAAGTTGAGGCTGTGAATTTCATTTGTACACATGAAAGGATTTTCTCACTTAGCAATGTTAATGCAAAACGTATCTATCTTCAACAACTTCAATATGTGGAATGGCCATTTCAAAACTGTTCAGCCCCTGGGTTAATTAATCTGTGAGGATGTTTGCAATGGTGGGTGCCAGCCAGGGGAAATACACTCGCTAAGAAGTTTTAGCCATAATTGCTGTAAAGCCAATGGCACCAAACATTGTGTCTGAAAATACAATCATAGAATGTTTGGGTTTGAAGAGACCTTTAAAGATCATCTGGTTCCAACCCCCCTGCCATGGGCAGGGACACCTTCCACTAGGTCAGGTTGATCAGAGCCCTGTGAACCTGACCTTGAATGTTGCCAGGGATGGGGCATTTACCACCTCTCTGGGCAACCTGTTCCAGTGTTTCACCACCTTCACTGTAACAAATTTCTTCCTTATATCTAGACTAAATCTACCCTCTTTAAAACTTTTAACCCTTGTCCTGTTGAAACAGTTCCTGCTAAAAACTTTGTCCCCATCTTTCTTAAAAGCCCCCTTCAGGTACTGGAAGGTGCTATAAGGTCTCCCCGGAGCCTTCTCTTCTCCAGGCTGAACAACTCAACTCTCTCAGTCTGTCCCCATGGCAGAGGTGCTCCAGCCCTCTGAGCATCTTCGTGGCCTCCTCTGGACTCACTCCAACTCATTCTTTCTTATGCTGGGGCCTCCAGAGCTGGATGCAGTACTGCAGGTGGGGTCTCTCAAGAGCAGAGCAGAGGGGGAAAACCCCCTCCCTCGACCTGCTGGCCATGCTGTTTTGATGCAGCTCTGTACTTGTGATTGTCCTCACTGATCCAGCCTGATACTTCAGGCTCAGATATAAGCTTAGTCTTTTTCATTAAAACACCCTAAAACCACAAACATGAGTTTGCTGTTACAAAAGACACCCTCCAATCTAGTGGCCTTACCTCAGCATGTAGGCAGTGGTTGGTAAAAGGACAGCAGCACACTTAGCTCTTGCCATCGCCACGATACCTTCATCACTAACTTCTTCCAGGTGGCTGATAGCCCGGGCTCCTAGTTCAGCTCCAAGCTAACCAGATTTTCAAGAAAATTACTCACTGTTATCAATTCATTCAATAAGGCAATGTTGTTTTCAAATGACTGGAGGAGACAATTCACTATTAATGTAAAATTTACTAAAAGAAAAATTCATAAATGCTTGAAAGAACAAACAAAATACAGAGACAAAGTGTTTACTCATTTACTGCAGGAAAAGTTAATCACAAAAAATATATTGACCATCCACTGAGTGAAAGTACACCTTCAGTGGTGTTTTTTAACAGAAAAACATGCATACTACGGGACAGCAATGGATAAAACATTATCAAGTCCTGTTCACAAGTATCCAACAGAGAAAGGTTGACAAAACTGACACTGTTTGCAGAACTAGTTGTGCAACTGCCGCCTTCAGTGATGAAGCACCAAAACGTCTTTTATGATCAATCAAGTTTTTGTTCTGGTTTGGTTTGGGTTTAAATACAGCAGAGAATAACTTGAGCAGACCCAGCTGGAAGGAAGCAATGTTTAAATGATGGTGAAACATGGTCTCAGAATGACTTTCTTTATCAAGATATATTGGTAGCCTACTTTTGGCTAAACCATCCCTCTGTGTGTGCTTACTCCTCATCTGACTTGTTGCAGCTAACAGGACATTTAAGGAAAAAAGATTTCTCAGGTTGCATAGAAACCCATGTTTTTTTCATTCTTGGGTTCACGGATATCCACCTTCCCCATCTGTATCCAATGTGGAAGATAAGCAAAGTCAATGTTTGATCAGGCAGTGCATGTTAGTCCCAGAGGTCAAGGCTTCCTCCCATGCCCTTAACTCCAAAGCAGCACAAGGGCACTTTCTATTGTCTGATAGAAATAGATGTTCATGAATGTTCATAAAGACTTTATAAAGTCTTAGAAAAGAAAACCTCAGGTCTGAAAACAGCAATTCTTTCAAATTTTCAGCTCTCGCAAGAGCAAAAATGGTTTAACTGGATGTTAAGAAAGACATACCTCAGCAGATTTCATCGGATGAAGTTCATCACCGTGGAAGTTAATCTGTAACCCTATATCTTTTCCAGCTTGAAGAATTCTCCTGGTAGACTCCAGATCAAAGACTCCCTTCTCACAGAACACATCTATATTATTAACATGTATTTCACCACTTAGTTTGAGTTCTTTCAGTTTAGGGAGATGATTATTGATAATGTCATCTGTGGCTTCAGTAGCAGTTTTCCCTCTAAGGAAAAGAAAACGTTATGGAGCTATAAGAATAACATCCTTGAAGTCTGGCAAACATTGAAATCATACATGCGATTACTAGATTATTTAGAAAACGATGCAAACACAAATCACTCAAAAAACGTTCAGATTAAAAAAAAATACTCTAATCCATGTACTCTCAAACATGAGTTATTTTCCATTCAAAGACTATTAGATTGTGTTACTGTATGTTTTTTCATAAGATTAGCATCTTGGATGCTAACCAAGATAGGGTTATGAATTCTTCTGCTTTCCTATTCATATATTCTGACCTCCTTAGGCTGTATCCTAAACACAACTATTTAAAAAATGTAAATGTTATTTAAATATGTTCAGTGGTATTCATGCAATATATTTATGCAAGCATCAAAGCTCAAAGGGGATGTGCAGCACAAATTATTATTTTAAATTCACCTCTCCTCCTTTTATAACATTCAGAGTGATAGCTAGATAACTATTTCTAGATCGGGGTTCCCTCGAGGTTCTATTTGCCAAAGTCAGAACCATACATGAACCCCCAATTACACAAAGATAACCCAGGAGAGATGTTCTTTCGCCTCTGAAAGAGCAAACAATCCCAAAATATGCAGCTGAGTTAGCATTTTGCAATTTTAAGATCTAAAGAGAAGTGACGTACTGCAGCTAAATGCCTGTGACACCTCAATCCTCCTTTTAGGCACTGCACGGCACGCGCAGACCAGCGGCACACACGTGCCACATGTGGGCGAGCTGGGAGCTTTACAATGGCAGTAAATTCCAGAAGCCAGATTCTGCTCGGATTTATAAACGAGTCTGTGCGGTTATAAAGCAGAACCGGGCTTACGGCCCTTCTTTTGTTCAGCTCTCACTCCAACAGTTGTTGGGGTTGCTCACACTTTCATCATGCCAAGCCTTCTCCCTTTTCTTCTTTTATTCAGCAGCCTTTGGGGGAATTTGGACTGAAAGTTTAGGACCAGAGCCAAGACAAAACAGAGGGGAACGTTAAGTCTCAGTTTCACTCTTTGGGGGACATAATGCAAAACTGCCCTTGTTTTACTGCAAGAGACTTCTGCTCGGGAAATAATTGGAAAATGTCTTCCTAAAGATGAAAAGGGCCCAGTGACCTCTTGCCAATCAAAAAAATTAGAATCAGACATCCCCAAAATCATGAATTTGATTCAAAATTATGACTAGAGAGATGACAGGTCTCTTATTTTTTTGCCCCCCACCCCGCTGTGAGCTTTTTAGCTTCATTTCCTGAAGAACTGGAGATAGACCAAGTCTGGAAGTTCCAAGGCTGGAAACCTTTTTTAAAAGCAATGGATGGGAACAAGGATCACTATAAACAGAGTATCCTTCTTTTTCTCTAGAATGGCTCAGACTAACGTAGCCTGCACCGTTTGTACTTCAGTAAGTACTGTCTATTACCAACATGCTGCATCATAGCCCCATGGAATGACTGTGCTTGTAAGGACCCCTGGAGCTCATCCGACCCAACCCCTGGTGCAGAGCAGGGTCATTTTGAATCATGTGTCAATGGTGCCTTCTAGAAGCAGAAAATCAGACTGAATTACCTAGAATCACCAACAGATACACGCAGCAAGTTCTCAACACCTGCCCAAAGCTGATTTCCAGGTGGGAAAAAGAATAACGGGTGCTGGCAAGTCTGGAAGGAGGTGTCTCTTAAGACTCCACACACAAGACATGCCACATATTGCAAGACTTAGCAATGGAAGAGTTGACACCTCTGTCAATTAAATGAACTTTCTGCTGCAGGAGGCCAGACCTGCAACAGTACATGAAGCCAAGAGTTCTTACGGAACAAGAAACAAGCAAGCAAATGGCTTAGCAAGAACTTAACACAGCTCCCCCACAGCAGCCCTACGGGGGTCTAAGCAGCATTTTCCGTGAGCAAGCATAACATTGCTCTCTTGTTTGACATTAAATAGAATGATTTTAGATTGATTCAGTGGTGGCAGGTGGGTGGTAACAAATTTGCATGCCTATGATCATTCCAAAACTATCAGAACATTATTAGACTTTTAATTATCTAGTCAAGAGTTGCCATTAAGTACCTACAACAACAATAAAAAAAGGCATTACATTTTACGACCTACATGAATCAAGAAGATTTAAATAAAAATAATTAAATTGATCTTACTCTTTTGTTTGTATGATTTACACATAACTGAACTACAGGGCAGTTTTATGGAATATCATGATGAAAGAAAACTGGCATGAACTTAAGTGGCTTGGAAGACGTCTGTTTAACAGCTTCTAGAACCCACAAGATCATCATCCCATTTGCATAAATATCAAAGACCAGTTCCCAGACCCAAGTCTGCGGGCAACATGTTTCCCCTTGCAATCCTCCACTGTTAGTGAAGCTGCAGGAAATTCCGAGTTTAAAACTGGAGCTCCACGAAACGGGATGCTTCCCTCAGCACATTACTGGCCCAGATGTTCAGGAACCAGCCAAAGGCTGAGGACCATGGCTCTGAACATCAGGCCTTGGATCAGGGAAGAACTGCAGAATTCCTCCTGGTCAAAATAAAAACCCGAGGCCAAGACTAAGTTTGAAGGGTAGCAGAAAATTCAAGCAAAAATATTCTATATGAACATTCAAATTAAAAGAGAAGAGGATTTGAGAAGACCCAAACTGGAAAATACAGATAATTCAGTATTTCCTTCAGGAAATTTCCTTAAATCCCCAACTACCTTTTCTCTTTACTTAAAATATAATATCCTCACTACCTATATTTTGTTATGCTTGACATGCATCAGTGGGGACAGAACCGTGCAGAGAGTAAGATGGTACACCTGTCTTAATAACATGTAAAATTTGATATATTTGTAAAAACACTAGAATTTATTTAACTAGTTTTTGGAAGTGCTTGAAATATTTTGGTGGGAAAGACTACGTATCAGGATTTTGACTGAAATCCTCCTAAGGCTTTTTAGGGGAGGAGGAAAGGAAGAGCTAAGAATTAAAAATATAATTTGGGGCAAAACCTCAATTTTATTTTACCATTAAGTCCTCCAAATCTTAGTAGAACTTGTTGAAAGAAGTATTTGTTGTATTCAGCAGATTTTAGTTATTTTATTCTTAATCATCTTCCAGTTACAGGATTCCTTTTTAATAGTTACAAAAACAAAAGACAATTTCCTCATCCTGCCCCAAATACACACTAATTGGATCACAAATACATTTTTCTAGGTCATGTTTTCTTGAATGTCAGAAGAGGTGGATTTTTTTTTCAATATGCTTTTTTTTTTTAATGAACATCTCAAATATTGTCACTGTATCCCTGTGATGCTAGGCCTTACATGCCTTGTTTTGCAGCAGCCTACTGCTTAGTCTGTCAAAATGTATGTTTCACACACACCTACCTAGCTAAAACTCATTACTTCTTTCACACCATGAAATCGGGTAACTTGAAGATGTCACTTCCACCATAGGGAAATAAAAGTCAAAGGGAGAAAGGCTTGTTATGGTGCGTCTACTTGAACCATTGAAATAGTTGTGATTAAGCACATTTACTTTAACCTTCTCCTCACCTCATACCTGTAAGATGTATGCAATTCTTCATTGCAGGGAAGCATAATTAAGCTTTGTTTACTGAGGTATGTAAGGATTAGATACAGTATTTTTTTCTGCTGGACAGTCAAAATTAAGGCTCATGGCAGAGACTAAGCTTGAAGGGCAGCAGCAAACCGAGGTAGAAGAACCTTCTGTACAGGAAACCCTGTAAATCTGCATTATGTTCAGTGTGAGCATCAGCTGGAAGCAGGATGCTGTTGGCATTTTGTAGCCATTAAATAATGCTTCCACGCCTCCCTTCAAATTAAATTAGGAGAGCAACCTGTAAACACTGGCTATTGTTTTGAATATACCGTATTTTAGGAGGGCTGGGCAGAAGAAACCTTTCTAAAAATAACAGCCCATTTTCAATGCAAAGCAGTAATACTTAACAGGAGCAAGAAAAATCAAGTTGTATTACTTCGGCACAGCATGAGCTCCACAGTACGTTGAAGAAATGCCAATATCCATGGATTGCTTAGCGCGTTCGATCACCCGGAGCATTTTAAGCTCCGTTTCTAAGTTTAAGCCATATCCACTCTTGCACTCAACCAACGTAGATCCTGCTCTGCGCATGCGTTCGAGTCGGTGTTTGAAAGTATTGAACAGCTCTTCTTCTGTGGCTTTCTGAGTGTGTTCCACAGTAAAATGTATTCCTCCCCCAGCCTGGTGGATCTCCATGTAGGACGCACCTGCCAGCTTGGGGAAAAAAAGAAAACAAAAACCAACCCCCCCATGCAATTAGCTATTAAATGTGCATTTTCTGTCTAAGGGATTCTTGAAAGTGCCTTGAAGTCTCTTTGCAATGAAAAAGAAAAAGAGAGGGGGGGAAATTCCCATTAATGCTTCCTTCTTCCCCCTCCTCTCTCCCTTCCACTTAAATGATTTAAGAAGCAACATAAAGAGAATTACTCTGAAGATTTGCTTCCCCCTGAGCCTAAGGGGAAAACCTATCTCTGGCTCAGAAATTCATTTATGTGGAAAAAAAGAGAAAAGAAGATCAAGATTTAGATGGTACTAGAAGGCGGCACTCCTGTATCGCTTCAATTAATGCAAAAATATATCAAGGCTGGCTGCAAAGGCTGCAGCTACACTCCTCTCAGCCTACCAGAATTCAAAAATCATCCCTCCTCCCTCAGATAGATTATCTGACAGAACTCATATATTTTTCTACAGATGAAAGATGCGAGTCACCAGAAAGTACAAATAGTTATGCATAAAAAAAAAAAAAAAGAGGAAGAAAAATCTAGCTGTGTATTTTTATGCCATTACCTTCATTGCAAACTCATGAACCCTATCACCAGCCCACACCGGATGTGTATGTGCATCTACCAGGCCTGAAGAAAACAAAGTAAAGGTACATTCAGGTTATTTCACTGTGTAAAAGAAAAGCTTATGAACATGAAAAAAAATGAAATTGACAGCAGAACTTCCCCTGCAAAGCCTGTATTGGTTAAAGAAAAATCCATCCAGCCAAAAATCTACAATTTTCTTCAAAGGTTGTTAATTTTCTGTCAATAGTTTTAGTTGTGTGTGCCGACAGAGTGAATTTTCTTCGCAGTGGCTGGTATGAGGCTGTGTTTTGGATTTGCCCTGAGAAAAGAACTGATAACACTGGTGGTTTTTCGTTGTTGTTAAGGAATGTTTGCACCTCAAGGACTTTTCCAGTTTATGCAAAATGTCCCTAGGTGAGTGCATCAGTTGCTGAGATTTTCATGGTTTGATGACATTTTCAAACTTTGGAAGAAATTATAAATGACAAATTTTGAAAGAGTTGATTAGACTTTAAGTCTGTGTTCCTTAAAAAAAAGCCAAGTGCTTAGGCTGGGCTTAGTACGCTAGCACTTACTCTAGCAATAGTCCACTTACTCCAGCAGGAGCTTTCCCTACGAGCTGTGAAACCGTGAAACCAACACCACTGGATGCCCAAGGCCACTGCAAACGAATCACCGGCCTAAGAGCTTGTGTGCTAACACCACCTGCAAAGTTTAACATGCGACTGATTTGCCCAGGTTCATTTTTTTATCAAGTACAGTTGCAGGGTATGTATGTGACCTAAAATCCTGCGCTGCCCTTTTGCCCCCAGCCAGCTACAGGCAGAAAGACTGAGCTCTGTGGCTGAACAGCTGATGGGTGGAAATGGTACAGAAAATAGAGGTTCATCTGAAAAGTCACTCAGCAGGCCAGCTGTGTTACCATTGTGATCTATGATACAGAGGCACAGATGTAAAACAAACCCAGAGGAGACAGAGGTCCACTACGAAGCTCAAAAAACCATCCCAAGTGCCGCAGTTTTCTCCTTGCAGCACTCCTGATGGGGAAGCTACGATACTCTGCCTCTCAACACAAGATGCTATCAAACCAGTACTGAATACAGAGGAAAAAGGACAGCGCGATGTTTAATACACATTTAATTTGTCTCTAAGCACTTGGCGCCATTCGGCATTGTATCATTGTGAAAAAATACACCTACCTGGTAACACACACTTCCCGGAGCAGTCAATTATTCTTTCAAATGTTGCTCCCGAAAACTGATCGCGAATGACATCTGCCTGGCCGACAGCTTTGATACAGCCATCTCTGCAAACAACAGACAACCACCAAAGGAAGCGTCAGCCTGTTTAAAAGTCTGATACTGACAGCGCTCCTGGAGCAACAACTCTGAAAGCAGGGTTAGGGACCTTCAGCAGGACTGAGGATGCACAGAGGAGGTGCTGTTCCACTGCCTCGACCTAGATCATACCCCTGCGTCCTTGGAAGCCATAGGGATAAATCTCTTTGTGGCCGATCTTTGGTTCAACAGCAATTTTCTCCCTGTTGAGCTCAAGGATGGTACTGGGAACACCAGACGGCACTTGAGGGATCCCCTCCAGCCACGCACGGAGCTCCACCTCACCTACACGAGAGGAGCATGCCGGGGCGCACGCAGCACCTCTGTCCTTTCGCCCTTGCCTTTCCCCAGCTCCCTCCAAGCCAACGGAATAGTGACCAGGAGTCATCATGGGCACCTCGCTGAAGGTACCTCTGCGCTGCACCGCTGGATTTTTAAGAGGCAAGGAGCAGTTAGAGCATTTAGAAATGAGAGAGATGCAATTCTATACGTGACTTATTAACAGTAATTGCAGTAATGGCACAAATTATTTATATGATTGCCATTAGGTCATGTCAGTTCACCTAGAAACAACGCAGAGGCACAAGAGGGTAGCAGTTACGACCAACTAGAAGTTATCTTTCCCAGGCTGGAAGTGCGAACGCAGCATGATAAGGGATAGCAGGATACGGACCGAGCTAATCAAAATCGGGAAGGCACGTTTCAAGTGGCTGCGGGAGGCAGGGAGCGGCTCCCGCTGCCGGCGGCTCCCGCAGGGTCAGGCTCCCGCGGCCGCCCCACCGCCCCCGCCCCGGCCCCGCGGCCGCCCGCACTCACAGCCCCACCACCAGGCTGGCGCCCCGCAGCACGGCCGGGCTGGCGGCTGCCTCCCGCCGCAGGTACAACTCGCCCCGGGCGCAGACCAGCACCAGCTGCTCGGCGTTCTCCAGCAGGAGCCGGTGCCGGCCCGCCATGGCAGCGGGCAGCGCGGCGAGCGGTGAGCGGAGCGGGCGGCGGCGGCCCCTCGGCTCAAAGTCCCCCAGGGGCGGCGCGGGAGGGGGCACCGGCTGCCCCGCCTCGGGCCGGGCATGGCCCCGGCCGGGATGGCCCTTGCCAGGTTCCTCCACGGGACCGTCCTCACCCACACCACATGCAGCACTCGACAGAAATTTGGGCTGAAAAAGCTACATGGCTTCAAGGGTGATTTGGCAGCAGCCTGCTGTGCCAGGCGTGGGATGCTGTTCTCCGGGACAGCGTGACAACATCCGTACATCGTGCTGGTTCACGACAAGCTCCAAAGCACCGGTTTTGCCAGCTGGGGATTCCATGAGCTCCCTGCCCCCACTGCCCCATGCAGAGATTTCCCTTTGCCAGGGAAACAGGAGCTTCTGAATTGGGAGTATTTGTCTGCCTGTGTTCCCCCTCCCCAGGTCCGTCACCTTGCCGGTGTCCATCAGCCCGCCAACATCCATCATCTCACCATCATCCATCATCTCGCTAGCATCCATCACCTCACCAACATCCCAGCACCAGCCCCCGAGGGACCACAACACCTCTCACCTCACCAGACATTCGGGCAGGCATTAATTTGTCCAGGCATGTATTCATTTATCCAAGCACACGATCAAAAGGTTTGTGCGATCTGCTGCCCCTTATAGAATTAGGAATGGGAGAGTCAGGGAGCAAATATTTACTCTCAACATGGATTTTTGGTTTTCTTCTCTCTTCAAACATTAATAGCACGTAGAGGGTTCCAGTAATTCCCAGTTGGAAAATGGAGTGTCTTTCTAAATAAATGGACCCTCAAACACTTTTCTGGTGATGATAGTCTTCTTTAGACTCCTTCTTGTCTTTTAGAAAGAGGATCGAAAGTGCTTGTAACACATCTATGTGTATATATATATATATATATATATTCCTGTACAGCAGAAACAGGTGGATACGTTGGCTCTTTGAATAAGCCTTTCTGGTGAAGCCTTGTTTGCAAATGAGGTGAGGTACGTAGCTAGAACACAGTAATTTGCTTTAGTAATAACCCTGAGAAAAGAGTAAAAGTATGATAGTGCTTGGTGTTGTCTTGTGAGACTGTTCCACTGGCTCAACACTGCACCACGACATCGTCTTCCTCCTAAACATCCTCTCTTGCTAGGCGTGAGGAGATTGACAGGAGATGGGGTAGATGGTGCTTTACTGCTTCCAGGAGTTCCTACTGCTGACTCTGGCTTTCCCCAGCAGTATCACTGTATGTTTGAAAGCAGAAATTAAACAGGAACCTTGCAACAGGGTCATTGCAAGGGCAGGAGGACACACCACGGCGCAGGGATTCTTAAGCAGCAGTGGCGGGGTGAGAGCTGCTGTGTCAGGAATGAAAGCCAGTACACTGTGCTGGAGCCCGGCACTCCCTGGGCCAGTCCTGGCAATAAAAACCATGGGGAGAAGATGATTCAGCTGGAGCAGAAGAGAGCACCTGTACATGGCTCACTTCTTTGTGTGCAGCGGGGTGGCAGGTAAATAAAGAATGAACAGCTTCACTGCAGCGCTGCCTTACAGCAGTGTAGAGTACAGCACAATCATCTTCCTCATGTTCACAAATATTTCAGAGCGTATGTTCAATAAGCTGCTCTTTCTGCCCTTGAGAAGCCCACCAGTGAACATTAAATCCCCACCTGTATTTGCACATCCCCATGTTTCATTGCACGTCTGGCCATCCAGTGCTGCTGTGAGCAAGGGTTAGACGTCAAACAGGAACTGGCCTGCATGCTTCTTACATTTATGTTTCTCACATCTACACATTTTTTGCCTTTTGTCTCTTTCAGCAATTCCAGAGGGAATTTAGACGTGCAAAGGTGACATCTGCAGCTCTGTTTATGGTGATCCAATCTCAGGCTCCAGCTACTCATGGCATTCGTTTTGGTAAAAGGGGGAAAAAAGGAAAGATCAGTTCTGAGTAAAGCTTTACACCTGAGAGAAGTGTGTTGTAACACTCTCAAGGATACAGTTCAGTTCTGTGCACTAGACTTTTCCAGAACCAAGGGCAGACCCTGATTTAAATCCTTAGAATCAGCAAAGCTTTTATGCTCAGTAAGACAGGGGTGTATTTCATTCCTAGCCTTACGTTCTGTTTGCAGAAAACTTAGAGCTGTCCTTGTGTATTTGCGTGTGCCCTGGTTCTTACCTGCTGAAAGTGTTTCTCTGCAATAGCTTGGCCTACGAAGAAAAAGGTCAATCCACCGTAAAGTCAGTGGTTTCTGGCATGCTGTGCCTGGTATATTTTTAAAAGTACTGCCCAGAAAGGTAAACGCAGGAGCGTTCTTGGTTGCATCCTCAGGAAACTCTTGCGTTTCATACAAAGAGTACAGATTCTAACAGCTGGGCTCTATTTTTAAAATGTTAATGGCACAATTCTTCGGATGTAGCCAGAGGACAGTAAGGTGCCAGAGAAACCCTGCCTAAATTCCTGAAACTTAGAGCTTTAAATCATAACCTTAATGTTCCAGTGAAAGTGCACTTTGAATGCACTTTGAATTCTTTAGAATGTGGTCTCTTCAGTAGGGCCTGGTAACCATTTATTTTTCTGCAAAATTGTATAGGTGTTGATAAAAGCCGTCAAAAGAAGAGAACTCCTTTCACAGTAAAAGATGAAAAGCTAGTTCCTTACAGAGCTGGTGGGTCTTTGCCTGCTGGAAAGGTGTGTGTTCCTAAAACAGCTTGAGGACAATATCCCATGCTCATTTTACTTATGTTAACACTGGATTTTTTATGTTCCTTGAGTTTGCCAGTTTGGGTTGGAAAATAACTCATTTCACAAACAAACACCACCCCACCCCCACCCCCCGCCCCAAAAAACAACACCCCACACATACCCCAAACCAAAATAATGTAGCAAAAAGAATAGAGAGAAAAAAAAAACCAAACAGTAAAAGCAGAGATAAGTACAAAAGTCAATTGAATATCAGGTTTTTGATTTAAGAGATTTCAAAGAGATTTCATCTCCTCTTGCTGGTGCATTATGTGAGTGTATGATACGCTTACTCCTCAAGGAACACCTTTTCAAAGACACTGTCAGTTACTTTAAAATGCTTATTCTTGTAAACAGCATGTGATGAAGCACAGAAGGCCCAAGGTTGGACATGAGTCTTAGTCCAAATATTGGCTAATTTTTCCTTAAACTTCTATGTTAGGTTTTTCCACCTGCTAAATTGTCCTTTATAATAATACACACAGCATGATGAAATGTCCTGAAAGGAGACATTTGTGCATATCTGTGCTGGTTTTTGTTGGGGTAGAGCTAATTTTCTTCACAGTAGCTAGTTTGGGTTTGTGCTGAGAAGAATACTGATAACACTAATGTTTTCAGTTGTCGCTAAGGAATGTTTATACCAAGTCAAGGCCTTTTCCAGTTTCTCATACTGCACCCATATTCCCAGCTTCTTTACAAGAAGTTTCTCTACAAGAATCTGGGAGGGGACACAGCCCGAAGAGCAGAGCCAAACTGACCAAAGAGGTGCCTCACACCTTCAAACGTCATGCTCAGTATATAAGTTGGAGGCGGGCCGGGGGTCACATTGGCGCGCTCCTTCTCCCGGTTGCTCCCTTGCTCGTTGGGGGTCTCTCTGGCTCTGGTGCGATCTCTCTCTCGGGCTTGGCCTGTCTCTCGGGTTCTGGTTCTTGGGCTCTTGGACTCTGGCTCTTGGTACTTGGGAACTGGCTGGGCATCAGTCGGCGGGTGGTAAACGGTTGTATCATTTGTTTTATTTTCTATTATTTTTGTTGCATATTAGTAGTAGTAGTGGTAGTATTGTTTTCATTGCATATTATTAGTAGTGATATTTGTATTATTAATATTGTTATTAGTATTGTTGGCATTATTAGTATCATTATTTTATGTCATTTATAACTATTAAATCGTTCTTATCTCAACCCACAGATTTCCTTGTCTTTTCCTCCAATCCTCCTCCTCCACTGGAGGAAGGGGGGAGGTGAGCGAGAGGCTGTGTGGTGCTTATTTGCCGGCTGGGATTAAACCACAACAGTGCCTTTTGGCGCCCAGCGTGGGGCTCTAAGGGTTGAGATAACAACAGATCTGTTTACTGTGTGTTAAAATGGAATTGTTTTAAGTATTCATTGCAGTGATGTGTTGGTGGCTGGTCAGGATGTTGACTTCTTTGCTCCTAGAGTTTTTACTAGAACTATGGGATCTACTGCTCTACCTGCTCCTCGTTATGCTGATTATGAATGCCGGAGCTTGGTTGCAGGGTCCTGTTGGGCTGGTGGGTGTAATACTGGTGGTGGGAGCGACCTGGTATCTGTACCCGGCATTGTCATCGCCCTGGTACTTCGGGTGCCATCTCCTGGAGACTGTCGCTAATTACACCTTCCGCCTTTTCTCCTCGGGGACCCAGCCTGCGGAGGAGACATTGTCCCAAACTTCTCCCTTTTCAACCACTCCACTGGCCACAGTGTGTGACTGCTTTGGAAATTATTCGTGCTCTTGGAGCGCTCTATTGCTAGGGATCAGCGTGCTGCTGGGTGTTCTCATGGTCTGGCTCAAAGTTAAACAACCGTTTGGAGATGCTGCTCCATCTGCTATCGACGCTCCGCGCGAATGCAGGCACAGTTCACCTATCCAAATCCCCACCACAGGCAATGCGGCCACCCAAATCCCCGCGGCTACTCCGACCCCTGCCACGGGCAAGGCAGCCACGCAAACCCTTGCGGGTGAAAACACGGTTACCCCACCCCCCGCGGCTACTCCACCAGCCACAATGGGCAATGTGGCTACTCCAGCTCCTGTGGCTACTCCAACCCCGGCAATTGACAACGTGGCTACTCCAACCCCAGCAACAGGCACTGCAACTGCTCAGATCCTGGTAACGAGGGAAGCAGCTCAATCAGAGAATCCACCAGTGCCGGTCACCCCATCACAGAAGAAATGGACGCAAAAATCAGCCCGTCTAGTGAAGGACGATGTAGCAGGGCCATCACAAGACTCAGAGACAGAGTGGGAAGAAGAGGTAACCACTCGATCTTTATCTCTGGGTGAGCTACGAGATATCTGGAGAGACTTTGGCCGTCGTCCAGGTGAGCATATTATCACCTGGCTACTCCGATGCTGGGATAATGGGGCCAGTAGCCTGGAATTAGAGGGCAGAGAAGCCAAGCAGCTGGGGTCACTTGCTAGAGAAAGGGGCATTGACAAAGCGATTGGAAAAGGGACACAAAATATCAGCCTCTGGAGACGACTGCTTGCAAGCACGAAGGAAAGGTATCCCTTCAAGGAAAGTGTTGGGTATCACCCAGGCAAGTGGAACACCATAGAGAAAGGTATCCAGTGCCTGAGGGAACTGGCTGTGCTAGAGATGGTTTATTACGACCCGAATGATGCAGAGTTACCCACAGATCCAGATGAAGTTCGATGCACACGACCCATGTGGCAGAAAGTCCTACGGAGTGCACCATCCTCGTATGTCAGCGTGTTGGTAGTAATGAATTTGAAAGAGGATGGGGCACCGACAGTGGATGAGGTGGTTTGCAAACTCCGGGAATACAATGACAATCTTTCTTCCCCCATATGTTCCCGCGTCTCGACTGTGGAGAAACTGCCCCAGGAGTTCAAGCAATTCAAAGAGGAGATGTCCAGCTCCCCAGCTGCGCAAGCCAGTATCTCAGCTCTTAGGAGTAAGCGCCCCTCTGCTCACAGAAGGGCATATGGCAGGTATCCATTACAAAATACCCTGTGGTTTTATGTACACAACCATGGAGAGGATATGAAGGGGTGGGGTGAAAAACCTACCTCGATCCTACAGAAACAGGCACATGAAGTGAAGGGAAAAACAATCACAAGTGGGGATTCTTCCAGGAAAATTGTTGCTCCGGTCTCCAGTTGGCAGTTCCACAGACAGGATCGAAGAGCTGATCTTACGAAAAGGAAGGCTAATCCGTTTTCAAAAGATGTGAGTGGACAATCCCACGGTCAGTTCTAGAGGGACCCTGCCTCCAGTCAGGTGGAGGAGAGGGACAATGGGTTTATTGGACTGTGTGTATTTGATGGCCTGGCACATCAGAGCCACATGAGTATAAGGGAAGTCCGAGGTGTTCCTCCAGGGGATTTGATTCGGGGTGAAAAGAGACAATGAATTAAATTGTATGGTGGACCTTAATTGCTGCACATAACCTCTGTTCTGAGCTTTATGTTACAGGCAGTCACTGTGGCAGAAACCACCCCACCCTACAGAGGTCCAGCCTTGCCGGAAGCACAGCAGTGACCTTGCCGGAGCTGGCTTCGGCGCCCAACGATCCCACGCAACCCTTCCACCTGTGCCTGTCCTGAGTCACCCCACACCTGATGGAAGCCCAAGTCACGGACTAAATGGACTTAACACACCTTTTATGGACATTTTGCAAAGATGGTGCACAGACTCATGGAATGATACCTGTGTGGGGTGGGATGGGAAGTGGGGAGCAGGTTATTGAGAATATATTGAATAGTGTGAGCCTTGAGCATAATGGAAATGGTATGAAATAAGAGGTATGGAGCATGTGCTGGTTGTAGACAGGATGGAGCTAATTTTCTTCACAGTCGCTAGTGTGAGGCTGCGGTTTGGATTTGTGCTAAGAATATTGGTAGTGCTAATGGTTTTAGTTGTTCCTAATGGTTATACCAAGTCAAGGACTCTGAGCTTGTGATACTGCACCTGTGTTGCCAACTCCTTCTCTACAAGAAGCTGTGTGGGGACACAGCCCGGAGAGCTGACCAGAGGGGTATTTCATGCCATCAAACATCATGCTCAGTGTATAAGTTGGGAGCGGGCCAGGGGTCACGTTCATTTGTTCTCTCAGTCGCTCTCTTGCTCGTTGGGGCTTGCTCTGGCTTTGGCTCGATCACTCTCTGGGGCTTGGCCTGGCTCTTGGGCTCTGGCTTTTGCTACTCGGGACCTGGCTGGGCATTGGTCAGTGGTGAGCAGTTGTATCATTTATTTTCCATTATTTTTCATTGCCTATTATTAGTAGTAGTGGTAGTATTGTTTTAATTACATATTATTGGTAGTAATATTTGTATTAGTAGTATTGTTAGCATTATTAGCACCACTATTTTATTCATTTATATTCGATAATTAAATTGTTCTTATCTCAACCCACGAATTTCCTTGTCTTTTCCTCTGATTGTCCTCCTCCACTGGAGGAGGGGGGAGGTGAGCGAGCAGCTGTGTAGTATTTAGTTGCTGGCTGGGATTAAACCATGACATCTTAAGCAAAGTTAATTGCTAGTGGAATTCACTATTTCCCTATTTACAAAAGCAGCAGAGGTTACTGGACCCTCAGGATCAACCACAAAAACTGTACCACGTGGATGAAACTGACTTTGAATGTGCGATCGACCCAGATTAAATGTCAAATTTGTTATATACTCTTGGCTCCCCTCATGGCAGATTTTTTACATCAGATTTAAAATATTTTTTGTATAGCTTTGCAAAAGCAAAGATTAATTAATCCTGCATTTTCTGTTTCCTGTTCAGAAAAACTCTGCATCTCTCAATCCATGGAAACATTTCCTTTGCTCAGACGAGCTTTCTGAATCCTCCCTCTGCTCCCAGTTTCCACCTTAATAACTTCTTTGGCAAAGTCCATCAGCCCCTGGTTGCGGGGGCACCTTCGGGGGGGAACACTGCGGTCTGCCCCGGGGGACCTAATCCGGCAGGGGTGGTTCTCCCTGAGCAGTGCAACCTTCCCAACCAGTGCGCCTGGGTTCCCTTCTCACAAAAACCACAGCGAAGGGGAAAAGGAGAGCTTGGGTGCACCTGTGTCCTGTCGGGAGCGAGGACAGTGTTGCACCGTATGGCCTTACGGCCAAAGCTCGCGATTCTTTGCCATCAGCGATCTGCACGAGACAATTAGAGTTTGCTGCATTTTGTCTCTTAGCAACAATACGGATTTGGGTCTTTCCCAGGTAGACTGTGTACTCTTTTTTGGCTACTCCTAGGAACGGAAAGGTTTCCAAGTCAAAAATAAACAGCAAACAGCCTGTACTTAAATGAGTAACCCAAAAATGAAGCTCAAAACTACAGGTGTTGTACGCTCCACACCTTGCAGTAAGCCTTTCTAGGATTTTTTCCACTACAGAACTTCTTACCACATTTAGTAAGCATTTTTGCAGGGCATAATCTTTTGTCACTGTAGCGTCCTACTCCTTTGTCTGTGATTTCTTTTATCCTATAAACAGCTTGAACAACTTAAACATGTGAAAGCATTTTAATTTTAGTTGCTTTATAAGCCTCGTATTTCAAAAGTAAAACCATGACCCTTTTGTTCGTACCTTTAACACACACAGAAGTGAGCGGTTGCAATTCTTCTGTCTTTTGGACTTGCTCCAGGAGCAAAGTGAGGATTCATTTGGGCTTGCTCCGTGCCAACCAAGGATCAGCTCCAGTGACATCGCTATACTCAAACGAGTACCTTACCTCCATCTGCACTGCAATTCTTCTGACCCTATTTCAGACCACAATCCACACGTCTAAGTCTTTGTCTGACTTCAGCTGCACGGGTTCTCCCGTTGAAAGGAATGGAACGCTTCATGGTAGCAAGGATAAACGCGTGCCTGCGTCCATGCAGTGTCAGTGTAAGCCCACTTGTCTTTCCTTTCGTATTATTCACATTAGCCTAGACTTTTGTAGAATTTTTACTGTTTTTCACCTAGATATGGGTTTTAAGGTCTTTGTCTAGAATGCTGTCTTTCCACAGCAAGCTACCAATTTTACTGGGCCTTTTAGAAACACAGCAGTCGACAGATTTATATCTTTCCAGTTTGTCCTTCAGGGGATGGCAAAAAAAAAAAATTGGACCCATACCCACCTTTAATGAACTGCTAGACATTGTGATTAACTATAGTTTTTCTTCCTATGTGTACACTACAGCCTGCTACTAAAGAAACAGAATTTTAGTGGGAAAACAAATGAAAGCCAGAGCGCTCACAGGGCTCTACCACACTGGGCGGCCAGGCAGCCGAACTGGGATCTGTAAGCAGCGATTTCCGTGGGGACACGTGCTGGCAAACAGCCAGCACCAGCCTAGGTTTTGCGGAATTGCACTCACGACTGCACTTGTCTCTGAGACTTTCACTTGAAATAGCTCCAAATACTGATGCTTTTCTATAGGTGACAAATAACCGTGTTTAACCTGAAAGAAGTCATTTGTGAACTTGCTGAGGTAGGAGACCAAGCCTACAGACCTCCCTCGTGTTGATACCGCATTTCAGAAGCCGTTGCATCGAACTGCTACCGGTGGTAACGCAGGCAGGCCTGGTGCTGAGCTGGCACGGACCTCTCCGCGGAGCATGCAGGACACCGGTGACAGGAACGCACTCACCCCCGGTTTTGAGCAGTTTGCTGAAAGCTGGTGCCCAGCACGTGCTGGTGTTTAAACCCAAGGTGGGAAGCTGGCCGTAACGCTGGGTTTATTCCCTAAACAGCTCGCCATCACATAGTTCCTATCCTACGCAAACCAAGGTAGCTGATGTCACAACTTGTGGCATGTCAAAGGCTTCCAGAAAACCTTTTTTCTGCATTATCTCAGGCTTCAGTGCAAAGTGCCCGTCAGGGAAGGGGCTGGAGTCGGCAAGAGCAGAAAAGGGTCCCTTCCTCTCCCGTTTCCACCCCATCACCATGTCTAAGGCAGGCCTGGACCACAACAGAGGACCACAGGATTTTTTTACCTTTTGTGAAGCTCCACGAGTGAGATCACAGCAGGATGAAGGAGGAATTCTATTCTCCCCATGCGTAAAACTGGGATACTACTTCTGTACTTGACTGTGGTAAGCGATCACTGGCAAGAGCAGGGTCACAGTAACACCACAGTGGTAATTCAGGTTTACGCAGCGTGCCTCTAGCTGTCGGGTTCTGGCGTGCGGAACGCCGCTCCAAGCCACATCTCACACATCGCAATCCTCGACGGGCAGCACTGGCAAAGCTACAGCCGCTCACTGAGCAACACTGACAGCTAAGGGACACTCAGTCACCTCAGTGTTCGCTCTTCACACCTGGCAAGTTACTGCGCTCCTGACAAATCTTAACGTTCCAGACACCCGGTAACAAGGAGAGACTTCCTTTGCATGGGAAGTACACTCCCGTTCTGCAGCGTGTTGTCTCAGCTCTGGTAATGCCATTTAAGCCTACGGACCTCTACATCCGCCAGGAGACTTTTGTTTGTGTGGAGTGGCCACAAAGCCAACACAAATTTGCCTTCCTTAATAACGATCGTACAGCCACGCTCCGAGCTTTGCGCCTCAAAGCAGGACATTTCTTTAGAGGCACTGGGGTATATCGGATCCTCACATCTCACTTGCAGCGAGATCTTCACAACTACTTACAAATGGTTTACGACCAGGTTTAAAGGCTAAGCGTGTACTACACGCACACTGTGAACTGCCACACAGAGCGCCATGTTTTCCCGCGGTATTTTGTTCACAGCGTTCAGCCTTTAAAGCGCAGAAGACGGCTAAGAACGAGGTTCCTGCAAATACCAAAGGTGACTTACAGGTTTTCTGTGAGAGGTGAAGCTAAGGCTACAAAGCATTATAGCTGTGTCCCCTTAATTAACCAAATCAGAGCTGCAGGAATCATTACCAAACCATCAGTAGTCTGCGGTAAACACTGGGTTTTGAAATATTTCTGTTGCTCATTCCACAGCTCGTATTATTGGCTTAGAGAAAGGGCTTTTCCTGCAGCGCCTTCAATCTACTCAGCAATTCGGCTTGGAATGACAGCCTGAGAAAGTCACACGCGCGCGATGAGGAACTCTTTACCTTCTATTACGCGCTCGCCTGCATTCAGCACGACCACCTGACGGCAGCGTACGGACACTGATGCTAAACTGAGCCGATATGCGAGTGAACCGTCTATTTTCTTCTGGAGTACACAACTTTCAAGATTTAATTTTTCCAGGAATCACTTAAATCCAGATATTTCCCTGAACAGTAGTGGCATTCGTTTGCACTGGTAATACTTAAAAAGTTGGGGGAGGGATTGTTCTTGAATAATCACTTTTCATTCCAATATTTTCACTTTTTAATGGAAATAATTGCCTATACCTCCAGCATTCATTTTTTGGATGCCAATAAAAGACTGGAGACCTTTTTCGGAAGTAACTTTGCCCACTGGGGAAAAAAGTAAACACGCTATTACAAAGTTATGGAAAAACAAAACAAAACAAAAAAAGTTTATTTCCAGATATACAAAACACCTATTCTCTCATTTCTCCGTCTTCTTCCTCTTCTTCCACACCTCTGATGTACAAAACGTTATTGCACCTGTAAACAGAAACAAAGACTTCCCTTAACTCTAAGTGGGTTTATTTCCTACCCCTTGTATACATTGCTTTAAGCATTTGCCTGCTTGAGCGTAGGCTGGCCAGAGCCAAATTGTGCACAACAGATTGCTGCCGTTGACCTTGTGCAGCTTCCCCTGAGTTCACAACAGCTGCAGAAAACCCCTAGTTTATAAAAGCAGTAACTGCTTGACAACGCTGCACAAGAAGTTATTACCCCTGGGTTAACAGTTCCGGTCAAGTTTCACCTCCAAGCGCGCACAATGTTTTCAGCAGCAATACACTAACACGCCCCACTAATAGGTTCATACAGTCATCTGGAAAACCGCGGGATTTAGTTACCTGAAACAGGGAGTGTAAGTGCCGTTTTAAAAATACTTCAAAATTCGTTTTCCTCCTCTCAGAAGGGATCTCACAGACTTCACACAAGGGTTACGTTAACATCTGGCATCTTACACAAGAAAGACCGCATCCAGCAACGCAAGCTTTGATGCAAGCGGTAAGAAGATTTAAAGAAACGCTGCCCCTGCCGCGAATATCCCAATTACCTTATCAAAACTTCACCCAGGTGTCCAGACAACGCGCCGTCTATATACTCCTCTGTGTTTGCAAGCTTGAGAAAAAAACAGCAAGTCAGTGATCGCAACAGAAGCGGCTTCGTGAAGCACCTCGTGGTTTCACCCCCCAGCCACAGCGCCCAGGGGAGGCCAAAAGGCCCCGCTCCCACCCGACCAACACGGCGCCCATCAGGGAGACGCCGCCGAGCCTTCAGAAGCGCCCGCAGGGTCTAGGCCCGGCGCCAGCCCGCCCAGGCACCTCAGCGGGAGGCCCAAGGGCCCCTGCCCCCCCCCCCGCCCCGGCGGCGCCCCCGGTCCTCACCTGCATGTTCATGTAGCCGTCGACGGAGACGAGGTAGCCCTTGTACTCCATCCCCCACTTCAGCTTGACCATCACCGGCTTCCCCGTCAGCCCGTTCAGGAAGGGCTTGGGGTTAAGGGGCAGGCTCTGTCGGGGGACAGCAACACGTCACCGCCCGCCCGCCGCCCCCTCGGAACCGTTAACGGCCGCGGCCCGAGTGCCGCCGCCGCTTCCCCCTTCGGCGCCGCCGCCCCCCGTCCCGCGCCCCGCCCTCACCATGGCAACGCGGCGCGCAGCAGCGGCCCAAGAAACACAGGCCCAGGCGGGACCCCTCGCGCGCGCGGCGGACGGCGAATGAACGAGGCAGCGCCGCTCCGCCTTTCGCTTCCGGGGGCGCCCTCTCACCCCTGACCCCTCACCCCCGCCGCGCCGCGCTTTCAATAGGCTGCGGCGCCCCCACGCGCGAAGCGAAAAGCGGAGCTGCCCATTGGCTCGGCGCCTCCGCCCGTTTCTCTCATTGGCTGAGCTGGCCGCCCTCACTCCTTTCCCAACCAATCGTTGGCGCTCCGGGGCGGGGCAGCGGTACCGCCGCGGGGCCGGGCGGCGCTTCCCTGCTTACCTCACGCCCGTTAGGCCCTCTCTTCCTTCCGTGCTTGTGACGTGCCCGCCGCCCCGCGGGCTCCAAGGGGCCGGTTTCACCCGCCTCGGGCCGGCAGCAACCTCGCTTCGCGCTGAAAGGCGGGCGGGCAGAGCAGCCGCCGCCCTCCCGCCGGCCCGGGGCGGACGCGCCGCTCCTGAGCAGTGGGGCGCCTGTGGCCTTCCCCGCAGGGCATCGCTTGCTTTTTCACCTCGAGCTTCAGCTCGGCAGCAGCTGGCGCCTCGGCCTTCCCGTCCCTCTCTGCAGGGGTGGATCCCCACGAGGTGGCAGCGTTTAACGCGCTCCGTGGCCGTGGCACATGACAGCAGGCCCCTGGCGCCGCGCCGTTACCTGCCCGCCGTGCAGACGGGGGAAGCGTGGCCGCAGCAGTGGGCGTGTAAGAATTCAGCGTGCGGCCCATCACGTTTTCCTCACTGCAAACGCGTGGATAGAAAACCTCGGGGTTCGTGAGACGCGCACGCCGTGTCCTTGCCGCTGCGCCAGCAGTCTGCTCAGTCTCGTTGATCTCCCAGGCGAAGGAGTTGCCAGAGCTTTGCTTGGCTGTAGAGAGCATCAACCTGTTCACGCTTGTGAAACGTCAGTCCCGCTTTAGCTGTAATTTGTGACCCTTAACCTTTGAGAGGCAAATATGTTGAGTCAGCGTTTCTGCTGTTCACTCGTTTGTCACGTCTGCACTAACGTCTTCTAATCTGCACCTGGAGGCATCAAATCCCACAGTGTGTGTGTATGTCCCTGCATGCAGCATATTCCCTTCAGCTTTAATGTACTGGATGCTGAATGTGGGAAACGGACATTCAGTAACTAACCTGTCTGTAACCGGACTATGACCTTGTCCTGTGCGCTTTACCTTCCAAAGGGCAGTCTAGTGCCCTGGTGTTGAAAGCAAAACCATCAACACCAAAATTTGAGTGTTTGATGCTGCTGATTCAATGACCTGCCTTCTCCACATCCAGACAGTCCTCACACACAGTACCTGTGATACCTTTATGGATGGGTAGGAGTAAGAATGAGACTTACAATTCTTTTTTGCTGGCATGTATCAAAGCTGCTTTCTTCCATGATTAGAAATGAGTCTGATTTTCTTTTAGGTTGTATTGGATGGGTAGCAGAATCAACATAAAAATTTTGCTAATAGTCTTTCCGGTAGCAAGACTCATGAGTCAGCTGAAAGAGTCGTTTACAAGATCACTGTAAAGAAGTCTGTGTTGACACTATATAGGAAAATCACGAACACCATGAAAATGATTATATACAGGAAAATTTTGCACGCTACTTGGAGTGAAGAATAGCTGATTTCAAGTGGTAATATGTACAACGTGACAGAACACAGTGATCTCAGAATGAGTGTCCTGGATCAAATTGTACTGTGAGAGTAATTTTTGCACTTTTCTGACAATTTCCAAGGATAAATATGTATACCTGTGAATGGCAATATAACAGGTTTGGTATGTTATCTGTAATCAGCACTTCGTACGTTTACATGCTGAACCTATTTTGGTCACAGTGTCTCCTACTCATGTTGGGAAATCTTTTTGTGTACCAAGAAATACAGAAACAGTTACATTTATGTTTGAATATCATCTGTTCCGCTGACCGATGAGTTAATATTCCAGCCCTGTTGTTAGAAAGTTATCAAAAAATAGTAGAATTTCCCAGGGTCATAGATACCAGTGTAGAAGTCAGAGTAGCGAGCGGGAGTGCTTGACTTCTAGTTTCATAATCAGTGCATGAATTCACGCGTCAGTAATCTCATCAGCTGTAGACCGGGTCTGCAGCAATTTTGTTTGGCAGTAGGGGAGGAAGAAGTACTGAAAGCACAGAATGCGTGACTACATCTGATGTGGTTAACTGGATAACTTGGGTAATCAGGAAACGAAATGGCTTTGGCTTTGTTTTTTTTCCCCACTGTGAGGAATTTGCTGTTTACCTCGTTGACTGAATCATTCTGACTCAGAGAGAGCTTGCTTACGCGGGTCTTCTCCTGACCTTCAGCACAGGGGTGAAGTTCACCTTTTGTCCTCTTTGTATTTCCCCATGTAATAGGGGAAGTAATCATTTGCATTCTTTTCTGCCTTTGGGTCAGGGTGTTTATGCTGCTGCTCAACAGGAAATGAACAGGAAAGGGTTTTTGTCATAGATTAATCCAAACCTCTGGTCCTGGGTAGATGGATAGGATTTTCTCTTTCAGCTCAGGGGTGGCAATTTAGCCCAGCTGCCTACACTCTTTTCCTAAGGAAGCACATTAAGCAGCTGGACGGCAGCAGCATTTCTGGTGGAGGGACACGTTAGGTGGTGGTATCTGCGTTGGTGCAGATGCCCACTGACATCCTTAACACGCCATATCACCTTAATGCCAGGCAGAGGGGGCTAGCCCCTGTATCCTGACATCACTGAGGGAGAGCTGAGCTGCCCAGAAATATTTTATGACTGAGCTGAGTTTTCTGGGACAGGAACTTCTACAGTTACTCCCTTCTGCCTGCTATAAACACATTTCTTAACTTTCAGAGCTGCCCCATGTTCCAGCTTCTGGGCTATGCACTTCACGATCATCCCGCGCCTTCACCTAGCAATATGCCAGCGTAAATGGGGTTTTGCTCTGCAGCACTCTTCTCCCACATCAAGCTAGTTACTTCTGATACCACACAATTCATCTCTCAGTAGTAACAGTGTCAACTTTGCCATCACATCAAAGACACCGACTGCAACACTGGTTGCAATCAGAGAACTTAAAGCAGCCATGAAGGCACAGCCCTGAATTAAGAGTGGGGAGAGCTGAGTTAACAAAAAGGAAGCTCCACCAGGAGACAGTACCTTCAAAGGACAGTACCTTCAAAATAAATCCAGTGTACCAGTGGGATCCCTGCTACGCAACAGATCAACCTCAGCTTCTGGTTCTGTTGGGTTCATAATTGACCAAGCTGTATAAGAACCTGCTGCTTTCCCCATACGAACTTGTCCCAGGTGAAGATGTACCACCCTCCTTCCTCTCCCTTGCCAGAGTCCCAGACCCCAGTGTCTGGTTCTTGAAAATACATCATGATGTCTTGGTCTAAGCTAGACAGTTGTTAAGTAGCCTTGTGCAGATCAGGAGTTGATTTCTGACCAGCTCTCTATTCTAACTACTTGGGTATGCAGTGGTTATGACTTTCATGGGACCTAGAAGGATTTGGAGGCTGTGTACACCCTTGGAGAGTTTTGCTGCTGTAGCAATACTGCTAAAATGTGAAGAGGATCTAAGATTTGGGCCAAATCTTGCCATGAAATAAATTTATTTTTTCCATAAGCCATAGGCATGATGAAAGATTTGCCATTATAAGTCATACTGGAATGGAAAATTTGCTCTTGTCCACAAATTTTCAGTAGAAAATACCTGATGAAATTTTGTCTACAAATCTTTTTCAGTAAGAAATACAGATTTTGTGTATGTGCGGAAGACACGTACCAGTTACCAGCTCTGGATGACTTGGGAACTGCTGCCACGGTATGTCTGGATTGTTGACAATCCTCACATGAGGTATAATCCTGACCTTCTGGGACTTAGCCAGAATAAACCAGTTTCTTTTCAAGTAGTATTTTCACAGAGATCTCTACCAGTAAAACATCTTTCCTCTCTCTGCTGATGGTTTGTCATTTTAATAACACCATCTTTGATCAAATCTCCATGGACGAGGCAATAACTTTCCACCACAGACCTCCACCATGGATGAGCACTGAGATCCCTGGAGATGTTTACAAGATTTGTAGACGTGGTGCTTAGGGATGTGGTTTAGTGGTGGACTTGGCAGTGTTAGGTTTAGGGTTGGGCTTGCTTATCTTAAGGGTCCTTTCCAACCTAAATGATTCCATGATTTTATGATCCAGTAGGCAATGACATCAGGCTCAAGAAGAAGAGAGGTCTTTAATTTCTCTCTGACATCCTAGGATCATCAACCAAACCAAAGCCAAGCTGTGCTACAGAGAAGGGTATACACCATCCAAGGGCCAGGAACCACAAAACTGGTTAACCTGTTTCAGGTTTGGTCCAACTAGCATGTCTCTTTCCACATGCTGCCACATTCACATTTTGGAGCAAGGCTGTAGCCTAGAATAGGTGTTTGCTCTCGCTAAACAACACTTGGAGCCAGCTGAAGGGAAGGGCACTGGGGAACCATAAAATCCAAGAGACTAGCCATCAGCCCTGCATGCCCGGCGGTGGCTGGCGTAGCAATGTGAGGAAACACAAGTGAGATGCAAAAGTCTGTTCGGGGTGGATTTGCCCAATGAGCAGAGACTGTGAAGAACTCCGGGTGCTGGGGGCAGAGCCTGGAAAGAAGGGAACGCAGTGTTTCTTCTCAAGTGGAGGATTATGTGCAGTTTCACATCAACACAATCCCTTTTGCCTGCAGAGCGATGTTGATAGGAAATGAGATTTGGGAGCTCATAGGTATATGCTAACAAAAGCCCAGGTCTGGATGGAGTGACAAAAATTTTTTGCCCCCTATTCCCCTAAAGGAGGTTTGCCAGGGTGGCTCTGCTGTGAACTTATCACCAGGCTGGGCTGTGCCAGCAAGAAGGGGCATGGGATGGGTATTGTGCAGACATTACGGGAACATTAAAGCCTCCTTTTATCCATACTGAAAACCGTTACTGGTTTGTGCAAATAGTATTCATGCAAATTGTGCAGCTACACTAATGGGAGACCCTTTAAGAATGTGTCTTTGAAAACACAGGCTCCTTTGCCAAGAAATAATGGGACTTCCTTAATTATCAGCTGTTATCTTCTGGTTTTGGCAATTTTTTTTTTTTCTTTATGTGCTGTTGTTTCTTTTATGCTTTGACATTAATGAATTGGAATTGAAGTTATGTGCTGAGGAAAACAAAGTGATCTGTATAAATAATAAAATAGCATTCTTGTGTGTGTCAAAAAGGGGGGGATCAAGCATTGTGCAGAAGGAATTTGGAAGCTGCTTTCACACAGACATCTTAATGGAAACTAATAGCTGGCTCCAAATCACAGGAGTGGTTCAAGAGTTGGTGTTTGGAGAAATCTGTCTGAGCATTGCTCAGAAAGTCTGGGTGGTGTCGGAGGTTCCCTCTGTTAGGTGGCAGGCTGTATTTTAAGAGGAGCTCATCTGCTTCTTCTCTTGTCCTGCTTCCAGCCCTGGCTGAAATTCCAGTGATGGTGGTACAAACCTAACAACAGTTGCTAAACCTTAATAGTCCTTTATTCATGCTGAAGCTCTCTTGGACAAACGGTTACCCTGACAGAGGAAAGTAATTTTTAACAGTGAATCTTGGGGTAGAGGAGAAGAAGGAGTGTTTAGGCAAGAGGGCAGTTGGATGGGTACATGGGTCACCAGGGAATTGCTGGTCAAGGGAGACTAGACATTGTACCTGAGGTTCCCTCACCATTTCAGAGAAGGAGCAGTAGGAAACTACCTGTAGGGAAGAAAGTAAGAGGGAGAAATGCTGCTGGGTTAAAAGAAGGAGCTAAACACAGGATTTCTGAACTTCTTTGAAAACCCTGAGCCCAAGCTGAGAGAGATGAGGCAGAGAAATAGGAGCCCAGGCCCCAAAGAAACCAGTGAGTCACCAAGACTGACTGGCAGCTGTAGGGACAAATATGTCCTGAACTCCCTCCGTTACGCTGTGAGTCTCAGAATGTGCTGTGGTTTTATTAATTTGGCCAGATACATCTATTTTTGTGATAGCCAAAGGGAAGAGTGATTTGGAGTTGGAGCCTCTGCAAAGTCTGCTGGGCTATTTGCTGTTTGCACCTCTCCCAGGGGAGCCAGAGCTGTTCCTGGGGCAGCTGGGCCAGAGATTCTCGTTTCCAGGATGGGACTGCAGACAGAAAAAATCCCCAACCCCCCGTACTCTGCAAATGTTCCAAAGGCAACGTCTGCATTTCGTGTTTGGCTTGAACCTGGGCCCAGGGCCCACATCTCAGCTGGGAGGCAGCGATCACTGCCCTGCATCTGAGGCCAGTGACTTCTGCCTCTCTGCTAAACTGGTGGCCCTTTTGAGAGGGCTTCTGCAGGGCTAGGGAGAGGCAAAGGTCTGCAGTGAAGTCAAATGTACGTGTACAAACCTTCCCCGTGGAGAAGACTGGAGAAGAAGCTTTCATGCAGCTAGTTTCTGGTCAGCTGCTGCTGAGCATCTTATTGCCTGCCTGAAACAGGCAGGAGTCCAAGCCTGTGTAGGTGGGCAAGTTTTTCTCAGACCCCACAATCCCCATAGGCTTAGTCTACCCTAGGTAGGAAGGGTTACAGAGGCCAGGAATTCACTGTGGAGACGGTCAGTGAATTAGGACCAGACGCTCAAGGCAGACAGCACAAAAGACAGCAGCGTGCTCAAGGCAAAAGTAACTCGAAATCCCATGGTTCAACATGCATCGTCTGACACAAATCCAGGAGAGAGAGCATGGCTGTAGCTGTTTATGCTGAGTTTATGCCAACTGTTCCCAAATTACCAGTGTCCTGACTTTCATACTTCTTGGGGCAGTGCCCAGCCGTGTGTGCTGGGTGCAGTGTGTCACCACAGAAATGCCTTTCTTCAAAATGCTTTAGGAGTTCAGCAAGTTGAAGTTTTGTCCAGCTAAAAGTTTCCACTGCATCATGTCAACAGCAGCAGTGCTCGCTGAGAGCAGCTCTACCTGCTTCCTTCCTAGCCAGGAGGCCACTGATGTGCTGGTGTTCCTGTGTGCTTGGTGACCAAGTGCTTTCTGGAATGCTTTAGATTGCTATTTGGTTTGCCATTTCTGCCTTCATTTGTCTGAGTACTCTGTTAGATAGCTTGCACAACTGTTACTTTTCCCCCAGAGTGCACAGAGGATGGGAGCTGGCCCATTTGCTGAGCTGGTGTTTCTGAAGAGACAGCTGAGGTACCACGGGCTTCCCTGCTCGAGCACTTCAAGAGCCTGGAGAGCCACCACGAGCAGTTTCAGTGCTCCCAGTGATGCACTGACAATTTCTGATGCTCCTTGCACATCCTAGGTGACCTGGTCCCGCTGCCACACCACTCCCTTCAGGCCCTTTTCTGTTCTTTACAGTCTAACGGCAGCTACTATCGCCCGTCTGTCCCGGAGCATGGGTAGCTTCAGCAGCAGAGCACTGAAGGATGTTTGCCTCCATTTGGTGCCTTCCTTCCCTGGAGCAATGTCTTCTCTGTGGCGATTTACACCACAGGTAATGGGAAGGGCCATGTAGGTAAGCGAGGGTTCTCTTGTAATGGGACCCAGCGATGATCAGTAGAGGATCCATGCCTCTGCCCAGGAAATTGGCGACAAACGCACTTGCAAGGGTAGGTACTGAGCAGGCAAGTGAAGAGAAGATTAAGCCGTCACCATATTGTTTACTGCAACAGAGGATAGAGATAGTTAAGCTAGTTTGGGTAACAAAGACAATTGAAGAAAGCCGGATTCTCTGCCAGCGAATGTATTCTGGTGTGTGAGCTGGCTCGCGCTGACCAGCACGTGCAGCTGCGATTATTTGGAGCACTGGGGTATGTTCAAGGGTTAGACTGTGGCCACGTTTCAGGAGATTTTCACAAGCATAGCAAAAGGTGTACTTTTGCTACAAAGACCATTTATTGCAACACTACGTCTTTGCTCCAAAGCTCATTTTATCCGAAGAGATGTTACGTTTTTCTCAAAATAAGGGAAAAGGAACCTATTTTTTTCCCCAGGCACCATTCTTGGAAACTACCTTCTTGGATGAAATTTTCTTGAAAAATATCAGCTTGGTGCAGATATTTCCTGCTTCCAGGAAAGCTTTTCTAGAGATCTGCCTCCTGTAAATGTTTATACAAACAGTTAAAGGCTGCGAAAGTTAGAAGCTGCTAAGAAAGAGGAGCTTAGAATGGAAAACAGGGAAACCTTAATAATAGCATTGCCAACTTCACTTAAGAAACAGATGTATTTAATATGGGTTTTATGTAAGAAATGTTAGCTTAGATATGAAACTGGTGTACCATTTTTTTGCTACACAGTAAACAAAGACTTAGCATATCCATGAGCGCTGTTGAGGGTTTTCTGGCAAATGTTGTATTTCTAAAATTATCCTTAAGGTTGTTTGATGAGTTGTAGGTTGCAATGGACCGGTGTTGATGTTCCTTTCCTATGACGCTTCACGTAAGGCAAGTGACTACTTGTTATGACAGATGGTAAAAGATATGTAATTAGGAAGGGAAAAGAGCTAGTTCATACCTGTGACACTTCATGGATTTACATGCTTCTGTGAGTTGGACATAAGACACTTCAGCTCATCTGCGGTTTTGTGGGTTCTTGCTTTAAATGCTCAAGAAAAAGCTCTTATCATTTTTTATCTATGGGAATGGAGATCTGGAGGATTGAATGATACAATTAAAGATTTATTTAGCAACAGACATCAAATCCACAGCTAAACAGCCTTGTTTAAGTTTAATTCATGAGTCTATCGTGTTGAAACCGCAAGAATTTTAATGGAGGTTTGACTTTACATTAGGCAGTTGATAAGGTAATTCACCAGAGTCAAGTGGATGGCAATTCCTGTGCCCCTCTGAACTGGGCTGTCTGAGGAGAAACACGGTCACGGCAGCGGGTGACAGTGCTTCTGTCCCAGCACTGGGACACCGGGTCCCACCGAAGATCCCAGCAGACACTTTGTCCATCCAAAAGATAACAGTGACTGGAAACCAGACTGCTGTGATACTGGTTCATCATTTAATAATCAGCCAAATGTAGGTCTGCAGGGGGACTTTCCCACAGGCCAACATGATAATGACCTTTATAATATGGCTCTACTTTTTGTGGTGTTTGGGGAACAACTCTTGCCAGACTTAAGAACCTGTATTTGTGAGGTATCTTTGAGGTTACATATAACTCATCCCATTCCTCTAATACACTGTTCGTACAATAGGTTTTCTTTATGGCTCCATCACTTGCAGTGCTAAATTTGGCAGAATTTAAGGAGAGTTTTTTCTAAAAATAAAAGGTTCATCTGCATGAAATTGATTTTTTCCCCTGAATAGGAAAAATTGTTTTTTCCCCCCCTGATGTTTTTCAACATCAGTAAATTAAATATAGATGGAAAATACTGCAGACCAGTGTTTCTGATGCTGAGTACATATATGATATATAATAGCTTATACAAATGAAAAATACAACTTTTTTGATGTTGCCAAGTGGATTTCAGCTTCAGATAATGGGCTAAAAGGTGCAAGCTAAGCACACTGATCAGAGCTGTAATGTCTTTAGCAAATGAGGGAAATTGAATACCCTTTGCCTTCATAACCTTTGCCTTCACTGATTTTGCTTTATTCACATTTGGAAGCACACATCATCTCCGAGTGTGTTTAAATAGCCGCAGGATGAAAGTAATGACTGTGTTTTCAAGGGCAGAATGCCCCTGAGTTCCGTGGGAACTGGATGCTAAATTATACTAAAAATTCATAGAGCACACATGACTCAGACTTGAGTTGTACATCTGAAATGTTGTTGCAATGGAAAGCATTGCTTATTTTTTTATTTTATTTATAGCGAAGGCAAATCCATTTTATATCATCTTAGGGTGTTTTACTTTCCATACTTTCTCCAGTTTAATATTCATATGTTTATTTTTTTTATATATGTGACACCACGAAACAATGCAGACAATACCAAGCATATTAATCTATATTTCTGTGCTACGTATGTATATGTCCTCTATATTATTTACTAACAACCATTTTATTTCAGACATCGGAAAAATGTGGGATTCCGCTGTGTCTGAGAGCGCTGATTACATTCACAATGGTGAACAGATTAACCATTTAGTTGCAGGTATCAAGGTTGTCACTCAAACTGGCAGCACCTCAGAATAGCTAAAGCTTATCAAAAATTGTCTGGATTGGAAATGACAGCCGTACATGCATGAATGCGTCTGTATGGCTGGAAGATTGTTGAAGTGTGAAGTGAAGAAGTTCACTTCAGTTTATTTTTTATCATAATTACTGTATTTCATGAGGGAACATTGACTTGCCACATGATAAATACAAGGGAAAACAGAAAGAAACTTCATTCTATCATCTTTGTCTCCCAAAGGTCACCACATTTGAACAAAGCGTATTTATTTCATTCCTTATGCATTTATGTAGCCATTTACTGTACTCTCTATAAGTGAAGCAGAATAATTTTTTGCGAGACTAATTAAAAGTTGCATGGTAGAAAATGTTTTTGTGATCACACCACCGTAACGAAATTGAGCTGTCTTTACTGACGTGTGCTCCATTTACTGGTTTTTTTAAACATATTTCCCACACTTTCAGAAGATCATTGTTTTTTAAGAGCAAAATCATAGAAAAGTTTTTCATCCTACTCAATGTAATATCCTAAATGAACATATTTAGGAAAACAAAATCATGGCAATTTATCTCATCTTTGTTCTATTTGTTGTGCGGCTTTGTACTGCTTCCTAGCTCTAGAGCATCTTAGAAAACTTCCATGTCAAATCAAGAGCAACTCAATTGCCTCTGAGTCGATAGGATTGATGCATAAAGTTTATTTGCCTCCATCCAAGTGGCGTTACAGTCTCCTTCAGCCCCAGCATAAAGTACCAAACAGGCAATTTTACCATGTTCTACATTTTACATCCCATGTGGAATAAACGCTTAGTGAATGGAAGAAGCCATTAATTTAGTTATATGGTTTGATCGCAGACTGTTAATGGAGTTGAGGGTTGCACTGAGAAAGCCTGGAGGTTTTAGCATGACAGATGGACATAAGCAAGCTTTTATTAAAAAAAAAAAAAAAATTGGAATTCCCCCAAATTAGCTCAAACCACAGTTAATTCTTCCCAAAGACTGCCACAGGTGGGGACAGGACTTAGTTCTGTAGCTGAGGTTTCCAAGGACAAAATGGTCTACTGAAGAAAGGGGAAGGTCCAGTTTTAACTGGCACGGCATTCCAAAGCGCCCTTTTGGCTTCCACAGAGAATTCCGGAAGTTTTCTTTTTCAGATGCCTAATAAAAGTGGAAGAATTAATACTGAGTTGCTCAAAGGCAACTGCTGAATCTTAACTGGCCAGTGGATAGTGTGATGATAATATCAGAAGTTCATGCTATGCCCCAAAATACTAAATCACATGGCAGCTTTGATGCACTCTGTCGTTATAAGTGTGGGGTTGGGGACCAGTCTTACCCCTACTGCTGGTCCAGCAAGTGTCCTTCGGCAAGTTATGAAACTCCCATTTGCAAACTGGTGACGTTTTTTATTATTCTGACCATCACTGCATTATTTATTGATGTTATGGTGGCACCCGGAAGACTTACGCAAGACTGAGGCTCTGCTGTGTGAGGCACCCAACGAACGTGAAGAGGATGCCCTGCAGAGATATCAACCCATGGGTAGGGAAAAGGAAGCATCACCAAAAAGGTGGAGAAAACAAGCAAGAAAGAGAACACTTAATGCTCTACCTGCCATTCTGGAAGTGAAAAAGGCATTGCCAGGAGATACTGGGTTTTGTTGCGAAGTTGTGAGTGTCTAAAGCGCAAACCCATACATAAATTTTTACCTTCTCGGTGGCTGACCTCAAGAGGGAAGACAAAATGCCTCCCTTTCCAAATGCATGTAAATGGCTCTGAGATATGGATAGATATGGGATTGTCAACTCCAATTAGCTGGTGAAATGACCTACTGTACTTCTCTTCTATAGGTATTACAAAAGCCGTTCCGCCCATGAATTAGACGTCGGTGAGAAGCTGAATTTAAGCCCACTATTGTATGGGAATGTCCACTCCGCTTTGCCACACTAAAGACATTCAGGCAGGCAGAACACCCTCCGCCGACTCATTAGGGCATACATTAGAGGCAAACTTGCTGCGCTCGCCATGAACCCACGGCGCTCTCTTGAATGGTAGCCCTTGGTGGACGCTTGCAGGGCAGGCCAGTTCCCACAGCACCCCGCTGATCCCCTGTGAACAGATTCGCAGCTCCCCGCTGGCTGCAGAAATGGATTGCTTGCCCCATCCTCACCCGCCACTGACAGCCCTCATAATAATAACCTGCCCGGGAGGCGAGGGATGGGGACGGGTTTCTGACAACTCATTAGCCTGAGATACGGTTGGTTCCTGCCAGGGATCACCACCACCACCACAGAGGGAGCAGGGCGATGCCGGGCAACACGGGTTGGACCTTTTCGGGGCCATCCTTTCCCAAAAAGTTACTTTTGTCCTCAGAAAGGAGTGCCTGTGGAGGCTCTGTGAAGAACCCCGACGGGGGGACAAACAGCAAAATTGGCAGTGCAAGAAGTGCTGAGGAGAAAAATGGGGCCAGCAGGAGGTCGCATGATACTACAATGAAACCACAGCTGCTCACAGGGATGGGAGGCTGCCCTTGGCTTAGGCACACACACACGCATCGTCCACCCTCGAGGCAGCAGTTCAGTTCCAAGGTCCCGGGTCTGATACCTGTAGTGCTGTCTTGCCTCCTCCTTTGGCTTCACCAGGACATCATGATCAAGGTTTCAGTCTGGGAAAAGAAATCAAGAAAAGAACTGGGAAGACTCTATTAAATATTGCTTTTCACTGTTCTCTACAGTGTGTCTTTTAAAATCCAGGAACACTGAACTACCCTGTGATTTTTTGTCCCAGTCGAGAGGTACGCGTGGGATCCTGCCCACTGCCCTGTGTCACTGGAGTGGTAGACAGGGTACTTCTGAGTCCGGCGGAAATGCTCTCGGCGTTTAACTGGCCTATGAAACCCAACAACTAGAAGTTCCTCAGGCTGGTTCGGCCGGAGGGGATGTGGAGGGCTGTCCATGAAGAGCTATTTTTTTCTGGCTGTCATGGAATGCTGTTACCTTACCTTACTTGGAGAGTGATGCTTGCAAAGGAGAGATCTTCACCAAAGCACCCAACAAGAGCAATGTGGAGTAGGTCGGTCACTAGAGGCAAGAGATGTCCTAGTTTCTAATGGGATAGGAGCAAGACATGGGGAATCTTAAAGGAGGTCACATATTTCATCTTTCCTACATATATCTTGTGTGATATCAGAGGCAATTTTCTATGCAAACTGAAACCCTGGACTGCATTGTCCTCTAAATGGTGCTTTCAAGTTTAATCATTAGACTCTGAAAAAGCAAAGCAGTTAATTTATAAGGTCTTTGTCTAGCTGCATACTGGTAGACAATGAAAATTTAATGAGTTTTCTACAAATTTTAATGCAGAAACAAGAAACAGCTTCACTAAGAGTAGTAATTTTCAGCACTGTTGTGCAGAAATGCTGCCTACCAGGAACGGAGACAGTCACTCTAAAGCAAATGCTGGCAAGACCCAATTTGACAGCAAAGAAAGCAAAAACCAATTTAGGCCATAAATAAGTAAATAAATGAAAAGAACCATCACAGTGTGCTGTTCACATAGCTCAGCTGCTTTGGAAATAAGAATGAAGTCTTTCTCAGCCACAGCTCTCAACGTACTCAAGCATTGTGGTCCGGGAAGGTTTTAGGCTACTGCTAAAGCTTTTGAGGGATGTAAAACCACAAAGAAACAACTTCTGTTTCAGAAGGGAGGGAAATTGAAAGGGGTCCACATGCAGTGGTCTACAACTGTGTTATTTTATTGTTTCTGTCTTCTAAGCAGCCTGTCATGTAGGCAGGACTTAAACTACCAAGATACAGAGATACTCCAGGCATACTGGAGACATTCCAGACCCGCTAATAGTCCCCCTTATTCATGGAAGCAACAACACATAGTAAATCATATTGAAGGCCAACAAAAGGTTTTTAACAATTTTATTAATGAACTGGAAAGGGAGGAGCATGTCAATGACATTAGTAGAAAATGTTAAACTTGGATTTGCTGCAGGCAGAAAACTTGCTCAAAGACAAATGTGGAGATTAAAATGATGAGGCAGAACTGATACAAAGTCATTCAGTTTTGGGTACGGTAACTGTTGAACAGAAGCCAGACATACAGATCTAGGTTTTACATTGCTCCTCAGAACACATGCAGTCTGTCCAGGATCTCTTGTAAAACTAGAGGCCCAGCAGATGCACATCACGGTGACATCACCTGCTGGTAAGTGACAGCTGGTACTGTCCTGCTGGTCTAAAACAAAGCTATTGATGGAAAAAGGTGAAAAGAGAGAAAAAGAAATTAAATCCACGTGAAAAGTCTGGCTGGCATGGTCTAAGGCTGTGGCGGTATACTGCTAATGTGTTATTCCCAGACTGTCTTGAGAAAGATATGAAAAAAACCCAAGATGCAGTCCTCCGTGGGAGACTCAAACAGCAGAGCAAAGACACAGCTGTGGATATGGATGTGTGTTTTGTCAAAGGCAGGGAAAGTCAGAGTCTGCTGTTGGGATGAACCAGAGAAATGTCTTGTCTTCCCACCAGGAAGGCTCCGTTGCTAGAGGGAGAAACTGAGTTTGTGAAGAAGGGATTATGATCAGCGGTGTAGGCAGGAGTGCAGCTGGGGTTCTGTACACAGTAGAACGGTCTTTAGAGGGAGACAATCACATACAGCTGAGAGGCTTTCCTCTGGAAACCTTCCTCCGGGGGATTTACCAATGACACCAATGTCCAGTTTTCTGAAGCAGATTCATGTTCCTGAAGTGCCTTTAAGCACACACTACAAAGCAGAGAACAAGCTTTATTATCTATGTCCAAGGAGCTCTGGCTTACCAAACTAGTATCAAAGAAGCTTTCTTCAAGTACTAAAAACTTGCTCATACAGAAAAAATTGCGTGGCTCTGGAAATGCATATTCTGTTGGATTTATTTGTCTTCAAGTGTTATGTAAATAGCGATCTTCTTGGGTGCGGAAATTTTTTCTAGGATGGAAAACACTGATCTTCCTGGAGATGACTGTGTATTTTTTAATTGCCTTCAGATTTGAGAGTGGTTGCACTCTTGCTAAAGGCTGTTGTTTGAAGTGGTTGCTGCACCTGCACATGGATGGAACTCCACCTGATGGTCCCACATCTTCCAGCAGTACAGCCATAACTAGAAAAAAGCTGCTTTGCTTCCAAGTTCATTTCAACACTGAATTTGAAATGGAGTCAAAAAGACTAAGGAAAAAGCAAATATGAAACTTGACTGGGCCAAAAAAGACTTAGTCCAAAGGAGCAAAGATTTCAGGGTTGCATCTCAGAGCCACTAACAGAGCTGTGTTGGTTGCAGCCTCCCAGTGACACACGCATCTTAGAATCTCAACTAAAATATCCTCACCAATATTCTCCTCACCGTGGTCCAGACCACGGATTTGCAAGTGAGGTGGAGTCCAATGTTTGAAGTGGGAAGTGCCTGGTGCAGGAGTCTGGGGGGAAGTGAGTCAGCAGGGATCCACAAAGGAGGAGGACCCTTCCGAGGAGGCTGATACTAAGGACCGCTGCCTCTGTGAGTGCAACAAACAGCAGTTCATCTGGCATTCCTCTGGGCAAAGGAAATGTTGCTTTTCCTAGCGCCTGAACAGCTTCACTTTCTGGGGGTGTGTTCATATGGAAGTATAGAAGACAAGGAATAAATGGTTTCAGGAGATGAGTCTTCCCACTTTATGATATGGAGACTATATAAAATGTATTTTAATAATGTTTGGAAAGGCTTCATAGTGAGCCATTTCAATATGTTCCACTGAACTACTTCTCAGTGGGAAAACAAACATATAAAGAAGAAAAGAGGATGTTTTTCAAAATCTCCAGGAGATGTTTCTGGCTTTTGTACACTTCCTTCCAAGCCCATTCTTTCCTGAAGTCAAAGCACTTTTTTCACTGCAGCAGGCTGAATGAGTCCAGAAAAGCAGCCAGCCCTAAGTTCTCGGTGCCATTTCTGACCTCTTTTATAATATTTTAGATACCTCAGATATTTCTCTGTCAAGCTCTCTGAAAGCAAGAACTGTTAAATCACATCTGTAAACTCAAGCATGGAGAATTCTTTACATGTGTAAAATTCCTTTTCATTATATAGAGAGAAATAGTTTACAGACTGCTCTAAGTACAAGGCAAATAACTCACCAGAACAATAGGAATAGTATATACAAGCCTCTTAGCCCTGATGATCTCGTTTGGCAACCAATATCTGAATGGCTTGACTGGATTACTTGAAAGTAACTAAATTAAATACTGTCTTTTGTTCATCAGCTGGGAGATTTCTTCTAAGCACTCTACTCCAGCCCCAAAACGTCTGCAGACAAATGAGAAAAATAAAAGAAGGCAAAATAGCACATAAAGGGGATTTAACTCTGTCTTAAACAGAAATGCAAATGAAGGGTTTCTGGCTAGCTTGGGAGATCGAAGACACAGACTAGACAGGAATGATATGAACATACATTTCTAAGAGTCACCCAGAGCTGCAAAACTGGGGGGCATCCATGATCATATCCAGAAGACACAATAGATTATCATTTGACACTTAGATAGGGAAGTGTCAAGAGATCAGATCAGAATCTGGATTCTCTTGTGCTAGGCTGAATTTACACATATGTGAAGACACTTTCTTGGAAAGCTACTCTCCTCCCAAAAGCTTGAATTTCTCTCATGAAATTTGAGATATATGGAACATGCTGAGCTGTGTACATCCATCGGTGCACAGGTTTGAGTGCTGTCTGACATATTTTCAAACATATCAAGCTCGGTGTGTTTTTTGTGCACTCCTGCTGAGACAGAAAATCCCTGGATAAATGGCTGCACCACACCACTGAGTGGAAGGCTCCCTTGTTTTATTTCTTCCAGTGCTCCCTGCATTGTGTCTGTACCCTGGTCAGAGGCAGTGGTTGCTTGGTCTGTGATCTGTGAAGTCTGGCAATAGGACATCTGGATCCAGGGAACAGACAGCGCTCTGTGTCACAGCCGTGGGGTAAGCCTCACAAATTGTTGGGTTTTTTTTCCTGGACATTTCCATTGTTCTCCACCTGCAAGTCTTGCTCAGTTGGCTTTTGCCAGCTCCCTGCATGGACCCTGGATTTCATGACCTCCCAGCTCAGTTGGACCATGCTGCACCTTCCCAGGCTGCTTCTTAGCACTGGCTGCTCCAGTCACTGCAGAAGTGCAACACCATCCCATGGGCACGTAGCCTGTGCTCAGCATCGGAGGCTGTAGGCAGACTCCCTCCCCACTGCTGCTGAGTGCCACTGCCCTCCCAGGCACGTCATCCCACCTGTGAGTGCTGACGCCCATCGCAGGACCCCAGGCATACCATGTTCTTACATGCTCAGAGATAGATGTTGAAAGGTGTGTTTTAGAGTTACTAGCCATTGTTGTCTGAAGCATCTGCTCTGCTGTGTGCTTTCTTGCTGTCTCTTATTCCCCCAAACAAGGAAGAAGCCAAGGTTTCGTGAGCCAAGTCTAATCTCGTTTCCATGATGCTTTTAACTCCTGTATTACTAGTTCAAAGCATGTGTCCAAATTTAGAAGCAAGACTAATACAACCTCAGGCTTAGCTCTCATCAGATCTCACCAATTAAGCATGTTCAGGCCTGGTCAGTGCTGGATGGAAAGTTGTCAAAAAATCATCTGTCTTAGCTAGGAGTGGTCTCAGAGACTGCAGGTGATGCACTTCTCTCTGTAATCATCTACTGTCACAGCCACGCGTAGCTTGGCAGTTCTGAACGTCTGGAGCAGAGTTTGGTTTAATTGCATGCATAGCACTTCACACTCGTGAAGCAGAGGGGGAAAACCAGCCCAATTTTGAAGACTAGCACAGGCTACTTGGCATTTAAATCCCCAAATTCCTATCTGGAGGACAGAGAAGGAATTTGAAGCTGCAGAACTTATGTGCCGGCTGTCTGCACAGCGCCACCTCCTAGTGCCATCCCTTGAATACATAATGAAAATGCTGTTGGCTCAGCCTGGGCTGGTGCAGATGCTCATTTTTCATCAGTAAAAAAATGAAAAATTTTTTGCTAGAGGATGTTAATTGATGCATCAAGCTCCAAAAAGAACAATTCTTTTCTTTCCTGTATTCTTTGCCCTGTTTATCCATCTGATCCCTACACTTATCTGGCCATGCTGCAACTACACACTTCTCACATCTGAGTGAGGATTAGCCTCAGTTTAAATGGCTAGCATGAGACTCACAAACGACCTGTGTAAGACTTCAGTATGAACCAGATCTATCAATTCATAGCTGACAGCCAAGTTTAGCCCTAAAGAAGGTTTTGCAAACAGCTTAGGGATGGTCATTACAACACAAGTGGTTAATAAACCACTTCATGTAGAAGACATCATTTTGCCAATGAGAAATACTGTACACCTGGAGAAAGGTTAGCACCTACGCATGCAAAACTTTGGAGCAGGATTTCTGCCACAAAGTTTTCACAGCTCCATATCTCCCTATCTGTGTTGCAAACACAAAGCTCAGCCCATCAGGTGGCAGAAATACCCAGAAGCTTCATCATCTTTGCCACAGAATCCATGTCTGGTCGAAAGCATGCCAGGATCAACATCCTGAAGTCAGGAAATGCTTCTGATTTCACCTGAATTGTACCAAAATCAAAATGAGAGAGAAGGTAAAGGGGCAATGTACAGATCTAAACCAAAGGCAGATTCCTGTCTACAACATGATACTATTTTTAAACTTTTTGTTGAGAAACATTGTCCCATTCATCACACCTTTTGAGGCTGTCAACCGGTTTGGCTTTTCAGTAGTAAGTAAACAGCAAAAGTAGGTTTTTTAAAAGTACAAAGTGAAAATCGAGGGTTTTTTTTCCAACAGTCGAATTCTTTCTATATAATGTTATTGGGTTTAGTGTTCACCTTGCAGCTAATTGCTAATTCTAGGTAGGCAGAAACCATCAATGTGTTTTAATTTGAACATATAAAAGCTCTCTCTTCTTTGTTAGTTATGTACATAAGGAGCACAGCTTTGCTTCTGTTTTCCATAATTTACTGTGACTTCTAGGATATCTGATTAAAGAAGACGGTGTGCTAGCAATGGATTGTAATGACAAACCTACCTGCTATGCAGTAGTCTAATATTAATCCATTATTTTAATTTCTACTTCTTCCCAGTAAGAAAGTACTCACCCAAAACCTCAGTGCCTTTGCAACAACCTTTCTCAGGGAGCTCTGAGGGCAAAGGGCTGTTTACATGTCTAATGTGAGTGCTTCGACAGCCTTGGTGAGAGAGCAAGGAGAGGAAGAAGGTGGTCTTAGTGGTATTGGGAGTTTGACGCTGCAGCTGTAAACTAGCTTTGCTATTTCCTGGGCGTACCAGGATCTCAGCAATAACCCCACACAAAGCACGTGTGGAAACATCTTGACTGCCGCAGGGGAAGGAAATCTTGGGGCCAGGTACCATCCACCTTCAGTCTTTCCAAACAGGGATGTCATCATGTTTCTGATGATAAGGTATCAAACCATCAGCCTTAAAGAGGGTTAGGCTTGTGGGTAACTTTTCTGGTGTGGATTCCTCCTTCTCCTCTGCTCTGGCCATGTGTCCTTCAGTAGAAACAGCTTAATTTGACAAGCCTAGCGGTGAATCCTTGCTACAAATCCTTGCTGGGCTGGGGAAGCAGCAGCCCATCACTGTGGGATGCCACTGGCACGGTGGGATGTCACCGGCACTGTGGGATGCCCCAGCACCTTTCCAACCCACAGGAGGGAGATGCATGTGCGGGAGGGTTCCCACACCCTGGTCCCCTCTCCATCCCCTCGCCCCTCAGGTGGACTTCCCCGGCCTCTCAGCCCGCTGCACATGCTGTCTCCTTTTGTAGACCTGTCAGTCAGGATAACGTCCTTGACCAGGCAAATCACAGCCACTTTTCAGCTGGAAACAATGGCCGAGCCACAACACGGCATTGTGCTCAAAGCGGATTACACAAGCAGTGCTGTCTGCCTGGCATGATATTATTATATCAATAAGACTTTTCTTTCTCCCGGAAAACGTAAGCTCTGTCATCTTTTAACAAAGAAACCCAATGCCAACCTGCTGCCAGCCGGCACTTTTAGCAAAACACTGCTGCTCTTCTTGGAAAGCGCTAACAGCTATGGCTTGTTTGTGACAAAAGCGTCAGGGGCTCCAGCGGGGAGAGAGGAGAGAACTTCATCAGTGGTCAGGATTCCTCTTTCCAAATCCGGTGGTGAGCAAACCAAAAATAAAAGGGTTCATGTGAGCAGAACCCTGCCCTAAGGCAAAGCTCCAGCGTGTCGGCGGAAAGCCTCCAGCCAGCGGGTGTGTGCAGTGGAGATGGCCCGGGGACAGTGGGGTTTGTCCCTGCGGCATCAGTGAGGGCTGCGTCTGGCACTTATGGTGAGGCAGGAGGAGGAGGCCAGTCGTTGTATGTAGCAGCAGAAAAATAGCACTTGCCAAGATATATCTGTTGCTGTTTCAAGGCTGCATTTTTTGCCACTCCCAAATGCTGTGGAGAGCTTAGCTGCTGGCTGACAGGGGGTCAGCGACAGCTGAAACATCCTCCCAGGTCATCTTATGCCTCTGAGTCCTTGGGTTTCTTACACTCAACAACTTCTAGATGCATTTTCCCCCCTGAAGCAATGTTGCACTGCCATTGCCTTGCACCCTCTGTTATCTCTGGCTCAGTCTGCACTATTTATTTCTCATGACATAATTCCAATCAAGTTTCAGAGCGCTTGCTTCCTGTAAAGCGGCATGAAAAGGCTGTCGCCGCTGTGCCTACTGATTGTGGATTAAAACAAACATGATTCCATCTGGCTACATCAATCTGTCATGTTCGCCCATCTGTGGTTTTGCCTGCCAGTTAAATTCATTTATCGTTAGAATAAATCCCCTTCAAAAAAGGGGAAAGGGAAAGTGAGGCCATTTGTTGGGTTGAGTGTAGTTTAATTTGAGATGACTGCCTGAATGTACCCAAGGAAATTTGTGAGCAGTGTTCCCAGCCCTTGCCTGTCTTCACAGATATTGGATGTATCTGCTTGCACAGGAGAGCTGGAAGAGAACCTAGATATGTGCCCAGGTATTGCAGGAAGATTGTCTGAGGGACAGTCTGGTCATATTTGTCTTTGTGCCTGTCAAAAGAAGCCCTATTGAAATCAGTGCAGGGCATTGTTATAAATCTAGCATATGCCTCATCACGAGGCAGTGTGTTCAAAAATGCTGTCACCACCCTAGGTCCCATTTTCAAAGGTGACCCAGTAGAAGAGGCCAAGATTCACTGTGCCTATAAGCATCTGTAAATACATATGTTCACCCTATAGAATCCATGCGCTTTGCCGTAGATTTTTTCCCTCCTCCTCTATTGTTCATCTATGGGTTGCATTGCGATAGAATAATCCTCTTCCCAGTTTGAAATGATCTGATCCTAAATCTTGCAGTTCTTGATGAAGCATCTCCTTCATCAACCTCAGTATCCTCTGCACTTCCCCTTGTAGAGGGTGAGGCCACTGACATTTCCGGATTTGGCGCTCAGTTGCCACCTTCTGTGCGGTACCTACTCTCCCCGGGTCAGGGCTTGTGAAGCTGCTCACACACCTTCCCTTGCACATAGGAAGGGGCTTGGAGTCTTCACACAAGCTGGAAGTCCTGGTTGCCTTGAGATGAAGCATGTGCACGATACAGCCGAGCACCAGTACTCCTGTGAGTCCCCGTCCTGCAGCGGTGCTTGTAGCATCACCAGGCACCCACCACCTTCCAGACATGAAGAGGTGACCCAGAACTGGGCCGGAGATGCTGGGTGTACGCTGGAATAAACCGCTGAGGCTCTGAACATGAATAAGCCAGGCAGCTGTAGTTCATTACCACCTTAGTCATTACTTTGCAAATATTTGGACTTGTGCCAGAATTCATCAACATATTTCTGGATTCCAGGAGTGTCAAGAATTCATAGCAGCTGTTCATTAGTCACTACTCACCACTCAACTTGCTCATGCTAGGAAACATCAGTGTTTGCACAGGGAATCAGAAACCACACTGTCTCACCTGCCAAGCACCCCAGTCACAAAGGCTCAGTAGTGGAATATGGAAGCCAGAGTTTTGTAAGACACCCACAGTTGGAAAATTATTTGCCAAAATAGTCAGCTGATGTTTAAAAACAAAACCAACAAATGCTTCAGACTCATTTCCCAAAAATACATGCGCTCTGCTGCGTGACTGCCCTGCCTGGCTCTGAGCAGGGGATATGCCGAGGGCTGGTGCTAGGCTCCTGCCTGTCACTTATTTGCTGCTCAAAGCCTGTTTGAGCGGCTCCATGGCATTTCAGGGATACTTCAGGGCCTAAAGTCCACATTGAACAAGGCTCTGGAGCAGAGCCCCAGAATCAGCTCCTGTGTTGTTGCCTTGCTGCCTCAAGCTGTTTCCTGGGATGATCAGACTGCCTCACCCAGGTTCACTTGTCCCTGCTCGAAGATGCGGCTCATACGCTGAGGTGGCTCTGAGCAGGAGCCAGCTGCTTCTCAGCGAGGACAACCATTTGATCAGACCAGCCTCAAAGCTTCACATTATGCAGTGATGGAGCCAGCACTCTTCAAAAGGAGAAGGGAGAAGAGGTGAAACAACATGATCAAAACAGGGTTCTTGGTCCACTGCAGAAGTATGTTTACTTGTTTTGATTCAAAACAAGTAAATGGACATCTCCCAGCGACTCTGCTGTGTGCAGTTTAGCCAAAGCTGCTGCCTGCTCGGAGTCACCGCAGCTTGGTAACATCAGCTAGGACACAGCCTCTCCTGTCGGCCGCTCCTGGGTGGGTTCCCTCCTCAAAGACACCCCTTTGCTGGCTTAACTTAGTGCCAGCATCTATTTTCTCCTGTTTCACATGCTCCTTCAAGTGTTAGGACCTGGCTTATTGCTGGGCACTGCCCAGGGGAATAAACTTCGGCAAGTAGACATGTGGCCCAGCTCAGCCTCCTTACCTTTGCTCTGGGCATCCTTGTGCCAGCGGGATGGCGCCGTCTGGCCTGGGCCTCCCGAGGATGTACAAGAGGGAGGGTGACTTCTACAAGTTCTCTTTATGTAAGAAGAGCCTGCTCCAATGGGCAGCATTACCTGGTTCTGGTATTTTGGGTTGGAAGTTTGTAGATGTTGGTCATTCACAAGAGATGGGTTTGGCTCTGGGCAGAATGACCCCAGAATCTAGAAGTCTTTTCCGTAAGCTCACTCATGCTAATCTTTGCTAAAAATTATCAAGTGGGAAATTAGTGAGGAGAAACTAAATGGTAACTGTGCAGTCCACTGTACTAAACATTTGTGCAGATGAAAGGAAATTGCCTCTATTACAGGGAGATAAAGAAGATACAAACATAGAATTTAACTAAATGGTTGATTTTCTCCAGTCAGTCAAAAGGAAAGCTTTAATTTCCCTAGAAAGGACAAAAGAAAGGAAAAAAGCACAGCCCAAGGGAAGGGAGGAAAGAAAGACATTAAAAAACATAAGACAGTATTTCCCATTATGAAAGGGGCTTTTTGGAGACATAATGATCAGAACCACATTATTACAAGATTTCTTGTGATTTATGACAAATCTTAGAGCTGACAGAAAATACTTGACATAATTCAGTTAATATTACAAAAAGTCTTTGGAACAAGCTAGCACAAGCTTTAAACTTTCAACTGAAGATGAATTAAAATTCTTACACCAAGAGCCCATAAAGACAGCGCATGTCCCAGCAACATCATGAATGTTACGGTTGTTACGTAGACACAAGCCGGTCGCTGGGTTTTGGGGATTGTGTTTCAGTCTTCTTTTTTAGAATAATCTTGAATATTAACTAGGGAACAGAAACCCAAACTGTGTTTCATATCCATTCTTGCTTTCAAAAGTACAAGCAATCGTTGCTGCTCACTGAACACTAAAATCTGCTGTTAGGCAGTTCAGCATCAATCCCGATGGACATTGCTTTCCACAAAATACAGAGCTTCTGTGCATACGAGGCCACAGACAAACCCACATAATTAGTCACTGAAAAAAAACATTGTCCCAAGACAGAAAATATAAATCCCGGCTCTGAAGATGAAGACTGGGGACTAACCCTGCACAACTGCAATCTAATGAGTCACTGTTGACTTTTCTCCAGGCTCTGTTTTGAACCTGTGCTCTTGGTTCTGCCTCTGCCTTCTTTTGCAGGCTGGGATAATTTGATTACTTTCATTGTGTCTGCATTCCTGCTGAAAAAATGTCTAAAAAATCGTGCGTTCCACATCTCCTTGCTTTTCAAAGAATGGTGGTGTATTGCTGCAGTGATGGGAACATGCTGTACGTTAAATAAAGCAGGAAATCAAAATATGTATTACTTTTTTTTTTTAACCATTTAGAACATAATTTTTAGTGAAATGGCTTAAAATACATAGTTTCTGACAAGTATAAAACTTTTTTTTTATTTAAGCCCTTACAGAAAACAACTTTCATTTTTGCTTCTCCCTTTTCTCTGGACTTTCTACACGGGAAAGTGGAAATAAAGAGTACAAGGTAAGGGACATACTTCTGTTGAGATGAGCAAACATGAAGGCAATATTGCTTTATACATTAGAGGATGAGAGAAGAAAGAAAAATTACCCCTTTAATTTGTTTTAAACCATATCACACCCCAAAACTTGTTCTGCTTCCATCCAATCTGGAAAAGGAATTCACAGCTTGGAATGTGTTTAGACATTAGAAATTATTTCTTATTAAAATCAGAGGCTTTTCATACACATCAACATGTTTCTATCAAACAGAAAATCCTTTTTCATCTGACCTCATTAGACATTAGTGCTGACATGGCCGTCCACTGCTAGATACATGTATTGAGCTGGTGGGTTCATGCTTTTCCATTCTCCCTTTCATCTCCTTCTTCTCTCCTTTGTTCTTTGGCAGGTTTCTGAACAGCAGCTTGTTTTTCTTGGCTGCCTCTCAGGAACGTCAGTCGACATTGGATCACTGGATCTCATCTTCTTTGATTTCAAACCTATTTTAAACCCATTAAAAACCTGAGCCATTTGTCCTGTGGTGTTCCCATTCCTGCCTGGTTTCCAGAAGCTCAGACATACTTAGGCAAGGGCAGTAAGGTGACAAAATACCTCCCAGTTTGTGGTCTGAGGCTTGTCCTGGCTGTCCCTTCCTTTGCAGGGTGCGGTGCTTTGAGTGCTGCAGTTACACAAGGCTGCTGGAGCCCATGGCCAGACCCCCGCATGAAAAAAGGACCTGGGGGCACCCCGTATCCCTGCTAGGGCTGTTAGAAAGTCCTTCCCCAAAGCAGCAGGTTTCTGGGGGGCATGGGCGGTGGGTGGGGTTCAGAGCTGTTGTTTCAGTCTGTAGACTGCTGTAGACATTTCTGTGCCAGGTACCCATAGGAGGGTTAGGATATCACTGGTCTGCAGGAACTCATTCCCACCACCCAGCTCTGCAGTGATCAATGCGGGACATGGGGAGAATTTTGTTACTCCCTTGCACTTGAGAAATCCTCCCTTTGCTGATAGCGAGGTAAAGCCCTGAGCTCCAGCCTGGCTGCGAGATGGTTTCCCTGATGAACTTCTGACAGCTTGCATCCACAGCTCTGCCCAAGCTTCACAGCCACTCCAGCTGTTAGAAATGTCTAAATTTATCCTTCATGAAATGTGAATAAATGGTTTCTTATCGGCTTATATCTCTCCAGATGTTTGGGGATCTCATCTGTCAGGAATGTATTTAGAAATTTGTCCAATGCCAAAATTGCAAAGCTCTAAAAAATATTCCCAGCCTTACTAATTCCTGGATCATTCTGAATTTTCCTCCCCAGCATTGCTTATCTCTCTTCATGCTTTTCCACTACTTTCTGTTTTTAAACCGAGGAAGAACATTTTCTCAGTCATAATTTAGTCATTCAGTGTCCCGTCCCTGAGAATGGCCAAGACCTGGTGGAGAGCCAAGACCAGAATAGAAAACTATGAAATGATTTGACCATAGTTAGAGATATTCCCCGGAGTTTAGTGTCTGCTCTGTGTCTTTCAAAAGTTTTTAATCCTAACTGTTGCTACAGACTGTTCATTCATATGCAACTATGTATGTTATTATTTGCTTCCCTTAAAAATCTTCACTCTGCATGTCAGCACATTGTTTTATAGTCTGTAAAGGTAAAGAAACTGGAAGTGGAAAAAGGAGTCTGTCATCTGCCTCACTCTCTCAGTGCTGTGATATTCCTATATTATTCATCATTATGTTTTTTATTGGAGCTGGAAAGCCCCTGTACTACTTTAATTTCTACTTTCATTTCATTTTTCCTAGCATTCAGTTCTGATTTTCTTTTGTTGAGCTGCTCTGCGCACTGCACTGCCTCGAACAACCATACCATGACGCGTACACCATCAGTACCCCGTCAGTAATTCCCGGCAGTTGTTGGTCAGCTGGCTCAGACGTAGTTCTCTGGCCGCCTAGCAGAGGTCTCTCCTCCTCCTTTCATTCCTCCTGCTCTACTACAGATTCCATTCAGTGTGTCAGCATCTTCCCAACAGTGGGGTTCCCAAGGTAGTGAACAGTCCTCTAGGTCCTGTCTAAGGAGTTTTTCTATTACAAAAAAGGTCTTAGGGCATAAGGAACATGAATTCATTGCCTGGGTTGTTGGTGAGCAGTGAGCCCAATTCTCTTGGCATCATAAAACTCAAGCTAAAGGACTAGGATTGAAAGGCTTAGCTGGGTCCATAAATAGACAGAGGTGGTGTTGGAAATTTGAGTGTCCTGTCATCTGCTTTTTAGGCATCTTGCCACCTTCTTGTCCATATTGCCCTGAGCTGTCTGTGCTCCCTGTAAGGAGATGGAGAGGGCTAAGTGTCCAGGAATGGGACTACAGGGGTCAGGGCATTGGAGATCCAAGATCCAGCAGGTAATTCACTGTGCTAGACGGATCAGTAAAACAAAGCAGCAACTACCCTACGCACGTCCAAGGGGTTTTCTTTGGACTGTAATGTCCCTACCATGCATGTGGCTTACAGCTGTCCAAAGGACCAGTTGTTCGTGTGATGCCACATGTGCCGCTGCGCGCTGGAGTGCTGCTGATTCACCTGGAGCAGAGCCTCCAGTTTAGTAGCCTTTGAAGGAAATCTCATTCTTATGTGTCAGAACCACTTTGCAACTCCAGTCAGTGAGCAGTAAATGGAAATTACCAAGGAATTTGTTTACAAACTGCAGTAGGACTCCTACAGTGCCAGGACTATTCCCGTGTTTGTCTTTCAGAGATGTTTCAGGCATAACGGTGGAAATATGCCATGGCATCGGTGGACTTTTGAGATGTTAAGCACAAGTTACTGTGCCACTGCAGTACTGTGCTTGTCCTGTGAAGGAGGGGTTTCGAGGCTATCAATGGACACTTTCTAAGACATCTAGACTCATTTTATAAAGACTGAAAGCACAAAGAGTGACTGTCTCACATTTTTAGTTCCGCAGGTCACTTGGGTTTTGGACTCGTGCTTTATAGCACAAAGTAAGGAATGTTCTGACCCAGAAGATTACAGACTCTCATGCTTGAGCATTTCCTTTATTATTTGTCTAATATTTTTAGGGGTAATTTCTTATACTACTTATACTTGGTAAAAAAGATACCAACAGAAGGGGAATGAGGGAAGAGAAAGAGATGGGGATGCAGAGGGTGGTATAAATGACAGATCAGGGATGAGAAGACAGATATCAGATGTAGGCTACAGGGGTAGGATTGGTTTTGTGGACAGAAGGGAATTAAAAACTGTGATGGCAGGAAGTAAAGGATGGATCTAGGCTGCAACATGGAAAAGCAGAGAAAGTTTGAGACTCAAATAAGACTGTTTGTAAGGAAGAAAACAAGAAGAGAAGATCAAGAAAAGACACAATAGAAATGAAAGCTCATTTATTTTTATTTTCCAGCCCAAACAGACCATTTTTTTTTTTCTCCTTAAAGTATATGGTATTTGTTTCAGCTGATCAATCCAGGCCAAAGAGAAAAAAAATCCCTGTCAAAGCTTTCATTCATTGAAAGCTGCAGTTCGGTGTGACTGAAAATATTTGTGGATTAAGCACATAGATTTGGTGATAACAAGAAATAATGATTTGGAAATGCTGGAATAAAGCTTTTCATTATATCCACAGCAACTTTTATTACTCATTTGTGATAAAGGCAAAAGTTGATATTCAAGCAGTAATAGTATCAACACTGACTGCTACTGGTGTCATCCCAGTTGAGATAGCAGTACACCCAGGATGCATCCTTCAGGATGCAGGAGACCTTGTTTCAAGCCCTTTCTTCTCCTGCGGGCATTTGCACCTGTATCTCCTACCACACTGCTCTGGGTTTTGGTGGGTGTTCTGTGGTGTGCAGCTTTTGCTTGCTTCTGCTGACACCGTGCCTTTTTGCATACACATTTACTTTGCATTTAGATATTTATCGTTGTAGAGCTGGGCCGGTCTTCCTAGCTTGGTGCCCAGAGCATCAGGTGACAAAGCCGTCTTCTCATGCACAGTCACTCTGCTGCAGCAGGCTGTGAAATTTGTTAAGGAAATCTAAATGAGCTACAAAAAAAATGAGACAATTCATCCTACCATAGCTGGTTGGTTAGGAAGCTTTCCTAAGAGGCAGGTTTAATTCTGCCCACGACTCAAATCACCACTTTACCATTCATGGGTGAGAGCATCTTTCACTTCTCCACTTGCTTTGGGAATTTGGCGTTTCAATATGCTGAAAATGGCAAATAGTAAAGCTTCCAGGAACCAGAGCCAGTAACAACATCTAAGGTTATGAAGAAAAGTCCTCCAAAAATCAATTACATTCAAATTTTCATTTCAGGAATAAGAAAATGGTATGATTAGAATTAGAAAATGATACTCCCATGGCCTCGAAGTGTTACAGAAGCACCGTGTCCCCCAATGATTTCAGGGGACCACTGTTGAGACAGCATGGAAATCCGTGAGGATGGTAGTGTAACTTCTGCCAAGGGCCTTCAGCAGTCTCAGTAAATGAATGAGCTGAATCTCCCCAGCCTAAGCATCGAAAGCAATCATACCTTAAAGGGCAGCTGTGCCAGCTGACCCCAAGCAGTGATCCCACCTAAGGCTTAACAGCAAACCTGGCAGGGAACCAAGTCAAGAACAACAGCAAAAAGAGAGCAAACTCCCCCATTGTTGGTGTGTCCCAGTCTAAGCATACATAGCTACTCAAACTCCTCCTTCAACAATAGTGTAAAAATGTCCCAATCCACGCTGAATGAACATACCCTTGTGAGCAGGAGGGTCAGGGCTGTTCATAGAAGGTGTACTCCTGTGAATGTACACCTCATGGCCAGTGTGTCCTCTGGTAACGATCTGTCATTTTACTGCCATGTGCTGCAAAATGTGTCCAGATCCCCATGTTCCTGGATGTTGTGGAGTCAGAGGCACACACACCAGGGCCTGGAAATCTGAGCTACTTTGAGGAGGATGGAGATCCCCCAGAGGACTCTTTCAGAGGAGATCAGGCTTCTTTCTGGCCAGGCTGATATTTCATGTCTTCACTGCTGCCTGCAGCATGGTTTAGAGGTACCAAAACTAGCTGTAAGCAAGAGCTTAATACGGGCTAATTGAGCTTAATTGCTCAATTTTCAACCAGAGCAAAAGTCAGGAGGCCCCTGTCATCTTTAACATATTCTGGAATAAAGCAGCTGGGAATAGTGTTACATAGACTGGTTCTCTGGCTCTCTTCCCACTCTCTACGTGTCCTACATCCACGGACACACTGAACAACCAGAGCTGTCATATTTCACTACCTATAAAAAATGATGTTTAAAAGCTCCCTAGTGATCCAAGCTTGAAAGCAGCCAAAGGGTGACTAGACTAAATGCAGACTCACATGCACGAGCTGCGTGAATCCATAGCTCTGCTACTTCACGCTGCCACAACAGTACAGACAGCACGTTCCGCATTTATGGAACTCTTGTTTAAAGAGCTAAGTGATCTTCCATTTCCACTTACAAGAAGCTAATTCATTTAACTGTGTGATATACAACAGATAATTTGCTAGATGGGTGTTAGATGTACAGAAGAAATTCCCTTTTTAAGGTGCATTTTCCAATATAAATTAAGCCATCACTCGGTGACTCACATCCAGTACCCTGCAGCATGAAGTCCAACTGTAATGAGTGCACCTAGAGTAGCACAAGCGCTTTCTGGCACCAAGTGTTTCTACTGCATCCCAATGCAATGAGTCTCACCGTACACATTTTCCTGCACATCAGTCTCACATGGGTCAAGGAATTGTAAACATGAAATGCTTTGTCCTCTGCCTGTCAAAAGGGAGGAGATTATTGTCAGAGACCAGAAATAGCCATGATGTCATCCTGTGTGTACATCCAGCAGAAAGCAAAACAATGTCTAGAATTGGTGGAAGGGCTGCCAAGACCCCACAGCAAAAGCAACATCGGAGCTGAGATTCTGATACTAAGGAAGGGGGCATGGGGATAGACAGACTTCTCTAACATGCTGGAGCTCCAGATATTAAAGACAACCTTGTGGTTTGGTCAAGAGTGTCATCTCTTGCATCATGTTTTGGCATTTACCTGCACAAATGTTAGTAATTTTGAATAGGGAGAAATAGAAGTGTAGCCAAATTCAGTCCCCGTCTGTGCCAGAAGAGCTCTAGCTCGCGGATGCACAGCATGACCTACCTGAGCTCAAAAGGGGGCATGGCCAGCACACCAGGATTTCTCTGTACCTGTGTGCCTGCATGGGTATCCTCCTCCGTGCCCGAGAGGTTCCAGCACATCTCCAGGCTGCATTTTTCTGGTTCCCAGTATGCCCACCCTGCCTTGCAAATCCATAAATGCTGGCAGTAAAAGCGGCATGGTGGACCCTGAGCTAACTGAACAAAAGGTGGCGTTGACCCAGCAGGACAAATCACGCCTTTTTGTGTCATACTGTTTTCCTGAGCCCACCTTCAGATTCAGTGTCTGGTGCTCCACCATATCCATGCCACCACATTCCCTTTCTTTTAGCCACACTGTGTGACACTTCCATTCACAAGAAGTCAACAGGACCAAGCTACACAACACTGAATTAGGACTTTGTGTGTCTGGGGATAACGCAGGGATTTTTCTCGAGTCTCGTGGAAAGGAGTGGCATCAGTAGGAAGCCCTCTAGCAATGGGTTCTTCTTGATGTCTAGCTGCAGATACTTTGCTGTCCAAAAAAAGGAGGGGAAACAGACCTTCTGCAACACCCTTCTCTGTCAGGAGAGCTTTCCCACCAGCCCGGGACAGACATCATTTCTGTCATGCATTCATGGAGTCTCTGCAACACAGAGGGGAGGGAGAGGCCTGTCTGGCCATGCTGTCACCCTCAGGAATGGTGCTCCTTCCGCCTTTGCTGCTGGTTCACCAGCACAAACTCCCCATCGCTTCTGGGGCGGGCTTTGCCCACCTTCAGAGGCTGCACAGGGTGCCCTGCAGTGGCTCTGCTGAGCCCGTAGGACAGGAGCCCTTGCATTGATTTCCAAAGGGACTGAGGCTCAACAGGGGACCGGCACTCATGGTACCTCTTAGAGCCAGGGAGGTACCATTCCAACTATTCCAACTGCTCATTCAGTCAAAGAGCAATCATTTAGTCGGTGTTTTTCCACACGTAGTCTGGCAGTCATTTCTGTTTCCTTTCAATGGAGTCCAATGAGATCACAAAACAATAACCTGCTTTCTCTAAATGCTGCCTTTATTGCTATGTTTGATTTTTTATTTAAATTGACCTGCAATGCCTGAAGGGATTGGTTTACAGCCACCTAACCCTCCCTGTTTGCCATGAAACCACTGCCAAATGTGTCCTTCAGCATTTCTAAACTCAGTTTGTCAGATTTTCATTGCTCATCCTGTTGATCAGGGGGACGGAGGTAGATTTTTCCAGTCTTTCTTTCTACTAATACCATCTTTCCTCCGCATGGGTAGTGATTGTAACTGGAGGCTATTAAACCCCATTTAAAAAAACCCAAAGGGGGTGGCATGTCCCTGCCAACATCTGTATCCCTGTACACCCAAGGTCGTGCAAATGGCTCCTGCTGGCAGATGCCCTGGTTGAGAGGCAGGAGCAAACGCAGCTGCCTTTCCTTCCTTTCCTACTGGAGAAGGCACAGAGGGAAGCATGGCACAGTGGGTTTTGTCTCCACACATGTATTAATGCCAGCTGGCAGAGGACACCCTTCTCATTGCCCTGAACCCCAGCTTTGGAGTAGGCTCACCTTACATCAGTGGTGAGGCAGAGCAGTGCTGAGAGTCATTCCCATGTCCATGGGACATGAGGTGAGTCCCCCTCTCAGTTCCATAAGAGGAACTGAGAAACAGGCTGCAGTGCAGCATGACCAGACACTGCATTTGTCAGAAACAAAAGATGTGCTGACCCTGCTGCCCTTGGTGGCTTTCCAGCTCAAGGCAGCATCCAGGCCAGCTCCCCACATGACTTGGATGGCAGTGGAAAGGCAACAGAAGCCAACCCCACCTAACTCCTCTCCATCTGTCCCCAGGCCACTCCCAAATCCCACTGCTGTGGTCACTGCTGGCTGTTGCGCTGCCCTCCAGCAACCCGATCCCAGTTTTCAGACCAAGCACCAGGGCTAAAACAAGAGCTAGCGGGGACCAGTGAGGGCTGTGCCTCGTCCCACTGCCAGCCCCAACGCTGCTGGCCATAGACAGCTGCCTCACCGCCCCAGCCGTCTCTCACTGCCCCAGCTGCTCTCCCTGGCTGCCAGGAGCATTTCAGAGGCTCCCTGCCAACTGGATGCTGAAGTTGGCAGAGGTGGCATTCGGGAAGCAGTCGGCAGGTTAATCCTTCTAATAATTTGCAGCACACAGGATGGAGCGGAGAACTGACGTTGGTACTGTGGGTTTCTATGGCATTTAAATTTCATCATTGTCCTGATATCTGCATATCAATTACCCAGGAAAAGAGGGAAGGAGGAGGGGCAGAGGTTATGTAGGCGCTAAGGAAACAGTGGCGCCAATAATCAGGCAAGTGCAGGTCCTATTGCAAAAACTTACGCTGACTGCCTACCAACACTTTTCTTTCTTTAGCAAGTCCTCCCCATCTCTTTCTCTGCTTTGCTTTTTTCTCTCCTGAATCCCCTGGAAATGGAACATGGACAGATTAGCTGGTTCTCCTTCATTCCTGCTTGTCCAAAATGGATGGTAAGAAGAGAGGAGAGAGAGAGAGAGAGAGAGAGAGAGAGAGAGAGAGAGAGAGAGAGAGAGAGAGAGAGAGGAAAAAATCCCCACCAGAATACCTGGAACTATGGCTTGTGGATAAAAAACAGCTGCACTCCCCATAAAAGTGCTCTCATTTTTGTATGCACACTGGTCCAGCATGCAAAATACTTGGCTCCAAAGAAGTTGGCCACTGGCTACCAGGAGAAGTAAGGGCACTTTGGTTCCCTCATTTTCCCCAGTTGTCTGTAGGGTGATGCCTTATATCAGAACTTGGCTTTAACAGGAACTTAAACAAGGAAATACGAAGCTTTCTTTAATCAGTAATTATTGCTCTGGATTATCCTTTGGTTTGTTTTCATACAGAAAACTTAGTAATCAAGCTGTTTCAAAATACGATGAGTCAGTGAAATGTTTTCGTTGCTTATTTGATGACAGTTGGAAGAATTTCAGTGATTTGCAAAAAAAATGGAAAAGTACAAGACTTAACAGGGGGGTTTAATAGAAAGGATTAAAGATGTAGTACCAAAACAGACAAGAGGGAGGTGGCTTCAGACCCCATCCAAAATCCACTGACCAGACGTCAACTTCCATTGACTTCAGCGGACTTTGAATCAAGACTGTGTTTTTTCTTGAGACAAACAAATTTCTATTCCTTTCAACAAAGCTTTTAACACGTTTAAATGTGTATGTGGTACATTAACCTCTGTTCATGGCTGGGGGAGTGGATAATCTCTTGAAAACAGCAACAGCCACCAGATCTGGATGAGCCAAATTTTCTCTGGCGTCAAAAGGATTGTTTTTATCTACGAGGATCCAATAGATCCCTCGTAGAGACAGTGGCATCACCATCTCCGTGTGATAGAGCAAATGGCCATATCACTTGATATGTTATGTTGGTCATCCAAAATGTTGGGAAAAGGCAAAACAGGTGAGTGAAAACGATACGGAGCAAGGCGTAGCTGCCATGGGGAAGGACTCTGCACAGGAGTGTGGTGGCTCTTCTTGCACAACACAACACACTTTGCACCAGTGTGAGGGGGGAATCCTCTCGCCCCCATCTCTCACCAGAAGCCTACCGCTTCCAGTCCTGCCCAGAAGACACCTGAAAGGGCCCCTCAATGAAAAACAGCTAACATCTCTAGAGTAAAGCACATAGGTAATTGTTCAGCTGGAATTGCTGCCCTGCAGTGATGCTCCTCGGTGGAGAGGACTCCAATCTGGCCTCTCACCTCCCCACTGAAGGGCAATGCTCTGTTTGGGTATCTGCTCCGCTCCCTGCACAGAACCGAGCAGGCCATGCCCAGTCCATGGAGGAGCACTGAGTGGACAGGCAGGAATGAGATGACACGTGTGACACCACGTCGGGCGTGTCTGAAGGACTGCGTCAGCCTCAAGGGCCTCCTGTTAAACTGTAACAGGAGTTCTGCATACTTACACGGATACCAATAGAGAAAATGGTGATCTTTGAACAAGCCTCTAGTTAAAAAGTAAATCTGATTGTTTGAATTTTTGAGATTTTTATGAGAGAAGTCTAAGTCAGATAGCTCTGACTGGGCAGTAGGTGAGGTATTCCCCCCATGGTTTGCTTCTAAATTTAGCATCACACACTGACTTGAAAATGTCAATCCTGGCTCATCCCTACCCTTGGCAGGGGGCTTGAGATTCCCAGAGAATCCTCTCTTGTCACACAAATCAGGTGCCAGGATTTCACCCTGACAGAAAAGGCCAAAGGGCTTCTGCTACCTGTCCCCAGGGACAGCATCGCAGTCCTGGAGTCCTTTGCCAAAGCTGCCAGCTCTCTGCTCTTTCCTCCAGGCTACTTCCTCAGGGTCTCTGAGGAGGCAGAGGCCATCCTCCGTGCCTGCCACCCCTGCTTATTTCTCTGTAGCTTACTGGGACACATATTTTCAGGGAAGAGCATCACTCATTAAAGACTTCTTGAGTGCAATTGAGAAAAGCAAGCACCAGACTAAGACAGATGATCTTCACATTTCTGGGCCTGTCCATCTACGTGGCTCCCTACAAGCACATTGCAGGAATGACAGCTGGAAACATCTCTTCCACTATGAACTCAAAAACCCATGATCCTGAAGAAAGCTTGTGGAGAGGTGAACACGCTCCTCCTCGTAACTATGTGATTTTCTTTTCCAGCCCCTCAAGAGGCAACCCTGACAGACAAAGAGAAAAAAAGCTGTGCTGAAACACCTCTGAGGGCTTCTTACCCTCTGCTGAGCTCCCTCCAGCCCTGGCAGCAGCGGCAGCCAGCCTGCCCTGGGAAGGTGCCCACAGCTTCTGGCCGGGCACAGCTCCACAGGGAGTATTCATGGAGCCACCAGCTTGGGTGCACTTTTGGATGTGTGTTTGTGCAGGTCCCAGGGGGGAACCAAGAGCCATGACAGGCTGTTGGGAGGGTCTGAGCTGCCTGTGACCAGAGTTGTAGACTGTGGGGCCTCCAACCAGTAAAGCAAATTCATCTAGGAAGAGCAACCAGGTTTTATGAGGTTGCAGAGCTGCTGGGGCAGGAATGAAAGTGCAACCCAGTTATTTGGCTTATGAGGACCAAGGCACGTGAGCCAGCGGCATCTCAATGAAACAGGCTTATGCTACCAAGGTGAGGGCAGTTCAACAGCTCGTAATTTTTTATACCCCAGCTGACTTCTGGATTTCCTACCTGGGATTATCTGGAAATTGTCCTTTGTTCTTATTGATAATCAAAGGACTGGGAAGACTGCCGTATGAGAAAATGCTGACAGAAGTGGGTTTGTTCAGACTTGAGAAAAGAAAGCTTAGGGGAAGCCTTATCACCATGTTCCAGTATTTAAAGGGTGGCTACGAAGCAGATGGAGACTCCCTTTTTACAAGGAGTCACATGGAAAAGATGAGGGGTAATGGGTACAAGTTACTCCTGGGAAGATTCCGATTGGACGCAAAAGGAAAGTTATTCACAACGAGAACAATCAGCCATTGGAATAATCTCCTCAGGGATGTGGTGGATTCCCCAACACTGGTCACTTTTAAGGTTCAGCTGGACAGGGTGCTGGGCCACCTTGTCTACACTGTGCTTTTGCCAAGAAAGGTCAGACCAGATGATCCCTGAGGTCCCTTCCAACCTGGTAGTCTGTGATTCTCTACAGTTTTCTGTGCAATGGATCTTCCAGCAACATCAGACCTCCTGCCCCTGCCACTGCTGTAAACATGTTCTTACCACAGTCTCTTCTCCCATCCCAGTGATTCCTTTGCCCCATGTAGTCTCTCTCCTCCAATTTTCCCTCACTGGCTACTGCTCTTCCCTCTCATTTTTAACTCAAGCCCAGTTGCTCTCTTCCTCTCCAGCCACCCATCTTCTCCCTCCGGATTTTGTTCCGCAGCTTTCCAGTCTGGATCATCTCCTTCCCTCCTGCCCTGTCCCAGCCAGCCCTTTCTTCCCTGTTGCAGAGAGTTACCCTTCCTGCTCACGGACCTCAACCTGCCCTATGCTCCTGACACCAAATAGGTTGGCACAGTAGTCTGAGCTCTTCCTTGGGCCCGCCCAGACTTATCACCTGGCAATTTTGACGTAGGAGGAACTGTGAGTGATGAGTTACAAATGAAGATAAGTTCTTTGTCTGTGGCTTGCATTTTCTCTTTCCTAGCCCTGCATGATGTGCGTGCTGCAACCTCGCTGTAACAACATGAACCCCCGTGTGATTCCTCAGCCAGGCATCACGCTTTTGTGAGATGTGAGGCAGAAATCCTTCAGAACATCCTTTTCCTTCACCACCACTGCTGGAGGAGGCTCAGGATCATGGGTGCAGCCCTTGCCGTGATGGGCAGGCTGCAGGACAAGCCCCTGAGCTGCTCGAGCAGCCGTGGGGGCTCGATGGGTGCCTGGAGGCTGGAAGTCCCTGTCTAGACGCGCTCATCTGGAGGGCAGAGAAAATGACAGCGTCATCGTGAGCAAAAATCTCTGTGGTATGTAAGTCAGCATGGAGAAATTAGGAAGATGACAAGGATCAGCCTCCCTGTACTACGGATATAGAGATAACACCACCCTGTGAGTCAGATTATCGACAAAATTCCTCTCAGGGAGCATTTTGGTGACCATATAACCCTGAGCAGAGTGGTTGGCATTGGGGTGCAGAAGGCGGCACAGTGGCATTAAGATGCCATCGCGCTGGGTTTTAAAACAGAGCCGTTCTTACGTCAGCCCAGTTCCAAGGGCAGAGAAAGAAGTACTAAACCTTCTGTAATGCCTGCAACACGCTCACCTCCCAGGTTAAATTCAGGTGAGTAAAAAGGTGGTCGCTCAGAAGGGCTCCACCCTGGTTCTTCTGATGTCCCGCTGCTGAGACAGGCCTGCAAGGGCACTGCCCTGGCAGTAACAGCAGCCGCATCGCTGGTGAGCAGTGCTATCCAGCCCACGGGGCTCCATGGGGCTTCCCGGCTCCATCGCCGCCGGTGAACTACGCCGGGTCCCGGGGAAGGAGGGAAAACCTCCCAGCGCCTACGCGGCTCCATCGCTCGGTCCTTCGGGGACCAGAACGGAGCCCGCAAACCACGAAAAGTGGCCAGAGCCTCGGGTCTGCTCAGGTCCGCAGCGGCGCCGGGAGAGCTCGCCTGCCGCCCCCTCCGCCCCGACAGCGCGCCCGGCCGCGGCACCCGGCGCCTCCCCGGGAGCCCCCGGGCCGCGGGGGTCTCTCTCCCGGGCACCGACCCCCGTCGGGGAGGGCAGAACGGCGTTGGGGCGGGACGGGGCGGGGCGGGCGGCGGCGGGGCGTCGCGCGGCGCCGGGCGGCGGGGCGGCGCGGTGCGCGGCGGGCGGCGGGGCGGCGCGCGCCCGCCCGCCGGTGCCGCGCGGGGCGCTGATGCCGCGCGGGGCCGGTCGCGCCGCGGGGCGGCGGGGCGCGCAGGGCGGGCGGCGGGGCGCACGGCCGCGGGGCGCACGGCCATGGGGAGCGGGACGTGGCTGGCGCTGCTGCTGGGCGCCGCCGCCGCCGCCGCCGCTGCAGGTGGGTCGCGACCGTCCGGCGTTCCGCGCCGTCCGTCCTCCGCCGGCGTACGAGGTAGCAGCGGGGCCGCACGGACGTGTAGGCGCGTTCCCGTGTGTGTGGGTGCGCGTACGTGGGCGCGCGCCGGGCATCGCACACGCGTGTGCGCGCCGTATACACACGCGTGTGTCTGCGGGGCGGCGGGGGAGCCGGGGCCGGGAGGGGCGGCGGCGGCGCCGGGAGAGCTCAGCGCGGAGGAGCCGGGGGATGCCACGGGAGCGGGACTCGGCTGCTTCCCCTCCCCGGGCGGGAGGCAGCGGCGGGGCGCGGAGGAAGGGCGCTGCGGGCTCCGCAAGCGGTTTCGGGCGGCGGTGCCCCCGGCCGTCGGGGTGCGGAGGGCAAGGCGGGCAGGGCAGGCGGGCAGGGCAGGCGGGCAGGGCAGGGTCTTCCAAGTCCCTTCCCGCAGCATAAACACTTGGCACTGCGACCGGCCCGCAGCGGGGGACAGTTGGGCATAAACAGTTTGCATAACGCTTCCGCGGCCGGTCGCAAGCCGAGTGCCAATTTTCTTCTTTAAAAAGCAGGAAAAAACCTAGATGGGAAACAAACATTTAATCAGGCACAAATATAAACGAAACATCACAAGGCAAGTGTTGCTAAAATGCTTAAGCAGGAAGCATATGATTTTCCATGGATGTTTTACAGGTGAGTCATGGTATTCGCTGCGTGCTCTTAGTCAGTACCGAAGATCCCAGTGCGGTGGCATGTGCGGTGTGTGGAATGGGAGTACTGGGTGGGCAGATTCACTAGGTGCGAGCAAGGAAAAGCACCTTTTTCCAGGGCTGTGGCAGAGCCGTCGCGAGCTTGGCGCTGAGGGCGTGGAAATCTTTATGCTCTCATTTATCCTCTAACCGAATTCCTGTGGCAGCCAGCATTACGCTAGAAAGCTGTCACTTTCCATAACATGCGGAGCTCTGCGTGTCATGCGACTCTTTCCGATTCAAGCGAAAACAAACACCCTTTCAGAGGGGGTTTCCTCTCCCTCCTTCCCGCCCCTGGGACGGGAATTGGGGTCTGCCTGCCAGCAGCATTTCTCCAATCCTACTGAATCCAAGGTCCCTCGCTCCAAATCTGTCTCCAGGTGAGGAAGGGACCCTCTGTGCCTGTCCTGAAGGCAGCTGCACTCGGTAACAGTGCGTGACCAGGGCCGGAGCATACCAGGAGTGTGAATATGCTGCTGGGAGCAGGCGAATACCCTCAGCTCCCAGGGTCTCGCATGGGAATTTGGTAGCCAGCTCCTCCTGGCCAGGGTCAGGCAGAGCCTTGCTCCTGTCCCGGGGACGGCTTCGCTGAGCCCTGCCACCACCGAGCCCTGCCACCGCCACAGTCGCCAGAAACCTCCCACTGACGAGGTCCTCCACTGCTGCCTCCCCAGGGGCTGTGATCACTGGTGTGCAAAAAACAGAAGGACTCGATGAACGCAAACAATAATCTCGACCCGTCTGGGTGCTGACTGAGCCCTGCTCTATTTACCTCTTCCCAAATCTGCTTTGCAATTCCACAGCCGAGGGAACCGCAGAAAATGCTCAGCTATCTGTTTAGCGGCCGACGGCACTGTGTTACACGTAGCCAAAGAATCCAGGAAAGCAGCCAAAGACATAAATCAGGCCAACTTGTGGCAAGCCTAACTGATAATATGATAATAGCACTCACTTACCTACCCCTGAGGAGAGCTTCGGAGGTTAGTTAATGTTTATACAATGCTTTGAAAGGATGTTCAGGAGATGAAAGTGATATCACGTTACTTTTACGGTTGTGTTTGTTTACTTTTCTAGAGTGAACGTATTCTGCACAGTTAATATAGATCACCTCGTCACATTTTTACTGTAGAAACCTAACTTGACTGAGCATTTCTTGTTCACTGAAAATTTCCCAAGACTGTTTGCCCGGTGAAATCCAGAGACAGGATTCAGAAATGCTTTGTAATGGGTGCATAACAAGCAGCAGTCCACATCTGCTCTGAATGATCAGTATAGAAAACCTGTATAGACCTTCGGTGGTAGAAATGTTTTGCTTCCAAGGTGTTTTGTCTTAAGGAGCAGGAGCAAGGAATGCTGTCAGGCTCTGAAGGCTTAGTCTCTGCTAGTGCATAGTATAGCTTAATTGCAAATATGACACTGTAGACAGAAGCTGAATAAACCCCAAATAAAGGATTTGTTGGATGCTAAACTGAAACGACCTTTGGACATAACAAAAATGCCACGAAGAAGCCATAGTAATTGGTGCACAAAGCTGGCTGTGTATGACTGGCCCGGTAATAAAGAAGACATTATGCACCTCGGATAGTTTGGCCTGCCCCTATCCAAGTCATCACAGTGCTTTTTTTTTTTTATTTTATGTTAAACAGTTATGGGTCATCAAATACAGCCTTGACCTACTGTTACAATTCTTAATAAAGAGATGGAGAGCCCCTAATCAAACATTCCTGCACCAGGAGGGTTACATAGCAGATGGTTTCACACCAAACCCCATGGTGATTTTATTTTTCTTTGACACTTTAACTGTGGATTTTTAAATCGACAAGGCTTCCAGAGAAACTTGAACAAAAACCACAGAGCCTCAGCTGCGGGGCATCTTGCCAGCATAATTTCAACCAAGGTTCATTTCCCCCCCCCCCCCCACCACTCCTTACACACATCAGTGACAGGCTTCCAAAACTTAACCAGTGCTTCAATTCAACCCTGACCTCAGCAGCAGTTTGGGACTGTGGGGAGATTTGGGGTAGGGATGGAGGGGTGTGAAAGAGGGTGAAGATTTGAGTTCATCAGTTGCAGGAGGTATTCCTACCAGGAGATATTACTATCCTGTTTTGTGCCCCCGATACCCAATCTGCAGCACGCTGAGCTGGGGTGCAGTGATGCTGTCCCCTGTGACTGTCTCCCAGCCTCCCATCAGCATGCTGCCTTGGCTACCCTGCTGTCACCCGCAGCCTGCCTTCCTTGTGCCTTTCTCACCCTCCGCAGGACACCCTGGATCACCTTGGAGGCCTTGGGGCAGGCGTGGCATTGCCACAGTCACTACCCTGAAGCCCTGCTCTGGGTCCCTTGGGGTGGGAGGGCAAGGTGGAGGTCTCCCTCTTCCCGTGGTATCCGCTCTGCTTTGCAGCTCTGGGTAGGGATTTTCCCAAGTGCAGGGAGACCCTGAGGGCTTTTTGGTTTGTTTTGCTGTTTCAGACATGCTGAGCTCCACAGAAGGGAGAGCTGAGCAGCAGTGCCACACTCTCCCCTGGCCCCTCCAGACTCGGTGGGCACCGGTGGCACATGGTCTCAGCAGAGCCAGTGTCCCCAAAAAAACATGCTGCGGGGCACATCTGCTCCCGATGGCCTGGGGTGCACCCGCCACGGAAGCCGGCTTCAGCCCCCCACTCTCTACCTTACAGGTCTGGTCAGTGCGGTGGGAGCGGGCAGCCCCTGCGAGAAGGCCTGCAACCCCCGGATGGGCAACCTGGCACACGGCCGGGCACTGCGGACAGAGACAGTCTGCGGGCGCCATGCCGCCGAGCCCTTCTGCACCTACGCCGAGGACGCTCAGCGCCGCTGCAAGCGCCTCACCTGCGGCCGCTGCAGCGGGGCCCACGCGGGACTGGCCCACCCCCCCGCCGCCATGGCTGACTCCCCTTTCCGCCTGCCCCGCACCTGGTGGCAGGCAGCCCAGGACGCCCTCCGCGAGACCATCCGGCTGGACCTGGAAGCCACCTTCTACTTCACTCACTTGATTTTGGTCTTCAAGTCACCCAGGCCGGCCGCCATGGTGCTGGAGCGCTCCCAGGACTTCGGAGAGACGTGGAAGCCTTACAAATACTTTGCTGCTAACTGCTCGGCCACCTTTGGGCTGGAGGATGACGTGAGGCAGAGAGGAGCCATTTGCACTTCCAGATATTCGAGTCCCTTCCCCTGCACCGGAGGAGAGGTAGGTTTGCCAGGGTTGGGAAGAGAAAGCCCTTGCTCCACCCCCTTTTCCCTCTGCAATCTTCACTCCAGTATTTACACTTGTTATTTTACTGCTCAGGCACCATTTGTCATCACATTTATTTCACAGGTTGAATTAATGCAATTCATTCCCAGGTGATGTAGGCACTGCTCTGCCCCTCTCTTTGCTGCGCTCGTTATCCCTCTCTTTTACAAAAACCTCTTCTCCCCTCACTCAGTGAGCCACCCCACACAACTGCAAACAAGGCAGAATCCGCCAGTTCCTTGGGAAAGCCAAGGGGAATGTCGCTCTTGACGGACTTCTGCAGTCCTTGAAGGCATGTGGTTCCAGGGTGATGCACATCGGTCTGACTTGAACCAAAATGCAACTGTGTCAAAATTGATGGTCACCAGATTCACATGAAACAGTGGCCGCATTCACTGAGAAGGAAGTGTGTTACCGTTCAAAATAGCTACTGACCACACTGAATACCATTCCCATAAACCACATTAGACAAGCTAGGTAATTAAGAAACCTTATACCTCATCATTTTTTTTCTCTGTGCACACTTATCCTGATGTGAAGTGTGCCTGAAAAAAATGACGAAAGACATCACATTTGCTAAGAGGAAAAATATATGTGAAAAAGATTATTTTCAGTATCAGAAACAGCAGATAATAAATCATGCACTTGCAGGTGCTGCTAATAACACTCTTCCCTCTTCTCCACCTGTTGTGCGGCACTGGAGAGCCTCACCTGGGAGCCATGGCCGTGGGGCTGCCCTCCAGGGTCCCCACTGGTGGGGCCGTGTCCCCAGTGACCAGCTCTGGACTTTAAAGGCTGCTCCCTCTAGTGGCCTGATTTAATGAGTTTGTCTGAAAGTTTCGTCCAAGTCAAAGTTCCCCTCTGTCCTAGCACAAAGAAAGGAGCAAATCTGATTAGTGACTCGGGATCAGTTGCATCACTGTATTTTCTGCTGAGAACTGGTTTTGAGGTGAAAGCCTGGTCCTTGGAGACCAGCACTCATGTCTCGGAAAAATCACCTGTCTGGACCCCTTTGCAATCATTTGGGGTCACCTCTAGACATGCTTTGGCTAGGAAGCCACTCTGCAGAAATACCGAGAGCTGTTTGTTCACCAAAGTGCGTCTCTTAGCTGTGTCTTGGGAGGCAGCCGGTGTCCTGCTCTAGGAGAAGCTGTGCCATGCTCTCACTAGCTCAGAAACAAGGATCCTCAGACCTGCCACACAGAACCAGGATGGTTCTTTCCTTAGCCCAGCAAAGGGATTAAATTAGCTGGCTGTCAAGAGAAAGTGCTATCTTCCTCCCTTCTCCTGCCTCCCTTTGCTTGTGCCTCCAAAAAGCTTCCTGAACTTCCTTTCACAGTGAACTATATAAATGGCGCTTATAAGGATGGAGAAAGACTTTTCACCAGAGCCTCTTCTGACAGGATTTGGATTGGATATAAGGAAGACTTTTTTTTATTATAAGGGTGATGAGGCACTGGAACAGGTTGTCCAGAGGATGTCGCATCCCTGGAAGTGTTCAAGGTCAGGCTGGATGGGACTTTCAGCAACTTGATCTAAGTGGAGATGTCCCAGTCCATAGCAGGGGAGTTGGACTAGTTGGTCTTTGAAGGTCTCTTCCAACATAAACTGGTCTGTGGTTCTAAATCGGGGTTAACTTCAAAGTGGGACCTACAAGTGAAAGAACAGACATACCCCACTGGGAATTTTCCAGACCCTCAACACTTCTGCCAGCCCGTGTCCCACCACCAGAATCACAGGGCTACGCCAGCCCACGATACAGGACAGGGACTGAAATCTACAGCTCTTGGGCCAGCCAGCGGGACATGCCTGGGGTAGTCCCTCTTGCGTGCTCCTTTTTCAGCTCTCCCAGGGATCGTTCTGAGCTATGAGAAACACAGGGCATCATTCGGGACAGCACTTGCCTCATTTGTGCTGGGTCCCACGTAGGTAGCGCCCTGGTGCAGTTTTCACTGCGCTCACCCCAGTGATCTACCTGCACACCAGGATGGGAGCTGTGCCTGTGGAAATCCAGACCTCGGGCCGGCTCCTCTGCAAGGTGGTGCAGTGCATGGGAATGGTGGGATCAAGGTCTTGCATGTAGAAACCAATGCCTAGTCACGGAGAAAAGGCATTTGGTGGTGTTTGATGCATCTGCAGTAGCATGCTGCACAAACGGGCTGTTTACTGAGCTTGCTCCTGCGGGATCTCTTCTTTTGGCATCTCTTTAGTCTGTGTTATTGCAAAGAAGCTATAAAAGTCAAAATCGTTTAATTATTGCAGGTTTTAAACAAATGTTGAGTCCAAGGGGCTGGAGCTCGGAAGATTTTACTCTATGGCACACTTCAGTTCCCTGCACTAAGCACCACTTCTTACCTGCAAAGTAGTAACCGCAGCTCTCTGGTGACCAGATGGCAAGCCTGCATGCTTAGCAAATATCGCATTTAATTTATTACAGTGTGCTACATTCCAGCAATTACTTGTAACTGCCAATAGCAACATGTATCTCACCTAAAGAAACACCAGGGTTTTGCCTTCCGTTTGGAGTTACGTTGTGCTTTACTCCCACTTCTCCTAGCACCTCATTTCAGACATATGGAAACAGTAATCTCACTTGAAACGGTGGTTTCAAATATGCAGTCATCCGAAATGTCCAAATCTGAAAGCTATTATTTAACTGCAGCTCAGCTGCTGTAGTTTTATTTAAAGCACAAACGTAAATTCTACAAGTGCTACTGGATTTCTTTTTTAACTTTTTAGAGTTTTTTAGCTGCTATGTAACAACTGTAACCCGTGATCCAAACTGGGTACCACACCATCTGTATAGCACTTTCTCCCACTTCAAACATGTCAACACCACATGTGCATTTCACAGCACAGGGTCAGGGCTTGCAGGATTTTGCGGGGCGGTGAGGTCTCTGCACACTGCTGGTAGCTCCGTCAGTGCCGCCCGTCCCCCTGGATGAGGGATTTGCCTCAGGGGAGGCCTCAGGAGATGGCACACAGGGCACCGGAGCCTGGCACAGACCCATGGCTGGTTGGGCTGGTGGTTTGTGGCTTTAGCCCTCTGCACAGAGGAGGTGGTGCTGATCCATGTGCATTTCTGCTGATCAATACAGTGCCTGCAAGCCCCCTTTCAAGGCAACAGTGTGCAGAAGCTCGTAGTACTCAGGGGCTTTCAGCCTCTTTTTAATAAATCACCTGTGTTAAGTTTGAGCAAAGATATTTCTGGTTTTATTGAAAAGAAAGATCAGGCTTTTTGCATTTTTCCTGCCCTCACCATCACAAGTCATTCCTTAGATGCCTAGTTTGACTCTTATGACAAAAATCCTCCCTCATCACAACTTTGCCGTGGTGTTGATTTGGAGGAGATTTATGATACTGCAGAAAGCAAACTGCCAAGCCTCTGGGTTCATTTCAAAGACCCAGAGCCCAGAACTTGTGGTGAAATGAGAGATGCTGAACTGGCTCTGGGAGATGCCTTTCACCTTTCTTCTGTAGTAGGGCAGCTCTGGGCTTCCCTTTGCGATAGTGGGACCAGGGTGGTGGAAGGCACTGAGAGAGCGGGCTGCAGGGCTGCTGTAGGGTGTCAGCATGGTGCAGTCACCCGAGCTGAAGGCCACCATGGCGGTGGGAACCAGCAGTGGTAATGTGACATGCCATGTGTGGCAGCTGGCAGCTGGTCTACTGATGGGTAGAGTAGCAGGGACTTCACAGGTCTCTGCTCATCCTCACTACCTGTCCCTGACACTGCAAAGCCACGGAGCATGGTTATCCTCTGCCTTGGGTGCATCTGGGTCCTCCACCCTGAAGCAGGCATGTGCTGGAGCATAAGCAGCCCAGTGGTGAGGTTAGGAGGGAAAGGGCTGATCTGGACAGAACTGTGGAGGAAAGAGGTTGAAGCCTGTGTGGCATGGTACCGGTGTCAGAACACTGCACTGATGCCCTGGTTTTGGTTGTAAAGGCTTTGTCAGTGGAAGTAAGCAGGAGCTCACAGGTCAGCGTGTGCTCAGAGACTTTGCCAGAGCAGCCTGACTCTAGTCTGGCCTCATGCAAAGAACCACGCTTTCAGCAGACAGGAAAGCAGTGACTTCTCTGCAAGGATCCATGAGCCAAACAAAACACCTGAGCCTCTGCTCAGTAGGGAACAAAGGAAAAGAGGCAGATGGTGAGTGCCTGTCTCCTGCCCTGGCATCCCCGGGCACTCGGTGCATCCTGTTTAGAAGCCCACCTGCCGGCTGGCACTGCTTTCAGAAGCTGTCACCATTCAACACCTCCAACCAGGCTGTCCCCCATTGTGGGGCCCATCCAGTATGGGTGAAGGAGAAGGGGGAAGGAGGAGGAAACCTCAGTACAGCCAACCCCAGTTTCCAGCAAGCTTCAAGCATCTGCCAGTTTGAAGGGTCTTATTTGCAACATTTTGAAGGGAACAAGAAACTGCTTCCCTGACAGAGAATCACTGGAGACCAGCTGTGCACAGAAAGGTCACTAAAGAGTTTCCCCGTGCTCAATTTAGTGAATTAATTGTTTCACAGCACCAGTTTGTTTAGCACAAGCAGAAACCTCTAAATCATCAGTGTTTTAAGAGAAAGGCTAAGGCCAAGTTTTCGCTTGGGTCATACAAATATGCTATAAATCCAGAGTATTTCCACTGTTTTCCAGGGTGTAACCCTTCAGCCACGTTATTGCAAGGGAAAACAGAACTGGATTCAGCAGCCAAACATAATTTGATCTAAGTAAACAAGATGCAGAAATAAACTCTTTCAGCTCCATGCTTAGACAGGAATGCCAGTTTTATTAGTATGTATAAAAGACTGTCTTCCCTCCCATGGTTCAGATCGTATTAATATCTCTTCCTTTGCAGCCTAATCTGATGGCTGTTAAGGGCTCATCGACAAGGGGCCCTTAGCAGATGTTAATTCTTTAACTGTGAGCGAGAGTGACTGTCCACTCTGCAATGCAATTATCTCATTCTCTTTACATTCCCATCTGTGGTCAATTCAGATTAGCTCGCCTGAGTGTCCCCATTTAGACAAGCTCCAGGATAAAAAGACTTACTGAAGCAGAGTCTCCTTGACAAGATTTTAGTAAATTAGTAACTTATTTGAGTGTTCATCTATTCAGAATACTGCTAATAAATCACTTCGAGAGCTCAGCTATTGTTGCTGTTTGCTGTTAATAGGAGAGGCATATTTGCAGCTTGACTATATTCCAGCAACAAATTCTGATGTGCTTTTAACTTTGGAAGCATCACATGCCACTGTTTTACTGTGGGGTGTGTGTCTTACTCAAATTTTATTGCTCTCATGTGCCTTCTATAGCAGAAAAGCCTTCAAATGTTTTGCCTTGCACTGTTCCTGCATGCAGCCTGCCTTTGTTCCTTAAGGATTTGCACACCAGTCCTATTGGTGGTACTGAAATCAGCTCTGTAGAGAAGTAAACTGTGTCCTGCTAGTCACAAGTTTGGCCCTGATAGACAATGAGGAATTGTAACACTTGCTGACACAAACAGTAGTTAAAGATGCTCAGTGACTTTTATTCTGGAGCCCTAATTTTGCGTTGTAGAAACACTGTGTTGCAGCCTAGAAGCTTTTGCCTATTTTTTTTTTTGTTTGTTTGTTTGTTTGCCTTTCTTTTAGGCCTGAATAAGCTTGATTTTAAGCTTATCATTGCTGTCCTTAACTGAAGCTACATCTCCAGTGCTCTGAGATCCTCCAAGGGTCTCATGGGTCACAGGAGATTTGAGTTCAGTCACTTGCAGGACGAGGGACTCCACAAAGAACCTGGGCAAATATGCGAGGATAACCTCAAAACAGCCTGGGACGTCAGCCCATTAGAGAGCTGCAAACGGCTTTTTTAATCGTCCTGTGCCACTGGTGTCTGCACAGAGAGACAACAAAGGCCCAAACTGACAAGAAGGAAAGAGTGACCCTGGCTGGTGTACAGCAGTGCTCAGGACACATGAGGACACGGCTAGGGAAGTGTGTTTTCGAGTCCCGTCTCTATACTTTGGAGACGTGCATTTTGTAGGGAATAAAATCCCAACCTCTTTAACAGCATCTTCCTGATCATTCTGTCTTTGGGACAACATGGATTGTCGGGCTCTGTACAGAAATGTCACATGCAAAGGGGAGCCTGTGCAGCTGGGGGCCAGGGGTGATTGGGGTGATGGGGCTGAGGGCCAGACCCAATCCAGCTCTTTGGATTATATTTGTGAAATTAGGAAGACATGGGAGGCCATTATTTCATAAGCACAAGAATAAGGATTTCTGGGGGTATAGTTAATGAGACAAAGTAAACAAAGTCAGGCCGTAGTCAATGAAGTGATGTAGGAACCTAGAATCCATGGGCTATGGCAGCTGACCATTCAGCACGGGGTGGCTTTGTGAGAGCTGAGCAGGGTGCATGCCTGCCAAGCAGGATGCTGTCCCCCTTCCGGCTGCCTGGCCCGCATCTCTCAGCTCAGTCCCCTAACACCCAGCTTTCCCTCCTGGCATCAAAGCCCATCTTCCCCAGCCCTGTGCAGGGTTTCCACCAGCTTTAACATGGTGGGGTGGGGTTGAACTTCTCCCTTTAAATAATGGGGCAGCAAAAAGAGAATTCAGGGCAAAAAGGGAAACCTGATCTTAGTTTTTACCTGTGATGGGGGCAGTTCTGGACAGATGTGGAGATGAATCTTTGGTTTCCAGGGAATTTTACCATGAAAGGTACTTTTGCTCTAGAATTCAGTCACCATCAGGGCTGAGTGACTCAACTGCTGTTTTCTGGGCACCGGCACCCGTGTTTTAAGTTTTCCATACATGTAGTACCAGGGATGATACGGCCAGATCTCTGGACCAGGTTGTGACAAATCCTTTCCCCCACTGCAGGCAGTCCTAGGGCAGGGACTATTTGCTGAGCCTCCCAGGTGCTCAGCATCTGTGGTGGTGGCGGACCAGGGCCCATGAGGGGCAAGAGGCTTTTCAGCCTGCCCAGTGATCCTCTGCATGATTCCTCCTGTTGCAGCTAGCCCACAGGAAGGTCTCATCGTCTCCTTTTCTCCCTGGCTTTCATGGTGCTTTTGGCACTTGGAGGTTGGTCCTCCGCTTGGCCAGCTTTTGAAATGCAGCCGCCTCTGGGATGGAGCACAGCCAGAGTTTAACAGTGCATATCGGCGGTCCTCCGTTCAGAACAGCAAGTTTCTAACAGCCGCGGAGCAGGGCTTCTGGATCGGCCTCCCATTATGGCTAAAACAAATTATTCCTCAGAGGCAGCTTGACCACTCTGTGAAAGGGGGTATATTGTAGGCTGCCAACAGCAGGAGGGAATGGGTCTCAGGGCTCCAGGAGACCCTTTCTAAACTTCTTATGTAGGAAGTGAAGAGCACTGTACCCACACGAAACAAGAGAAATTCGGGTAGGCAGAATTTAATTCTCTAAATTGGCATCTGGCCTTGTTAGCAGGGCTATTGCTTCCCTTGAGAAATGTGCCGCGGGTTTTTAACGGGGCAGCCAGAGCCTCTCTTCAGGCACTGCACCCCACTGCTTCATTTCACAGTTCATTTTTGGCATGCAGGGAGCACTGGCTCACTTATTCAGCTCCCAGTTCACTGGCTGGAAAGTAGGACTGCCATGTTTCTCTTTAGGATTCCTGGATACAACCAGTTACATGGGAAGTCTGTCACCTCAAGCAATGAATCGACACATCTCAGAAGTTTTGGATCAAAAGCTCATGGGGACTTAATCTGAGCTTAATCACCATGCACAACGGGTGTGGGTGTGAGATATCCAGTCTACAAGCATTCAAAATCCTACACAAATGGTGAAGTCCTCAAATTCTCCCTGGGCAACATTTCCAGGAAGAAAAGAAGTTGTCCAAACCCAAACTTACTAGACACATACGCCATGACTCCCTACCACTTATCTCTGCACAGCATCCCTCACTGATGTCAAAATCTGCAGCCATGGGTTGAACGGAGGTTGCTGTTTCTCAGGGCCTTTTTGGCTATGTGTATTTACATATAATTGAGACAGGTGTTCTTTTTCCTAAAATTAAGTGCAGCTCATGGTAGCTGGATAGTTTAAGCAACCAGCTCTATAGACACAAAGCCTTTTCATTATAGACAAGGGCAATTGAAAAGTATTCATGAAATTGGGTTACTCTTAGGCTGAAAGAAATCCCCTTGGTCCATAGTACTGTTGTGGCCATTCTTGCCAAAAGGCTAACCTGCTGCCTTGCTGGCTTTGCAGTGGTATCTCGGAAGCTGTTAAAGGGGTTATTCTGCAGCTCTGGGGACTTAGCCAGCTGGTTTTTCACAGCCCTGCCTACAAACAAGGAAGTCCAGTTCTCTGGCTCTTTGGAGGTAGCTCCAGGTTTTCTTGGTCTTCCATATGCACGACAGGTACTGCTGGCTGACCGAGGCTGAGAACATAAATCTTTCTGGGGATAGGGAAAGGAGGGGAATTGCTGCCGGAAAGAGGATTTAACTAACATCTTTCTTGTTGATCGGTCAAAGGTCTTCTTCATATCATCAGCTGAAATGTGCTAGTTCATTTTTCTTTGTGGGATAGCGCAGCCTTGGAAACGGTGATTCTGAATTTGAGAAAAAAACATTTTCTTTGATAGTGCACAACTGATGATATCAGCCATCTGAAGGGGTTTGTGAGCCAAGAAACTGAGGGTTTCTGTTTGATAAGTGAAAGTAGTGATGAGGCAAAATAAAGCCATTGTGCAATAAACTATCAATTCTCAGAGAAACACTCTTAATTGGAGGTGAAGAAATCCAAAGGGTTTAAGCCATTTGGAGCTGGAGAGAGATTCTTCTGGTAAGAATATTACTTCTGTGATCATCATCTGCATGAAGACAGGCATGACCTAGCAGTGTTTCATTTTCATCTAATGAAGTTGTGTGGTGGGACATTGAAGGGAAGCTGAGAAGATGGCTCTCATCTGATTGATTATTGCCAGAGATGTCAAGGGTCTTGGAGAAATCCCGAGGTTCTTGCCTAGCTCCAGGCACTAGTTTCCCAAAAGGTAAAATTTGCCTTGGTATAAATTAACTTGCCAAGGCCCCTGCAAGGGCCAGTTATTTGAAATTGTTGGATTTTCCTCCTGAAGTCTTTATAAGTTTGCCTAACTTTTGGATGGTGAGACTAGGTATTATTTGCGTTGGTTTATGTTCTGAAAAAGATTGCAGAAGGGCTGTAGGCATGGGCCAAAATGGAGCGTCATTTTTCCAGCGCCTTGAGGAGCACCGGGGCTGAGGTTGGTGGTACACAGCAAGTTTCTGTCACCGTTGCTTGGGAATATGGACAGGGTGCGTCACTCTGTGGCCCAAAAGACAGGCTCAGTGTGACCTCAGTGTCTCTGACAGTCACCTCTCTGCAGAGGTGAGTCACATTTCCGAGTTTGTCTTGTTTCATCTCACCTGGGTGATGCTGAAGTGCACACCATGAATATGCACATGCAGGGGATGGACATATCTCTCTGTCAGAAAAAGAGAGGCTCCTGCCTGCAGTCCACTTGGTCTGACACGCAGAAAACCGAAGTGTGTTAGAGGAGCTGATGGGTGATACCTGCCCAGTTTAGGCTGATGAACTTCTCACACTATGTGAATTATTTACACCATCTGCCAAAAAGTCTGGTTTTTAGCGTGGGGTCATTGCAATGAACATAGCAGAGGGATGCGCATGGGTTTCTCTCTTAAAAGCCTTTTTGCTTGATGTGGTAATACACCACATAAAGTCTGTTTTGTCAATAGAGGATACCAGCGTTGTGGCTCTAGCAATCTTCTTCACAGGCGGAGGAGTCTACTAGACTTGATTTTGTGAAGGAACAAGATTGTTTTCATAAGACTTTTAGGAACTTAACTCCTTTAAGATATATTTTCTAAATGTGGTTGAAGTTAGACAGTGGTTTCAAAAGTTTTTAGGGTGAACTGATGGACAGACACATAGATATACATGCAATGGCATAAGGCCTGTTTCAGGAGAGAACTAACCTAAAAGATCCAGGAAGGCTTTTGCAAGAGAAACATTCCTCTGCAGACACAGCTCTCCCCTCCAGAAAGATAAATACTAGCATGGACTTGAGCCCTCAATACTGAAACTGGGAGACAAGAAAAACCTATCTGTCTGCAGCATATCTGTCTCTCTCAGAGCTTCTCCAGACAAGACCAGCCAAGGCTGAAAGCAGAAAGAGCGTACTGGGCAGCGGGTACAGCATGGAGCATCTCAGCTTGAGCTGCCGTTGCATGTGGCTGTGACGGACAGCCAGGGCCTGTGGGCACCGGCAGACGTGAGGTGATGCTGGGCACACAGCTGGAAATCCCGGGGCCGGTAGGTGGAGGATGAGGGCTCCCCTTCGCCTTAGCCCCAGCGTCTGGCAGGCAGTGCCTAACCTTGGCCATGTGCCGGGCTTGAGGGAAATTTTTCAGGAGGCAAAGGGATGAGATCCCGGACGTGCTGGCAGAGCTCCACCACTGCCTTTACTGCCTACATTTTCAGAGCCTTGTCCAGGCACTAAATAAACCAGATAGCTCCCAGTGACGTGGAGATTCAACAGGGCCCCATAATACAGGCCAATTAGCCACATTTATTTAATGCCTGCATACCAAGAGACACTCCAGACTCCTAATGCAAACCATAACTTTTCTGTTAAACACTTACCTAGACATCACATGCCCTTTTGTAAGGTGGTGCGTGTCCCTCATAGCTTTTGCTGTCTCTGTTTGGAGAAGATAGCAAACCTTACATTATTTTTTTTTCCTGAGTTCCTGTAAAATACATTGAAAGGAATAAAACCACCATCAGAAATGAAATAAAGCAGTACTGAGTTTATCAAATGCACATGAGCCAAATGGGTGAATCACTGATACGGATAGGCCATTATTATAGAGTGCTTATAGGTGCATTCTCGTGCATCTAGGTCGGGTGACACAGGGTAGAGTCCACCAATCCCTTTTATCTGGAGATCTTGTTGGAAGGAAACCACGGACCACTTTGTGCACCTTGGTTTTCATTTACAACCACAACCGATGCTGTTATGTTTTCAGTATTTGTTGCTTTTATTTCTGCTGTATTCCCATTTGTTGGCTTGTTCCCATGTGTATACGCTTCTTGAGCCTTTATTCCTTCTGCCTGTAATTTACTGGTGGTGTCATTTTGTGAACCATCTCCTGATGCTTTCCAGGCTCGAGGGGAGAAACCCTGGCTGAGGCGCTCTCCTGGTTGGAAGCTGGGGCGTTGTGCCTTCATCCAGGCGCCAGGACCCAGGGAAGGGGCACGTGCATGGGTGCTGTGAGTGCCTGCCCACAGCCTCTGCAGCTGTGCCTATTTCTGAAGGTCTGTGAGGAAGAAGTTTGTTGTGGATCACGTGTACCTCTTCAATGTCATGAGCATTTGTGATCCCAAAGGGCCCCATTTTATTGCTGTGGACACTGTCTTGACAAAGGTCTGAGCCCCTGAAGCCGTGGTAGATGGAAGCTCCAGTGGTCCAAGAAGTACCTGCGACTCATCAAGAAGGGTTTGCTGGTGGCCAATCTTTCATTGGTTTTGCTGACTTCCTCAGGCAGCTTTGGCTTCAGAGCCTGTTTCGTTGCTCTCAGCATCATTCATTAGCCCTTTCCTTCCCACTGTGTATATATATAAAGATGTCCTTTCATTGCCGCTCGAGTGTAAACATACTAGGGTACTTCTTGCAAAGGGACTTTTATGTATTTATAAACCGAGGTCATTGTGGTGCACGCGGTTACTGGAGTGCACCGTGTTCATGGCCGCTGCTTTATTTATATACAGGGCTACATTGTTGCATCTGCGGAAGGGCAAGTAGCTAAGGCTTCTTGTGACGCTAAGGCTAAATAAAGTGAAGTAATCAACAGAGCAAGAGCGGTTCATGGCAGCCTGTAAGGAAATTGTGGAAATTTATTAGAGGGTGTCTATGTAATGATGTACCCAAACCGCAGACAGACTGGTCTGTCTGAAGAGCAGAATATTTTTACCCCATGGCCTGCGCAAGGCACTGCAGGGCAGCTCTCCGATCCTGCTCCTGCCTGGTTTGTGGCATTTGCTCCTCAGACACGAGATATTGCTAGGTGCTTAGTTTTAAATGGAAGCTGAGGTAAAGATTCAGTACCTGGGATTGTGTTTAAGAAGAATCCCAAACGCCATAAGATTTGTAGCGAACTAGCAACACTGGGAATGAAAATATCTTTCTGATAGGATATATTATGGCATGTGTAGCATAGAAGTGCTGTGGGATTTCAATTTATTACTTCCTACTTGTCCTACAAAATAGGAAATTTGGATTACTGCATACACTGTAGAGCTGCTGATGCTTCCCACCCTTTGCTGTCACACGTGGTGCTGACTGCTAGGAGAAGTCGCACTGTCTGCCCAGCACTGTAATGCCGGGCTTTGGCATATTGTCAGTAAGACCCTTGTGTGCAGACAAACTTGAGCAGGAAAGTCTGGTCACTGTGGGGTGCTTTCTGGTGAGGCTTGCCGCAGGCAAATGGCCAGATTTTGCTGCCGTTGCTCCTTTACCAAGGGATCGAATGTGTTCCCCTGCATGTGGTGGAGCTTTCTTCTGGCAGAGGCCTTGCTCTGTGAAAACAGGAATGGCATCATCTATCAAAAAGGATGTTCTCCTGAACCCCATCAAGCTATTTATCATCTCCCTTGTGTAATCACAACACAGCTCTCTTTGGCAGGACCTTTGGGCATGACTTCTTCCAGTGCTTTCGGGATAGGAAGAGTTATGGACTTGGCTCTTCAGGCAGCAACTTCTCTGGGGAGCGGGAGGGAACTGCTGTCCTCCTGTCACATCTGTCAGAGGGGCTGTCCCAACAGCTAACAAGCTACATGACATGTGCCAAGACCATGACTGCAGTGGTGGGGCAGCTGGGGAGAGTTTATGTCCCTGCGGGTTGAGTCAGGCGCAAATGTTTTCTGTGCGGTTCCAGCTTTGGGAGAGCTGTTGGGAAGAGGAAATGATGGCTGTGGATTGGGCATACCACCATGAGCATCCCACGGCAGCGGGGGAACGCTGGCCCAACAGAGTTGATCAGAGAAGTCCTGCCCAGGGGATGATGGGCTTGCAAAATGCCATCATCAGATACACGTGCATGTTGGCAGCGCATTCTCAGATCCTGCCTCCATGCTTCCCCTGCACCATTACACTAAAAGTTCCTGTTGAGGAAGCCTCTGACTGCAGTGGCCAGGGGCTGCCGGCAGAACTGTAGGTGTGAAAACCCAGTCAGGTGTGCTTTGCAAACCACTGTTCGTTCATAGACGGGATGCTGCAGGCCAGGGCTGGTCCTATCAGTGGGAAAATTTCATGGAGCAGTCTATGGAACGGTAAAAGCAGGAAAGCTGTTACCTGCCTGTGTGTGTACATGGGGCTGAGGTGCTGGGCAGCACAGAGGTGCAGACCCATAACAGCTATATGAGGACCATGTGGCCCCAGTGATGTCCCGACTCCCATGATAGGCTGGGATAAATCAGTCAGTAACTGAGCAGGGAAATCCTGCTGGGAAACACATCCTTGACCTTATTATGCAGCCTCTGGGGGCTCCAGCTCAATCTGTTGGGGCAGAGCAGAGAATTGCTGTTTGTATGACATCCTACGTGTTATAATGGCTGGTTTGTATTTTATTAAAGCAGTGCTACTAGAGTCTGGGATGCAGGGATGAGGGTGTTTACTGTCTGGCAGTGCTGAGACCAGGCTCACCCCCGTCACATCGCACTGCTGCAGGGTGCAGTGAAGCTCTGAGTCCAAGGCCAGGGCTGCTGGGCAGAGCCTAAGCGATACAGGGCAGCCAGGGCGAGTGGCTGAGAGCCTGCAGCCCCTGGGAATTACAGACAGGGCTCATGTTTAGCATCACTGTTTTCAAGTAGCCATAAAAAGAGATGTTTGTAACGTTTTGGGGCCGAAGCGGGAATACTGGCTCCATTGAAATCAGCAGCATAACTCCCCCTGAATTCCACACAGACAAGATTTAACTCTCTCAGTGTGAAGACGCTCAGGGTTATTGATTTCCTTGCTGCAATTGTCTTTACTAGAGCTACAAGCCTCACTCATGATTACACAGGGATAGATAAACAAGAAAAACTGAAAGTGATGAGAGGAGTCTGCAGCTGCATCTAGCATAATTTATTCCCACTTATGTATTTCCCTCGCCGCTCTCATCCAAATCAGGACAAACAAAGAATGTAATTGCAAGGAATCCAAACTAGTAGTTTTTACAGGAAATTCCCAACCTGGCATTTTCCATCATCTCCACTAAAAGGAAATCAATGTCTCCAGTTTGGATGTTTTCCAAGGAATTTTCTTTCCATATCTGAAAGCATCTTGTGTTTACAAAGCCACTAATGAGTAAATGTGATCAGAATGACATTGATTTAAATTTGGGTAAATAACAAGCCTTATGGAGAGGTTCAGGGCCTGATAGTTGGGTTCACTTGGGTTTCTGTTCATATCTGCTTGTTTGCACTTGCTTGATATTTTTACTTTAGGAAAACAGAAAAAACTGTATGTTCCTGAAAGAGACGATAAAAAAACCCACCCACTTTTGAAATGCGTTACTGTTTATTAATATCCCTCATCAGACTCAAGGCTTCCGCACAAGGGACATACTGCTCACCAGCCTTGTCCTCTGACCACCTCTCATTGTTAACCTTGTCATAGAATCACACACTGGTTTGGGTTGGAAGGGACCTTAAAGACCATCTATTTCCAACACCCCTTGCCATGGGCAGGACACCCTCCACTAGACCAGGTTGCTCAAAGCCTCATCCAGCCTGGCCTGGAACACTTCCAGGGATGGGGCACCCACAGCTTCTCTGGGCAACCTGTTCTTCCTTATATCCAATCTAAATCTACCCTCCCAGTTTAAAGCCATTACCCCTTGTCCTATCGCTACATGCCCTTGTAAAAAGGATGTCTACAGCCTTCTTGTGGATCCCTGGAAGGCTGCTGTAAGTTTTCCCTGGTGGCTTCTCTGCTCCAGGCTGAACAAGCCCAACTCTCAGCCTGTTCCCATAGGAGAGGTGTTCCTCTGATCATCTTCGTGGCCTCCTCTGGACTCACTCCAACCAGTCATTACCCCTCTTATGCTGAGGGCTCCACAGGTGGACACAGCACTCCAGGTGGAGTCTCACGAGAGCAGAGTGGAGGGGGCAATTCCCTCCCTCAACCTGCTGGCCACGCTTCTCCAGATATAACCCAGGATACAACTGTCTTTCTGGGCTGCCAGCACACACTCGGCTCATGTCCAGCTTTTCATCCACCAGTACCCCCAAGTTCTTCTCCTCAGGGCTGCTCTCCATCCATTCTCCACCCAGCCTGTACTTGTGTTTGGGATTGCCCCGACTCATGCGCAAGACCTTGCACTCAGCCTTGTTGAACTTCATGAGGCTCACACAGGCCCACACCTCAGCTTACCAACCTTCTCTGTTATCAGCATCTTTCTGGCAGAAGACACTGGAATACCTTTGGGGATATCTGCAGGATTGTGGCCTGGGGCTTTCCAGCGCATGGCATCCAGCACCAGTGTGCTTGAGCCCCACTGTCACTGGTGTGCTGGCAGTGACTGCGTTTGGCAGGCCAACAGGATGTGCAAAAGTGCACTGCTACCGTTCAGCTTCAAAATGAGCTCTAAATCTCCTTCCATGCTGGGATAAAGCTTCCTCCAGCTGGATCCTGGCAGCTCTGGAGAAAAGCCAGGTCCCAGCCAGGAGCGACGCCAGCAGCAGCGGGGCTGGTGGAGGCAGCAGCCAGCAGGCAAAGGAGCCTGCAGGAAGGCAAGCTGGCAGCACCAGGGTCATTATTTCCAGGATGCATGAATCCTGGTGAAATAAAAGCGGAGCCTTCACTAGCTGAAACGTATCAGCTGCATCCTTCAGGAGGAGCAGACTTAAGGAGAGGAGGCTGTAATCGCCTTTGGCAGTGCTGGCAGGCTCACACGCTGCCTCTTGCCGGGCACCCTGCAACACCTCCTGGCAAGAAACCATGGTCACCCTTCGGTGCCACACACCTCCTTGCTGTCCGTAGGGTAGGAGGCTGGTCAGCATTTGGGTGGCGTGGGTGGTTGGCAGCGGGGCAGCGGGGTGGTTTGAGGAGGCTTTAAGCCACTGCTGGGAGCAGTGCACCAAGCTGTTAAACTGCGTCACACCTTCAAACACGCATCGAGTGACTGAACGTTGCTTAGAAATACTGTAGTTCATCAAGCCTCTGGTGGCTACTCAGTGAAGAGCTATTTAACTGTTTAGATGGGCTATTTAACTTTTTAGAAAGTGTCACTGTAAATTAAATGTATAAGTAATACATGTGTTGTAAATACATCATTTTATGTGAGTGGTAGTTACATGGATTGCATGCTGTTTCTGATGTCACACTGTAGGCAGGCAGACCAAGTTTAAAATAAATCATTTCAAGAAAATTGGTTGTTTCTATCTAGTGCTCTCAATTTTCAGCTTGAGCCAATATTGACCTATTTAATCAGGCCGAAGTTAAAATAAAGACTGACTGATAAGTATTTGTTTAAACTTCAGAAGCCCCCCACTTTTCTTTCTTTCTTATCTCAGTTTTCTCAACTATCAGCTTGCTGTCACTAATTGCCAGCCCTAATCACTTTTCCACTAGGAAGTAGCCTGGGACTGTTAGGAGCCAAATATTTGGAAATCTGAGCTTTATTTGTTAAAAAATACACTCATTCTGGGAGAGGGAAGGTTAATGAAGAGTCCCCCACCTAAGCATTGCCTGCAGGACTGCTGGTCCCTGTGCTGGGCCAATGCCACATACCAGTGACACCAAACTCTGCCTTAAGTTAATGGCAAAATGTCACTTGACATTTCGGGTCCAGACTTCATGTGGAAAGGAGCATAGGGGATCATGGGGGGGGTCACTTAACACACAGCTGGGTGCAGGTGGATTTGCTGCTCCTGCCGCTTGCAGAGGGGTAAAGAGCATCACGGGGGAGCCTGGTGTGTGCTCTGAGGGGATGCCCCCTTCACGATCCCACCCCCAGCTGGCTGATGTCCTCCTTTGTGCTTCCCTTGCTGCATTTCTCTGTGCAGGTGATATACCGAGCCCTGTCACCACCGTATGCCGCAGAGGACCCGTACAGCGTGGAAGCCCAGGCACAGCTGAAGATCACCAACCTGCGGGTACGGCTGCTGGAGCGGCAGGGCTGTCCCTGCCTCCCGGCAAGCCTGGCCCCACAGCCCCCGCTGCCCCTGCACTATGCCATCTACGACTTCATCGTGAAGGGCAGCTGCTTCTGCAACGGCCACGCTGACCACTGTGTCCCTGTCACCGGATTCAAGCCCGTCAAAGCAGCTGGTGTTTTCCACGTGGTATGTACACATGTGCAACAATGTCTGCACTGCAGGAAAGAAGAGTTTTAAAACCAGTAGAGAGGGTGTAGAGCATGGTACAGGTCCAACTATGTGGTATTTGACATGTGATGCCCAGAATTCCAAGCAGAGTGAGCAAAAGCAGTCTTTACAAAGGAGGTGGTCTCCATGTTGGGCAGAAGCACTGGGCTTCCCTTGTGCCTTTGCGTGGGGTCCACCAGGACTTTCATCCTTCAAGGGTGCTCCACAATAATTTGTTTATTTCAGGTGTATCCTTAAAAAACCCTAAAATTTCTGACTCCCTTCTTCCCCCAAGTGCTAACTTGCAATAAAGCCGTGTCTAAAAGATAGTAAGTGCAGGGCATTTTGAGAACGAAGAAGGGGGAGAGCTTCTCCAAAGGTACTAGGCATCTTGTGATTGCCATTGCTTCTGGAGGATCCTCAGATCAGGTTGGGTCCTGAACTGAGGTGTCAGTGAGCTGGGCTTTGGCTCTCACTCCCAGGCTTTCCATTGCACTTTGCAACATCCTTCTCCTGATAAAAACCCTGTGCTCCAGTTTCAGGGGGACTCTCATCACATGAGCTTGGAGCTCAAATCCCTGGGTACCCACCAAGACCTAAACCCCAGTCCTCCCATGTCCCAAAGAGGTGAGAGCTGCTCACCCACTGGAGAGGTGATGGGCACAGCAGCGTCCGACGCGTTGGACGCCTGGAGCATGGCATGCCTGCACCCTGCCAGTCCAAGGACACTCACTGCCCCCAGCACATCTTGTCCTTTCTGCCCATCTTGGCTGGCTCTGAAAGCCCTGGGTTTGCTGGTGGAGGAGCAGTAGGGAAAGCCAGGGCAGTCAAACATATTGTGCTGAATAATGTTAGAAAGAGAAAGATCGTAAAAAAGCCATAAGGCAGTTACTCGAGGTAAGGAGGTCTGGCATCTGTCCAGGTCTTCGGGGAACTCATTTCACTTAAATTATGTTCTCAGACATGAAGCATGTTTCCCTTCTAACAGAGCTAGTCTTGCAACGTTTTGAAAATACACTAATTTGAAAGCATGCAGCGCTATGATTGATAATGCTGTTTCAAGTAGCTCTGCGCTGCTTTCCACAGATGTTCCCTGAGCGAAAGTCTTTGAAAGGAGCTGTTTGCTCAGGATTATTTCAGTGGGATACCCTTGCCTGAGAGTGTGCCCTGGAGCACCACTGAGAGTTGTAACAGAGCCTGCAGCCATGGTATGGCTATAGCCTGTGGAAACCACAGTGCGCAGGTAACAAGCGGTGCTGTAGGCAGGAATCAAGTGCCAAAATCACACAAAACCAAAGCAAGAAATAGCAACAAACCCCTGCGCTGGCCCCGAGGGGACTGGAAATTCAGCTTTGGTTATAAATGTGTATGGCAGGAGTCCCAGAGGTGATGTTTCTGCAGTGAGGCTGACTCACTTTACTGTGCCTTACAGCTTATTCTGCATGTCCTGTGAAGGATGTGCCGGTGTAGGGATGACATAGCCCCATGGGTTGCAGGAAGGGTCAGGGAGTGGTAAGATGTTTCCTCTCCCGGTACCAATTTTTCCATCGTAAGACTGGGGCAGCTGGGGCTGAGCCCAGACTGTGCCAGGCTTCTGCCTGGTGCAAGGCTGCTGCAGTATGGGGACTGTGGTGGTGCCCTACTCGTGCATACCAGGCTGAGGTTTGCCAGTGTGTTGCTTCAATTTGGGAAGAGAGGATTATTTCCAAGATGACAGCAAGATATGTCTGTGTGAATGAATAGAAAAGGGATGAAAGATTGTGTGGTCTGTGGCTGCTTAGCTGAGAGAAGTCAGAGAAACTTCTGAAAAGAGAGTAGGCTTTCAAAGAGGGAGCATTTTTTAACATTTCACCAGAAAAAGTCACATAAAAGAGAATTCTGAAGAATTACAGTCAGTCATCCAAGGGTGAGATGGGGACTTCAGTCTTGCCTTTATGTAACTGTATCTACATGGTGTTTTAGAGAACCTTCACTGCAAAACCAAAGAGAGCAAAAGCTGGGAAGCACTTTACCATTTCACAGTAAGATTATAAAATCCTGCTGGTTTTATGCTTATTTAGACCAGAGCACTCCTGAAGAATGTCCCCTAAGACAGTTGACATCAAAATTTTTAAGCAAGTTTAAGGTCCTTTAAAAAAAAAGTAAAAATCAAGTATGTTCAAGTTTTCTTAACCCCCTACTTGGTCTCTGCCCACAGGCAAAATCCTAACTGCAGGCTTAGTTTCAGTCCATGCTTGGCCAGCGGAAGACCGGGACATGATGTATTTGTTTTTCTCTTGGGCTGCTCCAGGCAGGCAGCTGGGGTGTGCTGGCAGCACTGAGCGTAGCTGCCAGGCCCCAGGCAGATCTTGCGACCAGAAGCATTTCAGCTATCTCACCCAGAGAGGATCTGACAAAGCTGCATGGGAATGCTGGTGGCTACTGCTCAGGCAGGTTTGGTGCAGGGACCAGACCTGGGGGACCAGGATGCTCCATTCAGCTTGGGATATCAGCCCAGCTCGCTGCCGCGGGATTCCTCCCATCTGACGCAATTTTATTCGAGGGCTTGGCCATCACGTGCTGAGAAGCTGACAGTTTTTAAGGCAAATATTCCGAGTAGCTGAAGAGCAGCTAGAAGTCCAGCTTCGCTTTGAGAGAATACTGACCTGGGGCATCCTTGGGGCGTAGTGGTGGGGATGCAGAGTGGCTCTGTGATCAAAGAGAGGCTCCTTCCACCCCAGCAGAAGCAGCTCTAGCTCTATTCACTGGGATGACATAATCTCTTTGGCGATCCTTCTTGAGTCGGGCCAAAGCAAAGGTGGACTTTACAGAGCCCAAACATTCACTGTGAGAAAAATGCATTTCACGTTAGCCCCGGCAGCAAAAAGCAATAGCCAGGGCCTGATGAGAGGAGGTTTATGTCTGTGCCCTCACCACTGTCCAGCTGCACAAGTCTCTGTGATGCTGCTCTCTGTGGCAGTGACAGAGTGGGTACCACAGAGAAAAGCTTCCTGGCAATTCCCCCGCCTACCCTTTCTCCTAGAGAAGAAAGGAATTTATGTATCATAGAAACATGGAATCTTTTAGGTTGGATCTTTAAGGTCATCGAGTCCAACCGTTAACCTGGCACTGCCAAATCCACCACTAAACCATGTCCCTAAGCGTTTCATCCACATGTCTTTTAAATACCTCCAGGGATGGAGGAAAGCTCTGGCTTCATTTGAGCATTAGAAATGCCATGTCAGCCTTCAGTGAATTCTGCATATACAGGTGGGGCTCCTGCTCTAGGGGAGGGTATCTCTCCATGAGCTGTAGGCAAAGACTACAGGGAAGACCTGGTCACCTTCCAGTGATGGCAAGGGTTGTTCCTCATGAGTAGTATGATCCTGACTGTCCCTTGTTATACCCTTGTGTGCAACAGACAGCTGTCAGTGTGATACACTTCCCTCTCTTCCCTGCTCCTCCTAAATTTATTCAAAGCATCACTACCAAAATCTCATCAACAACAGCCCAATGCATGCTCAGAAAAAAAGGTGCATGGCCAAATGCAGCTCACACTGTACCATGCGAAGCTGTTGGGTCAGTTTGTGAGCTGCATTACACGGCAAACCACCAGTGCAAGTAGACAAGTGGATTCACATGCACAGGAAATCCCTCCTAATCTTCAGTGGCTGTGGGAAGACTTTTTTTGGCTGATCTGTAGCATAGAAGCTTCTCAGCCCTAGCCAGTACCTCTGTGCATGGAGCTATTGCAGTGCATGCTTGGCCCCTTACCAGCTACAGCATCCCCATGGCCTGCTTGCAGCTATGGCAAGGGTGGTGAGAGGACCTAGATGGAAGCAAACCCAGAGATACTGCATCTGGGCTGTGCAGCTCTGTCTCGGGGCAAGGGCAGAATCCTGCAACAGCTAAGTGGTTTTCACGGTTGGCCTGAGGTATCAGTCTTAGGGGGCTGTGTCCTTGCTGGGGCTTCCTGCTTTTACCCCTATGAGATGAGATCCCACTGTCAACTGATGACTTAGTTATGTCATTGATAATCAAGTATTATCAACTATCTATTGTTTCCCATTCTGTCCTCTCCTGCGCTTCCACTCGTGCAGCCCTGGCTGCACATCTTTCACGGGCATGGAACAGAGTGAGAATGAACATGACACAGCAGCTGTCTGTGCCCTGAAGAAAGGAAGTGGGAAACTAGAACTTAGGGATGAAGAGGTTCCAATGGACTTAAGATATGTGTCCAGGGTGGTTTGGTGTGGTGCTGTTGCCACACTGAAACGGTACTGCTGCAATGACATCTTAGTGGTCCAAGGTGCTGTGTCAGTGTCACTCAGGGCCTTTTCCAGGAACTGTGCTCTTTTTTCTAGGCTGAAGAGACAAACCAGGTCAGGAACTTGATCAGTGAATGCACCTGAACTTGATTCCTGGCAGCTGCCCAACAGTTAGGCACCAAACCCCAGATATACCACACCTAATTTTAGTCATGCCTTTGATGTACCCAAGTTAGCCAGCTCCCCAGGCTTCTCCATAGTTGTGAAGGAGACGGGGGGATACGGTACAGTTGGGAACCTGGGTAGACTAAACTGCCATGCTAAAGCACTTCTGTATAGTCAGAATGGGTGAATATTCCTCCCCCTTCCCATGTGGCCAACCCAGTGGCTGCTACAAATTGTTCTTGTGCTACTGACATCAAAAGACACTGAAAGTCTTCTCCAGCAGCACTGACAGAAGCCTATTGTAAAAGGAATTAAAAAACCTCACCAGACGGCCCCCACACCCTGGACAACAAGCTTTGTATTCTTTAACAAGAACGAGATAGGATATGAGAATTTTCTCATGCATAAATTTGGTTGTCTGGTGCTTTGGGGAAGAATACCTCCCCGCGTGCTGACAGACCCCAGTAGGCAATGGTTCTAAAACGGACGCAGTGGCTTGAGCACAACAAGGTTTAAAAGCTATCGTTAGAGACTCGGCATGAATGCCGTGATTTTTCTTTAGGCTGATAATATCGTGCCCATCTTCCATGAAATTAAAAAAAAAAAATACAATTTTAGCAGTTCCAAGAAAGAAACTCTAATAAAAGCAGTTGCCCCTCCCAGCTTTTTAGCCTGTTTATGTTACCAGGTCTTTGAGGCATTGATTTTCTTTTAATGTGTATTTGTGTTGGACTCTATATAGTGGGTGAGTTCTGGTAATATAAATCAGTTCATAACAGGTGACTGAAAGCATTTTTCCCTCAAGACAGCATCTCTTTCTCACTGCCCAACAGTTTGGAACATGATAAATAGGGGGGGGAAGTATTTTATAGGATTCGACTAAAGAAAAAACCCCACGTATTTGCAATCTGAAAGGAAGCGCTGGAAGGTTATAATTCAGCAACAAAAGGCTCTGGGAGGAAGCATGCCCTAGCAACTGTCTTTGTATAGAGAAATCAGTCGCTCGTTTATCTTACAGAAGTCAACTTTTGTAACACTGTTTGCATTGTGCCCTCTAATGACTGACGTTGCGGCGGGGCTGTCAAGCTAAGAAGGGAAACAGTGTGAAAGTGAACTGGGATGTAAAGACCCTGTGACAAAATGAAAAATGGTATGAGGAGGCTCTGCCGCTTAAATGAGTCGAGGCGTGTGAATGCTTAAAGGGGTGAGACGTACTGGGAATTGTGTTTGTGTACTTAGCGATGCTCCAGAATGACCCAACTGGATATGCCTTACACTTAAATGTAGATTGAGGTGAATGAGAAGGCAGAGAAAAACGTCCTCTTTCCCTTGTCGATGTGTGGGCATCGCATTCTACCTTTGGAAAGGTGCTGAGATGTTGGAGAAATCCCCGAGGCTGGGTACATCTTTTCCCTGCCCTCCCTTGGATCCCAGAAGAACCGCTGGGCTGATTTTTCAGCCCCGGCTCCCAGACACTCTGTGGCACAACAGGGTATTTACAGGGCACCACAGTCTTGCATCTGGCCCTCCTACAGCTCTCACAGGCATTAATTTCGCCCAGTGTAGTCTGCTGGCTGTTTTTCACCTGACACTTGTCTTTTCCTTCTGTTATCCCTTCTTCTTGTCCTGTCTTTCTCCTGTTTTCAGCTGTCACAGTATTTCTTTATAACTAAAAAAAGAAATACCTGTCTGCCTATGGGCTGCAAGAAAGGGCTTGCTAATATTCACCTTCTTTTGTTGCTTCCAACACATAAAAACCTTTCCTGTCACACTGGAATTATGTAGAAGACAAAAGAGAATTTCTTCAATGGGATAAAGCTAGGATGGAGAGATTTTTAAAAGCAGAGCTGTTTGGGGGGCTAATCATTATAATGCTATTGAAAGAGAATAAATACGTCAGCCCAAGGCAAGGGTTTTGAAGCACTTAGGTCTGTCATTACATTTCTGGGAAAAGGGAATAGGGAAAAAAGGGTATCATCAACTAAATGGTTGTACTGAGAAACAAGCTACTAAAACCCCCATTTCTTCGTTGGGACTGACCATTTAACTCCTTTGCTTGCTCATTAGTGGGTCTGCTCCTCACTGTGCCTGAGAGAGGGGTCGGGACTACCATGGGACCTGGGGGGACCTCGGAGAGGCAGAGTTTTCTCGGGGTCCAGCCCCTTTGAGTAGCACCACCAAAAAGGCTCAGCACATGAGGAATTGGGAACCCTGATGCCTTTCCAAAGCATGCTCCCAAAGACCGGAGCCTGGGTGGCTGTACCCGATGCAGAAGCAGGCCCAGCTGGGCCATCACATCCTGTATCCCTGTGGGTGATCATCCAGACGTGAATCCCGTTGGGATTACGAGTCCCCTGCCTCGCAGTGAGCAGTGAGCAGGTTTGCAGAGCATGCATGGCTACAGAATGGCCATCCCAGCCCATGCCGAGGGGAGCAGAGGGGTGCAGGACCCACAGTGGGATCTGGGCTTGGGAGGGAGCATCAGATGGAGACGCTAATGCATCTGGTTGTGACCAGCCCTGGAGGAAGGGAGGCTGGTTCCTCCTGACTCTGGCTGCAACAGCACCCACCGAGTCAGCTGGGGAGCCCAGACCTATGGACCCCCCCTGCTAGTCCTGTGCTTGCCCTTACACAGAAGCCAGAACCGCCCTGTTCTGTTATTTTTCAAGGTTTTCAGCCAGACCGTTCGTTTCCTTCCCCCCGGCTCCGTTGTACCTTTACAAGCTATCAATACCAGGAGCATCATGCCCTTGCTCTGCCTCTGGGTCTATCTAATCACCAGTTGGCTGGATTTACACCATCTCCAAATCTGGCTTTTTTTCAGCACTCCTTGACAGCATCTGAGAGCCCACAAGCCTAACATTGCCTCAGCAGTTTTTTAAGTTTATAAACCCCTTTCTTTAGAGTTCATATACAGATTGATATTAATAAGTTGACGCACAGCTATTCAGTGGTTTACTTATTAGCACTGTGTTCCAAATTAATGGCTGCACATCAGGTTCTTGGGATACCCGTCCTCTTCTGTTTTGTTTTCATCCACCTCCCCCTGTTCCGGAAACACGGCATGCTCGATTATACAGTATTATACAGGCTCTCGGAAAATGCAGGCTCTTATGCCTTGGGACCGTGAATGCTCCTCGGCGGGGAGTTTTGCCTCACTCTCTGCTGGTGTCTTGGGATGCTTAATCCTTTGAAGGTTTCTTAGGTGCTGCTGAGTTTTGGAGTCGTACGTTATTAATGCTGAGCAGCCACTGGCTGATTGATTGAGTCCCCGCTGATTCTTTGTGCAGCTTGGCAAGAGGGGAAACTGAATTTGAGGGGTGACGCTACAGGCTGCAGGCACAGGCAGGGGGAGCACACGTCTCTGCAGCGATCTCAAGAGTCCCTATGTCTGTTTGCAAGTCTTCTCCCCATGTCCTTCTTACTTTGGCATCATGATCACCAAAGCACCAAGGGACCACCTAGACTTGACCATGGCACCCTCTGTGTCCTTCAGGTCGCCTTCCCCTCCTGATCATGCACGTCTCAGGTCTGGTGGGGCCCTCTACCCTGACAGCTGGGACAGTCCTGTGAGGCACAAGCTGAAGGGTGTCTCTGGCCATAGAGGTAGTTCAGGGTACTACAACCTTTTTAGCCCTAACCACTTGATAGCCAAAGGGATGCAGGAAACCCCTACAAAAATGGCATGAAAGAGTTAGAGCTCCATCAAAACCACCAGAAGATGACCACACAACCAATACAGGTTTAAACAATTTCTGCTTCCATGCAGGTGGATGCTTTCAAATGTGCGTGAAGTAGCTCTGTAATGTTAGGTTGTGTGTAGACTTTGCCTAAAAAACATATATGAGAGAGAGAAATTTTATTGAAGACTGATAATTTAGGAAAGCAAGGCATCTGAGAGTTTGAAGAACATTTTGTAGGTGGTAGCAAAAATAAAAATATGAAAACACAGGATACACTTTGAGAACTAAATATTCCATCTGAAAATTTGTTTTGTTTCTTTTCTATATTTGCTTCTCATTCTTTTCAAACATTAGCACACGTTTAAGCGTATATCAATATTACAAGCCAGACAGACCAACTAGTGTCTGTGGTGAGACCAACTGATATCTGCAATGAGGCCAAATAGCACAGAAAGCAATGTTATCTTAGTATTTGTGCTTTAGTTTAGATGCTTGTGCATTCTGTCTGACTCTGTGTCTGTCCATTGCTTATGCAGTCCAGTTGCTGTACTGTATTTTGCTTATCCCTGCTTTGATAATCCAGACATTTTAATAAAGCAGGAAAAGACCTCTTGAAAAGTTTTTGTAAGATTTTGCTATTTGCATTGCTGCTGAACAGTCTCTTTCAGGACTTTCAAGGTCAGTTTTGAATTTTTTTCTGTACCAGTTACATCTGACCCCTGTGAGATAGCAGCTGAAATCTATTCATTAAAAATAAATAAATCAGGAAGTCATCATTAGCCAGTGTGTGTCTGGTGTGTGTGTGAAGCTACGTAACAAGCAGGAGCTGTTTACAATATGTTCAAGGTCCTCTTGTGTTCTGTTTACTGTTCAGGTTCTTCACAGGAACCTTTTTCGTGGCAGGTCTGGGCAGCAAGTCATACAGTTAGGGACAGCACACTTGTGAAACCACAGGTTACACAGAGTGGAAGGCAGCATTTTCCAGTAGCCGTTACAGCCATGCCCCAGCTCCAGCCGGGATCACCAGCCACCCCAGCCGCCCTGTGTTGCTCATGATGCGGAAAGCAGCCGGCAGCTGGTGCAGCTCCCCAGCTCCATTGATTTCATGGCCAACCTGCGGCACCTGTGCGGGGCCACGCTGCCAGGGCAGGCTCAGGTCTGGCTCATTACTGAGCAGCAGAAGCTGAACCACACTCAGGTTATTACCACTTTCCCCATGAAGGAAGGGGCACCGGGGCTGGTCATGCCTTGGGCTTGACCATGCATCAGATGTCTGGAGAGACTTGCAGCTGCAACGCTTATAGTAAAACTGTACTTAAAAGCAAAACGTCAAGCAGAGTCAAGCTGCAAGCACAGGCAGCCACCAAAATAGCTATGTAGGTAGCTGCCCACCACCCTCCGCGGCAAAAGTCAGGGCCTTCAGCCTTGCTGGCAGAGCCACGCTGCTTCAGAGCTTGGTTTCATTGCACCTAGGGGCTGCTGGGCTGCTCCTACCCTCTGGCTACGTCCTGTTTTCATTCCGCTTGCCAACAGCGTGAGTAATGCCAGCGGCTGACAGGGCAGCTGGCACCGAGCGTGCTAGGCTGGCTTTTCATCTCTAATTACCCGCTTACACTAGGCTGTCTAGCTGTTAAATTACCTATCTGTCATGAAGATATCCAAGTATAGTCACTCACGGTCTTTGTGCTATCCTTGGTTCTTCCTTTGTGGGGCAAAAACTGCTTAGCATGAGTAAATATCTATGTTTTGGAGGTTGAATTTCTTCTTTTTTGTCACACTTATTCATGTTGGTGATGGCTGGGCACACAGAGCTGTATGCTGAGGTTGTGAGTGCTATTCCTCACAGAAAAACAGAAAGGTTTTACAGGGTGTCCCAAGGATACTTTGGATCTTGGCTTTTCTTAATCTTTCCTGGAAATTCATGCTGCAGCTGGAAACTCTAAAGGTCCTTTTAGATCTCAAAAAAAAAAAAAGGTGTGATTATACAGTACCATGACATACAGATCCAGAAATGCTAACCTAATTGTAAATGTAACTGCAGAATATTTGTCTAGTTCAAGATACCAATACAGACATTGTGCTAGCCCTCTTCCTAATCTATATAACAGCATCTAGCTGGTGTGGTCATCTCCTGAACCTGGTTATTGCTCATGCCGTGGAGACTCTTTGGGCTTTGCTGTGGGTGATCCTTGCTCTCTTTCCCCTGCTAGGTCCATGGGAAATGCATGTGCAAGCACAACACAGCAGGGTCCCACTGCCAGCACTGCGCCCCGCTCTATAACGACCAGCCTTGGCAGCCTGCCGATGGCAAAACTGGAGCCCCCAAAGAGTGTCAGTGTAAGTAACCGTCTGGGAACGATGTCTCCAGGAGCCTCTCCCAGAGCAAAATGTTTCCTCCTTGTGCACCTTTCTCCTGCATTTCCAAGAGGCAGCAGATACTGGGGCAGTGGGTAGGTGTTTGCCCACACTCCTGCCCAGTGCCCACCACGTGTTTGTACTGGGGGGATGGCCCTCTTCGCAAAGCTTCTCGCTTGGAAATCCTCTGTGCAACTCAAGCGCATCTCCTTGAGGCGTAGTCTTCTGTCACAGACAGACTGCAGCCTGCCAGAGTGCCTTGGAGGCCAGTACAGTCCCCTCCATGGGCACCGCTGACAAAGACGTTTGCGGGAGGTACAGCCTTCTGCTGCTGGATGTGGGCTCTGCTCACCCCATGGGTGCTGGGAGCAGGAAGAGCTGTGGGCTTTGGGGAGGTTTAGGGGTTACTTCTGCGGTGCTGGGGAGGGATGCTCGGGGTGAGTGCAGGCTGCAGGGAACAGCAGAGAGCACGAGGTAATGTGCTTCGGTAACAGCAGCCTAGCCAAAAGGGTGCTGAGGTCCTGCTGTGACTACATGCTATCAACACTTCGGCTAGCACCAGCCTCCCACTGTGGGCTGTGGTCACACCTCGCTGCAGCATGGATGTTCCCCAAGGGGGACAGTGACAGTGAGCCCCTGTTTCCACCAGCAGTATTTGATGTGCAGGGAGTGGAACAGACCTTGCTCGGCTCCTGACACTCCTGTGTATGGGCATCCAGGCTTCCTCCACTGCCAGCATAGGACAAGGGGGACGTTTGCCCTCTCTCACACGCCTCCCCTCCACCTGCCTTGTCCCTCTGTCACCTGCAAGTAGCATCCTGACAGCACCCACGTGGCAGATGCTCTACAGGGTACTGCTGATTTCTAAAGCAGGGAGGGAAGGATTCAGCACCAGCAGGATCACTGAACGTGGGAGGTTTTCCTGCACCAGCCTGGCCATGATGCTGCCCTTGTACTGGGAAAGCCGTACTGGAAATAAAAGAGCTAAGGAAATTATTTTTTTCTAAAATGGCACCTCTAGAGGTTGGGAAGCATGGATGAAAATGCCGTGGTACTTCATGCGTTTGAATGACTAACGGGTTCGTAGGTCAGGTCTCCCCATTCCAAAACGTGGTTCTGGGGTTTGTGCCTCTTTTCTATAAACTGACATCTTTCACTGCCTTAATGAGTCTTTCTGTTCCCTCTGGCTCCATCTCAGCGTGCAAGTGTAATGGGCACGCCGACACTTGTCATTTTGACATGGATGCATGGCTGGCATCGGGCAATCGCAGTGGCGGCGTCTGCGACAACTGTCAGCACAACACGGAAGGGCAGCACTGCCAGCGCTGCAAGCCGGGCTTCCACCGGGACCTCAGGAAGCCCTTCTCTGCCCCAGATGCCTGCAAACGTAAGTCAGCAGCCTTTTACTAGTAAAATGCTTCTGTTAAGTGGGAGGGCATCAAAGGAAAGGTGAGATCTTCCTGCTCCTCCTTGGAGCAATCTTATTCCTTCAGTGAGGGACAGGGAGTTCTTTGAATTCCCTTGTTGATGCTGTTTGCAAAAAGCAATGATGTGGTTTGCAGGGCGAAAGCCTGCAGACGCTGTTGACAAACCTATCCTGAGGATCCCTGTAGCCCGGGGCAGGGGAAGAGAGATGATTCATTGACTTTCTCCTGCTATTTTTGGAGAGCAAAAGCTGCATCATGTTTGCATGTTGTCCTTGTTTGGTGATTGCCGCAACCCCGGAAGCGAGGTTCCTCAGCCAACTGGGGTGCAGCTGATAAATAGCATCGCCCACCAGTGCGTGTTCACAGCAGCAGCAGGTGGGCATGGAGGGAGAGACGGGAACAGGAGTTAAGTGATACTCCAGAAGGCATGACACTGAGGAGGCCAGGCCAGAGGCAATGACTTGGACACATGTGAAATTAAATATTTCCCAAGCAAAAGCAGGGATCCAAAAGCCACGCTCCCCAGGGACCACTGTGAGGATGGTGACTCACCACAGGGAACTCCGGATCCCCACACTGCACTGAGCACATTACACTGGTCGGTTAAATATAGGGCACAGGCATGCTCTCCGCTCTGTACATGCACCCACCCAATGGCTTCACCAGATTTCTCATCACTGACCTAAATTTGGAGGAAGATCTTCATGGGAGGCAGAAAACAATCTGACTGATGCTCTGCTTGTGTGATTTGAGGGGACACTGAGCACATCTCCCACCTCCAAATGAGAAGTGCCTGTATTTAAAGGAGGAGAAACCCTTCTGGGTTGGGAGATGCACCTCAGGCTGGTGGGTTTGTGTGGTTTCACTTTCATCTGAGAGACTGGGAGGGGTGGAAGGACCACTTTTGTCCCTCTCCCTCACTGAACATCATCCTCATGAGAGTCCCCATGGCCCCACCAGCCTGTCACAGAAGTGCTTCTCCACCTTTCACTCATTGCAAGGAGGAGCAGGAACAGCTGAGCCGCCTGTGTAGCAGCCCTGATTCCTCTTACAAAACCAGAATTGACCACAGTTCTCCATTACATGTGTAAATAATTATTTCACTGCTGTAGTATGTACACAAATTTGGGTTTTTAATCAGTGAATTTAATGTTTTTTTAAGTTCTTTTACCTATTTGTGTACTCTGAAGTCCCAAGCCTTGTTCTCTGAAACATCAGATACTTTCCCTCCATAATTATTGCCAGAACTTATGCAACAAACTTTTGTTTTGGAGTCTCATTAGTGAAAAAAACAGGTTTAAACCTTGCACTTAGAGTTAAAACAGGCATTTGAAGGTTTTTTCCTAACTCTCACGGATTCAGCCTTGCTGTTTAAGAAAAAATACCAACTGAATTAGTTGACTCCTGCTAGAAAATGCAGGGTGAAAGGTTGAAATAAATTCTGTATGGGACCCCCAAGTTCCAAAATGCGTTTTTACTGCAGTTGTGCTACCTGCACCAGGATTGTAATTCCTGATGCTCTTTGCATCACATACTTTTCCAAGGCCATTGAAGCCAAGTCAAACTTTGGCAACGATTTGAGTGCAGTCTTCTGGACACCTAAAAATACCACCCTTCACCTGGTAGGTGGTAGGAGTGGCTGCCATCTCCTGCGATGCCTCATGCAGCCCATTGTAGAGATGGAGTTTCACAAGGGACCCATCGTAGGGTTTTCCTTGTGCCATTACACCCAGTTCAAACCCTACGGCTGTTTGGAGGGTCCAAGAGGGAGTCAAATGGTACCTCCTGGTCTGGCCAGCACAGAGCTGCCTTCTTTGCAAAACCAGATGGAAACAGAAGTCTCAGGATGTATCGCTGCAAAATGGCCACAGCTCGAAGGGAAGGCTGCCAACAGTGTACACGTGCCTGTGTGCAAGTTAGACCAGCGCTAATGAAGTCAGGCATTACATCACGTCATTAGCTATATGTTAGCCAAGTCCCAGGAGACTGGATTAAAAAGCTTCTCCCAGCTCTTCTGGGCAGGAGAAAGCTGTGCAGATTAGATGATTAATGGGTATTTTTGTTGATGTAACGGGAGACACAAATGCTGGTGCTCGGACTTCTCAGCTTTCAGCATTCATCTCTAAATCACTGGCCCATGGCATTCCATTTCCACATTTCCCCTCCCAGAAAATGTGTGTCTGACATAAAGACTATAAATTTGTTTCTGTTACTCTTTAATGCAACAATCCAGCCTCTTTATGGACCACTATGTATTCATGAACTCTGGTATTTAAAGATGAAAGGTGACACATATTTGATGAGAACTGTAAGATAGCCTTGAGTACAGTGAGAAAAAGTCTATGTTTATCTACCTTCTGCATTAAGTACATCTATTCTGTTGCTCTTTGTTTTTTCCTTTCGGTGTTTATGAAGTACTCAGGTGTCAGGGAGACAACTTTCCCCGGCATAAACTGGGTTCCACAAAAATGCAGGGATTATCTGAATGCTTTCCCTTCAGAGACCCTATTGACACGAACACACAGATTATTTCCCTCTGGGCTTTTCAAACCCTCACAAACTCTCACCTCCCTAAGACTCCTTCACCGTTTCCCTTCTCACCTCCTGCTGCCGGGGCTGCCCCCCGCACCCAGGGACCTGGGATCTCACAGGGAGCCCGGCAGTTCGCAGGGCCGCAGCAAATGTCTGATGATTGTTAAATTAAATTATATAAGACTGATTACAGCCTATGTCTGGAACATTTCCAAGGACCATCTGCAATAACAAGGGACATGCGTGGTGCCCTGTTATTCTTTCTGGGAAGGCCACGGCGTTGCCTGCTTGCTACTGGCTCGAGGCACCGCTATTGCTCAACTGCAGGGTAGCAGTGAAAATTTAAAAATACCAAGGTCAAAGTAAATAAAGGAGTTGTTAAGCTGTAATCTTTAAGGATACTTTAAAGATTCTTGTAGGTGAAGAGTGTATATAATATTTGCTCAGGAGTAGGTGTGTACCCGATAAAACGAGACGTTCTGCTGTTTAAAACAGCAATCTGATGACTCTTTCCCCCCGCCATACCGATCAGTCCTTTTCTTTACATCCCTCATGAATTTTTAAGCCTCAGCTACAGTATTATTGCAGACAATAAATCGGGTTTTATAATTGCCAAGTTTATTTTTGCTTTTCAACTGTATGTTTTTGAGGGTAAATATTTGTCATTTCCAAAGGTTAGCTGGCAGCTGAAGAAACCACAACAGTATCGCTGATCCAGGGCGGGGAAATCCAGCCTCACTGGAGTCCCATTCACTGGGTTTCAATCCCAGTCAGCACGTGCGGTGCCTGGGGAAGCAGCTATTAATTCATACATGTGTGGAAGTCACATGCAAAATAGTACTGTGTAGACCAGGGGGGGTAAATTGGCAATTTAGCAACACTGCTTATGAATCAAAAGGAAAGCAAAAAGGTCACACTTGTGGAAGGTTTCTCTTGGCTCCAGGCTAGTGGTGCCCAGTCAGCCCTTCTCTTGCTGGAGCTCCCTTGGCCATGGAGACCTCCCAGCCTCCTTAGCGGGGTGGCCACGGCACACGAGACAGGCACTGTCCCGGAGCCTCGCGCTGAGAGCCTCGTGCTCTGAGCATGTATCCACCACAAAGTGCCATCCAGCCCTGTCTGTAGCTGCTCTGTCTCTGCTCGTCTGCTCCGCTCACCTTGCTGGAGGTGGGTCTCCTACTGCCTGTGCTACAGTGAGGCAGGCTGGGCTAAAGGAGACAACGGGGTCTAAATCGACCCTCAGTGCAGCAGCCCATGCAGGAGCTGTAGCTGCAGCTGCCAAATGTCGTACCTTTTCTTCCTCTCATGGCTGTAGTATGGAAGCACTTGGTCCTGTTTCCATGCCGTTCTTTCAGCGCTGGTACAGTGCGCTCACACCCGAGCCCTAGGCTCGTTTCGGTGCTTGGTGACAGGCTGCACTTCATGTCGGCGCTGCTCAGCGCCTTCCCACTGCAGCACCTCACAAACATGTCCTCTACAGCTGCCACCCAAAGCATCCAGATTAACACCACGTGGTGTCATCTTGGGCCTCCACCCAAGACCAAAAAGCTTCAGTTCACCAGCCGCTGACGGAAAGCAGGTCGGCACCTTGGTAGCCCACAGGAGAGCAGCCAGGAAGGACGGGGTCCGTGGAGCGGGGTGCGCAGCCCTTGTAGGAATGGCCAACCTTTACAAAACATCTCTTGGCAGCTTTTATTAAAAAGCATAGCCAACTATATTTTCATTTTTAATTGCCATTTTAATTGCTTATGAGCTTGCTGCTGTATTTTTTTGTAACAGCCTTTGTAAATTTAACGTTCTTGCCTTACCGTAGTGTTGCCACTGCCATTAAATTTTCCATTAGGAAAAAAAACGTGTGAAGGCGCTGTGTAAAACATTAAAAGCTCCAACTCCAGTAGGGTTGGGAGTAAAATTCAGCTGAAACCCGACCAAAACAGGACCAAATGTCTCCGAGCAGTGGGTTTAGCTCACCGACTGCATGAGAACAGAGGAGCGTTAAGTGCTTGATATTTCCCCTGAAGGGGCTGAGGAATGCCAGAAATACCCACCGAATCTAGTAGGAGAAGAGAGCGTTTGGCTACATGTGTCAGGTGTAAAACACTTCACAGACTTCAGGAGAAAGGTATGTGAGTCTCAGTGAGCACTGTTGAAAACTATGCTATTAAAGGTACCCGAGTTCACTGCCTCCAGCTAGTTATGCAGTTTGTGAGGAGGCTTTCTAATCTTTTCATTTTATGTAATTATATTTGTTTGGGAATGGAAAGGGTGGGGAAAATTTGGGGATCACTTTGGCAAAGATTTTGGAATCATATTCACCTCCAAGTTGACTGCCAACACTAATTCATCCTTTAATATTTTGAAATGATACTCCAGGTATGTCAAATCCTCGAAACCACAAAAATCTTGTCAGATCAAAATTAAATATATGTACGTAGCAATAAGTATTTGAAGGGAAAGAAAGGCTTGATGCATGTGGTGGCTTTTCTGCTTTATTGCCTTTGCAGTTGCAAAATTAAAATATTCGTATTAGGATTTGGGAAAATTTTCCCTCTGAATAAACTTTTCTAAGGAAATCCAGTATTTATATAAATGGGGAATATTTTGTCATAACGCACAAGGCTGACCATAACGCATTCTGATTAGAGAATCAAACCTTAAGCAAAGGAGAGCACGAGTCACCTGGCTACCAACCTGCGGAGCGCCAAGTTGTCTGCTGGCCAGGCCAAATGGTCAGAGGCTTGGCTCACACTTTTGATAACTGTATTTCTGGTCTTTGAAAAGATCAACATGTTTGGGGGAAAAACAAGACTGTAGTCTTGCAACAGACACAAATTATATTTATGCAAAAGGAAAATCCTAAGAAGTAGCAAGGAAAATTTCACACCACCTATTTTAGGGCATCCTTTCTGATTTGTGAGAATGGCCATTTCTCCCAGTGTGTCCCAGTGCACTTTCAGTGCATTGTTCTGCTGCAAGGGGCTGCGGGGGAGGAAAAATGAGCAGTCGGGGTTATGCAGGAAGAGCCACGAATGACCACAGCCTCCACTTCTGAGATGCACATTGCAAAAATCACATCTCTGAGCCATCCGTGTTCTCATTCTTTTTTAATGTTCAGAAATGATGGCTTTGAAAGAAAATCATACTGAGACAGAGAGGTACTTTTTACTCAACTTTAATTAAAATGACCATTCTGAGGGTGTTTTTAACCTCCTGGCAGCAAGACAGTTGTTACTGCTTTAGAAGGCAATTGTGCTCTGATTCATTTTTGCAATGAAGCACCCACAGCTGCTTAAACATCATTGTGAGCCAGGCACATCCCCAGGTACTTGGTGGGACTGGAGTCCAGATGCTGTAAGGAAAGCAATAAAGGCCTGTTTGGCAAAACATAATGTGAAAACAGAGTAGGTTGATTAATTAAGATAGCTCACAGAAGTTAAAATCGTACAGTTTCCAAAGGGAGACTCTGGTCCGATCGATACAGGCGAACAAATAAAAGCCCAGAACCAGCACCGACATCCCTAGGCAGAGCCTGTGCAATCTCCTATGCCTTTGTCCCGCAAACCGTTTGCACTCACTGATGTTCTCTCCCCCCACGTCGTCCCCCACAGCCTGCTCCTGCCATCCCCTGGGATCGGCCACGCTCCCCCTGGGCTCCCGCACCTTCTGCGACCCCAGCACCGGCGACTGCCCCTGCAAGCCCGGCGTGGCGGGGCCCCACTGCGACCACTGCCTCCCTGGCTACTGGGGCTTCGGAGCCTACGGCTGCCGCCCCTGCGACTGCGCCCGCAGCTGTGACCCCCGCACCGGCGACTGCCGCAGCAGCAGGTGAGTTGGGGGGTCCCAACCACCCTCCTCCAGCCTCAGCAACGCCCCCGGGTTCTCCATCCCAGTGAAGGCACTGCTCCGACTTCACGGCACACAGACTGAAGAATCCCCATCACATGAAATATTTGGGGTTTGGTATGGTCAGGATCTGGGGATAGAGTGGGAGCTGAGGCTGCGGTTCTCCTGGGTGGCTGGCACACCATGACAGGTTATCGGTGGGGTTGGATTATTCACTCTCGGTGCTGGTGTTAATCCATGGGGTGTTTTCCATAACCTTCACTGTTGCTTCCTCTCTGTGAGCAAAATGTGAGCCTCAGGGAGGTCTGAGCAAGAGACCAAAGGGTTAATATTGTTGCTGTTGCAACTCAGCTTGCATTGTCTGCCCTGGTCTTGGAGTCAGGCTCTGACCTTTAGAAGACAGCACATTTTAATAACACCCCCTTCTACGGATCTTGTGTGTGCTTTTTTTTACCACGCTGGGGATATTTATAGCCTATAAATCCCTATAATGCATTTTAAACCCAAAATGGATCCATGACCCGCTCTGACAACACTCAACCTGTTCGCTTTCTGAGACTGCCCCTTGCGTTTAACATTACCAAGACATGCAGTCATGTCCGGGGGATGGGTTGGTATCCACATTGCATTCCGCTGGCTCCCTGAGGAAGGCTGACCATCTCCCTTTCCCCCTGACAGCTCAGACGTGACCTGGCACCATGAAGCACCTCCTTTCCAGGCCGTGCTCAATGACAGTGAGCCCAACTGGGGCTGGGAGGACGAGCAGGGCTTCTCGGCGCTCCGGCACTCCGGTAGGATGGCAGCTTCACACGTTTCCCTGCCCCGTCCTTCCCGCCAGCAGCCAGGATAGACTCTTCTGCGCTGGCTTGTAACTGATGCACTGGCAGCTGCAGGAGGGGATGGATATTCCCCCATTAATGTCCTGTGCGACCACCTCCTTCCCCTCCATGAGCCAGCGGAGCCTTACGGCTCGTCCCACCAACGTGTGGAGGTGCAGATGCTCTAGGCAGATGCTCGGTGCTGGAAGTCTGCACCCAGTGTTTAGCTGTCAGCAAGGCAAGGGTTGCCTGCCTGAATCTGCAGTCCCAGCTCTGAATTGCAGGGCTGAATACTCTCATGTTTTACCTGGCCTTCACGTTTTAAACGTGTCTTTGTATTCACTGGAACTACCACGTGTTGGACAAACCAGCAACGTTATTTAGAGGGTGCCGTTTGCCACGTCACTGGCAGGGAATTAGGAAGTTTCTAACTCAGAGTTTATTTCCCCAGTACCCACAACAATTTTGGCATCAATGGCAGCTCACAGTGCAATTAGAGGTTGCCCAGTATTTCAGCTACGTCTTTGGCTGGGGAAGTTATTTCCCCCCGGGTCTGGAGGAGGTGGGTGCTGTGAGGCAGGCTGGCCCCGCGGCGCAGCATCATCCTGCCTTGCAGTGGCTGCACGAAAACGGGCAGACGTCATTTCCTGCACTTGCAGAAAGAGGCATGATAAAATCTTGAAGATACAATAATTGAGTTAATTGAGGGGAAAGCTCCATCATTTGTCTGAGCAACTTCATTTTAAACGTAAATAAGTATATCATGTTATTCTTTGTTCTAGGATCACGGAAGTCATTAATCTGCCTTAACCTCTGCAACATTTCCTTTTAAAGTTTTGTCTGGTACATTACGGTGTGGAAAATACCCAGGGGAGAGACATGCGTGTTATTTGCATCCCAAGGCAAAATAATAAGGCCTTTGTTTCCCTTCTCTTCCAATTGTAAACAAGGAATAATTGCCCTTGGATTAAGATTGTATATTCAGCCTGGATCTGAAAACAGGGGGTTTTTTTGCATGGGGCTTGTGGGTCACGTGAAAACCTCTGGCAGGTCCCAGGCTCTCAGCTTTTAAGTACAAGCTCCAGACATTTGCTTTGTTTTCCTTCCCCAGGTAAATGCGAATGTAAAGAGCAAGTTTTAGGGAATCCCAAGGTCTTCTGCGGGATGAAGTACACCTATGGTGAGTTGTGGGTGAGGTGGTGGGGCACAAAGGGAGGTGCTGCAAGGCAGTGCAAGCTTGTAAAGCATGAGAGGTGTGGCTGTGTGCACCGCTCCATCCCAGCAAACCTATGGGCTAGTTAATCTATGGGCAGATCTTTGACCTTTCCCAAATGTATAGATATCATGGTGCCAAGTCAAGGTTGGTGAAGCATCTTACTCTGTTACCCACCTCTCTTGCTATCAAAATACTCTTGTGCCAAAACCGTGGGATGATGAGAGCTGGCATTCTCCCTGAGAGGTTGTCTAGGTCCAGGAAAGACTGTAAAGCACTGTTAGCAACAAGTAAGTCACTGAAACTGTGTCTGTAGACCAGGTGCCCCAAGTGCAGTCTAGAAATCACTAAATCTGAATTACACTGAATGGAAGGAGGAACAGTGATCCCCTCACAAGACTCTACATGGAGAAAACAGCTCCGGCAGCCACTGGGAGCTTCGCCCTGTCAGCAAAGCTCAGCTCTTGCAATGGGTGGTGTATATTGACTGTGTCTGTTGGATTTAAATGAATGAGAGGAGGCATTTGGTTTCCCAAGACCTCTCCGGTGTGTGCCAGTGAACCACCTCCTACATACCAGAGCAGAGCAAGGAATGCTCTGTGTAGCACTCCCTTCCTTCACAGTCTTCCAGGGGTCTCTTGCACCTGTTTCGTCTCGCACTGAAGTTGAAAATGCACCGAGAGATAAGCCCTACCTCTGCAGACTGTGGAGCAACCCACAAAGGGAAGTTCAAGGGGCCGCCAGCTGTTGAAATACAGCCCTGGCTTAACGATATTAGGAAAAAAAATCTGATTCTGCTTTGCTTTGCTCCCTGTATGTGATAGTGACCATGTTTAATCTTGCAAAAGATAAGAAATTAAAAAAAAAAAAAAAGAAAAAAACACCAAGTTCATAAATCTTATCTAAAGTGCACTCTGGCTTCCCACCCTTTCATCACTCAGCATGTGAAGGTGTCAGCTAAACTGAAAAGATAAATGAATTATGGGGCTCATCGTGAGCTTCAGGAGGCCATACTGTAGGAGGAGAGGTTTCCCAGAGCTGCTTAAAACGCAGCGCAGAACAAAGCACTGCCATACGGTGATACCTACCAGCGTAGGCGTCAGCGCAGTCGGGAGGAGGCTCACGCGTGGGACCTGAGCCCTCAGCCTCCACCGCATGAGGGCTGAAAGGTGGGTACCAGGCAGCAGGGTGTGCCTGTGGGTCTCAGTGAGCTCCACAGTTTGCCTCAGCCCCCACCAACGCCTTGGTCTCACCACTGCATTTGGATTTGGCAGGTCTGGAAAGCGGGAGGACTGACAGCAGGATTGGGATGGGGGCCTTCACAGCCCTGCCTGCTGCCTGGCTTGCCCTAGCCAAGGCTGGCAAAGCCTCCAGGTCCATCCCTAAAAGCAAGCCTTTCCCCTTGATTTCCAAAAGTGTTAAGGAAGCCAAAGTCTTTGCTGAGCTCTGGAAGAAAATGGGACCCCCACAAGTTTTGAAAATGTGGTCATCAGACCTCTCCTGGGGCCACGGCCAAACCAACCGGCAGCGTTCCTGCCCACAGGTATGGGGACGTATGCGTTCCCCTGGCAGCTGTGCTGACCCCCGGCTCCCCAGCAAGGTGCGTCGCACTAACTCCACTGAAACTAAGTAAATGTCCTCACTTCTTCACCCACACACCTGCGTCACACCACACGCAAAAAAAGAGAGAGCAGTGTAAATAGCGGATACATTCCTGGTTTTGAATTTGTGTCTTCCCAGTGATCAAGACGAGGATCTTGTCAGCCCATGACAAAGGCTCCCATGCAGAAGTCAATGTGAAGATCAAGAAAGTCTTGAAATCTACAAAGCTGAAGATCCTCCGAGGCAAGAGGACGCTCTACCCTGAATCCTGGACTAACAGAGGCTGCACTTGTCCCATCCTCAATCCTGGTAGGTTTGACTCCCTGAGCAGTACATCCCCACCACGCTTACACAGATTTCATTCCCACCCCTCCGTCCCCTCCTGCCAGGGAGCTGAGATTGCAGCCCAGTGTCGATTAAATGGTTGGCTGGTGCATTGTTTGGATTCCAACAGCGATCTCCACCAAATTTGAATTTTGTAGAGAAAAACTTTATTCATTCTGTAGACTTTCAAATGGAAGTTTCTCTCTATGAAGCGTAATAACAGTCTTACAGCTTTACCAGCCTCAGTCTGTTCCCAGAAGGAGGGAGGTGCGTATCAAGTCATGACTACATGACATATCTTGTCAAAACTAACGCTAATTTGAATCCATAAAAACACATTTAAATCTAAATTGAGTCATGGCATTGTATTGAAGTTTTAATCTAAGCTGAAGGGAAGATGACTCTTTGAAAGAAACGCTAATTAGAATCTACAGGATTTAGAAGAGATTCTCTTATGCGGTGAGAGGGCAGCTTTGGCCTCCTGGTTTTGTCTCATCTTCTTTCACTGAAATGGAGCATAACCGGTGGTGGCCAAACAGTGCAGTCTCTGGTATGGACAAGGAGATGAGATGCAGACTCAGGGTTTTCTTCAACAGAGCAAAACTAAGCTCCAGCTGACAACTCCGAGATAAACCAACACTTACCAGCTAAGTCAGATAAAGGGTTTTCTTTCCGTAAGGCACACACATCACTCGGAAATCACCAATCGAAACATCAGCTTCAGTGCTGAGAGGTCCCTTACATGTGAGGCACTAGGAACTTCCTTTGTGCGGAAAGGGCTGACTGCGAGGCTGGATCACACAGAAAGGTTATTCATTGATGAGGTGTTTGCAATCTTCTTTCATCTCCTCGGAGTGACTGTCTTTGGTTTTGAAGGCAAGCTGCCAGGATAGCACGGCTGTCGTTGGGGAGTCTTGTTAGGTGCAAGGGTCGGATGAACCAGCAGCATTAGGCAGGACTTTACTGTTTAAGTGCAGTAAGTACTGTTTAAGTAACCATTTCTGAATGGTTTGCAAAACTACATTAGCAGATTTAACTCTCCCTCAGAATTAGAGTTTCTGACCTCCAGGCGAATAAACCAACTACAGCCAGACATAAAGCCAAACTGACATAAAACTATTTCCTGACATATAGCTGTAGTGGAAATCACATATCTTAAAACCATATTGGAGATCAAAGATAAAAATAAAAGAAAGACAGACATATTTTTATTCTGTTTCACAGCGCTAAAGGGATACCAAAAGGGGGGTAGGCTCTTAAAGGCTCTGGCAAGTAATAAAAAGTCCAAGCATTTACCAAACCTGCATGGGCTGTTATTAAGGTGATAAATGTGCTTAAGAAGTTCCTACGAGGGGATATTCACTACCCTTGCACCTCTTCCCCTTCACACACCCCCACAGAGGCAGGTTGGGCTTCTGGGCAGACACTGAGCTGAAAGGTTTAAAGGTCTTAGCCACCCTCAGGGGAACAGAAGCCACTTCCCCTCCTTGGCTCTGCCAAGCACAGGCACAAATAAGCAAAGAGCTGCCTGCCAGCAACCAGGGCAAAACTCACAACCTCTATCCAGTCCTGGCTTGCAGCATCTCAGTCACTTGGTCCCTTTTATTTTTACACTTCTGTAACATCTGATTGAAACTCTGGAAAGCCCTACTGAATCAGCAACCACAGCAATATTTCCTTGCTCTCTGGGGGTGCATGCCACATTTCTCCGTCAAGGGAGATAGATTTAGAAGCCCTTTAAGAGTGATGTTTATAACAGCAGGCTTGACATGGCCAAAACAAATGTCTTGCAAAGGGTGATACTGCCATACACATATCCTGTGTTTATTTGGCAGAAGAGATGATGTGTGTGCCCAAAAATTCAGATGAAGTAGATGATAACAAATTGTATTGAATTAAAGAAAAACATGCTTGACCTTGGGGACACTCTCCCTTTATTCTGAACCACAAAATGAAAACCCAGGACAACATGAGCAGACTCCCTGCCTGGCCAAGATGGAGCGGGGTGACCGAGAGCACTGGGGGAGACCCATCTCCCTCAGGCTAGTTCATACCGCTGCATGGTGCTCCCCAGACCAGTGCAGGGAGGAGGGGTGGGTTTCATACTTGCTGTACCCTAAGCGTGCTGCAGCACAATGCTGGCCCCGTCAGTGAAGAACTATCCTCCTTGTTATCACGGTTTATCACACATTCGTGGCCCGTGTCAGGATCTGTGGCAGTGTTTCTTTAGCTAATTCAAGTCAAAGGCTTTGCCCCGTCCCCCCCACTTAGCAGTTACTGCCCGGCTCCAAGCGCTTCTTTGAGGTGTGCCCCAAAAGCCAGGCACGGACCTGGGGCAAGCTTTGCGGTGGGATGCTATGGGGCTGCGCTCCAGCCCTTTCTGGCACCTTCTGGACACCAGGCGAGGCTTCGCCAAATGCTGCTGCCATGTCTCCAAAACATCTGGCAGAGGCAGAAGTTAATGCAGCTCTTATCAGTGTGACTGCCAACCCCTCACGCTCTTCTGGGGTGCTCGTGCCAGCAAATCTAGTATTGCCTCTCGACAGGGCCCAGCGGGCCTGTGCCTCCAAGGGGGCACCAGCCATTCTGAGCAGGACACCAGCACTGGGCCATGCTGCAGTCATTGGTGGAATGGGCTAAACCAACGGATTTCCAGGCCCAAGTATATTCAGAGAGGGGTGAGGCAGGCGGCTGCCGAATGAAGGTAATAGCAGTTTCCAAATGAGAAATAAAAACTTGTAGTGCAGCCCCCAGAGTTCAGCTTCCATTTATATTCAGAAGCCAACAAAATCAAAGCTTGTGTACTGCATCTCACCCACAGATGCACCACAGGGGTTGTTTTTCAACAGATACAGCCAGAGGTGCACAGGTACCTGAGAGAATCAATGCCTATAGATATTGCTTTGGATAAACTCATTTTTACGCAGGACTAGATATCCCGGCTGACTCTGCAGTACCAATAGGCCTAGTGCTGTGCAGTCCCTGACCGCTTTGCTGGTTTGCAGGCTTGGAGTACCTCGTGGCAGGACACGAGGATGTCCGAACAGGCAGACTCATCGTCAACATGAAAAGTTTTGTCCATCAGTGGAAGTCAGCTCTCGGAAGAAAGGTCCTGGAGATTTTGAAAAGAGACTGCAACTAGAGGCACGCGGCTGCCTAGGGCATTTCTTTATGCACAAAATGCAACAGCCTTCACAGAGAGAAGACCTCTAGGATGAAAACTGGAATGTAAGAAAATAGTGCCAAAACATGTAGTGAGGCGTTCAGAGTTGTAGGCGCTGTCTAATTTAACCCTTCCTGGCCAATGTTCACTCACTTGCCTGTAGCTTCCTTGCCAGGGGCTTGCCTGAGCCCGGCTCATCATTACATTGAGGGAAAGAAAAGGAAGGGCGGACGCCTGTCTCGCTCCAGTGCGATGTTGGAGCACCTCCTGTGAAGCCACTGATGGCCCCAGACTAAATTGCCACCCTAGAGAGGGAAAGCGTGCCCACGAGCTACAGCTGAGAAGCAAACCACTGCTGCCGGTGCCACCAGCGCTGATCCTGAGTGACTTCCAGAGGCTCCCAGAGGATGCTGTGGGGAAGGGGATGGCCGCAGCAGCAGGTAGGCGCTGGCGGCAGCATGGTAGTGACAACTGCTCTTTAGAAACACCCCTTCGGGTTAGGACACAGCACCCATCAAAGAGAATTGGGCACCACGTGCTTTTAGCCTGGTCACCCCTCTGAAGGTTTCGGGGGCTGCATTCTCTGTCAGTGCTGGTGAGGATGGAGCTGCTGGAGTGTATCGAATCCCTCTGCCTTGGCACGAGGCAGAGGCCAGCCCTCCACCCACCGCACAGCCACAGAGAAGAGCCGTCTCCGGAGGGTGCAGTGTCTCTGAGCTTTTGTCCTTGAAGTGTTAAAAAACAAACCTAACCCTAGTGTAAATATTTCATTGTACAAAGCACTTTACTACCTGCCACTTCACGGTGCAGGAATTCTAATTGTGTTGGGGAAAGAAGAGGTTGAAGGTGGCACATGAAAAAAATTCCCTGAAACAGAAGCACTCCTGACGACCCCCCCCTCGTTGGACGGCGTTAACGGTATAAAGGGAATGGCCAGCCTGGCACTGGCCACTCAGAGTATCTGAGGATACAATCTGAAAGATAAAGTATTTGCACTGAAGTCCCAGCTTCAGACCAGCACTTGGACCCCGTGGGCAGGACTCCAGCACGGCTTCGCAAGCAGCATGAGAAGAAAAGACTTTGAGACAAAAAATGCAATTGCCAGAGGAGAAAAACTCTGCCTGCAGGAAAAGGAGTGGATGCGGAGAACAGAACGGACTCGCATTTGCATATCACAACCCAGCGATTCATGGTGGGCCTGGAGTTTATTTTATTTTATTTTTATGTTAGTATTTAAAACTGAACATTTTATTTGTTTTCTTCCGTGTTATTGTTTGCAATATATACGGCTATTATACTTCCTCATTAACACCAGTATGGAATATAGCACAGTTTACTGCAGTTTTCAGCACTAAAATATATCTTTTCTGTAAAGCATCTTGAAACCACATTGCATAGAGTGTATTTTGTTCATGAGTGTGAAGGGAAAGAAAAGGAAGACATACAACGCCAGACAAGTCACAAGTCTACCAATCCGCTTTACGTATGTATTTTTCTTTCAAGGTCCTGTGGACTCACAAAAAAAAAATGATACTATTTTGGTAATTTGTTTTTATATCTTATCTTATGTATGTAATAAATATAACATGATTTCAACATCTTCATCATCTCCTGCTGCTGCTTACACCACTGACAATGCCGTCTTTGTGTCCGCACTAGCGAGCACAGCAAAGGTGATGCTGGGTATGGAGAAGCTGCCGTGGGGGATATTTTCCTCTCTGGGGGATAGTATTCACCATATGGTAAAAAGGGAAGTAGTGTGGATGGCTCACAGAAATCCCATTTCACCTCTGTTTTGGGAGGCTTATAAGCTCTTCTTATTAGAAGGGGAATTGTACCTAAATATTTTCAAAGCTGGCCAGACCCTTGCATCCACACAGGCCTGATGGCTGAGCTACAGAGGAGTTACCCATAAAAAGCAAGCCAGGGATGGCAGAAATCAGGCTCACTCCCTACGTTTGAAACTGTAAAGGGGGGGGGGGGGGAAAGGTTGTGGGAAACGAGCGCTGCAGCAAAAGGTCTATAAAAACGCTGGAGAGTGAAGTCAAGCATCAGAAATGAGCAGCCGGGGGGTCGAGGCGTAACCCGCGGCGTGGGCAGCACCTCCCTGGGCAGGCAGTTAATGAGTGACTGCCGGGGCACCACGCTGCAGCAGCACCCATCTCCCCGGCAGCCGGAGGAGAGGGCAAGGAAAGACTCCTCCGGTGGCAACACTTGGAGACTAAGAGCCTCCCGTATCTCCATTTTGATTTAAAACTTTGCAGTTTTACCTGATTGACATATTTTTAGCCTAATTTTATTTAATGCAATTAAAACTACATTTGCAATGGCTGGTCGGTTAGCACAGCACTGTGAAAGCTGGAGGGTGTGAGTGGAGAAGCCCACAGTCCCAGCCAGCTCGAGTACTGCAGGGACCTGGGATGGCTCCAACGGCTGACACTGCTTATGGTGTCCTGCCTGAACCCAGTCCTAGCCGTGGGTCTGACACCTTGTCTAAACCCAGTCCTAGCCGTGGGTCTGACACCCTGTCTAAACCCAGTCCTAGCCGTGGGTCTGGGCACTGACGGTTTTACGAAGGAAAGGGATTAGCTTCTGTAGGGTAAACCTGCCCATGAGAGATTTCTGTGAGGGGATTTCAGCTGGATGTGTAAATGTCCCCTTACCATGAATGGGCAAGCTGGATATCCCTCCATGCATATGAGACCACCTCACAGTGACAAATGGCCAGCCAAGCCCTTCGCTTTGAACCACCTTAGCAGACACCATCCAAGCCTACAGGCTGCAAGTGCAAGGAAGGAGGGAGGAGAAGCTGCCTGAAGCCCTGGCTACATCCTTCCCTGCAGCAGCAGCTGGCTACAGGGCAACTGAGCAGCCCATGGGCCCCAACAGCATGTCCCAGGAGCTCCCAGGATCTGCTGCTGATGGGACCTTCTCTCACACCAAGCCCCAGCAAGCTGCAGAAGTGAAGCCCCCCCCGCCACTGAAAGAGCTGTGAGAGGGTTTGGGACTGTGCTGGCTGCATGTTCGTGTGGCCTGTCTGGTCAGCCCTCACTCACCCAGAGGAACGTGATCTCCCAGTCGCAGTGGAAAAATACAGGCTAAATCTTCTGGGATATGACCATGTTGCTGAAAATGACTGAACATCTGGTACTACCGGCCTGCCTAAATGGAAAGCTGGGTTGGTATGGGTAAACATAACAACTCAGGAACAAATAGCTGCTGTGTAATTTTTTTCTTTTTAAATCTTTATTTTTAGTTTTAGTATTGACTTCAGTATCAACACTGGATAGAATAAACATCTCAAAAATGTCCGGTGGCTGCTGCCCCAGCATCCATAGGAGCCCTCTCCCCGATAAGGCAGGAGGAGACCAGCTGCCTGCGGGTCCTCTGGGCTGATGTGTTGATTTTTCGATGACGGTGTTTCCAAAGCATGCCCTTGCCCAGGGGTCACAGCTTCTTGCTGCTCTTTTCCCACAGTTCAGCACAGAAACATCATGAATGCCTTTTATTGCTTCAAGGGAAGGCAATGAGGTCTCAGCAAAGCCCACAGGCTGGGAAATATACTATATATGGGAAACTTGTTGGCATACTGAAGATGTTAACATGGCCGAGAGGCCAACATGCTGCAGCAGACATCAGAAGAGCCACTCTGTGCCCAGCCCAGCTCCAGGCAGTGCCCTTCTCCTCAATTCTCCATCACTCTGGCGTCTCCTTTGGAGCAAAAATAATGTTGAGCTGCTCACAGACACAACGTGCTCATGGGTGTGATGTGCTCATGGATATGTTTAAGCCCCACTGATGCACGTAGGCCAAGGAAGATTCTGATGTGCCCAGGTACTGTTCCCAACAATGTGAACTGCAGTTCAAGCATCTCCAAGCTGGACACTTTCTCTAGCAAAAGATGTGTAAAAGAAGTTTATCAGGCTGCTGAGAGGTCTGGGGGGGTGTAGGTGTGTGCACAGATGTGTGCATGTGCATCCCCACAGGTCTGCTCACTGCTTCATTGTCCAGATGGTGTTTTCTCTGCTGATGCCCCTGGGCTCCCCCTGACCAGGCAGGTTGCTCACGCTGACAGCATTTCTTTCTTTGGCCTCTTCTCTCAGTCTTATACATAGAAGTCATACATACGTACTGAGCACATGGCCTGGATTTTGAGTCATGTGCAAAACAGGGCTGCCAAAAGGCCCATAGATCTGTATGAAGATTGCTGAGAAGAATTGTTTCAAAACCCAACATCAGTGAAGTTTTCCTGAACCGACTTGCTGTGGGCGTGGATACGTAGCCCTTTCAGTAGACACAAAATGCAGTCCAGCTCCAGGCTCAGGACGCATGCCGAGATACTGAAACACAGGAAAAACAGATCAAAACCAAGCAACCATCCATAAGGCTGGTGTTAACCTGGAGTATGGAACATTGATCACTGTACTTCCCATGCCTGATACACAAACGTTGTCCCTACCTGGTTCAGTAGGAGTAATTCTAACATTATAACCTTAAAACGTATAGCTGTAAAAAATCACCATTGCTCTCTGTGCCTCCTCTTCCTAGGAGCTGGTTTTCCTCTGTTTGCATCAGGTGCAACCCCTGTCTGGACCTTGGGCATTTGTGCAGCCCCCGGGTGGTCAAATCTGCTGCGTCACCTCTGCTTGGACTTTATCTGAGTAAGACCTGTAGGAGATAAGGAAATGTTATTCCAGGTACACACACAAGGACTGGAGATTCGCCCCACCTAACACGAGGTGTCAGTGGCAGGTGGCGGTTGTGCAAGGATGCCCTGATGCTCCTGGGGTTGCAGAAGAGACCCAGGAGCACCCCGAGGAGGCCATTACAGCTGCCCCACAGGGATAGGTCAGGAGGCAGGAAGATTCACAGGTACTTCTGTAGCTCAAATGCATCACCAAGATGCTCTTGACAGAAGAGCAGGGAATTAAACTCACCCTCCGTAGAGGTAGGGACGTTAGAGCAGAGGCCCACGCGGGGACATTGCAGCACCCTTTGCTGTCCCTACAGCCGCGAGCAAACTCAGGGTCCAGGAGCCCAGCAGTGGGGACGAGGAAGCCTCAGCCACCGCTGCCATTGGGCCTTGCTTGGCACAGCTGCCCAGACCTCATCAGCCCCTTCCCCAGAGAGCTGCAGTGGGGGTGGTTTCTTGACCTGTGAAGCTGCTGGGGTGACTGGAACAGGGAGGCCGGTTCAAGGGAGCCCAAGCCTGGTCGCAGCAACTCATGCAACTGGCAGCCACCAAAGGAGCTTGGAAATGTTCACACGGCGCTGTGCGTGAGCTAGACATGCCCAGAGCCGCTCTTGCAGTGCCAACAGCCCCTGTTTGTGCCATCAAACACCTCCGAAACAGACATTTTTGGAGGCACCCTGGCTCTCGGCAGCCCTGGGGCCAGGGGGTCAGAGGGGACAAAGCGGTGCAGGCCAGAGCTGTGTCCGGAGCCATGTTAACAGCTCAGCGGTACAGCTGATCACCTTCCAGTGCCCGCAGAAGTTCCTGAAAACTCTGTGATTTATTCGTATGTCCGTACCTCCGGAGAAGCAGCACATCCTGCCCCGTGACTTGGCCCTGGCCACAGCCAACAGCTACAAAGGCAGGAGGAAAAAAACAACAACAAGAAAACAGAAGCCAAGTTATGCAGCGGAGGGGGGGGGAATATTTCTCTGGTCGCAGACAGTGACCGACAGAAACCTCGAAAGATGCTGTGAATACAGTTCAATACAGCACGGACAAACAGCCCAGCCTTAGCGCCCCAAAGAGCCCGACACCCCACAGCAGCACTCCGGGGATCGGTGCCGGTGGGATGGGCCAGCACTCCCAGTCCTGCTCAGGGACATAAACAGGACGCCCCACCCCAGGCTGATACAGATCAGCTGGACGGGGCAGACGAGGGAAGAGGCCCGGCTCCCACTGCGCCCCGGTCACCTCTGAAATGACAAAGCGATACTGCAAAAGACAGAACACAGGCGAGATGGCAAAGAGCTTCGAGGCCGAAGGGCGAGAAGAGGAGGTGGCCCGGGGGGCTTCTGCCACTGACAGCAGAGGGGTCTGCTCCCCAGCCCGCGCTCCACGCTGGTGACTATTTAACTCTGACACATTAAAAGCGATGATGGCCGAATTCTTCTGAGCAAAAAAGCACTTATAATTGGATAATGGCCACTGAGCATCAGTAGCTGGGTTGCCTAATGCCTGAAGGAAAGCACGGGAATTTTTTTCCACCCACAGACCTATTATGAAGCTGACAAGGTCCTGCTCTCTGCAATTCCCATTAATTTTACTGCTGGGCTTGAAGATTTATGACAGCTTTGTCTGACATTCATGAGGCAGACAGGTATTGTTACATGCCGACATAACCAAGGTAGCAGCCATGGGTTGGTCTCCACAAATGACTGCACTCCAGTCAGCTTTGGAAAACTCCAGGCTTTTGTACAGGAAAACACTAAATAAATGAGAATCATTTTAAATACCAGTCTACCATTCCACCCTCAGGGAAGCCCTGCACATGCCAGAGGATTGCTGTTCGTCCTTAGAAATCCTTGAATACCTGACAGATGATGACATACACCGAAGACATACCATACCTGTCATTTAAACCCTCTGTGATTTGGAAAAAGTCAAACACGCAGCAGTTTTATTAGCCAGGAGCAAAGGAGGAGCGACCAGCTGGCATCCTCATTCTTCTCCTTCTAGGACTCTCTTTTGTCTAGTTGCACAGTCTTTTTTTTTTTTCTTCTCTATGTAACATCCAAAATAGAGAGAAAACAAATAGAACGAAAATAGCAACAGTACGAGAGAAAATACCATCAGCAGTTCCTGTTCACAAGGCTATCCTGGCATTTGTCTGGGGTTGTTGACATATTTAATAGCCATCCGGCCTCTGCCAGCTGGATGCCAGCTTCAGGCCCGAGTCCACAGCTCGGATAACTTCTTGCTTCACGCTGCAATTTCTGCGCTGTTATTTTCCCCGTAGTGTGAGCGAGCAGCGTAGCATATTCTGGGAGACAGCTCATCTGAAGGCATCCTGAAAATGAACCTACATGGCTAACCTCTGAGTTTCCCTCACCTGGGGAAGCAAGGACTGTGCTTTCATGTTACGCTAAGGATGTCTTTTTCTGAGTGAATTGCAATGGAGAGAGCCTGTTGCTTTGCTGGTAAAGGACTGAGTGTTGCCATGATTTTAGTATAGCTTCTGAAATGTTCCAAATGTTTCTTCAGTGTAATGAAAATTAGAATAATTTTCATTTTAATTATCATCTGTAGTCCATGGAGATCCATCCATGGAAAGAGGCTGAGGAGTAACAGGTTTATAGTATTCCCAGTTCTCCCTCCCGACTGCAGAAATTGCACCCAGCTCGTTAGTGAAGGGAGGCTGGTGCTGGGCTCTACGAGGTGCTGCCCAAAGAGGCTTTTCCCCAAAGACTGAAGGGTCTGAGGGCTGCAGGGAGACCAGAGCTTGGGGGAGAAGCCTTGTACCCCTTGTTCTGCTTGGAGAATTTTGTTTTCCTTGCCTACTCGGGAGCAGAGCTGGTCTGGGCTTTCATGACCGGCAGCACTCTCACAGTGAGACTACCACAGCTCTCGCTTGCCACAGTCCCGACAGAGATGTTGCAGAAGACCAGACAGCCCATCCCCTCCACCAGCTGGCCATCATCAAGCAGGAGATATCACTGGAGCAGAGGCAGAGCCCATGTGGGAATGCAGAAGCCCAGGTCCCAGGGAGCACGTGTGCTGGCACCCAGCCCACTGGTGATGGCTTAGCTGTCATCAAAGCAACCTGCTGAGAACCAGCCATATATATATGGCCATAAGGCACTTCAAACCCTATGGATTTTAAATCTACCCACCTTCTGTTTTCCAGGGCACACAAAAGCCATGACAAAATGTAAAGTGTGGATTTGGAGCCCACCACAGCCCAATTCCTGTAGGCTTAGGGCAGGCGGGATCCCTCACTTAAGAGACAGCAGAGGTTTGAGAGCCAGCAAGTCACCTATTGCAAACCAGAGGTGTTAACAGCTCCTACTCACTGCAGCTGAGTTTGTTATCCTAATGACTTGCAAGCTGCTGAGCACTGACCTCCACTCCAATTCTCTCCTTGCCTCTCCTTGAATAAACACTATTTTAATAATAATGAACCATAAAGTTTATTGACTCATCCATTTCTTCCAGTTAAGGAAACGGATTGGTCAATTATCTTAAGCACCACATAACTCAAAAAAACCCAATGTCTCCTCTCAAGGGATCCACTGTGCTGACTGCTATAAACTGAGAAACAACCTTCGGTATCAGTTCCCAGCCAACACAACACTTGTATGTGTTATAATTAGATATTGGGTTTGTTGCTGCATCGTCCTGCAGTGCTTCCCACTGCAAACCCGCTCGAACTGTGTGACTTGGCCAACGACTCTGACCTTTTCTCATCAATGAAATACAATATAAGTTATTTTGGAGAGAGCTGGTCCCTCTGCGTGCTTTTTTTACCTTGATGCTGTCATGCAACCATGATTATTAAGCAGAGGGGTAAATAACAACAGTGACCTATTGTAGTATATACTAGGAAAGATTTTTTTTAATGGAAGTGGTACACAATAAAATCCATTTGGACTCTGTATCATGTTATGTGACAAGAGAGTGAACAAACGGAGATAGCTACCCTTCCCATGCAAACAGGCACAAAATAACACTGTCATTAAAATTTTTCCTTGACTTCGCCTCCCTCGCATTCACAGCCTTGGAGCCCTCCGGTATCTTTAGCTGCTGATACCGTGGCAGCTCTGGCTGGGATGACAGCGACTTGTGGGTCCCTGTGCTGTGCTCATCCCTTCAACCCTCGCTGCCCTGGGAGGGTCCCTTCTGGCACTGGCCACTGTCACATCCTTCATGCAGGAGCATCACAGCAGGTCCTTAGAGCTGGTTACCTGCCGCGTTCACAGCGGCTCAGCACACGTTTCAAGGCAACCTTGCACGGGCAGCAGCAGGGGCTGCAGGCAGCCACGGTCCTTGGGTGCAAGGGCAGTGCTGGTGCTGAGGGTGAGTGTGGGATGCTCTGCTTTGCTGGGTGTCAGAGTGGGCAAAAAAGACAAGTGCTCAAAAAAACACATCTAATAACCTAGTAGGAGCTGGTAGCCAAGGGCTTAAACACTTAGAAGAGTTGGATATCTGTAAGTCTTGCTTTGCTTTCCATTACAATTCACTCAGTCACATTACAAAACAGTGAAAGCTTGCAGTTCATGTTTAGTAAGCACTTCCCTTGGCGGGTCTGAGGTGCACATGCATAGGGGAAACTCTGAGCAGTGGTCTGAGCACAGGTGCCCAAAGACTTGGCTGGTTTTCAGCATTTTCTCTTGAGTTAGTAAAAAGTGTCACTCCTTAATGTGTACCTTCTTTCCCCTCTTCCCTTAGACCATCACAGACAACAACATTGACACGATGATAGCACTCCAATCTACAGCTCCCCAAAGGCAGAAATGGTTTCCCCTCCACCATGATGTGACCCAGCTTGGGCCAGGGGCCGGCTCCTGCTTGCAGTCAGCCAGGCGCAAGCTGGCAGCGATGCCCGCAATAGCATCGGCTCCCTGGCTGGCGTCTTGCCGGCCTTGCTTCCGGGCAGCCGAGGGCAGAGCTCAGCTCCTGGGGTTGAGTCCGTGCCGAAGGTCTGCAGGGCGAATTGCACTGCGCTACCTGGCACTCAGCAGGAGGCACGGATGTGCAGCCGTGGGCCCGCAATTTACATTTAAAGAATTAATAAAAATTCCAGGCCAGAGAGCTTCTGTGGGGTTTATAACCTTGACATTTCTTTATCACCCCCTGGCTTGTTTCTTTTTCCCTTTATGACCAAACAAACCCATACAAATTAGTAATTGAAAGTATGCAATTAGCAAGCTGCTCCCAGCTATGCAGTTCTCCTGCCACCCAGTTTCCCAATGCGGGGAAATCAACAATAAAGAACAAAGAAAAGAATTTGCTGCCTCATATTAATGACTGCTGTTTGAGGACAGCATTTGTATTTTAAATGAATAGCTTGCTGAGGACAAAGAGGTCAGAACTGCATTTTATAGTAGCGACAGAATAGCAGGAGGACAGAAGAAAGGCGAAAACTGCGAGCAGACAGGCAGAACAACACGCTCTGCTTGCTGGAGAGGCCGGGACCAGCGCCCGGCCATGCTGAGGACACGCGTTCAAGAGTCAGAATGCGGGCATGGTCCTGCAAGGTGGTGAGGACAGCGGTGGGAAGGGAGAACACTCACCTCCCAGCCAAGTCAACGAGCTCTGTGGCACACAGTGTGGTTCGCAAAGCTTGACCCAGAGAGCCCCTCCAAAATCCTTCCCTTCCGTAGAGCCGTATGGATCCTTCTCCTTGCATGTGCAACCTTTTCCATCACCTCTGGTGTCCTGAATACACTCCGTTCCCCCAGACATTGCCTGTGGATATGCAATAAGACTCTGCCAACATCCAGCAAGAAAGCCTGTGCCTACGTGTTGAGTGCGGTTCCCTGGGAACGTGCCCTTTACTACCTTAACCTCTTCAAGTTGCCTAAAGTTAAATCTGAATTGAGAAACTCAAACGAAACCTGATGCTGGTTCAAGTTATATTGCAAAACTCCGGCCATTATCCGTGGGTACTGATCAATGCCTTCAGGAGGACTCTGCCCCCTGGCTCTCTCAGGCTTCAAGATAATGATGAGCTAGTATGGGACTATTTTAACCAGGGGTACACAATGAGAATGAAATAGCCACACCACAACTGATGGTAAAGCTAGCCAGAAAGGAAAGACAAAGTTTCCAAGAGGGGCCTGGAATCCCCTGGGGTGGACACCCCATCGGGGTATTACCTGAGCAGGGCAGAGCAGCCAACTTAGAGCCAACTTCTGCAAAGCTGTCGAGAGGATTAAGAGGCTTCTCCAAGCTCAAGAGGTTGTGCCACTAACCTTTCCTGGTGTGAAGCAGGCCCACGACCCCCCTGGGCCACAGGCACTGACTGGATCCCCCCAGGGCTGTCTGTGAGGTCTGGCACAGCGCCAGGGTGCCAGACTCCTGGGTGAGAGGCACCACACCTGGCACCTGCAGGCCATCTGCCCTCCTGTGCTTGTTTGGCTGCTGGGCTTCACCCAGGGACACCCCAGCCTCTCCGAGAGCCTCCTCGCTCCTTTGGGCTGGGGTGCAGGGGCCATGCAGCTTCAACGAGGACCGGACCATCAGCGAAATCATGCTGGTACACCTCCGGAGAGAGGGAGGGAGAAATCTGGCAGCTTGCCCCCATGCTCCCTTTCTATTTCCAGAGGTTTTATTCCTGGAACTCTTCAGTACCCTCTCCTCCTCCTTCTTGGGCTTCTTCCCATTGCTGCTTCACCTTCTGCTCCCTGCACATCTCCTGGCTGCTTTCCCAGGTGCTCACAGCAGTCGTTGGGTCCCTGGCATGTTTGCACCCACATAGGGCCTTCCTTGGAGGACAGATGTCCCTCTTGCTGTCCCAGAGCTGCAGCTCTGGCTCCAGGGCAAAGCTTTTGAGAAAAAGTAGGATACATTAAAGCTGGGCGACTGCTGAGCTCTCTTATTGACTATAATAAGACTGAGAATAACGTTTCATTAAGTGCATGTTTCTGCCAGTGTAACAAGCCCCTACCTGCAGTCGTGTGTGAAGCACAAATGGCCTAAAGGCATCATACCTGAAGGGAAAATTCCAGTCCCTTCAATAACGTATTAACATTTTTAGCATACATTCAAAATGTTTAATGCAGTAGGAAAAACACTTGTTCTGGTCTCAGCAGCCTTGATAATCCATAGGAGACAAGAAGGAAGGCTGCATCTTTCCAGCAGTGACTTCCCAGCGTGCATCCTTTTTTTGAAATGTTCAAGCCAGGACAGAGATCAGAAAATCAGCTGGAAAACAAGGATGGCTGAGCAGAGAAACTCACCTTTTGAACCAGGGTAGTTCTGAACATACTCCTGGAAAGAATGACCGTAAATCTGTGAGCCAGATAAAGCCAGTCCTCTGCCACCCTGACCCCAACACCCCAGTGCCCAGCTACAGCTAAATTACCCAGCGGCTCAGAGATGCCTGCAGAACATGTTTGGCTTCTCTCCAGGCACTTTGACTGTGAAAAGAAGTAGCTAAAAGAGTGTTTCTTTAAATAGGTGTTCCTATGGTACAGGTTAGTCCTTGTGTTGAGTAGGGCTGGCAAATATCCCTGCTCCAGGCAGGGAGAGGTGGAAAAAGCTGCTATTTCAGGAATCCTCACCCAGTAGGATTGGCAGGTTGTTAATAGTGTATTTTCAGCTGTGAGAGAGCTGGAGGGAAAGGGGTGATGGTGTCAGCAAGGTTCAGGAGCGGGAAAGGTGATAGTCTTTCATTGCTTTATCCTCCCATGGTGGCATCCGACATGCTGTGCAGAATCCTGGCGCGAGCGTCCCCAGCGCCAGTGGATGAGCACGACTGGGATGCCTTGCTCTGGGTCCCTGCATGGACCAGTGCTGGCTGCATGGAGCAACAAATCCATCTGCAAGAGCAGCTGAATGGCTGTCACAGCTTCAACAGCATTTGTTGGGTGTCTCCAGGTGCTGGGGAGTACTGGTGACAGCCAGGCCTAACCTGCGGGCAGTGTGTTTCTGACTTACACATATCATTCCGAGAAAGGTGCATGGGTACAGTTAAACCACGTCAGGGATGCACCTCACAAAGTCAATCTCCATTTTTGCCTTTTTTCTGTGCTTGAACCAAGGTTTCTCCAACGTACAACCTAAGGGTCTGCATGTAACACATGAAATATGTTGCATAAACTGTGCCGAAGTTCAGCAAACCCCATTTGCCTGGCACAAGCAGGAAGAAATTCTTGAAAAATTCTAGTGGTTTCTCAAACATAAACTAGTTTTCCCTTAGCTGGGAAATGATTCCGCTTAAAATAATACAGACAGAGAGATGATGGACTTTTTTTTTAACAGTCTGTGAGCCACAGAGCACACACAAATTTTGTTCTGCTTTGGAGTGGCTTAGAAAACCCCCTTAGCCCTTGCGCATTGGTGAGCTTTCCATTTTGCAGAAGGGAAAATACAAAGATTGCTGACCTCTGGTTACATTTTCAGTCTTTGTACTGCTGTGGAGATGGAGATACCTGATTTGCATTCATTTTTCTCCACACTGCATTAATGTGAATGAAATACATTCGCAGTGTGTAAATAGTGGACTTAGCACAGCAGCCCTGCTTGCATGAATAAGTCTTTTAAGCTCCTCTGCCCTTTCTGCCCCATAGCTGCATAGATAAATAAAGAAAAGGCTTTGTTATATTTGCGGTGGCTAAAATTAAAGGTCTGTGCTAAACCAAGTAAACTAAGCCTTCACACTTGTCCCCTATCACTTGCTGCTCCTTAAATCCCTTGGCTTAGGCTCTATAACCTGATGGGAAAGCACTATTCTGGAAGAGTGTTAAAGCTGGAGCTGCTGTTACCAACCAACAACAGCGGGGTCTTTCCCAGATACGAAGCCTAGAGTCTCACAGCTGATGTGCTGCAGCCTCCTCGTTCATATAAATAGACGGAGCACGCCTTATCCGTGGGGGTGATAGTTGCTGCAATGCTGTTAAAAAACAGAGAGAGAGAAAGAATCTGTAGCAAATTTTCACAGGAAAACACTTGGAAGCCTCTCTGGTTTGAACAGGGTTTTCCGGGATGTAGTTGTTTGGGGAGTAATCCTGGAAGAGGAAGAACCAGTCCCTCCTGGCCAATTATCCATCCATTGCATCCACATGAGTGCTGCCATGTTCTTTGGAAAGAAAAAAAGCAAAGAGAGGGGGAGGAAAGACTACTCCACCATAACTCCTTTCTTCCACCTGAAACCCACATCCTTCCTGCCCCATAGGCCCCTGTTCCCATCCCAAGTTCTGCAGAGCTCAGGCTGCCCCTCACATGCCTCTGTCCTCCCAGTCTTGTCCACAGCCACTGGAGCTTCCCAACTGGGCCCTGCACCATACACTTCCCCTTTCCCAGAGCCCTCTCATCTCCTGCATCCACGTCAGGGCAACCCTCCACCCCAGAGCTCCCCAATTCTCCTCCCCCTTTTCCCCCCAAGCCCCTTCGGTCCTCCTGCCCTCTCTCTCAGCCTCCCTCCCCGGGTGTTTTGGGAGCACAGCTGTTGTCCCCTCCCTCCCTTGCTGTCCCATTGGCCCCTAACACTGTTCCCTCCATGGCTGGTGCAGCCAGCCTGGCCTGTCCCTTGGTGGGCTCACAGATCCCGTGTCAGTGGGTAAAACCGCTATCTACAGCACCGTGCATCCTTCAGGCAGCTCCACGAGACTGTGGTCTCACCTAGGTGGAGCCGTAGCTTCCAATGGACACAGAGCTAGAGCTGGGACATCGCCAGTCCCAAATTGCCTATGTGAGAGACCTTGCTTCCCACTCGTCCCCATCTCCCTGCCACTGTCTGGGCTCTGTTACACTTCACCAATCCTCTCCCAAGTGGAGCGTTCTGCTTTCTTTAAGGAGTGGGAGCAGCAGCAAGGCCCAAGCCCCCAGCCCTGCACCCTCAGCTACCTGTGAAGGGTTTAGGAGTCAAAATTAGGGGCTGAAGGGCACGGCGGAGACAATGCTGGGGACAGGTGGGATGACCATCCTCAGCATCCCCCAGGAACAGGCAGCTTTCCCAGGCTGCTTCCAACACCACTCTTCAAAGAGATTCAGATACCTAATGGCTAAATGGAGCTGTTGGCGGTTGCAGCAGGAGGTGGGTGCCCGGTGCCACCCCCACATTGCAATCAGCATCTTGCTCTCCTCGCTCCTGGTGCTTACTGCCTGCTCCCAGCAAACCCTCAAGCGTTTGAGTGTGCAGGCTCAGAGCAACTAAACATTACTGCTCACACCTGGCTCTTATCACCCTCCTCCTCGCAGAAATAACCCCATGGCCACAAGCTTCACCGTGCCTTCAGCGTGCTTGGCTCCCCGTCAGGGCAGAGTGTGCAGTGCAAAGTAAGTTCAGTCCACTTTTTTATATCATTCCAGTAATTCCTTAGGGGATGAGACCGCCTCAGCGTGCAAGCAGACAAAGAGCCAGCGCTAATGCAGGGTTTCATCCTTTCCGCGCTCACTGTCCTTACAGCAGAAATATTCCCGCTGTGCTAATGGGATTAAAAAGATGGGTATCCGGGCACTAAGATTCGAGAGAATTTGGTTGCAAAATGTCACTGGGTTTTCTTTTGAAATGGCTGTGTAGGCACACGAATGATTAGCGGAGATCAAAACTTCCACATTAGTAAGTACAAAAATGGACTTGGCACTTTTTCTTAAACGAAAATGTTATGAATGTAGTCAAGTTTATTTGTAGGCCAAGGCATTATCATAACAGAACATAAACTTTTAGGACAGCCAGTTATCTGTCATAATGCTTCTGTCTTTACTCATTAACAAACACCAGCAAATCCGTGCTGTAGACACCCATATTGGGAAGTGTTGGGTACAGTGGCTTCTTTGTGAATGAACGGTCTTTCTCTGAGAACTGGACCGCCGGTAATTAATTATCTCAATGTCTTTGATCTATTTACTTTGCGCATATTTCATCTGTTTTGGTTTGTTACTTGCATTTCAATGATCTCTCACGTTACGGAGCAATTCCTTCAGTTGGGAAAATTGCCTTTCCCTTTCCCATGGGAGCATAGCAGTGGACTAACCGCTCCTCAGAGATGACAGGTCCATTTTTTACTTTTGCGAGCGTGACTGCACTGATTTAAGGAATCTGCCCGTATACAGCTGAGGAATTCAGTTTGCTCTTACGAAGCCTCTGTGTGCATTTATAACAAACTACAAACTCCCTTTGGGCTGCAAAGCTGTTTGCATCTGCCCACTCTCTCAGTTTTAAAGGTAAAATGACAGACAGATGGTGAAGAACCACTAGTCATTAAAGATCATCTCTTGCTTATCAAAAGCAAGATCTTCTCTATTTCTAACTACTGGTTAAATTGTATTTAACACAATAATTACAGTAAGACTGAGTGTGTATTTGATTGACTTCAGATTTTCCCAAGAACAATTTTATTAACAATTACATGTTGTGAACTTGAGCTCGAAATAAAAGGATTGCTCTTTCTTTTTTTTTTGCCATAACAGATGATAAACCCACGCTGATAGCATGGGGGACAAATATCCCATTCCTTCTATCTCCTTCCCTCCAAGAAACCTTGAAATCTGTGTAGGTTTTCCCAGATTATTGGGGTTGGCACATGTTCGGAAGTTTCCAATTCCTTCCTCCCACAGGCTGTTATTTCTGTGTATTTGGTGTTTTATCTTCAACAATTTATGTTATTGTCTTACACATGACAGTAAAAGCAGACTTGAGGGGGGAATAACTAGTATTTTATGTATTTTCAGTTTCCATTCTTGAAAAACAACATTGAAAAATGCACAGCAAACAACCTTTAACTGGAACTACAAAAATCAAATCAGAGCTAATTTTGCATCTGAAAGCTATGGCCAAGTCCAGTTTTAGCTTGCTATAACACCGCTCATTCCCATACAAATCAGTACCTCAGCTCAGACAAAATTAGCTCTAGGTTGACCTATATTGGAGAGACTGAGCTAAAGACAAGGAGAAGCTAAGAGCATGTTACCAGAAGACAAGTTTTGTCACCTCGCCGCTGCAGGAGAGGGACAGCAGGGCTCTGCTGAGGCTGCCAGAGCGCAGCGTCAGTGGGGATGGGGAGCAGCGTGAATGCCCTGTGCAGGAAACATGATGGGGCTTCATGCTCTCCCCGTGCTGGAGCCGGGCAGGACTCATGCAGCCCAGAGGTTCATCACCAAATATTGCTAAAATGGGGCAAAAGAAGACTCAGCAACTTTTAAACTAGAATCAGCCCCAGCTCAGAGCTCCCTTCTGATTTCCACAATGCATGAAGTCATGATTTTGCTGCCCCAGCTAAAGTACATCTAATTTATGCAGAGGCTCTTGTCCAGCAAACACCTAAGGCCATAGTGATTATGAGAGGTTCACAGGAACTTTATTTTCTTCAAACCTAAGCTATAGCTAAAGAGATTCTGTAGTACGTTAGGTGCACCGGTATTTTTTTTCCAACACCAGGGGACAGATCTTCCCAGAGATGAGCAAACCTCCTTGCTCCGTAGCTTCAATAGCATCAGAGAGCTTTTGAAACTTTCTCAGTCTGAGAGTCTGTTATAGCACAGCCTGAGGGCACACCTCTTCAATTTCTGAGAGCAATTCTCACCCTACAGCTGGAGGCCAGGAGTTCAATCTCCTGCCCTTGAATGCTGCTGCAGTTTGAATGAGATCCTGCTTCTGTGTCCCGGTATCACACTGTCACCAGCTGCCTCTGGTGTTTGTCTCCCTCCATGGTTCTTCTTGCAAGAGAGGCCAAGACGGATTATTTTTGCCCTCTGGAGTGATACTGGGACATAAACAACATTTGCTCTCTCTTCAGCTTTTGTTGACTGAACAGCTGCCCTTGAGCTGCATCATGAAGCAAGTGTATTTGTCTGAGCTAATAAAAGTGTGAAATGTACTCTGCATTGGACAAAGAGCATAGCAAAAGGATGGTTTGGGGAAAAAAAAAAAGATGTTTTGTGCTTGCTTTGAGCCACCGTGATACCCAAGCAAAGGAGGGGAGAAGAGGTAGCATCCCACCAGCTCTCCCAGCCCTGGAGCTGAAGGTTGCAGCCAGCTTTGGTGGTGTCCTCTCTGCCACTGCCCCACCAGCCCCTCAGCAGTACCTTGGGAGGCAGCAGCCACCACAGCTCTAATCCTCTTTTGCCCCCAGACCTATACTTTGTGCCAGGGGATGGCCAAGAACGGCAACCAGGGTCTCGAGTAGCAATGCATTATGTATCCGATGTGGAAGAGCGGTGGTGGCAGCATTTGAGGCGCTCTGCAAGAGATAACCAATGAATGACGCTGTTGAAAATATCCTGAGTCCGTTCATCAGTGGCTTATGCTTAAGGGATGCAAGTGCCTTGCCCAGCACGGCAGGAAGACAAGTTGGGGCTTAAAGAGGATGAGATTTTTCTCTTCCAGACCCCAGCAATCAGATGAGCAGCAGGCAACCTTGCAAAGCCTTGTGCCAGACTGGCTTTTTCTTTTCTGGCATTAGAGATTACGTGCACTGGGAAAAACACAGCGGGAACTATGAGGATTGTGGTTGCCAGTCCCTTTTTGGCAGGACCCAGCTTCCTCATCAGGTGGCAAGGTCCGAGCGCTCCTGACAAACCCTTCTCTGAAGATGCCGTAGTGTCCATCCCTGCCTTGCAGTACCTCTGCACTTTCTCTGTAAGCACGTGCCGCCATGGTCTGCTTCCCATGTTAGACCACATCGTTTTTCCTCTGAAGGTAAAATTCAAACCCCATATTCCTAGAATGAGAATACAGCTGCACCAAGTTGAATCTCATCCCTCTGACTTCTGAGTTTGGCACGCAGACATCATTTTATGTCTTCCAGGAAAGCAGAAACTTTATTGTATTTACTGTAAATGGTCCCCTTTTACACTCATTCTATGTCACCAACTGCAAAAATCCCTTCTAAAGTTAAATATAAGACTTTGGTTTGAGACAAGTCATTCATTCATTCCTATCAGGGGTTTTTTTGATAAAAACTCGGGTCCGTGCAGGATAACTTACGCAGTTATCTCAGACTGCCCTCTTATGGCAAAATTTTAAACTGTAGGTTTTCTTGAATTTTTCAAAGGTTTTGCAAGTTCAGTTACTGAAAACTCTAGTCTTAAAAATTACTGAACAAGGAGACAGAAGAAGTCATTTTTGACTGATTTATTTCTGCTCCATACACGTCCGGTCACCGACTCGTCTTGCCATGTCCAGGCACTACCAGCCCCCTGGTCAGCATCTCGGCCACCACCTGGTACCCCTGTACTCCCCCATCCCTCCTCCTCCGGCAGAAGTGTGCCCAGCTGGGTGTATGTGTTTGGGAAGTTTTCTAACGCGCACATGTACATGCTGCTCTTGGTATGCATTGGAGAAGGCCTGACTGCAAAAGTGTAGGATGAATGATGCTGATGGTCTCCAAATCAGGGAGGAATTTCTCAACCCCAGGGGCTAGCCACCAGAAAGGCTCTGCTAAAGCCAGAGTTGCGCTCTACCCTGCTGCAGAAAGCCCCAGAAAACCAGGACAGCAAAATTTCTGGCCACTGAAATGATCCTAGAGGCCATCTCAGCTGGCTGCAGTCAAGCACACAGATGTGGGAGGGCTCGGCATGAGTCAGCAACCCCTGCTGTGGTGGGTGGATATGAGCAAGCAGGCAGGGCACCCACCGGCAGGACAACCTGCAGCCTCCTCCCCAGCCCTTCAAAGCTGCTCTGCACACTTTGGTCCTGGCTGCTCCTCCCCAGGGAGCTCATCCTGCCCCACACATGGTGGCCAGCATAGGGCTGTGAGTGAAGAGGGTCACATGCCAAGGAGCTTCTCACCGGTTTAGAGCGGGAGTGGTGAGGAATCAATCTATCTCATCCACGGTTTCACAGTGTCCATTCAATGTGAAAATGCTTTCAGACACCAGCAGTCGCACACTTCAGACATGCAGTTTACACAAATGGCAGGGAGAGGACCGGAGAGCTGCTTTTCGTGTCACCTGAGCCTTTACGGTCCAAACTGCAGTGGCTGCCTGGACATTTGGAGCCTTGTGGTGGTGGCACTTCTGATGTCTCATATATTCCAGCTCCCAAGGCTGCAAGACTTGACTTAAAGTGTTTCCAGGAGAGATGGGGCCTGAGCTCTTCTGAGCCCTGGAGGACAGCAGGAGGGTGTTCACGTAGGCAGCTGTTCATCACAGCTGCGCAGGCATGGCAAATGCATTCACGTGTGCATGAACACATCAAAACCAGCAGTTTGTATGCACAACTGCAAGGAGCTGGCAGCTGGAGTGACATTTTAGTAGTAAGGTCTCAGGAAGGAAGCCAAAAAAAGCCCCTGCCCCAAAGTGGTGTCAGCTCAAGCCACGACTGGTTTCTTTTAGGACAGTGCCCTGGGTCTTCTGTAGGTGTGTGCCCAGGAAAAGGCCAAAGACATTACCTGCAGCACACAGACCCTTGCAAAATGCTGGAATGCTCAGGCAGAGAAAGGAAACTGTAGCGGCAGCACTACTTGTACTAGCGAGCGACCTGGAGAAAAACACTATCTTTCCTTTCCAGCCACGCACAGCTAGAGATCATTTAACCCACAGATATATTTACATCCTCCAAACAAACCACAGCCCACCTGAGGTAGAACGCTCTCCTAACTGCAGCAACTTACGGGCTGGCGAAGGGACATACATCTCCTGCATGACAGTACAGCCCGCTGGAAGCAGTTATTTCCTCTTACAGCTGATTTATAGATAGCAAGAGAGGTGGAGAAAGTGAACACGTATTTGACGAATCAACATTTTTTGCAGTCCTATTTGGCTCCCAGCTCTTAGTGTATGTTCCCTTTCCCGAGTCACAAAGTCTCAACATGACCTCTGTTATTCAGATGTTCAATCTGGAAAAGCAATATCCTAGACTTTCGATTTCTAAACCAGGAGTAGCACCTGGTTTACGCATTACAGTCCTGCATGGAGTCAGGAGGGAGCGTACTTACACCCCCAAACAGCAACTTTAAACTTTTTTAAGGATTTGGCACGAGATAGTGTCATATTGTATAAATGTCAGCATAACACCTTCCTTTGAAATGAGAAGAATATAAACAAGAAAGCACTGATTTGCCAGAAATCTGAAATGAGAAGCATGAAACCAATGAGGAAGCAAAATAAATAAAGGTCTGGTTCCTTTCTAATGAGCAGGTGTCCCTGCTCCAAAAACACTCACCCCCAGGAGACACCCACTTACCTGCTAATGCCTCAGCTTGGGAAACAGGGCTGCACTGCCTGTGGGGACTTGGAATAAGTAATTTCTGTCCTTCAGCCATCTGCTTTCCTGTGTATAAAGTGGAGATGATCACCATTACTTTTTCTGTCTTTCTTCATCTTGGATGATGGATTGCATGAGCATGACAATTTTTACAGGCTCCGTTCTGCTTGAGCGGGGAATGTAACATTTGCACCTCAAACTTCCAGGCTGCCAGCTTTAGCACAGGAAGCTCAGGCTCCAGCCCCCACCACTCATCCCCCATATAAGAACAAGCTTGAACATGAGGTGTTAAAGCCTGGGCTGAAAGAGGTTCTGGAGGGTCCCCTGAGGTTCCCCTTCCAGATGTTTCCTCTGGAGCCCCTGGGAACAGAGTTTGTTTCCTGGCTCTTGTCCTCAGATGCCCTGACATCCAGCAAACCCTGACGATCTGCGGACAGAACCAACAGCTTTGCCCCAGTCCCCGAGCCAGGCATCCCTCCCAGGCCACAGCTGCCTCAGCAAATCTTCAAGAAGGTTGGCGACTGCCCTGGGGATGCTGCAGGCAGTTGTGCAGGCTCTGGGTTTTGGCTTTACCCAGCTATTTTCCACATGTGTGGTTGCAGACAGGGAGCATGATGTCTCTCCTCCCTCACCCTTGACAGGGCAGTGTGGAGCTCCTGGCAGCCCTTGGTGGGTGGAGGGCAGGCAGGACAGCATCCTACGCTGCCTGCTTCTCCAGGGAGGGAGGGGAAGCTGCACCCCAGATAAAGTTAAAAAAAGGGCTTTTAAATTATCGAAAATATGAAATACATGACGTAATTCCTTTGTCTCCATTCTCTGCCAAGCATAAAGCAGCTATGGGGCAAGCAGGACAGCCCCATGGAAAATTCTTGCATTCAGGGCAGGCCAATTCAGTGCAGCGCAATTGCTGCTCTCAGTGAGGATGAGGACCTGCCTTCGCTCCAGGTTAACCTTTCATCTGGACTGGCTAGGTCCAAACCTGGCTTTGCCCAGCCTCCCCTAGCAACGCTTGGGGATGTTCGACATTTTCATACATGCTGACATATGAAACATCTAACTCATTGATATTTCTCAGATGTTTTGGAGGCCCCAAATGAAAACACACCACAAGGGCAGCATCCTTTCCCCTTGAGGTAAGGGTAAAAGCTCTGCTTGAGCTGCCCGGGAGGGAGCCTGCATGGATCTGGCCCGGTGCACGTACCAGGGAGCAGCAGCGGTAGCTACAGCTGTGGACCCGTAGGGGTCAGTTTGTACCCAAAGAAAACCGAAGTCAGGTTTTCATAAAGAATGTTGGTCAGTGGTTAACAAAATTGCATGGGGGGGGGGGGGGGGGGGGGGGGGGGAGAATGAATAAATAAACCCACCATCACAAGTAGTTTTAGTTTTAAAAATAGTTCTGTTAACTGAGGACACTGGCAAAAACCGGGCACTTTCTGCAGACGCAGGGACTGCTTTGTTTCCCCTACAACAGCCTGGATGTCTTTGCAAACGCCCACAGGCTCCCGCGGGTTTATTTTCCACTTTAAATGACAATTTGAAAGCAATCCCCTGCAGTTGCCATCCTTCCGACCACAAAATACCTACAGTGGTCACCACTGGAAAGCCCCAGCGCTTATCACTGCTGACCACACCATTTAAGGCCCATACACTGCAGCAGGCCGGCAAGTCCCTGAGATGCCCACCCACACTCTGTGCCATGCCAAGGTACCAAAACATCTATAATTAGAGCAGGAAATGCCTGTGGCATCGTGGTGAACACTACCAACAATTTCTGCTGCTGCTTGCGAGAGGTTGCTGCTCACATACCCAAGGAATTTTAAGCCTAGTTGAATTGCAAGAGCAACCTTCCTTTCCATATTTCCTCTTAATTCGCTGCCTGTGCTGATGGTTTTTTCCTTGCTGTTCAATTAGCTTAAGTATCTCGGTGGAGGGACCATCTTTTTGTCCTACGGTTACATTGCCCATGACCCTGAAGCCCCAGTCCCTGATGGACACCATAGGGAAATAACTGTTTTGTGTTAGCGATGTGCATGCTGCCTGTGAGGCTGAAGAACAAGCACTAACCATTCAACACAGCACAGCAGATCTGCTCTGTGTAACTCGGATTAAAACCGAACTCTGTAGAGGTCCCTGGTATATGTTGATGGGCCCTGAGTGGATTGCACAGGAACACAACCTCGTAGTGCAGGAGTTATCCCTCCATTTCCTAGTTTAATGTCTAGAAAAAGAGGATTCTTTTAATATCCCAAAATATGCCCCTTTCATAAAGATTTATGGCCCTGCACTGTGGGAGTAGCCCTGCCCTGTTCTTTTACCCCCGAATCCCACCACCAACTTCACAACATTAGGCTACATTAGCCAGATCCCATCTTGCAGACACAACTCAGTTGGGGGACCCTGGGACCCTTTTTGGGGAAGCTGGGAGCAGAATCCCAGCTCCTGATGCACAGGGCTCCAATGGTGAGATAGAGAACAACAGAATGAGCTGGGACCCCCATGAAATCCTGCTTAGAAGCAAGAGAAACCACTACTACTCTGATAGACATTCATCTAATTTGTTTTCAAAACTTCAGTGACAGCAAGTCCGTGACTGTGCTGGCTGACCAGGCACTCCTCCCCTGCCCATACACTTGACTCTTTTTCCCTGTATATAACCTGCATCATCTGTATTGCAAATTGTGCGTAATTTCTATTTTCTTATTCCCAATAGCTACCAAAGGGAAGTAACGACAAATGCAGTATAACAAACCACTACCCACCAGAAGACCCTTGTTACCATTTCCCCTCACTCTTGCTCTACAACTACTCCATTCATTTCCAGACTAAGTAAGTCCAGTTCCTGCAGCCTTTCCTGACAGATGAGTTTTCACCCTTTTGGTTGCTCTCTGCACCCACCCACCATATTTCTTAAATGGCAGTGCCCATATCTGGATGCAGTGGCCGGGCAAGGCCCTTGCTGGCTGTGGGGAGCACCGGGCAGGCAAGCACCACTGCTCACAGCCTGCTGGGAGGAGAGGCAATGGGCTTGAGGTGAAAGACAAGAGTTTCAGACAAGATATAAGGACATATTATTCCCCCCTGAGGATGCTCAAACAGTGGGAGAGGCTGTCCAGTCTCCATCCTTGGAGGTTTTCAAGACCCAACTGAATGAAATCTTGAACAACCTGGTCTGATCTCACGGCAGGAGCTTGGACTGGACACCTCCTCATGTCCGTTCCAGCATTAAGGAACCTATTTTTAGATTAATTTTGGTGAAAAGCCTTGAAAGTCAAAAAGATACCATCACTTTGAAAGCTACTCAATTAAAAAAATCACAGTAGTTCAAAGGTCATGCCTGCCAAATGCCCTTTGCCACCATCAGTGGTTTCACAATCTTGTCCTCCCTTTTTATTGCAGCATTTTCTCACCTTTATTGCATGAAAGACTCACCAGTGTGGTGGAGAACCAAAACATCCCAAAGAGCTAGAGAAAGGAAACAAGCAGTGAACTTCATTAAGCCCACAGTGTCGTTGAGGGTTTGAAGTAAACAAACAGGAAAGACGTTTCCTTGGTAGTTTTGCCCATATTAGGTGAAATATTTTCAGAATCGTGTTTTCAAATGGTGTTTCTTAAAGTGATATCTTGAAACTCTCACTGCCTACAAAGAGCACATCAGAGTCTGCAACGAGCCGTAGTTCCTCAGTCTCTTGGCAGTAGAACCATGAAAATTACACCACCGCCTCCTCCACATAAACCAAAGTGTCTCATCTGTTTTGTAATGTAGCTTTTATGAAACTTCATCGCAATAGCACTGACTGCACAGTAAACAGGGCTAAATGTCAGCGCTGGATAACTACAAGTTGTCAACATTCCAGGTTGGGCTCAAAAGTCAACGCTTGATTTTTACGTTTTTCCCTGTGAGCAACAAACAGTGAAGGAAAGCGAAACCTACGAAAACTTTTTAAAAAAGAAAGATAACTGTAAAATATTCTAGCGTCAATAACACCAAGATAGCATCAAGCATGTATTTAAAAAAGGAAGTTGTTAGAGGCAGGAAGGTGTGTGCCTTCATGTATGTATAAAACTGGGAGCAGGCATTACATTTCCCTTCTGCAGGGGCTGCCTTTGGGGGCCGCAGGAGCACCCCTGCTCCTGCATCTGTCCATCCTCCATCTTCCCTTGTTCACAGACAAGGCTGGCTCCTGAGCAACTTCCACAGGGAAGTCCAGCCTGCTCCGCTCCCTTGGCCCCTCCCCATCATCTGGGGAGGGAACTTCCACCCTCTGAAGAAACATTAGCTTTCCAGCATGTTTCCAGATGTTTTTTATTTTTCTTGTTTTTCCTTATGTAAGGGTTGTCTGAAAGGCACCTCAAGTTTTGGGAAGCCAACTGCAGCCCAGAAGAACTTACCTGTACTCAGCCCCATGCAGGTGAAGCAGCCCAAGGAGCATGACAACTACAATAAATTAACACTAGACTTCCTCTTCTATCCCCCGTGACTATACCATCAACTTCAAACGCAGCCTCTTCTCTGTAGGAACTTCCTCTTGCTTTCAAAACTGTTCATCTAATTGCTGCAGTTTGGAGAACTGAACTTTCCAAGGGTTTAGTTTGTTGGTTTGGGTTTTTTAAATTCCAATCCAACTTCTTTTTCCTGACCTGAAGCCCACATTTAAACATTTGTGAGGAGCGTTTTCTGCAGAGACGGCTGAGTGCACTGCAAACATAGCACCAGGTTCCCAACCAGTTTCCCAGTTTGTTCTGCAAGACAGTATGACAGTGGCAAATCTCTTTCTGTCTCGTATGGATGGACTTTCTATCTGACCCTACTCTGGGAAGGGACCAGGGGAACCAGAGGGCCTCTGTTCACACCCTAATCCATCCCACATGACCAGTGCACTATTATGTGGCTTCTCCTCATCTTTACCATCCTCCTTATATGCCTATCTCACCATCTCCCAACTGGGGCTAACCAACAGCAACCATTTAAAGTGCTGTTCTGCTGTCAGGGAAATTATAGCTAATTTTTGTTTTTACAGGCAGTTATCAAAAAGCAACCACTTTTACAGCGAAACTGCTCTTATGTTATGTGCCACTTTCACATTCTGGTTTTGTTTCCTCTCTCTGTAATTTACTCAGCAGGGGAGAATCATATAAATTTCCTGTGCATGCTCCCAGCAGTTGTGGCCCCTGAAAGCTCAGAGCAGCACGCAGCGAGCTGGGGCTCCTCGGGATCAACACGGGAGCGGCAGCATCAGCGCCGGGATCTGTAGGAAGCAACGAAATAGCGTTAACTTGTTAGGGGTGTGATTTAGGGAATCTCTCGTTGTCACAGACTTGGAAAATAACAACCACAAGACCCGCAATAAGTAAGAGCGACAGGAGCAGTAGGCAGGGGTATCTTTACAAGATAAAAATAAATTTAAAAGATAAAAAGAGGGGGAAAAAGCCCAAAACAGCTTTCCATTTTTTCCTGGGGCTGGTCGAAATAAAGTCCCGGAGCAGTATACTGTTCTCTAGGGGTTAATGTTACATTAATCAGAACTGACAAGCATGAAAATCATTCTTTGTTGTCTTTAAATTGCTAATTTAAGATTGAAATCTAAAACGCTTGAGCACTGATGGTTAACACTGACGCTCAAACAAAACCCAAGTACGGTCTTCCCTCCTATGGGCCACTCCACAATTGTTTTACATTTGGTTGAGAAAACAAATGCAAAGTCTGTAACTAAATCCTAATGTATCGTTTAAGTGTTCCCATTCACAGCCTTCCTTTGGCTAAACTTCAACGAATTGTACTACAGTTTAATTGAAAAGCAGCATTTGCAGAGGCATTTACATCTGAAGGCAGAAATAGTGGCATTGTACCACGCGGTGCGATGGCAGCAATATTGCCCCAAAATCCTTTTTTTTTTTTTTTTTCTTTTTTTTCTTTTTTTTTTTTGCAGGTATTTTTCCTGTTGCAGGGGTGTTTTAATGAGCTGATTCTCAACCGAGGTAACTAAGCAAAGTCTGAGATTCTCAGCCACAAAAAGCTTATTTTAAAAGCTTATTGAGGTTTAAAACCCTATTATATTAAAGGGGCACAGTCCGAGCTCAGCGTAACGGAGCCGGGCACCAGATAAAACCAAGGGGAGCGAACGTGTGGCTACAGAGCTAACAAAAAAGTACGTGGTAGCAAAACGAACAGGATAAGCATGCCCTCCTCTGCCTCTTTAATGGATTGATAAATTCTGTTAGAGGCCAAATCCAGTCCCGTTTATTCTGCCAGCCTGAATATTGGCAGGTTCGGACCTATTGGCGGGTGCAGCTCCCTCTGAAGTCCGTGTACATACGCTCGTGCAGCTGAAATAAGCTTCATCTTCAGCTTGCCTGAAGCAAACTCTGTCACCTAAAATAGTTTAACTCCGAATCCATCAGTGGATACGGTTTGATCCGGTGCCTTGTGGTAAGAGAGGAGGAATAAGCACATCTGAGATAGAGCCACACTCTATGGGAGTGTGGGGGCACTCCATCGGAGCCTTGGGAGGATGAGAGTGGGAGAAGGGCTGGTGGCAAGGCAAGCTGTGCCCTCATTCTTCCCTCTGAGGAGCCAGCGAGCTACAGTAGCTGTGATAGCCAGCATCCAGAGTGAGGAATGACACATTTATCACATCCCAGGACTTCGCCTTTCTTTGCAATTACAGTAAAGCGGGGCTGAGCTATGCAGACGTACTTACCACATCCATTGACCTCGATGGGAGATCCATAGCAAATCTTAGGGCAGAACTTGCCACACAAAAGACGTGTTAAAGACACAAGCACTGTCATGCAGAACAAGTTCTTAGAGCAGAAGAAAAGGACTCAGCATTTGGCCAAGGAGTGGGGTCATGCACTGAGGGTGCTTTGTATTCTGGGGAGGACGTGGGACGATGGCTCTCCAGGCTCACGCAGAGCAAAGGCAGAGGAATATGGGGCTTAGGGAAAAGGAAAATCCCTATAGGGTTTAGGGAAAGTGAATATGTGAGAGATTCTGAGCAGTTTTTCATCTGGCAGCTGGCTCCAGAATATGAAGGTGCCTGCGGAGGAGAGCAGCACTTGTTGATAAAGCGGAAGACTAAAACTGCCCTTGAATGGAAGGTAATCAGAGCAGCATTCCTTTGTTCTTTAACCCCTACACCACTGAGAAATCTGCCTTCTGGTGTCTAGACTCAAAGCCAGATCTAATGGAAGTACAACAAAATCAGATGCCCACCACATTGCATGCTCCTTTGCAGCACCCCTTGTGCATAGTAGTAGAGCAGGTCCCAGCAGAGCAGGTCACGAAAATATTGACAAGCACATTTTCACCAGGATATGTTGGATTCAGGGTCAAAGGGGACAACTCCAGAGTTTGAAAATCAAAAACATTTTTCACTGTACACTTGTCCTTACCAGGAGCAGTGGCAAGATTCATCTGATGATACATTTTTATTCCTTTAAATACTGTCTCTCGGCACTTCCAACACATGTTCAGTTGGCTTATATGGAAGACTGACAGGAAAAGGACCTGTCTGAGCACCTTTAGTAACAAAATTTGTGTTAGAGCTGGGACTGAGAAGCTCACCAGCAGCACAGGGAGAGTAAGCCAAATGCCTAGTAATGAAAAGGAACCTTAGAGCCTCAGACCTTTCAGTTAAAATCAGTAGCACCTGTCTAAACAACCATTTGTTAAATTTTCACTTCTATATCAAGCTGTCAAGCTATTTAAAAATGAGAAATAATAAGCATAAAACCCCAAAGTGTCATTAAGCATTTTGGTGTATTTAACATTGTCAATAAGCCTTCAAAGCCCTGGGCCCAAACCCTTACTGTTAAACCATTTTAGCCATGGGGATGGGTTTGTCTGCATTTGCCTGGAAAAAAACAATGTGAAGAAATGAAGGGAAGTGGAATGGGAGGAAGAGAAGTGGAATAAGCATGTCATTAACCCTGACAAAGACAATTTTCCCTCAAATCAGCATTAAGATGAGTATTTTGTGGTTTTCCTTATTCTTATGCAGAAGACATTCTTGTTATAACAGCTAGTGATTTCTAATGCCATATTTACACTTTGTATTTTTTGCTTTGCTTTTAAACCTGCAGATCATCTATAGGCTCAGGAATCCTCCTTAACATTCACTCCAATTGTGAAAAATACATATTTGCAAAATATATCCTCTATGTTTGGTCCCAGTCGACGTTCAGTGAAGTGAGCAGGGGTGGGATCCAGTGCACCAGCAGACACCCACATCGAAGTATCCACACAGAGGTTAAGTGCACGATTCTATTGCTAAGGGTAAAGCACCTGTCACCCCTGAGGGACCTGGGCTGGGAGAGGTGCTCAGCCCCACGGGTAGCTCCAGGCAGGTTTGGTTCTTCTGCAGACCCTCCATCATGCCAGGCAGCTTCCAAGGATGCCTTTGGTGCCCATGGCTATCCCTAGGGCCTATATTTAGGCAACTAAAGGTGTCTGCATTCCTGTTACAGCCAATGGAGATCCAAGTTGCCTACACGTTGGCCCCTAATGCAATGTGAGAACCCCTAAGGTATCTGAGACATCTCCCTGGAGGTAGAAGATACAGCACAGGACATACGGGAACTGATGCTTTCCAAAAGGGTAGCCTGAGACCAGGTAGGACATCCTGCGGACTTTCAAGTAGCATTAGATGTTCACAGAATTGATTGAGCTCTTGGTCAGTGTATTCAGAGGAGTCTAGAGGTTGATTGATTTAACTGGCCACCAGCTATCTGCTTAGGGTCAAACTAAGGAGACCTCCAGTCCTCAGGTCAGCTGTCTTGGCATCCAATATCACTTGAGAGGCTATGGGCTACCCTATCCTGTCTCCAGCAGCTGCTCCAGAAGGGCACTACAGACCCCTAGGCTGTATGCCAGGTTGGCCAGCCCTGTCTGAATGTCTTACACACCAGAAGTACCTCAGAGATGACTGATGCAAGCCTCCCCACTCCCAAATCTACTGGGAATTAAAACACCTAGCTTGGATGTAGACAACAACATGTCCTCGTCATGAGCAGAACTGCAAGCCAAAAGTTTCACTGGAGAAAATCTGGCCTATTTTCAGGGTCACACACACATGGATTTTCTCTTTGAGTCCTGAATCTGTTTATAGCTAGAGTGTTTTGCTTCTATCAAGGAACGTGACAACACAACAAATGCCCAGTGGTAAGCATGCAAACATTCCCAAAACATGTAGATACTGGTGCATATGTGTATCCAGCTTTTAGATGAGCTTTCCAAGATTTCTCTTTTTATGTGTTGTTTTAAAACGCTCCCACTGTTTTAGAAAAAAAAATAGTTTTCAGTTTATAATCTAAGGCGGAACTGGAAACCACCAAGCTGCTCATACTAATTTATGCACCATTGTGATTTATTATTGCTCCCCTCATCCCATCTATTTTCTGTGCCACAGATGTGTAATTAACTCCATATTTTCAGCCCCATCTGCTTACGTCTACACAGGACATGTCTGGACTGTCGTAAAAGCAAAAGAACAGATTTCCTGATCACCAATATTGCCTTGCACTTTGGGGAAGCCAGCTGGCTCTCCAGGAGGAGAAATTTCATATGGAAGCAACTTGATCTCAAAACGGTTCCTGGAGCAGGCAGTGTGGGTGCAGGCAGCTTGAGAGCAGCGCGGTGACAAACGTGACCCCACATCTGAGCGGTGTGGCTGCCAGGGTGACATCATACCCTGCAAGGGCTGTGTGGGCATGCAGGGGCACCACTCCTCACTGGGGTGCTGCAAACAAGTAATAGCGGTCACATCAGCAAGAGCAAAAGGTTGCTCCGTGTTTGTTTAAAGCTCGATTTTCACTTCTTTAGCTTATGTAAGGCTTTCTCTTCGTGTGTCCCTTCTCGCCAGCTGTGAACACTCAAACCCCAAAAGCAGACCCAAACCTAGTGCAGACCAAGATGCCTATGCAGCCAGCCTTCGGTGATATGCTGTATCACATCAGCTCTCTTTTCAGATCAAAAGTTTGGTCAACCTACTCCTTTGTTCTTCTGGAACAAAAGTTATTACTGTTTTACAATTACGTTTGACTGAAATTTAGAATTTCAGGCATTTGTAGAAGTTTAGATGCCTCAATCGAAATGACAGGTTATGATGTCTTCATCCATCAAATGGACTAAGTAAATATTTTTAATAGTTTTATTAATGCAGTAAGTGCACACAGTGTACATAATGCCAGGGACCATTTAAAAACACATTAAAGCTATTGCCGTGTTGGAAGGGTTTTAACATTGAGTCAGAGGTGGCGTTTTCCCCTCCAGAGAATGTTTTTACACATAATAGGAAGATATGAGGTTACATTACTTTTAGGGATTTATTACATTTGCTTGCTTCTTGACAATAAATTCTATATCTGGCATCCATTTTCATAAATGCCCAATGAATTTAAAATTGAATTACATTTGGGAAATCAATTTCTGGCTGTCTCAATAAATCACAAACATTCTAGCTGTAATGTCTGGATGGTGGAAAAGAGTTGGGTCTTATATGTGCCCCTAAGGCTCAGGAATTCTCTTACCAGACTTGAATGTTTTTAATGTGGCCATTATATAGGAGAATAAATGCATGACTGTGAGAAAGGCTAAAGGAAGGTGAAAAATTTTAAGCAGGATGTCTCTAAAGGCACACATGAAGCAGGAGAGATGTGGTAAAAGCAGCACTCTGCAATTCAGTGATTTACCTGTTACGTTGGAGCCAAATCCCAATTCCGAATCAATACTTTGCAATGGATTAGCCAACATGCAGAAACAAGGATTGAAGGCTGCCCTAGCCCAATAAGGGTATGAAGTGGGCTTCACAAAAATCAGCTTTGTAAAAATCAATTTGTAAGAATTCCCTGTGTAGTGTTGTCCATTAACACAGGGAATCCACACACTCCACCACAAAAAAAGAAAAAGGGGGGGAACTTTATTCTGCGTTAAATCAGACACTGCAGAGGTAGCAGAGACATGGCAAATGTCTGTTATCACTAGAACAGGGGTTTGAGATAGGTGGTATTTGATGAAAGAGAAATGGGTAGCACTGTGGTTGGAGAGAGGATACAAAAATAATAATAATTTTGAGGATCGTAATCACTTTGTGAATGGCTGCTAAAAGTGGCCATTTAGGGCATAAAGGGTGCTAGTGACAAGGCCTCAGGCTGTGTCAGAATGAGTAATCGGCTGGAGTGGGGTTAAGCATATGCATGGCTGAAAGCCACCATTTCCCATTCACAGTGCTGCCTCTAGCCTTCCTGTGGGTAGCCCAGGATCAAAGCCTCCCCTGGATGCTTAGGAAAATCAGGATTTGGGATTGTTTCTCAGTGCTCTGAATGGTAATACCCTGAGCCTCACCTAGACTCCATGCACCCAGACCACATAGACAAGACCTGCAGTGTGTGTGGAGGCAGAAGGAGTTGGAGCTCGCCCCATCTCGAGACTGAGAAGGGCTGGGGAGCTCAGGTGAAAGCAGCCTGCAGATGCAGCTGAAGAGGTTACAGCAGGGATGGTGTGTCTGGACAGCAAATCCAGCATCCCCTTAACAGACAGACATGCACACAGGACTGGATTTAGATACTGAGCGTGAGTATATTGTAAGAGGATTCCCGTGATGTATCACTACAGGAGAGTTGAGTTCCCCATCTATGACTGTAGAAAAAACTGCTACTCTTAAAGACGGAGCACTAACTTGACAAAAATAAACATAGTTATTTGAAAATTGTGAAAGTTGTCTTAAAACCACCTAAAAGGGGTGTGCAACTATGTGGAATCACCGTGCATGAAGAGTTTTCATGAATATTTTGATTAGGCAACAGTATTCCTCACTTTAACATTACAAGTTAAAACCACACTGGAAGCATGAGAGATGCCTGGTGGGTTTACTTTATCCGTATACTCTTTCTTTGAGCTTCTGAAAGCACGATGATAAAGTGACCCGGCAGAAAAACTGAACTGTGTCTCTCCTGGCCACATCCTGCTAACGCCGCCCCAGCAGCCTCGTTAGACACGCCGAGAACTGGAAAGCACTCCTGGAGGAGAACTGAGACTGCCAGGGCCTAGAGATTTCATTTAAAGTTTTAAACTGAAACACATTTTCTGCGATGACACAATTAGAAAGATGGAAACAGATGTGCGAGATTTTGATGCCGTCATAAAAACATCCTGACGCATAATGGATCCAAAATGGGGGTGGTGGTGGATCGGAAGCGCTCCTGCTCTGCATCTAACCACCACTCGTGGCTAAGCAGCAGCGAGAGCACCATCTTTTTGGGCAGGTTCACCTAAACCTAAAGCCAAGCTGCTTCAGCTGGGATGCAAAAAGTGACATCGGCCCAGCCAGGAGGGAGTTTTCGGCAGACGCCTCTCGCCCCGCACACAGGCAGCCCCGGGCAGAGCCGACGGGCCCGCGTGAGAGCGAGTTAACTCGACTGTGGGCAAGCAGAACTGGAAAGCAGCTAAAAAGGGCTGGCTGCGTTTCAGAGTCTTCAGTTGTGAAAGGACGAGTGTAAAGACGCTTCAGATTTACAAAACAGGACATCCGCGAGCTGTGAGTTTACAAGTTTTTGGCTGTTTAAGTGTCTGTAATGAAACCTGGGACTGAAAAAGTACCCGATAGATGGGTAACGGGCCCTGGCAAAGAGGGTTCTTCAAGGTGTGAGCTGCCCTACACAAGTTTCCACAAGTGCACGCAGGGAGGGACGTGGAGGGGTTTCAGGGGCTGGGGTCCGCTGCACAGTGCGTTTCACCGTCCCGCCCGGGGCAGGGAGAGCCCGGGCAGCGCTGAGGCCAAAACCGGCTCCTGGCAGCACCTGCGACGCCCGGGTGAGCAAACACGAGGGCAAGGTGGGAAGGAAACCGAGAAGGAAAGCCGCCGTGGCGAGACCTCCCTCCTCCCCGGCGGGGTGGGAAACGCAGGTGCCCTGCGGGCACAGGCCGGGGGCAGCTGCAGCTCCCCGGTGCCTCTGGAAGCGGCCCCGGCCGCCCCCAGTCCGGCTTCCCGCGCTCGGCCCCGCCGCCCCGGCCCGCTTGGCCCGGCCGCCACGGGCGGGGGAGGCCGGGGTAGGTGGGAGGAGACGTGGGAAGGACTTGGGTCGCCACTACAAATGTGGTGACAGACCCGCCGCCGGCACATGGCGATCGGCTCTTCCCGTCCCGCGCTTGGCAGGTGGGTGCGGAGCGGCGGCCCGGCTCGACCGTGGGTGGGGGTATGGGGGGGTGCTCCATGCTCCCCCATCGGCTCGACGCCGCTTGTTTCCCCGCGGGACCCCGCCGACACCCGCTCCCGGCCGCGGGCAGGCGGCTGAGGGTGGGCGGGGGGGGCGTGGGGGATCCCCGCGCCGGGCGGGGGGTTGCGGGGGCGGCCTCCGCGCGGCGCTGACGTCGCCGAGGGGGCCGCTCCGAGGAGGCTGCGGCTCGGGGCGCCCAAGATGGCGGCAGCGGCGGGTGACGGGTGCGTGTGGGGGCGGCCGGCGGGAGCGGGACGGCGGCTCTGCGCCCCAGCGTCCCGGGGGGGGGGGGCAGGTGCCCGGCGGAGGGGAGGGCGGCGGCACCCTTCCGCCGGGGAAGGGGGGGTACGGCGACGCGGTGCCCGCGGAGGGGCACCTGAGGAAGGGGCACCCGTTGACCCGGGGGCGAGCCGGGCACGGCGTGAGGCCGGGGGAGCCGCCGCGGCAAGAGTGAGGGGGCTGCGGCGGGGCAGCGGGGCCCCGGGACCGTCCCTCCCCGCCGCGCTCGGTGCGTGGCGGGACTCCGTGGGGCCCGGTCCCCACACCCGTCCCGGGGCGGTCGGAGAAGCGGCGAGGTGAGACCGGGGGAGGAGGAGGGGGGTGAGCCGCGCCGAGGGCAGCGGGCCCTACGTGCCCTTTGTCGGCGAGAGGTGGAGAGTCGCGCCATGTCGCGGGGAGCTGGGACGCGCTGGACCTTCCTGCCGGAGGAACCGCGGGCTCGCCCGTTCACCGGCATCGAGCCGCGGGCGGGCTCGGCCGGAGCGTCCATGCTGTGGCGGGGGCTGGCGGGACAGGAGCCGGGCGTCGTCCCCGGAGCTGTCAGCAGTCGGAGACGCTTCTTTTTTCCGAACGGGAGAAGTGTCAGGTGTAACTGCAGGCTAACAGAAACGCTGCGTTTTCACGGTTCCGTGACGGCGCGTCAGTCCGAGGCGTTTGTTTACCGAGCGGTCGCGGCTGCGTGCAGCAGGAGACACCGCGTGTCGTGCTGTCCCGGTGCCTGGCGGCGGTGGCCGCTTCCAGCCAGCCCCCTGCGCGTACCCTCCTTGGCTGGCGGAAAAAGAGAGAAGTTAAATGAGTATCCATTGCTCCAAAGAAAAAGGGCGGCCGGGAGGGGGGACGGTTCTTGTCAAAGGCTGTACTGTTAAAAATCGGAAATCATTTACAAAATTGCTCTTTGAAGTGCTGCTTTGATTTTTTTTTTTGTTTTGAAGCCTTACTGTTCCGCCTGCAGGACTGCGGTGCAGCTTGACGTTACGCGCAGCAGTGTTTTGTTGCGTTGTTTTCTTACGGGGGGGGGTGGGAAAGGCTGAAGGAAGCAGTAAGGCAGTACATCTGCCTTCTGGTTAGCGTACTTGTTATCTCAAACTTTCAGTTGTTCAAGTGATTCGAGGCACTAAACAGGTACTCTGAACCTGGCGGAAAAGCGGTTGGTAAACTGTCATCTGATTTTTTTTTTTTTTTAATGAACATTAATGGAACACCCGAGCGCACGCACACGTGTGTGTATAAATTAGTAAAACTATGTACCGCGTTTCTAGTGTAACGCTTGAGATAGAATATTTATTTTTTCACTTACGTGCTAAGCAGTTAGTTCCGAAAGTCGTGACTAAGGGAAAAACATTTCCTTTTGTTTATATTCAGAGTTACAGTTTTAAAACACATCAGCTGCGAAGCTGAATCTTCATTACTTGTTTACGTAAAACACAAATGGAAGCAAAACATACTTTCTTGACTTCTGAGCTGGTTTTTGACGTCGTCAGCTCACGAGTTATCCCAAAACGTACGTTTTGCAAGCCATTCTTTAGTGAAACTAAAGAAATGAGCAGGTCACTAAGGTTGAAATATAGTTAAATGAAGAAAAAAAAATCCCGTTCCGTATATCTTTAGTTTTTCCTCGTGAATCTCTGGCACAAGAAAAGACTTTTGCATATCTCTCTTTTCCCAGACAACTTAATGCTTTCAGTAGTGCTGTTCTGTATGTTGGTATTTTGGTTACTGCTTCAGCTCAGGTCTGCCCCGAGAACACAGGGGGGCTTGATCTCTGAAGTGCTGGTCAAGTAATTCACGGTTTCTTTGTGTGTGTGCACAGAACTGAACCTCGGGAGAGAAGAATGCAAAAACTAGTGCTGAATAACTTTTTTCTGTAGGGAGTTTTAACGTTGGAGCGTTTGCTTGTGCTATTTTATTCCAGCTGCAGCTTTCTGGTAAGCGTGGGAATGAGTATGCAGGATTTTTTTAGGTTTCTTTCACTGATTTCTGTCACTTCGCTCCTGGTTTTTTTTTTTTTTTTCCCCGAGCTATTGTGCCTTGCCAAGTCTTGGCTCTAAGGTACAGTTGTTGTTTTGTGGCTTGGTGCAGTCTCGGTCCTCCAGTGCTCCACGTCTTCAAACAGTGATGCTGTCAGCGTGCTGCCTGCCACTCCGCTCAAGTTCTCTCGCTCTCAGTTTTGTACTTCTAGCATTTTCACCGTCTTCTCAGATATTTCTTTCTTTTTCACCCAACTCTGCATTTTGATTTCTTCACATTTCCTTCAAAGGGACTTCTCCCATGCCACGATGTTTCCTCCCCCTCCCCCCCCCCCCCCCCCCTTCCAGCCCATCTCCATTCTCCACACATCGACGTAGGTGGGAAAACGTCCTGCTGGCTGGGCTGCTGGCGGGGGAGCTGAGCTTTTAGGTTTTTCTCTTGGAGGCGCTGATCTTGCGCTTTCGTAGGGTCGTGTTGCTTTTGCATGAAGAGCTTGATTGTGCAGCCCAGGTTTGCACAGTGGTCGCCCTGGAACCAGCAGACTGCTTTTGTCCTCAGCCCAGTATCTTCTTATGCTGAGGCACGTAAGTAGTTTCACTCTTGATAATGTTTTTTAAACTGGAGGAAAAAGGATTTTCTGACCATATAATATTAAAAAGAAGGAAAAATAAGGCACAGTGTTTACACAGTGACGTTAACAAAACCAGAAAGCATCGACCTCTGACTCCCCTGACTGACAGCATTGCTGTATGTGACAGCCCTGTGGGAAGGCAGGGTTTAGTGTTCTTTTCTGGCCTGCTGGAAAGGACCATTACTAATATGTTATGCAGGAGAATCTATCTGTTAGCCCAAAACCACAAAGATGAGTCTTGTCTCTTAAAATCCTGTCTACAATACTTAGTTCTTGCAGCACACCTTACATAGGTATTAATTTAATACTCGAGGAGGAATTAACATTCATCGTCCAACTCTGAAATCTATGTGCATTTTATCAGTGTTAGAAAAGCTCTGCTTTGTTGGGGAAAACAGGATGTCAGGCTAGGACAAGACACGGGATAGCACTAGTGGTTTTATTTATAAAGACAGTTTAAGAATCAAATTTAGTATGCACGACTATTTGTAAAAGAATCTCATTAGCAGCCTATGAATAGACTGCCTTTTAGAAGGAGTGAATGTTATGGCTGCTTGCAAGCTGAAAAAGTTCAGCAAGCCATTATTTTTGTGATCTGTTGACCATAGCACACAAGGGATCCTGACCTCCCATGATACACTATGGCTGGTACTTAATCTGGGAATTACCGAATGGGTACCTAGAGGTCATGGCGCCTGAAATTCTTCAATGCACTTGGTCTGAACTGGAGACAACTCTTAACTCTCATTCCATCTATTTATTGATATGGGCATGTGAAGCTGTGTACACTTTACTAGTTCACTACAGCTGGCTCAACCTTTTCGGTGTTACGGAATAAGTCCTACTGAACACATGCAGTGCTGGATGCTGGTTATGTGCTTGGAGAGGTATTGCATAGCTCTTGTGCTGGTATCTGTGTTGTACATTTTAAAAGGGACTAGATGTGGGCCACTTAACAAATTGAAGCCATTTTTCTTGTATTTAGACACAAACTGTACTTAAAAGATTGAAAAATAGAGCTGCTTTCCTATCAGCTCTAACTTTTAACCTATTTCCTTTCCTTAGCAGTGTCACGTCATTGTATATTAGGGTTCCGTCAAACTAATGTTCATTCTAACCTAGACATCTGTTCTAAATTGAGTAACCTATTCTTGTGTATTCCAGAACTGTAAAAATGGAGAAATACTAGCATAATCAAGGATAATAGCTGGAATATAATATTTTGGGTTTCCTCTGGCAAGTGCTATGTGTAATGATACTGGTGCTGGGTGCTATTTAGCCCTTCTAGTCAGTGACATTGTGAGCACCAACAACCTCGATCAAATATAATGACTTCCTCACTTTGTCTCTAGATTATCTCTCTCAACTAGAGATAGTAAAAAAAAAAAAAAATGGTAAAAACATAAAGAATGAATCACTGTCTCTTTAATTTTTGTTAGTCAAGGCCTGCCTGTTTGCTTTAGGTAAGTGCACCTTGTAGGAGAAAGCAAATACAGCAGCTTTGAACAACTGAATGCTACCACATAAACTTATTAAAGGATGTAAGCCAGTGCTAGCCAATGTTTTAAGTGGTTTTTTGAAGACATGGATTAGAAAGATATGTTCAAAATGAAGGTTTTTATAAAGTTTGCAGCAACTGTGGTAGGCATCTAGTGGTATTTCCATTTTATGAAGAAATGAAGTTCTGCTTTTCCTAGTTACTCTTTTTCTTTGGGATGTGTTAGGATAACAGGTTAAAATGTACTTGTTGAAGATACATTCTTGCAGAAAGCGCTGGTACAATGGCCTTGCCTGAACACAAAGGTGCTGTGATTTAATTAAAGGTGTGGTTTAATTAAGGGTTTGAGTTGTATAAAGCCCCATTTGTCTGAACTGTTGGCACTGTGTAAACATAATAAATTTAAGTGAACTTTGCACTTCTGTACCTGTATGCTTAGGGATAGAATTAATAGGAACATTTCAGAATCATAGAATCACAGAATGGTTTGGGTTGGAAGGGAACTTCAAAGGCTTTCTAGTCCCAGCCCCCTGCAGCGAGCAGGGACCTCTCCCACTAGATCAGGTTGCTCAGAGCTCTGGCAAACCTGACCTTGAACACCTCCAGGGATGGGGCATCCACAGCTTTTCTGGGCAACCTGTCCCGTTTTAAGTTGTGTTTGTATCCAAACTCTGTAACAGTGTCTTTTGACTAAATCGGTGCTCCTTTAAAAAAACCCCAGGCCTAATCTCAAGTATAGCAAATGCTTCAGTCCTGAGCCAGGAGGTAGTGGGAATGTAAACAGTGGTGTTCAGAGCATTTAGTCTGGACATCGAACTGCTGCTGCTGACGCTGATTGTGGCTGCACATCCCTGACTGCCTTTGTATGTTTGGTGGGATGTAGGTGGATGGAGAGCATGATCTTAACCTCAAAGTATGAGTTTGGTATACTGACACCTGTAAAAGTGATACAGTTGGGCATTTATGAACTGTTAACTCACAACGTTTTATTGGGATTTTTAATTTTTTAATTTTTTTTTAGTCGCAGATTGAAGTATCATGGACAGAAAATAGTTTGGATGATGTGTTTTGCCAGCGTATCTCTGCAATTTCAGTTTTAACAATGGATAAGTGTAAGCATGTAGGACGTCTGCGGCTGGCCCAAGATCACTCCATTCTCAATCCTCAGAAATGGCATTGTGTGGACTGCAATACTACGGAATCTGTGTGGGCGTGCCTCAGCTGCTCACACGTGGCCTGCGGAAGATACATTGAAGAACATGCACTAAAGCACTTTCAGGAGAGCAGTCACCCAGTGGCGTTGGAAGTAAACGAGCTGTATGTTTTCTGTTATCTCTGCGATGATTATGTCCTTAATGATAACGCAACCGGTGATTTAAAACTGCTGCGAAGTACGTTAAGTGCAATCAAGAGTCAAAACTATGAGTGCACTACTCGAAGCGGGAGGACTTTGCGTTCTATGGGCACAAGCGATGATTCTTACCTTTCGCATGGTGGTGCCCAAGCCTTGCTTCGGAAGGAAGATCGCATGTTCACAGCTCTCTGGCACCGACGGCGTGCATTCCTGGGCAAAATATTCAGGTCATGGCTTGAGTTGACACCTACTGGGAAAAAGATTTTGGAAGAAGAAAAACGTCGTGAAGAAGCAGAGGAAAGAAGGGACAAAGCGAGGAAGAGAAGACAAGAACGAAAGCGTGAGTGGAAAGCAGAGATGGAAAAGATGCCTCCAAGAAAGAGCAGTCGTTTACAAAATCAGATTAGAATGTCCTCAGCAACAGCACCCTGCCTGCAAAAACCGTCACTGAACATGGAATCTGTGGCAGAGTCGAAAGAAACGTATACCTCAGACGAAGTAAGACTGAAAAAACTAAGTGACTCTCCGGTTAAACGAAGGCCCACGGTGACTCCTGGTGTAACAGGACTGAGAAACCTGGGAAATACATGCTATATGAATTCTGTCCTGCAGGTATTAAGTCACTTACTTATTTTTCGAGAATGCTTTTTAAAGCTTGATCTCAACCAAACTCAGGAACTGCTGGCAACAGCAACCAACGGTAAAACTAGATCTTCATCTAAACACCTGTCAATAGCTGCCTCAACATTACATGTGAATGAGAACCAAGAGAAAGTAAAGGGATCATCCTCTGTGAGGCGGCCTAGTTTGTCCTCTGGATTAAGTGGAGGAGCATCAAAAAGTCGCAACATGGAACTTATTCAGCCCAGGGAGCCCAGTTCGAAGCATATTTCTCTCTGCCATGAGCTGCACACTCTGTTCCAAGTCATGTGGTCTGGCAAATGGGCGCTAGTGTCTCCTTTTGCCATGCTTCATTCTGTGTGGAGACTAATTCCAGCCTTTAGAGGATATGCCCAACAAGATGCTCAGGAATTTCTCTGTGAACTTTTGGATAAAGTGCAGCAGGAACTGGAGGCTACGGGCACCAGATACCCAGCTCTCATCCCTGCTTCTCAAAGAAAACTTATAAAACAGGTTTTGAGTGTGGTTAACAACGTTTTTCATGGACAGCTATTAAGTCAGGTATGTTTTATGATTTTGGTTGGTTTGTTGCTTGTTTTTGTTAAGGTGTGTAATGATTTGTAGTTATGGATTTATACTGGTCAGTGATGGGGATACTTTAAAGGTTAATACATTTATAAGTACTCAGGAGGAATGGGGAGATGTTAAGCACCATCTAATTCGCAGGAATAAAGAATTTACAGTTTTAAGTATCTAGCTTATCACTATAGCGATACTAGATAAAAGGTGTTAAGGAAGGTGTTGATCTCATCTAAGTGGAAACTGATTAGGTAATGGATGCCAAAAGGGTATTATTTCAGTAGATAAATTGGAGGTTCATTGCTACAGAGTAACTGTGTGTCATGATGCTGCGTTAGGGAATACTAATACTACTTTTCTGTTACAACACAAAGATACAGAAGGCTTTGTCAACACAGGAACCAAATTTATGGGGTGGAGGCAATGCTTGTTTTCCTCTTTTTTTTTTTTTTTTTTTTTCTGCCTGACTGCTCACCTTTTCCCTCTTCTTGGCTTCCTGTTAAGTACTTCAGTGTGTCCACTTACTGTTACGCATATCCCGACTCTGTGTGCGTACAAACCGTCTGAGAACAGACCAAACAAATGCTGGTTTCTGGTGAATTAATCTACAAACCGACCCTACTGCAGCAGGGACAGAGGTTGAGAAAGCTTTGGCCACCTGGAAGTGGTGTTTGGTATGCATGTGCTTGTGACTGAGGGGGTGCAGAAGCATTTGGTGGGTGTGTTGTGTAAAGGAGAAGAGGTTTGACACAAATCAACAAAAATGTGGATGTTCCCATTATTCTGACTGTTTGATAGATGGTTTGGTGTTTTAGGATATGAAGCTAGAAATCCAAGTGGGTTTTGACTTGGGTAAGATTGTTTACTGCTAAACTTTATAATAAGATAACAGGACTGTTTGCAGCATATGTTTAGGTCATGGTCAGGTTTTGCCTAACTACTAGAAACTGTTATATCTACTCATAAAAATGCATCATCCTCTGCCTTGCATTTGGCCAAGCACAAGAGCATTTCTGCTGCCATACTTCCTTTTCTTGGGGTAGTTCATGTATCTTGTATCAGGGTTACACTAATACGTGTCTAGTGTATTATGTCATTAAAGCTTTCTACTTGAAAATCGCATTCCTTTCCAAAATAGTGACCTTGTTAGTGAAACAGACTAATTGCTTAAGTATACTGCCACGGTTTGTTTGCATTCCAAGCCTTCTGACAGGATTCATGTTTCTGAAGAATTTCCAAGGCTGTGAAGATACCAGTGTTATGTCAGTAGTACCTCTTTCAGAGGTTTTTAGCTATGTTATGTGAAGGGGCTTGTGACTAGAAACCCTCCTGCCTTTCTGAAACCAGAGCAGGGAATAGTGAGAATTCACTCAGGTGTCATCGATTAAGACTGAACATTACATCCTGATGTTTCCTTTGACTTCTGACACTCCTTTGTTTCAGTTTGGTCTTCACTAACACTTTCGAACATGATAAGTATTAAAAGCAAAAGGTAACCCGTGAAGGTTTACATTTTTTTCCTTGATAAAATGTATTCAGCTCATTTTAATGATTCAGTTCCTGATATTTGCATGTGGAAGGATGAGCTTTAAAAACTCTCCGGCAATTACTTTCCTCTCAATAAGATTCCTGTGTCTTGAGTTCGCTGGGTGTTGTCAGAACTGCCACAAACTGCTATAATGAAGTTAACAGAAAAGGCAAGAGAACATCCATGCAGCGGGGGTGAAAACTGTGAGAGACTTCTTGCTTTGTCATCACGTCTCTGACAGTGTTAGCTCTTAAAGGCAAGGAGCACATGCTTTGTCCTTGTAGGTTTATCAGCTTACAAGCTGTAACAGTACCACGATGTCTCTCTAGAAAATCGTTGGAGCCATAGACTGCTGCATTTATTAAAAACAGGATGGGATTTTAGTCTAGAGTGTTTAATAAGCTACATCTTAATTGGGTGAATAAGGGGAATTGAGAAGCTTGTTTCTGTGTGCAGTTGCCTTCTGGTTTAGGATGACTAAAAAAGTTGTTACACTTACTATCCCTTTGTACTGAAAAGATCACTTAAAGGTAATTGATTCTCTGAGATACTCCAGTGCAGAGAAGTCAATCTTCTTGACCTTCAAACCTCAGGAATACTATGAACTACTCCTGATACAGCACACAGAGGATCACTTACAATGCAGATAAGCTGTATGTTTACTAAGGTTTCGCATTACTTTCACATGTGCAGTAAAACATTTTCCCTCTTCTGCTAGCTGTTCTATTTGAACCTGAAGGAAGTCATAACCCTGAGTTTGCCATCAGTCTGTTGCTAGTGAAAGGGCTGCCTGGGTCAGCACTAACTGAATTTAGGATACAAGGTCAAGAAAGGAGAAAACTGGGTGTGTGAGCCTCTTATGCAGAGTGCTTTTTGATAACTAGGAAAAGCTTTAGGTGATGTCAAAACAAGTGCACATTTTATATGAGTGAGTTGGGTTTCTTTTGTATCTTCTTAGCTGATTTAAAGTAAGTCTTCCTCATCTACTACTTGAAATATTTTACTGTTCAATGGACTATTAGACTAGGTAGTGAGTAACTCTAGGAGTAGCATGAAGATTGCCTCTTGACTTTCATTATTTATTTATTTCAATATGCTTGTTAGGATTGCAGCTTTTTACTCTGCAGTACAGACTGTGAAACTTCAGTAGCCAGTACATCTAGGGGAAGTAAAAATGGTTATGTAGCTACAAACCCCTTCCCCTCTATTCTTTCCTCTTCCACATGCTAGTCTTCCCCCAGTGACTGCCTGGAGAAAGTTGTGCTGAGCACTTACTGGGCAAAGGAGTCTGTATCTTGTGAACTGTGCTTTCAGAGCAGATCTGCTGGAGCAGTGGCTTGTCCCCGTCAACCCCATTGGGACTGTAAGCAGACGGCAGTATGTCTATTAAATCCCAGTAGCTTCAATCCCTCAGTGCTTCTTGTGGAAGGTACCCGCTGTCTCCTGTCCTCAATCCGTCAGTGGGCAAGGAGAAAATACTACGCTATGAAATGATGTGCCAGTGGTAAACCCACAGTGTTCCACAGAGCTTTGCGGTACACTTAAGAGCTGAAGTAGGTTAGCCGTTGTCTCTCTCTCGAGTTTTTTGGCTTGTGTTTTTTAAATGGTCCCAGCCAAATAGCAGAGTGTGCAACAATTTTTAAAGTATATTTATTTCAAAATTTTTTCCATACTAACCAAGGAAATGGGCAGGTATATTTTTAAAAATCCAGAAATTGAAATAGCAGACTTTAGCTTCCAAAGTAAATACATATTTTTCAGCACTGCTTTGGGAAAATTGTCCCCCACATATCCACAGAAATCATGCTAGCAGAAACTCTGGTGTGTGTAGTTACAGCAGTATTATTTTTTGTCAGGGTAATACATACTGTGGGGAGGGAGGCAGGAAAACTAGTATGAAGTATTTACAAAAGGTGATGTAGACAATCTGGCTGACCTAGGGAAGCTAGCCTAGCAGATCTAGGAAACTTGCAGATATTTATACTGGCAGAATCTTACATGTAGACACAGCTTTTACCTCTTCAACTTCAGCTTTTTGACTAAATTGTCTTACCCTTAGGATAACATTGAGTACACAGCTGTTGGGCCTTTCTAGGTTGTATCTTTGAAGATTTTAATATTCACAAAAAGTCGTGAGTCAAGAGACTACCAAGACATCAAAAATGGTGACAGAATAGAAATACATGACTGGTACAGCTGATCTGAGGGCACTCTTGACATGGAGTACAGCACATACACGTCTCAAATGGATTGCCCAATGTAACCGTCTCCCAGTTCAACCCATGTAGTACGAAGCTTTCTGGAACTAAGAAGTGGTAGTTACTAAGGAAAACGGATACTGGATGTTTTGTATATCTTGGCGCTTCTTGGCCACTGTATTGGTAAAACTTCTGCCACTCTGTTGGTAAACCTTAAAAACTGTTCAAAATAAGGCTCTTGTCATGAAAATTACTAGGAAAAAAATACTCTGTAAGCCAGACAGGATGATTTTAACTGGTTTTACTTACTCTCAAATAATGCCAAAATAATCAGAGTTCTGAATCTCTTTAGTATTCTTGATTTTGTGTGTGAATAGATGTAAAGGTATATTTGAATCTAGTAATAACCAAATAACTTGTTAAAATAGTCACTGAAGATCAGATTATTATTTTAGGAAACTGTTTTTTGTTACCAAATATTTTGTCTTCCCTCAGTTGCTTGGCTTGCATTCTTCATTTTTCTGATAACTTCCTGGCGGTTAAGTTCACGGCACACGCACGTGCTCACATGCATGCACGCACAGAACTGCTGAGGTTGGAAGGGACCTCTGGAAGCCACCTAGCCCAGCTCTGCTGAAAACAGGGTGAGCTGGAACAGGTTGCTGAGGGCTGTGTGCAGTCGGGTTTTAGACGGCACCAAGGATGGAGATCCCACAGCCTTCCTGGGCAGCCTGTGCCGGTGCTAGACCAGCCTTGCAGCAAAACAGTTTCTTCTGCTGTCTAAATGGGACCTCCCGTGTGTTTCCTCTTGTCCTGACTGTGCTCGGCACTGCTGAGAAGAGCCTGGCTCCATCTTCCTTCCGTGGCTGTGTTTGATGCTGCTGACCACAGCACGTTGAGCCTGGCAGTTCATTCACTTTTCAGGCCACCTCGCTGTCCCTTCATCTAGCCTGCACTTTATCATTTTTCCGTGGGCATGTTATGGGGTGCAGTGTTGACAGCCTCACCCAACTGACAATAAACAACATCCGCTCATCCACTGGCTGTCTGCACCAGTCATCTCATTTTAGGAAAAAGGCTATCGGGTTGGTCAAGTGTGATTTTTTTTCCCATCATAAATCCGCAGTGCTTGCTCGCAATCATCATCATCTTATCCTTACTGTCTTTGGGAATGGTTTCTGGGATTATTTGCTCCATCAGCCTTCCCACAGATCCAGGTGTTGCTGATTGGCCTGTAGTTCCTCAGATCCTCCTTTTTGAAGACGGGGTGACACTTGCTTTCTTCCTCTCCCTGGGGACCTCCCCTGATTGCCAGGACCTTTCAGAGACAGAGGATGGCCTTGGAACGCCATCAGCCAACTCCTTCTGTCCTTTCAGTTTAATCAGAGATAGTTTCTAGGTGTAGGCAAGTGGGAGGAGGCGTTCTCTGTGCCTAAATAAGGACAAGTAAGGGAGAAGAAGAAACAAGGTTGGTGCTGATTTATGTGAAAGCTGTGAACACGGCGTTTTACTGAACCGGTGCATGTTGCAACGCAGCGAATTGTCGGTGATGATTTCTTTCTAGAGTGTTGTTGATTAAATTCAAATGTAATGTAAATGACCAAAGATAGATACCTAGCCAATGTACTTTTAACATCTTTTTGGACTGGTGAGGGACTTTTTAGAACCTGTTTGTTCAGAGTGAGGTTTGAAAGTCTTTTGCGAGGATTCCGCTGCTTTTGAACCCGGTGCCTTCAGTGAAGCTCTCTGGCTAGGTCTCTGTTACAGCAACACCAGACAGCAGCGAAGAGCAGTGGCTGTGCCGGTCGGTGTGCTAACAAGTTTCCTCTACAGCGAGCTTGTGCTTACTTACTGTTTCTTAGGATAATCCCGTCTTGGGCTGGGAGGTTTTTTTCTCAGTAATTCACCATTAATTATAGCGATGCCTAGTAAGAACTAGCTTCTGGTACCTCTAGGCAGACTTTAAAAAAACAAAAAAAAAACCGACACCAAACCACACAAGAACAAACAAACACAAACCACCAAACCATTTGATTACTTCCCAATCGCGCTTCAGATGGAATGTGAGCAAAGTGGCTGCCCCCTGCCCCGCTCAGCACAGCAGAACAGTGTGCAGTGCTGAGTGAAATGAGTCTGCCAAGACCTAGAGAGCGAAGCAGCTTCTAGCCAGTGGAGTATGTAAGCGGTGTTTGAAGTTTTAAAAGGCGGTGGCCCAGCTTGTAAGTCTTGCTCCGTTTTACAGACTTAGCTGGCCTATTTCAGGACAGATTGAGCGAAGCGGAAATGTGCAGTCTTTGGGTTGTGTGGACCCCTTCGGTGTTGGGTAGGATGCTGCGAGATAAAGTTCCGGGGAGAGTGCTGAGGGTGCCGGTCATGCAGCGCTGGGCATTCCATCTCACGCTGAATAGGCTGTTAAAAACGGGGAGCCGATGGGAGGTTTTCAGCTAGGAGTGTTGCACTTAGGCAGGTCCGTGACCTGTGTTTCTGTATGCTGACACTGGCCTCTGCTTTGCTGTGTCACCCAAATCACCGAATGGTTGTCAAGTTGCTTTCCAAGTAGGTGAAGGTGACATTTTAAATTAATCTCTAGGAGGCCATTAAATCAGATCCTGGTTGGTTGTGGTTACAGTTGTTATTCTGTTAGATCACTTTGATGACCGTGTGTGCTTATCACCATAAAGTGTAGTTATTTTTATAACCAAATACAGTACAGGCTGTCGTGGAATTCCATATTGTAGCAGCATCCCAGAACTCCCCTTCTACTTTGATTACTTTGCTGTGGAAAAAAGCAGTGACTACTTTTTCTATATATGCCTCATGCCGTGAAAACTTAATCAGTAATGGAAGCACAAAACTGGGACTGGCCACCTTAACTGTGCTTAAACCTCCCCCAAAAAAAAGAATTAGAGCAGAGATGGCAACAGTCAGCTGTCTTCCTTGCGAGTGCAGGGAACACAGGCAAACGGTTGATGGTGGAATTGGCTGCTTCTGCAGCAATATGTTAACTATTTTCTTTGGCTGCATTTAGGCTGAATGCCATGTGGGGCAGTGGCTGTCCATCAAATTATTGTGGGCACAATGATGCTTGTCTGAGTGGCCTCCGTGCTTAGCTTGAATCAAGCAATTTGATCCAGCTCTTTTCAGTCTGGCCTTTGGCCCATGATTGAATACTGAGCTTTAACCAAACAATTGTATATAGTGCCCATGTTTCGAGGCAGGAGAGGGTGGTCAGCGCACAGCATAGGGTGGAGTTTTCAGACGAGCTAAGAACAGTCATTTACTTTGCTCTAATGTAAATGTCTCCTGTAGCTTTGTTATAAATGACAGCATTAAGGCTTCTTAAAACAGCAGTTATGGAATACAATGTGGAGGTAAAATCAAACTCTGGCTCTGTAGGAGTCTCTCAGAAAGATACGTGTCACTAGCCAGCCTGCTACAGCAGACTCACTTCCCTCTGATTGTCGTGCACGCTCATACCATACAAAGCTACACTGGGCAAGTACATAAAGGTTTTGCAAGCCCTTTGACTTCATGTTTGGTACTTTTTGTGGTGTGTGGGTGTTTGGGGTTTGTTGGTGTTTTGGTGTTTTTATTTATTTATTTATTTATTTTAAACCTCTTGTCCAATTTTTGAGCAGTTCATACAATTTCAGTGCTTTTCTTGGGAAAAAGAAAATCTAGGGCGGAGGAGTGTGAGAGAAAGGAGTCCTGTTTAGGGCAGAAAGGGGAGTGATGGGCGTGTTGGGAAGGCCACACTGATGGACAGGCCAGTGCGGATGGATTCCACAGAAGGAGAGGGAACCTCCTACTTGCTGAGTAATCCAATTTGTAAACTTGGGCCTGGCTATGTAAAATACTTCCATCCTTTGTTCCAGCCCAGATTTTCCTCTTGTTGACCACTGAGTGAAGTGTGTACAGGAGTGGCGAGCGCAGTGCGGCTGATAGGGGGCTGATAGGGCTGGGTGTACGCTTATCCCAATACCTCAGGTTACTTGGCTTTTGGCAAGTATGCAAATCCCAGAGAACTCTTTCAGAATTTAACTCTGCTGCAGCTGCAGGGTGAGGAGGAGCGTCTGGCATTTGAGGAGATAAGCACAGCTCTATATCAGTACAGGAATTTGTCAACACAAATCGGCTATACTCACTGTTGCATGGCATAAGAAGCAGCGCTATTGCATCAGGTCATCTTTCTTGGTTTTCTGCGAGGCAAAAATTGGAAGGTGGAGGGATTTATTTTTTCTTTGGGGTAGTGCTTACGAACTGATTGGGAAAGGGGATCGTAAAATAACCTAGATTGAGGTTTTTAATTTAGTGTGTAATGTTAACAGAACTCGTTAAATTACCTGTACTGAGTTCATGTGTGTGCTTCACTCTGAGCCTGTGAATATTCAGTGTGCATGCGTGGGCAACAAATTCTTAAGTAACTTGTCAATTAAATAAACTTTTGGCCCTACAAAATCACCCGTTTGTACAGCAGAAATCTATTAGTCATCCTGTGTTTATGCTGGAGTTAGCTTGAACTGTGGCCAAACGTAGCATTTTGTCTCCAAGTCTAGATTCCAGCTCTGAATTACTAATAGTTTGTGGCTTTGAAATGCTGCCAGATGTTAGCACGTACAAAAGAATCTCCTGTCAGTGTAAACTGAAACAGAAGATTCTCCTCTCTTCTGCCATGTAGGTTCAAAGTTTGGTTTTCTAAGAACAAGGCAGTGGGTTTGCTTCCTCTTAGAACTGAAAGCAGCTAATAGCTTTCCGAACTCCTGCTGAACATATGTGTGGGTACACAAACGGCATACGCATTGGGTAGCTAATGCACAGGCTGTGTATAAAGCTGCTGTAGCTAATGAATGCATTAAATAATTACTTACAAGAACACCTAGGAGGAAGGGACCATGAGGTGACAGATCTGTCCTTGTACAGACGATCAGGAAAGGACAAAGCAGGGTGAATAACTACACAACGGCAAACCTTCAGAGGCAAATAAAGGTGCTCTTGACCAAAACTGAGTGTATTTTCACGCTTGTGTGGGCTCAATAACCAAACTAGTGCAGTAACCTAACAGGTGTAGAACAGTGCCACAAAGGTGTGCCTGTGGAATAACGATATGTGGGTCTCTCGTGGATTTTCATTCCTTTATTACTACATCTTTGCATCACTTGTTCCAAACAACGGGTAGTATTTTCCTAAAGAGGAAGCATGCTTGTAGAGATTTAATTTGGCAATTATTTCCCTCATGGTGCAAACTTAAGAAGATAATGATGTGACACTTTCCTGTAAGCAGCTTCAGGTGGCTTTTAGAAGACTCCACTGCAGATCAACACCCAGTGCATTGCCATTCCAGTGCAGAAGAGCTACTGCTTTTAACATGCTTTCCTGAATACTGAATGTTACCATCAATTAATTGTCCCCTGCTGAATTACCTACTTTTCCCAAGTTGATTCCCTTCGCTTCTTGATATTTTATTTATGCTGTCTTACCGCTTGTCCTTTCCCTAGTGTGACAATGGATCCACTTACTGAAAGAAGGCATAAATTATTTTTACCTGTTAATTTTTCTTTGAAGAAATGTGCTTCCTAATCCAGGCTTTTCTGGAAGACTTACAAAGTAAGAAGGATATGACTTTAAAATCCCCAGCTGTTTTCTGTGTGACTTTTTTTTTTAAATATTAACCAGAATTATAGTTTGTCTTTCATGTAAATTTTCCTTTTGGAGTGTTTCTTTTTGGCAAAAGACTCCTGAGCCTCCACCAGCTGCTTTCTCCTGGACAGTCCCAGACAGACCGTTTTGACACTGCTTTTGTTTCTCGGTGGAACATAAAAATACGTACCTATTAGTGATAACAGATTTGGACATGGTGCTTCAGAGAAAAGGAATTTGGTGTATCATTTCTTTTGTTAAATGACTGTGTCTTGTCTTTGGTTGCATCAGTTATCTGCAGGGAAAAACTTTTTTAGAGTTATGTTATGGTACACTTTTAGCAAAGTAAGTTCTGGAGAGTAAGCAACTGCTGAAATAATCATCTTGCAGGTTACATGTCTTGCCTGTGACAATAAATCAAATACCATAGAACCTTTCTGGGACCTGTCCCTGGAGTTTCCGGAGAGGTATCACTGCAACGGCAAGGAGATGTCGTCTCAGTATCCATGTCTGCTGACAGAAATGCTGGCCAAGTTTACAGAAACTGAAGCTCTGGAAGGAAAGATATATGCATGTGATCAGTGCAACAGTGAGTAAAGGCAGTATGTACTCATGCATACGTTCTCTGTGTAAAATGTAAAGTAAACTGACTGTGGAAGCGTGGAAAGGTCTTTAAAAGTATGTTGCAGACCAAGTCCTGCTGTGGTCACTTGACAGCTGTTAATTACCATCTAGAGGATGGGATGGCTCGGAGGATGTTTTAAAGTGTGATGCTTCTTTTAGGTGAATTTCGATCACACACTAACGGGGATTCTGATACTCCCAGCTGAAGAACCCATCAGCTTTTTAAATTCAGGTGGCTAACCTATGTGACCACAAGTATTTTATACTTGCATCTTAAAATAATCCTTGCAAGCCGGCTCTCGGAGTGTGGCCTTTTTAAGGAGGCATGTACCGTAGCTATTCAGGTCCACAGACGGTGGATAAATCTTAGACTGAAATACAAGGCTGTTATCGATTTGTATTGTGTAACTGTGTGTTTGGCCTCAGCAAAACGAAGGAAGTTTTCTTCTAAACCAGTTATACTCACAGAAGCTCAGAAGCAGCTTATGGTGTGTCGACTACCTCAGGTTCTCAGATTACACCTTAAACGGTTCAGGTAAGTGCTACCACCACAGTGCGGCAGACTGCCCGCTTCAGTCCTGCTCTTCCGTTGTTTGGGATCCGTATTTTTCAGCATCAGTTTTACTTCCCTTTACCAGTATGATGAAAAATAGTTATTAGAAACTCCTTGTTTCATTTAAACACCTATAAGACACACTATAAGCAGAGAATTGACTTCCTGGATTCCAACTACTTTAACACACCTACTACTAATTTAGTACCTACTCTAATTCCTACTACTTTAATACCCAGATTATTTCATCCTTTTCAGTCAAACCCTACTAACCTTGCTGTGAACTCTGTTGGCAAAAAATAACCCTGTGTTATCTTCAGGTGGAGTAAATGCTCATACTCACGTACAAACCCCGATTGCATCCAGTGGAAGCCTCACATAACCTTCATGTAACCAAACGCGTTAGTGCCGCAGCCTGAGAGTAAGGAAGGGGAGACTCCGTCTCTGAACTCTTAGTCCAGGCGTTAGTACGGTCTGGCCTGAACGCAAACGAAACTGAAAATGAGATAGAATAAATGAGAAGCAGCAATGAGATGTAATCCGTGGGAAGTACTCACGCTTACTGTTACACAGATCTTAAGACGGATGTTTCGGAAGATGAGAATAGTAGGTACCAGAGACACATTTTAAAAGGCCTTGAAATAAAGGAGAAGTGAAAGAGGAAGCCTAGGGGAAAAAAGCGTGCAAACTAGCATTTATTTTGTGCACAAAGATGATAGTGAGGATAACACGTTAAAACGTAATTCAGAATGCTTTTTTCCTTGAAAAAAGATGTACGTTTTCATTTGATGTAACTCTGCAGGTGGTCAGGACGCAATCACCGTGAGAAGATTGGCGTACACGTCAATTTTGACCAAATGCTGAATATGGAGCCTTATTGCTGCAGAGAGTCCCTCAAGTCCCTCCGGCCTGACTGCTTTATCTACGACTTAGCTGCTGTGGTAATGCATCATGGGAAAGGATTTGGCTCCGGGCACTACACTGCCTACTGCTACAATTCAGAAGGAGGTAGGAACCAGCTGTGAAATCAGGAGTGTGGGAGAAAGGGGTGTTGATAGCTGATAGCTTACTGTCTTTCCTCCAACACGAAAGGAGTCGCTTGTCCCTGACCCGCCCGGCACGAGAACTGCAGTTCTGTAGACCACGGCAGTTCAGTTTTCGTGTGGGCTTGGTCCCCATGTTCTGGCTGTAAACTCTGATGCAGCTGCGGAAGCTGAGCTGGCCTTTCAAAATGTAAAGGCAAATACGCTAGATCAACTGAATCGGTGTGTTATTTCTATGCAGCTTGTTAAATCGGACTCCCTAATTATTAAACAGAGTAAGTTCAATTCAGCGTCCTGATGAGTGGTTTTGGTGTGTTTCTTCACTGCAGGATTTTGGGTACACTGCAATGATTCGAAACTCAACATGTGCACTATGGAAGAAGTATGCAAGGCTCAAGCTTACATTCTGTTCTACAGCCAACGACTTACTCAGGCAAACGGCCGTGGCGCACGACCACGTCCTAGCACAGCTGAAAGTCAGCAGCACACAGAATTAGCTGACTGCTCCATGGGCAACAGTAGCAGCTAATCCAAAGCCAGTTAACTGTGTGTACAGTACAAGTTTGAAATGTCAAAACTATCTCTTTTTAAATGAAATGGAAGTACAGTGTTGTACTTTCTTACTTTGGATCTGTGTACAAAGTTTATATACTTTTGTATTAGTTAAACTACTCTTTACAATTGTTAGTAAAAGTTTTTATTGACAGTAAGTAACTTTCTAAGTACCTAGAATTCAATACAGCTATTTTTTTAAGAAAAAAGATTGCTATTTGCATTTAACTCTTACCTCAGGCTGTTTTTATAAAGCTGGTTTTGTATTTTGATAATATTTTCTTGAATGGGTTTAGAAAAATGACTTGGAATGGGCAACTGATGTTTCTCTGGTTAATTTGCTGTATATGCTTGTGTACATTTTATAGTATAGTTCTAATGATACCATGGTCCTTACTGTCTGCAGGAACTGCTCCTCGGTCTTAGAATGTTAACGTTCACCAGCAAGGAACGTTGCACGTGCCAAACAGTAACAGAACTTTCTGTAGGAAACTTCTTTGTATTCTTCCTGCCCGAAGTGAAATTACTTTGCAAGCTTCAAGGGAACTACACTAAAGATACACTGATAGAATTTCTTAAAATCTGAAATTGAGGAAAGAGAGCATGTACTTACTTCCACGTAAGTATGTAAGAGGAGCACAGGAGTCTATCTTTACCAGTACTCCCATGTCTTAGCCTTAACCAGCCTGGTAAGTGCCAAATTCAGAGTGCTAACTCTGAACACCAGGGGCCTTTCAAAAGCTTTCTCAAACAACCCCAGACAACCTCACCCTTGCGTGGGACAAGCTCGCTCTGAATTGTAGCAAGCGTTGTCTGTTTTGGTGATCTCTGACACAAGCCACTGAAAAAAAGCTGTAAGACTTGTACGAGAGTGTTTTCAGTCCAGCTGGTTTCATGAACTACAACTGCTGTACCTTCTCCACGGTCCTGCCACTAGCATTAACGGAACTGTGTGTTGAGGAGAATCTAACAAGCAGGAGTTATCAGCCTTTCTCCACATACAGGAGTTAATGCCAAGTAAATTTTAATTGTGAAGTTATTTTGCATAAGTCCTATGCAAATTGTTACCTCATCTTCTGCAAAGTTTATACCTCAATAAAATGCCTTGATGTGGACAGACAACCATGCGTGTACCTGTGTTAGTTCCTACATCATCGCTGCAATCTTAAGTTGTTTTTAAACTTTGTCTAACCTGGGTTAAGGCATTAACTGCAAGCCTGCTCGGGCCATCTGGCACCGATTTAACAGCTGGGTTTATGCATGACTTTCCCTACCCCGTGGTATTTTGCTAGCTGGAGTTAAACCATGACACCTTTCTATCTGTATTTCTGAAAGATGCCACATCACAACAAGCACGTGGCCTCAGATCCCAAGCATTCTTTGCCTGGGCATGTCCTAACTAAATGTGCAAGAGCAGTTTGGTCTTTGCTGTCCTTCTCTGCTGTCCTTTTTGGTGAGGAAAGGAGTGTAGTTTAAACACCTATTTCTACTTGCAGGCAGTTCAGGAGTGTCTCAGCCAGACACAGACTCCAGCATTAATGGAAGAATCTACCTTGGGGCTTGCAGAGAGCGAGGCAGGGAGGATAGGACGTTTTCAGCCTCAATCCTCAGCATTAAGCAGGTACTCAAGTCCCTTAGAAAGACTCTTGGCCTGGCACCTTTTCTAGAAGGATTGCTTGGCTGTGCTTGTGGCTGCTCCACTGCCTTTGGTCTGAGCCCCAAGGCTTTCGCTAAAAGCTATCACTGGCTTAGCCAAAGCAAATTATTCTTTCTTCCCATTGGTGCTCCCTGGGGGCAAGCAAGAGAAGGGAAGGAGAATGGACACACAGAGTTACATTCTTAACCCAAGCAGCAGGAAGAACAGAGGTGGCCGATTGCTGCAGCCCAGCGTAAGGACCAGCTAAATCAGGTGCGCTTCGTACCACCTTCTGCTTTGGTTCTAAATACTTGCTGGCCTGTAAGGATGCACCCTCTACCCAGGGTAAGGCTTAAGCACAGCATGAGCCTGTGTGCTTGTATTCTGCCTTGCTGCACTCCAGGCAGTATTTAACACAGAGCTGGAGCAGGGTTCAGGGCCGGTGACAAAATCCGCAGGAACACCAGAGCCAGCACGGAAGCTCCATCACACTGTGGGCCTGAGGAGCCCAGGCAGCTCTCTGATCAAAGGCCACCCGCCCCTTCTAGTTCCTGGCACTGGGATCCCACAACTCGCTGAGTTCTGCAGAGCTGTAACGCTGAGGGTCCAGCACCTATTGGGGTATATAGGTCTGTTCTAACAGGGAAGCCCACCTACTGGTTCCAGAGCTCCCTCTGTCAGCAGGGAGCTGCTCTGGCAGCCAAGCTCCTTTCACAGGTTCAGGGTGAAGGTTCTGCTCTCCTGCTCATAGCCCAGCTACCCATTACCTGGTTACCCAGAGCTCCAGGAGCTGCCCTTGCTGAGTTTCCTCTCATTGCACAAGCAATTGGCGCTTGCAGGAACTTGGTAAAGCAGCTCTCCAGCCTGCGCTGGTGCCTGGGCTGTTCCTCCCCAGGCACAGGACACGGCCTTTCCAGTTGCAGCAGTGCACGAGGATCCTGTTGACCCCATCCCTCAGGGTGGCAGTGTCCCCAGTCCGTTTACCCACCACTGCTCCCCGCTTTCCATCCTCTGCCGACTTGCCGAGAGCGCACTCTGACACAGTGTGCAGGGCAAACTGGCCCGTTCTTGATCAGAAACCCAGTTCCATTTTCCAGTCCCAGGTGGTAAGGGATAGATGCATCCAGAAGGGATTGTGTCTCTTCACTTTTACCTAGTGGTACAATGAGGCTTCTGTACAGCTCTCTCCAATTTAAGGGATACAGAGATTTGGCCTGAGGAAAAAAAGGTAATCTTAAAACTGGGGAAGCAGACTCTAAAGCCCCAAAACAACTGGGCAAAAGGCTCATTCTTTATTTAGCTGCTGACTAGCCTACAGGTTTGGCAGGCGCTGTTTTCTTTTAAAAAGCACCGTGACCTTGCGCAAGGCAGACATCAGCAGCAGTGTAAAAGCAAAGCTGAAAGCAGTGACTTTTAACATCAGGTATGAGGTGGGTGGCTGTCATGGCAAAAACACCCATCAATTTTTGCTACAAAAATCTTGCAAGAGTCACAGCACAGCTGTCTCATTGTTTTTCTTTACAAGCAATCAAACATTTCAAATTACAAACCCAGAACTGCCTCTTGATTCCGTATAGGAAAAAGCCCTCAACAGATAAAAGTCACATGTGCATTTCCCAAGTCACAGTCTTTATCTCCAAACTCACCCTCACAGAATCACTTGGCAGAGACACTACTGTGGGAAAGGACTTCAGAACATACACTGCCTGCCTGTTCGCGGATGGCTGAGTGATGCTCCACAGGATGCCGAGTACCAAGTTGGAAGTGCCAAATCCTGGCAAAGGATTAACTGTAAAAAGCCTAACTCTCTTCTTCCTTCTTCCTGTAAGGAAAACATTTGACATAAGTAGGATTTGGCAGAGTTCCTGCACCTCCAACCACCTGTAAAAATCAAGTGAACAGATTCCAGTCGTGTTGACACATCATTACGTTCCCACGATACCATCTTACTCTGGTTTTGTGCTTCCGTGTAACATGGATATTATTCTGATCTACTGACGGTAACACAGTGAAGTGGAAAGATCCAACAGTTTTCTCACTGTAACAGCAACTTCGCCTCCCTTCCCAGGTGCCCTATTTCAGCCTCCTCTTTGAAAAGTTACGCTCCCCCTTCCGCCCAAACTCCAATGCCACGGAGCGTTTGAGCTGGGACAAAAAGTCAAGCGCACTGTGCCGCGAGCAGCAGTCCAACGTTTCCGCCTCACCCTGCTGCCTTCGGGCAAGTGGAGGGGGCAGGCGTTCAACGCTTCAGCGACCGGGGGAAGACTCCCCCCAGCTGGCACACACACAGCACCAGGGTGCCGCTGCCACGCGGGACGCAAGACAAAGTAACTTTGGCTGGTTTACAGTTGGAAAACTAGGACAAGGCGCCATGAAATTAACAGAAGACTTAATTAGAAAACCACATCTAAGAGAAGCATGTTGAGTCTAAAATTAGTCTCCTGTTCTGGAAAATCTTAGGCCATGCCATTATGAAAAGGACAGATCATCCGAGGTCAAGCTGTACTTTCCCTGAGGACGGGTGCATCTCACAAGGTCTGCATGAAGGAAGAACCCTGCAAAGTAGGTTCTGAGCTCTGGCACCTCCAACAAACGTACTCTCTACACCAGCTACTCCCATTCCTGGTGCTGCACGCACTCGAGAACGAGATGACCCCCATCTTCAGGGTGTTCAAGGAGGACAGACGTCAGTATCCGTCTCGAAAGTCCTTGATGTTTACCAGGTGAGAAGACAGCGTGGCCCAGTTCCCGGACGGCACGGTCAGGACTTCATAACCACACTTCCAGCAACAGGAAGAGGCAGCCTAAGGAGCACGAAAGCAGCAGAGGGATTTCTTCTTATGTTTTTCTCCAAAGGCAAGGCACAAGGAGGCGGAAATAGGGCTCACCTTCTACGCGGACAGGTGTGAAGGCAGGGTGGTCAGTACCCGAACAAACCCAACCAAACCTAGCGGCAATAAATAATCATCACATACTGCAAGTATTCGTCCAAAGCATTTCCTCTACAAGGCGTTACACACGATTGTCAGCTTCCATGTGTGACTTGGCAAACAGCAAGCTAAAAAGAGAAAAGGCCATAATGCAAAGTAGCTCTGCTGGAAGGGAGGAAAACAAACCACTGATCTGTAATAGTGTTCTTTAAGCAGCCACCTGTGATGGTAACAGAGCCTTAAGCTGTAGGAACAGCGCCAAGTGCCACTGAGCTGCCACTAACGGACTATCTTTCTAGAGAGGAAAGTCTGCATTCAGCAGGTAAGAGGCCAAGAACCAAAGCAGCTTGGTCTTACTTGTTTCTAGCAGTTTGTAGTAAGCAGGCTTGTTACAGAAACAGGAAGGGGAGTGAGAAGCCATCCGTTCCACCAGGACCTGCTCGTATCCAGCCAAGAAGTCCAGCAGCAGTACAGTTCTGTTAGCAGAAATAAAACCAGCAGCAGCAGAAAACGCATGCAGCAACCCTGTCCACCAGATTCCTTCAAGCGTCAGTTTTCCCTCTGCAATGTACACGTGCTCACATGTGCTTTGCAAGCGAGAGACATGCCCACACAGCTGCATAAATCACTTAGAATTCATGGCCGGGATGCCAAGGCTCCCAAACAGCAACAGCAGGAACACAAATCGCAGTATCCTATTCCAGCCACTTCCACAAGTTCAAACCGTACCAAGTTTAAACAATCGGGGAAAAACCCCAGTGCCTGTGAGTTTTGAAGTGTAGGCAGCACGTGGCACTGCTCCCCTCTACACTGCAGCTCACGTTCTTGGGTTTTAAAGGACAAAACGCAGCTTTTGCCCAAAGACAGAAGGGGAAAGAACCGCCGTTTCTAAATTAAGATGAACTCCTCCACAAATCAACACAGCAGACACTATGAAGGAGCAGGTGAAGGGGCTGTTTCCTGAGCAGTTTAAAGCAGTTACTGACCTGTTAAAGAAGCTGTCAGTTTTGTTACCAGTAACCGTGTACAACTTTAACGTGCAAGCCACGAGGTGAATATACAAATCACTGGAAGACATAGTGCATCGAGGCCCGAGGAGCCATGGGATTTAATGTACCTTTACAAACGAGGTTCAACAGTCAGACTCTCTGCGGCAGGAAGACAGATAATGACGTCTTACGTCAAGAAAACATCCACTACTCCAGATTAGTTTGCCTGTATGGAAGAACTTTTAACACTCCAAAATAAATTCATGCTTTCGTTGTCCCCACAACTTGTCCAGTCGAATGTAAACTTTAGGGAGACTCGGAACAGCATCAAGGAAAATTCTACTCCATGCCAACGGCAAAGCATACGTAGGGTTATGCACCAACATTCACAGTTGACTTTGGCCCCAAGTTGCTGACAACAACAGAGACCACCCAATGCGTTTGCCGTGTTCTAACGCAGCTGAAGTCTAAACTGACGACCGGCCCACTCAAACACAAATGGCGCCACCCATCTCTGCCGAAGTTGTCACGTTCTGTCCTGCAAAGAGTCCATGGCCCCTGCCCTGTATCCCAGCACTGACAAGATTATTCAGGTAAGCACTAAAACGTCAAGTTTCATATTGAGGGTAAGACAGGTCCAGGTTCGAGACAAGAAATGGCAAATCAAGTTTGTAAAATATTTAATAGAGCAGTTTCCCAGCAGACTCCTGACCAAAATCATAACCAGACTTCTAAAAAGTATATATATTTTTTTAGATCTGAAAATTTGTCTTTATTTTTTACAAAACGGATTCCAGGAAGTTCAAAAGGCAATATCATAGAGGACTTGGGTGCAGAAATCAGGTGTAGTCATTCAAAGCATTCAAGTAGGAATATGGTAATATAAATATCTGAAAAGCATCTTTTATCATAAATGTTCAAAACAAAATGTATAACTCATTCCAAACTAAAAATTGAGCTTTAGAGCACGTATTTCCCTGAACAGAAAATAAGTAACTTTTGAAATATTTCTAAAGGCCTGAAAGCTTTTTCCTTGGTTAGTTACATTAGAAGACTTGCCTTTGATAATTTCTTCCTTTCCAAATACGGAAAGTTTTACATCAGTCCACTGTTAAAACAGACAATATGTTGTAAATTAATTCTGGTATAGTATGTTCCAACAAAGCCTAGAGTATAAAGGTGCTGAGGTGGCTCTGAGTCTAGTAGTCGTCTCCTCTGCTGACAACCTCCTTGCACGTCGGGCGCAACAGTATAGTATGCTCAAACTGTGCTGTGTACGAGCCTTTGATGTCGCACAAGGGAGGATATGGATCCACTATACCCAAGTCGCACAGGTTCTTCAGTGCCATCAGGTATTTGCTCTCTCCCAGGCGATCCAGCCATCTGCGGCAGAAGGCAAGAGTACCAAAGTTTTCGTTGATGACATTTAGCAAATGTTTTGCTCTTGGAAGCCTGAAGAAAAAAGAAGAACATGTGTGAGAAGAAAGAGGTATCACCAGCAAGCATTCACTACAGACATAAACTACACCAGTTAAGAAAAGGGTTAGGATGACAAGGTGTTTTAACACTGCCCAGTCTTGGGATGTCTTTCTACATCCGCCAGGTGTTCTCTGTTTGCCAAAAGAAAGCGCATTTTCCTCCTGCAAAAAGATAACCCTGCCAAACAAATCAATGCTGCCAACACGCTGGCCACCCATTTCAAACAGAGGAAGTTAGACTGTGAACGCAGCCACGTCCAACTACCCAAGCAAAACTAAAAGCAGCGACAGGAATAATTCTCTTAAATAATAAAAGGACGATTCATTTTATAAAGAAAAACAGAATGCTTCCTGATCTGAAGTGGTTCATAATCTGAACTCATTTAGATGTCAGCTTGGTGGTTTAAAGCTCTTCAGAAGTTTTACTCCTGAAGTCAAATACTCTGTATCTTTCCATTCATATTTCTTACGATACATAAGCATAAAAATTAAAGATTTACGGATTTGCTAAGAAATAAACTCATTTCCAAACACAAGCAGTTCCCTTCCAACCCTCAGGCTAAATCTCCCCCTCCTCTGGCCTTTTCCATATTACTAGATAACGCAATCCCAGTGAAAACCAAAAATAAGCTATTTCATTTTACAGCAATATGCTGAAACAAGAACTTAAACCCCACAAAATAGCCAGACAAACAAAACAGGTGACATGATCGCTTGATATATTCTGGGAACAACACTAAGAAAGGCTGTGGCACACAACCATAACACAGATGTTGATTTAAAAAAATATATTAATTTAATATATAGACTAATAGACAATCTATATATTATTAATGATAAAAAAGTTACTAATGATCAGAAATTAAAAACCAATCTAGATTTCTGAAGACATAATCATGTATTTTCTCCATTTCCAGATGCTTTTAAATAATTCCATATTGTTCCAGACTGACAATCAGAGCACATTTCACAACAAGAACATTGCTAACACCACCCTTTCAGTCCTCTGACAGTTTTATTAATTAGTGAAGAACCCGCACTGTATCAAATTTGAACCCTAAGAGGGTGGTAGCTCTAGCACAATATACCAACAAAAAAAGAAATCCAACCTTATTGGCACATGCCCAACATCAAAGTTCTTCATATAGTGAGAGCACTCCATATCATCATGAACAACACCTTTTCCTGTGCTACCAAAGGTTTCTATAGCATATACTTCACCTTCCTAAGGAGAGGAGAAAAAAAGAAGGGAACACGTTGCAATATGAAAGTAAGTGACATGGGGCCATTGATACAACCATCTCAGTGTAACAACTTCTGAATGTAGGTAACCAAATGTGAACAGATTCCATCACTGAAGCAAAAATTCAATACGGAGACTTCACACAGTGGAGTCACAGACTCTCCAAATCCTCAACTATTTATGGTTGTACCATTTTACTTGTTCAAGCCATGAATATCAGCATGTTTCTAGTCACAGTTTCTCAGCGTGTCACAGTTAAAACGTTGGCAAAGCATCCATCTAACAGCTAAGAAACAACCGTCTGCTGCAAAACACTGGCTAACTGGAAGTAATTCTTTGCTATCTGGATAGACATCCTAGGAAATAGTTTAGACGCAGCAAGTAGATGTTGATTACAAACGCTTACTGCACTGAAGAACTTTCTGCCCAGTTTCTGCAAGAATTTTCTGGAAACAGCTGCTAGTATAAACCCTTAACCTGCTCATTTCCACCCCACAAGATGAATTCCTTCAAGAAACGAAGGTGATCTATCTGCAAGGGCATTATCAAAATTCTAGCCAAGAACATACTGAAATGTCGTTGCATCATTTCTGCCAAGCACATTCCCATATCCTTAACCGTAGGACGGTGAAAGGGACTTAACAAGAGCTGGGTTTTTCAGGGTTTTAAGCTACTTTGAAAGTCACAACCAAAAAAATAAGAAGCCACGTGAAAAGCAGTAACGCAGGCTTCAAATTCAAGACACTCTTACAGACGCCCCTGAATATTCAACTGATTCCATTAAAGAAAGAACAAAACGCGACAGCACAAAACCCCACACACAATGCCACAAAAAACCCCAAGATCACTTCACACCCACTTTTCCAGAACAGGGATTGTCAGAGGCTATTTCTCTGTGTCACAAAAACTCACTGGGTTGCAGCTCGACACTATACTTAGCACAGTACAGTAAGAGCTTGGCTACGCTCCACGTTCCTCACTGCAAAACTCACCGCCTGTAACGATGCAGGATTGTGCCCTAAGTAACCTACAGAAGCTGAAGAAATTAAAAAATGTCTTCTCCCCGGTGTCTGGACATGCAATTAAAACAATCTCAAAGATGTGAAATCTTTCAGGAAGATTTGCTTAAAGAACACCTCAGCTTTATCCCAGTGATACATGGACAACGGGTGACATCCAAGACCTGCGATTCAGCGGAACAAGGGCACACAACCTTTTTCTACCTTCCTTTCCCAACACACCTTAATCCCTACGCACACTCCGTTAGATAAGATGCTAGTTAAAACTTTGCCTTTTTGCTCACATCATTAACAAGGCGGTCAACAATTACGATGGGAGTTTTGGGTGATGAGAGCGAGCCAGCTCAAGAAACAATCCCGCCCAGCCCACACCTATCCTGTTCAGCCCTGCCAGTCTTATTTACTCAGAGAGGCTTAGTAGTGACTTGCTGAGCCGTGACCAGCCTCAGAAGGAAGTTAAAAGCTCCTTATCTCATCACCAACCTTGTAAATAAGCCTTTTTATCTTGTTAGAACACAAGCTTACATCAAAACGGTGGCTAAATCTCAGGTTAGGTATTCTAATACTGCCTTTCCGATTGGCGGGCCTTGCCACATCGCGTGCAGCAGTTTCTCTTCCCCTGCTCCAAAACGCTATTCAAACAACACCTTTCACCTAGCCTCTCGCATTAACTACCAACATGCTTAATCATTTTGCATCTGCAAAGAAAAACTGCGCTGCAAGCTTCTCAAGAAAGGTATCATATCTAACGGTATTTGCAAAAAGGCATCTACAGCTGCAACGACAGAGGAATATTTCTCAAGAATTACTACGCAAGAGAAGATTGTTATTAAAAAGACAAAATAACTGAGTGAACAAACAAGGAAAGTGTGAACACCTGGCAAGATCAAACACCTTTCAGGAAAACTCTGCTCCCTCAAGTTCACCCCAAAATCTGAATTCCTGTCCTTAACCCTGCTCCTAAATGCAGTGTTGAAATGCCGCACTTAAGTAATGCATATGCGTTGAAAAATAAATATGCAAGAGTTTCCATAAGCATCACTAAGGCCATTCAGATTTCAAAGGCTTTTTGCTTGTTTTTTCAAATAGCAGGGTTCCAAGACTTCAATTTCAGAAAGTGCTGGACACCAGAAGACTCCAGGGCTAAATGGAGAAGCCACTGAGACGAAACCAGAGTGACCACTCCCTTACAGGAAGACTACAAAGTACAGCCGAGTTTTCCCTCTGCTGCTGTCACCCACCAGGATCACAAATACTACACATTAGGGGTGCACAGGAACTATTACTCTTGCAGTGATGGTGAAGCTTAACAGAAAGATTTAAGAGCTCCATTTACCTCCATTCTTGTGGCTTCTCCTCCTTTCACAATGGGCACCGTTTTCCCAGCATGTATTCTATACGGCCCAATCGAGTGTCCATTCAAATTGCGAATTGGTTTCACTTTTGAAGAAAACATTAATATTACAGGCAACTTCCTAACAAATGTTAAACCCTTTAAGGCAGTTTGGTTTGTTAGCCCATACTGAAAGTACAAGAGCAACTCAAACACAAAACTATCCAAGGCATCTTGTACGAATGCCAGCCAAGACACAAGTTAGCTTTGTACACTATATCAAACCTTCATTATTAAAGACTAGCAACTCCAACAGTAACAAAAGTTCATTATTAAAGCCAAACAACAGGTATCAAATTATTTGTACCTTTTGAAACAGTTGTTTAGCCTTCATCTTATCTGTTCATAGATACACTACTTGGAAGGGTAACCAAGAACATTCCTCCAGAGGAATGGCAAGCCAGCAAGAAACACGTATTTATGCAAGACTCATACCATACTTGTAGTAGCGGTCTTCTCAATAGGATACAAATAAATCAAAGTTTGTACAAATATATACACACACTCTAAGAACAACTATGCTTATATAAAGAAAAGAACCTGCCTTGGTATGTTTTGCCATCAATTTCAACCTCGTAAGACTCCATAACTTCTTGTATGGCCTCCCCCACATCACAGAGACGTACATCTATTCCAGCACACTGAAAATAAAGCGCAAATACACGTGGAAAATAATTGCAAAGTTTACTGTAAAAGACTTGGTAAATGACGTACATAACGACCATACCTTTATTCCAGTATTCGTGGCATCCTTTACGGCTTGTAATAGTCTGTCATATTTTGGATTGAATGTGACTGTAAAAGCACAGTCAATAATACGACCTGAAATCAGGAGAAGTTAATTAGCTGTGCAGTGTTTGCACTGAAAAACATTCTCAAAGTTTTAAGTCAAAAATGAAAACTAACCACTAATGTGTGTCCCAAAATCTATTTTGCAAATGTCATCGTACTGGAGGACTGTTGGATCTCCGGCATTGGGAGTGTAGTGGGCGGCACAATTATTCAGAGAGCACCCAGTAGGAAATGCAAGACCTGCATTTAAACCATTTTCCTTTATCAGCTTACGTGAGCAGTCTTCTAATTTTTCACTAAAAGGCAGAGGTGAAGGAGAAGAACAAAAAAGAACAGAACAGGTATCATTAATATTTCTTGTGATGACTTCAAATAAATCAGCACAAGGACAAAACCTCAGAAAAATGTGAAAGCCCATGTTTTAGTACGAAATCTTAAGCTACTTGAATGCTAACTAGCAGGAGACCTTAGACTGAAAAAGGTAAGTACAACATAACAATCTTCATTTCCCTTGTTTCTTCTACCCTTTCTTGGGCAAAAATTCAGTACTTTGCTAGCATTTTTACTCTAAATTTAAAATATCCATCCTTTACAAGCTACATGTAACCCATTCTTCCTGAGCAGCAGAGGTTATACAACTAAAGTTTAAGCAAAGTAAATGCAGTCTTCACAGTTACTGAGATTTAAAGGAAAAAAAAAAAGCGTAGTATTATAGTCCTCTCATTCATTAAAAACAAAATCTAATTGAAGAACGACAATAATATTTTTTAAATGTGAGCGATAACTGTAATAAAATAACGCCTTTGAAGACTAGCATTTGTCTTAGTTTATGTCTACTCTCAAGCTGTTAGCTACTGGAAAGCTACGGATGCACGTCGACCAGTGCCATACTCCTGTCATGGCAGTAAAGGGTGTAAAGTGCAGCTCACATCAGTGTACCACACTCTGATTTTAAGAAAGCTATTCACTCAGAGCAGTCTGGAAAAAGAAGAGAGCTTATTTTAATAGGCAGGTTCTGTAGCCTGAGATACTTTAGGAAGGAAAGTCATGTTTTGAGAAAATTATTGCTTATAAGTGTAACAGTCAAACTGTATAATTCAGTATGACAGATTTGTTTCAGCCAAATTAGTAATTATTAAGGCAGCTGTCTTTCTTCCACTTCCCTGATGGTATATTATTTCTTTCTATTATCCTCGCACAGTTACCTTGCGGATCAGCTCTGATTAGCTTTCTTACTATCCTACTCTTGTTAGCACAGTCCTCAGTCACACCAGGCTGACAGCACCTGATTTTGGGAGCTAAACTGACCTGGACCCGTGCAGAACTTGGACAGTAGACATTCACTCTAGATAAACTGAAGGACAGAAAAAGGAATAGTTGGACCGAGTTAAAAGAATCAGTCTAGGCTAATTATTTCTTTAGACTTTACTTCACCAAACTCATGCTTATCTTAATCCATTTGCTCAGTTATTTCTGAGAAAAACATAGTAATAACAACTCAGTTTCTCAGTTTTCAACTGAGAATAACACAAAGAAACATCAGTCAGTGAAGACTAAGTAAAGACTAAGTAAAGACAAAAACCTTCCTGCCCCAGACTGAGGACACAGCCATGCCACTTTTACACCTCTTGGCCCAGTCCCAGCCTCAGAGTGCATCCGCGCTGCTCATCCACGCAGCTTCTCCCTGACAGTTCTGGCAATAGCCAGGATGTTTACTACCCATACTGCTGCTTCTCTCAGCATCACTGCAGAACTTATGTGCAAGAGCAGCCAGGGCACAGAACACTGAAATCAAGCATGTGCTCAAAATAACTGAAAACTTATGTTTGAAATTCAGCATGTTGTAAGAGGAAACTTGAAGACAATAATTGGGGATACTGGTGGCATACTTCAAACAGAAAACTCAACAGTCAATTAAGCACACAAAACTGAGACTAAAACCCTCTGGAGAAAGAAGAAAAATCTACAGCAGAGCTCTTCGGGAAGCTCTGTGTCCTCACCAGATTTCTATCATTGTCATTCCAGGTTTTATCCAGCTCATAACGTATTTCCTCACTTGTCTGTGTGCCTCTGCAGCTTCCCGAAAATCATTCCAGATTTCCTCACTGGCTTGGTCTAGTGCTTTCTTCTCTTCACTAGTTGTTCTCCAAGCAGCAGTCCGCCTTCAAAACAAGTGAAGCATGTCATGAAAACTTACTACAATCACAGTAGCCATTACAACCTCTGCCCAAAGCCTGCAAGTGTTTTCAACCCATCAGGTCTACGTTCTCCTGTGCAACAAGAAAGATTCTGATTGATAACATTTTCAGAATAAAAGACGACTATTAAGAATTAAAATCTATGAGAACCACAGCCTGGCACCTGTGAAAGGCAACGTGCTTGTCTGGGCTGGGGGAGAGTTCATTTTCTTCACAGTAGCTATGTTTTGGATTTGTGCTGAGAATGCTGATAACACTGGTGTTTTGGTTGTTGCCAAGTAATGCTTACATTAAACCAAGGATGTTTTCAGTTTCTCATGCTCCCCCTGTTCTCTCAGCTGCTTCTCTACAAACCCAAACTGGCCAAAGGGAGACTTCATGCCATCAGCCCCAGCACAGAAGCTAAGGGGAGTTGGCCAGGGGGGATCGCTGCAACATTGCAGCAAAAAGCCCCTCCGTTAGACCATGGGCCATATTAATCTCTTCATGTTTTCAAATGCCTTACCTCCCAACCTTCCCAAAAGCCCTGAGAAGCAGCGTGCTTGAAGGATGCATAATACTTCTCAGAAAGACACAAGAGGCGTATAAAATTTGTATCAGTGCCTCGAATTCTACCTTGAGTTCAGCAGGACAAATCCCTGCAACATGCCCTGCTCATGCAACTGTTACTGACACACAGAAAATAAGCTCCTTCAACATTTAAGAGCTTGCGGTGCCAGTAATACTTTCACCCGTGCTCAGAACGTTTAGGTAACACACCTAACACAGTGCACAGGAACTATGACACGTGCCAGGACGTTACTGTCTAAACTTGCTGGACGGTGAATTAATGTTCGTTCCAAGAGAGTAACACTCATTCTGGCTCGTTGGTAGGTTCATAGAACAAAATCCAAGAACAATTTTCAATACAAGACTAAATATAACACTAGGTTTGAATTTATTTTTTTTATTATGCAAGAAACCATACAACTAAGGTTCCAAGGGGGAGGCTGTGTGTAGTAACTGAAGAACCCCAGCAACTCTCAGAACTTAACTAAAAGTCTACTCTTCTGACTACAGAGCTGAGATACCCTTCAGAGAGTGAAGCAGGAGTCCTGTAATGACACAACCCCCCCTTGGTGATAACCCAAAGAACTCCACACATGCTATTCAGGACGAGTACTACTAAAACCATTACACAGCTGCGCACCCTCGTAGGTGGGTCCTATAAGAAAAGAGATGATGGACGAGATGCACCAAAGATGCCAAGCTACACCGAAGTTTCCAGATTTAGAAATGAACAATTACCTTTATGTAAGTGAGCTGATTCTAAGCAACCAACTGAATATGCAGAGTTAAAGGATTATTTGGCTCCACTCTAAGTTTCCTTCACAGCCAAAACCAGGTATGAGTGGGCCAAGAGAATATGCCCTGCAATTTTTCTGCATTTTGGACAAAGTATTTATAGCGTCAGGAGGCCTGCAATCCTAAAGTAGAGTTGAAAAGATAGTAACAGGTTATTCCGTAGCTTTTTGGGGTTTTTTCAGGATGACCAGAGAATCCAAATATTTTGAGACTCTTTCACTTGCTTCCCCTGAACCTCCTGCTCCTTTTCAGATAGAGCAACAACAGTGCAAATACCGCGCTTACTTTCCTGAGCAGTTTTCTTGCTCAATAGCAAGCATCACACCTATTACTCTTAGAATGTGTCTTAATACTGGTAAATTCCATGGGGAAAAAAAAGAGGCAAGGGGCTGCAGCACCTGAGCTCCCTTACTGCACTTGGAAATTGGATGACTGCCAGCACAGCAGTCATGGCATAAGAGACAGAAAAGGTGTGCTGCAGAAAAACAGCGGGGTGAGAGACTAGAGAATCCTTTCAGACTGCCCTGGATTCCAGCAGGGAACACCCTCTGGTAGCAGGAGCTGCTGACAGAGTCTGGGCAGCTGCTCTGCCATCAGTCATGGGCCTAAGCACAAACTCCAGCAAGCTGGCAGGAAGCCACCCTCGCTCTATCCCACTGTGTATCAGCATACAGTTGACATCTGGGGGACAAAACAGCCTCAACATTTAAAAATAGTGGATCAGGCCCAAAGCATTTTGCTGCCAAAGCTGCACCACTGCCACCTGGGAGCTCAGGAAAGGAGGTGACAAGAAACCCTGCATGGGCCTAAGTCTTTCAGGACGTGAAAAATCAACTGATCAGATAAAGGTCTGCACCAAACATCAAGTCCGCTGACAGGTACACGAGCTAATATGCTTTTCCAAGGACAGTTTCCTGACGTGCTGGCTACCATATAAGTCAGCTTAAGAAGTTCACCTCTTGCTCCAAGCCATTTGTTCCCATCTTTTCACTCCAGTTCAAAGCCCTAGGTTTTCACTAGTACAAATCTTTATAGGGTTGTGCTGTAAACTACATTTTAGTGATCAAAGACAAGACCTCCAAAAAATAATTCCCCCAGATCGTTTTATCCCAGATAACAACACAGGGCAGAAACAAGCAGGCAGGGACAAGATTTCCTTAATCCCACTTTAACAAAAATCAGTGTATAATGAAATATTGCTTATAGCTTTTCCACCCTCCCTGCTGCATCATTTCAAATCCAGGCGTCTTCAACAAAAATGTAAGCCTTCAAACAGAACAAAATACCCAAGATATAAAAACATCAAAGCTGTTAGTCTGTTGTCTATATAAACTGCAGAGAATCAATTCTGTTTCCCCTGAAAATTGAATGACGCCCACTTCTAGTTCAACTTCCTCCACAAAATATACAATTCTAGGTTGATGAGAGGCAACTTTAGAAAGCATGTGACATCAAGAGTTAACATCAGAAGTCCAACTCAAAAAAAAAAGTCAGAGGTAAAACCTTACTGACCTCAGCAAGAATAAGAGAAGCAGCACAAAAAAGCTTTACCAATATATAAAATCAAACTGTTATTCAGAATAGGAAATATCCTAGCTTTCATGTCAGCTACTATTTAAGTAGCTGTTTATATTAGGAAATGCTAAGTAGCATAAGAGCTCAACATTTAAATTGGGAACAAAACTAAGCATGTATTTGCTTATGCAAATTATATAAAAAAACTACTGCAGGTTTCTTAGAAGAGTATATTCTTCTATTCTTGGTAGAGAAAAGACACCACACTTAAATCCTGTCAGGAAAGGTGGTTTGTGTTTTGTGGGGTTTCTTTTTCCTCTGACATGAATAGTAGCGAAAGCAGAGTGAAACATCTAATCTTCAACAGCTGGATATGTAACAGAGGTGTAAAAATAGTGTGTCCTTTGTTAATAAACTATGAACATGCTTAAGATGTTTATAATCTAGTGTCCTAGATTGCTTCAACCATGTTCTTCTGAACGTGGCATATACATACACAGATAAACCCTCAAGCATCAAAGGACTACTCCTGGATCAGCCTGTCAGGACTATCCTGTAGAAGCCACAATATTAGCAGGCTAATGAAGGCACACAAACAAGGCAGTCATTTATAAATAAATATCAGCACACCTTGTCATCAAACTGAAGTCATTAAAATAAGAAAAGTTGCCTCAAAACCAAATCTGAATCTCCTAAAAATTAAACCACATTATCTGTGACAATCTGAACACAATTTATAGGATGCACTAGACTCTCAACTATGTTGCTTACACTCTGTGAGAAACAGGTGTTGACTTTAAACAACTAATAAATGTTGCAAAGTAATTTGATTCTGGAGAAAAAAAGTAATTGAAAACTAAAATATTTCTATTTCTGAAAGGATTGTTATCTACTCCCCTACTCTTTGGTTTACCTTATATTTTTCAGCATCTTGATTCAAAATTTTCTGGGAAGTTTTCAGTAATACTTGGTGTTTTCATTCAGATTTTCACGCAAATCAACCTGATTCTGCCCCCCACTCCCTGAGTGGAACATGACCTTCTACAACACACCATATAGGAAAAATCAAGCAACAGTCAAGCTGGTATATCCCAGTTCCTAACACCGCATAAGGAAATAGTAGTACCCGATGAAAACAAAAGGATGCAGATCTCCGTGTTCCAGTAAGCCAGTAGAAGCTGTTGCTTGTTTAGTAAAACTGCCTATTATTCCCACATCACTACGAATTATAAAAACCAGTTTAGGTTATATAACGACATATTCATACAAAGAGAAGCAAAGTGCACAATATACCACTTAGGCTTTTAAACTGTCTCATACACTGGGATTGACATCTCTACCAAAAAACCAAACAGATAAAAATAACAAGAAGTTGACATAAGCTGCCCCCCAAACTTCCACATACGTGTCCCATCTCCTTAAAATTTAAATCTTCACTCAGTTCTAATTCAGACCATATTTTTCTTACAAGCTGCCTACTGAAATCCTCTTGTTCCCCTGGGTCTCAAGGTCACCTGTCTCATGGCAGATGTGCTCATACGGGCTGTAGCTTAATTAAAATGGTAGGGAAGGAGGAACTTTTCTGTCCTGAAGGCTCCTACTCATTAAGTTCCCAGATGATCCAGTTGAAGAAAAACGCACATTACAACTCACTTTGTTCATTTCGTTGCACATTAGCAGTTTTACAATTCAGCACATCCAGATGACAGCATTTCTGTTTTAAGCTTAAAACACTCACCCATCTTGTGTCGGTGGGTATTCACATTCTTCTCCCTTTGGGAATATGTTGCTGGGAAATAGATCACATATTGGAATAGAAGGTGGATCTGTCTGGACCTTAGCTGTCGAGTAAAATTTAAGAACGTTTTACATATGGTACACGGGAAATACTACGTATCTCATTTCAACCATAAAAGTTAAAGGGCTCTATTTAAGATCCCCTTACTAGAATTTGGGATCCTATCAAGAAAACATCGTATCACAATGTTCTTGTCTGATTTCATTTGGCCAATGCAATGCGCAAGATGGCATTCAGGGATACCGGAAAGAAGAAAACGCAGCCAGGCATAGCCAACAAACCTGAACTGCACCCCAAAATTTGCGTCAGCTGCCAAGAACAGCACTCACATAGGCTTAACCAAATATTCACACAGTCTACCTTTACTTTTGTGCTTGATACCTACGTCCTTTCTTCTTTTTCTTCTTCTTCTTCTTTTTCCCTGTTGCTCCATCTCCTTCACCCTCTCCATCTACAGGAAACAAAGTGCTTGGGTGAACATGAGAAAGAACCAAAAGAACCAAAGTATTTTGAATGAGATGCAAAACGATCTGAAGTGTCTGGCAACAAGTCTTTCACAGTAGAATTTAATGGATTAAAAGGCAACAGCTAGAAGCTGTCACCAAACTATTCACATTTTCAAGTCCCTATACCAAACACAGACCTGAGAAAACATGTGCTAAAGTTCACAAATTAAACATATCACCAAACAGAGAAAAACAGCAGCTCAGGGAAAAGAGTTTTCCAGAAGTCCTACTTCAAATTCCTCTAGTCTCACTTCACCAAGCCTGGGGGGAGAGCACGAGAGATAACAGTATCAGACACAACAGCTAACAGAAAAGCCAGGAACTACTGCTTCAAACCCATCTTCCGATGCTTCATCTAAAGGGACTTAATGCATCTGGAAAGAAAAAATCCAAATAAATACAGGTGACAGCACTTTGGTTTAATCTGGAGATAACAGGGAAAGTCACAACTAGCACTGAGCAAAAGCACCGTGGGTGGGACGTACCAGTGGGAGGTTTTCAGAGAGCACCGCATGTTATCGCCAAGGATCAGCCACACCACGTTACAGTCGCATTTGGGAGTTAACAATAACCTGGTGGACTCCACGTTTGGCTACATCTAACGCTTAGTGACTTCATACACAACGAAGCATTTATCCAGTGTGATACCACCTACCTAAATCTTCTGGACCTAACCACAAGTTCATTTCAAAATGGGTAAGTACTGGTCATCTACATTTAGAACATTTATTTTCCTCTAAAGCAAAAAGTAAAACTGAAAGAACTTTTAGAATCAAGTCAAAGCACTGCCGTTTTGAATGCATTTATACAGAAATGTGTATTAGCTCATTTATTTAAAACCAAAACACTGACCAGTTGTTCCAGTCACTAGATTTCAAGCCTCTCATGATGGTCAGTGTCATCTGCATTTTTATGCCATAGGGACTGCTGTAATCCTGCATCTGGGGCAAATTTCAGGGAGGTGTCACCCCTGCCCCTCCCCAGCTCATTCTGGCATTATGTATCTCATTTTAAATTTGTGTAACACACTGCAAGTATAAATACTTTGTTACTACAATGTAGTCCAGATGACCAGATTCTCCATCCATCCCTATTTCATTGGCAGCTGAAAACCCTTCACAGTGCATATAAATTTTAACTGTGGCGACTTTGCCACACTTATCTTGACCTTCAGCTGTTCTCAAAACATTCATCAAGAAACGAATTAGACGTGACTCCAGTTCATTCACCAAGTAATTTTATTTTTTTTTTAATCTCTAGGCCTACACTACCAAAAAAAAAAAAGTAGAGTGTTCCTTAAATGTTGATGCTGTTGCTATCTGCTTATTGTGGCTTTTTCATACATCACTGCACATGAATCTGCCAACTGCAAGCCAAACTAACCGGGCCTATGCTTTCGTGTCCTTGAAGACTGCTGCAGACTAACCGTGCTGCCAGAAACATAACTACTGCGTCTGACCAATACTCCAGCTATCTCAGGTTATTTAGCTGGTAATGAAAAAAAACATCACCAGAAAAGCAATTTAAGATCTTTGCAAAACTGAAGCCCAACCTTACACCGTTTTGGTACAGCTGTTTAATAACTTTGTCTAATATAATGCAAAAATGTTTTTACCAGCACGTTTTAACACTGCAATGGAAAACTGAAGAGAACTCCCTAATCTCTCCCATATTTCAAAAGGTATACAGTCTCATTTCTGAAGCCACTCAGTTATGGGCTTATCAAGGGTAAAAAAAATAAGCAGGGCAGGTATTTTATTGCTTTTAATCTAATGCAGCACAAAGTCTTAAGCAACACCTCTGAAACTACACAATTAAGGTGGCAAGTGGTGAGAACTGGTACAGGCAACAACATACAGTCGTCTTCAAAAAACTTAGAGCGATTTTTATTTTTCTGCAAAAAACATTGTTTTTCTAAAACCACAATCAAGTCTAATATGTGGAAAAAAGGAAGATTATTATTTCAGTGACAGCACCACATCATTTTTTAATGTACTTTCTAATACTGTAACAAGCATAAAAGAACACAGCACCTGATCTGCGACTAACAACTTTACTTCTTCTGAGACTGAACCATAACTATTCTAATAATTCTCAAAAAAAATCTTTTAATTGTATAAAGTTTCCACTATCCTCCTCAATACTTCTTTAGTTGCAAAGATGGCAAAGCACATGCTGTATTAATTATCTTTCAACTCCACAACCTGAAATGTACCATAAACCAAACAATCCATTCAGAATATACTTCTACAGAAAGTAACTGCATAAAACTGGATGCTATACAGAGACCAATAATGATCAAGGATCAATATATTTACAATTTCATATATCCCAGTGCACTTATTCATTTTTTTAAAACTTCTAGATCTAATTTATTGAATTAAAATATGGAATGATGAATGCCAGCAATAGTAACTAAGAAGATTTCTAAGCAGAACAGTAAGAAACATTTTAGGGTGCTGAGGCAAGTTTAAAAGCTAATTCACAAGAAGAAAACCAACTTATTAACCTAAGAAATGTGTTTTCTTAAAGGTCCATTTCTGTTGAGAACCATCCATCAAAACAGGAAATAAAACATCTTTATCTGATATTTACAAAAAAGAAGCATCCAGCCTGGACTGCAATACCAGACACTCCAAGGCACTTGCTTAGAACATCAGCTACACAGCAGAAGCAACACAGGTGGTGTATGCCTTGCTTGGGTATTAATCTTTCCCCAGTTCAGTTTTAATGAGAAATCAGGAGTACAGACAAACAGGTCTCAAGTCACTGGCAAAGACTTCTATTAATTAAAATGTTCCCTTAAATATTCTCTGTACTTTTTGTTCTAAACCAAGAATAAGAGACATAATTTAGAACATAAAATTTATATTGACCGTGGTAATGCAAGTGAGAATGATTTATGGCTTACCTTACCTTAAACTGAACATTTCACTTCCCTAGTAAGATCCTTGAAAACAAGAAGCTTTACCAAAGCTGTTATCCCTGATACTTTATATATATATATATATATATATATATATATATATATATATATATATATATATACACACACACACATCCATGGCAGCTGAATTGCTGCCAAAAAAGTGAAAACTATATGTAGTTGCATCTCTCTTCTCCTAAGCTAAAAAAAAAAACCAACCCACAAACCCAAAAGGCTTCCATTTGTTCAAATGGGAGTCTGGAAGAAATTGAAAACGGCGACGTCAAGCGAAAAGGTAAGTTATACTTGCCTTCATCATCATCATCTTTTTCTTTCTCCTCCAGCGCTTGCTTGTCCAACTGTTTTGCTACATCATCAAGCGTACCTTCCATTTCTTTATCTGTTTCTTGTCCTGTTTGTAAAATTTAAAGTATGACTAACAGTAAAAGGATAGCTCCAGATTAATAAACAACAGCCCTCAAAACTTTATAAAAATATTACGCTGTGTTCATCCTACAGATACCAGAGCGCATGGTGCCTTTTTTTTTTAAGCAGACCCAACGTGTAGAACTGTAGGTCACTACAATGACAGGTACTGTTACTGAAACTCGTGTATGAAGGTAGCATTACCCAGACACTTCCGATGACATTTTTTTCTGCCAGGGTAACTAGTTCTTCTTGCCATAGCAGCAGCCTGCTCTTGTGAGATAATATGGGCGTGAAGTAGACAATTATAAACGCACAGCACGATCATCACTAACTGCTAGCCTGCTAAAACCAACCCAAACCGTAGCTCCTTTACACTATTTGCCCAGACTTGCTCCAACTCTCAGAGTGCTTGGGAGGGGTACGGAGACTCCATCACGCGGGATGACTTTTACAGCAGCACTTCTACGCCTTCCCTCCCTCAGGGCATAGGAGGGGACGAGGAAAGGGGTGGCTTCCCCTGCGCTCACCGGAGCGGAGGGGACTCCCCTCGCCCCAGCTTCCCTGGTGCTGAACGGCAGCAGCATCCTCCCGGCCCCCGCCAGACCCCTCCTCGCCGAGGACCCCCCTCGGCCCACACAGCCGCCACGGGCTGAGGCAGCGGCCTCGCTGGCGCCCATCACCCCAGGCGCGCCCCGCACGTCGGGACCCTGTAGCCGCTCGCTGCCGCCTACGAGGCCCGATTTGCCGGGCCACGGCCCCCTCAGGCCGCTCCGCCGGCCTGTCAGCGGAGGGTCCCGCCGCGGCGCGGCCCGGTCCCTACCCGCGGGGCCCGCTTTGCCCTTCTTCTTCTTCTTGCGCTTCTTCTTGGCACCATCCTCCGCGCCGAGCCCCGCCCCGCCGTCCTTGTCCTCTGGCTCCGGCGGCAGCTCGCCGTTGAGGTGCTCCTCCGCCTCGGCGGCAGCGTTACCCGCCTGCCCCACGCCCGCCATGTCGCCGCGGCCGCGCCGCCTCCCACCCACGGGGCGAGCGAGCGAAAGACAGAGAGAGCGGCGGGGCCGGCCCTCCGCTCTATGGCGAGCGCGGGGCACGCCGGGAAGGCTGGAGGACTCCGCCGGGGAGGGGAGGAGGAGGCGCGCGGGAAGGCCGTCCCCCCCCCCCCCCTCCCTCCCCGCGCACCTCGCCTCAGGCGCGCGCGGGCGGGCTGTGGGGGAACGGGCGGCGGTGGCCGGCGGCCCCCGCGGTCCCGGGCTGCCCGTGGCTGTCCCACCGTCTCTCCGTGGGTTTCCGTTTGGAGAGGGTCAGTGGAATAAGAGCCATCGCGAGGGAGGTTGTCAGAAATGCAGGCCGAGGGCCAGCAGCAGCAACTTCCTTGGCCTTCATCACCAAGTGTCTTCTTGGGGACATGGAGTGAGAAAAGGATAGCCTTGCTGAAACAGAGCAGGCCTTTCCCAGTAGGAGCAGCTGCCATGCAAGCTTTCACAGCGTGTGGGGTTGTTAAGGTTTACGACCGGAGAACACTGAACAAATGAACTAAGTCACATGAGAGAGCTTGAGAGCTTTCCTTTCCTACAGAAGGAAAACAGTGTAAGAAAAAATAACTTGTTCCAGGTCCCATGGAGGAAGAAAATGGAAGATTCTAATGTATGGTAAAGGGCACTGCCTTCTCCCATTTCCACCACTACCGAGAAGAGCAAGGAGAAATACCAGTATTACCAGCATCCACTAATGGTTCCTTAAATCAGCCTAATTCTTAAAACTCCCATACTGAGTTGAAGCTTTTCACAGGTTTTCTACTAGTATAACCACACCGGCTAAAAATACTTTTCCTTTTTTCTTACTGGTGTATTTTAACAACTCTTGCCTGAGATGTATTTATAGGATATAGTATAATCTAGTGTCATCATGATCTATAACATATAAAGGTTATAAATGGGCCTTATCCTTCATAGCTGTCTTTTAAAATGCTTCGGCAGCCAGGTCTTTGCTTGGGAACACTGGTAATGCCTTGTACCTCACCGAAATACAAACTCTGCCCCCTCAGCTCCACCAAGGCCAGCTGCTTGCCTCCATTGTCACCCCCTGGCTCACAACCCGTGGGCATCTCCTCACTCCTGACCTGCTACAATTCTCAGCAAGCACAAGGCTTCAGAAGTCCAAGCTGATGCTCTGGTACTCATCAAACAAACTCCATCCTAGTCTGTGCAGATGTTACAGCTGCATGTTCTCCAGTGCTTTTGCTTGTAAGAGCACTTGAACATGGAAACGTCCAGCTGGGCCTTTCATGAGACCAGGCTGGGCACAGGGAAACTGACTCCCCTGGGTTTAAGGCATGTTCAGAGCAGTGAGACGTGCCTCACCAGTTGGGAACTGCTGTGTTACCACTTGTTCCCCGTTTAAACCACATGGTTATATGCCAGTGTCAGTTAATACAACTGGACCACCACAGGAGGGTCTTATTACTATGGTTAATGCAGGATAAACCTTGCACAATAGAGCAGGTGCTCACTGCTCTTTTCCTGCTGTTGTGTTGCCCCTGCTCCAGTGGGAATTGATGTCTGAGGCTGAGGAAGAGAGCCATGGAGGCACAGCTCTTTCTCATACTAGAATGGATGACACAAAAGCATGTGCACTAATATTGCCAAGGACACTTTTTGTTTATTGCTTTCCATTCTAGTTTTCTAATTAGCTAGAAAAGGGATCTACAGAGCTGATTTTTTGGTGATTTTTGACAGGGGGAAGGGGAACGTCAGGGGTCAAATTCCCTGAATTATCCATTTTGAGTTATCTTAGATCTTCCTGTTGTACATTTATTGCAGCTGGGCACTGTAATGGGCTCGAGAGATCCTATAGCAATGTTTCTACTTCCGTGTTTGATTTTAATCCATTGGTCTCTCATATACCAGACTGTTCTTACTCCTCGCTCTATCCCCTTTGGTGCCTTTGACAGCTTGAAAAAGAGGGTTAATAGTTTGTGATCCTGGTTCCTTCACTCTGGTATGTGCCAAAACGGACAAGTTGCTATACCATGGATTTTGTTGACTCTAGAACAGAAGTTGCAGATAAAGGAGGCCATAAAGTCTACAGAAGCCCAGGGAAGGAGAGATACTGACCACAGATAGATAAAGGAAAAATAAACCAGGTAAAAATACATCTCCTGCAGAGGCTGCAGCCGTAAGACCCAGAAGTCAGGGCATCGGAGGAAAAAGGGCAACAGGCAGAAGAAATATTCTTGTGATAAGCTGAATTAATGAAGCCAATTTTCTCAGAGGATTGTTTCTTTCCTCCCCAGAATGACTCCAAAACTACTCATAATGACTGCGATACCCCAATGGAGAGAGAGATGGCTTGCGCTGTAGTAATACACGGGCAGTTGGCCAGCTGACTGCTGCCGCAGAGTTCAGCAGTTTGGCCTATCTCTCTGTAGGTGGGGACACTTCCTTGGGCCTCTGGCGTCTACCCAGCTGCGGGTTTGCACAGTGTATCCAGGCGTCATTATCTTTGGGTGTGTCATTCTGCCAAATCTGGCTGAAACTGGACATTTGCATAAACCTCCTTTCCTTAAAAAAGTAGGCTGAAAATAAATTGTAGAGGGGAGTCACAAATTATTTAATGAGAAATATGAATAAAACCTAGCAGAGTGAGGGAAAACTGGCAGTGTGCTGGAAGAGGCAGGATTAACAGTGTGTCTCTACAGTTGGAGGTGGTGTTACCGGACCCAGGATCGCTCCATAAACGGTTTTCATTAGGCTTGTAGAGAAGAGGGCACATTGGATGGAGCAAAGTCAAGCACCTTCCGGGTTACACTGCTTCCAGCCCCAGAATTAGCTACATAAAATAGTACAGGTAGCCAACAGGATAATAGCATGGTAAGCAACGTGGAGAAATAGGAGTACTGTGTGAAAAAAAAAAAGTGGGAATAAGAAGCTGGACTGACTGCATTAACAAAGCAAACATTAACATGAACAGACTGACAGCTGGACTCCACATTCCCTACCTGGCTGCTCTTAGGAGGATCCGGTCTCTTAGAAGCAGAGACAGGGAGCCACATCTCGTAGCATGCCCTTACCAGCTCAGATTTTTTTGTCCTTCTGTTACTGCCAGCCAGCAGCTCTTAGCAGTTAATATACATTATATTAATGAATGCTGCATTTTCCAATTTCATGCTATACTAAGCAGCACGATAAGACAGTATCAGCCAGGCCATAGGCTGGAAGAGATGTGAATACCATTTTTAGCTGGAGGAAGAACCTGGGATTTTTGTTTTCTCACAGTGGCTGTTCCTATTTCCCAACCAGCCTCTCGGACAAAGGCAGGCAGTGGCTGGGGAGTTAGGGGAAGGGCTGAGTGCAGTCCAAAACATGTGGTTACTAAGCAGCAGGACTTGAAACCCTGTCCTGAAAGCCAACACAGAGACTCACCTCTTCTTCTTTTTCTTCCAAGAAGGCAGCTCCCATTGCCCTATTTTCCTAGCAAAAGAAGTTATGATCTTCAGGAAAAGACTTCTTTCAGGGTATGTTATGTTTTCTTTTGTCTTTTCAAGCTGTACGTAAGTGTCAAGAAATAGCGTGGAACAGAGTGGGGGAGCTGTCTCTGACCACTGTGGTTTAATCCTGGAAAGAGCGGGAGGAAGGACGACTAGGGAGTAAGTAGCCTATATCAGTTGTAAGAAGAGTTGAATAGAAGGGTGTTACATTTGTTTCTGTTTGGATTTCTGGGACTGATGCCACTATTTATGTGTTTCTGACACTTTTAATACTCGTTTTCCTAGCTTAGGGCCAAAACTCATAGTCCTTACCCGGCTCTAAAAGTCCACTGAAGCCAATGGGACAGTTTTTATGACTAGATGTTTAATACCTGGCCTAAAGGCTGGATGTAGACAAGGAAAATGTTTCTTGCATGACAGCAAATATGTCTTATGAACTATAGAAGGAAAGATACTCCCCCTCACCAATTGCCGAGGACAGAGGACACTTGTACTTCCTCAGCCATCATCACCCATAGCATTTACTATGGGAATGACAGCTGTCACCAAGAAGTGTCTTCCTTAGCATGAGCAGGATAAAGGGCTTCCATAATTCTAAAACCACTCCTTCTCTAAGACTTCACTGAAAACCTAGATGAAGTAGCTAAATCAAAGTTAAAAACGACAAAAGCAGTCAATTCACATTTGACACTGTTCACTGTGGATTACTTTCCACATTCCTTAGCAGTTTCTTCTTTTTTTGTTCACTAAACACTAGTTTGATTACAGCCCGTCAGCCGTAACCCAAACATATAGGCTTGCATCAGCTAGTGTCACAACATCTGTGTCCTTTGGAGGACAGGTTTCAAAGCATTCAGAGAGTGCTTCTGTAAAGAACCAAATTTCACCTCTCATACTGCTGAAAGTCACCTGAGAAGCACAGACAGCTGTTTGTGCACTTGGACAGGGGCAAAGGAAATGCTTTTCAGTTTGCATGAATAGATGCACGCTGTGAAATGTGAAAATAAGTCAGTTTATTGCCTCCTCTGGAGCTCACTTCTAAACTTGCTTTTAAACGATGAGATTCACGTAAACAGAACGAGCTGTTGTCTGGACCAGTGCTTCCAAAAGACTCCTTATATTTCTGTGACAAGGAGCTATTGCATGAGGCATGTACGCAGGTATGTGCGTTAGGGCATTCTACCATGAGCAACTCCCTTACAGCAGATCTCCACGCCTGTGTGTAGTCTCGGTAGGGGATAGAAGGCTGCATGAGATCAGGGGTCCCCACACCGGTATCCTTCAAATAAATCTTTTATATTTATGATAGAGTCACAACCCCCCTTTTTTAAATAAAAGCATTTTTATTGATGTACTGACTGAGTTATAACTGTACATGCAAGCAGTTTTCTTTTTTAGACGCAAACTGAGAAATAATTGTAAGTCATATCTAATGAAAGCACTAGCTTAGAGTAGTATGAATTATAAGAAAACCCAGATATTTTGATCTTCAGTTTTGTAATCAACTTCATATAATTTAGTCCAGTGATGCATTAATGTGTTTGATTCATACAGTGGTGGTTCCTGTATGATTTGAAGCAGATTTTCAAGGTTTCATACAGAAAGCAATTCTTCAGCTTCACTGTTAGTATAAAACAAATAAACAGTTTCTTTCTTACAGCCTGCTGACATAACTTTTGCTCTAAGGTGCTCCACACCTTCTTCATTCTAGGGAGTAATGGAGCCAATGTTTACAGCTGCAGCGCTGGAGGCAGGACCTGTATACTTCTTTGACCAGGTATATTCTTTTATGTCCAGGACATTTTTCTACTTCCCTCTTCCCTTTCATACCTTCTCCAGTCTCAAATTGGAAACATTTGTTTTGTTGTAGATGAAAACTAGAATGAAAGAGAGGGGCAAGAAGATACCAGAAGAACTGTGCTCATATTTCACTACAGATCTTCCCCCTGGCTTTACTCCCAGGTAATAGTGTGATGCCAGTAGTGGTGGGAGCAGGGAAGTTCCTGTCAACTAGTTTTTCAGGGACGACACAAAAAGAAGCTCCAAGGTAGATGTGGCCAGGGTAGAACGGGAGAGATGGGGGAGGCACATCACTAGAATGGGCACCCTGCCACACAGTATGAGCAGGAGCCAAGTGGGAAGGTGATGGTGTCCTATACCTAACCCTAACTCCTTGAGGTATAATACCCAATGTTAATTTCTGCGGTCAGCATTTCATGAGTTTAATATATTTAACATACAAATCTTGAGCAGTTATTTACAGAATACCGCATAATAACCATGTTCTACTGTTTTGGCATGGACTGAACAACAGCACATTGCAGAGCTCTGTGGATTTCATGAAGTTCATGCCTGCTGACTAATGTACTGGGAGCTGGTGTTCACAGCATTCCTCTGGGGTGTGACTCATCTGGATAACTGGGTTTTAAATCCAGATTTCATCACATTTGCTTTCAACTGATATTTTTGTTCCAAGGACAAACCTTGTTTTGTATAACTTGCTTTAGAATTTCAGAAATTTACTCCAGATTGTTTCAGTCTATGAACACGTTTGTGTGCACTCGAAGAGTGTAATAAGCTACCATTGAAACTGGAGGGGGTAGCCATGTGGTTACAGCTAAGCTTGTGTGTATTTAGACTCTTGAGGACTAAGACTTTTTTGGTAAACCTTCTTTGTATTTTAGATTTTAAAACGCTTAAAACTTGTTAATAAATTTTCCACATTGGCACCCTCTAATTAGACTGTTAGAGTTTAAAATAAAGATGGTCTTCTCATAACCACAGAACATCAGAGTTCCCAAACTAAAAAACCAAAACCCATCACCAAATAAGGCATATAGAATCAGCAGCTACCGGGGAACATTTCTGTAGATACTCAATGTTTTATTATGTATAAAAGTCCTTTGCATGCTCCATCTAGGAAAGTTTTGTATTTATTTGATTACCATTTTACTGAGGCAAGAGAAAAAAAGATTGTACATAAGAGAGGAGAAATCAATCAGCACGTTACATTACATTGCACTTCAGCAGGCCTCGTCCAAAGCATACACTGTCAGTGCAGAGACTCCCTGGTTTGGCAATGGCTGCACTAAATCTCCTCGTGCTGTTCTGCACAGGTATTTTTGAGCTTGGTCTGAGACTGTCTTCCTCGGGAGGAAATGTAGCTCAGTCTCAGCTGTAAAAGGGAGCACTGGCAGCCTGTCCACATATGTTTCAGGCAGCAAAGCTAACAGGTCTGTTTTCTTTGTTCTTCAACTATTACTGCTCTAGTTTAATGATATGGCTTTTTTTTCTCCTCAGCCCGACTGAAGGCAGGAGTGCCATCTGTAGAGGGGAGCATACAGAAAGACATGGCGATAGTTTCTTAAATGATGATATAACAAGGAAGGAAAAATACCCAGTTTTGCGAAAAGTGTCTTGTCATTCCCTGTGTAAAACCACTACAGAGGACTCAGACCCAAAGATCTCCCAAACATCTTTGATCCAACAGGCAGATGAGGACTCACCACTACACACGTTGAATAAATCTGTGGCTGCCAACATGTTGCAGGAACTTGGAGAGAAGTTGCAGCTCCTTGCTAGGTGTGAGACTGGTTTCCCTCGGGGACTTGTGAATGTGCTAACCTGTAGCTGGAGAGAACTCACTGAGGGGATTGATTACCATAAATGGCACCAGAAGTCGCTAGCGTACAAAAGTGTGAGATCCAGGAGAAGCCAAGCCTCAGAGGTGGTTAGGAGTGGTGCTCCGGGGTCCAAATGTTCCGAGTGTGAAATCACTGCCATCAGAAACGAACGATACAAGAGAAGCTTTGCTCTACCAGCCTGCACTACAAAGGAAAAAAGAAAACCTGAGACAGCACCAAACATGCCCCTAGGAAGTGAAGGTAAGATTGCGCTGTATTAATGTGCTGTGGCGTAATGTTTGGCCGCAGAAGGGAAAGAGGCACTTTCTGCTAAGTCTCCACTCTCTGCTGGCTGGGTAGGCCAACATGCTCCACTTTATAGCTTGTTATACTGCAATTCTCTGCAAAGCATTGTTTTTGGACATGATGAAATAGCTTTTCAGCTGAAGCAAGAGGTACAAACACTTAGAAGAACAAAGCCAGTGAAACTGGGCAATGTTTCAAACCATTTATCAAAGCATTTTTAGTCTCCTCTTTCAAGGTGAGTGATAGAGTCATAACATATTGCGCCAGTGAAAATCATTTGCATCCAGAGCATTTCATTCAGCAAGTGTCAATAATCCTCAGGGCAGACCCATAGGTTGGGATCAAGGCTGTTTCAGCTTTCCAGGTGTTACTGCAATCTCCTCTTAAAAAAAAAAAAATTATCGCTGGGTGTATGTTTTTACAAGCGGACTCACCCTTGCCTGTGTGATCATAAACATGGCACTTGCTTTCTTCCTGTCTAGCTACTGTTATGCAAAATGAAGCTGGCCAGTCAGCCGTCACAATCAGCTTCTCGCTCTCATCCAGCACTGGTGAGGAAACAGGTAAGGGTAGCAGGCAGCTGGGCTGGATGGCTGGTGCTTAGCAGAGACGGTTACAATTATGCAGTACCCAGACAGCTCTTCTGGATGCGTGAATCAACTGAAGTATGGAAGGGAGTAATTGCCAAGCAATATCCCCTGCTGCTTTTTGGATACAATGTTTGTAAACACCCAGTCCTCCTCTGCTTATCTCTGATCATCTGCCAGCAAGGTTTTCTACATAGCCACTGCAGGTGCGACATTCTTTTCTAGCAGAATACAGGGTGAATAACTGCTTGGGGGTATTATTTCCCTACTGGAAACTACCTGACCATATTTGACTTAATAACTTTTCCTCTGAATGGGAGCACTAACCAAAAAGTTCTTCACAATGCATTATACCAGTTCTGCCTAAAACGTGGACAAATTTGATGATCTGCAGGGAAGGACTGCTTACTCTGCACCTCTTGTTGGATTTCCTTAAGAACATTGCCATGTGGAGGGAAAAAAAAAGCATTAGTGCATTTTCTTCCTAATCCTGGCCACGAAGTTGGTCAGATGCCACCAGGACTGCAGACCAATTCCTTAGCTGGTGAAGGTTAAAATGCTGCAGAGACACCCAGCATCCTAGCATGGAGGAATAGCTCCATAAACAAATATATAAGCAGTGAAGGGAATTATACCCTCTTATGTTGTTTTCTGGAAAAGTGGCATCCAGTTTCTTCTGCCTGTAACAAAGCATCAACACTTCTGAAATGCTTTGCTGCAGAGTTGCATGCTCTTGGTGTCTCTGAGCTATTAAGCTTGCAAGAGTATTGATTCCACCTTTAGCCCTTGTGCTCACAGGCAGCCTCTTTATTCTTCTGTCTCAGTCACCTTCAGATCATGCTCACTTCCCTTCAGCGCTCCACCAGTGTATCTGCCCATGCACTGTATGGTCAGGCAGCTGCTGTTCTCTTAATGACTGATGAATGTCTAAAGGGTCAAGACAACCAGCTCCCACTAAACCGCACTTACCCTTTCCTATCTCATGGGAGCTCCTGTTTGCTTGGTCTGTCATCACAGGTTTATTTGTTGTTTGGTGAAGGGAATGCCCAGCAGCAGGTCATGCACCTCTGTGACTGCTGTTCTAACCCACTGAGTTCTTGTTTCTGACTAACTTGCTTTTCAATTTGTTCATAGTGAAACAGTAAATCTAGAGAAATGGAGCTTCCCTGCATTAATTTTAACAATTGCTTGGCCCATTCTCTAGCAGTCCATGTCTGTAGCCATTATTTATCACTTCATTTGGACTTTCATGTCAAGTAATCTGATTGCTTGATAATAACCATTGCAACAGAAGATGTTCAAACAGAATAGAGATCACACCCTGACCATTCATCTTGGGTGTTCTCACCTTTTACAAAGTTGAGTGAGAATAATTGCATTTCCAGAAGTTAAGGAACTTCTTCCTCCCCACTCCCACAGGCCTTCTGAAATCATGCACAAATGATGCAAACGTGAACTAAGTAAAATATACCTGCTATAGTGCAGCCGCAACCACGGATGTCTTACAGAAGTGCCTGCTAAAAGAAGTCTGTGTCCCTGCTGCTCAAAGTGATGCATGGCTTAATTTTCCAACTACTTGTCCAGACTGAGAATAATTATTGAGTCTGCATTACCTGCATCGTTTTTCAGCAGCGATCCTGGGCTGCAGCCAAATCAAACTGACTGTGACTGATATGGAAAGTTAAAGTAGTTTAGATAAAGGTCTGATTTGGAATAATCCGTTTTTCTGGACACCCACCTTCTTACTAGACATAATTTTCTGCTTTTCAGTTGAAGGCAAGTACAATGCACATTCTGTCTTTCTCCTAATGTATTCTTCAAGGCAAAGAATCTGTTTAAGAAGACAATTCCCAAAGCTTCAGCACTTTGTACTCATACGAATGAACCTTACTTTGTATTGACAGATGCCGTAGAACAGGAGTGACATTAATATCAGTCTTTACTTATGCATCTAATTCTGATTTCTCATTCTGTTTCTCTAGGTTGGATTTTCCAACTTTCTGGCTCGAATTCTGAAGATACTCACCAGAAGCTGTGTTATGTGCGGACGCTGGAGTGGCTAGAACAAAGTCAACCCCAAATGTAACAAAATGAGGGTTTTACTTCCACAGGCAAAGTTAGAATAAATGGCAATGTTTTCATGGTGCGAAATATCGATATGGGAGACCACTCAACCAAACCAAGATCCTAGTCTGGAGAGCATTAGTGCTCTGCAAACTTAGCGTTCTGCGTTACACTTCACTATTCATGAAAGAAAAACGTACTCTTTTATTTTAGCTACTGGTAATGATAAGAATTATCTCAGCACAGGCATTTTCAGGGTTCAGTGGTGAGACATTATCTTCTGGCTGTGATTATTCTGCAGATAAACTTTCCAATAGTTGTGAAAAACGGTTTGAACGTCTTTTGCAAAAGAAACCACGGTCCATGAAAAACTTAGTGCATTTTGATGATTTTCTGTCATCTGTAGCCCGTTGCCTTGCCAGGGCATGAAAAAACACTGCTATAAGATATTGTGGCCAGAATTGGGCCTTTAGACTTCTTCAGGCTGCTTATATTTAAGCTTCTATTTTTGCATAGCACAGGATAGCCCTAACACCCTGGAGGCTCCCCATAGAGAGCTGGCCATGTGTTCAAGAGGTATGGTAGCTTCCAAATACCTCAGCCATTCTCTGAGTACCAACTACAGTGCTAAAACAGTATCAAGGGATGGAGGAGGTGTCAGAAATAGTTTAGTTTTACCCTGCCTGATCAATTCTCTGAGGAAGAAGTGCTGGAATTTATAAAGCAGGCAAGACTTAAATGAAAAATAATCTTTGCTGATAACAAATTATAAGCATTAATTACTTACAAGGACAGTTATTAAAGTTAATCTGTGTAATTTTGTACCTACAGCACAATTTCTGAATTTCAGCTGTTACACATCCTTCTATTTAACTGACAGTTCCTGTACAGTGCTAAATTTATAAACATATTCAGATTTAATAAAAGCAGCATCGTCTCTTAGGTGAAAAATGATCATTCATAATAATAGGTTTAGCAGCTAGTGGCCGTATAAAATCAAGCAGTTTTCAGTGTGTAAGAGTGTATATGCTACAACGTGTTGTACGTTGTACAATACAGTACACTAGCAAATTATTCATCAAGGAATGGGTTATTATCACTGCTGTATTCCCTGAGGAACTGAGTAGCCCAAAGTCCAAAAGAATTGATGCTGCAGCAAAAACTGCAGTTTGCATTGTCTGACCAGCCTCTGATAGCTACAGAATGTGTTTGCAAAGCCAAGAAAAAGAAAAGCAACAAAAAAGCTTATTATTTGAGGCTTATACTGGAAACATACTATTTTCTGATTATTTAAATGAGCGCTGTTGATGATATGTCTTCCCACCCATGAGACATATCATGTCATAGAATTACCTGTTACAGAGAACACTCTTAAATGTATCTGTCATTTATCCTCCTGGATTCCGGGTTTTCGTGTACCCCAGGCTGCAATTAAGAACTGGATAAAGCTCATCCAGACACTGAGGATACCTGTGATTGCCTGTGGTGCAGCTATTCTGGGCTCTACCATATTACTGTTCCCAAGAGCTCTGCAGTCAGCTGATTTAATCATCTAATTGAAGACAACATTTATGCCACAAACAGGCTCATAGAGTCTCCCTACGAGCAAGGTGTTCCCTTTCACAGGGCCTGAGCCTGTTTGCAGGATTTGCAAAGCCTGTTGGCCCTTCAGGTTGGAAGTAAAATGCTGCTCCTCATATTGCAGTACCCTGATGGGGTCACCAAATTCCTGTGTCAGTGCCATGAGAGCTGGCTTAGTGTTCTTGAATATTTATGCTTAGCGTGGTCAGCAAAAAGTTTATACTGAGCAATATTTTAGGCAGAATTGAAACAGCAAGAAGTACTGGCTTGAAGACAAAAATATTCCTTTCATTCCTAACAGTTGATGTTTAACATATTTAGCTTTCCTCAAAATTGATCAGCTTTTGTGCTCATTTTTTTCCTTTAACGGTTTCATTTACCTAACACTACTGTGATGACCTGCACGTTTTTATAACTGCTTAAAAGACTAACAGATAAAAGTGTGGATGCATGAGCTCATATATACATGTAGGACTGTACACATAGAAAGACTAATTGAAAAGGAGGTCAGCCAAAGGCCAGCAGGACAAAATAGCTGCCTCCTAGGTTTGGGTTAATTTAGCCAGCCTCAAACTCTCTCCGCTTCCTTCTCATGATCAGTCATGGGGCTGAAATAGAAATATATTTGGCTATTAGATAAATTGTAAAATATTTAAATATTGTTCTTTCTCAGAAAGATGAAGCAAGCAATAGCAATGAAGAGTAGCACAATAGGTGTGTGGAATACAGGATTGTGAAGGTGAAGAAAAACCATCAGGTAGACAGACTTTCAACAGGGCTACAGTTGGCTGCTCCTCACAGTCAAAGTACCTAAGCTCTGTATGTGTGTAGAGGGTTGGTGCAGTCAGTCCTAGTGCAGTTCAACCACAGGTACCTTACATGACCTTGGGCGACTTGATTCCTTTTTGTCCGAGAGTAATGTGTTTAATAACACTTACCATCAATGTTCGCAAAGCTCCTCAGGATTCTCATGTGAAATACAATAGAGTGCATAATCATACTGTGAGCTGTAGAGAGGTCTGAATGAAAGGCTACTAATGAAACAAAACAGAAATCTGCCACTTCAGGCTGATATTGGTTGGGGCAGGGATTGGGAGATCAGCAGTTGCTTCTCCATTAGGTAGGAAGGAGGAGATTGGAGAAGAACAAACATTTGGGCACATTTTACTCATACTGTAGCTGAAGATATAAACCTGGTGACTTGCTAAGATAATTGTAAGTGTAAATAGCTGAGACTTTACACCAGAAACGTTCACTGCCATGCTGGTCAGTAAGTCTGAACCCCCACACTACTGCAACTTATGGGCTGAGTCTATTGACAAAGCACTGAAATGTCTGTAACAAATTCAACAGGCGATGGGGCTGTTGGTTGATGTTTGTGAGAGTGCCTGAATTCCTAGCTAAATTAGTGACCTTGATCATTTCTCTCTCAGCTGAGAAACAAATCAAGTTATGCTTTCTGCTTAGGTTAAACTTAATTTTAAGTTAATGGAAGTCTTGCCTGAGGATTCTGCTTAGCAAGAACTAATCAGAGATGTATTTTTTTTCCTCTCTCATGTAAACAGGAAAGAGCAAACATCCAAGGTGAAAGAAGTGGGGTTTAACAAACCAATTATTCTCCGGCATTATGGTGATCACAGAGAAGAAACTTTCCCTGAGGCATGGAAGGTTCAGGCTGGTATGACTGTCACACCAGAGCTGACATACAGCAAACTTCAGATCCCAGTGGTCAAAAAAGCAGGCACAGCACAGAGAAAACTGCACTATGGGCTGAATGATGGCTCATCTTTCATTTAATATCCTTTCTGTTTACACAGCACATGTGAATCCTAGCAAGAGTGTGTGAGGGGTAGTAGAACTTCTACAGGGGGAGGACTCAGACAATCTGTAGCTGAACAGCTCCCAAGACTAGCTACATGAAAAAGAACAAGATACCATTCTTGTGTTTCTTATCAGACTGTATTTCTATGGTACCACTACTATAGCCAGGTAGTCAGAGTATAACAACAAAGCCCATGCCTCAGAAAGAAATATTTCAGAGTGAATCATGCAGTTACAAGTGAATGGCAACAAACTGCAATCCATTTAGTGTAAGTCTGCCTTGAACAAAGACTACTTGATCAGTACCAATCACCAAATTGGATTAGGACCAGTTTGCCGTGTCACAGGGAACACCACCAAAGATACTGTGCTTCATAACCATATTTCTGATTCTTACGTTGCTCCTGCGAAGGTCACTTTTAGCCTGTCCCAGCCATGTTAGCTTAGTCAGCTGGGTGGATTTTGTATGGAGATCTCTGCCCACCCTCCATCCCTCCCAGCCCACTTGTTAAGGAAGGACACGACTGGATCAGTAGCTTCAGCTATCCGAATGCACCTGGGGCCAATACCCAGGATATAGAGCTGATGGAGAATTAGTCCCTGTGTTATCTGTGAGGGCATGTAACAGAAGCCATGAAACTGAAGAATGGTCACAAGTTAACTCCTTGACTCTCATTTTAGCTATCCTTCTGAGTATCTTGCTGTTTGCCAAAGCTGCTGCCATCTCCCATGTGGGGGTTTCTATACCAACATATTTAGCCCATCTCCAGACCACTCTATAGTTGGAACTTTCACCCCTTTTGGGCATGGCAGCATCTGTCTTCCTAGCAGGTGGGTGGATGCTCTATGAGCACTGGATTGATGCTGCTAATTAGAGGGCAGAGCATAAAGCTGCACAGGGATGTGAACCATGTTCAAACCCATTGATATGGTGATACGTCGTGCAACACAATTTTTTTCTGCAGTGTAGAGTCGTATCTTAGTTGGGGGTCTAACAGTGGGTGGAGTTTATTTTGGTTGGTTGTTTTTCATCTACCCTCTTCGCTCAGAAAAAGTAAAGCCAGGCACAATCTTTGGTGACCAAACTTTGGTTCAGACAGACTGATAGGCCACGGAGAGTTTGGCATTGGAGAAGATTGATATCTACATGTATGGGATGATGAAAAACACCACTTCCGTCTTGTTTGCAGGTCACCTGGAGGTGAAGGAACCTGTCCCCTCTGCAAGTCTCCCCTAGGAGTCAAATGCCATCATTTCTTCAAGCAGCCCCAAATCACTCTATTATCTAAATTGCTAAGCTAGACAGAAATCACTTTGAAAATTGAATTTCCCATTTGTGAAACCAATGCTGTGAAGACCGGATGCACTTTGTCTTACTAGAAAATTTACACGTACAAAGGAGATAGCAGGCAATTGGGAGCCAGCCTTCTGGCCGCCTTGAATGCGTGCCATTAGCTGCAGATGGCTACACACCTGCCACTTCTTAGTGCCTCACAATGCAGTGCATTATACAGGTCATAAAAAGAGCTCATCAGATGCTGTTTGTTCCATATATTGCTCAATCATTATGAAGATTTTCTGTATTAAACATAGTTGGCATAACTTTATGGAGAAAGTGGGGCTACTCACCCAATCTGGAATAATTTTCACAAAACAAAGATCTTTGTTCTTAAAGGACCTTTGTGCCTGCCCCCCACCCCCCCAAAATTTGCAGAGTTGTTTGGTCCCTCCCCCTATTTAACTGTGTCTGAGTGGCTTCTCTAAGTCCTTTCCAGCTCCTTTTTCTATGGTCTGTTCTTAATAAGGATGGAAATTAAGATTATAATTGTCTTCACTAGACCTTAGATGCATGCTTTAAGAGAAGTCCTTCAAAAAGCATTGCTCGTGGGTTCACATTTTCGTCTTGATTCTGTTTCTTTCACTGAGTCTCATTTATTCTCCCAGGTTTGGGTTACATCATCTTGTTAAGATAATTGCAAGGAGTTGTTTGGAATCTTATCCTTCTACACAGCTTTCTTCCTTTTGTGGCTGGGTCCCCTATCTAAAGGGGCAACACCTTGATTTCAAATGCAGTTGGAAAGAGCAGATCCCCACTTGTGTAAAGCATGCACACAGTTGATTTCCTCTGAAATTTCAGGCCCACTAGAGCACGTAAATTGAACATCAACAGTTCTCTTCTTCTGGATAATGCCACTATCTTTTTACATCTCTCTGTGTAGTTCTCTGCTCCTTTACATGATGTGAACATAGATTATCATTGATTCCTACTTACAGCAGAGTATTTTCCTTGGTTTTCCTCTTTTATGCTCCTTTAGTGGCTTTGGAGTACTCAAGACATCTGGGATCAAAATTTCATGCTCTGCAGAGAGGAACAGTAGCTAAAAATGAGGGACACATTAACATGTAGCTGCCTTAATTTTTAAAGAAGTCAAGTTCATTGGCTTACCATCCTGAATGAGGTCTTAGCATTGGAGGATTGTTTCACAGGAGTGGTGCAGAAGAGGACTGTTCAGCTCCTGTACAGAAGGACTTTGTAAGGAGTTCAGTGCCCTCATAGCTACTGGGAGGAGCTGGCCCTTGTTTATAAAAAAAGTCTAGGAGTCCAAAATGCTAAAAAAAAAAAAAAAAAAATTGAAAAGGTTCTCAATTAGGATATAAAATCAAGCCAAATATATTTACTTATATTGGCCAGCCTTACATTATGGAAAAGCAAGCAAAAATATGTAGAGAACACAAGCTGCAGGCTTTAAATCTCAGATACCTGGTGCTTCTTGCTTTGTCCTTGTTAATATGTATTTATTTTTCAAAACTCAGTGGAAACTCAAGAAAAACATGACTTTTATTAAAGATTCAGTTGCTGTATTCAGTTAAGTTGTGAGAAAAACCAGCAAACTCAGCACTATCTCATGTACGTTAAACAATAAACCCCCAAATTCTCCAATCCCCTGTTTCCAAGGGAAGGCCCTCAACACACAGAATCCATTAAAAAAAAACTTTTTTGGTGATCTGAGCACTTTTTCCTGTGTGTTTCCAAATTTATGCCTTTCTGAAGGTCACTAAGTGTTATTTGCTTACAGGTAGATAAATGAAGCATCAGAATACATACTGTTCTTAATAAATATAAAGGATAGAGACATAAAAATGTTCCTGAAACTGCCAACTGAAGGCTTGCTTATGAATGGCACTTACAGTGGAATTTGAAGTGGTTTAGAACTTCTAGGAATGTGCTAGTGAGTGGAAATGGCATTAAAATCACACCCTTTCACACTTGTTTCTCTTTGATTTGAATCATTAAAACAAAAATTTAACCTGACTCTTTTGTCTGTATCACAGGGATAATAACTAATATCTGCCTCACAGGCCTGTAACATGAGAGAAGCTCAGTGAAGGAGTGGATATGCAAAGTAGCTTTTTAATTAGAGAGTCAAAGATCAGAGAGAGCTTCTTGGATTGCTTAGGTTTTACTGAGATACACCAGGAAAAACAGGTTTCATATTTCTGCTTGTTTACAGCAACACTGTAATAGTGATGTTTAATGAGGAAGGAGGTCTGGTGACTAATAAAGATGAAGAAATGGTCAGAGAATGGAAATGGCCTCGGGATGGCAAGCTTGCCCAGCCAGTTATAGCACAGGTAACATTTATTGCTTTGCTTTTCTTACTGGTTTTCTTACCTCTTTATTTTTTTTTATTAAATTTCACATCTTTTGGTCTCTCTAAGGTATCTTACTTGCAAAGAACATGATGCTTACATTTCTTCTGTAGCACATTCTTTACAAAGAATGGCTCTCCCAACAGCCTCCACATGTTTTACTCGTGTGGCATCTTAGTGAGAAGGAAAAGCAAGTTACCTGGAACTGTTGTAACTCGGGATTTAAATAAAACAGAGGCCCATCCTCCCTGCTGGGAGCATCTTGGAAGAGTCTTTTCTGAGCTTGGGAACATGAATGAGCCCTTCCTGTTTTTATTTTGGGCATGTTCAGTAGCAGGCAGTTAGTTGCCTTACTTCAGGCCTGACCTCATTTCCACTCAAGTCCATGAAAAGTCTCCCACTGCTTTGTAGTTACCAGAGCTGGGCCTTGCATGCTGCAAAACCACCAGAAACAAAGGTAAAACATCTGTGACCCAAGTCAGCAAGCATGTCTTCAGGCACAGGGTTTGTAAGCACACCCATTATTTACAGGGGTTGGATCGGGTGATTTTTTCACTCCTTGCTACCTAATACAGAGCTACTGGCATCGTGCTTAGTATTTTATACGAGGCATACATAAGGCCCTGACTGAGTGACAGCCAAACCCATACCAGGTTTTCCTTATTTGGCTCATACTACCGAGCTGACAGCTGACATGAGAGAATAGGCTCAAAGAAATGGCTATAGAATTCTTACAGCTGCCGTAACTGTTTCATATAGGCAGAAAATATTCTTACTTGGAGTGAGATTTTTTTCTGTGAACTGACTTTTGTTTATTGTGTAAGAAAGATCTGCAGGAGTCCGAGACATTAAGATATCAATCTGTATCTGCAGTTTTGGTTTTTACAAAGTCTGTAAAATTTAAGCAGATAATTACTGAAACAGTTTGGGTTATCAAGCACAGATTAGAGAATGTTACAGGTTATTGAATGTGAATTATGTGCTATATCAAATTCAATTGTTGTTCTTCAAGAGCCATATGAAAATGGAAATGTGTTTAGTAAACCTGTTAGTTTTTGCAACATAACATTTGATGGGTAGGAGTGTCAGAGCCTGGAGAAGGCTGGTGCAAACTGGCTTTTTTAAATGGAAGTGGTTCCAAGTCCCCTGCTTGGTGTCACCGGGGCATTCTTCATAGCCTGTGTGCGCAGCCCATGCTAAAGGTTTTAGTGATCATGATTTTAAGAAAGTACTATGTATGTGTCAAAATGCTGATTCTTTCCTGGGGACTAAACATTGTCCAAACCCTGCCCACTCTCACTAGCAACAGTAGTTAAAGGGCAAGGAAAGACTAGAGCTTTCTGAGTCTGTCCATGTCTGACTCCACAGCCTCTGCCTCAGAAGTACACGTTTTCCTGTGCAGTTTGAGAGGTAGGAAAGTTTCTTAGGTCTTCCTGCTATACAGCATCACCTTCCAAAACATGCACAGTCTCAGAACGTTTGTTTTGGGCAGGAGTCATCCAGACAAAAGGCTGGGAGCCATCTCTGTCCACAGTTCTCATGCTACAAGCGAACTTTGCAGGATTCAAATGAGAGTAGCAACACTAAAACTTGTTTGTTAACTTAATCCTAGAGTAACATCATTCCCTCACCTATGACCAACTGTCTTGGATAATCCTTTGAGACTTCAGTCTGCATCTTCCATCCAAACATAAACATGAAATCTTGCTGGAGTTAGTAAATCTTTTTTTTTCTCTTTCAGGTTAATGAATACATCACAGTGAGGATTGCAGGGCGCTTTGCAATTAGCTTGGTCTACAAGTGGCAACATGAAAGTGTGCGCTTGTCTTTGTCACCGCGGCAGGGTGCGGTTCTTCCACAGTTAGAAGAATTGGTATGTTGTAACTTACAAGTTACAAGTATCTCTCTCTCAATTAAATATCTTTCGCTTCCAAAAATAAAATAATCTCCTTTTACAGCAATTAAAATAGCTCTAATTTTTTTTTCAGTTGTCAGTAATTCAAATAATTAAAGACACTGCACAGTAAAATCTCATAAAACAATAAAACAACAAATATTTAAATGCCACACAGTGAAAACTGTGAATCATCACAGCAGAAGTGAATACCCTCTTTAAAGCCGGTTAAGCACACTGGGTATTTGTCTTTTTTCAAGTGGTAGATTCTAAGACTAATACCATTATTCTTGGAGTCCCATTATCATCCGCTTTCACACCAGCCTGTGCTCTCTACGAAGGTTCATCACCCCAAGAACTCTCTCACACTAGATGTGGCCTTCATTATCAGGAGCTGGACGGTAGACAACATAATCCATATCCTGCTGCTGGCTACACCTTTAGAAACCAGTTAATCCTTTCAATTCTTTTCTGTAAGCATAGCATAATCAGAGAGCATTAAAACCAGACAGATTGCCACTACCTGTCACTTAGTAGTTCTCTTGCATCTATATTTTCCACAGCAGAATATTTTTTCCTTCAAAGTTGAGATAATTTGGGCAAACCATTGGAAAGGAGATTAGGGCTCATTCTGAGAAAATTCTTCCGATTCTTTTCTCTCTAACCCTCAAATATATTTAGCCACAGAGACTTTCTATTCATTTCTTCTGAAAGGGCTAGATAAGATCTAATTCACAGGGGCAAATCTGAAAGAGAAAGAGGAGTATTTTCAGGTAGATTTGTATTAATAGTCACAATAGTAGAATTGGTAATATTTGTTGGCATACAAATTGAGGTTTTGTTAAAAAGAAATAAAAAATAGTTATATTAATCTTCAGTGGGTTAGCTGACAAATTGCAAATAAGGAGGCAGGTATTAGGTGGATTTTGATTCATGCAAGAAATTAACAAAACCAAAATCTGCACAGAATGAAAAATACACCTCAGTCTTAACTGGAGAGTGCGCTATCTGGTATCTACTCCAATTTAAAGAATTAGCGAAACAAAAACAAGACCACAGCAGGCCTGCCACGGCTACCTTCTGTCTGGAAAAAAAAGAATCTCAAGGGCACGGTATTAAAAATGTTTATTTTAATGTGAAAGTATTTAAGGTATGAAGTAGAGATTCTGTGTGGAATTAATTTTATATTAATTTGGTGTTACATTTATATTTTTTAGAGGGATCTGTCTTAGTTGTTAATTTTCATTTTCTGTACTTATCAAGGGCTCTTTCAAACATACACTGATGTACAACTTCTTGTTTCTAAAATGTTATTACATCTATCACACCGTTACTATGTATGTTCGGAACAAATTAAAGGTAGAGTATTTGTTTGGAATGCAAAGATTTAAATGGTTCTAGATTGAGTGAAAAATCTCTCCATTTTATCTGCTTCATGCCCTTTTTTTGCATAGTGCAAAGTGCTATTTCTTTGGCCACTGGAGTGTTCATGAGCTCAGCCAAACAGACAAGTAGTAAGAGCATTTACTCTGCTTTTCAGTATTTGTATTTTCCTTTGCCTAGGCTAGAACAGAGCAGGATGCACTATTGCAACTAATAGCTAGTGATGGCTGAGTTGGCTAAAAAATTTCTTTTTAAATTACACCTCGTTCTGCCAACAACTTGTACTCGGAAGGTATTTGTACCTCTGAGACATCTGAAGTTTTGTTAGTGTCAGCACCACTGAACACCAAGTGGAATCATTCATTAACTTCTTTAATTTGTTTTTCCATTGTTGTGTTTTAAAGCCAAAGTTGACAGACCTGGTGATGAAATATGAAGTTCCAGAGGCAACTGTAAGCCATGTAAATGACATCAGTGCAGCCAGAGAACTGAGGAATTTGCAGAGGAAGATCTGGAGCATTGTGGATGACTGGCTGCAGTATTATCGCACAGCCCTAGGTCAGGAATGGTCAGGAAACAACCAGGGACGTGGTTTTATGACCTTGTTTCTAAATCAGAAGGTACCACAGTAGACTAAATAGTCCTCTGAAAGTCAGCCCCAGACTGACCATCAGAGAATGTAGATGCTGCTGGCTAGAACACTGAACTAGACAGGAGGCCAATGGGCAACCTGTTACTCAAATTGGTGCGTAGGTACTTGGTTCCTTTGGGGTCAGCAGATATTTCCAAGCCGAGTGATTCTGTACAGCATGGCACTGAAATTGCCAGGCAAGTGCTGAAGAAGCTCACTCCACAACTGACAGTGGTAGAGCAGCATCAGTGCCACTATACGTGGACTGATGAGTCCTGCAGGGATTGGGCCATTTAGAACAGCCATACCAGCACATTACCACACTGTACTGTTCCCAGGACCAGGCTAATACCTCTGCATGGCACTGCACTGAGATGAGCACAATGTGATCAGGGAGTGCTGCAGTGCGTACGGTACATACATACTCTGTGTAGATCCCGGAGATATGTCTGGGCTGAACAGACAGTGGATTCCAGTCCTGTTCTGACGAAACTACTGGGGACAACAGAACACGTAATGATCTGTCTGATTCTGTCCTGTTGTCCCCAGTAGTTTCTTCCCTTCTTCCCTTTTAGTGCAGGTTTTGTTAGACTGAGACTGTAGAGGTGGAGGAAGAAAGGTTTGGAAAAGAGGAGGCGAAAAAAGCATGTACACTAAAAACCTGTTTTGAGGACTGTTGCTGTATATGCATTAGCTGTAACATTTAAATGAACTATCTGATAAGGTAGTGTGAACACTGTGAGTTCATATAACTCCTGAGGTCATGAAAGCCAGGCCTGGGCAGAAGGCTAATATAAACTTGCTTTCAGCCTTGAATGGAATGAAACTGATTCAAAGAGTTTGTGCTGGTGCGTTACATGCCATGGGAATCATTCTGTGAGTGCCTGACAAATAGAAGCCTCCTTAATATAATACAAACAAAAGCTATTAGAACATGCTGTGGTTTACCGAACATGGTTCAGTAAAATTGGCACTGCCTAAACTTTCTATCTTTGCCGGTTAATTTAGCAAAACCAACATTCCATGTGTTGGAGTCCTCTTACAGGGAAGACAGCTTGAGCATCAGCGTGTTCCTTTGGCAGGATTCATTTTCCCTCTACCTTGTCAACATCATTTATCAACACTGATAATGTCTTCTTCTGGATTACAGTCTAGCCACCAGAAAAACCTGCCAACCTGCCAATTAGTTACACCTAATCCAACAGTAAAGAACTGGTTCTGGGCAGGAAGAGGGAAGTATGAAAGGGTGAGGATTAGATTTAAGATCTACCACCTGTGTTAAGATGTTGGCCTTAGCAGGAAGGGAGCTAATCCTTCCCTCTGCTTAGCACTAGTAAGGCCACATCTGGAGTACTGTGTCCAGTTCTAGGCTCCCCCATGCAACAGAGAGACATGGATATAGTGGAGACAGTCCAGTGAAGGACATGAAGGAAGTGGAGCATCTCTCCTGTGAGGAAAGGCTGAGAGAGGTGGGACTGTTCAGCCTGGACAAGAGAAGGCTCAGCAGGGATAAATACCTGAAGGGAGGGCACATAGAGGAAGGAGCCAGGCTTTTACCAGCAGTGCCCAGTGGCAGGACCAGAGGCAATGGGCACAAACTGAAACACAGGAGGTTCCCTCTGGACATCAGGAAACACTTTTTCACTGTGAGGGTGACCGAGCACTGGCACAGGTTGCACAGAGAGGTTGTAGAGTTTCCCACCTTGGAAATACTTGAAAGCCACCTGGACATGATCCTGGGAAACCAGCTGTAGTAGATGTCGCTGCTTGAGTGGGGGGGTTGGACTGGATGATCTCCAGAGGTCCCTTTCAACTTCAACCATTCTGGGATTCCGTAATTTTGTGATTAACTTTCATTATTGATGTTTCAGTTAGGATCACGCAGCAGATGAGGTACATTTATATGTGTAAAACCACCATCACTTACCAAATTGTGGCCTACTTTGTCACTGACTTCAGCGGTGGTGGTGTATTTCAGGAATTGGCTGGATACACCTTCCGGAAATGTCTGACCCTCCTCTGCGACCCTTAAGGAAAAGCATACTTCAGTCTGCAGATGCTCCCTCAGTTATCTCGAGTATGCAGAGATCACAAGGCAAGAGGAAAGAGAACAGCCAAGCTCCCAAGTCAGAAACTCCTTTCCTTCTAGATCAAATGCAGTTGGCTCCTCCTTACCGCACGCAGCAGGAACCATACTCCTACACTCTCAGGTAAATGAGGGGGACAAGGGGAGGAGATGGAAGAACTACTTCCCCCCCAAGTCACTAAAGGGTTCTGTTATGATTGCTTACTTAGGACACACACAATAAGAACTTACATTCTCTTTCCATAACATGTTATTATCAGTACCTCAGAGCCTTCATATATCCTTGTGTGATACTCTAAAAGCTGCAGCAACAAGGAAGCAGTGGTTGTGAAAGTTTTGGAAAATGACTGTATTAGATTTTTAAATACTATTTCAGCAAGTGAGATTAACATTTTCTTATGATCAGCCACACTGGTGATAGTAGCATACAAAAACCCCTACTTGGGAGCAATGTTCTCTGTACCAGCATTTATGAAGATGCAAGCCCTGTGTGTCACGCACTTGAACTATACTCTGCTCATCCAAGTGCCACTGCTTGCCAAGTGTAATATATAGAAAATCTGAGCTTCAGACTTGCTTTCTAAGAATTTGTTTAGAATTATCATTACACTACTTTGTTGCACTTCTTAAAAACATGTAAGGGAAGTCAGAGAAATGGAGGGAATACTGTTTTCAGCATCTTTCCTGAGTCCTTGCCTTTTCAAGTACAAGACAGTCTGTATTTGATTTCAAATTATCTGCTAGTCTCAGACAAATGTCCTTTTATTCAATCCATTAAAGCAAAGAGGTTGCAATATCCTAAGCAGTTATCTGAAACCTGACTTCACCCATCCACGGCACATCTTGCTAATACGAGATGCTTGTCTGTTTTGTTTGGCCATTACACTTTCACTTACTTGCTGTTATTTTGTCATAAAGAGCTTCTGTTTTACTAAACACTAACACCAAATCAGGGAAGCTGCATATGTCTCAGTTCAATTTAAATAAAAAAAGGAATGTACTGAGTATTGTTAATCCACGGTAAGGAAATCTACACTAAGGCTGGGCAATGATGGCTGCAGTGTAAACATTGATCATAGAATCACAGAATGGCTTGGGTTGGAAGGGACCTTAAAGACCATCCAGTTCCAACCCCCTGCCATGGGCAGGGACACCCTCCACTAGGGCAGGTTGCTCAGAGCCTCATCCAGCCTGGCCTTGAACACTTCCAGGGATGAGGCATCCACAGCTTCTCTGGGCAACCTGTTCCAGGGCCTCACCACCCTCTTTGTGGAGAACTTCTTCCTGATATCCAATCTAAATCTCCTCTCTTTCTATTTAAATCTGTTACCCCTTGTCCTGTCACTACAGGCCCTTGCAAAAAGGATGTAGTAGTGATGGTAGTAGTTTACTAGCAGTTCATTTCTAGATATGGTTAAGTAGTTCACCTGTGCCTCCAAGCCGTTACCCCACTGCATAGGATGCACCACCTGTGGATCAAAAGCAGTTAGCAACTTTTCACACCTAAGTAATCCACAACTATCATTCATGCTGTCTCTGCGGTTTCTTTGATGCGTTTGCTTTTATCGATAGCTTGCCTACGGATGAATAGCAACAGTGCTTTTTTACAAACTCGATGATGTCTAAAAATGTGCAAAATTAAACAAAGTACTTTTAATTTCATATGACTAGTCCATGCTCAACTAACAAAGTAAAAATATCATAAATCTCAAGTATTTTATAATTGCTCCTCATATGCTGAAACTGTAATCTTGTTCTGCATACATGTGAAGCTGAAAACCAAAATCTTGCACATTGTCCTTCCGTCTGTGAGATCACTTACGGTCTCTCTTCCTTGATCCATTTATTTTAGACTTATTTCCTTTCTCCTTCTGCTCCCTCTGGCACAATCTACCCCCAGCAAACAGGGGATTCAGGCCAGTGCTCCTCACAGCTCTCTCTGTTTTAATGCTTTTTCTCTTGGAACAGCCATTTAGAGATTGATCCAACATCCCCAAATGCAGCAACAATCTTTCCATTAGCTTCAGAAGGCCACAGGGGAGGCCTGTGGGCTTTAATGTCTCTTTTTTTTTTTTTTTTCTGGTCCAAACCTTTCACAGGATTTGCTCTCACTGTGTGGAAGTTGTGTTCAAAAGATACCATCATCTAGAGCAGTGTGGCAGGTTCTTACGGATGACATGATGTCTTCATTAGAGGTGTGAAGATAAGGCTCTGGAATCTGGCACTTCTGCTGCCAGCTTTCCAGAACCAACCAACCTACAGAATCTCCCCAAAAAGGTCAAAGGACTTCTCAAACAAATAAGTCTTCACCACACGCATGAAAGACAAATAATACCAACACACATAGCACATCATAGACATGAAAGTAAAGTGAGTATACTGCAATCAGCTGTCGGAGATAAGAGGTGCCTATGAGACCTTCAAATCATTAGGGAGTAGCCTTTGAAGTCTGCTCTTGGCTGCTACCAAAGCCTGCCTGGCTAGCTCATCTGGTTTAGGAACATCCCTCTTTCTCCTGCCGGCTGGATTTCAGAGGCTGTGTTTTGGCAGCAGCCAGGACCTCCACAGCACTCATGGTTGCATCAGACCTTAAGAAACACCTGAAACATTTAGAGGACTGCATACCTTAGATAAAAGGGGATGATGGGCCTAGGTCTGTCATTTATAGAGATGATTTTAAATTATTCCTCAATCTATACTTGATTTATTGGACAATCTAACTTGCTAACACTTTCCCTGTATTTTCTCTTCCTTGTGGCAGGGCCAAGCTGTGGGTCACATCCCAGGCTGCTTGTCCTGCTGTGCTTCGAAGCATGATGATGGGGGAGGAAGGAAAGACATGCAGGTGCAGTAATCATCGGATTCCCTATGTGTCAGACCTGGAGTACGATCACCTCATTAACAACCAGATGTCCTTTAAGGAGCAGATTATAGTGGTCTGTGTCTCATCTTCTTCACAAACAAACAAGGATCCTAGTGAAGAGAAGATAGAGCAGCTGTATGAAAGAAAGAACAAGAACAGAAGTATGCCTTGTGCTCAGGTGGGTTTTATCAGACAGCAGATAGTATTTCCAACACACGGTTGGGAACTTTAAAGAGTATTTTTTGAAAAATTTTCTGGATATCTGGTTGCTAAAATATCTGAAAAGTTGTCTCACCAGAAATATCTAACTGCCACCAACTCCAACTATGTGTTCTACCGGAAATTCAGTATTAAAAAAATACTTCCAAAGCAGAAACAAGGTTTAGAAATGCTAGAGTTCCCTGCAACAAAAGGGCATTTCAAAAACCCTGCGTCTGAAAACTAAATATTACTTGAATCCATATTTTTGAAGATGAACTAAATAATTATTCCCAACTTAGAGGAATTCCTCACATAATTCTTTTTTCTGGAACAGCTGAGGCAGTAACCCTTGATGCAGAGCAGGGACGTCAAACCTTGATTGCAAATCCCTAGAACTGAGTCTTGGGGGGACTTTATAGCTCTGTGGCACAGTTCCAGGCAACCCTGCGCCGTGTGTGTGGCTGCTGTGGTACTGCGGGCCTCAAGGGTTAGTAACCACGACAATCTTTTGCATCAGTTGAGCAGAAAGCTGTGATTTGATAGCAGTGTGACAAAATATCTTCTTTTGTTGAAATGTTTTAGCTTCCAGGAATCAGCGCTTTCTAATAAAACTGAATGAAAAAACCCTCCACACAGAAGCATGCTGCTAGAAAATGTCAAACCAGCTCATTTTCCTTACAGTATAAACTTACCGAGTAGTGATCTAATACAAGACTCTGTCGGCACATTCACATAGCCACTCACTAAGGACACACAGCACAAAGTATCTTTGTGTCATTCGGTATTTAGAAGGACTGGAAATATGAGTAAATTGAAGTTTGGAAGGGAAAAGAAGCAAAAAATAGGTAATATGATAAACACTTTAAAGCAAGGAATGGTTTTCGTTTCAATGTCCCCCAGATGTTGTCTGTTCTTATAAATACCTGAAAATTTGTCAATAAAGCTGACAGTGGAGGTGGTAGTAGGGACTCCACCGGCGTTTTTCTCATTTTGACACAGTGGGAACAACAGCAAACCTCGGTGACTGCTTGTCACTTGACATTAGTGGAGCTGCACTGAAATGACAATGTTAAGAGGATTTGAGTCTGCATAGATGCAGCTTCAGTACCAATTAAGACTTTTAAATGACTTCTTTCACCATGTCTTATTTATCCATTCCTTGAGAAACTGCTCACACAGCAACTATCAGATCTGATTTGCATTTGAAAAAGTTAGCATAGAGGGGGTCCAATTCTGGCCTTCATCAGGTCTTTGGGAAAACCATACATCTCAGCACCAGCAGGATTTTCAGTCCAAGGAGCAAAGGGTGAATCTGAATTAAATATCTACATTCTATATACAGAGAAGAGGAAGAAAGTAAAGGTGTTTTCTGACCTAAGTTTTCATATTCTTTCCTCCTGGAAGCCTGACCCAAACCCCTATTTGGGATATCAGTGGAAAAAAGGTGTGTGTATTGCCTCCCTGTCTCACAGTGTGGTCCTGTAGTTGGCCCCAGTCCGCTAATGGCAGGAGCACAAGACTTCTGGAAGCCAGGATTCCAGAAGATTATGACAAATCTTTAAGGAGCCTGCAAGGTGACTAGCTAACACTCCTGTTCTTGCAAACATGAAGTCTAGTTTTATAAATTAAAGGAGCTGTTTAAGAAGAGAGAAATACAGCCACAAAGAACTGAGAAACTTAGAAGACTCTGCCATCAAACTTAGTGTAAAGAACCACTGCTACCTCCTCTGAAAGATAATTTGGTTGAGTTCATTAGGATTTGTTTAGAAGAAATGTTACTAGATATAATTGCTCAGGAAAAATTTACCACCTATTTAATTATGTAATTGTACTTCCCTTGTTGCTTCAGGGTTTACTGGATTCCTTTCGCCTCCTCAAATATGATATCGCTTCTGCAGATGCATTTACTGATCACAAGGGTTCCTTACTGGCAAAGAGACATAATGTAGCTCCTGGGATGTTTCTGGTATGTTAAAACCATTACAGTCAATTATTGAACTTTTAGTGCTGTTACTGTGATCTGATTACAAATGTGTGACTTTGGGATTGCCACATGTCATGGGTATTTGGGCCATCAGGAGAGCAGAATGCTAGTCTTCCTGCTTCAGGGGTACTGACTCTTGTCCCAGCAGCCCCAGCTCTTCTTTGTCTATTAGCAGTTCAGGATTTGCAGTGCATCAGGTCATTCCCATTCCACCTGCAAGGGGAAGAAGCATATGCTACTTGCCACAGCACTGGGAAAGGAACATGATTTCTTCCATGGGACTTTGTAGGTTAGATCTGGCCATCTGTATGCACTTAACCCTATTTCTGCTTCAGCTGTGGCAAAAAGTCTTGAAGAATATCACAAAGCAGCAGGGTTCAGCCTTTAGAAAAAGAAAAAACCTTTTGATTTCCAACATTCTGAGAAGTCCTCTTTGCAAATCAGGAAAAAGTCTGAGAGGAAACACGCACTGAAGTTAGTTTTAAGCACCTGTATAGTTTTCATACGTGGTCTAGAAACATCAGAGTTTCTTGTAAGAGATGAATTCACAGGTGATTAGTTCTACTGAAGCTCTGCATGCAAAGTGTATGTTGCATGTTCTGAAATACATTATTCTTGTAACACTGTGAAGAGAGGATTCTCCAAGTCTTGTTCACTTCTGTTGACAAGCTGTTCACTTCCGTTGACAAGCTGTTCACCTCTGTTGCAAGCTGTTATTAGGCTAAGAAAATGCAATCTTGTTATGCATCGCACATCATTGCATTATAATTGGATTTTAATAAACCTCACATCTTCCCGTAAACACCTGCACAAACACTGTTTTGCTTGGTTATTGTAGTTACTTTCTCCCAGCAGGAGAAAGCGCCCACTAATTATTGCTTGGTTATTCTTTGTCTACCTCCTAGTAACGGTGAGGAACAAGCACGGCTTCCTGTGTGTGCTCTGTACATTTTTAGTAGTGGCCATGGCGTTAGAACAGAGCACCTTTTAAATATCGTCTCATCTGAACTACTGTAAAATGAAGGCTAATTCTGCCAGTTAGGAACGAGCTATTCCTGCAACAAGAAAAACTTCTCTACACAACACCCATCTGTGACCAACTCCTGTGACCACTGGGTGACACCAGCAGCCTACCCAACATTGCTTAGCTGTGCAGAGTACCACAGAATACACGTCTGAAAAATTCTTTGCACAGCTTCTTTATGCCCGGTAATATTAATAACATTTTCTTTCCTCTCTGGTGGCAAAGTGATAGAAATGAATAGGAAAAACAAAAGGCAGAAACCCCAAAACTTCTTCCAAACCTACTGCATGTAGTTTGCAAAGCTGAAGGCGATGAAGTAGGAAAATATTCTGTAAAACACACAATGAACTGGGGGCCTGTTGTAGAAAAGGGTGAGGATGACATGCTTTAGTATGAATGACCCGCAGTTGATGAAAATGATTGTTAACAGCTCTGAGGAACTCTGGTAACCAGTTACAGAGGTGCAGTTTGATTCTGTTCCACGTTACCTTTTTGCATTCCCACATGGAAATTCTTTATTATCTGTAAAAGAAAAATCAGGGCAACAAGCAACTTTTTGTGGCTGATAAACTGATGAATCCTTATAACAGCTCATAAAGTACTTTTGTTTTAAAAATAATTTGAAGATGTTCTACGGTATTTGTACAGTGTTTTGGTTTGGTTTGGGGTTGTTATTTACTTTACCTGTAATTCAGTGCTAGAAAGATTAGCCACCAGTACAAGCTCAGTTCCAGTCAGTACCTCAGTACAGCCAGGCAGATGTGAAAGGTGCAACCTAACTAGCCTGTCAACATGGTCTTAATTACTGTTTTTAAAAACTGAACTGATAAAGGCAAGGTGGGTAGTTCTTTTGCTTTAACAAGAACCTAACCATTGTTTAAAGAAGAATGGAGTTTGGGTTTAGGAGGAATGTGTAAACGGTCCTTTCTATCAATACACCTAATGTGTCTCAGCTGACAGTCAGTCCAAGCAAACAAGTCCCAAGGTATGAGCCTATTTCACCTGGTTACAACCCCTATGACCTTTCAAAGGATACAGTGAGCATCCTATACAGATGGGGCCTTCTTTGCTGTTTCCAGGGAGCTATTCAACCCATCCTCAAGCAATTCCCAGTCAGACTCATCCAGCTGTTACCGTGCTGAGCCAGAGCAGTTTAATCTACCAAGAGGAGCAGTAGCAATCTGGAACAGTTTCACAGGTCTGGCTTTGAAGGGCCAGACTTGACTAAAGCTGTACTGCAGGACACAAGCATTCGCTGTGGATTGGGGGGCACTATGGAAACCTGCCAGAGGTAGCAGCTCCAGCTCTCCTTGTGTCATCTGCGTGCAGTGGTGACTTGCAAAGGCCAGGAGATAGATAAGCTGTCACATGCAACTCTACCCCAAGTCACAAATTGGAAAGGGTCACAGCATTTTATACAGTCATTTCTAGAGCAGCTCAAAAGCAAAATGATAAATAATATTCAGAAGTTCTGGAACCTAGAACAGGCTATGGTTCTTTTTCTTTTCTGTTGGACAACAGCACAACCTCCGCTGAAGAACGGGGAGTGGCCTGATTGCAGCTTGGGAGTAATAATCATTAGGAATGAAATGACTACGTTTAGGGTAGAATGCAACTCTCATCTTCTTGTAGTTCTAAAAAATCAGCCACATCAGAGATGACAACATTCCAGGTCACACTTGATTGTGTGGAATGTTCAAAGCTGATCACAGAGTTCCAGAAGAATTGTGCAATGCTCAGTAATTGATAATCAATGGGTATATGAAATTCACTGTCAGTAAGTGCAGAGTAACTTCCACGGGGGAAAACAATCACTTATGCAGAGGCAAAGATGGACACAATAGCTCTTAGCACTGAGGTGAGAGATCTAGGACTCTTTGTTGACATACCCCTGAAAACTTCTGATCCGTGCTCTGCAACGGTCATAATGCAAGCAGAATGTTAGCTACAGGGTACATAAAACATTCTTGAGATTCTGGTACACAGCATGTGACTGTCTTCACCACGTCTCAAAAAAGGGTATCATGTGGAATGGCTGTTCGTGTAGGGAAGGACTAAATAGGGTAGCTTACAAAAGAGGCTAAGATGAGATACGAGAAAGCTTTATAAGGCAAAAATGGTGTGGCAAAGAAATAACTAATTATTCATTGTTTCTTCAAGAAGATGAATGATCGGGCATCAATGAGGAGATAAGCAGCAGATTTAAACCAAAAGGAAGTTCTTTTTCTCACAGCACATCATTACATTGTGGAAGTCTTTGCCACAGGATGTTGTGGAGGCCAAAAGCATACATGTGTTCAAAATGACATTAGATACGTTCCTGAAGGTTGGCAGATATCAAATATTATGGCCCAAACAAAGTTTTTGGTTGAGGAAATCCCTGAATTGTTAACTGCGTATGGCTGCTATGGGTCACAAAAAGTAGCATTTTCTTATAAATGTTCTCCCAGTCTCCCCCAGCTACCAGCCACTCACAGGGGCGGGATCCTGGACAGGTTAGGTGAGCCTTTGGTATAATCCTGCACAGCTGCTTTCATATCAGTATGTGCAAGGTCGTTGCTTTAATTTGGGTGAAACTTTAATAAAAGGATTAGGGAGGGTGGAAAATGCACAGAGTTCATGAGAAGAGGTTCCATGTCTCTGAAAACATCCTCAACTACACATATCAAACAATTCTGTAAATATTTTAACTTGTAAAGCTTCAGTAAAGCAGAATGACTGTTCCCAGGTAGGGAAGGTCTCTCTCAAACTCTGTAAAAGTAGGATTAAAAATTTACTTTATTTTACATGCTTTCTTCTTGAGGCAGATAACTAATTTCCTCGTGTCCTTGGGAATTTCCTCAGATGATCAGGAAAAAAACTTCAGAACGAAACACAGTTGCCCTCTGTGTCTAAAGACTCAAAAGGCTACCCTTAGTCCACTGCGAAGGACAGCCTCCATCCTTAATTTCCTACGAAAAGAACTCGTTCAGCTAAAGAAATACAAGTGAGTTTAAGGGAAGGAATTGGTGGCTTCAAAGAAAAAGAATTAAGTTTAAGTTTTAATGGATGTATTAGGCAAGAAGGAAATGTTGTATGCTATTAAACATTTGCTTTTAGACAGCTTTCTATACAGTCTTTTAGATGCCTCAAGGAAATCTTTTTAGAGAAGCATTACAATAATGCAGTTGCTCCCAGAGGCAGTTGCTTCTCTCTGTTTGTGGCATGTACTTCCTGCTATACGGACAATCCCTCTCTCTCTCCCTGACCCCCATCTAAAAATCTCCAGCCAGGACTTAATTTCTGTGCCTTCAAAATGTTAGGGAGTTGTGTGTTTGAGGGGCAGGAGGCAGAAGGGAACAAAGTTTGTATTTTTCTTTGCAAGAAGTGGCTTTTCAATAGCATTGTTTGTGCTGAGTTAAAAAAAACCCACCACCAAACATTCCTGCTGTTTGCTTTCCCACAGGATCTTCATTCTTCCTTTTTCCAAAGTAGATGCCTTTTCTGTGTAGTTTACAAATTTATAATCATACTTTATTTGTTATGAACTTACGAGGATAACAAACATCTGAACCTAACAATAACCAAGCACGTGTGCTTACATACATACACGCACTGCTGCTCCAGCCTAAGAACGAACTTAAGCCAATATACTGGCTTTCATCCAGCAGTGCTGTACTACAATGGCACGATGGTTAAATATCGCGAGAGCTAGCTGAGGGAAACCGGCCCCAAGCGGTTACGTTTCTAGATTTACAATTACCTCTGGACGTGACTACCTGAGCCCTAGCAGCACAATTCTTACAAGGCTGCACTTTCCAATTTCTGGAGCATGTCAGACTGACACCGTGATGCAATGTGGAGGAGAAGGCAACTTGAGCTCAGAACCAGATCCGTGGGTCTGGAAATGTGTTCCTGCACTTGAAGAATTCACCGTGAGCTGTGAAAGTCACTTATATTCACTTGGCTTTCACTGGCAGTGTGGCTGTGTAGCCACAGGTGGAAGGCAGCGGCTTTAGATTCGATCCATTAGTCCAGGTCCTCTGTTTATCCCAAACAATGAAGGCAACTTGGTCTCTCCAGCAAGCAGCAGTGTGCCCGGTTTGTGCCACCGGCAACCTTCTGCGAAGTGTGAGACGCAGACAGAAGTCCCCAGATGTGCAAGGAAGCTAGAAGAGGAGAAATAAAAAGGAAACAAAGCAGGAGGTAACACCTGCTGCATTTTCACTAGTGGTGAAATTCATACACACTATAAACAGACATCTGCAGAGAAATCAGCCGTCCAAGCACAGATGCAAGGCCTAGGGTGATGAGCAGCACACTCCATGTTTTTTCCTCCAGGATGTGAATACACACAGAACTTCCAGAAAAGGCCACGTGAAACCACAGCCTGACCTTAACCTACCCCAAAGTTCCCCATCCCCAGCCAGTTCCAGCATGCAGGTTTGAGGTGGGAAATGTAAGAAAGATTTCATGAAATCCACAGGGGACTTCTTTATTGCTGTTCCCAGGCTACTGCAGGTTGAAAGTGCTGAGACAGCTCGGTGATAAGGGGCAGTACGCACTTATAGCTCGTTGGGCAAGTCAAGCTAAACTACCAGAATGAGAAACTTCACAGATGAGGTTTTCATTATTTGTCTCCCTTGAAAAGCAGGGCACTGCCCTGAAAAAGGTGAGGGAAAATCACACCAATCCATTTGATTCCAGCTGATCTTAGGATCCAAAACTCTTTAAAGGAAGGCAGGGTGCTGTAATTGCATTTGCCTCGCTGCAGACTAAAGCCGTGCCAGCTTCTTAAGTGCACTCATTATGACACAGGCTGAACACTTCGAGCTGATGCTGCAGCTTGTCAAGAGCACGGAAGGAATTTGTGCTGTATCAGGCTATTCAGCGAGTCTGGACTTCTCTGGATTCAAGAGCTGAATGGGAATCTTCTGGGAACATAATTCAAAACTGTTTCTGCCATTTTCTGCTGCAGATAATCAAGATGACAATGTTTTTAGTCATTTTTCTCCAGGAAAATAATGCTTATGAAATGAGCCCAGGATGTGGAATACTTTATTTATCCACAGAACCTGACAATACACACAGCAACTGTTCGAACAGTTTTCCGTTTCACAAAAGTTATTCTGGAAAGGCCACAGTCAGGAATTTACTGGGTAATCGGCCTCTATACTTCTACTCTTGAATTCTTCAAGAATGCTGGCGTGCTCATTGTGCGGTGACGAGGTACTTGTTTGCTTACTAACAATTAAATTCTTCATCATCTCATTCCAAATTATTCAGCCAAGCAGCCATCAAACAATAATAAATTTCTGTTACTGTCATCCTACCGAACAGGCAACTTTTGTTTTCAGTTAGTCCTTTAGTCAGGCAGACCTTCTGCAGTGACAGCCCTTCACAGCCTAGGCACAGCCTCAAGCGGGCATCCAGCCTCGCCATTCTCACCAGTACAAAATCAACTACGTCAGTGCTGTGCCTGACCCCAGAGATGGTCCAGTCCTTTACAGACCTTGGGACAGCTACCTGAATCGGTCTTCTAGAGCCTTTCAGAGCCCCTGAAGAAAAACAGGCACTTAGATGGTGCAATTCATCTCCTTACAAGGTATAATGGGAGTGGGGCAAATGAATCCCACGCTGGAAATGCCCGCCTCCCTGCTGTGGGATCCAGCCATAGGTTAGTTGGATTCCACTCTTGCTACTTAACCTGTTGATAAAGACTCGGTGACAGAGAAGCCGTAATAACCTCACAGGAGTACATCTGAATGCTTTATAGTCATATGGCTTGACGGCTTTTCCTATTGAATTTTTCTTCCTGCAATTAGTCCATTATTTCTTGCTCTGTTTATCATAGACATGGAAAACAGACCTTTCTCTTTCTTTCTGCAGCAGGTCACTTATTTCCCTCCTGTCTCCTATAACTACACTCCCACACGCAGTCTTCACGGCTGTATACTAAAGGAGCCCAGTTAATGCAATCTTTCTTTATAGGTCCTATTTTCTGGAGCTCCCCTTGCTTTCCTGCAGATTCTTGCTTGTTCATACACATTTGGCCACTCCGACACAGCTGAGCTTACATGTTATACTTGGTGTTTCACAGGTTAGATTCCTACTGGCACACCCTGCAAGGGTTCAGAGTTGTATGTCACCATCACCACAGGTGATCTGTAACATGAAGAGGACAGTCCAGCACCTTGTTTGTACATTACCAGGCCAAGAAGGGTGATACTACAAAACCCCTACAGATAACAGAGCTTTCATTAAATGTGTTTCAACTCTGATGATTCAATTTAAATAAACTTTAGCATAATCAAGTCTTTTTTAGTTGAACATCTGAACGTACGCGCACACATACACATGAATTTGATGTGAATTTGTCAAGTTGCTTCTGTAAGGGGCAGTTTGAATCAACAGAATTGTTTCTATAGTACAAACATGTGAAGTTTGCTAATCTACTTGAAATATTCCTAGACAGAAGGAAGAAGGAAATTAACCTCGAGAATGACCGTCTCGGTCAAAAAAGCCAGGCAAAGAGAACTTGTGATGACTAGGAGACAGCCCATTTTATTCCTCCAGTCAGCTGGAAAGACGCAGAAGGGCACATAAGGGGAAAAGTATGGGCTGCACTCCCAAAGCCCCTGCTGTGGATTGCTTAATGTCTTGTGTTTAATATCTAAAAGTTCACCTTCTCCAAAAGGTTAAAAGGAATCAGGACGGTGATATATATGCTTATAAAACCAACCTACTGTTGCCAATAAAACCCCCACTTCTTTTATTTTGACTTTTTAAAAAATGTTCTGACATATTATTGCTCTGAAGTTCAGAATTTCATTAGTATTAAAGTTCATCTTTGACCCTTCACCTTTTTATGTGGAAGAATTAGTCAGGGAGAAAAAAACTTTCCTCTTTGCCCTGGCTTGCTTATTCTGACTCCCTCAAGAATTTCAGTCTGAGGACATTTGCCAGAACTACGCTTAGCTCTGAGAGGAGAATGAACGTCCCCGCACTCCATAATGCCACCATCCAAACTTATCTCTTGGCTTTCACTAAAGGCTTGGGGTTTAAAACGCTCTGCATTAAATTTACCCCAGTAGGGGTAAGCCTTGCTATGCCAGTTTATACCTACAGAGAAAAGTTGACCTTCAGAGCTGCTTGCTAATGAACCTTCTTATTCTACGAATTCCTGGTGTTTTGGGAGTGAGCCAAGCAGAAAGACACCCCCCTGTGAAGATTAAATTCTTACTCATGCCATAAGATACCAGCCTGTGAAAGTCACATGCTACAGGAGGCCATAATGAGGGTGACAGGAATTTGAAAAACACTGGAAAACTTTGACTGGTAACATTTACGTATTATGCAAGCAAAGCAAAGCTTCAAGCATACTTGAATTTTATGCTTGAAGGCACAAACTGATTGCTCACGGTGGAAGGAATAATGAAATTTCTCCATGTCATAACATCACAGAATCAACCAGGTAAATCGTTACGGAAAGGGCTACATTCCTCTGACAGTGACTGTGATTGCCAGCGGCAGCCTTCTCATTTGTATTCACTTCGGAAAGATTCAACGCATTGGGTATCCACGCACCAGATCATCTTTGGAATAGATTCATCTGCCCCCCCGTCCGCGAGGGGACAACACGCGAGGGCTTGCAGCAGCCAGAGGAAGCTAATTCAGATTATCTGTAGGGGAAACCCAAAGGCCAGGACAGACCAAGGAGTGGTGACCAAATTCCTGGCAGATGGAGTAAGGCAGAAAGCTGGGCTGGAGGTGGCTGGATGTTTCTTCTCTTGTTCCCTGTGCTCCCACTGTAGGCAAGGAAAGAACAGGCGGAATTGAGGGAGAATGGTAACAGAGATACGGAGGAGAAGTATGAGATGCTGGACGTCAGACTGGAAGGATCTGTGTAACGAGAACTACAATAGGGAAGGGGAGGTAAGACCAGTTACGGGAAACAAGATGAGGCACTGATTATGAAGAGTGAGAAGCAGGGGAAAGAAACAGAGGTAAAGTAGGGAGAAGCTGAAAAGAGACTAGGAAAACCAAGAGAGAGTCAGGAAAGTCAGAACAAATGAATACAAAGAGTTTGTCTCAAGGGCAAAGCACACACAGACATGAAGGAGTAGGTATCGCCAGGGAATCAGTAGCTGAGCCCAAATGTTACTGTCGTTTCCACCCTCGAACTGTGCTCCGAGGAGAGCTGACAGGACTCCCTTTGTTATGATGCTGACACTGCTCACAACATCGGCTTTAAGGAAGGGAGCGGAGAAATGAGGAGCTGTGTCACACTGTGCCATGTTAAGCTGGTCATCGCTTCCAAATCTGCACTCTGCGAGGCTCCTCTCACGCTCGGGTAAATTGGGCTCTTCACAGTAATGAGACAAGACTGAAAGAAAAACGTCTCAGACTTGAGTAAAACAGAGCCATCGTAATAACTTTTGCCTATAAAAGTGCAAAATGCAGGATAGAAAATGGTTGGGTTTCCCCTCAATTACTCACAAGCAAAAGCAGTGTTCTGCGTCGTGTTCGTTACTGGTTAGATTACAGGTGAATACATGCTGGTGTGAGCTTAAGACGACTGGTCCTCTGGATTTCCTTCTATGCATACGCCCACTGTTACTTGAATATGCATTACCCTGAAGTATTCACAGTCTTGACTTGTCCTGCATGCTGAGAGCTTCCATCAAATACGCCAGATGTTTCCAATTGTGTAACACAGGGAACATCCCACAACACAAGCAGCTTCGGATAGTACATCAGCTTAAGTGATTCTTATAGTTTCAAATCCAATGAAGGCAATTTTCACTTAAACAAAGGCTCCTTTACAGTGCTGTAACAATGACACAGGCCTTCATGCCAGTGAGAATGTGGCCCAGCTGCGTCACTGTTTCTTTGCTGACCAGGAACAGGCTGATGCTCTCACCTTCATTCTTTTTATAGCTAATATTCCAATGAGCTTTTCTTCAAGCCCTGATTCACAGATCATAAGTTACATCTGTGTGGAACAGTCTCTGCAACATGCTGAAAACGTATTTATCTTTTCTTGAATAACTTGCTCTGGTAATGTTGAGTCTGGCGACATGAAAACCGAAACGCCCAACCAACAAACAGATCCAAGCCCCACAGAAATACTCTAAAAATCCAGCAGACCACCTCCGTTCAGCTGAGATCTTACCTCAAAATGCATCATTAATCTGCCTTGTTTCAGAATTCTAAGTTCTAGCACAAACCAGACTTTGACTTTTAACTCACCTGTTTTGTTGAGAGGTCACGGTAGGGTAACAATCCAGAACTGCCAGCTTTGGGAAACATGCAAACGACTGAGACAGCATGAAATATACTTCAGAATCAAAAGCAAGTTTGAAACTGTGGAAATAGAGTTGGAAAATGTTTCTGGATCTTTCTGAACAGCTCTGAATTAGCCTCAGTCTCCTGGTTTACTTCTCCAGGGAGGAAAAATTGCTAACGTTTCAGATTTTGCTGACGTTGGACATCAGGCCTGGTTAATTCCTGTAGGTTTACAATCGCTTGTCAAACGACCTTGGTCACTTTTCTTCTCCAAAAAACCATTTCCAATGAGATACAGTATTTAACAGGAAAGTTTGTTGCTATTTATGAAAGTTTAGAAGTAGGATACGCTACTTATACTCCTCCTTAGTAAAAACCAAAACAATGACAGAAAAATATTTAGCTGTCATATGCAAAAGAAAACAAACAAACAAACTGATGGTTTTTTCCTAAGCCTACGGTGTTTGCCTGTGTCTTCCAGTACGTCACGTTATGCCATACCTGAACTGTTACCTGGATGGACGGTGATGGGTTTTGGTAGTCTCTGAGGCAGCATGCAAAATGTTGTTTTATACACACCAGTACACTGTGTTCTGAAACCTTGGAGGGACTAGAAAAATATGAATTTTGGGTTTTAATTTCTTAAATGAAACAACATGTGTCATGTAACCAAGTCATGAAAGGTGAAAGCTGTAAGCCATAAAAAGTTCTAAGTCAGGCTACCTGACAACCTTTGTTTCTCAACCTATCATCTTCACTTAGAACAAGGGGCTGCTCCTGCCAATTCTGCATGTTTTGTTCTCTTCTCTGGCAGATGTACATTCAAGGAAAGCTGCTCTTTGCCAACTCTATTTTCAACGGGTACAGCAAGTCAACTAAAGACCTTCAAAAACAAGTAGCTAAGGCAAGGAGTGATTATCTCATGGGCTACTGTCTTCCAAGTGACTTCAAGTTCAGGTATTTTACTTTCCATCATCACGGTTTCTAATCCCTTCATTCCGAGACCTCTGGCTTCTTCGTTAAATACAAAGCACTGTGGCTCAGAGCAACCACTGCAGCAGTCTCGGTAGCAAAGGATTTGCACCTTTATAATGTGTTTGCAAGTTCTCCGTCTCGTATATTCCTTCCTGTCCCAGTCAGCGGTTAGGACTGTCTAACCCTTACTGTTTTGAGCCAATCCTGCCAGCTACCAGCAACGAGGAAATAAGAAAACAGAGGTGAAGGTCCTGGGCACATCCCCCATCTCCTTTGTGCATGTCTGACTAAGACATACTTGGTTTATGGGCTGTTGTATTTACCTTGTGGCACTATCCATAAAACTCTAATTGCAATTAAAGGGCCCCTTGCTTTAGTCAGGTGTCTTCCGGCAACTAGCTTCTTCATTTAATTAACAGTTGCAGGGGAACTTCAGAAGCATAACCTGGAGAAACAGCGGCAGAGGGTCACCCACTTCACAGCTGCGTACCGAGAGTACAGCTCATGGAGGCGGCAGGCCCAGCAGCTAGAGTGAATGCTGCAGCACTCAGCTCCCTTGTGGAAGTTTCTAGAGCAGAAACAACACTCTTGCAGAGTGTGATGATGATCATCTACTAAACTACTGTTAGCAGCAGAGAAGCAGCTGACAGCAGTGACAGCAAAGAAGAACACAGGGTATAGCCCACAATGAAGTGTGCAGTCTTTTGCTGAGCCGCTCTTGCTTTGACAGGTGACGGAAAGTCTGTTCCGTTCTTGGGTTTCTTTCTTAGCTTAACAAAACAACGTATGTCGTTTATATTGACCAACAGCAGAAAACAACACACATAGGTGTAGTCCATTCTTCTCTGATGGAAAGCTTGGTCACTTCATGTGTACACAGAACAATTACCGGAGTAGTAGAAAAGTCAGGGATTAAATATGACACGTAATTAGCAGCATTTTCAAACACATTAATTACTGGCCTTACTGTGCTTTCCCTCCACGTCAGTGGCAAGCCTTCTTGATTGCAGTCAGGACAGGAACTTTACGCTGGGTGTTTTTGCACAGGCTTCTCTGAGCCACTGGAAAGGCTGCACTGGCCTGTGGAATCCCTGTGCTGGTTCTTCTCTACACCAGAATTCCCCTTCGTATTTCCCACCGCAGGTTTCCTGGGAGATGGCATTTTCTTGTTCGTATAGCAGCTGTTTTGCTAATGCAAGTAAGCAAACAGGTCCTACCCTGTCTTCCTCCTCTTCGTCTAGCTGGAAGATGAGTGAAGCACGGAGACAGCATGGAGAACAGACTGACTTAAGTTGAAGGCCACACTTCTAGAATAAATGTGTCTTTAGATTCCTCTTCCAAATCTCTCCTCAAAACTTGCTTCCCTCAGGAAGACCACAGGGTTCTTAGCATGTCAGCAGGAACAAGCACCCGTAAGACTTACGGACTTCATCTCTCAGCACATTATGTGTGTCTTGCCCATTTGTTTCTACCACGGGTATCCCACTCCGGGTTTCTTCTTCACTGTCTTACAGAAGTGTGGACTGTGCTGCAAAATAACCCTGGGGAAGCTTAATACAGTAAAACTGATTACATGGTGGGGTCAGCGGGACAATATAATGGAAACCTGAACGAGTGGCTTTTTAGGACTGGCCTGGCTCTGGCTCCGTCCCAGAGTTACCAAGTTACCTGATATGGTTCAAGTATTTCCGATACGAAGCAGCACAGCAGAAGGGTGAGAAGAACAGGTTTTAATGAGAGAAAGGAGAAATACAGCAATACAGCTGATACAAAAAAGTACACAATATAACACAGGTGTCTAATAAATTAGCAGAGAACTTGAGAAACAGGAAGAAAGTTTCAGATGGTTGAAGAAAGAGGCTTGCTCAAAAAGATACAATCTTAAGTCTTCATAGATATATATATACATTCTTGGCAGTATAGGAAACGTACAGTTCTTACATAGAAAATATTGACTGTCTCAAGTGATAGTATCAATTCCTGAAGAATATTTGCATATGGTACATTATGAAGAATACACACAGGCAGTTTAGTATTCAAAAAATCTCCAAGTAAAGGAAAACACTACGGACCCCTCTTGGTAGACCAGCTTCTCCTTCTAACAGCAGCAATTGGACCTGTTCAGTATTCCATATGAAACCAAACCAACCTGGAAATAGCAAAGAATAAGCAAGACCTCTTGTACTGCACCACAAACTATGCCCCGATCTGGCAGCGAGATTCAATACATAAGAATACTTGGGCCTCACCAAGCTTCCCCTCATCGTTCAAGACGAAATTATTTCCCTTCTTCCCCAGTTCAAGCTTTCCTTCCTGGGGATATGAATTAGGTGAGTCATTCCTAAGTGAGAAGAGAGGTCAACAGCTGTTAACCTTAAAACCAATAGAGGGAAAGTTGACAGGAAGAGGTGTGCATCAGCCACGGCTCCTCACAGCAGCAGAGCACAGCCTTTGTCTGACAATGAAGTCTACGCGTTATGAGGGAGCCACAGAGCTTCAGCTAAAACAGTCTGTACTGTTGCCGCGATTTTGGCACTTGTGCAGCATACAGAGGAACTCTGTTTCTTAGGAGTCGTACAGCTCGGCAAGTAGAAGCCATCTCCTGCAGAGCGCCTAAGCCCAGTTCCGAGGTTAAAGATCTACCTGCTCCCAGTCTCCTCAACTGGCCCATTATTCTCTTCCTAAAGCCTCACCTACCCAGCCATTTATGCGATGCCAAAAGGGATTTTGGTGATAGTTGCCACATGGTTGCAGAGCATCCAGACCTCTGAAAGATGGTGGGAAACTGCAACTGGAAGCACACAACCCACAGAAAAACCTTCTTTCTTCAGTCATCACTTATTTTGACAAAGTAGCCGGTGTTCATTACTAAAGTGCTTGTACTAAGGAGCCAGCAAAACCTCCTGCAGAAACTAACTATTGCCAGGATTGCTTGAAATTAATTTCATCTTCAGGATGAAAGAGGAATTATAAATAAACCTCTCTGTATAAAAGATCACGCAAAGCGCTGATACAGCATTTATGCATCTGTGTAAAAGCATTCCCTATTCCATTCAATTATTACTAACTGAAGGATGGATAAGCTATATCCACACCACTGAGGCAGCTGTCAGGGATACAGGATAAGGAGAAAAAGCGATACATGCAGTCGTGAGGCAGAATTTCACTACAGATGCTGAAGAAATAGTAGCAACCTAAGAGACTTACAAAGTGATTAGCATTACAATTGAGAAAACCACTTCTGAAACTGAGGAAACCCAGCCAGAAATTTAAAAAAAATGGCTTAAAAGTAATCCTGGTGATGCACATCACCGAAGATGAACAGAAGACTTTCGGTCCTGATTCATACCCATGGGAGAAAGGAAGGAGGTAAAGTAGGAAAGTAAGAAAAAGAGAAACAAAAGGGTTTAGGCAAGAAACCCCAGCACAAAGAAAGGGCAGAACCCGGGAATGCTGTCCTGCTACTGCCTACATCCAGCCCAGAACTTCAGTTCCTGGAGCCTTGGCACAGCCAGCACCAGGCTTCAGACCTGCTTGAAGACGTGCTGACCTAAACGGCTCCAGGCCGATCTGATGGACCGAGCTTCCAGCAGTGTCAGCAGCGGCAGGGCAGGCACAGAAAAAGGGTCCCCCCAAGGGGGGCCAAACCACACGGGGTTTCAGTGCAGCCTCGGGAGAGACTGGCATCATACAGAGCTTAAAGGCAGATTCACATGCAGCTTGACACACCAGCGCAGCAGGACTGCGTGTTTTCCTGGAAACCAAACGTAGATTCGCTAAAGGGTGTTTAAAGAGCTGCTGAAGACTACCAGTCTGGTGAACATTTCCTGTCTCCCCACTGCAGAGCAACTGTGGATCCTTCCCAGTGTCTGCAAACTTCAGAGGGTATCACGTGTGATTTCCTTCTGTAGCCCTGCCAGAAGTCTCTTGCTGCAGTTTGTTTTTTAAGCATTTCCTCTTATATTTTAGCTCTCGTTTATTAACCAATTAAACGGCAGCTTATTGCGGTTCTTTCCTTTCCCTGTGGTTTCCCTGGCAATCTATGCTGCCCTTAGGGCCTCTTTTGGGAAACGCTAGGACTTAGCAGGCAGGAAGTGTTGAGGAACACGTATTTGTTTCCGTGTTTAAGACAGGGCAGATGGGCATACAGGCGCTCGCAGCAGCTCAGGTGCCAAGCCTTGATAAGAGAAACAAGGTTAAACAGCTTTTCTAATTACGGGTGTAAAATCAGCGTGCATTTTAACTATCTCCACACAGCCTGCTTGGCAGAACAGAATTCAGTTCTGTTGCCGTTAGATAGCAAGAATCAAGCTTTTGTTTACCTTCTGAGTAACTGGAAGGTTTGCTGTAAGAAAAATACACCGTCTTTGCTAGACAAGCTTTTCAGTGTGATCCCTGGCAATACACTGGTGCAGGAGGAAGCGTGTGTGTGTACACATACAGACACAAACCCCTCAAATTAAGAAACTCCATTAATGCTGCTCCATAAAAATTCAGAACGGTTCAGTTCAAGGGAGATTTAGTGGTGACTGTGTTTTGAAAACACATGCTCTTTGACAGTGGGAAATTTAAGCCCAACTGCTAGATCCCAGAGCTTCCAGAGCTCAAGGCTAGGCAGCTGTGGAGCCAAAGCACATTGGCGTTGCAGCTGGAGAGCGTGTTTTCAGCCCCTACTGCCGGAAGAAGCAAGCTTATCTAGGGGAACGCAGACACAGCCATAACTGTGCCACCCTCCTGCTGGAAAGAACAAGCAGAGAAAGAATAAAGTGATGAGGAACGTGTGTTCAAGGATCAGCCTTGCTAAGCAGACATCACCACCTTACGATCACTAAGGGGGGAGGTTTCTGGCACTGAATATTCTCAAGTCCAGGAAGGAATAGGAGGGTGAGGCTGAAATGGAGGGCAGAGCTCCCTGGAAGGAAAGTCAGGACAGACGAGTTACCAGCCCTAAGAACCCTTTTCTTTGTGAGTTTTTGACTGGAGTGCACAGCACCTCTGTGCGGGTTCCCTCTAACTGGCCGTTCCACAAAGTTTAGACAACAGGCCCAGAAACGAAGGGAAAAAGTGGCCACACTCCTAAAGAGCTGGCAGCAGAACGCAGGGGAAGAGCTGAAGCCTGCCGAGAGGGAAGAGACCACTGAGGGAAAGAACAGACATAGTGAAAACTGGAGCTCTGAAAGACAACTCTGCAGAGCCGTCGAGCCTAGCCCAGCACCCCCACAATCAACCCTGCCCACAAGTGGTCAAACCAGAAGAGCTTCACCAGCCCTTGTGTGACCAGGCCCCCTGTTTTGCAGCGTGGCCACTCCTGTTTAAGCTTCTATTGGGAAGGTATTACCTGGTGCATTATAGGATAGAAACCTAGGTGAGAAACAAATGAAACCAACCCCTCCACAGCTGGTTTGCATTGTCCACGAAGAGGAAAGCTGAGAAGGCAAAAAGTTTATGAGTGGGATTGCACATGGCACGGACGCTGCAACAGAGCAAGGCAGATACAATAAATCCCAAATCCTCTGAGGCATCCTGGTCTAACATAGGTTACACTCAGCACTGTTCCACCATCTCTACAAGCTCTGCAGACCTCGAGCGCGCAGGTGCACGCAGCCCGTCTGTAAGCACTCCTGTTGGAACGTTATGAACTTCGAGTACAATGTCACACTGAGCAGTGCAGGAACTTGTTTAAATTTGACCAGCTGTGGCTTTGGATGAAAGGTCTGGAGGACAACTCATTGAATTCTGGCTTTTATCCCACAATACATTGAAGGCCTTTTATTATGATTTATCATTGATTTAGAAACACAGATATCAAACATTATAAACAGCCCTCATTTATGGGGCTTCTATTGAGATCAAATGCTTGACTCTCTGTTAGTAATGATTACTGAAGATACTAAGCACTGACTTGTCTCTTTTTGTTTATTTAGGAACGGACCCTTTTTTAAGAGCACGACGTAACGGAAACCATTGGTCACTCTCTATTTGGAAATTTGAGATTATTTTCAGTTCTCCTCCAAGAAGCTGGAGAAGGTCAGGAAGCAGTCTTTAAATATTAAGATCTGAGCACAAATCAAGCCAAAAAAAGACTCTTATTTTGGGACCTTGTACTAGAATTGCAGTTATTTTGAAACCACAACTGGTGTTTCTCAGTAAGTTAGAATTACTCATAAAAGCCAATATCCACCAACAGGGTGGTATAAATCTGGGCTGCCGTACGTTATTATTTCCGGTTTGACTGCAGTACTCCCCGTTATGGTGTCTGCCTTCTCTTTCGGTTCTCAAGTCAGCCGTGAAAGCCTGCACACTCCTCTAGATCTAATCATTCCAATGCTGAAGGTACAGAAGAATCCAGCTGTGTTACACACACACACACACACAAAAAGCATTGCTGTATTATTTTAAAATCTGAAACTCTTCAGAGTGGTGGTAAAGGGAGAGGACCGTGGGTGTCACGGGGACCAGAAAGGTGACAGCAGTAAGCAGAAAAGAGAAGAGGACATGCATGGTAATTTTGGTTTAACTGGCAGGATAACAGCTCAGAGACTCTGTGGAGGTAGACACAACAGGTCTTGGGCAGCCTAGGCCTGAAGAACAAAAAGAATGGAGGAGTCAAAATGAGTGAGGAAAAGAATGAGTGGGATCATCCTGAATCAACAGAAAATACGGAGAGACAAAGGAAGCAACACGTGGAGTTGAGTTTATCCCACTTCAGTGCAGACACTAACGATGCCAACTCACAGCACGTAAACATTAATTCAAACTGCTAAATTTGAGCTGTGGTGTTCTTCCTCATCGCCCAGGCATGTATTCCCTCCTGCTCTCCTGAGATGCCACTAGTGCTTTTTCAACCACACGATGACTTGGCTGCGGGAGCCAGCTGCAAGTTAAAGCAGTGGTGCGTTTTCAGCCAGATCCACGTCCTAAATCACCGAGCGGTTACAGCAGCCAGCCTAAGGGAGGGGCTGAGATCGCACGGCCGCCGCAGGGCCGTGGCAGCCTGGACCTGGGTTGGTGTGAGCTGCTACAGAACTGCATCCCCCCAAGCAGACTGTCTGAGGCCTTTCAGATCGAAAGCTGAGAAGGTATACAGGTCGAGAATATGCTGATCATGTGCAAGTACTCAAGTTTTAGTCCTATTCAACCTTTTTAAAATAAGCCACTTTGCAACGGAGAAACAAATGCTTTTTCCTCATCTACTAAATTGTCGTCACTTCTTCAGAACCCTGTGTTCAATTCAGAAAGTGGAAAATGGGGCTAACGGAGCATTCCAGTTGTTGGGTCAAGTTTTATTGTGACCAACCTGCCAATAACTTAAGAGATGGCAGTGTGAAAGGTGAGGCAGCGTATCGAGAACATGCTGACCAAACACCACGGTGGTATCCATCTACAAAGCAAAGTTCACGGTAGGTAGATTTTACCCCTACCTATGACCATGTCTTATTATCACAGTTACAGTACCGTTACCACTTCTCTGCTTACTGCACAAATTTCCAAGTCAAATAAATCACAGTGTATTTTTTGGCATTTAAAATTCAAGGTGGTAAAATAAAAACATACATGGGAGAGATTAAATATCACGAGAATATGGATAAAGCACGCTTCCAAGCATTTTAAAAATTAGCCACCGAAGCCTTCACTTTGATCTCCGAGATCCATATATCCATGTTCCTGTGCGACAGTGTATTTTGTGATACATGTTTATTCATCAAAGATGAGAACAGCTCAGAAAAAATCAAGCTGAAATTCAAGCCAGCCTTGTTTGGCATCTTTAGTTTGTGTTAGACCAGGTGGCAGCTGCTGGAGGATCATTTTGATTTAACAACTTTTTGTTTTGTTAGCAAAGGAAAACATTGTTCAGCCAAATCCTGCTGACAGTGAGTAAATATTTCTCCTCCATTAGACCAAATATTTTCATTTGTCACCCTAATAGCTAGGGGTAAAAGATCTGAAAAGATTTCTTTTTCCTCTATGGACTCAAATGTATTTGAACGGCTCAGGGTTTCATGGGAGGTGACAATTACTCCATACTCAGCACTGCTGAGGTTACGGCTGCAGTACTGCACCACGCTTTGGTCACTCTGCTTCAGAAACTGGACAGATTTCTAAGGAAAGCAACCAACAGGTGGAAAACATGACCTCTGCGGAAGAACTGAGAGAAGTGCTCAGCTTAAAAAGGAAAAGCAAGCCACATTATTGACAAATCTTCTCGTTTGTAACAGACTGTAAGAAGATGAGCGCACACTGCCATTGGGATGGGTAATAATTGACCAAACATGGGGCTGAACAAATGCATGGAAGGGAATTCCATCAGGACCTGTTGACTGCCACCACCGCTGGCTCAAGAAGCCCCTGAGCCACACGCTGTTGGGGAGTAGCCTTGGGAAACATCACTACCCCATCTCCCTTTTCTCATACTCTTCCCTCCGCATCTGCTCTTAGTCCCTGTCACAGACGAGGTCCCAGAGTAGCCTGACCCTTTACACTGACCGAGTGCCTTTCTCACGCTCTGCCCGCTTTGTCAGATGAGACAGTACAAAAACCTGTTCATTGTAAAAGTAATTAGCCCTGGGAAGAAGCCAGTGGCAGAGCACCAGCAGCCCTTCACTAAGTACTTTACAGAAAAAGGGCAGTTTAGTGTACTTGACCCCTTGTTTCTGTTCAAAAAAATAAATAAAAGAATTAAAGGGATAGGCTGTGAGATGACAAAGTTCCGTGTGGGCCAACAACTTTACACAGTCCACCATTCAGATGGCTGTTTACTACCAAGGAAATTGGTAAGACAGTTGCAAATTCTGCACTTCAGAGACATAAAACTTCTAACACTGTGAACAAACGGTCGGGTCACACAGAGATAGATGTGCTCAGCACAAAGGCTGAAACCTCAGGAAAACTGGCCACTCTGCCAGATTCCACCTTGTATTTAGAACGCCAAGTGCAAGACTCAGGGATGTCTCATAATCCCGTCTCACTACTGCAACCGACAGCAGAGGCTTCACATGGGCGAACCTCGCTTACAGCTGACGCAGGCATGTTTGACTCCATTTGACAGGTGCTCGACTACCTGTAATTCTCCAAATTTGCTTCCGTTACACCACTGTTTCATTTCTGCCGTGAAGAGGTACACTTCAAAAAAGGGACAAGTAATCTTCTTATCACAGAGCTTTGCCTAGATCTTCCGCTGTGAAGTTCAGTGACATTAGAGATGTAGTGCTAGATCGCACTTTGGCTTTGGAGTGCCTCCCACGTAGGACAGGAGGAGAAGAAATTCTTTAACCCTCTATAATTACTTGCTTCTTTACAACTTCCTGGAGCTGCTAACTGGAAACGGAATAGGGAAAAAGCATTTGTTCTTAGCTCTGCTCTTTGCAAAGAATTTTGGCTGCTGATATCCTTTGGCATAACTCATTATTTAGTATGGATTTCCTGACGAACGTGTTTCAAAAAGTTACAAAGCTCTCAGAAGTAAATGTTGTTTTCACAAAAATCCCTCTCTAGGGTAACGAGCCAAAGAACACAGGACAGCACTTAGACTTCGACACGCTCGATATATTAAGACAACTCTTTAGTGCCAATGCACACTTCAGTGTGTTCGTATGTAGTATTTTAAATGCAACAATAAGTTAGAATTGCCAAAAAATCCGTCAGGGTCTTGAAGGAATCTACAGCATGTACGCGGAATCCTCTCCAATGACGTAATGATGAGGAAATCTGGGTTATAACAGACTATTTGTACGTGGATGGAACCTGGTTATCAAATCAAGGGAAGGCATGCTTTGTGTGCTGCACTCTGTTAGCTGTATTCTTCTGCAGGGAGAATATGAAATAAATCCAAATAAATGACCTGATGGCTGTTATATAGAGCGGTGATGAGAGGCAGCGAAAGCAACCGAGCCCAGGTGTTCAAATGCGCAGCTCCTAAGACCACGGGAATCAGTTAAATTGCTTGTGGAAACCCTGTTTGTTCAAAGCAGGACCAGAACTTGCCCCAAAAAGTCATCCTTTGATCACACTCAGCCTAATGACAAGGCTGTAAGTTCACCCTACGCCATCTTTGCCAGTAATGCAGACGTGAGCAACCCGACTCTCACGCCAGCAACACAGCGTGTGTGCTGTGAGCTGCATCGCTGCAAGAAGAAGGGTGAAAAGTAACCCCTACAATGGGTGGATTTTTGACCCGAGTGGACGCCTGAGCTGCTCTGTGATATGGCCACCAAAACCTGTGCTGACCCGGCTGATGGGTGAAAAAGAACAGCGAGGGATGGATGAGGTTTCGGAGGACAGTTTCATTGCCAAGACCAGCGTATTATAAAAACTGGGTCCCAAGTAAGCCACCAAAGGGGATTCTCCAGGTGTTTTGCTAAGGACCGCAGCAACGGAATAACAAGCTAGCAACTTTACAAATGTGAGATCTGAAACCTAGTTTAGAAGCAATGCAAAGCACTCCGGCTACTACTGACTTCATCCAAAACTGGGAGGGCAGCGGTAATTCATATCCTGAATCTCATCATTCTTCCAGGCTGGTATCACTGTGTACACACGGTACACTAAGATTTGGATCCCATGGGAAAAGTTCCAGAGTATCACCTCTGGGATACACAACGTAAGATCTCGAGGTGCTGGGGGATGAGTTCAAGGAAAAATACTAATGGAACATACATTTCGGCAGTCAGAACAATTACCTAGGAACAAAAAATATCTGGGCACTTTGTGAGCTCAAGGATCTCAAGTCAAGGATGAGGAAGACTTCTTTTTCAGAAGCACAGACAATGCTTCAAAGACAGTTTATCCAAAGCAGTTGTTCTAGACTCGACCAAAAAAAAATCGCTTACCACAGAGAAAATAAAACGGCGCTTCACCATCTTAGCCCAACCTGTACAGGAGAATATGCTCTACCTCTAAGAGGAGGCTTAGCTTCTGAATACATTACGAGAAGCACCTTTTTTTTCACTTTTACAAGTTCCCCAAGACATCATCCATTCAGCTTCCAGTCACTTCCACAGAACTGAGGGCACAGAACACAGTGTTACTGGTTAAGGAAGAATGGCAAAACTCCCCAAATCTGTGTGTGAGGGAGAAGACAGGCACTGTATTGTGAAAGAACAGTGTAAGTCACATACTCCCTTCTCCGTCAATGGATATTCACCTCTAGGTTCCGTGAAAAAATCCAGGTATTTAACAGCGTTCATACCAAACCACTAGTGGGAGAGAGGGAGGTGGAAAGAAAGCACTTGTTTTCTGACACACGGCCAAGAGTTCCACCCTAACCTGCTCACCTCCGTCAGCTTCCCCACGTCTCACGACAGCATCGCAGGGAAGATACCGCTCCAAAAACCCTTCACTCCATAGAATCAGCAAGAGACAGTCACCACCCCAAGCAACTGATGAGGTGTTTTGTGGCTGGAAACGTATCCAGGTCCGAGCGGAGTATTCCACAGGAAGAGGCGGGTGGCTCTCCCGCCACGAGAGACGTAAGACCTTTGCTTTCTTTTGTGTCAGAGGGCAAAAGGAAGAGAAGGCAGCGAACCCATTAACCAGCTTCGCTGTCGGTTTGCTGCTCCTCCCAACACCACCGCAGAGAAAAAAACCAACCCACATAACCTCATACCAAACGTCCGGACTTCGGTGTCAACTAAGTTACAAGATACACCTTAGAAAACACACAATTCTTGTTCTCTCATGGAGTCTTAATCACACAGGTTATAGCTGTGAGCTAAGGGAAAATGAAAGAACATCAGGGAACAGGAGGTACACTGTTTAAACAAAATACCGTATGTTGTTAAGTGCTCAGATAATTTTGCTTTAAGAAAATTACTTCAGGACATAAAAATGTACAGTCATTATATTAAATCAAACAATTAAGGTTCAATTTACAAAAGGTTAACAAATAATTAATAGCTGTTTTTTAATAAATAGGTATTTACTTCTCATCTATTATCAGTCCAACAGATAGCTTCTAGCGGTCTACAGTACTTTCTATCGATGGGCTTACAACCCTCCCTAACATGTACTACACATTTCTCTACCATGAATTACAACATCCATAAATCATTTATTAACCCTTCATAAAATTCTAAATAAACCTTAATATGAAGCATGACTAACTTTACACTATTTCAGCCCCATACCCCCGGACACATCAAATACTAGCTCTTCTGAGTTTTTATTTAAAGTTCTACATTTTAGTTGGGAGCCACGTCACTAGCCACAGAATCACAAATGCCTACGGTGGCTTAGCCAACACACTGCAGACACAAGAAGTGAAACGAAAGTGGTGGGGGAAGATCACAGGGAACAGTTCAGGTTCTTCCAAAAGAAATGTCCTGGCTTTTTGTTGGAACAAACATTGATACCATGACAACAGAATCAGAGAGCAAAAAACCAGAGTCTGTTGTAATTCAAAACATCGGTTTTCCTTCTTTTTAGAAAAAAAAATAATCCCACGATACATATTAATATAAATAAATAAAACAGAAAACACAAAGGTAAATTCCAAAACCCACCACCAGGATCTTAAAAAGGCAACAGCCAACTAGTTCTTGGATGCAGCCTAAAACTTCTCCTACCTGCGAATTTTCAGTATACTCAGAAGTCCTATCTAGTGAATCAGACGTAGGGAACAAGATGTAGCATATCTAGGTCTCCTTTTTTTCCACCCAGGATTTTCATCTTCAAACCCCCACCTTAAGGGTTTTTCCATGAAATTACCTGCTGTTGGTTTAACAAAGTTCAGCTCAGACTTAGACTTTTCCTTCACTTTCAGAGCCTCGCTCTTCATTGTCACAGTCCTCCACAAGGTCTTCATGTTCCTGTGTCTCCTCCTCCTCCTCCTCCTCCTCCTCCTCCTCCTCCTCCTCTTCCTCCTCATCTCCAAAAGTCTCTTCTTGCATTGTAGTAAAAGTGAAAGACCTGGCAGCAACTTGTGCAGCCAGGCCAGATGTGAAGTTTAAATCTGTGGAGATGTGGAGCTGGGCCAGCCGATGCTTGATTTTTGAACGCAATGCATCCTTAGAGGGAGACTGTGAAACCTCTACTCCATCCATATGGCTCGTCTTGAGCTCTTCACCTCCCCCTTCATGCTGACAACACATTCTTTCTTCAGCCCCTGTAGAAACACCTTCATTGGCAGTACTGTCTTTGCTTTTCTCCATCTCAGGATCTTCATACCAATATTCTGTCCTGCTTTTACCAGCAGCATTCACTTTGGGGTTACAGTCGTCTTCTTCAGATTTATCACAACTCTGGCTGCTGTCCTGCTTTTCTGTGTCTGAGTTCATATGTGAGTCCAAATTATTTAGTAGCTTCAGTGGTTCTACAGGAGACAAGGGTTTCACTGCAGCTTAAAAAGGGGGAAAAAAATTAAATGATAACTAAAAGCAAGCTGCTACATCAAAATAATTTATTTGTGTCTGAAAAGATGCACGACTGTAAGGGCCAAAGTGGCTTAAAAAAACCAAACAGAAACAAAAACCACAATCAAACGAAACTTAAAACAAATCAGTGTTTTCTAATCACAAAGCAGAGGTGAAATGTGACAGCTACTTCTTGTAGCTACTCCTTAAAACCTGTGACATAGAGACAGCACGGAACTGGTGATGATTAAAAGCAGCATCAAACACAGACGATGCATTCAACGTGGAAGTAAAAAACAACTAAAACTACTGCACTGTATACAGATTTGAACTGTCTTCATTTTAAACAACAGTTTACCTAATCCAATAAAGACAGCTGGTACGTGAAAAAGTCCTTACAGGCGACATCTGATCTCATACACCACAACATACAGACACGACACGTATTCATACAGCCGGGTAAGGTGTCCTCGCAAATAAAGTGTGGTTTAATTTAGCCTCTCTCGAAGTTAGTAGCAGCAGCCAGTCCCATTGCCAGCAACGGGATGCTTGCCAGGAAGTCTCTCCTCCCAGTGTTAAGGGTTAGTATAACTCGGTACAATCACTTCTTGAAGAACAGACGTCTTTCTTTTTAAGAAAACGATATAAAGTCCATTTCCAAGTAACAGAGTCCCTAAACTGCAGCAGCTCCATTAGAGTAGCAGCACGAACATAAATGAGAGCGGCAACGGCAGATTCCCAAGTAGCATTTCCCTTTCTAATTCCATTCTGACTTTACCCCTGTAAGCAGAGATGAAAATAACTCTGGGAAATACACAAACTTTTCACGGGAAACATAATCTTACGGTATTAGGATTTTTCCATCGCATCCTATTTCAGTAATATTTACTTTAGTTGAAGGCAAGCGCGTCATTATGGCTGTCACATTGATAATTACTGTCATCTGCACACTGAAACACTTCAAATCTGTACTGTACCGCGTGTTTTAAAACCTTATATACCGCAAGAGCACTGCACCACACTCATCTCGATTGTTAGCGGGGTGGTTCTTTCCCAATCTTGTAAAAAACAGGCTGCTGCTTCTTTCTGCCCATTTGCTTGACAAGGCAGGAATATGCACGGTCATCTTACCAGTTAGGAGCAAGCTTGTTGCCTACTTCCTCCAAAGAATACTTCCAAAGACAGCATTTCTCAAAACCAAGTATTGGTAGCTGGCCAATTTGCGGAGCTGATTAGTTAATAAGCAAGGCAGAATTCACCAGTTCTCAGAGTGCAGCTTTCCAACTCTGAGTCAGCTGCATAAGAGCTGTCGTATGGACAAGGCGGGAGACAGGGAAACGGCTGGGTACAGCACAACCACTGACAGGGTGAACTTTTGTGGGGGGAACGCCTAGAAGTGATTTTGCACCAGAAGAAAGTCATTTTACAGTGTTTGACACAGTAAAACGAAGCCCCTAAAGACTTCACAGACCTCTTCAGAAGCGCTCCTGTTTTACTGGCTCAACAGCAGACGCCAAAGGACCAAACCCAAAAGCTCACTGCAATCCCAGAGGTTACCTACTGCCCAGACTGTAAGAGTGTTACCACAGTGTGGGCCCTGGGCAAATTTGCGTGACACTGGTGGTTTCCTGAGATGATGGCTTTCTTCTGGAATCCAACCTGTCATCTCCAGTTGACTTCATGCTGTGTTCTTCATCAACTTGTTTGGAGCCGACCTCTTTTATGTGGAAGCCCTCACCAGCCCCTCCTTCAACGAACCAAAACCCCTAACAAATCGGAATGGCTTGCTGGGTGCCTTGACTAACACAGTAAAGCCTTTGGGTTTGTCAGGATCTCTTTTTTTTCTCCACAATAATCACAAGTGAGGAGAACACAGGATTTCTGCAATACGATTGTCCTGTAAAAGTAAGATCTAAGATGGGTATGGAAAGGTGTGGTATCGCGGCCATCCATTGGCTTGGGCCAACGGAGACACGAATGTGAACCTTGCTGGGTTTAAATCTTCAAGATAAAGCAAGCCACAAATGTGGAAAGCACAGCTCACAAAAATGGTTCTTTAAGGAATGACTCATGCGTAGGGATAAACTGAAGTCTGCAGCAGCAACATGCCCATTATGTCATTGTTAACTGAGTTGTGTTTCTTCTGATGAAATAATGAAGAAATTCCTTAAAACCCAGTAGAAGCTGTTGTCTGCTGTCCACGTCAGTCTTTCAGATTAGACACACACAGCCTCTGAGCCAAAAGGGCACGGTATTAGTTACTTTCATGAGCTGCCCTCATGTTTTCCAGTTTTGTGCAGGATGGAAGTAATCCATGATCAGCCCTGGGCAGAGGGAGGAAATCACACTTTCCTCCCTCCCCACCCCTGAATCTCTAATCCTAAACCAATGCCATATCTCTACATGGGAGGGAAAGGAACCCGCACGAGCCACAGAGGCTTTCAGGTGAGCAGTTACCGGAGACTACGGGAGTCAGCTGGCTCTTTCCAGCTACAGCCACAAATGGCCTGAGGATATACTGACGTGGACAGGTACCAGCTGCTAAACTGGAGAAGGAAATATCCAATGCAAGCTCTCCTGACAAGAGCTCCTTCTGCAGCAGTCACTGGGTCTGGCAAGACTTGGCCTGGAGGTAGGATTCCTTCCTTCTCCCTTTAACAGGGAGGAAAGGAAGACTTGAAGAGAGTTACGTGGAGCTGTGTGGTGTCGCATCTAACACCAGAAGGATAATACAGAAATCCTACTCTTGAGCAGACTCTGATGCAATCCGATGTCTTTGGGTTTTTATCTCACCTAGAAGAGAGGTCAGCTCCAAAGGCCAAGTGATTTCTTCTACTACAGTTGTAGCCAAATGGATGTAAAGAAGAAAGTTGTGAAGAACAGCTATTTGCGTGGGTTTGACGTCAAAAGAAACAGCCTCACAAATAGGTATGGTGTGTTATGGTGTGCTCCAGCTGAATTACTGACAGACACAACCTATGGCATTTTTTTCTGGTAGCCACTGGCAGAGGCAGAATCCTTGGATATGTTGCCAGACTGCAGGGTTGCTTTTCATAACACAGAACATGAAATTTTTTAAAGGGCTTTTCCTAACCTGTCGCTAAGAAGAAGGAATGAAAATGGGAAAAAGCAGGGGAAAAAGGAAAAGACAAACTGCTGCCAATGTTAAAGATAATAAATCAAACAGCTCAAGCAGTGAAAGGAATCAAGTTGTGTCCGGTCTTACTGCTGGAACAGAGACAGACTGTCCTTTTGAGGCAAGAGAAATCTTCATATTCCTGCCTTCAAGCGGATGGCGCTACCCAGCAGGCCCCAGAGTGGGTAAAGGCGAGTTTGGAAGAATTCTCCTTCTTGGGGTTCTTTGTTTGTGGGTTCTTTAAAACATCTTCTGTATACTCACTCTCTCGTGGAAACAAAAGCCAGTTTTACTCTTTTATGAGCCTTTAATATTTCAAAGCCTAGCTCTTCAATTTAACCCATACATTTTTGTAAGTCTGGAATAATTTCTGATGATTTCTTTAGATTCTGAAAAGTAAGTTATTTATGCACCCTCGTTAAAATTAATACTTACTGGAAAGACATGAAAGAAAGTCGGTTCATTTTGCATGGTTTATAGCCTGACAGTTCTCTTTATACTGTCTTAATATTTTTGTGTGTTTAACATTTTAGCTCAATATTTTGTTTAGAGCCAAATTCCCATTTCTCTGATCATATATCATATAGTAAAATAATTGCTACAAGTAATATAAAGAGATGGACTAGCAAACGAAGGCCTCACAGCTCTGTCAAAGACATGACTGCAGCTAAGCCCTGTCCGAACTCTAACGCTGTCAGCGCTGATGGCAGGCACCTACCCTTTCTTAGAGAGCATTTCATTTTCAAAAGCAATGCTTACCGTGGTCGCTGAATAGCAGCTGTTTCCATTTCTGCCTTTCTATTTCTGACGCTTTAAATCCCAGTACAGATTTCAACTCTTGTAACACCCTTTTAGATTCCTGTCTCTCTCGTTCTTGTCTCTCTCTCTCTTCCTGGGAAAAGCAGTAGAAATCTTCCATTTTGTATTCATTCTCCGTGTCTGAATAATCAACATATGCTTCCAATTCCTAAAGAGAGAAAGGAAGGAACCGATTTTGGGCTTCACTGTCAGTGTAGAGCCTCCCCCACAGTCGGATGCATGACCAAATGATCTCAGCACAAGCCAACTGCGGTAATGGGACGGAGCCCCGTTTGAGCGCAGTCAGTGGACCTGACGCTGCTCTCAGTGACATGGGTATCACTCTGGAGCAAGTCCGCTCATTCAGCATTACTGTAGTCACCTGGGATTTACTTTCATACACGAGTATGATCAAGTGCTACACCTGGAAAATGGGAGTCCTTTTCCCCATAATTACAGGTGAAAATAAGCAATGCTGATGTGGGTTTCTTGGTTTTTTTTTTTTTTGGTTGTGTTTTTTTAATTTACACTGTAAGCAATCCCTCCTCAGTCAGGCATCTTGCTAATATAACTTATGTAAATCTTTACTAAGAGGAAGCTGAGAATAGCAAACTCCTTCAATTTTGACTATACTGGCTTACAAGCATGAAAAAATGTTGTAACAGCCAGCCAGCACAGTTATTAGTCCCAGCTCTTTGACATGGAAAAAAAATCTAGAGAGACTCTATGTGGGATAGGCTTGGGAAAAGGTGAGGGAGGGACAGAACAGAGCACGGGCACTCAGTCTGCTTTCAGGATGCCTCTGTCACTCAGGTCTGGGATGGAGGGGGCCAGCCTCTGTCCAACAGCCCAACCATCACACCCGAGTTCCCCAAGCAACACAAAACTGCTCAGTGTCACTGTCTGGGTCAGGTATCCAAAAATGCAGAGATTACTCAAACTGAGGGCAGGCTGGTTTGTTCTGGAGCTCGTCCCTTGTGCAGCTGGGTCAGTTCACCTAACGATAAGCAGGTAGGAGTCTATCTTAAATACTGCCTTTTAGCAATTCATGGGTTTTCTGTACTAATCTGACTTGTGTTGCTGCTCTCCTTCTGTCACTTAGTTCTAATGATATATAGGAGTAGAGGTGAATGCTAGTGCTCTTTTTTCCAGGATGGGGAATATCTCCCCATCAGCAGAACAGCAAAAGGAATATACGTGATTTTTTTTCTGTAAGTCCAGTTATGAAATGGTACTGGCTACCTACTTGATCTGTCTTGGCAAGACAAGAAGGTCACTGCACAAGCGACTTGTGCTGGTTTTGGCTGGGATAGAGTTAATTTTCTTCGCAGTAGCTAGTATGGGGCTGTGGTTTGGATTTGTGCTGGAAACTGTGAATAATATAGGGGTGTTTTTGTTGCTGCTGAGCAGGCCTTACACAGAGTCAAGGCCTTTTCTGCCTCTCACCCCACCCCACCAGCGAGTGGGCTGGGGGTGCACAAGAACTGGGAGGGCACACAGCTGGGACAGCTGACCAAAGGGATATTCCACACCGTGTGATGTCATGTTCACCTTATAAAGCTGGGGAAGAAGGAGGAAGCGGGGGACACTTGGAGTGATGGCACTGGTCTTCCCAAGTAACCATTACACATGGTGGAGTCCTGCTTTCCTGGAGATACTGAACACCTGCCTGCCCATGGGAAGTGGTGAATGAATTCCTGTTTTGCTCTGGCTGTGTGTGCAGCTTTTGCTTTACCAATCAGAGTGTCTGTATCTCATCCCACAGAGTTCTCTCACTTTCACTTTTTGATTCTCTCGCCCATCCCACCAGGGGAGGAGCGAGTGAGTGGCTGCGTGGTGCTTAGTTGCTGACTGGGGTTAAACCATGACACAACTGCAAAAGGACTGGATACAGCAAACAAGCCCCAGTTGTTATTTGAAATGGTCCTATTCTTTTTTTTTTACCTGTTCCTCAGGGACTGGATCTTTATTTTCTATGTATATGGCAGGCTGTGTTAAAGGTACTGCAGTACGCTGTAGGTTGTCACTGGAAACTTCAAGTTTGCCTTTAGGGAGAAAGAAGAAAATGGATTAAAAAAAAAGAAGAAAGAAAAAGACTGAGTGTCGAATCATGTTTTTGACTCACTCAGGCAGGGTCCTGGCATTTGCAAGAGTGGCATACATGAAAACAATGGCGAGAAGGCTGGTTAGAATAGAGTGAAACACTGCATTAGAGAGCACTTCAATAACTGCTACTTCGATATAAGCTGAGGCTGATGAAACTCAGCTTGAAATACTTCAACGCACGAATCTCAAAAGCATCATGGACATTGAAAACCTGCAGATGGCAAGAAAAATTGGTAAAACCAGAAAAGAGACCTGGTGCCCAAGTTTAAAAAGAGAAGTAAAATAGTAAGATTATAGGCAAATCAGCGTCAAATCACTGGAACATATTGGAAGAAACCATCACGGAAAATGTACAGGAAGCTATTTGGAAGGTAGGCAGGAGGTAAGTGACAGCCAGTGTGAGTTTGTTGAGAATAGATGTCAAATCACTCCAATTTCATTTTCCAATGCAGTAACAGGTCTTATAAATAGAAAGAAGCCAAAGATGTTCAGCACTTTCTTTTCAGTACAGCTTTTGACACGGTGTCATGACATGCTCACAAGCAAAATGGACAGGCCGGAGAAGTTGCTCTTAGGTGCACAGAACAGTCTCTTGGATAATCAGAGCGTGGTTACCATTTTCAGACAGGAACAATATATTGAGTGAAGATTTGTCTCAAGTCCAATACCCTTTAATATTTCCAATGGGTGAAAGAAAAGTGTTTCAGCTCATTAAATTGGCTGACACGGGGATAATCTGCGAAGGTCCTGAAGGACAATTTGAATCAAAAATAATACTGGAAAATCAGAGATACAGCCCAGGAAGAACTGGATTTCAGATACAGCAATCTGGTGACAGTGGCTGCAAACTTCTGTGCTTTGGAACAGTCAAATGCACAAATATATGATGACTGACTGGGCAGCACCACTGAGAAAAAGCTGCGAGGAGCCTCGTAGTCAACTACACGCTGCTGCAAGCAAAAAGCCAAACCACATGCTAGGGCATATAAACAACAGCACTGGCTGTTAGACACGTGAAATTACATTTCTGCTCTGGCACTGGTGAGGCTGTGGATGGAACACAGCACCGGGCTGGGGCTCCTTCATCCCATTATTCTGCGGACCAGCTAGAGGGAGTCTGGGGGAAAACAGTGGAGATGACCAGAGGACTAAACAAAATATAGTCACCAGGGAAGAGTTGAAGGATACAGACTTATGTAGAGAAGACAGAAAGAAACATTCACTGCCTTCAACAATGTAAGAGCTATAAAGAGGGAATGGAGGTACCAAAAGTGCTGCTTGTAAATTGCGGCAAGAGATATTTATATTTAGTAATAACTTTCTACTGGTAATGGAGTTAAGTGCTAAAATAGATGCCTGGAAATACTGTAAAATGTCCCTAAAGTGAGGTTTTTAGGAACAGATAAACAACATTTACTCACAAACACTAATTTACCCTTGAGAAGGGAAATGAGCTATATGACCTCGCCAAGCCCCACCTATCCCCGTTTTCAACTTCTAATCTATATATTGAATACTGAAAGTAGGGAGTTCACATTAATGAAAATTTGAGTGGGGCTCATTTACCTGCTTTTGCAAAGAAGGAAAGCATGTAATTCCCTAATTGCCTGGGCTGAGCTACAGGTTTGACATTCCAGAAGCATCTAAATGCAAAGTTTAACAAAAAGGCGAAGGATGTTGTGAAATTTGATGCCAGTGAAAAACTGACGTGAGATATTTATTTTATAAATATCCCCCCCCTTGTCCACTGCAACACTCTGCCTTGTAATAACAACACTAACAATGACAGCAACAACAGAAATACGCTCCTGAAGGTATGAAGACAAGTTTGGAAGAGTATATGGAAGTTACCAATTACAGCTTGCCTGCCCAAATCCGGGGTGTAAGCCAGCCGCTCCATATGGATAGACTGCTCTGTTTGCCACCTGTATGGGATGATGCCGTTGCTAAGGATATGCTTCAAGGTCACGAATTCGCCAGGTTTACTAGAACTGCTGCTGCCTTAGTCCCTCTCCAGTGGACCAGAGGAATGCAGGAGCTTGCAGCAGAGCACTAGGGCCTCGCTCTGATAAATATCTTCAGAAGTTGTATGTTTGCAAAGGCAGAGACAGTGTAAAAGGAAAAAGGATGGAACTGGAACAGTTTGTGGGATATTATTTCAAAGATCATTAAAACAACACTGTAACTAGCCATAAAGTATATTCCATTCTGTAAAACTAGCAGCAGATTACTACATGCCTAAACTGTTGAGGCCTTAAGTGGTAAATCAGTTTTATCAGTGATGAAAAAAGGTGGAAGAATAAAGAAAAGATGGCTGAAGTCTCGAATCAACTCATGCTGGAAATGAGCAGAGATCTACACGTAGTTCAGGGATAGGGAAGTGTATCATTGCCCAATGAATTGAAATAGAGGTGAATTCCCCTGAAGGTGCTGAAGCTGCCCTTGTGCTCAGGCTCTGTCCTGTATCTGACAGGATCAGTGACCGATGGCGCTGGTTGTAGAGATACACCAAGTCCTGTAAATGAAGAAGCCAAAGGCCATTCCCTAAAGTAACCGCATACTGTAATACATGCTAACATCACCACGCAGGAAAGCTGATGGGACGGCATGAATGTCCAATCAGTCAGACTTAAAGGCTTTGCTTTGACAGAGTTTGACACAATGAAGTATTGAACGTTGTTGTAAGAAACCTGCTTTGACACAGAAGGATTTGGGCAAGAAGCACGCAGTGCTTGCTGAAGGAGACTCCTCTGTTTGTATAAAAAACAATTACATATGCAAAACTGCTCTGAAAATAAGCGAGAGGCAGCCATGCAGGATGCCACAACTAGGACAGCCCACGGTTGAGAACAGCCCCTTCGCGGCTGGAAACCTTCAACTGCTGGTTCAACAACAGCATTCTAGTGCCGGGCAGACTAAGGAGTTCCCAGGTTCTTCCTCTCTGCAGAGCAACACGGGCCGTTTGCTGCTCCAGCTGCTGAGCTGACTTCTGCTTCTCACGGAAGGAAACCTTTCCGCCTGAAAGCAGGAGGAACCAAGGAGGATGAAGATACGTTTTTGCTCAGTATATAAACGTGGTAAGAACGAAACCCAAGCAAACGGTAAATTTAAATGCTGGGTACATTTTGTATTTATAGAAAACAGAAGCAGAAAATACTTTGTTTAAAAACTAAGCACAATTACGAGATACTGCTAAAAATATTTAACAAAAATATTCAGCTTTTATGTTACGAAGCATCTCAATACTGGGTTCTAAGCCATCAGAAACAGCTCCCTCTTCAAGAGGGTTCATAACTGACACTGCAAACGGTATTCCCACTGCTCTACTGGCTGAACTGGTCAGTTGAACTAAACATCCATTGCAGCAAAAGCGCTGGGCATCCATTTAGACAGAATGTTCTCCCACCATGGGGTACTTGCTGCAGCTCTTGTCAAAAGATGCGTTCGGTTTTGGATAATAGTGCATAAGGACAAAGGAAGGATGCACTTAGCTGCTGTATTATTTCACCAGGAAGGTATCCTCTTCCAAAGAGCTTTCAGGAAACATTGAAAAAACCCCGTGATACCTTAACGAAGTAATTCGCATGACCAACAGACCAGCTGTTAAGACTTGTAGAAAGACAGCAGAAGAATTAGGCGATCTCACGCATGGCTTGAGAAAGTCAACTCACAGAAGCTAGGCTGCTTAGAGGTCTATCAGGAAAGTCAAATGTAGCCTAATAAAAATAGTTGCAACGACCAACATAATTTAAAAGTAGCTCCTGTTGAGTAATTCAGTAAACTTGTTGCAAAATAGAGATTCAACCCCAGCACATTTCCAGGAAAGTCACTAGGCAAAAGTGAAAGTGAAGAATTTCTGTACTTTTGCATTTCCCACACAATCCCTCCCTTCCAGATCACACACTGGGTTATTTTTGTACTGAACTTTAAAAGGAAGCAAGTTATAATAAAAGTGGCTGCCGTGAAATTTATACACAAAGTACAAAGATAACTAAAATAACTAAAAATACTGTGGCATGCAGTCTAGAAAGGACATTTAAGGGAAGGGGGAAAAAAAGATCAGTGGAACTGCCGGCTGTGGAGGGCAACAGCAAAACACAGCAGACTGGTACATGCAAATGGATCACACTGCATCTAATATCCTCACAGGCCGTTTTACGCAAGCACGGAGAGGGAAGTCGTAAGACTAGACTACGCAGCGAAGTACACGCACATTTGGTTATTCCGTGTGTGGACCTGCACGGATCCTGCATTAGGCCTCCCAGTGCTCCCAGTTCTGATGTTGGCAAGAACAAGGTCAGCTTGCACGACTCTAGGCCCACTGCGATATTGATCCGTTTCCTGGATATCCCACCCATTCAGAGCTTAGCTCACTAAAATTTGGATTTCTGTAGCTAACTTGCTGATAGCCCAAGTCATAATTTTCCTACTGGAGCCTCCATTACCAGCATTTTTCAGATGCTGGGCTGTGCCTTCCTAAAACAGTGAAAAAGACCCTGGAAAAAAAGAAAGGTTAGAAATTCTCGGTTCAACTCCATGTCAGGAGAGCCTGAGTTCACTCCTTTATTTAAGCTAGCTGTGATTCACAAGGAGAACAGCATGGGCAGTACAGGGCACTAAGGAGAGGCATAAGGCGAAACGCTGGGGTACACTGCTCAGTGTGACTTTTAGGCACACAGAAGATCGGCTCACTGTCTCTGAGACCGTGCTGATGGGTCTTACAGGCTTGATACAGCCTCTACAGTTTAAAACGTTCCAGGAAATGTCACTGTCAAGAAAGTCTGATGACAACGCTGTTGTCATTTCAATTAAATTTGTAATTTTTATGCAGTAAGTAAATGAAAATCTCAGGGACGATTCATCAAAATCCTACCCCTCCGCATGGGAGTCACCAATCGCAGACAAAAAGCCACCGTCGGCCTACACCTGGAACTGTAACAGTCTGACCCCACAGCTGTACCAGGCTGAGTTAAGATATGTACATTTTTTGCTGAAACAAAAGCTTCAAGGTCGTCACAATGAAAACATTTGACACCACGTAGGTAGGTTTTCAAAATGTATGGTTCTACGACCTTCTTCAGCTGCAATTCCGACACACGGGCTGAATGCTGTCTTCGGTCCATTGGAACATTCCACCTCTAAAGCGTACCCCCTTAGCTGCTAAATGAATCTCTCGCATTTACCTTTTTTATTTGGGTTTCTTCCGCTCATTTTTTCCACCTGAGAAATGGCTTCTTCCCAGCAGCTGTTGCTTGCCTGGATATGAGGCTGAATAAACTTTAGCTTTTGTTCCAGAACCTGATGGGCTTCTGTGGTCAACTCGGCTGCCTCCTTAGTGCCAACAAGTTTTTCCAGTTCATCCTCAAGAATTATTACCCTAAGTGATGAACAGAAATAGGTAATAATAAATATGTGACTTAATCCTTCCTTCAAGTATTTCATTGAATATCCTGTTATTTTCTTCAAGTTTTAAGAATCTCACTCGGCCAACCGCTCAAAGATGCTCCAGAATTCTAAAAATGAGATCCTTCCCTCCCCATCAAGACACACTGCTCACCTGCAATCATTACAGTAATTGTTTGACCTATTTCACCAAGGCAGTGACGGATCTTGAAAAATATTTACGAGGTAGTTACTACGAGCTGCACTTTCTTACAAAGCATTCGGTATGTTACCAAATCAATGACAGATAAGTACGTTTTCAGAATTTTTCAAGGGAGTGACAAAAGCGAGGCAAGATCTTAACGCGCTGCTTAGCATTCAATTTTCACCAGATACTTAAATAACCAGGAAACAATATCTCATTCCATACTGGAATTTTGACCCCATCCTACGTGAAGACAGGGCCGTGATTGCAGTGACTATACGCATGTGCCAAATAACTCAAGTCTGAAGCCTTCTTCCCACGGGCATATTCTCTTAATTCATGTGTAAACTTACTCATTGAGCAGTGCCTTGAGATGAAGCTGCAAGCTGCGTACCGCTGTCTGAAGACTGTTCAGCTCTCTGGACTTCTGCTTTGTTCTGGCTGGCCGTTCAAATCCCGGCTGGTGCTGAGTTTCAAAGTACCGATAGAACTCATAGCTTCGCTTCAGCTCCTCTAAGCAGGCAGCATGTGTATGAGGTAGGCCTTGGGTCACATCAGACAAGATATGATGAGGCAGCCGTTCAGGGGAGACCAAGGGCTTGGGGGACGCGTTGGCTGGGGAGAGGAGCAGCACCAGCCTCCTGAAGAATTCGGAACTCTGCCCTACCCAGAGCTGAAAGAGGACCTGCAAAACAGGGTAGGGTTACCTCTGTGCACCTGCGAAGGCAGCCGGCTTCCAAAGAAAACGTACAGATACGCCATGGGAAAACAGGCCTCGGCCAGCAACAGGAACTCTGCAAACCCGTGAAAATCTGCTGAATGCTTTTGAAGGGTATCCCAGACCACGTGAGCTGCAGATCTGGTGAACCTCAGGTGACTGTTTATTCTTCGACGGAGGATATTATATGCAATTATGATCAGAAGGTTTTCAGAGGCCTAAAAACTCATATTCTTGTCAGGCAATTTCACTATTTGCTATAATCTCCACACACTCTAGAGTTCAAAAGGGCTGCCAAAATTCCAGTGGCAGGAAAGACTTTTTTTTCCTTTATAATGCCAAGCTGTCCTTTCTACCACCTGCTAACTACTGCACTGCCCCCCCCAACCCTGAAACACAAGTCTAATTGCACTGTACTTCAACAAAAAACCATTCTGCATTTGAAGAAAGCTGAGCTGCTAACTTTTTTCTTCAGCTGAAGTAAGAAATTTCACCAATACCACTAAGGAGGGAAAGGCTGTAAGAAATGAATCGATTCACAGTGTCACAGAGGGTACAAAGAGTTCAGTCCATCTGGGAGCAAGGAAACCCACAATTTCAATTTCTTGAGACCTTCCACTTCCAATGAAATGCAAAGAATTGTTTCCTTAGTTTAGAGAAGACTGCTGGCTCAGTAGACCATGACAGAACAGTAGCATCTTACATCTCTAAAATGAAAAGGAAAGATTATGAGACTTGCAATACTGGTCCTTATTAAAAGGGATCGACTGTAGGTGACTACGAGGTGTAGTCTGAAATCTGTTCCCAAGCGTTCCAGATGGAGCAAGACAAGACAACTATGCTTTTTTCCAACCCCCTCAGCTACAGAACAGGACTAACAATTTACTGCTTCTGAGATTTTGGATCCATAAGATTTGAAATAATATATTTACATCTTTGTAATCATGCTGCTATGGACAAGTAGCAGTTTTTTTCCCGTGTGCAAACAATCAAGAGCAAAACATCCAGAACAGTAACACAAAAAATTAAATGCCTTCAGATAGATGTGGTCTGATACACCACCAGGGTATAACAAAAAACTTGGATGCAAGCTGATAAAACATTCCAAAAGAAACCCAAAATTCTCAGTTTACAAAGGATGGTTATGAGGAGAAAGAACACAGAAGGGTATGAAATTAATGTGGGGAATACATGCAAGACTGTGATTTGGCTGGGTGCTACAATAAAAAGCAAATAGGTGGGCAGCAACCCCCCAGTGTCCCTGAGGGTGTGGTGCCCTGAACAGAAAGAGCTCAGGAAGCACAAAAGACAACCAATCCCTTCCACCAGATATAAGGCAAAAGCAGTGAAAATGTAGTACACACAAGTGGTGGACTTCAGGAATTGATAATAATAATACAAAACCTACCTGAAAAAAGGCACAATGATGAGAGAAAAGGAAATTCCAGGTGTATTTAGCATTGCAAATAGCTTTGCCAATGAGTTCTGATGATTTTTGCTGACACTTAAACTTCACCCAAAACATCCAACTGGCTCTCCTCAGCCTGATTCGGTACTTTTTATGCCAAAAATTTTCACTCTTTCAGTGGGTTTAGTTCAAGGACAAGGTAGCCAAAAGACACAGGCTACCTTTGCCATATGGCCTAGACATGGGCTTGAACGGAAATTAAAAATATTAACCAAACCTGGATATACATCTGTATTCTATCTGCATTTTAATATAAGGACAAGTTCTCCCAACTTAAAAAAACCTGCACCACACCCAGCCTCCAGCACTGTCTGAGTTAACGTAAACTGAGATTTACTAGCTGCGAGCTTAGCTGTACCCAGAAAGCATCCCAACCAGTTTAACTAGAACAAACTTCAGTTAAGTTACTGCAAACGGCAGGAAAACAAAGACTTAGCTTTAGCTTACAAGCTCGGGCACCTCTGACTGGCTTCTTGTGCTTAAAAAGAAGTGGGTAAATAACTGGGCTTGCATGGTCGCCATTAGAAAGAGCTAATGAAAAGGCAAGAAAACAATCCCAAAAGCTTACATCTGATGTAGCTCTCAGCGTACAACTCATGAGACAAAGCCTCAGCAATCACTGCCACTGGTAACATTTACTGTCAGGACAGAAGTCAAGGTCTAGGAAATAAGTGTATAAAATGCAAAAAGAACCAACCCCACATGAACACAAAAGTCCATAATAATGGAATTTTCCATAAAAAAAAAGTTAACAGGGAACTGCCTCAGCAGAGAACCACTAAAGTGTAGAGGGCTTGCATTCAAATTAGATCTGCTTTCCAATCGCAAACATTGACTCATGCAAATTAAAAATCCCTAACATCCCAAACAAAATAGATAAAAAGGCCATTGTATGGTTGTAACTCTTTTGAGTTAAATGCTTTTCGAAGATGAAAGAACCACACTGGCTCACGGCAGCAGGGGTCCAAGCTTATGATCTCTGCTCCTCCGTGTAACTAAATGCAGCTATTCCCTTTGGCAATTACAACTAACTTGTATCTTCTGATGTCTCTCTTCAGATTAGCTTAAAAAAGAGTTAACTACAAATCTGGAAATTAATTTATGCAGCTGGGATCAAGTGAAATCAGAGAGCAAAAAAACATGTTTAAGGAGACTGATCAAGCTGATCATGAAACACTGCCTTGAATTTACACGACTTGCAGAAAAAAATCGTAACGTTGTATTGTGCAACTTCTCTTCAGCCACATGCAAAGAAATCACCTAAACGCCAATAAATGTAGGACCCCATGGTACGAGACTGATGACACCTCCCGAGCTGACTGTGTGAGCACAGGCTAGTACGTACAGGGCTTCGTGGCACCTGAAAGAGATTGCCGTGCTGCGTGTATCCTTCTGGCGAGGTTACCTTGAGCGCAGGCAGGCTGAAGCCATCGGTGAGGTTGTGTGCCTCCTCTTCGGAGACCTGCTCTTCGCTCAGTCCCAGACCCAGCTCCTTAAAGGGGACTACACAGATGTAGCTGGTCACGTTGTCACTCTCCGAGTTCAGAGGGTAGGTTTAGCTGGAGTTAAGGCGGTTAACAAAGCAACTTTTGCATTAAACACGCAGAAAACAAACAAACACCTAGTAAGGTTTCTTACTTCTGTCCATTTGTGGACATCCATTCCACCCAAATCCACCCGAATCCTGTTTAATTGAACGTTTTGCAATCCTTATTCAGAACACAAGGTTTAAAGGCTCTTAGAAAGATGAGAGAGAAGACATTGATGAAGCACCTATGTCTAAATACAAACACAGCAAAATAAACAAATGGATGAAAAAACCCTGCCTCCCTTCCAAGTGAGGAAAATACCTTTCTATATTAAGTTTCCAGGAAGTAGCTCATGTCAATCTTAAACCAGAAATCGTATCTTTAACAGAAGAGGAGAACAGTTGTGCAATTTTAAGTTTCAAAGGTAGCCTACGTTACATACTAAACTCAGGATGACGGGCATTCCCTGTGAGCCGTGTCTGAGGAGGGGCCGCTCAGAGATCTCCACAATACCTGCTCTTTGACAATTCAGTTCTGTGAAGAAGTAGTGCTCCCCGATTGTCCTACCATTAATTTTATTGATCACATCGCTGTAAAGCCACCACCACCTCGGCAGGAACAACGGCCAACTGTGATCTATCAACACTATCCAGCACATCTAAATTCTGTAGCAAAATGTATACTTCCAGCCCTCAGAAACGCTTAAAAAATAGGAAGCAAGCACAATATAACTGATAGCAGAAGACAGAAAAAAATATTCACAGGCCAGGCAGCATTTCTTTTAAAAGTGCACTAATTTTAGGGTACCCTCATGCTGAGGAAGGAGGAGGAGGAACAGTTCAGGATTGCTGCACATTTTGGGCAGTTACCCAGACACAAAATAGTAAAGTTTGCTTTAAACCAGAAACTTATAACTTACGGTCATGAACACATTTGTTCCACAGAAAGAGATATGTATAAAAATATTTGTAAAGCATTCATGAAAATAAGGTCTCATTTAAAGTTCGGGTTGGTTTCAGTTGTGTTTGGAATTAGAAGCTGAACGCTCTCATCTCCTGAGGCACGGAAAGCCGATTGGAAGCACTTGTCTCTTGTGGGGAAGCTACACGTTCCACCCGCTTTCAGTCCCAAATTTTCCACCTGCTAAATTCTCATGGGATTGAACTTGTGAAAGTGATTTGCTCAAGGAAACTTTCACCACCTGAGTAGAAGAACTTTGCATTAAAAAAATAGTATTGTGTCCCAGGAAACAGCAGTGCGAAGTCAGCAGGCTCTAAACAAACGTTTCTCCCCGAAGTCCAGGAAGAAAGAAGCCTATTAAGGGTTCAGACTAAAACCTGCAGTGCAAACTAACTGGGACAGAATATTATCGTTGCCACCAGCAGCTGCCTCACGTGGACAGGTCTGTTCCGAGTTAACCCGAGAGGATGCCCAGCAGGGGGGGCACACGGGATGGGGATGGTAACTCCATCAGCGGTTGAAAAGGCAGGTGAAAACCCTCCAGGACCAGTTATCTCAGAGAGTAACTACATTCCTTTTCAACCTTTTCCTGCAACAAGACCTTTCCAACAGCATGAACACCACAGAAAGCAGTTGGGACACACGTGAATTTTTAAGTCATGCTAAAAAACCCCTCCAGGCAACATCTCAAATGAGTGGTTTGACCAAAGAAGCCGCTCATCACTAACTATGTCTCAGCCAGGGATTCCCAGTGGACTCCCGCACCTCCTGCCTTGCCCTGCTCTACTGCAGCCCTCCCACTCCCATTTCTATGGGTTACATGAAAGCGGAGAACTGATCCCATGTCCCCATGAGCTTCCCACTGAGTAAACCTTTATGAAGTTTAAACACGTGCACACAAACATATACGCAAACACACTTCCTTCATGTGCTTTGCTCTAAAACACAAGTCTTTTTAGTGCTAATATTGCCTACTAAAGCCAAAACACAGTAAGTAACCTTAGGTTAGGTAAATTTTTCGGTGTCTTTCTGGAAGTATTTCATTCACCTGTTTAACCTGCGTTCCTTATTAGCTTGGAAGAAGAGAAGGCAAAGCTACTTAATAAAAACTGTCAAATCCAGAATAAAATATCTGTGCAGTGAATGCGTAACCTCTGTCAGGAGGCTGCTCTTACCTCCCTAAAGGAAGAACACTGATGTACCCCTGTATGTCATAATTTAATATCCATACTTTGCTCTTCAAATGCACATTCCCATGTAAAGATCTAACAGGAGGGCCTCACAATATCCCCGAGAAATCCAAGCTTCTCTTTTATAAAATTCTCACCTGCTGGCTGTGTGGGAAGGGATAAGCTCAGCATGTGAACTGGCTGGTCAAGGAAGAAACAGGGCACTGAAAAATGCCCAAGAATCTTTACTTCCACCATTGCATTTCTGATTTAGGCTTTTATGACCCAAAGAGGGTGTTACTTTTTGTTTAGCTTACTGTCTTCTTGAGTTTTCTCTTTCTCAAGTTACAAGGTATGGGGTTTTCTAACATTTCCTGATGCAAATCTACATTTTTACAGAAGAGAAGGGACAATTTTTTACCAGATTTACTAGAAGAAATGTGCAAGCTTGCTTGTGCTCAGTGCAGCTCAAAGGCATTTCATATCCATTCCACCTTAATGGGGTAAGATAACATTCAATTTAAAATACCGCTGTCCAGTGTCTGGTTTTATAGCGCTATTTGTGCTCTGCCGTCAGAGAACAACACCTTAAAACGAAATTGGGGGGTTTTCAGTTTATATGGTCCAACGCCCAGGTCCTACCTATCAACGTCGTTCAATGGAAATGGAGCGTCACACCATCTTGTACAAGCTGACGATGAGATTGTTAACATCCCCCAGTAGCAAGCTACAAAATTTCCTCCATCCAGCTTGCACATACTTAAATCAGTGAATAAACCATAGATTCACACAACCCAGAACCCACAAAGCTCTTAAGCAAAAATATTAAGCAACCAGCACGCCGACTGAAGGACTGCCTGAGTTATGACACAGTGCAGTGGAGTACAGTGCAGGGATTTGTTGAACTAGCAGTGACTGGTCTGCACAGCCTGTAAATACTTCACCCAAAATGCTTAATTTCTAGCGTAAGCTTTTGGCCACATATCCGCCTACAGCCTTGCCTTCCAGATTAAAAAAGAATTACTCTTCTCTTTTCTCCCTTCTGACTTTTTCTTCCATGATACTCAGCAATGTAGCCCTGCTGAGAGGAACAAATCAGAGTAAGAACGGCACGAGGAAACGCTGAATTGTTTCTGCAAGGACCCAACTGTCCCTTCACATAAAATATAAGGAATATGACTGCATCTCATTAAATTACTGGTCCACCAAGTTTGATACAAACACCTGGTATAAGGTGAAAGTATAGTTGTATATTATTTGTATTTTACACGGGAAAACAATTTAATTAGGGCAGTATTAATTTAGTCTACTCACTGAAGGCAGCTGTCTAGCTGAAAGGGGCACACTAGCCGCGAGCAAATACGGCTAAACAACTAGTTTAGTGAAGCGAGTAATGATAGTATATCAAGTTTATGTAACTTGTGTCGCCATGAATAAACCCGCGAATTAAGATTTCTAATTGTAACAGGTTCATCAGACAGATCTCCCTCCAACACACTGGAGGTACTACTACTGTGATAGCTGCATGATAATTTGGTGTAACAGAACCTCCGCATTAAATTGTTTTCAAAGACAGATATAAATGTCAAATGATTCAAAGTAAACAAAACTTTCTTCTCTCCCATTTCTTAATTTAAAAGCCATTCCCTAAGTTTCATAGTTACAAAACTAGTGGACAGTTTAACACACACTACTATTCCTTGAACCTGTAACCGCCACAGCCACAATCTACCCACCATGGCTGGACCTTCCTTCCTCACGCTGGAGGCTACCTGGGAAGGCCATGTTAACTGATCCCATTTTCAGATCAATTCCCACCTTCTTAGAGCTGATTCTTGGTTATCTCCAAGCTAGGTGTCAGTTGCTCTTATCAGCATGTGGGAACCAGTCAGTGCCTTATTTTCTTTCCTTACACAGCAACCATGCTAATGTGAAATCCTGAGCTCAGAATGAGGCTGCCTATCCCTACACAAGTCACTATTTTGCAAACACACACTCATTTCCTTCAGAGTGAACGCACGCACTCCTGGCTTTGTGTGCGCCTGTGTGCGTACACGTCATCACTCAGTACATCCATTCGTTTGCCAGGCAAGATACATGAGTCAGACCTTATGTTCCAGGAAGACAAAACAAGTAATTTGTCATGTCCTATTTCCAACACTCACATTACCACCAGCTTTTGTTTCCCTGCATGTGCTTTTTTTTCAGATCAGGAACACACCTATTGCATTTTTTGCCGTAATACAGGGGGAAGACATTGTTATTTCCTACACGGTAGAGTAAGTACAGCAAACATAGAAAAAACCCTTGAAATGCTAATGCCATTAGAGGAAGTATACAGTTCACCACAGAAATACCGATGGCGCTTCACAAAATGGAACCTGGACAAAGTCTTCTGCTTTGATTCAGAGCAGAAAACTCCTCGCTCCTAAACGTGCCTTTTGGCTAATTAACGTAACAGAGTTCCGCCCAGCTCATCTGAAACAGGAAATCAACTTACCTCGGAATATGAGAGGCCGTATCGCTCAGAGGAGTGGGTACGTGGCACAAGGGCAGAGAGGCGGTACAAAACAAAATCTCAGAGCGCTCTGAAACCCAGTATCGGTACTGACACCAAAGGCATGGGTGCCAGTAAGCGGGGCAATGTCTTCCGTGCACAGAATCTTCTCTCGCACTGCCCAAAAGTGCACAAAAAGACAGAATTTTTCAGAATGTTCCAAACCAAGCGTAAGCCCCAACCTACTACGCTACCTTTTCTTTATCTGGTTTGGCAAAGTGCTTAGATATTGCATGTCTCTAGACATGCTGACTCTGAGCATCGGCACAACTACAGGTAGCTAACTTTAATGGAGTATCTGAACCGGTGGGGTTTCATGAAAAGGATATTTTTTCAGCATGTACAGAGTAGCCAGTCTTGAAGCTCGAAAGTTGGCTCTGACGGATCGATAAACGGCTTTCCGGAGACCAATAAGATGCTGACTAGGATGCTGTCCAGCTTTATTAAATGGGCAAGCGGCACTGACCCTGTCAAGCAAACTTGAAAAGTAAAATGTGATACAACTGTACAGATGTCCTAAAGTATTTTTAAAAGACAGTACATCAGATTTCTTATTGCATTACCTAGAAAACTTGTTCAAACCGCTCAGTAACCATGACAGCCAACAAAAATATTCCATCACAGCAACGATCTCTTTAAGCAAAATGTTAGCTAAGCAGCCAGGACTCCTCAGTAGGTAGCCCCAGCCTGATGCTGTTCTCATCCGAGCCATGGCAAAACTTCTGAGGACATTTGTTTTCTCCAAAGTTTTCCAAAATGATACGCTACGGGTAGTCAGGCCATAATACAAAACTTTGGGAGTTCCAACACACTGATAATGAACATATACCTCTTTACATGCAAATTTGTTCTGGTGGGGGTTTTTTTGTTTGTTTTTCTTTTTTCTCCAGAAAAAATGTACCACTGCATATTGTTTTTCATGCAAAACACTATATTCTTTCAACCTTCTCCATCCAGAATCTTCTCTAGGTCAACAGCAATATTACTGGAGTGGTGACTGTGATTTTATCCATCATGCAATGAATGACTGCGGTGGCTTTGAGAGTCCGACAGGTAAACACATGAAATACATGCAACGATACAAGCATATTTGAACATATATTTTTGTGTCCATATATTCAGGTGAACGCACCATTTAAAAAAACTGTGCCATTTGACTATTACTATTTACTTCAGAAGGCTTTAGAACTGTAAGAAATTGCTTCATCTGGAAATTGTGAACTGGGTGAACGTTAAACATGTCTGTGTAACATTAAGCTGTAGAAAAGGAAAAAAGATTCATATCCAATTGTATCAATTCATGCACAGTCTGATGCCAAACCCATGACTGAGACTGAAAACAGCCAAGCTGGGACTGGTTTTACTGGAATCAGCTCAGGAATGGACATAGTGCAGACAACGGGGTGATGAATTTTTGGGGTACTGGCAGACTGCTTCTGCTCTCCCCTCTCCCAGGGCAAGCTGAGGAGGTGACTTCATGTCAGAAGACAGCTAAAAGGGGAACGCATACAGGGTACCTGGTGAGACGGGGCGGGCTGCTGCATCAGTAGCTCTTTCTGTAGCCCACTTCCACCCAACTGAAGAGCGGACTGACCCAGCAGACTTGACCCCGTCAGACAAATGCCAGTCCTCCTGCGTGGGCTTAGCTGGCCCATGCTGCACCCTGACTGGGAGGGGAAACAGCTTATCGCCTCCCCTGGCAAATATGAAAAGCAATGCAGCCCACCCAGTGAGCTAGGCTGGACGGGCACCAGTACGATAGAGATGGTTAAGGCGAGGAGATTCATGCCAAACAGCAGTGTACTGAATACTGAAATAGCTAAAATACCATATAAAGCAACTGCATACCACATTAAATTATGAGTGAAATTAAAAGTCATGTTTAATAAATAAATAAAATGATGTTTATATAACAACTCATAAAGTACTTTCAAATCTGTATAAAATAAAAACAAACTGTCATAATTTCAACTTCTAAATGTAAATTTGAAACGTTGGTCTTGCCATAGGTTTCACTAGGAAACACAGCGTGGAACGTAGTACATGCCAATCTCCAACGTTTCCCCAGCTTTTGAAGGTAACAACTGGAGGTGTTCATGGATAAACTCCCACAGGAGGCTGCAGACTCAAGCCCTGGGTGAATTGTCAGAAGCAGGCTCAAAGGAAAGGAGCAAAATTCTTCTACCATAAAAAAGAGAAAAAGATCGATGTTCTGCTACAGCGACGTAAGCATTTCCAGCTCCTGTAGAGGCCAAGTACAGCCCAACTCGTGCGCTGCATGTACTGCCAGTATTCACCAAAACCACTTGCTTTCCTTCTGAGAAAGCTTGTTCAGGGTTTTCTATAAAACAATTCTTCTTCATTCCAGTAATCTTAAATTAGTATCACTTGCTACAAATGTCCGTGAGACATGCCGTATCCCTAACTTCCTACTGTCCCGTTTATCTTTCAGGTATTTTAACTGGACTTACAACATGTTACCAGCTTTGCGTATCAGCCGCAAATAGCAAGAAGAAAAAAAGTTAAGGGGTGAATTTCCTCCTTCCTAGTGCTCCAAACCCATTTTACTTGTAAAGAACAGTGCCTCATTTCTCCATTAATCTCACAGGCTAAATTTTAAGTAGGCTCTCAGCTTTTAACAAGGTTTTATAGACATATTAATAAAACACTATTACTGCACCCCAACATGAAAGCAGTTCTATAAAGGTGCTATATACACCGGTATCTGCTCGTAGAGCTTGATTCTAATTTAAAATACAGCAGATAGGAAGCATTTTGGAGAAAAGATAATTATTTCAGCGACAGACAAGGAAATAACTACTTGCTGCTTATTGCTGCAGCCTTTCATTCCATATTCCTACAGTTTTCCTTTTATAATGTGCAAGACAACGGACATACTTTCATTAGCCAGCACAAATTCCAGGCTGCAACCCGTGATCAGGCTTCATTTGTCTAATTGCGAATGAAGCAATTAGAGAGTACTGCCATTCTGCCTGGGCAGAGCACTGTCCTACCTTGGCTACGCAATTCCTGGAATCCAAACCACCCTGGTGAGCTCTGGGGCCCCTCTGCATGGCAGAGCTTGTACCACGCTGACACACCCTGAACGCCAACAGCAGCAGTAAACACGGCTGAAGACCCTTCTGAAATCACAGTATCCAGGTGCCTGCGCCAGCAGCTAATATGAGAGAGACCTGGTGGGCTTCTTAGTTCCTCTTCTAAGTGGCTGCTTGGGTTTTTTGAGTGGGAGAGGAATGACGGGAAAACAATGCTTGCCTTGGTTAAGCATAGCGCAGTCACTACCCCACAGGAGCAGACCAGTGAACCAGCGGAGAACCGACCACAACCTCATTCAAGAGTAATTTACATTTACAGAACAGTCCAGTGTCGATTAACAAAGGGCAAAGAGGGTGGAGTAAAGCAAAGACAGATAGTTCAAAGCGTACGTAAATCAGCCTACGAGAACGTAGCAATGGATGGTGCAATGGAGAGAAGAACCAGCGGTGGAACGCAGGGGACTTCAGGCCAAAGCTGCAGCCCTTGGCTTGCCATACCAGCGTTTAGCTAAGTACGGCTTGCCGAAATCGGAACTCGGTACGATTTAAATGTCTGCCTCAGGATCTTTCCATTCCCCACACGGTTAACGCACAGTTCGAACCCGGCTGCGCTAGCAGTGTGCTAAAGCAGCAGCACGCCTGTCACCAAACAGGGTGCTGTGCTACCTCACTGAAATCCTGCTCCTGCAAGGATGGAGAATTACCCAAGGAGACACTCCTCAACTTTCCCGATGCAACCATTTCTACTGCCATGTGACTCCTTCTGAACAAGCATGAAGACTTTGACAGGGTTACTGCAGGAGAACACACTCAACTGTTCTGCTAAGGTTTGTTGTAGCCAAATTCTGGAAGAAAAAAGGGGTAGCTAGTGTTTCGGATCACACATGAAGCGCTGTCTCAAGCAAAGAATCCCATGGTGCCCTGCGCAGCAGCATCTCTTGCGTAAGTGGATGCAGAAAAGGACGCTCCAGGCTAAACCAACCCAAAACCTCTACAGCTTTGAGTTCGTCATACTGGACAACGGTTCCGACGAGGATGCTGGCACAATCAGATTTCTCCCACTCCATAAGTCTTTTGAAAAGCTTGCCAAAGTTTTAAGTGAAGAGGCTATTAGACCAAGCATCAGCTAAAGACCAGTCTGGTTTTTGTTAATCTGTTATCTAAGACATGTAGCAAAAGAACAAGGCACCAGCAGTGTAGACACTGACCACAAGTTTGTTTGCTGGAACTTAGGAAAAAATCCAAATGTTTTTCTCATCTGTAATTTGGACAAGCCCTAACAATAATTTAAGAACCCGTTTGCAAAGATAAGACCGCCTATTGCTTAACAATATGCTGCTTCAGCAAAAACCCAAACCAAACCACATAGCTAGGCAGACTGAAGGCATGCTTGTGCATTCCAAAGGGAGAAGGAAACACTTCTTCAATGAAGCATACTGAAGGTATCTCAAGCTAGAAAATGAATTCAAAACGTTAAGTCTACAGTTTCAAGCTTGCATGTAAAAACATGTGCCTGAGTGCAGAGCAGTTGCTCTGGCACAAACAATTTCTTGGTTCACGCAGGGGAATTTTTTATTGTTTTTAGAAAGAAGTCGACTGGATTTTAGCTGTTGGCATTTCCCACCTCCTTTACCCTTAAGTCTAAGCGGCACAGGTGCGTATCCAAGCCTCGGTTGTTACAAGGGAAAAGCATACATGGCAGTGAGAGAGCACAGCAGAGGGCCTGTTGCCTTTGGGATCACTGCATGCACCGAACATGTTCTGATGTTCTGTCACACGGCAAAAAAGCAAAAATTACCAAACAGCTAACGAGCTAAATAACCAGGAACACTTTCTCATCCCGTAAGTGGGCGAGAGGCAAATACAGCCTCCCCAAAACAGTTAACTAAATTGGTTCAAAATCCATTTCTTCATGTATTTCATTGCTAGCAAAGCATGAGATTTTGAAGGCATGAAAGTTTTGTGAGATTTAATTCTCCTTCGGGGGGCAGTTAGTTGTTAGAGTTGATACTTTTAGTATGAATGGTAATTATACTATTTCATGTAAACGAAAAGCTTTAAGCGTCATGTTTTTCAGTAATTCCACTTGTTACGGTAGACAGTGTAACAAAACAATTTTATAAGATGCCTGGCTTGAATGGCTCTGGGCACTAAATAAAGTGAAATACAGACTCACAGGGTAAATCCTCTGGAAATCACTTCGGTCTCCTGAATGAGTCGCAGAGCTTTCCGCACAAGATTAGTAAAAGCTCGGCTATTCGCCACTGTTTCTTCCAGCTGGATACAGTATTTTCGCAGGGACATTTGCAGCTTGGCTGTCCTCCATGTGCCCCACACTCGAAAGACTGCATAGACAAGCAGAACTAGGCCCCACGGCAGCCACGAGGATTCCTTCCACCACGAAGGAAGCATAAGCAGCGCACTTACAAAGGCAAGCAACAGCGAGACATCCCTGCAAACAGAGAAAGGATCGTCAGCCACAAATTCCTGAGGTCAAACAGGTGGGAAAATCATGAAGCTTTCAGTTACGTTGGAGATCACGACATCTTATTACGGGGCTTTTCTGTAGGTCCTGAAGGGAGCTGTAAGCACTGAAAACTACTCCTAGGGGCAGATTTAGATGCATTTGTACATGATATTACTCTAAGGAAACATTTATCCAGTGTTTTTATGGCATGAGTGAAAGAATAATGGACCACGTTGAAAGGTCAGTTTCTCTTATACATATGACTTAAAAAAAAAGGAAAAAAAAACAGAAAGAGAAAAAAACCTGACTACTCAGCATTGTAAGCCAGGGCGGGTAGGAACTGGAATATCTGTACTTCCAGGTTCAAGAGTACAGCAGGGAAGGGCATGTTTCTTTTGGTAACAAAACCCTCAAGTAATGCCAGCTTTATTTTTTCCAGATTCTGACTCATTTAACTTGGACACCAACACACCACTAGTTTTTAACGCGTTTTTTACAAAGATGGCTTGAATAATCATTTTAAATAATTTGGCAGCTCTTGAAAATCCTTAAAGAACGGAGTTACTAGGATCTCAGTTCACTAACTTCTCAAGGACATTTAAAGCTGCTATTTTCATCCAGTTAAAAATCAGCAAAAATAAGTAGGTGCTAGAAAATCCACTGTGTTCCACCTGTAGTGTTATAGTTGCACTTCCGTAAAATTATGACAGTCTTCACGAAGATGGATGGGATATGGGCATCAAGGTCTGTAACAGCTTTAACTTTTCCAAATATTTTGAAAGAAAAATATGCCCTTTCTTCATCACCCCTTAAAGCTGCACATCCCGTGTTTAGTTTTGGAAGCATTCACAAGGAATAATTTCCCAATTCTAAAATATTACATGGTCTCTAGGTTTCTGTTTTCTGGACAGTTTTGCGGTCATATTTCAACAAGCTTTACAAGTGTTCAGGGCTACTGATATGTTTCAGTGAAGGTCTAGGGTTAAAATACTCCAGATATGGAATTAACTTTAGAAAGGGCACACAGTCTATAACTGCCTTATTACATAAAAAAAATAATCGCCCGCACACCACATGAACCACAACAATGAAAGTCTGTAAGGGGTTTAAGAGCCCACTTTGTCCATTTTCGGTTTCTGGCTAATCCAGATCATCACGGACAGAATGAAGAAGAAGATGGAGACTCCACAACCCACCCAGGTAGCTGTTGCAATGCAAAAGTATCTTTAGAGTTCAGAAGATTTACCCCAAGTCCATTCTGAATCATTGGCAAATTAATCACACTATTTTTCCTCCTATCCTTCTCATTTCTGAACAGAATCATAGAATAGAATCACAGAATGGTTTGGGTTGGAAGGGACCTTAAAGATCATCCAGTTCCAACCCCCCTGCCATGGGCAGGGACACCCTCCACTAGACCAGGTTGCTCAAAGCCTCACCCAGCCTGGCCTTGAACACTCCCAGGCATGGGGCACCCACAGCTTGACTTGAATCAACGACAACTGATAACCACCTTCTATCTACTCCTGTAGAACACACCGTAACACTCTTCCATCCCACCTCAACTTTCTCCATTTTGGCCAAACAACCCTAACACACGCTAATATGACATTTTCTAAACTCATTATCCTTATTGTTCTCCTCCAGACTGTCTCCAGATGGCCTATGCCTCTCCAACTGCGGCACCAAAAACCAGATGCTGTAGTCTAACACAAGGCTTAAGGAAACAGAAGAGAAAAGCCCCTGTGTCGTGCATATAATATGGCCTCCAAGATGAGATTTCCTGTTTTTTGGTAATTTGCCAACCCTTTCAATTTATGCTCTGCAACAATGCACAGATCCTTTTCTGAACCCGCACTGCCCACCCAGTGATTCCCCACTTTGTTAATTTGCTTTGCCCTTCCCAAGTGTAGCATTAGACACTTTTCTTTACTGACTTTTCTATTGATTTCAAGGTATTTCTCCAATTGGTCAAGCTACTTCCGAACTCCATTCTACCAAAACACTTAAAAACATGGTTCCATCTGTTAGCTGAGCAATATTCACCAATTTTCTAAGTGTACTTCATCATCTGAACAGGTAAAGAAACAATGAATAGTGCTAGGACCCAGACAAATCACTGGAGAAATCTGGTTCAACACTTCTCTTGTTTGACAGAGAGCATCAGCAACGACATATCCCATCTTAAACAGCTGGGTTTCTTTGAACTGCTATGGCTTTAGAATAACTCTATTTTCCTAACATACTCAAGAAAACCTAGCACTGGGCTGTTCTATGAGGTGTTTTTATCTACTGATTCCTGCCCATTTGTAGGCAAGTCACTCAGCCAGAACACCCAACCGTCCTCATTATTTTTCAAATACAGGTGGTAGCTGCTCAGACACTGCTCCAGCTTGCTCCTCCAGTACTCTGGGGTGAATTTCACCAGCCTCTGAATGCGTCATGTTTAAATATTCTTTAGTCTGCTCTTCTGGTGTTCTAAAACTGTGAAAATTAATTGTTCTCCCCTACTATTAACATACTTTTTATGAAGACCACAGCACAGAAAACACTTTCCAATTCAGTTTACATGTCTCATTTATCAAAATCACCATGGCACATAGCTTTGGAAATTCATTAATTAATCAACCATGTTAGTTCCTCCTTACAGCATGGAACAGGGTTTCTAAATATCCAGTTATGTTCATGTAGCTATCTCAGATTCAAACTCACTCTGTCAATAAAATGCTCAAGGATACAAAACCCAAGCATGCTTAGCCTTAAATTTGGGAACTAGTGGACCAAAGACTCAAAGACTTGAGAAAAACAATGATAATTTTATTACTGCATTTTATAAAAAGGACACACTTCTGTTTGTTTGTTTCTCAGTGAATACAGTGGTAGATATTCTCTGTACAATACCAAATATTAGGAGTTGCTAGGGAGCGTAGCGTTGGAAGCTGTCCATTTTCCTGTTGCTTACACTGTCCTGCAGACAGGATACTGGGGTCAAGGAACTCAATCAGTTCCACATCCTCCTGCAGCAGAACTTCCTGTTGCAGGATGGTACGGAGCGTGTCAAATCGAAATCCAACATCCTTACACAAACAGGCAGGAGAAAAAAAACAGGCATTAGTAAGGAATATTCAAATTCTTAAAAGCAAGTTAGCAGAACAAGAAGAACACCCAGCCACCCCACTGACAACAACCTGTTCCCAAAGACTACAGGAGATTGCAGATACCTGGTCAGTACCTGCTTCACTTTTATTAAACTTGCTTAACCCACACACTACCCAACAGTTCAGACTTGCAGGATGCATCGTGCTGACACTGTGATCTGACCCAGACAGTAACAATACCTGGAAACATGCCACAGATTATGCCAACATACATTTGCCTAAGATTCAGAGACGAACTACATCTATCACAAGTTCATTAAGAAAACAGCAAACACTGCTTTTGTCTTAATCTCATGACATAATTTCTGTCATTAACAAACAACCAACAATTAGAAAGAGAGATGTTACAGATTAGTTAACAAAAAGCCACCTGTGGACACTTAATAACAGCAGGGTCAATGCACTGGACTCGAGCCCCCAGCCAAGGCAGTGAAGTCCTCTCCTGCAGGATTCTGTGCCTTCCCCAAGGGAAGGCAATCCAAACATGAAACAGCATGGGACTCGGAGGACCTCACACTTGCTAAACTCCAGGCCAACTTCAGGGAGTGAGTTATTTGTGGATTTGATGCCATGATAAGCATTTGCTATTGCATTCCTTACAGCTACAGCTCTTCGAGACAAATACACAGCTCTTGAGGACAAGTATGTCCCTCAGAGGAGCGCCCTGAAATCTGAATTTGCCTACTGCCCCAAACTATAATTACTAAACGCTTCAAGTTAAGAATGTCATAACAAACCCCAGCAAACGCTGAATACATGCATCTTTGCATCTGGCTAGGTTACAGAGGAAAAGGAGAATGTTTCTTTGAAACCCGCAAACAGAAGCTGTTAACAGAAGTATGACATTTCACAGTCCGAAATCTGTTTAGTTCTGTCACTGACAGAACGAGAGCCTTTAGGAAACCGTAAGATAGCCAGTCAAAAGTTTGATTCCACACGCTGATGTCACTTGAGCTAACTTGCATCCTACTTTTAATGGAAAACATTTGTTTCAGGCCTGTGTGCAAGAGGAAACTCTGCCCTCCTCCAATGCATCCTGTGTCATTTGGCTACCCTGCTGTGGCATGCAGCAGGAGAAACGTGTTTTCCATATTCTTTGGTTGTGTCTCCAACCCAAGAAAGTCAGGCTAAAAAAAGCTTTTTAGATAATACCTTTGATTCCTAGGGGAAGAGGGAGGAAGAAAAAAAAGACAACCAAAGATCAGTGACGAGAGGTTTCAGAGGAAATTTTGTCTTCTTGAGATAAAGGAGAAGAGAGAGCCATTGGCACAACAGGACTCTGAGAAATGGAAACCCCTAACTTCTTATGTTGCTCAGCATTTTGTTTGAACCTACATTTAAGGACATCATCCCTACATCGTTGTAGAAAAAAAAAAATCAAAATACTAACTTTTAGATTCTGGAATAGTTTGACTAATGTGACATTTGCAAACCAGACTAGGGACTTGAAGCAGCTGGATGCAAGTTACAGCAGATCCCAGACAAGCCCAGGCTGCAGACTGAACTGGGTACAAAGCAACGCTGCACGGAACAGGTGTAAGGGCAGCATAAAACTATCTTTAACTATCTGGGGTAGAACTGTCACCCCTCAGGTCTGCCCCACACAGGCTGACTTGGGCCCTAAGAGTTCCTGTGGGCTCCAGGGGTAGGAGAACACAGCTTCTGATGAGGCACATGGGCACCCAACCTGCTGCTGAGCTGCTGAGCTGAGAGCACGGAGGTCATAGAGAGCTGTCCTTGCCTCTCCCTACAGACAGAGCGCTACGCAGATGTCGTCTGCTCTCAATGCATCAACACCGCTCTGAAGCATTGTAACTGAGGTGCTGTGGTTCGCTTCGCTTTTCCCAACCGCAGAAGCACCGTGGACAGCAGTGCAGAAACAGGCCAGGATGGGTCCGGGGTAGCGCAGATGCACCGCGTCTGTGTTATGCCTGAGCGACAAAGCTGCCACAGAGGGTGACGCCACGCTCAGGTGAAGGTCTGGAGCCTTCTGCCTTGAGCTGTGTCTGCAAGGCACTGACTGCAACACACGGACTTTATCGGTCAGTGTCTCCACACCGCCTTCCACCGGAGGGGGTAGCTACACCGTAGGTTAACTCCTTTCAGCTTTCAAGAATTTCTGTCATTTCTCACACATTTTAATTTCTCTTCTACATTTTTAACAGCTTCAACCTGGCGACTGACATTCTTCCTGTTCTTGTGTGCCCAATGTGCCCGGCACAGTAACTCTGAAAACCAGAATCGATATTATCTGAAGTAGTAAAGTTCTTAAAGCCAAAACTAACCGTACAGACCAAAGATGGTGCTCAGAGGATGAGGTACAGAGGAGAGGAAGACTTGTGGATCAGGGAAGGAAGTGGAAAAGAAAAAAAAGTGATCACTTACCAGTCGGTGAAGTATGTCATCGTTTTTCTTATACTGTGAAAAAGGAAACCAACTTCTAAAGAATTCAGCTAGTTTTGACAGGATGCCTTGCTGAAGGAAACAGAAATTACTCCAATTAAAAAAAAAAAAAAAAAATCCAAAAATAAATAAATAACAACAGACAGTTCCTTTATTTCTGCATTTGCTTTTCTTGTTAACTCAGCCCCAGGTACCTGTAAGGAAGTTTCGCTTACTGTCTCTGGCCTAACTTCAGAGTACGCGAAGGGAACATCTGCTTCCCGTCGGCTGGCCTGTACGCAGGAGTGTGAAATAAAGCTTTCAGTAACCCCACCTATTCGGAGCATAATGGATTGTTATGCTGCGCCGTTAAAAATAACTGCAGCTACAATTAGTTTGATCTCAAGTTGGCAGCTGCTGCATCGATATGAAAGACTTTCTCCCTCCCTGAGGATAAAAAAAGGCAGTGGATAAAACGGCTGACAGGGACCGAAGAAAACGAGATGAGCAGGAGAGGAACAACCTCTCCTTGGCAGCCCACCGCAGCTTCAGGACGAGGCTCTGCAGGAGCCGTGCACAGAGACAGGGAAGAGTGACTTAAGAAGAGGAACTGTCTGAGAAACTCCGTCTCACCCGCCTGTGCCATCAGATACTTCGTCTCCACGCTGCTTCCCGTGCAACCTAAAACCACAGCCATCTGAGCTGTAAACGGTACTTCCTACGCCACTAATCACAGGGACTCCCTCTCGACCTTCACACATTATACTCACGTATCTTCCTACAATACGATGCGTGAAAGACTAATTAAATAGATGCATGATTTTGCTTTGCTCTGCAGCCATTCAGTGTAAAAAATGGAGGTTTTGACACACACTGTATATCTACTTTCCTCAGACCTAGCTGACAGGAAGTATTTTTCAAAATATTTACGTGTATATATTTCATTAATTCTGAGGCCCTGCCTCTTAATCTTCAGCCTGCTGACATGTAAGATGATCGAACGAAACGTATGCCAAAAACCCATTAATTGTGGAGCACTGACAGTTTGTGGCATGCTGTTTCAAAATGAAAACGCCCAACAAAGATTATAAAAGCCTGATGTACAAAAGGGTGTCTGCATTAAATCAGCTTCTTCCTCTTCTGTTTTTTCTTTTTTTTCTCTCCCCTCAACCATAAGGTGTGAAATAGAAGAGTAGAACCAAGCAGCAGGAGCTTGGAGCTTTGCAGTTAGCCCTGTGATCAGCCTGACAGCCCTCTGAAAGGCAGCGAGACACAACTTGGAAGCAGCAAGCCAGGGCAGAATGGCTTTGAGTAACATCAGAAATTGTCACCCTGCAGCCCTTCTGCTTCACAGAGCTACTTTGGAAATAACTTACTCTGACATCCATCTAGGTAACCTAACTCACGTTTTTCTTTACGTACGCCTTATCTTTCTGCGTACAGTTAGAACTGCAGACCGACACCGAAAGGAAGCATTCTGGGGTCAGGGGAGAGACAAACCAATAGGGGTTTCATAAGGGGTGATGGCTCTTCCTCACTCACAGACACCATCATGGCTTATTAGGAAGGAGGAGCTACCCCAGTAATCCACACTTCTTAGACCATGGAATAAATCCAAGTGATGTTGCTCAAGGGCACTGACAGAAGTTGGAAGAGAAGAGTGTCACAAACGGCAGCACTGATTTATCCTCCTCCTGTCTTTCTTAAAGCGGTCCAAAATAAAACAAATTTTTGTGATTACAATTTGTAGAACACTGAGATGAAAACTGAGTCTCAGGCAGATATTTCATTCAGAAGGACTTTTCCCAGTACTCTGAAAGCAGAGCACAGAAAGAGTTGTCCATTTACGATTATAAATTACGCCTCCTGGAGCCTAACACTTTCAACTGCTTAGCTTTCATAAGTCCTTGGGCTTTTATCATGAACATTTAAGCCTACACAAGGGATAATTTTAAACTGCTACCAGCTGACTATACTAGACTGTGGAATTACTGAAAGAAAACTCCCATCTAGTGTGCTAAGTAAGTAACCTTTTGGGTTCTTTTCCGTGTTTCAGTTTAAAAATAAAAATCTGAGCTTGCATAAACACTCAACAGGCATGTCAGTGCTTGAAAATGCAAAACAAGACAACCCTCCGTCTTGGGCTGTGACCCAGTAGAGTGCAGTACCACATTTAATTATCAGATGCTTGGAATAGTGTCTCACAGTTTGCAGTCTCACTGGGAGTGTTACTGACAAGAAAAACAACTTTCATCAGCACACAAGTCGGGTCATGTTGCCAATGCTTCTGGAGTATTCTTGCATCTTTAGAACGCTGCTCAGTCAAACGCTCTGTAAACTGAGTAACAATGATGTGTAACTCCTAACATTAAAAAAACCATAGCATAGGACACGCATGTTTCAGGTACATTGATTTGAATCTAAAATAACATCCTAAGGACTACTTCTCTTTTGTACAGGATGAACTTGAAATGGCAAACTAACAGGTATCTAAAATAGCATCATCCACATCGGCACCTTTCAATTCTATGCACTTCAGAAAGAAGATAATGCTACATATTTAAGCCCTCCCACCTACCCAGAGCGAGCAGTAAGTGGGTGGGAACCCTAGACCATGGCAGAGGACCGGTCCCTCTGCCTTTCCATATCAGGTCACCTGCACAGCTACTGAGGACCAGCCTCAACACAATCCCCAGTGCCTGCCTCCAGCGCCAGCCTTGTTCTAGTGATGAAATATCATCACATCTAAGATGGGATAAGGTGTGACAGTATAATCACTTTAAACATTCAGATATGCACAGCAGCCTAGGGAAATGAGTGAGAAAGGAAAAATGTAAATGGGAAGAAATATATCCCTTAAAGATCAAGCAGAATTATCCAAATAAGATTTAATTCCAGAAAACAGGTCTAGGAGCTCTTGCAAGCAGTGCTTTTGAGTATCAAGTGATCATGAGTCCAGAACTTTAGCTGTAGCTTTCTCCAGAGATTGGGACTGGCAGAAACACTGCAATTATTACTACTGTGCTAAATCACATCTCTATACTCCCTCGGATGGGAGCCTGGCATTTCATCAGCCCTTAGAACAACCTGGCAGCACCTTGACGCTTTTCTGCTCAATGTTCATTAAGACCATCCTCCAACCCCATCCCTCCCACCCCTTCCCCTCATAAATAAACGTTTAAGATGTGCTTCAAATTCAACTGATGCCTCTGCCTTTCATTAAGCCTGAACCATACGCTCTGCCTGGCAGCACAGCAAGATACAGCAGCACTTGTGTCGGTCACTAGGAACCTCTTTTTTATCCAGATTTGTCTTTTCAGTCCCTGAGGATCCCAGACTAGACCTCTGCCTTGCCAAAATCTTGCTACATGTCACCGGACTGTATCTGCACAGGGTTCCTACCTGACTGGATACAAGAGTATATACTGCAGCTTTTCTATTCTTATTAAGTGTTTAAGGCATTTGCAAACCTGCTTTTCAGAACAGAAGGCAAACAATACATAGTAGTCATCACTCAGCATGGAACATCATCTACTCCCTGCGATTGTACTTTGCATTACACTAAGCCTCAACTAAGATAGTTTTATACTGGTGCTGTGGGTAGGCTCATACGCACAACTCAGAAACCATGTGTTTCCCAGATATTACATAATTTCAGTAGACTAAGTCAGCGAAGGCTGAGAGAAGGGAAGTGATAATGGTCTCACGTAAAAATGAGGAAATCAGTGGATGGCAATGTAAATGATCTGTATGTCGTACAAAAGTTGCAATAACGCCTCAGCTCCCCCGAAATCCAGTCCACTTCCTTAAATGTGTGGCCAGCTGCCTCTCCCTCATTCTCTTTCCTTTTGAGACATCCCACCAAAATGGGCCACAGGAATCAAACAATGAAACCAGACTTTCCTGCATCAGGTTACAAAAGACAAGTGTTAACGTTCTCAAAGTGGTACTGGAAAAGCAGCAGGAAGAATCAGTGACATTTTATCACTAGAGATGACACAGAGGTTTCTTCCTTATTTCCACAGCGTACCCTTGCCTAGACAGAGATGAGACAATGTGAATGTCATCCTAGTCCCGGTACGCAATGGACAGCCCATCTGCACACGCCCACTCCCTTCACGTTGCAAGGCAAACCATGATGAATTACTTCTACATCTGACACAACACCAAAGGACTCGCCCCCAGCACAACAAAACATTTGAGGGGAAGGGAGGCTTCCTCTCAAACCAGAATACTTGAGGGTTTTAAAAGCAGTGTATCTACCTTAATGCTTCCGAGGTTCCAAACCCCACAGCACTTTTGTATTAAGTTCAGTGGAAACAACATACATGAAGACAGCATCGTACTGCTTTACTGACGTTCCACAAAAGTAATTATACAAAATAAAGTGCTGCAGCTAACAAGTGATAGTCCAGGCATTACTTCATAGTAACAGATAATCAGCCAATGAAATATGTCACCTAATTTTCAATTAACAGTGGTTTCATTAAGGTCCTCCTGCACTAAGCCAGCAGAGGTGTCTTCAGTGTAAATATACCATAAAACTGCCAATAGCTTTAAAGGCAAAATACATTTTCATGTGGTTTCTTGAGGGTTATGGTGAATGCCAGCTGACAATTCTGAAAAGTTCTAATATTTCCATGAACACTTTTAAAGGTAGTTTAAATGAAAGTATAAAAAATTGTGAGTTAAACCCCGAATTAAATTCAGCCTTGCCTTGTGACCACTGATGGAAGCAGTCAATATTACAAATGTAATAGCTATCCACATCAACAGTAACTAGAAATCAATTTATTCATTACATTTAAAATAATTTTACACTAGAGAAACCAGCCAAGGAAGCATGGAGACACTGCAAGAATCACTTCTCCTCCGCTGTTTCTTGGACTCACAAACCTTCAGCATGCGAGCCTGGAGTGCTGTATGAAGTTCCTTCATAACTTCTTTTCTACACAGCTGCTGAACTCTTTGAAAAGCTGTAAACTCTGCAAAAGCATGGCTGAACAGTACTAAACTTAGGGATCCTAATTATAGTATGATTATTTTTTACAGGCTCTGCCTAATCCCTGTGCTGGGCGCACAGTGGTACCCACTGCTCTGCTCAATGGACAGGCACCCCGTATCTTACCTGCATGGTCATCTTTGATCAGAAAGGGGGGCACGAGGGAAGGGAGACATGGCAGCATCCATCCAAGTCTCCGGAACTGGGGATGGAGGCTGTGAAGCCAAGCGCACAGCGCACCTGCACAACGGCTAAACACAAACTGTGCCCAATCTGCCCACGAACTCAGACGGACTCCCACAGGACTGCAGACCAAAGCAAAATGTTTCATGTTTTATGATCCTGCCTTTTCAAATGGACTAATGAATGTGTGAGGAAACTTATGTCGTCTGCACAGAGCGTGGTTGAAACGAGTATCACTGTATGAAAATATGACCCATCAACACTTCTCTGAATACTGCCAGATAAATAAGCTTCACACTGCACCTTCTAAATTTCCACTTCAAAGACTGTGCATGTCAGTCCTTGCAAGTACGCCGTACTACTGCAAGCCTTTCAAAAACCACACATTCTTCCCCCACATCAGAAAAAACCTGACGTTATCCACATCAATTCACACACTTCTGATTCCTACACACCCAAGATCCTACACACCCAAGATCCTACACAGTGCAGAAATCCTACACAGACTAAAAATCCCACAAGAAAAAAATACTTCTGACCTAAAACAAAGCAGGAACAAGAGGGACACGTACAAAACAGAAAAAACCCCTGTTGAAATAAAGCCCAACTGCGACGATTACGTGGCTAATTCCTTGAAGCATCTGAGAACTGAGTAGCGGATATATGGCAAGATGGCATTCTTTGAGAAGGGACTCTAAGAAAAGCATCAGCTCGTCTCCTCTGCCATATGATCCCCCACCCACCAAAACCTGCAGGGAGACCTTCTGGAGATCTCGGGGCCACTCATATCATATTGTCTGTGTTTGGGAAAAATACAAACTCTCCCCAGTTCACTGACACCTAATTGGGAGGGTGGAACACTGTGGAGCAGGGAAGCAGCAGAGGTTACAAACAAGAGGGCAGGGGTTGTGAATCTCTGATTTGAAGAGGTATAAAGCAGGACTGAACCGGAAAACTGAGCTCTGGAGGTAGGGTAGAAGTCACAGCAGTCACTGTCAGAAAATCGCCATAACCTAAGCACAGTTCTACTATCTCATTCAGATGGGTTATTGTAATTATACTTCCCAGAAATCCTCTTTCTTAATACATTTTATCACAGAGTAAGCGATATTTAGCAACTGAATGCCTGAGAAGGGTTGGGAATTATAAATACTCTGTTCCAGAAAATTACAGGTTTTGTTCCCAGAATGTCATGCTGAACTAACATAATAACCAATAAATAAGATAGTTCACAGCACTCAAAAAATTCACTATCAAAGGCTCTTGCTTCCTCAGCTTACACCCGTGCAGAGAAACACCTCAAACCATGCTGGTAAACTATGCATTTCCAAACACATTTGCAGACGAGATATGACAACTGGTTGGGGCTTTTTTTGTTTGGGGTGGTTTGGTTTTTTTTAAATACAGTAAGAGATTTATCTTTATCCCCTCTAATTTTTTCTATTTGTGAAGTAATGCAGTTCTCTTTCAAGATAAATACTCAGGAACAGGAGACAGCTCACTTTCTGGGCAGCATGCACAGTCCGCTCTTTCTGGCTTTCCACTGCTGCACATTGCTCGGCCTTCTGCGACACAGATGAACATACTTCAAAATCGGTGTGTCCCAAATCCTGCAGATATTGGTAGAGTGGGGAATTCTGAAAGAGAGTTAAAAAAAAAAAAGAGGAAAAAAAACCCTTAAAAATAATTCCCTGTTCTCCACAAAACACAACTGTGAATACAGCAACCACACAACCAGCAATGAATGGATGGAGAGCAGCCCTGCAGGGAGGGACTTGGGGGTAACGGTGGATGAAAAGCTGGACATGAGCTGGCAGCGTGTGCTGGCAGCCCAGAAAGCCAACTGTATCCTGGGCTGTATAGAGAGCAGCGTGGCCAGCAGGGCGAGGGAGGGGATTCTCCCCCTCTACTCTGCTCTCATGAGACCCCACCTGGAGTGCTGCATCCAGCTGTGGAGCCCTCAGCATAACAAGGATATCGACTGGTTGGGGCAAGTCCAGAGGAGGCCACAAAGATGCTCAGGGGGCTGGAGCACCTCTGCTATGGGGACAGGCTGAGAGAGTTGGGCTTGTTCAGCCTGGAGAAGGGAAGGCTCCGAAGAGACTTTATTGCAGCCTTTCAATAATTAAAGTGGGTTTATAAGAAAGACAGAGACGAAGACCCGGTCTTTTTACCAAGACCTGTAGTGACAGGACGAGTGGTAATGGCTTTAAACTAAAAGAGGGTAGATGTAGATTACACATAAGGAAGAATTTTTCTACAATGAGGGTGGTGAGGCACTGGCACAGGTTGCCCAGAGAAGCTGTGGGTGCCCCATCCCTGGCAGTGTTCAAGGCCAGGCTGGATGAGGCTTTGAGCAACCTGGTCTAGTGGAGGGTGTCCCTGCCCATGGCAGGGGGTTGGAACTAGATGGTCTTTAAGTTCCTTTCCAACCCAAACCATTCTGTCATTCTATGCAACAGGAAAAAACCAAAACAACTAATAGCAAAAAAGCCAAAATTTTGCTTTAAGTATCTCCCTTAATTAAGTTTTATCCTGACCGTAACGGAAGAGGCTGCAAGAGTGTCAACATACAAAACAATGTGATGAGAAATAAGAATGCAACCAGTCAACTTTCCCCACAGCAATATTTTTTCTAGGTTACCTGACAGGGTTCTTAGCTTATAACTTACATATTTTCAATACATAAATTATGTATTTGACAACATATTTTAAAATATTATTGTGTGACTCCAGAACACTTAATGATACTGTTTTCCTGAAGTTTATACAAATTGAACAGATTATAACTTTGAACCACATCTATGGAATCAAACCTTAAAACCAGAGCACTTTGCAAACGTCAGTAACTGAAGGCTCGGTGTAACCTGATTAGGTACTTACAGAAACGGAAAAACAAATTAGAAAAAGGCTTCTGCTCTCTCCAAGAACACCTACTACAAGTTGTTATGTTAACTACCACTAACTTGCTGGTGCAAGGTGTGAAGGCGGCCCATCTACGGTGACCATGCACCAACACGGCCAAATCTCAAATAACTGCTTGCCACACAATAAAACTTGGAAGCAATCATTAACTTGCTAGCGCCAGGGATTTTTTTTAACCCCATCACCAAGGTGCTATTTTGATCCCTCGTCCCTGTTTAAAGCATGTACATTCATACAGTCGCATGCTGTGTTTGAGTTACCCGCAACAGATTCAGCGTCCAGTCATTACCTGAAACTCAAACATTTGTACCAGCTCACAGGTACAGCCAATCCCCCTCACCCACGATGACAGTGAGTGTGCAAGCCACTACGATAGCTTAATGACTCATTTCCTTGGGGGAATTTTTCCAGTGTGACAACTCAATCCTATCTTTTTTCCAAGTACCCTTCCTCCATGGTTGAGTACTTTTTCAAATGCAGCAACTCTAATTACACAACGCGCTGTTCTGGCACTGGCTGGTGAGAAGGTAAGTTTCTTGTTCTAAGAAGAAGATGCCACTTTACCAGAATTACTGAATTAAAATGGAAAAGAAAACATAAGAGACTACAATACTCTTATTTGAGACTCTGTTAAATTCCCTTAATAACTTCAGGACAAAATTCGCAATACGAATGGGTATGCATAACTGTCTCTTAAAATGGTTTTCATACGGAACCAGGCTGCGCGCTGCCAGCTCACCTGGAACACCCAGATCCCCCTCCGATGCGGGGCAGCATGGAGGGTAGCACGGAGGCTTCAGTCAGAACCAGCCAGAATTCTCCCCATTTAGACAAAGACATGTAGACAAAACAGTGGTGAACACAGACTGTTTCATTCACAGAGTTTTGAGGCTTGCTCCAGGCAGGACTCCAAAGAAATTGTGTCTAGGCTCTCGGCAGACCTGTCCACCGTGCTGCCACAAGCAAGGCCAGCCATCATTTGACAGATGGCTGCTCTTGGACGTTACTGCTCCTCACCTACAGACGGACAGCTAGCAAAAGAACCCAGTCATACCAAGGAATTTTTCCACTAGTATCTCAGGGTGCATTTCGCCTGGAGGTCCATGATGAGGTAATTTTCTACAAGCTGGTCAAGAAATACAGTCTAATGCTGTTCAGATTGGTTCCATTTCCTCACAGAAATGGATGAAGGAAGGCAGAGAGACAGACAGAGACCCTCCCCACTGAAGACAGAGAGAATTAACTAAAATCCTTAATGCTCCATTTAGTGACTGACAGACTGCACAAATGTGAGAATGCTCAATTCTTCCCTCTTACTAGGTATTTGGCAACATCAAAACCTTCCATCCAACTGTACTTCGCACATTTTTTACTCTGCAGCAATAGTAGAAGATACACCAGCTCTCCAAATGTTAATGAAATGTAAACCCTAGCTGGAATGAATAATCTTATTTGTTCTTGTAATCAAGGCAGAGTACAGCCACCTTAACTAGGCTTTACATAAATTCCTTCTGATTAATATTTTGAAGGGTTTTACAGGGTCTCATCACCGCTCAGAACTGGAAATCAGTTTTCTGATTACTGACTTAGCAAATGATAATTGATTAAAATTTAACTTGAAAGTTTATTACATATTCCTTTAAGTAGACAGCGGTTCTCCTCTTTCAGTTTCTCAGAAAGCAGTCAGGCGACAACAATCCTCCTCTAACACATTTCTCTTGCTCCACATGCTTTCTCTTCCCCATTCTTTGAGAAAAGATTATTATCGGGAATTAAGTGCACATTGGAGAACGTCATTTTTTATTAACTTAAATGACCAAGAAATATGCCGTGACTAAAGTCCCTTTTACTATAGGTAAAACCCCCATTGTTCCCCTTCCTGAATCCATTAGTAGCATGTAACACGTGGGTAAAGAAAACACGGAATGAGTGGGTTGAGGCCCTTATGAAATGAGATTATTAAGAACCTTAGCGAACCAATCATGAAATTCTTCCATTAAGAGCGAGGTCTCTTGCCTAGCACACTCAGCTTTGCATTTTGCTCAGAAAATTTGAAGATTACACCCGTCTTCTATTATAAATATCACTGATGGCATACATACATTAGCCTACACCAACATAAAACCACACACTATTTATTTATTTATTATATTTCACATCCTAGATACTGCCCAAATTTAAATGATACTGACAAGCCTGTCACTTGCAAAGCTATGCGGTGTGTATAACTCATGACATCTCCAACAGTCTATAGCAAATCTCCCCCATGACATATGTAAGTAAGGGCTAAAGAATCTAGTAAAGGAGTTTTAAGAAGTTGAAGGGGAGATTTTATGTATGTGAACATCCACACGGAAGTTCCACTATTATCAAAGAATCAGAAAATTATTAATTATGCAACTCCAGAATTGCAATACGATGCCATTAAAATATCCAATTCTATTTACTGCTTGTTTCAATACGAGACAGGAGTAGTATACTTAATGCTTACAACGCATATTTCATCTTCAAAAAGCTTTAAAAAGAATAATTAAATCTCATAATGGGTCTGATGTTCCACAAATTGTAGCTCTGAACTTCTAGCTTACATCCTTACCCAAACCTCTCACTCCTAAATGCCTTCTTTACCATAAAAAAGGAGCACAGATAAGCACATATTCTTGCAGATGCACTTCTAACTGTGAGGAAAGATCCTCGGTTTCAATTCATGGTGTTATTCATCAGCATTGTCAGGCTCAGCTGGTTTTACCTGCAAATGCCATGATAATATTTTTAAAAAGCCTACTTGTGGGTTAGGGAAAAGGGGAGGGATCTGCCTTTTTTTTGCTCCTAATTCTCTTTGCCCCAAATTCATGCATTCCTTTTTTCAAGAGTTCAACATTTAAAATAAAAAGAGTGCAACTCATTTTACATTTCTGCATATATTACAGATGCTACACTTCAGTTTAAGAAATTTAGGACATATCAGAAAGTTTATCCTTGCAAGCAGTAACAGGTTGTAATTCAAAAAAAATATCCTTTAGACTTGAGAGAAAGCTTTTAGGTTAGAATGTGAAGTAGGGGGACAGCAGGGTTGTTTCAGTGGACAGCATGAAAAGGAAATTTAAAATACAAAATCTCATCTTCCTATTAATACGGCATCATACTATTCTAGAGGAGTCTATTTCCATGTATTTTTCAATCGTTACTTCAACCACTCTCAATTTAGATAATAACTAGAGTAGTTAGTATTACTTGTGTCCGACAGTCTGGTTCACTTATTTATTTCTTTCCAGTTGTCTCTGGTAGAATGACATAGTAATGAATCATTTATAAAGTAGGGAAGAAAAAAAATTAATAATTCAGCTTATTGTTATGTTACCATCATGCTACCAGTTACTGATGGGAAATATTATCCAAAGCAAATGAGGATAGCAAGGCAGGGTTTTTCAGCAATATGCTGGATTTATTTCTGATGTTTCTTCTAAGTTTCTTCTTCTAAATCACTTTCTGAGACCACCTACATACAAGAGACGAGCATTATATTTACAGCCAGGGCATTTTTTATTATGCTACTTGTCCAAAATGTGTGCTAAAAATGGAAAACAGTTCCAGGACGGACAGAAGAAAAAATGCCTTTATTCTTTCGTGCACTTCGTACAGATGAGACCTGGCAAATCTTGTTAATAATTTCAGCAAGGTAATCAGAAACAGTCAATGCACTGAGTAGGAATTTAATTTTTGAAAATTTCAAGAATCAGGGTTTCTGGGGACTCAGCAGAGACTGACAACAAAAAGCCCACTTGTCTTTCTATGACTTCCATAATTCACTAGTCAGTCATACTGCAAAGCCATTCAATTGTAACTAGACATTTACAGTAGTATAGGTTTATATAAGCTCCTGTTTCCAGAATCAAGAAAGAAAATCCTCTCCTCCTCATTCATAACTCCCTGAGTACATATATTTTAGATCCGTACTACTAAAACTTATTTCACTCACATATATATGCTTAATTACAACTCTCCTTTTTTCAGTGTTGAAAGTGGTTGAGTCTCATTCTAAACCCAGGATATATTATGCAGGATTAAAGAACAGTCCACTGAATTAGTTTTGCTCTTTAACCTTTTCCCAATGCTAATTTTAATTACTCTTGCCATACAGCACTGACATTACCTAAACTGAGGACTAAACACTGTGTTTGCAACTCTAAGTAACAACAAATTTTAAAAAAATTAAACCCAAGCCAAACAATAAAAGATAATGAAACATATGTAACATTGCCTACTGCCATGTGATGGAAAGGTTGTTACAGCAGAGAATTCCCTGGCTTCGGATAAGAGCTCACTTTTGATAGATACCTACTCAAACACTTACATCTATTGCAGCCTTGCAAGCACAGCTATTGCACTTTAGTATGTGGGGCATTTTGTGTGTATTCTGAGAAGAACCTCTGCAATCACAAAGCCGCTGTTAGCTTCCACAGTCTCGTTACAATAGCAGCTGAAAATCAAAGCCACACCCAAATTATTTTTGCTGATGCATCATGAAGTAAATGACTCAGGATTTCTCCATTAGAGACGGGGGCTTCCCACACCCAGCTTTCTTTACTACAGCAAAATTTACTACCTAGTGAATCCCTGCACTAGCTTCCAACCACAGCTAATGGGGCAGATTAACCTTGAAAGTAATATTTAATGCCATTGCACAGAACAAGAGGTTTAAAAATCTCTTCCTAAAATATGGACATGTTTTTCCAAAGCTGAGGTTTCCAGCAAGCCAAAAACACCGTGGGGAGCTCCAACCACCTCCAAAATAACCACAAGTTATGAATTACCAGTTAAAAGAAAAAAGAAGAAACATTTCTATCACAGTGACAGCAAAGCCAAAGAGACGCTGAACAGGTGGCTAAACTCAGAACAAAATAAACAGTACTGAAATCTTCCCCCCTCTCTCAAAATATGGATTTGAAGAAGTTGAGGTAACACTCACAGACAGCGCGATCTTTGTCTCCTGGAAGAGGGTATTCCATTTTTCTCTTCGGTACTGCTCCCATGCACCTGACAGAACCTCGCCTGCCTCCCTGTTTCTTTCCGCTTGTCCCTCCAGGATGCCCCGAGCCGAGGATGAGAAGCAGTCGTCAGTGTGATGGCACCTGTGCCCCTGCACAGTAGCATTTTCCTGACGGCATCAGCGGATGCAGTTTGAAACTTCCCAGGACCGTGCGATTTCTCCTGACTAATGTGGCTTTCTAACGGGGGGAGGGAGAGGCGGATGACAGATTGCTAAAGGCTTTTAAAAAGATACTGCTTGAAAGAATTACTGCACATCGATCTCATACGCAGCCATTAATAAGACTTTCCAAGCAACAGTATTTAAAAGCCTTGGTCATATTCTCCTGGCTGGTACCCACCTCCTCCTGTGCTCCGACTGACAAAGAGCCAGCCGCTGACAGGGCTAATATTAGACAACGTCCTCAAGGCAGCGAGTCGTTTAAATTTCCTAGTCTGTTTTCACTGCCACAGGAGCACAGACCTTGGTTTCTCCAGCGCTACTGCATCATCTGATTTAGAAGCAGGCTCCGAGAACTATTGCGGAGCCATTAATCTATTATCATTCCAGGATATTTTCTGATGGACAACATATATCTAATTCTGCAAGGGCTCATGTGTCCTGAAGAGTTTGGGAAGTTTTATAGCCTGTGTGTAGTTTTGTATCACTGGATGTGACACGGAAAGCTCTTTCCTTTGCATTTTCAGCAGGTAGTTGCATGTTATTGCCACGGTGGAAAAGCCTTAGAAAGGAATATTATGTACTAGACAAAGCCCTGAAACTCATCTGCAATGGGATCCCCGGATTATTCACCTGTTCAAAAGGGGACCTGCGAATAGCGAAAAGCTGAGCAGGAACTTTCTGACAGGGTCAGAGATGAAAATACCTGAGAAACTGAAATGAAAAGTGGTGAACGTTACCTTCCCCGGAGGACAGAGTAACAGGCCAGCCAGCCTGTCCTTGGGGTGGGAAGTCACTGACCGGGCTGGTCACCGGACTAAGCTGATACAGGAAGACAGGTTTGGTTGATACCAGCTACTAACAACTCAAATTTTTACCCTTCATTCACATTCAAAACTGAATTAATGACATTAATGTATTTGACTGGTAATCTAGCGGTGTATTTCTGAAACATTTTGGGAACTTCTTTAAAACACCGGCTCCAAAGAATGAACTTGTTTCCCCAGGACAAGTCATGTTAATTCTGACTCCTAATGAGAACACACTGTAAGCAAACGCTTTCACTGAAGGGAAAAGCACCCAAGAAACAGAAGAGACAGTCACATTCTAAAGACTAAAAGAAAAGTACAGCGAATTTTTAAATTCAAGTATCTCAGGGAATTTGATTCATGACTTGAAGTTGTGAGAGCACTACTGCAGAATTAACCCTCCCATAAACATGACCCCAGGGTGAATAATACAGAGGAGAATTAACAGTATTTTTCGACCAACTGACCTCAGAATTTACTATGGATCATCATGTACTTTTGTCTTCAAATTTTCTATGGAAACTAATCAAGGCAATACAGGTTCACACACCATATAACGGTGTTCACAGCCCACGTAATACTTAATCCGTTCAGATACGACATTAGTGTTATCCAAAAACGCCTGATGAGTTTACTTGGCCTCCACAGCAATCAGATGGTTCTTCACACAGTTTTAAGCTTGCAATTTATTTTATTTTCGCTCCAGTGTCACCTGCCTCCCAGTCATGGGATGAAAAGGAGCACAGCCTGTGCTCTCTTTCCGCTCAGCAGACTGCTGAGAAGCAAGATACCCAGAATAGTCCATCGTCACTAGTCCAGGTGCCTCTACAGTACGCCGCAATTTGCAGGAGAGAGATCTCCCCAGGCTGCAGTTACATGGTCAATTTAATCTGCCAGTACCAGCGGGTGCAAAGGAAAGCTGTGGTACCGTTTCAGAACACTCATGATAATAGTTATACAGCCAAATGGTGAGATGGAAGGAGGAACTGATCTGGCTGTAAAAAAAATAAAATGCATCTTTTTTTTTTTTTCTTTCTTAGCCAGGTTAGTTTAGTCAAGTCAGTCTCCTGAGCCAGTTTACAGCATCACCCACAAATCCAGGTGCCAGTGTAAGGACGGGAATAAGCAGGAAAAGAGGAGTGAAGCCCAAACACCTCTTCTGGCCACAGAGCACAGTTCAGGCAGACAAAGCACAGGCTCAGAACCAGCTCATCAGAACGGCAGGGGAACTGTGGTTTTGACAGAACCGTGTATTTAAACTGCCTTCGTTTCATGCATATGTATGAGTCTACCCAATATTTGGTGAGAGGAATCCTGTTGAGGGAGCATTACTGACGCTACTATTGAAGAAGTGTGAATGTTCTTTTTTCAGATTCTTCTTTTTTTCCTAATTTATAATGTTTGAGACATTATTTTTTAAACCACAGCATTTATGAGCCTGATGCTTGACAAAAATCACATTATTTTGCAAGTAAAAGTTTTCAAGTTTTTGAATGAATGTGACAAAATTTTCATCACAACAAAAAGTTTCTGAGGTTAGGTTTCCTGGGGTTTTCATTTGTTTTTGTTTCATTTTTTTAACAAAGTCAATCTAGAACAGCTCAGTTTGGATGGACAAATCATTTGTGAAAATAAACATCACTGTGTTTTTTGATAAAAGCTACATTTGGTTTAAAAATGTCCAGATGAGGGTTTGAACATCTCAATGTAGTGATGCACAGGCATTCTAAGCAAAGAAATACCGTATTTTAGACACGTTTTACTACTGTAGGCATGCAGAGAACACATCACCTAAAGGATGTTCTGAATACAGTTCTATTGTGCTGGGAAATGGTGATGCCGCTTGCTGGAAACTCTCTTAAATCTTACAGAAATCCGTGTAACATAACATTATACGTAGGCATCCTCCATGGCCCTCAGCACCAAGCAGCATCTTGGCTCGTTGCCTAAACACCCAGCAGGAGTTGTCTTTCTGAACCGGACATTCGAACGCATTATGATGTTGCCCAGTATTTCCCAAGCACTTTCGTTCCAGGTCCATCCTGAGGGACTCCACCCTTCCTACCTCCTCCCCCCACAGGCCACACTCAGCGCCGTGTAGTCGCCAGCTCTGCTGAGCCCTGGTGCCTCCTTTCTCTCTCGGGATGGCATGCTGCTTGGACAGCACCTCACTGTTTTCAGGACTCGTTTTTCACATTAGCTTCTTCCACTACAGCAAGAAGACAGTGTAGACCATGTCTCTCCAAACTCTGGAAAGCGTAATTCCATTTCTAACCCTATTTTCCCCCTGTGATGGGAAGTTAACTGCTTGCCCAAGGGGTGGCTGTGCAATGCGAGCGAGCATCTGTTATACATTCAGAATCCTTGTTCTGAGTTTGTGGGTTCCGATTCTAGGTTCAGTAGAGCTGTGCTCAGTATTTCCCATAGATATAAGCTTCTGAATTTGGACATTAGAATTTTTACTCTCTCTGCATTCATCCCCAGCTTGTTTTCTTTTCAAATACAGATTGGTATGGATTCTGAGATTTGATGCAGATAGGTGAGGCAAAGAAAGTCTTATTTTGTTAATTTGATATTATTCTCCCATTAGCACAAAATAAAATTTGAAGGTGGGAAAGATCACATATCCAATTTATATTGTGTTTTTCAGTCTGGAATTTCTAATGGGACAAACAACAAACCCCAGATTTAAAAGTCTAGAGTCGCACTAATGATCAGATCCTCTAGCTCTGGGGTAAAGGATTAGATTCAACAGTGACACTACCATCATGACACTAAGCCAACCTTTAGTGGGGCTATTCTTTAACATGCATTTCCATTAGTACTGAAATAGCAACATTCAGTAAATAATATGGACAGAACTGGTTGTGGGAATGGCACAAGGCTCATGAGTTAATTAAAGCAATGTCTCAAGTGAGGAAAGCTTTCTTTCATAATTAAAATTCAAAAAAATGGAGAGAGACGTTTACCGCAATGACGTTAATTCCATACTATATTTTACACAATTCTACATGCAAAGCTCTATATTTCTAACACAGTGAGTTTGAAAGCCCTTAAAAATCTAAGGTGGTGGCAGTTTGACACCTTGGGTGTCAGCATTTCTCTTCTTTTGTGCAATCCGGTGAAAAAGCTTGCATGGAATAACTTTCTTCTGCAAACACAGCATTAGAATGGAAAACAACAAAAGTCGTCTCCAGCCCTTCCACCAGAACCATCTGGGATCAGGTCCCAACAACCATCTGGCTGAACCTGAAGGAAGGAGCATCTCACACCAGGAGGAAAGGCTGAGAGAGCTGGGACTCTCAGGGGAGGGGAAGGGAAGGCTCAGGGGGATCTCAGTGTATGTACTGATGAGGGAGGGTGCAAAGAGGAAGGAGCCAGGCTCTTTCCAGCGGTGCCCAGTGGCAGGACCAGAGGCAATGGGCACAAACTGAAACACAGGAGGTTCCCTCTGGACATCAGGAAACACTTTTTCACTGTGAGGGTGACAGAGCACTGGCACAGGTTGCTCAGAGAGGCTGTGGAGTCTCCATCCTTGGAGACATTCAAAAGCCATCTGAACATGGTCCTGAAGCGTCAAAACGCTTCCATAAGGACAAAAAGATGGGTCATTGTCATAGGAGACGCCTTTCTGAAGGGAACAGAAAGCCCAATATGCAGACTGGACCCACTTCTTAGTACAGTCTGCTGCCTCCTTAGGCCTGGGTTAAAGATGTGAAGAGAAAGCTTCCTACCCTGGTACAGCCCTCAGGTTATTACCCATTATTGACTTTTCAGGTAGGCTACGAGAAAGTTGCAACAAGAAGTCCAAGGGCAATCAAGACAGACTTCAGGGCTTTGGGATGACTGGTTAAGGGATCAGGAGCACAAGTAGTGTTCTCCTCTATCCTTCCAGTTGCAGGAATGATGAGGGAAGAAACCGGAAGAGCCGGCAGATCAATATCTGGCTCTGAGCCTGGTGATACTGGCAGAATTTTGAGGGTTGGTCTACGTGACACCAGCTGGCAACAGACGGGGTTCATTTTTCTCAGGCGGAAAAGGGTCTTTGCACAGGAGCTGGCAGGGATCACTGAAAGAGCTTTAAACTAGATTTGAGGGGGGAAAGGGATAAAAGCAAGCTCACTAGTGATAAGCCTGGGGGCAGCATGCCAATATTAGAGGGACAGTGTGGTAGCAAGGTTCTTCAGACTGCCATCTCAGTGGAGGCAGGAGATGGAGATCCATGTGGCAGCAAAGACGTAAGGGTTGTTGATGCGTTGGACACCAAAGAAGCGCCTGAGAATGGTCACATAGGAACAGGGGCTTCTCCCCCCAAAAAGGTGGTGGGATCAGTAGCCCAACTGAAGTGCATCTACACCAAATCACAGAGCATGGGCAACAAATGGGAAAAGTTGGAAGCCACTGTGCAGCTAGAACACTGTGATAAAACTGCCGTCACAGAAACGTGGTGGGATGACCCACATAAGTGGAGTGCTGCAGAAGTCTTCAGAAGGGACAGGCAAGGAAGGAGGGGCGGTGGGGTAGCCCTGTGTGTTAGGGAGTTTTGATTGTCTAGAGCTTAATGTTGGTGACAAAAGGGTTGAGTGTTTATGGGTGAGAATCAGGGGGAAGGCCAGCAGGACAGGTATCATGGTGGGAGTCTGTTACAGACCACCCAACCAGGATGAAGCAGCAGACAAAATATTCTGTAAGCAGCTGGGAGAAGTCTCACAGTCGCTAGCCCTTTTTCTCATGGGGGGCTTCGACTTCCCTGATGTCTGCTGGAAATACATTAGAGCAGAGAGGAGACAGTCTCAGAGGTTCCTGGAGTGTGTCGAAGATAGTTTCCTGACCCAGCTGGTGAGTGAGCCAACCGGGGAAGTCGCTCGCTAGACCTGTTGTTTGTGAACAGTGAAGGTCTTGTAGGTGATGTGATGACTGGAGGCTGTCTTGGGCACAGAGATCACAAAATGACAGATTTTGATTCTCAGAGAAGTAAGGAGGGTCAGCAGAACTGCTACCCTGGGCTTGCAGAGGGCAGACTTTGGCCTCTTTAGGAAGCTAGTAGATAGAGTCCCTTGGGAGGCAGTCCTGAAGGGCAAAGGAGTCCAGGAAAGCTGGTCATTCTTCAAGAAGGAAACCTTAAAGGCGCAAGAGCAGGCTGTCCCCATGTGCTGAAAGATGAGCTGGTGGGCAAAAAGACTGGCCTGGCTGAACAGAGATTTTTGTCTGGAACTCAGGACAAAGAGTTCATTTGCTCTGGAACAAGGGGCAGACCACTCAAGAGGACTACAAGGATATTGTGAGGTTATGCAGGGAGAAAATCAGAAGGACCAAAGCCCAACTAGAACTTAATCTGTCTATTGCCATAAAAGACAATAAAAAATCTTTCTATAAGTACATTAGCAAGAGAAGGAGGGCTAAGGAGAACCTCCATCCTTTACTGGATGCATGGAGAAACATAGTGCCAAAGAATGAGGAAAAGGCTGAGGTACTTAATGTCTTCTTTGCCTCAGTCTTTAATAGTAAGACAGTTCTTCTCCAGGTACCCAGCCCCCTGTGATGGTAGACAGGGATGAAGAACAGAATGAATCCCCCGTAATGCAAGGGGGAATGGTTAGCAACCTGCTGCCCCACTTACACAACACTATAGAGGTGGATGGGATCCACCCAAGGGTACTGAGGGGAGCTGGTGGAAGTGCTCACCAAGCCACTTTCCATCATCTATCAGCAGCCCTGGCTAACTGGGGAGGTTCCAGTTGACTGGAGGTTAGCCAGTGCGACATCCACCTACAAGAAGGGACAGAAGGAGGATCCAGAGAACTACAGGCCTGTCAGCCTGACCTCGTGACAGGGAAGGTTATGGAGCAGATCATCTTGAGTGCCATCACGTGGCGCATACAGGACAGCCAGGGTATCAGGTCCTGCTTGACTGAGCTGATCTCCTCCTATGAAAAGGTGACCTGCTTAATGGATGAGGGAAAGGCAGTGGATGTTGTCACCTAGACTTTGGTAAAGCCTCGGACACTGTTTCCCAATGGCATCTTGGCTTATATCAGGAACGGTGTGGCCAGCAGGACTAGGGAAGTGATTGTACCCCTGCACTACGCACTGGTGAGGCCACAGCTCGAATCCTGTGTTCAGTTTTGGGCCACTCACTACAAGAAAGACATTGAGGTGACAGTGTGCCCAGAGAAGGGCAACGGAGCTGGGGAAGGGTCTGGAGCAAAAATCCTGTGAGGAGCAGCTGAGGGAACTGGGGTTGTTTAGCCCGGAGAAGAGGTGGCTGGGGGAAGACCTTATTGCTTTTGACAACTACGTGAAACAAGGTTGCAGCGAGGTGGGGTCGGTCTCTTCTCCCAAGTGACAAGTGATAGGACAAGAGGAAACGGCCTCAAGTTGTGTCAAGGAAGGCTGAAATTGGATATTAGGAAACATTTCTTCAGTGAAAAAGCTGTCAGGCACTGGAACAGGCTGCCCAGGGAAGTGGCTGAGTCACCATCCCTGAAGGTATTTAAGAGATGTGTAGATGTGCTCAGGGACAAGGTTTAGTGGTGGACTTGGCAGTGCTAGGTTAACGGTTGGACTTGATGACGTTAAAGGTCTTTTTCAACCTAAACGATCCCATGATTCTATGGGCAACTGGCTGTAGGTGGCCCAGCTTGAGCAGGGGGGTTGGACCAGATGACCTCCAGAGGTGCCTTCCAAACTCAACCATTCTGCAAGCATACTTTAGTATCTATCCGAATGTGAAAAAACAAACTTGCACAAGCTCATTAAAATATAGGACAAATGACTTGGCTGGAAGCAGAAATCAGAAGCTGAAAATGCACTTAAAAGAGCAGTGTTTGGATCAACTTCACTCCAGTGTTCTGAAAGAATTGGCACATGAGATCAAAGATGCAGCGGAAAGGATTTTAAATAAATCTATAAACTCAAAAGTGGAAAAAAGCAAACATAGTGCCTATATTTACAAGGAGAAAAATAGCAATCAGGAATATGTCAGGCCTGTGAATCTGATCAAAAGCCAGCATGCTACTAAGAATAATTATTCTTTCTTGCAAAATTCAAAGACAAAGAAGAAAACAGATGATCACCAAAGCAGATATCACATGGGATCACCACAGGTAGATTGTGCCAAACTCGCACTACATCGTTCTGTTACAAGCCAGCTAATTTTTCTAGACAAAGGAAATGCAGGAAGTTTATATGGGCTTTAGATACTGCGCCACGTGGGGAATGGACTTTTCATACTGTGCCATACCCGTTAAGATGAAAAAGATGGGAAAGGAACCGAGTATGCAGACGGCAGAGATAACTGGGTTATCCTGAGCGGAAAGCTATCAGATCAGAAAACAGTTACTAATGGAGCACCTAAAAAATTAGTCTTTGGACAAAGCTTTTGAATTTTCCTTAATTAACCTTGTACCAAAAAGCATGGTAATGAAACTGCCTGGTAACACCAAGTAGCATCCTATAAGCAGGAAAGGACGGAAACATTATACAGAACGAACTGGACGACCTGGAGTAGGCACTGATAATGGCATGCAATTCAGTGGCAGCCAACAGCAGGACCTTTCACTGAGGGACTAATAAAAACCCTCTCCAATAATGGAGAAGCTGTTAATAAAATTAAGGAAAGACATGTGTGGTTACCCTAATCACATTACAACTGAGTCAAACACTAGAAGACTTGAAAAGGTTGTTTGTGGGCCTAAGATGCAAGAAACCAAGTATTCCCAGCAGAAGCAAGTGAAAATAGTTGTACAAGACCCCAGCAAGAACACTGAGCACCATGATGCAAACTCAGGTAAAGAAAACTCAAACTAAAGTAGATGAAACCCCTGTCCAAAAAACAAACCAAAAAACCCAATCAAAACCACCCCAAAACAACAAAACCCAACCACAAACCAACCAAAAAAGCAGACTAAAAATGAAGAACAGGAAAATCTATTTTGTAAAAGGAAGCAAAAATATAATGGGTTATTCAGTTTAGCAGAATCCTTAGCCAGGATAAGATTGTGTTCTATGAATACATCAGGAGAGGTAAATTCCAGAGAAATAAAAGAACTATATATGCTAATAGACAATACTAGCAGAAGCGCAAGTGAGTATGAAGTGGTCATGAATAAATTTTAAGTCAGAAATTAGACAGCAGTTGTTAACTATCAAAGCAATGAAGTCCTCCCACTGGAATAATGAAGCAGAAATTTAGCCAGTTTGAACAAGGATCTTCTTTAATTTATATATTAAAAACAGAAAGCAAGAAGCAGATGTCATTGTCCAAACAAACAAAATTACTAATGCAATTCCAGCCTCCTATCAAAACACACAAAAGACTGCAATTTTCAAGAGGGCTCTGGGGTACGCTGTAAATACTACTGCAGCGCAGCACATACTGCATCGCAACTACAGCATTCTGTCTTCTAGCTCATTTTGGAAAATACTCATCTCAAGTAACTTAATCAAATTTCCCATCTCAGGATCTTCCTTAATGCGACAGACACTAATAAAGAATGTCATTCGTTGTTCCTCCATTTTTTAGCACAATCTGCTCTACATTGCAACAATTTAAATTTGATAACACTGCTGGCAGATGAGCCCATGCCAAGCATAGCAGGGCCACCTCTGTGTTTCTTGGGTTCTGTCCGCTCACCCCGGTATTTATAGCATTTTAATGACAAGAGCAACTGGTTGTAACAAAGGCAAGAAATGAAGCGCTGCAGACTATGCAGTTGGTGAATGAAAGTTGCCGGCTGCTGCAGGCATTCAGTTATAAACTAGATGTAGTATGATGCGTATGATGTACTAGACGAGCGTGGCAGCACTTACTGGACCGAGTAAAATGACCATCGTTCATTATTACTCAATCACAATGATCTGCAGTGGCTGCTGAATTCCAACACTGCTTTCGCAGGTGATGCCATGTTTGTGCTTCCCTTCCTTTAGAGATACATCAGTGTAAAAGATACTTTGATAGCGAGACAAATGCTCGGTCCTTGGAAGCTCATAAACACCTATCAACGGGCCATCGTCTGTTTGATGCTGCAAAATTTGCCACGCAGACTGCTGTCACCCATGCCATTCAGAGCCTGCTGGACCGAGCTATGACCTGAAAAATGTGTAGAAAATAACACTGCGCATAACTGTGATGTGGAACAGAAGCAGCATACCCCATCTGCATCTCCTTCCTCTCCTACCCATTCTGTTGGGTGTGAAAAACACGAAGGACCACTTCTTCCCTGATTACGCATTTGTTAGCACACCACTACTGCTTATAACATTGACCAATATTTTGCTCATGAGAGCCCCAAAGCACCGACAAAACAGCTGCTCACAGGAACCTAGGTCTATATGCTGAAGGCCTCCTTGCAACAGTGCCCGCTGAAGAGCATGGGAAGTGACCTACTGAGGTCCAGAACAAATGTAGTTGTGTACCAGAAGCCACAAATAATTCAGTGGGAGAGTTTGGGGCCCAAGAAAAAATTGTAAATGGTAATTAAAAACTAAACACATTGTGGCATTAACTACCCAAATACTTCTCGGCTCATCGCTAATTCCCACCTCTGGCTCATCTGTGTGGAGCATGTTCATATTCTCCGTGGAGCCTTCATTTTACAACAGCATGAACCCTGCTGAGCGCTTCTGAAGATAATTTTTGCGGGTTATTTCAAGGTATCCGTTATTATCAGTGGGTATCTTGCCACCTCTGCACCTCAACCAGTCAACCAACCAACCAACCAACCATCTGTATTTTTCCTACTGTTGCTTATTTGATGTTATAGCTGTACCCTAACATATGAAAGACACGTTACTACGTCACTCAGTATGTGTGTGTGTATATACGCGCACACTTGATACAGTAATGCAGCAAAGAGCCTTTACTAGTGACAGGAAATCCAGTCCAAAACCACAAAGAACATAGTGAAATGCATAGGCACATGCAGGGAGATCTTTCACTCCCCGTGCCGCTGAACTTTTACAACCTAAACTGTAACTGGTGCATGAACTGAAGAACTGCGTAACTGTAAAAGGAGTGTCACTTTTACCGGAGAAGGAAATGCAAAGCGCAGGCATTCTATCTGTGAAACAATCCCTCACCATGGATTTATGTCATTCAAAGACGTGATTTAACACAGCAGCGATATAAACAACAGGTTTTATTGTTAGGATTCAAAACTGGTTGTGGATAAACTCAAAACTTTGTGGTACGGACCAAAGCCATGAACAGGGAGTACTTACACAGCTGAGAAAAAGGCATTCTTTGTGCAAGGAGCTTTCTGCATCCTGGCAAAACCAGAAGCCGTATTACTCTTACAACAATTAATCATTTTAAAGACAGTTTTTCTCTATAATCACTTTCTCTGCACGCCTGCAAGAACAGGTGAACCCTCCACGATGCACTTCACCTGCTGCAAACCAATCTGATGTCACTGAACCGCAAGAGCGGATGTCTTTCAGCGTTGTTTTAGGTACGACCGACATGACACCGTTGCTTCCGTTACCGAACGAGACATGCGGTACAGCGGCCAAGGTTGTGCTGCCCATCCCGTTATACACACACTAGAAAGGTAAGGCAGCTTCAGTACTCACTACAGGGATGGGTGCCTGCCGAAATGCACCTTTCACGCCAATGACACTGCTTCAGAAGCAGGGCTTACTAGCTACACAGCGGGTTCGCTGCCTTTGCCGCCGACGCCACAGCTCAGCGGCCAGGGCCGAGCGGTGGGAAGGCTCGCACACGCTCCCCGCCCTGTCCACCGGCAGTCACGGGGAGGGCCGCCGGGGCACACCGCGCCGACACCCCGGCCGGCCGCCAGCCCCTCTCCTCGGCCCCTAACGCTCCTCACCGCCGGGAGCCGGGGCTCTGAGGCAACACCCGCCGGCACGGGCCTCCCGAGACCTCACCGGCACCGCAAGGCCGGCAGCCCCAAGCGCGGGGACAGGCAGCCCAGGCGGGCCGCCGCACAAAGGATCGCCCCTTCCCCCGACCCAGCCTTGCCCGGCCCCGGCCGGCTCCCTCTCCCGCCACCGGTCCCCGCCTCGGCCCGCGCGGAGAGGCGCGGCGCGGGTCCGGCCCTCCGGCTGCTCCGAGGCGCGGGACCCGTCCCGCCGGTCCCGCCGAGCACCGCCCCGACCCGCCGGTCCCGCCGGCTCCCGCCCTCCCGCGCTTCCCCGCCCGCCGCCGCCTGCCCACGGCGGGCGCTGCCCGCGGCCGGGCCCCGCGCCCGCCTCGCGCCCGCCTCGCGCCCGCCGGTCACCTCGGGCCGCCCGGCACACGCCGCCCCCGGGGGCCGCGGCGCAACGCCCCGGCGAGGGGCGGAGAGACACGGGCCCAACCCGCCCCGGGTCGCCCTCCGCGCCCACCTCAAACACCACTTCTTCGTCAAACTCCGGTGTCATCCTTCTCCGCCATGCCACCCCCAGAGGGCACTCTGGGAAACGGAGTCCGCCGCGCCGCCGGCGGCCCCTCCCCTCCCCGCCCGGCCCGGCCCTGCCTGGCGCCGGTGACAACTACGGCCCCCAGAAGGCACTGCGAGGGCCCGCTTCCGGGCGCCGGGGGCACGGGCCCGGCCGGTGGGCGGGGCCGGAGGCGCGGCGCGGGGCCGGCAGGGGGCGCCGCGGGGCGGCGGCGGGGGCTCCCGGCTCTCACTCCGCCGCCAGCCGCGGGGCGTTATGCGGCGGCGGGCGGGGGGTGCTGCCGCTGGGGCTGGGTGGCGGCGCGGGGAAACAATGGGCTCCTTCTCCTCGGCCCTCAGAGGGGCCGGGGCGTAAGGGACGAGGGGGAGGACGGCGCGGCGTGCGGGGAGCACCATGAGCTCCGCCGGTGAGTGCCCGGGGAAAAGTTTGGGGAGCGGCGGTGCCCGGCCGGCCGGCCGGCGGAGAGCCTACGCGCCCCCGCGGCCGGGGAGCCTCGCCTCACCCCTGCGGGGCCCGGCGCGGCGAAGGGGGGATGGAGGGGGAGGGCCGCCTCGGCCGCGTCCCCCCTCGGCCCGGGGGAAGCGGGGAGAGGCGAGCCGGGCGCGCTTGTCGCGGGGAGCGAGCGGAGGCGGAGGGGCACAGCCTCGCACCCCGCTCCCACCTTGGGGGTCAGCCATGCCCCGGTGTCCGCTCCGGACTCCCGAGTGCGCCCCGCGGCACGTCTGGCCTCGGGACCGTGCGGGCGCGTCCCTGTCCCGGCGGCCGGCGCTGCGCTCCCCTCGCGGCGCGGCCGTCGGGCGGAGCGGTCACTTGGCGTGGGGCTGAGCGACCGAGGGCGAGACCTGCCAAGAGCCTCCGCCGGGGGCCGGGTTTTCTGGCAGGAACGGGACCCCCGGGGTGTGGGCCGTCGCCCCGGCTGAGTTGGCGCGGAACTTTGTCAGCGGCCGAGCTCCGGCTTTGCCTCAGGGGGGTCTCGTACCTGTCCTGCTCCGGCTCGCCCAGCCTGCAGCCCCGGCGCAGCGGCAGGGGTAGAGGGGGAAGCCTTCACTTCTGGCCTTTCCAGCTGCCGGTTCGAACTGACCTGCTTCGCTGCCTTCCTTACCTTTCCTCCCCCGTGTCTTTACCGCTGCCAGTGTCTGCACGGCAAATTCTTGCTTCAGAACAGGAGCTCCCCGGGTTTAAGGGACTCGCTCGTGGTTGAGTTGGCTTGGCTGAAGGTGGTGTGCTGTTAGGACTTCTGTTCACCCGTCTGTTAGCTCAGTGGAGTCTTTTCTTAGTCTGCCCGAGGGCGAGAATAGCAATCGTTTCTGCGTTGAAAAGATGGCATGTGTAAGGTACGGTGTGTTGGTTGGAAACACAACTAATAGCAGTGTAAACCTGAAGCAGCAAAGTGCTTCCTGCAAGGATTGGGGTGAGGGTGTCGTAAGGAAATAGCAATACACAGCGTTCAAGTAAAAACAACCTAATTCTCGTTGTTTTCCTCTCAAATGTGTCAAATTGTCACAGAGTTCAGCATTAATTATCTGGGCTCTCATAGTTAATCAGAAATTAATGAAAAATAACAAGCTGTTTAACACATCTTTCTGCTTAATTTAATATATTCCCATTTTTAATATACTTGACAGAACTGATTTTGCTTCTCTCTCAAAAAACCTGTAATAAAGTGGGATATCATCTCCAATAACAGCTGCGTTGTATGTTCACATTGTTGAGTAGTGCTTCTGGTAGTGCAATTCACCCCTGCTCTTTCAAGAGTTAAACAGCTGTGCAAATAAAATATATGTGTTAGGGGGTGCTCAAGAGCTTAGAGCTGGGCTGTTAAAATTCGTTAAGGTACCAAGTTTCAGAAAGTTGGGTAGATTTGCAGCACTAAACATCGATTTCAGGGCTTCCAGAGCTGAGGTGGTGTGACCTCTGTTGGTTTAGTTACTGTTGTGATGATGCTGATGGGGAGGGTGAGGAGGAAGGAGTTCTGGTGACCAAAGTCACTGAGAAAGCAAAAGAGAAAGGAATGCTGAGGGATATCAGAAGAAAGTGCAGCAGTATCATGGAAAACATGAATTTTAGTGAGGGATTTGAAGGGGAAGGCGTAGAGGGTCCTGGTGGGCAGGAAAAGGGAAGGTGAGGGGTATGTGAAGACTGTTGAAGAGGGGGTGAAGAGTCTTTTGTATGTGAATGGATTATGTGATGATAAAAAAAAAATATATGGCGTGCAGGTGAAACAAGATCAGAGATTCCTGATCCTGATGAGAGTGTCCTGACAGCTTTTGACGTTTCAGTTAAGGCACTCACAGGCAGGGTATGAAAAAAGACTGAGGACTGCCAGAAGACAGTTCTGAAAGTTTAATATTCTGTATCACTGCAGAATTTAGCTCCTTAAATATACAGACATGTTTTAGAAAGCTATTGCTCACATGAAAACTTACCAATCCTATATTTTCACTTCAGCCCTGTGATCTATAGCATCTATTTCCTACTCTGAAATTACCTAAGTGTGAATTCAGTTATCACTGTGGTTTGTCCTGCGTAAGCTAACTTTCTGACAACTGATTGGTAATACGGCTTCAGTAGAAATGTCATCGTGTGCGAAGGCTTTGCAGGTACGCGTGACTTCAGCTTGGTATGCAGGACACTTACCTGTGAGAGATGCTGTGCTACTTGAGGCTATGGTGCAGAAAGACCAAGCCATGCTCGGAGGTTGAGAAAGGTCAGGCATAGATAACCCAGCCCTAACTCCACTCCAGCTTGCCTTCTGCCTTTCCAAATAATACAGTGCCTATTCAGTTTCTTGTTACCTATCTTTCCTAGTTCCTCTGCAAACTTGTTTTGGTTACATCTCGGTCCAGAGCTGGGCTAATTCAGTGACAGGTGAAGGAGTTCTGCCGTAGCTGTTGCTTACATATTTGAAAATGCATATGTAAACTGGACTTGGTTAGAATGAACTATAACGCTTACTTAAAATACTTCTAGATAATTAAAAAGACATCTTGCTGTAGTGATCCACCTGTATGTTGGTTTCAACTTTAATTTATAGCTATTCTCCTCTCATTGCTTTCTCATGTACTGCATATTCTTTATATACGATGCTGATGAATGTGCATTTACTCACTTTCTGCCTGGAACTATTGTGCTGTTCTCAAGTATGTGCTTTGCCTTTAAAAGGGAAAAACAAAAGCTCAGACTTAGGAGTTTGACATTTATTATTTCTTGCTGAAGAAACAGTCCTTATGTGAATCTATACAGCTTCTTTAATGTGGGCAAAATGTGTAGCTTAGACTTGAAATCTGATTTGACAACAACAATGAGAAATATGTAATGTATTTGAATGTCAAAAATGTAATTCAAAGGAGGGGAAAAAAAAAAGTAGCAGAACAGCATAAACCAAATCAACATGACTTTTCCAATCAAACTTCATCGCTTTCAAGGATTGAAAAAATAAGGCCTAGAGGGTTTAATGTCCCTTTAACCCTCTAATATGTCAAGTCTCATTAGTTACTTGGCTCTATCTCCGCATGTGATCTTAAAAGGTTGTTTATTCATCTCTTGTTTTTACTCTAAAGTTATCCCAAACTTCCCTGTTTTATTTCAACGCGTCATTGAACAACCTGAGATTTTGAAATGAATGTTTTCCTCTTCCAGTTTACTTAGGATGTTTTCTAAAACTGCAGTGGATTGGAAACTGTCGTTTTCCCTTGTATTTAAAAAACTACGTGTGTTATCTTCCGGGATGTCGTGACTCATTCCTCTTTTTGTTTTCTTGTGAGCATTATGGCACCTGAGCAAATCAGAGCCTCTGCATAATGATAAAATAAATACATATTTGCAGGAAATAAATTAATGATCTCAGAGTACTTTTTTGAGGTGTTTACCTTATGAGACTTTCTTTCTGTAACTGAAAACAAAGTAATTGTACTGAAAAGCCTTGTTGTGAGTCATTAAAACTTAAGTTGCTGGAGAATGGGAGTTCTAAAATACTTTACCTGTTTCTCTGTGCAGCATATTAACTGCCATTGCAATAATCTCTGAGCCTATCCCAAACATAGCAATAAATATATCTCCTTACATGCTTTTTAAAAGTCCTGTTGGCTTTCTTGGTTTCTGTCTGTGAGTTGCAGTAGTCCCACGAACAGTGAATTAGCAGATGCCTTCTGGGCATTGTATTATTTTCATATGTAGCCTACAGATGTGATTTCCTAACTCTGAGAATACAGCATGCCTATGTAAGCACGGTGCCATGAGAAAGCCTGTATGTGTGTTTGCAGTAGGCCAGCTGTGAAGCGGTAACTGTTTCAAGCCCTTTCCTTTCGCTAGTACACATGAAATAGCTGTGTGAATTAGTATGTGAAATAGATTTCACCTTGTAGGTAAGAAGGAATAAACTACCTTGTATACTGTGCGGTAAGAGTAAGAGGACACATATGGCCAGCCTCTATTAAATAGCTGATTTGTTAAATTCACACCTTGGCTTACCCCATCGTAACTTGTGTGCCCATACTTAAAGTTTAGGTTCGGCTGATGTCAAAAATCTTATGTCACACTGATTGTTTTACTGACTTCCTATTGTTTTGTGGTTCAAAAAGGGTATTTCTTTAGGGTGGGTGTCAGGATTCTGCCACAGGGATACCTCTTGGGTGGCTGGAGACAGTCCCATAGGGCACCCCGAATACCAGGAGAAGAGGCCTCTGCTCATGTGGAGCATTGCAAGGAAGGGAATATCAAGTTATGTTTGCATGGCAGCTTCCAGAACCATTTGTCTGTTTCTTGGACAGATGCAAGTGAACATAACTTGTTCTTTTGCTGTTCCCAAGTGTAGAAGTTGACATAATCTCAAAAGTATGGGCATACAAATAAAATGTGTAAATGTTCCTTTAGCAATAGTACAGTTTATTGCAGAAGGGGTAATGGTGTGGGTTTGGTTCCCCCCCCTCCTCTGTTCAACTTAATATATCTTCTTTTCTCTTTATTCCTCTGCTGTGCAGGCAAGATAACGAGGTAAAAATGTGAGAAGATTTAAAGCTGTGTAATAATAGTGCTTATGACTAGTGTCTTACTGGCTTTCCTACTCATTCATGATGCTGCATAGGAGAAGACACAGGAGCATTTTTAAACGAGGCCCTCAGTTGCCAAATCCTATCATCTGAAGAATAGAAATGGATACGTTAAGGCCAAGACATTAAGAATAGAAGTTGCTCCAGGGTGTTCTCATCCTCCTCTGAAAGGACTTGCAGGTAGGACAGGAACAAGTGCTAGTTGAGCAATAAGGAGTGTTGGTCGCAGAGCTCAGCAGGACGAGAATGGGCGCTGCTCTTTCCTTAGCACGCTGGAGGGGAGAAGTCACCGGAGGGACAACTGTCTGTCCTCTTCGCCGTGACCTGAAGTCAGACAAAGAGCATATGCATTGACCTGCGTAGGTGGTGCTAATGCCTATTTATTGTCAGAAAAATAATGCTCTTTTTAAGGGTGTTGGGTGTGTTGGTATTTTTAAGCACGGGGGTTTTTTCCGCTTCAGCACTGAACCACCATGTTGGCTGTTCCTAGATGAGCAGCAGATTTCCTGTTGGTGATGGCAGCTCTGTTAGTCATTTTATTTATGAATTTCTTCCTTTGCCTAGTCAAGCAAGTCGGAGGATATCTCTGGCTGCTTCTCTGGCTCCTAATCACTTAATCATTTATGCAAATAAAACTTTTGTGTTTCTGCTCTTACGCTTGGGTTTATTACTGGTAACACATGATGCTAGTCTGGATACAGGGATCCTCCATGAGAAATGGGGTAACATTGGAGGAGGGAGCGGTGGAAATCTTAGTGATTCTCTGTTCTAATCTCCTGAGTAAGACAAGCCAGAAAATCAATGTCTAGTCCAAAATTTCCTCTGAAACTTTTACATCTCAGGAAAGAAGTTTAGGTTGACTCTAAGTGCTGGTGGCTCCACCACAACCCTGAGACGTCCGTGTACTTGGTTATCCTTTAGGTTTAATAATAATTTTAAAGCTTTGTTTCTAGTTGGAACTTGTGAAACTTTAGTGGTCAGCTATGGCATCTCATTGTGTGTCTTTTTATCCTGCTTAAAGAGCCACCTGTTATCAAAAATCTTTCACATGTGCATAGGTATATATACTATTACCATCTCACTTTTTAAATTCTTGGTTAGATTAAGCAGGATGAGCTTTCTTGGGATTCAAGGCATGATTTTTAGACCTTGGATACTTGTGTAGTTAGTTCTTGCATTTATCCTAAGTTTTCATCTTAGAATGCCAGAAGGTGACATAGCATGTCACTAACCGTCTGGTAGGTGCTATGTACAGAGCTATTTTCATCCCCCTTTATCTTTTTATATTTATCTCCTTGTAATTCAGAGGATGACTTGGCTGCAGACCTGCATGAAGCTAATACAAAATAACTGTCTACAATGATTTCCAAATTCTCTTCCGTTTGTACTCTCCTAAGCATAACCAACCATCTCTGTTCTTAGGTAAACTGCTCCATATGGCACCAGGAAAAAGCCCGTTATCCAGACAACTCACCTGTCCGTGCATTTGTTGTATAATGTTTCCTTGATTATATTTATTGTTTTTCACTAAAGTGTCTTGCTTATGAATTCATTAAATGACAAGCATTTTCATATGACTTCCAGTCATTCCTTACACCTTTATATATAACAGTTGCCTCCTACTTAGTTTTCTTTCTCTTCAGGATGGGAAATTGTCTCTTTCAAAGCACTGAGTTATGTAGAAACTGGGTTTTATCCACACATGGTGAATTAGATTATTTTATAATCAACTGAACTTCAATGCTTGATTTCTAATCAAAATCTAGTATACTTTTACCCTTGTCTAGCTGCTGTGATTTTTTTTTTTCCTAAGAAGTTAATCGCTTGTATTTTTCAGAAACGTAAAGATATTTTGTTGAGGAAAACTGTTGGTATGCATTCCCTTCCTGAAGTCTTTCCTCTCACGTCATACTTATGTTTGAAAGGGCTCCTCATCGCATTCCTTTCTGATTGAGCCGTCTACTGTGGATCTGTATTGATACCGAGACTGTAATGTGCCTGTTAATACATTGACCCTAGATGAAAAGAGCAATCACTTTAAAGCAGATAGTGGTGCCTTTATTATATCACTCAAATTGCTGGTCTCTTCTGTCTATCCCAGTGCTTTTCAACATTGAAGTAATTTGAAAAATTCTAGTAGGCTTCAGAAACTGTATTGTATCGCACGTATCAGAAGTGAATTTTTCTGGCTCTGTTCAGTATCCATGTTTCCACTATTGGCCTATTAACAACTGGTTTGTTTGCTCTACATCCTTTTCCATTTTCATATTTTGGTATTGAATCTTATCTTTAGTTATGTTATCGTATCATACCCTCTGAATGTCTTCCCTGATGAAAATTAGCTGAAAGCCCTGCAGAGTAGCCTAGTTTGATTGCTATCCAAAGCGTTAAACAGTCACATTAGAGAGAAAGAAACTTCCAAGGTTTATGGACTTCAGTTTGTAGAGTGGGAAAAATAATCCACAGGATATCACTTACCTAGCCAGTGTTTAATCTCCTGTATCTTCTGCAATCTGTTTCTCTCATTTGAGCATCAGGAGGGGTTACCAAGCAGACTGTCTCTCTCCTGTTTTCACTGAGCTTTAATATCTTCATAAATATTGCTGAACATGGCCCAGGTCTACTACTGCCTTGTGTTCCGTGACAAACTGGGCATCCCTTCTTGGGTTTTTACTGTAGGAAACGGGCTCTTCTGTTGCCATCGCTTCATTCTCCAACTGACCAGGCGGTTGCCTTGTTTGACAGTGAGTGTACAACTCTTGCTCTTTGGGATCAGTGGTTGCCCATCCAAAGGGTTAATTTTTTTTCCCTAGCGACTATTGACTTTTCACTGTGTGGGAAACCTCCGTCTTTGGACAGGAAGCAGAAGGTGGTACGGCTGATGGCTTGGTCACTCTTGGCTGTCGGTGGCTATAGGGAGCTGTGCCTTGCGAAAGAAATTCAACGTTCCCTCTTGCAAAATGTCTCAAGAATTATCTCTACCATTGGGTTTACCTCTTTGCTAATCTAATTGCAGCGAGGGCAGCTATTCTAAGTGTAAGTGGAGTCAGTCTGGATACCATTTAATGATTCATGTCCTAGAAAAACATGGTTTTCCTGTTTCTATAGTAGAGACATTGTTTCTGGCCGTCTGCTTAGAGCAGTGGCTTAGTGTTTGGGAAATGCTTGCAACTGAGGGCATCTGCTTTTTTTTTTTTTTTTTTTTAATCATCTGGATTTCTTTCAAACACAAAAACCCAAAACCCCACAACAGAAAAAAACCCCCAAGGCTTTAACTTTATTCTCATATTTCTAGGCTACAGATTAGGATATGATTGCACGTCTATAATAATGGTGAGAAAACCCAACCAAACACCAAACCCGCAGTTCAAAGGGAGTAATATATCACTGGCTTACCCAATCTCTTTGCACGTGAAACGGTAATTAGCATGTTTTCTTGGGAGTTTTAGTTAACATGTATATGGCTTACTGAAAATATACCAAAATACTACTCAAAACAAAGGTAATAAATACAGAAGTTGTACATAAAAAAAAAAACCCAAACAAAACCAAACACCAACACACCACCCCACCACCCCTAAAAAAAGAGAAACTGTTTACTTTGTAAATCAGTTTTCATGTGACAAAAATCACTCAAAGTACTTAGCAACCTGAAATTATTCAAGCATATGGAAATAAATTGTTCATAAAGGATCTCCTGCAATATTAAAATGTTTCAGGTATACCTTAAAAAAACCCCAGCAAACAAACCAAAACCCGCAAAACCACTCCAAAACAAAGCTACGATCAAAACTCCATAATCTGCAAATTCTTCCTGTGCTCCTTTTCCTGCCATCCACTCTCCCCAGGGTTCATCATCTTGTGCTGTCAAGTGGGTCATAAGTCATAGCAGCGGTGACTGTTTCTAGGTCAGACAGTAACGTTGGGAAGAGTAATTTTATAAGATGCACAGAAACAGTATTTCACAGTAGGAAAGTACTGATTTGCTACAAATTACTGCATTAACTTCACACCACAGACTCGTTTCACGGGCCTGATGGTAGTGACATGCTGGTTTGACAGCTGGTACGGTAATCCATCTCAGGGTTGTTTGAAAGGAAGAGGAAGGGAAGGGGGAATTTTAGGTTACGCGTTTCCAAATGTGGTAGCGAAGGGACTGAACTGTCCTGACTATTTTGTTATCTTCATGGCTTATTATATGTGAGGCACCTTTAAAAATGGTGCAAATGTGTTATTCTAATAGTTGAAACTGCAAAACCAGGCTAATATTTGTTGTTGTATTTTTGGGGTTGTTGTCGAAGGACCATACTAGTATCTGAGCAAGGACATGCACTTTCATGCATGTTAAACTTTTTTTTTAATGAACAACTTACCCATGAAGACTTCTAACACTTCTTGATTGTGCCTGTTTGAGTGAAGAAAGGCAACTAGTAAAAAAGCGGTGGTAGGGAAGGGAGGCATGCTTCTAGGAGAAAAATTCATACGAACACACGCTGAGATCCTGTACATCATGTATTTAAATGTTACAAAGCTCCTTATAGTATTGTGGTGCAGGTGAAGTTGTTCTGTGTGTTAATGTTGAGTAAAATCTCTGTTTTCCATCCTTCCTAGAAATTAAGAAGCCACCGGTGGCCCCCAAACCAAAATTTGCGGCAGGACACAAGGCGACGCCTCCGCCTGTTGCACCGAAGCCTGATGTTGTACTTTCTGGTGTTATACAAGCAGCAAGGAAAACCAAGCCAGCAATTGCACCGAAACCAAAGGTTCTCAAGAGCTCATCCATTCCAGAAGTTAAACCTCCATCATCTACACAAAAAAGCACAAAAAGCTTTGAGGAGCCCAGGGGAGATTCTTCTCAAACACTAGACCACTTGAACTATAAAAATGAAGCCTCGGAAGGGAGTACTGATAACACAGCATTTATTCTGCCAATGTCATCTTGCAAATTTGAATGCTTTCATAAGCTTGGAAATGGGGAGAACACCTGTAAAACTCAGATAATTTTCGAGCACTTTGAAAACATAAACATCAAAGTCGGTGGAAAAACTGCACCAGCTCTGGAGGATAGTCACAACGAAAAATTGGCCAATAAAAATCAGGTGGTTTTGAAAGCCAGCATTTTGGAAGAGAAACTTAAGGATGTTCTAACTCACGGTGTATTTCCTGACAGCAGTCCTGTGAGGCACAGGTGTGCAGACAAACTTCGCAAAGGGGATGGCAGCAGTTCCAAGAACAACGTTAAAATAGAGTTTATGGAACTTGTACAGTCTTCATCATCTTCTGAGGTAGCTAAAGGGAAGCAGCAAGATACTGACAGTAAGCTCACTGCTGATGAGTTTCAGATGTCTGAAATTTGTCCTAATTTGACTGAAAATAACCACAGTTGCTCTTGCCCATCGGACCAGGAAATCCTGGAAAATGAACATTTAAGTAGCAACAGTACATTTTCGGGGGAAATGGGTATGAAAGCAGATGCTGATAAAACCTCCTCTGAAACATCTTCTGTTCTGAGCTCAAGAGTGCTTCCTGTCCCTAAGCCAAGAAAGCCACGTGCTGCATGTCTAGTCCGTCAGGATGGCATAGACAGCACAGGGGAAGGAGCAAAGGAACTGTCTAATTCAGAGAAAGATTCCTTTGGGCTTGTGGAACAAAGCTTTAAAAGGCCAGCAAAAATTAATATCCTTGGACAAAGTGTTTGTTATAACAATAATACAAAAATGCTTCATCCTGAAAAATGTGAGATAACTCAAAGCAGCGCAGACAAAGTGCATCAGGTGAAGGAACCTGCTACGGAAGAGTCAACTTCACAAAACCTTTTGCCTCAGTTGTCACACAAAACATCTGATTTGGTGGAAAGTGTTGAATGTTCTTTAGATGCAGACATGGATGAGATGACAGATGATGCCAATATGCTAGATGCTGCGGACAAAAGGACTAACTTTGTCAGATGTGATATTTTGTCCATGAGTTTGCCAAAACAACTCAAATTAACTGGCAGTCAGCACTCATCTGCTTCCAATAGCCTCCATGTTTCCCCATCAAAAATGGAAGATAACGAAGTTAAAATAAAGGATGAAAGTTCTCCAAGAATTGCTCCTAAGAAACCACAGAGGCACAGCCTACCAGCTGCTGGCCTGCTGAAAAAAGCTGCATCAGCAGAGCTTGTGGAGAAAAGTTCTTACGCCTCCAGTGAGGACAAGTTAAACAGTGTTCTGGAAGGATCTCACTTCAGGCATCCACCAGCCAAGGAGCAAGGTGCACTGTCAACCTGCGACATACCCAAGCGTTCTTCTGAGAAACCAGTCTGGAAGTTACCTCATCCTATTCTTCCATTTTCAGGAAATTCTGAATCGTTAAAAACTGCTAACGTCGCTACCAGCTTCAACCACTTGACTGTTGTGACAAAGCCTAGGGCCAAATCTCTCTCTTCTGTGGACATGGATAGGACAGACAAGCCTTGCAAAGACCATCAGAAAAAGAATAGCTTGAAAAAGTTTCTCAACATGAAACTGTCGGTTTGCTTAATGAAAAGTGACTTCCAAAAATTTCTGTCTAAAAGCAGCCAGTCAATGGATAGCGCTATTGCTAACCTTTCCACCGGAGACGGGTGTGGAAGTGGTAGTAACCGGAACATAGCGTCTATAGGCAGTGAAAGGAAAGCTAAGTCTGCCAAGGCGCATTCTGTAGAAATAAGTAGTCCGGCGTTACAGAAGAAGAGGCAGAGGAACAGAAGTCAACCTGAGGTGCGAAGTACCCAAAGGCTGGAGTCTTTAGATGGGCATGTGCTATTGGGAGAGGACTTGTCACAAATGCATTTGAATTCCGTAACCAGCGCTGGTGCTCCGGAGTACGAGAACGTGCGTCACTATGAGGAAATACCCGAGTACGAGAACTTGCCTTTTGCTGTGAGTGGTGGGAGAAATCTCTGTTGTGAATATCAGAACTCCAGCAGCGTGGAAGACCAGAGGCCTGACTTCTATGAGGTTGAGGACCCTTGTGAAGCCACAAGCAGGCGTTTGGGTGTTGGCAGGTAAAATAAAGAGAAAGGGGAAGTTAAACAGCCCCATTGCAACTGTTGGTTGTAAACGTGTTTAGATGATGACTTGAGAGGCTGTACCCCTGTCATTAAATGCCAGCAGGGCAGCTGCTGCTGAGTATCTTAATGTCCTTTTGGTGTTCTAAAAACTGTTTGCACTTGGTAAAGAGTGAAGAGGAAAAATAAGGTAGTTATTCCTCATAGATGATAAAACTTTGAGAAACTAATATATGTGCTTTTCCAGATTTAAAGCAAATCAGATGTGGTCATGTATTTGTGTCCAAGAATGGGGGCCTACAAGAAAGCTGGGGGGAGGGATGGAATTTTTACAAGGGCCTGTAGTGACAGGACAAGGGGTAATGGGTTTAAATTGAAAGGGAGATTTAGATTGGACGTCAGGAAGAAATTCTTCCCGGAGAGGGTGGTGAGGCACTGGAACAGGTTGCCCAGAGAAGCTGTGGATGCCCCATCCCTGACAGTGTTCAAGGCCAGGCTGGATGAGGCTTTGAGCAACCTGGTCTAGTGGAGGGTGTCCCTGCCCATGACAGGGGGTTGGGACTGGATGGTCTTTAAGGTCCCTTCCAACCCAAATCATTCTATTATTCTAGAGTGCATAGTTCCGAGGTTTGTAGGGGGAATTAATATATTTTTAGATCTGTTAATAGATCTGGGAAAAGCAGGCAAACTTTTGGGTATGCAAATTCTTCATCAGGTCTTGAAAGCTTTTTGGATATAATGGAAGATATTGCCTCTCCCTGAATATAATGAGTTGTCTGCATCTCCCTGTGCTCCCAGCAAAGGTAGTAGTAGCGCACGAGTCCTGCGTGACTCTCAGAATATTACTGAAAGACGGTTTGGTGACTCTGCAGGGTGCTGCTGTGTGTGTTGTCTCAGGAGGTGGTCGAGGCGGATAATATCAGCAGATTCAAAAAGGGATTGGACCGATTCATCAAACCATGCTAAATAGAGTAGGCAGGAACCGATCTGGTATCTGCAGTATTGCGATGGTGGATGCTGGGAAAAGGAATGGGCCACAGAGAGTGGCCAGGGTCCTGTGTTCTTCTTGAGTAGCATCGCTTACTGTGTCTGTCAGAGTGTGGTAGCAGGTGAAGTGTTGTTTTGACCCAGTATGGCATTATTTATGCAGCTTATCGGTTGGTCTGACAGATCCTCAAGACTTATCTCAAAGCAGCAATAAGGATTTGAATGAAATATGCAGCCTGTATAATTCACAGTCCCCGGCAAACTTCTTTACACTGTTGAGACCATATGCATGTTGACAGGAATAAATGAGCTAGCTTATAGATAGTCACATTTAACTTCATTTTTCACTGAAAGTTGCTAAGCTTCGTTTCATCTTGGATGTGTGTGTAGCAAACACATGCTCCAAAGAATCTTGAGTGCTGGCCATATAGGAGCAGACAAGTAGTTTAAGTGACATCCCATGTTAATCATTGTTTATAGAGCTGATATCCTCAGCAGTGGGCTGTTTGATGGAAAGCATGAAGCCTTATCATGGGGAGTAGGATTTATGGTTATGGGCTTGGTATTGGTATATTTATTCATGTGGTTGTTGAGTATTTTTCTTTTTTACAGCAGGTCGTTTCTTGGTTTTGTCTTGGTACAGTTTAAGTTCCTGACTGAGTGTATGCTTCTTGTTTAAATCTAATCTTTGCGTATCTTTTGGGGGTTTTGACCATGCTCTCTAAGTATTCCCTTGAATTGGTTTACCTAAGAAGGGTGAGGCCAAATGTAAATAATGATATATTTTATATGTTGATGTGATCGGTTTTGGTTTGTATTGTGGTTCTGGGTGAGGTAAATATATCTTTGCTTCAGGAAAAGGACTGTTTTGCTGTATGAAGTATGGTAGGGGTGAGACTACAGTTGCTCCTTTAGTGAAAATCTGTAGTTCTCTTACCTGGCTCAGTGCAAGAGGTTTACAGTTATTCCCTCCCCACACAAACCTTCCCCAGTACCGATGGTGTTTTAAGGGTTTAAATGATCTCTTGCACTCTGGCACATCTGCAACTGTAGCTGCACCCTAAGCTGGATGTTCTTGATATAACTGGCTTTGTGTCGTGTTTTCCTTTTAAAAGCACACCACACAAAACCACATCTAGAACCCTTTATGTGTTTATTTTAAACTAGATTACATAGTCAGAAACTACCTTAGGAAACAATTAATGCGTGCAGTTACTTTAGTAGATCTTGGGGAACAAAGAAATCCCTAGGAGAAAAAGGGACACAATGGCACAGTGGTGTCCCGACCTGGATCAGCTGCTGCTGGAAGAGCAGGCACACGTATTCCTATTGGCTCTGGCTTGGGAGGTGTAAGGATCCTTGCCCAGATGGGGCCAGGCAGGCAGCTGTTCCAGTTTTCCCATCCATTGTTATCTCAGATCCTTTGAAGCTTCTTTATCAATGTCATCTTACCTTTTCTGCATAGTTCTTTAAGAGCCTTTTATCATTTCCTGGGCCAGGTGGTATTACAGAACTGGTTAGAGAAACAGTGCTGGCGTTATTGAAATAATGACGGCTTGCGTTTTCCCCAGCCTGTCAGAACACGCACTTAGCTCTTTTTCATAGATCACGGCACATAAAATTCCTGTAATGCACTGCTAATGGGGATCTCAAAGCGAATTATCTTATGATTAAAACGAACATACAAATGAGATTGTTCTTCTGAGAAATTCATACACCGATTGCATACGCTTCTAGTTATAATAGCACATATGCAGTATATCACGTCTGAGTGCCGGGCTTGCCATTACCAGAAGAGTTTGGTGGTGTCTTTACCCCATGTTACCTTTCTTCTGGGAGAAAGAAATAAAATTTGTATAATGTACTCAGTGCTTTGGTGGTTACCGAGGAATTTTCTCCTGATCTCTTCTGGTGAAACCAGTATGCTTTCATGGAGAATGGTAATAGCTTCTGACACTCTTATCCTAAACTCATATGCCTTATTAAATTCAGATACTTTTTTTCTTCGCTTGGGCCTTCCCACAGGGATTTAAATAAAAATGGCGGGCCTGGGTAATTAATGATGGGTTATCAGTTGTCACCACTTGCTTTCTGAGTTATTTGATGTCACCCTCCCCTCAACTGAAGGTGAGCTTGAGTTTGAAAAGAAGGGAAGTTCTGATACAATGTGTGAACCACTGAGGTGAGACAGATGCTGTGGATGGGAAACTAATGGGTTTTACTTGTTTTAAGTAGTTCAGGGGAATATTCTCGATAAAGAAAGTAATGATACCACTTTGGGAGCAGATAATCTGTGTTTTGTTTCCACTGTTGAAAAAGAAATCTCTTGAAACAGTTTCAAAGGTTTATTTTGTCCTAGTCTACCTGTTTGACTACTAATTGAAAACAGATAATGAAAGACAATGTGTTATTATGGGGACTCTTTAAACAAAATGAGTGAGGAATAGATGATGTGGGATAGAAAATGTGCTGTTAAATGTAAAAAGTTTTAAATATCGTTATCGAGTTGCAGAAAAACTACAGCTGTTTGGGTTTTTGGCAGTTTTGGGGGGTAATTTTTTGAGTGTGGTGTGTTGTTGGTTTTGTTTTTTTTTTTTTAATGAATGGTTCAGGCCGGAAAAGTGAGGTGAAAAGTCAGTGCTGCCACAATTCATTGTAATATCAGAGTGGTTGAAATAGTTCTGTTTTGAAGGATCACTTTTTTGTTTTAAAGCCTCCTAATGAAAGTGAAATATCTATCCATTAGTTGTCCTCTTTTTAATGACAAACCTTTTTTCTGAGGAGGACAGCAAAATCTTCTTTAAAACCAAAAGTAAAATTTGTCCAGTAATCTAAAGATGCAAAGGAACAGTGAACGTGCCTTGGAACATCTGTCATGCCACAGAAAACAGAAACTTCAACTTTTCAGGGTCTTACGGCCTTCCTTTTTGGTATTTGTTGCGTTGTTCTAGGTAAGAGAATTGTACTTCAGGTTGAGTGACTCTGCTCCTTCACCCTTCAAGGAATAGCATGCTGTATTTACTGCCTGCTTTGGACTGTTCTTCAAGATGTTGCAAATGTGCATGACTGCTAATTGATTTTGACAATATTTATAGCTGCGTCATCGTCATTGTGTTTCCAGCTAGGATTTTTCTTTGGGAAGGGCTGAGGGAGACTGCCATGTGACAACAATTCTTTGAGCTCTTAATGTTGGTTTAACTAAATACTGCTTCCTATTTTCCCCACTCCTGCTGATTTAAAATATTCCATCGGTTTTCCAGAAATTAACATCTCAGTGCAAAATGTAAGTTTAGTTTTCCGGACTATATTCTGATTTGGTGACTTGAGTCCCCAGAGGTCAATTAAGTGTCCATGAAAGCCTTCCTGGAATATTGAATTTAGTATTGAAATCTGTGTGGTAAGCGCTTTGCTTTGATATATACTCCTCTTTGATGTACTGAATTTTGTTAGGGTTGAGACGTGCTTCTGATGAGCAGTATTGCACTGGATAAATGTGGCGTTCAGGGATTTGGCTACGTTAGGGAAGGTGGTTGGGTTTGGGGCTTTTTTTGCAATTGCAAAATTTCCATTGAAAAACTTTTCAAGGGAAATGCTAGGTTTATAAAATACTGCAGTGTCAAAATAGTATTTAAAAACAGTTTTCAAACACTTATGCTAAGATGTGAATGTACAAAATATGTTTTAGGTATTGAAGGTGATATATTTATACATTAAAAACATTCTTTTTACTGTATTTTATTGAAGGATATGATTTGCTGATAAATAGAGGACAGGTATGTAGATTTTTTTAATTTCATCTGCTGCTTGAAGATGATAATGGATGAGTTTCTGATCTGAAGAAGACAGGTTCCTTTTCCTCCATCAGCTCCTCAGTCTTGTCCTGTCTTCCAGTCTCCCCCTATGTTTCTAGCTGGCTTCTGCCACCCTTAGTTTCACGTTAATTCTTTCTTTGCAATTGTAGCTCAGGTTTTAATGGAATAGCTTGGATAATATGCCATTTAGGTTTCCTATGAGGCTTCATTATCTTTGGTCATGTGTTACCACTGGCTTTCTTTTTTTGTATTCTGCTTCCTTGAGCCTGCCTTTTTCTTTTCCCCTCCCTACCTCCCTTTCTCACGTACACATTACGCAGCTGGCAGGCTTCTGCCAGCTCCAAGGGCTTGTCGGTAAGGAGTGAGTCAGATGGTTCAGATCTCCGCTTCCCGTCCCCCGCAAGGCTGAATGCAAAGCCGATCTGGCAGTCCCAGCTCTGGCGCCTGGCAGCAGGGAATGGCCAAAGCAATTCTTGGCTGCCAGACATAAGGAATACGCTGTCTTGCTGACTTTGTCATGTTTTGCTGTTTTATGGGCTATGAGGTGTTTAATCAGGGGCAAAATCAGGGAGAAATGGAAATATTGGTAGCAGTGTTGCTCGGGATTACTGATGTTCTGACACAAGGACTGGGAAAGAATTGGGTGTATGCAGATGGTGGGACCCTCATCCTGGGTCTGTAGGCCACTCTCTGAGCTCCTTCTCTCTCCCGAGGGTTAGTCAAATCACTGCCCTTGGGGCTGGAATTATTCTGTCTGTTTTACAGTATAATCAAGTTTATACTACTAAGGTAGCATGTGAAACTACATGAAAGTCTCACAGTGAATTTTTTTTCCTCAGGAAAGAATATGGGGTGTTTTGGAGTTTGTTTTCCTTTCCTTGCAAGAATCTTAATGCAAGTCAGTGTCTCCATGGTCTGCTTTTCCAGTAAGAGGAGTTTTCCATAGTATTGGGGTGGCTTTCAGTTGAACAGTTTATAGTTTAGTCTGCTATACAAGCTGAAATAAAATTCATATATTCTGGGAGAAGTACACCAATTCTTTTTTTTTTTTCCTTAGAATAAATAAGTACTTTCTTGCTTTAAAAGAACCTTGACATACACTGATGCAAATGTGTTTGAGATGTGCTGATTTTATCTGTTCTGATGTTGGGAGCGATTCTGAGCTCCAGTGCTCTCCCTCTCCGATGAGGGAGAACAGAGAGTTGGAGAACTGCATTTTTCCAATACCAAGTCCGTTATTCTAGTATACCATCCAGTCTTAAAAAGGTCTGAAAGGTCTTATGAAATGAAAACAATTCTGAAGCTCTCCGAGACTGTCTTAAAAGAAAATTTTTGTCTTTGGTATTTCTTTCCATCCCTCTTTTCAAGGCTCCCTGTTGATTTTGGTAAAAAAAGAGGTGGATGAAGCAGGTTGATGTGCACACAGCACACAGGGAAACTTTTGACAGAGTTAGAGGTGCAATAACGAAAGACTTCTAATTTATCGGAAGGTATTACAAGTACTACATAAAAATAGGAGTTGTTTAAGTTTTTGATGTTATCTTTTTACTGAGTGTAGCTGGGGCTGGGTGTGTTTGAGGATGAGTGGGAGTGAGTTGGCAGTGGCTGCAGCAATGAGGCAGGCACTGCTGGACCGTGCTGCCAGGCCGCTGGGCAAGTCCCTCTGCCGCTCTCCAAAAGGTTTCGTAGTTATTTTTGTCAGTCCTGCACAGTCTAGATAATTATGGCACGTTAATCTTGAAGCACTTGCAGTCTGTATGCATTAAAAGAACTATTTTGAGTGTAAAGGTAATGGTTGTTATGAACCAAACAACAAACTGCGCCATCCTTTGCTTCCCACCGAAGAAGGCCTCATCGCAGATGGCTAAAGTGCCCCATTCCTATCGATCCCGCCAGTACAATACAAGGATGTCCTCGTCCTGCCTCCCGCTGACGTTGCCTCAGCTCAGCGTGTCAGCTCTTGCCTTCAGCCAAAGGGCTGCTTAGCGTGAGCCTGGAGTAAGCAAAGCAGCACATTAAAAACCTTGTGTCCTTTACCCTGCTTCCCAACGCCCCTGACTGTGGGTAACAGGAGCTCAGGTGTCATGCACTTCCTTGAAATAATCTCCAAAGCTTTATCTTCTTCTTTGCTCTTTTATTCCACGTTTTTTCCTTAATTCGGCATTCTTTATATGCATTTCCTTTTCCTTTAGATGGGGGAAACTAACTTAACATTGTGCATTTGTCACCTGATGTTGGCCTTTCTTCCCCCACCTCCAACAAGCACGCTCTGTCTCCAGTTGCCAACTGTGGTATAAATTACAGGTTAACAAATGTAGCTCCAGAGAGTATCTCAGATGTAGAATGGAGAGTCAAATGTGACATGAGAATTGATGAAAGACCCATTTGTATGCTCAACAACAGCCTTTTCCGGTGGTTTATTTTCAGCATTGGCTCAGGAAATGTGTTTGTGAAGCTCCGTGGTTCTCCAGCTTGTATGGTGATATTTTAACCGCAGCAAGGTCTAATGTAGTTGTATATGTAAGCCAGTAAGTTTTTTGAGGGGGACATAAAATAAACGTTGGGAAAGACAGCACTCAAAATTTTAGCTTCAGTTTTTATTTAAATGCCAACAGTGATGTTAATATGCCTCATTTACCCAACATTTATATTTGATCCCATTAAAGCTGTTTTAATGAACAGGCTTACAAAACTATGCAGCTATGCTGTTTCAGTGTGCTGTACAAAATTTAGATTAAGGAATGCAGGTTTTATTTTAGATGCTAGAATCCAAGAAGTTTCTTTTAAAAATAATGTTTATGCAAGTTTTTTCTTTAAAATATCTTTGTACTTTGAAAAACTGCCCCACTCAAGCAGAAATGGACTAAAAAAATCTTTTAAGATGCATGTAAATAAATAACAGGAGTTTTTATCAAAACTGCCATTTTGATAGCTACAACCTGAGCCTTATGGCTCAGTGATTTCAACTGCACAGAGCTCAGTTGATTTGTCTGTTTTGGTTTGGTTTTTTCCCCTGCCGTTGTGTTCCTGGGGGTTGGATGTTCTGTACTGATTTTGAGATGAGCTGAGTTTAGAAGAAGTGTCTAAATCTCATTCTTCTTCCAATCTGTGCAAAAGATTAGAGGAAGAGAGAGCACAAGTCCAGTCTTGCAGACAGCTCAATTATTGTAGCTAGTGAGTGTTGGTTTCAACCAAACGATTTCACCCTCTGTTTTTCAGCAGGCTACCTAGGCAGCTGTGTCAGCTCCTGTGCACACAGATGGTTGTGTGTTTGAGTTAAGTCACTCTGTTTTTATTTTAAATCTGACTATCTTTTGAGTATTCTCCTACTTAGCTTTCTTTTGTCATCTTTTAGGTATCTGACGTGTGAAAAATGGAGTGCAATAGGTTATTTCTAAATTGAACAAGCAATTTTTTGAAGAGAGGTATTACAGCCCTGATTTCAGGGACAGTGTCACCAAATACAGGCATAAAAATAATGCTCAGTCAGTACAGAAGGTATTTAGGGCCTTGCGTTAACTTTGATCTCAGTGGAGATGAAGTAGTTGAACATTAGTGTGTCATGGTAGCTCTGGCAAGGTATAGTCAATTTTGTTTGAAGTGGGTATTAGTAGGAGATTTGGTTCTCACTTGGTCTAAGTTTTCCCTTTCTTACTTGATGCGTTTGGTTTGAGATTTTTGTCACGTTTTTGTTAGTTTTCTAGAAGTCTATTCAGTGTGTGCTGGAGTTGTGTTGGTGGTTTTTACTTTTTTATGTGACTGGAAGATAAAATGTTATTTTTCTGCTGATCCTGCTGTCCTTTTCCAACAGATGTTTTCCCTCTAGGGTCTGTTTTGTCAATTGAGAAAAGTGAGAATAGCAGGTCGTGATTCTAAATGAGCACCGTGTTTTGGTGGCCCTGTTTTACATTGCTTGTTTTCACTTCAGTGCCAGGAGTTTTTTCCAAAGGGCTTGGCTGCGAGCGTTGTTGATGTGCAACTCTCCCTATGAAGTAGGCAATGAGAATTAATAAGGGGGGGCAAAAAGCTGTAAATTCTGCAAAGACTTACCGCTTTACCTACCCTGAGAGGCAGGTAGTCCTTCACAGCTTTGGGTGGAGATAGAAAGAATTGATGCAGTGACTCCTTCCCCTGTAGAAGGCAAGGATTTAAATTCCTGGAGTTTGCTGCAGTGTTTCACTTGCCAGTACCAATGCTGAGGACCTCTTCCCCTTGTATCCTCTTGGATTGTATTCTGCTACATTGGCATCATCTCCTTTTGGCATTGTGCTGGGGCTGCACCAGGGAAGGCAGGGCAATGGGACCGTCCCTCCCGCCTGTCCCGAGGGCGGCTGTGCCACGCTGTCGGGAGCTGAAGTGGTGCATTGCGGCACCAGTTTTCTCAAAGATGTTTAATACTAAGACCTCTCTCTCTTTTTCTTTCTTAAAATGTGACTTTTCTGTGGTGGGTGTGGAAACATCTGAGGCATGCGTGTGTGTTTATGTTGAGCTTTCCAAGGAATTGAGGAATTGTCAACAAATGGTCTCGGCTGAAGATGGCTCCTGTGAGCATGGGAGGCTGCCTGTGGCGAGAGCCAGTCCTTGAGCGCCGCTGGCCACGGGAGCTCCTATTTCCAAATCTCAGCTAAATATGGAGATCATCTGAGAGCTGTCTGCACCTTTTTCAAAGCGTGCTTTTTAAAATCATGCAACGAAGTATGCACGCCACTCTGCTGATTGTAGCACGCCTGAAGTAGGGTGACTGACAGAATGGATTGCTTGAAAAAAAAAAAAGTAGAGAATTTATTAAGCGTGACAAATGCCTTGCTTATTTTTGCTTAGAATGAGAGTCAGGGTTTTTTTTTTTTCTTCTTGTTGAGGAAAGCAGTAAGCACTGCCTTGGCCTGCAGTTAACACATGCCGAACTAAATGCTGCTGGCTGCTAACGCTGGGGTAACTTGGTGCCAGCAGGTCAGGTGTTGTGCTTGCAGCATGCTCAGCCAAGTATAGAAGAAGCTGCCAGTGGCATGATCTAACAGGCTAAATGTGGTGGCAGCTCTCGGCAGTGTTTGTGATATCCTCCTTGCCCAGAAAACCCAGGTGTGAGCAGGGACTGCCGGAGGTAAAGGCCGGGACAAAGAAGGTAGTGCTTTGTGTTTCCTTGGCAGGAGCGAACTGCCGGTGTTCCCACCTGGCCTCGCTCTTCAGCCAGCCCATTGCCTGGGAGGCAGCAGACAGCTTTCGAAGTACAAACGGCTCTGAACTAAAACCCATTTTAAATAGATTGTCTTGAGCTTCTCTTTTGACAATGTATCTCAGTCATCAAGGATCCTGACTTCCTGTAGAATAGGTAGATGCTTATGCATGCATACAATACTGCTTAAAATAAATCTGTTTGAATTCTTCAAGTCTTTCAATTGCAGTTTCAAGGAGTAACCTCACATGCGCAAAACGATTTTCAGTTAGAGTTGCTTGACTTGGATGCAGGTTGTTTCTGTTCTCTAGCTGAGATTCTTGAGGAGTGTTTACGTTTGTAATTGTACCCTAAAGTTTTCTAACCAGCCCAGAGAGAATATAGCACAACAGTAACGAGTGATGCAAAAAACCGTGGATTAATTGGGCTAGTTTGTTTGCCTCTAGTTTTGTAGTGCTTTTTCTAAAAGACTGTTGTAGAGGTCTGTGTCACCTACAGAAAGGTAGTTTGCAGAAAGAGCTAATGAATCTCACAGGTGCCATCTGTTCAGGTGGCTTAAAAAATACAAATAAAGTGGACATCAAGATGAACTGCCTGTCATGTTCCTTAGCATCAGACCAATAAAATCTTGTGGTCTCTTGCCTTTTTTTGTTGGTATTAGTCCTAATAGTATGAAGAAAATCATGGAGTTGTCACTGCAGAAGAACAAAAGGCATAACTTTAACGCTATTGTATAAAATCTTATTTGAGAGGACGCCTTGCTATCTCTCTTTCGCTGGGAAAAAACACTGGTTTTGACAGAGAAGTGGAAGCCCAAGTAGCTTGGCTGCAGTGAGGCAACCAGTCCCCAGTGCTGGCAGTGAAGCCAGCACTGAGAGCCACAGCGGTGCCCACTGACCTTTCGCACGCTGTCCGCTACACCTAGAGAGGAGAGACGTGATCTCAACCACAGCTCTTTCCATCTCTGCGTCTGCCATTGAACCAGAGAGGTGACTGATGTTGTAGGAGTAACTCTGATAAGTAAGCCACCTGATCCAGGCTGCATTCATACTCATTTGCTGCTTAGTGGTCTGGTATGTCTCAAGGAGAAATGAACAGTAGAGGGGCATGAAGTGTATGATGAGGGAGGGGATTTTTTGTAGCTATAATAGTAGACAGTCACTGTTATTCAGAGAATCTGAAGTTTAAATGATGAGGTGAATGTGATGGGTTAGGGTCCACGTGCATCTGGAGTGATACTAAGCTCGTCTTTATGCTTTCCAGAAGGGTTTGCAGAATGAATCGTGCTGGTGTTGGCATCTTCAGGATGGTTGTGGGGCTGAGGTATTGCAGTAAGATGTAACCCATACGAAAAGTACATTAACTGATAGCTTTATTAATCTTGCTGATTACTAGTCACGTAATATGTTTTCTTAAAACTTCCACTGGAGCTCACTAACGAATTTGGTTAGTATTCATTATTATCTTCGTGTTCTGCCAAAGATGCTGGCTTTCTGCAACTGATTTCCTTTTTTTCCAAAAGCCTGCAGTAAACAAGTATTTGATAAAGACATTGAATTTCTTAAATAAAAAGTGTTAAATTAAAGCAAAAGGAAGTGCACTAAACATAATCATGCAGTTATTAACCAAGCAATAATTTCAGTTTTGCTTTGGCTTTTCAAGGGTATATTCTGTTGCCTTGAGCATCCAAATCAGATAATTGCTTCCTGAGGTGTTTTGGGATCTTAACTTGATTTCTCTATTTACAGCCCTTCTTTCTAATTCAAAAGAGAGATTCTGAATTGAGATAGAACATAACAGAAAAGATACCATAGAACATTTTTTCCCTTTTTATTTTTTAAAAATCTTTAAGTCTTATCCTTGGGGCTTCCCAGAAGCGTACAACTAGGATCCATTGAGGGGATCAGTCAGTGAGGCTTGCTGCCTTACCTACAGCTATTAGGAGTATGAGGCACTATGAAAAAATATAACAGCCTTATCAGATGTTGTCTCCAGAGAGGGAGAGCCAGTGTGCTTTTATGTCTTTAAAAAAACAATCCCAACAGCTGAACATGCCTTAATTATTGAAATTGATTGCAGGGACTGGCGATACTCAAAACTGAACATGGATGAACAACAGTAGTAGCTCTTACCTCTCTGGAGGAAAGTGAAATGCAAGCAGCTGTGAAAGGATTGTGAAATGCTGTAACAATACAAAAATTATTTGAGATGACATACTATAGCAGGGTATGCTTATTGGCTTTCTGATGCTTTGGTGTGTATGTTTTAGTTGGGTCGGAAATTCGGTTTGTGTAATTTTGCCTGTATGTTGAAGACTTTCTTTAAAAAAATAACTAAATAAACAAAAACACCCACAAAACCCAGGAATGAAATACTGGAGGAAGAGACAGAAGAGCGATAAAGATGCTGGCATGACCCTGCAAAAAGCAGAGTAGAATGGACACTCCTTTTAAAATAGCAAAAGGATGAGGAAAGAATTTAGCTGGGTGTTGTGTGCAAGCTTCTGTTCATTCAGCATTCCTACATATTTTTGATTACTTACTGGAAGTAGAAAAATACCTCTAAAAATAATGAAGATCAGAAGGAAACGTGTGTAAAGCAGCAGCGTGGATCAATCTATTTTAAGAAATACTTTGGAGCTGTAGAAACTTGCTTTATAGTATTTATGGTGATGCTAACACATGGAGTAGTCCCAGTGTACTATAAAATACTGAATGTTGGGGCATTGCATGGCAGAGAATCACTGAATGATCTCAGTCAAGCTTAAAATACAAATTGCCTTCTGAATCAATGGGGAACCGAAACTGAAATGTTAATTATGAGTTCAGGCTACAGTGTCTTCTGCAGCATCTAAATCAACAGTGCCTGAAAGAACACTTGCTTGGAGCTTCCATAATAATACAAATAAATTCGTCTTGGTCATCTTTTGAAGACAGCAAGGTGGGGGGGGGGAGAGGGGTTATGCTAATTAGGGTAGGAATTATTTTTCTGGCTGGAATTGCTAGATAACATTTCTTCAGTTTTGACAGTTTATCTTGCTGACTAGGACTGGAATGTTTTTTTCATTAGTATTTTACTATCGCATTAGGAGAATACAGCACAGTGTATGTGTTTCATCCCATTAACTGCTCCATTTCAAGGCAAATTAACGCTCCCTTAATTTTACATGTCAACTAAAAAAGTCCCACATCTATATTTAGGTATCTTGCTCACAAGATATGGCAAGATGTTCTTACTCAGTGGGCAGCAGGGTGAGTTGGCAGTGATGGTGTTTCACATGACTGATAATGCAGAAGTTTCTCTTGGTAGTGCTGTGGGTAGGACACAGAATCGTGATGAAGAGGGAACAAGATAGGTATTCGGGGGATACTGTGAACTCTCTCTATCAGAAGGTCTGCTTAAAAATAGCCACTACTGCATGCCTGTGGTATTTTGGAAAAGAGGAATTGATATGTGTTAGAAAAAAATCTGTTTATTTAAAGATTTGCTATTATTTCCAAACTCATTTAAAGGCTACAAGGGATTTCACTTCATCCAGAGATAACTTGACGAGAGCCATACAGTTACGTTATAGATGACTTCAGAGGTAAAAGTACAGAAAGAGTAAATACAAAAGTGCGTTCTGTTTCGACCAAAAAGCCATAGTATTTATGATGAAAGGTTAAAGCATAAGGTGCAAGGAGAGTCGCACGTTCTCCACAACTAGCTGATAGAGGTGACACCGTGACTTTGTCACCATCTTCTCTGGAGAAGAGGACACAATGGCAGATAACCACCTACCCATGGATACAGTATCGCATCCTATCCCTGAACGGGTGACTTGTTTGATTCTGGGAAATGGCTGGATGTCAACTGACCTCTGGTCAGTAATCGTCTAATCATCCACTGTGTTTTTTCTTTAAAAGACAAAGGAAAAAAAGAAAACAACCAAAAAAGCCTCAGCAAAAGGTCTCAGGTGGAAGCACCTGAGGGCTGTGTTGGGCTGTGAGCTGAGCAAATACAGGATAAAGGTGAATAGGGATTACTCTGGGGTGCTTTGTCTGGTGAGGCGGGTACTGTAGGCAAGATTTAGTGGATGGCTCTCTCAGTTCTCATAGTTTCCTTTACACAAACGGTGAGTGCATACACACCAGAAAGGCAAGAAAAGAAGCTTACTCCTTAAACGTTGTTGTAACTCACAGGAAGAATAATATACATACACTGTGTGGCTCTCATGTGTGGATGCTTAGTAAGCATCCTAAATCACCCAGTAGTTAATTTGTTTGATCTTCATCCTTAGTGGTGATGGGGTTATGTTTGTGCGTGCAGAATACAGCCTCACATAGAAATTTGCTTGTTTTGACTTAAAAAGGGGCAGGTTTTCTAAAATTTCAACTGTTAGCACAGTTGCCCTGAAATGTTTAAATGGAAAATGATAGCAAAATCTGGGAGTGGGCATCCTGTAGAACATGCGTAGGCAAAAGAATGGTGATTTTACAGGTGGGAAAATGTTTTCTTGGTGGGAAGGAATCCTAGTTAAAGGAAATTAGAGCAGCAGTTAAAACAAATAGTAAGGATAGAGAAAAGGGGGGGAAATGTACATTAACAAAAGTAAATATTAAAGAATAAGGGACTAAAAAGTGAATTCCAGTTTGGTTAGAGATAAAGCTACATTTTGCAGCAGGGGAAGAAAATCTCAGATCAGATGTAGATTCAGTGCCAGATGTGGATGGTAAAACTGTTACAGTAAAGGAAGGAGTAGCAGTCATGATTTCTGTTGTAGGCTTCAAATAAAGTAGGGGGATAAACCTACCTCATGTAATACTACAGATGAAATAAAGACAGTTGTAATCTATAAAATGCTATGAGATGGCATCTGCTAAAATAAACATTCTTGAGCAACAGGTGACTGTGAATTAGATAGACTAGACAAGGAGTTCTCGGAATTGCTCAAGTTAACAAGTAACTACTGAAGTCTCACTGTCCTGCTAGGGCACTTCCAAGGGAAGCTCCAGTGAAAAGCTGCTTTTTCACCTTCCTGAAGCTCTCGGAGCCTCTGTGGGAGCTGTCCCATGTGTACCCTCTGCACTGTTGTCAGCGCTCATCTCCCCGCTGGGCGCTCTCTTTCCGTGTGAAGTTGGTAATTTATAACTGAAATAACGGGGTGTCTCTGTGCACCGTGGGCGCTGCTGTCTCGGCTCAGGGTCTCATTTGAACTTGGTGATAAGCTTGCAATCTCCTTCCTCACCCTACCCCATTCTGTTCTGGGAGACAGCAGCTGCTTGGGTGTTTCCTCAGTCCTTCCTGTGTTAATAGAACCAAGCTATTTTAATCTCTTTTACATCTTCATGGCTGAAAAAGGTCTGTCCGCAGGCCAACTTATCTTGTCTTCATCTCTAAATGTATTTCCATTTGTGATCAGCATTTGTGTGTTGTTTTGTTTGTTAGCTTGTGGGTGTGTTTGGTTTTTTTTTTAATACCTCTACCTTGAATACTGAATAATCAACACCTTGCTGTGACCACTGGCACATCCTCACACAGCTGGTGTCTGTCCTGCTGTTACCAACAGCCCCTTCCCATGGGATCCACGCTGGCAGGTTTTCTCACTGGTAACTATCACATTTGGAGATGGTGAGTCTGAAGAGCTGCTCTCCATCTCTGCTTTCTTGGGATTCAGGGTTAAGAAAGAACAGATCAGTCCTAACCATCCCTTTTGTAGGGAGGCAGAGGTCAGCTGTATGGGGAAGTGTATAGCCCTGGCATATGTTGGCTGCCCAAAATCAGGTGTTGATCAGCACAGTGAGATCTCTGCTGGCTCTAACAGCTTGAGGGCAAGGGTTTCTGGATTTGCTTTTTGTTTTGTAGGGTTTCTAATCACTTCTGACTCCTGTCACAATAAGGCTGTGTCATCCCAGCATCTTTTTGCAGGGCTTGAACACAGATGATGTGAATTTAGATACAGCTTTAGTGTAATTGGTAATTATCAGATCTTTTTAAGGATTAAAAGTAGGAACCCAGTGACTTGCTGTGTTTCTATGTAACTCTACCAAAATGTCAGGCTCTGTTTCCTCTAGTCCCTGTTTCCTTCTTTGTCTTTCCTTACCCCCTTTTTTTCATTTTCCTCTAGAATTGCATTTCTTAAACCTCTACTGAAGTTGTCAAGGCTAGTTAGAGAGAGAAGATTGTGTGCCTGTCTTATGCAATTTCTGTATTGCAAATACGGCTGAAGCTAATGAAAAGAGACCTCTATAATCATTGTACAGCAGCAGAACAAGGTTATATTTTATAGCTTTGACAGGTACCTGGAAGGTGTCTATCTCTGGGGGATGGGAGTTTTTAATCGCAAAAGATTCTGCTTTCTTTTCTTACAACTATTCTGTCCAACAGTTCTTAAATATTGCCATCCCTGATGCAGTCTAGTGTATGCATTGAGAAACAACTCTGTATACACACATGCATCTAAAATTTCAGACAGAAAGCTCTAGGCCAAGTACTAGATCTGGACAAGTCCCAGTTCTATGAGACAGAGAAAAGCAAAACCTCTATGATCTTTCTTTATCCTTCAGGCACATGGTACGAATGTTGCATGTAGCAATAAGGGACTAGATTTATCAAACTTTGCTGTCAGGGAAACCGATTGACAAGAATAACATACATACTCCAAAGGTATTGTGGCTTTTGCTCACCGCCAGCGAGCATTGTGTCAATACCAGTATAGGTAAAACATTGCAAGTATGGTATGTTTATTGACGTATGGTATGTATATTTCTATTTTAGGTCCTTGGAAGAACACCATGATCATCCTAACATGGTAATGGGAGATCTTCAGTCAGATGAAGAAGATATTATGAACAGTTCTGATGAAGATGATGACACAAATTCTGACTCCAGCAAAGGGGAGCCTGATCCTCAAGAACATAAACTGGTATGTTTTTATCTTTATGTTCTGAAGCTAATCTTCGCTCTTGTTACAACTTACAAACTAGTGCTTGGTGAGATATTTTCAAATAAAAGGCATTGAGTCAACATAATTTTATATATTTCTTTTCATCATTCTTATTGTTTAGTGGGGTTATTTTCCTAAAAATTTAATGTGTGCATTATGCTGATGTTGAGGTCAAGTTGAGAAATATCTCTCTAGAAAGTGTGTGTTGCCTGGCATATTTGTTCTTAATCTTTCACTGAGTCGTGGAGCCGTAGACCTGCCTACCATGCCCCTCTGATAGAGCTACGTGCACAGATGTATGTTTAGAGATCTTCAGTGTTGAGACTCGTAAATACCTTTTAACGAGGCTGTCTATGCCTCACAGTTGCTGGAGTGTGCCGTGTCTCTTGTGCACTGAACATTTAAAATCAACCTTTGATTTGTCAGATTTGGTGAAGCCCAAGGAAAGGAGCCAGCTGAAGGTTGCAAGGTCTGAGAAGGTCCTTCTGAAAAATCTTTTGGAAGCTGTAGTTTTGCCTGAATGGTCCTATTTTGGGGTTCTTGGCTGTGCAGCAAAGGCTGTGTCCCAGTAACCATTTCCATGCAGACAGCTTTCTTGTGTTTGTAGGTTCTGCATACTAACCTGCCAAATCACTGCTTGGTGCACAGAGGACAGATGACTAAACCAGTTTTCAATTTTTCCTTTTCAATGGCCTGAAACACGAGGGGCTTAACCTGCCTTTCAGCATTTCGGTTCCTTCACTCTTTGGTGCTGAGGAGAGACTATCGGTGTGTCGGTGAGAGACCTGTCATTGTAGGGTTGCAGCGTCACCTCTATGGCTCTTGGAGGAGTGTAAGCCACACTTGGCTGTTGGGTTGAGGTCTGACCTTCTGCTAGCCTCTGTGAGTGCTGGCTTGGAATGATTTTCCCTATTTTAATCTTATTTCTTCTTCAAATGAGGAGCAGGAAGACAGCACTAACTACTTAGAACAAAATTAAGTTCTGGGGTTCCTGTCCCTCTCCTTGGGGATACCCACTTACTGCTCAGTCCTGGATGCCCTGGCACCAGCCTGTCTGTAGGCCAGTGCCTCTCCTCAGCACCAATCCTGGCAGTTCTGTTTCCTTTGATAGTAGTTATATTTGCTTCCTTTCCTTTCTTTAAAAATGAATAATAATAATTAAAAAAGAAAAAACCACAAACAAAACACCCAACAACACCAAAGCCAAAACCAGCAATAAGACTTTTTACTGCTGGAAGAGAGAATGATGTGTCAGACCTGAATGTTATTTACCCAAACCTGAGAGGAATACATCGGAGAAGGGAAAGAGTCAAGGGAAAAGCTTGTTCGTGTTCAACCAAGCAGGCCTGTACCTGTATAGAAGCTAACTTACCTTGCGTGCCTCTAGAAATGCCCTCAACCTTTCACTGATGGAGCTTTACAGGAAAGCGCCCCTGTTAGGAGGCTTCTTGGGCAGCTTTCATGGAGTAATTCGGCACTTGCTGTGAAGCATCTGCTCCCAGCTTGCCTCAGCCGCCTGCGGCACGTGTGGCCGGCAGCTGGGGATTAACAGCCAACTTCCGAACAGGGAGAGCAGCTGCAGAGGAGAATGAAGCAGTCTCTGTATTGGTCGTCACTTGGGCTTGTTTTTATTTTTCCTTACCACAAGCATCTGGCTGTTTTGATGCTTTTTATCCATCAGAGGAGATGCAAGGTTCCTTCCCAGTGCCGTGCCTGACAGCCCAGTTTGTATCCCTTCGATTGCCTCATTAGAGATTCTATTAGGCTCGGAGTATCTTTGGCTGAACAAATGCATAGTGGCCTTTTCGGTGCCAGCTGGTATGTGAAAAGTCTTTCAAATAGGGTTGATAACAGACTGTGATATTTCACTTTGTAATTGTTTAGCGGTCACATCTTGTTCTCCAAATACAAATTTTCATCTCATTTGCAACTGTCACGTCTCCAGTGATGGCAGGTACCTTGCTCTGCATAACTGAGTTACTTGTGAACTCTGTCTCGCAGGGAGCACGTCAGCCACACTTTCTAAAAAGGCATCGAGGCCTGAGGATGGGTGTTACAATATTGCCTGAGTCTCATTGACCTTCACTGGATAGATCTAAGTGGGGTTTAGAAATAACTTTAATTTTAGAAGTAAAATCCCAGCTCTCTGTGAAGATGTCTGTGGTATATAAAATAATTTATTTTTCATATACGTGATGCAACACCAAATTACTAAATTTAGAAACTACTTTTATTAATTTAGCACTGTGTCAATTAAATTCAAATGAAGAATTAATATAGATTTAGTTTTATTTTGAATATAACAATGTCATTAAAACCAACCTATGAATATCATCAGTTCCATGGTTTGATTTCCAGCACTTGAGACTTGTTTATAGGTTCAGAGAAGGACCTAAACTCCAGCTGAATCTTGCAGCATTAGTGCTTATGAACCAAAGGTTCATGTTTGCAACGCCACTGATACCTGCTTTTCTAGATAAGCTGTTCACAGTGCCTGTATTACACTACCATACTCAATACAGTCTTCCCAGGACTTCATCGCATGTGTGTTGTATATCCTGTGATGTTTCAGTGCTCCTCATCCAAGCTTTTTCTTTGCAGCCCGTTGAAACGAAAGCCTGAATATCTAATAGATGTGGTGACAGCTGGCAGCAGAGCAGCATATGGCAAACGATGAGAACTGTTATGGAGAAAGGTGTCTTATCTGAGGGAAATTATACATGGGAGTTACACTGTGTCCAAAACAAATTTGCATCCTGACATCTACCCCCTTTTGCTTTGCTGTAACTGTTCCCTCTATTAGATGTTGAACAGCAGCACTGCTTTTTTTGGAAGCCAAACGTGTGCACATAAAAACCAACATAATCTCCGCAGTGTTTCGGGTACATGACAAGACTCGTACTTCTACAGCTTTACAGTACGGTTGCTCTGTATTCCAGCAGCTCCTTTAAATACATTGTTAGAAGCTGGCTTTTTCGTTCATTGTGATTCCCACCCCCCACCCCCCCCCCATCATCTTTTTCAGCAAAGAAAACATGTATTTCTTTTAAGATGTTCCTGAAACCCATTTGAGTTTACTGCAAATATTACTGTTGCTGTATTAATCAGGAAAAAATCAAATAATATACAGATATTACTCATACTTTACTACTTTTGCTAACCAATGATTGTCACTTGCTAGGGCTTCATTTGTTATGGGCTTCAGTGTTTCCTGTAATAATTAAATAGAAAGGCTGATAGTGTTATTAAAAACTACTCTTAGCTAACATTGGTTCCAGCTACAGTTCCAAAATGGATTTTCTCACAGATCATGAAAAACCAGAAGATTACAAAGTACTATAAACCATTTTTATTAGAAATAACTATAAAATAATTACACTGGATTTGAGGAATACTAGCTTGATATTATATTTACAACACTTTTATTAGGTGCATAGTATAACATATAATTTTGTTTGCAGAGTAAGGCAGCTGGAAAGAAAACAAAGGTTTACCATATTGCCAAGGAGATCATGAGCTCAGAGAAAGTGTAAGTGTCAATGCTAAACTTAACAGCTGCTCAATTTATTTTAAATGGACAATTAAAATATAACTGTGTGCTTTTTCTTGCTTTTCTGATAGGTTTGTGGATGTGCTAAAGCTCTTACACATTGTAAGTATCAAAAAGAAGTTTCCTCTTCTATTTTTTTACTCTGTTAAAGTTCTGTGTTTAGGCTTTACTGTAGTGACTGTGATTTTTCTGCTGTGTCTACGTATTCAAACGTAAAAATTAACCTAATTAAGCACAAGTTTAAAATTTCACATTTTATGCAATGGGTGAATATTTTGGTGGTTCCTTCTGCTTCTCCTTGATTAATGTATGCAGTCTTCCAGCTGAGTGGGGGTACTGCTTGAATATTGAAAATGGAATCTATATCTATATGCTAATTAGCATCATATTAATATACCAGCTTATACCATAGCAACCAAAATAAAATCTTTGGTTAGAATAACTTTTAAAGTGGTATGAGGAGGCAGGAACAATTTACCTTTAGAAATGGTCCATAAAAATACACATTCTTTAGGTAATTTAAATAATTAGCTCTAATGGTACATCCATCACCATGGCAGCATATTTTTGGGGCTGCGATTCCTTGACAGATGCTTGCTTTCTGACAACAGATTGTGGTAGTGCAAAGTGTTGTCCACAGCAAGGGTTAAGCATTTAGTCCATGCTTATTCAGACCAGTCATCTGTTAAACACGTTCTGTAGAAGGTGATAATAGTAAATTAATGAAGAATTCAGCTTCCTCTAGCTCCCTTTTATGTGTTTTCTGTCAACTTCCAAGTGATATGTGTTTGTACCATTTTGCCGTCTATTAAGTGCAAGCGTAGTGATTTTTTTCCTCGGGCAACAGAAGCGGTTCTATAGCAAACAGATGCGTTGGTCTGCCTTGGTCTCTGGAGCAGCACGTTCTGTGAAACTGGGAACAAAGGCTCTTACGGATGGGTATATGTAGTCCCGTAACGCGGGGATCTTGCAGGGAACAACAAACTTACCAGACCACTTGCTGATTCCTCTGTTGCCTTCCATTTTAGTAATGGATTTTCTTACTCTGTTCAAGCTTGGCTTTTAAAAGCTGCGTTCAGGCAGTGGCAGCCAATATATCACTTATATTCAACATGGTTTCTAGTACAGAACTCAAGCTTAGATACTGGTTAGCGGGTTGTCCTAATGAATATACACAAGTTTTACGCTATATGATTTTTAGTTATATTTTTCAGGCATATAATTTCCATCTTAAAGCTGTCTTCGCTTTTCAGTGTACCAGTTCTTCAGGTAACATGTGCGGTACTGGAAGAAAAGGCTGTTGGTGGGGAGGATGCAGACAAGCAGAGGAAGAATGTGGGAGAGGGAAAATAGGAGTTTAGGAGGTTTCTGGGATAAACGTGAGGTGGTCTGCACAGTGTAAATGTGCAATGCTGTAGGATGTGTTTTGCTTTGTTTTAACGGATAACTCAAAACTCTCTTCATGACAGTATGCTTGTTTCTAGCTTCCAAATACAAACCATTAGAAATGTTTTTGTTGGCTAGTGGTAACAATCCACGTATTCAGCCTGCTGTAACAGACAGGATGCTAGGCCAGGAGTCGAGGAAATACTTTGTCCTCAACTTGTTCATTGGACTGAGGCGGGAACCTTGGTGAGTGTCTTTGTCAGAGTGGACACCAGTTTTGAGGCGCTCTGTGTGCATGTTCTTCATTAAATAGTATTTGCTGTATCTGATAAAGGGTGCAGAAACACCATTTCAGAGTGGTATGCCTGAGGATTTGCATATGTTCATCACAGTCATTATTAAAAGCGGTTATTTAATCAATATTTATTATGGACAATATTTAAACGTTGATGAAACCATCCCTTTGATTTCATATGCACTGAACCACTTTGGCTTACTGGATTAGATAGATTTCTGGAATTAAAACTTAGGTGTTCCCCAGGCTGGGCTGTTTTACCCATAGTACAGATTTGGCTGGTCAGATGAAGCTCCATTACAACTTCTGAGCCCTCTGTCAGTGGTTTTCCAAAGAGTAAATACTTGAGATTTAGTGACTAATTCCCTTAGTGATGATCCAAAATTAATAGTATGCTTGGTGCCAGTTAATGCAGCTCTTCGTACAGCCAGGGAACTGGTCTGTTGATGTAGGAAAACGGTTTTTAAGTTGCTACTGCTTAGAGCATTTGAAGTGAAGTGTAAAGCAGTTGAGAAGGTGGGAATGTGGTGGCAGACTGGTTTACAAGTACCAGTGAATTTTTTTTAGCTTTTTTTTTTTCTGTTGTATTGACAAAGTTAGGTGGAGCAACTCTTACAAGATATGAGTGCCAGCCTATTTGGACACTGTCGCCCTTTGTAAGTACACCTGGCTGCTTCTGTTGAAGCCAGACTACAGAAATTATCTAGAAAATTACAAACACCTGGGGTCACTTCTGTACTATGGAATAAGCTGCTCTTAACAAAGACAAGGGACTTAACTGGCTCTGCACACTGGTGTGTTCTCAAAGATACTCGGTCGATGGGGTTGTTTGAGAGAGGAATCCAACATTAGATGTAATCTTGAATCCTCTGTATTTATTTTAACTATTGTAATGCTCTTAAGAGGACAAGATTCCAGTAAAATGCTGTTTGAAACTCCTGAAATCAGAGTGGCTTAATGCAAAGCAGCTCATCTATATGCATCTTTGGGATGGTTCATGTATGGCTTCTGGAAGGTAAACAGGGGTTGGGAAGATGAAGTGCTATTTCTTCCCTAAGGGCACTTGCAGGAAAAAAAGGAAGCGTGAACTGGATGCAAAACACCAATGAGGGAAACAAGTCAGCTTGTCACAGCTGTCTGAGATGCTCTGTGTCCAAAAAACACCTGGTGTTCCTGGAAAAGGAGTAAGGCAGTGTCGTGCCATTCGGACTTCTTTGTTGTGGGTTTCTTTGGAAGTGGTTTGCTTAGCACGAGTGAGAGGCCTCCTCTGCCCCACCCCCTTGCTGTAAGGGCAGACTGCCTGGCTTACTCCTTTTGCCTTTTCTGTTCCTAGTTTTGTTCTTTTTGCCAAAACCCACCACTCCCTTTGTCTCCCATCCTTTCTGATTTTTTTTTTCCCATTCCCACTACAGTATGGGCAGTGAGGCTTCTGGTCCAGTGGAGGAACGTGCTTTTTGGGATGGCTCCTTCCGCTGCAGGGCTTAGTGTGTGACATTGTGCTGCGACAGTAAAGGAAAACCTTAGACCTGCAGGCTTTTGCCTGAGCCTTCAGACCTGTGCTTCTGACACCCCAGTTCTGTCCTTATTAGGACTCGGAGCAAGTAGGAGGCTGTCAGGAGGCACCTGTAACTTTTCTGCAGCTGTGAGATCAGCCCCTTATTGGAGAAGGCAGATAAGAAGTCAAACGTCTTCCCCCCGCCCCCATTGTCTGTCCTTCCAGAAGCACTTGCAAGAGTGGGAAATTCTTCACTTTCAGGAGACGTTTGAAAAGTTTTGTATATATAAAAACCATATGTATAGCAAATGTAGAATTGTTGTATATGGTAGCCAAAAGTTGAGAAAAGTAATTCATAGTAGATTTGTAAAAATAATGTCGTGGGCATGTTGAGGAGTAAAATAGTTATGGGTTTTGGAGCAAAGGAAGTCCTGACCTCTGGTCCTGGCTTACAAACAACCTACTGTTTGGCTGTGAAAAATTCTCTCAACCTCCAACTCCTTTTTCCTCAACCTTAAAACTTTAATATTTGACCTTTCTGTGGTGAATATGGTGATAAATTTTTAATCTATGAAGTGCTTTAAAATTGCTGATTGGGGCATTTGACAATGAATTGCAGCTGTAGTGACCTTATTAAAAAGGCAAACGGAATAGTTTTGGTTTGGAAGGAAACATTGGTCTACTACCCAGCCCTTTCCTTGAAATAACATTCTGGGAATATGCCACAGTCAAATCATTGATTGTTGTAAAAAATTAACTATATTATATTGTTAAAGACTTATAAATTATTTTACTACCTTAGAAAAAGGTGTGGAACTACTTGGCAGTTTTCCAGAAGCAATCTCATGTGTTTGGAAACATGATCCACATTTACACATGGTCTTCATTAACCATTGTTGCTATCATTTAACATTCTATGGCTAATAGTCTAACGATAGCTAAGACTGCCTATTTATATTTTTAAACAACGTATTTGTGGAACTCTGTTTAGCTGTGTTCCTAGCAGTCGTGCTTACAGTTTGTCACAGTACAGCAGCCTGGCTGCCTCCCAGAGCATGAAACTTCCTCCTCTTCCCTCCTCCCCTCCGTAGGATACGTGTGTGTGTGTCTTGAAAAGTTTCCAAGTGCAAACATATATTTTTCCCTAAATTAAACTGATATTTGAGCTATCTGCAGGTGTATTTAGCTGGGAGTTGTACCTCAGCGGAAAGGATTATGGCTTATTTTTGCTTTGCTGATGGTATGTTCTAGGAGAACAGATCCAAGATGAATATTGGTTGAAGGCTTAGGAGTAAAATACATGACCACATTTAGATCATGTAGTTCTTTCACTTGCAGTTAAATTTGCAAGGAGTTTTAATTCCACCCATTTCAATTGTCTCCATTCAGCTATTGGATACCTGAGTGTGCCCTTAACCCAGCCAGCCGCTGAGCGACGGTTTAGTCTGGTCAGCACCTACTTTGGTTCACAACGGAACTTCTTCCTTTGCTCCTTAGACTGACGCGGGCAGGTCGCTTGGCTGCGTGCTGGGAGTCCTCCGGTGGAAGGAACGGAGAGGGATTGTGAGTCAGGGCCTTTGCAGAGGGGAAGTGCGTGGGCTGATCACAGATGATTCACGACAGGGTCAGAATTGTTTCAGATACCAAGGCCCTTTGCTTGTTTAAGGAAGCTACACTGAAGGAGGGGCGGGAGGAAAAAAAAGCAGCGATGGTGGTATCCTCCTCAAGTGTTGTTTAAAAACTGCACAGGTCTAGGGGGAGTGTATACTTACAGAATAAATAAGATTCCCTAAACATTTTCAGTAGGAATGTTTTATCGGGCAGTAATTCAGCCTCAGAAGCCTTTCAAACTGCCTAAACTAGATTTTAATTTGGACACGTACCCAGGGGGATGCTGTCTTCGTCTAGAATAAACTAAGACCGTTTCTGGCTTGAAAAGAATGTGCTTTCTAGGGACAGTGATGAGTGCCATCCTCTTAGAGTAGCTGTGTGAAGACAATTGCCTTTGCCTAAGCAGTAAAAAGTGGTATCAGAAGATTATTATTGGACCAGAATATAATGTGGAATTGCAAGCTGAAAACCAGCACTTCAGAAAGTATAGAATAACCTCCCCACTTCTGAAGGGAAAAATTTTCCTGGTAAGAATATGGGATGATTCGGTATAACTAGCACAATATTTTGTTTTCTCTCTTGCAACATATGAAATTTCTGTCTGGAGTTGCAAATGGTGTTTTTCAGTGAAATAAGCACATTCATTCCAAAGCAGGGCAAGTTTTTTGGTTTTGTTTATTTGGGTTTTTTTTTATCAGTAATATTTGAAAGGCTCATTTTACATTATAAATCTCTGTCTTTAAATGCAGTGTAATGGATTGCTACATTGCTTCAAACAGAATAATTTCTAGGACAGCTCAGGTGACTTGTCTTTGAACAGACTGATGAAAGCAGTGCTCATCTGCAGTGCGACGTAGTACTATATGCTAAATACATTTGTAATATGAATCACTCCCTGTAGGTATATATAGCTAGCAGAGCGTTGTGTATATTATTTACAGCAGCAGTTCTGTTTTTATTTAGCGGTGACCCGATTTAGTTTTAGAAGAAATTAGGTTGTGGTGCATTAAATTACCATTACAGCAATTTCTAATTTCTAAGTTATTCACCTATTTGTATAAAAAGCTGTGCCTGTCTGAATACCTTCCACCCTTTGGAGTGAAATGTCAGAGCTTAATTTTAAGTAAACGTATTTTACATTTGGTAGTTAAAGCAGACCTACTCTATGTTTTGTCCTTCTGGATAAGAAATTACTTTCTCAGAAGGCCAGTACTTTCAGCCGTTCACTCTCTAATCTTGTTACTGTTGTTTGACTTTTCCTACCCCCACTCCTCAGGCATGTGTTTTCTGCCTTCGACTCTTTAAGTTTATCTCAAGATGAACTTGGCATGACAGTCACTTCACACCCACTGCCAGGTTAAAAATAAATCTTAATATGATTACAGTGACGAATGCATTGTACTGTTTCTGTAGTGAAGACTTGATAATTCCCCCCAAAAAAATGGAAAAGGAAAGAAAGTGAAGTTTAGCTCTTTTGTGTTTTAGCAGGCTGGTTTGCATCATTTGAAAGCTTCACGTTATCTTTCTTCCCTGTGTTTCCTCTCTGCAGGGCTCCCTCCCTTGACCCAGTTGTGGAGGGGGACGGGGAGGGTGATGAAACAAAGTTTTGGTTGGCTGTTTTAATGATCGAGTGTTTCATGGCGTGATCCAAAGATTGATGAAGCTGATGGATGTTAGATCAAGCCAGTCAAAAAACCAAATCTTATGTATTTGGAAAACCTACTGCAGGCTCTTTGAATGCTACGTCTAGAAGTGAAATAAATGCTCTTAACTACAAATGACATTCCTGTCTTATCTACTGGTGCTTAAACCTGGCTCCCTGCTCTCCTTTTATTGTTTGGCCAGGGAAAAGCCTGGGTTGTTGATTGTGCTACAGACAAAACTGCTTTTCTTTTCATCGTGGAAGCAGCCTTATAACATTCGCATAAAGTTCTTGTTTCATGCCATGGCAAAGTACATACAGAGTATTGTGTGTGCATGTGATTTGGGGGAGGAGGATATTATCATAATATGATGATGCATTTTGCACGGAGCTCTCCAGAATGCCTCATTTGAGTTTTTGCCATTGTAATTCCATGTATCATTTCAGTGTTAAGCAATGCCCTAGGGTCAGGAAAACCCATAAGATGCAGCTGGTAGTTAACCTATGTGTCACTAGTCTGCACAGAGGATGTAAACCAGAGCATTTCCATATGAATAACGCCATCTGTTTTTTAACTCCCTTGCTTTTAGTTCTCAGCCTTCCCCCATCACAGCCATTGCCCTGTATCTCCTTTCAGTTGCTTGTCCTAACTGTGTCCAGCCGCAGCCTTGGTGACCCAGAGGGTCACGAAGCAAGAAAGTGTGTCTGGGGCTCATGCTGCCCAGAGCTGATGTAATGAGGAGACAGGGCAGGGGAAAGTTGAGACTTAAGTCTGAGAGACCCTAAATAGTGCCAGATGCTGAACTGATGAGATAGCGACTCAGACCTGTACTAGTAGACCTGGGGAGGTCGAAAGAGCGGGGCTTAATTTTTTTTTTTTTTTTTCCCCAGCCCAAGGACCCAAAAAATTTTCAAAGGCAGGTGTGGACCCCGTGCACATTTAAATTATTACTCACTTTTGTACTTAAGAGCATGTCATTTGGTCATCTTTTTCAGGACACCTATAGATTTTGCAGGTGTTACCAGGTTTCAGCAAACCACAAACTCAAAAAGAGCTACTATGGGTTGTCTTTTTTTCCACTGCTGCCCATGTTCTAATGAGAGACGATAATACAGCACACCACCTTTGGATTTTCTTTTTTGTCAGTTTAGACAGTGTTATTTTTCAAGTGAAATGCTAAATTGCTAACCGTTATCGAAAATTTTGTTTGCATGTGATCAGGGAAAAGCCATCGCCTAATGGATACTGAGTTTTGTTATGGGTACAATCCTGACCATACGTGTGGGGCCAAGATTTTAATTCTTTATAGTTTAGTGAGGACCAATAGGCCTCAGCTCTGTCCTGCTGGGAGCTGGTTATAGCATAAAAATGCTATAAATTCATCATTCAAGTGTAAGTGGGGGTTTCCTCCTCCCTGTAAATGTTTTGAAGGTGCCAGTGTTGGCTTTGATCATCAGTAGCGTTTGAAATATCATGGTTCCCATATGTTGTTACAATGTATTTTTGTTAGATGTTAATTGTCTTGTATATAGGAGAGCTACTGCATGTAGTAGTTTTTTGTGACCATACATTTTTGTCCGAGAGGCATGTCTTCCAAAAGGGCATTTGTAGATCACTTCTGAAAACTAGTACGATTTTAAAATAAGGTTATGATTGTATTAGGTGATATATTTTTGCAAGAAGATACTCAAGGCTGCCAATAATTTTGCAGATAGAAACTTTTTTTCCCCCTGTAGTTTCCTTATATGTAGGACCAGCACATTTCTTAAGGAGGTGTTCTAAAAATCGTTAACAAGTTCTGTAGTATGTATGCAGGAGCAAGAAAGCAGAGCTCTGGTGTCAAACCAAAGGGATTAAGGCAGTCCCAAGGGGGTAAATTGAAGCTGCAGAGAAACATAACCCAGCTGGTACCCGCCTGGCCTTCGGTAATAGGGAGCAGCGCCTGGAATGTCTGCCGAGGGGACGTTGTTGTCTGTGTTGGTGCCTTGAAGGCTGTGCACTCATGGGAAGGGGGTTTCTGTCCTCTTTGTACTCTGGCAGGATTTCCGGGACGCTGTGGCACATGCCTCTAGGCAGCTTGGAAAGCCAGTGATTGAGGACAGAATCCTGAATCAGATCCTGTACTACCTACCTCAGCTGTACGAGCTCAATCGGGACCTCCTGCGGGAACTGGAAGAGCGATTATCTCACTGGTGACTATCAATGACGGGATACCACTCCTTTGATGTTGTTGAAATTTATCTGTAGGTCTTAACGGACTCTGTGTAACCTGGGTTGGACTTGTTTGTGTTTCACGTGCCTTTGTAAATGACAGAACCGACTTTGGAGGTACAGGAGATCATTTTCCATTTAGATGTTCTTTTTGGCATGTAGATGTGCGCAGAAAGGTCCAGAAGATATGTCAACACACATTTTTAGCAACCACGGTTTTTTGTTTAGAATTTCATTTTTAATTGAATGTTCTGGTTCATACGTACGCATGGGCATGATTAGCAGACTGATCTCATCAGAGAAAAAGGAGGCTGTCCTGAAGATCTCTTTGCATTTTAAAGGTAGTTGAAATCTACTAACTGGACACAGCGCTGGTTGACAGCCACGATCCCACTGAAGTCCATTCTCAATTACAGTGGTGGGTGGACTTAAATCAGCTGTACAAAGCATACTGACAAGGGCACTGAAATGGGTAAAGACCGTAATCCCATGCTTCCTATTAAGGGATGGATACTGCATCTGGAAGTTTGAAGATGCATCTTCTCGGAAGTCCAGCTTGTGTTGAGGTGTTCAAATGGATCAAGGCCATTTTAAGCAGACTGTGTGGCCTAACATTAGTGTGTTGAGGTGTGCCTGGTAAGATTTGCCAGAGTAGCCACCGATCTGCTGAACTGTAAGTTTTTTGTTCACAACATAACATGGCACATCTTACTGTGAAAAAGCTCAATGTTTTGCTCTAGGGTTAAGATGTACACTCCTGAGCTCTTTCTAATTGCTCTATTCTTGTTTCTAGGCTTGAACATCAAAGAATTGCTGATATATTTGTAAAAAAAGGTCCCTACTTAAAGATGTATTCAACTTACATCAAAGAATTTGATAAAAATGTTGCGCTGTTAGATGAACAGTGTAAGAAGAATGCAGGTTTTGCTTCAGTTGTCAAAGACTTCGAGGTACTGTAGTCTTTTGCGAGTTATATCCTGTCTTGTGGCTTTTCAGCAGTTAATGATCTTCCATAAGGCTTTAGAGACCATCCCACAATTTTTTTTTTTCCTGCAAAGTCTTGCCTTGAGACTTAGTAGGGTGGAAGTGGAAAGATTGAAATTCAGATTTTTGGCTACTGCTGTGAGATATCATAAAAGCCATTGATTTTCAGCACTTGCTACAAATTACATCAGAGATGTATTAGCAAAATCACTAGCTGCTTTTTTTAGCTTCTTCTCCTGATCATACTGTGCACTGATTTTCTGTCCTATTTTAACCAGGTTGGTTTCTCTATCACGTCATAGGGCAGTAGCTTACTCATGGGAATGGTGTTTTGTTGGAAACGTAAGACAGTGAATTTTCTGATCTGCATATTTCTAGAAGTTTCAAACACAGCACATGCAGCAATCAGATGGAAGCTGATTCATTTCCCTAAGAACATTGCCAGATTTTTACATAATTCCCTTAAAACAAATCAGAGAAGAGGTGCAAGCTCCCTAAGCACGTGATCTGCACAAACTAGATTTACCTCCTATTGCACAGGCTTCCCCTTGGGTAATCGCTGCTCTGTTTGCTGGTTCAAAAGGCTCCTTACAGTGGGCAAAGGAGGAGCTTGAGGTCGTCAGCAAAGACTGGGAGGAGATAAGAGCCCTTTTTAAGGATGCAGTGTTTCTGATGTGTATTATTTTGAATGCAAGCTCAAGCTAATTAACATATTTAAGCATGGAAATTTTAATTTTGCGTTGTCTTTTAGAGGTGTGCTTACCAATGTCTGTTAAGTCAGGATTAATTTTGCATTCAGTCTTCCACATGGGGAAACAGTGTTTACCACTGCGGTAGATAAAGTTTACCCAATGTAATCAGCGGCTGTTTGTGGGTAGGATTTCTTTTGCTGGAAACCTTGACTACCACCGACTGGTGACTTGGTTTGGGTGTTTCTTTCAGATGAGCCCCCGCTGTGCTAGTCTGGCCCTCAAGCACTATCTGCTCAAGCCAGTTCAGAGGATTCCCCAGTACAGGCTCCTGTTGACAGGTACAGTCAAGCTCTTCTACAGGCTTAAGAAGCCCATCTTCACACATCCCAGGAAACTTGTCTTCAGGCGGTTGTATCCATCTGTAAAGCATGTTTATCTGACTTACGTGAAGCTTTTTTAATAACATGGCATGAGTTTAGAGGCTTGCTCTGTTAATATTGATTACAATAAGATACACAGGTGGGGTGCTAATATTCCCCACTCCGGTGTGTTCTCTGATGGTACATTCAGCAGTACTTTGAAAACATGGAATCTGCAGTGGTTTTTGTTTGTTTCGGTGGAAATAGAAGCCTCCTGTTTTGCTTTGGGTTTTGTTGGGGGTGGGTGGGGTGGGTTTGTTGTTGTTGGTTTTTTCTCTGGAGGAAAAAATACTATGGAAAATTGCAGCTAGGAGGAGAAAGTGAAAGATGCAACTGTGAACTTCTGCAAGTAGCTTCTCCATTTCTCCCCACCCAGGTGTTTTGTCTGTAAAATCCATACTCTTTTACAGGCAAAACACATGTTTTTACTGTACATTACCAGTAAGTGCTTAAGACTTTTTGCAAGGGCATTGCAGGCCGAAGTGCTGGATTAGGACTAGGAAGTCTGGGCTCTGTACCTTGCTCTGTCACTGGCGTGTCGGGGTGACCTTGACAGGTCATCTCCATGTGCTCTCCTTTGTAAAAGGATGGAAGGATGGCTATGATAGTGGTCTCCTTTGTGAAGTATTTTGAGATGTGTTTGTGGTAAGAGCAGATGACTCCTGTAAGGATTTGGAAATACTTAAAGCATTGTTTTTGAAAGCCGTTTCTTCTTGATGAGCAATTTAAAAATAGCCCCTGTTTATGTAGTAACTGCAAAATAAAATGCTCTGTGACCTTTTATTTGGCTCTGTAGCAGCTTGTTGGCATTTCCCCAGCAAGTACTTAGACTGCCAATGCTGTGGGAGATACAGGCTTAAGTGGTATGCAGCAGTTACCAAGTTATTAACATTGACTGTTTTCATTTTAATCATCTCATTAAAGTCACAGGTGTTAAAAAAAAGGGTGAAAAGCCCTTACTAAATGGACTGCTTTTTAGGGGAAAATCTTAGTGGCTCTTAATTGATGAAATAAAACTATAAAATGGTATTTGGGGAGTTGCTTTGTTTTAAAAGGATTGTGACTTATGGCATGGCGTAGGCTTGTTATACACTCCAAGATCAGCAGAGCTTTGGGTAAGTTCAAAGGTTTTAATTATTAAGATTGAACAGATGATCAGGATGTAGTAAATGTCTTTGGCAATATATATATAGCAAAACAAGAGATGTCAGGGGTGAATGGCACTAAAATGAAACTCAGATGTTGAAGGGGAGTTCCTCATAATCATTAATTGTCATTGTGGCTGGGACTGGCTGGTTTAGACCTGAAAAAACTCATTCTGTGGTGATAGGGGTTGCTGTGGGTGTCCCCAGCCTGCAGACCTTGCTGTGGCTGCCCGGCTTTAAAGACACCTGCAAGTGCTGTTGTCAGGAATGGGATCACAATGTTGGCTGCTGATTTACAAAAGTAATTTTCTCTTGTTCTGTGAGAGCAATAAAAGAGATCAGACTTAAGAATTTAACTGGGGGGGTGTGTCTGTTACTTTGGATCAGTTTCATTTTCAGTCTGTTCAATCTATCACACATTTCTGTTTCCCTTGGGATTCTCTCTCTTCCATCTCTCTGTGGCTGACCCGTCTGCTCTGTTACCTTCCAACAGCTCTGTGTGATGTTGAGCAACCTCGATACAAACTTGTGCTGCAAAACCTTTGGAGGACACGCAGAATATTTGGTTCTCTTGTTGCAGTGGGTGAGATGCGGCAACGCCGCAGCCGTCCCAGCTGAAGACTGGGGTATCTGTGGGTGAGGGAGGAGAGGGCAGCAGGTAAGAGCAGGGGAGTGAAAATAATCCAGGAAATGAAGTGCAAGGCCTGAGTCAGCAGGGATTTCTTCCTATTTAGATGTTTTGTGTCAGTGGGACAGCTTTGTACTGGCAACCTGCTGCTACATGGTCACATCACAAGACTGTTGCTGTGCTTTGAAGTGGGGTTACTTTTGTGCTAACGAAAGGAGGAGCAGGTGGACTCGTAAATCAGCCAAGGAGAGGCACAGCTCAGCTGTGTTTCTGTTTAATTATACAGCTTCTCCCGTCCGGCAAGTGAACTGCCACTTCTCCATGCATTAACCCTGAGCTCTATGCAGCAAATACTAGATTTGCCCTTGGGGAGGTTAATTAGCGGCCTCTGCCTTATAATGGAAAGAAACGAAGGAAGGTTGGTTCTCTCTTCCCGAAAACCTCTGATTTGAGTAGGTGACTTGAGACTGTACAATATAAACAGGCTTGTCATTGTCACCAGATAAGCCTCTCTATTTTTCTCAGAAAAAGATTTGCAGAGAGAGAGCCTTTCATTATTCTTAACTGGGGTATAGTGAGGGGAAGCTGAGTGGGATGAAAAATAAGCCTTTGAGCGTGCTGCTCCTTTGCAGGTTGGAAATAAGAGTTGTCAGACTTGAGGCCGATTACATGTTGGGGAATGATTGCTTTGATTTTTACTTAATTAAATTAGACAACCTGAGACAAAAAAGTAGTTAATGAAACAGAAGATAAATTTTAGCAGGAGAAGCGGTGAGTCGCTGCCCCCCAGCAAGAAGGGAGAGAGAATTGCTGGCTGCTGTCAAGTAGAAGCAGGGCATAAGGAAATTGTTTGTCACAGAAATAGTATCTGTGTGCTTTTGTGTTGAGTTTTGTTGTGTTTTGGGGTACCCAGCGGTGATGAATTTTAATTTCTAAGTCTGCCTTTTGGAAGGTATGCTTAAGGTCTTCCTAGTCTGAACAACTAAAGCAGAGGGGAAATTTTTTTTGGCAAAGACAGTAGATACCATTCCACCTTAATATTTGACTTATGTATTTATTTTATCTAGGAATAGTTTTGCTAAATTTTTACTGTAACACTATTCATGTCTGCGAACTCCTCTTGTCTGTATAGTTTAAGCCAGTACCTCCAGAAAGTTGTGGGCAAGCACAGAATTTCTGGCATGTATTCACAGAAGAGATTAAGAATACCTATTCTGATGCTTCTCTGAAGCTGTGTTTTAGCTATGAACTGAGGTTCACTTACCAGATGTAGAATCATACAATGTTTTGGGTTGGAAGGGACCTTAAAGACCATCCATCTAGTTCCAACCCCCTGCCAGGGGCAGGGACACCCTCCACTAGACCAGGTTGCTCAAAGCCTCATCCAGGCCTTGAACACTTCCAGGGATGGGGCATCCACATCTTCTCTGGGCAACGTCCCCCAGTGCCTCACCACCCTCTCTGGGAAGAATTTCTTCCTGACGTCCAATCTAAATCCCCCCACTTTCAGTTTAAACCCGTTACCCCTTGTCCTGTCACTACAGGCCCTTGTAAAAAGTCCCCCCCAGCTTCCTTGTAAGCCCCCTTCAGGTACTGGAAGGCTGAATACATATATCTCCCTATATACATAGAGTATTAAGATTAAAATTATGTATTTATCACTCTCAGGATTTTACAGTTGCAAGTTTTACTGGCTGCTTCAGTCTTGTAATGCAAAAGCTGCCTTCCTTTTTAAATACAGAATTTTGTATTAATGTAGTTGTGTTAAAATCTTTGATTTTCCCTCTTGTGTTCACTGATGATACGATTTAAAATGCTAGACTATACCCATGCAAAAAAATGTTTTTGAGTGATGTAAAGTGTTGTTGTTTTGGGGATCACGTCATAAAGCATGAATATGCCAAGAAAAAGTTAGTTCCCATGTTGTCTCTCTGGTTTTATGTTTCCAGTGCAAATACTTGGGGTATTACATTGGATATCTCCATGGCCTAGGGACTGTTTCTGAAAGAGCCATCAGTACGCTTGCAGATGAATGAATTCTACCCACCTCACCTCTTTTTCCCGTCCTGTAAAGAAGCAGCTTTGGTTGGCAGCTTTACGAAGCTGCTGTTTCTGTGTAAGCTGCAAGGGCTTGTTTTTCACACTGGGAGGTTCACACTGGGGTCCTTTGTGCTGGCCCCGATGAAGTTTGGGTTGCAGCTGTAAAGCTTTAACTTGTTTGCTTTACGGTGGAGCCCCAAGACTGCTCTGCCTGGGCAGTACGGCACAGCTCTGACTGGAGAGAGCACCCGGCAGCAGGCAGGGCAGGAGCAGGCCGCTGTCTTTGGTTGTAGTGGAGTATGTGTCCACCTAAGCGTTGCACTGGGATGTCTGGTAGCTACTACAGCACAAGATCTTGAGGGACGTGAAGGATGCAATATTTAGGGAGCGTAGCTGGAGGGGTTTTGGTGCCATGGCAGATTTGTCTTAAAAGATCACGCTTTGACCAGCGCCTGATAACGATCAGACTAAACGGGGAGGAGAGCAGAAAGCTGTGGGTGTTCCAGCGGCTCAGCCAGCCAGACCTCCCAGTGCTCCCTCCCTGCTTCCCTGCAGGAGACCCCAGCTGGTTCCTTTTCCTTCACCCCAACCTGCTCTTCATGCTTCTCCCTTGTATCCTCCCTTAGGTCATTGCCAAAAAAGAAGATTTCAGTGCCAAATATTTTTCTTCCTGTTGTTCTATTTTTCTCAAAGCTTTCATTAACTGTGACAAGATTTCTCACTCTCCATAGCATTCCTACTGCAGAAACATGTTTCATAATTCCTCAGTTTTCGGGGCTTGTTTTGGTTGTTTTTTTTTTTTTTGCATAAGGAAGAGATTACAATACACTGAGCAGTCTCTGAGGGGCATGTATGAAGCAAGACTTCTTCTGAAGGCAGGAACAATTGGCTCCTGATCCTTGAGTAAAAGGACAAATTTGGGTAGGGCAAGCATATGGGAGTTGAATTATTTCACTCCTACGTGAAACTTCTACAACTGCAAAGCAAACCTTGAAGGCTTGCTAGATCACGTGTGATTATTTTTCAGTAGATCGGCCAGAATCTTAACACCTCATTTAAAAGGTAACTGTAAATCAGTGTTTGTTGATACTATCCATCTAACCTCCATATTTCTTTGAAAGTTTCTGATTTGGCTTTCCATTTTAAGCAGTTCAGAGTTGTCAACCATCTATTCTCTACAAGCTACATTTTATTGAGGATGTGTATTAATCTCTGACAGGATATTGTACTTTTTGGTGAACTAGACACTCAACCAGGGAATGGAAACTCGAGGGGGATGTTTTCTTGTACAGTCACACATTTGGAGTTAATTTTAGCTAAGTAAAATAGATTTTAAAACTAGTGGATTGAGGGTGCCATCTCGTGGTTGAGGCACTAAATTTATAATTGAAAACCAAAAATGCCTATTTGAACATTGTGTGTGTGTAGGTTATAATACTTTTATTACTGAAAAATATTGATCACAATCAGATTTTCTGTAATGGAATACTTCTTACCTCCTATAGACAAGCGTAGGTGTTCAGGCAAATATCTATATCTTCAATTTTTTTTTTTTTGCATCACTTTAAATGTAAATGATTGCAAGTAAGTACTTAAGCAAGCAAACAGTATTTTGTTCTGGAATAATATATACAACACATCATTTACTTTTGGAGAATGCCACTGCTTTAATAACCTTCTCTTCCCTGAGCAAGATATCATGATATACTTTCATTATGGAAATGCTATTTTTCCTTATTAGACACGTTTAAAAGATGTAGTAGTAGAGCTTTGTGGCACAGATTTGCCTGAAAAGCAGAGTTCCAGGAAAAAAGGTGTGTTTTACTACTTTCTGGTGCTTTTATTTCTTTAACAAAACCACCTCTATGATATTTTTTTTCTCTTTATACAGATTATTTAAAGAATCTTCTAGAAGAATCTGCAGACTATAGGGATACTCAAGGTAAATGTCTCTTTAAAGAAATAACAGCTTATGTACTATGATAATGTTTCTCAATTTTAAGTACATGCAGAATGCTAAGCCAGTAATATAAAAGTTTTCAAAGCTTCTCAGCAGAGATACTGAAAGATTGCAACCTTGTATTTCAAAAAACCTTGGAGCTGACAGTGGTATCAGCTCACCCTTGAGTTGGAACCAAGAGATAAGAGTGAAGTTTCCACGGACAGCTTAAGCAAGTATTTTGGGCGCTGGTATTGAGAGAGACAGTCCTTGCATCTGCAGACCTTCGATGATAGGCAGCCTGGGCTACCAGCTGCACTCCCTCGCCTATGAGCCCTTCTGGCCTCCTCGCCTCTCTGTGCTGGGACAAGTGTTCATGTGGCAGGAGCGAGCAAGGTCAAGGACCTGTTCTGGGTTATATTTAGCCTGAGAAGTTCTCCGCTTTGACTTGTTGCAACTTACACAAACACCAGTGACTTCCAAAAGTTTGCCTGCATGTGGGGAAAGGGCATAAGAGGAAATGAGAAGGAATAGCTGGTGATGGAAGAGGACAGGACTACATGTTTCATGGTAGTTCTGGATTAAACTGGTTTAATGTGGATGTAGCAACACGATGCGCATTCAGAGTGTTTCCTTCTTCCATGTGTGTGCCTCAGCAGTACTGAAATGCTCCCAGCTGATGTTTCTATTTCATGTGCGTGAGCCCCTGTCACTTAGATCAGTCCCTTCAGTGCCATTTGTGCAAGACTTATCTCTAGGAGGGCTGTGCAGAGGTAGTTGATTGGAGTGCAGTAAATGAGTGCCGTCAGTGCACTGAGCCAAGTTTGCTTTCTTACAGCTTTTTCTGCTGGCACAGTACAGTAAAATTTATGAGTAAATACCTTTCTTAGGACATTTAGACATTCTTTGTGAGTATATTGAAAACACGAGCCAAAAATATTTTCAATGAGAACTCTCTTAAGAGACAGAAAACTTTACATCGTCTCAGTTGCAATGTTGTTAACTTCCCTGCTGTAAGTAGAAACATTGAAATTAAAGTCATTCTTTGTGTGAAAAAATAGAATTTAATTTTGCGTGTGGACTGTTTTGATTAGCTGTAAGAAATAATTGACACTGCTGGTTGAATCAGTGACTTGCCAGTGCACCGTTACTAAACCCTGATCCAGACACTCTGGGGTCTATGGAAAGTGCTCCTGAATGCAGTGACTGTACGATTAGGTCCTTGAATCTTGGTATGATGTGGAAGGGCAATATTGTACTTGTGCTTTACATAATACCGATGCTAACTAGTTTGTATAACAAAAGCATTGTTTCTTCATCCTTCAGATGCTTTAGCAGTTGTCATAGAAGTTGCCAACCATGCCAATGACATCATGAAGCAGGGAGTAAGTATTTTGACTTATGAAGCTGGTTGATTAAAGCTTTTTGTCTTTAAAAAAACAACCATCATGGATGCAAGGGCAATTACTTACCTTTCTCTTCTTCTCCCTGCAGGATAACTTTCAGAAACTCATGCAGATTCAGTACAGTTTAAATGGACACCATGAGATTGTACAGCCAGGAAGGGTAGGTCCTCCAGATGGCATTCAGCAGTTTGCAGTGAAAGTGCAGCACAGATGATATGCAAGTAAAGTACTGAAGCTCATATATAGTGAGAAAAAAAATGGTCCATTGCTTCATCATTTGGTTCTAACAGTCAAATGAATACTGCCTCTCCATATACGTATCATTTTTAAAGACATCTGATGAAAATTTGTGATTTTTAGAATATGATTCCTTGCCAGATGTTGCAAGCAGATTTTTTTTCTTAAGCTTAACTTTGTATTTGTCATGGTTTCAAGTGCAGTGTGGAAAACTATAATGCAGCCATTCACACTCCCTTTTAGAGAAACGTAAGGGTGAACAGCCTTTCTCAGAAAGGAAACCTTGAATCACAAGGCTTCTGCAGCATTTCAAGTGTAGCAATAATAATGAAAAAGTCAGCTCATTGGTACAGCTTGTGCCCTGAAAAACTAGGTTTTGAATTGCTTGTTTTAATTTACTAGGTGTTTCTGAAAGAGGGAACACTGATGAAGCTGTCCCGGAAGGTCATGCAGCCACGAATGTTTTTTCTGGTAAGATGGCTATGTATATCACGGTGTGCCTAATGCTAGTGCAGTTTTAAGTGGTTGAAACTTTACACTGCAAACATGAGTAACCAATAACTTCAGGTAGTGGAAATAATGACCATGTGTTGCTGTTCTACTTGCTCAGTTCAAATTTAAAGAGATCATCTGTTTCATATGCACTAATTTTCACAGAAAACCACTTCTCACTAAACTGTACTGTTTTGAACAAAGCTCACTTAAAATCTGAGCACTTTTATGAGAAGATGTTATCTGTGGTAGTACAAAAATTAAACATTACTCCATCCCACTTAGCCGTACCAGATCTTAAAACCTACAACTCCGCTGCTGCTATTGTACCCTTCCCTCTCTCCTTCCCCTTTATAGCACCTTCCAGTGCCTGAAGGGGCTACAAGGAAGCGGGGGACACACACACACACACACACACACACACACACACACACACACACACACACACACACACACACACACACGACACTTTTTACAAGGGCCTGTAGTGACAGGACAAGGGGTAACGGGTTTAAACTGAAAAAGGGGAGATTTGGATTGGATATCAGGAAGAAATTCTTCCCAGAGAGGGTGGTGAGGCACTGAACAGGTTGCCCAGAGAAGCTGTGGATGCCCCATCCCTGGAAGTGTTCAAGGCCAGGCTGGATGAGGCCCTGAGCAACCTGGTCTAGTGGAGGGTGTCCCTGCCCATGGCAGGGGGGTTGGAACTAGATGATCTTTAAGGTCCCTTCCAACCCAAATCATTCTGTGATTCTATGAATACTCTTAAAAATCTGGTGCTAATTTGAACTGGACTTCCTAAATCAGATGTTGCTAATTTGAGTGTCTCTGGCTTGGATTTTCTTTGTTTTGGGGTGTGGTTTTTTTTTTTGGTGTGGTGGGTTTGGGTGGTTTTGTTTTGTTTTTTTAAGATGTAAAAATACGCAGACTAGTGCTTATACCTTCAGACACTAAAGCAGTGATTTTTTTCCATTGATCATGTGTGAAGATTCAGTAAGGCTCATGAAACAATTTGGTTATTTTGCAAAGAATCTCGTAGCAAAAACTTTTGAGGCATTTCAGTTTTCTGACCTGTGTTTATGTGCAGTAAAGGAAGTTTGTATCCATCTGTTGAACAACACAGAAAATATAAAAACAATCTCTAGCTGCTCAGTAAGAGCACTGAATGAAGCCAAGTCTAGTAGAACAGGAAATAAACAGTAGATGCACTTTTAAACTGGTAAAATTCACATGGTACATATGGATGTTTGTCCTTATAATCATAAATTGCTAATCTTAATTTTGCTATCTCTGAATTTCTGGAATGGTTTGCTTTGTTTGAATGGTTAATTGTAAAACCCTTTTAAAGTGGTTTGCTGTGTAATACAGCTTGTGTACACAAGAAACAATTTTGTCCTTTTTGACAGCCTGTTCTTTGACATCCGTGCACTGTTTACCCATGTGCCAAACGTATATTTACACAAGGAGGATATAAATAGACACCTATTGTTATCTAAGTTCATACATGAAAATGTTTCTTGGGTTCTAAGTGGAACAATAGGAAGTAGAAGATGCTCTTCTGGACAGTTGATCTCAGTGCTGTACGAGTTCTGTAATTCCAGTAAAATGCATCTGAAATTATCTGTCTCTAAACAGTCTTTAGTCATTGAAAAGCATTGCTTTTATATTGCAGTTCAATGATGCCCTGTTGTATACTACTCCAGTTCAGTCAGGGATGTATAAACTCAACAACATGCTGTCACTGGCTGGAATGAAGGTGAGTCACTTGTTAAAATGAGTCTTTCCCCAAATCTATTTAAACTCAGGCCTTCAAATTTTCAAAATGCAACTGTGTGCATCGTTGGAAAGAGGGAATCAAGATGCTTATGTTACAAAGGAATCCTACAGGCTTAACGTTTCTTGCATAATGTGATCTCTGGGATTGCCGTCTAGGTTTCCCTAAAAACATCTGTTGCCACAGGATCATCTAACCTGCGTTTCATCCAATAATGGTCTACGCTGTAAGGCTGTCTACCTTTTTTTGGTTTGTATTTACACTGCCTCACTTTTGCCTTGTAACTGCTTTTTATTGCCCACACCCAGAGTTTAGGCATCTCTCCCTGATAAGCTTCTGGTGGATTGAATCTCCGTGGTTCATAGAGCTGTGAGGGAAGATAGGGCTTTTGTTTCTGAGCCTTTGCGAAAAGCATCACAGTTAAGCCCTGACCCCTCTGGGTAATGATAAAGGACATGCACGCCATATATTGACACCGTCTCTGAGATGGCAGCTAGTGGGAACAACAAACCATCACCTTGGGAATCAAGTAACTTGGCTGTGCTGCTGTCAGAGGAAAGCACCGAGTCCCACTGCAGTGCAGATCCGGCACCCAGGTCCAAGCTTTCACAGGCAGAGCTGCAAAACCTCTCCTGCCGGCAGATGTCTCATGGTGGCTCAAAAGAACGCTTAGCTGTAATAAACTGTGTTACGTTTGAAACCTGGTAGCTGAGAAGAATCAGCAGGGTGATCCCTCAACCCTGGGGCGGTGGGGAAGATGCCCGCTCCGGGGTGCACCAGTAGGCTACATCTTGTCCTGCAGCAGCAGAGCCTTTTTTTGCCCCGTTGCAGGTGGTGCTTAGAGGGCAGTGGGCACATCAAAGCGCAGTGGGATGTGTCTGACAGCTCTTGAGCTTCACCCTCTGTAGTCTCCAGCATTTGCCTGGGGCCACAGTGAAATACCATGGTGCGCTGCATGTAATCTTACTGTAGCTGGTGTAGGATGGCCTACCTCTGAGATTTTTCTCTCTTCTGCAATAAAAATGTAAGAGATTTTACAGTAAGTAAAACTAAAGCAGCTATAGAAGTAGCACTTCAGTTTCAATGCAGTTTTCTCTCTCGACTGAAGGTTAAAAAGCCAACCCAGGAAGCGTATCAGAATGAACTGAACATTGAAAGCGTAGAGAGATCCTTCATTCTTTCAGCAAGGTAAGTCTTACAAATGAATAATGGTTTAAAGCCCAGGTGATTTCAAACAGGCCATGTTAGCTTTGTATTGCTTATTTTGCTCTTGTGTAATGAATAAGTTACCTGTGGCTAGAGTAATTACAGGGTAAAGGGAATGACAGATGAGTTTCTGGAAATAAGGTAGGCTTTGTTCTAATTCAGTTTTGTTTACATTCCAAAACTGAATTTAAAAATTTAAGTTGATTTTTAAATGGGCTGGCAGAAAGGAAGCCTGGTCGTGTGTATTAAGTTTCACAGATACGATACGAATTTGTAGTCTCTAATACCTGACTTGTAAGGATGACTGCGCACTGTAAAGTGGTGGGTAGAAACACAAAAGCTGTAGTAAATGTGGCTGGTATTTGAGCTATTGGGGCTTAAGGCTGCAGCTGGTAGGGATTCTGCTGCCCTCAAGACAATTACAACTGTTGTTTGGTTCCTCCTTTTCACCTTAGCTACACCTTCAGAGATTTTAAGTAAATTGAAATATTATCCTTTCACTGCCTTTCCTTGAGAGGAACAAGAGTTGAAATATAGGCTCTGTCAGTGCATGAACAGGACAGGATACGAAGCATGAGAATGCATTTTGCTGTTAGTATTGGTAACTTGCATAAATCAGAAGAAGTCACCCTGCTCTTCTAGTTAAAATAACAGTGTAATTGAAACAAGAAACGGACCTCAGTGAACCTGAAATTATGGAAATGGCAGGAATTATTGGAATGGTGCTTGTCTGTACCAGAAAACCAAATTCTCCATGTAGCAGCAAAAGGATACATGGCCATTAGAGCAGAGCAGTTCTGCTCTGCCTTCACCAAGATGCCTTTAGCAAAGACCTGATTTTGTGGATTGTTGTTTTTACTGTGTTTGAGCGGGAGTTATATATGTTCTGACACTTGTGACAGTGCTGATACCAATGAAGACAGACATGTTTTCTCTTTTGTTTAGCAAAGCTGAGCAAGAGCAGACTGCTGCTTTTTGTGTGGCCTTGTAAATACCGACACGAGGATGTCTGCACAAAGATAGCAGTGTCTCTAGCTGAGGGGTAGACCGAGGTTAACCTTGTCAAAGTAGCCAAAGGAAGTAGCTCTATTGTCTGAGCAGTAGTTATTTGTAACAAGAGACTTGAAAGGAGTATTTATGTATTTTTTCAATAAATGTGAAAGTTTCTTGTGGGTGTTTTGCACACTGGGGGGAAAGAAAAATGCATTTCACAGTTTAAGGTATGATTCTGCTCCAGCATAATATGAGCAGGTTCCGTGCTGCTTAAGTGCCTTGGTGGCAGCGTGTCACACAGATACATAAAGGCGTTCATGGGATTGCAGTAGGCAGTGGGGATCTCTCTGCGCCTGACTTGAAACAGCATTTCACTTTTAATTCACTAGTTTGAAAAAATTGCAAAAAATCATTGCACTTGTGAGGTGATTATCATCTTGAAATACAACCTCCCTGTTTTCCACAAAACAGGACAGGCTTGTCTTTTGATTAAGTGGTAGATTTAAAGCAACTCCTGTGAAATCCGGTCCATAGGGAAAAAACCCTATATGTAACATTCGCATCAAACTGGACAGTTTGTGACGCACTTTTGTCTTGACCTTGAAATTACTGGAATTACCCTCATGTTACCAACTAAAGCTGCTCTGATTTGCTCGCTCTTTTTTAGTGTCACTGCATCTTTGGAGAGCGTTCGGCTCTGTTATTTTTATACTTGCTGGAAGCTAGTGGGTGTGTAAGAGCTTAAGTTACACAACTGTGACAGAGAGGTTTCATTTGCTTGGGATGAAGGAGGTGCTTGGGGGCCCTAGGTGTAAATGAGCATTTTCAGATTGTTATCTGTCTGTAAGTGAGGCCTGGGGCTGTTGCGGTGTGTGTAGGAGGGAAACCACGAAGAACTACCAGCGATAGGTGCTTGCATGTAATTTTTTCCCAATTCATTATATTGTACTAATTGATAAATATACTGGATGTGAAAAGAATCAGTACCTTGTCAATACAGACTGCATCTTCCTTTTGATGATACCTCATTCTAACAGCTTCTTGGCTCCTATGTGTTAAAATTATCAATTACAAAACCATTCAAATTAATCTTGCAGACACTGGAAACAAATTTCACACCTGTCTTTTTCAAATAATAAGCAATGTGTGGAGCGTACACCACTCCTGGGGGTGGAGACAGGGAGGAGTGCAATTAAGCTGGTAAAAAATTGCTAGTGATAACTTGTAGAACTGTAGGTTAATGCTTAGACAAGAGCATGTGTCACTTCGGGTTTAGTTTTACCGCCTGCATTAGTGCTCTGCTTTGTCTAGGCTGGGCTGAGGTTTCAGTTTTCCTGGGAGATCTGCAGGCATGTGTATTGTTTTACACGGTACAATGCAGTATTGTACCAGAAGTCTCTGAATTGGAGAAACAAGTTAGCGCATCTGCACGACCCAGCACTGTGCAGAAGTAAGGCTTTCGTCCCGAAAACAACAGTCCTGCCAGCCTGACGCGGTCTGTGGCCAGCTGGCCCCCAGCCCCCTCAGTAAGGCTAGCGAAGAGCTGCCCCAGGCAGATGTAGCTGCATTGCCTACCCTAAGGTAGGGAGAGCTCATGCAAGACTAGCTCAGCTGGAAGAGGTGTCCTGAGGCTCTGATCCTAGAGCCAGTGGGGGTGCGTGAGCCCTCTTGGGACCAGCGAGCTGCTTACTCCAGTGGGCAGCTGCCACCTGTGGTCCTACCACGTGTTTGGCGGTAGTAACAATTGCTGGGGGGGCTCTCTGCAGTCCATTGAAATTCTTCTACTGTTTTCTTAAACCTTAAATGAATAAATAAATATTTTTAACAACCCTAAGAAAACACTGCAATTTTAGAATAAAAATGTCATTTGGAAGGATGCAACAAATACTGGACCTACAGCGAGGGAAACAGTAGGGCTGTGCAGCTGGGGGGGAGGGCTGGGAGTGACAGCAGAAGAAACACTGCCTATTTTGTTGCAGCAAACCATTACACCAATGCGGTTGCTGATGGCTCCGTCTTTGCTCTTAAGTTTGAAGGATTGTAAACAACCCCAAAGGCTTGCATGAGCAAACCTGCCAAGTGCAGGCTCCCGAGTGAAATATGAGGGCGTAAGCCATGTACCTCATTGTGCAAGCAGTCCCACGTAATCGAGGGATGCTTAATCTCCAAAAACTGTGCCAACTTTAAATTGAATTATTTAATAGAGTTTGGGGAACCTAATTAAAGGTAACCAGGTTGCGAAAAAGCCAAAGGAGTTGATTAGTGTTGTGAATGTTACGTAGCTAATGCAGACCAGTTGTTCTTACCGGATGAGGAAGCAAAAGCAAATAAACTGAACAAAATGTTCCGCTCAGAGTGTGAGATATTGGGACAGACAATAATACATTGCTTTGCCCTTTCTTGCATCTTATTTCCTCTCCTTTTGTTCTGATTTTGTTGCTGTATGTGCTAGATCGGTTTTTTTTCCCTCACTGGCTTCCCCTATGTCTACCTTACCAGATCTGTGCTCTCTGATTCTCTACAGTATTCAGTGTCATCCAGTTCAAAACCCGGTCTCAAAGTACTTTCCTTAAAGCTTCAAAGATGATCAGACTTCCCAAATTCCACCTGCAGAAGCCATTAAACAATGATTGGTGTTGCACACCTGATTGGTGTAAATCATCGCTTTCCTCTTCCCTAACTTTCCTTTTTTATATATTCATTGTGTTCAATTCCTTGGTTTACAAAAATCAATTTATTTGATACTATTTAAGAAGTGGGGAATAAAAAAATGTTGGTAGTAGTTACTGGCTTAAATTTGGAAGCTTTTTTTTAAGCTGGCATGGCACCCTAACCAAGTGGTCTAGCTGTTCCTCTGCCATACAACTGCTTCTTCTCTCCTGAGAGCACCCTCCGTGTTGCTGGCACAAGCAGTTGTTCAGCTGCGCGGTGCGCCCAGTGGGTAAATGGGTACAGAGGAAGGGCAGGTTGGTACGGATCTGTTTCCCAGGCCAGCCCACTGCACTTACAGGCTACAGCGTAGCTGTGCTGGCACAAGGGAGAAAATAAGAGCTAGTGGGTGAGAGGGCGTATAGCAGGCTGCCCTTTGCAGCACCAGCAGCGTGGATGTGTATTCCATGAAGTGGGGGTGTGCCCGTGGCCAGAGGAAGGGCTTGGGCACTGCGGTAATCCAGTATAGCTGTGAGCGCCTGCTGTGCCAGGCACTCCTTGTTTTCCCTGCTCCCCGTGCCATGCCGCTTCATCCCGTTAGTTCATTGCACTTGACAGTGATCCACCAGCTGTGGGATAAAGAGATACAGTAAGCTCATCTGTTTATCTCTTTGGGTTAGCTGATCCAGTGGAAAAATTGGGGAGGGGAAGGTATTATTTCAAAGCAGCGTGACCTGGTAGGAGCACACGGCTGAGGAAGAGAGAGCACTTTTTTTTCTGACTGAGCTCGGGGTTTCACAGGACTAGGTATAACAAACTGCACCCCGAGACGGAAGGAAGTGGGGAAAAAAGGCTTGCTGAGTCCCTCTGGAGAGGGAGGGCCCATGCCTTGCTTCTGGGAGCACCACTTACACCAGTGTTAGCGTTACTCAAGCTGTTCAAGGGGGAAGGGGGAAGCAGTGGCATGCAAGCCCTGAAACAATCGCAGGGTATTTTGAGAGGAGGAAAGGGAAGGAAGGAAGGAATCCACGTTGTAACAACAGACACAGAATTCTTTTTTAGTACTAATCAACACAGAGGACTGACACCACGCGGATAGTTTAAAAAAAAACACCAGTGTCAGTAGGAACTAGAGACTGTCTGTGAAACTGAAATTGCAAGAGAGTTGAATCAGTGTGTAACTGAGCTCATGGAATTCTAAATGACACTTGCTTCTTAGTTTTAAAAGTTAATAATAAATTGACTTGTTTGTTTCTCCAACAGTTCTGCTACAGAAAGAGATGAGTGGTTAGAAGCCATCTCCAAGTCAATTGAAGAATATACAAAAAAGAGAATCACATTTAATCCTAGCAAAAGTCTTGAAGAGGTATATCACACCATTACTACTGTTGTGTTATCTTTTTGAATATAAAGTTTCTTTGCAGGTGTTTAGAGAAACAAAAGGCGTTCCGTGATGAATAATAAAGCAGCATGGTAAATGATGAGTGAACAGATGATAAAACAGAATGATATTTCATAAAGTTGTCTACTTCATAAATTTAAAATTATTTCCTTCCAAAAAACCCAAACCAGCTTTCTCAGTTCTCTTAGCAATCTTGTGAACAGAAAGATGAAATTAATGGATGTTTAACTATGGCAGCTATTGATATCAATAGGCTGGTAAAGCTTGAAAGGCCTTTAGAACTAATTAAATGCAGCCTGTCTTCAAGCTCGCATTATAAGGGTCACTGATGAAATAGTAGATAAGATTTTAAGATCATGATAGTTTATCAGAGAGGCTTTCCAACATAATTAATCTATAATCACTGATAAATATCAATCTTTCCCATCACTGAATGTGATGGTATTCTGCCTATGTTCTCTCAGGCAGATCCAGAGAAACAGGAAGAAGATAGTCCTCTGGGATCAAAGGCTCCAATCTGGATCCCTGATACTAGAGCCACTATGTGTATGATCTGTACAAGTGAATTCACCTTGACATGGAGACGGCATCACTGCAGGGCATGCGGAAAGGTTGGGCAATTTTGTGATTACCTTTACTGTTAGTCATTCGTGTGACAAATACAGATGAAGCCTGATTGCACCATGATGACTCTTTTAAGGGAACACTGTACACTGACACAATTGCATGGATTAACAACATCATGTTGGGGAGTTGGTTTTTTTGGTTTTTAGAGTAAGGTGTGATGTCAGAACAGCATTCAGCCTTTTAACCTGTTCCACGTTTCTTATTTTGTATTTGGACTACTGGTTATGGTTGTCTTCTGCTTCTGCAATTAAGTAGCACAAACGAAGAATGATAGCTAAAATGAGAAAATATTTTCCTCACTAATTTCTGTAACATAAATAATGATTTTGGTTTTAAGTTAGTACAAGACTTATTTTATATTTAACACTTATGAAAGGTATTTGTAATAAACCTTTCTTTTTCTTGTTCTAATCACGTGAGGATACAGAATTCAGTGCAGTTGGAGACCCGTGTTGTTGAGAAATTGTCAAGAGAGCAATGACTATTTTTAGTTATTTCTTCAAAAGCTTGTGATTTAAACAGTTCAGTAACACAGCAGGCTTATTCTACTTTTCATGGATTGTGAACATTGGCTTATTGACTTGTGTAATTCAGTGCTTTTTTTCTATTTAAATTTTTATCATTTTGAGGAGGAAAGAGCAGCATGTTGAGCATAAGGAAAAGCCAAGGTCTCAAACCATTTTCAGTGTAAAATAGCGCCTATTTCCACTTCTCTTTGGGCTTAACAGTACTGAAGTGAACGTCTTTGAGCATTTGGTGATTTACAGGTGCACATCGTGTACAGTAATGCTTTTATCTGTTTCCAGATTGTCTGTCAGGCTTGTTCATCAAATAAACATGGCTTAGACTATATGAAAAACCAGCCAGCAAGAGTATGTGATCATTGCTTCAGGGAGCTACAGAAACAAGGTAAAGGATATCTGCACAAACTGTGTGTCTTATTTTTGGGGCCGTCTGTGCCTCACCTTTACTGCTTGCTTTGAGTACCTGATTCTGCTAGTGCCTGAAAAGCGATAGGCATCTGAGGTTGTAAGAGCCCAAACAAGTCTCTGTAGAGAGAGCTAGGAAGTGAATTTGTGATACATTGGCTCTTCCTTCCAGAAACAGCCATGCGTTTGCCCTACAATAATGACATGTAGCTTAGGCTGCTTACTGTTTGAGGTAACTGGTGTTACATTGCTTTTCACTGATCACAGGGTACAAGTGTACATCAAAGTCCTTGCAGCTTATCATGACCTCCCAGTGGGTTCGTGTGAACTTTTACTCCCTGTAACCTGTATGCCTGTAAACTTCATTTGTGCCGGCTAAGCTGCCGAGATAGCTGAAGTTCTGGGGCTCTGTAAAGCTGTAGGCCTTCATCTTAGTGAAGCTGAGTCTCTTCAGCCTTAAGCCTCGTCTCATCTGGAATTCAAGAAGTTGACACATCTGCACCTCAGTTCTGCGGGCAAACTCCTAATCATTGCCTACTGCACAGTGCCAACATGGATTTCAGTGTAAACCGCCACATCTAGAGCTGTTCTCATTGATGCTGTCGGAGAACGTGGTACTGGTGATGCCTGCTGGCAAGCAAGGGTTAGATGGCTGGGTGGTAGTAACAGTTGCTTAGAGAGGACGTCCAGGGTCAGTTTTCCGAGAGAGAACTCAAATCCATCTCTTTGAAGGACCTTCATACCATTATGCAGAAACAGATGTAAAACTCAACGGAGGCATCTCCCAGTGAGGTGGGAATCCAGTCCCGTCTCACAAGACTTGCTCTGCATTCTGTCCAAGCATGAAGTATGCAAGCGAGCCGTAAGCAGGGGCGGCATTTGCTGCCCTTCCTTCTGGCAGAGGCTCCAGTTCAACACAAGCTCTTCAGGGTATCAGGAAATCTGAGGTGCCCCAGTGAAAGAATCAAGCCACAGCTTCCAGCATGCTGGGGGTGACATTTGTCACGGGTATGTGGAAAGCAGCATGGACAACCCTTGCAGTGATGGTGGGAGCCTGCAACGCTGGGGAAGGTGGATTGCCTGGCCTACCCGCAGGTCTCTGCGCTGGGCACTAGAGGCTGCTGTGCTGCAGTCAATGGCAGGGAATGTAGCTGGGAAGAGCTGCAGAGCAGGTACCGTACAGCTGGCAGCCCAATTGCTCTCCTGCTCTGCTCATTATTTCAGAGCCTCACCATGTTCAGGGACAACTCTAGAAAGTAGGCTTAATGAGGGAACTCTTCCCAGGCTGAGCTGTAAAACAGTGGTGGGTGTTGCTAGAAAAAAGGGGTTTTAAAGGAGTGAGGTGTTGCACAAGTCTTCCAAGAGAGATAAAGGAACTGCCTGCGGCAGTGGAGAAAGACGGCACGTTCTCGGGAGATGGGAATCTCCAGGAGTGGGTGTATGTGTGTGGTGGCACGATGCTGAAGAGGAGCTCTACAGCATCCATGCTGAAAAAAGCTGGGAAGATAACATGTAGAGGATTGAAGGACAGAGAGCTGGGGAACAGAGGCACAGACTGGACTGCAGAGGACATCTCTAAAACCTTGGTGTGGCTTTTAAGAGTTGAATTTTCACCCTGTGAATGGGCAAAGGTAGCTCAACTGCAAGAACCAGACTTTGAAAACAAACTTGACCAGTCTGTTTAGCTGTAAATTTCTTGTGGTTTTTTAGCCTGATTTGGGAGATTCTAACTCATGGTGTTGATGATGATACAGACAAGTTAATTCAACACTGAATTTAATGTGACTAGGTGTTGATCTGAAGTACTGTAATCAGAATAAAAATATCAGCTGCTTTCTAGAAGAGAGGTCTGAGAAGGTCTCTGTTAGTTAACTGTGACATGAAAGCAATATATTCTTCCTATGCATTTTAGATAACCAGTGCACTCCGAAGAGCGGATCCCCAGTCAACCATAAATCTCCATCCAGTGCCTTGTCTACAGTGTTACATAGTATTCCCTCTGGAAGAAAGCAGAAAAAAATTCCTGCAGCCCTCAAAGAAGTAAGTGCTTTATTGGTCAAAACTAACGCTTTGTTGGTATTACATCATCAGTATTAACAGTGAAAAAAAAATTCCATATCTTGGCCATCTTCTCTAGGCCCACAAGTCAAAATTTGCCTGCAGCAGTGGTTTGGGCCTGAGTTTGACGTAGGCAGAGACTTGAACTGTGAAGCAGTATACAAACTGCATAAACTCTCAGGTTGTGATTCAGAGAGATAGTTGGAACTGTAATTTCTTTCTTGCTTCCCTGTGTTTCAAGAAATTGTGATTTACATCTGCATCAGCAGTCAGTGAGAAGACTCCTACATCAGCTCAGCTCTTGGCTTATGATCAGGAAAGGTAGAGCTAAACTCTGCCAGCCTACACTGGAGGTCTTGGGAAGTGGGAGGAAGTAATTTTTCTTCTTATATAGGAATGTGTGTCCTCCAGCTGAACATGGTCCTCACTCTTTCAGCCCTCTCTTGTCCTGTTGTATCCAATTTAAGTTCCAGCCCCTAGTGATGGCAGAAAGCTCTCTTCCAGACCAGGCAGATGGTGGCAGACAAATTAACTTTTCTTTCAGCCATCTGAGTTAATTAGCAACATTAACTTGAGATCAGGTAAGGATTTGAGTCTTTGACAGGACAGGTTTCTGGAGATCCATTTTAATAAAGCTGTACTGCAAAAGCCTGGACCGATGCATAACTCCTGGATTATTTTTCACCTCAGGTTTCAGCGAATACAGAAGACTCTACGATGAGTGGCTACCTACACAGATCTAAGGGTAGTAAGAAACCATGGAAACACCTATGGTTTGTTATAAAAAATAAGGTGCTATACACTTACGCTGCTAGTGAGGTAAGAGCATACACATTAGAAGTCAAATACTCAATGTTAATACTGTATCTGTAATAAAATTGTTTATTTTTATGACCTAGAGACAAGCTATAAAATTAGATCACCTTACAGTAACGGGTCTGATTGCGATGTAATGTTTTGAAAAGGCGCAGTGAGCTTGGTACCGTAATATGCTGATAGGGCTATGCTGTTTCTGATTCCAGACCTAGCTTTGAGTATCTGCACTGCGCACCGTTGCACGGTTGTAGGTATGTTCTGAGTCAGTTGAATACAGGGGGGTCTCTTTAGATGCATCACACTGGACTAGTGGCAAAGCCAACGTGATGAAAGCATCTTGAAGTGTTTTGTTCTGCAGTTCCATAAGGTATTTTGAATGCTTGGAAAATGAGCAAACTAAATCTCTTGACTTCTCCTCAAACTGTCATCTTCAGCCTGGAGTTATTATTTAATATACAGTGCTGCAGTAGAAAATGAATGCATCTTGTCAAATGGCATTTGCTTTTAAATTTAGAATGTCTAGTCCTATTGCAGTGTGGAATAATCTCTAACCAATATATATAAGCTCTGCACATCCCAGTGTATGCTGAGGATGTAGTTTTATTGCATCTTACGTTTTGCAACATATATGGATGTATTCTAGCACTGGAAAATAGTGGGTTTTGCTTTTTTGTATTACATGTTATAACTTGCTAATAGCTTTCAAGAGCAAAATATCCAAAATACCTGTTTAAAGGTGTTGCTACCCCTCACTTTATTTCAAAATGTAAGCCCAGCCTATCCTGCCTGTGTAAAGAATTACCCTTCTTCACAGGGTATTTCCTGATTTGTGCTCAGAGCTGCTCCTGGGTTGTTTCTGCTGTACTGCCAACCCTTATTTTAGCACTTCAGAATTATGTCCAGAAGCTGAGATGTTATTTCCACAACAGCATTGGCAATGGTAATAAACCAACCTAACAAACAAAAAAACCCCCCACACATGAAGAAGCCAAACAACAAGTAGTTCTAAAAAATCTTAAATAATTATGTACAGAACAATTGCTTTTGCAAAGATCTGCAAACACTTCAGAGCATTGTGTCTCTTCTGGTAGCTGCAAAGGAGAGTTTTTCAGCTGTAAAGCAAGGCCTATCAGTCTGACAGTCGCCTTACTTTCTTTGCTTGGCTTCCTCTGAGATACCAGCCTTTCAGAGTAGCTTCAGTCTGCAACTCGCAATCACACATTTAGCTCTTTCCTGTTTTCTTTAAGGAATAGCTGGCCTTATTTTTCATCTCGGTGAGCCATTGCAGGAGACCTTGTTTGGAGAGTCTCGAGGGAAAGTTATAGTGGCTGGTCCAGAGTGGCCTTATCCAGGAAGCCCCAGGTGATAAAAAGATTAGTGGTATGAATACCTAAGGTAGTAAAACAGATTGCGAAGCCTTACTTGACTGTTTTCCAAGGTGAAGAAATGCTGCTTTCGCAGGATACTTCTGTTTCAACGTAGAGGCAACTACCAAAGTCTTCACCTGATGTGTCAGTGTTTCTGCACATTCTTTATTTTCTTTATCCAGAATTATTGCAGGACTCTGCCTAGTTACAAAACATCCTTTTGGAATTTGCAGAGGGTGAAAACTTTTTTTTTCCCCCCTTCCAAAAACTCTGTGTATTGTATTAATTAATGAAAAGACAAGAGTGCTAAAAGAGAAAGTAATTTAAATGAATGAGGAAGGGAAAAGGTTGCCTTTTTAGCCAAGTTTTGAAATTAAATGAAGGTAAAAAGGTCTAGCTTCTCTTGCTGCTCTCTCCTAGCCAACCACTTATGAACGCTCAGCAGCTTTTTTCCCCGCTCCTGCTGATTTTCAGCAACAGAAAGCAAAATAAATTCAGCCATCGAAAGCATGTGTAGTGCGGCTCCAGTGCTTTTGAGAACATGGGGTACGTCCACAGCTCCTCCTCTTGGCATGCTCCAGCTGGTAGCATCCCGTACCACTCTTGAGACATGGAGCCTTAGCGCCAAGGAGGTTGGAGAGAGCACTGCGCTGGCTGGACCTGTAGTCTTGCCGCCAGGTGGTAGTCGATCTTCTGACATAAGAAGTCCTTACCAGGCAGAATGATGAGGCTGTACAGTGAAAGACAAGGTGGATGTTGCCAGGGAAATAAAAAGAGGAACAGCAGTGTTGAAGTCTGACGTCTTGTTATTTCCTGTTCCCTGACTCACGCATGGAGACTACGAAAAGCAGCATTTTGTGCATGCCTGTTCGTAACGAGTTGTTTGTTGTGCGATCTGTTGCAATGGTGTGGTGCATGGATAAGGTCTAAATGCATTCCTTAGTATGCCTTGCAAGCTCTGATTTTGTCTTGTTTGCTTTTTCCCCCATGACATAGGATGTGGCAGCATTAGAGAGCCAGCCTTTACTTGGATTCACCGTCAGTGAAGTAAAAGACGAAAACTCAGAGTCCAGAGTGTTCCATTTACTGCACAAAAACACTTTATTTTACATATTCAAAGCAGATGATCCCCATTCCGCTCAAAAGTAAGAAACTCTTTGAATTTTCTGCTACTTTTTTCTAGAAAATGTTTGAGAAGTCAAGAATGTTACCATTCACAGATTAAGCATGCGTACAAAAGTGGCACATCATATAGTATGTAAACAAAACTTTTAAGTTATTTAAGGTCCTGGTTTCATTAGGACTTCTGAAATGCTTTAAATAAAACTGTCCTCTGCAAAAGAATGAGTCTAGGAGAATGGAAAAGTCTAAGATAAAATAAGAAATCTTTCTTTTTCCTAGCGGATTCCTCTATTCGTGGTCGGCTCAAGTGAAAATAGAATGTTACCTTTGGAGAAATCCAGAAAATGTGTTTTAAGAACTAACTGATGTGTTCCTTTCTTTATTTCCAGCTGTAAAATAGTTATTTTTAATGAATAGATGGCACTGAAAAACAAAGCAGACCCTAAAACGTAAGGGACCGAACTTTGAAACGTGTGCGCAGCTGTGCCTGAGCACATGGGCATGCTTCACACGTTGAGACCACAAGCTTCCGTTCAGAGAACACGCACACAAGCTGTTCCAAGTCCTGCTGCTCTATCTGAGTTTGGAGTCATAATTACCAGCTTCTGTATGGTGTGTGTTTCATATAAAGTAACCTAGAAGCTTGGTCATTAATCATTAATCATGAACATTTTCTCTATGAAGCAGGGAGTAAACTAGAAATGAGCAAGGAAGCAATACATGTAAGTTATCTTGCTTTTGTATCTAGCTTACCTGACTGGTTTCACTGCAGTTTTCCCAAGTGGGTTTTACATTAAGGAAACACATTTCATGCACTGACTAGTCCATGATTAATACTCAAGCATTCAGATGGCTGCAGGTATAGGTTTGTGCAGATAGGGGTATTCCAAAAAACAAAGTACCCAGGAGAACTCAGAGTTCTGGGCAGCTGAGAACATGTTTAATGACACATTCCCACATAAAACCTGGAAGTCTGCTTTTGATTTTTGGGGGTATTTTTTCTTGCAGATGCACACAAATGTCTCCTTGTTGATTAAAATAGCATTCTCTTGTTTCCACTGTGTCCTCAGTTGTACTATATAAAACAAAACTAAAAAAACCCAAGGCATTCAACAGCTTTGTTTGCCTATTCAGACGATAGCTTTTGTCATCAGTAGGAAAACTTGAAATTGGACATACTCTATTTTACTGAGACTGGGAATAACGTGAAGTAACTGAAATTGCAAGCTTTCTCCACGTGTTTAATATTCTTAGGAGATTTATGCTGAACCTGCAGAATAAATGCTACTTTCACAGCATTACAGGAAAAAACAAAGAACATGCTGTTGGCCTTTTTATCAGTGGACACTATTTTTTTTTTTCCCGTTAGGGCCAAAGAAATATGTGATGTATTTGAAAAAGTACAGTAGTAAATTTTAACAGATGTTTACTTTTCTGATGAGCTTTGAAATCTGCCAGTCCAGTACTGTGTTCAATGCTGTTTATGAATTTATTTGTATTCCATTTTAGTGATTTTTAATGAATATATGGCAGTGGAAAATAGAGTGAGCCCTAAAAAGTAAGGGAGAGAAGTTTGAGTTGTATGTGCAGACAGGCACAAGCACTTACACGTGATGTTCATACCAAAAGCTTAAATTCAGAGAACATGCACGCGCTTACCAAAGTAAACACACGGGGCGAGGAAGAGCCAACATCTGTGACTAACGTTTAGATACCCTGTGAATACTAAGACAGGTTTGAATTTCCATGATAAAGATAATTTTACAGTCTGTCTCATTCAGGTCTTTTTAACTCAGGGGGGAAAACTCATCAGTATGTGGGCCCCTTAACTTTAAATGCACATAGTTCTGCCCTCACTCAGAAGACAGAATTTTCAATTTTTTACCGTATTGGTCAGTGTAGCACTGGAGTGCTTCAGAAACATTCATTTTTTTGCAGCATCCTTGAGAAGTTGAAGATGTTTATCACCTCCATAATCAAGTAGAAACAAAAATCACGGCTATAGGGGGTAAAAGCATCTGAATGTAACTTTGAATTTCCAGTTTGAGAGATGTATCAACTGTTTGGCCCTTCCCCACCCCTTTATATAGACCTGTATTTTCACGGGTATAACCTGCAGGATATCTCTGCGTGTGATTCGGTAGTAGCATGTATTGTGTGTGAATACAGTTCTGTCATCAGGCAGAGGGAGCATTCCTTCTCCACTCCAGCCCACGTGCCCTGCGGCTTCCGCCCTCAGCCCCACTGGTCCTTCACTAAGTCCCCTGTCCCAGCTGCAGAAGCAGAGTGCGTGGGTTATGCAGACGGCTGGCTCAGTTATTGTAGCATCCTGATTCATCCCAGATCGTGTTTGCAGTGAAACAACAGCAGGGAATTTTGGTTTTTTCCCCAAAGGTGGCATTTCCTACTTTCTGAGCACTTGATGCCCCACTTCACTTGTTCTGTATGCCTGTAACTTCAGTATGGAAGAGGTGTGGAAAAAAGTTTGTCCTCTGGCCTTGTACTTATACAAAACTTGCTAGAGAGATAGCAGGGAAATGGGGACTCATTTCTGGCATTTGTGCTAACCGTCACCGACTGGTAACAGACGTACGGTGTTACTTCTGGTGTGAATCTCTCCCTGCTCACAGCAGCGTGATTTATACTTTTACCAGCAACTTCCTAACAGCGTGTAACTTTCTAATAGGTGGATAGAAGCTTTTCAGGAGGGCACCATATTATAGCAGTGTCAGCATCGTGCCTGCGAGTTCGAAGGAAGATGCCCAGGGATGGTGGTGAACAGAGAACAGCCGCTGAAAGAAATGGAATCCTGCCGCCTCAGCCTACACGGAGTTGTGTATGGGTCAGGATTAGGAGTTGTTGCGTTTTTAGTGTAAGGTAATATTTTTTTAAAGAGCTGTGTGTATTTCTGTGTTGATACAAGATGTTATTTATTAAATTCCAATGTTTACTTCAATGGTCAGAATTATTTGTGAGGTCTGCAGTGAGGTCCAAAGTGCCCATGTCTTCTGAATGGCAGGTGGTTGGTCAATGTACTCCTGAAGTTTCTGCTTTTAAAAACAAACAAACAAAACCCCCAAAATACAAACAAATCTGTTGCAATTGTGCAGTTCCTCATGATTTGTGTGTAATTGCCGAGTTGCTGATGCTCACTTTGCAATTTAGCGAGAACAAATCAGAATAGGAATTCGAAAGGTCTGGCATCTCTGTTGGCTACGCAAACTCCTTTATGAGAAGTTGTGTAACATTGCTGCTCCTTTCCTTGAATGGCAGTTGAAATCCTGCATACCAGTACGCTAAAACTGTATGAGTTCTGTATCACAGGGTGATTGCAAAGGACAGCTCGATTATTAAAAAAGAGAAAAGGGAAGAGTATTTTAAAACAGACTTTGCAATTACAGACTTAAGGCATTAGAGCTTTTACAGTAGTACAAATGCCAAAGAGACTAAATGCATTCTCTTCAAACAATTGCAGGAGATATTTTCTTTTATGTTCATTTAAAGCAGAGTAAAAAATACATTTTTTGATATACAGGGAAAAGACGAAATAGCTTATTTGTTTCCAAACTGTGTGGAATGAGTTCTGTGCGCAGTATCAAACACTGTATAAATTATTGTTCAAAGAACGTTAAACATGTGCACCCCTCTCTCCCAAAATTTTAAACTATTGTATATTTCAATATTATGTTCAAACTGGAATTGCCATACCAAGAAAGCCCAGCTTTGTTCGTGCAGATGGCACTGCAGTGTATACCAGTCTCTGAAATGCTTTTTGTTTACACTATGATTTCTTCTGTTGGACACTTTAAAACAGTTCAGTTTCTGGTGTTTGGGGTGTCTTTTCTTTAAGAAAACTGTCAGTATACCTCATTAGGAAATATTTACTGATGATTCTGGTGCATTTATTCTATTTAACTTTTGAAAATTTGTTAACACTGTAATAGCATAAATGGAACTAGAACTATGAAAAACACACGATAGGAAGCCATTTTTATGTCAAATGCAATGCATATGTAGCCAGTTAATTTTACTGTATGAAACACTTTTCAGAAGTCCTCTGAATAAAGCTCGTTGTGGTAAGAGAATTAAGAGCAATTCACTTTTAATCAATAGTTGAATCCATGTTAATAGCTGTTCTATGGCCTCACAACCAAAAAAGAATAGTTAGTAGCCATCACAGAAAGGTCAGGAGTGAAAATACACCAAAAGTCTCTTAATCCCTCAAACACCTCAAGCTCAGGTCTAAGACATTAACAGCAGCTCTGGAAAACCAAGCTTCTTCAGAGCCATGTTAAGTCAGTAGTGGGCTTGGAAGCCTAATGCTTAATATTAATTAGACAAGCAACTTCACCCACTTCAAGCATTTCAGTTGAGTACCTTTCTGAATCAGGGACTTAGGGCTGTAGACCTGGCTTCCCTCGTGGACATTAGGGATTTGACCAGATAGCATTCGAGATTCAGGGGGAGACTGATCAAAGCCTTCATTCTCTTAATACAAACATGATAAAGGAATAATTTTTGTCTTGTTATATATAAAGGGCTTTTAATTAATTTTCAAAACCAGCTGCTGACTGAAGCCATGTAAGCTATTAGCATGTCTCTTCAGGGTGATTTCTGACATGGTTTTTTACTGTATCCAAAACAAAACTGATACCAGTGTAACATAGATGCAATGTGGCTCTTCCAGTTGATATTATCAAAGGGAAAAGCTTCTGAATATTTTTGTACGGACTGTACACCGAGATGGAAAGCCGTGAACCGGCAGACGAATCAGAAATTTGGCTAGGAGCAAGGTGTTTTGATCCCAATTATAGTTTGATATTGATCTCCCTGCTGCAAAACAGAGCAATAAAAGTTGAAACACATACTGAATAAGGTGCCCAAGTTCTGCCTCACGTGTGCTGTCAAACTACCTCTCAAGGATTTGGTGCAGAGTAAGAAAATAGTTTAAAGTGCTCTGGAAAAATCAGAGGACTTCTTCCAGAAGCAGCTAATCAATCAAAAAACCTGTGACAGAAATAGATTAAAACAGAGCTTTTAAAACAATAGTACGCCTATTGCGGCCTGTGTAACATAAACTGTCTTTGTAAAACATGTTTGAGTATTTCTTTTCCTCCTTCTCTAGCACTAGTGCTTTGTATCACACGAGGAACCCCCAACACAGGCATTTTCTTAGCGTTTTCAGGTGGTTGCTTTTCAAACTTACCCCATTTCTCCAGCTCGCCTCCCGTTTGGTTTCACTACCGTCGAAAGTATTCGCTTCTTGATTTGACTAAACACTAAAACAAGACCAGAAGATTTTAAACACCTGGCTACCTCTTCTTATAAGAATCGATAGTTAATAATTAATTTAAGATCGATTAGTAGAGTATGAGACAAACTTTAGCATTGAATACTAGTTCTAGCATCTTTATTCTTGGGTAACTGAAAGGTTCTAGGATCCTGAATTCTCTTTAACTTAAAACTATTTTGTGCCCAAAGGACTTAAATGAATAGCTTGAGCAGCTATGGAACACGTTTCACTAAACATTTTTTGTGGGTGGAAAATTGATTACTTGATTATGCATATTCCATCATAACATAGGGATGTTGGGAAAGACACATTCAGTGCATTTGTTTGCTGTAACTGCTGTCCCCTGTATTTACCGTCCAAATAGGCTTTTATTTGGAGCAGTCCTAAATTGTATTGTCTAAATGAAAGAACAGAATCTTTATTTTGTAAATGAAAACAGTTTAAAATTGTTGTAAATATTCCTGTGGATATGTATCATTTTTGTATAAATAAATTCACATTAGTTGAGTCTGTGTCGGTTTGCGGTTTTTTAGTATTTTCAGGTGGGTTTATGTAATCTCCGTATTCACTGATTTTCAGACGGCAGGATTTGCTGTCGTTATCCTGCACATCAGTCTTTCTCTATAAAATTCCCGCTATGTTTTGCCCTTCGGAATGGAAAGCAGCCTGCAAAGGTGGGCTGTGCGCACAGACTGACACTGCTGCTGGGTCTGACCACCTGCAACATTAGTCTGAATTGTCTTCCTCGCATCAGCATCAGTGCACGCCCTCCTTACCAAAACCGGCGTCTGCCATGAAAATTATTTCCATCCTCCCGCCCTCCTGTCTTTCCCTAGCTGCCTTTTGCTGTCTGGTTCTCCGCTTTCTGTTCCCTCTTCCCCAGCCCCCCAAACTAAAAGCCCAGGCTTTCACGAGTTCATGAGATGTTTTCTACGAAGCCCGTCTGCAGCTGGGTGCAGGGCCTCTGCGGGAACGCAGCTCGCAGACAAAGCGTAACAATCCAAAAGCTGCTCCCGAGCAAGTCCCACCTGTAGCACGCCAAGCGATGGAGTTTTGTCGCCTGAAGCCACCTCCCCTGGGGAGTGACGGCCTCTCAGAGCTTCCTCAGCCCGGGAATGAACTAGGCTCCCTATGCCAGCGTCTGATTTTTGGGAGGCCATAGGATTTTTTCCTCGTCTGCCCGTCTTCAGTCACAAATAGGTGAATTTACCTACCCTGGAGCTGTTTGCCTTTTGAAAAAGGAAGTCACCCCACCATCCTGCTCTTCTGAGCGGTTACGGCATCTGATATTCAAGCTATTTTCTAACATAAACTCTTCAGCACATTGTTATGGACAGACACACCAATGGGAAAGAAAGCATCCTAAGAAACCATCGTTCTGAAGAATTAAAGGAGTGAGTGACGTCTGTGTGAAGGTCAAATGAAGGGTGCTACGCTAACAAATCCCTTTGCGAAGCCCAGCTCTGCTGTACCTATCCAAGTGTGCCAGAACCACGCCGCTCCTGCTGCCCTAAGTACTTGAGCAGGGTCTGTAAGGGAGGGGATGGACGGTCAGGTTCGGTCTGGCAGGCTGCCTCCTTCTCTGACAGACCGAAAGCAGGTTTGGGGTAACTTGAGGGAAGAGCATAAAGGGCTTTGCTTCTCTGCATGTTTTTGATAGGGCTGTGTCTCTTGTAATCCTGGCTGACACAGCTACACGGACATGCCTTCGTAATACATATCAAGTATGAACTGGGTCACTTCCTAAGAAAAAACCCCGTGTTTTACTGGGTACAGCAACGTTTCTGCTCTAGGGGGGATATCAGGGGAGTTGTCTGCAACAAGCTTTGGTGCAAAATCCTTGGTATTTGTTAAATTAAAGTGCAATAAGCTCCTTCACGTAGAAAGTGGATGTGCAGCTCAGGCTAGTTTGGGAAGTGACAAGTGCTGCAAGCGGGGAGCGCTGGAACATTTGGCACTTTCAGGAAATGCTTAGCAAGTTAATTGCTCCAATTTAAAAATTCTTCATTGGGTTCATCTGCATTTGGCTTCTGGGAACGCGTTTGATTCAAGAGCAAAGTACGATGCTTGCAAGTGCTGAGGGAACTAATGATCTTGAGCTGGGGTAGCTAGATGCAAGCGTAGCTGTGGGACCGAGGGTGGGAAGCAAAGCAGAAAAGGCATTGGCACAGCAAGAGCCTGAATGGTTTTATTAATGTTAACACATAAATTGCTTGTGTTCTTTGGGGTTTTTTCCCTATCTCGGCTTCTCAGATGTTGATGCTTATGTCATCTGATTCAGCGGAAATCGCACCAAATGGTCTGAAGAAAAAACTGTGTGCGCAGCCCTGGTGGCCTACACGATCTTCAGGTTGTTGATCTCCAACCACAGCCACGGAGTCTTCAGAGAACGGATGGAAGAGGGGAAAAAAGGGACAGGTTTAAAGTATAAAACTAATTTAAAATCAATGTCAGTCAAATACTAAACCACGTTTATCCCAAACGCACCACCGCCGTGGCTGATGGGCTCGGGCCTTGGCCAGCAGTGGGTCCTCCTTGGAGCCGGCTGGCATCGGCTTGGGGGATGTGACTGGACACGGGGAAGCTCCCTGCAGGTTCTCACCGAAGCCACCCTGGGGCCCCGCCACCGAAGCTTCGCCACCCCAACCCAGGCAGACGGGGAGGGTAACTGGCAGCGTGGCGGGGCCGCGTCTGCACCTCCGGCACAGGCACAGCTTTCCAGCCGGAGCTGCGGGCTCGCCTCTGGCTGTGCCTCAGCGGGAAGGCCCCGCCGAGCTGCCCGGAGCCTCTGCTCCTGCGATGCTGACGGCTGCCACATCCCTGCGTGCCTGCAAGGGACCGCAGCGGCGGCTCGGAGACCGAGTTCTCCCCGTGACGGGCACGGTAGCGCCCGCGGCGCGGCTGGGACGATACGGGGGCAGCTCCCCACCCCTGAGGAGGCTTCGCCTCAGGCGCGCCCGGCCCGGGGCCCGGCCCGCTGGCGGACAAAGGGCCGCGCCGCTCCCCGCAGCCGGCAGGGGGTGACGGTGAGGCGGGAGCGACGGCGGCGCCCCGGGGCCCGCCCCGCCCCGCGAGGAGGCCGGGCGCGAGCGCAGGCGCGGCGGCCGGGAAGGGCGGGGCGGCGCCGCGCGGAGCCGAGCGGAGGGGGCGGGGTCGCGAACTCTGACCTCCGGGAGCCGCCGCCGCCGCCGCCGCCAAATAAACCCGCCGGAGAGGCCGCCGGGCCCGCCAGGTGAGCGACTCCCCGGCGGCGGGGGAGGGGCCGTGCGCTCCCGGGGCGGGCCCCCCGCGCGGCTGCCGGGCCGCCGCCTTCGCGCCGAGCCGCTCGTCCCGTTCCGCCCCGCCTCAGGCCTCGGCGCGTCCCGCGGGCGGCCCCGCGCCCCCCGACCTTTCACCTACAGGAACCGATTTGCGCCTCCCGCCGCCCCGCATCCGGGCGGCTCCGGCTGCCGCTTCCCGCCGGCGCGGCGGGCTCCCGCCGCCTCCTGCCGGGGACAGGGAGCCGGCGGGGGGGCGGCGATGCCCCCCTCGTGCTGGGCTGCGGCCCCCCCCCCCCCGCACCGCGCAGCCATCTTGTGCGGGCCCGGCCGCCGCCGGGGGCCAGCCCGGGCGCTGGCCCCTTCGCCCCTTCCCTTCCGGCCCCCGGTGCCCTCGGGGGCCCGTCGCCCCTTCCGCCGGCCCGCGGTGCCCTCGGGGGATGTGAAGGGCGAGGGCAGCCTGCCGGCGCGGCGGGCTGAGGGGGGAGCACGGGCCCGGGCGCTGCGCCGAGACTGGGCCGCCGTGCGCGGCCTCGGGCTGTCCGGGGGTGGGTGGCCGCGCTTCCCTCGTCCCCCTGCAGGCACTGTGTGTCTGCCGTCACCCCGCTGGCTCCCTCCGTTATCTGGCGGCAGCCGGGGGTTGTTTGGGTCCCGGGAGCCTGCCCCGCGCAACACCCGCTGGTGGTGGCGTTGGGGCAGATGTCCCTGTCGCCGATTCTGTCCCGCCGGGTGAGGTTTGTCTTTCAAGCTGTGGGGTCCGTGGGTTCTCCCTTCGCTCGGTGCTGCAGCGTGGTGGCTTAAAGGTAAAAACCACAGCCCCGTGCCGGACGGCGAACTTGCGTTTGCACGCTGCGCAGGGAAGAGGCGAGGTGGCGTGTGTGGGGCGGGGGGAGTGTTGAGAGAGGGTTTACTGCGGGACCAGCGTGCGGAGCCTTGGCGAAACGGGGTTTGGCCGCCTTCGCCTGTGAGATCTCGGGTCTGAAGTTGCTGACGGCAGCATCAGCAAGGTGCGCTTGGAGAGGTGGTACGGTAGGAGTAGCTGCATCCACACCCGTCCTAGGAAAATAAGATGGTAAAAACTTGGAATGGTTTTTTGCAGGACCGCTTCCTGGTTTTGGAATCAGCACTGTGTAAGTAGCAATAAAAGTACTGGACGGGGAGGCAAAACATCGCATTGCTGTACTGGTGAGGCAGTGTTCACCTCTTTGTTCTACACTCTAATTTTGGATGGCTTTTTCTGTAACAGCATTTCTGCTTGAAAATAACTAAGCATTTTTGTGTGTGTGTTTTTTCTTCCCTGGTAGTGCATGGTAGCCAGTTGTGACATGAGATGCCCTAGTCCAACAGAACATTTAGCCCACAGCTCCCTCCTTGCTTGAGCTTTCCTCAGGGACACTTGTTTGAGGGAAGTGTTAAGGCCTGTGAAATGTTCTAATCCTCCGTCTGTAGCTCTCTCTCCAGAGACATTGCAGACCCTCTGTTAAGTTTCTTAGCCTCTGAAGACAAAGCACCAAGCAACGTGCGTAACTCTGAAGCTGACTCTGCTTTGCGGGGAAGGGGGTTGGACCAGATGACCTCCAGAAGTACCTTTCAACACAAATTATTTCATGGTTGAATTCTGTTATTAAAGGTGTATTGGGAGGAGACCACAACAAAACCAAACAAAACCCCAGTGATACTGTAGCATGCAGTTACATGGTTCACATGCAGAATGCAATTACTGAATGCTTAGAGCTGATGTGCTAGTCCAGTGAAAACTGGCTTTCATCTATAATGTGAAATCTAAATATTTACTCTGGTGAGATTAGTTTGCTTGTTCCCTATGCTGACACTCAGTATTCACTTTGATTTATTGTGTACTCATCATATTATGTAATCAAAATCTGTGCAGCCAGTGCAGTTGCTGGAGTTTCCTTAAAGTTTGTGAAGGAAAGCAGTTCCCTTAAAGAAAGTAACCTGTGTTTAATGTCTGGGTGAAAAACCCCTGACAAAAACCAAAACAGCACCCTTTGCTTAAAGTAGGAAGCTTAACTGTGTGTGAAGAGTAGTGGGGTCAATTCTTGAACTTGTGCACATTCATTCTGCTGGCAGACAAAGTGCGGATCACAGCTGGCAGAGGGTATATGGCCTGCTTGAGCAGCCACCTTGGCTTAAGTAATTTCAACAGTAAGCTTTGCTAACCAGAGTTATTTTGGTAGATGCAGGTTGGGGAGCTCTCATGTGAGTATCTGCTTTCCCAGACCTGTGGGAGTATTAACGACCACGGAGGAAGCGGTAAGCAGCTGGGCTGCAGGCTCTGGCTGGCATAGCTCACTGCATGTGCTTTTTTGTCACAGAGGCTGCAAGCTGCAACCCAAAGTGACCATCAGGGAAAAATAAAACGTTACGCAAGTTCGTTTATGGTAAACTTCTTGCCCTTTTTTTTTCCTCGGTGCTCTTTCAAGCTGCTTTTAGCACTTTAAACTTGTGCCTGTACGTTACTGGAATGAGGTAAGCTGCTGCAAAACAGAATTTCATCAGTGTGAAAATGATGGATAAGGCTGCAGAGGAGCAGTTAATCAAATTCTTACTCTGGTGTATGCAAACCTGGCCATATTCTTACCCTTCAGGTTTTGATTCCAGAGATTTCAGTGTTAGACAGTACTCACCAAACCCTTAAAGCAACGAAGATGTCTTTCCTGAAGAATCAAACTCTTAATTTCCAGTTCCCTGAGACTGGAAGGTTGCTTGTGCTGTCTGAGCAAGTCCTGTACATCTTATGATGCAGCGCTGCAGACTTTGAGGAAATACACTCCTTCCTGAAAATCATGGTCTAAGAACTGCCTTTCTCTGTTGATATTTGGATTAGTTTTGTTGGTGTGGCCAGGCCTTCTCTGAAAGGCTGTTCAAATTTGTTTAACCTAAATTCCTTTTGTCCAACTCGATAGTAAGACAGGCTGGACTAAGCTAAGTGTTTGACTGCCTTGGTAGGAAGTTAAATCAGAAACTTGAAAAACATAAACCACCAAAGAATTAAGGCCAAACCCTCTGCTGTTGTCATATTAGCTATAATTAATGGTTATTTCATTCCAAATAAGTTGAGGTTGCTGTTCATGGCTTAGCAGTAACTCTGTGGTGTGAAAACTGCTCCATTTGTTTTGGTAATATGTTTCCTTTGAACTATTAGGACAGTGTAAGTGTCACCATGACTAATGCTTTCACGCTTGACTGGCTTCATCTGAATATTTTTGTCCATGGGGTGCTTTACTTACACGTTTATAGGAATTAAAACCAACCCAACAAACAACCCCACTAAGAAACTACACACCCTATAACAAAATCTAATCCTGCGGAGTGGATAAAAGAAAAAAATACCAAGGAAAAGGCTGGTGTTGATATTTATAAAGGGATCTGAAACAATGTCCACACTTTTATGGGAAGGATGTGTGTGAAATGCGGGGTTTTCTTCTGAAGGAAGCTTCTCTGGATATGAACATGGGCAAGTTGTAAGGGAAGAGTTGTTAGTAGTACTGTTGAATAGGTTTGAAAGCCCTTCCCTCCTCTGTGACCGTAGTTCGGTGATGCTCAGAGCAGTCACACCACACCTGTATGGCCAATTTAGTGTTATACATAAGCTGGTGTAACAATAGGGGCCTTTTCCAAATTAAATGGTCTTATTTCTGCTCCTACCTGCTTTTCTTGTGCTGTGTATGGCAGTCGTTAGCTGCAGGGTGAGTAAATGACCTTACAGCTATACAACCACGAGGTCAAATGCAGAGGGGGACAAGGCTGTCGGCCAGCAGCGGGGCTGCCCCTCTGTGAAACGCTGTAGCTACACCACAGTGGACGAAATGCCTCCCTGTGTTTGGAAGGAAGGGTTTGCACTCGCTGCGCTGTGTTAGCGTGATCTTTGTGCACCAGGTAGGAGAACAGACCTGTCTGAACCTAATCCAGCAAAGGGGGGAGTCTTCAGTCAGATGAACTTCCTGGTGTGGTTCCTCATGCAGCTTCAACTCTGGTGCAGGGAGCCAGTTTGGGGTTGTTTTCTCTTCCTGTACCAGTGCCGGACTTTGCTGGCTTCAGGCGGAGGTGCAGGCTGTGGCTGTCATCGCACAGGGCAGCTTGACCTGATTACATGGCTCTCTCCTTACCAAGCTCTGGTGTGTAGCCAGCGCGAGCTCATGTGAGTGGACTCGCTTGCAGGAAGCCCCCTTGCCTCTCTTCCTTCTTCCTTCTCCCCCACCCCTGCCGTATTTTATGGGGCTGGTGTGCTGAATCAGCTCTGTAGCTGTTCAGGCAGGCTCTAGAGATGGCATGATAAAAACAGCTGGAGCCCAGAGCTAAAAGTGAGACTGTCCCTTTGGTGGCCCAAACTCTAAGCATGACTCTGCAGTCTCCTGAAAATTTGTCCTACCAATTCTGTTTCCTCACCTCTCCGCCCACAGTAGCACTCGCTTGCATGAAAAAGCAGTGAGAGCAATGACTCTGAAGTGTACAGGCATGCCTGCAAATGCAGCCCTTTAGTGCTGTGTGCCTTTTAATTATTTCCCTGGGCTTTTACAAGCATCTCGCCATCCCTTGCTTGCCTGCAGGTTTAGCTGCTTCAGTTTCCTGTGGTTATCTGCCTCTTACATATGAGCTCTCTAAATCTTGATGTTCCTACAGATTTAATAACCAGTGTCTAACCGGGTGTCAGAAGTCACATAAATATTCCTTAGTTCATGGATAAAGAGGATGTTACTCTGTGAGTCTGCCAGCTGCTCTGCCATCTTGAGCAATATAGTTTACAGAACGCTAATCCAAGAATAGCTCGGTTAGCTTCCCATGTTCATGGAGCTTTTCTTGTATGAAGCACTGAGCAGGGTACTGTCGTTTGTTTCACAAATGTGTTTGGATTCCTTGGCATCATTTATTATCTATAAAACACTGCAGAATACTGTTTGGAAGGATAAAGCAGTGCTTAAAACAAGTAACGGGACCCCCTACCTCTGGCACGTTTAATCGTAGAGGGATTGTTCAGTGCTTTGTTTTGTGTGTGGGTATTTATTAAACAAGTTTGGCACAGGTCGTGCTGAATTCCGAATTAGCACGTGATGGGTTTGAGAATGGAAATGAGGACTAGTTTCCATTTTAAGGTACAGAGCAGCTGTAAGCCTAGTGTGACCTGAGCTAAAATAGCGTATCCTTAGTTCATTTTCTGAGATCTGTTGAAATCATTTGCTACGGAAGTGGTATGGCTACAGCGAGAGCTTAAGAGTTTCTTTTACTTTTCCAGTTAGCTTTCTGTTATATTAAACTCTTGAGCTTTCCTATAAAGTTGTGTTGATCTTACTGTGTTTCTCCTTACTGTGATATAAGAGCAGGAAGTAAAGTTCACAGTAACTTCTGCAATCATAATTTAAGCGCCTCAAAAGTGTCTAGAAAGTCATTATGTGACTTTATTCGTTTAAATGTGCGTCTGATCTTCTGCAGGTGAGTTTAATCTAGGAACGACCACTGTACTGACACACATTCCATACATACACATAGTCGTTAGAAAGTCATTGTGTATCCCATACGTACACAGTCAAACTGGTTTGACAGTGCCAGCAGGGTAAGTTGAACTGCTAACACTTTACAAGCATCGTTTTTGCACCAGTAAAACTACACTGGGCAGGGCTATGACATATTTTTAAAAGTAAACTGGAGATCTCTGGGGTGGACAGAATTTTCTTGTGTTGCACCTTCATACAGATGTGGTTTATTTGTACTCATTTCAAGGGTGTTAAATCAGAATCGAGGACTTGGTTGATAGAGGGGCAGCTGTGCCAATAGTGCAGTGTAATAGAACAAAAGATGTTACCTTTTATATCAAATGAGAGTCCACACATAAAGAAATATTCTTCCTGCTACTGCGTTTGAAGTCCTTAGTCTGGTACGATATTTTGAAATACTATTAGTAGGAACTTCCTACTAGGCTAATTAAAGTTGTATAACTTCTCCCTGGAGAAGGGTGTGAGCTAAACATTGATGTCCTCTGGCCATAACTGTACTAGTGGAGAGGTTAGTGTTTCTGATTACCGGCCATCAAATCTGCTGGCTGGTCTCCTGGGAATGTTTCCTAACCCATTTCAGTTGAAATAAGCCAAACGCAGGTTAAAATAAGTCTTTCCTAAGTTTTTGACTAAAGCATTGAGAAGACTCAGGCACGTAAAAAACTGAGGAAGAAGTGAAAAGGAGTGATTGAGTTAGTGCAAGCTAATAGAAGTTTTCCACCGACGCGGTAGCTCGTGAGGTGCCTATCGAAAGTAGCGATGGAAAACCGTTGGCAGTGATGCCAGGTTCAACAAAAGCAAGTTTGGGTAACACTGATGATAGTGATGTATTTAAAAATACCTCTAACTCCTCCTGCCAAGAAGGGTCGCTACCTCATTTAATAGGAACATAAGCTAACAATATTTACTTAGGATTTACGTACAGAAAGAGATTCTGGCTGCATTTCACTTGAGTCTGAAGGTGGAAGGGAAATGCAATAAATGCATTGCAGGCATTACAGGGAAAGTCTAATGCCTGCTTTTGGTCAAAATGCCTGCTTTTAGATGCTGCTTCTGATAAATTGGGTTGAGGGCTTAGGGTTTGGAAACTAAGAGATGGTTATATAACACTGTCTCCTTTAAGACAGCCACTAAGGTATCTAAGGCAAGTTCCAGGAAGGTGTTGCATGTTTGTAGAGTTTAGAGTGTTTCTGAACTTACTGGCAGATTTTCAAAAAGTTGTAGAAGGAGGTAAGAACTTAAGCAGTGAGCAGCATCCTAAGCTAAATGGTCATGGGACAAAGGTTGTGTTCTCTGGTCTCTTTCAGAATTTTAGCTCTCATCCTTTCACTGTTTTAGGTAAATTTAGAAAGGAAATATAAATGTGATTAGCAGTCTTCAGCTAGCATCTGGATAAAGTTTGCTTTATCTTGATTTGTCCCTTTCCCTTTGACAGGAGAACAAAGCATTCTGAAGCAAGAAACCATCAATTATTTGACTCAGTCTACTTCTTTCCTTTGTTAACAATAAAAAACCCCTTTCTTGTATGTTGGCTGATGTGTGCTTTGAAGGTGTGTGGCATCGTTTGGCCAAGTCTGGGGAAAAAAGAAGCATTTTTGAAATGAGAAAGGTTGACAGTAGATGAGAATACCTTGAAGATTACTTCCAGTGATTGAAAATCAAAACAGACTGTGGTGATAGTTAATTTAAATCACTTTCTTTACTGGCAAGTGAAGGAGTTTTTTATATGTGTTTAACGATTATTTGCCGCTTTCAGATAGCTCAGTTTAGAATATATTCATCATTTCATGTGAAACAATTCAGCCTTTGGGAATGTTGGCTGGAGGGACTTGGGGGAAAAAAACTTTTAAACACATGAAACACATAATAAATTTCTAAGTTTACATAATAGAAGAAACACAGCTAAAGCATTTTGTTCTGCTTAACTTTATTCAGGGATCTCTTTAGAGTGATTAAGTATTCCTAATGTGAAGTCTAATATAGATGCCTTAGTTAAGCAAAAGGTGAGCTACAAAACTTCCTACATCAGCCCCAAAGTTAGCTTAGAATTTGTTGATAGCCAGTTCTCCGTCCTGCCCCCCTGTCTGCAGTGTCAGGATGGGCAGCCTAACGGGTAGCTGCTGCTCAATGCAGTACTCTTGCTGCTTTGCACAACCAGCAGGGGTGCTTGTCTGACTCCACTGTGTGAGCTGCATCAGGCAGCTGGATGGGCCAAAACCAAGGTACATTTTCATGGTGCAGTTGAACTAAAGTATCAGCTCCCCACTAACAACAATTGTGGAATGGTTTAGGGTGGAAGGGACCTTAAAAATCATCTAGTCCCAACCCCCCTGCCATGGGCAGGGACACCCTCCACTAGACCAGGTTGCTCAGGGCCTCATCCAGCCTGGCCTTGAACACTGCCAGGGATGGGGCAGCCACAGCTTCTCTGGGCAACCTGTCCCAGTGCCTCACCACCCTCTCCGGGAAGAATTTCTTCCTGATATCCAATCTAAATCTCCCCTCTTTCAGTTTAAACCCGTTACCCTTTGTCCTGTCACTACAGGCCCTCATAAAAAGTCCCCCCTCAGCTTCCCTGTAGGCCCCTTCAGGTACTGAAAGGTGCTATAAGGTCTCCCTGGAGCCTTCCCTTCTCCAGGCTGAACAAGCCCAACTCTCTCAGCCTGTCCCCATAGCAGAGGTGCTTCAGCCCTCTGAGCATCTTTGTGGCCTCCTCTGGACTTGCTCCAACCGGTTGATATCGCTCTTATGCTGAGGGCTCCACAGCTGGACACAGCACTCCAGGTGGGGTCTCACAAGAGCAGAGTAGAGGGGGAAAATCCCCTCCCTGGCCCTGCTGGCCACACTTCTCCGGGTACAGCCCAGGATACGGTTGGCTTTCTGGGCTGCCAGCGCACACTGCCGGCTCATGTTCAGCTTTTCATCCAGCATTAAGTCACACAAACCTCCCTTCCCACAGTGGGAAAAGAGGTTTGCCTCCACCTTAATCTTCTTCTTTTACCTCTCTCCCTTGACTTCTGACATCGTGTTCTTCCTTTTGTCTGCAGTAGAATGAATCTGACTGCAAAGTTAATGAGTTCAGCGTGCTCACCTAGCAGATGATTGGGGCATTTCTGCTAGGTTAGCGTTCTGTCTTTTTAGCGAGTTGAGTTGTCCCAGCATGTGGTCAACACCACCACAGCTTGGTCAGGGTGAGCAGGACCTTCTCCCGAGGGGTGAGCTGTAGTTCTATTCAAAGTGCCTTTGAAACTATGCTCTGACTGTACAAATAAGTGGTTAGCTGGGTAGCACCAGCTTCTCTCCAGAAGTTTTCTATTGCCACTGGTAATACAGTTGCAGCAAGAAGAACACTGCCAGTGTTCACATTTTTATTTAAGTTGAAGCCTGAGCTAAGGAAACAACACGTTAATAGGCAGTGCAAACTGGTAAAAACATTATTTCAGTTTTACATAGCACCTCTTCATCATGGTCTGACCGTGGTAGTTGCAGATTCTTACTCAAGTGAGTATATACCTTCTGCATTGTATGCGTGCCCCACGTGCTCATGCTCAAATGATTTGTCTAGCTTTGGCAGCTGGTTCTGTATCCATGGCCTGAGCTTCCTTATGCTTATTCCTGGCAGCGTGAAGAAGTAGGACAGCCTCAACCAATTCTCCCTATTCCTCTTCATCATAAGAGTTCAATCTTGTTTGCTTCAAGTACTCTGTTCACGCAAGTCTAGTTCAAATGAAAAGCAGATGTGTCTTTTAGATAAAGCTTCAGAAATTCACTTCTGATGGTTTGTGCCTGTCTGAGAGTTAGCTTCCCTGTGGCTGAATACGTGTGTATTCCTTCACTGCTTTACTGCACGGTAAAACATGTTAATTTAAATCCCTTCCAGTTTTTAAGCTAACTTAAGTTTTACTAAAACGTCTTGGCTGTGAGGGCAGTCGCATCTGGTTTAGGAGAAGTAACTGGCAGTAATTCCTTAAAGCACACGCCTCTCGATTCTGAAGGTCGGTCTTTTTGTTTCCTACGGAGACAGCACTGCAGAAGCCTGCCTCTGAGCTGGGGGGTGATCTGACTAGCAGCGCAGAATAGCTGAATGAGCAATTGCGAAGCTTTTGTTTTCGTTTGAGGTTTCTGTGTCTCAACAGGTTTGGATGTATGGGATTCATACTTTTGAGCTCATGGCTGGTGAATTTATGGCCATTCAAGATGAGTTTCACTCTTATTTTTTCAATTTTTATTGTTAACCACTTTAGGTAACGGGAAATCATTTATTTATTTCTGAGATGCACTGTCAGGTGTCCAGTGAAGCATTCTTAAAGGCGGTCCTTACGTGGTGGTTGAGACCCTCAGTGATGGATACGTGAGTGTTTGTTACCCTTTTGTGAGGGATTTTTTTTTTTTCTCAGAGCTGCACCATTTACAAGTCATTCTCTAAAGATTATAGTTGTGGAGAAAAATGTCCTTGCAGGTGCTTTGAATGGAGAGGTGACATTCTTCAAGTCCAGAAATAGCTGGGTTTGAAAGCTGCTGTGAACACAGATTTCTTTCTTCGTTCTGAGAATCACATTTCAAAGAAAAATTTTTGAGCAGTGGAATTCGTCTGCCTGCGGAAGGATAGGAGCATTGCCTGTTTAGGGAATATTAATCTAGTCAGGCTTTCAAAGTCCGTTGTAATTTCATTAGGGTTTTATTCAACAGTCATCACCTTTAAAGCAGTTTGATTCTAAACAGTTTATCAAAGGATTTGCTTACCACTGCCCTTTGGGTTTTCTCTGATTTTGCTTATTCTGGGGGCATTTAGACTATTGGCACAACTGGGTACATCTTGGAGGTTGTGGCTGAGTAACACTCTATTCCAAATTCCATCCTACGTTTTTTTCCCCATCTGTACTATAGGATTCCTGCAAAAATAATACATCATCAAGACAGGGAATCTCGTTTAGAGAACCTCTTCCACTGCTCTTAAAACAGTATATTGCTCCTAACCGCAAGACCAAAGGATGCCTATGGCCAATTGTGGATTTGAGGGAACTGAGTGCTTTCAATATTTTATTAGCTCTGTTTGATAACACTCTATTAATAATCCTCTGAATTAATAATGTAGAAACACCACCTGCTCTCTCTCATAGCCATTCATCATGCTCACAAGAGAGGGACCTTGTTACAAACTGGTAGTGCCAATACAGAATTCTGCCATAACCAGTACAAACTCTCGCTGTGCTTTTGGGGAGGGTTTGGCAGTTTGGCAAAGGAGACAAGGTCCAATATCTCAAAGATGAGACACTGATTGGTTCTGTGCTGGAACTTGAAAAGGTCAGTATCTGTTAACTGGAGGACTGCATCTGCTAAGAGGTTGAAATGTCTGTGCTGAAGGGTATTTCTACTAGAGAATACATGGATTAGCTATAACTAACCTCATGCGTGTGAAACTTTTTGTAACTGCACGGTTATCCTTGCATTGTTTTTAAAAACAGCTTTGACTTCCAAGGTTGTTCTCATAATTAGAAAATAATACCCTTTATAGAAATAGAGGGTGAGGCAAGAAGATGGATCCCTGTCCACTCCTAATTGTACAGTACTTCAGATTATCAGGCAGAAGTCTCTTCTAGGCCACTTCCCCATCATAAGTGTTGCCTGCTATTCCTGTGGCTTTATGTTACTTTTTTTCACCCTCTCTTTCTTGTTTCTTCACCAGGTTCATCTGTAAGATCCAAAAATAAGTGTGTCTAAGCTCCAAGGCTCATCTTGCAACAATTTAGAGAGCTGTGGGAAAGTGTGGGAGACTTCATCTGGCTTAAGATGGTGTAAATGGCTGCTGCTGTGGAAAGGTGTGATCTACAGTTCCCCTCCACCACTGGTACAGCAGTAGTGTTTGCATGGTAGTACAGCAAGTGCAAATCCTTCCTTGGGCTGAGAACTAACACGGGCATAAATAAAACCTTGCTGCTGGCTATGAAGTCACAGATGTACCAGTGCTGGCACCCGGGAGAGAGGCTGGAAACTCAGGCCACGGGGTAGGTTAGGACTTTTGGTGACAGACTGGTTCTGAGTGAGGTAGTAATGAGCCTGCAACATTAAAAAGTCAAGACCTTTCTTCCTTGTTAAGACAGTGAGTGAACAAAGTACTCGGGGAGTCATGGAGAAATCAGATATATCTCTATCTTTTGTTTACTGTTTGTGGCAAAAATATGAATGCGTTGATGTATAAATTTAAAGTAACTGTATGACAGAGAAGATCAAAGAGAATTTTTAATTATAATTTTGCAGTGCCACAGATATGATAGGTAAGAATTTTTTAAATTCTTCATGTCAGAGGCAATTTCTGTAGAAGTTCCTTTCCATATTTTGCCTCCTGTGCAAGCTCAGTATTTGCAAGCTTTTACTAGATGAACAATAACTCAAGCTTTTCTTTTCACTGTACTGTATTGTTCATTTCCATGTGCTGTGAAGTTGGTGCGACACAGCTGTAGCAGTAATAATTAGTATTCGGTGTTCTTGTTGGAACACGCTAATTCTGCAGGCCGAAACACTAGGAGTTTTAGAAAAACATAAGGTAGCTGTAGGCTCTGCTGGTAAATATGACTAAAACTGAGACGGTCATAATCATACTTTGTTGTGGGAAAGATTATAGATGTGACTTTTCTGATGGGGAAATGATACTGATGAAGCCTAGTTTCTTTTGGGGAAAAGAGTGTAGAAAATGCTAGAGGCAGGGGTTGCGGAATGGAAGATGATACTGCTGTCTCAAAAGGCTGACACAGGGAAACATATATTCTCTATAAAATTGGTTTAAACTGCTCAAAATAAGCTTTCGTGTGCATAGGTCTTTAAACTAGGCACTAAGTGGAGTAAAACTTTAAAATTAGGTAGGCATTTATTGTGCCCTTGAAAGTATCTGCACAGCAGGCCTATACGGAGACAGTCAAAGATTTTGCAAATCAAAATGCTTTCAAAATATTGAGGATTTTTTGTAATTGCAAGCACCTCTTGCTGTTTCAGTAGCTAAGAAAATAATGCATTTTTGAGTTGTAGAGTATTCCAGGTGGGAAGGGACGTCAGGAGGTGTATAGTCTAGAACCCCACTCAAAGCGCCATCAGCTCTGACATCAGCATTTTATTTGGTTTACTCTTAATTTTTTGCAAAACATCATCGTATGCAAAACACTTCTGGTACACCAAATTGTCACGATGCAGTAAGATCTTCCTCTGAAACAACTCTTCACAGAAGTGTGTCTGTCATATTAAATAGGTCTCTAATTTGCATTTAAGATGTTACGCTTTTCTTTTGAGCTTTGCTTTTTCTTTTTAATGAAGTAGTACTAATGTCTGGCACCGTGTGCGTAAACAATACAGTATTCTGTTGCTAGTATTTTATTGAAAAGAAGAAAACATCTGATGGAATACATTGGCTGACTTGCGAGTGGTCTTTGTGGAGTGATTGTGCTGCAGCTCGCTGCATGCAGAAGTGGGTTAATGTGCTCCTGGAATGGTGCTGACATTTAGTAGATCTTCTAAGGAGGTAATGCTTTTCAACACGCGCCTCAGTCTGGTATGATTGATGTGTATCCCTGCCACCTTTTGTGTTAATTGAACTAACAGTGCAGCTTGCTGGTGGGTGATGAAGAGTGGTCTGCAGTGCCCAAGTATTTCCATAGTCTTCCCTTCCACACATCGATCAGGGTTCAGTATACCGCTGTGCACACTTCCAAGGCCTGCAGTTCTTGCCCCAATCAAAAGACATCTCTCTTCCTAATTATTGGAGCAGATTGAGTTACATTTTTACTTGCACAGTTGGTTGGGAAAGTTTAGAGGTCACTGGGGTTGGAGATAGTTCTGAGAAGTTCTAGCAAAGTTAAAGAGTGAAAGCCAACAACCCATATACAGCTTTTCTACATTCTTTAACATTCGGAGTTTCTGTGTGTTTGCACAGCAGCATTCCTGCTTGTGAGATAAATAAATAAGCTTTTACACTGTATAAAAAATCCTTGAAGCTGACAGCATTTATTCTTATGCTCATACAGGAAAACGTGTGTTAGTATTAAACATCTTTATAATTTTGCCTGCAGTGAGAAAGCTGTATAACCTGAGTACCTTGTGCAGTTGGAACAAAGCAAATTTAGTACATAGCCAAATCCTTTAGTGCAAGAGTACTGCCTTGGTTCGTAGAAGAAGCAGATTCTACAGTGTTTCTGATACAGTTTTTGTCAGGAAAATTAAGTGGGTTTGGGGCTTCCTAATTTGTGTATGTTCCTTTTAAGTATACTGCCTAGCGATTAGTTGTAAATCGATACCCAAACGAACAAGGCATCTATCTGAACGCTTCACACTGCGTTACGGTCGTGATGTCTGTTAAACCCCACAAACTTCTTCTTAGGGAGATTTAGGCTTCTTGTGCTGTAACTACAATATTGATGGTAAAACAGCCTCTTGGTTTTTTAACATATATGTCTTGTGCTTCCCATTAATTACAAAATTGACCTTCAAGTATTCCTGTTAATACTAAAAAATTAGTATGAGTTCAGAAAAAGTTAGACTTTCCCCCTTTTGAGTTGCATTAACAAAGTTGGCTGTGTTCCTGTTTTTTAAGATGTTATTTATGCCCCCGGTAAGATACTTCTGTTCTCACAGGGACATTATTGTTGCTCTTTGGGAAAGCAGAGGAGGAAAAATAGGCAGTCTCTGTATGAGTTATTTAAGTAAAATACACAGAAATTTACAAATAGACAATAAATTGTTACTTTCACAGTATAATCAAACTTAAGGTCCTGCAGGGATGTCACCTTCAGACAACTATGAACACGCTTTACTTATGGGAACTATATTTTCCCCAAGATATTTTTACTATTGAAGCTATAGATGTTAAGCATCGTCTTTCCTTTCTTTGACAGGAAATTCTGGTGGTTAAAGATCATGGCAACCTTAGAGGAACTGGCCCATCAAATTATTGAACAGCAAATGGGAGAGGTACATAAATTTTGAGTCCTGTTTAAGAGACACTGAATAATAAAATGTACAGACTGCTACGTAAAAGCCAAAATAACAAGAGTAAAGAATTTTTAGTACACCCAAAGCTGCTGGTGACTCTCCCCTGGAAGACTAGAAGAACTTATAATGCCCATTTTAAAGCAGTGGTGCAAAGCCTTTGTTTTGCCAAAGTTTGCCCCACAGAAATGAAACTATAAGAAAATCTGGCAGCATTTCCAGTAAGTGCCTAGCTCTTCAGCTCTGCTTTTTTGGGCCTGCAGTGGTCTTCAGAGAGCCGTCTGGCTGCGTAATTGCTTTGCTCACCTTGAGTTACAAAAGTTACGATCCAGAGTTGTCAGTACGCAGCTTTTACTTTCCAATGAAGCATCGTCAGTTTTGGTTTTGCTAGGAAAGGTTTGCCATGCGCTTCACTGTAAAATATTTGTTGGTGTTCGGTCTAAGTCAGCAGGAAGCTTGAACTCTTGTTTCTGTTAACTTTGGGGTTTCATTTTCTGTAACCTGTGGGCAGAATCTGTGTGCTGCAGCCAGAGAACTTCCAAACGTGCGCAGATAGCTTGGGAGGGTGGATAAGAGCGTACAGACTTACCTAGAAGGTTTCATCATAGCATAGTCTATTTTAAATTAGCACAGCTTTCATTTAAATAGAAGCAGTAACTTATTTATCTTAAATAAATGGTATTTTTTAGCTTGAAATACCCACTCTTGGTTAGACATGGGGTTACTTTTCGAGTAACTTTAGTTCCATTCACTCTTGATTTCAAATAGAAAGGGGAGAGGATGGTCAATTCTATTTGTATAAACCCTTACATCTTTTATTGTTGTAGCATCTGAGTGTTGCCAAGGCTGTCTCAAAGGACGCAAGTTATTTATGTGGTGTATGGTGTTTTCTTTCTCTCCCTTGTCCCTTATAGGTGAGAATGGCATGTCTAGTGAAGTTTTGGGTTGGTAAAACAGTTCCGTGTGAGGGTCTAAATAGGGCTGGCTTTTTTTTTATTTCTTTTGAAAGTGCAGGCTGTCCAAAGCTAGCTGAAGCTGATGTTGCACTGGGAAAAGAGGATGGTGTGATGATGGAGTTGAACCACTGTGAGTGAGGGTTGTTTTGCAATTTCATAATGTGATTCCATGAGACACGGCGCTGACTTAGTATCCCAGTGCCATGGGAGAGGGAAGGTCCTCTTTCTGTTCCTTACCTTATATAATTTCCACACTAACAGCAAGCTAACCCAGCCAAAAAAGAAGGAAGGCTGTCTGCTGGGTTAGCGCATTGAGTAGGGACTGAGAAGGCTCTAACGAGTAACATAGCGAGTGGAAAGGAGGGGGGAAGATGGAGGGAGTGGAGGTGCAGCACTGCGGAGAGCTGCTGGCTGTTTCTGGTTATGGTGAAACTGCAGCCTTACAGTTTTCAAAGATACCATTCTCTCAGCAGTGTAGGTCAGGATTTGTCCTTTAGCAAGGTTTTACTGAGCCTGAGACCATCAACATCTTATTTGGCAGCAGGACAGCTCAAGCGTTCCGCAGTCCTCGCTTAGTCACTCGTTCTCACGCTATGCTAGTCTTGCCCGTGTAAGCGCTGCGTGTCCTTGTGTGATGGACAAAACTGGAAAAAAAATTGTGGGATAGTAGAGGAAGGTCTTCTCCCTCCCACTTGGGGTGAGTTTCGTTACCTGGTACAAGGTACAGCCCGACCTGGCCCATGTTTAGCAGGACTTTAAAAGCATCACCCAGGGCAGTGCAAGGTGCGGCTCCATAAGCCAGAATTACTGTCAAAGATGTATGCCGTGCATGAGCACACTGCCTGAAAGGTGGAGTCAGCAGGGAAAGTGATCTTACGGGGCCTTTGTGTAATACCTTACACTCCTACCTACCTGTGACCTACGGGCTGTAATTGCTTCGTGGTGTTCCTACTCGATGTGAGCATTAAAAACCACATTTTAATGTCTATGGAACTTCAGCAGTATTTTTGCTAGCATTTGTAATTCTCTTGAGTGTTGAAATAGCTTTAATTGAATTTACAAGAAAAGTTTACGTGAGTAGAACATGAAAGGAGAAAAACGGGTATTCCCATTCGGAGGAGAATGGAAAGTGCTGGTACATTCTCATTGGAATAACAGTTGGAAGTTCTGTGACAAAGGTTTTGATTTCTTTGTTATATCAATTCTTGTTCATGAAGCATTTTAAACCACAAAATTATCACAAGTGATTTTATGGTGATGTTCACAAACGTGTTTTTGTTAATTTAGGGCTTTTCTGCATCGAAGCAAAACTTAGGGAAAAAGAAAAGCATATAACCTTGCCTATCTGGAGTATTGCACAATGTTTATGTTTTCTCAAATTCTGCCAACTGCTAATCGTCTTTTGCTGAGTGTGAGGTAATGCATATTTCTACATCAAGGTCACATTCCATGATTCACGTAGGGAAGTTGTCTGGCAAGACCCCGCAGCGATCTTTCTCTAGTCTGGGGTTGGGTGCAGTAAGTATATGGCGGTTTGTTTCCACAGTCCTGCCAGGTAACAGTAACAGAGAGCTACGTATTGGTCCAAACAGCGTGTCATACACATACAGAATACAATTTTTAACAAATATTGTGGTTATTCTTACCAGTTTTTTTTTTTAATTGCAATAAAGAACTGTCTTCTGTATAGAAGTAAAACTGTCAAGCTGGCATTTTGTGGGGTTGAAGAGCAGTTTTACCTTACACAATGTGTAGATCATGACGTTTTAAGGGAGCAAGCGTAAAAAAGTCCTGGAATATGTAACTTATTTTGTGAAGCAAAGATAAATTCACATACAACTCCCAATTGCCTGTAAATCACCACGTGCACATGTCATTTGAAAGGCTTATGCAGAATTTCCGTGCTTGGAAGTATCAAACGGTGAATGTCGCCGTATAATGAACTCTTCTTTGTCGTTTAAGCAAAGTGGATGAATTATTTGAATATGCAAAATATTCATATTCATGAAAAATAGGGTTTTTTTAAGCAAGTTCAGTTTGAAAATGGCTTGGGCAGTGGTTTGACAAGCATTTCTTCTGATGCTGCTGGCAGCTTAAGCGATCCGCCCAGCAGCTTAATCCCACTCTCATTTTCTCTGATGCGTTTGCTTCTGAGCATTGTGGAGATGTGGACTGAAGGTTTGATCTATGCTAAGAATAGCCTTTGTCTGCCTGTCTGCGCGGCTGCTTTTTAAGCTGGATCGGTGTCCTATTCCAGCTCACTGACTGACTGACCAACCCGTTGTACCTGCCAAGCTGAAGGGGGAAGAGCAAGTAGGTTCTGAGAGCCGAGACTGGTACTTAGTTATGCCATTTTGGGTAAAATTTCAAAATCGGCTTAGGCTGATCGATGGGAGCTTGTATTTCTGCTGTCAGGGGAAGTTTTACCCGACGCTCCTTCCCCTTCTCACGCCCACCTCCAGCTGCGCGTTCTTGCCTGCTTTCTTCTGCTGGTACTAGCATTCGCGTGGTGGTGGGATTGCAAAATCAGCAAGCTGATCCAGGAGGAACGCAAAACTCTCACCTGTTACGAAACAGTACCTTTACTGCGGTACGGGTATATATTCTCTATATTAATCCTCGGGGCAGGAGAATTTGTCTATGAAGACAAAATTTGTACTACAAAAAGTCCAGCCTTTCTGATCAAGCCCCTGCAAATAGCAGCTGTATTAATGTTGATTGACAAATAATGTAATTAATCATACCTTCCCCCACATACCTCTGGCTATAGCATGTGAAGAATTTTTAAGAATTCTGTTCTGGTTTTATTGCTCTAACAGAAAATGGCAGTTGCTGCGTTTCCACACTGAAAATTCTTTTGTCATTTTAAGTAAGCTGTTAGGGTAAAAAATATCTTTGTGTAAATGGTTGCACAGCTATGATGGAAGGTATTGTGCCCCATGAACATCACCAGTAATAAATATTGTCTCATTGACCTACATGGACTTTTGAGCAATAGTTGTTTTACTTAACGTGTTTCTAAATTTCAAATTGGAACATATTTCAAAATGGGTTTAGAACAGTGAAACAAACAGAATCTTCTAACTAGCAAAATTAAGCTGTTAATTTGGATTATGAGCATTTGCATTCCTTATACAGAAAAAGCGTCAGACTTCCCATAGCTTTGTGCAGAGAAATCCGAAGTTGGTGGAACTTGAAGGTTTCATCCACTAAGGCAGTGTATCCATCCTTAAGGTAGTATATCCTTTGTCAATCCATGACCTTTTTTTTTTTTTCTTTCTAGATTACCCATTCGGAGGGAGCTGTTACACAAACACTAATGGATGGGACAGCACAACGAATACAGATTGTCCCTGCAGATTCAGGCCTCTCCTTACCACAGCGTATACAGGTATGCTTCATCTGATACATTTTAAAAACAGACTAACTATTTATTTCTGCCGGTTTTCAGATACAGTTCTTTTCTATTTGTGGCATATTACTTACTTGAATGTAAATACTCAGCCCTGGGTGGCAGAGACAGTTTCCATATAAACAGGAATAAAGCATCATACCAATGCTGCTTGGTTTTGGGTTTGTTTTTTCTTACCTCCTAAGAATTGTAAGATTTAGAAAAATGATAACCACTGAACAGAAAAAGACTTTTCCCAGTACTATATCATATTGCTCTTTAAAAGCTGAATAATTTTTAGATTTGGTAATTCAGCTGAGTTGTTACACATTCTACATTTTGGAGCAGGGAGGGAGGGGAATACTTCATTGTATTGTTGATAGAAGTCATGAGAAAGTGCAAGGCAGCCTGAGGTCTGAGAATGCTACTGGTTTTCAGTTGTCCCAGCCAATGCTGTATCTCCCAGTATGCTAATTTGTTGCCTGGCCAGGTAATAATCGCCAGTTCTAGTAAGGGTAGGAAGTTCTAGGCAGTATGGGTGGTTAATTCAATGTAGGTGTGTGTATATGGAGATTAGGAGGATTTGGGGAATATAATTTTATATTTCATCCCCTAAAAGCCATTGCAAGTCCTTGCAAACATTTTATTTTTAAATTTCATCCTAGAGAAAAATATCAACTGCAGAATACATTTAAAAAATACTCTCATGTGTATGTTGGTCATTGAAGTGAGCCAGCTGCTAGTATAACCTTGGCTGCTGCTTCTTTCGCTGGCTTCACTCTTCAGTATTTTCCACTGTTTCTTCCTGTTTCAGTGCGTTGTATTCAAGCTTCATCCTACCTTCCAAAACTCCTCGCAGCCACCTGCCATGCGTGATCTTTAGTTTTGGTTTAGTTGATCGCCCCCCTACCTGTGCTGGACTCATGGCACCAGTCTTACCTATCCAGATCTTTATTCTTCCAGCTACCTCCACTCCCGTTCTAAGCTTTGTGTGCAGCTGTACCTTTTATTAACTAATCTATGTGAATCAATTAACCACCATCTCTTTATCCTCTCTTTCCACTGTCATACCTATGTGCTATAACTTCCCATAGTGTGAAGCCGTTTAATGTAATTTCAGCATCAGGGTCTGAATGGGGGATGACACTGTGCAGATCCGTGGGCCTTCCTGGTGGAACAGCTGTTCAGCTGTGTTGGTTCAAAGCCAGCAGCACACTTGTAACCCTTGTGTGTCACCGTTCTTGTGAGGGGTTCACTACTTTTGGTTAGGTACTCTAATTACTGCAAATACGGTGAACACAGAAAAATTGTGTTTCTGCGCACAATGACCTCTGTGTAGTTTGTCATCATCTCACCTAGCTGGAAGATCACTTGTTTCTAGCCCAGCTACTTTGTCATTTTTTACCACACTCACTGATTCTCGCTTCAGAATGGGTGGTGAGTGCTTCGGGGCGGCGGTTGTTGCTTGATATGTGTAGAACAACACTGAGCGAAATGGCATCCTTCCCGCAGCAGCCATCTACAGAGCTGTCACCTCTATCAGTAATAATAAACCTAGTATGGGATAAAACTCCGTAATGCAAACTTTCCTCAAAGCAGAGGAGTGTGAAGTTGGTAGGAACAAATACATCTCAGTGAAATGTTCAAAGTAAACGTTAAATTGATTCGTTTTGAGGTTATATTTTCAATCAATACGTTTTCCTTTCTTATGGTTAAATGCACATTAATAATTATCTGAAATCTTGAAATGCAAACCCCTCAGTAAAATGTTCTTTAACACGTTTCATTAGTCACCCTTTTTAGAGAATGCTAACGTTTCTCTAGCATAAAAGTTGAATGTCACATTTGTTGTTGAACAGACGTTTCTGTTCAAAACCGGTTCTGCTGTAAACAGGTGGATTAATCCTCTGTGTTTAGACACATGTTTTTTTCTAAAATAGGAACACAGAATTACTGAGGTATTTAATTTGTTGAAATGATGTTCAAATGGCAGTCAAAGATTGAAAACAGACAAGGCTTAAAAGCAGTAAAAGAAAATACTATCCTCCGTTATCACCAGGGTGCTTAAGTGAAATACATGGGGGAAATGTATTTTTTAAGCAGACAATCCTGAATTAATGTATTACTGGTTTATAACATTATCCCTTTAGCGATAGCGAATTTCTGATTATTAAGAGGCGTAATGTGTTGTCACTGAGCCCTGATGGATTCCCCTGAGAAGATAAGTGCTTTTCTTTTTCCCTCTGATTATTTTTTTTCTCTTAGCTCAACATTTAGGTCTGCAAGTTGTTGTGCTTTGGTGGACTGCTCCACTGTTCAGAGCCCCACTGCAATTTAGGCGGAGTTTTTGCAGGCATATGGCCGTAAGAGGTCAGCTGCAGACTGTGCCTCATTGTTTAAACTGCCCTCTCCTGTGCCCCTGTCAGTTGTCAGGCGCTTGACAGCTGCAGGAACCCATTTGTGCAGATTGAATGGCTTTGTCTGGGTAGTAGCGTAAACACCACACCTACCATGTCATGTAGTGAAAACTGCGTGGGCATCCTCCTCGGATTTCGGGAAGCCATTTGAAGAATGGGGACGCTTAAATAGGAGGTGAATTGTGTGAAGTGGCGGTGGTGGTTCTGCCTGTTGCCCTGCCGTATTTAACTACAAATACATATCTCTATAAATTATGGAGCTGGACTGCAGTAGGAAAAAGGATAATTTAGCATATACATCCAATAGATAATTTCAGCTTCAGTTCAAATTTGTACCTTCACTGTTCGGGACACGGTAGTTTTCGAGTTCTATACTACGCTTTGTATAAACCTAACTCGTTCAAGTATATGCCTTTTTTGATGTACGCATAGTTGCGCTTTCAAGTTTTGATAAGGAGACAGATTTTTAGGTAAGAGTGCCTTTCAAAGAGCAGATCTGGAAACCTGAGAAACAGAACAATATTCTGTGTTTGGCGTTTGTACATGCGTGCACCCTGTTGAGGATAACACGCGTTGGCTTTCTCATAATCCCAAAAAAGTAGATGTGTTGGGAGAGAAGGGGAAACGAACACCAGGTACTTGGAAAACAGCCAGAAATGACACAGGGGATATAAAGATTGTAAAATGAAGAAAAAGGGAACGGAAGGAGAAAGTTAAGCGAAGATGGGAATTAAAAGGGCAAGGAAGTTTGCCTTCTGAAGAATAGAGAACCAACATAAAGGAGTGGAAAGGAGAAATAAGGGACTCCTGTGGTGATTTGCGAGTATCTTAGAAAACTAAATGGAAGGCCCTGTAGTAATCATGTTGATAACTACTGTGGGATTTTTGCATTGTCTTCCTACCCTACGCCCCAAATCTCATGATAATTTGCATTTTTTTCTTACATCTTTAGCCTCTGGAATTTTATCATCTTACCTGGACTTCTCTCCTAAATAAGCTTTTAATTGTGTTTTGCAGAGAAAATGATTAAAATTTAAGCAATTAAAACGTCAATAGCAAAAGGGCACTTGAAGGATACAGATGCCTTTTGTATATTCTGAAACTCATAATTTCTGTATATTTGAAAGTGGCACTGTTGGTTTATAACTGCCAAAATTAGGTAGTCAATAATTTATATCTCCTGCTACTTTTTTAAACGTAAGCTATACACAGGTTTTCTAAACAAATTTAAGTATATCAAAGACTTAGAGAAAGTAATAAGCTAGTCGTGGAGGTGCAATAGCAAAGTTCATAAAGACTTGGGTGAAATTATGCCTCATTCAGTTTCTTTGTGCCCCAATTTTTCACCTAGAAAATGTAATTAATATTGCTGCCCTAATTCCATGAATCTAGTTATAAGTGTTAAGCCATGAAATAGATTGTTTCATCAGTAATAAGGAAAATATCAGTCTTAGGAATGGATAGATGGATGTGAACGTGTGGTTATAGGTAAAAAAAAACCCCTAACTGATGCTGTTTTATTGATCCATTGTTCAAAATTATTTTGCAAGACACAGTTGTGGTAGGCTGGTTCTTCTTAGCCTCCAGAATAAACCAGGCAGTTTTCCATGTAGGCATTTTGATGGAGAAAGGCAGGAAGTGACTAAAAGTGAGATTTATAATAGAAGGTTTATGGAATCCTGATTATTCTCTCTGAGAATTTTAATCTTCTGACAAAGCTGGCAAAAAATGGAGTTTACTGGAGGATTATTCAATAACATTCTGCTGTATTTGTGCTTGAAAGTAGGGATACAAGGGAAAAACCAGTCTGTAGCTGCGTTCTTGATTATGAAATGAACCATGAAAGTAAATTTTTTCCTTTAAAAAAAGAAAATACGGCAGGGAGGGAGATTCTGTTTTATTTTTTTATTCAGGTACATATATGTAAAAAAAGACCCCAAAAAACGAAGCCTAAAATGTATATATAGGTGCAACAAGATTGTTGCTTTTCTTGCTGTTTGATGCTTACTTTTTTCGCTGGGAAGTTGTGGTACTTAGTTGCTGGCTGGGATTAAACCACCACAGAAGTCTGCATTTGTGTTTTTAAGAAGACTGTTGTTAAGCAGCCAAATCTGGGAGGTGCTAAGCACTTCACGTGGTGTGCAGTGAATTCAGGAGTTAAAATTTCACATAACCTGGCGGGTCCTAGGGCTGAGCTGCATGGAATGCTGGATACCAGAATTTGTCAGGGGGTTCGGTAGTGTTGTAAAGGCACGGGCCATTGTAAAACTCGAGCATGAATTCAGGTTCTGACTTGAAATACCTCTGATTGAAGTGTGTTTCAAATACAGTGAAAATCCAAGGTTTCGCCTGAGTTCACTCTTGTGTGACAGAGGGGAGGACAATCCTACTTCACAAATGTCAGAGGCAAAATTCCCGTTTTCTTCAAGTGCCCGGATCGGGCCCTAAAGGTGAACTTAAATTACCATATCAATTTGAGATAAATGTATTGTTAGATTGTCACAGATCAGCAGACGGGCCAGAAGATTCAGATTGTTACAGCACTTGATCAGAGCTCAGCAGGCAAGCAGTTCATCTTAACAAATCATGATGGCTCTACCCCAAGCAAGGTGATCCTTGCCAGACAAGATTCCACTCCAGGAAAAGTTATCCTAGCAACTCCAGATGCTGCAGGTGTCAACCAACTGTTTTTTGCATCCCCTGATATATCTGCACAACACATCCAGGTAGATAATCCACTTTATTTCATAATTTTGGTTCAAATGGGATAAGAAGAGATGTTTTGTTTCCAAATATGTCTGTCTGGGTTCTCCTTTTTCAGTTATTAACAGTATACTTTCCCTTGCACTAGGACTCAGTATGAATACTTAAAAATTATGAAGAAAATTTTTTTTTGTAAGTTTTTTGCTTTTAGAATTTACACCCTGGCTCATAAGATTAGAGAATACTGTTATTTTTACTGTCATTTCCAGCTCCTGTCATACAAACAGTCCTTGTTTATTTCTGCTTCATTGACTCTGTCTGTTTTCATGTACCATTCAAAACATTCTTTTCTCCCTTGTCTTTATCACTTAACATTTCCTTCTGCTTGTTTCCCTTTGTAACTACTGTTGTCACTACTGTTCAGCTGTGTGAAGTGTATTCCAAGGTAGTTTCTCCAAGAGACTATTTAGTAAGGCAGTACCTTACTCACTCAGCGTGGGAAAGCAGCACTAGGTTTTGGGTTTACTAATGTGAGATTGTAACTATTCAGAGTTGCAGCTCCCTGAACTGGTGCCCAGTGGACCTTACTGCCATACCCAGTGGGAGAGTCAGTGTGTGGGAGTGAGGTGCACTCCTTCCCCTGAAGTAGGAGATTACTACGCTCCAACTAGAGCGTAGTTATTGCATATTGTTTACCCCTGTACATTAGTGCTGCTGTAGGCCAGGCAACATTAAGGTATCCATAGCCCACTTAGTATCTGAAACTTAAACAGTGATCAGAAACAAGTGCTTAAGGAAAGGTATTAAAAACTGGACAAGGAAATAATGATCCTTCTGAGCATATCCTTGCACTGCCGTTAGCTGATGGTGTAGAGCGACCTCCCGATTTGGAGATTGCAGTGAGGCTGTCACGTTTGATAGCTGCCGCTAATGTTTAATAAACTTTTTTGTTATTTATGGAGAGCATATATGCTTTGATTTGTGTAATATCCCATACTATAATTGTATGTTGTGCAAGTACTGTAGTTAATTTTATGAGAGAAATATTTAATTAGGTGTCTCTTGCCCTGTAAGGAACAGCAGTAAAAATATTCTGTTGTTTTTGTAAGTCACTATCATAGCCTCTTTCAGGTAGTCTCATTCCCTAAGTGAAGACCCCTGATCTTTTTAGTTTGTGCTCTTCTGGGAGCCAGTCCACTACCCTGATTCACTACCCACGTGTTGTGCAATCTGAAACATATCTCTGTGTGGTACATTGCATGTTTCTTCTGAAACTCACACATCTTTGCAAATGGACAGCCAAGGTTCTCGCTCCAAAGAATTTGCCCCCTGTGAATAGGGAACAATAACGGAAGTCAATCCTATTGAGAGGTAGTTAAGCCTGTTTAGTGGTATCTTACATCTTGCATTTTAAGAAATTCAAATTTTAACAGATTTTATATAAACCAGAGGAGGAGTGTGCCACACTGGTTTAAAGAGCAAAATCCAGGTACAGGTAGAGTCTGGACAAAAGAAGAAAAGGCTCCAGTTGTTTAGTTTGGACAAAACAGGTTAGTTTGAGAGACAACAGAGTATTCTGTGCCTTTAGTCAGATTTTTCTGTTGTCAGTTAATATGTATGGGTAGAGATTTCCCCCCTTAAAGGTGGTAAAGTACAGAGAGGACCATTTATTTGTTGTTCAACTGCATCCTCTTTGGGATCTTTCGTATTTTCTCCTCTGAATGGTCCTTTCACCTGCAATTACACCTTTTTTATTGTCTTCTGTAGCCTTTACTTGACACGCCCATTCATGTGCTCTGCAAGAGACGTCTCCTTTATTGCATCTTCTCTGTACATTGACTCATGCGGCATGCCTTTTTTCCCATCATCTGTTTCACTTTCAGTGATTCTTCTTCATCTTAATAATCAATTGTTATTCTTCATGTTCAAGGCCAGTTGATGACTTCTCTGAGCCTGGGATTTTTATCTCCTTATGGGCCAAATTGTGTAGTCATTCCTGATGTGGAACTTCCCATTTCAGTGCAGGTTTTATTTATGGAAGGACTTAGAATTTGTTCATGTGTATTTCATATAATGTCATGAAAATACTTGATGTTAATACTGGAAATTAGGAAGGAATGAAAGGTTAATATACTTCTAACTCATCAGAAAGATGTTATATTAAAAGAATAGATGAATCTCTGAGACAGTATTGTTAACAAAAGCTAACTAGAAGAAGTATGCATGTTAAATGTTCCAGTATATATAATCTATACAATCTTCCAAACTTGCCAGAGAAGTGATTTTTTTAATTTTCTCTGCAGAAGATAGGGTGCTTTCTCTTCCGGTAAGTTACCTTTCTTCTTACCGGAGGTCCCATTTTGAATGTGCAAAGCAAGAATGAGAGTCTGACTCCCATTAAGACACAGTACAAGTTAGAAACTCTTAAAACTTCTAAATTGTAATGTCTTTTCAATGGGAAGAAAGAGTGGTTCTTTTTCACTTGGCATTATTGTCAAGATGATGCTTGGTTGTTACTTGTGTGTTCCTTGTTTAATTTTCTTTGCTGTGCTTTATTCATGTCGCAGTGGCATAGAGCTTTTAAAGATCAAGTGGAAGGCTGCAGCGCCTACCCTGTGGTGCTGGGGTTCCAATATTATGTGCTTAATGGAGTTCACAGGTATCGGAGAGAAATGAATGAGGCAAGGCAAGAATACTGTAATAATGTCAATCTGCTGCTGAAAGCCAAACTATAGACCGCTTGGTAGTTAACGATCAGTGTCCAGAGTACGTTTTCTATCGGGCCACCATTTGTGTGCATCACAAAAAAGGGATTTAATAAATCTGGTTGTAGATATACTGGCCTTTGCAAGGGACGTTTTTATTCCCTCTGTTTAATGCTCCAGTCTCTTTTGTACTATGAAGAACTCGTATAACGAGAATATCAACACAAAATTGAACAAAAGGTAAGAGTATGCAGATGCGAAATGTTTTTCAAAATGTCAGTCTGTTCTGCAGAGGTAGTAGTTAGGTAAATGAAATCCTCAAGTCTTTTCAGAATAGTACAAGGAAAACTCCTGTACCACCCTGAGAAGGAGCCTCAGTGGCATGGCAGGTAGCTCCTTTGTGTCTGTGAAGACTGTAAAATGTAGTCAAGAAAAGGTCATACTTTGTAGGTTTGGTCTCCTATCTTAGAGGAAAACCACAAGCGTGAGATTTGTTGTAATCTTTCTTGGTGGTAAGAAAAAGAAAAATGAAATTCTTTCACACTTTTTTCCAGATTTTAACAGACAACTCTCCCAGTGAACAGGGCCTAAATAAAGTGTTTGATCTGTGTGTTGTATGTGGAGACAAGGCATCAGGTATTTACTGTTTTCTTTTTTTTCTTTTTTAAGGTGGTGAGATTTTATAAAAGCAGCTTAAAGTTCTTCTGAAGCCATATAGCCGTTTGCATGCACACACACACACACGTGTATGTGTACACGCGCATGCACAAACAGAATACACCACTCTTTGGGTGCAGAATTATAGAAAATGTTATTCTAGTGTCCGTGCGTGTACTTATTTACTGTTGGTTTGCATCATAAATTGAATGTTTTCTACTAGATAATATTTGCCTTCTTAGGCTGGTAAATTTTATTTTCTATTGTGAAAATTTGGCTGATAAAATTATTTACGTGACAACATTGAGTTTTTTCTTCCTTAAAATAAGGCCATGTGGTGATCTTTGGTATTGTTGACCGGTTCTCTTAAAATATGTGCGAACCCTCTTCATTAGTTTAAATAGGAAGCCAGGAGGCAAGGGAGTGGAGTGCTCCCTTGATAGGAAAGAAGTGCTAACGTGGGATTTGGGGGGGACAGTTAGCTATTTGAAGAACCATTGCTAAAATGGTAAAAAAGCATTACACTTCCAGTAGAAAATAAGCTAGGGAATGGCATATTCATATATTGCCACCAGAGCGGAGTGCTAAGGTAAGAAAAGAAACATGTTTTAAGCGCTGAATTTTGTGTGATGATATTAAGAGAGTGGAAGGGAGAACAGCAGAGCAGTGTGCGCTGGAGCGCTGCCTCCCGCGTTCCCTTTGCCTGTGTGCCTGGCTCCAGGTGTTCCAGATGTGTCCGAGTGGAATCACTGAGAGGGTGTCTTCTCTTTTTTATTTAAAGGGAGAGAGGGAACTACAAGGGCTGTTCCTCATCATGGTTTAGCTCCTTTTTCGTTGCACTTCTTTTGTTACAGAAGATAACGGGGTGCAAGAGAGATGAGGCATTTAACCTTGCCCTTTTCTCAGCTGAAATTAGGCTGTGGAGGGAAATAGTTGCTCCATCAGAAACGTCTTATGGCTTGTCAGAATGAAGTCAGCGTGACAGACCTCCCGTAAGGCCAAAATATGACAGCTGCAGTTAAGTGCTCCTTTTGGGAAGCAATAGAGATAAAGTGTTTAGAACTGGGGGCTCAGGGAGAAGTAATGAATGTCAGGATATCCCGAGAAGTAGTAGGATGTGGAGCAAACTGCCTAGTGAATAAAGCCAATTAAAGATTTTTTACTGCAGCAAAGTTTAGCATTAAAAATACTGTTTCTAGAGCTCTAAACACGTCAGATTTCACCTCTCTCAAAGGGAATTTCTGCCACACATGAGGCGAAGATGTGGTTAGTCTGTTCCAATGGGCAAGACTCCTCTGGCCTCCCCAGTGGAGGACTGGAGTATTCCCTGAGAGGCTGGAGATCCCAGGAGCTCCTGTCCTGGCCAGGGTTGTCGAGCACTGGTGGTGAATTTGGGGAGGGTGCCATGTCTCCCTGAGCAGCGGCAGCTTCTGGGGAGCCTCCCCTGTGACAAGGGCTGTCATGCAAACTGCTTTGCACTCGCCTCCAAGCTGAAGTCCAAGAAGCTACATCAAAGAGCAGGTGAAGAAGCATCCCAGGCCCTTTGCAGCATGGAAATTAAGTATTCACCATCCAGCTGCTGTTAAAATGTGACTCTTAGTGATACTTTTTTAACATAAATGTTCATAAATTTCACATTTTAATAGAGTGGTAAGATGGCTGTGATAAAGGAATCTAGAAAACTTCTCAGAATTTCTAGAAACTTCAGGCAGGCAAGATTAATGGATCTAAAAAAAAAGTTTCTGAAGAGTGAGAAAAGAATCTAAAAATACCTTTTCCCTTACATTAGTTGGTACTTGAGATTTATTTCTGTAACATGCCCTACTTAGTTCAAAGAGCAGCCTTGGTGCCTGCGCAGTATGTCTTGCGAGTGTTTGTCAGTGATCTTTGGGTTTACATTCCTTTTTCTTACTTCAGGATAATAGAATTAAGAATGTTGGGATTGCCAAGCATACCTTAATCAAAACATGTTCTTTTAAGTGATATCTGGGTTTCGTGCCATAGCAGAATCAAAACAAATTAGTTTCAAAACCTCATTTTAAAACATGACTTTTTTTCTGTAGTATATCCTAAAAATTTTTATATGTTACTATTACGTATCAGAAAATTCACAGAAGAACTGAATTTTTTAAAAAATTATTTAACTATTTCAGATTATTCTCACAGAAGTTGTACTGAAGGAACTTAAGGATGTGCCGTTACCCTGTTAGGAAAATGAAAGGTGAAAGTAGGGTTTTGAAGTGATTACCTACCGCTGTCAAATGCTACGTGCACACTTCCCACGGGTCCATCGGCTTTACTGCATACACTTGGAACAGCTGGACTTGTAATGGGCAGCAACAGGGCTTGACTGTAGGGACGTTAAAAATCGCTGAAGAGTATATAAATCAAAAGAGTTTCTTGTACGTTTTTGCTAACCAGTCTTTTAGCTGTTTTTCACACTACCATCGACACATTCAGCAAGAATTTCATAAGCAACTTGCCTGTTTGTAAAATCTGTCCTGGTTAAGTGCTTTGAACTAGCAAAATGGTTCACTTGCTTTTTTTCTGCTGTTTCCTAGCCACGGTATGTTTTAAGGTCTATAACCGGTGGGGGGGAAACTGTTCATTTCTGGGTAAAATAGCAAATACTTTGATTTTAATCAATATAATCTCTTAAGAAAATAATATTATGGCGTAAAATTTATGTTGTGATTTATGTCATTCCGTAACTAGGGCGTCACTATGGAGCAGTAACTTGTGAGGGATGCAAAGGATTCTTTAAGAGGAGTATACGGAAGAATTTAGTTTATGCGTGCCGAGGAACAAAAGACTGTGTCATTAACAAACACCACCGGAACCGATGTCAGTACTGCAGGCTGCAGAGATGCATCGCGTTTGGGATGAAACAAGACTGTAAGTCTGAATAAGTGTAACTTATTTTAGCTGGCAGCCGTGTTAAAGTTTGGGCTATGGAAGATATGCGTTGTATTAACAGAGATTGTTACCTTGATTTTATATTTTTAAATCGCGGTATCTTGTTCCTTTAAAGAATTGTGCAAGTTTGGTGTCTCAGATGTCTGAAATGTTTTCCGGCATATGTATTGCTTGAGGAACTTCACAAGCACATTGCGTGTGGTGAAGTGAATGAATTGTTGTTCCAAGGTGGCAAATGTCAAGCATGTCCTCATGTTGGGTTTGTATATATGCAGTTCCATTTTCCTGTGTGTAAATGAAGCTACTGAACATTGCGCGTCCTTCTGCCTGCTTTCACTTCTTCCCCGGCTGAGGCTGCTGACAGTTGCTGTTCCCTCTTGGCAAAGCTCTGCAGAACAGCTGTTCGCAAGGCAGAGATCCATAGCGATCTAGAGACCAGTTCTTACTGATTCCTGTAGATTTCAAGCTCCTGTTTAGATCCCCATACACTGGGTGTAGCGACACGGTAATACCACAGCTGTATCAGAACACTAAATACGCAGAAAATCAAGGAGTAGCTGAATTCAGCCCCGATACTGCCACGCTGCTGCTCTGCACACAGGCTTAGTCATGTGCTCTGCTCGCTGCCATCCGGCTCTGTTTTGCTGACCCTCTTGAACCTGTGTGGATGTTCCCCTCCTTACAGCCCTGCTCCTGTCACCAGTAACATGTCACCAGCACTGGGGAAATGAATTCAGAAAGGGAGGAAAAGCTGGAGCCGTTTAAGTGGACCTTTACCCTCTAGTTCAGCTGGCAGTACTTTGCCACTCCACAGAAGACTTTTCAGGCAGAATGAAATCGCTGGGGTTGGGGGGGTCAGAAGGCAGGAATAAGACCCCTGGGTCATGGGGGAATACTGAGGAGAGGATTGTTCTCGGAGAAGAAGTCTCATTCCGCAGTGGAGTGTGGAGAGGAAAGAAGACTCAGCACCGTCTTGTACTGTCGCTCCCTCAGTGGGGTTATTTGTCCCTTGAAGAACTCTTGGCTCTTTCTCAGCAAACTCGTGCCCAGCTAGCAACCACAGGGTTAGCCAAGGAAGATGAAAGGCTTTTGCCTCTGTCTCCCATCCTTTCAAAGTACCAGCTGGAGGCTACGGACTAGCTTTAATGGCATTGGCAGTACTTGGTGGTACTGCGACATTTGGTTTTATGGTACTTACCAATGTAAAAATTCAGATAGCATCATGGTCTACTACTAACTTGAAAGGTTTTTAATTTTCCTCTCTAGTTACACATTTTCCGTAACTGCATAAGTTCATAAAAAATAGTTCGGTTTTTTCCTATTTGCCTTTGTTTTTTTTTTTAAATAACAAACATTCAGGATTCTCTTTACAAGCTTAAACAGTTTCTATGCGCAGTACAGTATGAAAGAGGCTCTGCTGGCCAGTAGTCAGTGCTTGTCTGGCTGGTAAATCGATGCGTATTTTAAATTACATATGGGCCTGGTTTGTGACTCTCTCAGGATTTTATTCCAATCTACAAAATGATTTGCACCACTTCAGAACTGTGAAGGAACAACTTCCTGTTTATTTTAAAAAGAGGCATACTTTGTAAATACCTTTTATTAAGTTTTACTGTAACAGTGTTAGTTATTTTTCCAGAAATTATATTTTCCTTTTAAACTTTTAAAATCAAACTGTAAACTGGTTTCTTTTGGCTTTATTCCTTAGAGGGTTCCCCATAGGGTATAATACTATAAGATTCTTTCTGATGTTCCCTAATCCATGCCAAGCAAGGTGGTGTATCTGCCGGCTGAAGCCTGCATTCATTCCCCCTGGTTTCACTGAGCTGTTCAAATCAGAAGTCAGCTTCTTCTCTGAAGTTAGTGATTGTGGGTCAGGATGTCGCCCAGATCTTAAATGGTCAGAACTAAACTTTGTGAATGTCCCTTTCCCTCTGTATTGTCTAACGTCCAAATTTGGGAAGCTGCTTTAAGTGCATAAAGTTATGTGGGTTCAACCCAGACCCACAATCCATGGAAAAGGGTACGATGAGTCCTTTACAAATGAGCTGGGAGTGTGGGATAGCAAAATTGAGAGAAGGAGAAGCCATCAGCCTCCGTTTAAGATCCAGATTAAAACTGATGTAACTGGACAAATGTAGTGTCTGTGTGTTTGGTCTCACACTCTGACTACTACATCATTTCATTAAGAACAAATCAAATTGGTGTGTTGCCAAGTTGTTAGCTTATTGGTTATGGGATTATTTTGTTTTAAACTATTGTCAGAATCGCTATTGAAATTGCAGATTAAAGAGAGAAGGAAAAAGGATTTATTTCTTAGTCTGTCATTTGGGATGTGACTGAATAGTTGCATATTGGTTTGTTAGCTGTGCAGTGTGAGAGGAAACCTATTGAAGTGTCAAGAGAAAAATCTTCAAACTGCGCCGCTTCTACGGAAAAGATCTACATTCGGAAAGATCTTCGCAGTCCGTTAGCTGCAACTCCAACTTTTGTAACAGACAATGAAACAGCAAGGTACGTGAATTCTGCTCAGAAGCAGCTGCCTCTGTTTGCTGAAACAAGAAAAATTAATTCAAGTATTAATCAGAGCTAAAATGTGGATTGTTTTGTGTCAGGTCAACAGGTCTACTGGAATCGGGAATGTTTGTTAACATCCATCAGTCTGCCATGAAAAGTGAGCCTACTGTGCTGATGACTCCGGATAAGGTACGTGATGATGCATTAAGTGGAGTTGGTTGCTGTAGCCGTGGATGTAGGGAGGGAAGGGTCTTCTGTTTTGTTAAACACGTTTTTAAAACACTCCTTGCCGACATTAGCCAGTGTTGCAAAGGCCTTCTCTTCACAAGAATGCTTTTAGCCTTGCATAGTAAAAATGCTAAAGGCTGTACAAAGTAAATGTCTTCCTCTATGTTTTCAGAGAGCTTTAAGGGCTACTACATTATTTTTTTTTGTATTGGGCAGTCCTGAGATTTGGATATTTCTTTTTCAAACATAGTGTGATGTTTGCAAAACCTTATACGGCATTATCACAGTGCATTTCATAAATAGTTACGGTGTTTTTCCCATGAATCACTATTTTTTTTTGCAAAGCTAATAAGACCTATCTCAGCAACAATCTAATTTCTGAGCTGGTTTTCCTTTGTTTCCATTTTGTTACACTTGCTGATCCACTAAAGCCATGTGATAACTTCCCTACACATGCACAGCAGGAAGCTTTTGTATTTTTCTAGCCGATACTAAATTACCTCATACTGTTTCCATGCATTTTGCCTCGCTTGTTCTGTCTGCAGAGGGCCCCATCAAAACTTGTTTATTCTTTTTCACTTTTCTCTGAACTGCTGGTCACTACTGAGTGGCCTTGTTCCCTAGCAGTTAAATGAAGACATAAAAACCAAAAAGGCTGCAGTTGCATTCTTTTTCTGCTTGGTTTTAAAGGTGACTTTTCATCCATTCCTTCTTTTCAAACATCCTCCTACCCTATTACTGCTGACTCATTTACACGAGGAAGGGAGGAAGGTGCTAAAAATATAATGTAGTGCAGTCTTACAGTCCTGGTGACTGACTAGTGAGTGGAAGTGATAAATTCTCTTTCTGCACTTGCATCTGTAGCACTTTCTGAATAGATAGCTATTACTTGTAAAAGTAAATGTCTAAATATTTCATACTTTAGAAGCAGTGCAGTGTCTAATTGCTGCGTTATGATTACCCATTTACTGAAAACAGTAATCTTACAGATCTATTCACACAGTCAATTCTTCATTTATGTAAAAGTTAGATTCTTCTACTGCAAGTTAACTGCTGCCAATAAGAGAATTAAAACCTCTACTTTTCCCTTAGGTTGAAGCATGCCAGGGAGATTTAAGTACACTGGCAAACGTGGTGACTTCATTAGCAAATCTCAGTAAATGCAAAGACATGTCACAAAGCAGTACAGAGCTATCTATGATTGAGACTTTAAGTAATGGAGATGCATCGTTACCTGAACTCCAGCAAGAAGAACAAGCCAGTAGTGACGTTACAAGGTAAGACACGTTACACTTCAAAATACAGGGAATTCAGCTGCATTAAAATTAACAGTCTGAGCTCATGTAGAAGGTGAATCTTTTGAGATTCTTCCAGGTGAAATCATAAGGAAATTCCATTTGTGAATAAATACTTTCATTTGTTTGTACTTGAAATAAATTTCAATGTAAATCTCGCAGCTGATTTTCTTAGACTTTTGGTTGTCCTTAACATATCTTCGATCTTGTCTTATATAGTCTTAGTACTTTGTATCATCCAAGAAAACTTAGAGATCTCACCTGTGTAAGTAGTTTAATGCCTGTAACTTCATTGTCTTAAAAGGTTGTAAAGCATTTTCTTTCCGCACAGAAGAACTCACAGAATTCTCACTGTCAATACAAATACATTCATTGAATATCATAGAATCATAGACTAATTTGAGTTGGAAGGGACCTTTAAAGGTCTTCTAGTCCCACCCCCTGTCATGGGAATGGGGCATCTACCACCTGTCTCGGCAACCTATTCCAGTGTTTCCCTGCCCTCATTGTAAAAAATTTCTTTAGATCTAGTCTGAATCTACAATCTTTTAGTTTAAAGCCATTACCTCTTTTCCTGCTGCAACAACCCCTGCTAAAATGTTTGTCCTCATCTTTCTTACAGGCCCCCTTCAGGTACTGGAAGGCTGTATAAGGTCTCCCTGCCCCTTCTTTTCTCCAGGCCGAACAAGCCCAACTCTCTCAGCCTGTCTTCATAGCAGGCTGTGAGAGTTGGGGACCCATTCCTGGACCCATTGCAACAGGTCTGTGTCCTTCTCAGCAGGGCTGTCCTCAGTCCTGTCATCCCCCATCCTGCAGTTGTGCTTGGGATTGCCCCAACTCAGGTGCAGGACATTGCACTGGGCCTTGATGAACTCCATGGGGTTGGCAGTGGCCCACCTCTCCAGCTTGTCCAGGTCCCTCTGGAAGGCATCCCTTCCCTCCAGTGCGTTGACTGCACCACACAGCTTGGTGTCGTTGGCAAATTTGCTGAGGGTGCGCTTGATCCCACTGTCCATGTCGCCTATGAATACATTAAATAGTACTGGTCCCAGCACAGACCCCTGAGGAACATCACTTGTCACTGATCTTCATCTGGACATTGAGCCATTGACCACTGCCCCCTGGATGTGACCATCCAGCCAATTCCTCATTCCCCAAACATAGAATCACAGAATGGTTTGGGTTGGAAGGGACCTTAAAGACCATCCAGTTCCAACCCCCTGCCATGGGCAGGGACACCCTCCACTAGACCAGGTTGCTCCAAGCCTCATCCAGCCTGGCCTTGAACACTTCCAGGGATGGGGCACCCACAGCTTCTCTGGGCAACCTGTCCCAGTGCTTCACTGGAACAGTGCTGTTCCAGTTCACCCATCAAATCCTACCTCTCCAACTGAGAGAGGAGGATGTTACAGGAGACTGTGTCACAGGCCTTACAGAAGTCCAGATAGATGACATGCGTGGCTCTTCCCTGGTCCACTGAGGTAGTCACTCCATCATAGACAGCCCCTAGGTTGGTCAGGCAGGACTTGTCCGTGGTGAAGCTGTGCCAGTTGTCTGGAATCACCTCCCTGTGCTTTGACTATCTTAGACTTGTGTCTTGCACTGGTTAACTGAGCCACTTTCGCGAGCGTGTGTGTAAGATATTCTGTGTAGTACGTACATACTCAGTCATTCTGTCGGTCACAATCGTATTCTTCCTTGGTTGTCATCTCATGCAAACTTCTGACGGCTGCCCCAGCAATGTTCCTTTACACACCATCTACACTGTTCTGTTTTGAAAAGACTTCTTACGTGAAGTAAATCCACTGAGGAGACAAAGACTGATACATAGTGAAGTAGTTAGTACAAACTGAAATACATGATCTCCCCCTGTAGTCTCTACTGCTGTGTGTAATTGCAAGCAGAATGCATTTGTTCTGCTCCTTTCTTCATATGCCTCTTAGAAGGTCCACGTGACTTTATATAGGTGCTGGTTTGGGGCTTCGCTGTGTCCTCCCAGGGAAAGAACATAAGAACATGCTGTGTAAATAGCATTGTACGTGCTGAAGAACTTAATTCGATACTACGGCTGTTCCAAAAGATGTAGTAATAAGGTTCCACGATAGTATTTTGTTTCTTTATTTCCTGGCACTTCCAGCTGTTTGCTTTTGCCAGCTTTAGTGTTCCTGTTCAGTTTTAACACTCTGGCTGTGGCAAGGCACCAAGTTCTCTCGGGCAGAGAGCTTGGGAGAGCTCTGACTCAGCTCAGCGCGTACCCTTGTCTAGTAGGTCACCTAATACATTGCCAGGCGGGAGGTTCAGTTTAAATATTCCTGTGAACGGGAAGTTCTTACCCAAGCAGAAGCTAAAGTTTTTATCTAACTCTTTGGTTTTCTTGCCAGGCCCTATGCCAGCTTGATCGAGCAGACACAGATGTTACTGAAGAACAGGAGTTTAAGGGATTTCAGGAAGCAAGTTTTATCCATCTGTGTTTTTCATGTATTTTATGTTCCACTGCTTGCAACTACGGTAGTTAAACTTTCACTTTTGCTGGTAGTGTACAACTTTGCTGCTAGCATTCCACTGCTTTTATATTGTACTGTTACATGCCTTGTCCTCTGACAGCTTCGTTATCTCCGTTCATTTCTCAGTTTATCAGCAGTCCTATATATCGGTTAGTGAGTGGGCCCGACGAAAAGAGAACCAAAGTGGGTTTAGCAAAGGACATCAGTACTGTGTATTTTAATGTTGATTTTACCTTTTTTCTCACTTTGCAGGCTAGGTTTTCATAGCTTCTGGGCAAGCTTTGTTCTAGATTCTCTTCTCCTTGGTGTTTTACCTTGCAGTCATCGTTCATGGTGGGGCTTCACGTACGAAAAGGGCCACAGTGCTGAGCCGTGGGGAAGCGACGCCTCTGTTGACTTCTGCTGGCTTACTGCTGCTGGTTTATGGGATGGGAGGGAGAAGATTTCAGGAGTAAATTGGAAACAAAGTGTCATGGGCAGACATGGTTAACCAGTGTGCCTGTCCACCCTGCTTAAAAAGGACTCTTCAGCCTATACTAGAATAAATGCAGGGTCATGGCAGATGCATATGACATTGTTCCTCTCAGATTTCTGTCCCTGCTACATGAAAAGCCCTGCAGAGATCCTGTTTTCCCTAAGAAGCAACTGCCACTGAGCTGCTGGGTTTGCCTGTTCAGCCTGGAAAGAGCCACACAGGACCTGAAATTCAGATCTCATAGCCAGGGATCTAATAATAAAACATCTAGAGCTTTATGGGTATGAATGCATTCCCTTTATGCCTACTTTCCATATACCTGAGGCGGAAAACATCCCAGGTATATCTGTGTAGTCCACTTGTGCATGCCCCAGCCATTCTTGGGTGTGCATCAAGGTGTGCAGGCTAGTGTAGGACGAAAAACTAGCCCTCTACCATATCAGGCCTGAGGCAGTGTCAGCAGCTCTTTTATTGTGATGTTTCATTTGGTTGTAAATGGTTATGTCAAGCACAGTAAACATTTAGATTGTTGTAGCATGTTAATGAATTTAGATAGCCAGGGAGTGTGGGGGGAAGAGGAGGTGGCAAAATTCTACTCCAGACTTTGGCATTAAATTGGATTTTTTGATTCTGTGCTAATAAACATGTCTATAAATTGAGAACCAGTTCTACATACAAACTGTTAATTGGCTTTTGTAAAGTTTTCAGACCTCTGTACCTACGCTTTTCATGCAACGCTGTATATAAATGATAGTGCTGTCAGGATGTGTCATCTGCCTGTAGGCAGTGATCAAATCTGGTTTTATTGATTGAAGGTTTGGTTCTCAGGTGTATTCATGCACAGAAAAACAACAGATCTGTTAGCAAGCTGCAAAATAATGAATTATATATCTGTGCTCTTCCTGGCATCTCTCCAGGAATGTTTGGCATGTGACTGGGTTCTCACAGGAGCCACTGCCCCACATCAAAGGGTACTAAGGATGGCATTGAAAGCATGAGGGTGCTTTCGCTTGCGTATTTTGAAACAGTCTCTTCAAATTAAGTTGAATAACCTAAACGTAACTCCTTACTTAAAAACGCCAAGCTTGTTCCGGGTGCGCTTGCTAGCAGCGAAAGCCTGTAAAATGTACAGGTGTGCTGAGTTGCTTTAACAGCAGTCTGTGGTCGTGTGTGCGCAGCGCTCACGCCAGCACTCTCAGTAAACGCGCTGAAGAGATCTTGCAAAGCAAACTGTGATTCAGCAGCACAATCAACATGTCAAAACTGTGAACTTGTTGGCAACTAGTGTGAACAGAATCTGCTGCTAATTTCTGTTGCAGAGCCACTCTAAGTTGGAGTTTTCAAGGATTTTGTTTGGTGAAGCGTGCCACTGACTTCTGTTTTCCAAACCTGGTTCATGGAAACAGACATCTGCATACAGGTTTCAGACACGTGCAGCTTCCTCCTACATTGAAACGGTCCCTAAATGGTTTCATTTTTGTTTGGTTTGTTGTGATCTTACAGGGCGTTTGATACTCTAGCAAAAGCATTCAATCCAGGAGAGAGTGCAGCGTGCCAGAACTCCGAAAGCATCGAAGCCGGTGTGCAGCTGATTGGGGGAGAAACAAGCCTGAATATCATTGAAATCGAGGGGCCACTACTCAGTGACGCACACGTAGCATTCAGGGTACTTCACTCTTTTTTACTGTTGACTCTTTATAAGCATTTTAACATAGTAACATAAAATAACAATCTGATTATATCCTACTTTGAATTTCTTTGAAGAGTAACTATTTCTTCAGGTACTGGCATTCCGTTGTGATGAATGCACCACTTCTGCTCACTGGTTACCTGTTAGTGTGGAAAAATGTACAGCTCTCTGCAGTGGTTTGGCTGCACTGTTTATTTTACAGCTTCTTACCTTAAAAATACTAGGCAGTCCATGCAGAAGGATATACAGAGTCGAGAGTTGCACGAAGCGGAGAGTCAGCATCCACATTCTCACTCGTTACCAGGTGGATCTGATGCAATCTGCAACTGAATTTTGAGACTGCTCAGTGTATTTGTCAGTTCTCCTTTGTGTATATACCCTAGTTGGTATGGTATTCATTGATTTTAGGAAAATACAGTTTCCTTTTCTGTGACCCACGTATTTTCTGGCCTTATTTCTCATTTTACAATCCTGCAGAAATTCTTCTATCCTTTTTTTTCATATTCTTATTACTCATGGGCAAATAAAAAAGCTTGCTTATCAGAAGTCTCCTGTACCGGGCATTTTATTAAACTTTGCCTTTCTGTACTGGTTTTGGCTGGGATAGAGTTAATTTGCTTCCCAGTAGCTAGTGTGGGGCGGTGTTTTGGATCTGTGCTGCAAACAGTGTTGATAACACAGGGCTGTTTCAGTCACTGCTGAGCAGGGCTTACACAGAGTGAAGTCCTTTTCTGCCTCTCACCCCATCAGCGAGTGGGCTGGGGGTGCACAAGAATTGGGAGGGGGCACAGCTGGGACAGCTGACCCCAGCTGACCAAAGGGATATTCCACACCGCGTGATGTCATGCTCAGTGTATAAAACAAGACGGGAGGTTTGTGGACAGGCTGCTGCTCAGGGACTGGATGGGCATCGGTCAGTTGGTGGTGAGCAGTTGTTTTCATTTCCATCACTTGTCTTGCTTGGACTTTAGTTCTCTTTATTATTTTTAATTTTAAAATATTTGTTATTATTTTCTTTTTCATTACTATTATCATTATTATGTTTTATTTAAATTATTAAATTTTTCTAATCTCAACCCAAAGTTTTCTCGCTTTGACCCTTCTGATTCTCTCCCCCACATCCCGTTGGGTTGGAGACTGAGTGGGCGTCTGTGTGGTGCTTAGCTGCTGGCTGGGGTTAAACCGTGACACCCTCTCAGCAGCACGTTTTGATCACTCAAACATCTCCCTGATGCAAATGTCAGGGGTTTTTTAAAATTACATTAGCCAAGCCCTTATATTAAGAAATATTAATTTCTGAAGATAGAGCTGCAGCACTATATCTATAGCAGTTTGGGGTCAAATCCCATTTCCTTCACATGTGCGGGTAACGCCACTGATTTTACTCCTGTACATGGAGAAGGGCAGAGCTGGTTCTTTCTGATGTATATTGATATTTTTAGGGCTTGGAAGCAGCTGTATATTAGGTATTTTACACATCAAAAGATTTTTTTAAATGCATTGATTTGTAAAATGTTAATTAGAAGTACAGAAAAATGTGTTCGGTGAAACAGTATTCACTAGCCACCCTCCGCAGGAATTGTGGTAACTCCTCCAACTTTTCAGGCTACTTATTCCACTCCTCTGTGAGAAGCTTTAGAAAGTAAGGATGCCTCCATGTTTCTGTTTTTAATGTAGTTATCTGTATATAAATGTAAGCAACTTCATTCTGATTACAATGATTCTTTTTAAACTTTTATTCTTTGAGTGCCTGAAAAGTCGAGTTATATTTGGGATTTTCCATCTCCAGGTGTCCCAGACATGAATATTTATCCAAGATAAAGATTCAAAATATTTGCCTTTTTTGTTGCTTTGTAGTTATTACAGGGTATGACAGAGTGCCTAGTAATGAAAAAGGCAGTCATTCAATTTTATTTCAGGACTCTCTCATGTTCATTTAAAAAAGAATTTTACTTTTTCACTTAAAAGAATCTCTTAAGACTGATTTTTTTTTCTTACCATGTTTTTTTGTGAAGAAAGTAAAATAACTGACTCGCACCTTTTCCTTTGTTGCCAGCTCACCATGCCTTCTCCTATGCCTGATTATCTTAATGTCCACTACATCTGCGAGTCTGCCTCCAGGTTGCTTTTCTTGTCCATGCACTGGGCACGTTCCATTCCGTCTTTCCAGGCTTTAGGGTAAGTGTTCAGTTACTCTATTCCCTCGTGTTGTGGATATGCCCTTTTTAATTTATTTTCACTGTCTTCTTCAGGCATATTTCAAAATATAAATCTACTTATTAAAACTGTTTTATAGGTCTTCATCACGAAGGTAAATTTTCTGAATCAAAGCTACTCTCAGTTTCAGTCCAATTCCAGGTACTTTGGGTGGGTTTTGAAGGACAAGGGAGTAGATTTATAACAATCAAATGCCTTTACACTGCTGCTACTCTAATAAAATCTTAGTCCATGGGACTTCCTATCATTGTTGAATAGCTACATACCAAACAAAGATACTTATCAGGCGGTCATCAAAAAGAAGCTGCTCTCTGGATCCCCAAATATTGTTACTTTATAGGTGAATTAGTGGTAATAATTTTGCCTTTGATAAACCTGTGAGAAGAAAATAGTTAGCTAGTTTCAGGAAGCGTTCAGGATGAAGTTGTGTGTTTTCAGGGGATTTTCCAAATCACAAATGATTGCTGTAACCAGAAAGTAATTCTTGTTACACAAACTGTAGAAGGAATAATACCCTGCTTTTCCAGCATAACTCAGTGTAGCACTTAAAATTCTTAAGGTAAATGTAGTAGTACATGGCCAGTCCTCATGAGAAAACATCTCAAAACAGGCTGGGGGAAAGTGGTTTATGTTATTTTCAGAAGTAATTTTATGAAGACACATCAAACAAATAAAGATACCGTATCAGCTCTGACACAAGTGGAGTATAAATCATGTTTGGCTGTTCTCACCTACAGTATCAAAATAGCGTATGACTCTGGCAGCAAACAGAATCCCTTTTTGAAGTGAGTGATTGTCCCCTTTTCCGGGAAGGCTGTCAGAAGCAGGATGGTCTGTGATGACCATTCCTGTTTACTCAGATGTTTAAGCCAAACGATTCTGTACTGTTTAAGGAAGGATACTGTCTTGTGTGTAATTGAAGCCTGTGGTTTGGAGAAGGAAAAAGTAAAATTCTATCAAGTTGCACAATAGCGAGGGTAAAAAATCAGATAAATACGATGTTCTAATTCAGTGGAAATTGCTGCCCTGCCGAATTTATAAATATGTCGCAAATTAACATAGTCCACTGTATCATTATGTAATTTAGAAAGGTTCTTGTAACACAGACACTGCAATTCAGTGTCATAACACCAAATGGGGATTGCTTTTTAAAAATAAAACGTTGTACAGAAGACCTGTCTCTGAAAAGATTATAGAAAACCTGCATATTTTTAGAATATGTTACTTCCCAATATATTGTTCTGTTTGAATAACAAAATGTAGTAGGCTGTCTGAACAGTGTTAACATTGACCTGTGTTAGCAGGACAGTCCCAGTCAAGATCGCGGGCAGGCGTATATTGAAACACCCTTTAGCATGGACACACAGGTTTCCTTTTGAAGAGCTGAAAATACTTTTGTCCAAGTGGAGATTTACTCAGAATTAATGCAACTTTTTTAGGTTGAGCACATTATGTATAATTTTGACTTTTAGAAGGGTGATTCATTTCACCTTTAAAATGAAGAGGAATTCATGGTACTAGTAATTGCGAGGGGCTGACAAGCCGAAACAAACCCATAGTGATGGAAGATAGATAATTGTATCCAGGTGGCTCCCTCCTCAGGCAAAATCTTCCTTAATCTCAGCAAAATCGTTGGCTTTGCCATACTGATGCGGTTAATGATAGCAAGTTAGCGCTCAGTTCATCTTCCTGCACGAGGGTCTTCGTGGGCAAGGGAGATCCCTACTGAAACATTCAGCAAGCTGTCATAGCCTCTTAGTTTTCTGAGGCTGCTAAAGTTTGATCAGCCATAAAGTTGCTGTAGAGGATACCTTTATCCACACACACGCCAGCTGAGTCGCCAGCACAGTCCCTTTGGCGGGAGATGAGTGGCAATGTGATAAGTATCTGTGGAAGCTGCATGTACCGTGTCTACCATAACAAGAACTGGATCACAGTCAAAAGTATGGCCTGAGGGAAACTCTCTGTAATCCAGTGCAGGAGAAGCCTACATTAATCTGTCATTTGGCATATTGGTATTGCAGTAAATCATCAGACATGTTCCTGAAGATTTTAATCAACGTTCTTGCAAAATCCATTCCACTGTGTTTCTGTAGTTGAAATCCTGCCTTTAGTATGCTTTTCATCTTTGATGGGTCATATGCTTCTTATAACTTCCCATTATTTATATTTACTGGCTAAAACTGTGAAACATAGTACCTGAATTTGACTCCTCACTGGTAGGATTTCCATTTTAAGGTACTGAGCTCTTGTTAAGCTCCACGAGTTAGAGATGCTTGGTGATACTGAAAGTTAAGTTGCTAATACGGAAGTGCCTGAACATGGATTGATACATCTAATTTTAGGCCTCAGCGTTTGGAAAAAAAAAAAAGTGACTATACACGAAACTTGATTTAAGGACTAATTCTTCCAGCAAACAAGTCCTCATGACTTCTAGTTACACTTCCAAATCTGTGTTTCAATCCCGACTCCAAACATGAAGAAGATGTAGAAAATAGGAGTCTGGAGGCTCAGGAACTTGATCTCACACGTTCCATTGCACATGTATTTTTAAGTAAGAAATTATACCAACCTGCCAGATTTCGAGTTTAAAAAACCCCTGACCTTTGAGTCTATTCTACATTCACAACACAGGAACAGTGCAAACAGTTTTTGCCCCTACAGGTAGATTTTACCCCAAAATAAGTGTAAATCCTAAAAAACCTAGCATGATGGAATACACCTAGACAGCTGTCATTCACTGTAACTTCAGCCTGCTTTTGTAATAGGGATCTATTTCCTTTTAGATCATTGAAACAAAAATTACTTCTTTACAGACATCACTCTAAACCAGGTATTTTAATCCTAGCATGCAAATAAAAATACTTTTGATTCAGGGCTTCATTTTGGTGCTGGTTGCAAGGGCTGAAATAGATTAATGTTTTTTGAAGTGTTCTTCTAATTTAAAATCTGTGAATACAACTGGCTGGTTTGATGAAATGAAATTACTGTGTTTTTTAATAGACAGGATAACAGCATATCGTTAGTAAAAGCCTGCTGGAACGAACTTTTCACGCTTGGCCTTGCACAGTGTTCACAAGTGATGAACGTGGCAACCATATTAACTGCATTTGTTAATCACCTTCACGGCAGTTTGCAGCAAGGTAAGGTCTATGCCGCGTGCGTTGCCAGACCTGGGGCATTACTTCATGCTTTTTAAGTTTGGAACTGTGCAGAAGTTTTTCATTTATCCTTCAGTTGTTAATGAAAATTTACTGTTGTGGAGTGTAGCCGTAAGTGTTCAAACAAAATAATACTAGGAATTACTGTTCCCCAGACGGCATTTTTTAGCAATTTTGCAGGTCAGCTATGCTAATACTTCCTTCCCCCAAAATTAAAAGAAAAATTACCCATCTTTCTAATATAGGTTATCATTTACTTTCTTTCTTGTGTCTATGCAATGTCTAATAGTGTTTTGCTGTTCTGTTGGTATACGTCAGCTCGAGTGAGGAGGATTTCAGGCAGCATCAACATTAAGAACGCAAGGGTTCACAAGTGACGGTGAATATGATCCCTCTGTATCAAGGGTAGAAAGTAAAGGATCACCCACCCGTCCTTGCTGTTCCTGCCTGTGAAACAAAGCAGCCAAGTGCCAACGTGGGATACACTTCCTTTACATAACTTGGCTTGTTGGCTTCTCTGTACTGGTTTTAGACTACATGCAAGTCGAAGTAATCTTCCTTTCTTACTAATCCTACGTCCTGCATCTTTTGCGTGTTTTTCATTCAAATGAAAGAGATGTCAGTTGGCCTCCTCTTTCATCTACAGTGAAGGAAATGTTCTGCTGCATGGAAAAGGAGTCTTTTAGCTAATCTTTCTGTGCTTGTGAAGGCTCACAAGGTTTTCATCGCTAAAAGCTAACCAGTTAAAAAAGGTATAGTCTTCATCTGTTCATAGTCTTAACACGTTTTTAATCAGGTAGATGGACATACAAAAACCTTAGCATTTTCAGGTTCAACTAGATTGTAGCGTAATTTGCAGTTACGGGGATGAAAATTCACTGCCATTAATACTATGCAAAAACAGATCGGTAAGCTGTAGAAAAACAGCCCATCAGACTAGAAATTTTTCCTTTCCTCTGTTCCTTCTATTATGACGGAATTAAAGAATTATTTCTATGGGGTTTTCATGATTTACAAACATCCGCAAGATCCTCCTACAAATAACAATAGTTTGTAAGTAAAACAGACTGATTAAACCACTGAATGTAATGGATCAGCAAAACATACGAACAGATCTGTGAATTTCTTCTGGAGGGATACAAATGGAATCTGGGAACGTGCTTTGGCCTACATAATTTTTAAGCACATTCACCAAAAAGGGTATTGTGGTAATCAGTAATGGTTTTAGCATTGCTACAAGTACATGTTTTTGCCATTTAATTTGGGAATTCAGTTTGAATGCAAAAATCAGAAATTTACAGCCGATGTCTTCCAGTCGTGTAGTATGCCAGCTGCAGCACCTCCAAGGGAGAGCAGGTTTGTGGGGCCCAGGGACCCTAGTTTGATGGATTATGAAGGGAACAGGATTTTGAGGCTGCTTAGGTATTGCCGACTCAAGGGGAACAGCTCTGCACCAGCCCCATTCCCCTCGATGGAAATGAGAAAAGGTGTATAGTGCACCTTCTTTTTCAGCAGCGGTGTGGGCTCTGACACTCACCTGCCCCATGGCACCTGCCCCATGGCACCTGCCCCTTAGATGCAGAGCACAGATCTGCAGTAGCAGTGTTTTCTTTACATAGATACTTTTAAGTCTTTTGTTTTCTTGATGATTTCAAGCTCAAAAAAAAAATGGTTACAGTCCATAATTGTTGGTGTCAAGGTTAGCATGTGAGTTTATAAATGGCATCGATTTCCCACCGCGTGTATCTCATACAAATCATTATTTTTAAAAATCCAGTGTGACCACATTCTTTGCATGTGTGTTGACTTGGGGGGGTTATATTTTGTGTGTGTTGACTTAGATAAGCTGCCAACAGAGAGAGGAAAACTAATAATGGAGCATATCTTCAAATTGCAAGAGTTCTGTAACAGCATGGTTAAGCTTTGCCTAGATGGATACGAATATGCGTATTTGAAAGCAATCGTCCTCTTCAGCCCTGGTATGTAATTATTCCAGATGTAAAACTTGAATTGATGCTGGGTTCTGCCCATTTCATTACATGCAGTTACTGTCACCTGTAGAATTACTGCCTCACGCGTTGAGGAATCCCGGAAGGTGTGTAGTGAGGACTGGAGGAAGAGGAGGGTTAATCTTTTCATGTAAATCGTTGAATGCTGCTTTGGGGACTTAAGTTTTGCTCTTGCCTCTGCCATAGGTGTAGTTCTCCTTTAGGTATTCCTTACCCCAGAATAGCTCTTTTGTGGCATTCCTATACTTGGAACCGACCCAGGCTGGTCCAGGAAAGAAACAAAATGATGGAAGAATACCTGAAGCCCATTTTTCTAGCACAACGTCTACTAAGATGTGTGACAGAATCTGTTGGCCTGTCTGAAGAAATCAGTCCTGTTAGACACCAGAAAATATTTTTCTAGGACCCTTACACACTTCCAAAGCAACATTTACTGATTTGTCTAGTCTGAAGTTAATTTGTCTCCTTCCACTTAGATCTGACAACACAAAAGGTAGAAGGAGAAATGTCTTGGGAAAAGACTATGTCCAGTCATGTGATGGAGATGAATTTTGTTAAGCTCTCATGCTTTCAGAATCACATTCCTAATGATGTGTAGCTGCTTTAATGGCAGTGTGTTGTCAGTATTCTTGATCCTGTGAGCCATATAGCAATATCTCCATACACCTGGAAGTCATGTTCAGTACCTTGAACAGAAGGGATGTTCTGGCAATGATTCACATTTTCAGGGATGTTACTGTCCTGCTACAGGATGGGGCTGAGCTGCACATGCAGCAGAGTCCTAAGGTAAGAACATCTGTTTTAGTAGGCCCTGCTGATTTGCTGTCTTCCATAGCTGGAGGCTCAAAGATTACTGAAAAATCTGTGCCAAGCCAGTGGTTAGACTGTCACAAGTCAGCCTTGGGCGAAGAGATGAATGTAAAGGGAGTGTCCCGAAGACTTTGCCTCTTTAGAAGTGGCTACGAGCATACTAGCAGTGGTCTTCAAACAACTGTTTTAGGAAGTTGACTTCTAGCAGCGTTTCTAACATTACTCTAAAAGCAGCATCGTGAGGTGATGCATATTGCATGTCACGGACAACTCAAACGTGTTGTGCTTCTTTACAGACTTGTTAACCTCTTGTCCTCGGCAGAGATTTGATATCATGCTTTCAGAATGACTAAATTACTATATAGGACAAACTACTCCTCCGTGAAATGATGTGTTCAGGGGAGTCCAATGTGTCATAGAACTGCTAAATTGCTCTGAAAATTTTTATATCTGCAGAGCTACACCAACAACTCCTGCTTTTTTGGCAAAAGGTCATATATTTGGAGAGAAGGAGTGACTGTTATAAATAATCTTTTATCGGACGTAATTTGGCAGCTCTTTTATGATCCCCTTTCTGAAAAAGAAAATCTACATGATTTGTCATGTTACTGTGAGGGTAAAATATTTACGTTAAGATAGATGGATATTAAAAATTACAGACCATGCGAAGTGTTCAGGAATACCAGATAATCATTTCCAAATGTGACTTGGCGGTTAGGTTAATATCCTTCATTTTAGCAAGATTCAGATTTCAAGCGTTTAAATCACTGCTAAAAACTGTCTTTAGCACGTTTAAAAATTTGGCACCAAACAGTTGGAAAATAATGATTTGCTACGTATCTCCTGCAGTTTTTATGAAACAAATGGTTCACAGCCTTTTATTCCGCTCTTTCCACTTACCTTCATTTTATCCTTCACTTCCCACCCAAATGCTATTTGTGCACACAATATTCCAATAAATGTCAGTGTATTGAAACAATGCTGCTGTTCTGCTGCACGGAGAACAGAGCTGTATCAGCGAGATTGATGCGGCCATTGCCAGCACTGCATTTATTTGAACGCCTCAAAATGTCTGGCTGTGTTTCTGAAAAACTCAGTAAAACGTAAACATAGAGGATAAGAAAGGTAAGGAGATAAAGCAGTGCCCTCCACTAAAACTGTGAAGTTGCTACAGCTACCAAATCATGATTTCAGTACGCTCACAATTAGATCATACGTACGGATTTTAGTGCGTCTTCTGTGGAACGGGCGTAACAATGGCAAGTGGGTTTTGGGGTTTTTTTCAGATCACCCAGGTCTAGAAAATGTGGTACAGATTGAGAAATTTCAAGAAAAGGCCTACATGGAGTTCCAAGACTATGTAACAAAAGCATATCCGGATGATACGTACAGGTCTGTAAACGTACATGCTTACTTGATGGGTTCTTTTTTCAGAGCATCTCTGATACTCATTTGTACAGCATTTCTTGTAATAAATGTGTACATTCTCTTCTTGTCTCCTTAACAGTAAGAAGTTACGTTTAGAGCACTTCAAATATTATGCATGTACTCATACGTATTATGGGTATTATTTATCTACTCATTTGTTTTTCATTTCCAAAATGAAATATTGGAAATAAAAAAAATATACTTGCAGTGTTTTCATTTTGAATTGCACCTACTTGGAATATTTCCCCATTTAGTCTAAGGCCAAACATCATACCGTCCATCTAACTGACAGGCACATTCACATTTTTTGTCCTGTTGAAGTCATGACTGAACATAAACTTAACACTCTGCTGATTTAAATATTTAAGCCTTTCATGAACTAGATAGAGCAAATTTTGGCCAGTGTTTTCCCTTGTTAATGTTTCTCACTTCTCCTACTGATAACATGATCATGAATTAGACCAAAATCTGTGCCCGCAAGTGACACTTTTTACCGAACTTACTTTCCAGACTGTCTAGGCTCCTTCTCCGACTGCCTGCTCTTAGGCTGATGAGTGCTGCCATCACTGAAGAGCTGTTCTTTGCAGGACTCATTGGAAATGTTCAGATTGACAGCATCATCCCATATATTCTGCGAATGGAGACAGCGGACTACAACTCTCAGATAATTGGTCACGTCGTATAAGAGTAGCCGTCAAGGATTCTGTACCATGGCAGTCATGGTGGTGTAAATGCATACCCTGTCTCCAAGAGATGGCAATAAGCCTTCCCACGCACCTTTCCGAAGAAGGCTAATATTCCTCCTTTCCAGTGCATTTGGGAAACGTGGTGGAGTGCATTAAGGAACATAGGATCGCTTCCTATTTTTCACCTGATCTTCAAGGACTTGTAAATTAACTCGATACCTGAAGAAAGTCAAGAATTGTCCATCCTATTTTTGTAGATAGATGAACTTGGAATATTTGTTTATGAAGTCCAGGCTTGTGAAGAAACTGAAGAAGCTTTGACTAAACTAAGGTATCTCAACTTAGTTTGATGTTTTAGACAAATAAATTAACTTTCCTCTCTTGATTTGTGTTTTCGGTGTTTTGCTACTAGTTCTTTGTCACTGATCAGATGGAAAATTGTGTGATCAAATATCCTGAAAAAGCCAGTGTTTCCATGAAAACATGACTTTTACAACCCTACTTAGTTTTTCCTGTTGTTTTGAAGAGATACTTGTTGAATGAAACACTGGACACCATTCAAGTGCAGGGAAAGTAGATGAAGTTCCCATTTTAAAATACTCTGATGGTATGATGGTGCGGTTGATCAAAAGTGAAGCAGCTGAGGGTCAGTACAGACGGTTTTGTGGATGCAAAGGAGTACTGTGTTGTAATATTAAGCCTTGGTAGACATCAGCTCATTTATACTACAAAAAACTACCAGAAAAGTATATGCTACAGGTATTCAAGGACAGCATCCTCTTGTTTTTTCTGGTCTCAGAAGTTAAAGCTTTTTCTCACTACCACCCCTCCTCTTTCATACTCTGTGCACAACAGTAGAGGCATTCTAGATGCCTCTGAACTTGTGTTATGCCTTTGTGGGTTTTATCGTTGTTAGCCTTTGGCTAGGTAGTTCTCTTTTCCAACCGGTCTCGTGTGATTATTTTTTCATTTGAGTTTGTCAAATCCAGTGCCCCTCCCTATGGGAGCATGGTGTCTGCTGCTTTTCCCTTCCGTACTAGAAATGAGCCTAGACGCTTCATAGGTGTTGCCTGAGTCGTACTCCATGGGTATGATGGGCTTAATTAAATGTTTTTCTGTCTTGAGGCATGTGCCTCGCTGACATGTGGTTGCTGCTTGTTTCCTTTTGCGACAGGAAGTTATACATCCCTGACACATTTACTGCCTGTTGCTTAAAATGAGAGAAGTATCCTAGTAAAAGTAGTGGTCTACCTCTGACACTAGCGTTTAGGATTATCTAAATCTTGGATCGCAGCCGAGTTCTGTTTATCATGAACCTTCTCTTTCTCTGGCAACACAGGGGTGAGGAGGAGCCTCACCCAATCAAGAAACACATGGTTGCACCAGAAATTGCTTAGCATAAAGATCAGCTTAGATGGGGGGGCCTTTGCCCGCTCTGCGTTAGCAGCTCCAAGGCCCCCCTAACACTGAGAGACTAGATGAGGTTTGGGTGAGGTCAGTAGTTTTTCTCAGCACCTGAGGGTGATCTCAACGAGCTAGAAAGAATCAAGAGAACTGCCTCTGAATTTCTGTGTTTGTCTCGATTCCACTAACTGAGCTGCTTGGATCTTCCTCCACCCAAGTTCTGTAACCGAGGCTCTGCTACAGGATTGGTCATACCCAATACCACAGACCAAAGCGCTCGCTGCCGAGGACCCTGATGGGATGGAACCACCCCCCTGCTCTGCCTTGGCGCTTAGTGACGTGCTGGAGGACAGCCTTCAGTGTTGGAGCTGGCCATGGCAGCTGAGCTCTTCCCACGTTCCACCTCTTGAAGGGCGCAGGACTCAAGCTCTTGATCGGTGTTCCCTGGAGAGCAGTATGAGGACTACTCTGTGTCTCAGGAAGTACACACCTCATCAGCAGGGCTTACGGAAATATGACAGTTGCTGCCAATATGCTGTGCTTGTTCTCTCCCCAGGGGCTAGAGGCCCATCTTGCCATCTGCAGGACCAAGCTGCAGGTATATCGTTCTTCAGTTCAACTCTCCTAACTCGGCTTTCTAGCCCTGTGCTATCCCTAACCCACTGCTGGCCTTAACAGGCATGAGAGATTTACAGTCCTCTGTGTTAACCTTTTAAGGCAGCTGACAGCACGTTACTCCTAAACATTATGGAGGTGGTTTCTCAGGCATTCCAATACTCTTGGAAGAGCTTTGCTCCAGATTTGTGTAACCCAGATAATAGTAAGATGGAAAGCAAAGCTTGTTTACCTTCTAAATGCAGTACATTCTGCAAATCTTTCTCACTTCCTTGCGGAAATCTTTTACTCCACAGTTTGAGCCTCAGGTATGAATGACATGCATTTATTTGCTTACAGCGGCCCAAAAGATTCAGCTGATACAGCCTCTCGCATGGTACTGTGCAGTTTCAGAAACAGCTGAGAAAATACCGGTGTTTCTACAGACATAAATCTTCAGCGACTGAATCCCTCAGCTCATCCATCTTTATCACAGAACAGCCCAGTTTGAAGGGACCTTGAAAGATCATCCAGTCCAACCTTTCGCAGGAAAGGGAGCGTAGGTGAGATTATCTAGCACCCTGTCCAGTCGCTTCTTGAAAACTTCCAGTGGTGGAGACTTTGCCACATCCCTGGAGAGGTCATTGGCAGTGATTGATCTTGGCGAAAAACTTCCTTATATTGGGATCTCCAGGACTCCAAAGGTTACAGACAGTGGCCTTGTACCAGTGTCAGCCACTTCTTTGAATACCATAGGGTGGATTTCCTCTGGGCCCATGGATTTGTGTGGGTTGAGCCCTTCCGAGGCTGCAGACCAGCCCTTCCTCCATGACACATGCGTTATAGCTACTTGATCCTGTGCTCTGCAGTCCAGCTACGCTGGTAAAGCCAGGCCGAGAAGGTACTGAGACCCTCTGCCTTGTTGTCAGAGCAGTGAGTAGTTTCCCTCCCCTGTTAGGCAGTGGTTCTGTCTTCCCTGTGCTGCTGCTTGCTGCTCACATATCTGCAGGCGCCTTTCTTGTGCTTCTTGACATCTTTGGCCACATCTCTGAATGCCCTAGCAGGGGTCTTTGATGAGTATTTAGCCACCTTTCCATTGCTGAGAGGCTTCTTTTTTGCATGGGGTTTGGTTTGGTTGTTTATTATCAGAGCACTGCTTTGGAGGAGATGGCCTCAGAACCTTATTTCTCTGGATTTCCGTTCTTGCGTTGTCTTCGTGCCCTAGTCTGTTTGCACACAAGTTAGCCTGCTTCAGTAACGTGTGGACTGCTGTTACCACGGACTGCTGCGTCAAGACCACTTTCTTAGGATACGTTAACTCAAAAGCATAAGAACCTTGGTCATGTTTCACAGCAGGTGGTTTAAATTCAGTTTAAAACATAGCCTCGCTGTTCTTTCTGATGCCCATCACCTCTGCTGGGCAGCAGGAGATCCAAATCCTGATGGCTGACTTTTTTCCCTCCCACGCCTTTTACTGTTCTTTTCCTGGCAAATCCCTTGGACTTCATCCGGGATTTCTGCCAGATCACCGAATCAGGAAATTCACCCATCTATGTTTTTCTTTCTAAACCCTGTATTTTCAGGTCTGAGATGTTGCATAGCAAGAGAGTATTGTCTTCACATGTTGCATAGCAAGAGAGTATTGTCATCTTCCTTGCACGGGACAGAGACTTTCAGATTATCTTAATTCCCTTGACCAGCTGAGGATAACCGCCTCCAGACTAGGTAACGGACTGTGTCACCTCTCGAACAGCGTGGTTGAGTCACCGCCAGTAGCCGGGATATACCCTCATAGTTCTCAGACTGCATCTGAGGGGTTGCTCAGTAACATCTCTGTTTCATACCTTTGCAAACTGGACAACCAGTTCAAGAAATCTTCAACCGAAGAACCAAGAGGTCTCTGCCAGCCACCTTTTATTGAGAATACTGGGACACTTGATTACCTGCGATGTAGCCATCCATAGGGATATGCACCTAAAGGGAAGGTGCTTGTCTCAAAGAGATTCTAGCTATGTTGCTGTCCATATATGTGGTAGCCATATCCCCTTCTCCCTTGCTGCGTGGCTGACAGAAGATTATAGCTCTGTGCTTGCTGTCAAGCCAAGGAAAAGGGCGAGAGATGAGTACACACCCACAGTATTGTGAGGGCCAACCCCCCACCGCATTTTATGATCTTGGATACCTCTGATGTTTGGACCTCTGTAGAGCAAATGTGCGTGCACACAACACATCGCAAAGAGCTCTGGCTGCTGGTAAGTAACCCTTTTTCCCCAAAGTTTTCTTACATTTTTTTCGTAATTGTAAATTTTGATGGGAAGTTCAGGATTGATTTGAAGGTGTGCAGCTGGTCTGTAATCTCTCTTGTCTTCGTGATGATCTGGAAGCTGGATCCCATACTGCAGGGTGTTGCTTCAGTGTTACGCACTTTGCCCATCAAGATGTTTCATTAGTCATTTAAAAATCAGTTCATTAATCACTCTTAAACTATAGATTCATGCTTTCTATAGGGAATGAGGCATAAGTAGGTTCTCAGGACTGAGAGCTTTAAAACAGGTGATACAGGGATGAACATGCTTTTTCCTTATTTCTGGATGTTAACCATTGCAGTCATCTGAGAGTAAGGCAACAGCTCGTGGAAAGGCTAAACAGCGAAGTTCTGGGTTTGTTGTTATAAGGTAACTGCTGCTCAGTTACACGGGACATACTAAGGTACCGTCAACACAGGCCCTTAGTGTTTCTAATAGTGTCTGTTTTTTATGGTGACAGGATCTCACATTACCACCCGTGTGAGTTAGTGTCATTTATAGTCTTGGGAATAAATGGTCTTTGCTACTGAGTGAAAGGCTGGCTAATAGCACTGGTTTCTTTCATGCTGTTCAGGAACATTGTTAATCGGCTAACAAAAATGTGAATATTGAAGCTCACTCCACCATGGATGTTAAAATTGCTCATTATTTTTGTGCCCTCTTCCTTTCACCTTTAATTGATTTTTCAACTTTCTGATCTTCAGCAGTTTGACAGTTTTCATACCCGATCGGGATTTAACCAAACCATGGCATTTACTAGCCAAAAAATAAGAAGTCTCTCTGCCAATGAAAGGACAAGTTTAGTTTCAACAGCTTTAAAATTTTCAATGTTAAGAGCAAGAAAAATTATTTTCATATAAACGACATGAAAGGAAAAGCGATTTCATACATTTCAGAATCCTGTCACTTAAAGATGGGAGCAATGTCACACATAACGAGCTTACTCAATCAAACCTTTTTCATGGAAGTATACGTTGTACGTAAACACGTGGGGTCAGGTTGCTCGTTTCATACTGGTGAAGTTCCTGCTGCAAATAACTGCTGTATTTTAAACTTTTTTTCAAAAGTACCTTCATTGCAGCACCCCCTGCAGTTGCAAACGTAGCCGTCCATCCATCAGTCTCTGCGTGTGATCCTGAGTGTCAGTGGGAGTCAGTCTGATCGTTAGTTCAGGCTTTGCGGTTGGCGAGGACATGGGTTTCCGTGTAAGCATTACAGTGTCACTGTAGTTGTCTTGCTGTTGTAAAAAGAAAAAAAATCACTGTAAATGTCTTGAAACATGGCTAGATTGGTAAATTCTATTTTGGCTGTATTTTTAAAAATGCGTTGTAACTTTCTATTGTAGAAAACAATCGCAATAACCTGTAACTTTGTTAGCGTTTTATATGGACTGACTGACAGACCTGAAACTGTATATAATTACAAAGAGTCTGTGGATCTTTCCCACTTTTATTACACAGTGTAGTACTGTCAATTATATTCAGTCTCTGGGATTTGTGATAGCTGCAATATCTCGCTGTCTGCTGATCTTTGTTGCTATTAACCCTTTGTTGCCATACCTAGTACTTTCTGGCTTGTGAATTTGAAAATGTAATAATTTATTGTAACATTTAATTTACCAAGGTTTTGCTTTTTAAAACACTACATAGAAATATATATTGTAACAAACCCTGAGCACAGATCTTCATGTCATATAATGCAATAATGTATGTTTGGAAGTGATTATTTGATTCATTATGGATCAGTTTTAGCTTGGAAGTTAGGGTATGGTTGAACACGGGTTTTTTTCTTTTGAAAGAAATACTTCAGATGTTCAGGTTTAATTATCTCAGTTATAAATATTACTGGATAAAGAATGAGTTTATTCCTGTTTAAAATTGTGAAATTACCACAAGTTTTGGTCTATTCCAGAGTTGATTTCTCAATGATAACTGGAAAAGTGTAATTAATTTTGTCTTTGTCTTCTCTTATAAATGAAGGTGGTGTTTGCACGAATGTGCAGATAACCCAGCACAGTGTCACAAATCAGAAATGAGCTACAATTCTTTCCATGTTTAAATTCTGGAATGTGTCTGTCGTGAAGTAAATTAATTACACACTGACACACTGCACAGGAAAGGTTCGTACGGTGCACTGGCAGAAGAGAAAATGTGGATGATGCAGTGAGTTTACTAATCACAAGGGCTGGAAATAAGCATTTGGAGTCTCTTTCCCATCAAAACTTACTCCAGGCTTTCTCTGGCCTCTGTTTTAAAAACTTGCCTTTCTCAGGACTTAGAATCGTAGTATCACAGACTGGTTTGGGTTGGAAGGGACCTTAAAGACCATCTAGTTCCAACCCCCTGCCATGGGCAGGGACACCCTCCACTAGACCAGGTTGCTCAGAGCCTCATCCAGCCTGGCCTTGAACACTTCCAGGGATGGGGCACCCACAGCTTCTCTGGGCAACCTGCCCCAGTGCCTCACCGCCCTCTCTGGGAAGAATTTCTTCCTGATATCCAATCTAAATCTCCCCACTTTCAGTTTAAACCCATTACCCCTTGTCCTGTCACTACAGACCCTTGTAAAAAGCCCCCCCTCAGCTTCCTTGTAGGCTCCTTCAGGCACTGGAAGGTGCTATAAGGTCTCCCCGGCACCTTCTCTTCTCCAGGCTGAACAAGCCCAACTCTCTCAGCCTGTCCCCATAGCAGAGGGGCTCCATCCCTCGGAGCATCTTTGAGGTCCCCTCTGGATTTGCTCTAACTTCTGCAGAGCCCTGTTCCCCAGTCAGACTGCTAGTCAATTACTCCTTCTCATACCAGTCACTTTCCACAGCCTTTTGGTCACCCCTGAAGAGAAGAGGAAGAGCTCTCTAGAAAAAAGTGCTCTGCTGGTGAATAGCAAAACCTGTGTAGGAACTCTCCCACTTTGTTTCCCTGTGGCATCTCCTTTTTCCCCCTCTACTCAATAAGCAATCTGTCCCCCAGTCTTGCCTTCCCTCCTCATACCTCTGCCAGATAACCCGAAGGAACGTTTGTGCTCCACCACACGAATCCATCTCTCGTGAGCTCCTGTGTTCCTTCGTGTGTGTACCAAGTCCTGCGCCAACACACACCACTGGACACCGCTCAGCCGCCTCCGTCTTCCCTTACCCTCAGAGCTCTAGCGCAAAGCCCGCCCCTCGCTCTGATATGCAGCAGCTAATACAGAATACAATCTCCCCCTACGTGAACCTTTATCGGAAGGAGTCAGGGTTGTGGGCTTTGGCTGGAGCGTAGGACCCCAGTGTGCCCACCGAGTCACTGCGCTGGAGATGAAAGCCAGTCCTTCGGCCAGCTGGAGTATCGCCACCTTCGAGTGTCAGCGCTCACGGTTTTCGTGTCTGTTGATACCAGCTGAACTAATGCATGTCCTGGTTATTTTCGAGTGAGTGGATCTTGCAGGAATGCTGCCTCACCTGTATTTTCCAGTTAACTGTCCTTGGGTTAGGGGAAGGCGGGTGGGGTGCTAATAAGGAGAGAAGAGTATCTGTAGCTTGTGCGAAGTGGTGGGGAAAAGGGGGACAGCACAGAAGTGACGCTCGGGGGATGCTTTTAACTACGCTTCTGCGGGGGAGTCGCCCGCGAGAGCAGAGAGACTAGCTGGAGCCTCTCCGCCATGGGCTCTGCGAATCAGCACAGCGCCTTCGCTCAGCAGAGCTGTCCGCTGGACGTCCGGAGGAGCAAACTGCTGTGCTCGGAGCCTCTGGGCAGCACCAACTTCCTCGGCATGGAGCTTGGGTGGCAGGAGACTGAGGAGCAGCCGACACGGTGGCTTTGGTCCCGCAGATTCCCGGGGCTCAGCAGAGCTGCAGTCTGGGCCGTTCCAAGGAGCTGTGCTGAGGTGTCTAAGCCCCTCTACCGGGACTTCAATTCTGCCTCACCTTAGGGTTTTACCAGGGCGCAAACGGAACAGCGGCGCGCTTCGGCTAGCCGAGGCTGGCTGAGGAACAACGGCAGCGCGAGGTTTTCTGTCACCCTGTAACCAGGGGAATTTTGCCGTTGGGAAGCGGAGGACAAAGGTAGAGCTGCTGCTGGAGACACAACCCCAGCAGCTTCCAGGAAGTGGCGGGTGTTTTCTACAAGTGCCAACTGGTTGATTGTCGTGGAGTTTTTGAGCGGTTTACTGCTGTCACAGAGAGGTACACGTACTTGAACGGGGTTTTTAAATTAGATGTGTGGGGTTTGGTAACGTTACAGTGTCGTTCCAGGCTTTGGATTTACCTTTTAACCTTTTAAAGCAGTTGAACCCCAGCGAGAAAAACTTTCTCACCGTGCTCTTGGGAGAGGAGATGGATGGTAGGACTGGCTGGAAAATCTGTTAGTGAAAGCATCAGAGATCACGTTGTTTAGATTAGAAGGAGAAAAACTATGGCTAGAGACTGGGCTTGAGTATTATGGGACACTGATTTGTGGAGACTTTGTTGTGGACTGGACTTTGCTTCTGGAACTTTGCAGTTTTAGAAGGATGGGGCAGGAAGCGATAACATTTTCAAAATCAGCGTAGGTTGGTCTTGTTAGTCTCTCTTCTGTTGGATTTGTTTCTTAGCTAACGAAGACAAGGAATTCCAGTTAATGTTGCAAACGTATGATCCACAGTTGTGAACCACTGCAGAACAAATTTCTGTGACTTTCCTTACTAAGAATAGAGGGAACGGCAGTGGAATAGACCAGCATAATCAAAATAGTTCTTCTAAGGTGAAACGTAAATAGTGAATTGCTCTGTAGATCGTGCGATTTCTGCACTCTGAGAACATAGCAACTTCGGTTGTACCACTGAATAAAGCTCTGTAAAGAAAAATACGTAGGATTCAGTGAGACCTGTGTGCTTTCACAGTCAAGGGAAGTTGCACGTCATCCTTCGGGTCATTTAGGAAACGGATTTATCTTTGAAAAACACCTTCCTGTTTGTTACGCTCTGAATGTGTTAGAAAAGAAGCGACTACTTCGTGTATTCAGACTAGAGAGGGGGCTTTTTAGGCCTGAAAAAGAGCCCCGTCAGTGATTCTGTGCTACTTACCTGGACCACAAAAGAAAAACAGGGCAACATTGAATGTGTTTAGCAAGCGTTTTTGAGGCAGTGAGGTTCAGCGTGCTAACTTTTGGGGAACAAAAGCAACATCTAACCGAGTCTTAAACTTTAAAAACCGGGAAATAAAAATTTCTTGTGTTTTAGAAGTTCCTTGAGTGAGGACGCAGCAGTTTGATGCTGTCTCCCAAAGACGCCCCAACAACTTCTTAGGAAGGCGCTGTGTTTTCATTTGCACTCCACTGGATTTCACCGTGACGTTTGCACCAAATTCCGGGAGAATTTTGAGCGCAGCGGTGAGGTTCTTTTCTCATGCTCCGTGACCAGATACATTAACAAAAGCAGTGTAAGTAGATGTGATAATGATGTTCCCGTTACTAAGAATGTACTTCCACAAAATCTTCCGTCAGTTAAGGATCAGTCGGTTAAGAAGTTGATCCCTTCTTCCAGCTCTGTCAATGCCCGGTCCTCCACAGTGGTCTCAGGCTAAGAACCACAGTGCCACATGCATGAGTGAAGTGATCCAGATCACTTCAGCCTTTGGGGAAAAGAACCTGTGTTATTTCACTGCCAGCAGGGAAAATGTTCTTGAAGTTACACTCTCAGTCAGTGAAAATGATCCCAGTTACATGAATCAGGAATAGGCTCAGAAACTGGCTCAAGAGTTGAAGCCATCCCATGCTTCAGAAGTTCTCCTAATTTAAGCTGCATTTCTTTCAGATTTTACATTCCATCGAGAGTTTATCCCAAAATAATGGTTTCTGTGTATGAAGTTACAGACAAACGGGTGAATTCTGACTGTAAATATTCCTCCCTGTTTTTCTGCCTGCTAATGTACAATTATCTGAGCCTATTTTAATATATTTAATAAATTTTCTAAATGGCTTTGATTATGAAAATGCAAATAACCTGCCACAAATACACTGAAGCCTGAGACCACAAAACAGATGCTGTAGTTAGAGGATAGAGCAGAGAATTAGCAGGCCCTGCAGTTTTGTGTTTGAACACAAAATCACTTGTATTCAAAGTGAAAAATTTTGAATGGGAAACACAGACCACTAGACTTTACGTTGAAATGGGTATTGTTTTCCACACCGTGCACTTGGCTGACACACTTTTTTCCCAGTCTCATTTTACTTTCAGGTTTAACACCACCTACTTCATTTTTCACTCTGACTCCTACTTTGTTCCCTCCCAAATCCCCAGTTCTGATGGTGTCAGTGCCCAGCAGCTTGGCTTCTCTGTGCTGACTGACAGCTGGACTCCGCGGATGAGCCAGTTGCAGTACTGATGATGTGTCTGCCAGGTGCTTTTCCAAGTCCTGCCTGCTCTGGCAAGGTACCGTGGATTTATGTTCAGCTGGCCTGCACAGCCCTAGCCTAGTGAAGGTCAGGGAAGTAGTTGGGGCACCTTGCCAGACCAGCCTTGCACTGTGAGCAGTAAAGCCCTGCCAGCATCCACAGCCGGAGATCAGAAATAGTTCCTCCTGCTGGGGCAGAACCAGGAGCAGCGGGACAAGACGGAGATGGTGGGGTGGAGAGGTGAACAAGATGGGAGAGAGACATTCCTTAATGGCCTACCAGAGCTGGGCAAAGACAGGGAGAGGCACGACTGTTTTGTTCTTCCCTGACCATCGCCAACAGTCTGCCTGAGGTGCGACATCACCTCCCCTGCCTCCTGATTTTTGATCTAGGCAATCCTGGACTCTGCACTGCCAGTCTTGGGAATGCTCGTCACAGATCTTGGGACCTGGGGGAAATAAGGGATAGACAGACAGTTCTGTTAAAAAAGGGCATTATCCCTATCCTGAAGTTGTCTCTTGCTGGTCTTCACAGATGAGCGGTAGGCAAATGCTTTTTATGGAACTAGACTATGCAGATTGGAAGCCCAGATCTCTGTGTCTTCATCAGGAAACACCCTTCAGCAACCTTACCAAAGGCCAGAGGATCTCACCACTGCATGCTTCTGGGTAGCTGTTGTCACAAAGCAAACCACGCGCTACTGGGAGAACCAGGGGAGCAGCATGGCGTGCCAGTGCAGGGAAATCCTCACCCGCTTGGCTGGGAGGCCAGAGCGGGGTAGCAGGGCCCTCACATCCCGCTCCTGCAGTGAGCTGTTAGCGGGACAAACAGCAGGACAGGTGCATTAGTGAGGGAGGGTTTGAGGGAGTTCTGCACCTACAGCCGGCTGCAGAGGTGGTCAGGGGCGCCTAACTGCAGCTTACAACTGCGTGCAGAGGCCTTAACAAGGACGGCCCAGCCATACTCCTCACTGGAATGGATCGTGGAGGAGGCGACGGCTGAGGCAGGGTCAGGCGTAACGCGCTGGGCGGGCGGGAGGGCAGCACCGGGCTGCCCGGGGGGCAGTCCGTCCCCGTTCTCAGGGGCAGGCCGCGGAGAGGCGCGGTGGGCCTGCTCCCAAACAGACGCGGGCCTCGGTAGCCCCACAGCCCGCGACCAGCCGCGGGCAGCCCCCGAGCAAATGGCGGACGGAGAGACACCGCCCCCACCTCGCCGCTCGCCCTCGGGCGCTGGGCGGTGCTGCCCCGGTTAGGGGGCCGGGCGGGAGGCGGGGCGGCCCGGGCCGGAACGGCGGCGGCGCCGGGAGCGGGCGGTGCCGCCCCAAGATGGCGGAGTACGTGCAGGTGTTGAAGCGGGCGCTGAAGCACCTCGGCGGCCACGGCGGCGTCCGCGGCGCCCTCTGGCAGCTGCTGAGGTAACGAGGCGCCGGGCGCTCCCGGAGCAGGCGGCGGGGGGGGCTCCTCGCTCCCGCCCCGCAGCCCCGCGGGGTCACCTTGGCGGGTGGCGGGGGCTCTGCCCGCACGAAGCGGGGTGGAGGGACGGCGCTGCGCTCCGGGCAGTGCTGGGGCGGTACGGCCCGCCGCCCCGCGTCCCAGCCGGCAGCGGGTGCCCAGGGTAGGGCGCTCCCAGAGCGGTTGCTGTCTTTAGGCACCGAGTAGGCCCCTCGACGCTGAGCTGTCAGTATTCCCAGGCAGGTTTCCCGCTGTCCAGCCTCAGCCCTTACCCTGTTGGCACCGCCGTGGCCCGGCAGCCGCCTCCCGCGCTGCTGCGGGCCGCCATGGCGCTGCCCGCCGGCCCTGTGCCCCGGGCCGCCTCAGGCTGGCGGCGGCGGTCCCGAACCGTCCGGCCGGCGCTCCCCCTCAAACCCTGCGGTGTGAAGCTGGGAATGAACTCCTCTGCCTTCCCGGCTGTCGTTCCTGAATGCTGCAGCCTGCCCCTTTGGGCCGGGTTGGCCCCGCTGACCCGTGCCCAGCCTTGGGTGCCCCTGGCCCCGGTAGCGGTTCAGCCTCGGCTTCCAGTCAGGTCTGCGCGTGGCCTTCCCCGGGCACAGAGCTTCATGCTTGCCCCGCACTGAGCTTGCTCTTATTTTTCCCCCTGCTCCCTTCTCATCTCTGCCTTGGGAGGGGGGTTTTGAATACGGCATGCGTGAAGCTCCTCCCGGGCAGGAGCTGCAGGTGTACAGAGGTACTCTCTTCTTCTGGTACGTGATCCAAAGTTGGCAGCCACGAACCTGTGTTATCTCTGTAGCTGGGCTTGCAGAGGTTAACAGAACAGTTTTACAGGGTACAGTGAGTGCTGTCGGCCTGACCAGCCAGCCAGCCAGGCGGCCTGTTGTCTGACCGATACTGGAAGTCAGGAGTATGGGATACAGAGGACTCACAAAGGTAGAGTGCCCAGCTGTATGTCAAGGGTGCTCGTACACTAGAATAAACAAGCCAAGCTTTCGGAGCCTTCTGGGAGACCTTTTTTCCCCAGTCGTCGTAATGATCTTTTTCTGTTAGTTCCTGTAGTTTAATCTGCTTTGAACAGTTAGACATAACATTTCCCACAGTTGCTGCTCAGACCTCATCAGTATGTTCATACACTGGCTGTAGTACCTGTTCTGTTCACTGAAGAAGCTCAGTTCACCTGGTACATCCTAGAAACAGCTTGTCTCTTTTTTTTGTTCCCCTGCTTAATTGGGAGCTCGCTATTGCCTTGTGATATCCAGGTGTTTTCCTTGTGATATCCAGGTGTTTTCCTTGTGATTGCACACTCAGTGCTTCAGCTCTGAGCAGTCTCCAGGTGCATCACCTTCCTACCACTGAATGTCCCTGTGGTGGTGCCCCTGAAGCCAGTACAGAACTTCCTGTACTGTGGTGAGACCTTCCTCCGTATGGCAGTATTGGAATCTGTCAGATCCCAGCGCTTCTGGGAGCGGGGTTTTGGGCGGGAGCTCTGTAAAGTGTTAAATAAGGCTGCTGACATCAGCGTTCCTTGTGGAACTTCACCAGTAACCTCCAGTCAGCTCTGTATTTCTTTCAGCAGAGTGCGTTGGCTTCGTCCTGTCAGCCGGCGTGTTGTTCCCTTTACAGCTGGTGCACGTTTAAACGATTTTCTCGTCTGTGTTGTGGCGCAGAATCGTGCGCTTTCCTGGTCAGCTTGACCTGTGGAGGTCTCAGCTTTGTATTCCTTCTAGGTGTGGTGGCAGGCAGCGTCTGGCTCCTCTGCGCTGTGGAAACAGCTCAGGTAGACCTTGCACAGCTTTTTAGAGGGAGATTTCAAGCTGTTAAGCAGTGCAAGTTAAGACAATACATGATTTCCCTGGCTAATATGTTACTGTGGTTATTTTCTGTCATTCCCTCCTGCCCCCCGGTGGTTTTCTCCCTTTTGCTTCCCCTCTCAGGCTGCAGCGGTTACACTGGCAGTTCCCAAGAAGAAATGGAGCTGGGGAAATAAAAGCCTGCAAGAGTTTGAGTGTTAGGTTTCACCTGAGTGCCTCTTCCTCAGCACATCCTAGTGAATGTCTTGTCAGGGAGGTTTTGTAAGTCAAAAATCACAGGCTGTTGATGCTTTTCTACCACGCAGGAAAAGGGAGCAGGCAAGACTGGAGGCTGTGCTCCCTTTTTGTCTTTCAGAAGACTGAAGTTAAAAGAGGGTTGTGCTAGGTGGAGAGTCAGACCTGATCCTCGTAGCTGTACTAGCCACAGATGTAGCTGCTGCCTCCCTTTGAAGCCATTGAATCGTCCCTCCCAGCTCAAGGAGGAGACTTGGCATTTGCAGGAAGATCTCCTTAATCAAGGTGTTTCTTTCCTGCAACAATCGATGCGTTTAAGAAGTAATTACTGGTCACTTGGAGAAATGCCTTGCCTGCGTCAGGACGCTCTTTCTCTGCAAGGGTTTTATGCTGGATTTCCCTGCTTTTCTCTAGGTGTTTCCCACTACGGCAGCTGAATGGGTAGAAGTCAAATTATTAGGCCCTGTGTGCCTGGAAACGTTCTCCTTACCCAGCACTCAGTGAAACGGGCTGGAAAATGTCCTCTGAAAGCGCTGTATACTATATATAGTGTTTGATACTAGCATTCGGGGCATGGAGTCAGGACAAGGGCTTGAGAACCCTTACAAGGAAGGGAGGGCAGCACTTGTCACGGCAATTCAAGCTGAAACGGTAGTAACAGGTAGTTGAGAAGGAAGGTAACATCTTCAGCTGAGTGAGTTAACGTGTCTCTGGGACACCCTTCCACAGTATTTAAGACATTGTTAATGTCAAATAGTGTTATATTGCAGAATTACTTTATCATCCACTATAAAGAGCTTTTAAATAAATAATAGCTCCCCAGAGCCTTTTATCCTGTCAGCGGGCCGCACAGTAAAGGCAGGCTGACATTAGTTGTAGGAATTGGTGATTATGTTTTGCGATCCTTAAGCTTGAATAGTTTTTTGAATCACTTTACATCTATGTGTTTAGGAGTTTTTATTACAGATTTTCTTACCAGCCCCTAGGAAACCTCTGTCACAACTTCCCTCCAAGGTGATGCCAATTGAAACTGTTGTTTTGGGAATTCACAGGGTCAATGACTTGAAGACGGGTACGCTGATCGGAACAGACAAATATGGAAACAAATACTACGAAGACAGAAGAAACTTCTTCGGTAGGTCTGCTGATGCGAACGCCTCCCGCCCGACTGCCCGACCTTGTGTAGCTTGTGTCGTTTCTGCTAGTGAAACAGAACTTCTTGTCTGCCCAGCTTGCTCGCACTTGACTTGTCTGAGTCTTAGAAGGGGCTCACAGGAATGCTTTGACATCTTCTGTCTCTCTCCTGCTTCCCTCAGTTCACTTACAAACGCAAACAACCTGGAATAATAAATATGGGATAAATACAAGCCAGGCAGATGCTGTCCATGTAGGTATGCCTGGACAATAATGCGCCTGGGAGCTGAATTTGGTCCTAAAAGCTGATAGCTGAACAGGTGCCTCACAGCTGTGCTTAGGTGATCACTTGAGGGCAAAGGAACACAGGTTGGCTTAAACTTCCTATTACTGGAAGTAATGGGATTTTAAATGACATTGGTAGGGCACTTTACAAGGTAGCACCTAAAGCAATTAAGGTGACACGTAAGGAGTTGGTACACTGGTTAGGCCATGCTCTGCCTAGTGTAGGTTAACTTGCAGGGTACCGGGGGAAAGCTTTTGCTGGTAAACGTTGTTTGGAAGTTCTGTATGGCTGACACTGAGTTTAATCTTAGGTTAGTCATGGTAATGTCCTTCTGGAAAAGACTCCTCCTAATGGGGGAAGGAAATCCCCAAACCTGTTTCTCTGCCTGAAGATTTCCTAAGTTCCTGTTTCCCGTTACTTACACAGTAGCTGATAGTTGCTTCCTCGTGAGAGCATGAGGTTCAGCCATATAAAAACACAGTAATAGTGGAAATACAGAAGACTTAGAAAAACAAAAGCTGTACTGGCTTTGAAATAAGTGCCCATAATGGCAGATAGTTTTAGTCAAAATCCTTTTGTTTTCAGGAATTCTTTGCTTTATATGAAAATGTATTTTTTTGAGCTAATACAATATTTCTGTTTGTTTATTTAAGGTCGACACAGATGGGTCATCTACACTAATGAAATGAATGGCAAAAACACGTTTTGGGAAGTTGACGGAAGCATGGTGCCACCTGAATGGTAAGCCATTTAGCTTAATAATGTGGACAGATGCCAACTGTGTAATTGCCTGCATATTTTCTTGTATTACAAAGCAGAAATTTAAAAGAACAGCCTAACAGCAAACACCCACACAAGTTTACGGTAACAAAGTTTTCTTGGATGCAGCTGTCTTGTATATGACCAGAATATTTCAGACTGGTTACTTTTAATTTTGAACTGTGTTCATAATGTGATAGTGCTCACTGTCCTCACAGTCACACCCGTTTCTTCTTGAAATGAGAAAAGCATTTTGCCAGCCAGATTGAGCAGGTCAAGCCAGTCTTCCAGTTTTCCTTATGTGCTGTGATTCCATCTTAATGTTTTGGCAAAGCTTACACTAGCATTGAGCAGCCAGAGGTGGAAAAACATTCCTTAATCCACAGCCATTAACAGCTTAATTGTTTCACTTGATACACACTGATGCTCTACAAGAGGATGAACAGCAAGAGGCCAGGATGCTCCGTATGTTGACTGCTGCTTCACTACAATTTTTCTTAAGGTTTTAGTTTCTGTTCCTGCATTTCAGTAATAAATCTGTAAAACCTTGAGTTCCAGGAGGTGTCTGGCCACACAGCTGTCAATATTTTTTTTTTTGTCTTCCTAAGTGACTCAGGGCAAACCACACACCAAATAAAGTGGCAGCGTATGCTAGCAGAAACAATCCCTACCCGATTCTTGAGGAACATGACTAGTCCTTCAGCCACAAAACAGGTGATGCGAAGTTCTTGAGAAGGCTGAGCATTGGTGAACGCTGCTTTTTAATATTCCTGTGATAGATGTTCTGTGCTGAGGTTGATTGTCTGAACTCCTAAATCGTGGCTCTCATCAGAACGCTTGAGAAATGCATGGGTAGAGTGTCTAGGTAGTCAATTTTGTTTCAGACTCTCCCAGCCTTACGATTATGTTTAATGCAGTTAATGCTTTTTTCTGTCTTCTCCAGTAAGAGCACTGTTTTTCAGAGGTGACATTACAGTCTCCGAAACTAGCAGGTTCATGTCAGTGCAGGGCAGTTCCTTGTTACCTGCAAAATAAGTGGTGTTTAGTTCTAGTTTTTATCCTCTCGCTGTTAGACTGTGATGGTTTTCAAGATTTTCCTTATTTTGAGGCACTGTATGTAGGATTACACTACAGATTATTCTACTGACTACACTATTTTCTTGGGAATTACAGAGAACGTTAGCAGACATGCAGGAAAAACACTTTCTCCTTTTCACCCCCCGTATAAGGGGTAGTAGTATCATACTACAGGTTGGTTTTCTCCATGTTTCTGGTTAGTGAATATACTGCATCTTAAAGTATAATTCTGTGGTCAGTTATATGCCTTCAGGACTGTGGAATATGAATGATTATTGAAATACAATCAGGTGGACCTCATGCGTGATGAATTGGAAAAATGCATTTGATATCTTGAAACGTTCTGAAAATAACTGGAAAACATAACATGAGAATTAATTTAGCTACCCTTTACCTCCTGTCAGATTCTGGAGAAAAGGAAAAAGCAGCGAGAAAAAATACCTCATGTAATAACATATTGTAGTACCATTTTTAGGAACTACTGAATATTTTCCGTAATTGTGAAATAATGGATGTAATGTCTTTTGACAACGGATGTACTGAACTCACCGTCTGAAGGAACCCAGCAGAGTTGTTTTGACATATGTCTACTATACCGTACGGGGAATTGAGACTGTTGCTTTTCTAAAATGTTGCCAGACCAGAATATGTAGGCTTGTGGTTTATTCTGAGTTAGTTGTGTTATTTAACCTCTTTGTTACTCTGGGTTTTTTCTCATCTTCAAAATCAGGATGTTGGTATCTACTTTGCTGGAGGTGAGTTAAGTAGATATTTCTTTTTAATTCCCTCAGTACTTGCAGTGGGAATGATTAGTAGTGTTCTTCTCGTAATTCTATCCAAGATGTTGGGCACATTTTTTTCCTACATGAAGACGTCTTTTCCACTGTTAGACAGTTAGAGAAGCCAAAATACTTGTTTCGTCTCCTGCTGTTCAGAGCACATTGTTGGCAGGAACTGGACGCTTCCATTTTTGAACACACGGATCGGGTGTGCTCTGTGAACGTGTAAACAACGAAAGTGAAACGTGTTCATACCGATGCCCCTGTTTGATGCTCTCCTAGATGTCTCCATTCCAGAATGGCTCTAGTCACGGGGCTGCGTATTGGGCTCATTTCCACTTTACTGTTAGGTTAGAAGGCCCAGTATCAGCCTTTTGCTCCTCATTCATTTATCCCCCAACCCAAAAGTACCACAGGGAGCAAATCACCTCCAGGAGACCCAGGTGATGGTGGTTTATACAGCTGGCACCTGCTGCTTCACCCACGGGCTCACGTTCACACGCCGGCACATCTTAGGTCCAGACGCGCTCGTTACGAGCGAGACTTCTTTCTGTTTGCTCAGAACTAATCAAAACCAAGCAGGAAGGTGATACACCTAAGTGGCTTTCAGGTTTAATATTTTTATACTTTTGGCTCTGTAGAAAACCTTGTGAACAGGTTCAGGGAAGAAAATGTTAGCTTTGAGATGTAGAGGAACATGTGGCTCCGTGGGAATTCCTGAGCAGCTTGTAAAGTACTAGTTAGGGTACCAAAAGTATTTTCACAGGCAAAGAGTTTGATAGTAAAAACTGGCTGTCTTGAATGGGTGGTACTTGATAATACTGCAGTTTGCTCTCTTCCTAGGGCAGGGGCTACAGGGGTTATGGTTCCCTCCATCCACCCTCCCACCTGCCCCGATAGAAGCGGGTTGGATCACAGGCAAGCTGAAGCCTAGTGAAATGTTCTGGGCAGGTTTGTTAGTAAGGAAGTGTGCCTAAAGCAGCGTGAGCTTTCCCCCACCCTTAAGGCTGCACAGAGAAGCAAAATATTAGGGGTGTAAAATAGAGAGAGATGAATCAAAGAGCTCGGTGCTGCTTTTTTCATGCATGCTATTACCAGCTGCAGGTTATCTGCCCTCCTGAGTTGGGCAACACAGGAAGCTGCGTTGTCTCACAATGAGGGAAAGGAGCTGAGTGGCTGAGTGCAGAGACAGGGCAGGACCCTGTCCTCGTGGTGTGCAGGAGGAGAGCAGCGGGCAATGCTGCAGGACGATCTAGGTGTTACGGTGACGGCAGGTTGAGTAAGTCACATTATCATAGCGCTGAGGAAGAAGTGAGCCATCCTGAGAAGTGGAAAGAATTACTGCCTGCACTCATGCACAGTGACTCCTTTCTGCTTATTACCAGGAAGACTTTTATAGGGTTTGATTCTGGGTACCATCCTCTTAAGAAACCCAAATGCCCACACAGAGCAGTGGAAGAAGCCTATGGAAGAGCAGCAAGAACAGTCAGACCTCTGAAGACAGTTGGGAAGAATTGGGGTTGCTTAAAAAGGAGAGGAAATGACCGTGGATATAATCCTGAAGTATTTAATCTCTTGCGGAAGGGGAAGGCATAGTCCGTCTTCCACAGATAGATGGGTAGTATAAGAAGTAAGTTTAAATTACAGAAGGAGTGATACAGATGGACCTTTACTACCCTTACCACTAAAAAAATTCTGCTTATCTTCACTGGCATAATTTGGTTTGGGACGGTGAGCAAGACACTATTACAGTAACTCCATAACAACTTAAGCAAGTGTCTGCTGCGAGTGATGTGGATGTAGCTGATACTTGCTTGGGCCTAAAGCATATGCAGGGTGTCTAAATCCCTTCCAGACTCCTATTTATTGATTCAACTGGTTGGAGTGACTTCAGAGGGCTGGAGCACCTCTCCTGTGGCAACAGGCTGAGAGAGTTGAGCTTGTTCAGCCTGGAGAAGGCTCCAGGGAGACCCTATAGCACCTTCCAGTACCTGAAGGGGCTACAAGGTAGCTGGAGGGGGACTTTTTACAAGGGTTTAAATTGAAAGCAGGGAGACTTAGATTGGACATCAGGAAGAAGTTCTTCCCAGAGAGGGTGGTGAGGCACTGGCACAGGTTGCCCAGAGAAGCTGTGGATGCCCCATCCCTGGAAGTGTTCAAGGCCAGGCTGGATGAGGCTCTGAGCAACCTGGTCTAGTGGAGGGTGTCCCTGCCCATGGCAGGGGGTTGGACCAGAAGATTTTTAAGGTCCCTTCCAACCCAAACCGTTCTATGATCTTCACACCTAAGGACTGAGCATCTCAATGACCTTAATCTGTTCAGGGTCAGAGGAGAGAATAGCATTTTCCCCCCCAAAAAAAATTCTATAGCAGTCTTGATTTTCAGGTTATGTTCTCATCTCACGCAGAAGTTCCCTGTGTGCCTGCGTATTCCTGCCCTGGGCTCCTAATTGCTCTTCAGTGATCAGGATACTCCTGTAGCTGAAACTTGGAAGAGCACGAGTTTGCATGTGGAGGGTTCTGGGAGGTTCAGCTTGAACCCTCTGAGGGGGGTGCAACTGGGAACCCTATTTTCCACTTTCAGCAGGGTTATGCTCTGGAGTAAGGCTTCCTCTGGCTACAAGTCAAGGCCTGATGTCCTAGATGCTACGTGTGCTTCTCTTACATCACATTCAAAGCCTTTTGTGGCTGTCCACAAGCTGTTCGTTTACCATTTATCTGTTTTAATTTAATTTGTTTGTGTTTTGGCCAAATGCTTCGCAAAAATGAATTAACTGGTTTATGCATACAAACTAGTTAAAAATAATTTGCTCTTTCAGTATGTGAAGTCCTGAGGGGAAAGAAGAACTGTAATTTGAGAACAGCTTTCTCCTTTTGCAGGGATGCTTCATTTTGCCAGCACTGTTCCCTGTGTGTGTAGTGTCTGTCCTGTACTTTGATGTCAGATTTGCACCATAAGGAAACAAACATCTTTGGAAGGAGCTTCAGGAGTGCTAACTTTATGCAACGAAATATTTCAAATTTAACTTCAGTTTAATAATCTACATCCTCTTTGTTAGTTGATCTGACAGCTGAAGGAGGGAGGAATGTAGCATCTCAGATTTAAAGTGCCAGCATAATAAGAAATGTGAAAAAATGTGCTATTCTCCCCCAAAACTGCTGCTTTTCAAGCCTGCCTCCAAGGTAAACAAAACAAAAAGATTGAACAGAAAAGGAAGGGTGTAAAATTTCTGTCCTTTCTGTAGCTTCATCTTCGATGTGTGGGGTTTATAACTGGATTAAATGCTCGTGTGGTGTTTTCAGGTAAATGGGATGCTGTCTCATTACTGTACAATGGTAGCTTGCGTGAGAAATCAAAAGTTATCTCCCACATGTAAACAAAACATGCTTCTTGTCCCTTTCTCCTTCTCTTCCCATTTTTCTCTGCCCTTTGACCAGAACATGTCTTCACTTCTCTGTTGTCTTACTGCAACGTGGTTAACCTGTTGAAAAAAGCGGATGCTAACAAGTTGGCAAGCATCCTGAACTTACGCCGACAGTGCCTGAACCTTGCGGATGCACATATGGTAGTAGCTACGGAGTTTGTGTGGCATCGGTTCCTGTTTGACAGCTTGCACATCATATAATTGGCTCCGGTCCCCTGTAGCTTCAGTTTGAAATCTCCTTGCTTTTAAATATTTGCCTAAGATGTGGGAGAGAATTCTACGGTCTGGAGAGCTTTGGTAGATACTTTGGGGTGGTTTTCATCCCTTTACCCAAGGAGGAGCCCATGGCCTCAGTCTGCTTGGTAGTGACTCTGCTCTGTGCTCCAGGAAGCTGCTTCAGCCTCTTCAGAGCTGCTGCTAGCCTCCTGATTTTCTTTGCTCTGTGTAAGTCATCTGCTTCTTTGTAGGTTTTAAGTAATTAACTGCTTTTGAATCCTGTTTTTCCATGCATGGATTTATAGGCAGAGTTTGTACAGAAATCTGGCCATCTGCAAGACGTCAAATCTCTTTATTCACGCTGTTCAATCTGGTGCCTGAAGAGCTTTTCTTGAGCATCTGGGTGTAGAGTCTATGACACATCAGGGCTTCAAAGGGCTCTTTGAGGGAGGTAGTCAAGGGGAAAGTTTTCCCAAAATAAAGTTTTTCAGATCTTACATATTTTTGTTTAAGTGGAGACTGGGAGCTTTTCTTTGAGAGAACATACTCTCTGCGATGCAAAATGCTTCTGTAAGTCACCTGTTGGGCTTCTAGGGGGAATCTGTTGCGACCAGGCTTAAGCCCTGAAACTCTGAAATATAAGCATACTTAATAGTGCATGCAGTTCTAATTCAGCCTGTGAAATCCCTTTGGATAATTCAGTACCTCTGGCTGTACTCACCTCTCAGAGGCAAGAAGTTGTATTTCTGCTTTCCAGAGGGAAAATGGGCTTTAAGGATTGGTTTTGCCAATCTGTTTAAATTGGAGCCTGGTTTCCTATTGATGTTACAGAACTTCAGAAAATCCTGAAAGCAAACACATTAATTACTCCAAAACACTGTATATTAAAAGACTTCATGGATTTAGTCTTAGAAAAGCCGCAAACCAATAGTTTAAATGACAGAATAAAATTATTCTGTTAAATGAGTAAATAAGTCAATATTGCGATAATTTTCCTGATGTTTCAAGGTGCGAGTGTAGGACATAAGTACACTTGTAACAACAGAGGTGCCAGACATCATGCAAGCTTGAAATCTAGTTGATTTTAATACAGTTCTTGTGCTCCACCTGCTGCAGCCTGCCTTTCAGGGCCTTTGTAACGACATTTTCTGTGTGAGAAGACAATTCTTTGTTTGTCCCTTTGGTGTGCACAACCCTCGGGGGAGCGTGAGGATGGTGAGGCATGGAGACAGATGCATAAATAGGGTTTTGTTTGTAGGATCAAAAGTTGCCTCTATGTAACCTCGGAACAGGTTTCCCAGAGAAACTGTGGATGCCCCATCCCTGGCTGTCTTCAAGGCCAGGATGGATGGATGGATGGATGAGGCTTTGAGCAACCTGGTCTAGTGGAGGGTGTCCCTGCCCATGGCAGGGGGGTTGGAACTGGATGGTCTTTAAGGTCCCTTCCAACCCAAACCAGTCTGTCGTTCTTCTTGTTACAGTAAGTGGTTTTGAAAAGCTGAGGCTCCTCTGGAGTGATAGTACCAGGCATTTTGCTGTGTAATACGTAAATCAGTGCTGGCAGAGTGTACATGGAGAGAGAGAATCATAGCATGGACTCTGCTTTTCCCCTTCCTTCTGTGCCATAAACTGTGTTTAACTGCATTAGCTTTTTCTTCTCACTTTTAAAGTATATTATGGTTCCACCCACTTTGGTGTTCAAGCCAGTTTTCTGGCAGTCCTTACTCCTGCAACATGTGGCTTTTGTTTGGGGTTCTTATTTGGGGTTTTTGTTTGGTTTTCACTTATAGAAAATGAACATGTGGCTGACATGGTTTTTTTAAAGTGAGATTTTGTACCAAGGTTATATCCAAAGTTGTGGGTTTTTCTTTTTCCAAAATAAATGTCTAGAAGCTCTTTGGCTGAAAAGATAATCAACCTTCTGTAGAGCTCTGCAGATTGAGAATATACTTGTCAGTCTACTCTCCCTACTTTTATTGTGGATTTGTTTTGCTGTATTGATGAAGTGTGCCGGATTTGTTCCTAAAGGCTGAAGATGGAATTTTTAGGCTTTCTAATAACGAATGGAATAGAAGACTTTTTATTTTTAGGTCGAGTCTTTGGCAAAAGCTGATTAGCAGAAGCCTCTCGAATTCTACCTCAGTAAAAAAATACATCAGCTTGCAAAAAAAAGTCATAAGTTCCCTTCTGTCTTAACTGTGCATACAGTACGAAGTACATGCAAACTGGCAGATAATTAAAATGTTATTCGGGCTTGAAAGTTGCTTTGGGCACTGAAATAGAAATGGGATGAAATCAATTCAGTTGATCCCTGCTGTAGTGTTTCGGTAAATTGTTGTGGAAAATACTTTGCTTGATCATTAATGTTGTTTGCGCAGTGGAGGATTAACATTTAGTTCCTAGGTAAAAGATAATCGCTCGGTAATTACGCCATTACTGGTTAGTATTAATCATTTTATTGTGCAATCATTTACGTGATTGGTTTAGGTGAACCTGCACCATTAATCCGTATCCCAAGTGGTAGCCTCATGAATGCTTTGGAGATGGTATTGAAACTGTTGTGCAGCATCGTCTTTGGATAATTAAAAACAAACCAATCAGACAAACAACAAATCCAACCTCAAAACAAACAAAAAACCCCAACAAACCCTTCCCACCCCCAAGAAGAAACCCAAAACCCAACCGAAAAAGCCCAGACAACAAAACAAAACCTTGTGGTTCTGCCATTTGTGGTGCCTCCTTGACCTGGCTGGCTGGTTAAGGCCGCACAAACACACAGCAATGAAATAGGCTCTGCCCACGTAACGAGTGTGCAGAGGATCAGGAAATTCACACTCAGGTGTGCTTTCAGCTGCTTGGAAGCAGAACTGCTATTTATCGGGTTTGTTTGTGTAATTATTTTAAATCACTATCCTGTAGTCTCATTCAGAGTCACATTAAAATTAGTTTTCCCCCCTCTAAATAGTGTCTCTTCAGAGAAGAATGCCTGGGTGTCAGGAGGAAGGTGTTAGGGACCATGTAATGTTCCTTAATAACCATTTTTCTTTTTCCTCTTAAGGCATCGCTGGCTTCACTCAATGACCGATGACCCTCCAACTACTCATCCACCCGTTGCTCGTAAATTTATCTGGGAGAACCATAAATTCAATCTGAGTGGCACTCCCGGACAGTACGTACCTTACTCTACCACTCGCAAGAAGATACAAGAGTGGGTCCCACCTACAACAGCTAGCAAATAACAACAAGAAGAAACATGACCTGCCACAGCTTTGGCTTTCAGTGTAAATTGTATTTTCGCTGGGTTTGTTCCAAATAAAAGCCTCCTGTAACAGCTGTAGTTTTGTTTATTGGGTTGGGGTTAAAACAAGCGAGAAAACATTGGGAAGAGGTAGAGGGCAGAATACGTGACAAGCCTTAATCTCATCAAGGTACGGGGCTTTTTGTCATGTTGTCGGTGGCTCTTGTCTTCACATAAGCAGGACTCAGACTTTTTAGGTGACAACTATGCCTGACAGTCACTCCTCACATGTGAACCATTCAACAGAATGCGAATATAAATGTGAAATACAGGATTCTCATCTTCAACATTATCCTGTTGTAGTCTCTGCATGGCAAATAACGTACTGTCCATGTACTATTTTAGGAAGCCAACTCTTTAAATGTTTGTAAGGCAAGTTAGAATGATAAGGCCAATGGAGGATTATAGTTTTTACTCCTAAATTCTTTGTGAGTATGCATGCATTGCTGCATTACAATGTGCTGTGATACATAATATAAAACTTGTAAGGCCACAGTAGTCACACGACATTTTGCTCCCTAAGGGAACTCAGCCCTAAGCAGAGCGCCCCCTTCCACAAAAATCTCTCTCATTGCTTCTGCGTTACTGAAAGTCATCAGTAATGTTGGTCCTCTGCACGGGCTGCAGCCCTTTGGAATAAACCCGTGCCGGCGTGGGTTTTCCGTGGGCTGTGGTTCCTTGTCAGGAAATAGCTGCCCTGGTGTGTGCTCCACCTGGGGCTGCCAGGAATCTCTGCTCTGGTGCCTGGAGCACCTCCTCGCCCTCCTCCTGCTCTCACCTTGGTGTTTGCACTGCTGCTGCATGCTGCTTTTCCCCTCCTCCTCTGCCTGGGCGTTGGTTTTGTCCTTTCGTAAATGCGCTTTCCCAGAAGTGCCGCCATCTTGTCTGAGGGGCTCAGCTGTGCTGCCATCTTGTCTGAGGGGCTCAGGTGCACCCTGGGGGCACGGAGGCCAGCCCTGTGTCCCCACCACAGCCAGCACCTTGGCAATTACAGCAACTTACAAAAACGATTGTTAAAGATAACTAAGAAGTGTTCTGAATATATTACATGCTTACAATTGGCTGTCAAGAAGAAAAAGCCTACTTCACTCCCTAACAGCCATCTCAGCAGCTGCACTGCTGGCTCTGTGCTGGCTTCTTTTACTTCCCATCCCCACCTGACGGGGTTACTTAAGCCCTGGTTGCTTCCGTACTAAATCAATTTCCTTATTAATTCATTATTTAAAGGTGGGTTGTGTAGCTTTAATTGCTTTAAACTAGTTCTAGTCTTTAAATTAGTAGGAAGTAGCACTTACTGAGATCTCCTAACCCATCTAATTAAAAAAGGATAATGTTTAATTTACTTTAAGTCTACAAAAGCACCGAGCACAGCTGAAAAGCAATTTGAGCCATACCGAGACACGGAGTCTTTCAACATTTTCATCTTGATAGATTATTTGACCTTAAGAACAAAGTTTCCCCCAGCACTGTTAAAGAGCTTCATTCCTAACACTCATCTATACTTGCCTACAGGCACAAACCTGGGTAGAGCAATTAACTCTATTAGTTTTAGACTTTACTTGTGAAAGCATTTTCTACCTTATTTCATTCCTCTTCCTTCTTTGTCCTGTGGATCCTTTGGATTGCAGCCTAAACACGTCAGGAGGTACAGTTGGGAACAAGCCTCTATTCAAGGGACAGGCAGGGAGGCAGTAACTCTTCCTACACTCCCTGTGCAGAAGAAACAGGGCTCAGAGCTGGTTTGTGCTTTTGTTGTCAGCTAGAACAGAAATATTAAGGGAACAAACAGCTTTGAACAGCTTTGTGTACAGCAGTACTCCACGGAAAGGCAGGAAAATGGGTTCATCCTCCAGCCCCGCTGGGCTGAAACAAGGCTAGGACTCAGTAGCTCGGTTTGGAAAATGCTGTCAATCCCATTTCTGGAGAGGACAGAAACCCACTCATCCTGCTTTAAGCAGCAAGAACCGCAAATGCTGGATTTTAAATGCAGAATTTCACTGTCTTCCCTTGTGACATTGCTTCTCCATGGTAGATTGCATAAGCCATGTACAGGAAATCAAGCATATGCAGAAAAATCAGCAGCCTCCGCAGGGCTCTCTGTACACGCTTCCACGATTCAGTCTTTTTATCAGCAATCTCATTCACTTGTGGAAGTTCACCTTTGCCGATGACATCTGCCTCAGTACCCAGGCTCAGTTGCTTTCCGGTCTAAATGACATTTCAAATGCCAAGCTGGCCGAGTGTCGCAGCAGATGGTGTCTTCAACCAAGTGCCACTGAAGCAGGGACAGGAATATTCCCCTTGCACTAAATGTGACCTTAAAAAGGGGCAACGTTCTGACATGGGAACCATCCCATTAAGAAAACAACTCTCTCTTCCAGGAGCAGCAGTGTGTTGAAACTCGCTTTTATTTTAAAATTGTGTCTCTACCAGTAGCTTTCTGCATCCCCACGGTCCTGGGCAGCTCTTTGCTGTAGCTGCCTCCGGGCTATTGCTGTGCCAATAGCACACTCGGCTCAGCCCCATGCGCTGGCGTGGAGCCCTGCCCTCAACAGAGCATGGCATCCTCCCTCACTGCTGCCCTGGGCTGCACCGAAACCGGCCATGGGACATTAGGGTGGAGAATGACAGACGAAGGACCTTCAGGAGACCGTCTCCCCATGTGAAGATCCCAGGAACAACAGGTCAATACTGGGGTGTGCAACACAGCTCTGCCACCCCCTCCCGAGCCAGCAAGCATCACATGGTAGGACACGCTGCCCAGTCCCCATGACTGCGGCTGGCCCTTTGCCAGCAGAGAGTTTATCGAGACGCTGATAGTCCAACAGCTCAGGGCAGCACAACACTGTTAAAATAACAGGACTGGGCTCCATCAATAGGGTGCTTTGGCAGCACGCCCTCACTAAACCTCCGGATTTTGACTTTAAGACCCAAAAATTGCCCTGGGTGCACAGGTCTGGAGTGGGTGGAGGTCCTTGAGGGCACGCCGAGGAGGTTCAGGTGCTCATCACCTCACATTTCTACTTCATAAAAGCTCAGGCTTCAGTTTTTGGGATGTTTCCTGCTAAGGTTGGTGCTGGGAAGCAGTCCTGAGTAGGAATTACAGGGATGATTGTTCTGGGTACAGCTGGAAGTCATCAGCCCAGAAAGCTGGGGTATGCATTTTCCACAGCTGTGCTGCATTCAGAGTGAAACCTTTGAGTCACTAGTTCTGGGGGGCTTATTATTCTGCTGGCAACCAGCGGGGGAGAGAGAGGGAACAGATTCTTGCTTTGCTAGGAGTTTGAAACAACTGCAAGTCTAAAGGCTTTCCTTTCCCGTGGTGTTCGCGAGGGGTGTACAAAAGCAGGTACTTTGGGGAGGGAAGTGTCAGTGTTTAAATGGCGCTTCAGGCCTACTCCTGCACATCCCACGGTCAATGCTGTGTTCTGTCAGGGAGAAGCCCGTCTTGGTGGAGGAGATCGCAGCAGCACGTGGCAGTGGGGATGTGCCCAGCAGGGAATTCTTCCCAGAGACCTGCTGAGCCTTGAATGCCAACCTCCTGTTCTGAAGCAGAGCAGGGCCCACGCACCGGAGCTAATGGTGGCTCCTGCCTCCAGCCGAATTTCAGTGCGGAGCCCAGGAAGGGGAGCACTTTGATGTGTGTGCTGGTCCCAAATGCCAGCAAGAACATGACTGTTCTCAGCCTACAGAGGGTCTGGGAGCTCCCACGGACTTGCCTTCGCTGAAGAGCCACCACCAGGTCAGGCCATTTCTTTCACTTACAGTTTCGAGTCACTTGAACCCACATAACGTCACTTCCCAGACCGATTAATTTTGCAGGTCCTGTTAGCTTTATTCACGTGCAACAAACAGGGCAGACTCAAACCAGGATTTTGAGGGGAAAAAAAGTCATGGTTTCAAAATTTATATATGAAACTATCGCCTGTAAGCCTGTGTGCTTTTTGGAGAAGCACTTTAAGACTTACATCTATAGTTTCCTGTATGTGTTTTACTTAGATGTTTTGGTTCATGATTTTTCTCCTATTAAATATCAACAGACCAAAAAAAAATTAGAATCTGAATACAAGTGCTAAGCAATATGTGTGTACAGAAATGTGCGTAGATACACTTTTATTAGGACAAAGAAATACCAAATAGAGCATAAAGACTATCTTTAGTTGGAAACTTGCATTAGAAAGTTTCCAACAAACAATGCTAAACTTTCTTCTTCAAATTATGAAGATATGTAAAACAAGTTAAGAACTGATATTCAAATCAAAGTTTCTTGCTTGTTAATTAAAGTAATTAATCACTTCATTTAGATCAGTTTATCCTGCACTACAAACCTGATAAGGCAGAAAAGACTGATTTTGATGTTGCAACCAAAAATTTTTGTTTGTGTGCTTAAGAGTGAAAAACAAGAGCTACTGCCCAATTTTTAATGGGTATCTAGAGCAGGAGCAATGCTTACAGGGCAGCTTCACAGATTGTTTCTAAAATCTAGAGTGTTTTGGCTTTTCTTCCAGTTAAGAAGGATATGCAGCAAACTAAAGTTGTAGGAGCCTGTCTTTTCCTTTACATTAATTACTCACCAAAACCTACATTAATTGCTTAGTGTAACTTAATTTCTGCAATAACAACAGTGGTTACACAATTTATTTAAATGATCTGTACTACTGTTAGAATCACTTAAGCAAATGGCAGCTCAAGAGACTTCTAGTTTACATTGCATTTCTGTTGCTACAATATTGCATCTATTTCTTTCTCTTTGTCTATGGTGTAATTTCTTTCCCACTCCTCTAATGGACTACTCAATTTTCCCTGTGATATATATTTTAAATACTAGTTTTTAGGGCAAGTGGTTGTAGGACTGTTCTATATCTTTCATAGCCCAAAGGATTTTTAGTTGATGGAATAGCAATCCATCAAAACACTGCCTGAATGTAACAGACGAAGTCTCATGTGGTCAAGCATTCAGACACAGACCTATTAATACTTTGGTTTTTTGAGGGTAACCATCCATAAAAATTCAATGAGGCAACCCCAAATTCAGCAATATCTGCCTGTGTGGCGCTTCCCGTGTGCCTTGCAGCGAAACAATGGCCAGAGGAAGGAAGAAAACCGTAGCACGTTTTAATTTGAGGCAGCTGTGTTACAAAGAGAGGATTTACTTACCCTGCCTGTTTGGAAAGCAAAGCAGCACCATGAACTCCCAAAGAGAAAAGCTAAGTGCAAGGTTTTTAGAGCATGGACCTCAGGTACACCTCACTTGCCCACAACGAAGCAGTTGTTGGCACAAGTGAGATGTTTGTTATTTGTCACATTTCACCTTGAACAGATCCAGTCTCACCTTCATGTCTCTCAGGACCCAGCCTGGGGGTGACTTGGACCACCCTGTGACAGAGACCTCTCTTCCTCTGGCAGGAGAAATCACCTCTGAACCTCAATCTGAGCCTCATCGCTCTGGGTCTAAATCAGGTGCTGACTCCCAGCTGCACATTCGGCCTTCTGGGTATATCAGTGCTTAATTTCTGGATGTCTGTGCCCCAGAGAGCCCGTTAACAATGTGAATCCGTGCAGAAGAGTGAGTCTGAGAATAGAAACGGAAGCCGATGAGGGAGTTGTGCTATCTTTGTTCTGTTCCATGGAGGTGACACCAAGTGTCACCTGGAAATCACGGTGGCTTCAAGTCTCTCCAGCTGGAGTCTAGCCAAGCTGTTGGAATACACATGTCTCCATTCAAGAATCTGCAATTTTCTGTGAATAACTAATAAAATGGTAGGGAAAACCCTGCCACTAAAGTGAGCCTGTTAGATCACAGAGGGGGAGCATATACTTTGAGTGATCACCTCACATTTGTATATTTGTGTTTTATCAACTTCAAATGGTGGAGTTCAAATAATTTCTGATGGTGTTTTTCTTCAAAAAATTATTCCTTACACATCTGTTCATCTTTGGGCTTTTAAAGCTCGATTTGGCCATTAAAAATTAGGCTTTGAAAAGCACCAGCAGCAGAAGCCACTGTGGCCTGGCAGAATCACTTCAAACTGTGCGGTAAATAGCAGCGTGTCTAGTGAGACGTTTGAAAGTGCAGAGCTTGAGAGGGCAAAAATTAATTCAGCACCCAACTATTACTTGCTGTAAGCAATTACTGGAGCTGTGTGAAGAATTAAGTTAAGCATGGCTTATTTTTTTCACTCGCCCAAGTGGGGTTGCAAACCCTGCGTAGGAAGGCAGGTACCCAGCAGAGCAGGGCTGGGTCTCTGGACCTGGCTCCAGGCAGCTGGGTGTGTACACTGGGAAGGGGCTGCTCAGGAGACGTCTGCATCGGCCTCTGGGTGCTCCGCACTGTGGCTGGGTGCTCCGCCGTCCTGCAGCAATCTGTGGTTATTTACATCTGGAAGAAACAAAATTGAGGGGTGGAGGTTAATCGCAAATGTAAGATCCAGCTTCTCCTGGGAACTGGGGGCATCGTATTATCCATTGGACTTGGATTTGTGTGTGCGGTCCCTGCTGTGCTCGCACAAATCCACGGCAACTACACCCCTGCAGCGCACACGTTGTCGGGAGGTGGCTACCTGGCTCTGTTTACCCCTCACCCCCCCAAAATCTGTCTTCCTGGCAAGGTGCCAGCCCCTCACTTGGATCCAAGCAATCGTTAGAGCATCTATCGACCCTGAGCTACTCACAGCCTTCATCCCCAGAGATTAAAAACTTTGCTGAAGCAAACTCCTCTCTGCTGCTCGCTACTTACCACCACAGCTTACCAAAAGATAATGTGTCACGTACCCCACGCTGTTACAGCCACCCTACAGCTACAGGGGGCTGGTGGTGGCCCTATCACGTTCCTGTGCTACGGTGACAGGCCTGCTTCTGGCAGCTGAATAAATGCACAAGCTGGTTCCCAAAAAGCAACACCAAAACACTGAACATCTCCATCGTGGCCAAGCACAGACTGTGTGCTCCAAACCCAGCCTGTGAGTGCAATTACATACCTGCAAAAGGAAAGCAGCAATTAATGTGTGCTATAACACTTACTTGTCAAATTACACTGAGTAAACTGTTTCTTCTGAGGTCCAAGTGGGTGCTTACCTGTACTTGTGGCTCCTGTTAGTCAGGATTGTAGTGCTGTTGTCACTCAGCCATAGGAAAGCACAAGCCATAACTGAATGTCCAGGCCTGGTTGCAGCAGCAAATCTTTTGCCCGTTTGTTAAATACCACACTGGGCAAAGTGAATGCCCTGGTGTCACGGCGTGTAATTCTACAGTATAATTAACTTCATGCTCTGCAATTAACAAAATAGCATCTTGATACAGAAAGACATCAAGGAAACAAACAACTGTTATCACACGCTATACGCTGCCTAGAATCAAGCATTTGAAAGTTGCTGTAGAGTATGCATTATCATTCATACAGGCCTTTCAGAGAAGACATTTCACAGGCACGTAGGCAATATCATTCTTGAGCAGCTTGCCAGTGCTAACAAGGAGCTGTGAGTGAATTTGTAGGATTGTGTTGTCTTCCTTTCTTTTGTTCCCTTTCTGTCCTTCCCCTGTGCCTCAGCTAAAATAACATGAAAATAACAAACTCTCCTAAGAGAGACACTAACCTCCTAAATAGGGTTAATAAACACACATACCTTTATATGTATATATGTCATACGGGGAATACTTGTCCTTATTACTTGAGATGCTTAATTGTCTTTTGGTAGCTTTGGTATTCATTTAGCTTTTTGGGGACCTATTGTCACCTCCAGCATTGCCTGGAACTCCCATTTCTCTTCATTTATTCCCCAAAAGCCATGCCACAGTGGGTCAAGAAAGCCCAAACCTGTAGGGTGCACAAATGTTTTGCCTCTATGTTTTAGTGAAGCCTTTAAAAGCATTGAAAAGCTTTTCACTCGCTGTGCTGCATTGTTCAGTTTTTGCTGGGAAGCCCTGCGCTGTTGAGAGCACTGCGGCAACAGCCGGTGAGACCCAGGAGCAGCCTCTTCCCTGCAGCTTGGCTTCTTTTGCAGTGATGGCTGTAGCAGGCAGTGGGAGGCTGGTAACGCAAACAGATTTTGTAGCTGTAATTGCTAATGAGAGGAAAGCAGGGGGAAACTGCAGATCATAGTTTTGCTTCTCTTGAGCCAGTTGATGGGCTCCTGTTACTGCTCAGAGGCGCATCTTTCCAGCTTCCCTGCAGCTGCCCGCATGCTGTTGGCCACCTTCCTCCTGGTCAAGGCAACTCTCCGGCTGTGCTGCCTTATTCCAGGGGCTGGCACTGCAGGGCTGCCTGCTGCCTTATGTCCCTCTCCCCTCACCCACAGCCAAGGGGGTTTGTGCAACCCCTGGCTTCCTGCATCAGACTGCCCTCTGTTCTCTTCCCAGTAGCTGCCCTTCCCTCCATAATCCTGCAAGGTTGCCCTTCTGGGTGTTAAACTGTGCTCGTCACGGATGGAGCTGAGTGCTTAATCCAACTGCATCAATCCAGTCTCCAGTCTAATTAAAGTTGGTCTCTTGTTCTCTTCCCCCAGACATCCTAACTAACAGGAAGGTTGCATGCTTACTTACCAGTATGAAGGAACTGAGCAAGAGGTGTGAAGTTTCCGTTTTGTCCTACTAGCATGTCATTCTTGGCTGTTTTCCTTTCAAATAGGAGTGGCTTTTGTTAGCCCAGAGCCTGGAAAGATGTCCCCTTGTTCTCCTAATCTGACAGACAGCCATGAATTGAGCAAAATAGACTAAAGAGGTTGGTTTGTTTGTTCATTTTCAGTAGGTGTTTGATCATTTAATCTCTCCTTGCAAAATGACCATCTTTCATTTCTCAGATCTGAGTGAAACACCTCAGGTTTGGCTAAAGCATATCTTCTTACAAAGCATCCTGCCTTGCTCTGCGGAACCTCTCCTTAGTCACGTGTCATAATGAGCCGTTGCCTCTGCCGTTATAAAGCTGGGCCTAATTTCTGATTGAATTTGCCTGGCTCCAGCTTTCAGCCACTGGATCCTGTTGTTGCCTTTCTCTGCAAGCTGAGAGAAGTGATGACTACCCAGTATTTTCTGCCTGGGAAAGCACTTGTACACTGCAATCAAGTCACCTCTCACTTTTCTTGTTGACAAGCTAAACAGATGGAACCCTCCATCTCTCCATGGAAAGCACTTTCCCCTTGTCAATTTTGTGGTTCTCTACCCTCCCTGATTTTTTCATCAGCCTTTTCAGAATGAGGATTACCTAGCGTACCAATTCTGTACACGAAGCGTAGTATCCTGTACACAAAGTGCTTGCTTTATTCCCTCCGTGCCTACAGCAAGGAGTCAGGGACATAGTACACTTCCTTTGTTTGCTGCAGGGTCGCGTAGGGAACTCGCTTTAGGTTGCACTGAAGGCAGTGGGTGAGCAGGTCCCATGGGAAAAGCTTGGGTGTGGCTGGGCACTTTGCAGCAACCCCAGGCTCCTCCAGCACCGAGTCCTGCTCACTGTGTGTGCCAGCCCTACCTTTTACCCTGCTGTTCCCATCTCACCCGTGTCCTGCTGGGTGCTGAGCTCTGCTCTCAGCCACATCCCTCTACTGCAAGAGCTGACAAATTATATGTTATCAAACGCTGAGAGGGCGAACAGGATGGGACATATCCTTGAGACACAGATTCATCCATGGGAACTGCTGAATTAGCCAGCTCTTAAACCACTTAGCCAGTGCTTTTCTGACATGGTATATCACTAACTTTTCATCAAGTTTAACACAGCACAAAATTAAACCCCTTGCAATCCTCTAGATGTGTTACGTCTCCATGTTTAACTGTGCAAACCCGTAATCTGAAATGATGAAATAAGATTTCTTTGGTGAGCCTCAGAAAAATCAGTGATTGACACCCTGTGCCTACCATTAATTCTTGGAGTGCTGTTACCCCCTGATGTCTCTACCAGTAAGTTTTTTCCACACTCCTGGTCACTGTTAGGGTATACTTATCGTGGCCAAGTCACTTTAAAATTTTATATACTAGCACAGCATAAGCATCCTTCCAGTCTCCTGGAATTTCCCCAGTACCTTCAAAATCAAGGTCAGTGAAAAACAAGGGTCCTCAGTGAACTCTTCCACCACTCTCAGGATTCACTGGCCCCTAAACATGCCAGGTTAGTAAAGTTCATCCCACACATACTCCTCAGTTACTCATGAACAAAGAGCAAGTTCTCTCTAATTGGTATGAATGCATAATCCTATTTCTTTCCAGATACGAAATAAGAAATATTCAACTGTTCTGCATTATTAGCACTTTCACTTCCAATTCTGAACCACCTGCTCCCCTGAGATGTTTGACTCTTTGTGTACTTCTGTACTGACCTTAGCCTCTCAGCTGACCTGCAAAGCCTCCTCAGTAGGAACTGCCTGGCTTTTAGAAGCGGTGGTGAGAAAATAAGTGCTTGCGTGCCTTGTTTTTCTGTTCAGGGGAACCCGAGGACTGGGGAATCTGCTCTCACAGAGCTGCAGTAGGGCTGATAACAGCTACAGAAAGAGCAGGCCATGGAGCAGCGTTTGGCACCACCCATCTCTGGTGCCCGTTAAATAATTTCGGCTGACGATTAGCTTGCTCACAAGCTAATACAGGTTTTAAAATGATTGGTGACTCACGCCGCTCTGTCTGATAAGTGCTTTTTATTGGAGTAGGTACAGTCAGGGCAGGGGGATGTTAAGGAAGGGTAGAAACTCTTGCTCTGCTTTTAGGTTCCTACTGTTCCCAGTTTTCTCCGTTTCCACAGACTAAAGAGCTATGCTGGGACCGCATTCCCTGATCATCAGGGATGTATGCCATCACCCCGATCACCAGGAGTTTAACATCATACAGACAAATGAAAAATTAGAATTAAAATGAAACAAATCAAAGCCAGGTTTCTCATTAAATTCTGTGTTCTGTCATATTTCCCATGATATTCAGTTCCATTTAAAAAGAACTTGATTTTCCTCTTGTGTATGTTTTGTGCTAATTTTTTTAATGAATCTACTTCTGACTGACATCAGAGAAACTTCAGGGGATTGCGGGTCTATTTTTACTGTGTGGCAAGGCTGTAGCAAAGCCAGCGTGTAGGAAGCAGCTAATTCTAAAATGACACCTTGTTTATATATTGAGTGAAAAATCACCCCGCAGAAGGCTTTGCTGACTGATAGGGAAGCGTGCGCACGCATTTCACAGACAGGACCGAGGCTGAAACCCCCAGCAAGGCCGCTCCAGGCAGCATTTGCTGCTGTCGCGGGATGAACCATAGCATGGTGTCATCACAAAACTGACAGGGTGGCTTCACACCAGCTGTAGCTGCACTCTTAATTTAGCATTTGGTGGCTCTAAAACATAGTTCTTTATAGTTGCTTGTCAAAGTTCCCCATTGCATTAAAATGCCACGTTCAATACGTCTTACCTGATGTGTTAGACCTTGCTCCTTCTGTGGCACAAGCTTTACTTTGATTCACCCTGTTGCCACGGTTTGACCCCAGCCAGCAACTAAGCACCACACCGCCACTCACTCACTCCTCCTTGGTAAAAGTGAGAAAACTCATGGGTTGAGATACAGGCAGCTTGATAGGTAAAGAAAAAGCTGTGAGCACAAGCAAACCAAAACAAGGAATTCATTCATGACTTCCCATCAACATGCAGGTGGTCAGCATCTCCAAGAAAGCAGGGCTCCCTCATATGTAACTGTTACCTGGGAGGAAAAATGCCATCACTTCCAACGTCTTCCCATTCCTTCTTCTTCCCCAGGTTTATAAGCTGAGCATGATGTCACATGGTGTGGAATATCCCTTTGGTCGGTTGGGGTCAGCTGTCCTGGCTGTGTCCCCTCCTTACTCGCTGGTGGGGTGAGAGGCAGAAAAGTCCTTGACTCGGCAGTAATGAGAATCTCTACATTATCAACACTGTTGCCAGCACAGATCCAAAACATAGCTACTGCGAAGAAAATTAACTCTATCCCAGCCAAAACCAGCACACCTGTCATTCAGAAATTTCTAAAGGAACCCAAATTACACTGTGCCTATTTGTGACTGTGATAACCGCCATACATTAGGATTTTTTATCAACACCGGTGCTTCCTGAATCATTGGCTTCCTAATGTGTGAGTCCCATGAAGAATTTGATGCCACTGTAAAGCTGTTCTTTGCTTTGAAGATGGGACGTCTGGTGGTAACCATTTAACAGAGAACAAGGGTACGGTGCCAAGCAGAAAGTGAAATACACAGGTACCAGGGATATCAAGTTCCCACATGTCCTGTAAATACTGACACCTGGGGAAAGGAGAAAGACTGAATTAACACCTCGCTGGGAGACAGGCTGCTTGCATCAGCTTCACAGTCACTTGCGCTGCCTGGCCCACCCCTGCACCCCAGCCTGCATGCCCCAGCTAGCTGGCGAGCGTGGGGTGTGAACCAGTGGGGCGGCAGGCAGGGAGCACTGACAGCAGAGGGGAAATTAGGGTGTGCGGAGGGAACAGGGTGTGTGATGGGGTCATGCAGGGAGGAAAAAGCCAGACCTATTTCGGTGGGTGCATGAGGTCATGGGGGCTTGTGCTGGTTTCCCTAGTTCCAGCACTTGTGCAACTGTTTGTGTTTATCTAGTTTTAACACCTACTGAAAACAACAAAATGAACCACGAAGCAAAAGGTTGCCTCATCGTTACCAGTTCTCCGTGCTGTCCAAGATCCCACCTATTTTTTCCTAATCAGAAATTAACGGCCTTCTGTGGCCAATGGATTGAATTCCACTACAGCAGGCTCCTGGCCTTTCCTTTCCCTTCTCCTCCCAGCCTGCAAGGGCCAATCAGTTTAGCACATGCTGCCACAATTGATGTACACTTCTTCAAAACAGGAAGTCATAATGTGGCGTGTAGGGTAACTGCTAAAACATGAATAAAGAGAATCCTATGTTAAGACACATTCTGTATTGAACTTGGGGTTCTAGCATTCAATTTGCCATCCAGCAGCCAAAATACGTAACAACCACCTCTGTGATGGGAATTGATTTTCATACGATGGATTTTATGCCGTAGTAAACATTACTGTACTTGGCTAATTCAATGCAGCCATCCGTGGCTTTCCATTTCACTCTGCACAGCCCACATAGCACTCGCAGCATACTGCGCTGAGGTACAACATAGGAAAATGCCAACTAAATGAAAGTCTTATTTTCAGTGTCTCGCTTTTGAGTAAACCAGTGCTTGCATTCTTCGATCTGGTCACAGTTTACATTGCTGAGCTTTAAATGGAGATTATCTTGACGAAAGCCTTTTCAAGTCTGAGCGATTCCAATTTTGTATTGAAATACCAGATGTCATCCTGAGATTTAATATATTCTTTCATTTCTATCAATGGCAGGCAAACTGTTTGATCTGACACCGCAGGCTGAAGTTGCGGGGTTTCTTTCCATAGATGCCTGACAGCTTTATTTGTACTTGGTAATTAAGGGGCCCAATTTGATGTCCAAATGGTTCTGGAAAATGTTATGTTTTCTTTGCCAAATTTTAGCTTTATACCCTTATTACTCCTATTGTTTAAAATAGCCTTTGCTCCGTTCTCTAGGAAGGGAACTGGCCCCACTTATGGGCTTGGGGAGGAAGATGTGTGGAGGAAGATGTTGTGTGGAGGGGATATTCACACTACCTATTTTAAGTAATTTTACCTCATTTGTCATATAAGAAGCCTCCCTATAGGCAAGGCAGAAGCAAACAACTCACCATCAGCTGAGCTAGGCACTGAGAACCTGATGTGTGAACACCCACCAAAAGGTAGGTACACAAGCTGGGCAAAGCAGAGCAGTACTTCTCGGTTCGTTCTGACTTGCCATGTTCCCAAGACCTTGCTGCTACCTAAAGCAGGTCATCATTATGATTTTGAAGTGTACCGTGGTGCTTTACGTGCCCCCAGGCTGTGCCATATTTACAGTTTTGTGTGATGTATGCACCTGCTGGGACCATTGAGGGCTACGCCCTGTGCGGTAATTTGTACCGAGAGAGGATCTGCCCCTCGGCATACCCTTCACGTGGAGAAAACGCTGGTAGTGGATTGGGAAGGAAGACAGCAAAGGAACGTTTCTAAACTGCATTTCTTCTCCAAAGGCGGTGGGAAGCGATGCTAAGAAAGACAGCAAGTCATTTCAGGACAGTCTGGCACTGTATGGTGTAAGTGCAGGAAATCATTTCAACACATAGTAAACTTTAATGGCTTTACGCAAGTGCTTAAGGGACTCAACAATATTATTAAATGCTTTGCTGAACCAGGACTAATATCTGATCATTTAAATAAAATTAAGAATTCCATAAGCTTAGCTAGAATGCAAAACTGAAGTCAAAACCCAGTTTGATATGCAAGACTTACAGCCCAGGCAGCCTTCCAGAGGGCAGGCACTCTCAAATGTCAGTGCAGTTAAGAGATGCAAAATATTTCCTGGATGCACCGGTGCCACATCTGAGTTAGCCAACCCTGGGAAAAGCTGGGCTCATTTTTATAGCAGCTGGGGGGAGAATTACTTTATACAGCAGGTAAAGCCAAACGCAAACGTATTTTTCTATCTTTTAGAAAATCTACAGGCTTTAACTAGAATGGCAGTTACTGGAATTGCTACAAGTGCAGTGCTCTCAGTTCAGCAGTTACATTTAGATAATTTCTTAAGTAGCAGGGTAGCTACCTACCTGCCATCACACCATGAAAGCATTGGAGGAGGGCATAAATTCTGGCTGAGATTGTTTGTTTAGCCACAGGATAATGTATTTTCATTAATTCTGGTCTGTTCTACCTGACTGGAATATGTTGTTCCTTTCCATAGGTTTTTAGTCCTTGAGTTTACCCACGTGCTTCAAAATACATGCTTGTGTGGTTTGCTTGGTCTATATTTGCTTTAATAATAACTACTGGGTACTGGTGCTAGTGTCATTATTGTAATAATTTTGATCTCACGCCTGGATAACGATGTTGAAATAGTGATACTGAAAGAATATATGTTTGCTTCTACTCCCTTTCTTGTCTTTTCTGGGGAAAGATGTCTTTTTAGTATCAACTTTTACATGCCAGTCAAGTTCTTCTACCAAGATCTATCTATCTAGATCTCTCTGTTGTTCAGAATCTATCAAAATAACAATACCATAACCAGTTATTGAGCAATAATCTTCTCATACTTTCTTCTCCTACAAATAGGCTTGAAGTGCAAGTTCTATTTTACATACGATGCTTATTTAACAAAGTAGATCTCTTTCATCTTGCATTAGCTCAAATGAAAATATTCCCATGTAAAATTTTCAACTCCCCTGCCAACTGCCTATGGAGGCAGAAAAGGCAGTTTCAAAACCTTTGCTGGCCTGTAGCACTTGATTCCTGACAACTAGGCAGTTTGCTAACTCATCTAATTCAAATACGCCAAGGGGTGAGTAAGCAATAAACCATCTCGAATCAATCCATCTGGCAGTGGGTAAAAGAGCTATAATGAACAGCATGTTTACAGAGCATATTTCCTACTCAGTCTAGTCATTTGCAGGATTCAGGCCATGGATGTCAGGGGTTGTCTGAGGAGCAGTAGATACAAGGAGATGGCTCCATGTGAAAGGGGAGTTTGAAGATATTTATGATGATGGATGTTTGCTGTTTATGTGCACTTCATTAGCTAAGTCAGTCTGGCTAGCGCTCCTGGGACTTCTCTGCTTTCCCTATTGCTTGCTGATAGCCATTTGCTCTGAGTTCATAGGTAAGCGAACACAAACATATGTTTTTGGGTAGATTATTTGCTTTATGATGACCAAAGAATGCATGAGGCATCTGTTATGGAGCTGTTAGAAGTTGCCTTGTCCTTCGGTACAGAAGCTGGGAAGAACATATCGTAGTATTTCCCCCTTCTGCAGACAGAGGAAAGAGACAATCTATTAAGTTTCTGTTTAAAACATGGCAATTTTGTTCTAACTTGAGATGCTCTAGGATCTAACAAGATCCTAAATTGACTCCCAACATGAGAATTTTTGTATCTGCCTCAACCAACGCTATCAGCATAATGCCTCGGTATTATAAACCTTTGGATTGCCTTCAGTGGGAACACATATGTACATAAATAATAGCAGGATTTCGCTTTGTGTGCATAAAATTATTAGGCAAATCAGTAGGAGCAGCAAACCCAACCAAGTAGCAGGAAAGCGAGAACATGAAATGCTCTTTAATGAACCTGAACACAACAGCTACATTCACAGTGAGTCAGAAGTTATACCACAATTGTGGTAGCATATTGTTTAGCAAGGATGAGCCAATTCTTTTGTGAATGAGGAATAACACTACATTTTTACACTTATAATCAAATTTCTGGTGTAAATACATAGAGAAGCTTTCATACAGGCAGGAACAGGAACGATTACTGGATCAATGCCATGTACCTTCCAGATTTCTAGGAACAAAGGACACTCTAAATAAATATGTATTTTGAAATTGTATCTCTTTTTTCCTGAATGAGAGCTTCCAGGAAATAGTGACAAGGACAGTTCTGGCCACAGGATTAACTCAGGTTTCTTAGTGCAGCTTGAAAAATGTGACTAGCAAGAGAGCCAAAAATATCACAATAAGGTTCAATATTGCAAATAATAGAACAAAAGCCCTTAATAAATTCAAATTACTGGTGCACTGTTTGCCACTGTCACCAAGGCAGCTGCAGGTGAGACCAGACAACCAGCATACATAATCAGGAACAGAGGCTGCCTGTCCACCACACGGGCATCTCAGTGGTAAAACTGCTGGAAAGATGTGCTCCCGCTTCCTTCCCAACTCTCCTGCACCCCACACGCTTTTTCCTTCAGTTGGGCTACAGGTAGTACAGCAGTTTGACAAGTTGTTTAACAAGTTCACCACAAGAACTGAACTGACAAAACACACCACGGTTAGACACAATGGAAACGACCTGTTATGCTGGTAATGGAAGAGTCAGGGTCTGGATAACAAGTCTTATGAGGAGCGGCTGAGGGAACTGGGGTTGTTCAACCTGGAGGAGAGGAAGCTCAAGGGAGACCTTATCACTTTCTACAACTACCTTGAAGGAGGCTGTAGAAATGTGGGTGTTGGTCTCTTCTCTTAGGTTACAAGCAATAGGACAAGAGCAAATGACCTCAAGTTGCACCAGGGGGAGGTTCAGATGGGATACTAGGAAAAACTTCTTCACCAAAAGGGTTATCAGGTGTTGGAACAGGCTGCCCAGGGAAGTGGTGGAGTCACCATCCCTGGAGGTATTTAAGAGATGAGTTGATGTAGTGCTTAGCTACATGGTTTAGGGTAGACTTGGCAGTGCTAGGTTGATGGTTGAACTCGATCTTAAAGGTCTTTTCCAGCCAAAACAATTCTATGATTCTATGTGTTTACATTGTAAGTATTTGTCCTTGAAACCAACGTTCACTGTCCTGGTGTAATTGTATTAAATAGCTTCCATATTGTACCCATATTTTTCAAACTAGGATAACTGCAACAGCAAGTGCTCATTATCCTAATTGAATAACTGAGCTAATAAAACTGTGATGCATAGAAAAGGCCTCAGGACTTTCCTCTGTGCTTATTTTGAAATGTCTCCCTTCTCCTTTCTAACGTGTTATGATGCACATGCTGCGGTACTAGGCATCTCCTCAGACCAACGTGGAATAGACGTGAGGCAGCAGGCCTGTTTGGTCCTCTGCGTGCTGGGGCTCCGGTGTTCAAAGCCCTCCGCAGGCCAGGTCTCTTAATCTCCACTCACTCCAGCTTGGTGACATCCAAACGCTTTGGGCTGAGGTCTGCTCAGGGAACTCCTTCCGCTCCTCTGGCTATTTATGTTGCACACATGAACAAAACCGTGCATCTCCCCCTCCTGTGTTGCCCACTCTCATATTTGCACTTCCCAGAGTGACAGGAGTTGTTAACATCTCTGCAGACCGGACTGAGCCCAGGACCTGCTCTCTCATTCGGAGTTAGCACTGCATCTGACAACACCCTGACTCGCAGGAGAAACACTGAGGTCTTACCACCGTGTAGACCATTGCAATTTTCCTGCTATAAACCTTAATACTGAATCAGATTCAGCTGATTTTAACAAGTTTAGTTAGTTAATGTTTATATTAGACCTAAATGTAGGCTGATCTGAAATGGTATAATATACATCACTCTGATTTCCTCTGTACCCGTAAGTAACCGCAAAGTACAAATCATTCTTCTACATTTGGCATGAAGGAAATAACTAGGGTGATACTCAAATTTTATTCTGTATTTGTGTATATACTGTTTAGGAGCAGACAACTACTTCCTTTCTTCTCTGGACTGTCTCATAGCTTTAAATTGACAACTCCTGGAGGAGAGAGACAGCATGTGACATGTGTACAGAACCCAAAATTGATAAGGGTATGATTTAGTTCATTATAATGACTACGAAGGAGGGAAGACTGACAGTACAATCACTCATTAATAAAGATTTAGTCTATTTCCATTCATGAAACTGTTAGTCAAATTCTAAAACTTTTTAAAAGGATATTATTATTATTATCGTTTGATTTAGTACTTTCCCCTCATATGACAGTGTAGAAAAATCTCTATCAATAAACAGAATTTTAATTAGTCTGAGAACTATCCCAAAATTACTGATCTTTTTCCCTTTTTTTTAATTTTGGGAAATATTCTTGCTGCTTACAGACTGACAAGAAGCAGGATTTAAATATATGCTTACTATAGTTCAACATGGTGCTAAATGTCAGCGGAGTCGAAGGACTGGTACACCATTCCAGGCAAGCGCAGATCAAGCTGGGTTACGTTACTTTTGATTTTCTGCAGACAGAGGTCTCCAACTCACATTGACTAACTGAAAACACTGACGACAGGCACTAATGACCGAGTCCACTGTGAGGGACTTGGCAGGGCCAGGTACGAGCCTTGTCTCACAGGGCAGCTCTGTCCGCAGCCCTTTTTCCTGGAGGAGCTGGTGCTTGATGACGGGCTGGTCCATGCTCCCGTGGAGCAGCAGTACACACCCGTCACTGAGGGAAGCCACCGTTGACCTTGGCTTCCGCAGCCTACCAGGCTGTAGCTTGTGTGACAGCAGTCTGGACACCCCCGTGGTGGGATGGGTGGCAGAGCCGCTGTCTCGAAATACGTGGTACCAGCTCATGGAAAAGAAAGTCACCACATAAAGCCAGTTGCAACACACATGCAGGGTAAAGGATGCAATCACACAATCATGTTAAGTCTTGCCCTCTGTTACAACTATTCCTCTTCCAAATTCTTGGAGGACGTCTTCAAGCCTTCTCTCCCAAAACAAGATTTGGTTAGATTTAAGCAGTTTCACGCCCGTTTCTTTCCTCGATTCCATTGCCAAATGCGATTTATTTGTCAGTTTGTCTTATTGTCTGTTCATACTCTACAACAAGATGCAAATCTCCCATCCCTAAAAAACTTATAGGGTTTTTTTGGCGGTTTGATGGCGAACAAGTCGTATTTTTCCACTGTTTGACTGTGAAAATTATTGTTCTTTGTCTCGTGTTGACTGTTAGGTGAAGTGCAGATTTAGACAACCTTGTTATTTTAAAAAACCCCACCTCTTGCTTCAGCTGATTGGGTGGAGAGGAGGTTTTGTTCCCATAGCAACATTTCGCATTCCAGCTTGCAAAAATGAGGCTGGCTAGAGGCATTTCAAACATGCTGCATTTTAAGAGCGGGCTGTGCTCTACAATGTGTTTTCATTTTTGTATCTGACAGAATTATTTAGTAAACACCTGAGGTACAAAAAGAAAAATCTTTGTATCCGCACAGATGAAACTGGAGCTTGCTAATACCAGGTACGCTACAACACATCGCTTGAACTGCCCTTGTGAAATGCGCACAGTGAACCAACCTGACAGCGTTACTATCGGTTGTCTGAACAGACACCACAGCTTGAAGTAAAAATCAATCCAAAGCTCAGATGTCACTTCTGTAGGAGTTCTTCTCTTACCTTCAGCAGAGACAACACCACCGAGCGTGGTGTTTGGAGGGAACTGGCTAGCAGGCTGAGGAAGAGTAAAAACGGTGCAGGAGGTTGTATCTCAGAGACACGGGGCTGTTGAATTCTTGCAGAAGTGCAGGTACGGTGAAGGGAAAAAAGCCTTTCCCCATACAAGGAGGTGCTGGAGGCAGACACCACTGGAGAAAGAATGGATGACAAAACCAATTTAGGTTCTGGGGTTTTTTGTACTTTGCACTGTAAAGGTTGATCATGGGGTAGCAGGGGTAATTTTTGTGGCTAAAGAAGGAATTAGACTTCAGTGATGATCAAGGAACAAGACAAGGAATATATTTAACTTCAGGACTTTTGGTTCATTTGTGAAATAGTGGGAAAGAAGGGCAGAGCTGAAAAAATTTGTAGTAGTCTTTAAGGGAGATGATACAAACTGGCCCTTCTTCTGCCATCTGTTTCACCAGGCACACCCCTCACTCAACACAAATCTCCTTCAGGCAGAATTGGAAGGTTCCACATATTTATCCAAGATTTCAGTTTGGGAGGTACACAGCTCAGTGGCACAGTACACACCTGCCACAGGCAGAGTGCTTTGGTCCAGGAGAAAACCAATGGCAAGTCACCTGGGAGCACTGCAACCAAAATGTGCACATTGAGTCAATGTCATGGCGTTTTAAGGATTTCCCTGTTAATATACAGTGATATTTTCATGTCACTTTTTTTCTGTGTTTACCCCTGGGCACTGATAAGCGAAGTAATGACATTAAGAATAACAAAAACGTTAGTGGGAACAAGTTTGAGAGAGCACTGTTGTAGCGTAGCACCCTTCAGTTGGGAACATAAAACTGTAAGATGTCACCGATATGAGAAGGCAGTCAGTTGTTACCTCAGGTTTTTCTGGGGGAAGGAAATATAGGCACGTTGATTTCAGGGGTTTTGTGAAAGGAAGACACCTCACACCAAAAAATGTGAATGAAAGTCAGAGGAACTATGAAGCAGGTGTGGTGATGCTGAATGGTGGTTGCTCTGTGGTTATCCAAGCTTTGTCTGAGCTGACCAGCATGGGCTGGACTTCCCACCTATCATCTTCTGGGTAAGTAGCATTATTGCACGAGTAAAGCTCTGTGCAGACCAGCAAACTAACATGGCTTCGTCAAAACAAGCTTGAAAATAGTAGTACAATGCTTGTCAGTCATCATTTTTATTAGAGAGCTTTTGGAGGAGGAAGTAAGTTTGTGTACAGGGAAACTAAGCAGGGGTCAACTTCTGGAGATCATGGATCAATCCTACCAAATCATGCACTGCTTCATGCCCAGATTTCCTCTGTGTGGTACTGCACAAGCGTGGTAAGTAGGCTGAAACCGTTGGAGGAAAGAGGCACACAGGGTGATGTAAGAGTGAGGGTACTGAGAAGGAACATGGAGGGAGCTTAGAGCACCAGAAGGGTGGGTGCTGAGAGCCATGCAGAGTCACAACAACTGATAACGATCACCCCAAAACCAGAGAGTGATGGGATGAAAGGGTGGAAACCTAAGCAATCACTGAAATATTATCTAGACAAGACAAGTCAGCAAAGTTAATTATTTGCTACTGGTGGGACAGATGGCCCTGAAGCTGTATCAAAAACCCCTGCCCACCACATTTCTTCATAGGTCTAGATTGCAAACTTTCCCCCTACCTTAAAATGCTTATTTTCAAAATAAAGGGACGGACTCAAACTTTTATAGCTCCAGAAAAAAAATGCAGGGGTCAACAGTGCAAGAAGGAGGCAGCAGTAGTTGTGATGTTATGAGAAAACATATAATAACGTGTGCTGTGGTGAGTTACCTAATGCAGCTTTTGAAAGATATGGGCATCAGGGTCCGTCTCCAGGGCAAATGGCTCAGCGCTGCATTCTGAGAAGACAAAAGCCTTGAGATGGGGAACTAGTTTTCCAACAACCTTAGAGATCTTGAGGAGGCTACTCTATGAAAAGCCACATTCAGTTGCTGACTTCAGATAGCTTCTAGCTCGTCAGGAAGGGAAGATCGCTATGAAACCTGTTCCAAGGTCTTGAAGTCTCCTAATGCATAAAAAGTCAAGGTACCAAGCACTGAGGTTTGGGGTACACTAACAACCCCACACCTGTAAGTTAAGCATTGCAACACCTGAATCTTAGGGTTCCAACTCTCTTTTAACCATATTCAGAGATCTTCTTGAGAAAAGCGATTCCACAGCACGTATATTTTCATGAATGTAACTACAGAGCAGATTCCCAAATGCCTATGGTCCAGGATTATTGCTGATGTTGTTATTCCTCTCGATTGGCCCATTTAATTTATCGATAAACCAGTAATTTTGTCAAGCTTACACTATCAATCCCCATGCAAGAAGGACACACACACTTCAGTGAGAAATGTCTGGAAGAAAGGCAAGCAGTTTGAGTCTGTCACGACCAGTAGTGACAGCAGATACCTTAAGAGGAATGTGTCCCGTAGTACGTTACACTCAGCAGTGGACAAGAAGGGTCAGTGGCTGTAGCAGGTCGTATTCTTGGAAAAGTCACTGATTTCTGTGAATAGTCATCTCCAGTGACTATGAAAATATCACATCATACCAGTAATACAGAAATTTTGACACGATGAGGAGTTCTTCATTTTCAGGAGACAAGACAAAGGGAAGAGGCAACTGGAGCAAGCGAACAGAAGCACGACTGAAGCCTGTATAATCAGCCCTGAGAGAGCAGTAACGCAACCATCATCATGAGACACAAATTAATGTGCCCAGCAAATCTGAGCCCAATAGCTGTCACTGACAAGGTAACAACCGTTGGTGAACCGTGTCCAACATAAAACCCACTAGTCACGTAGGTTCCACCCCAGTGACTCCCCCCTGTTTTAGCACCTTAATGCAGCATCGCGCTGAGTAATACCTTACGCCACAAGATCAAAGGCAGCAGCATCGTTCTCAGCCTGCACAGCATCGCCACTGTGGTGGCTGAGATTTGATGGTCGAGTACTGTGGTGTGGCTCCCTGCTCTCCGTGACGTAAGGTTGTGAACTCTGTATTGACCTGCCAGCTAATAGTCAGTCACTTCAGCTAGACTGCTCCTGTCAAACGAATTCCAAGTGTAAATGCCGTGACAGTTTGCCCTAGCGTCTTTGGCTGCTTTTTACTTACTAACTAGCTTGCTGGAAATGAATTTCTTACGGGTTGCTATACACTCACAGGGCTGAAGTTTCATGAAAAGTTACTTGAGAACGTAGCAGGATACAGGGAAAACTTGAAATAACAGGTTGCCCTGAGACAAGCCACATCCTTCAGAATCTGGAAGGTGTGGTCCTTTCTCCCGAGATGTGGCACAACCTGCTGCTCCGTCGCCTGGGTTCGGCTGCTGGGCACACAGGCTCGGCCGGGGGGTACGTGGGTGCAGGTGTGACACACCGTGCCATGATTCACCTCTGCGCAGTGGGCAGCGGGACCCCCGGCTTCTTGCATTTAACATTAACGCAGAAAGTACGTTATAATTAAATACCTTTTGAGATGGGATTCTATTTTAAGTTGAGAACAGCTTGTAGCTCTGGCGGTGTACTACAGCTTACAGAAAAAGTGACTTGCTCCTCGAATAGGTGTAATTTGCCTTGGGTGAGACTTGCTTTGTTATGGGAAACCCTGACCACGTACCGGGTGTTTAAGCACCAGACGAGCGTGGTCCGAGCGGCTCGCCACGGCCCGGATCTGGCCGGGGCGATGAAGCCATCCAGCCCGGCATCTCCCTCCGCCCCGGGCGGGGAGGCGACGCTCAGCCCTGCCCTGGCCCAGGCACAGCTGGGGAGCAAGCGCTTACAGCGGGGCCGGAGCCTTGCGCCCCGCTTTCCGTGGAGTGCTGCCGCCGCGCCCCCAAGTGCTACGGGCGCCCACGCAGCGTGACCGAGGGCCGCCCGGAGCCGGGCGCCCGGCTTGGTCCCTGACTCCGGCGGGTCAGGCCACGGCCGCGAGCGCCCGGGGAAGGGGCCGGGCGGCGGGGGCGGGTGGGCCCGGCCCCCCTCGTGGCCGCGCTGCCTCGTGGCGGGCGGCAGCCGTCGCGCCGCCGCTCAGTGTGGGCAGGCGGGCGGCGCGCACGGAGGGCCGCCGCGCCCGCGGGCTCCGGGCATTGCGCCGCCGTGCCGTGCCGTGCCCGTGCCGTGCCCGTGCCGGGGTGTGCGCCCCGGGGCGTCCGCCGCAGCCGCGCTGCCCCCTGCATGGCCGCGCCGTGAGCGGCGGGAGAGCGCGGCGCCGTGGCGGGGAGCCCCCGGCGCTGCCTGCCCAGCATGCTGCGGAAGGTAAGGACCCCGCCGCTGCCCCGCCGGCCGCGCACCGCGCAGCGGGGGCCCGGGAGCGCGGTGCCGCCGCCGAGCCCCGGGCGCGCCGCAGCCGGGAGTCGAAGCGGGGCCGGAGGGGGCTGGTGTCGGGGGCCGGTTAGCGGCGTGTCCGCCGGGGTCCCGCGAGGGGGCGCCGCGGTGCCGGGAGCGGCCCCCGCGGGGGGCTGTTGCGCGGGTCGGGGCGGCGCCGCCCTGCGGCGGGGCGGGCGGCGGGAGCCCGCCGGGCGCTGTCCGTGGTGCGGCGGCAGCGGGCGGGCAAACTTTGCCGTCCGCGGCGGGCGGCTCTGCGGGCGGGCCGTTCTCGGGATGGAGTTGCCATGGATGCCTGCGGCTGGCAGCCCGCGCCTGTGGCTAGGGCAGCGCAGGGTGCGGGAGGAGCCGGGGTCTCCCCGCAGGCCGCCGTCGCTGGCTGCGAACCGGGCTGCGGCGGGGGAGGCTCGGCCGGCCGCCCGGCGGACGCAGGGTGCGTGCCCGGTGCCTGGAGCCGCCCGGGGCTGCTGGTGAGAGCGAGCCGCCGCTGTGTGCGTCAGCCGCCGAGGGGGACCGGCGGCCCGTGCCCGCCTGCCCGCCGCTATCGTTCCTTCGGCGGCAGCGGGCGACCCCTTTGGCGTGAGAGCTCGGGCAGGGAGAGACTTCGGCGAACGGAGCAGCTGTTGTGCGCTGGGCAGCGGCGCTGCTCCGTGGGAAGGGGAACGCGCGGCTCGTGACGGGTGAAGGCGCTGCTAAAAGCTTCGGAACAATAACCTGGAGGCTTGAGCTGAGGGGAGGGTGGGTGCACAGCGCCAGACCCCACCTGGGAGCTGCAGCCGAAGTCGGGAGGAGTCCTTTCCCTGGCTAGGAGCTGGCCAGACCTCCCAGCTCCCATCACCGTTTTCAGGGCTCCTTCCGAAAGGCAGGCTCTCCTCCTGGGTGGACCTGGGCTGCTTCCCATCATTGCTGGAAACTGGCGGTAGCAGGAAAGTGCCAGCGTAGAAGGAGTGCCATCAAAGGAATGAATCACCTATCTGCTCAGGCTTCTTGTCCCGCTGTCTTGCTCTCGTTTTGTGTCATCTTCCCCAATTTTGTTGCTACAGCTTTAGGCTCGCTAGCCTAGGTGTGCAGTAGCTCAGACAACTGGAGTAGCAAGCCATCCCTCAAGATCTGTGGTGAAAGGCATGGGAAATCTCTAGCCCCGCTGCGTGGTGAGTGAGGTGGTTGGAGCCTGGGGTCCCCTTCAGCACTTGTGTGCCGCTCGTCTGGGCTCCGACGGCTGCCCTTGGCTTGGCAGAGCCCAAGCGGTGCAGAACAAACAAGATGATTTAGGATTTACCTTTGTTCTGAAGAGGAACCCTCCACCTAGCCAGGCTCCTAAAGCCCCACATTGCCGATCGCTTTTTACAAATATTCCCAGAGCAGTATTTTATCCTGTTGGTGTTAATTATTATGTAGTTACGATACAGTTTGGACAGGAAGGGTAAGAGAAAGCTGATTAATTCTATCCTTTCACTGTGAATAATGTGGAACAAATGCTTCATTTGAATTTTACCTTCTTCCACTACCCGTCATACTCATTTGCTTACAAGGAGGGGGAGAGCAGAGATGGTCAAGATTTGAAATTAAGGGCTTATTAAAGGTCAAAATGACACTGGGGATTGTGAATGCAAGGTATTCAAGCCTTGTTTCTTTTTCATACATAATTCGGCGGTTGCCCAAGGGCTGAATTGCGTTTTGAGAGTTGGTTTATGCTTGCAGCCTGTTGCGTGCTACACGTTCATGAGCCACTCGTTGTAGACTGACCTCCGTGTGAATTAGGGGCTACCTGTGCTAAATTGTTCTGCTGTACACAAGGACTAGAGTGGTGCCAAGAGAAGCTAAGCTAAGCTAACTTGATCTTAAAATTAATAACATTTGTAATCCCTAATCTTAGGCAACACCACAGGGACTATGAAGGCTGCGTGAAGAACCACCTGAGAAAGGGAATTTCCATATAGGCAACAGGAGAAAGAAATAAAAATAAACACAATCGCAGCCCTCACTTTGGATCATGAGTGCCCAGATCCTAGTTTAGACATCCTGTTGGAGAACCTTCCTCGCTGAGTTCATGGATCAGGTCCTTAGCATGTCTTGGAAAAACAGTAGTCATGTGGGCAACCAACAGTTAAAATTAATTTCAGGCCACAGCTCTCTAGGCTGGAGTATGAAACCTCAGTGTCGATTGCTTTGTCTCCTTTTATTCTCTGCTGTTCCAGAGGATTTTCTACCATTTGTGACTTTGCCTCTAAAATAGGGAGAAACACCTGTTTTTCTATTGTTTTGCCTGTCACATGATTTTGTGGCCAACAAGAGGAAGCCTAACATTCAGGGCCTCTCTGACTTTGCTGTCCCTACATGCAGTTGATGTTTCATTGATTGCTTCAAAAATAAATTAAGCTGGAGAGGACTGGGCCACTGAGATAGAAAGCTGAAACGCTTGCACAGGGTTTAGTATGGGCCAACAGCTCAGTGATAAATGCACACTTTCCATTTGCATCAAGTTTTCCAGTGCCATCTGCACTCCGTAAAGGAACAATAAGTAGAAATGTTGTTTTGAATGTCTCAGAAATATAGTAAAAACCTGGGTTTGTTGCGAGAGACAGAGAAATAATGTCCTTGCCCTTTGGGGGGCGTACTGAATATCAGCTCTAAGGTGGAGAAAATGGACCTGTGAGGAAGGGTGGAATCAGTGAGATGTTAATGTCTTGGTGGAGCTGCTGTTGACTTGTGTGTGTGGGGTGGGCTTTCCCTAAGCTGAGCCCTTGGGTCCTCAGGTGAGTTGAGCTCTCCGAGGAGCCTGCCTGCTCCCTGAGTGGCACTCGCTGAAAGAGAGTGAAGTCCTTCAGGCAGTGGTGACCTGAAGCCAGCCAGCAGCAGTACGCAGGTGCTGGCAGTCCTGTGGCTTCAAGAGTGACACAGCGATGCTCTCTGCAACCTCTTCTGGGCTTTTGCTCACCAGGGCAGGGGCACATCTTTGGCAGATGACCCTCCATGTGTTCCTCAGGTCCCTGCTGTAGCCCATGGAGGAAAGCAGCGCAGCTTTGGGCTGGTACTGTACACATCAGAGCTGTGCCGTGGGGAAGAGAGACCACGATGGGGAAGGATGGGCAGTAGCAAGACACTGCCAGCAGCTCTTACCAAGTGCTCTTGCTAGGGAGCAGTTTAGACCTCCCTCCTTCCCGGTCATTCAAATAAAATAGATTGGCATTCTAGTTAATAGAGACAGGCTGTCTATTAGACATTCCAGGAAGGCGGTAACAGAGTTAAGAGACGAGAGACTGCATTTCCAGGCAACGCGTGCAAAGCTAGTTCTCCAGACCTCAGCATCCTTGTCTCTTCAGACTTTTTCCTCTTTCAGCTTCTCTTGCCAGATGACCTACCTATCTTAACTGATGATATTAGGAGCTAATTTATTCAGCCTAGACAGTCCTTCACCAGATCACTGAATTTTATTAGATGAAAATTCTCATTTGTGTCTGCTTTTATTATCTTTTTGGATATCAGCTGTGTGTATCTTGTTCATTTTTGCTAGGGAAAACAAGTTCACACATCAAATTCTGCTGGAGTTATTTCTTCAGGCAAGATGTACCCTCACTTGGAAATCAATGGAAATCAAACACAACAGTAAGAAATTAGTATTTACGGACAACAAAAAGAAGAAATTAGTATGGGCAGAATTTACTGATAATCCAGGCTGGGCTAAATAAAGAGTAATGAAGAATAAATCATGTGCTACTTCTGTTTTCATTATAGCATTTAGTGTTCTTAGGTGTTTTTGACTGTGACACTCAGTAATCAGGAAGGAAAGGCAACAGCCTTGCTTGGTAAAGCTCGGTTTGATTCATTCGGTAGTTAGGAGGAACATATATACCTTGACAGGTACAGATCGGTGCTACATCTTGCTACAGATTTTATTCACCAGATGTTTGAGCAGAATGAAAGCTTTATTTTTAACCAAGTTGTCATATCTGGTCTCTAGAACCTGTTAGGCAAAACTGCATATTCTGGGACGATTTGGGCTAATGTGAGTGGGTGGCACTATAGCTCTGCTGGGGGAAAAATTGCCCTTTTGGTAATTTTAGTCACTCAGAGATTGTTTTCAAAAAGTATGTAGCACTGTCAGTCAAAGACTACATTTCAGGGTTGAGGTAATAATGAGATTTTCCTTATTCAGCTATTTTAGAGGCTCTACTATTTTGGCTACCCTCGGGGGATATAAAATGTGTTACCAGTTAAATCCATGACAACAGACAACTTAAGCATTAGATTTAGTCAATCCAACGTGGCAAATGAACTGGGTAAGCACAAGCCACCCTGGCATGAGGGAGCGCTGAATAAATCCATGCTCCAAACACAGCCAAGTGGGGGGTCGCTGGCCTTTGGGAGCAACAGGACAGACAGGCATTTGGAGATTTGTGCTAGAGCATGGGCAGCCTGTAACTGGTGTGTGTGCATAAGTGGGGTTTAGTGGATTTTTAGTGAATTTAGGTGCCTGGAGGCATTTAAGTGCCTAAAAGATTACATGATCTGTGAGTGAGGATTTTGGTGGGACATTGGTTTTGAAGGACTCGAGATAAGAGGATTTCCTGCCTTTACCTCACGCACTCCTGTTTGCTAAAGAGTTCATCTTTCCCATCACTGCTTCTGCTCTGGGAAGATGAGATTGAAACGGCTGACGTGCTTTCAACCACCTTTCTTACTGGCTGTATTTTTATCTGCCACCTCTGCTGGTAAGCAGAAAGGAGAGCAGGGCGTAAATGGCACTGGGAGGAAGAATTAGGGAGTGACCCATAGTTTGCTGTCTCTGTCAGGAGAAGAACTGGGGGCCTCAAATGAAACCATCAGGCCCCAGGATCAGAGCAGAAAGATGTGCTGCTTGTTTAGCCGTGCAGCTCCTTGCCGTGGGGCGTTGTGGGGGGCACGAGTTTCCATGGGTTCAAAAAACAAGCCGGCAAATTCAGGAAGAATACTTCCAAGGCTCCTGAGTACAAAGTTAACACCGCTGGCTCGGAAAGCCCTTGGCCTGCAGAGCCCCAGCAGCGGGAAGGTGTTTTGGGGAGCAGCATTACACAATTATTCTGGCCATGAGAGTCTTCCCGAGGCATCTGCTGTTGGCCGTTGTTTCAGCCGAGATACAGGCTTGGATTTGCTGTAAGTCAGAATGCTCCCTACAGTCCAGCGCCACAGAACTGAGCTTTGTTTGCTCCTCAGGTTGCTTGTGAAATACTGAACCTATTGCTTAACCCGTACTGTTGGTTAAGCAGGTCAGCTGAGAAATGTTTATGAGCCTGTGTTGTCTCAGAGAACGCATGTATAGCTTAAGTGTGAACAGTGGGAAAACCAATGGAGAGAGATTAAGATCTCTGAAGTGTGTTGGCTTCAGTGAACTAAAATCAGAAGGGTTTTTAAAAAGTAATTTCTTGTGTTTGTGACTCCCATTCAGAGCAATGGTGGGTCAGAGTGGCTGGTTGCACATTTCTCGACAGGCTACCTGTGCCAGGACCAAATTCCCCTGTCCTCATAATCTCAGCTGGGAACAAAGCAGATTTTAGCACAAAGGACGCAGAAAAGCGCAATTAATATATTTTCCTTTATATATTCCCCCCTGCAGGAATGTTGTCCTGGTGAGAAGACAATAAAATTGTAACTTTTAAAAATACATATGAAAAAAATCTGCAAACAGACGTGGGAAAAAAACGGGACAGATGTGTTGATTGACATTTTTGGGTGCGAGGAGAGGGAGGGAAGTTTTGCCTCCTTTAATAAAGATGGTTTCCAAGTCTGCCCAGCGATAAAACTGTGATTTCCAAAGGGATTTTTATTTTCATTACTTGGGGTATGGCTCTGCTGAACTGAGTGGCCAAATAATGGAGTTAATAGGGTCACCTTGGTGTATGTTTCTGGTAGGTAAGACACGTGTGACTGTTTTTTCCCGTTAGCCCTTCCTGCAGTAGTTAGCAATTAGTGCAAAACAGGATTTCTTCAGTCTGATGCTTTACCAGGTAAGCAGAGGTACATTTAGAAATTGGCATCAATGGTTTGTGATTTTGGCCTCCACATCTGCCTGTCTCCTCTGAGAGAAGCGTCGAGTCCTGCTTGGGTGAGTACGTGTCTGCCCAGCGCAGCAGCCAGTAACACCCCTCTTCCAAATAATTCAGTGGAAGCTGAGCAAATCTGGGTATTTCCTGGACCAACCAGATCATTTGGTCATAGAATCACAGAATGGTTTGGGTTGGAAGGGACCTTAAAGACCATCCAGTTCCAACCCCCCTGCCATGGGTAGGGGCACCCTCTACTAGACCAGGTTTTGATACTAGATTCTGAGTAGTTTGGTAACGACTGAGGTCTCCTTAAGTTATAATATCCAACTAACTGATGTAGCATCTTGACTGCTTTGTGGTGGGACTTCTAGGCCAGTTATCCCAAACATTTCAGACCAGCAGGTGATTGTGAACTGTTAATCCCTGTAAACCTGTATGAATATTTGTTTCAGTTGGAAACTGTTACACATTTCTGGTCTGTGCACCATTTTCTGAAGCCCCAGTGGTGGTTTGCAAAAAGCACTAAGCACTCAATGTACCTCCTCCTCGCTGCCTGAGGAGTAATTTCCATCGTCAGAGGGTAAGTCTCCAGTTGTAAAGTGAAAATGTCTAGGGCTCACCTTTTCTGCCCTCACACAACATCTGTGCGTGCTTTGACAGATCTCATGTGGCTTCACGACCTATAAAATGAGGACACTGGCTTTTTGGTCACTCTTTTTCTGCCTCTGAACAATTGATCTTAAGCTATTGTATTTAATGTTGTGGAGCTTGACCTTGAATGCCAGAAACCATTATAAAAGTAAACGCTTCACTGTCCCATATTATTTCTGTTAAAGATGATTTTAATAAAAAATAAGGTTTTGATTAAAAAAAAGACTGCCACAAAAGATATATTTCTGCTAAAAATACTGATTTTTCCCTGAAAAACTAACCTGTAGATGAAAAAAATGGCTTAAAGCTCTTTATTCTCAATAGGATGTCAAAATCTTTTCCAGAAGGGGAAAATACATATTTTTCCCAACAGCAATATAGTATTAATGCTTGCTAGTTTGATTCAGATATTCTACTTTTTTTTTTTTGTAAATAAGTTACTATTTACATCTGTTTCTGCCTTTTTTTTTTTTTATTATTTATATCTTGGACATTTGCTAGCATATAATTATTCATACCAGTAATTGAATTTGCAGATCTCCCAGTAGTTCTCCATCCTTTTCAGATGGCCTAAAAACTATTCAATTAGATGTTCTCTTGTCTTTTCCAGCTTATTTCTGGGCAGATGAATAAAACCACTTTTGAATGTATTTCAATTATCTTGCTTTTTGTCCAGATACATTTTCAGGTACCACAATTAATTAAAGCTCCATTAACCGTTTCAGAAGGATACATCCCCTAGTGACAAGCCTCTGGTACTGGCCTACTTGAGTTAATGAGTGCGAACGGATGTACGCTGCATAGTGTTGCTCAGAAATAAAGGGCGATTTTTGTCCTTTTTCTTGCTTTTGATGTATAAAGATGTATACGAGATGTTATTTCCTCTGTTTTTTACTGTTTAGATTTAGTGCATTCAGGTCTTCCTGAATTTGAGGGCTATTTTATTTTACTGAAAGCCGGGCAGCTTGTACAGACTTAAGGTGCCATCTCAGCACAGGGCTTCCCTCTGACCTTTAGTAAGAAGGAATTAGGGCAACTTTTCTAACTTTTTTGCTATTTGCACGTACTCTCAGCAAAGATATAACCGTGCCCAGCCTTGCAGCTGAGAAGCTGTGTCCAACCTCAGCGACCTCTTTCCTTCTGCTGCCAGCCTGACCCCTTCCCAGCCCTTGCTGTTCCCATCCCATGGGATGCTTGTTCCTGCCATGAGAAAGCTCAGGTAGACAGAGTTGTTCTTCCAACCTGCTTTGCAACCCAAAGAAAACTTTTCAGAGGGGGCTGCTTTCACCACCCTTGCTGTTGCCAGGTCAGCTGCTGGTCCAGGCAAACTGGGCTTCTGTGGCTTCCAGCGCACCTGCGTGGGAAGGCTTTGTGCAGCTGAGCACAGAGGCTACCTTGATGAGGGAAGAGAGCAGGAAAAAGGTCCTTCTTCGGAGTGGTAAGTGTTACATTACATATTAATAAAGTTTGATCTTTATTATTACTGGGGAGAAGTGTATCCAGAAAGCTTTCTAGGCTGCAACCTCGAATGCTGTCATTGCAGAAACTACGTAGAGTGAGTTGAGGTAGGTGGAACAAAACGTCCCCCACTATGGGTGATAAGAGAAACCACGGTTTCCTGACAGTTATTTATTGTTCCTCCTTTCTGTATGTGATCCAAGGAGGGGTTTACCTAAAAGGGTTTTATAACTTAGCCTAGAACAGGTGACTTCTTTTAACTACCATTTTCAGACCCTGAAAAGTAGGAGCGCAGCTTTAGCAAGCAAGAATGTGTATCTAGGTACATAATAGTCTGGTAATTCACACATGTGGGGAGAAAAATGACAGATTTATATCCTAATAGCCTGGCGTACCTGTTCTACAGGTGGGAGCGAGTAGTCAAGACTTTTATACTTGGCATGTCTGCTGCCAGAAACTGGAATAATTCAAGAAAAAGATGGAAGTTACTTTTATTCAGTACATCTCTTAGAGAAATATGGCAATGGAGGGAAATAAAGGAATTTCAAATCACTGGTAGTGGATAGTAATCTAATGTAAATCCCCAGGCAGGTTACGTTAATGTATTTGCGGCATGGTGCCCGGAGTAGGATGGGGGAAGGGATGGGAAAGGATGAATCAGCTCTGATGTTTTGCAAGATTTTGCCTCCTAGTTCAATATTGTCTTGTTTTCTTTGCCTGAATTTATTCCTGACAGGTGGTGACAGAATGTTTTCATTAAAGAAAGGCGGATACCTTCCTAGAATCACAGAAACCATATAAAGTCTCCTGTGGCAAACTGGTATTCAGACTTACAAGTGGCAGGATTCTCTTCACCAGTTCTTTAAAGCTTTGAAATATCTCCTTGCTGCCTCACAACCCCTTTTTTTTCCCTGGTCCCCATTATCCAGCAGCGCGAGGACAAGAGCACAGAGGCTGTACGGTTTGCTGCCCACCCCTGCCCAGAGGGAGAGCAGCTGCTGCAGGAGGGCTGGTTGGCCGTGGTGGGGATGAGTCTTCTCCCTACGCAGCCCTAACACAGCAGTCGTGCTGACCTCCAGGTGGGCTCGGGGCAGTACCAGCACACGTCCCAGCATACTACAGCACTACTGGACCTCAGATGGCAGATCAGCTGCGGCATTCTCTTGCTAGAGCCTCTGAGGTTACGGTACAGTTTTAAAACAACCATCAGGAGAGGGTAAGCCGGTGCTTTGACAAGCTGGGCATAGGACACGCTCCTGTAACAACACTGCTGTAAGAGTAACATGTTATTAGCCCTTGCAGAGGGTGCTTGTGCCTCCTTTGTAAGCGGCTGGCAGAGCCAGGGTAACCTTGATGCTCAGGGAAGTTGGAATCTCGACTGTCCAGGGGGGTTAGCTGTGCCCCACCTCGTATGTTCTCAAGAGTTGGTGGTGGGAATTTGTTGGAACCCGTGCCACCCGCTCTGGTTTCCCAGTTGTGGTTCCCCAGTGGATTCGAATGAGAATGTGGGTCACTGTCAGACTGCAGCACGGCAGGGACAGAGAAGAACGTGACTGCCTGTACCTGAGCAGAGCAGACAGTCAACCAGATAACGACTGTTTCCAGCCTCAGGGGCAGGGACTGTGTGTGGGCCAGGTCTGCCTGTATAGAGCAGGAAAGGAGAGAGGAAGAGGAGCTGCCTGATGAACCAGGGACTGTCGTCATGAGTCTTAGCAAAGCTGAGCGCGCTGGAGGCGGTTTTTAATTGCTGGTTCTGGTGTGCTGAACCACCACCTCCAGAATAGCCTGCCTGTAACAAGTGCCCAGGTGTTCAGTCTGGGTTTACTGTTCTCTATGGTAACTAAATTTAGACAGAATATAATTTAGAAATGAAAGACACAAATCACTAAATCAGAGGCAAGCATGGCATTGAATCAAATGGGGAAAAAGTAATACTTTCCCCAAGCTAAATAACAATCAGTTCATTTGTTCCTTGCTTCTGGAGCCCATTTTGATTTCATAAGCACGTTTTCTTCCTTGGCCCTGCCGCTGGAGGGACTGAAAGAACATGTGTATTCTGAAATTTTTGCTGTGCCTGAGGTTGGCATTGTTAACTTTACTCATCTGAGTGTTCGGTTCAGTCCCCTGGGCCTACACAGTGATCCTCTTTGGTTGTCCTACAGGACAGATTTTGGCAAACAGCTTCAGAGACGCTAATGTGGTGTGGTAGAAGGGGAGAGATACCACAGAGCTAAGTGTGCATTCAAAACATATTGCCTTGATGTACCTTAATGCTTGTATAGCTCAGGACTTCTCATCTTCACAGTGCTTATAAGCATTAGCAAATGCCACCAGTTTAATGACACCACTGTGAAATGATATAAAGAGGTATTATCACTATGTTAGATGAGAGGGAAAGAGATAACATTTTCTTGTGTAAGGCTCACCAAAGAAGCCAGGGGGAAAACCACTAGTTTTAAATGACTGTCTTTTCCAAGACAACTAAAATTTGTCTTTCTAAGACACTGCATTGTAAAAGCATACACTTGTGTAGGCACAGGCATCAGTGCTCTCCTGAATAAAGAAATGTTCCTAAACTAGTGCTTGGGAAACCAGCGCAGCTTTGAAATAGCTGAACGATTCTGCAGGGAAGAGCTGTCAGGTTTTTATCTCTGTTACTGGGCTTACTAAGGTTTTTCATCCTAATAGGGTGTAAGATTAGAGCTTGTTTAGCAATTTCAGACTTTTCTCATGCGATTTGTCCTTCCCCATACCTCAGTTTGAAAAGGAGAATGGAGGAGAGGGAAAGGGACAGCACCTCCAGAATACACGAGGAGTGATGCTTGGGTGGCCAGGCAGTGGATGGGAGGAGAGAGCAGCTGGAGGAGGTGGCTCGGGGTGAAGACGCCTGACAGGGCTGTGGTCGTGTAACTCCCGGTGAGGGAGGAGGTGTTGCTGGGACCTTCAGGGGCTCGTCTGCTGGATCTGCTGGAGCATCCTTGCCTGGGCTGTGTAGGTCCTGGGCGTTGTCTGCTCCTACTGCCTGTTGTTGTCATCCTTTCGTAGCCAAAGCCTTTTCAGCGCAGTTCCACCCTTGCTGCATCCACCTCCTCCCATCTGTATTTGTTCTCTGCTCCTAGCAGCTCCTTGGCAACCTGCCGCACGAGACATAATCTGCAGACTCACTTAGAGATTTACTCTGCTCTGACCTCTTCTGTACTGCAGGCTACTTCTGCTCCATAGGGCTTAATCCTGCAATGAGCTAAACTCAGTTTAAACTAGGCACGCTTAGCTGAGACTGCCTTCCCGCAGCTGGATTTGCCATGGAAGTACATAAACCACTGTAGGGCAGAAATCAGTATGATGAATTCAATTTTTCATGTGAATTCTGTAAACTAATTCTGGCTGTATAAAATCACTTTTTTTCAGGGAAGATCTTCTTTCACAAATTAAAAGATAAGGTAAAAATTAAAGCCTATTTCAGTATTATTGATTTTAAACCACCGTAATGTATTTCTTTTACAGGTAGCACTAACGTTTTCTGATCAGTAGTCAGTGAACATCATTCAAGTTTTTTTTTAATATATATAAGATAAATCTAGAGATGCATTGGGAGTCATCTCTTGTAAGACAGATACTTAGGTATAGAGAAGAACTAGGACACGGATAATTATGTTTCTGGTCATATTAAGTTTCTGCAGACTGAAATACTCATGAAACAACCCTGCTGAGGCATTTTAAATGGCATAAAGTTCACCAGCTGTATCCCTGGTGATTCTAATGCCCATTGCAACCCACGTGCTCTGAGCACGACAGCCTGACACCGTGACTTGTTCAGGGAGGCTGACCGGGTCCACATCATCACAATAATGTCCTTTCAAAAGCTGTAAAAGTCACCTTTTTTCTGTACCATGGGTTGCTTCATGATAACGTCTCTATCTGTTGTCCTTGGGAGGAGGTGCTCCCACAGACACTGCCTCCCACCTTCGATCTGGCTGCTGTCATTGGGGTGCATCCACCAGTGCCGCCTCCTTCCAGACTGCCTTGTCCTGCCCTGGCAGACCCTGCTGCAGCCTGGCTTGCCTTAGCCCTGCTCCCTGTCTCCTGCTGGGTGACCTTTGTCACATGGCTACTCTGTTGTCCCCTTCTCCGGCTCTCGGCGCTGTTCTGTCTTTTCTGCAGTCGCTGGGCTGAGGTGGGTACCAGACGTTTTCCTCCCCCTCTCCTTTCTCTAAATCCCACTGCTTTCCTGAAAACCCCCACAGAGCCAGCGCTTTTGCCCTGTGCCCAGGACTTTATGTATGCTCTCTCTGCTATCTCACACTGTTAGGATGCTCTTCAGATAATGAAGTATGAAAGAGTGCAACTGTTTACTCCAAGAACTGAATTAGATTTGTGTATCACCTGTAAACCTGTCTGCCTGAACACAGGGCAGAAGCTGATGTCCCAGTTTTTGCTAGTGATATATTTTGAGAATTTTTCTGTTAGCCAGTGGGACATGCTGCTACCTGGGAACTAGGGTCCTGTGATGCTTTGGCAGTTGTGAACCTCCCTATCCTTTCCATGGGCTCTTCCCAAGAAAATGGGCTGGCTGATTAGGGAAGTGTTCAGTTTCCTCCTAGAATTTGATTGTGTGTGTTGTGAGTTTTGCTTCCCCTTTTAAGAAAGCGAGACAGGTAACAGTACTGGTGGTTAGTGAGTACTGTTGTGTACTTCTGCGTTTGGGATAAACACGTGGGAATTAATTCATCCTGAGGAGTTCTGCATAGTCCCACACCAGTGTATAAAAAAGAGATAAGTGAGGTTCTATGCTGAGCTCGCTCTGTTTAAGTATCCTGCATTGCTACAACAGACTAAGAATTAGTGTCTGCATGTCACATTTTTGTAGTACAAGTTTAAACTATTTGAGCTGTGTATGATTCGCCTTCTGGATTCTCACTCCTACTAAAACCTACTGATGCTCAGTGCCAGTGTAAGTTAGACATGAGTAAAATGCTGTTCAGCTAAACAGCTTGACTAACGTAACAAATGGTACCATTTTGCATGCCTATTCAGAGCGCAGAAAATCAATCTGCTTCCAGAGCTGGAGCCCTGCCACTTGATTTGTGGGTTTCTAGCAGTTTCAGACCTAAAGCCCAGTTTCCCTTACAGTTGGCCTAATCACGCCGTCCAGCCACGAGCATATAAACTGCACAGATTATGTTCGGGAATTACATTGTGGTAACACAGATGGGTCTGTTTAATGAGGTACAAAACCTCTTTTGCATGAAATGTATAAACCTCAATTATCCATACGCCACAAGGGACAAAGGATAATTTTGACAATTAAGCTTTCAGAAAATGGCAGGAATATTCAATATGATAAACATTAAGAATTATGGCCTCATCTGGGATAACACAAGACTTGGATGATTGAAGTGGTTCTGTATTGGATTCTAGGAGTGTAATAGCATTTAATGTTTGGGCTCCAGTTCAGTAACTGGTCTTAGTATCCAACTCACAAAGATCTGTAAGAGCTGAGTAGGTCCAAGTGCTTCTCACTGCCACTGGTAGTCCTCAGTTAGCTGTTGTCATAGAATTGTAGAATGGTTTGGGTGGGAAGGGACCTTAAAAATCTTCTGGTCCAACCCCCCTGCCATGGGCAGGGACACCCTCCACTAGACCAGGTTGCTCAGAGCCTCATCCAGCCTGGCCTTGAACACTTCCAGGGATGGGGCACCCACAGCTTCTCTGGGCAACCTGTCCCAGTGCCTCACCACTCTGTCCATGAAGTGTTTATTGAGGACAGAGAAGGAGAATTTGATAGCCTGTTTCTCAAATAAACCCAATGTGTCATCTTTACACAGTTAGTGTATTTGCTGGCTCAAAAGAAAAAAGTGGGCTTAATTTTCTTGGAAAGTTGTATTTTGAAGGGAAATCCTTTCCTTTTTGTTAAGGTTTGGAGCTCAGAATGTTTTGGGATATTTTTCTTGTTCATTTAGAGTAAATCCCACTTCATTTGAATTAATTACTGCTCCTATGGTGATATTTGAAATAAAGACAATCTTGGATGCTCAAAAGAGGGGAAAAAAGCGCGAAACTCATCATATGAGTCTTACTGGTAGAATCTTATTAACTCTGCATGCTGATGTTCACAAGTTCCACCATCCTCCTGCCTCCCACTATCACTGCCTTTTGGTTTTGAAATGCATGAAGGGTTTTTCGGAGAACTCCAGTAGAAGTAACCTTCAGGTTACCTTACCAGAGTGGTAGGGATCAACTCAAAACCATCTGGGTCACTAGCCACTGAAGAGATCTATGTTTACATTCTTGGTATGAATTAGCATATTCTCCTGTTTGAAAAACCAGTAGTTTTATAGTAAATGAGGACATCCTCATGTTTATATGGATCGACCATTTTGGTGGCTCTCCAGCTGTTTTACTTGACTGCTTTTCATTCTGCCAGACTGAGTATGAGCCCGTATCCTGCTCCAGGGGCAGAACCAACAGATGAATCCAAACAGACGCAGGAGTGAATGGATGTTGTTTGTCCATTGAGATGCAGCCTGGGTCAATTCACTGGCAATTGTCCGCAGCTGACCCTGCTTTGTTATTCCACTGCTCAGTGAGCTTTGGAAAGCGGCCTGTGGCTGGTTCATCCTCTCACTGGCCTTTTGAACACGTTCATCCACTGGCTGAAAGGATGCCAGTGCAAGGTCACTACTGGGATGTAATGCTAGATCCACAGTAGCTGTAAGAAAGAAAATATCTAAGGCTGAGCTCAGGTAGTTCTGCTATCTGACCCTGATGTGTTCTTCTACACGGCATGTCGCAGCTGAAGGTGGGCAAGCCATACTTTGTGGTAGAGACTGCAAAAATAACAGTGGTTTAGGTCCTTGCATGTTCATAGTAAAGGGCTGCCTGAAAGCTGAGGAGTTCTCTGCAGTGCAGGAGACCAGCTGGGTACAGAAGATCAAGGGGGACCTGAACTCGTGGCCTTGCTATTTTCAGATCAGTTGGGGACCTACATGACAAGCCTGCAGAAGGTTCTTCAGTGGGTGAGCATTTATCTTCTGACCCATTTCTTTCCTTGTGCACTGTACACCGACGCACAACCAGCATCTCGTTCTCTGTGTGCACACAGGATATTTGGAGATTCAGTAGGGTCCTTATCTTCGCGTTCGAGAAGATTTGTTAAGAACCACAGTCTTCTTTCCCAGGCTGTCATAATCTTCTGCCTTCTTACAGCTGGCTCTGGGTCCCTTTCGCCATTCATTTAAAGTGGTGTCAGCTCTAGCATGTTTTTTTACAACAGCAGGTCAGTAGTCACGGGGAATCTCTGCAGTTCATTTTACCATAACCACTGTTCATTTCCTGTGACCCTGCTTGCAAAGCCTCCTGCATTCCCAAACTCTCTGCCAGTCTTGTCCCGCACAGCAGATGTGAAACAGAAAACTACTTCTCAGAAGTGTCTTTGTTGGCTGTTACCGTGGCACAGAAAAAGAGTATTATGGTATTACATGCCAGAGGACAGTCAGTTATTCAAAGTGGGGGTGTGTTACACACACAAACATATATTGTGAAATAGGAAGTGCAGGGCTTGAAGAAAAGTAACTGAGACATTTTGTTTTTCAAGACAAAGAGTAAATAGTATACGTGAAAGTACACATGCCAATGACGTTAAATCTCACTGTATCACTGAGATTTCTGTAGGATGACTTTATTCACTTGGTTTCAGTGGGAACTCTGTGTATTCTTGTATAGTGTAGAAAATGTCAGGGAAAGTATTCGAAGGTAATGTTTCAAAGCAGTGCCACCTTATGGTTCGCATCCGAACATGAATGTGTGGCCTCACACCCATCACAGATTTCACAGCATGGTAGGAGCTGGAAGGGACCTCTAGAGATCATCTACTCCAACCCCCCTGCCAGAGCAGGGTCACAGTGTCTCTCTGGCTGAGCTCCCTAACGTTCACCTGTGTTTCTGAGCACAGGGGTCAGTGGTGGCCCCTACCTGCCACGGTCAGGACGAATTCCAGAGAAACAAATGCACTTATTAGCCTGCTTCTCAAAGAAGAGCAGTTCCCCCTACCATCCCATTGCTCACGTGGGCAAAAAACCCTTCCCTCCCGGATTGCTTGCGGAGGTGCACGTGCAGTTACTGCCTCGGGCTCCCGTTTCTGCTGAGACATTGCGCTCCAGCCCAGCATCACAATCAGTAATCTTGGCAGCTGCAGCCCGTATTCGCCATACCGACCCCTGCGGCCCCGCCGTTCACACCGTGGTGAATAACCACTGACTGACAGACAGCGGGAGGAAAGGCTTTAGAGTTCTGCAGCGCTGCTGCTCACCCACATCCCCGATCCCCAGGCAGCATGAATTCCATGGGCCTGGATGTGACCCTACACCCCGGGGAAGATGATCCTAGGAAAATCCTTGTGGAAGAAAGTGGTCTTCTCTTGTTGCACTTTCTGGCAGGCCTAGCTGCTGACTGGATGCCAAACGCTTGTGTGGCTGCACGGAGTTCCCTGAGAAGTCAGTTACGTAGTGATGCATGCTTACGTGTTAATTACAGCCACTGTGCAGCTTGGAGTCTGCTTTTGCCTGTAGTAGCCGTTACAGTTTGCAAATAATTCTGGTTAGCCTGTGAGAGAAGGGTCACTGAGGTACAGGAGAAAAACCCTGGGGATGCCTTAATTAAATTCTATGTTTAAAAGTAGCAGTTTCTTCCAACAAATGCAATGCAGAAGTCCCAGAAGTGGGATTAAGGAAGATGGGATTCCTCACTACCCTGCCAAATGCAGAGGAAATCCATTTCTCAGGGAAATTATGGTTTGAACTGGAATGAGAAGTGGCACAGGAATGGATGTGGTGGGAGCATCTGGAGCTAACGTTCTGCTGTTAGGGCACTGCTGCTTGGTGCAGTTTACACAACCATCACTATCTCCATCCTCAGTGTTGACCCGCCACCGGTTGCAATGGGGTTAAAATAAAATAGGCGCCATTAGTTAGGGTTCAGCTCTTTCTGTTGGACTAGTTTATTCTTATACAACCCTTTATTCTTCCTTTTAGGTACATAGGCACTACACAGCAGCTTTACCGAGCATAAAGGTGGCCAGTCCAGCACGACTGCTAAATTCCCTCAGATTCCAGCAACAGACGCATATATTCTGGAAGATAGTAAAGCTTAGTAATACAAATCTCATCATTAATGTTGGTTGAAATATAACTGCTGGTATGAATTTAGCTTGTTCACAAAGGTGTGTATGTTAAGTCCTGTGGCTACAGAGGATACTGTGGAATCTCAGTTCCTATGGTCTTGAGCCATTTCATTCATAGACTTTTAAAAATTAAATTGTACTATTATTTTCTGTTCTCAACACGTATCCTATAAAATTCCCATACTTTGTCATACAGCCTTTCTTCTGCCAAAGATTTTGACAGCTACATTCAGGCTACCTAATTTGACTGGTTTGGCCAACAGAAACAAACCCTTGGCCTTCCTTCACTCTGGTGTTAACAGAATATACGTAGAGCTCATCATATTTGAGATCTCCAGTATCTGTCTGATTGGTCTGAAACCAACATTAAAGGCTTACTACAGACACATACTCCGACTGATCCTGGAAATCTGATTTCCATAGGAAACCAGACTAACTAAACCAAATCAAAAGTATAGAAATTACAACTAATGTAAGATGAATAAAATGAAAATTATGAGAATATGGAGATAGAAGAAAACAAGTCAGAAATGAAGGTCATGCTACTCTTGCTGCCTTGTAAGCATCTGAAACCCTTCGCATCACTGCCTTCCATGATTTAAGGAACATTGCAAAGTTTACTTCTGAACGTCTTGACTGACAGACCTGGGTCAGGTTCTTCTTGGGAATAAACTGTCACAGCTTTGCTGACGGCAGTTTCAACGCCAGCGCCGTGCTGAACACCAGCCGAAGGTGAGGGCATTTTGGAACACTTTTGCAATGCACTTTGAATTGTGTGTTTCCAGTGTCACTTTGAGGGAACTGTGCTGCTCTGCCTCGGGGCATCCCCAGCAACTTTAATACGTGATACTGGGTTTTGGCAGGCCTGTCTATAGCTTGACGTTATTTCTGTATAGTCTATACTTCCCTTTCGTTGGAATAAATCTGGTTTTTGTCAAACAGTGATTGTATCTGTTATAAAAAAGCTTTATCATAAAGAAGAGAACTCCCCCACAGTGTTTCTCTGTGCCCTCGACATAGTCAACAGCGCTGTCTGTTCATGGAGTGCGTTCTCATTCCAATGCACAATGAATTTTTGGGTGTCACACAAACTATTGGATATCAAAATTATATCTATCTGGGGAATTAAGTAGCTGCAGTGTTAGAGCAGTTTCTGGTAAGTAATTTCAGTCCCGATTCTGGTGAGCTGTAGACACATATCTAAACATGCCAGTGCCCATGTGTAGCTGGCCATGGCAACCTGGTACACTGAGTGCAGGGGCCAGATGTCAGAGGTCCCTGCTCACCAGGCGTCTCTTGACGGAAACGGGAACCTTACTCAGCTGTATAGGATCCTGTGACTAACAGGTGTATAGTTCTGATCCTGTTCTGGAGCATGTATATGTTGGCATTGATGAGCTCTCACTCTGCATTATTAAGTGAATGGAATGGTTTTACTCCTCCATTTCTTTATAAGAAAGGGGTCTAATTTATAGGAATAAAGATGACTTTGAAAAAATGAGTATATTCTCATTAGAAGTGTGATATTAATGGAGTAATTGTTACAGCTTTGTTTGGAAGTCTCAACATTTTAAGTGTGTAGATTTATCTTGTTATATGTATTTTTGAGACAGCAGTTACTGCTCTGACTTTTTTTTTTAATAAACACATTTTTTGGAGACAGAAGGTCATTTTTCTTACCTTTAACATTATGCTGTTGAATCTGAGAGACAAAGAAGCTTTTTGACAATTCTGCCTGGTTCTTTAATGCCAGGTTTTCCTATATGGAAGAAAACATTTAGAAAGAATTTAGTATTATATGAGTAGAGCATGTGGGTTTTGGTTTGCTTCTGAAAAAACACTTTCTGTGGTTGTACGACCTCCCAAGTTCAGGGAGGGTCGTTGGCAAGGCATTGCTGGTGAGTGCCCTTCCACAGAGAATCTTCTTCTAGGTTTCGTTTATCTTTCATCCCTCTCCTTAGTTTTCTTACCTCAGCAAGAGCAGTCATTTGTCACTGTCGTTTGTGTTAACATTCCCTGGCATCTAAATATGGTTTCAGGTATGGAACGGTGACGCACTAGTTTTCCAACCCTCTTATTGGTATTCATGGCCAAATTTAAAGATGTGCTGTTTTTTACCTGCCTCCAACAGTATCTGCAGGTTTATAGCATCTCTCATTGTCAGCCTTGAAGGTTTGCTTACACTCACGTACAAGATCTCACTGCTGTTTGTGTAGCTGAATGTTGTTTTATTTCTCTACGTTAGGAAGCCTCTCAGCTTTATGCAAGATGAGGAGACTGAAAAACATCCATGTCTTGCTAGTGTTTTTTACATCTGTCAGAGCATTATAATTTGTGACACCTAAACTGTGATCTGCTTCTAATTGCAACACCAGTAAATACTCATGGCTTCTTTTTATGCCATTTACTTTGTACTGCATTTGAAGCCCTTGTACTGTTCTTACATTTTTAACGGAGGATTGGCGTTTGGAAAATTTTATCTGTATCATAAAAAGAATCGGGCTGCGTTACTCACCCTTTTTACCTCAAAGATGCACGCACATACAACAATTTCTGTAGAGCAAGTAAGCGGACAGCACAGCAAACGATGCACTATACATGTTGCTCATGTTTTGTTTCAGAGTTACACCTCTTGGTGTATCCCCTGGTAAACTATTATGGATGCTACGAGCTGGATGGAAAAAGTAGTGCTGCTGAAGGACATGGGGTAATTAACGTTCCGTTGGACTTCACGCTTGCGTGGATCCTGCTGCAGGATCAATGTGTGATGTCAGTGTGAATGTGGGTGAGAAGCTCAGCCTACAAAGTGGAAGTGGCAGGATTAGGGTCTGAGATACAATATACAGCTTTGTCTTTCAGTTTGTTGTTCTGAGCTCTGCAAAAATGCTACTGCTCGAGTGCTCTCCGCTTGGTTTCTTCTTTATTAGAGGTCCTGCCACGCTCAGCACGAGCGCATTAGGATGGAGAGCTTTGGGTAGCTGAGCTTTCAGCCTCCTGCTCTGTTGCAACCTTCCAACACAGCGCTGCAAGAGAAAAAGCATTATTTATGAGAGAGATCATACTAGAAGCTAGGCTCCCTGCAAGAGACAGGTTAACCCCATCTCCTTGCAGAAACTGAGCCTGTTTTGTCCTGTGTCCTAAACTCCTTGTATACAAAATGACTTTAAGCTGCCACAAGCTCTGCATGTGCCGGTGCGATCAGTCCCATTTGTTCTTGTGCACTCGGTTTTCTGAGGTTTAGGTTTTGTACAGATGTTGCACTCCAAATCCAAAGCTTACGGAAAGCTTTGAGGTACCCAGTGACTTCAGTGGGCTCTGGGGCCACTCCTACATCCTAACTCCATCGATGCCTTTCAAAGGACCAAATGATTAGGTGGAGCTTTGAAACCGGTAAACCAGCGGGATCTCCATTCAAGGTACAACATACGAATCCTTCTGCTTCACCTGTTCTGAAAGTTACTGCCTCCCCTCAGAGTAAGGGCTGTGATTTTATACCAAAACTAGTCTGTGAAGTGAGACTGCAGTACAACTTGCTACTGTCTATAGATGTATAGAGTATACATAACGCATAGACATGTAATTGCAGTGAGACCTTGGTTACTCAGAGCGCCACAGAAGCCAAACGCCATCTCTAATGTGGTTTTGGATTAACCCCTTACAAGGGACAGCGGCTTGTGGTGTTCTTATGGGAGGTTCCTCGTGGACCTTCAGGAGACAGGCTCACTGCATCTACTTTTCTGTGAACACTGCGGCCGGTGGACACGTAGGTCTGTGTAAGGTTTAGCAGGCTTAGAGGCAAAAATGAAGTTCAGATCTGTGTGTTGGCTGCCAGCAGACACCACTGCTTTCAGCTGGCCAGGGCAGTGTTTTCTAAGACCATGGCAGCTTTGAAATGAAGCTGGAATATTGGGAAGCTTGTGGAGGGGGGCACTTGTGCCTCAGACAGCTGCACGCAGACTGGGTAGGTGCGGCATTTTGACTTCCAGAAAAAATCACTTGCTCAGGCTCTTGCTGTGTGTCTAACTCACCTGGGCTCCCCATGTTGCTTACGGGCACTTGCTGGGCCCGTTTTCAGGGGCGGATGGTAATATTCAAGGACGTGAATACAGAGTTTTAGTTAAAAATCCCATGAACTTGTAAATTCATACTTTTTTAATTTTGTAAAAAATAATAAAATCACATTTATTTGACACAACAATAAGGATGCACAGATGAGAAACCTGTGTGTTGTGGTTATGGAGGGACACTAGAAAGTAATTTCATTCGCTGTAACCATCTCCTTTGCAGAAGAGCTGGAGCGTGAGTGAGCTGTAACTGTGTATAGCTTTGGCCTTGAAATGGGTAAGATAGCAAATAATTGTTTTATTCTTGCTCCAAGACTTATGCAGTAGCACAGAATAAAATAGAGGTTCTTATGGGCAAATGCAGTGCCATTCTCTGGGTTGAGCAGTGGGATTTTATTGTAGTCTTATGGCAATTTTAGCTGCGGTGTGTTCAGATCCATGTTGAGACCTCCAATAGCAAAGCTGTGTGACTCATTCAGATCCATCTCCTTACCAGCAGCAAGAGGTGGTGAGGTTTGAGCCCGGTCTGTGTCCTTCCCAGTGTTTGGTGAAAGCCTGGGGGAGCCTGGTTTTGGCTGATACTCAGATCTCACTTGCTGAAGACAGTCCCTAGGATTTGTCACCGGTACCTAGGACGTGCCACCGCTGAGCCTGCGTTGCTCAGCCAGCCATGGGGGAAGCTGAAGCTGTGCAGGCAGGTGTGCTGATGCCCACCGGTGCCGTGCACCCATCACGCGTGCCGTGTGCCTCCAGCGCCCAGTGTGCCTCCCTCGTCCCTCCAGCGTGGGACTCCCCGGCCGAAGTGCACATACCGAATTCGTCTCCAATGGGCTCGTCCACTGCCGTGCCCCCTCCATGGTGAGAGGGACACGCTGCGGAGAGCGCTGGCTGGCTGGGGCAGCGAGAGGACACCGGTGTGAACAGCCTTCGGGAGGCATTTGTTAAACCTTAGCTTTCATGTGGTCTCACCAGCCACAAACCTGCTTCATCAAAAGAAAGACATTCCCCAGGTCTTGTCCTTAGAGCGGGAAGAGGGGCCGATGCTCTGGAGTCACGATGGCCTCTGCTCCGCAGAGCAGCCTGGTAAGGAAGGCACGGGGCTGGCGGTGGGGGTCTTCTAACCGTTACTGCCCAGTGACTGCCAGGGGGTCATTGCGGTTTTCTGTGCATCATTTGCTCCCCCTCCCCTGCAAAAAGGAATGCCATTTAATGGACTCTGCAGCGTATTTTGGCTTCCTTGAACACAAAACAATCTACAGAAATGGAAGAAGATCTGTTTACGTTTAGCTAAGTTTAAAACTAGTCATTTGAGTTTCACTTTGATGATGCAAAATTACAGGACCGAAAGTATGAGAGAATAAATCTCCCAAGATCGCCCAGTTCAAAGATTTATTTATGTTGAACAGTATACATCTTGTGAGAGGTTTGTTGACTGGGGCTCTTTCTGGACCAGTCTCTCCAAGCTGGGGATCTAATCTCACCTTAAGAGCACAAGGTTAAATAATTCTTTACACCTGCTTTGGCAGTTCAAAAGAGGCTGCTTCACCGTTGCTGTTTGATCTGATTTCAAGGTCTGCCACAATGCAAACAGAGTTCTTTTTTTCCTACCTCTGCTGAGGAGTCATGCGAGGTTTTTTCAGCTACTGTTGCCTCATTTGAACAAAATAACAGCAAACCTTTCAGGTCCAGCATTCCTTTCTGGAAAAATGTTCAAAGTCTACTAAAGTTATCAAATAAATCAGCACCTAGCAACGGATTGCTGGGGATATGTATGGATTCGATTCTGTTATAAACAACTCGTCGATACGTGCATTGCCAAGTGTTTTTTCCTGCGCTGCAGGACAGCAGTGCCAGCTCAGGATCTGAGCCTTTTGATTTCTTGTTTGTTTGTCTGAGTCACAGGTGGGCAGCGATTTTCATTGCAGCCTGTTACTTTCTACAGCTAACGAGGTTTCTGCACCGTCTGCAAAGAGGAGGATCCTGCCGAATCGAGCTCCTGCTGTGTGGCAGCAGGGGCTGGAAGAGGAGGGGTTGATCAAGTTCCTTATTTACCACTGATAATCAAGGATTTAATGTCTTGAGAAGGTGAAGAGCTAGAAAGGTGTGGAAGTTTCCTTCTTTCCCTTCCATTTTTCATTGTGGCTGGAGGATATCGCTACGGGCAGCAGCAGTGACTGGTCTGCCCAGGGAGAAGCATTTGCTGGGTTTGGTTCAGGAGATGGATCTGACAGCTGGAGGGGCCACGAGCTGAGCTGAGCCTTACCCCAAACTTCTTCCGTGACCCCCAGGCACTCCTGAGGTTTCACAGTGCCTCTTCATCCACAGCAGGAGAGGGCACAGCCTTCATCCTTGGAGAAGGGCTGTAAGGCTGCGCTTGACAGTGTTGGGAAAACCCTATGAAATGCAAGTCAAAATATGATTTCTTGTCTTACACGTTAGAATAATTCACAGCAAATACTTCCTTTTGAAGAGGAGAGTACTTTATTTAGAGATGCAGTTCGTAGTCATGTTCTTAGCTTGGTTTCAAAAGGACTCGCTTGTTCCTGTTGCAATATTTCTAAGAGTGATTTGGTGAATGAGATAAAGCTCTGAAAGAGGCTGTATAAAAATTGGCACAAACTAAATTGAAAACCAGACAGGCCGTGCTATTCCTTGTCAGCCTCTTGTGCTCTGATAAACTTGGGAGTTGCTGCAACTATGGCAAATAAAAATTGAACCATAAATGTGATATTTGTGTCTTTAACACAATGCTTCTTTCCCAAATGGTGGCTGAGTATCTGAAGCATTTTATTCCACTGCACTATATGACTTAAGTAGCCCTTTTTTTAATAGTGAAGGGATTAGTTTCCATTTGTGTGTTTATCTTGGGTTTGTTTATTAGGTTTGCTATATCAAATGATCAAAGGCGCAACCCCTGAAGATACAGAACAGTATTCAACACACACAAAAAAGGAAGAAAATAAAGTTGCAGTATGTACCTTAGTATGTTTCTTATACTAGATGAAATATTATTTGCATTTACAAGTGCAGGGATTAGTTTTACAAGATATGCAACAATATCCATCCACACCTTGGGGCCACATACAAACATAAGGTTGGGAGAAAGAGAAGGAAAGGGGGACTGTGCGGTGCGCTGGCATCCTTCCTCCTAAGACCAGGCGTGCACATCAGCTTGAGTAGTATTGCTGAGGGTGGTGCTGCCCGTGGTTATCTGGTGCCACTTTAGTTTAATTCCTTAAGCTACCGGATAGGTCTTTGGGCAAGTGTTGGTTAGAAGGACAAGGATGTCCTAGACAGGAGGGGTCTGAAGCAGAAGCTCTAAGGCCACTGAACTTTCTCCTCTGTTTTGATTAAACTGCCAGTGCTACCCGTCAGTAGTGAGGACAAGGCTTGTTTTCTCATCCCTTCCCTCCCTAATCCTTTATTCCAGATTGGGACAAAATTTACTTTAGTTCATGGCAACACTTAATATGTAGGTGTGAGCAAAAATACTTCATTTATGGTGAAATGTGCTGCCAGCTACAGATTTTGAGAAAGTCTTTAGGCTGACTTAAACTTACTGGCAGTCTAGACGCATTATCCTGCCTGTTACGGAACATTGTTCCTGTTCTTGGCCAAGCATGTATTGCTCTAGACAAACCAGAACCCATCAAATAGGTGCTCTTAAGCACATTTGTAGTACCAGGGCTGAAAGGGGGAGTGTATTTTTTTCCCAGTGCATCCGAATGGAATAACCCCCGGGCTGTACTGCTAAATGGCCAGCACCCTCATCGCGCTTCACCTCCACCGCAAGAGCAAACACGGCCACTCTTGGCTGGGTGCCAGGTAACCTTGCTGTGAGTGACGTGGCAGGAGAACAGGCTGCTCGCTGTCATCTCTCTGAACTACAACAAGGTGGCAGCGCACCTCAGGACATTGCCGATGCAGCTGCGGCCGGCTGGCCTTGAGCTGCCCCTTCCTCGGGACACCACGGGGTGTGCGACCTCCTGCTGCAGCTGCATCCCAGGCGTGCAAGAGTCATGAGAAGAGATGTTACTGATCATCTCTCGCTGGCAGAACAATGGCAGTGCCAGGTCACACTGTACGCCACCCGTGACAGTCAGCACTGGATACTAAACCACGAGTTTAAGCGTCAGGCTTCGTGGGTGTGTATGTACAGAGTGTGTATGGGCAGGAGCATTGCTACAACAGCCCACTTCTGGTAATCAGTGTTAGGGGAGCGCCCTGAGCCAAAGCCTGCGTACAAGCTGCCATTCTTACTAGCTACTGACGGTCACAGCCTCCATGAGATTCCCACATTACAGCCCATTTGTACTTCAGTCCTCCGGAACGTCACTGTCGGTAACTCCCACAGTGAAACTGTGCCATGCCACGGGGAGGGCCCCGAACCATGGGCAGCGGGGGGTAGTTGTCAGATCAAAGTGGGTGGCAAAGCAAAGTCGGTTTTGTTGGGTGCTAAAGGTGTGGATCACCCAGCACTGAAATTAGGCCATCAGGAATCCTAATGCTAGAACTGATTTAAATGCCACTGCGGGGTCCTCACACAGAACTGCAGAGCATCTCAGATGGAGCTCTAGAAAACTACCTGAGATTGACACCGAGAGAGGTCAGAAGTACAGAAATATTTGCACCCTTCCTGAAGACGTGTCTTCACCTGTGTGTTTCAGCAGACAAGGCTTTGGGGTTTTTTAATTTAACTCTGATTGAATTTGCTTGGCTGCACATAAGCCCAGAGATGTAGCTCTTGAGAAGACTGGGAAAAATAGTAGTTTGGAAACAAGATAACAGGGAAAAAAGACAAACAGGATTTTAAGAAGTGTAAAATAGAGGGCAAATATCCCTATCACCTTGTAGAGATTATTTCTTTGGTTTTGCCAACTGATATATGAGCTTTCTGCTTTTTATTGCATATTTGAGGTCTTGATTTACAGCTGTGTGGGAAGGTAGCAGTGACTCTCTTAGTTGCAAGATTCTTAGCTGAGGTGTTTTTGATTTCTTCTCAGAGTCAAGGTATCTACTCTCCGCTGGCATTACATTCTTGTATGATTTTGTAGCCTGATTTGGTGCTTGGAATGAGTTGTGCTATTCTTTTGCAGTCAAAACAAGAATGTATTTCCCCTGTTATTTTTTGCTTCTGAGGTTTGTTTTTTTCCTCCAGGACAGCACACGGACAGACACAGGCTTCCTGAAAGTACTTTTGAAATGAAACAAGCTTAAACCAGTGACTCAGTCACACAGCTTTTTCTGATATTTGTAGAGACCTTTCCCCTTCACAAGTGGTCCTATGGGTTCAGAGGTAATGATTACAGAATTGGATTCAGGCTTGAATTCATTGCTGCTTCATGGTGGGATTATTAACAGCTGCTTCTGCTGGTTGTAAACCCTGTCACACAGCTTCAGGATTTGGCTATAAAGGTGAAAATTTCCTTGGTTAGAGCTATCTAGGGGAGACAGCCCTGGCTGGGAGAAAGGTGAGGCTGGAGCATGTGTGTGCATGCATGTTTACCTGGGTTTTTCAGCAGTTTGCTCTGAAGGAGTGCAAGGCAGACCTAGAGCTGTCCTTACTCTTCTGGGAAGATCAGATAGCAAAAATGTTCTAATCTTTCCCAAGAGAGGTGTTTGGTTGGTGAATGTTGATTTAGCTATGGGGTGTTTCTCCTGAATTCTGCTTTCAGGTTGGGGCAAATTTGTATCTGACCCACAGACTAGAGAAAAATGGCTGTGGTAGATGATAAGAACATGCAATCCTTGGCTGAAATGACTATCTGTGTTCTGGTTGGGAAGATGGAGAAATCAATCATTATGTGATAAGTCCTGGGACATGTGTTTGATAGTTCCAGAATGTATTTCACTGCTTTAAACTGCTTGCATAACAGCAGGAAGTGTAAAATCCAGTGCTGAGGTTTAAAGTGTTTACTCTGTGAAAATCCTCTGAGTTCAATCTTCAGATATTTATGATCCAGTGAGAATTAAACCTTAGCAGAAGGTTTATGAAGCATGAACATATACATAAGTAAATGCAGGCACTTCAATATGCACAGCTGCACATTCTGCATTACAGCCCTGATTTTCCTGCTTGGGGAAAAAATATAATTGGCTCAGAATTACACAACTGAATTTAGTTACTTGAAGTAATTAGGGCAGCGTGTGTGGCTTGTGGAGGAGCCACATGGGTGACTTCTTGTATGAAATCATAACTTCTTCTAAACTTTGAACCCATTAAAAGATGAAGTGTATGAAGTGGCTGCCTTGTTTCAGTGGTCTCCTGGGACCACAGACCCAAGAGCCTTGTTGCCTTGAAGCTGCAACTGCTCCACTGTATGGTAGGGGTTCAAAAAGTGTTTTGAGTCTGTCAGCATACAGGCGACTCTGGTAACCATACACAGCTGTGATGGAAGGAAGGGGCATGCTTTGTTCCAAAATGGCCTGTGTGGAATGAGATATGAGGGGGCTAATGCTAATAACCTATGCTTCTCCTTTTGGAAATGCATAGGTCTAGCATTATGTGTTTTACATCCACCTTCTCTCCTTTTCCACTTGTGGGGGGTGTGTGTGGTGTTAATCCGCAGTAACATCTGGGGAATGAATCACAGTTTTAAAGGTTTTCTTTTACCAGTTTTTAGTAGTAATTTTCAGCTCTCTTTTTTTTTTTTTTGGCAGCATACTGTGTAAAAGGTGCTGTGTGTACAGTACATGGAGCAGTAGTAGATAAACTGGACAGGGAAAGAAAAAAGCAGACTTGAGACACCTAGAAACTGTTTTGAGTTAAATTACTAACACATACTTTGTAGTAGACTAAAATTGTACTGGAGTAATTTGCTGGCATTAAAACATATATCTGAGAACACCTGCTTTATGCTCCAAGTGAATAGAATGCAATAAATGTTACATTTTGTTCTCATTTTCCATATACAAACTTCAGTTTTAATTTATGTAAACCATACACTGTAGTGTTTTTTTGCTTCCCCTGTTTATATACGTTTTCTTGTACAAGGTAATATTTTGAAAAGATTTGCTATCTTTCGGAAGCATATTGAATGAGGAGATGTATTCCCCAGTTTTATTCTTAGTGTTAATTGTCTTGCTTTGTAAATAAATCCAGCAAGCCTAAGCCAGAATATTACATTTTATGTTAAGGAGGATGATGATAGTCAAGTGAATTGGCAAACATGCAGAGCCTGTTTGTTCGGTGCTTGGTGGTACTTGCCTTGCCACAGCATTCTAGATCATCTGTCTTCAGTCAAAAGATTTTGGTATCATAAAAGCGTGTGTAGCCCACGTTGTGCTTCTGAGTGCTTTGATCTAGCCGTGTATGTAGCACTTGACAGGCTGGAAGCCTGAAGTAGAGGATTTCTTCATTTACGGTACAGATGGCTACAATGATTTGGAAGTTGGTTCTGTTGCATTTTCCCCACTTTACTGCTACTTCTGATTGCTTATGAACTGTGCTTTCCTACTGTTTGTACTAATCCTTATTAATGCAAGTATTATTAACATGTTTAATAACAACCAAGTGAGGTGAGTTTTAGTTTCACATCATAATTTTGCAATTGTAACATGGAGTACTAAAATACTGCTTTGTTAGCTATGTAAAAAAAAGAACGTTTGATCATCTTGTGTTTTAAAAATAGGCATAATTAAATCATTGCTAACCAAGGAAACAAATTAAATGTTCTGTCACTAAAATACTTAATTTGCAGCATTAATTTACTAAAACCTGGGGATCGTGGGGATTGGTCCTGTGATGGGTGCTTAATTTGATGCTTCTGGTGCATGCAGTGCCCTAATCCTAATGACTTTGAAATGGTGGAAGAAATTAGTTGTGTTCATCTGCTATCGCCTGAGAATCTTGCTCACATATGTCAAATGCTGCAGTCAGTTGAGAGGACTGATGGAAAACGACAGCACGTAATCTCATTCCAGTGAATCTGTGTGCTCCCAGCAGGTTATGCCTGGGTTTCTCTTGACACCTGTAGATTTTGCACTTGTGTTTTTGTTTTGTAGTGGTCTTTTAAACCGAACTTCCCAAACCTGTACCACCCGTGCAGGTGCAGACTGGTCTCTGGTTCCTTTCTTGCTGTTGGAGAGTTGCAGAATGGTTGTCACAGCTGGGGAACAGCTCTAAAAGGGAGGCAGACCCTTTGCTCCTGTAGCTGCTACACATGCTGTGGGACAGCCATGCTTTGGTTAATGGGGTGGAGAGCTGGGCAGAAAGGGGTAAAAAGCCTTGTGGTCTACCTCTTTCTCCCCTGCCCTGTGGAGCAAATATTCAGTCTGTAGCCATAAAAACTTCACATGGTTTTGCATTGTCCCGTGAAACACTATGAGAGAGATTTGTTTATAAAATTTGCTGATGTTACCTTTTTTATTTCATGATTCATCCCTTATTTGTCTTTAGAATGATCCTCCAAATAGAGAATCAGTAATGAATTAATTTCACACAGCTGACCATAAGTGTGCTGATGACAGCTATGTATTAAATATGCTGTTTGATGATGAAGGCTGAAAGCCTTTCCTTTGGCCCCTGTGGCAAACCGAAGGAGAGATGTGTTGTGTTTGTCCTGCAGCCCAAGCGTGCATCAGTACGGGCTGGGCGACGGGGATGCCTTTGTAAGCGCTGTCCTTTCTCAAGGCTAAAGTGGTTCTGCTTTCCTTGTCAGGCAGCAGTGTCTGAAGCAAACAAAAAAGGGCTTGTGAGCCAGCAGATGTCTTGTATGACATTCATACAGAAATTGCCGTGGCCTCTGGTTTACCTTTGCTTATGTAAGGGAGGGGATGGAGGAGCGGGAGGAGGGAGGCGAGCTCCCAGCCCCATGAAGCGGGGCGCACAGCACGCTCTGCCTGCCTCCGGCACTGGGCAGGGGAGCTCGGCCCGCACACGAAGCCGGGGTGGCTGGGCTTCAGGGGAGGCCAGTAGCTGGAGGTGTCTCTCGAGCTGGTGGTGGAGCTTTTTGTCGCCACATCCCCGCCCTCGGTCTGGGAGCAGAGCCAGCCCCGCTGCTGGGCTCTGACGGAGGGCAGGCATGCACTGCTATGGAGATCTTACCCAGGGCAAAAGAGCTTAATGTTTTATGGCAAACAGTAACTAAAACCCCCACTTTCTGAGGCAGTGCGGGGTGGCCTTAGCTTCCTACAGGCACTGGCATTGAAACGATGACACTTTGTGCTATCTGGTCAGAGATAAACTTATCTTCTCTAGACTTTTCCATAACATTCCCTTAGCCTGAGGAGCTGGGATTCCTGAACCAACACGCTTACTTGTCTCCTCTTAAGGTATAGTGTTTCCCAAGCATTTAGTGAGCTGAAAACACGGATATCTGCAGCACCACACAGTAGGAAAATGTCAAAGCTATGTGATGAATCTCAAGTTCCTGATGTACTAGTTAAGTACAGCAAGCAAGCAAGCATGGGCCCCTGTGAATTCCCATGCTGCTTTGGAGACATCTGTAGGTCTTGATTTTTTGTATGCTTGGTTGATATTAATTAACACAAAAAGGAAAGAGATGCTTTTATTTCTTTTGGACTTTGTTTTGGTGCTAGAGTTGCCCATGACTGCATTTGGACTCTGGAGGACTGTCAACTGCAGGGAGTTCTTCAGTTAGGAGTCTCTGTAAGTATACTGCTTTTCCTTCTCCTTTTCATCTGGTTATTTTTCTCCCAGTCACTTTACAGTAGAAGCTGTAATGTCACTGAACCACTGCTGTGCCTCCCTGTCCCTTCTGTATCGGTCAAGCTGTCTGGGACAGAGAGAACAACTTGGAGTTCATAGCCTGGTCTTTGCTCTGGCTGTATGTTGAAACAGAGGGTGCAGACAGGAAGGAAATGAGCCATGCTTTTAGTGGGGTGATAAGAACCCAGGGCCTCAGTTCTAGTTTCGATACTGGATGTCCCATTTGTAACTTTCCAATGCATTTCCCAATGAGCCCGGTGCTGTGTGGTGGTTAAAGGAACTGGGGTTTCAGTAGAACAAACTGTTTCATGCTGCAATATGGAAAATCTCATCTGACCACTCTAATACAGAATGAGTAATGGGAATGGGAGTCATGTGGAAGATGTAATATGGTCAGGGATCCTGAGAAGTAGCAGAGAATGGAAGTAGAAAAATCCTGGGTTAAACACACCAACCACAGTTACTTTTCTCATTACATTTAATAATCTGTATTCTTCTTGGCCACCCTGCAGCAGTCCATGCTTCCAGACAAGTGTGGTGTCCAGGCTGGGTGCAGTGCTCTTGCTGAAGCGTTAACATCTGCAGGTGAAACAAGTGTTTATAGAGTCCAAGTTGAAGTTTGGTTTAGGGTCATCCTATGGTTTTGCAACATCATGACATGGATGTGTATTTGTGACCCTAGTTGACCTTGACATCTGCTCGTTCTCTGTGTTGCATTTGTGCAAATGATGACCTTTTTCTTCATTTGTTCATGCTGTATTATCATCTTATTTTAAGTCCATTCCAAACAATTTCTCAAATCCTTCTCTGTCCTCCCATGTGCTCACAGACCCTGCCAGCTGCTGTCTGTACTGTGTATAGAAAATGCATGTTCTCTAATTTCACTGTCTCAGTCAAGATCTAAGTGAGTTTCACCTGGTACGGCCTTACTGTTTGGCAGAGAAACACGGAGAAGCGCTTTCTGGTTTTGTATTGTGAAAGAGCATAAAAAAGGCTGTGTGTTAAGGGAAGATACGGAGCGTCTTTCACTTCTCTTGCCCAGAATGGCCTTTTATCCTGTTGCAGGAGAAGGAGTGACATGATCTCTCTGATAAATCCCCATTAGCTTTTCTGTAACACTACATCCTTCTGGGTGCTTGCAAAGAGAGAGCTCATTTCCTCTCCTGTTTCCATGTTTCCTGCGAACTGAAGTTCAGTGGTGCCAGGAAATTACTGATCAGTCAGCGTATTTGTTGCTCCCAGAAAGACAGCATGTTTTCTGTTGAATGGAAGTTCCCAGACACAGTCCACTCTGTTATGCAGAGGTAACTGTGATCGGTTTCATTTTGATTTTCACTGCATTGTTACAGAAAGTCTGTTTTCCATCTACACTTTTAATGGAAAATTTCCATCAAGCTTCCTTTCAGTAATCACTGCTGAATACAGTGTCCTTTATTTAGTGAAGACTACGGCAGTGAAAATTGTGGTAGTCTACCTCCCAAAACAGTGGGAGTCAGAAAGCAAAGTCCTGTCTCTGACGTAAAAGCATCGATCCGTCTATAGCTCTTACTACTGGGAGATGTAGATACATCAGCCCGAATTCACTCCAAAGAATTTGAAGCTTTTAAATGAGAACCCATTTCTCTTTGCACAGAATATAGAGAGTGCTTGGATAGCAATTTCGGTGCCACAGTTAAAGAAAACAAGGTAGGGGGATGAACTTTGGCAACAGGGAGCAAGCAAAGGCACTTTGAAATCGATGATTTACTGCGTGAATTGATGCAGTCACTTACCCTCCTGAAAAAAAACATGGGGGCCTCACTAAAAGTGGAATGGCCTGAGAGGGACTCTCTGTAATCAGTTTTGGCCACAGTTGTGACTGCAGAATGCTGAGACTAAAAGGACAGGCTGATCAGCCAACTAATTTAGGTTGTGATCCAAATTGCACTAAAATTAATGGATGGACTGCGATCTCATGAGAGCTGAATTGAGCTCTGATAGATAAAAGAATTCGCTAAGCACAAGGCACTTCAGAATATTTTTATTGCTGTTTAAAAGTTATATTTAGTTTAAAAGCTTCAAGCCTTTTTCTTAAAATAGTATCTGCCCGTGGTGAACTGCAAATGACCGGTCTGGATTACAGCAGAGCAGGAGTTACTGCAAGCTTTGTTCTTGTCTCTGCTCAAAAATTTCAGTTTAAGATTTCTTCCATATTCTTAACCCTACCAAATAGTACCCCCTTTGACTTTTACCTTCGTTATTCTTCACGTTAAATTCTTGCACAGTTTCAGTGTGCTAGTTTTAGGGGAGAGAGGAACCGCAGAATCAGGTAGGTTGGACAGGACTTCTGGATGCCTCTATTCCCACCTCCTGCTCAAAGCAGGCCCAGTTAGAGCTGGCAGCTTGGGTATGTCGCTGTTGAGTTTTGAGTGTCTCCATGGCCTTTCTGGGCAGTCTGTCCCATGGTTTGGCCAAAACAGAGCTCTGTTGAGTAGATGGCATCCAAAACAGAGCTCTGGAAGGCATTGCTGTGATCTCAGTGGAGGGACAAGTACACCAGGTTTCCTCTCAAAACAAGCAGACATGCACAGTTGCAGAGGCCTAGAGAGACCATATGTGCAATAGATGCAATGTCCTGATGTTTTTCTAGCTTCAGTTAGGGTTTAACTAGTGTGTTAAACCGATCTGTAGTTGTCTTGAGTTTTTTTTTCAAACAGCAAGAAAATCCATTCTCGGCTTGACCACTGGATCTCCCAGTAAGTTTTTCTGGTTGGATGTCTTTGTTGGCTGCTACAGAGCTTGCTGTTTAGGGCTGATCCTTTGGATTGGTGGAGATCTCCAGGAGGCAGTGGTGGAGATGGAGCTGTCTGAGCTGGCTGCTGAGTCCTTTACCTTGACCCAGTCACAGTGGTGCTCCCTCTGGGTGCGTTTGACATTGGTTTGGTACAAAGCCTGCCTGCATGCGTGCAGGCAGGAGGGAGGACGTTGGCTCCAACAGTCTTCCAGCAAACACTTGGGACCAAAGTCTGACATGGTGCTGAGCTGCAAAAATCAGTTTGAGGGGGACCAGAAAAGTCCAGGGAAACTGTAAGGGTTAGAAATAAACGTGACTCTCTCTTGAGCCCCTCTAGGGCTTGCCTCTTACAAGATTTAGGCACCTCATTTTGTGAAGCTGGGCCCCACTTTGCCAAGGTGGGACTGTGGGCAGCTGCCTCTTCCCCACCCTGCCTAGCTCTGGCTGTAATGCTGCAGTTAGCATGTGGAGGGATGGAGGCTGCTTTTTTCCCCTCTTACAGCCTCCTGGAGATACATCAGTAAACCATGTGCATCATGTTATGGGAAATACCAAATGTAATGACTTTCTTACAAGATTCAATTTTTTCCCTTCATCATATGAAGATTAAACCTAATACTAGCTGAACAGGTTGCTTCTATTGCTAGCAACATGCACTCGCAGGGGCACTTGCTACACTTTGCTAGTTTGGAGTGACTTCTTTTTGGGATAATTACACTCAGTTCTCACCTTTAAGTACCACTTCTAGTTTCTTAGGCTCTATGAGAATCTGGAAAAATAACAATTTGGAGACCTTGTTTTAAGAAAACAACTGGGGGATGGTAAATTGTTGGGGTTTTTTTAATCTTTGTCTTCTGGTTTATGGGTCTGAAATCTCAGGGACCCTCTCAGTATTTTAAAGTACTGAAATTCTGCTTTGACTAGCCTTGCTATGCAGCCTGATACTGCCTAGGGTCGTTGGAAACCAACCTCAGTTTGGGTCTCAAAACTTGAAATGTTAATACCACTAAGTAACTTCTGGCATGCTGCAATGGCAAGAGTATTGAAATAGTTTTTAGCTTTCTGTCCCTGCTTTGACTGATTGGATTGTTTGGATGTCATTAGGCTGCTTATTTATAGCAAGAGTATGAGCACTGCACTGTGAGCAGTAGAAGTAATTTCTGGCTACTGAGCTAGAAGTCCAAATGCTAATTTTTGTTAGTGTTTAAATTAAATGAAAGCACCACTTTGTTCAATTCTTCAGTATCCAAAATAAATTGATTACACAAATGCAATTAAGACAAGCAGCTTAATCTCTCCTTTCATAATGCAAGTTGACTGTGCCAGTATTAGCCTACAGTCTTCACGGCTTGCTTATGAATATTGTACATTGCTTTGCAGTCACTTAATAAAATTAAACTTCCTGAACTGAAGAAAAATCGTTCAATTATTTAGATAACAGTCCAGGTATCCATAGCATGGAGAACTGTCCTGTTCTGTTAAAATACAGCCTCAGTAGAAGACACTTTGCAGAATATGTTTTAATGGAGATAGTGTTTAATCTCAGTTTTCTCTGGATTTTACGTACATGATTGAGTTCGTGATTCAACACTGTTTGAGTCAGTGGTTGTGCCTGATACAGGGTTCTTAGATTGCAGAGCTCAGCTCTTAATTAAAGCAATGCTTTAAGGAGCTAGAAAGTCCATCATGAACACACGCATATTTTAGGGTCTGGCTTCAAGCCCGGGAGGACTAAAACTGAGGAAATATTCCTGGGGTGATTAGTGACTGAAGGAGAAGGGTTGATCTAATGATTCTGGTCCACTAGATACATGGGAAAATTAAAGCATTTTAGAAATAAAAAATGGTTTCTAAGTTTGGGTGGGTGTTTTTCAGTTACATTTGTTAAGGATGCCTACTGGAAGTAGCATCATGGTTTAGTTTGGTTTATTTGTATGGAGATCGCGTCTGTGTGTCCATCTATCACCAGTGGTCGATGCTTTAATGTCAACTGGCACTTGTGTTAAATTCAGGTGACAGAGTGCTCTGCACTGTTTGTATGGTTTGCACTGAAGTAGATAGCATGATAGTCCCTAGGTGAAGAGTAAATGCTACGCTTAACTCTACTGTGATATAATGAGTTAAAATCTGGTTAAGATACCTGACAGAAAACAGCGCAGAGAACGTATTTACAGGAAACACAGATAAAATTATTTCTGAAAAGGGAAATTTCATTGAGTGGGAAACAAACTGAAACTGCTAGTGAGCTAAGTGCTACTAGTATGTCTTAGTTGTCCCTCAAATTTTCCTCTCTAGAGATTAGAGTTTGGTGCTGGTTTGTGGCCAGAATGCCAAACAGTGCCGTAGAAAGCAGATCAGGTCATTCGTAAGACCTGCTGCTTTGACAGCATGCAGAGAAAGGCACAAAAATGCTAGGGGTGAGCAATGAAATCATCTTCCTTTGTTGCATCTGTAATAAGTAATAAAACCAGAATAGTGCAGGGTGATGGAAGGACTAAATGAATGTACTTAATCAATGCCTGTGTGTAGACTTCAAAATAATCCAGTGGAGACAGGAGTCCTGAAGTTTTCTTTGGATGGTGTTTTGCAGATCAAACTGGCTGGTAAGTGTAACAGTCTTTCTGGCCTTCATATTCTATTAATTGAAATGATGTCAGTCATTAACTGTTCTTCTTTTTCCTCTTCTTTTTTTAGAAGTGGTACTCACATTTGATCAGCTCTTAATGAGGTGGCTCCATTTTGATTTCTTCGCCTAATTGCAGTTCATGCACATCTGTGAGCAGCAATTGAGTTTTTCTTTTCATTTTTTTTCTTGTTCCAGTAAATCAGTCACAGTAGAAAACCTGGAGACATCTGAGGGGAAGATCTAAGTAGCCTGCCAGGCTGCCTTAGGATCAGACATCTAGCAGGCTGGCCTAGAAAGAACAATACCATCTGGACATGGAAAGAACCCTTAAGATGTTTTTGCGTCACGCAGGGTTATTTACATGATAAATGTGCAGCAGTAAAGCCTTCCAGAAATCTGAGAGCTGGTCTATGTGCTGTCTAGCAGCTGTGGGTGTTAAAACTCCTTGGACTAGCAGCTTGCAGCTGTACTTTCATTAGCTCCCCATGAGTTTCAGCTCTCCCTGAAATTCAGTTGCTGGATGCTAGGACTGCTTGAAGGAAAGAAAAGAAAATCATTTGATTCCCTGGTATGAATCTGTTCCAAAAGCTTTTTCAGTGTCAACAGCTGAAACATGCTTTCTCCTAATTTAAGTGAGTGCTAGTATTCAGGGTCTATTTTTCAGCCATCTGCAAAATTCAGCTATTACAACTAAAATTGTTCTTAAAGCCCAAAGACTAAAAGTTCTATTCATGACCATTATCCAGAGTTGTCCCTAACAGATGTTAAAAGCTCTTACTCTCATTATGAATGAACCTTTGAGATTCAAACCTTCATTCAACCGTTTGCCTAGCAGAAGCTCAGCTGACCTGTTTGGTTAGCACAGCAAAGGCAGGCGGGTGTCATGTTTAGCCAGGTTACTTACCCAGCATGGGTAGCCATCCCTTACAGTGAGGGTGCCTAGGACTGGGTTTTGGGATACAGCTGGGACAATGTGTCAGCTCTCAGCAAGAATGAGCTGCCTTATGAAGTCCACCACAGTGATCAGTGCTTGCTACTCATTTTAAACTCTAAATCAGTGTTTTAGCCCCTGTGCATCTAGTGGGACTGGTTTTTCAGGAGCTCTCTCTCCAGATCTGGAAGAAATTATTTTATCTTACCCCTCTGATTTGAGGAAAGATGATATTGTAGCCTGCCATGTAGTCTTGGCTTAGGTGTTCTGTTAGGCAGAACCCTTTCCAGGAGCTAATCCAACCCAAATCAAAATGTGATGAAAGTGAAGTCGAAAGGAAAAAGGCTTAATAGTCAGCCCATGCTGTAATCACCCTGTGAACCTTTCCCTCCTCACTTGGGTTCATTATCCCACCTGAGGAAGCTTAAAATCAGACTGAGTGCAGATGTTATCAAATACGACTGTGTATTCTGTATGCAGAGCTCTGTGCCGCCTCCTGACTCTGCTCTGTTTTTAGCTTTGGAGTAATGTAGTGCTCTCATGATTTATTACACAAAATGTTCTGGCAGCAGAGAGGATCAGGAGTAGGTGGGGCCATTATGGCTGTTATCTAATTCCCTTTGAATGTTGGAGTCTCAAAAAAAAAAAAAAAAAAACAACGAACAAGCAGCCTTTTCATGTGTGCTCCAGGGTTTCCATTTTGGGTTGGGGAAAAAGAGTGGGCTAATAGCTGGTTGACCTTCCCTAAAAAGGGGAAGATCCAAACATGGAAAATCCAGAGCAAAAACTCCCAGGAACCTTTTCAATCCCTTCAGTGTGACCACCAAAGAAGCCTCTTCCTGCTCTCTAGAGGACAGCCTGGACATGCTTCTGTGAGATGGTGGTGGAGGGGGCGAGCAGACACCCCCTGCTTCTCTTCTGTGTGCATGGCTCTCCCAGCAGACTCCTCTGAAACTACCTGGGTCATGGTGCAAGGAAGGAGGGGGTAGATGGGGACAAACTTGTATGTAGCGGCAAGTCTCTTTGCAGGCTTTGGTGGATAAAGACAGTTAAACGTAGGAGCTCAGGAGGTACTGGCACAGCATAATTTTTTCGCAACACAGAGACACCACATGTTGGATGATACTGTGGGCCACTTGTCGGTCATGTGAACGGCCACAGCACTTAGCCACATCCCTGAGTTGTGTAGTGGGACTGAGGAGAAGGAACAGTGTCACCATCTGAAATATCCTCAGCAAGAATATAGCTGAGGCCCCACCTCCTGCTCCATGTCTCCTTGCCTTGGATTCGGCTGCTCAAGGAGACCATATATCACACCAATGAGCTGTGCTGCACATGGGTACCCAGTGTGACAGGGGATGTCTGTGCATGGTATAACCCGGGCCTGACTGCAGTTGGGTGTGAGGTAGGAGCCTTGTGCTCAGTGCAGCGGGGAGTGAGTGCTGGGTCCTCACGATACAGCTAACGCAACCTGCAGCGCTGTAATAGTTGCAATTGAGTGTAGTAAGGCTATGCTTTGTGTGCCTATAGGGTCTCCAGGTTTTTCATTAACACTGAGCTATCAGAATTAAACCTGGAAAGGTTGCCCATGCATCTTTGCTCTGAAGGAGCAGCCTCCAGAAGAACTGTAGGCACTGCATACAGGTTCTGTCCATCCTGGACAGCCGGAGTGGGTACGCTTTGCTGGCAGATCTGCGGTCTGGGCTTGGTGCTGGGCAGCACATGCCCCTGCAGCACAAGAGGCTTTGCACTCATCAGGAGGAGAAGTCTGCTTTTGAGGAAGGCTCTCAGGCTATCTTTAGCAGACAGACCACTGCTGGTTTGCACTTCCAGGAACAGAAACAGCCGTCTAGTCTGACTTCAATGCTGTTTAGGTCCTTGCTGCTCAGCTCACACTCTTGTTTCTCTCCAGGGGAGAAGTCCTACAGATACTATGTCGAGACAGAAACCATCTACCTCTCCAAGTTAACGGTACCTACTTAACCCTTCTCACCTTGCTGGGAGAACATTATCCTTCTGGATTGTTCAGGGAATGTCATTGTCTTCCTGAGTAGAATTTACATGTATTTTGGTACTGCTTTCATCTGCTTGTCTGGCCAGGACTAAATGTTCTGCTGTGGTCACAGTCTAGAAGTAAAGATGTTCTCCACATGCTCAAGCACTTTTCATTTGACTGTGTCTTCTGTCCTCTTACAGGGGCCTTATTCTTAGCCTCCAGGACAGCAAGCTGTACTCTGTGTGTGCTAAGCAAGTAGGAGTCAGCCTGTAGAGGTGACTGTTAACGTAGGATGGATTGTGTTGGTATCCTGACTGTCTAGAATTTGGCAGTAATAACTGCCAGTGATTAATTAGATGACATGAGCTGTGTGTGATAATACCAGTATTTACAGAAATTGTTTTACTTCGCAAGTTCACGCAAGATCAGAAAATAGGTCAGTCAGCACTTCTGTAGTCCTTGTTTGCGGCACTTACTGGTAAATGCAGTCGTTTGGCTTCACCTACCTCACAATTTTCCTTCCGTTTGTAAAAACAGAGAAAGACTTGCATTTACAATGTTCCAAATCTATTTGTCATGTTCCTCACTCATCTCTTGTTTTGCAAGGGCTAGTTTTGAGCATTCATTGCTTAAGTTAGCAGTTGGCTCAGTTTATGAATCTATTATCATATGTTTTTGAAAAATGGGCCAGGAAACCAGTTTCACTGGTGCTGACTTGAATTGCCCACATACAGAACACAGTGGTATAAATGAGTAACAAATTTATCAAAGGTCCTAGCTGGTTTTATCTAGTGCTAATTTTTAAAGCAGATTAAAATCACTGAGGCTTGTCAATGTAGTGTTTTGCTAGCAGGAGTTAAACCGTGACACATCCTTTAAATGTATTATAGTTTTCCTTTCTGGTATAATAGTCAAGATACTCCACACCATATGTGTGTAAGAATAGAATCGATGGTGATTTTATTCTTATTATATTGACTGTAAGAGAAGACAAAGTGAAATTTCTTCAGAATAAGAACACATTTCTGCATTTAATGTCTCTTGATTCTGAATAGCAGTTGACAATGCAATAACCTGGGATTTTGGGGTTGGAGGGAGAAAAGACACTAACTGAAAATGGAACAAGTTATTTCACATGATTATCCTCTGACTGCGTGGTCATCCATAGAAAATGCATATTGTGGGTAGGGCAAGGCTGACTATTATAAGCAAACCTGAATAGGAGTAGTTTATGTGAGCAACATATGCATACAGAGGACAGAAAACAGCTGGCATTACAAGAGTAAGAAATGGGAAAACTGAATTGGGAAAGAACACCAGGAGTAGAAAACAAACAGACAAGCAAAATCAATTTTAAAAAAGGTATTGTATTTTTTTCTTTATATGCAAAGCAGCAAAATGTTGGGAGGCCCAATGGGAATTCCTGCTCTGTTGCAGTGTAGTTTGGGACTACTGCCTGGCTCGGGATACTCCTTGCCTAACTTCAGGTACCTGAATCTTAGACAGGGACAGCCCAGGTCAGCCACCTAATTGCCAATGGTAATCAAAGGGGTTTTAAATAGGTCAGCGTTTGCTCACAGGGCTCAGAAGTCATCTCTTCGCTGCGGGGATTTCTGGGTGACTTCTGTGTCCGTGTGGAGGAGGAGTTCAGAGCTGCATGTTGTCTTTGCTGGCCTAAAATGTCTGAGCTTCTGTGAACTGGGAAATGGCAGAAGGGGAAGCAGAGGTTCATCAGAAAAGCTGAGAAACTGCATCAGCACTGTGTTTAATGCAAACCCTTGTATTAATTAGGTGTTATTTTGAGTTCAATGGGGCATGCAGTGTTAACCAGACCCTGGTTTTGCTGTTACTTCCTTAAACAGTTAACTTGACACCGAATCCTGTGACACAATTATCTCTATTATTAATGGCTTTCACTGCTGAAGTATTTTTAGCTATGTAAGAAAATACACAAGAAAAAGAAAGGAATCCACTAGCAGATAAACTTAAAGGCTTAAGTAGGGCTTTCACTGCAGCAGTTTTTCCTAATGCCTTTCGTTGTTGGCTGCCTGGAGAGTGTGCTGGGAAAAGCTTCTGTGACTGTCCTTCTGAGATGGAGAATTGGATGAGATGGTCTGTCACTACTGTGGAAGTTTGCTCTTTTTTCTCTTAGGACAGGAAAAAGGTAAATAATGGATGTGGCTGAAATGATGAAGCTTGTACCTCTGACACCCACTTGCATGTGTGAAGTCATGTCACTCTTCTGAAAAATTAAAAACATAACACAAAGTGTCAGCCACTCAGGCCTTGCAAATTTATACCAGTCCTGAGTTGCAAAACCCACCGCTTTCCCGTTGCGTTCTGCTTACAGGCTTCAGGCAGTGTTGCATGTAGTCGAGATGACTTGGCCAACTAATTCAGGCACGTACTAAGTGTGAGGCTGAAAAAGAGAAGTTTGTAAGAGGAGAAATTGAGAAGAAAGAATGGCCTCAAACTTTTGGACGAGTGGGGTTTAGTTGATGTTCCTAATAATAGAGATTTTGCATTCCATGTCACTGGCAAAACTTTATCTCTGCAGTTTTCAGTAGTGGGAAGAATGGACACAGAGTATGGTCAGGTCTGATCTTTCCAGACATCTGTCCTCACGGTCTTTGACCCTTTTGTGTATTCTAGATAAACAATTTCCAGAAAGTAGTGATAACTATATACACTTAAAATTTACCAGACTGAACACTTTCTTAGCATCTGTCATACTTCATTCTAAATCTCCTATTTCTAGAATATTCTTGGGTTTGGGGCATTTGGGGTTTTGGGTTGGGTTTTTTTTGTTTGGTTGGTTGGGTTTTTTTCCCATGGTAGCCCTTGAAGACAACCAAACATTGATTCTTTTACTTTAAAATACCAAATTATGTAACCTAATCTGTTCAAAGTGATTTATTTCCTGTGTGTCTTTATATATATATAGCTTCTAGATCAGATTCCATTCCGTGTTCCTTTTGCCTTTACAACTGATAGATTTTAGATATCTTGAAGGAAAGTTACTGAATGTTTTACTTTTGCTATGGGAGGAAAAATAAGGACACTTAACCTTTGTGCAGCAAACACTAATTAGTACTGCCAAGCTTGTATATAAATGTGTCCAGAAACCTTCAGGAGAATAAGAGCAAAAGCTTTCTAGCATACGGCTTTTAGGAATATGCTGGGATTTAGGGCAAAATGTATAACTGGTTGTAACAGAGCTGCAAAATCTACTGGAAAATTCTGTAGTTAGCTTTTTCATTGTTTAAACAAATTAAAAACCCCATGGCCCTTCCCTTAGATTTATGGCCTCATTTGAAGCTCAGTTGGATTTTGCCTTTCTAGAGACTTCAGCAGGCTTTGGACCTCGCTGATATTTTAAAAGGTGTTTATCCTCAGGGGGCACATGCTAAGAGATTGGGAAAGCCTGTTGGATCATATTCTTCATCACTATGAATTTTCCTATGGTGTTTATGTGATTCTTTTCACATCTAATTGTGAATAGCTTCAGCAGTGAAGCCTCCATCAGCTGCTTAAGGAAAGCATCCCACATTTCGGCAGAGCTTTCTTCCCCAAGGCCCAGCGTCCATGCTCCTGATCTCAGTTGGAACCCTCGCTCTTGGTTACATCCCGTGCTGGCAGATTGTACAACATCCCACTTGGAAAACCTGAGCTGACCTTTGAGGATGTGGGGTTGTTGCTGTCCGTGGACCTTGTTCCTAAGTATTGCCTTCCTTCCTGTCTGAGGTTAGCATGAGTCAGGGGCTGCCCTTGCCTTTCAAAACAGCAGTTGCCTTGGTGGTAGGAGCGGGGACAACTCCTGCTTTGCTCTTCCCATGCTATCTGCCAAAGCAAAGGCCTGTGCACCAGCTGTGATGCTTTCCTCCTGTATTCCTGCTTTCGGGGCAGGGTGAGCCCCTTGCAGCACTGATGGGGGAAGGAGGGATGGCACTCCCAAACCAAGCAACCTGCATTCCTCACTGTTGCTAGTTTTAATATAAATATTACTTTTTCTTGCATGTTTTAAATACCATCAGTAGGAACGGGCATAAGGCTGCGGCTCTGCAAACAAACCCACTTGGATTATGTTCAGTGTGTGTATTGTGCCAGGCACAGTGGGGTCTTTCCCTAGACTGAAAGTGCCACTGTGCTGTAACTAATAAATAATAACATCTGACACTAATTGTTTCATTACTTTAGGAGTCAGACCCTTTAGCGGGGGATTTGCTAATTGACAAACATGTTGTCCAGCTCGGCATTTCCATTAAGGAGCCTGTAGCAGGCTTTTCTGCCTCTTTGTGCTGAGATGGAGACTTGAAGTCATTAATCATCATAATAAATTAAAAAAAAAAAAAAGAAAAAAAAAAGACAAATAAGTTAGACTTCAGTGTTTAATGGCTTGGTTTAGGTTTCTCCCCAGTGCTCCAGGCAAGTGAAATAGATAATGAGGGATTTCCCATGCTGGTCATAGCCTGTGTCTTTAGGTGACAGGAGAGGCAGGAGGCAGAAGTGACACAGCGATCATCACAGCTTGGCTTTCACTTGCTGGCCCTTGCAGCCCCACAGCCTGGCAGGGCATACCTGAGGTGTCTTGGTTCTCTCTGTCTTGGCCACTTGTGCTGCCCGGTCATGCCCCAGAGCACCGAGAGGCAAGTTGGTTATAAACAGAGGTGTGAGACTAGTCTGAAAATGGAAATTCTTCCTCGTTCTGCCACGCACTTCTCGTAATGCCTGGGACAAGTTGCTTCTCTCTCAGTTTCCAAAGAACCATGGAAATACTAATTTCCACTAATTTCACATCACCATGCCCCGTTTCCTCCCACAAGTGTTCTTTCAGGGAATTTGAAACATCACTACGCTGATAAAACATATTTGCTTCATCTATGCAAACTGACACTTAATCCACACTGATGTCCTCTCGTGGAGGTGAAAGACCTGTGAATCCTGCAGTGACACATTTCTCACATTTCTGTCATGAATAAACCCGGCAGAAATTCTGATTTGATTGCTGGGCTTATGTGTGGACCTCATGATGTTAATTTCTTGTTGCACAGATGATTTTGAACAGCTTGGAAATTGTTTTCCTGCTTTATGAATAAATCCTCCTTGGACAGAGGATTGCCACTTTCCTCCATGATGTCTTTCAGTTCAGTTTTTATCTTCCCTGCTGGTTGCAGACTGGTATCTCTCTACATTTACTAATTGAAGTGAGTGAACACTGGTTTGATGGGTTAGTCTCTGCTGTTACTGTAACCTGACTCCCCTTCAATAAATGAGATAGCATGGGATATTTTTTTTTTTTCAATGACAAGACATGAGTGGAATGAAATGAGAGGAAATTGTGCCATATGGTGTTCAAATTCCATAAATCACACTTCTTACTCCACCAGTTGTGAGTTCCCTTGTGTGCCTGGGAGATGGTTTCTGCAGGCAGTTCTGGCTGTGACGTGTGGGCAGGGTATGGCCTAAGCCCTGTCCCCAGCTCTGAGGGGAGATCACACTCTCTTCCAGCGCTGGTGTTGGCATACAAGAAAAAAGTGTTTGTGGCATTCTTCCTGTCATTTCAGCAACACCACCGTTACATTTGTAGCTCTAATTTCAGCCCAGGAGGAAGGCAGAGGGAGATGGTCTGTGTTAGGATATGAGCACAAAACCAGAATTGCTTTCTCTGGAGTCATCCCTGTTCATTAGCTGAGCCCAAGGAGCAGCTCATGTGCCTGGAGCAGCCTGCTGGGATCTGTGGCAGCCAGAAGGCAACTACTAGGCTGAGACTCACTTGAATCCTGAGGATGGGGGAGCCAAAAGGCAATTGGACCTTCCTTGTGTGTTTTTCACCTCTTTTTGGTACTAAGTCGTGTCTAGCAAATGGCTTTCCTGTGCTCGGGTGCCATCAGTGAGACTTCTCAAACCACACTGAAAAAAAAAAAATTAAAAATAAATCATGCTGAAATATATAAAGGTAATTGTTAGGATCAAGGAGATGTAAACCTCGCTTTACCATATGCTGCAAAACTCCCCCTTGAACTTCTGTTGAGCCAGACTTTCAGACATCAAGCTTATTTTATTTTGGGGGGTTTAAAGATTTGGAGCAGTTTGGGCAGAATTTAGTCATCTGTGATGTGAAGGAGTAAAGCCAAACGATGCTCTTAGTTTGCAAAGCTCCTCAGTGAAATGGTATGGATTTTGTTACTGGTCTTGGAAGGCAGAGAATAGCTCAGTACCACATAGTCCTCAGCATCAGATGGTCCCCTTGTCCTGCAAGAAGTTCTGACATTTCAGTGTATTTTTCAAATTTATTTTGAACTGAAGGAAACCTCTGTAAGTAACTCCTATTTATGAGAATTACCACACTAAATTAATGCAAAAAAAGTCATGCAGGTGCAAGAACATTTGCAGGACATTGCTCCAAAGGAAAATGGCTCTGGCCTCATTTACGAGGTGCAAATATCCTACTTCGTAAGCAGAAATGTCTTTAATTGAAGCGTGATTTTCACTGTCAACTCCTGGTTTTGTTTTTAATATATGCCTTTGTGCTCAATGATGGGACAAAAATTTTCCATGAGTGGAATTCAAATGTGATGTTATAAATTCATATAATGGTAAAAGGTCTATTAAATGTAACACAGAAAGGACCACTAGGCATATTTCAAATTTTAGTAGGCACAGGAAGGGAGGTAAAATTGGAGTTTATTCATTATTAATCTACTTTTTAATATTGATGACCAGCTCTAATTGTACTCTGTTTCCTTTTTTATTTTTTGAGAGTGCCAGTATAGTTAGATTCTGTAAAAGTGCTATTTTGGGGCAAATAGCAGAACTGCTGGCGTCAAGTGTTTAAAAACTGAGACTGACCAAAAAACCTGCTTTCTTCGTTCATCTTATAATTCCTGAGCCTTCAGATGTACTGAGATTCCATTTCACATTTTCTCTAGGAGAGCTAAAAACTTTGAACTTGGGCATCGTTATTTTTCCTACTGGCAGGTGAGATGTTCATCTCATGACACTGGTCCTTTAGCATCACTGTGGGTCTCATTATGAGGCTATGAGAAGGGGAATAGTGCCTTGGAAGGTCTGCTGAATGTCTGACTTGGACTGAATTCTTTGTCTAGAATTTGGGGGGTGGGGGGAGGTTCATCCATTTTGAGGGCTAGATTAAGGACAATAGTTGGGTCTCGTCTTTGAGTGTAGGCTGGCAGGCTGCAAGGACACGGTCTTTTGTGAGGAAGAAGAGCAAAAGCTTTTTGTAATATACAGCCAAAAGGTTTTTGGTTCTTGCAAGGAATGAAGGATGTAGCACGTGACTGTGGCTGTTTTGCTTCCTGTGTCACAAGCTTAGGAAGGCAATGGACTTTGCTCCCAGATTTGCCTTCAGACTCCCCTCTGCTGCGAAACACAAATACAGAAAGAAATACGCATTTCACCCCTTATCCCTTGCTGGCCTATGGGTTAGTGCTGCTGAGTTTCTATTCCTCTGAGGGCAGCTAGGCACAACGTCACTCGCTCCTGAACGCAGCGTGGCACGCTGGTGTGTCTAGCCCGGAAGGGGGAGGACAAGGATGTTTCCTATTTTTTTTTGTGCAAACAGTTAATACTGGACCACCAAGATTGACCCCAGGTGGGTGGACCTCTTAGTTCTGGGAAAAGGTTAAGTAGGAAAAGCCTTGGAAGAGCTTAAGTCAGAGCTCAGAAGCTCTAAGGCTTCTCAGCACTAAGACACGGGATTTCAGGAAGCCAAACTTTACTCCTGCTCCTCAGAGAACTTTTTGTCTGCTTAGAAAATTTGTGTAGGAGAACTGAGTGATCCAACTGGAAACCCTATTAATTAGAGATGGTCTTTGAGTGCATTAAGTGCTATAGAAATGTGAAGTTCTGTGCAAAATGAAACCAAAATCGGTGGATATTATAGCACTGATATTTCTGTGTCTCATTTTCCATCCTATAAAACTGTACCCTGTAATTTTCCAATGCATTTAAGATACCTTTAGAAAAGTTTAAGAACTCTGGCGTTTGTTTTAGCTTGCCTGATCCTATAAATGAAGGTCTGGTGTTGTGGAGCCTGGTGTTGAACCCTGGAGATGACTGAGTAAGGTTATGTGTTGGTACTTTGGCACCGGTATTCATATCAAGAGCTATTAAAATTAATGAGATGCTGCAGCTTTACTAATGATTTAAGAAGTTCTTGCACCTCAGTATGAGGCTGATCTGATGCAGCCGTCTTCATGATAGCATCCCACAGTGTTTTGTCTCTGTGAGTACATCTTGTTCTGGCTCGTTTCAGAAATCTGCTCTTAGCTCTAAGGTCTGCAGTTGTTGGCCTGTAATTAGTACCAGTAACACGGTGCTGTTACTGCACTGGTCTGAACTGCTGGCTATTTTTAGATGTGACATTGTTCAGGTTTTTGTTGCGTGGCTTATTTCTCTCATCATGAATCAGCAGACCACTAAATATAAAATAATGCTGTTTTTTAGAACAATTAGTGCAGACTTAAGTAGTTACTGAGTTAGGCCAGTATTTACACAAATGTATCTTTAGATGGAGACTGTGGTCCAGTCCCAGGCTGAGGGGGACTGTGGTCGTTATTTTCTTTTCTTGTCTTGAAATACAAAGTACCTGCCTTGCCCGTGGGCCAGGTAGTGGAGTGGATTTACACTTAATCTGCAGCAAAATCAGATACTCACACAGCATGCACACAGGTTGTGTAGGTAACATCTGCCATAACTGAAACTAGGAACCATTTGTCAAGAAGCTGAATACTGTCTGTGTCTTACTGAGAAAGAGCCAGGTTTATGCCTTACAGAGGACTAATAACAGGAAGCTTGATTTCATGAAAACTTGGGTAGAAACTAGGACATGTGCTGTGTCTGAACCCTACAGCCAACATCTGAGTTCTCTCCACTTGTATCTTCTCTTGGAAGAGCAAAACGTTAGCCCTCCGGTGCCTGCGGTGTCCTTGAGTCCCTGTTAGTATTAATCATAGATTGTGCAGGTTCTGTAAATAAGTGTAAATATTTCGGAGAGCATCTTTGAACGCCTGTAGGTTTAACTCACAAATAAATCTATATTCTCCTTTCCTTTCTCAGCACTGTTGTTAAAGAGAACTTGCTTTCTGTTACACCTCTAAACCAAGACCAAGAGGTGCTAAACGTAGAAACCCACTGAGCTGGGGGTGCAGAAAAACCCCATGCAGCTATGGAAGATAGAGTCCTTGATGCTGCAGGAGAAACTTTTGAATACCCCAGAGAGCAGGCAAGTCTACTTAAAGGCTTACGCTGAATGAGGGGTAATTAAAACTAAATTGGAAACATGCGGTTTCCAGCTGTGATTTTAGAATCCTGGCAAATACTTACATTAGAATGAAAGGCACCAGAGCACAGAACTAGAAAAATAGAAGTCAGGAAGCTACCTTAGACATGGATATTCACTGCCCATGTGTCCTAAGCAAGTCCTCACAAAGAAATTTAGAAGTGGGGCCAGAAAAGAAAATGGGATTCACCCTAAAATACAGCTAGGTCTGTGGAGAAATACTTGAATGGTTTAATTTTGAAAAAACCCAGGAGTGAGAGCATGCAGTTAATCAGTTATGATATTGCAATTAATTATATTGGATAGTGTTCAGAGCTATCAACAACAACGGAGCATTTAATTTTTTCCATAGAATCTGTCATTGTTTTACCTATACTGGCTGGATAATTATTGCTTAAAATCTCAGGAGTGTTATGAAGCTTAATTCATAAATGTGTTTAAAGAGCTTTGATGCTCTGTGTCAAAAGATGGCATCAATATAAAAATAATGATAAGCACTTATATTTTAGTATCATTTCTGGGTTTTGCTAGTTGATGAATCTTTCTAACACAGGTCACCATGTACATGTATAAAAATGTGCAATTTTCAGATTTCAGTAATTTGTACACTGCTCTAGTCTTTTACACTGTGCTTCAGAAGGAAATGTACTGATAGTTATAAAACCTGCATCTCTATTTAGTGGCGTTATAAGCCTTACTTACATTTCAAGTGAGAATAATGCATCCTGAGATATGGCTGGCCAGGGCTGAGTGCGCTGCGTACCGCCAACAGACAACGTGTGGCAAGCTGTGCGTCCAAGCCCGTGACCCCACCGGCTAGGGGGTTGCCAGCGGCTTTCCCTGTGGAAGACCTGAGTGCGTTCTGCGGATGGAGAGAGCGTGTTCCAGCCCTTCCGTAGAGGCTCTGTACCCAGCTGTCAGAAGAGAGGAGACCTCATGCCTGGAGTGGCTGAACGTTGTGACGTTTGATCGCAGAAGCCGAAGGCGTTGTAAGTGATCTGGCGAAAATGGAGGCGGGGCACTCCTGAGCACCTCCAGCTACACAACCACAGCTTCGTTTCTCTGGGTGTGAACATGAGCCTCCTCTGTAGGTGAATGCAAGAAATTAATAGCACTGATAAAACTACCCTGTGGACACTCATGCAGAGTCATGAAATGCTAATGTGGTTGTTCACCGGAATGACAAACTGCCTCACTTCGGTAAGGGGCTGCAACTAACAGAACAGAAATATTTCTCGGGCTACTTTCTCTCTGATCACTGAGTAATCTACCCTCCACAGGAAAGCAGAAGAGAAACTCTCCTAAAAAATTTGATTACTAGCTAAACTGAAGTGTAGGGGCTTTTTAAAATTGTTTTTTTTTCATTGTGGAAATATCTCTTCTGAAGATCATCAGCTCTTTTTAGCATTTCATTTCTAAATTAATGCATGTGAAATTTCTAGGCCTCAAATGAGCTTCTAACTGATAAATATAACTTCTCATTTTGCCCCGCTGCATAACCTGCTTGTCTTATATGAGCTGAATCTAGCAGCTTCATTCCAAGCTCCTGGAAGTTGCATATCCCAGCCAGCCACCAGGGTGTTCTGTACCTCATGCTGCCTCATCCTCAACTTGAATTGCAGCTGGTTAGGGCCTTCAGTTAGTGCCTTTCTTCCCCTTCACCTCCTGTGTGTGTGTATTTGGGAGGGCAGGAGGACTTCATGGGCACCACGTGTGCATCCCCTCCTCCACGTCGCTGCCCTGTCCTCTCCTGCAGCTCCTGCCTTCCTGGGCTTCGTTCTTGGGAGGCTGCCACACACTTGACTCGCATGGCCTCCCTTTTTGCTGCTTCTCCCTGTGCTGACAGGTGCACAGGGCAGACACCTCTCTTGCCCTATTCCAGCTCTGTCTCTGTCTTTAGAAGTCAGAGTAATTTTATGCCAGATCTTGCATTTTGAGTTCTTGGCTTTCTTGGCCTTTGGAAGCCCACAGGAAGGTGCAGTATACGGAGAGAACAAGAGTCTCCCAGAGCGTCCTGGAAATTGGAAGGCTGCTGATTCCTGTTGGGGTGCTCCAGAATTGAATACTGGGCACTGCCAATCAGTCTACCTTTGTTCCGTGACAAAACACAGCTTGGGGATTAATATGGTGCAGGGGGACAACTCCAGCTGCTTCTAATTTCCTCACTAGGAGCCCATCTGTCTAGCTGCCGGGTTGTGATAGAGTTGTATCGCTAGTTGCATTGACTCATACTCTCCTAATGATGCACAGAGATCAATTACCCATATGTTGTTTCCAGTGTGTGTATCTGCCTTTCATGCAGTCCCTCCTGAGGGGTTATTGACGTTCCCGTGGAGCATGAGGAATGGATGGGACTCTTGAAAGCAGCCTCTCTCCTAATCTGTGAAGAGATCCTGAGGAGGGAACTGGGAAATTGTTTCCCTTCCCTTACAGTGTTGTGTGACACGTGCATATGAGTCCTCTCTAAATGGGTTTTCATTTCTTTTTGATTTCTTCATTAAAAGGTGTGCCACACGTATCTTCTTCCTATTGGTTATGGCTAATGTGCAGCCGAGCAAGTTTTTCAGAATCATATCAAGACTGGAAAACAGAGGAGAGTGAGCTGGCTCATTCTCAGTGCAGATGAAAAAGGCTTGGGAATAATACCCTGAATCTGCCTGCCCCCTTTGCCTGAGGCAGTGGTTGTACCCATGGGGCATTGAGGGCCTCAGTTAAACTCCTAGATATGGCAAAGCATCAGCATGTCCTCATTTATGGTACTTATTTATTCATTTGCTACCATTTGTTGTTATTTCAACACAAAGATGTTTACAATGAATTATATTCTGGGTTGCTAATTAGTTGTTCCACTAAGGGCTAAGCAAGGTACAACACTTAAACAGAGCATCCTGCTTCAATCATGTTGTACTATGTTTGGCTTTTTAGGTTTTTGAAATACTGATGTTAACCCTAAGTGGACTGGGATCTGCATGGTGAGATAGAAATCCTGTCTCAGGCCATACTGCCACAGATGAAATGAAAAAGCACTTGAGCTCATTCGGTTCATTTTTCAAGAGAGCCAAGTGGCTGGGGCTGCTGGATTGTTTGCTCACAGCTGCCGGGGCAGGAAGGTCTGTGGTTGGGCCCAGATATGGTGTTTATGAGAGATGCTGCTCATCGTTCTTGAAGAGCCTTACCTCTTCTGGCTGCAATAACATGCTGACTGCTAGATCAGAAAAATACCTCACTAACACTTGGTACTTTTAGTAGGTTTGTTTTGATGGGACACAGTGACATGATAGGAAATAACAGGACTTTCTGTACAGAAATGGAGAGTTCATTCTTTATCTTAGCTTAACTTGGCAGAAGCAGAACCATGCCACTGACCCCAGCATTTGCAATATGTGGGACTTTGAGTATTTATTCATTCTTAACTATATGAGACTTCTTCAATTGAATATATCCTCCCTTATGCTGAAAAATATTTTAAAATGCTTAATTATTCTCTAGTTTCATTTTTCCAGAGTCCTTACCATGGCAGAGTCAAAGAGTTAAAGTCACTGGCAGTGTTGTGGCTGTCTTGTGGTTACGTGTGCTTTCCAGTAAGGAGAAAAGTTTTGCTTTTGTACTTTGCCAGGTCAACACTCTTGGAAGAGTTGATGTGATGCTGATTTGTTAGGCTGATTGGTCTGGTTTAAAAGAACTGAACTGCACTCTGAGGCAGTCACAGCATGTCAATAAATAGCAGCGTTGCTGTCTGCAGTTATTTCTGGGGTTTGGTTTGCTTGGTTTTTGGGCTTTTTTTCTGCTTCATTACTTAATGAAGAAGGCAGACTTCTTAAAGGCACATAGGAGTTACCTATTTGGGTCACACTGGTACTTCACCAGCTCTAGTTATGATCACAGCTAAGTACATCAGAGGAAAGTATAATAATATGCAGTAGAGAGTACTTTAAATTCTTTCCACAAAAATGACCTTCTTAACCTCTTCTGTCTTCTCCCCTTCCCCCTCCAATTGTGAAGATGTACTTTCTAACACTGCTTTCAGGTTTTTATTTGTAAGTCCTGCTTGTTCCCTGTCTGAAGCTGTTTCCGAACCCTGCAGGTTAGGTCCTGACTGTCTGTGCAGACATCGGTGGCAGCTGGTCCCCAGGGAACCATGACTGATACAGGATGTCTGAGAGGTGTCTGTGAAGGGAGGGGAAGTAGTGGTTAGGACAGAAAGAAACCCTGAGGGAAAGCTAGGAATAAACAGATTCAGGAATTAACCTTGCGTAGCAAGGAGACCAAGTTCAAATTGAGCAGGATGGAAACTTCTTTGTGACTTCTATATTCTTGGAACATAATTCTGTCAGATGACAGGTGGACGTGTCTCAGGCTGTGCGGAAATACATTTGCTGCCTGTGATTCTGTGGGAAGTCCACCAACCGCTAGTGAACGTTTTCTTGCCAGCTCATCTTCGCCACTCGTCGCTGCATTATTGGCTACCTCTGAGGCAGATGATCGCAGCACGGCCTTGACATTTCACATCACCCAGGTGAACCTAACAGGATTTTAAGCTGTTTGATTTCATCCAGACCATTCGACAGCTAAACAGAAAGGCTGTAAACGTCATTGCCTCCATCCCTCAGGTCCCTGTCTATACAGACGTCAACAGGTGACAGCGGCGTGTCGAAACGTGTGCTGATGCAGGAGGCAGCCCTGCCAGAGGTGAGCCTGGCCACGCTGTACAGACTGTGCACTTCAGCTGGGCCAGCCAGGAGAAAATCACACATATGCAATGGAATTGGGTATTTCTGTACATTCTTGTAAAAAAACAGAATTGCGTCAAAATCCCTCTTCCTTGAATGCCAGAGGAGTCAGTCAGTAACCTGAGGCAGTGTCCCTGCTCACATCCTCAGCACTCAGGACAGCCATCAGCCCCACAAGGAGGTTTTCTTCTGATGCAAGCCGTCTCTCCAGGCTTCTCATGCTGAGCTGTCACTCACACACACATTTCTGACCAGAGCTGTTCTCTGCAGAGCTGCGTCATTTGATGTTCAACAGCCTTTGGCCTTGCCTCACTTTGGGAGGGGAGGAGGGATGAATACTTAACATCTCTGTCAACAAGCATCTGCCAAGGACTCTGGAGCTAGCTGGTCCCTAAGGCAGCTCTCTGTCTCTTCAGCTCCTACTTTGTTTAGGTTCCTGTGAATTTTGGATTTTCTGGATTTTCTTTTGATCCTTTTTAGGAGACTAACTGCTTGCGCATAAAGGGCTGTGATACCACCGTTCCCTCACTGGTTTTGTGGAAGGCATCTAAGTTTCTTCTAAATTAACTGAAAGATTGAATAGAATCATAGAATCACAGAATGGTTTGGGTTGGAAGGGACCTTAAAGATCATCCAGTACCAACCCCCTGCCATGGGCAGCGACACCCTCCACTAGACCAGGTTGCTCCAAGCCTCATCCAGCCTGGCCTGGAACACTGCCAGGGGTGGGGCATCCACAGCTTCTCTGGGCAACCTGCCCCAGTGCCTCACCACCCTCTCCATGAAGGATTTCTTCCTGATATCTAATCTCAATCTCCCTGCTTTCAATTCAAGCCTGTTACACCTTGTCCTGTCACTCTAGTCCCTCGTAAAAAACCCCCCTCCAGCTTCCTTGTAGGAATACTTCCAGACATATATACATTGATTGTTTTACAGATAGTCAGCTTTATGAATTTCAACCAAAACTTTACAGTGACTTCTGGCTGACTTGCAACTTTTGCAGGGTCAGCTGAAACCGCACTCTTCTGCAAATGAAGTCTTTGTTAATATACTAAACCAGTCTTTCGTGCTAGTGTTTTGCCAAATTGCTTAGGCCTCAGTACTTCAGCTAGTCTAGTGTCCTGTTTACAGCAAGCTGAAAGCAGCTGTGCCTTGATAAAAGACGCATGTTTCCTGTGGGGTTTTTTTATTAATTTTATCAATTGATAAAAAAATGAGAAATGCTATCAATTTCTCATCACTGTCACAGAAGCACTACTCTGGAAACACAAGAAGTGTGTGTATCTGTCAAAGTTTCAGTTTGATTAAAAGGTTGAGTCGCATCAGTTAAAACAGGAGATTTGTGAATGGGACACTCATTAGAAATTCAGGAGTACTCACCAAAAGGTTAAATGCACTGGGGCACACTGTGTATTTCCTTGTCCCCCTGCCCCCTCTAGAGCAAGTGGAAGAGAGGGATGCTGTATCCCAGACAGGTGCATCTTATGGATGAATCCCTGTAGAATTATCTTATAATAGAACAGTGGCTTACAAAGTCTTGAATAACTTTTTTTCCTAAATACGCAAGAAGCCATTTCCATCTTTGATAAAGGTGTTTCCTAGTGTCTATTCTGGTGTTACTAAAACAAGCCATTACCATTTAAATGGCCTTAAATGAAGCGATTTGTGTAATGACTGAAGAGCAACAAACCCAAAACAACGTGCCTCTAATACATAACCCAAACACATGCATGCTATTTAAAGGTCTTTCAAGGACCTAGTTAGATTTGGCATCTTTTAATTAGAAGCTTAACATTGAGCTGTACTGATGCCACAATTAACTTAGACTGTTACTAATGAATTTTCTAGATACGTTTTTACGCGAGTTGTTACTATGCAATTGCTGGAGGCAAGGGAGTGCTGGGGAACGGTACAAGCCGTTGCAATAATGCCTGGGACTAATTGCCTCTTAGGGCTTGGCCTTGCCAATTGCTCGATTTTCATCAGCTTCAGTGATTTATTTGTCACAGAATCAGAGTCAGAAAATATGAAAGCAATCAAGTAGATTTGCTTTTGAAAAGCATCGTCCGTTGTTCATTTTCAGTGAGTGCCAAGGCAATGGTATCTTTGTGCTGCTGCAGAAAGAGCCCGGTTCCTGCCTTAGTTGAACTTTGTGACTGGAGTGAGTTGTTTCTGTCAAGACACTCCACAGTATTCATTAATTTTTAGCTACATCAAAATTTGGGGGCAGAATGTACAACTTCTTTGAGGCAGCATTTAGATGTATTACGTCCCCTCTGCCAACTTTTGTACTTGGCATCCGTGAGTCAGACCTTCCAAAGTAATAAGATTAAAAACAGTGACACTCTCTCTTTGCCATCTGTTTTATGAGCCGTCAGGTGACACTCGACAGATTTTTAGCTTTTCTTTGTCATCACAAATTTACACTATTGTAAAGTATGAAAGCTGAGAATCTCACAGTTTTATCGTTCCAGGACTAGGAGCTTTGAGAAACTTTGAATGTCAGAAAATTTGGATAAAATCATAAGAGTTGGCAGAGCTGTGATGGGACAGTAGAGCCTTCCATCATTTCTGTGTGCAAACCTTCAAGAGGGCTTGCATGCCTGTCCCAGTGGATCAAGGCTGCCTGACTCAAGAGGACACAAGCCAGGAATGACTAACAAGTAACTGACACTAAGGAGACACACATGAGCGTGGTCCCCTTGGAAGGGTTGGGTGGGATCCCAGCCACTGCTTGCCCATACCCTCTGTACTGGCTAGCTGTGTGTGGCTGGGGAGTGGAGAAAACTCCGTTCTCAACTGTACTGAATCCCTGTCAAGAACTGTTACTTGGCCCACGTACAGCTGTACTGTGGAGACAGCTGGTCTTCACATGCTTCTTCTGAGTTATGTGCCATGAGAACTCTTAGTCTTGGCTTAGGAAGGGTCATGGTCTGACCTAACCTTTGTTAGGTGCAGTGTTTACCTGCCCTTGAAGAAAAGAGAAAAAAGGCATATCTGAATTTGTGTCTGGTAGAGAGCATAGGGATTTACTTGTTCTTCATAGACAACTGTGCAACATTAGGAAAAGAGTGTTTACAAGACAGAGCTCCTGATGGCATTCAGAGCTGGTTTTCAACTGCTTGTCAAAGTGACTGCAGTCTGAGCTACCGAGGCACAAGAATAAATCCTAAAATTAGCAATAGTGGTTTGCAGTTGGACATTCTGACCCCTGTCAAGATTTTGTAGCTGCCTCCAATAAGAAATTAAAAACAAAGAAGTGTTGTTAACCTCGTATAATTCTTACGCAATGGCCAAATAGGAGAATGATTGCAGAAAAAGTCAAGAGAGGAATTACTCTTGCATTTCAAAGGAATAAAATAGAAAGTAGTTATCTTTCTGAATTTCCATGTTTGCATCATATTTGAAATTGATATTTCCTAACTTGATTTAAATAAGTTGTGAATGTACTTTTCTGATTTTAAAAACCTGATTTTATCCCAAGGAAGATGTGTGCATCATCTGACTGACACGCTCTGGAAGCTGCTTCTGTTCTGCTGAAAAGTCATTAGACTACGGATGAGGAATGGCATATGCTGGAAACTCAGCAATGTAATTATGTGCAAGAACTCTGCTACAGCCTTTGGTGATAAACTACAGTCTAGATCCAGTCCTTGAGGATCCAGACAGTGTTACCTTAGGAGTTACTTAGCCTGAATCATGCTGAATATCTTCTCTGTAGTCTAATGCTGTGCGGCGTGCTCCCACCCTGTGGGAAATGTGAAGGCCGTGGCCAAAAGAGCATGTGTGCGCTAAAACCATTTCCTTTCAGTATTTGTATTACAGTCTCGCTTCCTTTTTTTGGATGTGTACAAGTGGAAAGTGTGAGCTTTGCATGCAGAACTCAAATATAGTCTTTCTAATCAGCCAAGCTAAGACTTCGTGATGTGTTAAAAATCAAAACCCCAACAACCAAATGTCTGCTAGTTTAGGCACTTTGGTTATGATGTACATGTGCGCTTTGGTCCATCCAGGCATCTGGAGTCCACAAGCTGTATTCTAGAATTGGGGGAAGTTGAGAAGTGAGCTTTTAGAGCAAGATGTGTTGACTATACAGAAAGTTTGATTTCCCCACCCCCAATGACACTTTCACTTTGTATCAGCTCTCTCGCTTACGCACTGTGTATATGCTGTTCCTATGACTCTCCATCGGTGCTCTGCATGCTAAACAACCGCCTGCTGCGTGGTGCTTATGGAAGCGGGGTGGCAAGTGGGAAGGATGTCAAGGAGAGGAGGCACAAACCACACTCAGCATGCAAAGAGGGCTTGAGAGGAAGAGGTGGGTCATTGTCTGCTTCTGTTCTGGCAGATGTGTCTGCTCTGATGTGCAAGAAATTGCCTTTTTATTTTTTTAAGCTACTAGGTGGGTAGTGAAATGAGAGCTTTAACATTACCAAGGAACTGAGAAGATCTGGACCTGGGCTGAGATTTGCAGTAGGTATAATATTTAGTATGTGCCCAGAGGAATTTTTAAGTGGTGAATTGTTTGTACTGTTTACTGAACCGAGTATGAATGCTTGGAGAAGATAATCTGATTTCAGAAGACTAAAGAAAGAGGGTAAATGGGAGAATTGGGCAAAACAATAAGAGATCTATCAGGCTGAAGGAAGCCAGCTTTTTCTCAAAAAATGGGCTATCTTTAGGTAAAACCAGGAAGCCCATACCTATTAGCCCATAACTATTTCTGATGTTATAACTCACATGGATTCTTTTGAAAGTGACTGGCAAAGTTATCTCTGTTATCAACCTAGTCACTGGCTACCAAGACTGGTAATAAGAATGGGACCTAACTTTTATTCAAGTGTTGAGGATCCCAGAAATGTTCTTTACTGGATTGTTTTTAGGTATGTCAAACTCCCTTGAATGAACTACCATTCTGCATTCCCCGATGCACTTGTTGTAAGTCAGGTCTTTGGCTTTTCTGAGCTTTAGTTAGCAACGTTTATATTTTTGAAGTGTAACTCAAAATTAGGTGTAGCCAATGACTACTGTCACTGCAACTGTGTTTTTTTCTTGAAAGATGGGATAATAATTAGACATTTCTCCTTGTGTATTTGATTTGCTGATGTGGAGTGCAAACCAATGCTCCTTGAGGCTGGTTATTTTGCTAGAGTGGCAGATGCTCATCAGTGGTCTTCATCAAAGGAAGACCTTGGGAAAAAGTAGGATACTATGTTCAGGCAAAGGACGCTGTTTCTGTTTGTCTCCGCACCTAATTTCTAATTTAAAGAGTCCAGGCAAATGGTAACTGGATGAGAACAGCTATTTTGGCAATGCAAATTCCATTTATGACTAGAATAACTGGTAACTAAGTGTGCCATGGTGATCTGAGCCAGGGAGGTGCTGTAGACATGCTTCAGAGCCTTCTTTCACAGGTGACCCTGGGAAGCTCAGGTGGCAAGTCTTCCTCTTGTACTGGCAACCCCCAGGCATGTGGCACAAAAGGAGCTGGAGATGGCGAGTGGGCCTGTGGGTTTAAGATCCCTGAGGAACCGACTAGAAGAGGCTGAAGGCAAGTTTAGGTGCCATGGCACGCCCTGCGCAGCCATCTGACTCCTTCTGAAGAGTGGATCACGTAGGACTGGTTGAGGTAATCTTTCAGCTCCCCACAGATTTACATCTGTATTTGCCTTTTCTGTGTCAGTTCAGGTACAGGAAACCCCTTTTGTTTATGTGGGAGTTTTGACATAGGAATGAGGAGCCTTGCGGGTGCACTGTTTGCAAAAGACTGCTTGGGAGACTTGTGCTAAGTCTCCAGCCTTCTGCAAATCAGCTAAAATGTATCCATCTATTTATTTCTGCCTTTCCTAATCCCTGGGAAGGGTTTTTTTTACCAGACAAGAGCCCAACTCACAGACTCAAAGACTTGCAGCTGAGTTTTGTCATGGATTCATCACATGCCTATTGGTGAGCCATCTGCAAATAAGATAATTGTCTGTAATTTGGGTTATCTCATCTAAAGAACTCAATTTCCATTGCTAAAAAATGAGCCTAATGTATATGACACAAGGATATTGTGTAGAATAATTCACTGTATCTAACTATTGAAGAGCTCTTTGCAGGTGTAGAGTGCTTGTTGATGGCTAATTAGCATTATTTAGCTGTGCTTCCAGCCATTAAAACTCCACTGTCCCAAATGAAACCAAATCAAGCTTTTATTCTAACCTGTACATAGAGAATAATTTTTCCAGCCGCAACTGGTGTGTAACTTGCCATTTGCTCCCATCTGATGCACTTATTAGCTCTTGACAGCGAATTGAGTTCAGTCTCATCTGTCTCGGTAGCTCAGATGTTCCTAGACTTCCTCCTGACAACCTTTGCACACCCTTAACGCATTAAATCCCCATTGTGTTTAATGGAGCAATTGTCCCATCTCAAGCGTTTGAGGGGTGAGAGCCCTACTCAGTAAGTAGGGGTGTAGGTTAAAAAAAGACCAAGTACATGCCACACTCTGCTGGAAGCTTTTAGACTGGTCAAAAAGGGACGTGATAGATTGACTGCTTGGGCAGTAGCTCACCCATTGCAGGTATCACAAAGTCTCGGAAAGCTTTTCTCTGAAGAAGGTACCTGCTTTGTCAGTTCAGATATACCCCAAAATGGCACATGCTTCATCTCTGCATATACCAAGACACAGTGAATTAGGATAAGCTATGATTTTCTTTCTTCTTGGTTTTATAGTCTGGAGACAAGTTCCTTACTCATTTACTTGGAACTAGTGTCAGAGCAGGCTGTGGAAAGTAGCACAAAAATGCCGATTATCGTTTCACCAAAGTGATTTCCCTTTATGAAGCAATTTCATGCCTTACTACTTCCTAATGCATCTTGCTGCTACCTTCAAAAGTACAATTTGAGAAGACATTTCCACAAAATCCTTTTCAGTTCCCGAATTTTATAATAGAATATATATAGTGTATATATGTACTGTATGTACTATATATGCACACACTCCAGCATGAACATCATTAGACTTTAGAAACTATAGATCTACTGCGTTTACTTTTGAATTTCATTTTCTATCGGTAGTCGGTTACATATAGAAACATATGATTGATGATGCTTCTGCAGCCTGGTGGAATCCAGTTAGTTCAGCAAAACTTCACTTTTCGAGGGGCTGCAGTGGGAACACATTATCTTGGAAGCAGTTTTCAGCAGTTCCCTATTTTCTCTTCCCTGCACCTACTTAGTTGTTTCAGTGTTAGTTACACTGTGCTGAAACCCTGTCTCTACAAGCTGGATTCCTGCTCCAGGTGGATGGTGTATTATCATTTCTACCCTTTCAGGTGTTGTGGCTGAGCTTGCCTTCTAAACAAGAGAGCAGAGGTTTGGCCTAGAGCTCTCTGAAATCAGCTTTTCTATTTACTCTTATTGGGCTTTATACTGAGTTAACAGCACACTCCGGTTGCAAAAGCAGCATGGCCCTTGCCCCAACTTTTCCTGCCCAAAGTCCTGCATAGAGTAAGTTGTCATTTCTTTCGTCCTTCTGCCAGTTTTTTTCAGTGCAGCCTGAGTGTCTGCTGTCTGATGTTTCTGCCCTGAGATGTATGTTTTAGAGTAAGCAAGGTTGGTTTTAATTTTTCCAAGATAAATTACCTGAAATAAAAGCATTGCTTAAAAAAGCTAATTGCACTTAGTCAGTCTGAAAGGCACCAGTTAGTGTGTCTCATGTCAGAGCTGGAAGCCCGTGTCTGAGCCCCTTGCTCCGCTCTCATGGCAAAGGCTGTTCCTAGGGAGCGCCACTGGAAATGGGTACCTGCTCTGTCCGTGCCAGCAAAAGAAGGTACGAGAGATGGTACTAACCCCCTCCAAGGGAGAGCTCTCGTGCCCCAAGCTACAGAAAGGAGCGCGCCTGCTGCACCTTCTGAATTGGGGGTGGGCTGGGAAAATAAAAAGGCATCGATCAGATGCACCTGAAGCGTAATGTGTAGTTTATTTAGCAGTGTGAAGCTTGTATTAATGCGGAAGGAGGAATGGTGCACGTGTGTCAGAGGGCGAGAGGGAGAGAGCAAGGGAAGAAAATGTCACAATTATTAGCAAACAAAAAGTCAAAACCCGAGTGTTCCTGGCTGATGCTAGTCACATTTCTTAGTAGTTCTGAATGTTGGCAAATGAAAAGCTAGAACCCCCTGAACCTCAATATTCTTGGGTTGGAGTTAGTCCTGCTAGATGTACAAGTGAATCCAACCAAAGAACTTTGGTGTCCTCAGGTGAAAACGTGCCTGTGTAAATCCTCTCACCCCTTCCTGCCTGCTTTGCTCACCTTGAACTTGTAACTAGGAGGAGTCGGAAAAGGACACTGTGTTGGATTTGCAGTAAAATTTGGCCATGTGCCTATGATGTAATTACATGCCATGCCAGACAATAGGTGTATTGTGTCACCCTGATTAAAAAATGGACTGCTGTATCAGTAAGCTACTGCCCATCATGATGTCAGTCTGCACAATGCCATTGCTCTGGCAGACTTCTAAGCAAAAGAATTATAACCTCTTTCCTCTTGGTCACTTTATTAAATCCAGATTGATCTTTCATCCAAAATGTCAAGGAATGTGCCAGCGGCTTAGCAATTAATGAGAATAATGACCTGCTGTAAAACAAACAGCAGTGAATTAAAAGTACAGGTCATGTCTGCGTTTGCCAAGATACAGACAGATAACTCTTTTTTCAGCGGTTCTTAGTTCTTATCTTTAAAAAAAGACATGGGTACTAGGGAGAGTCTGTTAACTGCAATTGAACTCGGGTTCCTATTTGAGTGCTCACAAAGATTTTGGCTCACAAACAGGGACAGCTTATGCTGAGTGTGCTGCAGCGATTCTGGCCCCAAGCTTTCCACTCTGCTCTTCTTCAAATATTTCTGCTGCTGGGATTGCTCGGCTGATCATAAAGCAGTTGCAGGTCTGCTTAAATCATAGCTGGATGCACTGGGAACGACTAAAATTCATGCCAGTTTACATTAATATGCCAGAGTGATACAGCGTCTACTTCAGCAGAAGCTGAGCTGGTCATGTGAGGAGGGAGGGAAGCATCTAAAATGGGCAGATTGTTGGGACAGAAAATTCTTCTAAGCTTGCCTAAGCTCATCTAGATCTACTAATGAGTCAGAGATTTAATTTCCAGTGAATTAAACAGGTCAACTCTGAGGGAGTTTGGTACTTGAGTATTTTTAAGAATCCAGCCCTTAAATCCTTAAGTTATTTTGATGGTAGTACTGAAGCTCCTGAATCACTTAGACTTTGCAGTGTTATACTTAAGATACTTTAATTCCTTTTAAAAATTTATACAACTGAGACACTACCTGTAAAAAATGTTCTTGGCCAAAAAAAGTGCATACTCTGAGCAAAGGTGCTGTTTGTGGTTCACGTACTTAAAAGGGCTTTATTTCAAAGCTTAAATGCTTTGCAATTTTTGACAAACATGGAAGTGAAACTTTGTTATATTTTAGTGTAAATTTTAACAGCACTTGTACTTTTCTTTCATGTTGACACAGGCCACGTTGGTAAGATCTTATCTACATAAAAGATAAGAAACATCCCTATTACTGTACCAGGGGAGATGAGTGAAAGCATAACTTAAGTCAGAGGCAAAACTCTTGCTTAGCTAAGTGAAATCAGAGTTCTCCTAGTGCGTTTAAGAATATATCAGCTCTGTGTAAAAACTCTTGCTCTCTCCCTTCAAATAAAACACCAGAATCTCCTAAGTCCTAGAGCAAAAGGGGTCCAGTTTACTAGCATAGTGGAGATATTGTTGCTTGAACAAAGTGGGTTTACTTGCTGGGATATTCAGCATGTGAAGATACATCAGTTGTTGCCCATACCTGTACTAATATCAAAGCCAAAACTGATCTTTGTCAGATCCTGCACGGGAGAACCCGTGGAGCTCCCAGTTACCTGCACACAAGCCTCAGCTTCTTGCTTGGGCCTCCAAGAAGGCACATCAAAAGGTCTTTTTAACTTGTTTTTGAAACAGCCGGCCTTTCTTGACTCTCCATGCTGTCTTCACAGGGCTACCAAGCCAGTGGCATTGTCAGTGTAGCCACTGGCTCCCCCATCCCTCCTTCCTGTGGGTCATGTGCCCCCTCTTGTGTGGTGCAAAGGATGCAAGCTGCATCTCTTCTAACGCACAGCGGGTTTCTTCGTCAGTGGCTCCACACCAGTTCAGAAAGATGTGCCATCATTTCTCAGACGAGTGTTATTGTCTGGCGATAAGATGGCAAATGGCTCTTTTGGCTATAGCGCTGCCCCTACTTCAGCTGCAGTGCCAGCCCAGCCATGAGCTTTGCAGTGGTTTCTGAGGGTCTTCTGATTTCAGACAGGAGCTTTTCATGCTGTTTATGTCTGCTCAAACGTTGTATGTTCTGTGCTCTGAGACATTTCCTGACCAGTCGGTTGAAATTTCTGATTAATTAGATATCATCAGGTTGAAATGTAGTTAATTACAGAATCAGAGGTAATTACTTCAAGGATGATACTTGCCTGTATAATTTTTTCCTGTTGTTTCTTCCCCCCCCCTAATTCTATTGTTGAAAAATGACCTGTTTTTTGGTTTGCTGTGGAAAGAGCCCATGCAAAGAGGAGACACAACTAGAACTCAACTGTGCACAGTGTTGTCAAATGAAAGAGTGAGAAAGTGAGGAAAAGAAAATAGTTTTTCCACTACCTCTTTGAAATCCTTAAAAGTAGAACATTGAAAATTGGGTACTTATAGCAAGAACTATCTTTAATTTATCTTTCATAGAATCACAGAATGGTTTGGGTTGGAAGGGACCTTAAAGCCCATCCAGTTCCAACCCCCCCGCCATGGGCAGGGACACCCTCCACTAGACCAGGTTGCTCAAAGCCTCATCCAGCCTGGCCTTGAACACTTCCAGGGATGGGGCATCCACAGCTTCTCTGGGCAACCTGTGCCAGTGCCTCACCACCCTCTCTGGGAAGAACTTCTTCCTGATGTCCAATCTAAATCTCCCCGCTTTCAATTTAAACCCATTTCCCCTTGTCCTGTCACTACAGGCCCTTATAAGAAGTCCCCCCAGCTTCCTTGTAAGTCCCCTTCAGGCACTGGAAGGTGCTATAAGATCTCCCCAGGGCCTTCCCTTCTCCAGGCTGAACAAGCCCAGTTCTCTCAGCCTTTCTTCGTAGGAGAGATGCTCCAGCCCTCTGATTATCTTTGTGGCCTCCTCTGGACTCGCTCCGACTGGTCTGTGTCCTTGGAATGAGTCCAGAGAAGGGCCACGAAGATGATCAGACTTCACACTTTATAAAGTGTGAACTTGTTTCTCCTGAATAGATAGGATTTTGGAGATGTCCAGGGTAGTAACGTAGACCTGTTTTGTACTTTATTGCACGAAGCTTCACATCCCGTTGTGTTTAGCTGGTATGTGGTGTTTAAGCAGTGTTTGTGTTCTGTTTATCAGCTCATAATTTTTATGCACATAAAGATGACAAAAGGCATGCCGAAAGAAGTATCTGCATTTGGATTGAAATGATCCATTAATATGAAAGACCAGGATATATCAACATCATTTGTATTCTGTATGCATGCATATGCTAAATAATTTGGTTTTCAGAGTGGATACATTATGGCTTTCTGACTCTGAAATAAAGACAAGCCTCAGCTATAGCTGGAGCGTTAGTCACAGTGATTTAGCTCTGTCGGTAATGTTTGAATATATAGGCTATTAATACAGTGTGGGGCATCAATGGTGAAGATGGATCTGTGTCTGTACTTGGGTATTCACCTTTCCAGACAACACCACTCATCTCTGTCACTACTCTCACCCATCCACCTGTGTAAAACTGGGAAACACTATTAAAATCAGATACCTGTTTTCAGTAACAAACTCTTTTTTCTTTTGTTGTTAAATTAAGACCATTTCGTTTTCCAAGATGTTGCGTACCAGTTCCCACACCCATCCTCACATGCCTGGTGTCTCAGTGCTCTCAGCGCTTTTCAGTACTGTGCTTGGTAAGACCAGAATGTGCCCAAAGCAGTTTATTTTATTATTCCGACTGAACTATTTTGCTAATATTTTGGTTTCTTCAGCTTTTCTCAAAATAGCTAATGCTCACAGCTTCTTTTATTTTCCAGTGATATTTGTGGATACTGAGCCTATCTGGAAATTACAGGGCAAGTAACTGAAATAGGAATTCTAATAAGCTTAAGTACTCACGTGGAAACTTTTATTGACTTAATAATTGACTTAATGATTTAAGTGATAATCAGTCTGAACAACAAGTATTATAGTCACCACTAGAAATTATGATTAAATTATCTTTTTCTTAAAAAAAAAAATCCAAGTGAGGAGAAAAACGTTATGAGTTTAAAGATGGTGCTCAGAAGGCACCCTGCACTGCGCAAGCATGTGTTACCTTAAAGAGACAAGGCTGTTGCTCCCCGTCTCAGACAAGGCAGCAAAGACAGACAACCGCATCCTTGCTGTGCATTTTGTGTTCTCAGCTGCAGCTCAGGCTTACCAAACCCGCCAATTCACCGTTCAGCAGAATCCAGAGCGAGCTTCGGCGTTAGGATTGTTGCTGTCCCAGCTGAAGCTGAACGCTGGCACGCTGCACTGCCCGGGGTGTACCATCCAGCGTGTCCTCTACAGGATTTTACTGCCTGCAGAAAGTATCCAACTACTAAGGTAGTGTCTGATCAGATAGAGCAAGTCTTTTTTTGTCTAACTAAACAGGATTTATATTTTTAGCCTTTCTGCCACTGAATTTTTAAACATTTTCTCTCATCCAAGTGAGGAGCAGTTTACTGAATCTTACAGTAGATGTTCAGTTGTAGCTTGTACCCGGAGAGCTGATGATGTTACATCTTCAGTGAATTACATGGTAAAAATTGAATTTAACAGAGCAGAGTGCCAGGACAGCATGTTTACTTACTGCATTATTTTTTGTAATACAGAAGAGAAGAATCCCTGTAGGTGGGAATAGTACTGAAGCTGTGCCCATGTGCCATTGTTTCACTGGGTTTTCTTTAACATGTTAGTTACCCTCAAGTTAATTTTCCAGTTAACTTTCTGCAATTCCAATTCAATAAACTGCTTTACTGATGCTGAAGGCCAGGGCAACGTGGTCCCTAACGTCTGACTGCAAATCTAAGTGCCAGATTCTCCACACTACCAGCACGGTCTAGCCTAAGCAAATTCATGCATGGCTTTAGAGATTTTGTTTCAACATTTATCTAGTTATTTGTATACTTTTAACCAGGGAGTACTGACACAGATTTTAAGTACCAGCACTGAGAGAAATGTGACATTTTTATCATTAGCATTATTTAATGCACAATAAAAGAAGCCATAAAGAATTCTCTCGGTGAACTGGAAAGATAAGAAGTTGTGCATACCCCAAATAAAAAACCAACATTGTCCATGAATGAAGTCCCAAGTTCTAGCCTGAAATTGCTCTTTGAGGATGAATGCGTGGTGCTGATGGGTAACAGCAGTATCTGGGGAGCGTGGCAGTACCTGTGCAGCTTTGAGGGCAGCCGAGGGAGAAGGTGTGCTGTAAGCAAGGGACCCTGTCAGGGTTAGCTGCTGCTGGGCTGGTGTGCTCTGAGTTTCAGCTATACTCAGGACAGACCTCAGGCTGCTTATGCGTGGGCTGCTGTAAGCTGGGGTTGCTACTGGGAGAGTGTGACTGGCGCCGGGTCTGCCGGGATCAGAGCAGCATTCGTGTGGGTTGTGCAATGCCTTTTGCAATGTATTTCTTGAGTAGCATCACAGCTAAGGTGTCAGAAGTTACTAAGTCAGCGGAGGGTTGCACTGTGATGCACTGGATTTATCGCTGCAGTGGCTTAAAACCAACTAGGATTACAGAAGTACTGCAAACAACTGCACAGGTACAAAGTAATAAACAGTTCTTAACCTACCGTCTGCATCGTTGTAACTTGGTAGGTTTTTTAAATGCCTACCAAAAATTAAGTAAGATCTTACTTTAACACAAATAGTTTGCATTGGATGAGGCAAAGCTAACTGAATAGAGAAATCTATTTATGGCCCATTATCTGTCACGGCATTTTTATTAAATTCCACAAAATGGGGAAGTGACATATCCACTCAAAATTCTAGTTGCCACTAGAATAACTATTTGTCCAGAGCATTATTTTCTGGGGGAGTCTATTTTATGCATTTCAACTACTTTGCTGGCTGATAGTAGTTCAAAATAAAGAACACTTATTGCAGAAATTTAATCATTACCTTCAGCTGTGAATGCCCATTGCTCAGAGAAAATTGTCCCTGTAATTGTGCTACTATTTTAACTGGCATTTTAATTAAGGCTCTTCTGCTTATCAGTATAAAACCAGGGACCGTTTGTCATGCACCTGAATCCACTTACTAAAATGAACAAGTTAGAGAAATGAACTCCATGTAAAATGTCGGAAAGTTGTTTGAAATAATGAAATAGTTGCAAGTGCTAAAGTAACGTGAAATCAAAGCCGAAGAGTGCAAGCCTGTTGTGACTCTGGGAGCAGCAGGTGAGGTGGTGGCTCTGACCTACTTTGCTGTGCTGGTTTATTGGCATTAGTCATCCTGCTGCTAGCCGAAACCCAAAATTCCGTATCGGTTGATACTGTTACCCAGATGATTGTAAAGGAAAGTCCATGATGATAATTTCAAGCACAGCTGTGATTTGTCTTGCTGTGATTCACTATACCTGACTAGACTTGTTGTCCTAGGAGGTTAACATGTTGTTCTCCTTGACATATTTTATCCCTCTTTTTTAAATCCTTTTTGCTCTGCAGCTTCAAATAGTCCAGTCCATGGTAGTGGAACTCAGCGGTCAGATATCAGGAAAAATACAGCTAAGACTAAGCTTGCAACTGGCATGTGTAGATCTTGTATTTAATTATTGATCCTAATTATTTGAACTACCTTGTACCATATGTCTGCTTTCTCGGCAGTGGTAGAGTTCAGCCTTGTGAAGGAGCGACGTTACAGCCCCCAAAGGTTAAGAAAAATGAGCAGCCAACACACATAAGAGGAATTTTCTAACAGTAGTGGTGGGTGGAAATAAGGTTAAAAACCTTTCTGTGAACCAAAGATCAGATGCAGGTTTCTGTTGTCAAGGCTGGGAACTCAGTTAAAGACTGATGACCTCAGCTGACCTTAATTACCTTGTTGTGTAATGATCATAAAAGAGGGAGAGGCTTAGACATACTGCCTTAGCTGTCCTTGTATAAACGCTGGTCAAGGAATTATGAGGTTACATGGAAGCTGAAGTTGCCTTTTTTGTGTGTATTTGCGTGCTTTGAATCTGTGCTCTGTGTTCGTGGGTTTTTATAATTTAATTTGAAAAGATCATGAGAATCTAAGATCTTGACTTGATTATACAGGTTACTTAACTGCTGAAGAACCTGCGGGCCACCCAACCCGTGGTAATTGTGCTAGGCAATATAGATAAAGGTTTTACAGACCAGCAGTAATGTTCTAAAAACACGTTGCACCTTCTCAGGTTTACAACATGGGGCGATCCTACGCATAAGCTGCAGCGTTCATAGGGGTATCAAAACATCTTGCAGCAGGTTGCGGATTTCTGTGGTCACTATGCTGCCGTTTTCCAACTCACCGTAGTCCTGTCTTGCAGCGGCCCTCAGAGCAGGGGTCTGTCCTGGGTCGTGGTGGGCACAGGGCTGGGGGAAAATATGCTTGGAGATATTGTCTCCAGCTCTCTCCATGATGAGCGTCTGTCTTTTGCCCTGCTCCAGGTTATCAAAGGGAAGCATCGGGAAGATGTTATGTCTGTCGGGAGGGGATGGCGCATTTCTCTGGGCCTCTTATGGTGGCAGAGCTAACCAGCCTCTGACCCGGCCATTTAGCTCCCGTCTCCCTATGCACCACCTCCTCCAGTGTGGTGGGATACTGCTAACAGACACTATACCCTGCCCGAAGCCTCCGTTGGCCGGCATGGGACTGGCACAGCCCAATGCATCCCCCGAGAGGCTGGGCACTTTGCAGGGCAGCGAGATGCCACGCTAGGCCTTGCTGCGTGCTCCTATGCTGCGTGTGCCAGGTGCTTGCCGTGTCTCCCTCCAGCAGTTTACGCCTTCCCCAGGGAACTCAAAGCAGGGATGACGGTGTATTAAAACACCAGTGTGCTTGTTGCGCTGAGAAATGCAAGCATATAGCCACCGCTTGAGTTTTCACCATCTCCTCTCTTGCTCTTCCCATACTGCTGCTTCCTCCCCTGCGCTGTTCCATGTCCTATCCCTTTCTCCTCCCCGTACATCCAGATGATGGTGCAATGCATGGGTTAAAAATAAGTCTTTTGAATGAGAAGCATGTTTACAGCAATAGCAGACAAGGGAAACAAAAATCAATAGAAATGGTTTTCTGGTTCACAGTTTCACTAATGTCTTCATCTTTAAAGGGATTTGAGACTTTTATGAGGTAAATGACCTGTTGCAGGCTACACAGCCATTTCCAGTTACATAAAAATTTTAAGGAATAATAAAGTGTTCATGCATATTTCCACTCCTGGGGATTTCAAAGGTTACTGCAGGTTTCCTTTCCTGTAGCTCTGCATTTTATTTTCATTCTTGGGCAGCAAAGATGAAGGTGAAGGTAGCAGCTGCTTCAGGAGGCTGCCCATGAAGCAGGAAAGTTGTTTTGGGTACCTTATGCTGTTCTTGTTCCATCCTGCACAAGAGCAGGTGCCGAGCGCAATGTGCTCTCCTGTTTTTTCTGTCAGCTTCTTATGTAGGATTCGTCTCCGCTTCTTATGTGAAGGCCTCCAAGTAAGCCTTGTCCACTGCATGTGTTCCCCTGTCCCCATCCCTGTCTCCATTTTGTAAAAATGCACCTAGAGGAGGGTTAATAGATTGTATTTGCCGCAGTAACTTCTCATGATAGTCCCTGGGGTCCTGTACAGGCAGTGTAACATCTGAAAATGTTTGAAAAAAAGTCTGAAATTGGTTAAAAAACATAGCAACAGAAAGATGGAGCTACCGATGGTCCAACTCTTTTCCTTCCCAGATGAGCTGGTGCAAATCAGTCCTTGCTGGGCATTTATCCAGGGTAACTGGCATTGGTAAATAAGGCCACAGGCAGATTTTAACAGAAAAAAATAACTTAATTTATCATATCACATCAGTGGAGGCAACAATATCTCTCAGCAGAGTTTCCCCTCACCCCGTGAGTGGGCAGAGCAGGACTCATGCCTGCATATCAGCTCCTCAAGGACATGCTAGGTGTCATCTGCCACCTCATCCTCTTCTTCTCCTACTGTTGCTGGAGGAAGGATCAGATGTGTAACTCCACACAAACGGAGCAATGTTAGACTGAAAGAAAGTGCTGACTGTCCTCTGCCTGGGACATGAAAACATTCTTTTTGCTGGAGCTGCAGCTAAAATGTGTACACTGCACACTGCTTTTACTTTTTTTAGGCTTTCAGTTATCTATATACATTTAAGGATGAATGGTGACAAGTATAACCAAATTGTTTGCATTGAGTTTTCTCACCTCAGGGCAAATTTAAAACACGGTACCTCTGGATTGCAGTTCACTAACAGATGCGGTGGATTGTTTTAGGCAAGCTTTCATGTGTCTTGCGGTATCACCTACACAGCAGATTGCTGAGTTTTGTTGCTGTGCTTAGCATCAGTTATAACTTTCTCAGTGCCTACGTGTTTTTAACTTCCCTTGAAAACTGGCTGCTGCCACAAAATAACCCAATTTCTGTTATTATTATAACATTTAAATGTCATAGCGTGGTCAAAAGAAACCATCTGTGCCGACAAGGATTTCCATCAGTACACAGCTGAGGCATCGGCCTTCAGCAGAAGAAAACACCCAGTTAGCATCTATCTTCCCTACAATTTATTTCAAATTCATCTAACACATCTATCCACTGTCTTCCATCTTTCAGAGACACTGATGGAAATGAGATTAGGTGGAAACTGTCTGAGGAGTGAAATCCATTCTTTGCTCACCCCTGACAGTGGTGTGGAGCCCCACACAGGGAGAGCCCCAGAGGTTCTGTTCTGGGAACAGCGTTGTCTCTGATTTGCTTAACAGTATCGCTTAGGTGTATTTGTTTGTGTTATATTGAAGCACAACTGCTATAAACTATTTATATGTATATTATATAAAATAAAAAATATCTTTCAGCCTGATGTCTGAAAGATCCCTGTATGTATCAAGTCTTTCAAGTGAGCCATAAAATCAAAGGATGCAGAAAGATCAAGGTTGAATATTAATAAAAGGTTGCAGCATGAGGCCTTTCAAAGGCCCTGTTTAGCAGTGTTAGTGTCGTGGCCATATCAGAAAGTTAACTCTGGGGTTTTTTTTCTGTTTTGTTAGCGCCTCACCTTGATAGTCTCCAGGTCTCTTTTAAGGAAAGACAGATTAAAAATGAAATGAAAAGACCAAGTAGATTATCCAGGAAAAGTTAAGTTTTATTAAATGATGCACATACTATAGCCCCGAGTGATGGGTAATTTAGTAAAATATCGGTGTACCTCTGAAATAACATGTGGAAGAGCAGTTGGCGATAAATTAAGTCAATAAATTGTATGTGTGCCTTTTTAAAACCTGGAAAATTGTTTCCATGCTCTTTCTCAGGTACCACATAATCTGACAAGGTGAGCATATTCTTCAAAGTACTTGCATAAATACATCAGTGTCTTTGCAAAACGACGTGGTGTTCAAAGTACGTGACATTCAAACTGCAAAGAATTAGTCCTGAGTATCTATTGCAGCACGTACCTCAACTATGCAGGAAATTCTGCCCCAGCAGCCCCAGAGACTGTTGCTGATCAGTACAGACAGCATGATCTACAAGGTCTAGCTAAATTGTGGTGTCTCATCTGTAAATATCCCCCTGTATAAGCAGCAGCCTTCTATGCTGATCAAATCCTTGATGATCAAAATCAGTTTAATTAATATCATTGGATTTGAATCAGAGAGGTAACCTACATGCAGAAACCTAGAAACGTATTTCAGAAATTTCTTACGGGCAACAAACTGTCACCGTGTATATGGCTCTTAGGAAGCTTTTCTGCACTCATCCAATTAAATCATAGTAAATGGAAATAGGCAAAGCCAGCTAGAACAACTGATGTGTTTCTTCCCTCCCCCTGAGAGATTCTGCTGGTGGAAGTGCTCCTGCTAGCTTGCAGCCCACCTATTAATCTGAAAGCACTGCAGCTGCTCAGTATTTAAACTGCATGTTTTCATACAGCTTCTCGTACTTGTGATTCAACAATGATGCATGATGCTATTGCATATCCTCTGTTTTATATGTGTATATGTATATAACTGTAAATACATGCATTTAAGTATATAAATATAATTTATACATATAAATTCTGGCTTGAAATAGCTAGATACACACAAGTAAGTGTGTGTGAGGGCTCCATATCGGACATTCAAAGGCATCCAAGTGCTACAGAATTTGTGGTGAAAAGAATTTCAAATTTGCTAGTGTCTGAAAGTCAGATTTTATTGCACACATCCAGCAGGAGTGTAGTAAACTACAGACACTGATGCAGCATTTTATTTGAGTGGTTCTGCAGAACACGAGAAGAGCTTGCTTGCTGATTTTTTCCCCTACTTTAATGGCTGTCCACGATTTATTGAACTAAAATCCGTCAGCAATAACAGAAGAGATCTGGGAGAGTCCTTAGCTGTTAAAAATTGGTAATGCTCACAGAAGTTAAAATGTTTTTCCCAGTTTAGAACATCTTGTTGCAAGAAATAATTACTAAAAACAGCTCAGAAACCTCTCCAATCAACCTGTAGCATGCAAACAGGTTCGCTTATTTTTTGTTTCTTGGCAGAAAAATGCCCTCCTCAAGACTGGTACATCCCTTCTCAAAAATAAAAATTCCAAAATGTTAACTTTCTTCCCACGGCCCGATTTTACAACTTGCTCTCCATCCAGTGCGGTGACCAGCTGACAGCTGCTCAGGCTTTTGGCAGATGGAAGTCAAGAAGGCACGATGAGGTTGTTCCCCACAGACACTGCGCAGTGCCACGTGTAAACTGCTCGCTCTGCCTATACAACACTGTAAGCCCTGGGGAGGAATAAATTAATAATGTGTGTTTATACCTACGCCTGTCTGTAGAATATCTAATGAACAAAGAGAAGGTAGCTTGAGCAGTGTATTTTTAACCACAAAGTTTTCTGTCTAGTGCTTTTCTTATTTCTGAGATTACAGAGCAGTATAAAGACATTGAAAATAGAAGGGATTTGTTTGCTGGAAGTGTCATTCACAGCTGCTGAGAAATACTGGAAAAGCAGGGGAGGGGGAAATGCTCGTGCATGTGTTTACGGACGCACATTTGTATGTGTGTAGATCTAGAAACTGCGGAAGGAAGGAAGAGGGCTGTGTCAAGACATTTTGGGGGAATCGAGTCAAAAAGAGGTTTGTCGCGGTGCAAAAAAGTTGCAGGTAGTTCAGCTCTGTGCATGCAAAGAGGAAAGAAAATGGTATCTGTAAATAGAAATCACACCAAGTAGGGAAAGAACTGCTGGTTGGGGAGTCTGTTAATCTCTTCTGCTTTTAAGTATCTCTGTGATTTTGATAGATGGGCTGAAAATGTCTTGCGGAGAGCCATTGCTAAACATTTGTTTGTTTTTATTCTCATCTTGAGAAGAGGATTCACTTTAAGCTATTTAAACGCTTAGGGATATTGTTTAACTTTCGAATGTTTGCTCTGCTGCCTGCCTCCATTCACTACAGAGGAATGTAAGAATTCCCTGCTGACTTAGTTGAGCTTATCTATTTCTTTTCGTGTCAATGAGGCTGAGTTGTGCACAGATGATCCCTTATTACTCACTATTGTATGCCTTAGAAAAATAAACACATTATGGTTTTGGGGTCTGACCAAAGTCCAGATAACTAAAGGGAATTTCATTATCAGTAGCAAGAGGAAAGTTTATATAGATTTAGTGAAGCATCCCCTGGAGATGATACATTCTTAAAGAAGACATGCATAGCTTTCATGCTGGGTCAATATATATATATATATATATATTTTTTTTTCCCCTTTTCTAGCAAACCAGATAATACTTTGCATACCTCAGATGTTTCATCTCCACAGATGTTCTAATGTCACATTTGCATTATTCTTGGTCCTTCAGGCAGTCCTATTAGTTTTCTTCTTTCCCTCCCCATAATTTCAGCAGCTGGTATTATGATACTCATGTAATTGCTGATCTCAGCTTCACCAGAAGTCTTGCTCTGAAGCTTCCCACTAGGTTTTTGCTTGGAGAAAGCTATTTGTTATTTTTCCAAGGCCTGAATGAATCATACTGTTATTGAAGTTCTGTTAGAAAATGAGAAAATAGTTCATTTTAAATGTTTAATAGTTAATTTTGGGGTGCCCATGGTTTTACAGTTTGCCATAAATGTTAAATCGCTTAACATTTGACTGTATCCTCACTCCATATCTTTTACAAGGATAATTAACCTTTATAAAGATCTGCAGTATATTGATGTTAAGAGTCTTTCGATACAAACGTACCCAACACACTATGATGCAATTAAACCCTTGGCAACTAAGACTGTGATTGCATGATCAACTTTAGTCCTTACGTCTGCCTTCTGCCCTTGGGCATGACTCCCTGCCCACTTTCCTGAGTCAACACTATGGCCTGAGGAGCCGTGCAGCCAGTCAGATGAGGGAGCTAACAAAACTTTTAAGTATGTATTTTTGCAATCTAATAATTTGTTTTGTTTTGACAGAGGTAGTTTTCCCCAGGATCAGCTCTCTGACCAGCACACCATTGTGTGTCCATACAACCCAGCCTCAAGGATAAGACTCTAGACCAAACACAGGCATTAAAGGTACATCTCTCTGCCCTGATAATACACACACACACACACACATAACGTTGTGGGCGACCAGTCATCAGTTCTACGTACTAACTCGGAAGCAGTGGCATCCAAGCAGTCAGTGGGTTTTGTTGCATCTTAAGCACAAACAGGCCTTTGCCTATGTTACGGCCTGCAGGCAGCTCATACGGGCTGCATCCAGGTTGGTGTCAGTAACTGGCCATTTCTGTTTATGGCCCTGGGGCCTCTGATTCCCTCCCCTGCCCGTAGTTTCAAGGCTGTTGATGTCAGCCTGTGGCCATGAAGTCAGGAGGCCCCGCCTATGGCTGGGATCACTCTTTATCTACGCAACAGGGGCATATCTAGGCAGTGCCCTTTTGCAGGTGCTTGCTCTAGCTCTCTGTGCAGGTACTCCGGGTGTGTGACCAGAGCAGCCTTGCTTGCCAGCCAAGGCAGAACTGTGCCTTTCAGCTTCAGCAAATCCGCAAGCCGTGCCTAGAATTTTGGTGATGCAAAACAGAACTGCTGGGAAATGGTAGGTCACTTTCATGAAAACTTGTGGCAGAAATGAAAAGTAAGTGAAATGGAAAATGAAAAAAAAAAAAACCAAAACCTCTCAAGTTTCTTCCTGTGAGGTTTTCACAGTGAAAGGTTTGTGATATGTTTTAAAGCATAGAAAACATGAGAAAATATATCATTTAGGAACAAGACAACCTTTCATTGAAAGAAATGAAAGGTTTTTGTGAGTGTGAATGGAGAATATGCTCCATTGTGTCATAATTATATCAGACCTGTGTGTTTGAGATGCTAAAATCACTGGAATGGGGGGTGAGCATCAGAGTGAGTTGCAAGGTAGGCGCTTTCCCGTCGTGTCCTGTGCCTCTGCCATACCGCTTCTTTCTGAAGGGTTTGTCTTGATTTGTGTAATAGGACTTCTCCTCGGCTGTGTTACTTTGTTGTAACTTTTATATGCGTGGGCCCTAGAACCCTTAATTGCTTATGATATATACCATGTTGCTATTAGAGCTTTTACATTGCTATTAGAGTTTATATATTGCTCCAGTGCTTTCAACAGAGACTCCTAATTATGAATTATGAAAAGTGTTTCAAAACCTACATATAATAATTAATCTTTATTAGCAGATAGGAAAGCTGGAACATTCAGTTTCTCTTTTTGTAATACATCAAATAAAATTGTTTATAAGGCTGTGTATGTGGGTGAGATACACACAAATACAAATGAATTTAAGGGAACATTGTAAAAGAACAGTTTTGCTAGAAAGTCTATAATTATTACAGTTTTTTCCTGTTTGGATTTGTAAGCATGTGCCTGCAAGATTCTTGTTGATGTAATGACATTATACTGGGCTTGAAAAATCTGTCTGACATCTGTTAAATTGTTGGCCTGAGGTGGTTACAAAAAAGAAGTGGGGAGGGAGCTGCTCGTAGTTGGAGCAGAGGCAATTACTTGCTGACCTTCCAGATCAGACCAACACAAATGCTGCTGCCAAACTTGTGTGGGTTTTTTGGGGTTTTTTTTAGGCAGGAGAAGGGACAGCTTCATCTTTCAGTGACACTTGAGGCTAGCTGATGGTGGGCAGGGCTGAGTACACAGTGGGCACTGGGAGGGCGGGAGGGGGGTTTCAGTTTCTTCCAGCCACAGAGCAAGGTGTCTTCTGCAGTACTGTCAGGCATCTGTAGACACCAAGATTCTCTACGCTTCTGTTGCCTTAGGATTGCTTTACCTAGAAATGCTTTATTGACATAGCTGTATTGGTTAAGAAGGTAAAGAAAAAGAAATCCTAGCCTTCATGGATATAACTTTAGTAAGAAAAGATCAGCTAAAATTATGCTGGGAAAAAAGTTATTAATTTTATTCCAGAAAATTAAATTCCTGTATAGCAGAATAGAAATTTTTATTGGCAAATGTTGTATCTCTACTGTTCTGTTTTCCAGTGATCTCATGCTGTAACATTTCCCATTCATGGAAGTTCAGGGGGAAACTCCCCTGAAATAATCTACCTTGTGTTGCTACAGTTTCCAAAAACATTGCAAAATAAGCTGCTTCTTACATATTCCTGCTAAAACTCAGGTCCCAGGGGTAATAAAATTGTACTGTACGGTGTCTCATACATTTTACTGGTTGTATAAGAGCAAAGCAGAAAACTTCAGTCTTTCAAAACTTGTCCCCAAAATTTTGTAATGAATAATAGTTTACAAAATTATGATTTTAAAAGGCCCAAAAGGATGAGTATATGTTAAAAATTCAGACTTATTTGACTATTCTGAAGCATCTGACAGCACCAGAATAGTTAAAAATAGGAATCATGTTATCTTATCACTTGCCACTGTGGTCAACTAGTCATAAACTCACTAAGTCTAAATTCCAATCTAAATCGTGATTCCGATAGTCATAATCATATAGTTCTGATGCAGGAATGTATGCATGCAGATGCTGCAGTTTGATATTGTTACAAATGAATGTAACATGCAGGAATTGTTACAATTTTTACAATTGTAAATTTAATTGTTGTATTACAACAATTAAAATTGTTCGCATATTGTTGTTACAATTGTTACAACAATACGAATTCCTGTTACATGCAGGAAGTTATGAAGCTTCGCCCCTGTCTTTGGGACGTCAGTGAGTGCATTTGCTGTGGAACATGCAGAAATACATGATAAAGGCCTTGAATATTGAAGCAATTGACAAAAATTTGATTAATGGACCTGGATTTTTTCCCCTAAAAAGCATTATAAAATGAAAGTAAAATGAATGTAATACCTGTTAGCAATACAATCAAGAAGCAAATGCAGCAAATACTTTATTCAGTGAAAACTATACTGTAGAATTATACAGTAACAGTAATAATCCAGATCCGGCTCCTTGATAAATTACTGTATTTACATGTGTAAAGGAAGTGTGTTGCTGGATACTTATAGCTGGCACAAATTTGCCTAGCGTAATGATGTCTGTGCTATGGTGTGGGTTTTTGTTTGCAATTTGCTGCCTTTAAAATATTTGTTGTGAAAATCAGGCACTTGGAAAATTTATGCATAGTGGCATTTGGGCTTTTCTGCTTAGTTGATGTTAATCTTTCAAGTCCCTGTTACCCAAATCAGAGTTGAATGTCATATGTTTAGGTCTGGCAGATCGAGAAGGAGCTTTCTGTTTTTATTACTCTCATCTTAAATGGGTTCTTAACCGTATTTATCTAATGGATTTTATTAATGCCTCGTTGACCCACCAACTTAACACACTTCCTGTTCACCTGGTTTTAAATGACAGCTTTCATATTGCATTGAATCAAATTTAGCAGAACCACAGTTAGATGAGTTGTAGGTGGTCAGCTTCGACAGTGGTGAGGGAACTTGAGCTTCATGTCCCTGTAACTTGCACCGCTGTAGACAGTGACTGTAGCGAAACCCAAAGGGCTGCGTCACAACCGCGCTCTCCAGGAGAAGGTGTAGGCTTGCTTGTATAATCGTTAAATTTTCTGTCCTCTCTTAACCCATCTGTGTTTTCTGGTTGACCGGCAAAGAAGTCCTAATCCTGCATTTGACATTGTCTCTTGATATGGAAATAATTGATGTCACACATTTAGCATGACATAACTTATACAGAGCCACAGCCATGCAATGCACTTCATAGACAAATAAAATCGACAGGTTCCTATCCAGCACAATCTGGGTGCAACTGTCAGCCCCAAACTGAGCTGGGATGTCTGTGAAGCTACGGTCATAACGCAGTAGGGTGAAATCTGTGGTGTGTTGACTTTCAGAGCCTTTAGGAGCTCAGATGCCATCTTCCCAGCCACATGCCACTTCAGGGTGGGGTGGGGGGCTGCGTGCACTTCTCTGAGCAGGGCATAGAGGTGGCACATCCCGAAAGCAATTGTTGTGATCAAGGACTATGAAGTTTTGGCTTGTTTGTTTTAATTTGGGATAAAACGCTGCGCTGATGTAATCACCAGGGTACGCAGCAACAGGAGGTTCAGGCTGGCTGTCTCCTGGCTGCAGTCTGAGTGGTTTGGATGCAAGTACACATTGGTGTTTTGGAATGGGGTACACCTTTATGTGCCAACAGGCTGCAGCTGTTGGTCCTGCAGACCTCACGGCAATATCAAAGTGGCTGATTCAGGACAGACAGGCTGCATACACTGATTTCCAGAAGGGCCCCAAATCACATCCTATGAGGCAGTAGAAAATCTGTAAGCTGATGAGCAGCAACCATTCATATTGCCCGAGGGAGAATTCTGTACTTGCCTCTGCAACGTGGGTCATCTTTAATGTAATAGCTGGGGTCCAGGCAAGATTTTGGGGATACAGAACAGCTGGCATTCAAGTCTGCTAAAAAAGTGGCTCTTATTCACTTGGATTCATTTGAGATGCAAAACACTGCCACCATCCTGTAGGTACTGTTTACACTATTGCTGTCACTCAGCAGCAGCAAAAAGGAATTATGTAGTAGAAATATCCTAGGCTGTATGAGAAAAGGGCTTGAAATGCCCTCTCATCACACAGCAAGGGGCACAGGATGAGGGGAAAGGAAGAAATGGGAGAACTTGTTACCCTCAACTGGAATTTTTCACTTGCTCCTCTATCCTTCACCCCCCTATCAATGCATCGTACTGCATGACATGACAGTCTGTAGTTCTGGAGTTTTTCCTGTGTAGAAAATGGGTACCCACAGAGTGTCCATGGCTGTTACATCCTGAAAGCACGTAAAACATTTCTTAATGAGGAGAGGACAAGGGAGGAGAGGAGCCGATCTGAAATTTCGGATTGATATCTGAATGTTTATCAACATCTTCTGAATGAACGTCACAGCTTGGCAATGGAATCTGTAAGTCTCAGTGTGATCCCTTGGTAGTTCATGTAGGGTACAGACAAGCAGAGTGTCTCCTTTCCCGTGGGTGTGACAGGCTCATGCTTTGGCAGATAAACTGAGAACCCTGACGGTGCGCTCATGGATAAGTGCAAGACCTGCGTCACTCAGCACTGTCCCGTTTGCCGTCAGATTTAGAAATGGCACCGTGAATCTGTCATCACGTAGACCTTTTCCCCAGAGGCTGGTTGCTACAAACCTTCGGAAAAAGATTTGGAGGGCATGTGAAGAAGTCTCTCGTAAGTAGCCCCTGTATCCTGTTTAGAGTACAGATGTTACGTACCCTTGTGGGAAAAGGGACCTTGGCCTTCTTCCTGACTGTGCCTTTGAAATATACGCTTGACACCCTATGTTTAATTTCTCCCAACAACCTCAGAACACAACATTTAATAATAGCATTTTTATTTCCGGAGAGCTCAAGGTTCTCCGCAGAACAAAGATGTGCTGTGCTTCACCTTTTACAATTGTGGAAGTCCAAAGGGGTACAGTAAATTGCCAAGATGCAGGTTCATGATAAAACTGGAAAGAGAACAGAGCCCACCCTCAAGCCAGCATCCTAAAGACAGGATTTCCATGCCTTCCACTTCCATAAAGGTTTCCTTTCTTGTGATACTCCCAGTGTCTGTGCACGACCCCAACTATGGAATTACATTGTGTGGGAGCTGGGTTTTACTAACTAATCCCACTGTCGCCGCTGCCTCTTCTTCTCCCTCCATGGCGTAGATATAAGTCTGTATAGATAATTCATGGCTCACAGATGGGACTGTCTGCTGTGTGGGGTCATGTAGCAGGAAATGGGTGGCAAAGATGCAGCTTTCACAGGGAAGAGTGAGACAGGAGTTGTCTATAGAAAGCTCAGGCTCCACCTGACAGGCTGCTTTGGCAGTGCCTCTGTTGCCCCTCCACAGATGTGATTTTCCTGAAACAGGGCAATGCAGGCGAATGCAGTATTGATGCCTGCCCTCTGAAAGCTGAATACAGTCGAGTACACCCTGTGCAGTGATCGTAAGTCTAACCACACCTTCCATTCCTGATCGACATTTTTAAAAGGTCACTTAAAAAAGGTGGGCAAAATAATGTAAATATCAAGAGTTAAGCATTGTGGGTCATGGCAGCATGCTGAAGTGAGGGAAAGCATTGGAAAAGGATGGAATTGCTCTGTGCCTCTAAGGACGGCTGGGCAGTCAGTGAGGGATTTTAAGGTACTTGAACTTTAAAATTGAGATGATGTCTGGCTGGGATGATTTAATGCTTTTATAATTAATTTAAACTGTAGAAATTAATTTTAAAAATACTTTGTGAGAAGAACAAAGGATAAGAGAATTCATCTATGGGCTGCCACTTCTGTCTGTGTTACTATGAGTCCAGCCTCATGTTCCTGCCAGTATCTGGAACGATTTTGCGTCAGTGGGTTGAAGGGTCAGTTGAGAGCAGGTGCAGTGTGTGGGTAGAGCATTTATTTCAACTCTGGGGGCTTTGGAAAATAACAGTGAGAGAAGTACCTGGTAAGGCTATCAGAAGTGTGCTGTGCAGCATTCTGCCACGTTCAGGGAGCCGTGTCTCTGTTTTGGAGTGGGGAACGATACCTTTGCGTGTGAGAGGAAGGGGAGTTGTCTGTGCTCGGCCAAGCAAAATGGAACGTATTCTGCAAACGTGCCGTAGGATAACAGTCTTTCTGCTCTAGCTACAGGCCAGGAAGGACCTAACAGCACATGTGTGAGGGGGAGAAATAAAGGGAGAAAAGGGCAGCCTTTGGCCAGGGAATTGTATGGCACTGTAGTTTGGTAGACGCTAAACTCACATTCTGAAGACGCAGGTGGTTTAACTCCAGCCTATGAAAAGAACGCTTTATTGAGGTGTTTGCCGAGAGACTACTGAGATGGCAACAGCTCCTAATTCAGCATGTGTGAACTGTGGGACAGGTGCACCTAACCAAGCAGCTATTTCTGCTCCACCAGAACTTGCTGCTACGTGCAACCGTTGTTCCTAGTTACCCAGCCTGCTGCCCGGTGGTCACAGCCTCCCCAGGAACTGCCCAGTGCCAGGGCTTTTGCTGCTGGGGCAGGACACGGGAGCTGTTGTTGCTGGTACGTGTGGCAGCCGCTGCCACCGCTGAGAGCAGTGCCCAAGCAAGTGGATCCCCAGGCTTGGTTGGAAGGTGTCACTAATGCAACACCTAGGTCTTAGGAGACTAACTGTATTATCATCTCTTCTTAAAAGCTACGTTAGGAGACAGTGCTTTCTTTCTAAGTATATTAGTATGTATGTTAGTACTACTGAGCCCAACCACAGATGATACACCTCTGCATATATATTGCACATCCCTGCCTCTTTTCATCTTGAAGTTTCATCATTTTGTGGCTAGTCTGCTGGTATTATTTAAATAAAGCTCTTAACCACTTGAATAAACTATGATTTATAGTAAGAGTTGTATTACTAAAGAGCCAAGCAGTTGAAGCCTTTTTATGTGCCCCTTTTCCAACTACTTTCCCTCTTTATGCTTTGATCAACTCCATCTGGCAAGGCTTAAAACAACTCCCAAAAGTTTCTGAGGAAATAAGGGTGTTTCATCCTAGGTGCTGGAAACTGCACAAGTCCCCTTTGGAAATGTGGAATTATGACTTCAGTGAAACCCCCAAACCCGCAATATTTGCCTGTTTAATTTCTTACTGACCTTTACCTCCAGAGTTCCCCACCCTCAGGCACATTTGGAAACTTGAATTAACTTTCATGTCTGGGGTGAAGGACTGAAGAAATCCAATTCCCATTTTAAAGCTTTTTCGCAGCAGCCTTCCAACTTCAGCTATGTCGTTCCGCTGCATCGGAAGCGTAGGAAGAATGGCAACTCATCGCCTATGTGCAGGTATCCTGTGGTACTTTGGTTGAGTACCGGCACTGAGCAAGTAATGCTTCCCTTAGTAAAGCCACTCACTAATTAATTTGGGATAACTTTGTAAAAAACAGGTGTTAGACTTGAAGAAGAAACACCTGCCGAGAAGGTGAGGTCTGGGATTTATTTTTACTTTGGAATTTCAGCTTTTTCATTCGTGAAGACCAGGTGATGTGAAAACACCAACGGGGTGGGGGCGGTCCTTGTGACAGATAATTAACCCCCGATAGTAGCGTTATCTCAGAACATAAGGAGGTTTGAAGCTCCCCTGTGCTGGGACACCGAGGGATTTATCTCTTGTTTGTGATGTGCAGAAACGGGGACTGGATTGGTCACGACCCGACCGTGAGGCGCCATAACGCGCGGGAACCGGAGCTCTGAGGGGTTAATCCGGGTGTGGCGGCTGAAGAGAAGCCGAGTTGCTGCCGGCGACGGTGCGGGAGGGCCGGGCACGCCCGGAGGGGCGTGCCCGGCCCTCCCGCACCGTCGCCGGCAGCCGTGAGTCCCTTCAGTGCTGTGGTCGTTGGCGGGACCCTTAATCTGTGAGCGGGCTTTTGGCGGGCACCGCTGAGGCGGCGGGACGGCAGCATGCCGGGCAGCGACACGGCGTTGGCCGTGGACAGGACTTACTCGGACCCGGAGCGGCACCGGCGCCGCAAGACGCGGGTAAGGACACGGAAAGGTGCCGCCGGGGCTACCCGTGGAAGCAGGCGGGCTGGGGAGGCGAGGGTGGCGGGGCTGGGTGCCGAGCTCTGAGAGGGAGCCGCCAGCCTGCAGCGCGTTCCCTCTCAGAGCTCGACCTAAAGGGAAGTTTTGTGTTGTTTGGGTTTTTTTTTTTTTTTTATTATTATTCCTACTCTAAATACTCTTCGGCGTAAGAAAACGAAATGAAACTGTTGACATAACAGAAACAGATACTCAAGATATATCCATAATAGAAACTACTTGGAGGTGAGAGTAATAGAAAACTTACTCACCAAAGCCAACAGTGCTGGTGATCTAATGAAGCGGGTGATTCTGTGTCTGGGTCATACTGGTGGATGCTTGATTTTGGTCCTGTTCTCAGGGTCCCTGGTTAATAAACTGGATCAGGTGGCTGTATCTTGCAGCAGAGAATGATTATGGTTACTGGCAAGAGGGCTGTGGCAGTGTCAACAGAAAGGAGTACCTGTGAGTGCTAGGGGTAAAGTAAGTGTACTATATATCCATGATGCATGGCTTCATAGGATAGTTTTTATTATGGTCTGCTGGCATGTACATCTTTATCTTACTGTTGGCTGGATGAGGCTTTGAGCAACCTGGTCTAGTGGAGGGTGTCCCTGCCCATGGCGGGGGGTTGGAACTGCATGGTCTTTAAGCTCCCTTCCAACCCAAACCATTCTATCATAAACTTTGTGGTGACTGTCATGCTGATGAAGGCAGTTGGCTCTCTAGTTTACGCACTGATCTCAAATTCTTATCTAAATGCTCAGCTCCAACAGGTGTAAAACAAATGGCTTGCTCTTCCCGTGCGCTGCAGCCAGATGAGAAGAATAAGATTGCTGTAGCTGGCTTGGGTATCTATCGGCAGATACTCTGTTTTCTATGCTAAAATGAGATGCTGCAAGTGTCAATAAATGAGCTTTACAGTTTGAAGTGTAGGGATTAGCAATTTGCGAAGGAAGACTGCTTTTTGGGGGGGGGGGGGGGTGTGTTTGTGTGTGTTTGCTTTTTTTTTTTTGTGTTTGCTTTTGGTTGTTTGGGTTTCTTTTTCCCTTTACTACACATTAGCCATGCTTTCCAACCCTCCAGCCCAGTAATTGACAGTGCTGGAAAGGAGATGTGGTTCAGATTGTTGCTGCATAATGAAATGTTTTAAAAATAGGTAACCCTATGTGCTGTACCTTTGAAGAGTCCAAAATGTTCATCATAACGTAAGCTGGGTGCATATGCTAGCAGTTAAAAAAATTATGTATTTCCTTTGTTTTTTTCTTTGCAACTTGAACTAAGTATTTTTTCTTCATTGCTCTTGCTGTAAGAATAATGTGCTACCTGGCTTACTGTGGCCATGGAATACAGTTGGATACATTCAAGGATGATTTTTGGTATGTTTAAGAGTTAAACCTGAAGCCTCCATGATATGATCTAGCTGATCTGTTTAAAAGCATAAAGTATCATGGCTAACATCGTGTTGCATTTGGTCCTTGCGTGCTGGAAAATAAAAACCCTCATGCTTAAGATAACTTTATGAATGCATTGGGGTTTTGTCTGATTTTGGATTTATTTTCCTCAGGATTAACCTCTCCTTCCTTTCCTGTGACCATGAGAACTGGAAATATAACTATGAACAAGTTTGTAGAGCTGAATGTAATTGCATTGCTCCAGGGTTTGGGCTTTACAAGTTGGGTCAGATATCACAGAACTTGTAATATAATTGCAAGAGGTGGTAGCAGCAGGTTGTGTGCTCCAGATGATGGCAAAAGCTTGCATTAAATTAATTTGTGCTTATTCTGGACAAATAGGATTTTATTTAAATTGCCTGGATAACATCAACATTTCTCTTACCCCTTTAACCAGGGGAATGGGAATGGTTCAAGGCTCTGTTGAAGCTGTCATCTCTGAATACGCGCCAGGTTGTCTTATTTAGACTTCAAATCTGGGCACGCAAATTTTTGCTGCTGATCAGGGCATTGTGCTTCACTCTTGATCTCTTACCCCTTACAGCACAACGTTTCATAGGTTTATAAATACATACATATGGCTTTTGTAGGAGAAAAATCCTTTTCTAGTACAACTAAACCATGTGAGTTCCTTTAGTGCAATCCCATCAGAAGTCTATGCAGTGATATGTCCTGATTTTAACAAGTACCAGATGCTTTAGAGACAGATGCAGGAAGTCCTAATTAAGTGATTTCTTGCACATTGAAGCCAGTTCAGAACTTTCTCTTATTAGCACTGGATTTATATTTGAGATGTTAAGAATTCTTCTTTTGTTTAAAAACAAACAAAATAATAATTACCTGGAACATATGTGATTTATTTATTAACAAATAGAGAATCTTAATTTCAATCTTCTTGTGCTTTCAACCTTAGTGACACTAGCAATAGAATCTGGTTTGTGCATGAACTGATTCTTAGGTGATCTCTCACACACACACACAAAGGCTTACATTAAAAAAGAATACAGAAATTCGCTTGCTTTCTAGTGTTGAAAAAACGTTCTGTGGAACTTCTCATTTTCTGTGTCTCTCTCATAGACAAGATGAATGGGAGGGATAATAAGTGAGGCAGTCTTTTTAATAATCTCTTCTCATATGGAAGTCTTCCTAAGCCTCTAATCACTTTCATCATCTGTCCTTGGATTCCTTTTATTTCTTAAAATCGGTAGTACATTTAGAGGAAATAATATAAAGGGACCTAGAAAGATTAAAAATATAAAAATAAAGAAAGAACCCAAACAAAAAAACCCCAAAGCAAACAAAAAAACCCCCACCCTCCCAAAACAGAGACCCACCCCACCCCCAGTTTTAGGAGGAAGGGAGATTTAATCTCCTGAAGTTCCTTTACATGCAAAGATGGCTGCAGAAGAAATGCTTGTTCTGGGCTTTTGTGACTTGTAACCAAACCTCCAGCTACTTTGTGCTCGAAGAACTTATGCATACTTTTCCCGCAGTTCCCTCATGTTTTGACATGAGAGGAAGATAATTTGATGAGACAGAATATTGTTAAGACCTCCAAGCATTGGTTTTAAATCCACGGTGTATCTAGAAATGTGTGAAACCTGTCAAAGAGTAGGCTGTGTGACCAGGAGTATTGGGAATAAGAGAGGGAAGCCACATTTGTAATGTGAACCCAAAAAAACCGATTAGATGGTTAGAGCTGTAGAAAAGCTTGGTTTGTTCGTGTAAAACAATCATGTTTTGATTATTTTGTTGTTGTAGGACTGTTTAGAAAGCTGTAACTTCCTAATTTTTTTGCTCTTGCAGGAAAGGAATGTTAGGAAGTTTACAAACCTGGTGGTTTTTTGTTGTTTTTTTTTTTTTGTATACTTTTGAGTTTTGGGATTAAATACTTCTAAAAGCTAAAGGTTAATGCTAGGTGCAGTTTTTTGTTGTCGAACAAAAAATAGGGGGAAATCGTTGCTGTACAGCTTAGTGTAGTATTGCTGTGCTCCACTGATCCTGCAAGGTGAACCTCTTTGGTAGAGTGATAAGCCATAAAGGTGGTATTTTCACCCAATCAATCTTCTCCTTTCCAAGCCAAGAAGACAGTTTTAAAATGGGAAGTAGAAGTGGGGATGTGTGTTCTTTTAAAGGTTTAAGCTGATTCTTAAATTTGGAAGTTTTATACTTCAACCTTTCATTCTTCTTATTCTCCACACAGAAAATTCATATTGTACAGTGTCTCATTTCCTTTGCTGTGCTTTTGATTCGTCCTTATTGTAGTAGACGGTATTGCTTGCAGGACTGGGGCACCTATAATCACCTTTTTAATTGTTAGGCATATTAGAACAAACGGTCACTGGGGGAAGATCATCAACCTTCTGGTTTGCTTTCTTTTTGAAGGACATGCAACTGTCCTGTCGGATTGCTAGTGGTGATGTAGGGGTTGCCAACAGCTCTAGATCCCTAGCTTGCTTATTGTCGTCATCTCCGTAGGTAAGGCTTTAACTAGTCACCACCTGGCATGGTGTCAGCGTAGAAGTTGAGCCTTTAAGGTTTTGGCTGGATTTGGTATCTAACACTGTCCAAGCTAAAAAGATTGCCATTGGCCATTCTCCAGATTTAGTTGTTTTGGCACCATTAGCAGGTGTGCAGGTTTAATCTTCACCCCCACAGTAAGTACAGTTTTGGGCAAGACCTGCGTGGGAGATGAGTTTCTGTGTAGCGCTGGGGAAGGGTGGAACATACTTCTTGCTTTTCACATAGGTATCCCGGTAGAGCATTTGCACTATTGTTCTTGAGGGTTGCAAATATCTTCACTGTTGAAAGTTTTCTGCTCTTCCCTTAGTCTGAAAGAAGAGCAGAGAATGAATATGCAAAGCCAAAAATAAACCTGCTGTTCTGAAGCCTTGACATATGGGACCTGGTATGCAACAGGGATGGCTTCGGGCTGTGCAGCTAACCTTTTTCAGACACTCAGCAAGCGAGAACTCTAAGGCATTTTTTTATATCACCATACGTAATCTAAGCTTTAATTTAGGGACGAGGATGAGAGTGGAGAGATGTCTCTGCTGGCTGAGGTATGAAGATTATCTACAAATTGTGAGCTGTGGTGCTCTTGTTGTAGGAAGATGAAATGAGGTGCCTTTCCACCCCCTCAAAAATTCCAGAAAAGGTGATTAATATTGAGAGCTGGCCCACTTCATTGTTGTTCTGTTTAGGTGCTGTAACTGGATCAAATTAGAGGGCAGAAGTCATGGAAACCACTGCTACTAATATTTTCTTAGTTATGTTTGTATGGGACACTGGGACTATGGTGTACTTTAAGGGACCTTTGATAGAAAATAGTTTTCATCGGTTCCAAACACTTCTCGGTTAACCTTTACTGCAGTAGGCACCTTTTCCTTGCTTTGTCAGTTTGTGCACAGTTTAGTAACAGTTACCTTCCTTCGTAAACTTCCGTTGCAGTAGCTCTGGATGAAGCAGTTATGTAGGGGTGCGAAGACTTCACGCTGTGCTATTGAGTTAAAATAAATACGTGATTAAAGTAGTGCTGAGTCCATTGGGAACTTTGGATTGACATCAGTGACCAATGGAACCAATCTGAGATTAATTAGAACAGCTTCATGGAAAATTCTCCACATATTAAGTGTTCCTTACATGATGGTAGATGCTACTTCCAGTTGATATGATAGTCTCATCTAGCTTAAACCAGGATGGCGTAGGTGGGTTTTCATCTTTGTTTTTGTTTTGTAAATAAATGCTCTTGTATTGGGTTTGGCAAAAAATGTATGGAAACCTGTTTAGTTTCCTGGCAAAGGTTGTGGCGAAAAGAGCAGCCTGTGTGTGTGTATCTGAAGATTGCAGCAATTAAACACTCTGAGTTATTTGTGTCATGTGATTTTTTTTTTTTTTTTGTTAAAGGTAATAGGACTATGGCTTTCAAAAAGGCTACTTGCATTTATAAGGTACCATACCATTGGCTTCCTATTAAATAAGATTTTTTTTTTTCTTTTGACTTACTAATTCTGTGTTTAAAGCAAGGCTTTTCAGTTGAAGATGAAACATTATTGTGGAAGAGGATGTTTTGGAGCTGGAGAAGACTGCAGTGCTCTGAAGGCAGTTGATATGCACAGGGGGTGTTGATTTATAAGGTGAGACAAAGTGTTGTACAGAGCTGGTGGAAGTGTAAGTCCTCAATTCGTAAGAAAAACCTGATATTGCCTATCACCACCCCGAAAGCGAGTAACGCAGCTTACAGGAAAGGTGAGGAGCCAGTGCTTTGGGGTCTGTAGATTATTAGTTTGTAAATCTAAGTGAATTTTGAAGTGGACTTTCAGTGCTACACTGCAAGAGTTACTGTGACAGGAAGAGAGGCCTTGTAAGGTTAAGTTGGCGTAGCAAGTTTCTCTGGTTTTACAGCATTCACTCCATTTATTCTAAGTTATTCCAGCACATGTAATACAGGAATTACAATTAACCTAGTGCTCATTGTTCAAATGCAAGATGATATAAATATGCAGAAAATGTGCTGCTTTATACCAGCATGTTTGTACAGGTGAGTGACACCCAAAGATCAAACTGACAGCCCAATTAGAACAGGCTCTTAACGTTTTCCTAGTTCAGGGCAGTACAGATAGTGTCATTGAGCTGAGGACTTCCGAAGATTCACTGCTTCATCCTCACTTCCTAGGAGAGAAATTTAAATCAAACGGGAGGTGGCTGTTTGGACTCCAGTGGTCACTGGCTGTGTTTTGGAGCACAGCACAGAGGAAGGTTTGGTTGGAGCCTGCAGATAGCTGCAAGGAAGGGTGGAAGCTTTGGGACTGAGTAGGAGCAAACCCCGTGCTAGTCCCAGAGACATCTAATGTTAGAAAAACTAAATGAACTGATCTTGTTGAGTGAAAGTTGCCTGCATCAGGTGTGAGGAACTCTTAAGAAGACTTTTGACTGTGCACTCATTTACAGCAGCTCCTCCAGTCTGCAGCATTGTTGCCAGCTTTCCCAAAGCTGCTCAGAGCTGTCTTGTATGAAGTCCGTTAACAGAACCCTAGCATGAGGTTCCTTCACCCCCACTCTGGTCATGTTGTGCTCACAGATTCTGCACTCCTCCCAGTGCCAAGCTTCCTCACACCTTGTCCCAGGGCAGAGGGGCGGGGGAAGTGAATGGGCAGCTCTTAGCCGTTTTTGGGCATGGTCAGGGTAATAGCAAAGATAGTAGGGACCACATGATGGAAAGAGGAATAGAGGTGGGGCTTCTCATGCTTTGCAGCCTTTGAATCCACACTTAGATATTTGTGTTGTATGTGGACACTGAATTATCTGTGTCAATAGTATCATATCAGTGTCAATATATTATTATTATAAAATAGTAATAAATTATCATTATTTTCTGTTAAGTCTAGAATAAACATGAGTTCAAATCTGAAAATTATAGTAACCAAGAAAGGAAAGAAATGCTTCTTGGTGTTTGATCTGGGGCACACATTAAAAAAAAAAAAAAGGCAAAGGAAGAAAAGGTAATAAAATATTGTTAGTGGGAGAGTGACTAATAGATTAAAAATTATAAGCAAGAAATGTGTCACAGGAGCAATGTACATCTTTTTAAGGTATTTTGTTGAAGGAAAACTTTGTTAAATGACAACTTCTGGAACTCTTTCTTCTCATAGCTGTCTCTGTTCTAGTGTTTACCAATAATGTTTTCATACATTGGGTTATGAAGAGGATGCATCCTCTATCGCATGTCTTTGGATTCTCTTTGGTAAAATAAGCTGGACTGCACTTATTGAATTATGTATCTGTGTTTCTTTTTTCTGTGTTTGCACTTAAACCACTGAGAAGAATCTGCAATGTATTGAAGCAAGTGTGAAAAATTGGACTGGCTAGAATCAGGCTGCAAACTTATGCCAGAGGCCAGGTGTTTCCCTTCTTGACTCCACAGAGATGACTTGAAAATAAAATGCTTCAGTACTTGGTATTGCTCCAGTTACAGATGCATGTGCATAATATAGATGTGTGTGGCTCTTACTGTGTTAGGAATCTTTGGTTTACTATGAAATTTGGGCAGGAATAACAATTCCATGCCACAATATTTGTGATCAGATCAGCAAAGTATCTGTTCACATCATCAAGTTTCTGACTTCATTCTTCTCTCCTGTGCCTAGAAAACGTGGTTATCTTTGTTCATTCCCCCTGTCTTAAGGAAGACATCTGGTTACATTTTGTTACATGTAACCAGTCCCTTTGTGGAGCCAATTACACAACTTCAGTTTTGAGGATGACAGCCTGCTTCTAAGGTAAGAGTTAAAGGGGTATTTAGGAGTCTCTTTTAAAGCCAGGTAGTGAATGGCAGCAGACTGATTCAGTAGCTGCCAGACTCCTGTTGTGCTAAAACATGTCCACAAGGTTAGCAGTGAGTTTGCCATGCTCTTAAGTTGTCCTGCTCAGCTTTTTGTGAAGGTCTCTACAGTAGAATCCTGTCTTCACGCATGAATTTGTGCAATGGGTGACACTCAGGCCCTTCTGATACACAGCATCATCACAAGCAGGTGCTGCTGACCCTGATGAGGGCCTGTGATCTGTGCCAGAATTACGCTCCTTCTGTCCTGTGCAAGTGGGTTGGATCTGGGAGACCCAAGTGGGTTGTACCAGAGGCATGGGAAGGCTGGGGGATGAGAGTGAAAACATTTCTTAACCACACCTGGGGGAGATTTAAAAAGAGTGAAGACCATGAGGAGGTCTTTGACAATCAGTGAGAGTTTCTCCTCTGTTTGCCAGTAGGTATATGAAGAAATTCTGAGGCTGTCTGTGTTGGCCCTTGCATGACTTGTTCTCATAAACTGTATGGATGTGGTCCTGAGTGATTTGTCTTGGGAAGCACCAAGTAGCATCCTGTTGTAAGAGCTAAATGCTTAATTTTCCTGGTGGAGGAGGTGTGCCGTTATTGGGTCCTTCCACTGTGTCTTTCCAGTACTAATTCCTATGGTATTCCTTCTAGTGCACAGAGAGATCCTATTGAGCAAGTCTATTTCTGATACTTAGGAAACCGGCTTCCTATGGATTTCTACCTGAGGGGCATCATTGTGTCTTGCAGTATAAACTTAATGTAGAAAAAAGATGCATCTTTCTTTTCTGTATGGGTGTTTCTTTTGCCTCCAAGGAACAATTTCTGTCTTTCTACCAGGGAACTGGCAGGTCTTGGATTGCAGGTAAATGTTCAGGAGAATGAGTAAGACATGAACTGGCAAAGCTTAATCTGAAAGTGATCAAGTGGAAACCCTAGTGACATTCATAAAACTTGGTGTCAAGCTTTTGTTTGTGATTTGTTGATGTCGGAAACTATGATTTTCTTTTAGGTTTGGTAAGCTGGGCTTCAAGCGCAGGAGCTTACAGATTGTTCTTTCACAAAACATTTGCCACTATTCGTGCATACCTTAGGTGTGCATTTACTAGTGAATACGTACATTACACACTAGCATATGTGCAAACTGCTCTCCAATTTTGAAGAAGTTCTCTTGCAGTGAAGATACACCCACTTGTGGTGTTTTGGAACAAACAGCCAAGCCCTTGTTTCAGTTATTCTTGTTTGGACTTGAGGGAGTCAGCTAGAATAATCTTTGTGTTCTCTGTGCCATTATGCGGTGTGGCAGTTAATGTCAGAGAAGGTTGAAGATCAGTGATTTGCTTATCTGTGTTTTGACGTGAAGTCTAGAGCAGTGGCAACAGCGTTGGCCTGAGGCTCTGGTGACATGGGTTCAGGCTACCGTGGCAGCTCCCAGCCCGTGTGTAACGATGGGAGTCATTTAACCTTTCTGAGGAGAATATGATTTCTCCCAGTGTGCAGAGGGGAGGGGATAAATACTGCAAAGGGAACATATTTCAGAGTCAGCCATCAGGATGGACTTTAAAAATAAACCCAACCTCTGACTTTTTTGTGGGGATCCAAAAAGATGCAGCAGATGTGTGTTCCTGCTTTCCACATCAGGCAGACTTTTGAGACTATCTGCCATAGGTGGGGTTTTTTTCCCCAAAAACTGTCTTGCATAACTGTTTGAAACTGGGCATCTGCTTTTATGATAGCTGTGTAGGGCACCCTGTGTAGCTGAGAGGGGTACAGCTTTGCAGATGATCTGTCTGATCTCTGTTGATTTGGTAGAAGCTTAATCTAAATCACATAATGGTGAGCATCTGAAGCTGGGTGAGACTAAAGCCACTTTAAATGGCTGTGTAGCAGTGGATGTTGCAGGCAGTGCAGAAAAGATGCAAGTTTCACTATTTTTCATGCGTTTTAGACCTAGATGTATGTACTGAATATCTAGGTATCTCTGCCAAATCGACTTTACTCTTGAGTGGGACTTGAAGTTCCTTTTATTAGGCAGACAAGCAAAAGGCTTTTCTGGCTCTCCCTCTTGCGCTGTGCGTTCTTAATATTACTGAATCTTCATTTCACTTATGCATAACTGTACTGTTTTAGGAAAACTTTTTTTTTATATATCTCTTTTGCCAGCTTTGCCATTACGTATAGAAACCACTGGTCCCTGGTTGCTCAGAAATTTGGCAGTACAGGATGTTACCTTTCCTTTCCCCTCTTCTCTCTCTTTTGGCTCAATTATGATTACACACAGCAGGAGCACTCTGTAATACTGTACAGAAATGCATTATTTTTTCTCTGTAGTTATGCCAGAATTAAATTGTGGAAGGGTTGCTTTTTTTTGTTGGTTTATAAAGGAAGAAAGGTGAAAAAATACCAATGTGTGACTTGGGAAGAAGGAGAGTAATCTTATGATTACCTTATTGTTACTGCAAAAAAATAAAATACTGCTTCTGTAAATCTGTAGGGCTCTTTTTACTTCTGGTAGCAGCATGTGCTTCTGATAATGTTAAGTTTGGCAGTGTTTTGCACTTTGTTAGTGGTGCATTGAATTGGAATGAGGCTGGTGCTGACTTCCATGTGTTGTTTTGTGGGAGACTTGAGGCTGCAGGCAGGTGAGACCACTACCAGGGCATTCTGCTGTGTCCTCTTGGGTAAATCAGCAGCAACACTGGGTAATTTCAGTGGTGCAGGATTAGGCCTTCTGCAGATGCTCTTTGTAATCATTTCATTAATGAAAACGGGCATTTCTTAACTTACAGCATGTCAGTAAGTAGTCACAAAGAGACAAGCTTTTAGTGTGGGGGGTTATTTGTTTGTTCATTTGTTTTGTAATTTGAATCTTTAGGTTGGAAAAGACCTTTAAGGTCATCCAGTCCAACCGTTACTAAGTCCACCACTTAGACCATGTCCCTAGTGATAGGAACTGGGAGCACAGCCACAGTTGTCTTGTTATAAGTGTTGCTGATGTGAAAAAAAAAAAAAAGTCATTCTTTCACCAAGGTAGGCATCGCAAAGTTCAGAAATTCCGAACTTGATTTTTAAAAACCCAAGGCAGAAATTTCTGTAGGAATTTTTAGAACTTGGAATTAGGAAGTGTGGTTGAACTTGTTTCTTTCTGTATATACAGCTCTACTTTGGGTTTGAAGTCAGCTATTTTTTCAGTGTGTTTTTCTGTTGGTTTAAGGAGTTCGCTTTGGCCTTGCCTAACCTACAGCAAAAGGTGTGATGATAGAACATATTGGACAGTGTATTGTTCCTCATTTGTCTGTCAGACCTCAGCCTACCGTAACCTTTCTGGCAGGTTCTGCCAGTTAAAATGAATCATCCCGAAGGAGTAGGAATCTTCTTTTCTAAGACTAGGATGTAGAGTTGTATAGTGTTTGAGCATATGCAACAAGTCTTGGCATCTCGGCAAGGAGTGCTGTGTGGTAAATTTTCAGTGTCAGTCTCAGGTGATACTTACATGAGACTACATTATGCCCAAACAGTGGCAAATATTAGTGCTGTCGTGTTCTTTTTGTAAAGTCAGTGCAACTGAAAAAGGAGCCTGTGTAGTGCAGAGGTAGCAGGGTGAAGAAGTTTGAGGCAGAAAGACTGTCTTGGAGTGCTGCTGTTGTATTAAAGCATGTATAGAATTTGTACTCAATGGTTCCAACAGAGGCCCAAACTAGAGGGTGTCTGAGAAAATACATAACTTGCATAAATCCTGGCCTTCCAGAAACAGACAATACTGTGTACTAATTCCTTTGAAACTTTTAGTCTTTAAGATGATCTTCAAATTTCCTCTATTCCAATCTTTAGAGTAAGAATGCATTAGTTCCCCTTGTTAGCGCTTCTTCAGCATGACCTGTCATGACAGTGGATTCCCCAAACTGTCCTGTCTTTTCGGAATGGGCCCTGTAATCTTCAGTATGTGATTGCTTTTGCTATTCCTGAATGGACATTTTGAAGAGAATTGGGGAAAGGAGGGAGTTGAGGGGAAAAGAGGAAATTTCTGCCCTTTATGTACAGGCTCAAATCAGTGTCTAAGCTAAGGAAATTTGGGTCTGATGCTCACTACTCCTCAAGTGTAACTGTGTAGTTAATATCTGTGCCTGCTTGCTTGTGACTGACAGTACGTAAGGAGTAGCAGCACTGGTCCCTGTTCCTGCAGACACATAGCTTATCTTGCTGCTTTCCCTCACTTTGATTTCTCATTCCTAGAGGAAGGCGAAGGTTATTCAGCCTTATGCCATTATTACAGGTGTTGATTGAATTCACTTGCACTGAAGTAGTTATTATGGAAACTGAAATCCAAACTGAGGACTTGGGTTAAAATTAGCATATTTAAGTGGAGAAAGTAACTTTGTGTAAAACTGAGCCCTCATGCTTGTTTGGGTTTGTTTGGGGGTTTTTTTATAGCATTTATGTCCGATTGTAGGAAAATGAAGGGCTAAAATTAATACGTAGACTGCCTAGTAAGATAGCTTAAAATGTCGCATGGAGTTAAATTCATATTATAAATATCTCCTGCACATTGCAATAGTCTTTAATTTCTATTTTTAAGAAGAAATTTTTGTCTCTGATTACATCCAGTGTAGCTTGCTAATTTTAGGGGTGTGAACTACTCATGGTTTAGTGAGACAAAGTTTTAATAGCTATGTCTGAACACTTGTTTAAAGTTTATCACCGCATGTTTCTATGTAGGGCTAAACCATCAGGCTCATAAACTGATAAATACATACTTTTATTAAAGTAGGGTTAGTGAATTGGAAACTGGAAGAAATTCTAATTCCATGATGATCTTGAACAATCTCATGTCTTAATATACCAAATCACTGTATCAGTGTCTTTTAACGCTACAGAGTTAGAATGAACCTGAAAGTGTCATATTTGAGCTGAATTTTTGAAATTTACATGTAAGGGGCAGTGAACTTGCCATATATTTTACTAGCCAACACATGAAGCAATACCCTTATTTCCTGTAGTAATTATTCTTTGCTAAATTTGGGGAAGCTTTATTTTTAGAAGGGTAGTGCCTCGTATCATCCAGTGCTATGATACCGGGAAGATTCACCTCTGGGTGCTTTGAGACTTTTGTGATTCTCTGAAATGTCTTTTCCTCCTGGGGCAGACAGCTCTATCTGTCATTATCTTTGCAATAGCAATAAGATTTAGGAGAATGTCATGCTAACAGAGATACAGATTGTCCTCAATTGAACAGCTCATTTCCAAACACACAAACCCCTCAGCATTATCACAGCAGATGTGCTTGCTTTTCTGAATGTTGAATGCCCAGAAGTATTCCTTAGGCTGACACTATGCTCAGCTTGCTTCTGCCGTAGCAGGCTTTGCATTGTTTATTCAGCCCTTTGTCATTTTAAAAAGGGAGAATGACTACAGATGATGCTCATGCATTATTTGAAATTCTAAGTATATGTTACATATTCTGTATCACTTCTGTGTACTTCTTTCAGAAATGAACAGTGTAAAAATACTGCAATGTTATGATACTTGAACTTTACAGAAGACACACTTATATTTTTAATCTGCTTATTCTGAATTATGTCCAGTCATCCCCCTGTTCCCACCAAAGTAATGGACTGGCTATACTGTCTAAACCTCTTTAAAGTCAAGGCCTGTCCTTCATGCCACATGGCACTCTCAAAATAACTTTTGTCCTAAATGGACTCAGAACTCCATGTTCTTCGTATGCAAGGTATTCCTTTTGCAGGTGCCAAATGAAGTTTCCTAATTGCTACACATTAATTTAAAATGACAGGTTTGCAACAAATATGTATTTTTCAGTTGTAACAATTTTAGACTTGGGGTTGTCTGTGTTTTGAGAAAATCGTAGCATCCTAGAGTGGTTTGGGTTGGAAGGGACCTTAAAGATCATCTAGTTGCAGCCCTCCTGCCATGGGCAGGGACACCTTCCGCTAGACCAGGTTGCTCAGAGCCTCATCCAGCCTGGCCTTGAGCACTGCCAGGGATGGGGCATCCACAGCTTCTCTGGGCAACCTGTTCCAGTGCCTCACCGCCCTCTCTGTGAAGAACTTTGTGATGTCCAGGGTAAATCTCCCCATTTTCAATTTAAACCCGTTATCTCTTGTCCTGTCACTTCAGGCCCTTGTAAAAAGTCCCCCCACTTCCTTGTAGGCCCCTTCAGGCACTGGAAGGCTGCTGTAAGGTCTCCCTGGAGCCTTCTCCAGGCTGAACAACCCAATTCTCTCAGCCTGTCCCCATAGCAGAGGTGCTCCAGCCCTCTGAGCATCTTCAAGGCCTCCTCTGGACTTGCTCCAACCGATCGATATCCTTGTTATGTTGAGGGCTCCAGAGCTGGATGCAGTACTGCAGGTGGGGTCTCACAAGAGTGGAGATGAGGATGTAATTTCATTACTGTAATATATGCTGTGTTGTGTTTTATGCATATACACACACACACAAACTTATATATGCATGTACAAAATAGTTACAAATTTATACCCTTTCTGTATTTTATGTATTTAAAATTTCCTTTCCGTTTAGAAAACTGAAGGGTCAGTACTGTATCTTAGAAAATCTGACTGATCTTTGCCTCCAGTGTTTTGTTTGTGCTAAAAAAGCACACCGCATGAAATGCATGAAACGTAATTATTTTCTTCTTTTTTTTTTTCCTCCTGAGAACTGTATTTCATAGAAGTTTTTTCAGTTTTCCATCTCTGGAAAAATCTGTATAGAAATTGTGGTTTATTGACTTTATTATGAAAGGAAAAAGCTTAAAGAATAGGGTCGAGGGCTATGAAGATTAGGAAATCACTGTTAATCACTGTTCATCTGTGAGCTACCGTAAGAAAAAAGTATTTTATTGCTGTTGGCTCAGGGCATATCCTCTTTTGGGATTTAATGGCCAGTATGAATTATAATATCAACATGCATTAATTGCTTTTATTTGAAACATAAGTATTTCAGTGGCTATACTGTTCCTACTCTTGCACGTGACACCATGACTTTAGCCATAAGTCTCATAAATTGAACTGCCGATGGTGGTTGTGGTGCACACAGTACTTGGATTTGATAACAAAGAACCTGTGCTATCTGTGCAAATCCGAGTGACTGTAGAAATGCAAGGTACTTGTAGTCAAGGTAAAAACATGAACTTTGTCCATGTAAAGTAAAGCAAAACATGGACTTTGTCTCCAGTCTTTGTGCTGGAGAGAAAACTGCAAGGGGTTAGCAGGTCTAACCCCTCTTCAGAAGAATAGCAAGTGTAGGACCTCTTTATAGAAGAGAAAGAAATACTCCAAGTTGATAAAGGCCTTAGTATAACCTGAGTGAGGTGGAAGGCTTTAAAGCGAATAGATCTCTGAGCAAATACTCAAGGAGAGAATAATAAAGACTTTAGCTTAAAGACTTGGAGGTAAATAGGAAATGAAGTTTAACTTTTGTTTTAACCAATGGTGGACCCTGCCAGTTAATGTGGTCTGTTACCTTAGCAAAGGTAAACACCACATCTGCTGAATTCTCAGTGCTCAGAATGAGTCTGGCCCTGAGCTGGTCTTGCTATAGTGCCGCGTGCTAAAAAGTATGTGGAGATTTCCCATGGGATGGGGAAACAGGAGAGAGGTGGGGTTAGAGAAGGTTAATAATCTTGCAAAGCATCTGGTATAATTTTCCTTTAAGGAGAGAGAGGAAGTTTCTACTACTAAATTAATTTTCATGTGATGTATGTCATCCTGCACCTATGCACCAGTAACTTGGGGGGAATGGTTGAGATCAAGTTGGGTGTACAAGAGAAAGATCTGACTGCAAGTAAAGGCAGTAAATCAAGATAAAATTTTTATTCATGGGAATAATGGTCTTCTGAAATTACTTTCCAAACTTGAATAGCAGGAAAAATACGTGGCTTCTTTTGAAAGGAAGCCTGAGAAGTTTATATGTGTAACTTGAATGTTAGGAGCCAGGAATTTCCCTTAAGTCCTTTGTTTCTGTCCTGGAAATTATTTTACATGTTTTGTGAGGCTTTTGAATCATTCAGGTCTGTTGAAGTGAATGTATTCTGTCTAATAAATGTGATGGGAGACTAGTGACCTCAAAGATAATGAGGCCAGACCTCTTGTGAAAACCAGTTTTTATGTGTCCTCACCAGGTACTTACTTACCCGTTCTCGTAGGGGGGGAAAGTCAGACGCAATTTGCCGATTATCCACTGGCTGGCCTGATCGCCTGTCAGTAGGCAGGTAGATTAAGATTATCCACAGAATATGCTCTCTCACCCACCTGCCAGGCAGAAAGAAAGGTTACGCAAGGGACAGTAATGAAGTTGGAGCCATTACAAAGGAAAATTAAGGATGCAGGAGGGAGCAGAAAATATTCTATAGCATTTTAGGGACTTAAGAGAATCTGGAAGTGTTGGGGTGTGGGGACTGAGGGGATCTGGGACGATATTGCTGACGTTGCTGTAGGAAATGAGTTTAAGGTTCATACATACTACGCTTCATTGGTTTTGCTGAGCTAATGCTTCTGCTGGATTGTGGGGGATTATACAGCAGCCTGTCCCTGACACTTCTCTGTCAACCTGAATGTGTCCGAAGCAATACAGCAACTCTTCCACACTGCTATTCAGGCTGAGCTAAGGCCCGAATTTTCAAGAGGTAGTGGACAACTTGCATTATGGAACACTTTCAATAATTCTCTTTGTTGTAGAGATCTGCCAGGTCCCCTAGCTTGTGTTTTCCCATGCACAGGAATATATACACACTTGTGTCTCAGTTCAAATGAAATTATTATGTTAAACTGCTTAGCTAACAATCCAATCCATTTAGTGGTGGGTAAGCCTTAATTTTGCCTAATGGTGTTAGACTAGAATACTTACTCACTGTAGCCCTCTGTCCTAACTGCTGGTCCTGATACCCTCCAGGTATTTTGGAAAAAGTTATATGATGGACGGTGTGCTGCTGGAGTTTGTAGCCTGGGTAGTTTAAGGCAACCACAAATTATTGCTTAAAGAATAGTAACGCTGTGTTAACATGCAGATGTTTTTGGCCATAGTGCTCACCAGTTCAGGCATTAATTCATGGCATAAGAGAAGATTAATACTCCAGGGACATCTATTCTATTCTTAAAAAATGGTTTGGCTAGACTTTGTGGGCATATGTGGTTTCCAGCAGTGATTTAGAGATGCTTCTTGGAAAATTCATACAACTTGTCATCGTAATTGTTGTTCATCTGTCAGTTGTCAGACAATTGGGCTGCTGGCGTCTTTAAAGCAGCTCAATTTCCTTTTGAGCTGTAGAACTGCAGACACCTTGCTTAATACACAGGCTGTGCTCAGGTATGAGGTTTCCTGTTTGTCGTCTTCACTAACCTGAGAAGCAGATGCCTGTCTGCTGGTTCTGAACACAGTCCAATGCAGCTGTCTTGGGGTTGACCATCAGTTTGCATGTAACCAGCCCTGCAAAAGAGCACATGCTCTCTGTCTCTGGAAACAAATTTTAATCATCTGTGGTCTCCTCTGCATCGTGTTGCTAGCAGTAATGACACCCCCCAGAAGAAGCATGGTTAATATGGGATCAGGTTAGCCACCTGGTGACTGGTGCTTATTCAGCTGCCGGTCAAGTGTAATGTGTGCCCTCTGACAGCATCTGTGACTACCATGGAGCTCTGCCACGTAAGGCAGTTTTATACTCCCAACTCGAATGAAGTTTTCACATCATCAGGGCAGTGACCAAAGTTTTTTTTAACAGTGAAAGCTCTATTAATGATCTGCCCTAAATGCTTGGGTGAAGGTACCCTGGCACCTTCAGTGTGTCATGCTGGAGTGTAGGGGCTTGTCAGAAAGAGCTCTGTAACAGCATCGGGAAGGCAAGTTTGATTTGAACACAACATCCCAGCCAACTGTTGCTGCACTTGGCAGCAAATAAGTGGCCAGAAAAACCACTGGGAGGGAGGGTAGATGACTTCAAAATGAGATGGTGTGCCTGTGTGCGCAGTTATTCTTGTAGCCACTGCATTTTGATGTGCCTGTTTCCTATCACACCATTGCTCCCTTCGTTGAGAGCAAGTGCCATAGGAGGAGGTTGTCTTGATACACATAGAATGTGCCACTGAAATTTTAGAAGCGGGCTAGTTCCTTTTCTTCTTTTTGACTATTTTCATGGTTACTGGAAACTAAAATCTTAGTTTTTAGTTTTAAACAATTGTTGGTCTTGGATTTTTTTTTCGTTCATGTTCCATGAGTTAATTTAAGATTCACAGAAGACTAAATTTGGGCACAAGCTTCATGTGGCAGGGGATAAACGGAATATTCTTGTCAATCTATGTTTTGAATTCTCTCTCCAAGAACACAGTGTGCTCATTGTTGTGTAGTGGTTTGGTTTTTTTGGCGCACTTAATTCTGTTGGACAGTGGTTTATAATTTTCAGGTGTATAGTACAGTGATGTTTCTAAAAAAATTTTGGAGAGTCAGGATTTTGCTTTTTGTGTTCACGAGCACGAACAATTGATGTTAGTCAAATATCTGAGATGCCTTTCTGCACTGCTTAGCTGCCACACAGTGTGGAAGAACAGTCTTTACAGAAGTAGCTCTGGTGGCTGCTTCTGAAACTCTGGATCTAGGTGTCTTGACAGAGCTCTGAGGGTTTTCAGTATGCTTCATTCCTGAGCATGACACGAATATTTCACTTTCATGAGCACTGAAGCAAGAAAAACATGACCTTCATAAAAAAATTAAGATGTTGCTTTTTTTGGAATGGATTGTTGCATAGTATCCTACCAAGTGTTAAGTGTTTCACATCTCATCTACATTTTCATTTAAAAAATAAAATCTGACTTTTAGTAAGTGTTTGGCTTTGCTGCATATGAGGCTGAATATTTCAGGTAATTTTTTACCTCTGGTTCAATGTTTTCTCACCAAACTTTAGATATCCATGTTAAGATCCATAATCTGAAGAACTCAAGCTTCAGTTGGTAAAGATTTTTTTTTTCCAGAATTTTCCTGTTACCTTTTGTAATACCTGACAGACAGAGCAGGATTGTCCAAGAAAATGTTCCAAAGGATGTAAGCTATTTTGTGCTGGTACTTGCTGTCCTCTGACTAGTTGATGACAGTCTCTTTCATGAGTTTATTTAATAGAAAAAAATAAAATCAGGAGAGTTTTAAAATGACTATTGTTCAGGCATAACAATTAAAGTTGTTGTAACCAACAACTTGGGGTTCTTGAGTTAAGAAATGTGCACAGAGGAGTCTCAGCAGTGATGGGCTCTCATGGCTTGATTTCAAACTGGAGTGCAATCACCTCTCTTCAGTGGTGAATTATTTAGGTCTACAAGCCAGTTCCAGCCTAGCGTGATTTTAGAGGTAACTAGAAGGCGTTACTTGTGTTACGCATTTACTGAAGAGGTAAGAACAGTGCATGGCAATTGGGTTCTGCCTGTGATCAATTTAATCACTCTGGCTTGCATACAATAGCATTTTTCAACTTATTCCTGACAATATTAAGTAGTGATGGATGTGGTTTTTTGATAAACTCCATTCACGTCATGCTTGTTGGGGAACATTACAGCACAATTGCTCTTTTAATGGGAGAGATGTGTGGCTCAAACCCTGCTGATTAATGATGTACTGAAAAAATGGTTCAAAATACGGTTTTACAGGACAGGTTTCGTAGAAATAGTGCAGCAGGATTAAGCTGCTGCTGAAGTGAAGAGGAACAGAGTCTGTTGGACACCTTGTGTATCCCCCACCGTCTTGTTTGAGATGCTTGGGAGACTCTGAGTGGTGCAATGTGATCAAGGCCTCTGCATCTCCCGAGGCTTGTTGGCCCCAGCACTGGAAGGGATCAGGGCAACAAGTTCCCTGTTGCAGAATAGCAAGAACAAGCCTGAGAACACAAAGCAACACGCTAGCGTGCCCTCTTTCAGTGACAGCGCATTTCTTCAAAATGTGTCTGTGGTGTGAGAACAGCTTTCCCCTCGCTGGGACATGTCCTCACTGCCCTACTCTTCTGTCATTTCCACATAAATCTCATTGTCCAGTGGCCCGAGTTCCTCAGGAGGGGCAGAGGAACGCCATTGTCTTAGCCCTCAGTTTGGTGGTTGGGGTGTCTTCCTCGAACCTGTGCGTTTGAACGCGTCCGAAGCTGAAGAGAGCCTAGAACCCAACTGTAACTTCCGTGAGGAACAACCTTATCTGTAAGGCTTGCTTATCAACTTATTTCTTTCCCCATGCCTGTTGCTGAAGACACATATGACTATACACATGATTCATCTTTGATGGCGTATTTCTTCCTCATTGCTTTCTGCAGTGATGTTGTCATACGTTTTGCACCTGAATTGATTCCTCTGGCAACAGCCTGTGGCATCAGTGCCCCTGTTAGTGGACTGTTATGAAGTCACTGCAAAGAAATCCCTGGAGAATGAGGGAATGAACTCTTTGATTGTAAAGCATGTGAAATAACAAGAAAAAGAAGCTGGGAAATGACTGTCTCAGTGCATCTCATGTGAGACAGTGACATTTGCCTTAGTACAAAGTCTTCAGACTACCTACGTTAGTTCTCTGGTAGGTTTTTTTAGAACCACGGCTGTTTTAATCAGCTAAAAGTGCTTTTGAAGTATTACTTACCATCTTCCTAATCTTCGTTATTTGAGTGGCACAAGAGAGAGATGACAAGATGTTGCTAATTCTTTTCATTATGCAGATAACACAGAGCTTTAATTTATTCTCTAATTGCTGTAAACTTAAAAAAAAAAAAAGTAGCTAAAAAAATGGGGAAGTATATTTTATGGTGCAATTGCAATCATCTTCCCCTCAAGCAGTATCTACAGTACAGTGCCATGGTAGGTTTTAGAGCAGATGTTGGTTTTGCTCGACAGGCAAGTGGCAGCCTGGGTAGCCTCATGAGTAGATTATGGCTGATAAATTATCACTGAAGCTTTCAGTATTGGCCTAGGTTTGTTTGGGTTTTGGCTTTTTTTATATATGAACCCTTTCATGGGTTTTTTTGTGCTTCTGAGAAGTGAAGGCACATACACGTGAGACTAGGGAGGAAAAAGTTTCTTCCAGGTACTGGCGGGCAGATGGGGAAGGCTGAGTGTCAGAGCTTGTTGCATGGCTTACAGGGCTGCTTATTCTGCATTCATATTTCTGCAGCTGCATCGTATTGCTGCTGTTAACTTACTGTTAGACTCCTCGATTTTAAAGCTGCTGTTGCTTTCTTTGTAAGGTTTGCAAGCTAAAGAGTATCTGTACATTTGATTAGGCATCTTTTGAGAGATTGAGAATGACCAAGTAGAAAGATTGTGCTTGGATAGAGAGATTATTTTCTTCACATTTCCTAATGTGAGTAGATACTGATATGGTTTACAGGAAGCTGTACCAGTCATGACAAATGATATGCTTCTGTTATAAATGTTACAAAGCTAGATCCTAGCTTCAAGACCTGTTGGCTCAGAGATGACACAAATCTAAATCGAGTCAGGAGACTTTGGGGACTAGGCAGATCCTGCAGAAGTTCTGAGTTGGGGGAAGGTACCCACCTATTTTAAGGTATGTAGACAGAAGAATAGGAGCGAAGCAGTGACAGAAGGAACAGAGAACAGAAGAGTTCACAAAAAGGTATCTAGGGACAAAGGAAGCAGTGGGAAGTGGTAAAGGGAAAAGCCTGAGCTGATGTTGGGCAGAAACTTGCATGAACTTCTGCTCAGGGCAGTAGAACTCATGAACTTGTGCTTAACCAGTAAGCTGTGATTTGAAGCAAGGTCCTTGTATGTGGCATCCTCCAGAAAGGAGCAGGGCAGGTCCTGCAGTGTCCTCCATGAGCTTAAAATTCCAGGCCTTCCTGCTTCATCCAAAATAGCGACTGGTTCAGCTTCCACCTGCCAAAGTGGCTACCATCGTTGTTCATGGATGCCAGCCATGCTGTGGATGAGAGAAAGTGAAAACATAAGAGCTTAGGTTATGATTTGCAGGTAGCAGAATCACTGTGTGCGAGGTGTCAGATGCCTGTGGTATCAGATTGAGGATGAAATTTCACCTGAGGTCACCACAGGAGCTATGCGGCATCTAAATGTAAGCACAGATCAAGTGTCTGTGGTTGTCAAAGACACACTTTGTTTATTTTTGGCCCAAGAGGAGTCCCTACATATTTCAACAATAAAAGCAGTTGTGACACTTGCGCTTCTGTGGTGGGAGATCACAGAATCTTCATCTTATGAACACATGCTGAGCTGGTTCAGGAGGCAGCCCTGACCAAAAAGGAAATAAAGAGATCATGTTTTAATGCTTGCAACTCGTGATTGGTTTGAAAGAACAACATGCTGGTTAGGTCTTGCTCTTTCCATCTTTGGCTCATATTGCCCACCAGTGCCTTCGTGCTCTGGGTGAAGGGGGAAAAGCAAATTCCTATGCAACAGATCATTGAGTAGATCTGGCATGACTATCTCAATGCAAGCTTTGAGATGCAGTTTCTCACTGAGGCTTCTCTTGCGACTAGTGGAGTTTTTCTAGGATTTGCCTTTCCACAGGTCAGAAGTACACCTCAAATCCTTCCGGCAGGTCGTGCCAGAGGCTGTTAATAGTAGGAGTTATAGCTGGTAATTCTAGATACCAATGAACTCTTGAGAAGGTACTCATAAAGGCATCATACTCCAACTCCGATAACTTTAGAAATATTTTTACCTTGCTAGACTTGCTCACCCTAAGGGACATCGGCAGTCTGCCAAGTCTGTAGGTAGTGATTTTATGTACGTTCACATGTAGCAGTGTCTTATATGAGCAGTCTGCTAGCGCATCTGCTGAATCGGTTAGGTTTTCTTGTAGTTGCTCTGTGTGATTTTTGTCCGACAGCAAGGTAAGTGCTTGTATTTGGGTCTTAGTATTCTAGGCTGTAACAAAATTTCTCTGGTTGGGTTAAAATTTACACAGTGCCTACAGTGTTGTTGCTGTGTATACTGAAACTATATGCCTTCTGGAACACTTTCCAGTAGGTATTTCCAGGAAGAGTCCTTTTGTTTCCCTACAGAGAATACTAAAACCTGAAGAAAACTTGTGATCGGTTCTGACACAAGTTTCAACCTAATCAGATATCACAATATTGTTATATTTTAAACATTGTATGAACTTCTTGTCTGTTACCTCATGTGACCCAGAAGCCATCTAGAGAATTTGAAAAGCAGTGTTAAAATGGTATAAATTTTTTATTACACCACATCATAACTGTCTTAAGCTATTTGCACTCTAAGCCCCGACTGCAGCTCTGCACTACGCAAGAATGCACGCACAGCGTTGTGCATGAATCTTTTAAAATCTGCATTGGGAAGTCAGTAGCAGAAACTAAACATAATCTGTGTCACACTATGAGGAGCAAAACAGCTAAATAAAGACAAATATTTGTTTTTACTACTTTATTTACTTATTTATTCTATTATGCTATGTTAAATGTGCTTAAGAGTTGTGACATGGATGTAGTATAGTGGTCCCAGTATCTGTGGCTAAATGGATCTGAAAATGTTTGAACATATAGCTGCTTTTTTTTTTTTGGTGAGTCTTTTTCAGCTAGCAGAGAGCCCTAACAGGCTTTTTCAGTAATTTCTACTGTATCTTTTGCTTTCAGGCTGTATGACTGTTGTCTGAATAGTGTTAAATTACCCAGAGGAACATAACACCTGGTGTATTTATTTCTGTACTGACCTTTATTTTTATAACACCCTTGTTAAAGCAGTAAATGAACAAGCAAGATAATCAGAAGCAAAAAGCCTACAGACCAAATGGGATGAATAATTATCTACGTCAGTTTATTCCATAAAATTAAAATGATGCAGTGTTGCCTGATTAGTACCAGAGTCGTATGTAGAGACAGACTCTTAAGATCTGAATTCAGAGGACAGATCAATTAAAGATGTGGCTTGTCGTTTGCTCTTTGGTGTGGGGGAGGGGTGTGGAGTTCCTTGCATTCATGTTTTGGTTTTGGCCTGTGCAAATCACTGCAACTCATTAAACTTTCCCCAAGTATTTAATGAATGTTTGCAAATCTACAAGCTCCCTCCCTAGCTGGCACAGAATGTAAGCCACTCAGATCACTCTGAATTGCTGAAATGTTAGGTATTCTTGGTTTTAGTGTACTACCTGCCTTTTTTTTTTCCTTTGAACTTTTGTTTTATTGTAAGCAGTGTTAATTCTGTCAGAGCTAGTTTTTTAAACTATTTTTTTCCAAACTTCATGCTGGTAGCAAGTACTTCTCTCTACTTTGGAAAATAGTTAGTACTCCAGAACCAAAATCTGAATTGCCGCTAGGTTGGTGCATGTTACTCCTGTGTGTATAGATGGTGCCTCTAACCTGTTTCTTCCACTTGCTTACCTGCAGGTAGTCTGCTTTGATTGTAACATACATACCAAGAACTAGAGGGCATAAGCTGAAGTAGCTTCCGTTTCAGGTTGCACTATAACTCCTTGGACAGCCTTCTGTTTCTCAGAATTCAAAGTTGTATCAGGAAATGCTTCTTGACACAGCACCAAATACAAGTTGTTCTGGGAAGGGAGTTTCCGATATCTAACATAACCACTATCTGCATGGCTCCTGAATTTTTGACCTTGGCTGTAGTTGTAAAGCCTGGACGTACACTGTGGAATTTTCATTGAGGTAGTAGGTAAAAGCATTCCTTAGAAATAATGGAATTGAAGTCAAGGCATGACAGACTTCATGGATGAACAAAGAGCAGCACTTGACAGAAAGAGCGGGACTTGTTTGAGGAACTGTTGGCGCCATTGGCTTGTGAAAGAGCTACGGTGAGATTTATGTGATTCTCAAACTTTCAAGTAAAGGACTACAGAAAGTGAATTTATTTGTCAGTCTGTTTAGTTAGGAAGAGTATCTGGAAAATTATTTTCTCAACGTGTAATACAGTATAGGATAATAACTCACTGTGTGGAAGTTGTAATTAGGCTAGCATCATTTGGCTAAGCTCACAGAAGGCATTTTTGGGGTTTAGTATTGGATAGGGAGCTTCATCTGCCTGTTAAGACCACTAAATGTCTGATTTATAGATGGTAGTTTATGCAGGTTAAATTACTCTAAGGACATGACCAACCGAGATAAAGGGAAAAAATATTTAGGCAATTTTCTAATGCCTTGGTCTTTTTAAAATGAGTATTGTGTTTTGGGTTTTGTTTTGCTTCTCCACTTTCAAAGGTATGAGGTCTCCTGTGTCAACTGTTAGGCTGTTTACTACAGTATCCCAGAGCCTGTAGCCAAGCAGAGCTCCCTGCTCAGGTACAGCGCTCTGGCTCAGTGCAGTGCCAGTAACCGTGGTTGGGCTCCAAGGACAGCATGACTCTTGTCTGCTTCCTTTCCCACTGAGATCCACTTTGTTCTCTTTTTTTCTGTGCTGTTGCTATGACTGAATATGGTAATATGTTTATGAATCTCTTACACCAAAGCCAACCATGTGATAAAGCATATCCTTTTAGACTGTCTGAATAGAAACTTGAGAGGAAAAACACTGAATCTATTTAGAAAGTTCAAAGGAGAGGGAGGCAGGCGGGCTAGGAACAGCGTATTGATTGCAACTTCACTTCTAATCAAATCATATCGGTGATTAGGCTACTAACATCCCCACAACTCTAAAAATAGAAAAATCTATTCGAGTTTAATACGTAGGAACTAGCATTAAAAGAGAATTTGCAACTAGTGTCTGTGCTTTTGAGAAACCCTAGATGTTTAGCTTCAGTGGAAGCTGAACACGTGCCGGTTTCTGTAACTTTTCAAAAAATGCTATGAATTAAGATTACAAGCTGCCTTTAAAAAGACCACCAGGCTTATGATGGTATTTTATGGCATAGTAAGATGGGGAAGGTAGGTGGGAAAGCACATGACTGAACTGTATCCTGCTTAAAGGGTTCTGTGGTGCTGTCATGGCCAAAGAACATGGGGAACAAACATACATGAGTTGGGCAGCCTGAAGTTTCATACAGAAATATTCTAATGAGCTGATTGTTGTACTATGGCAGTGGCTTGAGAGAGGCTTTCCCAATTCTCCATGGTTAGGTAAGGGAGGTAGTAACTTCCAATAAGCTGAAAAATAACTCTTTAAAATGCTGTGAGGCGTCTTCTATTGTTTTCATACACTTGGCAGAGACATTGATTGGTGAACTCTGACTCAGTTCTTGGAAGGTGTAAGTCATGTATGGCGGGCGATTGTGTGACAACCGCAGGAAAGGAATACCCTGTGCCCTTGTTTCTCAAGTGAATAATTATTATTGCTGTCCTCCTCTAGCTAACAGGTTACGGCTGTAGAAGAATATGAAATGCTCTTTGTTTCATGAGGTTTTCGTTAGCTATAATTGGGTAACTCCTGTGTCCTGCTTAGACAATATAGCTAGCTTTGTTCCTTCGTAGCATCTGAAGCTTACCAGCAATGCTGGAAGAGATTCAGGGTAAAACACGGGTCTACATTAATGTCTAACTTGAAAATTTTGTTTTTATCATATGTACTTATACCAGTTGACTTACCGTCACTGTGGAGTTAATAGTAGATACTACTGAGTATGTAACAAAACCTGTTCACTTTTAAGATAGTATTTTATTAATAAAGCAATATTATCAGTTGTCGTGTCAAGTGTCTGTTCAAATTGAAACGTATGGACTGCATAGAGTCACGTGCTTTGGATTTTGCAGTATCCCGAATAAACACTTGTTGTTTGTGTGATGGGGTATAAATTATCTCTATTATTTTAAAAAGACATTGTTCTGGGATAGTCTTAATTTCCTATATCTCCTTCTGTAAGACTCTTAAGAAGCATTAATGCATAGATTGGCAGGTTTTGTAAATCTTGGTAAGTATTGCACTGTGTAAAATATATCCCAGATAAAAAGCATCACTAAACCTTTTTCAGATAAAAAGATGAAGTTGCAAATACCTGAGGAGCAAAAGCAAGAAGAGAAGAGGAAAGATATAACTGAAAAGAAAAATGTGCAGACTTAGAGCGTGAATAAGCACATAACTGTCAGTGTAGATATTATTTCAGCAGCAAGCTATACGTGCCTTTTGTTTATGTCAAGTTGACTGTACTACAATATTCTATGACAATATTAAAGTTTCCTCTTCCAAAAAAATCTCAGTTTGATTAGCCAGTGGTCCTCATTGATATGGAGTGACAAGTTTGCCTGTTTTGTCTTTAGACTCTCAATTCTGGTTAGTATGGTGTCTGACCATATAAACACCTTGATAAAGTAAACCTCCCTGAACTTTAATTATGTTTCAACAAATATTATTTGAATAATAGTTTTATCATTACCTGAGAGACATTATCCCAGAATAATTGAATATTGTTAGTATTGCTCTATTTGATTAAATAAATGATCTGACACCATCGATTCCTCTGGAGGGCTAGGACAAAACACTCGAGAGGTCCTTAATGATGCTGAGATAAAAATTAAATTGTGACTAAAAACATTACAAAGGCCTTAATCACCTTTGTCATTCTAGATAGAGTTTTGACAAAAATAAAAGAAAAAACCAAAAGGCCTTGAATATGAAGGGCAGGGGCCTGTAACACTTAGCCCAAGGCGAGAAAGGACAGTATAAGCAATACAGGCTACAAAGCAATCGTGGCTTATCGTTTTCTTATGTGACTCTTGCTATTGCATTATTGGTGTTGCCTTTTTAGCTCTGCTGTCTCCTTTGATAGTTCTTGACTACATCTGTGCTACCCTGAGCACAGTTTTGCATTAACATATTAATGTAGGAAAGAAGTTGCGTAAAGTTGGTCCATAATATTTTATCAGCCATCTCAATTACAGTATCTAAGATAAGGGGGTTTAATTTCACTGTATTAAATGGCTTTTAGATTAGCAGCATGGGTTTAGCAGATTGAGAAAGACCCAGTTGAACACGGTGTTATTCCTGCTGAATCTGTTCTGCTCTGCAGTTTCGTGGGCTATGCAACTGTACAGTTTCTGAGCGCTTTCCAGTATTCTCTTAAACAAAGTCATTACTGTTCCTTGACTGCGGTTCTCATTTTGCAGTTCCGTGTTTGGGAATGATTTTTGTGTTGGATGGCAGAGAAAGGAGCGGGTTTTTGTTTGGGATTTTTATTTCATTTATGAGCACTGAATTTGGGTCTAAATTTTATGCCTAATATACATTCTCCTGTGTATTTCTACTGCATAGAGATGTTCACCATATGTGCCCTATAGTTGGAGTAGAAGGCATTGAGCTTTGTAATGAGCTTTTAGTATCCGCCGGAGTTCGTTCCACCCTTGACACTTCAGTTCTGGCCAAACAGAGGTAAATGTAATTTCGGTTTGCAGCTCTGAGAGGGAAAGTCTGCTTTTGTTTGCCAGTGCTACCCCGGCAATACAGAACGGTTACTACTCACGCTTGTTCAAAATTAAATCAGATGCTTTGTACTGTATTCTCAAAATTTTGTGAATCCCTGTTAAAGGCAGTTGTTTAAGTTTTAGGGCTCAAGAAAGAAACCATTTTTTTAAAGTTGTGATTTAACACTTTTGTAACAAGTAATATGGTGACATGAGTATAATTTAACTTAGGTTTATCTTCAAAATTGTCTGAATTGCTATCTCAAAGTAATTCAGTTTAATAAATCTCATTAATTGGTAAATGTGTTCTCAGGATAGGAGTATTTTTGAGACTAGATAAAAATTTTACTGTAGGGTTTTATTCCTGTCTAATTGGGTGAATCTCTTTGATTTTTCGTTTTGGTTAGACAAGCCTTCTGCATTTTGGGTTTTTAATTAATCGATGCTATCTTACTGACCTGTGGAACTTTCCTATCATAAAGTTTCTTTCATGGCTCGCAATATCTTCTGTAATGTGCACTAGTGTTTGGGGTGCATGGTATATAAAAAATTCAAAGGAAAAAGGAAATAAAGGGAGTACGGAGATGACGCATCACTAAGTACAAATATTGGGTTATTTTACTTCAATAAAATTGATGTCACAGTCTGATGTAACCAAGCTGAACCTGGTTCAGAGAGAAAAGACTGATAGGAAAGTTGCTTATATTAAAAAAGACAAACAAAAAACCCCCCCCCCAAACCCACAGCCTCTTACAGGAATGATTCATGGCTGTATAAACTCTCATGCGTTTTAAGATTGTGTGATAATTCAAAATCATGTACTATTGACAGTGTTTTAATGTATGGTGATTCCTTCAAGACACTTAATCTGAGTTTATTCACATTTTTGTAGGCTTTAAAAGATTTTCTTCCTTTGCAACTAAGAAATAGGCAATTGGTGCACACATGTAACATGTCTCGGGAGAGTGCACAAAACACTGGCTGAAGTGATCGTTCGCTCTGTGTTGCTGGTAGGTGCACGTGGAGCCCCTTCAGAAAGCAGGATTCAGGGAGATTGCTTGTAGAGGCACACTCATCTTCAGAATGTGTGCTACTTGTGTCTCTTTCCTGGAAAAGTTCTCTTTTTTGTGAATTCATATTTATTTTGAGCTATTTGAATTGATTGTTAGGGTGTAAACTTAAAATACCATGCCAAGAGCAGGTTCTCCAGAAGGAGAACACATCTCACATCTGCTTTTTTTGGATGTATACGAGACTTTCTGTGGACAAGGACTTGCTTATAATAATAATAATAATTTTAGGTATATGTTTTAAATATTTATAAAAACATACCTTTATATGTATACATTTCTATAAAAAAGATGATAGCAAGCATACAAACAATATTTGAAATAATTTCCTCCAGAATAAGGAGAACTGTTACAGCTGCTCTCAAAGACTTGATTAGTTCTATTTACAAATGGAAAGAATTGCCTGTGACCTGGTTTAGTAGCATAGTCACAGCAGCAGAAAACCTTCTTCCATTATGCTTTTATTTTCCAAAACAATGTTACTTACATTAACTTGGGGCACAATGTTTCGTTTTCTTCCAGGAGGAAGGTATGCAAGGAATATTGCCTGAGCAGGAAACTGTGGTTCTGTTGCCTAATGCTTTATCCTGGCCCTTCAGTGAAAAGGAAAGATTTTTGCTATTTTAAAAGAAATATAAATAAGAAAATGCTTTTAAAGTTCTGTTGTTCTGGTCTTCAGGAGGTAGAAGCTTAAATCCGTTGAATCTGCAGAGAATTTTGGCACTTACTGCACAGCAATTAAGATGTTTTCCCCCGAGTTTATTCAGAGCAGTGTTAATCAGTTATGTATAGTAGCTTAAAATACTATTATTGCAGCGGTGTTTGAGTAACAAATGGCCTGTATAATAATGCATCTGCCTGATTCCAGGTTTAGCTGTGCTTATCTTGCGTAATGAAATACAGCTTTGTTAATAAAAATATTTTAGACACTTTTATTTTAAACTGTTGGGGTTTATTTTTTAAATAATGTAGGCTTTAAAATAAAACCTTTCATCTCTCTTCTTTGTTTCTGGGCTTGTCGTCTGTCTTTTTTCCTTTTTAAACTTTGTTTCAGTGTATGTAGATCATTAAGTATGGCCAAAGGTTTTGATTTTTGGTGGCCCAGTCTCCAAAGTTCTCTGCCTTTGGGCTTATTTGTGGTATGGGGTACAAATACAAGCCTTGGGTATCAGGTGTGGAACAAAAGTGTACTCATGTGTAAGGTGGCAAATAGTGAAAGTTTGCTTGTGCATATAAGTAACCTTAAAAAAAAAAAAATGAAGTTACCTTGTCAAGTTACTAGTTATCATGGAGAGGTGAATAAAGTGCCCTTCCAAAGGGAGATCCTTTCCTGAAGAGCAGCCTGCAGTAGAAGGGCAGGGGTGAGGAGGAGGAGAGAGAAAGGAGAGACCTTGTGGTGTTGAGCACACTTCCAAGTTCAAATAGGTTTGTTGCTCGCTGCTGACATCTGGAAGGAGGGCTGCTGGATGTTGAAATTAATGGACAAGCAAAACTTAGAACCTCTAATATTTAAGAGATGTGTGAAGTCTTCTTAAAGAGGGATGAAAGTCACAGCTGTATGCCTTCCAGTAGTTCCCACAACAGTGAAAAATGGCATCTGAGCTGCTTAAGGGCCTGCGGTTGTTAGTCACGTAATGTAGTGAAGTAGACATTCTCTTTTGGATTAGGCCTTCCTGTCAAAAAATGATCTAAAAATTCCAAGTATAGGCAGAGCTGCTGATGTAACAAACTTCTTTTTTGAGATTTTACTTTATCAGCTCATGGTGGAGCAAATAGGGGATAAAAGGAAGAAGCAAGCAGGCTCCTCTGAGTAAGTGACTCTGTTCAGGTACAGGACAAGATGTGATTGTTTATATGCTCAGGATGTGCTGCCACTGCAGCATTAACGCAAATGAAAAGAGCTTATGCGTGATGGAGCTATTGTTCTCTTGTTTATAAATGGAAGCTGTGCAATGGTTAACACAAACAAAAGACCCACATCTTGGGTCTTTTGCCAATGATAGCCAGTCTGTCTGGGTTCAAGTGGAAGGTGTTCCTGCCCATGGCAGGGGATTTGGAACCAGGTGATCTTTGAGATCCCTTCCAGCCTAAACCATTCAATGATTTAAGGGTGTTTTATCTCTGCATGGTAGTATTTCCAAAATTCCTTGCTACTGTAAAGTCTTAACGTTCCTCTTACAAAATAGGTTTTATATAAGTGTTGCCAGCTCAAAACAATAGATTTGTGAATTAGGCTTTCCAAAATCAGTGTTGGGTTTGGGGTTTGATTTTTCTGTAGATCTTTCAAATCACGTAATTATTCCTTAACATTGTATTTTAAGGGAAGGAGGACTTGGTTGGTTGTTGACTATTAAGTTAGATATGGGAGTTATTTCTCTGTAACCGAGGGCAAGACACTTAGTAATATTCCCTGGAAGTCTCTTGTATGTTTGTACAGTTCCAGGAGCTGGGATTTTGGGAAATGATTAGATGATGTGAATAGCAATGAAGTTGAGTTGACTGTGAAACAAAGAACTGGGTGGAGGGAGCAATCTGTTGTAGCTTTATCCACATGGAACAGTTAATTTGTGATGTGAAGTTGGACAATGGAGCCATACGAAGGAAAGCACGCTCTAAATCACAAGTGGTGGGAAATCAGAAGCATATGCTGTAACTGAGAAGCAGTTGGTCAGTCATGGCAGGGATGTGGCTGGCTTTTTATCAAATTCTCATTCATAGAAAATAATAACTGAAAATGTATAGCATCTGGCTTTTCAAGGTGTGTTTCACAGTACTCTGGAAAATTTTGTTCTTGCCACCTATTTGAACATCTTTAGAAAAAGGAAGTCTATTATTGAATGGGAGGGGAAGAAAATCCATAAAGGCTGGGGGTGGGTGTGTGGGGAAGCACTTATTAGAAATACTTCAGGTGAGTTGAACAATTAGCCTGGAAGAGATACAGAATGTCTCGCACTACTCTTCAAAAATATGCCACCCACGTGCTGATTCCTAGTGGCTGTATTCTGAGGGATTTGTGTCAGGGCAAAGGCACCCTCCTTCAGTGAGATTGCAGGCTTCTCATAAGCCCTTCTCAGTGCAACCACCTGTGTAGCGTCTGGGGATCTGGGGCTCCCAAGTATTTCCTTCTATCACTATGGAAATCTGAGAGAGAAGGAACAGGCACATAAGTGATGCTTGTTTTGATTTGAGAAGTTGGGAGGGGGTATTTTAATGACTCCTCCTTAATCAGTGACACTGATCTCAAGCAGAATAGGCAACTGTGGGGTGTGGAGCCTACCCCTTGCCTGCTTAAGAAACTTAAACATAGTAAACCTGAGTATTCGTTTGTTGCTGTATTGTTTTCCCTAGCCAGGACAGTGTTTTTGCTTTGGGTTGGGTTTTTCGTTCGTTTGTTTAACATGACTGCTGAACAGTAAATGAAAAGCGGCTTGCTTGCTTTTGTAAAGGCCTGTTGAAGTTCGCGCTGTCTAGGCACATGAGTTGTTTGTATTGGAACTGGTTTCTTCCTCTCATTTTTATGTTGGGGAGCAACCTGGAACAGGACTGAGTGCGAGTTGTGACACGAGCGACTTTTCAGTGGATGTTGTTGGGTTTTGAAAGAGCTGGTGTTAGCAATGAAGCAGAAAACTGCCTCTTCCCTCCATTGTTCTCTTCTCCTATTGTTGGTTTAATCTGAAATAGTAGCATATCTAAAACTTACTTACACACGAGCAGTGACCTAGCTAATTTGGCCTTAGTTCAGTCCTTTAATTAGAAATTAGAGAAAACATTATTTCTGGGATACTGAGCATGTCCGTGGGATTTGAGGCAAAACAACGTTGGTGTGAGCTTGGCTGTTTGCGTTGCAGGTTATACATGGGTATTTGGCACTCACCAAATTAGACCAAGAGAGTAAAAGCTGTCTTTCTAGAAACACCAGAACTTAGGTGTATATGTTTCGGTTTGGGTTTTTTTTGAGTGCCACATGCGAATTGATTTCCTCAGCTCCAAAAGCAATGCAGCTTTCGGCAGATGTATTACCTCAATACTGGTGGGCTTTTTTTATCTCTATTGATGTTGTGACCTTGAAGTTCCAGGAAGGCAAGGGGTGCCTGATGATGATAGACCTTGCTGACCGTTAGAGACTCCAGTGAGGAAGAGGTCATAAGGATTTGGGATTATGTCCAATTATTACAATATATTTTTAGACTATTTTGTTCTAAGGAAGTAAACACTTAATGCTGTGTAAAGGTTAGAGAGAGACCCACCCATTCTTGGAAGTATGTACAGCTTGTCCTGAGTGCCATCAGTGATGGATCTGTCTCGTGTGTATATGCAATTTGGTGATTTATTACAGTATAGTTTTCTGCCAAAGCTTATTAAAAAATATCTGAGGTTGTTTCAGGAAACTATTGTTTTATACTGAGCTTTTTCTCATTACTGAATTTGTCTAGACCCAGTAAATTCATTTAAAGAAATATTTGCTTTTCTTTGTTGTATGAGCATTTGGAAAGACAAGTATACTGTGTCAAACTATTTTTTTCTTATATTAAATGCATATTTTAGCTACCACAACAGTATTATGAATGTTATCACTTTCAAGTGATCTGTAAAAGCTATTTTTTCTGTTAGTTATATTTCTAACGCTTGTTCAATTAAAAAAAATCAATAAAAATGGTAGTTTTGGCACTTGTTATTTTTATTACTCTTTAAATTAGTTATCACCCTAAATATAGAATGCCATCCATGTGTGTCATGTGCAAATGCTAAAACGAGATCTCATCAATAAAGTGGATTTTCTGTGAGGCACACTGACTGATAATAGATAAATCATAGTTTTTATGTATTTATAAAAGTTACAACTTCTGCCTTGGCTCTGCAGTGACCGCTGGAGAGGTCTTGCCTGAGCAATTATATTAGTTTCCTCTGGTCTTAAAGCTCCGAAACCCCAGTGTGGCTAGAATGTTTGGTAAGCAGTCTCTGTGGATCTGATGTTGTGGCAGCTTTAATGAGATGTACCTTCTTTGTCACAGAGGCTAGCACGAGATGAGCTGGTTAGGTCATTCTTGTCTCATGCCTCCCGTTGACTTTTGACTTTGTATGAGGAAATTTCTCTAAGCTACTTTATATTGTGTACTCGTCATAATTACTTGTGGAAAAGGAAACTGAAATTTGGATTTAAAAAAGCAGAATTCAAATTCCATTTATCTCTTTTTCTCTCTCCTCAGGTGGAAAGACATGACATGAATACACTGAGTTTACCGCTTAACATACGCCGTGGAGGCTCTGACACCAACTTGAACTTTGATGTGCCAGATGGGGTCCTAGAGTTCCACAAAGTCAAACTCAGCGCAGATAGCTTGAAACAGAAAATCCTCAAGGTTACAGAACAAATCAAAGTTGAACAAACAGCTCGAGATGGAAACGTGGCCGAGTATTTGAAACTGGTGAACAGTGCAGACAAGCAACAGGCTGGGCGCATTAAACAAGTCTTTGAGAAAAAGAACCAGAAATCTGCCCACTCTATTGCTCAGCTGCAGAAGAAATTGGAACAGTATCACAAAAAGCTCAAGGATATTGAACAAAATGGATCTTCCAAAAGTACTAAGGATACTTCCAAAGATAACTTGAAAGATATTCAGCACGGAAAGTCTCGTACCTCCGGGCATGGAACAGAGAGCGGCAAGTCGGGTGTGCCGGGTGTATCCTTGACACCACCTGTCTTTGTTTTCAGCAAGTCTAGAGAGTTTGCAAACCTCATCCGAAACAAATTTGGTAGTGCAGACAACATTGCTCATCTCAAAAATACCTTGGATGAATTTCGGCCAGAATCAAGTTCAAGAACGTATGGGGGCAGTGCCACCATTGTTGCTAAACCAAAATATGTTAGTGATGATGAATGCTCGAGCGGGACCTCTGGCTCAGCGGATAGCAATGGGAATACTTCCTTTGGGCCTGCTGTGGCAAGTACCCTGGACAGCCAAGGAAAGCTTTCCATGATTTTGGAGGAACTAAGGGAAATCAAGGAGACACAGTCCCAATTAGCTGATGATATTGAGAATTTAAAAGCACAATTTAAAAGAGACTATGGCTTTATTTCTCAGATGTTGCAAGAGGAAAGATATAGGTATTTTTTTAACTGTTCTCTTGGTGACTTTTGAATGCGTATAGAAGGTCTTTGAAAAGTGTAAATGTGGGTGTGCCTGCATGTGGGCTATTTAAGAAGCAAGAGCGTTCCACTCCTAATAACTGAAAGTACAGGGAGAACATTAATATTTCCTATCAAATGATGTGGTAGGTCTTTGCCTTTTGTTGAAAGCTTGTCAGAAAATTCCCTCATCTGACATCTTACTGCCGTATTGTATTATGTCAATACTGCGTGTAGGAGATGCCCATTGTTTTGTAACTGGTGGAAGAATTCTGATCTGTTGTGACTTGAAAATGCTGCTCAGGCTACAGTGTAGCAGAGCTGACTTCCAGCTGACAAAACAAACCCTTAAGTATTTGGACAAGGTGCGCAGGACTAATCAGACACATTGCTGTCATGTGGATGCAATGTTACTTCGTACCCTGGTGTAACACAATTACGTGCAATGTAGTTTTAAGTGCTGTAGCACAACTACCTCTTGTATTTGTACTTAGCAATTAATTCCTTTATCATCCACTGTGGGAAGTGTGGTGTTCTACAGAGGGTTTGCACCTGCTGTATCTGTATCCCATTTGTCATATCGCTGCTTGTTAAGGTAACTTGATGCTTGAAGTCTTTACCACACTAATGGGCAAAAACTCAGTAGGAATTGCAATATTTAGTGTTTCCCTTGTTTACACTTCTTGAAATATGAAACAAGTCTGGATATCAGTAGTAACATGGGGGAGGAAAGAACAGAGCAAATGGCCTACTGCACTTAGGACTTGGTTTCAGGAGAAGGCAGGGTGGTCTTTTCTGACAGCTCACTGCCACTAAGATCTCAAGTCTCCAGTCACCATTTCCAGAGTTAGACGATTTTGCTTCCATCATTTTTGTGCCAGCTGCAGCGTTTGCCTGTTTGTGTGTAACACCAAGTTATAAACTCACCGTAAAAGGTTACTTTTCTGGTTGTTTAATTGGGTTTACTGTGCGGAGACATGCCAGAACAGGCTGCATGCAAATGGCAGGACCTTGCAGTTGTGTTTGAGAGGGGGTGCAGGGAACGTATTTTTCCTTTCACTACTGGTGAGCTGTTAACTGGCTCAAGCTTACTTATAAAACCATTCTTGTCTGAATGAAAAGTGAGAAATGGAAAAATGTGAGTTGGATACCCTTAGCCACTGTTTATAGTTCATATAAGTTGCCAATGATGTACAAATATTTGCTTTTTAACACCCACTGCCAGCAAGGAGTGCTCAAAAAAGGCTTTCAGTTTGCTGAGTAAATACTTATGGAGAGTTTCCAAAGTTTTTACCGACTTCTCTGTGTGCTCTGTAAATGCCAGTCAGATGACTACACAGTACACTGAGAAGTTACCTTTTAAAACGTGTAATTGTTTTCATGATTTAGCATTACGTGAATAGAATGCACTAAATTTAGACCTTTTTTCCTGGTAAGATATGAAAGATTGGAAGACCAGTTAAATGACCTCACTGATCTTCATCAACATGAGACAGCAAACTTGAAACAAGAGCTAGCCAGCATAGAGGAGAAAGTGGCGTATCAGGCTTATGAGCGATCACGAGATGTTCAGGTATGTTGGTTTTTTCCTTATCAAAAATTTCTAACATTTTGTAGAAACCTTGTGCTGTAAAACACTTGCATCTTTCTAAGTCTTTGTATATAAGGAATCTGGGGAAAGATTTAAGCCCATGTTTCGTCTGTTTTAAGACGAAAACCCAACACGTTCAGATCGGTGACAGTCTCCGTTTGTGTCTGTGGATTCAGAGTTTTATCTGCTGGAACTGATGACATAGTCTAGGCAGACTTGTGGATGCAGAATGGCCTGTTTTAATTTCTTGCACCAGAGGAGGAAGAAATTGAGTCTCCCCTGAGTGTAGTGTAAAATGCCACTTTTGACAGTGTCCTAACAAACCTCTCCCTCAGACTTTTGACAACATGTAGTCATATCACTGGCAAGGTTTATTATAAATTGAGTTTAAGGTAAAAAGAGAGCTAATTGACTTATAGGTTTGCCAGTTATAGTCTAAGAGTTTTAATCCATGGTCATGACAACCACTATAATCAAAGCTGTAGAATGTGTTCACCTCATTGATCAGTTGTGGTCATGTCTGGCTTCAGTCAAAAGCCACTAGGAATTTCGACAAGTTTGTCCTGACAGCACATAGTTACATGCATAAATGCTTATGTCGTACATAATATTATGTATTGTATAAATATTTTCTACCCAAATCCTGGGCAAGTGGTGAAAAATAGTGAAAACAATTTAAACGATGAGTTTAAATTCACTAACAACTGAGGAATGTTCAAAGACTGTCTTTGTATTGGCTCAGATGGTAAAAGAAAAAACCAAACCCCAAACCAACCAACCCACCCCTGTCCTGTACACCCCTGTGCTCACATTTCTAAACACAGAGAGTGCGGGCAGCAGGACGATCACCCCTGATTAGTGTGAGAGTCAAGAACACCCTGGGAACAGTGGGAAAGGGATGGTACTGAATCTAAGCCTGTCATAGGTTCCTTTGTAGGTTTAAAGAGAGGTCTCTTGTGCAGGATTCCCTTTCTGCGAAGGCATCTTGTCTCATTCAGTTTTGACATCCCTGAGTTCTCCAGCAGAAGGGCTGTGAAATGTTCACTAACTCACTAGCAGAACCCTAGAGGGGTGTCAGACTTTTAAAACTAATTGAAGTGCTATGTTGATACAGCCTTGTTTATCTCTGTACAGTTGGACTGTTCAAACCTGTCTCTTTGGGGCAAATAAGCTAAAATAGAGTAAAAGCATTTAAGTTGTGGATATTTTAAGTAACAATCTAACTTGAGAGAACTCTGTCCCTAAGGGATGGGCTGATTTGGTTTTTAAAACACTTGCTCAGCCTCTCAATGCAGAACTTTTACAGCTGGATTTTGTCTAAAGCAGCATGAGATGATTTGAGAGTAACTTATGGTCAGAGAAGAAGAAGGACCAGGCAAGTTCTCTAGTGTGTAGTGGAGTGCGTGCGTGAACCCTAAGGGACTTTGTGCCACCCATTAAGAACTGTCTTCTGTATCATTAGTAACTCCTAGAACAGTGAAAGGAAGGAGCCTTTTGTAAGGTGCTGTGCCACATGCTTTGCACTGACTTTGGTGCCTGGCTGAGCACGTGCTAAGCCAGTTTGGCTTGCCAAAACGACGAAGAACTGACCCAGCTGAAGCAAGCTAATAACTCTGTGTGCAGTGGGTTGGTTGGTTTGCCTTTACGTGGAGGATTGCGTTGAATCAGCTTACTGTGTGATCAGGTAAACACCCCTGCCTGTGCAAGGAAGATGTTTGGAGTTTGAGTGGGGAAGGAAGTAGGGATGCTGGGGCGTAATTTTTCCTTTTCACATTTTCACGTAGTGGTAAAAGGTTATTTTGAGTTGATGAACCTCATTATATTATAGCCTTGCACTGTGTTACGTGGTGATGCCCAATTCCCAGCTCCAGCAAAATGTGGCGTTTTGGCAAGGAAATGAAGCCGTTGGAAATTTTTCCGCATTTCCCTTGGAGAGGGCTTAAGTGTGGGGTTAGTGACTTAGGAACCATTTTACACAGACCATTTGTAGTCAACCCTCGAGCAAAAGAGCAAGGTCTGCTTTCTTTAGAACAAAATGCGAAGTGGAATGTGTCACGTGAGAGAGAGAATCCCATAAAAGCATCACCACAGGCTTCTCTGCTGTACGCTGCCCACTTGGGCTGTGGATTAATGAGCCTTCCCACCCACACAGGGAGAAGGCAGTTTCTTACTGAGGACTCCATCCAGAAATGGTACGATGGGTGGCTTTGAGAGGAAACATTATGTAGACCAGAGAGGTGGTGTCAACCAAATGGTACCTGTTGCAAAGCAGATTTAATTAGGATCACAGCAAGCCTGTACTACCCTAATGTTTTCCATAGCGTGTGCAAAGAAACTAACTTTGCTGTTTTAATGCAGGGAAAGTTGCCACGGCAACAGCTTTCCCCAGTACCTTATCTCATCAGTACATCCAGGAAACATTATCTGTCGTCAACATTAGAGTTATGATTCTTTTTCTCAAGCATGAAAAATGTAAAAACTAGGTTTTTGGACAGTGGTGTCAGGTTTGATTATGCCTGAGCAGGCAGTGAGGCACACATGTAGATATAGACGTGCATTTATTTTTAAAAGAGATGGTGGTTCATTCAAGTTTTAGAAGTCGGTAATAAATTACACTTGTAATCTAGCAGATGGATGGCTGTGCAGCTAAAATGGGAAAAGTAGTATATGGAAATACAGCTGCCCTAATTCTTCTTTTCTGTCTCCAGGAAGCCTTGGAATCATGCCAGACCCGGGTTTCAAAGCTGGAGCTCCATCAGCAAGAACAGCAAGCACAGCAGTCCGAAACGGTTAATGCCAAAGTGCTCCTGGGGAAATGTATAAATGTTATCCTGGCCTTCATGACTGTCATCTTAGTGTGCGTTTCAACTATTGCAAAGTTCATTGCTCCTATGATGAAGAGCCGTTTTCATATCATTTGCACTTTTTTTGCAGTGACACTTTTGGCAATATTTTGTAAAAACTGGGATCATATCATTTGTGCCATAGAAAGGATGATTATACCAAGATGAAGCTGCTGGTCTGCCTGCTTTCTTTTTTTTTTAAGCGCTGTATGTGTACGTTTATTTTTTGTCAGTTTAAACATGCAGGCTGGATGGAGAAGGCTGCAATGACTCTTGGACTTTAGGGTGTAAATACATAAATGCATACTTCTGGCAGTCAGTTGCCTGTTCAATGAGATTGTGTCTAATTGGCTATGTCTGTGCTGAACTGCTCGCTTATGTCCCTCTTCTGCCTTAATCCAATGGATTTTCCACTTTGCAAACCCACTCCTGCAAAAGATGGTGTGATGCTCTGGGAGGGATCCAAGCAGCTGCAAATGTCAGGTGTGCTTTCTGCTAGACCTGAGTGCAAAGAGTGTGTTCAGGAGGGAGTGCACCACAATGGCTATCACCCCTGTTAGACCTGTAAGTGAATTTTTTCTCTCTGAATCCAATTAGAATGATAAGCAAAATTAGTCACATGTATTCATCAGTTCTTGAGTCTAAATTAATGGGGTTTTGTATATGCAGTTTCTCATTTTCAGAACCAGCAAAACGATGCTTCTGCTAGTGACCCTTTGCACAGAAAGTTTATTGTTTGTAAATGAGACAAGTGGTGACTATTGACCACAGTTAGCGATTGTTCTATCCTGGCACGGTTCCTTATCGTACTCGGGAAACACAGAAATGTGGCATAAGGCTTCCAGAGATGAACTGAATGGAATGGCAAGATGTCCAGGCCACTTGATAAAGGGGTAAAGCAGCAAGTAACCGGTGGGAAGGTTGTCATGCAGGCAAGAGCAGTCACTCGCTCCAGGCTCTGCAACCTGCAAGGGGAAAGGAGTGCACAGAAAGGCAACATCTGGGTTAGCGCTGAATTGTTGGGGTGCCTAACTGCATGCACAGCAGGTAGGTGGTGGGACTCCAGGTACAGTGGGTTTCTCTTTCTTGTGTCAGATTAAGGAATGCAGAAGAAGCGTGAAGGAACAGGTCCTTAGGTGAGCAGGGAGTTAAACTTCTGTAAATACACAAACAAACACTGTGCAGACTCTCTTGACACATATTCCTGGATATAATGTATTAGCATACAGTACCACTACTAGGACACAGGTTGGTTTTGTTTTCTTACTGGAATTTATTTTTCTTGATTTAAGAACTGCAAAAAAAAAAAATCTCCCTGGATCTGCTTGGCTTTCAGCCATGAGGTAAAACAAGATCTTTAATTAAAAAAAACAAAAACAAACAACAACCAAAACAACAAACTCACAGCAAAACAAACCACCACAAGCAGAATTTTTCTCCACTCTCCATTAAATGAAAAAAAAAAACCAAAAAACAACAAAAAACCCCACAGTGTCTCCAATTATTTGATGTTCAGTGTTGCTTCATTTGAAAATAATTGTCATGACGGATTTTCTTTTCAGTTGCAGTTTTTGTTATGCTGGTTTTAGGGGGAGGGAGGGGATTACTTGATGTGTGTATTTGTTTTTAATCAAGTGCAATAGTTCGTGTAGAAATTCAGAAAACCTGATTCTGAGGAAAGGAGGTGGGGGAGGAACTTTGACATTTTAGCACAACTGGATTTACAGTGAATACAGTTACTTTTTGTGGCTTCAGGGACCGAAGGAAGGACAGAATTAACTGCATAAATAATGATGTGACTCAGCATTAGAAAATTCAATTGAAACACTGTAAAAATCATTAAAGAATTGCTTATATGTGCTACGTCTTTGAGCAGAGCAATCAGGAAGGATTGTGCTGGCTCACAGGCACCGGAAATGGATCAGATCAGGCACACCCATGTTATCCTAACCCAGACCTGCCTAATCTTCAGAGAAAGCTGGAGTAGAAAGCAAAGGTCCTGCTGAGGGGGGGGAATATTGCTTTATAAAACCCAGACTTACCAATTGGTTTATCCTTGGTTGTATCAGTAAGTATTATTAGATAGATACATTCTTTTCTTTTTTTTAATTCTCTTTGCCTTTACTCCCCTGTATTCCTGGTATCCCCTGAAAAAGGAAGGAGAGATTGTATTATGTATAAAACTTCTTTCTCAATTGTTGCACGTGCTCCTGCTGCTGTTCAGTCAGGGAGAGCTTTCTTCACACGTCTCCTAACCCATTTTGGCACTGTATGCACCCGTAGCAACAGGCCTTCACCCTCACCTTCCAAGTGTCCTATGTAGCCTCCTTTTACAGCCGGCTCATAAACTGGGAAGACTGCTTCCACCAGTGCAACTCATGAACTTATCTTCACAGGGAGTTCCCTTCCACAATGTTAGATTAAAAAGAGAAAAGCAGCAGCTCTTTCCTGGCCTTTACATCACAAAAAAAGGGGTTCCCTTGGTTTATTTGTATGCCCTTTTGTTGTGTCCTAATATCGTCTTGGTCTTTTCCACTGGTTTAATATGATTTGTTCCTATCTTTATTTTTGAAAAGGCATATAGTGTCTTTTTATAGTCTGTACTTTCCATTTCTTTAGCCAATGAGCATGCTTCTTTTCAGAGTCCCTTCCTTTCTGAAGTCTTTTCCTACATTCCACCACCCATTTGGCTAATCACCCCTATGATTTTTTTTTTTATTCCCCTCATTTCCATAGGCCACAAGGTTCTACATTCATTATCAAAAAAAAAAAACAAAAACCAAAAACCACCACAACCCCAAAAACAAAACCCACCCATAAATCAAGAGTCTGGTACTCTGGTACTGCTCCTCAGAAAGCTGTGACTCTTCCTGCTGTTTTCTTGGCTGCTTTGTTACGATCTCTGTTCTTCTATTTGGTTTGCACAGTCACCTTCTGCTTTGGCCACCTGAGAAAACACTTTGTCTAACACTGTTAAATGGGTGCAGTAGGGTACATGTGCAAGAAAAATCCCATGTGTTAGTTTTTATGTAAGAAAAACACCTTTGCCTGTTGTATAGTTGTATAGAGAAATAATCCTCCCAGTTCTAGTGTATATAGTTAAAAATGTAACGTCAGGTAGACTGGAAAAGGTTTGTCCTTTTCCTTATAACAAAGGAAGTTGGTATGGTACGAGCTGGGGACCTGAGGGCTTCTCCTCCAAGGACATCCTCTTACAATCCTGGAAGATGACCTCAGCACAAAATGAGGGTAGAACATAAAAATCAATGGGCCTACGAACAATCGCTCGCTGTCTTGTTAAAATCCGACAGGGTCCAAATTGGAAACAGAAGGGTCTTGCGTTTCCATATTGGCTTTATAGCTGGCAGAGGACACGGGGAAATGCAGCTGTAAAGGCTGCATAATGTTACTCATGCAGATTAAAACAACCTCAATTGGTAAATGGGCAAAGAACTTCCCTAGGTTATTTTCCCTGCCGGATTTAAATCGCTGGAGAATGTGACATGTATCAAGAACTTACAAAAAGCTGTGAAGGGCAAAGACCTGCTTTTGGGTGAAACTTCCTTAGATTTGCGGAGAGTAAGGCTGCAGTGCCTGGAGTTCTGCCCAAGTGGAGGGCCGCCTCAGGGGCAGGGAGGTCTTGCCTCCTGCCTTCCCCCACCCCTTGTTTCTTACCTTGTGTGTGTTGCAGCCTTCCATATGCCATGTTAGCTTACTAGGCCAGAAGAAAAACCTAGCCACGGAGGTGGAGAGTTCTCTGCAGCTAGAGACTTCAAGGACTGATGGAGAGGTCTTGGGAGTACAGGGCGAGGACAAAAAGGCTAGCCAGCTGTGTCTATACCCAGGATTGGGAGCAGGCTCGTGGCTGGGCTAGCTTGGGCTGATGCCTCTGCCACTGACTTCAGTGTCAGCATCACTTCTGCTGCTCTGGCTGGAATTGTACAAGTGTACATTCCTGGCCTGCAGCCAGAGCTCTGCTTGCTGTGAACGGGCCACCCCAAACTGTTGCAAGACCTCTCTTACTGAGAGCTTTGTTCAGCTTCCCCATCAGTTAACCATGTTCTGTCAGGATACCACTTGCATTTTTGTTCTCAAGCAGCAGATGAGACGTTCTTAGTATACTCCTTGTACTTACTCATCATGAGCCTCTAAAACACTCCCACTCAACAAAAACTTGCCAGACAGTGTCTTTTCTGCTTGGTGCTGCCTGGTAGTCAATTATTTCACTTCACTTTGACAGTACTTCTAGGACTGAAAAGTCCATCAGTTAGTTGTTAATACCTGTTCTATAGGCTGTTGGCAGGCTTTTTGCTTGGCAGTTTCTGGAGATTCAGTTTCTTGGAAAGGTTAGCATGGTTTTCCTGATCTCTCCCATTTCAGCATTCAGGTCTAAATTAGGTTTCCTCTAAAACTTGTATAATGGATCCCTCCGCTAGCTTCAACTATCTCTCCATTGCTGCTGAACGTCCAATTAGTCATTGACAGCACTGAATGAGACCCAGTTTAAATTCCTTCTCCTTTCTGCTTTACGTTATATGTGTCCTTGCAACTCCTCGTGTTACTGTGCTCCTGTGATGTCTGCTTGTTCTGAATTCTCCGGGGAGGACTATCAAACCTGACTGCCTTTTCGTTTAGCATCAAAATGCTTGTGTTACGCAGTGCCTCTGCCGCAGGACCATCACATATAGATCTGATACCTGCACTACGTGAAGGATATTTAAAAGCCAGTGGTTTTCCTTGAACAAATCACGACTGCTTCTCTGGGGAATAGAAATTCAATAGGTGAAGGCAACTTGCTGTATGAAAGATACATGACTAGAAGGTGAAGGTGGACAAATCCAGTGTAAGCATAAGCTTTACAAGCTAATTATTAGCTATTGAAGAACATAAACAAGGTCTCCCAGCACTTGAAGTTAGTTGAATGCTGCTGCTCAGAGAGGAATCAGTTCAGGCTTATGTCTGTTACAAAGTCAGCAGCGTAATCACAGGCAGTGCTTTCTGAAGTTAAAATCAATGAACAAGAAATTAGTTGGGGAAAAAAACCAAGCCAAACCAAAAAAAAAACAAACCGCAGATGTTTGTGGTTCATTTAGGTAGTATGGAAACCAATTTTGGAAACCAAGCTCCTTTCGCACTGCGATACAGACATTTCTGGATTCAGTGGTAGAACAGAAGGTAGACACAGATTAATGTACTTAAACACTTTAATTTGGATAACAGAATTTAATCACTTCTGAAAGTCCATCTAGGAATAGCAATCAGGCAAGTTTATTCTCCTCTTTTTTTAATCAAGCAAATATTTAGCTGCTGTTTTCATTTACCATCATGCCAGAATGTGGCCTTTAATTAATCATATTGCTCCCCTTAAAATGCAAGACATTATAAAAGATAAAGTTTGAATGGTCTCTGATGCTGAGTAGAATCCAGCAGAATCACAATTTTACATTAAAGCAGTGAAAGACTAAGAAAAGTATAATTTGATTTAATGAAATTGCTTATTTTCCCTGAAAAAGCAAACGGAGATGATGCTGTATATAAAGACTGCATGAGGACTAGTCAAACTATCTTGTGTGGTTGTTTAGTGTATTGAGTTGTACTGTTGTTGGAAAGATTTGCACAAAGCCACCTTTCCTTTTTACCAGGGAACCAGGGTCTGGTAGTATCGAGGTGTACCAAAAACTGTCTGTTATTATTGACTGAAGTTAATTGTCTCTGTGTGAACTACGATGTTTCTTATACCATATTCATTTTGTGCAGCACTGTGGAAATATGCAACTATGAAAATGTAATTTTTGTATATTCTGTTGTGTAGTCATGACTGCCTCTAAGGTGCCATTAACATTTTTAAAAATAAATATATTTACATTTACTTGACGATGAACATTGTTTCGTAAACTTACTGTCTGATCACTGGAACCCCTGTCGGTTTTTGTTTGTCGTGACAAAGTCATTCAATCCAGCACAAGCCCCAGCTTTAAAGTACGGATGAAATGGATCATTCTGCTCTGCTGACATTTTGACCAAACCTGGTAATTCAAATTTTATTTACAGCTATGACATGGCGAAACTGCAGACATCAAATGAGGCATCATCACTGCTGTTCTCCAGAGCTTGTGTGAACATGCTGTGCAAACGTGGTGCTATCGTGCCAAGCGGTTGGACTCCCTTTGCATTGTTTTTTTGGAAAACTGAATTAGAAACCTAAGATGAATTCTTACATTTCCTGTCAGAAATCTTGGTCACATCTGCCAAAGCTGTAATACTGACATGCCTAATAGTTAACACGGCTGACACAAAGTAAATATTTGCATTTATTTTTCACAAAACTGAGGTCTTGTCAGCTGGCACCAGCAGCCACTGGGAATGACGCTATTTTTATAGGAAGAACAGAGCAGAAATGGTGCGGTAACAGCGCGTTGCTTTGCAATCACGTCGCTCTTCCTGTTCGAGGAAATGGCACGCAGCAGCTCCCATGTCACCTGCAGACTTTCCAAGGTCTTGTCATGCCGAGGTGTGTGTGGGTGCCTGGAACGCAGACTGTATTAAGGCTAACTCCATTGACAAACAGCGGGTTCTCCCCCCAGCTGCTGACGACTTTTGCCCACTTCTGGCATGGGCTGAATGACCCCTCCTAGCACACCAGCAAACCAGATGTAAAAATGGCACCTTGCTCATCGTTGGTTGTCTCAGGTGTTTGTAACTCTGGCTTTGGAGAGCGCATAACACACCCTGGTAACCGTTTTAGCACCCAAAAATAGAAAGGCAGAGAGGAAAACACAGTGGTGCTGTTTAACTTGGCACAGGACGAGAAGTGTCAGTCGTAGCCAAGCAGTGGTCGTGGTCACGGTCACTGGGTGAGACAAGTAACCCTTACTCGCAGCGTATGCTGAAACTTCTTCAGCGTTGGTGCCCCAAATACCTCCGAGAACCACAGTTATGAATGTGCCAGGAACCAGCTGAAGGCACCCAGGACTTCATCTCCCACTATGCCGCAACTCGTTGTGCAACACCAAAATCTGCTTGGAACTAGCCAGTTGAGACCCTGCAAGCAGCAGCTTACACTCGGTGCTAAGTGCTTCCCGGTTCCCTCTGTGCCATTGCTGCGCAAGAGTACAGCAGTCAAACGGCAGGGTCAGCCTCCCATGGCAACGAGCACAGAGTTGAGTTGATAGAAAGGAGAAATTTCCATTCTGTATCCTCCTCCCTTCACGTTCAGGCTGTGGACTTAGGTGACGACTCATCAGTTGTAGATCGACGCTGCGGTGCCTCGCACGTGCAGCCTGCCAGATTCCGTGTAGCAGAGGCTGAACTCCCCTGCCGTCGGACGAGCTTGCAGCTGGCCAGCGCCAAGCTGCTGAACGAAGCCTCTACACGCTTCTGACAGAACCTTCAGGAACTGAGCTTGCATTTGATGTAGTGATCCCTTCAGCTGGCGAGTGTGAGGTTCTACCCGTCCGTGTGTATAAATCTGGAAAACCTGGTTTTAGTTAGCGTGGCTGAAATGGAGTCAGCCTAATGGAAGTGAAAACCTGGTCAAGAGTGAAGACTCCAATACACGAGAACAATATACGTAAATGTGAAATCTCCTGGTAGCCCAATAAATTCTCTCTGTATTTGTCTGTTGAATACCGTTTTGATAAGCTGGTACTGGTCTGGGAAACATCCTTTTTCCCCATAGTGAGACACATGGTTAAAGGGGAAGGACACAGAAGATCAGTATTTATAAGCATGAGATACTCTATGTACAGAAAAACAGAGAACAGAGCACCGGTGTGATCAGCAGTCCCATACAACACTTCTGCCAGAGTAACAGCTTCATAAACTGCCTGATGCTTTGTATCTACTGTTGTCCGGTGTGCTAAAAGTTATACTCTGGCCCTACTGAGCTCAATAGTAAACCCCCCCCTAACTGGGGAAGACTCTTATCACAGCACTATGGCGCTTAAAAGCAATTATATCTTCTGGTTTTGCAATGCCAAAAATATAATTTTCTCAGGCAATCTACACACAACAACGTATGCCTTTAACTCTCCACCCCAAGTAGCACTCTACTTGGTCACAGACCTCTCTGCTACAATTGTATGAGACGCTTTCAGGCTCTGCTGGCTCAGAGGCTGAACAAGGCCTGTACTCCCAGCACTAATTCCCCACTTGGACTCTATCCTGCTAGGTCGGATTTGGGTCAAGGTGACATAAACTAAGCATGGCTTAAACGGCAGGTATGACCAGCAGCATGTGCGCATAACAGCAAAACCTTTCTCTAAGGATGTGCCACTGGGATACAGGAGCTTGAGGATTTATCTAATCTAGCAACTGGTTTCAGCTTGCTCAGCTGTGGCAGCAAGGAAGTCTAAGCAATACTGCAAACTCACCAAGACATTTTCTGACTGTGCTTACACAGTATCTTCCTCCAAAGAGTGTATCTGCAAGACACACTGAAATATTTTCCTGGGCTTCTCTACGTATTTTACAGCTCTTTGTATGTCGCTTTCTATGTGTAAGGATGAACCTCACTGCTGCGTGAAATGCTGATCTACCCAGAACTAATATGACACTTAAAGAGACATTCCCTAACAGTGTCAACCAAAACCCTTGAGGTCTCCAAATGAAGCCTCTTTACTTTTACCAGCACCCCACAGTGTATTTAAGTAGCGTACCTTAATGAGACTTCACTGGCTTTTGTAAAATAAACTGCTGAGATCTGAAGCTGCGTAGATTCCCATTTCTACACAACACCTGTACTGTGGGAGATGTTTCAAAAAGGGCAACTTGCCACCATTGCAATAACCCAACATATTGTAAAGGTTTTATACCTGCTTCCTTTAGGTACTGACTTAATTACAAGAGTAAGACACAAACAAAGAGAAAACAAACAAACTCCAGTACGTGTTTCCCTCCTCTCCTCAACAGGATGGACTCTTTTCATATTTACCTCTCTCCTTTTTTTTTTTTTTTCTTCATTTACCTTGTAATATCTCCAGTCTTCATGTTCTAGCTGTTCTCGCTCTCTAGGCTCATCTCGTGATTGACCCTCTTCTCTCTGCCATGTCCCTAGGTCCCACGCACCCGCTTTCTAGTCCTCCTCCCTTCAGCCGTCTCCTCCTTGTGCCCTCGAACTCCATCTTGCCTCTTGCTTTTCCTCTCCCTTTCCCTGTTCTCCACAAGATTCCCAGGTCAAGCCCCTCGGAGTCACTACAGCAGCTCTGTGTTGAAAGCAAGCAGAGGTAGGAGCAGGTCTTCGGCACTGCTTCTCGCGCTGCCGTGAGACAGGCAGAGATGGTCACTGATGAAGAGGAGCATCGTCACCCCCCGGACCTCCGAAGTACTATCAGGTGACTAACTACAACTACCTGGCTCTGGGCCTCGGAGGGAAACAAGTACCCTTTTTTTCATCAGTGTGAAAAACATGGAGGCAAAAATAAAGTTCCAGGATTCCCACCATCTTGAGTCATCCTCTTAGAACAAGATTCCACCTTGGAACCGATTCCACAAAAATTGCACCATTCAACAAATTAGCTGCCAGGAGACCCAACCCCGTCTGCCAATTTTAGTCCCCTAAATCATGTTACGTTTTGTAATTCCTTTGTTGCGTCCCCCCGCAGAGCTCACACCGAGCGACCTAGATTCTTGACATCATGTTTCCCACGTAAATCAGCTGTTTTCCACTAGATTATAGCCGTGCGATCCCGATGTGACCAGACGCTAACAGAACCAAAGAGCCTGAGCCACGCTACCATCCCTGTTAATGAAGCTGTACAAGGGAGGAAGACTTCTGTTTGCCCTTAGCGTTAATATCTGTAGAGCTGATAGAGTGGGAGAAAAAATAAATTAAGTGTACAAACGTGATGCAGAAAACGAGAGTCAGGCATGCTACCTCATACCACCTTCTTCAAAGAGTCTGTTTGCATTGCAAAGCCACGTACAATTACGGCTCATTTATCTTCTTCATCGAAATTTGGTTTGCATCGAAACTGAATCGGAGCTCCTTTCGGAAGATGAAAGCTGCTGTAGCGTTAGAATACGTACACACTGGTGCAGGTCGAATACTGCTGCCGTTTCACCTCTCATGTCGCGCAGGTACCGACCGCCGGCACGACCTAGGTGTCAAACCGCGCCGCAGCAGCATCCTGCAGGGTCAGGCTGCCGGCGGGGCTGGGGCTGGGGCCGCTGCAGCCGCGGAGCGAGCGCGGTGCGTTACGCACCGGCCGGGCGTACGGCCCCCGCCGGGGCAGCCGACGGTACCGCCAGCTCCAGGGCTCCGCACTGCTCCCCGCCCAGTCAGCCTTCCCCTTTCCTCCTCTTTTCCCTCGGGGGGTGTGCCCGCCACCACCAGCACCCACCCACCGTACGCACTCGGGGGCGGGGCGAGGAGGGCGCGCCCGCCCGTTTCCGTGGCAACACCGTCCCTCCTCGGCCTGCTGCGCTCCCAGGATGCCCCGCGCCCCGCGGGACCCCGGCGGGCGGCGGTGCCGGCGGGAGGTGAGGCGCCATTTTTAAATTCCTTGAACCGGTGGCGGCCGCCGCCGGCTGAGCGGGTTGGGGTGTGAGGGGCACGGTACTGCTGAGGGGAAGCCGGGCGGAGCGGGCTGACCGGGGCCTTCCTGCTCGGGCCTTCACCTCGCGGCGGTACGAGCTGGGAGGCCCTTAGGCCTTGGCTCTCCCCCGGGCCGTTCGTTGCCGAGCGGAGAGCTGCGAAGCGGGGAGGAGGGGTCGGCAGGCCGTTCCGGGTGCGCGACCGTCCTTGTTCTGGTCCCGTCTGGCGGTAACAGCCTGCTGCGGCCTCCGCTGGGTGGCCGCGGGCTGCTGGGTTCAAGCCCGGGGCGGGAAGAGCCTGCTCCAGCCAGGCTTTCCAGTGTTTACATCTACGTCAACTGGGAGCGCCGTGCGAGGGATAAGGATTATTGTTCCGCGCTTCTGCGCGTTTGTCGCCCGCAGCGGTGTTGTTCCTCTGACCACGTCCCCAAGTTACAGGGAAGCTAACAGGAAAACTTGGCGTGGGCCCTGAAACGGCTTGCTGCGTCCCGCGAGCTGCAGCTCCCGTGCAGAACTGCCGCTTGATCAGTAACCGCTGCCCGCGTGGCTGAGTGGTTTGTGTCGCTAACGCCAAGGTCTTCACGCGGAGTTAAGGTACAAGCCAGACAGAAGCTTGTTCTGTGGCTGTTCACCTAACAAGTAACTGTATCTCTAGCGTGAGACAGGAACGGAGGCGGTGGTGCTGTGTGCCATGCGTAGGGATGGGCACCGAACTCACGTGCGCTCAGCGCTGTTGGGGTTTATGCTTTGAACAGTGATGCGGAGGAAGGGGTGGTGGTTTGAGTGATGTGGATGTCTGCTGTGATGCAGAAGGTAATGTAAAGTTATACAGATGTTCTCCAAAGTTCCTGCACCTGGGCACACGAAGGTATTAAGTGTTTATTTTACTGGATTCTTTACAGCAATATCCGAGCGGTATCCAGATGATGGAACTTCCTATGACAGAAGTTTTCACGTTTCGCTTTGATTCCACATATATATGTGTGTATGTGTTTTAAGGTGATTACTTTGGCTATAGCGAGTTGCTGGTGGTGGGTCAGTAGATACGGGCTGTTGAAGTAATGAGAGGTATGCTATTGTGTTTCTCAAATCATATATGATTTTGTTTTGGTTTTTATTCCCTTGATGTTCATGGGAAGTCTGATCTCTCGTGGGTGTGTCGCATAGTCATTTAAGGTAGGATTTGTTTCACTTAGCTAGCTTTTAGACAGCCAAAGTTATCTAGTCCAAAGCTGTGATTTCGTGAACATCTGAGCTCACGCTGTGACAACTCTCTGCTCCTGGAATGAGAAAGCCTTGCTCCTCCTCCTGCCTATTTACTTGGCTCTTTGTTCCTTTCTTCTAGCCAGTGCCAGCTGCCTACTGTCACTGATGATGAAGCTTGTTGGATTTTTCCATGAGCTCGCGTGACTCACTGACCTCACAGAAACACTGTTGAGGGTGTTCTGCTTGTTCAAGTGTGTTGACTTCTGGAGTTAAAGCAGTTCATGGAAGGCTCTGATGAATGACAAATGTAGGAATGGGGATGGAGAAAGGAGGAGTAGAACCTCCCATTCCTGGTGACAGTGAGCTCTTGTGTGGGATTCCGCTTTTTCGTTAGTTCATTATCTAGACTTACTGGTGGAGTCTTAAGCAGGGATGAGAAGGGATCCTGTTTGAAGAGTCACTTTCATGAGGCTGAGTTTCCTTTGAGTGTCTCACTTAATGCTTTCAGGAAAATAGTTCATTGTTCTACAAGATCGTGGCTGATGCAATTAGAAAAAAAAAAGGCACATAAAGAGATCTGTCAGAAGCAGGCAAATGGATTAAAACCATACACTGTGTGAAGCAGCTCTTTGACTTTCAGCAGATTTTATTGAGAATTTTACTGCTGAACAAAGGCTAAATACTGATAATCTTTTCGTCAATAGTTGCAAAATTACATTTGCTATATCATCTGTTTAAAATAGTCTTCAAATTTGGTAAATTTATGCGTTTTAAGTATGGCTGTGGTATGGAAAGCAGAGCCATGTGTGAGTTGTGTATGTCACCTGGGTGAAATACCAGTACACGCTGAAGTCGTGTAATTTGGTTGTGCTAGGTAAGCTTGCTGTTGTAAACAACATACAATAAAAATAATATTATATTGATATCTCCATATTTTTCTCTAAATACAAATCTAAGTATTTGTAGCAAACAAAAAGTTAATATAGCTGAAAAATCTTGTAAGAGAAGAAATGCCCTTTCACAATATCTAGATACAAAGAACAGAGATGTGAAGTATTGTTTCTCTCTGTATGAAAAGAAATAATTGGGGAAGAAAGGCAAATCAAAGGTGATTCTTAGAAATGTAATTGAGTTGCTTCACGTAGCTAGGGATTCTACAATAGATACTGCTATTTTAGTTACTGAGTGTGCATTTCCCCAGGTTTCAGGGCTCAGCATCAATACTTTTATATATATGCCTGCACGGGATGATGTTAAGAATTAAGTGTGAATCTGGGGCAACTGATACAAATTTGCAGCTATGCCACATGACAAAATTTGGCAAATATATAGGTGGAGAATTAATTTTAGGTATGGTGTAGTTTTAGTTTCTTCAAAATATTGTATCGTTCTCTACTTCTTGGATAGATGTCCAAGAGAGAAAGAGATTTTAACTAGTGTTCCCTTAAAGTATTTTTTTGAAAAAATACAGCTGTAATTTTGAAGATTATTTAAGGTCTGTTCAGCGACTCTGAGAAAGTACTGTAAGCCATTAGCACAGAGGAAATTCTTGTTGGTAACAAGAATATGTGTAGCCCTAGGCAATGTTGACTGTTGACGGTTCACTGCCAAGAATTAGTTTAGGATTTGGAATGGGGGGTAAGTTTTTAATTTGTAAGAGTGTGGGTAGGTTAAGTATTACAAGTTGTTGATAATGATTTCAACAGAAGAGCTCCAGGAAGTAATGAAATCTGTGTTACTGTTGTTTGTTTCACAATTGTCACCAGGAGTGCAAATCATTACGTTTGCCACTAGATGTCCCTGCAAGCCCGAACAATTTTGTTTCCTTAACTGCCTACTGCTTGGGTTTTTGCAGTCTGAGGCAATTGTTTTGTAAGCTACGTTTTTTCCCTGTGTTCTTTTCTTTTTTCTTTTCCATTAAACCTTCATGCAGATGAAGATGTGACCAGGCGTGTGTCTTGCTTTATGATTTGTGCACTTTTTGATGGTAGCAAAAGCTGTGAGGAGAGATTATACTTCCTGCCTGCAGCAGCTTGGAATTGAGAGTACAAAAGGTTATCTTTCGGTTGATACGTTCTCAGAAAAAGCTGTGATTTTTGGTGTCTTTGACTCTATATCTGTTATGCCACTTTTTGCTCAAGCTGCAGGATTCAGACCCAACTTTAAATCCTGCGTTGCTAATTGTGAGCTTGGGCTTACAGTTTGATGGTTACATTTGGTGTCTGTATCTTATCAAAAGACCTGAATCAGGGAGAAGTACTATTGCCTGCTGGTTGGTTTTATTTGTTTGGTAGGGGTTTTTTTTGGGGGGTTCTTTTGTCTTTTTACAGTAATCATGATAACCTCGCTGGTATGTTTAGAAATCCTTAGAGATGTGCTGCCTTGGGTTTTCTGTCTGTACCAGAACTTTCTGTCCTCTTGCACGGTTTCTTGTCTTTAGGATCACTGACCAGTTCACCTCACAGCTGTTGGTTTAACAATTGAAAATGCCTTTATATTGAGTTTGGAAATTGCTGCTGTCCGTTGTTTCTCAACAACCAACAAAATTCAGGCATGAAACATAGAATCTGTATTGATTAGAAGGAAGTTGCGCTATTGATGTTGGGAATTGGTTGTGCGTATAGGACAGTCACTGAGGAGAATGTTCGTTATTCTGATTTCTTCTCGCTTTTTCTTTCAGCAAATGTGGGTAAAGCAGAATACAGGGTTGCTGTTGTCACTTTGCCTGTACTAGTGTTGCAACTGATAGATTTTCCTCTGACTTTTTCCCATTTTAGTGGTGGAGGAAGAAAAAATGGGGAAGAAAACTTAAATGTAAGACATGCTTGACGTTATGATGTCTGTCAGTGGAATGGGCACTGTCATACAATGTTTATTTTCTATACGGAAGATAGATTTTAATTTTGCTTATAGTTTAGGTGTTTATAAAATGAAACGGTGAGTGTTTACGACAGATCTATGAAAGATGTAAAGAGTGGAATGGTAGAATAAATTGTATATTCAATTGTATATGTAAAGAAGGTGAGGTATTTGCAGTGGTGGTGGAGATTTGACATTTTTCCTGCTTGAGTTTTACTTTGTCCAAAGTTACACTTTGTAACTGTGAGTTACAGTTTGTCCACTGCAACCATGGAGTTCTTCTTTGCCATCAGTCCAGTTGTGCCAAAGGCTGGAATGGCAGAGTATTGGTTTCAAAGCTTTGTGACTTCCCTAAAATTCAGTTGCAGTCCTTCCTCCCCCAGATCCCTTAGAAGTGTCAGTAATGATAAGATTGATACATCTTGGTTCTAATACTGAGAAGAACTAATGAGGCATATTAGAAGACTTCCTCGTTTCTCAGCATCTGTCGGTTTGCAGCTTTCTCACACCAATCTGATATTGTCATATTTAGCAAAAGTTTTTCTGGAAAGGTCACAAGCCACCACGAGATAAACGTTGGAAATGAGGAAGTGACATGTGTCAGTGATTTATTTCAGGGCTGAGCTTTGAGCAGCTATCTTCCAGACTGTCCATGGCACCTTAACTCTTCTTCAGAGAGGGCTTGATAGGAATTCAGCAGTGAGAATGATCTGCGCTGCTTCCAGCTGAAATGGTGGTGTATTGAGTAGTACAAGTTGTTGAGATAGTGTGACAGACTGTGATAAGTAGTAGTAAAAGCTGTTTGTGTCTGATGTCTGGCCTCTGCTTGAACTCTGGCTAACAAGGCATAATTAGGGCACTGCTGGCATCATAGTTTGATTCTCAGTGTACAGCATAAGTACAAATACCAGTGCATGTAGTCTGTCAGATAGGAGTGTCTTGTGCTTATTTTGTATTCACTCGAATAATCTCCATGTTTAAGTTTATCGTGTGCCCCTGGAAGGGCCGTTACTTCTCAGGGCAGGCGGAGTGAGCGCAGAAGCGTCGCCCTTTCCGTAGAGGTTTCTAACCTGAGTTGCAGCAGAGCCAGGATTCCTCTGTACTGCAAGCAAAAGCAGCGCGTGACGTCTTTAAACTGTGAATATACGTGTTACTAATTCCATGTCCTTGTATTTGTTCAGGTGATGCGGTCTTCTGGGATGTCAGCAGAAAAAGTGGATGGTGCTGTAGATTAGTTATAAGTTAATTTTTATTTTGTCCCCTCCGCACCCGTCGTGAACAGTCATCATAAAATGGATGCTTTGGGCAGTCTGCTTCCTCCCACGGTTGGAAATGGTGATACGGCTAATTCGCAAGAATTACAAAAAGCTCTGATTGACACAAAAATGCGATGTGAACACCATAAGACAAATTATCAGGCTATAAAGGCAGAACATGAAAGGTACACCACTATAAACAGGTTTCTTCATTTGAGCTGTTGAAAGGCAAAGCTAAATGTTAGGCGTAAGGGATTTGTGTGTGTGTGTTAGCTATTTCTGTATTTAAGGGCAGATGTGAGTGTTGTTCATATTAGAAAACAAAAAATTCAATATGCATTAAGACATTGTAAATTACGTTTCTGCAATACTGTTTGTGCTTGTAAATATGGGATAACTTTTCAGTATATTACAGGAAGAAGATATTAAATAGCTTAGATCTAACTTAGTGTTTGTAAGTTTGCTTCTGCACCTGACTTTTTTGATCTTTAAGATCTAATTTTACAAGGTAAATGTAAATATGTGTTTTATCTTGCAGATTACAGGAGGATTATACAAAATCACAAGGTGACCTGGAGCAGTTGTTAGTTGAGAAGCAGACTGTGCATGACAAATACCAGGTTCTTCTTGCGCAGTGTCAAGAGCAGTTGCTGGGTAAAACACAAGAGCTGGAAAAACTGAAGATGCAGGTGAAAAAATTTACTGGCAGGACTTCTGATGAATCTTAATCCTATAATAGGGCCATGCCTATATTTCTGTTTATGTGACACGTATATACCCAACTTGGATATATTTCAGATACCTTGAAATTCACCCAACACGTACAGTGCTTCTTTTCTAGAGTGAATATGGGTTGAAATTACTGTGGTTATGTTTAATTGAATCTTCCAAATCTTGTTGTTACATGCTATGATAAAAGTAAGACTTTCAGCCTCTGTGCATGCTCTCCTGTTTTGGGGAGGATCATCTGCTGAGGATAACTTAGATGCCTAAACCTGTTATGATAAGTGTCTGGGAAAATAGATATTTGTTTCTTTTTGTGAGGACAACTTTCCTAATCTTAAAAAAAATATTGAAAAAAGTAAATCCAAACCAAAAAACCCCAACATTTAAGATAACTTGGATGACACTTTCTATAACTGCTTGTTTCCTTAACCTAATGCATGATATGTTCTTTGGAAACAAATACAGCATCTAGTAGAGAATCCCAGACTTGGAATGGAGGAGATGTGTCTCGGTATTGTAACTGGAATTAGTTTTTAGGGACTTCAGAGTACTGTTAGGTGGAAAAAAAAGTAAAATAAATTAGAATGTCACAGGTTGTGGATGATTTTTTAAAATACTTTTTCTTGGTAGATAGTTTGCTGTGTTAACCATACCCAAGAAAACTCAACAAAGTATCATGCAGCGTGGAGCTTAAGGCAAGGGGATGTTTCCTGATCTTAGTTTCATTTCAAACCAGTACCCATGTGTCTGTTGGAGAACATGTACCTAGTGTATTTTACAAAGAACTGGTTTGGTCTTGCTCATTTTGATCCTTTGGGATCAAACTGTTTAAGCAAGTTTAAGTAAGTTTTCCAAACGCTAGTTCTTTACCTTCTATGTTAGACCACTTTTCTTTCACTCCCCAACAGAAGAGAGAAATCTCTTGGCAATTCAGCTTGACATTCGTATTGCTTCTCCCAGTAAATACTGATGTTTTAAATACTTCTGTTATCTTCCCGGAATATTTTTAGTTCACTAATATCATGTTCTTTTGGTTCTGTAACTACCATTGAGATTTCTTTAGAAAAACATAGACACTTTTGCAGGATTCATAAAATAATATTTGAAACACTTTCTTCCTGGCTGTTTGTCCCATCACAGTGTTAATAAATGAGTATGACTATTTATGATACCTTTCTGTCTTAAGGTGCTGACTCCTCAAAAATTAGAGCTGTTAAAAGCACAAATACAGCAGGAATTGGAATCTCCTATGACAGAACGTTATTGGAAGCTAGAAAAAGTAAGTAGTAGGTATTGAAGTTTTCTTTTGTTTAGAGTAGTGATCACCAGCTTATAGGTGTTCCTAACACCTTAGGAAATCAAAATTGAAAGGGGAGCAAGGTATAACATCCTTTGTCTGGTACTGTTGCCCCACACAGCGAAGGTTGAAACGCTAGAAAAGGGAGGAGGAGGGATTCAGGTCATCAAATATAACCTGTGAAGCGATGGGAACGTTGCATGGATGTTTGCAGGAAATAAATCTGAAAGCTTCTCTGATTGATGATTTTGGAGTTTTTTTTGTCTAACTTAGGAAGTGGAAAAATACAGAACAGAATATAACAAACTTCGTTATGAACATACTTTTCTGAAATCAGAATTTGAACATCAAAAGGAAGAACACGTACATGTTCTAGAAGAGACGAAAATAAAATACGAGGCTGAGGTACGTAGAAGGTTACTGTAGCTTAAAACGTGTCTGATGACAAAGCGGCTCTAACGGTGTGAAAACGTCGGTACACGCTGGGTTGTCAGTTTGACACCATTTCATAGTGCGGTGTTTGTTTCCTTTCTCTGAATTCTCAAAACACTTTTAGGACTTAGCCTACAGCTGTCTCTGCAGGTTTGTGCAGTGACGTGTCGCAGCATCATTTGTGCTGTTACAAGTGAGAATGGACTTGCCTTCTCATAAATGACAGCCAGTAGCTTTGCTTAATGCTTTTTTTTAATCGCTTTTGTGATGGAATTTGAGACATCACCCTAATCTGAAATGAATAAGTTATCTGAGCAACCGATGTAAGTTTAGGTTTTAAATTACTGACGTAGCAGCTCATCCAAGAAGGCAGAAGATGTTGTTAATACTAGACAAGGCTACGTTTTGCAACTAAGTTGGGTCACAGCAGTGGTGGTCAAAAGGATGCTGTAAACTTTGGTAATTGTATTTCGCTTGTATTAACTCTGAAAGTCCAATTCTGAAACAGAAAATTCATTTATGGTTTATTCAAAAGTGTAGCTAAGGAAACTGCCAGCTTATTCATGTTTCAAATACATGCAGCAGTGTAAATGAGTGTTGCATGTGTCATTTGCATATTCATTTAAGTATTTGTCTGGGAGCATAAATCCTAAGATGCCAGATTTGAATGTATTAGTCCAAACATGAGAGACAAATCAAAGCAATCATCACTTTCAAATTCAGTCCAAATTTGCAAATGCAAAGTATTAAAAACAGAACAGTTGTCCTTCCTGGAGCTAAACCCACATGCTGCTTTACAGCCTGCCTCTCCTGTGGGCTCGTTGAGCTTGTGCTAGTCCTCCAGCTAATTAGCACACTTGCAGAGAATTAACCTACCTTGAGCTCAGGGAGCAATGTGATCTAGTTTCTCTCTCAGAGCCTTTTTAACCTTCCACGCCATTTAGCACAAGGAGGCTACAAAAACATCCTAAATCTTACATGGTGGCTTGGGCATGTCCTGCAAGAAGTGTTTGAATCTCCTAGTGAAAGGGATTTGGAGGGCTTTTGCTGCAGAAATTGGCTTTGCTCCGTAGAGATCACTGATGTAACTTGCAGAAGCGCTGCTGCAGGTCAGAGTTTGGACTAGTCTCCAAATAGCAAGAGAACTCTTACAAACCTTGCTTTCTCACTGTTTTGTCCCCAGTACTACATTCAAATCACATAACTCATACTTGTGATGTTTGTTACACTCCTGACATTAGTTTGTACCTACTGTACTACATTGTAACGGAAAGGTTGAGGGGGCGCAGGGTGAGGCTTTGTTTTCTGTCTGACAGGGCCCAATCATGTTGGGTGTCTTGAGTTACTAGTGGATTTGAGTTCTGTTGTGGTTATAGAATTGTTGAATCGTGATACAGGTTGGAAGAGGCCTTCTAGTCCAACATCCTGCTTAAAATATTGAAGTGTAGTGAGATCAGGTTGCTCAGGGCCATGTCCAGTTGAGTCTTGAACACCTGCATGGGTGGAGGTTCCACAGTCTTTCTCAGCAAACTATTCCATTATTTAATCGTCTTCACAGTGAACCTTTTTCCTAATATCTAATTGGAACTTAACATGTTCCAACTTTTGTCTGTTGCCTCTCTTCCCATCACCACACTTCTCCTTCTCTTCCTCAAGCTGAAGAAGCATAGTTATCTCAGTCTGTCCTTATATGTCATGTTACCCCACCACTTGACCCATCTAGGTGGCCATGCACTGGACTTGCTCCAGTTGGTCATTATTCTTTGTGTACTGGACACAAGCTCCACATGCACTCTTACAAGTACTGGAAGGAGGCAAAGGATCACTTCCCTGGGACTGCTAGATAGCTCTCTGCCAATCTGCTGGGATGCAGTTGGTCATCTTTGCTGCAAGGGTACCCTGCTCACTGTTGTTCAACTTGCTGTCCAGTGGGACCCCCAGGTCCTTTTCTGTGGAGCTGCTTCCTAGACAGTAGCCCCCAGGCTGTATTGCTACACTGGATTACTCCATCTTGGATACCTGACTTGCTCCTGTTGAAGGGGTTCCAGTCAGCCCATTCCTTCAACCTGTCCAGATCCCTTTGAATACCAGTTCTGCTTTCCAGCACATTGACTGTTTCCCCCAGTTTGGTGTCACCCGCAAGCTTGGTGAAAGCATATTCCTTCCCATCAGCCAGGTCACTAACGAGGACATCAATCAGCACTGGACCTTGCACTGACCTTGGAAAGGCCCACTCGTTACAGGCAGGCAGCTGGGCTTTCCACCACTGATCATTGCTCTTTGAGCCCAGCAGCCCAGCCAGTTTTCACCCAATACTTCATCCACTTTTCCAGCCCATGGCTTACCAATTTGGTGAGAGAGAAGGTTATGGGAGACTGTATCAAAGGCCTTGTTAAAATCGAGGTATACAAGATCCACTGCCCTCTCTGCAGTGCCAGTCACCTCTTGCTAGAAAGCAAAGAAGTAGGTCAGGCCTGATTTGCCCTTGCTAAACCCTGCTTTCCATCACCTTGTCTTTCATGTGTTTAGAAATGGCTTTTAACAGGTTTTGCTTCATAACCTTTGCAGAGACTGATGTGAAGCTGACTGTCCTGTAGCTATCGGAATCCTTCTTGACCTTTTCACTCTTCTTGATGATGGGTGTTCTGTCTGCCTCTTTCCAGTCATCAGGAGCCTTCTCTGATTGCCATGACTTTTCAAAGACGATAGGGAATAGCCTTGCGATGACAGCAGTGAGCTCCCTCAAAATTCTTGGATCCATTCCAAGGACTTGTGTGTGTCCAGTGGATTAAATGATCCCTAACCTTCTCTTACTCTACTCTGGGTACTGCTTTGCTCCCACAGACTGCTGGAGAGCTCAGGGACATCTTACAAGGGCCTGTAGTGACAGGACAAGGGGTAATGGGTTTAAACTGAAAGTGGGGGGATTTAAATTGGATGTTAGGAAGAAATTCTTCCCGGAGAGGGCGGTGAGGCACTGGAACAGGTTGCCCAGAGAAGCTGTGGGTGTCCCATCCCTGGAAGTGTTCAAGGCCAGGCTGGATGAGGCTCTGAGCAACCTGGTCTAGTGGAGGGTGTCCCTGCCCATGGCAGGGGGGTTGGAACTGGATGGTCTTTAAGGTCCCTTCCAACCCAAACCATTCTGTGATTCTGTGACAAGCCTTATCAGTGAAAACTGAAGCAAAAAAGGCACTAAAGAATGGGTCTGTTGAATTTACCACTCTAAGAAAGAGAAGTGCATGTAATTTCTTAATATTTTAAATGCACACTACTGAATTGTCAGCTGCTGTAGATTTGCTGCCGAACACCTAAGGAAAGCTTTAATTTTTCTGGTTAACTACCAGATTGCAAGACTGGATAAAGATAAAGAAGAACTCCATAATCAGCTGTTTAGCGTTGATCCCACGAGGGACAGTAAACGCGTGGAGGCACTCTCTAGGGAAAAGGCGCAACTGTACCAGAAACTAAAAGGCTTAGAAGCGGAAGTAGCAGAACTAAGAGCCGAAAGAGACAACTGTGGTGTGCAAGCAGAAAACATCCAAAGAGTACAAGTGCGACAGTTAGCTGAGATGCAGGCTATGACAAGGTCTCTAGAGGTAAGCTTTTTTAAAAATTATTATTTTGCCTCCTTGTAGAGCGTAGTGAGAATAATGCTCGGCCTGATAGAACTGTCACTGAAGTCACGGATAATTTTACCTTTGACTCCACAATTTGAATTTGTACATTTCGGATATAAAACCAGATTGTAAGTACATTGGGAGTCCTGTATTGCCAATTGAACGTTGGAAAAGTGGAGAGCTCAGTTGAGAGGTTGTGTTGAATGATCTCCTTTCTAAACATCCACGTTTGCAGTCAGTGAGATGTTCATGTCAGCACTTGTCACTTGGCTGGACTTAGAAACTGATGACAATGTGTTAATAATCTGTGACAGTAGATTTTTTATTCTTTTCTAAATGTCATGTGATGCTCCTCTAGTTCCTTAATTCTTTCCTTGTGTCATCTTTCTTGCATACCTGTGTCTCTCCTTTCTCCAGCACACTACTGCAACTGTTTAGTTCTTGGCTGTTGCTCTCCCTTAAAGAACCTTTGGCATTTTTGGCCTGTTGTATGTTTCCCAGGGTTCCACTCTATTCCTCCTCTGTGGTCTTCAGTCCTGTCGGTTCTTGCTATCTCTCTAGGTAGAGAGTCCTTCCTTGCAGATTTCTCTCACAGTTGCAGCATACAGACAAATGGTTCATTTTCCTTTTTACTGTTACCAGCGCCGTATACATTTGTTACAAAATGCTCTGATGGCAACTTAAAAAGTGTTGTAATGTTCTTAATTTAGAAAACGTAAAAAAAACTCCTGCTGGAAATAGGTCAGTTCAGAAAAGGAAGGTGAAATAGTAGGTTAAATTAACTTTTTGGTACTCAGTAAAGCTCAGTGTCTTGCCTCTGTAATACTCACAGTAATGGCATTTTATTTCCATTCCATGATGTTAATTCCTCTGTTAGTATAACTGTACAGGCCAAGGTATGACATCTTTCTGAGCACCTCTCACAGTCACACTGGTGTTTACAGCCCAGGAATTTACTGGTAGGAATAACTGCTGCCTCCTAACCAAGTCAGATCACCTCTGTCTCTTGTGAAGTCAGATTGCAAATGTGTGTGATTCTGTGCAGGCAGTGTATGTAACAACAGTTGTGACTTTGTAGTAAAATTCAAGGCCTTTGTTGTATTGGAACATATTGTGGAGCAAAGATAAATAATTCGATGTTATATTAATATATAATATAAAAGGTCAGTAATATCGTGGCCAGCAGGTCGAGGGAGGTGATTCGCCCCCTCCACTCTGCTCTCGTGAGACCCCATCTGGAGTGCTGCGTCCAGCTGTGGAGCCCTCAGCATAAGAAGGGTATCGACTGGTTGAAGCGAGTCCAGAGGAGGCCAAGAAGATGCTCCGAGGGCTGGAGCACCTCTGCCATGGGGACAGGCTGAGAGTTGGGCTTGTTCAGCCTGGAGAAGGGAAGGCGCTGGGGAGACCTTATAGCACCTTCCAGTGCCTGAAGGAGCCTACAAGGAAGCTGGGGGGGGACTTTTACAACGGCCTGTACTGACAGGACAAGGGGTAACAGGTTTAAATTGCAAGTGGGGAGATTTAGATTGGACGTCAGGAAGAAGTTCTCCACGGAGAGGGTGGTGAGGCACTGGCACAGGTTGCCCAGAGAAGCTGTGGATGCCCCATCCCTGGGAGTGTTCAAGGCCAGGCTGGATGAGGCTTTGAGCAACCTGGTCTAGTGGAGGGTGTCCCTGCCTATGGCAGGGGGTTGGAACTAGATGGACTTTAAGGTCCCTTCCAACCCAAACCATTCTGTGATTCTATGATCTGAAAGCCCAGCTCAATTGAAACTTTCAAGTGAACAGCAAGAGGCAGCACTGCTCCAAAAATCTTACAAATACCTTCTTTATTCAAGGCAGAGAAGAAGTCTGCTGAACTACAGATTGATCGAATTGAGAAGGAACTGCGGATGAGTCATGAGCAAAACATTCTCTTAACTAGCAAACTTCACAAATCTGAACGAGAAGTCAATTCCTTAGCTGCTAAAGTAAGTGCTTTTGTGGTGTCTGAAACACATTTTTCATATCCTGGTATAAATTTTTCTGTTTATATTTCCCATTTAGAATAAAGTAACAATGTCTTCTGCTGTGACTTAATATAGGTTAGGAATTTTTTTCCCAATTTCAGTTGGAAGATACAGAATATGTGACTTTTCAGGAAAACTAATCTCTAAAGATTGAGGTTCTGTTTGTTTTATTTAATTGGCTAGATCTTTTTTCTAAATAGAACATGGCTCCAGGAGGTGTCTTTATGTTCATGTTCTCATTATCCATGAAAACAGCTAGCCTTACTCCATGGAAACAAGCATTACTTTCCATAAAGTGTGTAAAGTTCAATAGAGCTTTAAATTGATATTTTTATCCCTGTTTTTTAAAATGGAGCTATGGCTTCTGTAGTTGGTAAAACACATCCCCTGAATGGGCTGTTAGCTACAGGAAGCAAGCTGCAGTGGAATCACCTGCGGAGACGCAGGTTATATTAGAAGCAGGATAGTCACATTAGCATAGCGTTCTTCTTGGGCTAATGCTCACAGAGCTCGGACAGAAACGCTTCTGTGCAGCACTGCGTCGGGCCCTTTTAAGTAGATCATTGTCTTGCGAGGTGTTTGAGCATCTCAGTTGTTGGGTTGGCACCAGATCTTAGAGGTTTTGTTCTAGGTTTGGATGTCTTTTTAAATTTTTTTCTTTTTGAGATCTTAGAGAAATTTCTAGAAAAATACTTAAGAAAAAAAAAAAGATCACAAGGCTTCTAGTTTAGGGAAAACTTGAAAGTGCTGAAGAAACATGACATTACTGTTTAGTATTTCAGCATAATTAGATGAGTATAGATGCCAGATTCAGAGTTTTATCTGGTTGCACTGACTCCTCAGCTACACAGCTTAAAAAACCAGATCCTTTATGCAATTTCATGTCTGGTTATTTGAATAAACAAGAATAATCGAAACACTAGTGTCGTGGTTTAACTCCAGCCAGCAAAATACCACGAAGCCTCTCTCATACCTCTTCCTCTCCCCCTCCAGCAGAGGGGGAGAATTGGAGGAAAAAGACAAGGAAGCTTGTAAAATTGAGATAAGAACTATTTGCTAATTGAATATAAATGAACTATATGTATATATATAAAAAAATGAATATATACAAATACTACTACTACTAAGTAATTAAACTAATAGCAAATAAAACATACGATGCAGTTGCTCAGCACCCACTGACTGATGCACAGCCAGATCCTGATAGTGAGAGTCAGAGCCAGAGAGCCAGAGCCCAAGAGCGATTGCAGCAGGGTCTGAGTGAACCCTATCAGAGACAGCACGACCAGGAAAGCCCACCAACTCACTAACGAATGAGCAAGCACAGGAGTTAGCAGAGCAGCAAAAAGAGAGTTAGAGAGTGTGCTGTCCCCCGGGCCCACTCCCTGCTTACGGAGCATGACGTGCTATGGAATGAAATAGCCCTTTGGTCAGTTTGGGGCAGCTGTCTGAACTGTGTGTCCCCCCACACTGCCTGTAGCGAGAGAGAGTTGGGAACGCAGCTGCAGTATCGGAAGCTGGGAAAGCCCTTGCAGTGGTGCCAGCACTCCCCAGCACCAGCTGAAAAGACACCTTATCAGTGCTTTTCTCAGGGTAAACCCAGAAACCCAGCTTCATACCAGCCACTGTGAAGAGAGTTAACTCCTTCCTGGCTAAAACCAGCACTAGTCAACTAGTTTACCTTCAAATGTTGCAGAATAGTTACATTGCTTTATGTAAATTTGAGTCAGGATACTAGTCCTAATGAAATAGTTACTTGGGCCAGTTCCTGATAGCAAATGTAATGCCCTGTGTTTTTTTACCATTCTGGAAGGGCTGTAATTAGTTCTGAGCTAACTGTAAAGCCAGGAACTTTGGTCTTGTGTATCTAGCTGACTGTAGAATTATTTTACGGTCTTCATTATCTTAAAGTGATCCTGCGTTTCTGAGTATGCTTCCCAAATAACACTGACATGCGCTTTGCGTGGCTATGGCAGTTAGTAATGTCATAATGTGCCTCGAGAGAGAGATAACACAGGATGAAAACTTTAACCTCTCCCATAGTTGTTCTTTAACAATCTCAGATTTCATTCAGAACAGGCTTTACAGTGCGCATTTATGAGTGTGACCTATTTGGTCCCTAATCCAAACAAGTTCTAAGTTACCTTAAGTACAGGATATGCCTATACCATATTTCAAATCTCCCCGTACAATGTGTCATACGTGTCTCGCATGAATAATAAATAGGAGGGGGAAACTTCTGTCCAACGTTCTTGATCGACTGTCTCTCGAATATATAGAAGATTGTTAGAGTCTTTGCTTTTTTTGTATCAGCTGGTGTTCTCTGCTCACCTCCAGAAGCAGGACAAAATTAAAACGTGCAGCGGTGTTTCTTGAAGCGATGAAAGTGGAAACGAATTTCTTTACTAACCTCCACCCCTTTCTGCACCCGCTCGAACTTATTTCCGAGCGCAGGTGCACGCATTTGTCATCCGCATTTTGTGCCTTAAAAAGGCCACCTTAAATCTTTGCAAGTTGCCCTTAAACGTTCTCAACTTAGTATTTAAGCAACCAAATCTGCCGTGTAGTTACTTAATAAGCTACTATGTCATTCTTAACCTTTTGCCACTTGTATGTGCTAGCAGGTTGTAATTACATTTGTCACTGTGAATGGATTTTCATTATGAGTGCTTTCCTCTAGATATTTAATTCTCATTGACCATGTAATTACTGCCTACAAATGCCTAAACTATAGAAAGTTTCCATGCAAGCAGTAATTGTCTTTGATTTGAAGTTCTTAAAGCTCCTGCTTTTATGAGGCCGTTTGATGTCTCGGTTGTAGAGAAGTATGTGATTTAAAATGCACTCTAAAACTATGAAGACTTGGATCTTTGAGGAAGTAGTGTAGCATTTCAGGAGGTCTACTAAAAGTAGTTACCAAACTGAAAGTACTTTGGGGGAGCAATTGCTAATCTGGTTTTGCATATCACTGTTTTGCTTTACTTCGGGAGATAAATTTATTTTAGCTTGACTCTGAGGGATCTTTAGTCAGAAGTGAACTGTGTGTAAACTGACATGCTAACGCTTGAGCTGGTGAGGCGCCAGGGTCTTACGCAGTTTGGATCAGTGTCATAGCAGGGTGTTGCCCATGAGTAGTCTTTCCAGAAGCACCCCAATATTTGTAGGCTAGCTTGGAGAATGTATAGTGTTTACTCAGGCACCAAGTTTTCACAGCCTGTCCTGTGGATCTGTGCATACATCACCAAGGCTTCTTAAAAAGTTGACTTTTCTACACCGTAGCTTGTAATAACTTCACCAGAAGGGTTGTCAGGCACTGGAACGGGCTGCCCAGGGGAGTGGTGGAGTCACCATCCCTGGAGGGATTTAAGACGTGTGGACGTGGTGCTTAGGGCCACGGCTTAGTGGTGGTGTTAGCAGTGTGAGATTAACGGTTGGGCTTGATGGTCTTAAAGGCCTTTTCCAACCTACATGGGTTCTGTGGTTCTGACTGGCTGGTTAAAGATGAAATACGTTTTAATAGTCAGACAGCTGGGCTCCGGGAATAGATGTTGTGTTTGAGCACTGATGTTTTTTTGCGCAGGGAGTATATGAAACTTGCATTTTAAGATGACTGACAACTCATTCAGTAATCTTCAGCGGGTGACTTGAGGAATCCATCAAATCCTGTAATAGCACTGATCATGACTGCGGGAGTCAGATCGTGTCAGTAGCTATATAGTGGCCATCAGACATTACCTACAAGGGTGGATATTCTGTATGTTCTAGATGGTCTTTCAGGAAAGCAGGGGATGAAAAACATATTTCAGGCGTGTTTAACATACGCATAGTCCACAGTTATTTGGTGGATTTTCTTGTTAGCAGAGCATCGCACACAAACTGTACGGTGAAGCTGTGAATATATATATATTTATTTTAGTTGATTTTTTATTTCTCCTAATTTCTAGGTAGAAGAACTTAAACATTCACACAAATTGGAAGTAACAAATGTCAAACTGGAGGCAGCAAGAACAAAGAGTGAGGTAGAAAGAGAAAGAAACAAGATTCAGAGTGAAATGGATGGTAAAATGTGCCATTAATTTCTATTATTTCTTTTGTAACTTCTAGTTATAATGACTACAATTATTTTTCCTCCAAACATTCCCCAGCACCCTTCACCTTCTAATTCTGGTCTAGGTCACAGAGCTGAAAATTCAGTTTTGTGTCTAAAATAACTGTGTTGTTTCACATGGTCTACTAGGTCAAGAGGAACAGCTACAGAACAATGTTGCATTTATGTAAATTCGTGAATTTGTGACACAGTTTGAGCATAATCCGGTTTAAATCTTGTAATTCGTGGGGTTGGTTTTTTTCTCTTATCACCAGATTCTAGAGTCTTTCGCACTCTGCTTGAAACCTGGTACCATGGGGATTCAGTGGTGGTTTTGTTTTCTGACCCTGCGTCCAAGGGATTGTTAGCACCTGGGTAACGCTGCCGTGTGAAACGAAATACAATTTATAGCTCGTTCTTTGAGGAAAAGAGGTGATAGTCTAAGGTAGCTAATACAGCTGATCCTGTAGGCAACCTGAGGTAGCCTTCTTGAGTAAAGAGGCCAGAGCTCCTAGTACTTGTTACGTGCTGATGGTTTAAGTCACTACACAGGACTGTCCTCACCGATCTGGTGTCACCCCGAAACAGTACCTTCACCTTCCCAGAACGGTTGTTCCTGTTCACTTCTGACAGCAACTAAACCGAGGCGATTTCTGTATCAGCAATACACTTATTGAGAACTAAAAATGCGGGACCCTGTGAAACAGGAAGCTGTACAGATGAGACTGAAGCTAACCCGAGCTTGCTGTGGAATCCAGTTTGCATCACTGAATCAGCTGGGTAACCGGGAGTGCTTGCTGTAGCATGGTACCTTGTGCGCCAGTCAGCGTAGGCGTCTCGGTCACGAGCTTTTCCTTTGCATCTTCTGTTCCTGCACATAGAGTCCTAGTTTCAGAGCTGCCTTGTTTGGCAGCGTGAGTGGCTTGAGCTGGGAGATGTGTTGTAGCCGGGTTCCTATGGTTTCACTGGTGACCCGTTACTGTTTACCAGAAACTTTGCCACAGAAAGAAAACAAATTTTCTTGCTTGATCTTTTCATAGCTATTGTGGAACACTTTTTTCTTTTTAATCCAGACAAAACTGCTTAGAAAAATTGCTCTAGAGTTTAAATCTGTAACAATAGCAACTCTTTAATTATTTTTGTATATTAAAACAATAAATCTTCGTAACAGACATTCCAGTGTAATGGTGCCTCTTCAAAAGCCTTTGAAGTGTTCCTGTTAGACTGAGAAAGGCCATGTCTCTTCTGTTCTTCTTGTGGGTTTTTTTTTCCCCGTTCAATCATTCTATCATGTAAATTGTGATTTTTAGCTCCCTTTTATTAAATTATAATGTTATTTTAATACTGGGTTTCATCAAGTTGATACCAATAATGACATCTTAACTTTTTTTTTTCATGTGTGATGCAGGATTGCTGTCAGACAAGGAAATTCTTCAGGCAGCTGTTGAGCGTCACAAGGTGCTTTTAGTAGAAAAGGATCGGGAGCTGATTCGTAAAGTGCAAGCTGCCAAAGAGGAAGTTTTTGAAAAAACTGCAGCCTTACAGGACGAAAAGTATGTTTGTTGATTTACTGCTCAACTTCTGAAAGAGAAGTGTTTTAAGTAATTTTGTCGTGATTCTTGTGTCCCTGCCAAATATGTCTCAGGTTGGAACTCGAGAACAGATTAGCTGATCTGGAGAAGATGAAACTGGAACAAGATACGTGGAGACAATCGGAAAAGGATCAGTATGAAGAGAAACTGCGTGTTGTTCAGATGGCAGAAGAATCTAGCAAAAAGGAACTTCAGCGTTTGCGGTAGCGTGGCTTTTCCAACCTCGGCGCGTGTTTATCTTCACGCACCCCCTCCCCCCGCAATTTCTTTACAGTAGTCAGCTTAAAAGTTTACTATTCAGAGACACACAAGTGTTCATTATGGTAAATTAAATAAAACTCTCTCTTGCATTGTGTAAAAAGAGGGCAGAATTTAAAAAAATGCTGTTAAAAAAAAATTCATTGAAACCTTTAAAAATTATATGATGTTAATGAACATTTTTGAGACATAATGTCGCAGTTCTCACGTTTGTTAAAACTGAGCCCGTGTTGGCTGCTGGCATCGCCCCAGCATTAGAGTAAACCATTTCTCTTTCCCCGGCGGCGCCATGTCAGCAGCTGGCAGAGTGGCACGCTCGCACCGTGTGTCTTGGAGTTGGTGGTTACAGTTCTCAGCAAGTTTGCTTTACTCTAGGGTTTGTATGAGGGCCAGTATGTTAGAATTAGCGAAGGTCATACTCCAAAAGCAAACAATTTAATGTATTTTTTAATCCTATATGAATTCTAATAATCAATAAAAGTATTTTAAATCATTGTTCAGTTAAATATTTATCAGCCTTTCAAATTACGCGATATATCCTACTGTCAGACTGATTTGTCCTAACTTCTAGCATTTGTATTTTAATTAGATAAAAATAAGGATGTCTTCTACAATTTTAGATTAAAAATTCAACAGCAAGCCCTTCAGACAGAGGAGTTGGAAGAAAAGAAACGTGAAAGTGCCGATCTGAAACAGGTAAGGTGTTATTACATGGTAATGTTCTGTGCGGGAATGCAATCTTCCCTGCGGCTGCCACGTCCAGACTTCAACGATTAGATTGGATTTTTAAGGCGTTCTTCTCCCCGAGGGACAAAACGCATACAACAGATATGTGAGGGACCAGGCACGCTTTCCTGGACCTTTACAGATGGGTTGCAGCTTTTTGCTTCGTGTGTTTTGTGGGCACCAAGGATTTGGAAGCTGAGTGTTTATAGGCTGGTATATTGGATACGGTTCTGCACTATTTAACTGGAGATTCGGTTTCCATGGAGACTTCTAAATTGTTTCTAGGTAATGCTTTGCATTTACACTGCATCCCTCATCTGAGGTTCTTCAAGCGTTTAACAGATGTTTCATAAATGAACAAAGTAGCGTAAAGGGGTATATTTCTGTTGTAGAGTGAATCGCTGGCAGTGTTGAAAATACAAACCTAATTCCTTTAACTCCCGCTCGCTTGCGTGGTAGGTAATGCACACAGCTGGGCACCAAAGTAGCCTACAAGCCGCGTGCACTGAAGTTCAAGGCAATTCGGTTTTCCCCCAGAAGTCAGAAACTGGAGTATCCGAGCGTGCACGTGGGGAGAGGAAAAGGGAAGGGAAATCATCCCTTCTGCCTGCTGGCTGCGGAGGTTGGGCTTCTCACACTCCAGACTGACTCGTTTGCGAGAGCTGGTTGGTACAGCCGCTGCGGGCTGTAACGACACGCTGCGCGTCAGAGAGAGAGGAGCCTGGGTAGCTCCGCAGCTCAGCTACTACGTGTCGCGTGGTGCTCTAGTCCTGCGCGCCTCCGGGGCTTCGTGCTGCGTTGTTAAGGTCTGGGGCACGCACCAGCGACTGGAGACTCCCGTCTCCCTTTCTCGGTTTAGCTACAGTGGAAAACCTTCCTTGGCTAGCAGTGATTTCCTGTAAAGCTTCTGGAGAAGCCGTTGAGTAAGGAGCAAGGGGACAGATAAGAAAGGTTTGAGAAGCTCACGCAGCCCGCTGGTGTCTGCATTGGCTCTGCCTCAGTATCTCAAACTGAATTTCGTTATGTGCGTGCCTTCTCAAACGGAACCGTTTCATTTCTTCGTAGCAAGTGCATGACATGCAACTCCAGCTTGCCTCACTTTCTCAGTCGGAAAATGATTTACTGGAGTCTAATCAGAAGCTGAAGGAGATAACAGAAAGATTGAAACAAGAATGTCAGCATGCAAGGACCCAGGCAGAAAAAGCTCAGCTGGAAGCAGAGAAGTAATTTTTTTCTTCTTTTTGGCTTTACTTTTCATATTGTCTGTTTTCCTTTCACGTGGATTACTCACTATGGATTCTAGATTCTGAATAAAGTCTGAAATGAAAGGTGAACAGAAAATACTGGACAGTTGTAAAAGACGCCGATACCTTCCGTCATGCAGTAAGTGTAGAAGCTTTGCTTGTGGTAACTTCAAAACCAGGAATTTGCTTCCATTCGTGCCTGTTACATTAATTCTCGATGAGCCAAGTACACTATTATTATAAAATTAGATCCTGGTTATGTTGAAGTGAATGTCCAACTTGTATGAGGCTAAGTGGATCCAGAGTTCCACACAGAGTTCTTTTGAGAGTGTTTCAGCATTAAGGGTGAAAAAAGTGGTTTAAGCATTGTATTACGCTATGATAAAGTTTCAGAAACTCAGTCTGTGTATGTGTATATACTTTTTTTTCCCCTTTCCACTAGATCCTTTTAGCAGATGCAGGGCAAATGAAAGCTTATTGGGTATCTTCAGTTGCTGTCATCAAAACTAAAAATAATCACTTTCCTTCTCTGCACGAGCTTCACCACATACAATCAAAATATGCTAGTGGAGGGTGTCCCTGCCCACGGCAGGGGGCTTGGAACTAGGTGGTCTTTAAGGTCCCTTCCAACCCAAACCATTCTGTGATTCTGTAATAAATGGTGAAGGACACCAGCTCTTGCTCAGGGCCCATACAGGAATAAACACTTAGCTGGAATTTAAAGGTTAATTTGTCAGTTAGTCTGAAATGACTATTTAATATTTCCTAGACTAATAACCAAAGCCAGGTCTAATTTGTACTGGATTATTGTGTGGTGGGATTTTTAAAAAGTCAGCATCCTAGATTAAGTAGAACACTTCCCAGAGGTATAATGTGGTAGTTTTGTGTTTTAACCCTTCTTTTGCTACAAATCGGTACCACAGTTGCTGCCGTGTCATTAGGTTAAGTATTGCTTTTCAGTTTAACCTCTGAAGAAATCACTGCTTCAGGACTGCAGAGTACGTTCAGCTGTCAGCAGCTCGTTGCATACTCTGGATGTTTACTCTAGGAAGGTGTATTCCGGTTTCGAGTGAGATTGTCGCTGTTGTTCGAGCGAGACACTGAACGTCAGTTACGTATTTATGGCCCACAGACCAGTCAGGAGTGGGTTTGCCTGGGGAGGCAGTGGAGGGAACCCGGCAGTCCTCAGAGATCCCTGTGTAAGCGTTTAGATAACGGGAGATGCACCAAGGCTGATCCTGCAGCAATTAAGCAGCTTCGCGGCCTACGGGCGCTGTCCTCCTGTTACCCTGCGCGCCCTGGGACGTGCTGCCATTCCTCTTCGGACTCTCAGTGGTCGGGCTTCCTTCCTCAGTTCCGAGCTTGAGCTCCAAGAGTTAAGTTGCACCAAAGCAACTGGGCTTAAAGAGGAAATGCAATAAGGGCTGAAAGCTAGGAAAGCCTAAGATTAGGAGTTTCAGATGAGTAGAGCAATGCCAGGTGAGCCAGAAGCAGGCAAAGCGGCTGCCTGCCTGGATGTGTCGATCTCAGGCTTGGACGTGGGAATGTGAAAGGAGAAAAAGGGCTGAAGGCAAACTACGAGGCCGATAGGGATCGGGGATGAGCTTCAACAGGCACTTGTTAAGCTGTTCAGGAACAGCGTTAGGGGCCTTTTTAACCGCTGTCTCAGCTGAAATTCTTTTACTGTTAAGCAGTGCTTCTCGAGAAAGCCTTTTGGTTCCTGGGTAGCAGTAGTAGTTATTTACAGACCGCAGCAAGGTACGAACCACGCTGGGGCTGCTGAAGGGGCTGTGATGGTGCCGAGTTAGCCCGGATCCTGGTTCTGATTTGAGAGGGGATGATTCCTAGCAATCGTACTGTGGGGAAGGGAAAGGGTGTTTGGAGAGAAATCTGTGGAGATTCACTGAGTCCCTGTAGGGAAACTGCATCACCCCAGGACTGCAGAGCTACGGATGCACCTATACCAAGCCTCGGACTGTATTTCTTAACAGCTGCTGCACAGACCCTCACGTTTGATTTTTCGTAGTAACGTAGTTCGGTGTGCCGTCAGCTCCTGCCGACTGACTCACAGTGTAGAGAGCCGAAACAGTCAAGGCAGCAGAGAAACCGGCTCCTTTCCACCCTCTGCTAGAGAACACGGCCTTAAATTCAGTGTGTTTGGCCATGCAGAGGCCTAAACAGGTAACATATGTTGGCGGTGCTGTGTGTTCAGCTGGAGTGTTGACTGGGAACCATATCGCTGGGAGCTTCCTGTTGTGTTGGCGTTTGTTCTGGCCGGGAGCACGTAGCCTGTACTCCTCAGTTACAAAGGCGTAGTGGACCTCACAGGGCAGCAACCTGTTCTCTTCCGCCTCACCTCCCCTACAGAGAAGGGAACTGCCGGCTCTTCCGACAGCTGATGTTTAGCGTTAGGTGTCTGCTGCGGCGTTCAGTGGGATTGTTTGAGCAGAGTGTAGAAGTTTGCTGCCAAGCCAGCAAGCAGCCGAGTTAACTAGCTCCCTGGGACCAGTTTTCAAAATGTGCCCGGCAGCTGAACGAAACGGAGGATGATGTCAATGCACAGGTTCGACTGCGGTCAGTCACAACCAGGTGGTTGGCACAGTCAGATGTAAATCGGGTACTGCAGGTGTGTCAAGGTAGGAGCTGTGAAAAGGTGTGTCTTCTTTAAGAGCCTTAGGGCATTAACCCAGCGCACTGCCCTGTCAGTATAACCTCTGCGGCTTTTAACCCGATTTTTTCAAAGGACTTTAGAATACAGACGCATCGAGTGGCTGGAGGAGAAGCACGTGCTTACTCAGCGCATCACCGAGAAAGAAGAGAAATACAACCAAGTGAAGAACAAGCTGTGTCGAGCTGCAGTGGCTCAGAAAAAGGCATGTTGATTCTTCCTTTGCGAATGATCCAGCCGATGAAAAGTTCAGCTTCGCTTTGGCCAGCTAGAATTGTTTTAATATTAAGAGTTTATTTGCAGTCTGCTGTATACAGCAACAAAATGCATCAGGCTCTTCGAGATTAGCATAGAAATAGGTGGGAGTGATAGGCAAAAGAGTATTACAGCCAGCAGCCTTGGTATAAAGCCATCAAAGACACTGTGAGGCTTTTTTGCGTGTGTGTATGTGGCTACTTAAGAGGCGGACACCGTGATTAGTAAGGGTGGTGTTCGGGATGCTGGACAAATGGTGTTCTTTCTGGTGTGTCACTTTTCTGCTTCTTTACACACGGTCATTTGAAGAATGAGGTTTGTAACTCCCGAACGCAGTTGGTGTTGGTTAGTACAGGGAGTGACTGACGGCTGGGCATCTTTCAGTCGCAGCTATGGGTATTTCCCGTACCTTCTGTTTCCCACTGCGGGGATTCAGAACCTTCAAGCAGCACAGCTCCTCTCCTTAAGGAAGGAAGAACCTAGAAGCTGTCACAGCTTGAACCCACGTACAGCGTAGATTAGTTGTTGCAGGATCTGTTCCACCAAAGCACTACTTACCTGTCGCAATGTCTGTCTGACAGAGAAAGACTCTCACTGACAATAAGCACAGGAGGATGCAAGAGAAACTAGAACTTCTGGAAGCCAAGATAGAAGAACTAGAAAAAGAAAATCAGGTGTTAAACAGGTAACAAACTTTGCTTTTTCTTAGCTCGAAAAGCGTTACGTGCCCAAGATCTGACTAACAAATGCACAATACTTTGGAGACCCACGACACTCAGTAACGGGGGTCCAGTCTAACCGCGTGTTCAGCATTAGGACTCTTCCAACGGGGTCTGTTTTGGATGGGCAGCTGAGAGCTTCTAAGGCAACTGCAGGGCTGTCTCTTCAGGAAGAAACAGAGGAAAAACATTGGATAGATGCAGTTGCAGGAAGCCCTGCTGAAGGAGGAAGCGAAGCAGCCTTTAGAATTGCAAGAGAAATGGACTTGGCATCCCCTCTGAAAGACAAACTCCTGGTTTTTTTGTCTCCTTGCTGAGCGCCTGTGGAGGGCTTGATTCAGATAATTAATGTAATGTGGCTCCCGTGGCTCCCTGCTGTGAATGCTGTTAAAAGCTAAATCTAGTCCGTGTAACTTGTGACCTGTAACAGAGCAGATCACTCACTGTGGAGAGGGACTTGTACGTAGACGTTTAGGCAGAAGGATACGCAGGTCTTCCACCTTCCGGTGCTTCTGGCATGTAGTTTTCCTTCGGGGGGGAGGGGGGGTAGTAAACATGCACCCCTGGGGAGGTATGCTTCTGTGCTGGGGTCAGAAGGGATTTCTTATTGCTCAAAATCTTTATTTCTCAGGCAGAATGTTTCCTATGAAGAATACACACGCCTCCAGAAGAGACTAAAGGACTTGCAACGTAGGCACAACGAGTTCCGGAGTTTAATTCTGAATCCCAACATGCCGTCACTCAATCCGCTCAGCGTAGCGCCATCGTCTGCCCTGCCTCCTGGGCCCGAAGTGTCCTTCTCCCTTCTTCAGGTGGTGACGTAGTACGAGTCGTGAAAATAGCGCAGCAGCAGAGGGTACTGGAACGGCCCTTCGTTGCAGAGCTTAGTCTTACGGAAGGAGTACTTGGTCCTTGAGCAGAGGAAGGAAACCTTGAGGAACGCTTCTGGCGATGTTCCCTTCCTTGCAGCGGGAGGGAGCTCTGGAAGGACAAAGGATACGGGACAGAATGTAGCAAGCGTGCAGTTTTAACCCAGCTCTCTGTACTTTGTCCTTCTCCCAAGAGGGCTTTAAATGACTCCCTGTAGGCAAGAAATCCTGTAGGGGCATTCTCGCACCATGGTTTCATTATTGTGAAATCAGGAGGGCTGCTCTGGGTTTCTTATGTGGTTAAAGAGAGTTTTACTCACCCCGGGGAGCTGCTGAGGGTGAAAATCTCTCTGGCTGAGGCTGACCGGGCTGACTTTGCACGTTCTTGGCAACAGACCTCAGGTCCGCGTGCCTCTTCGTCTGCGAGGAGGAACGCCTGCACGCGTACTGCTGACGCTGTTCGGCATCAGCGTCACAGCAACGCCCACAGGACGCTGAGGAGTAAACATTAATGGATAAGGATATCGTGGACTTCACCACTTTTATTCTAAAATCATTAAGTGAAGAAAACATTGGTCCCTTGTAGGGGTGCAAGATGTAATCGAGCCCCTTTTCCTTTTTTCTTTTTAATTTCAAGGAGGAGCAGCACCAGAGAGAGCTTTCCCTGCTTCGCAAGCGGTTGGAAGAGCTGGAAACCACGCAGAGAAAACAGCTGCAGGATCTCGGACCGGCTCGAGAGCGTGTACCGGGGAGCGCACACAGGGACTTGGCTGCGAACGGGATCGCCGGGGAGGGCGACCCGCAAGGCGAGGACTCCAAGTAAAAGCCGCACACCCTACGTGCTTCCGGTGGCTCGTCCTTCTCACGTGCGCCGAGGGTTTTGCCAAAAACGTGCCTGTGTGTGTGCCTGGGTAGCGGAAAGCATACCCTGCGTGGTTTGTTTTTTGATAGACGGTCACAAATTATTGATTGTAACGGTTCAAAATGAAAGCCTTGAAAGATTAACCCCGGTTTGAAATGTTCTTATAGAAAGGACTATTTGAAAGTCAGAACATGAAATAATCTCATCGCAGCAAACTTAAACAGCACGTAGCAAGGTTCGGGTCCTGCTGACGTTTAGAATGAAAAGCAATTTTTGGCATAAATCCTTTCAAACTTCCTTGAGACTATCCCCTTACTCCTTCGGCGCCGGAGTCGCTGTATCAGCGCGGGGTTTTGCCGGGTGGCTGTTTGGATCGGCGACCGGGCTGTAAGCCACGCTCGGCGTGTTAGCCTGGGGTGCCCTTGCCGGTCGAGACCGGGCTCGCTGCCCTTGACCTCTGGTATTTTTGTAACAGGAAGAAGCGATAACGGGGGGTTTAATACAAGGTGGTAGAGGTGAAGTGTAACGAGTTGCCTTCGCAGTTTGGAAATGGAAGTTTGTATTTGTTGCTGCTGGAGTTTCTTTACTTGCAGTCAACCTTGAATAAATCATTTTGTTGTAGTTAGTTATCGGAAACATTTTTTTCCCTTCATTACCAGTTTAGGAACTTGTAAAGGATCCATTAATTTTTCTGACTCGACAGTGAAAACTCTCCTGGGTGCGTCGGCATCTGTTTGGTTGTGGATCTGTGTCCAAACCAACCAGCCAGCGCGCTAGGCCCCGCGGTCCCTCACTAGCTGTTCGGCACTGTTGTCAGCCTGGAGGAACGGACAACTGAGCAGCTCCTTGTGCGTGCTGACACCGTCTCCGAGTCTCCTGTTCTCCCCAGAGGCTGCACCTCCGTACCGTGGGTGAGGCTTGTGCTGCGCTCGCTGTGGCGATTTGTGCGACTCCTCTGAGGAAAACAGCGTATCCGTTAGACGTCGGAGGAGCTGTTCCTACTGTGTTCCTACCATCTCCTGGAGGACTGAGCCGGAAAGAGCGACGGTGTCCCAGCCAGCTTCGCCAGGCGCGATGTTGGCCGACGTTCCATAGCCCCCAAGGGTTGCGGAGAGCTGCCAGCAGCCCCCGCTCAGGGTACGTGTCTGCAGCGAGAGGGACTTTACCTGGCGTGGGGCGGGGAGGGTGGTGTGTATGAGCCTGGGAAGCCCTGGAGCGCAGAGATCGGGCAATGGCAGGCGGAAGGGTGATGGTGACAGGTGAAGGGGCTGGTTCCTGGGCTCCCTGTCCCGCTCTGTTGTGGGCTCTTTGCGGGACAGTTCCTTTCTGGGCCCGCAGCACCCACCCAAAGGAGGGTTATCCGGTTATCCTCGGCGTTAACATCCTCAGCTCTGCAGGGTGGCACCAGCCCCAGAGCCCTAAGGCCGTGACATCGTAGCGGGGCTCCTGAGGGCCGGGCGGAGATGTAGCGGGCTCTGCACCCTCCAGCCTCGGGCGGGCAGGTGGCCAGGAACCCCCCGCCCCAGGGATCCCCCTGCACCCCTGCTTGCCCCGGGCCCTGTGGGTTTTCAGGGCAGCACCTCTCTGCCCCCAGCACCACCCGCCCTTCCCAGCTCCGGCGGGTCTGGAGCGGCTGGGGACGCGCGTGGCTCAGCCTGGCGCCCCGCGGGGCTGGGGGCCAGCCAGCCCCCTGTATCCCAGCGAGCTGTACTCGCCGCTTTTAACCACCCTAAAGCACGCGCGTTCGTCAACACAACCTCCAAATGCATTTTATTCTAGATAAACCCATACAAACACCAACGTGGATTTGCCATTTGCACTTGGTCGGACCCACTCGTTTCAAACAACAGGTTAACTCTGTACAACGGGAATTACTTTACACATTAGTAAGGTTTGACTTCCAACTAGGTGACTGCAAAATAATGCTCCGTAAGCTAGTGTTAGGGAATTGCCGTTTGCCAGAGCCGTTTGCCTGTAAACATGTGAGGATAAGTGCAAGAGAAGTTCGCTCTCCTCGCCGAGAGCGCTACTGGAATTGTTGGCTTGCTTTAGTCAGAGGTGGTGCCTTTTTGTCCGTGTGAGAGAGGAACGGCGAATCGCGGGTGGGGAAGGTGTGCCGACACGTTTTTCGTGTGCTGACCCGAACCTACCAAAAGAGCCACAATCACGTAATTATACTTCACACCACTTCGTGAGACCCACTCGATGGGCGACACAGTCCCAGCACGACGTTACACGGTTCACTAACAGTGACGCTGCTCGGGAGGCTTCAACACAAGGCAACGATCCTATTCCAGGCCCTGGGCTAAAGCCGCAGGGCCTGCTTCAACACACACTTAATCTCTAGGAATCATTAAAGCTATTGTAGCAAACAAGCAGTAGTACAAACACAGAAGAGGACTGATTTGCGTCTCCTCATCATATAAACACATACAGTGAAGTTCACAGGATCAGACCCACGCCAACAGGTTCTATTTTACAGCTTTTCAAGCGGAAATGGTGGGGTTTGTGGTTTTTCTGCCTGTACAGAAGGTTACTGTGGAACAGAGCCGTCGCAGCTCATCCCAACGCGCTGCCACCCAACGCCCGAAGTGGAACGGGACCGCCGGGACCGCCGTCTAACCGGAAAGAGTAAACTGCTCTTCGTGCCCCTCCTTTAAGGTTAATTACTGTGCTTTTCCGTAGGTATTTGATGCTGCTTTAAAAGGTCACGCTAAGGACGGTAAAAATCAAGCCCTTAAGTGCAGGGAGGCCGGGCCGCAGCGCTACTCAAGCCCCGGGCCACCCCTTTAGGACAGAGGGCGAGATGGGTTGGGGGTTTCTTTCCAACTGAAATGAAACTTACCGCAACGCGTTGTGCCAGGCAGAGAACTGCTGAGTACTGCGGCGCCGTAGTGCAGCTTCCTGAACAAAGCCATACATTCCGTCAAGTAGAAAGTGTAAACTTAAGAGCAAGTGTAACACTTGAATTAAAAAAACGAACGAAACCCAGAACAAAGCCATCACAGTATGGGTTGGCGGCTGCGCCCTCCGCTGTGCAAGAGGTGCAGCTTGTGCAATCACACGCTAGGGAGGGGACAGGCCAGCAGGCAACGCCTTCGTGTGTTTGCTTCTTCCCTCCTTACCAGGCGGCCCTGCTCCTCCGAAGCTGCTTGGTGTTCACCAGCACCGGCCGGCTGCGCGCCGTGGGACCGTGCCCCGTACCAGCTTCCAGGAGCCCTTGCGGCCAACCCGGCCACCTCCAGAACCGCCGTGCCGCAGCCTCCGAGCTCCTCCAGTACGTGTTCTGCGTGCGCCGCTGCCTGGGGGGCCCGGCGCAGGCGTCGCTGGCTGGTCACAGCCCCAGCGCTGGGTTTCTGTGCTGCTCGCAGCCCGTGGCACCCTGCCTGCTGCCAAGGCAGGGCACAGCCCTTCCCTCGCCTGCGGGCCCCTGTGCTACGCCACGGCTGGGCCCCTCTGGGCAGGTTGGAAGTGTATCCCAGGCTCATCGATGCCTCACCTCGACTGTCAGGGCAGGCGGCAGCCTCAGCGAGTGCCCCCCGGGACTGACGCCGAGTCCACGGCACCAAAAAGCTTCCGCTCTGCAGTGGAGGGCAGGACTGTGCTGGGGCGGTACCAGAGCCACGGCTGCTCCTCCGTGGCTTCGTGCAGTAGCCGCTGCGCCAGCCTCTTCTCAGCAGCACGGCCGTGCACCAGCTTCCCAGCTGGGCCCTCCTTTGAAAACAGCCGAGCCTCAAAAAACCACCCCAGCAGGGCGGTTACCCCCTCCCAGCCGTGTTTGTATCATCGTCAGCTTCCCATACGCGGTGGGAGCTCGCGCCAGCCCTCCCCTTCTGGCGCTACCAGACTAACCCTCTCGCGACGAAGCCTGTGAGCGGACAACCCGAAACCCTCCGACACGCTGCCTTTGGATCCGCGAGGCCCTTGCGCAGGGATGGCAGGACTGGCCAGGATGGTCAGCGCGGATGCGCGGGCCGATCGCGCGCCCCAGCGTAGGGGCGTGCACCAAGGCGCAGCCACCCTCAGCTGCTTCATCAGGTGACCACGGCGTCGCGCAGCCGCACGGAGGCTGCGGGGGGAGGCCGCTCGCAAGCGGTTCGCAGCTTGTTGAAGGATGGAACGGTAGAAGTGGAAACGCAGCCTGATGCCGGCCTCGCGCCTTTCTCCTAAGGCCGCCCCGCCTGCTCGGTGGCTGGTTCGCGTTGCACGTGGGATTTCTAACCTCGGGGAGAGAAGTCCTGCACGTGGGCTGTGGCCTTCCGACCCCAGACCCGCTTTTGCTGCTAAACAGACTTGTCCTAAGCGTCACTTCGGTGCTGGTTTGTTTTTTCCAAACGGGAACCAGCGTACATTTGTCTGGAAGGAAGGAAACTGCAGCTGACCCGTATTCTGAAGCCGAAGCTCATCCTAGGAGATTGCCAAGGCTGCTGAAAGGATGTGGCGAAACATCAGCTTTCTCTCTTAAGGAAAGAGCTGAGCAACTGCCAGGTTCACAGGGGCGGCTCTGAACCTGCGGCGTGCGCTGCGCAGCTCCCACGAGCTTGTTTTCGGTAAGCCGAAAGCTTCCGTAGGCAGTACTTTGGAACCGAAAGGTACACGTGTTCAAGTATCTCAGAATGCTGGCCCTGCCGACGCCAGACTCGCTTTCGCTTTCACGTGCCCACGTCTGAGGATGTTGCCCTGCCCGTACTTCATTCCCAAACGTAGCTATTACCTGGGATGGTCAGAGTGAAGAAGAGTGTCGGAACGTTTCAAACCCTGTACATATAGTCAGTCAAAACGGTTTTGGGAGCAGTAGCGCTTGCGGAAAATCCCCCCCAGCGACGCTGCGAGTCAGTGCTCTGCTCAGAGCCATTTGCATTTTTTCTTTTCATCAAATAAGTCTTTCACTTGCTGGAGCTGCTTCTGGACTTCTTCAAAGCCCCGTTCTCGCTCGAGTTTGCAGACAATCTGTTAACAATTAGGAAAAAGAGAATCCTTTTTTTTAGTGCTTATTTTACTTGCTGTTTTTTAAAGCCTGCTTCTCTGCATTGCAACAACTGCTGGCACAAACTCCCATCTGAATCCCATCTCTGTGTAAACATTCTTTTCTGACTTTAACACTTTATTTCGGTAGTTTTCCTTTCAAGCCATTATGGTTACAGGATTTGCAACGCTTCCACTGAAGAATGATAGAGCCAAGCAAAAAACCCCAAACAAACCAACCCAGCACGTGTTCATCCCCTGAAGCGAGAGGCAAGGCCGGTGCTTCCGTTTTACCCTGGAGCGGAGTCGCAAAATGCTCTTTTCTTTCTCTCCCTCTGCCCTACACACGGAGGGCAAGAAACGGCCGCTCTTCCTCCAACCGGCCCACTCGGCACCAGCCCGGGCGGCGGGAAGGAGCACGCGCTACTGCTGTCTGAAAACTCTTCCCCGCAACTCAACAAAGCGAGCGAGGTCTCGGCAAACAGCGAGTGAGGCCGAGCTGCTCCCAGTCAAAAGCCGGGGCGGGGAGAGCAGCGGGAGGGTTCCCTTCCGGATGGGGTGGAAGTTTCGCCAGCACTAGCTTCACAAAGGCAAAGCTGGGCGCGAAGCTCAGCAAGTATTCCGAGCCCTCCCGTGCCAGCAGTTTTAAGGAGCCTGCCGAAGCGCAGCACCGCTCCGAGTACCGGCCCAGGCTTCCGTTCAGAGGCGAAGATTTGCTGCCGAAGCCAGCTAATTGGAGGTGTTGGAGGTGAGAAGCGGGGAGCGAGCTACGGGGGGACTGGGAGCTGGATGCTGACAGCCAGCGCTGATGCTGTGCTGCTGGGGATGAAAGAGAGAAGGGTCTGGTTGCTGGGAGACCCAGGCAACCCGCTGGAAGTGGTAAGGAGGCCTTCAGGCGGCACACCCCAGCGAGCGCTCATCCGCCTCCCCGCGCAGGCACACGCAGCCTCTGTTAAGGATGCCGAGCAAAATGGAATGGAGAATCCTATCGTGCAAAGCAGAGGGCAGGGATTTTCTTAGAAATCAGCTTAGAGGTAGCCTGTGACCGAGGGCTTTCAGTGGAGAACAGATTCCTTTTGTTAGCCATAGCAGGGAGGGGAAGCCATCGCCTCTTTCCTTTGAGAGAACGGCTACTGGAGCAGAGCGGGAGAGGGCCGTGATGGGAAAGGAGCAGACACCTCTTGCTGTAAGGCCGAGCGTGCTCCGCTGAGGTGTTTGCGCTGACTGTTAAACCGAGATCCCTGGTGCTACAGGCTAATCCGATTGCTGAATCCCCAGGGAAATGGAGCGAATGCACAGGAGTTGTGACAGGCAGGAGCAGAAACCCTGCAAACACAGTGAACGAGAAGCCTAGACTACACAGGGACTTTCCCCAAACCGCAGGGAGAATTTCACTGCTGCCGCCTCTGTGCCGTACAGCCGTGACAGTAGGGGTGCTTCTACAGACATCTGGCCCACGACCCCTCCGAGAGGCTGGGGCTGCAGCCCCAGGCGCCCCGAGGCTGCACTGCTCTGCCCCACACAGCACAGTGGGAGCAGCCTCGGGCAGCCCCTGCTCACTCTGTCCAGCCCGCCCTTCAAGCCTGAGGTAGCAAGGGAGCCCGAAAGGTGAAGCAGGAATAGCAGGCGCGCTTACCTCATCATAGTATTTCACTATGTACCTGTAGATTTCAGCCAAGGCCACTTTCTCGTTAAATTCATTTTCATGTTTCTGAAGCAGAAAACAGCTCTGGTCAGACAGTTCGTTCTCCTTTTATAAAACCCTAGCGCGTGTGGTTGTGAAGCAGTAGCTTCGCCTGCTTACCTTGGATTCCTGAGTTAGAAATTCTTCAACCTCTGACGTGGTCAAGGGAGGCAGATCCCTGATGGCTTTATAGTACGTTTTCACCTCCTTCTTGTAGAGTGGAATGTCCTTAGCGTAGAGAAGTTTATTTGTTGGTGCTTCCTTAAAAGAAAATATTTGAAGCCTTGTCAGTTTTCACAGCACAGATTTCCTAAGGTTCCACCTCCACGTAGTTAATTGCATCTAATTGTGTCTGTTCTCTGCGTGTGACTCACTCCTCTTTGCGGTGCTTACACGCAAGGAATCGGGGTTATGAAATAAAGATGAAGAACAGACGCAGGGCCTCGGCAATGGCGCATTGTGTTTCGTGACAGCTGCCATGTAATTATTTCTGCTGGCATCAGAAGTGATGAATGTTTCTCCCTTGGACATGTTTTTCTTTCTGACTTCCTCCTCACCGCTCCTCAGACCTGAAAGGTTGTGAAAGCTGTACCAAAGGGCTCGGGGCTGGGGATACCCTGTTTGCGTACAGCGGTGCTGTGGGAAGTTCCCCTTGGGGCAACATGCCAGGGAGCCTGGCTGGACCCTGTCCTGGCAGAGGTTCCCCTAAACCCCTTCGGTCCCCAGTCCTTTCGCCCAGGGTTTCTGGAGCACGGAGAGCTGACTGCCAGGCACGCAGGGCCCAAGGGCTTTGTCTCTTCCCCCAGGGCTTCAGCAACGCGGGTCAGCACTGACCCAGCAGGCAGCTTTAGGCTCATCCGAGGAAACAAAGGCTGATGTTTGTGGCAGGAGCCGCTGCCCCACCTGGAAACCATGTTTTCAGACTGTAAAAGTGGGGGCTGGTAGCTTCCTGTCACTGCTCTAGTTTAAATTCTGGGGAATAAATGACACAGCTACGTGATGCCTTGTCACGACCGTTTCCACTGTGTGATGAAATGACTTGAGTGTCTGTTTTCTGAGCGGCTAAAGAAAGTTTTAAGATAAAAGGCTAAAAATCATGAAAGTCAATTCATTTTAGTACTAAAAGGCTACAAGAGGTTTACTGCATTGCAAACCTTTATCAGGTTTCAGCATCCCTTTTCAGACTGGGAGCTGTTGCATCGACAGTACTTCACGGTGGACGTTAAGCACAGAAACCTAACAGACCGTGCCCATAGGCAGAGTTTCCATCGAGTGATTAGTTTTAATTCATCACACTTTGCTCCTAAAATACGACAGATAAGCACATGATTTGTAATTTGCCTCTAACAGATGAGCAGTTGGTTCAGATCACATAAGAAATTAGTCCACTTTCATCTAAATTTTTTTTAGGCTAAGAAGTCTCTAGCCTGTTTTTCTTGGTAGTATGAGCCTGAACAAATGCCTCCCGCTTTGGTCCAAAGAAAAGGAGAATATCCTCGGGAAAAACAAAGTATTTCCGATCCCCGGAGTTGCGGACGCTGTGCTAAAAAGCTTTTGAACCTAAGACTTCTGGACTTGTTAGCGCAGCAAATAATTTGCATATATAAAGGGAGCAGCTAAGCCACGTGAAAGGAAGGGTTTGAAACTTCAGAGCTCTTGCAAGCACTCTCACAGCTCCCAGCAGCTCACTGTGTGTGTTTCCTGCACGCTGGTGTGCGGCAGACAGCATCTGGACTACTCATCAAATAATCTGAAGGCCTTTGTTTAAAAATTCTTTAAAACTTCATTAAAATCTTAAAATTCCCACTCTCTTCCACATCTTTTACAAACACACTGTGGAGAAACTGACTGCAGAGGAGCCGAGCAGCAGTTAACCATAAAAGCGGCGTTCTAGTAGCACTATCTATCTCCCTACTCTAGGGAATTCTTCAGTGTCTCCTGGGACGGAGCAGCAAGGAATGGAAACCCAGCTTACTCAGGCCACTGACAGTTTTGCCCCCGCTGTCAGCAGATCCAGGACTTGATCCCCTAAATGGCTGAAAAGGCCATGGGTTGGGAACTGAGCAGAAGACTGGAAGGGCAGCATTACCTTCCCCAGGGTCTGTTCCGCTAGAGAAAAGGCATCCATGAAGGCTTGCGCGATTACGGACAAACAGCCGTCTATATGTGACGTCTTCTTGATGTCGAAGACAAACTGGGGATTCTTCAGTATGTTCACCCAGAAGCGAAGAGGAAGACTAGACAGAGGAAGCACAAGCATCTTTAAGCAGGCAGGTAGCACAAACTGCTTTAAATCTGTAGATTAATTGCACCGCAGTCACGGAAAGCGGCCCGTTTCTGGGCTGCTTACTGCTGTTAAAACCGGGATCAGGGAACAACGGCTACGGAGCAAACACATCGGTCGCCCCTCCATCCCCAAACAACGCTCGCCACCCACAGACACTTCTTCCTGCGTGTGAAGTCAGCACGCAGACTGAGCAGTCCCGGGAGCTGCGGCGGTCTGTATCGCTACCCAATCCATACACTAAAATCTCCGGGACCAAGGAGCCAACGCACACCCTCACCCAGACCTGCCCCACTCCTGTCCTGATCCCAGGTGACCCGTTCCACCTTTGCAGCTACATTTTCGGAGGGCGCCCGCCCTCCTGCACACATCACGTGGGCGTACCTGTTGGTTTTCCATATGTGGACCACATCAGGGTCAGTAATTTTTTTGCTCTCGGCCTGGGCATCCAGGAAGTCGAAGAAGTACTTGATGGCGACAGGTGCTTTGTTGTTGGGTAAACTCCAAATGCTCCTGAAGAGCTTTTCAACGACCGAATGAATCGCAACCTGAAAAGTCCCAAGATGAACAGCGCTGTTATGACGCAGCAAAGAAAAGGATTTCTGATCGCAGAGAGCTGAGCGTGCCCCAGGGCAGCCGCACACAGAAACTACAACACGCTTGTGGCAAACATCCAGGCTGTAACTTATTGGCAACCAAGACAGTCAATAACAAATCCGAAACTACAAACACACCGCAGTGAGCTGCTTTCACACGTCACGTGTCTGTCACTTCACCCACAGGAGAACTGTGGGGAACTTTGGGATAGATCGTAGGTGGAAGGAATTGCTCCTTCCAACCAAGGCAACATCAACTCTTTGGATACTGGTGGCAGGGTTGCTGAAGGTGTTTGGAACTCAGCATAGAATCACAGAATGGTTTGGGTTGGAAGGGACCTTAAAGACCATCTAGTTCCAACCCCCCTGCCATGGGCAGGGACACCCTCCACTAGACCAGGTTGCTCAAAGCCTCATCCAGCCTGGCCTTGAACACTGCCAGGGATGGGGCACCCACAGCTTCTCTGGGCAACCTGCCCCAGTGCCTCACCACCCTCTCCGAGAAGAATTTCTTCCTGCTATCCAATCTAAATCTCCCCACTTTCAATTTAAACCCATTACCCCTTGTCCTGTCACTACAGGAACAGGTAAAAAGCCCCCCCCCCCCCAGCTTCCTTGTAGCCCCTTCAGGTACTGGAAGGTGCTATAAGGTCTCCCCGGAGCCTTCTCCAGGCTGAACAAGCCCAACTGTCTCAGCCTGTCCCCATAGCAGAGGGGCTCCAGCCCTCTGAGCATCCTGTGACTGGAAGAGGGAGGTGAGCCAAAGTGGTTTAAGCAGTTCTCTGGGGCCCTGGTCTTCACGGTGCCATCTGCAACACACGCTGAACACGTACTCATCAGTGTGTCACAGCCAAGTGACCGTGGCATTTGAGCTAATTCTAGGATAACAGCTTTGGGTGGTGCACAAAGACACTAATATTAAAGAGAAGAACTGAAAACTGGGTATTTCTGAGGCAGAAGTGAAGCTGTTTGGCTCCCAAAAACAAGGGCTTGGTTCAGATGGGCTCACTGACATCACGTAGAGGCAAACACAGCAAAACACTGTTTTGTGCTTTTTTTCTTCACATCTGTGCAGAAGCTCAGTTCAGCCCTACCTTCTCTCAGCAAGAAGGATTTAAGCGTGTCCCAGGGCCTTGATGCGCTACGGGGCAGTTCATTTCACACAGCAAAGTCTGCAATTGTGTCTGTGTGCGCGGGTGGGTGAGAGAACGAGAGGGAGAGAGACAGGGTTCAGCACCATTTCCTTTAGTGCACGGTGGAATTTCGCAGCGAAGGACACCACAGCACTGTTCTTCACAGCACTATCCTACTTTGGAGGAGGAGATGATTAATTTAAAGCCCTTTAAAAGGGCTGTTTCATAAAAGCCTGATCTTTTCTTTTGTACTCCAGTCCACCATAAGATATTGCTGGTTTGCTCCAGAAATTCCTAAGGGCTTATGTTAGTTTCCATAGCTAATGAGAAGTGACCAGTCTTCACTCTCACTTTGGGTAGTGTCCCAAATTACTGCAGATGCTATCAACAAGCTAATTAAATAATGATTGATAGATTTTTAAATGCGAGAAGGCCACAGTCATCATCCCTTCAGGCCTCTTGTATCGCACGGCTCTCAGTGCTGCGTGCTGATTAATATTTTAAGGAATATGCTGTTGCAAAGAGTTTTACATCCCTTTTGAGTAAGTCAGAAACGACGACATTACTGGAGGCAGGGAGCAGGGCTTATTCCTAAGGAATGTGCATTGTATAAATTAGGTAATCGTATTATAAACCCTAAGGATCTTGTTTTTAAAATTAATCTGCTTATTTTGGATGCTTAGTTTGAGATCCTAAAAGATTATTTCATTCCACAGGCAGTATTTTTGTGAAACCTGGGCCTTGGGTGTTGTCTCTAGCAGAGAGTGAGGAGATTGTTGGCTGAAAGCTGTCTCTCCAGAAGGGATCGTTCTCGCTCTATGGGACTCAGTGGCCAAACTCACTTTCTATAAGCTCAATAACTACCCTTTTTTATTTAACCTGAGACAAAAGGTGCCGCTTACCAAGGAGACGCAGAGTGCAAGTAATAGGCAATCTCAGAACTGCAGCATCAGAAAACCTGAAATGGGTCTTTGCAAATGGTCACGATCCACAGTTCGCACAGTGATTTTTATAGGCTATCTATTTATTTAACATTTGATGTACGTGCAGGAAGCCTGCGTAATTTCTGCTTTAATTTCTATTTCTGCTCTGTCAAACTAGCCAAGCCTAACATCATCCCTCCCCCCGAGTAAGGCCCTTACGGTTTACCTTGGTTGACAGAAGCTTTGTCAGATACATTTCCTTCACTTTGAATTTCTGCTTTCCTTTGTGACCTGCTCCTTTCACATCTTTGTTTGCTTCGGAGTCTGGCAAAATCTGTTGTGAGGAGATTAGAGAGATTACACAGATAGATACGAACACAGCTCGGTATTAAATCTACCACTTAACGGCGTAATGGCTGAACTCACCAAATGACAGTGTTCATCCGAGTAGTCCACATCTAAACAACAGAGAGCAAACGGGCATTAACGAAACACACGGACACAAGCTTGCGAATGCTGCGGGGCTCTGGGCCGTGCAGCGGGGCGCACGTCAGGATGCCGAGCAAGCAGGGTGCACATCAGGATGCAGAGCAAGCAGGCTCGGTGTCGTGCTTTCCTGCCTGCCGTGCAGGGGAAGCCTCAGAACTGCACAGGTCCTGGCTCACCTGCTCGGTGCCAACCTGTAGCTCGGCCCTCTAAGCTAGGGCATCGTCGTCTGCTGCCGGGGGAAGCTGGCAGCAAATCGCAGCCCCTCTGAGAGGAGGACAACCGACAGCAGACGGGATGAGTGCATCGGTTTAGTCTCTAATAAACAAATAAGTACCCGGTGCAGGCGGGCCGAGGTCAGGCTTGAAAGCAATGGCTGGAACAGACAACCCTGTTCTCAGAGGGCGAGAGAGCAATGCCATCCCAGTGGCTTGCGCTGCAGGGACTCATCTCTCCTAACTTCACATGTCCGCTTGACAGTGAGGTGGATCACTTGCTAAGAGTGCCTGTTGCTCCCCAGGGCTACGGAAAGGCCACCTCTCCTGAGCTACCAGCTGGGCTGCAGCATCCTGCATCACAGGGGTAGGTGAGACGAACTGACCCCTTGTCATCACCCTTGAACTCCTGACCCGCTGTTGAGACAGCCAAGTCAAAGCTTTCAGAAACACAGCCAAGCTGGGCACCAGAGCAGGGCATGTTCCCTGTGTTGGTCTCACCAGTCAGCACTGTGTGTCCCCGGGCATCCCTGCCTTGCTTTCCTTGCCTGTGAGTCTCTAAGCATTTATTGTCTGTATGTCCTTCTGTCCTTTCCTTGGCCTTCTTCCCTCCCCCTAGGCACACCATGCCTGCCAGAGGCCCAGAGCCAGGGTTACACGGCTCTTCGGTTGGCTCAGCTATGTCAAAGTGCCAATTTATCTGCCCTTCTACTAGGCACGTTACCACCGGTCACAGGTCAGCTCTCTGCGTTCCCAGCCCCTTCTCCATAAAAGACTACATAGGTTGCAGCTCCTTTGTTACCTGATCGGGTAGTTGCCTTCTTTTTAAAGACTTTTATGGTGTCTCCATTTGAAATCTGAAAGCAAAAACAAACATATCATGCTGAAACAAAAGGGTCTAGAAGCTGTGGAACCCTCAGTTTCATTTCCTCTCTCCCCAAGTCAGCGGCGGTGCAGGAGCGTGCAAATCCCCTTCGCTCTCAGCACGGGGTGCACGGCTCCCAGCAGGCAGCCGGGGCTGGGCTTTTGGGCGCAGGCAGCTGCTGCGGTTTGTTTGCCCTACCTGGCACGGTGGGAAGGCTGTTCTTCCAACAGACCGGCTTTGGGACCTTTCCCTTTCTTTGACTTTCGGGGTTCAGCCCCGATTTGGATATTTTCATGCGCTGCTGCTTGCACCCATCTTCCTACAGGCTGCCCAGGCAGAATTCACTGGCTCCAGTGCAACAGGATCTTACGGGAAGGTGAGGCAGGGAGGGGAACACAAGGATGCTTTCTCTTCTGGCCCCCTTTCTTCCAGCTCAGCCCAATTTCCCCGTGCCCTATGGAGAGGCCACGCTGACGGTCCAGCCTGGTGCTCCCAAGAACTATTTTCGACCTGAGGAAAATAGTTACGGCCCGTGGACCATAAGGTCAAGATCCATATCTAGGTACCTTGGGACTTCTAGGAAAAATCTTTCCCCCTCCTTCCCTGAATTTATAGTGCTGCCAGGATGGTAACTATTATCTTTAAAAGCAACTGGCAAGTCGTGCTTTGATTGTCGGAGAGTAACTCAGAAAGGGCTCCCACTGCGAACCGCACCACTGCTCTGCTGTCAAGCGCTGGCTCTTGCCAAGCGCTAGCGTACTTCCCTCCGTAATGACAAAAACAACTGGCCAGTTCGAGGAAGGGATCTCTGCCAAAATAATTTAAGTGTTTTTTAAACCTTGGCAGCCAGCCTGGTGCGAGAAAGCAGTTTAAACATTAAGATACTTTATCAAAAGCTGTGACTTGCGCCAAAGGAATCGGCGCTTACGCTTGCTCCTGGAAAGTAAATGCAATCTATTTTACAAGTCCGACTTTTTTGCAGGGTTTCCATTTATCATGCAGTGTTTCAGCACTCCTTCAGAGAACACAGAGCACTCTCCAACCACGCTGCAGGTGGGTATATGCTCTCAGGCTAGCTCGGGAGGGGACACAAACACCCCGAGAGCCCTCCTCCTTGGCAGGAAGATGGGTAAACAGGAAGAGGGCTACCCAGCAGCTTACCCTCTCCCAGAGGTGTGGGCAGTACGCCGCCTCCACTCCCTCTCCCAGAAGCAGGAGATCAGCTCACTGCTGAAACGTGTTGGCTTCTGTCCTGAGGGAGATGGGCAGAGCTCGGAGGGAGAACGGTGCTTCCCTCCAGGGAGGAGGATCACGGTGCAGCGCAGCCACGATCCAAGCCCCCGCTTCAGCTTTTATTTCTGGGACAAATGATGCTTTTAGCGTTGAGTGGACTATGCTTTCTCTTCTTTTTCATTATTGCAGCAGCCATACTTGCTGTTTCTTTCAGTGTGATCCAATAAAAAAAAAACCAAACCCAGAGTGAGTCCTTCGTTTCGTGTCCCGCTGCCTAAATCACTTTTCATGGTGGGCTGCTCCCACGGGCACCTCAAAACGTCTCTGTCGGGTGCGTTACTGAGGGGGACAAACGGGGAGGGGAGATCGGCTCAGATCCACGCGACATGGAGTACAGCTACTTTGCAAAACAGAAGGTGTAGTAGCGTGGCTCTACGCCTCTTCCTTGTTCTCCAGGCCTCCCATCCTCCCTATAATCCAGGTCTTGTCAGTGAGCTCTCTGGATCACACACTCAGATTCTCCCTGGGGCTGTGCCTGCTCCTGGAGCATGCGATGCTGCTATGGGTTGGAGATCTGTGGCTGGACATCAGACCTGAAAGCGATTCTGTAGCTCTTCTTGTGTGGGAAACAGGACATCGTGAGAACCAGCAGCTTTCTTGTCAAGGCTTGTGGTCATTCTCATACAAACAATGGTGCAGACCTCATAAATAATCACACCAGTAACCCTACCAGGAGCAAAAAATCAGAGCAAAGGAGCACACAAGTCAGAGACACAAGAAAGTCTAAGAGTACAGCACGAGTCCCTTCAGAAACACCACGCAAACATCACCTGCTTGCACATTTTAAAATCGGTGTGGAAGCTAAGTCTGCTTTGTCAAGAGTGACTGGCGATTCTGGGACCTTTACAGCACAACCCTCATGCTCCAGTGTCTTAAAAAGATCGCACGGTACTTCCCAGTTTCAAAAATCTGGTGACTTTCGAGCATTTAAGGCTGGCAAACAAAAAGAAAAAAAAAATCAGGCTTACCACAAAACTCTAGGTTGAAATGAAGCTGGAATTCCTCAGGCAACGTTACTACCCTCCCACTGTGTACGCAATACTCCTTCTTCTTCCAAACTAGACACCTTTACATTCCTTTCTGCATTAATATGCATACAAGAATATAAACCGGATACACTAATGCCTGATACTCGCCACTAAGCCACTGCTTAAAATGCCACTAAGCTTCTGCGTAAGAAGTACGCAGTTTTTCAGTGTCAGAAGTGGTGAGCTGAAATATCTAACAGAGATACCCATCACGGTTTCCATACGGCAGCTGCTAAGCTATAATTAGTGTAGTTACAGCTTTGCAAAAACAACTGAACCTCCAGCCTAACTCGCATCTGCCTGCAGAAACCTCAGACGTAAACAAGGGCTGGGACAAAGACACCCAGGGATGACAGCGGCCGACCGGAGCGGACTCGTTTGCCACGAGGTACAGCACCCACATGCCACAGCAGGCCGCGAGCTCGGGAGGTGCAAAAGGCTGGCAGGTAAAATCGGGGAGCACTTGCAGTAGGTGCCTGTAGGGAAGAGGGCGGGCGCTGTCACGTCAGGCAGAACTTCAGACATCTCATCAGATTCAAATCTACGTTGACCTTTGCTGCAGAGACCGACTGCTGCACTACCATGTCCTAATTTGTACAAAACCTTTACCAGCGGAGTGGAGGAAGTCTCACATTAATCTATAGACAAGATTCAAGAGACGGACAGGAAAACCTGTATTTAAGCCAGGGGATGGTGACTCAGGACATCTGGGCTCACTGCTGCCTGCCCAGGAGGTAAGGAGAGCAACAAACGCCCAAGGGAAGCTGTGAAGTGACTCCAACCGAGCCTGCTCCCGATCTGAGCAGCCCTGTGCTCAGTCCAAGCTCCAAACAGCCCTGCTAGGAGTCCTTGCTCCTCGCCGTGGACGGCACGGTGCAGACAGCAGCGCGCACAGGGCTGGATCAGGCTTCTCGGCACCATCCCGCGTTGCACGGCACAGACCTACACTCATCAGCAAAACCTCTACACAAATGGAAACTGATCATCACGTTAGGAGCCAGACTTCCAAATTCAACAGCGAGGCAGGAAGAACGCTCACTAAAAGCGCTCGGCATACTAACCTCGTTTCCAAAATCTACCTGCAAGCGTCAAGATGTGAGCTACCGTATCACCTGAGGCCAAGCATCTCCTGCACATTTCACCCCAGCCCCTCAGCCTCTGCTTTGACTGTGTCAGTGGCGACTCCGTAGGCAGGTGATGCTGCTCACTAGGCCTTCGCAACACGCCGCGCCCACAAGGGCTCTGCCACCAGCTCGTCGTGGGGGTGAGGGACAGACCAGTGCAGCATGAACGGGACTGGTTTACAGGTGCAACTGGAAGCGCAGGGGAAACCTTACGGTACGAGTGTCAAGAGTAGATGGAAGCAGAAAGAGAGAAAAAAAGGGAAGGAGAGTGACACAGGAGATCTCAAGAGAAGAGCAAGCAAACTCATCAGGTCCTTTTTTTTCAGACTCTCAGTGAGCTTTCACCAGTGTCACTACTGCCTGTACTGACAGTCAGAAGGTGGAAGAGGTAAACAATTGGTCATGGTGCAACAGAAACTCAGCAGCAGAGACTAGAAAAGACTCACGGCAATGTTCATAGCTGGAAATCAGATGCTGTTTTAACTGAAACGCTCAACAGAAGTAACAATTTACCTGGTAGGCTTGAAGCAAGCGACCCTGCAACAAGCAAACCTCTGCAAAGTAGCAGAAAACATATGACTCATTGGCAAGAAAGCTGTGTGTCACACATTTCTTTCCTTCTGTTGATGATGCTCAGCTATCTCTTCTGATCAGTCAAGATACTCGTGCACAGATATCGTTTGGGAGTTGGGGAGAAACTGCTTCTCAATTCGTTGGTATGGCTTCCGTGCTTACCTCATAATGACCGATGGTATTTAGCTTCCTTATGCCATCCTCCATCACCTCCGAGGAACCATCGATATCTAACAATTCCCTCTGCTGCTCCTCCGACGCAAGTTCTGCAGTACGACAGCAACAGAAAACGATTATATCCCTGTGGCACTCTCGCTGTACAGATGTTTGTAGGTCACATGAGAGTGGCTTTGCACTCCCAAACTACAGATTCTTTTTCTGGGGTGACACCCTGGGTGGCTTCCATTACTGCAGGCTAGTGGTGCTTCACTTGGTGTTGGCCAAGGCAGAGTCTTTGGAGGTGCCAGTCTAACCACTCTGTTGCACAAGTGCGCCCTGGCATTACGGCCATGCTGGGACTAGAGGAAAGGTGTCACAATCACTTCTAGGAGATCGCTAGAATGAGCTGTACAAGACTGACACGGTATTTGTGACGGGTGGTCAGATACGAAAGCAAACGATTTGCTGACGTAGCTCTGAGAAGGTGAGGAAATACCAACATCTTAGAGAGCAAGTCCAGGAGGTGACAAATGCCAACAACGTAGAGTTTGTTAGATTTCCTACTGGAGCATGTGGGAAGCGGTATGGTGGCAGCTACAGGTTTTATCGGACTTTGGGCTCTTGGCAACCCAACAAGTAAAGGCGGCTCGACTCACCTGCTGGAACAGCCTTATTTACCTCTGTAGGTACTGTACGTACCTTTGTGAGTCACACGCGAACTGCTCTCCAAACCAATTCTCACTGCAAATAAATGTGTTTTTGGGTTCCGATCAACAGAAACATTGGAAGGAAGGGCAGAAGGAGAGGTAGTGGGTAGCGACTAAAATACTTGGCAGTCATGATGTGCCATCTTACCTGCTGACAAAATTTATCAGCCGGCTGTATTTAGGTGGACGGGTCATCTTACTTAACCCAGAAAAGGAACATAGAGGTTATACGTCTTCAATAAATAACATGTTTGTTAACTGCATGCTGCAGTCCTTGCAGAAGCGAAGCAAATACTGTTCCAACCCTCTATGTACGATCTAGTACTTCCCTAGAAATTCCTTACAAAAGCGATGTTCTGCCTAAAAGCTAAAAAATAATCAAAGCCAAAGGTAGGAATTCCTAACAGGAAAACTCCACAGAGCGACCAGTGAACTCACATGAAAATATGCTCCACAGTGACACTTACCAAGACCAATTTCATCCAGCTGAAGACCGTAGAGAAAGCCATTCTTATTAAGGAAAGCCTGAAGGCTCTTCTCCTTGGCTTGGCCTATGGTGTCGCAGTCCAGAACATTAACTTGGATCGTCTGACAGGCATCTCCACTCTCATTTTCTGGGATTTTTTCAAAGATAACGTTCACTGTCTGGAGAAAGAAACACGTGTTATTCTGACTTACAGGGAACAGCTGGCGTGGGAAACCTACACACTCCTGACAGCAAACCTGAGAGATTTGCGGCATATTTGTTATTAAAGCTATTTCAAATAGAGATTATTTGAAGGAATTACACAATTAAGCATTTAGAATGCCTCTTGTCTGAAGAATCAAAGACATATGGCTATATATTTCCAAAAGTGTATTGTGTATTCTGCTTTTGTGCAAATCTATTTCACTGAATTACCACAAAAAGACAGGAGACCAGGAAAAATTACAATGCATGTTCCAAAAAAAAAAAAAAAAAAGGCAGGTCTTTTATTTAAAATGAATGCCTTAAAAGCAAAACTGTAAGCGACCAGAGATCTAATAAGGTTGCTAAGTAAGTCGTCATGGTAAGCGTGATTGATTTTGAGTGGATAGGAAACAGCATTAAAATGCATATTTACACCAGCAGATTATGCCAAGTGCCTTATAACATACCAAAAAATACACCTCCCCTGGAGACATCAGGGCCTGTCTGCACACAGCCGTGTCTCTAGAGGCAGCAGACAGGACTACTGCCCGAGCAGTGGAAAGGGAAAGCTTGTTGCAGCAGGCAAAACCCAAACGGGCCCGGATCTGCACGGAAGAGTGTGATTTATCCTGTCAGTTGTTACTCCAGGTCAAACACCCACACACCCTGCCCAGATACAACACCTTTAGCTCACGGCTACTCTTAGCTGGGACACAACTCGGCTGCCAGGCTGCGCACAAGGGGAGTACGGCCTAGAGGGAGGTGCCAATGGGACCGGGTGCCCATCTCCAAGGAATGCTTTTAGTCAGGCCCTATTTCTGGTCAGGTCAGGCAGACCAACTGCCAAAAGGCAGGGAAAAAGGGAGGAGCACAGAATTGCTAGTGCTGAGCAACAACAGCAATCACTTCCAGTGCCGCAGCCTGCTCCTGGCAGAGAAATCACTGCTGCACGGATACAGATGTTCTGCTGGAGATGTCTTGGGGCAGAATTGAAACAAGTGGTTTAGGCGCCAGCACTCGACTGCGAGTGGCACGGGAACATCTATGTACTCGAACCATTCTGGCTGTTGGACATTTCTGGTATAATACATGTCTTTAGGCTGAAAGGAGAGAGCTGCGGGTGTGCCTCAGTGAAGGACTGATCGTTAAAAGAGGAAGCAACGAAAAAGATTTTTTCCCTGCTGTCATGTGAAGGAAAGAACCTATGTCCAGGTTTCTGCAGGGACAACTTTTCTCTCTTCTTAGAAAAATAGGTAGATATTAATAATTGTAAAATGCTATTTTCTGCTTTATTACCCAGCAAGAGTGGAAATTATGACACACTGGTGGTGAAAAAAAGTAGTCCAGTGACACATAAATTAACTTGGCTGTTTCTACGGAAGCAAAGGGAGTAATAAAAACAGGGTTGCAAAACTATAAGGATTGGGATTTAACAAAGACTAGGGTATAACCAAGGTAACTGAGAATAACTTAATCAGGACACCGAGATGTTGTACTGTGAGGAAAATGAGTCCATGGAAAGGACAGACAGAATGGAAGAGGAGGAGATATGGTAATGGTGCCTGCAGAAGGAGAAGCAGACTGGATACCATGCCTCAGGTTGGGATTTCATGCGGAAAATTAGTAAAAAATATATTGGCACAGGAACGAGGGAGTCATGCTTGGCTAGGCCCACAGACCGACCGAACAGACAGCAGTCCTGCCCTTGACTTTGATTGCCTTGAGGTCGTGGTCTTGTAGGATAAAAACGTGAACAGGAACTTACTGTGTTTTGTCTTTGGATAGTCAAATCGAAGTCTTAGTCTCTTTTGGTCTCCAAACTGATCTTTCTGGAGTAGCTACTCACACTCTAAGTGATGCTGATTTGCCTTTACATCCTTGGAAGCATTCCTTCCTTCAGCTGACCCTTTCCTCCTAACATTATTTCTACACTGCAATGTTCATGTTGCTGCTTCTCCTTCATCTCCTCTTCCTTTCAGACTGTCAGGAGGCACTCTCTTTTTCTCTGCTGCATTTCCTTTTCAGCACATGCTCTCTCGCAGATCGCACATAAACGTGCGGCCTTTGCAGTTACTGGCACGCGAGAGCCCTCCCATCCCCGCTCGACTCACTGTAGGGTGGCAGGGCTGTAAAAAGGAGAAGTAGTCCTTTATGTAGGTGGAGTATAAGTAATTTATGGACTCTGTGATCGAAAGTATCCCCGACGCAAGGATGATAACAACACGTTATGACTCGAAGAAGTGGTCAGACGTTAAGAAATATCGAAACGCATGGAAGTCTCTAAACCAAGAGAGCCGTACAGCTTTGCTGATACGACTTGCTGCAGAAGTTAATCTTAAGTGATGCAGCAATTGATGAGGAGCTAGGAAAGCCAATTATTATTAAGTCTTCCCTCTGTAGCTGAAGTTTTCATAAATCAGATTCAACCTGTCTGACAGCACAATCCTTGGCTTTAGAAACCATTAATCAGAAGCTGACAGTCACAATCACTACGGTCAGGCACGAAGTGTCAAACTCCAAAAAGAATCAGAAATGCCTGTAAAATTACAAAAGCCCTTCTGTGATCAGGTCTGAAGGTCAGAAAACACTTAAAAGAAAGGAGGGCATGTGGAAGTCACGAGGAAACATCACCAGGCCGTTTTCTAAGCTCTCTCACTTTGCAAAGGAAACAAAAATAGGAGGTGATTTCAGGCAAGATTCAGAAGCAAATGACAGGACATGTGGTTCCACCTAGTAATATCTAGAGACGAAACCACGCACTAGAAATAATTAGTGATTAGCAACACAAAGACACAGTGCTCTTCAGCAAAGGCTTTACACAGGTTGCAAGAATTGTTAAAGGCTGCTTAAGGAGAACAAGGGAAGCATCTGCAACTACTTGTATGGGAAGTAGCTTGGAACCTCGCTAGAAGACAGGAACAAATTTGAAAAACATTTGTTTGCTCATGCAGCGACAGAAACAATGACACTTGAAGACAATGTTTACAGATGGTTTCTCAGATTTGTACTTTTCTTGGAAATTAATTTCAAACAATGAATTATTTAGTAAAGCTATTAATAACCACAGCAGATAATAAATGAGATGTGGCTTAACAAAGAAATGTGATAATACCATATTTTCTTAGAAGTAAAAGAAAAATCATCTAGGATATTCAAGGGCTCTCGCTCATTACCCTGTTCTGTATTCAGCTATGCATCTGAACAAAGCATATTTCCATGTATCCGACAGACTGCGAAAACAACAGAAACTTTTGATTGGTAAAAGTTAGAGAATTTATGTAAAGGAGACAGCACCATGATGTACAGCACAACAAAGCTGCCTCAAACCCTCTCGCCTGGCTCCCAGACTATGAAGTACAATAGACAGGAAAAATCAGGTTGATCATACGATCCTTCTGTAGCAGCCAGACCCGTTACTCATCAAGAGGTTATAGAACAGCTAACAAATGGGCATAGGAAATGGTACAGGGGTTCAATCTAGGCTAGATGGGCATGACGCAAAGCAAGGGTTGTGGTCGCGATGCTACGGTATGGTACTCAATGTGTACCTAATTCAGAACACCCTCCGGTAGCCAACATCTGCATTGCTCGCGTCCCAGCAAGGGCTGCTGCATCCTTTTCTGCTGACAAAAAAATCCCCGTATGTCACGTGCCTTTAACAGCTTCCCTCTCTCTCACAAAGGGCACCTAATAATACCACAACCATGGCGTCTTATTAGGAAATTGGATTCCCCGCCGCTGCTTTACTCCCTTACAGCCCACCCACACTTCTAACAGCCTTCTTTTAACTCATAAAGCAGTTGAACACTTGAAACAACCTTCCACCACGCGGCTTTGATTCACTTTCAAGAAAAGGCTGTTGGCTGAACAGGTGAATTAGATCACTTCCCATCCAAAAACGCTAACACGCTTCAGCAAAGATTTCAACAGCCCAAACCATTTTTTTTTTTTAAATAAACAGTGACGTAAATAAGCTGCTTCAGAAGAAGTTTGTAGCTCTTAACTGCCTGAGCACCAAGTCTACCACATGAAGAAGCCTCCTCTGGTTTTCCACAGGAGATATTTGTCGTGATTTAACTGGGAACTCCCACGCCAGGTTCGCATTGTGTAGCTTTTCTATTCAAAATGGATCACTTCAGTGAAATGCTAACACTCAGCTGTGCACCGGCGCTGCTTCATCAGTCATTGAGCAAATTATCCACCGAGGGGTGCAGCTGCTGCCCTGCCTGTGAGAAAGCAGGCTGGCTTCCTCAGCCGCCCCAAAGGCTCCAGGACACATCCAAGCCTCTTTCAAGGCTGTTTGATTTCTCAAAACTCAAATATAAGCACAGCGTGAAACCACACAGCTCCTCCTGGACCACTGCTTTTAGAAGCATCTTTCCTTCAATTCCTCTGCTCGAGTATTTACTTCAGCAGCTCATCTCTGTTCATAGCTGACTTTCCAGCCAAGAGGGGTAACAGTAGGCGGCTGGCTGGTCTCAAGGTCAGTGGTCTTCTTAGAAATGGCATGGGCCCCAGCCAAGGGACAGCTCTAATACAATTCAAAACCAAAATGTTTCTTAGTTCTCATTTTTCCTTGCCACAAATGGCCTGAATTTTAGAAAATGTCTCCCATCCTTCCTTCTTTCTCTCTGCTCAGTGCTTCTTCCTTCTCCTGCCCCAAGAGCTTATCTGCAGAGTAGTGTGTTTAGAAGAAGACGTGTAGAGCTCTCCCTGATTTTTAGGAGCCTGTTTATATCCTGCTTTTATTGCTTTGGAACTGAAGTCCCAGTCCTGAAAGGAGACATTCGCATGCAGGTTGCCTACACCCTTGTTTGTGCCCTGCCACTGAAATCTTTGAGAGCTGAACTCCTTACCAGATACATCCCTGGGTCTTCAAGAGCCTACACACCTTAAAACTCTGAACACCCAGTCTTTGCACATGTGCCTCAGTACCTTTCTATCACCCTCTTTTTGGCTGTGTTTTTATATTTTGCTCTGGACAAGTAGGCTTTTGTACTGCTATTGTGGGGCTGTGGAAAGGGGCAAAATAAAATACCAACAAAATACTGCAAGACTCTGAATTTAACTGCAGTGAGCAAATGTGCAACTGCATTTGAAAACTCAGCTCAGAATTGATTCCATTTAGAAAGCAAAACCTGTGATCCTTTACGGAGAAATTTTCTTCCAAAGAAGGGAGAAAATAGTTGGTTCCTTGTCTGTGTGCTCATGGGTCCTGCACGTCGCTGCAGTGCATGCAAAGTGGTGTGAGTAAGAGAAAAGCTGGCTCCTACCACCTCAGCATCCTGCTAAATGTTATCCTTGAAGAGAAAGCTTGCACAGCTGGACTGTTCTCCAGCACAGAGTTTCCCCGTTACACCTAAACCTCTTTCACACACGGTTTTATTTTCCAGTGTAAAACTTAGACAAAACACCAAACAAAGCTGTTTCTCTGTCCAGCCAGATTCCTTGGGCTTCATCTCTGTAATTTTACTGCAGGACCCTCTCTCCCTTTCTGGCAGTTTTAAAGGAAACATTCAGCCACTTCTCAACTAAGTCAAATATACTGCTGGACCTTAGCAGGCAAAGTTGACTTATCAACTCCGTAACAGTATCAGTATCTCCCATTTAAAAGCAAGAATACAAAGTACCAACACAGCAAACGGCATCCAGAAAGGCTATCTGCTCTCTCACTTCCTCAACCTTCCACAGACAGTCTTCCCCACTGATACCGAGTCCTCAGACCACTTCCTCTCTCTCCTGTTCACTACAGACTGCCCACAAGACCCTATCAGCAACTGCATGCATAGAAGGAGTACTAGGAAAAGTATTTAAGGCAGTGTTCACCAGCTTCAGAGTCAGCTATCCCCCCAAGGTGCACTCAGTTTGAATTTGTGCTATAAATAAGAAAAGTCAATCAGTTCCACAGGACCAGATGTTCCTGTGCAGTCTACTAGTAACAGGCATATTGAGCTTGCTCGAAAATTATTGCTCTGCATAACTACTGGGTTTTCTATCCTATGGCTATATATAGCAACCTAGTTGAACTTACCCTGGAGCCCAAATGCATGCTGGAATGCAGCACGCAAACAAAGAAACCAAAGATACGGCATTACACATTTAATTTTGAGTCACAAACTTCCTTTCCAAATGCAGGCTGCGGTAACTTAGCTTGACGTACCTTCAAAAGAACCCTCCGACAACAGCTTTGTAAACAGCTGTAAGAAGATTTGACTATAAATTTGTCAGTCCAAGAGCTTTCAGCAGAAAATGACAATTCAGAAAATGTTTCACAGAAAGGTGGTAATTTCAGTGAGCTTCCTACATGACTCAGTGAGCGAAGACCAATGGACTGCTGACCAGCCAACATTTCCAGGGCCATGTAGTCTACTCCAGTATGTAGCATCTTAGGACCTCCAGGTTCTTGCTGCAAAAACGGAAAATGGGCAGACCTGGAAGCTCCAGCCCTACCTAAGGCTCAGGGTATGGGCTTTGAAAAGGTCTGAATTGTCCCCCGAAGCCACCAGCACTTGAGGTGTCCCTGCCATGACAGCTGCTGCCCTCACAGTTTCTGCTCCCAAGCTCTGAAACCCACTATTCAGTTGCACTTCTCACACTCCTGTCTGGTAACTCTGATAGGAAGCCAGGAGTTAAGAAGAAGGAAGTTATGGAAATGACTGGAAATGCAGATTTTTAAGTCCTCACTCAAAATCATTGGGACATTATGAAAAAAAAGTACTCTGGTTATTCTGAAAACTTTTTCAGATCTCCCACTCAGAAAGCCACAATTTTTACATGCCCCAAAGTGCAATAATTCTTGCTGTCCCTTCTCCCCTCAGTTTCAGAATGACAATCAGTAAGGGAATTTCAGCTTTCACAGAATCCTGGGTGTGACTGTAAAACAGGGAGCACTTTGCAGCTGCTTTGATAAAGCCAAGAAACCTATGGCAAACTTCAGAAATTTAGCTAGGCTTACCAGATACCTTGCTTTTAACCAAGCAACTAATTAAAATCCACCACACTGTAACCTTGCTAATTTGGAGCTAATAAGATGGAAACCCACAGCAAATTATTGCTGCCTGCAGATTAGTCACTAGTAAACACAATAGAAAAATAAAATCTCTGCATTCCATTCTTGCATTCATTGGAAAAGTGTAATTTAATTTAAATTCTAAGCATGTGTTTATATTTTTGTAGTACGCTTTAAAACAAGGAGGAATTTTAATACTCCAAGACTTCATTAAACCTAACCTTTGGCGATGAAGGCACGCTCTGAGGTGAGCAGCGAGCGCTCTGTTGGTGAAATACCAGCTAGTTAAACTCTATCGCATCTTGAAACTTTGTCAGCAATAGCAATTTTATTACCTGGGTACTTAACCATCACCTTAGTGCCTAGGAGCCTTAATTTAGCTTCCTGGAAAAAGAGAAAACATTGTCGCTGGTGTGTTTGGAGGGAACACAAACTGGCAAACATACCACGGTTTTGAACTCAGAGACTTGCCACAGCAGCCAGTCTTCGTTAAGCGTGTACAGGGCTTTGCAAGTTATCGCGTCAACAGGTCCTTTGTTTATCCTCTGATTGAGGGTTGTCACAAGCAAATAGAAAGGTTCACCAATTGTCTCCTAGGACATGAAACACATGCAAGGAACACGTTTATTTCTGTAATCACTAAACGGGCATGACTAACTAGAAAAAAAGCAAGTGCAAGAAATTGAGTTATTTCCTTTTAACTAACTTGTTATCTTGCAATTAGAAAAGAAAATCCCTCTGAGCAGATTGATCTAGTTATCTGTTTAGCCTCCATCCTTTGCTTTTCGGTGTGAAAGTCTCATGCAAATAGCCAGGGACAGCTGGAGTGTGGCAAGATAGCTCACAGCCTTGCTGTGCGCAAACACGCTACAGACAAGCTGCTCCTGCTCCACCTGGCAGACGATTCCTAGGCCTTTTCTTCCACCAAAGAGCGGGTGGGGAGCGAGACGTGCATGTGTTCACATGCGTGCTTCAGCTATTTCTGCCTTTTTCAGTCTTGTGAGAAAACAAGCTAATAACTAGTTTCCTGCTGAATTGGCGTCTCCCTTCGCTGTCCCCGAAAAAAGGCCTTGGGAGCAAGGTTGTGAGACATACACTGGTGTCTCACGGAAGAGGGAATGAAACTGGGGCTCCATCTCCTGCCTGAACCCCAGGCTTCAGGCAAGCACCTCAGAAAGGAAGGATGGATCTTTGTTTCCACGTGACACCATTCCTGCAGCCCGACAAAAGCATCTCACTAGCACAGCTCTGTAAAGATGACCGGTGTATGGAGAACAGATCATTTCCTTTCCTTGGCTCATTCCTGGGGTTTCAGGAAACGGGTGCGAGCTGCTGAGCCCCAGACAATTCTGCTGCTGTATTAGTGGCGAGTGCTAGGACTGATCTGAGTGATACCAACAGTGCAATACCATCACGCTGGTAAGAGAAACAGGAAGCGCAACCAAGCACTGAAACCAAGAACCAAGTGCTATGAAGTGGGCTAACATAAACAGTGAAATGAAAGAAAATGCTTATTTTGTTTCCACTTGAAGCCATTCAGTTCTTGAAATGTGCAATGCTGGTTGAGGGTTAAAAAGTTTGAAAAGAGTTCAGTTTTCCAAAAGATGGTATTCCTTAAATCTCCATCACATGGTAGCTTTTCCAACAACTCCATCGACAGGTACAGCTGCATTTTAACAAGTGTGCCAGTCTTTTAGTATGGCCATAGTACATCTCACGGAGATGAAATAATGTCTGACATGAGAAACGGACATGCTAGTATTGCAAAATCATCCAAATCTCAGCCAAATAAATGACATGATAATTGCTTACAGATGTACTCTTTTCCTACATCCCCTTGACGAGAGGTATGTCACCTAAACTAGAAGAGTGCCTGTGAATAATGTTAGAAGTTGACCAAATGCTTTGAGCTGATTCCTCTAACAATTCTTATGGAAGAAACTAGTTAAAAAAAAAAATTCTTTGTGTATCTTATATAGTGACAAGATGTACACGTACCCGGAGAAATCCAGAAAGGCAGACGGACATCCAGTTTGTCAGCAATTTTTCCACCACAGATTCAGTTCGTCTGAGCAGGAGCTTAGGCTGTACATTGCTTGATTGCTCCATCAGATCCTTTGTCAAGACTTCCAAAATATGAGTTAGATAAACTAGCTTAGTTTGTAGTGCAATAGTCAAGAAGGATGCAAACAAGCACCTGTTAAAAAAAGAAAGGAACAAAAACCCAAAGGAATGCTGTAGTATTTGGAATTTCTCTTCCCAGTCACCTTTAATAAATGAAACAGACTTTAGTGTGGTTCATATCCCAAGTTTCCCCTCAGAAACTGTCCACTGATGTCTACAAAATATAAAAAAAAATGCAAGTCCATCTGCTGTTGTGATTATTTTTTAAACAGAATTTGTGTCTCTAAATGTAATTCTGCAGAACAACACCTGCTTCAGTGACAGAACGTTTCTAATCTGCAGAGCTGTTGATGTAACTGCAGGAAGTGTTTACAGTTTTGAAGTGAGTTTTCCTGCTCCTCTGCCTCTTTGTTTACATGTTCTGATTTCTCTTTAATGGCTTGTTTTAATGGAAATGTTCTTTCTTCCTCAGTGTGCGCAGATGGAGAACATGGAAAAATGCTCTGGAGTAATGCAAGCTATTTTTGCAAGAAGTAGAAATTACATTTGTGTAACAATCCGTGTTGTTTTCTCCTGCTAATTCTTTGCCTTGAAGATGATAAGCATAATTATACTATACCTGTCTTTCACAGAGAAATTTTTCTGCTTTTCAAGGGTGTGAATGAGAGTAACAAGAAAGTTCTTGTTACAAATTAAAGCATGCAACATGTTGAAGCTTTCATCCTTGCTCGTTTGGTCTCTGCTCTGGAATAGTTAAACAAAAATAAGCAAACTGTAGTTTGGCTATGATGGATTCTTGATGCTCAGAAAAATGGTAAGCAACATAGGGGATAAGATCCTGGCCTTATTCAAATCAGTGGGAGTTTTACATTTACCTCACGGGTCTCAGGATTTTACCAAATCTGCGTTTGTGTACAACGCAGAGCACGCACATGCAGAGCACACATTTTCTGTCATATGCACATAGTAATGCCAACAGTTACGTTTGTCATTTCCCATGACTAGATTCTGTTTATTTTATTTAAATAAGCCGTAAGATACATTAGGTAATGGGTAATGGCATCTTACACATCCAATTCTTTTCATGTATAAATCCTTGTGACCCTCCTCCTGAGGGAAAGGGGACATATTGAAAATGCAGTCTGGTATGTTCTAGGAAAACACTGAGATTAGGGATACAATCACTCTTGAAAAAATACTTATTTATTAAGGCAGAGCACTCTACATCAGCTTACCTGTGGCATGTCTTCACTGAAGATGGATGCAAAGCCTCCTGACTAAAATATAAGACAGGTGACATTTATCATTCTTATGCATACCATAAGTTTCTAGCACACGTACGTTAAACATGCCAAGCATGTTCCTGATGGCATACAGCTTGAAATAAAACGATGGAAATGCTGCCTTCTAACGTGGCCACGATATAAAAACTCTACACAATGACTTCTGCAAAGGTGCTGCCGAGGTTCAGTGAAAAGTGAACTCTCAAAGATGACCTGGAATTGACTTCGGTGTCAGTGTGTGTTGCTCTACGCTGCTGAGCTGCACTAGCAAAGCAGCCAACCAACGCTCCGGAGGAAGTGCTGTTTATCACCCTCAAGCTGCAAATGTGCTGATGTGCAAGGGGTGCTGCAGGCTCCGTGGACGGCAATGATAGCCTTTGGTATGTGGGGTTCTGTAATGGAGTGACACTTGAGCTCATCTGCCTCCATTCATCTCAAGGCACGTTATGAATGTTCCCTAATGAACACTCCAGGAGGTCCGTGCTGTCAGACTCCGGAGAGGCACAGGTGCCACCACATACCCGGTCCTGGGAGAGTAAAAGCTCTCCCAACAAAGGGAAGCCCCCCCGTTCTCAAATATCTTGTCAGTGCCTCTTGTCTGACTCTTACAGCCTGTTAAGGCCCCAACACAGCTGCATGTTCCCAAAGCAGGACCCTTGGGCAACAAATTCCCACTAGTAACGTTTACTGTCATCTGCTTTCTCTGCGATGCTGGCAGGCTCTAATTTGCTTACAGAACCACAGAATGATTTGGGTCGGAAGGGACCTTAAAGACCACCCAGTTCCAACCCCCCCTGCCATGGGCAGGGAAACCCTCCACTAGACCAGGTTGCTCCAAGCCCCATCCAGCCTGGCCTTGAACACTTCCAGGGAGGGGCACCCACAGCTTCTCTGGGCAACCTGTTCCAGGGCCTTACCACTCTCTCTGGGAAGAATTTCTTCCTAACATCCAGTCTAAATCTCCCCACTTTCAGTTTAAATCCATTACCCCTTGTCCTGTCACTACAGGAACAGGTAAAAAGTCCCTCTCCAGCTTTCCTGTAGCCCCTTCAGGCACTGGAAGGTTCTATAAGGTCTCCCTGGAGCCTTCCTTTTCCTCCAGGCTGAACAACCCAACTCTTTCTACCTGTCCCCATGCAGAGGTGCTCCAGTCCTCTGAGCATCTTCGTGGCCTCCTCTGGACTTATTCCAACCAGTCGATATCCTTGCTATGTTGTGACCCCCAGAGCTGGATGCAGCACTCCAGGTGGGGTCTCACGAGAGCAGAGTAGAGAGGGAGAATCCCCTCCCTCAACCCGATGGCCACACTGCTCTAGGTACAGCCCAGGATCCGGTTGGCTTTGTAGGCTGCCAGTGCACACTGCCGGCTCACATCTAATTTTTCATCTAGATATCTGTTTTTTCATCTCTCCCTTTCCTCATGCCTTCTGTTCTCTTCTCCCCACCACCGTCTTCCTTTTCCTCCACTGGCTATTCCCAATTTTTCAGAACTTCTTCAGCACCCCTAACACCACCTACCAATGAAACACACACTCCCACACAGAGTGAAACAACCAGAACCACGTTAAATGTCAAAAACGCTTGTGAACAGGGAACAAGCACGGTAGCATTAAACCAAACAATGTGGGAGATTGAGGGAAAACAGAAATAATAATCCAAATTTAACAAGTGAAGCAAAAATCAGGCTGAGCATTAGGAATATTTTAAGAAGCACCTACAAGCATTAAGCACAACACAAAAGCTATCACACCAGATTAAATATAGAAAATTGAAGCAGCGGGAAGCAAGAAGCTCAAAATGAAGATGGGGTCCATCTCTCTTAATTTTAGGTATCTGACTCCCTCTTTAAGCAACTCATCCCATCCTGAGACAGATGTCTCAGGCAAGTGGGATGAATCACTTTCTTGAGCTGCCTGTCTCTGCAGTGACTACAGAAGATGCTCAGTGAGCAGATTTGATGTCTGTGTTTAAACAGCTTAGATTAGATAAGACAAATCCCATCAAACACACTGGAAGGCAGAAAAAGCACAATACGGACATCATTCAAACACATGAGGTTAGTGAGGGAAGTGGTGGTTTGTCACTCTGATCCTTCTGTCAACCCTTCTGACACACGGTTGCAATCTATTACCCCATTGCCTTTTCTGTTCCTCTGTAATATTTGTTTAGTAGAGCGCTGCTCTCCTACCATGTTCATACGGCACAAGGCATGTTTGGACACTCCCGCAATGTAAAAGGTAAGTACTTAGCAGGAAAAATTGGTACACAATACATTAAATAACTTGCCTAACGCCACATGTCTATGGACAGCTAATAGTGGCAAGTTTACCTTCGTGGCCCTAGTATTTCAAACAGAGACAAATCCTAACTGGCATCATCTCCGGGATGTGCAGTGGCATGAGATTCGCCAAGGCAAAACAGGAGCCCTTCCCTTCCTGACCTCACATAATGCAACAGAGCGGCAGACTTCATGCCTTTTTTTCTTTCCTTTTTATTTGCATAAAGCGAAGCATTTCCACCCAGAAAGCTTCTACAGATTGTTACTGTTTTGACAGGGGACTATCACTAGAAAAAGATACATTCCTAAAAATAAAACCACTATTTTAATGCTAATATGCCTGGCAACAAAACAAACTGAAAGGAAAGAGATGCAGAAAATAAGGTTTCCTTGGTCCACTTCCTTCAAATCTCCTAGTGGCCCCATACAAATTAGACTGGGGGCATCACATTAGTACGGGAAGAGATATTCCCAGTTTCCTCTGGTGTGAGAACTGGACTCAAAGGGTACAAATATTATGCACATGTAATTGTTAAATATTATTCTGCCTTAGTATCTGGTATTTGGTGTTCTACAACCAAAGGGCCCTAATTTTGCACGTGTTTAACCTTATCACAGTGAGTTTTTAGTAGGATCACAGGTGGTGATAAAGCGAAGCAGTGTGCTGGTAAGATTGCAGGACTGGGCCGCGGCAGTGAGGAGTAATACGTGAAGACTAGTGGGTAATAGCATACATACCAGCTACAACCTAAAACACCACAGCACTAACCAAGGCTCTCTACTCCTTGGTGTCAGTTACACAGCAAACCATCACCAGCTCAGATCAGAGCTTCTGCCAACTAGTAAATGCCAGTAAGAACAGGTTAACATCATGATATAATTTGAAAGCCATGGTAAACGCACTTATCGGCAACTTAATGTGTCACGTATGCAAAAAAGTAGCAGTAAAACATTTGAGAGAAGGCCTCTTCGGTCCTCTGCCGTGGCACAAACTGCGCCGAAGAACAATGAAAATACCCACTTCTATACCGGACAGCACTTAACTAATTATGTAGTTTTTAAGCATTTGACCTGCGCTCCTTTGAATCAAGGTCTTACCATTTCTGTCAGCAGCTTGGAGTAGAAAGTCAGCACGACCTTAGAGCCATTTCCTCATCCCACAAGTCTAATTAGGAAGTGTCATGATGTTAGCTAGCATGTTAGCTAGCCTGACTGTTGCTTTAATTAGCTACAGCATGGAAGGTGAAAGCATGAGAACAAAGGAAGCAATGGATAAATTATGGCTTAGTTAGGATGGCCTGGAAGGCAAGCAGCTTAGTGAGGCTGGGCAAAAACCAAAATGGATGCATGCACAACCCTTGAAAATTCAACAATGGTGCTTTATCTACAGCATTTAGGCTTCGTTAAATATAGAGATATACAGTCTTAAGTGTTCTTTGGTAATTCCTGACTTAAGAAAAGTTTCTTGTGAAAACAATGTGTAATTACTGTGTAGTATTTACTTCAGTTATTTGATCCTGACCTGCCTAGCTTTCTCGTTATTAGGTAGGGCTGACAACTGAAAGACTTGTAAATATTTACCTCTGGAAAGAAAGTTCTAAGAGCAAAGTGTTTGTAGTCAAGGAAGGGAACGGTTCCAAAACTATCCACCACGTCTAATTCATCCATCTGCAGCTCAGCAAATCCTGAAAAAGCACACACACACAGAGTTAGCTTAGTTGACACAAAATCATCTTCGCAATTATAACTCAGCCCCAGTAGACATTCCTTAGAAAACAGTTTTCAGGCAAGAGGGGTTGCTTTTCTCGCGGAAGCTCTTGTGAGCGGGAAAGTACCAATCCATTTTTTTTTTCCCCACTTTCGTTGAAGGAAATATTGCATGCAATCCTATTAGCTCAGTGCTATCTGCTCCTGCAGTGCTCACCAACATTAAAGAGGTAACCTGGTACAACACAAAACATATTCTAACAGCTATAAAAATCAAAATGTTTATATAATGTGAGCTTCTTGACAGTTTCAGTTCAGAAATTATATTGTACTTAAGCTCTGTAAAGCTCTTTAGACCTACCCTCACGTATTTCTTTCCGAATCTCGTATTCCAGCAGTTCAAGTTGCTGACTCTGTTTACGAGTTAACTCTTTGGATTTGTACCTAGTAACTATGAATGCCGCTAAAAAGGAAGGAAAAGACATTCTGAGTACAGAAACTGCAGAACAGACAACCCCTATACAAGACATATTTTAATATTATTTTACAAAACAGAAAGATTAATACCCAGTTGCAGTCTCCAGCAGCATTACTGTTTCTACTGCTGTTAGTGTGCCAGTACCCATGAGCCCCAGTTATCTGGATCGAAACCCCAATGTTTAATAAACAACATTCCTTGTAACAAGGCCTTAGAATTCTCAGTCCAACCTTATTGGAAAGGACTGCACACCCTGCTATGTACAACCTGCACAGTGAGACACAGAATCCGCTTCTACTGCTAGCAACCTACTTAAAGTAGCACTGATTAAACAGGAAAAAACAGTTGTTTTGAACAGGAAATCCGCTTCCAAATCGCTGACTTCTCTAAAGCTCATTTTGAGAGTGAAAAGGCACGAGAGATGGTGCACGAAGGCCTTACACTTTTTCAAAATGAAACCCAAGCAAATAAAAGAAGAACAAACCCCCAGATTTATTACAATAAACATAAATTTATCAAATACATAACCAGGGCAAAACTTTTAGAAAAAAAGGGAGCGACAAAAAGAGGAGGGGCTGACTCTTTACCCCTTTCAATGTCCTACAAATTCATGAACGATCCAAATGAGACCGAGCAGAAACTCCACAAACACTGCTTGAGGATAAGCAGTTTGTTAGGGAACACCAGCCTCAGGGATGGGAGGGAAGCCCAGCTCCGGTAGCTGGAAGGGCGCAGGTTGTGACGCAAGGATGTCAGCCCTACAGCTTGCCTCGCTAAACGGTGGTGATAACCCCAGCAGAACAGCCCAAAGCACTGTCTCGTAACGTGCTGCAGTCTGACAAGATGCACTTCACCACCAGATGAGAGGTAACTTTGTCCACTCTACTGGGAACAGGGGAAAACACCGGGCTGGTTGTGATAGTCCCAAACGTGCGTGTGTGTGTGTGTGCGTTCATGTGCCATGATTATACCCTTCAGCAAACCAAAACCTGAAAAAGCATTGTTGTACTTACCTATAATGACGCCCACCACAATGGGTAGCAAAATAAGAACATATAAATATATGTGTGACGATGTTGGTTTGACTTCGCGCTCAAAATTTCCTAATTTGACCTGAGGAAAAATAATGTCTGTATTAACAGAGGACAGGTATTATCATCAGTGCTTAAAATGACATTTAATGTATTTTTAAAAAATATGTTATTGGAGGCACATGAAAGATCCTGGTTCTCCAGATTTTCTGGAAGAATGCAGCAATTTGGGAAAACGCCTGGACCAACACAACCTTAACTTTCATTGTATTTGATGTTTAAGCAGGATAACAAAGCAGCGACAAGAGGAAAACCTGCAGGTCCCCATGAAGCACCAAATTCTGTCATTGCTCTCACTGCAAACAAGAGCCCTCAAACAGAGGGCAGGATCTGGTCTCCAGCTGGCCCATGCACTTCAGAACTGTTGCTAAACATTCTGGCATTTTGAAGGGAGAAAGGCACGTGCCGACAGTTAAAACCATTCCTTTGCACTCAGCGTGTTACTCTGCTGAGCAGAAAAGCAAGGTAAAGACTCAAGCTGATAGTGAGGGAAGTAACATTTTTGGTAAGATGCCTGGCCCACAGCCCTCTTCCCTATTTCTCTGCAGAAGTTTCAACCTCTTCATGTAGGATCTAGGGCGCTCCTGAAGAACAAATACAACACACAAGACATATACAACATCCCCCAACAGCTTGGGGGCTTGTCAAAGGCAGGCCAGGCATTAATTTTTAGGAATACCCGAAGTGCTGAAGTTTGCCAGATGCCGAACTGAGGCATTCACCACTGATAATTATGGCAGAAGAAATTTCACAAAGGAGGGTCACAAAGAGGACCATAAAAACACATAAATAAAGGGTAGCTAAGCCTATAAACGGACTAGAAGTAAAAATAGGCTTTGACACAAAAAAAGAACACCACCAAGGGCCAGGGATAGAAATGAGCTTGAGATAATTGAAAAACAGAGTTGGGTTGAGATTATTTGGGGTTACAGCAGGGAAGGCAGAGATCTGGTGATTTCAATCACTGGCTTGTCATGCGAGGTGAGCAGCCAGGGCAGCTGTACACTGCCAACTGTGTAGTCACATCGCAGGGCACAACGCAAGCAAAGAAACCCCACAGGGCTGGAAGGACACAGCCTTCGCAGTTCTGGGGCCACAAAGAACAGAAGACATCCTGGAAATGAATTTCCAACTATTTCCTCCATCAAATTTTATCTTTTCCTTGGTTCTTTATATGTTTTTACAGTTCCTATACAAAGCACTTTCAGTCTGAGCCTTCCTAGGATCCCATTCACCTTTTCCAAGTCTGAAATGCCTTGGTGGCTAAATACATTAATCATCCCATGACTAATACATCTGACTTTCTCCACTTGCCATGTCCAACCAAAGCATTCCTAAAGCAGAAATTTCTGTTACTCATCCCTGCTTATTGAAAACTGAGACAAAAGGTTCATTAATTTTCTGTTCATATTTACATGATCCTTAATCATCACCATAACCTTCCTATTCAGTGGCCCCATTTCTGTCCTTATCTTTTATTTATCTTGCTTATGAATCATGGACTAAATAAGGTACACCTGAATTCATCCGACTCCTATTCCTAAATTCATTCTTTCTGCATGACATTATAAAACCTTCTCTGGACTGGTAATGCCTCCGAGTTTTGTGTCATCAGCAAATGTCATTAGTGCATGCCTTATTTTTGTGCTGAAGCCACTAGTGATATTAAACAATATCTGTATGAAAATCAGTATTGCCCAGGGTCAGCTCCCCATCCACAGCATCCACTTTTTCTAATCCCTAGCATCTTCATAATCACTGTTGAGTAGTTCACTGAATGACTTCCAGGTACATGTGATCGACCGCTTTTTTGTTGTTGAGGAAATCACTCCTCTTACCAAATAAAGATAACTAGCATAATGCTCTTTTATTAAAAAGTTAACCATTATTCCATTTTCCATTTACCTCCAGGTCTTTCCTGAGTCCCCCAATCAAAATACATTGTAAATCTTTACACAGAGCTAGGATTAAATCAACAAGCTCCCATTTGCCTAGGGTTTTGTTTTTTGCTTTTAATCACTAATTTTGTATTTGCTGCTCTCCAGTCATACAGTACCTCTCCTGACTCTACAGTTTTATTTATAATCTTTCCTACTAAGCCTACAATATCATGTGCCAGTTCTTTTTCAGTGCTGTGATGGGAATGATCCTGTTCCAGCTGTCTTGAATCCCTTGATCTATCTGAATCTTGCTTCTGTCATAAGAATGGCATTTTCTTTCTCGACACCTCCGCTCAGACTGATCATCCTGTCTTTGACCCACACTCAGTATCCTCTTTCTTCATGAAAACTAAAGCAAGAATTATATTTATTCTTGGGCCATACTTATCTTTTATACCCAGCTTATCCTTTCTTCAGAGTGGCCCTATTTCTGCTAGGACAATTTATTTATAAGATTGAAAACACACGTGGTGATTTCTTACTTGTTCATTTTTCTTGACGTTGGAAAAAACAATTTAAGGTACCAGAAGTGAAATGTTATAATGACTGCACTTGATATGCCTTAGCGAAGTGGTGACCTTTCTATGACAGTCACTCCTGTGAAGCTTGCAGGATAAGCGTGCGGTACTGCAAGGCAATGCTAATATTTAAATGCAACACCAATCTCAGAAAGGCTTTTCCATGCCATAACAGGCTCAGCCGGCAGGATCCACAGATGGGGGATCAGTTAACAGTGATATGAAATCGAGAATAGCTTCGTTAATCTTTACTATGAGCCATATGCCTTGAAGTCAATGGAGTTATTTCAGTTTTATACCACCGTACACTGCAGGAAGAGTCTGGCATCATTTTTCTCCCTCATAAATGGTGGCGATTGCTTTTTAAAAAATTCATATCTTTATCTTATTCACGGAGCAAATATCTCAAGCTGCCATTTAGCTTTGATATCCATGCTAATGTTCTTCTATTTTGGGCTGGCTTTCTGCCATATTTTGGCCTCCTTCATTGCATTTTGGTGCACATTAATTTCACACTCTTTTTCATGCAGAAATGCTTTCTCTTCTGTCTCAGTGGTGATCCCTACGCACTGCTCAAGATCCATATCTGCTTTAGTGGGAAAAGTGAATGGGAGGACACAATCCTTTTCCTCATGGCCACACTGCAGCAGCAGATTGCTCACAGATTTAAGACGAGGGACTCTCTCAGAGCCAGTGATGCTGTATCGGTGATGTCTGTGCTGCAGCCAGAGGTCTGACAAGCTACTGCTCTCCTGGAGCTCAGCTCAGAGTGCAGAGCCTACCTCTGACACTACCGTGGTCAGCAGACAGTAAATGAACTCAGCACTGTGAGTAGTACCTAAGATAGATAGTCAGTCATGCTTAGATGTCAGGAAGATAACCGGACAGGCAATTAGCAGGAGAACAAAAAATGCATCCAGTCCCACCCTCTACAAAGAGTGTTCATGGCCAGAGCATTAGTGCTACTTTTTACTACATTTGCATAAACAAGTCAAGCTTTTTAAAATTACAACAAAAGGGAATTATACTTACAAAAACTTTCACTGCGGAAAAGTCCATCTTGTCTGTTCCTTCCCTTTTGAATTTGCACAGTATGGTGCTACGATCTGGTTTTTTGGTAATGTTTTGGACGCTGAACCATATCTTTTTGGTCTGTGCACCATTCATATATGACAGATAAACCTCTACCTCAGTTCTAGAAATATTTAAGTTGTCATTTTCTTTCTAGAGTAAAAAAATTGAAGATAATAAACAGTCACTAAATACAGTAAGAAAATGAAATGAACACACTGACTATTTCAAATAAGGAATTACAGTTGATTACTTTCAAACTTACATATATTTTTAATTCCAGATCCGGATCCAGTTCAGTGTGTAGCTGGTAGTTAATGAACACTGGGTCAGGGTGATAGTGTAATTTGACACATGGTATAAAGGTAGTGTCCACTTTTAACATCAAATCAACAACTTTACTCTCTGTTGCATGGCTCAGGCTTGGCGTTAAGTAATGATATTCAGATTCATTTCCAGGACACCTAGAGACCTAGAAACACAATAGCAAAGTCATTAAGCACTCAACAGCGTGTACAATTACAAACAGGGGCACTCAAAATCATTTTAACGTCTTCCTGACTTCACACAGGTATCTGCTAAACCTCTTCTCTGCGATCAGGGCGGCATGCAGAGCACCTAGGAAAGTTTCTGCGTTGCGCCGGCGTCTACCTTTAAGCACGTTTATCACACACGCTGCACGCTGCTTTAAGGCTGATTGCACGCTGCTAAGGTGGCTATTTCCTGCAGCGAGACAGGAATAGTGACAGTGATTTCTCCTTCCTTCCCCTCAATGCAGGTGATGAGAAGAACAGGACGAGCTCTCCAGCACCCCTGGGCACTGGCTCCCCCCAGCTTAACTCCTGATAGAAGGGAGTTGCTACAGTCCCCACCACTGGTTATGACGTGGGGTGGTGCTGCTCTTTTCTGGTCTCTGCGCTGCAAGAACAGGAGGCCACAGGGTGTTCGCCTCCTCACAGCCTTGGAAGAAGGGCTTTTGTCCCCAGATCAGCTCCAGTCTCCTGCCTGTTGCTCAGGCAGTGGCACCTTTGGTTTCTCAACACGAAGACAGAGAGAAGTACACCACCCTCCCTTGCAACAGACCCACTGGGGAGGCTGAAAAAGGACGAATTTGGAGCGAGTCTCTACAGCACAGAAAAAGGGCTGTGGGAATTATGCAGAAGAGTAGCTTATGTGTATCCATGATCCTGCACTGAGAATGTGTGCAACTGTAATCCTACAAGTAGTCATATTTATTTCAGTAGGGTGACTGATGTGTGCCTGCAAGAGTTTGAAAAATATTGCGATCCTCCTGAAACCTTAGGAATAAACCCTAATCTCTTAAGAGACCTCTATTTGGTATTGTAAAGGAGATTAAGACTTACAGTGAGGTTTGATCTCTGGTCATCTGAAATAATCACTCTGTCCACCACATTAAAATTTCTACCAATCGGAGTAATTTTGCGACCACCGCTATAAAAAAAAAAAGGGGGGGGGTTGGGGGGGGTGGAGAGGGGAAGGGAGGATATTATCATCTGTTTTCCCACAGATAAGTCCTGCATTAATGCTTCAGCTGTGAAGAAACTACACGTGTATTTTGCCTTGGGAGCAGCCAATATAATAAAGTCAAACTGCAAGACAAGATAATTTGAGCTATACAGTGTACTTCCATTCTTTCCTCAGAATGTAATGATAAATCCTTTTGCTACCTCAAACCCAAATGACTCGACAGCATACACATGCATACTCCTTTTCAGGGACTCTCCACCTTGTTTGCTTTTCATGCAGCCAGAAACCTAGACCGTGATTTAATATTCTGTCTTGAAGAAAGAGCATCATGGTATTTCACTGGCCCAGAGCAGCCTTGCCTGCGCTTAATTCTTGCCTTCTTCAGGACGAACCAACGGTGCCAGGCACTTCACAGGAAACATTCTCGTCAGTGTTCACACCATCTGTCTCAGCACACACAATGGTGCTTGTGTCTGAGGGCTCTGGCTCACAATCTCTGCTAAACACAGTTGGAGTGGTTTAAGGTATTATTAATTTCCAGCTGCCTGAGCTGCCCCTCACCTGGAGATGAGGGCATCTTGGCTGCCCAGCTGCTGCAGCTGCCAGCCAAACTTATTACCTCAAACTCACACTTGCCAGTGCTTGATGTCAAGATATCAGGTAAAGAATGTGAAAGTGGGTAAAAACTGTGCAGGCAGGCAGAGGGACAGGTGGAAAGCCATGCCTGAGAATATCTTAAAACCACTCCATAAGTCTTCCATCAGAGCTGTTGAGTCTGCTGCAGAACACAGCAGAGCCTTGAAAAGGGCTCCTTTGGTTTTAGGGAACCCAGTCCTAAAGCAAGTCTGCGTGTATCACTGCAATGGCAATTATTTTCACTTCATTTCCAATTCATTCATACTTTATACTGTTTCAGAGGTGAAGGGTACATTAGTATCAAGAAACCAAAGTTAACTGGAGTTTTAATTAATCCATGCTACCCATATTTCGGATTTAGCTTTAGTATGAAGAGACTATTTTTGACTTCTACAAAGGAGACCTGGGGTGGCCAGGAATGAGTTTACAGAATCCTGCAGAACACTGAACCCATCTTGCAGCTATCATGACCCTACCTGCATGTTACATGTTAAATCAGTTCATCGGCGTAAATTCATCCTCCACAACAGGTTACAGCAGTCATCCAAGTTTATATCCGCTGCAGTCTGACCAAGGAACGAGGCTCATAACAGCTCAGTGGGACAACATTTTAATACATACATGAGAAGTACAGAAAGACAAATTTACCTGATCCAGGAGGTATTTGGTGTGATTCCAAAACATGATGGCAGTGAAACATAATGCAGGGTCATTGGTGGTGAACATTTTTTCCCATTAGCCTGTATACATATACTTTTGGCCTCTTTACGTGTTGGTGGAAGTGCAAATGTCATTTGGGTATCGTTTAGCACATTTCTAACTTTAATGCTGAAAGAGAAAGAAAACAGTCAGATGCTGAAACACAGATGCCGCTACGCCGCTCACTGGCATTACTATACAAAGCCTATAACCTAAAGCGAAGGAAGAGGACAGAAGAGGAGTGAATCTGTCCTTGAGCTGTCAGATGGAAGTGGAAAGAGAGAGCAGGAAGTAGGGCAAAGTCGGGCATCTTTTGAATGTAGTTGCTATGTGTCACAATAACGTATCACAACAATCACAGAAGAAGGTACAGATATTGGTCTTACAGCCTTGGGATGCGGCTGTGTAGTGCAATGTGTGATTTTGCTGTGTAAACTATGTAATTTGCAGTGTACTTTTCTGTGCTACCAACACATTAGCTAGTCAAGAATAAGAATCTTCAGTTTCCTTTTCCGTCTTCTTTTTCCTCTTTCTTTCCCTCCTTCCGCCCCCGCTCCCCACCCCGGCTCCTTTCTCCGTTTCTCTCCTTCCTCTTTCTCTCTCCTTCCTCTCTCTCCCTCCTTTCCCTCTCTCCATCCTTCCCTCTTGTGTCCTATGGTCCCCAAGAAATTCATGGTTGAACTAAAAATTGAGCTGTACCCTACGAATACTTTTTCAAGTGCTAGCTATGTAAAATGGGCTTGGCAATCACAGGCAGCCATTACAGCTGCACCTGAAAATTACTGATTCGGAATAAGATAGCTTAATTATCTCGGGGGTTACACTGTGCAATCATCAACAGAGAAAAGTACATGCTGTTGCATGAGAGATTCCCTTCCACGGCATGGTGTCTGTGCTTTCTCAAGCAGAATCCTAGAATATATGGAGGATATTTTGAAGCAGAGGAGAGTCAAACATAAGCTGAGGCTTCTCTGTAGCCTAATTTCTTGTTGCCTGCTGCAAGGCACAGAGGGCCACAGAACTGTCCACCTACCCACCCATCCCTTGTATTGTACCCAAACCCCAAACTCCTTCCCAGCCTTCGAGAATTTAAAGTGGAAGTATAAATAAAGGAATACAGAGCATCCCCCCTGCTCTGCTGAGGAGAGGTCCACAACAACTATTCACACAGTCTACTGCTAGGGCAAAATGGGCATAATTTTCATCATGCAAAGTAAACAGTATTATTTTTCAGAGCTTAACTCACATTTCTGGTTTACAGCCAGTGATTCCAGTCAGTATCAGTTTTATGCCTGATGCATGTGTAAAGTTTTCTCCTTTGACTGTTATTTCACTTTTGCCTAATGTAGAAATCCACAAAGGTTCAATGGAATGAATGGTGATATGCTATTAGGAAACAAAGCAAAACAAAATCTGGTTATAAAAAGGCTAGGTGGTTAGACAACAGCTGCAAAAACAACCACCACTCAGGTATGCAGGTTTTATGGAACTGGGATACATTTTTCTTATTAATGTCAAATCTTGTTAAGCTTGACTCTGGGACATACTATCGATCACAATTTCTTTACAAGCTAACTATTTTTACATACATATTTTATGTTTCAATTTATCTCATAACAAAGTTGCCCAAAGGAATCACAATCTGACATACTGGTAGGTCAGTATCATAAAAACCCAGCTTGAAATGATACATTTTGTGTGACCCTTGAAGAACTAAGAAACAATGCAAGACAAAACCCATGGTGCTGTCACTACGAGAGATCAGAGAAACAAATGAAGGCATCTCTCGTGACCTGAAAAGGGAAAGCAGGGTCAAATCCTAGAATGAAAAGTTGAGAAAGAGCCCCAGAATTAGCTTTACTAGAAAGTCTTTTCAAAGTCATATATAGACCTAAAGGTACAACAGAACTGTGAGGATATTTTGGTATCTCATTTTGATGCTAAGAAGTTTACAAATCTGTTTTCCAGCATTTAAGAATAATCCTAGTTTGCTCTGATGCTGTCACAGTCTTGCAGAAACGTGGCCAATTTTTAAACTGTGCTTTTCTTTGAGTATTTTTATATTTATGTATTCCAACTTACTAGCACTACCGAGCAGGAAGAGAGATGTTTTCCCTAGCGTATTTACTTGATGCATTTGACAGCATCTCATGTTTAATCAGTTTTGCTGCTTCCCCGGTTTATAATCACACAGACTGTTTCCTCTCTGTGTATCTTTCAGACAGGGAACTGACAACATTCAAAAAACCCAGGAAAATGTGCATGTGAAACCACAAACTGCTTGGGACCTTCTCAGGCAAATGATTTCTAGCCTTCTTTTAGGCCGCCTATAAAACTAGTTTAAAGTGAGTTTTTAGACTAATGTGATTATCCTGATTTCTGCTGTTCACCTGTGGACACATCCAGTAAGCAGTTCAGCCTTACCAACCCTGAGAAGGGCGCTGGTGCAAAACCTCCAGGAAACTCCTTCCCACGGGGTTTTTCTCCCCACTCGCTTTTTCACGTACCCAGAGCAGCACCAAGCTTTCGAACTGGGGGCCTGAGGGCACCACTGGGGTCACACCGCCATCCACTGCAAACGCAGCATTTGCCCAATTCAGAAAGGGCCCCGTCACTTTGTCCCCACATGCTACCACGGCCCCCTGAATGCCGGAGCGCTACGGAGCAAATGTGAGACCTGTCACAACTGATCAAAAGCTGCAACTTGTGCCTTAGGAAAGGGCAAGAGAGTGCAAAGGCTGGGGCCAGAGGGCCTGCGAGATGACCTCTGGTAGGATAATGGAGGAGGGCAAAGGAAACTCCTGACAAACAGTCTGAGGGGGAAATTTCATTCCCATCCTGACCTGGGGATCAGTTTAATCCTTCATATGTGAGCAGGAAAAATAAAGCAGAAATCTGAGAGTTTAAAGACAGCAAAGCACCAGTGCTTTACTCCATCATGTCCTGTCCCTCTGCTTGTGTCCAGCCTCCAGCACACCAAGGACAGTCAGAATCCTCGCACACATCCAGAAGCCAAATACTACAGACAGGAGTAAAAAACTGCTTTGGGGCTCTCACCAGTAACTAGCAGGGAGCCCTGAAGCACAGGAATAACTCAGTATCACACAAATACACAGAGATTGGGAAACATGAGGCATCCCCTGCCCGGAGGCGTGGCAGGATGCTGAGGCACTTCAGGGCTCACACGGGTCTCCCTGCCAGGTGCCACACGCCATGGGGTACCTCAGCTTAGCTTGCCACGTTTCTTCTCTTACACCAGGAAGAAATGGCGGCAAGAATGGTTCCCTCTGGAATTTCCAGCCTCCCCTGAAATCATGCCTTCCCTGAGGCTACACAGACTCCTTCGCCACGTCCTGCCTCAGCCTCACAGCATCAGTGCAGTCACTCACAGCACTGAGGCAAGCCGCCCTCGGCTACTCGAGAGCCTGCTTCCCGGCTTGACTGCCATGCTCTGCCACACTTTCCTCAGCAGCAAAAGGAAACGTGAATTTCCTCACTGAATGTGGGAGGGAGCAAGCATCCTCGCTGAGGTCTGTGGTGCTCATTTCCCCAGTGCCAGCGAGCTGCTGACGTTCCAGGCACCGTGTGGCAGGGGAGAGATGCCCGGTAGCAGGTACAGCGGAGAGGCAGTAGGGTATTTATAAAAATCACTGGTTGTGAGGCATGCGATGAAAGCAGCATAAACACGCAGAGAGACATGCAGAAAGTGTGTGCTAGGTCCTCAGGTAATGTAAATCAGCACAGCCCTGTCAGCTTCAATAGAGCTCCACGTTTCTGAGCTGCAGCCCCCCCACACCCTCCCCCGGACAGCCTCACGCTTCCCTGGGGCTGTGTAAACAGTGGCAGCCACATCCTCAGAGGTGTGGTTAGCATGGCTGCAGGTCGCAGCGAGATTCTGGCAGCAGCCCAGGTTAAGCAGCCTCTGCCACCCTGGGGAGCTCAGCCTCTGCCACCCTGGGGAGCTCATCCCTGCTCCAGCACGAGGCCTCCTGTGGTGCTAGCACAGGGCCCCGAGGCCAAGCGAAGAACTAGATGGGGGAACTGGCCCAGATGAAAAATAACCTGCCGAAAGAAAGCAGTTATTTCCAGCCAAATCAGTTCCCCAGCCAAGAGTACTCGCACAACCACTCCAACTGCTGCTCCGGCGCAGGGAGGGGGAAGGTGCCTGCATGGAAACCAGCAGCTGGAGTCAGGAGGAGGGCTGGGGCTGCCACTGAAAGAAAAGTGTATTAAGCGAAATGCTCGGCTGGGGTTGTGGGAAAACACAAATCCTCTTTCTCAGCTCTCCAGTATGCTCTCCTTAAAGCACCAGCAGTCAAAGGAGAGCAGGATTTCGAATGCAATTTCAAGCCCTCTGAATGGATCAATCACTTCTAAATAAACATCTGCCTTTGGACTGCCTCTAGTGCTTTCACTGCCTTGTCCATCACTGTCTTTCCAAGATAAGGCATGTGGAAGAAAGCCATCTCCCAGGCAATTCCAACTATTTACCAATGTCAAATTAATGCACTTGGAAGCAGAGCAAAGAAGAATTTCCTCTGTTCTTTCACCACCCGTAATGCTTTATATGCAAACCAAATCCAGAATATTAATGGCTCAGAAGCACATGTATTACAATCCCACTCATCTCTGAAAAACAAAACGGATTTTGTGATTTTGTTTAAGAAACCTCAGCTGAACAATTGAATTCAAGAGGTAATTCCTGTCTTCACAGGTAAAAGTTTGGGTAGCTCTAATGAAACATTTGGAGATAAGAACACATTTGCTATTTATACCCACTATGCTATCACTCACAGAAAAGCAGAAACCAAAAAGTGTAGGCAGCAAATCTCTATGTACTTACTCATCAGACAAATTTCTCTTCACCAGTCATTTCTTTCCTAACACCTGCATATCATAAGCAACCACTGATGACAAGATCAGTCAGTTTTATGAGAAAATAGAAACATTTGGGCACCACAGACAATGAAGGGATAAGCTAATGGTTAAACAGCTGGCCTACAAAGCAAAAGGTTAAAGGGCTGGCCTAGGAGGCAAATTGTATAGACCATACGCACACATACAGAATGGACAGTAATATACAGTCTAAGTCTTCAATAAAGAACTCAACAACCAGATTCAGAAGGTATTTTGGCACGAGCAACATTCTTTCCTTTCCAGTGATCCAGCTTGAGCGGGATGGATGGAGAGCAGCTCCAACTCCAGTTTTGTCTACAGCGTGGAAGCAAGGAAAACTTTTCTGGAAGCGTGAACCAGGGATTTACTAACACCCAGAGATTTCTGTTCCTGGATGAATCCTCTAGACACTTGTCTGCTATGCAGAAACTGGGTGGCACATCCTCCCCTTCCTTCTGCTCCCCTGGCAGCTATGTTTTAGGAGAAGCTGTGATCTGGTTGCATAGAATGAGAAAGAGGTTTGTGACTCTGAAACTTAGTTTCACAGAGTTGTCTGTGACAGCAGAACTCAAACATGCATTGAAGTCTAGGTAAGAGATTAAGTGTAAAATGATGTTTCTTGGGTTTTTTTGTTGTTGGTCAACTTACATGTCCCAGCCCTCAGCACCCTGGCTCCTGTGGAGTGCCTAAACACAGCATACAGGGACTTTGGCAGTAAGAACAATATTATAAATACTGCACCTAGAGGTACACGTGTGACTATTGCAGTGTTCACACTCCCAATGCCTGGATCTGAAACGGAAATCCTTGTTGGCACCTTTAAGCACCAACAAAGCACTACAAAAAAATAGTATCAATCCCAGTTCTGCATTACATCTTCATCCATGTCTCTATTCTTTCTGCAAAGTCCTTTCATTTTAAATACATTTCTCTCCCAACCCACAGTACCTCAATAATGCCAATCTTAAAATGTTAACTAACCTCTGTTTGCTGCGCAGTGGCGATTCCCTTGGAAACAGCTGCATTACAATTATCCTGAAAAACATCAGCATTTCTTCATGTCAGGACAAGGAAGCGACAGATTTCTGCTCAGATGTAAAAAATACAAGGAAAAGGCATCACAGGGGATTCCAGTCCTCCCCAACAAACGTTACCTGGCAGGTGGTGGCAGGAGAGACACGTGTCCATTTACAGCTGTTGCAGTCACCCTTGTGTATACATCGTGAGCAGCTGGTAACACAGAAAACAGAGGTTTTGTAAGACACAGGAACTCAATCGAGATTCAGCCATGAATGTGAAAATTCAAGTGACACGAAAAAGCACAAACCCAAGAGAACAACCTGGCAGACATGTAATGAAATGCGTAAACCACATAACCTGCGTTTATCCTCCAAGCCTATTGTACTGTTGTGCTTATTCTGACGACAAATTTAGTATGAAATACAATCTGTGCCGAGATGCTTAGAGTCATAGATTTCTAAAAAGCAGAAAGCAGATGAAGCACTTGGAGTTTCATTTTGCTGTGGTTTTCTCCAGTACATAGGTGGCCAGATATTACTTTTTAACCAGAAAAGGGCAGAAAACCATTACTGTTTCTTTCACAGCTTGCCTGACCTTCTCTTCTGTGTGTGTAGTGCTAGCACGTATTGCTGGCTTGCTATTGCCTTCCCCTACCAAAAAATATGCCTGTTGGAGAGTAGTTTGTCCTCATCTTGCTTTGCAATGCATCAATCAGCATGGAGGTCAGCCAAGAGCAGCACAGGCTCTCTCCATGCATGCTGAGAAATGCTCTGATTTAGAGACAGACAGCTCCTTCCCCGTGTTGCTCCAGGGACAAGGAAGTGATGTGCCACTTCCCAAAAAGCAGAACTTCAATTTCATCCCAGGTGCCTATGAATTAGCCTCTTTGTATAGGGGACGAGTGTTCTGAACAGGAACACTGTAGTTACCTACAGTATATGTTAGCTATATCTAAGTTTTAACAACCACACGTTAGAAAGGGTTAGGTCATGCACTCAGCACAAATGCTTCCTACTGCAAGCTCTCAACAAAGAGCGTGACTCTGAAAAACAATGCGTAAAGAACAATAGGTATTCATTTTTTTCCTGTTAGCAAATTAGATGTTACCTTCTGGTTCAATTGTATTCCTGTTACCTATGGACCATATTTAAACTGCACTTGGTTCTATTCAAAAACAGCTCCATAAAGTGACTTTTACAGAATCTCACGACTCCTCTAATCTAGGTCTTACTCTGAGTATCAGGGGGCCAACTTTTTCACAAGGACAGAAATTATTTTAATGTCATTGTGTCATCATTTATTATCTCTTCAGGCACTTGTCATAAATTCAGACATTGTAAAGACTCCTACAGCTAACTCCCAGTGTCCCATTAAATAAAAGTCATCAGAAGAAGTAATTTTATACGGACAATAAAAAAAAAGCAAAGAAGGAAGAAATGGACCAAGAAAAGGAATTTGACTACTTTTAGGGAAATTATTTCCTTAAAAAATACAAAAAATCCCCCCCTTCATCCCCCCCCTTCCCACACACATGCATAAACCCCTCAACAAACTTCAACAGAAACCAGACTCTTACTTTTTCAACTGAAATGTTTGTGTGATATTCCAAGAGCTTGAGGACAGCGACGCTTCGAGAACTAGACAATCTGGAAAAATGTGACTGTTAGACATACGCTGGATATTACAAGAAATAACTGTAAAAATAAAATTGAGTTGAAAGCTCATGCGCCTTCAGCTGTTCTCCACATGGTATGCACCTTCTCTCATACAAACATTCACTCACACTTTTGACTGATAAAAATAACTATATTTTTTCCTTCCACAGCACCTTTCAGATGAGTTATTCCAAGACTTTATACACACACATTAATTAAGCTTGATGCCACCACTGCATGACATACAAAACTAATGTTATTGTCAGGATACAGATAAGGAAATGCTACCATGGAGCAGGGATATAAAATCATCTCCTGAAGAGCACACAGTGGTATACTGTGGCACAGCCAGACCCCGAATCCTAACACAACAAACTCTTCTAATGTGAAAGACCCCAACATACCGTATTTCTCTCTCATTCTGTCTCACAGACTTGGTTTCTGAGTCTTTTTTTAATCTATGCAGTAGTAATTTTCATCCTATTTAAATCTTTTATGACTGCATGAGTCAATTTGCCATTATTTCAGCTAGCAATTACTATACCGACAATTCACTGGCAGCTGTGGAATGAAAGAGTATCTTCTCCCATGAGCAGAATACCACATCGAAAAGTAGAGTCAGATATATACCACTTAAGCCACGGTCCCTTTCATCTGTGTGCCTGCAGATGTGTACGTCTGTGAAATGAATGACTGCCTGAGATCAAATGAAACCCATGTGTGCAGACTTTTCTGACTTCCCTATGCTAGGAAGTAGATAGTGCTTTAATCCAGGAAAGTTACATAAAGTATACCTACCTTGCAAAGGTAGAGAAGCTTTGTCTTTATCACAGGCTGGCTTGTTCAGATGAAAACCAGCTTTAGCTACATCTACATTGTTAAATCAGACGTATCTCCTAGCTGCACACGTCAGCATGGCACTTGGGTGCTCACTGCAAAGGTCACTTGCACTGCTTGTTGGAAACAGCCCTTGAGACTGTTCATAGGCTTAAATACCTTACTAAAAGGATAGCAAACAGTCTGATTTTAAAAGGTGGTTTAATGATTGAAGACGTGGTTGAGCACACACAGACATTCTGAAATCCTTCACCAAGGACCTATTTGCATCTCCAAAAATCTATGTATCTGCAGAAATCTGGCATGTGGGGCACAAAATGGCCTAAATCACTTGCCTAGGTCACTGTATGAGACGGGTCTCAAGCCATGAGATACTGAAAAATAGCATTTTACTAGGAGTAGTAAGTAAAAGCAAGGAATTTATCTGCTTATGGCAGAGCTTGTCTCCTCTTTTAAGCTTGTATAAATACTTTGAAAACAACACTGTTGAATATAATTTCCTGATTTTGTCTGATGAAATTAACAGAACCTATTATTTTCTGTACGGCCTTGGCTGACCTTTCAAAATGCATCAGATGGCACTGAGTAGCAGGTATTCTTGAAATGTTTTTTTCCAGAAAGGATATCTGAAGGAGTTTTGAAAGTACATCTTCTTGTGAGACTGAGGTCAGTTTATATGGGGTATCACAAACAGCCAACACAACTTCCACACCTGCATTATCCACCAATAAATCTCAGCTGGTAGGAGCATGGCAATGGCAGTAATACTGGCAGACACAAGCTAAGCTCACAGCCTTCTGGGTAAAGCTGTCAAAGGCTCACCTTTGGCACAAAGCGCAGGCAAGGCGAGCTAGCTTCCGTAACACTATGCTCTGAAAACCTGCTAATGGGGCAAAAGAAAGCCTTAGTCCGAGAAGACAGAGAACCAAAATGATGTACTCCGTAACTATAATAAAACATGGCTTTTGGGATTGGGTCAATAAAGGACATTTTTTTCTTCTCTAATGCATTTGTCCCTCTTAAAAATCCACTAACAGTGTTTGCTAACGAGAGCTTAATAGACCAGAATACTCATGAATATAACACTAGCTGTCACCTGCTAGTGACAGTCTTTTCTTCTTAATTCCCAAGTCAATATTGGACAGGAACTCGACACACAACACTGGTATGATGCCAGAGGAGCTTCTCCCATACAAAGCCCTAAGACGAGCTCCTGAGATTCCAATATTCAATGCAAACTCGTTCAGAGGCAAGGGTCCCCACGAGACAGAGCTCTTTGCAGCACTGAGCTCTTCAGAACAGGTCATTGCTAAGTTGTGGTTAACATTTTCTTCCTCTTTCTACAAGAAGATATTATAATAGAATCAGATTCATGCAAGAGTATTGCATGTCTTTTGGGCTATTTTATCTAGGAAAAGATAAATGCAGTCATTTATCTGAATTTTCTGTTTCCTCTTCAAGTCACTTAAAAGTACATGGTATCCTTGAGCTTGTTTTCTTTGTCCCTCAGTTTAGATTAAAACTCTCTTTTGTATTCTAACATAAGCAACTTTTAAAAAGGTACAAGGACAACCTGTATTAAAAAAGCTTTGTGCTTCTCTACAAACCCTTGAAGCATTGCAAAGGGGATATTTTCCTCCTATTAGTCAAATTAGTGAAGGATTATCATCTGACCTTTGAGACCAAAGCCTAGAGAACAGCTCAAAAGTCTAGACACTAATGTATCACTTAATTCTAAGACTTGCCGTTGCCCATAAGGTGCACAAAACAGATCACGTGCATCATGCGTCCAATACAAATGGCTCAGGTCTCTAATCCTGAGAACTACTGCAGAGCAAAGTAGTATAAGAATTACTGCAAAATGACTCAACCAATAATTCAGAAAGACGAATGAAATCACATTAAACGCAAGACATACCAGCCAAATTGCCCCTAAACCATGTATTTTTCTGCTAATCCTTTACATGGGAAAATTGCTTTCTCACAAGTGTCTGTTAGGTTGAAACAGCTAATTGAATGTTAAGATTATTTATTGTACAGACATTCATAGTTGGATTGTTCTAATTTCTGCTAGTACAGAGCACTGGGCCAACACTGCTTCTTCCATCGCTCCAGACAGCTTGATTGTCATTGCAGCTATCTTACACCTCCTTAGACAGTGATTAATGGCACCGTGTAAATACACTCCTAATGCTAAAAGATTGCACTGCTACAGGCCGAAGAAGTTGCTTCAGGCCATAGGTTAACGTGTTTTCTTACTTCCAGAAAGGATTCCACGTTAACAAATCTGAAATTACCAAGAATAGTGTGAGTATGCTCAGCTCACTTGACAAGGCATGAATTTTTTTTTCAGTGACATTTAATAAAAAGCATTACGTACTCTCACACTCATTTGGCCTGTATTTATGCTCAGCTCTCCTCAGTAATAAAGGACAGTGAATAAGCATTAAATACATGTAATAGGAAAACATACCATTATCAGTTATCACCGGAGTGGTAAGATTGCAGGAACAGGATGAGTTTTTCAGCACTACATTTTCATAAAATATTTCAACAGGTTTTACAATTTTTATTATACAGGAAGTAAGGATTTTGCTTCTGTTTGCAGACACAGCAACCTATAAAACGATAAAAACAAGAATACAACCGATTTCTTGGAGTACTTCTTAAGTCACCACCTTGTCTTTACAGAAAACTACAAAGTATGACATGTACAAAATGAAAATTTTTGTGGTGGAAACTGACATTTCACTAGGAAGTCTAGCAAAGGAGAGGGCCTCTCCCAACTGAAGAAGCAATACAGAAAGAGTCCTGAAAGGAACAGCATGGCTTACTTCCAGAACTGGATCTGTAAGGTATGTTAAGGGAGCAATCTGGAATAATTTTGGATTTTAAAACAATAATTTTCCTATAACAGTATTCTATGTTATAATCCCTTAAAAATATTTGAGCAAGAATGTGTGAATCCTCACAGAGAGACGATGTTTGCATCCATAACCGAAGTGACTTAATTATGAAACAGAATTTGTCTTCTAATGAATTATCCTTTGTTTCTGGCTGAGAGAGCTTTACAAATATGATCACATTAGTGCATTCAATCAGGAAACCAGAAACAATAGCATGCAGATTAAGTGGCCAGTCACAATACTTGATAATCAAATACCCAAGGCTGTGTGCTGCGAACAGATACCAAGTAAATACTAATATCAAACACTTAAAGACGCATTTGTGTTAGCATACGTGTCTTAGTGAATGTTTTGTAACTTTTTACAAAGCTCAGAACTTATATGATGCACTTGAAATATATAATCACTAGAAATAGTAAAACAGCTGATAAAGTGATATAATGGAAACGTCGCCTTTGTCAGCATAATGAATTTTTGACTCGACATCAAGAAGTGTAGCTTCCCAATACATTTTATGGGGGAGGAAGAGAAGACCTATCTGATTGACACATTCAGTTTACTGGGGTTTCCAATACGTTTGCCAATTGTTGAGGTAAGAGCGACTAATATATGGAACATGGTGACAAAAGAAGGGAAGTTCAGTAAGTGTGAAAAACCCACATTTTAAGTCATAATAAACAAACACACATGAAACTGTGTACATACCTGATTCTTGGCAGGGAAATCTAGCAGGATTTTCAGGTCTTTATCAGGTGCATGTGAAATGTTATACCAACCCTTTATGCTGTTTGATCTTGTACAATTTTCTTTTAACGTGCACCTAAAAGTATACATAAAATTATACTAGCCTCCTTATTGTGGCTTTGACTTTAGACATAGTACTTCAACTTATTTACTGTTATTGATTTTTTACAGGAATGCTATTGATTTTTTACAGGAATATGGTTACAGCTGCAAAAAGCTTCAGGAAAACAATCAGTAAAATCTTCTGCTTATCAAAATAAATTACAATGCATTGACATATGCTCTAGGGTCCTGATTAAGCCAATGAGACTCAAGCAAATATTAGATGCTTTGCCAGTGACAGCGGACTTGGTAGGCTGGGTTGGAATACATCACCCCCAACTTGATTGCTCCATTGTACAGCTCTAGATGTGACACACAACACACAACACACACACACACACGTTCCCTCTACACTCAGTGGGGAGAAATAGGCTTTTTTAGGGTACAATTCACCTAACCTATTTTAGACATTCACACAAAAATGAAATGAACCACACCATAGAAGCTGCTTGTTCTCTCCAAAGAGTGTAAGAGGAGATGGCAGTGAAGCTCAGATGTAGAGCTATGCTATAAATGTTTATAGTTGATGAGATGCATCCTCCTTCCTAATCTCCTCTGTCATCTACTGATGTGAAAGGTAATCTTTCCCTTTTATGTCAGTGTACTTGGTTAGAAACACTGAGTTTGAAAAGGTAGTTCAGAATAGATTTCTCTGTCTTCAGGAATAAAATCCATCTCAGAAGCAGGATGGCACAAAGTAAATCAAAATGTTATAGACGCCAAATTATAGGAAATAGAAACTACACAACAGAAAATTAAAGAAGAATGAGGAAACACAGGGATATTAAAGTACTACAAAGATCACATGTATCAAAAATGTGAGAAGAAAAAGAGAACAGGGGCATACAAATTAGATTGACAATCACTGAGTTTGAAACATGAATCCTTAAAATACTGTCTGCTGTGAACAGTTAATGAACAATCCATAGATTAACTCCAATCAATTTCATGTGGCTAGCAATTAAAGATATCTAAGTGCTAGCTGCATATATCTGAATATTGAATATATAAATATTGAATAGTTATAAATAAGTGCAACATTTAATATTGTTTTATTAATAACACTTTTCTACCATAACACAGAAGCATGTATAGCTTCAATCATGTGATCAGTGACATACGCCTTAATGAACTACTCCTTCGCTAAAAACTAGAAGCGAGTACATACTTGTAAAACACGGGCTTTTCTCATGAGGAGCTCACTACATAAGCCTATTTCATGAACAATGTGTTTTCTCTCCAGAAGGAATAACACAGGAATGACTTTCAAGAAAAATACACACCTTACAAATTGCCCGAAATAACCCCATAAACCATAGAAACCATAAAGCCGTCTTCTCTGCAGATGAAGACATTGGCAACTGGAATGCAGTTAAGTGCAAGGTCACTTCCTTTGTGGTCTAACTCAGGAAACTGATTTCCTGCTGCACAAGAACCTGGTGGGGCTTGGCATCTGAATACATTCAGGTCACAACTATACTATAAGAAATTGGGACTATGCCTGACATATTGCAAACTGTCTGAACTTGGACAAAATGCAGTCACATTTCTATCTCTTCACCTTACTGAGATCGCAAAGGTCCATTAGCACCCCAGTTTTAGAACCACAGAGGCTGGGGTCTGTCATCAGGAGATGTGCATAAACCAGATGCTCAGATATGTACAGGTGGATAACTCCCACTGGCAATGATGCATGGGAGAGGGACAGCCTATGGTTTCTGAGAGGCTGAGGATCATAATGGTGAAGATGCAAGGCAACACACTTGTGATACTTGGCACTAAGTAAGTGTATGAGTTTCAGTGGCACTAATGTTAAAATATTACAATATTTAAAAAACCACTGTTTATGACGCTGAATATTTAAAACTGTCCAAGGACAAAGCTATTTGCCTTCTTAGACTGCCTGAGGAACACAAGCAGTGAAGCAGTTTCCCTCATCTACAATAAAGAATCCAAGAGTTTAATGGCAAAAAAAGTAATGTCACCCAGAACCTATGGTTGTGCGTGTTCATGCCACGGAAAATGCATCTTTTGTTGCTCTAAAAGCTGACCTTTAACACTCAAACAATGTGCTACAGAGACCAGTCATTTTGCAGTCACAAAGGGGGAAGTAGAGCATCTGATGCACCTCTGCATGAATTCTCACAACTGTCCAGCACAGGCCAAGAATCACATGAATTCCACTCACCTAAATATGAGCTTATTTTGTTATATCCCTATATTTAGACAACTGATATTGTCTGCAAACACACTGGAATGAATATAACAGATAAATATAATTTGTGAACCACATGGTTCTGAAAATTAACATACATACTAAGACAACTACTAAGAAAGCAAAACTATCAATGTTGCAAAAGTAGCTGAAATTTTCTGGAGTCTGGCTTTCTTGGAAAGGTGGCCTGGACCAGACCCTGTACAAGTGTGAAGGTATAAGGTATGAAACCTTAGGATCAGGTTTCAGACATGCATAGATATGTGTATAGGGAAAAGCAGAGTCAAGATTTTTTAATCTTTCATGGCAAGCTGGTGTTTTATACTACTAAAGATTCCTCTTCACAACTGGAATCAAGTTCCTCTTATTTCATTATGATAACATGATATCACTGCATGTCGGCTTATACGTATTTACTTAAGTCTCTGCTTGCCTAATCTTGTATTAACTACAGATCCTACTGAGTTTGCCCTCTCTGCCCTGCTGAAGCATACAGATTTCCTTGTGCAATGTGAACACCGTTTCAGGGAAAGTTTTGGCGTCCTTTTCCAAGGTTTCAGCCCCAGAATGGAGTCCACAGGTATCACAGACACAGCCCAAATTCAAAACTCAAGTCTGGTCATGTCAGATAACTAACACATATCATGTTATTTACACATGGAAAATACATGTGAAACATCAGTACCTTGCATTGGAATAATTACACCAAACTTCAGGTAAATCTGATTCATCTATAGAAAACCTATAAATATCAAGAGAAATCACACAATCCTATGACTAATTGTTTTGAGTAATTACAAGCCAAAAGGACAATTTACATATTTGTCCCTATGGAAGAAAGAGCAGAAATAGGAACAGTAGAAGCATTTTGTTTCATTTTGTTTTCACTTGCAACAAGATGTGCAAATATTTTCATCACAATACTAGACTTCAGTTCATACTGTCTTTAAAACGAGGCGTTGCTGCTAAGTTTTATTTTTAAAGTGGAGTGCGTACTTATATGAAATTTATTTCCAAGTAAGAGCATAAAACATATGAGTGATCTCAAAATTCTTTGGAGTGTATTGTTTTATTGGACATGTATAGACTTCGATTAAAATACTGCTTACAAACACATCTTCTTCTTTTCCTAAAGCTTCACTCAGAGTTCTCTCTTCGCAAAACCAAGTATTTAATGATGCTAAGTGCGTAACAGTGAAAACATATGTGGGTGTTGAACAAGATTCACATTAGAGTAATTCATCTTTTTTTCTCCAAAAGAGTAAATTATTTCTGTTTCAACCAGATGGAAACTTTTGGTGATTCCCCCTCAGAAACAGGGGATTTACTGACTAATAACTGTTATTTGCAAACTCTTTATAAGGTAACTGAAAGTCTGAAAAGCTTAGCAGTGTAAGAGATAGTTTCTAACAAGGTAGCAAAAGAGAGTTTGAAGAGAACATGTTACAGAATAAACACCTACTCTCTTCTTGTAAATACCTTTGCAAACACAAAGTATCAAGTCTTCAGTAAAATCAAATTAACATTGAAACAAGCCCAAATGGGTAGTATTAACATTCAAAAAGGTGGCTACTAGTAGAATTCCTCAAAAATCAATCTTATAACCACTTTAGTTTAATGTTTTAATCACTGATGAACTGGCATAAAAGAAGGTTTACACTGTCAGCATCTGCTGATACAAAGTTGGGAACATTACCATGCAGAGGAGGATGAGAATATCACACAGGAAAACTTGGATAACCTTGAAATGGGATGACATTTCAAAGCATACAGTACAAGAACATGTACCTAGAGCAATGCAAATCTCACAACCCATATGTCCCATAGAGTGGAAACTCATCAGTTGGAAAGAAAACAAAAGAGAGAGAAGGACCTGGGGGCATTATTTGACCATGGATGACTGTGACCCATCAAAGTGATGCAATCATGAAAAAGACGTTTGTGATCCCAGAACACACTAAGTAAGGTGCTTCCTGGACAGACTGATTAAACACCATTGAGAAAGGCACAGCTGAAATATCTTCTGGAACACTGGGATAGTCCTGGCCAGCCTTATTTTAAAAGGATGCATAAGCCTCACAGAGCGGCTACTAGAGTGGAGTTAAGAAAGGAGTGTCTTATGTGAAAGGGTTTTAGTGAAGTTACTTGTTTTAGCACACCAAAATGCAAGTGAAATAAGAGACTGCTTTCACAAAAACACTGTAGAGGTAAGTGTAAGGGAGGGGGGAAACCTATTTAAGCCAAAGCGATGTGAGCACCAGAACAAATGAGTATAACCTGTCCATGAACACTCACAGGATGAAAATGAGCAGACAGATTTCAACCAATAGAACAATGGGACTCCCAGACAGCCACACAACCAGGGCAGGGAGGATACAAAGCCTGTCTAAATTTGGGATGGTCCTTGATTAGTTTATGAGTAGGTTTACAAGATGTGCTTGCTTGCAAATGCCAAGACTAGGCTTGATGACCCAGGAATTTCTCCAGTCCAGGCCAAGGATGTACAGCAGCTTTCAAACCTGCTTCACAGAAAGCAGCACAACTAATTACTTAAAGGTGAGGATGAAGTGTTTAGAAAGAAATTCTCTTCTGACCTAAACCAAAGGCAGTGGTTGCAAAGCAAAGAACTATGAAAACTGAAGATAAATGAGCACTCTTTCCCTATTCTCACATGCAAGATTCTTTTCTAGCTATTAAGATGCTTCAAGTACAAGTATACAATTTTATCTCTCAATCAATCTGGAAAGCAAAAACATCTGCTCAAAAACCAAAATAATTTCTTCTTTTTAGCCCAACATACATTTTACAGGTAGATTTCAAAAATCTGAGGGTTAACATGGACTTTAAAAGGTGCACAGCTTGCTTTCACACTTTCACATGATGTGTCTCACGTTTATGGCTATGACTGATTACATAACAATCCAGTAGATATAATCTTGATACTGAATAGCCCCAAGCCAGCCAAAATATACACTGACTAATAATGCATTGCTTTTATAGGAGAGTCTAAAATACCAAAAAATACCTTTGAATCAAAGAACACCACCCACAGTAGGGATCCTTTGCAGATAAGCATTCTTGCTCGGAAATGTATCTACCACAATTTGCAACCGGTATTCTTCTCACCTAAAACCAAAGAATGCAATAACAGACTGAATTAGAGTAGCCTCCATAAACAGGGAAATTGAGGGTTACCATAAAAATCTGAGAGCAACCAAGCACGATCCCTTCAGGAAAGTTTCCTTATGGACTCCCCTCTGCCAGAAGACCTTTGGATAGAAATATGCAGCCTACTTGACACACGCTGTATTTTGCCATCAGATGATGAAACTCCTCTGACAATGACAAGGCTAGCATGGACAGGGTAATGCAGGAAAGACTAATTAGCATAGTGAATTACAGACAGCAATAGAAAGGAGGTATATTTTACAAATAATGTTCTGCTTAGCAGAACATCATTTTCCTCTCATCAGAACTGAGATTTTTAAATGATTGATGAAGAAGCATCCAAAAAACGCATGCGCAAAACAAAATGCATCTGTGTTTGCATCACCATGTCAGGTAAATGTGCACACTAGAACAAATGCATGCAACTACTTAGCATGCAGGAAAATGCCATTTCCATAAGTAAATGTAGATAATTGTGGCTATATTGTATGTAGCTATACTTGTACATTCAGCTCGAATATCCTAGCCAGCCATTTTCAGAAAAAGGAAAGGAAAAAGAAAGAGAAAGCTGATTACAAATACTGAACACAAATACAAATAATGTTATTAATAACAATGTTAATTAATAATATCAGCAAGAAAAATATGTCTACTTCCAATCATTTTTTTACAAATTTGCAAGAATTAAAAGTTCAAGTTCCTATCTTCTGAGAACAGAAACAAGGATACATGTCTTCCTGCAGAATTATATTTACTTTTTTTCCAGCCATATCTTGTAAAATTCTGTTTTCTGAAGGTGTGTGAGATAATCAGCTCAGGAACCAGCCAACATCACAGACTATGAGCAAGTTAAAGAAGACAGGGTAAAAGCCTTATTTAAGCTCTGAGGATCAGAGAGAAGCATTAATTCCTAAAAGCTGTTCCTCTATAACAACTTGCTCTTTTACCGAAGCTAAAAAAAAATTCAAATCTTTACTTCAAATATCTATATATACACTTTTGACTGCAATTTTGATTCCTTCTATACTTGTGATAGATGGTTTATATCAGTCAGGAGTTCTCCTGCCGACTTACCCACTCTGTCAGACGGCAGGCTAAAATACTATGTTCACGGCTGGAAAAGTGATCTTACTGCAAATGAAGGTAATCAAGCGCTGGGTGAAATCCTGTCCAGCTAAGATGGACAGCCAGCCCTTATGTTTTCACTGCCATCTTCCCCACTGCTGGTGAGACAAAGGAATTTGCTAAGTTGATGCCCAGCAGTCCTGCTGCAGGATGTGCTGCAACAACTCCACCAGCTCCTGGGTGCCGTTCGCTGCTTGAGATGCAGCTCTGATGCATTTGCCCACATGCAGTAGCTCCCAGTGATTGCTGAACTCCTTAGCCTCATTATGCATACACATTAGTCACTTCTGATTGTGCTTTTGGTTTGGTTTTATCTTAAGTCTATGCCTAACTGAAGACAATGAGAATTTTATCACTGACTTCAGCAGAACTAAGACTTTAAACCAATCTCTCAAAGAAGAGATTTATCCACATGAGGAACTCAGTAACTGACCAGTGAACCCTGGCCTACCAACACCTGGACTTCTAATCCAGAGGAACTCTGACTCCAAAGAGCCTACAAGTTCTGTTTGCTACCTCCAAGTTTGGTTCTGCATGATGCCTCCAGGAAAAAGAGAAACAAAGCCTCTCTTCACAGATTGACATAAAGTGAGCATGGGATTAAGGGTGTTGTTGGATCATAGCAACAGTGGGCAGCACCACGACAGGGGAAGCCTTTCTGAGCTCTGCACAAGTGCAGCCCAAACTGAGACAACACAACCAGATATTAGATGTAAATTTGGTAACTGCAGTTTTTGGATATTTAAGGTCTAACTCTGACCCAAACTGATGCTTCGCTTATAAAGTGGGAGAAATCCTTAGAGCAGTAGTTTACTTGAATTTATTATTTTATTTAACATCGTGCTTACCTTATTGGCAGAGGACACATAGATGTAGTTATTATCTACTGGATCAAGCCGAAGTTTGGGGAAAATGGAGGTTTCTTCCTCAATTTCGTATAAAACCTCTGGGCAATTAGATTCCATATTCTCATTAAGAACAGCCTAAAACACATGCAATTAAATTATTCACAAAGCCTTCTATTGATCAGTCAGCATTTTAAACAAAAGCCTAATTTCAGGTACATCAGAGCTTCTGAGGTGACTTACTGTGTCCTGATTCAATTCACCTACTGAACTCGCTCTCACAATGGAGGAAGGAGGAAAAGACCACTAGGACTGAATTTCAACAAAACCTATTCCAGATATGTTTTGCACTGAAATGGAACTGGTTTAGTGCATGAAACATCCCTCCCACCAAGTATGTTCCTGATTGACACAGAAACGGAATGTGGAAGAGGCGCCTATATCCTGAAGTCATAATGTGTTAAGTATTCCCGTGAACGCAGAAGAAAGTATTAGCCTTCAGAAAACAATAAGTTAGCCTCCAAACACCCATAATGTAAAAAGGAACCGAGTTACTGACAACTGCTTTCAGCACAGAATTTTCTTTCTGGCTTCTGTGAGTATACCTCTGAGGTGATATTTCTTTCTCTTACCTTGCACAACTCTACTTTCCATCACCCTTTGCACAGAATTCAAGAGAACCAGAGACCACAGAAACTTTATTTTGCATGTTAATAAGCACGCCAACATTCAGATAAGGTTTTACACAAACACGCCTAAACAAGGGAGATATGTTCATGGTCTCCACTGTGCTAAGGAGACATGGAAGACTTCAATTTCATTTTTCATTACCAAAAGCACATTGAAATCAAATGGGCAAAAGCTTTGCAAGCTCTCTCCTATATTCCCCTCCAACTGCCTGCTTAATAAAAACAAAAAATGAGAGTCATCCTTTGCAGTGTAGACAGGAAATGCACATTCTTGCAAAACCCAGAAAAAAATTAAAGTATAAAAGACATTTGACTGAATAGTTGAAAAGTTTCATAATAAGGTAAAATGACTTTCACTTCCAGGCAATTGGTTTAAGCTAGAGTAGGTCAACTATTCAGAAGCTAAGGCAAAATGAATCTTGACTTTCCCCTTTAATGGACAACCATTCCCATCACACAGGTAGGCTAACAAACAAGTAAACATGCTTCCAAAAATCTAACAGTATTTAATATTTCTACTGGAAAATCAAAACAAGGAAGGAAACAAAAGGCACAATAACTGAGAACTCCACAGTCCATAAATTGATACTGTGGGCATTAGCAGTTTAATGAAACGTTTCCATGAAATTTAAGCAGGGTACGTAATTGCTTTTGAAAGTAATCTTGCTCTCCAAGTAACAATACAGTAGTTTCTTCATAAACAAACAAAAAAGAAACAGAGACTCAGGGGGTTATATCTGTCTATAACACAGTGTCTAAACCAGGAAACCTTTACCCACTTGAACACAGCAGCAGCTGATGGAGAAGGGAAGAACTGCCACTCTCAGCTTACCTTCAGTAACTGTCCATCATCTGTTCCCAAAAAGAGAACTATCTGATTCAAAACAACTGTGCCATAAACAGCCGCTAATCCAGAGTGAATCAAGGTAGGTAATTTCTTGATTGATCGTTCCTTCTGAAAATCAGATTTTTCCTCCTGAAAAAGAGAAAGCTATTACAAAATCATTCACCTATACTGCAAAACATTAAGAAAAAGAAGAATTCCTGGAAAGATTCCCAGAGAACTCAACTTCAGACAATACTTTGGGTAATGTTTTAATTCTGACACAATTTCAGAGGAACAGATCATTAGAAACGGCACATGAAACATGAAACTCATTCTTTTTCATACATGGTAACTGGGTGTGTCTGTGATAGATATTACATCTGCTGCAGCTAAATCACTGACCTTAGTGGTACACAGATTTGCCTACCAGCAGCAAGTTACTTTGCAACAGAATTTCTCTGTTTTGGGATGTAATGCCCTGGGGCTTATTCTGAATTGCCAGTTCTTCTCAATGAAGCCATGCTTTGCCATCACCTGACTGCACCTGTCACTAAGGCTACAGTTACACTCAGAGAAAGTGAAAGGAGGCACTTTCTAAAGAAAGGAGGCACTTCAAACGCACAGAATTATTTGTGTGTATGGGTGAAAACGCAGAGCTTCATCCTTCCCTTTCTGGTTTCCTACAACTAAAGGAAGTTGAGACTTGTGTATTAGCTAAACATAAAAATAAGATAAAGCAGTATAAAGTTAAATATCAAGGAAAACATAAATGTACCTGTGTGAACTTTAAAATCAACACGTTGCCTACAATTCTCTGTCCAAGCTAGCGGAAGTTAAGTGACAAACACATGTAAGCAACCCACAAAAGAAAACATCATGCAGGAAATCCCTGTATCTTGTGGAAGGAAAAAACAAACCAAATAACCCTAACGATTGAGTGCTGAAAGCAAGCCCTGATGTGTGAGAATACTCACCAGGTGAGAGATGGTCTCTGTCCCAAACTCCCTACAAGCCCAGGTATCTCCTAGCAAGCAGTACCTCAGTTTTGCAGTCTTCTAATTGCTTTACGTCAACCTCCACGGCAGATACTGCAAAAGGTGTGATCCCACCTGCTCTCCAAACTGGTCCAATCCCAGCCAAGCTCTACCTCCCCTTCTCCTCTGTTAGTACAATGCTTTCCGGTAAGCTTAGCTAAGGAAATAATGTGCCTAGAAAATGGTCTGTAAATCCATCTACCTACCTACCTACCTAAATTTTCTTTTGAGTCATTCTCCCCATCACATGAACACGTGGCTGCATGGACACCAGTGCTGGCACAAAGGAGCAGCAGGCATGAAGAGGTGGGAGGAAGAGCTCGGGTAGGACCAGGTCCTTGGGAACAAGCCCAGTAGGTCAGCTTACAAAGCCCAGAATCTCAGCCTCAAGGACGGATTTCTAAACCTACAGGAACAGACTCTGTGTGCAAGAACCTATGTCACTTTAATGCACAAGACAAAGTGTGAGAATGGACCATTAAACCTGACATTTTGCAGAAAGGTGAAGGCATTTCTCAAAGTTATTAAGCAAATTGATAACACAGCTACAGCTGAATTCAACTCTCTTGCGTGCAAGGATGCTGGCTTAACCCCAGAAAGTCTTTCCAAATAGAAATGTGTTTTTTCTAAACTGCAATCCTAAATCAGTTAAAATATTTTTCAATCATTTGAATGATTTTAATTAATTTGCAAGAACAGCCACTTGGAGTAAAGAAGCCTTGATTAACTGTCATATTTAAGGATTATTTTTTTTTCATGCAGCACAAAGAAGACACAGGAACTGTCATGTACTGGCACAGAACTTCAGTAAAGCCCACTTGGGCATGAGACTCCAGTACCATGGAGGTCTCTTTTAGATAGAAGGGGTGGTTGAGGAAGTGAGTGCAAGCATTTTGAGGCAGAAAAAGTTAACTTGCTTTTTTATTACATCAGAAGGTAACAAAACTCCAGCACTGGTGCACACAATGAGCTAAGGAGTGAGGAAGTAAAGCTTCCAGGCTTTCATTTCCACCAGAACTAAGAAATTTTCTCTGCAGAGCACTGCACAGTGGCGTAAGGAAAACAAACCACCCTAGATCTAATTCTCTTAGAGACTCTGTACAATAAGATGACCAAAGAGGGGAGGACTCACCCACTCTCTGAAAATCTTTGCTGCCAGATTTTATTTTGACCCACATACTAGTAAAATAACTAGTGTCGTATCAGTGCATCCCCCTCATCTGACTGAAGAACCAATACTGACAAGTGTGGAAGCCTCCTCCCCTCACTCTGCTTGCTAGAGGGAGGGTCAATGCGACATTGAGCTAATACAGATAAGAAGAGGGGGAATTCAGATAGTGGGCAGTCACAACAAAAATTGCCTTCTCTCCTCTGCAACCTACTTCTCCAGCTTGCCCATTCCCTCCAGGGTGCAGCTGCTGCTTTCACCCTTCTGTCATCCCTCTTCCATGTGCATTTATTTTTTTAACAAGCCCTTTTACCTCTTCCACTGTGACTAATGGGGTTACAGCACTGTAGGGCCTTCCCAAGCTTTTTCTTTCACAGCTAAAGCCATCTTTAGAATGCTTTTGCAGTCTAAACTTCCTTTATACTTGAAGAGTCACTCATCTTCATGATCATCTGTTTATCCTGTAACGTTTTCAGGCTCATACAAAACAAAGAAAAGCAAAAAAAAAAAAAAAGGTCAATACTGCTCTAGAAGACCATACGTTTTCAAATTCTTTATTTCCACTGTGTGCTCTACTTTATAGTCCCCAAAATCTTCACATGCACAGGTAAGCCTAGAGATCTCCTGAATTAACTTACATTTTGCTTTTAAGTTCACCCCCCTGTGCTGTTTGGTTATTGGCACGAAAAGTATTTACAGTCATTTTCTATTTTGCATCTCATTTCAGATTTATCTCTGTATGATTCCAGCTGCAGCAACCATATTCACACTTCTACTGTCTGTCTTGATTTCCTCCTGATTATTTTACACTGCATGCCTCAGAGGGAAGGGCAGCATTTTTAGCTCACACAGCACTCAGCATATTGCAGCTGGCCAAAAAGTAAAAATAAAGGGTCTGAGCATCCGAGTGAATGAACAGATGCAGCTATACAAAAGGATCAAGACTTATGAGCAGCATATAGCAATAGTCAACACTGGAATAATACACAGATGCTTTTCCTAGAGGGAAAAGAAACCTTCTGGAACCTTGTTCTTCTTTCTTAACTTCACCATCCTTCAACTTCGTGCATCAATTTTGATTATATCAGAGCATAAAAACCATAAAAGCACGCTGCATGCACCAATATTTATCAGAGCTAAGCAATGAGGAGATGAACTGTTGCAAAATTTTATTTCCATGAGCTTTTTAATTTGTGCATTGCATAGCATGCAACCATCTCAGGCAAGCAGACTGCAAAAAATGGGAAGGATGACCAGGAAATGAGAGGGTGCTCACAGAGACCTTACAGAGGCAAGATCCCGAGCCTCATGATGCAAGGCAGGAGGGACAGTCAGATGCTATAAGTGAGCAAGAGGTCGATGGAGACTCCCTAGATGGGGGAGGCTAGAAATCTGTGACTTCTTGCAGCAGCAGAAACACTCATACCCTGCCCTCAGATCTGCATTTACAGAATTGATAAAGTGTCCTAAGAACCAATGAGGGAGAACAAGCTCCATTAAGGAAAGCTTTGAAACCAACTGAGCTTGAACAGAGCACTAGCAGAAAGCAAGAGCAAGTGGTGGGTGACTGTGGCTGGAGATTCCCTCCTGTGAAGGATGAAGGCACACAACCGCTAAACCACCATGCTGTTACAACAGGTTTCTTTTTTTTTTAGGGTCCCCGTTCCATTACACTGCAGAGAGACTGCCACTGATTTTTCATTCTTTGGACCGCTACCCATTGTTGCACATCCACATGGAGACCAAAGACATTGCCTAGGGCAGATCAGGACTGCAGAGCTCTGGGGGCAAAGTGCAGGAGATGGCACCCCAGGCTTTGGTAACCATATGAGCTCAGTGAAGGGTGATGATCTTCTGGATTTGTGACTCACAAGCAAGGAAAAACTGACTGGAGATGTGATAATCAATGGCAGCCTTCACTGTAGGAATTATGAAATAACAGAGTTCAGGATCCTGAGGGTGATGTGGAAAGAACGCAGAGTACAGCATCGAAGACCAGGCTCCAGCTTGTTCAGGAAACTGGTTTGTGGGATCTCCTGAGAGGCAGCTTTGAAGGGAAATGGAGCTCAGGATAGCTAGTAGGTCTTTCAGGACAACCTCCTCCAAGCACAAAACTCAGGAAAACAAGCAGACATAGCAGGAGGTGGTCCCTAGCTAAGCAGAGAAGCCATGATTGAACAACAATGCAGAAAAGCAGTGTTGAGGAGGTAGAAACAGGAACAAGTGACTAAGGAGGAACTGTCTGGACATGTAGTGATGGTGTTAGGAAAGCCCACACTCACGTGGTTTTGAAACTCCCCTGCCCAGCTGAGGAGGGGAGTGATAGTGTGGCTCCACCAGCCAGGGTCAACCCACCACAAGATGTTATGGGCAACAAGAAGAGCTTCTACCACCACAGAAACAATAAAAGAATAAACAATGAAAACATGCACCAGCTGCTCAACAGGTCAGTTGACTGACCGACTGGATGCAGATAAGGTGCTGGACTTCACTGGCAAAGTCTTGTGGTCCTTTATACCTACAGAGTTCAAGGAGGATAGAAACTACGAGTACTGGAAGAGAATTAAGCCAGGGATCTCTTAAGAAATCTCAGCTTATAGAAGTTCCAGAGAGGCCAGATGGGATCTGTAGGAAGATGCTGACAGACTGTCTTGATGACACTGCAAGGACATTCTCTCATATTTCAAAAGCTGTGGAGATCAGGGAAAGTCTCCAAATACTGCACCCATCTTCAAAAAAGACAAGAATAATCTGGGGAACTACATACTGGTCAGTCTCACTTTTTCCCCCCCTAGGAAAATCATGGTGCAAATCCTCTTGGAAGCTATTTCTGGGCACAGAAATAAAAGAAAGTGATTGAGAAAAGCCAGTGCAGATTCACCAAGAATAAATCATACTTGACCAACCTGATTGCCTCTGTGATGAAATAGCTTGATTTGTGGAGGAGGGAAGAAGAGTGGATGTCACCTACTTTGACTTTAGCAAGGCTCTTGATACCATTTCCCACAGCCTCCCTGTATCCAAGACGAGATGTTAGTTTAGACAGGAGGACTAATGGATGGGTGAAAAAACTGGAAGGATGATCAGGCTCAAAGGGTATGGGTTAATGGTTTGTACTCTACCTAGACTCTGGTTACAAGTGGAGTTCCTCAGGGAACTACCTTGGGACATGTTCTGCTCAATATCTTTATCAAAGACCTGGAGGAAGACACTGAAAGCTCCCGGGTTAATCTTGCAGATGACATGAGAACTGGTTGTTACGCTCAAGTGTAGGGCTGCCGTTCAGAGGGACCTAGATAGGCTGGAGGAATGGGCCAACAAGAACCTCAAAAAATTCAACAAGTCCTGCACCTGGGATGGACTAACTCCCTGTGACGGCATAGGTTGGGGAGCAGCTCCGGTCCCAGAAGGACACAGGGGTCCTGGAGGGCAGTAGGCTAAAGGGTGTACCCAGGCAGCAGTGAAAGTTAACAGCATCCTGGGCTGTATCGACAAGGACGTAGCAAGACGTGAGTAAGGAAAGGGATTATTCTCCTTGTCACATATTCAGTCATGTCCAGGATACCACCCTCAGTTCTGGGACCCTCCACACAGCACTGATATTGATAAATCAGAGCAAGCTCAACAGTGGTCCACTGAGATGGTCAGAGCCCAGAGCACCTGTCCTACAAGAAGAGGCTAAAGGAACTGGGTTGGTTCAGCCCACAGAAGAGACAATCTCAGAGGGACTAGAGAAACAGAGACAGCCTCTTGACTGAGGTGTATGCAGGACAGTAAGACATAATGACACAAACTGCAACAGGGGAGGTTTCTAGTAGACAGAAGATTAAAAGACACCATTGTGAGGACAACTAAGCAGAACAGGTTGTCCAGAAAGGTTGTTCAGTCTCCATCCCTGGAGGTTTCAAGATCCAACATGACAAAGCCCAGAGCAACTTCGATCTCAGAGCTGACCCTGCTGTGAGCAGGGGACTGGGCTGGAGACCTCCTCTGAGGTTCCTTCCAACCTGAATGACTCTGTGATCCCAAGGAAGCAAAGCCTCTGTTCAAGAGCCCCTAGGCTGTCTAAAGTTTCTGCTCCTGGTGAAGCCAGATGACTAACAGCAGCTCTTCCTCCTACTGACAGTATGAGTTACAAGTCTCCTATGGCTTACTTCTCACACCAAACAGGGATGAACTGAAAACTCATTGTAACTGGACAGAAATATTAACTCTAGAAACATTAACTCTAGAAACTGTCAAACATCAGATGAAATACGAGCAGTCTGGTAATACACAGGAGATGACTTTACTACTAGAAAATTAATTACAGGATCAATTTTGATACCAAATGATATTCAGAAGTCTGTAATTCTTTCCTTAAATAAAAGACCATGAATCATTTTGGAATGAGTTACCACACAAATTCTAATGTCATTCCTGCAAATGAATGGCCATGATTAAACTGATATGACTCTGTTGACTTCAAAATATCATTTCAGTAGAGCTTATACCAGCTAAGGTTTGTCCTAGGATTCCAACTATGCTCAATAAATTAAGGGGCATATACCAGCCCACAGATTTATCACCCACTGAAAAATGCAAAAATTCAAAGAACAGGCTTGCACTAAATAGCAGATGGAAATCCAACCAAGATAGCTTATCATTCAGTAGCTATCACAGCCAGTTAGCCTTTGCACATCGTAAAATAAACACCTTAATATAAACTGCAGCAACTTCTCTCGCTGTACATGCACATGCCTAACACTTCCTTTGATTTTCTCTCTGAAAAATTGTAAAATCCTTTTCTTCCCATGCAACTTTTTTTTAATAGCAAAACTAATTTCCAGATTCATCATTGTGGTTAAGTAACATTCTATAGCTCTCTCCTGTTGATATTCTCTAGTCTTGAGCACTTCTACTCATCTCCTTGGCTGTGATCCACAAGATCCTGGGATCTCTGTGGGAGATCTGAGATTTTAGCAGCTCCTGTTCAGCCACGAAACAATAGAAGGAAAGGCCTTCTTAAAGATCACTAGCTACTGGAGCAAGTTTGTTAACAAATTCCAGCATTTCTCCTATGTACTGGCTAAGGAGCTTTGATTCCAAAATTGAGATCCACCAAAAACGTTTGTTAGTGCTCAGTCAGGTTTCTGAAAAGGAACAGAGAACGAGATTTGGGAAATTCACATTTATTAACTATGGAAATTGTGAAGAAGATGTGCTTACGTACATGCAGGTTATGCTAGCAAGTCCATTATCGCATACACCTCAGCAGTGCGTGTAAGTAGATATAATCAAAACTAAGAGAGGTGTGGATCAGAGGAAAACAAGCTGAATATTAAACTGCAAAATGTTTTCAGAGTAGTTTCATCTAAAACACCACTTGCCTCTTGCTAGCTAGGGATTATGTCTCTGGGAATCTGGTATTATATATGTCCAGAATAAATGCATCCATCTCGGAGAAAAAGCTTTGTGCACACTACTGCACAGAACAAAACCAGAATTAGCTAGTTCTCATAAGCAGCAATTCCACAGAATTTGTAGCAGTCACCTACTTTCTGATAAAGTTGGCAAGCGAGGATCTGAAAAATTACTAATGTTCAATGACAGACTCAGAGCCAGCATTAAAATCTAATGCAAATGTCAACCTTGGCCTAAGTAGAAATGCAAGGCTAAAGAGATTACACACCTACAATGAGCTCCTACAGGATGCGGAACAATTCAGTTCCAATCCAGTGAAGTACTCGAGTTCATGCTGAACTTTAAATGCATGGGCAGTTCCCCTGAAGATGATGGAACTACTTATATGCCTAATATTAAATATGCCCTTAAGTGCTTTACTGGGTTAGGGCCAGAAAGCTCAGTACCTTACAGGAATGAGTTCAGAGTATATAGCATAGCAGGGAATTCAGGGCCACAAAGACCTCGGGGCTAAGTCCCTCTCGCAGTGTACTATTGAGAAGCACAGTGCCAATGCAGTGTAAATACAAGCAGCTGTGTGAGTGCAGACAGGTAAGAGGATGCCTTGCCTAAAGGTAATCAGAATAATTACAGATATCTGAAGAATGACAGGATCAGAAGGCAAACAAACTGCCACTACTCCCTAATGTATACTCTAACACTAACCTGTGTTCCTGCAGTGAAAAAAACTTATTTGTTCAATTCCTACATAAACTGACAGTCCATGCCCATGATCTGTGTACCTCACATCAAGCCTCAGCTCCAGAATTCAAGCGTACCCAGCAAAGAAGACCAAGACCCACAGCACCCTATAGCACACAGCATCTGCAATGCAAAAGTCAGGCTGACACTGAGCACCGTCCACCCGCCACAAACACCATACAGGTCTCGTGCTCCCGGCGATCACAACACTGCCACACATTGCTTTGCTCAGTATCGACACTGTCTTTAAAAGACTGGGCTTTAAAGCACACGTTAAGTACTGTTGCTTGCTGCCATTCCCACACACCGTACTACAACGTACACGTGACGGCTCCGTCCTACGAGGCACACCTTTCTGGCCAGAGCCACTGCTAGCTACTGCACACACTTCTACAAGCTGCGCGCCGACGGACAAGATGCACACCATCTTCCTGACAGCTCTGAGTCCAAGAAAATTTGTTCCACATTTGCAGGGACCCCCATGATTTGGTGAGAGACAGTAGAAGGATCTGGACTAAAACAACCCAGAAGCAGCAGCATATGGGCCTGTCATCTCCAAACTTACTCTGCAATAGCCTAGCCTAACCTTCTATAGTATAAAAAACCATATTAGAGCTGAACTACATGCATTTATTTCTATGTTTATACACCACAAACACATAATTAGCTTAAAAACGGAGCATATAATTAGCTATATAATTTTATAGGTCATACTACTCCACAACACCCAGTTGTCCTGCTACCTCGCAAGATAGTAAAATACCACTTTCCCATCAGTGGTAAACTATTTATTATTGTGCCAAAAACATCATTATTAATAACATCACCATGGTTATGGACACAATGTTAAGCAAACAATCTTTCTAATAATTTTTAAAGTCAGGGTTCTTCAGCATGGTAGCCAAATACAATCTAAATTTCCAGGAGGGATGAGCCTTTTGGGACATTAAAGTAACTCTGGAGTCACAGGAAACTGATCTGAATCAGATCAATCCTTAAACAAGCGGATCATTGATTTTTCATATTGAGGTACTGGGAGCCAGCTGGGACAGGGGACAGAGAGGAATACCATTCAGACAGAAATATCCGCCTCACCTCATGTGCATTATCTTACTCTGAAATCCATGAGACTCTTCTAGAATATCTACCACGGGGCTTTGGAAAGTGTGTATAATGGATCTGCTGCCCACTGAGGATTTGTTTTGGTTTTGGGTGGGGTTTTGGTTTTTCGGGGTTTGTTTTTTTTTTGTATTGCAGGCTCAGCAAGCACCTTGCGAAGAAGCCCCATGAGAATTAGGAACAAGGAATACAAATTAAAAATCCAACTAGCAAATAGGTATTTTGGAATGCGGATGAGTGCAAATTTATTCAGCAAGTTTGTCTTGTGAGAGCACAGAAATCATGCAACAAGCTATAAACTGGCACTGGAAATATAAGGATTGGCTCCAGCTCTGTTGCGAGAATTTCACTATTTACTTCATCGCAGTTGTTTCACCCACAGAGGGTTCTCATTCATAACTATGTCCTCTAACACTGGCAGTAGTCTCACAACTCAGCAGAGAGATGAGCAGCCTGAATCCCACGTGCCCCCCAGTAGCTTGTATTTGGAAGAATCTCAACACTGCGCTCTGCTATGGGCCAGATTCGGGAAGGCAAGGAGCGACAGTAAATCTATCGCACTTCTTTCAAGTAGTTTCCACAAACTCCCATCGTAACACAGCAAGGATTCAGGGGTTAAGCTGCAAAGTCCCTGGATGGTGGGGGAGCTGCAAAGGCCACGGCTTGCTTTATGATGGCTTGCTTTATGATGGCTTGCTTGATCCTCTACAGTTGTCCCTGATACTTTTCAGTGTTGTTCCTTTTGCCACAGCTCTGAAAAGACTTCTGAGTGCGACTTAAAGCATGGATGGGGCTTGCAAAAAGCACCACCTTCTCCTGAATTACATTTTTCGCGTCTTGATTCTCATTTTTAGTTCATTCCTTTACTAGCTACCAAGGCCACAGGAAAACCAGCAGAGCCTTGCCCACCCTGCCTTCCATGTGCACAGCTCAATCTCAAAAGGAGGAAGGAGCTGAAGAGAGAGTGTTAGAGAAGTAGGTGACCAGGGGATCTCCATGGAACACCACTGCCTGTGAAAATGTAACCACCGCGACAACAAAGTCACATCGCCTATTGCTGTTTGCTGCGCACAGGGGTTTTGGGGGTGGCTGAGAGCCCCCTCGAGCAAGGCCAATCCTGGGAGGTTTGGGAAACACCTACCACTGAACAAGCAACCATAAATAACTAGCGAGCGATGGGGATAACAAGCACACAGCCCAGTGCACAGGAATCAGTTTGACGGGCTTTTTTTCCATTTCTGATGGAGTAGCAATGACATGAGATGTGAATGCACAGAATAAGTAGGAGATGCTTCAGCTAGGCTGTATGGAAAATACCATGAAGTACGAGTAATCCTTGACTAAAAAGGGTGCATTGAGTGAGGAGCCTGAGACTCAGACCTGGCCCAGGATGCCCTCAGGTGTTCCCTCAGAAATGTCTTTCCTGAGATGTGGGCAGGAAGGATCTGGTATGGGATCAGGTTTTAGAAACAGAAAAGTGCTGGAGAACTCATTAGGGTTGATGGAGCCAGCGCTGATACACAAAGCCTGGCGCGGCTCTGAAGTTCCCCACAAACTTCATGTGCCTTCAGGTCAGGGACACCCCACGAGTCATGCACACCAACACCAGCCACAACAACAACAGTGACAACAACGGCGTGCAAGAGGAAAGCTTAGCAAAACGATGACCAGACTTACACAGGCCTTCCCATTCATGAAGTGCGTGGACGCACAGGCTTGCTCCTTCACCTCTTCCATCCCGAAGATGCAGACGGCAGTGGTGTTCCAGCCCTTGGTACCTCTGCTGTGCTGGAAAACACCCACCCACCAGCCCTGCTCGCCTTGGCGGACAAGGCTGGAGGAAACAATGAGGCTCCTGCACCCGCAGTCCAAATACACGTGCCCTTTCAAGGTAAGGCCACTGTCCGAGGGGTGCTGCTGGTGCAGAACAGCCATGCTGGGTGGCTCAGGTGGCTCCGTGGCATTGCTCCACCTGGCCTTCAACCTGTAGTAGGGAAAGAAGAGGTGATCCCCCCACCGGAGCGCGTCAACGAAGTGCAAAGGCTCCTCTCTGCGCTTGATGATGCCCAGCTCCTCCTTGGACTCCAGGCTGCTTATGTTGCGTATCGTGATGACGGTCGTCTCATCTGACTGCGAGGGCTCGCAGCCCAGCCGGCTCTTGTAGGGACCGGCCGAGTAGGTGGCCGCCACGGCCAGGTACCAGGTGCTGGCCAGCTGGAAGATGACGCCGGCGGTGGAGCCGTCGGGCAGGCAGCTGACTACCTCGCTGCGGTTCAAGCGCTGCCGGTAGGCCGGCTGCTCCCACACCTCGCAGGTGCCTTCCTCCTGGGTCCAGCCGGCCAGCAGGACGCCCACCCCTCCGGCCTCCTCGTAGGGCAGCAGCAGGTTGCTGCGCTTGCCGGGGGGCTCCCCGCAGCCCTGCCCCTCCGCCGCCGGCACCACTCGGCGGCGGGGCAACAGCTCGGGCAGCAGCTCGTAGAGGCAGCTGCCGCCCGCCACCAGCACGGCGCGGCCGCTCACCTCGATGTTGTCGATGGGGGCCCCCGGCAGCTCGAAGCTCCGGGGGCCGCCGGCGCCCGCCAGCGCCGCCAGCAGGGGCAGCGCCCAGCTGAGGGCGGGCGGCGGCGCCGCCATGGGCGCGGGCTCGGCTCGGCGCCGCGGGGCGCCTCAGGCGGCGGCGGGCGGCGGGCGACGCTGCGCCATGCTGCGCGGAGGGGCCGGGCGCGCTACCGCTGCCGCCGCCGCCGCCGCTTCTCCCTCCGCCGCGGCCGGGCGGGCGCGGGCGGGGAGTTCCTCTTTCGGGGCGGGGAGGAGGGGGGTGCCTGTACGGGAGAGGTGGGCCGGGCTCCTCTGGGAGGGCTGCCCAGCCACCTCGCCGCCGTGCGCCGCCGCTCCCCCTCCGCCCCCCGGCCCCGCCGGCCCGCCTCGCCGCGGACGGGGGGCGGTGGCGACGCCGCGGGAGCCCACCTCGACCGCCGGGCTGCGCTGGCCCCTTTCCCGGAAAGGGGCGAGACCTGCCTCGCCCGGCCGCCGGCCGGGGCAACGGTCCCCTCCGCGCCTCCCCCGGCGGCGGCCAGCCCCCCGTCACCCTCACGGGGACCCTCCGCCCCACCCCGCGTTCCTTCGCTCGCCGTGGGGCCGGGTGACGGCGCTAGGCGGGGGCAGGCCGGGGGAGCGGTCCGCTGGCGGGTGCGGGGTCAGGCTCTGCTGGGTGCCGGGCAGCGCCCGCCGCTGCGAGCCTGGAAGCGGGCGTACACCCCTTGAAACGCCCCGCACGGCCGTCCCGCCAAACCCGTAGCCCAGGCGGTCGCTGCCACCCTGAGCAGGTGTCGGGTGTGTGGCCAGACATGTCACGGTCTTGCCTGAGGTCGAACAAAGGCTCTAGGCTTTCTGCCGAGCTCGGCCGGGTAGGCAATCAGCCGGGCCCTCTCCAGCTGTGCTGGGATGCACGCCCATCCCACGGGGGCTCGGGGCCTGGACTGGCCGTGCTGAATGGTGCGGCCCATCCGTGTCCCACAGGGTCATTGCTGGCGCGGGCTGAACAAAAGGGGTACAGGCTGCATGCTCTGCTAGCGGTCAGTGATCCCTCTGCTCGATTTTAAGTGAAAACTGGACCTTTGAAAGGTAGCAGAGGCGAATTCTAGTGTTCCCTCTTGGGTGTCTCTGGAAACTCTGGGTGAGGGCCCATTGCCATCCTTACTGAGACGAGGGCGGGATGTTCTAAACCGAGAGGCCGGTGGACCCTCTGTTTACACTGCTTTTATCTTTAAGTAGCTTTACAGCAGGACTAAGTGGAACTACAAAAACTAGAACAAAAGTAACCTCTGTATAAATGAGGCAAGCGCAATATTTTCAAGTAGGAAGTGCAACACAGCAAATTTTAATTCTTTTTCTCCGTTACCATACCCAGCAGCAGTTATTGTGCAAGAACTGATGTTGTTCTGGTCAGCAAAAAATATTTCACCATCTTGCAGCAATCGGTGTCTAGGACAAATATTACTGTGAAATTTGGAGCCCTCCACAACTCATCTGCTTATCTCTTGTACAGTGACTCCAAAATGCGTCCAAATTCTGCAAAATGTAGGAGAGGATGTGGGATAGAATCATCGCACAGTTTTTCTTCTCCCCAGATTCAAAGAGTTGCTCTGCCTACTAATAAACACTGCCTGCAGCTCCTCGGGCAGGACTGAACTTCTAGACAACACTCAGGCAAAGTAAACCCTCATGCCAATATTACCAGAATAGATTGTGTACAGAAATGCAATTTACACTGCTTTGCAAAGGAGGCTGAACGTGTCTTGCCAGAGTGCATGATACACTACCTTGCCTTCTAGTTGCTTTTCAGCGCAAATGTAAAGCTCTCTGTGATCTGTGGCTTGCTCACAACCTATGAGACTAACCGGGAAAGTACACCAACCTCCTATCTGCAAGACATCTTTGGTCCTGGCCACGGAGCACATCCAGCAATAGGTCTCCTTCTGCAGACATCACTCCCTGTGCAAAATCACTGAGCTCTGCCCTTGTAGGCTTTCAGGACTGACCAAACAGCCTGTTTCTCAGGCTTGTATGTTTAAAATAAGCCACATGTCCTTCACTGAATGACTGATTTGGTTAAATGGGTGAGGCCAGGCTTGTTCTAGTCTTAGAGAACAGCAACGGCTCCTAAGGCTGCAAACTTCTCTGAATGCAGAAACAGCAGTATTCTGCTTCAGATTTTGCTTGCCTCTGGGAAGGCTGGACTGCATACAGCTGCTGTCCCCAAAAAACAATCTATTTGTGTGGGATAGCAGGTACTACCACAATGGGATGGGATAAGATGGGGTAGGATAGGATAGGAGACTGCATCCCACCTATCCCAGGGACAGCTGCCGGAGCCCAGTTCTGCAGACTCTTCCCTGCCTGCATCACTTCTCTGTGTCTATTCTTTCCTCCCTCTTCCCAGGGAAGCCGTAGCTTGGAACAGAGCCTCATCTTGCCAACATTTAATTTTGCGTGCATTTCTGAAAGCCATCAAAGCAGATTTGCACCGACTAGTGCATGAAGTTTTGCTCATGAGCGGCTCAGTTTTTGAAGGAGCAAAGTATTCTCAAATCCTTTTAAAGCCCCTGAAGTAAATAAGAGCTCCTATCTTCAACCTGTTCTTCCAGAGGTACCCATAAGGATACTGGAAGAATTGAGCTTCTACTGATGTTGTGGAAATAGAAAGGGAGGCTACAGGTTTATTTTGTAATGCTGCAGAGTATAATATTTGTTATTAATACAGCCGACCAGAAAACAGGGTGATCGGTTCATGATTGAACTGATTCCAACATGAATATCAGTTCTAGATGATCTTTAAAGGTCCCTTCCAACCCAAAACATTCTATACTTTTATAAAAACTCAGCAGACAACAGCAAATCATTTCGTTGTGTTTTCTTGGCTGTCAGTTCCATAGTTGGTGTTTTTATCTTGTTGTTGCACTGTGTTTTGTATTTCAGGCACTGAAGGAAGGGCAAGCGAGGGACCCTGTCTGTTAATGTTAGACTTTACAAAGCGTTGCTGCCTAACTCTGGCACTTGGACCAAAATTTCTAAAAAAGCCAGGGAACCAAACTGAGCTTCCTTCGCTATCCTAAGCAAGCTTTATATATTTCAGCGAGGCATATGAGATCTGAAGTTGGAATGTGAATCACACCAGGACTGGGTTCTACACGTACAATTTAAAGAGCTCTCATTTAGATCTTCATCAGTGTTAGGCAGAACCCATCCTGAATTAACTTACAATTGCTTTCCCACTACAGTTCATCTGCCTGCTTCCCGCCTCGTTTCTCACCTGCATGCTAAATTTCTCTGAACTTACGACTCCACAGAGAGTGACAAAATATTACTCTGCAAATGAGATTTATTTTTTATGTTTAATCTATTTAGCTTACCTTTGATGTTTTCCCTGTTTTGAAGCTCCAAGCCCAATTAAGGTTTGATCCGTTTATTTAATGCATGTGGTTACCTTAGCTTGGTTCTGAAATGTTTTCTCTTAAAGGGTAAATAACCTTCCATTTACAAAGTAATAATAGGTAGTATTGTTAACATGCATTTTATCCTTAGTGTAATACTAGAAATAATGACTGCTTTTCTCATTATATAGTTAAGTCAATTTTGTACTGTAACTAAATGTTGACAAAATAAAAAGGAAATGCTGGGCAGTTTTTCAAAAGGCTTTGCTGAGAAGGTTTCCCTTCCTGGCAGGGTAAGTGCATTTGAATACCAAAACTGGGTTTGCAGATTTGGATCTTAGTTCTGCTTTTCAGTTTTGTTTCTATGCATCATTTAATCTAAAAGTTACTGACCCTTCTGCTTTTTTTTTTTTTTGGTGGTCTTCACCATGAGGAAATGGCAGATTCAAGAACAGGCGCCTTCGTGACCCTCGAGAGGAAATTCCAGTCGCTATTGCAAAAAATGAGCAATTAACTGTGAAAGGTCTGCAAATAATGCAATTGAAGGTAGAGGACATTGACCCAAATTCGTGAATATACTAGTCACATATTTGCCTGTATTAAAATACTCAGAGGTACAAGTACTTTCTGTGTTGTGGGAAGGAGGGGGAAAGAAAGAAAGGAGGGAGGGAGAGCGAAACAAAGGAAGGAGGAAGGTTTTAATCCTATCTCCATTATAAATGCTGTAACATTTTGGATAAGAAATCAGGAAACCACAATTATAGATCTAAAACACATTTTTTTCCAATCACATTATGTTTCCTTTCTTTTCAAATGGGGTATTTTTGAGACACAGTAGCGATGGTACAGAAAAGGAACTGAGGAATATACACAAAGGAAAAATATAGCTTGCTCTTCGATACATTGAAAAATGTTCATAATCTAAATTAAAGCGACGCTGAGAAGGTTGATTTCATATCAGAAATACAAGCAGGAAGCCTGGGCTGTAGATGATCTGTGCCAACACCTTCCTATATAACATTGGACAAGACAAATCCCTCTCTGAACCCCATCTTTGTCTCTTCTGTTTATGAAAGAAATAAAATCACTTACCTTTCAAGGAAACTCTGGGAATCCACACCAGTAGAGACATTATATGCATGGGGAATAAAATTACAGCATTACAGGAAGGCACGCATGCCATACAGGTAACATCAGTACTGAAAATAAGGGGGTTTAACCCTCAGTTTATCTTAACTTCCAGAGCTGATACATACCAACTGCTATGTTTTACCTAGGATGTGTTTTCTTTTTATTTATTAATTATAAAATTTGTACCTTGGCATCCAGCAAAATAACGTCTCCATGAATTTCTAAGAGGAATGAGAGCTGAACAATGCCAATCTCCTGTTACTTCCCTTCACAACGGGCCGGGTTCACGGGTAGTGCTGTCCAGCTTGTACCCCGCTGAAGCAGAACGATGTGACTGGATGGTACTGGCCGAAGCGTGGTACTATACCTGAAATGGGTATTTCCTGGTGTATTCACACCTGCCGTTTGCATGCACACAAAGAGTACCCGGCACACAAGGACTTCTGCACTGTGCGCTTTGCCTATAGCCTCTTGGCTGTCAGTGTATCATGCCGACATCCGAGGTGATGCAGAATAAGGAAGGCACAAAGGTGTCTCAAAACCATGGCAGGCCCCTCCGTCCTCTGTAGGTATGCACACTGCTTCCTTTTTTCTGGTGCTGTCTGTCTGTGAAGGCAACAAAAACCCAACCCCATTTGGAACAAGAAGAGCCAGGGCTTGAGCAAAAGAAAAGCTTTGTGGTTGTGACAGGAAGGAATGGGGAGAGACTATGAGGATAACAGTGAGGATTACTGAGGGAAAGACATTGAACCATGGAGGATGAGAAAGGATGCGAGTCAGAGGAGGGGAAGGGAGCAAAATCCTTTTACATAAGAATGAGCGGAGTATAGATAAATCTGGAGAGAAGGCTGGTAACAGCCAGTGAGGACTATGCTGTCATAACTCCTTGGAGATCTCTGTGGGGTCGTGTCAGCTGTAGCCACCAGCAATATGTCTGTGGGCCCCAAGGAAAATGCTGCTTTGCTGGGGTCCCACTACTGTGTCTGAGCCACGTGCCCAGGGAGAGGCTCCCTTCTGATGAAACACGGGAGCTATATGCAACGCCTGGGCATCTCAGACCTAGCAGAGTGCTCTGTATGCTGGTTAATGCTTCCCTTCATGGGAACAGCACCTTATAACTAAAGACTCAGCCTCCAATTAAGCAGGGCTGGAAACCTAGGGATGGGTTCTGACTGTCATAACCTGGTCCTAGAAAACATTTTTAACGGGAGTAGTGAGTACAGGGAGCAGCAATGCTTTTGGAGTGGAATTTCATGACTTTATAGTGGGAGTGTATGAAACTGAAACCTGCAGGAATTTATGACCCAGAAGGCCCCTTCCAGTGCTTCATTCTTATGTCAAAACAGCCACGAATTGTGGTGCCTGGTGTTACTCAATGATTTTAAAAGTGAACCAAGCTCTTGACCTGGCTGTGTCATCAGTCAGTGATAATAATCACAGAGGAGGGAGCCAAGATCTAGAGCGAGGTGTGAAGCAAGAGTGATTTTGATCAAATGAGAAAAGGGCAAACACTATATGATGTGGCCCTTCCTGTGTGTGTCAAAATACACAACAGAAACTTCTGTATCATTCTGTACCTCAGTATTGGACAAACATGCCTTGAGTAAAACAAGGACAAATTTAATCTGCTGCATCTAACTGTGCCAGTAGAAAAGGAAAATTATCAAGAACTTGTCCTAAACACCTCCTCATTTTTCTCCTCTGCACCTTAACACCTGCAGAGGAGATACTCATCTGAGGGCTTACTAAGCTATTGCAAACAAAATCTGTTGGGTCAGCATGTTTGCTATTTAAGCTGTCTAAACCAGCCCATCCGATTTGCACGAGGCAGCTGTAGGAAAGCTTGTGCCGGTTTTCTGATGGCAGATCTGAAGGGCCGATAAATTTGGGTGGAGGGTTGTGGTGGTAAACAGCTGGGTACGGGCCAAGGAGTGGTAAAAGAAATGGTGGCTGACCTCTCGAGTCTGGCAGCATCTCTGTTAGTGTCTTGTTGATATGAACTGAGGCTGAGTGAGATGCGTACATCCCTTTCACAGGCGCCTTGAGTGTTTCTTAATTTACCTTTTTATTAAAGACTCATCAGCTGCAATTAAGAGCATCTCAGCACAAAAACATCATAGTACTCTCTCTTCCATCAGCACAGCCATTTGCAGAGTGACTGCCTAAATCCTTAATATTTTCTCACCTCTGGCACCCTTCCCTTGTTCAGGTTTGTCCTCACTCTATTTGCATCTCACAAATATAACGCATTTAGTGGATTTACAAACAATTTTTAATAGATAAGTTTAGCAAGAGCTTTCTTTAAATAGAACTTTTTGCACCTGGAATCAAGAAACTTTCACTTAGTAGAATTTGAAAGGCCTGTGTCATTCTATTAATAAAATGTTCAAGTCATAGATAAGTCTTAAAAGGCATGCTAAAACTTGTTCATCGAATTAATTTCAAATTAAACTTGGAATACTCAAACAGAAATGAAAAAAAAAATCCCAAGTGCTCAAAACTGGGGAATAGGATGCTGTAATCTTCCTCAGGGACAAGGAAAATGAACTGTTTCAAAGAATAATCATCTCAACTTTAATTACAGACCTGGTGGAAGAGCTGTTGTAGTATTGTCACATATTGATGTGCTTTGAGATTAGAATAGGTTCTGAATGGATCATTTCTACCATTATCAGATTTCTCAAAATGCTACTAATTTTGTGCAATCCTATGGCAGGTATGTGCATATAAACACACTCATTTTTGTTTGTAACTCTGGCTTTCGGTTGTGCTTGTTAATCTGGTCACAGCCAGAGTTTCATAACCTGACACAAAGACACCACTTGGGAATTGATTCAGATTACAGATAGCTGCTGCTGCAGCAGATACATAGGACTTTTGTTAACTTTAAGAGAAAGATACTAAAGGCTGCTCTATACAAAGGAACAAGCCTTCATTATAGTTTCCAAAGTATTCAAATACCCTTCCACTAATCCTGACAGTCACTTACAATATGAAGTGTCACTTTTGTTTGCCACTAGACCCATCAGCTGGATCTAAACTCCGATAGTAGTCCAAGTCCACCCTTCAGCACTGTAACACTGACGTTGCATCCTTTGCTTTCCACTGTGTGGGCTAAAAGATGACAGCGTACCAAACCTGCTTTGCCAGAGCAGTTTGGGCAAAGGATCCTCCACAATCTCTCACGTGCCAGAAATTCCAGTTCCCTCTAAGCACCTTTCCTCCTTCAGCCTGGGAGTCCTTCCATGCTACAGACCTGCCATCCTAGAGCCCAGATGCTAACTGTGGGAGAGATCCCATCTGAAACACCGACTGCAGCATCCAGTCGTTAGCAAGTACAGGCCTCTACGTGCCCAGCTCAACCAATGAAAATGCGTACCTATGCTAGAGAAAGGTCCAGCGTGTCTGCACAAAAGCACCTTGGACTTTTCTTTTGTAATTAAACATGTAACCAACAGACTGGAGCTAGATAGTTTAATAGGAGAGATGCATGGAATTGAAGTTGGTTTTGGAATAGAAACCAAAATGTTTTTCAAAATGTGTGTTCGTGTAAGGACTGTGTAACTAAGCAGCTATTTATGCATGTATCTACTTCTCCTTGCATACTGACCTTCATCTTTTGAAATACTGCTGGTGAGAGGAGGAAAAATAACTGTATTGTTTCCCAAAGTTAAAGATCTATGCAATTATGCTGTAAAATGAGCGGCTTATCAGGAAAAAAAATAACTTTGCAATTAGCTGTGCGTAGGAAGGCAGTGAAAGATGTTAACTCCACTCAGGGGGTAACCTGAAAACTATTCTGGTGTTCAGACCAGTCTTGATCTCTCACTGCTGGTGCTTGACCTTTCCTCCCTGACTCCATGGCTGGTTTCCACGAACAAGTCTTCAAGGAAAAGGTTAGAGCTGACCCAAGTTTAACTCCTTATTCATCATTCTGGCAATTGTTTTTTGTGTATCTCAGTCTCACTTCCCCCCTTTTGTTTGTGCTGAAGAGACTTTTGCATGGAAACAGGACGTTAGAGGCCAGCAGGCCAGCCCCATACTGCAGGCTGTTTGGTGCCCGAAGGCTGCAATCTGCAAGCTGACATTTCTTTCCTTCTAAAGTCATCCAAGAAGAATCAAAAAGACAACAGAGTGAAAGACACTCTTGGGACATAACCGCCCCCTATCTCTACAGAGAATATTTTCCAAAGTTGTCTGGGCAGCAACAATCATTCAATAAGCATTTTTTTAAAAGCCATTATCAACATGCCAACAGTACTTACTTTATTTTTTCATTGGTTTTAATGAAAGTCTGATTAATTAAGTTAGCCAAATTAATTATGCTAATGAAATTAACCAAGAGAATTTCCATTTTTGTGTCCAGAGGCTACAAAGATAGTTTTTGTCAAATTATCTCCTCAATGTTCCTACTCTGAGTTAATGGAAAGACCCAAGACATACACTACCTTTGCCACCAGAGAGCAGTGGAATTAAGTATTTTAATTACAACAATAAGTGGTATGAATTAGTGCCATGCACTAAATGCAAGGACTTGCTTCCTCGAATGTTGTTGAATAGTGGCATCTCTGAAGAATTTTCTATATTCTGTTTCTATTTCACCTCTTATTTTTGCTTCTTAATCTCTCCATGTTTCAGGCATGTTTGTCTTCATGTTTCTAAAAATGCTGTGTGCTCCTTGCAAATTCCATCTCTTGGGGGGGTCATTTACACACCAGTATATGACCATGTTCCCACAGATTCTCCCTCTGTTCCTCTCCTTGTAGTGTGGGGCGTTGTTTGGTGCCAGATATGGGCCACAAGTCTGTGCTGCATGCCCTATTTGCCCTCTTCCTTGAATGAAACCCACATTGTGAATGTGAAGCCAGAGGATTCTGATTGTCAGAGGAAAACAGGGATGGTGGATTCTATACCTGAATGAAAGTCAGTGGAGGTATGGAACCTTGATGTATATGAAATCAGTCAGCCTCCCCGTTACAAATGCTTTTGAGCTTATTTATTATCTGCAGAAATGTCTTGCTTGTTTTCTGTCTTGTTACAAATATCTGTGGCTCTTCTCATGTCTACAAATGCACCCAAGATCCGTTATGTTCCCCATATCCTCTAACTTCAGTAATCCACCGAATAATCTGCTAGAAGATCTCCTATCCAGATAACCCTCTGGGTAATGTAATGACATCACTTATATGAAATTAAATGTTTACTGTACAGTCTGAAACTGAAAGAAAGCTTAAACTACTGAAGCATACCATACTTTAAAACCTTCCATGACTTCATCTACATGAAAGGATACCAGACACGGTTGCCGGCTTTTTTTTTTTTTTAACAGTATATTGCTTTTAATATTCTAGTTGAAATATAACAGAGGCAGGTCCTCAGCTGGTATAAAATGTCACAATTCTGCAGTGGTCAATGAAGCAATAGCAGTTTATCCCAAAGGAGGATATTTAGTCTGAAGTAAAGCAAAAAAACCAGCCATAATTTTTTTTTTTTAATGAGCAACCAGCAAAATCAATGCCTGAAAATAGTAGTGATCTCTGTATCTCCATGTTCTCTATATACTTACCTTTTTATCTCATAATCTCTATATTTATTAATACACCAAATAATCTATTGTGAGATCTCCTATTCAAACAATACAGACAACATGACCCTAAACCAAAAATATATACTGAAAAAAATTCCACTCTGTCATAGTGTAAAGTATGTGATGATGACACAGAAGCTAAGAGCTCATCCTGATCAGACCTTACCCTAGTGAGAACTGGTTTTCTGAATAAGCACTTCTGTTAAGTATTTCTGTGAACGTTCAGCATGTACATAAAGCCTCTGAATAATTGTCTTTAAACATATAGAGACATATATACAGTTGGGCCTGGATTCAAAAAGGCAATTCAAGAATTAGATCTCTTACAGAAAATGGTGGAGGCCAGACAGTGGCTCAGAAAGCAGAACAAGAAGCTTGATTTTTACACAGAGAAAAGCCACAGGAAATACAATCTTTGCAGGACTGATATGGATTAACATAGTTTGCCAGACCACATGTCTCTTCCTTTAGAAGAGTAGCAGTAAATAAATTCTCTTCCTTTTCAAGGGACTTAAGAGTCTCTTAATCCAGGCTGAGGAAACTACTGTCCAAAACTGCCCCATAGATGATGCAGCTCAGCAAAAAGTGAACAGTTAACAGCTATATGCAAAAGTCTCTTGGGGTCATTGTCTGCAATGAGTGTTGGCAGCCAACAGGCTGGGAGGGCTTTCAAACATTTTGGAGGACGGAATTATAATTCAAAATGATTTTTACAAATTGGAGATGTAGCCTGGGGGAAAAATTGAATGAAATTCAATAAAGGAAAAGAAAAACCCATATAATTTGTTTGGCTGTAAAAGCCATGGCTGGAAAGATGATGCAAGTTCCTTGAAAGCAGAAAGTTCCACATGTAACTCAAACCACCAGTGTCACAGGTACAAGATTGGGAGAAATAAGGTAGCCCACAGTTTTACAGAATAGGATCTGTTGGCTATCCTATCATAAGCTGGAACATGAGTCAACAGCATCATGCTTTTGTGCAAAATCACTTGGAGGTGAAACTTCTGTATACACAGAATTATTTCCTGCAAGAGCACGAAGCAATCTTTCTGCCTTACTCCGCAGCAGCAAGGCTGCAGCTGATGTGTTGCCTCTGGTTTTGGGTATCGCCCTTCAAGGAGGACAAGAACCAGTGAAAAGCAACAAAAACCAGAACAGGCCTTTGAAAACAAGACTGGATTAATTAGAATTGTTTCGAATTTGTTTTTCTCCAGAGGAAAAGATAAAAGAGTAAACTGAGAAGGGTTACGATGATCTTCAGCTATGCAACAGGAAAGGAAACCGTTTGTTCCCCTTGTCTGCGGTTGATTGCATGACAGGAAAACTACCAGCAAGTAAGGTTCAAATCTGACATTAGGAAATGTCAGGAAAGCAAAGTTTCAAAGGGTCAGGCCCTGGGCAGTATTTAGGAACGTAAACCTTGGTGAGGAACGACAGGCAGAGTTGGTCTTGCCTGGGTGGTTCCATCAAATTTGCAATTGATGTTTTGACTCTATCTTGCTGAAAATAACTGGCCCTGAGCAGACACGACTAATAACGAACTGGAAAAGGGAGCTCTGTGCGTGTAGATATAGGGGCGGCACCATTTGTTGGGGAAGATGTGTTACGCATTCATGTTTCGTATCTTCATCCCAAATGCAGGGCAGTTACATTCTGTATGACGGTGGGATGACATTTGCATCTCTCTCTCATTGTCTATCAATCCCCTACGTTTATCATTCCTTCTCCCCCTTCAAACTGTTTTTTCGTTGGAGGGGCGAGTGAGGAAAGAGTTTCTCACTCTCTCATTTTACTGGAACATCCTGCATTTTACAGGGATTAAGGAAATGCTCTCACAAATCCACACAGGGATGCTGATTTCCCCATCACCACTGTGAGAAAAGGGAAGGTCCCTCATTGTGTGACAGCTGCAGATGTCACTAAGCTTGAGCAAGGCAAAATAAGGTCAAGATTTTGCAGGCAGAACACTTTCAAAGTATTGCCTGGAAAAACTGATGAGAAAATATCTCACTAATACATATGTATTAAAGGTAGAAGAATCATCTCAGATATGAAAGACAGCAATTACTGAAGCATGAAAAAAGGATGTGGATCCTCTTTTAAGTACGGTTTTAAATGCAACACAGACTTTATGTCATGTATTAATCAGTCCTTTTTAAGTGACCACAGCTAATTAGCAAATACTTCTGTGCATTTAACGGACTTAAGACAGAATAAGACTTTACATTTGCTACAAAGAAGTATCAGTGTTCTTGGGGTACTTTGTTCTTTTTTGGTTTGTTTTGTTAGGATTGTAATCAGTGTAGGATGTCCCTTCACATCAGTCAAAGATCTCTAGAGACTGAAAATTTCAGCCACAACTAGAAATCATAGAAAATAGGGCTGAACAGTACCTTAAAGAGGTCCTCTAGTCCATCTTCTCTCTCATAATGAAGGAACAGCTACAAGTAAATGGTTCTCAAGAGATTTTTGTCTCTCCTATTTGTAAGAGTCATCAGTGGTGGCAAGTCCTCTGCTTCCCAAGACGAGCTATTCCTGTGCTTCATTAACCACACAGGCAGAGCCTGAATCAGAGTCTTCTCCGGCTATTTAGGAAACTATCACTAAAGGTCTCCCACCCCACCTGTCACAGCTTGTGAAAGTACCCCTGAGGGTACTCCCACCCCTGTGGGTGGGAGACTGAGATGAATTTGTTTCTGCTGTGGGTAGAGGAAACCCTGGAAGAGATGTGGGAGATAGAGATAGGGATGTCTCCAGCTGTTTGCTTCTTCCTAACTCCCAACACCTTCCACTTAGAAGTGAGCATTCATATGGCAGGATATTCTCCCAGCCAGTGGTTGCCAAAGGAGGAACAAGTCACCAAAGCAAGGATCACATCTGTAACCAGTTGAGCTTTAAGTATGTTTCTCTCTGGTGCTTAAAGTCAGGTGTGGTAGGAGGGAGACTTACAACTAGGAAGAACAACTGGAACAGAAAACAGTGTGGAAACTGACCCTCCAGGCATTTTTCTTGGTGCACAAGAGGCAGAACACCATGGCATCCGCTGGTGATGTTTTTAAAGCTCTTTATGGCGAGTGTGCTTGGCAGCATCCCCTTAAGCTTTGTAGATGGCTTTGCGAGGGCAGTGGTGGTCTGCAGTTGTAACCACGAGCCAGCAGGCAAGGTCTGCGCTGTGGGGAGCCCTCGGCAAGTTCTCGCTCCCACTGCCTCTCGGCACCAGCCAGCTTTTCTCATTTCACAACAGCACATGGCACTTCCTGCTGCTCCTTCCCAGCTTTCCACACACCAGGTTATCTCTTTGAATTACCAAAGGTGGCCATGTATTTGCAACCACCTGCAAATGTCTGTGTCCATTATTGTGTGAAGGGTGTGTTGGTGGCTTTCATACCTGTAGTGATCTTACACCACCTTGAAAATGTTATTTTAATTTTATGTGATGCACTAAGAGCTTTGGCTGAGTATTTAGAAATACAATTTCTTATTATAGCAAGATATTTCTGGGTGCTACTGTCAGAGTAGGTACCCCTCTATGTACAAGCACCCTGAGGTCCATCCAGGGTTCAGCCCTGAGCATCCTGAAAGGGTCCCAGGATCAGTCCGGGAAGACCATGAGAGTTTTGCCAGCAGAAGGGAAGATACAGCAGCAGAAGCTTTCCTACACATGCTGAAGAGATGCTCAGTGCACCTCTGGCTAACGTAGGTATTGATACTGCACAGCTTCCTGTCAGCTTTTAAATAGTAAAAGGCATGCACCAGCATAGAGTGGATTCTTGGTGTGGATATTCCGTGTCCGCCTATTTTGTTTCTTACAAAATACTCCATGTGCATGTACGCACACACACACACATATAACCATAAATAACGTGCATGTATGCATATAAATAGAAATATATATAATGTCAAAGGCAGGGAATATTATGGTCTTTTATAGCATAAACCATATATAGCCAGAAGCTCACTGCAGATATTTTGCTTTCTATTTGCAATTATGTGGATCACATCCCTTCCCACAAATTGTTATATAACTCTCCCATGGCAACTGCAGCCGTTGCACAGGAAAATAATGTTTGGAAAATACATATATTTAGCTGTTTCAGTGAAAAGGGCATATTTCAAGGGCAGTTAGATACCTCAATGCCTAACTCTTTCAGTACTCATGAGAGAGGCTGGAAACAGTTTCCCCTTTCTCGGATCTCCCTGAGCTTAGCCAGAAGCTTTTTACCTGGTGGACACGAGTCCTTTGGAGTTGGGGAATTTTTGGGCTAGTAAACTTTGCAGTCTGTATTTTAGCCACTGGGTGCCGCTACCAATTCAGTTGACAAAACCAGTTTCTCCAGCAAATTGGAGACTGTAATTTTACAATGGGCCAATGGGCTTCAGTTCAGCCGCAGCCAGGATGTTTCTGCACCAAAGAATGGCTTTTTATTAAAGTACACAAGTGAAAGGTGAGCAGAATTAATAATAAAAGGATGTAAAATGGTAACTTCAAGAGGTATTTCATAAACATCATATGGTTATAGAGGCTCAAAAAACCGGATTCTTATGATATGGCTTGAAATGAAGCTGCTGAAAATGAGCTATACATCTGTCTGCTCTTTTACAAACTCATAAGGAGTATTAGTGAAACAACATCATCAGTTAATGCTATTCCAAACTTCAAACACCTCCTCCATCATCATTAGAAAAGTGCTATTTCAGATATTTTTTAAATCAACTGCAGATTTTTAAAAAACTGCTTCCTTACATTATCCTCTCTATTTTAGTGATCTTTGTACTGTCAGGAACTGCTGGATGTAAATGCAATACAGTCATGGTAGCCTAATGATACACTCAGACCTGAGGACATTTATTTGCCGTTCTCAGTGGTTAGGAAAATGCATATTTTGTAACATGGGAAAAGCATACTTCTCAACACATGCGACTACTTACGGAAAAGCCCATCAGCATTTTGCAGCATCTTCAGTTAGAGGAAGAAAATGTGATGCTGTCGAGTCATCTCTCCAACAACAGTGGGGCAGGTGCCAGCTGCAAACCACTGGCAGAGCACTTGCCTGGGTCTCCTCTGAGAGGCAATGACAAAAGTCAGGGAGAGAAGGATGTGGTGGGAATCGTCTGCTGGGTGAGCAGGGAAGAAGAGGGGAGTGGTGATAGCAGCAGCACTGGGGACAAGTGTCAGGAGTAAAAGGAGCAGGATTTGGGGGAAGAGGGGCATGAGCATATAATGTTAATTTTCTCTAGTGACCCTTTCTTACAAAATAATTGGGAGCCATTGATCTACAATTCATAGTTAGGCAAGTGATAGAGACCACGTTGTCATCCTGGAAATCATGAATTTTTCCTGGAAATCATAACTTCTTGAATGCTGCTGGCATCTGGCCAAGTCAGATATCATTTCACTGATCCTCTGCCTGAAAGAAATTTGTGATAGTGCAGCATGTCAAGAGCCTGACAAATAACCTCACAGAGCTGTTCTTGATTGCAGTGTGGATTTCATATTTTAAACAGAAATTTTCCCTCTATTCATAGCCAGTTGCTTTCCCTTGCTTGATATTAGCTCATGCAACAGTGAGTTTCAGGCATGCATTTCAATGTCAAGCCTTTGAAAAGAATTTCACATTTTTCTGTTAGTTATATATCACCTATTTCACTTCCCTGTATCCTGCAAAATCCTGGATTTAAAAAAGTAAATTAAAAAAATTAAGGGCAACTCCTTGCCATTTCCGTGCAAGGTACAGGACTGATGTTCCCACAGGAACATAGTCTGCTCAGTTCCCTAAATGCAAGCTCAATAAAAATCCCCAGATTCTCATTAAATGGCTGGAATGTGTCAGACTGTAGAAATCAAAACACTCTGCTGAAATCGTTCAGAGAACGCTCTGGCAGTCTCCTGCCTGATGCGCGCGTGAATGTGTGCATGTATGTAGGCACAGACATACTCCTGCCCTACTTGGTGGCAGCTCAGCTGCTGGCTCACCTTTGGTAGCGGATCCCAGCGGTCCAGGGCTGTTATCTCCTTTCAGAAAACATGAAGCAGTTTGGTATCTGCTCCTCACCAGGAGGAAAACACCTTCCAAAATACCCAAATCCTCTTTTAAACGAATTCACATTGCTCAGGCAAGTCCAACCACCGTCTTTAAACTCTTTTTTTCCTAGAGAGTTGCTGCAATAGGGTTTTATTTGCATGAGCTATTTACTCACAGGTTTGCTAACACCATGTGAAATCACTATTGCTGTCCGTGAACTTGTGTCCCGAGAGAACAGATGGCTCCGAAGAACTCGTATATTGGGGCAAGCAGCTGCTTTTGAAGCTGTCGTGACCGCTCCGGGGCTCTGCATCCTCTTGCCTCTCCCTTGTGAGGACGTAGGCGCAAGGGAGCATTTGGCTGGCAGTTAGCGTAGGAGCTGGGAGGCACTAGCAGTTGCTGGAAAAGAAGAACAGGCATTCGATCCTATTTCCAAAAGTAATGGTGTTGTTTTCCCAGGTTGATAACCACGTCCCCTTTTCCTTAATGAAGATCTCCGTGTTTGCAGTGTTTCTCACCTGCCTGCTCACAGCAGGTGTAAGGGCAGGCAGGGCCAGTGCCTTCAGCCCTCGCAGGTCTCGGGATGTGGGCTCAAGTGGCTAAGCCACTTGGCAGATGATTGACAATTGCATTCACAAGGGTGGTAAAGAACAATATTTATTTAAAGAGTTAAGCTAATGAAGAACACAGCAGAAGGATAGGCGAGAAGGGAGTAACAACCCAACTGCCGCCGGACCTGCTGGCAGATAGCTGTAGATAAACCATAGATACTTGTGCTAAGCAAAGACAACAATTTTTATCCTTCTGAGTTTTAATACTTAGAGCACTGGTCAAACTCAACCGTGCTTTCTGAAACAGATCTGACAGGAGCAAAAGTGCAAGTGCATGGAAGGAGGCCTGACTCAGTCACTTTTTATTGATGCCCCATACAGGCAAGCTGGCAGGAGCAGGAATCTAAGATTTCCTGGGGAAAAAAAATGCAACCTGGTCGTCTGTAGCAAATATGGGAGAATAAAACAGTGAGAGATCTACTAAACTCCTCAGCAGGGGGAAGAGCCTGCCCACCTTCACGTGCACAGCTGAACAAATACTCTGCCTTTGCTGCGATCCAAAGATACAGTGCCTGAGCCTCCTTCCCACTATTAACTTTCTAAACATGGCACAGCAACAGCAGGCTTCAGCTGAAGCTTGCACAGCTCCCGCAAAAAAATCACTGCTGTTGCTTCTTGGCTGAAGCTGGTTTGGATATTCCTGAAATGCACTGCAGAAATAATCATAGTCTGATTGCTTGCTGGAGATCTTGTTCTGACTTGAAACCAGCAAAAGCTCGAGCCTGCAGGATAATCCGAAGGATTCAAACGGTGATCCTGACTGTGTGTGCATGCTCCCAAAATTGGGGCCTGAACGTAACTGCCATTGCAATTAGTAGCTTCAAGGGAACAAAGAAGTGGCTCTGTTGACTACAGTGAGACTGGTGAGATGATCTCTTTCCCAGCCCTAAGCTCCCACTGGTCCAATAATAACCAATAACTGGGATTTCCATCACTTGCATCTTCTGGGAGACACTTGCGTATCACTGATTCATATTGCAAGTTTCCTTGTTATGTGACTGCCGTAAGCCTGGCAAATCAAAGAGCGCTGACAGCTTACTGAAGGAAGGGATACTGAGCAGAGCTGGACAGGAATTTTTCAACAAAACAGCATGTCAACACCAAAACATTTAAAGGACACAATAGAAGTGACAGTGGAAGGTATTAACACGGAAGGTATTTCGGAGAGAGAGGCATCCACTTCTGTCTGATGGGTACCCCGTGGGGAGGGATGTTATCTGGCAAGCAGGAAACTACCGCTCACTGAATTTGTGCCCGGGTGTCTCCCTCCACCCCAACGCACTGGAGCTGGTGCCTGCAATGTAAACTGTGGGCATACTCCCTTCAAAACCGCTATGCCAGATGGCATCCTCTCTTCCCAAATTAGGGATTAAGCGTGTTGGCAGAAACTCCTTGGGAAGCAGAAAATGTCTGCACAATGCTTCCCGCTCCCTTCCCAGCAGATCTCCTTGCTGCCTCACTGCTGTCTGAATCGGCAGCTCCCAGCTCCCACAGGCATCAGAACCCAAAGCTCCTTAATTTTCTGAAATTACAGAAATAACTCTGTATACCTGAGCCCTCTGCTCCCAGAATTTTATTTCCAGTGTTTCAAAACCCTGTTTGATTATGTGCTATAAAGGCAGTAGTATGTATACAGGTCTAATCTGATATGACATAGCTGAATCCTTAAGAGTAAACGATTTTGATAATACCTAGAAACAAAAAGCCCCACCTCTTAAAATATCCTTTTAATAAACAACTTTCTAAGTTTTGAATTACTTGCAGGAAGTTTCCACAATCAGATATTTGGGACCAAAAGTTCACATTTGACAGAAAAATAGAGGCTGAAGTAGATGTAGTGTTTCGGTCCTGTGGCAGTGATATTATAATCACATTTCTAGCCCAGAACTGCTCGCCTGATTTCCACAGGCACCATTTGAAAGGAACAGCCGGCCTATTCCCTCGTGGAAAGACCAACTTTCATGTATTAACTAAAGCACTCGCAACAGGTGTAAACAACTTTCCATTAGAGGTAAAGTTCCCAATACATTAGACAACATCACACTTTAACCTTCCAAGATCTAATTTAATTCCTAGGATCAATAGCTCATGTTACTAATACATTTTGCCAAAACCCTGGGATCATGTCCTACATATTACAGTAATTCTTTCCAGAAGAATTTCGATTTGTAAATAATGAAGAGCTCGTACAACTCCTTCTGTTAGCAGCGCTGCCGGGCCTTTTGCCAGTTTGTAAGCTGAAGAATTTTGGTGTTTAGTGCTCCCATCTGTTCGGAAAGCCTGAGGGTGAGTAGTTATCAAAAGCAATATGTGGGCTTTTTTATTCCATGTCTGAGACTTTATGACACACTTTGTCACAAAACAGGCCACTGGGGAGAAGAGATTTCCCTCCTCCCGAGTCTCTCTCTGCCCAGGCAACCTCTGAAGTCCCAGATACTTCATTTTTGCCCAGTCTTGATCTAAACGGACCAAAATTTGCACAAATATCTAATAATTCCCATCTTGATGCCTCAGATAGAAATACAACCAAGTGTTTCACAGTTACGAAAGAATTAAAGTCTCAGGCATGTATATACTCAGCGCAGAGGAATTCGATAAACACAGCTCTGTTTGAACGAGGGCTTTGAAGACAGTCCCGCTGTCAAGGTATAAGGAAGCTTTTGTTCCCCAAATAAACACTTCAAATGTACCTTTCTGCCACACCAGGGTTTGGAAGGTGAGGGCTCCTCTCCCTGTGGGGACAGTGGGGCATGTGGGGAGTGGGCACCTGGGGCTGCAGGCAACCTCCCTGCTCCAGTGGGACCACCTGCCTGCTGCAGTCCACCCCCCAAAACGGCCTTCTTGCTGGCTCTCAGACAGGACGCCTCAGCCCTCCCAGCTTGAATGCCCCCCAGCATAAAGGGTACATTCCACCAGTGACCATTTCATTCAAAGTCGCTCAGAACACCTGAGGGCGGGTAGTTCGGCAGCTACGAGCGCTCTGTGTGCTGTGTCCATGGGCTGTTTGCCATCTGCCCTGTGTCCCACTGTAGGGACACCCTCCTCTCCTGCTGAAGGTGCTCTCTGCCTTCCCCTGGGGTGAGCGGGTCAAGCTGGGGTAGCACTGGCATTGCATCTCCCGCAAGCTCTCCCTGTAGATCGTGCACAGAATTCAAGGTTGTCATTGACTGCTCCAATGGGGCAGCTCCAGGGCTGGTGACCCTCGCTGCAGACAGCAGAGGCGGGAAGCATCAGCCTTCGTAGAAACCTCTTCCTGGCTCATCAAAACAAGTTACGGCACCCAGTAGTCCTGAAACTTCAGTGCAATACCAGGGTATAGACGGAGTATTTTCTCCCTCTGCTTTCTATTTCTTCAGGAAGGCTTAACTGTGCAAGTTAAGAAACCGAACTCCTGAATGGGACAAAATAAGGGAAAAACTCCAAGGGGCCTTAGACGACAAGTAGATATTTAACTGTTATTTAAAGCCTGCAGTTTGTGGATACTGCCGTCGTCAGGGTTTGCTCTTGGCCTGCTTTAACTCAGAAGACTCACTGTCCAGATAATCATGAGCAGGATCCTAAATGTTGACTGAAGTTTCTGATCTGTTGTAAATGCTAAGTGTTGTAAACATAAATGTTGAGAATTTTTGTTAAGTTTATTCACTAAAAAAATGGTGGGTTTGTGTAGCTGTGCTTTAGCACAGCAGAAACCAGACAAAACCTGAATGAACTGTATTACTAAAATTAAAACCAGTACTAAGAACTCAGAATTCAAACAAGCTCTGTACTTGCAGAAGGCTGGTACGGCAGGCACAAGGTGAAAAAGAAATGTCAAAACATGAGCCTGAGAAGGAGCTCCAAGGAACCATTTTTTAACACCCTTTTATCTCCAAATCAGCCAATCTCCATATTCATTAGATATAGTCTGTAAGTATAACTCCGCAGTAACTCAGAGTACCGCGTTTGACGGGTTTCACATAACTTTGCTTGCATTTACTTTGCAAGATCATTACAATTGCGAAGCAACCTCCACTCAACCCTGCACCTGTCCATCAAACATTTGAAAGCCAGGCTAGCTAGTCTCATTAAAAAACCCCTCATCAGTTAAAAGTGTCAGAGCTGCTTTTCTTTCCCTTAGTCACAATGCATTCCAGTCCTAACGAACCGGCACAGCAAGAGGTTTATTACCATTCTGCTTGGCTAAGAAACAACAGGAGTCTTCCCTGTCGATGCAGATCATCTAAAAACCTTTCTGCTTTGTATTTGTTATCAGATCTTCTAATGAACCACAGCTAATTAGGCCTTTACCTTCCAGACCCCAATTCTTCTCTTACCACTGTCCTTCAGTTCCAGTTTTAGTTGGCTTATGTAGTGCAACTGAACAAGCCTGGTTTTGTTAAATTCCCCAGTTTAAGAAGGATTGTTTGGAAAGCGATGAGAAGAGCCTAAAACCAGTACCTGAGTGAGATTTAGGCACTTATTCCTCTTTTTCATTTAAATGAGAGGCCCACATTTGAAATATCCTTGAAAGCCAAGGCCTTAAGGGCAGGAAATTGTACATTTAGAGTTTTATCCTCAAGCTGGTAGAAATCATTGTAACTCCAGCCATGCATGTGGCTGGGATAATGAGTAACACCGCAGCCCACAGTCGGTGGCCAAGCCATCCCCAGGCATGAGAGGCTGCTGCTGCTCCCCGTTCAAAGGGCAGCACCCGACACGGCTGAAGAGCCACAGCTCTGCCTGTTCTGCCACCGTGGCCGGCTAAAGATGCTCGGCAGCTGGTAAGGAGAGGTGGAGCATGGGCAAGGTTACCACGCTCTGCTCCCCAGAGCCCACCGGCTGGCTGAGAACGGCAGGGGATGCTCCCACGCAACGTCTCCTGGGAAATGATGCTCTTGACATCCGCAGTGGGTGCAAAGGGCATGGCCCAATGGATAAGGTGTGGGCTTTGGCTCCTTGCCGTCGCCGGGAAAGGTGGTAGGGAAGCGTTCAGTTCAGCTTGCTGCACGGCTGATTTAGCCGACTCGGCCATGGTGCTGCCAGCGGGGTGCCCAGGAGAGCAAACACATGCGGCTCTGGCATGGAGAGGTGTCAATAAACATTTTATTTGCTGGCTTGTTTTCTTTTTTATTTTCAAAGGGAACCTCCTTCCCCCCTTTCTCCACAGGATTTCAGCACGGGCAGAAAGCAGGTCTGTAGAGCAGCGTGATGTGCCATGAAAGGCCTTACAGAAACATCTCCGTGCTCGCAGTGATTAGGGATGTGAGCATGGAGCATCCCATGGGAAAGGGGAGGGCTCTGGAGGTGCAGCTTAATGAAGTGAAAGGGTCTCTTTCAGCAGCCAAGAAATCATATCAGTACTGACTGGAAGCATTAGGTTGTATCTACAGTTTTATGGTTTAGAAAGTTTGACTTCCTGGAAATTATTTGAACATTTCTTTTCCAAGTATGAGCACAGTACACCCTTACTGAGGATCCAACGGATGAATTCATGCTTTTGGATACTGTGCAGCGTGGTGCTTGCCATCTGTGACACTTGGATACATATTCTCTCTGAGACTTGTTGGCATTTGAAAAACTAAAGTTTTTGGTGGTTTTTTTTTTCTTCCATCTGAAGATGAGCTACAGGAGCTCCAAGTTTACTTAGTTGACTACTAATTTGAATGCACATGATGCGTTTGTCTTCAGTGTCTAATAGGTCAGCTTTGAAATTCACAGTAAACAGCTGCAAGGAGGCACAAAGTTGGAGCTGTGAGATACCTATTTTAAAGAGTTTCTTTGAAATCTTGAGAACTGGCCTGATCGTTTCATCTAAGTGGATGCTGAGCTGTGGCGGAGGATATTATGGGCTCAGGGAGCTTCAACAGGGAATGGCAGAGTTGCCAGGGCTCAGCCCATCCAGAGATGTGAATCCAGTGACCTTTTCCTGCTAAGGTGCACGTGGACCACAAAAGTCATACATAAGTCAAAGTTTTATCTGCAAGGCTGCTGGAAAGCTCCAGATTAAAACCCAACCGCGAGAAATGTTGTTGAATTCACCAGAGTTTTCTATGCAAGGTGCCGCAACATACCAAAATTTGCTTTTAACAATTAAGAAAGAGAACTCACCACACAGAAACAAATTAATGACACCATGTTAGAACAGATTTTGAAAGTGGCAATTAAAGGGACACTGCCAATTAGAAAATTTCTAGAGGCTTGATAAAAAACTAATGACTTAAACCCACTTTTGGATTTTATCTTTCTATGCTTTATCAGGTGTTGGGGAGGAAGGATCATACTTCCCATGGTTTTAAGAAGTTCCCTGAGCAGAAGAATCCATGGGCTCTGGTTGTTTGTGCCTCAGTGACTAATGACATTCTGCACCTCATATGGTGCAAGCTGTGACGGAAGCATTTCCTATGGCTGGAATATTTAAATTTCCCTTCTCCTGGGTGGCTTCCCTTAATGTCTAGTAATAGTGCTCAGAGCTCACACTAAGAACACTATTTTAGCACTACCCAGTCACAAAAGAACACAAAATTTCTATGAATTATATATTTGAGAATTCTACATCTCTTTAATATGGCTGCAACTGGCCAAAAAGCATTGAGGAGGACGAGGAGAAAGACAGACAGACCTCTAGGCTCTGTAATCATGTCAAGAGCCAGATAGCTGTAGGAAATTCAGCTAAAAATAGGTCCTCTGTAAGCTCTTGCTGTGTGACTTACCTACCAAGCCACAGAATATCCTCATTAAAGGACTACACTAGGAAATGGGAAAACTGAATTAAAAGTCACATCAGAGGTCCAAAGCACACCAAGTAACACTTGAATTTTTTTCCCAGTGAAGTCATCCTGCGTGTTGCCTGTCACTGCTGCAAATTTGTAAGAATAACCTTGACATCACCCTGTCATCTCCCTCTTGTTGTTTTGCTAAATTACCTCTTTTCCTTTTCTACAGGGCTCACACATGCACCTAGCAAATCTGCTGTCTGTACGAACGTCGCGTAGGTTCACGCGCAAGAACATGGGTGCTTGCTGAAAAGTGAGATAGTACATTTGTGGTGTTGGCATTGCTAACAATTCACACTACGTATAGATATATATATATATAAATACACCTATATGTACATCTCTGGTAACTGTTCCTTTAAGGTGCCAGAAATGAGGCAGCCAGGGTTCAGTTTAGGCAACATAGTAGGCTGTGTTTAGGTAGTGGGAAGCAACCTAGAATATGAATCCTGGCTCAGCTTTGATGTAATCTCCACTGAAGTTGAGGGAGTTGCTCTAGATTTACGCCGCTGTTTATGAGAGAGGAGCTTGGCTCAGAGCCCTGTGGCTCAGCCTTTATAATACATATAAAATATCATCTAATTGTACTTGCTTCTACAAGATTAACCCAGCTGCTGAGATTTCTGCATGTAAATAGCTATGAAATACATTGTGTAATCCCCATGATTGATGTTTTTGAACATGTTTTGGGCAGTGCTGTGGTGGCTGTCTACACCAGATTCATTACCCACCGGAGGGCTGACTGTATCAGCACAAATGCTGGTTTGCAGTGTCTCCTGCACAGTCAAATCAAGCCAAAATGAACCACTTCAAAGCGAGAATGTGCAGAAGGGAAGAATTTCTGACTCAGTCTCCCCTGAAGGAGAAGGTGTAATGCTGGCATGTGTGTGGCTCTTCTCCCACGTGCCTTCCTCTCCCCACCTTTCCTTATTGATACATTAACAAGCTTCCTGACACAGCAATAGGGATTTATGTAACTATACAAGTTCAACAGCTCTCGCTACTCATTCCTCAAGTGACAGAGAAGTCTCTGTAACATCACAGCTACTTGCTGTGAATGTGATCAAAGATTAGGTTGATGCACGGGAAGATTTATGGCCAAGGCAAAGACGGGTGGTTTTAATGGGAGGGTTTACTGTGATCTCAATCTGTGGTGGCTTGTTCCCAGTTAACTTCGCATGGAGTCCCAAACTCGTGTGAACTCAGAAATCAGAGCTGAAAAAGAAGTCACGTGAGACTATGCCCTTCTCCCATGAGTTAACCCAAGTCTTGAAAGGCACAAGTTTGGCCTCTTTTATCTAGAAACCCATAGAAAGCATGCTGTAGATGCGAACAAAGACCGGTGTGCGAGGCTGTGATGAAAGCTGGGTTTATAACACAAGCCCAGCAACAGGTGAGCTCCGTAACAAGCTTGGTTAGAACCCAGAACTCTAATCAAGCAGCAGCTGAACAAAGAACAAATAACTCAGCTTTGTACTCATAATGCTCTACTGAGAAAGAGTGAAGAATCCACCCAGCCTCTACCAAAAATTAAAGACATATTTATGAACAGAATTGTTTCTAACAAGAAGACAAATCTCATCCTTGTGTAACTGTCCTGAGGTCAATGGAGATCCCCAAGGGACTCATTAAAATCGGAATGTTCATACAAGTCTTCTATGATGTGCCAGCTGCTCTTAAACAGGGAAGCACGTTAGTGGTTTCTCAACAAACATGTTGCGAGATCAGCTCCTTTTATTCAGCAATTCTGGTGTTCGGAAACTGTCTTTTTTTTTTTTTTTACAGAAACAATATTCCCCAGTACTGTTGGAAAAAAAAAATAATGAAAACCTAATACTCTTTGGATGGATTCTAAATCTTTAATTTGTTCTGGAATCTATTTCTTTCTTATTATTATAATTTGCAGAAAAAATCCTTATCTGTATAAACTGATAAGGGTGTTTTAAGCAATTGATTTTAAAAGTTCACTGTTTTGGTTAACTGTGTCTAGACAAAAAAGTCAGAATAAAAATGTGGTCTTAGTCAGAATTCACTTAATCCTTTCAGCCAGATTTCCAATGCAAGAGTTCATGTTTATACGTTTAAAATTATTTTGAAAAGAAGTCTTTTGCAGTTCCAATGGAAATTACACTGTTTCTTTCCAGCAAAATAATTTTACAGTTTCTTTTAATTAAACACAGAAGAGTATGCATAAAGTCTACAGAAATCCATTAGAATAATTTGAATAAAGAAATTTAGTCATTCAAACGAATATTCTCACGGCTTCTCTTATTGGGTTTAGCAGCTTTGAGAAGTAGCTCATTATAAATTTGCTGTATATCAAGAATATGCGACTTTCCTTCCATTTTTCATTAATTTTTAAATAAATTAACTTTGCTTATAAGACCCTTCCAGTTCCCTGAGCTTCCAACAAAAAAAATTGTTCATGTAAAAAAACATCTAAACGTCTATTTCCATTTCAATATGCTGTGGTAGCTTGCTAATTACTTGCAATCTGAGTGAATGGTATTTTCTAATAACATCTCATTCCTAAATATCAGACTTTTTTCTAACTCAAAGTAGAATATGAGCATAAAATACAGTGAAGCTGTACGTGCAGGAGCAAAAGGGTAGAATACAAGTATCAGTATAGAGAAACAAAAGCAGCAATTGTAGAGCTGAGATTTTACTCCTCTGAAAACTGAACCCTTCAACTTATTTTTCTATCTCTACCCTCCATTTGTGCCTTCCATTTTTGGAAGGCACAAAACCAACTTTAGAAAATACAGTTATGGGAAGAAGTGTGTGCATGTTGCGTCAGGCACCACTGTAATATATGTCACAGAGATATAAGAAGGATTGTAGAAGGGACACCCTGCTGTACATTTGGAGACCTATTTTGTGGCACAACAAAAGATCTCTATAGAAACATTATATCCCGCAGCACAGTTCCTGGAAGTTTAAGAACTGGCTGCAAACCCTTATAGCTGGTTTATTACATAAAATCATAATGACTATTAATTTTAAGCTGTAAGAAGCTCTGTTTTAGGAATGTCTTCACTGGACTTCCAGGGGCCTATTTGTACAGACAGAAAGCAAGCTTCTGAACATTGGCCAAGTCCAGAACCATCTTAGACTATATAAGGACTTCAGGCCTTGCTCCTCAAAGCTGAGTATTTTACATACAAAGCCTTTTCACTATGTTAGTGGTTACGTTCCTCGTGTCTTGATGCAAGCAGCAGTCTGTCTTTCTCCAGACAGAGCCCATCTCATGTTTGGAGTAGCAAAGTATGAGAGACAGCAGTCAAAAAAGCCTTGATCCCGTTGCCAAGGATGTTCAGTGAGAATATTTTATGCCACCAGTTTTGGTTGGATTTGGGCAGAATCAAGAGGATTTTCAAGATCACTCAGCCTTGGCATAACACTGTTTTTTCTAGTACCTGTACCACCAACCTCAGAGGGAGCAGACCTGAAGACCAATCCTTTGACACGTCTCCATGGCATTCCAGCGTGGATATTGCACAGTGTCTCATGCAGCCATCCGCTTAATAGGCACCAGCGTTCCTTTCCCTCTGCCAGCAGTCGGCAGCGCAAAGACAGCAGCCACTGGGCTGCTGCGATACCAACACAGCTGTCCACAGCTGCAACCAAAAATGTGTAAAGGGTTACTCCAAGGCAACATTAGGCAACACTCCTCACCTCCTGAAGGTGTCTTGTCTCAGCTCTTAATCTCCCCCCATCTCTTTCCTCCTTCTTACCTTTCCCATGTATCTACCCAGGTCAGATCCTCCAAGATGCCATGGGAATAAATACCTCTTTCATCTCTATGTTGGCTGTTTTCATTGCTTCTGCAATCCCACACCATGTGAGGAAAGATTGTGAGCAGGAAAAGAGGAATATAAAATGAAGCCAAACCTCACTCATCATGTCACAGCACGTCTCCACATCTCGGAGCCAGATATTGTGCAGGAAAGAACAAGTCAAGGTATGAATGGCCCTCTCCTCCTCATAAACCCCCGAGCTGCAAATCTGAACGTGGAAGGATTTATATGAGTTCAGGAACCCAAAACAACTGGTGGAAGTCATGTATCTAGTACAGTAGCTTCTTCATCAATAGGGCAGCTCCAACACCTCGACAACTCCAGTAAGCCTTAATGATGAGTTTGCACTTCTGTTCCCCTCAGCATCCTTTCAAACTTCAGTTTCCATTGATCTAATTTTAATTTCTCCTTCCTAATGGGCACTCTCTCCCTGCCTCTCTCTTGTATTTCAGGGCAAGTGGCAGGTTGTGCTCCTTTCCCTATTCCACCAGCATTTACCTTGTGCTCATTTAACGAACACACTATAAGCAAGAAACAACAGTTTCCCGCACTTCCCCCCCAATCCCTCAGTGAATTATATGATAATTGTTCATTGGAAATGACCTCATAGTTTCCTGATGTTGTGGGGTGATCTGAAGAATAATTCTCTCACAACCACAACACATAAATGCCCTGGAAGTATTCAGCTGGAACCTATAACTACAGATGATTCCTGTGCTGTTGGCAGCTAAAATGTAGTCCCCATTTGTAAGTGACAAATTATAGGATAATAATAACCTTTGTGGAGTTAGATATCCCAGAACACATGATGCCAACAGACGATAAAAATGACTACGTAAGGGTGGTATGGAGAAATAATATTAATATGAAGTGACTGTATGCTCAAAACAACCCCAAAATCAAACAGGCTACTTCTGTGCTAACATTTTACAGCCAGTACATACCCACATGACAACTCTATTTCTTAATTTTTAGAAGTATGCATAGATTTTGCCAGCACAAGCACCTCTTGCTGCACTCTTCCTCTAAAATCCCTACCTCTCTGGTTGAACAGTGGGTAGGTTTGACCTGGTCACTGCTAGTTTGCTGATTTTTAACAGGAAAAATCATCTCTGATGTTCTGTAAACATTTTGAGAGTGCAGTTATCTTGTTTGCCACCTCTGGATTCCCTTTTTTGCCATCTTCTTTTTGTGGTACATGACCATGAGGCTGATTCACTTCAGAACAGGCTCTGAATGAATGAGTTTTGCCATGGAAATGTTCTTCTAGTAGCTTAGATTTCTGACTATTTTATCATGACACACTGAAAAGGTGTCATCACTTTGAAGAAAGTAGTTTGGGTCGTGACTACACTTCTCTCAACTTCTTTTACATCAGGTACTGTTCATCAGCCCCCAGTGTACATCCCTGATTCCCAATTTACTGTCTCACGATAAACGCAGCTCTATTCTGTACAGCATTATCACATGAACAAGCCCTTGGTGACTAAGAAATAAAACCTTCATATTTTGTTTGATAAAATGAAAAATGGACCATTTCAGGTCACAGTTTCACAAAATATTAACAAACTTCTTGTTTGACTGGTAGTAGCTTCTGACCAAAATGCAATCTGATTAGGAAATGCATCAAAAGTGTCCCTTTGGAAGTTATGCTTGTAAAAACTTGGTTCAAGGTTCTCCTAAAGAAGAGGTTTCCTGCAAATGGAAAACCTCTTTCTGAAAACTGTCTATAAATCCCAAGCCTCTTTCAAGAAGACAGCTCCTTCCCCTTGTTTGCACACTCTACATATGCAGTCCACATTGGATCTATAATTTTACCTATAATTTTAATAATTTTAAGTGAATGACTAATGAAATGAAGACTGTAATTTTAAGTGAATGAGTACTTTGGCTACCCAAGGGCACCTAAACCCTTTGAGCTTTGCATAGCTGTTCCTGAGGGACTCATTACATGAGCTTCCAGCATGCTTTTACCATGCAGGGTTATCCCAGCAGAAACACTGAATTCAGACTGGGATGTGGTAGCTTGGCATAACCCAAACCACGTGTACAATAGTAGGAAAAAAAGACAGTAATATAGGTATTCTGTCCTACAGAAAAGCTCTTCATTAATATCTGTTTTTCTAAAATTGAAATACAGCTAAAGAGGAGGAAAGCCATTCACAGAAAGAAAGTTTGTATTTCATAGCTGTTTTGCATGGGTCTCTAAATAGTGCTTCTAAGCTTTTTCACTTTCAAATCCAGCAAAGCTCTTAACACAGGCTTACATTAAGCATGTAAGCGAAGTGCTTTAAGGCCCGTGGAGCTGTTCTTACAGTAAAGCATCAGTACCTGGTTAGGTGCTCAGTTCAACTCTAAGCCCTTAAACTTAATTTCTCTGTACCTGAAATGAGTGCATATAATGTTGAAAACACAAGCATCTTTAACATCAACAGCACAAATAGGAAGTAGAAGTAGAAGCAAAAACTCCATACAGTTATTACCAGAAATGAATGTTGAAATCACTGTGCAGAACAACATGGGATGTTTCGATGGTCAGTTAAAGGGGAACATTCTAATGCTTCTACAGTTTGTGTAAAACATAATTGCAGTAGCCCAGAAATCAGGAGTGCTGCAACTTTCATTGAATATAGCTGTTATACCTCATAGCATCAACCTCTTAAATCTCTGTAATGAGCGGCAGGCATTTCAATAAAGTCAGAAATAACTATGACTTTGGAAAGTATTGCTACTTCATGCATATATCCATTTTCAGCAGTTAAAGACACCATCAACAACCCCTTTTTTTACTTACTGCCTCTGATTTACTGGCTGACTCTGTTATTTCCTTTGTGCGGTTGATAGGACGTAATTATTTAAAAAGGAAAAGAGAGAACTTCTAATAGAAATTTTGCTGCAGACTGCATTTCTGCTTTATATTTATTTAGTTCACCAGTGCCTAACATCAAGGAAGATGTACTGGCTTGCAGAGGGAATAAAAATGACAGAATTGTGATGAAAATGAGCAATAAATAGTGAAAGATATATTACCAAATAATTCATTATTTCAGCCATGTAGTTTCTCTAGTATAAAATCAAAACAGAACTTAAGCCATCACTTGCAAAATGCATCAAAGGCCCTTGTAGGGACCCAACACATGATTTATACTCCTTTTTAAGCAAACAGTCTCTTAGAGAAACAACGATTCAACCGTCCAGCTCTAAGAAGGAGTGCTTTGTTTTGTTTTCAGGTTACTTAACCTCATTTTCAAGACATTTCCATCAATTTCAAAAGGAAAATAGTTTTGAAATGAGAAGCCCAGACTTTTTCTATTGAAAATGTTTAAAACAAACTACTCCCACTGCCAAAATTAAAATTTTCGTTGCCGTTCACGTCAGATGTGTAGAAGACACCATGCTGTACAAAGCCCAGTTTCCAGACTGACTCGGCCTCATTTACGTATTGCACAAGCCCATTCTGCAATTCAAGGGCATATTATCTGCCAACACTTCATGAGAAAGGATACGCATCTGAACCTGCGTTACTACGTACATCTCGACTCCTCTCTTGACGAGGTGGCTCAGTAGGAACATCAGAAGCAGGGCGAGGAGGACGGAAGGGAAATGGTCCCGTTTCGTGTTTGGAAGATGGGCACCAGAGAGCAGCAGCTCCCCGGCGTTGGGAGAGCTGTCAGCAGCAGAGCGGCTCCCACCACAGCCAGCAGTTGTTGCGCGAAACAAACCTGCAACCTGTGCCCTCTGAATGAGCTCTTGCAGTTTAAAACCACGATGTTGTGTTATTAACAATGCCTGGGACCGTTCTACAGACTAAAATTTTTAACCTGTTCTAGAGCCAGCTCATCACACCTTTCCCCCATTCCTGTTTTAGGGAATTCTGAGCCTGTGAAGCTTCAGTGTTTCAAAGGGAAAGTGCTAATCCATACATTCAATATGGTGCAGGGGAATCCCAAAGTGCCTGTTGAATGACCCCCACACTTATCCTTTAATGCCATTAGAGCTTCATCAGTAGGAGCTGATGTATCAGCTTGGGCTTGCATTATTAATTTTCCTCCTTCCAGCTACGGTACACTCTTGTTTTCTACTCAAACCTGCTGTGTGTCTCCCTGGGTTGGGGGATTACTACCTTTTGATATGACAGACGTCAGTCTTGGAGAATTATCACTTATTTTGAGCCATTTGGGAGTACAAGAGAACCTTGCTCTTTTTCTCTGAGCTTTTCCGTGCACCTGAGCATCAGCACGTCCATCAGGTCATCTCCCTCTTGCCTCAGCATCGCCAAATAACTGGTTGCTAAAGTGAACAAAAGCACACAGAGAATTTAAAGATGACACGCTGGGTCAGAACAAGGGTCCAGCTATCCCATCTGGTCACAGCAGATGCAGGGAGAGCCCGTGAGATTAGCCCAAGTATAATCCTTACATTGTTATACTTTCCCAGTTTCTGGAAATCAGAGGTTAGGGACTGGCTAAGCAGAGCGGCTGCTTAACAGCCACAGATCTCACTTCATGTAGTCACCTGATTTTATTTTGAACCTGTTTAGATGCTAAACCTTCAAGGCACCCTGTGGCAATTCTGTGATTTTATGAATGCTATGCGTATACTTTTTGTTTGTTTTAGGTGTGCTGTTTAGGCTTTCTGCTGGATGATCCTGGTTCTTGTGTTGTGAAAAACTGAACTGTTCCCTATTCCTCTTCTCCGTGTCATTTGGGGTTTTTATACATCTTGGGGGCATCCTGCTTGGACCTTCTGTGTCAGCAGTCTTCTTATATTAAGCTCCATTTTTCCAGAGAAGTCTCTGCTCATTTTTATTACCTTTCATTCTTAAGCTTTCGCATTCTTCTGCATCCTTTATGAGACAGAGGCTGAGACAGAAGCCGCCCCTGTCTCTAACCTGTGACAGCATCATTAGCATATAGCTGTTTTCTCCGAGTCCATCCCTTATGTTGTTCACCTTCCTGACAGTGAAAGGCTGTCAAGCAGATGTCTTTGGAGGACTGTCCTAAGTTCTCCCTCATCTCCAAAACAAAACCAGCTACATTGGATCTGATAGTTGCCTAAGCATGCTTAGGATTGCATTCCCACAGTGTATTAATTCATATTTATCAAGGATTAATTTTATCTTCCATTCTATCACTTACTCAGCATGATGCAAACTTTTGAAATTCTCCAGTCTGCTTTAGTTTCAATTCTCCTGACTACTACCAAAACACCAGCAAACTTTCTCCTCTTGCTGTTCTTCAGCTTTTCTATGTGATTTGTGGCCTTTCCCAGCCAGATCCCCCTGGGATTCCCCAAGTAACTGCTCCAGGAAGAACAGTGACCATTTATTCCTGCCTGCTGTTCCATCTCCTTTGAGCAGTTATTAATGCACAGCAATCTCCCCCTGACATTAGGTTTCTGTAAGATTGTTTGGGAAGGGATATTATAGAAGGGTTTAGGAATCCAAAGGTAATTTTTTTGCTCAAGTTGCCCTTGTCTACAAGCGCAATGATCCTTTCAAAGAACTGTACAGGATTTGTGAGGCACGATTTCTTTATTTATGAACCCTGTTCACTATCTCCAGTAAGCTGTATATATTCACGTCTACTAATTCTGCTCATTATTATAACTTCCATCAGCTTGCCTCAGCAGGAAGTCAAATTTACAATTCTCTGGTTTCCTGGCTCCCCTCCGGAGATTATTTTAAAAATTGAGGCCACATTTGCCACCTTCCATTACTCTGGAACCCGGGCCAATGTAAGCGATAGGTTACACACTACTGTGAAAAGTTCAGCAATTTTATATTTGAATTCCCTGAGATCCCTCGAGTGATTGTTACCTGCTCCTGGCAATGTGTTGCTACTCACTTTATTGATTTGCTCTAAAACCTCTCCACTGACAGTTCAGTTTGACACAACCCCTCAGCCTCACCCCTGTAAATAAAGACTTTGTTGTGCAAACTTCCTTAAGCCTCTCTGTCCTGAATTCTGACACAAAGAATCCCTTTGGTTTCTCCTTTTTCTTTTTCTTTTTTTCTTTTTCTTTTTCTTTTTTTCCTTTTGCTTTTTCTTTTTTTCCTTTTTCTTTTTCTTTTTCTTTTTTCTTTTTTCTTTTTCTTTTTCTTTTTCTTTTTCTTTTTCTTTTTCTTTTTCTTTTTCTTTTTCTTTTTCTTTTTCTTTTTCTCTTTCTCTTTCTTTTTCTCTTTTTTCCTTTTAATTTATATTTTTTCCTTTTTCCTTTTTCTTTTTTTTCCTTTTAATTTATATTTTTTCCTTTTCCAATTTCCCCCTTTTCCTTTTTCTTTCTTTTCATTCTTTTTTCTTTATTCTTTTTCCTTTTCTTCTTTTTTTTTTTTTTTTTGCTACAGGCTTACTCCTCTGAGCATCTATTCCATGCCTTGTTTGTCTGTCCAACACTGGTGGTCTTTCTGCTTCTGATATGTTTGAAAAGGCTTTTAATAGTTTTCATGCCATTTTCTTGATGCTTCCCAAGATCATTTTAGCATGCCCTCTTATACTGTTGCATTTAATGACTAGGATACACCTTTTTGTCTATTTTCCTCATTGGGAGTCAATTTGAATTTTTCAATTCTAGGCAGCTCCTTTACTCCAGTGTTTAATCATAAATGCTACTATATTTTTTGATTTTTAGGCCTGAGTTTGGGTTTGAGTCTTTTTTGTAGGTGATTTACATTTACTCAAAGACTCTGATAAAATGCCTATAAAAAATCCCCTTTTAACTAAGTTCCTTGTTTTTAATCACCCTTCTTAAAGTGCTGTGATAATATAATTGACTTTTTGTCATGTGTTTACTACGAGAACATCGAAGTTTTGTAGGGTAGGCACTACAGAGTATGTTTTCTACGATCACATCTTGAACTGTATCTTGTACAATGCCCACAGGATGCCTTTTTTCTAGCACATTTTTTGTATTCATCTAGATTGGGGGGTGGGTCCCACTTTTCTTGAGAAAACCCGGTCATTGATGGTATTTGCAGCTTTTGCCTCGGTATGATGCCTGTAATGGCATTCCTCCATTGTCATGGGGGTAAGCAATGACTCTACTTTTCCATTATTGTCCTGTTGCCGCCCCTGGGTGCTGTGGTCTCCACTGTGCTCCACGGATGGGGACTGTCACCGCAGTATGAACCTATAACCCACAATTTCAACCCACACTGATACCCTAGGACTTGTTGACAGGGATGACTTAATCATATGATTTGACAGCCAAGGCTTTCTTTAACACACATACTGCTTCACCACCAGCACAGACAGCTATACTTCCTGACACAATTTTTACCTTAGTGTTACGCTGGTTTTCTTTCTTCCCTCCTAGTTCACGTATGATCTCTAGTATCAGTATCTTCATTTAGATCTAAGCATTTCCATTCATCTGTCTCTGGTTTTAGACCATAAACCTTTGCCTACAGGCGTTATATCTTTTTGCTCCTATTCTCATTGTATGTTCTATTTGATTGTAGCTTTGTTCTTCAGTAATGCCCAACGATTTTACTGACTTTTGCACATTCTTTTTCCAGAAGCCTGAGGTTTTTAGCTCTTCCCCTCTTGAAGATGAGTCACCCTAAACTGGGTGTGATTGTGCATTTTCCATCTTTCATGCTCACACATCTATAAACCTTTAAAAAGTGAAGTGTCCTACACTTTTTGTTTCATTTGCAAAGTACAGGATTACATTAGGCTGATATTAATGAGACTCTATTTACAAACTGGTCTGTTCAAATAAAGGTAGAAATTGTGTCCTGGGATAAAGTACCCTTGTTCTTTTCTGATTTATTTGACTGCTAACACTAATCTAGTAACAATTCAGATGTTCTCTATGACCTCTCTATGACCTTATTTGATAAAACCTGAACTGCTTAGTATAAGGCAACCCAATTAACAGTAATAGCAGAGCTGGACTCCATTGGAAATGCATGCATCTTCTAGAAATTTTAGGAGAGACCACCAGAAGTACACCAGGGTGGAACAAACTAATGTAAATTACACCTGATACAACATTCATTTGGTCACCACAATCCCTTGGTTTGGTTTTATTTTCACCCCAGAGAAGCAAGCTACCTAGTAGAACTCCTTTTATTTTAAGAGATTACCTGGAAAGCTTCACTGACTTCAGCTCTTTCTGGCCTGGATCCTGTCAGCAGATCTGGTCCAGAGTAGATAGGATCTGTGCCAGCAGAGAGTCCCGCTTGGCTCTCCAGTTCTGGGAGAAGGTGGGCTCCTTGCTGGAGTGGGGTGCCATGCAGGCGTGACAGTAACAGCTCAGCTCAGTGCTGTTCGTTTTCCTGATGGGAATAATTTCTTACATTTTTATCATAGTTCTTCATTTTAGAAACATAAATCTATACATATTTACTATTTCATTGTTAATTTTCAATTGTAGAGTATTTGTAATAACAAACAATATTCAATATGTATATGTGTGTACGTATATACGCACATGCATTGTGGATGTAAAGCATACATGAACACACATATATACATGTGCTGGCCCTCACGCACAGAAAGCCACTAATTGTACCTTTGGAAAGGAGCATAGAAGAAGAAATAAACTTTTCCAGGCACTGGGTTCATAATGGAGCACAGCAGGCAGAGGTAAAGAGCAGCAGCGATACTAGAAAATGACAGTAAAGCAAATAATGAATCCTGTAAAATGTCATGAAAAAAATTAGGCACGAGCTAAACAGCATTTAAAAAATGCCCTGCTTCATACTGAGTCTGAAGAAAAGTCTCCAGGCGTCAATTTTCTTACAGCAATTTATTTAATCTGTTCCTGAATTTAGCTCATTTTCAGCTAATCTTGCACAAATTGTGTATGTCTATATATGCATTTTTTTTTAAATATATAACCATTTATTTATTTATTTATCTTTGAGCTCACCGCATTTTCACAGGCACTATGCCTTCATAATGCAAAGGTAAATCACCCATGCATATATTTAGAGAGCTGAAAGAATATTGTTTTCTTTTAAATCAAAAGTTCTTTTCCAGGGAAATACCTTGAACATAAATGCTGAAGCTTGTGGCAGGTGAGCCTACTTGTCGCATACCTCAGGAAGAAAAATACTCCAAAACCCTCCATGAAGGCAGAGCTAGCATGGTAAGGAGTGGAAAAAGAAGTCCAGAAACCCAGCATAGCACTGACAAAACAGAGAATGTATAACCCCACAAGCATATGAGATTGAACTCTTACGGGCTTTGAAGCCAAAGAGAGAGTCCTGTTTTGTGCAGCTTGCATTTGTTTGGTTGTCCTTGTGTGATCCAGAAGTGAGTCACAAGGCTGTGATACAGCTTGGAAGTTTGCAGAGGATCATTGTCAGCAACAGACAGGCAAAAAGCTTCTCAAAGTCCTAAGGGTTTTCGAATACAGCCGTGGGCACTGAGCTGCCAAATGTCTAAATAAAAATATAAATTAAATTGTTATTTTTCTGCTAAAAAATAAATGCACTTTCATGCTTTTAGTTTAAATGCATTTAAAGAATTATCATGACCAATATTAACTCGTGATGTTATGCTATTAAAAACCTTTAGATTATATATGGAACACTATTTAGCGAGTATATATTTGGGTAAATTAAATTTATATAAAAGTCAATTTACTTATGAAATCAGCAGCTGAGCTCTGGAAACAGAATTTGCGAAAGCATTAAATTTCTTTTTGGCAATACGTAGCCTCTTCTACTGGAAAGATATTATCTTCCTATCAGATGTGTTCAATTCAATAGCTACTTCAATAGTGTAATAGAATTTGAGAAACCAGTTGGGATTCGAAAAAAGCAAAAAAGCCAGGTTTCCTCTTCCAATTTACTTATAAAAATGAGGTGTGAGGGGGTGACATCTATTAGCTCTAAAATGCTGAAGAGCATGCTAATCAGAAACCATTAATTTGGTTCATTTTCTATGAATAATGCTTCCTTTGTCTAAGGTATCCTTTTGTTGTAAATGCGTAGCTTGTTCTGATTGAAACCTTTCCTGTTCATTCAGCACAAGAATTGTATTTTTAAGCTACATATTTAATGTGTGTATAGTATATCACCTTGGCTACCAAAAAGGAAATACCAGTTTTAGTTATGGGCTACTTTTAGTATCAAACCAACATATTTTAATAGCTACTAACCAGTGAGAATCAGTCTGTATGTAGAAAAATACATCTAAAATCCAAATATGAGTAGAAAGTCAAAATCCAGTCACACAGGATTACTTGATTTATGAATAAGATTAGGTTATTTCAGATCATCTGGTGCTGTCCCGGCATGGACAGCACAAGATCTCTCCTGCTGGCCAAGAACCCGGCCTCAGGACAGGTTCAGAGAGAATCAACGTGCCCTGAAATAGGCTCAGCTCTGGAGAGCAGGACGATATTGCCCACCTGGGACTGTGGTTTCCCTGCTTGACGTGCTGGCTGGCAAAGCTTCTGACTCCCTCTGGATAACCTCTGCTGGTCCTGAAATAACCAGAAGATGGAAAGATGGTCAAGTCAAGAGCTGAGTTAAAGACTGTGCAGCTTTTAAAGACACTTAGATATTAGAAAAGTTAGCTTTAGAACAAATACATTTAAGAGACAAATTGCATTTTATGGGGTTATTGGATTCTGTATTGATTTCAGGAGAGTAAGTTGGTGAATTTTACTATAGGTAGCTAACTTTGCAGAGACACAGAGTGACTTGAAAGCCAAGGAAACCAGCAGCTGCCCAACTCTGACCCCAATCTATTGCAAACGCATTCATTCTGGCCTGCCAATCATTTTGGGGGGGTTCTTCAGTTAGCACGTGATTAAAACATGCCTTCTGCAAGGCCTTGCACTTCTGATACAAAGACATGAAGAGATGAGAACTTCACCATGCCCGTGGCACTCTTCCACAGTTAAACAACCTCATTGGTCAAAATCTGAATTTTATGTCTCATTTGAATATATATGGCTTCAGCTCCCAGGCACTGAACTTTTGCGGTTTCCCATTTGAGCAGAGAGCGCTTTCATAGCTAGTATTTCCATCTCCTGAAAGCATTTATATGCTGTAATAAATTATTTACACATGCTTTCCTGCCTAATTGTCTCCTGCTAGTAGAAGCTCTGTTACAGCAGCCAGGACAGACACTGACACTTCTGTACCTTACAGGAGGATGCAAACCCCGTGATCACATATATAAATGAGAAGCCAGGCTGTCATTCTTGATAAAAAAAGAAGTCTTCACTATATTAAAGAGCACAGTTTTTTATTATTCCTTTTTGTGCTGAAATGGAAAGACAAATCAATGGGAGAGGAGCCTGAGTGCTACGGGTGCAGGTGCAGGTCCCAGGACACCAGCTGCCACTGCCTCAGCCCCAGACTCACTGCTTTCCCTCTCTTTTCTGAAACCATAGATAAGAAACTTGTTCAAACTGGATTGCCAGAGTTTATTTATTTTACTTTACTAAACTTCCCCTTTTTAAGCTCTTTAAACAAAGAGGCACTTCATAGCAAACCCCTGCCAGTTCCTCAGTCAGACACTCTGACCTTTCGCAGCTCAGCTGTGACTGAAGAGTGTTTTCTGAGCCTGAAATGCTCCTGCAGGATCTCAGTTGCTGACCTGTGTGTCATGGGGAATAACCCAGGCACCCCTCGTCTCACCGCTCCCCACGCTGGTTAAGCTGGGGGGGGTTTGCTCTGTTCCCCAGTCTCTGCAAAGCCATCCAAATCAGCACCGAGCATGTACCCCACCTGGCATTGCAGCCTTTTAGAGAAGCACATTTTAGGGCACTGAAGGAGCAGGGTGCGATCCTTTGGGATGGGAAATCAAGACATGAGAGAAGTGGTGGAGAGGAAGGAGAGCTCCATGCCAGCCTTGCTGTGGTGCTGGACTCTGGAGATGGTGGCTCCTTGTCTTTCACTGAAGGCCCTGCTCTCCCTGCTGGGAACAATCACAAATTTAGCTCTCAGGTTCCTCATTCAGATCTCCTGTGGGATCACTATCCCATGCCAATCCTTCTGAGGGACAGTCAGGAAGAGCCACTGCTTTGAAGTAGGAAAGGACACACCCCAGTCCCCCAGTGTTTGACCCATCTTGTTTCTTCTCAGTTCAAGGACTATTTTTAAACATCAGGAACATGTAGGAAAAAGGGTTCTGGTGTTATTGCTGGGCCTTCTGCTGCCCGGCCTCCTGCCGGCTGCTCTTTTCAGGGTCTCCCTCTGGTGCTGTGTTTATCTGGTTTTCATTCTCTAATTCCCACTCCTCTCCCTTATCTTCATTCTTATACCCCATAGTCATCTGCTTCCTCTCTGTTTTCCTTTTGCTTTCCCCAAGAGGGAAATAGGATGGACAGTGTCGATGGAGATGCTATTTAGGGAGAGCATACAGTCCTCAGTGGTCTGTTTTCTGGTACTCCCCAGCATCATCAATTGTTTTACTAGGGCTACTATAGGGTAACTTCCTGCCTCTTACCGTTAGTGTTGCTTTATGGCTGCGCCATAAACCACTTCAACCGTTTAAGTTGCCTTTTTCTGACTCCATTATGTCCTTTTGCATGGGGAATGTTTTCAAATCTATTAAGAAGGAAGGTGTCTCTGTACACTTTCTTTGACATCTGCCACCGACGTTTTTAGTTTTCCTTATGGGTAGCTAATTACTTGAAAATTAATAGGGTACCCTTTATGCCATGCACTTTCAAATTACTGGGTTTTATTTCCCTGAAGCACCTCCTTGCCTCTAGCCAAGTCTATAATCTTATCTACAATATTGATTTTGGTAGCATCCCTGAGTACAGTGTGTCCAAACTAAGCAGAGGGGTAGGTAGCATACAGAACAGTCTTTCAACAGTGAGTCACCAAACAGAAAGTTGTCCTGGTCACTACGTTATTAAGGTACTGACAGTTCTGCCTTTTTCAGTGCGAGACACAAAAATCTACCTTGTCTTTACCTACTCAGGCTCCTGGACAATCTATTATTGCCCCTTGAATGGAGAGGCTGGCCAGTGTTCAGGGTTTGCAAGGAGAATTGATGACAGGAGTAAATTACTAGCTCTCTGGGATTGTACTGATTATTTACAAAGACTGCAACATTTTACACAAAATCTGTTTCTGTGAACGCAGTAAAACCAAGTACCTGGCAGTTTCCTTGACGACTCTTCCAGGGAGTACATATTCTGCTTGTGGTTTCTCTTTGGGACATGGCAACATTGGTCCTCATTTTGTGTCTCTTGCTTACTGCAGCTTTTTGCTTGTGATACAAGCGATGCACCCTGGGCCTGCAGTCAGTTTGCAGAGAATCTCTGAATTTTTGGTGGCGTTAGCTTCTGCTTCAGCTTTGCAGTGACGGCTAGCCATTTCCTTGAGCAAGGGCTTCAGCTGTCTTTACACGAGATGTTTAACCATTCCTTCTTACGGCCCCAGTTCAGGGATCTGCATGCACTGGGTTTATACGGATCTGTGCCGGCTGACAACTACCATCCACCATAGTATATTGTCTGAAGCCTGACACATTTGTTTAATTGACAACATTTGTTAAATTGCTTAAAAACTGAAGTCTGCCAGCTGCTGTGACATTCTCATCTTGTGTTCCTTTCTTTTTATTAGGTTCATTTAAGCCTGGTTTGAGAGGTGTCAGCGCAGGAGCCGGAGGAAGCGGGGTTGTCCTCTGCTGAGAGGCACGTCTCTGGACATGGCAAGGCAGCGGCGAGCACCTCTGAGCTCAGGGGTTCGCACGGGGAGTTTCCTGGGGCTCCCCGTAAGCGAGGCCTCCGCCTGTTGTGCACCGTTCTACTCCGTTACGCTTCTTTTATTACAGCCTCATTACATGGAAATTGAGCATTAAACTAGCACAAAACCGCCAGAGCAGAGTAAGGAATCGGGATCCTCCCATTTTTACGCATATAGTTATGCCACGAGCCAAAGTGTGGGTTTCAGATTTTGAAGCTCTTGGCCTCAGGCTTTATGTACGCAGTGCTGAGGCACAACCGTAGGTTTGACGCTGTCTCACTAGACAGCATATTGGCAAAACACAGCAAAATCGTTTGACTCTGGGAAGAGCCCACAGCACGGGTAGAGAAAAAGCCCACGCAGTGTACCTGTCTGATGCCCCCCCCCTTGCTGCTGAAGGGGCTCCACCTCGTCTCACAGGCGGCTGCCACCCCCATCCAGAGGAAGGGGGAAGAGAGGAGGGAAAGAAAATGCAAAAGCAAGGAGGAGCTCAACAGTCCCAGGGGTGAGCGCGGCGTCTGTAGTGGTATCCCACAGTCAGGCCCTCGAAGGACAAAGGATGTAGGTGGAGAGGCCACTCCCATGGGAAAGTACTGACACTTCCTCCTCTGAGCATCCTGCAGCCCAAGCGCTGGGAACTTTTGTTCCCTTCACATCCTGAGCGGTTGTTCCTCCCCAAGCACAGGGGATTTGCAATTATGCAATATGAAAAAGGAGGAGGATGCCATGGGCGGCGGTGCAGGAACGTGCTCCCGGGGTGGCCCTGCAGCAACGAGGAGGGTGGTGGGAAGGGCCAAGGGAAGCTGCCCCGACTGCTTGTGCCCGAGGCCAGCCCTTGATGGACAGGCACCAAAGCAGGCCTTCATGGGCAAGCGTCCTCAGCTAAAGCGCTTGGCAGTTCTGTTGCCCGAGGTGAGGAACGTCTTTCTCAGGATGTCCTGCCAGCTTCCGAGGATGGTGTTACATGCCACCACGAATACCCCGGGACAGGAGAATATCATCATGCTCTAGGTTAATTATAATTGACATTTGAATAAGAAATCCTCTGTTCCTCACCCCATTGATCCCTTTGCTATTTGATTCCAATGAGAATGTCTAAAATTAGGCCTTTGAAAGTACTTCATGGCAGGGGTTGTAAATGGTATATTTTCATAAGCCTGCTGCTCTCGAAGCTTATGTTTTGCCATCTTATGACTTGGCTTGTGGCCAGAATTGCATCTGCGTAAATTTGGGACACGAAGGCTCAGTAATACACTGCGACTTCAATAACAGAGGAGCTGAAAAAATTCCATTAAAGCATATCAGGTTCGTTTAAACAAAGAGCATTATTATTTAACCCCTAGGCTTGCGCTCATCAGAATGAGGGAAATAAATCATCAGCAGTCCAGGATCTACCCGGCTTTCAGTGCAGCATTATTGCCCCACGAGGTTTCCTTCAGACACCAGGGGGTACATTTTGACACAGGGCATATAATCTCAGTTCAGCACTGCGTGGTTGTGGCAGGACCTGATGTCACTGTGGGCACTGGGGAGGGGGAAAACTGCCTTCTCCTTCACTGCTAACAGCCTGAGCACCTCACTTTGCCGGCATCTTCAGAGCACGTCAGCTAACCTTTCGTGCAACCATTTTTAATGACCGTCCGTTACGTAAAAGTAAAAAGTAGTCCACTAAACCATCTGCACAAATAAGACAAGTTTTGTATAGTCGATTTGGCTTCAGATCACATTTCAGTGGGGCGTTCCCTGAAGGGGATCTTATAATAAATAATAGGCTATTAAAAGAAAGAGAGTTCTATTTTTGTCATGACTTTTCTAATTTTAGATGTAAATTCCCACTACAGGCCCTGGATTCTTGTGGGTTTTGGACCAGAGATAGGCTGCTAATAGAGAGCGAGATTCTCCCATGCAATCTGGCTCCTCTGATTCAGAGCTTGTTTATTTCAAGAAGGTAGTAATGTGTATACTACGGGTGAGTGTAAAGGGCAACAGTGCACTCTCCTTGATCAGTCATCGTGTGTACATCTGACACACACACTATCATGCAGTTTATGCTGACCTCTTTGGTAGCAGATTACCACAAACTGTGAAAAAAACCCTTGCAGCGAGGAGAAAGGGTGAGTTAGACTCACTCTTTCTTGCCCCCTCGTACTCCTGCCTGCCCTTGGTCCCGCTTTTCTTCTGACGTCAAGGTAACACCACTGTAATTTAATCTCTCTAGCGCGTGGCACACGACAATGTCCTGTGAGATGCTGTAATAGCTCTCTCCAAGCCTGCCTTTTTAGGGCTTCGCTCTGCTCCTGGGATTTTAGCCACTCTTTACTGTGGCACCATTCTTGTCATTCCTTCTGATATTTTTGTCTTTGAGTTCCTCCACATCCTGTCATTAAGTGATTTCTTGAAGCCACACTATGCACCCCTGTTATTTTCTTTCCCTCTAAGCGCTTGTCTTTGTCCACCATCTCAGCTTAGATAACCAGGATGATGATTTGCTGTTTACAATAGCTAAAAAAAGTGAAGACCGTAGAGGATTTAGGCATACCAGTGCCTTGATTTCACTACCAAATCATTGATGGAAGCAGCATGGCCCAAAGGACACGGGCTGGCCGGAAAGGCAGGACACTTACTTACCCTCCACTTCTTGTGAGACCTGGAGCAACCACAGCATCATAGAATAGTTTGAGTTGGAAGGGACCTGTAAAGTTCATCTAGTCCAGCCTCCGCTGCAATGGGCAGGGACATTGCTTAACTCGCTCCCCTCCAGCTTCCCCAGCTGCAGGATGAAGCTGACGGGATGCCACTATGCTGTGCAGGAAAGAGGTACTCTAAGTGGCAGATAATTATTACAAATGCTTGCTTGATTTCAGGCCGTGACATTTCATCTCTCTGGAGACAGAGGTCAGGGAGGGGGCTCATGAGAAGGAAATTCCACATTGTTCAAAGGCTTTGGAGGCATTTCCATTACTGATAGAAAAGTGTGTAAAGTAAATGCCATTAAAAAAAAAATCATGCGTGACTGGCTTTATATATTAATGTTCTCCCTTTCAATCCCACTGTTTTGAATTGTTCTCATGTTTTCACCTTGTCAACTAGAAAACCCCTCAGGGTTGCAGATGCAGGTTTCATGACTATGTCTAGCCCCTGTGATACTCTTCACTGGAGTTTTAGAAGCTGTCCCCAGTCCAGGCGAGCTCTGTGCATGACCCATGGTCTGGTGGAGGCTTCACCTACCTGTGGGCTCTCCCAGGTTGGAGGCACTGGAGTCCTACTGGTGCCTCTTGGTCTGCTGAGGTTGAGCTGTCCCTGCTGTCGATCTTTTTTGGACTCTCCAGGCTTGCACTGGAAGTGCAAAGCTCCACCTGACATTCCCCACATGGACCTCAGCTCCCCACTTCCATGAAGGCAAGTGCCACTGGCACAAAAGTGCCACCGCTTTCCTGCCCATCCCATTGCCGCTAGCCTGACGGCACACTCTGTGCCCTTGCAGACTGATGGACTCCAGTGTTTCTCATGCAAAGGGCAGGACAGACAAGATCACGTTAAGATAAGCCAACAGGATAGGGCCCGCTGTGCTGGAGAAATCTGGGATCCTTTATCTGGCAGGGCACCATGCTGCAGAAGTCCTTCTGTAGTTTTCCCACTGCCATGGAGCATATCATGTCCTGCTGCAGCATACCTTCTGCTTCCCTATGCCAGCACCTCCAAGCTCCTGTCAGGGCTTGCACACTGATAGCGAGATGCCCAAAATAGCTCTCCCCTCTGCCCAGAGAGGGGCTGTGCCCCACTGCTGTTCAGGGGGGACGTGGATGCATATACGTGCCAGAGCAGCTCTGACGTATGGACTTCCTCAGTAAGCCAGACAGTTGGTTGGGTGAGAGGACAGTGGTGAGCAGTTGGTCATGGTGACAGTCTGATGGGAGTTTGATAACGACCACTTAATCAGGGTGAGGAAGAAGATGAAGCCTTCTTTAAACAAATTGAAGATGTTTCTAGATCACATAACCTACCTCGTACAGGAGATTTTAACTTCCCTGAGGTATGCTGGTAGAGAACTAGAGGAGGATGCAGGCAAGACAGGAGGTTTCTGGAAGATGTCAGTGCCAACTGTTTGACATAGGTACTAGATAAGCCAACTTGGGATCACACACAAGCACACCCCTGACCTGCTATTCACAAAGCATTCACACTGGTTGGGAGAATGAGAAACAATGTCAGGCTTGGTTGTGAAGACCCTGAAATAGTAGACAAAGATACTAAAGAGAGGGAGGAAGAAATATTGCAGACTACAGACCATGGTCTTCAGGAGAGCAGAGGCTTCAGTTTCTTCAGAGAACTGGTAGGATGGATCCCATAGGAGCCATCTCTGAAGGGCAAAAATGCTCAGGAAAACTGACAAGTCTTTACTAACAACCTCTTCCAAGCACAAAATCATGCTAGCATGCAGGGAAACAAGCAGATGTGTCAGTAAACTGGCTCAACTCAGCAGGGAACTCATAACTGAGCTGCAATGTGAAGACTGGATGTGGAGAAAAGTTTTCTCCATCAGGAGAGTCAAGAAGTGGTTGCCCAGAGAGGCTGTGCAGTCTCCCTCCTTGGAGGTTTTAAGGTCCCAGGTGGATGAAATTCTGAGTGATGGGATTCACCTCCAGACCTAACCCTGCTTTGAGCACGGGGTTGATATAAAGACCTCCTGAGGTCTGTTGCAGCCTGAATGGTTGTGTCACTATGTGAAATAGTTAACATGGTAAGACTACCTGATTCTTTACCATCAATATAAGTATGGCCATTGAAGCCCAGTGAATTTCCAGCACAACACCGCTGAGTAAGTGTGAGCCTAAGGCTCTCTTTTTAGGCTTTTTATGTGCACATTCAGGAAGGCAGCAGCTTTGGAAAGGAAAGTCTGGATGTTGCAGATACTAGTAACTGCCAAAGAAATGCTGGAGTGACGTACAAATACCAGTATGCATCTACTCAATCTCTGTCTCTGTACAGAAGTAGTTATAAGGCCTACCAATAACTGAAAGTGATATTTTCATTTTAAAATACAGAGTTATGGCATCACTAAGGATATGAAGAGGAACTAAGCAAGTCTGTTATTACTGCCCTCAGCTTTCTGTTCTGAAAATCAGATCTTCTTTTCCCAAGAAGAGTCCTTCATGGAGTGGTGAGTATTGTTTGTTTTTCAAGGATGATGGAGCAAAGCTTCATATCAGTCCAATCTTTTTACTATTTGGAGATCAGCTTATCTTACTGGGCAGGCTGCCAAAAAGTGATTACAGCTGCAGAAACTCTACATTTGAACAGGGATTTTATCAAATCACTCATATCTGGGAAAAGGCCAAGAAAAACAGTGACTGGAGAGCATGGAAATCATGCCTCAAAAGTGGGATGAGAAGCTGTGGAATAATTATTCAAAAGCTATGTGAACTTACATGAACATCTGCCAGGTGACCAAAATTGCCATCTGAATAAGGCATTATCCACACTTAGACCAGATTTAGCTAAACAAGCCATTCCACCAGGCGTAATTTCACATTTTCCATCCTTATAGCTTTTATATCAAGTGCGGATACCCCAAGAGCACTGTAAATTCATACCCTATCTTAATGCACGCTAGCCTCCCCTTGTAGACAAACCCTTAGGAACAGATGCACCTCCACCAGTATGAACAGGGAAAGAACAGGGAAACACTTGTTTAAATGCTACAAGATGGGGAAGTGATTCAGTGATCGCTGCAAATAAAAGTGGGTAAACACACCGCTGGCTATTGGAGTAGACTTTTAGTAGCGAAGGTGTCCCTTGCATTTGTTTAGACAGAAACACAGGAATACATCCATAGGCATCCACTTCATATACCAGTATGCACCCACCACAGTCTAAGAGAACACTGTGTGCAAAAGTCATTTCTCAAGCGCTACTGAGGGCTCTTTTTCCACTAATGTGAGAAAAGGGGAAAAGGATACAAGACTTTTTCCATCCCTGTTGTGTTCCACAAAACAGCTGTCCACACTCATAAGCATCAAGCACCCAGAACACCTGGGGTTTTCCAAGGGACATTAATCACAGCCGGTCCAGGAGGAGGGCAGCAGCGTCAGGACTGGCTCTGCACACCGGGCCAGGGGATCGCTCTTTGAAGGTGGCGTGAGACCGCTGCTCCAGCTTGCTTTGTGCAAATGCTCCAGGAGGAAGTCTGCACCAGCCAGAATTTCTCCAAGGATTCGGGGGCAGTAGGGGCTGTAAAAAAACCCACACATGTTAGCTGGTTTCAGGCCACAGTCTGCATCTGCATAGCAAGATGGTGTTTGCTAATTCAGGATCTCTATTCCCTTTGCTCATTCCAATACAGTCTGTGAGATCACAGAGCAAGCCTTAAATGCAGATGTAGCTGGAAAAGATTGCCTTTGGAACACTTCTCTTTTGTTCATTCTTTCTGGAGTGTATTGCCTAGAGTAAAGCCTTCACAAGTGCCAGGCTTTCAATTAGTTTCACCTACATCACATTAGAGATGGAACATGTCATCAGGTCATCTAGTTTATGTGCCAGTGTAACATTTCACAGAGAGAGGATATAGGCTGTTTTTCAATTGCTTGTTCACTCAAAAGGGCGTATTTCTTATTTGTAAAAAAAATTCCTGTGTTATTTTTGTGCCACTTGAGCCCCTGCAAATTGTAGTAGGCATAGAAAGTGGGAGCGTGTGCACACATGTATGCGTACATGCCTATGTATGCATATAAAGCACTTAATATTGTTTCTCCTGCTGCACAAAAAGTGTGTCCACACAGATGGGTGCAGACAGATGTGGTCTCCTCTGCAGGGCATGCTAGCTTGGGCACAGAGCTGCAGGAACATGGCTTGATGATTTCCAGACCAGAACTGGCTCCCATTCCGTCAGCTCAGAGCACGGCAGACGAGTGTACTTGTCTGGACCCATCCATATAGACATGTCCAGACTCACCTCCAGACTTTCAAAATATCCCTGGATTGGAAAGGAGCTTTTCCAGTTAGGACCTAAAATAAATATTTGCTGGGATAACATGCATACTTGCTAAAGAGTTTGAAGTGGAGAAAGACAAAAATGACAGTAGAAACCAAAATTAGATGATGATGAAACGGGCTGTTTAAGCAGGGCTCACTTATCATGAGACCATGGCAGAACTCCAGCCCGGTGTCAGGTATTTATTTTAGAAAATTAAGAGGGACGTGAAAAACAAAGAGTAAAAATTGGCAGATCTTAAAGGAGAAGAGTACAAAAGGAGGAGAAAGCAAAATAATTCCCTTTATGAGGCTTACAGACTGAGCTTTCCTTTGGGTACCTTGGTTGCCACTGGCAGTGTTTCTCTCCTTTTCAGCACTCTGACTTTTGGAAAAAAGAAAGTGTAAAGTCATCATGGACACTAGCATGATCCTTGATCAAATTTACCTTAAGCCATCTAATCAGATTCATGGGTCCATGGTCTGTCTGAAGTCGGTGAAGAGGGCAAGTCACTTCCAGAGGCTGTATTTAGGGTGGTGAGAAGTGAAATTTATGATGTGACATGAATTATGCCCTACGGTTGGTGTCTCTCTCCTTGTGTTGGCTGTAGTAGATGAGTAGCTTAATCTAAATCACCTGAACTCAGGGAAGATGAATCTCAACCTAAAGGGAGTAACAAAAAGAAGAAAAGTAAGTAATGTTCACGGAGGATTCAGCACATACTGGGTCCACTTCTGTCTCTGCTGTAAGCCTAAGAGTATCAGAGATCAATGAGGGTCAACATATCTGCAAATCTTATAGCTGAAGGAAAGGCCTCAAATGAATACCCTGAATTAAAGCAGAACTTGGAGGCAGCGCTGTCGGAAGAGGCAGACTTGATTTTGACCAGCTCCTCATCTTGCAACTCACATTCCTTGTCTAAATATGTATTCTCAATCTAGTGAGGTACTTCAAAGGCACCATTCCTTTTCATGCTAGTGCTAACACTCAGAGGCTTAAGAGAAAATTGCAACTCGTATCATGTGTTTCCTCTGCTTACACAGATATTGTCAGGTCAAATTACAAAACACCCCACCTCTCCTGCTCCTTTTAAGTCTTAATTTAGGCTTTTTCCATTACCCGGTTTAGTAATGATTAAAGGTCAGATTCACCTCCAGGCTTCCTATCACAAACGCAATCCGCCCGTGATGTAATCCCAGACACGCTGGTATTCATAGTACTGCATATTTGAAAAATTCGGGGAAAACAAAACTGGCACTTGCTGGTGCTCCGTTTCTCACCACTCACCTGACCAAATCTGGCTGAGAGAGAGCCAGATATAGCAGCATCTTCGACCATCCATACGTGGGCGCTGAGCAAGGGCTGGACCCAAGTGTCTGATGTTTAGTACATATGAGGATCAATGCACACTACAGGTCTGTGCCTCAGTGCTGCTCTTCCTGGTCCAACAAATGAACTCCTTATGTTAGAAAAGCTGAGCAATAATGAACGTGCTTAAAACAAAGAGACCGTAATAACGTGGTAGAGGGGCCATCCTTTCCCCTTCACCCCATAGATGAGGAAAAAAAAATTGGCGCTGTAATCCCCTTTCAGGTAAGAAAAAACAATGAGATTTTCATTGCTACCACTTGGTAAAGAGACTAGCATGGAAAGGATGGAAATTTGACATACACCGTAAAGATGGTAAGTATTAGAAAATAGCTGAAAAAGCCAATAAAGCACGGTGAGCCTAAGAAAGGGAAATCATATCCGCAGCAGCTAATTATTCTGCTTGGCTGTAACGACCTGAAGGCATGACTGTGCTGCCAGGCCTGTATTAGGGCTCATTGTGTGCACGATTGGTAAAAGCTGGTCATGGCTAATCCCGGTCCTTATCCGCTGCTTTAACTGAGATCCCTCACAATGCCCTTTGGGAATGAAGTAAACACCCAGTGATGAGCCACTTTCCAGAGCAGGACCCATGGGCCCTCCACCCTTGTTCCCAGAGCAGCTTCTGTGAAAAAGTCACTAAAAAGATAACATCATGGCACCAGCAGTATTTTAGATGGGGACCAGCTGTGATTAGGAGATGGCCATCATCTGAAAATCTGCAATTATTAGAATAACTAATGTTAATGTATTCCACTTGGACTAGACTATCCATGCCAGAGATTATTGCAGTTTAAAAAAAAATAAGAAGCCTGAAGCAGTTGTGTTTCTCCAGGAATATTTTTTTTAAATGTGTTTCATTTATAAAGTCCAGATTTTAGTATCCTGCACAGCCACAAGACGACTAGGCCTACCTCAAACTGATCAAAATGGAATTTTTCCATTGGGTTCAGTGTTCAGTTGACTATCCAAACATCTGTTTTGTGGTTCATTCAACCTTATACGTCAATATGATGTTTATCTCCTTTATACACAAAAGCTGAAGCGGTGCCAATGATTTGACTTCCTAGGAAGATGGAAGATCCTTTCTCAAGCTGTAAATCCTTCTGGCCTATGCCCAAAGTGAAAAATGTAAATCACCAGAGTGGAAACATAGCAAACATGATTTTCTGTCTAAACAAGGGCAGTCTTAACTTCGGAAATTAATCAGACTCTTTCTTAGAAAGACTTTCAATGACAATGAAGAAAAATCTCCCACAATATTACTTTGGAAATTAATCAAACTCTTCCTCACACATTTTTTCCAATAATTTTCTGGGAGATTTGTCTTTGTTGCCACTGTAGGTGTTTCTAAGTCAGGAAAAATCTCTTCAAGAACAGAGCCAGCAAAAGCATTTTTTAATGTATTGCAAGTTTTCCTTTCTCCACGCTGTTTTCTAAATAACCCCATTCCTTCCTTCCTTCTTCCGAAACCAAGTTGTTAGTCTGTGCAGAGGTGGAGCTAGTGAGTGGGTAGGGGCAAGGGAATTTATTGACACCCCTCCTGCCCCCACAGCCAGCACTGTCCTGCTTAGGGAGCAGCCACGTACACCTAGATCCAGGCCTGCAGATGGGAGTCACTCACTGTGGGACAAAAAGCCCTTTTTTGTTAAGAGATGAAGACCCTACTGAAAACAATCCTATCTAAACTCCCTTATTGTTCACTTTCAAACTTAAAGTTTCCTTTAGGAAGCCGCAGTCCCTTGTTTTTCACTGCTTTTTTGTATCAGTTTTATGGGCTCCTTACAGTACAGCGCAATTCCTAATAAATGATCAAATTTAACCATCTGTGCCCTCACCCTGCTCCTTCATTCCCTGCAATTTTCCCTAAGTCAGTCAAGGAAAATCCCAGCTTCCCTTGAGACAGACTTTTTCATCTCTTGGAATCTGGGAACCATCACTCGTGACACCATGCAGTGCCAAAGGGGAGGTGGACAGTTTGGGAGCACACACTGAGGGATGTGGGACTGGGGCAAAGGGAAGCCTGGACGGACTCTGGAAATGCAGCAAGGCTTACGCAGAGTTTTGGGGAGTAAAGATGTACTTCTACTAAATTAAAGCTTGCTTGAGTTACCCCTTTACTCCTCAAAACTCTGCGTAAGCTGAAGGAAGCATGGCAGCATCTGCAGCGTGGAGGTGCAGGAGAGGAAGGGAGAAGCCAGACAGCTGCGGAGAGGAGAGGGATGTGAGCGGGAGGGCGAAGGAGGAGTGCAGGGAAGGGAATGTGGGGAGCACATGATGCCGTAAAGCAGCAGTTTCTGCAGAAGGGCTCACAAGTCCGGAAGGGCAAACAGAAGTAGATGAGTGACACAGGAAGTCGGATTGTAAGTAAAAGAGTTTGGAAACTGCTGCCAAAAAGTTATTGAAGTTTAGGAACAGGAAAGCAGCTCCTGCTCTGACTCAGTCTGGAAACCTTGTTGTTCCCTCTAGAAGTTCTGGCAGCAAATGCTTTAGGGAAAGGTGTAGGAGCTGTAAGTGGGTGCAGAGTGTGCAGATGGGGAGGAACAGCCCAACCCCGCGGCCCGGCAGTCAGCAACACGCCACGTGTCAGCGGTGATTTGAGGCTCAGAAAGCTTCCTCAGCTCCTGCATGAAATGGCTCAGCTGGGGAGGGTAGGCCACTTCAGCACCTTATGAGTCACTCTGGCCCTTTATTGTTAGAGACTGGCACGAGTTTTGGAGGATGAAATTCAGCATCTTTTTAGACACTACTTTCAGTACATATGCTATCTGGAAACGTACTCTATCCATATCCATGCCCCATGTGGTTTTTTGAATCTTACATCTCAGCTAAAAAGAGTTCCCATGGCAATGGGCAGTCAAATTATAAGCCTGTAGAAGAAAAGGCTTCCTTTTATCCATCTCAAATTTCTTGTCTTTTATATGTCAGTGACCTACTATTAGAAGGGAGAAAGAACTACGCACATCTTCCACCTAACATAACAGAACACCAAACCCCCACAATCTCCCTTGTACTTTCACAGCCATCAAGTTGCAGATCAAATAGAACAGGAGAAGATCTACGCAGGCATCAGCACAGCAGGATTTTGCAATAGCAGGAAGATCTGAATAATGCAATTTTTTCTCAGCAACTAATAGAACCACCCAAAACACAAGACTTGCTATTAATGAGATAACCTCCTACACAGGCATTTGCTAGAAGAGAAAAATAACAGGGTAGAGATAAGGTAGAGATCCTGTGATATGTCCTGAGCAGCATTGTTAATGCAGAGGTTGGAGAAGGCAACCAGAAGAGGGGATCTTCTTCACTTGATTCTATAGCAGAACACGGATGTCAAGGTGACCTATACAAGTGTCACCATGATACAACATATAACTATTAGAAAAAGGAGGAAAAGACCAAAACAAAGAGAATGGGCTTAAGTTAAGAAAGCAGTCCTCAAAATACTCAGTGATCTATCAGGCAAGATCAACATAGAAAACAATGGTAACAGAGAAAGGATTAAGGGAAAGTGGAGAGTCCCTGAATATTGTAGTAAGGTCAAAAGCGTGATCTATCTATCTAGTGAAGGATACAACTAGAACTGAGTGTCAGAGGTAAGCACTGATGAATCACAAGCCTAAAAAAGGTCAACACAGTTATCATCATTATAAAGGAACAGGCAAATTACAAGGCAATGAGCTTTTCTTCAATTCATAGAAAAAAATGCTGGAGCAAGAAATCAGAGAATTTGGGGCATATGGAAGTGGTTTGGTTTAACCCCAGCCAGCAACTCAGCACCACACAGCCATTCACTCACTCCTCCCAACAGTGGGATAGGGAGGAGAAAATACAAGGAAAGACTTGTGAGTTGAGACAAGGCCAGGGAGGGATCACTCACCTGTTACAGTCAACAGCAAAACAGACTTGACTTGGAATAAAAATCAATTTAATTATTTATCAATCAAATCAGAGTAGGATAATGAGACACAAAACAAAACAAATCTTAAAAGCCTTCCCCCATCCCTCCCTTCTTCCCAGGCTCAGCTTTGCTCCTAGTTTCTCTACCTTCTCCCCCCCACCCAGCAGCACAGGGAATAGGGTCTGTGGTCAGTTCATCACATATTGTCTCTGCTGCTCCGTTCTCCTCAGGTGGAGGACACCTCACACTCTGCCCCAGCATGGGATCCCTCCCACAGGAGACAGACCTCCATGAACTCCTCCAACACTAGTCCATCCTGCAGGCTGTAGTTTTCTCCTCTAACTGCTCCACCACGACTCCCTCCCATGGGATACAGTCCTTCAGGGGCAGCCTGCTCCAGGACGAGCTTCCCATTCAGGCACAGCCACCTGCTCCATCATGGGGTCCTCCCCAGACTGCAGGGGGGGATCTCTGCTCCCCCGTGACCCTCCATGGCTGGAGGGGCACAGCCTGCCCTCTCATCACAGGCTGACCGAAAAACTCTGTTCTAGGCACCTCCTCCCCACTGACCTGGGTGTCTGCCTGGGTGTTTCTCTCCCATCCCACTCCCCTCTCCTACAGGTTCCCTTTATTTCTCCCCTCTTAAATGTGTCAATCACAGAGGTGCTAATCAGCTCACCTTGGCCAAGGTGAGCCTAGATTGGATCCAGGGAAGCTTCTAGCAGCTTCTTACAGGAGTCATCCCTGTAGCCCCTCCCCCACTGCCAGATCCCACCACACAAACCCAGTACAGGAAGATAAAAACCAGATCAATGACACCCAACAAGGATCTGTCATGTCAAACTAATATAATTTGCTCTCTGTGGCAGGGCAACAGGTCTTGTTGGTTAGAAGGAGGAAGCTGATGGCACGTTCCTTTAGTTTATTAAGGTTTTCACCATGCCTTGCATGACTTTCCCATAAATAAGCACGGAAAAAAGGAGTAGGTAAATGTTCGGAAGTACCATAACTGGTTAAAACCATATACTCGGAGAGCAGTGATCAACAGCTCATTCTCAAATTTGCAGAAAGTATCTGCTGAGGTTCAGCAGTGTCTGTACTGTGTCCAGCACTCTTCAAGACTTTCAGCAGTTACGTACATGAGAGAGCAGACATATGCTTTTTAATTACATGAATGACTACATTGGGAGAAGCTGCAGTGATGACAGAAGACAAGATGGGAAGGTAGAACAGTCTTGACAAATTGAAGAAATGGCTTGGAAGAAATAGGGTGCAACAGAAAAAGGACAAATAAAAAGTTTTAGTGATTAAATATGAATAGCGAACTCCAGAAACTGGAGGGGAGTGATCAACTAATGCAGGGCAATGCAGCTGAGGGCTATAGTAGTCTGCAAATTCACTACTAGTCAGGAATTCAGACACAAAATAAGCAACAGCTGTGTTGTGATGGATATGGATGGATAAAAATTACCAGTCCCTGAAATATGATGTAATTCTTTTGCTATATGTGGTGCTGGTAAGGTTGTGTCTCATTTAGGTCTCAGTGATTCAAGCAGGATTTGTCCTCTAGGGACTGGTAGTGAGAAGGGTCAGAGGAATTTGGCTTAGTATGGAGGAGACTCCAGTGAGAGATGATGAGCCCTTAAATATCTCATAATAAGTCCTTAGACACTCATAAGTCACTAAACATAATTCCTTAAATATGCAAAAGATAAGTCATAGGAAAGGAATAAACTCTTAGTGGTTGCTGGGGGTTGGATAAAGAGTAATGTTGGGCATCACAGCAAAGACAGGTTACTCATCGGGAAAATTTCTACAATAGTAAGGACTGTGCAGCACTGAAGCAGACTGGCAAAGGTGCTTGGGCGGGGGGGGGGGGGGGGGGGGGGCGCAGTGAAGTCTCCACTGGAGACTTTTAAAAAAAGGTTTGGGCAAGCATTTGCCAAAAATGTCAGGTGTTTAATTAATCTTTCTCTACTTCCTTCTTTGAATCACCTGTAACTTCGTTATCTTACAACCCACCCTGATTTTCACCACATTGATAAATGTAGTGAATAACACAGGTACCAGGACAGGATCTTCTGCCTTTCAGCATTTTATTGTAATAAAAATAAAGCTTTAGACCTACCCACTGCTTCCTGCCTCCTACACAATGCTCAGCTCATGATAATGCTCTGGCTCTCAATTTGTCACTATTTAGTTGCTTGGGGTGAGACCCGAGTAGATCCCTGTAGAAATCCAAACAACCTATTCTGCTTCCAGATGTCTTATTGTTCTAGTTTCAATGAGAGTTTCAATCAGTTCTGAGATACAAATGCAGCAATTAGTGATCATTGCCAGAGTTTTCCTTCTGTGTGGGTAAATACTGGACAGGCTTGCCACTGGAAATCCTCAGGCACACAAAAACGTTACTTGCTTTCAGCGCATCAGCCTCCTCGGGGAGTGGAGCACCTTCCTAGTCTTGGATATACTATCTGAATATAGCAACATACAACTTTCTCATTTTGCTCCAACATCTCAGTTGTGATATTTCTTCAGCCTTAGGAACAGGACCAACATCATCAGTGGTGAAGACTTGCATCAAAAGATTACTGCAAAAAAATAGCCTTCTCTTCCTTCAGCTGCTGTTGAAGGTCCCTGTTGCTCTCACAACACCATGGATTCTTTCCTATGACTATCACTTCTGATAGACTTAAGAAAACATTTTTTTATCTTTATTTTTTTTAGCTATATTCCTTTCAAGCCTATGTTGATCCTTCTGATTTCCTGCTAATTTATCACCTACCATAATTTATAATCCTGTTTATTGCCCTCAGTAGGGTCAGATTTCCAAATGCTGAAGGACTGGCTCAAATTACCTCTTAAATCTTGCCACTTGGCATTCCTCTGCCACTCTGGTTCCCTTTTATTCAACCCTAGGCATATCTTCTGACACTACATAACTGTGTCGAGTAGGCAACATTCTGGGGATTTAATTTTAATTTTAAAGCCTTTTAAACTAACCTGTTCATCTTAATTTTTAATGCTTACCACAACCATGTCACTTTCCGGTGTTTTATTTTCCCTTTGGGAGCCTAATTATATGGTTGCCTCTAATTATTTAATATTCAGCTACTGTCATTTTCTTTGAATTAACTCCTGTGTGTTAATTAAGACTGAATCAGGAATAGATTTCCCTCTGATGTGCAAGCTCTTGGCCTAGTTACTCTGAGATCCAACACAGTTTCCATCCAAGAAACTGCGTCTCTTGGGTTGGTGCAGGCTGTCCAGGCTGGGGGTAGGCTGAGGAATTCCCCTGCCATCGCCTCTTCCCTGCTGCTGGCCTCATTCCTGCACTCACTTGCCTTCCTTTGATCTGCAGACATGCAATTTTGCTGTGATTTTCATATCAATCCGGCAATGACACTTTTCTTTGCATTCATGATGACATTACAAGCTTCCCCTTTCTCTCTGAAGGTTGGGCATACCTGGGTTTTGCTCAGGTTGGTGATTTTTCAGTAACACCTATTGAGTTGTGTTTGCATCGCCCACAACTATTAATTCCCTTCCTGGGCGAGGGAGCCTGTACACCTCCATCAGCAAGGACACGCTGGCCATGGCATGTGGCTGGGCAGAGGGAAACCCCTGCTTCCCTCATAAGCTCTGGAAAAGCTTCGATTTCCCACGTCTGTCTTGCAGAGGTGAGGAACGCCTGTATCCCAGGGGGTACAAGGACCTCGGTGACAGGGCCCAGTCCTGGTGTAGGGGTGAGGAAGGACTACGGCTCGACTCATGGCGTTTCACTTGGCCAACGAGGAGTCCTGCAGAGAAACAGGTCCCTGCCGTCAGTGGCGCTGGGGCTGCCTGGGCTGGTGCGCCTCTACTTCAGTCCCCAGCAGATGGGGTGTCTTGTTACGGGGAGAACACAGGCGACGAGCAATACACTCCTTGTGCAGAATTCTCATTTGGGGAGGTAATCTCATTAACTGCATCTGCAGCAGCCTGGGCAGCCGCAAGCCTCACCTCAAGAGGCTGTTGCGATGAGGCGATGCCTTCTCCCCGCTCAGCTGCCGCCGGTGCAGCCTCACTGCCGCGGCCCGTTCCGCACCGTCGGCGACACGCGTCCATCTGTCTTTGGCAGGAATACGTTGCACAACGTCCGGTGCTAATCGGGGGGATGCGCTGGGTGCATGGACACATAAACCCTCCTGGCGTCAGGTTACGCGTTGCACAGCTGTTTAAATTGTTGGGAGGCTTTCCCTCGGTGGTTCTTTTATATGGTTTATATGGTGTGAAGGGAGCATTACTCTTGAAGGGACTGAAGATCTTGGCCCAGTGTGTCTGTGGTCTTTAAAGATCCCATGACGCTTTTCGCAAGGGCTGGAGAATTAATCTCGTTGTGCTGCCTAAATTTCATCAGGGAGAATTATATTTTTTGCTTTTCTATCTTTTCTCTTTCTGTGCTCTGCTTTGTAGATTCAGGCATTATTAATACCTTTTATAGCATTTTAAACGTACACTGTGTGTGGCACTGTGAATGGAAATCTGAGGGGTTAAACTCCAAAGAAAATCAGATCCTGCACATTTTATGTGCCGGGAGAAGATCCTGGTAACAGGCAAGAGGCAGCGCTGGCAGCTAACATATGGGCACTATGAATATTGAATAAGTGTATCAAGTTAAAGTGCTGATAAGTACATAAAATATTTTTTAATTCTGATATGACTTTCAAAATACTCTATTTTAAAACATGAATATTTTCCTCAAAAGATTATTTCTTTAAAACTGTGATGGAGTTTAGAGGATAACAGACCTCACATCTGATGTAAACACAGAATACTGTGACTAGATGTCATAAAACTACTTGGTTTGTGTCAGTGTAAATGAAGGCAGAATCTGTCCCGCAGCAGCACCCACATGGCAGAGTGTGTTAACTCATTGGCTGTTTCACGCTTGGATTTTCTCAACATAAGAAACAATCAAATGCCAAATTCTTGGAAATAATTTGGCTCTGCCTAACAGGTACATAATATCCATTAAATAAATGGTGATGAAATGAGGGGAAATGAAATGGAAAGAGTTCTTCAACAAATCAGGAAGAAAAATGAGCAATGAGAAAGAAATAACCTCAAAGACAGGATTTTAAAACTTTCAATTAATTTCTAATAGCAGTCATAGGACATGCCTGGAGGTTTTCTGTAGTAAATAACAACTATAATTCAGTTACTGAGGACAGAAAGACTGTTGACACCCCAGACTGCATCTGTCCTTAAAACGGGCTTTCTAGCAGAGGTGGTGGTGCCTTCCAGACCAGACTCTAGTTGCTGTGTTCACCAGCCCCAGCAACCACATTGTGCCCCGAATAGCACAACCCAGGGGATGTTTTCTTGCAGGCACACCAGCCAGCGAGCTCACTGCCCACCTCTCCAGCCCCACAGCCCCCCAGCATGGGCTGCGTCCTCACCTGGGCTCTGCTCAGCCTCACGGCACCCTCCCTGCTGCCTCCTGCACGGCTGAGTTTGGGGAGCAGCGTGTAGCACCTCCTTTTACTACAGCAGACAAAGCAGGGGAGTGTAGGAGACGCACTTGGGCAGAAGCCTGCGTGCCAAGCAGTGGTGCGCGGGGACACAGCTACACCGCGCGCAGCCACCAGCGTCAAGTGCTCTTTGAAAAACACCGGCAGAGAGCCTTAAATTCAAATGGCATGTTCCCTCTGCTCCAGGAGACACCAGGGTATGAGCAGGGAGATGGAATGCCAGAAATGTTATTGCTTCATGTCTAATAAGAAATAAATGGGTTTTATTATTCGCCTTAAATCATAACCCCTATGCTAGCTTTCAGAGCTGCTGCAATTTGAGATAGCCAGTATATTAGACAATATTGTGTCATGGGGAAATATATGGCTTCCTGAAGTTCAAACTGCCAAATCACACCCAATCGCTATTGTTCGAAAATTGCGTGAGTGTTATAACTGTAACAGATGACACGGGGAAGCTATGCTGAGTGCTATAGTCCAATATCATCAAGTATTAGTAATCGCATCGTGGGGCCATTGTGATTTAACAGAAGCTGGAATTAGCTTTGGAGCTGTACATCCTGTTTTCTCTTTGATTTAACATGGGCCATGACACATGTCGTTAGCTGCTTCTCTCTTCCAGGCTGCACGGAGGAAGCCTTCAACCTAGTCAGTGGGTTAAGAATCTAATACGATGCCGCCACAGGAAAAACAGGAGCTTTTAAGTGAAGGAGCCTATACTTGGGCATGGGTTTCAGGCTAAAGGATGTTATTTGTTTGTCCTATAAACCCACAAGGCAAAGAATTATTCTAACACTTGTGCCACAGACCAGGGATAACATACAGTGGCCGTGTGGTTTGCTGGGGCTGACGTGGGAACAGGGAAGGGGGCTGGGCATGCAGGTTCAAGACTCTATATTGCTGCAGGAGCCAGGCACAGTCTTGAGAACCAAACACACGTACGCTCGTTCCCAACTTTTGCTTTGCCACTCCAGCTTCCTCATGCGCACATCTGACGTGTGACGAGAGGTACGTAATTGTTGGCACCTAACGGAGGGGAGGAGGGCTTGCGGCAGACTTATTTGTCAAATACAAGGGCATTTATACTCGGAGTGAAAGCGAGAAAATATCAGTTCCCAAGGACTCGAAAGGAAATGAGGGATTATTCCAACATTTAGGAAACTTCCTTAGTTCACTGGAAAGATTTCACAACTATAAACCCAACACCTTCTTCGAGTCTTGCAAAGCTCATAAGCCTTTCCTCCAGACACATGGGCCAACACCTACTTCTGCACAAACCCAGCTTGCTGGGGAGAGGGGGCTGTCCGGCTCCCCTACCAGCAGCCCCGGAGCCCACGGGCATGGTGACCAGCAAAGCACCCCAAAATTTAATGTCCCAGCACTGCCTGACATACCCAGCAACAGTGACCACGTAACAGCGTCCCAGCTAAAATCAGCACTGAGATTTTCTGTGTGATGTGCTATTTGCTCCGTTACCCCCAAACAGGGCAAATTAAAGTGGTCAGGTGATTCCCTGTTAGAACCAGCCATTACCCCCAGCCCACCCCGCACGGCAGTACTATTGCCCCCGTCACTAAAAGCGAGTCCCTTCCCGAGGTGTAAGCATTGATGGGACCCTTCCCTTGGCAGGGCCAGCAATTCAGTTCAAGTCTGGTTCTGGGCTAATTGCTGGACACGGGCCTTGCCACAATCAAAAAAAAACCCAACCCACAGATACGTTGGATACTTCTGAGCAGATTTTTCTCTAGCTTTATTCTCACAATTAAAACATTAATGACTTCCCCAGTGTTTCCTGCAGGAGCTGGAAGACGGCTTTTGAAGCAGGCTCAGGCTGTGCATTCAGTCTTTCCAATCTTTGTATCATTTGGTTTTGCTACATGCATTTTCAAGTAAATGTTAAATACCATTCATTTTCATTTTCTCACAAGCGCTGCAGACAGACACAGCTGGGTGTTTGTAACCTTTCCATCATACACAAACCAGAGATTATTAAAACCTTATTATCATATGGTTTGAAAAGCGCAGTTAATTTCTCCATCTTCCAAAAACTGAAACATTTATCCACAACTGCTTTTAACAAAACCTGATTTATGCACTTCACTGCATTTGAAAAATGTTTGCTCCAAATGAATATAAATGAAATATAACTGAGGAGAAAATGTGCGCTTGCACGTCCTCTCTCCTGCATCCAAACAAACACACATACACTTACAGATTTAGGAAACCAAAGGAGCTAAATTTCTGTTAAATAGTTTCATTTGCGTTTCCTTAAGCCCTCGTAAATGGTGAATGAAATCCTATAAACTTTCTGCACAAGAAAAATGAAGCTCAAAATGATGGCACCCCTCCCCAGCATACTCACACCCTGCATGTACCTACTACTATTTGGTACTGTTTTTCATACTCTGCACTTTGTTAGCAAAGAAGATAGCTAGGCGTTGTAATTTTGGTACTGAAAGTGTTTGGCTACCTGCTGCCAGTTGTAGCAGCACTAACCCATAAGAATTCTATTACATGCAGTTGTTTCACATTTGCTCCATAATGCGGCCATTAGTTCTGCCATCAAGGAAGCTTATTCTCCTACTAGAATTTAATTGATATGAGCAGAGTTTTTACGGCACAAGGCCGTCCATCAGCGCAAGGAAGTAAAATAATGAACTCTGCACTGCAGAGGACTGGGAAGAGCACACATAATCAAATAATCAGAAAGTGTCCAAACAGCTAATGGCAGAAATCGGTATCTATCCTAAGGTTTCTTTATAGAAATGAAGGATGTCCATGTGATTTCACTCAGGAAAAGACTCTCCCAAACTACTGTAAAGCTGCCTGGCAGAGCTCACTGCAGCCTCAGCAGAGGGGCAGCACTGCCAGACCTGGCCTGCAAGCCTGGGGGTGAGGATTAGGAGGTGTTGCTGAGGGGGGAAGAGTTACCTGGCTGCTCTTTGGGACAGTACCTGTTCTGGGACATATTTAGGGTTTCTAGCCTTGTAAAGTGACTTCACATCCTTCTTTTTTGTCCCCTACAAGCTTTTCCTTTTTTCACGCAGAGAATCACGTTTGCTCTTGTTTCAGCCCATCAGATTTTGCATTTCCATTTGCCTTTGGCTGGAAATGGAATACGAACGTGAAGCAACGTCCTCCACCTCCCCAGTGTGATCTAAATGTTTTGGATACACAGACCAAATCCTTGGATGTTAAAGATCCTTAGACACTATGGTTAGAAATAAACCTTCGCACAGTTTATCTGGTTCACAGTCAACGCTGTACTCAGCAACGGGCCCTGGGGACCAGGATATTTGCCTTGCTGGCATTGCCCCAGCCTGTCGGGTAACAGGGTCATCGTTGACAGTGACCGAACGAGCCGCGGATTGGTAATGTGCTCTCTCCTCCCCACAGCTGAGGTGCTGCAGGGCGGTGGGGCTATAAGCCCAAACCTACCAAGTGAGGGAGGAAACCCCCTTCAGATATCCAGCACTCCAGCTGTGCTCCTGCAGTCTGCACATGGGACTAAGAACCAGCACTATTTTAGGTTTGCTTTCACTAATTCATCAAGAGGTCCGCCACGTAGTGGTTTCCCTTTCTGCCTTGGGTTAGCAGTCCCTGCCTGCCCGAAACACCCGCTTTGGCCACCTCTTCCCTGCCTTGCAGCTCTGGAAAGGGTTGTGCAGTTCAGATGGTCAGAGGGTTTAATGATGAAAAGCCATCAGTGTTACCCAACCATCTTCCAGTCTTGGCTGACCTGATGGTAACCTGAAGGGAGCAGCAAGTTACAGAGGATTTTACTACTTTGGCCAACGTGTGATGGGCCTCCTGGGTTATTTGTTCATAAGTTTGTTTTAAAAGCCCACGTTGGAGTTTTATGGAGCTTGACCCACCTGCCAGGGTAGCAGGAATGAGCAATGCCCGTGCTGTCCAGCAGCCTTCTTCCTCCCCCCTTGCAACTATTCATCTTCCCTCCTGTGCCCTCCTTTGCAGGCTCCTGACGGGAGGTATTATCACACACGGTTCTTACAACAAAAAATTAAGAGCCTTTCTTTTAATTTACCTCGTGCACAAGCAGGTTCAAAATCTCTTATTGTGTTTTCCAGAATCTTTTGTAACAAGATTAGATACAGCCATGCAGCAACAGCACCATAAATAAGTTAGGACTTAAGGGCAATTTTTTACTAGAACACCTGTCTCAGTGATTTGTCATAGCTCAGGGTGAGCTGCCCTTCCTGACCCACACCAGCTTCGGGCCATCAATATTGCAGACTTACAGCTTTACCTCTATCGGCTGCAGTGTTTCCACTTTCAGGTTGCATCAGACCTTTCAGTTTAGCTTCAAATCCACTCTTGAGCTTAAGGGCCATTTTCAGAAATCACTTGAGCACCTGGGAACCCAAGAACTTACCTCTACTCATGCTCTTCTATTTTTATGTCTGTGTGCTGTTGATGGATTTTCAACTTTTGCACCCACCCCTTAAAACAGGAGGAACATAAATCATCTTAGAATAGTTTGGGTTAGAAGGGGCTTTTAAAAGTCATCTAGCACAACCCCTCTGCAATGAGCAGGGGCATCTTCAACCAGATCAGGTTGCTCAGAGCCCCATCCCACCTGACCTTGAATGTTTCCAAGGATAGGGCATCTACCACCTCTCTGGGCAACCTGTTCCAGTGTTTCACCACCCTCATTGTAAAAAGTTTCTTCCTTATATCTAGTCTAAATCTACCATTTTTTAGTTTAAAACCATTACCCCTTGTCCTGTTGCAACAGTCCCTGCTAAGAAGTTTGTTCGCATCTTTCCGGGTCCTTCTGGATGCCACAATGTCCCTCAGGCATGGCAACTGCACCACACAGCTTGGTGTCATCGGCGAACTTGTGGAGGGTGCACTCGATCCCACCGTCCATTCCTTGATGAAGACATTAAACAGTCTGAATGACTGAGGGACACTACTTGTCACCGACCTCCATCTGGACATTGAGCCATTGACCACTACTCTCTGGAATTGACCATCCAACTAATTCTTCGTTCCCTGAACAGTGCACCCATCAAATCCATCTCTCTCTGACTGAGAAAGAAGGGTGTTGTGGGGGACTGTGCCAGAGGCCTTACAGAAGTCCAGATAGACAACATCCGTAGTTCTTCTCTTGTGCACTGATGTAGTCACTCCCTCATAGACGGCCCCTAGGTTGGTCAGGCAGGCCTTGGTGAAGTCATGCTGGCTGTCTCGAGTCACCTCCCTGTTCTCCATGTGCCTTAGCATTGCTTCTAGGAAGATCTGTTCCATGATCTTCCCAGGCACAGAGGGGAGGCTGATGGATCAGTAGTTCCCAGGGTCCTCCTTTCTACCCTTGTTAAAAATGGGTGCAATTTTGCCCTGTTTTCCAGTCAACAGGGACTTCACCTGACTGCCATGACTTTTCAAATATCATGGAGAGTGGCTCAGCAACTACGTCAGGACTCTGGGATGCATCTCATCAGGTCCCATAGGCTTATGTATGTTCAGCTTCCTCAGGTGGTCACGAACCTGATCTTCTCTTACACTGGGAGGACTTTTCTCCAATTTTTCTCTTCCAGTCCCTTCGCTCGAGAGGTGTGGGAAGAAAGAGCGCCAGTGCAAACTGAGGCAAAAAGTTGAGGCAAAGAACATCTGAGCTCGAGATTCAGGTTGCGTTTCAGAAGCAGAGATTTTCAATAACCAATCTTAAGCTGGTAATTGCAGCAAACCCCCTAAGGACTGGGTAGTTACAGTGATAGGAAAGGGCTAAAAATGGATAGTTTCACTGTAGGACCAGATAAACTAAGGTTTCCCGACTGAACTCTGTCCCTGCAAATCTTTTATTGACATAAACATATATGGGCAAAGAAAAGTCAAAACCACAGGAGATGCAATTACATGAGGAAAGCCTGCATTTCTTAAGGATTTCAGGTGTGTAACCTCTTTTGAAACAAATGAAAAGGTATTTAAATGCCCACCAATTACAAATTTAAAAGCCTTTTAGATGCTGGCACATCTTTGAGGAGCTGGTGCTAGGATTGGTTTTGGTCTCTTCGTGCTTTCATTTAAAGCCAATGGGACTGAAGTGCTGCTGAGGATTTTGCCATAGCCTCTCTACCGGATGGTGAAAATTTGCATGCTGTTTTCAGCATCGGCTGCACAGTATCTGACCCTCTTGGAATTAAAATATTGTTAGGGTCACTATCATCAGTGCTACCTAGTCCACTGGGTTGCCAAAAACTGAGCAATGATCACAGTCAATACAAATTAAAAAGAGGAAAACTTCAAGAACAGATGCAATTTCAACACCATTCAGAGATCTGAGGGTGCTTTTTGCTGAATTACCATCGCAGAGACCGCACCAGGGGACATGTTCAGTGCCATTCCCAGTCCCACCAGGAGGGCATGTGTCCAGGAGGAAAAGGGAGGAAGCATCCCAGCACATCCACGTCCCCACAGCCAGGCTCTCCAGCTGACCCTTGGCATATGAACCCTTGTGGGGTGGCCACCCAGAGGCACTCCAGGTGACATGTGGCTGTGCAGAGAGGTGCCCCTTACCACATGCTGGGGATGGCTCCACACACAGCCAACCAGCCCACGCACCTTCCGCTGTCTGCAGAGACCCCTCTGCTATGTGGTGGGGGCTGCCGCCTCCCCTCCATCCCATAGGGCAGGGCCAAGGGTGACTTTTTGAAAAGTGTGTTAATAGCAGCTCCCGTGCTCCTTCAAACAAGCCCTGTGCAGGCAGAGCCCCACACTTCAGGGGAGACCAATTGGTCCTAGAAATATAACCTCACTGCTCCTCGCTGCTCTTCCTTACACAGCAATCCCGATTTAGGGGTGCAGCTGGACTAGGAGGCAGTTAAACACTTCTCAGCATATTGTAGGAGATGGACTGTAATGATCTCTGAATGAGTACACATGGCAAGTTTATAGCATCAAACGCATCTTGGTGCTTCTGGTGTGCAGACCCGCTGCGGAGGGTAGTCAGAGCTGCAACGCACTCGCTGGAAAACCACACGTGCAACCATGCGAGGTGCACAGCCTCTCTGGCTAATGGGAAGAGCTTATAGATCATGTTGTACGTGGAAGTGGAAGGAGCTTTAGGTACTGAGAAATGGGTGGTGGATGTCTGAGCATCCCTGTGAGTGTAGGTGGGGTTGGATCCCTGAAAGGGGATGGGTCTCAGGCTTCCTGGGAGGGATGGAGATGCTCCCACTGCCCAGCACAGCAAACGGCCTGGCTGTGGGCTGGACAGGACAAAGGTAGGATGACAAACTCAGCATTGGAAAACCACACCCCATCTTTGCTGGGGAAAGAGGAAGGAGGGCAGTTTTGGGGCCAGGGGCAGGCTGCTGCCTGCTTTGCCTCGCTAACACTAGTTTTAAATAGCCGAGCTTGTCTGGTGAAGGCATTGGTTTTTACTGACCTACAGGGAAGAAAAGTTTATTGCGATTTTGCATAAGTGATGGTGTTACCTGAGAGGGTAATTGTTGGGTGTAACAGCAAACTTTCCTGTCCTCCACACTGCCAGCAGGTTTCAGGAATGAATAGGGGATTCTTTTCCAAGCAGTTACCCCTGATGGGTTCCAGTTCCTTCCCTGAGACAGGGCTTGCTGCATGCCATACCAGCTTGGGACTCTGGTCTCTCAAATGCAGAGCACGTTTCAAGACTTTGCCAAAGATCAGCCAGCCCACAAGGCAACAGTTGTGATCCTCACCCCCTCCTGTGGTGTTTTTTAATCAATATGGATTATTTAATTGGTTGTGGTGAGGACCAGTGTAGAGAAAAGTCTAGAGACCACCCCACGTGACCTACATGACAGTCAACATGGGCTTTTTTTCCAAACACTCGCATGGCCCTTTGGGTCCTCTCTCAGCCCTTGCTACCTCCACAGGGACAACCAAGGGGTGGCACGGTGGTAACAACGTGCCAATACCAAAACCAGCCCAGTCTGGGTGAAGGGAGAGTCAGGAGGGAAGGTAAATAAAAAGGCAGCGGTGGAAAAAGAGAAGAGGCCTAGGCACCGGCAGTCTCGGAGTGTATTAGGTTGCATGCCTGCTCCAGCCCAAGTGTGCCAGATGAGCAGGTGCAGCCAGAGTCCCACTCCTCTGCCAGCATGACATGGGTGCGAGACAGCTCAGGATCAATCCTGTGTTAGCACAGCGCTGACCGCAACCTACCAAGCCGGTGGGAGCACAGCGACACACTATGCTGGTAGCAGGGCTTTGGATGAGGACTTGCTTGCATCTGTTTGCTCCTGACTGCAAAGACATGCTCGGAGGGAGCCACTCTGTGGGGTGAACTTTGCTTTCCTAAGGTTTCATTTTCTCTTGTCGTTGCGTCCTGACAGCTTTCACAGAATCACTGTGGGTTTCCCCCCGCCGCCTGCAGCCTTGGGCAGGTGTAGCCGGCTTGCCAGGCTGGCTCACCTGGTTGTTATTTTTTCCACAAGCTACCTTTCTTCCTTGTACCTTCGCAAAAGCTGGATGAGATTGTGAACTTTTGGCTTCTTGCTTGATAAGGCTATCAAAACTGCTGTGTTCCCTTCCTGGTGACAAGGAGCAGGGGCAGGCACCTTGCCAAGCACGTGTGGGAACAGGCAGCGAGTGCTATAAAAAGACTTTGCGCACGGCAGCTTCACATCTTCAGTGGCACGTATAAACACTGTCCTAAATCACCGGCTGTACAGGTGCCTGCAAAATTGGTGCAGGACCCTTGAAAGTGGAAAGGCCTCTGGACAAGTGTTTCGGATTTGCAAAGCTGCTGCAGCTTACAGCTTACCTGGGGAAAGAGTCAGCCACTGCAGGCGTAAGCGGCCAGGCAGCTAGAGCCCAGCTGTTCCCCTGCGTGTGGATCTGTAGGGTCTGTCCAGACGTAGGGCTGTGGGGAGAGAAGGTGCACCCCCAGCTCCGCAGGAGGAAGGACTGTGTGCAAGCGAGACACAGAGTCCCATCTGAGCACAGTCTGCAAAAATCTCCTACCTTCTCCGTATGCACGTCTGTTTGCTAAGGGAGCAGTTATTGCCTTTTCCGCATGTGTTGTCTCTGTCTATCTTGGTTTAATTTCTCTTTCTCCGTAACAAAGTAAAGAAAGACTTCATTGTGCTGTGTTTACTGTGCTAGGTACCTGCTTCAGTGAGCAAAGGTAGGGGTTTTGTAATTCCACGGTAAGTAAAGAGCAACTCAACCAGTGCGAGCAGGGGAAGAGAGAAACATAAGAAACCTGTTGGTGGGTACTCAAGTGTAAGAAAGAAAGGGGGAGGAACAGGAACTGTCTGTCAGTAATTTGGAGTGGGAAGCTGCCATCTTCTTGGGCCACAAAACATGAAAATCTCAAGGGATGGAAACCCCATGTATTTTTCAGATAGGGTGTCTGATTTTCTGTGCCCATTTGTGGTACGACGTGTGCCTTACGCATACCTCTCAATAATATAATTTCACACACAAGTCATCCTGGTAATGCATTCCTGCAAAAACCAGGCACAACAGCTTCAGAAGGCTCAGGAGTCATCTCAGCACATCTTCTGTGTCAAGCAGGAGACGGCGGAGGCAGGCAGAGGGGCCTCAGCCTCCAGCAGTCTGCCTGGATGGACACTTGGTGCTGGGACCCTGGGAAGGACGCGTGCTCCCCGTGCTGTCAGCCTTGCTCCAGCCCACAGCCATCTCGTGCAGAGAGTGGGAGGGCAGCTGGGGTGAGACCACGTCACAGCATCTGCTCGGGCCCTTACAGTGCTCCAAAAGACCAAGGTTTATACAGTGCGGTGAAAGCTTGAAGCCATTGCCCAGGGATTTACTCCTGAAGCCTCCTGTGAGATCAGGCTCTCATTCCAAACATAGACATAGGCAGATGTGAGATGACAAACATTGAAGTGAGTCTCAGAACTGAAGCATTTTTTTTCTCCTTGACAGCATTCAAATATCTCTGGGTTTTGGCTAGGCTTGCTTAAAAAAGATTTTTTATTATAAGCACATCTCTGCAATTCATTCTAAGAGACTTCAAACAGAAAACCCTTATGTGAGTGTACTAGAAGACAACTGAGCTTCAAAATTACCCTTCAAGCCAAGCACAAAAAATAACCCAACAAAAAAAAAAAAAAACCAGAAAGGGAAAGGAAATCAGAAGACAAAAATGAGTACAAACAGGGATGAAGTTACCATTTGCGCTGCAGTTCTTGGCTCTTACGTGAGCCCAGCATGTTCCAGCAGTGCCTTCGACCCAAGCGTTATTTGATTAGGAAGCTTGAATTAAGTGGCTACTACTTAAAAAGTAGCCTACCAGACTAAACTATGGGATTTTAATTAAGGCGCTTCCTTACGCAAAACAGTAAAGGGCCCTGGGAACAGGAGCTGTTCAGTGGATTAGCTCCCAGGTGGGAGCCAGGTCTCTGAAGGGGCTGGAGGGCCCCTGGTCTTGCCCTCTGCCCACCCAAGCCTGCCCATCCTGCACTGTCCTGCAGGCAGGAGTGCTTTGGAGGAGGGTCCTGGCCACACTTGATGCTGTTCTTGCTGGCTCACATGCAGCACCGGCACATCTGTTCTTGAGAGCAGCCCTATGGCTGCTTGCACCAGCCCATGTAGGCACAACCGTGATGGCCCAGCAAGGAGCGGCAGTGCAGAGAGAAGTGTCCTCTTTAACAGAAGCAAGAAAAACTACTGGAGTGCGCGAAGGGGACCTCTTTCAGGCATGTGGACCTAGGTAACTTCATGAAACTCACAGCCTGCATGAAGAAGGGTAAAAAATTGTATCATTTGTGGTGTACAGGTGATTTGCTGTCAACGGTAGCTAGGCAGGGGGGTCTGGAAAACAGCAACCTCTGCTAACAAGAGGTGAATAGCTAGTCCTCTGACTCAATGGCAGGGCCTACGGGCAGTTGCTGCTTGGTGAGAGGAGATGAGCAGTGGAAGATTGGTGTAAAGGTGAACACGTTCTTCCAGGTGCCGCACAGTGGAGGACATGCTGCTTCCCTGCAGATTTTCCTTCCTTTCCCCACCTTTGTCCCCTTGCGCCACAGCAACTCTATTTCCCATCTGGGAGCTCCAACAACTCCCCTGCTACAAGACTTTCAGTTCCTCCAATAACTTCTAGATTCCTCACTCCCCTCACACGCTTATCCTCTCTCTGTATCAACTGCTTTCAATGTCCCTCAGCTACGACCTCGACAGAAGGCAGGACATGCTATGCTGTATAGAGCTGTAAAGGCTAGATAAAATAACTGCTCCACTGTTTAGAAGCTTTCCTCTCAGAATAGCCACGAACTTGGGTCTCCTTCCTTTCCACAACTGCCTGTTGTCCCAAGACTTGCAGGATCTTTGAGATTTCTACCTCACTGCCAAGTATGGTGGAATACAGTCAACCTGGACAAACCTATGAAGATTTGTCTGTCAGAAGGCCGTCAGAAACATTGGGACAGCACAGCTGCATAAATGAAATTACGTTAGGAAATCAGTCCACAAAAGAGCTCCCTGCTAGACACAAAATGAAATAGAGCTTGGTTTCATTTGCAAATAATTTGCAATCTGGCATTTGTGGTTTTCTGCAGGGAAGATTCTGATAAAGGTTTGAATTCCAATCAGGGGTGTAGGCAGAATAAAAGAATTGGTCTCCTCCTTTAAATGATGGGAAAAATCAATCTGGCTAGCCCAGCGGGCTTGTACAAAGAAACAACTTTCACATCTGTGCTCAAATAACAATGATACAGACCATTTTTGTGGTATACATCAGTCGAGGATCTCGAAGTGCCTTGGAGCTCACTGAGCACTCCTACCTCCACTGCACCATCTTTTGAGATATGCAATAGCTGGTTTGCACAAGAGCTGGCAGGGAACGTGGAAGACACCCATATTACATCTTTCCTAAATGGAGATTGATCAATACGCTACGGGTAATGTGCTGTACAGTCAAGAGAAGGGCTTGGGACACGGGTGTTACGCTTTGTGGGTTGCCTCTCTTGACCTAGCTAGATATGCCTACGCATCATTTAGACAGCGTACAGAACAATCCCATGGTGCCCATGAGGATTTGGCAACGTCATGTCACCAGATGGCAGAATTGAGGACTGAAAGCCAGGATTTGTTGGTGCTGACCAAAAGTCTGTCTCCCAGGATGGCTATTTCATCACCCATGGGACATGAGTTACTGATGTCAGTGCCGTTCTCAGAGCAAAAGTGATCAAATTACCAACGCTGTCACCAAGGTCAGTACAATTAGCTTTCTCGCTGGTTGCTTCAGAAATTAGCCCAAGGGTTGTCTCAAGCCTTTTCCCACTCACAGTCCCACTGGCTTAAAGCTCAGCTAGACCAAAACCTGGAGAGTCTGGAGGGCCAATGTTCCTGTACCCTTAGGAAATGGCTGCTGGAAGGATTTGGAAGTACAACGGCAGGCCGTCACCAACGCTGATTTTCATCAGTCCCGTCCAGCCTCAGTCTTGCTCCAGCTACATCTGAATAGTCACATCTCATGATCTCTGTGTGCGACTCTCACAGCTACCTTCTGCCTCATGCTGCCCTACTCAGGGACCTCTCACACATACCCAGTGCAGGGCTGCTGTTCCTGCCTGCCTGGGCCCATGCCGGGGTCAGACACAGCCTCCTCCATCACATCTCCTGCCCTGGAGAAGTGCAGATAGCCATGGAGTGGGGCTGCCCCATGCTACAGCACTGCCCCAGGCTCAGCCAGCACTCCTGCCTTACATGATCCAGCACACCATGTGCAACCAACAGCTGTCCAATGGGGTGTGGGCAATTTTGACCAAGTGTCCCCAGAAATGAGCACAGTACTCTTCCTATACTCATGGATTAAGATACTGGTCTACTTTGATCACGCTTTTGCAAAGAATTGTGCTGTTATTGTTCAGGAACATTTCCTATAATCGCTCAATTTTGTACTCGTGACGGTGGCAGATGAATGGCAGCCTCCGCGATAAATTGCAATAGCTTTGCAAACTCCGTTCAGCTTTTTGTCCATCGAAGGGCTTATTTCCCTTCGTCACTGGCACAGGCATGTTGATGATTGTCTTAATAGAGCTGAGATGTATCTATACAACTTGCAGCATTCGTGCTTGGATAGATACTTAGGTTTTCAGTTGTTTAGACTATTTACTACCACTGGTTTCCAAACTCCTCTAAGCTGCTGGTTCTGCTTTTCCAAAATTTTTCCCAATTCATAGTGCTACATGTAAACTTCTGTATTATCCAAATAATACCTGCAGTCGGTACTCCAAGGGCACCTCAAGCACCCAGTGCTTGCAAGCCATCTGCTTTATTTTCTGTCCAGCTCAAACTGCTTGCACATAGCAACTAAAAGAGTTTCCGAGTGTCTCTGTCTGTCTGGGAAAGTTGGACTTCAAAATGATGGTCCCTTATGCCACAGGGCTGTTCATTCACACCACTGCATTGCTAATGCAGTAAGAATGGAGCCCTGTGGGGAACGAGAAGGCTTGAAACCTCCCTGTGTTCAACAGAGGGTCCCCAGGGTCTACCTCCTCCTCTTCCATGACATTTCAGCCTTCTGAATCTCACTTGCAGGTACTAAAGCGCCAAGCTGGGTTCCAGTTCCCAATGCAACACAAGAACAAGGGGCGGGTGCAAGACCTGGAGACAACTCAGATATAATGATGCAGGCTGATACCCACAACGAAGCCTCCTTACCAGGAAAACTAGAAGAACGAGTGCTAAATGCAACCCTTTCTAGCAGCCACCGTGGTGGGTGAGTTAGTCACCCAGGACACTGGCAAGTCAGCCAGGAGGTGTTCACACTTCTGTTCTTTCATTCAGTAAAGAAAGGACCTCAGCCCTTCTTTTAGAAGAACAATAAATTTAATAATAATAGTTAAAAAACACCCAGAATTGGAGTGGCATAGCTAGTGACGCAATGAAGTGAAAACTGCCAGCTCTGACAAATGACTCTGCTGCAGAAACCCCATTGATGAAAAGCTGTCCTCGCAGAGAAATTCCCCTCCAGACCCCCGGCACATTCCTCTTCCACACACCCCCCTTTATACATCAGTCCTCTAGCATTCCTCCTCGTCGCTCCTGCCTTGTATTGAAAGCATTTACATGTAAAGTGGTCCTAGCACCGAGCTCCGGGGCTCGTTGGAGTCGCTACAACGCGTTACAAATGATGTGATCTGACGGTATGAAATGCATAATCTCTGCAAACGGCATGGCGTACTAGCCTGTTTGCTGCATTAGTCAGACACACACGCTTTGGTTCAGCAACGCGCTGCCAAAAATTCTGACCACACCCAGAAAGAAACACAAAAATATTCCTCCCAGGAAAACAGAAAGCTTATTTTAGTTAATTTTTGAAATGAGATGGTGGCCAGCTAACTGTATTTGACACAGAAAGAGAAATAAAAAAAAGCAGCATGGCTCTCCTTCCTCACAAAGGAATTACAAATCATGCAAAGGGGGTTTTATTTACCAGGCCATTACAAAAACACAGACAAATTCTGGATGTGCACGAGCATATCTACATGTGCATGTGTGAATTTAAAGGGTAAAAGCATGCATAGGTTCTAGACAAGTGCACTGCATACCATTAATGAGCCCTTCGAGGGTTTCAGACTCCAAGGATGTGAAAGAACAGAAAAAAGATCCCTGTTAGGTCAAACACAGACCCGGCCAGCCCGGTGTCCTGACTCAGAGAGTCGCCAGTAACAGATGCTTTGGGAAGAATATAAGAAAGCAAGCAAACATACAGCGATACTACACTTCCAACAGTCAGACAGGGGCTGTGGGGACTTTCTAAGCTGGAGGCTACATCTGGAGCCCAGTTTTTAATAGCCCGCAGAGATGCTTACTGCTCAGGTGGTCTCTCTGCACGCCGGGGAGCTTCGCCTTGTAAACAGCGATGGAGGAACAGCCCCAGGGACTGCACGCCGCTGCCGCAGAAAGAGCCACCACCTGCCCCCGCTTCTCCAGGGAGCCCCCACTTCAGGGCATAATCAGTCCTGGGTTTCTCTGCCAAGACAGCTAACAAAAGTTATTATAATTAATATGAATTGTGGTGATGGACTCCCTGATTCTGCTCAGAGAGGTTATTATATAGTTATTAGACTGCAACAAAATGTGGCCACTACTGATCTGGGCTGGTTTGAATTAATGACCCAGAAATGAAAGACTCTATATCCTATTAACAGTCTGCCAGATCCCATTACTTTGGTTTATTTGTAACCCGTCAGGAAGGACCCAATGCAAATCCAGATCTGGAGTTGATCCAGAGCAACTTCGAAAGGCACCTCTCCAATCTCCCTCACATGGCAGAGCAGCGTCTGCCCAGTTTCCCCCAGCAGTGGGGAAATTTCCACAGGGTTTTGTTCACCCAGACGTGTGTTGGAGGACAATGGTGGAAAGGGACTGGTGAGATGTGAAGAGGACTCGGACCCCCACCTTGCAAAAGCCGTTTGCTGCCCTGCTACCACAGTGTAAAGACGAGACAATTACCTTAAATTTCAACTCTGGTTGGCGCGTGACCCCGGCGTGGTTCCAGCTGGCAAAAGAGGGGTGCGTTTGGCAACAGCAGGGGTACAGGTCATGGCATGCTCCCTGGGGACAGGCCCCAGCAGATACCACTCTATTGCCTGCAACTTGCAGCCACCCCTCTTCCTGCCAGTCGGTTGGAGCTGCTGGGACCAGCCAGCCAGGACAAGGCCACCGCTACAGGACCTTCCCAGGGCACATTCCAACCCTGCTCCCCACCCTACCACCCATGCAACTGTTAGTGCAGGGAGTGAACCACGCTAACTTCAGGGTACCTTGTTAATTCCAGCAATACAGCGATAATGGAATACCAAGGATACCACGCTGGGAGGGAGTTACCACCGGAGGGGCCTATGCCAGTCTGGGCAGCCGATGCCAGTGATTGCCTACGGAATAGCCCAGGTAGGTTGTGTGCCAGGCTGAGAGCCCAGTCGTGTGCAGCACTGTAGGTTTTCCTATCGGCTTACTGCTGGAGACTGCAAGTTAAGGATAAGCATACCAGCCAGCTAAGTCGATACACACACAAAAAAATCATCCCTTCCCTCCCCGTCCTTCCCATCTGATGCAAAAGGAGGTGGGGAAGGGGGAGAAAACACAGCCCCCCCGCCCTGGCCCCCTCGCAGCCCCCACTCCTGAAAGAGCCGCTGCAGCAGCATCATCCATCTCAGCGTCTGGCTGCAGCCTTGATCCAGTCCAGGCTTTCTGCAGCTCCCTGCTGGAAGGAAGCCATTTTTCTTGAGTGTATTTCCAAGAAACAGTTGACAGGCTTGGCACAGCTATTCCTGGAAATGTTCAATAGGTCATCTTCTGGAAGAGAGTGCTGACTGATGGAATTGAACAGATCTTGTTCTGCACGCCGCGCGCTGCTCGCTCCCTCTCTCGCGACAGCTTGGCATCCGCCATCGCACTGTGCCCGTGCCCCCCGCCACCCTGGCATCCCCCCCGCCCCGGTGCACCGGCCTTGCACCCAAAGGGGGTGGCCCACAGGATGCACACTGTGCTGCGAGCCCCATTTCCCTCCTGGCAGCACCCGCCATGGCTGCCCTGCGCTGCCAGAACAATCGCTGCGTGAAGGTGGCCGGCCCCAGACCGTCAATTACGGCGATGCCCCCTCGCACGCACGTGCCTGTGCAGTGCAACTCTCACGCACGTACACGCACGTGGCAGTCGGGAGCGTGGGGACAGGGGCTGTCCGGCCATGCTGTCCCCACTTGTCCCTGGCCATCCCTCTGAGGTAAATGCTGGAGACGGGCAATGAGCTTCTGCAGCGTGTTGCTGTTTGCCAGCAGCGAGGAAGCGCGGGGTGAAGTCACGCTAGGAGAAAGTTGCTTAAGGTGAGGCATGCCGGTGAAGGAAAAAAACTCCAAGATCCATGTTGGGTGGTTTCTTCGGCGCTTCTCCTGCCTTTAACCTGTTCCTGGTTGTAATTGCCCTGGCGAGATCTGTTTCCTTCGCTGATTTTGGGGCGGATCCTGGCACCTCTTGGTAACTGAGGAAAAGGTCTTGGACAGCAGCGTTCCTGGCCCAGCCCGAGCCAGGGCAGGTCAGGATGCCTCGCTGGCACTCCCACCCAGGGCGAGGAAGCGCTGCCATGTGCCAGGACGGACCGCCGGCAGCAGCAGGGAGGGTCTGCGAGCAAGGGCAGTCATCCAGCATCCCCAGCACCTGTTTACCAACCTCGGAGTGTCAGGGGTGCCAGGGGTTGTACCCTCAGGGCACCAGCCAGCGCGGAGAGTTGCTTTGGTTTAGACAAAGCACACAAGTTTGCTCCCTGCAAAGTGCCACAGCCCAGCTCTGCGGCATCCCACCCCAGCCTGGCTGCAGAGGAGAGCTCGGGTCCCCCCTGTGTCTTAGCTCTGTGGTCAGGCTTGCCCTTCTGCTCACAACAGGTATTTTCTCCCCATGTTCAGGGAGATTTAGCATGCCTGGCTGGGTTTAATTCTGGCCTAGATAGCTCCTTATCACCTCAAAGGGTCTTTGCTTCTGTATCAGTGCAGCTCAGCAGGTAAATGCTGATACCACCAGCAGCAGCCACATAATGCTCCCTGAGGAGAGGAGCACGAGCAGGGCTTTCTTCATGTCCCTCCCCAGCAGCGTGAGGTGGGTCAGTGCTGGGAGGGACAACCAAGGTGCCCAGCTGGGACGTGGTGCAAAAAGCCACCCTTGCCTCTGCATTTGGGCTGTGGCAATACTGCAGGTTAAATACTGTGTCTGCCCTGGGTTCCATGAGCCTTTTCTATTCTCTTCTGCAGCCTGTGAATGCAGCTGGTCACTAAAATTATTCTTAAATAATGCTCTGCAGGTTCTGCGTTGTCCCCCTTCAACTCTATTCACAAATAATGTGCTTGCTCTCTGCCAGGAATTAAATTTAATCCATATCTGTAAAAACATCAACACAAAGCACGCTCGGCTCACACAGTCACCAGAGCTGGCACCAGACCCGCTGGGTCCCTGGGCAGAGGCTCAGAGAAGCCTTCCTTCTCCCCCTCACATTGTGGATACATTGCACTGGTGTTTGATTTCCCCCTTGTTGATTCCCAGTGGCCTGGAGCTCATCTTTTGCAGTCTATGGGTTCTTAAAATTAGTTTATCATACAACTGCAAAGGTATTTTAAGACAGGAAAAATGAGGACTGGGAGATAGTCCTTGTGCTGGCAATGGGAACAGGGGTGAACACGCAATGGACGCTCGGCCCCTGCACCTCTGGAGCACACCTACCCACTTCGCACCTTCCCACTCTTTCCTGAGTAGAGAACAGGAACACGCCTTTACTCTTTAGGCTTTGCCTTCTAGCCCCAAAGCGTGGGACTGAGGAATGCTTCTCCCGTAGACACCCTCGTACGCGCGTGGGTGCAGCTGCCTGCTGCAGCACGTCAGGGTGAGAGCCGTGCCCGTGGCTTCCCTCGCTCCTTCCTTGCCCCAGCTCCCATGGGTCCTCCCATCCTCTGAAGATAACCCCAGGCACGCAGCCTACACCTACTGACGTATGTCTCCGAGCTGGGCTCACTGTGGGATGCACCTGCTCTGTAACACCGACAAATCCGTGGGTTTCCAAATCTATGCCTTGTAGTCCTTTTTTGAGGTATTAATAAACATCTCAAATCATCATTTGTTACCGACTTAATTACCGGTTGTCACCACTCAGTGAATATTTCAAACAGCTGACAGCGGGAAACACCCTGCCAAGAGCAGTATACAAGATGAGCTCTTGAAAAAAGATCTAAGATGAAAAAGGAGATGTTCATAGTGACACTTTTCAGGGTCCTTGCCTCCTAGTGGGTGGATGTACAGACACGTGTGCAAGAATCCTTTATCCAGCATGCAATGCTTCAGAAAAAGCCTCTCAGAGGCTTTGGATCATTTTCAGAAGCTTATGGACGCCGGTGGGACCAGCTGCCATGCCTTCGCAGGGGTCTGGGGCTCCCCCCGTGGCAGGGGGAGGTTGTGGTTCCGTGGTCCCCCCTGGGCTAGAGCAGAGCAGGGTGGTGAGAGGACCCCCTGTAGCTGGAGGCTTTGCAGGGCTGTGTCAGGTTGCAGAACACGGCTTTCACCTGACCTTTGAGAGACCGCTTTAACGTGACGCTTGCCAAGTCTGCAGGAAAAGCGATTTATGGCTAAACGCAAGTTGGTTGGGGTAAGAGTGGGGAAGGGGTGTAGCAGAAGGGGTCACGTTGTGGGGTTTTTGTGTAGCTGAAGGAGAACTCAGCCTCCTCTGGCTGAGAAAGACAGCCTACCTTACAGTTTGGGACAGGATTCACATACATATCTTTAAAATCATACAGTGTTTATTACTAGAATGTGCTCTCCTTCCCTCAACCTAGACTCCCTCTAGCTCGGGGTCTGCTGACGGGCAGCTAGCAGTCAGTGTCGCTTTGTCATTTTTGTTCAGAGCTGTGTTTTTTTAGAAGCTATTTAGAAACGTCTCTTCCATTTTACTTGCCTATGTATCTGCCCGCTGTCTGGCCAGCTTGTGGCTGATAATGCTCAGTGACTCACAGATAAAACCTATTAAAAAAAACCCCTAAGCAGTGACGCACCAGATGTGCAGTGAAATTTTAAAAACATGCTATGACTTTTTAGGAATACATGCAATTAATATTAAACAGATGCCTGAAGTTTCCTGCACAGCTGTTTCTCTATTACGTGTCATGACTTTTAATGGCACTGAGGTGAGACACACAGACATGAGGAAATGCAAGACTATTCCAAATTCAAGCTTTTAAAATTCTAGCAACAAAGAGGAGAAAAAAAAAAAAAAAAAAAAGCCAAACCACCAAACCTCTTACAAGGCGCAAAATGGAACATTTTTTGCTCGGGTGCTTCACAAAGCAGACAAGTATCTCAGTCAAGGTAACATATACAATATATTGCTCGGTAGTTTACCACCTTCGTTAGGCACCCTCGGCTTTATTGGCTTGCTCAGATTTATCTATTTTTGTAGCAGAGATCCACTCTGTGTTTATACACAGCTAGGACTAGAACTGGATTACAAGGCTGTGTTTTGTTCCAGAATCCCTCTTGCTGTGTGTGAACTGTTTATACAAACTGAATAGGTCTTTTTCCAGGGAAGCTTGTCTACCAAGTTTCAATTTCCTTTTATTGGATACATGAGCCATTTATTGCCCCCTGAAAGGCCTCCCTGAAACGCACATTGTCAGGACCTCCATGGCTGGTGAGGTGGCGGTATTACGGCAGGGACCTTCAGTGCTCGCAGCCAGAACCATCAGGAACTAGAAGCACCTCGTCTCAAAAATCAGGACTTTGGGATGGCATTGATTTAACACAAGGGACAGGATTCGTCTCAATTACTGTACATACCTACAGCTGAGCTAGGCATCAATTATAGTCACTGGAGTGTGAATTCATCTCATCCTATCAAAAACATAAGCAGATGAAGGAGGGCCATGAAGATGCTCAGAGGGCTGGAGCACCTCTCCTATGGGGACAGGCTGAGAGTTGGGCTTGTTCAGCCTGGAGAAGAGGAGGAGGAGAGACCTTATAGCACCTTCCAGTACCTGACGGGGACCTACAAGGAAGCTGTGGAGGGGGCTTTTTACAAGGGCCTGTAGTGACAGGACAAGGGGTAACAGGTTTGAATTCAAAGTGGGGAGATTTAGGTCAGATATCAAGAAGAAATTCTTCCCAGAGAGGGTGGTGAGGCACTGGCACAGGTTGCCCAGAGAAGCTGTGGATGTCCCATCCCTGGAAGTGTTCAAGGCCAGGCTGGGTGAGGCTCTGAGCAACCTGGTCTAGTGGAGGGTGTCCCTGCCCATGGCAGGGGGGTTGGAACTGATGGACTTTAAGGTCCCTTCCAGACCAAACCATTCTATATGAGTCTATGATTCTATGAATTGCACCCAAGAGGTGCTTTCTTCTCTGCCTTAACTATGAAAGGATGTGGCAGGGATCAGCTCTGATGTAGTGTGTCTCAGGTTAGAATGGATCCTTCTCTGGCTTTCCAATGCTGAACGGTTGGCCAGGTAATCTATATTCCTTTAACAGTCAGTGGAAGAGAGATCCCTCTAGAAGATGTCACCCACTTCCACCTGACAGGTGGGCCGAGCTGCCTGTCAGTGGTGCCCATCTTCATGCCATGCTGCTGTCTATGAGGGAAGCATAGGGTGCATGCCTGATCTTTGGCTGGTGAAGACTAGAAGGGATGGAGTCAGGTCTCCGTCTCGTAGGGTTACTTGCTTTCAGGATCACACCCTCTCCCACAACCTCAGTAAGACCTCATCTTTTGTCTGGCATGGTACAAATGCATCAGTGCTTTTGCATTTTCTTGGCTATCTTTTCTGGTTGCAGGGTTAAGCAAACTGACACAGGAAAGCCTCTGGATACTAAGCAGCTCCACCCCGGGCACCCTTCAGGCCCTTACCTGTAGGGTACAGTTCCCCCTCCCATGCACTGCCCTCCCTCCCAAGGGGATCTCCTTCGACCCCAAATTCCTCCAGCAGCAGCTGCTGTCACTCCCTGTGTCCCTTTGGAGGCTCTTTCTAGTTCAGATATTTGCTCTCTCGCTATTCATCGTGCCTTCTGTGGGAAGTCACAGCCAGTTTATCAGCTACCAGGAGCATGCTTTCTGGGCTGAAAAGCAATTTCCTTTTCTCCTCGTATTGCCGGAGCCTAAGAAGGGTTTGATTTATGCCATCAGTTTTAGATTTAAAAATCTTCAGCTTCACCTAGGTACATTTCCTGGAGATCGGCAATGCTTAGTATAGTAAGCATTTAGTAATGCTTAACAGATGAGCAATTCTGTTATGCCATATGATCATCTCTTATGCACTAGGTCTGGATTTTTCCTACCATGTTAGTTATAGCCACTGTCAAATGGTGCCGTTCAACTCTTCCTCCTTCCCTTACCGAGCTCACGTCCCCAGGAGGGTTCACAGCAGTGAACGTGGCAGTCCTTCGATGCTGCTTCTGATCAGCCGCGCTTCTGGCTCACTTTTGCGCAGCGCTCCTTCGTTGTTGCTGTAATGGCCCTTAAAAAACACAAGCATTTGCCAACACGCTCAAGTACAGGAGAACACAATGGCACTATTTGAGAAATGCTGGCTTTTTAATGAAAAACACTGCTGCTTGCCAGGGGAAGTGGCATTCACCACCGCACGGATAGCTCCAACTCCACGGGCCACACTCATCATTGCTGGATTTCCGCGGGGCTCATCAGCAGTGCCCAAACCGCGACCCGGGTACGGAGCAGTGCTCCTGTGAGCTCCAGGGCACTTGCACAGCGCACCCAGCCACCAGCTTCCATGTCGTTCAGATCAGTGAAGCCCAGGCTGCCTGCACAGCCCAGGTCTGGCCTGGCAGTCAGCTGTCCTCAAGTCCTACTAGGGAGGCAACAGGGTGACTCCTGTCCCGGTGTGGCACCACCATGGGGTGGACACGAAATTGGGGCGGGCAGGCCGATGGCACCGTGCACATCTTTGCCCTCTGGCAGGGAGGTCTCTGTGCGGGTGGGATGGTGAGAAGGAGCAAGATGGACTGAAATGTGCCAGGGTGGTTCACCCCGAGGGTCCATGCAGGCCCACACTGAGAATGTCCATGGTGGGGGAGTGTGGGTCTGGCCCACCTCAGGTGTAGAGCAAAGGGGAGAGAGCAGGAGCACAGGCCTCCACGTTGAACCTGGCACACAGCCATTCCTCTTCTCCATGCTCAGGGTGCTTTATTTACAACTCTTAAGGGAAAAAAACCCTGCACTTCTAAGACAAGGTGCTCGAGAGAGGTTTAGAAGCAGCTGATGCTTCTGTTGACTTAATTCAGTTCCCAAGGAACCAGCTATTTCGGTTGCCAGTTTGTGGAAGCAAGGCTACATAACAACTCGCAGCCCCGCACCAGAGCCAGGCAAGCCCCTTCCAGCCTCAGAACAGCAGGCAGGTTTCTCCAGATGATGGAGCCTGACCTTCTTGTGATGCTCTCCAGCTCCACCAAAACTGCACCCAATGGCTCGGGTGGTTAAACATGTCCCAAAACTGGGGCCCAAAAGTGAGCAGGAGGCCTTGGATGGCATGGCTAGGGCTCATCATCCCGCCTTGCATGGCGCATGTCCCAGCGTTGGCCCGGTGCTCACGTTCCCTGTGTGGGGAGGCGGTAGTGGCCACATGCCCCTCGCACGGCGCTGGGTGGGCAGCAGCTGCGGCCAGAAGTGTTTGCTGTCGGCCATGCCTGGCCAGGCGCCTGCTGGCGCTTCTTTCAGGTGACGACTTTGCTTCAGTCGCTCATGGCTTGTCACCTCGCCAGGATGCACGCCTCATGGGATTAGCTTTTGGAAATCGCAGCTGTGTGCCCTGTGAGCAATGTCCCTTCTAGGAAAGCATGTTAAACCTGGAGACAGCCCGTCAGCTGGATTTCAGGGTGAAATCTGATGTGTCGGTTGTGTCTGCCTGGGAAAAGAAGAAAAAAAGAGAAAGAAAAATCCTACCTGCTGTGGCATCTGCTGGCATCAGAGGACGCGTCTCCCGGCGCACGGCCTCGTGGCAGGGACAGGGAGCCAGCAGGCAGGGACCTGGGGCACTGCCGAGGACAGGGTGGTGCTGGGACCAAGCCCTCTAGGAGCTCCGGAACTCATTCCCTCCTTTCCCAATCCCTTTATTTTGTGCTCTACACGCTTACGCACACGTGTCTCTCTCTGACCCGTTTGCTATTCCCCGTCTTTACCAGGCGCCCGGAGGCGGACTCGCCAGAGCCCTGAGCTGACATGGAAGCGGAGAAGCCAACAACCCGTAACACAGAGCCCGGTCTGCAGTTGAAACAGGAAAATCACAGTCCTCAAATTCACAGCAGGCTAGTCAGCCAGACTCAGGGCTTTGTTTCCAGTCTGGTTTTCTTCAGGTCTTTGTTATTACTCTTGCCTGCTTCTATGATGTGGCTCTTGCTTTAGATAACTAGTTTCAGGGGCCGTTGTTTGGGGTTTTTTTTCAGAGTTCCGTGGGACCCAAATACTTGGTGCTGGGTAAGAAAACCTGCGTGTATCACAAGGAGGAAACCCTCTGTTTGCCTCTCCAAGGGCCGCATAGGCACGCTTCGTGCAGCGGCTGAGAAGCACGCCCGTGCACTTAGAGCCCCCTGCTCTGCAGAGGTTTCGGCGCTCCACCCTGCTCGCCGCGCGATGGCCGCCTGCTCAGGCAGCAAACCCCAAGTGTGCATGAAGTAAACAATCTCGGGCTCGCTACGCCTTCTTCGCACTCTGCTCGGCAGAAGCCTGCATCGCTCTGCAAGTTGAAGCCTGAAATGGTTTCTCAAATGTTGCAAAGTCAGGACCAGCAATGGAGAGGAAGAATATGTAATTATTGAGGCTCATTTCACATGCAGACATCAGACCCGACAGCACAGAGAACCCAGCGCGAGGCAAGTAAAATTCCTTCAGAAGGCTTGATTTCCCAGGTCCCTGCGTGGCTTGTTTGTTAATCCTGAGATTTTTCTCAGAAGTCTTTATTATCCAGAACAGGGGTGTGTGCTGATCGCATGCTGCTTCTTGGAAATTAGTGGGAGGCAACTTACTGGGAGGTAATTCTAGATGGGAATCTGAACAAAAGGTGTTGCTTAAGCATTTTGAAGAATGATTGAGCACTTGCTATGCAGTTTGCTTAATAACCTGAAAGACGGATCCTTATCAGGAGTCTCCACATGCTCTAGTTATTCAATTGCTTTCTTATTTAAATAAAGCTTAGCAAATGTGTTCATAAAAATAAAATTACCTCATGAAAGGCAGTATCACTGAGGAGTGCCTCCTTAGATAATTGAAAGTTATATTTTCCTGTTAATATGTCTTTACATCCTTTTTTTACAGGGCTGTTGGGTGCCCATTGGGCTTTCAAGGGCAATGACTGTGTCATGTGTCCTCAGCACCACTCCTGTTAAGGTGCCACGAAGGCAAATGTGGTTTTCGGCTTATCCTGACCGGTCTCAGCCAAGTGGGAACACTCCCAGACCCTTCCTGGGGTTCACTGGGTGAAGCTGGGAATCATCACCCTCCTGGTGAAGAAAATGCCACTGAAAAATCCAAACGAACATCAAAGGAGTCCAAGAGCCTCCATGTGTCTGCTTCCTAGGGAATAGGCGTTCAGCGTGCGTGCAAGAAACTAAACCAACCAACCCACTCTAGTTTGTGAGGATAGCTGAATGATTCCCTTCAGGATAATCCAAAATTAACAGCGCAAAGACGAAAGATTAGAGTCTGTAACAATAAAACAGCTAACAATTGAAATCACAGCGAACAGCAACATGCCCATGTCCCAGGGACTACAAGAGTTTGCTTATTTTGAAAGCCAGAAGGGCTAATACTGAGGCCCGCGCCTGAACTGCACGCCACGGGCCAGGCTGACTTAGGGCTGCCGAACGGCCAAGTGCGAGCATCCTCATCACAGGGCAAAATTCACTCTACCAGCACGGAAATCAAAACAGGAAGCAAGTGCAGGATCAGCTTTGAATTTAAGAAAAAAGGTACTGTTAACCAGAAAATAACTGGCTCTGGAAATGTACCTACAACTAGAAGCTCTGCCGACGGGATCTGCACTTGAGCAGCGCTCCCAGCAAAGGTGTTATCCTACCCTGCCCTGAGCCTGTGCATGGAGGTGACTGTCATGCATAAACAGGACTTTGGGCAGTTAAGTATTATGCCTAGACACACATTCCTCAGGAAGGGCTACGACAGCACTCACAGGAGAATAACAACTAGCCCACTAGTGAAAACAACCTCTGAGTGTGTGCTGCAAGGAGTTGTTAAGGAGGTCTGTGTGTCCTACCTCTGTGAATGAGCTTGCTGCCAGTGTGGAGAGGTCTGGGTGACCCGCCGGGGAGGTGATGGTCTCTCTGCACACACCATGTGAACGTTAACACCACCCGTGGCAGTTGGCATTGTCAACTTTACCTTCCCAGGGTCTAATGGGCTTGTCCCTCTTCTGAGCAGAGGGCAGTTCAAGTACTCGGCTCATTCCATCCCCTGTGCCCTGCATAGGTCAGAAAGGAAAGTCCTGGAGATAGAAGAAAGAAAATGCATAGTTCCTTTTGCACAGACTGCCATTAGGTTGTGTTGCTTTTGGGTCAATGTGGGTTTGGATCCTTGATCTCGAGGTGGAAAACTCCATGAATCTATTAACAATCTCCTGAGCCATCAAATCCCACCTCTTAGGGGATTATTCACATTCCAGAACTCAAAACGATCTCGGGTTTGGAACCATATTGATATCCTTTGCTGAATGGCTCCACTCCTCTGTTCTTTTTCCCTTCTCGTGACGCTCACTTTGAAGTGAATAGTGCAAAGTAACACTTGAGGCAATGAAAAGAGGACCCCATAACCTACAGCGCTTACTACACCCACAAAAACCCCTTTCCTTTTTATTGCCCCAAATCCATAAAGACTGCTTTTCAAAGGGAGGTAATAAAAGTACCACGCTTCAGCAGGTTCCAATTAAAGAAGGGCCTAATCCAAAGCGCATTGAAGTTAATAAGAGACTTTTTGTCTCTTTGCTGTTGGGGCTTGGACCAGACGTCAGTGTCAGCAATGGCATCCGTAACACGTGCGGGCATTCGAAAGCAGTCACTGCTGCAGGGGTGCCGGCCGTCTTCCTGCGCTATTATCAGCTCAGCTGATCATCCAGCTCTCCCCAACAGCTTCAAAGGGAAATTGCCAATTCATCTTTTTTTTCCAACTACAATGCAAGGTTCAGAAGTGAATTCTGCTAAAACACATACTCCTTTTTTTAATCTGGAAAGATATTTTGAAAGATTATTTCCGTTTCCGGCAAATGTTCCTTTTTCTCAGGAAATCAGTTACAAAAGACACTGTATTCAGGCCAAAAAAGAGACAAATCACTGGATTTACTTTTAGGTCTCTTTATCAGGTGATAGAAAGATACCTTGAAAGTCAAAATTATTTTGATTTAGTGAAATCTGGACAACGCTTTTGAATATTAATTGTAAATACACAAAGCTTTTAGGAACAGCCTTTTCAGCTCTACTTTCACCATGCCCTGACATTAGTCTATGGCTATGGAGAATATAGAAGCTTATAAACAGATTAGTTCCCAGAGACTGTTTTTATTTCCAGTAAGAAACAAAATTGGCAGCATGACCACATTTAGCATCAGCTGAGCATGCCTTATACGTTCTTTGAATGTAATATGACTTTGTTTATTTTTTTCCAGCCTTTTGCAAAATGTTTTATTCCCTAGATCAATGACTTTCATAACATATGACTCAAACTGGAAATTTCCCTCGCATCATCTAGGAGAAGCAGCTCAAAGATGACTGCATTTTCATTTTACTCTACACTCCAGACACTGTTCAACGCAGTGAAAAGCCTCCTTGACATGGTTCTGCCCTGAGGAGATACGTCCTTTGTGATCTATTGCTATGCTAAGAGTCCACCTGCACTTGCAGAGTAGAAAACAGCTTTTATAAAGCCTGCTTACCACTTAGGAGGTTAAATAGGATCTCAGAGTCTCCTTTATAGACCAAGGACCAGAAGTTAGGCCATCCATTTCAGTGGAAGGTTCAGCAGGAGCCACCTTTATGCTTTCCTCTCTCAGGCCTCCGAAACACTGACCCAAGTCAGTGGATAGCCATAATACCATTTTCACTAGACAGGCTTTTTCAACATCAGGTAAGAAACCCAAACACATCAGAGAACATGTGATGCTGGCTAAACTTTGCCTCCGAGCCCACGCACTAGCCCGAAGCCTGGAGTGGCCATGCCACTCGCTGCAAGCGATGAGTCGTGAAAGAGGGATGAATCCTTGCTGGGCGGGCTGTCCCGGCTGTCTGCCTGCCCCATGCACCAGTCCTGGGGGCACAGGAGCCCCTGCACAAGCCCCTACCATCACCCAAACGAGTGGCACAAGGGGGTTGAGGTGAAGGGAGAGATGGGGAAATGTGCTCGCCGAGTTGCCTCACTCCTGAACAATACTCAAGTTGCAGGCTTGTCTATGAGTGAGATTCAAATAAATAACATTTGCTCCCAAATTAGCAAGAGAAGAATAAACACTTTAAGACCTTTTGGCTGTCCTAAGAGAGAATGGGAGGCCTTGCTATACATCTGAAGAATTAAATTGTCTTAATTGCATCCTTGTGCAAAATAAAGCATTACATAGAGAAGAAAAATATTTTTAAGTGGATGGAAAAATCCACTGAGTTAAAGGAATACTACTGTCAAGTTAAATGTGTCCCTGCTTTTGTGTGGTGCAAACCCAAGCTTTAATATAACTGAAGAGTCTAATAGGAACATTTCCATGAATTTAAAAATAACAGCATGGAAACAGTCTCATAAAATAAGTAAACCTCTCCCTTCAATATTTGCAACTCAAGTATTACAGTATTAATTTAGGGCCTGGGAATGTGAAAGTAACTATAAATCATGAATTAAGTGCTTTGTTCTACAATACGAGAGGCCAGGTTTTAAATTCCTTGTCTAGCCATGGATCCTGTCATTTCGGTACCACTGCCGGGATGCAGAATGTAGCCCACCTAAAGACCAGTACAAAGACTGCTGAGAAATTACCTGATAAAACAGTGACCCATCAGGTTTCCAGTGGCCCACAGTAGATACACAGAAGGAGACGTGGCTTGCAAGGAAGGTTTCTTGGGCATGAGACTTCATACCTGCTCCAGGCTGTTTTCTTAATCTAAATGTATTCGTTATGGATAACCTGACATTGGTCTTACAAATGAAGAACATGAAGTACAAAGTCCCCCCAAAGAAGAAGGCACCAGGGCCCCGTGCGTGTGTCCATTACACTGCCTGACTGGTTGCCTTCCCGGAGCACTGCCTTCAGGCTGGGATAACTGCGGACCTTGGGGACCAGCCTGACCCATGCCGGCTCAGAACAAGGTACTTGCATTTATGTGACCAGGAGGCAGTTGCTTCCTCTAAATCATGTTTTCAGCAGTTTCTTCCACCTCCAGCTTTTGTTCCCCCCAACTGCTGCCAGGGACACTGCTTTGCCCCTCTCCCCTAACAAGCAGACCACGCTCCTGCTCATCTCACTGTCAGAATCGCTTCAGTGTCCTCATCACGCTCCCTGCGCTGGGCCGTGCTCATCTGAATTTGCCAAATGCCTGTTCACCTGCTCTAGGATGGTTTTCAACCAAAAAGGAATATGCTGGCATTAAAGCATTGACACATCATGAAACAGAAAAATAAATAAATCCCAAGGCCTGAATTGATTTACACTGTTTATCTGTGACTTGATGATAGACTTAAACCCTGTAGGTAGCCATAGTAGGCTATGATTAGTTAAGATCTGAGTGAGGTATAACAGGATCATGATTTATGCAAGGTCAGAAATGTGTACAGAAGATTAAAACCAAAATACCACCCGATTGCTTCGGGACCTGTACGAGCTGATCCTGCTAGGATATGTTTTCTGTTTCCAGGCTTCTGAAAAACAAGGCAGGAAGGGTGTCCTTAAAATCTCTTTGTCTTTCCTAATTTCCCAGATGTCTTCCAAAATCTGGGTACAGGCAGAATTAGAAAAAAACAAAACAAAACAAAACAAAAAAGGCAGTAAAGTTCATTCATGCCCCAATAAAGACTTCTGACAAGGCTGTTAAGCTGTTAAATTATACGGGGCAGGACGGGAAGTTACTTGGCCAAGATTCCGTCGATGAAAAAGTCTACCAGAACATGCTCATAAATAGACCTGGAAACCCTGCATCCAAACTTTGTTCCTCGTTTACTGTACAGGAAACTGCCCAGGGAGAATTAAAATGTATTCTGCCTCTTCTCATCAGGCCTCAGAGAGCAGCTGGTCACTTCCATTGCCTCTGGATGCGTACCTTGTGGACTGATCCCCATTTCCCTGGTCTGCAAAAACCTCAGTGATTTCTTCCAGTAGGAAGAAAAACTCCTTGACAGGAGGGAAGGAGGAGAAAAGCCCAAGCTTTCTTTACCATTCTTCTGGATAAAATCTAACCATCACTGGTGGTACAGTTGCAGCTGGCAAAGAACTAGGAGTGTCAAAGCTGCCCCCGTTAGGTGCGGAAAAGCTGGTAGAAAGCAAACGAGGCTGGCGGGTGGCACGAGCTGGAAGGAGAGCAGTGGGGAGTTCGTTCCTGCCCAAGAAGGACCTGCAAGCTTCACTGCCCCGTTGGGCACGTGGTGGTCAGAAAACGGTGCCTATGACACTCGACCTAAGAGGAAAACTTCCATGAAACAAGACTGCATGGATCCAGAGCATAAAGACTCAGTGGGCACCAGGTTGTCTCCCAGTTTATTAGCAGAGGCAAACATAGACAACTTAGATGTTGTCTCTTTACTGAGTTCCCTTCTTGCTCTGTTTGTTGTCTCCTGCCTATCCTCCCGTCACTTTTCTACTGTGTGACTTGCTGAGAACTCTGCACCCGTGCTAAGCTAAGAGACGGCATACAGGCACGGTGCCTGTCTCCCGGCAGAAACACATTAAATAATAATGGGAGAAACCCTCACAGGCACACTAGGTTCCTGTTACTTACACTTAGGGCCAGTTTCAAAGGCAGACTAAGGTGGCAGCCATCTATCCTTGCAAGAAACCGTATGTGCTAAAACTTTTATGAATGTGAAATTAGCCACCTGCAATAACTGTTGTAAAATTGTTAAATTAGTAACAGCGATTATTCTCATTTCTTGCTGGGATATCGGGGAACTAGTGTGGAACAGCAGTAAAAAAGGCTCCTACATAGTCCAGAAAATAGGTTAAACCAAGTGGTGTTCCCGCAATGAAACCAGAAACCTTGCTGAACTCACTGCAGGGCCTCCTGCTTGCAAGGACTTTAAGTGTCACCCTATATCCCCACTGGAATAGTACAAAAGCGAACAGGAAAGAGTGATCCATTTTTTAATGCCTGCTAAAAATTAATCTGGCATGAAAAGAATTACAAGTCACAAGATGCCACAGAAAACTGGAATGTTTAAGCTTAATAAAACCACAGTTCCCAACCCCATTTTTTTCCAGTTTGAGGCGTCAAGCGTCAAATCTTCCACATACATTTCAGTGAATGCTCTTTAATTAATTTAATGAAGTACTTGAAAGGTCCCAATCAATAGCAAGGCTTCACTCAAGCATGTACTGTATCACAGAAGGATCCACTTCTTCTGCCATCAGACCGGCTTGCAGGCTTTGGATGGTTGCTTTTTTCCCCAATCGCCGTCTCCACAGGACCAAGGCAGCTACGATCTGTGACTGCAGGTTGTGAGGATGATTGACTTTACATCGATAGATGTCAGTATGGGACAAACCCAAGCACAGAACTATATGCTCCCATTCGGGTCCCAGTCTCCTGGCAAGCCTGTTCAGCTGCTGATCTGTTGGTGAAGCCTTCAAAATACACGGTGGAATTTCAGTTGTGTCTGTAAAAAAAGAAAAATGATTGCATGCACACGTCACTAGGCGATGCTGCAAATATTCATGTAAGACCTTCACAAAGGAGGGAATAAGCAAAGCTGAGGTGAAAGAATTAATTAATTAAAGAAACAGAATACATACTCGCCTAGAAAAATTAATTACATAATCAACCAGAAGATTAATTAGAGGAAAACTAATCCTCAGTGGACCATACTAGGGAGCCTTGTGGTTTTATAATCCAGATATGAGAATTCTATTCCAAGGCCAAGACTTCCAAAAGTAATTACAGATTTTGGGATAGTGAACAAGAAAGGTTTTCAAGGAACACGCTTCCAGCAGCCATCACCCTCTGAAAATCATTCTGCTTGCACCAATATGATATAGTGGCAAATGACAAATATGGGACCAGCAATACCTTATTACTCCTATTCTGTGATTCTGTTTATACACTTCAGAAATAATTCTGATTCCTTAGTTATTTGCTGAGGGCTGGTCACAGGAAATTCTTCTGTCCCCTAAGATGCTACTTACCCTTTGTTCCCTGCCATATATCATAGAATCCTAGAATGGTTTGGGTTGGAAGGGACCTTAAAGACCATCCAGTTCCAACCCCCCTGCCATGGGCAGGGACACCCTCCACTAGACCAGGTTGCTCCAAGCCTCATCCAGCCTGGCCTTGGACACTTCCAGGGATGGGGCATCCACAGCTTCTCTGGGCAACCTGTGCCAGTGCCTCACCACCCTCTCTGGGAAGAACATCTTCCTGATATCTAATCTAAATTTATATGCCAAACTCGTCTTGAGGAGACCAACCTGGGGAGGTGGGGGGGGGGGGGGGGGGGGGGGGGGGCGGGGCTTTTCTTCTATTTGAATGAACCCATAAGCATGGTTCAGGTGAACCCAAATGAACAGGGCATCAACACCGTTCCCCAACACAAATTATCCTTCCTTATCCCTCACCCTGTTGTAGCAACACTCCTGAAAACAGGCACGTATGTGCTACAGCCCCATTCATCTGGCCTTGAAGCTGTTTTCAGGAGAGTGCAAGGAAGTCCCATCCTCTCTCAGAGATTCTGCCCTACGTCCCTTAGCACTGCCCAAGTACCCACCATGCCCCAGAACGCACTCCTCATCCGAGAAAATGTTTAGCACCAAACTGGTACCTGAATCACGAAGGACATGATCGATACAACTACCAAAACAGCTTTCACAGGAAGCATTAAGGTAGCTGTAATTATCAGCGGTAAAAATCTCTCAGGGACTGAACTGAGTGTTTCTTACAAACACAAGTGATCTCTTTGTGTATTCCCTGTGGTAAAATGATCATTTAAAAAAACAAAAAGCACTAACACAAACAGTGTTAATAGCAGAGTGAGAACACAGTGCTATTCAGAAAATTGCTGTATGGGATCCATCTCACCTAACTACAGATCGCCCCTCCTGAACTAATTACACTAGGATTAATTACCGCTAAGGAGAGAAATAGAATACAAGCCATCTCACTGTAAAGAAGATGTCTAAAATAATCAGATTAATTACTCCTTAAACGTGCACTCTTCTCTCCACTGACTGTAAAAGGAGCGCTGGGTATAAGCTCAGATGTTGACATCGATGCTGTAAACACCCAGTGCTGGTGAAACAATTCTCTGCCTGGAAATTCAAACCACACACCAGTTCCTTTAGAAAGGTGCATTTAGAAAAGCAGCAGAAGAGACCTATAAAATACATTTGCTCTTCGATACCCTTTGCAATCACAAGCTGAAATAGGGGTCAATGCAGCCTGCAACTGCTGTTCTACTTTTGTTGCTGAAGATACTGCATCAAAACAGAGCAAAAATATCCCCAAGAAAATGCCAATTATAGCCTGTCGGTCAGAAGCAGCAGACTCCCTACAGAACAGCCACTTTGCAAAATCTAATTTATAGCTCCAATATCATGCTCGCAGTCTCCACTACAGTAGAACAGCAACACTAGAAAGCACCACTCCTTCATTTTATCAGAAGTAATTGTTTTTGCATAGAATACCCAGAGCCTGCAAACGTTTGTACAATTTAAGCCCAATCATACATAAGTACTACACAAAGCTGCTTTGAGTAAAGGGAAAATTGCTTTCTAAAGACTATTTAGGTCCCTTTGATCTTTCTGTCTCCAGTTTGGCAAAGGAACCCGGGGCAAGCAGCTGGTTCGGGGACAGGGCAGAGGATGCACGGCTCCTGAAGAAGGCTGAACAATACTGCTGGGGCTGCACTACGCTGTCCATCACACGTCATACCAGCTCCCATAGGTAAGTCAGGACGAGGCACTGCCTTTCATGAATGCAAATATTTGAGAATAAATAAAATTTAAAATAAATTCAGCTACGCCGTGCTGTCGCCAACACTACTTTTTGATATGAAACCCTCGCGCTGGCTGATGGTCAGCTACTAAGCATAAAGCCGTGTGCCCAAGGGAGTGCTACCTGCCAGCCTGGGCTTTTTGCTCACACCAGAATTTTTATACTCCATGTTCACTAGCAGAATGATTTTATGATACTGAAATGTGATCAAGCAGGGAGGCCTAACAACACATGTCAGCTTGTCCATCCAGCCTTTGATACTAGGAAGATTTTTTTACTACAACAAGTATCTTGCCTTCAGCCTGTTATCAGCCCTTTAATAAGAATAAGAATAAAACCCATCCAGGAAATCTTTTCATCTTACGCTACCATCTGATTCTAATATGGATGTGGAAATTTCTGGGACAGAAGCCAAATGTTAAATTAAATACAAAGGACTGTTATTTTAGTCCCATTTTATTTTCTGTGATAGCTCTTTTTCAGCTCTAATACAAAGTTGCTGAGGAAAATCTGAGACAAGTATTACATGATGGGCAATATTATTGAGAGGTATAGAGAAATATTTAGTGAGATCTTTAAGTTATGACAAATGCAAAATCACAAAAAGATTTGGATATGTTCTAGGATTAATGCCACTCTTAATTTAATAAACATAAAGGCATTTCAGGTAAAAGGGAAATGAGTTTTCTGTGCTCAGCAACTGAGCTGCTTTGAACTCACTGCAAAAACATTAAAGATGCATTTTTTTAGTTATGTTTACTACAGAACCTCACTTATAATCTCCATTTGTCATAAACTGCCTGAGGGAGGTAAAGAGATTAGAGCAAAAGTTTCAATTACGTAGATCCTGCAGTTGCATTTGAAAGGTATGTTTAGGTTACTGAGATCTCAATTTTGCCAAAAATGTAAAACTCTTCTTGCTTTAGGTGGATCTTGCATGGAGCTGTACATGCTTATGTTAGCTACAAGCTTCAGCTTAGCAAAACAAGGATTGCACTGTCAGAAACACGTAGAAGCGGGGCTTGGGGCACCACCAGAGGGTGTTGAGGGTTTCTCTGGAGAAGCCGATTTGCGGTGCCGTCACCCCCAGTAAACACACCGAGTGAAACGCCATGTCCAGCTGTGGACACAGTCTGTGATGCAGATATTTGGAGGTTGAAGTCTCGCTGCTCACCCTGAAGCCACTAAGTCCCTGAGGAATGGGGAGCTGACAACTGTGTGATGAGGAGCAAGCCAGCCTGGTGGAGAGCTGCCCTCCTGGGACCGCTGGCCAGCTCGCTGGCACAGTGGCTGGGACCCTGAAAATCCTCCTTCTCTGGGCTGGAGGTGGGGAGGACACTCTCCACACTGGTTTTGGAGCTGAAACCAACCCAGAAAAGACCCGCAGCTCCTATTCAAAGTTGCAGCATGAGGGAATGCACTTCTCCCCGTCTCCAGCTCTCGCTGGTCAAGGAAGCTCATCCACCCTAGGTCTTTACCCTAGCTGTCCCAGTTAAAAAACAGGAGATGTTGACAACTTCTGACCTGTGTTTACATCTGTGCTTCCAGACCACTGCACAGACTGGGAGATGTGATGGTGCTGGTGAGTGTGCACAGGAAACAGAGCTGGATATAAATAGACAGTATCACAGCTACCTACCAGACAAAGCAGAATAACCCAGATACCAAAGCTACATATGAGGCAAAGGCAGCTGGTCACCGCTTTTGCATCTTTTTCTCCAGGACCTCTCCAGCTTTAAGCAGGAGACTCCAAGAAGATATTGCAACAATCAGGGGGATGGAAAATAAACCCACACCAGCTCTGTCCTGCTTGGCACCAGTGGGAGGATGCAAGATGAAGTCCAGTGAAAATGGACTTTGAACCACTTAAAGACTTTTTTTTGCTTGTGCTTTCTCATCACCATCTCTAGGTGATGAAAAAAGCTGAGGTCATCTCTTAGGCTGTCTTGTGTCAAGGGAAAATCTTTATCAGCATTGAGGAACTGGCTTCCTACTCTCCATGCTGCTGGAACACAGTGGGGAGCAAGCGAGCTTGTCTCCAACACAGGACACAGCAGCAAAAAGTGCTGAGGCATTTTTGGGTGATCTGCAAAGTACCCAGCTGATTCCTCAGAACTGCTGGGTGCCCAAAGTGCCATATGGTTTTGTCTAAAGGACCTTTCTCCACATAAGTATGACTCTGTGCACGACCAAAAGCATCTGTTGGGGTTTCAGGGAGCCTTCTCCCTTATGCAGTAAATACCTTTTTACATGATGCAGCTCAAAACCAATTTTTTGGCTTTTGCTTTTTGCTGTTGAAAGGGGACTTGGATGGAAATGATGTACCTGCATCCAGAGCACTGAAAAAGTCTCTATCAGCTGCTGCCTACTCCTGCAAGAACAACTCCACAAGCAGTTCAGGAGACAGCTGGGGAGCCAGGGATACAGTGGCTGACTTCTTATCTAATAACTGCCTAATAAATCCATCCCTTGGGAAAGGATATTCTGGGAACTGGTCTCTGCTTCCAGTGCTGCCTCTCTATTTTATCCATCTAAATGACATGTACATACTTGCTGGATAAGAAGACAGAAGCAGCGCTGGAAGAGAAGGTGGGAATCCACATCTCTCTGAGCTGCACATCCTAACGCCGAGGTGCACAGTCATGCTTCTCTTCATTCCCTTTCTCTTGATCAATCATTCCAGCAAAAAATACAAAGATTTCTCTGGCAAGGGTCAAGAACGCTCCTCAGCCTCTAGAATGGAGCCTGGTAGAGAGAAAACTCTCCTGGGAATCAAGAGCTATGCTGAAACAGACCAAAATTGCCTGCAGGACACTTTGGCAGAAACAACGCTAGGCAAATGCTCTCATTTTTATATAATTGCATCAGAAACAGGTAGGTGATTCTGGGCTTCAGACCTTGCATAACTGGAATGGGACTGTAAAAAGGAACAGCTGCTTAGGCATGCACCTGGCCTCAGCATCTCCTACTGACAGGTGTGCAGAGTCCCTCAGCAATCCAGACTCAAGTCACTAGCTGTTGCTCACTTGACCCTCTTACCAGATCCTGCTCATAATTTCTGAAGAGTTCAAAGCAAGCATTTCAGAGTCCTCTTTAATCATCTTTCCTGGCATCTGGAGTACAGTTCTTCCCTGAGAAGTGCTAAAGTTAGATCAAGCAGTTCCACAAGCAGCATCCAAAGGAGCCTTGTTTCCCCCAAGTGGGAGTCCTACGGCTGGCTGTGCTGCAGGACTTCTCCTCCAGATGCTTACCCACTCTCGAGACACTTGTGAAATCGCTCCTCTCCACAACACAACTAGGCAGGCGTCTCAAAGTTGGCCAACAGGTTCAGAAGCCACTAAGAGTTCATGCATACACGCGACGGCCCACAGCAGAGGAGCGCACAGCCTTGGTTACTACTATGCTAAAAGGGACTTTGAAGCTCCACAGAGCTTCCATCGTGGCTAATGGGCCAGCAGCCAGTGACATTTGGGGCACTTCAGCTAAAGGGAAACCTACATAATGAAGAATCTAGTACCGGGCTCTGCTTCCCTCCAGCCCTCTTGGAGCGCAGTGCACTTGTTCAACCAGCCTGAGCCAGAGCCCCAGCAGTGGGTACTGAATGGGTACGGGCATGGTTGCCAGATCGTGTGCTGTGTGCTTTGGCAGCTGTGTTATGTTCCAGAAATTCTTTAATGGCTGAATGTCACAAGAGCAAACAACTTGCACATAACCAGGTATATTTGCTTTCAAGTGAAATCCTCTTGGCCTGAGCACAACGGCAGAAGTGGGTCATGAAGTTGGAACAACACGTGGCGGATCAGGTTGGGACAGGCTTTCAAGAGCGGTGAGGTGGGGTTGCAGAACCTGAATTGGAAGGTAGGTAGGTAGGTAATGTTCCCACTAATGGAGAGATTGGAGACTTCTGAGAGTTACAAGCCCCCTTGAGCTGCCAGAGATGCTGGACAAAAGGGAAAGCAGAATAAGCATTTTGAGGGATCCCAGTGGGTGCTGTAGATCACTGAAGTCAAAGACCAGGTCACGGTGGAGGTCCTGATGAGAGGGTGGGATAAAAAGAAGGTGCTGGGTAACTGCAGGGGTTAGCTCGGCTTGATTTGTTAGAAAAGGGGATGGGAGGTGACAGTGGGGCTCCATTTGTACTGCTGCTCTTCTACTTTCTTGTTCAGCTGCTCTCTCCCAACCCTGTCCTAACAGGTGGAACTGCAGGCAAATGCCTGCCCTCTTCCTGCAGCACATCCAAATTCATGAGTTCTAAGCCAACCTGCGGCAATGACTGACTGGAGTGCCAGATGGGAAAGCATCACGCTGGATATATGACATTTTGGCAGGCCTGCATGGAGAATGCAGCACTTACTCCCTCCTGTGCAAGTTAAAAAAGATCATGGAGCATTATAAGGTTATTTCATTGCTGCAAACTTTAGAAGGGTCTGATTCAGGACCTGTTTAAACACAAGAAACAAGCTCAAATCACTGATCAGTGGAAAAAGTAGAGCAGACTACCCAGAAGCCAATCCCTACTATGTAATTTGGGTGTTGTTTTTTTTTTTCTTGTTGTCGCTGTTGCTAATTAAACACCAAACTGATTCAAAGGCTGGGAGGGGAACATTAGTGTTTTGCAAGAGCTTCAAATAATCGTGCTCCAGGGAACATGGAAAAATATTTCTCTTCTATGTATGACCATATACATATCTTTTCTATACATCTGGAAACATCACAGACCATGCAGCCCATCCAAAATCTATCCAAAACCACCAGGTCCACCTCCTGGTGTCAGTGGGTTTCAAAAAGTGTTTGACCAAGGAGCAAGAAAAATTTAACTGTAAATCCTGTACTGTTTGAAGGCAGAGAGCTAACCCCACTATAGATAACTTTCCAAATATAAATTAATACACTCAGATTAAAATAACTTACAGAAGAAGTTAACACAACTTGTACAGGATGTACAGCCTTCTCCTGCTTTTAGCACGTGCACGGCTGTTTCTCTGTCTCCCCTACCAAACGTTGAGTGGTGAGTTTCACAGGTAGCAGCAAGGTGGAAGATTGTGGTAGCTGTTCCACTTATCTGTGCTGATTGCCCCCTCTGTAGGCTTCTGTGCACTACCAAAGGGATGCCCACCTCCTTCATCCCATCTGAGGCTATCAGAGAACACCATTTAGCGATGACGGACAATCACGTGCTGATGTCTGTTCTCTGCTCGGAAAATCCTGGTTCTTCCTCCCATAGAGCTCACTCAGCATGGGGAAATCCCCGTGATGGAAAACCTGCACCTTTGTAGGAACAACAGGCCCTGTTACCTTCCTAAGAATAAATACTATCATCTCCTCTAATGCAATCATCAAAGTCAAATCTTGGTCAGTTGAATACCCAGACTAAACTGCAGAATGGAATCTGTACCATAAGCACATTCAAAGAAAAACACCTAAAACAAGGGTTTAGAAAGCAGCACATTTTTTTCAACTGATCACATTATAGTAAAAGAAATTTGACTGAGAATTTTATGTTTAAGTATATGCCACAGTTATGCTTCACAAATGCAGGATTGTAAAGTCTCCACAGCTTGATAACTTCTGATCTGATGAATGCAAACAGTCATTAATATACAGGATGTGCATGAATAAAACCAATCTCTGCCAATTAATGATCATAAAACACTTATTCATAAGCATATTTCAATCATGGTAATTTACAGTTCCATGTCTCATAATTAAATTACGAAAGGCGCTAATCAAATTGAAAGCAAATATGAAATCAGTTTTTAAGACTGGTTGCATTCCTCCACATTGTGCTGGGTTTTATGACTTGTATTGAACACCAGGAAGTTCTCTGTCTTCTTTTAAATAAATCGGAATCTAATACTGTGACAGCCAATGTGCAGAACAAATTGTGGCCACGATCCCATGATAGTCAAATCTACGGCAACTTCAAACGGTGTCCCTCAAGTGAAGCAGAAGCCACCCATGGTACCAGCTTCAGCTCCTTCCTGCCCAGAGCTTGCTGGGGCTCTGCATTACTGGTGTAGCTAGAAGTACATGTGTCTTCATTCGTTGGCAACCTCTCCTCCTGTGTGAGCTCTAAAGCGTCCCACTTTGTGACATTAAATACATTTTGGGTATTAGGGTAGGGAAAAAAGACAGCATCAAATTTTGTAAATCTACAGGCAATGCAAGAACGCAGATGTTTCTATTTTGGCTCAATACCAGCAGCTAATTCGTATATTCTTTATCACTTGCTAATGACTGCCTAGTAGCTGCGGATGTGGCAGCAGACTGCTAAAACCTGAAACATAAACAGCCAGATTCCATGACAAAAGTTTTCAATTGTATTCCCACTATTCAGTTCCAGTAGCTACCGGTTCCCTGAACATTTTTTCTAATCTGTTTTACAGGTTTTGTACCTGCACAGATCTCCGCTATACTGATGGCCTTCAGTGTTAATCTGTGTTAAACAGACTGACAGAGAAGTCCCCAAATATAAATTCATCCTGTCTTAAGTTCTCACCTTTTTCAAGCCATAGGGAGCAACCCCTGGGTTTAAGGACTTGAAAGAGATGGGGGTTTCACTTCATTTGCTTTTCATTGGGAAGAGCAGGGAGGAAGTCTCAGCAGTTAACAGCGTGGATGTTACTCTGTTTCCCATGCGACAAACTAATTACAGTCCCACCTAGTATTTGTCTGCTGTGGCATGCCATGAAATCAAATAATTAATTTCATGAATAAAATGGCACCTGAAGATACATGCAAGGAAAAGAATACCTGTGCAAAGAAAACACAAACACAACATACTGCATTATCTGCTCTCTTTTCGAGCAGCATTACTTTACATTACAGACAGGATTGGACTTAATCATACTGTGGTTTTATACTCCTTTTTATTTGTAGCAGCATTTGATGTTGCTGTAGGCCCCAAAGTGGAAGTAAATTTGCTTGGTATTTCCTATAGATCTCTATACTGTTGTAAGTGAATAAGCTGTATGCACCAGCACTGAAGCCACAACTAGCGATGGCACTCTTACACCTTTGGTAGAAATGCATGGACAGGTTCGGCATGCAGCACTACACTAAGGAAAAGAAATATCTACTCAGTTGTGAGATACTGAGGAACACCTGACCTTTTAGGATTTATTTGGAAGAACTGCTTAAATACAGATACTGAGCATGGCCAAAGATTTTTTTCCAAATGAACAAATACAAATTTGACTTGGAAAGTTTTATGAAAAGAAAGGTATGAACATTATTTTGGAAGCTGGGTGCAACTAGTTGTTAGCACAAAGGTATCTGATGGCCTGGGAGGAGAGGGACGAGAGTCTCCAGTTTACATGCTGGCAGGCACAGCAAGACTCAGCTCTAGAAATAATGCTGAAAATCAAATTCTGAAGTATGCCAGCAGATTACTATGTACTTTTGAATGCTCTACACTCCTTAGTGAATTCAACAGTTTGGTAATACTCATGACACTTTCAACCACTAATTATTCGTCTGAAGCACACAGAGCCAGCATTTCCCTCAGTCAAGTTTCTCCTCCACACTATGACAAATAATAATTAACAATCAGCGGATGGTTGTACGGGGTCATGATGATCATAAAGCACATTCATATTTGCAGTAGACTTCTCCTGATTTCACAGAAGGCAGATGTTTACCCAGGTGGGCCAGGCAGCTCTGACAGAGTAATTCACCCACTCTAAGTGCAAAACAAAGACAACCAGAGCAATTAATTACTGTTTTGTCAGCTAGGTGACAAACTCACTGTGCAACTTCTGTCAGGGCATTGGAAATTAACTTCTTTTGACAGATCTTACTTGAATGCTTATTTCAAAGTGGCTGGTCTGTCTTTCAAAGAGTTGAGGCAAGTGTTAATCCTACTGCTCCTCTGCGTGCAAGAATCACGGCAGACTCCTCAGGATGTTTATCTATCGTGTACAAAAAGTGAGTAAATTTTTTACTAGCAACTTTCCTACCAAGAAAACTTACTAAAGGCTGCAGCCCTTCAACAGTAAAATCATGTGCTTGGACTTTAGCTATCGAGGTTCCTTTCACGCAACAACAAAAATCATACTGCCAGTATGAAGGACTGTTTTCTTACACAACACGACTAATCGCACATGTTTCCCTTACAGGACTTCAACCAAGTATGACAACAAGCCATTATACTTAGCCTTGATAAAACTATTCATTCCTCCTAGTGATTTTTTTCTTCAAGTTGGCTCTTCTTTTTGCTTTGGCTCGAGTAGTAAGAAATATCAGATCCGAAGATCTGCGCAACAGATGGAGCTCGGTTGAGAAGAATGTCTTTGGCTGGTGAGGATCTTTGCCTGGCAGGTGTCAAACCAAAATTAATACTGCACATATTATGCTTTACCGAGTTTCAGATTTTAGCGAAGTGAGACTGCATTCCTTCCTGACCACAAACATATATTAATAGAACAAGCCATGCAGAGCAAGCTAAAACAGTACTATCATTATGCTGAATCCTACACTGCTTAGCATTTTCTTTAATCATTTACACCCATGCAAAGCAAGTAAACAAAATGAAATGGCTTAGTTTGGTGTGTCTTTACAGGCATTTTGCACAGGTGTAAAAGGCTTCACAAAAGGCCATAAGCAACACGGCCATAGGCTCCTCCTGGTTTCTTTTTTCCCTCCTTTTCTTCTGTCAGTGCCTTAAAGGCTTATGAACTTTAGCAGACTTTTTGAAATTTCAAAATCCACAAGAAAAAACAGGTACTGGTACCAAAATACACTGCTCAGCTACAGTCGGTCGCTACGCCTGGATTGCCAAAAGCTTTCCACTGGTGTCGGGAAGGAGAGCTTCAGGTGGCATCATCTGCTTCACTCCATTTCCAGACTAGTGGGAGGCTTAGCATCACAACCAGCCCTCTCAAGTGCCAAGTCACTTCAGGATCTGAAAGAAACCGATTTGGAATCTGATGGCTGGTTTGACAGATTGGCACTGTCCAAAAGCAATTCTAGCTGACCAATAAAGCAGTAATTTTAGAAGGTCACAGTCACAAGACATTTAATTATCTGTAAAGCAAATGTGAGATTATATTTGTGTGTGTATACATACACACACACACATTTTCAAAATCTTAATTAAAAAATATGAAAGTCTTAGATATCTGCAAGTCAAATTCATCCCTTTTTTGATTTAATTTCCACAAATTCAGGTTAGGGAACTGTCGCACCACCCTGTCAGCAAAAGGATGAAAATAGGAGAGTGGGTGAAACCATTTCATAAACAGGTCCCAATTCCCAGAGCACTTTCACCACCATGGGTTCGGTGAGTACTCCCTTCCCTTCCGAGTCATCACTGACCTAACACCCCGTGCGCTGTGCTCACCGGCATGGCTCATGGCTGCCCTGTGACACTGAAATTTGTGAGGTGACTCACAGCTGCAGCCACGCACTCGAAGGTTGCGGACTCAGTTACTCTTTTACTCACTCAGTATTTTGCCAAAGCAACTGAAGCAAGTTCAAAATCAAACTAGCATTAGCAAACATTCGTATTACTTATGGTACTTGTAGAAGATTCATGCTAGTATTAAGGGGACATTTCATACGCAAATCCTAAGAATGTGAAAAAAATCTTTTGCTTAAACAATTGATTTTCATGTCTCATGCAAACAACGTTTTCCCTCATAGTTTTGTAGTCTACTAGCTGCCAGATTTTGATCCAGAATCAAAATTTCAGTCACTTTGGCTTTCGTACATAGCGAATCAGGAATAAAAATGTTTTAACATCAGAAATGAAAAGGCTGGAAGATCAGACAGACCATAAAAGAGTTGTTTTACTTGGTTTGAGATTTTTACACCGCTATGCCTAACTTAAGTAAGCCTGAAATAAAACCAAAAGGAAAACCAAAGTATTAGACAAGCCTGTTCTGTCCCAGAGATGCAGAAATACAAATGATGCTCATGTCCCTGGGGAAGCCAAATCTGAAATCCTGCTATGAACAACTGAGAAGGGCTGTAATTTCCTCGATAACTGTTCCTGACATAACAGCTACCTCCTAGAGGTAACAACAGAAAAGCAATCTTAAAAAAGGATTGGGGTTTTTTTATTTCTTAAGCAAACATCCTTTTAATTCTGCAAACTCAGAAACAAGGGGATCAGGGATTTTTTTATAATGCTGACAATTTTAGTGCCAGAACCGTAAACTTCAACACCTTTCTCTTCTTTCCTTCTTCAGATGTAACTGCTGTTCATTGGTTGACTTTACTAAAGAAATCAAACACACCTTGCTATGAACTTAACAATTTATTTCAGTATTAGGCAGGGCTAAGTATTTTCAGCTTCATATTCAACACGTTACCTAATTCTCTGTGTGCGCTCCTCAGAGAAGAGCTGAACGATTGGGCGATGCGAGGTTAACACATTCTGCGAAAGCGGCCTCAGATTTCCACTTGCGGAAACGCGCCATACCACATCAGCGTATGCAAACCCAACTTTGCTGTATACAAACCACACAAACAGTGCCCAGCTACCTAACCTGACCTTCCCCTTGCACTTTAGTGTGTGTGAATATGCTAATGGCAGGCACAGAGGGTTCATGTGCAAGTTTACAAGTTCAAGTGCAGAAGATACATGAAAATTTGGCTGCAATGCTTTGGTGTTCCCTCGTTTTTGGGAGATTTCAGCTTTCTAAGTCTCTTATACAGCCTAGGAGTTGCATCCTAAAGTCACAAGACTGACCTATTTAAATATCTTTATTCAGTTTTGTAGATTGAAAACGAAGGCTTCTTGTCCACTCAAAAGAGGTTGACAAGAACATGAAGGTACCGCTACAACTCAGGTTTTTCAAGACACATTATTTACTAGACGTTATTTAGTGGTACTTATACCATATTTGAATCATTTGAGAACTTTAGGCACCCCGTGAAAAGTCCTTGCTTGAGGCACCTGGGAATTTAAAGATTTATGAAGGTTTTCACTTCCAAAATCGCGAATTGAATGGGAACAGTCAAGCTGAAAACTGAAAAGCCTCATATTTTCAGGAAGGTTGATGCAAGCGGATCATGAGATACAGGACAAGGATCCCTGGATCACTACAAGAAGCCACTAGTCCTTTTTAAACAACCCAGGTCCAAAGCTTTCAACAAAGAGACTCCGCAGACTCCTTCTGTAAAGCCAGCAAGGAGCGCTGAGGCAAATTTTAATCCCATTCTTCGTGTCATGCAATTATTTCCACATGCAAGTAGAGAAACTCAGTCAAAGACGTCTGTGTCTCTAAGTGCGGCAGAAGCGCACCTTTTACGGGGAACAGAAGTATGTTTGGAGCAGCTGAACATAAGCTAAATGGAGTAATTTCAAACAACATATAAAATTGTCTCAGATATACAACTGTAAAAAATTTGTAGCTCTGTAAACCCACAGATTGCCATTTTAAAGACAGTTTCATTAAGAAACACAGCTTGAGAATATCTATCAAATAAGATCAGCGCTACATGCAGGGACAGCAGGAGGCAGCTGAAGCAATCTGCAGCACAGCTCTGGTGCTCATCGGTCTCTGACCCAGAGAAAAAATATAATTACTGCATGAATACACATATTACACCAAAAAATAAAGCCAAGGAAAAGGCAAAACTCTACGAGAAAGAGATGGAGAGAAGTCCTTGGGTTTATGCAACAGTCCACAGCTCTGTATGTCTCAATCCGATATACTTTGTTAGACTGACAACACAGCTGGGACCTTCATTTTGAAGTCCACATTTTTCTATGGGAATCATTAAATATGACACATCCTGTTCAACAGAAAAACAAATCTGCCCCTACGTTTTAATCCTCTGAAGCCTTAATTTAATTGTGCAACATTTGCTTTAGAAACATATTTGAAGATGTTTTAGATATTACCTCATTTGTGCACCATCCCAGGCTTTCCAGGAACTCTGAACCAACAGCCTCCTAGCCTTTTGTGTATCTGAACTACTGTATTTTATTGCTTCCACACTGTACTGTCTGGAAACTCCCCTGAGACTGGCCTTGTGTTAAATACAAACATGTAGGGAGGAGAGGTACTGTGCTGGAGAGTTTGCAGTCTCAGGCACAGGCTGTGAAAAAGGCTTTGCATGTATTAGCTTATATACACAGAGATTGCCCTGATTATGTTCAAGTAGGTCCAAAGAGCTGGGCCTACACAGGAAAAGCACCGAAGGAGCCAACGGCCCAGCAGCTCACCCGTGCTGGATTTCCTTCTCATGACCACCACTTTGAAAGCTGCCCGTCTTCAGATGCCGGCAGAGTCCTGCTACGCCTTGCAGGTTTAATCAGAGAACCTAATTTACCAGGTCCCAGAAATGTAAATAATAAATTATCCCAACTCAAGTATGGAATAGAGCATACTGGAATTTGGAAATCCACTGAGATACTGATAACCAAAGGGAGCAGACAACCAAAGGGTTCAGTAGCTATTTGAGCTAGAAAGGCTGAGGTGTTATGGAGACAAATACGCACACGTGTGCTTGGGACCAGGCTGGGGCTCCGACCTTGAGGCTCTGCACAGAGTGGATCCTCCTGAAGCTTCTGACCGACGGAGCTAGGAAAGCATGGTGCAGAGGAGCTCCTGTGCATTTAAGATGGTGACAGTGAAGTTTTGCCCTGTTCTGCTTTTAGTCACCTAGTGACCACAGGCACCTCATGAAATTACCTGAAAATATCCCATCTGTGCTCTTCGTGCAAGCAGGTGCTGTCGTGACAATTTCTGGAAAAGTCATGAAAAGCTACACCGAGACCATAGCTGATCCCTGTCACTGCTTACCAAAGCACCCTCCATCGTCTGCACCTCACCTCTATTCTGCCTGTTGCTTCACGCAGAATGTAAGGCATTGGGTTTAAGCTGGAAAAAAACACCTTTGAGTCAAATTCTGATGTCTGCATTTACATGGCGATAGATTTTCCCAGAGAGCTCACAGTGTAGATTCCTTCTCGTCTCCCACTCTTACCACTGACTTAGTCTATTCCCAGCATCTGCCACCTCCTCCACCTCTCTTCCCTGCCTTCTGCTGTGGCTGCTGGAGGACCCTGGAGCTGGGGCAGGGTGCTATGACTGTGCTCCTCCGTCACAGACAGGCAATCGGTCTGTCTCCTAACCACGCCAGGCAGGCACACAGTCCTCCCACCGGATGGGCGGACTCGGCTGTGTCAAAGGTATGTTGCAAGTTTTTCCGTAACAAAAATCCCCTCTGACTTTCAAATAATGAATTTGGGTTCGTCTGGGGTTTTTTTCTTCCTTCTCCAGCTTTTTCTTTCCTTCCCTGCTCACTTTTTCAAGCAGGAAGGAGAGTGACAGGGAGAATAATGATTTCCTCAGTTTCTGTTCGGGAAAAAAAAATTCCACCAAGACAGAATTTTTCTGGTAGCTTTTTTTTTGTTTTGGTTTGTTTGGTTTTTTGCCCCAGTGAGGTTCAGAAGCCATTTTTTCATTTAAAATTTCCTAAATAAGTGTCCAGTTAATGCTGGCATTCAGTGTGGAAGGTAGCAGGGAACCGGTACCTCTGTTTCGCTTAGCACAGATCCCAGCCCTAAGTGTGGCAACAGGTCAGCTTGAATTTTTCTCCTGAATTGTATCTTTGCAAAACGCTTTTCAGGGTTTCGGCTGTACGAATCAAATCCCATAGCCTGGTGTGGATGCACAGCTTGTGATGCTTCCCTCCTGCCACTTGGCTTTGCACGTCCCCAGTGTTAATCCCCACTGCCTCCACATGTTTGGGAAGGAGGGAGGAAAGCAGTGGTGAGCAAGGAGAGGACCGGAGCGGCCAAAAGCCAGAGCAGCCTTCCCATGCACGAAGAGAGCAGCAGAGACCGGAGTGGCCAGTGAAGGAGTAGAAAAAGGCACTGAGGCTACTGATTTTCCAGTGGCACTAATGGATCTGAGCGTGTTTGGGACCCTACAGTCACTGATGAGGACGGAGTGCGTGTATACATCGCACACCATCTCCGTTTCTGCTCAAAAGTCAACCTTGTTTAAAGCGTGCTTTGTCTGAACAGATGGTAAAGCGTGACGGCTGCTGGGCTAAGATTTTGCTGCCAAACCAGCCCCCGGCTGTTTTCAAAAATAAAAGACTGCTGCTCTCTTTACCAATGCAAAAATAGCCATCTCTCTAATTCCCTCCTTCAAACTATTATTTTATGTATTACAGGAGCACGTATCTAGCCAGACTATATAATTAACATTACACAATTTTTAATTAACTACCTACAACAATCTTTCTGCATTAACTGGTGGTGGTGGTGGAGGGGGGAGGATTTGAGGCTACTAGGAAAATCTGAATTCCCAGCTAGAAATTCGCATGGTTCAGAGCAGAGCCTGCGCCACCAGGTGCAGAAGGCGACCCACCACTCTGGCTATGTCATGTCTCCCAAGAGAAAAAAATATTTCTGACACAGGAACAAGCCCAAACCTCATTTGCAATAGCAAGTATCTAAGGCAGGACTGTGCCAGAAAAGACAGTAACAGAAACACATACTGATTTAGTTTGGACTTGGGTTTTTTTGTAATTTATTTTTGGCCAGGAACCTCCTACAAGGCTGGGCTGTTAACCGACCGGGCTCTTCCCAGCAATCTCCAAGGGCGACCACAAGGCAGCATGGCTTCCTTTGGGTATCCCTCCTTGCGACAGCGCAGCAGGGCTCACCGGCAGAGCGAGATGTAACTCAATGCTGCCCTGACCCAGCAGCAGGGCGTTGGCCTCCTAAAACTCAACAACTATCTACAAAACATGAAATAAGTGAAAGTCCAGTGACCATCGTTGGCACAAGTTCGTTCCACGCAAACCAACACAAATAACAGCCCTTGGAAACACGATGAGTTCTGGGGACAAACAACCATCATCCTCTTTCCTCCACAACTCTTGAGTCTTCTTGCACCTGGAAATAGGAGTGGAAGAAACACCCCAACCGTGCACACACGCACGCAACTTCTCAGCAGACCACCAGCGACTGTTGACCCAGCAACTGCAGCTGGAACACAGCAACCCTACACCAGCGATAAAGCACCAACGGGTCAGATTTTATGATGTCAGCCCAAATTCAGTATCATGGAGCATGCATCGGCCAAGCCAGCTGTCCTCCCTAGCTCCAGCGAGCCTTGAGCTGTGCTGTGTGGAAATGCTGCTTTGCACATGGAACGTTCTCATTAAGAACAGTGTCTGACGCGGCAACTGCAACAGCACCGTGCATTTTTTGTGCGATAAGCTGTATTTAGAGTGGGAAAGTATTGCTATGTGAGCTGAAAAGCAAACCAAATGACGAGCGAAGTCTGCAGCTTCAGGCCAAAGGTTTAATATCTGGTGTCGGTCCCGTTTCCCAAAATAAAGAATAGCTCATGCTCACTATAGACATTTTTTGTCTGAAGCAATGCTAATACATTTACTCTTTATTTACACTGCACACGAAGTGTCGTTCACCCCCACCCATGTGATGGCCTGAATCTAGATCCACCCCGCTGTTGTTCGTGGGAGGAAATCAAGGTGTGATCTGGAGCCCATGGGTCCTGATATACTGCAACAGTATCAGGCAGAAAAGACAGCGTGGGTCCTTCCTCACAAGGCTCCAGGGTCATCCCAGACTGTTTCAATATTGCCTGCAGCAAGGACCGGGGAATGGTAGGCAGATCTGTGGCCGAGCTAAGAACTCAGGATTTCTGGAGTCTCCATCTTACACAGTAATTACAAAATCATGCTTCCTGTCTTCCACATACACAGTGAATCTTTTTTCTCCCTTCATCCTGGAGGGGATGAGATGATTAGGAAATTCCCTAAGCTTCCCTCACTTCGGTTTCTTCCCTCATTTCAGAACCCGACTTCAAAAAGAGATCAGGTCATTGAACGCAGTCTGGACTTTTGCTTCCAAATACTTCTTTGGCATGGAAAGGACCAAGCATGGAACAACCAAGCAAGTCACCCTATTATGCAACAGACGGGAAAACTATTTGTGCCGGTACGCTGTGGTTTTCATTCCTCTGAAGGCTGCTTTCCTCCAGGGAATTCCAGTAACTGGGCTAATTGAAGTATGTTTTGACAAGTTATAACAGCCCAGAAAACCCACCTATGAAATTACATCCTGGTAGCATCTTCCAAAGTAAACTGAAATCTTGGTATCACAGCTCATTTGGGAAACTACTGTGCCATAGCTTTCATTTGTTATGAGAACACGGCTTGAGTTCTTGTTGTAGATAACAGGTGGTGTTACACCTAATGACGTGGCCAAATTTTCCCCTGTACCAGGTTTTTGTACCAGCAGGGGCCCCATGGATCACCTCATGAAACTCTCATCAGAATAAAAACATATCGTCTTAATTTACTCTCATTTCATCTACTTTCTTTCCCTTTGGATGACTCCCTCACAAAGTCACCAGCTCACCCCTAAGGTTGCCTGTCCATCCCCAATATACAAAGTAATCAAAGAAAATCACAACAAGCTGCCAGCGTAGATGCCAGCCTGTTGGGAAGACAGGGACACTGGCTGAGTACAAGGATCAGGCAGTGTTTTTCCGAGAAAGCCTTCTTTCTACTAAAACCAGCAGTGCCTGTGAGCCCCAGCCACGTGCCACATGCCAGGCACAACACACGGTTCCCAGCACTGAGGTTTTCTTGGTTTATCCCACTGCTGCACAAGCCTACCCGTCTCACGCTGCCTTTTGCTTGCCACTGCCACAGAGAGAAAAATACTTTGCTGTGGGGAAACTTATATACAAATAATGTAGGATTCAGAGGACAGAAACTTTAAAAGGCTAGAAGTTAGAACATTTCGGAAAGCGAACCACAAGAAGTACAGCTGGACCAACCTCATTCCGGCTCCTGGGCTCAGCTGCAGCCTTAGCTGAGCACAAGTTAGCACGTCTTGGAGGTATCTACCAGCAAGACAAAGGAGACAGAGGCAGTGAAAAGGAAGGAAGTCCCAGACTAAAAGATTTCATTTTTCCATATTTTTCTTCCTGAATATCCCAAAACAGAAAGCAGACAGATTTTTTGCACAAGTGACCAGGATTTATTAAAGACAGGATATTGATATGAAACATTCATGACCCTCAACTTAGCAGTATTTCTCTTGGATGGGGTAACGAAGTGAATTTATTACATATCAGTGCCAAGGAGCTCATAATAAAAATACAGATTATAGTTCTCAGATTCATCAACTCAAACCAGATATTTTTGAAAAAACACTCCAGCAGGAAGAATGTAAGTCTCATAAGATACTTGGGCTACCAAAGCAGCATATGAAATACATATTTTATCCAACAATAGGACACCAAGTAAATTATTTGATTTAAAACCCCTGAAACAAAGGCAGTCTGTGAAGACATGAGAAGGAGATCCCGTGTCATGTTATCCCAGGTGTGGGGCGTGCGGGGGAAGATAGATATATATGTTAGACATAAACAAAGCAAGCAGAGATTTTATTGCATTGCAAGCTGGTGATTTTACGAGACTTGAAATAAAATAATAAAGCATGGATAAAGCAAGATAGAGAAATACTGCAACTTCTTGGGAAGCCAGGTTTTGGCAAAGGTTTAGACAGACCACAGCCACAGCAAACTTTCACATGAATTCTACCCTGATCATTTAGTCCCCTCTTCCCTTCCGTTTCTGGCCTACATTTATTGGTATACTGGGACATATCTAGTGGAGAATCAGCCAAGGGGACCCATTTATTAAATTCCTTATAGTGAGCTTTGAATATTTCATTCTGCTTCTGCCACACTGCCTGCAAAAAGTAAAGCTCTGTCTCTTCAAAATGCTTCCCCAGCCTGCCTGCGTCGCATCTGCATGGTCTGCACGGCTTCGGGAAGACCTAACACGTCAGCACGCTGCGAAAGAAGGAACTCGTATGTCCCTAGGTACGACTGAAGGCATTGTCACTACCAAAAGTTTCCATAAATCAGAGTGTAATGGACCAATGCTTTAACAACTCATCTCTCCTCATTTCCAGACGTACTACCAAAGGGAAAAATTTATTTTGATTGTAGTGCCAAGGATTTCCAGGGTTTCCAATTCCTCACTTCTCCCAGCCCATCCACGGGTGAAACAAAGCAAAAAAAAAAAAAAAATCCCCCCAAAATCCCCAAAGCAAAGAAAAATAAAACAAACAACTAAGTACCATAGTGTTTCTAATTGTCTTCCAAAACTCAACAAACAAAAAAGCACTTCCAATTGCTTTAGTCTGGGGAAATTACTAATCATGAGATGTCTAGTGCATGTCTGCGTTTAATAGAGAATGTAATGGAAAAAAAATAGAGCATTAGTGACCATCCAAGAAAGATTTCATGAAAAACAGGGTGGAAGGGAGTTTGTTTGGATTTAATGTTTCCCCAGAAGCATTTCTAGTCCAAACATTACACCACAGGTCAAATGGAGGGGAGCCAGAAAGTGAAACACTTCAAAAATAGCCTTTAAAAAGGAAAGTGAAAGTGGCCAGTCTAGTTCCACCTTTCATTACCGTGAAATGCAAATTCTGTGATGAAGACCAAATTTGGGCTCTGGTACCATCACGGAGTGTCAGTAAATACTGCAACCTACGCATGGGAAGTCCAACAGAAAAATATAGGTCCAGCTTCTAAAATTCTTCCAGGCTTAGCAATTCAAGCTGGTACTACTGCTTATAAGTAAGCTTACATGAAAATATTTCAGTTTGGAACTGACAGTTTAAAACACTACAAACTGTCCTCAGCCCTCTGCTGTAGCCCTTCCAAGCAGCCTCCTTACAGATGGAGGAGCTCACCAAAGCTCTCCCACGAGACTGACTGCCACCAAAATCAGGAAAACTGCACGGGGCAGCTGCCTTGGTAATATTTTATAGCTATAGCAAGGTTAGTCTTGCCAGCCTTTGCACACATTGCAATACCCACTTTACTTTAGATGTTCCTTCCAACTGAAGGAAAGTAAGCTTTTTAATGCTTGATAATGCTCAGACTTGACATCCTGATGCTCATGTAGGTTCATTTCCCCTTTACAGCATTTCCCTGGGCCTCAAGGCTGAAGATGCTGAGGGAAGAGAGGAGGGTGGTGATGAGCCATAGGGTAATGGAAAAGAGTCACATCATCCCCAGTAGATTCTCACAGACAATCCCCGCAATCCCCCTCGATGCCTCTCAAATTGGCAAGATTGCAAAATGCCTGTAAGTCAATTTTTCTCTCTTCTCCAGCTGCTCTTTGAGAGAGACATGCGCCATTAAACAGGGAACCAGAGGGTTAAGTATTAAATTGCCTGAAAGACAGAGCACTTGAGGCCCAAACAAGCTAAACGTCTTAGTCAAAGAAAAGGCAATTCCAAACTTCTTGTCAAGCATCATTGAGAAAGAAGCGATCTTACTCGAGGATGAAATGACCAGCAGCTTGCAGCACTGAAGCAAGAAATACAAGCGTTAGGAGAAAAGTCTGACACATTCTCAGAGGATGCTGACAAGAGCTTTGAAAAGCTGATCTCTCCCAAGGTTCATGAGAGTAAAGGGAAACCCCCTGAGAGGGCAGGGGAGCTGGCACCTATCTACTCGAAGGCGTCATCTTGCGGGAAAAGCCACAGCCCGATAAAGTAGCGAAGGAGAAAAACTGAGAAAAGACAAGTTCTGTATTTTGGAATTGACCCAGAGGGGAAGATCTGCTCCAATAGTGCAAGCTGAGCCCTTCAGGCTTCAGAAGCAAGCGAGCTCTGCATTTCTGAAGAGGAACAAACAACGCTCCAGGGAAAAGATGCTGATGAAAGGTATTGTGCTGTGGGCTTGAAAAGAGAGAACTGCTCCAAACAGCTAAGGGCTCCACAGAGGGCTGGACAAATGAAAAGTGGGAAGTGCTAACTTGTAAGATTTCAAAGACCGGCTTTTCAGGGGACCTTCAGATGAAGGCTGAGACTCCCTCTATGCTGTGCATGGGGCAAGCGAGACTTCTGAGAGCACGATCCACAGTAGCTGGCAGGCTGAGCAAGAAACGAGGAAGTGAGAAGTGCTGAGCCATGTTCCCCTCGGAAACGTGAGAGCCTAACACAGAGCCACAAGGAGGTACGTATCTAGTCATGGTTCTCAGCCCAGAATCCAGAGCTGGATAAATCCTTCATTTCAAAGGCAAGCCATGTCACAGTCCTCACAATGAGACCTGAGGACCAGTGCTGCCGCTGACCCACTTCGCCAACATCCCCAGGCACCCACAACTCATTTCTAAGCAGGTTTGAATCCACACCTCCCCGTTCCCTGCTCTAACCATTTCGTCCCTCCTAGTGAAATTGTTCTTCTGGTTGCCCTCTGGCACCGAAAGCACGCAGGGCTTTCTAGCCCCCTGCCTCCGTGTTCACAACCTGTGCTTGCTCACAGGTCGGCAGATGAGCAGTGAAACCCTCGGCCTGAGCTCCGCAAGGAGATGAGCCTCGCGCAGGGCACAGCAGAGCTTCCTGTCCCAGCACAGCCAGCGGAAGACGGAGAGGAAATGGGAAAATTGAGTCAATTGAGGAAGCAGTCGTGGCCAGGAATGTCTCTGGTTTCTAAACTGCTCGATTTAAAAAGAAGAAGGGGGAAAAAAAAAGGGAAAAAGAAGAAGAAGAAAAAAAAAAGGGGTAGAAAAAAAAAAAAGGCTGTGGTAGAAAAAGCCCAGTCAATCAATTAGCCAGTCATTTCCAGCTCAAATATTTCCATAAGTGCTTGGCAGTGTTTTCTATGTAAGGGATGTCTACTGCTGGTGAAAGATTTCTTAGATGGCAGAGAATTCCTCTTGATGACAAACTCTCCTCAGACAAGCTCCAGTCTGGGCAATTTCCCTTTGGAAGCCCTCACAACTTGTTAATTTGTTCAAGCGTTCTGAGTCTTCTTAAAAGAAAAGCCAGTTGGCTATCAGTTGCATTTCCAAACCTGATACACTGAGAGAGACGGTGCTGTAGGAAAATTCCTAAATTTAAGACACCGGGAGCACACTGGGTACCTGACCTGAATACACTACCTTCACAGAAAACATTTACACAAGTCCTTGATGTGTCCCAAACAGGTCTACAAACAAGCTGTGATTCAGAATAATTCTGTCTGTTACTGAAATTCAGCCTCATCTGAATTATAACTTGGCAGCTGAAAGCTGGCAGTTCTTACACTGAAAAGTATATAAGTAAAGAGAAATACTGCAATCTTTTATATTCTGATAACCTAAACTCTCCCTGAAGTTCTACAATCTAAATAATGCGACATTTGGCTGTGGGTTTGAATTTAGGCATTTTTTTCTAACGGAAAATACTGTGGGCTTTTAGTCATCCCCGTGAGCTTAGAGATTTACAAGATAAGGAGTTCATGATCTGGCTCTGCAAGCAGGCAGCAGTATATTCCACTTGCTAAAGCTATTAAAGCATAGATGAACATCACAGCAGTTCTGCCACCTTCTGCTCTGCTGCTGAAGGGCTGTGTCCCTTGAGAACACTTTCTATACTTTGCGTGTTTATCAAACTGGCCTTGCGAGTTTGCCGAAAATCTGAAGGCTTTGCCAGGAAACTAGAAGTTGTGCTCCTCAATCCACATCTTTCCTCCGATTCTTCATCACAGCCAGCCAGCTGCCTTCCATGTCAAGCGATGCACATACATATGAACACAACGTGCCCAGGTCCAAACTGGAGAGCAGTGCACAAACTCTGATTATTAATCCCAGATCAGACCCTACCCCCACAAAGGGATATACAGGCCAGCCAGCACACAAGTAAGATTACGACCACTAATGACACAAAGGCAAGTTTGAATTATGGTACAGAAGTGTCTCCTTTATGCAACAATGTCTGTAAATATCTACTGATTTATTCCCAAACATCAAAATGTGGTTACAGTGCCAGTAACAGAGGATCTGCCATCGCAGCATTCAGTGGCTTTGCCTTGTTTTTATTGGTTATGCCGGCAAATCACCTAGGAGGACAGATGATAAATATTCCTCATACTGGAGAATGCTCTAATGCTTTCTTATAAAGACATCTAAATGATGCAGTTTCTCTTTCCTCTTTTTTTTTTTTTTTTTGTGTTGTTGAGGTTCTTTTAGCTTTGAAATGGGAAGTGAAGTGCTCATCAGCTGCAAAGTGCTACTTCAATATCACCCATGCAACAATTACCTCTGCAATAACCTTCATTATATTAAATTACATGCTATCCTTCCTCAGCTCAGTGTGAAGACTAGCTGGAGAATAAAACAAGAAAATACCCAACCCACTGAAAAGTCATTGTACAGTACTGTGCCTACACAACAAAGGTGGATACACTTCCTGCAGGGAAACTAGGCATCACCTAAGAACTGTCTGCCTTTGCCCGAAGTCTTCAATAAAACCCAGGTGAAGTGCTGTCACCTACTGCAGTATTCATTTCACTGTAATGATGGAGGGCTGTTGCTGAAAATGCATACAACCTACTGCGTAACTGCAGTGTTGCAATACGCAGCCACGAGGAGTTAAACAGTGAAGGCAATTCTTGCTTTTGGAGTTTTCTTAATTTTTAATAATTCTCTTAGCAACCCAAACGTTTTCATGAGGTCTCTTTAGTACAGAGCAGAGGTTTATATATTCCATCCCTCTCTCTGAATAACCAGTACTAGTTTGTTTCTTTCTATTCCATCCTAAAGATATGTCTGTGTTGCTGACTTTTAACAAACATTTTTACCTATTGACATTCTGAGGTTTTAAAGTGAAATTTATTCTGAAAAGTGGTTTATCAAAATGACATTAGAATTCTGCACCTTTTATGTCTCAGTGACTTCCAAATAAAATTAATTGTATTTACAAAGCATAAGCTTTTATAGCAATTGTTTTGGCAGTCATCTTTTCTTATGTCTCAGCCTTATTGACTGCCCAGGAGCTAAAAACTCAGCTGCCCTCTTTTTGATTCAGGCATGAACACTGGTAATAACAACTATGCAGGACAGGACATGCATTCAAGAGAACAGGGCAGTGTAATTAAAGGCAAAACATGGTAACTCAGTAAAGAGTTAACCCGGTGACACTGAACACAGTTCACAACTATGCAAACACAATCAGCATTCAGAGAAAAAAGAAACAAAAAAAGGAAGTAGAGAGTTTCAAGAGGCTGTGGGGAAGGCACGTTCCTCGCTGACGGATAACTCTGTAGCAAGGCCATGAGCAACCGCAGCACCCTGAGCAGAGGTAGAGAGATACTGCACATCAGAAGTGGGCTCCGACGGAGCTGGGTGAAAAGACATCGCGTTGTGCTGCAGGACCTGCAGCCCCAGAGCACAGCTTGAATACCGAACGGCAAATCTCCTCCCTGTCCTTGGACAGAGAAGGTTGGGTAGCAGGCAGGCACCCTGGGGCTCTCCAACGCAGGCCCTGTCCATGGCACCGTCCTGCCCCACACCGGGCTCATCTGTCCGGTTAAACTTTGCGAAGTCCTGGCTAAGCTGGACCAGTAATAATGATCATGTGTATAGCCAGTATGTTCGGTGGAAAGAACGTGGAACTGCTTATGCTCTCTGACACATGTTTATGGCATGAAGCAGCTGCTGAAGTCTCAATGGAGAGAGGGTATTGCTGACTCCAGCCCAGCCAGTTTGGACCTCTGAAAGTGGTCATGGCTTTCTCTCTTCAGCCTTCAAAAATCTTGATGGAAACTGGAGCAACTGGTTGAGAAAGAAAAGGAGAGCAGAAGCAACAAGACAATGATCAGCATCCCTGGAGTCATGCTCCTGGAATTAAAACGTTACCATCTTGGGCGTCAATGAGATCCACCACAGGGAGCCCCAGTGATGTTTATCAGCTCTCTATCAGCTGCTCATGAATTGCCCTTCAACTCTGCAAGTTCACAAGTCCATTTTTACCTCCTGAAAGTGAAGACCTAACAGAGATACTCCACGCTGAGAGGATCATTCCTAGGAGCCTGACAGCTCCTGTGTTTCCAGAGAAACAATGAATGAACATCAACTGGATTTTCTTGTCAAGCATCACAGAGATAACACCCATCAGGGTTTGCACTGTGGATTTTTGACAGAAGTGAGAATACAGTGCCATATTTATGGTCCAGACTTCCAAAGCATTCACAGGACATGATGTCTTCTAAATACCATGTCTGAAAGAACATATTCAACTAGGCCCCCCACATTATTCGGGAAACATCAATGATCAACTCCTCTACTGGGGAGGCTGGTGCGCTAAGAAGGAAAACCTGCTGTGGGAGTTTAACTCATCTGTCAAATGGGCGGAAGGACAGAAACAGCATGAAACCTTTTCTGTATATCTGCTGTTAAAATAAGGAAGAGATGCACTGAAGCCAGAACTTTAGGAACAGAAATAACATCTAGCAAACAACAGCACATTCATGAACATCAAGGTATCTTACAGCACAACACCAAGCGTATCTAGAATCATAACTAGATTTTATTTCAGGCCATGTAGCACTAACAGCAAAAATCCTTAACAATACTACTTTTTAATCTTCGTGTTTATCATGGCTCCTATAAAATTTACCATCATTGGTTGCATCAGAGATGACACTACTGCATTTTTTAGGACAGCAGAAAAACCCAAGAAGAGAACATTCTAGGCTATTTGAAGTTTCTTCCGTTTCTCTTGGGCAGAATTTCCAACTACTACATGACAAAACAGTAGGAATTTAATTGTATTATATTTGAAACTATGTTGAGTAATCATGCATAAAAGTATGTGGAAGAGTTGATTAGTACGTTCATTTATTTATTGCAGCATCCAAAAATAAGCAGATGAAAGAAGAAATGAGGATAATCTTTATTCACCAAACAAATCTAGAAAGGACAAATTTGAAGTCTGATAAAAGTAACCTGCTGGATACATTTCAAGGTCCATCTCACTACTACAGAAAGGGAAGCTGTAGTAGGACCACATTTGCTTTATTCTTTCATATCCCCTTTGGAAAAACAAGCAGACACACAAAACATGAGTGACGTGGGCAAACGATACGATTTTAAAAACCTTTCCCAAGTTTACACACACTTACTGCAGGATGGGACACTGACACATACGTAAGGAAAAAACAATTTGGCCTCTGCCTTCTAAAAGAGCACACATTATGCACTGAACCTATCTTTATGCAGTCCACAAAATACCGATGGTAACTGCCTTTAATACATATCAATCTTGCCACTGACTGGCATAATCAAATGCACCCTTGGTGAAATCTTGGCATAACTGAAGGATCCTATGATCATAGAATAATTTAGGCTGGAAGGGACCTCAGAAAATCTGCAGTCAAACCTCCTGCCTAAAGCAGAATCAGCTGTGAGATTGGATCAGGGCTTTACCCGGGCGAGTGCTGAAAACCTCCAAGGATGGAGACTGCACAGTCACTGGGCAACCTGCTTGACTGTCTGGGAGGACAAAAGTTACTCCCTACATCCACTCTGAACCCTTCTTGTTTCAACTCATGCCTGTTGACTCAGCCTACCACTGTGCTTTGCTGTGAACAGCCTGGTTCCCTTTCCTCCCATGTCAGCAGTGAGGGGCAGCTATCAGGTCCCTCTGAAGCCATCTTTTCTCCAGGCTGGACCAGCCCTGGTCCCTCAGCCTCTCCTCACACAGCAGGTACTCCTGCCCCCAGCCAGCTTAGCGGGCCTTTGCTGAACTCATTCCAGTTTATGGATGTCGTCCCTGTGCTCAGGGGGCCAAAACTAGCTACAGTATCTAAACGTGCCCGAGGGAGTGCCGAGGGAGATAACCACTTCCCTCGATCTACTGCCTCTGCTCCTCCTCAAAGAGCCCAGGATGCTGCTGGCCCTCTTTGCTGCCAGGGCACCATGCTGGCTCATGTTTGCCTGCCGTCTATCACGTCCCTACGTTCCCTTTCAGCACAGCTGCTTCCCACAATCAGTCCCAAGCCTGTATTGCCTCTATCCCAGGTGCAGGACTTTCCAGTTGTCCCTGCTGAAACTTCCTAAGGGTGTCTGTTGGCCCATTTCTCCAGTCTTCCCCTGGTGAACGTGCACTCCTCTCCCAGGTCACTGATGTTAAACATGGCACGTCTCAGCACAGACCCCATTCCAGGTTAAGTATGACCCATTAACCACTAAAAGTGTCCACTCCAACCTCATACCACCACAGAACAGCAAGAGACGGAATCGCTTATGCAAAAATGAGTGTTTTCACAACAGCAATATCCCAAACTGCTTTGTGGGCTACAGTAAGTTTCAAAAGATCATTAAAAAAAAAAAAAGTTCTTATTTGAAACTGAGTCTGCGAACACTAAAAAGCCACCATCTGTGCAGAGAATATATAATCTTCTTGAAAAGATTATTTGTCCTCATATTTCCCATTTGGTAATAATTTTTTATATTTAGTGCCTATCACCATGTCAGCAACACTCATTGAAAACAAAGGAACAGAAAGACAGATGCAAGCCACCCTTGAGCACAGGTGCTTACCATACATACCTTAACAGGCTGCTTAGAAGTAAAAAACAGTAAGGAAAAAATCAGCTTTTTTCCTCACTCTACAACTTGCCAAACTCATAGACACAGGATGTTCTAGAGGCTAAAGCAAAATTGGATTCAAAACAGACTAGACAAATTCAGAGGATAAACAGTCTTCAGTGACTACAAAACACAGTGATCCAAATGCAGCCTTTGGACACACTGAGGACCCATACGTCACTTGCCCAAAGAAGCTGTGGATGCCCCATCCCTGGAAGTGTTCAAGGCCAGGGTGGGTGAGGCTTGGAGCAACCTGGTCTAGTGGAGGGTGTCCCTGCCCATGGCAGGGTGTTGGAACTAGATGATCTTTAAGGTCCCTTCCAACCCAAACCATTCTGTGATTCTATGATGCCATCAGTATCTCCCACCAGCCTCTTTCAGATAAATCCACAGCTTCTATCAGGCCCCTCTAACAAAGAGAAATGCTCACAAATAGGGCCTTCCATTAAAAAAAAAAATCTCATCAGCTGCCTCAGAGTTTTATCCTAAGCTCTAGCAGAAAGATCCCACTCTTTTGTCTCAGCTGTCACGGTACTCCAGGCCAGTGCTAAACACCCCTACCAGACTACCATGCGATATTAGGTACTGTGAAGCAAGAAACAAATCAATCCAGAGATCCAAGTCCAGACCACCTGAATACCCAGAGCAATTATAAGAACACTTGCAGAACTTCCAGAAGTGGGTAGATCTATTAAGAGCTTAAGTTGGCATCTTCCAACAGACAGTGTCCATTCCTCAAGGAGCTGGCTAACATGCAGAGAAAATCTCTCATCTGCCTCAGATCATCTTCCAGCTCTTTCTCCAAAGTTCTGCTTTGCTATGCTGCCTGCAAAACAGCAATATTCAGAGCACAGCGGTGCTGAGTTCGGTGCATACCATCCTGCTGAGACCTACTCCTTTATCACGCACTATGGACCATGGTGGTTTGTTTGTTTGCTATGTAATTGCAGAAGTGTAAACAAAGGTTGGGATTTCTGAGAGGCCCAGGAGATTCAGATCTCTGTTGGCTGGCCTAAAAGACAAATAATTTCTTTTTCCATAACTCTAAAGAAGGAATTGTTTCTTGCTAATTAGGTAAGAGGCAATGAAATGTGTGAGGTGCTAATCGGGCAGCCTGGAATGTATTGAGAAGGTGTGGAAGATGATGTGATGCAGATTATTTGGGTATGACATGATGAGATTAAAAGTTTGGATAAGATATTTTTAAGGTCATTGCGACACTGATTATATTCAAAATTCATAAGCAGGGTAAATGTAATAAAAGCAGGGTTTATGAAATAAAAATCAAATCCGATGGTTTGATTTATATGGTTTATAAAAGGTCATGTATGTTGAGCTTCCTCCAAAATGATGACTCTGTATCTCAACAGAACAAGATGAACAAAATAGAAGCATGAAAGTAATCTCAAAGCACTGGTGGAGTTATAAATTTTAAGACTACCTCTTTGATTTTAGTAACAAAGAACATTTCTGCTGACACAAGCTAATAACTTTCCCTTAAGTATGAAATGATTTAGTCTGTACTATGCAAAATGAAGATGACACTGCATTTGCATAACGATCCTTGGTTAGTCCCTAAGCCTATGAATAAAATGCATATAATAAAAATAACCTAAAACCACACCACTTAAAGCAATGTTTCAGTCAAAAAATAAATTTCACAACAAATACCAATTTCCCAACAATGTATTACTTCCTATCACCTTGAGCTCTACACAGAAGGATCAGAGCTGTTCCTGTGTTCTGAACACAAGTTCTTGGGAAATTTAATTGCCCGATTTCTGATATACTTTTTAAATGCTGTTTTTCATTTTAGGCCAGTTACTGGAATAAACAATTTTCCTCCTAGTTGGAGTTTCTATAGGCAGGTAATCTGCTTGGAAATTCACGCCTGGTATTTCTGGAGAAGAGCAGTGGATTTCGGTGGCAGCTGAACCCTGATGCCCTGACATGCTTTCAGAAGTCTCAGACTTGGTTTGCAGCAGTCTGTTATTTCTGATTCATGCGACTATGGACACAATTCAGCATGATAAACACTATCACTGCCACTGTGATTTCAGCAGGAGGTTCACAAGCAGTGACAGAACTATGACCTCGCTACAGGAGCCTCAGTGTATTTTCTGCTGTCATAGGAAGAGAATTTCACCAAATTATATGGGTTTCTTAATCGCTCCATACATTATTGATTCATAGTTGACTCATCTTCAAGGCCCTACGCATGCCCAGGATCACAAGAAAAAACCAACACGTTGTATTCATTGTACCTTCCATCCAAGGTTCAGAGAGCACCCTACAGCTATGCCTTTGTGAATTAGCCAAACGTTTTCTCCATTTTATAAATGGACATGTTGAGCTACAGCACTTCTGCTCCTTGCCCATCCTTGCCTTGCATCTGTTTTTCCAGAAAAGTCGGACTGACTTCACCAGAAGTTACCACGTTCACAGGATTCTTATCTTCTGTGTTTCCTTCCTAGGACTTAATTGCAGGACAATTTTCCTCCTAAGGGGAGTTACGGCATTCTCAGCTCCATCCCTGTATGGTTACACTATGCCAGTGCCGAGAACTTTCCTGGGGCAGTTGCTGTGAGTTCCTCTCAGATTTTCCAATCTTTCAATTTTGACCACAGGTAGATCACCTCATCTTTCTAAGTGATTGTATCCACGTCTGCCCCCTTCAACCTTTTCTGCATATCTAATCCCAAACTTCAAGCAGACATTTTGCAAGTGTGGCATGAGCTGAATTTGAGAGGCCACTGCTGGAGTGGTACAGCTAGGGTCCTGCATGCTCCTGACTGGCCTCAGTTGGAGAGACCTGGGGGCAGGTACCCCCACCAGCAGAAGGGTTTCTCAGGAGCAGACACAAAGTGGTCTACAGGCTGGAGAACTGCGTCAGCAGAAGTAGTTACTAGCCACAGTCTTCCCAGAGGAGTGCTACTTTTCACTCTGTCTCACGATGGATGAGTGCTACAGCAACAGCAAGTGGCAGGCTGGATGAGGGGCCACGTGTAATCTAGAGTTAGACGCTGAACCCTCCTGGTCTTTAACCTTTTGCATTATCACAAGCCATTTTATTCCAGATTGGTGCTCTTGCACTAGGTTCAACTGTGTTTGAACGCAGGACAAATTTATGTCTGGCTGCAGTGCATCTCACAGAAAATCTCTCACTCTTTAGTAAAGAGAAATATTTAATTTGCCAACCAGCAGTTTCCTCCAAAGGTTAGCCACCTCTCTTATCAAAAATATGAACCCTGCATCTAATTTGAAGTTTTCTAGCCTCAGCTTACAGCCACTGATTCCTGTTATGCCTTCTGCTCCTGCTAAAGTGACCTTTTAGTAAATCCCTATTTTAGCATCAAGTATTTTCTCGCCACGAAAGTACTTACATATTACAAATGACCCAACACTCTAGTTTCATTTTAACAAAAAAACTCAAATGCTTAACTCTCTCCTTATGTAATTGGACGCCATGTAAAAAACCAATTTTAAAAAAATCTTGTTTTCCTTCATTTTTTCATTCTCTTAATTAGAGATGAATGTTAGAAATATCCTCAGAAAGACAGAAATAGGCAAGACATCCCTGCCTGGCCTAGTTACACAGCATGACTCAACAGTGGCCACAGAGTTGCAACACATTAAAACTTTTAAAAAAGAAAAAGCACTACTTATGCAGGCAGTGAGCCAAAGTTACTCCCTGTAAATCTAGTATAGTATTGAACACTTAGAAATTATTAACTAGCACAGAACTTAGAAAGTTAAACTACAACAAGGAAAAAAAAAAAAAAGGTCCCCAACCGAAATAGCAAGACAGTACACAAAATCACAAACTCCCGATTTCACTCTGATTTAGCTTACATAATGAAAAAATCTAGTCACATTTGAAAAGCCATAATATTGCACTGTTATGTGGCCTTCTTCCCGCTAATGCCTAAAGAGCTCATAAATTACATCTAACCCTCCTGATCCAAAGGTCAAAAGTAATTTTTTGCACTGATTTTATGTCCTTTTTTTGCAAATACAATTAAGAAAAGCTTGAAAAGTTTTACTAATTATTTGTTAATTTAAAATACATTTTTCCATCTTAAAAGTAGGCAGCTTCCGGCTTAAAATTGCATCTGAGTTTCACAGTCTACTGAGATTTGAACAGCTAGCTAGCAAATTCACCAGCCAAGATAGAAAAGCAACAGTGCTTTCGCCCTCAGTGCTTTCATGACAACGTGGCAGCCCGCCCTGATAGCCTCCTATGATGAGATGACTGCTTGGCAACACGGGGAGAGCAGCGGATGTTGTTTATCTCAACTTCAGTAACGCCTTTGACACTATCTCCCATAACATCCTAGTAGACAGCGATGTGGTTTGGTCTAGCTAAGCAGACAGCGGAGTGGACAGAAAACAGAATGAGCTGCTGGGCTTCAAGGGCTGTGGTTAGCAGCACAGAGTCCAGCTAAAGGCAAGTCACTAGTGGGGCACCCCAGGGGCAGACACTGGGGCCAAGACTATTTAACCGCCTCATCAGTGATCTGAGTGATGGGACGGAGGGCAAGCTCAGCAGGTCTGCAGACAATACAAACCTGGGAGCAGTGTCTGATACACCAGAGGGTCATGCTGCCTTCCAGAGAGACCTGGACAGGCTGGAGAGCCCCAAGCACCAGCACAGGCTGGGAAGCAGCTCCCAGAGAAGGACGTTGGAGTCTTGATGAACAAGGTGACCACAAGCCGGCAACGTGCTCTTGCAGCAAGGCAGGCCAACAGCCTCCAGTCTTGATGAACAAGGTGACCACAAGCCGGCAACGTGCTCTTGCAGCAAGGCAGGCCAACAGCCTCCAGGGCTGCCTTAGGCAGAGCATCGTTGAAGGGGTGACCCTTCCCCTCCTCAGCCCTGGTGAGACGCAGCCAGAGGGCTGGGCCCAGTGCTGAGCTCCACAGAAAAAATGACACATAGACATGCTGGACTGAGTCCACCAAAGGGGCAGGAAGACGATGAAAGGGCATGGAGCATCTGACATACCAGGACAGGCTGAGAGAGATGGGAGGGTTCAACCTGAAGAGGAGCTCAGTGGGGGGTCCTATCCATGTGTGTAAATACCTGATAGGGGGAAGTAAAAAAGATGGACCCAGGCTCTTCTCAGCAGTGCCCAGCAACAGGATGACAGGCAATGGGTGCAAATTCAAACACAGGAAACTCAAACACAATAAAATTTTTTACTGAGAAAGTGATCAAACACTGGACCAGATTGCCCAGAGAGGTTGTGGAGTCTCCATCCTTGGAGATGCTCCAAATCTGACGGGTCACAGAGCAACCTGCCCTGGCTGATCCTACACTCAGCAAGCAGGTTGGACTAGATGATGTCCAAGGGTCCTTGACAACCTCAACCATTCCACGATGCTGTGCCTCTGCATGTGAAATCAGTAATTCTTTTCATTAGGAATCTCATTTTGACACTCTGAGAAGTCACTTGCCGCCCCTCACTGCAAACTAATGTGTTTTGAAACTTCCATGTTCTGCAGAATTTTGTTCTTTTGGTCTTTTTGATAAACATCCTTTTTTCTATGCCTCATCCACTCTGTTAAGAGGAATGAAATCCTTCCAGTCTGAAAGACACTAATATGTTTTGTGGGTGAAAAAGCAGGAAGAGGAAGATAATCCAGTATGAATGGTCAAATATCACTTCTTATGCTAGCAGAAAATACAACAGGCTATATTTAGAGAAGTCAGCAAATGGACTCTTTGAGATAGCTTTGTCAACACCCATGATAAGTGGGGCTATCCATATGCTTGAAGTTAGGCTTGTGATTAAGAACTCTATTGAATAAGGGCCAGAGTATCAAACAAGGAAGCCCCTTGAATTCTGCTCAGCATATGGACAAAGTTTAGAGCAATAAAATCAGCCAAACAAGCCAGAGTAACTCAAATGCAGCCGTATTCCTTGCTGGCTTTTCACTAATTATTCCTAGTAAAGAGGATATACTCATTAGCCCTTGAAGTTACATCCAATTTACTTATTCTGTTTCTATGCCACAGATACCGATTCACAATCAGTTTGGTCTACGTCCATAAAGCTGCTAAAAAAGTATTTCCATTTCAAGCTCCTAAACACAACTCATTAGAAAAAGACACTAAGGTTCCTGGACATGTCCACAGGACAGGGCAGTTCTATGAGTTTATCAGTTTATCTATCAGTTTCAGTACTGATCACTAACAAATCAGCTTGGCAACTTGTCCTCATTTTAATTTTGATATTCTGTAGGGAAAATAATATCATAATTTGGGGCTGGAAAGTTTCAGAATAGGTAGTTTTGTTGCTTGGGAGTCCCACTCTGGCTGCAGTTTGGTTTGGAGGATTGTTATTTTGGGCCTGTTGGGTTGTTTTGGGTGTGCATGTTGCTTTTGTTGTAACTTTGAGAGAAGTACCTAAGAGTGTGCATTTCCATGTCGCACAGAAAATACCACTTCCTATGGGGCTGGTGAACAAAGATGCTCTAACCACATTGAGAGAGCTCTTTTTTGTTATTATCTTGAACCATACTTGAAGAGCTCTTTTTTTATTGCCATCTTGAATAAAAGAAATACAGGAGGAATCTTTTCTCCTTTGCTTTTTTTCGCTCCTTCACGTAAAAAAAAATAAGACAGCCCCAAGATTAATTAACACTCAAATTCAAAAGCGTAGCGAGGTTCCTTATCAAATGCCAGTAAATTTTCTAAAGAAAGAGCTGATCAGCCGTTCTCACCTTCCACAGGTGCCAAAGGGCCCCAAGGCATCTCCACTCCCCCTTATACTCTGGGAAAAGCAAACCCCAGTTCAGAGAGGAAAAAGAGAGATATTCAGTATTTTGGCCTTGATGCACAGATTCTATTAAAACAAGCAAAAAAACCTCAGGGAGAAAAGAATAATGGGAAGGGGGGAATGCTCTGAACACTCAAGCCACCTGCTCCAGTCACTCTAACCTCAATGACTGCACCGAAGTTTCAAGGATTTCTTTACTAATGCTGGCTTTAGAAAGCTCTTATTTACCACAGTTGAAAAGTACTTCAAGTCACTTTAAACATCTAACAGTGTAATAAAAATAAAAAGCAAAGCAGCAACTAACTACGGCTGACAGTCCCTGGTTGCTGTGAGCCCCTCTGCTGTTTGCATCCCTCCACCCAGCAAAGCTCACCCCAAACAGATGCTCTGGAGTGGTCCCAGGCACACATGCCACCGAATCACAAGCGGCTCACCATCACGGTACTCTTGGTAATGAGAAGGAATGAGCTACAGCAGCAGTTCTTCAGCATCTTTTCCTCTCAGCTCTCCTGGGATACATTCCTTATACCCTCTCCTGCCTTCCCCAGCAACTTGGAGAACTGCTGATCCTGGGAGAAACGAGGGAGAGATGGGGAACTGCAGACTGTCTATGAGGAAGAGGCTGCTCTTCCAAGGAAAACTGCGGGGAGGGCAGTAGCAGTGACTGGGCAGGGGTGGCAGGAGGTAGGCACCCAGACCCGATCACAGGTAGGGAGGGTAGGCTGGCAGCCTCCACGGCCAAAGACTGATGATGCACTGGCCACTAGTTACCACGTGCTCCTGCTTCTCCTGCTTGCTGTGTTGTCTTCCCTCCTCCTTCATCTTCCCCGAACAATCGAAGACCCCTCCAGCCCTGTCCCAGCCAGTTCTTCCCAGGTACTCCCTTTGCCCTGCTCCCTGAAGCACACCACAGGACAACCCACCCCGCCCCCCCCCCCCCCCCCAGTATATTCCACATTCCTGGTCAGACAGAGGCGTGTCCCGCCTTGGCAAGTCACCATGCTGCATCGCTGGGAAAGGAGAACAGCAAAACATTATACGGTGTGAAAAGACGCTTGGATGGGAGGGTAGGCAGCTGGTATGCGAGAGGAGGAAGATTCCGAGGGAAAAGTCTCCGAACAAAGCCAAGCTGAGCTGAGACACTGAGTGGTAGGCACAGTAACAGCAGGAGAGAGAAAAAGTAAAGACAAAGATCTTCCTTCAAAAGAGCTGGAAAGGATTATGCAGGATTGTGACCACATCTTTCCTCAACCATCCAGGCCTGCCTTCCAGCTAAGCAGAAAAAAGGAGAGCTCATTTTTCATTATGCACAAGGAAGCTCTGGGAAGCTTCTTCTGAGAAGAGTGGCTATTCCTCATTCAGGGGACAAGAAACAGATTTTTCTTTTGCAGATTGCTTCAAGCACTGAGATAATCCACGAGCTGGTTTCTTCCTGAAGCCTGGGAAGAGCCCTAAGCATGTACAAAATATTCATGAGAAAAACAGTTAGCTCATTCCAGAAAGCAAAGGGAATGAAGAGCAAACAGATCCACTAGACCAGGATAGCATCTGTGCATGCTGGGAAGTGAAGTGGGTGCTTTTGGGAGCAGCCAGAAAGGGGAATGGGTAAGGACCGAGGCCTTTGCCATACTCAAGGCCCAGAGAAGATCTAATAGAAGGGACTGAGGGTTTGGAAACTAGGGAGTGGAAACATCAGCAGCTTAAGGTTTCTAAGAGGGAAAACACGCACAGAGTCATGACAAGGGAAAAACAGAGAGAGCTCTCTAAGGAAGACACTGAAACATCTCTCTACATATCCATTACATCACTGTCTTCCCCTCTAGGGAATTAGCATCTCTTCTCTATGCTCCATGCTGGGTGGTATGGGGGTACACCGTATCACCGAGAGCGGAGACCCTGCTGCTGCGTAAGCAGGATCCAGCACAGGTCTGTCTCACTGTCCAGGAGAATCCACCACAGCCCTGAAGCCAGACTTATTCTGCTAAATCAATGCAATTCACACTACGGACAAGGCAAAGACAATGGAGGAGGAAGGCGGTTTCTCAGTGCTGTTTTGAGGTATGACATGAGCCATACTATACAGCCTTGAATCAGCCACTCTCCTTCTGCAGGAAAGAGGTCCTTCTTCCCTACCAGCCCCACAGCGGAACTTGCTGGCACAGTCTTGGAGGGGGCAGTGGCCATTCAGAGGATACACAGCGTGAAAAACCACTGGGCAGCTCTGTGTTATGAGGTTTTGGATGGTTTATCTGATCCACCTCTGTGGTCAACAATGCTGAATGGGAGAAAAAGTTGCAGTGTGTTCCAAGAAAGCTCCGGTGGGAGAAGGGGATGACAAGCTAGAGACAGACCTAATAGGTGGGAGTAGAGGCACTGACGGCACAGGGACATCCTAAGGGTGGCGATTTGCTGCCTTCTCCTGACCCACATGCGAGCCCAGCAGGGCGAGCCAGCACCGAGATCTGAAAGGTACAGCCTGGAGGATCCAGCACGTCCCTCCCTTGGAAGGTGTTGTGCAGATGACATCACATTTAAAGCACGTTTCATCAGTGGGGCATACACTCTCCTTTCTTATTTTCAGTTATCTACCAATAAGGCATTCAAATGAAAAATACTCTTCAGGACAGCATGGGCATTTGTCACACCCAATCTGAACGCCTTCTCCCAGCTGCACAAGCAGACATTTAGGGAGGGATCTTATTTTTTCTTCTTATTTTTATGCATTTCAAGCTAGCCAGAGACTTCTGACCAACAGCATCATGATATGTGAAAAAACTCTTAAGGTTTAAATAATTAATCTTAAATATTAGAAATTTAGTATTCAAAGGGAACCCGATGGGAAAAGCAAGAAACGCAACTGATATCTGCACAAGTTAAGTCTGCACTGAAAGGCCAACTCTGCTGCTCCTCGGCAAGGAGAAAATTGCAGGTTAGGGAAAAGAAATGCTTTGCAAATATAGAGCTTCATTCAAGATACCTGTTACAATGAAGTGAGAAAATGGATGTTACTCCTGTCACCTATAACAGCTAAAGAGTGGACTCAAGCCAGTCTCTACACACAACTACCAGGGCCAACATGCCATGCATATCAACAGGGATGTAGTTTTCTCAGCATGGAGAAAACTGTACATTAATTTACTATGGTCAGCATAAAGCAAACACCAGCCATCAGAGAGGAGTTTGCCCGTACCTTTAGGATCTACTAAAGAAACTCAGCTGGAGAGAAGGAAAAGCTTTTACCCAGGAAAATGCAAGTGATGAAAAAGAAAAGCAAGACAATATTCAAGACAGCAGTAAGATCAATGATCCGGCCCATCAAACTAAAAGAGCAGCACTAAATCTTGATATGGGTAATCACGTATCTGGTTCTGAAGGTATGCTGCAGAACCCCACAGAAATGCAGGCATTCCACACTCCTTACCTGTGACTCCCTTGACTAACAGCACACAGCCAGCATACGCCGTAGTATTTGCTCTCAAATGGGAGAAGTGTGGAATGTGTCCAAGGATAAACGCCAGGACAAGGAGCATGAAGGTATTGCTCTGGGAGGTGGCAAGTCTTAGCTTCTTGGAGGCCATGATGAAGGGAGGTAAGACACAGGCTCAAATGAGTGGCCCATGCCTGCTGGAGGAGAAGCTGCCGAGACCCAGGTCTGTCAGGAAGGGAAACGATCAGCCCCCTCCAGAGCCCCGGAAGAGCCAATTTTGCTACCAGTTGTTGTCTGTTTCAGACCTGCTTTCCCTTCACAGACTGTCGGAAGACATCCTCTTTGCACGCAACAGTATTTCTTACTCATGGGCTGTGATAAATATTGCTGAGCACTGACGACTGGGAGAGCGCTTGTACTCTTGATTGACAACTCAGTTAAGCTGAGCTCAGGGTCTTTCAGCAAAGACATTATGCACTTCTCTTCGATGGCAGAAACTGTTGTAATCCCAAGTAGGATTAGCAGAGCAGTATCGTTTTACATCATGTGGGAACCAGCCTATTTACCTTAAACTGCATTTAACTTCATAGGCTACTTATTTAATCTTTTCCCAGGAGTGATTAGCGTGATCCTGAAAAGAGGAGGAGGAGAGCCACACTGGGTATTAAAACCAAGATAGGTCTGGCAGCTGAGAGACACTGCCTGAGATAACAGGGCAAGTGAATTTCAGTTCCTAAACCCAAGCTTGAATGCTGCTGATGGGATACGTGCTTGTGTTTTACATGTACCAGCCTAGTGCTTCATTCCCTCTCCTCTGTTTATTTTCATTGAAAATATTAAAAAAGAAAAAAAACAAACCAGTAGGCATTAATAATAGATTTCGGTTTGCAGATTCTGGTGCTGGTGACTGAGAGAGGGATGTCTTCTTCTCACTAAGAATAGGAGGGACCTGCTAGTCTAAGGAAAAAACTGTCCTGGTTTCCTCTGAGTATTGAGCATCATTGGACTTGGGCCCGGAGAAAAGAAGGATGGGAGTGGAGAAAACATAAAAAAGGCAGAAAAGGACTAAAGATAGAATCCGTCTCAGGAAACAGCTGGAAAAGGAAAAGAATAAAATGAGAGAAACGTCAAGTTTTGGCATGTTTAATGTGAAAAACAAATTAATAGGAAAATTATAGGAAAGAAGGAACTTCCGACTTTCACAGAAGCCAGTGAGAATATAAAGCAGATATGTTTAATTCAAGCACAGAGGAGAATGGCAACAAGCTATTACATAATTTCTGTACTTTAAAAAAATCGACTTTTATTATTTAGTTGCTTACCCCTTCCTTTTTTGTGCATTTTTGTTGTTTTGTTATTAAAATCACTTTCTTTCTGAGGGCAATGTTTGTTTGTTTAATGTAGCAAGAATGTATCTGCAATTGCTGTTTGTGGTTTTTTGCTCCATGAAGTGAAATTAAATTACATTAAACAAGTTTACAAGATAGCACACAGAGTAACAAATTAGAAACCTCTATTTCACTGCTTTCTGAACTTAAAAACAAACTCACTGAATTGAAGGCCTTATGTTTTCAAATTCTAAGTAGAACATTTCTTAGTTCCAGAATTCCTGGAAAACAGTAAGAGTAACTGAGAAAAAAACTAGGAACAGCAAAAGCTCAACAAATAGCAACTGTAACTTAATTAAAATTTACTTCACTTCATACTCTGCTACAGGAAACACCTGCAATTGTGACAGAAATGTTTGTCTCTTATACAACTATCAGGCTGAAATAACTCATCAATATTCTACACTTTAATATGTTTTTAACATAGGTTTTGCGGCAGAGGGAGGATCATCCACTAATTTTTCAAAAGCTTTAAACTGTGCTGTTCTAAAAAAAAAAAAAAAATCCTCAGTCTTGAGAAAGACTAAAAATGTAAACCCCTGACCGTGACTCCACCTACAAACAAACTTTAATAATTTCACAATTACTGCAAAAGAATTATGTGAATGATAGGAAATTATTCTCAACATTGCTTGGACTTTTTTTCAGGCTCAGATATACAATGAGAATTTATCTCACAAGAATCATACATATTAAAGAAATACGCTGCTTTCATCTATTAATTAGACTTTTCTACAGTTTCAACCAGAAAAAGTTAATTTAGAGAAGCATCTTAGTTTTTCAGGAACAGAAAACATCCTTTGAAACTGCAGCTTTAAAGTACCTCTGCTAATACATACAGTTAAATATTAAAACGCTTTCCTCCAATGCTGCTACGCTGGGGTTTTTGGTATGCACTGTAGTCAGATGTTGCTTTAAGACAATAACAAGCATTATTAAATTCATCGACTTTTACTACGCTGCGTGCAATTCCTCAGTGTAAGTCTTTCTATTAAGCAATTCACCAACTGATTACGGTACGTATTTTCTCGAGAAAGAAGTCAGTAACCATGGACCAGATCCAGCAGCCTTGGAGCCAGCAGCAGAGAGCAGGAAAGAGGGCAGGCTGCTCAGGAGCTTGGAAGGGTTTTCTCATTGGTTTTGTTGTTACAAGTTCAGGGCAAGGATGAGAAAACAATGACGGTGTCTACGGCAGCAGTGGGGCAGACCCAAATAACTACAAAGACAACGGAGATGACTGGATATGCAAAGTGAGGTCTCCTGCACCCTTGATGGGGTATTTGGCAGATGGTTTTTTACGCAGGGAGACAACCAGTACAGCTCAATACCACGGCAGGGACTTGGCACAGATTTGCCAAAATAAAACAAAACAAAAATTCTGTCGATAAGGGTGGTCACGTAAGCAGAGAATGAGACCTATGAGCAGTGGAGGGAAAAGGAACACGAGTAAAATAGCATTACAAGAAGAGAAACGTCGAGGGACTGGATCCTGACAGTGTACTGGAGACTGCAGCTAAGTCAGCAAGCAGGATGCTCCACCGACAGGAAAGAGGATGGAGGAGAAAGGGGTCGGATTTGTACCAGGCAGAGGAAGAAGATACACACAATGGGAGGCTGTGCGTAACAAGAGCTGAAAACCTGTCATTTTGCTGGATCTACAACTAAGAATGGCATATCGAACACATATAGGATGTGGAGTTAGGTTTAAAAATGATCCTGAAAAATCTTGCGCTTAAAAGATATGGCAATGGGCAAAGGAATGTCAGTGAGTGAAAAATGAGAAAGCAAACAGATTCAATACTGCAGAGTGCAGTAATTGAGAGGAAACACAGGATTATGCCTAATCCAGTAAGGGAAATGGATGTGGTTAGTGAGAAACAAGTAAAATGTTTGTGTACTAATACTTAGGCCACGGACCAGAAAAGAAAGAGTGGAATTTTAATTGCTAGTGCAAAATGTGAAGCAATGTGTTGCAGGAATAATAATAAATGTTGCAGAAAATGCAATCAGGACTAGAACATGACTGTGCTCAGGAAGGGCAAAAACAGAAGTAAAAATGATGGACAAGAACTGAACATGAATAATATCAATGGCAATGTGATAAGAAAGAATAGCATTGATAATATAAAATCCATTCAGGAGAGACACGCTGCAGTAGACTCTCAGTTTCTTTGCAGCAGATTTCTTCCATTTTTCCCCAAATAAATTTTTACCTGACACTTAAAAGACACAATTCCTAGTAGAAAACAAGATTTTAAATGATGAGATACAGGTAGCAGAACAAATGGATCTACTAACAGCAGGGGGCCAGTTATTTCTGGATGTGAGATCTTGTGTATTTCTTTACCAAACACTGCTTAAACAAGAGGATCTGTGGATATTCTTATGGCTGATTTTTGGAGTACCAAAGATGTCTGTAATACAACTGGACTAAGAAAATAATCGTGAGTTGTGAGACCATTATTTGCTTTTGTTTAAACTAAACCAAGAGATAAGCAAAATGCCTGCAATAAAAGTTCAGGACTTCAAAGGGGCAAGTTTAATAAACTAAAAGAAAGCAGTTTATTAAATAATCACCTGACCTCATGAGATATCAAATAGGAAGAACCATCTGAACTTGTGAAGCATTGCTATAGAAACGCTACTGCGAAAGCAGGATCATGAACAAAAGGATGGGAAGCAAAATTTTTGCTATAAACTGGGAACTCAGCAGCTGGAAATGTCAAAGCCAACAAACCCATAAAATCACAGAGTCACCATGATATAATCATAAAAGACAAAGTCACTGCTAAGGTGTATCAGATGTGCCTCTGCTAGATAAAGATCACCGCAGTGCTCTTGCTCTATGAAGCAAGACCTCACCTGGCACACTGGGCAAAGGTTTTCATGACCCATATTGAAGGAAACTGGTCTCGTATTGGTACAGAGCAGAGTTATTGGGGTGGTCAAGAGAACAGACAACCTTCTCCTAGACGGGAAGAGGACCTGAGGATATTGGCTTGGTTAGCCTCGGAAGATGTAGGCTGAGAGGGCTACAAGATTTGTTTCTATAAATATATTGCAGAGGAAGTAAAAGAGCTATTTAAGCAAAATGACAATGTTAACTCAAGAACAAGTGGATATAAACAGGCCACAAAGAAATTCAGGCTGAAGTTAGAAGAAGGCTTCTAGCCTGACCGCACTGAGGTTTTGGAACATATTTTTAATGACAGTAGTGAAGACAAAGAACTTAACGGGATTTTGATCACTTTGCAAATGGCATAGCAGGAGGAGGTTGCCTGGAACAGTAAGAGAGCGAATGCTAGGTTCAGGAAATCTTTTCCATTCCTAATTTAAATAAAAATTTGTTCACTGAAACTTGGCAGAAGTTATTCAACGCTGTCTTTTAATGGCTGCCTTTGTTACTTCATGAAATGTACTTAAAAGGATTGTTAAAAGCAAAACCTTTCTGTTGAAAGACAGCATGGTGTTTTTATGATGTACAAACAATAAGTATCCTGGAATCCTAGCCAGCACACTGAAAGCCATTAAAATAAGTCACAGCAAATTCATTAGGAACAGTGATAACTATAAAAATGAGGAATTATTGAACCAATTTCAAGTTCAGGCATTCTGGAGTTATGTATTTTGGTAAAATTCCCCAAATCCAACTCCAGATTCCAAGTGAAAATTCAGTGCAAATAATCTGATACCTACTCTTCATGCTCACTGGAATCTAATGTTCAGACATGCACAACTGTACTGCAAAAGATCTTCTCTTTTTTTAACACATTCATCTCTGTGCCACCTAATCTCCAAGGCAGAAGTAAACCCCTGGGTTTACAAGGAAGAGAGCGAGAATGTTAAGGGGAAAAAAAAAAAAAAGATATTTAGAGCTAACACAGGGTTGTAATCTTTCAGGAATTTAAAGAATTATTTTACCAGGTTTTCTAGAAAACATATACACCAATGGCTTTGACTATTACCTCAAGTAATTCTCTACAGGGGAAACAGCAATTTCTCTCTTCTTTTGGGACTATGGAAGAATTCAGAAGTGAGTTAGTAGGAGACTTTAATCTCAGAAGTTCAATTCCTGCAAATTTTTAAGTAAAATAGATACCAGACATTAAAACAGTCACAGGTTAAGATGGACCAGCACCGTCAGCTCTGAGGTATCCCGGACAAACAGCCTTGAAAGCTTTCAAATTATTTCATTTAATTGATTATAGGAAAAACCATCTGTGGTTAGGACAGTGGACTGGGACCTAATAGTTCAGTTCCTGAATCTGCCATAAACTTTAGGGAAACCATTCATTCTGCTGCTTAATTTGTTAGCTGCAAAAGTAAAATAATCTTTTTTTTTTTTTCCCTTGCCCTACATATTGAGGCCTCCACACCTGGAGACGGTGACTGCTGAGAACAACGGGGCTGGTTCTCATTTTACATTTCTCATGTTACTGCAACCAGCGAGACGATCATGCAGGATGACTTTGGCTCCAATGGCTTATTCCCACTGTCCCCCTTATTCTAGTGACTGACCAGGCTGCGCTTTTACAAGTAAAATCGTGCAACAACCTGGAACACAACCACAGCAGAAGTCAACATATCTAACATATCAGGTCTATATCAACTTGACAGATCAAAGCTCTGGCTTGTAAATGAATTATAGGTAAAGGAAAGGCAAAGTTCTTCACCGTTAAGCTAACTGCACCACACGGTCAGTCGCTAACTCTCATATTAATAATCCCTAGCCTTCAAGTTCAAGGGTCAAGCTCAGTCATACTGTTAATGTTTAAGTAAAAACACAATGTACATTTTAACTTCATCTTTAATATCTTTTCAGAGAATATACTCTACATTTTAAGGTGTTTCTGAAGTTTTATTCACTAGTTTATTCACCAGTTTTATTCAACTTCAGTACCTCTCAACAATGGAAATGGGATAAAACCCAAGGATCTCAGTGTGAGCAGAAAATCCTGCTGCATGTCTGAAGAAGTTTTTATGAAAGCAAGTATTACCACATTTGCATAAAAGTTGACTCGTTTTATCCATGTTTTGTTTGGGAAGCTCTTCATAATTTTCTTGCTGATTATTATTATTATTATTACAACCTATAGGGCAACACGGAAACCCATTCTACCTCCTGTGAATTAAACACCTACAAACTTTCATCCTCATTTTAAAAAACCCTAGCAGCTATGAATTAATAAGCACTACTTAATATGACGCAGGACAAATTCTATCTGTCTGGTATGCAGAGAGCAGAGTTCTATTATCTTCCTTCTGGCTGCCAAGAAATCCAGTGAAGAGATGAAGCGGTAGAGTCGATGGGGCGGCTCTTTCGATACATCTGGAAGGCCGCCCGAATTAAGCAACTTCCACATCACGGCACACATTATTTCGCATTGCTGCTGAACGACTACACAAACGGCACAGATTAATCCTACGCAGGAAAGAAATAATCAGTGCTGAAAGTGGCGCCAGCCAGAAGGCAGCCACTCACGGTGACACAGCTGGGGACCGGTTTATGGAGGGAGACAGACAGACATTGCCTTCACGCGTGCAAAGTGCATCGCACACCGACAAGAGGAAATGCTTCCAGTCTTTGTGCAAATAACACCAAACTGACACCCTCAGGCAGTTGGGTGCCATTATTCTTTATCAGAAGCATTTGCCAGCCTAAAACAGCCTCACTATGTGACTTTACAGAGCCAATCCTAAAAGCAAACAGGCTCATTCTGGTGTCCTCAGCCTAGAAGAGCCCTGGTGAATGAAGAGGAAAGGAAGGCCAGTGAGAAAGGGTCTTGCTGTGTCCATTTCTTTGTAGAACTGGAACTTGACTCTGTGTTTGAAGGCAGATGTTTTTATTACACCATCATCACAGGCTACATCTAAAGATGTAGAGAGAGCAGCATGCTCTCTCTCCTTCAAGCCAACCATGTTTGGGGAACAGAAATGCATCAAATGCAACCTAATGGGAGAGTAGGTCAAAAGTTGAACCTGTCACCATCTCCAGGCGCCAGATTTCAAGAAGCGCATTCCCAAATTAGGGAGAGAAAAATCCACGAAGGGCTATAGAACGCCAAGATAAAAGCTGTCGCTCATGAAGCTTCCAGTCTGCAGGAAGAGCACGGCAGGTACCTACTGCTGTGGGCCGGTCCTGTTCTTGCAGCTTTCCCTCAGCCACCGGGCTACTGACCTTAAATCAGAAACAGGCTGCTGGGACAGGTGGACCTTGGTCTGGCTTCATACGGCCATCCTTAGATCACTTTCACGCTCACGCTTTCTCAAAGTCTGTTCACAGAAATACACACACCATGTGCTGTTTCAGAGTTAATCCACGATTGGAAGAAATCAGTGATACTTTGTACAGCACTGCCAACCCTGAGAGGCTTACACACCAGGATGACAAAACAAAAGAAAAATCTGGAAATGGCAGGGACGGGAGAGGAAGTTTATTTTGCAAATTTTTGACAGAGTAGCCAATTTGTTTTTCAAAGTTTGTTTCCATAATTGGTAGGGCCAACATTCTGACATTGTCAAGAATTCTTTGCAGGATTCAAGTACCTTTGCAAAAGGAAAACTAAACAAGAAGCTCTAAAATTGCTACAAATCTGAGAAGCACAGTATTCAGTGTGTTAACACCCTTCAAAATCAGAACTTCCTTGTTCTTTTTTCTCTCTCGGCTCTTCTCAATAGTAGCTCATCTAACGCACATTGCAAGCATAAACGGAACCTGCCGATGGAATGAATGCAGAGCTCTCCCTCCTATATAAACCCCAGGAAAGAAGGTTTAGGAAGAAAAGTCAGGGCGGTGCTTTATCCGACACAACATGAGATTTGTCTCCCTCTGCTTATAAGGAGTAACAGCTGCCCCTGAAGAAGATTCCCAAGATTTCCTTGACATCCCACTCTGGCATTGATCCTATGAACTACCAACTACCACAGCCATAATCCTAAACCATGACTGTGACTGTAGGGGAGCTGCACCTGCCCTGGCTTGACAGCAGGATTCTCAAAGGCCTATCTACAACTGCCCGCTAAATTTTCTCTCCTAAGCTGTATGGCACCAGGGGTAGGGCTAGGACCAAGAACGTATAACATAGGGCAATGCTCTTCCCTTCTGCCAAATCTCTGCTCCCGCCATGTGAATCCGAGACACTTTTGGCCTGCCCAGGGTCTGGGAGAGGATATAGCTTAGCCTTTGATATTCTCCCTGCCTTTACATAGTAATGAAAAAATCAATGACCAGAGGGAAAGTATCAGGCTATCAGGATGTTCCGTATCACAAGAAGAGCAAAGGTCCTGAGCATCTCTTCCCATGCCAAGCAAACTACAGCCAAATACAGAAGAGGATGCCGGTTATAAAGCGTGCTCTTAATTTTTGCTTTTCTCTTCCTCTTGCGGGCAAAACAGTCTCAACTCCAGGAATTTTACTTAATTCACTTTACTGCCAATTAACACACAGTTTTCGTTACTGATTCAGATGTTGAGGGGAGGGAGAAGGGGGAACACATGTACTTCTTCCCCTTCGTAGCCTTAATTTCCCTTGTATTCCCCACGTGCCACGCTCGGTCTGCGGGGGGACAGGCAGCACAGGCAGCTGGGGTCAAGCAGCTGTTCCTCTCTAGTTCCTTCTCCTCCCCTGCTCACATCTTCTCCCCTGCCCCTCTGAGGACCAGAAGCGGGTCCCCAGCTGTGTCCCCAGTGGTGGTCCCCTTCCAGATACCTCCTCCCGCCCGCTCCCAGCAGCTGCTCTTCCCCCCAGTCCAAGTGGTGGGGGGTTGCTCAGGGACCAGCAGCAGGCACATCACTGACCGCCCTCCTGTGGGGCACCCCATGGCCCCCTCTGCCCAAACCCCGCATCTCACGCCCCGAAACCTCACTGCCAACAAAACCCCAGCAGCCAGGGATGTTGCAATTCCAGAAATCACGGTGGGAACCCTTTTTTTGAAGCAGGAAAATGAGGAAAAGCAGCAGGGAGAGGCCAAACCATGCATTGCCCAGGCATCTCTGAAAGCTGCAGCCGCGGGGCTGCTAACAAGCACACGGCTGACATCAGCCAGGCTGGCTCTCTGCAAGCAACTCCTTCTACTTTCTTCCAGACAAAATCCGATTTAGCCGCAAAATCCAGTTGTCCAGGTGGGTGTCTCTGGTTTGGGGGGCCGGAGGGGGTGTTTCAAGCACGGGGAAAACGCACTGGCAGGGTTTGGGAAGGGGCAGGCCTTGCATCTGCCGGGGCTGCAGCTGGCACGGCAGGAGTGTGAATTTTCTGCCAGTAAAACTTTCAGGGTAATGCTCCAAAAGTAATAGCTGTAAATATTTATCTTTTATGCTTAAAAACCCTGACTGCCCAGAACTGCTAGATGCTGGTGCATGCACTGGAGGGACAGGAGAAGGGGAGGAGAGTCAAGGCCCTGGAGGTTGCCCGCTAAGCTCCTTCTAAGGTAAATTTTCTGTAGCCTGTTAGCAAGGAATCGTCCGCTTTAGAGAGAAGCACGCATTGGCGTGTTTTGTTTTCCCAGAGAAGTGTGGAATTTGAAGCCAGGTCCTTTGGCTTATCTGTTGTAAACCATGACTGCTTCTCAGCGCCACACCACTCAGTATTTCCTAGAGAAGGGATTCTGAGAAAAAAGAAAGAGCCCCAGTTCCCTAGAAGCATTAAATTAACACAAGGGATCTGTAAACGAAACAGCAGAGGTTTGAAAGCCTTACCCTTTACTGTTTCCTGCTTTCTTGGAAAAATCTCAGTATTAAAACAGATTGGATTACATTACAGGACTAGTTGCTGCTGAAGAATTTTATTTTGGGTTATAAAACACAATGTTTGCTGTTTTTCTAATTCAATTTGCTTTTACCTTTGTTATGTCACACTGTTTCTAAGGTTCCTGTGAGAAAATGCAGGTTGTTACTGCCTGCAAACTACCCCAATTATCATCTGCTCTCACTCTGCAAAGTAATTGTGGGTAGAAGCTGTGTAGTAAGTATAATGCTGACCTAAAGAAGTATGTCATCATTTCAAATCTGTTTACAGCTTTTGCTTTGGGCATATAAAAAAAATTACATTAAGAACTTGTTTCCCCTCCTCAACAAAAACCCTTTAAAGGTTAACACATCTCTAAATTAAAACAAACACTGGCCATAACACTACCAGCCAGTTTACATCTCTGATTTATAAAATGTAAACAAGTGATCTTGCAAACTTTACTTTCAAGGGCTTGTGCCTTTTTGTAGTGAAGTTTTCAGCTAGAAAAACAACACCAACAGCCTCGCGTGGGCTCAGAATAATTTCACCACGAAGGGCTGACTGTAACTCCAGCCCTACTGCTGCAGTCCCGACACCAGGAAGCCTCGCATTTAAAACAGTGGGAATTTTTGCCAGGTGATAGCCACAGGATTAAGCTTCCCGGGTAGGATAAAAATCTAAACCAAATTTTTATATTCACGTTTAAATGTTTTAAGTAGGTGAAGTGAAAATTCTTGGCACTCCCAAATGACATCAAAGATTGAGGGAGGAAAAAACCAGAAGATTCTTGGTAGCAATATATTTAGCACCTTGGAATGTAATTGTTACTGGAAACTTTGGGGGTGTATCCGTATGCATTAACCACTCTTGTACAGTAAAGTCTGGTCTCTGAACTCATAAAAGTATTACACCATATTCTGACTACCTCAAGAGGCCTGATAATAATCACAAAATCATAGTGTTCCACAACAATCCTAAAGATAAAGGGAAAAATTAATTTGCAGCTGGAAAAAATATGCTACTGCATATGTTACTGCAATTACAATTTCTTTGCATTCTGCAGTGATGCTTCTCACACTGCAAGTAAGAACAGAGTTAAAAATATAAAAGTGGAAGGCCCGGGCAAGTAATTGACTCTGCCAAATTTATAGATGCGTGTAAAAATTTGATTTAACAATGTTTTTTTTCAAGTATTCATGGGCTGTGTGAAAAATAGGGGGTCAGGGGGAAGTTACAGTGAAAACAAGTGATGCAGGTCCGGATCAGATTGTTTTTCCTGTCATCTTTTAGTAATGTTCATCTGCTTGGTTTAATCTTCCTCCTGCCACCTGTATGCTAAACCAGTGAAGTTTTAACGCAGGACACGTATCGATACTATAATGCTTGTAATCAGCATTCCTTCTTGAAATGACACAGCACTATCAGATTTGAAGAAAGGGGGACTTGTGTGAGCGAAAATCTACAGCCACTGCCCAGTCTGTGTGCTTGTTCTTGAGTGTTTGTAAGCAGTTTTGTTTAAAGGTACCAGAACAACAGGGCAGCCCACCAAAATCCCCTATACATTCCTCTCGGCAAATATTTTACCACCATCACCTTCATATTTAGAGAAGACATACATCTATCCAAAACCAGACTGTAGAGTCATTTTTAAGCTAGACATGGAGAAAATATAAATGGCATGAACTAATGAGAATGACACGAGAGACCTACAGTTTTTTAAATTACTTATTCTTGTTCCCTTTTACATACTAATGTGGTTTCTAATACCACGAGCAGAAAATATAGACATCAAAACATGCAGTTATTACAATATTAAACAAATACCTAGACTGTAAAATATTCTGCATTTCCAACTGAAACACTGAGATTTTTTTCAAAAAGTTAAATAAAATAATTATTGCTCAGACCTGCCTACAATTTGCAGGTGACTTAAAATAACTTGAAAAATAAATTAAGATACTATTCACCCAAAGTAATTCATAGTTGAGTATTCAGATCAAATAGCAACAAGGACAGTAGCTCATATCAACCTTAAGATGTAATTTTTAAAACCCAGACACAGAATTATACCAATTTTGACAGTACAAGGAATATAATTATGGTTCATACAGAAGCCTTTCTGTCTACCAACTTCACATGTCTCTACTAAGTTATAATAAGTAAAAAGGGACTTGCTGAAGGAAAAAAATATTTTCATTCTTGTTGTTCCATACACAATATTCCTGTTCAGCTCTCAATACATTCAGAATTATTTTCTTTTACCTCATCTCCTTCGGAGTACATTTACCTCTGACCATCAGATTTTTCTAAGTGCTGCCACTGTCTGCCTCGGAAGATGAGGGGTGCTTCTTATTTTAACAATTAAGCCCCAACTCCATAAAAAAAGCATGTAAAATATTAGTGGACTAAAAAATATTCTAGGCTGTCACAACCAATAAATATCCATGTCTGAATGTTTTTAAAGGAAGTTAATGTTAAATCTAGGTACTCTATTCGAGCCACAAACATACCCAATATAGTGCAATTCAAGCAGAAAGGAAACAGTCCGAATTCTTCCTTCTCTTCTACAATGCAATCCCTACCAACTTCTGGGAAACTTTGGATTTCAGGAAAATCAGACCAATGTTACATGAGCACATTGAATTTTGTGGAAATAAAACATTTAAACTCCTTGTAAGGTTCTACACCCACTTTTTCTTTATATATATATATATATAAAGGTGAGTGGATGTGTATGCACATCTATTTTAGACATCTGCATACATCTGACGTCTTCAAAAATCTTAACTATTGATCACTTATTGTGTGATAACCATGAAGTGCTAAGCTATCCACAGCCAACAACAATAATAAAACTATTCTCAGAAAAGATTTTTCTTAGGTTCCTGTAATGTATACAGAAAGAGCTTTGTATTATTAATATTTATAACTAAAAATTATTCCACTAGCAGATTTGTGTGAAAAATACAGACATAGTTAAGATTTGGTACAGCTCTTCAGAACAGATATATTTCATGAGTATGGTATAGGATCAGTTATTTTATATAAACAGTCAAATTTTGAGACGATGATGCACATTTTTTTTAAAGAGGCTGTGCTAGTAAATAGGTTTTAAGAACCTACCAGATATACAAAATATATTTATCATTAAAATTATACACTTGGAGGAATATACTCCTGATTTAAATATGGATGATACGACGAAATATTTGCTCTGAGGAGAGGGAGGGACAGAATTAGAAAAGCAAACTCATTCTGCCTGAAATATTTAAACAATTTAGTGAACTTCCTACTCTAAATCCTACTCACAATATTCAATACGAAGACAGTCAATATAGCTTGATAACAAAACCAGAAGTAGTGCTGTAACTGGTAGCCTTGGGTGCAAAGGAGTAAGTTGCTGAAATGCAGAACGTGGGACAGGTTCTCAGTTGACAGTCCGCTGGTTTAGCTGCTTTCAGGAGGACTATGACAATTTAAACCAGCTGAAAGGCTACCCCACCATTTTGTTGTTCAAACAATTCAATATGATCCCTGCTTCAGGGAGGAAAGGAGGGCAAGATTTCTAATAAAATGAATACCACCACCTGATTTTGTGTTTTCTTTATTTTTAAAATAGGCAGAGCTCTAAAAGTCAATAATAATATCACATTGTAGATGTGGGACTGAAGTCAATAAGACACAGTAAATTCAGTTATGGGAAACAGCTTTGAATGGTTTTAATTATATTTTCCTAGAAAGGCTTATAGAATGTTATTGATATTTGACCTGGATAGTTCTGTTTTCTATTACAAAGTACATAATATCAATACAGCACCATATATGTCTGCATTCAGCAGTCCTTAACCCTTTGCAGGCCCCAAACGAAAGGAGAGGCAGGTGGATATGTTTAATTTTTTTTAACCTGAGAAAAGCAGATGCCATCAAACCTGTGACCTGTCATAAAGCATTACACCTCAGTTGAAGTAAAGAAGGAGTGAAGTCTGAAACACCGTCACATTCTAGCAGGATGAAGAACGCGAGCAGACCCTTCATTTTGTGTATGGTATTTGTATGTTAACTGCATTAGACATCTTGTATTTTACAGTTGCCTCATTCTTTCTCTCTCCTAAAGCTGGCTCACGCACCTGGCCTCTCCTGGAAGCCTCTGCTGTCTGTCACTTTCCAATGTGCACATTCCAGCTGATTGAATCCTTTATTAAATTAGATACCCCCATACTGAAGGGAAAAAAAAAAAAAGGCTGAAAAAAAGGGAAGAAAAAAAAAAAGCCATACAGTATGAACAAAGGAATCCAGTTTCTCAGAACTATAAATTTCAAATCCATCTGGCCTGGGAGGGGGACAATAAAAATATACAGAAAGTGATTAAGAAGTACTGCACGATACCCACTGCAGCTAGTTACCGCAGGTCCTGTGGGTCCATCCACCCTGTGCATTCATACCACAGCTGAGCAGCTCCAGGAGATGCATAAATGAATATCATTGCCTCCGGTGAACGTAAGGGAAAGCAGACCAGCAGTCACTTGCCCAAGGCCACGCTTTAAATCAGCACTAGAACTGGGAATAAAATTCCCAAATCGTTCTGCTTTCCTGGTTCAGGCGCCATTCAGTAGATTGCAGCACAAAAAAAAAAAACAAAAACCACAAACAAGCACACAGACGAAATTAACAGTTTGGCGTAAAGGGGAAATTCTTTCAAGACAGGAGCATTGTGACAGGGCTGACACGCACTCGGGCTCAATCAGAGCACCTACCTGAAATGGGAGCGCTGATAAGCCTCAAAGAAAAGTGGGATAATTTTAAGGGGCCTGGGCATTATCGGCACACTGGTTCAGGAAAAAAGCAGGATTTTTACATGCTGCAGCCAACAGTAACCACCCCACTACTTACAGTATCTATACTATACATATGCTCGTAGATCTGTATACATAGAGACCCATGTAGACACAGAAGAGAGCTCTCCGTGCTGATTCAGTAAGGTTAGAAGTGAAAAGGAGCTGCGCGGCACTTGACGCGACGACAGAAACGAGCAGAGACGGCGAGGTTCAGATGCATGCCCCCGTCAGACACCCGCAGGATACAGAAAATCAGAGTTACAAGTTTGACAGCAAATATAGGTTAGAAATACACGGGAGTGACTGGTGGAATAGGCCAGGGGAGTTGTTTCAACACCCTGGCACGCTGCTCAGAATGATCTTTAAAATCCATTAAAAAGAGAATATACGGTGCGAGTGAAAAGGCAGCAAATGTGAAAGATTAAAGCAAACAACCTCCTGCCCAGTTAACGCTCTGCTGGGCTGTGTCCCGCACCGACACAGCATCAAACTGAAACCAAGAGGGCACCAACACACACAGCAATTTTTCTTCCCGTTTTCTTTTTTGTTTTAAATACCAAAACAAGCTTCCTTGTGCTCCACAACTTAAATGCAACCGTTAACCCTAGGAAGGCAGGGAAGGAATTTTTCATGGGAGAGGTTTTGTTCGTCACTCAGTAATATGGGGATCCTTTCATGTTTCTCAAGAAGCTCTAAAACTAAGCAGCCCGATATTATTTGGATGGGTGGCACATCTGGGAGTGGTTTGAAGAAGCCATCTACTGAAAATACAAGCAGAAGGCTCTTAGGGTAGTTTTTTGATGCTCGAGGAGGAAGTCTTTGGAGAGACTATGTACAATTATAAGGGCAGGGAGCAAATTCAGCAGTCTTAAAGGGGGAAGGGAGATTACTGCCCTCCAACTACAACAGGATCAGTCGTGTAAGATGTACGGCATTCGGGTAACTGCACCGGATCAGGCCAAAACGTAAACCCAACACAGATGAGACCACCTGGGGGGTGCAGAGACAGCTTGACAACACACGTCAGGAGACAGTTTGCGACCTGCGAGACGGGCTGTAAAACAGGCACAGTTAAGCCGGGCTGAGCACGCCAGCAATTACGAATGCATGAGAGCTACCAAAGTGTCCTTTAAAGAATAAAAATCCTGCTCGCTGTCCCAAATAAACAGAGATCTGCATGTCAAGGAAGGCACGAACCGAACAGGCCATCTGAGCAGCGAGGCTGCAGTCTGCAGCGGGAGCCAAGAGGCTGGTCTCCAGGATGCAGTGTCCATCCCACACCCACCTGTGCCCCTGGCCCAGCACCCACAGTTCCTTCTCCGCAGGACCAACACACTCTGCCCAAATGCCCAGCCCCTGGCATCGTTTTGCCAAACCTGCCGTCCTTGGTTTTCGTGAAGAAAAAAACCCTATGTTCTTCATGATGAAGGATGGGGGAAGACTTGAATATGTTAACCCTCAAGAGTTAGAAGCGAAAGCCATGCGTTGGCCCCTTTGCCATGCCCAGGGCTGCGGGTGGCACGCTCCAGCCACCCCCCGAGACACCCCGTGCAGAGAGGCAAGTGGTCTCGTGCATGGTCTCAGGAGACAGCAGATTTCTGGGATCTCGGTTTGGCATCCAAAGTTTAGTCATGGTCTAGACTGAGACAGGAGTCCCCCGTTTAAATCCCTCTTCTGCAAGCTCAACTGTCATGCAAACAATCAACTAAACCCCATTTTCTTTGGTAACATTTTTTAGGAGGAGAACAGTAAGATGGCATGTGTGATTGCAGCCCATCTCAGCCACCCATGGGAGCGGAGCAGGCAGTTACATTAACTTTTTAACATCGTTTTTTGCTATTGAGTTAAAAGGGGAAATTCCTTTTCCAAACAATTTTTATGGGTAGTCTGTGTGTCCTGGACGAAGATTAAGATCCAGACAGAGTAAATTACAGAATAGTTTGGGATGTTCAAGTACTGTAAATCGCTCGGATTAGAAATTCTCAAATAACAGAATAAAGCAGCAATAATGCTTGCTAACAGAGCAAGCTGAACCCTTTAAAAGAGCAACTATTCCTGAAGTGTCAGTTATGCATTGCCATTTTTAAAAGTCGTCAAGTTGAGGCAGAACATGACAATTAACACACCAGACATTACCAGCAGCAAACGTTATCTCAGTCCCAGGGGAGCAGGGCCAGACAGAAACATCAGGTTACACGTAACATCATGCAGTCGAATCAAAGCACCTCGAGTAAAGGAAGATTGAGGTTCGTGCAGCTACTGAAAGCATGAGCTCAGTGGAATGACAACGAATACTTTAGATCAGTTTCCTCTTCTCTTCCAAATGCAATACGATGTGCTGATCACAACCTGCTGAAACCGAAGAAAAAGGAGCTGCAGTTAACAGAAATGTCTCCCATGGCAGGTTATGAATACCTGGCACTTCCAGGCTTCACCCCTGGTGTTAAACTTCCCTCCAGCAGCAAGAGGTGCCTTGCAAGAAAAGTTCAAATCTTTAGAAAGTGCATCCTCTGAAACATCATGTTATGGGGCCCCTGGGCCCTAAGGATCTTCAGTATTACACCAGTCAGCTGCGTCTTCTTCTATGAGTTTTAAACATGAACCACTGTAATAGCTTCAGGGCCTAAGAGTAAAGCACCTACACAAGACCAAGGCTTTCAAGTTTGGGTTTTTTTAATTTATTTATGTGCTTCTTAATTAAAAAAAATGTATCATTGCTAGCCTTTGAGAAGCCTGGGAGCTTTGTCTCTTTTAACAACAGCTTTCTTGCTAGTCCCAGTGCCTGGTGGGAATATGAGATGTTTCTACTCCAAGATGTTACCTAACACTAATTTGGTTTGAAGTTCAGATTTCCCCTGCATATTCCGTAGGGCAGGTCACCGAGCAGACCTGAAATCTAGCACCTTCACCTTGAGATGTGGATAGTAAAAATCAGCAGGTGATGCAATGACTTCTACTCCATATTTGAGATTCTTTACAACAATCTAAATAAATTATTAACAACTTAAATGATTTTTCATGTCACTGTCTAAAGATCCTACTACATATTTTTCTTGAAAGATTCCAGTCCAACTGTTCAACCACAGTAAGAACAAAAAACAAAAAAAGTATCATAAAAAGACAAAGAAGCAACAAAAAGGACAGCCTTCTCTAGGTGCCAGAAGTTCACTGGTTTACAAAAAACTTTCACAAAAATATATATTCTACCTGTTCATGTTTCTCATGGTCCGCAAGAAAACAAGAACTACTGAGAAATATGATAACAGAACGTACAGGACTCCATACATCAAGAGCACCTTTTCCTTAATCTTTCCTGATATAACAGGAGTTCATTTGTGCTCAGAACAAAAACTAAACAGCAAACTAAAACTTGAGTCTTCAACTTGTAGCAGAAAGAGTTATGACTGGCTTTATCTCCAAACAGGAATGATCCTTTAAAGTTCCATTTCCAGACTTCATAATGAAACTAGACCAATTACTACGCTTTGAAGATTAACTGAAACTCTACGAAACAGCTGTAGACAAAAGGCAAATTTCAGCTTTTCCTCTGGCTTTAGTCACGAAGAAAACTACCCTGAAATTAAATTCTGGTGTGTTTCACAGTACGAATGCAACACGCACACTTTCTGTACTGCAGCAAAGCTCCAGCTGCTATGCACTGCTTGTTCAAAGTGCAAGGCGCTTTGCTGAGAAGACCCAGCTCAGCTGGGTGCTGCCAAGAGCATAACCCTAGCTTGTACGGAGGGAAAAAAAGGGGTACAAAACAATTCCAAAGACAAACCATTTAGCTTTCTTCTGTACTAAATATAATTCAACTATGCCGATTTCCCCGTGAGAAAACACCAAGACCAGCAACAGATTCAGTGGGTTTTCCTCCCAAGGCCAAAAGTTCACCAGCAGCCTGGGTACACCACCAGGTAAGAGAATTGCGGTCTGCCAGAAGCACCAGTTCTCTCAAACAACCTCTTTTCAGCTACTTCAACGTATTCATTTCCCATAGGAAATTAACTACTTAGGTATGTATGTATATTCTGAATTCAAGCTACCAAAACAGGGCGACCCACTCGAAGCTGAGAACAGCTCTCAACACCTTCTCATAACCTGTAGGCAAAAACAAGCATAGAATTGGTTGTAGTTCTCTCAAACAGCTACATCCTCTTTGGCATTCCTAAAGCACCATCCGCCTTCGTGTCAGACGCCAATACTTATTTTATAAACCTGGAATGGTGGGGGAAGATTATCTAATAGTGCATTTCCCATATCTGAATGCTAAATCAAACCTTGTTTTGAGTGATTGTCTTCTGCCTCTACATCTGAGGTAATACATTTCGGTGTTCCAGACGTGGCGTATCTACTTTCTTCAGGTATGTGCTGCATTACCACTTTGCATGAAAATAACGATGACGGTGGTGTTAAAAGACAGAACTTTGATTAGCTTCCTCCAGTCAAATTCAAAGAATCAAACCGAGTACTAAAACCTATGCCTAAAAGGGCACTCACTGAAAACCCTGGGATTAAATGCCCCCTCTCAGCTTATCCTTTCCTAGACCACTGTCCTGACTGGCTTTCCTACCTCAGACAGGCATCAGAGGGCAAGATGTGGGGAAACCAAGAATATGACTGCATATGTTGATCAAGGAAAAAAGAGAGAGGCTTGAGGGTCAAGGGGTTCAAAAAACATAAGATCAGGGGGCCAAAGCGAAGCCTCAGACAAGGCATTCCTGACACCACTTCCTAAAAACACATAAGGAACCAGCAGGTGCCACCTGGCACCTCTCTGTCTGGAGACAGGACAGCGAAAGGGAGTGGAAAGAGGTCCCAGCCCACTGTTGAGATCCTCCCAGTCAAGCTTTCTTCTCATGGCGCTGTGGGTGTCCAGCTTGACAAGCCTGGCAAAGGTTAATGGTGAGCTCCTTAACGCAGCGGGTACATTGAGCAAGACAGACCCGGCATGGCTGTCCTTTCGCCATCTCTCATCCTCGTGGCTGTATCAGGGAAATGCTCAGCAAAACCTCAGCCATCTCTCCTTTTACAGCTAAGAATTCATGGGTAAGGAAGTTTACTGAGCAACTGCGAGACTACTATAGGAGAAGGAGTATTACTAATAGCATAATGGCTCCCACAGGTGGAAAAAACAATGTGAAGGCCTATATGCCCTTACAGCTCAAGGGCAAGGCACTGGTAGATTTGTAAGGTAGGCTATGCAAGGATATAGGACGGGATTAGGGTTATGCCTTGAGAAAGCCCCTTCTTCAAAACCAAGGTGAGGAAATCCATAAAACATAGTATGAGGAGTAAACCCATCAGCTGTGGTCAGGAATCAGTGGGTGTCTGTTACACAGCTGCAATGATTTAGAGACAAAGGAGTAATCACAACTACACATTAGAATTTATATCGTATATAATACATCCTGGAAAAGATAAAAGACCATAATGGCAAGCATGAATGTTACCACTGCAAAAGAAAGACAAACAGCTTTTGTAGAAGGAGGATATTTCGAGGTTATTTTGGTGTTGACAATTTTGAACACAAGGAAGAAATTATATCCAAAAACCCAAACGTGATATCCAATTTCAGTGTCATGCAGAAAATAAGCATGTGGCTAACTCACAGCAGTTCCCTATGGTGAGGCAAAGCAGTCAATTCTTCATACTTTATATATTTTATGTGCCAACAAGATTTTTTTAACCTTGTGATACCACTGGACTCCGAAGCTGATAAGAAAGGACGTGAAATAATGTACCCACTCCAAAGGCAGAACATGCACTCCTATAGAAAGGTCTGAATAATAACTTTCCTTTTAGATCTTCAAAGAAGATGCAATACAACGATGTTCACTTTGTCCGCAGAAATGCTATTAAACTCTTCTCTGGTGTGTATGACCAACGAGCTTTGTGTCTCAGAATTAAATCAACTCTATGTTATAATGTTAATGGATCTGTGAAAGGGTGATGCATATGGAAACTGCAAACTTAGAAGGAAATAGCTATCCAGAACGGGGAAAAGGCTCAAAAGTTGTGGCTCAGACATGACTGGAGCCAGATAAGGAGAAAGGGACCCATTTAGAATTGAGTATGCATGGAAAGGGTGCAGGATCACAAGTGGCTTTCCAGGGGATTTTATACCTTGCTCCTGTACTAGCTTGCTCAATAAATTAAAAGACTTAACCTATTCAGAGAGCAGTAGCCTTTCATTAACAGTACGACAAAATAAATGCTTTTCTTTATGCACAAGATTAAATTAGCGGTCTCACTAAGTAAATGGTGGTAGCTCTATGGGAGGAAAAAGGGCTACAGCAACGACTTGTACAGTCCTAAGAACTGAGCAATAAAAAAGCAAAAAGACACACTTGTTGCTTAGAATAGAAGAAAAGGACTTTGTTTATCAGGCAAACCCTAGAGGTGTACAAATGTTAGCTGGTGCCAAATCCAGAAGGCTAATTAATGTCTGGCAGTACAAAACCTCGTACCAACTCCCTCTCCCTACCAGGAATAGGCATGCTTTGGGACTGTATGCCCGCTCTGATTCTCCAGGATTAACAGCTATTAGATCTCCACTTCCAGGACTTCTGGTACTCTCCAGTCTTGTGTGGAAAGAGTTCATAATTGCCCCACAGGCAGTAATGCAAGAGAGTGATGAAGTCTGAAGAGCTCCAGACAGGTTTTGTTATGTGTATCCCAGACAATGTTGCTGTCCTGACGACAGTTTCCCACAATGAACCTACAAGGTAAGGACAGCACATGCATACAAAAAAATAGTGTCTGTCTGTACAGTAACTGGAGGGTTTGCAATTTTAACTGGGCAGCATATTTAGTACAAGAAGCACTATTAACGCAGTATCCTGCACAAGTAATTCATAACCCTTTCTTGATCCCCAGCAGGAGGAATCAGTTGGCATGAAAGCAGTATCAAGACACAATCTATTCCCTTAACTTAGACCTCTGAAGCCTTATGGACAAAAGTTGCTCGGTATTTGATAGGATTCAACAAAAGAATGTTGAAGTTGTAAAACCAAGCCAAAGAAGTGTACAACGGTGAACTTCATCTTTGGGGGCACTATCAGTTTAGCTAGACACTAACAAGTACACAGAACTTAATGTTTAAGACCAAAGAGAAGAGTTTACGCACGAGAGCAAAAGGCTAGTTTTGCCTTTCCTAGCATTTACAGATGACTACAGAAGACTTGAGGAGAATCTCATGGGATTACAGTTGCTATCATTATCAAGACTGATTTTCTTAAAAAAAAGTCCCAAAGTGATTTCAGCACTTAGCGAAGAGGTTGTGAATGGGAAGAAGCAGTACATTTGTGCAAGCAGCACAAGAGGAAGGAAACCCAGCACACCGCTTCCTTAATCAGAATATAATCCCTGTCAACAAAAACACTCAGTGATACAGGAGGAACCTTACCAACTGCATGGGCTACTGAGCAATGGAAGTGAAAGCTGTTAAATTTAAGAAATTTTGGACTCAGTGATCTTAAAGGTCTTTTCCATTCTAAATGATTCTGTGATTCTAAATCATAAATTCATGGCTGCAAATCACAGCTCCCTTCTTATCTGGCTTCATAAAACAAATGGGGAGAAATCTTCTAGACCAGAGGCTGGCATGCCAAGAATTTTGTAAGAGGGTGCACATACCAAAGGCAAAACGAACACTGCAGTGGACATACAATCACACTGGGAATGCTCTGAGTCGTATTAGTCAGGAAAACACCTCATGCAGCAGGAGAGAGCAAGGAAGTCAACTGAACAGCACGGTTTACACTCTATTTCTTCCTGGTACTTGTCTGAACGGAAAGGCACTACGCTACTGAGATTCACTTTTTTTTTTTTAAGTGACTTGATGTTTATTCTCTACACTGCTGTGGGTGGCAAACTGAAAAACAAAAGAAAAATGCTAACAGAACCCAAACAAGACACATACAACCCTGTAACTTCCCCCTGGACCCCCTATGCATCCTTCAGTAAAAACACAACTGTCTTCACTCCTACAAATTCTGTTTGCACATTATGGCCCAAGCCCGGGGATAATTAAAGTTAATTTAGATGAAAGCAATCCGACTGAAGATGAGCATGCTAACAAGCATACAGTCACAGAAACAAATATTTGCAGGTCGAGTTTGGCAATATTAGCTCAAGGCTCTTAATTTGCTATTGCAATTAAACAAACTTAAGCAATGCACATGTTTCCACTCCCTGGGATATGGACGCCACGTAAGATGACCATTGCCTTCTGAAGACTGAGGAGCTCCTTTCAGGCCTCTGTCTTGTGCAAGGTACGAGATCAACGTAATGCCACGCTAGTAGCTGGCCAGCTTAATTTTACGTAAACAGAAGTATGGTAACAGCCTTCTAATGAAAGGGTAGACATTTGGGCTAAGCATGGATTACACATTCCTTTCTTACCTATATTCTATCCACTGATCATACTGAGGCTGTAACATCCCCATCGTAGGTAACCACTTCAAATACACAAGTGAAGTGCAAGTATTTGTAGTTTGCATAGGAGAAGGAAGATCATGCACTTAGTTGAACAATTTAAATATACAATAACATTGCTATACATGAGAACTAGGATAAACAAATAAACAAATACAGTGATGAATGAAAACGAGACTCTCAGTAACAGGGTCAATTCTCCTGGTTTTAGATGCAAGGAAAAGACTCAGGTTTATCATCAATCCCCTTCCCCCTGGACAGGTCTGAATTATTTTGCTGAAATCCATGCACAAGTTCTGGGGAAAGTTAGGGGCATTAAGAAGGGGATTCACAAAGGCCAGGGTGCCAATTGAGACGATGCCTCAATTAGCCCCGGTGAAACGAGGAGGAGAGGAACTCAAGCCCTATATCATCTCTTCCTGGGACTTAGGTAGGCTTCTTTCAACCGCTGGGAAGGACTTTATTCTACTCAAAACTCATGATTTGAGCTTTCCCTTGGAGTGATGCCTCCACCAAAGATTTACACAACACAGCTGGGCAGGCACGGCTTGTATAAACCAGAGATGCACTAACTTGGGTAGTGTCGAAGCCATCAAGTCACAAGGTGGTACCCTACCAGTCACTCTGCGGGGTCCTATCCACATGAAACTATTCCATGAGAAGAGCTGCACCCCGCTGCCAGCTCCTGGCAGGGACACGGCCCGTCTGACAGGTGTGCCCGCCAACACCCACAGGATTCGACCCGCGGGCGAGAGCGCTGGAGGAAGGCCTGGCTGCGTGTCGGGACGCCGGCTGCGAGCGAGGCGCCGTGCTGCGAGGCGCGGTCGAGAGGCGGGCAGCCCACGACCTGCCCCGGGCAGGCTTTCAAGTGCCCGGGGAGCTCCAACAGCAAAAACTGCTGTGCCCGGGGAGCTGGCTGCGGGCACCGCCAGCAGCTCGGCGGGGAGAGATTTAAGGCTTCCCATTCTGGATCTGGGAGTCTGCGAGCGGAGTGGCCCCAGAATCCCGAGTTAATTTCTACTGCAAAGAGCCAGGTAGCCTTTCTAGGTATAACCTGGCATTGCTTTTAAAACGAGCATTTTGCAGGTGAACTCATCAGATCCACCGTGAGCACGTGAACCGAGGAGATGATGAGAGCGTTTTGCAACACGAACTACAGGAATTGCCGTTCAAGGCTATAAAGATGAAACGAATCTCATGGATGTGGCAGAACTGGGTGACAGACAAATACATGACTTTCTAATTAACCAGAAGAGTAAGAATAAAGAACACGTCCCTTTGAAAAGCTGAACAAACACAGCCATAGCCTACAGTAAATAAAAACATATTTAAAAAAATACTTTCTTCACACAGAAATACTAGATAGTACTGATTTTCCTTTTTAATTCCAGCTCTCCTTTCTCAACAGTTCTTTTGCTGCGGACTCATATGCCCCTGCTTAAAGGCAGCAGCAACTTCCCATGGAGGATGCCTACGACCTCCCACCAGAGCCACTCAGAGACCCCAGGGCTGGCGAGGGGCTTAGTCAACCCGGTACCTGTGTAAAGTCCTTTCCCTCAACCACAGCACATGTTCTATTAGAAAGATCCAAAGACTGAAACAGGCTGTTTGTTAAAGAGCTCAACGTATTATTAACTACAAATGAAAGGTAAGACTTTCAAAAGCATCAGCACAGGACTGAAATTGCCTTCTTCAGAACCAAGGGGAGCTTACCCTTGACCTTGACAAGAGGAGGGTTGGGTGAGCTTGGGTTAACTGCGAGTCCTTTTGAAAATCCCAGGCAAGGTGGTGAAACACTAAGATTAAGAAGGCTGCCAGAAGAAGTGGTGCGCTAATGGCAATTTATTCCCCTTGACCCAATGCATTAATGCTTATTTCCTGCACACACAAACTGTATAGTATAAATCAAATTGGCTACTTCTCTAAATGTGGATTGGAAGAAACACCGAAGCTTCACTTCAGTTTGCAGTAGACGTGTGTGTCAAAACATGCTTACAAGTCCTTGCCTATACATCAGTATACATGGGAACGCAAATCTATTCTCACACAAAGCAAGAGCAGGAAGAAAACTTAAAAAGCAAATCTGAGAGTATACTGCAACAATGGCCCAACAGCTGAAAGAAGCAACAAGAGTGGTTTTCTATTCACACAGACCATTGTCAAATAGATAACAATTGGCTTTAAAATACAAAACCATAAATCAAGACAAACTGCAGCTGCATCACTCTGAGATAACAACAAGTGATGCTTGTTCTAGTTCTCATTCATATAAACATATATATGACCATAAACAAATCTGGAAGGAAAGTTTAGTGGCATATGGCAATGCAGGGAGGGCTTCAAGATAAAATAACCAAGCATAATTAACTCTATCCTAGGGGATCTTCCTGACCTTTGCCATACAAGTGACATTTCCCAATGAGAAGTGAGTCACATAACTGCTGATATTCTCAGCTGGTAGGCAAAAGGAGTGCAGAGCCTGAACTAGTAATAGCTTTTCAGCCACAGAAATGACTCTTCCTTGAAGGCTAAGACACGCTGCCTTGTCAGCGCAGGGGACAGCCTAGCACCCATTCCTTCACCAGAGAGAACATTTCAGTCATCGGTGGCAATGCCTTTGCCCTGCTCTGGCCAACAGGAGTCTGGCCTCTGACTTCCCTGGAGTTTCACTGTGAGACAGTAGTTAACATCCTTACTGACGCTGGACAGCTATGCAGCCTCCACAGCACATGAAGCCTAAGGTGGGTGTGTTTGCTGCTTGGTTGTTTTGGATTTTGTCAAAAACCGCATTCATAAACTTAATTTATGAAAGACAATAGATTTTCCCCATGCAATGGGAATACAAAAATTAAACATTTTCAGATGGAGCTCCAAGGCAGTTCTGGAGGTGTTAAAAGAAGAGCTGGACAGCTCTGAAGGAAAATATTAATGAAGAAAAATTTCATTAAAAGAAGTCTGCAAAGTCTTAAGCAGGAAGCTCTCAGTTACTCTGGAGCACATATTAATTAGAGTATATCTATAGGCCATAACAGCCGTTAATTAATATCAACAGGATGCCTATACTGATGACATAATGCAAAAGTAACTGTTGCATCTTGCTTTTTCGTGTTTACAAGTGGATTTATCAAGCTGCAGGATCGGATCCTTATAAGCATGTTTCCAGTCTGCTCTAGAAAACAATTATTATTGTCTGTACAAAGCTTTTTTAATGGTTCCCTCACCACATCCTGAGACAAGACCAACAGTTGGAACTGGCAACAAATAATAAAAGATCTCAAGGATCATAGAGGACTGTAACTCTGCATGTTTTTGGAAATGTAAGACACAAGCATCAACTGTGATGCAAGTTGAGAAGGAAAATGGAGAGAGAATTAAAATATTTTGTCCAGTGGAAAACGACAGGTAATGAACTCTGTAAGACATTTAGAATGGACATACCCCAAGATGAGAAACAGTACTATAAGCTGTGGGAAATAGAGATACTTAAATAATCAAAGCAAAAAATGCATTTATTTGCATGCAGCAACATCCATGATATGATGCACATCTACATCTATGTGTGTGCATGAACACAGAATTTTGGGAAGAAAGAATTCCAAGACTGCAGGTGTTTATGGACAAGACCACTTTACCCAGAACTTTATCCAAAACCACTGGCCAGAAAAGGCTGTGTCTATATCAGCATGAGGTACAGAGCAATAGGAGAGGACCTATAGACCGATACAGATCATGCTAAGGACGTGGTGGTCAGACTATACATAGCTGAGAGGTTTCTAACTGGCTCTACTCTGGTCCTATGGCCTCTTGAACACCTGGAGCACGTTTTCCTGTTTACATTCACCTGAAAGAAATCTAATTCAAACAATCCAATTCACTTAAAAACCCCACATTCCTAATCTGAACTAGAAATCATGCATACACATCCGAAGTGTCCTATGTCAGCACCAGTTGTATTTGGATTAAAATCCCACATACTGAGTGCACAGAGCACGATGCCAAGCTTACAGAATCACAGAAAAATTCAGGTTGGGAGAGATCTTTGGAGGTCATCTAGTTCAACCTCCAGCTCAAAGCAAGGCCAGTTTCAAAGTCTCATCAGGTTGCTCAGGGTCTTCTACTGCTGAGTGTTGACTGTCTCCAAAGTTGGAAATTCCACAGCCTCTTTGGGCAACCCTACTTGGGCCGCAATTTCTGGTGGCCAGTGTTTAACCTGTCTAGTGATATTTTTTCCTTATATCCAAACAGAATTTCTCTTGCTACAACTTGTGGCTGCCATTTCTTTTCCTTTGGCTGCACTCCACCATTTCTGAGTCTACTTTGCCTTCTCTTCTCCGAGAACAAACTCGGTTGTCTCAGCCTTTCCCTGTTTCTTGTCTTTAACCACTTCAGTGGTACTCCACAGGACTCGCTAGTTTGTCAACCTCTCCCTTGTACTGGTGGCATAAAGCTACGCACATTAGTTTAAATACCGTCTCCTAGTACCAAGTACAGGGGAATAATACCTCAGCCTGCTGGCTTTGCTCTTGCTGATGCAGCCCTGTGTGTGGTTAGTCTTCATCATCATGCTACCTGCCTATCAAGACATCTGGATTCTTTTCTGCAGAGTTGCAACTGGCCAGTCAGTGCCCGTCGTGTGTTATTTTGCGGGAATTTTGTATCCCAGGTGCAGGACTTTACACTTTCTTCTGCTAAACATCATGAGGTCCTTGCTAGCCCACTCCTCCAGCTGGCTGGAATGCCTCTGAGGGGCAGTCCTGCTCTCCTCTGTCAAATGACCCCCCAGGCCTGGAGTCATCCTGCCTTCCTGCTTCAGGCACAGTTCAGAGGATCCCAGAAAACAAACTGACAAGTGTGCAAACAAAGTTAATTCACCTACAAACTTCCAGAAGGTACAGTCTCTCCCATCACGCAGGTCACTGACAAAGAGGTTAAACAGAACTGGTCCCACCGTCAGGTCTGAGGAACACGACATGTAGTTAGTCTCCAGTTAGATGGGTGTTCAATCACCGATCACCATCCTTGGAGCCAGGCGGTTCAGTCTTTTATTCGCCCACTGTGCAGTCCACCCAGTCAGTCCATACCTCCACAGCTAGCCACGAGAATGCTATGAGGCTGTGCTGAAAGCCTTGCTGAAGTCAGTGAAACAAAATCTACTGCTGTCATCCACAGAGGCAGTCATTCTACTACAGAAAGCAGGAATCAAGTTGGTCAAGCTTGATTTACCTGTGGTAAAGCCAAGCTGGTTGTTCCCAGTCATGTTATTGTGCATTTGGCTTACCACAGCCCACCAAACATGACAGAAAAGAGCCTCTCAGAGACACAGGCTGGCTCCCTCAACACTCTCAGATGCATCCCATCCAGCTCTACGGATCTGTGTATATCCACTCTACTCTGGTAGCTCCTAATTTAATTCTCTACTACTATAAACAGCAGCACCCTCATCCAAATTCCACTACTAGGCACAGAGAGCAGGGCCAACTGACAGCAGACTTTGCACATGAAGACCCAGCCTTTTCCTTGCCCTTCATCCGTGGTTGGCTTAGTCTTCCTTCCGCTGCCAGTGTACCTGTAGAAGCCCATCTTGTTGGCCTTCACATCCTTGAGCCGTTTCAAATTCAGATGAGCTTTTCCCTTCATAACTCTATCCCGAAAAGACCACAGAATGCTTTCATGTTGCTCCTGGGAAGCCTGTCCTCACTTGCACCTCCTAGACAATTAGTTTTTGAATTTGAGCTCAGCTGGGAGTTCCCCCTTCAGCTCAGCTGGCCTCATGCCATGCCTGCTGCTTTTCCTGTACACAGGAATGGACCATTTTTGTGCTCTGAAGGGGTTTTCCTTGATGATCAGTCAGATCTCCTGGTGCTTTTGTCCTCCTACAGTGTCTCATCAAGCGGTTTCATGAACAGGCTAAAGTCTAGGACCTTTACTCTTCTACTTGCTTTCCTCTCTTCTCTCAGTATCTTAAAGTTGAGCACTGCACGGTATCTGCAGCCAAGACTGACATTAAGAACACATCCCTAAACAGTTAGTCCTTGCTTGTGAGTAGAAAGGACAGTAGAACACCTCCCTTAGTCTACTAATCTAGGACATTCGTCAAGATATTGTCCCTCCTGCATTCTGTAAGTCTCCTGGATTGTCATACTGTGTTACATTCCCAGTAAACACCAGGGTTGTTGAAGTTTACCTGAGAATCAGAGTCTGCAATAAAAGCACTCTTTTAAGAAGGCTTCATAGGATCACAGGGAAATTCGGGATGGAAAAGACCGCAGGAGGTAGTCTGTCCAACCTCCTGCTCAAAGCAGGGTCAGCTCTGAGACCAGACCATGTTGCTCAGTATTCTATCCTGGCGGGTCTTGAAAACCTCCAAGGATGAAGACTACTTAACCTCTCTGGGTCCCTGTTCCACTTCTCGACTCCTCTTATGATGAAAAACTCTCCCTACAGCCTGTCAGACCCTCCCATTTCAACTAACATCTCTCATCTTTCCAACATGCACTGCTGTGTAGAGCCTATCCCTGTCTTCTCTTGATATCCTCTTTGCAGGTATCGGAAAGCTGCTATCTTCCCTTCTCCAGGATCTACCTCCTTTTGATCAGGAAGCCTCCGATGCCACCAGAATGCCTGAGCTCCCTTCTGATCCTAACCCATAAGCTCTTGGCCAGCCTGCTGCCCAGGCAACAGCAAAGCTCTGTGCATTCAAGACACTGCAATGGCATCCTTGTCTAAGAGCCCGAGGCCGTGCGCAACGCACTGCAGTTGTGTGAGCTATCCCACCGTGCCTCTGCAAATCCAGTAACACCACAGTGCCGCCACTGTTCAGACTCCCACTTGCTCCCAGCCTGCCCGCTGGTGAAGATGCTTTTGCCCCACACCACCGAGTTGAGCCCATCCGTTCCCAGCAGTCCCCATTCCTTGAAAAGGGTCTTGTGGTCACAGAGTCCAAAGTGCTGCCCTGATAGCAGGTGCACAGACAGGTGTGGATATGCAGGATGCATCCAGCCCTGCCTAGGTTTTTCCCCTTGAGTGGCAGGATAGAGAACATTGCCGGGGCTCCATCCCTTCACGTGGGACCACAGAGCCCCGTAGTCATCGCTAATCTGCTGAGGTATTGCTAGTGCCCACATGAGACAGTAGCAAAGACTGATGATTGTCCAGGCCTTGGCAACCTCTGTGATGTCCTGGGTCCAGTCCCCAGGGAAGCAGCAAACTTTGGAAGTCATCAGGTCTGGTCAGCAGATGGATGTCTCCATTCCCAACACCAGAGAGTCTTCAATCCCAATTGCCCATCACTTCCTCTGAGTGGCAGAGATTATGAGTATTTTATCAGGCACAGCTGGCCCAAACACCTCTCTTGCCAGAACTCACTCCTCCTTTCCTGTTTCCAGGGATTATATGTTTTTATTAAATCTGTATCACTATTAGCCTCACATATTTGTGTTCCCGAGGATGACACCAAGTATGGTTGTATCTTTCCATTAATTTACCTGAAAGAAACTGAGACTGGACAGGAAACACTATAGTTCTTGACAGTGTCGCCTAAGACTTAGGCTTCTCAAAGTGAAAAACATAGATGTAAGCAGCATAAACACAGCTGCGTATTAACACAGCAAAAAAGCAACAAAGCAAATACTACTTAGACTGTAAAAAAAAAAAAATCTTTGAAAAATCTTACATTCATACACACCTTAAAACCAAAATACACACAGAACGCTCTGTAGAACCAGGGAAGTTGATTACTTGTCCATGTCATGATGCATGCTGTTAACATTGAGTGTGTGCACAAACCTTTAATGCCAGACTTCACAGATCTCGCTGCGGTCAGGAACAAAGCCAAAGCCGTAAATGTAACACCCGATTTTCAGGGGAGATGGGAATGTGGAAAAGAGTTTGGGAAATTCTCCTACGAGGATGCCTTTGAACCTCTCCAAAGAACCAGAGAACATTTTCTGTAGCCTCCAGGCATTGGGATGTGGCACAAGGGCATTCCTTCATCTCCAGGTCAACCCAGTGCGGCCAAGGCTGCTAAGCCCATCCCTTTCCTTCAGACATACATGGGAGGAAACTCCCTCTACTGCCACTGGACTATACAAGAGAGGGGAGGGAAAGAGAAGAAAGAAAAAAAACAACCGTCTTCTGTCCACCATTTTAGAGAGAGAAAAGGAATTCTTCAGCTGCTATCTCATCTGACATCCAAATGGAAAAGGCAAGAGACCAGGCTGTTTCCTCACTGCATTAGACGTGAGAGGAAGCAGGATAGGAAGAGGGCAGGAAGCAGCCAACAAAAGGTAAGAAGAGATGCTAAACTTCCCCATGCCCTAATGCTGTTGCATTTGAATCTGAATTATTAGAAACGTACAACCCAGCTGTGGAAAAAGGACTTTGGGAAAGCTGGGGGGGAGGGAAGGATGGCTTCCTCAGCAGAAGTACGTGTTTTGCTTTGTTTTGTATTTGCATGCTTCATCCAAAGCGTTATACAACACGAAGCTTTATATATAGCTATACGAGAACACAGGCTCCCCACACATCCAGGGAAAAACCCCAACCACACCGAAATCCGTTCAAACCAGAAAACCTCACCCAAGCCTAACAGGACCCTCATGCAGACTGCTGACTAGGTACCACGACACAAAATCATGTCTTAGAAAAATATTCCCTGCTTACTTGTGAGAGCACAGCTTTCCCAAGACGATTCTGTGTAACTCCGTGCCCCAAATTCACTAACATTTGCCAGATAGCAACGGCTGCTGCAGGATTCCTTTGGCAAACGCTGTATCTCAGACTTTTCTCTTTCTCAATATGCTGAGATTTCCTGTGGAGTGGAGAAATCATCTACACTACATGCAGTACTAACACTTTTAGAAGTAAATAATTTCATAGCAACGTATAGTATAGAGAGAAATATAATCCTTGGGCAGAGAAATTCCCGAGCAGAAAGAGATCAGAAAAACATTCTGATAAACAAACGTCGTACTTTTTTAGCCAGTGCAAAAAATATTGGGTAACAGTTTGCTGTTCCTAGAAAGAATGGAATTCTGTTGCCAACAGCTGTAGTTTTTTGTAGGAATTATACTACTATATTGAAGATTTATGTGCCTGACAAAGGCATAAAGTTATCCAAACTAGGGCAGAAAAACCAGCATAGTCTTTTCCCAATGAAACAGACTCACATTATTTGTGTTAACTCTTACTACGGCAGAAGTTTCGACCTTCAAAACCAGGAACTCGGGCTGGGGTTGCTGTTTGTAATGATTAAGTCTCGCAGTAGCACTCTTTGCAGGGTGAACTGTTTCATCTTGGGTTCTTACACAAGCAAGAAACACACCCTATCATCTTGAAATCAGTGTCATAAATGTTTACATCCAGAGGCACGTGGCTTTAGATTTTCATTTTGAGATTTTGGGGCTTTACAATGATGCTTTCCTTGCCTTAAGAAAAGGTTTCCCCCAAAGCTGTGGCCATCTGACAGATCCGTAGGAGAGAGGAAAAAGGTGAGGCTAGGCAAAAGGCTGTCGTGTGCATGGAGCAAACAGCGAGGGGAAGGAACCTTGGGTCTCTGCTGCAGTTACAGAGATGCAAGTGGCCCTGAGTGCCTGCACCTCACCCTCCTGATTCCTATTGAAAAAACTATTCCTCCTGCTCCGCAGGATTAGGGTCTTCTGTGTTCCTTTGAACTACTGCAGATAACAGTATACAGAACTGTTATTTTTGTCAACTGACGTCCAGCAATAAAACTCAGGATATCACAGGTTTTAAAGTTCATTTATTTGCAAGCAGCCAAACAGCATACTCTGGGTCGAATCCCAGGCCAGTTTACAGCTACGCTCCATGCTGCTCCATGAACATTACACCGAGTTACACAACTTGGGAATCAATAAATCCATTGCCTTGGAAGAATTTGCCCAAAGGCTCCCGATGAGTCAGTGGCCGTGTCTTGATTAGGTCTCGGGCTTTGGCTTCCATTTCGTAGCTGCTCAGTCCACCAGATCTTATTTACACTGTATCACCAAAAATGTTTTTATCTCTGCCCTTCTGAAATTGCTGTTTGTTTGGTTCGGTTGGTTTGTTGTTCTGTTTGGGGTTTTTTACTACAGCAAGAAAATAAATTAAACGCTTCTTAACAATTACAGATGTGATTTTTTTTTTTTTAACTGGGAACCAAAGAACAATATTTTTCAGCTGTAGCAAAGACAGAAAAGCCTGATCTCTTTAAACAAAATGCAAAATAATCCAAAGGCCTACACAGAAAAATCACTGTGCACGTGCCATCGTTTTTACATTCAGATCGAGAAAACCTAATAGTGTAGTTTTACTGACTTTAGAAATCCTACATGTAGTCAGTGAGAAGTGAAAGACTCTAAAATAAAACCTTCCTTCAAGGAACAACTTGCCACTGGTCTTTAGTCCTGCTAAAGATCTGCAAAAAGTGAGGATATTTTGCTAGAGTAAACAGAATTTTAATTGAGCATAAACAAGTGAACAGCAGGCAGGCGATTTCCATAGGTATGCATGATTCAAAGGGAAAAAAGATTTTAAATTCTAGGGCCATAAAACCAATTTTAAAATTTTTAAAAGTTTTAGGGTCTAAAAAAGCTAATGTGTATGCAGCAGGCTTTATTCACTACAAATGGATTCTTTAAGGGAAATTGCGACTGACAAATCACCATTTATAAGAACTGTTTCCAATAAGGCAGAAGTTATCTAGCATGGCACTAAAGAACACATTTAATTTTAAGTATGCTTATAGTTTTATGAGAGCCAATGGCTTTTTCCATGCTTAAGGCCAAGCATATCCTCAAATGCTCTGCCGAGACAAAAGCGTACAAGTTTGTTGTTTAGAACGCAAAGCGAGGCTTTTTACCCCAAACCACATTTCCTCGCATGTAATCAGCACTGATGATGCCGCCATAGTTTCCAAGTCATTCCAGGGTACACTCAGCATTTATTAGGGCACAGATGGTGCTCTCTTTCTTTGGCTTCTAAAGAACATGCCTAAATATTCAAACAAACTTGGCTATCTGCCTCTTATCCTGTTCTTACACCCCGTATTGCCACAGTAAAAATAACAGTAACCTTTGATCTAATCTGGAAGCCTTTTCTAACTCACACACAAAATTTGGCAATAGCATTATCAAATACAGTCAGCCCACTCGAAACCAGAGAACCTGATACGCATAAATCCAGCACGTTAGTCACAAGCGATTAAGAACGGGAACAAGCAATCCACAAAACAAGCCAAAGAAGAAAAATCGGAAACAATTCTTCTAGCAACTGAACTACTTGATCCTGACTGTACTCGATGGTTGCATGTGCCTTTCTGGAACTGCAAGGATTATTCAACAGCTTAACCAGCAATTAGCAAACAAACAGGCTGATTTGTAAGGCAAACAAAGAGCATTAGCATGACAGGATTTATCATCACAGCAGCAAGGTCTTTTCCAAGGCACTCAATGCTGCATGTTTACATTGTGCAGTGTTTTCCCCTGCGGGCAGCACAGGCCATTTATTTCCCAAACTCTGAAAATCAGTTACCCATTTTCGAGCAAGCATAAAGCAACCTCCACAGAGACCCAAAAGAAAGGCAAGCTGTCAGGATATTCCATTAAAAACATCCTAAGGTAAGATAGTATCAGATTTGTCCAGCAGATCTTGCCAAAACGTTCTTGAACGTGCAGCTAACCGGGATGCAGAAGCACTTGACGGTCAACGGGTCCGAGTCACGCATCTTCACAGGCTTTCAGTCTCACGCAAAGCACACTGACACTGGAAAAATCACACGTCACGTGCATCAAAACACACGGGACCAAACTCAAGCGGAGCTGGGGGTGGGAGGCTTGGAGAAAGGTTAATGGGACAGCTTGGAAACAATGTTCCCCAGTGAGGACTATCTCGCTGGTAACACCAGATCAACAGGCAGTGCCTGCTGCCAGAATCTAGTGCAAGAAACGCGCGTTTTAAGCAGTCATCTTGACTCCAAAACCACTCAATAACTGCATGCACAGATTGGTAAAGAAAGCACTTCTCAGCAAACACCAAGTCCAGAAAACTAGATTTAAAAGTACATTTAAATGTTAGAAAGCCCAAGATTCAACTAAATAAGATTATGTAACACCCAGTAAATCGGTTGTCTCCTATATTTGTTTTAAATTAAGCAGTGGCTAGTAACTTGGAAGTAATGATCCTAGATATTTGCACTCCAGATAACATAATAAACTAAATAATTCCAAATTAGCATATGGTACTAAATCAAAATGACATTAAAATCCTCATAAAAGTAAGCAAATAAAAAGTCTGACAAAATGAACAATCCAGAAACAAACCACTGTAAAACATACATAAACCAAACAGTAATCAGGAATGGATGGTGAAGAGGCTGTTCTGCAGCTAGTCAAAACTAGTTTTTATAGTCCGTTCCCACTGAGGTAGTGGAGTCTGGGTCCACCTACATCCCAGTCCTTCCCCAGGCAGCCTCTCCTCTCTCCCTGAAACAGCCCTGCTCACTCCCCAGACTTTGCAATACTTCCCGGCATGTGGCCAGCTTCCAGGAAATTCAGGCTGTCCCCTTTTGTGGGTATCACGCTCCATAGCTACACGGCACATAACTTGAAATTACTGGTACCTTCAGGACTTTCAAAATTAGAGACTGAGAACCAGCTTCAGAGTATCAGCAACAACCACCCCGGCCTTACCTGCAGGATCTTGTGCTGTCATTTCCTTACGCTTCGCCACCAGCTTCTCTTTAACCCACGGGAACTCCTGTAAGGAATCCAAGAACGCATCAAAAGCCTTGGGTCCTCTGGTGGGGAGAATATCAAGGAGCATCATGGTTTTCCTCTGGCTGGTGGTTTGGGCTTTTATTTCTTGAACGTGACTGTCCGTGAGAATCCCTTCTTGATAGAGATACTGGATAACAATTCCGTCCACCAGCACCTCTGTGCAGAGCTCCAGGCGCAGGGAGCGTAAAAGCTGTTTGTCTCTGGCATCCATCTGGCAGCCTAGAGCGTGAGAAAACGAGTTGGGAAATGGGTGAAAACTTAAACACTTCACCCTTTAACGTCCAGAAGTGATGTCTGATACCTTCAGACATCATTTCTTCAGACAGAATGCCAGACTCAGCATCACCAACCTAGAAAAGCTATTAACAAACCCCACTATCTTCTTTCCGCTCAGATTTTGCTGTCTCACGAGCTAAAGCGCAGCCTTATTTGGGAAATATTAGACAGGAAGAGAACCTATGGCATTGTGAAGACCAGTCCTCCACCGGAACAAAAACCATGCCAAATAATCCTGCTCAGTAACTCGTCAAGGTCCATGCTAAAGGCAGTTGCCAGTCCTTAAGCGGCTCTACCCCCAGACGGTCCGATGTCACACCCAACCTCTGTCACCGATGCCTCGGACGCTACTGCTGTTGCAGCACTTCTGCTGCAGTAGTGCAAAAGCAGCAGCAGGACTGGCAGATGCACCCCAGACGGGCAGCAGCGGCAGGGACAGTCAGCAGGTAGCTTTGACCTACGCGATGCACTTTAGTTTTAGGAGGGGTGAAAGTGTACCTTATGCACCAGTTCATTTTCCCCCTGACTCATCCTGGAAGGCCGCTCTGGAACTCGACTGGTCTGACGATGAGAAACTTTCTTCGAATTTCCATCTCAAATTTATCCACCTTCTATTTATAGGCGTTTGTTCTGCCAAAACTGTCCTTTAGCTTAAGTAGCTCTTCTCCCTTCCTGGTATTTACCCTTCTAATGTGTTCACAGGACGCGATCGGATGCCCTCTGCCAGCTTCCATTTCACTTGACTAATACTCTGACTAGACAAAAGCTGGAAAAGGTGCATTTTATAGCCACTCTACACAGAGGAATCAAAGTCTAGAGAGACCAAGCAACTCATCCAAGATCATACCGGCAGTCCGTGCCAGACCTGTGAACTGAATCAAGATGTCTAGCCTAGTCCTTAATGACAAACATAACCCCAGGCCCATTAATGGCACTGCCAAAGGAAAAGGACAAAGTGATACAATTAAGAACTTTCTCATGACTAAATAATGAAGTCAAAAAACTGCAGCAGGTGTTGAGTGTGATTACCAAGAGAGCTGCTGGTAATTACACTAGAAGCTGCTGTTCGGACATCCAGACCTTGCAGAAACTGCACTTCACTCATCTTGACGATACCAGGGGAAGCAGAGATGTCCAAAGCTTCTGTAAGAAACCTACTAAAGTCTCTGTATCATCAGAGGTGCCTACTGACTCCCAAGGCCCCATCAAAGGCTGGCTGGGCAGCCGGATTGTTAAAATCTAGGGCAGGCAACCAACAGAACACTTAGGCATGTAAGTAGCATCTTGGACAGCGTGCAGGAGCGTAGGACGAGAGACTGGTAAACCCTGCCTGCGACCCCCTCTGATAAAGCCACTTTCCAAAAACACTTCCCAAGTGCTGAAAGCGTTGCTGGACAGCACCTTCCCAGGAGGACTCCATTGTTCCTGGGATACCCAGTACATTTGTCGTATACTGAAGGGAATTTTGAGGTGCCTCCCTTCTACCTAGAAGTCATTTGGGAATCAAACAATTATCCTGGCACATGTCCTTAAAAAATGCTACTTTGCTAAGCACAGCTCAAACATCAAACTCCATCACGGAGTGAGATGCTAGTGCAAGCAAGGAGATGGAAAAAGAGCAGGCAAGAAAGGGAACCACATTTCCCCATTTGACGTTAGGATGCCCATTTTGGACAGGTGAAGCTGAGAACTCCGGTCTGTAACATACACTACCTTTACACTACTGGGAGCAATCACTGGACTAAAGCAAAAATCAGATAAAATTCAGGCTGCAGATCCCCGCTGTTCCTCCCTACCAGGATTCCCTGTCCGCCCCTGAGCTCATGAAGCGCTTGCAGAGTTCAAAACAGGCACCCAGCAGCGGCTGTGGGGGTGTTAACTCAACCCAGGCAGAAAACTGTTTCAGATGCTACGAAGCTCTTGTGCTTCACATTCTGCATTGGCCACCGAGCGTCCCCGGCCAGGAGCCTCCTCACCCACGTGCCAGATGAGGAACAGACACTTGGTGAGTCCCCCTTCTTCGTGACCAAAGTGGTCAACGCTTTTCAAAAACAAGGCCTTTACACACCATCTGAGTTCGCACTGAAAAATGCGAATCGAGCCATGAACCTGAAGGGGGAATTTCTGCTGAAAAAGGTCTTGGCTCGCTGACTGCGGAGTGAGCACAACTGAGCTTTTAAAGCTCTTAACACTAAGGACCCTTAACACCGAGGTCTCTGCCCCAGTGAACTTCCAGAATGGAGTGTAACTGATTTTTAAGGCTTTTTTAAAGACTAAGTATTTCTTTGTGTGTGTTTACCATGAGAAGGAAATGTCCGAGTCAGGGACTAAGCGGCCAGATATGGAAAGGTATCAGGACTTCGGTGCGTAACGGTGCAGGGACAGGGTTTAGTGCAATGCAACTCATTAAAATTCATTTTAATCACAGCCGTTATCTAGGCATCCAAAGTAAGCTCCACAACAAATTCTCTCTGGTAATGCTGGTGCTAGAAGGACAGCAGAAGATGAGACGTCTGGTTGCCCGAAAGATGACATGACTCAAACCTTCCCCGGCCACCTCCGAAAACGCACCTTTTCCACTAAAGAGCCAAATTTTAAGACGCACCCCCTACGTCCTGCTGAACGCGCACAGACCTTGACTTACCACCACCCCGACACAGGCAGGCCTGCAGTTTTCTGGATCCCGCCCAGAACCTGTTCGTGAATGGGATAAAACTTTGGAAAGCCCTGGCCCTAAAAAGACCCCTTCCGATCCTAAAAAGAGCATTTTCTCGGCTAGGAACACTTTGGCGTTATCCCAAACACCAACTGCACCGGGCTGCCTGTGACTCCGCGTGCGTTCCCCCGGCAAAGGCCCACCCCGCCTGATCCAGGGGCGATCCTGGCTGTTCACAGCACGCCCCCCGGTTAAACATCTGCCCCCCGGTTAAACATCTGCCCCCCCCCAACCCAAGAGGTGTGTAGGCTGCGGCTCCCGCCGCAGCCAGGGGCCGGCTGCCCGCGCCTCCCGCCGCGGCTCCGGCCCCGCCGCCCGCCCTCCGGCCGCGGCCCGGCCGCTGCGGCGGAGGCGGGCGCTACCGCCGGCCCGCGGCCCCCGCCGCCCCGGCCCGCCCCGCGGAAGCCCGGCCCCTGCCCCGGCCCCGCAGCGCGGGGGGCGCCGCCGAACGGCCCCTGGGCGCTGCTGGGGCTGACGCCTTCAGTGCTGCTCCCCCCGTCGGCGGCACCCGGGGCGGGGGGGGGGGGCCCGGCCAGGCCGGACCGAGCGGGCGAGAAAAGCGCTGTGAGGGAAGAGCCCCCCGGGCCCTCGCCCCGTACTTACAGGAGGGAAGTGGGGAACTACACGGGGCGCCCCGGCGCCCGCGGAACCTGCGCGGGGAGCACCATCTTTGTTGAAGGCAAGAGGGCTTCGCCGGAAGCCGCCGCCGCCGGCCGAGGAAGGGCCGCCGCCGCCGGCCGCGCTGAGGGCGCGCTGAGGGGGGGGGGGCCGCCGCCGCCGCCATGTCAGCTGTGGGCACGGGGGCGGGGGACGCGTGCGGCGAGGTTGGCCGTGGGGTGGGGAGGGGGGCGCTGGCAGCGCGGAGCCGGCCCCCAGCCCGCGGCGGGACTTGGCCGGAGCGCCCGGCCGCTGTGAGGCTTGCGAGGGGACACGGACCCCAGGCCGGAGGTCAGCGGGCGCGCCGCCGGCCCGAGAGCGGCCCCGGGGCGAGAGGCCGCGGCGGGGCCCCCCGCTTCTGGGGGTGCCGAGGGGCTGCCGGGGGGCGGGTGTCTCCGCGAAGGAGGCGCCTTCCCGGGGGTTGGGAGGACCCGCTGCGCTCTCGGCCCCTGGGCGGTGGGGTTTGGTTAGGGAGCGGAGGCGTTGGGTCTGAAGTTACATTAGGAGTCAGGCAAACGGAGTGTTCCTGACATCGGAGGCGGGTGGTCCCGTTACTCTCTAGGGATGCTGGTTCCCATTTGCAAGTTGTGCTCAGCCAAACTTCATCCAGGTGCTGGCAGCATCGTATCGGACGCACAGCAGCGTTGTATCCGACGCTGCGTATGTTTAGCTTCAGCACTTCCATCTGAGCAGCCTGAAAACGAAGAAGCTTTAACAGATGAAAACCGGTTGGTGAGGTATCCAGCCTGTGTCTGCCACCTTTCAGGTGCTGTGCACGTTCTCGTGGTTTTATTCATCTGTCCCTCATGAACACCCATCTCCTTCACATCATTTTACATGAATATTTGAAACCAAAGTACGGTAGAAGAGAGAAAACTGATTCACAGAGCTGTAAAACCGAGGCGGCGGCACTTCCTATCACGTATCGTGGAAGAACTTTTTTCCGTCTTTACGTAAGTGTCAGGTCTCACGCGGACTTGAGCAGTGTCAGCCCTGTTCTTTCATGTCAGGACCGCAGTAGCGATGAAGGGGGGAAAAAAGGAGATCCTAGAGAGCTGGAGCGCTACCTTGGAGCTGCAGGCAGCCACAGCGAGCCGGCCGTGGTCTGCTCCGCGGGCTGGTGCCTACCCTCTGGAAAAGCACGCAAGGTGGTTGCTGCAGCTGCTGCTAGAAATGTTGCCACCGTGTGAATCCCATTTGCACAGTCCGTTGAGACTGATGGTACAGATTTAAGAGCATTCGGAAGACTTAAGGGTATTTGGAAGTTAATTGGGAAACCTTCACATGCCTTTCCTAGGTAACTGTACCCAGGAAATATCTGCCATGGGAAAATGTGACAAAGTACGGGTAGAGCTCCCGTGCTGCGTACGCTTTACATGGTATTTATCTGCAAGATTTTGCATAAAGATCCACACTTAGTCACACTCAGAAAGCTTAGATCCTTTTCCTTTGATTTTCTTGTGGCTGACAGCAAAGTTGAGAATCTGTGTGGATGCAGAATGTAAATCATAATCTTAAAGGCAAAGTTTGTACACTGGATTTAAGAAATGTTTTAAAAAATATATACTTATATATACTTACTGGATGTGTGGCCAGCATCCTCACAGATGCTACCTGTTTGGCAGTTTTAAAGCAGTATTTTGGTTTAATTGACATAACGCTTTGGTCTAGGATTATTTCCAGACAATACATTTGATACAAGGGGTTTAAATAGCTTTTAAATAATTGATAAATAATACTTGATTCCAATAGATCTGTTAAACCAGGGTCAGTGTTTTTTGTCTCAGGCACAGATGTTAGCCTTCTAGGAACACGGACATAAAAAATTGAAATACCCATATGGGTTGTTTCAGAGTGATGCATTAACTTATTTACTGTGGCCTTGACAACACTGGAAACCACACAAGTAAGTCATCATCGGTGACTAAGAGAAGAAGTGTGCTGCTGCTGTGGCCCAGGTACAGCTGAGGTGGTTTTACATTTTCATGTCATGGATAGTTTGTAAGACTGGTCGTGACAAGACGCATTTGTAAACAACACAAACCGGCACCAGGGAGCAGAGAACACCACAAACCATCGACAGGATCGTTCCCCAGCACAGCGCCGTGCAGCTACTGCAAGTTTCCTCTCTTAGTTTCCTGTGCTTCTGACTGCCTGCTTGCTTTTTTTTTTCCCAGTCACGATCTAAGGAACTGTATTATATCTGGAGTTGGAATGACCAAACTTGGAGACTTAAAATATCACATCATTGTAATCCTGACAGCTGCATTCAATTGCAGATAATGTGCCTACATTTGAAAACAGAAAATGAAGACAAGCAGTTACATCACTTGCATTTACTATATCTTTTTGCCAGATGAGGCAATTAGGATTATTTATTTTATACTGTCCAAGAATATCTTGGAAATTTAGCAAAACATATGGATAGGCACTGAGGAGCTCTGGTTCCCATTCAAGTCAATGGTAGCAGTCGCACAGCCAGCATTTAGTCACGTCTTTGCTTGCAGTCTAAACAGAGATGTGAGGAAGGCAAGCAGTGAGAGGAAACAGATAAGCCTGGGAAGGAAGAGGATGACAGCAGAGGTCCAAGTCTGATTAAAGGGAAAATCTGGTGTTTCCTTTTCCTTCCACTAGTTTATAACTAGTGCTGCAATTTTACTAGGGGAAGCTGTAAATGCACTACTGGTGTTTCGCGTTCTTCAGCAACGCACCCCGGGTGTCGATTATACCTCGCAGTTACAGAATAAGGATGCGCACAGGTAACGCTCCAAGTCCGAGGAGACGCCCTTAAACTTTCCGTTTTGGTTCTGTTTGGGTTCGGCCCTGGCTGAAGTTCTTCCAGTTCAGTTCTTCTCGAGTTCAACAAAGCTTCAGAAGGATGGTTCGGTTCTATTCCAGTGTAGGGACAAATACATGTATTGTAGGCCAGTTTGGGTTCAGCTCAGCTCCCCACTAACTGCTCAAGTCTCAAGGCTGACCATGTAGACTAAAGAAGTGTTTCCTAAACACTTTTGCACCACAGTAAATCCCGCTCGTTGGTATCATCAGACTTGGAGACTTAAAACCTTGTTCTCTCTGGTTCGGTGGGTTGGGGAATCGCCGGTGATCGTCAGGCCGTGCCTTTGAGCACTGCGGAATTTGGGGTAGCAAGTCCAAATCCATGGGAACCAAGCTGAGCAGCATCTCTTCAGACAGTGCTGTTCTCCTTACACGTGGGTTATTCCAGGTCAGGGTGACAGATTTTTCAGTTTACTGTACACGTTTGAAGCTCACTTAGAAGTCCCAAATTGTTTTAGAAACTCTCTGCAAGTATAATGAGATCTTTTTCCAAAAAGAAAGCTTTTGAGAAGATCCTTTATGCTAATTAGAGTCAAGCTGTATCCTAGCACGTACATATTTTCTTTGTTTTCTGCAGACTAATTTGTTTCTGCTGATAACAAGAGCCAAAATGTGTTTTTAAAACTAGTGCGAGCAGATTTAATCTATTAGGGCTATGCTGTTTTCAATTGTCTGTAGGACAGCATTCCAACTTTAAGGACAAAAGAAAAGAAATATGAGCCTCTAGATTTGTTTATTAAAAACACATTAATTGGTTAAATCTCTCACAAAACCTCTGAAATGAAGATGGAAAAAAAGAAACATATACGGTTGCCTGTCATTTTTAGACAGAAGAGCACAGAAAACATGTCTGAATGGGATGTAGCTGAAGAACACTGTTAAAATGTAAGTCAGGGTGGCCCAAAGTCTGGCCTGAAGGTCAGATGAGGGTCTTGCGAGCCATTGCCATCCACTGCTGCCCCGGGCAACGATCCCTTCCCTTCCTCCCTCCTTCCTCACCCTGGTCCCCACTGCACTCTGCTTTCCAAGCGCGGCCCGCCCTGATGCCAACATCCAGGTCTCCTGCACCAGCCACCCAAAACCAGGCTGATGCCAAGGAAGGGAAGGTTTGGGTACAGAGGGGTTGCCCGCCTTGCAGATGGAGCTCAGGCGTGCTGAGCTGGGTGCCGGCGGGGTTTGAGAGTGCTGCGCTGTGGGCTGGGACTCTTCAGGTGGCATTTGCTGCTCCAAAGGTGATTCCTTACCGCTCCTGCAAAAAGGTGATGGGCAGGACTGAAGTGCGTCACTGAAGGGGATCAGCCACTGCCGCTTAGGTTATTCTGATCCTTCGCAACTTCTCAGTCTTTTAAATAATAAAGGCTTTCAGTTAAATGCAGTTTGAAGAGAGCAACGAATATGAAATGTAGGTGACACGTTGTGAACTTCCTTAAAAGTATTATTTTATTAAAAGGCATGGCCAGCATGGAGGTAAAATATAGCCCAGAAAATTTCAAACCGTCTTAAGCCACGGAGTTTGAAGTGACGGTGTAGTGTCTGTACATTTACATTTGTTTCAATACTAAAGGTTTATTAGCAGTACTGCAATGAGTTAACTCCTAATGCTGTTTACGTTGATACAAATAATCTCTAGCCAAAAGCTGAAGGCAGAACAATTAAAAGAAGCAGGCATCAAATGCGAAACTTTCGTATTCATTCCTGGAGACAAAAAAATATATATCTGCGATGAATTGTAACGAAAAACCTGCAGTTAATATTTGCAAAATGCGACTCAGTGTTTCTCGGAATTTGTAGTCCATTTTCTTTAAATATATGAATTAATGCATGTCTCTGTTTGTTTTTGAAGCTTAAATTAAAGATGCTTTGAGGAGATAGATGAAAAACTGCAAGCCTCTAAATATTTATTCCAGACTTAGAAAACTATTTTTTAAATGTAAAGTAACTGTTTTAATAATGTGAGAACAAACAAAGAAAATTCATAAATTAGCCTGAAAATCAAACATTAACAAATAAGTAAAAGGAATTTCAGATTCAAGTCTGAAACCTTTTCACAAAACCAACTTCTTTTGTTTGCAAACTACAGCATATGGAGACGGTTGTCTAGCATTTTAGATAAAAGACTGAAAGGTTGGGTTTGTTTAGGAGGAGAATAACTTGGGCGTTTTGTCATCCTCTGATTCTTTCCCAGGCTTTGAACTGGACAAACTCGTACACAATACCTGCGGTTTTAAAGGGTCTTACTTTCAGGTTGCGCTTTTCTGGAGCTAGTAATGACACACGGAAATGTTTTGCAGATAGCCTTGCGAGAGATTTGCCACTGCTTATACTTTTTCCGTATGTCCTGTTTTCAAACAACAGATACCCTTTGATTAAAAATTCACTGTCTGTTTCGTTCCCGTGCAAAATAAAACCTGCCTGCGTGCATGGTCACCGAGGGCGAGCTAAGCAGCCTGCAGTAGGCACTGCATCCTCCGTCACGGGAGTGGAAAGAAACGTGAATTTCGAGAAAACTTGTGTTCTCACAGGCAGTTTCCCTCGCAGACAGCACACATCTGAAGCGCTTCAGCTCACGAAGGGGCTGCAGTGCCACTTCCACTGCAACCTAATTAGGCAAGAATCTCCCTTCCCTAAGTTACCTTTTTCTCTCTTCTGTCAATGCGGCCGGTCAAAGACACTGCCATCGCTGCAGCTTAAGTTCCTATCAATGAGAACTGAAATACAAGCGACTCTTCACCCCACACTGATAAATTACAAAATGTGACGTTTACTGCTCAGTGTACCGATGGGTACGTGGCCGCTGATACAGGCTCGGTCTTATTTAATACTGCTCTTCCTAAAAGAAAACGAACCGGCTAAAAATCCTGTAAGCAATAGCAGTTGATCCACAACGGACTCAGCCCTCCAGACCGCGTCAAGCAGCACGCTAGGTAAGAAAAACGCAAACGTGTGACCTGTAATACAGGTGTCCAGAGGAATCCCTCAAACCTGGAGATTCCCCCTGAGACAAACTGAGCGTGGGCACCCAGATCCAGCTGAGCAGATCCCATTTCCGGGCTGCAGCCTAAAGAGATGCAATTAAATGGTAACAAGGCATTTTGAAAAGGGATTGTACAGCTTTCAACTTTCAGCCTTAACAACTGTTTCTTATATAGTTCTTGTTCTCAATCCTGGTCCAAATAACCTCAGTAAAGTCAAAAGAAGAATTTGCACTGGGCTTTGAATCTTTTCCTACGTTAACCGTACCTCTGCATTTACTGTTTGTTCACTGACAGTGCACCAAACTGCAGTCCTCAGCTATGAAACATCAGTTGTGGAACAATTTGACTGAAAAACAAAAGGATTTACTTACATAAACCCTGCCTGCCAGTGAAAGAAAAATTAAGGCATGAACATTGAATTTGGGGTTTTTGTATTTTGTTCTTTGCAGCACTCAGCACTAAACTTTTCTTGGGAACAGTCTGTTTGAACTTCTTCCTGCTGCCTAAATGCCAGGTTGTTCTTTACGCTAATATAAATAGCTTTCGCTTCTGCATTTTATTCCTCCTTAATATCATAGAAAGTAATTTGGGTATTTCAGTTCCTGGAGAGTTAATGGCTCCAACACTGGAAGAAAACAAAACGCAGGTGCAATCCCTTTTTCTTTTTAATAGTATTTAATTAGAATAAAATCCACAATTTATCAGGCAGATTAAACACCGTAATCATGGTGATAGATTTTTACATTTCCCTAGACTTTTTCAGAGGCACTGGCTACTTCAAAGCCCTGCAGATAACCTGATTAATAAACACAGTTAATCCCTCCCTCCCTTGGCAACCCTGGGACTAAGACAGGCTGGTTGTGCTAAAAGAGGGGTTTTTTCCCCCTGCAATCCAGTTATCTAGCCAGACTTTGTTTACATGTGGTTTCAAACTGTGCTGGTACCAGTTACTCCCCTTTAAGCTCAAACTGATACACCTCTCAGCATCCTACTGCTCCTGATGGTTACTCAATACACCTTCTGCCAAGTGCTGCCTCTCGTAGGAGCTGTTGGCTTCTCCATGTTTTTCCCTTCAGTACCTTCTCCAAAAAGGCAGGCAGACAATCCCCTCCTCAGCAAACAGAATAGCTTCTCTGATTTCCTGGCACCTGTATTTTACCCAGCTTGTACCGTGCCCTCTGCCTAAGATGGCAGGGAAGGGCCAGGGATGGTCAGCACCCGTGCCCTCCTCGGCCAGCCCCTGGCAGCACCGGCTCTGCCTCCCGGGTTCTTTGACTGATCTTCAGCCGTTGGAGAAATTACCCAGTTTCAACAGTACTGTGGCAAAGCGCCATGTTGTTGTAAAGCGAGCTCAGACCTTGGTGATCCGAAGTTATGTGTCGGTGGAATGTTGTTTCCAGGCATTTTCAGTCATGCTAAGGGCTTAGCAAAATACTGAGACCTGCTGAAGTTAACAGTAACGAAGAAGTGGTTTTCAGGAGCTAGGCTGAGATACCAAAGGAGCTTGTCATCCCCACTTCCTTTGCGTATACAGCGCTAACCAGCTCAGAGCTTTCAACTCATTCCTAGTTATTCTATGTGGAAATTTTAATGGTTTATGTACTGGAAGTGTCCTTCATTCCTACAGGGTTTTAAAAATAAAATTTCTCCTTTCAACAGAAGAGTATCTTACAATTATTGAGAGTCAGTAATACAACTTTTAGAATCCCCCAAGCTCTTATTTCTTCTAGCAGTCAATATAATACTGAGATTTAACAGAATTTTTATTTTACTTCATTTTAAATGACCGTTAGACATGACTCCCACGTCCAAAGGTATCTCTTCCCATTTCCATCATGTGTTTTGGCTTAAGAAGAACAAAGCCCTGACACCACTCAGTGTATTTTCTGCTAGATCCTAAGCTTATAGCCAAAGGAAAAATCCATAGGAATTTTATCAGGAATATAAGAAAAAGCTCCCAAATAGAACATGTGAGTAAATAAAGTTTTTCTATGATCTTTAAGAAGGTAATTTACCTACAGGAACACTTTGCTAAGACAGGAGAGGGGGCTAAGATACAGGAATTCATGCAACTACAGACCCTTCCTGTCATATGTAGGTTGTTTTCTTAAGGTGACGAGAGTAAGAGTCTCAGATTCTAAAGCTCTAGTTTTTAGTGAGGAGTAAGTTCCAGATTGTGGGGGCAAAGGCGTTTAGTTTTGTATCTTGGAACATTCTAGTGAACATTTTTTCCTTCTTGCTAATAATTATATATTGTTTATCTAGAACATGGTTACATAAAATATAATTAGGATAATACTGATGGGATCAGATTAAAATAAAATTACTTCTAATGCAATGGGCGCAGCTGCTTGGTTACATTCCCACTCTACCCACCCATCCTGTACTTGAACCATTTTCTGTCTCTGGTGATAATACTAGCAGCAGGGAATACCCATGCATACCCCATAAAACGGAGCCATAGTTCACGCTTGTGCTAGGTTTAGTGCTAAACTACAGTCACCAATTCCATTTTCATCATTCATCTTGCAATTGTTTCATTTTATTTTTCAAGCATCACATTTTAGGACTGTGGGATGCTCAGCTTTCCTTTAAGTAAAATGAAGAGGTTTGCAGCAACCAACATTCCAGGTATAAGTTGGAAAACCCGAAACCTCCATTCAAAAATAAAAAACCAAACCAAAACATGTGGTGAAAAATAAGGTTTAGGATTAAAGGTCCTTATCATGATTTTTGGTTGACTCATGGGCACTGAACCTGTGAAACTGGCTTCACTGAACGCTCTGTACTAGCAATTCAAGATGACGTATCAGTTAGGAGTCATTTTGGGAATCTGAAGGGACAGCAGTGTAAAAGTTAGTGCTGTGAACAAGCCACAACAACATCCATAAAGTGTAAAAAAAAAAAAAAAAAGAAAGACTAGAACTTTTTAAATAATGTTTGGACAACATGATTGTGCTTGAAAATTCACGAGGTCCACATGCAAGATTTTGCACCACTGTAATCTAATCAAGTGCTATCCTTGAATTTTTTTTGTACTAGAACAAGTCATTCCTCTGTGCCACGCTAGAATGAAGCAGAGCTTTCAGCAAGCTATACTGTGGTTTAGTTTTACTAGTGCAATGCATCAGCCCTAGGGCTGGCATCCTAATGAGGCCAAGAACTATGCTTTCATACAAAGAGGACTAGTTCCCCCTCCAGTCTGTTCAAAAACATGCACACCATAGCTACAGACCCTACTTTTGCTCACAGGAACTAACACGAATGATACGAAGCGTAGTCAGTACGCTCAACGTCTGGTGACTTGATTCCACATCACAGTAACTGCTCTTGATTATTTACAAGAATCACCACCTTTCGCTTTGCTAGCACGCCTTGTCTCCAGCCTGCCGTTTGCCCTTGCGCTTTGGAGAACCGCTAACAAAAAGCCCAGTGAGCTGCCCTGCGACCGCCCCGTGTCGCTCCTCAGGCTCTGCCGTGGGGTACACCTGGCCTGGGACTGCTTACGGCAGGCTGCCAGCAACAAGCCATAAATCGTTTCTTAATGCACTACGCAACCATCTTGTTGCACCCCAACGCTCTTATCTCCTCAGTCTGCTTGTTCCAGCGTTGGTATCCCTCATTTTAAATTCCCAGACCAGGGGCTAGCCTGGAGGAAAGTTATTTTAAAGGACCTTAGTAGAATGTGTTCACCGCTGAGACCCCAGGCTAAGCTAAGCTACAGCTAAGTGTCACTCGGCTAAAAATGCCCGGTAGTAGAAGGTTAACGCAAGAGCAGGTTAGTGATTCCTTACTGAAGCAGAAGCTATTCCGTCTAACAGCTCTCCCCTCTCAAGGTGCAGCTAGACAAGAACTGTAAGAAAGTGGATTCATCAGCGTAAAAACTGTTCCCAGGAACATGGTTCTTGCACAGGCACTGCTCACAGGAAAAGCTCCTCAGCTTCAGGGTGGCAGTTCCTAGCGGGACAGACAAACACACAAGAACCGTGTGATTATGACACACACCTGGAACACAAGAGCTCTTCCAGGGAACCAGAGGGTAGGCACCGTGTTACGTGAAAGACTTCCAAGAGTCTCCTACATTTTGGCAGGGCACGGGGAAAACTTTACGTAACAAAAGCTTTTTAACAAAAAACATAACAGAAGTGTGGTTTTCAGGAGAACCCCCCCATTTCTATACTAAAGCTTGCATTAAAAATGGGGAGAGAGAATTGAAGCTGTGGAGGAGAGAAAAGCCACCTTTCCTACAGAGAGAAAAACGAGGTATTTGCCATACCAAGGGACCATCCCCTCTGCCTCACGTTCTTGGTGGCTTCCTGGTCTCAACAGCCGTGCTGCTCTCCTCTGCCAACACGCTGATGACAAAACTGAGTGCCTAACGCAGGGAGCTGAGATGCAGCAACGTAAGCTGGTCAGCGCCGCAGAGTTTATGAGAAGGGGCATAGCATCTTGACAGAACTAGAGAGCAGTTAAGTCACAAGGAAAACAAGATTATTTTATGTTGTTTTTATTTCAGCCTGGGCAGGGCTAGATTACAGCAAGTCTTGACAGCCTTCCCTGTTCAAACACAAGTCTATTTGCTTTAATTAAAATGTAAGCTAGGGAAAGAGTTAAAACTATGAAATAGTTGACTGAGGATGAATCTTATGTCCTTGTCTCTCTTTACCGCTCTCCTACAACTCTCATCCTGGATCTTTCTTCTATTAAGTACTTTACATTTAGACTGAGGAATGGGTGGGTACTGAGGGTCTAAGTCCCTTCTTCCCACTGGAAGGACTGCTATAACACAAACCCCAATGTCCTCTGCTAATACCTAACTACGGGAATTCAGCAGGCAGCCACTAATGTGAACTTAACCCAGCTATACCTTGGAGCAGCACCACAGAGGCAGGGCAGGGGTGTTCCTCCTCACTGATGCACGTGCATCTATTTGTGTATTAGCTGGGGAATGATACAAGCCTGTAAGATCACGGTTTCCTGAAGAGTAGCAAATCCATACATACAAAGATTGGGAGATTGTTGTGCAATTTGATTTACTTTATTGAGTAATAGTTTGATAGCTACAATGCTGAATTAGAAGGAAAAAAAAAAAAGGGAAAGGAAAAAAAAAAGAACCACCCCCCTCCAAAAAAACCCCCAAATCCGTATTTCCCCACACTTTGGGAAACAAGCTGAAGAAAACATTCTACACTGTAGAAGACAGCTGTAACTGCTGATATCCATGTTTTGACATTGGAACTGAGCAACAGCAAGCCTGCAGCATACAGTCCTAAAGCCTCAACTAAAAGAGGCTTACTAGTAGTAACATGGATATATCACCACTGGGAAGATGTTAACATGTTAACAAAGATTCTGGGATACCAATCTGGTATAATCAACAACATACTGGGTTCCTATGAAAGATGTGGCATTTCTCCTTAAGGTCAGCTTTTAGAGAACTTTGAAAAAACAATGTTTTAAACTGGTTACTTACAGTACTCCTTTGCTTGCAGAAAAGCACAAGAATTATAGTTCAATAAAAACTGAATATATGATCACTTTTTTTGACTGAATTTGATTAGTTGCATAACTTTGGCAAGATTATCACAGTGTGATCCAGTTAAGCTTTCAGGATTATATGAACACCAGCACCAAATTAATCTTGGAATCAGACAACTGAGATAGTTATGCACTGTCGTACGTCTGTGACCTCTCTCGCAGTCTCTCCCGGTCCCACTGCTTCGGCTAGCATTTGATAGTTAGTGCAGTATTTTATGCCATTGACAAAGCAACGCAATCTGGGCAGATTTCTGGCTTCTCTCTCCTCGCAATAATAGCATACCACCTTGTCAAACCCCTGAGGATGCAAACGGGGATTATTCTACATAAAGTCTCTCTTTGTGGCATCTGAAATAAAAACCTTTCCCCCAGAACTGCCACTGTTTTGATAGTGAATTCCATGCTGAGTTGTACAACTGGTTACTCAGTTCTTTGGCTGATTTTAAGAATTGCATTTAAAAGTTACTCTACGTTAGAGGCATTTAGAAAATATATTTATACCTGGTATTGGTACTCTTTCAAGTACTCTTTTAGTCTTGTTGGTAATGGCAGCTCCCAGATCTGATTTGTACATTTGTTTATAGTTATTCTGCAGCGGTGTTGCAGAGATGGAGCAGACGTATAGAGAGGTTTGTTCAAGTAAAGGTGAACTGTTCCATTTGAAGGTGTTTCGGTTCTGTCCTTGCACATAAGAACATAGTACTCAATCAAATGCACAACGCTGTTGAACTGTTTAAGTCTAGATCTGACACAAGTGATAGAGTCCAGTCTAAACTTGCCATCTTGATATTCTATACGTAGATTGGTCGGTCCCGCTGATGTTTTTACCGAAATAGTCAGTAGATACTCTGAATGTGAACTATCCCTAACCAAGAAGGTCCCTTCGGGGGCATCCTGTAATCTCTCTTTGGCTTCAGCAACAGTCATGCTGCCCCAGTACCATCCTGTTAAAAGAGGAGAGAAAGAAGGGCTTGTTTATGGCTCTTTGTTTGTTTGTTAAAAAAGCTGCTCTTTGGCTGATACAGTTGTAAGAACCCATTTCCTTTGTTGTTTGAAAGCTAAAGTCCTGCAGGCATTGCAATTTTTACTTGTTACTTAAATTCATTTGCTTTACAATGCGTCTCGTTGTAACAAAGTCTTCCATGTCACTGTTTATTTTCACATCCATGCACACAGACGCACAAACTTTCCTGCAGCCTCCTGCGAGGCTACCGCCGGAGCCGCCGACCCCCACGGGCCGCCCGTAAGGTAGCGGGGACGCCCCCCGCGGCTCCGCGCCGCGCACACGGCGGGGCGAGCGCTGCGGCCGCCCGGCGCACGCGGGCAGCCCGCAAAGAGCCTGCTTTTGGTAACTCTAGGTAGGCTGTTGTTGAAATGAGCTTTGCCGAACGATCGCAGACAGAGAGGGCTAAGAAAACAACTTTGGCGATGCGGCTGCGGTCCTAGCGGGGAGGCGATTAAGACAAAAGCCTTCCCCACCGCCGGCCGCCAAGCCCCGCGTCCTGCGGGGCCGGGCGAGCCGCCGCCACACCGGCCAGCGGAGCGCAGGTACGCGGGGCCGAGGATGCGGCGGCGGCGCTGCGGCCGCTCCCCGCGCCGCAGCCGCCCCGGCCGGCGGCAGCGCCCGGCCAGCTATCCCAGGCGGCTGCCGGGGCGCGGCGCTGCCGGGGCGGGCAGTGCTTTCGCTTCGACCGCCGCAGCCCGCGGAAGGTCGAGCCGCCACCGCCCCTCGCTGCCGCGGGGCCGCGACCCCGCAGCGCCGGGCAGCGATAGCAAGCGTCGCCCCGCCGCCCGCTTACTCCCTCGGCCCGGCAGGGCTCCGCGCCGCCCCGGGCGCTCCCCGCTTCCCGGCCCGCCGCCCGGGCTTACCTGCCCGCCGCAGCTCCTCCATAGCCGCGGCCAGCTGCGCCGCCTCACAGGACTCCTCGGCAGCAGGCGCCGCCGCCCCGGGTTGCCCCCAGCGCGCCCGGGAGCCCTCCGCGCTCTCCAGTGAGCCGGCAGAGCGCAGGGTCATGGGGGGCGGCGGCGGGCGCGTTCCCGCTCGCACGCAGGTTGGGGGCTGCCCGCGGGGAGAGGGCTCCGCTTCGCCGCCGCCGCGGCGCTCAGCGCCGCGCAGGGTGCATGGCCCCGGCCCCCGGCGCCGCCTGCGAGCGGAGAGAGAGCGTGGTTAGCGGCGAGCCCCGCGAGAGGCGCTCCCGACGCAGCCCGTGCGTGTCTGAGATCCCGCTTCGGACCTTCCCAACATCCAGAGGAGGGACCCGAGGCGAGCGATCACCTCCCGGCGCAGCGGGGGAGGGACATCTCCTCCCCCCACCCCCCGCCGCCCAGCCTGTCCCCGGCTCCCCTCCACCGGGAACGCGGCGCAGGCGGCGGCCCGCCAAGGTGGGCTCGCTTTATCGCGGGGGCAACCCCGCTGATGCGCCGCGAGCCCGGCCGGTAGCGCTGGGCGTTGGGGAGGGAGGAGGTCGCGGGGGGAGTCCCGCACGTAAAGGTACGAGCGGGGAGGGGTAACGACGGAGCGGGGCAGGTCCCGGAGCCCGAGCTGCCCGGGTTGCACGCTGCGGTGCGTAGGAACGGCACGGTACGCCTTTCAGTAAGGTCGTGCGCCGAGCCGTACCTCGAGGAACGGGAGCCCGGCGTGGGCTGTGCTCCCGAGGTGCGAGCGAACCTCTCCCAGGCAGCGCCGTGCCCGAGGGGCAGCGGGGCGGGTGCGCGGGCAGCCCCGGCTCCCGGGGCTCGCTGCCCGCTTGTGCACGGGAAGGGTCAGCGCGGCGGCGGGCGCGGTATATTTAGCGCGGGGCAGGAAATGTGCTTTTCCCGTTCCATTAAACGCTGATGCGATAAAAAATTATCTTTCCGCTCGGCTGAAACGAAGGGGGTGGGGGGGCGGGGGGGGCATAAAGACAGCCTCTCGCTCTCCCACCGTCGCGCCGGGAGCGACACGAAGCCGGGCAGCGCCAGCAAAGGGAAGCCTCGCCGGTGGGCCCGGGGCGGAGAGGGGGGCTCACGGGGAGGACCGGGCCCCCCGCCGGTGCTTGCGGAGCGGGCAGAGTCGCTGCCTCCGGGCGCGCACCGCCGCCAGGTGCGGGGTTATGCCGAGGTGGCTCCTCCCGTCGCAAGTTCCGCGGCGGAGCTCAGAAAACTTTTCCAAATCAAACTTTAGCGGCAGTCGATAGGTTGCTCTGCCGGGTTTCTGTCGCAACATAGGCAGGCACACAGCCGGCAACCTTCCCGCAAAGCCCATCGCCGTGCCTTTCTCCCCCGCGCGGGACCGACCGCCGCCGGCTCGGCCCCCGGGCTGCAGGTGCGTTTGTCAGCGGAGCGGCTGCGGCCGCCGGCCGCAAAGCCCCGAGCGCAGGTGGGAGCAGCCCGGCCAGGGGAGGGGGGGGGGGGGGGAAGCGCCGCCACCCGCGGGAGTTTGGTGGGGACGAAGGGTTTGCCAGGCGGTGGCCCCGGTAGGGACGAGGAGCGGCGGAGCAGCCTCGCTTCGGGAAAACCTGCGTCCCCGTAGGCTCCCAACTCTCGAGGAGCGGAGGGGCACCGGGCGCGGAAGGGGGGTGGGTAAGGACGGCGACGGGACTCACCCAGGCTCGGCGGGACGGGGTGCCGCCGCCTGGAGGTTGGGGCGGTCAGGTTGTTCTCGCTCCCGGCGGCGTTGGAGGGCCGGGGAGGGGACGCAGCACCCGCCGCCGGGGAGAAGCGTCAGGGCTGCGCTGGGCCAGGCTGCCGCTGCCGGAGGAGGATGGTGCTCCCGGGGAAACAACACCCTCCGCTCCCCCCTCCCTCTCCCTGGGGCGGGCGGTCCGTTCGCCTTTGATTGCGAGGCGAGGGCATCCTCCCCCCTCTTACCACCCCCCCCCCCCCGCTTTCCCGGGATGGCTACATACAAAGGCTGCTTTCCAGGAACTTTCCAGGAACTGCATCATGTGACAGGACCCGCTCCGGCGCCTCCACCGCGATCGCGGCCAGCCGCGGGGCCGACGCACCGAGCCGCCGCCCCTGTCAACGCCGGGGCAGCGGTCGCCTAACCCTCCCCCGCGGTTCTTTCCCCCCCCCCGGCGGGAGCCGCGGCGGCGAGCAGGTCAGTGGCCGGGGTCGCTGAGGCACCGGAGCGCGGGCGGCCGTTGGAGCCCGCCGGCGGGGCCGTGCCCCGCCGGCGGGCTCCAACGGCCGCCCGCGCGCGGGCCGCGCGGCACCTCCTGAGGTAAAACCGGGCGAGCGCGGGAACGCGGTGTCGCCTCAGCACACCCCCTCCGCCTTCCTTCTGCGTGGCGGGGTGAGGACGACGGGTGCCCGGCCTGGCCAGCGCCCTCAGCCGCGGGCACCTGAGCGGGGCCCGCCCTTCAGGGCCGGGAGCGCGTCAGGGGCCGGGTGCCAGGGAGCGAAGCTCCTGGGACACCCCACCCTGGGTCTCCTCCTCCTCCTTCCCTTCACCCTCCGGCGCTAAATACCTCGTTGCTACAAACAGCCATTACCCGCCGATGCGCGCGCCGCTCCTCCCCCACCCCCCCTTCCCTTTCTCCGCTTCATGATTTTTTTTTCTTTTTTTTTTTTAATTATTTGAAAAAAAAAAAAAAACCAGAAGAACCCGAAGCTGGTGGTTTTTTCGGCGTAAAGATGACGGATTGTGTCGCGGGTGCTGCTCGGTAACCGGTCTAGAGGGGACTTCAGGAAGCCAAACAGGAAAAAAGGAAAGAAAAGAGGGGAAACAAAGCAAAAGTGATGGGCTCACCCTTGGCCGCAGGGCTGCCCGCCACCCCCACGGCGGTGTCCGGGAGAGGGGGGGAAGCATTTTTCGGGTTTGAGGGGAAAATGGTTAATTGGTGTCCTTTTTAAGTCCTTAGGAAAAAAAAAAAAATACAAAATAATCTCATTAAAAATCAGCGACTCCCTGTTATCAGGAAGATAAATGATGGATTAGGCTGGGCTGGCTGAGGGAGAGCGGGGAAGCACAGGGATGCTCCTGCCTTGCGTTGTACCCCGCTGTAACTCCTGAAATTCAACCATTCTTTAAAAAAATAGGACCGTGGAGGACAGTTCCTGAAGGCTTTTATAATAGATACTACTTATAATTTAAACCCATCAGGGGATGAGTGAAGAGCATTAGAGTTAACAGTTCTCTTAAAAAATAAGTGGTGTATTTAGTAATTAAACAGATTATTCTGAGGGGAAAAAAAAAAATCACTTTGTTAAGTGAATTGGTCAGTATGGTTTCATCTGTTTGCAATGCCTGGGTGCTTTTGAATTGAATTTATTCAGTTTATGAAAAAAGGTGGTTTTAATCACTGTCAGCACTGCAGATTTAAAATGAGGTCTGAGGAACAAACATGGGCTTTCTTACTTAAGCATTCTCAGAAATGGTTTAAAACAATTTGGGTCTTGAAGGTCATTCTTGTTCCTGTTGTGGTCTGTGCAGTTCAGATAGCCTCAGATCCAGCCTCCAGGGACTCTTGTGGAATCCCCACTAACTTGTCGTTGGATAGATGTGGAGAGGGGGGAGAATACATCCGTGTCCTTTGAAATTTAGTTGACGGTCCTGCTACCCACGATGTGAGACCTTGCGTAAAATCTAACTTACTTTTTCAGGCTTGCACTGGCTGCACTGTGTTCAGAAGAACAACAGCAACAAAAAAAAGGGGAATACAGATCTATTTTTATTGCTGAAATAATTCCGTATATGTATATGCAGGCACAGGGCTTTTGCTCAAAAATATGTTATTTTGATATAACAGTGTTCAAATTAGGGTTATCCCTTTAAAGTTCCCTAATTCATCTTAGAGAAATGGAATGCATCTTGTCTAGATGCAAAGCTGCTTTTCTACAGCTTTGCTCTAGTTCTCTTTCCCTGTGTTATTTATTAATGGCATTTTTATGTGGATAGTATCTCAAGACTTCCTTTGCTTCTGCTGTTTATTCGTCACTCGAAGTCATAATAATTTGTTTCTAAAACCACAGCTGGCTGCTATAAAGGCAGAGAGAGGAAGACCATGATTTATGTGGTGAATGAGAAACAAGAACAGAAGAATGTAATAAATATTTGTTACTTAAAACTTCAGATATTGTTATGAAAAAGGTAGCATAAAAATTAAATAGGCAGTATATCAGCAGGATCTTTCCTAAACAGAGTTCTGTTAATTTTTTTTTCATGAGAAGTTAATGTCTTTTAAAAATAGTACTAAAGATCTGATAAATTTACAAGAGTAATGAAATTCAAACTTAAAAAACTGCAAATCGATCTTTAAATGACACTTTTGGCACCTCATAAGAGTACTTCGGTTCACAGTTACCTTTATTCTCTGGTATGAGGCTTCCATAAGTACTATAGGCTCGGTGGAATGAGTTAGTATTTCACTGCTTCTTCCAACAATGTTAGTTAGCTGGTTTTCTCCTCTGTCTGCGTGAGTCTTTCTCACAGTCACAGGGGAGAAAAAAAATAATTTTTAAGGGTAAGAAAAGGTGATTAAATTAAATTACTTTGGGGATTATGAGCCACATGTGGTGCATGAAACTACTTTAAGCTACTTTTTAGCTTCTTTGGCATTAGGATGTTTAATACGTGCTTGGTCTGCCTGAAGTGTTTGACTATATAAAAAATTAGAATGGAGTAGGAGAAAGATGTGAAATGGAGAAAGAGACAAGAAGCAGCAGGCTCTGAAAACTTAGCTTTCCATCATGTAAACAAATTAAGTTTTTTAATTTGCCACGTAACAAACAGCAGTTCTTCTAAACTGAGTCGCTAGTATGAAGAGAAAAATAGTGTGTATGAATGGGGCTTTAAAATTTATAAGTACAATTCAAACCAAGTGGTTTATTTATTCTTAGTCTGTATGTTTTTGGGGTAGCAGTTCTAGGAGAAATACTGCCTGTATGTGTCCAGTTACGAATGCTTCTGAGCCAGTTTTAGAGGTGTATCGTCCGACTGGAGATGAAAGGCACAAACTTAAGGAATCTCTGATTTCTTTTCCAGATACTTTCTACTGTGCATGAACGTTTTGGTTTGGGCAGTACATCTCCTATATAGTAGATATTTTTAATCGAGATTTATAATAGTAGTTAGAACATACACATTAAGAGCTCTTGAAAATCACAGGCAGAATATATTATGCTTCTGACTTGCTTTCAAAAGTATGTGCTCAAAAAGAGAAGGGGAGGGATGAATGGATTTATTTTTTAATTTTCCTTTAGGCAAAAATACCTTTTGAGACCAAGGAAGGAGGCAACAACGTTTTTACAATAGTGTGAAGTGCCTGTTGCTAGAAATCATTTTCACTTTGTTCCTGAAAAGTCTGCCAAATTTACTGGAGAGCTAGCACGCTGATTTATTTATATAATATGACGTGAGGGGAGAAGGGGGTAATGCATTTTTGGCCTGGCTGATTTTGCTAAACTTGCTTTGATTTGCTGAAAAGCTTTACTGATTTATTTAGCTAGATTTATCTAGCTACCTGGGAGAATGCAAGGGGCCTTTCCTTGCTCTCTGCAGCCTTACTTCCCAGAGATGCAGCAGACAATATCCATTATCATGGCATACCATTTGGTAAGCCAAAATCCATTTTAGTGAAAAGGCTAGCTATAGCTTGTCACGTACGTACATTTATCTACCATATTTTGACAACTGTTTACCTGAACTGATCTAAAGAACGGTGTCTAACTGCCACGGTTCCTCCCTGTCCTGTGATTGCAGTGGTCAGGCAGCATGCCTGGTTCTCGGGCAGAGAAATATGAATATTGAGCCTTAATCTCAAGGAAATTAGAACAAGTTAATTGTAGCTCCACACCATCAACAAGGTTCGCAGTGCTAGCCCTGAGGGAATTTCTCACTCAGCACTCAGGAGGAAGGTTTGCTTATTTCACAAAGAGTTCCTAAAACATAATACAGCAGAGAGAAAACAAGTATTTTCATAAATAGGATCACTCTGCTCTTTCCAGCTGCCTGAGGAACAGAATGTTTTGATGAAATAAATTATGATGTATACCAAACAAATTTTACTCTTAACCAGCTGCCACCTTATTTCCTGCCATTTTTGTCTATTCAGATGTGAATGCTTTGTCTTCCCTGAGAATATACATTTGGTAAAGGAGAATAATCAAAAATTCAGTGAATAATTTCTATGAATCAGTGGTGTTCTAAAAGAAAACCAGCACTTGTATTTTAAAAGCAAACCATCAAGAAATAGCACTAAGAGAAATAACATCCAGATTATTTTCTTTCAGCAGAAACGGTCGAGAAAAAGAAGTAGTATTTCCTTTACATCAGTGGATAAGTGAGGGGATAATCACCGGCAAGCATGAAACTCTGACCATAAAAAGGTGGCATTTAAATCCTTCTCTCATCATGTGCTTTATACTATTTAAAACTTAGTAGCATCTAAAGGCCTCAGCTGCGTTGAGTAAGAGGTTATCTAGACACACTTAGGATCTTTAATTAAAAACATTAAAGGCTAGTGCTTTTATAGTTTGTCTAATCTATTATATACATTTTAACATTAAAAAAATAACATAAAAATAATTTGGCTGGCCCTCAAGGAAAATGGGAATGTGGTGACACAGGATACTAAGTATAAAAAAAAAAAAAGATAATTTGCACAGCAGTTTTCACCTTACACTATGCTGGGCTACTTGATAAACCAGCAGAATTCTGGTCTGTCACTTCGTTATTTTGTGAATTATGCAATTTCACCCTGACTAGAACTAGCTAAACACTGCTGAAAGTTACCCAAAGATAATTTGTAATTATACATGCTTCAACAGCATTTTCTTACTTATCGCACTACTTTTTTATGAGCACGATAGGAAAAAAGACTACTGGCAAGAACCGCTTTGATAGCAGTCATTTCAAACGACTACTAGGAGGATATTTGCTATGGATTTCAATATTCATATTGTCGTGTAAGGTGCTGTGACTGTAATATTTGTTTACCTTGGTTTTTTGGCTGAGAAAATGCTTATGTGCCTGAGAAAGAGTGTATAGGTGTATATATACACATACACACGTTCACAACCACAGTCTTTGAAGTTCTGGGTTTTTGGAGAAATGTAAACTCTGGTCTTTGTTTTAGAAAAATCCTAGAGATAGCACAGCTGAAAGCACTGTGAAATCTTGCGTTCTCATCCTAGGTGCTGCCAGAAAAAACAAGCCTTTTATGCTTGAGGAGGCTTGAGGTGTTTTCTTGCCAGTTGCAAGTCCTACTTCTCAAAGTAAAAGAGAGCAAGTAATGTCTGTGAAAAAAAGTTTTCCTGACAGACGGCATGCAGGCAACTCTCCCGTGCTCTGCCAATCCATAAGTAATTAAAGTTCCTTTGTTGGCAAAGAGTCACTTCTAAAACTAGTAAAAAAAAGAAAACAGGTGATGCAGTGGCTGGCTACCTCCAAAGGAGAAAGTTTTGAGTGCAAACTAGACTGAAGATGAGGAAGAAACTGGGTTATATGTCTCTGAATAAATGGTCTCCCATCAGAAACAGATTAATTTTAAATCACTGCTCTAGTTCTTATGTTAAAGATGGTTTAATTCACCCAGAGCTATTTGGCCTTGAGGATGAATTCCTACAATTAAGTGTTTATGATTGAAAGTGCTGCCATGGAAAGCAGACAGATGAATATCATTTCAGGAATACTGTGAATCATTAAATGTGTTGTAGAAACCTTTTCCTGGGCATGAGCCACTTTTAAATTTGAGGCTAAGGCTATAATAGACTTCAGCATAAGGCCTGACGAGTTGCTGTGTTTAGGAGTTTCAACAGGATAATCAGCATGTACTGATGTATTGATATAATTTCAAACTTCTTACCGTTAGTTGAAAACACGCTGCCCATGGTACATGTATATGCTGCTCAGATTAAATACATTTTGCATATCACTGCCTTAAGTGTTAGTGTTAGGTAGTGAATTTAACCTGCCCCAGACGTGTTGGCTTCTTTTGGCTCAAGATGGGCATGGCTGCTTTCCCTGCTTCAGTGTAAAGAGAGCCTGGATGTGGAATGTCACAAAAAGCTGAATGAATGACCAGAGAACAGTGCTAGCTGCCAACTCCCTTCTCTCTGTTTATCTTGATTTCTGCTTGGTTTTTGTCAGGAAGGCTCAAGGCATCGTCCTGTAACTGATTGGCACGTTGGGAGGACGTACACTGAAATACAGGCCAGATAGACAGACTGGCAGTTTTTTGGGCTCAGTAGAGGACATGGACACAGGGCTACTCGTCCTGGTGTCCAGAAAAGAGTATTGCTCCACAGCTCACCTGTCCTTGGCACTGCCTGTCCATTCCCAGGCTTGCTTGCCCCTCCTGTAAGCAGTTTTGCCAGGTATGTGGAAATCAAAGCTCAAACAGTAGTAGGTAAAATTGGTCAGGCTGCAGTGACTGTCTCCCCTTATTCTGTACCTGAGCCGTCCTCCCTGTGGCTCTGCTGGCGTGCTGCCTGCAGCAGGGATGAGGAATTAACTGACACATCTCCTGAACAACTTCACCTTTCCATCTGGTGTGTTAAGATCACCCCCAGTTTCAGTGTGGCTCAAAACTGCAGTCGCTCAGGAGCAGCTTCATGAGCTGTTGGGTCGTGAGGTGGCAAATTCTGTCACGGGGTGGGGTGAATGGTTGGGGATGAGAGTAGTAGCTCCGGCAGCCATCTGATTTTAATCCCTCACCATATGTGACTTGAAGTCCTTAGATGCCCTCTACTGCCATGTACCAGAATTAACAGATGGCTGTGTGTAACCAAATTCAGATTTGCTAAAGTTTATTATCTCTCCGTCTTTGTAAATGAGTGGAGGAGGGGAAATAATATCCATAATTATTACAAAATATGCAAAGCCTTTTATAAAGTGTGAGTTTGGGCTAGACATCTTTTCTGACTTTCAGTGCCATTGCCCTGTATTTCAAAATTTTAACACTATTTTTAGCATTCTCTTCAGAGCTCACTTCTCTGATAAATTATCCTTCTGGGAACAAGTTTGATCCAGAAAGATGCCTGAGGCACAGATTTTTTCCACAGCATTTCAGGCCACATCATGCTTGACAGAAGGAAGCTGTAAAACCTGCTGCCGTGGATTGGTCTCTGTTGTGGGAAGGAAATACAGGATGCATTTAGCCATCGGATGTATCGTTTGCGTGAGACAGAAGAGCAGGCCAAAGTCTATCTCTACAACGGAAGAAGAATGAATTTTCTGTCTCACGTTTGCCTGTGCTGTGTCGGTTTGTGTGCTGGCAGGCACAAGGCGATAACCGATCCTGGAGGGAATCACTCTACAGGCTCTGAGAACCAAGTGTTTCTGTGGTGCTCTAGCAGTGTTGGTTGTAATCAACTCCTTTCCCCTTCTGCAATGAAAACGCAGCAAAACAATCCCACCTTTTAATTTCCCAGCCCCGGTTCCTAATGCTGATTTGGCTGAGTGGGTTTGCTGCGCATGAAGTTAGCAGCTGTGTTTTGTGAACCCTTTTGAACGTGCCTAACCTTTTCTGAGGACAGTCTATTCATTTCATTCCAGGCGGTTGCCAGGGATGTTACGGCTAGAAGCAGGCATGGCAGGAGGGAGCGTGAGCATTCCAGCGGAACATATGACAGCGGGGACCTGCTCCAGGTAAGTGAAGGGGGACTTGTACACAGGATGTACAGGAGAGCCTCTGCCAGGCTAACAGAAAGATAAAGCTTGGGTTCATTAAAGGGCTGAGCCTTCACACTGTGCTTCCCTTTTCCTCCACTTCCAGGCACACTGGTCTAGAATATGCTACTTATATTTTTCAGGAGCTTTTGTCATTTTTCCAGAAGATTATCTCAAACTAACTCACAGCAAAATCTTGTTGTGAATAGGGACTTTATTCTGTGAGACTGTTTCTGAAAACGCCTGGTGCTGTTAGCCATCGCATAAAGGCTGAGACGTGAATTTGTGCATATGCTTTTGTTTTCGGCATGTTCATTCCTTCAACCCCTCCTGACCCTTTCTCCAAGAAACATGCGAAGCCCTCCAAGCCCTACTGGCAGGTGAGCTATATACTGTTTTGGTGGCAAACCTGTGCCGCTACACCGATTCATACCGCCCGGCAATGCGGTCCTCTGCATGTATTTTTACTAGATCCACATTTTTCCAATGGCATTCTTTCTTCTCTATCAGTGACGGAATGGAATCCTGTGTCCAGAGAATGTTACTTTAACAGCTGCTTCCACTCAATTTGCATTTACATACTTAACACTTCAGAATAGATGATTTCTAGAAGCTTTCACAATCTGGTCAAAATTCCTACTTAGAGGTACTAGTGAGATGTTAATGAAATCCCTTTGGACTGGCTGATGGAAAAGATGCAGCAACAACAACAAAATTCCCCAAACAAGACTGATCAGTTATGCTTCTGACAGTTACACTTCAACAATCAATTGAAGCATACTTTTTAATCTCCTTGGGCATTTTTGGGATCAGTTCCTTGGGCTGTTCTGAGGGGGCGACAGTATGCCAGGTAAGGAGGTGAGTTGTTAAAAAATTCGTGCTGAACTGCCAGTGCATTTCCAGCAAAATTAATTTATCGTATGAGTACAGCTGAAAAAAAAAAAACCACCGAAACAGCACCTGGCAAGCTCTGTAAAGTGAAAAGCTTATTTGCTGGTGTCACAAATTTTTAAATAAATAAACCCCTTATGTCCTGAGAACAGCTCCTTGGTTTTCATACCACTCTTTTCTTTTGTTGACATTTCACTAGCCGTGAAATGGAAACACAGCATTTTTATTTACTAATGCCTAAATGAAGGTTTTAAGAATTATGTCCAAATACTGGTTTTTTCTCCAAAAAATTTTGACAGCCTTTCACCTCACTATTTTGCCAAATGCCTCAACTTGAACCATTTCTTGCGATTTCTTTGATCCTCTGAAGGCTGAGACTTACAGAACATTGACACTTAGTGACCTTTGGTACTCTGATGTGAACTGTTGAAGACGCTTGCTCAAAATCCAGAGTTTGTTTGAAGTTACAGAAATGCACTTTCTTCTCTGCTTATTCCATTTTGTTTATCCCAAAGAAAAATCCTTTTATTTTTACAGCAGTCTGAACCGTAGCATCTCTGAACTGGATTGGACAGTCTTGATGACTCAAGTTGTCTAGAGAACAGTAATTGCACGTGTGAGTTGCTGGGTTTGCATGTCTCCCTAAGCCTGTACCAGACTCATTCACACTTAGTAATCTGAACAGACAGGGACAACATGAGCTCAGGTTGTCTGTGAAAACAATGTGGGTCCCACTGCCCTGGTTTCAGAGGGCACGCTTGTATTTCTAAATAAAGAAGTCCCACATGCTGTAAGGATTGGCTTATATTCACACTAGCTGGGGCTCGTTCTCTTGAGAGCAGACTCCTGTACTCAGACTCCAAGGAGTTACTGGGGGATGTTTCTTGTGCCCCTATAGACCTAATTCTGACTTCTTCTGTGTATCTTTCAGTTTGAAGGATCTGCAATTATGTGAAATTGCACTGCAGCCTGCGAGAATGATGCTTTCCTAGCGTGAAAGTGAGGGTAGGTGTCACGTTTGGGGATGCAGTAATGTTCGTGGTGCGCGCTCAGCTTGAGCAGTTTAGAAGAGCACGCAGGGCAAAGTCATACAAGATGTGATCTGGGAAGGGAGCAGTGCTTGGTGTGTGCTCTCCCTGCAGGGGGGTGCAGCCCTTGCTTTAAAGGGGGCTCGGTGGAACACGGGGAAGTAAGGAAGACGCAGGGAGCAGCAGCTGGAAGGACATGGTCAGAGGGACCCCAAGTATCAGTCTGCTGCGGGGGACCACCTCTGGCTGAGGAGAAGTGTAGACACAGGTATGCTGACTGCAGCAGACATGCTTCACCCTTAAAGAAATGCAGGGCTTCTCATGTATTGTTTCCACAAGTCATGCGTCAAAATCTCGGTCATACTGAAGTACAACATTCACCTGGTTCCAGGGATGGAGGGCTTCACCTTTGGGCTGGACAAGGACTGGCTAAGCGCTGCGTAGGTACGAACCACAGCTGCTCTCCTCATCAGAGGCCACTGTGTCACCTTTAGGCCTTGCCACTGGCCTCTTTGGGCTAATTTCCAATCTCTTTCTTGAACAGACATGGCCATATAAAGTCAATGAGCCAACATGCAGCACGTTTATCATAGTAGATTTGAACATACAAATACCTGCTCTAGAAAGGGGATTTCTCTCATCTCTGCATATGGTGAAGTTACAATGAATTTTGTTTGCACTGTGCCTCCACTCTGGACAGGAAATCCTTTTTCTTAATCCAGTTCTAAAATTCCTGCAATTCACTACCACCCTCAGTTTCCCCATCACTAATGCCAGGATTTTAAGCATATGAAAAATGGCATGGGGGAAAGGGAGTTTTTTAAAGATATTCCAAGGTATTCTTGGAAAATAACAAGTGAACCCATACTTAAGACAGTCAGGATTAAAAATGACAACCAAAAAATAGGAGCAGGGATGTGAAGCCTTACATGGCTGGATACTGACCAACTGTTAACTCACTAGGGGTCAAGGACAGGTGTTTTCCTGGCATTAGTTTATTATTCAGTTGAAATCCTCAGTGTCTTGACTGAAGCAGGAGGTGAGGATCAGTGCTGCAGCACAGCTCTGATCCAGTGGAACTCCTAGAGACGTTGGCTTCAGAAATTGCTACTTAGCTTATAATTTGTTTAAGCAAATAGAACATAAATTTGAATAATGAGAAAGACTAGCAGTGTTTGAGGGACACTAAGCTTTACATGAAGCTACAAAGCTCTTTTGTTAGCACTGGTGAGTAGGAGACCTGTGTTTGTGCAGTAGGGTCATGCTTTAATCTTCTCCTTAGGTTCATTTTTGTTTTGCCTGGTAATTGCTTAAAGCAGGAGCCTAATGGAACAGTCACTTCTCACTGTTCAAACATTCGAGTTTTCTGTGGTACTTACATGGTTAAACTTGTATTAGTTTTGGCAGAAGGGACGCCAGAAAACAGCTCTTCCAGAATTCTTTTTCTATGATATGTCGTATTTTGCTGGTGGGGAGATTCTTTTGCTGAGGAATTGTAAACTTTGGTAGCAGTCAAAACTGGCCTTGTTAAAAATGGTGAACTGCCTCTGACCCAAGACTGTTCTTCATCCTGACAAGCAGTGAAGCTGAATGTAAGCATGACTGTTCTCTGTATTTCTTCCTCCCTTGATTTTTCAGAAAGACTGCTCGGCAAAGTTTCTCAGCTTTGTTGGCCATTCCAACCTCTCTGGGTGGTGCAAAACTGCGATACATTGATTATCATTTCTCACCGACGTCACGGCACTTCATGACAAAGCGGCACCCCAGGCTGTAAGATTTTACTTCTCTCGAAGCTGTGCAGTGCAGAACTGCTGATCAAACGTGCCGTTTGGTTCATGCAGCTCCCACACAGCTCCCACCTTCTGACAGGCTGTGTCCCAACCGCTGCAGTTACATACAGCAGAACTAACGTTCTGTGCAAACTGTATTTAAATTTTCAGAGTTCTGTGCAAAATACCCAGTAAATCATCTACTGTGTTCAGTCTTTTAGAAGCACCTAGAGGTAATGGTTGCGATCATGAGCTGGTTAGAAGAGGTGCTATAAAGGTACATAGAATAAGGAACTATCGTGTTTCTCCCCTGACACACACCAAACGAAACAAAAAAATAACAGCTGAAGTACCATCTTCTAGCACTGGGGGTGTCATTAAACATAAGGAGGTTTGGTTTTTTACATATATGCTTGCTTAAATTAAAAACAAAAACAAGAGAGAGAGGACTGTTTTCATTTGCTGTGATACAGGCATCTGAATCTCAACTACGCTTCATCTGCCCTTCATAGAGAGAAGGGAAAAGCACCTCCGAAGAACAATTTGGTTGACAAGCCCCAGACAATAAAATCTTAAAATCAGATCATGTGCCCTGTGTAGGGACTTGTGTGTCAGTTAGCATTCGGGGGAGCCTACAAAGATTAGCTCAGGCTTGGATGTCTGAGCAGCAGCTGTCTCAGAGATGAACCCAACTTTTACGTGGTGTAGGTACACCGTTTGTCTGAGGTTCCTCCTAGTCAGTGGTGGGCTTAAGTCAATTTTATTACACTGTAGCATTAACACAAATTATACATCCACTATTACGGAAGAGGGATGCGGTCTACGTCTATCTGACCTTTTCCTTACGTAACTTCATGCTGGTTTTGAGGATGGAACGAGCATGTGAGCAACTACGGCAGAGCAGATGATAAATCCCTAGACTGGAATAACTGAGAAACGCAGCATCGCTTTAAACAGCGACTACCGCTGTGACTTAGAGCGGAGCTGCCGCAGTGATGTACTGTGGTACAACAGAGCCGAGACATGGCAGCTGGGATTCAGACCTGTCCAGTAAATGGACAGGAAGGGAACTTTCCTGTAGACTGGATAACTGGGGGGCGGGAAGGGTATGGGCAACTGCTCCCTCCAGCACAGTCACAAGGAACTGAGGAACAGGGACACGACCCTTGTGACACAGGTGGATTTGGCAGTTGGGCCCTGTTCCTGCTCCACTGCCGTCTCGTGCCCAAATCCAGGAGGGTGGGGCTTTTTGTTTGGGTGAACATACACCTTAGCTATACACACCAAAGTCAGAGCACACAGCTGAGTCCCATGAAAGAACCTTTGCCCCTTTGGATCCAACCACTTCCAGACCTGCTAGGAAGTTCCTTTCTCCTAAGTACGTACAAATTCAAGTGAGGAGCAGCTAGCGCAGGTCTCGGTGTTGAATCTGAGGATGCAGCTAAATGCGCTGGTTTCCGGCAAAGCCAGTTGGGTTGTTGTGCAGGACTGCCTCCTGGTGGTGGTACCGGGGGTCTGCAGGGCAGCGTTTGCACACAGAAAAGGCAAACACCCGCTGTCAGATTGTCTTTGTGCCGCTTTTCCATTCGGGCCTGAGGAGAGGAAGTGCAAACTTCCATTTCACTAGGACACCAAGGTAAACCGAACTGCGATTTGAATGGCCAGCACTGAGGACAAGCTTTTTGATACTTGCGTGAACCAGAGTTTTTCTAACAGCATACTGGCGAACAAAGCCCGAGGGCACTTCCAGTGAGATGTTAAACCCCCCGCCCCCAAAGCCCAGATGTGTGAGACGTGCCCAGCTGTCCACAGCAGTGAGCCTGGTACGGTCTGACACAACGGCTACCAGGTACAAGGCAAACGGCTAAGTGCTGAAATCGGACACAAAGGCTCCGGCGCAGACCTAACCCGCAGTGAATCCACGCAACTAAAGGTTTCAGTTACAAGGAACAAGAGCAACAGGAAACAAAATCCCAAACTTTCAAATGGATTATTCTTCTGCGTAGAAGTGGGACAAGAATCAAATGGATGGATTTCTAATTCCGAGCCTTCAAGTGAAGAGAAACAGATAAAAGAGCTTTATGGAGTTGTTCAAGACGTAGAAAACCAGGAGAATGGCTTGGAATTACTGCGAGAGTAGGATTCTAATGAGGTTATGCTTCAGATGGCCCAGGAGAAAGGTTTAGTAGAAGGGAACATAGAACGAGTGAGAGTGGCAGTGTAATGCAGGGAAGGGTTTTGAAACAGCGATGAGTTTGTGGAGTGATGAAATGGCAGAGGGTACACACAGTGCACATGGGTCTCAGACTCAGTTTCCAGCAGCTGGACAGAAGAGGAGGTACTTTAAAGACAGCGGTCCAGCACATCATAGATTTTTAGCCCTCAAAATGCCTGAAAAGCATCCAAAAATGTTTGGGAAGCACTGAGAAATCTAACATTTCTACAGCGACTGTGGATGTTTGATCATAAGCAGGGGCTGAGGGCAAGAACAGACTAATGCAGTAACAGAAGGTTTCTGTAAAGGAGAATGTCTTAACAGTATTAGGCAGCAACAAGCGAAAGTATCAGGGAGAAGAAGGGGGAAGAAGAATTTAAAGTAGTACAAGGATGTATTTTCTGACGCTGGAGTGAAGTCAAATGGCGACAAGTTAGGTCTCAGCTTTCCAAAAACAAAGGGAGCCCGCTTTTATGCAGTGGAGCATAGCAAAGCACTAAACATGAGATGAAAGCTTCTCATTTACCGAGCGGCGTCGGCAGGCACCAGGAATTGATGGCAATACATCTGTTGTACTCCAGATTACTAAAACCTGTAAGTTATATTCTAGGCAAGAAAAGTAATTGTTTTCATGGAACTGAACTTGCAGAGTAAGCAGTGATCCTGTTCACAGGCACAACAGACATTCCTTCCGGATAGCATGTGTGTTATCGCATGAGCAACATGTCATAGAACGGGGAACCAAAATCACTTGGCTGATGTGGGCTCAAACGTGGACTCGGGTGTCTTACAAGCGTAACAGTAAGCAAGGCAATTACATGCTCTGCCATGACAAACCGTTATCAGCTCATTGGCATTTGGATTTAAAAGTAACACCAGGATACATACTCAGACTGGCTTTACGTAACATTTTCCAGAAGCGGTTAAAGGCAATCCTTTTACACACATCCAACATGGCTTTTTTCACAGTTAAAGGAAACTCGAAGAAAAAAACATTATTTAGGAATAACTTTACGTGTTCTTTATCCTAACAACGACCAGGATTAGAGACTCTGTGGGGTTCTCAACTTCTGGCGAAATCTGCAGATGACACATGCTGGCAAAACAACACGAGACTAACACAAGATCCAAGAACCTTCCCAGCTTACCCAGGTTGCTGTGGAGCGGAAATACAATCGAAACGTATGACATCTACAGGACAATTATTTTCTGGTTATTTATAAGGATCTGCTAAGAAGACTTAGTACAGTCACGGTATCTCTGCAGAGGCACAATGTCCCCAGCGAGCCCGTTCTATCAGAAGGCTGACGCCCGAAACGGTACACTGGGGTGTACCACACTGCGAAAAACACAAGAAAAATTATCCCCCAAAACAAGACCAAACCCTAATGTGTCCCGTCCAGACTTCCCGTTTTGACACAGCACTGTTCTGCATCCACTTCACCAGCGCTAAGCCTCGACCGAGTTTAACGGGAGCACTCCCCCACCTGTTACAGCCAGCTGTATGACCAGCACATCCGCCGACTGTCCAACAGCCTTCACTGAATCCTTCCTTCAGCGGTGCCGTTTTGTCCCTGACAACTAGCTGAAGTAGAAAACAACAGCCAAATTCCGTTCCGCGTTTCCGTTACAGCACTCACACAGAACTGCTACGTATCTCACTCTCCGCAGTTTTTATTTCCTCTAAGATTAATAGCGAAGTGCTGATGAACAAGAAGTTATCTTAACTATCGGTCTTTGGGAGGATTAGGATTCTTGCGTCTTCTGTGATACCTAGAAGAAAAGAAGGCTGCGGTGAATGCAAGCTTTGGGCAGTCTGATTGCCCCGGTATTTTGCCCCCGGGTGAGTGATCTGAGGTTCCAGAAGTGCAACGTGAGACACACGAGCACAACCCACCACCACTCATTCATTACAGGTCGTCTGTTGTTTGTGGGGTTACATAACGCTACTCATTGCTAGTGCTACATCTGCTACAAGCACGCAATAATCCAAGCAGTTCCACATCTGAATAGGTACAAAGGCTGCTGTTTGCTCTTAATCCTTTGTGTGAGGTTAATTTTATTACATGGTCAGCTTTTCCTTTGGCTAAAATGATTGCTACAGAACAAAGAGATGATGTTTAAAGGAGTTATGCCAGGCTGTATGTTAAACAGTGTAATATTTTCCAGACAAACTAAACCCCAAGCTCTTCAGAAGAGAAATGATCCCTACTGCCCTCTTAATTACCTGCCCTACACCAAGGAAGATCCTGTGCGATGCTCATTAAAGTGACAGCTACCCTTTGGCCATGGAAAGTTCTACTATTCCATCCTTTTATCTACTCCCAAAACACAATCATTAACAATGTTTTATGTGGACAAAACCAAAAAAAGCCCACTCTGCCTGTCTCAAGGCTTCACAGCTATAAAATTAGCAGCTACCAAAAGGTGTAGTAACACGCACTGGAGAGCTGTGACACAAACCAGAATGCCGTCTGTTTCCATTACTACAGCTGAGGGGATATGGTTCCTCTAAGCTCAGCCATTTGCACCTCTCCTCCTCCTCCCTTCTGAACACAGGGCACACCAAGGGTGCCTTTCACCATTTCAGATGAAAACCCCCCACTACCCTTCAGTCTGAGAATCACCTCGGCAAGTTTTTTTTCCTGAGAAGCTGTTAAGGAGCAGGCAGCTTGGGTTGGAACTAGATAATCTTTAAGGTCCCTTCCAACCCAAACCATTCTGTGATTCTATGTTTCCAGGCTGCGTTTGGCCGTGCCCACTGAGGATGTGTTACACACTACATTCCTCTTATGCGACTTTAATAAATCACCAGAACCAGCAGCTAACCTGATGGTATGAGAACCTTCTGCTCTGTGACATCTCTTACAGAACGAGGTTGCAAAGGCTACCAAAGGGGCAGTATTGAAACAACCCTATGAAACACAGCCTGCCACTTACACAACGCTGCAGTTCAGGTGTTACGCAGCAGCCCACGTGCTAACAGCATCTTGTCTCACCTGACTTCCCCTAGGTTGAATCTGGTCATGAAGCTATTCCTGTATTGTCCTTGACCTCCAAAAGGAGCAAACACTGAAAATACTTACTGTCCCACAGGATACCAGCGGTGTTTGGTTGTGTAAAACATTTTGCTGAGCTCTTCAATTGTAGGGCCTTTGTTGTTCTTCAGCTCGTTTTTATTCAATCTGGACTTCAAAACTTGATCAAGCGTTTCTTCTTTATTATTCACTGGGTCTGGCCGTGGTACAGGCTATGAAAACAGTAGGGTATATAGTTCCTTTTTTTGAGAAGATCAAAAAGCCACGCTACACAGACAGCATTACAATGTACCCGTAACAGCTGAAACCAAAGGAATACAGAAGAACGCCTGCTAATCGTAAAGGCTGCTTACCGCCCACTCCGAACAAAGCCACACCACCGGGGAGCAGAGGTCTAGAAACAGCACATTACGCCAGGTGCTCCAGCTGACTACCCTACCCCTAACATCAGCACTGCCGTCATCCCTGCTGCTGACCTCATCCTTACAATTCCCCAGCTGGATCAGAAGCTTCAGTTCCACTAACATAAAAGTACTCTATTAGTCCTCTTTAGAAATGAATTCAGTGACGATCATCATTGCTAACAAAGCTTTTAGATGATTTGTACCTTGGAGAAGAATGTCACTTCTAATTAACTGTGCAGCTGCCAAGCCCAAGACGTTTGTTCTCAACCTGAAACCTAACCCCTAGCACCGTTACAAATATTTGTCCTTCTTTTAGCCTTTTACACCTGTTTTTCCCGAGAGACACGCAACTGATAAATTTTAAAGCACTGATACGTAACTGGCAGGCAAAGCGCGCTGCAAGTTTGCAATGGAGAATTTTCACACCAGGTGCTTCAGCAAGGTAGCTGTCCTCTGCAGTACTCTGCACACGAGAACTGGAAATGCAACCAAAAAGCCCACACTGGAAATGTTTATCTATTACTTTTGTCGGTGTAAAGAACACACTGAAAATACTACTGAGAGGTAAAAGTTCAAATAATTGAAGTTTCCTGGGTTGTTTATGAACCCAGCAGGCTGAATGGCACGTAAAGCTCGAGCTGAACAGGGCAGCAGCAGTTCTTTAGATCTGCTGGCCCAGACTGCCGCATCTGCACCCAGCGGGACGTGCGAACTGCAACCGGCTTTCCCAACGCCCTCTCTGAGGAGCACACTCACAGACAGACTGTAGATCCCTCTGTAGCCCACAAGTATTTCTGTTTCAGTTACTATATGCGGCGATATCTGAGCATTTCCTCCTCTGCAACTTTCCCTTAACACAATTAGGAGTAAGGTCCTCCTCACGGCAGCAGCTGTATTCATGCTCTTCTCAGACATGCTGATCAAAGTACCTCAGTCTTTCAGATCAAAAAAAGATGCCCTGAAGACTCTAAGTGTCATGAACTGCTCGTGCCTTTACAAGAGTCAGGAATATAAATGCGTACATGTGGACATACCTTTGTGTGCTCGTACGGAATCTCAAGCGAAGGGTGGTAGCAGACAATTGTCTTCAAATCTGATGTCACAGCAAGTTCCACTTTGCTACAAAAATAAAAACTTACACTCTTAAATCTACCCCTTACAATTTTCACAAATGCTGAGCAACTGAGCAGCCCGAGTCCCAAAGAAAACCAACCGTATTTGACCCTGCATTTATGAATTTTTAAGAATCTTCTGTAAAATAGACCCTTATTAAAATAAGGGTCACAAATACTTGATCTGAACATCCTCTTTTTTTCCCCTCCTCCTATCCATCTTCATGTTTCTTTTTTGGATGGACAGGAAAAAAAGGGCTAAAATAGAGTGTTAAAGACGGCTGGAAATACGGGTTGAAAAAAAAAATCTTTAACACTTTGGATAACTGTATATAAAACTGTAGCAACAGATGGGGATAATGATGTCCAGGACAGCATGCCTTTACAAGAAACATGGCACCTCCAAAAGAAAGAGCAGGGAACAAAGCTCTGTCTGGGGTTCCAGCTTCTGCATTCGGTAGAAGCCGATAAGCACAATGAACAAGAAGTCCTACTGGGAGGCTCCTTAAGGGAATACGACTTCTCACCCTCCTTGCCATGACACATTAGCTTCCTTAAACCTCGTATGACAGAGATCCTGTGTTTCTGACTACATCTGTATCGTCTTTTCTGGGTTCTACACGTGTTTCCCATGCAGCAGCACAGAAATACCTGGACTTTGTCTTACCAACAAACGTCAGTGAAAATGACTGCGCTGAGCTACTTTTGCTCTTGCACAAACACAACTGCAGGGCACTGGGGCCACCACCGTGTCTAGAATGAGTCCTGCGTGGTTTTTCATTACGCTTAGTTTTTGAAATATTAACTTCACAACCACTACGATCAGAAACAGTACTTCAGTTAAAATTATCACACATAGCCAAAACTGGCAGAGGATGTATCTGATACCGTTATCTGACAACTTCCTGCCCTGAAATAAACATCACAGGCAAAGGCCACACAGCAAAGCACGTTTAAATACCAATTGTAGTCTTCAGGGAGAAGTGAGGATGTAGATTTACGGCAAGCAGGATACACAGCTCCACCTGCAAAAAACCCCAAAATGAGTAAAGGACTCTAATATGAAAAGAAGCAGAGCTGTGTCAAATTTAAGAATGTTTACATTTTCATTCTGCTCTAAGTCTTAATCAGGGATTACAATCATACTCAGATTAACAAAACCCAAATACTGTCTCAACATTAGTTCACTTTACTACCCAGATTGCTAGTGCAATCAGAAAATACAGTAGGTGGCTGTCCTGGTTTTGGCTGGGATAGTTACTTTCCTCCTAGTAGCTGGTATAGTGCTGTGTTTGGGATGGCACAGAGGGCGATGTCTGAAATACAAGTATGGGGAGGCCTGGCAGATTGACTGTATCACACTCCCCAAAACCCACCAGGGTGAGTGCCATGTGCTCACAATGGTGGAAGCAACCACCGGGTGGCTGGATGCCACTGCCCGAAATACCATCTTTGGCCTTGAAAGGCAAGTCCTGCGGCAACATGGCACTCCAGAAAGGATTGAATCAGACAGTGGGACTCATTTCCGAAACAGCCTCATGGACACTTGAGTGGGTGTATCGCTTCCCCTACACACACCTGCCTCTGGGATGGTCAGAGGATGCAATGGGCTGTTAAAGACCCTCCTGGGAGCAAGGGGTGGTGGGACATTCCAACACTGGGATACACATTTGGCAAAAGCCACCTGGTTAGTCAACACTAGGGGATCTGCCAATTGTGCTGGGCCTGCCCAATCAAAATGTTTACATACTGTAGAAAGAGATAAAATCCCCTTAGTGCACATTAAAAATATGCTGGGAAAAACTGTCTGGGTTATTCCTACCTCGGGCACAGGCAAACCCATTCATGGGACTGCTCTTGCACAAGGACCTGGGTGCACTCGGTGGGTGATGAACAAGGATGGGGAAGGCCGATGTGTTGCTCAAGGGGATTTGAGTCTGGGTGAGAGTAGCCAACGATTTGAGTTGTATGATGTTACCTGCTACATCATACTGTTTGCCATCCCTACCACAGCTGCTACATGCCATATCGACGGTATCACAACAGGAATCACCCAGATGAATGAAGAAGGGACTTCGGTGAAAGCGAGCAAAGTGCAGCCGTGATGGAACCAGGACTGGCTTCAGCACGCAACAATCCAACACCACACCCCATCTCTCCTGCCCTGAAGGCTGTTATGACAGATGAAGCCCAACATCATGGACTAAGTAAACTCAATGGACATTGTAGAGGGGTGGCCCACAGCCGAAGGGAATGGTGTCTCTGTGTGTGTATACATCACAGGACAGGAAAAGTGGTGATGATGAACTGAACGTATTGGAAAGCGTGGGACCTGGGCATGATGTAGATGGTTTGGAATAAGGGATGGATACTGTCCTGGTTTCAGCTGGGACAGAGTTAATTTTCCTCCTAGTAGCTGGTACAATGCTGCGCTTTAGATGCAGCATGAGAACAGTGTGGTAACACACTGATGATTTGGCTGTTGCTAAGCAGTCCTTATACTAAGTCAAGGACTTTCCAGCTTCCCGTGCTCTGCCAGCCAGGAGGTGCCCAAGAAGCTTGGAGGGAGCACAGCCAGGACAGCCGACTCAAACTGGCCAAAGGGACATTCCATACCCTGTGACATTATGCTTGGTACATAAACTAGGGGGAGTTGGCTGGGGGGCAGCGATTGTAGCTCAGGGACTGGCTGGGCCTCAGTCAGTGGATAATGAGCCATTGTATTGTGCATCACTTGTTTTGTACTTTTTATCATTATTATTTTCTCTTCCCTTGCTGTCCTATTAAACTGTCTTTATCTCAACCCCTAAGTTTAACCCTTTTTTCTCCCTGATTATCCTCCCCATCCCACCGGGGGAAGAGTGAGTGAGTGGCTGCGTGGTGCTTAGTTGCTACGACAGTAGCTACGGCCTACATTTACCTTTCCAATTGTATTGTTTCCCCAAGAAAAGTAACAGCGTGAACATAAGACCTACCAACACCATTAGAGCATGTTCTCTATACATGCAAAGACCATTACCTTTGGACCGACAGGGAAGATGATAATTTCATTCACAGCAGTATTTACTATAAAAATCAGATTCGTACTTCGCTGGTGACTGCTGTAGGTGCTATACGAACAAAACTACAAGGTCTTGGCTGCTGTAACGCTAGAGAACTTCACCCCTTTCCCCAGGTTCCTGCTGCTCCAAGGAAAGCAGGCACAAGAATTACAAGCAGTAAAGGCGGCCAACAGCATCTGGGACTGTACTAAGTGGACTGAGGGAAGGGATCATCGCCTCCTTCTCAGCACCTGTCAGACCACATCTGGATCCCACGGCCAGTTTGGGGCCCTTTAATAACAGAGAAACCGGAATGAGTTCAGCGAAGGCCCACCAAAACGGTCAGGGGCTGCAGCACCTGCCCTGTGGGGAGGGGCTGAGGGGCTGGAGCTGGCTCAGCCTGGAGCAGAGACAGTTCTGGGGAGACCCACCCACAGCCCCCAGTGACTCTGTAAGAGGACTGGGGTTATTGAGGAGAGAGAGACAGTCTGTTCACAGTGGCGCACGGTGGGAGGCCATGAAACACCACCGGCGAGTTCAAACGGGAGGCACTGCCTGGATATGTGGAGAAATGCTTTGCTCCCGAGGACAGCCAACCAGCAGGACTGCGGCCCAGGCAGGTCCTTGCAGACCTCCGAGACCCAGCTGGACAGAGCCCAGAGCAAGCCGAACCTGCCTTGAGCAGCAGGCTGGACCCCAGGCCACCTGAAGTCCCTCCCAGCTGAGCTTTCCCACTGTTCCATTCCCCTTTTCTCACAGAATCACAGCATTGCTTAGGCTGGAAAAGACCTTTACGATCACCGAGGCCAACCATAACCCTAATATAAGGGACCTTACACAGGAACCACACTGTGGGCCTCCTGCCTTCCACTGCCACACAGGCACGCATGCCTGAGGTGGGCTTGGGAGGGGCTGGGAGTTGACTTTTACTGGCAAAGCCTCTCCTTTACTGCCAGATCCTGCCACAAATCCACACGCAAGTTTCTGAGGCCAGGGAAGCCTCTTCTACCACTACACTAAGAACTGAATTAGGATCACGAGAACCAAGTCTTAGCATGTTCTGAGCCTCCTGTCTGCGCCTAAGTTGTAAAAAGGTTTCAACTTCGTTCTGACATGCCATTTTATGTAGACCATCTTCAGTTTTAATAGAAATAGGATTCTTCTTGGCTGTTTATAAGGGGGGGAGAGGCATGTATTCAGCATGTCAGAATGCTGAAAGAACCAAGAAGAAACTTTCGTGTAGGTGTTTTCCTGTCAGAAATATTTTAGGTGTAAAATTCTTTTAAAATTTAGATATAACTAATACACTTAAATATATATATTAGATATAAAATTCTTAGAGTCTCTGTTAGCACTTCCACAGTTCAGTTCATCTGGTTAAACCATTCTTTGTCACTACAAAGCTGAGTTTGGGTAAAATATCACTGCAAATAGTTCACATTTCTTCCTGAGATTTCTTCCCCTCCTCACCCACTAACCTCTACAAGGTAACACATCCATTATATTCTCTCAATTCCTGTCTTTTCTACCACCTATTCTATCTCCCCTACATCTTTCTATTGACACCTAAGAAGTAATATTGCCTGTTTCCACTTGCTCTCTGTGCTATGAAATAACATTTTACTGTGGCTTTTTCTCTCTGCTGTTTGCAAGCCTGAAAAAATACATTTAAATCTTCACATTTAATCAGTGGTAAGAGGGGTGGTATTTACAAGCCAATTAATAAATCAGAAGAGCGTCATACGTTGACCATTGAAGTTTTAAAAGAAAAAACCCAAATTAAGATAACCTTGAATTGTTAGCAGAGAACACAGAATACCAGACTCGACTCTGTTCAAATAGAAGTTCACTTCCATGCTTCCATTGCTTTAAACAGTACAGGAAAGAGGCTCTCAAAGGACAAATTTTAACACAGGACTTGTAGAATTTCATCACTACTTACCGTGCAGCGGGGCCTGCTTACAGCTTGCTACTGACCGCATCCAAAGGAAGCTGGACCATGCAGTTCTAAGCGATGTCGCCATGCTGACAGTGGAGAGGGAGCCAGTCCTGGGCGAGATGGAACTCAAACCGACACTGTAGCCTCTTTTCTACAGAACACCCTCTGAAAGAAACCAGTTTCGTAACTGCTCAGGGTACAAAAGACCAACAATTTGATTTCTTGAATACCTTAAGGATAAATAAAATTGATGCAGGACGTTCTTCACTGTTGGCCTGTTGTTTAGAAGCCCTTATCATTTACAGTACTGACACCTGCCCCCTCAACCGTCAAACGCGGTACCAGACTTTATTTACTGAGGGATACTCTTTGATGGCACATCATTAGCTTTAACAAGCTTGGAAGCTTGGGCCTTCTCACACGTTTTTTTACTGGCATCCTTCCTTCTGCGCACTCCACAGAGTTATTCCTGAGACATGCTTTTCTTGACATAAATACCATCACCCGGTATAAAACCAGAAGAGCATATAAGTAACACTTGCTGTAGTTAACAAACTGCCTAGATCACCTGGTTTCATCGATCTGAAAAGCAACGCACCTGAAAGCCACGCAACGCCACCTACAAGACCTTGAGCATTACCTGTCGCTTCTGCTATTAAAGAAAATATGTGGTTTAAACAAGAAAATGCCACGACTCCATCAAAGCAGCAAAAGCGTACCGGTTACAAAAACGGACCTGCCGGCTGTTAAACCCCCGAGTGAGAAACAGCGATCGACCCCCCCAGAGCACACAAACGCCTCCCCTGGCCCACCTGGAGGCCTCGCTCGCCGTTCCCCTGCATCAGCCGCGCGCGCGTTGGCATTAACGCAAGCACACGGCCGGGCGGGGGAAGGCGCTGCACAGCGCGACCCTCAGGCGGAGGGACACGGGCGCTGTCCTGGCGCAGAGCGCAACAGCCGTCCCCGGGAACCGCCGCCGGGAGGGAACCGCGACCGCACACCCACCTCCGGCCGCGACACCTCCGCCGACACCTCCGCCGACACCGCCGCCACCCCGCCGGAAGTGGCACCGAGTGCCCTTCCGCTTCCGGCGGCGGCTCGCCCCGCGGCACGCCGGGAGGCGTAGTGCAGGCGGGCTGGCGGGCGGGGCCTGCCCCGGGCGGGGATCCCCGCTGCCCCCGCCGCCTCCGCCACTTCCGCCGCCTCCTCCATCCTCCCCCCAACCCAGCGCGCCCCGACAGTAAACCCTGAGACGGTTCAGGATACGGCTGCAGCGGTGGTGAGCCGCCCACTGGCCGACGGCAGCGGCTCCGGGCCGGACACCCACCGCTCGTCCCCGGCCTGGGTGCTCCGGGTCCCTGCGCCGAGTGGGTGTCAGCAGCAGGGGCGTCGGGGCAGCCCCGGGCAGCCGTTCGGCCTGGGGAGCGGGCGCGAAGTCCCGCAGCGGGCAGCAGCGCGCCTGCCTGTCCCGGGGACGGGCCGCCTCGCGTCGCCTTAGCGGCACAGGATCCTCCAGTCTGTGGTCTGAAGGTCTCTGAGGCCAGGGGTCGTCTCGCAGGCTGGCGAGCGCGGGCTGCTTGCCCGGCCACATCACACCGCGGCTGCAGCAGTTCAGCCTGCTAAACCTCCGCGGTACCCCCGCTGCCGTTCCACGGGGGAGGCCTGGGTTTTCTGGACATCAGATAGCGCTTTTCAGGTGTTCAACGCGTGCAGAAAATGCACCTGCATGTCCCAGGCACGCTGGTGCTCTGCAGTCGCAAAGAGTTCACAGACGAGGTTACATTTACACAACGTCGAGAGAAGAGAACAAGCAGAGGCCAAAATCAACGCGCTGACCCGCTGCGCTGGGACTTGAGACGGCTCCAGCACCGTAAGCTCTCACACGCCTGTCAAGCGTCTCTTATGTCGCATCAGCCAACTGTCTCGGTTCCTTTCACGGAAATACTCTTTGGAGAGCCTTGGATAATGCCTCCTGAAAAGGCGGCAACCTCTTCCAGATCCCTTCAAACCACTGCGTCTTTCCTGGTTGTTGGCCGTGGTACTGCAGTCATCAGTGGAAGCCTGACAATTTCAGCAACATCTGACTTTGTTCTGTAGCTGCAGAGCTGTAGTTACACTGATCACTTCCAGAAGCGTAGCCAGAAATCACCAGTTGGGAGCTGATTGTTCCCCTGAGCAGAGGCAAAGCTTTCTTACTGAATGTCTTCCCTGACAGTGGAAGGTGGAAGACCTCCATTCTGGGGCTTCTTGCCACGTTAGATTCAGTAAGCCACAGAGAGTGGGGGCAGAGATGGGCCAAAATGTGTCACCTACTGCTTGGAGAGATGCAGCCAAGGTGGGAGATCGGCTCCCTCCATCGTTCCTATCCAATTTCTGCATGCAGCTACAGAGGGGTCTGACCTGGGCTCAGGCACCCAACCAACAGTTCTGGATGTTCTGCTGTGTACCAGCACATTATTCCCACAAGGAAATCCCTGTGCTAGGATGAGGGCAGCGCTTGGATGAGGAAGAGCCTTGTCAAGCTGCTTAGAAGGAAGGTAGTGCTTATACTGATGGACAGAGAAAACATGCAGAGGATTTTAAGCTCAAGGGCAGTGTCGACAAAAATAAATAAATGGTTATAAGCCGTTTGAAACACGCACGGTCTGGAAATTAAAAGGAATGAGTGAAATTGCCTTTAGGAGTGAGCTTCAGGAACACCTTGTCTGTAGGCATAGTGGGGATAAACAGTTACTTCAAAATGACTCTTGCCAGCTTGATGGCCAGGGGCAGGTTGTGACAACGGAGAAACTGCTGCTCAGGATTCTGGCCTTTCTCCTGGACGGCTGCTGTGCAACACCTGTACGTGAACGTACCTTGTGACGGTCCCTGACGCTGTCGTGTGTGTATTTGTGTATGAACCTCTGACACAACAACTTTAGGCCTTATTCTGGTTTCCCAGGAAATACTAAGTAAAACTAAGGCTTCTCTGTCTTATCTTGAAGGTGCTCATAACTTAGTTGTCATAGCTTGATTGCCTAAGCTCAGTGATGATGACAACTGTGGTTGACACCTCTGGTTCTCAGATGCCTTCTCAAAAGTTGTTCATCCATGCAGCAGACAAAAATCCTTTGCTGTCCAGTGGAAACCTTCAGATAAACTCCTTTCACAGCTGGAGACCGCTGTAAATTGCACCTGCTTCTTTATGCAGTGTAAGACACTTTTATTTTAAACTTAGCTTCTCTATATTGAACAGCATTTGTTAGAAAAACTAATTCTCAGAACCCTCTCGCTAGCACCTTAGAAAATTGCCTTCCCTATAGAAAATACTAGATCCTGATGTGCTCAAGTGTATTAGTCATCATTGCAATATAAGCTCTCTGCTGCTCCTGCATGACTGTTTCCTGTATCAATTTGTTTGCCTTTATCAAGACAATTTTTTACTCTCCAGTGCCACATGTATTTTCTGAGGACCACGCACAGACACGTACTCACAGGTATACGCGCTCTCTCTCCTCAGACACAGGTTTGAAAAAGTTGAGTGCCTCGTGCTGCTGATGAATGTGACCAACGTGTTTTCTAACAGTGGGATTTTATAGGCTGGTGGTATCCAGTTGCTAACAGCTAAGGAGCTAATTCATCACTGAGGTTGTAAAGAACAGCAGATCCTGAATTTGAAGGGTTTTTGGTTGGTTTAATAAGCGTTGCACCACATGCCAGCCTGTACTGTTCGTTTTCAGTTGTTGGTTTGTTGTTGGGTTTTTTTCCCCATCGCAAATGCTACGTGGTTCTCTGGGGGGAATTTCTGATTCCAGACAGGAGGGCTGCCACCCAGATTTACTGGTATCTGTTGCCTAGTGCTACCACAACTTTAGTTTCCTCTTTCACATCACTGCAATGGAATATCACTGGCAAGGTCCATCAGAAATTGTTAGCAATCTTCTGTCCCTCGTGTGAGCTCATTGGGAACACTTGACAGCACTCTGGAATTCTGAGCCACAAAACAGCCTTCACTAGATTCTTCAGATTCTTTGATTTTATACCCTCATTGCATAATTAGTTTTAAATTAGAGGTAACCCGTGGGTATTTCTGTCATGATATTATTCTGGAAATGTGCAGTTTTAAAACGTCACCGTGATGGTGACCCTCGTAAGGTAAATCCTGGTTCTGAAAGGTTGCAGCTGAAGGTGCTGCAGAACTTGATTTTTATTTTTTAAAAAGTAAACCACGTTCCCTATTAAGCTTCCAGGCTATTTTGAGACGGTTTCTATAAAAAGATTTTTTAGGAGACAGTAGATGAGGTCTACCCCCTCCTTGACACATAATGTTCTGTGGGTCTATTCTTAGGAGCATGTTCTGACGGATTACAACTTTCTGGTTGGGAGACGGGAATTGCTTCAGGACAGCGCAGAAGCATGACTACACGCTTCCCCAGTGTGTCTGGAGATGGGGTTATTCATAACTGCCACCGGCCTCGCTTGCTTCAGCAGATTGTAGACAGCAAAGAGGAGAGCTGCTCACTCTGTGTTGGCTCAGCAGAAAGGACGTCGTTCTCTCCATTAACCGTGGGGATGCTGCGGAGGCACTAATGGTGATGAGTCGCGGACCTCTGGGACTTCACGGTTTTGAAAACCTGGCAAGTTTTGCTTCTAGGTTGCTTTCTCATTGAAGAGAAACGCACCATCTGTCCTCAGTCAGGTACAAACTTCTCCAGGAAACATTCTGATGAAACGGTTGCCCTATAGTTAGGCCACAAATACTGGTAGTAATGAGGGCAGGACTACGTTGGTTGGCTGGTTTAGAAGAACAGATTTATAAATCAGTGCTGGTGTCTGGACTGGCGTGGGTCTTGTGTAAGCAGTTGCACACAGCCCACCCCCTTCTGGAAATGGAAAATTGGGACTTGGCTGTCCTAGCTCTTTCGCTGCAACGGCATATTCAGGAAATTGTTTCTTGGTAAAATCATTTGGGCTGCTCATTAGCAAACTGAGTATAATTAATAAATATTTATTTTTTCATCAAAAACAATGTTTTGAAATCTTCCAGGAACCAGCATTTGGATTCCTTTGTTTCCTTTAAACCTGGCGTAGAAAAGGTCATAGCTATACAGGCAAAGGTCTAGGTGTACAGTCGTACCTAGAAGTGGCACTGAATTTGTGAATGGATGGGTTTGTTCTACTGCAAAGATGGTGTCATAACAATGGAGATGGACAAGCCCTCACTCCTGAATTAACGTGTCTTAATCTTTGTGAGGTTACGTCATAAATTTACGATATACATTTCTGATGAGACATTGTAGTTTACTCACGGCTTTAATTCTCAAATCTTCTCTAGTTATGCTGTAGCCAGAGAGATTTCTGAGTTTTAAGTCAATCTATAAACACCCAGAGCAAACGCCAACGTCTGTGTCAGCAGGCTACCTTCATCCTTCAGCAGATCTCACGCCGCCTCGTCACTGCTCTCTCCAGTTACTGGTGAGGAGGCAAGCTGCATCTGTAAATAACAGATGACAAAATTGAAGTGCCTGTAGTGGTCATATGCAGCCTAAACAATCTGTGTTCCTGTTGACTGATTAGTGTAGTTCAAGTAAACAATGGCACACCTCTATTCAAAAAGCCTTTTAATTAAAAAATCGAAAGTTATTTACTACAGTGAAAGCTCCTATTCACAGCATCCCATTCTGGTGTCCTAACTCATATAACTGGTGGGTTTTTTTCCTTCTCTCAGTACAGTGTCACCCAGTACTGCCAGTTAAGATAATTCAGAAACTGCCCAGTGACTCTTACAATTAGCACTAAGTGAAAAACACTGCACTTCTGTGCCTCAGTTTCCCCACTTGTACATAGGGATGACAAGAACTCTTGTAAAACGCTCGGGGACTTACTGCAGAACATTTTTAATATAAAGTCTAGCTCTTACTGTGAGGATTCATTTTGTATGTGTACGTACATCCATCTGGTTTGTGCTGTTGAACAGGCTTTCTACAATACTTGACAAAAACATAAAAATGTTTTGATGAAAAAGAATGAATCCGGGGCTTGAAACAGAGTTGTGATCGCAGTAAGACTTTTATAGCATTGCAAAGAGGGTAAGGTTAGTCAGCCACAGGCTCAACTGGTCCGGATGCACCCACTCAGTGAGTAACCGGGTGCCAGCAAAAGCTGTCATAGGAAGACGGTCAGCAGCTGTGTTGAATTGTTCTGGGAGTATTAATTGCATAATTGCAATTATTACCTTTTCTGCCTACGGTGACATTACAGAGCTCTTTGTTGGTGAATGAGGTGCTTGCCTAACTTTGTTCTCAGAACCGCTGTAACCCCAGTGATGACGTGGTCACGGGTTTATGGGAGGAAGATCGTGCTCTCCGTCCTGGCCTTCACCTCAGCACGGTGGGACAAGATTAGCTCAGCCAACCCAACAGGCTGCTGCTGTGGGAAGGAGTAACCCTACATCTGTCACATCTCACTCTGTTTCCTGCCCCTTCTCTTGTGCCAGCTCTGAGCTGGTCAAAAAGGTAACCCAGCCAAAAAACCTCACCCGTACCCCCATAGGTAGGTACCAATGGAAGGAAGGGACCAGGAATATAGCACAGAGCGCAGCGGGAGGGAGCAGGAGCTCAGGGTTGCCTGCAGCTACTCAAAAGGATAAGAACCATCCAAAGCTGGGTTAGTAACTCATGGATACTACAAGGGGCAATTCCACTCCCACTTGTGTTACTCACCTTTTGTGGTCTCTGGTGATTGCTAGACCCTGCTGTAAGCCAAATCAGTTTGCCAGTCCAGCGGAAGACCAGACTAAATGGCTGGTTTTCTGCCAAGTTGGTGCATTGAATCAGCTCAGCAGAATCTAAGAAGCCCCAGGAGTGAGCAGCAGGGGAAAGGCTGTATGTGAGGATGGAGGGTAGGAGTGAGATGGGGAGGGGAAGTAAGAACTCCTCTTTTTGACAGATTGACTCAGCTGTCTGGTATGACTTGACCTCAAATATGTGGTTTCACACTATCCCTAATGCAGTGAACTACAGCCTGTCCCCCTCTCACACACTCAGGATGGGTTCCTGCCCCCTTGTGTCAGCCATACACAGCTGCGTGACTGCCTGTGGTTCACATCAGCTCCCTGCTCACCCAGGAACTAGTCACGCTTTTGATCCGCTCGTCTTCCGTGAGGTCGTGATGTGAGCTGAGGGAACCGCGGTGTGTGACAGAGGAGGAGGGCAGGAGCCCTCTTCAGCAGCAATGCAAATACAAAGTGGTGTAACCCTGACATGAACCTACACCCTAAATAACCACTGTGGAGGCAGGCCTTGGTGGAGCTGGGGACTAATGTCCCCTTCACTCCCCATCTGATTTAAATGGGGACTCGAGGTGACACCAGACAGAGCCTGTTGATGGTCCAGGGATCATCATATGCAGCCTAAATAACCACAGACAGGCCAGGTTTGAGGCTGGTCCAGAAGACCCCAACACTCCGGTCGGCAGAGCTGAGGTGTCACTCAGGAAGGACTGAACCCCCAGCCCTGTCAGAGGGTGAGGGTGGAGGCCCCTGTTGACGCCGTCACAGCAATTAAGGTCTATAGGTGCACTCAGCGCCCTGACACAAAGCTGTGGGGTCAAAATAGCATCCAACGAAGCCTTTACTGATCTAAGGGCAGGACAACCACCTGGAGTCCTGTCTGATATCCCTGAACTGTTTATCAGTGTATACCTGACAAAATACAGGCACATAATATTCCCAGATTTCCTCACGTTATGCCTGAGGCACAGGGTGTATTTTCGGATATTAAGGGAGCAGTTAGCAATCACCAGTGCTAAAACAGCATCAGACAGAACTCCAGGCCATGAGTCTAATGAAAAATTTCCATTTAATTTAAACAAAAATATCAATCTGAATGACTTCCAAACACACAGCATCTAAATCTTTCAGCCTAGCAAAAAGGAAATACCGGGTTGAGTCAGGGAGGGCAGCTGTCTAAATGAGGATGCATGACTTCATTAATTACAATACTTGGGATGAAAGCAGATTTTTTTTTTCCCCATAAAACCTTTATCAGTTAAAAAAAAAAAGGATTGCTGGAACACTCTGCAGGTTTTGACAAGCTGCACATGCAGCACTGTGGAAAGCTAGTTTTTTGGATCTACTTCTTCTTCCCTCCTTTCCTCCTCTCTGTCCCCCCTTCCACGCTCTCCAAGAAACTTAATTTTTTGTAGGTGATTTTAACGGCTTTGTCATATGTTTAATGGTACACATGGCTTTGAAGAACTGTACGGCTAAAGAATCCCTGTGCCGTATTGCTCAAAAAAATCATCTGGCAGAGAAGAGTAACTACATTTTAGCAGCAGCCTGGAACTCCAGAGGAGGAGTGCTGAAGTACTATCCTACCCAGGGAAGTGGAAAGCAGAAGCATGCTATGCTGGATCACCCATGGTGCTTCTCCAAGGATGTCTTCCAAGACACGTGCCCAATGGAGGACACACACACACACACAGAGCGGTGCAGGCTGCAGTCCAGAACCCAGTTATGGTGGCAAGAGAGGCAGAGTGGAAAATCCTGAAGGACAGGGGTGGACACTGGAAGGTCATCAGGTTGGGAAAGCACCTGGAAGATGCAAGAACCTCCATGGGGTGTGGCTAGCTTGAGGAGACAAAGCTCCCCTGTCATTTACGTGTCTTGTTCCAGCTCTGATTCAGAGGATTAAGTTGCCTCCTCTTGGAATCTGAGAATACTATAAAAGAAGGACAATTTTTACTATAGCTTCTCCTGGAAGATATCCCTTGGTACAGAGGGAGCGCACAGAAGCCAAGTCTAAGGCTAGTAGTATTCCGGAGTAGCCAGGTTGGATAGCTTCTCTAGCACCTATATGGATAATCGGGGATCGCTGCAGCAGCCCTTGTAGGAGCTAGAATGACTTAGGGGAACAACCTACATCTTTGTAGATATGACAACAAAAACCAGTGGGTTTGTTCACTGCCATCTCCTGAGCAAGCAGACATCAAAACCCTCTTCCTAAGGAGCCAGAAAGAGGTGTCATGAAAACTGCGACTTTCCCAGGATGTGGCAGGCCACTTGCTGAACAACGAAAACTATCAAACCATAATAGCTTGCCAGATTGACTTGCTGCAGCCTCCGACTGAAGCAAGATTCCTGGTCTGCAACCCTTGAAAGGGGACACTGAATGCAACATTCATGAGCATTTGTTTGAGCCAACTATGCTCCCCTCCGTGTTTGCATCTCGCAGAAACAGGGCAAGGTTCACAGAGCAGAAATTCAAGCGTTCTCAAGAAACTGAACGGCATTTTACTTGCATGGAGCCTAAAAGCATCTTTTGGCACATGTTTGCTTCCAATAATGGTGAGTATTCTGGAAGAATGGTAAAAGGCAAAAAAAAAAAAAAAGAGTAGGAGAAGGCACAAACGAAGTAATTCTGCAAGCAGTGTAACAAAATACATTGGTTTCCAATTACTTTGGCCCAGTGAAGATTCTAAGATTCTTTGATGTCTAATAAAGTGTTGGATCATGAAGTCTTTCGCCTATGGGATTGCCAGCAACCTTTTGGTTTTTTCTTTTGTCTTCCTACTTTTATAAAATTCACATGGAATTGCTTCACCTCTCCAGCAGTATCCTCATGTTTGATGCTGGCAAGTGCATACCCAGGTTACTGCTATAGGACAGAAGGCTGACAAGGGGACATTTGGCTTAGGGACCAAATTATTTGAAATTTACACAGCATGAAAAGAACAATTTTAAAAATAACCTAAATCTTTGCATCCCTTCTACATATGTCAGTATACCTGCTAACTCAAAAGGAATGGTCCTAGTTATAACTGGGTGTCATAGCAACATAATTATAAACATTTTCAGTTATTCGCCAAGTTTCAAGATTATATGAATGCTAATTTCCTCTTTTCACTAACCTTCTCCCCTTGTTTCTTCTCCTGACTCTCTAAGCAAAGTTCGCTGTAATCCCATTCCTCAGAAGCAATTAGATTCTCTACCCCACACACATGCTGCTCAGTGATAAGCAGTTATTTACACACAGGTCAGTATCGTGTTGTGGTCCTCACTAGGTGTTGTTAATTCATTTATATGAACCTCACGGCTCTCCCAAGTGACAGATGATCTGAGAAGGCATTACTGTATTTACGCCTTGTAAACCTTACTGCAAAGGAAGCCTTCATTTGTGAAGACACGAGTTCTAGAACCCAAAAGCGACCAAGTAGAAAATCACCAAGACCGCTGCCACCGGAGTGAAACACTAAGACACTGTGCATCCTCAGGAGGACAGCCCTCCAGATGTGCTATGGACACTTCAGTGTCTGTGACACCGCCCGGCTGATCAAACACATCATTTTAGGAGGTTTCTTCTCCTCCTTGCAGCTTTTTTTTCTAGAGATCAACATTTCACCTCTTTCAGTTAGACAGTAAGTACCGTGAAGGTGCTGAGTACAGAAAAGTATCTACTCGGTGGTCTGGTTGCAATAATCAAGTAAAAAGAAAAATCCACAAACTAAAGAATAGTTCTATGTGTAACTAGCAGGACCAGATTTTGCGGAAGGACCACCTTGCTGATGAACTCACCCGTCTCCGCTGCAGAATGAGGGGGTGTTATTGATGAATGCTTTACGCCCCAATTCTGCACAGGTGTTTTCATGCACTTCTCTCGGTGCGCGTCACTTCACTGCTGATTTGACTGACTTCAGAGAAAGCTGCATCTAGAAAATTTGGAGAGGAATTGAGTCCTTAAAGGGCTGGGGATGTATGCAAGAGTTCACAGAGATTATGGGTTTTCATGGATTTACATGGAATTTAGAATTACTGGTATAATCAACAGCTGAGGATACCAAATAGCGTAGAACAACCCTGTACTTGTTAGTTGCCTTCTATAGTGCTGTCGTGGTTTAACCTTGGCTAGCAAAATACTATGAAGCCACTCGCACACCTCCCCCTCCTCCAGCAGAGGGGAAGAATCAGAGGAAAAAAACCCAAGGAAGCTTGTAAAATTAAGAACTATTTACTAATTGAATATAAATTAATAATATATATTATATAATTACTAATAAGTATTTAAAATAATAGAAAATTAAACATATTATACACTTGCTCACCACTCGATGACTGATACACAGCCAGGTCCTGAGCAGCGAGAGTCAGAGCCAGACAGCCTGAGAGCTGGAGCCTGAGCAGAGTCTGAGTGAGCCCCACGAGCGACAGCATGACTGGGAAAGCAACCAACCCACCAACTTACTAACAAAATGAGCCAGGAAAGGAGTTAGCAAAGCAGCTAACAAAGGAGTTAGCAAAAGAGCTAAGGAGCTAACAGAAGAGTTAAGGAGCCAGTAACAGAGTTAGCCAAGGAGCAGAGTTACAGCCTCCGAGCCCACTCCCAGCTGAGGTACTAAATATGACATACTATGGAATGAAATAGCCCTTCGGTCAGTTTGGGGCAGCTGTCTGAACTGTGTGTCCCCCCACACTGCCTGTAGCGAGAGAGAGTTGGGAACGCAGCTGCAGTATCGGAAGCTGGGAAAGCCCTTGCAGTGGTGCCAGCACTCCCCAGCACCAGCTGAAAAGACACCTTATCAGTGCTTTTCTCAGGGTAAATCCAGAAACCCAGCATCATACTGGCCACTGTGAAGAGAGTTAACTCCTTCCTGAGTAAACCAGCACAACTGCCAAATGCCACGTAGAATATGTTTGTAGTATCTGTGATAAGAGTGTTTCAGCAATTACAGTCCAGATTTGTCACTTTCCATTCTACAAAAAGGTACAGAGATTATGCATATCATTTAGAAGTTGTGTTTTTAAACCAGGAGAAAAAGCTTGACAGGAAATCATACGTATGCAGGGCCCTATTCCCGGCTGTGCTGCTAGCCTGCTTGGTAACCTACGGCAAATTCCTTCGTCTTTCTGTGCTTGTATTTCTCATTGCTAATGACGCATGGTGCTATGTGTTATTATCCCTATGTAGCTGTAGCAGTGCCCTGGGATGCTCGTATGATAGTTATGCTAACTTCACTGTATTTCTCTTGCTGCTAAAAAAGGACGTCCACTAACCAGGTGTTAAGATGAAGATGTTCTAAGACACCTCTGTGACAGGTTTAGTGACACTCCCACCGCCTACAATCAGGAAACGGCACACGTTGTAGCATTCCGGTGCACAAGGCATGCCTACGAAATCCTAATTCTGTCAGTGTCGAGTGATGACCCCACGCGCTTATTACAACCTGGCATCTCCTGCCTTCGCAGAAAGCCGCTGTGCAGCACGGAGGGGGTAAACCAGGCCGGCCCTAAGCCGAGACGGCAGCGCGGCTCTGCCAGCTCGTACCGGCGTGGCCGAGGAGGCCGCTGCCCCCGGGCACGGCCCGGTTCTTCCGCAGGACTTGAAGAAGCGATCGCCTCTCCCGGGATCACAGGCCGGCTGCCCTGGCCCATTATAGTCTGCGGTAACCCGCCGCCGGGAGGAGAGGCGGCGGGTTCGTCCCGCCACCCGCGGCCGGGGCGGCCTCAGGCAGAGGGCGGGGCGGGCAGCCCCAGGCCCCAACCCTCCTACCGCCTCACAGTCCCCCCCGTATCCCCACCCCAGCGCCCCGTCCGCCCCGCTCGTACCCACAGACAGCCCTTTCAGCCGAGGGCGCCGCCCGGCCCCCAGAGCGCCCGCGGTGGGGTCAGCGAGCGACCATCCCGGCGGCGGGACCGGCGGGCGCGGCCTACATTGCCCGGCGTCCCGCGCTGAGGGCGGGGCCACCGGAAGCGCGGCGCGGACCACTTCCGGCTGTGCGCGAGCCCCGAGCGGAGGCGAGCCCGCGAGTCTGCACCCTGACGAGACAAGATGGCCGGGCTGCCCCGCAGGATCATCAAGGTACCCCCGCCCTCTCCTCCCCGCCGCCGCGCCGTACCGCGCGGGGGGCTCCAGGGGCCGCCGGGCCGGGGCCCGGGCGGCGGGCAGGGTAGGGCCGGGCGCCGTTTCCGGGGCCCGGGCCGCGCGGGAGCAGGGCCGCTCCCAGGCCTTCTCCTTCCCCTGCCAGGGGGGCAACCCGCTGGCGGGCCTGACCGCAAGCGGGAGGGAGTGGGGGTGGAGGGGCCGCTCCGGGCCTGGTTTCCTTCGCCCCTTCTCGCCGCCGGCCGCGCGGCCGCTCGCCGGGGTCTCCCGGGCCCAGCGGCGGCGTGCGCGGTCTGTCGGTAGCGTCTGGGCCCTCCTGGCGGGCCGGGGGTGGTGAGCGGGAGCGGGCACACGCCTTCCACGGCACCCACCCGGGCGGCGGCGGCTCACTGCCGTCGGTACTGCCGCCCGCTGGCTGCCTGCGCGCCCCTTCCAGCGCCCGGAGCTCGAAAGGCCCCGGGCGCGCCCCCCACCTCTCCCTGTTCCGGCGGCGGCAGTGCGGCTCGTCCCCGGGGACGCCCCTCAGACGGGCGGCGCGGCGCCTGGCCTGGCCTCTCACACCGTGCTTGGGCCGGGGGAGCGTAGCGGCGGCGCGGTGCTCGGGTTCCTGCCCCTGTGCGACGAGAGACACACAGCGAATGGTTAAACCCGGCCTTGAGCTGTACGTCGGGGGCATCCGTACCGGTACGCGCTAGGCCCGCCCGGTTACTGCTACGTGTGCCGTGAGCTGTCGGCTCTCGGGTATTGGCGTATTCGGGCTGGCGGTTCGGTGTTTTGCTTTGACTTTCGCTTACTGAGCTTTGTAAGGGCTCTCAACTTCGAGGTGCTTTCAACTGACCCTCCCAGAGCAATTTCAGCTTAAAGCTTGAATGATTTAGTCATTCAACAGAGATACCTGTAGCTGCATTACAAGCTATCAAAAGATAGCTGGGTCCTGTAGATGTTTGTGCTGGACGGTTATCTCCCACTCAGTTTGTGGCGATGTGAATTGAAGCCTTCAAATTGGGGATCTCTCCCTTCACAAAAGTTACGGGGTGATTCCAGTAAGGTGCCTTAGCCCTCACAGGAAATAACGGCACCCTTGTTACGTGTTGAAGTGAACGACTGTCACAAATCGCTTACAACGCCATGAAGCTCTCTTGGCAACCGTTGTAAAACACCTGAATGCAGAATGTGCGAAATAGTGGATGGAAAAGATAAATCTGGATTTTCTCTAAAAAGTCAAGTTCTCTGATAGGCGATAGAGGAGATGAGGTAAAAATAAGGCAGGAGTAGTGTTTATCTTGTGTGCAACAGACAAAACTACCATCACTGCTCAGAATTTTAAGCAGTGAAAGTAGCAAAGACAAAGCTTACGGAATGAGCCTGACGAATATTACAGAATGAATCTCGCTGCCCTAGTGCCCAGCATGCAAAGCTGAATGCATTTCAGGTGTGTGAGAACACGGGTTCGTAACAGAGTGGAGCTGGTATTCATCACGGAGTTGTGATAAGAGCTCAGTCATGAGGCTGGTGTCCGTGTTGATTTTCTTTAATAGCTCTTGACGATTTCCCTGATGAATATGAACAAGAAGTGCACCCACTTGTAAACTGGTGCATACATTTCCTTCTTGGCACTTTTGGGGTTTTTTTCATGCTTTTCTGGAAGAAACCTGGAGCAGTTCACACGGCTCACTTCAAAGATGTGCGGTGGCAAGTGAATGCTGCTTCTCCTGGAGAGGGGAGGTGTAGGGCAGCTGAAGAGAAACCTAGGAACTCCAGATTTCCTCCGGAGGATCCCCCTTAGAGTTTTCAGGATTCTTTTCTATTATAGGGTGGTGTGTATTTCCATGTATGCATTATAAGTTGTTTGCAGCCAGTCTAGAGCTTTTAAATCTTGGATTGGTTGTGTTAGGTGACCAATTCTTTAGCTCCTGTGCTGTGTATGCATTGGGTTGCCAGATGTGCATATGGTCCAGGACTTGAATCTGCCTAGTGACTACAGCCTCAAAAATGTGCAAAGTCATATTTTGAAATATCGCGGCTGCAGAGGTGCAGACTTAGAAATACGCTTGCTGGAGCCTTCAGGACTCTGGAGTGGGAATTGCTTTGACCTTTTCTATCCTGTCAATCTTGATGTTAGAGTTAAATTTCCTATTGCTGGTTGCCTTAAAGGTAGGGGAGGGAGTGAACTCTGCTGCTAGTGAGAAATTGAAAGATCAAGAAAGGAAATGGAAGAGAGAGAGAGAGCTGTAGGAAGGGGAAACAACTCCAGCAACAAGAAGCTCTGATTTTCTTTATGCACAGTAATAAACTTGATGATGACTATTAGATGGCTTAGGTTACTGTTAGGAAAAGACCTTCTCCTTTTGACCCACATGCACCCTTTGTGTTGTCACCTGAGGGAGACTATCGCTGGCTGAGTGGGGAGAGGAGTGCATATTTGGACTGTAATGAAGCACAGAATCTAGCTAACCGAAATGCAGTTGGCGTTCCTCATCTTGACCGACTGCTGGCAGATGGCCTGGCTCTCAGGTTGACTACAGCCCTGTACTCCTCTGCCTGCTTCTTAGCTATATGCAGGCTGTCATCTAGCCCAGTAGGAGAGCAGTAGCTTTCCTTCTCTCAGCAGAGAGCTCTGTTTGTATTTCCAGTACTTTCCCTAAATTCAGTTAAAAGGTGACAGTATAGGTGTTGCAAAGCATTTGTTACAGAAAATACAGAATTACTCCTTGTTTGCTGTCCTCAGATTACTTAGAAACACAGACTTTGAACAAGTGGGAGGGGAATGATCTGTAAGCTCAGGAGATTGCTTGATTTAGAGTTATGACTTCACGTTAGCACATCACAAGTGGTGCGTAGAAAATTATGATATGGTTTTGAATCTTTAAAGATACGTTTTCCAATTCCATCTTGTGAATAAAGACGTATTTTTACTTTCTTCAATAGTCTAAAACCAAGGGTCCTCTAAGAATCACCTTGATGAGAAAATCTGTTAATGTAAGATAAACTAAAAATGTGGTATGGCACATTTATGTAGATGTGTGGTTTTGATGCTGTAAACTTTTTTCCTACTGCACGGTATTAAAAAGTGAGCATTTTCAATATACACAAAAAATAAGCCCAGCAGTTTTTAGTTCCAAGCACTGACCACACCAATTCTCTCCAGCATTGCAAAGTCACGTAGCTCCAATCGAGTAAGGAGTTGAATTGCATCTGATTTTTTTTTTTGGCTGACATTCAAACCACCTCATTGCTGTGTCAAGTGCAGTGGGTATATCTGAATGGGATGGGCAATGCTGCCTCATGTCATCTTTTAAGATGTTTTTTTTCTGCTGTTTTCACTGCTGCAGTGATCTCATTCATAATTTGATGTCCAGGTCTATGTGTTAACTGTGTAGCCAGCTGTTAGTAGCACTTCCGTTACCATCACTGCAGCTGCTCCTATGGTGAAGTCATCTGAAGCTGTGTCTGAGACTCCTTCAAATTTTATTTTTTTTTATCAATGAATTTATCAGTGTTAAATTACTGAGGCTTGGATTTCCTCCCCTGCATGATAGCGTGTTGTTGTCTGAAATAATTCCTTCCTTGCTGTTCACTGCGAGAAGCTATTTCCACATTGCTGCCAGTGAGCTCCTGCTTGGAGTATTTTTTGAGAATCTGGGTAACATTCGGACTGCTGAGGTATGAAATGCTACCTCAAAGTTCTGGGAGGTTTTATGGAGATTCTCATGGTGTATATGGTGATAGGCACCTACAGTGGTCTGTATTAGAGGTCAGTGTGATCAGCTTTGTATGTTTTTTTAAGTATAAATCAGGTATTTAGTCTGAAACTTGTATAAAGTTCTTGAACAGCGTAACTGGCAGCCAAATTGAAGTTTTTTGTCTTGGAAGCAATGGGCTTCTGGGCCATGGACATCTGTCTCCACGTGAACATTTAAGTCACCGTTACTTTTTGATTTCTCTGACATTTCTGGCTTTTTTTTTTTAATATCCTGGATTAAAAAAAATACTGGAGATAAACTTAATACCTTTTTGTGGTTTTTTTGCATTTATTTGGATGATGGTTATGCATGGAAAACATTACTACTGGACAGGGCTGTTCCTTGACATTTGTCAGAGAGAGGTTTGTATATTTGGTCTTTGTGATGTCTTTTTGCCCCATGTATGCTGTTTGAATCTTGTGGATAACTTCACATTTGACAGCAGGTTGAAAACTTTGGGAATTTTCAGAGGGCTTTTTTGTACTGTTCTTAAAACCACCGTCCCCCACCAACTGTAGGCAGTTAGGAAGATAATAACTACGCTACTTTGTGGCCCTCTTGGAGTCCTTGTGCCAGGTATAGCATAGGCTGGCTGGGGTAGTGGGAGGGGTGTATAGGCAGGTATTAGAAGCCTGGAGTTTGGCAGGACAGGCGGGAGGTGTGGGAGGGAGGCTGAGAAGGGGGCTCAGGCCCAGGGGATAAGAAAACTTTCAACTTAGACCAAGGTACCGTTTTTAAAAGGAAAACATGGAGTCTTTTATTAAGACTTTAAACAAGACGCTGATAACTTTCCACAGCCTTTTTCTTAAAGAAGCTTTCAATAGACACTAGGGAACACAAACTGAGGAAAAAGTAGCAAATAATCCAACTAGAGCCAAAAATCGTGTTCGGAGCATCATCTTGTATAATACTTGAGCAACTCTGAGGTACAAATTTACAGTACACCAAGCTTTCTAAGTACGGGTGCTCGTGGTTTTTACTGCTTTGCACACAGTTGTTTTATACTGTACTTGTCTGTTATATTTACATTTGGCTTTCAGTGTGTCATCAACATTTGTTTTGTGTAATAGTACAATGCAAAACCACATCTTCGTAGTTACATGTGATTGGTGGGTTAATGGTGAGAAGCAAGTGATGGGGGACGAAGTGCCACAAAAGGCTTGTGGGTTGAGGTACAGACAGAGGCGCATCACTCACATGTTACTGTCACTGGCAAAACAGACTCAACTCGGGGAAAAATAGTTTATTATGAATCAAATCAGAGTACAATAATGAGAAAATAAAAGCTAAATCTTAAAACACCTTCATCTTCCCCCTCCCTTCTTCTCAGGCTCAGCTTTGCTCTCGATTTCACTGCCTGCTCCCCTCCAGCGGTGCAGTGGGATGGAGAATCGGGGTTGTTGACAGTCCCTAATGCGTTGTCTCTGCCACTCGCTCCTTCCTCCTCATGCTCTTCCCTTGCTCCAGCATGGGTCCTTCCCACTAGTTGCCATGAGAGACAGTCCTCCACAAACTGCTCCAGCGTGGGTCCTTTCCATGGGCTGCAGTCCTTCAGGAGGGGACTGCTCCAGCGTGGCGGGCACAAGCCCTGCCAGCAAACCTGCTCCAATGTAGACTTCTCTGTCCATGGGGTCATAGCTCCTGCCAGCAGCCTGCTCCAGCATGGGCTTTCCACAGGGTCACAGCCTCCTTCAGATATCCACCTGCTGTGGCATGGGGTCCTCCCCAGACTGCAGGTTGGTCTCTGCTCCATCCGGCACCTCCAGAGGCTGTAGGGGCCCAGCCAGCCTCACCATGGTCTGCACCACGGGCTGCTGAGGAATCTCTGCTTTGGCGCCTGGAGCATCTCCTCCCTCTCCTTCTCCGCTGACCTGGGTGTCTGCAGAGCCGTTTCTCTCACATACCCTCACTCCTCCCTCCTGCTGCTCTTCCCCAGCAGTCGTTTCCCATTCTTCAATATGTTATCCCAGGGCCGCTACTGCTGTTACTGATGGGCTCGGCCTTGGCCAGGAGTGGGTCACTGTGTATCAGGGAAAGACTGTTGCTAATGTGCTCCATCAGTATAACCGCAGAAATGGTTAACACTCTTGGCTTAGTGAATTTAGTTATGCCTCACTTTAATATAGCTGGAGATGCACCATGAAAGCTTGATCTGTGCGAGTACATAGATAATCCTCTAGGAATTTGCATAGGATCTCAGCTTCACTGTTCCAAAATCCTGTAATCTGCTGTGGAAAATTCGAGAATGAGGTCATTCTCAGGGGAGAGTGATGCTGACCTTAAAAATGCCCCGCTTCACGTTACTGTTGTTTGTCAGCAAGGGTGTCTTCTAAGAGTGGGTAGATTGCAGATTTTGTTTTTCCTTCTGGGAGGGTGCTGGAGTACATTTGTCTTCATCTTACTGTAAGCGACAGTGCAGTGGTTAGAACTGTGTGTGTGGTGATGGGAACTGGAGAACCAGAAGTGTGTGAGGGAAGATTGTGAGTGATCCAGAGTTCTCGGTGCTTGCGTAGCAGAGCTGTAGTTTCAAGTTGCTGGACAGTTGTCCATAGAGTAACAGTTAATGGTTTCTAAATCGATGTACCGCTGTTCGTTCTTTTTTACAGCTGTTTGCTTTGACGTGTTGACAACCAGAATGTTTTTTTGGGGAGTAGATACAGTTAGGGCTGGCGATGGGGTCTCGGAACCTGCGGGATGCTGAAAGCATTAGTGTACGGACGTGTTAGCCCAGTAATGAGTCCAGGAAGCGGAGGCCTGTGGGATGCTGACACTCAGGGATTATGTGGCAAGGAAGAGAAGAATTCATGTGGAGGCCAACCACAAATGTAGCCTTCTATTTGCGATGTTTGACCTTTGCTTTACAGTTTAATGGGCTTTATTGCTAATTCTTATTTTCCTAAAAGGCAGACATTGTTTTCGGAAGACTTTCTCCACTGTAGTTGTTTTACAGTGATATAATTTTAATCTAAACATTCTGAAATCTCTCTGACACTACGACATCTGCCTAGGTAACCAATTTATTTTCAGTAATGCTGGTTATAGCCATAATTGTAGCTAATGAATTGATAGATCCGGGAAGATTTTGTGCCAAAATTTGATGTATGGTTATAAGAAATTTTTGAATTAAGTCTTTGTGGTTTTCTGAGGCAGCTTTATCCCTGCATGTAGAAGACAGTTTTGACTGATACGTTTCACTTTCTCCTACTGCCTTCCCCTTAACAGTCAACACACACATGCATGCGGTTTACCTTCTTGTGTGCAACTTATCAGTTCTTGGTGAAGGAGATCACACTGATCTTTTCCCTTATTTGGCAAGTAATTATAACTTGTCTGTGTGCCCAGGCTTGAAGTTTAGCCCTATGCAGCTAAAAACCTTCAGTTTCTATTTTGTACCCCAAAATTAATCCAAACTGTTAGATAAAGTAGGAAGATAATAGCACTGGTAGCTGGCAAGGGCTTCCTGCAGTCAGAATAAACATGTGAAACAAACGCATGCTGTATGTAGTCTGAAGAGAACTGCTGAAGTTGGTGGTGTACTCCTGTGGTTTCTGCAGAGAGCCAGCACAAGGCAGAAAAGTTACCACCTAGTTAAGTCAGACTAACCAGAAGTTCTTAAGGTGATTAGCCTGTGGTTCACTTTGAGCAGCCTCACTGTATAAACAGAGTTAGCCAGGTCTGGGCTGGCAGAAGGTTTTGTGCTGCTGTGGTGAACTTGGACTGAGGGACTGATTTGGCTCCGAACTCTGCAGTAAGGTTATTTCTTCAGCCAAATCAGTTCTGTGATCTCATGTGGTGGTTGACTTCGCAAACACTTGGGCTGGTGAAAGGGGTGCATGGAGCAGTGACTGTACAAGTCAGTGCTGCTGCTGAGAAGTCAGGGCTTCCCATTTGGGCAAGCCCTTGCATTTTGTGAGGAAAGGAAAAGGTGGAGGTAATTCCAGATGTGAGTGAAGTTGAAGGACTGAGAACCAGGCTGGAATGCTGGGGAGAGAAGCAGTTTGGCTCAGTTGTAAATTCAGCAGCTGAAGGCAGTGAAGAATGAGAAAAAGGACTTGCACTAATGTTTTGTTAAGAGTGTACCAGTTAAAAACAAACAAAAACCCAACACAATCTCTCTGCTTTTTGCTGTTGGTAGTGAGTTTTCATCTGGTTTAGAAATCTTCCTGGAGGACTTGGCAGCAAATGTCTGATCTCCCCTAGGAAGCAAATATTGAAGAGACTGATGAGCAATCAGTTAAAGATACTTCTTTTTCCTCATCACATCTTCTCCCACATAAATCGGTATGTGTGTTATCATTTCAACTACAGCAGAAAATGGAGCTGATGGCTTTCATTTTAAGTCTGTCATCTTTTTTTTTTTTTAAACTCTGATTTGCAATATCATCTGTGGAGTCTGCAGCTGTCTACCACATCCTCTCTTGAAAGTGCTTCTGAGTGCAGCAGTTCAAGCACGTTTCAGATTAAAAGCTACCTGGTGATTTATGCTGCAGTGGGTTGGCCTTCGCCAGCTGCCTGCTGCCCACCCAGCTGCTCTCGCTTTCCCCACCTCAGCTGGGCAGGGAGGGAAACAAGATGGAAAAGCTCATGGGTCAAGGCAAAGAGCGGGAGGTCGCTTACTGAATTACCATCACCAGCAAAACAGACTCAACTGGGGGAAAATGAATTTATTGCCAAGTGCAGTAGAGTTGGATGGTTAGAAGCACTGACAAAACTAAACAAACACCTTTGCCTGCCTTTTCCCATGCTCGACTTCAGTCCTTCACTCCCGACTCCTCTACCTCCCTTGTCCCTGATGGTTGCAGGGGGAGGGGGTTTGTGGTCAGTCCAGAACAGCTCCTCTCTACTGTTCCCTCCTCATGCTTTTCCCATGCTCCAGCATGGTCCTCCCCACAGGGTGCAGTGTGACTGTCTGCTGTACTCTGGTGCTAGTCCATGGGCTACAGGGAACCTTGGCTCTGGTGCCTGGAGCACCTCTTTCCCCCTCTTTCTCTGACCATGTCTTCACACTAGTTTTGCTTACACGTTTTCTTCCCCTCACCCCACCCCCTCACTATTCTCTGTGTGATATCTTGTATCCTCCTTCCCAGATGTGCCACCAGCTTGGCAGATGGGCTTGGCTATGTCCTGTGGCAGGTGTGTTGGAGCTGGCTGTGTGTGGCGCGGCCCTGGCCTCTTCCCGAAGAGGCCACCCCTGGAGCCCCCCTGCTGCCAGCACCCTCAGCCTACACCCTGTACAGGTGCCTAGACGCTTACGCAGTTAAATGAGACTATACCAAATGCAAGCTTTATGTCTCCAAGAAGTGAGTCAAGCTCATGTGTTTTTCAATCTGGGACTGTTCATGCAGCATTGCATCCTATTGTCTTTTACAAATGGGCAGTCAAAAGGCTACCAGAGGAGTTTGTTTTGTAGCCAGCTGTTTGGGGACCCTTGCTGTGGAAGAAACGTTTCAAGCAATGCGGAGATTTCATTCATTCATACTGGTGGAAGATGCTTTTACCCACAGCAATGCCAATCACTCATCAGTTTCTGTTGGAAGTTGCCCTCCTTTGCTAGATGGCAGCAGAGTTTGAATGATGTGAGTCAACATTTTTCAGGCTAAAAATCGGGTTAAGAGAGCCCAGCGTACTTTTCCTGAGTTGAACTGGGAATGCTAACAGGGTTTACTTTCTGCAGATTTGCAAGATGGTGATTTCTGGCAAGGGGGCAGCACTAAGCACTGGGAGTTGAGCTGTGAGCTGTAATTCCTGTTGCAGATTAAGTCTTACTAAGACAGATACTCATTCATCATCTGTCTCCCCTGATCTGTTCGGAATAAAGCCACCTAGGGTTAGGTGAACCTACAGGTAAAGGTGGATGTTAGCAATGTTTTTTCACTGTCTGAAGTAAATTAGAGGGCTTGTACCTTGCTTTGGCCTGACAGAGTCATAGGGGTGTAATTTCCATCTTAGTAGGTGATGCTGAAGGTAAATGACTTGACTACTCCATGGAGAATTGAGCTAGTAAACATGCTGCTGAAAATATATGGAAAGAATCATTCCCTCTAGACTTTGCATAAAGATGTGGTATTGTGCCATGTAAAATATTTAACAGCCCTAAGACCAGCAATATTTTCTATTTGTACAAGAGACCTTATTAATGTTTTTTGTTTCAAAGTTTCAGAATAATTTTATCACAGCTATGTTGACCTTTGAAAGTGTTAATGATGTTCTCTCTTTTTAAGGTACTAGCATAAAACTGCTAGTTATAAGGATGCTTTTCTGTAGTCTCAGCACTATAAAAGGTTGCTAGATAACTGTTTATAACCAGTAAGAAGATAGTCTTTGCTGTTTAAGACTTTTATAGATGGATGAAGACTTTAATTTAGCAGTTTACCATCTGTTACTGAAATTAGCCCTGTTGCTAGTTAAGCTTCTTCCTTTGGAATGAGAAGGTAGTGTCTGCGTTTCCTTTTTAGGGTGGTTACAGAATCGTAATCTGTTACACTAGGAGCTGGATGTGATTAATGCTGCAGTCACAGCTCTTTACACCAGCCCTTTCGCTAAAAGGAGTGGTCTCTTCTCCCATCCTTCTGACAGCATGTGCTTGCACCCTCAGTTTTGTTGGCACTGCTGTTTGTGGGGACGTGTGCTGACCATCATCAGGGGCTCTTCTCTCTTGCGTGATTTTTTATTTTCATTTTTTCTTCCCAATCACTCTATGCTGTTTCACTGTGAGGCCGAGTCAGCTATACAGGTTAAAGTGAAGGTGCCTGATAGGCTGAAGCAGAAAGGCAGCACAGCTTTTTTTTTCCTTTCTGCAGTGGCCACTCATTTGTCAACTTAAAATATTCAGGCTTTGTAAGGTGTTGGGATTCTCTAAGCTCCCTTTGTTCAAATGGATTTGGTGAATTTGATCAGATGATTTCACAACTGACATTAAAGGACTGTGTAGAGCAGAAGACCATGTCAGAAAGTGTTTTCCTTCAGTTGTGACCTCTCGCTAGAGACTACTGTATTTCACTTGTGGATGAGCATGCAGATTTTTTTTACTTATTGAAGGCAACTGTGTAGCAGCAATATTGAAAATCAAATAAGAAAACTGAGGTGTCAGGAAATTGAGTGTGCAGACTGCTGAATTCCTAAGCAAATCAAATTTGGCTGAAGATACGGAGCTTGGTTTTCTTCTTTGAGCTAGTTTGCACTGACTTTGCAGGCAAGCTTCCTAAGTTCTAGTGGCCTTCGTACAGTAACCTTACAGTTCCCATATTTTGTAGATGCTCAATATTGATTTGTTCTTAACTTTTTTTAGCCACATTCCTTGGCAGGCACTGTGAAATTTGCAGTGATAAACTATCGCCATAGTACAGGGAAGAGAATTGCAATTACTTTTCCAAGCAAAGAATATAGTACTCCTTTCTAAACAGAAATGAGGAAGCTTAAAAATTGTCTAATCCCATGCAACAATTTCTTCCTTCACTGCCGGAGTGGCCTCTGTCAGACAAGTGAAGCTTTAGAGATTGCAGTTCAGCTGCAGTGGCTCTGCTGTATAAGAAATAATGTTAAGGCTGAGAGAGTTGGGCTTCTTCAGCCTGGAGAAGAGAACGCTCTGGGGAGAACTTATAGCACCTTCCAGTGCCTGAAGGGGCTACAAGGAAACTGGGTGTGTGTCTTTTTGCAATGGCCTGTAGTGACAGGACAAGGGGTAATGGGTTTTAATTGAAAGTGGGGAGATTTGGACTGGACATCAGGAAGAAATTCTTCCTGGAGAGGGTGGTGAGGCACTGGCACAGGTTGCCCAGAGAAGATGTGGATGCCCCATCACTGGAAGTGTTCAAGGCCAGGCTGGATGAGGCTCTGAGCAACCTGGTCTAGTGGAGGGTGTCCCTGCCCATGGCAGGGGGGTTGGAACTGGATGATCTTTAAGGTCCCTTCCAACCCAAACCATTCTGTGATTCATTCTATGTTTGGGTTAGTTTTTTTCCCCAAAATACTTGCATATGTGAGTTTGCTGATTTTTAGTTCTTTGCCAATATGCCACTGTTTGAACCTGCCTTAGTCTGTTGATAGCAAGTAAGATTTTTGAAGTAGCTTTTTGTTTTCCAGAAATGTAGCATACAAAAATCTTTTTTTGGGTTGTTTGGACCGAGGCCTTGGCAGTTTGAGGCTTTTATAAACACTTCTGCAAGACTGGAAGGGATTAAAATAGTAGTAGATTTCTAATGGATTCCTGCTTTGTATGCTCATTCACATCTCCACGTGCTCTCGCAATTGCTTTTCATGCATGTGTGTATGGAAGTATGTTCTGGGTTGTCCAGTTCACTTCCTTACAGAAGGAAGTCTTGTTCTGGGGTTGTGAACCAGCAGAATCCTGGTGGTTAGGTCTGCTTTGCAGTAGCCTTTTTTTTTTTTTTTTTTTTTTTTTTCCCACTGAAAGCATGATAACCAAGCAAAAGCTCAAAGAATGAAACATACCCCCTGCAAATTGATCTGTCACGTTTGTGTGGCTTCTCTTAGTCTTGGTAACACAAAACACCCTCATGCCCACCTCCCGCTCTGTCCATCTCTTCTAAAGATCATAGTGCTCTCTTCCTGAGGCTTCTTGTCCTCACAGGTTACTGTAAGAACAGGTTGAGGGTTTCTCCCCCCTCGGGTACAATTAGTTTTCAATTTAATGTCTTCATAGAAGAACAGCTATGCAGAATGTCAGCTACACCATCTGTCCCATCCCCATCATCTGTCGCTCTACTTCAGGCCACCTGCGTTAAAAGAAACGCTTTGCTTTTGCTTGTCAAAACACCTTCAACACTTTTGTATTTTTTAACCACTTAATTAAAAATAAGAAAGAAAATTATGCGGGGCATAACCGGTTGGGAATGAGAGTCTTGTGTGTTTGGTTGTTCGGTTTTTTTAAGGACTGTCTAGCATGTATCTTCATTTTGGGTTTATTAACTTTCTTTAGTCAATGGAAATTATGATGTTAACTTGGAATTTTAAAAAAATGGAATAAAAGCGGGAGAAGAGTGAGAAGAGATCTCAATCTAAAAACATTGCAGAGTATGACAGATAGAAATAACTGCCTCCAGCAGCATGGGATACTTCGTTAAATGCTTTAGAGCTCAAAATATGTCCTGAAATCTCTCCTGAGGAACTTACTTCAGTACGCTGGAGGAGAGCTAACAAGAAACACTGTAAGGTGCTGCTCTGGAACAGTTACTTGGTAGAAATTTGTATTCCTCTGAAGACAAAATTAACTGCTCTATTGTAAAAACATTTATTGTGAGTGGCAGAACTGCGAAACCTGGTTTTCTGTGAATTGTCATTTTTCCTCTTTGATATATTAATATTTGGGTGTCCCAGCTCTATTTACCCTTATTGGCAGGGTTTTTGCCAGGCAAGAATAGTGCACACTTGCTTGGAATAAATTGGCCAAGCAGCATGTAATACCAGAGTTCTTCGTGTCGTCTTCTTCAGTAGCAGTGAGTTTGGTTTCTGTCTTAGCCGCTGACAGCTCACAAAACATACAGAAAAGTCAAAATTGGTCCAAAGGTTCGAAGGCAGTTTTGGGGAGAAAGGGGGAAGGAAGAGTGGCCAAAACTCACTTCCTCAGCTAAAAACTGTTAGAAAGGTTTTGCCTACAAAGGTACTGGCAAGTGAAGTATTGCATCTGCTTAGTCTTCCTGATTAGTTAAAAAAGGTGTGAAGCTAAAAGATTAATTAGAAGTGATTTATTTAGTTATTTTAACATGTTTGAAAGACTCTGTTTTTGTTTTTCGTTGAGTAACCATCATCTGGGGGAAAGTAGTATAAAATTCCAAAATAAGGTCAACACGTAGTTAAACATTTCCTTCTTTGTAGATTCAGTCCACATCTTGTGAGTCTCTTGTGGGTGACTTACAGGGATTTCTTGTTTGATTGGGGAGTTTTTTTGGTAATGTACACTTAAAAAAAAAAAAAAAAATGAAGTCTTTAAGCAGTTCAGTTTCCTGAACTGGTGCATAGCGTTGCCCTGTATACCGACAGCTGTTTCTCTTAAATATGACTGACTTGTCCAAGTCTTACGGCAAATCAAATGGATTTTAGTATCAGCATGTCTTCAGCTGGCCAGCTTCCCGTAAAATGTGGAAGTTGAGTCCCTGATACCACATTAGAACTGCACCTACTTGGATTTTTAAGCATCTTACGTGCTTAAACCTTAAAACGCTGCTTCTTGATTAATTTCTCCTGTTACATTCCTTTTCCATGGTTTCCCCCCAAATATGTTGAAGATATTATTATAAATTTCTTCATCATTGAAGGGCGAAAGCCTTCTTTACTGTCAGAACGTAGCAGGTGGTGTTGATGTATTGAAGTACAAACATTTCCCATTCTTTTAATACGTGGCATCCTGTGGTGTTCGTCGCCTAACAAGCTTGTCTGCCTTACGCTCTTCGGAAAAGATGAACCAAAGACGCTTCTCCGCTTTTGCCTAAAACAGTAGTGACGTATGTTCACAGGAGTCGCGACCTGTTGTTTTGTGTGTGTCAGTTTAGCCTGGTGCTTGCGCTGTCGGCGTGATGTCAGCCAGTCCCCCCGCCCCGTCCCCCCGAGTTCTTGCAAGTATTCCTCCTCATCTCTGTTCGCAGACAGCTTCAGTCGCGCCGACTGTGGTGGAGCTCCACGCGCATCGCAGGCAGCGAGGCGTGCTTGCTTAAAGCATTATTCATCTAATATGAACGTTTTGGGGGAGGGCCATGTGGGTTCTGAGCCACAGCCTAGCATAGCTGTGTGCAGCATAAACGCTTCTCTTCGCACTCCCCTTTTCTGTGGTGTCTGATAGCAAGATCACCGCATCCACGTCATGTAGAGGCATGAATGGCTACGGAAGCCTGGTGACACACTAGCAGTGGTAGGGCCCCTTCAGCACAATGCGGTACATCGATTAAAAGAATAATTTTTCTCATACATGGGCTCTCTCATTGTTTATTGACAAATGGTTTGTAGTGGCAGAATGTGCAGCTCGCAGCCAGGCGTTGCTCCCTCAGTTACTGGCAGGTGGAAGTGCTGATGCTGCTGCCAGAGAACTGCTGATTCTGGGTTATTTTAAGCCAGGATTGGCTGTCTGGTATGGTTACAGTCAGCATACTGGCATAGCTAGGGAGGCAGAGTGACGGAGTGGGGGCTAGGCACTGCTGCTGAGATCAGCCCAGCTATTAAAATGTGTTACCCTCAATATCAAAAAAAAAAAAGTCTTAAATTTGAGCACACCCGTAAGAACCAAACCCACGATTTGCCTACTAGTGTGTATCTGGCAAAGTCCAAGTGGTAGCAGCTGTGAAGAAGTTTAAAAAGACCCATTTTTAAGTGTGTGTCTCTTAATTTCAAGTTGTCTCACTCTGCTAGTTTGTATTTGGCAATACAGAGAGTTTCCTCTGTCAAATTGTAATAAATACGTGGTCCTTTATAGGTGGGAATCCAGATCATCCCTTTTATCTGTGGCAGCGCTCGTACTGAAAACCTGCTGAAAGAAAAGGAGAACGTTTCGTGCATTTATAGGGATAATCTCTAGTTGCGTACTTGCCGACGTTCATACTGCTGAACCAAAGCTTTAAGCACTCATTATAACCGTCTTTCTACAGAATTACTGTACGAGTACATAGCCAGCAGAATACAAATGCTGAGTATGTTACAAATATATGTGTATCATTTAAAATATACTCGCAGAAGTGAGTGCAGACAGCTCTGCGAAGCTTGGATGGCCTTCCGGTAAGGTGTAGAAGTGGCATTGGCAGCTAACGCCTCTGCAGATAAGTGGGCAGTATGTAGCCACAGCAAGGAACTAGACCAGATAAATTTATTTTTATGTTTCAGTATTATGATTTGTAGGACATTGGCTATTTGGAGATGAATAACTGACCTTTGGCATGTATTACTGTCACTTCACTTCCTTATGTATTAGATTTTTTTTTTTGCTAAAGTGAGGTGTTATTTAACTGCATTGAGACAGCCCTATCACATAAATACTGTGTAAATGTATTTCTGCAAAATGCTGGTATTGTACCAGTCCAGTTGGGTTTGAGGAATGTATTAAGCCAAATAGAGGTAATCTATTTTGTCCTTCTATTAGTGCAGTTGTAGACACACAGAATAAATACGCTATAAAACTGGCATGATAAAATTATGCCTACAGGCTACCATTTTTCATCAATAGAAACAACCTAATCTTTCTCTGGGAACGCCAGCACAAAAAGGTGGGGAAGAAATTAACTGTAGGTAGTAAAAACAAGCTAGAGGAACAGCAGGAAATGGGGCTACCATTGCCTGAGGAAATGAGGCTTCTGCAGGACTTCTTGTCCCTTTGCCCATTTTGGCCTTGTGTTCCCTCTTGTAAGAAGGAGCAGAACGGTGCCTGTAGGACTCGTGAAGGCGGGCAGCAGAGGAGAGGGGAAGATGTACAGGGCTTGGTCAGTCTGTGCGCTCAGTGCGTGAGCAGGATGGATGGCCAGAACGTGGGCAACTCCTGGCTTACGGCCACAGCGTGCTGCCCGAGGGAGGGCTGGGCACAGTGCTGTAGGCAGAGGAACTGGGCAGCAAGGAGTACAAATCTCTGTAGGAAGCTGGGCTTCCCTAGTTTTGCTGCTTCCAGAACAACTTGCCTGTCTCCTACTGTTTGCGAGGGTGACTTTAAACATGGTTGCATGTAGGCTGAAAGTGCTCACACCGAAGCTCTTAATGCATGTATTGTATGTGTAAATATATATAACATCCTTAAAAGCACCTTTAGTGTTGCAGCAGAGTAGTACTTTGAAGAATTTAAAGCTGGATTCTGTACTAGTTCCAGTACCAAGTGTTCATCTTAACAAGCCAGTCCACTTGTTGGGGTGAATGTCGAACACTTTCTGTGAGTGATTAACCCCTTTGGCTTTTCACCTCGGGGATCTTCTGTTTAAGGCAGAATTTGGTATTTTCATTGTGGGATTCTTGAAAGTGCTTTTAAGTGTATTGTAAAAAATGACAGCTTGGCAGGAGTTTAATCAAAAGGTAAGAAATTAGAGGACAGCTTAATTGGTATCTCTCACCTTGCGCCGCAGAAGCACAGTTTGTTAGAGCAGCCGAGGGATCCAAAAGGAGATGCGTACCGCTTTACCGCACCCTCGTCGCCGGTCTGCCGATGCCCTTTGACTTTAAGGTGCCCGTCTAACGTTGTTTCTGTGGATGTAGACAAGTAGCTCATAATGAATACTTGTCGATTTTAAAATAGTTTGTAGGGGTCCTGTTTGTTTTAAATGGGTTGCGTTTGTTACATTGATGCCTCTTCTTCTTCTAGGAAACTCAGCGCTTGCTGGCAGAGCCAGTCCCTGGGATAAAAGCGGAGCCAGATGAAAGCAACGCACGCTATTTTCACGTGGTCATCGCAGGTCCACAGGATTCCCCCTTTGAGGGTGGGACATTTAAACTTGAACTATTCCTTCCAGAAGAATATCCAATGGCAGCTCCTAAAGTACGTTTCATGACCAAAATTTATCACCCTAATGTAGACAAGCTGGGAAGAATATGTTTAGATATTTTGAAAGGTAAGTGCTACCGTGTTTTCTTTCTTTTGACCTTAAGTATGGAAGCTTGTGAGTTGACCCTAAAAAGAGATTTCATTTGTTTAAAGAATACCTTCCTTGCTCTTTAATCTGGGAGAGGAAAACTTGCTGTTTCTGTAAACTCTGGTGAATGTGGTGTTTCATACTGCTATAAATGTCTCTTCAGATAAATGGTCCCCAGCTTTGCAGATTCGCACAGTGCTGCTATCAATCCAGGCTTTGTTAAGCGCCCCCAACCCAGATGATCCACTAGCAAATGATGTAGCTGAGCAATGGAAGACCAATGAAGCCCAAGCCATAGAAACAGGTGACGTATCTTACACCTTTTTTTCTAGTTTTAGGAAGTAGCTGGTTACTAATTGGTTGGGGGATGTAAGTCCTGACCTCTTGTTTTATGTCTGCAACTTGCAGAAACAAATATTCCTTATGGTCATAGGCCGGGTACCCTGAACGTGCCTGCAGTGGTCTGTTGTCAAGTCTGTGAGGCTCGGTAGGAGAAGAGTGCTCTCGATCTGTTTTGAGTTTTCATATTCCTGAATTGCAAGCGTGTCTGATTGGAAGTTGTGGTACAATAAAAGTACACACTGCTGCTTTAACGCTTATGGAACAGATGATCTGGCTTCGGAAGGCACATCTCTTCCATACCGGCTTCTGCTGCAGGCTGTAATGGACTGGAAGAATTACTGCATTGTGCCTCTTCACGTTTGGATCCACTGCAGGCAGGCCGCTTCTACAATAACCAGAAGTTGGCAGCCGCTGGGGTTAAAAATTGCCCTTCAAGTCTCAGAACTGGTACATCTTGTGTACTAGCAGCAGTGGTATAAAAGCAATCTTTAAAAATAAGTATTCTAAAATGACTTTAATAAAGCCTGAAAGACCCATCTTTTCTTAAATGTGTTTCTCTCTCTTTACAGCCAGAGCATGGACTAGGCTATATGCCATGAATAATATTTAAATGCGCTTTCAACATCAAGTGTGCATCACTTCTCCTGTTCTGCCAAGACCTCTTCCTTTTTTGTTTGCATTTAATGGACACAGTCTTAGAAACGTTACAGAATAAAAGCCCAGACATCTTCAGTCCTTTGGTGATTAAATGCACATTAGCAAATCTGTGTCTTGTCCTAATTCACTATTGTACCGCATGAGCAGAGGCTAGAAGTATCATCTGGATCGTTGTGAAATTGTTTGAAAGCAGCAGCACATCTCTGCTTTTAATCATTCTTCCCGTCATGGTTTAAGTATAAGCACTGTGAATGAAGGTAGGCAGGGTTAGCTGCGGGGCTTTTTGTTTTAATTTTGTGGGCTCCTCCTCCCTTTTTTTTATGGTGATGCTAATTGCATTGGTAAAAGCAGCTAACCAGTTATACTTTAGAATATACCCTCTAGCCCAGTCTAACTTAGACGCTGTAGATGGACAAGCTTCATTGTTTGAACAAAAAATGGGAACATTAAACATCCATCACCTTCACTAATAATATTGTGATTCTGCTGTCAAGTGTAGAAAAATCCCTCCAAGAAAAAGCTTGTGACCATTTTGTATGGCTTGTCTGGAAAATCTCCTGTAAATCTTATGTTTTAGTAAAATATTTTTTGTTATTCTACTTTGCCTTTGTACAGTTTATTTTGCTGTGTTTTCACTTCTCTAATGTGACAATCGTATTTAAAAAGAAACCAGAATGGACAATTTGTCTTCACCAGTCCGACAGATTAAACAGTAAAGAGGTGGAATTCGCAAGATTTTTTTTGCTTCTGTTTGCTGATTATTTTTTTTTATTAGCTTGTGTTTTGTGGGTGACCTCACCTGGCCACTTTACTATGAAACTGCGCTTGGAGTGACTTTTAGAAAACGAGTCTCTGATGTCACCATTGTAACTGTAATTATAGTAATTCCTTGGTAGGCATTTTCATGGAAATAACCATAATCAAGTAGGAGGTGGAGAGCCAGTGACAGCACCAAGTATCTGCCTAACTTCTCTTTGCTGGTTGTCCTCAGCTGATAGGCTGCACAGTTTTCTAACTTCTGTAATTCCCCCCCTCTCTTCACGTGAACTACCAGCGTGCGGAACCACTGTTACAGCCAGCTTGTGCGCCGACTGATGTTTGCTTGGCCACTTGAGGCTCGCGCCTATACCGCTGGCTTTCTCTGCAAGCCTCGTTGAGCTACTTGCTTGAGCAACCCGTCTGCTTACATGGCAACAAAGCTTCTTTATTGGAGGGAAGGAAAGTGGTTAAGGCCTTCCTTCTCATCCTTCTCTTTTGTGTCTGCATCTTGTCTGGGAGTCCAGCATCTTTTCTGGGAAAACACCTTATTGCTTCCCTTAACTTCTTGTATCCCTGTTTTCTTCCTTTCTCCAAGCCCTCTCCCTCACCCCCACCCCAAAAAAAAGGGGCAAAACCCTAAAAGCTTAAAAGCTCTTGGTGAGGCCAACCGAAATGTGTAAATGACTGCTCGTAGTGGTTGCAGTAGGGAGTGTTCTGTCAGGCAGGCCAGGGGTATGGCTGTGTTGTCTGTTGGTATTGGCCCTCTTCCGCCTCTTCTTACTCTAGTGTCATCTGAAATTTCTATAGAATGTGGTGTATTTGTTGTGCTCTGATGTAAGATGAAGAATATCCATTAAAACTGCGTTTTCCAACAGACGGTGCTTTCGGTGCTTAGTAACCGGTGTTGTCCCTCACAGTGCTCTCTGCCACGTGGTTGAAGCTTGGTTCAGAATTCGACTTTTTCACCAGACTGAGCTATAGAAAAACTGATTTAGAAGTAGTTTCTGCATTGAATGTAAGCCAGAGTTGGTTCAGGGCTGGTAACAAATGGTTTGTTCTTCAGAGGGGGTGAGCACGGTTAACCCTGCCCTCTCGGTGGAAGCGAGGGTGCGTTGGGGGTTAGCTGGCGTACATCCCCTCCGCGCCATTCACGCGGGCAGCTTCTGTGGCCGGCAGCGGAGAGTACGTGAGCTGCGTGGCAGGTAGACCCTGGATTCGCTTCTCCTACCTCTTACAGCTTTACCGTATGCTACGTGCACAGCCTTCCTCAGCTCTGCCCCTGCTCCGAGGAGGAGTGGCCTCCCGGAAGGTGGTCAGACCCTCTGGAAGTGGCTTTCCCTCATTTTGGTAGAGAAACGGGACCACCTGAACTGGCACTTGGGCAATTTAACTTCAAACTGGGTGGGATGAATCCAGACCCAGGGTCATGTAGCGGGTGGCTAAGGTATTGGGACGTTCAGGGCTTAAAACTCAGCTGGAGCTGGCAGATAATCGGGGGGTGTAATTGAAACGGAGTGAGTTCTTGGTGGAATGTTGTTAATACATTAATAGAAAATATCCCTCCGCCTCCCTTGGCTAGCGACTGAATAAAATGGGTTATAGAAATGTTTGAGTACAGAGCAGCTGGTAGGTGTCTGGTTTGGGTTTTTTTTTTTAACTATCTCAGCAAATTTTGAGATTTTACTGCAGAAGCCCCTGCTGTCTTCAGTTTGAACGTATGGGTCCGTAGTGGTGATGTATCTGAAACTGATGGTGCAGAAGGATAGGTAAAATACTCTATTTTAGAACTCTTTGGAGTATTTTCAAATGGTAGTTCTAATGAAGGAAACTTTAAATGAGCTGCCGAAAAATGAAAATCTGTTTGTTGTGGGGTCTGTTCAGGCATATTTTAATCCTTTTAAAGTTGATTGATAGATATTAAACAATATGTATTTAACTATTAAACCTGAGCTAAGTGCCCTATATAAAGCCAAGCTGGGAATGTCATTCCATCTTGTGCTGAGGAATGTGTGAAACTTTTAGGCTAAATTCTTTGGAGGCAGTTAGGTACAGCTTCTCCTGGGTTCACAGCCACTGAAACCCCGTGTTCCTTCTGTTACACCCACCAGTACCGCTGGTGACCAAACGCAGCTGACTTGTAGGGAGCCTCAATCCCGTCTCCATCTTACTGGATGCCCACTGGATAAATTTACAGTAAATCCAAAATGAATGGGTTTGCCCTACCGTTACTGTGCTGCGTGTCAGTCGCCCTGGAACCCTGCGCGCGAGTGGCGATGCCGCGTTAGCGCGGGGCGGTCAGGGTGTAGCTGTCGCGCCTGGGATATCCCGTGGGCTCGTGCGAAACGCTTCGGCGGTAGTTTCCTTTTAGATCCAGAGGAGGATGGGGAAGGCTTGATTTCTGCCGAAGCGGCGAGTGGTGCTCGCTTAACGTGTAGCTGTGTTCTGTCAGGGGCGTGAAGGGTGTTATCACCGGGAACTGGTGGAATAGGGTTTTTTGTATCTGAGCTGACTTGAATCTAAGCAAAGTGAAACTTGCTTCTGTAGCTTTCCAGAAAGTGTATTTCCACCACACTGAGGTTATCGTGTAACGTCTTGATGGACCAGTAACATCAAAAACTGCGGCATCTCGATTCATGTACCTTCCTTCTCGGGATTCTTTGGTTTTTTGAGGGTTACTCTTAAAATGTCTGGTAGGTTTTGTCAATAACATGTCTTGACTGTAATGTAATATGACACTGAAATAAAAGGAAGAGTGATTATTCGTTACGTAGACACTGAGCTTCATTTAACTGTAGCGGGCTGCCGTCAGTGCGCAGGACAGCTTCCTCACACTTCTTAACATCTGGTACAATAGGGAAGATAAGCATTTGGTAACCTCTGATAACTCACTTTCCAATTGATGTGGGGTTTTTCCTCTCTTGTATGGGGAGAAAAGGGCACCACCTCTGTCCTAAAACCATCAGAGAGGACTGCACCAGCTCGGGGGATGCTGGGGTTTTTTCCTCTCTGCTTGTCTTTAAATCTGCCTGGTTTAGTACAGGACTTTCCTACGAAAGTGCAAAGTTTGGACAGTTCCTAGGGCAATCCGGTTGCCAGATGTATTAAGCTTTGCTAAACCAGGTTATGTTATGAGCGTGCCGCGAGGCTAACAATTACGTGTCTGCTGTGATGGATTTCCTACGGTGTATTGCGGCCTTCCCTGCCGAAGCGCGCAGGAGGATTTTAAAGCAAACATCTAACGGTTATCTTGCACCGGAGCGCGTTAGCAGAGCGGCATCAAGCGGCGCAACTGCTTTGTCGGTGCTCTTGGCGGTTGTAAACTCCCCTCAACGCTTAGGGTGAGGGGTTAGGTGTGAGCGAGTAGGCTACTCCCGGTTTGTCTGCGGGGCAGAGCGCGAAGGATGAACACTGCTCTGGTTTGAAGGGGGGTGCTGGAAGCTGGCAGCACAACGCGACCCGCTGGGTGGGGGGCTAGGGAGGAGTCCTACAGGTTTGTTGCTAGGGAGTTCTCACTGACACTAACGGTGTTCTTCCTTTCTTCAGTCGCTGCGGATGTTTGCCTTGCGCTAGTGGCCCGCCCAGAAGCAGGGAAGAAGGAATTGTGTGCGCAGGAGAGTTAAGCAGCTGAATGGCAGCAGAAAGTCCCTTAGGACAAGGGCCCTGTGACAGTCTGGCTGGCTGTAACGGGCGGCAGGTAAGCCGGCACCAGGCTGAGTGCATGGGGCGGTGCTCTCTGGCCAGCAGCCTGCATTGCTGCGTACACCTCTGCACACCGTCCATCCCTCGGAATTGGTGGGAACAAGGAGGGAAAGCTGTTGGGAACCGGTGCTGCCACTGAGGGGGCACTGAGGGTTCAGTGTGGGCCGTGGGGCAGAGCAGCTGATCGTACAGCAGGCTCAGAGCGGCCTCCGGCCTTCCTAGGCGAGCTTTTTGCTCATTTAGGGACTGAAAATTGCCCGAGAGCGTTGTTGCGGGTGGCGCGCGGCCCACAGCATCGATTGCTGCAAGCAGGGACGTGCCTGTGGAATTTGGAAGTTAATACGAGGCCGTACCCTTCCCTGCCCTCCTCATGTGGGCACAGCGCCGGCTTCAGCACCTGAGCTGAGCAGTGCCTGGCTTAATGCCACAGCAGATTTGAGGCCAGAACAGCGTTGAAAGCAAGAAGACGGATTTAAACAAACCCAAACGCATACAGCTTAAAGATTTTTATCATCTTCTGAGTCTTGGAAAAGTCAATCATCTTGACTTTGCCTCTGTGCTCTGCCACACGCCCTACCCCTGCTTGTGCGCTTCGCGTGATGCGTGAGGTGCTGACAGGAGCCAGATGTAACTCCAGTAAACCTCCTCTGGAAGCTGGAGGATGCGTGGCACCTCTACCTGTCGGAAGTCACAGAGAGAGGGAACAGTAACTGCTCGCTGTCAGCGGGAAGGGAGCCGGTGCAAAATCAAGGCAAGAGGTGGGCTTGCAGCAGCAGGCTGAGCTCTGGCAGCCCTAGCTGGGCTGGGCATTAGAGGTCTGTTTTAAGGGCCGGGGGTGTGTGGTGTCACATCCAAAGAAAGAAATCTGTTCCTTATACGGGCACAAAGACACCGTGTCCGGCTGGGGCAGAGCCGGAGCCACCCATGGTGGCAGGCAGGCCTGTCCTGTCGTTCCTGACTCCTCCGGGCACTGCTGAAAGCGAGGCACTGGGCGAGAGGGACCTTCGGCGTGATGTGGGGCAGCCGCGCTCGCCCTTGCCGTGCGGGTACTGAGCGGGTGCCCGTGCTGCAGCCGGCAGGTACGACGGTAACGAAAGGAAGCAGCCGGGACGCTCACGGGCAGGGGCAGTGGTTACGCAGGAGAGCGCTGTACAGCCCCGTGAGCAAGGGCAGCTGTGCCGGGAAGAGCTCTTCAGAGCACGCTTCCACGGCACTACGGGAAGCTGGAGTGCCAGGATGAGGCAAGCGGTAGGAAACCAAGTGTACGTCGGGTGGGATTGGAGAGTCGCGCACAAACACTTCCCGCAGTATTTGTGATGGAATGACTACATCATCCACAGGACTAATTTAGATTTTATTCTTGTATTTCTCAAATATAAAAAGTCAAAATTCTTACATCAATCTTTAAAGAAAGTCCATGCAAGCAGGTCAAAATGTTTACAACTTAATTTGCCCATCCCCCCGCCACCCCCTCCCCCCTCCCCTTCAGTTTTCACTTCACAAACCATGTTGGTAAGTAAACCAAGTGTCTGCCTCTCCGGTTTTTTCACAGCACATTGTTAACAGACCAACGCCAGGCTGAGTCAGGGGTGCAGTAAGCACCAAAGTAAGGTCTTTCACTTTTAACAGCTTCTCTGCAGTACCTCAGGATCGCTTGTGGTGGCTGAAAGCACATCCGTTTCACTCGATTCCAGCTCCACGCAATTTAAAACGTTAAGGCTATTTCTATTTGATTCCACCATAACCTAACTGGTGATAATCTCAAAACCTAAGCCAGGAAAAGCAGCAGGACAGACTAGACTTCTTGAAAACTGCAGATGACCACCCCTCTCTTCCCTTTCTCCTCTGCAGTACCAAATCTGGATACACCATACAGGATTTATGGCAAGAGAAAAATCCCAAATCTGCTCTGTAGGGAATAGGTTTGGCCCATCTAAGTAGAGATGCACAGGAAAACAAATTGCTTCTGCCTTTGAATTGATACATAGCAGAAAAAACACCCTTTAGCCTTCCTATTCTGATTTTCACACAGACCCTTTCCACTGAAGTTTAGTATCGGATTTTATTAGGACCGAAGCCATACCACTGCCTGTTCCCTACGGTTGTTTCCTGTAGTGTAACTGAAGCGTTTTCAATTTACCTTTACAATTCACAGAACTTTGAAATCTTTGAAAGGGAAGTCAAACCAAGCAGTAGCTTCATTCTGAAGGTTGCATAGAGACTGAAGAGATTTATACAACAAATGCTGTTAAAAAACAATACCTGTCTGGCACTACTGAACAGCTCAAATGTGTGTGACCGAAAAAGAACCAAAATATTTATAGGCAATCACCTCTGAGTTTGTTAGCAACAGCAATACTGTACATTTTTACATTATTATCAAATACATAATTCAAGAGTTACAAAAGAAGATCATGCATTACCACTAAATCTCATACAAGCTTGGATTGGTTTCATTCCAAGGGTCTGAAACAGAGACAGAAGCATTTTTATGAAGAACTCAACCTCTGGATTCTTGTTTTAGCTTTCACAGATTCTGTATAACCTTGTTACAAGAAAGCCTGTACAAGTTTGCTCCATTTAAAGTGCTGAAATGACTACTGAACAAAACGGGGAGCATCAGAGCGATCACAGAAGGGAGCGGTTACTCACTCTCAAAGGCGGCTTTAGAGCCAGAGCTACCCTCACACACCGTGAGTTCGATTTTAACAAAGATCGAACATCCTGCAACCCTCAGCTCCACCTTCTTCCGCCTTGCCTGCAGAACCAGTGCTTCTGCTGGACCGTTGCGTTTAAGAACCGAGCTGAGCGAACGGCACCCCGATCTGGAGTTCAGCGTAACGTACGGATACACGTGTGCATGCCGCTGAACACCCACGCTCCTTCCCCAGCCCCTGACCGAGCGGGTGGGTGAGCTGTTGGCAGTGCTTCCACCCTGCGGTGCCCCTGAACAGACCTGCGTGGTCTTTCCAGTTCTGGAAGCGACCCGGAACAGGAGATACAGGGATGGAAAAGCAGTGTCCTACCCAGCCTTTCAGAAGTCGTCAGCTTCGTGGCTCAGGCCTCTTGTCAGTAGTATTTCTGCCTCTTCAAAGAGAGCGGCGTGAAGAGATCAGCTCACCTGTCTCCCTACTTTCACTGCATTTACATATGGCACAAGATTGGTTTTTCTAAGGAGTAACGTGTGGCAACACCATTTTTTTTTCTCCTAAAAAAGTGTAACAGCACAAAAAAAGTTTAATTTATAGCAGCATTGTACACAATTTGTGTTAAAAAAGTAGAAGTTAACCATTTGTGTATTGAGTAACAAAAGGTTTAAATTACATTTATTTTCCATTTTACACTCACTATTTACTAGTCGGACTATTTACAAAGGTTCAAACGTTGCGTAAGAGCATGAGCTTCACCCAGAATGAACTTCACTGCGAGGTAACGGCCTACCTCAGCCTCTGTTCTGGCTGGCTATAGAGGAGGTACAGTCGGGTTGAGATCCTACAAAACGATTCAGAATTAGGATGTTCACGTGAATTAGATCGCGTTCTTGTAGAAGAAACCACACGCCCACAGAGAAAGACGTAAAAACATGAAGACCAACAGTGGGTTTAGTTTTCTTTTTTTTTTTTGGCTGAGAAAAGAGGAGAAAGTAATTAAAGAACAGGGAAGTTGTCAGCTCTACCTCATTCATTCCAACTAAGGTTTTACTCCAGAGGCCAGCTGTTAATTCAAGAAGCTAAAGCAATTGATGGTAGAACAGTAAAACCGAAGTATTTAAGGATTAACGTAAAACTGGGGCTTTCAGCACACCTTCTGAATACAGCAGAGCAGTACTATGTCTCCACTAGCATAGGGACCACCCCTCCTGCCTCCAAGCCCCGGGGGTACCGCTACCGGCTGCTGCTGGGCCAGACACTCAACACATCCTTGCTAACGACACCTCTGTAACCCAGGGGTGCCCCTTGGGTCACTCCTACTTCCCGTACGTTTTTAAATTACAACAGACCGCGGGAACACTACACAAGATGCTTCTCACTGAAGATTAGAAGTTTTTGGAACCTGCAGTGTGATTACACCGCGAACAAAACACGTATCAGAACGCCAAAAGGAAAAAAAACACCTGGGGGAAGAGGGACGTACAATATTTTTCGTAAGTCTCAGCTAACCAAGTGTCGAAACCAAAGGATAGCGGCCGGTTTTGGCAGTTGCAAGACAAAGTAGTTGTTCGTGCTCCAGCTGCACATCACGTGAAGATTGCATAGGACAAGGCAACCTTTTGGGTAAGCGAGGCAAGCAGTGCTTAGTGCCGGTATCCTTTGCTCTCGCCGCCTGATGGTGGTGGCTTAGTGCTTTACTGTAGTCACTACGGCATCTCTGCCGTCACCACCCCCATTGGCCCGCACGGCGCCACCATAACATCTTGGCGCCTCACCCGGGGGTACCGGGTACGCGTGCAGCGCAAGCCTATTCGCTCCAGCTTTTTGCTAAGCCCGTACTCTGCGGAACTACTGACTAAACCTGACAAGTCTTAAAGAAGCTGAACACCACCGAGATGCATATTTTATTTTAGCAGATATGGAACTTTATATACTCAAGTTTTGTTTGTTTGTTTTAAAAATGGCCTATTAAGGCATCTTAAAAAAATCCATATATGGCTTTGGTTTGCTGAAATACTATTTTACATTGTTAAAAAGGAAAAACATGTTCAAAGAAATCTGACGTCGTGACACATTCACATATTTCACTTAGAACCGACAGTTACACAGATGCCTACATGTGATCACGGATGTCTCCCCTTGTGATGACATGAACAGAAAGGTAATCCAAACGTTTATCTCACAGTAGAGGGCAGCCCAGAAGTCTGTGCAGAAGTGACATATAAGGAGTTATTATCTGGAAGAGGGGGAACCACAGAGTTTCCATTAGTGGGTGAACAGCTCAGTTTCAGTTTTTCCAAGTACTCTGCATGAACAGGCTTGTGGCACTGAAGGACCTTGATTGCATCTTCTACTTTAAACCATTCTCTTTTCCTTCCTGAAGGAGTAGAATCCACAAAAAGAAAACAAGAGTTACAAATCTCTAACAGCACCATTTGTTGCTGCCTGATCATTCACATTTCTCACTTGTTTTACTTCAGAAGTTCCAAGGTGCCGGGCAACAGATTCAAGAGCGAAAAGACGCAGCAAGAGCTGATGAACACGAGATTCACTCAAGCTTATGGAAACAAAGGTCTTCATAAAGCCTTGCAGGTAACTCTCCTGCAGCAGACGCCGGGCACGAGATGCCGTGACTGTCCACACGCTCCAAAAGCCACCCGCACCCAGTCCACACAGAAAGGGGGACTATTTCCTAAATGACTCCGTGCTGCCTCCCTACACTGTCATGCCGAGCAGAAAGCCACGTCTGAAGAACGAACGTGCGCGTGTGCGGTTACAGAAGAATGGCTTGGTCCGATTCAGAAAGCAGCATTCCATGCTCGATTATCCACGCTGGGAATTACTCAGGTTAGCCCTAAGTTTTCAAAAGGAATAAAAATATCCCTGGTGTAAGGTATAAGCTCTAAGACTTCTCTCAGTAAGATAGTCCTAAGACCATCCTTCTTACGGTACAAGTCACCGTTTAAAATGAGAGACCCCTGAAAATACTTACAGCCACGGCCAACAGTGCTACCGTTAAAGGTGGGTGCAGTTAAGAGCCTGCACTCCCCGCACCTTGGTAGTATCAGGAATGCAACACTCTCTCTCCACCCGAAAAACCGAGCAGTTTTGAAAGCACCCTTGCAGTTACAGGCCATTTGCCGAGAGGTTAACGGCGCTAAGTTCAGGGATGTTACCGCTCCTGGAAAGGGCAAAGCGCAGCCAACCAAAGCAGGATGTCGGTGTTTATACCGATTGGTAGGTAGCTCGGGATTTCAGCTGGACAGAGACACTGACGACACTATGTTTGGGGGTTTGGTTTTGGTGGGGTTTTGTTGTTTGTTTGGTTTGGTTTTTTAACTTAAGGACAAAAACCCAGTTAATACATTTACTTAATTAAATTCAAAGATACAGCGTTATGCAGCGTGTTAGTCTAAATTGCACGGCATCGCTACGGGTATGACACGTATATGTAGGACTAGATACCTCTTAAGGTCAGCACCGCCCCTGCATAAAAACAAGGCCAAGGTAAAAGTAACTACTAGTGGTTTGGTTTTTCCTCCCAAGGAGAATCAGGGGAAACTTTCCAAAGATTTTTTTTTTCCCCTCAAAGACACTTTCAAAAGCACCCTAGAGCAGACAACAGCAAAACTTTCTACTTTCTAAGGAAATAATAATTAATCAGTATCATATTTGACCTAAAAACATAATTAAGAGCTGTATCAGCAATAATGAACTTTCTTCCATCTTAATACTTAGAATACCCTAATTGATATACCACGAGTAACACATTATGTTGGAAGCAACCCCAGTTACACGTGGAACAGCATGCCAATTTCCATGAAGTTCAGTTTATGGAACAGAATGAGTATTTCCCCTAGATGCATATGAATTTCTTCAGAAAATGAAACAAGTTTGCTCAATACATTTTAATCGTAGCACATGCAGGCAGAGAGTGGTTTACCTATATTGACTGAATCCTCCCAGTCTTCCAAGATTTCCGTCACAGTAAGAACATAAACATACGTCCTATGCTTCCGATCCTGGTTCTGCTTGAATATTAGAAATAGACATTTTAATTCCCAGCAAAAAAGAACTTGCAGACTTGCCACAACTAGATTAGAAATTACTTACCTCTGAAGGATACTTGGCCAGCAAGACCTGGCTTTGATTTTCAGTAAATAAACATCTGCACCGAGTAGGCCCAGAAGTATGGGAAAATGGAAGTTTTATGTGAAACGGCAGCTATTCTATTCTATTCTACTAGGTTAATAAAAAAAGAAAAAACCAACCAACCGAGACAAATTTGGACATCATGAAGTTGGGACCACACTATGTTCTTGGTCATCCAGCCTAATATTAGCGCAGCTGCGCACCAGTGCTGCCCATTCCTGATCTTTTACGTCCGTTTTAAGTTACCACAGTAGACTGCTCTTGCTAAAACGGTTTCCACAACTCCTCTTCCTGGACGGACAGTTATTGGAGCAGCCTTTGCAAGACGGAACCCCTGCTTCACGTGGCCATCTGTGCAGTGCTGGCTATAAAGTTTCACTAAGCGAGGCAAACGAACCAGCCTACGTTCGCAGTCGTGACAAACACAAAAAAATCACTGCCGCCGGCTCACCCGGCGGGTCTGCCGCCTCCGCAGCGCTAAGCGCCTCTTCGGCGAGCACACGCTTTTTGGGCGAGGTGCGTGGGACCCGGAGCCTGAGCGAGGAAGGCTGCGCAGGACAGGGTCACCGTGCTGCAGCCAGTCCCACGTGAGCTCTGCGCAGACGTTACTCCTCCTAGCTCCGAGGCAGGCTAGCGGCACGCTCGCAGGTGCTGCCCCTCGACCCAACCCACGCTGCCCTGTGGAAAAGAACTGAGCTCCTAGAAAACCCAGGGCCATCTACGATTACAACTATATTAAGAACCAAGAGATGTTATGCCCCAGCTCCCCTTACAGATGGTTTTATCCTTCGCCAATAACCATTCCTGTTTGGCTCTGTTTCCCTACAAGCGTACTATAGTTTTAAAATGTCGTGCTTTACTAGGAAATAAAAACACTCCAATACAGTTGTCCATGTCACTGTTAAAGGGAGCAAATGCATCTATTAAAAAATATACCACTTCTGGCGGTGGTTCCAGAACACAAGGACTGGGCAGCAACACAATTTCCATTTTCTCTTACTTCTCTCTCCAGGTCCCGGCGTGTGTCCCCATCAGCAGTACTAACAACCATTTGTGGGGCCGGGTTGTGAAACTGAGTTAGGGCCTTGACCGAAGTCAGCAGTAACCTGGAGAGGTGCCACTCAACACAGACTTTATCTCCTCTGGTCTACATGGTGGTAGATTTACAATTAATTAATTTATAATTAATTTACAATTAATTTACAGCCAGTTAAATTACCAGAGAACCATCATCCCTTGCAGCCCCTGTTTTAAGGCATCAGGATGACAGGTATCCAGTCTCTTTTTGGTCTCAGCTGAAAAATACACAAAACTTCTGCCCATTAACCAGCAGGGTTAAAAAACAGACCAGTTTTTACTGTGTAGGACCATCCAGGTGTATTCATAAACCCAAAACAAACCAGAAACAGGGCGCAGGTGTAGCGACTGCTATCAGTGACTAACAGGAACTTCTCTAATTTTGTCATGGTTTCCATACTTCGCAGTGGGAACACCTTTGCGCTGTCTCAAGCAGTGACCAATTAATAGTGCACATAGGCTGCCTCAGAAAGTTGCTTTTATATTCCTGATAGGGATTTCCTAAGTGAACTGTGAACATTCATACCTAACTACTAGCCTAAGGGGCTTCCGCTCTCACCCATCGTACAGCGCAACAGAGCAACGCTGGATGTGTTACGACCTGAAGACTCGCACCTACGTTTCTACAGTCTGCTCCTGCCGAGAACCTGAGCAGGAATGGGCAATGCCAGCACCAGGACAGAGTTGTCTCCAGTGTGCATCTCTCTGCTGTCAGTAGTTCAGAGTCTGGTGTTTACACTACAAAATTCAAGTTTTGAACTACATAGTACTGCTGCAAGTTAGATTTACCTGCATTAGGTTTTTCAGTGGATCAAAGCCATAACGAGATACTTCACACACAGACCTACCAGTTCAGGTGTGTGAAAGTTGACAAGTTACTTCAGCAAAATCTATCAGAGAGGAAAAGTTGCCCCAAAATAGGCCATGTGTGGCATTTCAGAAGTCCTAGATCTATCAATGCTCTTTTCACTTCTTAACTTCCAGCTGTTGTCTGAGTGCTAATTTAATTTTTCCACAGAAGTTCTAAGTACTCTGAAATCTTCCTATTCCAACCTTCACACATCCTGCAACAACTGAAGGAAAACACCCGTCTAAGGTAGCATTTCCAGTAGCGCTGCCAAATTAAAGGCAGGTAATACCTAAGTCTGATTCTGTTGTGTAGATACTACGTTTCTGTAGTATTATCACCTCTCACCAAAACACCCCTGTTTTTAAAAGGTAAAAGAAATAGCTCACCTCAAATATCCCAAGCAGTCTGCCCAGCTTTCCCTTTACTCCAGCCTACAAAACAAACAGGAGAAAGTGTTAACATGTGCTTTTTAAGTAAAAAACCTGAAATATCAGTACCAGCCTTCTGCATTAGCATAAGTGAACCGCTTCTCCTTATTAGGGTTATTTAAGCAAGTGTTTTACCCTAAATTTCAGTTAGACAGTGCTGCATTGCTTCTGGAGTTCCTAGTTTTAGAATACTTGAGAGCATTGGAACACAAAAGCTTGTCCTAATGAGTGGATCAAAGAGTGCATAGATCTTCCAAGTTCTCCATCCAGAACAAAATACCGTTTTACTTACCGTGTTCTTTGTGTTCTGTATTTTATTAAAGAGATAAATGACATCCAATACTGAAATAATCCAGGGAAGAAGACAGATCGAGAGAATTTAAAGTAGTATAGTCATAAATCTGAAGTAGGAATCATTAATACTCCACTGCTATCTTACACAGAAACTTAAGTCCAAGTCTTCCAAATACAATAACAAATTAAACTGCAGGTGACTAGGTGGATCTTGCAGCATAATGACTTAATGTTTGCTAGTTTTCATGTGGAAGTGTAGCTTTTGGCACGCAAGCTTAAACCTGAATTTATATCCCCCATTCTCTACAAACAGTTTTAAATTCTTTCTCTAGTTAGTAACGTTAGAAAAGGCTTTTAGAGTTTGACACCAGCTTTTTACAACCACCCGCACACGTATCGGCCTGCGCTACGTAATTGTCATCCACACCGTTTGGGTGGTCGTTACGTGCGGAGACTCCAGGGTTTGTTTTTCCAGAAGTAACAGGTAACGGCTCTTCCAGCAGAAGCAGTTGATGATCATTTTTTCTAAGCAAACCTGCGTCCCTGTGCCTGAGCCATAAAAGCACATGTAGTCTGCTGGCAGATAAAGCCGTATTTAGATGTTTTTCCTGGTTGCATAACCGATATTTAAAATGGGGCTGCTTAGTGCTAAGATGACATTTTCCAGCCTTCAGTCTTTGTTTCCAGCTTTAACCAAAGGAAGTTACTGATGTCTTCTATCTTTATATAAAGGACCATATGGATCTTAATTACATTTTAATGAGTAACTGGCAGACAACTGGGCTGGCTTTAGCAGTAAGTCCAATCAAGATCTTACAAGTGAACATTTTCTGTGTCTTCAAACAAAGCAGATGGCTGGTGTTATTTATTGAGCAGTTTTGATGAAGGAAGTCTGACCACGGCCCCTGCAACTCAACGAGCATTTTGCTTATCTTGAGCAAGAGCTAGACCTGAAGTTAATGCAAAACTACATACAATGTTGTTCTGGTCATCTGCTGTGACGACAGATACCTGTCAGAGCTCACGGAGCTGAAACACATAACCACACCGGCTGGGTAAGTAATTAGGCAGCGCATTAACTGGCGTAGTGACAGACCTTTATATTGCTCTGAGAGTCAGCTATGCCACAACAGGCACTAAAGACTGCTTGTGCTTTACGCTGGGTAATGAAAAAGCGTTTCTTACCGTAAAGGAACACACACTGAAGAAATCTAAGTTTTACTGATCGGCCCAAATTTCCTCAACATTCAGAACCTTTTTTAAAAGAGAAGCAGAACCTAAAAGGCTACAAACTTACACTTCTGTCCCCAATTTTTGCCTTTCTTCTCATGCAGCAAAATCTAGGAATCACTCTGTCTTAAGATTTCTACATTGTAGAAAAACATTAATGAACAAAGCAACTTTCCATCCTCCTATTCCATCAAAAGTAACCATGTGAATCCATGGCATTCATTTTCTTTCAATGTTTCGGGTGTCCACGTGTGCAGTTTGAGCTGCACAAGTTTTGCAGTTTCTTTATTTCAGTACAGGCTCTGCAGGTTTCTCAAACATTAAGAAAAGCTTTTCAGAGTACCACGAAACTGCTCTAAAGGGGTCCGTGCTTTACCAGAGGGGAGGAGGAAGACTACTCCCCCTTACCCCAAAACCCAAATGACTGGCAGTGCACTGGCTTTCTTTAAACTATGAAGATGATTCAACTGAAAAAGTACCATTAAACTAATTGTGATTTTTTTCAGTGCTTTTGCTAACAGAAGTATTTCCCCCAGGTTCTTACCCTAATGTAGTTCCTTCAAAACGTGTCAAAATTAAGTGTTAGAGGACCAAGAAATGCTTCAGCTGTTTCCCTAGAAAGTCAAATGAAGTTCCCACTTCCCTAACGGTAAGCTTCTAATCAAATATGCTGGCTGAGTTCTAGCCTTTGAACCACTCTGTCTACTAAAACTATCTTTCTTCCTTTAGCCATTACGTACCCACGGCTGTTAAAATACAGTTCTTTAAGCAGAGTCCTGTAGGCTACCACAAGTGTGTCAGCCTAAACTCCGGGAGAAAAGCCCGAAGCACAGCATTTCTTTTGCCAGACAAGCTGTTGAATTAAGCACTACACCACACCCTGACCCCCTGAACAATCCCCTGAGGAAGTCTACGAGTGGATAACGTCTCGAATCTGAATTTATACATGTATTTTAGTGTTAGTCTAAATCCAACCAAGAGGGAAAACTGTCCATGCCATCCCATCATCTTTCCGGCCTGGAGGTCATTGCCGGCTGGCAGCTCCAGACGCGCTGTGTCTCGGATGTGCAGCCAGACTTGCCCTGTCTCCTGTAGATGGAGCAAGAGACATGCTGCAGTTCAATTTTTAAGCTAACAGTCTACCAGAGCAGAAAGTTGCCATAAATTTGAAAGATCTGAGAGTTATTTTTAACTGGGATCTGTCGGATAGTACGTGAATGGCTGTGCTCCTGAAGGCACAGCGCCGGACTATTCCTGCCTTTTCCTGTGTGCTTTTGTAAACCCAAAGGGCTGCGCAGTACCTGCCACAATCCCACACCTGAAAGGGTACCTTTTTTTTTAGGTATCTACCTAGTCCTAGGCTGTAACACCCAATCATTTTTCAAACATCAGACACCCACAGATTTTCAGATGTTAGAGCAGACTCCTGTATTTCCCGTCGCAGCGAACGTTACTGCCATTCCGTGCCACTGCCGCAGCAGGTTAGCCTCCAGGATCAGGCTCTGCTCAGAAGCGACAGTCACACACCCAGGTCTGGGAGGCATTTCCACGTACTACTAAGTACAAAGAAAGCAAGACTCATTTGTTGTTGAGAAGGAGCAAGAGAAGGGAGTGGGAGGGCGCTCCTTCCACTGAAGGGGCCGGGCATCATCGGCTTGCCACCCCACTGCACGTGCAAACTACTCTCAAATGACACTCATACGAAGTAGAGGTAAAGCCCCAAATCGCTACCATGAACAGAACTTAAGGATAAACCCACCCTGGAGTCATGCACACAGGCAGGCGATGAAACAATTGCAGTGCACGCAGATTTGCCTACGAAGGCCTTTGCTTGGGTTTTAGACACAGGACTCTTGGTGGGAGAGCGAGGGATATTTTGAGCCAGCGGGCTCATCACGCCGTGAGCTGAGCGTACGCTGCCACTGTCTGCATCTTCATTTTAATAAACTAGTGAAAACTGATGCTTAGTTTGTGCATGACCTAGTACTGAAGAAACAGTTGAAGCTCATGCCAGTGTTCCTCCTCTCAAGTTTATTCATTCACAAAACCCTTAACAGTTCACTTCACCGTACTGTAACCAGCTTGCCAGGTGACATTGACCTTCGTATAAAAATAGAAAGGACATCCATCTCTAGAAAGGTTAGTAGGAATTTCCATGGCTGAAGTCAAAACCCTCTGGCTTTTCTTTAAAACTGGTACTTGGCAGTCTCGTGGCAGCACACAAGATTCAGCCCGTAGCTTAAGAATATTTTACTTTAAGGCATGAGCTTTTAACACTCATCAGCTACACAAGACGCCAAACCCCAGAAACTCTGAAGCTGTAGAACAAGTGTCACCAAATGATTTTTGCTTATTAAAGCCCCTAACCTTAGAAAAAAATAAAATCTTTATATATTTGCAAGCACAGCTCAGAGCTGAACATGGCTAGCAGTTCGTGTCTTACTCCAGAATATCATTTTTAAAAAAAGCCACTGTAGTAAAAGTGAACAAAATTGGGTTTACTTCTGAGCAAAATGTCCCTGTGCCAGCACCACTCGAGTTTTATATTTTTTAGGTTCTTAGTTACCTTAAGAAACAGTTTCTCTCGTGGTGTATAAACGCTGACGGTGCTGGCATTTTGAGTCACTTGCAACACGCACCTTTTCTATCATGAAGCCTCTTACTGAAATTTTGATGGTAACACCTATATTCTAACAACTACAGCTTAACATCCTGGAAGGTAATCAAAGCATCTGCCTAAAGCACGTTTGCATGTAGCTGGTTTTAAGATTCACTGTGTGTGATAGCACCTGAACGAAACATGATCCAGGCAGCGCTGTCTAAGAGCGAAGGAGGGCGACCTCTGCGTCTTCAGGATTCAAAACAGCCTGGGGGTGCCAAGTACTGCAGTTCTTGACCAGAACCACCGTGACGTATGATAGTCTTTTGCTCTGGTGAGGGCAAGAACAAAACTGGGCTATGGAAGGACTGCTTCACATCACAACAGCAGGTACTCCCGATTTTTGCCTCATTTGCCTTTTTTTGGTTTTGCCCACTGGTGTGAAAGCACGTCCAAAGGGAAATAGATCTTTCAGAACTGACATTTAGTATCTCTATGAACCTGAGGAGTCCAGTGTCTGGGTACTGTGCCCGCTCCAGTTGGGCTTTTTCGTTAACAGAGAACTTTGTATTAAGTTTAGGCTGCAAGAGGTCTCACCCAGTGATATTCTCTACCCACCGCTTAGCTGTCCCAGCTTCACCCCCCCCAACACTCGTGGCCCACACACCACACCACTGCAGAAATCCGTGAGCTGAGCTTCAACAAGGCCAGGACTCAGAAGCGTTCCTCGGAATATCCTCTGGGCAGAACCACGCGGAGTAGAAAATGTTATCAGCCCCCAGGTCACAGCCCCCACTGCCATTACTACTTGGCAGCTTTGGGCACAGCAGCACTGCCTCCCCTGCAAGGCGAGAAGTTGGACCACTCCGGCAGCTTTTGACAGCTGGTCAGCCGCCCCTTCCCCAGCAACTTTGGTGACACACTAACTGCAGACACGTCCCTTCGGGATGATCCATTCTTCACCACCAAAACAACCCCAAACATATGGCTACTCTTCAGTCAGCTCTAGTCTGACACGGAGATGAGATTTTACTATCCCTCATCTTGCCTTAGGTCAGATCAGCTATTCCCACTACCGCTGCTCACAGGGACACTGGGCCAGTGGTCCTGTGCATTTTAATCCCACCCATCAGCTCGTGACAGCGGGAAGTGCCAGGATTTTTCCCCAGAGGTGCTACTACAGCTTAGGATCCTAAATCTTTGCCGACTCATTCCTAGAATCCTAAATCTTTGCTCCTTTCGAACGGACTGCCTTGTGGCTGCCTCCTTTACCTTTACACACACACAAGCACTTAGCTGAGTATGCCTTGCGCAGCTCAAAACTGGCTCCCCCCAGCAAAACCAGACCCAGAAAAAGCCTGGAATAACTTTGTATCAGTGAGACTGATTTATGCTCGAACCTTGCGGCATGAAGGCTGCCAAGAGCACCGGCTACTGAACCAGTCTGTTCCCCAGGTAAGAGGGGTCACTGAATCAGGGTTCACAGATCTCATTCTGACACTGAAGCGCAAGCAGCATTGGGTACAAGTTGCATCTACACCAAGTTCCCAAGCCTCTACAACCCAGCAGAACCCGTCTTAAGGGTAAGCAAGCTAAACCATTAGGTAGCACAGCTGATTAAAAAAAAATTATGATATCTACTAATTAGCAGCAACATTTGTGTGTTTTGTGAAGAGCAGTACTCCAACAGGGAAGAGAACACAGTTTAAGTCCAGCAGAAATCCTGTAGTTCACACGCTTGTCAGGATACATCTGCTTTCTGCAAAACCTTGTTCCTTCTATTTAAGAAGTATGACATTAAGAATTAATATTTGATCTGTGGTCACTTATGCATTGCAGAGTTTCTAGCTAAATCAAGGGACTGATTTCTCTTGAAGTTTTATTTGCTTACAGTCCTGGCTGTTAGATATTCAAGTAACACTTAACATTTTGAAGTTTGCCTAGGAAAAATAAATAGCAAGTTAAACCCCAGAATTTTGAATTTGAACTAAAGCACCACACTACAGCGGGAAACTGCATTAATTCATCATGACTTAAATCTCTGCATTGCCTAGGGGTAGGGGCAGAGAGAGAGAGGCAGACTAGACCTATAGACACACAGTCTTAAATACACTTAACAAGGCCTTTTTACTGTTGAATTGTCAACTACGCAGATGCATCAGTTTCTAATCTGTTTAGTTTGGAATCTCCTCAAAGGTCTGTTTATTTCTCTTTCTTACGTAGCTACACATTAGTGGTTCCTTCACCTTCAGTCAGTCCTACAAAGGCTGAGAGTCAAACATTTTCTGCACAAACACAAACGCTACACTACTGGAATGGCATTTGGCACAGTCACAGTTCCACTTCCAGTGTTTATAAAGGCAGAGAGAAATTTAGCTAGGAGAAAGGTGGAGGGTTTTTTTTTTGTTTGTTTTGTTACCTCTTCATACACCTCTCTGACGGCTGCTCCCCCTGGCTCCTCTTCTGGTTCCATTCCTCCACCTGGTACAATCCACTGATCTGGGTATCGGCTACTGCTTACCAACAGCACCTACAAATAATTGCACAGGACTGTTAGATGTAGCTCGCAGGTCAGGAATCTTGGTACTATCTGCTTTTTCAGCAACACACTTATTCACCTAGCCAGGTGGATTACAGACTTTAGAAATGAAACATAATAGGCAACCTGGAATTGTAAGGCGTTTAAAAAACCCAACCGTACCCACAAAAACAAAAAACAAAAAATCAAAGACAATGCCATTGTAATCTCCTTGCACAAACAATTAAACCACTTTCATCGGATGCTCAGCCACAAGGTGAAAAATACACAATACAATATGCACAGGAATGGAGATGTACCACAAAAATCTAACAACAATATTCTCCGATACTGAGTTAGAGTCATGCAGACAGGACAGCGTGAAAATTTTCCTTTTTATCCCATTTTCACCACACACAAGTTAAATTAATTCTTCTGAAGTGGCACCTTTTGGCAAAAAAAAAAAAAAAAAAAAAAAAAGACTTCTGAAAAGATTTCCAATTTTTAGTCTTAGACAAGCCTCTTTCTCAGTAACTGAAGTGTTATGTTAGCACGGCGTGCTTACAGTACTGTGTAACTAAACTATAAGGAGAGCACTTCACTGACCCTTTTCCACTTCGGTTTCTTCTAACATTTCTGTAAGAGGAAAAACTGAAATACAATGAATTTCAAAAACTTTTGAAATTTAATAATTTTTTTCCAAGACACTTTAATTAATTTGACTCTGTAACCTGGTCATTTCATTGATACATACCAATGTAAAACTGTCTGTAGAACCTGCCCTTCCAAATACTCAGAGCTGAGAAGATTTTAGCCACCTGCCCTACAAACTACGATGCCTCATATTTGGAGTAATTTGCAGCAGAAGGCAATAAAAGTAAGACCTTGATTGAGGACCACATGGAAATAAACGGTTTAACTTGTAACCAAGACACATCCTGATTAGTAAAACAATAATCTGTGTGGTAACACGCGTCATATTCTAGGCAATACTTACATCAGCCCTACCCTAAAGTCAAAGGGCAACTGTGGGGAGCAAAGGGAAGGGTCAGTGCTCGAATCTTAAAAGCAATTAAAAGACCAGCACCAAGAACCTCGGTCTAAAGGTTACAGCATTGACTGGTGCCAGATGACTGAAGTCCTCACCAACTACCTGTATGCTCTTTAAACTCATCTCCTGTTGCATTAAGTAGGAAAATGCTTCCCTGACCAGAGCAACAGGGAAATGCTTATCACTTACACTACATCCCTTTGGCGCTCACGGAAATACAGGGTAGGTTCACCTACACAAACCGGGGTGTGTAATTAATACAACAACTTATCTTTGCGAACGCAATGTGTGCATACTGAGGCGCACCTACAAGAGCCTCATTGGACGTGTTTTCTCGTAATGTTTATGTTATTTGCAGTCCAGATTGGTCCTACTCTACAGGATTCTCCACTGTACCCATTTCCCCCAAATTCTCCCTACACTAAATAAGGAATAGAGCAGAGACCCCATTTAGTACAGAATCATTCTTAGCATCTGACCTAAATGTTCACATTTTCAGTCAGCTCAGTCTTTTTGTTCAGCTATCTGAAAACCTAGAAATAGGCAGCAAAGGCAACAAGGTTAGACACAAATGCATCTCGACTTGATCCTTACAACCAAAGGGTTTAGTTTCCTAGGATCCTTTGATATTAACAAAGGATTCCCAGAGGGCACACAGCTCTAGTAAAAGTAGCCTTGGAAAAGGTTGCTGAACACGTAGGTGGAGCACCTCTATCACTACAAAGAACCACCATGTCGGCAACACTTAAAGAGCAGTTGTAAAAAAACAGGTTATGAATTCACTTGTGGGATCCCAGACATCACGCATTACTTTCTGCTGATGAAACCAGCACTCACTGCAGTCATGTGGAAGCTAGCAACAATGATGAACAAAAGGATGATTATATCACATTAAATCATTCCCAGCCTAGCTGGATAGTTTTAATCAGCATTCATTGTTTAGTTAAGGCTAAACATAAAATTCTTAATTACTACTAGGGGATAAATCATGTTGCTGGTGCTGGCAGTGTAGCATAAAGCCAGGAATTTTTTATGCCTTTATATGTAATAGCTGACTACCGCTAATTTGATCAATAGTCTAGTGAGCTGGGTTTGTATATCTATTAGCTTTAAATTACCTTTTTAAAAAGCAGGAACAAATATATCTAGCAAGCAATCACATCAAAATACTTCAAATCTGGTAGACAGGCTTTACAGCTATACACACGATAAACTCCCAAGCGTTACAGCCTGGGCGTTCAGTTGGGCAACCATCCAAGTCTCCACTAACCCTGGAACTCAATCACTCTCCCAAGCTTCTCGATGCTTTATTCTCCGGTGATCCCACTGACCACACCACATCCCTGGGACCTTCAGATGTGTAATTTTTTCCCTCCCAATAACATTAACGTTTGAAGCCACTGGGGCACGAGACATCCACCCATCCTAGGGTACGCTAGCAAAAACGTACTCAGCGATAACGATTTTCTACAGGAGCTGAGAGGCGACAGCCAACAATTGTAAGCCTGTGTGGTAAGGCTGGAAAGCACACCAGACACATTCTTTCAGTCACGGTACCAAACAACCACATTTCTTGTTTTGGTGTTTTCAAGCCCACGTAGCGGATGAAGTATTTCCATCTGTAAGTAACCAGCAGCCACATCCCACAGTACCTGATTGACTAGGCTGTAAATATACAGATTACTTAAAAATGAAGGCACCAAAAAGCCATTCATCTTCCCTTAACATAAGATAAGCAAACCAGAAGAAAGGAGATCTAAGTCACCTGGACATCCAGTCTCCTCTGAGGACGTTTGTGTTCACACAGACTACAGCAGTCTACCGGAAAACAAAAGACTGCAGAATCTCACACACCAACGTTTTTTCTGGCCTATGCACACCACATTTTACATCACAACCTCATTAGGTTCAGAAGAAAACAATGAAAGTAGTTCCTATGCAGAGATATCTGTACCCCATAGCTCTGAGTGCAGAGAAGGGAATGAGATTTCTTGTATTACTTGCTAGTAATCAAGGCTAGATCACTGCCTTTCCCACATCTGTAAAAGAGTCTGACTGTCAAGGCTCATCTGCAAAACATTTCCCAAATACAGAGTAGTGGCATCAAATCTGCTTGCCTGGTTATACTGTTGAGATTACCTTACTCCACAGCCTAAGGTAAAGCTACTGTTTTCCATACTACTGCCAAGTGAGGAAGTAAAGCTGCAAAGTTCAGCTAAGCTAGGAAAGAAAAATTCTCCCACTAAATCTTACTAGCCAAGTTTTTACCTTGTTTTCAAGTCCAGGAATAGCAGTGACCTTTGAGAGCAGTGAGGAAGGCAAACTGCTACCAGCCTACTTGTAATAAGCACCTATCGATAGCTTAACCGAGACATGGTTAACCAAAAACCCCCAAGGTAATTGCCGGGCATGTGGCATCATGGGATGTGCTCACTATAAATGCAAAGCCCGCAGACAAACAACTGAACATTCCTAGAGGAAGATGCCAAAGTTCTGGCCTGTTTAGTGTTCTCAAGTCAAGAGAAACTTGTGAAACAGTTAGCAGCCATATATTCCAGAAGACTAAATTGGCAGCAGCTCAGAGTAATACAAATTACAACCAAAAGCTATTTCTCCTAACTTTTTTTTATATGAAGTAAAGATGTAGAAAATGACTTAAGGTTATAGAAAATCTCATTACTTTCTATCTTCCTTAACTGTGTAGCATTAGAGCGTACAAAAACAATTGTATTAAAATCAACTTACGTTAAAAAACCCCAAACATGGTTGGATTCTTTGACTTCAAAGCAGTCATCCACTATTTAAAGTAATGAAGCAATAACAGCAAAGCCCCTATAAACCAACTGCAAGATGGGAATTTCTCCATAGCAGATGTATTACTTCCAAGGAAAAATGTACTTACAGTTGAAAAGGTACCACTCCAGTTCTACAGAAGTTACCTCAGTTCCACAGAAGTTATTTATTTGTCATTAGATGTCTTTGTAAGCTCTTTCCTCCTAGCCTAATCCTATCTATTCCTCCCTCTCTGCTGCACATCCCATCTTCTCCCCTCTCATCACCCCTACTAATATACTAGTTCTGTCCAACTTGCTGTTTGTATTACCTGATGGACATAGCTAAGTTTGCCTTTTTTTACAGCAGAAGTGGCAGTTGAACAACATTCAAGAGGAAGGCAGTGAACCCCTCACCCTCAGGTCTGCTCAGCACGTGCAGCTCAGTTGTAAAGAACACGGCATTGCTCAGGTGTAGGACAAAACACTGCACAGGGAAGGGAAGGGGGCGGCGGGCGCAGAGAAGACAAAGGATTTAGCTCCCAAGCTCTGTGAAGGTGAGTACATGCAAACAATTCCTGAAGCTTTAAACTGGTCAGAGTGTAAGATCGTCAGGGCAGCAAAAGGTACCTCACAGGTACAAAATAAAGCGACAAAATGCTGTGGTAGAGAGAACAGATGTAATGTATGTTCTCACAGCCCTCAGAAGCATTGAGAGGGAAAAAATAAATCCAACCCTATTCTGAGAGAACAACCAGATGCACTTTGATGGAAGTTAATATAGTCTAAACTAGCACCCTCAGCATGGACATTTACAGCCTGCGTGGTTGGTCTGCCAAAGTTATAAGCACCTGGAAGAGTCATAAAGATGGTTTAATCCAAATACCGCCAAAAGAGTCAGTCAAGCCCTATGATTTGTTTGAGAACAGCCATAACCAGATGCTCAGGGAAGAATGTGAGCAGGAAATATTTCACTATTCCTTAACCCTTACAACTTCCAATTGTTTTCACAGAATCACAAAAAAGTCTTTTCCAACCTAAAAGGTTAAGATCATCAAGTCCAACCCTTAACCTAACACTGCCATCACCACCTCTAAACCATGTCCTTCAACATCTTAAATCCCTCCAGGGATGGTGATTCAACCACCTCCCTGGGAAACCCGTTCCAATGCCTGACAACCCTTTCAGTGAAGATATTTTTCCTAATATCCAATCTCAACCTCCCCTGGTGCAAACTGAGGCCATTTCCTCTTGTCCTACCTATCAGCTCAGGAGCTTCCTTAAAAGTACTGGGAAAAAGTACTGGAATGCCACAACACAGGAACATCACCAAGGAGCTGCAAGGAAAGTATCTCTTACAAACTCTATCAAACCATTAAAATAGCCAAATTGGACCATATTTGCAGGATTCGCTGCATGAATTTTTAGGCAAAAGAATGTATTTCATTAGAAAGCACATTTCAACCTGCTACTGTAGTTACAGATTTCCTTTATCTAACACTTTTTGCTATTTTAAGAACCCCTGCCTCATTTCAGCCGTTCTGAAAGTGTTTCTCAATTCCCCATCAATAGGCTACCATTGTATCCCTGTGTCCTAGAATGCCATTGCCTCCTTTTGGACTCCAGAAAGTTGAAAAATGCAATGGAGTGTTACAACTTGCCATGGAAATGCCACACAGGTAGCATTTAGTAAGGTAAATGCTTTGGCCTTCCTAAAAACACGCTCAGTAGTGTGACTTCTTATAGTCCTCATTCTTTCCTGCAATCATTTTCAAAATTACTTCTATTGACCTGTGGGTATAACGTGGACAAAGTTATTGTGGAGTAGTAAAAACCCCTGGGATCAGACTGACAGCATTTTAAAAGCTAATTAAAGCCAAGGCTGCAACATCTTTAGTTTCTCCCTTACACTGGCACAATAAACTCAGGAAGCTCATCTGGCTGGAAATTAGCTGGTACTATTGACGCCCAGCTTTCAGCCTGGGCACGCTCCACACTGATCGGCACGCAGCCGTCCAGGGGTCAGCACCCCACAAACCAGGGCCGAAGAGCATGACTACAGCTACCCCATTTCACATCAGCCTAAGCCAAGCAGAGCCTCCAGCAAAGTACTTTACAGACAACAGGCTGAAAAGCAGTCCCCAGCTATGACAGAGGTTAAAAAGATTTAGTCTCAATGAACAGGAACTGGCAGAGCAGCAGAGAAATGGCATAACCACTAGCAGTACATTAATCCTAACACTCGTTAACTTGAGCGCAGCATCTTGAAAGCAACCCAGAAAACTGGGTTCTGTCTATACAATATATGAAATAAAGTCTGAAATATCCTTCCCAACTTTGAGTAAAGATCATTTCTTAAAGCAGCAGCACGATGCTTGGACATCAATCAGTGCAACTTGACTGGCATTCTGAAGATGAATGATAAAGAAATATAGGTGTGTTTTTATAATACTACAAAAATCAGATCCACAAATGATTTGTGCTTTGAGATCTCCTGATTTTAAGGAGCTAGAAATATCAGCCTTATGCAGAAGTTCTGCTTTAACCTGCAATGAAAATCCTATTATTCTATAAATTTTATTTCAAATTCAATTCACGTATACGGTTATAGTGTATCAGAATTGGAGTCCCTCCCCCTGGCTATTTAAAGCCCTGTGTTCTGTTCTTTGGCTGAAGTGTTCGTAGCAGGAACAGACAGCGCTACACTACTATGGTACATCAGTCAGAACACATTTCCCCGCATCAACAAGCGCTCAAGTCACCTGTACCATTTCATCTCCCCCTAGGCTTTGGTATGCGTGGGAGAACCAGATGCGACAGGTCTCAGGGTGCACGAAGGGTGAGGATCTTGCACCCAGCCATGGCGCGAAAGGAGATTCCCGGCTGCAAAAAACCCCTGCGAACAACCAGGAGAGCCCCCGCAAGTGTCTATGGCAAGTTTTACTTCTCTTGCTGGGTCAGTTCCCCTGTCCCCTTTCCAGCAAGTCGCCCTTCCCGCACGCTTGCCAAGGCAGACCAAGGGAGAAAGCAGGTAAGGTGGCAGGGGAAGAGCTGAAACTCACGTTGCTGCCCATTTCTTTGTAACCTGAAACCAGGGCCTAATCTTGGGCAGGAGAGCTGGGCTTTGCCGGTTACTCAGCAACATAATCTGTTTGAGTAAGGGATCAGCTTCCAAGCACTGGTCAGAACCAAGAGCCCCAAGCCTGAGAACCGTTCAGCTGCAGGTAAAGACACGACAAGGTTACCTCTTGACAAGTACCAGTTAGCTTTTAGCCTTTTTTGTCTTTGAGACACTGGGGAAGAAAGCCCATACACCTCTGAAAACAATATTTGTTTTAAGATAGTTATAGTGCTTAAGAATGTCAGTGGAACCAGTCCTAAGTCTGATTGTAGTGTTCCATAAAATCAGTGGCTGGCCAAAGCCAAACACATCTTTCTTCAAGATGGTGAAAGCCACCTAATTAAAATAAGCTTTTTAAGTGTTCTACAAACAAGATCAGGAAAAAAAAAATACACACCAACCCATGGTCTGTGAACTCGCACATCTCCAAAACGTGTTTAAGAAAACATAGCTACAAATCCTAGCTAGAGATACACGTGCATATGTCTCTAGCTAGGGTCTGTATGTATTTCTGAAGAAGTCTGTCACTCTGTTTCACAGAAACTAGTAACCTGGAAGTTTTGAGCACCACTGAGTTAACTGGGGCAATTCAAACAGAAACCTAGCCACCAGTTTAAATACTCCAAGTAAACTCAGGATGGTGCAAGTAAGCCATAAAGTGTACTTTCTCAAGTGTCTAAACAGTTACGAATATTACTAGTTCAAAAAGACAGCATCCTCTAAACTGGGCAAAACACCAAATGTTTTGTTGCAGGACACCTCAGACAGGTGCAGCCACGTTTCCTTCTCCCCTCAGCACATTCTGAGCAATCACCCACCCCCCCCCTTAAACACATGCGTATGACAGTGGCATGGTTTTACCCCAGCCAGCTACTAAGCACCACACAGCCACTCGCTCACTCCTCCCCTAGTAGGATGGGGAAGAGAATCAAAGAGTGAAAGCGAGGAAACTGTGGGATGAGATAAAGAGTTTCATAGGTAAAGCAAAAGCCACGCACACAAGCAAAGCAAAACAGGAATTCATTCATCGCTTCCCATGGGCAGGCAGGTGTTCAGCATCTCCAGGACGGCAGGGCTCCACCACACCTAACAGTTACTCGGGGAAACAAATGCCATCACTTCCAATGTCCCCCCCTTCCTTTTTCCTCCAGATTTATATGCCGAGCATGACATCACACGGTGTGGAATATCCCTTTGGTCAGCTGGGGTCAGCTGTCCCAGCTGTGCCCCCTCCCAATTCTTGTGCACCCCCAGCCCACTCGCTGGTGGGGTGAGAGGCAGAAAAGGCCTTGACTCTGTGTAAGCCCTGCTCAGCAGTGACTAAACCAGCCCTATATTAGCCACACTGTTTTCAGCACAGATCCAAAACACCACCCCACACTAGCTACTAGGAAGAAAACTAATTCTATCCCAGCCAAAACCAGTAGACACAGACATAGGTACGGGGAAAAATAATCAGGGTTTCGCAATAAAAAACAGCTCATGGCTGACTGTTTTCTGTTTGAAGAGGCGCAAGACTGAAGCTTCCTGCCATGGTGGACAGCTGAATTCCTACAGCTTCGCCACACTTGCAGTCTTCCGCTGCTGGCAAGCAGTTCCAGTTTGTCAAAAAAGATCCCAACATGAAGTCAAGGTGCATATGCAATGCCTGCAGAAAGCCATTTTTCTGTGGAAGTAGGGATAACAAGGCACTTGTGTTTCTTAAGTCAGTTACCTGGCATCAATCCTACCGCTAATGTTATTTAACATTAACGCAAGCTTAAACCGCTGTAGAACCCCATGAGCCTGCAGGGATACACCACAAGCAGATGCTGCCTCGATAAACATATCATAGAGATCCATTTTGGAAGCTATTTATAGGTCTTGATTTTTTGAGCTATGCCCCTTTCTACACCGTACAGATGATGTCCAATTATAAAGAAAATGCAGAGGAAGAACTATGGCAGCAATCATCCTATGTCAGTTATTCCTCCTGTATGTTAGCAGGGCAGGGAGGGACACGAGACAGCACAAGTGAAAGCCACAGTGTGCCTGAAGTGCATATTGAAATGTGTATTCTCCACTGATTTAAAGTATGCCTGTATTCTATCAGGCAACCAGAGCAAGCTAGGTAACCTGTATCAGCCCATGCAACTGCTCTGGAGAGCAGACCTGCAGTACATATGGCTCCAGGGTGGTACTCCGAGTTACACTGTAAAGCACACATTGCCTGTGTGTTTACACCCGAGAGCCTACACTGAAGGACAAAGAAACCAAATGACAAATTTTAAGCAAGCATGGAAGATCTTTCATCACTGTGAAAGTTTATTTACAGTAATTCCTAGAACACCCCCTTCTGCCAGGCGACGCTTCTGGGCCCTGGTTTTATAAATCAGGTTACATTACAGCAGGTATTTCTGGTTCTCAGATGATTTAGAACAATGCAGATAAAGATATTTTACTTTTTCCTTTATTATCCTTTAACAAAACCATTGCTAATATGAAGCAATGGCTGTAAGAAACTAAAGAACTACTATTTTTTTAAATAATAAAACAGTGACCACCTGAACAACGTAGATTAAACAAGGGTTTTTTTAATTTCTACATTCTACAGCCCAAGAAATAAAATTATCTAAATCAGACCAAAAAGGAGATACAATACCAGGAGTCCCTCACTTTTAACTCAAAATCAAGAGGCAATAATTGACATGCAAGTGTCTATTCTGCTACAGAAGGAAAAAAAAAAGTACCTTTCCCGTAAGTGTGTGACAATACAGTTATCCTCACTGCTGTCTCAACAGTAACAGGAAACCCTTCCCATCTATTTTCATCTCTTGTACACGGCTCCTCAACAACAAAAATGGCAAAATTAAAAACTGAAAAGCTTGAAGACTTTTTTTGCATATGAAACTATTTTTCAGATCTGCCACTAGCAGCTGCTGGCTGAACACTAAAGTAGGGCTTTCAATACATATTCAATTACATAAAGCAGTGTTACAGATGCCAAAATAATTAGAACGTACTCAAGTTTTATATTCAAGGTATTTAAAAATAACAGCTCATTTATTTGTATAATATGTAGTTGATGGAAGAAAAATTAAATTAGCTTACTTATCCAAATTACTAGAAAAAAATGTTTATTACTATTTGCTCTTGCTGCTTTAAAGGCCTGCCTCGTTCTCCACTTTGAGGGGTAAGAATTTCCTTGCCTACCCTCTGCCCAGACCCTAAGACAACAGTATTTTATGTAAAAACCAGTGTCTGTAGTGTACCGAACGCATAAACGATTCCACCCCATGGAAGCGGTCGGCCCTCATGGTACCCAGAGGTTCTCCTGCGGGCTTATCCTAAAGCTGCCACCCCCATCTTCTAGTTGTTCAGGAGAGACTTGTAGTTCCTCATACACAAATCCACCAGCCCATCCCAGTCTGCTGAATACCATCAGCTTTTTGCACACACCTAACAGCTTCTTGCTCGTTCAAAGCGAAAAGCCTGCAGCCCCCACGCATTTCATGCCCACACAGCCTTGTTTCATTTTTCATGGGATATCTCCTGCTTCATTTTTAGCCATCTTTTTCGTTCAAAGGGCAGACAGCGCATGCAATTACTGCTTCATTTCCATTAAGAACCACAGAAGGAGCCAGCACTTAAGCTCGTATCCAGCCATCTTGCTCTCTCTACAGCCCAAACGACGGCACCGAGACCAAAACAGGCAATGCTTTAATGACAGCAGTCTAAGAGATCTTCCTCTGAAACACACAGAAAAAAATCCCAAAGCTACTGGCCACATTACTTGGCTGTTTGGGCTTCCTCTGGGATTTTTATTTGTTTTTTAAAAATCATACAATATCACAGCACCACGGCTACAAAATCTAAACCGAAACGGGCTATGCAGCACTAAGTTGGCACTTGTGGACTCACATGAAGACGAAGAAACAGGGAAGGAGGATTTTTGCAGCGGTGCACCTGGACAACCACCAGTCACCTCCCAAGTGCATGCTTTCAGCTGCAATCCCAGCTCTCAAGACAAAGCTGCTGACAGGTTGCAAGAGTGCAGGCAAGCCCAGTTTCCAGCCAGCAACCCCCAAGAGGGCTGACTCAAGGATTTTAAGTCCAGCAGCAAAGCCAGTTGGTAAGTCTTATCGGACAGGGTGCTGTAGCTGGAGAGTAGGAGTTCAGCTGCTGTATTTCAAACTGTGGGCAGACCACCACACTGAATTTTGCCTCAGTGGTATTCCAGAGCCCACCTATGTTTCGAAGTAAGAAATAAAGAAGTGAACAGAAAATTAATGGCAATACGGTATGGCATCACCAAAAACATCCTGTGGTGTTGCCACAGTCTTTTCCAATTGACATGTTGCTTCACTGTTCATAAAACTGAGCTGTAACATGGGCTTCAACAAGGCTCCAAAGGCAGCAGCGTAAGAAGTGCAAAGCAGATAGTCCAAAAAGCCGTAACAAGCAGTTTACACTAGATGATGATTCACAACAGAGATATGAAATGCTTTAGTGACTGGCCTGATTTTCACTGGTGAAGGGCACAAAAAGCTGTTGCTGAAGTTTATAGGTCTCCAAATTGAGAGTGAGGCAGTGTCCCTATGTCATACCAACAGAGGATTTCATGCTGAAGCTGCACAAGGAGGATCACATTTGGTTAAGAACATACTACAAACCTAACACACAGGATATTAAGGATTTCTTGTACAAGTTGAGGGTTCACAAGGCGGGAACAATTTAAAGACTTTGATACCACCACTAATCTCAAGATAACTACACTTTACAATTATGATGAAGATGGGTCCCATCACATGGGGGGTGGGGGGGTGTTTCTGGTATAGCCAGAGAAATGTTAGTAACCTTTTACAGAACACAGTGTGATTCTATGTAAAGCAACCACAACTGCTACCCACATTTAAAAAACAGGGCTGCCAAGCTGAAGGGGATGTGAGAGCTACCGTGATGATCAGAGAAAGAAAACTCGTTTCAGGAGATGAGGCTTTAAGATTTCCAAGTCCATCAAAACAGAGCTAAGAAAGGAACAGCTCTCTGAAATACCTGTAGAGAGCAGTTAAATGCAAGAAAGGAGGAAGAAAGCTAAAGCACAGGCACAACTGGATATAGTCTGGCCTTTCAGAAAGTCAGAATGGAAGAAGGAAGACTGGTTAATTCTAAGATTTGTATCAGAAGATTGCTACAGATACTCATTCCTCCAGATAGAAACTAACCAGCTGAAAAGTAGAACATGATCTACTAAGATTCTTGCAGATGTTATCTCCAGTAAAAAAGGGTATTTTGATTTCTTGCTTTAAGATTCCTAAAAAGAAATGTATTGTTTAAGATCGTTTTCAGTTGTCTGTTCTATTGCCTCTCCTCCAATATCAAGCAACTCTCTGCTTATGAGGCAGTAATCCCATAGGTTAAAATAACGATGAAAATTAATTTCAGCCCCCCAGTAGCTTCTACAGAGATCTGCTGTTCCCCCTCTTCTCCCTCCAGCCACCTGGGAACTGCCTTGTGCTCCTTCACAGCAGACGTTACCCTGCACTTAAAGGATCCCTAGAGACGCAGGTCAGGCAAAAATCAATGGTACAATCTCTACAGAACTGGAAAGGAAACACAGCACACATTTACTGAAGAGTATGAAGGAGACTTACACAGAGCCGTATTAAGACAACAGTGTTCAAGAACAACAGCAGCACGCCTCATCCAGCAACTGGGGGAACATGGCTGGCAACACAAGTTCAACACAAACAGCAGTCAGGCACCAGACTTCTAAGGAATAGATTCTGCGTTGATACAGGTGGAGCTGGGGCTTGGGAAACAGCTAAGACAGACATTGCCATTGCTTTTCTGGAACAAAAGCTTATCAGAAAGCGATTCGAGCTGTTTCCACGTGCTTAATCTACGTCCCAACTCCTACTTGGTGTTACCCCATTCCTTTCACCCTCAAGTGTGTCGCACAATGCCAAAGCCCAGCCCCACACCAGCCATACAGGTGCTCTGTCCGCAATACCACGAAGTGCTCCAGTGCATGCACCAGCATCCACGCTTCTTGCGCGGCCCAGCAAAGCCGCTACTACCACCCTTCGCCTCAGAAGGGGTTCTTACGCACAGTTTTTTGAAGCGGCCAGTGGTCTCGTTGGGGTGCAGGATTGAAAGAGAACGCAAGATGTTGCAGCAGGAAATGAAGAATGAATGGAAGTTACCCACAAAGGTGACCCCGACCATGAGTTTCCAGCCACGCTTGGTGCAAGAAAGCTGTAACAGCGGCTCAGGTGTTCGAACTCCTAACTACTCTGAGCTGGAGTAGCATCCAGAAATAAATACCGAACACACAGAAACGGGGAACCACGGCGGAGGATCAGCGGTGCTGCCGAAACCCAAGAAAAGCTAGACCAGCAGCAAGCACTTGCAAGATTCCTGCGGGGCACCCTCCTCCTGCATGATATTAGGAAGAGCTGACTGCTGTGGTCCCAAGGCTGCACTGATACCACGGAGGGGACGGCAAATACCACAACACCGAGCAAAATTTTTGCCTAAAGCTAAGAGTCCGTATTTTGAGATCGGGCCTCTCCCTGCCGCATTACATCGCTTAGTAGATGTTTAAGCAAGAAATTGGCCATCTTGGCTGCTTGGACAGGATTCGCAGGTAAAGGTAGGGGAGGAAAACCCCCGAGGCCTAACCTTTGCCGTTATTTTACAGCTATTAAGCAACAAAATGAAAACGACAGTCAGGAAAGGGTACGCTTCCAGCCTGAGAGAGTCCATAGGCGCGTTGTGCGGCGAAACGCGCAGGGAAGGGCCGGTGCGACTGACCTTGGCCAGCGACACAACTTTGTTGCCACCCCCCGATCCTACCGCACCGTGAATCGCGGGGCTCTACACCCACAGCCCGCAACACGCCCGCCCCCGAGCTGCCTGACAAGACGTTTTTAAGCCCGGTTTACTCCCTCGGTGGGAAAAGGCAGGTTGTGCCAACACAGGGGGCTGTTACCCTCCCTCAGCGCGGCAGGGGGCTCGCCTCGGGGCGGCAGCGGCCCTACCCTCCGTGCGCCATTACACATTAACCGGCTCGCGGCGCGTTACGGGCGCACAACGGATGACCCGGGAGCTGCAGCCGGTGCCCGATTCCGCCCCGGGAGCCGCCCCCACCGGCCCCCCCCCCCACCCCCCACCGGCCGAGGGGCGCCGCCCGCCGCCGCGCACAAAGGAGGGCGCCGCGCACGTGGGCCCGCGCCAAGATGGTGGGCGAGAGGCGCGCCCGCCCCGCCCCCGGTCCCGGCCCCGGCCCGGGGAGCGCCCCGAACCGGCTCCCGGTGCGGGCAGCGGGGCCGCGCAGCTCCGCGGCACAGCCCCTTCCCCCGCCCGGAGAGACAGAGCCCGGCACGGCCCCACGGGTGCACGGGGGTTGGTGTCTCAGTAGGTGCCCGCGCCCCCCCGGCCAGACAAAGAGAGGCGGCACCGGCGGACCCAGCGGGACGGGAGCCGGGCCCGGCGCTGCCCGCCCCACGTGCGCGGCGGCTCGGCTGGCTCACCTCGTCCTCCCGCTCGCTGCGGAAGCAGAGGCACGCCGCCCGCTTCTTGTAGCCCTCCCGGTCGTACGTCCGCGTCTGGTTGGGTTTAAATTTCATCATAGAGTCGGTGACTCGCCGGCTGCTCCCGGCCGTCGCTGCCGCCGCCGCCGCCACGGCTCCGAGCTCCGCCGCGCCCCTGGGACGCCGGCGCGGGTCCCCCGCTGGGGAGCGGGGCAGTAGAGGAAGGCCAGTCCCAGCTGCCGAGCTCCTGTCACAGCAGCGCCGCTCTGCTGCCGCCGCCCCAGAAACCGCGCCGCGCCATGGAGGCTCTCTCGCCGCCCCGCTCGGCCCGGCCCGGTTCGCCCCAGAGCCGCCGGCCCCGAGCGCCGCGGCGGCCGCCCCTGCGCCCACTATTTAACTGTAACGCACATTCCTGCGCCCGCGCGCGCCGCGCCGCACTGCGCAGGCGCCGGGAGCGGGGCCGGCGGTTGGGGGGAGAGGCGGGCCGCGGCGGCGGGCGGGGCCCGGGGAGCGGCGGCCGGGGGTAAAGGGCCGGTCACGGCGCGGTGCCGGCTCTGCTTAGTCACCGGTGGGGCCCCGCCGGCGTGAGGGTAGCAGGCGAGGCCTCGGTGTGAGGTTTCTTCCTCTTGTGTCCGCCCTTGCAGTGCTGTGGGCTGGTAGAAACTGGGCCGTGGAAGGGGTGGCGGCTCGGGGCCCGTCCCCGGTGTCCTACCGGCCGCGGTTGCTCAGCCGAGCAGGGGCCAGGGCCGCCTCACGGGCTTCTCTGCGACCCGCTGTCCCGGTGGTGCGGGCCAGGGCCGCCTCACGGGCTTCTCTGCGACCTGCTGTCCCAGTGGCGGGGAACGGGCTCGCCGCAGACGGCCCCTAGGGCCCGCAGGGCTGCTGCAGGCGCCGCTCCAGTGCCGCTGGGCCTCTGCCCGTCGCGGCTCTCCGGGCGCGGAAGGGACGCGGTCTGTGCTGGCGGGCTCCGTGGCACGGAGCCGGGCGGAGGTGTGCGAGGCAGGGCGGCTCTCCCGGCTGCGGGGCTCGCCGGATGGAGGATGCACGTGGCCGAGTGCCGTAGTAGGAGCGTAGCTTTGCCAATGTAAGTCAAACCCGTTTGGAAAACAACTTGTTTCTAGAAGATGCCGGCGTGCACAGGCTGGGAAAGCAGGACAGCCCGTGCTGGGTTTCTTTTGTTTATGTAACAACGTTATTTGGGAGCTGAAGATCGATAAAATGCCTTCCCAGGGGGTCAGGAAAAGGTCTGCTATTCACACACCTTTATTATCATCTGGTAGGGTGAAAGCCCTGGTGTTTTCATTATCATAGAAAAAAAACCAACCCCAACACTCAAACCCCAACCCGAAAACAAAACAAGAAAATACTTCTCAGTGCCACTGGACTCTTGTCAGCGCAAGTAGCCATCAGAGCACTTCCTGCTTGTGCATGAAAGATGGCTTAGCCTTGTTACGGTGTACCGAAACTCCAGGGCTACAAGCTAAGATTGCACAGTTAGTCATTGCACCAACGTTTCTTAGGTGTTACGTGTTTGACCCTGCCACCTTTGCCGTGTTCCCCTGTAGTAAGGATACATCTTTACAGAGTGTGCAGTCATGTAATGCATGTAGCAAAAAAAATCTTGCCATTGCTCTGCTTTTTTAAATAGACCCTTAGGATGGAACTCATTTTGCTTCAGATTGTTCCTTTAGATACTGTTTGAGGGTTTACCTTTTCAGACCAATACGCTTGGAGTCTTCAATATGGCTCTTTGTGAATTACCTTATTTTTTGGTTGGGAGGCTTCACCTCTCACGCAATTGGAGGAAGTTCAAAAGTGGGATTTATACTTAACAAGGGCAGTGTCCAAAGATCGGATGAGCGTAGGCCAGGTTTTCCACTCCTGTACGACTCGCCCCTCCCACCCCCAAAAACCAAACAAAACATTTGACTGCCAAATCAGAACACAACACACAAATCCTGTCTCTGTTGTGAAACGCGATGGTTTCTCCGTCACGTATCGCAGGGCTAAGAGCCGGAAGAAAGAGCTCTGCCAGACGGGTCAGTTGGTAGGCTGGCTATAGTTATGTTTTCTGTGCCATGTATCCTCAAACACACTCACAACTCCAATGATTTGTAAATTCTCTGGGGCTCTCTGTTTTTATGAAAGCCCTGACCTCTGTCTGTATGTAATTAGCCTTTTATTTTAGGAAATAGAAGAAACTCAGCTTTGTGAATATGGGCATTATTAGAAAATAATGACAGATGAATCCTAGAAGTGAAGGTGTAGGATGTTTTGGACCTTGAGGGATTTTGTTTTGTGAGGTGCTACTTTGCCTTTTTTTTTTTCCCCTGAGAAAAGTTGGGATTCATTGTGCTAGGAATTAATCTTAAATAATACATTTTTAGTTCGGAGATATGATTCTTAAATGGCCCTTGATTTTTAGAGTCACCGAGAGGCTTTTCTTCAAGATTTTTGTATTTTTTAAGTATTCAGTATTGTAAGTCTAAATTATATGGTCTGTCTAGACACAGAAGTCAGCAACAAGTGTATGTGAAACAGTCAAATCATGAGTAAATAATTAACATTTACAATGCTATCATGTTCAGGTGGACAGTAATGTAATGACAGTTCTGTAAGGATGCATTACTTTGTATTTTGTTAATAGAGTGTATGAATATTGGGTATCAAATTATGATCACATGGGATATATTACTGGAAGGAACTGCTACAGTGTGGTACCAAAGGTTTATTTTATTCAGAGGTGGGGTTTTTTTGTGAAGAGGGTCTCTGGATTTTGCACTGTAACTATAGTAATTGTGAAGTAACTGATGATACCTTGAGTACAAGTGTGAACCAGAGCCAAGTGTACAATGCAGGATGCAAAGAGACTTTAAAGGAAGTTCAAAAACCTCTACACTCAGACAAAAATAACTTTCCGTCTATCTGTAGTTACACTTTGAGTGAAGTGAAGTCTGATCAAATGCAAGGGAACAAATTTCTTTTCCTTGAGAAGAAACAGGTTTAAAAATTTACAGAGTAATTAGACTTTCCAGTTCCCTTGACCTACATTTATTGCCGAGATTAGAAACTGCAGTGTTCAATAACTGTGGCAAGTTTTATGTAACTTTTTTTTCCACTCTTAGTTTATTATGGTTAATAAAAATGAAGTATTTGCTTTGGAGGTACTTTCAGTCCTCTACTTAACATTTGCTCTGGAGAGAAACGGGTACTTAATTTTTTTTTCCCTCATCTCTGCAAATAGTACATGAAATTAATTACTTTATATTAGGGAAACCAGTGTCTTCAGTTATCATCATTCTAAGATGCTCATTTGTTCTATTATGGTTCTAACATTTCTTTGGTATTCAGCATTTAAACCAGCTTTTACAATAAAGCTAGATTGATGATACTCAACTTCCCTAAAATCACCCAAAGTAGATTTTTTTTAAACTGATGCAAAATTCTTTTCTCTTTATCACAGAGACAACCTAAAACCCCAAGAATTTTGCTAGACTTCATGAAATGAGTAAGTATGAATTAATTTCAGATTCTCTGTGACGTGTAATCTTAAACTTGGGTTTAAGCTCCTTAGCCTGTAGGACTTTGTCAGTGGGTTGTCCTATTTTTTTAGTTTTATGTTCATAAATATTCTTTCTTTGAACAATACATTTCACAGTTGGGTCCTGGGTATGTTCTCCTTAGTTATGAATTAATTGCCATAATAGTCTTGTTATTTGAGTTAGTTCTGGCAGTAGACCATTTTTGGTGTACGCGGATGTAGTTTGGAGAGCCTACATGAGTTACTGGGCTGGTAGTTATGCCTTCCAGTGATGGCAGTGAAATCCTGCTTTACCTGCAAACATTTAGTATTTGAAGTGTTGGCTCCATGTGGATTGTAGTAGTATGAGTAGACTCTTTGTTAGGCCTCTTTCAGTTTCCTGCATAAAACAGGGTAAAATATGTCTAGGTTTTGAGGAGTTGAGCTTCTTGTGAAAATAAGATTTCACAGACTTGAAGTTGAGAAATTACCTGAACTGTTTTGGGAGGCTACCTGTGGTTAAGATGTTGTCACTTCCGTAGCAGCAGCAAGCCTGTACCAAATATCAACTGCTCCAGAGTCCCAGTTTAAGGTACAGAGGAAATGGGGCTGTGAACTGTGTTGCTGAGAGATGGGCACATCTTCTGTTTGGCTACATCTACTGGGGAGTGTGTTTTCCAGCAGTGGGGTGAGAGAAAAGGTTGGTAGTGGGATTACCTCAAAACCATGCGTTCTTTCTGGCAGAGCCTCTCTCTTAGAAGCCAGGTTAATAATAAATGGTGGTTGTATTGTATTATTAACAGATGCATCAAAAATGGAAGGATAGACTGATGTTTAAGCAATCTTCTTTCCTGATTTAAAGAAAGTCTGCTTGGCTAGGCTTGGCACTCAAGTCCCACAGAACAGGCCATTTATTTATTATGTTTATTCTGGTATGTTTGTGTAGCCACGTTACTGACTTTTTGAGCCTGTCTATTTCTGATATGACACTACATAAATCTAGTAGAAAAGTTTATCTGATAATGCACATCTTTTTTGACTTTGTAGAGAAAACAGTAATTGGTGACAGAAAAATAATGGAGGCTTGGCCAAGCTATGTTTTATGAGGAACTGTGGTAAACAGGAGAGGAAGCTGTTTTGTGTAGCTGTGAGTTTGAGAAAGACTTGCAATAATTGCTAAAGGTGATTCCATGTGAGAAGTAAACTGATTACATTTTATTCTTGTGCCTGGTTGAATTGCAAAGGTAAATCTCGTTAGTAGACCATAGCAATTTCTTAAATATCTCAACAATATTTTGAGTGCTGTTATGTTGCAGGCTTACTGGAAAAAGGGATTACTGCAAAGGTGTGGTAGTAGGGAAAGCAATAAAAAAGCTGTGAATGTTCCTCTCCACTGTTCTCATCTGAAGGCTTCATTCCAAAATGTTGGCTTTTGACCCTGATGTGTTTAGTCAGGCTTAACCTTTCTTACACAAAGGAACCTTTAAAAAAGATCAGATCCACAGGTCAGTATGGGTGGAGTAGGCTCATAATAGGTACCCCACCAGTTTTTAATGATAGTTAGTCATGATCATCTTTATGAGCTACTTGAAAACACCTGGACATGCAAGCAGATGATTGCTCTGCTTTTAAAGAGGGTATGTGATGACCGAACATGTTACCGGTTTTGGAGCCAAAATACAGTGGGGATTATCGCTTTTATTTCAGTGCTTTTGTTTTAAACTGTGGTTTAGCTACTCTTGCTAAATATATGCATCCGAGCTGTTTGCAGTTTAGCAGCTGAACCTACCTCCTAGTGTTAAGAGGGCCAGCAGAAGGTGGCGTTTAAGCTGTGCATGAGGGCTCTGCTGGGGTCAACGGTGCAGATGCTGCCTGTTTTGGTTTTGCACAGAGAATCATGCAAGGACGGTGTGTGGGCAACCAGAGTATTTGCATGTAAACTTCCATGTTGATGGCAGAAGGCAGTCACTATGGTGCCTCTGGATTTTAGCCTGGTGATTTCCATGTGCTTGGAGTTCCATTGCTCAGCTTCTGAGCAGGTGGAATATGTTTTCTGTGTACGGTTACAATAAGGTGGCATTGATATGTGGGACAGAGTCAAACAAAAATGTTATTGGAGCTAGCTAGGACTCTTCTTTACTGAGGAACTGTATTTATTTTGACAAACTGCCTTTGGAAAACTTTCCAGATCCCCTGAGATAGAATTTATACTTGAGAAAGACCATCAAAATGGTTGGACAGATGGTTGGAGTGTCACTGGACCTGTAACAGGAGCATGGAGACCCAAACTGAGCTCCAAATTAGGAACAGCCAAGAAGGGAACTAGCAGTTGTTTCTCTGATCAGTGTTCTGAGTGTTTTTCTTTATGGCACAATCCATATTTATTATTTAAATTGCATGTTTTGATAAGTATCCGTTGAAACTTGTTTATCTTTTTGTACAGATTTGGTTTTACCCCCCTCATACAACTAGCCCGAGGGGACTCCAGTATAGGTATGGAGGTAGTCTGGAGAATGCATTCACTAGCACTGTAGTATTAGCAATTTAAAACCTCTCTCCCAAACTTTAAGAAGATAGATGGAAAAAGATGCAGTTATACAGAATAAAACCATGTGTTCCTCCCAAAGTTAGCAAATGGGGTGTTAGTTACTACATTATAGTAACTACTGCTCCTTCCCAATAGAAGCTGAATAGATGGTTCTGAGAGACAACGGTTTCAAATCAAAGCCTTGAGGGTGTTTGATTCTGAAATGCAACTCATTATTGAGATGTTTAACAGCTTCACATCTTTCATTGGAAGGAGGCTCTGGTCTTACTAGTCTCTTGATGACAACTGTTAAAATATTGATGGGAGTGGTGTTTAGTGTAAGTATGCTGTAAATTAATACCTTTTGCATTGTTACTGCTTGTAAAGTTGAACAACAGTAAGCATTAATTGTCCATTGTTTTATTAAAGTTCGCTGTTTCCTGAATTTGGGAACAAATCCAGCTCATTCAGACTCCTCCATAGAAAAAAATGTTCTCTGCTGTGGTGATTAAGCCTTTCTCAGGAAGAAGGAATGATAGTTTTAGGATTTTTCTGGTCTGGCTGTTGCAAGTATTGATAGGCTATGTCTCTCCAGCTAGTGGCTACATCATTGTAATGTAATTGTCTCTTCAGTTGTCTGAAGGCTGCCTGCTTTTTTTTTTACCTTATGCTGTATTACTTTATTTGTTTTTGTAATTATTCAATTAACTGATAGTAAATAATTAAATATTTAATGCATCAAATTCCAAGCTTCCTGTGTGCCTGTGCAACCTTTATAACTTTACCTCACTGACCACATTAGATAAATTGTTTGTGTAATCTTAGTTGACTTCTAATATGACATTGTAGCTATACATTTATCATCAGTATTCCTAAAAATGTTGTTTTCAGCTTTATCTCAAGGCTTCCTTATTTGTGTGAGCATGCACATGAATTTTCAGGGATAGTGCCGAATCCATGTCATTCTTAACAGATCAAGTGGGAGTGTAGAGAACTTACAGAGTTTCAACAGTGTTATGCATATTTGCAGTACTAAAATTTGATTTTAAAATCTTTGTTTTCCATTTAACATAGATTTTAATATTGCTTTTACTGGGTTAAATGAGTAATAAATGAGTAATAGTGATTATTAAATTAAAATTGGTTCTCCTGAATAAGTCCTTAATATTTTCACTGTAGCCAAAGGGTATGTGGAAAAAACATGTAAAATTTCTTAAAAGACAGTGTATCATTTTCTTTAAGCTACATTGAAGCTATATACTAAAGTACAACTCTGCGGAAAGAGTTTAGAGAACTCCTTATTTCTTATTTAATTTCTGTAGCCAGTTTTTAACATTTCTCATAGGACATAAAAGGCCAAAATTGTAAAAGGATGAGACTTCTTTTGATTTTTATAGTATTTCCTGAGCCTTAATGTTACTATTTTTAGAGCTTCAATAAAACATTTTTATATATGTACATAAAAAATACAATTCTGGCAATAGCAATGCGTCACTGGAAATGCAAAACATGTCACAAATGTCCTCTTTTTCTCTAGTGGCAATTATTGAGCTGATTTCTGTGATTCATTGTTTATCACACCTCCCTTCTGCCTCAGTAGAGACCAAGGATCCCATGGATTGCTAGAATTCTAAGACTAATCCACCTAGGGCAGTGCTTTACCACAGATCTTGTCATTTTGAGTTTTAAAAGAGACTAGAATATTATGGTCTGAATTAAGTTTGAAATAGGGTTTAGAATTTGACTGAGGATGCATCAATGTAGATGGTTAGAAGGCACAGGCTTCACAGTTCATACCCCGGTTAGTAAAATGCTAGAGGATCGGTTGGATTTGCAACTGCGAATTTGTCAGTAGTCAAAGTGGTGACATGTCTTTTGAAATCAGCTATTAAAGAGTCTTGCCTTGGAATGTGGCTTGAACCAGATTTTGCAATTGGATACTTGGACTTTGCAACTGGGGACTAGTTTTTGCCTGATAGTAGGGCCAGTACTGTTGACATACGCGCAGATAGTGTCTAGAGATGGGTCATAAGTGACACCAAATTGAGTCCAGTAAGATAAATGAAAAGTGAACACGTGAATTAAAATTCTGTAATATAAATGCCGAGTGTGTACTTTTTAGCTTTTACCCCTCCTTCCTTTTCCAGTTTTCTCCACTTATCCTAATGACGTTTCCTTTTCTCCTTTTGTTTTCCTTGGGAAGCCTTATCCCCTTTGTTCTCACCTTTGTGTCATATTCATAGCTAGGCTGCTGCCAGACAGTCACCAAGGTCTGCAGAAGTCCTTTGGGCCTTCACGTGTGTGAGTGACCTGCGTAGCTCCAGCTGTAGCACTGGGGTAGTGCTTGGTAAGCGTGCTGTGAGGTTCATCTCTAAACATGGCCTCACTATTAGGTATCGTAAGGCCGTTTCATTCTGGAACACAGCAAAATGGCATACCAATGGTGTTAGGTGGGCTCCAGTTGTACGTTCTCCTGGTTCAACAACAGCGGAGCAATCCCGTTTAACTGTGAAGTAATGTCTGCCACTCAAGTTGTCCTCACTTGTACTCAACGTACAGGCCTCATATAATAATACCTAAAACACAAAGACTGAACATGTAGTACAAGTACTTTACTGTAGAAATTTAAAATTCATGCTGACACTTCCTGTCCTAAACAGTTTTTAAATATAGTGTGCATTACACAGAGATAATAGTTTATTTTAAGGTAAGATTAGTTATTTCACCAACTTCCCTCTTGCAAGGATTTTGATTCACACAGAGAAACTGTTTTAGTAGTCTCATTTCTAAACTTGGGGGCAAAATTTGCATCATGGTTAGCAGACTTTCCCTACTTCAGTTGCTCTAATCCTTCCTACTAAAAATTTTAGCCAGGCTAATTTTTGATTGTGTGTACAGTCCAGAGGTTGGAAGTAGGGTCTACTTTCTGCCTGTATCTCTTTTTGTATGTGTTTATGACACAATAGTCCTGCTGGAGAGTGTCCGTCCTGATTCTGGTATTTTAACTACTATAATGAGTTGTAAAGGTCTGGGGCATACTCCTGGGAGATTAATTTGTTGTGACTTTCTAGTACCTTTATGATTTGATGACTATGCTGTACTTACCCTTTATTGGCGCTGGCAAAAATGCTATTTGATAGTATTGTGCTCATATGTGCATTAATATTCCTTGTATGCATTTTTTGGGGGAATAGAAGACTTCTAAGTGCAAAATTAAACGTATCTAGATAGAAATGTTGCATAAGCATAATTTGTGTCTTACTGCACCTAAAAGTATTAAATATTTGGTAACACCTTTTTCCTCCTCACCTTCTACTACAAAATAAACCAGTCCCTTTCCTGTACTTTTCATTGTCGTAACTGAAAACCTGGAAGATTAGGTCCATAGTGGTTTTCTCACATTTTCATGATGTTTCATACCACCCGAATTGTTTCCATATCTATATTTTAGAAGGGCTTTTTCTTAGTAAATGTGGGTATCTTATAAAGGTTCCAGTAAAATTCAGTTTTCCATTCTCAACATTCTCACATCTGTCTTGGATAATGTATCTTGCTATGTGGATGTAGATGAAGAAACCTGGAATAACCAAAATCAAGTCTGAATATTCAGTGTAAAAATAAAATTATCCTCTGTAATTAAAAAGAAAATTCCCATATGGGCAGACAGTTTTAGAACTTGTCACTTCAGGGCTTATTGTAACCTCCTTCGAAAGATTTTCTTGACAAGTGCTTGTGAAAACAAGATTATCACTGGCTTACCTAGTAGCATTATTTCTATGACTTTAATGGTAATCTTGCACAGGAGTGAGTTGCAAAATGACGTAAGTGGCTCATGTAGACTCACATTAGCCGTTTTACCAGTAATGAATTTTTTCAAACAGTAACCCAGTCCAGACTGGACTGTATAAATTCTAAACAATTATTTTTCAATGATAAAGTAAACATAACATTTTTTACTTTGTTTTGAAACAGAGCACAAAAGTTTTAATGTTTCCTTTAAAAATCTGCCCCACTCCCACGCTCTTTCAGCAGTGGAAACATCTCGAATTGTCTGCTGCTGAGCAAAAGAGGATTGAAATAGTTGTAAGCTTTTTTTTTTTTCCTTAAAAAGCTGGGGCTCCTCAGCTGTTTTCTAAAACAAAATGGTGTTTGTTTGAGAATAGTAGGTAGGCAGCGAGTTCTAGGCTGATCTGAAAATAAGGTAAACTGGATCTGTGGAAAAAAGTTCTGAAAACTAAAATAATATGAGTGAGCATCAAGAAAATGGGACAGAAAGGAAAGGCAGGTATGCATGGCCAAAAAAAGGGAATAAAGATGCTTTTATGATGCATACTAGCTGCATCTAGTAAAAATGGTATTTCATTTGCCCATCTGAATTAAGATTTTGGTCTTTGCATCAGTCAAAGCGTGTTTGCTGCTGCTGCCAGCTACCATTTTGGGAACCTCATTGCATATGGTATTTGTGATATTTCCTCTTTAACAAAGAGCCAGCATTTTCTTCAAAGTGATGACTAGACAAGAGAATGCCTCTGAAAACGTGCTTAACTTTATTTTTTTGTGCTCTGGGGTTTTTGTTACATAGAAGTAATGTGTAGAGTTGCAAAATACAAGTCACTTAAGAAGGGAAGTGAGTACATTCCACACATTGTACATAAACAGGCTTAAAATCACATTGTCTTCAGGAGGAACACAAAGCTTCCAATTACTTAGATAACACTTGTATCACCTGGTAGATTAAACAACCGTTAGTTCCCATTATTCATTGGTGCGAAAGACATATTTGCTTACCTGCAAGCTGGACATGTCAGTTGATGTGTCTACTGATATGTGTACTTTGGTACAACCATTCTAATAGGTGCAGAAAATAAAGCAGGTATTTTTCTGTGTTGTTTTATCAGACAGTTGTTAACTGTTCTGATGTGCTTACAGTATACCAAATTGTGATTAGCCAGTGGCAAGGCCTGTGGACCTAAGCATTCCTGTATTCAGGAATTTTCATACTAAAAGCATTGCTTCCAAGGCACAACGCTGCAGCTTACAATAACTTCCCACAGATCAAACCGTGTAATTCAAGTGCAACTCCTAGAGTATCACTCTTCGTTTTCGTTTTTCCATAATTAGTTTGCAGGGTGGAAACCTCTTCTGGGATGGGGGAGGTTTGGTTTCACTTGTATCTTCTAGTCGCCAGAAATAGGCTATTCTAGGTACAGACTCAAAAAAAGTCAAAATACAGTTTAAACTCAAACAGTCCTGCCTTGGAGTAGGGGAATGGACCAGATGTCATTTTAAGTCCTACTTTTTCAAGTCCTTGTGCTAGAAAGAAAGATTTTTTTTCCTGAATCTTTGCCCTTGGGAGCAGGGTAGTCTGACCGGTAGCTATGTCTCATTTGTACAAAAGGAGATAAATTGTCTGTCAGCTGTCACTGCCTAAGATCTGTGATGACACTGTGGCATGCAGAAATAAGTGGTGTCTATGGTGGTATGTCCATAAACCATTTCAGACTTTAAGCATTGAAAGTAATGTAAGTACTCCTTATCATTTTGCACATTTCTCTCTGTTTCCATAATAAGAAGGATTTCTACTACGAATCAGAGTTTCTTAGGATAAAACCTGGTTTTGGAATGTATTTCTGCTAATATGCTGGAGAACAAGACTCAGCATGTGCTAGCGTTCTCAGTTTTCTTTGACATTCGTGATTTCCAGCACAGTTGCTTTTTTTTTTTTTTTTAAATAATGAATATCAGATCTTTGTAATGTCAGCAAGGATGTCCTGTTGCCAGGCAAAAAGAGAGAAAAAAAATAAAAGAAAAGCCCAGGAGGCAATAAATGGAATTGACAGTTTGGAGTTTTTTAAACTCTTTAAGTAACTCGAGTAGCACGCCGAGTTTTAGAAAAAGATGTGGTATGTGTTTATTTCGGTAATAGCTGCCATATGCTGTATTGCTTTTTTCTTCAATCATCTCTCATAAAAGGGGTTGAATGCTAACAGAACATGAGAGTCACCTTAAATACATTCCACTGTGTTATTATAAACTAATGCAATCAAACTGCTTGACAGCCAGGGTAACTGTACCCAAATACATTTTGTGTATAAAATAGCTGTTAAACATAACACAAATTCAGAGCCTTAAAGCCAGTTTTCAAAGGCATCTGAAAGGAAGAGGAGGAGAATGGGGATTTCCTTCATACTGGACTATGCTGTCAGAGTTTCTGAAAGATAATGATAGTAAGAGTTATGATAGTGCTGTCACTTACTATTAAAAGCCATACATAATGATGCACATCTTGATACATCTTTTTGTGCTGGCTATGTGGTCATCTTCTTGCAAAATGAACACGACCTGTGCCTAAGACAGGCATGTAATTTTTTCCTCCTTTGTCCTGAAAAGGTACCGAGGCAGAAGCAGCGTGGTACAAAAACTGCTGTTGGAGAACAAAGGCAGTAAAGCTGAGACTGACAAATACATTTAGGAGTCTGATTCCCATTGAAATCAATAGGAATTGGGTGCCTAAGGGCACTTGCAAATGTGTGTCTGACTTCTGGTTAGGCTGCGTAACAATGTTGTTGGGAGGAAGCACGGATGGGATGGGATCAACCAGCACGTTTTGGGTTCCACTTCCATTCCCATGTTGGTCCTGCCCATTGTTTGAGCAGTGCTAGTTAGCCCTCGGACCACCATCAGCAATGAGCTTGCCGACAGCTTGTTCTTTGTGACAGTGAAGCTGAGCTTTCCATTGACAGTAGCCCACAGCAAAGGCTCCCTGGTTTCTGTGTGTCGTCTTTCCTTATTTTGATTCCTGCAGCAGCCACAGATGTCTCCGTGCATGATGTATGTTGTCTCTCACTTTCTAACTTGAAAAGATAGTCCTTTCTGCAACCAGTAGCATGCATTTTGCATTTGTATTTAGGAAGGGAACAGACTCCATGCTTTGGAAAGCTGTTTGTATCTTGGTTTTTTTGGTTTGTCTGGTTTGTATTTGTGTGCAATTAAATCTAAATGTCCCCCTCTCCCCTATTAGAAGAAAAAAAAAAAGCCTTTAATCCTGAATTTGTGTGGTAGCATGTTTTGAAGCTATGTCATGAGATGCTTTTGTGTGCTTTTTCATCAGCTGAAGCAAAGCAGAGGTACATGACCATTTTTATACAGTGCTTTTTCCAGACACGGTACAGTGATCTTGATTGCAAAGGGAAATACAGTGTTGTTATAACAATGTTTATCAGTCTTGTACTGGAGGTGGGTGATGTTGATCTAAGAATTTAAGCTTAGTTAGCAGGATAGGGAACTGCATTAGCTCTACTAGTGATATGGCTGGGGGGTTTGTGATGTGAAAATTCCCACCAGTTTTACAGCAGGGCTACTGAGAACTGCAGGTGAGGTGACAGCACTGACTCTGGGTCTCCTGCTCCGATAATTGTGGCTCATCTTCTGGATGTTCACAGTTCACATTCTCTAAAATTAAATTTAAAACATGCTCAAACAGTGTTTATATCTACTGTCACTACATTGTGCAAACAGAGCCATCAATATCTTCTGAGCTGCAATCTGCCTTGAAGAATTTTGTGTGATGCTGCCCACACAAGAGGTTTTGCAGATGGAAATTGTAGCATAAGCTCCCAGCCTTTGCCATCTATCCTGAGGCTGAAACTGAAGATTGAATTTGCTTATTGGCACATAAACCAAAATCATTGGGAACAACCTGGATATATATATAAAACAAACTTGTATTATAACAGATGTGGATGCATGAGAGATGATAGAGGCAGTAGCTATTCCAACAGTGCCAGTCTGCGTGGGATGTGTGCTCAGGCTTAGATGATAGGAAGGTGGGTATGCTATTTTGTACCATCTTACCTCTCCATCTGCAGCATGGCCTGTTGGCTCTTGCTTATGAACGCATCAGAGCTGTTCCCGAGTAGAGGATGAGTATCCCAGAAGTTCTAAGATGTTTTTAAGTTTTAGCATTTTGTTAGCCTTGGTTTTCTCCTGGATGCTTGGATCACCAAAGTATTTTTTTTGAAACAACTTCTCAGTGGGGCTGCACTGTGTATAATACAATACAGCTTACCTTAAATATATACTTTCACTGCAAAGTAAAATTACATATTGCTATGATGTAATATATTGCATTCAGAAGGAGGGCAAGACTGTTGTGTGCATCAAAAGGGAAAATTTATCTTGGCAGACTAATAGAAGTTTCTCATGGCTAATTTCAGTATAATTTAAGTTCATGACAGCATTAGGTTAGGCAATCAAAATGTGGTACAGTGAATGTCTAGCATCTCTTCGTTTTTGAAATAGCAGGCTTCAGTGTGTCTTGGAAGTTTGTCAGTTCGCACTGAGATAGATTTAATTCCCTGTCTGGTTCTCTGCATTGTCATGTCATTTACCCCTTTGCAGTGTCCTTCCAGCTGTGATCCATAATTTCTAATAAAACGTAGCTACTCACAAAAATCTAGTGTCTCAAACAGTTGGGAAGGCAAATTGCCAACTGTGGTGTCTGTGAGTTCAGAGCACTAATGACCGCTACCTGCGACTCTACCTACATGGCAGTTAAAGGTGCGACAGCAACGCGTATAGACACTGCTTCGCAAATACTGATCTAGCTAGCCTGGGCAACAGCACCGAAGTTACAAGAGCATCGCATTTGGCTACAGCAGTGGGTTACGTTATAATTTTTTTGTTGACTTTCACAGCCAATTACTGTAGGTCAGCTGAGGTGTGATACTTGATTAGCTTCCAGCAATTCATTTGAAGCTTTGAGCCTTCAGACACCTAAAAGTCTCTCTGGATGTGGCATTAGTGATGCAGAAGCAACTTATCTGCAAGTTCTTTCATCTACTAGCTGATCAGGGAAGAAACTTAAGCCTACGTTTGTATGAGAGGGGAGCAGCTGGCAGGGCATTTTTCCACACTGCTTTGGAACTTGCACTTCCCCCAATGCCAAAATAGTTCTGGGACATGCTGCAGTGGCCCACTTGTTTTTCTTAGCAGTAAGGGGTTGGGAGGATTCTGGTGGAAGATTGTAAATATATCTTTTCAGCTGTTGGGCTATGTTTATTATCAAGTAAAAGGGAGCTACTGCTTTAGTGTATCTTTATAACTGACACTCTAAAAATATAATCTCAAGCAAAGGGTAAGCGTCCCTTTCTTTAGAGTGACTGTATTCGTATGGACTGCCAGTGAAAAATCATACATGAGAAAGGAGGCAAATCCATTTTGCTGATAGCTAGCAGAATGTGTATCAGTGTATATATATCAAGATACTGAGGATGAGGTTTGTTAATGAATTGAGGGTAAGTTCTCAGTGAACCGATACTGCCTCCAATTTTAGCTACAGTAAGTCTACCTAATACTGGATTGCCATTTGCATCCTTCATATGAACATGCATAATCACTCTAAGTAGCAAAATATTTAGGGGTGGAATTGTGTTTACAAAAGAGAGAAAATGGGAATTAGTTTTTCATCTAATTTTAGTTCTGTAGACTTTATTACTTTTAAACAAAAAATGTCACCTCCCACCACTCTTCACACACATCATGTATTCACTCTAATAAATGGAAGTTAGGAGGAATAATAGTGGTAGGGGTTTGAAAACAGACTTTCACATATTAACGGCCATAATGGCATGATAAATGTCAGGACAGAAACAAAGTCTTATTGAAAATAATTTAACTGCAAATTGGAGTAAAGAGCACAAAAGTGCAAATTGATAGCTCAGTATAAGAGAGTAATTTCTCCCACTTTGTTTTATAACTCTCTTACCTCACTCTCCTTCAAAATTTTAGGGAGGGAGGGTGGGTGGGCAGGCAAAAAATTAAATATTATGAGGTTGTCCTAACTCTGTATAGAAGATGATGAGCTTGTATCTCATGAACAAATATATCCCAAGCTTCAAGATGCCATGGGATTATATTTCATTTACATCATAAGTTATAAGTGATCTCTGCATTAGCTTTTCCTCTCCTTCCATCACCTTCTACCTTCCAAAGTTCTTCTAAATAGATTACATCTCTTCAGGGTTATATTTGCTTTGCTAATGGCTATTTTTGGCTTATCAAGTGGCCCGCTGTACTGCTGAAGCTCTGTTTCAGTGTCTTCTGTAATTTAGAACCTTATCTAGAATGGAAATCTCAAAGCCCCAAAATCTCATTTTCATAAGTGACTGATGAGCTTAAGTAACTTCTGCTACTTCTGAAAATTATAATCTAGATTTTTTTTTTTTTGTATTTACAGAGAACTAGGTACAAGCAGGGAACAAGTTTGAAAAATTTTCTCATAGGCATGATTTAAAATGCAGGTTTACTGTTTGTTTAAAGAAAGCCAAACCCACCTACCTTCTACTGTGTACTTTGGTATGTGCTGGACTAACTTACTAACTTGAACCAGAGCCTCTCATGGCTAAGGTCTTTCTACTTCTTTGGACATCTTACTGAAGCTGCTAAAGATTTCCTGAGAAAAGCAGTGTGTGGCATCAGAGAATGCGCATGGGTGGAAATACAGCCATAATAAAAAGGCTTCAATTGATTTTAGCCTAGAAGCAAGATCTTAATGAAATGGCTGCAGCCAGCATGACGTAGCCCTATCATTGTGATGAGGATTGTGATGAAGATGCAGAAAGGTGCCTCACATCTGTTACCCACAGCAGTATGGACTGTAAGCACAGTGCAAGGAAGATCCTGGGTCTTCTATTAATTTCTCCCATTTAGTCTAGCAGGAGTAATCAAATGATCTGTTACCTACAAAGAGTGAGGAAAATGTTTGCAATAGGCAGAACAGAGAGGAAGGCATTAATATTATTTTTTTTGTGGAATAATGTCCTAGACAGGACAAGGGGTAACAGTTTTAAACTGAAAGCGGGGAGGTTTAGATTAGATATCATGAATAAATTCTTCCTGGAGAAGGTGGTGAGGCACTGGCACAGGTTGCCCAAAGAAGTTGTTGGTGCCCCACCCCTGGAAGTGTTCAAGGCCAGGCTGGATGAGGCTTTGAGCAACCTGGTCTAGTGGAGGGTGTCCCTGCCCATGGCAGGGGAGTTGGAACTGGATGGTCTTTAAGGTCCCTTCCAACCCAAACCATTCTATGATTCTATGTGTACCATTCTGCTCTTCCATGTTCATTAAGGATGAATTAAAACTGGAACAGGTGCAGAGAAAGGCTATTATGAGGGTGATCACAGGAATAGACAGCATATTGTAAGAGCCAATAAAAGCTTTGTTTTCATGTGCTAAATAAGCCCACATCTTTAATATATGGGAGGGGAAAATATACTCCAGCTAAAATACAATGTGGGGATAAGAACTTGTGGGTGTGAATTAGGCTAAAATAAATTAGATAAGGTTTTTAAAACCACCTAACCTTCAAGTAGGAGGTATTGTAATGGGAGCCCTAACTTCATTTAGGACACTTTAACATTGATAAGACAACAACCTGGTAATTGAGGTGATTGTTTTCCATCCTGTTCCCATGTAGCTTTTACAAGGAGAAACTGTAACAAAAATGTTTGCAGTATTTTTGGAAATCACAGAATGACTGAGGTTGGAAGAAGCCTCTGGGGATCATCTGGTCCAACCCCTGGTCAATCCGGGTTGGCTAGAGCAGCTTGCTTAGGGCCATGTCCAGATGTGTTTTGAACATGCTCAAGGATGGAGACGCCACGTCTCTTGGCAACCTGGTTCATGGTTTGATCACCCTCACAGAGTAAAAAAAAAGGTTTTGTGTTCACATGGCATTTCATGTTTTTTTAATTTGTGCCCATTGTCTCTTACCCTTGCTTGTTACCACTGGACAATGCTGAGAATAGCCTGGCTCCCTCTTCTTTGTTCCCTCCTATCAGATATTTATACACATGGGTAGGGGGTCCCCCTGAGTCTTTTCGTCTCTGGGCTAAACACTTGCAGCTCTCTCAGCCACTTCTCTTATGTCAGATGCTCCAACCCCGTAATCATCTAAGTTGTCCTTTGCTGGACTCACTCCAGTAAGTCTGTGCCTTGCACTGGGGAGCCCAGCAGTGGACCCAGCCCTCCAGCTGTGATTTGTCAGGGCTGAAAAGAGGGCAAGGATCAGCTCCCTTGACCTGTTGGTAGTGCTGTTCTTAATGCAGCCCAGGAGGCTCTTGGCCTCCTTTGCTGCCAGGGCACATTGCTGGCTCATGGGCAACATGTTGGTTGGAAAGACCCCAAGGTCCTTCTCTGAAGAGCTGCTTTCCAGCTGGTTGGCCCCAGCCTGTACTGAGATTATTCATGCCCAGGTGCAGGACTTCATGTTTCCCTTCACTGAACTTCATGAGGTTTTTCTCTGCCCATTTCTCCTTCCTGTCAAGGTCCCTCTGGAAAGCTGTGCATCCAGCTGGTATATTAGCCACTCCATCCAGTTTTGTATTGTCTGTGAGCTTGCTGAGGGTGCACTCTGTGCCTTCATACAAGTCATTAATGAGGGTGTTAGACAGTACTGGTCCCTGTATTGACTCCTGGGGTACACCACCAGTGACTTGCCTCCAGCTGGGCTTTGTGCCACTGTTCACAACCCTCTAGGCCTGGCTGGTTTTAGTTTTCAATTCACCTCACTGCCCACTGATCTAACCTCTATATTGTTAGCCCTTCTATGAGGATGTTAAAGAAAGACAGTGTCAAAGGCCTTACTAAAGCTAAGATTGCAAAGAGTTTCAGTAAGTTGCCAAGAGATGACTGTTAATAGCACTTAAACAAAGTGGAATAACATAAGGAAAGTAGCAAGGGTAGGAGAGAGTTGCCAACCAGAAATGAAACCCTGGTAAGGATAAAAGTAAAGATCCTTATGTTTTCAGAGCAAGAACTGAACAGACCGATTCCGCAAATTATCTAGCGTACTTTGCTTACCAGCTTGTACACCAACAGCTGTTGCCTTTACAGTTGTTGATATAGAAATATACAGACTAGTATTAATGAAATTATATATTACAGTTACAACAAATTACTGCCAGTATATACAAAAAGTTGACCTCTGTTATTGGTATTAGGCTGTTTCCAGCAGTTGAGTGAGGTGAAAAATAAAAAACCCGCCCCTTTTCCAGCTATTTTTGTATGCTGGCAGTGCGGCCATTTGCACCGTGAAAGAATGCCGTATCTGTCTGGTGGATAAAGCTGACTTTTGGAAACAGCGTTCCTGGATATTTAAATTACAGGAAGAGAAATCGCATGTTAAGAGGGAATGACTGTAGTGAGGTCAACTGGAGTAGACCCATAACGCAGTTATATTTGTTTCTGCAGGCAGTTCAAAAACAGCCTCAGGGTATGAGTGTCCTGTGCTCCTGCATTAACTGTGATCTACTGATGACACTGAAGTCAGATTTCCAGGTTTAAGTGTTTAAGCATACATTTATGAAAGAATAATGGTGGTGTTCTAAGAGAACACCAAATAAAGAAGTATCTTAATTAAAGAGAATGTAAATTATCCTACAATAAGCATATTTCATCCTTTTCTGTCAGAAATTATGTGGATCAAAATTAGTAGATGATCCAGACTTTTTAAGTTTTACCAAGGCATTTTAATTAAAAAGTGAAATAGCGCTTGACTTTTTAGAGAACCTAGTGCTGCCAGTTTCAAATGCCATACTGCAAGGCGTGAACAGGTGGTAACAACTCTGTTCAACTTTCCAAAGCAAAATTAAAGAAGCACAGCTGTATGCAATATGGCATTTTAAAACAGGCTTTCTGTATAATTTGAACAATGCTTCAAGCTTACTCCATTATATTTTAAGAAGAACAGCTTCTCAAATGACTTTATAAGTGCGTTTTTTAACACATGCAATTGTAGTGAAGTTTACATAGATACTCTTTTTAAAGCTAGAAAAGAATTTTAGTAGTTCTCAGACATACAGACTACTCCCCAGTAAAAACATGTCCTTCCAGTTGAGGTACTTAATGCTGGAAGAAAAGCCAGTCTCAGACACTCCTTCTAAGAGGAAAAACATGCTTGCACGTCCAGTTCAGGCTGTTCAGATGCTCAAATTATGTCATCCTGAGCTTGATGTCATGAGGCCTAAACAGGCTTTTAGATGACAGCAGTACAGATATGTATTATAACATGCCAGTTCCCCGCAAAACTTGAAACAAGAGAGGAGGCCTGTAAAGTCAGAAATCCTGCAGTCTGCACTCGCCGAGTAGCACATAAAACATTCATTAAGCCAGAGTTAGCCCTTAGCCTGCCTCAGTCACAATTGATCTGATTTAATTCTACTCTGAGTCATTCTGTTAATTTTTTTTATTTTTAACCACCTGCTTTAAAGCAATAAGCTCAATTAAAAAAAATACCTAAATTCACAGCTGAGCTCATGTGTCACTCAGCCTACAGTTAGACCTGGCTGGAGCATGGTCTTAGCATTTATCCTAAAATCTGGGAAGGTGTCCTAGAAATACTGGTTAGAGATTTTCAGAACTGACCTGATGGTGGGGCATAGGTAGAACCATGAACAGCAGGTATTGCAAAAAGATTTGTCTATAACAATTATCTGAAAATGTCTTTTGGAGTACTGAGATTTCAAAGGGCTGCAGGCCGGATTCTCTCTGCCATAGGTGGATATCAGAAATACCTCCTCACAGCAGGGTTGAAGTGGGAGGAGTAAGTAGGTGGGAAGAATATCCATCTCTATTGATCTAAACAACACAGAACTTTAATAGCTACATTTTTCAACCAGAACTACACCAAAGCTCAAAGATTGGAAGAGTCCGAGGGCTGGATTACATTGTACTTACTTTGATGGTATTTTTATATGCTCCATATGACTGTGTGGTAACTGCTTTTTAAAGGAAAATTATTTCAGTGAAGGTGCAAGTGTTACTGAGTATGTGTGCGTCTCAAACAGATCCCTTAATAGAAGGGTGTCTTAACTCATACCAGGATGAGCCAATCCTGTAACCGTTGAAGTCAAAAGCAAAACTCTCACTAATTTGTAAAGTGAGGTGGTTAAGGAGGATTTCTGAAAGGCTTTAAATGATAAACATAATTCAGTTTACATTTGAAGTGTAATATTTCCATAAACATATTTGCTGATTACCTAGGGCCTTTGCAAGTGTTTGCCTTATAATCTGAACAAACATTTTAAGGAAGGATATTAAATAATAGGAATAGAAAACTTTCTTCAAAATGCTAGTTTGTTACAACTTGAAACTTGCAAAGAAACTTAAAATTTGTTTTCTTATGCTGATGCCTCTCAAAGAACTATGACCTGAAGAAGGCAAATTGCATTTGGTGAATTTCTTTATGAAGTTTGAATTATCCCTTTAAAAATTAGAATAGATTTTCCAGGAATTACTTAATCACAGAATCATAGAACGGTTTGGGTTGGAAGGGACCTTGAGGATCATCTAGTTCCAACCCCCCTGCCGTGGGGGGTAATCTTTCAAGGCTACAGAGTATATTGTTACTTTCAGAATTTTAATGTGTGGGAATTGTCTCTTTAGTCAGTTTGGTGATGGATACCTCATGTTTCCTCACCAGTTATTGAATGACTTCAAGGCAGTCATGGGGTTCACCCTAGTTTTTTACAGGCTTGCTACCCTAGGAAATCCATTCTTCAGCCTCAGCCAGTGTACCCTGGAAATACGTTCTTTCAGATTTTCTCCTAAAATGAGCAGAATTTCTTTTTCCACACTATGAAAGTAGACTCCTGAAACATCTTGCTGCGTTAGAGGTGGCTGACTGTAGTTTCTCTAAGTTAGCGGTTGTTTTCATGTCTCTTTTTTTCTCCTAACAGTCTTGATCATCTTGATTTAGTTACTGATGGGATTTAAATCAGAACAGGTTAGAGAAGGTGAGAGCTTTCCTAGCTTTAGGTTCCTGAACAGACAACATATAATTGGATTTAATTGCAGTGGGAATTATTAATTGTAACTCAGCTGAATGGAACCATTTCACTTATTTAATATGTCTGTCCAGTATCAGTTTTACAGGATATCAGTAGTTCTCATAAATCTGAATTAATGTTAATTGAAAATACAGTATAGTGTTTACCACAGAGAACAAATGATTAATTTTGCTCCTGTGGCTTGCAAGGTCAATTTTTCTATGACATTGTTACAATATTTCTGGTGGACATAATGGATGTTTTTGCATCTTTGCTTTTATCCTAGTATAGGCATAAGAAATGGGGTCTGTAATTGATTACTTTCTTATTTCTCTTTGCATACAAACACCATTGCTACCTTAAGGCAGGCGTTGGCTCTTCTGTTATTTCAACAGAGCTCAAATCTTAGTCTATATATATCATCACAGTATTTGAGTGCCATCCTGTAGTCCTTTGGGTAATCTGCCTACACATCTGTCCTGTACTTGATCTCCCTCATCCTCTCCTGAGGGGCTGCAGATGATCTGCTGGAGTGTTTCATTTGACAGAAGGTTTGGTTTGTTTGTTTTGCTGTGGATATCTTGCTATGAATATGTTAAAGAAGGTGTGGCCAAAATTGTTATAGGTTCATCAACGTGATGTAAGGGAATTCCAGGGTAACTGTAGCTCCCTTGTGCTATCTTGGTTTGAAAGCAATTACACCTTCTTGTCTCCCATAGCTTTTCTAAAGTCCCTCTTTATAAACCAAAAATTTAAAGTACTTTGTAATGTTTAACTTTTCTCTTGAAGATAGAAGGAGCAGAAGACACACAACATTTCTGATAAATGTTGAGTATTAAATGTTGTGGGAAAATGGCAAATCAGATGCCTTGTCTGAATCTTTTATGTGGTTCAGCACCAGACTGTGCTTAGATTATTCTTTCTTTTTCTTTGGACAGACTTTCAAACCCTCTAAAAAGGTTAAATCAGGATCAGTACTATCCCACAAAGTTTTTTATTCATTGGGTTAGTAACAACAAAAACATCTTTTTAGAGGACTTTCAAATACCCTGAATCACCACTTAGTTTTCCAGCAAGATAATTTTATTGTTGGGACTGCAAAAGGCAAAATCCTAATGTGAAACATAACAATCAATGACTTACCATTTATGGTAGCACATTTTGTCTGCCCTTGGATTTGTACTAATGCACAGCCTGTAAAGCTACTTCAGGATGGTGTCTGCTGGGTGTACATGCTAGGACAGTAAGCCTCTGTTGTCTGTAGCATATGAAACCTGCATTTATGGAGTTTAACATCACCTCATTAGGCACTCCCAGATATTTGCAGCCTTGTATTTACATGGTTCAGAAGGGATGATCGTGTAAATTGACATGTTGACTAGTATTGCCTAGTGACTGAAAACAGTTATGAAGACAACCAGTGTCACCTTGTTGGTTGCAAAATGTTAATCCATCCATTTAATACTGGAATCTGACAGAGAATCTGAAAGACAGTGGAAATCCATGGCCTTTTCTGCATAAGGAGATCTAGCTGGCAAAGCGTCTGTTGGCATAGTGCAGCTAGCAAGTTCTTTTGGCAGAATGCATTCACATTTGACTGCTTCTGTTGGCAATATATTTCTTCATGGTTTCAGATTGTATTGGCAAAATATATGTAGCATGTAAGAGGATCTTGGTAACTGTGTCTGTAATGCTGTGCAGTACTCGTCTTGAAGCCAAATGCGCTAACTATTCATTCTGCACTTGTTAGGGCGTTGTTATTGCTGAATGTGGGGACACATGAAAACAGCTGATTCTCCAGCAAGAAAAATATTGGGTAGAGCTGGAGTTGTAAAGCTCATACAAGAATGTCCGTACTGCTGTGTGGGTAGGCTGCGTGCCTGTCAAGTTCAGTTGTCTGTGCAGATAAGATGGTTCCTTGTCCTTAGGGCAGCTGTGTCATCGCTTGCTGTGAAGGGTCATGGGGTTTGTGGGCAGTCTGAGGTGTCTATGTGTACAGTCAACTATATTAATGTGCTGTTATTTGGCATGCAAATAGGTGAGGTTGCTTTTGAATATTGAATACCGAGTGAGTATCTTTCGAGAACTGAGGAAGCTGTGCATTAAAGGCACAGTCCCTAAGGCTGTATTTAGTATTCTCCACACTTCTTCCCATTCCCATCACAGAGCCATAAATTTAGGTTGGAAGGGACCTTTGGAAGGGCAGTCCAATCGTAGAATCACAGAATGGTTTGGTCTGGAAAGGACCTTAAAGACCATCCAGTTCCAACCCCCTGCCATGGGCAGGGACACCCTCCACTAGACGAGGTTGCTCAAAGCCTCATCCAGTCCCTTGCACAAAACAGTTTCAACAGGATCAGGTTTCTCAGGGCCCTGTCGGCTTGAGTCTTGACCACCTTCAAGGACATAGATTCTACGACCTCCCTGGGCAAGCAGTTTTTTGACTACTTTCTTATATCTACTTGGATTTTCCCCTGTTCAGCTTGTCTATTGCTCTTGTTCTGTTGCTGTGCATTTCTGAGAAAAGTCTGGCTCCATTTTCCTTGTATCCTCCCATGAGGTAGTTAGAATCACAGAATCATGGAGGGGTGTGGGTTGGAAAGGACCTTAAAGATCACCTAGTTCCACCCTTCCTGCCGTGGCAGAGACACCTTCCACTAGACCAGGTTGCTCAGAGCCTCATCCAGCCTGGCCTTGAACACTTCCAGGGGTGGGGCATCCACAGCTTCTCTGGGCAACCTGTGCCAGTGCCTCACCACCCTCTCTGGGAAGAATTTCTTCCTGATATCTGATCTAAATCTCCCCACTTTCATTTTAAAGCCATTACCCCTTGTCCTGTCCTTTATAAGGGCCCTTATAAAAAGTCCCTCTCCAGCTTTCTTGTCAGCCCCTTCAGGCACTGGAAGGTGCTATAAGGTCTCCCCAGAGATGCTGTAAAGTCCCCTCCCGGTCTCCCCAGTCTCTTCTTCAGGCTGAACAGCCCCAACCCTCTCAGCCTGTCTTCATAGCAGGTGCTCCAGCCCTCTAATCTTCTTTCTGGCCCTGTTCTGGACTCACTCTCACAGGTCCATGCCCTTCTTATGTTGGAGGCCCCAGAGCTGGATGCAGTACATCCACCAATACCCTCAAGTTGTTCTTCTCAGGGCTACTCTCTATCCATTCTCCGCCCAGCCTGTATTTGTGCTTGGGATTGCCCCGACCCAGGTGCAGGACCTTCCTAAGACTTCTCTTCTAAAGAAAGGACAAACCTAGTGTTTCCATCCTCTCTATGTACATCATGTGCTTCAGCTCCCAATAGACTTGGTAGCCTTCCACTGGACTCACTCCATCACATCAGTGTCTTGTGATGGGGAGCCCCAAATTGTACATGGTACTGAAAGCCATCTATAAAGCAAAGCTGTCCTGGTAAGTGGAGTGATCCTGTCTGTTGTAGGATGGGCAAGACTTCGTTCTATAAGCAGAGCCAAGATGCCCGGAGTGGGTGAACACCAAAGAATAACAGTGTCTAATGAGAAGTCTTGTTTTCTACAAGTGAAATGGTTCTGATGGTGAATGCCACATGTTGTATACTACATAACTTCTGGAACTATCCTGTGCCTTATGGGCTTGTTCAGGTGGAGAAATAAGGTGTTTGTACTAACTGATAAGTCAGAGATAGGGCAGCTCTGTCTGCCAGTTGTCTGAAGGAGCATAAAAGAGAGCGCCGTGATTGTATACACTAACCAGACAGTGATTGGTTTTGTTATCAAACATACAGAAATTGTTTTAGCAATTAATTTTGGGGAGTTTCCATCTAATACAAAATAACATAAAGCTGGATTTTTAGAAAACAGACTTTTATCAAGCTTAATTTACAATATGGGCAGTGCAAAGTGCTGGCCTTGGCATCTGTAGCTGTTTCTGAGTAGCAAGATTCATATCAGATCTTCTCCGTTGGTGTTCAATACTGCTCTAAAATAGAATAAGGAAGATGATATAGGTCTTTGTCTAAAGGGGATAATTTCTCATGCTGTGTTGTGGATTCTGGGTTGCTAGTATTTTGATTTTCTGATCCAGAATGCAGCTTAGTATCCTTTTTTTTTTCTTTGAAAATTGTAGCATATATTCATGCAGTTTTCAGTCTTTCAGTTTTCGTTATAAGACTCTGCAATTGGAGGGAGTTCATGTTCCTAATTTAGAAAAGAGACCTTCTCTGTTCTATTTCTTTTGCATTTACCATGTAGTGTTATACATATATTCTACATGGTAAGTCACACCCTCCAGATCCGTGTCAGTCCACACAGTAGGATCTGATAGCTTAGAAATCCTAGAGTAGCTTTGCATATCTGTGATTTCACTGTCCGTCTAAAGCTCATCGTGGAGGAACCCTTGTTTCCAAGTAGTCTGGAAATGATGGAAACTGTAACAGCTATGACAAAAGGCCTGGGAGAGGAGTGGATGTATGCCACAGGCTTACTGGGTGGGATTCCTCTTACCAAACAGACAATTCCTCGTCTGGACTTCATTTATTGTGTATGGAGGGAAATAGGCATTTCTAGGGCTTGGTTTTTTCATTTTGCAGCACAGTTAATCTCATCCCAATGTCACTGTTTAGAATAAACCGGATGAATCACTCATTAAATGCCGGTTTTCTCCACTGAATTTAAAGGAGGCCTGAGATGACTTTTTCAGCTCTGAAAGCCTGTGCTGTAGCTGACTAAAGCTGGTTGTAATAGGTTGCCTTTTATTGTAGTGGCAGCAGGCCAAGAGAGAACTTAGGTTGCTTAGGGGAACTGTTTTAACTTTCCCAACTTTTTGCCCTTGATGTTCTCAGGTGGACTGGAAGTGGAGCAGGAATACACAAAGGTTTTTGCTGGCTGAAAGCTATTTTTCCTGGTTAAGAGTTCTTTATTGTCTAATGACTGTTCCAGTATAAGGTGTCAAATTCATCCATACCTAAAGTTTTCAGCATTTCAACCTGTCTTCTTGGGTTGAATTTTTGGAGCATATTAGGATAGTAGACTTCATGCTGTCAGGTGCACAGTGGGTATTTTTGGAGAAGACACTACCAGCTGATCAACTCGGTTGCCAGAATGTGAACAGCCACACTGTGCCCTGGGTAGTTTCTGAAGGGCTGGATTTCACTTCTTGAAGACTTTTTGTGTGTTTTCTTCTGTTTTCTTAGGGGAGTGCTGATAGCCTTTCATTTCTGAGGTTTTGGAAACAGTGGGCTGGATGAGTGAAGACAGACTTCTGAGAATCTAACTCTTATTGTCTATTTACCTTATTGGTGGGGATATGTGAAACCAGATTGTTTCGTTGCCTGCAGTCGTGAAGATAAAGCCTTTGATAAAGTTTGTCCAGTACCCAGAAAAGTGGATCCATGTTTTCAGTTGGATCCACGACATACGTAAGATTGTTGTATGTATAGTCTTTGCTTGTGTCTACAACTAAGCAAGCTTTCAACTCTTTAGGTGAAGTACCAAGGGTAAGATAACTCTGATACTTTTTCAGTTACCTCACTAGTGAGTTCTGCAGCGGATTCGCAGAGCATCAGGGAGGAGTACTGCAGAAGGTGTGTGGTTCAGGCAGAAACTTGGTGTCACGGAGCTTAGAAGAGGAAGAGGTGCCTCCAGCTGCTGGTGGAAAGGTATGAGGCTCTCTGGTACTCAGCAGGATATTGCATTCTTGAACTCTTCAAGTCCTCAGCAGGCTTGTTAAAATTGCAGAACAGACATTGTAAGACTCATCTGTCAAAATTAATTCATGTGCTATGGAATGCATTTTGTCATTTCAGTTGGCTGTGTAATATAGGAAAGATACCATTCAACCTACACATTTCTGTTGCAGTGACTGGATAGACTAGGGAAGGAACCCACTGTTGGATGGTAGCAGAGACACAGAAGTTCCCTGCAGGAAGAAGATACAGTGATGACAATTGCAATAATGTGCATTATACCAAATCTCAGACAATGTTGTGTATGGGGTCTGTGTACCCTTAGGACAAGGGGTAATGGGTTTAAACTGAAAGTGGATAGGTTTAGTTTAGATATCAGGAAGAAGTTCTTCCCAGAGAGGGTGGTGAGGCACTGGCACAGGTTGCCCAAAGAAGCTGTGGATGCCCCATCCCTGGAAGTGTTCAAGGCCAGGCTGGATGAGGCTCTGAGCAACCCAGTCTAGTGGAGGGTGTCCCTGCCCATGGCAAGGGTGTTGGAACTAGATGATCTTTAAGTTCCCTTTCAACCCAAACCACTCAATGATTCTATGATTTCTAAAGCCTTGGCTCCTGGACTTAATATTAAATCCCATATTTAAGATGGAAAGTTTCAAGCGCCTATAATTACAGAAATTGCAAACATGAAAGATCAAACCAGAAGGCAACAAAGCCATAAATGTATTTTAAAAAGCACTCAACTTCTCCATCAGTTTTGGGATTTTGGGTTAAGTTCATTGTTTTGGAATGTTAATCAGTATCACGCAGTGTATCACTATCTTCTGCCCTGCTTCTTTTCCTTTCCACTGCCACTGAGGACTTCAAATGACAAAATAACTTAAAAGCACACAATATTTATTTTGAAATTATGTAACTTGGTCATCTGGGGTTAGATTACTTCAACAGTTCCAGAGAGGGAGTTGAACACAGCCAGTTCATTCATGGCTGAGCCTTATTACAGCTGATTTTTAGGGGCTTTGAATCTGTTCCAGTTCTAAGCAGAAGTCAGTGGCAATTAGGGCTATGGCAGTGGCAGCAAGTTTGAAACCTAAATGACCAAATAAGGCTATTTCTTCACTGGTACCCTACTGAGTTACTGTGGCAATACAGGGCAGTCTTTACGAGCAGACTGTATAATAGACTTTCAAGGACTTGGCTATGTCCATTTTGAAAACAGTGTCTGAGTGTGAGCTCCCTTGTGTGAAAAGTTTACATCTAGTTTCTAGACTGGAAGATTAGAATTGTATCTTTAGACATTAAATGTCACATTTTCACTATATAGGACTTGCCCAAGAGTTTGTCGTACCCTTAAGAACCAAGTAACCAGCACAAGGTCTCACTACCCAGTACTCTCATGACTGAGGATACTGTGTTTTCTACATACTTGTTTGAACTCCACTATTCTGCCTGGTCAGGGAATTTGGTATTAGCCACTTGTTCTTCCTGGATTCCTCCATCAAGAGAATAGCGTTGGACATACATACGAAAATGTATTTTCAACTTAATTCTGTGAAGAAGATACTAATTTGAAAGGACATTTCATGACAGTACTGAGAAAGAGTGTGACTTTTTCAAGTCTTAAAGCTTTGAAAATTCAGATTTGTATGTGTTACATTAAAATATTATATAACATGACTTTCTGGTCTTTTCCTGTCTGTTCTCTTGTATTTGCTTTTCTTTCTGAGTTCTGTTTGTGAACTTCCCGTTGAAATAGTTCTTCTTAATCAGTCCTTCAAAAATGTTTTTTGTTTTACTTTTCCATGGTTCCTTTTTCAAATATGGGGTGTTGGTATTTAGCTGTAGAATCTAATGACAGTGTCAGCAGTTGTCACTTTTTGAGTCCGTTGAAAGATTCAACAGAAAAAAAGAAGCAGAAGCCTCAAAAGTTGCATTTTTAAAATTGTCTGCGTATTCACAAGTTTGTCATCTTTCTGCTTCAGCCCCCAGACTGACCACTGTGTGTTGATGTTAACTGTATCAGAAGACTGTGTTTGGAAATAAGAAATTCAGAGGACTGTATAACATCAGCACTGTAACAGAGACCGCCTGTATATATTTGAACCTAGCGGTCAGCTATTGCTTAATGCCGCCACTTTCTGATGCTGAAGGTCTGATGTCATCCTCCACGAGACTTATGCAATCAGCAGTGCAGATATACGAGGGAGCTGCAACTGGCAGACAGAAAAGATTAGTAAGTGGATCTTTTAGAGAAATAACTCTTCTATGTACTACTTTGCTTTTGTAGCCCTTAAAGTGAGTTGATAAAATGGTAAATATCCATCATTAATACTATTGCTACCCTTGCTTCTGCTAACTGTTGTGTTGCTGTTGTTGTTTTTCAGATTGAGGAAATGGGAGCCTGAATTTGGAAAGTGAAGTTGACAAGAAGTTGACACTTTGCTGATGAAGGAAAGTAAGGTATGTTGGGCTGCATTAACTGCAGATGCTGCTTCTGAAATATGTGGAGGGTGAGGTTTAGAAATTATCTGTTTCTCTACTCATTGACTGTAGTTTGTGCCAGGCAGTTTGTATCAGTAGGTGGATGCCATTTTTATCAGGAGATGGAGGAAGCCACCTGGCTTCATTGTGTCCCTGTTTTTTTACGACATTACCTTTCTTTAATTCTGACAACAACAAGAAAGTACCCTATCTTACTACAAAGATATTTACATAACCATCACATTATGACTCCATCTTCCATAGAAATATTTAAATTGGACTGGAGTTAATTAACATTAGTAAAATACTGCTATCAGTACAGATTCAGCAGCAAAGAATTCAGCACAGATTGACTTTCTGAATTTGCTTTTCTGTCAGGCTTTGCAGTCTGTGCCAAGTTCTGTAGCTTCAGTGCTGCCTGCAGTCCACATGTTTAAGAACACCTTCATATGATACAGTCATGCCTTGCTGGAAATGTAGGCATACCCTACGAGACTGTATAGCACCAAACAGAATGGGCTTCACTTGTGGTTACAGTCTTTTACTATAACTTTGAGATTCCTGGTATAGCTGACACCGTTTTTGGTTATTTACACCTGGAATTTTATGGAAGAAAGTCCAAGTTCTGATGGCATAAAACTAGATGAAGACTGAAATTAAGTTTTGAATGTGTCAGCAAAGCAATACCACTAACATCAGGGATTAGAAATGGCAGGTTGGGATGAAGTTTTGAGATATGTGTATAGAACTGGTGACTGCTGCAAAATAAATAAGCTATTAACCATAGGACTGTGGCAGTCATTGAATTTCTTGCCACTGGCAATGTACTTTCTAAAGAGATCTGGCTATAATATTTGTTGCCTTGGAATAGTGAAAATACTTGTGTTCAGGAAGGAAGCACTAAATGGACAATATTGAAAAATTATCAACTAAAAGCTTAATAACTGCTGAAGGCACACGACTCATAGTCTAAAGTAACTGTCTAGGATGACCTTATGAAATTGGAAAGTCTCTTGCTGACTTCTACACTTAACCGTGTTTTCTGAACTGAGTGCTGTGCGATACCTGAGGAATTTTTGAGAATATCCCCAAGCACTGTTGAGGCTTTCACATTGAATGTTTACAGGTACGATGAACTAGAAATATCCGTGTGTCATGATAAAGCAGAAGATGCAAAAGCTATCATATATACAACATATCATATATATCATGAGTTTATGAGCCAGAACGTTAAGTTGCTGTTGCAAAGGAAACTGGTTGCAGCTCAATAGTATTAGAACTGTTTTTCTTAGATGTGGTAATAGTGCACTAATTTTCAGAGCCTTACTTGGATCCATGAGTTACTTGAATCTAAGAGTTAATGAGATTAGTCATAGCAACGTTTTCTAAGGAAATGTTTTCTAAAAGAAGTTTAAGGGAAAAGACCCTGGATCATCTATGCTCTAAATGGAAAGGCTCAGGATGAGATACTTCCCATATAATTTTAGCCACTTAGAGGATAATAGTACTCCCTTGATAGCAAATAGTGTAAAGTGGGTTGAATTGCCCTACAGAGGTGTCATTCCTCTTAGATGCCTGTTTTAGGACAGGAGGAATTATCCCATTGAAATCCCAGAATTTCTTTCCTTAGTACAGAGTGCCTATACAGCTGGTGAGAATGGATGCCTAACTTCCACCTGGCCAGACAGATTCATCGGGACAGAGGGATCCCACCTGTAGTAGTTAAAGTAGTATTTTTTTTTTTTTTTTTACCGTAAGAAATCCTAAGTAGTAGCCACTGTAGGAGTTTCAGTGTCCTCTCAAAAAAGGGAGAGAACCTATTTCTTAGGGCAACATTTTACAATTTGTTCAAAGATAGGCGTTTTGAATACATCTACAGGAAATATGCAGTGGGAAATATAAGACTTAACATTAGGCATAATGTGTGGGATACAGATGGGGAGGGGTCCAATATTGCATTCCTTGTAAGTTTCATCCAATTTAAAGGCTGCTCTGTATTCAGTCAGTTAAAACAGTTCCCTAGGGACTTTTTCCAAAGGCAATGGGCCAGATTATTGGAGAAGTTTATACTTTGACTTCTACCCACTTCTGATCCCAAATTAATAATATATTCCCATTTGTTGGCCTGCTACCACCTGGGCCTTCTATATGGATGGAAGGAATCATGACCACTATGTTTTCTATTAATTTCACTGAGCAACACAAAACCAAACATACGAAGTTAAAACTTTGGTCTCACTGAATGCGGGAGGAAAACTGCCATGGATTTTAGTGGTATTAAGATTTCACCTCTGGTATGTTTATGGCCACTCTGAAATTTCTTTTCTTGGTGCTTTGCCCTGCTGTCTTGGGGTTATTTTGGTTTTGGAAAACAAGGGGAAGCAACTACCCCCTTTTTTAAGCCAATAAATGTGAATAGGGTTTTGCTGTGACTGGAGTTAAAGCACTGCTTGGCGTTGCTGCTGTAATATGTAATAATATGGTCTAACAAAGTACCAGCCTATGGTTATTTACTGTACCATGTTTCACACATGTAACACAAGTCTAGAGGCAACAGACAGTGGTTCTGACAGGTGATTTAACATCAAACTATTGAATCTGTCGTTCTGGCCTTACCACACCACAGAACTAATTGAGCAGATACTGCTTGCCTTGCCATTAATTCACTAAAACTCTGAACACTGTTGGAAACACTGCTGAAGTTCAGAGGACCGTTGTCAACTTCAGTCATGCTTCTGTCAGTGTACTTTATTTGCCACTGTGACTGACTGGTGGCGGCTTTACTGGGGGAGTTAAAAGAGCTGTAAATCCCACTCCCCTTCCCTGCCATTAGCACTGGCCAGCGTGGTGTGCACTTTCCATCGCATGGTTCACCATCACGTGGTTGTATGAATCATATCAATACGTGAAGCGTCTATATCCAGTGCTGGTTATGACTGAAAACTAAAATGACTGATTGAGACTTTGGGGTTGGAGTGTGTGGGCAAAGGTGACAGGAGAAGAGAAAATAAAACCCTGTTGTTGTTTAGGCATTATATTCCTGTTTGCATAATAAAGAGGAAGAGGCGAAGAATTAATTATGTAGAATGAAGCTTCATGTTTGGAAGCTGTGCTCTGCAGGCAGAGCTTTGTTGACTTAACCAGCTGAAATTCCTGCAGAAAGCCTTCTTCTGTGCCAGTTGAGTAAGTCTATCGGCCTTTCAGGCTAAAACAAACTTCAAGGATTTGTAACAACTTGCTATGGTACTACAGAGACAACAACATGTCCATAAATTGGAACTAGTCATCTGACAGTGCCCATTTGTCTGACCTACTTTCTACTTGCACTCTGTAAGGAACCACAAGAAGCAAATTTGGGCATGACCAAGGAGCAGACAAGAGAGGCAGCAAGTTAAATAGCTTACACACATGTGGTATCTCATCATTTATAACCAAAAGAAAATGAGTGAGGGGGAATGATGAAAAAATACTAGTGTCTGACGAAACATAAGTCGAGAAGAGTGATTCCTTTCTCTCGGCCAGCTCCAGTGCCTGATGCAGGGGTGGCTATCTCTGAAGAGCCGTTGTAAGGATCTCACTGCTTTTTATCTTCCTAAGGTGGATGGAAAAAACAGTCTGTGTTCTGAGAAAAGCTTCTTCCTCAGGTGTTCATGTTCCTCTTGCCAAATGTTGCTATCCCCAAAACCAGGACGGCAGAATGTGTATCATCAGTCATCCTAGTCAACAGTCTGGTTCCCAAGGTGGGTTTTGTTTATCGACCAGACGGTGAGGTGGAGCAGCTAAAGTGTACTTTGCCACGCTGCTCTGCGCAGCTGAGTGTTGCTTTTTTGCCATCTTTGATCCTGTAGCTGAAGTTTGAGCCTATATAGTGTGAGCTACTCAGCCACATTCTACTGCTAGCAGCCAAAACAAAATCTTACTGGATGTTGGTCTGGAACATTTGGGATATAAAATGATCAGTGGATTCTTGAAATCCCTACTCTTTCTTGCTAAGGCAGAATATCTCTTTTACTCAGAAGCTGAAAGCTGAAAGCAAGCACTGGATACATTCTTCTTCTATTGAACTGAAAACTCAAGCCACTTTTTTCTTAATAGTTATGCTTTTTTCCTGTGCTTTGCAATTACTTATGGCAGATATCCATGGCTACTTGTTAACCTGCGGCAAAACCGATTAAAAGTCTTACTGAGGCTAGGAAATTTACTGTTAATACTAAAGCAGCCTAGTTTGCAGCTCTGCCAACACAACGCACATCCTGATCTGCCCTGGCTTTTGACATTCAGGAAAATGATTAACTTGTAAACTTGTATGGTTTTCCTCATGAATGAATCCTGCAAGAGATACATGTGTAAGCACAGCTTCAATGCGTAGACAAATCAAATATGCAAACGTTCTAAAGCACCATTATGTTCTCCAAAATATTTACAGGTCAGGTAAATAAAGTTATGAAAAACGTAGATTCCAACAGACCTACACGTGAAGGGAGCCCTTGAAACCAGTGAGAGCTGTGCGCTTGGATCTGGCGCAGGACATAGCACTCCAGTTATGAAATAATTGGGCAATAAGACACAGTGACCATGTGAACACAGTAATTAATACACTCAGCAGTGCTTACGTGATGGCTGACCTCTTGCCAGAGCTAAAAGCGAGAGCTGTGCCAGTCAGCTAAGGAGCAGAAGTTCCAGAGCAGGGAGCAGGAATAGCTCATGTTCTCTGTGGATTTCCAAAGAGGAAAAGGTTTTTGCACATTGGGAGGGTGAGACTGCCACTCAGCTTCCCTTCCCCTGAGGGTTGCTGTGTGCTGCCCTGTCCCCACCATTCTTTCCTCTTCCTTCCTCACCTATCCGATGGACACACTAACTTTGTTGGGGAACATGGAAGCACCGCGGTTCTCAGCAGCTGTTCCTGAAGTAATATAAAGCCTGGCTTTTATAGTAAGTCAAGCTTTAACGGACAACATTTTTCTTTAAAGCCTTGCTATTTGCACTGCTATTGCATCTTAACAATGTGAGGGTTGATAACCACAGCTTTGCCAGTGAAGTATGTGATAATATGGCAGCTTTCATGGAGTCTTTGAAAGTATGATTGAGCCTAGGCTATAGAAAGCCTAAAGGGCAGTAGGGCAGAGCAAGCTGGGAGAGATGGACACTTGCACCTTCTAGGACATTTAAAAGCAGAGATAATCTGAGGCCATTAGCATTTAACATTTTTTTATGGGACCCTTTCTATAATGAATTGTTGGTTTTATTCTAACCTACAGCTCATGTACTGTAAACAGGACTGATGAGCTAATTAGCAGTCTTGAGTGGGGACACACACACACAAAGAATTTCTGGATGCAGGATCAAACTCTTTCTCTAGTCACTAAATGTTGTCCAGGGGTGGCAGCGTGGCGTGGTTGAAGCGTTTGAGAAGGACAGGAACTGCCATATTCCATACTGTAGCTTTTCTATATGGGTCAAGATACGCTGTTTTTGTTAGATGGCGTCTCTTCTTCAGTTCTGTTAGTTCATGGGTTAATGTTTTGCACATTTTAAGCGGCTAATGGTACCTTACACAGCTAATGGTGTTACTAGCACTTTTCCTTCTGCAGTGAGAAAGAAGGCAGAGCCGGGCAGAGAAGGAAGTTGATTCTTCTTCTCTTGTGTCTAGCAGTCAAATGTCTTTGCCTAGCAGATACTTTACATCCATTTTTTGTGACGTTAAATCTGCACTGCACACATTGAATCCCTCTCGTAAGTGGCTGGGGAAATGTCTCCAAGGTTGTTCTGTTGATGCTTGAGTTAAACTATAAAGGTCTGATCCTGTCTCTGCACTTTTCCTAGCTAGAACCATGGCCATCTATATCCACCTTTTGCTGGTTTGTATGATGAACAAAGTGTAAGAAACAGATGCATTACAGTTGCAGCAACCTTGTGGGTCTGGACTTGCACAAGAAACGCTGACTTTTTTCATTTGTATTCATATTATGAGTCTTAAGTTATGCCTTGAGTTCATCCTAGTGTCTTCATTCAATCCAGTAAGCTCTTAATGGCATATTGTTGATTTCTGACCTTCAGAGTTTTATTAGCAAAACCGGAACACTGACAGATCAGGACCCTGCTTCTCTGTCCCTAACAGAAAGCAGGTGCTTCCTTAATAAGGTATAAAAAATGCCCTTTAAAAAATGTTAAAAAAACACCAAAGAGACCAAGGGCCCAGCTTTTGTCAGAAATGACCTGAAAAACAATGGAAAAGAGGAAGTCCCCTCCCATGCTAAAAGCATAGGGTCAGTCACTTACAGACAACCTCTGTGGTGGTAATGGGAAGGCTTTATGGGCAGGAATGGAAGTAATGGGAGCCAGGCTATGAAATTTCTGGGCATTGGTCTTTCCATTAACTGGTCACATGCGAGAAACACTTGGCAAAATCACAACAGGGAGAGCTCATACCCTCTTTTCGCCTATCCTTTTCCTCCTTTCTTATGTAGAATCAAATGAGGAAGATCCACTTTGACTCCGCCCTGCTTTTCCCTCAGTGAGAGGAGAGCACTCAACAGTAGATAACTAAAGGAACAGTGTTTTGTTGTTCTTTTTAATCCAGGCTTGTGAATTAGCCTAACCCAAGCCAGAAAAGAAAACAAAGACACACTGCCTGATGTAAAATGACCAGTACTGACTTCTATACATATCATATCTATACAGATATTTCTCTGTGTTAGCTGATTCATACATATGCTACTCCATAGTGCAGAGGTTTCAAACAATACCCCAAATGTGTTAACCAAGCTTGCAGCAGCTTGCCAGCTAAACCTGCTGGGGTCTCGGGCTAATCAGCAGGGTTGGCTGCTAACATGTCATTTGCACTGTTCCTCAGCAAAGGTACGTAAGGTCATCATTTTGTGAAAGCCTTTGTGTCAGCAGACAGACAAAATAATACCAAGAGCTGGCCTTGGCAAACTAAGATGGGCCTGCAGAAAGGCGTTTTTATAAGGTCCTTCTAATGTATATGGACTCTCTCATCAATGGGATATTCATGATGAACATTTTGATAAAGATCTGGAAGAAAATTGTCTACAATGGACTGTCTTCTGTAAAGCTTATCTTTGGGCCCACAGGGAACCCAGCTGTTTATACTAGTGTACAGAAACCACTGCCAAGGTTTTGTTGGTCTAATCTAAAAAAAAAAAAAAGGAGCATTAGGTCAAATGCTCATGTTACAGTACTGTAGGAAAAATATTTATGAAGGCTTTATGTAGGAGGTTTAATCCACAGTTACTTTTTTTAAAACATAGAATTTAAAATATTTTTTAAAAACATACTTCTTCACAGTGATAGGAGAATAACTTGGCATATGACGAGGTTTCATTTCAGAATCCTGTACATTATGATCTTGATTCAGAAACTGTTTCTCAGCCACAGGGAGCACTTGCTGGCTGTGGTACAACCTAGAGACATGGGCTGTCCCTTCAAACTTGACTCTTGTTGCAGCAGATGCAGTCTTGTGCATCTTGACAGTGAGTGAGTGGCTGAATCTGCCGTATAAATTCTTTCACACTTGAAGACTCTTTCGCCATATAAATTCTATACTAGCTTTTATATCAGTAAATTAAGCCATATGATGATTTAATCCCATACCCTGTTAGCAGATTCTAAAGCAAGCTGAGAGCACAGATACTTCACCACTTCACCACTTCACAACTAGCAGTGTTATTACCAAACTGGCTTCCTGCAATGTTAGTGGCTGGAGAAGAAGCAGCAAAAGGCTTGTCAGTAAACAAAATTTATTAATAGAATCTTATCACAAATGTCAGCATATAAAAGCAAATGTGACATTAAAGTGCATGTGTTAATTCTCAAGGATTAATTAAAACTTTTTATAGTCCAAACAGTATCAAATTTTGAGGAACAGCAGCAAGCAGTAATTGTGTAGCTGTCATTTCCAACTATTTAACGCATGTTTCTGAAACAAAACGAGTTCCAAGGTTGTTGCACAGGCTGATGTTGGTGCATGAATGGCATGTACAAGCACCTGCAGTATGCAGACCTATCTCCTGGGATCATGATGATCTCAGCTTTACTGGTCTCTTCCAAACGTGCAGCACTGCCAGTGACATTGCTGGCAGTTCCACATGTGCAGGAGAAGGACGGGCTGCCCGGGCAGAGGACTGTTGTGAGATGTAGCAGGTTTCCTTCTTTGATTCTGAGTTGGTCACTTAGCCACTGAACCTTCACTGGCTGGTGCCAGCGTGGGTTGTCACTGACTGAAGCAGAGTGGGAAGGCTCCATGTTTGCACCTCTGCTGTGCCCAGGCGGGCTGGGCTATAGAGAAACCTAACACTGGTTTGGTCCCTCACCCGTTTCTATAAAGCCATGTTGTTACCAGCTTCTGGTATCTAGTGTGGGTGGGTCTCCAGGCTGTCTGAAACTCCAATCATCTGCTTTTGCGATGTACGATGTCTGAACTCTCTTAAGAAGCGCCTAGCAGCTGTCTTGCAGGGCAGATGGGGTAAATGTTGATGGCCAGCTGTGTGCAGGATGGTCAGCCTGCCCATATGGTCTGTACAGTGTATACTTGGATGCATGTTAAAGGGAATGTAGGTCTGAGTTTGCTTTCCTCAGTCTTCCCTATAACTACCTCATGTATGTGACTGAATTTGAAAGTTAGCCAAAGCACAACTTTGACCTCAAAATATTATGTAGGTGTAATGTCTGTACTTCAATTCCCCATCTCCAGAAAGGGATGAAATAGGACATTACCACTATTTCACTCTTAATGATGTTACCACGCTGTATTAAAATGAAAAGCTGAAGTACTTGAGTACTACAGTGACTGGGGTCATAAAAGTACCATACACTATTGTATTGTAGTTATGCTTCTTGTTTCTATAGCAATATTCAGCCAAGAATCTCAAGGGTCTTTACAAGTATTCCTGAATCAAACCTGTGAGGTAAGGGATGGTGATTATTCTTGTTTACAAATAAGAAAATGCAGAGGTTAAACTACTTGATCAAGGTCACACAACAAATCTGTATCCAAGCCAAGAATAAAAGCTGACTCTGTGGTCTGTGCTTCAGTCACCAGGCTGCTTCCAGCAGGCTCTGTTGGAAGGGCTGCGCAGGGCTGAGAGCAAAGCCTTGTACAAAGTCTACAGATTTGCTCATTCAAAATGTACATTCCAGCTCGGATTGCATCACTGAAGTGACCTTATATTTTTATCTCTTTGTCTATCTAAACTTTGCCCTTGTGAAAACATCATTATATCCAGTCAGAGCAGGAATAACATGATTTTGATGAGTTTTGCAAATCTCTGACAAAGTAAAACTGAAGCCTGTGCTAAAAAAGTGTAACAATCTTTGCATGTACTCTTCCAATGGCAGTTAGATAAACAGATCCAGTACATGCCTGGTTTATTTCAGTGGCTACATAAACCAAAGAAAACAAATATATTTACACAAAGAACAACTATGATTTTTTTCTCTGGAGTTACCACAGAGATACTGCATTATGATACATATTATTTATGGTGAATAAATGGGGTTTGTTGATAGACAACAATGTAAAAAAGCCCACTCTCCTGGTTTTCTTTTTAAGCCACAAGAATGGAAAAACTGTAAACTCAAACTTTTTTGGTATCCAGCCTCTGCTCCTCCCTCGATACATAATGCTTGTCAGTGCCAGAATATTGTAAACAGAGGTATTAGAGGAGGACAACAGCCACACCTATTTACCTGCATCATCCCACTGGATGCTGTTTGTAGAATGAAAGGGTGGAAAGCAGCAAGTATGCTCTCAGGGATGTTCTTTTCTAAATGGGGCTAAATAGTATAAAATGCTTTCTTGCTTCCTGATCTGTTAGGCATATAGATGTCTGACCTAAGGCACACTGCTTTTCCTTCTAATATCATGCCTTACGGTTATTCTGTGGATGTTGTTAGCTATATTCTTGTGGTCATGCACTTTTTTTTGACTAGGTGGCTGCGACTGAGAATTTTATGCTGCTTGGAGGAATGGTTTGCTGCTGTTTTCCCAAGGTCACTGGCTACTGTGGCTGTATGGCAGTTCTGCTGAAGAACAAGTCAGCTGGGTGAATGGCAGTAATTTAGTGAGGAAAAGTCTTGTGAGAGCTGAGGATCATGTTCAGCAACATTTGCAAGTCTGACTAAAATGTTCATGGAAGTGCTAAGCAGAAAGGAGGCTTATTGGACTGGCCTTACTGCTTAAAATGGGCAAAGCAGGGATGGGATAAGGACAGGAATGCGGAGGATCAACCTCTCCCTCCCTAAAAGATAAAGCAGTCCTGAAAGCATATAGCCATATATATCTCAGTTTGAATTGGTATCTGGTAATTTTTTAGCTTCTCAGACATCCCACATACATGAGCATTAAAGTCAGTGAAACGATGAAAGGGTAAAGTGTAAATGTCATGGTAAGATCTGATAATCAATCTGCATTTTGATCACTGTGTTGAGTGATAGCTGCACCTCAGCTGCCACTGTACCCTCTGAGCTGGGCAGTCAGCGATGGGAATGACTGGAGATCTTCCTCTGTCTCAGCGTGCAGTGCTACTTCTTGTTTTCCAGTTTGTTTCTCAAACTTTTTGCTGGCTTTTTTCTGAAATTTTTGTAGCAGTCAGACTTGCCTGAGGATTTGTAGGTAGCCAAGCTACTCAGTATTACCAGCCCTCAGCTTGCACTACAAAGGATCACTTGAATGTGCAGTGTCCCTGGTAGATAGGTACTGGGCCAGACTTGTCAGCTGATTTAGACTTGCTGTGGATCCGAGTATACTTATGTTTTACAGGTCAGAGATGTAGCAACAGAACCTAGATGAAACTCTGACTCTCTGCTTGCCAATCTCAGGCTCCGGCCATTAGTTCTTTCAAAAATATTTCAAAACCACATTAATCTCACATAGACCTTTGCAGTTGTGACAATAAACATTTAAATGGGAATACTTCAAAGAATAAAAATACTGCCTTTACATTAAAAAGACCTAGTGATCTTCTAGTGCACTGAGATTTTTGAGAGAACATGGCTTCTTCTGTAGCTGTCTAGCTTGCTCTGCTTTCACAGACTGGAGGTGAAGCAACCCATTGTAATGAGATCTGAAGGGAAGCCCACGTTTTAGGTCTTTTTTCTGTTGTCCTGCTGCTTATGAAGAAAATTCCAGTTGCCACTGTGTCAGCATGTTGCAGCTTAGTGGAAGATGAGCAGTTTGGGAAGTGATGAGTGGAGGCACTCGGTTCTGCTGAACCCACTGGGTCGTATGATCCTCAGGTTTCACTCCCTGGGAGATGCAAGTGTCCAATTGTTTCCCAGACTAACCTGAAATTTCTCCTAATGATAGGCAAGGTTTATTGATGAAGTAAAATGCACCAAAGAACCCCCTTGTTGCATTTGGAAACAGATGAATAAGTGTCACAGACAGTACTCTAGCAGTTAACTACATGTCAATGCAAAGTTACAATTCTTTTGGTCTGGCCAGCCCACAGGACTGATAAATCTAGTGGAGAGAAAGGTTTCACAGAATATGCAGCTGGGGTCCTGATGTCTGGTCTTTGAGGACTTTTCCTAAATGTCTCTTGAGTGGCTGTCCAGACTCAACTGTACTTTGGCTAAAGCACCCTCTTCTGAACTCTCGTAGTCACAGAAGATGCTAGTGCGGTGAATGCACCCCTGCTGTTTCTCTGGAGCCTTGGCGATCAACCGAATTATGGCATTAAACTTGCCTTGCCACTTAGGAAATGCAGTCTGTCACTGTATCTTTCTGATAGCTGAAAGTGCTTTTCTGAAATGCATCCCTGAAGCTAAGTAACTCTTAAACAAGTGTAGGAGTCAGCTTATTGATAAATTAGATCCTTTCTTCCTTCAGATTTGCCTTATTCTGGAATGACTTGAGATGAACTCTGAATTGTCATAGCAGCTTTGGTGCAAATCTTTTACATCTGTAGAGAGTAGTTGTGAAACTTTATTAGTTAATTTAATAAAGAATGCGAGCTTGTCTCTGGTTTACGTAGAGACTAAACCTGATAAGTAAGAAGATGAACATGGGAACAGTGGTATTTGTGGAATATACCACAGCTGTCCATCATACATAGTGTTATTTTTCTTGTTCTGGTAGAGCAGAGAATGCAGTGGACTAACAGAACCTTGGTAAAAGCTGAATGCACTCAATTCTCACCTTTTATGCCTAGTAACACCTCCACGTCTTACTTAAATGAACATAATAGACATGTCTGAAGCAAAATACTGCTCAGACAACGTGGCCTTTAGAGAGAAACTAACTGAGGAAACTCTACACTCAGGCTGACACTCACTCAGTTGTTGACACAACTGTTTGGGGATTGTGAACTGGATCAGGGAACCAGATGAGGTTAAAAATAATGCAGACAAAAAAGGGGCAGGAAAAGTTACCAGCTTACTTCTCTGGAAGGGGGAGGTTTTGCACTTCTTCCCTGAGCTGAACTGTGCTTTGTGCTGGCGCTCTCCTCCTGGACAACAGCTTCAGTATTTGACAGACCATTCTGTGAGCTGATTTAGCTCACTAGATAGAGCAGCAGCAAACTATCCAACCCTGTTTTTTACTCTGCCACTTTAGCATGTTAAATTAGCTCAAAGGAGGGTCTGGTGAGTATCAGAGCCAGTAGGAGAGAAACGTCAGAAGCATGAACTCCTGCTCATAGTTTCAGGGAGCTATTAGTTTAGCTTAGTGCACCTCTGGAAACCCTGTGCAAATAATTGTGTCATTGCATGTGGGGTCGGAGAGAGCTCCAGTGCTGAGCAAAACAAGTGACTGGCAGAGGGGGTAGGGAGAAATTCCATTGCCAAAATCCCCTGTATCATGAAACTGATGGGTCAGCATGAGGCAGAAGGGCAGCCCTTGTCTTTCTGTATCAGAGTGTAATAATCAGGAGACAAAGGGTTTGGAGAAGACATAGTGCTTGGAACCTGAAGTGCCGTATTTGGACCTAGCTATAGGGCTTTGAAAGAAATGTAGGACCAAGTATGAAGTAACAAATGGAGATTGTAAAGTAAATGGAGATTTATTTCCCCTTTAAAGGCAAAGATAATCAGTAGAAAGCTAAAATTTAGATTTGCTTATAGAGTGATTCTCTATCTTATCATTGCCTAGAAAATAATTAATTTCTGATTTCAATAGCAAATTTCAGATAATATCACAGACTGGTGGCCAGACAGCCCTTGCTGGATTTCAACTGCACACATTCTGCATGTAGCTCTTGTCCTTCTAGCTCTGATGATCTGTCTTCGCCCCCTAGGGACCGTCACCAATGGACCAGCTGCATGATTTGAATTTGTACTACTTCAGAAAACTTAATTTCTTTCCTATTAGAGTGATGGCTGTTAATTAAGGGAAGCAAACTACCCACAGTACACTAAACTGAGGAGTGTGCAGATGTAACTAGTACTTTTTCAGTCCTGGAGACATAACAGATTGTCAGCAAGATGAAGGCATTAAACTCTGAGGTTAACAAACACCCGTTTAAACTGATAACTAGAATGCCATAGCTAGCTTATGTCTGCTCAAAGTGAACAGGTAGCTTTGATCTGGTTCTCAAGGACAGAGACTAAAGAAGCTCACTATCACCTCTGACATTACCACAGCCCATTTATGATCAGTATGTACTGTTGATTTCATGAAGAAGCTAAAGACTGGACATGTCTCAAGGAGACATTAAACTCGTTTTGTGGATAGAGGATGTCACTCCTCAGTTAGCTGTGTTTATTAATTTCTGACTATTGGCAACGTACATTAAAGACGAATGCTGAAATGTGACCGTGCACGGTTTGCATAAAAGTACATTGATGCACAGCAATTCACCATGAGAACATGATTTGACGAGATGGGGGTGTTGATGGAAACACAGCTTGGTGGGACTGCCCAGCCATGATGGTGGCACTACAAACCCTGCCAGAGTGAAGGTATTACTGCTAACGCAGATCAGCCCTTCGATCTGACGCTCAGTGTAACCCACCAAGACTTTCACTGGCACGACAGAAGAGAGGCAGGAGGGAACAGGTCTGTTCACTCAGTTTGCCACTGAAATGCTTTTGTCATTCGCCTACAGCCAGAGAACTAGAAAAGTAACTTCTTTATCCACCTTCAGCTCTCATCTAAATGGGGAACCACTTGTTCCTGTTCTTGTGCCGCCACGCACTCTTTTTTTCAACTGTGCAGTTGGAGTCTATGTGAGGCTCACTGTAAATTGATGAGTTATAATGAATTATTCTGGTTGAAACGCCATTCCCATTCTGTATTTTAAGTTCTGACAGTTCAATTGATAGCGTATTAAACAACAGTCCTACATAGGTAGTTGCACAGGACAAAGAAGAAGAAAAACAGTTGGCCAAGGATAGAGGAGATGAGAAAACTCTTATTAGTTTGGTTGTGAGTGAGAATGGGAATAGAACTACCCTTTAAATGAAAGGTGCAGTTTAAATCTGACTTAGTTTATTAAACCAGTGCAGTATTGTGAGAAGGGTAATCTCACATTTTTACATCTTCCTCAGCGAGGCAGATTTGAATCATGATATTCATGGAGATGCCTGTACGGGTTTACCTGTGTGGGTTTGAAAATGGCACTCGGATCATACCGACCAAATTAGTTTTTCCTTGCTTAGTTAAAAGCGTTGATAGGCTTGCTCCTAATTACCCTTTTATAGCCCTGAAGAGAATGCTGCTTTATGATTACCTTGTTATTGATCAGGTTCTCGTTTCTTTTGAATTGATAGGACTCTGAGAGGGTTCGTTATTAGGTACAGGAAGAAGCTGCTGTGGTGGTGTGATTTTAATAGTTACCGAAGATCTGAATACAAGGCAAACTTAGGGTGACACATCCTTGGAAAGATTCCTAGTAGAAACTGTCCTGGAGAGAGCATATCCAGCGAACAGAATTACCCAGGGCAAGGCTTGTCAGTGACTGCAAACTGAGAAGAGGCGGCTTGTAAAAACAAATTGAACTTTGCTGTAGGAAGGAAATCATGCCAGTGCATTCTGTGGGAGACTGAGTACATGATGGGGGTGAGGACACCCTCAGAGATGCTCTCCTCAGTGACACTTGAATGGGTCACTGAGGACAGAAGAATTTAAAAAGTCATGATTAATACTCAGTGTGTGTGACATGTCTTGCAGCAATAGAACATTCAAATCCTTTGCAGTGCTCTCGTTGTTAATCATAGGTCCCTTCAATCAGTAACATCGGGTAGGTCACAGCGTCCACATCGCCTTGCCATTTCAAGATATTTTCTTTATCTCATTTTTTTTTCCATGTAGTCTAATTTTAAAACTCCCAGTTAACATGACAGCTGGTACCAACAGCATGCTAATTACTGAACTTCCTGTAGTGTGAGAGGAAAAAAACACACCCTTTTTGCAGGATTTGAAACTTGTTTGCTGAGATGGGTGCAGCCTCCCCATTTTCCACCTAATAATTAGTCTGATCTGGTACTTTTGTATAAGGACTAAATCTAAACCCATTGTGCAGCCTAAGACATAGGTTAGATGAATTCTTTCTCACAAAGCAGGCAAAAATGCAACCTCACATTGAAAGTTAGGGTAATTTTCTTCAAACTCACTGTTGCTTATTAATTAGGCACTGAAGAGGCTTTTCTCCTAAATGATAATACACTGGGTTAACTTCAACAAGGAACAAGAGCAGATCTTAAATAATACTGAGGTTGCTTTCCCATAGCTTGAGCACACGGGCTGCATTTTTGCAGGGGAGCCCCGCTGCACCAAAAGCCCCAGCACTGTAGACATGCTGCAAAGCAATCCAAACTGCTTGGCAACAAAGCTGGAGGGTTTTCCCATTGATTTCTTTTTTCCACAGAAAAACAGTTTCAAGTTTATGGGTACTCCCACAGTTTTTCAGGCTATAATTTTGTTGATTGCTATGCTTGTATTATATTTTTATTTAAGTGAAGAAGCTATGTAAAGCCTGGTTAGTAAAACTTTGCTAAAGATTTCACCGAACAATCCCTAACTCATTATCAGCTTTTAATAAAAACATATTAGATAACGTTTCCTGATAGTACATATGTTCTTCACAAGTGCTTCTTTTGGGATAGATGTGAAGAAACAATGCACACATGGTAATTTTTTTCCTACTACACCAGGTATTACTGTGTTTGAGTGAAAAGTTAGGCAGCTTGTTTTCATTTTTCTGGGCGCTAAGGTAGGCTGTGATAATCTCGTGTATGGGATGCTGGCTTTATAGGCTGGTGTTATGTTAGGGAGATGGAAAGATGAGATAACATGGCTGTAATTTTATCTGAACTGCAAAATGTCTAGGTTTTTGAAAAGCGAACATGAAATGAACATGAAATGTTCTGTCTTCTGAAGTATGTGATTTTTTTTTTTAAAGTATATTGTAAATAGTAATATATTACATCTGCTGCTGTTGTTTGTTTGCTTTGGTGGAGGGATGGGAGGTTCACAGGAAAGAAGTTAAACTACAGAAGTACTTGGGATTTATGTTTTGTTAACATTTGCAAGGGTTTTATTTTGCATTGACCAAGTAGGAGTTCAGTTGAAAATACATCATTATTTTTCCAGCTGCTCTCCTACGCGTTAACAAAGTAAGATATTTCTTTGACCATCATATCACTTGGATTATTAAGTGCCTTAACCCAAATGCAATATCTAATGGATTTGGAAAATTACAGCTCTTGGAGATATTTAAATATGGAACCTCTTCAAGTGTTTAGCTGTCGCGCTCTGCATTTACCTATTGGAAAGTCAACAATAGCCACCACAGGACTGTATTAAAATAATCAAAATCTCCTCTTTAGACATATTGAGTCACATAAACAAACAGATTATGTATCTTGCAAAATATGTCATTAGTGTTTATTCTTAACATGGTTCTTAGATATTGAAAACACTGAACATATTGTCTGTTGTGCATAAACATTTGTGCAATTAGTACTGAAAACAAGCACAAGCTATGTTCTTAACAAAGACTACTCAATTATTTCCACAGCATTCCGTGAAAGCCTACCTGAATTAGCCCAGCATACTAAAACAGTATATTTTTTCCTAATACAAGAGATCCTCTGTGTATTTGAAAGATCAGCTCATACAAATTTGGCAGTCTGAACTGGAACTCACGTGTCACCCTGCCAGTGAGCCAGCACTGTTCTGGAGTCTTGCTGAAGGCATCCCTACTTGATTTCCCCACCCCCCATGAAAATCTGCACCGAAGTTGCTATCTGTCCTTAAGTAAAGGACCCACGTGAGTGACAGTGGTCTTACCATTAGTCTCACTCACGTTTACTCTACGGCCCTGTCAGCCAGGTGTTTGGTTCTTGTAAGGAATCAGGAACAGGAGACCAGACACAAGCTTCTGCAGGCCTGCTAAAAGGTAATAATCGCAGGTGCGCCCGTTTGCATCAACAAACACAAGGTAATTGACTAATTTTATTAGGCAGTAAATCATATCGTTTTACTGAAGGCTAAGAGTGTATTGGTTTTGTGGCTTAGCTGATAAACTTGTAAGTTGACTGATGTGTTAGGTCCTTAATTAATGAATATCTTTCCAGTTATACTGGATTGCTTATCAAAAGATCACAATTTTAAAGAAGATATCCCCAACCCACTCACTGTGAGGAACCAAGTAACTCCCATCTCACCCCAGCCTCGCCAAAGTCATCACCAGAAACAATCTTCCCACGAACCCTGTGTCTTAGTAGTGGAACCAAACTGTGTCAGAACAACAAATGCAAAATTAATTCACACAACAAATGATAACTGCAACAACCACAGTAAACGCTCCCTCTGGGCAGAAGCATCACGCGTCTTTCATCTCCCCCCACTCTCTCCTATCATCACTCCTCTGGCTGTATTTCCCGTCTCATCTGCTTGTTTCCATTACTCTTCTCTCTGATATTATCAAAGTGGTTATGTAACAAAAAAATTCAGAGACTGTCTCTAAAACGTGGTTAGCTTAAGTTTGCTGCTTCTGTTTTGGACCTGTACAAAGATTTGTCTCTGAAAGCTTGTCTGCTTTTCTTGAGAGTAGCACTTACTTTAATGAAAGATCTCGTCTCTCCCCACCACCTTTCCTTCCTAGCAGAGGTGACATCTTCCTTACTTTGCTTGCTTTGGATTAAGGAAAATCAGGAAAATAGTTAACAGAATTATTTTTAGCCTGGATCAGTTAAGTGATCCAGTTTACTGGGCTGCTCCACAACAACTGAGTCCATACCACTGATGGGATGTGAGCTGGGGTGCAGGAACAGCGTTTGGTAGCTGGGAGAAAGGATCAGAGCTTCTTAAGGCAGCTGCTCTGTTTCATTTAGCTATACCTTTTAGTATTAACTGGGGAGCTTTGTTGAACACCTAACTCCTTTAAGTACAAGTGCTCTAATTTTATAGCCAGGGTATGTTTGTAAGTGTCAGTATCCCTATTCGTTTGCCTGAGAGACAGGAATATTAAGAGAATTCAAATGCTTTGGTAAGCGGTATAATAACTTTCCAGAATTTTTAATATTTCTAAGAAACAATTATTACGTTCTGAGTGGTAGTGTGAAGATGAAACTGGTAACTCTTTTTGTGACTAGCAAAACAGCCCCAAACTACAGTTTCAGGAGGAGTGAAAGTAATCATTTTTAGGTAATATACTCAAAGATTTTCCATTAAAAAAAGAAAAAAACCCATGGAAAATCAGGACATTTCATTTTGTAGGTCTGTAGGTTAAAAATTGGTTCCTGAAATGACATTTTGATTTGGAAATTGTCCTCTTTTTATGATTTTAATAGAAAGTCTGTCAGCCTAGAGCTGAAACAAAATACTGTTTCTTAGCCCAAGTAAAATGTTCTGGGTGAACTAGAAAGGAATTTTTTGTTTATTTAGTATTATCCACAACTTGGCCAGTTTTATAAACACAAGGTATACAAATATGAAACTGCTCATAGGTGCCTGCGATTTTAAATTCATGATAATGAAATACCATGCATTGAAGTTTTCTTGGCCTTTAAATAGATGTATTATAGACATACACAGAGCTATGTTTTGCACTCAGCAATTTTGAGCAGCAAAACTGTTGCAGAAGCAGCCAGAAGCTGGCTTTCTTTTGTTTGAACAACAAATGACAGTTTTACTTTTGATCTAAACAATACATTTTCTGTGATCTAGAAGAATGTGCTCTTTTTATTCCTTAGAGTAGACCTTTGGGAAATTTATACTCTGTGGGACTTTTTGAACAGGACAGTGACAAAACTGAAGGCTGCTATTAATTGATAGTGTCAGTTATTCTAGTGTAGTTATTGCATTTCTTTAATATTCCTCTAGCTTCTCTCCATGGCTCATATGTAAGATCAGCAGCTGGTTTGGTCCTTCTGGTTGCACCATCCTCAGCCCCTTCATGGAGCTGTGGGGTTTTTTAATTACATGAACATCAGCTCCTGCTGAAACCTTAGCTTTTCTAACTGACCTCACACCATTGTGTCTGTTGAGATCAATCCTTCTGATAGTGTTTTTCAGTATGGGTAGGAATGAGGGAGACCCTCTGGAGAGTATTATCACCCCCATCATGTACTGGGGAGAATTGGAACCTAGGCAGGCTGACTTCTTGAAGTTACCGGAACTGAACTTTCTTCCCACTAGGATTGGCCTATACCTTTACATCATGAAGGCTCAGAAAAGCTTTCAATGGCTGAGGGATCAGCCATAGGAATGTGTTTGTACAGAACAGCATGAGCTCTGAAGGAAAGTGGGAAAATGTTTTTTGTTCATAGCATTGAAAACTCCAGTTTATAAACATTTGTGTTTGATTAACTTCGCCCTCAATTATAGCTCTGAGTAAGTGTGCAATCCATAATTCTGAGACCACAAAGAAGAATCTCAGCAAAAATACAGAATGTCAGAGCTGACATGCTGGAAATGTGTAAAGGAAAGGATAAACAAATAAAACCAGCCCCCACGTTCTGTGAAGGAATGTTCTGTGCGCTGGAAAATACTGTTATCGAGTACAGTCATGGGAATCACATGCAATGGCAAGGAAGAGTAAGCAGTTTGAATTACTGAATGCACTTTTTGTTTTTTTTTTTAAAAATGTATAATCTTTGTGCATGAATAAAAGAGTGAAGAGGATGTCTCTTCGAGGAAAAGTAAATGTCACATTTGAAGGAAAAAGTTAATAAAGCTCATCAGTCAAACATCCATGTGTGATGCAATCTAACCTGAGGGCTGCTGGAGTTCTGTTAAGCTGAACGCTGTAGACTCCCAAGACTCTCTGCACGCACAGTTAATTCCACAATCAATACCTTCTTCCAAAATGTGATTAAATATGGCTAAGACACTGCTCTAAATTGCCCCCAGAAGAGTTGTTCTTTTTCATCCACCAGAATATTACTGCCAGATAGTGTAAAGAATATATCTGCCTCTCTGCTTTCACCTTTACAAAGCAGGAATGGTAATTCTGGTGAAGCTTTTGGAGAACTAAGGGCATGCTACTGGATGACATCTGGGTGTTGCTTTTTTTTTGTTGCTTCATTTAAAATGTCCTTATGCCAGCGTAGCTATATATGGTGTTAAGAGTCTATATAGTAGACTACAAAAAATTACAGAATGAGTTCTCAAAAGGATTTAGGGACTGAAATCCTATTTCCAAAAAAATTGAGTTGAAAGGGGGATTTATTTAATGAAGTGTTGATATCTAGAAAGGAGCTACTTCTGAATTCAGGGAAGAGAAGTGGGTGCTTTGTCAAGAGTTTCTTTTCATCCTAAAGGTGACATCCAGAGCAGGTCAAGCGTGTCTTGGCTGACCAGCTGAGGTCTTCGCTTCAGACCTCAAACCCAGTATGATGAATTCTACTCATGGCCATCTAGAGCTTTATTCAGAAGGTCTAAGTTCCACTTACAGCTGTCAATCAGTTATTTCTTTTGGCACCTCTCAAAGCCTAGATTTGTCCAGAAGGAAATTTTATGCAAAGGAGTTAGGGAATGTTTAAATAATCTGGCCTGTAGCCTATGGCCTAAGTCTTCTTGAAAGTCCAAAGGATTAGGGTTTTAAATCACTCTGGCACTTCCAGAATGTTTATTTTCAGTACTGTTGAATAGGATATGCTTTACATAATAAAGCAGCACTTCAGTTGTGTAAAATACAGGTCTTCAGCACATTGAGGGTAGCATTGCTGAGCTTTTGTCACATGGGTCTGGGCCAGCTTTTAACATCTGCTGATGAACCCTTAAGAAAAAAAAAAAAATAAAGCCAAAGAGAATTCAGTTCTGCCTACAGGATTCACATCTGATTTTTTTTTTCATCAGACGGAAAAAGTCAGTTAACTAAGTTTTTTTTTTTAGTGACAGAGGTAGGAGGTCCAGAAGATTTTCTGCAAATAGAAAATGTAAAACAAATCATAAATGTAAATAAAAAGAACATCCTGTTCTTGTTTATCTTGCAGATGGAACTAGAAATTCACAAACCTTTATGCACAGTTGAAAGTGGGTTTAAGACAACCTGTTGTCTGCCTACAATCTGAACAGCTGTTTGTAGGAAAATTTTCCACATAGGTCACCACAGAAAAAGAGTAAGGTGTTGACAGCCTGACAGATGAGTTTGGCTGGCACGGTGCCCGTCCAGTTGTACGACTACCACTTTCATGTACAGTAAGTATTGCACACATTCAAACTTCCTGTAATGTAGCAGCACATCTTCTGAAGTTATAAACTGAGAGCAGAAGATCACCTGAGTTCCTGAAGAGCAAGCCACTCTTCTCCTAAATGATCGACTGACAAAAAGAGTAGTGGAAGTTCAAATTAAATTTATGAAAAGCTCTTTATGTGAAAGGCTGCAGCTGTTAGTGTGTGGAAAGGATCATGCTGCTGTGTGCACAGAACTAAAAGATAAGCAAAGGTCCCATTGCTACGTAGAACTGCTCCCTGTTTCCCAGCCAGGAGCAATGCTTCTTGTCTTTCAGAATACTGGTGGCCCTCACGTAAGCAAAATTTTGCGAAGTGGTCAGCCAGACATGGATGCGCATGCAAGAGTCTCACCATTGCTTCGATTAGTTGGCACTGCTGGTATCTAAAATCCCAGAAATCTCATCCTTTTTCTTTGTGCATGGAACTTAGTGTTGCTGCAATACAAAGTATCTTCAAGCTGCACTTTATGTGAAGGGAAAGAAAGACATTTTCTTCTTTAGGTTTTACTTCCCAAAAGAGAAATACCTACCTGTTTCTGCTAAACCTTTCCTTGACATTTCCATTCAAAAGAGAAACAGATTACCAGTATGGTAGACACTTGGTCTGGTGACCAGTCCTGGTCTGTTAAGGCATGGGGCTGAAAACATTCATTTTGTTTGAACTCCTGCTAATAGGTGGCTCAGTGGCATATGCAAGGTATCTGACTTCCGTGAGGAACCCGTGCATACCATGGCAGGTGCCTGCAGCTCGCAGGTTTAACCTTGGGCTGGAAGTGAATTTGGGAAAGTTTTGATCTCTTCATGTCTGCCAGCGCCTGGCAGAAAAACCAGAACTGAGTTCCCTAACGCCTCCATTCCCTTGTTGCCACATTTGTAAAGTTGCTGTTATATTTAGTATTTACCTGCTGTGAGGCGTCTGCAAGGTGACTATGCTGCCGTACAGTGTGCTCTCTTACTGTGAGCCCAACAGCTAAAATGTGACTATCATCACCAGCCTGGCAAATACAAAAGCAGTACAAGAGATTTCTCCTCTCCTGTCTCCTTATTGTACAGGGCAGGAGTCTTCATTATCCTAATTATTTTTTAATAATGTATTATTTATATTTTTATACTGAATATATATTAAGCAATCCTCTGGGATCTCTCTGGTGAGGAGTATTAATCTTAAAGAAGGAAAGTGGAGTTCATCTCTGCTTCTTACTGCAAGGCAAGGACAGCGCATGGCACTTCGTTTATCTCCGTAGCGGAGGCAAGCAGGGATGTTTAACTGCCCTCCTTCCCTGTCTGGGTGAACGTGGTACGTGCAAGGTGAAAGGTTTTTGTAGGTGCTCCACCTTGTTCTGCCCCAGGCCCTTCTAGTAGTTCTTCTATCCCCCAGGAAAAGAGCCTGTTTGCTGTGTTACAGTGGTAGAAGGTAATCTGGTATCTGCTTAATCTCTGTAGCCATGTAAGGCAAAGAAGAGTGAGAGCTGTCTTCATTTTACAGATGTGAAAATGCACAAGGATGTTGCCAAAGGCCCCAGGGGGTATCTGTGCTGGATCCGCGCTGAGTTACTTCTATCAGGCGTATTCTTTTAGGTATATTCTTGCAGCATTCCTGCCTGAAAGTACACCAAAAAAAGTAAAATTTCTTTTGACATCAGTACTTTTAATAAGAAATTGACAGGAATGATCCCTCCCATGTTGGAAGGTATGTCATGTTTTAATTACACTGCTCCGGCAAGACTAAATTTTTTTTTTCCTTCTTCCTCGTTTAACTTTTTCCTCCTTGGGTTTTTCTGGGAAACACTTTATGCATGTTTGCTCTGCAGAAGTGTCAGTATTTTTTCTACTTCTTTTTACTACTAGAAATTCCATACTGTGCTGGTGACCTCACAGTCATCTGGTATGTTGGCTACTATGTTAGCTCGTTAGTTAATTAGGGTGTTGTGGTAGGGGTACCTTAGGGAGGATGTATTTCTCTACAGGAGTTTCTAAGCTACTTGAACAATCATTAACTGTTTTATTTTAGTGCCAACTGCAGGAAAAGGAGCAGGAGAGATGTTAACATTTAGCCCTATAACAATGCTCTGTTTCACTGCCCTACTTATAAACAGTCAAAATTTAAAAATACAGCAGAAAGCTGTCTCCCCTGCAGAAAGAAATGGCAAACACTGACAATACAGAATTCAAAAATGATGTCATTTTCCAGTCATGAAACTGGAAAAGAGCTCCTCAAATGCTGTTTTTTTAATTACAAACCCTTCCTTCTGCAGTATGCCATGGCACAGTGAATGCCCCAGAACAAAAGCCCTGGGCTTGCTAAAGCTTATGCTGATTGAAATCCAGAATAATTCGAATCCAAAGAAGTCATTCTTGAGCCATCCATGCCCCACCAGATTTTTTACTGGCTTGACAAACTGTTCAAATTGAACGGATGCTGTGTTCTGTGTATAGACAAATCTCGAGGTTCAAGCCAAGGTTGCTAAGTCTCACATGCAGTGAGCTGAAACAAAACGTAAACTCTGAGTCAAGAGGAAACATTATGGCTTTGGAGCAAATGAGACATGTTGCCACAATTGCCTTATTAACGTGTGTCACTCTGAACTTCCCCAGTGCCTACAAAAGCTGATAAAAAATGAATTAAGAGTGGCTCAGCAGGGCAACTGGCGCTTTCACTGCCTGCTAATTGGAAATAAGCATACTCTTACAGGCGCCTCACGTGCCTCCCTGCTTGATAAAAACCTGTACAGTTTTTATCCTCATTGGCATGGTCTTAAATTGTTTCCAAAGCTGTCTTCCTTGGTGACTGACTGTGGAGAGTAGGTTTAATCTTCTCTGTTGCACTGAATTGCCACCTCAGCAATGGTGCTGGGCAGAACCGCCTACTGGTGAGTGTTTCTGGGAAGAGGACGCAGTCCTACGTCGTGCAGGTAAAGCTCCATGGGCTCACAGACAGCAACCTTAGTACCAGAGCAGACATATAGAGCTAAACTGCAGTGGATATTGTATCGATTTTTGTATCAAAGGAAGAAGAATATAAAGAATATAAAGAAAAGATTACTATCCTTAACTACCCATATAGCTACGTGCATAGAAGACATTCCAAAGAAGAAACGACAGCTGAAAGCCTGCTGTCTACCAAAGATCTGCTGTAATGTTTTAACTTATGTTGATTGAACTTTTGGATTAGTTTGCAAACCAAACAACTGCAATGGGAATTTTGGCGTATAATATAAATTAGGAGTGTAGGACTATGGTGTAAACTTGACATAGGGCTGAAGTAGCAGATGAGGGTCCATAAATACAATATGTCCTGTAGTAGAGGTCAGCTATTTTATGCGTCCTGAGTAATACTAACCAATCCTAAAACATGAGGAAACATCCAATTTAGATGATTTACCCCATAAGATGTCATCACCTGTTAGGTCAGATCCTTTTGATAATGTTACAAGAACAGATCTATTTTTACCCGTCTCTGTTCAAATATCATTCCCTTACTCTGCAAGTGCTTTGGTCCAAAGCCTGAATGAACAGGTGTAAGAACATTATCTGACCAAATATGAACTCATGTATTTTATATATTGTGCACGCTCACACTTTTATTTATAAAATGAGTTCACTGTCCCTGGCGTTTTACTTGCACTCTTTCTGTCTTGTCTGTTGAAATCTGAAATGAAAGAAAGCAGAACCAGTGTGTTCTAAACTTTCATGATGAAATTAAGTGAAAGATGAGAGGTTTTTCTGTCCTAGCTGATTTAGTGAGGGCATATAAAGTTTAGGTTAGCTTTCTAACTTCAGGAGTAAACCAAAATAATTATTTACAAGCTGTTTTTATCTATGTTGCATCTTAGGATATTTTTTTAAAGTTTTTGACTACCAAAACTACAGAGAAATGTAAGAAATCTCCTTTAAATTCTATATAATGTACTTTCTTAGACAAAGTAGAATACAAGCAGAATTAACTCAGTGTTCATGTTTTTTAAGGACACTGTGTGTGGGTTTATGTGTTTGTTTACTTTTCAACAAAGTTTTATGGAAACATTATTTAGAACATTATGGCTATGCAGTCTCTGAGGATCTTTGCACTTCATGTACGGCCTTTGTTTAATGGAAGCCTGTGAATTTCACACACACCTCTGTATGCATACCTTTCTTTTCCTGCATGGCTCAGGGTTCCTAAAGTGACCAACAATTAATGGAAGGTTCCTGGTGAGATACGAAGGAATTACATACAGACAGCATGCAAACCCAAGAAACAAACCAACATCATATTGGAAATGTCAGATCACATAACTTTCAGACGTATTAGGGTGAAATGTCTGTCTTTAAATCTGTACTTTCTAACATGTTTTTTGCAAGAGTTTGACAACAGAGTGGCAGTGCAACATTGGCAAGCAAGCTCTGCTGCTTGTTTGCAAGTGGCTGATAGCTACCACATGCCTAAGGGTGGAATTTTTTGCAAGCATTTTTAGCAAAGTCTGTGTGTGAAAAGCTGAAGCTGACCAGTTTTTTTTTTTTTTAACCAGGGCCAATATTTTTCACTGAAGCAAAGTTAAAATTAATGGATCTAATGGATATTTACTCCAGCCAATTATCTGAATGAAAGTACTACACTTGCATATAAATAGGATTTCAGGAGAGGCAGATAACACTCTGTGATGTTAAGGCTGCACAGCATGTCCCATTATGATTCCTTGCATTCAGTTGCTCCTAACTTTGAGATGCTTTAAGAGTTTTGGTAGCACTTTTCCATAGCTGATGTCTGCTTGAGGTGGAAAACTTTGACAAATAGCAGTCAAGTGATTGAACCATTTCTAAAAGGAAGGCTAAGGGAAGAACATGTTCCTTTATTCCTTTGAAAATATCCTTGAAAGCTTGTCTCTGCAGTGTTGTAGTTTGGCCTGAGAGCTGGGGGGAATAGGGGAAGGAATAGGAGGCAGCTGGATGATGAACAGGAGGGAGGCATGGAGATGGTGCAAGAAGAGGGAGCGAGTGAGGAAGGAAGCTGGGGCTGGAAGGAAAAACAACAACTGAAAAGGTTATAAGCTGGGACTTAGCTGGGCAAAAAGGAGGCCAGGTAGCCATGGGGGTGTAGAGAAGTGTTCACATGTCAAGGTCAAGGATGGAGGCTGCTGGGGAGAAACACTGAGAGAGAGGCAAGTTGGACAAGGTCCTTGAAGACAAGGCAGGAATGAGGTAACTGGTACACGTCTCAGCAAGAAACTGGGAGGATGAACTTGGGAGTTGTTGGGATACTGATATTCAATCAGTGACCTTGGAAGGAAAGCAAAGGGAGAGAGCTGAGACTGGCTTAGCCAGGACAATGGGACTGATACAAGAGGCCTGCTGGCTTGCTGGAGAAAGAGGAGGACACAGGTGGTCAGGCAAGGCGCGTGGGTCTCCGACTGGAAGCTGACATTACAGAAACCCTTATGCATGGATAGAGGCAGTTAGGAAGGGTTGGGCATTGTGGGTGGGAGTTTCACCTGTCAGAACACACATTCGGATGTGTGTCAAAATAATCCTTCTTCTGTGATGGAACCTGCTATCCCTGAATTACTTTTCCCATCAGCCAATAATGGTAGTAAATGTTACTTGACAAAGTAAATGTCTTGAAACCTCTTCTGCTGGTTCACTGGCAGGAAGGCAGCTTGTCTGGCTCAGGGACAGAGACCTGTGCTTTTGGTCCAGAAGTCTTGGCTTGTGGATGCATGGCAGGCACCTGTGACAGGCATGCAGGAGTTGGTAGAGTGATTTAGTGTGGATTTCTGTTCTTTTCAGGTTGTGATTTGAGAAAGTCTAGAAATTATACACAAAATGGTACTTTTACGACTGAAAAATCAAATGCTTCAAAGTTAGCAAGTAGCTACAGGAGTCTGCTCGGAAACCAGTGATTGATTTCCTAAAAAAATCTGGATTGATTTTCAGAAAGGGTAGCCTCCATCACTACCCTGTCTGGATTTCATCCCAGAGGAAATCCATGTAGTGAACAGACTAAGGCAAGGGCCCCCAAAAACTGATATGTAATAATATATTTTAAAACTTCAACTCAGTCTCCATAGATAATCCTAAACACAGCATTGTGTCACAAACTCAGGTGCTTTGGGAGCTTGGCAAATACTTAGAAAAACAGGCTTAATGTTTAGGCTTCAGAGTTTGGTGTTAACTAGGCAATGCCCTATAATGTGTGCTGTGATTATGCTGTTGCTGGGGGCTTGGAACAAAAAATAATTACATGAGTCTCCGCTTTTATTTTGCAAGTGCATTTTGAAACATGAATATGCTCAGAAAAATCACTGCATCTGACATCAGTGTTTTCTATATTTATAGCTGTTACTCTCATGTCAAATGTGTTCAATTTGTGCAGCCCAATGACTGCTGAATTTGCTTCTAATCCAGCAAATTCATAGAATCATAGAATATTTTAGGTTGGAAAAGACCATTAAGATTATCAAGTCCAACTGTTAACCTAGCAATGAGGAGTCCACCACTAAACCATATGCTTAAACGCTTCATCCACATACCTTTTAAATCCCTCCAGGGATGATGACTCAACCACCTCCCTGGGCAGCCCGTTCCAATGCCTGACAACCCTTTCAGTGAAGAAATTTTCTCCTCATATCCAATCTAAACCTCCCCTGGTGCAAACTGAGGCCATTTCCTCTTGTCTTAGACCTGGGCTATATTCAACCTGGGCCATACAAAATTAAGTAATATTCTTATAGGACCATTCCAAGCTGGGTTTTATAAGGGTGGACAAGTGCTGGAAGAGGAGTGTTAGCTCACATGTTTTCTCCCATGTTCCTCTGGGGATCTGGACTGTCCACATGCTATCGTTATCTGTGTCTCTTCTGACCTGGTATGCTAGATGTGGCTGGGTTGGTGCATGAATAGGAACGGTAGTTCTGCTCAGCACCTGAAAAAACATGGTTTGCCTCAGCACATTCCCAAGTCTTAGTCCAGTGGGAAATATACCCCTGCCTGTGGCACGATACCAGCTGTTGGCTTTGTCCTGTAATCTGATGCAGTGGGAGGATCAGCCACCTCTCCCAGCCTGTTCTTAGGGAGGTTAGATCCAGCCTGGCCACTGTCAGGAACTGTAAATCCTGTGGTCAGAATTGTGGCAGTTGGCCTGTTAGTGTAGGCAGAAGACTAGAAATAAGTTTTCTCCCTTCCAGCTGATTCATCTGTACCGTTCCACTGAAAGCAACACTTTGCTAAAGTTAATTAAGTTAGAAAATAACCCCTGAACACCCTGGAAGCAGACAAGCCCAGTAATCAGGTATGCATGCCATTTTACAGAGTCACTTCAGTGCCTATAATTGTTCTTTGGGAGAGAAACACCTGAGGGAAAGTCATTAAGAAATTATAGTCATGTAGATAAATGTCATGCTTCACTCTTAAATGTAAAAGTGCAACACATACCAAAGATGTGGTAAATTGCTGTTAGAATGGCCAACACTGTGTCTGCTTAGGACAAGAAGGTACAGAGAATATTTTCAGTAGTTAATTGGTAAAAGTTTTGTATTTCTAAAGAAAAGGGGAGGGGTTTGAATGTAGAAGGGAATTATCTTTAAGAGGCAGATCAGGGATGACAGACTGAGCCACAGGAAAAAGAGAGGTCCCAAGAGAGGAGGAGGAGGAGGGAGTGTGGTTCTGATTTACAGGCACTGCCTTTTTTTCTGCTGGAGGTGTGGATCCCTGATTGGTGTTTCTGAGACTGTTAACAATAGCTTGTCTTTACAGCTTACCTTCCTCAGGCTCGCCAGCAATGGTCATAAGCCTCCTGGGTTCTGTAGCCCTTTTGTTGAAAATGACTGGTTTGCAGAAGGTTATGTGTTTAATGTTAACAGCAGCACCTTGCTGTCGGTGAGGGAGCATAAGCCAACTATCGAAACAACATTCTGTCCTGAAGGAAAAGAACTGGCCTTCAGTTTTACCTCACTTGCCTGCACGTACTGCATTTCAGGCCGGCGTTTAGATACACATTTGGGATGTGTGAAGCATGTAGGTTAAAACATATTCCCAAGGCATAGCTTTTCATCGTAACAATGAGAAAACTTAGAGTCAGAGCTGCAACACCAAATACAGAACTACCTCTGTTATCTTCCACTGAAGTCCCTGCACTGGGAGGATTTTGATCATTTGCCTAGAAGGTGCTTCTTCTGTAATTGTTTTCCAACTGTTGAGTGGGGATTTACGCTATCAATGTGGTTTTATGCCAGATGCCACATTACATTTGTAAAAAAACCCACCTGTATCCTTAACAGAGCTGGTTGCTGCTTCATTGCCCTTCCTGTCCCTGATGTGTGATCCTTGCTGTTCCCGTGTCTTCTTATGGTTTTAGAAAGACCTCTCCCTTTAGAAAGACCATGAACAACACTTTTGAATTGCAGGTAAACAAAAAAATACGCAGTGGAGAGCACTGATATTTCTTCTTTAGCTATTAGTTTAGTATTCTCTTCTTCACTGGCAATTTTATTCCGTTTTCATTTTATAAGCAGCTTGTAGGAATGAGCAGAGACTTAGGATGTCCTGCAGGCATTCTGCCTGACTATGTGAAGAATGTTCACTATCAGTCTAGTGGTTGAAAATAAAAGGAAACCTTGTAGTGAACCTCATTATTGTGTAGTAAAATGGACTAGCTTGTTATCTTGGAGATTCAGACCACTCTACCCTGTAACAGAGACCATCTGCAGAACAGAGAAAGAGAAGAACCATGTGCTCGTAGGAGCAGCAGTGTGTTTGCCATGACTAGAATTGCTCTGAAGCAGCGGTGCCTGTGCTTTCAGCCTGGGCGGTCACGAGGCTTCTGCTGGCTGTGTGATAAGGAAAGGTGTGGCCCTTCCCTATGGGGTAAGTGGCCATGTATACGGCATGTTCTCCACCTGCCCTGTCATCTAGCTGCCATACACCCAGGTACTTGTGAAATGAGACATCTCACTGGGGGCTGCTAGGTGGCCAGTGCAGGTTTACCCTGTCCTGTGGCCACCGTAGAGTGTCATACGGCCGGAGGCTGCACGTCTAGCCTGGCATACACAGTCCCGCCCTGAGTCTTTCCTATGGTGGTGGGACCTGCCCTTAGGCCGTAGGTGGTGGAAGGACTGTGAGGCCCTTAGAAGAAATGGTTCTTGCAGGTTGCCCACATAATCACCTGGTTTGTGGCTTGCTGCCTGCCCACTTTTCAGGGACGCTCTGGAAGGTGGTGTTAAGATTGGGCTGTGGCCTGGATGAACTGCTTGGCATGCTGTATTCAGCTCATGAGCTCACCACTAAAAGCACTCTGACTCACTAGCTAGAATTTCATCCATTAGTGTAATTAAAAAGTATAAAGAAATGAAGCAAAGCTAATGAGCCTTCTTTAATAATCTCAGTGGATATCTCTAAAAGAGAAACATAGGACTCTCTTAATTTTAGGATAATTAGACTTTAATTCATTGAAGTTTCAAAACTGACTAGGTTTTGGAAGTGTAACAAGCTGGGTTTAACCAAATTCCAAAGCAGAGGTCATGACTTGTTATCACACATGAAGTCTCAACATTTTTTCTTATGTTAGGAGTGCAAACAGATGTTTTGAAGGAGTAATACATTCAAGTTGTTTTGTAAGCAGGAGACTGGAAAGGGAATGCCTGCCTGTTTTTGCCTTGTGTCTTCCGAGGAGGGAAGGCAGGCCAGCAAAGGGAACAGTGTTGAGATTTTCCTGAAATGGGGGCCGACCATGAGTAAGAAATCCAAAGTATGTACGTTACTTTCCTAGTTACCTTTTCTTCTGTGCTTTTCCCCAGGCTTCTGCTTGGATACATAAGCAGCCTGCTTTTTACTGATCTAAATCTCAAATTTCACTTTGTTGTTATGCAAAAAGGCTACAAGTATATCAAAACCTGGAAAGCATACAGGATTTGTGCTGATGTGTATGTGCTGGATTCTCCTGATTTTTTCTGAATTGTGTTGGAAAATAATGTATCAGAAACTGGGAAAGACATACTTAGTACACTTTAGCATGAACCCTCACCAGCAGACAGGTTCAGCTGGGAAACGGAGTATCACCCAGAGTCAGGCACTGATGAGCAACTAGCACAGTGCCTGACCTGTAACCCTGGAAAAGCTTCAGACTGTTACCCTTTCCCCAGACGGTGGGTCCAATCAGTAGCTGAGGATGGCTCAGCTCTAGGACCGTGCCTGCTGCAACAGAGACTATAATAAGGATAAAGTGCTTGATATCGTGGAACTGCCTGCTTAAATGTGATTAGTTCTAGGAATGGTTGGATGGGTTTGCATGAAATAAAAATAGCAAGAAACTTCGTAAACGAAGTCAGTTTCCTTTTTTATTTTATTACAAAGTGCACATCTCTGGACTTCCGATTCTGCTTGGGAGGAAAGGCCAAAAGGCCAAGTGTTTTTTAGGCTCTCCAGTGTTACTGGAATGTGATGCCTCAGACTGGCATACTGCTTCCAAAAGGGTCTGCTGCTTTTCTGTGTCCTGCTCCTGGCTGCACAGTCCCGTATGTGAACTCTAGTGCTTAGCTGCCTCTGTGCTGATTCAGCTCACTGAAGCAGCAGAAAAAAAAATCTGCTTTTCTATTTGGCTTTTTAGGTTAGTTTTCTGCCTCTTTAGTAAGATTAAAGAGCAGCACAAGGCAGGAAGGAAGACCAGATGACTGAGAATGGTGTGAGAAAGAACTGGGACCTCCCCTCCTCTGGTTGCTATAAGATGCCTTGTCTTGGGAATTGCCCTATCAGTATGATCTGTGTGAGAATAAAATACCGTCTGTGTTGAGGTGGAGAAGGTGGTGCTTATTGATCCTCCTGAAAACAGCCACGTGCCTAACTGCGCATGCAGCTTTTCCCTCAGTCCCTTGTTCTGTGAGGACTGCTCAGGTTAGCACGAATCCTTATAACACCGTGTGTGTGGGTGGAGAAGGGGATGTGGGTTGAACAGGATTATTTTGCCAGACCTGAGTGTCATGCCATGTACAGCTAAGCAAGGAGGAAGGAATGGAAAGCTCAGCTCGGGGATAGAGAGGTGAAGGGCAGGAACCTTTCAACTAGAGCATTAGCTTTGATCAGAGCCCAAATTTTTGTAGACAGACAAAGGTGACGTAATATTCCCAGGAGCTTGAAATTACTTCACCTTAAACACTCCTCTGAGTTTGACTCACAGAGAAAATGACTTTAGGTGAAATATATTTTGAAAACATTAGTGGGAGGATTTGGATTTTGTCACTTCTTTCATTTAACAGCTATGAATACGAAGTTTATTTCTGGCACTCCAGAAAATCAGTTGGCTTCCATAATGTCACAGAAGCGATGTAGGAGATTGCCTCTGGATATCTGTTCAGTAGAAGTAAGCACTGGCATTAGTGATTAAAAATCATGGTCACCTTTCCTCCAAGGCCCACTTTAAGAGCTGGATAGCTATCGCTATGTGATGGCTTCAGGGGACTGCCATTGTAAAGGGCAGGGAATCCTTGTACCAGCTCAACATGGGGACGGAGAGCTGGCCCAACAGGCCCAGTGCTCTCCCCTTGCTGAGAAACGGGTACCAGAAGGCCATGGAAGCAGAGTGTGGCAGTGTGCCCTGGCAGGCGGGCTGTGTCTAGTAAGGGTGCAGTTCCCTAACTGAATGGGATGATGGCCATCAATGGCTAATGCTGGACGTGAAGGGGCAGAGGAACCTGACGTTCCTCTGAACTTTCACACGAGATGGGGGGTAATAAGTTAAGTGATTTATTTGTATTTCTGCCCATTTAAAGTAGTGTGTAAACATGGCAAAGGGTTCAGAAGTTGAACTTTATCAATAGTCAACCCTCCTCTAGCACAGACGCTTCTGCAGCTTTTTCTGTAGCAGTGGGAAGTTGGGCCGATGAGTGCCATCAGGGCTGAGGCGATAACCCTGAGCTGTGGAGTGCTTTAGAGAAAAGCAATGGAGCTGGCTGTAGCACTGACAAATTCATTTCCACCCTCTGGAAAGAATCACTGACTTCCCCTCTGTGTCTTTGGGCCAGGAAAAAGTACCCAGAACAATGAGATTAGAAACAGATGGAACCACTGTTATGTTAGGAGCTGGAAATCATGGGTTTTATCAGAGTTTTAAGAAGAGAATCAGACATTTTTCAAGTCCATTGCACATGCAAGGTTGCGATGCTATGTACAGCTGATGCACATAAGCCCTTCCCAAATACTATAGACATTAACAACAGCTCTGCAGTAACTGAAAGCGGATACGACTTGAGCAAGAATGTCAAGCATTTGTAGGAGCAGATAGTTTGAAAACACAACAGCTTTGCCTGGCCAGGTGGCTAAGTTTGCTTGATTGCGTTGACAGGAGAGGAAAGCAGTGTGATGCACTGCATAGTTTATTCCAGTTACCAGATGGGACTGGTTGGCACTGGCTGAACAGACTGGGCTGCTACTGCACCTTTTCTTTCACCAGCTTTTTTTCTTCATTCACCCTATGTTTCCTTTCTTTATAAAGAGCAAGAAGTATCTCCCTTAAAGAGCTCCTTTCTACCTCTGTGTGCTCTGAAATACTACGATCGTGCAATGACTATGAAGTGCAAGCACTACCATCTGTGAATAAAATCAGAAGAGTGGAGCAGCCAGAACCTAACACCAGGGACAGGACATTCAGGTGAGGCTTAGAAAAGCTGTCCAACAGGACATGGAACCGGAGCTATGAGGCTGAGAGCTCGAAGGGAAAGAGAAGCAGGGCCATCTGACATAGGAGGCACTGCTAATTGCAGTGGGAATGCTGATAGTGGAAACAGCCTCTGCGCTTTGGTAGAGTCAGGAAGAAAAAGGTGTCAGAGAACAGGCAAGCAGAGGAGGATGATGTGGCCACTTTCCTGTCTGCATCTCACTTAGCTCTTTTGGCCTGACTGTCTTGCATGCAGAAGTCTGCACAGCTTCCTTCCTTTATTGAACGTGTCCAGGAGAGCAACGGAGTGGCTGTGCCATTCTCTGAAATGCTCCATGTCATGTTCAGAATAGGCAGTGCAATTGCTTTTGGGAGCAAAACCTTTCTTGCCATCGTGCATATGAACTAGGCCCTTGTTCATTCCCTGCCTGTGCACAGTTCTTGAGTGCAAGTAACAAAGCATGTAGGACACTGCTGCTGAGTCTGTGGGCTCAGAGAGAGATCGGGGGGAACATGAACTGAAACAATGACTGGTGCACCAGAATAATCTCTGAAGAGTGGAGCAGCATGTGTCAGTTATGATGGTGGAAGTGTCCACCCACCACGGATGAACTGGAGGAGAAACAGGAACGGCAGAAAAAATGTGAGGAGTGCTCGTCCAGGGCAGTGGCTGCCAAACTGAGTCCTGATGTCCAGATTTTTTTCTGGACCATATCTTCCACTGTGTAATAGTAGCTGAATGTTATTGGGGAATAAGATATTAATATTATGACCTCTTTTTAACGTCTGGTAATCTCGGTATCTTCTCTGTATTGGTAGGGTTTGTGTGCATTGTCTAGCAGAGTGCTTAACAGCCACCATCTTCCTTCATCTGCACTAGATTTTTACTAATAAAAGGTGGTGATCCTTTTATAGTGTGCCAGCCCTCCTCAGCATATTGCTGTCTGATGCCATTGAACTGGGCTTTCTGCAGTAATGATTGGATTGGGCTTGATTCCTGTTTCTAGGCTTTTTAAAAAATTTTATTGGTTTTCAAATTAATTGCAGAAAGTGCCTGCAGATTTGTCCTTGCACAGTCTGGGCACCGAACATGGTGAGCTGAGGCTTACTGATAGCGGGGAGAGAGGAATCCCAACCGTTGTTTATCTCCCTTCAGAGAAAGACAAAGCAGAGGAATATGTGTGTGAGGAGAGAGGGATAATGAGGGGGAAGGAGACAAAAAACCAGCTTAAGCAGCGTGTGCTGACTTCAAATTGCTGTTCTGCTCAGGTGGTATATGCATTTGATGAGGTCTGTGCTTGCAAATGCTGTTAACTACCTGTGCCTATCAACTCAGTGTAATCTTTTGTGGGTATAATAGCAGTAAATGATCAACTTAGATTTCCCAGATTGTCTGGAGGTTAAATTTCTTTAAATCCCTTTGGGTGGAGGTAAAGCAAGTGCATAGCTTGGGCTGTGTGCTGTGACCTGAAACAGGATCTTGCTGGAATACACTAGCATGAGTGGCCTTCAGGAAGGAAGGGAGATGTTTATTGATATGAGGGGAGCACAGAGGGGAGTAGAGGGAAGTTTAAAAATTAACAGAAGAACCCTCCACTTTATAATTCCAAATAAGACCTTTCAGCTGTGACTATCAGTAAGAAACTGAAGAGCAGACCTGCCACAAACCATGTGAAAAGCACATGAAGAGTAGCGACAGTGAAGCATCCTGAAGTCTGAGCAGGACGAGTTTGCATGCCCTAAATTACGATACCTTTACACTACGAATATGTGTGAAGTGGGTGTAGCACAACAGTTGTGCAACCCACCAACAACAGTTGGCGCTTGGAGGCACCTCTGGGGTGGGCACAGTGGTGGCCCTGGGAGCAGTGCCTGGCAGTGATGAGTGAGGCGGCCGTTGGATACAGGTCATCAGGTGGTGTAAGTGCTGCCAGAAGCCAAAGGAGTGGAGTCAGGAGGCTGCCAAGGGCAGAGCAGCATTAGGGAGGTTTTGGTAAATGGAGAATAATGTTAATAGGTAAGAAACTGGAGGAGTACAGTCCCTGGACTAGGGCAGGAGAGGATGTGTAGCACTCAGCGAGCTCACCTGCTGACAGGGACTCCCTCAGGCCCCTCTCTCCTCACACCCCTTCGCTGTTGCAGCCAGTATCTCCATGTCACCCAGGTTTCTCCTGCTCCTTGTCTCTGTGCGGGTTGCCAGTTTGAGCAGTATCTGCTTGTGGGCTGTATTTGCTGTGTGGGACTTGCAGAGGGAAAAGCCCATGGGATATGCACCTCCAAGCCAGGGACTGTGTGTGCCTCTTGTTTTCCATGCATCCCCATCCCATATGCCAGTCTCCCGTGCCACTGTTTGCCCTTTCCCCCCACTGCTGCCAATGCCCTGCATTCCCTCTCCCCCAGACAGTGGCTCTGCGAGCTCCTCCAGCCCCCTTGGCTCCTCCAGCAGTGATGCTGTGCCTCTCTCCCGCTGGCTTCTCCCTAAGCTTTCTCTCCCAACCTGCAAGTACAGGTTCCCTCTCCAAGGATGGGCAAGACTTGCAAAGCTGAGCTAGCAAGACTGGGTGAGATGGAGATGGCATTAGGATGAGGGGTGTTAATGGCTTCCTAGAAGAATCCTGGAAGTTCATAATAACATGGAAGTGGTTGAAAAAAAACAAGCATAGGTCAGCAGATGTAGCCTGTGTTTTCTTGGTTTCTTTTCAGATTTCCAGCCTGTGAAAGTGAAATGTTCCTCTAAAATGTGAGGATTGATTAGAAATGATGTTGAATAGTTGCAGCTTTATATACAGACAGGCAGAGAATTGCTGTTGAGTAGCATCCTAGGTTATGCTTTCCTTGCCTGAGATCTTTTGGATCTTTTGTGTAGCTGGCAGATGCTCTGTACTTTCATTCAGCTCTTAAAGTAAAGCTCGCTTCTTTCCATCTTGCACAGAACTGTTATGAGCAGAAGCTTGGAAGCAGAGCAAATGTGGTACACTATGAAAAGTTGTGCAAATCCCTTTTTTCTGTGTTGTGAAGATGAGGCCAAGGCTCAGCGCGAAAGGTTACACATTAAACATGAATTTCAGATTTCAGGTTTCCTGCTTGCCTTTTAGCTCATACTGCTGTTTTGCAATGTTGATAACACCAGTGTGATGTTTCTGGCTGTTTAGAGCGGAGGTATATGCATTGTCTCTGGTTACTTTAACCTGAACCTAAGTTGAGTTGCTTGGACTACTCACCGTTCCTACACTGGGTGATGTAAGATTTGTATGGTTACTGATCTTACGGGGAGTTTGTGTACTTATACACAGAATTTTATGGAATGCTTTTTAGTCACTTGCAGGCTACAGCCTTTTTGTCAATATATGATAAACCCCTTAAATTAAAAATTCTTCTGCAGCTAAGCACATCAGAAGGAATCAGTGTTCTTAAGAGAAAAGAGATGTTATCCAAAATAATTCTATCAGAAGCTAGGAGAAATAAGCCTGAGAGAATCCTCTTTAAAAGATTTTGTCATATAAATCAAACCTACATGATATGCATAGGCAGGTGGGATCCCTAGATAGAAAATGTGTTTCAGTTAGCCAAAATGTTGGCAAAAGTAATTGTGGTGAAGTTTCTTGTGCAGTATGTGTCCTTAATTTAAAACAGTTTCAACTGAAATTTTTATTTCTCGAATGGAACTTTCATATAGTGCTTGCGCTACTGTTTAGAATCCAGTCCTGCAACTGGGATAACAGTCTTGATAATATCTATCCATCTCAGATTACATTGTCTGAGAATTACTGTGTGTATGTAAGTGTCCTATACTTGATCTCAGTGAGGCTTCAGGACGGTACTTAAGGCACCTGCATAGGCACTTTAGAATACTACCTGGACATTCCAGTCAATATGTTGTTATATACGTATATGTCTTTGAAATGTATGTTGGTTTCTTTATCAGGCATTCTGTCTGATGCATACACCCTGTGCATCTAGTCAGAGACAGCATCTAAGAAAATAAATTTGTCTTCCTTAATACAGTGAGAATAGCATCCGGTAGGTATTAAAAAAGCTGTCTCCTAGTTAACAGAAATTAGAGATAAGAAAGAACAATTAGTTATTTCTGACAAAGGAGCTTTGTCCTATAATGCATTTTCTAGTGCTTCAGGAAAGAATTCAAGTGGTTGGTAAGACCACGTATTTAGTGGAAGCTTCTTGTGGATTAATTTCTTCTCAAAAGTCAGTTTTCTCATTATTTTAAGTAACTACATAATTGTCATGTACAATACTTGGGATCTCAGAGCGGTCTCGTGAGGACTAGATCAGTTTTCAGTTCCCTGGGTATACAATGGTAGTGTGATATCTGAGCTATGGGACCACTGTAGTGTCCTTCAGAAAGCATACTTGAAGTGTAGCTAATCCAGTTTGGGTGTCAATTCATATTGTAATTTAGATTACATAAAAGGGTGATTTTACAGAGTGGGGAAGCCAGATGTCAAAATCTCATTGCCTTTCAGAAAAAAGTTGTGAACACAACTTCCCTTTGTCGTTTTTTAGAAACCCAAGTGTGGAGTTCATGTAGTTTTGCTTTCTTTCCCCCTTGCTCATCTGATCTCTTTCTGGTGTTAATCAGAACTATTGTTCTCACATGGGCTGGTCCTGCAGGGCGGTGAGTTGTTAATTGAACGGTGGGTGTCATCTGCTTTAAACCATGTGCAGTATTTCAGGGGTAACCAGGGACAAGTGCTCTGAAGTTGTTTCCTGTTACTGTCTCTATTTCATGAAATGGGCAGGCTCCTAAGCCTGTCCAAATAAATGAATAGAAAAATACTAGTTCTGATGGCTGGGTCTTGAAGATGTATGAACCAGTGCTTGTTTTTCTTTCCCTGAGCATGATGAAACAGTACATCATAGGCACGTTATTTTGCTTGGCTGTGCTCCTCAGTTTCTCTTACATGAATGCAAAATAATAAAGAAGAACTTGATCCAGATCGTATCTGTGAATTTTTCACTTAAAATATGTCCCATTGCGCAGATTTGCACCGAACAGTAGAAAATATTAATCACAACGACTTTAGCTGGTTGGATATAAGGTTCTACAGGAAATGTTCTCACACTGACTTTACCTTGAGGTCTTGCATACCTTTTTGGCTTCTTTCAAGTATTCTTTTTACTCTAGTTGCTTTTGTTGAACCAGTTTTCCACTCAACATAAACATAGTTTGATAAGCACACTCGAGGGACAGGCCAACAGCTGCTGGAGGGACAGAGACTTCTTAAGTCGGCTTCACTGCTGGATCTGTGTGTTGTAAGACAGGGATCAAGGTCGCAGTACCTGTATTTGTGTGGCCTTGTCAGGCCTTCTTATCCTTTTGTGGTATTTTAAGTGTCATTCTGTGTATTTCTTAAGTACCACTGTCAACTTAATGAACTGCTCTCAGCTTCCTATTCTTATCCAGGCAATGCTGCTTCCATCGTGCTGTCAGATCTGGTTGGGCACTTGCACGCTTAACGGGACTGGGAATGGATCCACCTGAAAATAACCATTTATTTTGCTGGGTGGTTTTGCAGATGGATCAGCTCCCTGATCAAGCTCGTTGCTTGGCTGCTCAAACAGCTTGGCTGGCAGGGCGGAGAGGGAGCTAAAGTTGTTGAAACCAGCTGAAATAGTGCTGTTGCCAGACGCGAAGCCCATCTCTTATTGCTCTGCTGTGAACTGCTTGTGCATGTGATGGACCAAAGACATACCTTGCTGCCCTTTTGCCTAGATCATTCAGTCTTGCACAATGTTGACTGAGGAAAAAAATCTGGTTTATTTTTTCAAGAACCCTGTTGTTTCATCTGCTCTCCTGAAGAATTTTGAGGACCTTTTCAAGTCCCCTTAAATGAAAGGTGATGTCCAAGAGATTCAAGCCAGCTTCCCACACTTGCTGTTAGAAGTGGAATCCAGCCAGAAGTGATGAAACAGTATTATTGGCAGAGGAGTTACTGGATGATATTGATGAATCTGCTTGGATGCACTTCCTGAATTTTGTGGCAAGTGGTAACATGCTGAATGGCCATATCCTTTGTTATTCCTTGGCTTCTCTTGTCCTGCTATTGTTTTTTTTCACCGTGGGGAGAACTGAAGGCACTTCAATAATAGCCTTTGGACACTGGAAGATATTTAAAGCTGTAGGCTGCTTTCCCTCTGGCCCATAATCATTACTGGAATTGAAGAAGGTGGTACATAGAGGATATCTGCCAACATCAGAAATATGTTTAATCATTCAGGTCTGTGGTAAGGAGTTTAAAGACATGATTATGGTTGGAAACTACAGAAATTGATTTATGCTAAGGGGAAAGAATAAAAGATGCATTTTAGTAGTTTACAATAAATGGAATAGGAAAGATGAAAGATTATCTCAAATTTGAGTCCCTTTATTGCTTATCAAATAAGGTACAAATATTTGGATTAATTTAACTAACATTTCCTCATTTTTGTCTTAACTGAGCACATCTGAAACTAATCTATCCAGATGGACAAATGTCATATGAAGATCTTTTCCCTTGTCATCCTCATCTGTGGAAATTTAGACTTCAGACATGACAATCTTCCTTGGAGTACAGTTGCTTTCAGGGGTAAGAGACTATATCAATACCAGAAAAGCATTATTTTTCATATATTGTACTTGACATACAAAAACTTTTGGATATTTTTTACTTGAATATTTTTAGACACCTTTATGTTTGATTGACTAAGAAAAATATCTAGGTAGGTAACACTGCCCTCTGCTTATTGGTAGTCAGTTAAATGAGATTAAGGTTTCTTGTTCCCTTTTAAATTACCTGAACTATTGCAGGTCTATCTAGAATACTGTGTCAGCATGCAGTTTTGAGAAAAATGTTGGCTCCCTGAGATTATCCACACTTCTTAGGATAAACTTGAAACAGCTCGGGGGTTCTTTATATCATGGCAATGGATTGCTTCATGTTCTGTTTGTGGTTTCCTGTACTCCAAGGTTTTGTTTTACAGAATTTCTGCCTACTATGTATTTGTGTGATTAATTCTCCCCTACTGTAGTACTTTGACTTACCGCCTCTGAATTGTGTCCTACCTGTCCTCTGTTTTTTCAAGGCCGTTTTGAATTCTGTTTATTCCCACTGTGGTACTTGCAACTCTTGGCAGCTCGTTGTCGTTTGCAAGGTGTCTTTGCTACCTTATCAGCCAAGACAGTAATGAAAACACAGAGTAAGACCATTACACTTGTCTAACATGAAACTCTATGTAAGGTACTCATAGACTGTGAAATTACTTATAGTAATCTTGTGCAAATTACTCTTTGAATACAGTTTTCCAACTTGTTTTGCAGTCAGCACACAGAATCTGCTTGACAATATTCCCAGGTTTGATTATGGGAATGTTGTGTGAGATGGTATCAAAAGCCTAATGAAAGCAATAGCTGCATCATCTCTGTGATGTTATACCTGCATCTCCGTGTAGGTATCTCCTACAGCCAGAGGCTATTTTTCCTTCTAACCACCCTAAGAAAGGGCTATTTAATATGTGCTTGTTGTTCAGTTTAGCAGGCTATTTATTGAAGATAGAACTACTGACATAAGCAGTTGTTTTCTAGAAGGAGCAAAACATAAGGATTCCATCAAAGGCATATTTTTGTTCACTTAAAAAACCATTAGAAACAAGTCAAATGGTTGGGTAAATAAAATTCTTCTGAACAGCCTAGCCATGTCCTCAAAGCTGGTGGTGCTGTAAAATATAGATCCGTCCCACAATTAAATACTTTGAGGTCTCTGAGAAGAGAATACTGTTTGTTTCTTACCAAACTGAAAGGAAGTTACAGCTTTAATGACTGTGTCTGGATTACAGGATGTAACAAGAAAGTCAAAGTAATTATAAATTCCCTGCTTCCGAGGCATCTTGGAAGAGCTCTGAATAAAGATGTAGTTTGCAGCAGCTGCCAGAATTGTATTTCTCCCATTGTTGGTTTTTTTTTGGGGGGTTTTGTTTGTTTGTTTTTGTTTGAATTTCAGTTTGTAGAAGTAGACAGTCAGTGTGTCTGACTGTCAGGCAGCCATGTGAGGAGTTCTGTGTATATCCAACCTCAAAATCAAATGTATGTTCTTACTAATTGAACTCAGTGTATTTTGCAACACAGATTAAGCCTTGAAATATCAGTAGCAATGCATTTTCCTCAGTAATATGAGGTATGTCTGCTGCTTCTCACCTAGGGTGAGTAGGTTGATCTGCTAACACCAATAAACAATATGGTGGGAAACTGTCCTGAGCAGTTCCTACCGCAGTACAAATACACTGACTTTGACACCTTATTGCCTGCTACACCTCTCCAGTCTCTTATGGTGATTGATTCACAGTTACCTCTTCCTGACTTCGCATTTTCATGGGTTAAAAGACGTTTTTAACATTTTCATTTGCAGCATATTTAAAGTGTTAGTTCCTTGTATCTCTTTCACTGAAAATCCTTTGCCAGAAGAACTTGATTTGGTGTTACAGCAGTGCAGGATCATGGAGCTGCTTTTACAAAACCCAGAAAATCTGTTTTACAGGATAGTTTTGATTTCTGCAAAGCTTGTTTGGCAGTAAAATTAGAGGTTGCTTCAGGCTGTTGCTGTATTGGTGTAGCACAGTGATATATTTGTTGCAACGTTTCCTTGGACTAAGATTAAGTTTTAGAACTATGGCCAACTTGAATGCAATAAAAATTATCAAAAGCCTCAAAAGTGCAGTCTGTGATGAAAGACTGAGGGGAGCAGGTTTGTTTAGCTTGGAGAAGGCTGAAGGGAAGCATGATAACAGCCTTCAAATACGTGAAAGGTCACTGCAAAGAGGAAGGGGATGAGCTTTGCTTGTATGGTACTTCTTGGCTTTTGAACTCAGTCCAGCAAGGTCACTAGATCCAAGAGTTATATTATTATTAGTGCCGCTGTGAAGTTGTTGGTACTGTTGTCATTCCCTGAGCCAGTGGAGCAATTATGTGTTTTTGCTGGCTAAAGCTGAAATATCATCTGCAAGCTGTTGCCTTCTAAGCGAGTGCAGGAACCTCAGCCTGCTGCTTGTGCCTGCCACCACACTCAATTAATCTTTTCCTTTCACCTCTGTCCTCACTCACTGTGTTTTGGGAACCTCATAGCTGCTGGTTCCCAAAAGCTGGTTCCCAACAAGCTGCAGTTGAGGTTTTTTATTTCATGGTCAGTTGCCCGCTAGAATGTGGGCTGTTTGGTCACAGAGGCTAGTTAACTTTTAGTAAAAAATGGGAGGAGAATATAGTGTAGGTAAGTACAGCAGCAGTGCCCATATGGTATAGGTTCAGGTGCAGCTGATAGTTACCAGCTTGTGCTAGAACCCATCTGGTGGCTTTCTGCCTGGAGAGGTTGCAAAACTGCTGAAGCTTTGCAGAGCTGGTCAGCAGTAATATTTTCTTTATTCATTAAAGAATGACACAGCAGAGGGGGACTGATAACCTCTGCTTTTGTGCACAGGAGAGGAAAATCTTATGTTGGGGAGTACCCTCTAATACTTATTTTTCCTCAGGTTCTAGGAGGTAGAGGTATATGCATCTACTTGAGCCTCCTGGCTTTGCATTCAGTGGCCTGGCAGTTTTTATTGTGGTGAAAAATCCTGAGACAGTAGGTAAATGGTAGAGTCCTGTTGGACTAACACCCTGGCTCCCTGATTACTGTTATTTCTTCTTGCTAACCCTGTGAGGGGTCCCAGAGTTCAACAACTAAATAGCTGCAGTAATGTGCTCAAAGTTAGCAAGGCTGATTTTTTTTTTTTTTAATTTTATTTCTTTTTAAATATGATATTTTGAAAAGACGTTTTGCATGTTCTTGAGCAATTTTTGGTTTTCCTTACGGTATCCTTTTCCAAAGTATCCCTACTCTGAAATCTGCAGTCACATTTATCACATATAAAGTTAGTTATCACGTATAAGTTTAGTTATCACGTTATTTAACTGAGTGGGGATTCTGGCCAGTTAGTAGTTTGGTAGATGTCTGGCAGTATGCCAGAGTTTCAGATCAACAGGGTTTAGGACAGGGGAAACCTGCCATTATTAGATATATTTACAGAAAGAAGCAGTCAGGCTTTATTAAAGTCCAAAATAATTTCCTTGCAGTGGAAGAGTAAGTTGCAGTTCTGCTGTAGATCTTGTAGGCTATTTTTGGTGTTCAGACATCTGCCATAGGTTCAGGTGTGGTTTCATAGGGAGCTTAAGACCACACTGCTGTTGAAAACAGTGGTCCTGCCCTGCAAATATATTGATGAGTTTTCATGTGGATCATCCGATTATTCTGAGTTAGCACCTAGCTGGATGAGTGCTACAGCTGATGTAAGGGCAGGAGCAGACAGGGAGGGAAGGGCTGATGGCACCCGTGGAGGACACGGGGCACAGCTTGTCACGGCAGCCAAGTGTGAGACTTGAGGCTCAGGACTAGGCTTAGGTCAGACCTGCGCCAGCATTATGTGCTTTGTCCAGCTCCTGCCTTGCACTGGCAGTGCTGTTTGTCCTGTTTGCCCAACATGTTGTGAACTGTTTCTCTCCTAAGATCATGGGAACTTGTTCCCCTCATGTTTTCAAATTCCCATTACCTAGGCTAGATGAGTGAATGGCTTTACTGTCTCTCTTCGCTTTGCTTTTTGGATGGACTTCTCTGTCAGCTTTGAAGAATTATGTTGTTTTCCAGCAATGCATTCTCTTTGCCCTTGCTAATTCTCAGTATTGTGACATGCCAGGTTGGCTGAAGAGGTCTCCTGAATGGTCTTTTTCATCTGTTTACCAGGTGTTTTTTTCCTTTGCTTTTGCTAATTCCAGTTTTTAGAGAGAGAGATCAGAGCATTAAAAAAAAAGGCAGGAGTGATGGGTCATCTTCTCTGGCTTCTGCAAGTTGTGTCTCCTCATGGATGTTTCTAGAGCTGACTTGACTGGATTATCTGATTGTCTCTGCTGACAGAAATCATGTTATTTACAAATGACTGAGTGGTAAGGTTCCACAGGTATCTGTTGTCAGGCTGGGCCATCACATTAAGAAATAATCAAATTAACTGGAAGTGACTGGAGTGAACATCAGAGGCGACTTATTTATTTGTGGGTTGCTACTTCAATCCATTACATTCTTGCTGTGTATACAGCTACAACAAACAAGTGTCTGCTTGTCTACAGCTAAGGACAGCTTTAGGGCCCACAGGACTGTAATTCCATGGACACACATACTCACTAAGCCAGTCTCGGATGGAGTGAATCCTGTGGTTCCCTGTCCCCAGTCACTGGCTTGGGCCCTCAAGTCTGTACACGTGGGGCAAAACAGGTGGAAGATGCATCCCTTGAGACCTGACTTGAGCAAAACAAAGGTGAAATCTGTTTTTCAGCTAAGTTCCCCAATCCTGTTTATTATAAAGCTGCAAAAAACATCCGTGTCTGCCAAAAGGAAATGGAGACATGGGATGGGAGAGAGCGGGTGAACCCATGAGGTAAGGAACTACTTATCTTGGCAGCAGAGTCAGCTGATGCTAAAACAAAGTGTCTGTTGAACAATGAATTAAGGCAAGTGATGGCAAGTCCGTTTAAGCTGTCCTAAGCACCTTCTGGGCACCAGCCCCATCTTTCAGGCAGCTTATTCTGATTCCTAAGTGTCCCAGCCTGCTGTTTGTGCATTTGGGGTGGTTTTCAACTGACCCAGCTGAAAAAAAGCGGGATTTAGGTGGGGTTTGGGTGTACAGTCAGTTTGAAACCTGTTTACCGTGGGACCTCCCAAACATCTGCCCTCATGGAGAACAGCATCAGTCTGTGGGTGGTGCTGTTTAAGCTGGAATTGCCCCTAAAGAAAGGGATCAGCAAACCAAAGGAGACATATGTTTGTTCCTATGAGGAGAGTTGTTGTTATAAACACTCTGGGGGTTTTATTAACAATTGGCTAAAAATTCTGTATCGTGAAATGAAAAGATTTCACTTTTTCCAGTGTGAAAGCCAAAGCATTCATTCATATGTGCTGAGAGTCTCTTTCATAACTCACATTATCAGTCACTGGGCTTGTCTCCACTATTTTTAATTCTCTTCTATAGCTTCTGTGTTTCTTCTGACTCTCTCTACTTAGTCATATATGAATCTATTTTTTTCTACTTCTATTTTTTCTGCTTTCTTTCATTCACTGAAGCACATGGTCTGTTGTTTCATCCTCGCACTAGAATGATTGGATTCTGTTAATCTTACAGGGTAAAAAAAGCAAAGTAACAAGAAAAAGGCTATGATTTGGAAAGTGAGGTTTATGCTCTAATATTTGGCTCTTCAAGTGTGTGAAATTCTCTTTGCTAGTAATGGACCCATCATCATATAATGGAAGAAGTAGACTGAAACTGAGATCAGATGAAAAAATAGTTTCCTAATTACTGTTCTCAGTACTTCTCTGTAGTAGATAATCCAACTGTTGTCTTTTTCAGGAGGATGAACTATCTTTGCTTTTCGTGAGGCATGGCGGTAATGGTAATGGCATGGTAGTGACTTGCCATATGACCTCTTGCCTTGCAGTGGTAGAAGAGGAAATAGGATTCTCAGGAATTCCTGGTCCCCAGCCCTTGATTTAAACTTCTCCATCTTTAAGCATACTTCTAGGCTCTGTCTTGGAGTTATCTCACTTACCTGTTGATGTAGCTGGTTAAAATGACAGAATATGAATGCTGGCAGCATTGGAGGATGTTTACAGTCCAATGGAATACAACTTGCTACCCACAAAGTAATTTTTCTTTCGACATCCTGTGTGAGGGATTGATTTACACGTACTGCAGAATTCTGGTCAGCTGAGCAGTTTCCTGTAACGGTGAAGAAGCCAAAACTGACACCATTCAATGTGGATCCATCGTGTAACACACTCCACACTCTTACCTAACATGAGACCTATCTGTGCGAAGTAGATATCTGGTGTAACTTTATACTGGTGTGAGCTGCGTAGAGCTGGTGTCACACTCTGAAGTCATCCATTATTTTCAGAAGGCTTTGCTTGTCCTGCCTGCCTAGCTTCTCAAAAATAGGATTATATTAATAACTTTTTGGTAGCATTTTATGTTGAAATATGTTCCTACTGTACTGGGATTTTCATCCACCCAGTAAATGTCCACCATGATAAGCAATACAACACAGTGCTCACTAAATATAGAGGGGAGATTCTTAGTCTTAAATGATTCACCAAAATCTTATTTATTTTTGTCAGTATCAGCTAGATTTTAAATAGTAAATGAATTGCTGAGTAGACTTAAAAAAAGAGCCTGTCAAGTGACAGGTATTTGAATTCAACAGCTTCATCAGGAACAAGATTCCAGCAGAAATGAAGGAAGTCTTTCTTCTTCGTCAGTCTTTATAACTGAGACTGAAACAGAGATATAAATTACATCTTTCCTCTGGTGGGAGCTATTCACAGTGGGTAAATGTTTGTTGTGCTGTGGCGTTATCCCTGCTATTGATGTTTTTTCATGCTCAGTTACTCAGACTTCCTGTGCTGCTGATTTTAATTCCATATGGAGGGACAATGGCATAAGAAGTCGTCTGTGCTGGCGCAATGAGAAATCTCTTATGAATGGGTTATGACAAAGTTGTACTTTTATAGCAAGTAGAGAAGCTATGAAATTAACAATTGATTGCCTCACTTTTCAATTAGTCTTTGCACTGTGACAGGAATATTACTGCTCTGGTTCTCTGCCTTGCTAATGAGGGAAGACTCAGCCACTGGGAGAGATTCATCAGGTCCTATCTTCATTAGGTGCTACTTCTATGTTTATCCGGGGTTTTCCCCTTCAACATGGGATGCATTGTTGAATCTAAAGCAACTGTCAGAGCCACACATGAAAGCACTGTCATAAGCTACCTCGGTGGCTTTTTGTCAGGTGCAAGTCCTGGGTGGATTCATTGAATATATGTACTCATATGAAGAAGTTATCAGTCTTTTAACACCTACTCACAAGCCATCTGGGCACTCATTCCCGTATACTACTTACCTGTGCTGTCTCTCTTGTATCATCATTAGCCTGAAATGGGAGACACAAAACCTTTTCTTAATCTCTGTTATCCCAACCTGCCTACAGTCTCTTCATTTTCATTCATCTCTACATTTTAAGCAGCGGAGCGATGGGCCTTCAGAAACTCAAAATTCTTTATCCCAATTGCTTGACTGCAGGAACACATCAGGTGCCTGGTGTCAGCCCGAGCTGAAGGGAGCAAAACCTGCTACTTCAATACCAGGAACACCAAACATCAAGCTGCTGCTCTTTGACCCGAGGGTTGGGGTATCTGAAGATCAGTGTAGAGAAAAGATAAAGGGGCTGAGGAGTAATGGCTGGAAATCCAGTGGTAAAAATTCCAGTGATGAAATGGGCTGTACACTGGCACCCCTGGGAGCGTGGGGCAAGGGCAAAGGTATTTGTGTCAAACATGGCATCTGCAAAGACCAGTCAGCCAGGCAGCCATCAAAGGGACAGGGGTAAAAGAAAGGGGTAGGTAAGTGGCTTACCCTGCCCTGGAAAAAAAGGTCAGATTTGATTTACAGGATGTATGTCACACAAAGAATATAAGCAGCACAGATTAGGACTCAGCATCTCAGGACAGGAAGATGGAGGCAGTAGTCTTTATTCCTGTTTCAAAGGACAGTTTGAAACATAAGGAGTGTGCTTCATCTTGAAAACTCACCTTCAGCTTTCTGCTTGGAGATAGCACCATTGCTCATTTTCCAGTGGGTTTCCCACTTTCTTCTTTCTTCATCCTGATCACACTGTTCAGACTGTGTGGTTTAGGTATGAGGGGGCAAAAAAGGCAAGCAGGACTCCAGCTCACCGAACCCACAAAAAACTTGCTCAACATGAGCAAGTGAATATTCTCCTGAGGAGTTAGTGAGCCAGATCAGCTCAGTTAAGCTGCCAAACCATGCAAGGGTTGGAGCAGGAATGCATGGGAAGGAATGGCGGAGGAGGCAGCCCACCCCTTGTAGCAGCAAGATCTGGCTCTTAGATCTGGCCAGCTGCAGTGTGAAACCTTACCTGAACGGAATCTTGAGAAGGGCACAGCAAAACCACCGCTGCTATTGTGTCTTCTGCTAACTGGCCTACCCACCTCCGTTACTTCAGCAACTGTTTTGAATAATTAGAAGTTAAATTTAACTCCAAATTTCTTCCCTGGGGATAAGTCCCTCTAAGAATAATTCTCACCAGACAGAAGATTAATGGCAGAATGAGCAAACAACAGGAGCCAGTAGACCTCAAAAAGAACAAAGATGGGACTAATGTGTCGTCTAATCCCTAGGAGTGGGTCCTTCTCTCTATTATATTTGCACATACTTTGACCAAATTAGGGCAGCTACTTTTTTAGCATCAAGGATTTTCAATGCACGTGGAAACAAAAAAGAATGTTTATTTTTGTAACACGCACATAAGGATTGCATCTGCATACAAAGCAACAGTCCCGGTTCACCGTACCGCAGCCCAAACCTATGACTTCGTCCTGCTTTCCAGGCACTCTGAGCGTTAGAGAAAGCGTATTCCTCGCCATCTTTGCTCTGGCAGCTGTTTTGCGTGCTGTGGCGACACACAGCCTCGGGGCGGGCATGAAACAGGACAGAAGTATGCCAACGTTGTGAGTGCGACCATACTGTGGAAGGGATGTGGCTAAGCTCTGATTAATTGCCTCTGAGACTGGCAAAAGTTAAGGCAAGGGATTTTGCTTTGTGCCTCATGCATTGCGCAGCAGGTATATTATTTCTTTACCTGATAAGGGACGCTGGGAGGAAAAATCATTTGTGTAGTGCTTTGTCGTTACCGTTACTGTATCTTGAGCTGACTAACTCCTTAGGGTGAGCTACCAAAGGCGTGAGTATGGGCATAGACACCTTTCCATACAGAGGCAGCTCTTCAAGCTGGAAATGGGGGAGCTGGTGCGTGGTTTGAAGGTGTTTGTATTGTAACGTGTCCCTGCCACACTGCTGACGTCCTTGCTGTTTCTGTGGATGGGCAGACTTCAGCACGTTCCTGTATCAAAACAAAAAGCGCTTGTTTAACAGTTAAATCCAAACTGCATTTTATTATCTTGTGTAACACTATTCTGCTTCCAGCCTGATGCCCTTGGAGGATATCGCTTTAGGCGCATTTAAACTACAGGCATTTCTCCTCCGCTGGGTTCTCGGGCAGACAAGGATTAGGATGCAGCACTTGGCTGAAGCTGTCCTGCTGACAGATCGCAGTGACCTTGCTGTGACTTCTGTTCTGATCTCGCTGGCACTGCTGGAATTTGACACACTAGAACATGAGATACTGGCTCCATTATGCCACTAATTGGTATCCAGAGCATTGTGTTCCTGCCTCCTTCACCATCTGATGTAGGTGGCAGATAGTTCTAATTTATCTTTGCCATGTGATTTAGGAGGCTTAAGTCTCTATCATCAGCCAGTTGATGCCCTTATCCTTTCATGTGGCTGTCTTTATCATATGCAGGTGTAGAGCTTGACACAGGCTTGAATTGCAAGCGTGGTTGGTCTCCTTATCTTTTTGCAGGGTGCTCTTCTGGAGCGGAAGGAAATTGCTCACTGAACATGGATAAAACGCACTAAATATTATTCTCATGCAACTTTAGAGGTAGATCTTAAAATATTTACTTTATTTGTCAAATATACAGTAACATAATATGTATTTTTGCAAAGTTACTTGATTTTTGGACTGCATAGGTTGGTTTTTATTGTTGTCTAGCAGTAGTGTGGAAGGTAACGCAGTAGGAAAATTCCTACCCTTAGCCTAAATATTTCAGAGTTTGCTCTGGATGGCAGTTTTTGCTTTTATAATGATCTTTTTTTTTTTTTTTTGTCCAATAATCACAAAGCTGGAAAAAAGGGTCAACAAAATGAAACAGAAAACAGCTCCACATGGGATGATGTCTATAGCACTCGGTTTTTCACCATAGACAAAAAAAAAAAAAAGACAGTTTTCCAAAGTCCAGTTTTGCCATTCCTGTAAGTTGGAATTTCATGCTGTTAATTTAATCATTAGGGAAGTTTATGACCTTGAAGAGCATGACTTGCAAATGCCTTGGAATTGAGAGGGAACAAGTAACAAATCTGGCCCGGAGGAAGCACAGGGAGCAGTTGTAAGCAACAAACTACCTGACACAATTAACAGAAAAATAAGTTGTGGGTTTATTACTGCAGCTTTGCCAGCTGAAAGTAAGTCATTTCCAGCACTGGTGAGACACTGATGGCTAAATCTACAGGGGGACGTCAGCACTGTCAAAGTGACACTTACCTTGCAGGGTCCTGGCTCCCCAGGTGGAATTCACAGCCTGCTAAGCAATTCTGTGGCTCCGTGGCAGTCTGTGGAAAGGCAGGTGTCTGGAGAGTAAGGTGCAAATCACTCTGCAGCTATCTGAAATATCAAACAGTAGTGCTGACCTGCACAGCAGGTTTGAACCCTAATAATCCTTTCTCCTGGCTCATACTAGGCTGTAGGAGTGTGCTAGGCTAAATGAGAATCCATATCCTATTTTTAGGTACCCAAGTGCACCCTTTAAAACAGGGTAGACAACCACGGGTGCGTACAAGTTAGAACGTAGATAGGCTGTGGATGGCTGGGGACAACTCCCTGCTGGGGAGGCTCTTTCTCATCCTTGATTCAAGGACTGTTCATACATTTTACAGTAGACTGCCCACAAGGCTCAGTCCTCTACCTGAAGAGTCCTATGTGAGCACAAGAATTTCCAAATCTCAGAAATAGGGTAAGGACAACTGACAGGAGAGCTTGCAGGGCAAACCACAGAGCACTTGTCACCATAGGTATGAATGCAACTCACATCCCCTGAATTGGTTTATTTTAACTGTGCCACGTTTCTCCTTTCTCTGAACAGGGAATAGTTGGCAAACTATAGAAAAGAACTTCTGATAATATTGACAGGGTGAAAACTGTACTAATGAGGCTATTTCAGAACGGACTTCAAGCAGGAAAGTTCGAAAAGTCTTTAATGCACAGGATATGTTAAGGTCCAAGCTCTCTCTTTTACACTTTCATCTCACTGGTTATTTTTTAATGGCCTACAAAACCTGACAGATCTGAACAAACAGATACTCACTCCTTATTGGGAAACACGGAAGATTGATTTCCAGATTTTATTGGCTCCCTTTTTGAATACAGGTGCACACAATTAAAGGCAGATTTATTTCTTCAATGAAGTTGTGACAGAGATAGGCTGGTAAAAATATTAACTTTTCCTTGTCGTGGAAGTCATGTGACCTAAATTGGGGTTAGAAAATCCCAGAGTAGAAGTTATCATCTGTTGAGTACAGCATTTACAGTTCACAGTGCTTTTTTATAATGGTCACACAGCTGAATTAAAAGCTTCAGGCAACTGTGTTGAATGATCATAAACTGCTGCCCAGCAGTTTGGTGACTTAAGAAAGGCCTTTATGTACAGTTTACCTATTTGTTTTTCCTAGATCGTATTATGGTTGAAGAGCATGTTGGTCACGATGCTGGTTTCCTAAAAGGAAAACTAGTTGTTTTATGACTTTTGGTGCCACATTCAAACCTACCAATACATCACAAGACAGCCTGACTTTTTTCGTAGAGGTTGGTTAGATCTTTTTTTCAAGAGGTTGGACCTCTTGGAAACCACAACCTGAGGCATCTGGTGGCAGTGCCAGATAAAGGGGTTCCTGCTTCCTTCTCCTAGTACCTCCTCGTGCTCTTTCCTTCCCCTGCAAGGAACTAGCCCCTTGGTCAGCCAACACAAAAGTCATGAACCGGATCAAGGAACTAATCGACGTTAAAGAATAATCTTTGTTTTGCTTTTAACTTGGAGCAGCTCCTTGGGGGAGTTCCCAGCAGGATCTCAGACATGGTGGTGCAGGGGTGTTGTTTCACAGTGCAGCTGTGAAGGACCTGCTTAGCCAAGGGGAGGTGAAGGTGGAGTTCCAGGACGGGGTGTTTCTGCCAAAAATTTGTTACTGTGCAACTATGGTCTCAGATTTCCCTTCTTCCCTAGTAAGAGCAAAACCTTTTTCTTGCCTCCTTGGTCTTACTTAAAAGGAATGTGAGACCTGCACAACTACTATTTAACCATTTTTTTTCAATAAGGCCACTGTGAGAGCATTCTAGGTTCACTCTGTGAATGGCTTAAAGTATATTATTCCACTACTGGCCACTCAGGTCTTGAGAGCACACTGATTATTCCCTGCTTTCTATCTTCAGTTGTTGCTGAAGCAGTTATTTTTACTGAGTTGCTTAAGCATGGCATGTCCAAAGGTTGGGGAAGCTATAAAACCGCAGGTAGCTAAAAATTTTCCAACCTGAAGACATGTTTGAGGAGCGATAACGTATCATCAATAGCTTTGCAAGTGGAATGACAGACTCTGTTAATCATTGTGAATAGTCTGCTCTGAAGAGTCCAGATATTGTCACCAAGGAGTGGTCCAGTCCACCCCTCATTAGGGTGATGAAACTGCCCTACTTCAGAGAGCTGAGGCCAAACCTTCAAGGTACAACCAGTTACCCTGCATTGCTGGGGCGTGGGCCCTTTCCCACACCCTTGGGAGGAGAGCAAAGCAAAGGTGGTGCTGGCTAGAAAAGCAGAAGTTGCCCCACCAAACAGTTTCCACAGACCCATTCAAAATCCCATAATCCATGGGAGAATCCCCCATTTCTGCACGGGCTGTGAATTTCCCCAGGTCTTGGTACTATGGCTGTTCCTGCCCCACATACCTGAGGCACCCAACGGTACAAACCTGAGCCAGATGACAGACAGGCAGGTGACCACATTTCTGTTGAACACATTCTGGGATGGATATTGGCTTTGTGTGTTTATTCAGGCTCCACAGTGGCCATGCAATGATGGACAGTGCTAGACCTGGCATAAAATCTGCCAGTGCAGAATTAATCCATCAAAAATGCTTTATTGCATAGGAACCAGCAGAGTGAATTTATACTGGATGAATGCCGAATGTCCCATGGCTGTGGCACTGCTGGGTCCCTTTCCTGTTGCATTAGAGAAGAATTTACCAGGCCGTTGAAAATTTGTACACCAGAAAGAGTGGGACAAGGTGAACTTGGCACCAGTACTGAGGGCAATTCTCGGATGGGTGGAAAGGAGCTGGGTTTGGGGCTGATAATCAAGAAGCTTCATGAAAACTGCTGTAAGGAATGTTGTAGAACAAGGGTCCTCTGGATTCGAAAGGGCAGCTGCAGGAAGGCCTCTTACTAGTGAATGAAAGAAGGTGGTGGGTCTGTCATGTATTACGGTGTGCTTCCTGCTGTTGAACAGGTATGTCCTAGAGTAACTCCTCTAAGGGATACTCCTTAGAACACCCTACTCCCTTGGTTTTATCAGGTCAGGCGCGACGTAGCCCATTACTGGTATTTGAGTCAAGAGGTGTGTGTATTCGTGTCTACAAACACAGGCAAGACCCTGTTATTGTCTGAAAAACTTAACATCTCAGTCCAGGCTGGCATGATCTTTGAAGGTTCAAACTGGAAGCACTACTAATAAAAACAGTTTAATTACTATCCTTGGAGCCTGGTTCTCACCCAGCACTGCCTGATATCAACAGCTATCTGCAGTCTACCATTCCCTGTTCTCTGAAAATAGATGGATATAGAGGCCATATCAACTGAAGGCATAAAAAGACAGGATTAATTTTTGTTCAGGAGAAAAACAAAGGCGTAGCTTAAAATGCAGACATAGGAGCAGAGAGTTCGGTATATTAGCTTTAGAGGAAAACATTATTAAACATTTACTCAGGCTCTAGAGATTCCCAGGTATGTTTATCTAGCAAAGGAAGATAAATTTAAAAATAAAGTCAGGAATAACTGTTTGTAAGTAGGCTAAGTATCTCACAGAATGACTCAACCTGCCTGGAAAATGTTGCAATCACTGTTTCAGACTGGCCTGTCCCTCCCTCCTTGCAGGTGAATGCTCTTGGGAGTGGTGATCTGACCAGCTCCTTTGCTGGGTAAGCAAGGAGCAGCTTGGCTGAGAAAATATTATTTCCAATGCTCTGTTTGTAACCTTGAGAACATCACCACAGCAACAGAAGTGACTGAATAGAGTTGGTCATGACATCTTGACAGAAGTTTTCCACTAGAAAATGCTGTTTTAATGCATAAGTGTTGGGAAGAATAATTTGATGTTGATGATATTTTGGTATGAAAAAATATTGGGGAAAATCTGCAAAATATCTTGGAAGGAAGAGTTGGTTCTTTTTTTTCTTTTTCTTTTTTAAGCCTGCTGCCTTCCCTCCTGGGACCTTTCATGTCAGGAAACAAGACTACTATCTCTTCCTTTTCTATTTTGGGACTAGTGGTTGAATTCCCAGTTCATCTCCTCTTTTTGACTCTTTATTGTCGATACTTTTATGAAAAGGCTCTGAACAAAACAGAAGATGAGAGAAGCTGTAACTCCTCAAGTATCTAAAGTATTGCTTTTTTTGAAGTTCTGTTTCAGGAAAGAGAAATTCTGAAATAAATGCAAAATAATACAGTGGAAGAGTGTACTATAATTACTTGCCCATTCTGTTTTGAATAGTTGATTTTATACCATATGGCCTAAAATCTCAGATTAAAGCTTAAGTGTTTTGTCTTCTTTGCTCTTCATGAGTTATCTTCATCCCTTCTCACTGCTCCTAGGCCTGAACTGCTGGATGCAGTGACAGACAGAGATGTGTCGTTGCGTGTCATATCCTCTCGCTAATATTATTAGTTTCACCGAGGAAAGGTCTTGGGACCTGCAAGTGCCAGCCTAGTCTCTTTGTCTCTTTTGCCAGTGATGGCTGCATATTGAAACCAGGGCAGAAAATGGGGTGGGTAATACATGTTTCTGCAGAGGCAGTTTTCACAGTTGTTCTGTGTCCTGGCTCCTTCCTTGCCCATTCAGTATTAAATACACGAATAAAACTGAAACCATTAATGCTTTGCAGTAAGAAAAGACAGGGAAATCTCATCTGTCTTCTTCACTGTCTTTTGCAAGAATGTTATTTTTAAGAGCTTCCTGTGGAATTTTTGGAAATGGATTTGGCACTCAAGATCATTAGTCAAATTTGCTGATGAGTTCAGTCCCTTGACTGCCTGCTGTCACCAGCTGCCATTTCAGTACCATCTCTCCACACTGCTCTGCTTCCGAGGTTATAGCAGCCTTCTCCTCCTTCCCCCACGCTTGCCAGACCTCTCTGAGGATGGTATTTTTGAAGGGTTTTACGGGTGAAGATGGGGCTGCAGCTGCACCATGCAGGGCCAGGTGATGCCGGCGCTCCTGGGCTAGTGTCAGACGAGTTTGCTCTGAGCTCTCAAGTGATGAGGTGGATCATGGACAGGCTGCTGTTGGAAATATGGCAGGTCTTCCTCCACAGCAGTGGACTGGTTTACAAACATGTACCGGTTCTGTCAGCTGTAGTAGGTGTCCCCAGGCTGGAAGCTGCTAGCAGTACTGCAGCTATGCCCAAGTGGTACACACAACAAAATTCAGCCTGCTGTCTTTATCCTGGAGAGGATGGGAAGCAGATATTCTGGCAGCTGTCAGACACCCAGATACCTCCTCCTGCACCTGTCCGTTGGCCAGCACGGAGTCAAGAACCACTGCTGCTGCTGCCAAGGAAGAACACAACTCCCTTTCCAGGAGCCAGCCACCACCACCAAGCTGTGCACATTTGCATGGTGTGGACTCGTCTTATGTAAATTTGCCATGGAGTAATGTGCCAAGTCACTGGAGGTGATCATACCATGTAAAAAATACTGGGAGTAGTAACAGGATTTGTCAAATAAGGTATCTGGAGAAAGTGTTAAGTCTCTGGCTAGAATAGCTAGGTTGAGCAAAAGGATGGAGGTGAGCAAAAATAGCTCAAGGTCATACAGCATGTTAGTAGTAGAGCTGGGGTGAGCATCCAGCATCCTAATTATCAGGCCATTTTCCTATCACCTAATCCGTAGACTCATGCTTTAGGTTCAGCAGGCTTGCATCTGCTTTGGATACATTTTTTCCTGGAAAACGTCGTCTCTACTTACCTCAAACTACATCACACCACCGGGTTTGCACTTGCTGTGGCCGCTCAGCATCTTGACTCTGGTGTTAAAACTGGCAAAGGGGCAGATGATATCCCCTTTGTCAGGACTGACTGATGGAAAAAGGCCCAAAGCCAACAGCGAATGCCAGCTCTGATAGGAGACTGACGTAAAAGAGGCCGAGGAACCATATAGAACTGCTGCTCTGGTTATATAACCTGGAATATTTTTTTGTAAATGCTCAAACTGACGTGCATTGTGTTTTGGCATGTGTTTGTCAGTGTCCTTGTTTTATAGCCTTGCTGAAGACTCATTGACAGATGGCACTCAAGAGAGTGCTTTTTATAGGTGCCAGTGTCCAACTCAGATACAGTTTCTGAAAGCAAAAGGTGTTTGGGGGTGGAGGGATCTGACGCACTGCCAAAGCATTTTGTAAAAGGTGCTTTAGTGGTACTTCATACTCTTCAAAGAGGGGAGGTATGTGGGAGATGAATGAGAAACTCTCATGGATGTTGAGTCACCAAATTATTCTGGTAGCATTTATGAAATGGAGGAACAAAAAACCCCAGGAATTTAAAAGGCATATACCCTGTGTCCAGGGGAGGCATCATTTGGGCAGTGCCTATCTAACCTGGTATTCTGGAAAATGATTTCTTGTCACAGCTTGACCCAGTTCTTACCTGCAGACTGTCTTATAAGTGAACTCAAATGTAGGCTATCTAGTGCTTCACAGCACCTTTCTGCTCTGTGGGACAGGGACCTTGGGGCTGACAGTCACCCCACTGCAGGCTGTGCCCTAACTGATGGTGTGCTTTCCCATAGTGGGCAGAGCTGGGTGCTGGTAAAAGGCTCCATCGACAGCCCCAGACGAGGAGAGTGATGACCCAGGTCCAGCATCCATCCCGGATATCCATCTGGGAACAAAAGAAGAGGGGGTTGGAGACAAAGCTGCAGTGTGGATCTGAAGTCTGTGAAGGAGGCAGGGCTAGGGCCTGACACTCCTATGGCATCGCTAGCACAGGGACTGATGGCTGTGGAGTGAGCTGAAATGGGTTCCTGGGCCATGGGCAGGGCAGTGGGAGAGGCCCCAGGTGAGGTTCCTTGGCACCAGTGAGGCCTCTTGGTGCACTTAGGACCCTGACACAGAAGGTGTGGGTTTGCTACAGGATGACTCACTTGCAGTGACTGTCCAGTTTTACCAGGAGGAGGAAATAGGGGTGGTTTCAGCTGCAGCAAATGCAGAGTACTTTGTCTCTACTTCTGACTTTGCAGTTGGGTAGATAAAAGTAAACAACACATTACTTATTCCGCTGTTGTTAAATCCTTTACAAGTACCTGGATCTCACTGTAGCTACTGTTTCTAGCTCTGGGGCTGGAGTATTTGCAGTCTCTGAATCCTTCCCATATTTCTGAGAGCCAGGATATGGCAGTCCAGCCAAATCCGATTCCCAGTCTTCTGGTTAGTGTGTGTTCTGGGTAGCGGGGATTCAGGCTTCCAATTAAGGTCTTTGGGGACAAGATGGCAGGGAAAAACAAGCGTAGTCAAGGGATTTATTAACCACAGGTACTTTGCTCTTTGCATGTACTAGGGATCTGTACATATCCCTGAAACAATGCAGGTCCATAAAGTACCTTTTGTGGAAGTCTGTGGCAGAGACAAATATAGAATCTGTTTATTCTTGGAATTGTTTAGCGGTGGAATGATCCTTTGCCTTCTGGAAAATATAAAACTACTTTACCACACACTTTACAACTTCTGCAGCAAAAGAAGCAAGGCTGAAGAGCCAATGGTCTTCTCTGGAACGCATCTCTGTGCACTGAATGAGGTGTAGGGTCTTTGCAAACTAATGCTATATTCCTGCAGTGAAAGATGATATTGTAGAGCAAATACATTTGTAGTGCTGGGGAGATGAAGACAAGGTAATGCAAGCAACTGCACCATTTCCTAATTATTCTCTGCAGCCTCAGATTTTTTTTTCCTGACGGGTTTGTTGTGTGTCACTACACAGGGCTCAAAAGGTAAATAGAAAATAATTCACAGTATGAGGCCTGCTTTATTTTTAAACACTAAGAAGCAACTTCGCCACCATGGCAATCATATTGATGCCCCATGTAAGCCATTTGAAGCCTTTAGATTAATTGGATGTGTTTCCATCCTTCCTGTGTGCCCTCACCAGAGTGGAGCGGGTTAGTTTGCCAATGTCATATTTGCCGTAGCAGGAGAATGGTGACATCCCTTCTCTGAAGGGGACCATGTTCCAGTGGGCTTTGATCCTTCTGCCTTGTGTAGACAGCTTTTTCCTGTTCACCCTGACCTTTTTTTCTCAGTTCCAAAATTCAATTCTTAAGATTCCTATCCCAGGCTACCCTCTCCTCATCTCCTGTCCTCCCATGTACGTGAGAAAATGTCTTCTCTCACACCAACCTATTCCCTGCTAAGCTTCAAACTTCTGTCCCCAAATATGGGGATATAAAGGCTTCCAAAGAAAAAGTTTACCTGCATTTTTTAGCATGAGTAAAATGTGAGAAAAGCTGGCTTTTCTTTGGATCTGTTCTTTGTTGCACCACTTTGACTGATAGTTTCTTAGCGCAGATGTCTGTCTGGAAAATATATGCTACGGGGATGGAGATCTGGCAAAGTATTCAGAACTAAAAAAACACACCATGGAATGGGAATTGTCAGACAATGCTAATTATAGGTGTGGCAAGCAGCTGTAACAACCAACATGGCAATTTCTGCTGTCTCTCTCTCTCTGTTTTGCAATTTAATGCTCTTACACTCTGTTGCCTAATTTTAGAGCAAATGCAAACTAGCAATTCACAACCAGGTAATGCTTGTGACCATCTGGAACAGACATTATCTTAAAATGGGAAGTAGAGGAAACATTTTTCCATGTGGTGGTGACGCTGTCTGTTCCTGACCTCTCTAATGAGTGGAATTTAGGGAAAGCATTCATTAGAGGGAGGAGAGGAAGGAAACCTGGGGGAGAAGGTGGAGCAGTGCCAGGGTGTCAGTGCCAGCAGCCAGTATGTGCACAGACAAAACCAGGACCAAAGATTTACAGTGAGTGAGAAGCAGAGTCAGTGTATGGATAAAGCCAGTATCAGGGAGTGTCAGGAGCACTAGGAAGGGAAGAAAATGCAAAAGATTACTTTGAAGAAGCAAAAAATAATAAAGAATAAACAAGAAATACGATGTGAGACTAACAAAAACCACCAACAAACATGCATGGTGGTCCAGTCATGTTCAGAGAAGCTGCTCTCTATCCCTGCCATTATGACAAGGAAGATCAGCTACTTTTGAATTATAGGAAGTATCTTCTCTGAATACAGGGCAGGTGGAGGAAGTCTATCTACAAATTATTGGACTGAAATCTATGTTCTTCATATAAAAAGAAGAAAAATAATTTGCTTTTTCGTAGTGTTTTTTTTGTCCATTAGTACATGAATTCTGCCCAGTGCTTTTACTCAGCTTATCTTTCCTGCCTCTGCTTTCTGCATATGAAATCTGTGAGGAGGTTCTGCAGGGTTTTTGGTGAGAAGAGTAACCGGTAACCGGCGCTGGTGGCCTTTGACAGGCTTCAGCTGCCTCAGAAATGATGGGGTTGTGCTTATAACTAGAGAAAGCACACAGTGTAAACAGAAGTTTGCATTTCTCGATACAGAAAGAATAAATTTAATCGTAGTGCAGAACTATGCATTATAACACTGGTTTTGAAATATGTCAAAAAGGAATGTCTTACAAATCTGAAAAAGCTCTGAACAATGGAAATCTTGGAGAGGAACAATACACGATTGGCTTGGCTGCAGCGTTACAAAAGCCTGAACGCTGGTTGGGGTGTAATTCCCCTGCTGTGAAGTTAATCTGTGTTTAATACACTGCTTGCTCACAGCATTGTTTTTCAGTCCCAGGAAAATAATTTAAATCAACTTTTATGATTCTGGAAGAAAAATCTGATATTTAGATTGGCTGAGAAAATGGAAATATTTTTGGACGGGCTTCAATAGCTTTCTGTAAGATAACAGTTGGCTTTCAGCAGATAAAGTTGGGTAATTAGTCCATCATGACTGAAATCAGAACTATATAGCTGAAACCTGTTGTTTAATTAAGATTCTCCCACATTTGGAACTACCATTTGACAGTCAGTAGTTCTGAGTCTTCCTGAAAAAATAATGGCTGAATACCTGTAAAATCCATTATGTAATAACAGAAGTGCTGCTAGTAAATTAGTAAATTTGGAGAGCTGGCTTGGCCAGTGCTTTCTGGATTTTCTTGGGAACTTTTTGTCTCAGGCATCTCCGGCATCTCCAGCTCTAAACTTTACTGATGATTTTGCTCCCACAGTATGTTGTGGCTTTCATCTCAGTGGACTCACTGAAGTGAATTGCTGTTTTGAAGAGATGGGCCTTGTGTTCCTAAAATACTTGATTTTTGCGGAGCTTTGGAGAGACTGTCTACTATGTTTAGGGAGTTCTGACCTTTTTTTCCTACTTCAGACTGACCTAAGGAGCTTGCGTTGCTTCCTTCCCAGCTTAAGATGCATCATGTAAGGCGTTTCTCTGAAAGTAAGGCTGATGCCTTTTCTATGGAGTGTGCTCCTGATTAGCAAAGAACAAAGGTGCTTGGTGGCACACTTAACCACTTCCTCTTCCATGTCTTGAAGTAAGGACAGTATTTTTGGTTGTGATCTAACCAATTTTATGAATTAGCTAGAATGGCTTTTCCTAAATGCTTATGAAAACTTCATTTAGGATCGTGCAGTTCTGAATAATATGTTGCTATGGTAAGCCGAGGTGATTCCAAGGTCGATGGGTCTGTGTTCTTCATGGTTCCTCCTGGTGTAGTCTTGTTGGTGCTCCAGACAGTAAGGCTCTTTTGCCAGAGCCACCATCACACCATTGTTTCTGAAAGTTGCTTGGCCATGTGTTGCAGGCGTAGGAGCTGTGATTTCTGTTAACTCATTTCAGGTAACTGGATCTGTGCGTTTGTTTTGGTCTCTTTTTTTCTTTAGTCATTTTGAAACTTTAGAATTATTTAATTGCTTGCAAATAAAATAAAAACCCACTGTCTTTTAGATACTTAAAAATTAAACATTCAAATCTAAACTGGCCTTCCTTTCTTTGCAGTCAAAAGAGAGAGAGTTTAACCTCCAGGGAGCAATGAATCTGACAGTAGTCACAGGCTAGGGCATTATGACTTGTCTTGAATATATTCACTGACTATACATGGAGCCAGGAATGACCACCCTGCACTTTGGCATCTGAGTTTTAAAATTCTGGATTAGAAAAGATGAAATCTATCCTTCCTGCCACGATTCCTTTTTTTTTGGTGGTGATGCAAATATCTTTTTCAGTGACAAAAATACAGATTGCTTGGAAGTTCCAAGACTTAGTTAAATTCAATACATATATGGCAACTGTGTATCCGCAGTACTTCATCATTGTCTTGAGACTGATCGAAACATGAAAAATCATTGAACTAGGATGTAATGAAAGATCATATTTCACAAAGTTATGTGCTAAGAAAATACTAACTTATGGTGGATAAAGTATGTCAGAAATGTGAATAAAATGAGGTATTTTGTTTGTGGAGCAGACAATGGAACAGGGAGTACAGTATAACAAACGAGAAGTTGATCTATTTGCTGCCGGGAATGTAGGATTTTTCTTCTTTAGTCAGCTGTTTGTTAACTGGTTTCAACACTTTAAAAATGCAACTTCTGGTTGTGTTTTGAGCTGTGCTTAACTTGGAATGGTGTGGAATTAGAGAGCTGAGGCAAACATCTAGCTCACATGCTGGTCGTTGTGCCTTTGTGGAGCAGTCCGGACTTGGCAGAGCAAAGAACTGCCCATCCCAGACTCCTTATCACACTGGAAACCACCTACCTTTCTGCTTAGTAACCGAAGATGACCAGTTCCTCTTTCCTCCAGGTCCCTGACAAGGGAAATAAAAGCCAAGGGGTAGCTGGAGGCCCACTGGCCTTGAGAAAGCTGGAAGTGCAAAAGGGCTGTTGATTCTCTGGTCAGTTTGTGCTTCTGTGGAGATCACTCACTGGTCTGGGATAATGGAAGAAGAGAAATGCTAGCAGGAAGTCTGCCTGAGAGGTGGGATCTGGATCGGCTCCAGATGGCAGGGTTTAGGGATGGTCATCCTAGGGCAGGAATGGGAATGAGATCTGTATGTGAGAGGAAGAGGAACAAAGGTCTCCTGGTGGAAAAAACAATAGGACAAAACCAAGAGGACTTCATGCAGGAACACAGGGTGCCTCTTCACAAAATAAGGAGCTCCTTCACATCCAGGGAAGAAAGGAGCTAGGCCTCCCTGCAGAGGAATTCCTCAGCTTATAGGTAGTTAACCTTACTTGATCATTCTTCAAGGGGAAATAGAAGAACTTGAAGGTGTTGAGAGCACTACAGAGGTGTATGCTGAAAAAGTGGGTTATGTATAGACTGTGGCCAGGGGTGTGGTGATGAGTCAGGTAGGCATACCTGGGTGAGCTGCGCTCCCGCTACCTTGTGTACGGTCACAGCAATGCAGCAATTGTAGGGGCTTCACTGCAGGCTGGGAGGTGCAGCCTTCTCCATGAACATCAGCTGGGCTGTAGTGATACCATAGGGAGCCTCAGCTGTGAGACTCTCACCATCACAGGAGGGATGACCTTGACCACATCCCATCTCTGCAGTGGAAACATAAGTAAATTCCTAGGGGACCAACCCAGGTATAATGACCACTGTAATAGGCAAACATTGGAGTCTAGCTATTAGCATATTATTTTTAATTACATCACCCTTTCCTCTGAGCTCGTAAGGAAAGCTGTCTACACCCCCTGTCTTTACAGACTTGGATAAAAAAGTAAAAGTCATTGGGGTAAGATGAAGTGCCTGTAGAAAAAACTGAAGGATCCCAACAGAAAATGTAGTAATGTGGAGAAAGTGAATCTAAGGAGCTGTCACAGTGAAAGATTGGTTTGTTTTTTCTCTTCATTTTTGTTACATGTAGAAGAGAATTTAATATGTGCAAACTACATCTGTCGACTGAGTTACTGTGGGTCATGTAAATTCTTTCTTTCAAATAATAAATCATTCAAGATTGGGATTTGGAAAGTCCTGGGTATGGCATTTGCCTTTTCCTCCAGTGGCAGAGGCCAGCTACAGGCCCTTTAAAATACCACAGAATTTTTTTTGCACTGGACATTTTTTTCAGAGCAGTGTACTTCTAACCAGCCCAAATCCCAATGGGATGCTGTTATACTTAAGTGGGAATGCTTATACTGACATACCTTATTCTGGTCTGAGAAGAAAAATAAACTTGCCCTGTATAAATCTGTGATGCTATACATGGGATCCATCTTCCCAAATTTAGACACATATAAATTAGTCAAGTGTCCTGGGCTTCCTTTTAGTCAATGGGAGAAACAGTACCTTCAGTATAGGTATGTTAAATATCGAAGACAAATCAGAGAAACCACCCTGGAGGTGTCAGTCCCGCTCCATTGGCTGTACAGGGTGCTTAAGACAAACGAGATCTAGACATCCAACTTTCAAATGTCTGCATCGGAATGAGATCAATCTGGCCATATGTATCTGCACTGGAACTTGAATCCCTGCAGCCACACCGGTGCAAACCCATGAATTCAACCAGCAGAGCTGTGTGGGCATGACATTTCCCCCCTAATGTAAACCAGAGCTTACGCTTAAGGCACATGACAGAGCTTTTGTACGCTGTAGATAGGGACTTTGCTACACCGTAGGAAGAGCAGGCTGAATACTTATGTAGGTGGGTTTGCTAATTGTGGGGTAGAAATGTTACTGTGATAAATATCTGGTTGCTTTTTTGTGCACATCCAAAATACAACAGCGGATAACATGTTTTGAGCTAGCGGTATAGAATTAGAAGCTGCCGAGATAATGCTGCCGGTAGTAAAGCCTGCCAAACACGTTCCTCTGTCAAAGCAGCAGTGCGTTTCATCCCAGGGTAGGTACAGCTGAGTCTAGACTTGAGTGAAAATAGTTCTGATTTTTGTGGAATGCAGAATAGTGAACTTAGACAAAAACCATGGGCTTTCCAAGAGAACCTCTCGGCACCTCCACCCCAAACAGTGAAAAAGTGGTTTACAAGAACAGTGTTCATCTTGAATTAACTTTGTGTGGATTTGGGGGAAACCTAGGCTTGGGTTTGGGGAGGTATGTCCATTCCTTGTGTTTAGGAGGGGTTTTCTTATAGAAAGCTGTTTGTAGTGCACTCAGGCTTCGGAGGTGGCCTTCACTTGGTGGAAAAAGAGCAGTGTGGTTCTCATGGCTTTTGTCCACAGTGCAGGTGGTGCAGAGGGCATGGGAGAGCTGTGTGTTGCGGCAGGTATACACAGCAGCCTTCACCTTCAGCGCAAGGTGCTCACTGGGAGGAAGAGTCTTTCACATTGTGTGGAGAATGTAGTGTACCGTTATGAGCTGGTGCTCTGGGCAGAGACCCCAGAGTGCCTGTGCTTTGTAAAAGGTGGTCTAAGTGAATGGGCCCTTCACCTTTGATGGGAATAATTAGGAATACTGTTTGAGATGCATATCTAAGTATGTTCTCAGAATTATTTCTTCATCAGTATTTATATACTGATACATCTTTATAAGAATTATTTCTTTATCAATAATCTAAAATTTTAAAATGAGCTCTATAGCTTGGTGGAAACTGAAGGGCAGTTTTAACCCTGAAGCGAATGACATTATCTCCAAATTAGCAGTATTCACATGCTTGTACCTTTATATCATCCTCCTACTCTTAGTCTGGTTTATAGATGGTTACTCACACGGCTCACTATGAACATTATTTGTGTCTGCAATCAGTTACTAATGTCTCAGCACATGGTTGGGTTACAGGGGCTTGAGAAGATGCCCCTGAGCTAGTAAATCTCTGAACTTTGCTGACTGCTGGGACTTGTCGAGGTGTGCGAACTTAGCCCACCGCAGTTGTAAAGTGATGTGACTTAGCTTAAGCCTCCATAAAAGATATTTAAGTCAGCCGTGTTACCTGATATTTGGCCTGACATAGGCCTAGGTTGACACCCAGCAGCCTTTGAGATAGGGTCAGCGTACTCTCGCGTGAAATGGCAGAGATCCCTTCCCACGCGCATGTGCGGTTTCTCTGGTCCTCTTCATTTCTGAGCGTGTGTATGTGGCCATCACAGCACGCACTGCCCTGCACATGCCCATGCGACTGCATCCTAAAGGAGCTCTGCTCTCAGCCTGGTCAACATGGAGAGCTTCCCAAGGAGCGCTGCTCCAAAACAAGTAGGCAGGAGGGAGTCCTGGCTGTGGCTGAGGTGGCAGAAAGTTGGCATGTGGGCAAAAAATTAATTATGTTGTTGCCTGTAACTTTGTAGAGTGATTATTCCTTCAAAGACGTGCAAAATCATGGATGAGCACCATTATGAAGGATGAATCTTATTATTTAATTTTTTTAAGGTTTCTTGAAAGGTCTAAATGGGAGCACGTACTGGACCACATTGTGATGCCCTCCCCTTCTGCCTGCCTGCATTTTCTCCTTATAGAAAACAGAGGTTTTGGAGGAAAAAAGGATGAGAAAGCAATCTCTACACTTTTCTTTCTTTACAAGCTGGATGCCAACAAGTGGCTCTGAGTCTTAATACGCCCCAGGTCAAGACAAGACATGCCAGGTATGCATACACCTGAGATTTGCAAAACACTGCTGGTTCCCACAGCGTAGGCACAGCTGGAGAGAATTCTCTGAGCAGGTTGCTGCCGTAGCACAAGGACCAGGGTAGCGTATGTATCTGTACTGAATAGGAGCAATCAGGGGCTGGGGGAATAAAAATTATTTTGCGGTGAGTGTATTGTAATAGCAGAAACTCCTTCATTTTCTTCCTTTTATGCACTCGGATCAAGCTGTCTGGAAGCGTTTCATGTCTTTTGTTGCATCACATGAGGAAAAAGATGAAAAGAAGAGAAGAATGCTGTGCTCAACACTTGCTCACTGGGTTTATGACGGACTCACTAGGATCTGATGAAGAACCCTACTTTTTATTTAAGACCCTGAAATATAGTGCAAGCTGTGCTTCTAAATTCTCAGCAAAAGGCTGGGCTTATTTATACCTTTTTCCAAGGTGTTGTGCAAATAACAAATTTACTGACAATTATCATGGCTAGGTTTTAAGCGAATACTTAGCTCTTACTTGTAAAGAACAAAAGGACTTAAATATGTTTACAGATCAGGCTGCTGGTGACTTTCCGTTTTGTAATGTCTGACATGCAGTTTCAGTGTTTTGAATTTTTGCTTAGCAGGCTGAGAGCCGCACCGTAACTGTTTTTAAAATAGTCTTCATAGCTTAAATGTTAATTGGAGTTTCTGTTGGGGAGGTTGAGACTTAAATGCTGCCGATATAGCTTTACGTGGGGCAACGTAAGTATCAGGACTATGTGAAATACGTCCTGGTGCTGCTGCATCAGAATGAAAAGACAGAGTGCTACTGAAGCTAGACTTGCGTGGGGCACCACAGAAGTGTGTTGCGTAGTATCCACGGAGTAAGATTGTTACCTTGCAAGGCAGAAGACAAGCGAATAAAACCCACATCAACCCACATTAGCTATTTCCTGTTAGGAATGACTGGATATTGTTTTTCATAGCCACACTTTGTGAAGCGTATGTTATGCTGTGATACTTCTTCTTATTTGGTAAATCTTGTACATGTGGATGAGATACTATTTTTCCGTGGATATGTTTATATGAATTGCAGCCAGTGCCTCTACCTATGAAAGTATGTCAGTGTAATGCAACGTTACATAACTTTTGTTTTGGTTCTTCTATGCTGCAGGTCACAGGGTTGAATGTCTTCCAGAAATGCATTAAGTGACGGGATTGTCATCTGATACATATGGTTTTCTCGCTCCCATTCTTTCCAAAGGTGACTTTTGTGCTCTTTTTATTTTTGGTGTCCTTTCTTACATTATCTGTACAAGGTTCTGCATGTATTTATGTGACTCACATTCAGAACAGAAGATAGTGAGCTTTGTGCTGGGATAATTCCAGTGGGAACTCATCCAGAAGTCTGAGACTGGCCTGAGAAAGCTCTTTTCTGCAGAGCTTTTCTTTGGAGATGGTTAATCCCACTGCACCTGCATGATGAAGCGGCTCTCTATTTTTCCTCATACCATAGAATCATAGAATGGTTAGGGTTGGGATTGGTCATCCTGTCTGTCTCTCTAGGTGACTTTTCACACCTGGGGTCCCAAACTTCTGAATCCCTATAGGAATAAGGATGCAACACTGAAAGTAACACAGCAGATGAAATACAGGACCAAGACCTGCACCCATTCAGGAGTGGTTCTCACAGCAGCTGTATCTTGTCCTTGCACATTTGCAGTGCTGATTCTCTGTAACATACAGTGCTGATGGAGATCATAGAATCATAGAATCACAGAATGGTTTGGGTTGGAAGGGACCTTAAAGACCATCTAGTTCCAACCCCCCTGCCATGGGCAGGGACACCCTCCACTAGACCACGTTGCTGAGAAGCCTCATCCAGCCTGGCCTTGAACACTTCCAGGGATGGGGCACCCACAGCTTCTCTGGGCAACCTGTTCCAGTGCCTCACCACCCTCTCTGTGAAGAACTTCTTCCTGATATCCAATCTAAACCTGCCTGCTTTCAATTTAAACCCATTACCCCTTGTTGTGTCACTACAGACCCTTGTAAAAAGCCCCCACCCCCCAGCTTCCTTGTAGGTCCCCTTCAGGCACTGGAAGGTGCTATAAGGTCTCCCTGGAGCCTTCTCTTCTCCAGGCTGAACAACCCAACTCTCTCAGCCTGTCCCCATAGCAGAGGGGCTCCGGCCCTCTGAGCATCTTCGTGGCCTCCTCTGGACTCACTCCAACCAGTCGATATCCTTCTTAAGCTGAGGGCTCCACAGCTGGACACCAGGTGGGGTCTTACAAGAGCAGAGTAGAGGGGGAAAATCCCCTCCCTCCACCTGCTGGCCACGCTTCTCCTGATACAGCCCAGGATCCGGTTGGCTTTCTGGGCTGCCAGCACACACTGCCAGCTCATGTCCAGTTTTTCATCCCCCAGTACCCCCAAGTTCTTCTCCTCAGGGCTGCTCTCGATCCATTCTCCACCCAGCCTGTACTTGTGTTTGGGATTGCCCCAACCCAGGTGCAGGACCTTGCACTTGGCCTTCTTGAACTTCATGAGATGGCAGGACCTGGGTTAGAGTGCTCCTAGGAGGACCCTACGTTAGAAGCAGTGTTGCTCTGGGACATTTGCCCCTCCTTTCTTTCATTCTTTCCAGCTTTTTCAGGCTGAAGTCTAACACTGGGTCTTCAAATAGGGGTGGTAAAGCTGAAGCAGTGGCTGATATATATCACACAGGTGATTATTAGAGTAGCGCAAGCCCTTTTGACCAAGTATCACTGCTGTGTAGTTTTTAATATTTGGGATTTCTCCCCAGCTGGATATTGCTTTAGAACTGAAATGATCTGCACATCTCTTAGGAGCTGAGCTGTCTGGAAAACATTTTGATCAAATTCCAACACAGTTTTTCCAAGTGTGTTTCTTTTGCCTTTTGCTAGCTACTTCCTGGTGCTGTTTATCCAAAACACCACCTGCTGTCAAGGGCAATGCTGGCCATTTGAAACATCCCCATGTCCACGAAGCAGCTGTACCTATTAGGCTTAATTTCTGCAATGAATTACCAAGTGTATGTAATTTAAAACCCACACTTCTTCCCTGCCCTCCTACCACCACCAGTTATCTCATTTCATCTGCAAGTAGCGGATGAGAATTAGGTTGCAAAGATCCTGGAAGGTTTGCTTTCTCTGTACCAAATTTAACATAATATATGTACAGTTTGTGCAAGAAAAAGGACAGTTTTTCTGTTTTTCTGCCATATCATATAACCCTGGAATCTATTGTCTTCATTAATAGCAATATTAACTATTAATTTTGGTTTATTGGGAGAAGAAAATGAAAAAAAGGGGAAATGAAGACTAAGCTTGCGAGATGTACCATAGGAAGATACTATTCTCTAATAAATATTTTAAAATTCCAAGAGAGTCTGAACTTGGGCCTGATGTGCAAGAAAACATACAAGATTTACATATGGTGTGGATGCCCAAGAAGTCCCGCATCAAAGCAAAACTGAGAATATAGTTTTGCATTCGAGTGGTCTGTGCTATATTTGGATCAAGCAAAGAGGGAAGGAAAGAGAAATGGAATTATTTGAAAGTACAAGTGGACTCCAACATCATCATGATTCCTGAAATAATTATTTTCCTTTCTTTCATTGTTCAGGAGATCCTCAAGTATTGTGAAATAATGGAAGAGTGTCATTAGTGGATTTGAACAAGAGCTGCCAGCAAGCTGGATGAATGGTTTAGCTGTCACATTCACTGAATGTTATGGAGCTTTCCTGACAAGGCTTTAATTTTCTGCCAGTGCAGACTGATATGATTTTGATTTTTTTTTGAGACATTAGAAAATTTTTAGTCTCCAAGCTGTATCAGCAACTGAAAGGATCTGTGAGGACTAATGTAACTATTTGCTCTAAACAACCTACATGGCTCTTTTCCTCTCCTTTTGGCAAGTATCCATGAACACCTTTAAGTTTTAGAAAGCCTTGAAGTAATCACTACAGCTGTATTTGACCAACGGATTGCACGGACTGCTCACCATCTGTAAGTGATGAGACCTTTTCAGTACAGACAGCCCAATCACTGTGAGGTTAACAGTTTGGCCCTCCAGAAAATCCTGATACTGACTTCAGAATCATGAGACTGGGAAATCTAGGGGACAGCATTTTTAAGTTCTGTTTTAGAAGTCATATTGTTATTCTCTTCTGATCAAACCCACCCACCCTTATAAACCAATTTTCCCCCTTCCATCCTCTTCTCCATGTTCCTGTATCTCCTGTCAACCATGTTTGTGAAACTGCTTTTTGCAGAATTCTGTTAGAACAGAGTATTGGGTCTTGGAATATTTCTGAACAACTCATAATGGAGAGGTGAAGTATCGAATTCAGTGAGGCTCTTTCAAGGTTTTCACATTATTTGAGCAGCTCCAGGACTTACTTACCTGGCTCCCCTGCACTTGATTTTTAATAATTTCTGAGCTTATCACTAGACATTACATCTGGTGTCAAAGTCTGCGACACTTGCTTAGGTCTGTGGAAATCTCTGAACTTCGCTTAAATAAACACTTAACAAAAATATACATTGCATATTTGGCACTAGAGAGATGCCACAGTTAGATGACAGAGCCACCCCATGAAAAGGGACTCACCATGCATTCCCAAGGGACACATCTTATTAAAATAAAATACAAGGAAAACAAGAACATATCAAGAATAGTGGTCTGTGTATTTCAAAGGCAACAAGGTATGCCAAGAAAAACATTGTAGACGTGCTTCCAGCTTAAAACAACTTTTGAGAAGCATTTTACAAAGCTTTCTACTTCAGTTTCAGTTTGGTGCCAATGTGTGGGTTTTCAGACTTACCAGACCTTTTTTTTTAAAAAAAAATCTAGATATAATACAGAAAACACAGAATTAAGAAAAAAGCATTCCCAATATTGGAACCCATTTGTTATGCAGACCAAAAGACATAAAAAAAAGAAAGAAGGATGTCCTGGAAGAGAGAGAAAGAAGAATACCCTAGAAAATAGCTTAAAACCCCAGAACATCTACATTGGATGCATTTATATGCAATAACAGATAATGAATTTATCAAAGTGGTATTTGCTGAAAACCTGATAAAGAAATTAGTCTTTCTTGCAGGAGCAATAGCTAAATGGTAAGCTGGTGATGAAACCCATTGTCTTAGTTACCTGAGATCAGGCGTAACAGTCTTAGCTGCAGTGGAACCTACACTGTCTCTTTAACAATATTACACAGCAGGTTCTGCTGGCTACATACGATATAAAATCTGTTCTCCTGAATATTGTTCCTTGGAGCAATTATTAGCAGAATAGGAATGGCACAGTGGTGGAAAAAACAAACCAAAGTAGGTTTTTTCAGACCACATTGTTATGGATAATCAGTGAAAACTGTGTGAGCAGTAGGGGCATGGACATGAGTAAAAGAGAGAGGAGTAATGTCACCCAGCTTCAGGTGACATCTGGCAAAAGGTGACATCCAGAAAGTGTAGCTGGTTTGGACAGGAATGAACTACAAACCAGCCAAACCGAGTAGTGCTCAGAAGGGAATACACAGGCTGTGTTTGTGATCAGTCCTGTGTTGCCATCTGTCCCTGCTCTGAAAGGCATGGCAGCCCTTAGGGCTTCTACGTGGTTGCCTGCTTAGGTCTGTACCTGAGCATCTGGCTTGTTTTGCTGGATTGCTGTATTCCCACCAACGAGGAGGAGCATAGAACTCTAGAAGGTGAATGTGTATAAATGAAAAGAGTAACCTCACCCAGCTGTAAAGCAGGACGGGCAGGAGGGACGCTGCACTGTGCAGTGCGCTGCTCACCCTGGCCTTCTTGACCTCTCCAATTCTCTTTTCCCCTTCGGCTGCATTTATCTTGTGGCAGCACGTTTTGTTTCTTTAGCTGTCTGTGTGTGATAGTTCAGGCCACAAAAGTGGACATGATTCTATGCAGTGGGGTCTGTATACTTCCACAGATCAGAGGAACGTGATGCTGGGTTTTAGACAGTGACATTTGTGGTGGGTTGAGAGAAGTGGGTTAGAGCTGTGTGTTCAGTCACAGTGGGGCAGGAAGCCTAGGATGCTCCAGAGCAGCCAGCTTTGATAGAATAAAACTGGCTTGGTCTATCTCCACCAGGGTTTTTTGATGCGCTAGGTAAAAATAACCAAACCAAAGCTTTGGAAGTGGGGCAGAAAATGGAATTTCTGTAAGAAGTTTTACAACCAAATGTTGTGGTTTAACTCCGTGGTTTAAACTAAAGCATTCTGAAAAACAGAGAGTTAAAAACATTTCTGGAAATTATTTAATACTTAGAAAAATATGACATCACATTTTGTCTTCCTTTCTGTGGAGAGTGTCTGAAGTTTTTTAAGCTGCCTGATGGGAAGGCAGTGAAAGCCTAAGGTCCTGTAGGCTGCAATGTCAGGGAAAAATGTAACTACCCTCTTAAAGGCATATTTCATCCTGCCTCTCATATTACTAGGCTGTTTTCTGCACTGGGTACTTGTAAGTTACACTGATCTCCGGAAAACAAACAGACAAAAAAAACCCCAAACAACCCAAAAGAAAAACAGCTGTGTTAATTTCAAAGCCTTTTATTTGGGAAATAAGGTGTGACTAGTATAAAGACTGTCAGATTAATGCAGTATCGGATAGGGGAAGGAAGACACGCTTCCCCAGGATCAGATACTTAAGACAGGGATTCGTGAAGTCTTAGCTAGCCCAACTATTGAATCCTGTGGCCCCAGTCGCCACACCAGCCAGCCAGGCTGCCTAGCCTTCCTCTGTAGGTAGCAGAGGGAGAGATCCCTGGGCAAGGCAACTGCAAATGCCTGAGTTAAGAGAGTCCTGATCAGCCAGCAAAGGAACCTTTTCCTCTCTGGTGGATGTCATGAGAATTGCTTGCTTGGGAGGTGCCTAAAATTGGGTGATGCCAATTATCCTTTCTATATAAATTTTTAAACAACTAATAAATTGCCTCAAGTCTTCTATGAAATATCATGGAGACACTTACTTTCTGTTGGTTTCATTTCCCAGGAGTATATTTTTATTTCTTTCATTCTCCTAAATTGTCCTTACGCAGTTTTCACATCCCATTCCTTGCACCATTATGTTATGATCATCACAACAACATGATTTAGCCTTATTGTAGGCCAATTAAAACTGATGTACAGGGGGAAATAGTGCTTACTAAATTTAAACATGAAGGAGAATGGTTATTTACATGCGAGACAGCTTTATTGTTATGATCATTTATTTATTGCACTTCTAGCGTACTGGGAGCTTTGCAGCACATATTGCTAGGTGTGCTTTCTGCCCTTTGAATACTGATATTTTGGAATTCTCCTGAGAATGAAAGGCTAGTTGATCTACTCTTGAAGCTTGACAGACGATATTCTTATTTGTCTTTTTAAAATGAGAAAACAAAATGTAATCACCATTCTTCCTGAGCATCTGGATAAATGTGTATAGCAGATATGAGCAGTTGCAATTCTCTCCTCTGTTAATCTCACTGGGTAGGAATATTTACAGGGTTTATGATCTGATTGCCTTCTTCACATAGTGTAATTCACCACCACAGCTGGGGATGAATACTGCAGGGAAGAGACCGTGAAAGGTAAAGTATATATTCTTCTTCAAGGTGGTGCATTTATCTGCTTAATAAACCTGCTTCACAGCTTCCAACAGCTATAGCCAGCCATTAATTATGTAATTTATGGCAGCCCACAGGGACCTGGTAGCAGAGCAGTTAGGACACCTGGCTGCAGAGCCAGCCAGTCATGAGCAGGGGCCGTGCTCCAGATGTGTGCTGACAGTAGTTCCCGAGGGATCCTGCTTTAATTGAAGGCTGGCAAGTGGAAGGTGGGCAGAGGTGATGCCAACAGGCTCATCTGCATCCTTGCTGCTTTCTGCAGAACTGGGCATGCTTTTAACTGTATTTACCCGTGTCTCATGCCAAGACTCAGAGGGATGGTGGGTGTGTTGTAGATGCCCATCACTACCCTCTTATGGACAGAGTCAGCGGTGATGGGGAACACGCTCTCAGCCCCCACAGCAAGGTGCGTGGTACTCTGGATTTAGAAAGCCATCAAATGCTGGCAGCCATGGCTCTCACAGCAGTAAGATGTAAGCAATATGTGCTGTTATTCTGCCATTCTGGAAGAGGGACAAGCACACCAAATCACTCAACCGCTACACATTTACTGTAACACAGCAGTTATGATTTGGCAGAACACCAGTCCAAAGCCAGCAACAATTCTTAATGTGTCCCAGGATATTCTGCGGGGTCCCACTGGATGCAAGGGCATCCAGTCAACAATTAATGTCTTTACTATGTTCTGCTGCACAGACAAAGCTTTGTCTGGCTGAAGGTGGCCACCTGGGTACCCCCTTATTCAAATGCATAGGCTGTCCTTGAAGCATGTTCTGAAAGCAAAATAGATTAGGAAAATGGTATTATTTGCGAGCAGACTGAATAACAGGATGAAATCTGGTGGGGTAGCACTGTGCAGTCAATTGGAACCAAGGCTTAATAACTTCTGTGAAAAGGGAGAGACAGAGTATTCTTAGCTGGCAGTAAACTTCCCTGCCTATATTTCTGGACTGCTACAGTTTCAGTCTCTTTTTGAGAAAAGTAATACAAGGCTCCAGCTCCATTATACTGTTTGTGACCTCTTTGCCAATCTCTTGGAGCTCTGATGTGTGTGGTGGCCTTGACCACCACTCCTGGTGATAAACAGCTTCTGCTGTCCTCTGGACCTCTGCACTGCTACCTAAGGTGCCCATCAGTCAAGGGCAGTGACATGCTGTAGCTCCCAGTCTGGCAGATGCTGAAGAGGGGAGATCCTGATGCTTTCCCCTGCTCTGTTCTGTCTTCAGGCTGCATAGTTCTGGCTGTCATCTTCGCTCTCTCTAGGACTCATCTAACTGTACAGCGATCTGTCTCAACTTGGCAGCACAAAAAGAACCTCAACACAAAGTATAGCTTTTTGCTGCTTAGCAAGTTGGATTGGCGTTATTGTACAGATAGAGCATCGAAAGTAACACAAGAGAGGAGCTGAGGTGGTGTGGTTGGCAATGGGGATACAGGCAAGGAAGAGGGAGGAGGAAAGTGGAGGAGCAGGACCACTGCATTCTAAAGCAACTTCCTCCACTGCACATCTGGCTATGCTCACAGCATCTCAGCATCTCGCTTTCTCCCTTGCCATGCTTCCTTATGCCATGCCATGTGGTCTGCTATTGCCGTTTTACAGGAGAAGGCACAGAGACAGTCAGTGGATCTCCCAGTGCTATGCAGATTAGCTGGAGCACGACAAGGAATCGGAGTCAGGTGTCACAGACCAGAGGTGAGCATCCGAACTGCTGGACTTTCCTCCTTACCAGGAGGTGCAACTCATCTTTCTTCCTCTCTCTTTATTTCTTCTCTTATATGGTAGCTGTACGTCTGCGTCTGAGCATACAGGGGTATTTTAATGCTGCACTGCAAAGGCAGAGGTTTGGTATCCTTCTTCTGCCCTTTTATCCATGAACTATTGCAAATAATCTGCTAGCTAGGGGGTAAAATGGAAGGTGCCTTCCATTTGTTACTGCCTTGCTGTAGTCTGACTAGTTAACTGCAGCAATCTTCTCATTTCTAAGCTAAATGTGGTGGCACTTGGATTTCAAAATGTAATACCATGTTCAGCACATTCATATCCAGAAGTGATTCTAATTGGAGTTTTTATCGAATTTCTCTTTGTAGTCAGGATTGGTAACATGAAAATCTATTATGCATTTTGAAAGCCTCAAGCTACCACAGCCCAGAGATTAGCTTGTTTCTACATAATAATCATGTGACACTTAAATGTCACTGTGCGGACTGTTGGTGACACTCAGGGACATCTTTAAAAGCAGCGTAATCAGCTTTCAGTCTGGTCCTTCACTTTGCATGCATTTCGAGTAAGTCAGGCAGAAATACCCTACTCGCAGGTCTTGCTGAGATCTCTTTAACTACCCACTGGTAAAATCTTTTAGTAGCATGGTACAAAGGCAAAAACCAGCTCATACAGCATCTTGAAAATCAAGTAATGCCCTGGAGCTGAAAGCTTTTGAATGATGACATATTAATTGTATTTCATATTAGTCCCACATAATTTTTTGTATTGGCTGCATTTCACTCAGTGAGCGTAACCTCTTCCGCTTGTGGAGGTTGTGCAGGCAGACTGCGCTCTCCTTGTTCGTACCCTGTGAGTATGTTTGCAGGATGGAATACTTGGTATCCACAATACAAGCTGCGCTATTTAGCTGTGATTAGTTACTTATGTCATTTGTCATTATTTCCATTACCTAATTGGAGGAGAAGGTTTTATAATTAGCAGGGTGAGTTTGGCTTTCTGAATAAGGCAGCAATTTGCGGGATGGGGTTCAGCAGGGAAGTAGAATTAGGACATTTTCCCTTTTCTTAATTACACAGGTCTTGTTCATAGAAGCAATCCTAGAAAATTAAGTTACTCCCAATACTTTCAGAAGGGAACATATTAATTTTAAATACTGTATTCTATTTAAAAGGGAACACAACTATGCTCTTGATATTAACTGTGAGAAATACTGTCAGTACAGAGTTCGGTTTATGTCAGTCTGTATACAACACGTGTATTGTGTCTGTTATGTACTTTGGTATCTTTGACCTGTGGGCTGTGGCTCTCCTAGTCACCCCTCAGTTTGAACCTGTAATCAGAGATAAAGCTGTAGGCAGAGGCTAAAGGTTTGGTACCTGGTTCTAGTTAAAGCCACTCCTTGCTGCTAAGGCAGCTTTTCTGCGTTACTTACGGGGTGCATGTGCTGAAATGAATTGGGAATTTTGTCAGTTAGGAGCCAGGAGCTTATTCCTGCTTCCACATTTGGTAGGACTGGATGTCTTTGTAGGGATACATTTAATGGTAAAGTCAGGGTAACAAAGAGAGGCAGGACTAGCTGGAGACCTCAGCTTCTGCTGCATCTATATGGTAACATTATACTCCGGTTAGGAGAATTATCCTTAAATCTGGGCAGATCAGTGTCAATCACGTAGTTTTAATCATAAGCTCCAGCTTCAGTACTGGGTTGATTTTAGCAAGCATGGTCTCTGGCAACTCAAGTTTTAGTTCAATCTGTGTTTGGCTTTCGAATTGCATTTTGAATGCTGGCCAGTAGAAATGAGAGACTGAGGTTGGACTCAAAAGTGGCAGGGCAGGGCGTCTAGCCTCTCCCTGGTTGGTGATGAGCATGAGCGCTCGAGTAGTGCTTGCAGGGCAGTCTTGACCTCTGATGGGCTTACACAGAAATGGTAAGTTAGTTGTCAGGATGAATTATCTTCAGGGGGTGCTTGTTCATGGACTACACAGACAGCCCAGTGTGATCCGGCTTCCAACTCAGATGTCTGCATTAAATACCTACTGCTAGGTGGGATGAATCAGGTCTTTTTTGCATGTTGGCAGTAGCTCTAATGAGGACCAGTTGCCTGGATTTTCAGCACATCAGTAGCAATCTAGTACTACTCTTGAATTCACTCAGATTAGTTTGATCAGTGGTTGCTCTTCTTGTCAGTTACTTTTAATAACATTTTGAATCCTTTTGACAAATATGGAAATCCTGTGAAAATGGGAAAGCTGGAGCCAAGGTAGGTGAGTTCATTCCAGCTTTGTTCAGGCTTGATCTAATTCTCAAGTGCCTTTCCACAAGATGCTGGGTGGAGACAGGTTCTGTAGCTCAACCAGTCTGGCTATTTCAGGTGGAAAATTTAATTTGTTTTATAGTTCAGGCCAACTTTATGCTTCCTTCTCCTTTCTGACAGATGTACAGATTCACCTGGTTCCTATACATTTGGTGGAGTTTTCCCAGTCAGTTTAGTGGGTGTGAAGATATTCAATAAGCAATACCTGTCACGCCTTTCATCTTTCATCTGCAAGCTCTCTGAAGTCAACCACCTCCCTCTGGTACAGAAGAGGAAATTGTAGTTGTGGAGGGGCTTGAACAGGAACTGAATCTTGCTCCTCTGAGGGTTAGGTTTGGCTTGGCACAGAATTCATTAATCTGCAGCTCTAGCTCAGGCAGGCATTTTCCTTGCTCTTTCCCCCTCCGTTCCCTTCCTCTGCTTGGCTGCTTGTCCTTGTCTGGCTCTCCCTCCACCATGCCAGCACAACTGTGAGTAGGACTGCAGAATAAGTTGGCCTGGGGAACTGTTCCAGCTTAAAAAAAAGGTTATTATATGGGAGGTACAGGTTTATATTTCAGCTGAATCACTGACTACATGGCAGGGGGGTTGGAACTAGATGGTCTTTAAGGTCCCTTCCAACCTAAACCATTCTATGATTCTATGAATATACACCTCCGTTTCCTTCTTCCCTGCTGTGATGCTGGTGTTGAGAGCGCTCTTGCTTTCCAGGTGCCTGGCCTCATGCACAAGATACAGAGGGAGTGAAAGACAAAGTAGCCCCCACTCTAGCTGCAGAAATGCAGGTATCGAGGAAAGTGCCAAAGTCCACAGTTCCCACCTGTCCAAGGTGGCCCCCCTGGTACTCCAGCTCTGTCAGCCCCTGCTACTTTCCAATGAGATAATATTCAAAAAGAGCACAGCATACTGCACAAAGAGATCCATGGTCAAAGAGGAGCACTGTGTCCACGTGCTCAGAGTGATGTAGATCACTCTTTCAGCAGCCTGCACAATTTCAGTTTAAAAAAAACCCCTCTTTTTCATATGCATGAAAGTATAGGTGGGAGACCTAATTCTAAATTTTTGCTATATTTAAGTGAGAATCAACTCCAGCTATGCAAATGAAACTGGAACAAACCAGTTCCAAGCTGATATGAATGTATCCAAGTGGGTATTTGTAAGAAATGGTGCAAGCAAACACAGCTCCACTTGTTTGACATCTAGAATGGGATTCATTGATGGATTCAATGGAGAGGAATAAATACTTTGCTATACATGAGTCATCTCATCCTAAAGTAGATATATAAATTAATTCAGCTGCGTTGTACTTCCAAAAGTGCTTCTCCACTACAGTGAAAGGTTGTCTACATGACTTTTGCATGTTTGCATTAAAGGCATCAAAAGTTTTAGTGAGATGAATCTCACTCCAGGTTTACTACAGGCCTCACTTCTGTCCAGGTTTAACACTGGGATCTGAGACCCTCATCATATTACTAAGGTGAACGTGCTTAGCTCTCTCTGGATCTGCTCCGTACTGAGGAGAGGGGCTTGTAGTGTGGAAGGACAGAAGCATACTGTCATACGGACCCATGGCCAGATCCAAGCCCAGGGGGACGTCAGCCATGCAGAGGCCTCATGAAGGGTGTCACAATCCAGGGAACATACAGCCAGGGTGATGTGTAAGGGCATGCCGGTAGCTGTTGCTGCCCAGACACTGGGCCTGCAGGTCCCTGCTGCCAACCAGTAGGAGTGTGAAAGGTGGGAAGAAGCATCACAGTAGGATGGTCTGGGAGAGGGATGCTCCCAAATATTCTTGTGACAGCTCTGCCTGCATTTCTTGCATGCCAGCAATCATTGCTTATGACATGGGGAGAGGCACCTAAGTTGCATTCCTTACAAGTCGATAGCAAATTCTTATCTGCAGCGTGTGAGGGATATTTTAGAGAAACTGTCGTTCAGAGGCATAGTAGAGGGTCAGGACTTTTGGGCAGCTCAGGGATGTAGGCTCAAGGGGAATTCCCCAGTGGCAGACCTGACCCTAGCTGAGATCTCAAGGCAGATGGCCTTTTTCTCCATGCCAACACAGCTGTTCGTATCCCCATGCGAGAGACTAGACTGGGAAACTGATGCCACTGGAATATAATGTGTTTGTTATGACTTTGCTGTGTTGTTTGCTGCCATAAGTGGCTCTGCTGCCGGATGTCCGTGGTGAGGTTCACACAGCAACCCTTGCTTAAAGCTGCTTTTTAAAGGCTTGGCATAGTCTATTGCAGAGTCTCTTAGATTTCAGTTTATGTCCTCTCAAGCAGCTCTTGAGTGACATGAGTCTTTAGACATGTCCCTGGCTACCCTTCGGCCAGTCCTCAGAGAAAATTCTGCGTAACGACCAGCCCCTGTCTCCTCTGAGCCTCGTGAGCCAGGCTGTAGTCACAGCACCTTTGCTGGTTGTCAGTGACCTCACTGGCAAGACAAATCAATCCTGAAGGAGGACTTGCTCTTTTAAAGGAAGTCAGTGAGCCTGTGTACATTACAGGTTGGCATGATACGTATTGGTTATTTGAACTAGAGAGGGCAAAATCCCTTGGGCCTGTTGCCCAGGCTTTATGAGTTAATTTGGGGATGGTTGACAGCTTGCTATCCCCAGCTCTGTGCCTCACCCTGGACGTGCAAGGTGCCTCTGAGTCAGCTGCATCACCCTGGCTTACATCACGGTTACGCTGTGTGGTATAATAGGGCTGATTCATGTTGATTCATCGGCAGCTCAAGTGTTCATACCTTTTGCGCTAGGCAGAACGCTGGGGCATCCTTTCATCCTTTCTTTTGAAGGCTTTCCTACTCTCACCACGGCCCTCAGCCAAGCTTGAATATGGGGAGATTTGCTAGAAATTCTTCCTTTTCCCCACAGCACGCTTCCTTCAAGGGGCTTTCTTCGGTCTTCACTCCAGTTGCAGAAGGATAGCGACAGATGGGTCCTTGCTGTGCTGCCAACCTCTGCGTGTCTGCAGGGTGCTGCCCCTTCAGTTCTTGATGGCCCATTGAGGCAAATACATGAGAATTTTCCTTCCCTGGCCTTTCTTTTCCCCTCGCTCAAGTGTCCTAACTTTTCCAGTTCATTTTAACCACTCATGCAGAATTGGAGAACGCTATAACGCAACAGCATTAAAAATACTGCAAAATGTTCCTTGGTTTTCTACACAGCAGCTATGGACAAAGCTCACATAATGCCTTGTTATTATGTACCGCAGGGAAAAACACTGCCACACTGCCTCCTTGCTACCGAGAAAGCTCCTTTCTGACGCGCTGGCGTTCTCCACAGGGCGCAGATACCCTGAGCGGTTCTCGGCCCCAACCCACCGCTGTCCGCCTTCACCCTACGCTCTGCCTTTCATTCCCATCCCCGCTTCATCCCCCTGCTCTGCCTCTGAGACTGCGTGCCGGGCAGCGCACTGAGCCCTCTCACTGCAACGATCAAAGCTGAAAGGAACGTGATTTCTGAGGGTTGTATTTACTCCTGATGGCTGCAGCGACATACTCGGCAGCACATCCCCATCGTGCAGTTCGCAGTGCCTGGCAGCGGAAGCGGCTCTGGCTGGACAGGGATCTCTCCGGTGGCTTTGCCTTGCAGAAGGCAAAGTTTTGTGGAACTGCTCCTGCATGACAGGGATCTGTCAAAGGGGCTTCAGTGTACTAAGTGTGGGGGATCCAGAAGTTCTGCTCAGTGGGGCCTTAAGGAGGTGGTGGGGCAGGGTGAGAAGAACGGGAAGAAAGGTGGAAATGAATGTATGAAAACTCAGTGAGTCCAGGCAAGGTGGGGAGTGCTGTCAGAATGGAGATGGGGTTAGAAGAGGCTTTACTGGGGAGAGAGAGCCGAGCATCAAATTGAGGAGAGGAGTGTCAAAGGAAGGTGTCGTATCTTTTACTAGACATATAGCTAGGAAAAGCTCAAGGCATACTTCTAAGCACACCGACTTGTTAGTGACATGGAGATGGACATGTGTGCCTGAAAATCTGCCTGTGTCTACCCCCCACATACACAATTTAATAAAAACTAGGACCTGTGCATACAAATATTGCCTTGGTTATGTCCTGAGACCACCACAGCTCCAACAGCCACACTGTTACAGCCAGAAGCAGAAACAGAGTGAAATCTGGGGAACTGGCAGTTGAATTGGAGGAAGAAAATCAGAGGCAGCTCTACTTGCCAGATTTCCCAGGGATATGTTAAAAACAGGCCTCTGACTTCCTTACGCAGTCTGTGCGCAGCAGTAGATGTCACATTCTCTAGGGTCCCTAGAGTTCAGACCCATTGAATGTCTGTTGCTCGCCTGTTTGTTGCGTAGCCAGGTCCCGCTCCAAAATGAGCAGAGCGACCCAGATAGTAGAGATGACCAGGATCGGTCCTTTCCTCTTACCTTTGTGCACGACTTCCCCCGATCTTTCCGAGGTAAACTACCTCAAGCTAAATGTGTCCATCAACGTGTGCGTCCGAACGCTATCCCCAGGCTTGCCACGGCACAGACGCTGCGCGGAGAAGTCCCCTAGCACAGGAAAACATCCAGCCTTCGTGTTTCTAGCTTAGTCAAGAGTAAGCGATGGTATGCGATTTCAGGGAAGGCTGCAGATTGGCAACCTCTTCAGGAAATTGTAACGTTCGCTTAGACACTATCCTTATTCTGAATACATTAAGCCCACTGGCGAAAAGATAGCCACAATTTAAGTTAATTGTACAGTTGCTGGAAACAAAAAAAGAAGAGTTCTCTTTGTAGTCAGTCCTCCCACTCATGGGATCAGCTAGTTTCGTACCATCGTTATCTCCCACCACAAACCAGCAGGGAGAAAACAGTAATTCTTGATTCTCCTTTTTTGAAGTGGAGGAGGCAAAGGAAGGACATTTTTGTATTCTGTACAGCTTTATTCAGCAGCAAGCTTGCATTTCACTGCAATTTTCAAGTGTCTCACAAAAGATTATCACACGTATCCTAAGGTATCAGCAGTGGGACTCTCACTTTATTGTGAAGAAAGAAAATGAGACAAAAAGGAGGGAAATGGAGGGCATTAGTGTCAGGACTTTCTGGCTCTAGTTTTAGGCTTAGTTTATTAGAAACTGTTAAATGGGAAGGTGAGCTGTTTTCAAAAGGCTTTTTGATAAAATGCAATCAAATGGTAATGCTTCCGGATTTTTCCCTCCTATTTACAATACAGAGCTGTGGAATAGGTAACCAGGCAGTATTCTGTCTCAGCAGTCCTTAGATCTGGAGAAGGCGAGAGGAGAACTAGGCTGTTTGCCTCAGAAATGCTAGCAGTTGACTCCAAAGGATCTCTGAGCTTGTTGTTGGTAGGAGAAAGCTCTACTTCAGGTGCATGGACACTGTCTTGGAAATTGTGCACTTGGCCTCAGATGCAGGCAAGAATTAGATACTGCTGTGCAAAGGACTTTTCCCTGGGCGTTCAGAAGGAACCTTCAGTAGCTCTGTGCCTCTTTGCACCCCACCCCCAAAGAGGGGTTTCTATGTGCTTTCTGGGGACAAATGCTAGTGGAAGCAAATGCCAAACCATGGCACCACATTAAGGCCAGCAGAGCTGCTTAAAAAAGCAGGCTGTTCCCCCTTCCTTCTCTCAGTCTCATTCCTGTGCTTACAGAAACCTCCTCACAATTGCAGCACAAGCATTTGTATGACCTTGTGGGGAACTATATTGGAAAAATTGCATATTTTTTTCCCCAGGAGCTGTTTTTCAGCTGGATCAGTTCCCTGATCTGGTTCACCATGTAGCCACACAAATATTTATGATGGCACAGTACAACAGATGATCTGGGAGAAGATGTGGGAGTGGGAGAATGCGGGGACTGCTTTATTGGCAATCACATTCACTTACAAGAACACCAAACTGTAGCTTAAAGAAGAAAGGAATAGCAGTGGGATGACACATCTGAAAAGGGAGTTGAGGCATGTGCATTATTCCCCAGAAATGAAAACACAGCTTCAGATATCAAACAGTGAAATTACAGGGGTCAAGATCAGCTAACACAGCCTTTTCCAAATGATGCAGACTGCAGGAAGGGAAGTTTTCAGTATCTCAGCCACTCTGACACTTCACCTTGCGGGAGCTCGGAAGCGGAAGATGCAGTTGGTGGATCCAAACAGCTGCAAAAGCAGTGGATCCGTGAGTGGATGACCCTCCACCTCCATGGGATCTGCAAGATCTGAAGTGAGATCCTCTGTGAAATTGTTTTGGATAAACGTGCTGGTCCCTCTGCATGTGCATGTGTACAGGCTGGGATTCTGTGGGGGGTTCTTGTGTGGTTTTCTTCTCTTGAAGGTGCTTGTTGCACATTTCTTTTGAAAAGGGTTGTCACCAGAAGGAGAATGTAATGCATGGATTTATTTACCGCTATTTCCTTACTACGCTGTGCTACTTGCAGCAGCCGCCTGGGCCCCGCACACTGCAGTGGCACAGTTGCCTGCCAAGCGCAGAAAGGTGAAGTGGGGCTCCCTGTCCCACGCTGGCAGCGTTCACCCTGCCTTCTGTCACCTGGCACTTGGGCTTGCCTGGCCTTGGGAGCAGTGTCCTGCCTGTACCTGCCCATACCCCCCAGCACTGACTTCGCTGGGCCTTTGCTGGGCTCTGGCATTTGCTTTAGTATGTCTGGGTTTGATGCCAAAACATCCTAGTTTCAATGCATCCAGGTGGAGAGGAGAGAAACAGCATAACTGTTGTTTTCTGCCTCCTGAGGCTCTCCTGCATTTTATAAAACCTTTCAGAGATAATTCCCAGTCCAGAAGGAGCTCACAACACGCTTCACCATTATGAAGCTAATGCGGTTGCCAAGCCTATTCAGAGCCTTACAGCTACGCGTGTGCTGAAACGCTTCTCTGCACAGAGGTTCATAAATCCTGGGCTGTGTCTCTGCTGCAGACCCAGGCACCAGTTCATATCTGCTCTTTGTCTCCAGGACCCAAGGTATAACTCAGACGCATCCAAGCTAATTTTGAACTTGTTAGCTCAGCTGCTGACCACAGTCTAGCGAGGGGAGCAAGGAGTTCACCAAAAATGGCCTGTCAGAAAATCAAGGTAAATTAGGCAACTCTGAGCTCCATAGTGCTGCAAGTTTATGGCTGTCCCTGCCCCAAAAGACCAAAGTTTGTTTTTTTTCACACGGTACAGTATTTTTTGGGCTGTCATACCATTACATTGTGATGGACTGTGTTTCTGGCATGCTATTGAGACAAGTAGCCCCTGTTTATGCTTGCCTTTTAAAAGATTTCCTACCCTACTATTACATGTAGTCTCATAGCTGTACATGAGGTAAGAGAAGGGCTTTTCTGCTCCGTAGTCACTGTTGCGGGAGGATGGACTGTGTGCAAGTACTTTGATTCTAGACTAAATGCCAAGTCGGATTTAGCATGGCACTTCTGTGTTAGCGTTCCCAGGGACAGATGAAGCAGTTCCTTTCAGAAATGTTTTGTAATGAATGAAGTTCTGAATATCCAAGTGACTCTTCATTATTCACTGGTACTTTATTTCAGTAGATGCAGTTTCAGTCAGTATCTCCCTAGCTTTTAAGCGAATGATGTTATTATACCTCTGCTTCTTTAGAGGCTTTCAGGATCTGTGGTGAGATCAGAAACGTTAATCGCCCTGTGATCTTCACTGAAAAAGGAAAGACAACAGGGAGAGGGCTGGCTAAGGCAGTGAAAAGATCTTTTAAAAATCTGTCTCCTCAGACCATGGTAATGGAGCAGATTCTCGCTCGGTTAAAGGATGCAGGGTAAGCAGCAGAACAGCCCTGCAATCAACGTGGTACTTTCCTTCTTTTGCACGTGGGGGAGGTCCTTTCCAGGGCATTACAATTTCTTTGTGGCCCCTACATTTAACAGCATTATAGGAACCTGATGGGATGAAATGATCTTGAGAATGGGTTAACAGTTCCAGCTGCTGCTGCAAGTTTAAGGACAGTATTGCTGGGCTTGTAAAGGTATGAGTGAAAAGTAAGCAAAACTATCATCTTCATCAATTTCAGGACCGTAAAGACCGGGAACTTTCTTCTTAGTAATTTTGCACCTCTGCATGACAGTGTCAGGGTCCTGAGAGTACCCCCAGCCCTGACCGCCCCTGTCCAGCTCCCTGGGGCTCTTCCCACCCTGCCTACTGCCCAGGAGTGTCAGGGTCCTGAGAGTACCCCCAGCCCTGACCGCCCCTGTCCAGCTCCCTGGGGCTCTCCCCACCCTGCCTACTGCCCAGGAGTGTCAGGGTCCTGAGAGTACCCCCAGCCCTGACTGCCCCTGTCCAGCTCCCTGGGGCTCTTCCCACCCTGCCTACTGCCCAGGAGTGTCAGGGTCCTGAGAGTACCCCCAGCCCTGACCGCCCCTGTCCAGCTCCCTGGGGCTCTCCCCACCCTGCCTACTGCCCAGGAGTGTCAGGGTCCTGAGAGTACCCCCAGCCCTGACTGCCCCTGTCCAGCTCCCTGGGGCTCTCCCCACCCTGCCTACTGCCCAGGAGTGTCAGGGTCCTGAGAGTACCCCCAGCCCTGACCGCCCCTGTCCAGCTCCCTGGGGCTCTCCCCACCCTGCCTACTGCCCAGGAGTGTCAGGGTCCTGAGAGTACCCCCAGCCCTGACTGCCCCTGTCCAGCTCCCTGGGGCTCTTCCCACCCTGCCTACTGCCCAGGAGTGTCAGGGTCCTGAGAGTACCCCCAGCCCTGACCGCCCCTGTCCAGCTCCCTGGGGCTCTCCCCACCCTGCCTACTGCCCAGGAGTGTCAGGGTCCTGAGAGTACCCCCAGCCCTGACTGCCCCTGTCCAGCTCCCTGGGGCTCTTCCCACCCTGCCTACTGCCCAGGAGTGTCAGGGTCCTGAGAGTACCCCCAGCCCTGACCGCCCCTGTCCAGCTCCCTGGGGCTCTCCCCACCCTGCCTACTGCCCAGGAGTGTCAGGGTCCTGAGAGTACCCCCAGCCCTGACTGCCCCTGTCCAGCTCCCTGGGGCTCTTCCCACCCTGCCTACTGCCCAGGAGTGTCAGGGTCCTGAGAGTACCCCCAGCCCTGACCGCCCCTGTCCAGCTCCCTGGGGCTCTCCCCACCCTGCCTACTGCCCAGGAGTGTCAGGGTCCTGAGAGTACCCCCAGCCCTGACTGCCCCTGTCCAGCTCCCTGGGGCTCTTCCCACCCTGCCTACTGCCCAGGAGTGTCAGGGTCCTGAGAGTACCCCCAGCCCTAACCGCCCCTGTCCAGCTCCCTGGGGTTCTCCCCACCCTGCCTACTGCCCAGGAGTGTCAGGGTCCTGAGAGTACCCCCAGCCCTGACCGCCCCTGTCCAGCTCCCTGGGGTTCTCCCCACCCTGCCTACCGCCCAGGATCCCGTTTCAACTCCCTGGGCTCTTGGTTCCTGCCCCAGTGATGCTGCAGCAGGGCCAGTCTCCAGCTCCCACATCCCTGCCCGGCCATGGGCCCCCTGAGCTGGACCCACCAATGGGTCCATGTCTCCATCCCCAGAGTGGACCCCAGTGCCCAGGACTGGGGCTGCCTTCAGTACCCTGGTGCCCCCCTGGCACCCCTGTTCTGGGCTCTGCCCTGCAAGCTCCCATGGGGACCCAGCAGCACCCTGGCCCCAGGGAGCCCCCCACCCTCACAGAGCACTGATGGTCGGGTTGCCTTTGCTGGAATTCAGCCAGCGCCTTTCTGAGGGCTTTTTGCTGGTGCTTCCTCAGATACATGAATCCATCTGAGCTGACTAAAAATACTCTTATCTATTATTCAATAATCTCTTCATCTTTCACCTTGCTGCTGGGTTGCTTTGTAAAACTTTAACAATAAGCTCATTTGATTGAAGTGGAGATAAGGAGTCAGCTCCTATGTGTAGATTTGTGCTGGAGAACAGTTTGTGAAACCCAGGGGTATTTGGTCTGTCTGCTCGTTTCAAGACCCACAGACACTATGGTGAGAAGAGGGTGCTTGTTTGTTTCCACAGACATTTCAAGTGCGTAACATAAGACAAACATGTCCTTTAACCTTTATTTTAAAATATCGATTGCAAAAGGACTGAGCTCGACTCTAATACCCAGGAGTAGCAAATGAGCTGTTCACTAATGGGAAGCAGTACTCTAAGCTGAGTTCTATTTTTTTCATCTGAACGATTCTTTTTCATCAGTGTCACAATGTTTGGTGAATGTATTTGACAATATTCCCTTAAAGAGTTTATGACAGCCACGTGCTTGAGCCTGGAAGAGGAGGAGGAAGAGAGGAGCAGAGCACAACTGTCCCCTGCCCCTCTTACCCCGTTTTGGATATTACGACGCAGCTCTGGTTTTGGAAATGTGCAGTTTCCTTTTTTGCTCCTGAAAAAAACAAAGGGACTGAATTTTTCAACAAGATTGTGAGAAGGACCTGTCATTCTCCAGCCTGCGCAACCTGCGCGTGCGCTGTGTGCAGGCAGCCTGACGATGTCCGTCTCGGAAAGGTACTTGTTCCGGAGTGATAAGGGGAGCCTAACTGACCCAGGGCACGCCAGTATGTATCCTCTGAAATGTGAGTCTCACCTCCTGCAGGCAATTTCATTATGAAGTCTCTATCTGAGCGGTTGCCACAGTACAGACTGGTGGTGTGACCCTTTGCTGCTTTGCCACAGAGGTGGTAGGTAGGACAGCAGTGGCTTCTCCACGCTTGGCGAATGATCTCTTTCACTTCAGATATCCCTCCAGGTTTCCTGTGTAAGCAGGATTGACAAGTAAACCATCTAGTTGTTCAGTACTTCCCTGAATCACAATCCTGTAGGACGGGAGGGTTAAAAGCATTTAAAAACCACCTCTTGTTAATTAAAAATTAATTCAAAATACCTTATTAAGCCCCTTTGTCATTAACTATACTGAGAAAATTTACTGGTTTAGCACATAACTTGCACAAAACACAGTTGTTTAATAATGTGGTAGCTTGTCACAAATTTCTGCCCTTGCTCATTCCAAGGACAAAATGAAGTTTAACATTGGGATAGTTAGAAAACATTTTACCTCATACATTTTAACACTGCATTTTCCCTGTATAGTGTCGAGCTTAGTTATTCTAATTTTATCTTCAGTAATGGGTTCCTAATTTTATTGTTGTGGCTGTTGTTCCCTTGGGGCATTTGGAAATGAGATTCAGTATTTAAAAAAAAAACCCCTAAGCTGTAGCAGACTTTTAATAATGAAATCAATGCAAAGGGTGTTTCTGACTATAAGACCTGAACCCTTCAATGTGGATGCATAAAGAGTTGCTACCATTTGTTCAGTGCTGAGTCTTCCAGCCCTGTTGCATTTAACCACTTACTTGTCCCGGGGATATTCTGCATAGATCTGGAATTCTCTATTCAGAAGAGCCAGTGGATGACACATTTTCCACCAAAGCATTTCTCAGATGTGGTAGGGTCTGCAGGAAACCTTTTGTGACACAAAGAGGACCGTGTAGCCAGTGCAGCGTTACGGCTTTACAACCAAGAAGATAGTTTAGCTTTGAACTAACAGCAGGCATTTCCTCTGACATAGAAATAGGTGCGATTTTTCTTTCACTTTTATGGAAAAGTTGGCTACTCCATGTCTGGAAGGAGGCACGTATATGGCTAAGAAGGTCTCATGGGGTTTCCAGCAACTGTTTAAAGATGTGATCAATGTCTTGCTATGTGTGCATTCCCAGCAGATGGGCTTTTCTCCCCAGCATTTTCATCTGAGCCATTCAGGGCATCTGGAGGTAGAAGGAAAGCCCCGGAGCAAGCTCTTTGGGATGGCTGGGTGCTCACTTCCCCTGATGCCCATAGCATCAGCAGAGAAGGATCAGCAAAGGTGTCAGTGGGGCGCACACTCGCTGGCTTCTTGGTTTACATGTCTATAGATTACTCAAATAGGATAATGTTTTTAAAAAAGTATTATCTTGCTGGGTCTTGTTTGCCAAGTCTCAGCCTGGAGCAAGTTTTTACAGCTGAGATACAATGGCCTGATAGCAATGTTTACGACTGATAGAAATTCTGCCAACTATTTAGTGCTGGCACCGCACTGGCCACTTAGTCACTGGAAGACTTTGTTGTCAAAACGACTCTTTTGCATATGGGAATACGTTTGGGGAATACTGCTTGCTGCTTCTAAGAGTAAAGGCTCCACACTGGTTAGTGGTTAGCCAAGCCCACAGGCGCTGCGTGCAGACATCCCCACGCAGTTCTGCCAGTAACAATAAGGGCTGCTGCTGCCGCAGCACTTTTCGTCTTCAGGCTGGTTCGCAGAGGGGGTAGGACCCTCTCCTCACAAGCTGCTGCCAGCTGCAGGGCTGTGATGGCAACTCTCCTGTGGCCCAGGGCAGGAAGGGTCACAGCAGGCCGTGGGGGACGTGCTGCCCACCACTCCCACATGTTGCTGGGAGAAAAAGCCACGTGTGCCCCAGGCCAGGGCACGCAGCACATCCCAGCTCAGGCACGCATCGCTTGCCAGGGCTACCACATCGCGCCCGCCTGGAGATAGGACTTCTCTATCAGGCTGAACAGTCAAGGATCTCTTTATCAGGGGATTTTTAATGGGAAACGTGCCCATGAAGCACCAAGCCACTGCGGTTTCCTTTTGACTACCCTGTGTGTCACTCTGGGGGCTTTTCTTCCTCCTAAGGCAAACGCTTTTTTGATCCTGATCTTGTTTCCCAGACCTGGAGCGCTCCTGGGTAAAGAATACCAAATATGCAAAATTATACACTGTTTCTGCAGCTGTGTTACTCAGAACCCTTCAACGTCCTTGTGCAAAAGAGTTATGGCGCAGCAAGCCCAGGATGGGGCTTTGCCCTCGTGGAACTGCAGGATAACCTTTCTGCAGATATGCCCGTGGGAGAACTCAGAAACGACAGTCTCACGTGTCGGTATGGACAAAAGCTACCTGGAATGTGCATTACAACAAAAATGTATTTGCTGAGCCATTCTTGGTAACGCAGCAGCTCGTACAGTAATGTATTTGTTGTCATTGGCCTGGTTTCAGCAGCAGGGTATGTTCAGCTCACATTCAACCATATAAAAACCCATGAAAAATGACATAGTGATCCAAGACCACTGAGCTTCAGCTTACATGGTACATCACCTGCTTTCAGTTAGGCTCAGTTCGAAGAAAATGATTGCCAGTTGTGTTCCATTAGTGCACCAAAAAGAGGGCTGCACTTTTGTTTTCCAGAAAGTTGCTGAATCACATCACCGTGCAGAATATATTCCTCAAATGGCCTCTCTCTAACGATGCGGGGGGGGGGGGGAGTCAAACCTCTATCAAAAGATGAAACACGTTAGACGGGTTAGCTGAGGAAAAGTAATATTATCTTTTTTTAATGTCTCATGCTGCAGTGCCAGTGAACTGAAGGGCATGGAGTGTTCCTTTTCTCTTTTACTGCTGCATGACCTGTGCTTAACTATTTATGTTGCAGTCCTAAGACCTGCTCTCGCTCCCCAGGAGACAAACGCTAAAGTATTATTAGACCTTAGTGTGTGTGTGTGGGAAAGCTCTTAGTATAATTTAATGTATAAATATTGTATGCTTTATGCCAGTTCTTAGGTTTTTGCAGAAATGTATTTAGCTGGTGCACACTCTGGTGGCAGTTCTACAGAGAGAACTCACGGGCACAACCGCAGGCGCACCATTTGTAATTGTTATTTTTAATTTGAGATGACATACTGCTCAAGTCAAGCATCTTACAAAAGTCACTGCTCCCAAACAGGTATTTTTTTTAGTTGCAAGTCTTTTGATCTCAAAGACTGGATCTGGGTTTGTTTGGTAAGATCCCAGCTTCTGTTAAATATTTTTGGTCAGAGCTCCCTCTCTGTTTCAAAAAGAGTAAGAATAAGAATAAAAAATCTTCGCTTTTGTTCAGCTGTAATATACATGATAAGGCAAAGGCTCCTGTTACGAGTTTGTGCCATGCTCAGCAAACGCCGTTCTGACTTGGCTGGGCCTTCTGGGCTTTACAGTCATACAGGTAACTACCAGCTTTCCGGACCTACAGTCCAGGTACACATGGGTTAAAGATTTTTAGAAGTTTCTGCGTGTGCACATATAAATTAGAATAACATGACGTTATAACAATAACATGCACATATAAACTAGAATAACGTGATGAATATAACAGTATTTAGGCACAGAACTTCTGCTGACAGTAGCTAACTCTTTGATAATTCTGTACATTCTGTCTTCTGAATGCACTTTTAGTATTGGTTCTGCTTAATACTGCTTCCCCCATGTTGTCTGTGACATACCATTATGCATTTTCTAGTTACTCTTTTTGTTCCACAGGAAGAGCCAGGCTTTTCTTACTGCGTTGTTCCCGTACTTCTAGGCAGGGCTCTATTACTTCAGCCAGAGGTGTTGGAAGATGAAATTCCTCTCAATTTCCAGTCTCGCAAATCACCATCCTGCAACGTACAGAGAAGAGGCTGAAGCGCAGGGACACCCCAGCGGCTGCAGGAGTGAAACACGGAGAGATTGACTCCTTGTAGGGCTCCAAGTGCGCACACGAAGAAGAGGGAAGGAGGGAAAGGTGGCAGATGCGGATCTGCAGCCCTCTCGCCCTTGACCGGAGCGGCAGGGGCTGCTGCTGCTGCTCCCCTCGTATGCAAGGTAACCGCTGTGGCCCTTGGCACTGCTCCCCAAGACACTGCCATCCCCAACCTTTGCCTCTCCTTCCTCTCAGGGTCTTCGATAAAGGTTGAAAACGCCTGTCACCCAGGAAAAGAAGGCGACCTGCTCCCTCTATAGGCTTTTCTGGTTGTTGCTGTCATGAACCAGCCACCCCAGGTGTGAGAGCTGCACGCAGGCTTTGAAGGCTGGCAAAAACGCTGTAATGAGGCATATTTTGCATTTCTTTTAAATTTAGACATGATTTTTGTGTGTGCATATGTGTGTGAATGTGTGTGTGTGTGTATATTCTCTAACACCTATGCCTCTGGCTGCTTTTTCTGCATATGGAGCAATTTTTACTGTTTAGTTTTAGTCTTTTTTTAAACCAATGCATGATCCTTTTGTGTGTGAACTTTCTGGTTGTTAATGGTTTATGGTAACACCCTCCTGACTTTATTCTACTCTTATTAGTGGAAGAGACACCATCTGAGCCAGCAGTTCCATGAGCCCAAGGCACGCTCCTCCCCAGTGCCTGCTATCCCTACGGCTTTTCTCTCCTCTCTGTCCCACGGCCCTGCCTCCTCAGCACTGCAGTTTCTGGCACCGTTCTGGTAAGAAAAGCAACCTGTGTTAAGCACAACCCTGTACATGAAAAAGATTACTTGTAACTTGGATCAGCTCAGTGACCTGATTTTGCAGCACAGCCCCAACAAGAGTTGCAGAGCAGCGTGAGCGTGAAGAAGCAGCTGGAGGCAAGGTGGAGATGGGAGACATACGTTCCCACTCTGGCCCTGCTGCTGCAGTCCCCCTTTTGGGAAACGGCAGCTGCCAGCCTACCTTTGCTCTGGCACAGGTATTGGAGGGAATTCCACTGCAGTGCCTGAAATAACAGTTTAGGGAAGAACTGACACAGCGGTGAGTTACACATTAACCATTATAGATGACCTTTTGGAGAGTGGCAGAGTAACAATCTCACTGATAAAGAAAAATGGCAATTTTTCGATTATGCACTGGTATTAACTCCCAGGAAAAGACTGCCCACCTCTTTCCACTAAATCACACTGTTCTTCCCTACTTTCTTCAATGTGAATAAGTTGTTCAGATGTTTTCAGTGCTAGATAAATGCCTGTGGCTCTTTCTTGTGGGGGGCTGATGGGAGAAGGCAAGAAATGTTTTAGCTGAAATGATGCAGCCATTTCCAAGGAAGTGTCAGAAGAGCAACCTACAAGTGTGCTTGTATTACAGGAAAAAATAACCTTAGCAGTCATTCAGCACTGCGCTCACTTCTCCTTCCCAAGGTCTGACCTTGCTCTGTGCTCAGCATTATCAGAGATCCACTTCAATGAAGTTTATGTACTTATGTCACTTAGGACACAAATGAATTGCTTTAACTTAAGCTTAAAAGCAAAACTCTGCCAGAGATGACAAATACAAGTACTATACATCACCACTTAAATGACTAATGATTTATTTGTCTTTGAAGCTTCTGGTAAAAGCTGAAACATAGTGGTGAAAGAAAAAATAATGTAAGTTCCATAACACCTCACATATGGAATTGATAATGCTGTGTTTGGGTAGGGAATAAATTGCTCTTCAATGGTTATATACATAGATATAATGAGGATGATCTCATTTGTGTTCAATGTGTGCTGTGCATCTATTCAAGAGATTCAGGAGATTTAAACTTTTTGACTGGAGATGAGATTTTCACAGAAGATCCTTCTTTTGGTCAATATATTCCACTCTTCAATGATAAGAAAACCTGGACATGTTTCAATTCAATTGTTTGATTTTCAGGAGACTTTTCTTGACCCTCAAACACACAAAAATGATCCTTGTTTTAGACTAAAATATCATCCTTTTGAATTGCAAAGGAAATTTTTTTTTTTTCCAAATAACTTTTTACTTCAGTACTAATGTATTTGCTTCAAATTGTATGTTTGGAATTTCATTGTATGGAATTTATGTAGCCGAGGCTTTAAGCACCCTTACATAATTAATAATATAAACCTAAATCTCTGTGGTTTCCTTTCTATTAGGAACTCAGCTAGACAGACACCTACAGAGACTCTTTTCCACTCCATCATTATGGGAAACATAGTCTGCACCCAGCAAGGTGAAATAAGAAGGGATTCAGTAATGAAAGGCTGGTAATGAATACCAATCAGCACAGGAGGGCTGAGGGCAGGCCACCTTCAGGGCAGGATATTGCTCAAATGTGTTTGAGGAGGGAAGGACTGACAGGGGCTGCTTATCAACCCATTAATTAGAGCTGCTACTGCTTCAGGTGGATCAGGGTTGTCCTGGGATGTGGAGGCTGTGTCTCCTTTCATCCCACCCAGACCTCTTCAAGAAAAGAGAGATAGGAGTAAGGGAAAAGATGAATCATTTTGCTCAAATAGCTGGTTCTGTGGCAGCCAAGGAGGCAATCTGTGAGAGAGGAGAAGAGTTGAAATGCAAAAAGGGGTAGCCAGGATTAGGTCAAAAGACAGGCTAAGCACAAGTAGAGAGGGAAATGTGAGAAAGGCTTAGCCCAGGGATGAGCAATGCAGAGTTTCTATGAAACTGGTAGAATCCAGGACGTAAGTGAGCTTAGGAGTAGGGTGGTGGTTATGTGTGGATGCAAGGGCATTGTATGTACACTAGCACTGCAGATACTGAGCATCTTTAAGCGGGTGCCAGAGGTCTGTCACATACGTCAGTCTTGGAATTGCTGCCAGTTTTCTGAGTACAGTGTGTCCAAATGATTATTACATGAGACTGCAGCTAGAAACATGCAAAATGAGTTGCATGTGAGTTATAATAATTGGGCTCTAAGAAAAGAGGAAAGGGATGTAAGTCTTGCATGTGACAGTTTTGATCAGTCTCTTCAGAAAAAAAATTGCTTTGTACTTGCCCATAAATTAAACTTGCCTCGTGATGAAAGACAGCACCATCAATTTCCACTTGTTGGAAATGTTTTGCATGCAGGCTTTGGCAACGTCATTTCTCCTCACAGGAGGAAGACTGCACGAAATCCCAGTGTTACCTTTCAGGTGGTTATGCCACCATGCTTCTGCATTGCACCATCAGGGCGTTGCAAAGAGTGCCTTAAAATGGAGAGCTACCCAAACCTAAAAGAGGGTTGGGAGCGGTGTACTCTTTACTGTACACATGATGTCATCTGAAAAGGAAGATTATCGTTAGCAAACTTGAGGTGATAGAAAGTTGGGAGGAGTTGTTACAAGTTTCATTTCAGCAACAATATGGTCAAAATAAAAAATACATTATTGCCATCATCCTCTTTGCTAGTTCTACCTATAACTGCTCTTTTTTATTTCAGAAGAGGCAGTCACCACAAAAATCAGGATGAACAAATTTACCACATATGTGCCAGGGCAGCATCAGAACGTGGTATGCAGAGCAGCTGGTATTGCTATTGGGGCTGGTCAGCAGGGCCACGAAGATCGTGCTCTGGCTGGACACAGGTGCCTGTGACTGCAGGGCAGAGGAGGGAGCTGCCAGTAGCTGCCAGCAGCCAGCTCTGGTGTCAGACTTATGCAAAGTGTGACTAAAACAATGTCACTGCTGAATACAAAATTCACCCATTTCTTTCTTGCTTTAATGAGAAGAGCACTGCAGATGTGGGGACAGGGACAAAAGTAGCCAGTATTTCCTCTCCTCCCTCTTTACATGCTAATCAGCCATGCTCATGGGGTGCTGGCTAATCCCTCTGGCTTCTGAACTCAGAAAAGAAGATGCTCCTCTTCCAAGCAAGTAATGAATCACCCCTTTTAGTACATGGCATGCATGACTGCATTGTTAAAAGCAGTCTTAATCACTCACTGAGAAAAATGATATCGATCATTTCTCCCTTTTAGTGGTTAACTGGCAGCCTCGGGAGTTGTGACTCACAGCCTGTGTGCTACGGCAAGCCCAGAAAGACTCCAGTAGATTTTAAGCTAGTTATAGGACACCCCCACCCCCCCAGTTCCCCTCAGCATCTTATTCCTCGCATCTTCCTAGTACGGCTATAATTTGGAAAAATGGTAGATTTCTTGGTTTCGTGCCTTTTTAGAAATCACTGTTCTGCCTGGTCAAGTTTTCAGCTGGTGGAGAATGCCAAAGTTAAGACAGCCTGTACCCCCTTAAATCAGTCCTTCTGTGTATGCAGGTGTATTCTCAGAGTAGAATATGGCTGGATTGTGTTATTACATCCAACTCCTGTAATTGGATCAGGCTCTCAACTTGTTACTTTCTCCACAAATGCAAAAGCTACGGTGCCTCTGTGGAGGAGGCCGTGTAAGGATGGTTCTGTTAGTGAGTGACTGAAGCATGTTTGTTGTTATCAGTGCTTTCTGTTAGTTCCCCTAAGTAGCCCTTCTCGTTCCCTCTGTGTGGAGACCTTCCCCACGTGCTCCTCCAGTTCTGACGCTACGTGACATGGTCCTCTGCTGTCCCACCACAGCCTTCCTTAGCTGCTGGAAAACAGAGTTAGCTGCTGCTGCAAGCAGACGCTCAGGAGGCAGGGAGAAGAGGGGAAAGAAGGCACCCAGTTAACTAGCAATTGTGTGTGTGATGATGCTAAAAACCTGTGTTACAAGACTTCGTCGTGTTTGAATGTAGCTGGGAGCAGAGGTGATGTAAACCAACGCTGACGTGCTGAGCGGTCAGGGCGGAGAGAGGAAAGCCGTTTGCCAAGGAGATGCCTGAGTGCTGAACGCAACGAGTCCTCGCCTACGCTGTCTGCTAAGCTGATGTTGGTGACATGACGTCTCGGTGATGTCTTGGGTGCTGTTCAACCACCACAGCTATGGGTAACAGAAGGCATAATACCCTCAGTCTCCTGAGGTCCGCAGCAAACAGGTGTCTTCAAAGAGACCAAGTTCATCCACAGTGGCTAAGGACCTTTTCTTTCCTCAGCAGGCCCTTCTGGCAGCTCAAACTCTTTTCTCGGAGGGAAAGGACAGCGCAAACACTCCTTCCAAGACTGGTTCAACATAGGATTAGGATCCACTTGCATGCTGCCTGGATGCAGTTAAGTATTTTTTATTTTCTGGTGTGAAACATCAGCCATAAAAATACATGCAGTCTACTCATTAAATGCAGATTGCTAAGGACAATGGGGATAAACAACAGCAACAAAATAATCTGCAGATAAATGGTATACTAAAACATGCCTCAGAAAGACACTGGTAATCATCATGTGATGTGCCCTTTGGGCTGTGCTGGTGGAAGAGGAAGGGTGGGATGGCCCAGAGATCCCCTGCTTTAGCAGGGACAGCTGTGACACATCTGCTCCGTAAGACGATAATAGTTTTCTTTCAGCATCTTTGCCTTGTATTGGATGACTATCTTTTTGTTTCTTGGGCTGCCATCGCTGCAGAAAGTATTGCTGTCAGCTGCAGGTGTTAGAAATACCCTTTGGTATATGGAAAAAAAAAAGGGATTTATTTTGTGACAGTGTCACTTCGCTGGTGGGTTGCTTGATGGACCTGATCACTTGATGGAGACATGCTGCCATGGGGGACAGTCCCCGGGATCTGCCCCTGTGTCAGCTCAGCTCTCAGAGGAAGACATGAACTGCTGTGGAGGAGGTCGATGTTCCCAGTGGTATCACAAAGAAAGAACAGACAGGAACACATTTGGGAAGAGAGGCACGCTACAGATCCTAGCTTTTGGGGGGTTCAAGGGCGGATTCGGTGAGAGCAGAGGTGAAGAGGGACCTTTGTGGGAGGTAGCACTGGAGCAAAGCAGGGAAGCCCCAGAGGCCTCCCCAGCCACCACGGGCTGTCAGAGGGGTTCAGGTTTTGTGTGATGATCTTACGGATGCAGATGAGCGTAACTCACAGAGCTGCAAATCCCAGCCATCCTGTGCACTAAAGGGTCAGTGAGAACTACCAAATAGTAACTGCACAAAGTTCTAGCCTTTGTATAGTTTTGTCTCAGTAGGAAATAACCTGCCCCTTGGCAACTGAAAATGGACAGACCTGTTATAATCATCTGTAAATGCTTTTGTGATGCAGAGATAGAGCAGCCAGCACTTGTTCTTTGTAAGTAGGGTAGCAGACATCAGGAAACCAACATCTTTAATAACAAGCTGCAATTTGAATTCCTGACTGTGACTTCAGTTTAAAAATTTCTTTAATACTCTTAAAATATATTTCAGGTTAGTAACCTCATTCAGCATCAATTTCTGCTCAGATCTGAGAGTACCTTTAAATATTTGCTGTTTGTTACATTCATAAAAATAGTACCTGATGTTTATCAGTGGGTACCGGTCCTTAATGGGGATCAAAAGTCAGGATGACCAGAAAAGCCCTGCCCAGTCATGAGCCATGTGTAATGGTTCTTCTCTTTCCTCAGTGTAGACGGGAACATTGATTTCAGTACTGAGGTCGCCGAGGTCAGCAGTCAAACTCCCACTGTCTGCAAGGGACCTGACTCCCGCCTTCAGTACCTGACACCTATTGGGTGAGTTCTTTGAAATGAAACACTGAATGCCTGCTCATTTCTTTTTCTGCCTTGGGCCAGGCTATAAAATAAATGACCCGTACAAACTGTCTGTAGACATCGTGTTGCTGGGCAGCTGAGGAATGATGTAGCAGTGGATGACCATTGCCTCCTTCCTAAAGACAAATGACATTTTTAACCTTTTATTTTCTGCAGTTGTGGTGTCAGGGTCTGTGATGATGCTACACAGGCTTAAAAAAGAAGGAAGGATTTTTATACAAATCAGATTAGCTCAATTGCCTACCAAAAAAAGGCTTTATTATTCACTATGGGAAATCTCTATATGTGCTCAGAGAAGCCTAATATGAATAAATTATGCCACCTTCAAAGAGTACACCTGATTTTCCATTTCTTGCTCATCCAAATCACCTGGCAAACTCATAGAGAGGTTTTGGTGCACTAAAGAGATATTCTAGACAAATAGTTAAACCACCACTGAGACATTTTGCAGGTTGGATGGTTTTAATCAGTTTTGTAATCTTTAATGTTAAAACAATCTTTTCTCTAGAAGATGCTTTTTCTTGCTTCTTTGGTTCAAAAACTTTCTGAGGCAGAGACGGCCCATGCTACAGACTTCTACAATATCTAATACCTAGTTTTTCGTGATCTATTTCAGTACCATTATAATGCCAAACTGGAAATGAGGACTTGTTTTCTGAGCATATGCATCACTGCCATTGCTCTTACTGTTCCAGCTGACAGCCGTCTAAGGCAGGGTGGGTAGGGAGGCCAGCCTGTGCTTACGTGGTTGGTAAATCTGGCTTCAGAGCACTTAACAGTGGCTCAGAAAAGTTACCGGCACAAAGAGTAAAATTGCAGGTCTGGTGCAAACTTACTGTACCTCACACAGTGCGTTACCATCGCTGTAAAGCAGTGACTTTCTTCTGGCCAGCTTTGTAACGGTGCTGGTGGGGTGGGGTTTCTTTGCCTGCCCTCGACTTACAGTCAACAGAAAGTCTAAAACTGCTTTAACACTATATCCCACACTTGTGTAAGTTCAGGAGACGCAGGAATACGGTGATGCAGCGTATTTGATCCAGATTAAAGTTGTATTGTCGGTTGATGCAGTAATGCGTGCAGTTGGCATGGACGAAAAGGGAGCCTCAGGTGTTGAAGGGTCGATTCTTGAGAACCACGTAACCACGTAGTATTTCATCATCCCACAGGAAATGCTTGTGTTACTTTCCTCTTATTGATTCCCAGTGCCTGTTTGCTTTGGTGTACTCATTTTATTTTCCATTTATAAATCAGCATTTTTTTGTTTGCAAACTTTATCTAGTGTTTTATGAAATTACAAATCTTACCTGCTCTATACCAGGAAAGGAAGATGATGAATGAAAGGTCCCACTCGTTATTCTTTTAGTGTGAACATTTTAACTTTAAAAAGAAAAAAAGCTTAACTGGGAGAGATTTTTAATCCTCCTTTGCTTATACACAAGATTCATCCTCATGTCTAAATCATTACTACAACTGCTACACAGACAGGTTTGGCTAGTACTGCAAGAAAATCAAGGGCTGGCCAGTTGCTCGATTAGCAATGTAATACTGTACAGCTCAAAAATAGCATTTTGGATCCTGGATTCAGAAAAATTCTAACACTAAAGTACAGACTCTGGAAGACTTTGAGAGGTTAAGTTTATAATAACAGGTGTCATTAAGCATTGTGTGATTACTGTAAAGCTACAGGAGTATTTGATATTTTAAGAAAGCCTGTCAACATCCTTTAATAGTTAAAATTTGTCCTCTTTATTTAGCACCCTCTATTCTGACCGTTTAAAAATATCTGAATTGCTGATGCAATACATGTACACGGTGGCTCCCAACAAAGCCAACATTTATCGCATCTGCTTATATACAAAGCCATGAACAAATAGCGCATTAATTTTCAGAGAGGACAGTGACTGAATCAGTGCGGGAAAAAAAAAAAAGCAAGCTTGTTACTACATTTGGTTAGATTTGTGTTTAGGTAAAAAAATAACCTAACTCACAGATCTTCAGCTTTTTTTCTAGTTATGAAGGGTGATCAAAACAATGCCCATAACTCTGTTATCACTAAGTCTTCATACATGACATATTGAAAATCCATCTTACTTTTCCACTGGAGCTAAGACAGTCCAAAGAAGATTAATTTAAGTGATCAGTACTACTGGCATCCCCTACAACCTGCATAACTAAGGGCTCTCCTGCTTATTTCATTTGGCATTTTAAGCATTTTCCTGAAAAATCTTTGAAATAGCCTCAAATGTGCCTAGGCTGATGGAGATGAATATGCTTGTGTCTAAGATCCAAAGAAAGAGAAGCTACATATGTTTATTAGCACATACCAAAGCAAGCAGATAAGTAACCCCAAATAATGTGTTCTTAGAACTACTTGAGTTTTACGCTGCAGTGAAATTCCACCAAGCCCATTTCTTGTTCTTATTTAGCCATTTTCTGTGCCATTTACTGGAAAAATGCCTGTGAAACTTGCCAGCAAGAGTTCATGTCTCTGAAGTAACGGGATCAGAATGACCATGGTATCACCACAGCTTTTTGGGGTGGAATTTGAATGTGTTTGTTTTGTGGCAAGCTTTCAACTTTACGCAGAATAGTTCCTTAGCTGAGGCATTTGGCAGAGAGTGCTCTGCATGACTCAGCGGCAGTTCTTCTCCATCTCAGATTCTGGTTATATTAATACCAGGTTTATTTTTTTACACCAACTCATACATATTTATGACTTCAGTTCTCTTGCGTGCTGCTGGGCTTTCTCTAGTTCCAGTGTCTGTCTCTCCAGCTACTCCAGCAAAGCTACATGGCATGGTCCACGCAGTGATTCAGTCTTGGGGTGGGTGGAAAAAAAAAAAATCAGTCACTGAAGCGATTTTTTGTTGTTAATAGAGATAATTCTATTACTGCTGTCTTTTAATTGGGGTTACCTGGGGAGAGCTGTGCAAATTCTACCACGTTCAGGTTCTGTGACACTAGCTAGAAGTCATGACTTGGTGCTCTAGCGTTAACGCTAGCCATGCAACCTTTATTATTACACACGCTCGTTACTCATGCATGTAATTGCGCTGACTTGAAAGAGGCTTTTCTGCAGCACAGGAGCTGGTCCCCAGCCGTCAGCTGTTCATCACAGACATCGTCACAGAGTCAGCCTGGCTCTCAGGTAGCTGAGCAAACACTCACCCTGACACATGCAGGGTGAAGTACTGATGCTCCAGCCGACCTCTTCGGTAGCTCAAGTGAAGAACCGAAGGGCTGTTATTTTTCTCTGTAGTGATGAGGGAATGGGTCAGGAATGCTGGGTGACTAGTTCAAACGTTGACTGGAACCACCCTATGGATTTTCCTTAGGGAAGCAGAGGTGACCTCTTGTGTCTTTCAACGTCCTTCCCCTCTGCTGCCCACCTCATCATACCTTTTGGACCCATGGGGCAGTCTAACCTGAAAGAGGTGTAGATGTCTCAAAGGTAATTACATTTCTTGAGTTTCTGACAAAACTGATGGCTGGGTAGAGGTAAAAGATCCACATTTATGCTACTGGTAAGATCAGCAGGCCAAGCTTATGTACTGGAGCTCCTGTGCAGCCCTGGACTGACCACAGCACATCCTGTCTCCTGTGTGGCGGGGGCTGTGAGTGGCCTTGGAGAGACAGAAGATGGAGTTTCTGTAAAGGTGAAGCCATAGGATATGTTCCTCACAGGAAGCTAGACTTCATCTCTTTCACTGCTCATAAATCATTTGGTGATCTCCACCTAATTGATTGGCAATAAATTTACCTTAGTAGGAGTATTTGACTCATCTATGATACTTCCCATCACAAGATTCCAATTTCTTTTCACAATAGAGAGGTACCAGTATTTCCTTTTTTATAGGTGGGGAGTGTTACTCAGACTAATTTTGGGCTGAGTACAAAACTGTGTGTGGCCTCCCAAGCCTTAGAGTAGTGCCCAGGCCACTGGATAATCTTGATTTGCTAACAGCAGTTTAAAACCACCCTAAATATTTTTCCAGGCTAAACACATTTTTTCCCCTTAATAAAGCTGAGGGGGAGCCAAATGGTAAATAAGGGAAGACTGGGAGTTCATTCCAAACAGTCAAACTCTTTGGAAGGCAAGACAGATGCTGTCATTTTAATACTTAGCCATTGCCCATTTTAAAGTATATCCCTGCATAAATAGTAAGATCAGTAACAAATACAGGTTTTCGTATTTTGAGAACTCCGAGAAGCCTCTTAGCTGTTCTTAAGCGGATATCTTAGCTCTCCTATGGCTACTGTGGAGCAGATGTGCCCGATATGTAGAGGTGGCAGGCAGGGAGGGACTGGTAGCTGCCTCAGCACTGTCTGACAAGGTCCGCGTGCCCCCACTGCTTGGCAGTGGCCCATCTGTGCTGCTGAGCAGCCCTGCCTTCAGTCGAAAATGCATTTGTGCCCAAATCCGTACTTCATAAAGCTTCTGAATTTTGTCATACGCTTTGATGTCTTTGTGTCTTCATAAGTCTACAAAGATCGGAACAAAACGTGGGATTTCTGTGGTTTCCAACCTTTTCCAAGTTTTGAGTTGTCACCTTTATGTGTCACTTTTTAAATTAATTTTTCTTGATGTACTGCGGGTCTCACTGGTGTCTCATCCCAACCATCTAACACTTATTTCTCCGTATCACTAGTTTCACCAAGAACTTCTCTTTTATCAAGCGTTTTCTGCCATTGGCCTTTTCAAGCTTATTGGTGCTGCCTGCGAAAATGACCAGTTTCAGTTGTAGTTTCTCAGCAAAACAAAAGCATGAATTTGAACTGCTCTCTGCATATTTTGTTTGCAAATATTTATGAGGGACGAGGGTATCAGTAGCTTAAACATTCTTCTTCCAGGTAGTTTTTCCTTCACAAATTTTCGTTTGTTCAGCCGTGTTCTTATCTGACAATTCCTAGCAGGCATTTTGATGAAATGCTGTTTTGATTTAGGAACATCCAAATCCCTAATTTTCTATGAAATACACGTTCACTGGCCATTCAGAGGAATTTGAAAATCCCAGATGTGTGTTTCCTCTTGGTTTCAGCAATGTTGTAACTTAGGCTGTACTACTTAGGAATTACAGTTTTGCACTTACAATAGCTTGCTTCTCTTTCTAGTCTCTTTCTAGTTACTAACTGAATCCATTTACGAAATACTATCTACTTTACCATCGTTTTAGCATCCAGTCTCCAGGTGGCAGCTTTCTAAATCCTTGAGGACTGAACAGGAGATGATGGCCATCACCTCGATCTTTATACTGACTCCTTGGCTGCCATTTCATAAATACGCCCGGTACCTGTTGTGCGAATATTACAAACAATTTCCGAGGGCTAATAAATTTGTTATGCTCGTATGAAGTATTTTAAGATAAAATACTTATTTTGATCAATAATCTCCATATGGTGAGTTGTATCGTTTCGTGGGGTTTGATGTGTGCGTGTCTTCATATTTAAATTATGTGTAGAAGCCAGTTTTGTCCAATGCCTCAAACATGCGTTTGTTGGAGGTGCTTGGCTGAGGAGATAAAGGAGAGTTTATGGAAAGTTTTAATCTTTGAAGACAGATGCTTGGCAACTTTTAAATACTCTTTAATCTTATTATTTCTCTTTGTCTGTTGCATGGTTTGTGATGTGGATTTTTAACATGTTATTACTTTTACCTGCTAGTTATTATGGTTTTTAACATACAAATCCTTTAAACAAACTGTGTTCAACTTCATAGCGTTTAACTTCAAAGGAGAGAGCCTCAGAAAATGGTGTGGGTAAATTCAAAAGTTACTTGCTTGAAAGTATACGAGCAGCATATGGTGACAGTCAAAAATGTGCAGTTCAAGAGCTAGGAAGAAAGAAACCCAGTCAGAGGCAGATGCCTTTTATAAGTAGGATACTTAAAAGCAACATCTTGACAAAATGGGATACTTTTGCAGTGCAGCTCGTCATGAACCTAAGGAGCTTGTGACCAAGATATTTTGAGGTCAGGAACTTCTCATGACTGAAAATAGTCATCTGTATAAACACTGAAAACATGTAGGACAGTAGCCCAGAATCTTTGCAGATTTATAGGCCACAAGTCGAAGCGAGCATATGTGCTGCGGACACACCACACATTATTTTCCCTGCCATTTTGTACCAAGTGATGGTGGTTCCTTGTGGCCCTCAGGCATGGCAGAAGATCGCATGGGCACCGATTCCGGTGAGCCATGGTCCAGGAATCATTGCTTTTGTTTAGCTATATGCACAGACACTTAAAAAACCAAAACCCAACCCATGCAGTTATCTGTTGGAAGCCCTGAGAGGTGCTGGTGCGTGCCGGGCCATCCTGAATACTGCTTGTACAGTCAAAAGATTGATTTCAGTTCTCTGCTGAAACAAAGGCAGGCTGGCTTCTGCAGGCGTGCAAGGGGTTGATGTAGTTCAGACTGTCAGCTTTTGGCTTCTGTTCAGAGGGTGAAGTACCTGCTTCCAGCTGGATTCGGGAAGGCTTTGCCTTGACTGTGGTCTGAGACTTTCTGCCACCAGTGAACTCCATAGAAAGGCATCTTTTAACCCTCCTGCAACCAAACCCCTCACAGTTTGAGGCTGGATGAAATGAAAATTTACAACTCCTATGCCTGAGGACATAACCTATATTCTAACAGCCTGAGATTTCAGTATTAGGGCAGCACATGATATGAATTCATAAGCATTACCATACACATAATAATTAAAACCAAGGGCTGCCACTGGAAATGGGACTGATTTGATTTTTTTTTAAACAAATCTCTGCCCCAAGTGTGAATTTTTATGTGCATTCTTAGGCATTTAGTAAAGGCAGTCACCCTGCAGTCTTTCCTTCACAAGCAGGAATCAATAAAGTCTCTCTCCTCTCCCTGGCCTCCTGTTTAATTTTGTAGGAAGTTAATATCTTTGAGCCTTATCTGGCACTGTTGTGTTTGATTGAAATTGGCCGACGGATTCCTAAGTTACCGAGGCAATGATGGGTGGACAGGGAGACAGATGCATATGCTCCCACAAACATCCACATAAATAAGGACTCATGCATTTCCTTGCAAGACTAGTCTAAGAAAATCCTCCCTCGATGTAAGACTTTTAACCAGTGTGCTCAAATCGTTCCATTCTCCCTCTGAGCACTCAGGAATTGCTAACCTAGGAGAGTGAAAAATGTGTTGCAAAGATGGGCTGCTTAAGTTACCTGGGTATGGCAAACTGAGCGTTCCAGCAGCTCGTCCTCCGGGCTGCCGCTTGCTCTTGTTGAAGTGAGCGAAGGGAGTGAGATAGTGATTTTCATTACAGCCAGAGTAAACGTCTACAGCCTGCCTAGAGATTTCAAGGACTGTACAGCTGTACAAACCCAATCCTACTTCCATTAGTAATCCCACGTGCAACATTCACAAACCAACTTAATTGCCACGTTTCAAAGTCATTTTGTACTATGGACACAGGAGCGATAATGATGGAATGGATGTGACCAAAGACAGCACCGCTCGCCCGCTGAAGCCGTTCCCACCTGCGCGCGCGCTCTTAACCCGCCACGGTTGCGGACTAAACGACATCGTCATGAAACACGCGGGAGCCTGTAGCTGGAGCGCACCGAGCGTAATCACGTAACGCTGCTGTGCCGCAAGCCCTAAGCAGCCGAACCTTCCTGGTCACGTGCTGGTCACTCGCGCCGAGTCCGAGGGCTTTAGAGTGCTTGGACATGTCAACCTTGAAGAGGAATAATGTTGCAGCACAACTGGTGCTCTGCCACGATATTAGTTCTACCCGGCACAGTTAGTCATGGAACGGGTTTATTATTTACCCACGACCCCTTGTCTTGCATCCAAGACGTGAGAGTCGCAGGTTCAGAACAGCACAGGGAACTGTGGCGCGTTGGATGACGTGTTCTAGAGGCTACTGGGCACTCCAGCAACTCTCCTGCCATGCCTCACGTGGGGTTTTGCTTCAGCACCTGCTGATACAGGTTCTTTCTCGGTTGAACTGATGCTTTTGGGCTGTACGTTTTTTGAAGAGTGTGTTTGTGCGAGCAGAATGTTCTTTTTTGATATTTTAAAAAAAACCCCACCTAATGGGTCATGGCCCAAGGTCGCCGTTTCCGCTCAGGGCTGGAAGGAAGGAACTGCTCCTTCAGAATTAAACCTGCAGCTCATTGTCCAAGCAGTGCGCTCCGAGAACGCTCCCTCCGCGTGCGTTCCGCAGGACCAGCGATGCGCACGGGGCCGGGGCTGCGCCTTCCCCGGCCGGGACCCGAGGCCGGAGAAGGGGCCGTGCAGCTGCCAGGCGGCCGGGGGCACCCCTGCGGGGAGCACGGCCGTGCCGCCGGGACCTGGAGGGCCGCCCGGCCTCCTCCCGGTCAGCGGGCTGGCCCGGCACTGCAGGCCGGGCGGGCGGAGGGCGAGGGCCGGGGGACAGCCGTCGCCAAACCGAGGGGCAGACCCCGCCGGCCTGCCGACCTCGGCCCGGGCGCCCGCCGGCCCCTTTCCTCCGCGTACTCGCGGCCGGGCGGCGGCAGCCCCGTCCCCGCCGGGCCCGGCCCTCCCCGGGGCGGTGCGGGCCCGCCCCGGCGCGGCGGCTGCCCCGCCTCCCCGGCCGCGGCGGCTGTCACGGGGCGAGCGGGCCGCGCCGTGCTCCTGCGGGGCGGGGGCGGTGCTGCGCGGGGCCCCGCGGCTTCCCCCTCGGCCTGGCCGCGGCCGCCCGGCGGCATCCGGGCTCCGCCACCATGTTCAGGCGGATTCTGCAGCGGGTAAGGCAGCCGGACCCGCCCCGGCGGCGGCAGCGGCGAGGGCGGCGTGTCCTGCCGTGGCGCGGCCGTGCCGCTTCCTGGTGCCGGCTGGGGCTCGGGGCCGGGCTCCCCGCGGTGGGGCCGGAGCCGCCGGCCCGGCCCGGCCCGTCCTGCGGCGTAGGGGAGGGGGTAGGCCCGTGGCGGCCGCGGGCTTGTCCGCCGCCGCCGCCCCCTCGCCCGGCGCGGGGGACGGGCCCGAGCCCCGACGGGGCGGGCCGGGCCGGGCCCGCGGTGCCGCGCCGCGCCCCGGCTGGGGACGGCAGCGTCCCCTGGGCCGAGCCGGGGGCTTGTCGGTGGGGCGAGGGGTGGCCCTGGCCCGGCGCGGCTCCTTTCCGCAGCGCGGCGGCGTCTCCGCCCGCCGCCTGCGCTCCTCGCCGCGGCTGCGGGCCGCCCGCGCTCGGCAGCTTCCAGCGAAGCCCAGCCTGGGCAGGGCCGCCGCGGGCACCTGGGGTTACTCCCCCGGGGGCCGGGTAGCAGACGCGCTCCTGCTGCCGAAAGCCCGCCCGGCAGCCGCCGGCCAGCTGCCTCCCTCCTTGAGGGAACCGGCTTTTCCGGCAGCTTTGAGAAGCCGGGTTGTGACACCCGTTGGCCAAACCCTTCTCGGCCCGCAGAGCCCTCGCGTAGCCCCGCGGCCGGCCGCCCCGCCGGTGGCTCGGGCGGAAGGTGCCGGGGGGTGCTGGGGAAGGGCGGGTGTCGGCGGGGCTGGGGGACCCCTCGCCGCCGGCTCTGGGATGCACCGAAAGGGTTGAGTCACGCCGGCGGTGGGAAGGGCGGCAGCGCTCCGCATCCCGCGCCGCAGGAGTGCGGGTGCCGGGCAGGAGGCGCTCACGGGTAGAGGGGAGCCCGGCTGCCCTCGGTGGTTTATCTGGCGTGTCTTTGGAAGCGTGCTGTCTGCGTAACACCTTTCTGGGAGCGTGTTCTGTTGGACGTGCTGGCAGGCTTTCCTTGCCTGCGATGCAGGGAAGCGTTGCTGCGGGCAGTAGCGTTGACGGAGGGAAAGCGAGCACACCGGTACGTGCGCCGCCAACTTCGCCAGCCTGACGCGTGCCTCGGGTTGGTTTTGGGTCGTAGACCCTGGGCAGGTGAAGATCGCTCTTGGTCTGCTCGGAGCGTTGTGTTTACAGGGAAGAACTTCCTTCCTGAAGTTTGATGGGAAGCCCTGCTAACAAGCAGGGAAACTTGGTACCGACCTCATTAAATATTGGCAGCGTGGTACTAGTTGTTTATTGATTCTGAGAAATAACAGGCTGTCAAGGAAAGCTTCTGTGATAGAGGAAACAGCTTGATATGATGCCAAAGGAAATATGCCCCGAATATAAATTCAGCTAAACACTTCCTATAACAATCTAAAGTTAGTGCTCCAGTTTTCTGGTGTTCGGAGCAGCCATCTTCTCTGAGGAGCTTGAACACAGAACTATTCCCCAGTGGCTCCCGAAAGTTACAGGACTACAGCACAGCTGATTGCCAGCAAAGGTGAAACAGACCTCTTCCTGCCCCAGAAATAGATAGAGAAATGCCAAGACTTTTAAAGACGTTAATCGTTTAATTGGTGCAAATAAGTGTGCTTTAAAAAAATCCACCTCTTCTTACTAAAGGGCTTTAGGCCGCCTTATAAAAGCAGTGATTGCATGCGCAACCTCGTGCTTGCCTTTTTGACTTACAGTCTGTGCCTGGCAAAGTATGAAAAAGACTTCTGATGTACCTTGGTGTTAAAAGCGAACCTCAGCTTGCTGTCAAATCTGTTCATAAAGAATGTAAGTATGGGTAGCTCTTCTGTTTCTGAGGCAGTGATTTGAAGGCCAAGGAACTTCCTCTTGACCCTTTTCTTGTGCATCATTAATGTAGCTGGCAAAAACATCCCACCTTCCAGTCGCTGCAACATAGTTTCTTGTATCTGATTTGGGTTTATTATTTGATTATAGGTGATGCCATCCTTTCTAGCCAGATGGCTAGTCATTGCTGGTGATATAATGTGAGTTGTGAAAGTATATTTAAAAAAAACAACAAAAGAATGTTGTATTACATTCCTTTTTTGGTGTAATTCAGCTGGCCATCAAGCTGCAAAGCGGGGAGACAAAAGCACAAAGATACTGTTTATAGTTTTAGTCACTTACTTGAAATTCTGATTCCTGCAGTTTTAAAACATCAGAAGTTTTTTTTATACTTCTTTTCCCTGATCACCTTTTTATTTCTTCCACAGTTGTAATTTCTGTTTTTAAAAGCATCTTCACAGTGACTTTGAACAGCATATTTTAAAACCAGAAAGTATTACGTACTTGTTACTACTGAACACTGCTCATTTAGTTTTTGAAGTAAGTATCTCCGTGCTGTCTTCAACTAGGTCCTGGTTCTGGGTCCTTTCCCTGCAAGCTGTTTCTAAATTTTACGTATGTTTTCAGTGTGAAATCTCAGGGATCCATCTGTTCTGTACGTTTGCACTGTAAAAGCCCCTTTTGTTCATTCTTGCCACCTTTTGGTTTCGTGCATTGGCAGACAGTAGTCTGTCCCAAAGGACATCTGTGTGGAATGTCTAAGACACGACTTTCCTGACCAGATACTTTGATTTTTGTCAGCCCTACATAGACGCATTCTTTAGAGACCTGTCTTTGTTGCATTCAACTCTGAAGACCCTTTGTGACGCTTGTGTCTCGTGGCAGTTGTCCATCCACTAGTGGTACGGTGGCTCTTGCCTCTGGTCTGTTAAAGCAGACCTCACTTGCAAGATACCAAAACTTGAACACAAAAAGAAAAAAATCCCACGTTTTGTAAGGAGGAGGCATTTCAGCTGATGGAAAACTGGTTATTTTGACCTTCTCAGCCCTCTTCCCGTTGCTTGTGTTTTGTAGTGTCTGCTGGGGGACTGTGACTACTGTTTATGTTAGGTTTTTTCCTCATTCCTTGATGTAACTGGCTGTCTACAGCTGTTAACGGTTGTGCTGTATTTGGGTGGTAAGACCCTATCGCTCTGTTTGTAACAATGCTTGAGTTCTCGGTGCTGAGATCTTGGGGATAGGGTGGAGAACAGGGCACTGCAGGCATTTCTGTAGCTCGGGTAGTACAGACACCTTTTCTCTTACTCCAAGCTCAGGAACAGAGATATTTACTTCTCTGGGATGCATTGCATCTTGTGCCTTACCTACGTTTTTCTTTTTACCTTTCTAATTGCAAGGGCTCGCTGGATAGCGTATTTGCTTGGATGGATGCTGCTGTGCTCGGACCCTCTCCGAGGGGTCGAAGGGAGCACGTGTGCCTCTTCTGGGCACGAGGTCTGCTAGCATGGCACCGATGGCGCAGTGGGAAAGAAAGGTTTTATGCCCTATGAAATCAGGGGTCGTTTCATTTTATGGAGTCATAAAATAGTGTCACGCTCCTTTAGAAGTAAACAGTATTACTCTTCTGTACTGCACTGTACTCTGTTTCTAGCACTGAGGGTTGTTTGTGGGCTTTGGCCGCCTTCTCATTCTTGCATCTTGTTTGTTGCTTCAAGACTTTAATATGTTTGGACAATAGTACCCTTCCGTAGTATTTAAATCAGTGCTGGGAAAACTGTATAAATCCATATTTGTTCAGACTTTCTCAGAGCTTAACATATTTTTTCAAAGGTATAATTTATACTGAATTTAAAACTGCTGAGAAGAGTATCGTAATTGAATGGAGTGTAGCTATAGACAAATGACTATGCAAAATGACACAGTAGTGATACATATTTATATTCCATCATTTTAATGCATTAGCTTAACTCATTCATTATATAATTTTCTATTCCTTTTCAGAAAACAAGCTGCAATCGCTGTCATCCTTTTTGTTGTTAATGATGTTTCTTGCAGTTTGGAGAAAACACAGAGAATGACATTATGGAGTTTAGCATATTACTTCTACAACTCTAGTGCCAGTAGTAGAAACATGTGCTTCTCCTCAGAGTAAACAAGTGTCACTGACAGCTAGAAAAGAAATACTCCAGGTGAGAGACTGATTCTGCATCAGTCTTTCAACTCCAGGTATGCTGTTAAGGGTCAAATATTAATTTTGTAAAAATACATATACAGCAGCCTGCGTGAAAATTTACTTTTCCTGTGGGATTCATAAGTCATTCTTTTGCTTCCCTGTATAGTCCAACTGAAAACAAAGGGCATCATTCTGGGTCTTTCCTTAGTTCACAAAGTCTGAGTTGTTCAATGTGCTGTGATGGGTTTTTTTTTAATGGAATGTGATATAACCATACTCTTAAATGTGTATGTGAACCTATTTGTTCATGCAATGATCAGTTAAGAAAGTATTCCCAATCCCCCATTCTTTATTTGCCTGGTGAAGGATGTTTAAATTATATTGCAGCCTTGAAAGATAAGCTAATTGCGTTTATGGGTCTCGGTTTCCATAACATCCTTCCAAGTTTGTATTAAATTTTTCTTGCTAGTCTGTCTCACTTTGCAAGTGGATGCTCTGGGATGTTTCTCCTGATCTTGAATGTTACTTAATGACCGCTTTCCTTTCCACCCTTCTTCCCTGTGCGTGCTACTCGCCAGAAAATGCCACCTATTTGTATTAAGCTTTCTAAATCTAGCTTGGAATTATGCTTTTTTTTTGAAAGCAAGCACATTGTTTTTTGAAAGGTTAAAAGGATTTTACCAGGTACTGTTTAATAATTTATGTCTTGTATATTGCTCGTAATAAGACATGCCACACGGTGCCTTTTAGCGTGATTATAGCATGTCTGAAGTGTTTCATAAAGCAAATACTTGAATCAACCACGTAATAATAACGCTTCTTTTAACATAAGAGCTTTCATCCTGGAGGTGGTAATAATCTCCGATTCGTAGTGCTACAACTAGCAGAACTTAATATGCAAATCTCGTTGTGAAATGCAGTCGACGCTGGGGTGCGATGTGATGGGCGATTAACAGTGCACAGTAGTGTGGTATAAGAAGTTACGGTACAAGGTGACGAAATCGTGTTAATTGTCACAGACGATTCTTGGTTTTGGGTCATGATGATTCATTGGGTGTGCTGAAAGCATAGGCTCAGGAAATGAGGAAGTGGAGGTAGATGCTGCCTGTCTGGAGAGACGGTTGGACCATCTCTTACTGCCGCTGCCCATGCTGTCAAGTTTTGTTCGGGTTTTCCCTCTGCTCTCATGCCTTTCTGTCCAAGGCTATGTGAAGGCACATGCTTCAGTTTTTGGAGCTCAAGAGTGGAACAAAAGGCTTCCATTTCTTGTAAAGCATTAGTAAAGAAGTGCATATCCATTAACGCTGACACTTTCTCTGTTTCAGAACATCCCATTTCTACTTAGGGATGTAGATGCTGGGACAGGTAGGGGCCCAGGTTCTCAGGCTTTCAAGAACAGAACAGGTCAGTGTCTGGATGTGGTCTAGCAGGCCCTGGCTAGTGGGGATGATCACTTTTCTTGGTCAGTTGACCTTCTCTCCTGCCAGGTCATGCTGCTGACTCCTGTTCGTCTTACTGTCTGACACAAGCCCCGGCTCCTTTTCAGCAGAGGCCTGTGTTGCTGCCAGGGGTTTTCCTTCCCAGGCACAGGACTCTGCATTTGTCCCTTTGAATTGCATGAGGTTCCAGTTGGCCCATTCCTGCAGCCCGTCTAGGTCCCTCTAAATGGCAGCCCTACCCTTTGGTGTATCAACTGGTCCTCCCAGTTTGATGTCATATGAAAGTTTGATGGCCATGCACCCATGATCCATGCTGGGATGTTGCTTGCTTATCACGTGTATTGGTGACTGGGAGGAGAAGTACTAATGCCTTCACTTTGACGTGCTTTGCCTGTGCATTGTATTGTTTGCTTACGCCTTTTTTTACCTCCCCTGTCATTAACTTGAAGAGCGTGTGTCACCTTGCCTGTTGCTTTTGTATGCTGTACTAGAAGGAAACTATATAGTGGTTTTAGTTTCTTTAGAAACATAAAAAAAACTACAATAAAAAAGTAGGAGTAGGAGAACCAGTGTATGTTGATCGCTTAACTGATGATTCCAGAGAAGACTGGAATGAGGAGAGATGGTCCTCTCCTTCACTTGCTGTCGCCAGCTGTGGAAGCTTGCTGCTTCACTCTTCCTCACTTCCCTTTGGCCGATCTTCAGAGCCTTTCTAAAATTGAACTGTATCTTACTGGGAATTAAGTTCTTAATCAGTAAACTTGACCTTTTTATTACTTTTTTTTTATTTGATTAGTAATAAAAGGCTGTTATCTTTATGAAAGTTGGAAATAGAGCATTCTTTACAAAACAAACCAGGAAAATATACTGAATTTTCCAAGTATGGAAAAGCATGCGTGCTGCAGATATCTGATAAAAGGTTATACAGCTGATTTGTCTGGAAAAAAAAGAAAAGTATATATTTAAGGAAGAAAGTTCTAAAATGAGATTTTGGAGACACCAAGAACTAGAAACTAAAACGATTTACTTCTGTCCCTCTGTAGATTTCCATCCATCTATTTGAAATTCTGTATCTTTAATTCCTCTATATTAAATTAGCAAACCCTTTATAACATTACAAGTATTTCGAGATGGGCTAAAATACATCAGTAGCATTACTTCATCCCATTTTCAGTTGTCATCATGGAATTGGATAATGAACTTTTTGTTCAAACTAGGATTGCACATCAGCAGGAAGATAACTTCTGTACTGATGTTTGCTGTGTGAATGCTAACTCTTCTGCCATCCGTCAAGCAGTGAAGTTCTGGAGATGAATAAGAGAAGTTAAATCAAATTTAAATCAAAGTTATAGTTAAATACGAATTATAAGCTGCTACCCATCTATCCAGGTTTTGAATCATGTACTATTTCAAATTTATTTTCTAATGTTCTCTAAATCTATAGTTTCAAATCAATACTGTTGTCTAGGTTTTCAGCATGTTCACAGAGGTTTATTTTTGTAGGTTTTCTTACTGATTAACGTGTTTTAACTTCACCACAAGCTTGCTTTTTATTTTTTCCAAACCAAGGAAGTGTACCTGCTTGCATGCTCATTGCAGCAGCAGGGTCCTCACTCTTTAGTTTTCTGTCTTTCAAATACTTAACAGCTTGTTCAGATTGTAGACGAGTCATCAAGAAAATGGTATGATACTCATTTACTACTTCTGAAACTGTTTAGGTTGTAATTTCTAGTGTTTTCCTATTAGAGACCTAATGTAGCTTCAGAATGAGGGATATCAGGGCTGAGTTCAGCCTAATTCTTTGTTTTGTGTTGAGCGTTCATGAGAGGAAGTTGTTTAAAATCCTGGCCTTTGCTTCTGGTGTCTGCCTGTTCTGTGATGCATGGAGAGTCTTGGATAAAAGGTTTAGTTGAAGCGTTCTGCTGAAAATTATATAACTGCTTGTCAGCTTGTTCGCTTCATGACTCTGGTGGAGGGAAGCTACTTCTCTATTCCAGCAAGTAGAAGAGAGGCCTCTGCATAGGATACCTACCATGCTTTATTAAATACAGTCTGTAGACGCTCATTTTTCTCTCCTCCCTCTGTTTCAGACTCCAGGTAGAGGTGGGTCTCAGAGTTCGGATTCAGATTCATCTGCTACGCCAGGAAATGCCGTGGATGTGAATAATGAAGGCTCCTCTGAGGTACTGTACACTGTACGTGGGACTGGAGGCTTAAACCTTGGGTGCTGTTTCTCTGATTCATGAAGTTGTTGGGAGTAGCTTTTAGTGTTACCTAAATAACTTCTCAGAAGTGTCATCCTCTAAGAATTGGTTGTTATTTAAATAAAAAAAAGGAAGGCTAGACCACATTCATATGTAACTGTTAATTAGGCTTACCTATCTAAATGATCACAAGCAATCCTTCCTGTAATCCTAGAGATGAATTATTAAAACTAAAAGCAGTGAGACATAAGCTTAAGACTCCTTGTTAATAAATCTTTTATGATAGTTCTGAAAAATGAGGCTTAGCCTTTTATCACACTTGTACTCCCTTTTCACCTTGTTTCTGCTAAGCTATTATGCATGCTGGACACCTCCTCTTCCTTGTGGAATATCCAACCTCTTGGTTTTTGTTGGGTGTTGGTGTATAAATATAGCCCTTGTAAATACTATCCATTTCTTATGGGCTGTATGCCGTACTTAACCAGCAGAATAAGTTGTTATTCTTGCTTCCATCCCATATTACAATGTCTCTGGATTTAGTGTGTTGTCAAATATTAACTCTGAAAAATGCAAGCTGACTTCACTGGCTGTTGAAGCTCGTTTGTGCTAATGTAGCCTGATTACCTAGCTTGAAAATGTTTCAAGCTTAGCATACAAATGCAGTGCAAGGTTAATTACTCCTATTACAGCATTAAAGGGAGCAAAGTGCCCTTTCTTACACTGGATAAAGTGTATGATGATTCAGATACTCCTATGTCTGCCATGGTAAGTGATAAAAGAAACTTTCACTGTGCTGTTTAAAATCCTAATTGCCTTCCATCTGTACATCTTATTTCTTGAAGTCTTACTACAGTCAGTATAATCAAACATTTCTTAATATTTTGCTGCATGTTATACATGTCACGCATTTGTGAGTCCAAATGTGTTTTGTATGCGTATTTACGCCGTCCCTGAAGGAAATAAGTATTCTTAAATTGCAGATTAAAATCTCATTACTTTTGTGGTTAATTAGGGCATAAAAATGTGCAATGAGATAATCGCTTCTTTCCAAAGTTTGGCTAAAATTGCCCAGTCCTGTTAACATGAGTGCGGTGTCACTGACTGTACAGCTGGTTGGTGTCATTTTCTTGACCGAGGACGAGCTTTCAAGGTGGTGGTGTGCCTGCGCTGTCGCACCAGCCGCTTTTCATGCTACTGAGTGGAAACTGAGTCAGACCAAAGGCTGCCGCGTCACTTTTGGTTGATACCGTATAACGTGAAAAGATGTCTTTGAGTTGTCAATAATTCCACCGTCGGTTGCATTAGTCACAAGTGGGGTGTTCTCCTTAGCATGTAATTTCAAAATCACTTTGCAACTGAGCTCTCAAGCTGGTGATGGGCTGTTGCTCTCCTGAGAGTCACACATTACCGCACGTAACTTGTGCCTTTCTGTTGCCTTCCTTTTGCTGCGCAGCTGGCCGGCCTGAGGTCTTGTCTCTCTGGGGACTTCTCTCCAGGGGCACCAGGGACTCTGCAGAATGTTTGCTTTCCATTTTACCGTATTGTTCCCACCTGCTTCTCCAGTTTTATGTAAAGTTAGAAATCCAGTTGACTTATTTTCACTCCATTTTCTTGGCTAGATTTTCTAATTTGTATTGCTGCAGGATTCACGTTGAAATCTGTGCAGATTCTCATGTTTCCTACCTCCTCAAGCCTGGTTGAAACCAATCCTGATTTTTGAGAATTGTAGTCTGAAACAAAAGGAGTGGGGGAGTCTGAATTCAAACTGTTCCTTGCTCAAGGAGAGGCGAAAATCGGTTTTAGTCCCGCCTGTGGCCACGTCAGCACTTCAGATCACACACAGACCTGTAATCAAGTCTAGATACAGCTTTTATTCGCTGTGCAAGCTGCCCAAGGAGGAAGCGTTTGAGCCTATCCTACCTTTTTAGCTTAGGTCCCAGTGCAACTCCGTCTGCAGTACAGGCTTGCAAAATGGTCCGTGCTTGCAGTGAGTCCACCGGCGTGCTTACGCTTTCATTAGTGCAATGTGGCTGCGTTAGCTAGACAGGTTTGCCACAGATATCCTTTCTTTGAAGGGATCTTAACCTTCCCGTGCTGGGGTGGAGGATTGTGTCCAGCCTGTTCCACCGGCCTGCAGCGCTCTGCCTTGGAGGCGCAGGCCTCCTCCAGCCAGCAGTGTGCACAGAGGCACTTCACTCTCTACCCTGCTTTTCTAGGTGTTTAAGCATGTAGCGTGTGTCTTTAAGATGTAAAGCTCTTGTCCTTCAGAAACTGATTTAACTTTTGGCTTTGGTACATCTCTGGTGAGCGTGCTGAGTGGTTTTTTATTAAATTCTGCTCAGGAAGGTGCATTTTTTTCCCTAACCGAGCATGCCAGCCAGGCACGCGGCTAGGCTGGCCTCTAGACCTCTTGCTTATTAATTTACAGGGGTATTTCTGCAGTCTTGCTGCACCACCCTCATCTCTTTCTGTGAAACATCTGAACACCCTTGTGGGAAACTGCGTAGTGGTTCTGACGTGGTGCCTTATAATGGTCCATTCACAATTTGTTATGCATCTTACTCCTCTGTCACATGAAGGGGGTGCCAAGAGTGTCTGGAAACCGCATGGTAGTATGCAGCGTCGTGCTAGCTTTTGAAGTGTATTTTGGATTTGCTTATTTTCATGTTCTCAACTGTTCCTTCTTGCCTTCTCCATGGTATTGATACGTGGTTTGCAAAATCTCTCTTTCCAAAAAGAAAAGAGACTTTGCTTTTGGTGATTGTAGAGAACTTACAGGGTAAGAATTTGAACAGCGTTTGATTCCAAATTTGCTTTTTTGTCTTTGTTAGTTTCCTAAAAACAAATATACATTTCACAGGGCTTCATCTGTCCACTCTGTATGAAAGTGTATGTAACTCCCACTGATCTGTCTGAACATTACCAGCATGAGCACACTGGGACAGAAGGAAGACAGGAGCTTCGTGACCTCCCAGCTGTTACTGTGGGTCTTGTTTATTTTGTTTCAATCGCTTTGGTGATCGGCTGCTTTAAATGAACATACATCTTTTCTGGTGGCTTGGGTGTCAGCTTTTTAAACTGTTGCTTTTGATTCCGTGCTGAAACATAATTTGGTCTCTTTTGCATGATTCCAAGGTATACATTCAGCAGAAGACTTAACCTATGTCTAGCTTTCTGGTTTGCAGTTGTTCTCACCTGAAACATCTGCGGTACTGGGAGACTTGCTGTCACTGATGTATTCTTGTTGAACAGCTTTTGTTTGATTTCTTTGTAAATAAGACTGTTACGTTATTTCATTTACTTCAGACGCAGTGTGGTGATAAATACAGTGTCGGATCTGCTGTATCCCTTGTGAAGAGTTCAAAACATTTATTAGCTATTTTTCAAGCATGTTTCTAGTGGGAGATAGGTACATTGGGTAAAGGATTGAACAGAGGACAGGAACATAAAAGATTTAGAAGCATCTCTTCTTGAGCATGTTTAAGAACCTTACGTATTACAGCAACACTATACAAATAATTATAAAAATAATTTTTTAATATAGAATTGTATTGGAATTTTTTAATGCACCCAACAAAATGCTAAGGCTTTTTCAGTTCAAAGACATTATAAATAGTAGTGCATGCACTAAATGGGCTTCTGTGGAGATGAAGTTTTGCATTCCTTCTGCCAACATTACTTTTGTTGAGCTTTGCAATGGGTGTTAATTCTAGGCTGTGTGAGCGATGTGATTTCATTGCCTGTGTTGCTGTATGCATTTCCTAAGTAGTGCTTTTTTCCTTCCCTACACTTAGTGTGTATTTACACTTTATTTTTGAAGGGAGAACTTCAAATTGCGGGTTGTTATTCCCAAAGGTAATGAAAGCCATCAATTCACTGATTATCCTAGAATTACTTGAGATCTCTTTTCAAGGTTGAAGTGTCACCTGTTAAAGTGAGCAGGATCTGTGCAAAAACAGGCACATGCTGGGGGACCTTCTCGGAGACAGGACAACTGGAGGCTGGCTTTTGATGCTGCACAGCCTCCCTTGAAGCAGGGACCATCTGCAGAGCTCTATTTGTGGTCGTCAGCTTTTTATTTTCTTTATTATCTGGTCACAATGCAAGTGCCTTGTTTGAATAAGCTGTGAGTTACCAGTGACAGATTGTGGCATTCCCGTTGTGATGACATTGGTAGGTTATGGGATGTCAGCCATCAGAGGTGGTTTGGCTGCCTGAGGAACTTACTCTCTTATTTAAACTGGGTTGTGTTTAACATAATTTCATGGAGCTAGCTGCAGGTTCTTGCCCACTTGAAGTTGTTTTTCCACGATCAGTTACTTGTCAGTACTTTTTCCTTGTCAATAGCTGATTACAACTTTTTAACTTGATAAAACTTGTGTATTGAGTGTAGCACAAGAAATGCAAATTCAGGTGGTTTTAGCTGTTGCTGTTTCCTGTTGCTAAAGGTGGGTTTCTTGGTACAGTGATTCAGTAAATATCTGGAAGAACTGAGGAACAAAGAATGCTTATATATAGATTTTTTATTTTTTTCTCCAGTTTGCTCTATATTATATCAGCATGCATAGAGGGATTGAAAAAGTGGGGAAATTTGTTAATCAGTATCATCAATATTAATATGTAAACTTTAAAATACTTGACTTCTGAGAAACTTATGGTTTGCATTTGTGCTGGGAAATGATACTTTGCATTTGCAGCAAGCATTTTGTGATCCTGAAGCAGCAACACAGCCAGGTTATCACCCTTCATTCCATCTTTGCCATTCCTGAATCAGCATTATAAGGAAAATATAATCTGTTACCAGTGTCATCGTATGTGGCAGATGAGAAACATTGTCGAGTTTGGCTTTCTGTTGCTTGCCAGATACTAGTGTGAAAAGTTCAAATGTGTTCTGTTGGAAACAATGCTGAAGAAGCTCCTGAGTTCAGTTTTTTGTCAGTGCGTTCTCCTCAAACATGGAGACGTGTTGCAAGGGCAGTGTTTGGTCGCGCTTGGTGAGACCTGAAAAACTGTTGCTTGGTTGACAAAAGCATTAGTTCTTTGTTTTTAATATTGCCTATAGCTTTCTTCACTAACCTGTCTTCCACTAATACACCCTCCCTGCTGATGAAAATTTTAGTAGGTCAGGTCATTCATCCCTCTGTTCTCCTTGCCCTTCCCTCCGCTCCATCTTCCATGCCGGGAGACTTAGTCTTGTTCTTCAGTCACAGGCTTTTGGTCCTGCAGTTTCTGAAGGTGCCTGATGTCCTGCTGTGGGAAAAGATCCTTGCCGCTCATCTACAGCCTTACGGTCTTCCTCTTGAACAGCTCTCTGTGCAGCCTTCATGTTTCAAACTGGGGGTGACACCATATGATAACTGGTGAAAATGGCAGTGGAATACTTTCCCCTGCCCCCCAAGCACTGATGAAGCCTTACTTCAAAAGACAAAGGCTTATTCAGCTGCAGAAACAACCACCAAAATGTTGGCAACTGTCTCTGTCCATATGTAGCCAACTCAGCCAAACAAATGCCTTAGGGACGTCACACACATCACCGTGTTTCCAAACCAGGAACCTTGTTCCCCAGCCTTCGTATATACACTGGTGTCACTAACAAAAACGGTGGGGTGCTTCTGTTTTGTTTTCTTTTTCCTAAAGGAATGATACATTTCTAAACTGTTTCCAGCATTTCCTGGCTCTTTCTGTTGGACATTTGGGACATCTAAACAGTGAGTCAGTCAGAGAAGCTTAGTTTCGGGCTTCTCTTCCTGGTTTCTCCTCAGGCATCCCGAAAACCTCCTGCAGTGTTTAAAATGTAGTGGCTGTTAGTATCTATTGTCTCACCTACTACTAGGCTAAATCTAAGACAAGTTTTAAACTGTTCTTTTAGGTAGCCTTCATACCTTTCCACCCTGGGGTTTTCTGAACCGACTTTTCATAGCAGGGTGGCCTGGAGTGTAGGTTGGCATACTAGCTGTATAAAAATGTGGGGTTTTTTTGTCTTCCTTTGAAAACACCTCATCCTTTATGGTGTGTTTTTGCAATTGATTGCATCTTTTGCTTTTATGGATGCCCTTGGAATGTGGCAGACTGGTTTTACGCAGAACATCGTGTGAGTGCTTTAATGCTGGTATTTTATTCTCTTTGGCTGCTTGTTCAGTTGGTTCTCAAATTATGTTGCGGTGGCTGTTTTTACCTTGGTGGTACTTGCCTGCTTTGCACAGGAAGAAAAACCCTGGGTTGAGCTACATTAGTACGTTCGTTTGCTGCAGCATCTGAACAACACTAAGAGAATGAAGAATTAGAGGTACCGCTTGGATTTGACTAGGCCTTGTGATGTGATTTTTCTTAAAGAAATAGAGAATCCACTGGATTAGAATTTCTAATTTGTGACAAAATTGTAGTCTTGTAGGCTGTGACAGGATTGTAGTCTTACTCATCAATAGTAATAAAAACAGAAGAGAACTGAACTAGAAATTATGTTGGTTCTATTCTTCTCAGACAGAATCCAGCTTCTTTCCTGGGAAGGCATCGAGCCTGCAGTCAGTATGAAATAAACTGTAGCAGGACACCTTTGTTCTTTTTGTCCAGACAGTTAAATACTGACTTGTAAAAATTGAAATGGACTGCAGGTCTTAATTATATAAACCCATGACCTTTTAACCTACTTTTGCAATGATTAAATAGAGATATTATCTGAGGAAGCCACTGTCTCTTACTGTTTATGTAAACACAGAAGAAAAGGCTTTTTCTGGTGGAAGACTTGGAAAAAATGTCAGCTGGTCTTTCCTTATAACAATACACAAAGTGACCTAATTTATTTATTCTTTAACTTACAATATCTCATGATTTTTTTAATAGGTATGTAGGACTTCTGAAATAAATTATTAAATGTGGTCTTGCCCTTGGTAGCTAGGCAGACAGTATAATCTGCCTCTGGAAACTTCCTGAGGATTCAGTTAATTGCTTCAATATATATTTGGGAAATAAAACCTTGAAACTACTTGATACATCTTTCAGCTCTGAAAACAGCAGTGTGTTTCTATCCTCTGGCCCTAAGTATATGCAGTTCCTAACTTTCTGTCCTGTAAAATGTTTCAGCTCTTAAATCTCAGTGTAAGTTTTAGCTTAGACTTAGTGTTTCACTACTGGTGAAGATGTGTTATCTTGTATCAGGGAAAGTTGTGGAGGTTCACCTGCAGTGGCAAAACCAGTGAATTTAGAATTTTCCCAAATATTCATGACACAGAAACTAAAATCAGCTCCAGAAAAGCGTGTATGCCTGTGAGCACGTGAACATGCTGCATAGCTCTTGAACTTCCTTTCAGTTTTTAAACATGCTGGGCTTCACTCACAGCGTGTAGCTTACCGTACCAATACAGTTGTGACAGGGTTGTTGATTAAGTCTGCGTTCTGAGAGATGGGCAGACATAGGTCGTGGCTGGAAGACGTTACAGCTTCGGGCTTGAATCGTGGGTATTGCTTTTTGTTCATGTGGTTGACTGGAAACAGGCTCTAGGCTTGAGTGCTGGCCCAGTATTTCTGGAGGGTCAAAGATGAAGCCCAGAAACTCAAATTTATTTAAACTTAAAGCCTGGTCATATGAATGCCAAGCACATTGCAGTGCATGCTGCATAAGGCTAGGCTGGCCTATGGCAAGTGTATGGTAGAACAGTCGAATAGTCACTCATCTTTTCCGTATGGGAAAAATATTAGTTATACTGAAATTCTGTGTGGTGCGGTGGTGGTGGTTGGTGGCTTTTTTTTGTTGTTGTTGTTGTTCACCACAGTACTTAAATATTTTCCAAGAAGAGTATTTGTGGAGTAAAATTGACTTCTCAGTGGAAAACAGCAAAGTTCCTTGTTTTTTTTTAAGCTTGACTCATGACATAATTGCTGGGATAAAAATTCAAGATGTTGCAGGAGCTGCGTTTGTATTAGCAAATAGACGTCTGAACGCGCTATTCGTGCTATATGGTCCTCTACCACATGCAGCTATAGATCAGCAGCAATCCTAGCACCCTAAATGGGACCACTTGTTCAGTTCTATGCAGTATTAAAATGGCATTGGAGAACAGACTAGACAGTCGTCAAGAACATGCTGAGGAAACTGGATGGCTGTGGCTGTGCTTTTCAAACTTAAATAGGGAACCTATTTCCTTGGACTCCAACTGTATGAGCCAATCTGAATTCCATCCTGTAAAACCTGTTTTGCCCATGGGACAGCCCTTCAAGAAGTGTCATGTTCTTTCTGCCAGATAACTCCAGTTTACATTTGTGAAAAAGGAGCTCTGAATAAAGTAAGCTGTGCTTTCCCTCATTAATTACTTAAGATTTCATATTAGCTCTACAAAGACTATTTCATTAAAGCTCTGGGGAAAAGAGAACAGTTGGCAGATGCAGACAGATTTAATGCAGAACCACAGAATGTTCTGCAGGTGTCTCAAGCTTCGGTGGTAGATGGTGGAGTCTGGGGAGCTGTTATGCTCACCCTACATAAAGTATACATGTTTGTGAGGTCAGCTGACTAGTTCCTGCCTCCGTTAACTGTGTTGAATAGTTCTCCATTGGTAGTGAATGGGGAGTAGACACCTACATGTATCTGGTTGTTGTCTTAAACCTCAAGCGGGAGTCTTCAGCCTGTTGAGGGAAAGTCTTTGAAAAGTTTGAAATTCTTTCCATTTTCTTTGCTAGTGAGTAAGGAAAGTGCTGCTTTTCAAACATCTTGTCACACTACACAACCTCATTAGATCAGGTTAGTGTAGCATGGTGGGGAAAAAACCATTACAAAATTCTGAGAAGGCTGAAGTTTTTGGAAATATATTTTTACACCACCACCCGACTATCCCCCAGTCCTACGGAGTAATATGAGGAGAAGCCAGAGAAACAGAATCTATTCAGTCCTATACTTTTTTTTTCCCGTTATATAAACTCTTTCTGAATCAGTTTTAAAACAGTGTGAGGATTCGGAGGGCTCTACGGTAGGTAGCCTGCTGTCCGTCTGGTTGTGTGTCTGTGGGTGCGTGCCCCTGCTCTCGCAGGGCAGTGTGTTTCGATGTGGGAGGCCAAAGTTCTTCCAACAGTTAATAGCCCTGTAAATTATATTGCTACAATAAAAATAAATACGGTAGTTCTTGTGGTGAGAGTTTCCTTCCAGTGTTGCTTTTAGCATCCTGGAGTACTTCCCAAAGACTACCGTATTAATGATTTGTACGAATATTAATGTTACCCAAAAGGAATCATTTACCTCATATGTCTTTTAGAAGAGAGAGTGCCAAGAAACTTATCATCAGGCCTGAAACTAAATCTTAACTATTAGAGGGTAAAAATAGCTACAGATGTTCTTCTACGGCTCATTCCTAAGTGTGTCTTGAGAAAGGCAAGTAAAGAAGTCTCTGTTGCTTCCATCGAGTCCAAGATCTTTGGTGAGATTTGGCACTCAAGCAGAGGCAAGGCACTTTCCTACAAAACTTCCATGTAGCAATTTCTGGTTTTCTCCGAGGGAAACCAGAGTGTTTTGGGGACTTCGCACTGAGGAAGGCCTGTCCCGCTGCAAACAGCATGGGGCTGGGGAGATGCTTGGTGCTAGGCATGGCTCACAGGCAGCCACCTCGGAGAGAAACATTTCTCTTGGGATCCTAAAATTGGGATTTAAAGTTTAGCACCCCGCTTTTGCATTGGAATGCCTTGGCCGCTGGGCCAGGGGCTGTTTTGGACTGTAAATTGTGTGCTGACTCTTAGTGGCTCATTCCTGCATGTATACAGGGTTTCGGTTCAGAGTCCTTTTGTACTGTTCTTGCTCTGCCTTGCTTCAGCAATTCTGTGGTGATCTTAAGAACTCTTTCCTGATAAAAACTTGTGCATGTGGTGGTTGTGGTTTTTTTTTTTTCCCCATTAACTGACAGGCATCTGCAGCAAGCTTTGGATTCAATAGAATCATAGAATGGTTTTGGTTGGAAGGGACTTTAAAGAAGGGACACCTTCCACTGGCCCAGGTTGCTCAAAGTCCCCTCCAACCTGGCCTTACACACTGCTAGGGATGGGGCATCCACAGCTTCTATGGGCACCCTGTTCAATAAAACATAATTTCTTGGTGAATAGATTCTCTATTTATAAAAACAAAGCCCAACTAATAATAATTTAACTTTTTAGGCTCTTTTCTCCCTGTATAGAAAAGCCCAATTAGAGACATCAGTTTGGGAGTTAAGACTTAAGGTGCAGCGGCTGTAAGAGGTGTCTTGGCTTTTATGAAATGAAGAATGTGAAAAGTCGTTCACTTCTCTGTGGCTGTGCTTTACGCGAAGTAATTCCTACATGCATTTTAAAATGAAACCTACCAAGCGTCTCTTTGCAAATACGGCCTTTTGAAAAGTATAACAGTACATGTTTTATATGGTACCTTCTTCACGTACGAGAACATTGCTGTCCCACTCGCTACTTCTGTCATAGTCTGTTAGTTAAAGGAGCCAAGTGCAGGCTTAGTGGAAAGGAGACCTTAGCTCCTCCAGGTTGTGGTGACCAGTGTTGCACCTCACGGTTGTAACTGTGCAATTGCCTCCTTGTCCAAGGTAGGCATGTCCTGTTATAGGAATATCTTGCACTTGATATAAATTCCTGCAAACTAACAAAAACACAATATTTAAGCATCTCAGACCATTCAGACTTTTTCTCCTCTTCCTTTTTCTCACACATTGCTCTTTACGTTAGTAAAATACACTTTTATTTTCAAAATTCATCTCAAGGTGATGCTAAGAGAGATATATTTTTATGTCTGAATTTTAAAAAACTTTTTTTAAAAAGAGAGAAGGCAAGAGAAACACTAACCTGAGTCCCCAAACAAGGTTGTCACCTGGGGCTAATGGGTGCAGGCCCAGGATACCTTAACACTTCTGTCTGTTACTGTCTGTTGCCCAGGAAGATCCTGATGATTCTGATTTTCTTCCTGTAAAGAGAACTGAATTAATGCTGCTGCTGTCGTCAGAGTTGACTCTGAGTATTAGCAGCCTGCGAGATGCAGCCAGGTCCTGGGTTTGTGCAGATCGAGGCTCTGATGTGCGAGCTGTGGTGCCTGCAGCAGCAGCAGTCTGAGTTCCTGCCCACCCCAGCTCTGCCCAGGAAGGATGTTTTCCCTGGTGAGGGTGCCCCGTTGCAGAAGGATGACATCTTACTCTCTTAAAGCTTGCACGTCAGACCTCTAGGGAACACTGTGTTAGTGTAAGGGTGCATGTCAGAGCTGTAACCCGGCGCTGGCTCCAACAGCACTAGGTCCTCCAAAACCGAGGCCAGCCACAGTTGTGGCAGTGCTGGTGGAGAGGAGGGGGCTGGTGAGTGATGCACTTTTTACCCCTGCCTGTGGGAGAGGAAGGGGGATTCTACATAAAGAGCAGTCTTTGTCCATGCTTACCCTCTCTGTCGGTGCCTCTTAGAGCTCCCGTCCACCCTGCGGGCTTTCAGCCACAGCACGTTCTCCAGGCTTGGCAGTTCTGCTCTGCCTCTGGCTCCTCATCCTTGCAACCACTGCCTTCAGATCTGCCTGCCTGCCTGCCTGGGAAATTTGGGCTGGCTTTGCCTACTCATCGAGACAAATGATTGATTGCTGTCTCCTTGGGCTAATTGGACATATAATCTATTCTTTCCTCTTCTCCAGGACTCCTATTTCCACAGAATAAAACCCAACCACAAAAAACCAAACCACAAAAAACCAAGCGAAGAAACAGACTTTGCTGTTTAAATGGGAAGAAATAAAGAGCAAATAGGAGAGGCCAGAGCAATTTTCTATAGTCATTCTTTCCAAATGTGCTTACTGGTGCTAGGAAGAACATTTGCTTTTCTGTGTGGACGGCAGACCTTCCCTTCAGTGGGAAAATGAACGTTGAGAACCACTCTGTAGCATTTCATCCCCAAAAGATGCTGTTGCAGCATCTCTGTATGAGACTGGCTGCTTTCACCTACTAGAAAAACCACATCGCTTGCTTTTTGGCCCCACCTATAGTTCATTGTCGTTGTTGTTTGCCAGGAATCTGCCCCTGGTTCTTTTGCTCAGAGTGACTGTCACTGCCATCATATAATTATATGCTAATTGCATCGGGTAAACATTACTGGGAACCTAGTAGTTTAACCAATTTTCTGTACCCACTTTGGCACGTATATGTGCATATGAGTTAACTTGGTTTAATCTGGAGTGAAACTGCTGATCAGTTCTGGAAATAAATAAATGGTCATTAAGGTTAAATGCCTGTTGTCTGTTTAGGAGGGATTATACTGTTTTGCTTGATCTAGTTGTGCCAAGATTAGTCTTCAGTATGATATGTGGTGGGTTTGACAAGCACCTGTATTTAGTGAGTTATTTCTGAAACACGAAACAAGTAGCAGCAGTTACGAAGTTCCTGTTCAGTGCTCTGGAGCTCCAGCCATGCTTGGGTAGCTGAACGTGGTGGTTCACTGGAGTTAAATCCATGTAAGTGTCTGGTTGTTGAATTCCTAGTGACACAAATAGTCACTATGAATGTCAAATTAGAAGATGAGTGCTATTGTGGCTCTCAACATACACATTTGGTACGTTCATTTTGTGCTCATATTTAAAGTTTTGTGGCATGTCTTGCAACATCCAAAGGCAGAGTTAAGAGAAGGAGTATAGGAACTCTTTTATAGCCTTCAGAAATGGTTCAGGAGCATATGTTACGTGAAATGTGATAATCCCGCAGCAGTACTCTCATCTCGGATACTGGAGAGCCTTGGTTTAGCATTGGAGTGTGCTACCATTTGTACTGGCATGAGGAGCTTAAAGCTAACATACAAATATGCAAAAGCATATTTGAAATGAATTTAAGAAACAGGGTGCCTTTATCTCACTTGCACGAGTTCCTCTTTACACATCTTGGAATCACAGGGAGCCTTTAACATGAGACTGAATTGTTTCCCCTCACTCTGAAATGACTGTTTTGCTGCCATGGTGCGTGCGTGGGCTGTAGCGTACATGGGAATTGAGCTTGGAGTGGGCATGATAAACAAATGAGTGAGAACCACTATAAAGTTCAGCCCTTAAAAGCAGGTGTCATAGGTTGCTAGATAAAATGAGATGGATGGTACTGCTGATAAATGGTGGTTTGGGCACCCCACAAATGTTTAGAAGTACATAATATTTACTGCTTTCTTTTGTCTGGGGAGTAATGGGTAGAATTGAGGGCATTGCTCTGATAAATTTTCACTCTGGTAAGATGGCAGTAAATACACTGGAATGAAGATGGATGATTTCTGGTTCTTGAGGCTGTAGAGATCTGATTTTCTTGAGGTAGTATTTCTGAATTGTATTTACTAATTAATTATGTGTAAGGTAAAAAGTGGTTCTGAGTCTCCTGGCCCATAATAAAATCAGTAGCCTAAATACGGGGGTAGTAGGTGTATGAGTAACTGTGCTTTAGAGTGGGTTTTTGTATCTCCTTTTTCAAAGACCAAGCTCCTGGTTGGGCTTAACCAAACTCCTACCTCCTGTTTGGAAGAAGAATCTGATTTTATGAAAAGTAGTATGGAAAATTCTTTTATTGCGTGAGGGGGGAAAGAAATTGTAGAGCAGTGTTTCTGAGGTGACTTCTTATTTTTCTACATAAAGATTTTGTTGCTAGTATGTAATGCTGTTGGGGAAAAAAACCAATTTGTAGGCATATTCTAGCTTATTAATTGCTAAAACTGTTACCAGAGCATGAAATAGTTATTATGGATCTTAAAAATTGTATCTGGTACCTTTCAGATGCGCAAACAAAATTTAGAATCCTGTGTAAAAATAAGATGAAAATAAAATTCTACTTCTCACCTATGGGCTTTTTTTCTCCTTTTTACAACAGGGCTTTATTTGTCCGCTGTGTATGAAGTCTCATGGATCCGCTGAGGAGCTGTTCAAGCACTATGAAGCAGTTCATAATTCTGGCATTGATTCAACTCATGGAGGGGAAGGTCATCTGTCACCGGAAAGGTGCAACAATACTCATTTGTGCATGTGCTTTTGTGACAGTGTTGAGCTGCTTCTAATTACACTGAAGGCTGTATTAATTTGAACACTTAATTATGTAGTCAAGTATTTAAATGTTCATGCCCCATTTCCAACTACAATTAAAAAGCAGCATGAAACTTACGTTGGCTGATGCTGATCTGACAATAAAGGAAAATCAGATACCTATGTTGATATTGTTAATTAAATCATCTGTTTCTAATGCAGCTGACAGTGTGATATTACAGACTGGAATGATTTTTAGGAGTGTGACACTAAAAATGCAGGTTCCTTCTAATTTCCGGCACAGAGCTGAAATTTCTCCTTTTGAGGGTAGGGGAGGAAAGCCTTGAAGAGAGAGGCAAATTGTGCCTGACAAATTTGGTGGCCTTCTATGGCAGGTTTACTGTGTTGGTGGGTAAGGGAAGAGCAGCCAACATCATACACCTGCACTTGTGCAAAGCGTTTGACACTGTCCCACGTGACATCCTTGTCTCTACATTGGAGAGGCATGGATTTGACAGATGGACTGCTCAGTCGATAAGGAACTGGCTTGATGGCCACACTCAGAGACTTGTGGTCAATGGCTCGATGTCTGAGTGGAGACCAGTGATGAGCAGCATTCCTCAGGGAGTGGTGTTGGGACCGGTGCTGTTTAACATCTTCGTCAGTGACATGGGTGATGGGATTGAGTGCACCCTCAGCATGTTTGCCGATGACACCAAGCTGTGTGGTGCAGTCGATACACTGGAGGGAAGGGATGCCATCCAGAGGGACCTGGACAGGCTGGAGAGGTGGGCCACTGCCAACCTCATGAAGTTCAACAAGGCCAAGTGCAAGGTCCTGCACCTGGGTTGGGGCAATCCCAAACACAAGTACAGGCTGGGTGGAGAATAGAGAGCAGCCCTGAGGAGAAGGACTTGGGGTTGATGAGAAGCTCAGCATGAACCAGCGATGTGCACTTGCAGCCCAGAAAGCCAACCGTATCCCTGGCTGTATCAGGAGAAGTGAGACCAGCAGGTCAAGGGAGGTGATTCTCCCCCTCTACTCAGTGCTGTGTTCTAGTTCTGAGGCCCCTAATGTGAGAATGACATGGACCTGTTGGAACAAGTCCAGAGGAGGCCACAAAGATGCTCAGAGGGCTGGAGCGCCTCTGCTATGGGGACAGGCTGAGAGAGTTGGGCTTGTTCAGCCTGGAGAAGAGAAGGCTCTGGGGAGACCTTATAGCACCTGCCAGTACCTGAAGGGGCTACAAGGAAGCTGGCGGGGGGGTGGGTGGGGCTTTTTACAAGGGCCTGTAGTGACAGGACAAGGGGTAATGAGTTTAAATTGAAAGCAGAGAGATTTAGATTGAATATAAGGCAGAAATTCTTCACTGTGAGGGTGATGAGGCAGTGGAACAGGTTGCCCTGAGAAGCTGTGGTTTCCCCATTCCTGAAGCGTTCAAGGCCATTTAACTGTTTGGTCAAAACTGTATTGTTAAATATATTCCTAGGAGACATCAGGTTGCTTTATTTTTGAGGCCAGCGGTATGTAGCAGGAACTGATAACGCAAAACTTTCTCGAGAGGAGTTTAACAGAGTGGTCTGCATGTGGTGGTTTGGGGAGCTTTTTCTTAGGGGTAAAACTTATGTAGGTTTCCTTTTGCTTCCTGCTAGTTCTTTTTCTCTTCAGGATTTATTCACAACTGTTGTAAACTAGGGTCCATGCTGCCATTATGTCACACCCCCCAAACTCCCTTGGTTTGCACACAGCAGTGTCAGAGTGAGCAGCAGCCTGTGGCCTTGTTCAGCAAATGGGGGTACACACTGCACAGCCCCGCGGGGTGCTCATCTGCCAGCAGAGCTGGCTTCTGCTGAAGCTGGGAAGTAAATGGTGCAAATGTTTTGTCACTAGTAGAAACATGACCCAAAATGATAAATAATTACATTGAAGGGAATACATGTATTGACGTAACTAACTCAAGAGAGGGTAGTTCTTTGGTGAGAAAAGAGCGTGGAAGGTAACATGTTTCAGTTGTTATTTGAATGAAAATCTGTATCTCCCCAGTCTGGTGCAAAGCTGGCAAGGTAGTAACAGCTAGCATTAGCAGAGGTCATGTCTTCATGCATGACGGGCCCTTCCTTGTGGATAGCTGCCTTCTGTCCCAGCTACTGCAATAAAACACATCAAAATTAGGGCTTTAAATAGTAGAAAGTGGTAGGGTACTTGTGGAGCTATATTGGGTTTCCCATGTGCACATTTATACAAGAATGAGTATTTTTTCTGTCTGATTTAAGCCTTTTTGGAGTGATATAGCTTAGACCTGAAATTATACTCTTCATAGAATAACAGCATTCACATGAGGGGATTATTGGTCATAACTTTATCATTTATATAGTTTATGAAAAATTTATTTTTATGCCTGAAAGTTTCCAATGTCAACCAGATGTTGGCTGGTGAAATTTATTTATTTTTTTCCTGGCTCTTGACAGTTTAAGGACAAGTGGTTTTGTTTTCTCTCATGTAACTGAAAAAGTGGATAAGGTCAGGGCGTTTGGGTGGAGCAGAGGGAGTCTGGTGAGAGCTGTTGTGTAACACATGAGCTATTTCTTCTATTAGTGTGACATTCTTTAATGTTTCTCAGTTGCATGCTTGCTTGAGAAAACTCTCATTCAACATAAACGTGTTTTTCCAGGACTTGGAATATCGCATTAAACGTATTGCAGCCTGCAGCAGGGAGCCGCTCTCTTAGTGGTCTAGGAATGAGGAACGAGGTTCTAACTCCTAGGACCAAAGTTGGGAGGTGAAGTTCCTTTGTTAGTCAATAGAGCAAGCAGGGGACCATGAGTTACATTTGTGTCCTCTTTCCCCACATCCCCGTATCCCCAGCTGCCATCATTAAGTGCCAAGAGTAAATTGTGTAACTTTCCCCAGTGCGGTTCAGCAAGGCCGTTGTTACTCGGCGCTAGGATGGAGACACCCGCATTACGGATGGGGAACGGAGTGGAGCCTAAGGAAAAGGTAGTAAGGATTTGCCCAGTGGTGAGGCTCAGACGTGCTGAGAGGAGGAAGGGATTGTAACAGCCCCAGCAGGAAGGGAGATTTGGTGAGGATTTGGATGGCAGTAAGAAAAACAAAGTTACAGTGCCTACAGCGACCCCTCACACTTTCCTCCTGTCTCCCCCCATTAATTTTCTACTGATCAGTTAAACTGAATTTAGGTTTAATTTTAAAACTGTCAAGCAAAACTGTGTTGGGAATATTGAGGCAACTACTGTAGAAGGGTCCTTACATTCTAAACTCTTTCTCTTCCTCCTCTCTCCTCCTCCTTCCTCTCTTCTACAAACTGTTTTTATACAGCTCAAACCCTTTTATCTGTTAGGAAGACCAGAGCATCTTAAATGCATTAGTGTTGCAGATCTGGTATATGTTTAGCCCCAACTTCAAGGAAGTTAACTGTTTCAGCTGACTGAGATTTCATTGATATTCTGAGGTGCGAATATTCGCTGATTTACTTAACCTTTCTTGTACTGGTGAGAGCTGCTTCCTCCTCTCCACCCACAACCAACGTACGGGTTCTGGGTTACAGCTTCACCTGTCTCTGAAGTTGTATTTGCGAACCTTCAGTGAATGTCTCAGGCAGAATAATGTGTAAACAGCAGACCTCTGAAAAAAAACCCCAGCTTCTCGGTATCCCATGGTTATTTTGCCAATAACATTGCTCTGCCTTGGAGTTCTTGCTTCACTGGTTCAAGAGCGTGTGTTTCACTTGCTTCTCGGTGACCCTGACCTGATGTTAATGTGCTGATTTAGATTGAATCTATTCCTTCCCAGTGTAGCTAAGGAATAGCTTGTTTGGGGTTTTTTTTGTTCCTCCTAAGTATGAGAATTTAAAAGAACATCTGTGGAGGAAGGAATAATGCAGCACAGCAGCAATAAAATTGTATGGTATAAAACTGTGAGAATTTGTTGGCGTTGGCACCCGCACCCATATATTCTGTGTACTCCTCAGTGTTGCCACTGTAGAAACAATAAGAAATTCTGGCATTATTTTAGTGACCTGCATATTCTAGATTAGGAGTGGCTGTATCTCAGTAATGCACCGTTGTCCTTGTATGTATAGTTGTGCAATTGTGTAAGGAGACCTCTGATTCAGAAGGGTGCTGTCTGGGTCAATTACTAGCAATTGCAGCCTTGGATCTTGTGTTCTTGCGTGGCTGGAGGCTTGTGCACAAACTTGAAGAATTTCCAATCCCAAGGCTTTAAACGTTCAGACCATTAAGTGAGTGTGTCTGTGGGGCATACCAAGTTGCCGTGTGGATGAAAAATTATGTAACTGCGCATTTCAAAAGGAGTAAGATAGCATGCTGTCTCTTAGCAGTGTTCCTTTACGTGATATGGGAAGTGAAGGAGAATAAACTTGTCCGTTTCCTAAAAAGGCATGCAAACAATTAAATGTTCCAGTGCACATCTTTGCTGTTCTGGACTCCTGCCTTGAGCTGATGCACTGATTGAGATTCACGTTCTGTTTTCATGAGAGTTTTTGCTTATCTATCTCTTTACTTGTCCAATTAAACGGTTTAGCATTTTTCAAGTGATATACAAAGTGGGCTATTAAGTACCTATTAATCTGATTTGTTGCAAGTTTCAAAAAATCTAAAAATAATTATTTATAGTCGTTTAAGTTCTGTTTACGTAGTACATGGCTATCACTCAAGTTATTTAATACATGTTACAACCTGTAAGTGACAAAATATAACCACTGCATATTCATTTTCTCCACTCCTTGGATATATTTATTCAGAGATGAAGTATCACTGCTCCGACAAGAAGTCCAAGACTTGCAAGCTTCGCTGAAGGTTGGAAATGTGTTTTACTTTCACTTGGTTCTTTGTTTCAAATTGCAAAGTGTTCCACTTTCTTAAGCAACCACATTTACTGTTCTTTTTCCCCCCATCTCCTTCTTTTTCTTTTTTTTCTTTTTTTCCCCCCTAGGAGGAGAGGTGGTATTCAGAGGAGCTGAAGAAAGAACTAGAGAAATTGCAGGGGCAGCAGCAGCAAGTAATTGCTTTAAAATACTTGAAGCAGGTTTATCATCAGCATTGACATTGAAGATTAATACCTTTTTTGTAAGGCACGTGGCCTGATTTAGTTAGTTCCATAATTTGAATATTGACATGTTCTTGAAAACAAAGCTAGTTATTTCTCCACAATGTAACTGTATATATAAATCTGAAGAGCAAAGTCATAATAGATAATGATTCTTCCATACTGCTCCCTAAAAGTTCAGTTCAGAATCTTCCTTCTGTTGGGTTTATTCAGAACTCAGCTTGTTAAAGAAAAAAAATCAAACGTGTTGTTTCATCTGTTATAAGAAAGGATGACGGGGTCTTGTAAGTGCATTTGGAGAAGAGTAATGTGATTTCACAGCTGTAAAGATGAAGTGAACAAACAAGGCAAGGCAAATTGTGGTGTGTTGTGCCCTAAGGAAGCTCTGACTTCTTTTATTACTATGACCTACATAGATATGGACTTGTTGCAGACCTCAGAAATTGCTTTCTGACAGAGTGCCTTCTCAGGATGCATTTAGTGATGTCTGTAACCTCTGTTTTTAGGGCAGATTTCAATACTGAGGAAAGGGAGTGGGAGGGGATTGTTACTGGAGTCTTGCATGGCTGGGAGCCTGATAGTGTAGTGATACATGAATGGAAAATCATCTTGGCCTTTTCCAGTCTTCCAGATATAACTGTTTGAAATCAGATATTTTTGTACTGCTGTGCGGTATTAGAGCACAGAAGTCTTTATTTCCGTGTCTTTTCAAAAAATGGGATGAATTTTGAAAGTAGTAGTTTTTATTCCTACTGTCTAATGATGCATTTATTCTGTTTTCTGAAGGATTCTAAGTCTGATGGATTGACAACGGCTACATCTACAGGTGGCTAACATTTTATTATATTAATTTCTGCACTGTTCTGGAATGTCTGAATTTTTTTTCAGTGTAGCTCTTAGGTTTATGAAAAATCACTTTTTGGTAAATTAAAGAGCTATAAAGCTGGGATGGTACAATTACCTGGAAAAATGTTCATTGTAAGTGCTAAAGATAGGTTGCTCTTGCTAGCTGTAGTCTGGGGAAAGGTTCCAGAGGCTCAGGGTTTGTAATTTCTAGAAATGAGACAGGAGGTCTCCTGACTCTGCAAGCAGTTCTCATGAGTAGTTTTGAACATGTTTTTAATCATTTCATGTATTCAAGCATTCGGTACAAGTCTTTTGCTGAGAAAAACAGTGTTTGATATTTGAACTACAACATTTGTCAGTGCTGGTTTTATTTAGTGTTTTTCTGTACTCACTGCTAGCATAGAAAACAATGACTTTTTTTGCTTGGATTTTTTGTTTTGCAGACCAATAATTTTCCTCTTATGCTTTTCTTATGAGGCACTCATGGAATAAAATTTTCCTTATGTGCACATAAAGTATCTGGCTAATCGTGATTAAAGAGCTTTTAATCGTAGTTCAGGGCTTGGAATTCAGCAGTGTGCAGTCATCTGCAGGTCTGTTTGTGACCAGTGCAAGCCAATATGTACTGAATCCTGCAGAGTGCTTAACTAGTGACAGGTTCCAGCAGCATGCTTGTAGATACTGAACTTCAGTGGTTTCCTTTGCTAAGCTAATTGGATGCTCAGTGAACTTAGATTATTTGTTTACCTGTTGTGGTTCATTGTGGGCATGAGTAACTGTATTGTCCTAGCTCTTCCAGAAAATAATACTGTTCTTTTTGTGGAAATAGAATCTTTAGAACGGCAACTAGAAGAGATCCAAGTAGAAAATTTTAACATTAAGCAAATGAAAGACTTATTTGAGCAAAAGGCGGCACAACTGGCCACTGAAATTGTGGGTAAGTGTATTGCCATGTGGTCTGATTCTGTTCTCTACCTGTGTAACTTGTGCAAGTGATCATTTCTTCAACTTTCTTCTTATTAGATCTTAAATCAAAGTACGATGAAGAAATCAGCCTTCGGGAAGGTGCAGAACAGAAAGTGACGAACCTGACACAAGAACTGCAGAAAGAGAGAAGTATAGTGGAAGACTTAAAGACAGAGCTGGTATTCACATCACACCGATGTTTTTGTTATTTTCAAGTCAAGGGACAGATAAATGATTGCAAATGTAGTTTTAAAGCAGTCAAAATCTGTTGAACTGCTTGTGGGCTGGAGAAATTCAGAACACCATTGTTTCTGATCTGTTTCACTGACCTACATTTTCAGTGTTTTTCTAGTGAGGAAATGTATGCAGTTTCTGACTTACGCATTGAAATTTACCTTATATTATAGTCTGCTTGTTTGATGCTCTACCTTTTAGCAATTTTGCAGGGGATTACAGGTATAGATGTGATGTGCAGGCCTGTAGTTGGAGCATGCCATTATTGACTTCCACAGCTGTCTTTAGATCACCCGTTTTCCATGTGAGGTGTTACTCTCTGACTGTCCCTGGATAGCTGCATTCCGAAGAAGTGCTCAGAGAGGTGTTCTGTGACATGGTGGCTGAAAGGCTGGCAGCTCTCATCACCATCCCTATGTCAATGTTGTCCTTTCTGACTTGGCTGGTAATACTGACTGTGTGTATTCTGGGATTTTGGCTCCTGGGGACTTTATATACAGCCACGGCTCCAGGGAGCAATCCCAGTGACTCAGCAGCCCTTCCAAAGCAGTAGTGAAGGGGACTTACTAGCTTCTCGTTTGTCTTCATTCCTCCACTGACCCACTGCTTAGACTCTAGAAGAAAGTAGGACTTGTTTATCCCCCTTCTTCGCTCTAGTCGGCTGCCCTGAAGGGTTCAGGAGTCTTGCTTGGCCCTGCCCAGCCACTGGACCTATCCATTCCTCTCTGTCTGGTTAGTTGTTCCTTGTCCTCCTTTCTCCTTCTGCGTTCTTACCCTTTTTCCTGTACCTTTTCTCTTGTGGATGCCAGCACTTGCTTTTCTCTTTCTCCGATGCCCAGTAGTGCCTTTCCCTTCCCCTCCATAGCTTATCACTTTGAGTGATAGTACGATGCTTTACATGTAATAGGAGGCATGACTGACAGTACCTTCAAGACTTTTCCTTCGGTGGCCCTGTTTTGGTTTGTTCTTGTTTTCTGACATAGGTTTTGAAGTCAGAGACAGTGTCATTATGAAAGTCTGTGTAGTACTGGACTGTTAGGTGTCTCAGTCGTCAGAGGGGCTTGTGAGGCTTTGAGTATATATGCTATTTCCTTCTGTAGAGCAGTAGGGTCAATACGGCCTGCTTCTCAAGGAATTGTGAGTTCAGATAAATTTCCTGCATGGATGCCCTGTCACTTCAGTGTTTTCTCCCAGGGAAGGTCTCCCTCCTCTACCTAGCCATCTGCTTACATGAAAATGACAGAGACCTTACCCCGTTTGTCAGATTTGGTTGAACTCACTTAACAAGTTCAAAGCTTAGTAGGCAAGAACTGATAACCAGCCATTGAATCCTGTTTCTTTTGGGAATGATACGTACTTTTCTGTGGGGGTTTTGGGTTGGTTGGTTTTCTGTTTGTTTTGTTTGTTTGTTTCTTCTTTTGGGTTTTTTGGTTTTCACTTTCTTTTTTTTTCCTCCTCTCCCCCCAGCTGTAATACTGTATATATCACCTTCTCTATAAATTGACAATATCAAAGATTTTTAGTGATTGCATTGACGTGGGAGCGTGTCTGCCAGCAGGGTGTCACTCTGCTGCTCTTCTGCTTTTCAGCTACAAAGGCCGGGCATGGAAGATGTGGCTGTCCTGAAAAAGGAGCTGGTCCAGGTTCAGACGCTGATGGACAAAATGACTCTGGAACGGGAGAGAGAATCCGAAAAGCTGAAAGACGAGTGCAAGCACTTGCAGGCGGAGCAGGCTAGCTCGGAGGTAATAGTCATACCTGAAGATGGGTATGTTAGCTTTGCTGTGGTTTTTATATGAAAATGGAAAGTATTAATTCTTCATAATGAAAAAGCCTCTTTCTTAACAGAATCTTCTAAGTTATCTAATAGACGTGTTTTTTCATTACAGTAAATTGCATAAATCTGTCAGTATCTGCCCTCCAAAAGCCATCATGCTTTTTGTTGCAAAACCTTGCCTTGTCATAAAAAGTTCTTACAAGAGCCCAATAGCAGAGGAAAAAACTTTCTAGCAGAGCTGTACGCCTTCTCTTGGGAGAGAGAAATAGAGCAGTGCCTGTGTGATTCAAAGAATCGTTTCCCTTATTAGCATTACTGACAATGGTGATTTTGGTTAATATTTAAGTTGATGTGTCTGAAAATGGATGCTTGACTGTTAAAGTGTATAAAAAGAAATTATTAATACAAAGTAGATGATAATTTGAACATTCTTATAGGACATACATAATTCTTGAACTTCCACAAGATTTAAAAACCTCTGTGGATATTGTAAACTGGTTTTCTCTTGTTTTTTCTGGGTTTTTTTGTCAAATGGGGAGCCTTTTTACACCTATTATTTATTGTAGGAATATTTTGTGTGTAAGGTGCGAATCTGTTCTGCACGCATACCCCCCAGTCCACTGCATAATAGCCTCCAAGTGTTGCCTGTTATCCACTAGAAAGTCAGCGACTGCCAGGCCTCACCATGTCTTAAGGTCAAGATGTCAGGATGTCACCTGTAATCTGTTTCAGGCAACACCACCTTGGTGTTCCTCTCATTGTTGTGATAGTCTAAAATAGAAAATAAAAATCTATTGTTCTCATGTTAGTTTTGCAGGGTTTTTTTACACTTTTTTGTTCTCCATATTTTCCTGTATCTGAACTCTTAAAATTAATCCCTTTTAAAAGGTACCTCATTGTCTACTTGACTTGCAGAATACACTGGTTTCTTCACAATTTTGTGATGGTTGCCTCTGCTTTGGCTGAGTTGGTGGAATAAGTTTAAATTGCTGCTGGGAGATTGTAAATGTTAGCCCTTTTTGATGTTATTGCTTATAGAATTGATGATAACTCTGTGTTTAAGGAAGCAAACCAAACTGCCTCTCCTATAGCAAATACTTAGTGGTCTTGGTTTTGGTTCCCCTGGTTTTCCACCCCTGAACGCTTTGACTTCCATGCAAGATGGAGAAAAAGGGATGCAACAGCTTTGACTTGGATCTTTCAGCGGGAGCCTTACTCCTTGAACTGTCTCAGGAACCCTCCTGGCTAAAGCCTGTTTGATGTTGATTAGCATGACGGAGAGGGAAATCTCTGACAGAGATAATGGCAAGAAATTCTTATAAAAATACACTATCACCAAAAAGGCTTTTGTCTGACATATAATTTAATCTACTAAGGAGTTGTGAAATCCGTACCTGCAGAAGAATTCTCTTGCTGGGTGTTGTTGCATCTTGCTAGTGGGTTGATTGGTATAGTTTTACTAATGAATGGCTGGACGGCATAACGATTTTCGCTGTATATTGTCAGCTGTGCTTGAGACCTTTTAATTTTGCCCTCTCCCTTTTCCATTCTCCCCCAGCAGTGCAGCGATGCGGGCAGAACTTGCCAACGCCTGGCTGTGGTCCCTAGTGAAGTGGGGTTCTTGCAGAATTCCCCAGCTTACATGAGGGAACGCCTAGAGTTTCTGTAGGACTCCTAGTATCCTCTGTCCTGTTGAGATTTGGGTATGTGAAGGATTCCTGACATCCTGTTGTTCTGGGGTTTCGCATGCCCTAGATTTCAGAACTGCAGTTTTAACTTTCTATTTCCTCATTTGCACTGCAGAGCTTTAGAGAAGCGCTGCCCAGCATTATTCTAAACTCCTTCGGGCTTTCCCTCCCACCTTCCCCCCCAGCAGATATGTTGAACTCCAGGAATTGTACAGGGTACAGTATTGTACTGAACATGAATCTACCATTGTTTTCAAGTTTAAATTATGTATGCCAAGAGCTTCATCAGATGTGAAAAAAGGAATATCACAGTTGGAGTTATGAGTGTAGTGTGGTTATGCGGCCATGTAAGTTGCCGCATAACTGTAATTTGGTTCTGACTGTGAGATCCCACAACTATGCTGCAGAATTTACATTTCATTTCAAAATACTGTCCCTGTAGTCTTTTGTGGTTTGGGATATTTAGTTTTCATGTGAAGATAAAATGACATGGTGACATGCGTGTAACAAAAATCTTTCATCTTAAAACATTCTCACAGAAGCGTGGATTGCTCCTGTTCCCCCAGGTTAGGTGGGTTTAAGTTGTGGCATAACTAGCCATTTTAAAAGGTAGCTGTAAAGTGCAGCCTTTAACAGGAAAAAAAGGCAATTGAAGAAGGGTTTCTCAGTCCTCCTGGAAGTAACGGCAGATGAGGCAGAAGGCTGCAGCATGCCCCTAGCTGTTACTGTGTGTTCATATAAGAAGTCTTAGATGTATGGAAAGATTATAGACTACGTTGCAGCAATCGTAATAACGTCAGATGTCTGTGCGGCACCATCGGTATGTAGGCTGAACCAGGAAAGACCATGTTGCTGCGTGGCAGGACATGGTAAGCGGTGGCAGTCTGGTTCTTCTCACAAATGTTACTGCCTTCTCTGCTTAATTCCAACATATGGCAGCAATAGCCCAAGGCACGTTTGAAAGAAAGGCTTTTCTGCCAATGTAAAGTGACAGATCAGACTTGAAAACAAAAAACTACTCAGAGTCATTGTGGTGAAAACTTTTCTACTTTTCTTAAAAACCCACAATTGTGAAAACTGTTAGCTATAAGAAAACAAGGAGTGGAAGTCCTTCATTGGCAGAATGGATACAGTTCTACCCTAAAGTGTTGGCCATGCTTCATCTCAAGTTTTACTCTTTAAGACTCAAGGGCTGGAAGACTAAAGTGGTTCTTACGCCATCCTTGGCTGTTTTGCCAAGCTGACTGAAGTTACATGTAGTAATATTGGTTTCCAAAGGGTGATGTCTTTAAAATAAGTTAGATTTATGGTGTGGGTGAAGAGAATAACAAAGATCATCTTAACCCTTTATGAGCATCTTCAAATGCTGCAGGACAAGGATGTGAAGAATAGTATAGCTCTGCAGTTGTTGCCTAAATGCATTCATTGTTGGCATTTTTGTTGTTTATGCCTTATTTCAGAGTTGCAGCTGAAACTGGTGTCTAGATGTCTCGGATGAGTGTTCATTCTGAGATACTCCTTTCATGCTCACTTTCTCACGACAGTCACTCCTGCATAGTAAACACATTATGGAAACAGCTGCACTGCTGTGGGACTGAGCATTTCTATGAATCTCTGCAGACTGGGATTTGTTTCAGTGTCTGATAAATTTTCATAAAATACAGGGCCGAGGCTTGATTGTTGAGTCCCCACAGAGCAAGATTAGTAAAGTAAATTATGGGTAAATTTAATAAAGCCTGGACTGCCTTTTTTTTTTTTTTTTGCACTAAGCAAAGGCATTAAAAACACTGGAATATTTGAAAATAGATTTGAGGAAGTGTGTCTGCTAACAGCTTTTGTGACTGCTTATTTCTGTCTTTCATCCATCCGTTTTATTTTTGCTGCTTTCTAACGGAGACCCTTAAATTTGAGGTAAATTTTTTTGGAAAGCTTTTTATTCTTATAGTAGATTTCTGTTGTATCAAGATAATTTCAAGAGGTTGTTAAACAGATGCATTCCTGTTTGCTTATTGGTTCACTAGTCATACAGACATATCAGCCAGACAATCTCAGGAAAGAATATTCATCTGTGATATATTTTCATGTTAAGAATTAAATGTGAGACTGGCTTATTGAATTGTGTATGAGAGAAATGTATCTTTATGCATATAAATTACGATCCTAGTTTGAAAGGCTGCAGTGGTGTCCTTAGCCAGCTTCTGCATGTTTTCTGCATTATATTCTCTTAGCAGTGAAATACCCATACTCTGTTTTCTGAGAACATCCTAGATTCTTTTTCTACCAAAGAAAGATCCCAGGATGTATTTTAGCAAAGAGCTCTGTAATGAAACAGCCTTGTAAAGCACAGCATTGCAGAAAGTCAGAATTAATAACTATATGTAGTCATATTATGTGCTCATATGTTCTCTTTGATCTTCCTTTTTACGTAGGAAGGTTGTAAATAGTATGTTTGTTGTCTGCTGCTTCTGTTCTACTGCTTTAGTTCATTCTTGAATTCAGCATTTATATCTTTGTGCTGAAAATCTGTGGTTATGAGAGCAATAGGAAAGAAAACTTACTTGAAAAGGTCACTGTTCCATAGCGTATTCAGGATGAGTGCATTCAAACACAGCATGCTTTAGGGCGGCCATAATTGCCTGTCTAAAGTGCTTTTCTTTTTGCTTTCATTACTGTATTCAAATACGGTACAGCCATTGATATATTCTGTTTTGTACCGATCCTGCTAATGGGGTAGTACAGTTACCCTTATTATGCTGACCTGCAGGTTGGTGGGTCCCAAAGGGACCCACCGAGTCTTCATCAAATGCCAGACTTGCCACTAGTGCCTTTTCCAGTACATTTCCCTGAGCAGGGAGGCAAAGCTTTTGGCCGTGGAACTGCATGACTTGGGAGGGTATCGCCTTCAGCTAGAACAATGATAACGATTAGTGGATAGTCTGTTGTGATCTTCATCGGTTGTGGGCTCAACCTGGCATTTTCTATTGGACTGGGGCAAATGTATGTCTTCTGAAATAGGGCATGAATGAATCTCAGCTGGGAAATCATGCTCAGTGGTACTTCTGCCCCTGATGGTGCTTTGAAATGAGTTTGCAGGTGATTTTTTTCTTAAGCTGTTTATTTATATACAAGAAGCTTTTTATTTTGCTAACAGACATCTTGCTTTTGTTTGGGTTATGCATGTAAAGCTTTGCTGTAAATGTGGATTTTTCTGTTTTTCTGTTCAGGCTACCATCAACCAGTTAAGAGCTGAACTTGCCAAAGGACCTCAGGAGGTCGCTGTCTATGTTCAGGAGCTGCAAAAGCTTCAAAGTTCAGTCAAAGAGCTAGAACAGAAAAACCAGGTGAGAATGCTGCCATTTCCTATGCTTGTCAGTTCACATTAAAAAGGAAACACTTCGTAGGTTGCCTTGGGAAGTGCTGAAGACTGTAACAAAACACTTGATGTTGCAAAAGTTGAGAATTGCTTTACCATTTTGCTTAACATGAGGGATAGCGTAATGTACAAATAAACACTGTGTTTCAGTGATCGGTATGTTACAACTGAAATCCTGAGGGTTGTTGTTATTGCAGATTTCTAATCGCTGCCGTTTATGCTTAGCTATTATTAAGCAGTATTACCGTCTCACACAGAAGAAGAAACAGCAGTACCCTTTGGAATATTACAATGTTTGTCTAAAAAATCATAATTCAGAAGATATTTTGAGTTCTTTTCATTGGTTTTCCAGCTTCTTCGCTTTTAGATTGTTCTCCTGTCGCATTTTCTGGCTGTTTATTGGAGTCATGAATAGTAGAAAATTGAAATAAACTCCAGGAGCCTCTCAGCTTATGAGTACTCCTTGAGAGCTTTTATCAAAGCCCTTTGAGCTTGCCGCATTTTGCATGTGCGTTAAGAAAGCATGTGTTGTTGACTAATAAAAGGAGGTAAGGGAGGAAAGGAGGCAAAGAGAAAGATGCGTGCTGTTTTTTGTTGTGTGTATGTAGAACGCTGTATATGAGCTGTACACGTTACATATATGTATTTACCAGCAACCTTGTCAGTCTTGGAAAACAGGGAAGGACAGGGATCAGACAGTGTGCATTTAGTGTAATCTAATATTAAAACAGCATTTGCAAAGAATAGAAGAAGATGCAATTAAAATTCGGTAAATTAAACTTTCTTTTAGTAGGATGACTCTTGGTTTGGTTTATTAATCGGGGACATAAGGGAGATGGTGAGAATTGTCATGCTGTTCTTTTTTACAGACCAACAACACTGAAATGAGCTTTTGGCAAAATGATTGCTATACCGTATAAAGCCCTTGCCTGAATATATTGCTGTTCCATTAAAACCTGGAGTTAAAAAGATTGGTGCTTAAGATAACCATACTTTCAGAGAGAGTCCTCTGCTATGTCAGGTTAATGCCAAACACCACTTGAGGAAGAAGAGAAGTGGCAGTGAGCTGCTTTTCCACTTTCAGTGACTTAATGCAGCTTACAGCCACCTCTTTATGCAACTTTTTGAAAGGCAATATCCATAAAATGGTATGCTAGCCAAGGAATCTTGTCCCTGGAGGACTTGGACTAGCTCCCCAAATAACAAAAATTGTTCCCACTTTAACAGTTTGCCGTCCTTGAAGAAGCTGTCAGGAAGGAGGGAGGAGCCATTAATGGAGGATAGAATATATTGCATTTTGATATGTACATCCATTTATAATTCCATTGCAATGTGGGAAGATATTGCTGTGCATTGACACAGTTTTTCAAGCTCGTACAACCTCAAGCGAACAAGCTGTTTCTTATATTTTCAGGAGCTATACTGAGAAGAGCAGATGACAAGTAGATAAGATCAGTTCTCTTAGACCAGAAGGAACTGCCTTTCCTTCATTTATAAAGCACTGTAATTAAGGGTTTTGGCTTGCCTTGCAGAGGCAAGTGATGGCCTGTAGCCCAGAAGAGACCTAGTGTGTGAAAAACCGGCGTATTCCCTGACGTATAAGACTTGCTGTAATTCTAACCCATTGCATGTGGGGTTTTTTTGTTTAATTTCTTTTAGGAAAATTGTGATACATTATCTACAGGGAAAAATGCTTAGTTTCCAACCTTTTACTGAGGTAACTATTCCAAAATTCCATCAGTGACCACAGAGTTCATTCTTTAATGCCTGGCCACTACTAAAATGCATTACGTGTATTTTTCCAAGGAGCAGATATGAAAGAAGGGATCAGCATGGTGTTCCCCCTCATATCTTGTGAGCTTTGAAGGCTCAGGGCTCTTCGTTAAGTGCTGTTCCCTCTTTCTTTGTGGAAATCAAGGCTTGGGGAAGAGAGGTGGCTTGTGTGTGCCCACGTATCCCTTTATATATCTGGGATGCAGCAGGAACATGCATCCAGGTAGGAAACACAGCTGGATCCACTGATGTAACCTGAATGACCATAGCTTGGCAGCTCTGTGGCCTCGAGTCTGTTGGTGGGCTTTGGTCCGTCGTGGAGGTAGCAGGCTGCTGGGCAAACCCAGCTCTTCTCTCGTGAAAGCAGCAGTAGCTGTCTGCAGCTCTGTCTGGTCATTCGTGACTGCGGGAGGGGTTCAGCTGTCAGGGGCAGCGTCCTTGAACACTGGTATTCATGGCTGTATTGCTCATCAGATCAGGGAGGAAGAGGGTAGTGGAGCAGCATCTCCAACTGTGTGTAGCTGCTGCTCTTGGCTGTCCTTTGGATAGCTTGTGAGGTGACGGTGAAGAACCTTTGCTGCTCTTGGCTATCCGATGCACAGCTTGTGAGGTGACGGTGAAGAACCTTTGCTGCTCTTGGCTATCCGATGGACAGCTTGTGAGGTGACGGTGAAGATTTTTTGTTGTACATAGCCTTCCTGACAGCTTCTCAGGGTCTCAGCCTGCTTCAAGACAACTTTAACTGTTTCTCTTTGTTTTTCCCTCCCCCCACCTACACTTTACTTGAAAATTTAGGTTAGTGCTCTGCACTGATTCAGCAGAAAGTGGGTCATAGCAGTTCTACATGTGACGTGTGGGTCTAGTTATAGAGTAGTAGTAAGATTAGTAACTTAGCCCTAACTTGCCCAGCTGTGATGAACAGGATGCTGTAGTGTGTTGATATTTCAGGAACACAATTCAGTACGAATATTAATGACCCTGCCTGGCCATTTCTCTTTAATGAAATGAGAATTGCAACTTTATTTTACATTCTGAGAGCAAAACCTTTCCTAAAAGCTGTGGGAGACTTGCCACTGGCTTCGGGAGGATAGTGATGACACCTGGCCTCAGTATGTTCTTTATGTGCTCTATTCCTGCATTTTATATAGGCACATATGAAAACTTCTGCATACCTGTGACAGCAACAAGTTGTGTTATTTTTCAAGAAATATTTCAAAATGTACTACTTTAGGGCTGGAATTCAGTAGCCAAACTGTAGTCTTGAGCCAGAAATTTTGGCTACATTGCATACAGTAATAGGGTATATATATTTTTTTTAAATGGACATGCAGGGCATTAATTATATTTGTTCTCACATGGCTTGCTGGACTGCTAGAGTTGTCATTTGCAAGATTGCTTGTTTTCTAACCTCTCTTTTTTTCCCCCAAGTAGATTCTTCTGTTTATTTTATCACAACTATAAAATAGAAGTGTCTGCATTTAGTTTATAATGACCAATACAGTAATCATTTGTTAAAATCTGTAAAGAACAAAACTGTTCAACTTTACAGCTTATTTGAATAATGTCATAGCTTTTTCTTTTGGCAAGACAGGTTTTATCTGTGGCTTTTGCGCAGAAAACCGCTTTTAAGATGCCCAAACATAACTGGAATTGTAGCATTATCTTATCTTTGGAACAGTGTTACTCCAAAGCTGCAGAACTGTCTGAAGTTTTGATGCATAAAACTCACCTCAGTGCTGGCATTTTTTCAGTCCGACATGGTGGACGTGTTCTTTATTCTTCTGTATTTTAATTGAGAGGTTCACTAGAGAATACAGTAGTGCAGGAAGAATGCAAACATTTGGAAGGTGTGCACAGTAATGCTCCGCTGAGATAAATGTCAGTGAGATGCTGCAATAAACGGAACCTGCTGGTACATTTCAAGAAGATGGAGTGAAGTACCAGGATTGGATGATGACCAGCGACTCTCTGCAGCTGTATTTCTGTGCTTCAGAGAGTGCCACTGGAAAATTGAAATAGTTCTCATGGCTTCTTTGTCCTGCTTGGAGATCTCTGCAGTTCTAGTTAGTGCCTCGACTAAGCTTGGGGGAAAACCTAAACTTCGTGGAATGATATCTTGTCCATTAAGATATTTGATTTCTACCTGAATATAGCTTTGATTAGTTCATGAAATTTGATTAAAAGCATTATGTAATAGCTGAAAATTATCTGTAAATAATTATTTTTCCTAATATTTGTCTCAGTGTGTAAATTTGTGACCTTAGACCCTGCAATATTATTGTTGTTCGTGTGGTAACAAAGAACTGACATTTAGCGATGTTCATGTCTTTCCTTTAGGGAATCCCAATTTTTAGTGTTTTCAGACTCAAAGCAGCCATCCCCTTTGAGCTGATTTGTATGCAAGGAAATGAGGTGGTATGAATTAAAATGTAAAAACATCATCTTCTATAATGAGGGTTAAATCACGAGCGTTTCATTCTGTGATTTATCAACATCACAAATTCGATTACTTTTCACAGGTTCTCTTCCATAATTTGGATAGCAGATCATGCTGCACGTATAGTGACAGGGCAGAATTAGGATACTTCTAAAAATGACCAGCATGCTGACCGCACAGGATTAGACAGGCATTAAACCATGAATGTTGTTGCTTACGGAACCGTGTGAAGAGCAGTGATACTTGAAAACTTTTTCTGTATAGTAATAACTCAAACTACTATTTCAGCTTTTCCCCAAGAAAAGGCAGTCGTAATACCCTAGAATCTGAACATTCAGGGAAAGCACAGTTAGTCTTCAGGCTACAGAAATAGAGTTTTTGTGGTGTTCTCAGTAAGAGGAAGTGTATTTGTGTGAGAATATGAAAAGCAGTATTTCCAGCTGAACCTGTGTGCTGTATGGGCTCTAGGATTAATTTGTGTAATACGAAATAGAGGTCAATATTTCCTTTAATAATGTTTTTGGGCAAGTTCTTCACTATTCAGCATTGACACTTGGGCGGAAATTTGAATAATGCATTCAAGACCAGTAAGCAGAGTTGCAATTGAATTGCTGTGCAACTCTCTTCATAGAGTCTGACTGAGAAGCTGCTGAAGAAAGAACAGGACTACACCCAGCTGGAAGAAAAACACAATGAAGTATCTGTGAGTAAGAAGAACGTGCAGGCAAGCTTTCACCAGAAAGACCTGGACTGCCAGCAGCTTCAGGCAAAGCTGTCTGCATCTGAAGCCTCGATACAGAGATTACAGACAGAGCTAGGTGAGAAGGGGGAAGCAAGCCAGAAACTTAAAGAAGAGCTGTCTGAAGTAGAGACGAAGTACCAGCATCTCAAGGCGGAATGTAAACAGCTCCAGCAGCAGAGGGAGGAAAAAGAGCAGCATGGCCTGCAGCTCCAAAGCGAGCTCAGTCAGGTAAGGCTCCTTAACCTCCTAGGCTGTCCTGTTGGAATGGATCCTTAGACCATCCCAATAGGGATTTTTAAACTGTACATGCATATTTTTCTGGCATATGCATTTGCATTTCCTTATTGAAGGGGACTAACAAACCAGTATTTGTATTTGGATAAATATAAAGCTAGCTGGTATTTGAATAAATATAAAGCATTCTTCCTAATGCTGCAGAGTGAGATACAGTCACCTCTTCCCCTTAGAGAAGTAAAGAAAGGAACAGGCAGAAAGAAGAGGCTGTGGAAAGAGTGCAGTGATTCTTTAGTATTTGTTTGTTGTTCTGCCTGAATCTTTTTAGTAGGTCCAAACTCAAATGAGGGTAGTTGTAGCCTCTGTGTCACAGTCAAACTCGGCAAGATTGACAGTTATAACCACCTTTCCATGTTTTTATTTCTGAGAAGGCTAATGTAATATCTGTCTATCTGTGGTGTAATTCCCCCTTTCCTGAAAGGGAAACATCTTAGTAATTCTGTTCTGGCTGGAACTCTTCTTAAAACTATATAATTTCGGTTTTGAAGATTAAGGTCCAATAAGCATAAACTTCGTAGCTTATTTCTCATGTTCTGATTTGACCTTTTTTTTTGATATGTGAATAAAAAAGGCTTTAGCTGATCTGAGACAGGATTTTTATCCACTCTTCTTCTCTCACAGTGTTAAATGAACTCTTCTTTTGTGCTTCAATTTTTCCCCTCCCCTTTTTTTGTTGATGCATTCCCTGAAATAAGGGAAGTATTGTCAAATGAGAGGGCTACCCAGACTATTGAGTTTCCATGACAAATATGGTAATAGACAGATCCTAAGAAGTCAGCAAGGTTATTTATTCTGGTTCAGTAAGGTAGCTGAAGCTATAATGAACTCAGGTTATGAGAAAAACAAATTCAGGTAGAGTATCAGAACTAGTTTCACTTCCAGTAGTAATTTTACTACTGTATAGGAAGTTTGAGAAACATGAGTCTACGTTTTATGTTAGAACTGGACAATGCTTGATTTGCTTTAAAATGGAATGGTGAATACAGTAAGGAATACTAAGTGTGAAAAGCAGGGGTAATGTGAAGTCTTAATATCGCTTCCTTTGTGTCTCTTCACAAACACCTTCTCTTTATGTTGCTGATAACTGTGAGAGCACCCAGGGCATACATCCCCCCACCGTTTATGTATTGTTCTGCTGAGTCCAATGGGTTATGGAAACTGAACTTCTGTATAACACTGAGCAAACTGGAATTTGGGGCTGGTTGAACTCTGTTTTATCTAGTGTCTTGGGGTGTAACGTGTTAGACTGGAGGAATGTTTGTGCGTGAGGAATTGCATCCAGTCCTAAGATGGAAAAACTAATTTGTGTTGGTGTGGTTTTTTTTTTTTTTTTGTTAGTAGTATGACATATTTAATTTTAATCTCTTGCTAAAGCTGTATCATTTTAAAGTGCGTGTTCCTCAATTTTCAGCCTTTTGTCATGTCCGAGATAGATTAGGTTGCAAGCTGTGTGTGTATAGTTTATCTTGGAAGAACTGCGGCTTGGCAAAACTTAGTTTACGTATGTATTACATCCCCAGGATGACTTTCCTTCTCCCATCGGTCTTCTGTCAGGGCTAGGGGAGATGATTATATTATTATCTGCTTAAGAATCCTCACTTGGTAGAAGTGCCTCAGTCTGCCTAGGCAGCATGTGTGCAGGCTGCAGAAGCACAGCCAAGAGGTTGGGCTGTGTTCAGCCTGAGAGGGCATTTTCAGGAAGGATTTTTGGGGTGGGAAGATGGAGGAGGAGGAAGGCGAATAAAGCATTGCTGAATTGATTCCTCTGAAAGGAAATGGAGGCATCACACATTGTCTGGTGATACCATTGGGAAGGAAGACGGTCTAAGCAAGAAACCCTGGATAAGCTGCTGGATCTCAGGGTGTGTTTTAGAACTGTATTGTAAAAGAATAGTGGAGGACTTCGTACGTGGTATAAGATGAAATTAAAGCCAAGCAAAACCTTCTCTTCCTTTCTTTCCCTCCAAACGAGTTCAGTTACTGTTGTCACAAAAAGACTAAATTTCTTGTATTTGTTCTTAATACTTTAATGGAATTATCTTTTTATGCATGTAGTCCAGTACCTTATGTTGGCATAATGAACGCTGCTTATGAAGGTGTACGTGTAGCTGTTTAGTCAAACCACATTTTCAAAGAATCCTTGCCATCTTCTCAGAATTCATTTGAACAGATGCGTGTCTGGTTAAGTTTGTGTATTTTAGAATTTGGGTGATGTGAAGGAAGTGATCATCACAATGGAATGAAACTTTAATAATAATGTTGGATCCAGCACAGCATTAGGAAGAGGGTAACACGAGAATATGGACTTCTTCAGTCCTGAAGAAACGTTAATTGCTAATAAATACTGTTGTGGTTGTTGAGAAAATTTAAATCCACTTGATTCTATCTTTGAAAGTCTAAATATTTTTTAATGATTTTTGCATTGTGTAGCATGTGTTGATCTAGGATTTTATGGTTCTTTTTACTTAAAGTCAATCCTAAAGTCCTTAAAAAATACTTAATTGTGTGTGTTTATGAAACTGACTTTTGAAAATGCTGTGTGCTGATTCCCCGCTTTCCAGGTATTCTCTTCCAGTATCAACATAGCCATGAACAGTTAGAACAGTCCTCTTGTTGCCCTTTCTTCATTAGATTTTCCCCTTCAGCTCTTGTTCATATTTTTAGTGAGGAGGTAGTATGAATAATTTAGTGATTCCTGTGGAAGAAGACAAATGTTCTTGAGTATTGGAGGAGACGTTATGGTCTCTTTCCTTACCCTGTCCTTCCTTTTCTCCTACCTCTCTCTTAACTGTGCAGTCACAGTTAGCAGTCAGCATCTCAGCCACATGCCAAACAGCTTTTCATTCACAGTTTTTGTGGTTGTGGATATATAAACAAACAATTTAGCTTGCTTTCCTAAGAAAAGAAGGCACAGACACATTTGTTTTCCTGTCTTGATATCCTGTAACTTTTGCGTTGTTTGATAACTTCAGCCGCATTTTCACAGGTGGTCCAAAGGTCTTCAGCATTAGGCCCTTCAGTGGTAAATTCTTGTGGAAACCCAAAGCTGGGTGAAGGAGCGTGACTTGCGTTTGTGCCTCACACCCTTAATGACTGGGGGAAGATGGAATGTTATCAAAATCACCGTTTTTGGTAGCTAGGCAGCCAGCTGGGCAACAAGTGGTAGCTTGCAGTGAGCAAAAGGATTGTGTTGTCTTCTGCCTAGATACTAGCAGGGATTTGAGGAGAAAAGTTTAGGGATACTGAAGGGAAGATCTGGAGTTAAAAGGTGAATGGTTCAGTGGTCTTGGACATAAATTCATAGGGAAGCAAGCTTCATTCATCCTGATACCTGTAGAAAGTTCTTGCTGTGCAGCAAGGCCTGATCCATTCTCGGTGTTTGCACTGAGTTGAAAGCTGAATCACGTATCTGTGGATGTGCTCATGCAGAAGGAGGCAGGAGGTAACCCAGGGCCTGTAGTGACAATTTCAAATAGAGGAAAAGCAGGTTTTATGGAGAGAGCTTTTCGTAACAGTGAATTGTGAAAGGCCATCCTTGCACTTTGAAGATGGTGCAGGACTGCTTTTGATGACTGAAGAAATTATAAGGCAGGCTTATGTCCAGCTGGAAGAGTGCATCCCCCTACTTACTCTCTGCTGCTGGGAGGTGCTGGGCTACAAGCACCAAAATTACTGTGTACCTTACACTGAAGGTTCCTGTATCTCCTCTCTGCAGAGAATAAATGCCGTTGCTGTAGCCAGATCAAGCTAAAGATCACACTCTTACTAGTCTAGCAATACAGAACAGGGTATTGTGGGCGTCAGTGAAGCAGAAAAGGCATGGTGCCTCAGCTGCTGGAGCTACTGGACCGAGGGTGTGTGCTGTGTAAGATGAGATTGCTCTAAGCCTCACTATTTTACGTGATAATCCTTACGTCTTTGAAGGATTACCCTCTCTGTGTTTCTGTTAAATCTCTGTAACTCATGTTGAAGGGCTTCTGTAGATATATGAGGATGTTTCTGGGTCCCTCCAACCCAAAACATTTGTTCATGCTTGTGCGGTTGATGCTGTTCCTCTTGATCTGTGTTTCTGAGGTGTGTGATGCGCAAACATGACTTCAGGAGTTCATGTAGTCGCTTCACTCAGGGTTAAGAGAACTTCTGGTGAATGAAAACCCCAAAGAGAGTCTAAAAACCAGTGCTGTTGGCTAAAGGTTGGCTAAAAACAATGATGACAACTTATTTTTTTTTGCAGTTGCACAGTAAACTCCTAGAAACAGAGCGTCAGCTGGGGGAAGCGCACGGGCGGCTCAAGGAACAGAGACAGCTCTCTAGTGAGAAACTGATGGACAGAGAGCAGCAGGTGGCTGACCTGCAATTAAAACTTTCTCGTGCTGAAGAGCAGGTAAGGGCTTTTATGCAGACTCTGGTTTGCTCTGGTTCGGGTAGTAGCCTGCATACACTTCTTGTGATGTTGCAGTTTATAAAAATTGTCCTTACGGGAATTTTGTTTGGCTAACACTGTTAAAGTCTTACATTGAAATTGTCAAAATACGCCAAAATGGCACTTGCATTACAGGTTTTGTAAGGCTAAATGTTTATCAGATGCATGGATGTTCATGGTGCTTTGCAGATGACCAAAATACGTGCTTTTTGCCCTAAGGAGCTTTGTCTAAGGATCTTGTGAAAAAAAGACTTGAGTGCACCTAAACTCATATGGGTAAACTTTTGTGTGTAGATATTTTTGTGAGATAAAGTCCTACATGAAGAAGAAGTGAGCATGGCCCAGCAAGTGATTGATAGTTAATAACCTGTGTGGGGTGGATGGGCAGAAATCACTTGTTTTATTAATTGTCATTTGTTTTAATGAGCGTCTTGTATATATTGCTGATTTTCTGCTGCCTGTATGGGGATTGGCCAAATATGAGTGGTATGTTGTCAAAGCTTTAAAGCTTTTCTGTAGCTAATTTGTAAAGCCTTCACTGGTCTAGAGGTGGAGAGACTGCTAAGCTGAAGTTGCTACTAAAACTGCTAATAATAGTAATAATCATGTTTTACAGGTATCTGTATTGTCAGTCATGTTACATCTTAACAACTGTTGGAAAAAACATACTAAAAATCTCTTCTGGTTTAGATTTTTGAGAGCTAAAATACATAAATGTCTGATAGTTGTTTCATAGTTCTCGCTGGTGATGTAGAATCTCACCTATTAATAGCAATGAATGCTTTGGTTAGATTTTGATTCTTTAACTAGCATCACACATTTTTATGGCAGTTTTCAAATATTTGTCTTTTGAAGTAAAATCTTGTAGCATTAGAATGAACACTGAGCGCTGTTGGCATACTGAATGGTGCTTGTTCGCTCATTAGTCTGTTTTGTTTGGTTTTTTCCAGCTAAAGGAAAAAGCAGCAAATTCCACAGAATTGCAACATCAATTAGATAAGGCAAAACAGCAGCACCAGGAACAGCAGACACTTCAGCAAAATACTACAGCAAAACTACGAGAAGCCCAGGTAACATAGTTATGTATCCTTACGCGAAAGTGTGTTTCAGGATTTCGTTAGTTTAAATATGTTTTCTCTGTAACAATGACTTATGTGACTGGTACTGGTTTCACTACATTAACCTGTAAATCTAGAACAGAATATACAGAGAGCGTTAATAAATTTATCCAACATTTTATGCATTAGGAATAACTTCTAAGGTCCCTATAATTAAGGAAGCTATTATGCGATTTTCTAGAATGATCTGGAGCAAGTACTACGACAAATTGGAGACAAGGACCAAAAAATTCAAAATCTTGAGGCTTTGCTTCAAAAGAGCAAAGAAAATATCTCTCTGCTAGAAAAGGAAAGAGAGGACTTGTATGCAAAAATTCAAGCTGGTGAAGGAGAAACCGCCGTTCTTAATCAGCTACAAGAGAAGAACCATGCATTGCAAATACAGGTAAGGATGTGGAGACTTGTCTCTTTTTTCTCATTACTGAATTGTGGTTTTTTCCTGTCTCACCAGATGAGACATTAATCTTTTCTGTACTTTGCTGTTTCTTTGATACTTTAAAGATCTTACTGCAAATTTCACAGGACTTGTGTTTTGGTGACTTCCTTGCTGTCATCACGGGGGAAGGAATTCCTAGGTATTTCCTATGTACATATGCTAGTAATATGTGCTTACAAATAATTTTTTGATACATATACGTGTTTGTTTCTCTTATTTTAAAAGGTTGTTTAATTCCTGCTTTCAACACCAAAATTCACTTTAGACTGCATCTGTTGCCTCCTTAATATTTTGGTTTTGTTACAGTAAGGCCAAATTGACAAATCCCTTTTGCTTCCAATTTTAACTGGTAACCTGTTTCAACTCTGGTACTGTGTACAATATAGCTTTACTGTAATAGTTCAGAAAAAGAAATGTGATGGTTTCAAGTTTCCAAGCCATGACAAGACACTCTAAAATTCAAAAGATTTATGACTTCCTTGGACGTGCTGTTCCAGCCTTCTCTTCTAATTACCTCCCTTTTTTTTTTTTTTTTCCCACTGCAGGTAACTCAGCTGACAGAGAAGCTGAAGAATCAATCAGAAAGTCATAAACAAGCCCAAGAGAATTTGCACGAGCAAGTGCAGGAGCAAAAGGCACATCTAAGAGCTGCTCAAGACCGTGTGCTTTCCCTGGAAGCAAACATCACTGAACTAACCGGCCAGCTAAATGAAAGTAAAGAGAAGGTTTCACAACTTGATGTACAGGTAATGGAACTCTGTACTGTCTGGTGATGGTAAATCCTGCTTGTGATTTCTGTATTCTCTCCAGAGAACATAGCAATTTGGGAAAAATTGCATGTTTTTACTAACAGATGAATGAAGTAGAATAAGGCAGGTGAAACTGAGGAAAATGTAAAAGTGGATTCAGAATAGCAATAGATGGCAAGTGGTTTGTTTTGGGGTTTTTTTTGGTCTATATTGTTTTTTGTTGGTGGTTTTCAATTAAAAAACCCCTAAAAGTTCATAATTGAGTTGGGAAAATCTGTCCTCAAGCATCTCTTGTATTTGTGATGATTAGCCATCCCAAACCCTGCTCTTACCAGTCCTGGATTCTCTGCACTAGGGTGAAAGTCTGTCAAGTCACTAAGATATTGTTGTTTCCTAGAAATTTCCTGTGCTGGTGGCTTTCATCACAAATAAAACAAAGCTGTGGGCCAGCTGGTACACTTGGAGGAACTAGTACGGCTGTTGTTGGATTAATGCACTGTGGTGTCTTTTCAATTAGTGTTACTTGGTTTCCCAACAGGTCTAGGAACTTCTTCCGACGTAGCTTTGTGACGCTTTTACTGTGCTTTGCTGCACTCTCCGAGCTGTTTCTCCACCAAGACATTAGAGTAGAACTGAATAATCTACGGGCTCTTGCAACTGCTTTTTAAGGCAGTGTGAGCTTCCTTACAGTCTTCAGAGAAGTAGTGTTTCTGCTGGGGAGAAAAACAGTAAACCCCTGTAGCGGGTGGCCCTGAATATTGCCTCTCTGCGCCAGCACCGTTCATACCCACCTTGGAAATACTGTTTGCTGGGTGTTTTGGAAGGAAGGGAGGTTGCTCCCTAACAGACAGATAGGAGCAGAGAAAGACAGCATGCATGTGGAAGCGTATTTTTGTTGTTTCTTATTCTTTTTTGCTTTTGAGAATTTTGGAAGCCCTTAAATATCCTGTAGTCTGAGGTTATCAAGGTGTTCGTGGGTTTGAATGCAGTAAGTCTCTCCCATTGCTCCTTGTTCGTAAGTAATGTTTTCCTGGACTTGGAGACTAGTGGGACAGGTGAGATTTTTTTTTTTGTTTGCCTGGTTTTTTTAGCTCAAAGTAAGAGCTAACTGTGACTTAAAATCCATGTATTTTCCTAAGCCTTGAAAATCTTTCTTACTTTTTTTTTTTTTACACTGGCACATCGAAACTACTGATTTTACTGTTAAACTTACTGATGAGTCTATAAAAGATTAAAATGAGCTGAGGTAAAATCGATGTTTTAGTGAAATACAACATGTCTTTCAGGTAAAAGCAAAGACTGAATTACTACTTTCAGCAGAAGCATCGAAAGCTGCTCAAAGAGCGGATCTGCAGAATCATCTGGACACTGCCCAGCATGCACTGCAAGATAAGCAACAGGTTATAAGCAACATTTAAACATACATAAAGTTTCTGTGGTACCTAAAAAATCTACTTAAAACCTAAGAATAGTCTGTTTACAAATTAAGTAAAGGTGACCATGCGTTTGGAAACCATCATTTAGGCCGTTTTAACCATGTGATATGCATTCAGCTCTTTTTGCTGTAATCCGAACCAGTTGTATTTTGCAGTGTAAAGAATTTACTCTAGGAATACACTCCTTGCTGTAGGATTGTGGGTCAGAATCTGAGCTGTCCTATTGGGGTATAATTCAATCGTCACCTATATGTTAAGAAGAAAAGATTGTCGAATGTACTGGGTACAAGTGAAAAGTCTTAATTAACTCTTATTGCAGACTCAGATAAATTCAGAATCAGATGCCTGTGTTCAGAATTAATGATATATGTGCCAACTGAAACAAAACCCCAAAAGACTTGTTAAAACTGCATACTTTAATGTGTGTTAATCCTAGCGAAGCATTCCACTGGCTGCTGAATCAAATGTTTGCATTGTTAGAATCGGTGCGGCTGTGGTCTTCCTGGAAACATCCACCGGCTGCTAACATGGCACCAGTTTTAGTGTGGGAATCTAATTAATTGCTATAAACAGAAGACCTCTTTTTGCAACTATGAAATAATTAATAATTAAATAAATTAGCTTTGCTGGAGAGCAGCGAGCTTTGATGCAGCTGTCTTCAGAGTGGTTGCTAGGTGAATGTGTTCATGTCGCTTGTGGAAATTACGCTGTTTTGTGCTGAATTAGATGGTTTGAAATCATCTCTGGTGTGTGGAGAACTGACTGTTTCAATGGTATTGGCTTTCCTCTTCAGTGGTACTTGGGTTTGGGAAGACAGCAAAATTTTTCTCTAAGGTTTAGTGATGTTACTTTCTAGTTACTGTGGTATTAACTGCAGGATCTCGTGTGTTTATTGCCTAAGATTCCCCTTCCATTTGTAACTTAAAACACCGTTGTTAAGATTTAGCCCACAGCCTGTGGAGTTGGAGGGGAATATTGAGGCTTTGAAAGAAATGTTGAGTTCAACCGAATTTGTGCATGTGTGTTTGTTTCCCCTCTCCATTTCCTGCCCCTCAGAAGAAAAAAAGAAATGTCATTTTCCATTTTAATTTGAACATGTTAGATCATTTAAAGCATACGCGACATTAGTCATTTTTGGAAGTTATTGAAAAACTAACAACCCCCATTTTCGTTTTACCTCAGGAGTTAAACAAGGTCAGCGTTCAGTTGGATCAGGTTACAGCTAAGCTGAATGACAAGCAGGAATACTGTGCTCAGCTGGAAACCAGTCTTAAAGAGTACAAAGAGAAACATCTTTATTTAGAACAGAAAACTGAAGAGCTGGAGGGACAGCTTAAGGTTTGTATTGAACACAGTATCTGAGCTTACAGAAACTGATGGTCTCCGTTGTTTGGTAGTATGTGATAAAAGCCATGCTCAGTTTTATCAATACCGCTTTTGCAGGTTTTCTTCTTCCCTAGTGTTTCCTGATCCACCCTTTAATCCTGTTCTCCTTCCATGCTGTCATATCACACTAAGAGGAGCTTGGCTTAGGACATTGCCACTGTACTGTCATCTTCCTGTACATGTGCTTCTGCCAACCTCTGTGCTACCTGGAAGGTGTTATGAGAGGGAACATGAATACTTCCCGAAATTAGTGTTCAAGTTCAACCTTACAGACTTTACGGGTGGTAGCAGGGAATATGTGTTACCTTGTTTAGCCCAAGTTAACAGTACCTGTCTGGTTTAATTTATTTCTGAAGCCTTTCAGTAGAGGTCTACAGAGGACTTTTGACAAGATTTTTATAATCAGTGTTTTTCCTCTAACTTGATCTTGAGTTTTGCATTCCATTTCTGGAATCAGTTTTTCTCTTAAAGTACACATAATTCTGTCAGAAGGTTTGCAGAACCTTTGTTTTGAGATACTACTATTGTTAGTGAAGGATATAAATTAGTCCTAATGCTTAAGAGCTTTTGAATTTGGGCTTTAACCTTTGGTCAGTATTTGTTAAGCATTCATGGTGGTCAAAATTCATGACATATAAAACCATACGATACAGGGATCTTAGGAGCACTGCAGAATTGGTTTTGCAGCATTGTCTGACTGTTTTGAGGGAGATGAGCTGTCTTTATGCTCAAGACTGAGTGGGGTGTTTTTCCTAGCTTATGTGCTCAGTAGAAGAGAAGGAAGGTTGTTTTCCCTGTATGAAATTTTAAATCCAATGCTATTAAAAAATAAAAGTCATACATTTGCATTATCAGCATAATGATTTTGTGCTTCCATCTGTCTCTTCTTTTGCACACTGGTTTATTTTTTTCTGCCTGCTTTCATTTGTGTTTTTGTTTTTCATCTTTTGCTAAAGTTTCACGAGTACTCATCAGACACAAATGTCTGGGAGGAATGCAGTGCCTGCTTGCACAAGATTTTATGAAGTTCTTGATAGCTGAAGTGTGAAACTGAGCAGGGTTGTTGATGCTGTCAACTGGAATGCAATTCTGTGTAAAATCTTGGTGTCATCACCATTCTTTGGGATTATTCCAGTTGAATGCATGGTATTTAAAAAAAAATTAAAAAATAGAAAACAAAAAGCCCTCAGGAATTTTCTCAGAGGAACTTGGCCATTTTGTTTTATGGCCACTGCAGGAAAGCAGAAATGCCTGTAAAACAGCCAGCATGTTGAGGAGTCTAAGCAGTGCCCATTTGCTAAAGACTCTTGTGTCCTTTATACTCTGTGTACATGAACAATTGCCTTCTAAAAACAAAACAAGAAAAACCTCTTTGGGGTGAACGCAGGATTTCTTTACAGCTGTAGTTCGTGTCTTTGGTTTTGGTATAAAGAATGGCAGAGTTCTTGGGATGTGTAAATCAGCAGTCATTTCAACTGCTGAAACTACTCTTGGTGGCTGAGAACTTGGCCCCGAATCTGAGCACTGCGTATAGCCTTTTTTCATATAGGTGTTTTGGGTAGGCATTTCAAAGTTTTCTGCATTTTATCTGTTAGTTTGCAGTAAAATGTATGCTTGGTGTTTAATTTAAAAATGATTTCAGAATGTTTTACCAAAATAGTCCACTTCTGGCAGAGCAGGAGATTTGCAGGAACTAAATAATGAAAGATAAATAGCAAACTAATGAAACGGGTAGATGATGTGTGACAGTTATGGCTGCTTTCTACAGTAAATGCTGCTCACGGACTAGATGACTTCTGCTTTAACTGCTGTTTTTATTTCATTGCTTGTGTTCTGATTCCTCTTACTTTTCATTTTTCTCTCTCAGAAACTTGAAGCTGACGTTCTTGACGCTAAAGCAGGCAAAGAACAAGCTCTTCAGGAGTTACAGCAGCAGCGACAGCAGTCTACAGAACTGGACCTCCAAACAGCAGAACTGACTAAACAGCTTGAAGCAGCAAGAGAAGTGTATGCTTTTCCTGTGTTATAGTACTTTTCAGTCAGACGTAAAGCTAGTGGTTTGGGCTAGAGTCGAAACTTTGTTCTTCTCTCCTCTTATTTCTTAAAATCATAGATAGAAGTGATGTGTTCCCTCTACTATGAGAACCGAGTTATATCCCACTCGTTTTCTTCCACTGTATATGCCACGCAGACTCCATCTGCCACGTTGTCTCATGTGAATCACTGACTGCTGTGATTCAGTACGCTTCTTCAGTTTAGTCACTGTGCTTGATGTCAGCTAAATATCTGAACAGTGTGATGGGTCCATCTTTAAATATCCACAATTCTGTGGCTGTCAAAAGAGTATTTGCAATTTAGGCATAAGCAGCAAAGGGGTAGTTTCTATCCATAATATTTAAGGAAGGATTGCGGGTATGTCTTCATTGGCAAGACAAAACGCCCATGTTGTAGATGAAAAAGGTATGCTTTGAAGTAGTTCTACATTAATACATTAAATAATAGAGACATTTATTGACACAAAAGAACCTGTGAAGGATAATTAAAAAAACTAAAACAAAACCACTTTGTTTTTCTCCTGGAATTTGCAGGCTGTCTAGTGCTAAACTGGATTTACAGAAGAAATCTGAGGCCCTTGAACAAGCAAAACAGCAAATTGCAAAGCAGGAGGAGGAAAAGGCCAACCTCAAACAGAACCTTGAGAAGTCAAATCAAGATGCAAGTAAACAACTCAAGGAATTAGACTGTAAAATGCAAGCAGCAACATCAGAACTGCAACAAGTGAAATTAGAGAAGGATACTCTATTAAAGGACCTTACAGCTACCAAAGACAAGCTCTCAAAAAGTTCTGAATCCTTCAAAAAAAGAAAGGAGGAATTAGAAAAAGAAATACAAAAAGGAAAAGCAGCTGTGGCAGAAATGGTTAGTAGTTTCTTAGACATAGTTTGATGTATTTACAGTCTGATGAAATGACTTTACTTTCTGTCTGAGAACAGTGTACGTACAAGGATAATGCATGGAAATTAATGGCCGTAAGGGAAAACTAATTGTGATTTTTAATTGTTCATACATGTGCCCTACCTTAATTCTTTTTCTTTTGTCTGGAAGTTTGCACTGCTAAGCATCAGTCATATCACAAAACAGGATCCCTTTTTCCTTGCTGCATACCTTTAATATGGTGAAGAAAACCAAATGGAGACAAGTGGTGAAACCATTTGATGGGAAATGTCTCCTTTTTTTAAATAGAGATCAGCCTTATTACTACAAAATGCAGTTTTGAACCCTTTGCTAAAGTGCCACCATATTGAAGATGTTTTTCTGAGACCGTTTTCGTTTCCTTTCTTTCTATTAGACTCCTTTCTAGAGTCTTTTATGTAGAACCTTCCTGTGCACTTGTCTGGATGTGCTGGAAGGCTGTGTAATGTGGGCAGAGTAACGTCATCTGTTGTTTAGGGAGAAGTCTAGCTTAAGGTGTTAGAGCACTACAACTGTGTGAATTTCAGTGAGCACTCCCAAGTGGTGGTATAGCAACGAGTGCTTGACCACCAGGGCAGCATATTACTGTAACGAGACTGAACTCTCATTAGCCTCGAAATACGTTTTATTTCTTCTGTCTTTTCCTTTGGTAGTATGAACGAGCACTACATCAATACATGCTTTATAAATCTTCTGACACATATGTTCTGACACTCCTGCCTCAGACATGGTAGGGGTATTTTTCTCATTCCCTTCTTGTCTTTCCTGTCACCATTTCCCAGAACCCTGCTTTTATTCTGATCTAAAAAAAATTTTCCTCCTGGTTAAAAATAGCATTTTTTCCTTTACTCTTTCACTTTTTAAGATAAGCCTTTTAGTTTGCTTTACTTAGTTACTGCTGTTTAAATATTTGTTTCTCCTAAAAACTTGAAGGTTTTTCTCCCCAATTTAGACTTCAAGATAGAGTCCAGTTTCTGCTTCTAATTCTGTAATCATTTAGAGGCTCACCACTGACTTCAGTGTGTAGTATTTGGGCTGAAAATGCAGTTGTATTTGCGTACAAATCCTGCAAAAGTTGCTTATGAGTTTTAGAACATCAAGAAATTTTGCATCCTGAGGAGTGTGGTGAGCCTACTGTTTCCCACGAGAAGGGGAAGGGCTGCCAACAGCAGCTTCAAACAAGGAGACTCTCCCTAGCCAGAAAAACTCTTTGGCACATGGCTGGATTTGTTAAGTACAGCTGTATCAGCTGTGTTCAATTTAAGATTTACCACGGTTAAAGTTTTGAGAAGTTTTTAGCTGAAAATGTGTCTGCAGCTGAGGAGGAAAGCTTTTTCACTGAACGGGAAAGCATAATTTTTCAAGGCTTTGTAGATCCTGAAAAAATACCTGGTGGCCAGTTTTAGAAGCCCACAGAAATATTTGCTTGTCTTTTGTTTTTTAGGAAAAATCCTGCCAAGAAGTAAAACACCAGCTGCAGGTACAAGCAGAGTCTGTAGCTAAAGAGAGGAATGAATTGAAAAACTCACTGGAAAAAAAGGAGGGGGTAAGCTGTCCACTTGATTTCAGAAACCTAGTAAACATTAATAACAAATGTTTAGAAGATTCATTTTCAGTCTTACATGCCAGGAGTGATGAGAGTTAAAGAGGTTGATGTTCTCTAACCTACCATGGGGCACTGAAATAAGGCAATGATAAAAATTTCCAAGATATTAATATGAAGTTTTAAAATACAGGTTTTACTCCTACCTTTCTGTGCTCCACACACTTTGGAGGGTGATTTTAGCCCTTCAGCATTGTTCATTAGGGAAACAGTTACTTTGTATTACCGTGTCCTCGGGTTTTTTTTTTCCAGATTTATGTCAGTGAAGGATAAAAACTGTGGTCTCTGTGTCCTTAGACCCGTTTCAGTCTCAGGCCTAATCAGTCTGTTTTCCGCGTGGTTGACAGGACATTTTCAGAATGGATTGAAGGATGTAGTTGCTTTTGCAACCTTGTAAAATTGCCTGTGACTGCATAAGGACCAACTTAATTTGTAAAGATGAGCATTCAGACTGCAAAATCATGTAATCCAGCCGGCAGCCTGAAGGCCAAATCCACTTTTCATGGATTTCTTTACCCAAGCTGTCACCTGTTCCCTACAGGAATCAGAAAAGATATGATCAGTGGACACAGTTTGGTGGAATGTGATGGCCTCTCACTGTCTGAAAGAGTGTGGATGTGCAGGTGTGATAGTAATTGCTCTGTGACTGTTGCTGCTTCTCTGTGGCAAGTGCAAGAGGATGAGCTCTGTATCTGCTGCTCAGAAGAGCTCAGATCACTGCTGGCTTGAGAAAAGCAGCCTGCTCTGAATTCTGAGTGGTGAAATAAAGACTGCAGTCTGGTTCTGTGTGCAAGAAATAACAGTAGCGTACTTGGAAACTGCTGCAAATTATCTGCAGCTCTTTGCAAAAGCATGAGCAGGCATACTGGATCACAAGAAAGGTATAACCTGGTATCTAGTTCTCTGGCAGAGAAAAATAGCAGGTGCCTAGAGAGGAGTAGGGCAAGCCTTTCAGATTCTTACAGTGTGGGGAGTAGGGATCCACAACTTCAGCAGCCTTTTGGGAGCTGATTTCCTGTATCTTCAGCTTTACCAGCTTCAACCAGATTTTCATCTGTGAAATTGTCTGTTTGCTTTTTGTACTACATAATTTATCATCCACACAGTTCAATAGGCCTTTTCACATACTACAGCATGTACAAATAGTGATTTAAATTAAAATTATATACAGTTATTTAATATTTTTTGAATATAGATTTCTAAGCAGTTGTCAATAGAGCTTGATTCAGCACGAGCGCAAGTACTGGAAATTCAGGGTCTTCTGAAAGAGAAAGAAAAGAGCGAGCAACATCTCCAGGGAAAGCTGAGAGAGGTAAAGGAATCTTTTGAGCAGAAGAAAAAACATAGTGAGACCCTGCAAGCAGAATTAAAAACTGCCCTTTTAGAAAAGGTAAGGCTGGCTTCTCTTACTCCTTTAAGAAAACGAATGTAAATTTCTCTGATGAATGCTGCAGCTTTTATGTCAATATCTGTGTGATACACAGATGTTTGTTGTTGGAAATGATAAGGTCAGGATGTGGAAACCAGGTCTTCAGATGCTGTTGGAGATTGAACTAACAACAATAATAGTGTGAAAGGAACCAGTGCTGAAATACGGATTTTGTAGGAATTGAGTGTCAATAAAGTGATAAAAATGGCTAGATTGAATGTGTCTATTTTGCTTCAGGCGCGTGCTGTGAGGCAAGAGCTGCCATTTTCTTGTAAAGCAGGGGAGTTTTCTGAGAGTAATTTACACAAACTCTGCAGTGTTTTGAAACGTCCATGGCAGTTTTAAACCAAGTCTTCTCTTATTATACCAAAGGAATTTATCTGAGCGACAGTATGAAACTCTTAAACCACAATGGAAAGAGTTCAAATGTCTTAGACCATTAGGGAATGTTGTGTTGTGTGTCATGCTCTGTTAAATGCTGCTCCAGCTTTGGCTGCCCTATGCTACATAATCATATTTGGGCTATAGTCAGCCTGTGGAAACTTTAGGACTTGGAAACATTATCTAGATTTTTGATGTGTGGTCTTAATGTGTTAATGGCACTTAGTCTTTTGACATGAATTAAATTTTGTTGTTAAATTAGTTACAAAATATCACTGTAAAATGACAAACATCCGATTACCGAACTGCTGTTTCTTAAGTGGAAAAGAAACCTCATCTTGCAGTAGAAATGCAGTTTATCGAAGTGATTAAGCTTACTGTACTGCCTGCAACTTTAATTGAAACTTCCTATGCTTATGTTTCAGGCAGAACTGGAGAATAAACTGCAACAGCAGTCTATTTTGTCAGCACAGGAGCTTAAAGCAGAGAAAGCCAAGCTAGCAGACTTACAGAAGACCCACGAAAAACATAAGGAAAACATGGAGAAACTGCAGCTGGATGTTTATGGGAAAGAGTCTGAGCTGCTGGCCACCAGACAAGACCTTAAGGTACTTACAGTCATTTTAATGTCGTATGTGACTTAGTAGATCCATATGTGTCCATTTTGAAGACCAGGAAACAGTGCAAGAACTGTATAGGGAGAAAATGCTCTTCCGCTATATATAGAATTTAGTGCTGTTCAATCCTTTCCCCTGGGACAAAGTACAGCCTGAAACTAATTTAAAGGCAAGGATATTTGCTGGCTTACCTGAGCTACCTTTCCATTTCTGCAGCAGCAATCTGAGCTGTGGGAGCAAAGTGAAAGATGGGTTATGTCTGTATTCTTTCAAGAGTTACGGTTTTGTGTTGCTTTTTCTTGTTATACATTTTAACTTTCAACTCCTTTAAATAGCATAGCTAATTAGGGCAGAGTCTCTGCCAGCATGTGAGTAACCACTGACTTATAGATGATTTAACTAGAATTCTGGTTGTCAGTCTTTTCCATGACCTTGCCCCTTCTGCTTCTTCCTGGCTGATGGTAGACTTTCAGACACGTGAAACTAACAGAAACAGTAGGTTTTAGGGCCCTGCCTGGGATCCAGGTATCTGAACTTAGTCCTTCGAAATTTTTGCTATTCCTAAGCTGAATTTATCTGATTAGGTATTAGGGCGTAGTGCCTGCAAAGAGGTACTGCTGGGACTGGAGTCAGTCAGCAAAGGTGGGTTTTGTTCATTTTTTCCTGCCACCCTCCTAAGTGTCTGTGCTAAGCCAATGTTCCAGTTAGTCCCAGGACATACTGTGCTGCAGAGACTGGCTGTCTACTGGCAAGGTGTGTCGCTTTGGCACTTTTCAGATGAATCCCATTCCAGCTTTGTCTGTCTGTCCAACACTACTGTTGTAAAGTTTGTGGAGAGAAACAGGCACTTCGGAAGGACAAATCATCTGATCTGTTTTAGATGTCAGCTTCTGTTTACGTCGTTATGTGTGAAAGAAGCCTTTGGTGACTGCTTAGATATTATAGCTCCCCTTCACTTGTCCCAGTGGAGGCCTTTCAGTCCTACCACTGAAATTGTTGAAGACCTTCTGGCCGCTTCAGATAGGCCCATGTGAGCTGTCGGGCCATAGTCAAACTCCAGGCTTGGGGTTATTTAAAAAAAAAAGAGCTTCTTTACATGTAGGTCACTGGAGTTTTATTCATCATACCTCCTCCTCTGTAGCATTAGATTACCTGCCACATGTCCCTGCAGGTTACAGAAGTTTTAATTTCAGTGCTGCTTGGTTGAGTTGCTGTGTAGAGGTGTGAAGAACTTTGGCATGATTAGCAAGCAAAGGTGATTTAAACATACTCTTTGTTACGGTTAGTCACTGTAGCACGTGAACCTCGGCGAGTTCATTTCCTGCAATACTTTTAGATCGACATGTGGTAATGCCATGACCTGTAAAAGCACTGAATGTGCTCTGTAACTGTTTTTCGGTATAGGTTTCACTTAAGTATTGCTTGTGGCAAAAATAACTCTGAAGAAGTATTATTAAACCATTTTGATGACCTCTAGTACTGGCAAGTGTAAAATAGGACAGTAGGCATCCCAGGTGCTTTGAAACCTGAATGGGGATGGTAGCAAGGGAGAGAGAGAACATCCATGCAAAAAGGTAAAATAAGGTGATGGCAATGGGAAGACAAGACTCCAGCAGTCAGGTGACTTGATTTATTATGTGCGTCTCTGTGGACCCTAGAGAGCCCGAGGAAGATTGGGCTCCTCAGCTGATGTACCAATTGGAGACTGTTTGTTTGCCTTTAAATAAGAATTAAAAAGTTAAATGGGATTAGTGAGGTCTGCTCGCCACCGCCTTCTTTCTGTAAAATGCAGAAGAGGGAAAAGGTGGGGGAGCAGGTCTCTAATTGTGGATATGCTGCCTGTGTTAACCTAAAGAAGAAGTGATAACTACAAGGAAAAAACATGTTCAGAAAGCCTCAGCGTGATAACGTTAGTCTCGAGAGCCGAACGTCTAAATACCACTCAGGTCAGACAAACTTTATGGCAGAGTTTCACAGTCCGATTCAGAGTCGCTTATCTCCTTTGGCTTAAGGGAGTCAGTAGAGGGTGATTTTCAGCCAGACGTACAAATTCTGTTTGAATTTTGGAACCAAAGCTGTGAGTGGGCTGGGCTGCAGAGTGGTCTTAATCTTACCAGTAGGCAGTTAGTAGAAGTGTCTAAACGTTTGTAAGGTGAGCTGAGGTGTCTTTCCGTGCAGGACATAAGAACTCCCTGCGCTGCCGGGTTAAGTCAGCACGGTTGGAAGCCCAGCCTTGGCCAGGCCAGGCCCTGTCGTGAGATCCTAGCTGTGCTGGGTTTTCCTCACTTGAACATCCCACAGGGGAAAAGGTAAATATTCCCACATGGTGTAGCACCACGCTATTGGTGAGGCCAGGGTTTCCGGCGTGGGGCTGGATCAAAACAGGCTGGACGGCGTGTGGGTGACAGGAGTAGGGTGCTGGCTCTGGTTCCTGGGAGCGGTGGCCCGAGTTGGGCCGTACACAGAGCACCATCTGCTGGCATCTGTTGGGAATATCACTGCTGGGAGCGCTGGGTCATCTGGCCTGGGAGGCTGAGGTGTGCCGGCAAATGCCAGCAGATGCAGCAGTGAGGTTGTGCGGAGGGAGATCCAGCGCTGCGTGAGAGGGAGGCGCAGAGCAGCAGCTGCTCTCGGGGTGCCGTCAGCACCCCTCACCCGGGCTCAGGTTCCGTACGAGGAGATCCCAGCTAGGTGACCGTAGCCAGATGCAGACTCTGAAGCTGCAAGTCTTGCGGAGGAGAAGTGTAACAGAATTACAAGTGAGAACGTAGTTCTAATTCTGTGGATGCTATTTGCTGCAAATTTTGGTTTAAAAATACACTGTCTGTAGCAGTAACTACATTCATACGTTTTTTCTCTGTGACTGGAAAAAGAAATTAGTTAGGATTTGGTACTTGTAAAAGCTGTAGTTTTTGGTAAAAAGCCAATGTATAATGAAAAAAACCCCACTAAATATTTTTTGTATATATACACACACATATACAAATATATATGTGTATATATAATATATAAGTATTTTTTGTATACACACAAAATATTTAATGCTTTTTTTGTGGAAAAGGTGTGTTTTATTTAGAACAATTAGTAAAAATGTGGAACTGTTATTTTTGCCTTGATTTTGAATTAGTGCGAACATATTTTGTATGAATCTTGCTCTCCTACGCTCTGCCAAGTATCCTTCAGTCTTGGCATTTGTGCTCTTTGTAGTCAGTCCTGGTTTCCTCTGTGTTCTCAAAAGAATGCTGCTTTGCCTCCAATATTGGCATCGCTGTCAGCGTATCTTCAGTGGGTGTTCTGGGGCAATATTCATGCTGCCAAACCTCAGGTCTGTAAGTCAGGAGCCTAAGTTGCCTACAGTCAGTCTAATCCTTCTTCTTAGGAAGTGAAGAGAGATCAGGTCAGCATCTGTGAGTAATTGCATGCCTCTCCTTGTGGACTGGGATCAGGGAGCACACAGACTAAAATGCGCGGGGTGGAATGAATACAGGTCCTGCCACCCAGCTAGGACCGGTTCTGCTGTTGGCACTATTATTTGCACTGTAACAACCCAAGCTGCAGACTGTGATATCTTCTTAATTTTTGATTTATCTATTTAAACTCTATACCAGTCATCCTAGCATCTGGTTTTATTTACAAAAGTAAGTACAGATTGGCATCTTTTGTTCTGCACCTTTTCCTTGCATTTGATTTTGTCTGTTATCCTAAAGAGGAATTTCATGACTCAGGCTACCTTCTTGGGAGAAGACCCATCATATTCTGGGAGTAATGGCAAAACTGAATGGTAATTAAATGCAAGAAATGGCATCAGATATTTTGAGAAGTGATTTTATGTTAAAGATGTGAGCTCCTCAGCAGTCCAAAAGAATCAGGCTGAATTACGGTCTCAGTGGAGACTGGGCCAGGAACAAGGATAATAACTGGAATATTTAACCATGTGCCAGAAGATTTCTGCTCATTTCCAAAGGATGCTGTGAGGGAATTTTGGGCAAAGCAGAAAGAAAGGCATAAATATAAGGTTGATTTACTGTTTAAAATTATATTGAATGTTTTCCCAGTTAAGGTAGACAGCATCACTGTTAATCACAGCAGAGTTCAGAGGCATTTGTGTATGCTAAATTGTGTGCAGAATTCCAAGTCTCTTACGCTACAAATTACTGAATTATAGAAGTGTGTGTGCATAATCCAGTGCAGAGTAGTCTGAATACTGGGTCCCCTTACGTGAATGTTTGCCTTGTCTTAGCCTAGGTACAGACACAATGAGAGAATGTGTCCAGTCTAGACACTTTGAGGGGAAAGTTGAGAGCAGAGTCTGCCCTGCGTGAGGCTTTTGATTGGGGTGTCACTATCCACTTAATCAAATGTCACCATCCCGGGCTAACAATTTGGATGTAACCACATTGCTTCTGCTGGAAACAAATTTGAATAAAACCTGTGGTTTCATTATGTTTCTTTCTAAACCTGTAGAGACTATTGTGTTTTCCTGTGAAGAAAATAAGGTGATGCATCAAATATAGTGCTTCATTGCCCACAGTGGAGCAAGGAGGGATAATTTTGCTTTCTGAAAGACTCACCCTGCTGAAAGCTTGAAATCTCAAAAGCACCTCCTATTTTGCTTTAAAAAATAAAAATCTGAGTTATCACCTTGCAGAGTGTTAAGTAGTAAACTCTAATAGCTCAGAAAACAAATAAAATAATTTGTCTGCAAATTAATTTTAAAAGCTAGTGTGTGCTTTTTAAGAGCCACCGGGGTCGTTGAAAATGCCATTGAATCAGCAGTGTTCCTCTTTGGTGCTTCAGAGGAAGTCTGACTCCACAAGCAAGATACTTCAGACATTACAAGGGAGCGTTAGGAGGCATCAGAAATCAATTTGGTTTTAAATCAACATGGGGTTGGCTAAAGCATATGCATAATTAAGTGAAGTAAAAGTTGTGCTTATTGTTCCTTTTGAAATCACTAACCTTCAACAAGAGGTTTGCTTGGGATGTAAGTATGAGCTTCAAAAAGAATTTACTTTGTCTTGGCACAATTTAAATCCCTCCTGGTGTACTGGAGGTAATAACCTTACTACTAATAGTAAATCTCACTTCACATCCTGTATCTTAGCATCAAAGGTTTCCATAAAATACCAGCATTTTGGAGAAGTGAAGGATGAGTTTGGTATTTTTCTTTCTCCTTGGTTCTTTGTGAAAGTACGTGCTTCTAAGTAGAGCTAGTCCTTGCCTAAGACCAAGGCTCTAACAAGAATAACCTCCAGGATAGTAACACAAAGACCACCCCAAAGTTTGACTTTGCTGTGAGCAAATAGAATGAGCTTGGGTGCAAGTTTTTGGTGGTTTCTTGGGGTTTTGTGACCTGTTGTAGAAAGGTAAATCCAAGTTCTTTTTCTAGGTAATTGGGAGAGTTGGAGGGAAATTAAAATATAATCTGTAACAGATTTGGGATGGAAGTTTAAATTTTGTGTTTAAAATGCTGACGCAGCTGGGACTGTGAAATGTTTCGTCCTGACATTTCAGTTTAGGATTTTAAAAAATTTTACAATTGTCCTAGCCCTAGCTGAAGCTAGTTATTCATTAAGTCATTGGTGAAAAATAGCATTGAATGACTTTTGAAATCTGCACAGTGTAGCTTCACTGCCTCTTAAGTAACAGCTGTCTAGAGTTATAAAGCAGTTGATTTGCCTAGAGAATAAAATAATTTGGTGTGAGCAAATTCAAGTTCATGATTTGTCAGTCACCTTTCTTTCTCTGCCTTTTTCACCTTTTCTCTGTGGAAGGATGCAAGCTGGAGTATGTACAGTAAGGTATTGCTGCTGGAAATGGTACTGGAGTAGTCTTTTTACTTAGGGTAACCTAGAAGTTTCTGTAGCTGTCCTTTGTCAGCATTTGAAGCTAAATGTTCCACGCTAGATGACGATTTTTCCATGTGGAAAATGTTCAAGTGAATGTTGCATATCTGAAGCTCTTACACTGAAAGATAATTTGCAGGACTCTCTTTGTAATTAGTCCACAGAAGAAAAACTTGCTCTAGCTCAAGAAGAGTTAGTTTCCAGCAGAAATCGAATTGCTGGCAATAATCAGCAGATTCAGGAACTGAAGAAAGCAAAGTCTACACTGGAGCAGGATGCATCAAAGAAGGAGCAGCAGCTGACTGAGAAGACCAAAATGCTACAGGATCTGCAGAATGACAGGGTAAATGCCTCTGTCTTTTGAAATCTTCACACAGATGTCCACCCCTCGAAGGCACCCTTGTTTCATTTCTGTTACATCTCTAAACAAGGGGTATTTTAGGGGTGTAGCACTGCTGTAGTGCATCCCAATGGCAGTTTTACTGAACCTCTGGTGCAAAGACTGTTAACAGACAGCTGAAGTGAATTTGGTTCTAAATAGGCTGTTAATTTGCTTTAAGTGGTTAGACAGGTGGAAAATGTTATTAGTTTTTAATCTTAAACTGCAAACATGCTGCTAATTGTTCACATTACCACCTGTGGTGACAGTTGTTTCCCTTTAGTTACAAAGCCTCCAAGTAGGTTTTGGGCCCTGGATGCTTTTTGTTTGGTGGTTTTGGGGTTTTTTAATTTTGTGAACTTGGAGTAACTTTTCTAGCACTTCTTATTTTTCTTCAAGATTTTGAAAGAAAAAGATTTGGCTAATGAAAAATGTAAAACAACAGAGCTCCAGGAAATAAGGAGTAGACTTGAAAAGGAAAGCACCAAGCTGGGTGAAGAGCTTAGAGCCTGCAAGCAAGAATTTGAGAAGGTATATTGAGACAAACTGAATCTTCATGTGGTTGATTATGTGGTAAGAAATATGCGCCTATTCATTAGATGCTATCTGGAATGGCTTTGCAAGGATGGATGCTGTAAATATCAGTATTACAGGTAAGGGATGCAAAGCACAGATTTTGTTGAGGTTCCTGAGGAATGCTGACTTCCTGGAGCGCTGGTGCCCAGTGTTCTTGGCCAGGTGGACCACTTAACTTGCTTTAGCTTCAGGACGGGTTGTATGTCGTGGCTTTTCTGGTGTTTCACTGTAGATTGGCTGTGCATACCCTTGCTTGATATTCTGAAGTGCAGAAAAGATGTCCAAAAGTGTCATGAATGTGAAGTTTCCCAGATATTCTAGGCACATCTGGTACTTCTCAAGGATGTGTGGTAGAGTTGAAACTCCCTCGATGTGCTGTGGTTTCTTAAAATGTCTTAAAAAGTCACAGTCTGGGAAGAAACAGTGTCAGGAGCCTCATGAAAGACTTCCAAAGTCATAACAATCAAATTCGCGCTGTAAAGGGTAAAAGTTTGCAGGCTTTAATGAAATAATTTTTTAGTCTTCGGTACAACAAAGTATTTCTCTCCACATTCTATGTATTTAATTTTTTGATCTCTGTAGAAACAAAGGCACCTAAAAGGCTATAGTTTGTATTTGCCATGTTCTACTACTGATAGTTACAGTTGCATCTGTTAAGCACAAAGGGTTTAAGTTGCTGCACAAGTGAAGGTACCGTCCCTATATGCTAATAAAAGGAAAGTAAGGTGATATCTTATGAGTTTCAGGTGTTCTTTTGTTCCCCATTGTTTAGAAAATTAGTCTCTAATTTTTAGATAGAAGTCTGAACTTTGTTTCTGTCAAGCAAATTATGCCCAGTACTTTCTGGGATTTTGGGGAAAGGTTATTATATTTCTCATCATTCCTTATTCTAAAGAAACTTTATAACGATGTATATAAAATGTGTGCAACACCAATGGCAGCTTACTGTTCCTCTCTGGATCTCCCCACAAGCAATCAGACTAAACTAGAAATTGTCTCCTAAAGGCTTATACTCGTTTCCCAAGGAATGGGTAGATATGCATCTATAGGGCATCCCCTTGTCTGCAGGATATGTTCTCTTGATGTCTTTGTTTCGGTTTTAATTTGACATGAATTTTGATGTATGGAAATCTGGCAACCTTTATTGGCCTATTAATATGTGCATGCTGGGCTATGTAATTTTAAGGAAAATGATTCCTTAAATTCAACTAACCATTCTACTTCAGGATTTTTCATGTTTTATTACAGGGGAACAAGTAACACTAATACTTGAAACCAAATGTATCATCTTACTTGCTTAAAACATAGGGTAATTATTTATACATTTAAGACTAATAGAAAACTAGCTTTCTTCTGTCAGTGTTTGGTTTTTTGCATTGTCATTACACTGCTTTTAACATCATTATTGCAACCAGAGAACAATGTAAAGTGAATTTTAGAACAGACTCTAGAAAATGACAATGGACCTATCTTTTCAGAGAACTGTAGAAGAAAATCCGACAGTTTCTGCTACTTTAGTAGAAACATAAATTTATTTTAAAAATGGAATATTTTTCATAATATAGATACAAGTTTAAAATCTTTGATTATGAAAATCACTGATACTTTGTGCTATAAAATCATCCTTTCTTCCAGTGACACAACTAAACGTTATTGCTGTCCTCTCCTTGGAAAGAATTACAGTACTTCTGGATTTACACTTTCAGTGTTGCTACTTTAACTTTGAGTCCTGTATCCTAACAGGAGGTGGCAAATCTCAAGGATGCAAAACAGCTATTGATTCAACAGAAATTAGATCTGCAGGGCAAAATAGATAATATGAATTCAGCTCTGGAACAGGAGAAAAAAACCCATCAAGCTGTCAAAGATCAGCTGAAAAAGAGAGAAGAGGAGCTGAAGAAAGAATGTGCTGAAATTGAAGCTAAACTGGTTAGTATGTTAGAGAGTATAAGACTTTTTTTGTGATCACTTTGGATTCTTTCAGGGACAGAGAGGAAGCAAAGAGTTGACTTTAGTTTCACATTACATTAATTTCTAAATGACAAGGTCAGATATCTTTGAGGCATTTAATGGCGTAGGAAAATTCAGTGGGATGACAGCCTTGCCTAATAGAGTTTGTTGATTAAAAATAGTCATTCTAGTGCGTTAAGATTCTCTGCCTCAAACAAGTGTAAGCAGTAGGGAGTGAATACTTGCGAGGTTGTTTTTCATTCTTCCATTGTTTTCTTAGCACACAGAGAAAAAAGACAAAGAGGAAGAAAAGCGGAAACAGGAGGAAAAGGAGAGCAAGCTCACCATGCAGGTCACAGCCTTGAATGAAAACCTGGCTACCATGAAGAAAGAGTGGCAAAGCAGTCAGAGGCGAGTGAGCGAGCTGGAGAAACAGACGGACGATTTACGTGGGGACATTGCTGTCTTGGAAGCAACAGTGCAGAATAATCAGGATGAGAGAAGAGCGTTGCTGGAGAGGTAAGCTGTGGTCACGATGATGTGGAAGCATAGCTTGGGAAATGGATAGTCTCACACTGAAGACTTGTTTCAGTTGATTCAGGATTCTCTATGCATGCTTTATTTAGATCCATGTTTGTTCCTAGTGCCTGGGCTGTGGGTGCAGTTTCCAGAGGGCACCCTTCTGGCGTCCCTGCCAAAGCACCACAAGGGGTGTTGGGAACAAATTACGCTCTTTGTGGGCTTTGACAGGGGGACCATGTTGTAGAAAATCAGGCAGACTTATCAGGACCTGACTTACCACCAAAGTCAAAGCTCTGTGCGTGTGCTTGAAGGTTTATGCCCATCTGTAAGAGCATTGGGCTCCTCTCAACTTTGAGGTGTGTAGGTTGTGGCTTCTCATCTTATCTGTTGTGTGAGCTTTGGAAGGCCTGGCAGAGAGAGATCTTCACTTACCTGAGTCAGCTATCCTTCTCCGTCGCTCTGCGGCTCCCCTGCCTGGACTCGGAGTAGATGCACTAGCCATCCAGAAGCCTGGAAGAGACTCCTTAGTGCCTCCAGTAACACAGACTTTGCTTAGGGTCTTCTGGGTATGCCCACTGCTCAGTGTTAGGAGACAGGACATGTAATTGGATTAGATGGGCTAAGGTTCACTCGAGGCATTTTGTTTGAATTCCTGAAAACCTACAGGTGTCTTTCCTCCAGTTCTGCTGTTGTCTTTACAGTATATTTAAATCTTAGGTAGGCAGAGCGCCTTTCCTTCAGGCAGCAGGAGGCATGCAAGGCAGCAGGAGTTACCCAAAAGCAGTGATTACAGGGGTAGAAGAAACACCTGTGAGACAGGAAACTTTCTTTGTCCTTATTTTCTGACATGTTTGGTGAAGGCAGAGTGGAAAACTTCTTTCGATACTGTTAAGCTTGCTGATTTGTTTTTTAAGCAGTGGACTTTGGGAAAGGATGGGATGAAGTCAAGTGAGATCCTCTTTCTTTGGCAATCCCTTGCCATACTGTGCTGAACTAATTCAGTAGCTTTTCTGGCTTTTGCCAAAAAAACGTGCTTTGAAATTTGGCTTTCAACAGTTAACTGAATTTCAGCTGATGGGAGGTGGCCTTGCTAAAAGAAAAAGGTTACTTTTCTGCTCCCTTATCTGACCTGATCTGCTGCTGCTGGTCTGTGAGAGTCTCCTGTTGCACCGGGATGCTTATTGGAGCTTGGCGTTGATGAACTGCATTCAGTACTGTCACGGGTTTGGGGAGCAATTCCAAGTATTAATAAGCTGCAGATATTTGGGAGCAATTCCAGATAATCTTAAACTGATTGTTACAAAAGAACATTTTTCCAGTCCAGGCATCCAGGAACTTTTCATGACAAGGATATTTTTGGCTGGATTTTATGAGAGTAACTTCTCAGTCATGACAACCTGCCCGAAGGAGGCAGTGTACTTTGTCTCATATGCTTTGAGCTGACTATTGGCTGGTTTTCCTCAGGTGTATAAAAAGTGAGGGAGAAATTGAAAAGCTTCAAGCCAAACTTGTAGAAATGAAGAAAAAGCTGGATAACACTACTGCTGCAATGCAGGAACTTGGCCGAGAAAACCAGTCATTACAGGTATAATTTGATTTGAAGCAACTAAAACTGTTGATTTTCTGTGTGGGAACTTACAAGAACTTCAAGTTTGTGTCAGATTGGTGGTGGGTTACCATTCCAGAGTGATTAAGATGTTATGCTTGTGGTGTACGAGGGCCATATTGCCCTCTGTGGGTTCTTAAATCTGTTCATAGTTTTGAAACTTGGAAGATTTTTTCTCTGAACAAATATAAGCTCTCAGTGTCATGGCAGAACTGGTGCTTTCAGACTGCACTGGGTAGTGTGTGCAGTGAAATTAGTATGAATTAGACATGCATGTTAAAAAACCCCATGCTTTTTCTTAATATCTTCTGTACAGATCAAACACACCCAAGCTCTCAACAGGAAGTGGGCAGAAGACAATGAGGTACAGAATTGTATGGCCTGTGGAAAAGGCTTTTCGGTGACGGTGAGAAGGGTAGGTGTGTTTTACTGTGTGTCTGTGGGGACTTTCTTTTTCTGTTGTTTGCAAACTCGTAGATAGGAGACAGACTTCAGAAAATGGCCTTCCTAGTGCTGTGATACTCGGGACACCTCAGAATACAGTTACTGCATACAGTGCCTTAAATACTAAAATTAAAGTTTGCTGAACTTACTTTATTCGTGATTCTTTTGCCATTTTAGCAGCACCAGTTTATAAACAGTGTTAAAATAGTTCAATGCCCTAGGCGAGCAGGCAAAATTATGCTGTTGTAAGGGTATTTACAGTAAACTTACTTATAAGCAGTCTGAACTGGATTTACAGGTATAAAAGGAATGTAAATTTGTTGAAATTAGATACATGTGAAAATATGAGGCATCGACATCATCTGTGGCTTTGTGACTATTACTTTCTAAACACTGACTAGACGTGGAACAGAAGAAACAACTTGGGTGTGTTTTAGGTCTGTAGTCAGACCTTCTTAGTAAAAACAACTGTGGTCAGCTAAGATGTTAGCATCCCTCAACTGGCAGGGTCTGCCCTTCAGCCAGAGATTACATCCCTCCAACAAGTGACTTGGCAGTGCAGTAGATGAGGGATGTTATGAGGTTCACTTTGCAGTGCTTCCTGACTTGGTCTTAGGTGGCTCTCCCTGTCCTGCATTATTTGAAGTGGTGTTCTTCGGGTGGTTTCGAACAAAGGCTGCTGGATCCTTCGATTCAAGGATACTTCTCAATGTGAAAGAGGGTAGTTACGTGTAAGAACATGTTTTATGTGACCAGAACAAGTTCAAGAGGAGGATGAACTTTAACCAGTTCATTTCTGAAACTGGTACGGTCTCCCAGCTCAGCTGAATATTTTACTTCTATGCCCTTTAGAAAGGATTTACTGCTCCGCCCTCCTGTGCGCTGTGTAGCTACAATTTAAAAATTTCATGCTAACTTCTGACATGTGAGAGTTGACATGATAGTGATCTCTGTTAACGATCGACGCCCTGTCATTGATGTTCAGCGCGCGTGTGTTTTCTCTTTCACAGCACCACTGCAGACAGTGTGGAAATATCTTCTGTGCCGAGTGCTCAGCAAAGAATGCCTTAACTCCTTCTTCTAAGAAGCCTGTCCGAGTCTGTGATACTTGCTTTAATGACTTGCAAGGATAACTGGCTATCGTGAGTGACAAAGAAATGTTACACTAGAATTTATCATTTCTGTTGATGCACTTCGTTCAGCACTCAGACTACTATTCAGTTTGGACAATGATTGTAACACTTGGCAAAATTTAGTATATTTTAAAATGTTTATTGATACCAAGTAAAACTATTGTATTTTTTGTGAGACATGGGCTCAGATCATCCATAGCTTATTGCCATTTATCCTGGAAAGAGCTTCTATGTCTAGATTAGAAATTCCCAGTTATTTGTAAATAAAGTTTAAACAGAGGAGTAACAATGTATTTTTTTATCTTTTATTTTTTTGTTCAAGAGAAACAGCGTTTATGTGATACTGCGGTTTATTCTTGTCTCCTTCAGAGAAAAAGGAAGATGCAAAAACTTGTGAGGATTGTATGTATCAAATGTTGCTGTAAAAGCGTAACTAATTGTTGCATTTGATTGTGTATCTGATGTTCTTTATGGCCCCTTGTGGTTTTGTTTTCTTTCTATCTCTCTGGTTCTTGGACTTTTCTCTCCAAAGTTCGAACTCCACAGTGAGGGTCATGGCTGGACTCGACTCCAACTTGGTTTGTAGAACTTGCAGTGTCAGCACCCGAGTTCTTACCCAGCTACAGCGCTCGGATACCGGGACATCTTTACACATACTGTATTCCATGGTTTGCGTGTGTGTCTGTGCCTGAGAGAGAGTTTGTGTGAACAAATGCTGAGACCAAGTTTAGTTGGCGTTGTAGGAATATTGCACGATACATTACAATATTCCATCCTGTATTGATTGATTTCATTTTTACATATTCGGTGGATGGATTTGAATATTCCAGAAACGCTTATATGTGGGTTTTAAAGGCAGGCAGACAACGATGGTAGTAGTCTGTAGCACATCTCTCCCCCTGCCCGTACCCTGGAAGCCCTGAGAGGTCCTTCTGGTTCCAAGGGACATCCGGACCTTCCGCTCTAGGCATCCTAATAAGAAAAAGTCTTTTTTGAGAGTGCTGTAGTTTATCTGAGCTTTTCTTCTGTCCCTTCCCTCGGCTTCTGGTAGAAGCAGCTGAACTCCTCCTACACCTAACAAACCTCAGCTTTCCATTGCTCCATCTGACCCCCATTACTGGAGGATCTTGGATGTTATGTTAGTTATATGATTTAGTCTGCTCAGAATGGTGGTGTGAATCTCCTCCTACTGGCTTAGTGATAAGCCAAACAGCTCTAACTATGAGGCCAATATATATGTCTTTAGATATTTATTCATATTTTCTATTCCGTACTTGCAACGGAAGTTTCCTGGAGAGTTCATGTAGGCTCCAAAATTCGCTGTGACTTTATTTGCACCTCTTTGTTCTTGCCTGCCTGTCTCTAGCTTTTCTTCCCTTTGTATCTGCTATTTCAAAACCATTAAGGTTATTTCTGCGGAGCAGGGGTTATGCCTTCTGATATTTAGGGAGTCTTTGTCTTAAATACCCTGATAAATTCCCCACGCCCCAAGTCTTTCTGTATCTTACAAAGTTGTGCCAGCTGTTCAGAGAAAAGGACTGTCCCCTGAATGTCCCTACTTCTTGCCCGAGGTAAGGAATCAAATTCTGTCACAATGATGGAAGCCGTTGTTAGGCAGGTTCGTTTGCTTTTGTCTATTGACAGCCCTGTATGTGAATGAAGAAGAGACTTTTTATAAAAGGTCAACTCTCACAGATTCACAGAGTGTTGGGGGTTGGAAGGGACCTCTAGAGATCATCTAGTCCAATGCCCCTGCCAGAGCAGGATCACCTAGAATAGACCACAGTCCTCTCAAGTAGAAGTCGTCTTAGTCCAGCTTCTCTAGAAGTAGGGATCTATACGTTCCATATCCCTTCTTAGCTTACCTGTCTAGCTGTGCACTTTGCAGCCTCAAAGACTCTTCCTCAAGGATTTTTCTTAAATTCTTCTCAAAATCCAGTTGAATTATGTAACTGGTTCTCCTCACTGTAAAGGGGTTTGGGATACAACTGTGGTTTATGTGAAAACTGACCTGCTTTTCTGGTTTGAACTTGAGAGTTACTTGTTCGAAAGAAACACTTGCTGCAACAATTCCGTATGAACAGAGCCTCTGGCCTCACTGTTTCTCCTTGTCAGTGTAACTGTTTGGCATAAAAATCTTTTGAATAGAAAATACAAACAGAATCTTTGCCTCTGGGATCCTTTTTTCTACTTATTTATATGCTGAGAGAATCCAAAGAGTTTGCTTTCGAGCCTTTCTTCTTTGACACGTGCTTTCAGAAATGTGGGAAAGGTAGGGATGTGACAGTTGTGCTCCAGCCTAGATCCGCTCTGCCCTGTTGTGTAACACACGGAGCCTCGTGCTGCTCTCGGGGCGAAGGATACTGTGTGAAGCAGAGGCATTTTGAGAGGGAAGAGGAGCTTCCCGCAACTGCACAAGGACAAAATGCGTGAGGAAGATGGAAAACTTTCAGTGGGAGCTAGGAAGATGGGTAAAAGGCTCACGTGTTCAGGCATTTTACTTTTGAATGGGAAAAGTGTGAAAGCTGAGGAGAGAGCTGTGCCTGCAGTAAAGAGAAAGTGGCGGAAGCTCTAGTAGGGTTGTTCTTAATTCAGCCTTTCGGGATGCCTTTGTGTAAAGACAGGCAGGGTCACCCCACGCAGCTGGCCACTGAAGCACTGCGGTTGGTGCACCTCAGATCAGACCTGGATCTGGAGCTCCTCGGCTTCAGGGGCAAAACCAGCTTGATTTCTGAAGGTTGCGTTTTGCTGACCGGTTTATATGACCAACTTTTCTAGGCAATGGAAATGCTTTTCATATACACATTTGTTGAAAGAGGGATTGTTAACATCTGGAGGAGCAATGGTGGGGTAGAAGCTTTCGTGCTTGAGCTTTGAGTCTGCAGCAATAGGTCAGGGTTTCTACAGCTTTTCACTGGAGTTAATTTATGATGCCATTGCTAAATCTTCTGCTCCTTCTTTTGTGCTTGTAATTCTTACTGCTGGTCTGCATTTGTTGACAAGTTGATGGCATAATAGACCCTATAATTCTCTTAGCCTCACTGCCAGGTTGAAAGTTGTGCTCAAGCTCAGTAAAATGACCTGTGACATACATAATAAGGGGAACTGGAAGGTGAGAAACTTTGCATTTATAAATCTGCTTGCAGAGGCTGACTGCTTTGATGGGCATGTTGTCAGTAGGAACGTGGGGGTTTTGTTGCACTGCTTTAAAATACGAATAATAGGAATACCCAGTAAAAAGCCTGGTAACTTTTACCACACTGAGTTAAAGGATTCCAGACAAATTACTTTAGTGCACTGATTTTTCAAACTGGAAACACAAGAACAGAATGAAAAACTAATAAAACTGCAGAAGAGACTGGAGCCTTGAAGCTGGAATATGCAGAGTGGTGTGTTTTAACAGCCTCTAGCAAGACCCAGATTGCCCTGATTCACTGAGGGGCCATTATAGAGCAAGAGGTGGAAATAACGGTGAAACTAGTGCTCGAACCTGTAGGGGTGCGGAATCCTCGAGCTGCCTTTGGTTACTGGTCATTACCGTGGCATCAGGAAAGGGATGGGATGGTGAGGTGTGGGGTTTGTTCCTGAAACCGTTCCCTCTGCAGGACACTCCATCCACATTCAGAATCGCTGGGGGAGCAGCTATGAGAGACCAGCTGCTACCTGGGCTGAGACTAGCTAGGGAGGCGGTCAGAAAAGTGTAAAGGATAGTCTTGCTAAGGATGAGGAGAGATTCTTTAACTTTCTGGAGACATCACCTCTCTTCCCAAACAGACACAATTCCTCAGGTTGTTGCCTCCAAAATGGCAAGTCCTACTGTTCTACTCTAGCCTCATGTCAGCAGCACGTACCTTGTACTTCTGTCCTGCAGTGCCTGTGGAGGCAGGTAGCGTTGCCAAGGTCACTGGCAGGCTTTTGATCTTAGCTGGCTGTGCTTCACTCTTATTTCTTCTCCCCATGTATTCCTTCCCTCCAGTAATCTGCCCCTTTCTGCAGAGGTTGAACAAAGAGGATAAAATCAATGAGTCACAGCAGGAAAAGTCACTGTCTGCAGATGAAGAGACAAAAGGAATTTTCTGCTGCAGTTTCCAACAGAAGCAAGAGATTTAGAGGGATGTCATTTTTCAGCTGGCTTCACCCTCTGGCTCAAGAGTCCGAGGCTCTGTGGTACAGTGTGGGTTTTTTCCTCTGGTTTTGGAAGGTATCAAGTAACCGAGTTGCTGTGGGGTGTGGAGCGCTAGGTACATAAGAACAACAAATAACTACTTTTGTTGGTTTGGGGACGATTAGGATTATTTATGAATCCTCACTGGAAAAGCTTAGTGAAGCAAGAAGGGATTTGGGAGCAGAAGCATGAAGTAACCTTGCTGTGTTTGTATTACATTAGCAAGAACAATTGGGTCTCTCATGCTAGATGTAAGAGAAGTGACATTCCTAAAGGAGGGACTGGGAAAAGCCAAGTTTCTGGATTGTTAAATGTCAGTTGAACGTGAAGTGGGAACAAATGCTTGTTGCAAGACTTAAAAAATTTATGACCAGTACTCAGTGGCAGACAAAAAACTGCTGGAGCTTAAGTTCAAACAGAATATAAACTATGCCAAGAAGAATGATATCATGGTATGTTGAAATTGATACATGACTCCTCAAAGAACCACCCTTCCCACTCCCATATTCTTGGAGGAGCAGGAAACAACAGTGTCATTTGCACGAGGCACTTTTTGCTGTCTAACTGAAAATAATCTACAGTAAGTGGAGTGGCATAATTTTCATTGCATGTGTTGGCTGTATTAATGGACAGGAGCTTTATCTTCAGCTGGACTTTCCACTGTATTACATTTGGCCCCTTGCTATGTAAGGAGAATTGCACTCATAATTCCTTTGTACCAAATACGCAGTCATCATCTGAGAGCACGTGTAACAACAAACCCCATGTAGTCATGCACGCCTTTGTAGAGCTTCATTTTTAAATTATAAAATGATAAAGTGGGAATTTTATGTATTTTCAAGGGTCCTGCCAGTTGTTCAAATTTTAATTTTTGAATTCTTGACCTCAGCATCCCTTCTAGGAAAAGTTTAAAATTATTGTCCAACCACAGCCTCCCCAGAAGCACTAAGTGGTGTACTTTTCAAAGCCAGCGATAACTGGATAGTGGTGTCCTGCCGCAGAAAGTCAGGGTTTGGGTAATTTGTTTGTTTGTTTGTTTGTTTTTTGTTAGGGGTCACTGAATAGAGAGGTTTGTGTCTTTAGAGAGAACATTAGCTGCCACTTAAGATCACACTAATGAAGAGGATAGGTACTAGTTAATGTAATAAACTCTGCCTTTTGTTTGTAGCTCATCACATACTATGCACTCACTGTGCAGCAGATACAGGAGTATCTGCTCCTTTGAAGATTACTGAAGCCCTCGTAACCCTTTTGGATCAACATTACTATGAAAGCAGAAGCCTGGTAGGCGTGTTTTCCAATTTTTCCTCCCCTCATGACCTAAACTAAACCCAAATTCATCTGTGTTTCCGGCCTTTTTTGGGTAAAGATGGCTGGGAAAGAGTGTTCATCGTGATATGTCAACAGGCCAGGGCTGGCAGGTCCAGGCTCCTGCTGTTGGCTTTGTGGCGAAGTACTCTGTTGTGTCACGCTGAAGCTTGATTCCTGGCATGAGGGAAGTTTGAGAGAATGTCCTGCTGGGTTGGCAAATACCAGAACTTTTTATAGTAATGTGTCCAAAGTGCTGCTTGTATAGGATTTGTCACTTTTGTAAGAAAAGGGAAAAAAAATCACCCAAAAAAAAAGATCATAAACCCCCACCATTTGATGCCATTGCATAAGATTTCATTTAAACTACCTCTCAGTGTAAAATTCAAACATTAAGTAAATTTAATAAGGTTTGCTCACTTGTTACATAAAACTTACAGTCAATGCCAAAATTGCAAAATGTATCACCAAAAAGGAAAAAAGTCGTCTCTTTTTTTTTTTTTTTTTTACTCTGTTTGGAAGTATCCAATAGTTTCAAGTTATTGTAAACTCTGTATTCTTTTAACTTTGGTAGTTTCAGTCTTGCAAACTCTAGCTGCTGGACAGGAAATAAATCATAACCACAAGCTTTCATACTCACGGTCTGCTGGGTAAAGACAATTTTGTATGCAGCTTTGTCACTGGGCTATAGATAGCCTCATTCACCAAATGTACCATTAATTAGGTCGTCTTTTCCTCAGTACTCGAGATGTGAACCTGATGGATGGTATTCTGTAATGGATGTGTGCCACAGATTACATTGTCCTGTTTGCCTCTTTTCTGAATTTCAGTGTCGGTTTATTATTGCAGATGGGAATGTTGCTCACCCACCTTCATTTCTGTATAATTGTATAAAATATAAATGGGAAAAGTTTTAAGTTCTTACCCTATATTTGGAGGTAATCTATTACAATAGCCTTATGTTGCAGAGTACTGCACTTGTTTTAGACAGGATCACACCATCCTGGTAGGTGGAGATGGATGATGTTTTTTTTTTTTGCATGAGTGTGTTCTGGTCTTGTTTCTTTCAAACTGAAGTTTGATTCTTCTAAGTTCTACTTTCAATGTTTGCGTTTACTACTTGTGACCATGTAGTCGTGCCTTACATTGTGAAAGAATTTAGTCCAGCGTGCACTGTCACCCCTAAACTCTGCGATTTGGAAGGTGCCTGTGGATTTGGGTGAGAAGATGACACCATGCATCAACTGGATCTGTATGGTTTCATCATAATTATGATGATGAAATGTTATTGAAATGTCATTTCTGTTTTCTAACCTGCTAAAGGAATGATTAATGACAATAAAAAAAAATTAGACCTTTCTAATAGATCAGTTCTGTCATTCAAAACTACCTTGCCCCATTTCAGACAGCAAAACTACTTTGTAAAATGGTATCTCCCCCATTTCAAGTCAGATGTTGGGAAGCCACACATCGAAGAACAACCCAAGTGCTTCAGTTTCTTAGGCTTGTGGGGAGCTTCAGCAGACGCTTTCATGTTCCTGAGGGAGACAATGATAATGACTGGTTTTCGAATCTGGTTTTTTTGCAGGTTGAATTCAGAGTATTTTTTCCATTCCCAGTAAATACACAAGGCTGCTGAGTGGTCCGTGTTCCACTAAATTCCTTCTGTCACAGCCTGTGTTCAGACATGGCATTCACTGCAGTCAGCTAACTGGAAGACTGGGAAGTAGCAATTGTTGGAGTTCTTTACAGTAACGAAGGGCTTGCTTGTCGGATGGAAACCTTTCATGGACCTTCACTGCAGAGAGAAGCCAGGTGATTAATGTGAGTGATCAGCCCCATGACAAAGCCACTGTTGCATTGTGAGAACAATTCACAAAATAACGTGTTTAGCTATTGAAGCAGATCTTCCTAGGGGCTCTGTGTAGACAATGGAGAAAGACAGAAGAGGTCTCCTCTGAAAGGTAATTTGAGTCATGCCTCGACTACTCTGTGAGCTTCTTTCTCTGCGGACCACAGAAGACCATGTTGAGCCTGACTCCCTAAAGACAGCCTGTGTGTATTTCCTTCCCCTGGGGCATCCTGCTCGGAGATGTGCTGGCCTCCACGAAATACGCACCTCTGGGACTACTTAGTTGTCTGGTAAACCAACAGACCTGGCCTGAGGTCATTTTGGTACACAGAGAAGTAAAACCCCCCTCAGTCCTGGCAGTGCACAAGGTGCAGAGCTTAGTCTGCCACGTGTGACTGGGTTTGAAACCTATTTCTGTCCTATCAGCATTGGTTTCAACCTTCTGTGGGGTTCTGGTGAGACACGGGTGGAGGGAGGGTGGCGGGGGCTCGGGAAGCAGTACACAGCTGAGCTTGGGGTCAGCAGCTGACCATTTAAGCCATGTTGTGGATAAGTGGTTGCAGCTTGCGTGGTGCCCTGGAGCAGACCTGTGGTCTCCACTCTGTTCTGCTCTCCTGCCTGACACATTCGCCACTTGGCACGGAGCCCAAGTGGCTGCTCCTTTCCCAGGAAGCTGTGACAAAAACTTGCCCATCACAGGCACAGGGGCAAGGTGACACCACGTTGGGTGGGAGTGTTGATCTGCTGAAGGGTAAGGAGGCTCTGTGGAGGGGTCGGGACAGGCTGGATCGATGGGCCGAGGCCAATTGTATGAGGTTCAAGGCCAAGTGCCGAGTCTTACAGCGGGGTCACAACAACCCCCTGCAACGCTACGGGCTTGGGGACGAGTGGCTGGAAAGCTGCCCCCCAGAAAAGGGGCTGTGGGTGCTGGTGGGCAGCCGGCTGGATATGAGCCAGCAGCATGCCAAGGCCAGTGGCATCTGCACCGTTCGGGTAAGTATTATTAAATGTGGATCCCGGCAAGCAGAGTCCAAACCGCCAGCAGGGTTCGGGTGCCCGAGTAAACTTCATTGACAGACTCCCTCGGTGGAAAGAGGGTGACTACCCGGGCGGAGGATCCTTAGAGGGAGGAGAGCGGGAGGAAGGGAAGGGAACTCAGAGTGGCAGTGAGAGTGTCACCGCCCGGGGTCCAGCGGCGTCCCGCTGCTCCCACGGCGATTCAGGGGTGGTCCGGCCCGAGGCGGCGGGCCCGGCTCTCGCTCCCGTTCCCCACTGCACAGGGCCGCGCCACAGGGCCCCGCCAGCCCCCGCGGTGCTGCTGGGCAGAGCGGCGAACGTGCGGCCAATCAGGCGCCTCCCTTCGTGTCCCGGGCCGAGCAACACCGGGCAGGGCAGCCCCTCGCGCCCTTCGCCTCAGGCACGGAGGGCAAACACCAGGGCGCAGCATGAACCCCGCAGCGCCTCCTCCTCGCCGCCTCCGAGCTTCGGATCTGCTGCGGGCTGCAGCGGCGCCCTCGGCAGAGACACCTCACCAGACCACAGGGTTCGAAGCAACTTGTTTTCTATGAATGTCTTGCTCCGGCACCCCGGCCTGCAGCAGGAACAGTGAGGCCAGCAGGAGCAGGGCAGTGACAGTCCCCCCGTACTGGGCACTGCTGAGGCTGCACCTCGAATCCTAGGTTCAGTTTTGGGCCCCTCACTGCAACAAAGACACTGAGGGGCTGGAGCGTGTCCAGAGAAGGGCAACGGAGCTGGGGAAGGGTCAAGCACGAGTCCTGGGAGGAGCGGCTGAGGGAGTTGGTCGTGTTTAGCCTGGGGAAGAGGAGGCTCAGGAAAGACCTTGCGGTTCTCTACACATACCTGAAAGAAGGTGGCAGTGAGGTGGATGTCGGTCTCTTCTCGCAAGCGACAAGTGACAGGACAAAAGGAAACGGCCTCAAGTTGGGACAGGTGAGGTTTAGATTGGATATTAGGAAACATTTCTTCATGGAAAGGGTGGTCAGGCACTGGAACAGGCTGCCCAGGGAGGTGGTTGAGGCACCATCCCTGGAGTATTTAAAAGATGTGTGGATGCAACATTTAGGGACAAGGCTTGGTGGTGGACTTGGCACTGTTAGGCTAATGATTGGACTTGAGGACCTTAATGGGGTGTTTCCAACCTAAAAGATTCTGTGAAGAGCAGGAACGTGTACTGCAGCGGCCTAGTCTGCATCTGGAAGGTGCTGAACCAGGTAAGTACATACTTGTATACACTCTCCAGGCTGTGGCTTGTGTGTACAGGGGAACCAGCTCAAGTGGACAAAAGGTACTGCCACATGCTCATGGATGGAGCTGGGGAGGAGCAGCTTTAGGGGCAGCTCTTGACCTCATAATGGATTGGGTTGTGGACTAAAGGTGGATGTGAAGTGAATGCTGACTTCCGCGTGAATGCAGACAACTGGGATAGGAACAACACCTACATTCTTCAGCACAGTCCCTGTCCGTGTGGCTTCTCTGCTCAGTTACCCCTGAAGTAATTTCTGCCACTCGGGATATTCTCAGTGTAACTTTTCTGCTGAGGGAGACTGGCTGATGGGACACGAAGTGGGAGAAGTGACAGAGTCACTTCAGGGAAGTCTCCCTTTCTCTCCTGCCTATGGCTAATCTCAGGGGATTAGCCAGGGCTAACCTGGTGAGAGCACCCTCCCTCCATGGTAGTAACCTTCGTGAATGTTGTGGAAGCGGTTTTAGGCTGTTCTGCTGGTCTCTTCCAGTACCTCAGAAAGGGGAAAATAAAGCGATCAATGGTGGCATGCTTCTGCTGTGTGGGCTACAGTGAAGTATTGAATGGTTTAATGCAAAAGGAACACTCAAGTTTGTGAAGCAAACTGGAACTCTAAAAACTGCAGTGGGTGTGAGCAATGCGTAATGACAGATTTGTTAATAAGACCATGAAAAACTGAAGGTAACAAAAATCCCAATGAAGCAGGGCATCATTGCACTTTTGTTCTTTTTATATATTCTGTAGCATCTCCATTTGAACTGAATGTTATAGGTAATTATGACCTTTTTCAAAGATACTTAAATAATCTAATTTTAAAAATGAACAGGGACTCAACGCAATATGTGCTTTCTGCCACCACAAGCTCAGTGTTAATGCAAAACACATCTTGGGATACAAGTAGGTAGAGAGGCATAACTATTGGGAGCTATGGCTACACAATTTTAATTCAATGAAATTCATTAATACATTTTGAATGATCTCGGAATAACTCTCTAGACTTTTCCAGTGAATGAGTTCTCCTCACCAACACAGGGTTTTTTTTCCCCTGTCTCGCTTTCTAGGACATGACAAGCTGTATTAAAGCTTCCCTGGATGGCAAGAGCCTTCCCCTAGCTGAAGCAAAGGTGCATCTAAGAGCATTTACTGCATGGCTCATTTTCTCTCTCCAGTTTACTCCTACATCCTGTGGTCAAAACTCCTCACTTGTGTCTAGTCAAGTCAGATACCTGTTAGCTACAGAAACTTAAGGCATGCTGGAAGAAATAACTGTGTTATCAGCACAGTAGTCTTCCACTGGCTCTGTTGGTGCTGTGCTGACACTGTTAACTTCCAGAGGATTCGGCTGGGAAGCTGAAAGCAGTGCTTTTCTTGGTGTCGTGTTGCGCGGTGTAATTGGAGATTGCTGTTTCTAGCTGTGACATCCATGTTTTCTGTACCAAGAAAAAATAATTTGCAAACCAAGACAATCTACAAAAGTTCCAGTAGTTCAGATACATAAACACCCAGAGCCCTTGGTTTCATTTAGCCTTTCTTCAGGCCCAGGCACATAAGAGGGTAGCCACCAGATGTGAAGGCAGCTTTTGAAGGGAAAGGTAATATTTCAGTAACAGAGTATTATAAGATAATGCCTGTTCCAAGTACTAACCAGTGACTTGGAAATGGAAAGAACTGACTTGTTGCTTTTCCCTGAAAAAGTCCTACTGCAATTTACTTTTAAGAATTAGTTGTGGTCAAATTTCTGCGCATTAGGAATTAAAGAATGAAATTCAACTTACAGGAGAAAAACCCACTTCTGTGAAGTGCCTGCCACACTTTCAGATGCTACATACGGTGCTGTTACTAGGAATGTGATGTGGTGTGAAAATGAGGGGCGAATTTATATAACAGTGGGATTAATCATACCATCTGTTCAGTCTGAAATCGCAAGGTGCGTGTTGCGCAGAGAGGAGCACGAGACAGTTTTCTGATCTGAGTACTACTGCATATGGGGCGTGGAGGGGGTTGTTTTGGTGTTGACTTCTCTGGAGGGGCGGGCCATCTTCATTTCTTTTATGCAAGAAGTGGTTTTTTTTTTTTAGCAATCAGAAAAGATAATGTTTTTCAGCAAGAACATGACCTGCTTTCAACCCTGATATAAAATCGGTGCACGTTCAGCAGTCAAAATTCTGTAACAAATGCGTGAGGCAGAACACTGGGGTGTTATTTTGGTTTGGTTTGGGTCAAATGTCACGCAACTGTAATAGATTCTTAGCACAGCATGGCCGCTTTTAGGCTGAGATCTTCCTTTTGGGAAAACATAGTTGTGTAATTGGAAGAACAAAACGGTGTGATACTCACCTTGGCAGGCTCTGTCTGAGCTTGTAGCAGGAAGACCGCTATGCACTGACGGTACCTATTTTCATGCTGTATTAGGAAAGCATTTCGCAGGCTGAAGACTGGGGAAAAAATGCAGACAAGTATTTTTACTGACAGGGTTAGTTTTTCGTTGCGTGGGAAGCTTTGTTATTTCAAAAAGTTAATTTGTGCTTGAATTTGTTTTATTTTTAATTACTTTATCGTGGCGCAGCTAAGGTGCTCTTGAGTCTGGCTGCGGATTGTGAGGAGAAGTTTCCATTCAACTCGCAGGGCTGGGCACATGTCCAGCAGCACTCTGGTTCCTGCCAGACCTCTGCAGGAGACGTTAATCCGTGACAGCATCACCTCCTGAGTCCTGCAGTTTGCTTTGAGCATCACGTAGCAGGTTTCCCTGCAAGGGGACGATTCAGCACCAATGGCACTTGTCTGGAGTCAAGGGGTGTCTTAAGGCTGAAGCAGGCTCAGGGCAGAGGAGGGGAAAGCATCTTCCAGCAGCTGAAATCCTGCGGCAGACAGCTGGCGGGCTTGGGTGGGCTGGTAGTAGCAGGGAGGGGCACAGTAGCCTGTTACAATGCACCGGGTTCTCGTGGCATTGCGTTTTTATAGCTGGAGGGGATACATCTGTAAACGAAGCAATGGCCAGGGAGGTGTAGGATTGCCTCCTCAAGCAGAGCCCTGCTGGGGGACAGCACGGATCTCGAGCTGCCACGACAGGGCAGCTTTTTCCTGAGTCTACTACAGTTGACATATCCTTTTGATAACCTTTAGATCAGGCAGCTTCATCTGACGCCTTGTGCTATGTAGAAGATCTTGCTGCTGTGTAATGCTTCTTGTGTAAGCATTTCCAAGTGCTTTACAGTCAGACCTCAAAATGTTCCTGGAAGATAAAGTGTCCTATAACCCTAGTTTTATAGCAGAGGAAAGTGGAGCACTGCTGGGAATCAGTTAGCAGCAGAAATGCGTAGCAGCAGAGGGAGTGTGTTTCAGAACTCGTACCTTATGTCTGTCTGTGGTCAATGGGAAATACAACTTTGCAGTCTTAAAAATCACTTTACTGGGCAGTGCTCGGCATCAGGCTGTCAGTAATGTTTCCTAAAAGAAATTCTGTGGCTGTAAGGATTACAGGTGACCATGACCAACCAGTGGGTCTGGCTCCTTCAAACTTAGTGTAAAGCATTATTACTGGAGCAACAGTAAGTAATTGCAAAGGTTAAATCCAGAGCAGAATGTTAAAAGGAAGGTAGTTCCTAATCAGAAAATCGGTTGCTGCTTACTGTCTTCAGAGGTGGATTCCTGCGGTTACGCTTATGTGTAAAGTTGCCAGTCTTGTACGAGGCCCTGGCACTCGTGGATAGTTCTGCCTTTAGGGTATCTTCCCAGTGTTAGCAGTACACCACTATGCCTCTTGCCCCTCCACTGGCACGTGGCAGGCTTTGGGCTAGAATTATTCTGCATAATTATCAGCCTCCTGCCTGCTGCCAAAGGGGTATTTCTATGATACTGACATATATATATACACATATATTTCCAGTCCTTGCATTGAGGTCCAGTTCTTTCCAAAGTGAGATCAACCCTCAGTAAGCTAATCGGTGCAAAAGCACTCGTTTGAACAAAAATCAGGGTTTCATTTTTGATTAACGTGACGGATCACTACAAGTCCCATGCTGCCCTTTCTGAGAACGTGCTAACTAATCTTTTACTGCCGCCAGTAGTAAAAGTCTCCTTGAGTCTGCAAATAAATCAGCAGCATTCCCCAAGGTCACACATTCTTGAGAATATTTAATCCTTCTTTTTCCCTGCAAAGGGACATTTTCCAGTGACAATGGAAGTTTTGCTTGTTGCTTTACACAACATGGTGGAAATGTCAACTACAAGCTCCCTATAGTAATTTTTCTCGTTATTTTTATTGTACCCTACTCCAGCAGGCCTTGCATTAGGATGGTGCTTCCAAGGTGTTACAGGACCATAGGCAAGTAACGGAGACTGCTGTAGCTACAGCTGTAATAAAGCTGGTAGGAATATGTGGAGAGGAGTCAGGCAGTGGGGTCCAGAGCGCAGAGTGTGGCCAGGGCCTGGGCCTGGGCCGGGATGCAGCAGGGAGCTTTGTCTGTTCTGCTGGTTGTGGCAGGGTGATGGGAAGAAGGAGGACCCTGGTTTGAACTTGCTGAATGTAGCAAATGCTGGCTTGGGGAAAAAAATTCCAGAAATCTTACTCCCATCTCCATTGTGGCTTTTATGCCCAGTGTCATACGTGCAAACTGGAGGGGTTTGCACCACCCTCCCCAGCACCCAGGGGCTGCCGACCTTGCACCTGCCCTGGGCTTTGGCAGGAAGGTGCAGCCGCCCCCCCTCCACTCTGCGGGCAGAAGCTGGCTACCCTGTTTGCTTGGTTTCTGCTGGGTCGGTAGGGAGGCTCGTTGGGCAAACAGACAGTGACTGGAACATGCTTAATAGAAGGTGTTCATCCCCTTATCTCATCTTTAGGCATTTGCCTTTTGTTGCCTTCCTTTATTTCCTATCAATCAGCATTGCTGCTGATAGGTGAATACATAGGTGCTCTGGGTGAATACATTTCAAAGTAACCATAAATTTTATGGGCTCTAGATTTATTTTCCAGATCTATTGATTTCCTACAGACCACTCTAGCTCCCCGAGCTTTTCCTCCTAGCCATTAGGATTAGGATGGTTGATGGGCCCTAGAGCCCTGAGATTTGTATTACTTTTATTTCTCTCTGATACGGGAGGCTGTTGGGGTCTGGGCAGTGTTAGACTGAGGTGTGTGAGAGCCTGTATGAACGGCTCAGACCAAGAGGACATCTGATTTTTCATGCCTGCTCCCTCACCCAAGCTCTGGTTTGGTTATTCCAGGGACATTGTTATGGCTGCTGGATGTCAGTTCTCCCCCTTCCTCACCCAAGGGCACAAGCAGCAGGTGTTAGTGGGGGCGGTTTCCCACGGCAGCGTGTTTTGGATGTCTGTGAGCAAGGAAGCGTGGACGTACGGTGGGTGATTTCCATTCTCGAGAGCCAGAGGTGAGCAGCAGCAGGAGGTAAATCGCCTCCGCAGCCTCCTCAAGAATTGGTGCTGCACACGTGTGAGGACACCCAGGAGAGCAGGGCAGTGGGGTGGTGGGCAGTGGGACAACCGAAAAAATACTGCATGACTAGGGTGGAATTGAAAATGTAACTGGGGAAGAGGCCGGGGGTTTGGCAAGGCGTGTTAGGAAATTCTTGGTTCATGAGAAATAAGTCATTGGAGGCTTGGTATCTTCTTTGGGGTAAATGGATAATATCTGACAGTGCTGGTGTGTACGTGAAAGCCACTGTTAGAGGCAGGGGGACGTGGAGTGCGATGTCTGTGTCAGCAGGTCATGCCTCGCAGGAAGAGCAGAGCTGTGAAGTCAAATGGTGCTGAGGCACCGACGTTTGCTCTCCGGGCACATGGGGGGTGGTTTGGGGGCAAACAGTGTCTTATCCTTACACTGCTGCACATGCAGTGGCTGGAGATGGTATTTATGAAGACGTTCAAATGCACGTGGCTACGTACCTGTAACATGGACAGGGTCAACATTTTTCAGTATCAGTCTGTCCAGTGGGATGGGCTGGTCTAGCACCATGCAGAACCCACCGTCTCTTATGAACGACTGCAACTCAGGAGTGAGGGAAGGACAGACAGGGATTAAGCCGGTGTCTGAGCCCCCGTATTTCTGGGAATAGAAAATGAAGGTGGTTAGCTGGTTGTATGCCACCTGCTCATGAAGTTTAGGCACTAAATAGCCCTACATTATGTGTTTTCTCTTATCAAAGGTACTCAGCTTATTTGCCTGAGGAACCTCAGAAAAACTCATCGACACCTGATGTTCTCCTGCAAGGTCACACCTTGTACGGAAAAAGCCACTATAGAAAAACAATGCAAGTCCAGAGGTAGAAACCAGTCAGTCTAAAGCATTCAGGGGATTTTTTTTCCTCCTTCCCCTCCTTATTTCAATAGCAGGTCTTTTTCCTGGTTCCTTGGAGGTGTGTTCCCTGATCTCCGCTCCTGTACACGCAGAACACAGAATTGCTGGGGCTCCAGAAGGACTCCAGCCCTTCACAGAAGGTTCACCAACACATGTACAGGGGGACTCAAAGACACTTGCCTGAGGGCACCAGATCCCTTGAATTCCTGCTCCCTTCACCCTTCCCATTGATAAGGGATGGTGCTGCTGTCCTACCATATCTCACTGCACACCTTCTCTAACTCCTACAAAGGCAGAGCAGGTGCTACTTTAAAACCTCAAGAAATCTTTAAATCAGACACAAACTTCTTGGGATTTGTCACAGGTGTGCTTAGCCTTAATTTACATCCTCTTCGTGAACTTAAGTTGCTAGATATACTCTTACACTGAAGCTTTACTAATTTCAGGTCATCCAGTGTCTATTTTTGGTGGCTAAATACAGATATTTATGATCTACAGAACTCACTCTATAGCATCTTTCATAAAAAAAAACTTCTTAAGAAGAGTCATTATAATCTCCGTTTTAAACTGGGGGAAATCAAGACACAGAGATAACATGGAACAAGATGTGTTGGAACTGAGGATGGAGCCAACCTTCCATCTATTACAGCATTTCCATGTTTTCTTCCTCTTTTTTTTTTTTTTTTTTTCATTTTTGTTACTTCTTTCCAACAGTTCTGGGATAAAAATTTCTCGGGTTGCTGGACTGAGTCATGAGGGGAGCATTAGAAAACTTCTTACATTCTTGAAACTTTTCTGGGCTTTAGGAGTCCAGCACATCAGAACACCAGGGAAAGATTAAGGTCTTGTAATGTAGATTCTGCCTGTCATAGTATTCCTGTAACATACTGAGCCTAGAAGAAGGGTTTCAAATCAGTGTTACGGTTTGCTATTAGCATAAGGAACCGTCACCCGTCCTTCATGCGGATTAGTCACCTTGTGTTTTTATCGTTAGATTAATCTTCCAAAGTACATTTGAAATATTTACCAAGCTAAAAATCATAACAACCACAACCATGTAGATCTCTATCTATTATTACCTTTTTGTTACGTTTAATTTTGGTAATTAATAGGAAATCATTGAATAGGAAGAGGTAGACGTCAAGGAGTCTTGTGCTTTCTGAGGAGGAAAACAAAAAAATCAATTTGACGGTGTCATTATTTTAAGCAGTTGCCATTTCTAAGATGAGGCACATCTATGAATCACTGCTTCTTACAAAATGCTTTTAACAAAGAAGCATGGTTTCCAACATAGTACACAACTACTCATCCCTTAGTCTACACTGTCAAATGCAGCGCTTAAAAAAATCATGTCTCTTGTTGATTTGGCTATTAACACTTGTGCCTTGTAGCAGATACCTCATGAGGAAAAAATAGCTACTTGCCTGCCAGGAAAAGTGACCTGGATCACCTGAGTACCTATGAATACAACAATCAGCATGCTATAAATTAGCAAATCCTACCTGGTAAACAGTGAACCTTCTGAAAATGGCAGAGATAAGGTGCCACCTTTTCCTGGAACCTTTAACTCCTGGGTTGCTGCCCTTTTCACAGGCTTTTGCAGCAATGAAATGTTAAATGACAGCATTGCAAAAGCCTTCGGTTGGAAGGAGCCATTCCAACAACCGTAATGTCTTCCCTGAGCCTTCTCTTCCTACATCTGAACAAACCCACTTCTCTCAGCTGCTCCTGTTCTCAATTACAGGATTACCAAAACCCCATGCAATTGTGATCTCAGTGATCTCAGCTTTATTCAAACAAGCACAGGTCACATTAACACCAAACGTGTGAGTCTGTTCAGAGTCATGTCTTTAGGACATGCTTCTTTCTGTTGTGCAGTATTATATTTGACTTGTGATTTCAGTTTTGACTTGAAAGATATTTCATTCAGATGAGTGGCCAAATGCCAGGCACTTTTATGTTGCAGGTTACAGGCAGCTGTCTGTCTTGGTGGGATAGACATGCCTCATATGGGTATGGCCTCATTTGGCTCACAACAACGCCATACACTGCTACAGACTTGGGGACGAGTGGCTGGAAAGATGCCCAGAGGAAAAGGACCTGGTGGTGTTGGTGACGGCCGGCTGAATGTGAGCCAGCAGTGTGCCCAGGTGGCCAAGAAGGCCAGTGGCATCTTGACCTGTATCAGGAACAGTGTGGCCAGCAGGACTAGGGCAGTGATTGTCCCCTTGTACCCGGCTGGGGAAGGGTCTGGAGCGCAAGTCCTGTGAGGAGCAGCTGAGGGGACTGAGGGTGTTTAGCCTGGAGAAAAGGAGGGTCAGGGAAGACCTTACCGCCGTCTACAACTGCCTGAAAGGAGGGTGCAGAGAGGTGGGGGTTGGTCTCTTCCAAGTGACAAGTAACAGAACAAGAGGAAACAGCCTCAAGTTGCACCAGGGAAGGTTGAGATTGGATATGAGGAAAAAAATCTTCACTGAAAGGGCTGTCAGGCATTGGAACAGGCCGCCCAGGGAGGTGGTTGAGTTGCCACGTTATTGAACGCGACAGAAAATCTCTCACTTTGAGTGGCAGAAAATGGCCAGTCAAGCTGATTTCTTCAGCAAACAATATCCAGATGTGGCAGTAAACAGCCATGCAGATCTCTCATCCTTTTGGCAGTTTGGCTGTTAATCAGTCTCTCTCTGACAAGCTGTGCACTTGCTATTCCTTTCCTGAACCTGCCCACGTACTGTTGTGGAGGTTCGGTCTGGACCTGCCATAACAAAATACGATTCTGTTAAGTTAACTCTCGATACAGGACGTTTAGGGACATTACCTGCTAGCGTCAGCCTCCCTTCATGAAGGAGAAGTCTGTTCGCTGAAGACAAAATGTTTTCACTGCTGTTTTCTCTTAAGCTTTGCTTCAAAGACTTGACCCAAAAACGAGAGAGAGAGAAAGAATGTGGAAACTTGCGAATCTGAGGATGAACTGGGAGGCAACCAGCAGTTAAATAAACTGAGCAACGTGTACTCTTATCTTGGGCTAAATACATCGTCACAGTTAATAACTGAGCATGGCTGTGTTTCTTCAGCAGTGCTATTGCTTAAATGTGTTTACACTTCTGATATGTTAAGATGGGTTTTTCTTTTCTGGGGTGAGTTTAATAGTTTTTGCAGAACCGCGTGAACAGACATAATGCACGTGAGCAGGCATAATCCTTGAGGTGAGACCCACTGGATGCTGTTTAAAGTCTGTCTGTAGGGGTAAGGGGGCAGCCACAGCAGAAAGGTGCTCGTGTTCCTAGGTGTGCTGTGCACTTTTTTGTAATGGCGTTTTGATGTAAATAGGAGTTTCTTTGGCTCAGCTTGAGGAGTGAGAGGCAAATAATTTCTAGTTTGTATCCCAGTAAAAAGGTAGTAATCTATCCCATTTCATTCTGCCTCCTAAAAGCAAACACTCCTGGATCATATGTTCGTACTCTTGCATGCTAGCTGGGAGCAACCCATGCTGCCATCCAAGGCACTGCGCACAGCCTGCCTGTTCAGCTACAGTGTTTGCGGTGCTCAGGCTGCGGCCGCTCCTGTTAGAGCGGGGCCAACCCCAGTAACTAGAATACAGGCAACCAGCCAACTTTACACCATGTTATAAAGACAGATAGGAAACTAAACCTTCCTCAGATTAAAATGCCCTTTAAAAAAATGCTTACCTCTGGGACAAAGAATCTCTTGTCACGATCCCAGACTTGAGGCCAAATTATGACCTCTTGCAGCTGCTTGAACTTCTGAAAGTTATCCAACCACTTGACTTTACCTTCCAGATCCCCTGAAATATGTGAAACACCAGTTACTGCCAAGGCTGGCAAAACCAGTCCTGTTTCTAGAAGTTGCCGAATACTGAGTTTCTCCAGCGGAAGCCAGAGTGCCTCATATGTGAAGTCCCAGATGAAACCTTGGCCTAATTGTCAACAATGACTAAACTCTTCTGAGGTCAGCAGAGCCAGAATTTCAAACCATTAATTCAAACAGGCTTACATTCACTGCTAAATGCCAGGGTTGTGTTTACTAGTCTGACTGGGGAAGAGGGGAAAACATAAAACTCAAACTGTAGTCTTAAAAAAAATTCCTGCCTTTCTAAACTGTCTGGGATAATGAGAGAAAAATAATTTTCATTACATATAGCCTGATCAAAAGAGTGTTGAAATTAATGAGAGTTAATATTGGAGGAAGTAGTGTCAGAAGTGACTGAAGGATTGAGCTAGAATGGGGGCACCTCAGCATGTGAAAAATGGGGACTACGTCTTTGCTGATTCAGGGACATTATAGGGAAAGCTTCGCTGGACCTGCCACGTACAGTCCAACAGTTTCAGACACACACACACATACACACGAGAAGAGGAATGCTGGGACTGCAACTGTTCCTTGTATCACTGATTCCCTGATCAAAAAATGAAGGCAGGTTGTTGTCAGGTGTCTGTGAATAAAGAGGGGTCACCCCTCTGTCTTTAGTTTCCTTGGCCCAGAGGTAAGGAAAACTAAACTCTGCAAGGATCTATGTATTTGCCAGTAATATTGCCCAGATGTCCCAGGTTCTTTTGGGCCCATACGTAAAACTCCTGTCTCCCAGCAGAAGTCCTCAAACTAGTGACAAAAACATCTTATTTTCCTATGGTACCCGTTCTGTGTCGAACAGTGTGCTCCTTGTGTGGCTGTCAGATTAGACTCCTCTAAGACTTGGCAAAAAGAAGAAGAACCTGAGTCTCTCCTTTAGGTGGTCATTCTGTCACTGGATTATTTACTCAAGAAAGAGCCCCAGACTTATGTATCTCTAGAAGACATTAACTCTGCCTCATCTCCTAAGGAGATGTTCGAGCCTTCAGCCTCCAGAATGGGGAGAAGGATGGCAGCAGAGAGCGAGCCACCATGCTGGGTGGCTCAAGGTGAGGCTGGTGAGGATGAAGTGCTACCTGGCACCTCTACCTGCCAAGACTGGCAGAATAAGTGTTTTGATGATGCACTGGCTTGTCTGATTTCAGTGGGGGCTGTGGGAGGCCTTTGGGAATAAACATATCTGCTGATGTACTATACAACCGTAAGACACTTAGAGATGCATTTATTACTTCCTGAACAAGACTGAATGAATAACTTATTTAATTAAACCAAAGTGCAGGAGGAAAAAAATTTTCCCAGATCAACCCTTCTTTTTCCACAATAGCTAAAGGGAAGTCTGTAGCTGAGATAGCTCTTCAGCTACTTTACATGGTAGGACCCTGTCATTTAGTGAAAGGTCACTGACATAATACTCCCCTTGTGAGTGCAATTTTATCCTATTAAGGATTAGCCCCAACAAATCCTCCATAGACATAAATCCAACTCAAAGACTTCTTTGTTTGAGATCTTTCTTGATTTGCTCCAATTTGTGATCTGCTCTTAATTGCTTGCATGTCACTCCAAATGATTCTGAGCAAACACAAGTGACTCACTGATTTGGGAGTCCTGTGACCTTGCTCAGGGGGGCTTTGACAGCACAAGGCTGGCACCAGTAGTTTCTTACAGAATGAGGAAGGACTCAGGATTGTAGAAAGGCATGCACATCCTCACTGCATCTCTGCAGGGAGACCAGACCCATTCACACTCAAAGGCCTGTGCACAGAAAGGCCCCAGAACTTGCTAATTGTTAATGGCACACGACTTTTAGCCTTAGCTGCTTACGTATGGACTTTTCCACCTTCTCTTTGAGTGACCAGATAAAGCCCTTTTCTGTTTCGTCAGTGCTCCTCTTCCAGATGTTGTTAAGGAGGAGGGGATAGCGTGTCAGTCGATGCAGAGGAGCGACCAGCAGCTCGGGCAGACGCAGCCTCCTGCACTGTTCGTTTTGTTCGCACCACTGCTAAGACAAGGAAAACCCACCTTAGGCCTCCGCTTGCTCCCTGGCAGGGAGACGCAAACAGTTTTCTGCATCATCAGCTGACTTTGAAGAGACAGGGACTAATTAACGAACTTCTCAGAGAGTGAGAGCAAGGGCAGTAGATGCTTTCTGTGGAGGGAATCGCATGGCTCCTCCAGATTCACTTTCTGCATTGCTGCTTCCCATTCCAGACGCTGCGGCCATGCTCGCAGATCAAGCAGTGCTCTTGCTTATCTGCCGTTTTAATGTCATCAGGAAAATCTGTTACATTTTAGGGTCACCTGCTACCGAGGAACTTTTCCCTAGGCACGCGTGTATGAAATCCTTGTCAGGGAGCGAGCAATGTGAAACTCCCGTGCCCTGAAAGCTGCAGAGTTTGGCTGCTACAAAGAGGTGTCCTCCCCGCTTTGGGCTGCCTGTGAGAAAAGCCCACTTCTTCAGGTTTCTCTTTCTAAGCTTGTAATATTGACGATCAATCTGAAGTATTTCCAGGACACAGTGGTCTGCTAATGGTACGTCAGGAAGAGCACACCCCTGTCCCTGGGAGCCCCACCACGCACTGGCTGGAGTTGTCGCTTGAGACAGATGCGGTGTCGGCAAAGACAGAACCTGGTCTAGTGCTGTAACTTTACAAAGGCATCACTGACAGCTCTTCCCAGCCTTGGAGGGGGGTAAAATGCTCACTTACAAGTTCCATGTTGGCTTTACCTATGGTTAAGCAAAGCCTCTGCCTTTGCAGAGGGGTTGCGTGCTGTTCTATCCAGAACTCGCTTCCTCTCTGCAGACACATGGGTCAGTGAATACCCATGAGTGAGGAAAGCAGCCCAGCTTCCTTGCCAGGGCTCAGTCAAAACCCACCCCACTCTCTCATCACAAGCTCCCAAGGCACGTGAAAGCACTGACATGCTCCTGGATTTCTATTACCCTTCTTCTGGGTTATATTGTATCCCCCTTTCCTTAGGCAGAAGGAAGCCACCATATGCTTCTCAATGTCTGTGTCACTGCTCATGTGGCATAGCATGGAGGCTGGGGGCTGTTCTGTACTCAGGCCATGTGAGCCCTGTTGTCTCCTAAAGAACATAATACCCTACATCTAAACCAAGCTGATACGCAGGACATACCAAAGAAAATGCTTGAGAGAGATTTTATGATGTGGCTTGAATTTTGTTTTTTGGTTTTTTTTTTTTTTCCTTTTTTTTTCTGTAACTGTTCCACTTTGTTAAGGTGAAGCTCACCAAGTCAAGGCATCATGTGCGAAACATCTGAAGGACAGAGGCTGGCAGTACGTGTTTTCTGCAAAAATACAGCCAGTTTTTCTTTTTTTTGGCTTTCCCCTCTTGCCTGTTGTAAATAACGAGTATGGACTTTCACGTGTGCAGGGGAACATACTCTCAGAAAGTCTGTGATACCCTCTGCAATTCAAAAAACCTGTGTAAAATACTACCTACACAGTTTTGCTTCCAATGAACCTTCCTAGTCTGCTGTTAAAATCCTGTTATAAGACAGGAAGGCTGAAGACAGTAACAACAATAAAACCACCACTTTACTTTCAGGTAGATGCCAAAATCTTCTCTCTGTCTCAGGTTTTCCAAGTAGAAGAGAGCTGAGGTATAATTAAGGCAATAAATCTGGTGTGTCTGGCAGAGGTCACCCTGGAAAAACTGCAGAAAAGACTTGGTAACATCAAGAAAGAAAAATGTCATGACAAAGGGAAGAACAACAGTTTTAGTTTTGTAATGTGCATTTTACCTGAGGTTTCCTCATACCTAGGAAAATCAGGGCAGAGGAAAAGGGGGAGTTAAAAAAGTAAAGGGTAAGTTAAAAAGCAGTAAAAGTGGTAAAGTAGTAAAAAACCACAACGGTGTTCAAGCAGTGCATGGGAGCACAGTTCTAACCTCTCTGCAGAGGTGCCAAGCATTCTTCGACTGTTCTCATTAGAAACAAATGATGTGAAATTCATGTAGAAGCTGAAGATAAAAACCATTATCTATGCACCAGCTTTACATGGACTCATATAGCGTGTCACTTTGTATCTGAGTGTCTTAGCTCTGAGAAATGTGGAATGCCATCCATGATAAAACTCAGTTTTGTCTGGGATTTTGCCTGTCTCACACAAACGTTATTGATAAGGACACCTGAAGTCAGGGGTAACGGGTGAGAAGCCAAGCTCTAGCCTCCCTTTCCCTTCTTAAAATCCTAACCCTGAGGTAGGGTCTGTTTTAGTATTTTCCCAGAAGTTTTCTAATGGCCTCTACTGCTAGGGAAAGTTCACGTCCATGAATTGATTTTCTGTCTGTATTAATATTTCCAACTTTTCAGTCATTGGGAAGTTGTGGAAGAAGTATTATGTATGTGGGAGAGCCCCTGGAGACTGCTGTTTGGAGAACTGCTGCCTTTGCCATGCAGGCCGCCCGAAAGGGTGGCAGCGCAGTGCTCAGCAGTGGCAGGAGAGCGGTGTCTGTGCCTGTCGCTTGCTTAGCAGACACAGGCCAAAGTGCAAGAGGTATTTCAGTCCCACTGATCTCGTAAGCTTTTAAAGACGCTCGGAGGTCTGGTCTGTGGAGTAAAGGAAGGATCTGTGTGGTGGAGTGGAAGGAGGCAGGAATCATCCAGTGATGGGCATGAGGTCTGGTCTCAGGGAAAGATTTTCCATAGAGCGAGAAGTTCACCTCTGCCTGTGGCAAAGTTTCCTCAGGGTCTGGGCTATTGCTCCCCAGGAAGGAAAAATCTTCCCACACTTCATTACACATACAGAGCACCTTTCCATGACCACCTCAAATATGCCAATGAATAAAAACAACCTACTGGCAGGAGGTGCTTGAGGCTGAGACCAAACTGCCTGTGACAGATGGCATGTCCTTGACTGACTTGATTGCTCTAAAGCACCTACATGCTATGATAAATGGTCTGCCGCGAGGACGTGCTGAGATTAAGCAAGAACACTTCTAATTATGTTACCTTTCTGAGTATGGAGCTGAAATCCACAGGAGAATCTGACTTGCTGACGTGCTCCTTGACAGTTTCAAAAAAAGTTTTCAGAAAACTGAGACTTATCTAAGTAAGGGAAAAAAAAAAAAAAGAAATTACCATCAGTGATCTTCTGAAGTTAAGTTTAAACAACTTTATTTCCCATCCCTGGTCTCTTCAAAGGCTCCAGGTTTAATGGGGTGCATGTATTTTCTCCTTCATGTTGCCAGAATAAGCTTCAGAATTACGCCCAGAATTCCTTAACTAATCAGAAACGAAACCAAATTTATACAAATATCCACTTATGTCACAATAATGCCATATGACAAAAGCTTTCAAGCAAGATTGCAGTTATGCAATTTATTTTAGGGTAGCAGCTGTATTTAACATGAATTGACACGGAAAATCACAATACATGAATGGTATCTCCTGGAAAACACTGATTGCGTATGACAGAGCTGTGACAATTAAGTCTTCATAGTCATTCAAAGAAGATGATACCATCTTTCACCATTTCAGTTTGTTTCACACAATTGGAGGTGAAGGAAGTTTCTGTAAAATGCTATAGAAAGTTACATTCCCTGTAAGTTACTTTATATGTTTGCATCAGATGCCATCAGTCAGATGTGGCTGAAAGCCTGCCCCTAAGCCCACACTTGTCTTCTGAGCACACTAACTGCACACAAATTCATAACCAGACTCAGCTTTAGGTCCAGGTTTAGGCTGGAAGGGAACATCACCCTCTGTGATACTGCTATGAATGGCAGTTGTAGCAGCACATGCTGCTTTGTTTGGTGTATTTATGGGAGTCAGGGATGCTTATAGGGTGATGTTTATACTTTCATTTTGACAAGGGAGCATTTTACACCTTTTACAGCATGCATTTTTTTCATGGCTCAGCCTGCTGTCAAGAAGCAATGTGTGTCATGAAATGCATGAAAAAAGGCATAGAAGACACTGAGAGCAGCTACTTTCTCCTACATTTGACCCCTGTTTTATGTATCAGGATGCATAATAGATGATCATTTATCATCATTAATAAGGATGATACACACTTAGAACACAATTGTGTATTCTAACACAATTAGAACAAAAAATAGAAAATATATTAAAGGTAATTCTCTCAAGACATGATCAAGCTCCAGTCAAGCTCACAGCTTTTGTGATCCCTTGGTGGCACGCAGCAATACACCCCACTCCCCTCTTTGAACAAGAATGAAGGAATCTGCAATCACACATCAACTGAACTCTAGTATTTGGCTGCAGATATGGTGTTAGCCCACAAGAAGCACAAGGTGAAACACATCAGCTAAAAACCTTCCCTTGCATCTCCAAACCTGCTCAGGTGGTCACTCACAGCAGCTCACCAGGTGGGTGGTCAGTTGCTGAGCAGTGGTGAACAGCTCATGTGTTGGCACTCTGGTTAATTGTCCCTACTCTGAAGAGCTTTCCTGCTTTTCTTGTTTTGGCTAAAAAGGGAGATGTTAACTGTTAAGGTAAGGGAGTTACAATATGGGAAGGAACTTGAAATAAGCAATTTTTTTAGGGTATGTGTTGTGATTGTGTGTGGTTATTCCATTTATGGAGCTAAAGAGCCCCTTCCAAAATTTGGTTTGCTATTGAGGTGTTTGTTGGGTTTATCTTTGAAGTCCTGTAAAAGAGCTCTCAAGCTAAGAAAAACTGCTGTTTTGCTTCTAAAGACAAGTGAAAGCTAGTTTGGACTTATGGGCTCCTTTAACTTCCAGGAGCTGAAAATGGTCCCAGCAACTGGCTACAAGCAGCAAAGAGCTGGAGCACCTCACAGCCAAGCCTTGTGGCCCCCTCCTCCTTGGTAAGTAGCGCGTGAACACAGAGCTCTGTGCGGGACATAACCTTCCACCCGTGCTGAGGGAAGCAGTAGCTGGAGAGGGGTGGTCACTGTAGCAGTTAACTTGTTTTGCCAGAGTGGTATAATGGGTAGCAAAGTGTTTGTGCCCCTCTGTGTGTGAAAGGAGACTTGTTATTGTAGTTATTTTGTTGGTTTTAGTGAGCTTTAAGGATTGAGTAGTTGGAGTTTATCTTGGCAAATACTTTTAAAAGGATGCTACTTTTGAGAATTAGTTTCAAACTTGTGTTTGCTCAGAAACAACTGCCAAATGATCTCTCCTGTGTCTTCAAAAGCCTCTTTATCTTTTGCTAGAGGCACGTGAGAATAATTTGCACTGGTGAAACTTGACCCCCACAGATACACCAAACAGAAATGAAGGAAAGACTTATTATTTGAACCAAGTGCTAAATGTGAGCGTTGAATCTGTATAGAAGCTTTACTGATGGTTTGCTGTCTCCTGTTGTTGGGCTAGTTGACTTCTGATCTCAGTAAGAGTTTTATTCTTTTTACCTTGTTTAACTCCTCTAAGTTTGCGAAAAGTCTCAGCAAATCCACATCCAAAAGAAATTCATTACTCTGGAGGTATTGTAGAGTGTTCATAAATATCTTTTAAAACAAAACAAATCCATGTTATAATGTATCTCACTTTTTCCTGAAAAGAACACGTTAGCACTGTAATTCTCATGAAATGAACATTTGATTTGGGGAGGGTAGAAGATGACACTCCTAGAAACTTTTCCTGACTTTCCTGAAGGTTAAATATTGGGCTTTGTGCAAGGTGGGAGGGTATGAGTGGTGTCTCTGCAGCTGTGTCCCTGCTGTGCTGCCTGACTGAACAGGGGCAGCTGAGTCCCCTGCAAATACCTGTGAATGGATTCATAATATCAGAGCTGGAGTTACAGATCTCTACAGCCTTTCTAAATGCTTTCCTTCCTACCCCATGCACCTGCTGCTATATAGCTGTCTACAGTTACTATGGGGAAAAAAGGTGCTGTGGTAGAGTAAGTAGAAGGTTAATGGAGGTTTTCAATCTCTTTGGATTGTTCTATTAATCTGTTTTGAATGAAAATTGCATGTCTATTTATTGGCTATGATTTTATATTATTTAAGCTCTGATGGTGATCTTGGAGCTGTGCTGAATCTGACCCAAATCTGGAAAAGGCTTAAAAAAATGTAGATTGCTGAGTAAAATGTTTTGTATATGTGTGAAAAACCCGTCGCCCAGGTGCTAAGACGGAAGAGCTGGCGAGAGTGTTTGCTTAGCTTGTGTATGTTTTCAGTTGCCATGAATAGTTGACCTGAGAGCTTAAAGGGGATTTACAGTGGCCTTAAAAGTTCCCCGTGCAGATTCATTAAAATCAGTGGAATGTTTCTATACCGGGAAGGACTTAGAGTAGCAGGTAGCTGCAGAACTGGCTACCCGAATTCAGTAAGTTCTTTATCTGGCAGGAGAGTTTGGGAAGCTGGCATGGGCTGAATGGTTTATCATTCACAGGTCACACAGGGCTGGCTGAGGCTTGTCTGTGGGTTCCTACATCAGGCTCACTGGGGGACCTACATATTCTCACCCTTCCCAGGATTTGCACCTCCCCCCCTCCCTTTTTTTTTTTTTTTTACCTTCTCAGAAGAATCTGAAGGAAGGACACTCCCATCCTGCCTTGGACCTATAGCTGCTCTTGTTGTTCCCTTTTCTCTCCCTTCCTCTTTTGCCCCTCCAAGGAGGAATTCAACCCACTCCTCTTATTTATTCCCTTTACTTTGCAACACTACTTGTATTGCCTAGGCCAATTTTCAGCAACATGAAAAATGTTTCACTAATCTTTTTCCTTTGACTAGTAACAAAACAGGATTTTTCTGGTCAGAATAAGAAAAAAAAAATAATGGGAAGACATTTATGGAAGCTCACATCCTTTAAAATGGTACACTAACTTTTGATGTCTGATGAATGCAAATAGTGCAGCTATTCTTGTAGCAGTGTGTAGTATTCTTGTCCATTTTTCAAAGTTCTTAAAATTCACCAGGATGGAGGCAATTTGGAGCTTTTGGGAGGGGAGTTGTTTTTTAGTTCGCTTGTTTCCTTGTAATACTAGAACTACGGGTCTGCTGTATTCTGAGGTTTTCATGCTGTAGTCAGGATAATCTAACCACAGCTCTATATGAGGTTAAACGAAGAGTATAATGTTACAGACCAGTGGTAGAGAAATATCCACTATAGTCAATTGGAGAGTGACTTTAGTTTAGAGTTAGTGAGAGGAATTGTGGAATATCAGCTGAAATTACTAGAAGATCTGCAGTCAGATAGTGTTTACAAAGCACTAGGAAGTGATGTCCAGAAGAAAAGATGCCATCAAGAAGATAAAAACCAAAGGGAATAGTGGAAGCAGCATGAGCAGGCAAGACAGGAGGAAAACCTGAAGTCATTCCCCAGTAGACACCCAATGAGAGGTTACAGATGGCTTTGTCTGCCATGCTGACAGCGGGACAAATAATGTTTCATTTTTTTGAGAAATGAAATCTGAAGTTACCATCTTGAGAACCAGCAAATGATCCAGAAAGTAAGTGCATTCACTTGTGAAAAGTTCCCACACAGCTGCTTCTTTTTTCATCTCTAACCGGCTGTTGACATCTTTCTGCTCAGTCTGTTGCACATTTATAAATTCATGCCAAGATTTACTCTATTGATTGAAGAAGAAAGAAAACCACTGACTGTTGCATCAACTGCTTCAGACCTTATGAAAAGAATTTGTGATCTCTTTGCCCATGTGAAGAGCCCAACTGCCAGTACTAGGGATTCTCTTCTGAAAACTTAGATTCCTTCAAAAAGATTAAAAAACCTGACATTTTTCTCCAAAATATTTAGAATACACTATCATACTGTGTTAGTTTCAAATTCAGTGTGTTTGTATGTTTGTAGGATGCTGCTGGGTGTGTGTTATCTGAGTATCACCCTGGTAGTCCCAGCTTGGTGTTTCTATGGCTGGGGGGACCTGGAGGCCCAGGATCCTTGTTTATTTGGCAGACAGGCTTTGATGGGGTTTCAGCAGCTGAACCTTGTTGGCACTGATCTCTGTGTGGCCGCCTCTGAACGCACCCCTAAGGTAGCAGTGGTGGTCACCACGTCCCATTTGGCATCTCTGTGATGCTGCTGTTTCTTTCCCCAGGTGCTGCCGAGAGGCTTTTCTTTACGCCTTGGTACCTCACTGATCTAGGGCAGCCTGGAAGCCTGGCAAAACCCAGGTGGTTGTGAGGGCCCTTGCTGACCAGCTGTGAGGGTTTCACCCTTGCCCCTCTGATGCAAACAAACAACAAAATAGACTTAACGCTTATGCACCGCTTTTGCAGCGAGGTCTCATATCTGGATTAATGTAGTGGAAAATGGTAACTTGAACACAAAATTTTTATCCCTGTCTTGAAGGTTCCTTGGTACAGTATACTGAGTATTTTGATACCTTAAAGCAGAAAAATTCATGTGGGCTGTAGTCTATGATCTTAATGGTCGAAAGACAGTTTTCCAGATCAGATGCTTGCTTCTGTTTGTCTTTACCCTGTGAATGACAAAAAAACCCCACCCCCAATTCATATGATGTTTTAAAATCCGGTAAGAAGTTTACTCAGCTCAGTAACCTGGCTCTGATGTGTAAGGAGCTTGCCCCTAACTGAGCGATTCCTCATATTTCCAGGCTCTCCTACACAGAGATGAGGCAGCGATGGCAGGTTTATTTGTAGCAATGGGCGGGGGCTGTAGGAGGCTTAGGTGTGGGTGTCCAAGAGCTTATTTATGTAACACAGAAGTCTTTGGCAGGGCAAATCGTTTGTATGGCAACAGGCAATGGACTGCCCTCAGAAGACAGAACAAATGAAATATTTTGCTTCCTTCAGCACTGTCAGAAGTAAGGGACAAGAAACATAGTTGAAATCATTGTCCTGCCATATGTACACAAAATTTGTGTGTTTATTTAAAAAAAATAAAATTTGAGCTGTGTATTGAAAAAAACCTCTATAAAATGAGGTTAGAAATTAGAAGATTAGAAAGCTGGAAGAGCAGGAGGAGTTTTTCTGTATGAGGGGTCATGAAATAAAAACAATTGCTTTTGGTTTGGCTCTGTTTTTCAGGCAGACAGTGCCATGTAAAAAGTTTAACCAATGTTTATGAGCTCTTAGTTTGGTGCTGTGAACATAGGCTTATAAGGTGTTTGCCTAAGTTTTATTGGCTCTCTGGAACAGTATACGCATACTTCATGGATTTCTGTTGTCTGAACTGTAGGATTTGACTCAAGCCAATTTTGAAACGTGTTTGATTGTAATATTTGAAATTCAGAGTTTAAGTTCAACTCTTAATTTTGAAAGCTTGAAATGGAACAGAAACAACAATTATACATACATGTTTGACCAATGCATCAGCAAATGAATCTTCCTAAATTAAATTTAATGTCATAGCCTCAAAAATCACCTTTGGCTAAATATCAAATGCATTTTATTGCAAATATTTTGCTGAATTAAAAAAAGTCTCAGTTTTAGGCTATGCACCTTCAACTGCTATAGATAATGCTATAAAATGGAGTGGGAACTCTTGTATGTGCTAATCTGAGTACTTGCATTGGTTTCACTTGTACAAACTCTTCTTTGATAGTCGAGATTTAGAAGATATAACTGTGAACAGTAATTTTTACATTTTATATGTTTAGGGGTGTGAAGTTATCAAGACACTTGTAAATGGGTTTTTTTTAATGATGAACAACACTCAAAGAAAATTTGGATACCATAGCAAGTGAAAATTTTCATAACTGGAAAAGACAGGGAAATGTGTTAGACAAGGAAATCAGCTCAAGGGTTTTGGTGTGTATGCTTGTACTGGTGAGTGTTGGGGTGCCCATGAAGACAAGGAAAGGATTAAGAAAGCATCCAAAAAGGTACTTTGAAAGATAAAGCCTAGATCCCTTCCATGTGAGTGGGAGTTAGGTGGATGCTCTGGAGCCCTAAGACTCTAAGGTCTGGGGTTGGCATGCAGAAAATGCAGGATACAGTGTGGTCAAAGCACTGATGGGGCTGACTTGCCCACCTTGAGCTCTCTCACTCTGGGGAGCTGCACAGGACCCGCTGCCACCCCTGAACACCTCAAAGGAGAGGTCCTGCATTGCCTGCCATGGGCACCTCTCCTCCCACCACCCACAGGGACAGGGGCTGCGGTGCTGGCCATGTTTTCCAGTGCATCATGCGCTGTGGTACTGGTGGCTGCGCTGGAGCCACCCCACCTTCATCATGCATTAATGTCCAAGTGGTCCCCAGGTGAGCTGAGACCTCGCCATTTGGCTCACCCACTGGCTGCCTGTCTCCAAGGGCAGTAAAGTGAAGAAACTCTTTTTACCCAGGTTAGTTGTGTGAGAAGGCAAGGTCAGTACCAGGAAAAAAACATGGTGAAATACTCACAACTCCTCTTTTGGCAAATGGCCACCTTGGCTTTTTGGACTCTAATGGGTAAAACAAATGTGTTATCAGTAAAGAAACAAATAGCTAAAAATAAAGCTGTTACTTGTATGCTGTACATTTTTTTTTTTTTAAGATGAAATCTGATATATTATACTGTACTTGGCTCTGATCTAATACTTGTGTTTAGGCAGTTTGTGCACCAGACTTAAAACCCATTAAGCCTCTTGGGCTCCTCTCAGCAAGAATTATGTCTATCTGTGATGGGATCTTGGATGATGCTAAACACTCCCACTTGCTGCAGATGATCAGTATGTGATTGCCAATTCTTTACATGGGAAAACACATCATACATCAGGCCAATTCTTGAAGATACCCATTGTTTTGAGGCAAGAATTAGGCTATGTCTGCTCATCAGTGATATCTCGGAGATGTGTATTTTAAATTCCTGTGAATAAACAATCCAACGAACCCTAAGCCTCAGATCTGTCATGGGGCTGGCACAGTGCTGCAGGCTGTAATTCGTGGTCCTTAGTGAGGCGCAGGCAAAGGTGGGGATCTAGAAGTAGGAATGCACTGCTGAGAGGTGAGGAATGCCTGTGTTTGCTCTCTTTGTAGAAAGAGTTTTCTAAATGTGGCACCTACCTTCAGGCCTGTGTGTGCCTGGGAATCACAGTGAAAACTTTCCCCTTTGGGATTTTGAAGGCCTTGGTCCTTCTTCTGGGGGATGGCTGGCTTGTTTGCTTCTGGTTGTTTTTGCGAAAATTTTGATCTCTGGTGACCAGCATCTTCTGGTCTCTGGCAGTCACACTGCACACTATGCTATACTCCACAACCGCTGTTTGTGGAGATTGCTGCTGATGCTGAAATGCAGGCCTGCAGTGTCTTATGAGCAACCTCTAGTCATGAGGTGGGTCTGCTACCTTTGTGATTAGAGCAGGATTGGGAACTGTGGCTGCTGTCTTCCCTTGAAGCTGAGTAGGTAGGAATTTGTAACTCAGCTGCTTGTGGATGGAGAGCCTGGCCTGGGCTCTGGTTGCTCCTGCCCTGTGGAGGAGGGAGGTGATCTGTGTCCTGCCCCCGTCAACTACCTCTTACATTTTGCATTCAACAAGAAAATGCAGGAAAAAAAAGATAATCTGAAGGGACTTTTGAAAGCAGTGATGCAGTTACTTTGGTGTTGGGTAACGTAATCCTCATGGTGGTTGCCCTGCCTTGCGTGTCATCGCTGCACTGATCCTCCGGCCCCATCCCACACCCACTCACGTTCTAGTCATGGCTCTGCTGGGCTCCGCTGATCAAACCCCACACTGTGTCTGACCTGCGTTTAGCAGCAGGGCTGCGTGGGGCAGGTAGTCCATGGCACTGTCTGACACCAGAAGGTCTCCAGGGAACACCTCGAGGCCCGGCAGACTCACTACCACGGAGCTACGCCTGCGCTCGGCTGATCTGTGAGACGCAGCAGCAACACACGACATCTCTCTGCTCAGGGCTGCACAGGAAACTTCGGAAGTGCTCCTTGCTGATACGGGACGGAATGAGCTAAAAAACCAATCGCAGCAGTTATGACATAATGTGTTAGAGGGGAAAATGGGTAGAAAATTGAAGTGTGTGACAACAAATATCTAATTCTCTTTTCAACTCCACATTGTTGCTGGGATCCAGGTGCTTATGGCCATGGCTTGCCTCAGAAAATAGGTACTTAGAGAACTTAAATATGGGAAAATCCTGGGTTCTTCTGAGATTAGGCAAAAAGTGAATGGAGATTTCAGATTTTATGTTTTGGCACTGTAGTCCAAAGGAGCAGTTAAATACCATGTCCCTAGCTGTTATATGGGCTGACACTACTTTCAACCTTCATATAACTCATGTGATTTCAAGAAAAGCAGCATACTAGTGAAACAGTTAAAATATGGTGGGTTTGTTTGCTTGTTTTTAATATTTAACCTTCTGGTTAGTTCATGCTATTTTCTTCCTAAATATTTTCAACATTTTTTTTTTCTGCTAATTTGAATAGTTTGTATTTTGAATATAATATGACTTGGCAGTCCTGCTGATAAAAAAACCTAAATGGTTCTTTCCAACTATTATTGTTACTAATGGTGGGCATTGTCCAGGACGTATATCCATCAAGTGAAGTGACACAGGCATTCTTCCTGGAGAGGGTGGTGAGGCACTGGGGCAGGTTGCCCAGAGAAGCTGTGGATGCCCCATCCCTGGAAGTGTTCAAGGTCAGGCTGGATGAGGCTCTGAGCAACCTGGTCTAGTGGAGGGTGTCCCTGCCCATGGCAGGGGGGTTGGAACTAGATGGTCTTTAAGGTCCCTTCCAAGCCAAACCATTCTGTGTGACTCCTACAATGATTCTAGGATGCTGTATCCAGCAGTGTGTCTGTGCCAAAGGCTGCTTGCATTCAAATACAGAGATTATTGATGCACATCAAAAACCTTTTAAGATTTTGCTAATAGCTCACTGATACCTAATTCATTGTGTTAGTATACAGTTGAGCAGTGATGGGTGTCTGGAGCTTCTGTTCTGCTGTCTTCAACTGATTGATGCATAAAGACTGCATCAAATTTCAAAGGGTCAGTAATCAGTAATTAAGTGGCTGAGGAAGGAGGCATGAAGAGTTTGTGCATATATAAAATTTCTCTTAGTCACCATTTATTGTGCATGGTGTTTTTTTGTCAGTTAAGCACAATTCTTACTACTTTTTTGCCTAGGCAGATACCTTAATGTGAATATTCAGCCATTTGCCAACACCTGATGTGAAACCTGACAGGTATGTTTTTCCCCTTAAGTGCATGAATAGTCCACTTGACAGCTTATCAACAGGTACATGAGCTCTGAGGTAGAGAACTGGGATTTGCTATGTATAGCAGGACATGGGAATTATGCTTTTTGTTATGATCCAACAGTAATGTTGCTGGCAATTGAATTGTACACATGAAAGGAAAGATGTGCTCCTAACAACAGGGAGCGATAGGATATCAAGAAGGCCAGGACTGTAACACTTGAAACACTGATGTAGTAGGGCTTGAAAACTAAGTGTTGAGGACATTACAATGTGCAACGTATGAGTTCATGGAAAGTTTTTCCTTTTCTGGTAGCCCTACTGAATGGGGGAACATAGGATCTGTTTGTTTAACGTTAGGGTTTTGCAATGAAACTCTAAGGTTTCTCATGAAATTGGAACTAGCATATTGTTTGAGACCTTTTCGGGATGGGGTCTGTTCCTTGGTTGTCTACAAGCCTGTACCAGTGCAAGGGAGACTGCTTCCTGATGAGGTGCACTGAGTGCTACGCTGTGGAAATTTTAAGTGTTGGTAAGGTATTATGATGCTTCTGAAATCTCTGATTCCACCATGCAATCTCTTGGGCAGCTGGATTATTATACAAGCCAGATGCCGCAATGTAAGACAAGGATAATTCTAAAAGTTGCCTGGGAAATTCAGGAGCTTTATTTCAGATTTGATTAATAATAAAATTCTGTCGATGTATTATGCATTTGTAAACTATCTAGCCTACTTCAGTTTCAGAATATGTTCTGAAGTTGGACGTTAGAGGTTTATGAAGATTAGTAATGTGAAGCAGAGTTTCACTGTAACTGAGTTAAATGGTGTCATTCCCCTTGATCAAAAATGCCTTGAACTTCAGAGACATCTATGTCTCAACAAGCTCTTCACATCGGTATGCAGGGCTGTGATGTGTGGGAGCATGCCAAGGTCACTTGGATGTATATTTACAATATACCTTTGCAACCTGACATGCCTGGTCTGATGAATGACTTACATGTCATGTCTGAATTATGTGCTCATGTTTCACAGATGAAGGTAGGGGTGTCTGTGATCACCTGGCATGATGCCTGTAGATGTATTAGATACATTAGATGCTTTTGTTGGTTGTACTGAAAAAATTAAATTAGTGAAGTGCTGTATAATGCAATTTATCAAATTTGGGTCTATACGCAATATTTTACATTTTTTAATGCCTGCAGACCCTGTAACTTTGCCTTTTTCTTTAGTTTTTCTTTGTTTTGCTTACTAAGGGTTGGAGGACTGTAGTGTTTGAGTGAAAACACTTGTACTTTAGGGATGAACTTGAACACCTGAGGAGACGACATCTGCAATAATTCCTCTAAATTTACTTGTTTTGTGAAACAAAACTGTGTCACAGGTTTACATTACAAAGTTACGGAAAGCTATTAAAGACACTGAAGAAGCTCATGGTCCAGAAAAACAAATATCCTGTGCATATAGTTGTTTCTAGGGCATGGAGAGTTTCAGCTGATTGCTTCATAGAGGTCTGTATTTTTATATGTCCACAATCTTAGCCCACCTAGATATCCCAGGGAACAGACAGCTATATAAATCACCTTACTTATATAACAGATATGCTGTTTAAAGGAATACCCACTAGATGAGAACAAAAAACAAGTGAAGAGGTTACAGAGGTTGGTGTTACGGGGTGGTCACAGTACTGAGAGAGCTGCCAGGTGATGACACTGTTACCCAAGCCACTCAGGGTTGGTATGTGGACTCCCTGACTCAGAGTTAGCATGACCCTTTACGAGCATATGAGACATTAAAAGAGGAAGAGGAGCACTTCAAGGCAGATAGGCCCAGTTCCCACAACTCATTGAAAATAAGCTGCCTTGGCAGTTACTGGGAAGACTCTCCATGAGCTGGTTGTTTTTAGGAAGCAGTGCAAACCAGTTTTGTACCCTGTCTCTGATATACTGAATGGTGCAAGAATATTAGCTCAGACTAAATGGAAGTTTTGTTTTATCAATGTTTCCTTCCACAGCAGTTTTGGCTTTACCATCTCAGCTTGTCTCCACCACACATACCTCTCTGTGCTGCCCCTCTCATCCTTTTTATTTGTTTTGGCTGATTATTGTTAATCTGTTGCCATGCCGACAGAGATGTACTGGCATTTGTGACTGAGGGCTGTTTAAAATGAACATTGTTCCTTTAAGAAAGGCTTTTGAAAGTACAGCCTGAGAGCAGGGAAAAGAGATGTTCATTAGAACTGAAGGATGGAGGTATGTTTTTGCCCTGAACGATACACAAGTCAGTCTTGGAGGAGGGTTGCCAGCTGTCCCAATGTGCTTCTAGGTGGAGAGAATAATCTGACATTTCAGCAGTTTTCTCTGGCTGTGATAAGAAGGGATTAGCTGTTAAGGAGTTAGACTAATGAATTGGATAAAGGAGGAGCTGAATACAGCCCTTGCTCAGATCTTGGACCAAATTCAATCTGACAAAAAAGCTTAAAGCAGAAACTAGTGGGTTTTTGTTTACATTTCTGCTTACTCTAATATGGGTCAGGACAGGAAATAAAATCATAATACATAATTTTCTCAATCATTTCTGCTAGTGGCCATAGACCAAAACTTGCGTTGTTCCCTTGCGATTTCTTGATTTTAAAATGTGTCTGGTTGTAAGTCCAGAGCAAATATCCTAGCTGGCATGTAGTTGCTTCCCTCTGAAGCTGCCAGGCAAATGACACCAAGAGAAGGTGTGTGCGTTAAATGTTCGATGTTCAGCCTTTTGCATTCAGTATTCTTCAGATTCTTCCCTGAAGTTAGCTACAAATCATCACCTAGTGAGTGAGATATGCTTATGTATTATATTTTTGAGTTAGATCAGTGCAGACTCTTCCCATAATAGATGCAGATCACTTGTTTTCACACCAAGATGCAAGGATCTCTCCCTTCTCTCCTGTGTCCATCTCCCTCTCCCAATTTCTGCTGTAAACTCAAAATGCTAAAGAGTGGGCTGGAAATTGCAACAATCCAGAAAATCTAGGCAGCCTCTTCTACAGTGCACATGTGATTTCAGGCACACACGCATCTGTTAAGCCTTGTCTAGGGAATTGCATTGTGTAATGACTCATAGACTGTATCAGCCTGCTCCAGCACACCCCATCCCAAACACAGACCTGTTTGCAAACTGCTGGTTATAGCAGAGCTTTTACCTGAAAAAATGAGGAAACACTGGGAAGATGAGGAGATGCAGCTTGACTAATGATGCCTGCTGCCTTAACTAGTGAAACACGTTATGGTAGAGTCACAGCAGCAGTGGATTGCTCTTAGTTGTGAGGCTATTTCTGTCTTTGAAAGCCTTGCTCATCAGTGCCAGTACTTTTAATATACCTGACTTGCTTGCATCCCCCACTTGAAATCTTCAAGGGGATGATGCAGTGAAGCAAGTGCTGCACCATCAGTGAGAGAGGTATGGTTATCAAGGGAGATACTAGCTCCTATTTCATTGTTGTTTGGGGAGAAAATAAACTTCATCTCCCTTCTGTGAACATCTGGAAGAAACAGACCTGTCTGTTTCTCAAACCCATTTCTATCAATCTTTCACTTTCTGATAGTTGCTTGTAAGAACTTGATGCACAGATCTACAGTACACACTACCTTATCTTGCTTGCACTAACTTACAACATTCAATTATTCTCCTTGGTTTGTAGGATTAAAAATCTCCCCTCATCCAGTAGCAGTCCTAGATCTACTTTGCTCATGTATGAGAACAATATCGAACTGTTCTGCTAGCTTCTTTGCTCCCTTTCCCCTCCCACAAAGTTCTGGAGAATGTCACTCAAGATTATGAGATGTTTCACATTCTTCAAGCTGAAATTTGACACTGCTAATCCAAACAGCCAGACCTTTTGGCATTTAGTTCCTAGTGCAGAGCTCTCCAACGGTCCAGCTGAAATATTGTGTGAAATACAGCTAAACATGTCAGGGAGAGGGCCACCTTTGAAAGAAAATCTCATTAAAAAGTTTAGTTTAACAAGCTGATGACAGGCATTTCACAAAGCAATGCTACAAATTAAAGTTGAGTTATGCATACATCCCTCACTGTTCGGTTTTGTCTTAGAGTGAAGTGGATTCATTAAAAATGTAGAGAAGGGAAGCTTAGAATAAGATAAAAAGCATATATGCATACCTTTGTATAGGCAATCCACTCTTCTGAAAGAAAGTGAGATACTCTTGTTACTTGGTCAGAAAGGAAGCAACCAATACGACTTTGTGAAACAAAGTACTCATTTGTAAAGAGAAATGGACTATGTAGACTTAGATGTTGGCTAATTATATTCCCTGTCCTGGAGAAAGGAGAACTCATTTGCTATCCAGAATGTTTTCTGTATTTGAAGGGGAGCAAAAATAGAGCTTTTGGCCTGTGTCAGAAATCTAACTGGTTAGTAAAGAGCTATACACCTATTTGACAAAATACACATTCAGTGTATTGCGTGTGTAGGTGCTTTGCATGAGGATGGGCTCAAGCACATGTCTGAATTTAACAGCTTGTGCAAGTAATGCAAGGTCTTTGAGGGTAGATTTAGGACCAAAACCTGGCGTAAGCAGTGCCTCTCCTTTTCTTCTTGGGGTGAAGTTATGGGGGATAGCTGAATGGTAGATTGCTGCCAGGGAAAGATGGAGGACTAGCTTCTCCCTTGCGTATTTCTCTTTACTGACCTTGGCACTCACTGGACCAGCACTGCTTTTTTTTTTTTTTTTTTTCAGAAAAGATTGCACAATCAGCTCACTTGTGGGGCCGAACATAAAAATGTAGGGGGCTAGTGAGTGGCAGAGCCTAGGTATGGAAGTAAAGAAAGGGAATGGTACCTCTTTTGGTAGTAGCAAACTTTAAATTTGGCTCAACCATCTAGAAAGACTTTATTCTTGGTTTTGTTGGGGTTAGTAATGCTACTCAGTAAAACAGAAGACATAAATGTCCTGGCTTAGGATGAACCCAGCCAAAGGACCCCAGAAATAAAATAATCTCCTAAATCCAAACCAGAACTGGATAAGTTACTTAGCCTTGCTTTTCCTAGTGCCACAGACAGTTATACTGGCCTCCCAGGGTGAACAGACAGAGGTGGGAAAGGGTGGCTGTGTGCTGGAGCGGATCGGGCCAACCTGGTCACCAAGAGATAAGGCTGGAACTATTATCTCTTGCTGATTTGGAAGGAAAAATCTTCCTTCCTCAGGAGTGTAGAAGTTGGTCTCTTGTAACAAAGTAATTAGGGCCAGGTTGCAGTTCAGGTTAAGACCCATGGCTTTGTTTATGCACTGGACCATCCATGATGGACCTATGCTGAAAAGGAGGCTGCATCATCCTATTCCTCTTACCTGGACACCCTCCTGTGGTTTAGGGCTGGGAAGTCTCCTAGGCAGCGTCGCAGAGTTGGCTCTCCAAGGGTTTTGGTGTGTCTCCTTGGGACTGCCATTGCTGAGAGGATCTGTTTGGTGTGGAAGCTTTGATCTGGGGCTGGCAGACTCTGGAGCTGCTATAGTTGTTTCAGACTTGGCTTTGGAAGACAGTAATTTTGCATGGACACAAGAAGGCAATGACAATGAGGAAGCTGGAGTGCACCGAGGTGGACTCTTACAAATGTGGTGAAGAGAGCCAGCGTATTCCTTTTGATTCCCCAGCTGAGCTGCATCAGAGCAGTCGTGAAATGACAGTGAGGCAGAGGCCATCCTTAGACGCCTTAAAGTTGGAGAAGTAGAAATTCTGGACAAAGCATGCCGGTCAAACTGGAGAGATGCATGACCGCTCCCAATGTACTCCTCTGTGGGAAGCTTCAGAAGGGAAGACTCTGTATAACCTCGTCTTCGAACGTAGTCACCTGGGGGCATGGTGGTGTCCCTGCAAACGGATACCGCCTGTGTCTCACACGGACTGAAGACGTCTTCTGGAATTCTGCTTTCAGCCAAAGTAACATTTTCTTTATGAAGCTCAGTTTCCCTGTTTGGAAGTTCCACGCTGCTGCAGGTTTCTTTGACCAGGTCTGAAGAATAATCAGAGCTTGGTTGTTGCATTCTTTATCTGCAGCATGAAGAATTTTAGCTTTGCGTACCTGGGACACCTGAATAGAAAAGGTTCTTAGAAACCTGCTGTTTGTGTTTTTATATGGGAGGATATGCACGTGGAAAAAAAATCTAAGCAAAATAATGTAGATATGTGCACTAGTACAGAAACGGTTGCCTGCGCTTTGGAGCCTGCTTAAATGCAGGTTTCGACAGCTTCAGGACCCTATTCGCAAGTTGTTTAAACAGCTACTATGAGTGTGCAAGTGGTGTCAGCATCAGTCAGCAGAACTAATTAGGTGGTAAAGACTAACTGTGTAATTAGGAACTCTGCTCATCTGGTACTGCAGCTGCCTAATTTCCTGTTGCCACTCCCCCATCAATAAGTGAGATTGCAGTACTGCTGTACATGGGATAAAAATGAAGCCACTAGTTCTCAGGACTCCTACTTGTTGCAAAATCGTTTACGTACAAATATTAATTACTTGCTGAATGCTTAAGCAAATACAATTTAACATTTATGTAAGGTGAGTCTAATCACTCTTGCTTCTTTTCAGCAGGAAAAGTATTTTGCAGTAAATATTATGCATACGTTGTAATCAAATAATGAAGGCAACAATTTATCTGGAAACTTATCTGTTGATTGGTTTGTAAATAATCTTATGTTCTGTGATTCACGAAGCTCTATTTTAAAGTATCTTGATAACCAGTCTCTCAAAAACTGTACTGACTTTCCAAGTTATAACTGAAGATTATTAATTCAACCTCTTTAATTCAGCTTCTTTGTTTGCTAAGAGGAACCTTAAAACCGGTCATGATTGCTGGCTTCTTTGGGCACTTTTCTTTATCAAAATGAGTTTATTCAAACGTATGTATACTTTTTCCTTGAACTATTGAATGTCACATATTGAATATGATTCTTGTCTAATTACATAGTTCCATCAGATTGATTTATAAAGTGATTAGAAAAGTGATTTCATCAAGTTTGGTAGTTCAAAGTATTGCTTTTTACAAACTCTTCAGCCGTTAGAAAACAATTATTCAGATTTTACAGGAAGAAAAAGCATATCTTTATGATGGAAATGTCGTCTTTCACAACTGTAGTGAATGGCCACAAATGTATTAGCATCTATTCATTCCTCTTTAATAGATAAAGGCTAATTAACACATGCTTATTAAAACGGACAAGCACTAAAAATCACATTCAAGATACATCATGAATGACAATAACGAGAAATTATTACTATTTTCCACTTCTGAGCAAAGATACGATTAAATACCATTGCGGTGAGATTTGCTGTTATTGCTTTTTAATGTCTCAAGACTTTTATTTTGTGAAGCACAATGACATCTAGGCTACATAAAGAAATAAAAAGATTGATCATTGTTTGGCTAGGAGTTCTTTCCATTTTTTTTTTTTTTTTAATAATCACCTCTTTTCCATGCAGAATTTTGCAACTCAGCCTGGAGCTCCCAGATATTCATGCAAATACAGTTCTGTTGCATAAATAGAAAAGATTAAAGACATCTTTTCATGGAAATTTTATATGAAAAATATGATTTCTTAAAAACTTTCAGTTTACCAAGCTCTTTTTTTAATAAGTTGAAATTTGTGAGTTCTTCATGAGTACTTATGAAGCACTTTTATGAGTAGAATCTCTCAGCAGCAAAATATTTATGAAGAAAATACACTGTTTAAAAAAAACGGTGGAGAAATATGCCACACACATGCAGAAAAATGAGTGTATATGGTTAAACTTACCAAGGTAGGCAGGTGAAGATTCCAGCGTGTCACACCCTTTTCATATGCAATTAAGTAAAATTTTCAACAAATTCTTGATTAACTGATACTAGGCTTAGCAATAGCATTTTCTCTTTTAAAGCCTCCTTACTGAATGCTGGTATAGGGAACAAGTTTTTCTTCTTGTAAGTGTAGATTTGTTTCTAGGGGATTTGTTTATCAGGTCAGACGGAAGTGGCTTCAGGATCAATGGCCATTTACAAAAGGTAACATGATCCATATGTTTTATTAAACTTCATTCCCTTTATAATTATTTTTTGTGTACTTTTCACATTGCTAAAGTTTGGCAAGAGAGATCTCAGTCAAGCATATAATAAGCTGCAAGAACAGATGAAATGTCTCCACCGCTTCAATAATACTTTTTTTTTTTTTTTGCTTGATTCATTCAGCTGGATCTAACTAGGTGGTGTTCATCCTTCGTGGAAGAATTGTAGTGATATATCCCTTGGTTACGTTATTTACAAACAGATTTTAATTTCAACAAGTGTGTTAACTACCTGAGTAACTCTAAACACAGATTTTAGTATCACAGTGTTTGAGAATTCATCCAAATATTGATGATTTACTGTTAGGCATTCTCCTAACAGCTCCCTTGGTACTCACACCTCAGGTCTCAAGTCAAGTACCCAGAGAATAAAGAGCATGCACTTAGTGATCCCTGTGAAAAATTCAGTTTAAATGGCTGGGGCAGCACCACAAAGAAATGATGCAGTAGATGAAGAGAGAAAAATCTGTTTTTCTGAGGAAACATTCACATGAGAGCTCCCATTTCTCTCCCTATGAATGCCAGCCTCAGTCACCTCATGCTTCTCAGCTTTTGAACAAATAATGAGTAGTGGTCCAAAGACAGCAGTCTCCTACATGCCTTAGCATTGATTCCTTCCCAGAACTAGGACATCCTGTACCCTGAGGAAGGCCCTTATCTAACACACAGCATGAATGGGTGATTAAAACCCCATCATAATGCCAGAACTGGATGAAATGGGACAGGGGCCTGTGCAGGTTGTGTGACTATTGGCCCATCATCTGAATTGGGTCCTTCCCCAAAGAGGCCAAAATAGGTACCAAAGGAGACTTATGCTCTGGTACTTTCTCATTTCTGGGGGTGTAGCTTTGCAACCAAAAGATTGGTCTTCTGAAAGCCTACAGGTTCCTTCTCTCATCCCTAATTAAAGGAAAAAGTAATGACGCTTCCTATTTTCTATTAGAGAGGAAAGTCTTGGCTTGTCCCAGAGCTGCAACCACAGAGCACGCAAGTTCAGTTGATCTTTTCAGTGTGTGGACCAAAACCTTTTGTTAGTCAGAGAGACATTGTTTTGCCATTTTCCCAAGACTTTATCTTAGGTAAATTTTGGCAGATTTCATAGGACAAACATAAAGTACACAAAACCCATTTTTCTGTTTGCCAGCAAGTGACTAATCCAAAGCTAGGTTTGTAAAAGAGGAAAGTCCCATTTTGTTATTATGGCACAAACAGTACATTTCTGTCCTTTAGATCTGCCCTCAAAAATACGTAACACTTTGCCTGAGAAGTTTCAAAACCTTCTGTTAATGGCAGACACCTGTTGTATGAAAACTCTGCCAGATGGTTAAAATCTGGCAAAGCACACACGAATTTAATAACAATGAAAGCAAGTATTGGGTGACTTTAATATGCACTTCCCATTCTGCCTTTAATAATGAGTGGTGTTTAGTGGTTTTTTTAATTAGTAGACAGTATTACTTTTACAGAAGTTAGCAAGTGATGCAGTGTGCATTCGCACTTTCACAAAATGTTTTCTGTATAAAGCATTCGGTTTTGAACTTCTTCTGGAGCAAATGAAAATGATTTATAGAAGAAAAAAAGAAAAAGTAAAGAAACCCACACCATAAACAGAAAAACTTTCTAAAATGCTATGAAAAGCAGAGACCTTTTCTATGCTTCAGCACCAACTTCAATGATCATTTTGCTGTGTATCCCAAACTGTATGTACAAAAGCCTCTTTACTAATAGCTGAAGGGGATAAAAGGCAGAGGAGGCCCAGAAGTGTTATTTCTCAAACACTTATCAATTTTTCTATGAAACTATCCATTTGGCTTGCAATAATCTATAGATATTTGTATTAGGGTAATGATCTTTAAAGTAACAATGAAGGAGCAGCTTTGTTTCGGGCTGAAGTAAACCAGAAATGGCTTTCTTGTCAAAACTTCCTTCTATCTAACTTTGCTCTGGCTTTAGTGAAGCATTGTTTTGGGTAGGTATTGCTTCTGATGTTAAAAATAGTTGAAGTGTTGAGACCTTTCCATCTGAAGAGTTGCTTCCAAAAATATATTTAGAAGAAAGCATTTTTTGGGTATTGTTACACATGGTGCTTCCAAACTACATAATTCAACAAATCTACTCTTTTTAAGGAGACTTTATTCAGCTGTGTTTATACTTGCTTTTATGGTTCCTCTTCTGAGAGTTTCTTTATGAATTCCTTGGGTGTCAGCTTGAACTTTAGCCTCTTGATCACAACATTGATAGCTCTTAGCGATATAGGTGATTGCCTTTTCTGTCAGATGCTGTGCCTGGTCTTAATCATGCAGCAGCTAATCTAAAAACACGCGATGTCATGCAAAACAGAATGCTGAAGCAAAGTTAGGAGACAACACCCAAGGGAGCAGGTCTGAATCTCACCTGGCAGATCAGAGAGCTGCTGGCCTGCTTTCTCTGATTTCCCTTCAAGTTATCTGGGAGAGGGATTTGTCTCATCCATGTTTAGACAGGCCTGCATCTAAAGCAGCTGCTCTCCAGTCCCTCTGTAGTCAGTGATAAAGCTGATTATGCATGCGGTGTGCTTCAGGGGATAATTCGTCTGACTTATATTAGCCACCCATTTTAGGATCCACAGTAGATGCTACTATTTCTCCTTAGTAGCTTTAAGTGTGACTATTCCAGATTCATCTATTCATCTTAAATGAATCCTTCCATGGTTTTCAAGCTGCCTGGCCCCCAGCTGCTCATGAGCATGTTTACAGGCCTGAGTGTTAAGCACAATGCTTACACATGCATGAAGCTTGCACAGAGGTTGCCAACCTTGTCTGTTGGGTGAGGAGTGATTAACTTGTGCCTTATCTTGATTTTGTGTTCTGGTCCATGGGCATGAGTGATGGATCCTGGTCCCTTTACTGCTGCCCTATGGGCAGAAAACTGCAGTTCATGAGGGCTATTGATGACAAGGAGAAGACTTACAGGAACTTCTCCTGGCTAAAGTGGCACCGGCTGGGACAAGGAAGTGCTGTGGTATATAGGCCAGCTGTAACACAGTACACACAACCAGTCATTGCTCAAGGAGGGGGCAAGAGTTTGTTGGTGCACTTGGGGGCCCTGGCATCATCCGGGTGATGTGTGAATACCCTTTGCTTCTCAGCGTTTTAAGGGTCTTGCAAAATATTTTATCTCATTTCACAAGTGACAAACTGGGAGAAGAAGAAAATAAATAAACAAGCCAGCAAAGATTCAATGAGACTTTGTCAGGCGTCTTCAACCCTGGATTCCAGACCTCTAAATCAGTGGCTTCTGTGCAGCTGCACTTGGTTTCACACAGGATATTCTCCTCTCTGCAAATGAATTATTACACGAACAGAGATGTAATGAAGGAAAAAACCCTATAGTTTTCTAGCTGAAGGTAAAGTGACTTTGAAATGCAGAAGGGAATCAGCTGGCAAGTCATCAGTCAGGAATACAGAGCTGAAATCTGTGTGCTTGAGTGTTGATAAATGAGACTGATTCTTTTACTTTAACGTGGTTCCTGGAACAGCTGTAATTAAGTGGAAAGTTGTAGAGGTTTTTTCCCAATGATCTTCATACTGGTCTTTTTCACAGCTCAGTGTAAAAGCTGTTGGCAAGAAGAGTAACACTGACTCAGAAGAACCTGTCATCCTCACCGCCATGAGCACTATATAAGCTGCTATGGTGACAGATATTGATTGGTTGGCTATGCAATAAATCACAAGATAAAGTTATAGGTGAAAAAAATCTTAGTTTGACATTAACTTTCTATTAACTCACCTCTATTCTAGACTTAAGGTTGCTTATTTTTTCCTGTCCCGCTCTGTATGGCACACCACCAGGAAACATGTAACAATGGGAATAAAAAATTTTGAATCCCCGCCCCCCCTCCATTATACTTTGTCATTGGTTTATGCAGACAGCTGGATTTAGTGACAACAGTAGTCCTGCCTAGACAAGACATGTTGTAAAGAATGACATCTGTTTCTGTTTGCTCATCGGTGGCTTCCCATGTGATAACCGTAGTAATGAAAATGTCAGGTTTCCCACCAAATAACTACAAACACTTTTCCATTCTGTGTGTGCTTTGTAGACCCTAATGTGCTGTGAGAGATTACTTTGGAACAAAAAAACCCCTGTATGTTGAAAAGTTATAAACTCATATCTAGTTCCATCAAGTTCATTCAAATTTACTATCTACATTCAATAAACTGCAACTGTTTTCCAGCTGAAGAACCTATCAGGACTTTAGAAAAGCAAGTTAAAGGGAATTTTTGCTGCACTTACCTGTTTGCCAGATGTTGCTGGTACATTTAGCTGGGCAAAGAGCTTTTTGGTTTAGGTAGCATATATCAGTTCACTGTTTGATATGCAGACAATGGATAATTCTTTTTTAGTTGTGGCATTTGACATCTTAAGAGTGGACGTTTGGATGTTAGCAAAAAAAGGACCTGTGAAATGCTGTCTGGACGCAGGAAGTGTGAAGCTCACCATAAAGCTAGCACTGCTGTTCCCTCTAAGACTGCGTGTTCAAGGGGTGTATTCAGTTCAGTTCAGCAAAATTGTTTGAATTACCCTGACTTATCCTGACTGCAAACTGGTCCTCTTTGTCTGACTCAACCATATATAGTATTATCTAAGTACAGTGTGACTGATGATCTCTCAAACTGGAGACATCGCTTTGGATTTTAAATTATTTAAACTGTTATTGACATTTCTTTCAATGATGGAAACAGAGATCACTTTTTCTTACCGATATTCATGGGGATGAGAGAAAATTTATCTCTGCTGTGAATTGATGAGGCAATTAATCTACTGTGAATTGCCAGGACTACACCCACTCCTGTGGTCTGTTTCTTTTAGCGTTAGCTTAAGGACAAAAGATAACAGGAAAATAGGGTTGGAATTTCTTATAATGAAAATAGAGGTAAACATAAAATATTTGTGGTAGTTTTTCTTTCTGCTCGTGGTAAGTTTTTTTACCATCATCTTGTAGCTACATAAAAGCACCTGGGAAATTATGACAATACAACTGGCTCCAGAGGTTTTTTTTGGTGCTGACAGTCAGTAGGCAGCGATTAGACTATTAGTTCCCTAGTGATTGCAACATAATGCAAAGACAAGCAGAAGGTGGCAGCTTTTTGTTCCATCCATCCTCAACATAAAGCAGCGCACCCTTTGATTAAGTCATTAAAGGAGCTACTTCATTTAGAACAGCTGATTGTGTGAACACCTCTAAAAACCTCTGCATCCATGTGTCCTGGAGAACAAATCCAGAAGTGCTGCTGACTAGCTAAGAGCATCACAGAAATAGGCAGCAATTTCCCTAGAGCTGGAAGTAGCTTTCTTGTTTTTCTTCCATGCTGTGCCTTTGATATTTATGAAAAAGTTAATTATTTTCCACTACAGTGGAAAAATCCACAGATTCATCATCTCAACAAGATATTCATACACATTTCTATATTTTAGATCCTTTGCTAGCACGCTATGGTAATATACAGTTACAGCTACAACTACTATGAATAGCAGTCTCCATGGACCTGGTGTCAGCTATTTTGGTAATCAACACATTTAAGTGATTTATACAACCCTCTTAAGAAGAAGACTTGGAATTTTAGCTGCACTGCTTAGACTAGAATTGCACCCACCCCCTCAGACACATGTTAATCTGAAAGAAGGATTAATAGAGTCACAATCTAAAGATTAGAATAGTGACAACTCTATTCTCTTCACTTGCAGAAAGAATGAAATTATTCAGAGCTCAGAATGTAAATTCCTAAATGGGAAAACAGTGTAAATGCATTGAGTGGGTTTTCTTTTACCTTGGATCTATTTTTCCCTTTTCTTCAAAAGTTGTGCCAGTTGCAAAAAATGTTCCACAACCATTTAGTGAAAGTCAGAGTTTGCCAGCAGGACTCACACTGAGAAAAAAAACAGTTGGCGAAAATGTCCAGAGATATCAGCAGAAACCAATACAGATGGGTTTATTTCCCTGATGGAAGGTATCGAGCAGTACTGAAGAAAACAGTCTGTGTGTGGAAAAATAAGTACTTGCAATGAGCAAGTTTACAGCCAGTTATCAAAATGGCTGATAGAACGCAGTTGATAAAATATCCTGACTGTAAAGTGTTTATCTTTAATATTATTTCAGATATATTTTTCAAAATAAGAACATCTCAAGAGGACAGTTGTAATACTAAGAAAGAAATGATAGCTTTATTTCCAGTTTGACTTTTGTATACCTGCTCAAACAGAACCCACAGTAAATTGAAGTGTCAAGCTGCTGTACGTGAATCTTTGTTTAAAAAAAGGATAGGAATTTTCCAGTTGTTTTTAAATTTGAAATATTCTGATAAATTATTTTGGTAGTGACTTCTCCTTTTTGAATATTGATTTGCTACCAACTGTCTCATGGGTTATTTTCACATCCCCTGTAAAACAGAAGTGATTGATTTCAGCTATGCGAAAGGGATGAATTTCCTGCTTCAGTGATGATGGCAGTGGCTCTATCATTAAAATCAGGGAGATCTGAGATTTTGGGCTCACAATAAGGCCTTGCCAGTGTAACATAACTTCTACGTGTTGCGGGTGGTGTTCACTCCCACCATCAGCTAAATAAGACCTTTTGGGATCCTGTCAGTCACTGCCTCCGAAAGGCACCTTTCTTTGTGCCAAGGCTGGAACACTGAGTTTGACGCTAATGAGAGTTTGATGACTACTCTTCTCTGGGGTTTTCTGCTGTTGCTGAGATGTAGCACCATGCATTGGCTGGGTTTGTATGATCTGAAAAAGTCTAGACCATGTGCTTAATTTCAGCAGGAGCATGGTCCTGGCTTCACAGAGCTGCCAGGCTGGAGGCTCCCTAGGGAGCCTCTGTATCAGTCTCTAGACTTTCTTATGGCAGTGTCTGCAGCTCATTACATCCTTTATCCTTCAGTTATACTTATTTCACACTTTGCTCTTTCAGCTTATTAGCTCTTAAAACAGTTAATGTGAAGCAATAAAAATTTTGGCTGAAGGAAAAGATTTTTCATGTTTAGGACTGAAATTTGGAATTCTGAGAAATGTCTTGAAGTGCCTTAAGTTTTCAGGGGCGAGAGCCAGTTAATAAATGTAATGGATATTTGATTATTATTTTCACAAAATATTTCTGCATTGTCTGTGTTGTTAAACAGTTCTTTCTATATACCTCTTTATTTCTATATTATGAACAACTTTTCAATATGAAAATTTCTTGTGACATTTTTCTTCCAAAGAAAACCTTTCTTCTGCAGAGACTAAAAACTACTTCACTTGAAGATGGTGGCAAGACAACAACCTTTAGTAACTTAATCCATGTCATATTTCTGTCTTTTTTAATAGGGAATTTTTGGGAAGTTTTTTACTTTTTACTTTCTTTAAATATTGTCGAAATGGTACTTGAAATCCTCTCCAGAAAATAGACTCAATTATCTAACAGTGTCTGAAAATTGTTTGAAACGTTGTTCAGTTGTAGCTCATCTCATGAATAAATTTTCCAGTCAGAAAATGATGCCATCTGCAGCATGCCAGCACCATTTTCATCCCTGTGAAAGAAAAACAAATTTATTTAAACTGCCAAAATAATCAGTTAATCTCGTAATGGGAAGGATAATAAATAACATGGCATATTATTAAAATGCCTATCTACTAGTGTGCATACATATTACACTAGTCCTTTGGGGCAATCTGCTGCATTAAAACCATTGCATTTATTGAAAACTGGTGAAATGGTATTGTACTTGAAAGTTGGATAGAATCACTGAAATCCACTGAATTCAAGGAATGGCTGCTTTTAACCCAAATAGGAGCATAATGTAAAGCTCCATTTATTTAGAATTCAATCCAGAGGAACACAACCAGCCTTCTGGACCATTGCAGGTGTACCAAGCCAGAATATATACCGCGAAGAGAGGCTTATATCCATGTCACATATGAAAGTAGCTCACAAATGGGGGAAAACTTCACACTTCCAGGGATTCCACTGCTCCACAGTGGCACCTGAAGTATAGCTGGGTCTCAGGATGAGCTGTCAGTGTCAGCCTCACATGCTTTTACTGGTTTTGCACTCCTAACTAGTTCTGTCACTGGGTATCCTTTCCCAACTACAGGTCAATGTAATTATGGTTAAGATTCAGCAACAGTGTCCTATAAAACTAAGTATTATGGAGTATTAATTAATTCTTCATTAATTCCTTCATTAATTAATGAAGGGGTTGGCTGCAACTCCATAGTTAAAGAAGAGTTGAAATTTTTATTTGAAGAAATGTTTGTTTTCCTTCAGTCTGTTGCACATACTTACTCTTCATGTTACAGCAACATGCCTTGGAGATGTTTCTTTCTGCATTGCTTATAAAGACACTAAAGTTTGTTCTGGGGATCATCCCTAAAACCTGCCCCAAAATAAGAAGGCTTTTCTGAGTCATGTAGCTGTTCAGATTGCAGAAAGCACTTCTATTTTGTTAACTTGGCATTCGTACCAAGTTTACTGGTTTATAATATGCTTTCTCTTTGATTCATTTCTTTTAAAGAAATAATACTGTGCTTTGAGGTAACTTGTTGCTCACTGACTAACTCAGTTTGTATTGCAAACAGAAACAGAAAGGTGGCATGCTTTGACTTAAACTGAGGCTTCTTAGGATGATCACAGTGAATTTTAAAGTCTTCATTCCTAGCCTGAATGGAGAGGGACATGAATTCTTGCATGAGAAAACATGGCTAGAGATCATTCACTGGCCAGGAAGGAGTCCAAAATTTCTTTTGCCCCCAGACTATCATAACAGTAAAAAATAATAACAAAAAACCACTCTAGAACCCAAGCTCTAACATAACAAATAGGTTAGAGGTCAGGCAATTTCACAGGAAGAAGATTTATTCCAGGATACTGTTTTTGTTGTGTGCCCTCCACTTCTTACAGGCTCTTCTCTCAACCCCTCAAAACATTCCACTTTTAATTAATTTCATAAAGCATCCCATTGACACACTTTGGTTCTCACCTGTTCAGGTAGGAAATAGTTTCACGTGGGATCTGCTGCTAAAGCCTTTAGGTTAGTGCCTGTTGTTGGTTTCATTTTTCTGTCTGTAGACAGATTGCATCACACCACTGAAGCCTCCACCACGTGAGATCCCTCGTTGCTCGCTACTTAACTACCACTACTGCCAGGCATTGCTTCTAGCAGTAGTGCCAGCACCTCCTACCTGTAGTACAGAAGTTACACCTCTGCCATAATTCAGCACCTGACGTTGAGTAGAAGTAATTGCTCTGTGAGTTTCTGAGCCTGTTCCTATCCAGCAACCCCAGATTATTACTTTTTTTTTTAATGTCTTTGTGACTGTAAGGATGAGGAGAGACATACAGTCACAAGTGCAACTCAGCCTGCACGCAACCTCAGGCGGGTCTCTAGTTCAAACCCTGCTCGAAGCCAGGTTGGCTCTGAGATCAGACCAGGTTGCTCGGGGCATCCTGTTGGGTCATGAAGCCTCCAAGGATGGAGAATGCACAGACTCTGGATAAACTATTCCAGTGCTTGAATGACTATACTATACCACTGCTCTTCTTGGAATAGTGAAATCATCCTTTTTTTCCTCATTCTCATGCATCTGAGAGAGGTTCCCAAGTCCCATTTATCTGACCATCATACTTACTGCACAACAGGATATGAACACATAGGAAACAGAGGGCAATTTGCCTTGAGCCTTAAATTCTGAGATAGTAGACAGAAGCAACGTTCAGTATGTCATAAATCATCCACGTGTAAAGAAAGCCAGTGTCATGCTTTTACCTTGGATCACTGCTGCATTTATCCCTGAGGCATTTCGGTACGTGCAAGATGAAACCCGGTATTAATCTGCCAGGCAGCAATACAAAAAGTAATACAAACCAGCACAAGAGTTATACCTTTATAGACTTCTATTTTTTTTTTTTTTTTTTAAAAAAATCAAGATCCTTCTTGGCTCTTGCTTGTAGAGACCCCAGCCTAGAGAGAACCATTTTACTGTCTAACCCCCTCCCTGGAGTTTTCTATGAAAAGGCAATTGCCTTTGAAAGGTTTTAGAAACATCAGTTGAACTAGCGATAATGGAAGGAGTAAAATAAACCAACATATTTACGATGGAAAAGGTACGTTATTTTTAAGCATAACAAAAGCTAAAAATCAAATATTGGAACTGCTATGGAAAAAGCCCTCCCTGGACTGCAAGGCACTATATTTTTGCAAAGAAAATTAGGTTGTAATGGATTAAAATCTGAGTATTTGGAAAGCATGTTGCTGGAAAAAAAAAAAAGATGCTGTTTTGAAAGAAGTAGTCTGTGCTGGCACAGTATAAGCCAAACTCCCTGAACTCCAAAACAATTACAAACTAGATAGGACATAATTAAAAAAAAGAGGTGAGTCCAGGGAGTAATGAAAGATGGTATTCACAATTCCCTTATATATTACTTTAAAGGAAGCTTGCTTACAGGGAACAGAACAAAATGATAGGACTGGGCTAGTGTCAAGTCAAACACCAACAATGTTTGCATGGTTGCTGTGTAATTGTTGTCGAAGCAGCATAGCTTCGAAGAAGTAGGGATTAGCCTTTTGAAATGTTATCCTCGGAGGAAAATCTCAAACAAACAACAAATCCAAGGGGAATCAAATACAGAAGTTGATATTAAGTCAAGAGTACATTTGCACCGTTTACTACGCATCAGGAAATGCCACAGTTCAGTCTGGCTGTGTAATTGTGCTGCTGCATTTTCTTGTGCATTATCTCACATGCTGATTACACGGGTGCCTGTGTCCCTCAGACAGAATCTATCAGATATAATGGCCCCACACAGATATAAACCTATGCATAGGTTCAGTATTCCTCACCGATGCGTCAGTAGCCAGTGACAAATTTGTGGATACAGGAAGGCATTCAAATGATGCCTAAGAGGGCTCAATCTCTGGTAAAATAGAAGTCCAAGCTCCATCATCTCAAGTGCCACAGAGACATCTGTAAGGGTTGTATTCCAGATTTCACCTGGAAATCCCTGAATGTTCCTATGAAGGCATAGTAAAAAAGGTATCTCTGAACACTGCAAGTTAACGCATTGCTTTTCCTAGAAAATAAAGTCAGAAATGAACATGACATCTACCATGAGATCCTCCTCTAAAGGAGACCAGTAGTTGAGGTTTCAGAGGTGGCCTCCAGCTGAGGCCATGTGTGAGACTTACAGGTAACATTCCCTGCGACACAGGTCTGTGTCTCCAGTCTTGCAGACATCATGGCCACCTCCTGCTGTGCCAGTCTGTTGCTGTCACGTTTGATTTTGTCAGGCTGCAAAAGGTCTGCTCAGCCGAATCTCTCATCTTTCCCTTTTCTCTGATAAGCCCTCCCAAAACCTGACCTACAAGACTCAGATACCAAACAATACCAGAAACATTTCGAGTGTGTATGTGTGTGGGAAAAAATCCAAAGGGAGAAAATGCCTGGAAAGGACAGCTCTCCTAGGAGAACAAGAGATTGTCTCAGGGATGTGGAAGGGGCGAAAGGAAAATGAAATTGGTTAACTTCCCAAGTCAAAAGGGACAAATCTCTTCTTCCCATGACTTTACAGGACAACTGACAGATATGCCCTCATTTCTAAAATGAGTCCTAGAGCTCATTCTGGCCACGTCAAAGTGGAAGGGATTTTCATGTGGTTCAGGGTGGGTTGCGAGCCCTGGATTGGGGAAGGAGCTCCCCTAATGCGTAGTGGTGTAAGTCACAAGCTTTCTGTTCCCCTCAGCCGTGTTTCTTGTAGCTGGCTCTGCAGTGAGATGTGCCTGGGGAGCAGGGGCAGCTGAGGTGCATATGCAGCAGCACCTGGGAGGCGGAAGAGGAAGGTAACCGGGGCATTTGGTAGGGCAGTTGTAGTAAGAAGTCAGGGAGATAATAGCAATAAATAGACTGGGAATGGGGAGAAACAGGAGACGGTAGGAGCAGTAGCTGTGGCAATTATCCATGGTCTGAAGCAAGTGGCTGCAGAAAAATCCATCCTTCAGCCATTTACTCATTCTCCCTTCTTTTCTGAATTTCCTTATTGTCAGAGTGTCTTTGACAGAGAGAGGATTCAGTGGATATAACAGCAGGCTTACAGGGCCATGTAAAGAAAAGCTCTCATCTTTCTCTTCCTCTGATGTGGTAGTTCTGTGCAAACAGCAGAACACTGCATAGCTTCATCCAGTACCCTGTGCCTTCCCACCAGGCACCTGGTCAAACTTAATGTATTGTTTACCATTGTTCTCTGCGTATGGCACTACAGCCAGAGTTTCCATTCATGTAACTGGTTTCAGTGCAAGCGAACCTGAATGAACAGCTGAATGAGAGTTCCCAAAGCAGTGTAGAAGTACCTTACTGAAATTTGGATGGAAACTCTCACTGGCACAGTTGTTTAGGGCTTCCAGTTGCTGACAGTACGAAGTGATCAGATCAAGCCACAGTTTGCCTGCCTGTGAGGTATTCTGGGTGCTTAGAATACGAAGTTGGATGAGCAAATAAGCGATGTACCATGTGAAGACACACAGGTGTTTGATTCAATAGGAAACTTGTGAAGCATGTTTGGAGTAATTCCAGGAATTACTGGAGTGTTGGGGCATTTTCCCCAACCTCCCTTCCTTTCATCCTTTCACACTGCCATGCATGACTATTTTCCTGGAAGGTTGGTTTTGATTGCAAGTTACTTGGGACTGCCAGCTGTATTCCCAACATCCTCCTGTCACACAGACACATTTACCATAAAATCCATGTGTTTTAGAGAAGGTGGGTCATGCTGAGTAAGGCTCTCACTGGAGACAACTGTGGAGGTCTGGCTGATATAGGCAGTATAAAAATAGTCAAGGGCTGGAAGCATTCACATGCTGGCTGCTGCAAAGGAGAGGTGTGCTCCATCGTGGATGGAGGCAGCGCACGGAGGAGTATCAGGGACAGGAGGTACCATCCTCCATTGCTCCAAAGCCTCATCACAGTATTTGGTGGTAAGAAGTACTTTCTTCAGCAGTTTTATTCTTGCTCTTGGACAGAGTGGGGGAATGGTCCTTCTTATAAGGCCTAGGGCTCTTGGGTACTCCACCAGATGCTTTTTTCAGCAAGTCAGGAGCTGGGAGACCTGGGGGCAAATAAATTGCCTGGGAAGGTAGGGGAATAAGCCATTTTGGGAACACTACCAAGCAGAGGATGTACCAGGCCCAAGGGGACTGTTTATATCTCATTTTATCTCAGCAAGCCAGAGGGAAATGCTCTTTCAAACATGTTAAAATTCATTAAAGCCTTAGAGGGGAAAGCAGGGCCTGGATAACCAGATGTTTGGATGGGGTAAAACTCTGGCAGTTGCTGTTTAGCTATTGTAGAAATTGGACAGGAACACACGGTCTGGTCACAATAGAAATACTAATTTGCTGATCTTTTCTGTTTTTCTGTGGCGCACCCCACCACCCCCACCTCCCCCATGGCTGCCAGCTTGTTCCTCAGAGATATTAAACCATTGGCCGCAGCAGTTAGAAATGTGGTTTAAAAGCTGCCATTCTGCATCCTGCTGGCTGCTCGGCTGCCTTTTATCCTCTGTCCCAGATGCAGGGCGCTTTCCATCTATGATTTACTTGCATAGTTCCTCTGCTTGAAATACTGACTGTCCTTCCTGAGCAAGTTCTTCCTTGGCGTTATGTAAGACAAAAACCCAACTTCCCCCCGCCCCCGTAATTAAACTTATTGTCAAACATTTTTATTTGTTGATGTTTGTTTATTGTTAAATACTGGCAGCTGAGCAGCCATTGTCCATGATGGTGTGGGTAAATCTGCACAGCACAATGGGCTGCTGTGTGAGCATACATTTTCTCTTGTGTTTTCTTTATCATGGGCAAGTTAAGACAATATAAAGCTATTTCAGTCACAAACTCTGAGCAAGGAATGAAGAATTTAACAAAGAAATCCTTCAAACTCTAGTAAGAAAAAGCAGCTGAACCTCATTCTCTTAATGAAATGACTGACTTCTAACCTTTTGGTCTTACAGACAGAAGTAGGAGAAAATACTACTCTGCTAAAAGTCACCAATGGCTGCCATCAAACAAGCCTGATTCAAAGGCCTAGTTCACGTGCTGAGGCTTTCAGACTGGCTTTTCCAATTGAACACCTTCAAGACTGTGCCACAGTCAAGGGTTTGCTGGGATCAGATGCCAGCAGTTAGATTTACTGTGGATTTATGATTCCAATCCATACTGTGCAGCCTTCATATTGTTGGGTATTTCACCTGCGGATATGGGTGAGTTTTCTCCCTGCAGTGTGGAAGAAAGGGACATCTTCAGTCTTAAGCAACCATTTTTTAGCAGGTTTTGCTCACGCTCACATCCTGACACAGTAAAGGGTGGGATCTGGATGCACGCTGGTAACTGACAGTATTGCAACAGAAGAGACCAGCTCAATTACTTCTGTACTCTTAAAGAGATTTAAATCTGGTATTTGGCCTCACAGATCTGTGTGTTTACAGACAGGCACACTAACTACAGGTGTATTTTTTACAGGATATAGGATGAATCCATGAGGCGCTTCTGTGAATGTATACATTGAGTAGGTTATGCAGACTGGGAGAGACCCAGAGAAACGTGTTACCATGTTACGTATTTATCAATCTCAGACAATCAACTGAGACTGAAAGAGTGACAGAATGGAAGCTGTCTTGGGTAACAATGTCTGAGAAACTCCCTGTTACTGTCATCTTTCTTGTTTATAGCCAGGAGGGGTCTCTGACAAGTTATATTGGGCACTTTGGGGACTGAAAAAGGGGCATGTCTTGCTGCTTCTTGTAACAAAAGGGGAAGGTAAAGACTAGAGGAGAAAGACGAAGAAATAGTGAAGTGAAATAAAATGAAATGAAAGAAGCCAAGGCCAGTAACAAATACAGCAGTAATAAGAGGAGAGCTGCCTTCTAATCTCTCTTTGACCAGCAGAACCAAGACAGGATGGTGTGACTCTGTTGCCAGAGATTGAAGGACTCCTGATGAAACAGAGATGGTTAGGAAGAAAGGAGGGTTTGGGGCAGTAGAAGCATTGCTGTGGAACCTACTGGGAGCCCAACATGGGTACTATGAGAGGTTGCTGAAGGCTGTGAGACCTGAGGTTTGAAAATCCCTCTCTTAGGTTCTTAACAGGAAGGAAGATTTGGGGCTCAAATAATGTGTTTTCTGCCCCTTTTATGATTCTCTCATCTCTACATTTGTCTTTGAGCATCATTTTTTTTTAATGTCTCTTCAGCAGTCACAGGCAGTGTGACTTGGGCTGTTTGCTTGGATATGAAGCAATCCCCTGTTTTGGGCCTCTCAAGCTGTGCAATAACATCTTCTGCAACTGACTACATATAGACCTCGTTAATATGTTCCCATGACTGCCTCAACCACAGATTTTCCTAGTTAGAAATAATAGCAGACAAAACCTTTTATAATGAGGAAGGAGTTAATATGGAAAAGCTTATTCTAGTTAGACATCAAAACCTAGAGTGGTAATTCATATTATACATATTTCATTATTATTGTTTTATTTTAATTTTTTTTTATTGCTGTAGAAACACTTTAACCAACCCTGCAAATAATTCCTTGAGGACAGACCAGTGACTGAAGTCAGTGAACCCTTGAGACACAGCGTTGTACCTCTGTCAAGTACATTAAACAAGCTCATTTTTATGACTTGGGATTAGCAACGGTCATGAATGTCTGAAGAGAGTCTTTATCATCCACACAGAATTAAGTAACTAGATCATCCATTTATCATATTACATGAAGACATAGATCTTCTGTTCTTTTGGGCTGGGACTAATGGAATCACACTTACTGACTTTCTGGGACATCAAACTTGGACAGCTTCAGTCCATTGCCATTTTGTAATGCTCATATGAACTGTTTGACGATGATGGAATTAAGGAAACCATCTCTCACTAATCAATGTTCATGGAATCATAGAATCACAGAATGGTTTGGGTTGGAAGGGACCTTAAAGATCATCCAGTTCCAACCCCCCTGCCATGGGCAGGGACACCCTCCACTAGACCAGGTTGCTCAAAGCCTCATCCAGCCTGGCCTGGAACACTCCCAGGGATGGGGCATCCACAGCTTCTCTGGGCAACCTGTTCCAGTGCCTCACCAACCCTCTCCATGAAGAGTATTATCACCCCAAGATGCTTTCTGATTTACTGAGGACTTGTTATCTACTATACTGAAAATACCCATGGCCATGGTAGCATGACAACCTTGAAAAGCCTAACAGTTTATAATTGGTGTTTGGCATTGTACTAAGTCAAGGTGTTAGTAACATTTTACTGGTTTCACCAGGTCCGAAGATAAAATTATGTGGTGTCCTAATGAATATGTTGCAATTGTGAGTGTCTCCAAAGTTTTGAGATCAAGCATGAGCTTTGTTTCAGTGCTTTCCTACCTGTTTCAGTTTGTGGATCTTTAAATTTTGGCCAATGGAGAAGTGAAGCCTTTTGAAACCTTTGCATGTATAGTTAATTACAAGAGGTATAGTCTCTTTTAAAAATATGCTCTTTTAAAAATTCTGGTTTTGTAAACACCTTAGAAATAGTCCACAGGACTTTGAGGAGTCTGCAAACTGCAAGTTAAAAAGCATGAAGGATGGTGTTCAGTGAGCCATCACGGTAGGGACAACGTTATCTAGTAATGATGGATAGAGAGAAAACCCATAGTAATGGTAGCATCTTTAATACATACTTGATTAACTACATTCTTTTATCATTGTTCTGCAATATCAAATGTTTGCTGTGGAAGAGTTTGCCATCCCTTGGCTTTGTCTGTACGTGTTTGTGTGCATGTGTTGCTGTGCAGTGATTGCTTCACAAGGAAAACTAATCTCTCTGGAGCTACCAGAGGACAAATTTTCTTTAGGTGATGATTTTATAAGTTGTTGAAGTGCAAGGGCCAATCCTGTCATTGTATATGATTTATCTGATGGGTGGTAAAGTTGTTTGCAGCATGCGGATTTATTCCGAACTGGAAGAATCTATGGCACTGCAGGATTTTTTCATTACTTGGATGTACCAATGTGTGAAAAGTGTTGTTTGCAATGTTTGAAAAATAGCCCAAGAGTAGGATAAAAATCTTTCTAGCTTCAGAAGAAATACCGTTATTAATGATGTAACTGTAAAAAAAATCTACACGGGGAATAAAATAATCAATGTCCATTAATTTTCCCCAGGAAAAAATGTTGCCATTTTTAAAGCTTTTTACAGCCAAAAGGCTGTTAAAGATTAGTGGACATTTGCCACTTGCTTGTGAAGACAAATTTGCAATGAAAACTAAGCGTTTTCCTGTTTTTATGAACTCTTATGAACGTTTTTATAATGTTATATATGTATTCACATATATCTTTCTGAACGTTTTCCTTCTTATTTTCTGAACAGCTTTTTTTTTGGTGTGTTTAAATGTCTGTGAAGTATGAGCTATTCATATTTTTTGCCCAACACAAGGTGGCAGTAAGACATTGTCTGGTGACATACAATAGCTTGGGCTGCTTGTTTTCCCTCCTGTTTACTTAGCCTTCAGATAACAAAAGCCCTCTGATGAATGAGCACTGAAAGAAAAAGAGTTTGTATTACGAAGAGTTTAGAAAGATGCACGGATAAAGAATATACTCCAGATAAGATCCCACATGATTTGTTACTTTATAGTAGGGCATATTTTATAATGCTGTGGACACGATCCCAAAATACCATATTTTTCTCTCTTTTTCTCTTGTGTTGTTATTGTTTCTTTAGGATTTGCACATTAAATCAAGGCTACTCATTGTAAAGGTGGAAATTAACCAGGTTATCAAGTTTTATTTACCAATATTCCCAGTATTTGTTGAGATTCTGCATTTTGGAAAGCACAAAGCTTTCTACCTCAGTTCTTTGTTGTTTAGAAAACACTCCAGTATCACTGGTTGAATAGTAGCTACAGTGATAAACTCCTTTACAAATGCAGTGGGAGGGAGGAATGAAGAGAGATGTACCAGAGTATTCCCCTGGCAGTGTGAAGAGAGGGTTTTTTCTTGTTCTGGGCAGGTATAGTTCATATGGTAACAATCCTGAGTGCAGACCAGCAAGTTGCAAAGGTAGGTGCTGCTGCTTTTATTATTCATATTCCAGCAGTCTGAAAGCAGATTCAAAGCATGGCTGGGCTACTGAACATGCTAGTATGATTAATATTTATCCTTACGGGATGAGTTATGGTGGTTTAGGTCTGTTTTACTCCCAACACCCAAGAATACTACGGAGCATTTATGCATCAGGTTTTTGGCTAGCTGTTCACCTGAAGCAGAGTTTCAGCAGGGTGACCTTAACCTCCCAGTGTCCACATGGTTTGGCTGTAGCCTCTCCACACACTAACATACTTGTTGAGTACCAAACAAAAATTATAGATGTTTCAGGCAAGCTGAGTTAACGGAAACTCTGCCTCCTTGTTTCACAAGTGATACACATGTGGTTTATTTTCCAAGAACTGGTTGGCAGAGATCATGTTATTATGTTTTCCATCAGAATGATTTACTTATAGCATGTAAAATCCAATACCACTGTTGATACTGTGGACTCCTGTCTATGTGAATCATACACACAACTTGGAATAAGCATCCCTTTGTATCTGTGAAAAATATAGTAGTTTTCTGATGTCAAAACAGTGTTAGACAACAACATCTACCTACTCCTTCCCTTGCTTACCCCTTATAGTTTTGCCCTTGAATACTTGCCACCTGGAGATGAATTATGGGCTTTGGGACTGTGCATAATAAGTTTTCAGAAAGAAAATTCCTGACTTCGTGATCTTGATTTTATATGAATGGCTTTTGTCATGAAGAGTAGCCCCTACAGAACACCTTCAAACCGGTATTCTCACTATTCCCAGCGGGCGATTCATGCATGATCATAGGGTTTGGAGTAAGAAAATGACATACTGTAAAACTCATCAGATTGATTGACTGTGTATGATTCCCTGAGATAATAATACAATTAAGGGACAGGAAGATCCTTCTGTGAATCTTTTTAGGCTTCAGCTATTGTCCAAGAACTCTGCTAAATGTTTTATGTCAGCTTCATGATTTTGAGTGCATCATAAAATCAGAAGATTTTTTGAAGTATCGTTATTATTAGAACATAAGGTGCTGAACTGACAAGTTGGGTGTCTTCTTTTTATAGGACTAAAGATGAAAAATGCTACATTGCCTTGCTACTATGTGATATTTATTCACAGAGAATCAGGGCTTCTGTTTTGATATAAACCTGCAGTTACCTTCGGTGGAACTCCAACAGGTCTGAGACTGTTCAAAATGTGACTATTCTAAACATAAAATAGAGACTCTTCTATAAAGAAACTTTCTCTGAAAATCTCCAACTGATTGTGAGGTCTCCCTTTCTAAGAGAGTTTTAGTATCTGGTAACATTCCATTGAAGTTTTTGCATTAGCATTATTTTAATCACACGTCACCAACCATGCCATTAATTTACATTTGTAAACCTGAAATATCATTACACTTTGACACCCTTATATTATACTTGGAATGGCTGAAACACTAGTAAACAGAGCTATTTCATTGAATGCCCAAGGGAGGGACATCTGAAAAAAACCCAAACCATACTCAGCTGCACGCTCCAAGAAAGAAATCTGAGGTCAGACAGTTTTCATGGGAGACAAACTACGTGACTGGGATTATTCTGGCCAATTGTGGGTTACAAAATCTCTCTTGAGACTTTATCGTGGCCAACTGCTCTGTTAGCTTTCCACATCTACATCTGTTTGTGGGTGTGGACACCACTCAGAAGTGTTTCTTGCCTTGTACAAGAAAGCATAGGTGAGATGCCAGGACAGGATCTGTCTGAATGGACTTGCCATGCTGCTCATAACAGACAGGTTCTCATTCTTTCAGGTTCTCCACACAGTTATCTGGCATGAACCGTATTTTGTACTCACATGAGAAACAATGTGATCTCTGCTGAGCAGCAGGATAACCTCAGGGTTAAAGATACTTTGAGGAATTTGAAAGCAAGTTGAGTTGTCTGCATAAAGGAGGCTGATTTGTCCGTTCTGAAGTATTTCTTGCTTTCTGCTTCTAATTAATACACTCAGTCACATCTTCTTCATACAAACATACAATTTCCAACTCTTTTCCCACTCTTATTAAAGCCAGTACAGCCACCACAAGTTAAAGCTGAGTTCAGGTTTGATCATCTGTCGTTAAAAGTCGCTGTGCTGTTTTAAAGTCAAACCAGTCTGAAGGGATTTCTGTCTTAAATACTTACAATTTCTGGGACCATATAAAGAGTATACCTCTCTCTTTCTTGAGTATCCAGTCAAGTAACTTACTGTGTGGCACAAAGTCCGGACTAGAGTATGCCAGTTGCATTTACTGTGACATTCCTCTCTGGTACACAAAGGCAGGACTTCTCTTTCGGAAGTCAGGATTGTGGACAAGAAGCAGCTGAGTAGTGGAACAACTGCACTTTTTGGCAGATAGTCACTACTCTCTTTTGCAATTCTGGAAAACAAGAAGGTGTTACAGATTCTAGCTTTACTTACAAGTTGTCCATGCCTTCATGCATAGGAAAGCACTAAAATTTTAAGTATATCTTAAATGGAAGTTGGAAAGACTGTGATGAGTTTTTTCTTCTTACGGTAGGCCATGAAGCCAAATAAACCCCAAACAAGTGGAGAAAGGCACAGACTTGGAACAATGCAGATCCTGGGTTTGGTCATCCCAAGACAACAAAAGGAACTTAGTAAGCGAATTGTAAAATATGGCATGCTATGAACGGCGTGCTCCTCTTACATCATCAGTTCTCATAAGCTCATTTCTCATCCTTGAAGGCTGGACTCCTCATGTCTTTTCTGCAGTGTTCATCCCATGTATTTTGAGAGCGGTCAGATAGGCAAAATACATTCTTTCTGATTTCATAGCAGAAAAATCTTAGATCAGGACTAAGTGCCATTTCTACCTTGCCATTGACAGTCATCTTGTCTCTGGCCACTAAGTAAGAGAATTAGATTCTTGTTTCTCTGGGTTGGTTTTCTGTTTTGTTTTTTTTTTTTTTTTTTTTTTTTGTTTTTTTTTTTTTTTTGTTTTTTTTTAGAATAAACTATTTTAAGGTTAAATTGTGTATTCTTATTCTATGAAATGTTTGCTTTTATTCCTAACTACATAAACATTCTTCTACAAGTGTGTTGGTAACACCATCTAACGAATACCCAGTTCAAAACCAGAAAACAGGTTCTCAGATTCAAAAGTGTCACTTTTGTAATGGTAACACTTCCACCATTTCTGTCCACTGCTCAACCCCTCGACTGGCACTGACACCTCAAGCTTAGGAGCCAGTAATTGCTATACACAAAAGTGCAGATTTGGGTATTTCCAGCTGGGGTTTGAAATGAGCATAGAAGTGAAGGAGAATAAAGAAAAATGTCTAAAAATATAGAATCACAGAATGGTTTAGGTTGGAAGGGACCTTAAAGATCATCTAGTTCCAACCCCCCTGCCATGGGCAGGGACACCCTCCACTAGACCACGTTGCTGAGAAGCCTCATCCAGCCTGGCCTTGAACACTTCCAGGGATGGGGCATCCACAGATTCTCTGGGCAACCTGCCCCAGTGCCTCACCACCCTCTCTGGGAAGAATTTCTTTCTGACATCTAATCTAAATCTCCCTTCTTTCAGTTTAAACCCATTACCCCTTGTCCTGTCACTACAGGAACAGGTAAAAAGTCCCCCACAGCTTTCTTATTAGGCTCCTTCAGGCACTGGAAGGTGCTATAAGGTCTCCCTGGCGCCTTCTCTTCTCCAGGCTGAACAAGCCCAACTCTCTCAGCCTGTCCCCATAGCAGAGGTGCTTCAGCCCTCTGAGCATCTTCTTGGCCTCCTCTGGACTCGCTCCAACCAGTCGATATCCTTGTTATGCTGAGGGCTTCACAGCTGGATGCAGCACTCCAGGTGGGGTCTTACAAGAGCAGAGTAGAGGGGGAGAATCCCCTCCCTGGACCTGCTGGCCACACTTCTCTGGATACAGCCCAGGATACGGTTGGCTTTCTGGGCTGCCAGCACACACTGCCGGCTCATGTTCAGCTTTTCATCCCCCAGTAACCCCAAATCCTTCTCCTCAAGGCTGCTCTCAATCCATTCTCTGCCCAGACTGTATTTGTGCTTGGAAATGTTCATGTTAGAGATGCTGGTGTGCCTTGTCTTGCTAAGAGATTTGATGTCTACCTGCAAGGGCAGATCAATGTCTCTGTGAGGGAAGAACCAGACTCCCAAGCGGCTCTGGAGCTGCAAACACCTAACCTTGTTACCTCTCTGTTATTTGTTTCCTAAGAGTGAGGTTCCTTACAGTAGGAAAGGAGAGAGAAAATGTGAATGACTCTAGACAGATGACTTGGGCGTTTTTCCCAGATGCTGAGGGAATTTCTGGTTTTGGTCTGGATCATAGTCATGCTTCATCCTTCAGTATCTCTGTTTTGAAAAGCAAGAAAGTGTTACTGAGTTCTGAGGAAAAAGGTTTGATATGTGTTTTTGCCTGCAACCAAGAAAGTGAAACTTTGCATTTGATTTCACATAATGGTCAAGACAAAAGTAGCTTTATACAGGGGGCATAAGAAATTTGGGATTTGGTTTGAAACCAGGCTAAAGAGATAACATTTTATCAGCTTTTCCTGTCTTCAACTATTTCATAGAGAATTGAGTATATGAGAAGAAAAGTTTTTTTGTGGCAGGAGAGGAAAATTAATACTAGTTTTGACTGACATTGGCATCAATATTTTACATGGAGCCCGATATTTTATATTACATATCCAAATCTGGGAGTAAAATTTCTGTTCTACAGAACAAATTAGTCTATGATCTAGTTCATTAAGCAGCTCATTATGTGCTCAGGTAAGCTTTTTCCATATTTGTTTCTTTCACTAGAAATTAATGTCTGCCATTAATTTGGTTTTTGCCCATGTGACTCCATACAATTTTTCAGTTGTATTTTTTTAGTAGGCAAAGGTTATGAAGTTTGCTCTTTTCTATCACACTATTGTTAAAGAGTTTTTGTTGGCTTTACATAGAGGCCATGCCCATAAGTTGAAAGTCATGGTTTTAAAGCAAGAAAACAGAGAAAAAGAACTAAGGCTGCCTATAAAACCCCACCCACTCAACCTCTTAATTTTCCACATACACGTGGATGTTACAGCCGTGCTATAGAGCAAAGCAGCATGGTGTTCTTGTCTTCCCTGGCAGTGATGCCCCAGAACTCTACCTTTAATTCCGGCTCATTTACTGTGATTAAAAAAAAAACAACCTCCAAACACATGAAAAAGCTGGCCAAAGCAAAAGCTTTAAGTTTTCTAAAGCTTCAAAGATTTTTTTTTTTGGTACTATTGAGACTTCAGTAGTGGTATCACACAGAATTTTGCAGTTATTATTGGCACTGGAGAGACTACAGAAATGCCATGTGAGTTTGTGTGATTACTCTAGATGGGTCAGTACAACAAAACTTGCCTGTAGTAGGCTTCACCGAGCTCTATGAATGTGTATTTTTGTTGTTAGTACGCTGAATAGTTTGAAGCCTGGTTCAAAAGTTCACCTTTTTTTTTTTTTTCCCCTTGGCTAGAAGGAATATTAAAAGTCTTCCCTGGGGAAATGATACTACTAGGCAATGAGTTAAAAATACTGATTTATCTCATCTGATACATTAAAAACAGAGAAAATGTATCTATGCCAGATTTAAAGTGCAAGTTTCCAAGTAATAAGGGATTTCAGAGGGACACCAGTACCTACCATTTCCAGTTGCCTAGCTCTACATCTTTCAATACACAGGAAGGGGGCCTTATGGATCTCTGATCTATAATGTTGCCATTACCTCATACTGGGAACACGAACAGTACACCGTGGGCTCCAGATCCACAGTGGGGACTCACTGTCTAAAAAGCAGCTGTAGTAGTATCTAGCTTTTACATCTGAATTGATAGAATAGGTAAAGGGGGTCTTGTCTAGCTCCATGGATATCAAACAACCTGGTCGGCCCTTCTGGTCCAGCTGCTGGTCAAGCTGGGTGCTGGCCATCTGTAGGTCCTGGCGTGATTGCCGCTGCATCTCCACAGCTCTGAGCTGGTACCAGCCCTTGAAAGAAGAAAGAAGAAGAATACAATTGCTTTCGCTGAGAAGTGCCAGTTACAGAAACATTTTCTGTATCAAACTCTAACTCAAAAAAAATCTTGGAGGAAACGTGCAGACTTATACATTGCATTAATCAGGTTGCTTCTCAAAGCCCGGCATCCTGAATCTCTCATGGTTGGATTTACAAAATGGAGTTCTACTGGTAGGATGCTTCACCTTTTTTGTTTTGTTGAGGAGAAACTAAAATATGCTTGCAGTCAGCACAAACCCTTTACAGCTCTAAGTCCCTGTAGACTCACAGGGATAAAAACTAAGGTGCAAATGGATGTTACTCTGGCAAGGCTACCCCTCTCATTCCAAAATGTGATTATGTTGTATCACTACTGAAGTTGTTTGTCTTAAAATGTACTTCAGTCATGGTGGATGATGTACAAATGTACCAGGCAAAGATGATCCCATCTGCAGGGATATCTTAAAGCCTCTGAGAGAGAGAACATTCGTTCTTTCCTGCAACAACAATGTCAAGGGTCAGCTCAAGCGCTTTGCATATGAAGTGCTACTGAGAACCGCATGAAAAAGTTTTTGAAAAAGCTCTCTCTTATATGAGGCACTTTGCAATATCAGCTCAAGTGTCTCTTGTTTTCTGATAAGACTAGTGAGTAATAGGCAGTACTGAAGGAATGGTGGAAACAGAGTCCTTGATTCAGGCTTTCATGTTAAAATGGAAACAAAATGCAAATGTCTATCTTGCTGCTGTATAAATGCATTAAACCACAATGTTAACGCTGTTGAGCTGAGTAGGAAAGCACTTTATGATGGATTTTATTAATGGAATATGGTACAGGTAGATCATCTAGACTGATGCATGTTTTTATGAAAACTTGTCAAATTTCTTATCTTCCTAGGAAAACGGTGGGAGACTTTTAGCAGTATTTACAAAATATTTTTTGTAATCTGTTCATATTACATATTAACAAGGTGATCAGTAGTAAAGCTGGGTGTTGTGGTGTGTTGTAGTGAATTGGGATTCATGTCCCTGTGGTAAAATGTGCTTTTGAAATGATGATTGGACCCAGTATTGACCCCAGGGGTACACTCTGAGTTGCTGGACTTTGTGCCACTGATTACAACGCCTGGGCCCGGCCATTCAGCCAGTCTTCAATCCACCTCACTGTTTGGCCATCCAACCCATACTTCATCGGCTTCTCTGCGGGAATCTTACAGGAGACAGTGTTGAAAGCCTTACTGAGCTACAACGTAGACAATATCCATTGCTCTCCCTACATCTGCCAAGCCGTATGATAGGGCCTCCAGCAAGTGTTATGCCTCCACCTCCCCTTGAAACCCTCAGCTCTTCTCTCATCCCTCCCCTTTCCAATGTCCCTCCTTTTCAGGTAACTTCCCCCTTAAACCCTCATCTTTCTCTCTTGAGACAGAGTGTCTTCCCTTTCTTGCCATTACAGTCACTAGCAGATAGTCAGCCTATGACAGATGTCCCCGAGTTACCACGCTATAAGGAGCCCTTTACATGAAAAAATCAAACTCCAGAGCTTCTTTCATCCTGGCTTCCTCTCACCAGTGGAGGGGAGACTTGTGTTTTACTTCTGCAATTCCTCTTCCACCTCCTGTGAAATGCTACCAGCATTGTAAACAAGTATGCACCGAGACCCTTATCCCAGGGGCGTGGATCCGGGGAAGGTGAGAGAAGGGAAAAGATAAGGGGAAGGATGAGAATGACAGAGTTAGGAGACCAAGGGATCAGGGTGACAGCAACAATCATGTATTGTGAAGTACAGGACTATCTAATTTTTGTTCAGTGTGACATGAATATGTGCAAGGACATCCATGCCATGTTTCCTTGGGTATGTGGAAAGGGGAGCCTTGGGTGCTCTAGAAGTGGCACTCCAAGGCTGGGACCATCCAGGCTTTAGGGCTGTTGGTAGCCCTGTTTGAATCAGATGCTCCTGAAGTTCTCCTCCACCATCTTCGGGCACCCTGTGTTGCTCTGGGTACATACAGTGGGACTCTTGCAAAGGCACCCCGCATGCTGGTGCCTGTGGGATGCTGTGGCAGGAGAAGGGAGTGATGGCCATTCTCTAGCTTTAGCTTCCAGCCACCTCATCTTGCTCTGCCACTGCAGGCACAAAGGCCGGTCTGTTGGAAACCTCTTCCCTATACAGTTACCCATGTATCATGGCAAGATCTCCTCTGACCTTTTTGTTTAAGAATTTCAGTCTGTTTTGCCTACCAGACTCTCTTCAAGACAGATTTTTCTTGAGATCAAGGTTTTTTTGTAGCCTTCTTCTGAATTCAACATCTTAACAGTATCTGAAGGACAGAGCAGCGGACACATTTAATTCAGATTTTCTGTTTGTGGTTTGGATGTGTGAATCCTCACAACACTACAAGTTGCTGTAACCTAATAGCAGCTGGAATATGTCACTAAGCATTGGCCTGTATTTGCAAAAGCTGGTTAATGCTCAAAGGATGAGATTAAAATGCTTGTGAGGTCAGAACCTGAAGAGAATCTTGTAATAACAGCACAAAGGATGTTTCCACAGATAATGTAACAATAACACTTTTTACTAAACAGCTTTCTTTTGTTAAATAACTTTGTGCCAAAGCATGATCTGATTGAAAGGATTAAATAAAATCTCAGAGTCTGTGATTGAATTTTCTTTAGGCACCCTAAGTAACAGCAATGGCAGCATCAAACAAACAGATTGATTCAGACCCTCTGAATCATGACATTTAATAAAGAAAGATCTATTAAATGCAATATTGCCTCCCTAAGAGATTCTTCTAAACTTCAGGCCAGCAACCATCTATCCTTCCTGCCTCCTTTTGGATGGAAATTCAGTACAGATCCAAAGTGCAGGCAAACATGCCTGTGACTGCCTGAGGATGGGATGGCTGTGCTCAGGATGGAGCTTCAGGAGGGGACTGAATCCATCTGAAGGGTCTGAGCTCAGGAAGATGGCAGTCCTGCATCTGCTGCCGTGAATTCTGGCTCCCATAAAGTCGTCTTTCCCTGTCTAAGGCTGGTGGTCCAGTCAGAGAACAGACTTAACTGGGGAAGAAGGGGAGAGAAAGAAAGTAAGAAGAAGAATACTTCAGCAAGCAAATAGAATATAAATTTGCAGTTACCCTATTCATTTTAATCTATGCATCTCTGCTTGTGCATATCATATACATGTGTATTTTCATTCAGCATACACAGAAAAATGAGCGATGTTTCGTGGTGCCAAATCTTTGTCTTTGCAAAATGACTACTCAAATACAGAATCTCTGGGGAAGAGCAGTACCTGGTCAGTGGCAACAAATACTCATAGGAAGTGCAGCATAGGTAACCAGTTGCCAGTAGTCCTGACTTTCTCAGTGACTGTTCTGCGCCCTTCAGTGAGGCCCCTAGCCTGTCTTCGTCACAGTTCATCACATAATAAATGGAGATAATAACCTCTGGCCCCAGTGTAGATAGGTTGATGATTTAAGGATGAAAAATACACGAAATGACATTGTATTGCTTTTACTCTCAAGAATTACAAAGCATTCTGCACATTACAGTAGTCAGCACTAAAAGCTTCAATTTCCAGTGGCTCCATTTAAAAGGCTAAAAGCACAACACTTGTACAAAGCGTGACCTATTATTGCAGTCACTGACATTTGGGGAAGTTCGCCCTTCTTTTAATATATACTTTTGGAACTTTGCTTTCTCCAGCTGGAAAATGTCCTAATTAGAGAGCTTGTTTTTCCCTTAACAGTCCCCACAGCACTAAAAAAACCCTAACGCCAGGGACCAAGTACTCAGACTAGGTTCAAGATGCAAGAACATGTCAGAAGCAGAGGAGGTGATGGCACAGTGCCACCAGTAAGAGAACAGTACGCAGTTACAAAGCAGGGAAAACAAGCAGAAAGCATGCCAGCTTAGGAGAATGTCTTTGCTGTGCTTTTATTTTCAGGGCTATACATTATAAAGTGTCTTGGCAATTATTCTGAAACTTGAGTTATGCCTCTTCAAAGTTCCCTCTTACCCAGTAATTCAGAACGCATATTTTTTCGTGATAAAAAGATGTCACGTATAACAAGCACACCCTCCCTACCTGCTGAATGGAAAGAGCCCTGTGCTTTTTGGATCAGCGCCCTTAGTCCAACACTGAAAAACGTTGCACCATTTCTTTCAGTTTATGAAACACATCTGTTCAAAAGCCAGTTCAAGTTGTTTGAACTGTCCCTTCCTGCTCGCTCTTTAGTAAAAATGTGTGAGTTAGGAAAAACACTGGGTGCAAGAGGTTACCTTCCCTTGGCCTATATATTATTGTTTTGGTTCCATGTACCTCCTTTTATATGATAAAGATTGCTGAGTTTTAGAAACTGCCTCTTAACAACAGAACTATTTATATGGGAGTGTACCAAAGCAGTCATTGTTTTATTTACTATTGAGCCCATGCTGTTCTCTATAAAACTCTCAACCAGGGTCAGAAAAACCACCATATAATGAGGTGAAAAGGCACTGACTGCAAACAGAAAGTCTTAAATAAATAGCTTGTTTTCAGCTCACAGACTAACCTGTTTTAATAGGTCTTGTGACAACTACCTGCCAATAATGTTATGACCTTGTAGAAGTCTTATGACGTGAAAAAGGCAGTAAGTTTAATATTTTATTTTTAGTTATTGTTAATGAGATCCATAGATCAGTATTGTGTGAGAGGCAGAAGACCGAAGAATCAAACTGCTTAAATAAGGCTGACGATTAAATTATATGTCCAGCTTTCCAGTGTAATGAGGAGCTGTTTTAATGCACCTTTTCAGGTATTACTCTCTTGATGAATCTGATCTCTCTATAAACTTGCTCTCGACCTCCTTATTGCTTTGTAAAAGTTTAACCTTTCCTCTGCAATTAGTAACAAAATTTCTTGGAGTTCTGCAAACCAGGCTGTGGCATTGCCTGGCAGTGCCCTGTGTGCCCAGATACTCTTCATGGGGAGCTGCTGGCACCCGTGAACCCTTTAACTTGTGTGGCCACCTGTGCCTTTGAACTTGCTCTCTTCTGCCAAGTCATAAGCATCCTTCATGCTTATATCTGTGCACCTTTGCTTCTCCGTTACTCTGCATCAGCCTTTCTCCAGCTGTTGTCACAACCGGTAGGGAGTCATGCAAAGTTTCAGAGGTCATGAAAAGATTCAGAGGAGACCAGAAAGTACTGGAAGATGTAGAGTTAGTTGGCAGCAGCTTGGTACTTCACTGGGTGAGGAAATGAATGCTTATGCTTGCATCCAGTAATGACAGCCTGCTCTTCCTTTGCCGACCTGGAGGAACTGAACTTCTGCCAACTCAGGGGGAGCACAGGGACAAAAGGAGGGTCACAGGAAGACATCTGAGACAAAAAAAGAAAACCCTGAAAGTGGGGGGGGGGGGGGGGGGGGAAGCATCACACTTTCAGAAAACTTGAGGAAAAACTGCTTGAAGTTTATAATACTTTAATGTATCCCAAATTAATGAAAATTCCCTCTCTGCTTATCCCTTCCTGAACAAGGAAAACTCTCACAATTGGGAAACAATACTAATGAGAAATCATTTCTGTCTATCACCTGATTTCCTTGGTGTACCTTACAGTCTATCTGCTTGATAAAATAAAGCTCTGCATGGCAGGATCCAGAGTCTATAATGAAATAGCACTCATAAATCTAATAAATAGTACTAATAAAACAGATCTAAAAAGTGGATCGATAAAGTAGAAGTCATAGCAGTGCTCTTGAACTGTATGTTTATGACCTTATGATTTGAAAGCAGAGCAGACTTGCCATGTTCACCAGTGGTCACTCAGAAATCCCTGACTATTTGGGGAGGTCTATAAATATGGTGATGGGGCAGTGACTATCTCCCACTCCTTGCATGAATCCTTAGAGTACTCTTGCAAAAGCAGAGAGAATGTAGAACACTATTGAGTCCACCACCCCTGTTGATGGCTACAGCAGGATTTGCAGAGCTTTATGCAGCCTCGTTAAGGATCAGATTTCAAGGCAAGCAAAGTCCTGTTATACTAATCATTTTCCCATTAACTGTATTATTTCATTATTTTGTCTTTAAGTACATTTGCTTCATGCACCTGAACCTCTCTTATTACCACTATTATTTGGAACCTCTGTTATTACCATTATTAACAATAAAGTGTAAGCCATCTAGGTACATTACAGAAACATGAATCCCAACATAGACCTTGTACCTCGAGTAGCACCAAACCAATATCATATCCTATTTCTTTTCAAGTTTATCCACCCAGCTCACATTCATACTTCTCAGCTCTGCTGTCTTTTGATTAGTTTCAGGGTGTTTAACTATGGCAAGGTCATATCGCATCCTTCTTCCTCCCTTACCTTGGGATGAACCACTTGTCAGGACATATTTTGTTGCTCACGGGACTAAGGAGCTGCTGAAGGGGATTTGGGCTGTGATCTGCTGGGGTAGAGCTCCAGCAGAGCTGAGATGAGGCGGTTTGTGTAGGTGTGCCTGTGGTCTCTCCCTGTGCCCTCCAGCACCTCGGGGTGGACGTCTGTCCTTGGCCGGTGCCAGTGGCTGCACGAGAAGCTTGGTGAGCCCACGCAGGCTTGGCGAGGAGGCAGAGCCCAGGCACTGAGCCCTGATGCTGCCACTGACAGCCTGCCTGCCAGTGGCACTGAAATACACTGCTCGCCTCTGATCTGAGCTGCGCAAGCAGCTTCCTCCACACAGTTCTGTGACAAGCTATCTTACTGCCTTAAATCTCAGTGTAAAAGTGTCAAGGTAAGTGTAAGAAAGGCAGAAAAGGCAAATGATTAAACGGATTTCCATCACAAGGAGTTGATAGGAAACTCATGTTGAATCCTTATGTCTGAGTCCTGCACCATACCTAGTTTGGCTTACAGGTAGCATGTGGGTAAATATTTACACAGTTATAAATGAAGTTCACGTCATCTTTTTTGATCGTGATGGCACTTTTCCTTCCCTTTCCCTCCTCCAATAGTATATTTGGAGGACCTATTTTCACTCTTCCCTGAGCTGTGACAAATACATATATGTACTAGCCAGATAACACTTGATTATTACTAATAATGGAATTTGAACATTGTTATAAAATAACAATTATTCTACTGTTGGAATTAGAAGATAAAAATGGGGCAAAGATAGAAAAGCATTATAGTGATGGAGTGATGTATTGACGCAGTAGCTTCAAACACACCATATTCATGGGAAATGAAAACTGTAAACTGGATTATGGGTTGTGCAACACAGTAGCAGTAAACACTGAAAAAAAGAGAAAAATCATATGAACTGTGAATTGGAGTTGCACTAATATTCAAGGAATAAATGATTCCTCTAAATCTGAAACCCTGTTTTTCAGAAGTGGAGGAAATGTTGGTCTCCATTCCACTACTGGGAGCTGATACTTCCTAAAATGCAAATCCTCCATTTAGCACCGAGACAAATTCCTATTGTCCAAATTAAGGACCAAATTAAATGAAGCAAACTTGCAAAAAACAGCCAAGAAAAGCTTGTAACACTAGCTCAGTATGCGTTCTAAATTTAATGTATCTAAGTGTAATTGCTGGATTTATGTTTTAACTGTACGTAAAGCCTTGGCTTTTGATATATACAAAAGAGAAACTTGAAGATCACCTATTTAAAAGAGGAATAGAAAATAAATGATGGGTTTGTTCCTTCCTCATGTCCTTTTCAGCTGTCTGGACTATTCTGGCATCGTTTGAGTTTGGGCTGAATGTCAGGTTGTGCTGTTGTCACCCAATGTAGCCATATGCAAAATAATGCAGTTCATTACAAATACTTGTGCTCACCTTCTTGGGTTCCTGCAAGTTGAGTAAGGCAATATTTCTTTTTTACTAGACAGAGTGCTTGAAGCTGGAATGAAGATAAACAGAAATGCCACTCCTTTGTTAGAAGTTAAAAGGAAAAGAGCTAGCTCAGGAAGATAAATTCTCATTGTTATTATATTGCCTTCTTCAGAAACTTATTAACTTAATAAATACTTGAGTGATGGGAGTAAATCTGTGTTTCCACTGTATCTGCAGCTTATGAATCAGTGAAAACATTGCTTTCCCAGCTGTGATTTCATCAAAGGCAAAGCAGAGGTAAAAACACCTCACTGCAGCTCCCCTGCTGATCCATTAGCGAAGCAAAACTGCATTTACCTATGTCCAACAATTACATCTTTCTCTCTGGCAAGCCTTTGCGGTGTTTTTCTGCTGCCTGTTGAATAGAAAGTGGGTATTGTGGTGGTGCACGTTGGTGTCCGGCTCTCCCCCCGTGGGGACACCATGCCGAGACAGTGTTTTTGTTTGCCTTATGCCATGGGTGAGGCAAGACGATTCTTGCTGCTTTGCCTGGCTGGCTGAAGAACAAGTGTCTGGAGCACCTTGTTGCTCTGGGAAGTTGCCTCCAGTGTTCTCCCAGGAGCCTGGCTCCACCCTGAGGCTGTATTCCTCCTTTTTGGGTTGTGGCCAGGGGAAGGAGGCAGGATGCGTGCCCAGCTACGTTCATGGAGTAACACCCAGAAGTCCCGCGTGGGGATCTGGGCCCTCGTGGCAGGCACTGCGGAGATGAAGACTGATGTCTTTGTGGCAGATCGGGAGGCTGAGGCAGGTGTAAGCACCAGTACCGACCTGTTGCTATCCACGTGGGCAAGCGGCAGCCACACAGCAGGAGCAGACTCAGCTCTTCCACAATCTCTGGCTGGTACGGGGCCGGGCTGGCATCTCCTTGTGTTTCGCATGGTGGTGTAGACTTCATTTCTGCTTGTGTGTTGCACGTAGCAACACGTAGTCCATTTAAAGCTGATGTAAGTGAGAACATGGATGGCAAGGTAGATGTAGCAGAATTACGCCCAGTAAAGCTAAAGCCAGCAATGAATGAAGTCTTAGAAACAACAACAAAAAAGAATGAAATAACATTAAATGACTATACTGCTGTTTTATGGACTACCTGCCAGGCAATAACAAGGAAGGATGTTGTTCATAACAAACCGTAAGCTGGCTTTCTCTTAGGCAGCTGTTTGCAGAAATGCTCCCAAAGTTGGGAAATATATCTCACATGAACATCCAAACAGGCTGCATTGAGGCTTTTTACAAGTCTTCCCTCCTTCAAACTTCAATTCCTCCATCCCTGCCTTTTGCCACAGCTGCAGGATCCTACTGCAAGGAGCATGCTGAGCTTTTTCCATTTGCCTTCTCCCATAATGTCATGTTTAGTTCCTATCTGGGTTCATTTTCATGTACAAAGTCTGCTTTGTCTGAATGGGAGTCTACAAAATAGAAACTAAATGTGCATTTGTGGCTTTAATTCTCTTGTGGTAATGCTTACAGAAATAGCTATGAAAGTATATAAGTTGTACCAAGCCTTGAATAGATAGGAACAGAAAAATTAAACCATATTAAATGTATTCAATGAGTGTGTTTAATTAAACATTTAAAATAAATATAGCTGGTCTTTTAACAATAGACAAATTAGGATGTTTTCTTTCCCTGAGAGAACCTTTCAGCTAGTTTATTTTCCAAAACTAATGCTTTATATTTCCAGCGTAGGAATAATTTTGGTTAATTTAATGAAATTTTTGTCTAAGCCTGGAATTGTTTATGGTGTAATTAATTTTTAAAAAGAAGGAAGCTCCTATCCTTACCATGAAAGGAGAGGATTTCATTCCTGGTTTAGTCCATTAAATACCAGTGAAATCGATCCCTCTGTGCATGAATCATGCCCTGACTGGTGCCACTAAACCAGAAATTCCCCATATTGGCATTTACGTAACATTGGTCAGAATGTCTTTTTTACATTGGCATCTTGACTCCAGTGTGACATATGGTACAGAGGGAAGGAAAAAAATGTCTTCCGATGTTACAGAACAGAAAAACTCCAGATGACGAAAGCTTTAGACCACTTGAAGCGTACGAATGGTCAAGCTCTGGTGCCAGATGAGCTTCTTTGTTTGACAGTGGATATAATCCAAAAGCTGCCTAAGGCAGGAAGGCAATCCACTTACCAGGCAGTGGGAGGGAAGGCACTTCTAGGACACATAATTTTCCCCCCTTGCAGCTCGGGGAAAGGTTTCAATTAGAGAGGGTGAACCTGGTGGTGTGAGGTTTTGCAAACCTCTCCAGCAGTTCTATTTTTTGCTTCACAACCATAGCCTATGTTTCAAACTCTTCTATTATATAATTTAAGTTCAAGGCTAGTTCTGTCTAAAAACCAGACTACTTTTCTCTCTCTGACAAATGTGGAACCTATGTCATTATATACTGTAACAGAGACCAGTGAAACTGAGTGTCTGGTAGATGTCACATACGTATTGCACTTAGGTTTCAGTTGCATTTTCCTTTCCTCCCCATCCTTTTGAGATGAGGTTCCCTATTGCCTCTCTTAAAGGTGTAGCATAGGATAAGAAACAGGGGAAAACTACGTGTGTATGTGTGGGGAGTCGTATCGATGGAGTCAAACCACCATGGTGTCCTCTCAGGATTTGGTGTGCATGAGTGCGGCTGTAGAAGTCTCTCTACATATAGCAGTCCTTCGTAAGAGCTGGCTGGACCTCAGGGCTGCCCCAATAATCCTTACACTCCTGCTCTGAGGCTCAGCCTAGTCTCACTGGCCGTTACAAGGGCATTCAAGAAGAGCCCCATGCAGCAGCCTAGCAAAGTGTATTGCCAGGACCTTTTCACAGCCTCAACAACAATGAACACCCCTAAGTCCCTTTTACACTGCCCCAGCGCCTACCTGTCATGAAGCAGCTGGCTCACAGGGACAAGTGGCGGGGGGAAGAGGGAGGCCTTTAATTTCCCTTGCTGCCTTCCTTACCTTCCCAGCATGTGGACCAGAAAGAGAACCCTAAATTTGAGTGGGAATTCAGCTTTCAAAAACCCACCTGCCCACCCACCCACTCCTACCTCCAGCTTCACTCACAATGAAAGCAAATGGGAAGTTACTTTGTTTTCTCACTTGTACTAGAAAACTGTTAGCTAAGATTTACCAGGCTCTGTGGAAGGTTTTATTGATTCAGGAAACACCCACATTCTTGACAGCAGTTTCTTCAACATTAATCATTGGGTTAGGTGTTATTTTATAATAGCATTGCCCAATGCTGAGAAACAAATCTTCACTGACGTGGAACAGCTGAATTGAAAATATCTCAGTATTTGCAGCGTGTATTTTATAAAGCAGCTTGGAAAATCCTGTTTACTGATCCAGGGGGGTAGGGGACAAGAGGAAAGGGAAAGGCAAAAAATAAATCAGACTGTATTAGCTGTTTCAGGTCCATCTGCCAAAGCTGTAACGAGATACTTGTAAAGCAGTAATCAGCTGTATCAATGCTAAATTTCATTTAAAGTAGAGATGCACGGTAAAAGAATCTAGAAAGGATTAAAGTGCTAAATTTCTCTGTTAGTTTTCCAAAAAAAGTTCTGGTTGTCATGAGATAATTTAAAACTCATTTAGAATTGGTGTCCCAAAGGAAATATTAGGTAACTTGGCATGAGTGTGTTTTTCTGACTAAAATACATGACGTTTTGGTTGATGATGAAACATGATCCCCAGGGCTGAACAATCTCCTCAGAACTAAGTTCCTGGATGTTGGTGACTCTCTGCCTTTCACTTTGTTCCCTTTGCCTTGGGTCTTATTTGTGAGTATGCGTAAATGTTTAATTTATACCCTCCTAATGACCTTCTGAATTAAGACTTTGTCCTGGCCACAGAGCCCAGCTGGTCTGTAACATGGGCACAGTTGCTCTCAGCAGCGAGTAGGCAATGTATCTTGCCCCACCGCAGTGCTCGCTGCTCCCAGCAGCACTGCGACTTGCCCTTTGGGGTCTTGGCTCCAGGTGGCTGTTGCCTCCTCATTCTGTCCACATAGATGGAAGCCGCTAAACCACCCTTTTTCACCCTAATCCTTGGGTTTAGATGGTAAGACTTTCCAAGTGGAATTAACAGTCTGGAATTCAGATTGTAGTGAGTTTCAAAGCTGCTGTGTCTGGCAGGATTGATCTACTTTGGAACATTTGCTATAGCGAGGTCATGAACACTTCACTAACAGCCCTGAGGACCCAAAAGGCACTCCACAGTTGGCAATGTATTTGCAAACATCTCTATGCAGATCATCTCGCTCCACAGCATTTCTTTTGATTATTCCAATTACCACTCCCTGCTGTTTCTTGCACCTTTGTGCCATAATCTCTGCTTTCAGGGAGGAGTTAGGAGAGCTGGACCATGCAACTAATCCACCATCACATGGTGGTTGTCCTCAGATTTAAGGCTATTCCTCGTCTTACTAGTAGACCCCTTTCTTAGGTGGCCATAGGACACACTTCCCTCGGTGAATTCTGACTCAGTTATGAGGAGGGGGGATGTCTGAGGCTTGCCAGCCCAGGAATCCATCCAGGACATATGATAAGGTGGGAAGCAGGACTACCTAGACAGGCTCATACAGTGCTGGCATGTGCATGTTGCTAAGACCCTCGCCTGCGTTCACCTAGTGTCCACTGCAGCGCTTTAGGATGTTGCCATCCCTTTGCCGGCCTTGGCGCCCTCTTTCTTTTCATAAGCTAATGTCTTACTATTTGGCCACAAGAGCTCCTGTGCGGTGGTGTGAACTAGTGCAAAGCAGGCCATGCTTTTTGTCCTTCCTGCTGTGCATTTACTTTAAGCAGAGTGGCAGAGCACAGAGTTGGGGACTGCCAACATAGTCAACCACTGCACTTAGCTTCCTCAGGGCCACTAGTCCAGCATAAGAGCATCTGATGTTTCTCAGGGCAATTTATATTGGCTTGGAAGGAATTAATAACCAAGGAAAGCACTGTAATACCGGGAAGGGAATGTCCACACTATGATTTGTGTCAGGGAAAGAAATGTACCTTTCCTGTATGCACAGATCTTTCTGGCATGAACCTTGATTGCTTTAGATTTTAAGAAAACATGCCAGGGTCCTTTTCACTAAAGGGAGTGTTAGCAAGTAGAATAGAAGGAGTCCCTTTTGGCAGAAATATTAGCTAGAAGAATATTTTCCCTGATCCTCAAAGTTATTTTCCCTCCCTCCCTCCCTCCCTCCGTCCCATCCTCTCTCCCATGGACATTTGCAAATCAGATTTCCTCAGAGCTTCATTGCATCTCAGGGCACTTCCCTAAGCCCTGAACTCCTCCCAGCAGAAATCTCTGGTTCAAGGATTCTTAGAAACTCCTTTGTTGGTAATGCAGCTATGGAGTCTCTATTAATGTTACACACACCCCGATAAAGAAACTAAGAAAAAAACGGATTTTTCTGACTGTGTTTACTCTTTGAAGTCAAATGCACACAGCTCTTTGTTATGTGGAAAGTATTTTAACATTAATATCTCCAGCATGTGGGAAATTATTACCTCATGGGAATATTGAAGCAATAGCCCTGTATAGCGTTAGCGGCAGTCTGCTGTGGTGAATTTTGAAAGTGAGTAAATTCAGTAAAGGTGCAACATTGCAACTGAAAAATCTGGGGGCTGTTTCAGTTGTTGTTACAAGCTGAATATGATTCATTGCAGTCTACGTTTCTTCTCTCCAACTGCTGCAGTTTTTGGAATATGGTATTAGCATAAAACAGTCCGTAGTGTGATGTTGCTGGATGGGGCATAGTGCTGGAGCATTTCTTATTTCTCGGCTTTGCTTGTGAAGGGACTCAGGTGTGATGTCTATATTTAGATCTAAGTAAAATTTCTGACTGTGTACATATGTCATGTATTATATATGTATGTACAAATCTGTGTCTATGCATGTATAAATATCCATATGCACACATTTATACACATATATGTGTTCAGGTAGCCTGGAACCCTGTAACTTACATAGCCCTTATAACTTTAAAGCTGAGACCTTTTGACTGAAACCAAAGTTCTTATCTTACACCCTATTTTATTTTCAGTAGGAGAAATTCCCTGCTCAGAGTAGTTTGCAGTCTAAACAAGCAGAGGATGGGAGATTAAGCAGAAGCTAAAATAGTTAAAATGAGCCCTGGTCAACACTATAGATCTCAGACACTGGAGGCAGTTGGTAGTTTCCCAGTGCAGGTGGCTGCATACTGATGGAAAGACCTCTGCTTGTCTTTCTTACCTTCCTGAATGATGTAAACTCAGCAGGTCCAGGATCTCTCCTGCTAAAATCATCATCCGGTGGTCAGGTTTCCCTGGGCTGGAAGCACACACGAACAGCATGAATTTGCTGTGCTCTGAGCAGGCTAGCTAGACTGGTAAATTGTGGTGTAGACAAGGAATTGTCCAAGTCAAGGCTCTTCAGGAGTGTTTTGCCTAAAAAACTACAAGTTTTGCAGCTTAAAAATTAGGATCTAAAATTAAAGCCCTATGAGAGTGCCTGTTTATGGTGAGAGCTGTAAATAGCCAGCCAACTCAGCAGCCTAAGCAGGTGGGCAGAATGATTTCCCAGCAGTGCTGCGCTTATTTTTGTAGTGCATTTGAAGCAGTGGAAGGATCTCTGGTAGCATGAGAGAAGGTAGCTGGGAGAAGGGACAAAATGTCCAAATGCTGCCAGAGGAGAGGATCCATAGACCCATTCCCTGAGTCCCATGTATAAAGAGAGTCTCAAGAGCCAGATGCCAGGAGTGTCGGATCTACTGCAGATGTGTCTCACAACTGTGTGCTTGTCACTATCACATGGAAAAGAGAGGGCCTGAAGCACTGAACATGTGCAGAACATCTTCTGTTTACGTGCACATGTAGTATTCCCAGATGCTTAAAATCTTAGTATAAGCTTGGATCAATCAGGAATACTATTTTATGCAGACCCCAGACTCTCTTCTCTAAACTCATGAAAGGACCTCATCTTTCTCTGGGTCTTTGCTGCAGGGCAGGAGTGGCAAGGATATAAGTCTACATGAAGTCAAGAAATATGTCTGTTTGCTCCTAGTAACACCACTGAGTTCAAGGACAAAGTGTAGTTCCTGAAGACCCAATCTGGAAGTTTGCGTTGTGTTTTCCATTTGGCCTCAAAGAAATGAAGAATCAGTGCAATCTCTAGTATGTATCTGGTGCTCCTCATTGTAAATGTAAGCCCACTGTTGTTTTATCACCCGGCACCGTTTAACCTGTTCTCTAGCTGGGGTGTTAGCTTTTCCTCTTGCTCACAGCACCCGGACAGAGTGAGCTATCTTTGTAGTTCTACAAAGCAATGTATGACTTGAGGTTGAGAGAATAGTTTTCCACAAACCCTGACATGACTGAAAACAGTACTTCTACTGTTGATCTCCTTTTGCAACAGAGTTGAAACGCCTCTTCACAGGCAAACCCATTTCCCGCATCCTATGCTTGCTCAGAGCCCCACTGTGTGGAGCTACAAGAGGAGGAGGTATAGAGTGCTTCCTGTAAGCACTGTGTCCAAAGTGCTTGTGTCCAAAGGCACCTGGCCACCACCCTGATGGATGGAAGCAGGCAATGTAAATAATTTTATCAGCAGGTAGATTACAGCACAAGGTTTCATTTGTGGTAAGTGATAGCGATGGGTGTATTTTTAATTAAGAAAACATTGTCATAGCAGACCACTAAACTATTGCACTACAAAGACTTCTGACTTTTTACAGAATTTAAGCATGAATTTCCTAGGAAATCCTGGGGCTCTTACTAGGGGAATTTTCTTTTTTTTTTTTTCCGTAGAAGTTAATCTTTAGCTGATAAAAGATTTACTTCAAATCCTCAACAAACTCATAAAACTTCCAGAAGCATCAACTGAGCTTGTGGGCAAGAGTGTGGCTTACTGTGCAGTGAGAGGTGAGGAGTGGCCAAGCACAGTGCCAGCTCTGCAGGGTAGCTCTCTCCATGTAAAATTGTGTCATTAAATATTCATAGTCCACATTATTCCTATTTATGTGTTCATGCCATGCTGCTTAAGATGTCCCCAAGGACATTGGCACTGGGAAAACGGGGTGATATTGGTAAACTGGAGAAAAGATAAGTTGGTTAGGGGGAGCTTAGATAAGGCCATGAATAGATGGATGTTCAGAAATCTAAATACACAATTCTGTTTGCAGAATTACTACAGCTTTTCAGTTTCTCACCCTAGAATCTGGGTTTGTCTTCTGTATGGTCCAGTACAAGAATCAGTTTTTAGGTTTTCAATTACACATGATCTCAAAAATAGGTAAAAGATATTTTCAAATATCCCAGGGACTTGCATATGTAATTATTTGTTTATAATTAATTTCAGTCATGGCCTTTCCAGGGTCTTCAAGGGAAACTACTAAAATTGACAACCCAGAGCTTATTTCTTGCAATATATTGCAGTGTACATCCCCCCTTAGCAGATGATAATATTCCAGAGTGACAGTGTTTCTCAAACTTCATCAGAATTCAAGTTAAATTTAGTGGTGTTAATGTGAATACAAACTGTTACGACTTGCAGAACTGCGTATGACGATGCAGTTCATATGTCAGACAATGATTGCACGTTAGCTGTAACACTATCATGTGTGATATCTCAACAGAGATGTTTATAACTTTAGCACTGAAGTGCTGGTGACCTGAAAGATGTCACTTGAGTTCTTCAGGGTAGGAATTTCCTTGATCATCTCAGAGGTCAAACGCTTCTTCTTACAGACACCTGTCATTATCCTTATCTAACTTAAAAAGAAGACTCAACCTGTGTATTGGAGGAATATTAGTAAACTTGAGCTGTGTTAAGCTGTACAGTGTCCACAGCCTTAGTCTTTGCTAAACTTCCTTTCTGTTTCCACCCCAGTGGAGAAATAACCAAACAGGGCATATAAAACCAACCACGACGGGTCATTTAGCTGTTCATGGGCAGCTGTTTTGCAGCTGGAATTCACATGAACTCCTGGAAGATCTACTGGAAGAGGAACTTAATAAGCAGAGTAAGACAAAATCTGAAACTACTTTTTAGATATACAGGAGCCCATTGTTCCTGAACTTTGAGATTCTTGGATTTAAAGGAATGAATAACTGTTTTTTACATACTTCCTTTTCCTCTAGGTTTTGTTTTGGTGGTTGTGCCATAACAGAGAAATCAGTTCCTCTGTATATAACATATTTCTCTAAGCTTTATTATGAGTGGTAAACATGGAAGCTTGAGTGATTTCAGATGATCATATTTATATTTTCCACGCTGTTCGTTCCTGATAACTGGAAAGATTTTTCTTGACAATGCCAGTGACACCTCTCAGTTGCTTCTTTGTAACTCCCCTGTGCCATCACTCTATTTCCAACCAACCTTTGAGTTGAGGTTGAAAAAGTTCAGATCAAACCAAACAAATCTGTTATGTGAATTCAAGATGGTTTTGTTTTCTACTTTGTTCAACACATTTCAAAACTGAACATCCTTTGCTTTGTAATTTTTTCTGGAGCTGTGCCAGCCTTCAAAGACCATTGTTTTGACTATGTGTTTGGTGTTTGACTTGATTGTGCTCCCACATAGAAACAGGCTTTATCTATTTTTGGATTTTTGGTTTAATTGTTCATACAGAGCAGCTCCTCATTAATGGAAAAGTGTGCAGAACCCATCTTTCCTTCCCATGGTAAAAATACTCTATTTCATGTTCAAAAGGTGAATGTGAAGGCAAATCTACAACGACAACAAAACACAGTGGTCTCCATCAGATTGCAGTGGCTCTGACCTTTACAACTTCTCAATTAAAAAAAAATCCTGCTGGACTAGCCATCCCTTCACACTGATTTCTCATGTGTAATAATCTACATCCCTTTGGTGTAGATAATTATATCTCCTGTGGAGCTGGGTTACTGCCATGAGAAATGAAAAAAAACCCCCATAGTTGCCTCTGAAATGCCAGGCTAATATTAAGAGCAATACAAATGGTATTGAAATGTGACATTGCAAAGCTCTAAAGATGCACATTTTTATTATGATTTGCTCCAAATAATTTTTCTGTTGATCTCAGTACCGGGGTAAGTACTGTAACAATTACTGAAGTCAACGACTTACATTCTCCCTTCACCAAGCCAGGCAACTTAGTTCATTGGCAATGATTATGCCAAGTAATAAAAAAATAAAGAATATGATCTGTGTCAGAAAGTTAGTTAATGCATACCCCTAGGTAGTCCCACAAATTTCTGTATAGTCTAATTTTTACTCTATGTTAGAGATGATGTTTGATGGTATATTGAAATTACATTGGCTTGTTTATCTTCTTTGGTGGTCTCTTAGGTCTGTCATTCTGTGTCCATCAGCCCCTAAAAGCATCCCTCTTGCCATGCCTGTGTGCCACCTGTAATACGTAGTGTGGAAAATTAAGCCAAAGAGAAGGGATTTGGTTTCTTTTTGTTTTCTTGAGGAAGGTGTTTCAGAAGCTTGGCTGATACAGTCCTCTGGGTAGTAAGAATAAGGGAAAGTTTAGTGCTAACCCTGACATTTCCAAGGCTCCTGTATATCTAGAGGAGCACTCTAAAGGAGAAAATGTGGTTGGATTCCAGGTTATTTGGATGATGCACATCGATGTAGGCAGTCTCCTAGTCAAGGTTCCTCTTCACTCTAATAGGACATTTTAGGATTCTCTTGATGGCCAGATAAAGGAACTATTAAAGAAGGCCAGTTTAATTTGGAAATCAAACTGCTAGGTTTTTCTGAGGCACCTTCTGGTGGCTCTGAGTCGTTCAAATATGTATGGAGACCAACCTCAGACTCGATCTGCGTGTTGCCAAGCACTTATTCAAGTTACAGCTATCTGTGAAGGGTTCGTAGTTTTTCTTCAACTATAGCTGAGTGTCATTTAAGTCTCCATTCATTCAACTAAAGTTTAAAACTGCTGAGTTTCTGTCTTATCCCTGTCAGAATGGAGAAAGAAATTAATCTTCCCCCCTTCACTTAGAGGATATTTCTGTTGTCCTAGATGTGGAGTCTGGGGTTTAGTAGGGGCAGGCTAGTACCTAGTACCATATTTCATGAAACTTCTGACTTTAACTATGGATAGATTTAGAATTCCAGTCTCTATATTCTTTATTCAGTAAAATCCAGTGAACTGAAAGATTTTCTGGAGTTTACCTAGATAATCTCACTTTGTCACTGTCTTAGAGTTTATGTGACTTCATATCTCTGCTCTTTCTGTTGATTTACAGCTATTATTTGCATTTCCATGACAAATCTTTTATTTCTGCTCATTTTTCTCTCACCCCATGAGACACACAGGAGACGCCTGATGAGAGAGAGTGTCTGTCCTGCCATGTCAGCCAGCAAGGCACTGTCGGAAATTTAGTTATGTCCATTGGTCTGTCTGAAATGTGAAGCTATGTTCTATGTACACTATCAGGAAAAAGCCCTACAAGTGGACTGTAGGAAGCCCCTACCCCCCTGCTAGAATTACTGAATTCCAGTGAATATAATAATGTCTGTTGATGGGAAGTGGGGGGAGAGGGGGGAATTTTTCTTTAAGCCTGGAGACAGTATTGAAATATTTAAGTTAATACTATGAAAAGATATCACAGCATACATAAAACATGAAATGCCATACAGGAAGACTTCTAATATTGCAGTAGCTTTGCAAAAGCAGATGGTGTAGCGCAGACAAGACATTGTAACTGCTCAGGCGTTTGGTAGCTCACAGTCCTTCCCTAAACAATAGGGTTAGTTTAAAATCTATTAAAAAGAAAGGAAATGCTTTTTGCCTCTTGCCCAGGTTAGAAGAAACCAGCCGCTTCTTTTTACAATGCCTTGTAGCTTATCCTGTGCAAGGTATCTTAACACCCTCCTTTCAAAAGAGTTGGACCTCAGATTTGCCTCTAAACAAATGTTTTTTTCACAAGCAGTCCTCGTGCTGTATTTCAGGTGCCAGAAGGAATTAGTATCGGGCAGGATTTTTTCAAGAAGATGCTTTTAAATAAAGCATACCGGACCATATGTTCAAGGCTACTTTGAAAAACCCTTCAAGAGCACTAAGCCTAATGCTAACATACGAATCTTTTCTACACAGGAGCTTAACATGGCTGTGGGATTTTTTTTTTTTTTATTGCTCCTCTTGTGGGGAGGGGCAGTCAGTTGAAATCTTAGCCTTTTCCTTTGTCTTGCAAATGGAATGACTGTTTCTGAAATGAGCAAATATGTCCCAGCTGGATCTTATAGCCTAAATAAAACCTGTGTAAATTTATCTTGACAAATGTAAACAGTCGAGTGATAACTTTTTCCATTAACCCAGTCTGAAAAAATGTAAACCAATTTGTGTTATATTTCTGTATTTTCCATTGTAAGGTGTTGCTAACCATTCCTCTGCTTGCCTGTGCATTTCTTTTAACAAGTGAAAGTTGGGCCTGGTGTCCCATATCACCGTTAACACAAGACTGCTCAGATGTAGCTAGAAAGAATTTTCCAGCAAAGAATGATCAAGCATCAGTTCTGATAATATTCACTGTCATGGAAACTTCCTGATCTACACGTATTACATGGAAAAGTTGTTCCTTAACAGCAGCATGTTAGCTCTGTTTCCTCACCACTGCCCACACGGGGTGTTAATGTCTAGATGAGATGCCAGTTCACTGATATCCTGCCAGAGGAACAGTCTCAGGGAAAGAAGCTTTCAGTACATTCTGCATTTCTGAAGTGCAAAGAAGCGATGGAGAGGGCTGTGCTGAGGCTGCCGAGGTCTGCTTTAGCAGAGCTAGCTGTTAACAGCACAGCTGGGTCCCAGCTCTGCAGCTAAAACTGGTGCAGCAGAGCTCTGCTCCTATCTGACGTGATTGCCCCTTGGGAGCTCTGCTGCTTAAGCTCTTGGTAGCTGGCTCCTTTCTTCCTCCCTTGTCTGTCAGTCTCAGGTCTTGATGTCTCTGTTCCCACTCCCAGTCTCTGTCCCTGTCAGGGTTGCTGGTGGTTTCAAAGTGTGCTTTTGGCACAAGCAATTATTTTTTCTAGATAAAAATACTTGGGGACTAATGCTCAGCTGCTCTGAATGGCAACACTTACACCATCAGTGGCTTATGATGCCAGCTCATGTGCCCAGGTAGGCAGCTGAGTCCTTAGCTAACATCTGGTTACGAAACAAGTAACAATCCCACTGACATGCAGGCAGGTGCAGTCGCACCGAGGCAGTGTGTGGGGTTGTGTATCTCTGATGAACGGAGTTTCCCCACTGACAGGAGCAAGGCTTTTGAACCACAGTGCTCCTGCGTTTGCTGGAAGGCACAGCAGCTCTTCCAGGGTGGCTGCCACACATTCCCGAGGCACTGGGCAGTTCTTGATGGTCATCTCCTCAAAGGAGACCAAGTTCTCCATCAGGAGAAACAAAATTCTGCTGGGACTCGCACCCACACATGCAGACACCCCTCTTAATTTTTGTGTGCCTACACAGGTAGGTTGATGCCTACCGTAAGCAGCAAACCTTTCATAAAGACATCGATCCCCAGCCTCTGTCTGGGGCTGCTGAAAGAGCCTAGGCCAGCGCACAGCCTCCAGCACGGCCAGCGCTCAGCCCAAGGCCACGTGCTTCCCTAGTATGAAAAGCGCAGGGAAGAGTGGCAATTTAACAAGGCATAGTTGCACTTAAATACACTTTAAATAATGTAATAAGTTTTCAGAAACCTCATTAAATAGTCATAGTACTTTTCTTTCTTTTCCTTCCCATCATCACTGAACAATTAGCCATGCATTTGTACATAAGTGGAAGCAATATCCTTTCTATAATTAGAGAATACTATAATTATAAATGCCTCCAATTCTAATTAGCCTTGGGCGGCCACCTCTGAGATCAGCCTTTGCATATGCAACTGTACACAAACCTCAGCACCATGATGCTCAGAGGCACTTTTTTTCCCTTTAATGAAGTTAACTCACCTTTGTTTTGCCATTCTTGGGGTTTGTAGGAGAAGATCTGTTATGCACAGAGTGTGGGTGAGGTGATGTTTGATTTATTTGCTGAAGCTTTGTACATCATCGTCGTCTTCCTCTTTCATGGTGAAAAAAATGACCGGGACAGGGAGATGGGATCAAAGAGATGTGGGTTCTGCTCTTGATTCTGCAACAGATTTATGGAGTAATTTTGCAAACATTGCATTGCCTCTGTGGCACTTTCTGTAAAATAAGGATAATGATTTTTAATGCTTTTATGTAATGCTTTGAGCATTTTGGCTGAAAAATGTATAGCATTGTTAATATCGGATGTGGGTTGGTGAGGGAAAAAGGGATGCTTAGCAGCAAGTGTTTGTATTTATTCAGATTTGCTAACCTCAACAAGAAAAACAAAATTTTAAGTAGATGTATGATGATCTTCTTATTTGATGAAACTTTATACACTGTTCCTTAAGTGTGGCTGAAATATTTTTAACACTAAGTAAAATCTTGCTATTCATCTATTTTGCCTTAAGAGCTAGTAAGATATCTCTACTTTTTCCTGGTGGTTTTTCCTGCTGTTAGTCAGTGTGAAATAATCTTAGAAAATGAAAGAAATAAGCAGTACTTCAAGAGGAAATCCAAACTTTCCAGTAATGACTAGGAGAAAAATTTCCAATTAGCCAGCTAAATGAATATGTCGCTAAAAAAAGTGTTCTTGGAAAAAAATATTAGAGAGAAAAGAATGAAGCTGGCTTGGGTAAAGAAACATTAGAAGAAAATCTCTATTCCTATTCCCTCTTCAGTCCCTGTGTGTTTCGTGATATTTCATATCATTCATTCATAGGCATATTTCACCTATAGCAAGATCATCTTACAGAGTATTTAATACAGGAAGATTCTGGCTGATGAATTAGGCTGAAAGATTTCTGTCTCAATACATTGCAGTACCCCAGTTGAAATCTTTATTGCCAGCTAAAAATCCACTCTCTTTACTCAAATGTGTGCTCTGAAGTCTGTTTGATTAATGTCTGCCAGTGGAGTGATAGGTAAAGCTGCGACCTGTGACACCCTAGGAGGAGGTGGATGAGGGTACTGTATTGAAGGGCTCTCTGAAACCAATTAAAAATATCTGAGAGTGGGAGAAGTTATTTTTATGTGTCTAATGCCTACTCTTAGTTATACAATAGCACCATGTGTCCTTAGAAATTAAGCCTAACATAAAAGGATGAGATACTGTAAACAAGCAAGGTAAAATCCTTGCATTTTTCCATACAATGCCAGTTAGGATAAATCTCTTGAGGTACTTTCATACTTTCAGTTTGTAGACAACCAGTTCCCAGGACTTTGAGAGTTTCTCTGTGATGAGACTTACACTTCAATGCATTTGGGAATGGACTGGTTACTTCAGTTGTACTTGGTCTACTCTCTGGTCTATGATGCAGACACAGAGATGCAGAAGAAAGTACAGCTCTTCACCCTGCTGTATTTAGCACAGTGGATGTGCTGTGAGTGAGCATTTCATAGAATCATAGAATCTTTTAGGTTGGAAAAGACCTTTATGACCATCAAGTCCAACCTTTAACCTAACACTGCTAACACCACCACTAAACTATGTCCCTAAACACTTCATCCACACACCTTTTAAATCCCTCCAGGGATGATGACTGAACCACCTCCCTGGGCAGCCCGTTCCAATGCCTGACAACCCTTTCAGTGAAGAAATTTTCTCCTCATATCCAATCTAAACCTCCCCTGGTGCAACTTGAGGCCATTTCCACTTGTCCTGTCACTTGGGAGAAGAGACCAACCCCCACCTCCCTGTACCCTCCTTTCAGGTAGCTGTAGAGGGTGACAAGGTCTCCCCTCAGCCTCCTTTTCTCCAGGCTGAACACCCCCAGCTCTGTCAGCCGCTCCTCACAGGACTTGTGCTCCAGACCCTTCCCCAGCTCCGTTGCCCTTCTCTGGACATGTTCCAGCACCTCAATGCCCTTCTTGTAGTGAGGGGCCCAAAACTGAACACAGGATTTGAGATGCGGCCTCGCCAGTGCCAAGTACAGGGAGGCAATCACTTCCCTAGTCCTGCTGGCCACACTGTTCCTGATGCAGGCCAGGATGCCATTGGCCTTCTTGGTCACCTGGGAACACTGCTGGCTCATATTAGGCTGGTTGTCAACCAACACCCCCATGTCCTTTTCCTCTGAGCAAATTTCCAGCCACTCGTCCCCAAGCCTGTAGCATTGCATGGGGTTGTTGTGACCCCACTGTAGGACTCAGCACTTGGCCTTGTTGAACATCATACAATTAGCGTTGGATTTGGGTTGCATTGTCCATGAGCTGTTGCAAGCCTTGGGGTGGGTGATGAACTTTCAGAGCATCAGTGGCAAATACATATTGATAGCACATAGTACTGTGTGACCTATTTGGCAACTGTGTGAAGTGGCCATCTGTTGATGAAGTATTTAGACTAATTGAACCTTCTGAAAAAAATTAGAACAAAGTGTGGGCAGGAAAAGCTCATCTTGTAGTGGGGCAGTTGGTCTGGGGCTGTGCCTGGCTGCAGTGTGCCCATTAGGCTCCAGAAGCCTTGGATCTGACATCTCATGGGCCACAGGGAAGTCACCATGTGTTGAGGTACAGCTCACTTACCAGATGCACACTTTGTTTCCCAGTCACAGAAACTTTAGCATAGTTGTTGGTCATGTGGAAAACGGCTCAGGTCTGTCTGCACTGTACAGAAGAAACAAAGTGATCAGGCATGAGATCCAGGTTCTGCTCCCTCAGCTGGGACCAGATACACAAGCCACTCGCTCTTGTAGAAGCCAGCAGCTCACAGTAGTCCTGCATACGCCTTGCCATCGGCACAGCTCGCAGCACCTTTCTCACAGTATTGACCAGGGATGGGCCCTAGCTGAAGGCATGGGTCAGGGATTGTCACTCAGAAATCAGGGTCTAGGCTGGATCCCAATTCAGGAGAAAGTGGGGTGGAAGGCTGTAGCTCTTTCACCCCTTGAACTTCTTGTAATCAGCTTGGACAGTTAGGTAACTTTACCAGTTTGCTGTAATACATGGGTCATAGGGTACTCCTCTCTACCTGTTACAGATATTTTTGATGTTAAAAAAAATTAGCATCTTTTTCCAAAACTATTAACTAGGTTTCATTATATTCAGAAGAAATGTTATGAGACTTTTCTTTTACTGAAAGTTTTCATTAAAAAGCTTATCATTAAGAGCTTCTCTCAGGTTTTTGGTTTTTGTTTTTTAAATTTTTATGGCATATTAGACAAAACTCTCTTTCTAGCAGTGACCTCACAGGCCTACTGTACAAGGAAGCAGTTTTAAAGGTGTTTATCTATACATATGAGGGTTGACTTGAAACCACAGAAAAATGACCATATTGAAAACATTAGCTGACCTTCAGTTTAACAGAGGTAGTTGCTGCTACTTCCCTGAAAAGGCACTGAATAAAAGCCCCTCTTAGACCAGACAAAAATACCCCAAGCCTATGTAGACACTGGAAAAATACTCACTGTATCACGGTTAAGAGCTTAAATGAAAGAACTAACGCGGCTCGTCTTCTTAGTGTGCTGGGTGGGTGGGGGAATGATCTGAAGTGTATGGATAGACACATCTTCAGGATGACCAGGAAGTTTTTTTGGAAGTAGGCTTACTCTGTTTTACTAAGACGTAAATTTGAATGGAGCTACTTCAATTCTGTGAACCAGAGTAATTTACTTCTGACCTTGGAACGTTTCAGTAATGTGTATTTCCACATCAAAGGAGTGAGAAAGGCGATACGTGCCTTGCAAGTGTTTTTGTGGGTCATGATGAAACAGATACATTCCAAAATAAGAAAACAGAGAATGTGCAACAGTATTCTCCAGTGGCTTCAAGACAGGCAAACTAAAAGCTAGAGTTACCTCATTTCTGTAATCATTTTTGTTCATTTAAAAATTTTGGGGAGTATAGGATAAGGCCTGAACCTTGCAGCATGCCCTTCAGTCAACTATTTTGATTCAGAGTAGTAAGGGAACCCTAAAACTACTGAGTCCTAACAAAAAGTCAACAGTCTTCTATGTGTAAGACAGCTTTCTCTGCCTTCATAGTCTCTGTTATGACTGAACCCTCTGGGGCGGAGAAGAAGCCCTTGCACTGAAGACTGGCTATGTCAGAGCAGACCAACTCCTGGCATGCTCACAACCTGCTGGCACAAATCCTGGTTTACTCTGATTATATTTGCTGTGCATTGTGGCTCAAGAATTGGGCAGCAGCACAGTGAAGCATCTTCCCTGGGGTGCAGGATGTAGAGGGTACTGTCCTAGGGGATGAAAGCTTGGGTGGCTCAGATGCACTGCATCTGAAACGATGAGTCAAAATCAGAACGGGTCAGAAATTCCACATTGTGTTTGCTATTTGAGACTACTGATCCCACAGTGCTGATATGGTCCATGGACATAGCTTCAACACAGGTCTTCTGGAAAACAAGCAAACTGTTGACAGTCCAGCTACTCATTTCCCCAGCAGCCAGCCTCTGCTGTAATGAGTTATTATCCTTGGATCACTTACAGCTCCTGATTTCCTCCTAGGAAAATGTCTGAGGAAACATATTTAAAAGGTTACAATTTGCTGTGATCATTAAAATATTATGTACCTTAGGAGCAATTTTTGAACCGAAAAAATAAAGTTTTTAAAAAACACATTGGCCATTTAATGGCTTTTCATCCACTGCCATTAAGAGGAATTTCTTAGATTCTTTTTGAGGGGAATCCAAACAGAGAAAAGAAAGATTAGGAGCTTTTTTCCCTCAGATAACTTGGAGCAGAGGATTCCACATTTTTCACAAACGTACTCACATTTTTCCATTAGCTTGAAACTTGCACGTAACTCATAGAATGGAACATTTTATTGCTGATTTGTTTTTCACAATACAGCTGCAGAAGGGAACTTTTGCCATAAATACTGAAAAGACGACTAAAATGGGTGAAGCTATTGATGCTAGGAACCAGCTCTTCCATAGGGTGAAATTTTGAAATGGATGGGCTTGACCACTACCTGTGTTATGGATTCTGTACCTTGGAACCGGTCAGCAGCCAGACGTTCCTGCCCTTGAATTTAGCATGAGTGTGAAATGTCAGAAGTGTTTCTTACAAGTTGTGTTGCTGTTGGCCTGTATTTTTCCAAAATCTCCTTGAGTCTTCTTGGCATTTCTCAAATGTCAGCAATAAGTCACTACTGTGATATAAATTTGCACATGGTCAGCCTTACCATTTAACTATACCCTTTCCAATATTGTCAAGTATTTAAAGAAAACAAATCAAAGCTCCTAACCTACCTTCTTTGACACTGGGCCCTATTCATCTCTCTGTGACCAAATGGAAAGCGACAAGCTCTTCTTCACAGCACGCTGGCTATATGAACAAGTGTTGATAACATGGGTTGAAAGACACAGCCTGGTGCCACCATGCCCAGCTGTTTCTTCACTAGTTACCATTGTGCTGCCTCTCTTTCTTTTCAGGTTGGCAAGTGTGTTTCCAACTAGTCTCACATTTTGTCTCCAGGGTACTATATCTTTGGTGCTGCTTGCCAGGACAATAGATGAGTGTCTTTCCCAATGCTGAATGCAATGCTTTTGTGTAGACTTAATCTTTGGCGAAACAGGTTCGTCCCTGCTGCTTACAAAATTTGCAGTGCTCAGTGCCAAGAAATGCATCTGCTGTTGGCCCTGTCACTTTGCTCCACGGAAACAACACTCATTTTGTGTTTCTGGGCTCTGCTGTGCTGATTTACTAAGCAATGCAGTTTGAGGAAAATAATTTATTTTTATGTTTTGTGATGACTGTGCTTATTTAACTTGTTGAATTTTTCTACACAAAACCCCCAGATTGGTTCCCTGATACAGAGCCGTTCTTAATGCAGGGTGTATATTCCCAACCTTGGTCAAGCCAGCATAGATATGTGTCCTTGTTGTGCAGTGGGATGGCCAGGGTTTAAGCTCTGAATTTTGCTGTGGTCCTCTCCGGATTTGCCTGTGGCACCCAGGACTGCTGTGCTCAGGTGGCAGGCGTGTTCCTGAGACCAGCCCCAAGCATCCCCGTTTCCTTGCAGATTCAGACTATGTACAAATCCCTTCTGATCCTGTAGCAGGTATTAGTGGGGCTCATAGACAGTATAATCTGCACAGCCTCGGTCAGGGGATGCCATTGCAATACATGCAGGCAACCAATGCCTTGTCTCAAGTCCAGTCCTGTCAGGACAGCTGGCAGATTTGATTTCGTGCCTATCTTGAAGAAACCTGTAAAAGATACTGTACATGTGGGGTGAATGCTTTCCTGAGGAAGGCATGAACTACCTGCTTCGTTAGATATCAATGCATGTAAATTGCATTTCCTTTTAGATTGCTGGGTTTTTTTAATGTCAGTTTGCGTTAGACCTCACGGTACCTAAGTGAACCGATTACATGCACCACTTGTATTTTATTCATCCGACGTCTGCATTCCATGACTTTCCTGTCAAATATCTATTCTCACTGCATTTTGACTTGCATGAACCATGCTAAATAAGAGCCATTTGTAGCTACCTTTAGAAGCTCTTACCAAGACAAGAACTCTACATCTCTGTTTCTAAGTCAAAGATTAACCTTTTTCCAGTGGGAAAGCAAAACACTTCAGACACTGTTAACTGACTGTGAGCTCTCCCTTTAACACATTCAGCACTCACAAACAATCAAGAAAAGCTGAGGTTGATGTTAAATGTTGTGAAGCAGAGAGGATAATATGAGAGAAGAGGGTATTTTCTGCAGTGAGCTCTACCTAAGCTAGGCTCTATGTTTTCATTCCTACCCTGTGTTTCAGTTATAAGCCTGTATATCCGTGTGTTGGCTGTACTTCAGTCTGTGCCAAGGACAGCAGTATGAGAGTAGCAGATTACCGTCCTAAAATAACAGAAGTCAAAAGGGAAAAGGTTGCTTGTCAAGTCCAACCACAGCAGAGTCATCTCCTGCTCCATGCTGTCTGGTGCTTTGTGCAAGACTGTCTTTTTAAAGCCTCTCACTCTTGCTAAATCTCTTGAGAGACAACTCTTCACTTTAAAAAAATCTCAGCTGACAACCATCCTCAACTATGAGTCCTTGCTTAACTGTAATAATACTTCCCCTCAGTAAATACTTAAAAGGAAAACAGATCATATTGAGGGTTTAAAAAAGAAAGCAGGATAAACTGCTCCTCACAGTGTAGTGGACATTGGTGTCTCAAGCTTTAAGAAAGACCTGGTATTTAATGGAATTTCACATCCCCTTTCTCTGTGAGTGCAGCTGAAGGAAATTGTTCCTTTGCTGGTCCCTATGACCACAGTATCCCTGAGCAACAGCAGAGCATGATGCAAAAGTAACGGCTCTCCTGAGATACGCGTCTGAAATAACTGTGACAGATCTGCCCATTTGCTCGGTTTCTGGGAGGGCCAAACTTTTGGATTTATTTACTATGTCTGGCTGCAAAAAAAAGGAAAGCCTGAATCAGCTCCTGTTTTAAGCCCTTTTGTAGTGGAAAACTGTCTGAGCCCACAGTCACAAACAGGATTATGCAGGCTGCCACCCACTGTCTTCTGATAACCTGTCCTGGAAGTGCTGGGTCCTCTCTATCGCTGTCTGGAGATTGAAATGGAAAGCCATGTTCTCCTGCCGCAGTAAATACCTGCTTTTCTCTATTGACATGTGTAGAATAGAGCCATGTCTGTACTAATTAAAGTGGGATCAGAACGACCTTTGTTAATGTGCTTTTTTTTTTTTTTTTCACTTTCTTTAATGGAAGTAAAGATTAAAATGCCTCTTTCTCTTGTGGTACTGAGTAATTGCCATTATCACCATGGATTTAATCTCTCTCATATTTTATCTTTTTTTTGTTTCCTATCAATCAGATACATCTGTAAGTAGCATAATTGTATTCAGATCTCGTCTTTCTTCCTTTCTTTTTCTGGTGCCTTTTTTCCTTATGATACGCTTTTGCTAGCATGTCCCTTTGGATTGTGATCCTTGCAGGGTAGGGCAGGATTAATTGTTCCCTTGGTGAACAGCCTAGAAGTTAAGCATCCAGTCTAAAGTTGTTATCTAGCTTTGCTCTGTAGTTACTAAGGAATGGCAGATAGCAGCAAGATTGAGCCATCCCTGCTTTCTTACACAGCTCAGTGGGAGTGGGCACACTCACCTCTCTAGAGATGGATTTCTCTCTGTCTTGTGTAGTATATCTTCAGATGCTTGAGGTCAGGAACCAAATTTTAGTGTCCCTCTCTAGATTCTTCTTTGGGGTCTACCAGGTAAGCTAGCTCTGGGCAAGTGGGAAGTCCTCTGTCTCTTGGGTCATCATTTTGGGTAGGGATTTAGAAGCAGGATGAGCTGTTTTAGGATGTGGGCTATGTTCAGTAGCACACAGTGGTGGGACATAGGAAAACCTTAACAGGACAGTGTGGTGCGATGATATACTCTATCACAGGGTGCTCCTGGCTGGGATGTAACTTAAGGTAAGGTAACTCACTCTCCAGCCCGTTTCAGTGCTTATACCCATCTTCCTAACCTGGCAGCTTGGTGTTTTTTGCCTGTGATAGTCAGATGCCACATCTAATTAAGGACAGCTACGGCCCTTGTACGCCACAGAGCTGCTGTGGCACTTTGATGGACTTTTCGCATCTGAACCTCAAATACATGTAGCGGTCTAGGAAGACTGATGGGCTTCTTAATCCTGTGGCCTGCATTCCACAGGCAGTGTCCTGCTGACTTCATTAAAGAGGATCTCCCATGGAACTCAGTTGTAATGCAGTCAGGAGTAAAGGTTTGGGTTTAACAACTAATCAATCAGCTATTTGATGAAAATGCATTCCTTCGTTTCTGATCTTCTCATGCAGATTTTCTTGTTACCTACGTGGTCTTTAGCATTTTGCGCTTAGGTTACTTCGCTGTTCGCTGTAACCTCAGTCCAAGAAGTCACACTTTGCTCAGAGCTGTTACAGTAGTTAGACAGTAGAGGGTGCAATGTGAGCAATAAATTTATCTTCTAGACGTTGTCTCTTTGGATCATGGTCGCTTTTCTGACTCACCAACTGAGTCCACAGTCAATGCCTGAGCAATGGTACCATCAAGATAGACTGTGGCCAGGTCACGAGGCTGATTTCAGCACTGTTTTGCAAGTAATAAGTTGCATATTCTTTCCACCTCTTCCTCAGCGGAGTTCTTACCATATAACCTCTGGATGCTGATGTGGATAATCTGCATAGAATGTGAAGCCTGGTCTTCCTCCCTTCTTTCCAAATCCTGAACTGTTCCAATATTTGTGTGCTTTCCATAATTCTGGCTGTGGATCAAGATCATGAATCAACCTGTTCTTGGTTTTGTTAAAGAAGGATCATGAATTATTCATACCCTGGCAGAAGGCACAATGGAATAATTAGACATTAGCTGTGCACTGTAAATCAGCCATGAACCTTCCAATCAGAGACTGTATTTCATAAAGATTTGTATCCATATAGATCATAAATATCTGGCAATTAGTTTGCTGGTTTTCTGAAATAAAAACAAAGTTTATCTTTTTGGCAGCTTGTGACAAACTGGAGATGAAGAGAAGTTGTAATGATCCCTACACTTCATTTTTTCCTCTTAACATAGGTCCTTGGGTTAGAGAACATTGGGTTTAGACTGTCTAACAAAATCAAACACTAATGTGGCAAATTCAGGGTAAAAACAAAACAGGTAAATTCCATTTGAGTGATTAGTTAGTATAAACACTTGGCAAGTCAACAATTAAATTTTCTTTATGCTTATTAGGAAGCGTCAATTAATCTGTTTGTCTTCTTTCAGACTAGGCCTCTGAAGGCATCCAACATACTGTGGTTTCTTTTAGCTAATACAGTTAGTGCAGTTGGTAATAGCTGATTATCATTTTATTTCCTTTTTTTTTTTTTTCGGTAGAGGAATGGGAAAAGATATAGTTTAATGATGTTTCACATAACTATTCGAAGAAATGTGGTTTTAAGTTTGTGTCGTGGTTCTGTGGGCTACAATATGTTCAGCCCACATTTCGGTTGTTCAGGGGTGATCAGTGGTCTCTGAAAAAATTTGTAGAAAACCCACAACAAACCCAAACCATCTCTCTCTCATTCTAGATATGAATGTTCACTAAATAGCTTTATGTAAAGTGGGGTAGGTATGACTATTACAGTACAGTGTAATTGGGATAGAGAGAGTGAGAAAGATCAGCACATGCAAGGAACTGGGCACCAGGCAAAATCAGAGGTATTGACCCATTCTGAATGCCTTAGAGTACCTAATGTCAGCACCTGTATCTGCTTATTGTACACGTCCAAACTCACCAGACATCAAAGAAAAGTGACCTGCTAAACACACGCAAACACAAGGCATTCACAACCCAGATACGTTACAGCCATTGTTAGACTGAAATCACAGACAGCAGCTTTCTTGTAAAAATGTAAGTACTTTAAGGAACCACAACAATAGTCTACAGATTGGAAATACACCATTCACAGTTCCGTATATTTAATGAAGGATTGGAAAAGAACACTGAAGAGCACCTCATTGTGGGAAAAGTTTGAGCCATCTTCAATGTAAACATGACAACACAAAAAATAAGTGCAGAAATGATGTTATTCTAACAACACAGTTGCATCCTAATGTGAGGAAACACATACCGTATAAACTTCGGAGCCTGAGCCATAATACCACAAAAACTACCTAGGCCATAGCTGTGCTTCATTTGGACAGAAATATAACTGTGTGTTGAACGGACAGGAGAAGGGAAAGCCATTCACTTTAAGCAGTATTGAAAATGAGCAACTCCTACTGATGAATTCACAAAGGAGACTGAAAACATATCCTGATAAACAGGGAAAGAAGGCTATCATAGGCTAACACAGCTACTGGGGAAAGTGTGCAATCAGAAGATTGAAATGAACGTGTTATACCCGGGTACTGGGATACGAAGCTGGCCAAAATCTGGGAGGTGTTACTCTGTTACAGGAACACAGAGTGCTTGGAGTTATTGTGCTTTTGCGGTCAGACATGGCTTGTTACAGCTAACTCTTCATAACCATGTATGCTTCTCATACTATTTGTGCTGCTTACCTAGAAGAATACATAGTCTTGATTAACAGTGGCAATAGGTATCAAGCACAGTAGAGTCTTGCTGTCATTTGTTAGAATTTACCTGAAATGTGTTGACTAAATTTTTCAGAAGGCAAGTCAACAGCAAAGCCTCACCACCGTATGTAAATTTCTAGCACCATACGTGTAGACTGAAAGATCAATATTATCTCAACAATGAATGCATGGCATACTGGCAACATTAGGACATTCCAAAAATACTTGAAATGCCTTGGTTTTGTTTCAGTTAAGAATCACAGTATTCATCGACACTGATTTTTCAGAAGGTCATGTAAAACCTGTAAACAGCTTCATGGGCCTGCAGACTTGACTCTGAATTTTAAGGCACCATTGCAGGTCATTTACAAGGTATCTATTGGTCAATCCCTAAATATATTACTAAAGTGTTATGTCCTTATATCAATAGCAGTTATAGTAGCCCTTAAACAAGATTATGCCGTGTCCAGGAAGTGTTTTTATGGTATTCTCTGCAGAGCTACTGGAGTGACTGAGATTTGGCCATGCCCTTGCCAAGAAACTGAAACACAGTAACTGGCAAAAATACACTTGCAGCTCTAAGACCCACTCTGAATTATGTCTGAGAAGAAAACTCTGTACCTGGCTTCACTGTCTAACATGATTCATGGCCTGCCTTTGGAAACAGCTTTTGAGGCAGAAGAGAAGAATTTGTCATATACCAGCGGCCAGGACTGTGGCTGGGCTTGGTGGGCATTTCTTCCTTGGAAAGTTTTATGTTCCCAGTAAACAGCTTTTATTTCTGGGTAACACGAATTGCTCAGGGGAGCGTATACCTTCTTACAACAAATGTGGAAAATGAAATGAAGAAATAATTTTTGGTGGAGGTTATTAGAAAATCTGTTGGTTCTGTTTACACAAAGCTTTTATAAATGGCCAGGGGGCACGTTGAATGCAAGGTCCTCTGCCAACTGGGAAAAGAAGCAACAACTGCTCCTTCCTCCCTACCCCTTGCATGATGATGGCTCAGCCAGCTCCATGGGCAACTCCTCTGTTTCTGTCTTGTAACAATTGATTTTTACCATCACCATTTCTTGAGGCAATAAGGTGTGATCAATATGCTGTGATCGCTATCTGTTTCTGTGCTTGTTATGGTACTGTCCTGAAGCCTTGGCTTGCATGGAGACCCTTCTTATGCTGAACTCCCCACAAACATAGGCCAGGATATATTCCATGGCCCAGAGGGCCAACATCTGAGAAATATTGGCTGCATTTGTTATAACAGCTGAACCTTCTGTCAAAATCCAGAAACAACATAAGCTATCTTGCATCCCCACATAGAAGTCTCTAGCTCACTTGGTGTAAATCCACAGATTGGGCTCTGGCTCCCTATAATGTCAGTGAACATAAAAAAAGAGCCAGGACCCATGTCCTGAGCAGAATTATCTTCTGTCACAGTATTTTTGTAGCAAAGGAGAGTGAAAGGCTGCTGTCCCCAGACTGTGAGCTGCAGGGCTGGCAGGCAGCTCTCCCTCCTGCCTTCCCGTGTACCTCAAGGCACCCTCTGGTCTGCAGGTGCAGGACCTCACATAAGTGGCTGTGGAGTCCCCTTGCCTTGGGAGAAGGAGAGCCATACAGCCGATACTTCAGTGCTCTTGCAGCCCCAGTTCAAAAGCGCCTGTCTCCCTTCAGGCAATACTGCACAGATACGTGGCTTGGCACACATCGATACTTGGCTGCAGCCAACAGGTCCCTCAGTCTGGACTCCACCTCTTTCTCTGACTCAAACCAGTCCTGGGAGGGGAGAGAAGATTACTGTAATGCTGGACATTACTCTTTCAAAACAGAGCAGACTTTATTTAATGATGATCAATAGCAAGGTCAAGATCTTGTGAGGAGTGTGTGTGAGGGAGGGCTTTTGCAAGGAACCAAATCTGCAAAGTAGTGTAGGGAGATTCCAATATTGTAAGAGTATCAGCTAATGCAAAACACCTGGGAGGTAAAAGCAGGGTCACTAGGCTTCATAAGCTCCAGTCCTTAAAGGCAGTTCTTTGTACAGTTAAGTATTTGTGATGGAATATAGAGTAGAAGAAGAAATATTTATCCATGAGGTGTGTACTTCAACAGTGTCTGAAATTTCTGGGTGTATCTTCAAAGAAGAGATAACTGGGGAAGGGAAGATGGGAACAGCTGCTTATTTATAGGACCAAATATTTAAACAAATACATAACAAAGAGGACATTTTACCTCTACCTACAAAGGAAAAGATTTTTTAAAAAATGACTGATGATAAATATTTTTGTATGCTTGATGCACCAGGAGGGTGCTGGCAGGTACCATGAGGGAAACAGAGCAGATGGTTTTCACGTTCAGCACCCCTTTGAGGAGGCACAGGTTTCTCAAGCTCCTGTTTGGGTTGGCGTAGTAGAAAATACAACTAGTCTTGATGGTCTAAAGAGAGATTTTGGTTGCTGAAAATATAGCGGAATAGCATGACCAGGAGTTCTGAGCAGCTCTGGCAAGAACCAGATTGGCTGGACTAAACCTAGAGAAATAAAAATGTACATTCTTTGTAGCAAAAAAAAAAAAAAGGTACATAGAAGAAAAATTAACACACCACAGATTACAAACAGATCACTGTGAAGCTGAAGCTAGTACTTCATACTTGCCTCAGCGGACGGGAAGGGGCACAACAGTTCTTTGGAGCAGAAGAATATGGAAGCATTTATGCCTAATCCAGTCGCCCAAATCAGTGACCTGAAAGCACTGTTGTGCAAAGGTGTCTAAGCAATGAGGGGCAGAGTTCTTCAGTGGGTAGGTTTTGAGAAACTGAAGCGTGTTCAAGACTTTCCAGAAAGGGGACCATAAGGAATAATAATAATAATAAAAGAACTTGTCCCTTAACAAGTCAAAGGAGAATATTGGTGCATTGCTCTGAAAGAGCTATTGCAAAAAAACCCCAACAAAAAAAGGCAAGTTTTTTGCTTGGGTACTAAATCCACAGATGTGAAAGTGTCACTTCATAGTTGCTTGTTTTGGTAAGAGGTCTACTTCAGTTAAAACTTTCTACAAGTCCTTTTTGTCTTTGCCAAAAGGGTCTGGTAAGCCTTTTCTGTGGATACAGAGGTTAGGGGTTTTTTCAAATATGAACTGAATACAAACTTGATAGAGACTTGGTTTGAGCAGCTAAACGTACTGAATTGCTTGGGGAAACTCCTGAGTTATATTTTGACCATGTCAAGTTTATAAATTTCCCTTCAAGTCTCAGACAAATGATTATACGAGATGCCATTGAGACAAAGTTGTTCCTGAAAAAACTACCCAGGTCAGTGTATTCCCAGATCTCTTGATCACTTGCATGTTATTTGCAGACATGACTTTGTCTGCTGTGCATCTTGTAATTCCCAATGTGTGACAGAAAAAGATACTAATGTGTCATATGAAAATAATTTATTAATAAGAAAAAGCCATGTGCAGGGCTGGATATATTTTATATTGGTTTCAAAATTATAGTGAGAGCATGGAACCTATTTATATGTTGTCTATGGCAGAAATATAGTCCAAATAAGGCAAAGGGGCTTTTTTGTTGGCAAAGGAACTATTTATCTATTGAAAAAAATATTACCAATTTGTTTGTTAGCTAGAGATAAAATGAATGCTGGAGTTGTCCTAAACTGTTCCCAGTTTCCTGAGATACTATTAAGAGGAAGTATTGTCATGCATATCAAATTTTCAGTAGCTAGACAAAGTTTTCAGGAGAAGTTCACATCTGACATGAGATTGAGTTTAGGTAATTTGGAAGGAAATACAGCTTTAGATGAGTAACCACTAGTTCCTATTATTTCCCATCAAACAGTTGGAAAATATTATCAAAATAATAAAGTGCCCTACAGAAGGAGATTGCTGAATCAGACTGTGATTTGAGATGGGAACAGTGAAGGTGCAGAACAGCACTAATGAATCATGAGTTATCGCCTGCTGACAATTTTTCAGGAGAAACCTAAAGATAAGAACACTTGTCATGTTAGAAACTTATATTGCAATAGCTCAGGAATTGCAATTATATAGAAAGACAAACAAAGCTGTATGAAAACCCAACATGATTTGATCCTGGAGCTGCCACAGTTTCATGTAAATTGTGCCATGCCTGGCCACAATAGGAATATTGTTCTCAGACAGCAGGTATCTAATTGGCTTTGCGGTTTAATGAAGTTGTGACTATTCTTTACACAGTGGCATCTCTAGAGGTGGGGACACAGCTGGAAAAATGGAGTTGGGGATGAAATAAGAATGGTGAGCTAATTACTTCATCTGAGAACGTCTCTGGCAGGCAACAATCCTGACAGGCTAAATGGGAGCTGGGAGATGAGGCAAGTGGAGCTGAGGGATGTCCCTCTGCCTAACAATATCCTGGTGACTTAAGAGAAACCTGCAGGTTTTCCTGATGGTGTAGGACACCCTGGAGATTAATTGGACACTTCATTTGACATTGTTCTATAGTGCTCTATGTTACTACGTAGACATTCTGAACCGTGTTAATGTTGATAGAAACTGTTGTTAATTTGGGCTGTAGGAAGGAAGTTGTGGGTAGCAGGTCTCTCAGAACCACCAACTAGAAGAGGCTGTTGCTATGTTGTGCAGGGCAGAAGGCTAAAATTACAAACCAGAGATCAGTTTGACCTGCGCCATCCTGTGAAGCAGACCCTGCCAGGCTCTTCGGCACAGCGTAGCTATTGACGACACAAGAACCTTGGGTTTAGATCTTTCTAAAGCTTCAGCGCACTGTTGTTGCTATATAATCAGTGAGTGACTCAGCCCACAGTCGCCTGTGTAACAGCCCTCCAGCTTGTCCTAGAGGTCATAGGGTCAGTCCCACTCTTCTTCCTATTTAGTGCCCGGCACATCACATGAGTAACTGGAGACTGTGTGTGCTGAGGGAATGGGATCCCATCCTCAAAATTAGATGCTTTGTTGGGGATGGTTTTTGTGCTGGGACAGGCTGTGGCTGGATGAATTTACTCTACAGTCACTTACTGCTGTATGAATGGCCCTACTGATAAAGCTTTTGTGTTTATGTGCTTGCTAACTTCAAAGGACACTATTGCCTATATGAATTCAGATCAGATTTCAGGAGCTGCATTAAAATCCAGTAAGGGCCAGATGGCTGACTGTTTGAAGAAGAACTTTCATGTTTAGCTTTTAAAAAGAAAAAAAAAAAAAAAAAAAAACAACCCACTTCAAACCCGTAAACTAATAGCCATGTTAGAATGACATTTTTGTTTCAACCATCGCTCTCTTTTTGTTTCCTGCTCCCTTCTTAACTAAGTGGTAATTCATACTCCTGAAACTTGTCTCAGCCCCAAATTAAAATCCTTGAAGCATTGTTTTTTCTTCTTATATATCATATTTCCTCGGCATCGTCCTTGGGCGGTACTATTTGTGGTTCAGTGAGGACAGAGCGATCCTCTACATGCTGGCAGAAAAAAACCCCAACAAATCTTGTCTGGCAGTTTTACTTAGTAAGCTAAATGATCCCAGCTGAACAGATGATGGTACATTGCTGCTGTGAGTGTCGGTCCCAGGAGCAGGACTGGCACCCCTACCAACTCTACCACCAGCACACAGAGACTCCCTCCCATCTCTTGCCTGCTCTTCATCCCTTCCCTGCCCACTGCCAAGCCTTCAAAAGCTCATGTTTAAGGGCACATCGGAAGGACTACTGCACTTAGATTTTCACCAGCACGAAACATTTACCAGGGTACCTGTTCATTTGAGAACCTAATAAAATAAGCTTAGGTGATTAAGAAATCTGGAACAGGCAGCCAGTGGAGTGAAGAACTGAAAGGAAAGATATTAGTCACTTGACTGCTGTTTGGGCAAGACAGTGATGTTGTGGTAATAAATGTCAGGCACGTACATTTTATGGAAATAGGGGTATTTGAGGCTGGGCATGTTTCTGTGGAAAAAGCAGAATGCAAACTAATAGGAATCTACAGAAACTTCAAAAGATTACAATAGAAATGACATTTACCTAAAGTACATTGTGTCATTTTAAATCATTTTATAGACAGTTATAGCTAGATTATAAAGAAAATATTGTTTAATTCTACATCTTGTCGAGTTTTCTGGGTTTTTCCAGAGGATCAAGGAAGCAAAGGGTGGAGATGTTAGAAAGCTGGTGCTGTCATGATTCCTGGCTAGGTGTAAGACTTTTGATATTTTTACTGCTATTAAGCTACAGCTGGGTGGGTAGTTCACAATAAATAATTGAGCAGATTCTATTCTTTTCTGTACATGGAATTAACTATGGGAAGATGCCGATTTCTTTCACCACCCTCAAAACTAATTTTTGAGATCTTTTTATCGGTTTCTATACACATAACATAGACACTGTGCTAGAAAAATAAGGTCATTCTTCATAAGGTTGTTGTAATAATGAAGTTCAGCAACAGCAGTGAGATATAATGATATGACAGAGGGCCAAATATGCGTTTTGCTGCTGCCAAATACACCTCATCTCATGTTAATTACCAGTTTCTCTCAATAGTTGGAATTACTAGGTCTTTTCCCTGGAGAAACTTTAGCGAAGCTACTTTATCTTTTGATGTGCTTGGATCTGAGTGTATCTCCAGCTGGAAAAAAACAAACAAACATTCCAGAGAATGTGTTCAGACTTGTGCATTTTTAAATCAAAATCATATGCAAAGCTTTGGATAAAACATATTGGGTTTGCAATGTGGTGTAATTTTGTTCACATTTGCACTTCAAAAGGCTATAATGGGGAAATCCTAGCTCAACTGTTGATGAAGTTTCTAATAAATCAGAGTCTTGAACATATCCTGCAGTGCTCAGTTATAAAAACTGACTACGCTGCTTGGCCAGACTGTTGATATTTGTATTGCCACGAAATTGCAGACTCAGCAACATCCAGCATGCTGCTGCCGACCACAAGTTTTGAACTACTGTAATGACCTTGCTCAACAAACACACTCGTTATTTTTGACACAGAGGCAATTTAACAACCAGTCTGTACACTCTCTGGTTGACATTCCCAGAAGTTATCATGTACTTGGAGGGTTGCTTAATGTATAGCTAGTAGTTATTTTTGAACTGAACTCAACATTTTGTAACACTTCCAGTGACTTTTTTAACCCGTGAATGAATCATGGAAAATTACATCTGCTCCTTGCTATGGGGTTAGAAACGTGATCTTTTTTGGATGTTTATACGAGGCACTTCGATAGCAATCTCTTTATGCTGTACCAAATCAAAACAGAGCTTGGCCCATGGCACATAGTCCTGTGATTTACAGGCTGAAACAAGTTTCAGTTCCAGCCTCCCTAGCAACACAGGCTTTCAGCTGGAAATACAATCTCTGTATCTCTGAAGTTGGGAGAATTTATTAATCAGAGAACTTTCCCTGAGGTGATGTCTCCTTGAGAAAGACATAAAAAAGGAGCAGGGAAGGGGGGGTGAGGGGTGGCATTGTACCTAATTAGGTCAGCTAAAGTTCCTTTAAACTTGTCAGACCCCAACAATTCTTTAGTGTTTCCAGCATGCGTGCACTCCAGCCTGCATGTATGAATAGTTAGGCTTCTTCATCGGCATGCACATGCAACATCCTGTAACAGTTAGAGTGGAAAGTTGATTACATGAAATTAAAGAGAAAAATGCAGGTTTCATGTGTCAGGTTATAATGCCACATGCACACACACGCACAATTGTTCCTGAACACTGGTTGAACTACTTCTCTCAGACGTGGGAGCTGAGCAAGGCACCTTCCATGTGCCTCCCAGCTACTGAAAGCTCTTCAGAGCCCACATTTATTTTCTGTTGCTTTCTTTCATCCCCACCACTCTGTTGTCAAATGTATTTTAACATTGGAGCACTTGAGCAGGCCTCGGCCCTTGGGAGTGCCTGCCTGCTATTTCACTGGGGGTTCCCACCTAGTATAGACTATAGACTGGGTAACTATATGTGGTGAGTTGACACTGGCTGAATGCCAGGTGCCCACCAAAGCCAATCTATCACTCTGCTCCTCAGCTGGACAGGGAACAGAATATATCACAAAGGGCTCATGGGTTGAGATGACAGGGAGAGGTCACTCACTAATTACCATCATGGACAAACCAGACTCCATTTGGGGAAATTAATTTATTACCATTCAAATCAGAATAGGATAATGAGAAATTAAACAAATCTTAAAAACACCTTCCCTCCACCCCTCCCTTCTTCCCAGGCTTAACTTTACTCCTGATTTTCTCCAGCTCCTCCCCTTGAGTGGCACAGAAGGATGGGGAATGGGGGTTGCAGTCAGTCCCTCACACGTTGTCTATGTTCTGGTGCCTGGAGCACCTCCTCCCACTCCTTCTCCACTGACTGGGTGTCTGCAGAGCTGTTTCTCTCACGTATCCTCACTCCTCTCTCCAACTGCTTTTGGCCAGCAGTTGTTTTCATCTTCTTCAATATGATAACCTAGAGGCACTACCACTGTTGCATATGGGCTTAGCCTTGGCCAATGGCAGGTCCATCTTGGAGCCGGCTGGTGTTGGCTGTCAGACACCAGGGAAGATTCCAGCAGCTTCTCACAGCAGTCACCCCTGTAGCCTCTCTCCCTGCTACCCAAACCTTGCCACTGTGAATCACATATCTAAGAATTATCGTTAAAATCCACATTCATCCCACAGTCTTCAGAATCTTCACAAACTTCACTCATATCAACAAAAAAGAACTCCTCACACTAAAATCACATCACAACACTGAATGAAAGTGGATAATTTACATACAAACCCACCCTCATCCCTTCACCACAGTTATAACAGCAGAAATTTCCCACCATCATTCTACTTTTCACTCTCTAGCTGTGTTCAGTCCATGTTTTGTCTGTTACCTCTCAACGTTACTATCCGTATCATGCCCCAGTTGGGTGCCAAAAAGGACTGTTGTGGGTTGACCTTGGCTGGAGGCCAGGTGCTTACCAAGCTGCTCTATCACTTTCCTCCTCAGCAGGACAGTGTAGGGAGAAAATAAGATGGAAAAAACTTGTGGGTCAAGATAAAGGCACTTTAATAAAGCAAAAGCAAAGGCTATCTGTGGAAGTAAAGGAAAACACAAGATTTATTCTCTACTTCCTATCAGCAGCTGATGTCCAGCCACTTCCCAGGAAGCCACTCCTCCTCCTTTCTCTTAGCTTTTGCTGCTGAACAGATGTCATATAGTATGGAATATTTCTTTGGCCAGTTTGGGTCAGCTGTCCTGGCTATGTCCCCTCCCAAGATCTTTCCCACCCCCAGCCTACTGGTGAGGGTGAATGTTGGAGAAACAGCCTGGATGCTGTGTGAGCACTGCTCAGCAGTAGCCCAAACACCTGACACCATTCTAGCTACCATTACAGAGCACAGCACCATGAGGGCTGCCATGGGGAAAATTAACTCCATCTCGGCCAGACACAATAGACTACACCAGGAGCATAGTTATCAGAGTACCATGCCTGCTGCTTTATCAGAGGTCTTCTCTTGGTATCTATGTTCTTGCAGTTGCCAGTATACAGTCCATAAATACTTCTTTTCAAAGTGTACCTTAGTCTTCCTGAGGTACAGTTTAGGGGCTTAACTATGTATAAGCTAAACATACTGAGTGCCAAACACCAGCCAGCTCAGCTACAGAATCAGTCAAAGGGAGACCAGATAATTTTTTATTGTGAGAAAGAGTTATTTACAACTCCTCTCACCACTGCAATAGTAATTCTACAATGCTTTTGTGCCTACTTTTGAAAATACCTGCTTACCTTTTGAACAATGACTTTGTCTGGAAAAACTCAACCCTGTGGGCAGCTGTTTGTCGTAGATATAAGCACCTGAAAACAAGAGGTTGTAACAGAAAGGAGGTTTGCAGCTGCACAATGGGTTGGTTTTTTGTACTCAGGCTGTGATTACCATGGTAGCCACCTGGTGTGCAATACATACAGTGCCATGTGCATAGGTGACCTTATACTAGGATAAGTCATACCTTTTCTGTCTGCCTAAATACCACAAGGTGAGGCCCAGCACCCCAGGCTCACGGCTGTTGAGCAGACAGATCATGACTGAAGCACGTGTGTGCACTAATTCCCTGCAGCAGAAGGCTCGATATCCCCAAATTATGAGATTTCTCTATGTTCTCAGATGTTTATCAGCTGAACCTTTCTCTTTATCAGGCAGCAGAGGGAGGTGGTAGGGGAGCTGAAGGCAATGCCATCAGAGCCAGTGATTTCTCTTTGGAGAAGGAGATCCTAGCTGGGGAATGTGTCTGGTTTCTGGTCTTTGTACATGTTAAGTGTTGTAAATGGAAGGGAGAGGATGATGGAGTCTGGACAGTATCTGTGGGCCGCTGGGCAGTATTTTTACTCAGAAGATGACTTGTAGGAGTTTCTGCAGGCCTGTTGAGCATCAAGGGGATTTGAAGTATCAAAACTGGTTGAATCTCAGTTCCAGCTATATTTCTTAAGTTTTGTGATTAATCAGACTCTATAAAAATTAAATAATATGAAACTGCAACAGAAATGTACAGTGCAAGCAAACAAGAAACAAAGAACAGCCCTGCTTATTGCAAAGTGAGAGCCACATTGCTTTAATGGCTTTTCACTGAAAATCTGCAGCCTTATGAGCGGCTCGGCAAACTGTGAATATTGCCCAAATGGAATGCTTGGCTGTTACAAGCAAACATATAAAAAGTAGAGCACACAGAGGACCTGCCTCCCGTCATTAAATAACACAGCTGGCTTATGTTCACACTAATACTTTCCTGTGGAATTTTCTCTCTGCATCACTTAAAGCCCTCACCATCCTGTGTTGCCCTTTCCCGTTTTGTGCTTGGTCGGTGTTTTCAGTGGAGTTGAACTTAATGTGCCTGCTCTGTTTCGGTTACGCCTAGAGGTGGGCACAACCGGTTTTGGATTCACCACACTTTAAATTAAACATTTCTCTATCCTCTGTGCAAACCCCAACCCCCTCTGACCATGGAAAATGTTTTAACTTTTTTTCCCTGTGTGTGTGAGCTTTCACCCACTGCTCTACTTCCTGCTTTCAGCCAAAATATTGAGGGGAAGACATCAAAAGGAGAGGGCAAATGCAAAGCAGCAATTTCATGAAAGGGGCCAACGGGCATGAAAAGCAGAACCTTCACTGACTTCCCACATATGCACTTGACCTTGAAATGTTGAATGTTTCTTTCTTATTTCAAAGGCTGGACTTCTTTATTTTTCTTCCTTTTTCGCAGTAAAAACAACTTCATCTGGACTCTCTGCTGAAAAGCCAAAAGTGTAATCGTTATCCTAAACTTAGCACAACTCTCTAGATCATCGCAGCAACTGTTGCTGCAATTAATTTCCATTAGAGAAAGAGAATTCCAATTAGAGAAATTCCTTGTACTGTAATAGTGTAAAACTGGGAACAAAGCCCTTACAAACTGTGCTGCAAGCCTTTGTCAACAAGCCAGGGTAATGAGCAATCGCATTTGCAAGAATGCCTTGCAGTGACACCTGATGTCTTCAGTGCATCATACAGCAATATGCAAATGTTCATCAGCAAGTAATAAAATCCAAGAACAATCCAACAGTGTCCAGAAAAATTACTCCTAACTCCTAATGGGACTTGGTGACAGAGTGCAGGAGATTTGTAGCGTAGAACCCTGTGTTTTAGCAAATATTTCGTGTTCATTTTTTGGGAGCCATGACCAGTCATACTTTTTCTAAAGATCCACCCATCATCCAGTCAGAAATATAAAATTTCTGTCTGCCATCAGGTAATATGCAAGCCGCACAGTATTTGGTTTTTTTTTTTCCATTTTCTTTCAGTATCTGACAAAGTAAATGATGGAAATGCTTATTACAAATGTAGTAGAGTGCAACTTTGACAATATTACTATAACTTCAGGAGCTGTTCAGTTGAGATCTGTTCCTGGGACTTCCAAACAGCACTTGATCTCCATCTTTACTCTTCCCCTGCACACTGCACATCTATGCTGAATAGTCATTGCTCAACCGTAGAACAAAGAAACCAGAACTAAGTCAGTTTTTCATGACACTGAAAACATTCCTTTTGCAGTTCTTTCCACTTTTCAATAGCTTCTCAGTAGTTTTCAGTAGTTCCTGCTGAAGGACAAATACACTTAACTACTCTTGGTATCTGCTGAATATAGAAATTAGAAGGACAATTTTCTGGTGGAAGGTGCTCACTTGTGTGGGAATAACTCATGTTTGTGGTCAACATATCATTTAGTGAGTGATGTCGTAAATTTTAAGATACTGGTCTTGCACACAAAAGCCAGGTTTCTTTTAATTTGCTTTACAAATTACTTACCATGCTTTTGCTACACTGTGTATCTATAGAAAAAGAGCTCACTGCATTTTCTTGATAATGTATTGATATGTTGAGCAGACACACATTCCCATTAATTTGAGTAGGATCTTGCCTTTAGAAGACATGTATTTACCATTTCAATCATAAATAAATCTTGTGGGTATCCTGGAAAGTGGATATTTCTACTGTTTCCTTAGTGTTTTTCTCAGAAATGTTTTATCCCAGACCAGCGAGACTACCTTATTGCTAGTTTAAAAAAGAACATTTAAAAATACGTTTTATACTTTACTCCATGTGTGAATTGAGCCTTTATATGGGAGATCTAACTAACATCTAGTAGTCCCTGTTGACTACACAGCTGTCAGCAGCCAGTAGAGGTTTTTATTTAAGTTTTCTCCTAATTTTGCTTCTGCTGCTTTTTAATGGTAACTGAGCTAAGCCAAATGCATTTGAAAAAAGCAGCAGGTCAAAGTGAGGATGAATAGGTCACATTCATAATGTGTTGTCTGCAGTTTCAATCAAACTGATTTGGATTATCTATAAATCTGATATCCATTAAAAAAAAAATCAAACAAAACCAAAAGTTTCTGCTTTCTGTCTACCGAGTTAAGTTCAAAGCTGTTTTCCACTTGATACAGCACAGGAACTGGAGCAGAGGTCTTTCATTTGCTAACTCAATGTCTAAAGCACTGTTAAATGTAATCCTTCTCTTAGGATCAGTAAACACCTAATGCGTACATACAAAAACCAGTGACTGGGAGGAAAGGGGAAGAACAGCACAGGTGATGGCTTGATTCTTAGGACAGTATCGCAGTAGTAAAAGATGGAGGTTCAAATCCTCTCCAACAGAGGAGAGAATGGAACATGTTTTCCCTGGGTATGGGGCAATGTTCTACTCCTTAACTAGGTAACTCTGCCGCAGACCATCTAATCCAAAACCCTGAGATGCATTGGTTCCAGCTTTATACTTTACACTAAAATTTGCTTCCCCTCTCAAATTAAATGTCTGGATGATCTATTCATTGCCTCTGTTTTCATAGGTATCAACAATAGTGAGTTGCTGACAATGGAAGAGTTTGATTGCTGTGACTGTTCCTTGCCAGTTTTAAAGGATGGGATTCAACTCAGGATAAAAACTAAATTTGCTGTCTACAGGAAAGTGTCTGCATACATGGCAGGTATATAGGCTTCTCCTCTACAGCCACTAGAAATTGGCTCAATGCAGCCAGAAGGTCCTAGATAGTGATTGTTCCCAGCCTAAGATAGATCTAAGGTTCAGTTTCAATGCTTAACCATAGTTCTGGAATTTTTGGGCATATAGTAGGGAATCCCACCCAGCCTTCAGCTGCTGACCTAGTAAGACATGTATGTCACACAGCTGAACTGGGCTCCCCTGGCTTTTGAGTGAAGCTCTTTAGCTTTACTGACTCTGTTGTGTGTAGACTTGACCAAGTTGCCTGCACACTCAAGCATCTGGTACATTGGAGGTGCCCTGGGATAACCTGCTGGTGCTTCAGAAAGAGGTGGATCTCCTACAGGCTCTGTACTACATCTGTCAGTCTGTGCGGGTGTCTTGGATGTCCTAGGAGATGTGTGGTCAAAGAAAAGAGCACCTGCCTTGACTATTATGATGCTCCATTGCTTAGAGGATTAGCAGACATTTGCAGACTTACATATTGGGGTCTAAATGTCAGACTGTGCTTTCAAAGCCCTATCTCATTACATTTGAAATAAGCCATCTTGATGGAGATCAGACTCATTAATTAAGTTCTCAGCTGCTTTGTGTCATCGATATACAGAATAGGTGGAGTTTACTCTTGAATATGGCTGAAACTGCAAATACTGCACAAGAGACTGGCAGGGGGTTGAGCACAGATTCCCTTAATGTATGGCTGTGGTGCTTTCTTCATTTATCATGTTCCTTCCTCTTTGCTGAAGAGTAACTTTTCTGAACTTGCAGTTTTTATTTGTGCTGGGCAAATCAGCCTCGTACTTTGCATCATAAACAAATGATTTGCCATCCATGAACCTAACTCAATACCAAAGGCACAGTTTATCTACCATCCTTAAAACAAATGTAGTTATAGTACCTTGGCTTTAGTTTATTCTGTTTAAGCTTGTAAAATTTCTTTGTATCTCATTTCTCAGTGGTTTTTGAAAGCACAATCATCTCCATGTATTTCTGCACCAAAAATTTAAGGGACAAGACAGAGAATCTCTTAAATCTTCTTTTAAATATGCTATAAGCTCATGTGTGTTTTAAGGCACACAGATTTATGCTTACAGTGGCCTATAAAAGGAGATATTACTTGGCAGTCTTATTTTTTCACTCAACTCTACTGTTATATATAGGAAAATGGTGGAGGGGTAAATCTAGATTCCCTGATTCAACTTCTGTCTGCTAAGTCATTTTCATCATGTTTCTTCCTCTGTACTGGGAAAGAGTATACATTTCTAAAAAAATTATCCTGAAATTGCTTTTATATATGTGTATTAAAAATACTTTACAGCATGGTATCGTCTGTTGTCAAGCTGTGCATACTTCCAAGGTAACGGTAATATGCTAAAATGAACATCATGATGAAAGATTTTACGTATGGTTGTTAGGCAGCTACACACAGAACTGCCTGTATGTACATATTGCTTTAGAAAAAGACAGCATAAAAAGATGAAGCAAAGTGTTAATGATTTTAGGTTGTTTTCTGAAGTCAGATGTTAAGTCAGTAGGACAATTGTATATGAGTTTGTGAACTAAACTCCTTAAAGATTGTGAGGTAGATTGTTGAAATAGCTCAGCAACTTACATTAAAAGAAGCAATAGATGTAAACCTCCTCATAATAGATTGTTAGCAAATTTTCTATTTTGCACTGTAAGAAATTAGTTGAATTAGCTTTTCTTTTCATTATTAAAAGCCATCATGGCATGTGTACAGGCGTTTTTGTCAGAGTGCTCTAAGATACATTTTCAAAAATCCATTAGGAAAATATGCAGAAAGATTGGTTTTGTCCTACTTATTCCTAATTCCTAAAAATGGCATAGCTCTTCTTATAAGTAGCATTCTACTGCTGAGATGGTTTTGTGGTTGGTATTTTTTCCCATTTTTCTCACCTATTAAGTAATGAACTCTTTCGCAGAAGTCAGGAAATTATTTTCCTGGAGCTGGAGCTATTTGCCTTAGCATAAATTTCTACAATTTATTTGTGAGGAAGCAGACCAAGAAAATAGAGAAATGAGCTATGTTCTGTGCTATACATGGTGCCAAGCTGTCCTTTGACATTTACTCTGTCTGGATCATACTACCATGTCTTACTAATCCACTACCTTTACAGATCACATTCACCACTTCAAAGTCTTATCTTTGTTTTATGATTCATTTCAAGCTCTGGTTGCTAACCTCTGCACAGATTTTGAATCATTGTATCATTATATGTCATTTCCCTGTCCTTTTCTGCTCTTGACTGTGTCCTTCCTGGGTCTTCTTGCTATTTCATGGTGATGATGCAAATAACAGTCCTGTTATGCTTGGGCTTAGAAGAAATAACACTTGTGTCGAAACTTCAGACAAAGTTTGTTTGAAGGCAAATGTTCCGTTGTGTGAAGGGCAAATGCACACATGCCTACACCTTCCGCTGCATTCACATTTACTTCACTCTATTATTTTTAAACTAAAGACACATATGTTCAGGCAACAGTGCTGCTCTGAGGTGGTGTTTGCAAACTCTGGAGCAACTTCTCAGACTTCCCAGGGGTGGTGTGCACGCTGCCCTGGATGAGGTGCATCCCTGTTGCTTGGCTCGGCCGCGTCACTTCCTAGTGTTTTATCACCTCTGCCAACAATGAGACAGGTCTTCCAGCAGGTGAGAGGCATCTGCCTATATATTTCTCTCTGTAAGCTGACTGGCTTATAATGAATGGCTGGCAAACTGATTCCAAGTCAATAGTAAAAGGCTATAATGCACATCCTTTGCTCGCTTGTTCTCATCTCCCAGAGCATCACACAGAGATCGGCACTAGTTTTCCTGAGGTCTCCACACAGAGCTGCAAAGTATTGCCAGTACTGAGGAGGAGCAGATCATCACCGTTGGTTGTCTGGTGTCATTTACATCCCTATCACTTCAGTGTAGGAGCAACATAACCTTGTCATAGCATATACAATGCCCAGAGCAAATAAACCAGTTGTAAGTTTTTTGTTGGCCCCACTCCACTTGCTGGTCTTCCTTTGCATGATCTCTTTATCCTTTGCTAAGTGACATCAGTCAGTGCTGGATGTTGTAAGTGGGTGTGATACAGAAACTGAGGCAGCAGTTCTACCAGGAAGTCCCAGAGCTTGTTCTTTCATTTAATCTGTGACTCAGTACACCAGAGATGAGGGTTGAGTTAAGGCATCAAGGAGACTTTTTACACTCCCCTCTGTCTGTCTCCCCCTCTGTGCCTCATGGCCATTGTCATGCTGACTGTCATTCCCCTCTCATTGATGTGGACAGACTTTTTAGTAGGACCTGTAGCGACAGGACAAGGGCTAATGGTTTAAAACTAAAATAGGGTAGGTTCAGACTATAGAAGGAAGAAACCTTTTTACAATGAGAGTGATGAAATACTGGAACAGTTTGCCCAGAGAGGCTCTAGAAGACCTATGACCCATCCCTAGAAACATTCAAGGTCAGGTTGGATGGGGCTCTGAGCAACCTGATCTAGTTGAAGATGTCATTGCAGTGAGGGTTAGACTAGATAACCTTTATAGGTCCATTCCAACCCAAGCCATTCTATGACTCTATGATTCTGTGCTGCTTTCTATGGTTCCTGGGGACAAGCCAGGCTGTGAGAGGGCCATGCCTACTCATGGAGGGGCAGAACAGCTCAGGCTGGGAGGAACGACCTGGGATAGGATCAGCCTGGATATGCAAAATTTTTCTTCCTGGGACAGGGTCTTTGGCTTCTGAACTTTTAGCTCTCTCCTCACCAAGTTACGTCTTCCCAGTTGCTCTAGAGTAACAGCTCTTTCACAGGCAGTGACCTACTCAGATGCAGGAATGTGTTACTGCACAGACTCTGTCTGCCCTGCTGGCTAAAGGCTCTGCACAGTAACTGAACTGTGCCAGAGTAAATGCTGGTGAGAAAAAAAGAAGAGTTTTAGGAGGCTGGCAACAAGGAGTAGAAAGTGCATGGTGGAGAGTGGGAGAAGACACCAGTTGTACTGACAGGCGTTCAGAGTTACTGGGCGAAATAGAATCAGAGTCATCATTCGGTATGTGGACATAGGACAGTGGTGAGGAACTGCGGAAGCTGAAGATGAAAAGTTACATGACTTTGAATCAGGGAGCATCAAAGGTATTTTCTGGAATAAAATGGCTTAGTTTTAAGTCTTTTGGTTCCCTGCATCATCTGTGTCCCTGTGAAGAGGAACACAGCACTTTTGATGAATCCTTGATACAGAGGTCCATGGTTGACTCATGGAACCATTGAATTTCTGAAAGATTTCACACCTTCACCGTCACTGGAAAGATGTGAGCCCTTCATTTCAGCCGGATAAAAGCCGGTTAGTGTTGCAGAAATCTCCATTTTAATGTGTACTAATGAATTTATATTCAGAAGAAAATCGCGAAGGTCATATCTACGTATGGTGAACAGCGATTATTTTTTCCACTCCAGAAATAGTTCAGCAGAAAGGAGAGGACAGTGAGTTGCTGGGGGGGACCCCAAAACAACCCTGCCTCCCCAAGAAAACCAACAAACCAACAAAAAAAACAACACCAAAACAAAACCCCCAACCCCTAAATCCTCCTCTCTCATCTTTCAGGAAACACTATACTTTCGGTAGTCAAGGTGGGGATGCAGACAGCTTAATGGAAAGTACTGAGGCTGGAATAACACAGAGTGAGAAGATCATTGCCAGTTAATGCTACTGAAGAAGATACTCTGTCTCATGTTGTGTTTTGGTTCTTTTATGAGGATTTACTGCCAGATGGAAGGGTGGAGCTGAAGGGAATGGTGAGATCAAATTTCTAACTTTGACAGATATCCCATTAAAAACAGACAGCTAACAAACTTTGCTATTTAATCAATAATGCATCTAATTACTGTCCCTTCAAACTGATATTTTAATTATTTTTGTTCAGATAAAGTAGGTACAATGTACTTACATTTTTATAGCCTGATTAGCAAAATAATAAAACATCAAACCAGCTTTGTCTGCCTTTTCCCAGTTTGAAATTCAGGCTGTTTCAATTACTCTTGAATCCATAACAGTGGGTCTGGGTACTAAGTGGGACGCTGCCAGTTTGGTTTCTTCTTTCGGCCTGGGTGTATTTCTAGAAGAGATTGCCACTAATTTTAGAGGTAATTATCTGAATAAACCAACCCTATAATATAAATAGAGACAGAAGGAATACAAACTTCAGCCTTCACATTTCTTCTGGTTCTTGGTAGCTGCGGTGCCTCCTAACTCATGCTGATAGTTTCTTAAGGCACTCAAAGAATTACTGTATGTACAATGTGTTTATGTGGCATGTATAGCAACATTCACTAAACTTCATCTTCAGCTAATGGGAGGCAGTGTGGGTGGGTTTTTTTTTCAGAAACAGGAAATCAAGCTCAAGTGGGACTGATTCCAAACACGGACCAATTTTATCCTGACTCCAGTTTTGCCTTGACCTTTCCTGACTAATGCAAAATGAGGTTGGTTACGCGCAGACCTTTTTTTCAGTGTTTATGCTGTAAGAGTCATGCTGACTCAAACAGAACCAGGCTTGTGCTCTTCGAGTGAGCCACATAATAGATCCTTTGAGAGGAGCAGTGGAGGTAGTCTGGAAGGTCATTGACTCTCAGTTTCTGTTCAGGCCAAGAGGATGCAGGCGAATGGTGGTGTGAATTCATGCAAGTCAAAACACCTGATCACAAGGCACAAGAGGGCAGCTCAAAAACAGGAAGAAGCAGCAAGATTCTGTGACTTCCTACAGAAAGCCATAGGTATACAGACAAACACACCTCCACCTACTTTTTCTTTTTTTTTTTTTTTTTTTTTTACAAAAGGCTTTATTTACAGAATTTTGCAATAAAATTAGACCCATTTGGGGCTAAAATAGATAGATGGACTCTGTTTTGTCAGTCCTTTTGGCTGGCGCTCTCTGCACTTTTGAATCCCTTCTCCAAAATGTGTAGTGTCATTGCAGTCCATAACTTCTGTGAGAACTGTTGGAGATTCTGGGTCATCTCATATGGACGAATGATTTTGTTGTCACACCTGTGATAGTGTCCAGCTAAGATCAAGAGAACAGTAAGTGCTTTGAGCCTTGTCCTAGCTGGGACTGCCAGGCTCTGCCTGTGTGCTGTCAGTGGAGAGAAGGAGCCACAATACCAAAGTTAGGCACCTACTGCAGGTGGGCTTATCGCCTACAGGTCACAACCACCTTTTCCACTCTGACTGAGCTCTGGCTGACCCAGACAGCAGGGAATATACTTACTCATCTCTCACTTCGCTTTTGACACTGCGGTAAGCAGGATAACTCTGTCAGCCATCAGAGTGACTTTTATTTCACCTAACGTTAGTCATCTAAAAATTGGGAGATCAGTGTGAGCAGGTCATCCAGGCTCTCCCTCTGCTCCAACCACCTTGATTCATAAAAGGCCCCTTAGGTCTTGGGATGGATGAATCAGCCCACCCAGCCTCTCTATCTCCTCATGGGGAGCAAAGGGAGCTGAGATAGCAAGTTTTCACAAGAATTGTCAAATCCTGAGAGCTTGCTAGTCAAGTCAAAGGTGGCTGTACTCTACTCTGTCCTTCTCTGGTGTCCCCCAGTTGCCTTCAAACTCCTCACTTCTGGGGAAAGCTGATGCTGTGAGAGAGGACAATGCCTTCGACAAGGCTGTGCTTCTGTAACAGATGTAAAGCCAGTAGGACTATTCGCATGCATTAGGTTACATGTCTAGTGTAGTGGGTATGTGATTTGTTAGTGTTAATCTGCATCTGTTTCTTTTTATTGCTGCTTGGGGGCATATTTGTACAAAGAATGGCCATTTCAGCAAAGCCTACATGCTGCCTAAATGCAGATCTGAAGTCCTGCCAAGCATCTGTGGATAGGAAGAAGTCAGTATTGTGACTAGCATGTCCCTTCCTCTCATTGTTATTTGTATTAAATTAGTGATATTACTGTAGTGCCTAGAGGCTGCAAATTAGGTTTAGTGCCTCATTCTGCTGGGTCCTGTGCAGGTAAATCAGATGATACTGGCTCTGCCTTAAGGACCTACAATTTTGCAAACCTGCCACCCAAATGCACTTACAAGACCCATTTGATTTGGAGGGAAGGCATGGGATAAAGGAATGTCAAGGCAGATTTTGTTTGCTATCTGTAGCATGATGAGGTACAAGTGACCGTGTTGCACAGCTCAGAGCCAACGAGAGTGAGCAAAAGGTCTAGGCAAACCGCTGGCTGCTTATCTGTAGCACTGTCTGTACCCAGCCAAGGGCAAACCTTCACACTGTCAGGCTGGGAGCACCTGCAAGTCCAGGAGCAAGTGCTGTATCCTCCGTAGAGTGAAAGCTACCCCAGCCCTCCCATGAACAGGCCTTCTGCCATGGCCTGCATGCCCCATGTTGGAACCTGCTCTCTGAGCAAACAGAAAGGGACATGCTCCCACTTACACCAGTGTGATAAAGATCAGCCGCCTAACCTGTTAAACCCAAAGGGATAACATTAAATGGTACAACATATTTTAAAGCAGCAAATGAAATAGCGTGTTAATTCATCAGCAGTAGTCTGTTGCTTTTGCTACCATCAGTTTCTTTTTGAAGGAAATCTCAAAAGAATATTAAGAAAAATGGCTGCACTTTTTAATACTGTGAGCACACTGTTCCACGATAATTCTTTTCTCTTCCGTTTATCACAAATATTTCCATCTGTAGCAATGCAGTATTTCCTTCTTTTTCCCCCCTTAGTCTGCACTGTGGTGTAATGGATGATGTCTGTTATCTGATGCATTATCACAGACCACAAATAAGTCAATAGCTGAACAAATATATTATGTCTTCTTTTAAATGTGAGATCTGAAGCCTACAGTTGAGAAGATACATGGCATATCACTTCCCTAACTTTCAAAATTCTGCTTTCTCTCATAGTCATTTCTGATAATGTTCTGCAAGTCCAAACAAAGTTGTTCCTTTCCTAAGATGTATTCACCCTCTTCCCCTTTTTCGTGTGTGGGTACTTTGTTTTGTTTTTCCCTTGCGTACTCACTGTTACCAATTCTGACATTGATACTGACCTAGAAAAGTACTCACTCCAAGCTGTGCCTGGAAATAAAACACTTCTATATTGAAAAGATAATGTGGGTTTTGCAAACAAATGTAGACGAGAGGACAGATAACATTTTAGGCCTATAACTTTGACAGCATCTCTTTGATGTGCCAAGCCTTTCTAGCTGCAAATGGATTTCCATCCCAGCTCTGCGAGGTGCAGAGCTAGGAGGCTGAGCAGCATGCAGTGAGTGCCAGGCTGGCACAAATATTAGATGTCACCCTTTACCCGCCCTGTGAACCTGCAACAATCCCTGGGAAATGCAAACCGAAGATTTCAGCCCTCCTGGTGTAAGCAGCGAGCTTGAACTCTCTCTGAACTCGGTGTGTGTTGAAGTCTGGAATAGTTCAAAAGGAAAGAATGAAGGAATTGATAAAGACAAAAACTGTATAGCTTCATGTTCTGGGTAATGGTGCTTGCATTGCCGTGCTGGCACGGCCGGATCTGAAAGCTGTTGTTGCACAAAAGGGAAACATTAGATGTACAATTTGGGGTTTTCCTGAGGCTCCTCTGGTTAAAGCTGTTGCTACCTTGCTAGTGCTACAGGCATGATAGCTGGACGTATCATAAAATCCAACAAAGCACTGTCAATAAATTAGGGTAGCAAGAACCCCAGTTCCTGAAGTTGTGGTATTTTTTTTCCTATCGGGTTCTGGCAAGAGCTGTGGAAAGAAGGAGTCTGGTAGATGCCTGTGTGTGCTCTGACTGGAGACAAATGGTGCTTCTGATAATGTTATCTCTGGGGACTGACCTTAAACTGCCAAGTTCACTCCATTTAACATATCTGCTGGGTTAACAAGCTGTTGGACCAAGAGCCCAGGATATGCCAGGTGCCTGGGACAGTCTCTTGACGTCAGTGGCAGGGTGCTCCGTGTCCCAAATCTGTGTGGGAAGAACAACTGCAATGTTTATCCAGAGCATGCCCATTGGCAGCACCACTGGGAAACTGCTGCCGAATCTCCTCCCCTCCCCAGCCTGAGGCAGAGAAAAACCCGGGTACTTTGAACTCCAGTCAGGAAATTACCCTTTCAAAGATCCCCTTCTCCAAGCTAAATTCTTAGCTTTTCTTTCTTCTTGTCCCAGCCTTTTTAGAGCATGTTCTTTGGTGGCAAATAGTGGTGCAGAGCTGGAACCTGATGGTGACTCCCACTCCCTTTCTTCTGTGAAGCTTTTTAATATGTTACAGTGATGTTTCTCAGGAAAAAAGGGCAAACAAAGAAATGAATGTGTATGTTTTGACAAGGCAAATCAGGGAAAGATAAACATTTTCTGTTATATTTTTGCCATGTGCGTAAATATTTATAATTGAAACCTGCATCTATGAACTGTTCACATGGTCAAATAATTAGCTATAAAAGCAATATAGCAGCATATATATGAATCTTTTCTGTGAAGGACTGTGTGCCTTCCATCCTCATTTCAACCTAACTTGCACTGAATTCTACTCACTCCTGCCAAGAAATCTGACAGCCTCTCTGGATCAGGAGTGTTCATTTTAGGGTGTATACACCCACCACCTCAAAATTTACAGACAATAACCAGTCAAAAAGAAGTATTCATTATTAAGTAAAAGGTAATACAGTGACATGAATTCTGGTGTTTAAAATTAATCATATAACTTTATTTCATTAAATGAAAGACTTTGCACAACAATTCTCTTTACATCAGAATTCATGTTTGCCATTGATTTAAATTTTGCTTTCTTATCTCCTAAAGTTTCGTTCAGAAGCATAACTTTTGATAGGAAGATTTGCAACTGTGCATGCACTGGCTTGTGTTTTGGATGCTAACAGAATAAAGGACACTAAACCCACCTAACTCTCCATTTTTTCTGTTCTGTGGCAGATTGAAATCCTGACACGAACTTTGGGGGTGTAGTGACCCCTTGGGTCTAGACTGGCTTTACCTATTCTCAGTCATATAAAAGCAATTTAGGCTCAGCTAGCATTCTGTTGTCTGTAGATAGGGCAGCCCCAGTGGGTAAGTCGTCCAACCTCTCTCTGAAAGCTAGGATGGGAGGGGTTAGGCACCTACCTTTTTGATGACTGACGTTACATGAGACAAACCTGATCCTGGTTTAGGAGCAGTGGGATTGCAAGGGCTATGGCTATGCCCTGCATCGCCCGTCAGCCTGGAAGGTGCCGGGAGGGTCCGAGTTTGACCTGACTGCAACAGGACAGCCTCTTTGCAAGGGGATCTCCAGCTTTCCTCTTGGTACAGTTTTACGGCATCTCTGGGTTGCCAAACCAAACAAAGGCCGGACTCTGTACATGAAAAATGTAACTACAAATGCAACAAAGATAAGAAATAAGCTCCTGATCAGAACTAAAGACAAAGTTGAAAAGATTACCGTCATAGTGCAATAGGCGTGTTATGTGGATGTTTTTGTTATGCATCTTGGAGGTTTTATCACATGCTGATACATCATATTCTTAGAGCTGATCTCAGATATGATGTAGGTCAGAGGGACATTGCACATTCAGTAAACTTCATTGGCCTGATTCACCGCCTAGTAAAAAACCCATTCCTTATCAACTTCTGCGGAAGCCCAATCTTTGAACAAAAGAGGTGTAAACAGACATGCTTCTCCAATTACTCCTGTAATTACAGCATGGGCGTTCAGACCCCAGTGGACACAAGGAAGTCAAGAGGTCTTTCACCACTGACTGTAATAGTGAGTGGCTGGGATTCTAGCTCTTGACTTCCCCAATGCACGTAACCACTGCCATGGGAAACCACCTTGTTTTACCAAAGTTCAACCCCTGCTGGTAAACAGTAGTTTGAAATACCACCAAGTATGGCAGTACTTGGCAATGGCAGAGCTTCAGTGGGATGAAGGGGGGTGGTTAAACATTTGATGTTTGACTGGAAGCATGATAGGATCTTTCTAGTGTAATCTTCTTCTCAGAAATGTATCAAGCTGAATGGTGTTGATAAATGACCAGTTCACAAGGCATGTCACCCCACTGCCTTCTGCCACTTTCTGTGACAAATAATGCAACCCAAAAATGGTGGGGAGAGAAAGCGAGTGTGAGGAGAGTAGTCTGATTCAGACTGTCGTCTCTGAATCAGTCTCTGTTTTTAAATGGCATTTCTGAGAACTGTTGGTTTGGGAATTTTTCATTTCTCTGGTTATTCATTTCCCTCCACCTGGACCAAAACAGAAAAAAAAAAAGGCATTGTAAGGCTCTCTGGGAGGGTGAATAGCAGGACAGCTCTTACTGGACTCCACAGCATTTGCCCCTGCCTCCCCCAGTTGGAAAGCCCAACAGCTGTCTTCATAAATACTGTCACTCAGGATTTGAATAGTTTTACATAATCTGGACTGGAGTGGGGAGTCCAAGCTTTTTGCTGGTCAAGTGGCAGGTGGGGAATTTAAGCTTTTATAATGGGGCCACAATTGCTGCTCCCACAGGGATTTTCTTTTACTGTCTATTGATTTGTTGTAAAGACCCCAGGATTAAAGTGGGGGTGGGAGGTGATATATTCTGGAGGTCAGAAGGGTGAAGATGTAGAGGAAATCTGGGTCTGTCCTGCTGCTGCCACACTGGCCCAGATGGATGGCCCATGTACCCTGTTTGTGACCCTGTGCTTAGGAGGAGAAGCTTTTGAACTGCTGGGTCACCAGTTGACATGAGAAAAGGAGAAGCTGCTATTTTAGTTATGGGATTTTGCTTTTAATACTCTTTTTCTATTTAATTTTTAATATAGAAATACTTGCCTAGCTTCTCGTGTTTTCTCAGCTCTGACCGTAGTCCATGCATGCCTTTGCTGGGACAGTGTCACCTGAGAACTGACATTTCCAAGACGGCCCAGACGCTGCCTACTGGTGTGAACTCCTGGGGCTCCCCTAAGATTCCACAGACCTATGCTCATTTATCCCAGCTGAGGGCCTGGCACAAACCTAATGGTAATGTCTGAGGTAAATCACAATTTAGGAGATGTAGATCTAAGAGAACATCAAAGGCAGCATAGGGCACATTGTTTTATGATTTTACAGGGGCAGTGTAGTGCAGGTTTTTCTGAATAAAAGCTCACTGGTAGATATGAAAATTATGCCAGCCTTAAGCAAATAAGGTAAACTAAATAGAACTGGGATCAAAGTGGAAAATACACATTCTCTTGCTTACGCTTAGCTGACCATCCCTGCTGTTTGCATTTGCTGTGACATCAACCTTCAGGTGGGGGCATGTTTACACATTAAAGCTAATGCAGCTTGATTGCAATGGACCTGCCCTTCAGCCTCCCTCTTCCTTGGGAGCATGCTGGTTCCAGCCAGAACGAGCCTGGGCTCTGCCTGCTCCACCACCCTGACACCAAGGCTGGGGTGATGAACTGCTTTTACACAAAGCAAACTTTCATTCAGTGGAAACAGGTGCAAAGTGTCCTTTTGTGTGAACAGCTGGGAACGCAGTAACCCTTCCCCTGCCTGCGTATACCTCGCTTAAGGCTCATGCTGCGGGAGCAACAGCGTAGGAAGATTTCAAGCAGTTTTCTACATTTGCCTGCTTGCTGTGGAAAAACTTTGCCTTTGATTCGTATCACTGAACAGCTCTTTTGTCTTTCTTTGTCTTCAGCATGAGCAGAGCTACTTTACACTAAACCCCGATTTTAGATGCTTTGTCACATGTAGCTGTAATTTTCTGAACTTTACCCTTGCCTTGCAAAGGAGCTGCATACACCTTCTGGCATCTGCTGTTGGGATCCAGTCAATAGCTCTGAATATGGGTGGTCTTTCTGTAGCTCATTACACAACGTGTTTGGCCATGTCCTTCCATTAGAATCCAGCATTCAGCAGAGAGTATTAGCCATTCTTTTCTTGCCCTAATGGTAAGAGACATTAACAACAAAATCCTCACTCCAGCCAAGCATGTGGTGGTGTGCTTAAGACTAAGTGTAGTAGTAGTTCCAGTGAATTCAAATTAAGTTGTAGGCTGGCCTTCATCAAAGGAACCAGAGGAGAAAGGCATCCAAGATCACATGCATCTCAGTAGGGAGTGTAATTTAGTAACAGTAATATAGTTAAAACTCAAGGCAGACCCTTGTGTTTTTTTGATAGCAAACTTTCTTTTATAAGATTCAATGCTAGAGCATTTTATAATATCAGATTCTTTTCATTTAAGAAAATTGCAGACAATATATTTTTATTTCCATCAATAGGAAATGAGAAAAAAGAATGCCAAGATAAGGCTAAGCACATCAAAAACCAATGCAAAATGAGCTACTGTAGTGAGACAAGTTAAGGAATCTAGTAGCAGAGCAGTCAATAAATTACTGGTTTTGAAAGAGCGTAGTATTTTATGGGTAACCATCTATAACAATTTTGCTTGATAGTTATAAAATGTCTATGTGTATTCAGCAGGAATTTCATAGCATCTCTAAAACCTAAAAGATCCCCTAAGTTAGCTGAAATGACTTATTGAAAGCCAGCATAAGTGCCAAGCAGTTGGTTATATGACAGAAATTTAAAATTAATAGAGTCTGCTAAGCCAAGAGAATTATTGACTAGTTTCACTGCTGCAGCATCCTTTCTTACAAAATACTCTGCGAGTACATAACAGGAAGACAGATACATCCGTCAGCATAATATCTCATATCAGACTGGGAAATCATTGACATCAAAAGATGGTTATTAAAACTTGATGTATTTCTAAGGGTATATCGAGTCAGATGTAAACACTGATGGCAATTCAGGAGACGGTATTTGCATTATTGGTCTATTTTGATTATGCTTGGACAGCATGAGGAGCCTTGAAATTTTTACTGCATGGGGAGTTGCCTGTTGTTTTTGTTAGGTCAGGGCTGTCTCAAAGTCCTTCTGAGAAGATGGGGAATTTTACATGAGTTCAGATGAACTAATTACTGCTTGTTCAGTCTTAGTCCTCTGTTGAAACATAATTTCCATCCTTAGCACCACCTAGCATGAATTAAATCCTGCCTTTAGGTTGGATCAGTGTTTCCTTCATTTTTTCCTCTCCCTTCCCACTCAGGAGCAACCACTGCCTTTCACCCTTCCTAACAGACTCCAGTAGAAAGAATTTGGTGGTTGTTGCTGTGGTGTCGCAGCTACGTGAGGAGGCATGCAGCTTTGTGCGATGCATATGCAAGTAGTTCCTTGCTCCCTAGGATGAAGAAATAGGCTGGATGGAAGTGGCCTATGAACCATGGTCCAAGCTCTTAGCTGCAAGCTGAACCACACCAACTTCCAGAAGGGCACCTGGGAAGGCAGGACTTGAAGCCTTTTGTCTCCCAGCTCAACACCACAAAACCAGAGAGACCTTAAATGAGATTAAAAGATAGTAAATCATAAGGATATGCTTTTTCCAAAATATGTAAGTAAATACTGGCTGGCAGAGGGTATCACAGGGGGATTAGCATGAATTAAGAAAAAATGCATTAGCCACAAGAATTCCCAAAAATATTATCAGGAAAAAAAAAAGAGAGAATATTATGTCATACTGACTAGTCAGCCTGACTAGGGGAAAGGAGGGTGACGTTGGGGATGTGCCCGCATGTGTTGACCTGCCTTGGTTCTGTCCCCATGTATGGCCTGTCTGCTGCTTGCCACCATTAATGCTACCAGTGGTTTTCCCATTGGAGAGTCTGTCCATGAAGCTAATCTAGCCTGGACATTCTTATTTTCTCCAGATATTCTTATAACATTGTTTGTTATGGGTGACAAGATCGCTGACTGTCCTTTCCCTGATGTTACTGTTCCAGCCAAGGTCTGGGCAAAGCTCTAATTGAATTCCTTGGGGACAAATATCCAGTCCTGACCAGACAAGCTGTAGTCTAGAAAGAACTGGACTTGTGCTGGATATAGTATTAGCACATACATGAACTTTTTCTGCAGTGCTAGAACCAAAAACCTGTAAGAAGGAAACTATTGGAGGTCAGGGAATGCTACCTTGAGAACATCCCTCTGCCAGAAATGTCACTTAAGACATATGTCGTGGTTTAGCTCTAGTAAGCAACCACGTACCACACAGGTACTCAGCTATCAAAATAACCTTGCTGTGGGTGTGCCAGCACCATCCCAGAAGGGGTGCTTTGGTCACAAGGCAGCAAGTGTGGAAGGAGAGACCACAGGGAAATGATCCTCTGTGTTATTATAAACCAGTCATCTGCTGCATTTGATCTTTCTCCTGTTGCCTTTCAGGAACAGCTACTGCAGGAAGCATGTATTTCTCTGTCTCAGTAGGCCCCCAAATGTCACCTGTGCTTGGAGGGGCTTCATCTCACATGCCATACAGTCGAAAAAGTATTCTGGGCACTAGGAGCAAGGAAGGAAAGCTTCCTAGGGCTCCCCGCTGTCTGCCTTGGAAATGTAAAGGCCCTGAACTCCCTGCTGTTAGGTCTCTAGCAGTAAGATGTTAAACCAAGAGGCAGAACATCCAAAAAAAGAAGAAAATATTGTATTAGGAGGAATATTGTAAAGATGACCTTGAAATCTAGCACTTCTGGCAAGAGACAGACCCCCACATTAGTTCTGCAAAATCTTTAGTGTGCGTTAGTGAGACAACTGGCCAGCTTAGAGAACTGTAGCCCCATTGTCCCTCCGGAGGCCCTAAGCCCCTACCTCCTGCAGAGGAGCGAGGTGGAACCAAGCACAGTTTGGTGGGGTGCAGCTCCTGAGAGCTGCATGTGTGCACTCGGATCCAGGGGACCGCTCTCTGACCCTGAAGGTTTTTCACATGGAAACAAAATCTGTTTTTCATTTGGAATCCCGCTTTCAAAGAGGCAGATTGCGTGTGAAATTTCAGCCATTTCAATGGGTATGAGGAAAACAGGGAAACCTCAGCAACCTGCAGAAAACAGGTCTACAAAACGTGCTCTTGAAAATGTATTCAATGGTCATTAATCTGTTATTATCTAGGAATAGCAGATGCGTTACTTGTGAAATATCAGTGCTGGTTTTGTTTTTCACGGCTATCAAAAAATTTGGTGTTGCATCATCCCTGGATAAAAATGTATCTGATAAAATTATCTCTAAGGAAAGTATATGAAAGAGAAAATGAAGAACTTCAGTAGTGGGAGACAAATCACATGAGGTAACACAATTCCTGTGAACTTCTCATTGTATCTTTTCTCTTTAGCCTCAACAGGCCACTGAAATCCCTTTACAAGAAACCCCAACCAATGAAAGTGTTGTATGAAACAATCTGGAAGGCAAGCACAGATGTCAGTGTCACATTTCAGCTTATGATCTACATGCACAAGTATTAGCAAAAATGCAATCACTTGACTGTAATATATAATTTGCATAAAATATTTTACCCCACTCGGCATGAAAATTGGTAGCTACTGTTTTAAAGTAGTGTGTTCAAAGTCTGTCTGCTCCTGTGACGATTTCTGCTTTTTTGTGTTGATCTTCACTGAAGTCAAAGGGAAGGCACAAATAAAAAAAATAGGAAAAGTGATTTTAAAGTTAATAACACAATAACTAGAGGTGCTGGTGCAGAACTGCAACTTTAGCTATTTTCTTTTTTACTTTTTTTTGTTGAGTTATTTTGGATTCGGTTACTACTTTTCAGACCAGGCCACTTTAAACATGAAATAGGATCACTCAAAAAGGGAATATGAAGCTGTTTTGTTTAGTGATCTGCAGCAGGGCGGTAATGATAAGTTATCATAGCTACCTTGCAGAAGTAGTTGAGTGCTAGATGAGTCTACCGAAGATGCGCAGGTTCCTGAAGTTTTCAGATCTATTTCTGGTTTGCTTTTAAATCAAGAAACAATATATTTTGTCTGGTTTAATCTTTAAAAATGGGTACTTATGTGTTTACCTCTCCGTCTTCTCCTTTGGTTCCAGGGGTGGGGGGAGGAAAATGTGCTGTATTCACAGGCGAACTTTGTGGCATTAGGGAATACAAGTTTGCCATTACGGCTGCTTGTTGCAGCATGTGCTCCCAGTCACACAATTGGGGAACAGCTGTTCCCCTGCTGCTGTGACCCAGACTTCACTGCAGATGCAAGCTAGCTTTGTGCCGGGGAGAAAGAAAAGGTGTAATATCACTCTGCAGTGTCATCTGAGCTACTTACTGGTGAAGCCTAAAACCAACATTATATGTGGTCACTTAAGTGTCACTTGTCATATACTGAGGGCTTTTCTTCCCACTTAACTGAAACAGAATATAGGGGTAGCCACTAGCTCAAGTCTTTCCAGTGTGCAGAAGGCATGTGTCTGTTGAGATTAGCTGGCATACTGAGAGTAGCTGGCACAGTGATACTATGACCTAAAAAATCCCCATCCCTAAAATATCATTACTAAAAGAAAACCATATAGATGTAATGTTTTCTGTCAGAAGCATCTTTTTACTAGTAGAGCCTCTAACACAGAAGGAGGTGGTATGATTAGATGAGCACAGCAGCTGATTTTTCTCTTAGAAGCTGTATCACTGCTGTGGCTTCACAGAGATACATCTAAAGATAAAGCTAAACTGGCATCACCTCCACAGTGGAGACCTGCTGACCAAAACTGCTCCATTTTGAAATGATAAATGAAGATGCCTACATGTGGAAAACTAAAAATGTTTTAAATCAGCTGGTTTTAGCCAGCTCATAGTGAAAGTGAGAGTGGAAGGCTAAGCACTGCAGCTCTTGGCTTGGCTATAAAAGCAAAGTCGGTAAGACGGCCAGGGGGTTAGGAACCCTGGTGCCATGTAGGAGCCAAGATCAATGAGCATGAGATGCAAACCTCCGAGCCTTGGCGTGTGGCAGGGTTTTCAAGGTTGCCAGGCTCCCTGCACCATCAGGGGAAGCCAAGCCTTCAGGAAGGATGGAGATCCCCAGGGGCTTTGTCTGGAAGGGGTACAGAAGTCTGGAAAGCTGCACATGACAAGCCCTGGAAATCCTAAGGGCCCTGCGGCAGTCCTATCATGAGGCGCACAGACACTCCATGGCCTGTCTAGTGTCATCATGACACAACCCTGCTTACGCTTGCCAGGAGGTTGGGAAGCCAACAGCCTTGTGCAAGACCTTTCGATTTTGGTGCATTGGCATTTTCTCATGAAATTATTTCACCATAGAGTTTTCAGCCAGCCCTATGATCTTCAGCAGGTACCCTGCCTACCTCAAATGGTATTTCCCTGAGTATCTGTTCTAACTTGTACAAGTAAATGCGGGTAAAAATACACCCTGAAAGCGATGAGGCCAGTTCCGAGGAGAAGAAAGTTACAATGGGGAATTTGTAAGAGGGCACAAACCTAGCTGCAGTAGTTTCTGATGCATCAACGGTTTGTGGCCGGGGACTGAAGCAGTCCCAAACTCACTGGCTGTGGTCTATCCTTTCCTTTTTCCATCATATTTACACTTTCCCTGTTCACTCACACTCTGTCTGCATGTTGCACTGCTTTGTGTCAGTCACCAGAAATTCCTGTTCCTTAGGGTGTTTCTGTCTGCGGTCTCTGTGCTGTCTGTGATTTGACGCAAGTGAATTGACAGAAATAATAGTTCATCTCTCTGAAAAATTGCTTACGTTGCAGTAGTGATCTGGAAAGCCCCATACTTCCTTGGTTCCTGCAAGTCAATATTCACAGTGATCACATGGGCTGATTGCTTATGTAGTGCCGTGTATGAGTCATGGCTGGGAATTTTCTGTCGGACGTATGAGTAATGCAAACCAGGTGCTTTCAGTCTTCTCTCATACGCTAACTGGCAAAATATTAGAAATGCATTTCTTTTGCGTGAATTACCACATTAAAATTATTTGGTTTTATTTGAAAATAAAAGGAGAAATGTGTTAAGGAATTTGTTGGGCACGTAGTAGTGGAAGAGAAGGGAAGTAGCCTTGATAAATGTTAACTTGCTAAATGTTCAGTTCTAAACCACTGACCCTTCCAAGGAGGAACTGACTCTTATCTTCTAAATATGATATTAACAGGAATTAAAATAACAGAACTTTGGAAGAAAGTCTTGGACAGGTTTTTTATATGAAATATTTACCAGAAAGTTCCTAGAAAGCAAGCAGACAAGCAACACTTCAAGGACTAGATGATTATTATCATCATTACAGGAATGATGAAGGAATATGGAGTTAGTAGTACTAAATTTAACTATACTGTTTTTAAAAAATTATAATCTCTCTGGTTATATAAGAAATAATATATTTAAGAAACGTGCTGTTTATGTTGTAATTGCATATTTCCATGTCTTGTCATGTTTCGTGTTGAATTTCAATTTTATTAATTTATTAAGAAATGTTTGAATGTGATTAAATAATTATTGGCTATTGTTCATTCTAAATGACTGAATTATACATGCTCCCAACATTAGCTCCATTGTAGTATTGCTTTTATTAAGAAAGATGGATTTGGAAAATAAGGAGTAGGCAATGCCCATACATGAGTATACATGTGTGCGTTTGTGCCTTTATACATGTCATATACACACTCAAACTGGAACGCCTACAAAAAGGCATTACCAATGGATATTGCTGAAGTCCCATCTTGTATTACAAACAGTTACTGCTTTATAAGTTCAGATAGTGGCTTCTCAGCCACAGAGGCTCTTGTCCACTGCTCATCTACCTAGCCTTCACACGCACATATTTATGTGTATATAAAGCAACTTTCAATTCTTTTGTCTTCGAACTGCACAAAAACAAGCTCTCACACCCCTTCACTCCTGTGAAGCTAAGTAGTCTAGATGAATTTTATAACGAAACCAATAGCTAAGGTTGCCTGCACATTTCTGTTCTTTAGGGCTTTTTTAGTTGTCTTCAAGGACTGAGAAATTTTGGGGCTGAAACGTATTGGGTTTCTGCATTAACTATATGATATAACAAGTGCTCAAATGCTCACAGAGCAAACTGCTTTCGCACAGAAATCTGTGTATAGCTGAAAGCAGTTAAATTTCAAGGAAGGAAAATAGTTTGGGTGTTACTTGTTGATACGTCTATGCAGAAGGCCTTTAAAGGACTGTTTTGGCTAAACATAAAACAAGCCTTTGCAATAGTGAGATATGAGTCTCCCTGGGAAAAACGTTTGTCTGTTTGGGACTCTAATGACTTGGCAAAACACTAGCTGATGCCATCCAGGGAAGCATCTTGTATTAGCGTAGAATGACAGGAAGATAATCTAGTAAGTCTTTTAGACGCTGGATTCTGGACTCTTCCCTTCCTCCCATACAAATAGAGAGGAAATTAAAAGGAGAAAGGTGATACTGAAAATATGAAAACATATTCCTCTGTGACACTCCCATTGTTTCCTGATATGATCTCAGCAGGAAGTTCTGCAGTAATAGCCTTTCTAGTGAGATAATTGATAAAAAGTGGAGGTGCTAAAAGAATAAAAAAGAAATAAATTATGATGTTTGAAGAAAGAAATAAGTTTCAGTAGAAGTATGGAGTAGACTGAGATAATACAGGTTCTAGCTGTTTCTTTTTCAATCAAATGTCTTCAGCTCCTGCTGACATTTGGATTTCTAACATTACTATGCGAAAATAAATATAATAAATGAAATATAATGAGTGGAAGTCTTGTTCAGGCATGGCTGGGTACACAGCTGAACTGAATTTCACTAGTAATCTTTGACAAATTTCTAGTGTGTTATTTGGTGAGGAGTTCCTTCTCGTGGGATACTTAATCACATATAGCAGCCTGTCTGTCAGGTGTCACGCCAGGGACTGAGATCCTGAAACGATTTGTACTAATAGAATTGTAGAATCACAGAAGGGTTGGAAGGGACCTTTACAGATTATCTAGTCCAATCATCCTGCTGTGGTCAGGGACATCTTTCACTCAGTCATGTTGCTCATCCCCATCCAACCTGACCTTGAACACTTCCAGTGATGGGCCATCCACAGCTTCCCTGGGCAACCTGTTCCTGTGTCTCATCACCCTTATCATAAAAAATTTTTTCTTATGTCCAATATAAACCTACCCTCTTTCAGTTTAAAACTGTTGCCTCTTGTGCTGTCACTACAGGCCTTGGTAAAAAGTCTTTTGGTCTTTCTTGTAAGTCTTCATATATTGAAAGGCTGCAATAAGGTCTCCCTGGAGCCTTCTCTTTATGCTGAACAACTCCAATTCTCTCCGCCTTTCTTCATAGGAGAGGTGTTCCAGCCCTCTGGTTATTTTCGTGGCCCTCCTCTGGACCCACTCTAATAAGTCCCTATGTTTCTTATACTGGGGACCCCAGAGCTGCCTGCAGCACTCCACGTGAGGTCTCACGAGAGCAGAGTAGAGGGAGAGAATCCCCTCCCTCTGCCTGCTGGCCACACTTCTGATACAGCCCAGGATACGGTTGGCTTTCTGGGCTGCCAGCACACACTGCCGGCTCATGTTCAGCTTTTCATCCCCCAGTACCCCCAAGTCCTTCTCCTCAGGGCTGCTCGCCATCCATTCTCCACCCAGCCTGTACTGATACTGGGGATTGCCTCAACCCAGGTTGGTCTCATTGAACTTCATCATAGTACTGGTCTCAGTATGGGCCCTTGAGGGACAATAGAATTTGCTACTGTATATAATTATTAAAATCAGATTTTTGTCACTGAGACACATTCTATGTCATCACCTCATATTGTTTTCCAGTCTCTCTTACTTTCTTTTTAGTGTAACCTGATTGCTATTTCACCCCAAAAAAGAGATGAAGACCAGAGCACTCAGCTGTGGACTTGACAACTCTGATTATGACATTGGCAGGTAGATATATTTAGCTCCCCTCTACCCAGAAAATAGTTGCATGGCTGTATCCCATGTTACAATGTTGAGACTCATACAGTGTATAGGGAATTGAATGATTTGGTTTTTATTATTTGAATAGCCTTGCAGACTTTCTCATGATGAAATTCAATCGGATGGCAATTCCATATCCTAACTCCCTCTCATGCTACAAATAAGCTTGAAAACAAAAATTTAAAAATAATTCTAACTTTTGCTGCAGTCATGTTCTTAGGCTGTAATTAAAAAGAGCTCTGAGCTGGTGTTTATAACCTGATGAGACTTCAGTAAAACAAATATTGGAGGGAAGAGCTTTGAAGGGAGGAAGAGAGAAATGTGTGTTATTCTCTGACAGGTAGCTGTTAACGGACAACTGCAAATAAGATCAAAGCAGAATCTTCTGGCTTGTTAAAAGCACCACTTAATCCACTTTCAGTGACCATATTTTCATATTACCTTATTTATGCTGCATGACAATTTTGTTTTCATGTTGATGGAGACTGACAGGAAATGGTGGGACAGAGAAATAATAATTTCCCTGCTGCTGCTTTTCCTGGAGTAGGCATGCATCGACTGGGGGAGAGACCGCATTTCAATCAAACCAGTTCTGATATGGTGCAAGCATGGCTCATACTATTTAATTTAAAATAAACCATTGAATATCCCATTCTGTTTTGCAGCTTGAACAAGATTGTTGAAGGTCTCTTTTTGCTTTTAGATGGATGTAAAACTCCCAACTGCCCCCAGGCACTTTGGAGTACCACCATCTCCCCTTTCCCTACACAAACCCTTTTGAGTGGCCGCATAGCTGGCTATATCAGTAACCTCGGGCAGGAATATCTTTGCTAGGAGAAGCAAATCCTCAAGAATGAACAAATGCCAGCTAATTCCATGTGGCTGAGCTTGATATGGTTCTGGAAAAAAAAAAAAAAAAGCAAGCTCATTTAAAGAAAACAATCAAATGGTTTTCATTTATATGAGAGTGAGTCTTCCAAGTACCAATCTCTACTAGTGTCAGGGAGAAAGAAGTCTGTCCCAGAATATTGAGAAAGATCAGCTGTCTTTAAAGATTAACAGCTCTAATTTGTGCTTGGTCTTTGGGGCCTTTTGTTTCTTTCTGGTACTGGGATGCTAAGCAGTCTAGTAACAAAATAATGAAATATCTTTACTGAATAGCTGCACTGTGGTTGGTCTCAGCCTAACTTAGCAACTAATGAAGGCCTTTAAAGTTCAGTACAGCCCTCAGTCTGTTACCACAGGAAGAAATTTAAGACACTAGAGAGTGTATTTTTCTGGAAGTGGGACAGTGTCATACGAGCAACTGCTCCCTCTCTCACACACACTTTGTTCCTTCTTCTTTCTTTCTGTGTTTACCTATTCCCTCAGCCCAATATACTGGCCTGAGGGTAGTTGCCTGCCTAATCACTTATTCAGCAGTCTTCTAAAAAAGAAGCCACCCATGAGTCATCTCACACTCCCCAGACCCTTCATACAGATAGCATGAAAGTTCAATCACATATGCAAACTGTTTTCTTTCCATTAAGCTAATTGGTATATCCCTTTTGAGGCTATGTCACTGCATTATTGCCAGGCAGCACTTACTCTGCAGAGTGGTACACCCCTCTGCAGCAGATGCCACGCAGACCTGCTCCGGTCAGATTGACTTATCACCGGGTCATGCTTGGAAGTGCACAGCTTTGCGATAAACGGGTTACTTTTGCCTTGCTAGCGCCCACAGCTTCTACATCATTTCAGGCCTGTCAGTGATCCTTTTACCCCGCTATCTCACAAGTATCCTTTTCTGCTTTATCCAGTTATCAACAAGGCAAGCAGAAATATTTTTTTCCTCCCTGTTTGTAAATCTTCTAATTAATTGTCGGTAAAGCTTCTCAGTGATTACTGAAAATGAAGTAAAGATGCTGTGTACAGATAAAAAATACTTGAAGTCCTTGCCTCCTGATTTCAAGAAAAAGCTGAACAAAGAAGAGTTTTCAGGCTGCTGTAAACATAGTAATTCACATATTGCTGCAAGTCGTGCTTTCAGTAACTTAAGCATCACTTGTCTTCTTGATCTTGTTTTCACTTTGATTTCCACAAGCAGATCCAGACTTCCTGGAACACAAGCCCCTGCTATTGCAGGCAGCCATACCATGTAATCCCCTTCATACAATGATGTAACTCTTCTCAAAGCCAGGTGGGCTGCTTTTCCCCACTGCTGTTCCAACTAACATGATTTTGCCTAATGCTTCCTACAGCTTCATTTGCCTCATTATGGCCAGAGGACAGTGCTGGTATTTGGGTAGCTGGTGATTGTTCTTTGCACCAAAGCCACAGCTTTTACTGCTCCCTTCTATTTGTATTACTTCATTCCTCAAAGTCATCCAGAGTTTCTTGCATACATTTTCAACACCTCTGAGATTCATGTTATCAGGGAAATTTTCTAGCCCATCACTAGTTTCCCTGACACCAATCAATGAAAAAAAAACCCAAAGTGCAATCATTAAAATAAAATATATGTATCTCTTCTCTGTGGGATTTTTTGGTTTTTAACCTAAGTGTTGCCTTTATTTAGCACATACCTGAGTAGATCTGTATTCCCGTATTTAACTGAAACATACTAAAAAGATGGTCAGAGACCAAAGTCCTTCCTCGCACTTGGATATGTCTGACATTAAAGAGTATATTACATCAAAGTGGTGTTTTTCTCCCTTAGGCTCATCTACTTTTGGTGTTCTGTTTTCTACTCTATCATATTTTCATTTTTGCTAGTGACTGACATTTGCCTACTGCTGTAGTAAGTCCCTGATAATTGCATTCTCCTACTGGGCTTGTTTAGCACTGCAGAAAGGAAAGGTGGTTTTTGTAGGGTGCAATTGCTGTCTTGAGTTGTTGACTTCTATGAACAGCACTGAAGAGGATTTAGAAATCTAGAAAGGGTGGGGGGAGAAAAGAAAAAAGGAAGCTGCAAGGGTTTATTAGCAAATTTCAAAAAGATGCCTGAAGTTAGAGACTTGCAGACAGATATAGGCCATGCAACTGCCCTCAGTAATCTTCTGCAACTGATGCTGAACCCTGTGGCTCTCTAACTTGAATTGCATTTTCAGAGAATTAGCTCAGTTGTGGAGTCCTAAGTAAATGTCATGTTCTCCTTTTCTGTCCTCGCAGGGATTTCCCCTTCTGTTTCAAGCCTGAACTAAGACCTTTTATTTTTAATTTGCCCAAAAGATATGTTTGAGTAATTAAGATTTTGAAAGCTGGGGTTTTCCCTTTCCCATCTTCAATAAAATCATAGCATTTCCAATCTTAACTGATATTTGAGATATGTCCCATTCAGGGAACTAATACATCCCAACATTACCAAAACCATGGTATGTGCCTTTGAAATGAAGTCTAGTGTCGTCCTCACTCAGAGGCACCCACTCATCTTCTTCAGTAAAGGATCTCCTCAGGGGACTCTCCTGCCAGGGTGACAGTTATAACATGAAAGGCTTCACTGAATTAAGTCATATGTCATTGCTTGGATTAGATTCATTGGAATAAAGAACCTGAAATTTATGTTATTTCTCATATTTGACCTCATTATTCTGGGTGAAGAAAAAGTGAAACGCTGTGTTGCAGCAGGACCTAAGTTTATCATCACATGTCCATTCTGAAGTAAGATCTTTAAAAATAACAGTCTTAAAAATCCATCACGAAGCTCAAAGCAAATTAGAACAGTTACAAAATAGGACAGTCTAATCCAGAGGAGTAATGCATACATGGGCAAACTATGCATCCCAAAGTTGGGGATTATAGATGTATTCATCCCTCTAACAGGGTTTTGGAAAGACCACAATGTACGAGACTGAGGAATCTTTGATGTCACTAGAGAAGTGGAGCGGATTTCCACCCTTCCCCATCCCTGTGTTTGCAGGGGGACATCTCTATTGTCACAAGATGCCAGGACATGATGAGTGGGGTGCCAGGTACTTGACAGCACAGCTGTTGCTCAGTGTCACTGTTTGCTAGTGCCCTACTGGAAAAGTGGCTCCAGGAGAAAGGTGGACACTGATGGGACACTGATGCTTCACATGCAGTGGGACAGACCTTTGGAGTCTTACGCATGCCAGATGCCCTCCTGACATGTCTTCACACAACTTACCTTCACCCATACCCCTAGTGGAATGCAAAGCAATATAACCGGTGCGCGGTGCTGCCACAAATATCCCCGCAGAACAGGAAAGGGCAAACAGGAAAAGCCACAGTTGATTGCCTCCATCAGCCCCACTTGCACGAGAGCATCCAGGCTTTGTTCCCAACACAGTGATTCACGTGGTTTCCTGCCTTCTGCAGAAGCGGCTTTGGGGAGTGCAGCATGGCGCCTGGAGGCACCTGCTCCCATAGGACCCTTGCGTTAGGGGAAAACACAGACACTTGTTTCTGTGGCTGTAACTGAGACAGGATGAAGAACTTTTACCATGTTAGTGGTGTGTAACTCAGGCAGCAAGTTAATCATAAGGCAGGCATGTGGTCGAGAAAACTAACCTGTATCAACATCTAATAGAGGGTATTTTGTAATTTCTATGTGTACTGTTGATGGAAATTCTGGTACTGCCTGCTGTGGTAAAAGCTGCAGCTATCCATAGCGATGGTATAGGCCAACGCACCAATGTCTCACAGCCTCCTTTCAAGAGCTCGTCATGCTTAGTGGTGTGTTTTGTTGCCTAAAGGGGTACCATGGTCATGAATAAAATACGTGGGATCGAGTGTGGTGCTTCTTCTAACTAACCTGCAAAGATGGCTAGGCTTGTGTTTCACCAGGCACCCAGTACAATGGCTGAAGGGAAAGAGAGGAGAGGTGAGAGGTACTGAGTCCAGCCTTACTCAGAAGGTAGCAGCTACATTTTACCAGTGAGGTTGGAAGAATCTCCCATCTGACCTGAACTGAAAGTGATACTGTATTTGCAGCCATCACAAGCTTTGCCGTGGCGGCAATGATCAAAGGCTCTCAGCATTGCCACTATCAACCGACTGAAAGAAGCAATGTTTGCCACAGCACTGGCACATGGTCCTTCTATCTGAACTAATATCAACTGTGAATTACTCAGTGAAACAGAAGGTACAAACTGCTGCTGGCAAATCTTTACGGAGTGGTTTCACAGAGCTTGCTAAGGGGTTCTGACTGCATTATAACAGAGGGTTTTAACAGGATGCAGGATGTGGCCTTTTTCTTTGACAAGCGTATCTCGAGAAAAATAACCTTTCTCTACTCGTAGTTCATGCACATGTGCATGTTTATACACAAACAAGCACCAGCGGAGGAAACCGCACAGTGTTCTCAGTTTTGCAGATCAGCTGTTTGGCTTCATTGTGTGCCTATCTGCCCAGTAATCTGAGAGCACATAGCAACATGAGTGTTGCTGGGCCAAAAATAGTCCTGCCTTCAGCAAACTTTTCTCATACTAACCCTGAGCAAAAGCATGTGTAGGAAATGGCGTCTGTCGGATAACAGCTGCTAATTATCAGAAAACGGGTGAATGCCTGATTGGCTTTCATTAGTGTTAAATGCAGTTAAGAAGTCAATTGCTTATATGCGTATGGTCTTTTTACACTGTATGGTCTCCATTATAGGTTATTTAAAATTTCAGTAATGCTTAAGGTGGTTAGCAGAGCTATTTACGATCGGAGCTATCTCACAGTGAAAATCAATCTAACTTCCATTTTCCATTATCACATTCTTTGCTGGGTTTTCTGCCTATAGAATTTCAAGAAAATGAAACAGCAAGAAAAATTCAGTCTCTCAGGTGATGTTGAGAGCAGCATGCTTCTGGCCTCTAATCTGTAGGAAGCTGTGTTGAATAGAATGCACAAGGCAGTTTGCAGTGTTTATGTGTATACATATAATACATATACACACATATGTGTGCCACCTGGGGAAGGGCAGTGAGACAGATTGCAAAGCTTGCACAGAATTCAACGGAGTCTGAAGTCCTGGCTACCAGGACTACTACAGCTTCACTTGCTACTACACCCAGGTGTGAAGTATACAGCAAGTACCTACCGTGCACGTATAATAGTGTGATTTTAAAATTTGTCTTAAAGACTGTGCAAATTAGCATATACAAGAAGATGAATCACTTCTTATAAACTTCCACAGTTCAGTGTAAGTGATCCACAAAATATGAAGCTGAAACACTCTCCTTTTAGTTCCCTGAAATTCATTTAACCTTAAGAAATACCCAGAGAGATTTTTTTACAGGACTTCAGTGAAATTCACCACGCACACAAGGAAATCCCCTAGCAGGCAAAAGCTTTTGAAGGGATAGGACAAGATTACAGAGTCCTTCAAAATGTGGAAATGAGAACAGAAATATTGGGGAAAGGCTTGAGAGCTCAGTATACATGGCATTTAAAATCCCACCAGTAGCATTCTCTAGGACACTATCTGAGCCAAGGCAGAAGGAGTTTTATTTACCCTTGTTAAAGATTCTTCTCTTTCTGCCTGTGATACATGGGAATAAATCTACAAATATATAGAAAAGTGAGTAATTTGAATTTCAGTTCAAGAAATTTCCCCATTTTAAATGGTTGACACAACTGGGGGACAACCTGGGATTAGTGAACAGAGGTAGAACAGCATTCAGATTCGCAGTTCATCCACTTCTGAGAAAGAAACTGTGCTTACAAAAAAATAAGAGGCAGGGTTTCCCCTCCCCCCTATTTTTGTTTTTAAACTTTTCTTAAATTGAATACAGACCTAAAAGAAATGGCATTATAGTTGGATACATTTACAATGTCTTTGAGTTTGCAACACATCATTTTGATGGATATTTTAAGGAGTGTGTAAGCACCTCAGTGGAGGAAGGAATGGATTATTGAAACAAACAGAGCCTGTCAAGGGGCACCTATATGATGCCAGGGATGGGGAGCCAATAAAGAATGTAGTCAGACTGAAAAAGACGTTCAGAAAACAAAACAAGAGGTATCTTCAAGGTGCTGTATGAATGGGAAGCTGTGGGAGGCAATAATAGAGGGAGTGCCATGATAATAGATAGCAAGGGGAAGCCATTGTGCACAATGGCAAATATCAAATTAAAGGGTTTTAGGAGTGCTGTGTGTTCCCAGCTGCTATAGCTCTACTGAATTTCCAAGCTGCTCTGGTATGTATCTTACTAATTATTTCAGTTATTTTGGTAAACATGCATCATGGAAGTCTGAGTATTTAATCTGGGAACAGCAGAATAAACTTGTGGTTTACAGTATACTGCAGGAAGGTTGCAAGATGTATCTCATCTGCCTGGTGCCTCAGTCCGGTCTTTTCTATGCGTCTGTCTGTACGTCAGCTATCAGTAAACACCTAGTGAGTTTTCAAATGTAGTGCCATTATTCATGGGTCATTCACCAGTCCCTGTTTTCTTCCTTCCATAGACCTACCTACAAGCAGGGCTTTTTGTTGGTTTTTTTGTTTTTCCTGACTTTAGGGATCATTTGTAGTTCTGGAGTAAACTCTTGGTCTCAGAGTACCCCAACTGTGTCCCATCCATGGGCTAGCACACTGATTGGTTGGGGTTTTTTTTTGTGCATTCTACAATTTGAATGCAAATTGTATGAATGAAAATTTCAAATTCTAGCTCAATGCTATGTTTATTGAACATAGGTATTCCACTTTCAGTTTATTCCACTTCCAAAGACATAGCTACCTAGCTTGTGTTTTTAATGGACAGGTTTCCATCCTGTCATTTCCTGGCTCCTGGTTTGCTGTTGGATAACCGCTACACACTCTGAATTGCACTTCATCTGGTATTCCAGGTTATAGACTTCAGTTTTGCATTGGATTGCAAATCTTTAAAAACCCCATTGTTTCACAGAACATTAAATGAGCACATCTATTCACAAATATTTTAAAGTAAAATAACATTTCTGGTATTAATTTAATTAGCTCGTCAGATTCGTTACAGCTGGCAGTTCTCAAAAATGAGTGATTATAGGTTATTTACTCTAAGTGCTTAATCGTGTAGAAAAAACATGATTTTTGGCCTGTTTTGAAGCTGTGCATCCTACATACGATTTTTTCTATTCCTGGTATGATAAAGTAAAACTTTGGAAAATAACATCTGCTAAGTCAGCAGGAAGAGATTCTGTCTGAGCAACTAAAGCCAGTGAGCCAGTGCTGAAGAGGGAAGCTGAACAGACATGTGAAGGACCTGTACTTCTGGGAGACTGACTGATTCAGGGAACTGGAAAAGGGGTATGAAAATATTAATTTGTAGATCATGAGGAGTATAACAGCTAAAAATCTGTGTCAGGTGAAGTATGTCTGCAATAATGTTTTGCTGCATAGTATTTTGGCCTTCTTTTGGTCAACCTTATAGAAACCATATTGCACAAAGGAAAGTGTGTGTCAACAACAAAATTGCTTTTTACCTGGAGATGTTTTAAACATACTTCAGGTCCAAGGTCATCAATGCACTCCAGCAACTTCTCTGCACAGAGCTGGTGATGTGAAGACAGTCTTGAAGTATGTAAGCATAATGTCATGGAGCAAATTGTAGGAAAGAGAAGTACTTCTCCCATGGGTCATTTGTTAGGGGAGGAAAGGAAGCCGTGAAGTCCCAGAGAAAGTCCCAGAAACCCTGATGAGTTGCTTATTTAAAATGTGAAAATCAAATGTAAAATATTGAAGAACTGACAAATCTCTCCCCCTATTTCTGTAAATAAGGATAAGGAGAAGCCAACAGCTTAAAAATGTGACGTCTACAACCATTTAATCAAATATACGGCATTTTTCTTTTGATGTAATACTTGGCAAAATTATCTCAAGTGTCTTACGTTTCTTCATGAATAAGCTTGCTCTTTCACACTCTCTTCTTAAAATGCTTTCTCGTTGATTTTCATTGTGGAATTTGAAGCGCAGTGATTTTCTCAGGCGTGTCTCCCAAATGTAGGTCAGCATTTAGTGAACAGAAGTCAATACCATGTGGTTAAAGAACAATCATATGACTCCATTTAGCGGTAAGTGGTGACTCTTTTTGGACAAAGAATTTGATTTACTATTACAAATAGGGAACATCGTGATGAGTCCAGTGAGACTAGCTATGTGTATGGTCATTCATCCAGCATTAGTATTCACAGCTGCATGCACTGTACTTGATGGGTTCTTCTTTACACATAATGTTGGTCTCTTGACGCTCAGAATGATGGTTTTTTTGGGAAAAAATTGCTTTCTAACAGAATACAAACTTAAAAAGTTCATTTTTCTTCCAAAACCATTCCCAGCTATATAAGCCTAACCTTCTTCATGATTACTTTATATTCAGTAACGCTGTTCATACCTTGGCACCCTACCAGATACATTTTGGGACTACTATAACAGTATGAGAATGTTTCCAAAATACTTTTCCAGTTTCCAAAAGAAATACGTATCTCTCTCCTAGTATTTGATTTCATTCATCAAAACTCAGCCAATCATAACAAACATTTAACATAAACATGTAGGACTTAACGTTTGGCTGCAGTGCTGAGAATATTAATACAGTCTTTAATGGTGCATGTGTCAGAAGTCATGGATACTGATAGCAAAGGCAGTCACCCGTTTTTAGCTTCATGAATGTGCCTAGACCCACAGAAGGAAGGCAACTACTCATCAACGAATGCATGCATCTTGCAAGGAGAGGTCTTTTTCTTTAACAGAATAATATGGAAGTTATTGTATTTACATGCTGAGCCAGAGGGGAAGTCCTTTTGTCAAATAATTGTCTCCCTTTAGACCTTCAGAAGCCTAGAAAGGTGTTTTTAATGCCCTCTACTGATGTATCTACAGGAATTACCCGTACCAACTACTTTTGGTACTGCAATGCCTGAGGGCTCCTCTGTGCTAGATGCTGTACAAACAGAGCAGGCAGTCTGTGCCCTGAAGATCTCACTAGCTAAGAGCTTGTTGAAACTGGTGAAATTCCGAGCACAGCTACAGTAGGTTGTTTGTGCTGCTGTAGTTACACTGGCTTAGCCAGGCACATGACAACCCTCTCCCAGGGGAACGTTCCCCAGCAGCTGTGCCCCGCATGTGCACAGCGCTGGCAGATGGACCAAGAAGGGGCATAACACCAGAATGGCCACAAATGGAGGATGAGATCCATGGGCTACAATGGAGCTGGGGAGGTTTTTAAGCTTGGTTTTGTTCTGTGTCAGAGAGGTTGAGGTTAGGAAGGGTGATAAACCAGCGAGAAGGAAATCCTCAGGGCACTGAGGACAAGAGGCTGTACTGGGTGGGGAGAAGGCAGTGAGAAGGGCAGGGGAGGATGGGGCTGAGGTGAAGAGACTGGAGGCATGAGTGGAATGTGTTTAGGGCAAACAAGCAATTGGCAAACACTAGGCTGCTGCAGTTTCAAGGCAGTAGGAGCTCTGTGATCATCTTTGGAAATGACAGCAATAAGCCTATTTTCCTAAGTATTGTGATGCGTTGTTTAAATAAGAAACTGCTTTTTCCAGTTATCTTCTCCCAGATAAGCTTTGAGTTGGCAGACCAGGCCAAGACAGACACATCCCCACTGTTGGCATTACAAGGAGGGGGCAGAAATTCACTGAATAAACACTGATCCACGAGGTGTTGGGACACTCCTGGGAGACTCTGGCTGCATCACAAGGTGGGGAGAAAGGGAAGACTGAATGGAGGAGAAGCTGGAAAAGGAGCTTTGCAAAGCTCAGAAGGTTCAAGAGCATATCTGTGAACATAGATAGTGGAAGCCGGAATTTGCAGGACTTGCACATGAGGGGCAGACGAAGCAGATTAGTGCCGAGGTGCTCCAGCTAGTGATCATGGCTGGGGAGACTCGCCTATAGGCACCAATACTGCTTTAACTGAGCTGCAGTGGCTTTGGCCATTGGGTTATTTGCCAGCTCTGGGAAGATGCTTCTTCATTTGGCTGCATTCCATGTCTTCTGGGGTACATGTGCGTGACCATCTATAGGGCTACTCAGCAGGAGGACCTTGATATTATAGTAGGCAGCCTAGTCTACCAGCAACAGACAACAAATAAAACCAGACCCTATTATCCTACAACTGATCATTAAGTTTGTCTCTAGTAGGTGTGCACAAAGATAAGAAAAGGGATTAGCTGGCTACTTAATTAGGGCTCTTGACTTCTTCAGCCAGTCTTAGGAAACCAATTCTTTTGCCTTGAACTGGAGATGACTGAAGGTCATCTAGCAATAGGGTAAGCAAAAAAGAGATAGTTTATAACTGGAGGCAGATACCTGTTCCTGCCCCCCTTTGGTAAAAATTTCTAGGTTAGAAGTACATGAGAGTAAGAGGAGACAGAACATGAGATGTGATCTAATTTCAACCAGCCTATAGGACCTCATCTGTTGTTTCATGAGCTTCTCATTGTTTGAAACTAAATGAGGAGACAAGGAGGGTATATTTTTGCTTTGAGGCACATGGTACGTTATCAAGCATCATGCACCAATACAGACAGTGCTGTATTCCGTGCTCACTTATAATTCCCTTTTGCTTGTTTGAGTGCAGAAAGCAGAACTGTCCCTCATATCAAAATCCTCATGTTTTCAAATATATCCAATATGCTTCCTTACAAACTACACAGCAATGTAAATACAGGATCAAATAATCTGCATTTGGCTGCCTGTGTAGAGCTGCAGCATTAGTCAGTGTGCTACACTATCTGGCATAGGGTAAGGCAAAAGCATCTATATACGCATTGAGTTCCACAGCCTTATCTTTAAACACCTTGTGTTCAACATATGTGAAATGATTCAGAAGCATTCTGTGGTGCCCTCCTGTCTGCCACATTTTGTCACACTCAGATGGAGATAAAACAAAATCAAAACAAAACAGAAAACCTCAGGGCATTTTAAAAGAGCCACATGAGTGATATCCTGGACCTTTTATCCATTTCTTGAAAGACATTAGTGACTGATAATGATAGCCTGTCAGATAATACCAGAGCCAAAAATTAATCTCCACTTGTTAGCTATAAACCATTTACTGCAAGGGTTCCTAAAGTTTGAACGCTTGAAAAAATTCAACAGAGAAAAGGCCATTATTCTGTCACCTTGTTAAAATACGACTATGGTGGTGCTGTTCAAAAGTGTTTACAGTGTCACAATGGAAATGCAGGCAGTGCGAAGTGACGGTACTGCAGAGCTAGCTCACTTTTAATAACGTCCAGTGGGAATAGTTTTGTAAGAGCTGTACTTTTTCAAATTAATTTTCAAGGCTTTCAACCGAAAGAAAATAAATGGAATGTAAGATACAGGGCTATTTTAAAGCTGAGATATGATCCTGAGTTAAAATCTGTGGTAACTTCATTAGAGATGCCTCGCTGTGACATCAATGTAGATTATTTCCATAGGTAACAGAATGGGGAGAATTTGAAAAACGGAAACCAAAACTGATGCCATCATGTTATTAATCTAGTATTGCCTTCTACTGCCCATTGTCTTCCTGAGTTTTGTCTTGTATTTCCCTTTTAATCTGTTTCTATTGGCCTTTTCTTCAACCCTCAAGCCATCATGCAGTGAAGTGTGAATCATTTCCCTCATACCTTTAATCCCACTCTCCACACAACATTCTATTAGAAAAAACCTTTTCAACTGGGAGGAAATAAATGCCAGAAAACGGAAGGCATTTATAAGCCCTTGCTTCTTCATCCTCTACATATGGGTTCTGACTGATGGGGAGGTTGTTGTTTTGGCTGTGTTGCCAGTAAATTTACCTCCAAAAACCTACTACCAAACACAAAATCTGAGCAGGAACTGTGTGTTTTCCATATAATGCATAACCAAACAGACAGGATGGGAAAGCTCCTGAAGTCATAATGCGAAGGGGAGAATGGATGCAGTTGAGTTTAAACAGGATTTATTTAAGATTTAAGGAGATTTTTTTCCCTTAGGGAATTAAAATGCCATTTTAATGTCTATTTCCGGATATTTTACACATTGCTGCAATCACTTTCAGATGATTTAAACATATGCACAGTTATTATTGTTTATTCCTTCTGTCATCTCATACATTTTCATTCAGCTGCTCTTTATTTTGAACCCTCTTTGATGTGTCTTGATTTAGGTCTTGCCAAACTGAGAACTCTTAATCAAGAGAACAAATACTTCAAAAAGACTTTCTGGCATTGAGTCTTTTTTCCCCCCTCTCTCTCTTTCTCTCTCCCTCTTTCTTTTTCCTTTAAACAGGAGAGTGGAAAGAGTAGGGAGAGGATTAGAACACAGACCTTGCTCGTCACAATATGTGTCCATACAAAATATTGTACTGCTTCCCAAATTTATTTGAAGCATGCCTCTAACCCTTCTTTGCTTTTGATGAAGCTCATCATACAATTCATAGCATTTGGGTTAGGAATTGTCTTGTTAGGTACCACTGCCTTCTGCAGGGCTCTGAAACTTCCATTATGATGTACCATTGTACCAAAATAGGATATACCATTTGTTAGAAAGCCAGGCTACTAATTTTTCTTCATTTTAGTAAGACCTGCAGAAGCAGTAAGTGGAGGAGATCTCTGGTAGTTACTCTACTTTGGATGGGGTCAGCTCCAGTCCTGCAAGGCTCCTACTCTGATCTGTGAGGACTGTGGAGTGGAGGGAATGCATTCAGGGGAGTGAAATAACTGCTTCAGGGTGACACACAGGTCAACACAAACTGAAAATTGCATTGGAAATATTATGATGCTTAAGATGGGCCCTGGGTACCTACCTGGTATCTGGGTATCTATCTGGCTGAGGGAGGCCCCTCATCACCCACCTGGCTTGGCCTGCATACCCTCACGTGTCACTGCAGCACTGCTTGGGCCAGGATTCCTGTCCTAGCAGTTTTATCTCCTCTTTTTCAAGTCAAATAACTTCTGATCTCTGTTCCTTTAGGGAAAACAGTGATCATATCGGAAGAACAACGTTTTCATACTTGATATCAACTTGATAAGCAATCCTTAACACATAGACTTACTAACAGCCTTTCCAGTTCTCAGTTAGTCAATGAATACAGTTAAGTCATACTCCCCTTCCAATTATTTGGTACTTGGGATGAATTCTGATTGCCCCCCAAGTTACCTGCAGTCAATTCACATTTCATTTTCTTGTAATGAAGTGATGTTTGTTAGAAAATTCACTTAAATCACATAGTGCTGGCGCTGGTCTAAGACCTAAGCTACTTCCGTTCAACGTGAGAGACACCTGTGGCACAGGGAGCTCCATCCGATGTAGTCACCTGCAGTCCTGTTTGTAGTTAAAGGAACACCGTTGAAACACGTGGGGCATGTTTTTTCTCTTCTAGAGATGTCTGAAGTAGATGAAATGAATGATTCTTTAGAATTTCTTATTTCTTTCCCTGATCAAAAAGGAGCTATAGAGACAGGCATCTGCATTTTAGGCATCCTAATACGGATGGATGAATTTCACCCTATGAAGCCACACATCCAAAATTCACACTGTAATAAAATTGTCATAAATGAGATTTCACTTACGCATGATGTGATCACAGAATGAATAATGGACTGCTTAAATTTAGCATAGTATGCCCAACTGAGAGCTCCTCTGGAGCAGCCACCACTTGTGCAGTTATTCTGGACATCCACATGGTGAAGGAAAGACTGAAGCTGCAACACTTGTTTTTTTCTGGAGATAGAGCTAAGAAGAAACTTTGCTTCAGAGAGAGATCTTTGTGAGTGGCGTATGTCAGCAAGCCTTCCTGGCTCTGTGTCGTGTATCTAGAGAGGAGTTGGACTCAGGACAGTGTGTTAGTGCCTTGGTAATTTTGGGATAATGTGTGACTCTCGTGTGTTTTCTATTATCGTCCTCCTCTGGTCATCTTTGCAGCACATCGCCTTTTTCCTACCCTGAAGTGTTCTCTCTTCCATGTCTCTTTGTAAGACTTCTGATCTCTTTTATTGGTTTCTTAGATGTGTTGATAGTTTCAAGTCACTGATACATTTCTTCTCCCCTGAATTTTCCAAATTTCGAACTGGCTTGTTCAATTAATATGTGGCTCAACATTTTCTCCAGTACCCGCAGTTTACTGTTTCCAACACATGCTGGAAAAAAAAGGTCACACATATACAATTTAATTATTTCCTCTGACCTTCTTGCTTGTGGCTTTGGTTTTCTCTGGATTTTGCCATACCTTCTTGGGTTTTTCTTACGTTAAAGTTACTGATACGTGCTTTCCACATTAGTTGCAACTTGAAACATTCCCTCTTTCCATTATCATTTTTGGCTGTAAACATCCTGATCTCTATTTGACATTGCAGTGCCTTTCCACTCAGTGTCACCATGCAACACACTCCCACGTTTTAGTTTCGTGAGGTAGCAGGGCATCAAAAAACCCAAGCTCTTCACTTAAAGTCACTGGTATATCTCAGGGATATATTCTACTTACATGACATGAAAACTTGGCAGTATTACTAGTAACAGTCAGTCATGAAGGGACTAGTTGATCCTTCAGGCTTTAAGGTTTGAATTAGAGGGAATCAGGTGTTTGGGATTAAACATACGTGAGCATTCTGCTGAATCAGAGACAAGAATTTGCCCTCCATTTCCATTCACTTCAATCTGGTCCAGCTGAAAGTTTACAAAGCATGTGCTACCCAGACAGCTCTAGAAGAGGATTCACATCTATTACATCTTTGAGTAAACAAACTAGTAAGGTATTCTGAAACTGGTTTATTTCTGACAGTGTAGATTTCATAATCTTTTACTATCCAACAGCCTTTTATTGTTTTACAGTTTCATCTTAAAAATCTGCCCTTAGGAAAATCCAGGAAAACCAATATTCCTGAAGCAACTTTTCTTCTAACCATACAATTTCAAATGAATGCTCTTAGGGTAAGGTAATTCAGAAGGTGATTGCAACCCAGCAGTGGAAGCCCCATCCTACATAAGGATCTCTTTGAAGGAGTCTAGTCAGGCTTGTACTCTGCATGCAGTGCTGGGGCAGGCCCTCTGTAGAAATGCAGCGATCAAAGTCGGACAGAGCTGACCAGATTTTTTCCCGTGACTGGCAGTATTTCTTGTTAGAATAGTATCACATCGTTATGACAATAATTTCCCTTTTTTTCAACGTTAATGATTCCACTTCAAAATTAGCCATTGCTGCGACTCATCTAGATGCAGGTTAGGTAAGTAGTTACTCTTTGGTATAATTCCACAGCCTTCTTTCAAAACACCATATACATCTGAAAAAAACAAAACAAAACCTCTCAAAATGAGATTAGACTTTCATTATAAGCTTGATATACAAATTCCCCAGACCCTAACCTTGTAAAGTTTAATGCAAAAATACAGTAAAATTCTTAGTCAAGCCCAATTGAAGATCTCTATACGCAGCAACTGGCCACTACATTTCTGTGGTTAGCTTCTGGATTCTGTCCCACACTATTCAGAGTTGTTATGCTTTGAACAACTAACAATATCAGATAAAGAAACACCCTTAAACATTTGCTTAAGTGTTATTTGCTAAATTCTGAAGTACATCACATGGTACAAACTTTTAAGATTAAATTACCCACTGGAAAGTGTGGTCAAAAGAAACCATCTGAAAAATATTACTCAAGGATTCATGATTTTTCATCCTATATATTTGAAAAGAATGCACAGTGCACACTCGTCAGGATTAATAGCTCCAGCACGTACAGGCAGTGAATGGATTTCTTTATATAGTTCACACCCAAGTTATTGGCAAACTGTTTAAATTATGCAAACAAATCACCTAGGTTATTTGTAGTTCTAGGTGTTGAATCACACACTTGAGCAATGGTCAATTTAAGCAAAATTTCTACTTCAGGAAAGCAACAAATATGCTCTATTCCTGTTAATCTTGAAATGTTAAGTTTATAAAGAATGAGAATGGCTTATGCATTAAAAAGAGCTAGTTTAAAATTTTTCAACGGAGAAAGATCCTGTAGGGAATGCTGTTACACTGTGAGTGAAACTTTGGATTGAGAAATATCCATACTTAAATAAAACAGATTAAAAACATGGAGTAATTTAGATTTTTGTTTTCAAATGAAAATGAAACTTTAAAATCAGGAAACAGCATTATAAATCACAACATTACGGCAAGAAAAAAAAAAGATACTAACTCAGAGCAAATGTTTTTGGCTTTAGCAAATGAGAATGTTCCCATGGTATTTGACAAGTTTTTCACAACGTTCATTTTAAGCAAAATTGAGAATTTTCATCTTTTGAAATTCAGGACTGAAACGCGTTGCTAAGATAATAGAGGTCCTGGTGGAATTATATTGCTCAGTTTTGACTGTTTGCAATATCTTGCCTTTCGCAGCTGATGCTGTATTCATCAAAGTTCAGCTGTAACTGTCGGCCTTACCACTTAGAGCTGCATTGTGGCTTGGTAAACTCTGATTTTCTTAGCTGAGTTTCCACACTTTCCATAAGGTGCTAGACTCACCAGATTGCCCAAGGACTAGTCAGACAGGGAATCTGGTCTTTACTCTTGACCCCAAAAGTGAAACCTTCATTTTATGCTGAAGAAAAAGTATCCAGATTTCATAAGGGGGAATAAACTGACACTGGCTTCCTCTTGCCTTGCAGATAAACAGAGCGTATCCAGGAAAACTCACTCCAATGGCTTTCTGGAATATTGAAGCTCAAATCCGTGAATAGCTTAAAAACAAAGATACATTACTTTTGCATTTTAAAATATAAACATTGACCATGTCTATGTGTGACTGAGAAACATAGGAAAATTTTCATGTGAAATGAATTCTTATGAGATTGCCAAAATGTTAATTCATTTCTGAAAGAAATGCTTAGAGTTGTAACACTTTGGAGCAGGAACCTTTGTTATACAGCACTTGCTACACGGGGGTGTCCCATAGCTGCTGGAATACTGTAAGAATAGTAACAGCAGTACTCATTGCTGCCCTTGCTAAAAGTAGTAGATGAGGATACTGCTAGCACAACTGGGAAGAATTAGTACAGGAAACATGCAAACTGGTGTGAGAAAGTTTCCTGAGAAGTGAGAAAGTGCAAGTTGTGGAGTATTTCTCTAAGGGAAGTGGTAGCAGCAACTTAATTCTTTAAGAAGTACGCAATGAAGCAAGACAAGTTACTAAGTAATAAACTGTAGGAAAAAAAATTTAGACAAAGGGACTGAATAACCTTTGAAACCTTTGCATAGCTAACCTTTTCATAAAAACAATTTTAAAAGGATTAAATTGGCTTCTTGGAAATTTCATGAACCCATATCATTATTTTCAATGCATTCTTTCAAATAAATCACTTCTTCCTCCACGCCTCACTGAAGTCACCTGCCCTGGCCCTCACATCTCATTATGAGTATGGTCATAGCCCACTAACTGCTTTTTCTATGCTGCTATCACTCACAGTGTGGCAACTTGGGAAATATATGTTGAGGCAGCTCTGTAATTAATAGCATGATAATTAAAATGGTTCAGTTAAAACAAACCAAACCAAGACAAAAAAAGAGGTTTAAGTTTAAATACTCACATTCAGAAATACCTGTGCATTCCTTTCATGTGACTGTTGGGGTAGAAAATGTCCAGGTTGCATTTATAGACTATATCACCTGGGTCAGTCTAGCCAAGGCTATCTTAAATCTTCTCAGCAGCTTAGAAACAACTGTGCTCTCTCCTTGTCAGATCTGGGGTGACCAGCTCCGGCTTAGGGATAAGTTAGTGAAGGAAGGGCTGGGAAAATCAGCAGAGGTCAAGGGAGCTGGTCTAGGAAGGTGGGGAGAGAGGGAAGTTACGGCAGAGTAAAAGATGTGAAAATGGCTAGAAAGGGTCTGTGAGTTTTCCAGGAGTCTGGGTTTGGGATGTGTGCAGGGAGGAAAAAGAAACCAGCCATCTAGTGTAAGTGATTACTGCTTCTTCCTGTCCCCCAGGAGTAGCAGGTTGGAGGGTGCAGGTGGGATTCAGAAACTGGCTGTTTCAGCTCGGGTTTCCAGAGCAGTCAGTGCTGGAGAAGCAAAAGTAGGAAGGTTGCTACCCTCAGCAACCTCCTGTTTTGCTTTGGCCTAAAGCTACTCCCACCTTTTGCTGCTCTGCTCTATTCTGGCAAAGCAAAACTATAAACCTAGCATAGCCCTAAACGTAGTGTAGCCAGCTAACCCAGTGGTGCGCTTTCATAATTTCATGTGCAGTTCGTGGAGTAACAAAAAACTGGTAGCATATCCCAGAGTTTCAATCCTGAATGCAACGTGAGCACAACAGAAAAGCGGACTACTTGGAGTCGAATTCACTACTTGGAGTAGTGAATACTGACAAGTAGAATTTTGTCCTTAGAATTAAACTGTCTGACATAATGAAGTTATAATGCAAATATTTAGCTCCTAGGGAAGGATCTGATAAGAACACACATTTGAATTTTATTGTATTCTAATAGCTTTCTCAGTTGACTTGCAGAAAATAAGTGTACTCCACCCTGCAATACCATATACAAGGAAATAGTAGCTTTAATGAACAATGAGGAATGTCCTTTGTGACCTTGTTTTTAAAGTGTTGTTTCAAAATATAGAAGATCGTTGAATTATAAGATTAATCTCCACAGATCTCTCAACCTTCTACATTCAAGTTTTACAAGCTTGGTGCAAAGTGAAGTCTTGATTTCAGTTTATTCATGCAAGAAGGCCATCAGCTAGGATCTTCCTATAGCAATTCAGTATTTATTATCAGTCTTTTATTGCATTTGACCTCAGTCAAACATAGCTGGGTGAGGTTTAGCCCTGAGTTATTAGACAGAATATATAGAATGAATAAGTAAGGTCCAGTGTTCCCATTTTTTTCAGGGTAATCATTTTTCATAACTTAATGCCTTTAAGGACTGAACTTCAAAGGCCATTACTGCTGTAAATATTCAACTCCTGAGTAATTTTCATATAAAGATGGGCAGTAAAGCAAAATGGATCAGAAAAAATACTTTCTAGCTGGAACTCAGGCTCCAAAGGTTAATAGTCTCAACTTCTTTTTAGATAAAGATTTGGTGTTCAAGATAAAGGAGTATTGTTACTTGAATTACTTGCTTGCTTCTGCACATGACCATCACCTGAAGGAAAAAAATCTGGAAGTGAAACCAGATCATTTGCTTTACTCGGAAATTACCCTGGTCAAAAGAGCCGGTCTCGAGGAGCTGGCCAGTGAGCCCCTCTTTCCTGCCTGACCGTTTCACCAAGCCAAAGGTAGATCCAAACCAGTGGCAACCTGTTTTTTCCTACATCCTTGGCATGTTTATTGAGCTTTCCTCATCTGCCTATGCTTGCCAGTCTGTTTTTCACTTTAATTCCTGAAAGAATTGATAGAATATATGACTAGAGAATTAGAAAGCTTGAAAATGTCTTTGAAAGTCATGAATATCTGTGTTCCCGTATATCTCTTCTGGCCTTACATATTCTTTCTCTTATAAATGCTTTTATGGAGGCAGTGCCCCTTCTCATGTACTGTCATCTGCCCCTGACCTATTTGACACACTTCACTAAAGGATTTGATCTCCCTAAAGTGCTGAGATATTGCTGCTGGAGGCGACAGATATTTTACGAGTTCTAAATTCAGGAATATTATCACTAGGCATTGTACTAAACCAGAAAGCAGCTATTAAGCTTTCTATCTCCTAATGCAGTGTTTGAAGTCATATGCTGATATCCCTGGAATGGTGTCAGATTGAATCTCCTGGCCCCTGAGCCACTGGTCTATTTTATTGGACAGCTGCTCTGCAGCTATTAGGGTATTCCATGTGCAGTGGTTGGTGTTCTGCATCCCTCTGCCTACCTCAGGCTATTGACTCTCAGCATTTTTGTGCTTGGGACCTAATGGTTTATTTTTATTTCTGCTTGCACTATTGTAGTGATCTCTGACTTTTCTTGGAGTCTGTTTAGCTCTTAAAAGATAACTGAGCAACTGAGGGTTCGTTGCTTTCCTGCTAAACTTTTGTCGAATACACTTACTCAATGAAGTTCAGAAATCTGAAACTGTAGAGCAGATACTGATAACCTGTGTGTATGTGGTAACATAGACATATATGTTGCCTTACACTCTCAATTATAAAGCATTCACTCACCTTTTCGTTTTAAAAAAAGTCTTAATGCTTTAATTGTTTATGACAGGCTTTGAAGTTGAGAAGGGAGAGGGCCTTGGGCTAGAGATGTGTCTTTTCTTGCTCCCATGCAATTCCGGAGAAGTTTAGCAGAGATACAAGCTGCTAGAAATCACCTTTTCTTGCCTCATACTCATGTTCTTCTGAGAAATGTTAAGAGCCTGAACAAAATAAGTGTACATAAACATTTTAAATACTGGGTTAAAAAATACCACCAAAGGAAAAGCAGCAGCAGCAGCCGCCTGGAAACCACAGGCTGACAGCCTCAGGATGATAACTAGAAACAGACCAGCTCATGAAAATCTTTTTTCTGCCCCTCAGAAACCCGGCTGGAAAGATTCAGTGTTGGCTATTGCAGTCTATTACCATACTTTGAGGCAATAACTTCCCTTTGTTGCCAAATGCATAGGACAAAGAAGATAACTGCAATATTTTATGGATTACATAGGTGTGATCCTGTCTGCCTGAATCTTGTATTCATGGTGACCTGCAGCCAGCCGAGGTCTAGACAGTAATCCAGCCTGTCTGCTTCAATGGACTGCCTACCCTGTACCACCTACATTCGCCAGGGGCCTGCCTCTTTCCTTGGCACTTCATTGTTCCTGTCCCTGCGTGCTGTGAAGCCCACGTTGCAATGATGGAAGTCAGTCTTCCTGCGTACACCCTGCTGTGATCCAGGTGTAAGTGTAGATGGGCACACAAAGTCTTCCTAAAATCCCAGAGGAAGCCTGAAGGAGATGAGGTGCAGTAAGCAGTATAACAAACCACACTGTGGGAAGTGGTGGCCTTCCAGGTTTTTTGTGTAATGGTCTTACCTACGGTTTTAACATTTAGGTAGGAAATCTGAGGTTAAGGGATTTAGCTGCTTTTCTGTCAAGGTGCAGTGTTACACATATCAGCCCGAAGAGTGTCCTAGTTACTAGCGTAAAACTAAGATCACGTCTACATGTTTTCCAGCTGGCTGCAGGACTCCTATGTGTCTGGCTTCATCGTAGCTTGGCTTGTAAATAAGAGACGAAAATCCCTTTACATAGAAGTGTAAAAAAATTGCCTTTCCATGGTGTCAATGCAACAGCCTATCACTAAAGCATGGCTGCCAGGCATAGGAGATGATGTGCAAGCAGAGCAGAAGCTGGGGCAGAGGTTTCTGGTTCCTTAGTGCCTGCCCTCACACTGCCCTATCTGGTAAGGGATAAGTGGCACCTCCATCTCCCTACCCCTCAGTGCCCCGCTTCAGTGGTGGACTGGGCAGCTAAACAGAGGCGTTTGCCACTCTCCTATCAGTCCATGTATGATGTGGTGAACTACACTACCCTTTAGATGTGCCTGAATAATATTGACCAGACACCCTTCAGCAGGCCTCCAAAGGCCTCTGCCTTTCTTTGGTGACCGAATATGGAACTTACACAGTTTGGTTAGGTGAGTTACATTGCACGCCTCGTTTCACTTTTGGGATGTAACTCTGCGTGCCAAGATGGACTTGAATCAAAAGGAACTGCAAGTACTGTCAAGGAGGAAGTGAAACAATGGCAAGGAGATAAGGCATCTTCGGATATAACGTCAAAACGTTAAACAATGGTCAAGTAATTGACCCGGGAAATGTTAATTCTGGGTGCCAAGCTGAGTTGCATAGGCTACTTACTAAGACTAAGGATCAAAACCAAACTTCTATCAGTTAAAACTTTAACTTTAGAAAGTCTAGAGAGAAGTGAGGGAGAGCTTGGGAGGTGGCATCTTCATATAGTAGAGGTGATCAAAAAGTGGGTCTTACACAGTGGGTCAACAGCTGGGCTGCCCCAAGGGGTGCGAGGAATAGCAAACTGATATGAGAACCAACCTTGCAAAGCTTTTTCGTTCCTGCTCGCCATGTGCCTGCAGCAGAATTTCTCTGTAAGAAAGTGAGTTTCTCTGTAAGAAGTGGAGTTGCTTAAATCAGCAGCTTGTGGTCACGTCTGTAGGCATGTTTTTCTGAGACAAGGGGTGCGTGGTGTGGGGAGATGAAATAGATTCCCAGGTCACTGGTGGAAGGGGGTTTGGTTAGTTGGTGGGATCTCAGTTCCCTTCTGGAGAGAGCAGGGCAGTCCCAACTGGCTTGTGAGGAGGGTGAGGGACTGTGTAGGTCCCGGCAGCTGACTGGTGCATGTGGTGACCTGGGGTCAGCACTTGAGAGTCTGGGGAGCTTTTGGTGCAGCAGAGGGGTGGCTTTAATTCCCAGATTTTCTCCATGTGTTAGGCTGCTGTTGGTCTGGGATGGTAAAAGGAAAATTTCTTTTGTGTGGCAATCACAGCTGGCCCTGCCACATCAGTCAGCTGGAAAAAAAAATATTTCATCCAGAGATCCAGTCTAAAGTGCTGGTTGCCACAGTTAAAGATGTAAAGGAAACTCAGCCTGTCATCTCTTACAGGGTGTGCACAAAAGGAAGGGAAAGGCACAGTTCACCCTGAGGCCAGGATACTCAGCAACATACTTAGTCCTATAGATGAAGTGGGGGAGATCTCTGCCTGCAGGGCTGAGAAACAGGATTGCATCTCTGATGGCAATATACATTCGGAAGAAGAGATCACTGCATGCAGTACAATTTGTTCTACCTTCTAATTGAGCAGAAGAGGCAAATTTAGGAAATTATATTAAAAAATCCTCTGTTAACAGAGATGTTATTCAAGAGTGCAAACAGAGGAAGTGAGAAGCTAGGAAATGTCAAAACAATCACTTCCCCTGACGCTGTAATCAACCCCTTGCATGTATGTGTTATGATACAGTTTTTTAGCTACATAGCAGTGGGGTCTTTATCCACAGAATTCAGGGCACAGGATAATCACTACAATGCATAAGCAGTTGTTAACAAACAAAAAAATAGCTTCTATAGAAAGAGATAAGTTTAATAATGCATTCCAGCAGAACTGGTCACTACTCCAAAAATCAGTATTAGCCTCCAAATAAAAAAAATCATCATCCATCAAGAAACCCTCAGGATTAAAAAAACCCACTTTGTTAAACAGAAAAGTAAAATGTCAGTGTGTCCACACAGCCTTGTTGCTGAATATGTATTGCTTTGCTAAATAAAGGCGACACTCTGATATTGCAGAAGTGATTAAGGGCCTGCAGTGTATTCTTCCAGTGGAAAAAACTATATATAAAGGAAAAGGAAAACAGAAGGACTTTTAGTTCATTTGGCCCTATTCATAGTTTATGTGATAAATGACTACAAGCCCAGATATTCCGGAGAACTGTGAGCTATTTTAAGTCACCTTTCATGTTTTTCTTATTAGATAAGGTTGCTTTCAAAATGCCATAAACCCGAGTTTTTAAACGGTTGTCCAAGGGAGTATTTACTGTGTGTTCATTGGTCACATGTTGTGGCCCCTTACTGCCAGCTGATGAGATCTCTACCAGAAGTGTATAAATACTGTCCAAATATCATTGCTCCTTGTCAACAGCTTCAAGTGAAAGGGGTCGAGGCTGTTGTCATCGGTTTGTGAGAACCTCACCATCGAAGTCATTAATACTTTTTGCCTAAGTCTATATTGCTGGGTCCAAGAGCCCCGTATTTCTAGCCCCGTGGTCCCAATTTTGTACGACGTTAAAACTTGGGCAGGCATGCTTTCTTATTCCTCATTCTCCTCATGCCTCTCTTCTCTCCTTTTTCCCCTGTATAATCCATTCCCCACAGCAAGGAACCTGGGGCTGGGCCGGGGGTGCAGAGCAGAGACAGCTGTGCACCAGGGCAGCCCCTCCAAGGGTAGAGATGTGTGGCCCCCCACGGCCATGGTCCTTCAGCACGAACTGTCCTTTGTGAAAAAGTGAGAGTTTTCCTCCAGGAAGATGGAGATGACAGACAGATAGATCCCTGTCGCTGGTCTGAAAAGATGCCAAGAAGGGGAAAGCGGACACGCAAATGCCCCTCTCAGCAAGGTGAAGGGTGCCAATTCCCCAAAAAGTTTTTTTTTCAGAAGTCTTTCCCTGTGACATAATTTTATATTTGCCTTGTGTGCCTTGCCCAGATGATCCTTTTTCCTCAAACATGACGTTTTCAGGAGACAGAAATCACATTTTCCAGTCATCCACTTTCCAGCCCTACCTATAACTGTTTCTGGCTGAGGCTCTGGGGTCTTTTATCAGGTGGAGGCTTATGAAGTCACTGTGCAGCTGAAGAAGAGCTTAGCTCTGCTAGAGGGCTGCAGAATGACCTGGCAATTAGCAATCTCTCCAGCTGACAGATTGGAGAGTGAGAAATGGTGTGGGCAGCAGGCAGATGGCTGTGGGATGACTGGGTCGGGATCTCTGGCCTGACCCATACCACAGCAACCTTTGCTGAGCTGACAAAGAACAGCCATCATCTCGTGTCCTGGGCCTCGCTGTGCTACCCCCTTCTGTGAGACATGCTGGCTTTACTCTGGCCTTGCATTACGCTATCTCACTCGCTGACCTGTAGAAAACAAGTCTCCCCTTTTGCTGGGTTAGAAGGCTGCAATGGCGCAGGAGTGACACGGGTGTCCGGAGCTGGGAGGAGAACAGGGCTGTTCTTGGGCTGGCATGGGCCACCACTAGTGTGCAGTCAGATGAGGTGGCTGAAATTGTTTGCAGCATCCTAAAACAGTATTTCCACTACTCAATTCTGCCCTTCACTGTGCTTCTCACCCTTTCCTCCTTGCTGTCACAGCTGCAACACCAAATCTCCTCCTGTTCCTCATCTTCGTCTCTTCTTTCACCACATGTGAGCCAGTTCATTTTCCTAATCCAGCAGAAAGTTCTCCACTCTTTGCTGCACTGCAATTCTGCTGTCCTTGAGTTGGTCCAACTGGCCTGGGTTATGGTTATGGTTGGGACTGGAGTTAAGAGAGAGAAAATACCTAGGTCTGATGCAGAAGTACAATAGCAGTTAGGCTGCCAAACCAATTAATGCTTTTTAGTGGCTTGGGATCTTGGTATAAGACTTGGTGAATGTCTAGGTTTAGGATTGGGCTATGCTGGTTAGGAGGAGGATAGACCCTGATCCAGTTGGAGAGGGGATGCCAAGGGGATACCCACAGAAGATTTGAGCAACAGAAATCAATCTCCCCTAAGAATTTTTTGTTTTGGCCATGGTAAGGGTTGTCTGGGTTTAAAGCTTTGGCTACTAATGTGTTAGAAGAATGACAAAACCTATGAATCCAGTTAAGAAATGCTGCAAAGGGACTGCCAAGACAAGGTTTGGGCAAAGGTACTGTCCCCTGAGAAGTCTGATCACTCTTTGGGATATGTGTACAGTTAGGGTTAGCAGAGATGCAAGGCCAAAGGTTGTGGTGGGGTTGTAAAGGGCCTGTAAAGGAAAGATTTGGCCAACAAAAAGGTCTTACTGCTGAGCAGTTGTTCACCTTGGCCAGAGCTGGATGTCCTTTGGTAAGGCCCAGTCCACACCTAGGGTTAGGGCTGAGGCATTGGAGAGACAAAGCCTAGGGGTCCAGTGGAGGGGAGGTGCCCAGAGGCTGTTACAGGAGACAGCAGGCTGCAGAAAGAATTCCCTCCTGAGAAGTTTTTCATCCAGGACACAGCTATCCTTTGTTGTCTCATTTCCCTAGGATTTTCACTGGTAGGTTATCATGTTTATTTCCATTAAAACACTTGCTGAGAAGCATGAAGTGCAGATGTGTCATGATATCTTGATATGTGGAACCTGAAAACAAAATTACAAATAATCCTATTGAAAATGCTCTCCACATGGAAAATAAAAGTTGAAAGGAAATGTCCTGTAATATTATGGAATACAAGCTCTGTATTAAAGGGTCCCTGTGGAATTTGAAATGAAGTATGTAAGTAGTAAGGAAAGATAAGACTCATGTAACACAGAAGCTAGTATAGAGGGGTGAGTGAAGGACCTTCCTAATGACCTGAAAGGCACGAATGGCAGGAGTATGAGGCTCCAATTGCAATCTTGAACAACAGTATGTAATTTAAAAGTAAGCAGTGGCTTTATGGGAGTCACCTATGAATACACACAACATACTGATAGTAATTCAGGAAAATCCCCTAGTTTTAATATGAAATTGGTGGACGTAAGCTCAGTCCAAAAGCACCTATCCTAGCTCAGAGGGAACTGTGCACACAAATAACAGCACTGGCAGTTTCTTGCCATTTCTGTGAAATCCCCACATCTAAAATCTGAAAAGGGACTTGCCCAGAATTCAGAATTTACTGGGATTTTAGAACTTCAAGTTTCAAATTCCCTGAAATCCAGATTTTGTGTTCTGTCCCCAGTCAGGCCAGTTGGTTTTGTCTTTGGATTTGAGGTGCCTGGTACATAAACTGAAAAATAACCTGCCAGCTCTAATACATTTTGGTGGGAAGGATAACCCTAGAAAATACCTCTGTAGATCAGTTAGTTCTGCCTTTGCACTGAGAAAACTGGCTAATGCCTCACAGGATCTTTACAAGCAGGACAGTATTTTCATAACATAGCTGAGGTAGGAACTGTGTGTATCACACTGCTGTAATAGTGCTATTCACATTCTGTTAATGTATCCCAAACTGAATTGCTCCCTATTGTTGTACTGTAGCAATGATGAGATGATGGTTATTTCTATGGTTTCTATTTGCTATTAAGATCTGTATTGTGTGCAGCTGCTGCAAGTTGCAGCCTCCATTTCAGCTCTGAGCATCATTTTCCTTCTCTGCATTTCACATTAAGAGGGGACAGAAATTCAAAGCAGGGACGATCACCAACTCACGTGGCAGCCCATGTGTACAAAGAGATGGCAACTTGAATGGCAAACCAGCATCCCCAGCAATGACAGGCCGTGGACAAAAGACTTCGATTGTGTGACAATGCTGATTAGGGTGTCACACAGAAAAAAGAGTTGGGAAGTTTTGAGGAAGGGGAAAATGGTATTTAGTAGTCTGTTATGGTGACCAGAAAGAAATACATTTAATGGAATAGTTTTTGGAATAGGAACACGTCTGTGTATATGTATTCACCTGTGCGTTCTGGAGCAGAAATCAGGAGTAGAGGGGCAAGGGCAGAGAAAGGCTCCAGGACTCCTCTGAGAAATGGCAAAGCTGGGGGGGGGGACACACTGGTATAGGGGCATTAAAACTGAGTGGTTTTACTAAACAGCAGTCCTGATCTTCAAGTGGTGAATTCGTTTAGCTTTATACCTCTCAAATATTTCTTGTGTCTTTCCAAGGTTACCTGCAGGGCTGGAGAAATTTGGTGCGCACTCAATTTTGTAACTGGACTACAGCAGATAGCCCAATATCATTAAAATGATCTTTTTCTTGCTTAGTTCTTAAGCAATACAGTAATGCGTTTCCTTCAGAAAGGCATCGGACCATCACTCTCATTTGCTGCGGGTGCTCTGTTGCATTTGGGTCTCCATCCCTGGGTTCTGGCAAACCAAAGACTGAAGCTTTTTCATTTCAGCCTGCCTGCAGATCTGGTGTATTGTCCCTGTACAGCTGACAGCAAGCACCAAGTGCTGCTCTCCAGGTCTCGTCTGTACCTACATGAAAGGAGGCCTCTCTCCAGCACTTACTTAGCACTTTGCTTTCAGCAATCCTAAATAAACCTCCAGTGTAATAAATAATTTCAAAATCTCTTCTTTGTCTTTGCCTCAGAGGAAAAATCACGAACAATACCCAGATATGCTCCTTATGCTTGCTCAATAATTTTCCTGTCCAATGAACAACTTCTTTTCAGGGCCAAATGGATTAAATACTCTTTGGTCTTTTTCTCCTGTGGGTCTAACTGACATAGTTTCTTCTTTTACATATAGCAACTGATTGACGTACATCTAGGTTTAACAGGAGTGGGTTAGCTTTAATTCTAAAAATAAACAATAGAAACAAAAAAATTGTTTTTCAGCACTAAAGACTGAAAGCCATTCACTGTTCTACATGGTATTTAGCATTTACCGTGTCAAGCACTACTGATTTTGAATAGGAAAAACAATTTTCACTTGCACAGTAGGCACTCTGAGCTCTTCTATCTGGTCTCTACTGCAATTAACATTGAAATAATGATGTGTAACATGCTCGTCACAGAGGGAAGACATGCAGTAGATTTTCAGAAAGACTTATCTGGTGGGGAGATGAATTATTTACATAGCTTAACTGTAGATTTGAGTAATAATTCTGTCATCAAATGTCACCTCACTCACTCCTTCTGTCCTCTGCCAAAATGGTAAAAGAAAAAGAAATTAAATTACTATTTCTGAGTTCTAGAGCATTATTTTATTTCTGCTTACACATCTCTCTTAATCTGGTGAATTCAGAAAACTGAATTTGTCTGCACAATTTGATCTAAGCATGTATTTAACACACAATCTGTCTGTCTAATGGCAGGTACTGATCTTTTAAGATGTATAAATGAATTCTACCCACAAAAATTCCTGAGTGATGCATCTTGAAACTTGGAGTCTACATGCACATATTCAGTAATTTGCTAATAAATCATAGCATCTGCCCTTTGTGCCCCTGTGATATTCTTCCAATATGTTTGGATGCTGAGTCGCTAGAAAGATGTGCTCACAAATGGTAAGCAGGAACAAACTAAGAAAATTAAAATGATTTTTAATATAGTGATTATTTCTTTGGCAGTTCTAAAGTTCTAGCACTACATTTGGGGCTATAAAAATATCACAAGTAATCCCAGTTAAGAAATCCCATTTTCTGGATTGAAATTCCAATTCCTAAATTCCTCATAAACCTATGAATAGCACAACTTTTCTTACCACAGCTTGTCAATCAGTATCCATACCTAGTGATTCTGATTACACCACTTATACCTCTGGTAGTGCATTATTTTTCACCTTAATTGCAATAGAATAATAGGAACTATTCACTTAGAAATTTTCTTTTAAGTATGGGCAACTAGATCTTGTACAGTTTACCTTACTAGTGTTAGCAGTGGCATACATCACTTTTCTAGTTAAAGAAGTATCACTGTAAATTGAAACATAGATTGAGTAAAAGATCAATAGAATATGGTATCTATGGGGAAAATATGATCTGTGGTATCTAGAAATGTCCCTAACCAGTCACAGAAAAAAAAAAAAAAAGAATTAGTTTACGGGGCTGGAATATCAAATGATAAATTGTGAAATCCTATGGGTAATTAATTTCTTTGCATTTTTGATTGGTTTTGTAGTAATCTAGACTCATGCTTCATCTTCACACTCACGTGCTTATTCTATATCTGGCATGCACAGCTGTTCATGTGCATTCTCATGTAAGTGCTTTCATTATTTTGGCCTATTTAAGTGTGATGAGGGAAAAGTGAGCAGAATGCTTTTACATGTGCATCTGAACGGCATGACTCCGTGTGTGTGTGTGTAAGTGTGCACGTGGGTGTATGTATGCTGTGCGTGGTGGCTGGAGGCAGCTTGCATGCGCGGCACGCACAGACCACGCACGCAAGCATGTAATTTAACATTACGAGTATCTACTTTCACCTTTATTGATTTTCAGACAAGGGGTTTGAGCATGTTGTATTTAGAACGGGCTCGCCTGGCATTAATTTTCTGCAGCTAATTCCCTTCAGAGTCTTATTTAAGTTCATGCCAATTGCTGTGCATTTGCTGCTGAAGGCCTCTCTCACATGCAAATGGACAGCACAGCCCCACAACACGCCTCCATGATGCTGTCCCTAGGTTGTCCCTAGGCACCGCTGAGATATACCCGATGCCACGGCTGCAGATCCAGCTGTCCCCAAACACGCAGGAAGAAGCAGGAACCTGTTCTTCACATTCTCACTGGGTATGTACTGAGAGCAGGAGGCCGTGGGGGCGAGGGAGGTGCTAATGATAGAATGAAGACACACTGGACACAACCAGAGAATGTAACGCAGCACTGAGCACCTCTGCTTTGCAAATCTCCTGGCTTGCTTCCCCATTCACAGGACCCCTCCCTTTCCTTCTGGGGGCAGCTGACAAGTCTGCCACTCTCCAGACTTTGTTTCAAATAAAGGCTTAAATGGTGCTTGGCATTCTGTTTCCGCGTCAGTTGTGTTCACACTAAATGAAACTAAAAATCCAAGAACAGTGGATACAATCATATTCGTATCTGTATCTTTAAATTGTCCTTCTGATGGCTAAACCAGTATTTAAACAGTTTTCCTGTTGGTTTCCAAACTTGATCTCAAAGTATGTATTTTTTCCACGGCACACCAAGAAAGGCCAAGTGCATTTTTTGTTTTGCTTTTACATCTGTTCTACTGTGAGAGAAAAGCCTTTTTTTTCAAAGTGATGGATTTAGCAAAATGAGTGGATTTTCTGCCAGTATTATTTGAACTTTACGCAATTACCTGTCTTAAATTTTAGCAGCTGTTTCCCTGCCTGCAATGTATTTAATGATACATTCCTTTTATATTGCTTGTTTCATAGTAATTGGGGATGTGTTCAATAGTACAGTTTCAAATGCAATCTGCCAGACAACAGTTGTTTTCTATTAATCATCTTAGCTGAAATAATAGAAATACTTTAAATGGTGAATGCCAACTGTTCCTTTAAAAGCCAAAAGCTAAATATCTTCTGTGCCTGTCTGTTCATTTTAGTGAAATAAAATGAAAATATTGTGATGATTAGATACTTTGGGGCACCTTACAGAAATGCGACTGTATTGCAGAACATAATGAGGCATTTTATTTTTCGGGAATTGCACAAATTAAAAGGAAATACAAGTCACCTAGGTGTGCTATATGATTCTGGCAATGGAACGTGATGCTTGATGGTAGCTGAGGCAGAACTGCTCATTTGCAGCAAAACTATTTTTTATTCCTTTTATTTTTAGCTGTAGTTCTGCTTATTTAAGAAAGGTTAAAAAAATGGAATTTAGGCTTTCCAAAATTTTAGGTCCTTATTATGACTCATCATGTTAATGACAACTGTGGGATTATATGTTCTTTGGGTCAAAGCCACTTGAATTCAAAGAATTTAAGTCTGTGGACAGCAGTACTGTTGTGGGATCCTTCAGAAAGATGAAAGGCCAAGAGTGAGATCTTACTGATTCAAAGAATAGAGATATTTTGCTGTGGATTTGGAAATGGGAAGCTACTAACTCTGAGGAAAATAATGAAAATTAATTGCATACTAATATTTTGTCCAGGATAAGTCTTTTTGGAACAAAAATGTCCAGAGCCATTTGGATTTCTGATGATAGCTCTTTATATGCCCCAGCAGCTGGTTGCCTTTTTTAGAGATATCACAGATGCTAGAGATTTGGCTTAATCCTGGTTTGAAGTTTTCTACCTAATCAAAGGTTGAATAGGTATTGTGCTTCCTACCTTACTAAATGCTTGCTGAGATTATCCTCTGTCACTTGCTATGCTTGTTATCACTGTATCCCCAAAGAACCATCCTCTCTGATGTGGTGCTTTCACAAGTGTTATTTCATCACTGAAAAGATGGATTCCAAATGAAAAGGCACTTGCTACAGAAATGACATTTCATCTTAGGAAGATAAAAGGAGCTGCCTGTGGCTAGGTCTGGATTGTGCTACTTTTCTTGCACTTCCCTATTGATTTTTGAGCTTCAGGCCTTCCCTTGGCCTAAAATGGGGGATAATGTGAATGCAGAAAGATTTCAACCATGGAGAGAACAGAGACAGTGTGAGATGGAGATAAAGATCAGTTCTTGGGGTAGAAGATGATGTCTAGAGAGAATCAGGGGCCAGGGAGAAAGGAGAAAGCGGTCTGAAGGGTCAAATAGAAGAAAGGAAGGTGAGAGCAAGCTTTGAAGGATTTGCTCGTATTGTGGTCATATGCGATAAATCTGTGTCCTATCCCACTGAAACAATGCCATGTGTAATCTGTCTTCTTGGCAGTTTATGATAACACCAAAGTTTGGACTCAGTGCCTCTCAGATTCCAACAAAACCCGTTTGGCCTCTGTCCCAGCTGAGAAAGAAATACCCTCCTGCAGTCACTCTTATCAGGCACTCGCTGTCCACAAGCCTAAAGAGTGCTTTGACCTTGTAACAGCTCTGAGTCAACATGTAAAGCAAGAGAAGTTCTAGTAAGGAAAGGAGGACATAGAAACTCACAAGCTCGGCAACAGGGTATAATCTGAATAAAGTTACGTTTACTCAGATGTTCTGTACCAGTTCGTTCAGCTCTACTCAGAGTTGTGAATGCCCTAGACTTCTACAGTGAGGCCACCTCACAGATCAGTGCAGCACCATCTGCAAAGTGCCTCTGACCTCGCAGGAGATGCTGGCTTCGCTCCTCCTGCAGAAGACCACTCCGGCCTGGGCTGCCAAACACAACAGGGTAGGTCATCCCTTGCTCTGTTGTGGTCCTTTTAGTCCCTGCGAAAAAAATACCTGCTACTGAGAAGTGATTTCTTTGCTATAATACAAGTAGCAAAGAGCATTTGGGACCTAGAGGTGATACCTTGCTTTCCTAGAGACACGGACCTCCCCCAGCCTTCTTCTCCCCCTTCCTTTATGAAGTTAAGCACCATCCTCCGACTGACGTTCCCATCTGGCAGAGTTAGGGTGGCTTAGTAGTGTCATTGTTGGGGTTTCTGAGAATTAGATGCTGTTGAAAATATGCTAAAAGATATTTTCTACTGAAAAAAACGTTGACAATAAAGAAGCCGATGCTTTCTGCCAGCTACGGCTGTCGAGCTGCCTGGCTTCTCCTGCCCAAGGGCTCCCTGGTATGCCCAGCTTCTGAGGCTGACACATTCCTAATCTCTCTGAACCGATGGCTCCCCAGCCACTTGGCTCACAATGCCTTTGGCTCCCCAGCAGCTGGCAGTCTGGATGATTAAGATTCTGTAGAGATTTACTTCCATTTGCCCAAAACCATTCTTTAAGATTTCCTTTCAGCAAAAAGTTGGCAATTTTTCACGAGAAAAGAATTTTCCATTGTGCCATCCAAATGCAGGATTCTTCTTTCAGAATGGGGCATTTCTGAGTGAAGAATACACTTCCATTGTGGTACACCAGGCACTGGGGATCTGTGGGCTTGGTCTCTCAGACCTCCTAGTTGGTATGTGAAATCGTGGAGCAGAAGCAAGGATGATCAACATCTGAGTTTGGACAGGTCTACAGTTACAGTCAAAATATGGCTTGTGTGGAGAAATGACACCCCTTTATTCAACACGTTTGAGCTCATTGCATGTTAGAACAAAGGAGATGTAACACACTCAAGAAGTAGACCACTGTACCAGGGCCTGTGCTAGCTCCAAGAAGAGTATGTTTGGGAAAAACTGGAGGCAGTAACAAGGCTTGAGGTCTGCTAGCCTCACACTCAGACGCTGGTGTTTCTGGAGACCTTCTTTTGCCTCAAGGATGGTTTCTAAAAGGGTACAAATTAGAGACATCTTAGAGATACCTCAATCACTATCCATACCTAGATCGCCTGAACTAGGGAACTGCAAGATCTGTCCTATTTGATGATCTAAATCACCATTAAAAATATTTAAGTCAGACTTCCTGAACTGAGAGACAAAGCTGAGTGTAAATTAAAGAACTGAATAATTTAAAGCAGCACACCTGTCTTAAAAACACACACAGTTGTCTGAAAACATTGCTATCATTTTTGACAATCTTCATTATTTATTACAAAGCAGTTCTAGCCTGGGTTGGGTCCTGACTGGATTTCATGCTATAAAATACGAGATGAAGCAAGCCCTTACACAGAGAATTTGGAACACAAGTTTAAAATGCCACAACAGATAAAGAAGACAGACAGGAGGATTAATGGGGGATCTTACTGATTTTGAACAGCAGTGCACTGAGATCTTATCTCACATACCTACTCAGCAGCTGAGAAAAGAAAGGGAAGATTTGAAGGGCTGTTTGCAAGCGTAGCACAGGAAAGCTGTGTTTACTAAGTGGGGAGGACAGCATTTGCGTCACAAGCATTTATTCAATATCTTACTTTTTTTCATTGTTCCACATGTAGCTGTACGCCTTATGCTCTGGTGATCACTGAAATCCTGTTCTGAATTGTTAGAACAGTTCCTGACATGGTTTTGGCTCATGCCAATTCCTCTTTGACAATTCCTGGGCACAGGAGTTGACCCAGGCCAGTAACTAGTCCCAGCTGACACTGTGGAGAAATCCGTGCTGTTTTGGAAGCTGAGCCAAACAATATGGACAGAGGCACTCCATGCAGTTGGTCCTGGGAGCAGTGAGTGGTCCTGCGAACATCAGATAGCTGTAGCCTGTATATTCACAACATGCCTCACACTGGCTCCAGTTACACTTGGAAGTGGCCCAGCGTTCTCTGTGTTAAATCTCAAGGTGTCAAGGAAAGGACTTCTGTTATGGCTTACTGCCTGTGAAAAGTTGGTTTGAGGGACTGGCCTTGTATCACATTGAGAGTCTATGGTTGGAATTAAATTCTCCAGTCTCTTCAGTGTAAGTTCTCTCTTTCTCTTATAATTTCTTCCCCTTATTATTTATTTCTTTCCCTTATTATTGACTGGGGAGCAGATGCAAAAATGATTTGAACTAGAAGACAAGACCTAGGTGTTTTTCTGTTCTCCTTGGATCATTTAGTTGATGATTGTCACATGTAAACATGAATATGCTGGGGAGCAGAGACCTGATCTTCCCTTTTTCTAATTGTCACCAGTTCTGTTTCACTTATTTCAGTCCCTTATCATTTGACTATAGAGTCGGTCTCTACTTTCTTGTTCTCTTGACCATACGATTCTTACTTTTTTCCCTCTGCGTTGGGTTGTTCCAACAGAGGCTTCAGAAAAATGAATTGCAGAGCAACTCTCTTTTGAACTGGGGTATGTTGCTCAGGGGTTAGAATATTTCCTGCAAGATAAGGGATGTGAATTCAAAGTGCCTTTGAAGTGCTATAACCACTTCATAGGTTTTCTTTTTCCAAAAGCATGGACATTCCCATGATCACCAGATACTAGCTGTGGGCAGAGTTTATCTGCTGGGTCCCACACCAGTCAAGGCAGAAAGGCTGAGTTCAAGTATGATATGGGCTTCAGGCTCTTCAGGCACATGGCATTTTGAATTATAGAAGCATAGAGAAATACAGGTCACAAGGGAATCACCTAGTCCATCTCCCCTCTCAGGACAGGGTCAACTTCCTAAGTTAGGTCAGGTAGCTCAGGGACTTGTACAGGTGAGTTCTTTGGCTCTCTAAGGAAGAAGATCCCACTATTTCTCGGGGCCCCTCTTCCACTTTCACTACCCTGATTGAGCTGTCCCTTTCTGAAGTGTGGGATCACTCACTGCATTTTGTCCTTTTATTGTGCACCTCTAAGAAGTGTTCTCTACAATACCCTTTAGGTAGTGGAGGACGGTCCCCTTTAGGCCTCTTTTCTCCAGATAAATAAATCTAGTTCTTTTAACATCTCCTTTTCTATGCTTTAGACCTATTATCCTCTCATTGGCCGTCCAGAGAATTTTGTCCAGTCTGCCTTGTATGGAAGGGTACCAAACCATACAGAATATTACAGACAAGAGCTTATGAGGGATGAATAAAGCGAAATAAACACTGCCTTTGATTTGCTGGTTATCTTCTTGCTATATATGGTTAGCCTTCATTGATGCAATAATAAGCTGCTCATTCATGTTCAACTTGTCCACCATGACCCTCCAGAATATTTTCTGCAGAGCTGCTCTCCAACCATACAGTTTCCAAACACTGTTGTTGCATGAAAGTATTCCATCCCAGGTGCACGACTTAGTGTTTGCCTTTATTCAGCTTCATGATTTTCTGTCTGGCCCGTTTCTCCAGCCTTTGAGTCCCTTTAAATGACAGCCCTGCCCTCCAGTGTGTCAGCTGCTTCCTCCAGTTTGGTGTCATCCATGAGGTCGCTAAGGGTGCTTTTCCTTGCATCACTCGAGTTGATAATAAAGTTGTGAGATGTATTACCCCAGTATTGACTCAAGGAACACACTCATAACTACCCACCAGCTGTACATCAGACCACTGAGTACAACCCTTCAAGTCCAACAGTCCAGAAGTTTTTCCCACCAACCTTGTGTCAATCCATCTAGTTCACATCTCCCCAGCTATGAGGACACGATGGAAAAGTATGATAAAAGCCTTACTGAAATGAACATAAATGATTTCTACTGCTCTCCCTTTATCCACAGTCTTTCATTGCAGGTGGCACTCAGGTTGGACAAACACAATTTTTCTCTGGTAATTCTGTGCAGATTGTTTCCCATCGCTTATTATTCTTCATGCACCAAGGAATGGCTTCTACAAGATGTTACTTACCATGTCCTATACTGCATCCACCTTCTGCAAAAAAATGAGGCCTTGGAAACAACAAATAGCTGTCTCTGAGGCAGCAATTTTAATGTGAAAAAACAAGTAATTAAATGTCCACATGTGCACTGAGGACAATAACAATGTTGGGTGCTTCTTTGCAACCTTGACGATATTCTGGCAACGTGTGTGTAATGTACAGTATAAAAGGGTTAACAAGTAGGCTTTGAGCTGTTTCTCATTAGAGTGAGTCCAGCAGGCTTTCAGGCTTGTATGTATACTGCCACATATGTAACTCGTTGGGTAGGACTGGTTATGTTGTGGAGGTGGCATAGAAATTCCTAACAATCTTTCCTGCCCATAATAGTTTTCCAAAAGACAGAACATACTGCTGCCCGTGCACGTAAAATCTTTGGATGAGCTAATATGAAATACTTCTGCTGTTCTAATTTCCTCTAGTGTGTATTTTTTCCTGGCTTAGAGTCAGTGACCTAATTCTTTTCTTCATTCTGTCCGAGGTTTCTGATTTTTTCCAAGCTATTCACGTTGTGCTCTTCCCCATTGTGGAAATTGTGCCTTTTATTTCCGCTTTGTATTAGCACTCTGGGATAGTTGCATTGACTGCCCTGTTGCTCCTCTGTTCCCAGGCCTGAGGGTGGATAATGATAATGCAGAAAGGGGAATATAGACAAGATGGCTTCCATAGCATGGCATCTCCCACAAATGGTGACCAAGACCTTCTACTGGACCCACTTATGGGAGTTCTTGCAAGCCCACATGAAGTTCTTATAGAGTTCACACTGGAAAGAACCCAATTAAAAAGTAGTACCTAGAAGAAAGTAAGTTTGCTTTCCTAGTGTGTTGGCTGGAGAGAGAAACCAGTCAGCGTCTCTCTGTCTGTTTCCTTGCCTTCTAAAAGTACATAATGTCTTGCTCAAAACCCTTTCTGAAAAGATGTGTGTGGTGCTACATTTAGCTAAACAAAATACACAAACAGAAGGCTCCTTAGTTTTCATAACTGTGAAATCCTCAGACTAGTGCATGCATGTTTCCCAGCCTAGACTGAGGCATGCTTGGGCCAGTTCATTTCAAAGGCATGTAGAGAGCAGACCCAGCAGTTTCTCTGTCTTTGATTTTGATTCAAATTCACTTTTTTCATTCCAGCACATATAGATGGTTGACAAAAGACTAGCCTTGCTTTTTTGTTTCATTCAGTTGAACTTCTAGACCTCTATTCCTTTTTTGTTCTGAGTTTCCCAGCAGTTACTATATTGTGGTTCCTTGAGGCTACCTTAATAAATATCTGCTTTCAGACTCAGACTTCTGCTTGTAAGGAGATTTTGTGCCTTTGCAAAATAATCTCTATGGCACCACTCATGGGCTTAGTGTATTAACCATCACATAGACTGTTTTAACCAATCCTCCTGTCTTGACAAGAATTGGTAGGAACAGTGTAATCTCTTTTTATCTGGGGGAGAGAGAGGATCATTCCATTCAAGAAATAAAAGCACCAAAAACTATGAACATGCATTTGGAGTTTTAGCCTATGAATAAATTGCATCTTTTCCATAGCACAGGAAGAGACCTAAAACTAACTGTAAGTTATACAGAAATTAAATTCTGTAACTTCAGTTGCAAGTCATACATATGGAAAAGCGTTTGCGTGATCTGTGGCTTGTCTCTGTGTAGGCAATACAATTTCTTGAGATGCAGAAGGCTGTACACTTGGACTCTGACAGGCTGACTTCTCCAGTAAAAGTCCAGTGTTTCCACATTGCTACAGACGTAAAAGAGCAAATAAGCTGCCTGACACAAGTGCTTTACTACCTTTCATTCTCAAACCTTCCTGTCAGTCTAACTGATGCTGCATGGCTCTGCACCTCCAGTCAGTCTTCCTTACGCTCCTTGTCACTATGATCTTCAGCTTAGGGTTTCCTTATATGCTGATATGTATTTGTACAGATTTTAAAGAGGGGCAGAGACCCCCTGGTTTGTCACCAAGACGTCACTGAGGAACTCCTGCATCACTTTTATTTTGGGAACTTTTTAAGAAGAGAATGTCAGAGAAGTTCCTGTCTCCTAGGTGTTTTCTTCAGAGCACTGTACTATTCTTTTTACTGTTGGCATTACAAAAAGCTAGAGAAAAGGTATTTTTCATTAAAGATAAAATCCAGGAACACATGCAACTTTCTGGTTTTGCTTTGCTTCTGAATGATGAAATGACTCGGAGTGTGTATGAAAAGGCGTCTTACGTTACTTACATAACAAAAAGCAACTAAGTTGCTGGCTGTAAAAAGGAAAAAGAAAGTCTTGAGATGAAAGAGGGTTTTATTTTACCTCACTCATAAAAACCTGTTTGTTTTTTTGTTAGGTGGTGGTTGGTTTTGTCCCCCCCCTCCCCCCCCTTTCAATTGAACTCCTGAAAAAGTGCAATTTTACTTCAAGACATTTTGGTCCATATCACAATGTTAATTTTATTAAGCAATAAGACCAGACAGGGCTTGAATTATTACACAATAATTCATGGTTAGGTGCATTCTCAGGCATGAGCCTGAAGGCTGAGTGTTATCAAGTCCCAGAGTGTTTCACATAAATTATGTTGTGGTTTAAAAAAAAAAAAAAAGAAAGAAAAAAAAACCAAACCCAAAAAACCAAACCCCAACATTGAGGAAAGAAAAAAATATGTATAAAGGCTACAAGGGTCTGTGAACTACAGACACCACCACCTGAAATTTCAGGCAGCTTCCTCCCTTGGGACATGTTGGGTTAGTAGTGGCTGTTGGAGCCATCAGAGGAGGTTCGGCTTCTGATTCTGTGTGATGTTTTGGGGAAAGCCTGCTCTGGGGCTGGGTAGGCATGCTGCTGCTCCCCAGTGGCAAGCCTTTCCCTTGCCCAGGACACTTCTCCAGGAGTTATGGAGCATGAGGCCTAGAAAGGCTGAATCATGGGAGTTGAACTTAGCTGCAGGGTGAGCACTGGGATATCTGAGCTCACTATGCCCGTGGTTCAAAAAGCACAGTGTGAAACAGGTGAGAGCTGATAACAAACATGCTTGACTGAGGGGATCCAGTTACAAAATGAATTCTCATAGAGATTATCTGAATTTCTAACCAAAGTTTGTGACTAACTTACATAGAATCATAGAATCTTTAGGTTGGAAAAGACCCTTAAGATCAAGTCCAACCATTAACCCAGCACTGCCAAGTCCACCACTAAACCATGTCCCTAAGCACCACATCTACACATCTCTTAAATCCCTCCAGGGATGGTGACTCAACCACCTCCCTGGGCAGCCCGTTCCAATGTCTGACAGCCCTTTCAGTGAAGAAATGTTTCCCAATATCCAATCTAAGCCTCCACTGACACAACTTGAGGCCGTTTCCTTTTCTCCTGTCACTTGTCACTTGGGAGAAGAGACCAAACCCCACCTCCCTGCACCCTCCTTTCAGGTAGCTGTAGAGGGTGACAAGGTCTCCCCTGAGCCTCCTCTTCTCCAGGCTGAACACCCCCAGCTCTGTCAGCCGCTCCTCACAGGACTTGTGCTCCAGACCCTTCTCCAGCTCCGTTGCCCTTCTCTGGACATTTTCCAGAATCTCAGTGTCTTTCCTGTAGTGAGGGGCCCAAAACTGAACACAGGATTCGAGGTGCGGCCTCACCAGTGTCAAGTGCAAGGGGACAATCACTGCCCTAGTCCTGATGACCACGCTGTTCCTGATACAGACATCTCACTGCTAAAGTCCCACATCTACTGAAGGCCAACCTTCCTCTGAGAAAAAACTTTTAATGACAAGAATGTTACTCACAACATCGATTACTTTGTTTACCCACTCTGAAAAAATGCTCTGAAAATTACCTACAGCAAACAACCAAACAGAGAAACACAGAAAATATAAAGGCAACAACGAACAAACAAATATTCCTCAGAAAACAAAGCTAAAGCATTGCTTGGGCAGAATTTTAATTGGATAAGGCAGAACCTTTCAAAAGGTCAAGACAAGTTTCAACATGTCTTCTGATTTTACATGGAAGGGACTAAGATATTATTAGCCTGGGGAACAGTAAGCAATATAATAATAAAAAGATAGCCCTTGGAGGTAAAGGAGCAAGAGAGAGAAGACTGAAGGGGTTGGGAGTTGAAGGCTGTGATGTTTTTTGTAACTTCACAAGATGTTTGCTCTCACCTTGAGGTGTGAGTAGGTAACCAGAACATTTGTTCTGTGCACAGAATGTGCACAAAAAGCTTCCTTCAATGGCCGTGAAAATCAGGCAGCAACAATAGCCACACAGTAGTACTGAAACGAATGGAGAATAAGGTGCCATTCAGCAGCACCGAATGTATCAGAATCTCATCTTAAACAAATAGCCTTCCCAAACAATATTTATAATTCTTGTCAAATACAGATTACATTTTTTTCTAATATAAAAAAAGAATCTAGAAAAAAGCAAGCACTCCCCAAAATGCCCACATTTGCCAATATATTTAGCTCATACAAAATTAATGTGAATAACCTAAAGCTTTCAACAAAGCCAGGAACCTACAGAGGTTTTCCTGACACCAATAACTTAAAACCAAGCTAGTCCATAAGGCGAGCCTTTCAAGCATATTTCTCCATCTAATTATCAATACCTCTTAAAGCTTCAAATTTAACTCCATATCAGAGTAAGAGTGTTGCTCAATGAATACACGTTTTGAAATGCCTCAGTTCTTCCTGGGTCATATGAATTTCAAAGGGGTGCCTTTCAGTCAGGACAAGATCCCTTGAGGTTTAAGGCACCAGCACAAGTCCAAGCTGGAAGGGGAGGAAAAACCACAGATGCCAAAGACAGAGGAAGAAGGTGAGAGTCAAAAAGACAGAGAAAATCAACATAAATCTGACATTAAAATTGGAGACTGTTAGCTCCAATTACAAACTGGAGATATGAGCAGGATCCAGTATCAGCATATGAGCAGTTCTCCAGTTGTTAGATGGCAAGACAAATTTCCAGGAATATGTGTTTCTGGAATAATAAAATGCAAAGCAATTGATTGAAAAAAAAAAAAAAAAGCCCTGTGAAATGTCAGGGGGAAGAACAGCAGCAGAAAGCACCATGGCAGGGGTGGAAGGGCCAGGGCATGTGTTGAGATCCTGTCACATCTCAGTCAGAGTGCCACCCCATTTGACCCTGCCAATATGCACAGCTTGAAGAGGGCACCCCAGTATTGTGTCTACTCCCTGTCCTCGTTGCTTGGGGCTGGGAGCCCAGTGTCCTTCTGACATCCTGCTGCCAGAGGGACTCCTACCACGGACAGAGTGGGCAGAGAACTCCAGGGGAAACAGGAGGTTTATCTGTATGAATGTGCTGTGAGGAAAGCTCTGATGCAAACATTGGGCTGACTGACAATAAATACCTTCCCCAGAAAAAGGAGCCCTGTGCTGTGAATGTTAGTAGAAGCTCCTAGTATCTTTTCCATCTGTCAGGAGTTTGCACTGTAGCTCTGGGAAAGCTGCTTTTCTCACCTGCTTTGATTTCCTCCTCCACAAAATGGAGCTGGGAATTCTCATCCTGTAACACTTTTTGCACATTTGCTTTTTCCTTCCATTCTTCACAGGGGTGAAATCAAGTTTTTGTGTACAATTATTTTTGGGTTTGATTTCTTGGTGTTCAGTTGGGGGTTTTTTGGTGGAGAGGGATATGGGGAGGAGAACATATCACCAAGGATTAGTCTGTACTCCATAATTTAAGGTAAAGAGACTATTTTTGGAGCAGGGCTAACACCCCAGAGCTAACATTTCCAAGATTTCAGCTGAGTGCCCTATGCAAAATATTGTGGCTGTTGAACTCTTGAAACTCTTGAACTCTCAAAAACTTGAATTCTACACTTTTTTTCCTGCTGAAAATTTTATCTGAACCAGTAAGTTTCCATAAACAGATCAGTTTTGAAGAACTAGACTTCTAATGAAATTCAAATGTTAAAAATAATTCTTAATGAACCTTCACCCTAGCTCAAAAGGAGAACAGATACAATAAGCTGTATTGGCGTCCTCTGGGAGAGCTTGTGTTACCAGACTAGCAAATTCTTGCTGGCACAGGGAGTGCTGCAGAGAAATAACTCCCCTTTCACTCAGTCCTCCCCTCATCATAACTGCATCCAGTTCTCATGCCATGTTGCAGTCTGCTCAGACAACTTTACTTCCTTAAGCCTCACAAGATGTTTGAGTCCAACATGTAATAAATGGTTACACTTCAGATTAAATAAAGCCCTCACTGCATGACTGTATCCACGGCATGTACATGCTACTGACTCTGCGCCAGCAACAATGAGAAGCATGGGGTTTCTTTCTTTTCCATTTCAGATTGAAGTTTTTCAGTCAGTATAGTATAGTATATTCACAGACAGCTATAGAGTATCTCTATAGCTGTCTGTGAATTTTTGAAAATACCTTCCCTGAAGTTATTTTTTGTCCATGTTGTATCTTCTTTATTTTCCTCTGTATAAAAATAATGTTTTGTTTGCTGAGCTGCTTGAGCAGTGCACTGTCTGCTGTTTCAGCGATACGGCAACTTTGATGGTATGACACTATATCTTCAGTAACATGGCTAACAGTTTGGTCACTGGAGGACATAATTCAGAGCTGGTGTCAGTCACTAGTGGCCGTAAACTCTTTGATCTATTTGTCATTGCCGTGAATTGCAATACACAAATCACTGTTGCTTTTGTGAGAAAATGCAGCAACAGTGGATAAAGGAGATGCAGATGGTGCTCTGTAGTGTTCCCCATTTTTTTCCATTACTTTCCTACAAGCCCAAAAGCATGCCTTTACCAACATATTTTCAGTAATGATTTTGGTTCCTAGGGAGGAGCACTCAGCATGGGGAATGGGGAACACTGGATTCCACTCCTGGCTCCACAGTGGTCTCTGGATCAAACACACGGCATTCCTAAAAATACCCCTTCCTACTTCTGGGAAGTGCTTTGAGATCTACAGTTGAAAAGTGCACTGAAGAACTAGGTGTTACTGATTAATGTTTTCTACAGGTGGACATTTTTAAACTGTTACTTAAATTTCAGCTGCCCTCCCTGCAAAATATACATAAAGGGGGCAGAAAGAGAGGGAGAACAAGAGAGACAAACAAAGCTGCTGCAGCACAAAGGTTTGTCTGGAAATGTGCAAAAATCTCTGCCTCTCAATGAGCATCCTTGGTTAGTCGTGCCAAATCCATTCCTCATGCAAACCTGTTGCCTAGGGATGTTGTGAAGTGATGTGGCCACAGTATCTTTGCCAGTCCTGAAGACTTTATTATTTTCTTAATTTATTAGAAGAGGCTGGAGAAGAATAAGAAAAGGGAAATATTTTCTGGTGGCCCATTTGTAACAACTCCAAGCTGCAGAAGATGTGAGGCCTAAAAACCTTAATAGTGCCTCCTTTAAATGTGTATTGTTTCACAGTGGAGTGTAATTTCTATTTCCTTGATTGATAGGGCTATAGTGCCCAGGAAAGAGTGGAGTGGATGGGCCAATCAGAAATAAAGACCCAAGAAAAGGTCAAAATGGTGGAGCACTTCACTATATTTCTTGAAAGATGTTAGGTATTAAATGTCAGATCCAATCTTTGTCATGAAAATGAAGTAACAAGCCACTAGTGTGACCCTCTCCTTTGAATGATAGTCTTGTCACTTTTTCTAATGCTCTTTTGCCAGGGTTTAAATTGAGGGAGAATGCTGCCTATCTTGTGAAATATTTAAATAGTAGAATACATTCAGGAAACAGAAGGAAAGTGAGAAAAGGAGGGAAACAAAAAATCCCTTCTTACATACTTGCTTTTCAAACGTGGCCTCCTATAATGTATTTTGTGGTACAACAAACCAGATACTGAGTTCAATACATACTGGTTGGATTATTGTTTCATTAATATGCTTTCCATTTGGGGTTTTGACTAGCCTCAGTCCACCTAGCAGTACCAACAGGCTTGATGGTGTTTGTCTCAGTATGGCCAGGTATTTCTGTTTAGTAAGTGACACAAAGGAAACACCTCCTGAGGGGAAAGAAATTTGACACCCTTTACTAGAAAGGTTACTCTTCGGTTAAGATATATAGACTTTTACAGTGCTCAAAATTACCTTTTAACATATCTTTCTATATCATCATAGTACTGCCTCAGAGTTTTTGAATCAATAAATCTTAAACTCTCAAAGATTCAGCTTGGTCATCAGTTCCATGCCCAGTAACTCTCTGCTCTGGCAGTCCTTTACACTGGCATGTCCCTGCTGATCTTTGTCAGCTGCATCCTCCTCTTCCAAAATTTCCCAGTGTAAAAAGTTTTCTAGTCCTTGAAGGGCATGTTTGAAGAAGTGTATTAGGATATTGCTACTCTGCTGTCACCCCTTCCTTATAAACATTCTGTATCTTTTCAGTGGGTGCGCTTACTGGCAGGGGTGCCAGCGAAAATAATACAGAAATCTTCTGCTGGTTCCCAAGCTTGCCAGGCTTGCCAAAGCTCCAATGAAACTTACTTTATTTATGCATATAGGTAAACCAGAAAGCACAGGGTGCATGTAGGCGGAGGTATATGCCCTGTGTAAATGACTCAATTGCGTTATATACTGAAGCATCATGTTTCTACCTCATCCTTCAAGCAGAAATTCACTTCTATTTGGGAGAGAATCAGCAAACAAATAAAAGAGTTCTGCATGCTTGCCCACTTGGTGTTATTGCTAGTTCTGCGTCCTTACAGTGTGGTTAGCGCGGGGCACTGTTTAACTTATGTAAAACCAGAAAAAAATGTCAGCTGAGGCAGAATCACAGCAAACTGCCATCCGGGCAAGAGCAATTTGTCTCTGACTGTACTGGCACGTAACCCACAGCAGCCCTGGCTGGGTGCTGGCGAAGAGATAAGGTCACCGCGACAATGTCCAGCCAGCAGAGCGGGCACACACAAGGACGCTCCCTGCAGTCCAGTCCCTGATGGTTTACACTGGAGGTCGGTTGTACACCTTGCAACTCCCCTTCTTGCCTCATGCTTCCCTTTGCTTCCCCTCAAAGTGCAGGCATGGATGGATGGGCTTTCATATCTTGGCACTCATCTCAGTATGGAGTAAGGAAGCAACCAGAATACATGTCAGAGGTAAGAGCTGTGACCTGGGAAGTTCTCCTAGGTGCTCCTGTAAGGATGTATTATAGACATACCTCAACTGAAATTGGTGTGGCAAATACGCTGTGCTGAGATTATGGATTGTCTGTTCCCTTGTTCTCCAGACCCTTTGTTTCTTCTATGCTTGGCAAAATGGCAGAGGTCTAACTTGGCCTCAGATACAAAGCATAAAAGTCAGACACACAAGAGAAGAAAGACAAGGTTAACTTTGTCAAGCACAAGCTATAGACACCACCATGTAGGAAAGAGAATGAGAAATTAAAGGCCTAAATTATAAATAATGAAAAGGTAACTTGTTCTACATACTGCATTTTTATAGATTTTCAGCAGAAGTCTAGAAGTGACTAGATGGAAAAGAGTGAACTTCATGTATTGGGTTTTACTTCCTACCCATTTCCACTCCATGGAGTTTTCCTTTTTTCACCCCTTTCCTGAGAGAAGAACCCATGAGTCTTTACCGCCCTCCCTTCCTGAAGTTCTTAAATAATACATGGCCTTACCATCCCCACCTGTGAGACCACACAGTATCTCCCTGCACTGCATCTCACTTTCCTTCTTTCTTTCTCATTGCCTCATGTTTAATGGGAAGACTGATTAGCAGTCTAGGAGTGCATCTTTTCTCAGTTGCTGTGTAGATAAAAGCATTATCTCAAATAGCTCAGAACTGGTACAAGCTTGCTGGATGCGCAGACGTCAGAGAAGACAATGCGCTGGGCTCGTGTTTCCACGTTGAGCTTAGAGCTACAACTCAACAGGATAGAAATAAATCACATTTTCTCTCTTTACAGGTCTTTTTTCACCTTGACTGTCTGCCTTATGCTCATTTTAAAGAGTTGCAGTAATAATACCTTAATTGATTCTTCCCCTCCAACAAGGACAACCTATAACATCTTTCATATCATCTGAAAGATTGCCAAGCAGGGTTTTTCACATATAAAAATTCCCTGCAAGTAATGGGAAAGGGAATAAGGGATGCTATCAAAATGAAATACACTACATTTAAAATACTTTCATTGGTATTTTTCTTCTATAGCTTTGCCTTAAAAGAAATTGCATTATTTCTTTCAGTGATTGTTGCTGTGAAGCTGATCAGACTGAGGTCTCTGTTCACACATTTAGAGCTTATTTAACAGTTAAGTCTTGTGCAAGACTATGTCAACTTCTTTGGCCTACTGAGCTCATTTATTGTCTTTATTCTTTCAAACTCATGTTGCCAGAGTAGGCTTGAGAAAAGCCTCATCGGACAGGATTTTTTCCCCTGGTACAGCCCAGATGAAACCAGCTCTGCTTTCTGCACACCTTCTCCACTTCTTCCCTCATCTCCACCAGCAGTCATGGAGACCTGCCAGCTGCGGACCCAAAGGGGATCTTTCCTGTTCAACCACCCAGTGGTTCATCACAGAAGGCCATAACCACCAGCCAGTTGACCATTCCTATGTGGAATCTTGCAGAACACTTGCCAGAACCTCAATTTTCAGGAGGTCAGGGACCAAAGAAAGGACCTTCCCAGAAGCCTCCTGCCTCAGCTCAGATTGGTGCCATCCATTCGCTTCCCCTTCAGGCTACTGCAGCGGGAATGTGCTGAACTGTAAGCGGCAGTCATTTCACGGGAGCGCAGCAGCCTCAAATTCCATCCATGACTTTCTTATTGCTAAGCATTCTTTACCACAGCAAAAGTATTTGTTTAATGGGAACCAGATTTGGGTCATAAACCTTAAGCCTATCAAGCTTTATGTTAGCTAATGTTTACCTTATTGTTCTGTTTTTTTTAACTCTCTCCCTGGTAAAAAAGACATTGCTGTAAAGGGAATGCAGGGAAGCAAATAAAGCAAAGGAAATCAGGAAATACTATGAACTGCATGTGACTCGCAGCTGCAGGGTTCCTCACAATAAAGAACCCTGCCTCAACAAAGTGCCTTATGTGCTTTAACAAATATCAGCTGTTTGTTTGGGGTGTAATGAACAAACTAGAGCCAGAGTGACAACTGCTTCAAGTAATTATGAAGACAGCTTGCAAACTATGGCCCCACTTGTTTCAGATTCTAAATGACGACAGTCGGGCTGCTGTTGCTGCCAGCTTTATTTCTGAGCACTTTTATTTCCATATTTCAAAGGTCAGTGTGTGGTGGTGATGGCAGCCAAAGAAAGCCTGTGTGAACGGGGTGTGTGAGCCTGCATCTTTGTGAGAGAGAGAAAAAAAAAAGAAAGAAAAGCATTTTTCAGCATTACCAGTAACTGCTATATTAATAATAAACTCTTAATGAACTGTTTGTAATATGTTAAAGCCTAGGAGCCCAGATGAGTTTGGGGTTTCTTTGCTGCAGGCACCATTTATATGTGTAGTAAGGGGGACTGTGCCCTGAGGAGTTTACAGTGCTAGTGGTAGAGGTGGCAGAGCAGTGATCCAGGGAAACTCAGTGTTTTTCTTCTACAGAGAGCCATGGAAACATGAAATAACTTACCTATGCACACAGAGGGTTTTACATTCAGGTAAAACCTGAATTGATTTGAAACCCCCTGAATCTTAGACCATTATTTAGGCTGCATCTTTTTCTTCTTCTAATACCTGAAATTTATGATTTATAATGCTGTTCATTTATGTTTATACAGAGGCTGAGGATTTTGTGGAATATAATAATCATCTAAAAGAACCAACCCTTGTGGTGGAGAGATGATTGCAGATGTGAAACAATGCCTGGTGGGACTTCTATAGGATTTTGGGAGAAATTTTGCCAAAGGATTAGTCTGATTTTTCCACAAAATGGCCTAATTTTTATTTTCATGCTTTCGTTTCTTTAATGAATTTATCTACTACATATCTCATGAGATAAATGTGAAATAGCACAGGAACGGGGGTGAAGGAATAAGAGACAGTTGAAAGGAACAGGTTCCTTGGTGAGACAGGGAGAGGGGAAGTCGTCTTGGTCCCAGAACTGGGGTCTCATTTCAGGCACACCTTGGTCACACCACGATCTGTGGGAGAAAGGTATGAAGGTCATATGAAAGGAATGAGCAAGTTAAGGGGCTGGACACGAATGACAGGAGAAAGGGTAATTTCTGTGGAGATTTAAAAGCAAGAGACTTGTATGCGGTGCAACAGGAGTGAAGCCATGGTGCTGATTTCCAAGGAAAAGATTGTGGACATTTGTGAGCCACCTGGGTAGACTAGAAAAAGAAGCCAAGCAGGGTCAAGGCAACATCTTGGCTGCACAGACAAGGAAGGCAGGTCAGGAGGTATGAAATTGCTAATGAAATAGGAGGAAGGTTATGAAAACATGGAGAATAGTGTGACACAAGCTGAGATGCATTTGTGAGATTATATGGATGTAAAAGTGACAGCAGTTACCCCGGCTGTTGGGAGACAGCACGGCTGACAGCCCAATGATTGGAAGGCTTAGATACAGGGAAGCCTGTGAATTATCTTCTCGGTCGGTTATGTATGTGACCTGAGATCACAGTGACAGGGAGGAAGAAGGAAAATAAACAGTGTGTTCTGTCCTTCCCACTGAGTTTACAATCCTTTGCAAGATGCACTTTTGCCCAAATTACAGGAAATTAGAAATTTCTTCATCCAAATCCAAAAATAAATGTAAAACAACTGATGAAGGACAATAGACTGCTGCCAAAGGTAGACATGCTCCTTCAGTGAACTCAGAAGTGTTTATTAATCAGATGTAAATAGCCTTGCTTCAATGCAGTCGAGGTTTGGCAGCTGCCTAAACTTTTTTTTTCCTTGGCTTAGAAAAGACAGTGTAATTTCACTTACTCTTGAGGCCACTCCATGGTGCTTTGATCAAGAAACTTTTAAGCACATATCTCATTGTGAACATCTATGGTTCTCCAATATCCACTGTCAATGAGACTGTAAATGTGGGGTCTTTACTCATTTAAATTCTGGCTCATTACCTGTTTGAATTATGCTTTCATGTGTTCGTGGGTAAAGACTGCTATCTTTTGAGAGCTTTCCTTGTCTTGGTGCTTCTTTTGCTTTATCATTTTGACTGGGTCATGTATGATGCATCCTTGCAGGAAAATCCCACATTAGGCTACATGTGCCTAAGCAACAGAGCATCAAGAGAAAAAGAGCTGATGAAAGAAATAAAATTGCTGAATTATCTGACATTATTCATTCCTAATGTATCAAAACTTTAGTCTGAAAAGCTGAGAAAAAAATCCTACTGACTTTGATTATTCCCTATGTAACATAATTTGAAATACCTATTTGCGACACGAGTTGTAAACTAACTATAAGTAAAATTTGAGTCCCTTTATGTTAGCACTTTGCTTAGTTTCTTTCATAATAATAGTTTAGTCTTCTTCAAGCCTCACTTGGCAGATTTCCCAGCCTGTCTTTTTGTAGAGATGCTCCATTAGATTGAGCAGAGAGCAGCACGTGCCACCCTGAAGTAGCCATTTCACGAGTGGTCTCTACATTTCTTTTAGTGCTGAGTGCATTCACTTTCTGGTTTTCTCCTGATAATCTTAGTTCTACAGCACATGCTCACCCAGGTTTCTCCAAGGGCCGTTCAATCTCAGCTGCTCCAGTGCTGCTGAAATGAGGGAGGCAGGGAGCTATTGCTCTAGCTGTCTCTCATGGCTGTCATTTATAGCTCTTTTCCCAGTTGAAGTCCCCAGAAATTTTTGCTTCTTAGCAAACAAGCTGATGCAACCTCCTAGCTTCCTTCTTCTACTGCAGTTTGTGTGTAGAAATTGGAGTGCTAATCTTAAATGCAGGTATGCATTTAAATCTCAGTAAATCCCAAAATAGCACAAATTAGGTGCTATTAGGTCTGATGTCAGTAACAGTTCTACAGGTTACAGTTGTAAATAGTAATAAATATTACTAAGCAAATGCGTGGTAAATAGTGAAGATAAGTGCTGTTTAGCGTGTATCGGAACAGATTGAAAAGGAGGCTTAGCAACACCTCAGCAAGGCATGGTAGCATTTAATACTTTTTTTTTTTCGTGTTTCACAGAGCTGAGCTGTTTACTTTGGCGTCTGGCTGCTTTTTATTTACGTCATGGATGAACACCATAAAAAAAAGGTGATAATCAGTTGACAAGGCCACTCAATGATTGAGATGAGACTAAAATTCAGGTTTTGGCTTCCACAGTTACTGAGGTGAGCAGTTTTAAACTGGGCTCTTACACCATATCTATGACTCTACAGCTGACACTTTTGGAAAGACATTACCTTTTGAAACCAGAGTTGATCAGGCATGTTGATTAATGTGCTTCGTTCAGTGACAAATAACCACGCAAGGGTTAAATACAGATAACTGCTGTGGCTTAGGTGCAAGTAAACTATTGAATGTAAAAGATGATTTAAAAGGATTTCAGGGATGTCTTATGAAGTAGGCTAGTAATAACAATGTTTCTGGGTTTTTTCATGGTTGTTGTGTTTTGCGTTTTTTTCTATGAAAAGTAGAGGAAAACATTCTTTTGATGGATTTACCTGATCTGGGATTCAGTGGGCCAGGACAAAGCAAACCATACCCTTTGCCTCCACCATGACTGATGTCTCCCAGGCTATTTGTGAGCAAAGTGACGTGCCAGTGCAGAGCGGCTTCTAGGAAGGGTCTTACTTTAGAAGCATATTGAGTATGCTGGGAGATTACCATTTTTCTCCTTAGGTAGTCTCTATCTTTATTCTTCTTTGACAAGAAACTTAGGCTTTGATGCCAAGAAGCACAATGAAAAAGAATGGTTTTCCCTTGCCCATTATCTTCCTCTTTGTTGAACCTGAGAATGCATCTATTTATTTTTATGAGAGGTTAACTCAAGAGTAGCAAACTACTTTTTCATTTTCATTTACTTTCTCATCTCCAATTTCTGCCTTGTGATAGAATGGATGGATTTTTTTAGTACTTTTTAAAACCAGGTTAAAAAAAAGGTGAATAGGCAATTATAGCATGGCAATTAGATTAAAAAAAATTCTTGCTATAGCTGCCATTCTTGCATCATGTCTAGTTTTGTCTTTATTATAATACCAGCATCCATTCTCATTATTATCAGCTACATCTCTCTTCATTACTAGCAACGGAGAAAGGGGAAAAAAAAATAGTACAAAGAACTGCAGATCAAGAAGAAAATACTGGCATATAGGATTCCCCCAGAGGTCTTCTTCTGAGGTCCCAGTATTGAAGTGTTTAGGACCTTTACTCATCAGCACAGACAGTTTAAGGTCCTTGATCTGTTCTGTACCCTACCGGCCTTACACTTGCAAAAAGAGGAGGGAGAGAAATCTTCATTAAGCAAAATCTTTCTCATTGTCACATCTGCTCTACACGGTGATGCAGCTCTGCAAACAGACTAAAAATGTAGCTTTTTTCTGGGAAGACTTGTGCTTTGCTCCTGAAAATTAAACCTAATGTACTGGTGGAACAGTACAGTGTCAACTTTCACTATGTTAGATGGTCTGTGAAGAGCTAGAGGGGCTGGGAGATCCTTCCTTAGAAAATTATTTTGAAATTCCTGACAGCTGGTGCAATCTGGCACATTTTAAAAGCAAAATATTTACCAAGAAATGCTTTCAAATCTTTGTATTAAATTTCATGCCAGTTATTTGCTTACCAACATTGTATCTTAAACCGGCCCAAGCACAAGTAATTCTTTTCCACTGCAGGTACAGGTGCAGTATTCAGAGGGGAGCAATACCGTGAAAAGAGAAGTCACATCCTTCATTGTGGTGTTTAATGTTTTAATAATACTGCTAAAATACCATTTTAAAAAAATACAGTTAGTTTCATGTGGATTAAAGGCAAATTTGGAGGCTGGTGTTCTACAGACATGAAGACATGCAATGAAGTTAATTATCTCTTTAATCTCTTATATTAAAACCTAGCAATAAACTAAGGAAAGATGAAAATGATCTGCAAGAACTTGACGAGGATGAAGCACGAACTACAGAAAACCAGAAATATTATGCATAATTAAGAAAATAGCTAATGATCACTTTAATCAATTAAATTAGAGATGGAAAGGCTGCTAGGTCAAGTATTTCATCCAAGGCCTCTGACAGCTTATTTCCTTATCACCGAGAACAGTTTTCAATTTCATGCCTGATTTTGGCTCATCCTTCACTGCTAGCTAACCAACAAAATCTGTCCGAATTTCACAGATCTGATCCTATTTTTTCCAGAAAGCTTAAGGCAAAATGTAGAAGGCATTTGCAAGAATGGCGGGTTAAAAATATGAGGGATTTCCATTAGAAAACACTCTTCCGTAGCTCACCCTAATGTGTTGTGGCTTTGCCTGGAACAGCTTTGTATTTATTCTCTCCCCTGATCCTTAGCAGCAGCTTGCACCTTTGGCAGACTACAGAATTCAGGGGGTAGGGCTGTGTGCAGCTGAGTCTCTCACTGAGGTAGGGTTGTATTGTGTCATGACTTGGGCACTTTCCACCAGGTAGCTACATGCTCCCCAAAACATCCCCATGAGCCTTCAGAACAATAAACAATATCACTGCGGTTTGGGCACAGGCTCCAGCAAGCCTGAACTGGAGCAGCTGCCCGCTGTGACATTTTGCGGAGCCCTGGTATTTCCAGCTGACTCACGTTTCCAGACTCAGTAACAAGTAGAAGAAGCAGGAGAAGTGCTCAGCTGATAAAGGGCCTTGGCAGCGATGAGTTTTGGGTGGCAGTTAAGGCTAGCACTCCAGCATATGTTTCTGCATCCAGGTAAACTGAGGTTCATCACATCAAATGTAGGTAGGTCCACTGCCTTATTAAACCAGCAGGCCCATATTCCTTCCTAGCTCAGTTGCTGGAGCCAGTTTTTTTGCCAAGAAAGACTGGATGGGGAGGAAGAGGAATGTATGTAAAGTGGTAGAGAGGACATGCCTGTCAGCGCATCGCAAAAATCGGATATAGACCTGTTTAACCTGAAAGATGCAACAAGCACTTGAGTCCTCTTCTCTGTTCCCACCTTGGTCTTAAACAAAAGGATTGATGTACTGTAGGGTAGGTATAAGAAAACTGAGTAGTAGGAAGAAGAGTTAACTGTCTTGTGCTGTGGGTGTAAACAGATTAAATACAATTTTAAGTACTTACTCCAAATACTGCACTTATATAGCAAAATGGTCTTTGAATTTTGAAAGACAAGAATGTTTCCCAATGGAGACATATCACCCACAGAAACCTGATTTATACCTCGGCTGGATGAGCCTGTGGACCAGGAAACTGAAGTATGTACAAAGAATAGGAATGGGGAAAGAAGGGAAATTTCAGGGGTAAAGTGGTGAATAAACATTTTATTGGGGGGGGGGAGGGTTTTACACATAAACACAGAGAAAAAGATACTGAATAGTAGTATTGTTTGGGTGCTTTTCCTGTTTAAAATGACTAATCTCCCCAGAGCCAGAGGTCAAAATCTAGGCAGGATTGGCTTTGCCCTTCATCCTCAGTTTTCATCTCCATGGGAATAGATTAGTGCTTAGCAGCACAGGCTACAGCAGGAAACGGTCTCAGTGTGGGCCATTCCTCTGATCAAGAGCATTTCTTTGCTCAGTACACTTCTACAGTCAACTTAGGGTTTCCTTTTTTCATGTTCAGCAAAGCCTTCTGCATTATTAGAAACAAATGATGAAATTGCAGAATTGTATCACTTATGTAATTTAATTTGTGCTTTTTGCATCTCCCAGTAAGAGAGTATATATATAAAAAGATATATATATAAAAAAACAGGTTTTTTCAGCTTTCTGTGATTTGATTGTCCATATGTTCATTTTTGTCTACCCTGGATGGAGTCTGTAAATATAAAACAATAAGAAGAACCATTGAGTTAGATCAGTGTTTAAGTTAACTTATTTCTAGTTTTTACAGAATACTAATCAGACCTGCTTCATCTGACACACTTGTTAAGGTCATTTTTTACTTGAATCAACAAAAATTAGATGAGTAAACCAGTGGTACATATGTTGTTTAGATTAGTTACCCCTTAAGTCTCTCAACTAGCCAGACATATGGATAAGCCAGGCACAGATTAATCAGGTCTGAGTTGACATTAAAATCCTATTCTTGTGATAAATATTGTAATAAAACCCAGTGTATGGCAAATGTAACCAAGTCTGCATTCAATTTCAGGGTAATATTGACGCAATCCCAGGACTATTCTGTGTGTGACATGAATTGGTTCAAGGCTTGTTAACAGATGACAATAGAAAACAAAATCATGAAGTTCGCTTTCCTTTAATTGTCTCCCTAGGTAGATGTGGAAGAGTTTTATAACTTGGCATATTCAAACCAGTGATTACCCAAGTAGTCAGAAATGATTTATAGTTTTGGGTGGCAAACTGAAGAACTTGAGTTTTTGAAAATACAGTGTAGTTCAGCCTTAGAAAGTCAGCTCCTCTTAATAATAGCACATTAAAGTCATCACGAAGCATTGCAATAGGTCTCTTTTTGTCTTCTTAGTGGTAGGCTGGAGTAGGAACCTAATAGAGTTAGGTGCTCTAAAAGCCCTAAAATTCAGAAACAGGTGGCAAAGTCACTGAGATGCCTTTTAAAATACAGCTTTAGGGCTTTGTTATTTTGCCAGTATGATGGGTGTCTGTACAGAATATCAACACCTCCGCTCCTCTGTGCTTAGAGCAATCTGCTGTCGGGAGTGTACACTGGCCCAGGGGAACGGCTGTGAGCTGGCGGGCACACCCTTTGTTCTTCATAACATTGCCGTTGGTTCTTCATTCGTTGTTGCAATGGCTTTCTCAGGTGAGGCTGGCACAGGGACTCCTTGGATTCATGACCATCAGCTGTGAGCTGTGCCTTACTGTGGCATCCATATGTTAACTTTTCTGCTGGGGTAAATGTGTTCAGTTCTGCTGACCTCTATATCAGCGTGACGTTTGATCTGGTACTGGGCCCATCTTATTCTGCATCTTGGAATTGCTATTTGTTTTTAATTAGTTTGTAGTGTGTTTTATAGTTAGGACACTGATTTTTCTTTTTTAAATATTATATTTGTTTAATCGTGCCATAGTGGTGAGATACAAAGATGCAGTAGTTCTTTGTATTTTTTTGAAATCTGGATCAATGCTTTTACTTCCTGTAGCCAAGAAATGCTTTGCCGTTATTCATTTAGGTTTCGTCTCTAGACACCTGTACCCAAATCCTGCTTGAGACAACAAGAGACAGTGAGTTTGGTCTCATCTTTGTCCCTTTGTTGAGCATCAGAAACTCTTGTCACCGCAGTGACACAGCTGGCAGTCTCTGCCCTGGCCTGCGGTAATAGGGGTGAAATAGACCCTGACCGAGGCGACGAAAGCTTACAACTTGCTTGCTGATGCTTTGCCTGGCTTCCGCTAATGCCATTACTTTCACACTTACATGAACTCTAAGCTGCAAATATACGGATCCATTATCCTACACGGCCCTGTGTTATTTCAAGGTGACATTGAGCTGCTGATCTGTTTTTAAACTGAGGGGTGGCCACTGACCATGCTTTATAGCTTTTGTACAACTGGAATTTCAGCACCAAAAGAGAAACGTATCAGAAAACATGCTGATCACATTCATAGACTAATTCTGTATCAACTCCATATCATCTTGTTTATGTTTGCAGGAATATAAATGTGCACTTGATTTAAAGAATTGCTTTTGTGGTGAAAACTCATCAAATTTACTCTCGGTTTCTAAACCCCAGTGTTTTATTTTGTTCTGCTTCTGCTTAATATTTACATATATTTATGTGCAACACTAGGATAAAATACTTTGGAATCTCTCCTGCAGTTAACAGGGAAAAAGGGCTTTCAACACTATGCTGCAAGCATTTCAGCTTCTTTCCCCTGAGATTGAAGTATCATAGCAATTCAAGTTGTCAATTACTTTTAAAGCAAGCTGTTTATAGACCATTATTCCCAAGGCTTTATTTGCTTGCTTTCTTTGCAAGTAAGATGATGGAGACAGTTCAAGTATTAAAAAATCTGCCACCAACCTTCTACAGAGTTCTTAACCATCAAAAGACTCTCTTTTCATCTTCTGCTTCAGTCCCCTTATTTCTCACGTATTTTCCTCCAGACTGGAGGGTTTGTGAGTAACTACCTCATCCATCACTTATGGACATGAGTATTGCATAGAGAATATATAGTGAACCAAGCATCTGAAAATTAGAATAAAACATTTTTCTTTGGTTTGTTTCTTGGCTTTGTTGTTTTGTATTTTGAAGGGCTTCACAATGTGATCATTACGTTAAAGAAAGAAATACTTTCTCTCTTGTGTTCCTCACTTTAGGTTAAATAAGGACTTTTAATGACTGGGTTTCGTAAGTCATTGAACCTGGTAGAGATGTGTATGCTGCCTTGTAAAGCAAAGAGACAAAAACGAGGTAATTTAGAAGTACCTCTTAGGCCTAATTTCCATGAAAATATGAAAAACTGTAATATCCTTTCCCAGCATAGTTTAGCATGGTGTTTTCAAACACACATGAACTGATGCGCAGCCTAAGAGATAGTATGATGATGTTTACCACGATGTATCAGGGAACCAATTCCCAATGACGGCAAGAACCATTAATCCTGTCTAACCACATCCAGGTAAAACCACATCTGGAGTTTGTTGCTGCTCAGAGAGAATGGAATTACGTGGGAACAACTGAAGAGGACTGCAGGATTGTAATCTACAGGACTATAAATGACAAGAGACTACATCTCAGAAAAAGATGAGCAAACCACATTGTGTAGATTCATGGAACAAAGATTGGGTAGGGAAAATATTGTTCTGTATGAACACATGAGGGTATTTTAGGCACAAAGAGGTAGAGTTGTTGTTTAAGAGAAAGGACAGTGCTTGCTCTGGAAAAAAATAGGTATGAACTGGCAACAAACAAACTTGAATGGAAATGGGAAGATATTTCTGAGACACCACAGGAATAAAGCTCTGGGACAGCTTCTTGACAGGAGTCGTAATTGCAAAAGTCATAGCTGTTTTAAAGAGTCTCGTATTTTCACATCTGGGTTTATGTAGTGTGGTTGCCTGAAACAGAGGAAGGTTGGTCTCATTAACCCAGAAGGACCCTTCTGCTGGTGAATACAAGAAATGGCATTTGAGTCAGTAATTAGTGTGTCTTTTATTTTTGTGTGTGAGGGTGTGAAAAAGCCTACATACAATTGTAATTGATTTTCTGTTGTTGTTTTTTAGTTTCAGCTTTAATTTTTGAGCATATAAAGGTTTGACCTTAATGTTACCTTAAAATAGGTTCTGTGGAGGATATATATTATACAAAGATATATGTGCTACTTAATGCCACACATAATGAATACAGGTGCTCAATATAGAAAACTATTCTAAATAAAAGAGTGTATTGTTAGTATAGTCCCTGAGTTCAACACCTTTAGTTAGGCCCCCAGATTGCTGTATTTGTGGAAAAAGTGCCAGCGAGTTGGTCTCCGTTGAGAAGCTGTGCCCTGAGTCATCGGTCTGCTTAAAGTGTTTTTCTTTTTTCTTCGTTACCATAGTAACATTCAATAATTTTTTTTCCCCAATTGTTCAGTTTCAGAGGAATTTTAGAAAACTCCCAGGGATGAAAACAAAACAATAGCTACGGAAAACACAGCTGAAGCACTACAGGGGAAACTCCAGACAACAGATGCTAATTTGTGACCGTATAGAGCTCAGGTTTTGTTATCAACAGGAAGTGGTAGTTCTGTAGCTGCTGTTTGGTTTCTCTTCCAGTAAATCTGTACCATTTTAACAGAAAGCAATATGTGGTTCAAATATTTATAAGAGAAATGTATAATTAATTCATGAGAGTCTCTTTTTTCTTTTTAACACAAATTATATTGTAGCAATGGAAAAGTAATGGCAATAAAGTATTTGAGAAATATTGTGACGATTTATCTGAAGTTCCTTTTTCAATTATTTTTTTTCAGATTAGGATAATTTTCCAGGTGGGTTTTTTTCCTTCTGACTTTTATGTAGGATACAGAAAAAAAATAGGTATATTAATTTGTACTGCATGTTCTCTCTGGTTCGTTTTGCTACCAAGTGCTAGATCTGAGTTGGGCAATACATTTATTATTACCCTGGCAGAGGCTGGGAACAGGAAATGAATGTCTGCTGTCAGGGAAGGAATGGTTCAAAGCCCCGCGAGGTCAACAGACGATTTTCCATTTACTGCAGTGGGTTTGGTTCAGCCTGTTTATCTCTGGTAATTCATTATGGTTTCAAGTGAAGTAAAGAGGCTGCAGAATCAAATCCACGTATGTGTGACTATGGAAGGGCAGTCTGCAGTGTTCAATACACCATGTGCAAGAAGAAACTGGGTGCTTCTCTTATCAAAATGTGTGACTGAAGGTTGATGGTAGACATTAGAGAACAAAGTATCACCAAGGAGGAGGGAGTTTAGTGCAGTAATAAAGCCAAGCAAATAAACTGTATAATCAAATCAGAACTATAAATTGTTAAGGAAAATGGGATTGGGTTTATTATATTCTTGCAGTAAATTCTGTCTTTGATTTATAATCTCAACTGCCACACTCGCGAAATACTGAGTTATATTACTGTATCTGTTGGGGAAAATTACTTCACATTGTATGATTCTCTACCTATTGAAACTATAAGCCTGATTAAAATAACATTGGGAGGGGAGAATAAAATCCTGTAAACCTTATTCTTCAAAACTACAGTATTTTCTATCACTCATAAATATACTATAAGCAATGCTGCTTTTATTTATTTCACTCACTTTTTCACACTTTTAAAAAAATGCTGACTTTGTTTATGAGTCCCCCTTTCATTGCTTATCTCTGTAAAGAGGTTTTATTTACTTAAAATACACCCTCTGTAGTAAAAATCATTTTTTACTAATCAAAACGATTTCTACTTCTTAAAGCTAATCTACTGTTAACCAACTCGTCCTGGAGAAAAATGGCTTTAATCTTGGAGACTGCATTAAACTTAGGAAGAAGCCGAATCAATAAAGGTGAAGGTCATGGAAACAGATGATTAGAGCAAACAACGGGCTGCCTAGTGTACAATAGGGTTATAAAATAAAACGAAACAAAAGCCTATCAGAATACATCAAGAATGAACTTTATGAATAGGTTTCTCTTCAGAATGCTGAATGGTCAGATTTATCTCCCGCAGGTTTTTTTTTTCCTCCTTTTCTGCCTCCCTTCCCCCCAGCTCCTTACTCCCTCCTCTTTTCCTCTTGTTTTCTGCTACGTTATAAACTAAATTACCCTGTGGAAAGATTGGTGAGCCTTGATTAACTAATGTGTCAGGTTATCAATGCCCACAAATACCTTGTGCTGACATATATATGATGTGAAATGAGTATTGCTCTGAAATAAGGGAGAAATGGACCACTTCGTTATCTGTGTAGCTGGCTTCTATCTCTCTACACACATAATACAAATTCCCACGTACAATTTTTAGCTGACTTTCTGGAGTGGGAGTCAGGAGAGAGATTTGGGGGATGGGTCTGTAAATAGGAGGGGTGAATAGCAGCCACAATGATTGAGGACTTGGTTTAGATCCTAGAGCTTAATAACAGTTAGGGTTAATGGCTTGAGGTGATTAACTGGTTCCAACCAGTCATTAATCTGCAGGAGGTGTCTTTAGTCTTGTTCATTATTGGTAAGAAATGACACCCTAGCCTTTTGCTTGAACTTTGTTCTTTTGTTGTTGACAAATGAGTCTGAAAACAAATGTGGTGGAATCAAAACCTACAGTGTGATGTCACTTTTCTGTTGCTCCTATCAAGGGCTTCCCCAGAGCAGGGCTGCAGCTCCAACCTGACCATGCTGGCAAAAATTTGGTTTCTAATTCTGCACCTCAGTGTCTGTTTTTGCTTTCATTTTCTCTCTCGGTGTACTGTACACCTAGTAATGCTTAGCACTATTGAAAATTGGGACATTCACCTCACTAAATGTGAATTTGAGTCTTATCCTTGTATCTTACAAGCAGAGGTATTTTTACTCAGAGCTAATCTCAGAGCAGTGATGTTACCTTTGTTCGCTCCCAGCATATTTTACCTATGGGTTGGCAACACCGAAGGGAATTTGCAGGAGCTGACTATAGGGGTTTTAATCTTGGTCCCCTGTACTAACCTAAGCCAAGTGTAAATCTTGACAATCCACTTCAGCAGGGATGACAAGAGCAGTGCTAGAAATTTCACTGAAAGCTGTTGATAAGAATGCACAAAATTATTAAGCTAAAGCTGGAGAAGGCATCAATCATTTTGAAAGGAGACCGTTTGATGCTTCCCTCAAAGTCCAATCTGACCTGACACCAGCCTGACAACATCCTTTTATTCTATACAGGCCCATCACGGTCTCTTTCTGCTACATTGCTAATAGGGCTGGTGACAGGGGAAAAAAAAAGGAACAGCAATGTTAGTGTGTATGAGGGGAATGAGGGAAAGGGGAAATAGAAAAGGTTAAAGGTTTGAAGGTACAGAAAGAAAATATCTTTTAATTACTGCTTCAAAATTCTACTGTTGCAGACCTGTTCGGCATCTCCACAGAGGCACGTGAACAGTGGCTGGCACATGCAATTACACTGGGAGATAAAACACGTAAGAAAAGCCTACCATTACCTTTTATTTGAAATATTAAATCTGCCCTTCCTCTCTCTTGAGGAGAGGAGACTGCTCCTATTCATGACCAAAAGAGGAATTCCAAGGAAACCTCGTTGCAGAGGAAGCCTTGGTGGTAACAATGGATGTCGTGGATAAAGAACAGTAGCTGGCAAGAGATTACCCTGACTCTAGATTTCCATTAGACTTACCTATCTTTGCTGTTGTCCTTAAAGCTCATGTGCTACTGAAAACAGGGTAGAGGCTCTGCTGCGTTCTGGGCTGCCACTGTGACTCGAGTGGCCTGTTTACTTAAAGGACTGACCTTTGTGCGCACACAGTAGACTGCTTCCTGCGAGTTGAGAGCTTTGTAAAATTACATTACAAAATCAACACCAACTGTGACACGCACTGAATTTCTCATATGGCGAGCTGAACCGGATCGCACGGTGTTCTTTTTCAGGTGCACGCTTCACAAAATGGATGAGTTTTTACAGCGACTCGAAAGCAGTAAGCTCAGGAACCCATGTAAATGACTGTTCTAGACCTGATCTCCCTGCTGCTATGACTGAGGATTATAGTGTAAATAACAGTTTAGTCCTAATGCAGATGTCATGGAGGACAGTGGAAAAAGCACTGTTTGCACTAGTTCACATCCAGACGCAAGTGGCTCAGGTTCCCTGGTTTGATGTGGGTAGGAAGCCTCATCTCTCCTCTTTCCCTGAGGATGCAGATCCATTGCGTGTTTTTCCACAGCTCCTATAGCAGAGTTTTCAGGAGCACCTCTATACTGTCTGTCCCCTATGACCACATAAGCACGTAACAGCCAGGTGGAGAGGAATTTCTGACCTTTTCTGCGCAATGTAATAATATATGTTCCTGGACTAGTGGTATGTGTCTCTCAGCATGCTGTGGGAGGCAAAGCTAAACCTCCTTGTACCAGGCTTATCCTGCATAGCCATAGCAATGGCTTTATCGCTTGCATGCAAGTGTGTGTGCCATCTCTGGGCTGTGGCTCATGTCCAGAGGCTTTGGGTCCTCACTGTGTATCTGTGCTGAAGGCAGAGGAGGAATTGCATGTGCATAAGCTCCTACATGCAGAAGTTCACTGCCAAATAAAAAGATATCAGCAGAATGGGAAAAGGGGTGACTGGAGATCTGGGATGCCTGTGGCAGCCTGAAGACATACCTGGTGGCCTGTTACCTTGCCTGGCCACATGGTTTTTTGAAGGAAGGGTTACAGCACGCTGACATTTCAACCACAAAGTCAATTGAAGGTAGCCCCAAGCTCTCCAGAGACAGTGGTGACTCCTGTGGCTCTCCATGCACGTGAGGATGGAGGAGGTTAGAGTGAGATTCAAGGATAAAGGCGCTTTTTAATCTAGTGTGCCTTTCACCGTCTCTTATATCAGTTGCCCTCTTTTCCACCCCATTAACTGTATGAACATACCCTTTTATCAGCTTAAAGGCCTTAAAATACAGTATTTCATATGTGGATTAAGGGCAGTGTGCAGGTCTAAGTAACTCATGCTGATGAATTCCTCTTTGGGGTGAAGTTATAGAAGAGTGCTGCAAAGTTGCATGGCTTTTCTGTGTCACATACAGAAACATCCGATAAATAGATGCAATTTGTCAAAACCCCAGTTAGAGCAGTATATTTGTGCCAGAATACAGTATTTCCCCTAGAGTTTAAATAAGTTTACTTACATTCAGTGCAAGAAACCAGAATGTATTTACTTTCAGTTTTATAACTAAATTCATGACAATTTATTTTGTATGAAAGGTTAAATGACTTAATAATGGCTTTCTCAGAATGTTTTCCTATTTTTCTGGATGTTGGAAAAGTGCAATTTTTTTTTTTCTCCTAGATAGCAAAAAAATACATCATTATGTTCTTGCTTTAGCTCTGTAAATGACCTTACTGATAAATGAAAATTGATATTTCAAAGCTGTAGTTTATTATAGCCTGGTGGCATGTTAGCCCTTATCATTCAAGGCAGTATTTAACTCTGAATAATATATTATGCTAACTCTCTGAATTGTTATGATGAGATTTTAATGCACCATAAAACATGTCTTATGATCTTCAGCATGCTAAAATGTCAGTCTAACATATTAATCTAACATATATCTTGGAAAGCAGGAGTATGACAAAATCTGTCTTCATATATACCATTTCTTGTACTATATTTCAAACATGGGTTTGTGTATAAGTATGGGATTTGAGACATCTGAGTAAAATAATTATCTTTTTTTCTGCACATACAAAACCTAGCACAACAAGATCTCAGCCATATGTCAAAATCTGTTTATTAAATGAACAGTGCTGTTGGCAAAGCAGCTATCATACTGAAGCAATGCGTGCGAATATATTCTTGGTTTTGCACTGGGACATTCTACGCTGTCCCTTTCTGATTTAAAAGTATTGATGCGTGGTCTTAGTTTAGATGTTACTATTTTATTTTGGCAGTTCTGAGGAAAATGCACTAGCTAATCTGGAGGGCGATGGGGAAGAACGAGAACAGGGAAATAGGTTATTCTGGGCTCAGACTATTGCAACATGGGATTTATGCAGAGGATAGCAGAAAGAGGATTGCGAGACACTATCTCCAGTCAGGTGGGTCACGTTTGTGCGTATTGCCATTTGAGTCCATTCAGTCTCAGAGATGCTCTGGACCCTGTGAGCACCATTGCTAAAGGCTGGCATACAGTCAATCTGCTTCTCCCAAAACTGGCTAAAAGATCGGCAGTGTATCTGCTGGCGCAGAAAGGCTGGCTAAACATTAAGGGTCTGCAGGGGCAACATGACACCTCCACCATATCACCTTCTGTGATGGTCAGGGTGGAAAAAAGAAGCTTTCAGAGAGATGTTGCATCATCCAAATACTCCTGCAGCTCCTCAGTACAAGTAGAGGAGTGCTCTGCAGGGCTTACAGCTGGACTGCTGCAAAGTAGTCAGTATAGCATGGCATCCATGGGCCACAGCTGGAGTAATCACTCCAGGGCTCTGCTCTGCTCAGATCTGAGTTTTGGGACATCCCAAATTAAAATGTTTTCTCTCATTTGTGTCTGTATTAATCAAAATCTTGTAATTCTGGACTTATGATTTGAAGGAATTTGATAGGTCCTATATGAAGGATGGTTTAGAGGCAATCCTTATTGTTTCTTACTTTTTTTTTTTTTTTTTTTGGGGTGGGAATGGATATTTTGCAAAGCAGATTAGACATATTTTAGATTAAACCAAAGAAGTCAATGTGTATGATGTTACATGTTCTGCATGTTCATCCTTAAGCACCTAGAAAATCAGCAACTTTAACCTATATCCTTTCAAAATGTGACAGATATTTAAATGAAGAAAACGGCAAAAGGCAAAAATGTTCTTATTTTGTTGTACAGATTAATTAGGCAATGGGATTCGGACCAGAAAACTCTGTAAAGAAACCAGTTTTCATCTGAAGCCAAATTTTGCTCAGCTGCCAGATCACATTCTTTCTCTACCTGTAGACTAGATGTAGTATCTTAACACAGGAAGTTCTTGTGAAATAAAAATGTAGCAACAACTGTCCTTGAGTGTAGGTTACTTTTCTGGTTTTCAGTCTAAAGGGCTTGACTACCAACATGCTTAACATTATAACGATATATTATATTTTGTGTCTTACAAGGTTTGCGATCTGTATTTGTATCATTTGAAGACATGCTTAGAAGCATCTATCTAAACATGTCTAAACCTAGCTAATCCAGGACTTTTACATTTAGGTGCACTGATTTTCTAAAAGTTATCTTTGCAGCCTACAGGAACTGCCTTTGATTATCCTGATTACATGTCTGCAATGATCAGAGAGACTATTTTCTGATTTTAAAGAGGTAACAAAGAGAAAAAAGGATAAAAATAATGACCAGATATAATGCTGAAGGCACAATAATTGAAAGGAAGAGCAGTTTTTCTTAGTATATTGTAACTGAATGGAGGTTGTGCAGTTTAAAGGAGAGGTTACAGGGTCTGTTGCACAAGAAAATTTCAATTCAAGGCCAGCAGTGGCCACCTGCGGTAGGGAAGATGCTGGTGAAGAAGAGGAAACAAGAAGTATGATGCATGGATAATAGGCCTCGTAAAGAGAGGATTCAATAAAGCGGCAGCTGGAGAGACATCCTAGCACTACTGCAGTCTTTGTTAGGTGTGTGCTGCTGTATGCTACTGTTCTCCTCATTTCTATTGAAAAAATCAACAAGGGACTAAGTAGTACTTAGGAAAATTAGATTGCATTTTCGCCTTCTTAGAGGACATGTGCTTTTTTGTTCAGTAGAAAATAACAGAAATATCTATTTGTTATTAAGGGGGTTTGTGCGTATCTTCTTTCATGAAGCAAATCTCCAGTGAGTCTTTCTCGTACAGATTTCAGGGAAATAGTTGTCTGGTTCTATCTAAGAGAAATTTCTGTATTGCTATTCATGAAGAACTGCTAGGGGCACACACAGACTTCTCCAGTCCGCAGCAAAGATTTGTAATGTGCTCATGATGACTGATCTACTGGAGCTGGATATAAGCAGGCATAAAATTATTTATAGGCAAATGAGTTATCCTGAATGTTATTGACACTAGCCAACTGCAGACAAATGGCAGAATGTGAAAATCTAAAGATCTAGTCATCACCAAAGAGCTCAATGCTAAGTAATCCAAGTGGATGGTTCTTGAAATGATGTACATAAAGCATTTGAAAATTCAGATCTTCAAAACTTCATTAAAGGTGGGTAAAGCTCCACTAAAATGGGTGGAGATGCACACACATATTTACAAAACGAGGAATTTCTGAGCTTGAATGTGTGGCATAACTACTGGAAGTGCAGGGATGCATCTGTATCAAGGCCCAAGTCAGAGGTGCACACTGAAATCATCCGTGACACTCCGCGAGCCCTGGTTAAACTCAAGAGGAATACTTTACATCATTGAAGTTCATGCTTCTTCACTCTGTAGCACTGATTACATCATCTACTTCTAAGTGTATGTCAGTGGCACAGTATCCAAATCCAAACCAGCCAACCAGCCCCTCTAAACAAACAAGGGAGCTTTGTATCAAGGTAAAAGGGAGCAGGAAAATTATTCGCTGGGATGACAAGGAAGAAATGAATCACAGAATATTTCCATCAAGAAGTTGTTGACAGTTTGAAGAAGGCAAATAATTCAATGACTAAGTGAGAAGTCTGTTATTTTCCTTTGTTGTATATTATTTGGCAAGTGTGATTTTTATTTATATACTTTCTGAGTAATAGTAGAGGAGAAAGGATAACTAGCATAATAGAAGGGGAAAATGTCTCTCAGATAGACTCTGTCAAGTGAAAGATGTGATCTCAGATAAAGGTTCCTAATGAAGGAAATGAGAACACGTAAAGGGCAGGAAGACATAAAAGAATGTGGATTTGTGTCATTGCATGAACAAAGGCTTCTATAGCTTTTGTTTCAAGTGTGACCCCAGGGCGATCAATCACAGTAAGACTGTCACCCATGTAAGTTTGTGTGTAAGATGAGGCAGCTCCTGTCTGTTTCATGAAGGCCTGGAGACAGGGAAATTATCCTCCATATGTACCTCGAAGAGGAGAAAAATGTTTCTAAATCAAATCCAAATTGGATCATGTGAAGTTTCATATGTTCTTTTTCTTTTCTTTTTTTTAATATTATTTATTTTGTGTGCGTACATGCATGGATAATGGACAGAAAATTTTATTTTGGCTATGGCAACCAAACAAATTAAATTCCCCGTGCCATAGATCATTATAGCACTGTTGAAATCAGTGAAATTATGGCAAGATACCACCAGTCACAGATTCAATCCATAACGTAGAGGGGCAATGCTTTCAACAGGCTGGAGGAGGTATTTGCCATGACCCTCCTATACACAGCTGTACTAACATAAACCAGCCCGTGTGTTGTGCTGTCCTTTTGGATTTTTTTTCTGCAAGCAAGAAGGACAGCAAATATTATGGTCCTCACTGGATCCAGATGGCTGACAATAGAACAAGGTTTTAGCTTGGACCAAGGCTGTTTACAAAATGTTTTGTTCAGCTCTGACTAATACTTGGTTGCGGAAATTCTTCAGGGAAGTTTCTACATGGAACTGACGCATCATGTAGATGACTAAGTCATTAAAATATCACTCTTCCTTTTTAGTGAAAAGTGTAGTAGTTTGTATAAAGTCACATGGATGACCCAGAAAGGGAAGATGTTAGAAAGACCCAGGCATGTCTGAGATGCTAAATGCCTTTCGAGATTTAAAATATATGGCCAGTGTCTGGTATCTCATCTTCCTCTTCTCTTTAGAGCAAACAGTTCTTGTTCTAAGCTGTTTATGGCAGTCACCACCTGGTTGTGTTTCAGGTATATCTCAGGTTGCTTAAACCACAGATTCTTAGTCATGCCCATGAGCCTATTCAATTGCCAGTATTTATTCTTAATACTGGCATGCCTGTTTGCGGGTATGACTCTATTTTCTTCATGCAGAAAGGGAGACCAAATCTCGGCTCTCCTTAGCAACACTGATTGACAGAAAATGTAGCTACATTAACTTCTTGCAATTTCAGAAGTTTTTGTTTCTGTTACGTGTTTAACTTGTGCTGGAGATAAGTTTAGAAAACACCGATTCTGAAGTGAAAATACATGTTCATATTTAGGACAATAATTAATAATGGCTACTGATTAACTCTTTCATTTTACCCTTATTTTTAAAACTTTTTTAAAAGTATTCCTGTGTTAGATATGCAATGAAGCTTTCCCTGTAAATTAACCAAGGCAAGCATAGAAATAATTTTCTGGCTTAATGTAGCATAAAAATTGTTAAGATGTTACTGACCCTTCTAATTTAGAACCTTCTCCTGCAACTCGTCCTCCTGCAAATGCTTTCATTACCTTCAATTTCTTCTGGAAATTGGAGACAACTTGTGACTAAGAGACTGCAAAGCTTGATTCAGTGCATATTTTGCAACTAAAATATGAAGGTCTTTACAATATTACAGAATTTAGACACAGTGATTACAGAAAGGGCGGCTTTAATTCTCAAAATGAATGCTGCATTACAAATTGTTCAAAAGGACTTATTTTCAGGGACCAGCATTTTCCAAAAATCAGGTTCAACGAAGATGTCTCAAACAGGGCTTCCAAAATCCTTGGTTTATTGACTTTCAAGATATGGTGTTCCCAATGGTTTACATACTTTTTACTGTGCTGTTCTAAACGACTGATTGTCCTTGTTTCTCACTGCCCTGTTTTATCAACTGGTAATATCACTACTAAAGCTGTCAGAGTATTTTGGGAACAGTATCTCTGGGTTGTGACTTTGGGATGGTACTGATCCTTCCAAATCTCAAATCATGACAAGGTACATTTTTGAAGGATGCTAATTTTTGGACTTCCCCTAGTCTGTCTGATTTCTGGAGGCCACAGGGGGATTTTTGCTACGCACAAAACTAAAAGTTTCCTGGTTTGTTTTCCTACATAATATTTGTTAGCAAAGTATGAAAGTAGAGAGAAAAATCCTCAGTGTATTTCATTCCTCCATTTCTCCAACAAAACCGCAATTCAGAACTCTACAAACATTTAGGCTGTTCTTATTTCTTGCCACAAAAGGAACAATCTCCAATCCCTGAAGCTGGCTTCTTTCCGCTCTAAGAGGGTGTGGACCACTTTCAGGGTAAATGTACCACCTCAGGGAGTATGTGGGGGGAAGATTTTTTTCTCATTGGTTTTTACATGTGAGACTTATTCTCCTTTCCTAAATTGCCAAAAGAAATCCCTACTTCTGCAGGATCCTAAGTGATGATAACCAGGACAGGGGAAAAGTGTATATAAACATGTTATCTAATGTTTTTGTTAAACGTGGCACTTTTGAGGGAAAGAAGGAAGGGAAAGCAATCTTTGGTAATCTCTTTTTTAGGCAGGTATTTGCACCAGAGAAGGCAACATCACATTCCCTTAGGTATGAAAAGTGCTAGAATGAAGACTGAGAGCTCCTCTCTCCTACAGTCAAACACAGCTGCATGAGCTGGGAAAGCATTGTATAGACTACAAAATGGGACATACAGATAATCACACTTTTCTTTCCAAAATCCTTTCTCCTCTACAATAAAAGTCAAGCAGAACAGCTCTTTAATCTCCTGGTGTTCACAGATAAGGACATGCACGGTAATATTCCTCAATACTGAGCAGTATTTCGAAAAACACATTATTCATACTTTAGCACTGGGGCCTTATAGAGCAGCTGCTCTGTCAGTTCACCAGAGGAAGGTGATTAAGCCCTTGTATGGCCACTGTATGATACACAGACGTCTCAGTGCTCTCTTGCTGTGTAATCTGAATTCGAGGTGTTAGTTGTTAAAAGTCAGTGTGAGATGACTATTTGCAGCTCAGCACTGATGTGATGCAGTTGTTAGTGCTACTGTCATCGAAGAGGTGCCAAAAGAACTGGGGGCCCTTTGGCATATCATGAGCCCTTTACTCCGGTGTAAAATTGTGCTTGATTTCTTGTGCCTAATTTTGCACCCTCTCTGCCTTTTCATCTTCTAGTATTTCTCTCCTTTCCTGTTTTTTCTGCCTCTTGATCTTTTCTGATTTCTTGTTTTGCTGTCTCAGTCTTGTGCTGGTGATCCTTCTTCCCTTTGTCTGTTTTAGCTCTGCGCCTTCTTACCACCAAGGGATGCCTTGCAGTTGATATTATTACGAGATTAGTAATGCTCCCAAGACAGCATGGAGCATGCCATACTTAGCTAATCCTGTCCTTTCCGTGCTCTCTGTAGATGACTTCAGAACAAACAGAGCAGAGAGGGGCTCTGATGATGGCAGTGTAATAATCCACTGCCATATGGGGTGTAAAGTCTTTTCGGTTTTTTAGAGGGCTATCATTTTTCTGGTTTAGTGTTTTCAGTGCTCCCTTTCCTATCCTACCCTGCCACAAGGCACACAGACGCAGATGTGCCCTACGTTCTGGAAAGGGCACGTTTTTACAGTCTAGGTGGACTTTAAAATTACCCCCGCGTGCCATTCCATCATCCTTGTAACACTGCGTGAATGATATATATGTTGCATACCCAGAGGTGGCAGTATTATTTTCATGGCATGATTTCCTTGGTGTCCTGTAACAGCTGTGTCAGGCAGCAACTGTCTTTGCAAGGCTGTCCCTTGGAAATGAGGGCTTTAGGTCTCTGTTGTAACTAAGATCCCCAGGGGGTGGAAATACAAGCAAACAGATCTGCTGATCTCTGGCCAAAGACATGTAAGCTGAAGGGGCTGACTTGGCACAACTTTCTTAGTGAACTCAGAGAAGCAGAATCTGCACTTAAGCCTAACAATGAAAAAATGTATGTACAAGAAAGAAGGGACTGAGGGAAGCTGAAAGCAAAGTAGTGGCAGGACAGATTGCCATTTTGGAAGAGAATAACAGCTTTTTCTATGCATCTGTGCATGGTGTCACTCCTACATCTAAGGAGCTCATTACCTCCTTTAGTAAGACTAATGTCATGACACGGAGGGATGTGCAGCTGAACCTCTGATATATCCATTGTCTCTTCTCCCCTGGTCTGTGCTCCCTGAAATACCATGCTGCTACGCAACTGCTGTGCAGCATCTTAATTTTTTAGATTCCACTCACAAGTAATCACAGAAAACCAGTTCCACTTCCAGGTTTGAAGAAAGCACGAATTCCTACAGGCAACACTCTTTTATTTGACTGGACGTAGAAAAAATGATATAAGTAAACCCAAATATAGAATCACAAGCAAAACTGACCAGTTCTGTACTTTTGCCATGCCTTGCCATTGTATTTATTTGGGTGATTTTAACTGCTGATCAATAGTATTTATAACTTTTATAGATACATCGCTAATAGGAAATCGTTTTGTATGAAAAAATTTACTTTCCCAATTCACATATCGCATTGTAACTATTTTAGTTAATGACAACACACCTACAGCAATGTATTTGGCCTGAGAGGGAAAAAACCTTGTGTAATACATGGAGTTACACTTGGCCTGTGTTTCAATAACACCTGTAACTTGAGAGGTGCCTCAGTTTCTGGGATCCAAATTGAGGAACTTCTCAAAAGAGCCTCATGTTTCTGAAAACGCAGAGAGCTCACTCTGGAAAGCAATAGCTTAACTGGCACCAAGCTTCTTCGTTTTGGTGGGTTTTTTTGGCAGGTGGTGTGCTATATATATCATATACCTGTATTTGTGCTCTCTACAAACATAGGTGCTCGGCAAACGCCTTTACCTGTGCCTACACCACTCTCTCTCTTGCCATTGATATGCTTCATGTATTTACAACTGATGGTCCCATTTAAGAGGTAATCTCTACAGACAACTGTGGTTTTCCTGTATAATATTCCATACAGGCTAAAGGTTAAATTACCTCAACACACCACAAGGCTGAGTGGATTTTTTGACTGTGTTCAATGCTGTTTTAGCACTGTCTGACAAAATAGGCTTGGGCGTAGGCCTGTTATAGAAGGGAGAACAAGTTTACCCCACCGCACAGGAGAATTCCAGAGGCCTCTGATTATCCATCCTATTTATTGAGCCTAATAATTTCTATGGGGTTTTGGGCACTTTACTTTTATGTATCATTTTTGCAATAGGGCATCTTATCTATTTCCCAGAAAACATTTTTTATGTTGTCCATCTCATTAAAAGGAAGGTTTATTTTCTCATTAACTCCTAAAGAAGGCAGAACTAATCAGCTGTGGGGTTTTATCCCACTGATCAATGTCATCTATAAATTGTGTTGGGAGGCTAATTCCTTGTTTTTGCACTAGAGAACTATAGAAATAATGCAGGTCAAGGACAAACACATATCCTATGTAAGCAGACAGACTCCTGCCAGCATAATCTGTAAGTGGAAAAGTTAACACTTGGCTTTTTGAAACAAGTTCTGACCTGACAGCAGCAATAAGCTGCTCAGAACTGGGTCAGAGACTGAAGGGTTGAAAAATTAATTAATGTTCTGCTGAAACAACATGATTTTGGTACTGTTGCGCATGCAATCATTCTTCCGTGCTCCTGCTCTGAAGTAATATACCCAGAAAAGTTGTATGAAATATGTCTCTCTCCTGGTCCTGAATAAAGCATAGGAATATTTTAAACTATATAGAAACAGTGCTGGTACAACTTTAAGTCTTTTTAGCTTTGTTTCTGCAGACAAATATTTTTATTTTTTTATTTTTGAAGAAATAAAATGGGCAGTATCTCTGTCTTTTGAATGTCAGACGTATGTCTAAAACATTGTCCGTTTGGCTGTAGATCTCCCACTGTGGTATTGGCACTAATGATTAAATGACTCCATGACTGACTAAAATCTGTTGGATGACGTCCTCATAAATTTAAGTGGAATGGTTCTGCAGTGAGCTGTGAAGTGTAAAGACAAAAGGCCCAGCCTAATGCAAACACAGGCACGAGCCCAGTTACATCTCCCCTCTTCCTCCTCCTCCCCCCGCCATCACCTAGAGCAGCTGTAAAGGGCATTCTTTTGATTTGGTTTTATCTATCCACCTTGTAGTGTCAGCCTGCTTCCTGTCAAGCCTGCAAGTGTGAAGGAACTTGTATCAGTCCATGTCTGGACTGGTAGTGCCTCTTGGGATGAGAAAAGCCATTGGGCTGGCTGCTCCAGGGCTGGAAGTGTGATAGTGGCAGTGTATTTAAACATGACTCTCCTGCAGGATGAATCACTTTATCAGCCTGTTTAGATGTGAGTCATGGAGGCTACTGAAAGGGTTCCAACGGCTTGCTGCTTTAATAAATTGCCTTTTGTAAACTAATTTATGTTCGTGGCTTGTAGCTTTTTCACATTTCTCAGGAGGAATCTTAGCTAGCAAACACCCTTCACTAATAAAAGGTTGCAACATCTCTCTGATGTGCACTTTTTGCTCCTGGGTCGTCAGGGATAGTTAATTTACTATAGAGGGAAAAGTAAAGCTGGGGGACTTCAGCAACCCCATGAGGAATCCAAGTTTCTTTTTGCTGTGGAATTGTCCATGAAAGATAAGTGGCCCACATCAGAAAAGATATACAGCAATGCCAGTGGGACTGAGAGGAAACCAAGGAAAAAGTGTTCAGGGTGCCGGTGGTGATTGCATGGAGCAACATGTGATGCTGCCTCTGCACAATGAGCTATATGGAGAAAACTGAGCAGAAACATCCCCTTCTCTGATATGGCCCTGTAGGGACTTTCTTGAGGCAAGGGCCTGTGTGTGGCCCATAACTCTACATGGCTAGGTTGGAGCTGGGGGGCATGGGGACCAGCCTTTCGGTAGATCTCATCAGGGAGGATTTGGCAATGGCAGGAAGCACTGCCCCAAGAGGCCAGATGAAGCTCGGCAGCTGCTCTGCAGTCCTTCCTCTCCCCAGGGTAAATGCATCTTCCTGGCTGGATACTTTCACTTGAGACCCACTGACAGGGTTTTCTGGTGTTTGTTGACTTTTATGCTATTTTCGTGAGCACACATGCTAGCCCGTGCCATGCTGTGACTAATGCCCAGGGTATGTGATGCCTGTAACCGGGTGTTTGCCCAGGGCTGCTGACCTTGAAGTGGCAGCCGGACGGCTCCGCTGCCTGAAAGCCTGCACAGAAAGAAGCCCTTGTTTGGGTACCCGAGGTACCGGATCCACACCTCACACCCTACGCTATCACGAACTGGTTTGTGATGATAAACCAAAGCAGTGCCAAACACTGCTGTGTGCACAGGGTGGGCAGGCACCTGCCCGGAGTGCACGCATGTGCAGCTTGTGTTTATGCAGAACTAGGTACTCACAGAAGTGTTTGGGGTGCTTCTGGCCCCTTCTGCCAGCTGATGTGGGAACAATACTCTGTACACACCTGTGGGAACAGAAAGTAAATAGAGTGCTCACATGCTGCTGGCTGATGGGCATCCTCCAGTGCTCGGCAGCACAGTAAAAATTTACTCTTCATGAATTTTGCAGTGTTGTAGCTGGGATGCTCTGATACAGCTTCTCATCTCTTTAAACAGCTAGTTTTAAATAAGAAATAAGTCATATTCCAAAAGTGGGTTTTGCTTATATTTTTTAATTATCTTTTCAGCAAATACTTTTATTTCCAGGGCCCTGTTGATTAATGAACAATCAATTGAACAACTGCTTCCCCCTTGTTATTTTAAGAAATACTTTTAAATGCGCTACCCATTTGAAGCTGTAAGCCATAAATATTTCCTCTAAAGGTTTGAACTGGAGAAGTATGTACTTTAGGTTTCCTTTCCAAACTGAAGCGAATGCTTTAAATGCACTTGCATTTCTCATTTGCTATCTTACGAGTTGCTCTCTATCACTAGCTAAAACTGGCTGTTTCAGCGCACTTGAGTCATACTGCAGCTCTGAGGCTGAAACTTTCTAATTCAGGAGCTTTTTATTTTTATTTTGCCCCTCTACAGGGTTCACAGCTAAAGTGACAGAGTCATCTGCAGCTCTGGCAATAGCTGTGTTTCCCTGCCAGCCAGGGTCAAAGTCTGGCTCCATTCAAGTCAGATAAACTCCGCATTTTGTGCCCTGCTACCAAAACTGGACAAACTCCTGAACTGCCCCTACCTTCCATCTTGTAAGGTGGTAACAGACTACAAGCTTAATATCTAAAGAAGAGGGATTTTGTGCATGGGTCAGCTAAAACATTATTTGCTTAGATGATAGTTACCCCAATTATGGTTTTGCAAGTAGGCATATTGCAGTTGGCTGCACTTTACCTGGAATAAAACCAGTTGGATCCATAGCTGTGACAGTACCTGAGGATTAAAATGATGTCCTGTGGTTTTAGCATCTGTGCCCTGAAAAGAGATGCGGGAGCATATATTCTAAATGTATAATCAAGGAATGGGAAAAGATTAACAAGTAATATCTGTCCTCTGTAATCAGCTTTGGAAACAACAATAATAAGTCTCACTTGATTATTTGATTTGGTCTAGTAAATATTTGAACCAAGTAATAAGATGCATCTATAAACAACTGAAAATGCAAGACTTCAAATAATCTTATCCTCTAGAAGCGATAGCAGCTAAACACTTCCTCTTGTGCCCCTGCACCTTCGAGTGACCGGCTTTCCCTCTGTGTACCACCTTTCTGCTGTCTGTCTCCTGACATAAATATCTTGCTGATTAGGATTTTGTGGAGCTTTGACTGACCTGAGTGGGGCTATGCCTATGCTGCCTGTTTTGTCAGACGGTAGGCAATTTAATGTTTTGTTTCCCTGGTCTAGACACCTGTCTCCTGAGGACTGGTTCTCCCTTAAAAATCCGCATGTCCTGGGAAAACAAATTCATTTATGGTCTCCGTAACCATCAACAGGTATTTGAGAGTCCCTCAAACACCAGAGCTCTGATAGCGCAACTGCCACTTGGTTGTTTTTGTAGATGGAGGCCAAGGCTTCATGCTCAGAAGAGCAAAAGAAACATCTTAAATTGTCAGGGCTGTACTTAGGCCAATATAGTTACATCAAAGGGGAGTCTGCAAGGAGAAAACATGTATTTTCCCTTGCCTTACTGGCCTAGTCCATTCTGCATTTGTAGTGGCTTTGAGTAGTTTTCTAATAGTCCTTAGAAGCCCCATTCAAAGAAGCCACAGAATGCCAGTCAGTTAAAAACAAAATTTAGTTAGTATGTTGCGTACACAACAAACAGGACAATTTCACACATTTTTCTGAAGTCTTTACGTAATCCAAACAATGGCAGTATTGTTCCATTCTTACGTTCCTGTAGATCGATGTGCTAACAAAGAAAAATCCTTTCCTGTTTTACAGAATATCGATGGGCAAAAAAGAGTGGTGTGCAAATGTGATCTTGTACTTGCATGTTATGCAGGGTTACCTCACTGTCCCCTCGCCAGATGTGAAACAAAAATGCAGGATTAATGTGGGAACTGGAGCAACACTGCAACCAGAACAAAATGGTTGGAAAAAAGATTACTGTGACAAACACAACATTTAATGGCTCTGACTTAGCTGCCAAAATCACTTTCTGTCTGTCCTTCACCAAGAACAGGCAGGAAGGAAAATCTGGGTGTAGCAAGAAGCGGCATGCTGGGTCTTAGTGTTTTGTACTTGGAGACTGACCCTCAGTCAGTTTTTGGAGTCTTGGTCTCGTCATTTTTCAAAATCACTAGATTTTGCTTAGACTGTAAACCCACAGTTTTCCCACCATTTGGTTATACAATGGCTCACAAGGAGCATAGCTAAAATCCAGTGTGGAACCTCTGAAAGAAGTGTAAGGACCTTACAGCATGTCCAGTCCAAATGTTGGTCACTGAAGAAATTCCAGACTGGGCCTGGTTTTTGTTTTGTTAAGAAATCCTTTGAACAGTCTTACAACTTTATTTGGGTAATTTTTGTCCATGTTGTATAATTCCAGGACTGAAGATAATTTTTCTTACTGTGTTAAAACACTGACAGAGTAAGGGACGTACTTAAAGTATGCTTCATTAATAGTACACAAGCTAACAGCCCAGTACTTTACTAACAACACAACTAAGTATTTTCCATTAAACGTTTTAATGTCCTGTCCAGCAGTGCATGGCCACTGACATAAAACACAACAAACGTGCTGGACGTAAATGGAAGAAGTTGAAACAAACTCCCCCTGAAAGAGCACTTCCTAGATCTGGCTGAAGTATATGGGTTTCTGTGTGTGGGTAGGGGGGAGGGAGGGTCAGTCAGTTGCTCCCTTCCTCATGGTTGCATACATTTTGAGCAGCTCAGTATAAAAATCTTTTTCTTAAAACAGGAACTTACATTCAGATTCAAAAGCAAAAATTAAATGTGATGCCTTCACAAACATGCTTACAGTTCGGTAAACCCATAGACTTTGAAGAAACAAAAGCCTGCAAAACAACCTTCAAATTAATATTAAAAACATTGTCAAACCAAAAAATTCACTTTGGTTTGTAACCTGGTTTTGAAATCATTTACAAAGCCGTGGTTAAAGTCCTACTAGACAGGCTATAGAGCTCTGCACTGTTAAATACACTTATTTTAAACTGGGTTAGTCTGTCCTTCGGGGCAATGCCACAATAGTTAAGGTAGTGCCAAAAAATCACACGCTTGCAGAATATTTACTTGGAAATAAGGAGTGTATTGAAAGCCAATGTCAGCGGTTTCAAGATCCCGTCTCCGCCAGCCCCGTGATTCCAGGCAGTGGGAAGCACACCTGCACAGGTTTCCAGAGGCATAATGTGAGCAGCATTATGCAGGGGGTGGGAAAGGCTTAACCTCATCTGGCTGCACAGTTGAAAAAGTGTTTAATACTCGCTTCTTTGTGTGTGTTGTGTGTCTTTCCTTGTTTTTAAAGGGTTTAACTTCGTTGTGTGAACAGGCAACGGGATGCATCACAGGAACAGCTTGTTTCCTTTCAATGGAATGACATGGCGCAGCAGTTCCCAAGCTGCGATATGTTGATTAGGGTTGTGTGTAAACTGCAATCAGGTGATAGCTGAACTGGTTTGAAAGTGTAAAATCAGAGGAGGAATACATTTAAAATGCATGATTAAGAAAGCTGGTATAACCAGGTGTCTGAGCTTCAAGTGCAGTGTGTGCTGGGAACGATCCGAGAGCTGCTGATAAATTTGAGGCTGGAGAAAAGGAGCCGAGTCGGTGCTTCCCTCCTGGGTTGTACAGTGCTGAGCACTGCACGTTACAAAGAACAGATCTTTCTACAGAGTTAACTTATTCCTTAATCACCATGAGGGCTGCGGTTGTGTGCTTGAATCCCAGTTCAAGCATTTGCAGCTGCTCTGACATGTACTTTCTTTGTGCCCTTGGAAGCCAGCCACCCCTCCCCAAAGAGCAGTCCTTATTTTTTCCTTTTCCCTGTGCTTGGGCTCTGAGGGGAAAGTTTCAGTCTAGGTTAAGGAAAGCCTCTACAGTAGACTCGAAATATTCATTCTGTCTGAAGAGATCACGCTTCGTAACAAGAGCACTTGAGCACTAGGAAAATCTGCTAGCATTTGGAAGATTTACCTCAAGACAGCACGTGTGTGTGCATGCGTTATTCCAAGATAACAAACCATGATCTAGAAAACTGAAGGGTCACTTGACGCTTGTCTTCATGTTAGCAGTAGTTGTTTTAGTTTGTTTTTAACTAAGCAATACACATTTTTTAAGGACATACATACTGGAAAGCAAACATGACTCTATGGCAGCCTTCTTTCTGTAAAAAAGTGCGAGCTGTTACCACCTCCTCCATGAAACATGTCTGTGCTAGTGTGCAGCTGGCTGACATTTGTGCTTATCTATGCTGTTGTCATTTTTGATTGTAGGATTAAACTTCAGAGAAGATGGGTGAGAGTGGTTTTGTATGCCATTTATATAGGTCAGAAATAATTTTCTTTATGTACTGAATGTAAGAAAGGGAAAAGAATATGAAATTTATGTTGGCAAACACCATCTGAATGTCTAAATCCCTGTATAACCATTCAGTAACTTAAATACCCTGCAAACAAATAATGTCATGGAACTAGTCAAATGCTTTATTTCTGAATTAAGATCCACTGTGCATACAGCTCTTCTACTTCGGTACCACTTAACTGCAGGTGAAAGAGAAGGGGAAAAAAAAATCCATGTAAACAGAAAATTGGTTGTTAAGTTCTTCTATTTTGGGCATGGGCATGCTGGTGTCTGCAAATATTTCAATGGTTTGGGCATATATTTGTGGCATGCAGTATCACTCCCCCCAAGTCACACTGTGAGACACCTCCACAAAGCTCAGACAGGAAATAAGCAACCCAAACGAATTTCCAAGGGCAAACACTCTGACATTCATGAAGTAAGAGCCAGTATTGTTTTGCACCTGAATGTGTGCATACGCGTTTTATCTCGGACCATCAAGCCAGAGCTCTGGCAACGTTGAGGGTAAAGAGGAAAGTGCACGTGTATTTTTGTTACTGGGGCTGAGGCTGAGGAAAGACTTTGATTAAAGCTGGTTTGGCTGGGACAACACCTGAAGACACACTTCTGAAGATCTCGTTAACATGACCCAGTTGCGTTGCAAGGAGTTTGACATTTAGATGTGCGTGCAAGCATGCACAACCTATGACACAAATCTGGCTGTCAAATCCACAACAGTTGGGCTAGCTAACACCTACCATTTCCTTCAGGCCTCTGATAGCAACTGTTTTCTGTGAGCGGAGTGAAAATAGTGTCTTCCTAAAGCTTCAGTGAATATGGTATTGTTGTCTGCTTCCTACTGCGAGCAACAGCATTATGTGAATGAGTTATAAATAGTTAATTTGCTTTGTGCAACATATGCAGTTATACAGGTTTTCCTGTGTTTCATCACACAGTTGGTTTCTTTATAGAATACATCCTATCTGGAGCTGAAGCTGTAGCCTGTTGCCCTGATAATGTGCTTTCAGCTGTTTGGAGGCAGGAGGTCTTGCTGAAATAAGACATAATTTTATTCATGGTGTATCCCTGGAGTGGCCCCGCAGCAGAAGCATATAGCAGTTATTCAGACGTGGGAATAGCAGGCTTTTGCTTGGATCAGCCAGTGCTTATGACACTCCTGGACATCAGTTTCTGAGTCAATACATTTCCCTGTTCCAAGAACACACTGTTACAATTAAAATCAGGGATTTAAGGCTGATACATTCCTATTAGTGGGACAAGTGGATGTATTTGGGTTCTCCAATGACTCAAAATCTGTTTCAGGGTGGAACTGCAGGTGGATGATTTGCTCTGGCGATGTGGTCAGTCATGTTAGAGGAGCTGTAATGTACAGCAGTTTTTAAACTTGTTTTCTCTGTACAGTATAATGGCTTAGTTTTTGCATTATTTCTGGAATCTGGAACTTCCCTCCAAGAGGATGGTTTCTCTTTTGACCTGAAGCAGTGGGATGGATCAGTTCTCCAGCAAAACTGTCTCCATATGACCCTATGGTACAGGGGCCACACAACACTGTGTTGTGCACATATCTACTCGTGGGCTCTTCTCCCAGGTTTCACAGCTATGAGAAGGTGAACTCAGTTCCCTGAGGACATGCACGGCGTAAACACCACCTTCTGACTTTCAACACTTTCTCAGTATTTCCTCACCTCCAGAAGCTCCACCTAGAACTGAAGTCAGAATCACATGGGAGTATAAAGTTCTGTGTAATACTGTAGATGGAAATGGATCTGGGGAGGAAGGTAAATATTTCTACTTCCCCCCTTGCATATTTCCATGGTGCTCCCTTCCCCTTGCAGCGTACCTGCGCCCAGCACCAAGCTGACCAGCGCTGGGTAACTAAATAGGTCTTGCATAGGTAAGGGCTCTCCTTCCCTCAGCAAACGTCTGCTCCTTGCGCTGCTGAGGTCCTGTGCAGGCAACACCCTGGGACGCGACTCCCGTCCTCCTCCGCCCGGCTCCAGCTCTTCCCTCCCTCTTCATACGTCCCCTGTGGCTCAGAAACAATAACTGGTTTAACAATAAACTTTCACTGTTTGCAATTCAAATGAGTTCAAAGGCAACTTCGTTGCCATAAAACAATTTGAACGAGTTTCTGAGCCTTTCAGGGTATTCCTACCCTTCGAGCAGCACTCAGCTCTGTTCTCCCAATTGCCTGGTTCCTTGCTGTTATTGAGGGACAAATGGTCAAGGCAGGGCTGTGACCTGACAACTGCTCCCCCGCCTAAAAGCATGTCTTCTCTGTGTCTACAGCAACTGCACATGTAATGACCGCGACAGAGGGATGACGGGCATCTAGTGCAAGCTCGGGCTGGCTCTTCATTACTTTGAGCAGTGCTGTCCTGGCTTACTTGGGAGATGAGTGGATGTTTTAATGCTTAAACAAAAGGCAGACTGCCTGATCTTTAATTTTCCCAGATTTGGAGTGAATTACTTTCTCATTCTCACTGTTACTATCCTGCTAGTTCTTCAGTGTGTGACACGTGTTCACAGTAACCATGGGTACATCTATTTAAGATAAAGGGTCTCAAATTTGGCATCCAAAATCATTGGCCATTTCTGAATAATGTCATCAAAAATCTGTAATATTTTGCTTAACATAAGGAAAAAAACTCAGAATATACTACAGGTACCATCCGATGACAAACCTTTAAACTTGGGATACAATTTAAATACTGATGATAAAAGAATAAAACATTGACTTATGAGGCTTTCCATTTTTGTTCAACTAAATACAGTTAATAACAAAACTAAGATGCTAATAAGATTTGGATGGGAAGCAATTTAATATTAAAAATGTTTTTCAGTAGTAGATGATGCTTATGTATTCTTGCAAAATGAAATAATTTAAATTTGATTCACAACTTGCACCAACATATATTAAACATAAGTGTAATTAAAATAAACATTCTCATGCTTTTCATGTTCTGTCAGTTGGCATCTGGTACTTTTTTGCATTCCTAAAAAAGGGGCCATGTAGACATTTAGTGAGCAAAAAAGGATAAAGTAATTATAACCTTTATTTCCAAGCAAGGAAATGTATGTATATATGTCAAAGGCAGAAGAGTTATCTCATGGAAAGAAGCCCTATTTCTACTTATGCCTTCTCATAGTCTTTTACTTTGTTTCCTGAATCTGGCCAGTCCTATTGTTCCCTCTAAAATGACAGAAAACAGAATGTACAGTGGGTGAACTGTGCGTTGCTCACTGCACTGCCATATAACGTATCTGCTTCTGAGCTCTGCCACATCTGCTCTTTAAGATGGATCCCAAGTTTATCAGGGGGTTTAAACACCTATTACAGGCTGTAGGCACTTTCCCCTTCCCTTCCTCCAGTGTCCGCTGTGCATACGCATAAATGTATAGAAAGTGTTTCCTATGTGGAAAACTGTTGCAATTTTGGGGTTTTTTTCTATTAAATTGAGCTGGTGAGTGGAATTGCTGTGCCGGAGTATCCGTGCCCTTTTACAGGGCTTCCCAGGAGCACAGTCAATAGCTCACAGTTCCACACCATATGCTCTTCTCATTTGCCGATAGAAAGAGAGACCCTACAGTGGTCAATGCACTACAAACGCCTAAATAAATTAGGCAAATACAGAATAGAGCGTACATTAAAGCAGCCTCGGGCAGCACTACAATATGTTAATGGAATAACTACACAGTACAGTGACCATGAAAAACAAGATTAATGGGGTCAGGCAGCATGGACATCCTAAGGAGGAGCAGTGAAGTCTAAGAGCCTGCTTTTTGACTAGAGGTGAATTATTTGTCATACAGTGCTCCTGCAGGAGACACCCATGAGCTACAGCATCCACACTGGTTTCCTATGATCATACCAAAATTGGATGTGGGGCATTTGTACGTATTACACGTGGAGAAGGTTCCTTCCTCCCACCTCACCTTGATTTTGAGATACTCTGTGACTCATAGAATCACCGTATGGTTTGGGTTGGAAGGGACTTTTAAAGGTCATCTAGTTCCAACCCCTCTGCAATGAGCAGGGACATCTTCAACCAGGTCAGGTTGCTCAGAGCCCCGTTCAGCCTGACCTTGGATGTTTCCAGGGATGGGGCATCTACCACCTCTCTGGGCAACCTGTTCCAGTGTTTCACCACCCTCATTGTAGAAAACTTCTTCCTAATATCTAGGCTAAATGTCCCCTCTTTTAGTTTAAAACCATTGTCTCTTGTCCTGTCACAACAGGCCCTGCTAAAAAGTACATCCCCGCCTTTCTTATAGGTCCCCTTTAATTATTGAAAGGCTGCTATGATGTCCCCCCGGAGCCTTCTCTTCTCCAGGCTGAACAAGCCCAACTCTCTCAGCCTGACCCCATAGCAGAGGTGCTCCAGCCCCCTGAGCATCTTCGTGACCCTCCCCTGGACTCGCCCCAACCAGTCGATATCCTTGTTATGCTGAGGGCTCCACAGCTGGACACAGCACTCCAGGTGGGGTCTCACGAGAGCAGAGTAGAGGGGGAGAATCCCCTTCCTCAACCTGCTGGCCACACTGCTCTCGATACAGCCCAGGATCCGGTTGGCTTTCTGGGCTGCCAGCACACACTGACAGCTCATGTTCAGCTTTTCATCCCCCAGTACCCCCAAGTCCTTCTCCTCAGGGCTGCTCTCGATCCCCTCATCCCCCAGCCTGTACTGATACTGGGGGTTGCCCTGACTCATGTGCAGGACCCTGCACTTGGCCTTGTTGGACCTGACAAGGTTCACACAGGTCCACTTCTCAAGCTTGTCCAGGTTCCTCTGGATGGCATCCCATCCATCAGGCATGGCAACTGCACCACACAGCTTGGTGTCATCTGCAAACTTGTGGAGCGTGCACTCGATCACACCGTCCATGTCCTTGATGAAGATGTTAAACTGTACTGGTCCCAGTATGGACCCCTGAAAGACACAATTTGTCAACTGCCTGCATCTGGACATTGCGCCATAGACCACTACCCTCTGGATGTGACCATCCCACCAATTCCTCATTCCCCGAACAGTGCACCCATCACATCCATATCTCCAACTGGGAGAGAAGGGTGTTGTGGGGGACCGTGCCAGAGGCCTTACAGAAGTCCACAGACAACATCCGTAGCTCTTCCCTTGTGCACTGATGTAGTCGTTCCATCAAGAGTCAAGAGTTTCTGAGAGAAGATGACAAGCAAACTGGCTTGCCAATGACTCATTGCCTTCAAGCCCATTCCGAGTTCCTCACTGGAAACTTTCTGATCAGTTTGATCCAAAGCAGCATTCGAGACCTGCAAGTGAGAGCAGATAAAGCTATCTTCTCCTTAAACTCCCTGTTGTGAGAGAGGATCTGTATGTAGATACTGGAGCAACAGCTGCTAACGGACTTCTCCTGTTGGGAGGTGGGAATTTGATGTCTTTTGTAGTCCAGTCATCCCAAAGGTGTACAGCCTTTGTCATTATTTAGTTAAACAACATGCCTGAGAAAAATGCAGCTCCTCAAATACACACTGCCAATTACTTTGGTATCTTTGCTTGATCATGAAATCTACTTCTTCACATATTTTCAGCAGATTTAGGTATTTTCATGGGTTTCAGGGATTAAGAATTTTTTAGACATTTTTCTGAGTATTTTTTCATTTTATGTACTTTTTTTTTTGTTCTCTGGGTCAGGATAGGTATTTCTGAGTTCTTTATTTGGTGCTACATGAAAGTGTGTCAGCGTAAAATTATTCATCATGATGGCACATTTATTTTTTAGTTCAGTAAAATATTTTTCTGCTTTCTTTTTGCCTGTTTTTTGTTATGCACTCTTTAGGGAACAGGATCATGCTGATGAACCTTCCCTTTGACTACATTAATGATTTTCATCCTAAATTCCATTATTTTCTCTAATGTCGTACATTTGGCAGCCAATACTTTTACCATACAAAAACCCACTTATGGTTGGGTCTTTACATGACCTCTCACACATCCTCAAAACTTGTCTGAAATCCTTAGACTACAATCTCAAATTCCATCTAAATCAATCCATTTGTTGTGCTTTTGTTTTCCCCCAGGCTCCAAACACAGGCAATGCAAGTAAAATGTACGCCATTGATCTCTTCAGATCACAGAAGGCCATTTAGAAAATATAAATACTTCTTTGCACCTCAAGTGCCTAAATCCAGTGGCCTGTTTTAAGTCAAAGACTGAAGAAGGTGACCTAGGAATTCACCCATAATTTTGTCATCTATTAGGCAAACTAGACTGCTTCAGAAGGGAAATCTCATAACGAAACAGCTACTTGAATTGTTTATATGCCATTAATTTTTTTGGCAGTTACATTATCAGTAGCAATAGTATCTGACTCTTGCTAGCTCTTTGCTTTAGCTTAGGGCCTTAATTGAATTAAAGGGTATGAACATGAAAGAAGTTTCAAGGCTCCCCTGTGTGTAACTTCTTCATGCTAAAATGGTGAACAATTAAAGGAGTAAGGTCTTGTTTTTTTTTTTTTTTTAAATTTTTGCAATTCCCAGCTGTATTTATTTGAAAAAGATAAGGCAACTTTGTTATCCTCTGGATGATAAAACCGGGGTTGATTTTGCCATACAAGCAAAGCAGGTCATTGCCTAGGGAAAAACACAGGAAGAATTGAATCTTCTATAATTATATTGGGGATTACTGAAGGAGAGCAAAGGGACTCCTGTTTGTCGAGGCAGCAATGCCTTAAATTCAGCTCTGGACAGACAAGCAATTAGAACGGCTTGTTCAGGATCACAGGATCAGTTTCTGTCCCCTGAAATGCGTAAGACAGATAACAGAGGCCCCTTTGTAAGAAGAGGTGGCTTTATAACAAAACAGCATATCTTATGCATCATTGCTACAGTGGTGATAAAATGAAATGGTTGAATTTCAGCTTTTGCTTAAAGCTTTTGTTGATGCTTTATACACAAATTTTAGTGGGCTTTTTGGTGGCTTTTTTTTTTTTTTTAATTAAAAGTACAAGGTAGCACACTTGGAGGCATCTGAAATATTAAAGAGATGACCTCCTAATCATGTAGCCTGCTCCACCCTGGTGCAATTTATGGAGTTTAAGGAAGCTATCCTTGGAGAAGGGATTGCATTTGTTGTGATCCACTATTACAGACCGTGACCCAGTATATTTAAAGCATGCTCTAAAAAACAGTTTGGAAAAACAGGTCACAGAGTTCATGTTTGTGCTGCCATCAGGCCAACTGTTGTGCCTCAGATGGGAGATACAGAGCCATGACTTTAATCTGTGCAGGGTAGCCCTAATCACTGATATATTTAGACAGTCACATTATCAGCTGCAAGGTGGACCTGGTTGCTGCGAAGAGCCCAGATCCTCTGTCGCACCAGTGCTCTGACTGGTGTAGCTGTCACAGGCAGGCCGCAAAACTATTCTGAGATGACCAACATCCATCTGTCCAGTTGGTCCTGGGGGCTCTCCACAGCATGCCCCACTCTTGGAGCTCACTCTTACCACCGCAGCAGCAAATTTCTCCATGCTCACAACACACAAGTAGCCTGATGCATGGCATCCCTGTGAAGGACCATGCACCTAATGTGCTCCATCCAGTAATTCACGTACAGACCATGGGACCAGGGTAGAGGTAGTCACCTGTAGCCCACAGGACCAGGCTCCAGAAACTGTACATTGTGGGTTTTGGGTCCTCAGCACCAAAAGTTTCACTCTAAAATTGCTTGTCTTAGAAACATAGAAACTTTTAAGCTGGAAAAGACCATTAAGATGATCAAGTCCATCCACTGACCTAACAGAGCCAAGTCTACCACTAAACCATGTCCCTAAGTGCCTCATCCACACATCTTTTAAGTACCCTCAGGGATGGTGACTCAATAACCTCCCTGGGCAGCCCGTTCCAATGCTTGAAAGCCCCTTCAGTGAAGAAATTTTTCCTAATATCCAATCTAAACCTCCCCTGGTGCAACTTGGGCCACCGCACATGGGCACAGCTATTGTGTGGCCTCATGGTCAGGGCCATGTGTTGTAATTCAGGGTGAGGAAATGCGTAACAGGCTAAAGGAGTGTTAGTTAATCAGGGGTTGAACGAGAATCATACAGGAACAAAAACTCTCCTGCCCTGGGTTTTCCTCCTCTGCATGCCTGTGGATGCAGCTGGTGTTATGGGTTGGGCAATGCTGGTCATTAGCCCAATGTCCCCTTATCTCTGGGGGGAACCAGTTAGAGCCAGGGCCACAGGCAGAGTGGCAGAGCCTGCACAAATTTGAGAGACGGAAAGGGCTGTCCTCTTTTCTTTTCTTTTCTTTTCTTTTCTTTTCTTTTCTTTTCTTTTCTTTTCTTTTCTTTTCTTTTCTTTTCTTTTCTTTTCTTTTCTTTTCTTTTCTTTTCTTTTCTTTTCTTTTCTTTTCTTTTCTTTTCTTTTCTTTTTTCTTTTTTCTTTTTTCTCTTTTCTTTTCTTTTCTTTTCTTTTCTTTTCTTTTCTTTTCTTTTCTTTTCTTTTCTTTTCTTTTCTTTTCTTTTCTTTTCTTTTCTTTTCTTTTCTTTTCTTTTCTTTTCTTTTCTTTTCTTTTTTCTTTTCTTTTCTTTTCTTTTCTTTTCTTTTCTTTTTTCTTTTCTTTTCTTTTCTCTTTTCTTTTCTTTTCTTTTCTCTTTTCTTTTCTTTTCTTTTCTTTTCTTTTCTTTTCTTTTCTCTTTTCTTTTCTTTTCTTTTCTTTTCTTTTCTTTTCTTTTCTTTTCTTTTCTTTTCTTTTCTTTTCTTTTCTTTTCTTTTCTTTTCTTTTCTTTTCTTTTCTTTTCTTTTCTTTTCTTCTTTTCTTTCTTTTCTCTTTTCTTTTCGAGGTAAAACCAATTACCTATCTTTTATGAGCTCTGGAATGTTCAAATGAGATGATACCTAAATAAAGTTGAAATGCTTCACTACTTGCAGTTATACATTTTGCTTTCTGTCCTGGCAACTTGAACAGCATTTACAATTTTATCTTTTTTCCAGGGGACATCCTTGATTGTCTTCAAAGTCCTACCTGTGCATATGAAACTGAAAGTAGAAATGGATTTACTCCTCTGATGGAGTAGGACTTTATTTCTGTTAAAAGAATGGTCTCAATTTAATACAGATACTTTAAAGTCTGTTTGTTAACTGAAAACATTTTCAAACTTCTTTAGAATTTAATTCTCTGTATCTGTATTAAGAATGACTTGTTGAGGAAAATGTCTGTTGAACTGTGTTTTATCAGTGCTGTAATCCATGTGGTAATCTACTGGCTTTTAAAATTTAACATTTCTTGGGTTTTATAACGAAATATGCCATTCAAAACTTCCAGAATTCTGGCAAATTTTTTTAAAAATGGGGTTTAGTTCTTTTAGTATTTGTAGACAGATTAATTCAAATTAGCAAATGGATGACATTCATTGCTGTTTGTGTTGTTTGATTTGCAAGGGAGAAACAGTTCATTCAACCACTCTAGAAATAAAAATAATTGCTCTTACAATAATGTATATGCTTCACTCTGTTTGAAGTGACCCTTGAGTATTCCAATAATTTTGATGATAGTTTTTAAAGCCATTTGTCATGTGTATGGGGTAACTAAAGTTCTCCAGTCCTAGGTCTTGGATCTACATGCTAAAGGGCTGCTGAGAAGTTCCTAACAAGCATCCTCTGGACTCTGCCTCTCTACAACGCCTGATCTCATACTCTACTATTGGCAAGAAGGAACTCATCTATTTCCCAACGTTTTAATGCTTTGTCAGTTAAAACTGACAAAAACAACAAGCGTGAATGTCAGTCAATAGGTCAAAAGCCACGGGAAGGAAAAGAAAAGTGGCTTGGTAAATTTTAAAGGAAAGATTTCTGAATCATTCACCACAGTGAAAAATGTTGTAAAATCTTACCTTCTTTCCACAGAAGTCCATGGCAAAACTCTTCTGACATCAGAAGAAAGCCTGTTGAATTTGGAAAGTGTCCGCACCAGCACACCGATGACATTAATGCACAATAATGCGTTGACCTTATGCTTCCAGAACAGGAAGGTATGGCTAAACAGGCTGATCATCTTCCCAAGGAGTTAGTTCGATTGATATATAATCAATGAAGAAGTTAGTAATGACAACTGTAAAAATACTTGGAGAGGAGTCATGGCAGTTATAAAACAAAAATATTCCACTGCCTTTGTTTCATTTGCTTCAGAAATGAATGCATGTAAAATTCTCCTCCACCCTCCATTAAATATCTGCTTGGTCTCCAATCTTTGGAGTTAATGAGCAACACTATTGCATTTTTATGTGACCATCCATACTTGTATTTACTACAGGTAATCTTTTATGTCTCTGTCTTCACATAGGAGGGTGTTTATCGGGAATAGTTAAACTGCTATTGTCTTTGTTCTAAAACCTCCACTGATGACATAAGCATTTCTGTGGTCAACATAACTGCTTTATAGGTGGAGTGGGGAAGGTAAAGCAAGTTTCTGGCATTTACAAACACAAGGTTAAAGGGATTTGGGTTTATTAGATTACAAATGAAATTAGATCCACGGTTATCAAAAGCTCTGTGAGCTGGCAAAAGGCGAAATTTCCATCTGCATCCCAAGAAAGTGGGATTCCTCACATCATCAAAGCTCCTCAAGGTATTAAGCCATCACAGCTGTTCTGTTAGTCTCAGGGTTGTAAGTACTCTTCAAATCTCCAGCAACTGACATTCATCCTTGTTATACCTTTGGCCATTGGCTGAAATACTGATGTTAAATCAACAAAGCAGAGAAGCAAGGTTTGGTGCAGCATACTAAGAATACCTGTTTTGTTTTGAAATCACTGCAGTACTCTAGCAATTTAAAACAAGTACATGAAAAATCCAGGTTTTCATCACTATTTCCTACTGTACATTCCACTACCTTAAGACAGAAAAAGATGACCAGTCTTCAGGAAATATCGGTTATTACTAAGCCTTTATACAAACCAGTGTATTTGCCTTCGATACAAAGTAGGAATTTGCATCACTGCCAGCCACATAATTTCCTCTGGGACGGTAGCAACGGAAGGAGCTCTGTTATGATCACTCCTGGACATCCCTAGTAATTTCTTCTTACTGTGGTATCAATATAGAAAAACCAGGGGGTATGCACCTACACTTGGAGGTAGCTTTGAATAGATCTGGAATTTTCGGGGTGTGTGTGTGTGTGTGTGTAATTAACAAAGTTTGTTGTTGTTGTGTTTTGCCTTTTAAATTTAATTTTCTGTGAATCAGAAGTGTTTGGGTGCTGGCAGCGCCAGCTCTGGCATGGCTCTGCTGAAACCATGCTGCCGGGTAGATGAGACTGAAGCTCTGAGCGGGTGGGAGGAGATGACTCTGCAGGAAATACCCCACAGCTCCAGGGTAACAAAACTGAGTGGAAACAATGAAGGCATGTCTCCTCGGAGGAAAGGAATGCACTGCAGACATTCCCTGCCTTGGTCTTGCACATGCTGGTTTCTTGGTATGAAGTTGGGCAGTTTCGGGGCCTGAGCTGGCCGCAATGACGTGGCGTTAGAGTAGGGCTGAGACCTGCTTGTGGTGCACAGTACCATGGTCTTGAGCCACTGAGATGTGCCTGGCTTTAGCTCTCCCTTCTCCCCTGTTACATGAATTTCTACTGGTTCCCTTTCCACTGACTGCTAGCCGAGTTGTGGGGCACAAAAACCCCAAGGTGAAGAAAATGTTGCTGCAAAGGCATTTTATGCAGATCTTTAAGCAATGCTTTATGCAACTGTTGTATCTCTTATGTAACTTTTATAAGCAGGCTTTCACCAAGCAGTGAATTAAAAAAAAAAAAAAAAATCATGTTTGAAAAAATCAGAGACTCCTCTTAAATAATTTAGAAGTGAATTAAGATGTGAAAAAGAAAAGGAAAGAAAAAGTTCTGAAACAGTAGGTTCATCCTCTGCAAGCTCGGGATCTTGTATAAATGCTCTGCGTAGTTGGGAAGAAAATGGCTTTCTATCTTTGCCTGTATGCTAGATCCTGCTGGAACACTCTGTTCCCTGCTCCCAGAACACTTAATGCCACTCGAAGCATGTGTACCCAGTGCTACATGGAAGAATCGAGCAGCTCCTCCCACACAGCCAGGCACATCTCCTGTCTATTGTAAGAGGGGTATCAAGGGCTTTTTGTTCCTCTGTCTCTGGAAATGCATCAGAGACAAACACGGGGCAAAAAATGGTCCCTGCTGGAAGGTGGTGTTGGAAGCAGAAGACGAAAAGACTTAGATCACAGGGATGTGCTTTTTTGGATTTGTACATGCTATGCACCTCTTTATTTTTAAAATTAAAAAGCTGTGCTTCTCTTTTTCCTTGCAGGCCTGCTTGAGGCATCTGGTTAATTTAAATCAGAACTAATGGCCCAATATTATAGAGGTGCATGTTCCTACTGTCAAGATTTTTGTTTCTGTTTTAGTTCATCTTTTGTGATGTTCTTCAAAACAATGAAGGAAAAAAAACTTACTTTTTTGGTGAGATAAAAGTAGACTGCTGCCTCAGCTTGTATTTAGGCCTTTCTTCCCCTTTCCCAGTGTTATCAGACATGCTGATATAAGATACTTGTCTTAACAGTCAGCTCGTGTTCTGTTAAAATAGTCCCATTAAAAACAAGGAACATCTTTTCCCCTTCTTTTTTCTCCTTTGGTACGAATTGGCAATGTATAAGCAATACAGTTGCCTAGCAGAGTTTATAGCACACCTCTCGGAAAGGAGAAAAAGCATGCAGTGGGAGCTCTGAGATGCGAAGTCTGGGGTTATGTGCCCTAAAATCACACTCCTGTTCATTTGCAATTATATGGATAACCTCATCAAAATCAGGGAGATGACTCACATGAGTGAATTTAGGAAAGTAAGTTACTGAGTGTTCAGGTTTGTTCATTGCTTCTGAGGAAAGAGTTTGAGTTGCATGGGGACCGGCCAAACAGATTCATTTTAGGCATCCAAGATGCAATACAATTCCATTAAACGGATGAATTCTCACAGAAGCGTGTTTGAAGTGTTCACATGTAAATGTAGCTGAACAGCAATATATATACATCTACACAACCAAGGAAGAACTGTGTATCTGTGATTTAAAAAACCATTTCCACCTGATTATATCCAGAAAATCCATCAGTACTCAAAGGAGGGTAATATACAGACTCTCAGTGTGATGTTCCCTCATCCTGCCAAATCTGTCCTGGAGAACTAATTACATTAATTTTGTCCTGAGAATTCACAGGCTAAATTTCTGTCTGAGACTGATTAAAATGCCTGAGTTAATACCATTGCAAGGAGAAGAAAAAGCTGTAACAGGAGCAGTGCCATGACTACAAAAGACAATGGGAAAGAGAGTAAGTTGTGCAAAGTGTTGGCTAGGAAAAGTGGGAAAGAAAAAAAAAAGATAAGTGCCTGTTTTTACAGCACTGTATTCATCGCACTGATACGCAGGATTTAGATATGACAGACCACAAGGAAAGAATAAAAAAGAGGTTAATCTGAAATAATTTGTCCTCCAGAGCCAGACCCTGCACTGAATGAAACATGCAGAAGCACCTGATTTACAACCAAAAAACAGTCATGTCCAGCTTTGGCAGAGGGATGTTAGGAGTTTGTGAGGCAGGTGTGTATGTCTAGCTACGTATTACAGGCACTGTTTTACTGTTTCTTCTGTCTTAGTAAGTGAATAGTGGGCAATCTCCCTCGTAGTCTGTGCAGGCCTAGCCCAAAATCTCCAGTGTTACCATCATAATATCTCCATGTTTTGCTGTTTTGAGGTATTTTTGAGACAGGCAGATTTGCTGAAGGTTTGTAGCTAGTACTTAATAACTGGTCCAATGGAGCCATCCATTTGAAAGTCTGTCTAGTTTTCAAATCGCAAACCTCAATAAAGCTGCTTAAGAAATTTTCATGAAATGCCTGGAAAGCAAATAAAAGGGGCTTTTCTCAGCTATTTGAAAGGTTTTTTAAAAATCTGTTTAATTTTTTTAACTACATTATAATTCAAAGTAAATAAGCTGCAGATATTAAGGAAAAATGAATACTTGTAGGACCCACATATTGGTTTCTTAAAATCTTGAATTATTTCAATGAAACTTGCACCTAAAATTTGCAGACAATCACAGTTTTTATTCTAACAGACAGGAAATACTGTTATAAAAGTAACATTAAAATTCCTGGGTTTTGGCTAATGTAGTTAAGCTGATGGACTCTCCACTGCAGGGAGCTCTGCTCTGGAAATATCTTTGAGAAAAACATGCTCAGATGTGTTTCGATGAACCAGATGTTTAGATGCCTATTCTGTGGACAAACATTATGCAGAAGGTCACATCATAATCCATAGTGACTTTTGCTGTCCTTAATGCAGTAGTTGATACGCTTGTTCTAGCTGTAATCTTGTTTCCCTGCTGCTGATTTCATGCCTCCCCAACTGCTAGCATAAACACCAGAAGAAACCAACTCTTGTTTGAGCTCAGGACACTACCTGTCATTGCTGTGACCCCTGCTGAGGGCGATGCCCTTGCTTTGCGAACCACTGCCTTCAAACCTAGGAATCAACCCTTCAAGAATACTATTTAATGTGGGATTAAGCATGGGACTCAACGTTAGGCCTTTCCTTGCTTCTGTAAGATGCTCCAACATCATGAAGAATGCCTGAAGTGCCTAAGTGGGTGTCAGGATATTCTTCTTCCAGCAGGTTACCACTGTTGCTTCTCCCCGCTGCCTGACCATGGGGGGACCGACAGCCCCGTGCTGACAGACACCGGCTGTTCTGGCAGTCACGAGTCAGTGCAAGAGCCCACATAAAGCCACGATAGACAGGGGAGTTCGGGAATGATTTCAGGCCTTCCTAAAGCTGGCAAGCCAGAACAGGAAACTCTGAGAAGCGAAGAACTATAAACCTCTTTATCACCTCTCCCATCCCAGCACTATGAAAACTACAGAAGAGGTAAAAATTTGGAATTTGAGATGACACTGAATTGCAGAGCATAACAACAAATGGTTAAACCATTTTTTTTTCACTTAAAAGCTCCTTTCACTTTAATAGTATTGTTAATGACTCTCCCATGCAGGATCGCAATGTCTGATTGTTTATCTCATCTATATTAGTCTCTCTTGTTTTATTCATAAGTACATACAAATGGAAAAATGGATGTGTAATAATGGTTATGTATAACTCTGCGTTGTGAGGAGCTCTCTACTGACAAGCTCGCAAATAATCTGCTTCTATTGTCTACTTAAATTTTTGTTGTTCGTGGGTCCAAACTATGACTGCTTTGTTAGAAACAAGTGCCTCCTGCGATGCCACAATTGCTACTATCCCACTTGGAAAAAAAAAAACCATCTTTGTAACAAAAACAGAATACAATTTTCTGAATTTGCTTGTTATCTGCAACGTGTGCATGCTGTCACATGTCGTTTGCTGAAATCAAAGCAATAGCATAGGAAAAGCCTTCTGCTGAATCCGTCCTCGCCACATTCCGGTTTCTGCCACCAGAGGCTTGTGCCACAAGGAATCTCTTCTTTGTGAGTGGTCCCTTTGACATCAAACTTATCCCCCAAAGAGCAAGCTTTTTTCTGCATGGGGTAAGTGCAAAGGAGTTTGTCAGTTAAGGATGTCATGAGTCGGTTTTCCTGCCATTACTTCTGCAGAACGTGCCTTAGCTATAAGGCTGAGAACTTCCTCTTGCCCCTCCAAGTTCTTCCATCTCAAGCTTCCTGCATTGGCAGATGTTTGTTAGACTGTTGCTGGACTGCAGAATGGGACCCTGGCTGATGGGACTTGACCCACTTGTTTAAACAGGACGCTCACGGTTTGAGGGATTCAGTGACCGTCAGACCAACAGAGCGTGTACGTGTGTGTCTGTGCATGCACGAGCATGTTGAAGGGAGAGGGGGGTTCCCAGTGTGGTCACAAATCAGACTTTGCCCTTTCTCTGACTCATACCAGTCTATTTTATGCTTTCAAAACACGACTTCTCCATTCTGGGAGAGTATGTGACTGACTTCTTCATCCCCATGCTTTTTCAGGATAAAACACCCATTACTCCAACACTGCGGTTACTTTCAGTGTCGTAACACTGGGCTGGGAGAAAGGCTTACAATCAGAGCAGAAGAGCCCTTATCCCTGCCTCACTGCAGAGTGCTGCTTTACAAGTGGGCTGGATCCCTGAGACACTTCTGAGCCCAGGGCTGAGCTCAAGTCCAAACATATCTTGTGGCAACACAACATGAATGGCAGCCTGCTCTCAAGGACTGCCTTTAGGGAAAAAAATGAGGCCCGAGATAGTCCCTGCCAGGAACCGAAGGGCACTCACCCTGCAGCGAGGGTCTCCATCTTAATCCAGGTTGTGTGCCCCAAGCCTTTCCGAGAAGGACTCCAGTATCACCGCCATAACTTGAGGGCTGCCCGCTTGGAAACTTTACAGGACAAAGTGGGAACTCACAACCAAGCCATGGGGTCCTGTGGGGAGCAGTGGACATGCAGGGCTGGCTATGGACTCTCTGGGTTACATCTGCCTCCCGGAATCCCAGCGTAATGTCTCTACAGCTGTAACCACGTATTCACAAAAAAGACTAAAGAGAGCGTGGAAACACTGATGTTTTATGCAACCCATGGTAAGCCTTCCTCTGCAGAAACAAAAAATAAAGAAGCAACGTCTAGCTATATGCTTCCAAATGCTTGCTAAAGGACAAATAATAACGTGGCATTTAAATAACATCAACCTACACTCAACTCTATTCATAGAATGGATTGTTGCGGTTCGTGTATTGCAAACAGTACTCCTCAGCTAACAGGTGAGAGAAAACTTATGCCCATCTAAGGCACATATACAGCTTTTTGGAAACAAATACCAATTATTTCTCAACTGTTACTTCTTTATTAGGTCAGTGCCAAACAGTGCAAAACCATAGCTAGAATAGACTGGAATAGGAAAAGAACAGACCTAACACTTTTCTACACTGAAAGGCTTTAACAAGATGCCACATAAAAAGCCTATAACACCTTCACACTTTCTTGCATTTCCTTTTTCTGTCAGGAATAATTTCTCAAACAGGAAAAAAAGTTAAAAAATCCATGTGGTACATGTAGTGTATTTATTTTCATAAACAAAATTATATTAATTCAGACTCTAGGACCAGAACAAATTTTTTAAAAATCAAATAATTCTAATCATTTCTCTTTGAAGCCTCGAATCTTCCCACTTACCATAAAGAACACTCAGTAGCTTCCTTCAGAAAAAGCTGGGAAAAGAGCATGTTGCAATAGTTGCAGGGTGTGTATGTGTGTGTGTGGCACAGATAAAAGTAGTTGTATTTCCATTACTTATTTCCATTATGACAGAACTCACAAAGTGCTAGGCTCTCTCCAAACCAATGGTAAGAAACAGTTCCTGCCAAAACAACATGAAAGAAATGTTGTAAAGGTTGCATTGTATTGCTTAAAAGTTAGGAAATATCAGAAGCTGCGTTGCCAGTACAACCTTAATTCAACCCTTCTGTGCATATTCATTATGATCCAGACTTTAATTACATGATCACATACACTTTTCCTTTATTTTCTCTCCTCAGGGCCTCTGCTTCATTTCAAGTACCAGATAGGCTGAATAAGGCAGTTGTTAAATGTTTACATTTATCTACTTCAGCACCCCGCCGTTGAGGTATCAGCGAGTATCTCACACTGTTGACCAGGCAGACTGCCTCCTCTGTGCCTGGAGTTGCAGAGGCAGGAGCTGGGACCTGGCCAGAGAAAGTAAGAACCACTTCATCTATTCCAAAATGTACAGGTGCCAAAGAAGTTCAGAGCAAATAGCAGATCAGTGGAACACGCTGGCGTACTGGCAGGAAACTGAGGTACAAACCAGCAACAGGCTGAGGTACAGCCAGTTTCTCTGATGTTCTCCACTTAAGTCCTATCAAGGAACGTTGACTTTCCCTGATCCCACGAGCTGTATGCCAAAGGCATCAGCTAAGATCATCGCTAGGAGCCTGCATGCTTTAAAGATGAGGATCTCTGGGAGCATTTCACAGGCAGGCAATAGCAGCAGCTCCTTTGCTATCCCACCATAGCACTGGGATGGAGGCGGACTTGCCTGGACTGGGAAAACAAGCCAGTTCTCTGCATCAGCAGCTCCTGTTACTTTGTTCCCTCCCACAGCTAGGGATGAGGTCCTGCTGGCAGGCACGTTGCAGAGCCACGGCCTCCAAGTTACACTCGAAGCGCTTGGCGGCTGCACGGGAAGAACACCACGGTAGTTCATTCCCCACTAGCAGCCTGGATCTGTATGCACAGCCATTTCCCCTTTCCGTAGACGAGACCCTCTTTATACACGCTGTAGCTGTTTGGAAGCAACAGGAACTATCAACTCTTCTTGATTTCTAAAGCGCTATGAATTTATTGACTTTGCAGGAGATTTGAGTGAAACCCTTTGATGGTCTAGCAAGCTTTTTAAAAAAACTTTTTAAATGCCTTCCTCTCCTGCAGAGCGTGGCATGAGGTGCATGCTGCCACATTATGTTCTTCAAAGCCCAGTTCAAGGGGGATGATTCAAACCTGACCTGAACAGCCTTGCTGTCCATAACGTGCTGTAGCACGCTGAGGAGAGCTTTTTACATCTCATGCTTTGAGGTGCTGCTACCTAAGACCACTTACCTATTGGGAGTTTCTAACACTCCTGAGCATTTGATTCTGGCTGGAACTAGATAGGGGAGATGAGAAACTAGCCCAGATAAAGCTCAGGTCCAAGCAAAGGTGGCAAACGTTTGCTGAAGTACTCCCAGTAGTTATTTTGGTGTAATTGCAGTGCTCCGAGAATAGTATTGATTTTGCACCAGGGAAGTGGTATTTTCCAGTAGGATGATGGACCTTGTTGTGAAGGGGGAGAGAAGCATCTGCTGCTTCGAGGTTTGAAACAGAAGAGCCAATTCCAGCCTTCGAACAGAGCAGAAACAGCGGCTCTGGCGTTACCTCACATATGCTGCAGAAGCACTGAGAAGAAAGGACGGCTGGCACCTATGAGGCAGCAAGAGGAGGGGCCATGACCACTAATGTAAATACTCAGAGGTTAGTGGGGCGGAAACAGATGAGCCTGTGCTCTAAAACCCACACCAATTTTTTCAGCATGCAGTAATGCTGTGGGTTTAAGCTCTCAGGATTATCTTTTGGAGGTGTTTTGCAGATCTCCTTTGTGTATAGAGAGTCGAAGAGAAAGTCCCTGGAGGCTGAGAGTCTTAAGATAGAATAGCCCCAGAGTGCAGAGAAAAGACCACAATCACTAGTCAGGTACACCTCTAGCACCAGACAAGCAAAAATTTAATCTTTAATTCAAATTATTTCACACGTGTATTATTATATCTTTCATTCTGAATTATTTTTACTGTAAAAGAAATCTTAGGATTTAATTGTGTGCTATTATTGTGCCTTTAATGGCCTGATTTCTGATCTTTGACTGGAAGAACTGTACCTGTAAATAAAAGGCTATATTTCATTTGCAGATTTGCATAGGGGCAGGGCATACACCCCAGGGGAAGAATGAGTTTTCTATCAAAGAAGCTACACTTTGTGTTTTTAACAAAACAAATTTTAAAAAAAAAGGACCTCTGCTGCTTCTTTCATCTCCCCTTTAGCTTTTCAAAAAGGGAAACACATGACATTGGGAGGCTGGAGGCTTTACACTCTCCTTGGCCATCGGTGGCTGGCTAATATACTGCAGTCCTCTGTCCACCCGGGGCTTTTCCCCTCAGAGCGATAGAAAAGCTGGGTAATCGTACAGTCCAAGGGGGGGCCATGCCGTTGATGAGTGTACGAGGTGCGTGGAAGACTAAAAGGTGTGCTTCTGGGGTGCCCTCGAAGAGCAAGGGCTGAGGTTTGGCCAGTGGCCTGGGAGAAGACACCTCCCACGCTGACACAGGTTCACAGTGTTGGGGGTCGGAAGGGCCCTCTAGAGACCATCTAGCCCAACCCCCCCGCCAGAGCAGGATCGCACAGGAACAAGTCCAGGCGGCTTCCCGAGGTCTCCAGGGAAGGAGACTCCCCCGCCTCGCTGGGCAGCCCGTCCCAGTGCGCTGGCACCCTCACCCGGACCAGCCTGCCCTTCGCTCTGCTGGCGCCCGTGGGCTCGGCGGCCCGCCAGCCGCCCAGAGGGACCGAGCCCCCGATGTGGCCGTGGTCTTGAAGGCCGCGGTGAGCTGCTGTGCGGACAGAGCCGCGCCCGGGACCCCCTGCGGTCCCACCGGGGCTCCGAGGGAAGGCAGAAGGGGACAAGCCGTGTCGCCTCCGGTGGCCACGGGCGGATAAATAAATAAGTGCCGACGGCTGAGCACCCCAACAGCTGCGGGGAGACATGTACCAGCATGCCCCCGCGCACACGCCGAGCCGAGGCAGGGCAAGGCCCGCCCACAGCGCGGAGAAAGACCTTCAGCCGCCTGCGCGCTCCCGCTTCCCCCCGGCCCGCCCCCGCCGCTGACGTGGCCGTGCTCTCCCCAGACTCCGCGCCCCGCCGCCGCACGTCCCCGATCCGCGGCAGCGCCGCCCGGTTGCGCGCCCCACGCGAGCAGGCCGTGCCCCTGGGCAGCTCCGCGCCGCGCTCCCCTGCTCTGCCCGCGCCCGTGCGCGGATGGCGGCCGCCGCTCTCCCTCGGGCGAGACCTCCGCGGACCGCGTGCGGCCACCCCCCCGCGCTCCCTGCCGCTGCCCACGCAGCCCCGCGGAGGCACCGGCGCGGCGCGCAACGCCTTGCGCCGAATTTTGCGCGTCCCCGCGCATCTCCGCGCGCCCCGGCTCTTATTTGTTTACAATCAATTACGTCACCCCCCCCCCCGCCGCCGTCCAGCAGCACCACCCCCGCCGTCCCGTCACGATGGTGCGATCGCTCGATTGGCGGCGGCGCGCCGGCGGCGCCCTGACGTCTCTTCCGCCCGGGGCGGCTATAAGAGGCGGCGGTCGGCGGGCAGCTCCCTTCGTCCCTCGCAGCAGGAGATGCGGGGTGCGCTGCCGCGGCTGCTGCTGCCGCCGCCCCCCTGCCGCAGGAGGAGGAGGAGGCGGAGGCTGCCGCCCCCGGGATGTGATCTGGGCTTCGCCGCCCGCTCCTCTCCCAGTTAGAGCCGCGCCGCCCTCCCCCCCCCGCCCCGCGCCCGACCCGCTCCGCTCACCGCCCCGTGCCCCGTCCCGTCCCAGCGCCGGCCGCCCCGGAGAGCTGGCTGCCGCCCGCCGCCGCCTCCATGCATCCCGCCCTGTACACCCGGGCCAGCATGATACGCGAGATCGCCGCCGCCGTGGGCTTCATCTCCAAATTCCTGCGGACCAAGGGGCTGATGAACGAGCGGCAGCTACAGACCTTCAGCCAGAGCCTGCAGGAGCTGCTGGCAGGTGAGGGCGGCGCGGGCGCGGCGGGAGCCGCTCCCCGCCTCCGGCCGCGGAGCTGCGCTGCTCCCTCCGCCGCGGGGCCGCCCGCCAGGGCCGGCGGCCGGAGACGGGGACAGGGGAAGAACGGCTCCTCCGAGGGGCTGGAGCCGTGCCGGGGGGCCGTTCGGGGCTCGGCGGCCGCGGCTCTCCCGTTCCGGGGAGCCCCCCCTTGCCGAGCTGGCCCCCGGCGGGCGGGGGTGGCAGGAGCGGGCTGTAAACAAAAGGGGCGCGGGCGTCGCGCACGCAGCAGCCCCCCCTTGGCTCCGGAGACAAAGCTTTTGGAGCAGCCCGGGCTTGGGCTGCGCTCCAAGGGCTCAGACCGAGGGTTTCCAGGAGGAAAAACGCTCCGACGTTGCTTTTGTATTTCGTTTGTCAGGTAAAATGGGGCGGTGGACGATGAGTGTCAGTCCCCTTTTTTTCTGGAAAGCTCCCCCAGCCACCCCCCAGCCCCGGTTAGGGTCAGATACCGAGGGGTTTCTTTGCTGCCCGGTGCGTTTCGTAATGCCGAGCTGTGTCCCAGCGTGCCCGGCGGTGGCTACAAGTATCCTCAGACCGATACAGGGGTTGGGGTGGGGTGGGGGGGTGTGATAAAACTCTGGAGGTAAGTGAAGTCATTGGTATCTCGCCCTGGAAAACAGGCTGGGAAGAGCAGTGGCGAAATACAGCCTGAGTCAGCCGCTGAACGCTGCCCAGCTCCTTCCCCGGCCATTCTGGGTGCTCTTAGAATGTGAGGAACTAAGCGTGAGTGTGATCGCAAGGGGATGCTGGAAAGGTGCCTTTTTTTCCCCCCCCTTCTTGGTTCGTGGAGTTTCGAAGCCCTTGAGTTTTTCTGAGTATGTAATCTCTTCTGCGTTTTGATGTTTGAAGGGCAGGGAGTTGCGTGTCGCTCCTTTCGGATGGCGAACGTCCTTCTCTAGCCGGTACCACCAAACAGTAACTCTGTACCCAAGGACTTCCCGAGGGACACTGCTGATGTAAATCGTCAGCAGAAATCAAGGCACTAACGATTTTTTGGGTCACTCGATGCTAAGATGATAAGCTTTTTGACATCCTGAGGTGTGACAATGGCAAGAAAACAATGATCGCTGTATGTCTTTTTGAATACAGAATTAAGGAGGATAATTTTTTTTTTATTTTGTAGAACATTATAAACACCACTGGTTCCCAGAAAAGCCATGCAAGGGATCAGGTTACCGATGTATCCGGATCAACCATAAAATGGATCCTCTCATTGGACAGGCAGCACAGCGGATTGGATTGAGCAGTCAGGAACTGTTCCAGCTTCTTCCAAGCGAACTCACTCTATGGGTTGACCCGTATGAAGTGTCCTATCGCATTGGAGAGGACGGCTCCATCTGTGTGCTCTACGAAGCCGCACCAGCAGGAGGTAGCCAAAATAACACCAACATGCAAATGGTAGACAGCAGAATAAGCTGTAAGGAGGAACTTCTCTTGGGCAGAACTAGCCCTTCCAAAAGCTACAATATGATGACTGTATCAGGTTAAGATATAGTCTGTGGATGGATCACCTTAAAATGGATGGATAAATTTGGTTTTTACTTTGGGTGGGCACCTCTGGGGATGGATTATGGAATTTAAACCATGTCACAGCTGTGAAGATCTGGCACACGTTAGAGTGGTATACTTTAAAGTGACAGTGCCATAGTTTGGACAGTACCTTTCAGTGATTTAATAGCCTGTGAGTCAAAATGATTGCAACTTGCTAGGGAATGAAGAAGATCTAGGAAGGGTCAAGTTTCTCCAAGACAACTTACTTAATTTCTACACCAATTTTCAACCCCAATCTGTATTTATAAAGTGATTCTCTGCAGTGTAGGTCTTGCAGAGTAAATTTGCACTATTACATTTATTAATTGTTAGCATTTTTGGCAGCTCAGTAACAAGACTTATGAACACCATAGTACTGGAAATTTTATTTTTCAGACTTTTACCTAGCACTTACAAATATGTATAAATGTACATAAGATAAAGCAGTAAGTATGACCTGGGGAAATGGTCAGATCTTTACACTGGCCTCAAAAGTAGCAAGTGATCAGAATCTGCCATGGCAACAGGCTTTAAAAAGACCATATAAAGACACTGTCTGAACTGTGGTGTTAGCACCAGCCAGCTATCTGTACATTTGCTAGCTTGTAGTTTTCTAAGACTGAGTAAACTTCTTATTTTTAGAAAGTGGAGGTCTGGTTTGTAATTTCCTTGTTCTTAATTGGGTAAAAGTCTTTTCCACAAACCACCATCTATTTTGTGAACTTTGTTAGTCATCTTTTATTTGGTAAATTATGAACTGGTGTAAATTTGTACAGTTCATGTATATTGATTGTGGCAAAGTTGTACAGATTTCTATATTTTGGATGAGAAATTTTTCTTCTCTCTATAATAAATTGTTTCCTATCTTGGCATTTTAATTAATCTCTTGTCGTGATTACATAGGATCAGTTAAACTATTTTTGTCTCACAGTAGAAATGAAATAGGTACTATAAAGGCTTAAGAACATCGATGGCACCCTGAAGCTAGGGAACTCTTGGTACAGACGTGGATTAATGAAGACCTCGTATATAAATGCTTGGAAAGTTTAGGGAAACACAATGATGTACATGTCACTTTAAGCATCTTTAAAATCGGTCAATGTGGAAATAACTCCAGGGCCAATAATTCCAGGATATGAGGAAAAGGTACAGAAATAACATCCACCAAAGATGACTTGAATAAATCCAGAGGATTAAAGTTTACTTGGCTTCCTGATGAAGGATATAGCAAACCTAAATGTCCATTTTGACCTACTTGCTCACAAGTTCTCAGTTCTTCCCTGATGGATTCCCTGCTCAGTAAGAGTTTCTGGGACAAGTCTCCCGTAGCCTTAAGAGCAGGTTAACCACTCTACAGAAAGGTTGCTGCCTTTTGCTTTCTTCAGATGCAAGACTTTCACTTTAGAAATCATTAAGATGGAATTCAACAAAAGGTATGTAGATCTTTTTTCCCAAACTTAAAAGGTTGGTTGAGGTGAAGTGAGAAGCCCATACTTATGTGTGTATTCAAAGCTAATGAATGATGTGGAGATGTGATTCACTTAAGCACCACACTAGTGTCATTTGTATACAGCACAGTGGTTAGTTACACTTGAGAGAAATTCCTTACCACTCTATTTACACTTGTTAGTAGTGCTGGAGTAAAACCCAAGAACCTTCTGTTCCTTCTCTCCTGTGTGCTTTGTTCTGCGAGCGTTTAATAAAAGGCCTACCCGACTCGGTCACTTCAGTTACGAGAACTGCTGCTGTTGCTCTGCAGGAAAAGAAAGCGATTATGGCTTGCCAGCTAAACTAGCTCTGGATAGAACTGAGCTTCAGACTGGCCATGCGTTGTGGCAGCTCCCGCTCGAGTGTTTAAAATGTGTTGTATCTTCAGTTCCAGTCTGATCTGTAATATAACGGTGTATAAGCGAAACGTAACACTGAACTGTCTAGCTTTTTTTTACCGACTTCTTTCCCACTAGTTTCTTGCAAACTCAGCTTTACAGATACTATTTTTACCGTGATCTCCGTATGTACGTTGACGTTCAGCTCTTGATGGCTAAGGCTTCTCCAGGACTATGGCTTTCTGGCATAGGCTGGTGGAAGCGTAAGTGCTCCTGAAGCAGTGAACTTTAAAGCGCTCGTTCGGTACCTTGATCTGGCGGTAACGGGTGTATTACAAAGCTCCAGGATGTGATTGCTTGAAAATAGAGTCAAAGTTCAGGTTCACATTTGATGCCTTAAAAATGCTACTGCGTTTAAGGTGATGCTTTCAAGTTGTTATGTCTGTGAGCAAGAGATTAATTCAAGCAGTGGGAGTGCTCAGAAGACATTTCGGTTGCGTTACATGTCCACAGACAGCATAAGCATGACCAAACAGAACCAACATGGAGCTTGGCTTCCGGCAGAGCTACAGCGAACTTCCACGAAGCTCGCTGCCGGGTGCGCTGTGCTTGGTACGTCGCGGTGCTGCCGGTGGTCTTTGCTGCCGCGCGGTACGAACCGCATGGGAAAGGGTAGCTGTATAGCTGGGCTTTGGCACGAGCTCTGCACGTCGTGAAAGCATCAGTACTTTGATAAGCGTAGCTTTGCGAGGCAGCAAGAGTTCCGTCTGCGGGACTGGCGTGTGATGCTGAACCGAGAATGAGCCTGCTCCCTTAGATGGCTAACGTTTTAGTCCTTTTACGGTAGGGTGCTTTCATTCATGGCATCATTTTTAACTGCAGCTGTAACCAGTAATTGGTACAACCTGTGTCCTCAGAGTTGTTGGGATTTCTTCCAGCTGGAATTTAAATACACCCCAATGCGTACACAATGTGCCCTTGTCTGAATTTGAAAGTACTTGGCATGCTGTGGCAGCAGGGCACAGGAAGGGCTCCTCAGGGGAACGCAGTACGTCCCTAAGAGGAGGCGGTCGCCAGTCCTGCGCTTCCGTGCAGGTAGAACAAACAGCGCTAAGCTACGTGCTTGTCACTTGTGAATTTCATTTAAGGTGCCATTGTGAAACCAGCAAGGCTTTTATTTTAATGCAAATATTCCAGATGAGAGAGCGCATTCAAGACCTGCTTGCCCAGTGCACGTTAGTTAAATTAGTTGGCCTTTCCCTGTGAAGCACTGAATAACCCTGTTGTTCCGCGGGCAGGCTCAGCTGTACGCAGCTTTAATGTACGCGGCTCGTGGACCGTCGGACCAGCTGCTAAGATTTGTTGACCATTCAGTGAATGTCTTTATAGAGTGTACAATTGCCTTCTAGTTGATGCCAGGTGAGCAAATGTTTCGTTTTCTCACAGCACGCTCCCCCTACGGTGCTGGGTGCAGTACCAGATCCTGTGCACTTGTGTTTACTTTGGTGTTTGGTGTTCGGTAACGGTGCTCATACAGGGAGTTGTGTTATATGTATCCTGTAAGAGTCTCTGTTCTTCTGATCTCTTGGCGGTTGTGTGGGTGTTTTCTGCTTGTTCTGGAGATGTACATCTCCCTTCAGCAGTCATTATGGCTGTGATCTTTTTCTTCCTGTAGGTCTTGGGGTCATTCTTAGGTCTGAATAGAGATGTGAGGGTTTTCATTCAATTAGTAATAATGCTGACTTTAGCTTTCTACTTTTCTGCTAGCTCTGCAAAGATTTTCTGGTAGATCTGTATGACAGGCCTCATCGTGCCACAGGATTTTCTTCTTACTGGTGTCTTCTATCAGTCTACATGAAATTTGGAAATAACCTACGTGAGGCACTCTTCTGATGTGGAGAGACCATCACCGGCTTCTACCTGTCACAGAATCAGAACCGTTTAGGTTGGAAGAGACCCTTAAGATCATCAAGTCCAACCATAAACACTTGTATCTCATACTGAATCAGTTCATAGGATAAAGAAGTCTCTCCTGTTCATCACTAAAATGAGCCTTCTTGGATCAGAAGACGAGGTTGTGCTGTCTTGTGTCACAGCTAGGGATGACAATTCTGAAGGCTTCCTGTTGTCAAGCCTGTGTACTCTCGACTGCCTTCAGTTTAAGTGGGTGGCTTGAGATTTAGAAGCAGGGGTAACTGTGCTGCAGCAGTAGGACCTTACGAAACAGTTCACTGATGTGCAAACCATAAAGAATCCAGTTAATGCTCCTGGAGTGGTTGGTTTGTGCCGATGCTTGTAAACATTTCTGTCACCAAATTAAGCAGATGTCACTGAACATGAACACTAAATCCACATAAGGTGTCCTAATTAACCTTGCTTGCTTATGCTGGGAGAATATGATCTCTTGTTATTGTGCACGTTAGCGATGGATGAAACGAACATTGCTGCTTTTCTTTTTTAGGTATCTATGTAAAGCTTATTTCTGAATTTCCATAAATCAAGCAGCACTCCACATTTTCCAAAGTTTCCTCTACTTGATGCCATAATTTTTAGGGAAAATAGTTTATATTGGCAAAAGCTGCCACTTGACTGAAGAACATTAAAGCTGTTTTTAGTTTAGAGTGAAACATGTATAGACTGGAGATAAATAGCTCTCCTAAAAAGGAGTGTGTATTTACACATTCTTGGTGTAATAGCAGAGGTTATTTTTACATGTTTCAGATTTACATTCCAGTGTGGCATAAAGTGAACATTGTGAAGCAGGATGTTAATTCAGTGGCTTTCAAGGGTTGGTAGAGCAAGCTGGGCTTAGACAGTAAATGCTGTATTAATGGTTAGCAGTGACAATTTCATCAACATAGGAACTGCAGGGTGTAATTAACATCAGTTGCTTTGACACTACGCTCTTAATGTATGGTTTCAACCTTTCTTTCAGTAGCAGTTGGAGAATGCACTGTGGCAAATTATTGCTGATACAAAGTAGGTCAACAGTAAAATGGCTGACTTACCATAAATGAACAGATCTAAATTATTGTAACTTCATGTCCAGTGGAATTTTCTTAGTGGCTACGTTTTCAGTGCCCTCGTGTTTCTCAAACATGAACCTTGGATACAGCTTTTCCCGACTCCTCATTTCCGAAGCATTTGGTGTTTTTGTCTAAACAATACCATGCTATCCCAGCTGCTGGGAGGAAATCCACCCAAGTAGTAGAGCTGCATGCGTGAGAGCAGAGCTTTGCCCTTGTAGTACTGCAGTCCTGCAACTGCAAAGCTGGCAAGGAGAAATGACTCTAGACTACGGAGAACAAGTGAAATGCTACATCTTCAGGTTCTGAGGTTTTTGCCACTGAAAGTGACCCATGGCAGCACACAAGGAAGGGAGGTAGGACTGTGATGATCCTGGATGAGAAAAATCCCAGGCTAAGGGAATGTCAAGTGCGTTTTTACAAAGGGAGGTGTTTTTACCTTGTGATGCCTGGGCTCAGCTGCTCAGTGTCTCATCACGGCTTGCAACAGCCTTTTTAAAGTTTTCTTGAGAGGGGCAGCTTTTTTGATGCTTTTACCTCTTGGATGTCAGGAAACGGCCTCTAGCTTTTCAGTTTCTCTGGGGCATTGTAAAATCCAGTGTGATTGTTTCCTGTGCTGATTACATAACTGAATAAAATGATAAACAATTGAATTTGTTAGCATTGTAAGGATGTAAGGGAGGAGAACTTGGACGTTTTTGGAGCAGCCTTGAATATATGCACGGAGCAGCAGTGTCTGAAATGCCCAACAACAAGGGCATGGCTGGGGATGCTGCCCAGCTTTCACAGCTGGGTTCCAGACAACACTTACCTCAAGGGCTGTAACATGGAACTAAGGCATGGGTACAGCTTCTAACTCAAGACTGGCTTAAAGACAGACTTCTAGTACCAATAGTATCATCTGCTGACATTGGCTGCAATTAGGAAATTCCAGCAGTGTGACCTTGCTGTTGTGTGTTCTATAAAATTAAATTATTGCTGCTTTTTGTAACTTAAGAACATGTGATTGTTGGTGTCTTTGGAGTTCTGCTGGACTCAGGTTAATTAATGAGTTTCTTTTACTTTAAGGAGAATATTGAAAGACAACATTCCTTCCATGCATTGAAATTTAAACCAGGTTTTATTTATATATACACATGCTCAGGGGCACATATGTAAATTTCTTGTATAAATATATGTACACACGTATTTATTTGAGTCTTTTTCGGTGGGTCATCCTGAAGTCCCTGCTTGCTGTGGTTTGATTCACAGGACACTGCAGTTCTGAAGACTGTAAATTCACACAGACAGGGGAAAATTATCCTTATACCTTAATAACATCGGTATTAACAGGAATATATATTAATATTTTTCTCTTTCCATTTTCTGAATGTGAATTCGCAGCTTGGCTCAATTTGCTTGTCAGTGGAGCAGATTTTCAAGATTTCCTGTAAAGTTAGATGTCTAAATGAATGTTTACACCATTTTAATCAATTTCGTACCACGTGGGAATAAAATAAAGCTAAGATACTTTCGGAATCTTTACTGTATAGTCATGCTAATACTTTGTAGCTCAGGAGGGAGATTTCTCTGGTTTTTGGTAAGCAGTTGTGAACAATGAGCAAAAGGTCCATTTTGGTTGAGCCTGGCACCCTTCCCTAGGTGGGTGCACCAGAACTCTTGCTTCTGTCTGGATACGTTCAAGTTCCATCGTGTGTAAATTGGAAATTTGTCTACAAGCGTGAAAGGCTTTGTATCATAACTGCAAAAGAAAATCAAGCTGCCCGTGTGGTACAGCAAATGCGATGAAGTTAACTAGGGATATTAACCAACCTTTGCAATTCCACCTCTAAATTTAGCTTGTATTACAATAATCTCCTTTTTTAACAACTGCTTGCTTCCTTTGTCAGGTACAGCCTGTCGTCGAACTCCCCAGCTCGCGGTCAGGGTAAGGTTGTTCTGTTTGTAGACTTCAGATCGATAGGGAAAAAAATAAGACAGTGGAAATGGCAGCATCAATCTGAATCATGGTGACATTAAAGCAAATGATAAATTTAGTTCTGTGTTTGTGAAGGATCTGTTTCTGTGTGACGAAGGTACCAGACTAAATTTTGATGATATTTATCATACTTTATTTGTTGTCTGGGTATTTTTAACAAGGGGTGAGGCTTTTTTAATATAACTGAGAAGACCCATGTTGCAAATGTGTAAGTACTTTTCAGAAGGACAGCTGAACAAATGTATCTGTTTGATTGTTTATCCAAATGGCCCTGTGACTACCTTCAAAGCTTGTTGCTTGCAGAATTGACAAGTCCTGCATCACGAACGGCAGGACAGTGACTCTGAATACAGAAAGTGAAATCTTCCACAATTATTCGGTTGGAAAATAGGTGCACGTCATTCAAATTTGAAATCACTATTTGTAGAGTTAACTGAAACTGAAGTGAATTCCAAGCCAAGGTGACGTGTACAAAATGCCTCCTGAATTATCAAACTGATGCAATCCCATGGCTAATTCTGCAGTGCAAATATGTTGATTTCCTTTTCTTGCCCCTTCCTGGTGCACCATCCTATCCACAGGAGCATCCCTTTGTCAGCAGTTTACAGTCAATAAAAGGAAGATTTGAGTTCCAATGTGATTTGCACTTTAAAAATCTGAGACCACAGCCGTTGCACATTCCTAATTTTACCGTTATGAGTACCATGATGCCTTTTGACCTATTCATCTGAATACGTCATATGCCCTTCAGTATTTTATGAGATCAAGTATGTGTCAAAAGCTTCTTGGTGAAGCAGAAATGTGGTTTTTATTATTTCCATAGGCACTGGAAGGCACATTAAAGTCTTTATTATTGATTGAAAAGAAACTCTCCTCTTTATTACTGTAGAATAGAGACAGTGAATAGGCTGGAAAGAGAATGCTGCACACCTACTGCATCATGATCTCATTCTCAACATGATTACCTCGGTGCTTGCCAGTTCCAATGTTCATGAGTCACACTCCAGTATGCGATTTGCTTAAAAGCAATAAATGTCAGCACTTTTATTTACAATCCGCCTTTGAAGATTTGGAATTCATAACTTCACATATTTTTTTCTAGGACTGTGAGGGCTAGGAACTACCTTTACCTTTCTCTTTTAAATGAAAGATGAAAGCTTTGACTGACGTATTGCGCGGTCTGACCTAGCTGCAGGGGGTTAAGCTGCGCAACCCTTCCTCCACTTTGCCAGAAATTGCCACTCTGGTAGGTGGGGCGGCAGAAATGGCTCTTCTGATTCTTGCTCAGACTAAGCTGAAGTTGTTTAGGTTGGTAGATTGGTGTCCTGTCAGACCGTGATGCCCAGGACGTGGTGGGAGTCCGGTGCTGCCGTCGCATCTGCCGGGGAGCTGGCAGCCGCTGGCAGATGGCTGGGCTGTCGGACTGGTGAGCCCCACGCCTGTGCGCCGGAGCCCTGCAGACTGCTGTTGTCACCTGGCCGCGAGAGATGGGGTGCGTGAGGCACACACACCCCCCTGCTGAAATTTCGGGAAGGGGTCTTGTATGATCAGTGGGGGAGGGAAGGGAGTGGAGAGAGCAGGAGAGCAGACAAATAATCCATATGGTGAGTCAGTGGGAAAGAACTGAATGTAATTCCAGCCTAATGGTGACTCACAGTCCCATTGTTTGTGGTTCTTGAGAGAGTGTCTGATCACATGGGCTGTAACGTACACATATATATGCTGTCCTTGAGGACAAACAAGGGAATTTACAGGGGGGAAAAAGCCCCGCAAGCTTTTCATTTTAGTTTACCTCTTTCTTGTGTGTATTTGAAAGTTTCCATTTATGCTGAAGCTCATTGCCCCGGGTTCCTGTGCTAACAAGACTGGCACGTTTTGTTTGTGAGCTGAGCGCGCTTGCTAGCAGCCTTGCCAGCACTGTACAGCTGCTTTTAAGACATCTAAAGGAAAGTGGGACGTCGCTCTGCAGCATTCACGCTACGTGCTCGCTAGGTAGCACGGCAGTGGTACTAGGGGAAGCTGGCTTTGCACACTCACAATAGGATAATCCTATTCTTCATCTTCATGGCCCTTGAGCCTGGCATGTGTTTGACCGCGTCCACTGTTACTATATATTGCTCGAGTCCAAGATAAAGGGCAGTGCTGATTTGCTGGAATTAGGTTCCCAAGTGATTGTTTTCCCCACAGCCTGCTTTCCAGATGTAGCGGTAGGCAGTGTGGATCCAGCCTGGGCTGCAGATAACAGAAGGTCAGCGGTCAGGGGAGCTGCAGTGACGTAGAATGCAGTTATTCTATCGGTGGTGGTAGTGGTGAGGTGCAATATAAAATGCAAAAAAGGCCTTTTTGGCTAATAATTTCTAAATAAAGAACCCTTTTCAGTGGAAATTATTCAGGGAGAGGTAATTGTTGTCGGTTGGCTGTTCCTGTGGGCAGTCTGCACACCGCCTTTACCTTCTTGAGAATGGTCAGGTTACTTAAAATATTCAACAGTTCAGTTACTTACATACTGCACGTACATAGAGGTACATCCATGCCATCCTTCCAAGAACCTAAACTAATCCTATGAAAGAAGGGTTTGGAGTGGCGTAAAAGGTGCGAGAAGCTTCTGCGTATACCTTGGTATGGTTAAACAATTATTACGTAATATTTATTTTAAAAGTGGTGGACGCAGCCAAAGGCAAGAAAGCACCCTGTGTCTTTCTCCCTGGAAACATGGGGAGAATTTTTATATTTATGCCCTTTGAAGAAATGGCAGTGAGACGAGGGAACTGGAGAAACTGAGGATGGAAAGAAAAATGGAAGTCTGAAGTTGGGGCATGTGAAATCTCATTACAAAATGCTTAAGCCATGAACAAATGACCTTTTCTGAACTAACGGTGACATGTGTGTCATCAGTTTGAACTGAAATTAATTTGACTGATTTTTATGAAGAGTTAGAGACACTGATCCACAGGTGGAGAAAATATGTTCAGAGAGGCTTTACTAGTGCCCTGCATCCAGCTGAGAATGCCTCTCCATGTTCTGCTGGCTTCTTTCTCTCCCAATGCTATCTCCAGTCATGATGCCTGAGTCTGAGACCTCTTCCCTAGGCTCTCCTGATGGCTGATGAGGAGAAACAGACCCTTGATGGGAAAGCCCTCAAACTGATTTCAGTGTCCTAGGCTAGAAGGAATGCACTCTAGAATAAGCCCTGTGTTCTCTTCTTCATATAAAGGGATTATGACAGCTTGCTCAGGTATCACTGACTTCATCTAGTTGGGCAGGTCTCACCCTCTCCTTCTAAGTGGTCCTACATGATTGTTTAATGTGCTTTAACTTGCAGTATGTTCATTAGATACCTGCAGCTATTTTATGAACGCCTAATGCCCCAAATGCAGAATAGCGTACTCTGCTCACAGGTTCATTTTGCAGTCCATTGGAGTTGCAGTACTTTAGGGGAAGTCATTAGCAATATGTTTCCTGAATTTTGGAAACATGTGCTTGAGTAGTTGGAATGGTGGAAATTTATTTCTGAGAAGTTGCAGGGTTTGGCTCATCCCATGGCAGCTTCCCGTGCTCTGTGCCCATGGGCACACACACACTTTTCCCCAGGGAATATTTACTACGTGCTAATTTACATGTATTATTTGCTTGATGTAAAGAAGAAATAAGTGTTTATTTCAGTCCTCATCTTACGCTTCTCTCAGTTTTCAAACGTCAGTTCCCAAACACAAGAGGCCTAATTCTGCTGCTTAGTGTCAAAGTAACATGGCTCATTGGAAATCATTGAATTCGCGTTGGATTGACGTCAGTGTAATTGCTGACCAAGTTAAGCTTGCTAAGCATAAAACTGGACATTTTAAGTGCAGCTTCCTAGAGAAAAAAGTGCTCTAAGACACACCCGTGTTTTTGTATTAGCTACGCTGAGTTTACAGGTAGAACATACTGGAGTGGTTTGGGGCTGTTCCAGCTGCCAGGCAGCAGCCCTGTGTTGTGTGGGGAACCCAGCTGGACTCTGCTTTTGGGCGGTAGCGGTTGGGGTGTAGCTCAGCTGGCTGAATTACACCCCCCAGCTCAGTTGTGCAGGGTTCGGACAGGAGTATCTGACTGGCAATAAACATTGAGGAATCACAGGGTAGGACAGGTTCTTTCTGCTTCTTTCAGGTAGTGTTGCAGACCCAGAGGAATAGAAAAACAATGTCTGATAGTGGCTATGAAAGTGCAAGGGCCGTAGTCTCCCTGCATCCCGGGAAGTGCCTGGTGAAGGGAGTCTCTGCCAGTTTCACACGATTGTTTTTCTGGGTCAAACCCCACTGGGCGATAGATGCTGCCTGTAGTACTCTGCGGTCTTGCGAAAGCTGCGTGTGCCATTGGAATATTTTTTTCCCAGCACTACTGCTGTCCTATTGGGAGATCTTAAGGGACTTAAATGGTACTACTTTTATTTAGTAGCTAGCGATCACAGAGCTGTTTGTTTACTTTTTGCAATCCATTGGTGGAGGTATCAACAGTTAACCATAAGGAGCCAGAATAAGATTAAAATTGATATTTCTTACACAGTTCCAGATTATTGCTACCTGTGTCTTCTCAAACATCCATTTTTGCACAAGAGGTGTACGATGCTGGTGAGCTTGGGGGGCTCTAAAATCCAGAAGGGCAGCTGGGGAGCCAGGGAAACTCTATCATCATCACTATGAAATAGTGAGATAAGTTTTGGAATGGACTGCTAGCACTCTTCTAAAGTGCTTGCTTTCTTTTTGCTCCATGAAAGCAAGAGGATGGTCGATTGAATCGATACCTTATGAAACAGGGCTGTGTCATGGCATGGAAGATTCTTACTCATGTCAGGAAAGGGCAGCCAGGATCACTGAAGGAGCAGAGAGCGGTAGATAGACTCTTAGAAATGTCCCTGGTTTAGGTGGTGCCCTGAATTCCACCTTATCTTTTGTTTAATTTGTTGTAAATAAGGCTGCTGCCTACTCCTGTTTATCTGTCCAGCTAAAACTTCTAAGATCAGCGATGGTGAGAAGGACCAGGCAGTGGGCTCATCTTCACAGTAGCACAGAAGCCCATCGACTTTCGTTGTTTCTCCTAAGTTTTTCACTTGTGTTTCCTTTAAATAGTAAGGAGGGGCCTGTTTCTTATCTTGGGCTGTGCATTTTATTGCACAATGATACTTAAATACCACCTTTCAGCTGAGTGTTTGGATATCCAGTGACTGCACAAAACCCTGCAATGTCGTACTTTTTGCACGATGATCTGTTAATATGGTCATGGAGTGAATTTCTCCCACTTGTAAATTAACACATTTAGCAATAAATAATTGTGGGTTTTTCTGTTTTGCTTTGTTTCACTTTTCACAGTAAGTTGCTGTTCAGACTTGGCTTCCTGTCTGTACTTGTGAATGCTAATCGATCATTTTAGCTAAAACCACTTAAAGCTTTCTCGGTTGAGGACTGTAATTCAGATTACATGGAATAGCTTATTGTTACCTTGGATTAGAGGGAAAGTTGCTGTTGATTGCTGCAAATGAATTTCCTCTGTCCATGTGGTAATATAGGAGTGAGTTGTGGTTTAATATTTTTAGATGGAGTCTGCTCTCAACAAAGAACATTCCCAAGCTCTACTTGATTTCAGAGAGAAGAGGATTTGCCCCTTGGTACTCTAACATACAGAGCTTTCATTTGTTTGGATATTTTTTCCAGTCATAATAGCTTTGTTAAGAACTGTGTAATGTATCATAGAACACAAGAAGTGGAGTAGAACTGGCTTTTCTCAGAAAGATTGTCAATAGAGACTCATCACTGAATGGAAATGTTTCCAGTCAAGTTCTGCAGGGACCAGCACCGTAAAAGTGCTATTAAGGACTATCATTTGTGTTTTGAAAATACATATAAAATCTCTGCTCTTAAAACGCTTATATGCCGCAGTTTGGAGGAGCATAAAACAAGGACAATAAAGTGCTGATACTGAGTGATCTGTATTGCTCGATAAGCAGTCCGTTTGTGCTATGTTTGACCTTAATGAAACACATTCAAAGTCATTTATTCATTTAGCAGTAAGAAAAATACAGGTCCTCTGCCTGTGCAATGGGAAACTCTGTCCAGTGGCTGGGATGAATTTACAGCTCAGCTGATAAGGAAGAGCAGCAGCTAACAGCACGATGTTAGGGCAGAAAGTGGGGCCCTTGGGGGTATAGCAATCGGGGGAGGAAAGGTGAGATTTTGCTTTGAAATGAGGCATGACGGATGCTAGGAAACTGCTTATCGTGTTGGTGTCAATGGTGGTGTAAGGACTTCAGAAGCTGGGGACCGGGCAGAGAGTGCCACCAGAATGACATCAGTGTGGAAGAGTTCCTGGCAGGTGGACCTTAGCTCCCTATCCTGGTTAGCATATCAAAAGGACAAGGGCTGAGAAGCCACTTAACAGCTTGAAAGAACCTCCCCAGCATCAATTACTGGGTGACCAAGAATCCTGCAGAGAGGGAGGTAATGAGAACTTTGGGAAATGCCTGAATCCAGGCATTTTTTGAAGGTAGATCACACATTTTTCACAAAGAGAGGGTTTGATCCTTCGAGCAGCCCACCAAAGGAACCAAGGGACCCATTTCCTGATGTCTGCAAATCAAGACCATGTGACTTTCTGGAAGATCAATTTAAGTCAAACATAAGTTAGTAGGTTTATTATTAGAAAAACTGGATGAATTGTGGAGGCTTGTGATATATGAGAGGTTGAAGCAATAGAACAGTTAATCAAATATTACATCATTAGCCTTTTGTTCTTAAACTCTGAGTTTACATATGTATTGCTTCTAGGTTTTGGGCATTTTCTCACTTTTCCCAGCATTCCCTGAGCAGTAACTGGCCCTACCACACTGTCTTGGTAGTCATCCTTTGTATATGGATCTAAGGTCCTTTAAAGATGTGCAGAATTTTTTGTGCTTTCTTCCCAAGCTGTGCCTTATGCAGCTGTCCTGACAAAAAAACAACCAACCAACCAATCCAAAAAATCTTAAATATTTTATAAGAATATTTAGGGATCAGATCTTCCTCTAAGACAGGAAGGACCTTCCTGCCATTAACATCAATGATGCATACACATTTAGAGATACCTCGTGTGTTTTCAAGGATCACGGTGGTTTTTTTTCAGCTCTGATTCTTTAAAAAAATTGCATGGTTAAACAATCTATATATACCTATAAACTGTGCCTTTTAAAATACTTGGTGTTACTCCACTTTTCTGAGTGTACACAACCCCTCTATTACTACAGAAGTGAAGGAATGTAAGAAAATTTCTGCACCGTGAAAATGAAGTTTTTGTACGTTCACCTGAGCTGGTTTAGGAAGCTTGGAGGAAGGGGAGCGGTGCTCAAAGAATCTGAAAGGCAAAGGTGCTTTTCCTCCTTGCTCAACACTGTTGAAATTTTTACCTTTCAAAAATAACATTTTCGTAGCTTTGATGCCTGGTGTTTGGTTAGGTTATCATTTTAAGCTCCCAATTTAGTGAACATGGGATAAGGTAAATAAAAAAGGGAAACAAAAACATGCCCAGACTTTATATAGGAAAAGTGACTGTCTACAAGGACAGTTGTTTCAGTGCATGTTTAAATACGTATTAGAGTTCCAAATGCATCTCACAAGCGCAGAGCATCGGTTGCCCCCGTGATAGTGGGAAATTCCTCATGGCGTCAGATTCCTCATGGCTCTTGGCCCTCTCTGTATTAAGTACAGCATTTCAGGGTGGACCACAGTTTTGAAAGACAGAAGCTTGACTGATCCTGTCTTTTATTTCCGTGAGTATGTTAGTGACTAGAAAGGAAAACTGAGGTTGGGCTCTAGCTTCTAGGAGAAGTTCCCCCAGGTATGGAATATATAAGCTCAATAGACATGACTGAAAGGCTGTAGCATTTTGCACATGCTGACAAAAACACAGGAGCACGGTCTGCTGGAGGGGACAGGGGAGGAACACAGCTTATCCAGCTGTCTTAACTGTGGTGTGTATTTCTTATTTCAGCGGTTCCAGGGCTCACATTTGATTTCTTTGTGCTTAAACCCAAATTCAGACAAGGAGCCTAAATGAACAAGAATCTTTTGTCTCCCACCTGAATCAGCCACATTTTCACACTTTGTCCGTTGCTATTGAACAAATGCAAGGTCTTGTAACCTGGGCATTTTTGTGAGCCAGTCAGCTCCATGGAAGTGATCCCTGCATTCAGTCCTGCAGATGTTGCACTACTAAGCACATGACGGTTTTTCCTGCAGTTTATTGTCATGGTTGGGAAGCAGTTAATTTTGGAAGCTTGGCTCCCAAATATAGCTTGGCTATATGATATAGTTCCTGCAACACAGTGAGGGGAAGAGGGCTGAAGTCAAGGCCTTGGGCATCCTTTCCAGTCCATGTTCCTTGACACAAAATAGTCATCTTTGCCCATGTTGGTGCATGTTGGTGTCCTGCAGCTGTAACGGGAGAAGCATCCACCTGTAATTGGGCTTAAACTGCAATACTCTAAGAGTTTGGTATGCTTGACTAGAGGGACTTCAGGGACCTGAAAGCTTGTGCACTGCCATCTTGGTGGTGACAGAAGCACCTTTGCCCTCTTAGAAGCCACGATCCCGTACCTTTTTGTGGCTCTTCCCGCAGAAATGTGCCTTGGGAGCAGTCCTGCAGAGCAACGCCACATGCTACAGCAGATCTGCATCATCAGAGAGGCCAGGCTTATTAGAAAGCTCCTTCTATGGATAGATTTGTAGTTTCGCACTGCTTTTGGGCAGCGGTGAGGAACCGCCGAGAGAGGTGTGAAGGCCAGAGAAAGCAACCGGCTTTGTACATTCTTCTCCTGCGTTAAATTCACAGTAAACATAAACTCGCTGGTTTCTCAAGGTTACACAAGAGTTATGTCATAATAAATTATCTAAATAATCAATGTTATGAAAATTATAAATTTAGGGGACAAACTACAAAGTGGAAAAAAGTGTTCAAATTGCCCAAAAGCAAAGTCCACTGACATTCTTGCTGCTTCTAAAAAGCTTTAGCAGCTTTCTAAATGAAAATATCCTAAAATCAGAAACCTCCATTGTTTGACTAGCAAATGTGGAAAGCAGATTGCTATGTTTCTGATTTTTTTGCTCATTTCAGCCTGTCAGATTCATTCACTCAATTTAATCCAAATTTGCAAAGATTTTGCTATCTCTGAAAGACATTTTTAAGTAAGTGGTTTATTTTTTCTTCAGCAGAGGGGAAAAAATCTCAACAACAAAACCTCAGTTGTAATGTCACCTGTGTTTTCATGATTTGCTCTAAATCCCTAAAGAAAATGAAAAACTACTTCTTCTTGTTCTTCATAGTTCTTAGAACCTGAAGATCAATTCAGTAAAGCTTATGATAGTTTCATTTCTGACTTTGAGGGAGACTGTACTTTCACTCCACAGAGCTTAGTCTTAAAAGCTAATAGGAAATTTTACTTATTAGTAAGTGATTTGTTTCTGTCAGTACTAAAAGAGCAGTCTTAAGGTTGATATACCTGCACGCCTTGTACCACGGTAAATAAAGGAGCTGCCTATTATCTTGCATCCGAGTGTGTTGTCACAAATGTTAAGCCAAGGTCAAACCCTTAGTTTCAAGCTTTAACACGCTTCCATTTGCCTTGTTCAAACACTGTATATAGGCTTATATCCTGCAAATGGTGGTATTAGTCTCTTCCAAGGGTCAGTCCTGGGGAGTTAGGACTCAGGTCTGCACGCAGGATAAGCTTTGCTCAAACCGACACGGCAGGAAAGAGCAGAAATCTGGAGTCCTGGCAAATTTTTCTTCCTTTGCTTCATGTCTCTTCTTGCTATCAGGTGGCCAAGGGCATTGCCGGTCAGCTGTTCCCAATTAGAAATAGGAAAAAGGACAATAACACGGTGGGCAGGGCAGGCCCTGGGGGCTGCCAGGCTTGCTGGGGGGCTGTGGTGGGAGCTTAAACCCTTTGCAAGCACAACCGCACTGCCTGAGCTGTGACAGAGTGCAGGCTGCAGGGGTATCTTAAAGGTAATACTGCTGATTCTTTTCTAATATTTTAAATTCCTGAGGATGTATTTAATCTGCAGCTACTGCCACTTAGGTTGTTTTTTTGTTTAATTTCAGAAATGCTGGTGCCTGTAGATGGACCATCTGAATAATAGGTTGACAATAAAGCGGACGACAAGTAGTGGTAAATAACCTCTTGCAAGGCTCAGGTTTTGTAGCAATATGTAAAAGATAGATAAAAGAAGCAAAAAATGCACTCTGTAGGAATAGTTATGTTCCCTTAGAAGAGGGTGTATCTGTGTGTGCAGCAGCCAGATAGCTATCCTGCAAAACACTCCGCCAAGGGCAGTGCTGGTATCTAACTGCCAGATCAGCACTTCTGCTTCCTCCTGAGGGTGCATCCTCCTGTAGCGTACTGCCCACCAAGGCATTATGGCTTTTGTGTGTGCCTTTTGTTGGTTATTTGGGTTTTTCCTTTGGGGGGAGGATTTTGTTGACCTATTATTCACATACAATGAATAAGTCAAGATCATCTAGCATTAACACTTGGAACAATATTTGAAAAATACCACCTCAAAAATTCAGTCCTCCTGACACTGAAGCTGTAGGCCACACACATCATATGTAAATACATCAGAACAGTTAATAACCTGGTGATGAGGCATTCAGTGGGAGGCAGAAGTCTTAAGCTGAAGCCCTTCTTCCATTAACCTCATGCCACCAGTCTGTCTTCTAGGGTTGTGTGAAAACTGCCCGAGTATGCAATACTAACTGGGAAATACGCTGTACATGGAGATTCAAACTATGAAGCTATTTTAGGGATAACATTCATTTTGAACCAAAATTTTATTCTGGACATGAGAAACTATTTCCTTCTGAACGTTTTATACAAGTAAGCCATTCCCATGAAAGTTTCCATTCTTATAAATTAACATTTTTTCCAGTGTGGAATGAACTTCTATTTCACATGGCTTTGTAGAATTCTGCAACTCTGCCATAGAAAGCTCTTTGCCAGCTGGGATCCCAGTCTAGTGTTGTGGGAGATGATACTCTCTTGTAGGTATGATACTTGGATTCAGAGCGTTTTGGTCTACAAAGCATAAAGCATTTGGTTCATTCTCAGGCTGCTGAGGGACTGGAGCTACTTCACTTTTCTTGTCCTTATATCCTCATTTGCATTTGAATATTATAGTACTGGTACTGATCTCATTCATGCCATGCTTCAGAATTTACAGATGGGAATGCTACAGGTGTATTTTGTCTATATGACTGGTGCGTACTCTAAGGCAACAATTTGTATCACAGATTGGGCTTTTCTAAACATTTAATTTTATTGGCACTCTTGAATAATCAAACCATGCAGAAGAAGTACATGATATTGTCTTCTTGCTGGAAACAAGAACTATGGGTCCTTTGCTTTTGGCTTGGAAAACAGTATAGCTTATCCCCAAACTAGTCCAGTGTTACTGAGTAGGCATCTGATTTCAGACAACCCTGTTGGCTGCGACCTGCCCGCTAGACTCATAGAAGAGTTGTATGTGTGGCCCATGAATATGGGCAGACTACTCTGATTTCACTCACGGTTTTGTAGTCATTTTTGTTTGCTACTGTGGAGTGCAGCTTTGGCTGCTGTGAAGGTGGGGTGGGGGTGGGGTGAGTGTCCTGTCAGTTTACATCAACAGATCATTTTACCTAACGATTTCCGTCTCCCTACTCTCGTCATGCTCTGGAGTCAACACGTCGTGGGTGGTGTTGACTCCAGAGCAGTAGCCCCATGTTAGTGCATAGGGCTCTATGCAGGCACTGGTCACTGAAGCGTGGTATCACTGAACACTTGTCTTTCAATATATAGTGACGTTTCACCTATTTTTATCTCTTCCTGAACTTGTGAACGCATCCATCTATCTAGTCAAAACCCAAAAAGGTGGCTTTTTCATATCCTGACAAAAAGCTTTTTCATTAATATACGTTAAAGTAACATAATGTAGTTTCTTGCAAACATGTAAAAAAAAAAACATTGTTTTGTTTTGTTTTTCGTGTTGGCATCTAAACTGATGTTTTGTCTCATTATAATTTTTGTTTATGTGTTGGTTCTCTCCAGCCACAGGTACTGTAGCCTTCAGGTATCGATTAATCTTTCCCTCTCACAAAAAAAATCATGTTAATACGATATCCTGCAGCTCTCTGTTGTTTACATAGTATCAGCACAGGGAAACACTACTTTCAGTTTGATACATAAAGCCCTCCTTGTCTCTTGTGCCTTTTGTCTGCAGGCTATTATGCATGTGACTAAAACCAGGCATGGTTTGACCAAATGTTTGAATAGGGCTCTTGTGCAGTAGGACTGTATAAGCCATGAGGCATACTCTTTTTAACTTGGCGATAAAAACATTGTGGTACATTTGGTGGCACAAAGTAGAGTAAAATTGCTTTTGTGGCAGCACAATAAATAGCATTCTCATTTGGTTTTGTTATTGTTCACATGTGTATGAGTGCTGCATACTTCTGGCAAAATTATCAAGCATGAAAAGTGTTAACGTTATTGGAGTTGTGGTGTGAAAGCTGGGCTGAAAAGAAAAAAATATTACTTTTTTCATGCTAAAATTTGAAATCAATATTGTTCAGTCATTTTTGTGATCTGAGCCTGGAAATCTGTTAATTGACGTGTGAGGCTGTTGCTAACCATCCTTTTAATTTATGAAGCCTTTGGTAAGAGCATTGTTTTTCTTTCCTCTCTATATGTGATGGATACTACGATAGGGACTTGAACTTTTGCTGTGGGAATGTGAAAAACATGGGAAGCTGCTCTCTGCCAAGCTATTTCCTTAAGGATCCACTTTACATACTGCCAAATCAATGACCTGTCAGGTGTAGTTATGTGCCACAGCAATGATATGAGGTCAATCAGATGAGACCAAGGTATGTATTCCCAGCAGATCCCAGCTTTATTTACCATTGTCAAACTAAATTTTCATTGGTACAGAGCATACTCTTTCAGTCTCATTTATTTCTAGATTTGATTAACTCTGAATTTGCATCTATTTTGTGAAATTCTAACAAGGGGAAAAACAAACCATTTATTTTGCTTTGTCTTGAAATACTATACTCTATGTTTGCTATTCCATCTTCCAACACAAACCCATTCTTGTTATATATATTATGTAATAACACAAACAAATGTGTTTTCTACTGTAATGGCAAGGAGGTATTGAATTAATCTATCCTACAGTAACGTAAATTCAACGTCTCCTAAACATGTATTTTCTCAGAAAATGCCACCTTACAGATATAACACATTTGTTTTGTCTTGCAATTCCATATTTGTGAAGCAAAAGATGTATGAATAGGGTCTGTAAATCAGTATTTTTACATGGAGTCACTTCTCATTGTGTCCTGGAAAACCTGGATCTTACCAATGGTTCAAACCTTTTGATACCAGAGGAGAAACCATTTTCTTAAAAGGGATGCAGGATTTTCATATTTTTCCTAAATTAAAAAAAAAAAAAAAAAGAAAGTAGTCCTGTTAGCCTCCTGACAGAGAACTGCTAAGAGTTACAAACACACACACATTTGGAACACTGTGTACTGCAAACAGTGTATCAGTGCAACAGCAGTTTTAGCTACTGTGTGTATCTTACTGAAAGCAGAAGAGATCTATGGTAATGTAGAAACTAAACAACTGGATTAAAAATGCATTTCTTAATATTTAAGTTACAGAAAAATGAAAGAGGAAAGTGGGGGTTTATTTAGGAAGAAAAGAGACAATGAAGTAACAGGAAACTAAACCCAGAACTTTTAAAAACATGTATTAAAAATATCTCATTCAGAAATGCAGGCATCCTGACTGAAAGCTGCTGCAAGGTTTTGCATGACAAATCTGTTTTGTTTTCATGATGTTCTAATTCACCCTTAATTTGTTGTGTTACTAGATATAGTCTAAGCATTATCATTTGAGCATAAGTTAGTGTAATTCTGCATTGTGATTTTCTTTTTTTTTTACAGGTATTTTGAAGTCATCTGTTGATTTTCTGTGCTGCAAGCCCAGCGCTGATTCATTTCAAGCGCTACACTTTGTGTTTCAAAAACACGTGAAAAAATTATGGCTCTTCAAACAGAAGAAGCAGAGATCTGGTTCACAGTGAAGCACTAGGAAAAGAACACAAAGGTGGGGTGTAAGATGGTACCCTGATCCTTTTATGGGGGATAATTTGAAGCAACTTGCGAAGTTGATACACAATTTGAGGAAACGAGCCTCCCACCCATTTTTCTTTGTGTGGTCCATAGAATTCACATCCTTCCATTTTTGTTTTTTTTGTTTCCTTGAATTGTGCCTCATAACTTATTGTCATTGCTCGTTACTTGTTGATATGTTGGGAGGGTTGTCCAGACAGTGACACTGCATGGAAATAGCTGAGTAGTTCAGTAGAGAGATTCAGAATTCTCTGTGACCTTTAGTGAAATGGAAAGCTAAAGAAAGCTGCTTTTAGTTTACCACATCTGAAACTAAGTCAGAGCTATTATTATCGATAGTATTTGCTGTCATGATATTTAAAGATAGTCTAATGCAGAGGAAACACATGTTCACGTGGGAGTCTGCTTCGGTCATTGTTTTGGTGAATAGGATGTAGCATTTGAACTCAGTTTTCCCTCTGACTATCAGATTTAGGACCTGGCTGACCAGCTCTCAGCCAGGGCTGCTACATGGTTGTAGAGGCAATCCTGAGGGCCGCAGCGTGTTGCCACCTTCCCCTTTCTCCTGGAAAGGAAGAGCTACATATAACTGAAGGCAGCACTGTTTGCATTTTCTCTAATTTCTCCCGATTTTCCTAATAGCAGCAAGGAAATACCAGATCCAGACTCCTTTCTCCTTCCTACCACGCCAGAGCTGTGCCAGGGTAGCAGTTTGGGTTGCTCCAAACCAGCTGGCAAAGCAAAGTATCCATATTGCAGCCGCGTGGGATGGCAAGGGGGAGGTGGGGGCTGGAGAGGGCCGCACTCTCCGGGGTAGCTGTGGTTGGGCAAGCTGCAATCTGGCCCTCAGCGTGCACCTGCCCGCAGCGAGGGTCTGACAGCATCTCTGCCGGGGGGGAGCCTGCAGGAGGGCAGAAGGCGCTGGGGGCCACGTCCTCAGCTGCTGCTCCACTCCAGCAGGACAATGAAAGCCAGTCCTGCTTTCATCAGGTGAGGAACCAAGCCTCAAGGCTAACTTGATGAATTTTTCCCTAATCCGGTTTATCAGAGGGTGAAATTAGCCTCTCCCCCCAGACAAACACACTGCCAAGACTGTGCGCTCACGTCTCCAGAGCAGAAGCCCCTCCTGGAGCCTTTCCTTCCCCTCTCTGGGCTGCTTGGTGCCCTACGCCCTGCAGCTTCGTGCTACTCAGCTGTGTTTTCCTCCTCCAAACCCCATAGAGAGGGGTCGTGCTGGCTGCCCACCTCTCTGCAGAAGACCCTGCAAGCTGCCTCCCCAAGGAGGTTTTGTCCAGGTGCCATAGCCCAAACAACAGCTTGTGGGGCCACTGGGGTAAAACACTGCCCATCCAACTGATCGAGGGACCCTGTTCTACACATTTGGTCCTGAATGGGGAATAAATGCTCATCGAAATGACAAAAGAGGTGCAGTCCTATTGCCTTATGCAGATGGGGAACCTACTTGCGTTGGCCATATTGCGTTTGAGAAATTTCCCTACTTCATCCGCATAAAAATATCTGTCCCGTGAGCCTTAGACCTCCTGTGGGCAGCTTATTTGGGACACTTGACAAATCTATCTGGTGGAGACTTACTGGATACATCTGGCTCGCTCATATGTCTAAAACTGAGCAAAGAACTTCTTTATTTGTGGCTGTTCCCGTCCATTTGCATGGCACGGGGTTGGTTACCCAAGAAGGGGTGCCTGCCGTGCTCTAAAATGGGGCAGATTATTTGCGTGCAGCCTGAAAATGAAGCTGTGTGGCGGCACCTGTTCAGTCCCATTACAAAGAAAACCAGGAGTAGACACAGAGCAGAGCATATAAGATACGGTTTTATTTTAGGTGAAATTTAAAACCTACTACTAGAAATAAATGCTTTTTTCACAATGCGGTAACAAGGAAGGGAGAACACTTTTTCCAAGCAAATTGCAAAAGTTCAGGAAATTCTTGGCTCACTGTTTGTTCCAAGTGATATAAAGGAGAAGGAAGAGACCCTATCCAGCATAAATCATATTTTTAAGAATTTCTCAATATTGCTTCCTGTCTTTGTGCTTGGGCAGGAGATTGTATACAGGAATAAAATAAATTTGCTTTATCTCTTCAGAAAAAAGTGTCTGCTGTATCATTTGCTGGCTCTCGTTCCTTCGTTCATTCAAAAACAGCAGGAAAAGAGCTTTTGTATTAAGAACAGTCAAGGTCAGGGATTTTTGGGTTTGATTTTGTCTGCCAGTAGCTTGACTTCTCTGGCTACTATTTCCAAGTCAGTCTCGGATGGCAATCTATTTTCTAGTTTACAGGGAGATATTTCACAGCTGCAGTTTAGCTGCAGAGAGTAGAGAACAGAAAGAGATTTCAGGACAAGATTAAGTGTTTGGTACTGTTGTAGCCCCTCTTCATGCCAATCTCAAATTAAGTTAATCAAGCCTACGAAATGGCTGCCAAATTCGACCCTGATGCTGCAAACTCTTTTTCATGCACACTTACCTTTGTAATCTGTATGAGCAAAAGCTTTACCTATGTGACTGGGTTTACAGAATCAGGGCCTTATACGTCAGGATTCACCATACCAAATACTTATTTTCATAAGAAGCAACCAAAAATGTAAAACAATGGTGTGATTTTGTAAGAAAGAGATCCAATGTTCTGCAAGTGATGACCTGCATGTCTGGGGCATTTTTCAAGACATACTACCTTGACATTGCACAGTCATTTGTCCTGTCTCATTCACAGTCACATGACTATATTTTTAAAGTCAAGTTAATGCATAAATGAAAGTAAAATAAATCACTAACCAAAATATCTATGCCATAAAATGTCAGTGTGGAAGTATGAGCATTTCTTATTGAGTTTATTTTTTTGTCACCAAGGGGTTTTGGTGACAGGCGGGCACAGCAGATGTAGAAACGTCCTGTAGCTTATTCCCTGGTCTGTAAAACCGAGCCACCATATAAGTGTGCAACTTAATCATACATCCACTGTCAACTCCTGTTTAAGCCACTCATTAGCCAGTCTGTGACACAGAGAGAGATTTTGCTTTTTTTTTTTCACCTTTTAATGTAATTCTCAAGATTTTATGAATGTATCAATTAGAGGTTTCCGGTAATGGAAAGCAGGTTTCAAACTCTGGAGAAGTACAATAAATCACCAACCATATGGGCTTTTGTCATTAAAAGAAAGCCGTAATAAGACAAAAGCTGAAGTAAGTTAAAACAGCTGAACAGTGATCTGAGGGGGTCTTATGCAAAACCCTCTACCTTGGCTTGTTCACAGGCAGATTCTTTGCAAGACTGAAAGAAAACCTTTTTCAACTCTTTATTTCTTGGCTGCATAGGAAAGAAAGCAAAGAAAAAGCCATCTCAGTGCCACTTTTCATGCTCTGCTTACTTTGTTTTCACATGAGATCCTATGCGCTACCTTTGTTTTTTTCCCCTTGCTTTTTAGAGGGCTCCTTGTGCAAAACAATAGAGAGTCCGGATAACAACAGGCAGTTGCTCCAAGGCCTAGCTGTTCAGCAGGATTCACTCCAAGAAACCGAGAGGGGTGTGTTGAGTCTTTTTTCCATCAGCGGCCTTTACAGTTAGCAGGCCAGATGGCACGAGATGAGCGCAGAAAAAATAAGGACAATAAATAATACTGCGACTTGCAACGTGGACCGAGCTCGGTTACTTCCACTTCATCACACTGTTTGGAAGTGCCTTTGATGTATAAAAGCACCCCCTAAGATAATGAAATGCGGTGGCAGCTGGCTAATGGCTGGGAAAGTGCAAACCCTGCATTGAACTCTTCCCACCAGGCTATTCAGCACCCAGGCAATGTCAGTCTCAAGGAGACAAGGAAGAAATGGAGGCTTGTTGCTGTGCAGCCTTTGGGCTTCTGGGCAGGCTGCTGTAGGTGGGGTATTATTTGCCTTGCTGAATAGAAGTGATGTGCCCGAGGCAAAGGGAATGTTTTTACTGTCTTAACACATTAACCTTGCAGACTCTGTCCTAGAAATGTTAAATGAAGCCACAGGGTCACGCTGCTTGAAGAGACACTGCTCTTGGGTAAACTTTAAAATGAGCTGTATTTTTTTTCCCTACAATCCCGTCAGTCATGCAGTCAGGGTTAGTTTCCTTTTGGGGAGGACTAGCTCGTGGCTCGGCTCCATGGGAAATAAAAAAATAAACACATCCAGACTTTCCTCTCAGCTGCTCCAGGCCTAAATGTGGGGCAGGGTAAATGACAAAGATCCAAAATAGACAGAGGGGACAGACCAACATGAAACCCCTATTTGTTCAGGAGCTTTGAAACAGTAGGGGATTTATTCCTTGAACACAAAGAAAAGTTTCTGGTCCCTCCATTAAATGATCCTGTGTTAATAATATTATAATGGGGTCTGACCCTGCAAATACTCGATTAGACATGCACTTATCTTCCTGCACGTCGTTAGTACTCCTAGCCTCGGTGCCACTGTTGGTCACCAGAAAGTTCAGAATCTGCACAGACTTTGCAGGTTTGAGGCTTGCCTCTGTGGCAACAACATGCCTCAGCAGAGAACATGCGAGGTGAGATTTGAAATGAGGTCTCATCATAAAGGAAGTAAGTGGTGAAAGTTGAACTTGCCAGAATAAATATTTTGGGGAAATAGAGATCAGCTCAGTTTTTTATTATTTGGCAGAAAATGATTATTTTTTGATAGTTAAATTCTGGAATATTCATGCACACTGATAAAATTCAATTTACCAACTGACAAGATTCAAGGGCTGCCTTATTCTGAAATGTTACTGTCCTGGATGTTATGATCTTGCAGGCAAGGGCAGAGTCACGTATGACCAAAGGGTCATGTTGTGGCACTTTTATTCCCAGAACAGAAGTCCACGATTGCCTGAGAGCTGTGGTAGCCTCTGAATCTCATCAGTTCAGGAGGGGGCAGAGGATTAAAAAAGGGACATTTTTGCATATTTTTCTTGAATAAGTACCCAGATCCATACTGAGGACAATGCCGCTGAATCTCAGTGCGTATTTTAGTTGGCCGTATGCCAAAGGTGTATTGATTATTGTCGCTTAGGCTAATGTGTACTGTATCGCACAGCACAGCTCTAATATATTTCTTAAGAGTAAATGTAAGTTGACACCACCAAAATTTTCAGTGCCAATTGGGTATAGCTCTATTTAATATTAAGATTATGGCAGCAAACTTCTGATCTGTTCCTTATGATCCCTTATCCTGGCAATGTGTCATTGCTTTTTAGGAAAAGCCTTTTTGTTTCATTAGATTGACATTCACAAAGAAATCCCAGCCCGGGTGGTTATATTGGCTCTATCCGTCAGCCTTAGACCATTTCTTCCACAGAGCTTGTTTTCTAAATCTGGTTTTGAGAGCTGTTTTCTTGACAGACTGCTTTGCAGACTTATGATTGTTTGTTTCTGGCTTTTTTTTTTTTTTTTGATTGCTCTGCTAATCTCTAGACTTTGGCCTTGAGGCTATTATTTATATTGTACTTTTATTGGTGTTTGTTATTTGAAACTTTGTTTTCAGTAGATTTGCGGTCCCTTTCTAAACTGCTTTTCTGATTAAATTTTGTCGAAGAGGTTGGGTGGATTGCTTTACCCTTTTTTCCCCCTGTTTGTTCTCCCCCCCTAATAGTTCAGTTGAGAACTCACCTGCCTTTTGTTTGTACCTGCCTTTGTGATTTGTTCTCAGATTAGAAGGGGCAGCTGCACAGCTTTTACTTTTGTTAGTTCTCAATAGGTCAGGCAAAATATTAACCACTCAGGTACTGCTCTCCCAAAATCTGAAGTGAATTACAATAGAACGCTTTCCTCCACAGTTCAGAAAAAAAATATTTTAATTCTTTAACCATCACCTCAAGCAAGGTGGGTTTTTTCGTGTGTGTCTAGATACATCTGCTATACGGATAGAATGAGCTTAAGTACCAGAACATATTAAACTAGCCCAAACTTTCCAACAATCTGTCTAAATTTATTTCTGCAAGAGTTAGAGTGTGAAATTCAAATCCAGATTTAGGTCACAGCCCTTCAACGCCAGGAGCTCAGTGGGATAAATGCATGCATCCAGTATGTCCCATTTTCCAAGGCATGGTGGTTCTCAGCTGTCTTGATTCTTTGAGTTTTATCTACCACAAAATGCAGTTTGATCCTTTTAAAATCTACTAATAAAGTGGCTTCTGTCTTAATTTGGGTGATTTACAAACTTTCACTATTTCTCAGTAACTCAGCATTCTGCCTGCTTACATTTTACTGCGGATTGCTTGGTCAATGCCACATCCTTAATGCAGAGACAGCTCTCTTGCAACTGACTTACAATAATCTCTAACGTGGGACTTTCTTTCTGTTAGTACTTTTAAAAAAAATGTTTTATTTTTCTTTTGGACTCAGGGGCAAGTGGGGAGGAGAGAGAAAGGGTGGAATATGCCACAGATTTAGCTAAGCTCCCCAAGGACCTATTATTTATACCTAATTTATGTTCTCTTACAGATTTTAGGTTACTACATTTCAATTTCTCAAATTTGAGACTCCAAGACCTTGGCTGAGCAACAAGCTAGATGGCCACAATGACACCTAAAGCCAATGGTCTCTGCAAGCAATTCAGTTTTTTGGGAATTAGACAAGATCCTCAGAACAGGAGTTTCAATGGAGAGAGAGTTAAGTGCAGAACACTGCTGATAGTAAATGCTTTAAGTGCCTAATATTTGGGATCCCAAATAAACTGATGTACAATTAGTGAGTTGTTTTGAAAATGTAGTTCTTGGCAAAGAACGATAACAGTGTAATATCCCAGCCAATACTGAATTTGTCCATGCCCAAAGTCCGATGTGTCTACCTAAAGTGTGCTGAGTCTGATCAAGAAGACAAACTGGTTTTCTTGTTAAACATTGCCTTTTCTTTCTATACTGTGCTGAATGGTTATGTACCACCTAGTGGGACCCTGGTTATTGATTGATTTTTTTCCAATCATGACATGTTTTATAACAGACAGTGTATGTCTGTGGTGATTGACATGTGTTCATCTCCTGAGTGATCCCACTCCTGATACGCTAAACCAGGCTATAATTTCTCTCACTTCTTCACATTTCAGCTACCAGAGGAGGGTTTGCTTTGCTCTTTCTTTTTAGGCTGAACACTTAGGTTATTCCCTCCGTTCTACACTGGCTCTTTTAACCACGGTTCTGTCCAGATCTGTGTAAGTATTTGCCTCACATTTTTCAAAGGCACATTAGCATTCATCATTGTCCTGACTAATGCTTTCTAACCTCCTGGGTGAATGGTTTGCTGGGTTTTTTCCATTGCTCATACTTTGTGAGGTTTTGACCAGTTTCAATTTGCATTTTTATCAGTCCTCTCAACCTTCCATCTTTAGCTTTTGTAATGTGGTAAGTGCTTCTTTTGACATCTGGGGCTGCTGAAGCGACACACAGGATGGGTCCCATTCTTTTCAGGCTGACATGGGGATGGTCTCTTGAGGTCCTTTTAGTGAAACCTTCTCCACTTTCTGGACTGCAGCTGGAGTACGTTCCAAGACCCATCTCGTCCTGATCCTGGTTCCACTCGCTCAGTGTTTCTTTGAACCACTGAAGCTGTTACATTAATAATTGGATTATAAGGATAGTGAGTCATTTCATCCTTCATGCGCTTTTGATGCTAATTCTACTTTATCATTTTGGTTTGTTTTAATACAGATGCCTTAAATAAAATTAGTTTCCTAAGATATACACAGATTTGCTTCAGTGGATCAGGCCCTATTCTCTACATTCATCAGGAATGTTGTCTCCCAGGCAGAGTCTGTCAGAGGTGCATGGCATTTGACAGGTATTTTCTCTCTCAGGAGTGAGATTCAACATCTGCGGTAGGACTGACTTCAAAGGGTTTCTTCCAGTGGAACCTTCGTGGAAATTTAGCCTACTTATACCAGCAGATGTACAAGTGACTTTATTACAGTGTCTTATCTGCTGGAGTCCACAAAGCATTTGATAGTTTTCTTCAAAACCAATGCTTTTAGGTGATTCATTTCCAAAGAAAAAGGTCAGAAAAGCATAATTTCTAGAGCTCAGTAAAAAAACCCCAGACTGTTTTGTGGATTTTTTTTTTCTTTTTAATCATCCTGCATGCCTTTTCTCACCAGTGTGGTAGTATACCTTTGTGCCATCAGGTCAGAGTTTCTCTTAGAAATACACGGTAATTGCCTTTGAGCTGTAAGTGCTCCTGAGCAGACCTGCCCTCTCCAGGAGAAGTCTTCAAGGGTATATCCATTGCTCTGATCCACTCAAAGCAGGTTGCTGGAAATCTCTGGACCTGCTGCCAGAAGAAGTGGGATTGATTGGAAGACCGTCTATGCTGCAAGGAACTCCAAGCAGCATTCTTTGAGGGGACTTATTACCAGTAAAACGTAGGCACTGGCAAAGTGAGAACAAAGTAAAACTACCAGCTGTCAGCTAGAAGAAGGAAGAAAGTAGGAAAGAAATGAAAAACCTTAGTGTGTAGTTGATAATTAATCTGTAAGGTGCTGCAGACTGCACTTGGTCTTCGTCGGGAGGAAAAGATGTCATCCACGATCACACATATTCTCCTGTACTTCCATCAGAGGGTTGTTTAGGCTTCTTCAGAGATTTGTGCATGTATTTAAACTTTCTGACTTATCCAATGGTAACATTAAGCATGTAGGTCAATCTTTACAGGAAAAATATGTGCACTCTTTTTTTCCCAAAGTGCATCTCAGCCAAACTAAACTGCAACAAAAAAATCAGGGAGTGCTTCCAAGCCATTGTGTGTAGACTTGCTTGGAGGGGTTTCTGAATCGTGTGTCTCCAAGATTTTGGTGATAGTCCTGAGTATCAGGAGTGTGACGGAAACACGTGATTTTATTTATTTCAAGTGCTTTAGTGAGCCAAATTTCCATTTTCCAGTAACTGACTTTTCAAGTGGAAAAAAAAATCATCTTACTCACTTGTGACAGAACACAGAAAACACACTTATTTGGGGGGAAAAATGCAATCTTATAAAAATCTGCTTTAAGAAGACAAAGCATTTTATTAGGAGTCAGGGTGGAAGCAGGTTGACCATGTCTGTAGAAAAGCTCATGTTTTGTGGGCCCACAAGGATCTTACTGAGGAAGTATGTCCATATGACATTTTCCAAAATGGGTATCTATCTGCCTTGTATGGAAGATTTCTGGAAAAACACTTTAAAAGCAAAATAGTTAAGTCTCTTCTGAAAACCACTTTTAAGAAAAAAGATTACTTTCTTAATAAAAAAGGAAAAAATGCTAACCCCCTCAGTGACAACAGCAATGTCAACCCCTCATTGGGGAACACTTGCTCCTCTGTAGGTCTGAAATTACATTCTGAAACCTGACAAGTTTTTTTATTTTTAAGAAATTTTCTTTTTGTCTTCCTCTTCTTTGGACAAATTGACCGGTGTTGGCCAACCTGAACATTATAAAAAATGTCTTTGCATGTGCTCTGCTGAGAATTGTTGTAGTTTGGCAGCTGAATTATCAGTAGATGAGAAAAAGAGACAAAGCAAAAGTGGAAAAAATGCAAAATAAGATAAAGGAGAAAAACAAGATAAAGGAGAAAAACAAGATAAAGGAGATATAGGCTGAAAAGAAGAAAAAGAAGATAAAGAAGAAGGAAAAGAAGGAAAAGAAGAAAAAGAAATCTCTCATTTGCAGACATATACTAGCTCCAGCTAACTTGCTGAAATAAGGACTTCCTCTGGTGCTGCTTTTCCCAGTTGAAGGGTGCTATCTGTGTGCCAGGAGTCCTTGCAGAAGGTAAGGAGACAGCTTGTGGCTCCTCAGGTGATCTGAAAAAGCAGTTAATTTGCTTTGTATGAGGAGTGAATAGCTAAGTTTCAAGTGTGGTGGTGGTAGAGGGTTACTTCCTAAGATAAGGATCTTGAAGGATGAACTGGAAATTCTTAGTGGTGGAAAAAGAGTAGAAACATGAGGGGCTGGGAGAGTGGGACCGAAAAAGAGGCTGTGGAGAAACCTAGGAAATTGATAGGGAAAACTGGCTTGGGAACAAATGGTATTTGCATGGAAAATGTTGGGAAGATTGCTTCTGTGAATAGGATAGGAGGGAATGTTTGGGCCTTGGATAAGGAGGCTGAAATGGGAAGGCTGGTACCAGGAGAAAAAAGTAGAAGGCATAGGGAAGAGACAGACAGGACCATGATGTTTTGGACAGGGCAGGTAGGTCAGGACAAGAGTGTATGATCTTCTCCTGTGCAAACCCCTATCCACAGCCTGGAATGAAATGCCAGTTTCTTCATAGGCAGCAAATATCTGTGAAATTCACTGCCAGATTATGTACCTATTCTCCTCTAGTTTAATCAACCTTCAAAAAGAAAGTATGAAATAGAATTTGAAATAGCTGCGTGTTGAGTCCATTGCACACACTGAGGCAGGGTGTGAGAGGGCAGGGAAGAAACGTGTGGTTGTAAAATCAAGACATGAGATATATGAGCGCATTTGAATTAGTGTTCTGGATTGATGTTGCCCAAGTAGCTTTTCTTCTGGCATTTTCATCCTTTTGAATGCTGACTCTGCAACTTTAGTGTAGTTTTAATGCACTTTATCTATGTATAAATAGTAAATATTAGATGTGACACAATAGGCCATATGACTGGTCAGAATTAATTACAGATCTAGCTCATGACAGGGGAGTCTTTGCAGTACACCTTTCCCCCTCAACTCTTGTTATTTCATGTACTCATTTCATTTAACAATAAGAAACTTAAAAGTATTACTAAGTGGTGTGAGGAAAGACAACATTTTAATACTGTTTGATTGTTTGCCAAAGTTTTTGCAAGTGTTCCTGTTAAGACATATTACTACGCAGTATATAAAGCATATTTATATTCTTACAACATGTTTAAACTTCTCAGGTATAAATTTCTTTTATGTCTAGGGTTGCTTGGGAAAGCAGACCTGCACAACTTGCCATTGCCTTTCTTCCTCAGCAAGGTCGATGCACCTTTTGTCACATTGGTGGGATCTTGAAGACAAAGTCAGAACTCCACAGAAGACTGCAAATGGATGTATTTACAGGGGAATGGGAGAAATTCAGAGAGGAAAGTTGAATGATTTATGTGAGATAAAAGGGTAGAAAAGTGATAGTAAGAGATCAAAGTATGTTGATTCAGTTGTATAATTTGGCCTCAAGACTATTAAACACAGGTTACAGTTCACCAGGGGAATTTTTTTCTGCCACCCCTTTCTCCTCCCAACCAAAGAGGAGGGAAGGGGGATGGGAAAAGGAAGCAATTCTCAGATGTACCTCATTGCTTTTGTTTCTACCAAGCTGAAGCAGAGCTCAAGAGGGGAGTATCTGGAATGTAGCTGTGTAACATGTTCCTTTCCCTGCCTTTATTTTTTTTTTATTCTTCTTTTTCCTTCTTCTTTGGAAGGGGTTGTAGTACACTCTATTAAATATGAATGTTTATCTCACAATGAATTTTGGCTTTTTTCATCAAACATAAGGCAAGTGCTTCAAGATGCTTTTCTTGGTCAACAGTGACAAAAGGTGTAAATGGAAATACTTATATGATCCTTTATGTTTTTATTCTATAAGATGTGAACGGTGAAACTGCAGAAGTTGAGAAATGTGAGTAGGAATGCACTTCATTGTTACTTCTTCAGCAAGTTCCTACATGCACCTATTATCACAGAACAGAAATTTCCTCCTGGTGTCCTTGCCCAGGACTGAAAAAAAGGAAAAAACAGAAAGCAAGCAAAACCACAAAACACCCCTACATTAAGTTCAAGACAAAAGGAAATAAATTTTCAGTAGGGAGGCTGGTGCGTACTTTCTTGAATTCCTGTTCCCCGTGAAGTCTCTGAGAATTTTCTGATGATTTAAAGCATGGCTAGGATTTCTCCACTGATGATGAAAAAAATTGGCTTTCTAGTACTTTGGAAAGTTAGTTATGTTCTTTGGAAAGTTAGTTATATTCTTTGCTTTCTCTCATCGAGGCTTTTCTAGGACAACTTTGTCCTGCAACACCATCCGAGATTTACTTACGTTGTGGACCCACAGGGCCTGATGCTGTATTGTCCTGTAGCTATTTACAGCAGTTGCATATGGGGCAGGGATATTGCCTTAAGAGAGTGAAGGTGTGCTACAGGCATTGACCCTGCAAGAACTGTTTACAATGAGCACAAAGCAACAGGGAATTCAGCAGTGTTGTTCTCATTCCCTTGCCAAGATATTGCCTGTGTTCTTGGAGCATCACTACATTGCAGATTCACCCTATGTTATTGTTCAAACAACAAACATAAATAATAGATGGTTTTGTTCATTGGCCCAAATCGGAAAAGCTAGAAGGGAGTGTGAGGAGAGAAGGGTCTGAGTCAAGCAGAACAGAAACTTCAAATTTTCAGCTGAATTCTTTTTCCTTGTCAGCTGGATTGTTTTAAAGCAAAAAAATGCTATTTTGAAAGGAAAAGTAAAAATTTAATTTAGAAAAACACTGAAATTAACGTCTTATCTCTTCCAAACACGCCTTTCAGTTTTAAAAATGTCAAAATGGAAATGTGAATAGTCACTATTTAAACGTTTGCCTATTACTTTTTAGTCTTTCCCCCATCAGATAGGTAAAGCCCAAGTTACTTTTTTCCCTTAAATTCCCTGAGAATTGTGGAGAGATAGAAACACACTGATCACAAATACTTGGTCCAGCTATAGAACTAGATGACCACTGAAGCATCTTCTGCCTCAGTATTGCAAAGCATGAGATAGATTATTTGCATTTTAAACTCTGTATATCATAGGCTGGTGCTGCTTGCATATAATTCAACCTTCTCTTGCTCAGAGTGGAAAACCTTGACAGAGGTTTGAGTGACTGATGTTGCTTCCTTCCATTCTCACTGCATTCTTCCCCATGTTCATTTTGATGTAATTTGGGATTTGGGATATTAGTCTTACAAAGGCTGGAAACTATGATCTTTTGAAAAAGCTGTATTTACAGAAAATGGGCCCAATAATCTCTCTTTATGCCTATTGATTTGCATCCTTCCTGGGTAATCTGTAAAACAGCTGCCTTCTTCCCACCAGAAATTCCTGTTCTGTGAGAGGTACTCTTATCCAATCTCCTTTATTGAAAATACTAATACCTTTATTCAAAAATGCTAATTTAATTTCTAGGTATCTTTTTTCCTGCAATAATGGAAAGCTCCTCAAGCATCTTACCATACCTGCTACTGTTTGCTGTATCATTTCCACATGCTAATATGATTTCCTGTAAGAGGAGATGAATATATTAGTTCTGCAGTGAAATCAGAAAAAAAAAAAAATAAAGAAAGAAGCCTGACCAGTGCTTTTAAAGAAAGAAATCTCAATAGAAAATGTTAAATTAGTTCCACAGTGTGTTAGATGTAAACTCTTGCTCTAGCACAGGCTTCTGACTTTCTCTTTGGTTTTCTGGTGGCGACGGATGTTGTTTCTACCACCTGTTTGAAGACAATTGTGCAACTGGGACCACGGAATGATGTCCAGTTGCCATTTTTAGAACATGAATAGGGCTTTTGAATTTGGCTGTGCTGAGCAGTTTGGGTCTGAATCACTCTGTAGACTTGCCAGAGAAAGCGTTTAGCCTGTGGACATGAGCCAAAGCCCACTGAATCTTACAGCAAGGCTGCTTTTGGCTTCGGTGGGCTCTGGCTTAAGCTCTGTATGAATGACAATCTCTTCTCTGGAGTTATGAAAAATTCCTCATTTTTAGTTTCTGTATTTCTTTTCCCAAAGATTTTCACCTGTGTTTTTCAGTTTGAACCACAGCTGCCTTGGTCTGCTGTTCCCTCCTCCAAAGCAGGGATGCTGAGGCTGATGGTAACATGGATGCTCCATCACAAGGAAGTGAGGGGCAAGGAGCCATCTCAGAGCTCAGCTGCCTGAACTGGTCTGTACCCACAGTCCACTTTTACTTGCTTTTCGTTTCTGAATGTGCTCTGTTTTGAAATGCCTCAAATGCTGTCAGACTGTAAGCTATTTTGGACATGAGCATGTAATTTCCCTTCCCTTTGCTGCAATCACAGTTGGATCCTGCAGGCATTTCCCATAACAGGCCTCAGTTATCAATGGCAGGAGTTTTAGTGTATTTCCCTTCGCAAAGACTTTTGTTGCCAGATGGGAGTTGTTAGTTGTTTATATCAGCCTATGAGTAATGCCCTTTTGCTAGCACTGTACACAATGTTTTTTTTGACATTTATTCCTTCTGTTGTTATTACAATGTCAGCTTTGCAGGTTATAAAGAACAACCTTTTTCCCTCAGGTGTCCTTTTGTCTGCTTTTTGCTCATTTTTTGAGATTCTTTCTTTTCCAATTTTAAGGGTAAAAAGAATATATAAAAATAGAAAAATGAACAACAGGCTTAGAGACCTTTCCCAGTCTGCTACTCACTCCTGTGAATAGATGCTAAACATAGATTTGTGGGTCCGCTTTCAGGTTTATCAAATTCCATTTCTTCTTGAGTCTCCTTTATGTCTGTTACAGGGCTCTACTTTCACGCTGTTTTCCTTGTCTCTGTGGGGCGCAACTTAAATTTTACCAGCTCCCAGAACTTCCATTAAATGGTGGGATGAGCCCTTTCTCTGCAGACCTCACTCCACGCTAATTCATACAATAAGACCATCTCCTGTGGGTCATAGAGAGTGTTCTGTGTGAAGAGGCCTCAACCCATGCTTATTCTGAGTAACAACTCTCGGTATTTCATCCATCAGCCTGAAGTCCTATCTTGACCCTGCAAACTGTCCACAAAACTTCAACATCTCTGTCATGGTCTTTCATTTCACAGACAGACAACATTTCTTTATCCTTCTATCTACTTACTTGCTTCCCAACTTTTTTCTTCCTTTTATTCCAACAAAGTTGTCTTTAGCATGACTGTATAGACTGTAAGGCACTATACATTGCTGTAATGGTGTTAAAACTGTGTAGACACCTTCAGAGCGAAATTGTCATACTTGTACTACAGTTCCACATAGAAGCTAGAGAGCTGTGCCAATCCCGAGCCCTCCAGAAGGCCTTGGACAGCCCATGCCTACCACAATTCCCCTGTGTTGCCTTTTGCACATAGGTGTATAAAAACCTGATCCAAGAGCCCACTGTCAGGAAATGTCCCAATTTCATACAGTTGCCCAGGGGACCTATGGACCAGAGTCCCTGTAGACCTGCTAAGATGTGTCTCTTTTACCCGTCACACTGGCTGACGCAGTTTCACCTTTTTAAATTTATGAACCTGTACACCTTTCCCATCAGAAGCACATGCCTCATTGCAGTGAACTAGAATCTCCCCAGCTTGCTCTTGCTTGCTTCAGTTATGTCTTAGAAATAGTCTTTAACAACCATAAACCCCCTTAACCCTAAATATATGGGTAACATCTGCACTGTGCACTCTACAATGACAGTTATTTTAGAAGAAACTTGTCAGAATTTCTGATTGTTTCCTAATTACACGGTTGCACTTTTGCCTTTAGCTGCTACTTCAGAGTCTCCCTCTATTTAGGACTGTGGAAGGGTTTGCGAGAACATGCAAAGAAATGGACGACTATTGTTAAGACTCTGCCTTCTCTCTAGCACTAACTCAGCCATGGAGAAAAATAAAGGAAAAATATGCCCTCAGGCATGCTTTCCTTGATGCATATAAATTCAGGTCCCATGAAAATATTTATCTGTAAATAAGAAGCTTGGTTTAGTCTTGTTTCTCAAGGTTATCTGGTTGCAGGGTATAGCTTGCACTTTGTAATAAGTGAAAAACAAGTTTGATCACTGGAATTCTGTTATTTTCATCTGCAATATTATGCAAGATCAAGGTAACAAATTTTGTTGCCAGCTGGAGCTTCAGGGTAACAGGCTGCTGCTGGTTTTCCCTGTAGACAACAGTAAAGAACACATTTTATGTCCAAGTAATTGCACTAACAGGTTCCGTTGAGCAACTGTGTTTTGGTTGCGACACTATTGTGGCTCAGTGCTTACCGCAAATGTTTATATATAAAAAAATTCGGTTCTGCTTTTAAATTCCTATTCAACTGTCAAGAAAGAATAGGGTAAACAAGGGTGAAGCAATAACTACAGTTTAAAAGCTAGAAAGCCTCCTTCCCACTTCTGTTGGGCGAATACTATCACAAGTCCTTCCTGGGACGTTTATCACAGCAACCGTAAGCTGGCATACGGTGCTGACAACATTAAGACCTCTAAGAACGGGGTGAGTTTCTTGCAGCGGGATACATGCAGATGTGATTATGTCACATACTGAGGGAATAATGTCATTTCATGCATGGAATGCTGGGCACTGACTACTGCTTGTACAGTGGGCCCTCTTCCCACCTGCGTCCCTCAGTCGCTCGGCTGCAGGGCTTGGCCACTCCTGCTGCAGGCAGGGCAGTCAGTTTAAGGTGCAGCAGAGTGCTAGCAGCACAGCACCTGGGACCCCGCAGCATTTAGGGAGTACAGACATGGTGGTAAGCTTAGAGACAATTCTTCCTAGTCTAGTGAACCCATGTAAGCTAACCTGCTAAAACCATCACCTGCTTTGTGCCAGGCTCATGACAGTGTTTAATTTGAGCTTTTCAAAGCTGTGGGCTGCTGGGGAGAAAGGCACTCAGAATAACCGTATGAGCTGAAATACTCCATGCTCGAGCTGAAAACCTCACGTGAGCTGCCCCAAGGGTGTGTTTACAGGGTTGTAGGTATGTACAGTGATGTAATGGGAATGATGAGCTCTCCTAAAGATGGATTCTCCAAAACAAAATTTAACCATCTAAACATGGGACTAGTGGCTTTAGCTGTCTCCGTAGTGTCCCCATAAATCCAATGCATGCCTTATACTGTCTAAACTAGATGTCTATTCCAAAATTCAGTGTATCTCTTTTTGGAAGCCAAACATCCTGCCAGATACATCCAAACTAAACACCTTCGATTCCTCCTAACAAACACCCTGAGAACAGTCTGCAGACAGTGCAGGAATCGAGCAGTGTCTTACTTTCTTTGTGCAGCACCTCCACCTCTCCGCCTTGTTACATCTTGTGCCTACGGTCTCCATGCCTTGTGGCCTGCCTTACCTTCTTCCTCAAAGCTTCTTTCATGCTCTTTTCATGGGTAGATGACTTCTGCAAGGACTGCATTATGTGACAAGACCTTCTTCCCATGCTTTCATCAGTGTCCATCTGCCTTTTTCTTCTTAGAGGATACTATGTTTGCTCACTTCCGGGGTTCCTCCCAATCCTCCAACTGCTCTCCTTCCTTTGTGCATACCCACTAGCCTTATTTTGATGAGCTTTTCAATCTTACCCGTTTCTTTCCACTCTAAAGCAAATGACTCTCAGTCCAATGACTGTATCTTAATTTATTGTTCATCATTGCTGCACTAAATGTACAAATGCATGTTCTGAGCCACAGTTGGGGCAAGTGTACATACTATTGCCTAAACTTCAGCGAATGTGGGTTAAGATAATCCATGTCACCTTACATTTTCTAGAGCTAAAGGGTGCTCACAGTAATGAAGGAAGTCTGAACCTCGAATTCGACTCACTCTATATTTTGGCACCCTAAGATTTCCCTATTCTCATACCCTTCAACTTTAATTCCTTCTCTCTATGACTAGTAATTTTCCTTTCTTTTGGACTGGGGTAATAACCACAGTGCTATGCAGGTATCTTTCTGAATGGATCATTTTAGCTAAGTTTTGAAGATGGAGCTAAATTAATCCATAATTTTTCCATGTTATGCTGTCAAACTTTGTACCACCAGAAGAGCGGCTGACTATTTCTGTCTGAACAAAATATTAGAGTAATCTTGCAGAGGCTTCCAGGGAGATTCACCCTGACTCCATCACATGCTGTGAAGCCTCTCCATGCTGTTGGCTGTAAACTCCCACTCCCATCCCCTTCACTTCCATGCTTGTGGGAATGAAAAATGCTTTCATGGTACGGAACAATGCTTTCAGCTTGGGCACTCTTTTTGATTTATTTTTCCCAAGGAAATATTCCTGCACTTTTGCTAACAGCTGTTTATATGTGTGGGTGTGGAGGAGTGCCCTTGTTCTTGTCTGCTCAGTGTCTTTGCTACCCTTAGAGCACTCTTGCATGATGTTATAGATGGATAACCATTGCTAGGTACTCTTCAGAACAGAGTGTTTTACATTCTCTTCATAAAATGCCTTTCTTACACAATGCCTATGCTACAGGCATCCATAACATTCATGTTTTTATCTTTTCATCTTCTTTTTTTTGTAAACAGCTCAATGAAACCACCAAAGCTGGCACGTGTTCCAACTGAATAGCCACAGTATTGCGGTGCTGTGCAATACTTTCCCCATCCTCTCTCCTTACCCCAGATGTCACGCTTCCTTACACTGACACATCCAAAATGTGGTTGGACATGCCTGGAAGAGACTGAGTTGGGCTCCAGATGGGAAACAGTTGAGAACAACTTTTTACCAGGACAAAACCTCTGTATCCAAAGGGGTAATAACAGCATTATTTACCTGTTCATGTCAGTGTTTCTGGTAGGAGAAGTCACAGTTGAGTACTGAGCTATGGTGCCCTTAAAAGGGCTTTCCTTGTTTGGGGCTCTCCAAAAGATTTTGGGACCTCTGCTGTATTATGTAGTTTCACGTCACCATTTTTGAGCACTTGATTGGTCTTAATTAGATTTTTATTTTTGTATGTAATAGGGTTAATGTGGACACAACATGGTACCGCATATTTTTCTAGTTCTTAAAACTATTACTTGCTTTCACTTTTGGAAGGGAAATCTAATGCTTCAAACTGGGCTATTCTGTTGAATATTCTATTGAAAAATTGCTCTGCCCTGCTGTCAGCCAGCAGGCTCCTGGCACCCACCCTTGGGTGCCATTCCAGGGGCTGCAAAGTTGCCCTGGGCACAGCAGTGGGCACATGGCACCTTGTAACGTGCCCAGCACCTCTCGTCAAACTGAAAACCATGCAAGTTCACTAGAAATAAAAAAAAATATTCTAGATTTATTGAAAAGCATGCAAGACACTTGAATAAAACTGGGGCCATGGAGTGATTAATGGAACCAGATGAGGAGAAGGTGTATGAATTTGATGATTTAATGCCAAATTTCATGAAAAAAGTTCTGAGGGATTATCTGAGTGTGAAGTTCAAGATTAAACTTGTGGGATGAGAGACTGTATGAAATTAAAACAAACAAAAAAAGGAATTGTACACTTGGGATGGATAGAATAAATTGTTCCAGTCTCTTATTGTGTTTCCCCATATGGAGGGGGCTTGCGCTCTGCAGCAGTGGCACGGCAGCTGCCATCTCACTGCAGAGCACCACAGACAGTGAAGAAAAGAGGCAAAACTCTGCTCTTCTTTTGATGAGTTTCTGGGCTTTCTTCTTTCTGCCATTCACATGGCATGGGAGATAAAGTAGCCCAATGAAAGGAGAGTGTTTTTATTTATCATTTTGTTAGGCAAAATATCCACAGATCATAACTCATCTGTTCAGTTGAGAATGCAGTTGAAGGACAAGAGGTGATTTACTTTGGTGAAGTTGAAGGGGAACTGGGATTTCCTGCAGCAGGAAACCACCTTCTACAGAAGGAAGGTTGCAGGGTAACATCTAAGCTGGAGCTGGAACTGCTGGGGGTCAAAAGGAGTGTTAAAAGGGAGAAGGCCAGGGAGGGAGGGAGCAAGGCAGAGCGTGGTCTGGCATGAACTGCTGCTTTTGGAAGGGTATCAGCTCTGGGTTTCTCCAGGTGGGAACAGGGCAGGGTGCAGCAGGACATCTGTGGTGATCCCAGCTCCTCGCCCCTGCGGAGGCAGCGGCAACTGTCACTCAGCTTGCTGCAGATACCAAAACTACTTCAGATGACACCGTGGACAGTATGGCACACCAGTGCCACCTGTCCAGGGGGATTCAGGCCCCGGCTGGGGGGCTTATGCCTGCTATCCTGTGCCCACTGCCCCCACTAAGGCTTTCTGTCACAACTGCAAATTGCCAGAGGGGAAAAATGCTCTTTTCTTTTTGGTAAAAAGGGATCTAGGCAAGCAGTATCACATTTATTCCCTCAAATAATAATAAACCCTGTAGAAAACAACTTCTGTTACCGGGAGTTTGCTATCTGAGTTGAAATCCATTTGAAGACTTTTTTTTTGTGAGATCACCTCACATGTCCTGATTACTGCTCATATTTGTGATCAGACTGCTTTGAAAAGAAAAGGTATCTTTCCTGCCTGTGGTTTGGCTGTGCTGCCTCTGGGGCACGTGCCTGTGTGCCATGCATCTCCCCATCTGTTAGGGGTGTGCAGCGTGGCAGGTATGGGGCAGTTGTGCTCTGCAGGGACGAATGCTTTTTCTCTCCCTGGTGACAGCTGTGGTTGCTGGGGGGCCACTGTTTGCTTTAAAATCATGTGGCAAGGCTGGTGGTGATGGTAAAAGGGAAGAGAAGAAGGGGACGGATGGTTTGCACAAAAGATAGTTATTGTTTAACTACACAGACTCATCTGCTGCACACCTTCATACAGTCTTTCTGCAAATGCTGTTGCTGGGAAGGGAGAGTCTGCTTAAGCCATCAGCCTGTTTCTCTCTTTCTGGCTGCAGAATGAGCATTTGCTATTCCCTGTCTGGAAGTGCTCCCTACCTGACCCTCAGGAGAAATGTTTGCCCCTGCCCTGCACCAGCATATGTGGCAGTACTGTCACAGCCCCCTCCAGAATTTCCTTGGATGGAGCAGGACTTGGCCCTTACTCAGGAGTGGCTTAGCACTTTTTAAACCTGTTGTTTTTAGCTGAAAGGCTTTTTCCTGTAAGAAGATAAAGATGTTACATGGCCAACCTTTCTGCCTGCAGACTGGAATTATAAATGGATGGCTCCAACATTTTGCTCATGTCTGCAGACATCCACAAAGATTGTTAAAAATTAGCTTGCAGTCAGAAACTATTCAGATACTTATCTGAATGTTTAAACAGCTGTTTTCCTATCAGTGTCCTTCCCTGTGCTTTATTCCCACAAACTGCTTTCATTGTTGTGCAGGGCAGAAACACAAGCTGACTGTCAGCAGCCTGCCGGTAGAACATCACCTGGAGCGGTAACAACCAGGTATCCTGGCATGATGCAATCAATAGAAATTGCTCTGAGGAGACGTTAACTTGGGGCTGGGTGGAGAAAGGAATAGCAGATACACCTTTGTGATATTTAAAATATAGGTGACATTTAAGACTTTCAAATGTTTTCTTAAAGCCTGATCTGCTTTTCTGTTTTCTAAATCTTAAATTCCAGCCAAAGATACCCCTGAGCTAAGAAAAAACAAAAAAAAAAATTTCCAGCAAATTTGAAAATTTCAGGTTTTTTATTCATACAGCTACAACCTCAGCAGAGCTCCCTGCTCTCTACTCCTTCCTCTTCCCCTTCTGCCAAGTGTGCAGTTACAGAGAGCAATGCCAGGCTGATAACGTTAGGTTTGATTCTGCTCTCGTGGGCAGTGATGATATGTTAGAAAGAATGCTGTGAGGGCATGAAGGTCTGCACTGCTCTGGAAATTAAAAGTCAAGGGCTATGAGCCTAGCTGGAATACAGCTCTTCCTGAAAGCTGAGAATGTGGAAAGCAATGAACACAGATGCTAATTTCCTGGGAAAGAGGGAGGAGGTTTATGTTTCTGTACCTATGTATGTGGGAAGAAAGTTAATTTGAAGTATATGAACATTGAACCAAACCTTTTTCCCTTCACTCATGAAAGTTCTCCTACTAACACCATGGGAACTATTTGTCCTGGGTACTAAGTGGGAAGGAATTGCACCTTGTTGTCGTTTCAGAGCACTTGTGTGCTCAGGTTTACTCACAGCAGTCGGTGCTGCTGACGCTGTTATGACCGCTGCAGCGAGTAGTGCTGCAGTCCAGCACAGCTCTGAGGCTGGCTGCCCCTCATCAAGTGATGATACAGAAATCAGGAAGGATTCACATTCTCTCCTCTACTTACAAGAGAGAGAATGGCAATGACGTTTTGCTCTTTGACCTTCTTTTAGCACTAATTTGCTTCAAGTCTTCAACTTTACCCAGCTTTTTTGATAGCTAGCTCATTTTTGATAAATAAAACATCATTTTTATCTCAATCAAGTCAATTTTCTATACAAATTGCTGGGCTTAAATTGCTACAGGTCTCTGCATGAATCACAAGGAGACAAAAGACATCTCAGATTTCCTGGCTGTTTATGATAGGGCTAATATCAAGTCCTTTAGCCAGCAAAACACATTAACTCAAAACTCAGAGGACTAGAAAAAATTACTTTGCCTGATTAGCTTTAAGCTGGCATGTCTGAAAACATCAAACAAGAATCATCCTGCTTTTGAAATTTGTTTCCGGTTATAGAAAATGACCTTCTTGATTCCCAGCAGCATCACATCCTGGCTTAAAAGAGCTGCACTTGCCTCTCACATCCACAAAGGTGCCCCCACAGACTCTGATGTGTTGGCTAACAGTGCTGGAGACCCCTGCTGAAATCCTCCCATCCGTGTTAAGAGTGATGGGGAATCATAATGATCTCCTTGCTGCCCTCAGATCCAACCCTTTCTGCAGTAGACTCTCCTGGTAGAGACAAGTGGTCCTTGGGGTAAAGAATATTAATTCAGCAGGCAATATTCTGGCATTGGAACAGTCTGCATTGTCCCAAAACACAGGATTTTTCAAATGGATTTGCAGAGGACATCCCAGGATATTCTGACAGAGTCTCTCTTCACCTTTACATGACACAAGCCAAAACATGTGCTGTTAGCACAGCAGAGAGGTAACGAATGGCCTTGTCTGAGCCCCAAGTGGAGGCAAGCACAGACCTGCCAGCCCAGGCCTATTTATCAACCGAACTGGGAGAGACCATCTCCCAGTGTGTTTCTTTTCTCCCTGCTGTCCTCCCATGAGAAGACACAGTCCTGTGGATGAGAGCTAGTATGACGTACCTGCCAGGCATAGAATATTGAGAACTGAAATGACAGGGGTCCAAGGTCCTAGCGCAGAAGATGCAAAGCCAGGAGGATTTCCCTGCAAGCCTTCACTTACACATCTTGGGCTTGCTTAGGCTCTCAGTAGGGGAGGTAGGAGGCAAGTTGTTACATGCAGAGGGAGGTAGCAAATTATTCAAGACTAAGGAAATATGAAATTAAAATGATTAGGTGTTTCCTTTTGGGCCTATCAAATTTAACAGTGCTGCTTTAAGCTGTGTAATCTCTCCACCCTGTGCAGCAACTTCAAACAGGTGACATTAACTCAAACAAATTTCTGTAGACTGAATTCATATAAAGAGGCAAGGACCAAGAATATTCCAGCAGTTTACACAGTGTAAAACAAGCATCCAGTGGTTTTTTACAGTGACTATTCTGTGTATTTATTTTTCATTCCATTTGGCAAAAGTATCAATGAACAGGATTTTAGAACCAAGACATGAATACACTTCCTCAGGCTCTTTACAACTTATATGCTGATATTTACCCAGTCAGGATAACCAGGTCAATTGTTTTTGGCACAAATCCATAAGCATCAGTTCCTCTGTCTGGTAAATGCTGTTTTTGTAGCAATCGGCGGGGCTGCAGTCTAGTCCACTTCCAAAACATCCTGGTAGAAGACAAGGAGCAGATTTAGCAAAATAGCCAGGTTCACTTAGCAATCATCTGAGGCAGGTGATTTCCATACACGTGTGTAAAAATCTAGTGAACTGGTAAAAATATCTGCAAAGGCAATAAATTGTTCCAGTTTGCAATAGGCAGAATTCCCTGCAAAGCCACAGTTTGGAAGTGGGATCCATAGTATTTAATTTGACAGCAACCTTCAGCACGTAGGGAAATTGCATCCTATGACCTGCTTCGGTTTTGGCCTTATCCTTAAAACTTACCAGTCAAACTTAGTTTTAACATCCAATATTTAATTTGATTGTATAGAACTTCATAATATGTTGTGTGTGGTGACAGTTCTGATTGCCTAATGCAATCAATTTCCAATGAATAATGTTACATTTGTAATGAACAATAATAGTTATATAAATATCAAAACAAAAATAAGACTGAGATATTGCCAAGCTTAGAAGGACGTCTGCTTTAAATTTTTGTCCTGAAAAGTGAGCAGACCTCTTTTGACAGTAACCTCCTGTACTTCAGGTGCCCAAGCAAATGCTTGCAAAACTAGTTTTCTAAGACACTTGGCAATTTTTTTTTCCTTGAAAACATTTATCAGATTTTAGGCTATAAAAGTTGTCAAAGAATGAAATAAATCCATGTTCCAAGGACTGTAAAAAGGGCTGGTTTGCATTTTAATTTTAGCTATATTATCAAAACATGCTTGGGTTCTGTATTTTCATTAGTAACCCAATAATCTAAATCATGCTTACATGATGTTGAACTTGAAACTGGCCATTACAACTCAGAAAAGAGATATTAGAGTTGCTGTTGCCAAAATCAACTCCGTGTGCAGCATGGCCAATTAAGCCCTCAAAAGACTGAGCATCATCAGGAAGGTTATTGAGAACAGGGCAGGGGGCATGATTTTCTGCTATTCAAACCTGATGTGCCCCTCTCTTGAGTACCATGTGGAATCCTGGCCTCTGCATCTCGAGAAGGATTTAGTGAAGGAGGTGAAGATACAGAAAAGGGCAGCTACAATGATCAAGAGGATGGAGCAGCTGCCTTGAGCGAAGAAACTAAAAAATCTGGGCCTGTTTAGTTTGGAAAAGAGAAGGCTGAGGTTTGTGATAAAATGAAGGTGGCAGATACACCGAGTATGGAACTGTGAGCCTGTGTTACGTGATTAAATTAGTAGAAGGTCAGACTAAAGTTAGTGAAAGGAAATACTTCTTTTTTTTCATTGGACAGCAAGCTTTTGGAATTTGCTGCAGATGTTATCAGCAGATTCAGAAAGGGATATGACACATTTGTGAATACTAGAGACATAAGGCAAGGAGGTGCCCTCTAGCAGCCCCAGCTAGGGAAAGGGAGAGAAGAATGTGTCTTTACTCATGTGCACTTCCCAAATAGCATCTGTTTTTTCTGTGTTGAAAAATAATACCATGCAATATGGACCAGTGGTCTGACTTAGTAGGCATTTGTTACAGTTTTATGCTGTATGGCTGGTCTTTGTGCTGAATAGGATTTTAGTACTAGTTGTATGACTCTTTTTAAACTGAAAGACCAAACAAACTGGTAGTGTGACAGGATGGGTTACTGAAATAGTAGCTGGAACTTTTCCCTCCAGGAAAGGCGAACATTCCTGGAAATGCTGAGAAATTTTTACTAACAACAGATTTTCTCCCATTCTTTCACTATTGTTTTGAAATGATAAGAAGTGATACGTAAAACCATCCAAATGTGGGGAGAGAGATGTCACAGCACTGTACGCCTCCATAAAATCCAGATAAAAGCGTAACCTGTGTGAGTAGACAAGTCCTTATGGAATATTTTCCTTCCTGTTCTCTTTTCACATTTCAGGTGTCTGTCCCAGTTTTGGTAGGTTAATAACACTCTTTCTGCAAGTCCTTAACTTTCATTTGCCATCTCTCGTAAAAGCCATCCAGCCTCATCTCCCTGAATCTCAAAGCAGCTTGGTGAAAGGTTGTTGCCTAGCCTTGGTGTAAGACAAAGAGTGCAACCTGAAGAGTGAAGTAGCGCAGCGCACAGATACCTGTTAAAATCTTCACTGCTCAAATATGTCTGGCGATAGCATTTCTAGACCTTTATCCTTGCACTTTGCACTTGTCAGAATTGAAGGGACAATAATTCATTGTTTCTGGACAAATAAATTCACACTACCCTGCTGTGTGAATCCTATAGGCAGCATGAGAGCTACTAGAGTGTGAGTTGTTTGCTTATAGGCTTTTTTCGTACAGGAGGTGCACATGGCCTTTTCAATTATTTTTTCTCTTGTGCACACTAAATAGAGGTTGATCATCCTAGAATTTTCTCATCTGCCCCATAAATAATAAATAACAAACAAAGCTGTGTGAAGCTAGGCATGAAGGATATTGGTGGTTTGCCATTAATCTTTCAAGCAGCAGCTAGGTATTCCCTGCCAGTTGTTGTGCCTTTTGCTAGGTAAATTTTATGGTTGTCTCACTGGATACTGTGTGTGTGTTCACACGCATGTGGGGACCACTAAAGCTCATTTCAGGTGAGATCCTTGTGGCTTTGCTGACAGAGACCAGCTGAAGGCAACACAGTGAGCTACCAGTGCAGCTGACCTGGATTCTTAACATTTCCTATGTTTTTTCAGACTTTTGCCAAAGACCCTAGACTGCAGCTTCCTATTTTCAGCCTGGTGCCAAGTACTATTTAACTCTCAACAGACACCCAGACCTATGAATCTGCATGCCATCATTACTCCCAATTGCAAATATCCTTTCATAGTCTATGTTACACTGATGTCATAGTCTGTGGTTTATGTCTCTGCTGAAAAGAATTATTTGAGAAATTAAGTTCAAAAGAGGACGGTTCACTGTTCTGATCCAAAGGTGTCTCAAAAATAAAAATCATATTCATAAAGGCTGGACCTTTTTATATGAGATTTCTCACAGTATTCACACCTCTAGTGGAAATTAGCAGGTGACCTGCAATTAACATTGTTACAAACCACTACAGTGTTCTTCCTGTTTGGTTGGGGTTTTTTGGGTTTGGGTTATTCCCCCCGCCCTGTTTTGGTTGCTGCTAGCCATTAGATCATTCTGCTTTTTGTGTAATATATTAGATGTTGAAAAATTAATAGAAATAGTTACTCTATCAGCAGTGGGGTGGGAATTGAACCCTACTGGAAGTCTTAGGCAGACCCCAGTGCCCACTAACATTACCAATACTGTTCTTCAGACTTCCTGAGGCAACTTTTCCACAGCAGAGGAGAATACTAACACGACTCTAAGGTATGTCCATGGCAGAGCAGCTGTCAAAGTGTCATACTATGTGTTGCATATTTACTAGGTAGGTCTGCCAGGAGCTGGCATGCTGAGGAGATAAATCTGTGAATCCTGTAGAAATGAATGCACCACATTGGCCTTGGAGAAAAGGTCTCTGGGCTGAAGTTGGGGCAGCTGCTGCAGCCCTTTGCTATCCAGGCATGGGATGCTTTTCACAGAGATGTTCATGTCCACCCAGAGGCAGTTAAGAATACAATAGTCTCTGCTGATGCATGAACTGAACTCGTTTACTGTTTGGCCAACTCCTACCTTTGGACATGTGTTTGGACATACTATCTTAAACTGCCTTAGATCCAATGAATGCAGAAACTGGCCATCTGGACACTGCAGGTGGGATTTATCCCTAAGTCACAGCTAATACAAATCTCAGACTTATGCCTTTCTTTGGGATTTCAGTGGGGCTTTGCAGAGCCAGCTCAAGGCTTCTTGGCAATGCTAGCCAAATATATATTAATAATATTAAAAAAAAAGAATTGCTTCCTGCCAGAAAGCAGAGCTAGAGGCAGGATGGACATGGGATGGAGAGTGCTGTGAAGACCAGCTTGCTGCTTTTGCTGTTGCCAGGAGGTCAGGGGGTGGCCATGCCTGTTTCTGACAGACATCCTCCCTTTCTTCCTCCCTTGTGTTACAGAGAGAGCAGACACAGCTGGCTCCAGCACAGATAAAGCTGGCAAGGATGTTTGATCCCAGTGAGAGCTTGCTGGGGTGCTCTGGCCTGGGGACAGCCATTCTCACAAGGGTGAATTTCATCCTGGCCATGCACAGGTGCTACATCATCTGTGGAAGAATTTTACAGCTCTGAGGTTTTGATTGCCTTTTTGAGCCTGGGTTTCACCGTTTCTGAGACATGTCCTTTATTCTTTAGTTTTGTATTTCGTTAGGATGACTTGTGACCACTATCTGTGTGGGTGCAGGCACTGGACCACGACTTGCAAGTTCTGAGCTCATTTCCTGCAGCAAACCACGGATTTTATGAATAACCTTAGGAAGTTACTTCAGCTCATCCAGGCATCACTTCTCCACTTGTGTGTAGCTTTCTGCTTGAGTGGAGATCGCTACAGTATCTCAACCTAGACGTGCATGTCTAACAGCATAAGTCATGATGAAGACTGCATGGTTACTCAAGTTATTATTTGAAAAAAATATCCTCAGCAATGGCTGTGTACAAATTCAAGCAGTTAGCAAAAGGCAGAGTGCAGCTTGGAGCATCACAGCAGGCTTTGTGCAAACAACGCTTGTTTCACTGGGAACTGCTACAACTCCAGAAGTGTTCCTCCCCCAGCCTCTTTCCCACTTAATCCCTGGAAGTTTGAACCAATCACTGCAATGCGGGCTGCTGACAGTTTAGCAATAGTGTGTCTGTCCCTCCTTGCCAAAACCAATTAGATTCAAATGTTGCAAACTTTTCCAAGAGTATTAACGTATCAGCGTGAAGCAGGGGTTCTCAAGAACTGCACAAAAGAGTGGGTAGTTGGGGCTTTACTAATTGCAGTGGAAAAGCAGACAAGTAGCAGGGCGGCAGAAGGCGGCAGGCATTCGGTGCCATATGACACCGAGAGCAATGGGAAGAAATGTCTGGGGCAATGGGCCAAACTGGTGGTGTTATGACCCTGGGAGACGGTTAGATAAGATGTTTGCAGTTTCCCAGGATACCCTGTTTCTCTCTCTCTATGATTTCCTTTCCCCTCTGCTGACTGCATCTGACCATCCCTGCTTCTTCCCTTCCCCAGCAGCAAAGTCCATACTCTTTGCAGACACTGCCCATGGATCAGACATGGCCTGTCCCTGCTGCAGCTGGCGAAGGGAGATTGTTGGCCCTCAGCAGTGCCATCCCATGTGCATCCACCTCTGAGCATCGGCAGCAAAGTGCATGCTGCGTGAGCAGAGTAATCAATTGTATGTGGCCAGGGAAGAGATGAGGGGCCGCACAGGCATAGGCTTCAAGTGGACGGCATGCCGCTGGCTCAGAAAGCCCTGCTTGTTCCTTTATCTTTGGATCCTGGTGCTGTTTGTGGCTTTGAGCAAAAGCCTGCTCAGCCACACCACTGGCAGGTCAATCTCTGGCCTTTTTGGAAAGAAGATGAGGCTCACCTTGTGCCTACAGGTATGACTTGTGCCTACATATAAAACATAAAAGAGTTTGGACCACAGTGATTTTTCTGAGCTATATCTATGGAAATTGCCAGAGGATTTTGGGGGCAAATATAAGTCCTTAAAACATAAAGCAACATCTTGCTTGCTGAAGTAAATATTTTTGGTGGAGGGAAGGAGTGAGGATTCATAGCTAACAAACTATTTTAACAACATCTCAATTTTGAGGAACACTTTTCTTTAATGCATTTCAAATAACTCCACAGATAAGGCTGTGAAAATTCATGTGTAGGGAGGTTTGCCCTAGCTCAATGAACAAGGAGACACAGCAACAGACGTCTTCTGAAGTTTAGTGCACGTGTTACCCCACTGGCTCATCAGTGGGAAGATGTCATTATTTAAGCATTTGGCATTGAAGAGTACAAATTTTGCTCATAATCTCAAAAATGCCTAATTATTTGTGATAGCACAACTCTGGCTACATCCAATGAAAGCAATGTTTAAGAGGCTTGACTTTCTGAAAGTCCTTAATTCATTCTCTGAAGAAATTTGTTTTGTTGTCAGATATGCCAAAGGAGAGGTACTCAGATTCCAGATTTGCATGTGAAAATTTGGGCCAAGTCAGACAATTAGAAAATTAACATGAAAGGAGAAATTCAGGTTCAAAAAATGTGGCAAACAGTCCTTTTTGACTAGTGCTTTTAAAGTGTCCTGAGACTGGACAAAGCATTGCTGGCAAAATATGATCTGTAAAACAGCAAGAGAAAGTCAGATAATATACTATTACTGTTTTTATGAGAGGTATGCTGAGTAACTAGAAGCAAAATAAACCACAGAATTACGCTTTTATGGCATAAGAAATATTGCCTCAAGGAAATTAAAACCTGAACACAATTGCAAGCATTAATCCCCACCCTAGATCCTGTGAAAAGACCCTTCAATTCCCCTTTACAGAGTTTACAGTTCTAGAGGAGCTGGTTGTGTGTGCACAGCAGTGGACACATCTGAGTCTGTGCCCTGCCTATACCTGCTCAGCAGGAATGCAAACAAGGAAGAGACACTGTTGCTTTTAGTGACTTGATATCTTCAAATCAGCCCAGTAAAAATGATAACAGTTCTTCTTCTGTCTCTAGGCTGCCTGTGCATGTTTTGTGGCAGAGGAAGGAAACTGTGCTTTTTGCAGGTGAGCTCAAGAACAGAGAATAAACTCCTTGTGACTCAGAGAAATGAGAAGTAACATAAAGCAAAGGTTAAATCTGCAAAAGCGCCATTCATTCACTATTCAGCAAATGAAACTGTGGCAATCCCTGAGCAAAAGCATCCAAGACAGATAACGTGACTGCAATCATGTATGTTGGCTTTTATTTGTCTTGCCTGGTTAAAGCTCTCATGCTATTCATGTTGCACAAGATTTGAAATGGAAAGGTCAGATACCTTGATTCGGTGGGAAGAGAGCAATGCCAGGGCATTTCAGCATGTTACAAATGCCTGTCAGACCAAAAACTGCAGAGGATTCAGAGTAACCATCTCCTCAAGCCCACTAATGCTTGGCCAATGATGCAACGCTTGCTGTTGTTTCATGTTTGAACTGTGCCCTAATGTTCAAAGAAAGGCTGTGAGAAAGGACATCTATGACCCATTTCTAGTTGTGGTTACTGCCTAATTTGGAAAAACTTCAGTTTTTCTTCTGTCTGACCCTCAATTTCTCAGTAATTACAGAGATGTCAGTGTAAATGTGCATATGTATGTGTGTGTGTGGCCATAAAAAGACTTTTGTTACTCTTTGCCAAGCACCTTTATATTTCTGGAAGAGCTAGAAAACTGTCAGGTGTTTTACCTCTTTGACAACCGGAGTAGTGCAGGAAATACAGCTGCCAGCTGCTGTTTCACAGCTGTGCGTTTCTCCACCGTGCCACTGGTATAGTAGCAATTAAAATGACAGATAAACAGCATCCATGGTTGCTTTCCAAGCCTAGCAGTGAGTAAACTCTGTACTGGTCACATTAGAAGTGCATGAACTGTGTTGACCCTTGCCTGCACCACTCTACCTGCCTCCTGGGAATGCAGTGTACTTAATTATTGTTATTATTTGGAATGCAGTGGTTTGATTAATGCATGATTAGTGAGAAAGGTCACATGTACTTCTGTGGGCATAGAACCATATTCCTATTCCTGCAAAGGTACAAGAAGTTAACTTCCTCTCAGTGGGAAATCTGCCATTTATTTGATTACAGGCAGGATTAAACCCTGCACTAGGTCAAACTGGAAAGTTCAGGAGTAAAACTCAGCACATATTCAAGCATTTGCAAGTGTGGGGTCCACATTCTCTATGCACTACTATGAAACTTTGTCTTTGAGGGGGCTGGGGCAGAGGAGAAAACACGTGCAGCTTTGTTTCTTTGGTGCTGCCTCGTGACAAGAAGTGGTTTAGTTCACACTGTCAGGTGGAGAACAGTTAGTGTAAGTTATACAGAAGAACAGCTAATTCCATGAAAGACATCTCAGAATTAAACAACCCAAGAGTGAGCACAGCCTGTGGTTTAATGACAGCTGAGTGAAGGTTCACATTGTACCAATAACATCCTGTATCTCTGTGGTGGTGATGTGGTGTATGCACACGTACCCCTTTGCAGCCAATAACTTCTTGTCAGATTTTCACACTGGCTGGTTTGGCTCTTATTTAACAAGTGTGTTTTCCTGTTCCTGCCACGGGTTTATTTTTGTTGCTGTTGTTGCAGTAGTAAAATTGTCTCTGATATTCTCAGAAATTCTTCATAGCACTGCTAATATTTTGCTTGATGTTTTGCTGAGATTTTTTAAATGTCACATCTGTTCTCAAAGCACATTTACTTAATTGGGGTACAGTGCTGGATTGGATTCAGTACCTACGCACATATTAGCTAGGTACAAAGCTGCACGGGTTGTCAGAACATGCTTGAAAAAGAAATGTGATCTTGGTTTCCTATAGCAGAAAGGTGACAAGCTCTGATAGCGTGGGAGGTAGCACAGCAGGGTAATACCCAGGGCAAATCAAAGACATGGGCCCTGCTGGGTGGTGCAAAACATGAGCAGACACCAAGGAAGACTTTTTTTTCCTGTGGAAGAAGTCCAACTTATGGAGACCTTTCAATCTGAATACGAACAGAATCAATAATATTGACATGTCTGATCTCTTCTCAGGCCCATTAGATTTCTTATGCACAGGTAAACACTTTGTTATACTATATGGTTCATATGAAATGCAGCTTTTTCACCGAGCCTTTTATCATAGATATCAATGTCCTTAATCAGTGAGATCATATATCATTCCCACCTCATGGGCTAGGGAACGGAGAAACAGAAACGTGATTCTATGGTGCTGAGCACCTTAGCTTCAGCCACAACCTCCCATTAGGGTTAAGGTTCAGAGATCCGCAAAGCCTACAGCCCCATGGACACTGGATTCGGAAAAGTCATGCCAGGTGGAGCTCAGCTCTGCAGCAACACTGTTCATTCAACACCTTTCTAATACTGGCCCACACATGACACTGGGGACCTCAGCCTCAATCCCAACCTTCCAATAGCATTATGGTTAAGGTTAGGATTCAAAGGTCTACAAAGCCTACAGCTCCCAGAATGCTGGGGCTGGAAAAGAGATGCCAAGGGGTGCGCTGTTCTGCAGCAACTTTGCTCCCTCATCGCATTTCTAACCAGGCCACACATGGTGCTGGGGATCTTAGCTTCAGCCACAACCTCCCATTAGAAAAAGTGGCTGACAAACCTGGTGGCCTTTTAGGATGGGGTCACAACCTTGGTGATAAAGGAAGGGCAACCTATGTCATCTACCTGCACTTGTGCAAAGCCTTTGACACTGTCCCACATGACATCTTTGTCTCTAAACTGGAGAGGCATGGATTTGACAGATGGACCATTTAACAGATAAAGAACTGGCTTGATGGCCACACTCAGAGACTTGTGGTCAATGGCTTGATATCTGAGTGGAGACCAGGGATGGGCAGCATTCCTCAGGGAGTGGTGTTGGGACCAGTGCTGTTTAACATCTTCATCAGTGACATGGGTGATGGGATTGAGTGCACCCTCAGCATGTTTGCCGATGACACCAAGCTGTGTGGTGCAGTTGACACACTGGAGGGAAGGGATGTCATCCAGAGGGACCTTGACAGGCTGGAGAGGTGGGCCACTGCCAACCTCATGGAGTTCAACATCGTCAAGTGCAAGGTCCTGCACCTGGGTTGGGGCAATCCCAAACACAAGTACAGGCTGGGTGGAGAATAGAGAGCAGCCCTGAGGAGAAGGACTTGGGGGTACTGGGGGATGAGAAGCTGGACATGAGCCGGCTGTGTGCGCTGGCAGCCCAGAAAGCCAACCGGATCCTGGGCTGGATCAGGAGAAGGGTGGCCAGCAGGGCGAGGGAGGGGATTCTCCCCCTCTACTCTGCTCTCATGAGACCCCAAGTTGCAGTACTGCATCCAGCTCTGGGGCCCTCAACATAAGAAAGATATTGACCGGTTGGGGCGAGACCAGAGGAGGCCACAAAGATGATCACAGAGCTGGAGCGCCTCTCCTATGGGGACAGGCTGAGAGAGTTGGGCTTGTTCAGCCTGGAGAAAAGAAGGCTCTGGGGAGACCTTATAGCACTTTACAGTACCTGAAGGGGCCTACAAGGAAGCTGGGGGAGGGGCCTTTTTACAAGGGCCTGTAGTGACAGGACAAGGGGTAACGGGTTTAAATTGAAAGCAGGCAGATTTAGACTGGATATCAGAAAAAAATTCTTCCCAGAGAGGGTGGTGAGGCACTGGCACAGGTTGCCCAGAGAATCTGTGGATGCCCCATCCCTGGCAGTGTTCAAGGCCAGGCTGGATGAGGCTTTGATCAACCTGGTCTAGTGGAGGGTGTCCCTGCCCATGGCAGGGGGGTTGGAACTATATGATCTTTAAGGTTCCTTCCAACTAACCCATTCTATTATTCTATGATGAATAAATTGTCTTGTCATACAGGCCAGAAGTGCAGTGGCAAAACCCTGAGTAGAATTCAAATTTCATTTGCTGTAGCCCAGTTGTCTATTTGCTAGGAATTGTTGCCTCCATATTTTTCAGTACAAAAATATAAAAAATATGGAGCAATGATATTAAAATATCAGAAGTCACTCAAAGAAAAAGCCATAGACAAATGTAAAAAAAAAAAATTGGAAATAAATTTTCTTCTGAATGGAAACACAGAAAGATCTATTCAAGTGTGACTGTCACATTCTACTTCTGCTTGTTTTTCCTAAAAGAATCTCTGATCTACATTCCTTTATGTACTGCCAGTATGACAGATCTGTATTTTTCCAATGGGGGAAAAAAAAAGGCTGAAATTTTCTGACCGACTTCATTTGATCTAGAGGAGGGAAAGGAAAACATGCAAATCCAGCAGGACTCCTGAAAGGCTAATTATATTTTTTTATTTTAATATTTCCTTTCATTTTTTTTTCTTTCATTTAGTGCATGTTACAAATGTGCTGTAGGCTCAGTTTTTAGTAAGAACACATCTTATCTGACAAATGGTTACTGATGCAATATGATTTAAAAGTCTCCCCCATCATGCAGCAATTAAAATCCTCTCCCCAGGGACATCCCCCAAACATAAAACAGAGCCTTCCTCCTCATTAAAACATTTTGGTGTGTGAAAAATGACAATAAGCCATAAAATCTGGAGGGAAATGATTACTGAACACTAACATATGCTCAACAATTTCAATACCAGAACGCGTGGATTCTGTCAATTGCACTTCAAGCTGGGGAAATGAGTTTCTTGATCTTGTCCGGATGGAGGGCAATTTAAAGAGATATTGCTAACAGAGTAGTTAGGCCCTGAAAGCCTGTTTTCAAAACAGCAGCGGGAGATCCAGCAGCCAACAACACAAAGGTGCCAGTTTGTTTTGTTTGCCAAAGCATGTCTTACTGTCCTTCACTACCCCAGCATGCTCTTTTCTTAAAACTGATGAGAATAATTGTCTCAAACATTATTATTATTATGTACAAAAATGGCATGAAAGAAAGATAAAGGTTGCCTAGTCAGGCACTCAGAAGTTAGAAAATAATGGGATTACTGTTGCCTTGACAACATTTCTCTCTCCTTCCCCTGCCCCCAGTTTCATTCTTGGAAAAAGGTTAAACCTTTTTTCTGAAATCCTATAAAATAATTAAATAAAAGATTCAGCCATGCAGAGACACCTGGCATGGAAAACTTCCTCCTGCCCTCTCCCAGAGTCTGACAAAATTATAAACAGCTGAAAACCAGGGTTTCGTGATGAGAAGAATAAGGTAATGCCACACACCTTGATGGTACTATTAGCTCCATCTGTAGTTTACCTTTTAGTTTAATTGGTACTACCCACATCCCTGAGGGCCACACTTTTTGTGTGCTCTTTTGTGCTGCAAGAGGTAAGGCTATGTAAGCAGCAGCAGCAGACTCAGTTTCTTGCAGCTACCTGAGGAGGGTGGACATTCTGCCCCAGGAAAACAAAGACTGTGTGGGATTGAAGAGGGCTGCAAGGATGCTGGAGGCACAGCTTTAGAGATTTTAGCACTATGCGTCATGCTTGGGTGATCTACATTCAACTCAAACTGTTGGGTCTGGCAAATGGAAAGAGCTCTGCCTCTCTGGAGGCATCCAAGGGTCTGCAGAGGTCCAGAGCTGGTAGCCCCTGAGGGCAGGCGACAGTGGCCAGTGACACTCAGTGCGTCATCTCTAGCTGAGCTCTGGATGAGGTCAAGCAAGAGACTGATAAATGGCCCTGCCTTGTCAACACTGCAGTCATTAGCGCTGTTATCACCCTGTAAATGGGAACGTGAAGGAATTTGTATCCCTGCCCTCGCCAAAGCTGGAGAGCAAGTGGGAACAGGAACTGTGGAGGTGACTGTGTTTGCTCATACCACTTACGTTCTCCTGCAAAGCAGCTCAGTGTTTGGTTTGTAACCAAAGGGACTGATTATAAAACATTATGCTGTGGTTAATTTTTCAGATTGATTGAATTTATGATGAGGTTTCTTTCAAAGAAAGGACAGAACGTTTCAGCATATACTGGCATGACAGAAACACTAAGAAATCCAGTGCAAAGCCTGAAAATACTGTGATGCCTGGAATACAGTAACCTGTCTGAGCTAACAGGGCACCCAAAGATGTCAGGTAAAGTAGCATTTACAGGGGTTGGAAGTGGACCCAGCTGACCAGCATGGTCTGTGACAAGTTGTCGGACAGCACTGTGAAGGGAGAGAGCACTGCAATTTATTCAAAAGCTGAGTATTCTGGGGGAAAAAACCAGAATAACTTAATTTCCATTTAATGACATATATTTAAAAACCAAAACAATTACAGCTGCACTAATTTTTCTTCATTTTTTTTTGCTTGGAGCACAGTCAACCCTTGTTTGTTGCTTAGGATTCCCACTGAATGCCTTTCTGACTCAAATCAGAGCCCCCTAGCAGGCCCTCCATTTGCCTCCATGAGCAACCAGCAGTGTCGGTGGCTTTTCATCAGCACAGAAACTGGACAATCAGGCCCATCAAGTCCTGCTCTGCAATCTACTCAGCTAAAGGGTACCAATAATTGGCCTCACAGGTCCTAACCGGTGTGTTTGTGAAAATTATCTAAAGTCACAAGCAAAGTCATCCATGACTGACTCATACAAGGTGAGTGTGGCTCATTCCTGTATTGGGAGTGCTGGGTGGTATGGCCATCTGTGACCTTAGACAGAGGAATATGGCCTTCTGGATCAAAAGCATCTACTTCAACTAGATATTTTGTTAATTTGTCACTATCAGTACGCTACAAGAAGTGTTTAATTGCGAGGGAGGAAACCTAAGGGCATTTGATATGTCTTGCTTCTGCAGCTCTGAACCAATCCCTTTTTGTCAGGTAACACCTGGTGCTTTTGTCAGTGTTTGTTAAGTAGTACTTTTAAATTTTAAAGTCTAAAATCCTTGGATTGGTTATGTGTAGATGCAAGATAATAAAACACTCTTTTGCCTTTAGGTCACTATCTGCCCTCAGTCCCTGCCCCTCTCATGCACTCAAGTCAAAAGGAGACAGTGATCTGCTTTCCAAACAAAACATTAACAAGTGTTCTTTTCTGTCTAAAATACCTTATTTTTACATACGGAATTGTTAGGAAATGTGCAGTATGTTAATGCTGGGCAGCAGCTTGTGTAATACAAGGGAACAACCTCAACAGCTCGGTCCAGACGTACACCAACTAAAGATCTGGCCTATAAATTGTTGGTTAATAAATATGGAATAACAAGTATTTGTCTAGGAACACCAGACACTAACAGCTGCTATAAAGTGGAACCTGTTGTTCAAACTCCCCCAGATACGTACATGAGCTGTCCTGCATTTTATTGCAGAGAGATGGATGATTGCTCTATAGGTCCTGATGGCCAAAACCCAACTCCTCCCACAAAGGAGCATTATTTTCAGCTAATTATCCCTGATGTTGGTATTCCATATTCCTTTCATCACGGTGACAGTTTTGAAAGCATAATGCAGTTTGGTCTTGTATGACAATTTTTGCAGCAGGGTAACACACATGAAAACTAAATCATGCTGGAAATTTGAAAGGAAAATCCATTTGAGTAGGACATATAGCCTGGGAAATGCTCTTTCAGTTGTATTTCACATCAATAAAAGCTTCTCTTGATTTGATTTGTGTGTGGAGAAGCTTTACCGGAGCAATTACAGGAAGTCTTGCTGCAGAATTGAGGCTGAGACATAGGTGGTAGATCTATAAGGGTAGATAAGCATTTTCAACCAAAATGCTATTGAAAAATAGTTGATTTTGCTAAAATTGTTTTCTTCAACCATGACTTATGTCAGGGAGGACATCAGTGTAGCATTTAAGGGTACTGAATACCACCACAATGCAAAACTCTGGTTACCCTGAAGGGGAAAAATAAATGAATGACCCGGTTAAAATCTGGGCAGGAAACTAGGTGTCACATCCTGTTCTTCTGAAGTAAAAATGATAAGAGCTTTGATGAGTAGACACAGTAAACAGGGCCTTGGCTTTATGTCTCACCCAGGCACCAACACCTCACGCTGTACACTCAGTCGTCCATCGCAGAGCAGCACAGCCCTTCCTTCAGTTCTGGCTCAGGGGGAGGATGCAGCACCTTGAGTCACGCCACTCCGCCCTGCAGCACTCCCGTCTCCCAGGGGTAACAGGCTGTCAGGAGGAAGGCGTCCACCCTCCGACAAGAACCATTATTTCTTCTTCTGGACGTCTTTCTCTTTCACATCTCTCATCTTTCTTTCTGTCTTCTGTTTCTTTCCCTCTGAGGTTTTGTGATCCCTTTTTTATGGCTAGCCCACCCCTCCTTTCCAGGTGATTCTCCAGCCAGGGCTCAGCATTCATGCAGGCAGGGGACCTGCCAGCGGGATTGGGTACCAGGTGGGTGATGCAGCTGCCCTGTAGAGCCACTGCTCAGGGTGGTCCCTGCTTTGCCACTCTTCTGTCTGAATCCATACCTGAGGCTCCCTGCCTGGAAGAGCCCAAGCACAGTTACTTTGCAAGGAGCTAAAATCTTTGAGGTGCACTTTTCAGTATTGAAGGGATTTGGGAGCAATTACCCATCTGTTGTTGTCTAATGGCAATCCTGGTTCACAGCCTGTTATCATTTGCACCCTGGTTATTATCATAACTGAATAGGCGACTCCAGCTAGTCTTTGAACTCCCAGCTCTTTGTTACCATCTCCCAGCTAAGAGGCAGTTACCTGCCGTATAATCACTCTTAATGTGTCTGAGAGCAGTCACACAAACTCAAATTGCTGCTGAAGGTTTGCTTGTGACTTCATCCTCAAAGGGACAAGGAGTGTTTGTACAGTCAGTCGTGCCTGTCAGCTGGGAGGAAGTAAACACCCTCTGGGAAACAGTTGGTAGCAGATTTTAAGCCTCTTTTCCAGTGCCCTGGCCATGTGGCTGCTCCATATCCGCCTTGGTGCAAGGTCAGTGAGGCTAGATCAGATAACCACCGTCTGCTGCACTTTGCACAGGGCGCGGGGAGTGCTGTAGGCACCATTGCCCACAGCAGGGAGGTGGTTTGGGAGGCTGCTCCTTTCTGCATCCCCGACCTATGGCCATGGACACTTTGTGGGGCTACCACCACCATTTGGGCTGAGGGTTTGGAGGTCCAGGAGTACTGCCTGTGTGCTGCCCACGGGTAGCTGGGTGGCACCCACTCACAGCCACAGAAGACAGGGACTGCTGTGGAGCTGGCAGCCCCATGGCTGGCAGAGGCTCCCCATTGCAGTGTGGTCCCAAGCAGTGCGGCAAGGGATGGTCTCTTCCCCGGCACCCCTCTTCTCCTTGGTGTGGCTTTTCATAAGTCGGACAGGTTCTTCCCATCTCTTGCAGGCAAAGCTCCAAGCTGAGAAACGCCCTGTCCTAGTGGTGGTTGGCAGTTTCCCTCCAGATCTGTCAGTCAGCCAAAGATACGCTTCCCTTGTGAAGGCAGGTAGTATCAACAGGTAGGATCACCCAACAGGTAGGATCACCCAACAGGTGTGGTCACATGCAACAGAGACTAACTCCAAATATAAAAAACCATTGTGCATTCAGCCTAGTAATCTAGGGTCCTAAAGAAAGTTGGAATAGAGTGAGATATCTAGTTGTGAGGCTGAGCCTCCTGAACATTGTTTCAAGGATTTCTTCTTATACAGTTACAATAAAAACCTTCTTTCAATATGCACAGTCTGTTTTAGCTGCAATGTGCAGTGTGTCTTACCTCCCTTTGTCTTTTACTGTCAGGAGCCTTCAAGCACCTAATTCTACTCTGACATCTGATTTCTGAAAAAAAAACAACCCCAAACAAGTATATATCTCACCTGGATCTGAGGAACAATCCCACCTCATCTGTCAACAAAACGAAATTGCAGTAACCTACAAAAAGTATAGACTACACCATTTGCTCTACTGAAATTTAAGTGCAAACTGAAATTCTCATATAAATTTGAGCAGATTCTTACTTTTGTCACAGGAACCAAAGATCTGAAGCCCTTCAGAGCCAATTAGGTGGTTATTGACTTCAGAGCACTTTGAATCGGCTCTGCAAATAGCGCCATTAGCCCAAGTGGCCCAAGCACCTCTTCTTGTCTGCATGCCTTCAGCAATCTGTCTACATTCCTCTGAAGACAGAAGTTTAGCTTTGCTTTCATTTAGTCCTTCGTGAACACGAAATCACAATGTATTTATTTTCAGATGTAGTGTACCTACATTAATACCAAAAGTACCTTTCGTTTCACACACGCATACAGAAGAGGAAGTGGAGCATTCTGCCAAACACACTGAAATTTCTTGCCATTTATCAGGAATGTGAGAGAAGAAACAATCCATTTTATGTTTTATTGTGTTAGTTTGTCATCTGATTTAGTGCTCGTCTATCATGGCTAATTACTTTAAAAGGATTCTAGTTCCAGGTCACAAAATCTATGAATAAAAGATGGTCACATACACTATCTAGACCAGGTGTTATAACTCAGTGCAGATATCCACACAACAAAATAGTTCTGATTTTAATTACTATGCAAATGGATATGCCGATTACATGAAAAATCAATAAAATATTAATCAGATAAAGCAAGACAGCAGGTGGCCAAAGATATCAACAGGGCATATGTCTTCAAAACACAAAACATCTCTCTGCAAACAGTAGGGGCATGCTCATGGTATCACTAGATGTACTGTGTCACGGAAACAGCCCAAGTCACCCAAGTGTCATCACATAAAGCTGTTTAATTTTTAAGCAAGAGTAAGCACATTTTCTGTTTAACCCACCAGGGGACTAACTGGTCCTACTTCCCTTCTGGAAACACACTTTCCAGGCTTGTCAGTGGAGCTGTTTTCTGCCTGAGGTGGGCAAGATTGAAGTCACTGAGGGCAATGTACTAAAAAAAAAACCAAAGCAAAACAAAAGAACCCCAGAATTTATGCTCCTTCTCACTGCATTATAATGTGTTAAAAAAGACTCACAGCTGCTTCTTCTGTGTTTATTTGACTTTGGGAATATCAGAAATATCAAGAGAGTGCATGCTCCTGTACTGTCCCCCAGCCCTTCTGGGTGTCCTTGTTGTTTAAGTGCTTCCAAAATCCATCTGTGGTTACAGAAACGAATACCAAAACTGTACCTGGCCTAGCCAAATAAAATGTGCAGTTTCTTACTTCACAGCAGACATAGAGCAAGCAGTCTTGACTTCTGAGTTGCCATAAACATTTGGGTGACTGACAAGCCAAATATATTCATCAGCATCCTGCAGCCCAGGACTAGGCTCTGCTCAGAGGCCGGGCTGTTCAGCGCAAGGAGGGCCTCTTGGTGCCCTGTTGGCACCCTGGGTACAGACTGTCATGCAGACTGAGTTACTGGCCTGGAAATAACTCCCTGATAACGTTTTGAAGCTTGGGCCCTTTCCTGTGCTGTGTTTTACAGAACAGTGTGGTCCAGCGTGAGATAGGCTTTGTTCTTCTCATGTGAGCTGAGCTCTCCTCCCATTTCCCCTCACAGATCCCTTTGCAGGATATGTTTTTATTGCGGCTTCGCTCTCCTCGGTTCAAGCAGAGTTATTCATTTCCTGACTGTATGTGACCAGATGCGTGGCTGTTATCAGTGGTGTAAATCCTCAGCCTTCAGCTGAACTAAAAATCAGCCTGTGGTGTTTGATGTGCTGTGTTAATGGGACATGGCTGTTTTGAGATTTCTGACTTTCACAGAACCAAACACTTCATCTGCGCCTTTAGGAAATAACAATAACTCATTAAGACCATGACCCCGTGTTTCTCTTTAAATGCAGATGTTATTCAATGTGGAGCTCTAGACTGGTCTGACAATACATTTTTTTGTTCTTTCTCAGTACAAAATTGAATATTGTATCTCCCTGAGTCTCCTTTTATTCAAGCAGCAAAGGTTGCTCTGATGTCAGCTGCAGGGGTGAGATGTAATGTGGATAGCTGTGAAATCCCCTTTGACAGTTACAAACAAAGTGAAAATATCCTTCCAATCCAAAAAATCTTTCCTCACATATAGACTTCTTCTGGTTTGTAATGGTAAGTGATAAATCTGAACACTTCAAACAGATCCTGGACTTTTGAGAGACACAAATTCTTCCCTGAAATTTTTTAAAATTCAGAATATAAAACACATATCCCCAGGAGAAAGCAACCAAGAGAGATGACAGAAACAGTGTTGTCCTACCATATGCCAATGAAATCCAAAATAAGAGAGAGACTGTGTAGGGCCCACTGATTCCTCTAGTGCCTGGGGAAACTGCAGGGTGTGTGAGGAAGAGGACAGAATAGATGAAGAACACCATTTCCTGAGGAGATCTCTGATGAAACTTGGCAGCAAATTGTGTTCCCATTACTCCTTGTCCCTGTGATATATGACAAAATAGGATACAGAAAGCAAAAAGGATCATACTGGTAAAAATTGGGAGTTTTCAAATAAAGTTGGGAATAGTTACTGTGACTTGCTTTTTTTGTGGCCTCAAATCTCATTCTCTCTAAGGTTAGTGGCAGAGGACAATTGAGGCTAAGATTTGGGAGTCACCTAGGTAGGAAGTGGTGGTCCCAGAAGTTGAATCCTGCCTATTTGAGGGACAGGGGCTGGGGAATAGCTGGGTGAGGGAGTTAACTCAATGCATTGCAGGAACCTGGACAAGTAACTTAGAATACATGCATAATTTTTAAGCAACTCCAGTCACTGAGGTGAATCTGACTCTTTCTGATAGTTAGTGGCTGATATTTCAGCTTATCGAATTTGCGGCCCAAACACATTTTGCCTAGGGAGCCAAAACTCTCTTTGAACTAAGTGAGACCGTATGTGGCACAGCCAAGAGTCTGATGATCTTACCAAGCTTTGGCTTAAAGTGTTGGGACACCTAGGTGCTTAACTGCATCTATTTTAGCACCAAGACTTAGATGTTTTCATCCTGCTTGAGCAATCCATACAGAATTATCTTTTCTGGAACATGAAACCCTATTGGACTGTGCAAACAAGCCACATTCAGCTGAATGCAAAGCCCGATTTCTGTAAATTATGCAAGGATATAAATGATGAGTACATCAGTAAGCGAGACCAGAGGCTGATTCATTCATGTATTGATTCATGCATGGTTTATCTTCATGCCTTGCAGAAAAAACCCAACTAAAACGGTTACACTAAGCTGTAAAGCTTGAAAGCGGTGGTTGAGAGTGATTCTCTGCTTGAAGAGTGGCAGTTGAAGCTATAGCTTGTATAGTAACCCTCTCCTAATTTGAAGCACTTTAAATGCCTCTTAGCTGTGTGTGACCAAAGTGGAAAAAATAATTAGATTGAAATATGGAGGAAATTCACTTGATATTTTATTGCTTTAATGCTGTGTGTTAACTCAACACCCTTTTTACTCACTGCCTCAAAAAGCAAAAATAGAAAAAAATGTTTGTATTTTTAAATCTGTATGACAACAGAAATAATAGCAAAAACTCATTCCAATGGTCTGGGGGTATGCCCAAGCACCTTTGGTAAAAATTCCCGTTAGATTATAGATGGACAAGTGGGAAAACCAAGGAAAAAGGGCATTCAAGTTTCCTAAAAGCAAGAAAAAAAGAAAGGAGAAAGAAAATATATCCATCCCTTGCAATCATCAACCAATCAGGATGCAGGAATGACATACTATTTTCTTCAGTGTGTGGGTGAGTAAACCATAATTCTGCACTCCCATTGTCTTTGATGATAAAAAGTAGCTATAGGAAGGGTAACTTTTTTTTTTTTTTAATCTTGAAAAACTTTCAAGAAACAAAATATCACATGAACAGACTGTACATACAGGCAGTTTCTTAAATCATAAACTGTTTATCTGTAAGCTTGAATAGAAATAAATCCAAATTACATGAAAGCAAACAATGTAATGAATTTGCTTCTGATTCTTTCAGCTTCTATTTTAATTAGCTACTGCAGACACTGAGCAAACGGCATGTTGCTTGTTATTAAGGATGCTTTAGTCATCTGCCATTTTTGCACTTGTTTGATTGGCTACTGCTAAGGGAAAGGAAAGCTCTCCAGTGGCTGTACGTAAGAAAAAGAACTCCAACACGGTGCTGTGGAAAGCTATGCTTTCATCTTCCTTCGTCTTCACCACTCCCATGTCATCAAGTTCTGCACTTTGGCTGGAAGTTTTAAGCACAGCATTAGTAATATCTATTTCCATGTACACAGTTTTCATTTCGTAGGTTGATTCTCTTGTAACTCTGTTTATTCCAGGAGTGTTACACCTGGGATTGTTTTAAACCAGCATGTCAAGGTATAGCGTTAAACAGTTGTTCAAATTGCAAGCAAGAAATTTTGCAAAATGCGACTGCCAAAACTGAATCAGAGGTGAAATTTATTTTCAAAGGCAAAAGATAAGAAAAACACAGTTGAAAAAAATGAAAATCTCTGCTGTGCCCATCTCTTCCCCCCCCCCCCCCCCCCCCCCCTTTTTTTTGTTTCAAATCTGATAATGGCTGAGAAAATGAGGCTGAACCTGACTGAGGAGTGCACAGGGAACTCCAGGTTTTTGCTGCCCTCAGGAAGAAGGCACTCTCACAAGTGTTGTCCTTTGTCAATGTTTGAAATGGAGGTCTCTCATGCCAGTTGAAATATAATTTTTTTTTTAATCTGAAAAGCCCCAAACAGCTTTTCAAAATGCCAGCTGTCCAGTCTGAATGCATGTACAAATTTTTGATAGACAGGGAACACAACATATCTTTTCATTTAACCTAGCAAATGGTGCATCAGCAGGCTCTATGCCTACAGTTGGTTCAGTTTTTATCACTGTCATGAGTAGTAAAAGTGACACAGTGGCAGCCTTTCCTTTCTCAGCAGTGTGGCTTCCAGCAGTAGGTGTTTGGTAAACACTCTCGAAAACCATCACTCTGCATTTTCAGTGATACAATGCAATATATCAACCCCCCCAAACACCAGATAAAGTTAACTAAGTATATTCCTCTTCCCCAGTTACTCTTTTTCCTCAACTTACAGAGGAAAATCAGTTCAATTCTGTAGAGTGGTTTTGCAAATTTCACCTAATAAAAATGAAATAAAATGAAATAATAATAAATAAATAAAAAAGAAAACATGAAATAAAATAAAATGCCTGAAGAGCAGAAAATCAAAATGCTGAACCTTTGATCCTGGATTTGAAGCTAATCTATGCTATTAGCAGTGCTTTTTGTCACAAAGGGAAGAGTCAGAGGAAGAAAGGATGGCACACAGCACAAAGAAGTGATCTAGGAAAGGATTGAGAAAATGTTGCTTCAATCATCATCCTCACAGTCACAAAAAACCTTCCTCAAGCATAAACAAAGAACATGAAAAAAAAAAAAGAGAGAGAGAAAGAAGGGGAAGAGCATCAAACAAAACCAAACACTTCTAAACAATTTCCTCCAGCTTATCTCACGAGGCAAAATTTAATGCTGTCCCATCAGGGAGACTGTGTTCAGAGGAGGGGCTTCCCAGCGCGTAGGAGCCATTATAGGGATGTGAATATGGCTTCAAGCTGCATTTTTTGTTTAGTAACATATTCCTGGTTTCAGAGGTTGCTTAAAGCCTAGGAGAGCATTTGATGGCTATTGTTAATGCACATTCCCATAGCCAAGAATTTTTTTGGCCTGGCAAACCCAATGTATGGACTAGATGCTGCCAGAGAAGGTGGCAATTGAATGCACCTTCTTTGCTGGAGCATAAAGCACCCTCATGAAGGGAAACCCATGTGTAATGATCCCTAGGTATCAGTAACCTTTCCTTGTGTTGGCAGGGGGATCACAGAAACAAAATCAGAGTCTTGAAAACATCATCTTTGAGAAAGAGTTGAGCAGTATTGAAGCCTCTGCTAGTGCTACCTCACAGTCCCTGGCTCCTCTGTGTGTGGCTGGCAGGTTAAGGCTCAAGGCCCTGGCCTTAGACACATGCTGTGAAATGATTGTGTCCTGGATGCCTATGTGAGGGTATTGCAAAGCATCATAAGCTTGAACTCATGTGGAAGACAGAGACCTCCTCTCTCTCACCTTTTATCTTCACTTAATGATGATACAGGAATAATTTTTAAAATATGTGGAAGGATGCTGCTGATGGTTCATCTTGGAGAGGTGGGATTCTCTTTGAGATGATGCCTGTGACTCCCATTCAGTGAACAAAAGGTGAAGCTTTTTTTTTTCTCCCCAAACTGGAGAATACTGGTCAAGATGATTTGCAGTATAAACTGGAGCTAAAAAGTATCCCAGCTGGTGGGATCCCAGCAGTGCAGTTGGTGACTGTAAATCTTTTCTGTAGGGAGGCAGAAACAGAAGAGGGTAACATTTTACAGGGCTTTTTTGACTTCAGAATGTACAATGACTGAATTTTCTGAGAGGTTTCTGACCTCCATACTCATTTAGTCTTTCAGCAAGTGTGATTTCTCTCTGTGAACTGCTACTGAAATTTATATAAAGAAAAAATATGAATGCTTAGTTTAAAAGTATATGCAAGTAGAGTGGACTTTTGGGTGTCTCTGTATTCTTTTTCTTGAGCAAAAAATGGCCTGTCTCCATTCTCTCCATCTCACGTTTTTTTCAAGTAAAAAAAAAGTAATCTGTATCTCTTGGTCACTGAAAGGTTATTGCTGCATGAACAGGTATCGCTGTTTGAATCTATACAAGGAGTCAGAATGCAGCTACAATGAAGACTCAAATGCTCATTATGCACTAGTGTTTCATTTACTGCGACTATCCCGTCATAGATGGCTAGGCTGAGCAAGGCTGCAGTTAGTTAAGATCAGTTACGTCAACCCAAGAAAAATGGAACTACTATGGTAGCTCCAAACTTTCCCTGAATTTTGCTATTAATTCTGTGATGATTATTAGAATATGCTTTTGGAAAAAAGATGTGTGACTAGCAAATGTCCGTGGCCAGTCACAGTCCTCTGACACCTTGACCCTATCAAAGTTGCTTTGCTGATCACTCACACTAAGCTGACTGACAGTTCCTTGCCATTTACACAAAGGATGTGGTAAAAACTTTGTGGCTCTTCAGTTTGGGATCACCTTCCTGGAGAACTCCACCTTGTTGCAGTAGCTTTGGAGACCAGCTGCCAGCAACAACCCACAGCTCTATAGTGCTTCCTGACCATGCTCCGGTGGCAGGGAGTGGCTTGAAATATGTCCACAAGTGCTCATGTGGGGATACCTTTGCCAAAACGATCTTGTCCAAACTGTCCCCCATGAGAAAAGAATGTGTCAGAGATGGCACAGGGCCGTAGGCTGATAGCAGCTTCTCATGACTCATGTTGGGTAAAGGGTAGACAGAGATATTTACCGAGGCTGCTTCTTGGCTGGTAGAACATCTTTCCTTAGTTGACAGCATAATTCAGTCCATCGCATTTCTGATGCCAACTTCTTCCTATATCGTACTTGTAATATTACATAGCTTGCCAGCAAAGGCTCTGTGATCCCCTATCCAGTACTGTGAAACTAATGAATTCTGCAATTTAAGATTTTATGATGGTTCTCTGCTACTACTAAAATGAGGATTGGCTTTCCTGGCAGCAGGTTATGGGTTGCCTGGAGTAGGAGGGAATAGACTACAGGTTTCCAGAGGCATATTAGGGTGCCCAGAGATGAGAATCTGGAAATGAATCCAAACTGTTCAAAGCACATTTAGGTACCCATGCACCATTCAGCTAAAGGAGTGAAGTGGGCCTCCTGTGGCATTCCTTTGATGCTGGTGAAACCATAGAGAATTGAGGTTAGCTGGGTTATTTATGTATTCTGTACATTGAAAAATGGATGAAGCAGATGGTATCCAAAATTTCCCATATATTTAATCATGACTCTGAGCTTCCTAGCTTTTAAAAGTTATTTTTAAATAACTGGACCAATCTGAACTAGGCTTTCTGCCATCATGTTACTTATCTGTGCTGTCTAATGCATTACAACTTAATGAAATTTGTTACCTACAACAAAATCAATCATTGTAGAAAACATAAAATAGCATTTGGTTTTTAAAATGGGTTTTCTCAATGTACCTTTTGTTTGTTTCTCCTATAATCTGTTTAATTGAAATTTTAGTTTTAACTCTACAGAAAATCAAAAGTGCATTTTCCAGTTGCAAAGCGATGCAATGAACTTTTCTTGATTTACCCATCAGGCCATTGTATTGCTTCTCAATGAGGCAGTCTGGAAGCTAGATAAGCCATCTGATGATGTCTTTGACAAACCATGGAATGGTCATCAGCTTTTCTGAAATGCAGTCAGTTTGAGCCATGGAATTAACTGAATTTGGCACAGGTTTATCAGAGGCATGGGCATATATTGGCTACAGCTGGAGAGGTTTTACATGATGCTTTCATGCAGCAGCTCTTTGCTGCATCAATGCTTAGCTTGCTCTGGCACCAAGGAGCTATAGGTGAGCCACTCTGATACCCTGAATCTGATCATAATCTCAGTTATTGCCTCTGAACCTTTATCATTTCCCAGAAAGTAAAAGGAACATGGGCTGCACTGGCTATTATATGCTTGGTTATTTACCAGATGTACAGGGTTCAGTTTGCTGTGCCTTGTGAACAGCTTAGGCTTTCTGCAGTTGGCTCAGACTGAGGGCATTGTCTGAAATAAGAAAGAAAACAATGTTTCCATTGCAAGCTGTGGTCATAGTCAGCATGATCCTTTGCATTGCTCTGAGGCAAGTAGTGCAGCCTGGGAATAACATGCAATCATCTCCTCTGCTCCACACCTACAGAGATTATTTTCTTCATTAATTCTGAAGTTTCATAACAGGGGAATTGGCAACATCAAATCCAAGGTTGAAGAACTGTTTGTTTTCACCTTTCTCCCTGCTTGTGTTTATTTATCGGATAGCCAACAAATAGCAGACAGAAAGAGAGCATGGAACAAACAATTAGCAGGGAAAATGAAAACCCTGCTGTCTACTTCCACTTGCCCCTGGTACCAAAACAGTGAGTGCGGAGTCTAGTTGGGTATAAACTAAGATGCTATGTCATAGCAGAAGTATATACTTTGTATTGTAAAGGTATATGGACTAAAATGTATGAACATGATCTTTTCATCTTTGGAGAAAAACTCATAAAAAATGGGAAGTGGTTAGTGAAGAGGATAGTATGTAATCCTGTTTCACATATGAATACTTGGCATGCTTTGGAAGGGCATTCCACAAAGATGAACCCTAGCTAAGGGCTAATCTCCAATGGGGAAAAAAACCAGCTTGCCTAGGGACGGTCTGAAGAGGCTTTTAATTTGGGTGCTCTGAATCTGGCACTGGGGATGGCAGGCGCTCTGCTGGCAAAGGACAAAGCCCAGCAGGAATACTGCCCTGTGCCTGCAGCCAGCCTTTGGGAAAACTTGTCTTAGCCTGTATTTCTGAGCTTTGCACATTCAGTGCAGTAGTTGGTTTGTAAGTCAAAGTGTATAGTTTGCTGTGCATTTCAGCAGCAATTGTATTTAAGGTATGTAAATAATGTTGTCAGAACAATGAACCAACAACACTTCCTAGAAATACAGTGGAGAACATGATTCTGGCATAGCCCTTTATTTTTAAGTTTTCAGAGTGAGATTTTTTTCCTTTTCTATTTTAAAACAGCTTCCAAACAGTCACTCATGCCAGGAAAAACAGAGCCATTCTCTCAATGACAACAATGCTCATTGTGTTTTCTGTAACAGATGCCAGGATTTTATCACCAGGCCAGACATTAACCCCCTTGGTATCATTCTGAAAGGAAGCATCCGTGCACCCCACTGACTTCTATTCCCTATGGTGCTTCATTATGCCTCCTACCTTTAAAGCTTCATGCGTACTTCCTTGCCCAATACATCAAGATCTACAAGCTGACCTTATTTTTTTTCCTCTCCTTTTGAAAAGGAAAATTTATGCTTTCTGGTTTCCCATCAAACATGTATAAGAAAAAAAAAAAAACCCAAACCCAAACCAGAGCTATAGCTTGTTTGTTGGTGGTTTTTTTTTCCTCCTAAACAAAAGGAAATAATTTGGATAACCAAGCTTTAAAAAGCTTTCTGTTTACTGGACAAATATCACTAGAACTTGCCCACAATGGACACATTTTTTCCACAGAAGTATCTATTCAAATGATACCTCTTCCAGTCAACAGATTTCAACACGTGGAAATCTGAGACTAGCAATTATATAACTATGTCATGGAAAGGCTCATTGGAAGTGCTCCCAACATCCCTTCTTTCTTGAAGATATTGCATTTACACAGACTCGCACAGCTGTGCAAGGAAAACCTCTGCTGATAATTCCCTGAGCACCACAGTGAAGAAGAGAGGCTGATCCTCTAGCTGCCAGCTGCTTTCAGTCAGGGGGATGTGCTTCACTGACTGCATAATTCTCTGTGTGCTTTGCAGTGGTGCTTGCATCTATAGGGCCAATTCTGAAAACACTGCAATGACCAGTTTATGTAGCTACTAGTTGTCCTCTGTATGGGATCATCTGACATGCAAAAGTGTCACTCAGACCTGCTAATGTACTCAAGAGAAACTTCTGCAAGGCTATGGTCAGGTGTAGTTACAAAGGGCAAACTGTTGTCATTAGTTCCCAACATTACTGTGTTGTCATATAGTGCTTTCCTTTAAGTTGCAAAGAGATGGGTTAGAGCCATGTGGGTTATGGGTGTTTTTGAAAGGAGGGGTCGAATGGTGTGACTTTTGAATAGAACTATTTGTTTAATACACAAGACTTTTCTATTGAGGGCTGAGGAGGTAAAAATTAAATGCCATAGAAGCATATAAAATGATTCATATTATAGAGACAGTCGAGGACAGCTAAAACCTCCTCTTTGCACTACTTGTGACAAAAAAGAGAAAGACATGCAAGAGAAAATTGGATGAAACTGAAACATGCTCATTTAGATCCACAAGAACAAAACCAAATGCAAGACAAAGTTAGCCCTGGGAACTCACAGTCACAGGGTATTACTGAAAGAAAGTAATCAGTAGGATTCAGAAAGGAAGGCTCAGGAATAAAAATATCATTTGCAGTTGCACTGGGTAAGATAACAATTATCTGTCCTCATACTTCAATATATGAGCTGATTACCAGCTGGGGAAAGTTTTAAATTTCCCCTCGAGCAGTAGTATTACACAATTGTCAAGTGCACTATAGGGAATTTAATGTTTTCCTCTGGAACATCTGCCATAGAGCATTGCCTGAGAAAGGATATGGAACCAGGCAGATCACCAGGCTATTCCAGTGTTAATAAGTCCCAAAATAATTTTAGCAGCATTACGTACACTACCGCTTTGCAAACACTTGGGATGAGAAGGGCCAGATATGAATGTGTATGTGCAATGTGGTGCGGATATTTAAAAGAGCTCAAGAGGTTACTCTGAAGGATTATATTTGATTTCTTTTTTTTTTAATTAATTAGATGTTTTGAGCTTGTGTCAGGCATACAAAAGGACATTAATCTGTCAGGTTAATATAAAAATACATATCTGCTATCTTAGCTGCCCTTAGCTTAAGGAGAAGAAGGAAAGATTTTAGAAATGAATAATTAAACCAGCATCAAAATAATATGGCCACTGATTTTCCATAGATCTATTGATATTGTTACTATTGCTCTTATTATTTCTACTGAGACAGATTGATAGCAGCTTTTATCATCCTTCTAGGTGTCTTATCGAATTCTGGTCTGTGCAGCAGAACTGATAAGACATGAGAAATGCCACTCTTGGGATGTCTATGGATTATATTTATGCATGGCTGTTCAATGACAGCCAGTGACCGAGAGCTGGAAAGTAGTTTTATTGTTCTGGCAGGGCAGCTGCTATTCTTCTTCTACCAGCAGAGTAGAAAAGGATGCACCTGCCATTGTGTGAAAGATTGAAATTTAATTTCTCGCAATTTTCAAGCTGCATTGGTGTGCGAAGGGGCCATCTTCATGGGATCAGGAGGCCAATGAAAGGAAAGAAAAAGAAGCGAATAAATGACCTCTTGGCCTTGGAAGATGATGCTGAAATAAGATGTAGGGGCACACAAGAGAACATACAGGAACTTTAATGAATAAATAGTTCTCTGACTGAGTGTAGCAGGGAAGCATGAAATAGCTCCGTTTTTGCTAATGTTGTCTTGTCCCAAGGACCTTTCACAGAGCCTAATCCTGGGAAGTGGGAGCATCCTGCCTCCTGGTGAGAGAGGTGTGTGCCAAGAGCAACTCCCTGGCTTGGCAATAGTTCTGAGCAAGAGAGGTCTGCAACTCTCTGTGTTCCCACTGTCAATCTCTTCAAACATTCAGTTTTGCTTAAAATTCAGTCTCCTCTCCTCAAGGAACGGTTAGCAATATGATTTTTATACTTCATGTTCTAGTCTGCACTATGGTCCCAGGTTGCCTTTTGTCATCACGGTCTTTCCTGTAAATGGGACTTACTTTGAGAACAACTGGGACCATTGGTCAGTTGGAAAAATCTATCAACATCTGTCTTTTCACCTTACCTTTTCACTCTTTTCACTGCTCTTACCCAATTTTTCTTTTTGCTTTTCTCTTTAAGGGTATTATTTTTGCGCAGACACAATGAGGAAAGTATCAAAATATGACTCTTATGTATCCTCAAGGCTCAGCAGCCGTGAGGCAAATAAAAATAACCTCAAGCATATTTGTTAGAAAACAAAATAACAAAACCAATTTCATGTAATTGTTCGTAAGCATGTTCATCGTATTGACAGCTTTGGTTCCACTTTACTGCCAGGCTTGCATTGACTTCATGGACAGTCACACATTTAAGCAGACTCATAAATGAACCTCAAAACCATTTCAGGAAAGTAAATAAAGCAACTTGGTTTAAAACCAAGTGGGTAATGCATGTAAGAGATTTAGCAGGGAGGTACCATGTGCATTATGCTAAAGAACTTCACTTATTCACTTGGTTAAGAGAGGAGAAGCTGTACTATACATCTGTCTCTACATTTTAAATTCAGACATGGTGATGTAAAATAATGTACTTGGGCTCTTCTGAATGTGATGAGCTAAAATCATATCGCCCAGTGGTTAGTCTGGTTCTTTGCTTGATTATATGTAAACAAGGCTGATCTCCCCTTTCCTTTACAAAATAGATCATCACCTCTCACTGTTATATGGATTGTGATTATTTGTCAATAATTTTTTTTTCAACCGTCAGCAGCTGTACATAATGGTATGCCAGACAAATTATATTATTTAGTACCTGGTTTTATGTACTGTCTGGTGTAATCTAAGAACAGTGGCTTGAGTCTAAACAGATTCTGAGATATTCATAGACATATCTACCCAGATATGTCTATGAATAAGTGATCCTACATTTTAATCACTGAATATGATTTGGAGCAGAGTCTGAAGAGCACGCATTTGAAGGTGAATATTGTTCCTCCAAGGACAACTTCTTATTGGTACAGAGAGGCTTGAGGGGTTGAGTAATTCTACAAACATAAAATGTGTGAATTCATGGGAAGTCATTGGAGTGTCTCTCTTCCCAGAAAAATAAGCAACTCAGTGAGTGACAGGTTAGAAAGACAATGTGAATACTGTTTTACTTCTCAGTAAGTTTTAGGCCAGATTTTTCCTTGCTGCTTTAGATGTCTCATTTCATTACTGTGATACTTGAGAAATAAGTGCCTGTCCCCACCAAGTTGATTGTGGCAGCCTAAATAAGACACCTTACTATCCTATATTGCCATCAGGGATCTGTCCAGGGAGAAAGGCACCTCTGAAGGCTGATTTAGAGTCCTGAGGTTGAGTACTACTCACCTCCTGTACTGGGAAACTAATTCCTTCTCTGAGCCCATAAAACCCAAGTTGCCTACTAGTCTGTTGGAAACTGCAGGTGCAGTGATTTGTCTGAATGGGTGAATGACTGACTGGCCCACAACGTTTGCCTCAGTCTATTCAAGAAACAGAACTTTGTGAAGGACAGATTTCAAAGGACCTTCTTTAGGGAAATGGCATGGTGGTGTGCTTGAGGACGACAGATCTTTCAGGCTGGCCTTCATACCCGAGACTGCCAGTTTCTGGAAGCAGGCTTCTTCTAATAGAGCCCACTTAGTCATATGTATGTCTTATTTCCCTCATCAGCCCTTGAACAGAACATTCCCACAGGACTTGTACTGCTGTACACAAACCCCATTCCCCCACAACTCAGAGATGTCATGTTTGTTAGCACTTTTCCTACTTCCACCCATTGGAGAATACTCCAAAAGAGCAGATAAAGGCACTCAGATTATAAACAATAAATAACACTGTTCAGTGATTCTGGAAACCAGCAAGAATGCCTCCAGAAAATGTTCAGAATTTCCTACATGCCGCTGTGGAACTGAAGCTCAGGAACTGGTGATCAGTGACAAAAACCATGTCATCTGTTTTGAGATGCAGGTTGTCTTGTCAGGTAAGATGAAGAGTCAAATCCATTCTAATCTTTCCCCTTCTCTTTAGGGATTATGAACAGCCTCAGGCTTTTCTGACTAACGCCATCCCAGAATGCAATGCTCTGGGATGTCACCAATACCCGCATCTCTTGCAAATCTTTGCTGTTACAGGGGCTTCTGGAGTAATGGCATTGTAAATAGATTACCCCATTCTGACAAAAGGCTGGAAATGGGAGCTCTTCTGAGTTCATTTCCACATTCTGAGAATGCAGAATTTCCAGACAGTTTTTTTTAAGGTGGGTGAAAATATCCTAATTTTGTTCATATTGCCCATGGTTGGGGGAAGGATGATCAGCAGATCAGTTACAAATTTGATTTTCATTTGTGATTTGCAACTCTTTGTGCTTATTTCCTATGAATATGGAGGGGTCCCTTGAATGCAAATAAGATATTTCTGATGTCTCCAAGATCAGCACGTATACATTAAAGTTTTCTTTCATGAATCAAAGCAAACTGCTGGAAGGAAGCTGCTATCTCATTCTACAGTTGTTGGCCTTCTCCCACAAAGGAGTTTCCCCCTTTGGCTTACTTTAGAAAATGCCATGCAAACATTGTCTGAGCAAAAGGAAGTTCATTCAAGAGGTACGAGACACACAAACATGCAGATTTTTGCATTTGCCTTTATCAGAACAAGAAAGTTTTAATATTAAAGAAAAATACTTTGGAAAATTACCTAAGCCAGATAAAATATTTTATCTGAACTCTGCTATGGAGTAGTACTTTAGGAAACAAAAGGTGGCAGCTGAAAGGAAAGGTAAAATGTACACTGATAAGTTTGTTGGATTTGGACAGCATATTTAAACCGTGCCTTGAGTACAAACAGAGTTCTGGCTTGTGGGAAGCTATGATTGGAAAGGTTTTCTTGAAAAATGATACAATTTACCATTTTCTGAAATCAAATAAAATTTCCAGGCTTTTATAAGACCATCTCCAGCTACGACTGAACAGCAGCTAAGAACTGCCAGAGGGCAGGTGGGGTGAAGCGAAGATGTGCAACTGGGGCAGTGTGCTATTGTTGCTGACCTCCACATCTGCTTCTCTGCTCAGAGAGAACCAAGTTAGTCCTTTTGTCCTGTTGGTTGCAAGCAGGGGAAGGCTATAAAGAAGGGAATTTACAAGTCAGTATGGGAGGAAGGCACAGGGCAGCCTGGAATCACTTCTGGACCATTCTTGGTTACACTCACAGGCAGTGTGTTGCATGCTGCTCTACCAAGCAGGCAGCAGTGGCTTTCAGAAGCCAGAGCCTTTTTGGAAGATAATCAGCTTCAGTGACTTCTACAGCAAGAAGAAGCCAGAACATCCAGAAAGAAGCAGATACTGCTTTTTAAGAAATTCATGATGTTAGAGCCATAAACCAGAGAAGAATGTGTTTTTCATTCACTGGGTAGAAAGTGTCTTTTCTTTATTTTAAGCAAATGCTGAAATATTGTACAAAATGGTCAGAAGACATAGGAAAATGGACTTCTACAAATCAATATATTATTTTGCTACGAATATTCAAAGCCTGAAATCAAAACATTAGTTCTGTTTAAATCCAGCTACTTTCTGAAGATAGTTTCAGATATTTTTGACAACACTGAGAATCCCTAAAATAATAAAAAAAAGGGAACTCAGTTGAACAGAAATGTTCGTAAAGGGAAGACATGATTTCCTGATCAACTGTAGTTGCCATAAAGCAGCTCCCATTGTTATGTCTCCTCCATAATAATGCAGCCTTTTTGGAAATCCTGGGGAGACAAAATGTGCTGCCATTCCATTGAAAAGCAGTATTTTTTTTGAAAGACTCGGAAGAGAGGCATTTGGACCATTTGGAGTTGTAGCTTCTACCTAAAACCTCAAATACATTTCACTAGCTAGGAAGCAAGACACATTTCAGTAGCTTGAGCTTCCTTCAAATGTAATACCCCTCTGCCCACATTTCCCAGACATTCTCCTATCTCATTCTGGCAGAGTGGAAGGGAACTTATAACCAGCCTTTGGGTATTGGCACTGAGGTTTATTTGGTATGTAACAAACCTTGTCTTTTGAACTGCAAATAGGTGTTCTAGGATTAAATAAAATATAGTGTATTTCTGAACCATTTTAACATTATTCTTCCCAAATTTTATGAATACTAATAAGTTGATATTAATGCTTTTCACAATTCTGTTTTCAGATAGATTTGTGCAAATGATATATATATTTTAAATTTTATGTTAAGGCAAAGTCTTGTTCCATAAAATGAGGAGATCTTTTGCTTTGGTTTTGGTTAGCTAAACAGACAGGAGAAAATGCTAAAAGCTGGTCCAGCTTGTGTGCAGGTTCTACTTCCACTCTTACTGAAAAATCTATTCAAGAAGAATGAGTTCAGGTGAGCTACATGTAAACTTAAATGAGCTAAGAAGATCCAGTATGGCTAACAGCAACTCAATTACTGGTACATGGAACTACAGATCGACATTGCCTCATGATGGCCAAAGCATTACATAATGCAGTAAAATCTACCTGACCCTGATAATCTCCAGGTGCAAATATACCATATTTCTGCAGCTAACAGAAGTGAAATAGGAAAGTGTGGAAGGGTATGAAGAAGATGACATTTTATATGACTGAAAATGGGCACAAAGGCCTCAGCAGAAGATAAATGTTGTTATCAGGAGGACCTTGGCACAGGACATCACGGGTGTGAATCATATAAAGATTAACAGTTTTCAGCAGGATCTGTGCCAAGCTTAGGTTTGACCCATGCTTTCTGTTACACCACCTGTCCCCCCAAGGTACTGCATAGTCGGACAGCAGGCTGTCACTGCTTCATCATCTACTCATGGTACAGCCAGCCAACCTCACTGGTGAAAATGGTTCTGCTGTACAGCAATAAAGCCCCCAGACCCACATCATATCGGACATGCTTTAGTGTGTTGAGGTGTACGCATGAGCAGCTCTGTCAGCTGCCACGCATTCTTGTGGCTTGCATTGTCTGAGATGAAGGGAAGAAATTAAATCCAAATCCCCCAAAACTTGAGAGGCTTAATGCTATGGTAGGTCAATAAACTTAAACTGGCAAGCAAACATTTGACAGGTTGGTAAATTACTTGAAAGGAAAGAGGATCAGAATATCAGTCACATGTGTTGCAGATAAAGAAAATAGGCCTGCTGAAGAAAACAAGCAAGTGCTTTGCTGATAAGCACATATACAGCCACCATGCAAAGAACTCTCTAAACTAGATAACGTGTTTTAACAACAATGTGGTTATATGGTGAATACATTTCTCCGGTAAAAGTAATATCCATTTGGAGAGTTACTGGATAATGCGTTTATGAGCAACTCTAATGATTTCAGCAGAATGTAAATCTTAATTCTAACTGCTTTTTTTCCTTTCAGATATGATAATATTGTAGTACAGCCAGAGATTGTCACATTTGATAAAAAAATCCTCTTCTTGTAATACACTCTGCATCATTTTCCTTGTTGTTGTTTTTTGTTTTTTTTTTTTTTTTTTTTAAAGTTTCTCTCTGTAAATATGGCTTTTCATTCTTCTGATTGGCTGAAAATTGTGTATTCTTTACTCTTGGTCTACTGTCTTCTTTGGAAAGATAGTACTGGTCTGCTGACACTGCTACGATGTTTTGTCTGGAGAAAAGTGGAGTCACTGACTCTGCAAGATCAAGAGAGGTTCTAACAAGGTGAGATACTGTTGGGTATTAAATATGTTTGTGCCCACATATCCCAATTGCTTAATTGCCATTTCAGGTGAATCACCCTTCGCTACAGTTTTTATTGCATTAAATAACAATAAATATCTTAGAATGTACCTTGTACTTTATGACTACCACTTCTACACTGTTGTTTCCATAGAGATAGGATGATTAGCTCATTTCATTGACTTACTGCCCTGATTTTGTTTTCCCCTCTTTTGCAACACCCCAGATATTTGATAGTTACCGAGGTAAAGAATTCTCCATTCTACATACTCAATTTCATAGATTTCCCTATAATTTCTGTTTGAGTTGAATCAGCTCTTGTAAAAAAAGACATTTAAGCTTAAATTAGATTTTAAGTGATAGTAAATCTGCCAAAATATTAGGGAATCAGTTCCAATGTTTGATTGGGGTCATTAGTGTCATATTTATTTTCATTTTCCAACTACAACTGGTTCAAAGTTTGCCTTTTTCAGTCTTCTGGACCCACACCTGCTCTCCTCACATTGCATAAGATAACAAATAATGTCCCTGAGGATGTTTCAGCCAGTCCCCTAGGGCAAATTTCATCAGTATTTGTTGATCTAAAGCAATTCAACTTATGTAAATACTCTAGCCTGGTCTAATCTCCACCCTTTTCTTTCCCTATTCTAGCCTGAGATCTCATTCCCTTGTTACTGACATTAAATACATCTGCGTGATTGCCATTGACCTTCTTACTGAAGACGGGAACAATCCAGGAATTAAGTATTTCAGCTTTCTTAATTCTTCTGTCACCTTTTCTTCTTCTTACTACTGATCTTATTACTGAATGACTATGACTCATGTCTCTCTGTTCATTCTGTACAGTGCCCTTTCTTCTCTTGTCCCCATATGCCTGTGCTCTTCTTCCATACTCATCCTTATTAGTCTGCCTAGTTTCCACTTACTTATTGTTGCACTCAGGTTTGAGATCATTGAAGAACCAGTGATTTTAGCCAGCAGGGCTCTATCTATACTTTTCATTCTCTTTCCACGTTGAAATGGCTCATACCTGAGTCCTTACCATTGTTCAGGAAATTGCTGGCTCTCCTTACCAGTTTGCGTTTGTTTTTAACTGTCTCTTGTCTCTTTGGGGATTTTATCTTCCAGGCTCTGAATGTATGAAGTTTGCCTCTTGAATTTCACTGGCATTTTTGCTACTCCCTTCCTTTTCTTTGTAAAGATCATGAACTCTTACAATTTCACAGTGATTTTCACTGAAGTTGCCTACCATCTTTTTATTCTCAGCTAGTCCTTTCTTACTTGAATTCTTCCCTCTCACTGCTTCCAGCACACCCTGAATTATCACCTCTCCATATCATGCTGTTTTCTTTTCCCAGTGAAAAGATGGGTGATTAAAACCCCCCAAGCAGACCCTGTCCTGATGGACAGCTTGCATAAAGCTGCAACCTCTTCATCATCTATTCATGGTGATCTGCCTCCTCTTTCATTGTAGTCCCCATGCTTGTTCTTTCCATCGTTAACTCTGTATTATCAGGTTTACCCTGTGATTTCAAATCACCCTTCCTCACCTTTCCCATGTCCTCAATAAACAATCTCTATTCTTTCTAGTAATTTTTCAGCATATGAATTGCCCCAGTAATTCCTTATTATTTCAGGAAAATCACATTTTTTATCATGTTGCAAAAGTATAATTTCTTTGTGTTTATTCTTGCAGTGGTCCATACACACACAAAGTTTTCAGCTGACTGAACCACTACACTTTCTTTTGTTCCTCTTCTGATACTGTCACCATAAGTGGCCAATGGGGTCTTCTTAGAAGTCTCATTCGGTTTATCCTAAAGCCACCCCAATAAGGTTGGCAAAGCCTATATACAATGGTACATTTAATGTTTTTCAAAGATGAACTGCATTGTTACCAGTAGGAAGTGGAACATCATATGGAGAAAATCAAGGTTTCCACTGTGATAACAACTTTCCATGATGCTATAAATTTCAGAATGCATTTGTTCTTTTTTGATCCTTTAGCCATGACTGAAAGGATTATAAGGGCAGATCATAAAGCCAAGTTCTTTTCCTTCTTCTTCCTAAGACATTTTTGGTCTGTTTTGGTTCGTGTCGTTATCTCCATGTGGCTAAAGAGCATGGGATAGTTAATATACCAGACCATTTTGTCTGACAGATTACAGAACAAGTTACTCAAGCGTCGTTTCTCTGCCAATTGTGCCAGAGCAAGAACAGTGTTGGGCAGAAATCTTGGTTGAAGCATGGCTCTCCATTCTGCTTACAGTTCTCAGTGACACACATCAGATAATTCTAGCATTGATGTTGATTCCAGTTTATAAGAAAATAGTAGCTTAGCATGCTAGAATTTATCAAAGGTGTTAAAAGAGCTGTTAGGAGATGATCTGAAATTGAAGCTAAGCTTATACTTGTTCATTTGCTCTCTCTCATTTTTATCTCCCTCTTCCTTTTTCCCAGGCTATTTTTGTCATAGCCACTCTTACGGCTCACGATTGTGATTGCTTTAGACCTAAAATTTTCCATTCTTATTTGTCCAGTGTTTAAGAAAAATAAATACTAAAAAAAAAGACCTAGTTCCAACTGTAGCCGTTTGCAGCTACTGTAATGTAAATAATATGTAGCCCAGACATACAATGAACTGAGGGACTGCCAGTACTTTCTAGGCCCACACACTTGGAAGAGGGTGGAGGGGGCAGGAAACTATTAGGAGAGGGGAAAGGCAGAGCTCCATCAGGCAAGGCTGAGGTGGCTCTGTAGTTTCGACTACCCAGGGCTGTCTTTGTGCACACGTTGGGATGTGGCAGCTGCTTGAGGCCAGCCAATGGGGCTGCTTCCACACTCATTAGGATTCTGTCTTCTGAGCTGAAAGCACTCACAGGTTAACAATAAATAACAAGGACACTGTAAAGAAAGCAAGTAAAAAGCTTTTATTTAACTTAGTGGTTACCAGCAGCATTAGCTGTCTCAGTACCAGAAAAAAAAATTGCAGCATGGATGTCTGAAGCACCTCACAGTCACACAAAAAAAGAAGAAAATATTTACTTGGGCTCTCTGCTTGGCTTCGTTCACTTCTACAAGCTTGCACACATACACTAGACCCAGTTGTGGGTTTTTTTATAGTTGAAGCAAAAATCGTTTTATTGAGTCATCAGCTAGAAGATACATGAACTCTTTCAGTCAGTAGGAGCACAACAGATTTTCCACAGGATTCTTTGAAAGTCTCCTTCGTCTGGGCTGAACCCTCACATCTGGCAGGAGCTCACTTCTGCTGACTCCAAGACCCACATCCAGGACATGAATATTCATGGTGTTACTCATGCTGCGTTCCATTCCCTCTGATGTGTTTAACTCCCAGCACCAGGGAGACACTCCAGAGCAGCTGTGGAGCTTTTGCCAGCTCTTACTAGTCGGGCTAAGCAGGAAATAATTTTCCTGTCCCATGAAACTTTCCAGTATGAGTTGCTTTTTTTTCTTCTTTTTTTTTTCTTCTTTTTTTTTTAATTTTGTTTTTTCCTATTCTGCTTTAGGAGAAAATCTCGACTAACTCCAGATTTTCAGTGAACAAAACCAACAATAACCTTTACCCTCCAAAACCCAAATTAAACCAAATCAAACCAAGAAAATAATCCCCAGATCAAGAAGAATGACAAATTTTCTCTGATTCAGGCCACAGATGTAAACTGGGATTTTTCACACCCAGAAAGAATGCCCTGGCACCAAGTTATCTTTTATTTCAGTAAATATTATTTCAGCCTCTTTGTCTCCTCCCTTCATTCCCCACTTGAATTTCCAGCTTGAATCTGAGAGCTAGTTTTCCCAATAAAACTTCACTGAAACGGCTGCATTTTCAGATTCTAAAAAGTATACTGTTTTTATATTTTTATACACACACACATGTAAATTCTTGCCTAGCTTTACAGAATTATCTGAGCTCTTTAAGAACACATGAGAAAACGTGGACAAGAACTACCAACCTAGCCAATACTTTGGAGAGCTTTTACTGCACAAGGAGGAAAAAACAACTCTACTTGCTGGTGAGGAAAATTTCCTCATCTGTTGGAACATTTCCCATGGTTACTTTCTTCATTTCTCAAGAGGAGCACGACCTGAGATACAGTGGTGGATATTATTTCTACAGGCTTTTTGTAAGATAAGTTGTTGCATTCAGAAAGATGCTGTACAGTTCCCACAGTTGTCTATTGGAGCTTACAATAATATGGGAAAGATGGCATCAGTTGGCTCCTCCTTGGTAACTGAAGGAAATGTGGGATACCCATTTAGCAACCCCCATGACTGTCAGTAGGACATGGGTTTCTGCACAAGCTCTGCTTGGTGAAAGACTATCCCCTTGCAGCACTAACCCAACTAGCAGGCCTGGCAGCCAGCTTTAACAAAGCCAGGAAAGGGAGGCCTGTGAGAGGCTGGCAGCTCAACCCTTGACAGGTTTTGAATACTCCAAATGAATTAATAATACCAGTTTTGAAATAAGTAATGGATTGCTAATATTATTACTAAGCAGACGAATTAGAGGAAAATGAAGATGCTTCTATAAGATGAAGGATCAATTTGGCCTTTTATTGCTTAAAGAAGCTATTAATACTGGATAAGACAAAAATGGTGCTTGTGACTTCCCAAAAAAATATAATCCTCAGTAGCTTAGTCATTGTCAGGTTAATATTTACTATTTAAAGAGGTGAGTTTGGTATTAAAAGAGGTGTCTTCTTCAAAAGGATCACTCTATTCAAGAGGATAGATCTATTTAACTTTATCTTCCACCAGAAAAGACATTTTCCATTAAAACAAGCCATAAACTCTTATATAGATGTTTGACTTACTCAAGTATTTTTTATGACACTGAGATATTTGACATTAAGATATTTGTGTATAACCTGAGCTTTAAAGTACATTTTAATATCTTGTTAAAATTCCACTTGGAGAACATATGGCATTTAAAAATTCATTTGTTATCTTGATTGATGGCATTTCAGTGAGCACTGTTTGAGTTTAAAACCAAAATATTATCTTAAACTTAATGAAGCAGACTGTGCATACTGAACTTTTTGTAGCTTCCCACAAACTGCCTCAGTATTTTTTGGCAGCAATTTTGTGAAACCCACCACAAGGGACACATCAAGCATATCTTCAAAAAACATAGCCTGATAATAATTTTGATTATATGTGTGGGAGATAAAATAGATATCAAATGATTGATAACAGAAATTAATGGATTGTTAATATATTAAATAATCACTGGGAGAAATGGAAACATGCTATATGCTCCTCAGGAAGAAATGTTTCCATTCTGGCTGGGACTGAGGGAAGGCTAACCAATGCTTTATGAATGATGCAGTTTAAAAAACAAGTTGTGTGATTGGTGTGTGCAACATGCATGTCAGCAATGTACCATTAAGTGGTCGCTGAAAGAAAATGAAGAGGTTTTAAAGCTGTTGGCTGATATACACTTGAAAAAAGCAGAAGAAATCTTATAATCAGCAACAGCTGAACTTCCTGAACTCTTTAGTGGGTCCTGTATCCTGTGAGTATCTCTGTGAGAGAAGCCTCCTTAGCGCTTCAAAAAGTAGGGTTGCCAGTTGTCCAGATTTTCATTATGGATGATGTCTAGACAGCAATAGACCCTGTCTTGTCCAGACATCTATCTCAGAATCCCCCTCCAGAAGTGCTTCGTTTTATCTCTTGGTTGTAAAGGGAAGCCTAAATGCTCAGTTTAGACTAAACAATTTGATTTAAAATGGCTGCAACTGGCTGAAACAACTGTTGTCCCCAGCTTGTAGATATGTGGAGCAGGAGTTGGAGTGAGTGTAGGATTGCTCAGCTGCCACTTTCTTCTTGCTGCTGTTTTGGGAGCTTGTCCTCAGGACTGTTCAAGTATGTCCAGCAGTCATGTAGCTTATGAAAGCATGAAATGCTTATTTTTGAATAGCATCTTTCTTTTCCTTCCTTCCTTCCTTCCTTCCTTCCTTCCTTCCTTCCTTCCTTCCTTCCTTCCTTCCTTCCTTCCTGCCTGCCTGCCTGCCTGCCTGCCTGCCTGCCTGCCTGCCTGCCTTCCTGCCTGCCTGCCTGCCTGCCTGCCTTCCTGCCTTCCTTCCTGCCTTCCTTCCTTCCTTCCTGCCTGCCTGCCTGCCTTCCTGCCTTCCTTCCTTCCTGCCTGCCTGCCTGCCTGCCTGCCTTCCTTCCTGCCTGCCTGCCTGCCTTCCTTCCTGCCTGCCTGCCTGCCTGCCTTCCTGCCTGCCTGCCTGCCTCCCTCCCTCCCTCCCTGCCTGCCTGCCTGCCTGCCTGCCTGCCTCCCTCCCTCCCTCCCTCTGCCTGCCTTGCTACCTAAACTTGCAAAACACTTTTTTATTTTAGAGGTAAGTTAGGATGCAAACGCCTGGGCTAGACTTACAGAGCAATCTTTAAGACTGAACCTGGGCCTACTGCTTGTGTCCTCCAGCACAGCTTGATCTCTTACTTCACAGAATATCAGATAATTTACTGAATTGCTTTTGGATTCAGTTTTAGGACTATGGCATTGCGCCTTGTCTCCAAGGGGGGATAATTCTTGCACCTCAGTAGATTAAAAAGGCCCCAGAAAGTTAGGAACTGCAGAGACTAGCTCAGGGAAGCCCCTTATAGGATTGGGCTGTTTGTACCACAAAGCCTGCCAGGCTGAGGGACACTGGGGGTGAAGGGGGCAGAACATGCCCATGCTTCCCTTCTTGGGCCATGCCTAGCTCCTGGAAGAGGCAGTGCCTTCCATGTAAGCCACCATCAACCTTTTCAAGAAGTTTTCTTAAGTATACACACATAACAATTCAGATGCAAAAGTGCATCTTATCTATATTATTTCCACAATATTCCCCACAGAGCCCAGATGTTCTTTCTGAATGACGGTGATGATGGTGATGATTGCTACTGCAAGGATCTCTGGGAGAGTTGTTATTGCAAAGCAGAGAAGTTCACAATAACAAACCACACCCCTCTCTGACAACATGCGTCGGGTACATAGTACACCACAGGCTAAATTTACACTTTCCTCAAGTTGGTTTTTAGCTGTTTTTTTCTTCCTCTGGCTTTAAGCCATTATATGTCTTATTTGAGATTTTGATCTGTTCTCACTGGAAATGCCACATGATTATAGGACTCTACTTGTTATTAAGTTGGGCTGTGCAAAGTTCAGGCCAGCATATTAATGGCTGAGCGTGGGTTATATGAAACTCTCAGGCTGTCTAACATGGCATTTCCCCCCCCCTCCCCTTCACCCCCAAGATCAGGCTTAGCTCACATTTCTTTTTAGAAAGCAGAACTTGGAGCCAGGTATTTTGCTACAAACATTTGCAGGCTTGCAATCCAAGCAGTTGTAACTGAATGCTGTCTCTCACATGGAAAACAAATTCTGTACATGCTGTACATTCTTCAGTGCAAAATAAAATCCAGATGGCCTTTATTTTACAAAAAAAGTGGGGCAAACAGATGAAGAGACAGAAGTCCTTTCTTACTCACATCCATTTCTAGACCTTGCCAAAATAAAGCAAGCAACAGAAAGCTCTCGTGACTGGCCAAAGGCAGGCAGTTACTGAATTATGAGATAACAATACAACGAGAAACATGTTCATTTTAAAAATAAAAGCGTATTAGCAGATGAAAATCAAGTAAGTATAAGTGTTTATCATTTGCAGTCCAACAGGTTTGGTCTTGGAAGCACAGCTGGCCAGTCTGGGATGTGGAAAAGTCAGGTCTGATGAAGAACAGAAGTTGCAATCGCAGGACACCAGAGGGAAAAAAGAAACAAAAAAATGGAACAAGGTCATTTTGAGTGGAAAATACAGACATTATGTTCTTGATAAAGGCCAAAGATGGAACACTCTAGGGCTATTAAGATCCTTTCTCTGTTCAAAACAAAATGTAAATGTTTCCACCTAGTTTTGTGTTGGAGAGGAAACTGGTGGTTGATGGTCAATTGATGGGTCTCTTGCAGTCACAGCACCCTAAAACCAAGAAGAAATAACAAATGTTTCCCAATAACAGGTTAAAATTAGTCTAAGAAGCTTTTCAGAATATTTGCTAATTCATTTGCAAAAATAATGCAGACAGATATTCCTTTTAATTTTTCATCAACATTGCACAGGGAACTTTTTTGGAATGTTTTTTGAAATGTTTTTGTTTACCTTTATAGTTGTTGCTAACTTCTGAGTCTATGTCCCTGCCCTTCTCTGCTTTCTTCCATTTTGCTTTTAAAAAGGAGGAAAGTCGAGGAAAAGCAAAGAAAAAATATATATACTGTAACCAAAAAACCCCATTTTTGTCTTTTAAATTAATTAAAAACTTGAGAAAAAGGCTGGAGAATTTTTGTTTTTTAAAGTTCATTTTTCAGCACTACCCCCCTTCATGTTAGGAAGATTTTGATCTAAATGTATTAACATCTTTGAAGAAGAGCCAAGCAATCAGTCCTCAGAATTAACTTTAATTATGTAGAAGTACTAAAAATTTCATTTAGGTGGGATGGGAGGAGAAAGGAAGCGATCCTTATGTTCCAGTGAGAATTACACAAATTATGAAACTGCCATGGATACTGACTATTGTTAAGTAGCTTGCCATATCCTTTCAGTCATTGTGAGTTTACTTTAGATTAAACAGAGCTACAAAAATAACAACAAAGAAGTAAAAATTTCCAAAACAATGTAGACTGCAATTGAGACTATGTGATACTGCCCTTCCTTTACAATAAAATCAATGCACACTTAGCTTGCAGTGCCAGCAAATAAAAATATTCTGAACATTTAACATTCTCTGTGCAGCAGAGTGTAGTATCATGGAGTCAAAGAGGGCTCATCACTATGTTCTATAAAAATGAAACACTAATACCTGAAATATGAATGAATTTCTGGCATTAATGAAGAAGGAAGACAATGAATCTATACTGTATATTTATATCTAGCACAACCTTCTTTCTGTACTGCTCAGAGTGACATTCTTGGCACACAGGTCAGAGCTCCAGTCATCAAAAATATGTTAAACAATTCAACTTAGTTACTGTTTTAAATGCCGATAAATAATTGCTAGTAGTTCCCAGCTGACTTCAAGAAAGAGATGTAGAAAAATGAATAATGTAAAATATAATGAGTAGTACTTCAAATGCTAGACAACAACTTTACCCTTGTCCTTCATGATAAAGATTTTTTTGCCTTTGCAGTTGTGTAAATACAATGCTTCAGCATACTGTGTTCTATTCTTTAGTACAGATAGACGCACATTCTTCCATGAGCTGATTTTTTTTTTTTTTTTTTTTTTGAGAACTGATTTCTCTGTCTCTGTATCAGTGACCAAAATGGGCTACCAGTTGGGTAAATAATTCAGATCTTATAGCCAGATGTAAAACATAAATACCAACCATTTTCAAAAACAATATTACAAAAATGGTCTACTGAATGAACTGGTTTAATAGCAGGCATTTAAAAATCTCACTTCCATCACCAGTGGCCATCATATGTGTCTTCAGAGCTTTAAAAAAATGGCTGTTCAGAAACTGGACCGCAAACAAACCTGACAGCAGATAAACCTGACAGCAGATAAACAACAGGTAGTGCTCCAACTCTGCAATTAGTAGTTGTCTGGCCCTCAGACTTTGTTGAAACACTAATGTGAATGCTACAGAGCCAGTGGTGCTGGTATAAGCTTAAAAGCTATCCATCCTTTGGACCTCTCATCTTTCAGAGGTCCACGTCATCCCCTGGGGCTCAGGATCCGACAGGAACACCCAAATTTGTACCTTTACCCAGCTCTGGCTATTAACTCTCTTTACCTGAGGACGAAGCCTGGGTCCCAGTGAGCTAAGCAGTATATTGTGAACATTATAGTCTGTGTATCCTTGTGGGAGAATTGCCTCCCTTCCAATTTTTCCTCAGAATTAATGAAGGGCATCACAGTGTTCCAGGCACTGTAGTAAAGGACAGCTATCCTGCCTTTTCTGATGAGTTAACATTTTGTTTTATCTAAAACCTTGGAGTTTTAGCCCTATTTTTAAAATAAAATGCAAGTTTAGGAGACTTTATTTCCCTCAAAAAATCCTAAGTGAAACATTGAATCACCACCCCTTGCAACCCACCCCCCTCAAACCAGCTCACCAAACTCATCATGTCGTGGCAGTTTCTAAATTCTCCTAACCCTCCCTCTTTTTGGTGATTTGTGAGAGGAGGTGACAAACAGATCTATTCTGTACAAACCCCATTTTTGAACTTGTATACATGTATGCATACCTGTGCATATATAAACATACACACATGTGTATATGTATGTACGTATGTGAAACACCTGTGTTTCAGCAAATATGTATCTTAATCTTGGATTGCTCCATCACTGGGATTCGCAGCACTACCAGTCATGGCAAGGTGCTGCCTCAGGTTGGGCTCCTGTAGCTCAGCTCACAGTGGGCGGCTGCCCCCCAGTACTGGAAAGTCAGGACTACAGTGAGAGAGATGCCCAGCAACAGCCTCAAGCAGTCTGAGGATATTTCTGGCTTTGCCCTCCAAACTGTGCACCTTTGTATTCTTCAGCATTGCTGCCCCCACATCCATGTGGCTGCCCTTCTCCCTCAGATGTTGGAGGAGGAAGCCTGGGATCCCACTGGGAACTCCAGGGCAGGTACACAAGAGCTCAGGAGAGAAAGACCAGTGTTTACTACAGAGCTGAGAGATTTCTTGCCTGAGGGAAACAGCACAAGACTGCAGCTAAATGGCATCAAACTGCTAGAAATAGTTGCTTTTATTTGGGTCAGAGGTTGCCTATCTCTGAATTGGCTGCTGTAAAGGAGAGAATTAAAACAAGAGCTGTGAGTCACAGGTTGCTGAGGGAGGGACATTGTAGAGGACTGTAATGAATTCCATCCTGCTGCCGACATCCCCCACATGATTCCTGGGCTGTAGTTTGATGAAGGCAATGAATGGTGATATTTCCATGTCCAGATACTTATTTAGTCAATATTAGCAAACCAACGTAAGCTCAAACACATCATTGCACTGCTTTGTATGCGCAGAGCAGAGAGGCCGTTGGAGCAAACAGCACTAAAATGATCTGATTTCAGACTCTTCCATGAGTTTGCCAGCTATGTGCTCTCTGACATCTCTCACGTGCACTCAGCATTGTGCTAGTAATGAATAAGAAAGCTTGCATTCAGGGCCAGATCTCTGAAAAAAAAAGGAGTTGGACATGCCTATCTGTAAACTATGAACTCTGCAGGCAATTCTTAATTGTTCTGTTGAAGCTATTTTACTGATAAAAACTAGCAACCTTAATATTCAATGATATTTGAATGATTTTTGTTTTTAATAGTTTATTAAAATTCCCCTTCTTACAAGAAGCCTTGCAAGAATTAGATGGGTAGACGATTTACAGAAAACAAATGCTACAGAAATATGAGCACAGCTGGAACAAATTCCTGTTTTAGGTAAGCCAGAAAGTGATTTGTATTTTCAGTAACTAGTTGTGTGTTTGGGTTTTTGTTTTAATATCTTTAGATTACCCATTCTATTCTCATGTAAGCAAACTCTGTGTTTTCAGTAACACTGCTTATTCATATTCCACACAAGTCCATCTATTTCTGCTGCAGCTTCTCTTGTTGGCCATAATATTCCAGACAAGGACACACTGCTGATTTACACAATATCTTTCATTTGATAATGTTTCTGTACCTTTGTTTGTAATAGTATTGAATGTTGTTTATTTTTATTAATAGAGTTACGTCTTCAGCACACGTATTTACTGGAGCATCCATGCTGACTGATAAGATACCTTTGTGGATGAATAAAGTTATTTTGAATCTTTGACGTTTTATGAATACTTCTCAGCATTCCTTCTTCAATCTTCTGTTTTTCAGTCATGAAAAAGTAGTTTGTTGACACATTCAGCAACGGTATTAGATTTCTCTAGCATTCTACAAAGAAATTTGTATTGTCTGGAAAAGGTGTTATTTGACATCACAGGGAGAAGCCGTTCCATGCAGTATTTTTTTTTTTAATTTGGTCACATTTAAGTGACTAATTATGATTTAAGGGGCCAGGAAACAGTTTTGAAAGTTTGCCTCCCTAAATTTTAGGATTATTTTCAAATAAGGAACACATTGAATTTTTTTAAGAGTCACAAAGCCTCATCTAAAGATCCGTGAAATATATTTTTCAAGGCTTTTTTTTTTTTTTTTTTTTTTAACTTCAGTAAGCATCTGTTGAAGCCTTGAAACAATGGTGGTGTCATCTGCAGTGAAAATCTGTACTTTTATATTTAAACATCCTGTGAGAAAGCAGAGAGCCAGCAGGATTAATTAGGTCTTTTTCCATCATCTCCAATGTAACTGGAACTGCTTTTTGGAAATACTTTTCGAAATTACTTTGAAAATGGCACCCAGAAATAATGAATGTATAACAACATTGCTGTAAACTGGGAAAGTGATCATATGTCATACAGTTCCACCTCTTTAACCTGAAAAGGAACAAGTTATATTTGAAAATTGTGTAGAAGTTTCTGAAAACTGACTGTTCATCTTATTACCTAACAGTGCAGGTGACAAACTAAAGGACTCTTTCTACTTTGTCTCTTGGGTCTTACTGCATGATACGTTTTGATAAAACCTGGTGAAGGGGCAGAATGGGTGAAGAGATGATAGTCTGCTGGGAAGAATCACCTGGGAAAGCCATTGTGTTACTCTAGGCAGAGCACTTCTCTGTATAATTGTTTTCTTTCCTATCTGTGCTCTACCTCATTAGATTGTACATTTTTTAGACAATTAGTCTAGACTTGGTTCACCATATATTAGCCTTCTGAAAGTGAGAAATCTCATTTCAGCAGCCTCCCTGTACATTTAATACAGAGAGCAAGAAACTTTCAGAGGATGATTCATTTTTCTTGTCTAAGACTGGAATAACATGAATTGTTCTCTGGACATTCTTCTCACTCACTACCTCTTCCCGTTGACAACACTTTAAATCAGACATTAGACTGTAGATAGTTAGATTTAGGTGGGATGACTCAAGCCCTTGTTGTAGACTACTTGCCACTTTATCTCAGTCATGATTTCCTGATATGACATTAATAGAAATAAATAGAAATATATTGGGCCAAATGGAGGCCTGATGTAGTTTTACATTTTTATGGTGAAAAGCTCATAGTGCTGCGAAGACTTGAGGGCAGTCCTACAGCCTGTGTTAGGCAGACGAGCAAGCTGGATGACCACAATTTTTTCCTCATTGTTTATATATCATGTGGAGTGGAGAGATGATGACTATTGACAGAACTGAGTTACTCTAACTGGCTAAGAATGTTTTATGATGAAATAACTCAAGGGCCCCAGAATGAGACTCTCATGAACTTGTGGGCTTTATAAACAATATGCCTTGTTAGGAGCAGCAAAGGGTCTCTGCTGACCTTCTCAGCAGGTGGTAGCCCTGCCTGTGACTGCTGGGATGCTGGTCTGTCCATGTGGTAGGGACAGCATTTTAATTGTCTCTGAGTCCACCAAGAGTGTGAGACAGCCTCTGTCTCCAAAATGGTTTTCATTATTCCTGTTTGACTGGCTAAAATTGCTTTTATAAATCTTAAAAATCTTTTCTAAATCTCATCCCTTAGCCAGCTCCTGGCTGGGCCAAGAACTTGTGCACCTCACTGTACAAAAATACACATTCTGGGGCGTTCTAAGAGTCTTGGAGAATGTGTCTTACTCCACCTATGTACCTACACATGTGTAAAGTATGCCACTGTATAAGCCTTGGTACCTACATGTTGCAAATTGCCTTTTTAGTAAATCCAGAATCACAACTGAAAAATGACACGTCTAACATTTCTGCATAGCAGTCAGCATCCCAGAACACTTCTGTCAGCAGTCATCAGATATCTGAGTTCAGCTGTTGCAGGCTTTCGTTTTCACTTAGGAAAAAAATCTGTCTTGTGAAATAATTGTCAGATATTCTTGAAAAAACATGAAAAAGAAGAATTAAATATTCATGATTCATATGCTAAAATGCACATTTTTATATGGTCTGTGAATGTTGATTTCTGAAATGCACATGGCAGCAAATGGAAAGAGGGGCTTAGCTTCAGCTGTGTTATAAAGGTAAAGAATCTGACACAGCAGTTCTACCATTGTTCCTCCTTCTAGCATTCTGCTAGGTGGGTTAGTGTCTTTATTGTCTCTTCTGCCCTGTAGTATTTAACCCCATTTTACAGGACAGCTGTAGTTCTTCACTCATGGCACACCGGGAGCTCATTAGGTGAGAACCTCTTCCTCTTCGAAATGTTTTCAATCTGTTAATTATTTTCTAACGGCTACTGAGCACATTCTAATTCACAGTCAAATATATAAATTTGAATACGTGTATTATGATTTATTCTTTCACTTGCCTACCACAGGATCCAAACAGGAAGCGAGATACCTCATTAAAATGCAACTCAGTATGGCTTTTGAGCCCCAGAGAAACACAGTTTGCAAGACAACAGCAACCAGTTGAAAGTGAGGACATTTCCCCAACTTGTTACCCTTCAGCAGAGGGAATTGGTACTTCCTAAAAGTGTATGTAGTCAAATAGGGAATATACTGAACTTTTCATTTTCAGCTTAGCTACCATAAAAGCAAATTCTGTTTTGTCTACATCACAAAATCTCCAAATGAAGAAAATCCATGACAAGTGTATCCCTCAGGTAGGTCAGCAGAAACATAAGCTTCTATTTACGAAACTTCCATTTCTGTGCTTCTGTCTCTGAAGGTTGCAGAGACTGTCGAAGTTGGTCTCTAGGCACCATTATGACCTTTTTATTCTTCGTATATCACAGCACATTTTTTTAAAGTGAGAAACAAACTTCACAAGGTACGAAATGTATCATCTTTATTCTGTGAATTCACATATATAAGGACAGATTTCTTTTTTTGCCTTCATGCTCTACATCTTCTGCTAAACCCTGATATTCATATTTGCATGTTATGCTAGTAAATTAAATATCTTCTGTGATTTAAATAATAAACATCTAAATGAAAAATCTTTCATGTAATTTTTAGATTCTAGTGTGTAGAGTACACAACAATTGCACAATTATTCTCACATAAACTCACCAAACTATTTGCCAAATGATGCATATTTAGGGATTATCAGGAGGCATTGCTGCTTTTTCTAAACCAACAGACCAAATTATCAGTTTGATTAAATTGATACAGCTCCAGCAAGTCAGCAGAGCAATGCTAACTACACCAGCAGGATCTAGCTCAGAGCATAGAGACTTTTTCCCATATCAAAACTGCTCATTATTACTGATAGCCAGGTTTTGGGAAAGATAAAATTTACTAAAACTAATCTCACTTCAGCTTTCATTAACTAAGCATTTACCTGTAGTCATTTTGAAGATAGCGATTACAAAGGTGATCTGCTGGTCCTGTAAAAGTACAATGTGATGAGTTCTTAATGATTAGGTGTCCAGCATTGATCATTGTGCTCTTTAGAAGTGGTGTTAGGGACTGAGTAGTTTTGCAAGGTTGAACCAAACCCGTATTCTAATTCCAGGGGGACAGAGTTTCTCCTTGGACATTTTTTGTTTCCTGCAGTAACTCATTTCCTCAGCCAACTGTCCTGTTTGAATACTGGACACCAAGAGATGTAACTGCATCTCCTGAATGAGACCTGAATCCCAAAGCCTTCTTGACTCTTACCTGGATCCTGGCACTGACTGCACTTTTTGATAAGTCTCATGTTCTTTTATTTTTCTCCGCACTGACATAACATCTGTTTCATTTATTTCAATCTCTGCTTGTCTCAGGGAACTAGGCATTTATTCTGCCCTGTTCTTGCCTAAGAGTGGCCTGGAGTCCTCAAACCACTCAACCCTTGAGCAGAATCCAGCTTGTCCCTAGAAAAGGCCAGGTGTGTCAGGGTGGAATCCACAATGCCAACAAGACAGTTTGCAAGACCAAGAAATTCTGAGGGCATGGACAGTTCTTAAGTTTATTTTGCATTTTTTGTAAGATGCCTACATGCTCTTGAGGTTCCAAATTAGGGGTAGGAATAGCCTGAGACATTATTTGAGGATTAAGAGGAGGAAAGAGTCTGTCTATGAACCTAGATGATTAAACATCCGAGCCTTGTCAGAACTTGTGTGAATATGTACAGTACCCCAAGGAATAGAAGTATAGATACAAAGCCTATTGGTGCAGACTCCAGAGATGTGGATATTTAAGTGCTGTGAGCACTGGCAGCAACTTAATGAAGCTTTTAAGAGCTTCGATTTTGATCCTAGACTTAAGTTCTCAGGCCTTTTGTGGCACTTGTCTTACATGACTATTCACAAAGAAGTCGTGACCCTTTGTGTTTAAGAAGTTACATTGCTCCTTTCTGTACAACTGTAAGTCTGAATCCAGAGGGACTGACGGCCACTAGCCATACACAGAGAGAGGGGTCTCAGAGGATTTACCGTAATCAAAACAATACCTATAGCAGCTTGTTCCATACATTAAGGTATGGATGACATGCACTTGTGCATGTTTGAGTATATTATTCTCTTTGCTCTCTTTATTTCTGCTTTTTCCTGTTGCTGCTCAGTCTTTGACCTTTTAGCTTCTGGCCATTTTTTCAACCATTTTATTTTTAAGAATTTGGTAACAAACAATACAGCTAAAGAGTGTAGTTGCATACCTTCTGGCTCTGTGATTAGCAGACTAATGATCTGCTTGTTTGCTGTCACTCCAGAAGAATTACTGAATTCACAGTCATGCCTGCAAACCCAGCGTGTGCGTCTGCCTGTATGGAGTAGAATACACTGCCCAGGAACACAGTGCTGCTTGTTTGCATGTTTTTTTTCAGAGTAATAATTTAGCAGTAACTAGCAGAACACTTTCCCTTTTTCACTTAACAAAATGGCCGCAGTGATTCTGTATATTTTTATGAAACAAAAATAATCTTGCAAATACTTGTCTTATCAGCATTTAAATTGGTTGCATTGCAAACCTCTTGACACAGCTACAGGATAATCACTACTCCATTTGTTGTTTATGAGGATTTTTGGTTTTGTTTTGATAAATGACAATAGTTAACATTAAGACATGAACAGACATTTCAATTTTGCTATTTAATCTGTCAAACTCCAATTGATCAATAACAACATGAGTTATATTTAAAAACACTTATCTAACTCATTTTTGCACCTTTGTCTATAGGTCTTTTGCTATTAAGTTTCTTGTTTCAAAAGAAGATGGTAATAATTTTATATATGGAACGTCACCTCACTTTTTATGAAGTATGCTAAAAGGAAATCTCTCTATCCATGTCTAAAGGATAATGTGATGACATGACATGAAACAAAATAGTTGCCTAAAATCCTGTATAACCAGGTAGGGTGGGGAATGAAAAATCTAATGGAAAATTCAGTGTCACTGCCAAAGCTAGACCTATGGATGAAACAGCCAGAGCAGCACACTCTGCTCACAAAGGAACTCACAGTATCTGTAAAGGAACACAACAAAACCCAAAAGGGATTATTTATGCCACTCTAACTATATGTTCATTCTTTCTTCATATTCAGATAGCAATAAAGGGAATCATGTGGTATCAAGTCATCCATTAAAGATGCATATTCTTATCACAGAGATACAGTGATTTCACCCTGGCTGTCCCAGTCAGCATAACATTAGACCTCCTTCTGCAGATTAATGATTACAGGCTCTTAGCATATGACTAGATTAGTCCCATGACAGTGACTGTGTGCTCAGACCTGCACAGTGAGGCAGCTATAAGCTGTTAAAAATATATGACGTGTACCTGGATTCTTCTGGTGTGCTGAAACAACCATGAGCAAGGAGGTCTAGACTTAGCTATGCATACACATCAGGAACTGGAAAATTCATTACTCACTGTGGGGCAGGAGGATATATCTAACCAAAAGAATGGTTAACAACAGTGAAAACCAATCCTGCACATCAGACATCCTTTTCATTTCACACACAGAGAGTAATCATTTGGTGGGTGTTTGCTATTAATGGAAACTGTTTCCTCTCTACTGGTTTCAGTTTTTCAAAAGGCTAGGGGAGAGATCTTGGTATTTCCCTTCCGTAATAACCACAGGCTCAAGATGCACTCAGATAGGTAGTGTGATTAATAATTCAAAGCTATGTTAGCAAGTGACACGGTATCTGCCTCTACATGCACTATTCTGCCCCAGGGTTCAGCAAAAGATGTACACTCTTCAGCTTGCTCAGCTGTAGTGTTAACATTTTTCACTTCTGTATTTTCAGCTGTATGCCAACAAGGCTTGGGTGAGCACTTTGATTTTTGGTTCTGGGTTTTGGTTTGGTTTTTAATGTACTTTTCTTTTTTTAAGATACTCAGACTGCAGATATTTTTCCTCAAAGCCATTTCAATTAACAGGTCTGTATTCAAACTTCTAAGACAAGTCAACAAATATTAACCTTCAGGTGGTAAGCAAACAGAAAATCTTGTTCCTCAAGGAGAACAGTTGAAACAGTTGCAGGGAAGCAGAAAGGGGACAAAATGTGACATGATGGCCATTCTCAGCATTATCAGTTGTGATTCTGTATTATTTACATGATGTTTTACCGGGACAGGACCAAAAGTTCTTTAAGGTCAGAAGAGCTCCCTGACCATTATGTTTAAGCATACTTCAAGACAATAAGCAGCTTTGAAATGAGGGTTTACAGACATGTATTAGAATGTGACACGTGAAGGAGGTAGGTGAGAAAGATGGACTCTCTTGATTCTTTTTTTTTTTTTTTAATTTTATTTTAGACCACTCGTAAACTGGGTACAAGAGTAACAGAAAGCCTTACCTTTACAGATTGAACCTTCCCACACCAGGTACTAGGGGTTTTATAGTTTGGTATAACTCTGTGTATTCAGGCTTAGTTAAGCTTAATTTTGAGTGGAAAGTTAGTCTGACATTTTTGTTTATTCAAGAACATATTTTTCTTTAGTGAAAGAATTTGCCAGATGCGCTTATTTCTGAATTTCAAAGACTTAGGGTACATGAGGTTTTCATTTTCATAATGTTTAAACTATCAACCAATTACTTTTTATTCAAATATCAAATTATATGAAATGCTTCTTGCTACATGCATCATTTTCAGTTTGCAGGCATGCTAGAAATGATGTTTTAACTTTTTATATTACAACTTTGGGAAAGTGCCTAAAGCCGCAGATATTTTGTGTATCTTTTTTTCAGGTGCCTAGAAAAATGCAGCCACAAGCTTGGAAATGCAAGATACACATTCTGTTGATTTTTTCATTTAAAACTCTGTGAAGTGAAACATTCCAGTCCTAGGATCATGTTCATGAGTTTCTTCATCAAATGCTTTTGGTTGTACCTGGATATTGCTAGAATTCTCGTACTGGTGTATTAATGTAATATTTTTTCCCAGTCACATGTACCCCTGTCACTCTCCCAATATGGTTCTGTTTAACTATTCCAGCAAAACATCTCGCCTTAATCTGGTGGCATGGCATTTGCAGTGGAATCTCTCCCTCTTTCTTTTCTTCTTCCTTCACCACGATACGAAATTATTTTTATATCCCTCTGACTTTAGTATTAAGATCTTTATTTCCTGACTAAATAAACCTGCTGGCATTGTTATCAAAATGAGCAACCAGGCAAGCCTGTCGCATAGCCTCCTCTCCTCCAAATCCCAACAGGAGCTCAGTGACGAATTTCAGTCTATGCCCAACCTCCACAGCTACTGGCAAAAGACCTGGCTTTAGTTACATTCACATACCATTCCCATCCCAGTGCAGCTAGTCAGCTTTTGAGAGACGACAAACAGATTTTAATTCTTTTTTGTTGCATTTTAAACAGTGAATCTTATTTCTAGTAACTGTAGAGGACACTTCAAAGTTAGGTTTTAACATGCATTGTGAGCAAATTCTAAAGACATTTCACGTGTGTGTCTAAAACCAAAATTCTGAGATCCATATTTAAGCAATTTTATAGACGCTTGCTTTCACAGGGACATCAGCATTGTGGAAAACAGGCACAGATTCAGTAGTTGAAATAGGAGCCTACAGTCAGCTGATATCCTACAAAATTGTAGCCTGGAAAATTAAATTCATATTTGCCCTACAGGGATTGAACCTGTGAGATCCTCTGTCATATGGTGAATATGTAAGTAATAGTTTTCACTTCTGTTTTCTTCTGCCAGTGGACAGGGCAGTTTTTGAATTATTCAGAGTTTTTCTGACACTTGTAAGTGAGGGATCTCCAGCCAAAAAACTAGCATAGAGTCCAATTTCAGGCTTCAAAGGAAGGCAGAGCTGCATATTGAGGGAATGACAGAATGCATGCTGACTCCTGGGGGAAAAAAAAAAGAATTTCTCTGGATAGGAAATACTTCAGCAGGACAGTATGAGCAGAGTTTTCTTATGGCATAGTTGTGTGGAGTTGGCTTTTTGCCTCCCTGTTGTGAAATGCGACAGGTCTCATCTCTATTTGGTACTATTAAAAAACAGTAGCAAACAAAAAGTATAATCATAGTAAAGAAAGATGAATATTTTACTTAGCTATCCTATAACTTTCACCTTTGTTTCAAACAACTGAAAATGACAATTTTCCACATGCTGGAAATATGTTACCTTATTATGGGATTGTGTTTATGTTTTGAGAACTTACTTAATCATTACTGATAAATGTGACTGAGTTTACTAAAACAGAAGAGTATCTTTTGCTCACCAGGATTAGTCAATAAAAAGGCTTAATCCCCATCATTGTCTTATTTCTGAAATGACGTCTGTTTTATTACAGTGACCATGAAAATTTCAGAGTATAAGCAAGACAAAGTTTATAAACACAGATAATATTTACTACTAGGTCAACTGTTACAGTTTTAAAGAAATAAAACCAGACAAAACAAATCTTGAAACATGCATTTTTTTCTTAACAGTATTGGCTGGCCTACTAGAAGATACTACTTGCAAACATGGCATAATGAACTATTTTATCTGTGAGAAGGACTGGTAGTCACAGGATCTCTATCTTGTACTTTGTAAAAGCCTTTTAATAGAAAAGAAAGATAGTAGAGGGAAACTAGCTCATCATCTAATAGGCAATGATAATTTAATCTAAAACTTTGAAGTTAATTTCAGTTTCCCATCTACTATATCAGCCTTTTAAATCAGAAACCAGAAAATCCTGAGGTTTTCCACCTCCTGTGTTATCATGCAAGGCAATGATCTATTACTGGAATCTATTTTATTAGTGCAAACAGATTCAACTCATACTTGAAGAACAAGTGCAACCTGTACTTGCTTTAAAGAATAAACAGTCAAGCATTTATGAACTGTGTAAATTATCCTTAAATGACCGTGAAACAGTAGAACAGTTTTACATAGAATCCCATATTAAAATTGTGCTGAGTACAAAGTTGGTTGGCTTAATGCACATTTATATATTTTTAAGCAAGATACATATTGCATGAATCCAGGAGCTTTGGGAAATTTCTCATAAATACATGTTGTCACCCCTCTTTGTCAAAGCCCAAGTGTAAGGAATTTCTATAATTATTTTTTATTGACTAGCTGCTGCTACAGCCTGTTTTTTTACCAAGCCAGCCAGCAAATGGCAACCTGTGCAGAGAGCATGGATGGAAGAAGCCGTCACTCCTGCAGCATATTTTCTGTGTGGTGCTAGGCTGCAAATCTGCTCCTTTGCATCTCTCATCCTCCTTCACTCTTTGTCATCCCTCCCCTGGTTCTGCCCAGCTGCCAGCCCCACTGCTGCAGGGTGTCCGTGGGTGTTCGTCACGCTTCCCAACCTGAAGGTCAGGCTCACGTTGTTTGCGACCTGCCGGTGCTCAGGAAAGATTGCTGTACTGCGCTCACACAGACTTTTGAAGCTAAAAGACAACGTAAGCTTGGTCCTATCACTAGCAGTCTCACTTATAGGTATCATCTAGAGGTCTTTATCTCTGAGTAGCTTCACAGTTTTCCCTAAAGGTTAACAACGTCTGGTGCATTGGACAGGAGGAGGAGCAAATCTCACATGGTCTAAAAACCCACTTTGCCAGCAGCATCTCATTGCACAGAGTTGTATATAACTCACCTGCCGCCAGTGTCAATGGTTATGATGATCTGTCAGGATGTGCAGCTGGGGGAAAGGGGGATCTTTAAGGGAATTTAAACCAAAATCAGCGAGCTCTACATTTCAGTGCCATTCATCATCAATGACTGAAACCAAACTAGAAGGTTGCTTGGAACTTTTTTAGAATAGAGGTGGATGGTAGGGAGTAAAGAATGGCTGGGAAAGGGTGAGAAAAGCATAATTCAAAGAAGAAAGCTTCACTCTGAGCCTTGCTGGTGTGAACTTTACAAGTCTGAGCAGTGAAGAGCTTTCAGAAGGGATGTTAAAATAGGAAATAATACACTCTTTGAGAAAAGAACATAATTTTCAAGTCCTCTAACTGATGCATGATAGTGCCATGGTATTTACCTGTACTGGGTTTGTGTGGCAAGGTTTTGGTAGCCACAGGGGCTACAGGGGTGAGTCCTGTGATAAGCTGCTAGAAGCCTACCTGTGTCCAACAGAGCCAATGCCGGCTGGCTCCATGACGGACCTGTCGCTGTCCAAGGCCAAGGCAATTGCAGTCGAAACACCTCTGTGATAACATGTTTAAGAAGGGGGAGTGGGAGGTAGGGGGGTGGGGTGGCAAGATGAAGAGATTTTTTCATGCAGACAGAAAGAGAGCAAGATGTGAGAGGGAGAACTCTGCAGACACCCAGGTGAGTGGAGAAGTAAGGGAAAAAGGTGCTCCAGGTGCTGGAGCAGACACTCTCCAGCAGCCTGTGGTGCAGCCCGTGGTGCAGCTCGTGGTGCAGCCCGTGGTGAGGCCGGCTGTGCCCTACAGCCATGGAGGGTCACGGAGGAGCAGAAACCCCCCTGCACCTGGGGAAGGCCCTACGCCAGAGCATGCCCGAAGGAGGCTGTGACCCCGTGGGCAGCCCAAGCTGGAGCAGGCTGCTGGCAGGAGCTGTGGCCCTGTGGGGACAGGAGCCCAGGCTGGAGAAGGTTTGCTGGCAGGGCTTGTGACCCTGCAGGGGACCCACACTGGAGCAGTTCATAAAGAACTGCAGCCTGTGGGAAGGACTCACGTTGGAGAACTGGACTGCCTCCCGTGGGAGGGATTCCATGCAGGAGCAGAGAAAAAGCATGAGAAGTTCTCTTCCTGAGTGTCAGAGACGTGTGATGAACTGACCGCAACCCCCATTCCCAGTGCGCCTCTGCTGCTCGTGGGGAGGAGGTAGATAAAAGTGGGAGTGAATATGAGCCTGGGAAGGAAGGGGCGAGGGGAAGGTGTTTTATGATTTGGCTTCAGCTGTCTTTTTACTCTGATTTTGATTGATGATAAACTAAATTAATTTTTTTTTCCCCAAGTTGTTTTGCCTGTAACGGTAATTGCTGAATGATCTGTACCTGTCCTTATCTTGAGCAGCAAGCCTTTCATCCTATTTTCTCTCCCCTCTCCAGCTGGGGATGGGGAGCGATAGAATGGCTTGATGGGTACCTGGCTTCCAGCCAAGGTCAACCCGTCACATTACCATTGGATGAGAAGAAAACCAGCCAAGTTATGCAAACTTCTTCCTCTCCAGAGTTAGACTTAGAAGGAAGCTGTGTGTCCTCTCTCTTTCCATGCATAAGGTGACCCAGCTGCCTTTCCTGAATTGCCCCTGCTTATCCCAGCTAGGATCACCAAAACTATGATGGCTGATGTGAAAGAAACAGAAGAAAGTCCAGGCTTCCCATGACCTGCTGGGACTTGGTCTCCGGTGACAACAAAAGAAGCTTCTTTTTGTTTGTGTGTCACGAGGGACAATGTCCACTTCAGTTTGCAGGGGTAGCACTCCGCTCATCCCAGCCCAGTTGAACTGTGGAGTGAAGGAGGGTAGGCGAGCATGTCCACATTCTTTCTTAGTAATTTCCCATTCTTCTGCTTAAAAACAGAGTTCTCTCCAAAACACTGTCCAGTAACTCAAGGGTCAGATCCGCTCTTTCCTTCTCCTCTTTTCTTCTCTCAGGAGGCTGGGCAGTATTTGTCTAATTCCTTCAGCACGTGCTTTGTTCTCTGTTTGTGTGCAGTTGCATGTGTGGAAGCCAGCCATTAGTTCTTTTAGTGGTACGAAATTAACCTGTAATACAGGCAAGAGAGAATTTTTAACATCATCTAGTTCTGGGTAGCATAACAGCAAAAGTAAGTGTGCAGTTCAGGAAAAAAAAAACATGTAGCATATCTCACTAAAAATTGACACTATATTACCTAGAAAAAATAACTGGAGTCTTACAGCAGCTGAGGATTTGTCTCTCTGATTTGAACAATTGTACATCCCCCATGTTTAGGAATTAGGGGAAGCTAGACAGCCATGTGGTGTGACATAAGCCAATGATTTGGCCTCAATTTTGTCTGATTAAAGTATGTAAACTAGTGGTCATGAAAACAGTAAGTGAAGACAAAGCAGTTTTGTCCTGAATTGCTTAACGAAGGCAGGACTGACTGAACAGTAGCATTGGTTTTTAGTGACCTTTCATAAAGAAAAGGCAGTCTGTCTGTCATTATGCAAATTCAAGAACATCTGTTCCATGAAACCCTGTAATAATGCCTGAGGTTTGCATCGGATGAGAATAAAAACTGTTTTGACAAAGGCTACAGAGTATGCTTGTATTAGCCAGACAGCTCCTTTCTCTAGCCAAAGTCTACTTCAAGAGTAAGGGGGGCTGATCTTCATCTGCAGTAAATTGTCATGGCTCAGTGGAACTGGTTTCTCAGAATGCTATTTTTTTGGGTGGATAAGGTCGAAACCTAAGAGGTAAATTAGACTTACAACTGCATTATCAAAGCATTAGTATTTCATTAGTAACAACAGCAGCAACTGATTGGAGACACAATGATGTGAAGCGTTTATCGCAGCCTTGCTATGCAATCCACAAGAGGCAGCCAAACATTGTTTTAATGAGAAGTCTGCCAGTGACAAACTCACATCTGCTTTAGTTTAATAATAATAATAATAAAAAAGCAAGCAATATTGACAGCAGATATAAACAATAAGTAGATGTCTCAGTTGTTTGATACTTAATAAAGCTCAGGAAATACCTATTAAAACCTATCGATCTTTTGCAACCGTTACCACCTCTGAATTTAAATGATGGAGGGGCTGGTGTGCTAAGGGTCATGTGTGCTGGGGACTTGTGCACTCCAGTGGTGGCTGATAGAAATATTATGAGCATTGAGATCAGACGGGAGCACAGTGTACAGCAGCTCACATCATCCCTTTAGGATGAGCAACCACAGGCTCCTCTCACAGGCCAAAGTAGAGCAAAGGGGAATTAGAGCAGAATTTCATCTTGCCGACATACGTCACAGCTCCTTTTCAGCATTGGAAGCAGCAACCTCCTCTGCATTTGCAGCCAAAGGATAGCTCGGTCCTCCACTGCAGGGGGAAAGAGGAGGCTGCTTGACTTTTCTGCGTTGGGGCAATCATGTCTAATGTCAGTCCTTGCTAGAGGACCTGTTGGAGAATAACCAACACCCTTTCAGAGCCCAGCTGAGTAGCATAGGACTCAGAATTATTTCTGCCATCCTACATTTAAAAGTCCTTACTAGCTTTTACATCACAGAATTTTTCCTAGAAGTTTTTACAAAACATAATGGCTCAGGGAATAACAAAGATATCCAGATTTTTGCAAGGACTCATAATCACCTGGGTTTTTTTGTTTGCTTTTATATTGGGCTTTGAATGTTTGTTTTTAAAATCCATCCTGGATTTTAAGGGTGGGAATTCAGCCAGCCTATCTGTAGGAATGCAAACATTAGACACTGGGTATCAGCTAAGAAGGGTACCTCCAGCTGATCATAGATGTTTAATACAAGCAGGAGGAATCAGTCTCTTGATGTCTGTTCATTGACTACAGATTGGAAGCTAGGCAGTTAGCTCACACTAGCCCTGTGACTTCCAGATAGCTAAAAGCAGGTGAAACAAATACTACACCAGAGCCTGTAGCTTACGTACCCTGTCAAAAAAAGGCTATGATAAATGATGGGACTTACATTGCCCTAAATAGCCAAAAATAGGCAAGAATATAGTAGTATTCGTTAAACTACTTGGCAGTTACTTTGGGGGTGATGGTGAAAACAGTGCAATAGTCACTATCTCTGGCCCCCATTCAGGAAGTCACCACCACAGCCAGCTATTGATGCTGTGGGTATTTGTGGGGAGTGATCTGTCTCCCCTTTTCTCACTGCAGCCCCTTTCCTGCCTGTTGAAAGTGGCGACTGTATAAGATCATCTGCCTCACCACCATAGTACTGAGATGTTTACCTTGGTCTGGAGCGGCCTTCATGGGCAGGATGACCACCCAGCAGTGATTCCTGCACTTACTGACTGCAGCAGAGTTTTCAGGAAACAGCTGTGTTTTAAACACAGGGCTACTCGTGTTCCTGAGGGTAGCACGTGAGCAATGAGTTATTTCTGCTTGTTGTCACCACGGACCCATACACATCCCATGGATATTTTTTCCTGCACCTTGTATGTTTGGTGGTGGGAGCCTGGGGACTGCTGGTTTCTGGTCTTGTTTTTTCCAGCATCTCTCATGTATTCTCTCATGAATTAATTTTGCCTTTGGCTGTGATCCCAGCACCATATAAAGTGGGACTCTGTATTTTTTTTTCCCAATAAAAATCTAGGACCAAATTTTTGGAAGTAAACTACACAGCAGATTAAAGATATAGCTATCAATATTGATTTCAATAAAGAATAGATCACTTGTTTTTAAACAGTATAGGTGAATGAAAATAGCAGCTGAATGATTAAAGCTGCAAGTTGTTTACTGCTAAAATTGAAATGTTTCCCACTCCTTAAAATTTACACAGATGTTTTACCCTCAAAATTGGCATTACTAATTCTTAGGATAAGATAGAGACTTAAAATATGACAAGAAAAGCTAACAGAATTTTTTTTCTTACAAGATATCATCAGAAGGTCAGATTTAGATAGTGTGTTGAGGATTTTGTGAAAAAGGATGTTTTTAATCTGAAATTACCTTCTTGCATTCCTAAATGCAGTTGTCAACCAAATATAGAAAAATCTATTTGCTGTCTTTTCCTTCTCTGTGTGAATCATCTTGCTTTCCAGGGTTGAAGTGAAAAAGGAAAAATGCAAGAAAAACAACAAAAGCCAGAAATCTGCTAAATCAAGAAGTATCTTCATATAGATTTAAAATAATAGAAAAGTATAATTTTGTAATGAGTTTATAACTTTAAAAAGGACTTTTTAAAGATGTTTCATACGATAGTTCTATTCTTCAAGCAGCTCTGCAATTAAGATGGTCAAGCTAACTTGTTAAAGAAGTAACATGTTAATTTTACATTTCCTGTATTTTCTATTGCTTTCATTGCTAGTGTTCTTGAAAAGTTAATAGGTGCTCACATCAACCAATATATGCCTACAGGTTTAGCTTCATCTTAAGGTGTTATTATGTGATTATTATATAATGCATCAGAAATGACTTCTCATTATTGGTTTTAATTATGATGATTAACTTGGATTCCTCTTCAAAAGTCTAATTCTGCATCTTTATTTTAAGTCCCAAGAGAGCTTCATTCAAACCTGAGACATGCCAGAACAGCCAGACAAATTATGTCATCAACACATATTTTATTACTGGTTACATGACAAGTTTGCACTCTTTGGTGGATCTGTCCGTATCAGTGAAGTAAACAACCTTGTGTGGTCAGGCTGTCCATGGATAGTGAATAACACATTTGGTTAACTAGCTTTCTACGGAGGCAGAATGTAAGGAAGCAGGGATCATTTATTTATGGCATAATTCATATTATAAAGCCATCATTTATTTATACTGTTGATGCAGTTTTCTTACTACCGTCATATCACAGTTGACTATGCTTTCAAATAACACAAGGCCCCATATATTCCACAAACCAACACCCAGTCATCACGGGCTGTTAGTGCAACTTTCCAGTGTATACTGCACAAGCATACACATCCAGCAGAACATCAGAGCAAAATAATCCTTCATGCATAATTCACACTTCCAGCCTCTGCATGCTTTATGCACTGATGAATTACTCGGTTGTGCTGAGGTAATTCAGAATGAACTAAAAAGCAAATTATGGCAGGCATGTGCTGTAACACTATTATTCTGCAGGCCTGGATTTTGAAATTACTGTCTCTGAGACCTGATTCTGAAATATAATGTATTCAACCTCCATGATATTTCAGCCCAGTGTCTTATGTCTGAGGATGTCCATGGACCCATTTCAAAAGCTTACACAGTCCAGAAACTCTATTTGATTTCTGTCTTTTTGCCTGAAATGGGCCTTGACATTTTAAAATCATTAAATGCAATCTCTTTCAGATGCTCACAAAAGGTCACAAAGACTATGGGACTGCCCCTGTTACGCTACACCACCACAGCTCTGATCCACTTTAGCAGAGGGCCTAAGTGCTCAAGGCATTCAAAATTGAGCTCCTAATGTATTAAGTGCATTAGTAATAGTCACAGCTCTGCTAGAATTTCCATTACAAGATCTAGATTACCAAGAGGAATAGGCTGTTTGGGACGAAGTTGACTTTAAAAAGGGTTTTAGTATTGTGTTGGATCAGAGCCTGAGCAAACACTTGACATTTTCAGGATTTTTTTTTTTCCTTGAAAAACATGTTTTGTTCTTCTGGGGGGTGGCGTATTTTAAAAAAAATATAGTTTGGGCACAGTCTGAGGGAAATACCAACATGACAAAACAGGGTGTAGATGACTCATGATGTGCATTCTTGCTGCATGTAGCATATTGCATGTATCAGCAGCTGTTTAGAAGCCTCCCTTTAATTTCACACCAAAAGTAGCTGATGACAACCTAGGAGAAAAAAGAATAGCACTAGAAAACAGAACAGCTGTGACATGAATACCTTTCTTTCATACGCTGCACTGTTGTCTGTTTGGCCTTAAAAATAAAATTTCTCAAGTTACTGAAAAGGTTCATCTGTTGGGAGAATATGATCCATAATCCTCTAATTTTGCTAAATTTGATCAGTTTTACTTAGCACTGGAGCAAGTTTTAAGGCTGCCTTTTTCATTCAGTGACAACAGGAGTAAGCCTTAAATCTCTTCTGGCAGGTCAGACTATGGCCAGACAGAGCTTTTTAAGAAATCCTCACTCTCCCGTTTCCAGCCCTTCCTCCTCCTCCCTCCAGCTGCCTCCTCTCCATTGCGCCAGGACTGTGTTTGCCTGGCCATGTGGCAAAGCCTATTTCTCACCCTGGTCCCATTCAGGGCACATCTGTGTGAACAGCTGTGCTGGCACAACAGACGTGGCAATGGAGGGTCACAAGTGGCCTGGGTACTCCCAGAGAGCAATCTGTACCCAGGGCTACAGCCTAACCTTCAGATGGGTGCTCCCATGCCCCGGTAGTAATATCGCAGTATTAAATAACAGCCAGCCACCAGAACTACATCAGCATTGCTGTAGGAGACAAGCGTATGATATAATCTCATTTATCCAGAGTAATGCTGCCAATCTTGCTGTTCCTCAGAGCTCTCCTTAGCTAACAGGTAAAGCAGACATCAGATCCTGGAGGTACTCACAAAACCACATGCACCTGAGTATTTATCTGTTCATCTTGGGTGTAGCAAGAGGCTCAAAAGCAGTACATGGGCATGCTGAATGTTCACAAGCACAAACAGCCTGAAAAAACCCAGCTATTCTATTCAATGTATTTATTTTTATGTATATGCTATTTTTTTAATGTATTATGCTAAGCTTTACCTTCTTGAGAAGATCCTCTGAATCCATAAGGTACAGGACCAAAAATAAGTGGATTTGCAAATCCACCTGTGTGAAAACGTGCTGATGTCAAGTAGGAGAAGGCTGACATGAACAGGCACTGTAAAATTAATCATTTATGTCCACTTGACTGCAAATAATTCTGCAAGCGAGGATGACAAGAAGCATCCACCTGCAGAGAGCAGAGGTGCTCCCCTGGTTCACATAGTATCTGTTCTTCAGTTCTGGACTTCTTCTAGGTAATAGCATCAGCTGAGTCTATTTTTACTACTCTGTGTCCTTTGCGGCTTTCATGTTACTTTCCTGGTGAGCTCTGCACACAATAGTATTGTCCTCCATCCCTGCTGCTATTCCTTTACACTCCACTGTCTGCACATAGCACTATTATTTATGCAGCTTATGCAGAGACTGGTAATTCATTGATTATTATGAGTCATACCACAAGAGTTGTTTATTTCTAACAATATCTGAGTATCAGCTAATAGTTTCTCTTTCCTAAATTATCTCTGATTGGATCTATATACTATCTGTCTGCTATGCAATGTGTGTCACTGTGTAGCTCAGCATCAGACGCCTTTTTCCACAAATTTCCACTGCTTAGCTAGAGCTCAACCTTCCCTAGAAGGATTCCTCGTATCCAGATTTCTGTGTTCCCTTCTGCAACCTTCTTTTTTTTTCAGTTTTCTTATAGAAATACAGGTGCGAACCCAACAAAGCATTTATTCACATGCTTCACGAGTATCCCTATTCAACAGAGGTAACTATTTGTGTGCTTAAAATTAAACATTATTAAACAAATGCTTTACTGAATTGACACCTTAATTTGCATCGCATGTATCACCAGAGGTGTGATGTAGATGAAAATGGGAATGCTTGTACTAGCTCTGAACTTTGTAATGAAGAGCTGATTTGTAACACCCACCTACCCTGGTAGAAATCCAGCTTTTTTTTGTAACTGAGGGGTAAAGCCATAAAGTGGTCTGGACTTAGTGCAAACAAAAACAATGTTTGCATTGAAAATTTTTTTCCAAAATATATAGTGTTGGTCTTGCAGGACAGAGAACTCTTGTTTGCAACTCTCTTGATAAAAACTGTAACAAAATGCTACTGCACAGCTCAGAGAAGCCCATCCATATTAGTGACATTTTTTTCCAAGTTCAGCTGCAAAGGAATGCAATTTACTGTACACATAATTTACCAAGATAAAGGCCATAGTGCACCAGTGTAGACTGCCACTGGTCTTTTACAGTAATGCAGTAGTTTGCAGAGATTGCAAGGGCCAGATTCTGAAAAGGCTGTAAGGATCTGAAGTGAGACTTCAGAAGTATTAAAGGTTGTGGAGTGAAAAGTGAGATCTGGAAATCTCACTTCAACTGTTGTTTATAATCCACAGCCACGACCGAATTTGTCTGGGAGAAGTGAGGTGATGGAAGTGAGGGTCTGCCCAGTGCAGCGACTGCCCTATAGATGCAAGGGTGAGATTCCTCACTCCTCATTTCAAAGTTTACAGCACAGACTTCTGTCTCTGAGATAATTGTCTAGACTCCCTTTATAGTCACTAGAGAGAAACAGTCACTTCTAAAAGGCAATTTATCTGACCCATTTTAGGTGAGTCTGTGAGGAGAAAATGCACTATGCTTTGGAAATGGCTGTTTCTCACCAGAGACCAGAAAGGGTGTGTGGATGATGACAAAGACACTGTGTCTCAGGCAGGAGGATCCCACTTCAAATTAAGGATTCATAGATAAATTTATTCTGGCATTTCCCAGAGTTAGAGTGTAAGTAATGCCCATTTGTCTCCTTTATGGGTGGGCAGGAAGAGGTGACATCTAACGGACATCTTCCTCGGTCCTTTGAGAAGTGTCGTAATATTCACAGATTTGTTTCATAGGTATGGAAGACTGTAAGCACCCTTGCACAGACATCTGAGGAGCAAAGCAGTGCAGAATAGATGGTTACTAGCAAATGGAAACTGTTGATTAGTGAAATGTGCATGTCCAAACATCTCATCAGCTATACAGGTAATACTATTGTAGAGCGGAACAAGCATGATCTGGTAGCAAACGGTAGCATGTTTAGTCTAAAGAACTGATCTGTAGAAGTAGTATGAAATGCCTGCAGACGCTCCTCCCCGCCCCCCCCCCCCCCCCCCCCCCCGCACCTTCCTGTTTACTTGATCATCATGTTCACCTGATCATCAGCCTAACTACAGCAGAAGTATTACTTCTTATAAGCTAATTTTGCACCCAGGAAGTTTACTTGGGGTTCTTGAAGCCAAATGAAGCTCCTTCCATCCCATGCCTCACCACCCGTAACTGCTCTCATGAGGCAGAACAGGCCTCTTCAGAAACCTGCTACTGTCACACGCCCAGGGGTGCAAGCTCACGGCTCTCACACGGTTCCGTAGCACTGAGGGCTGCGTTCACAGCGGCGCTCACAAAACAACCCTGAGCGCATCACCCTGCCTCTGGACTGTTTCCTCAGTCTCAGACAGGCCTTCGTCTGTGTGCACATGCAAAGAAGTCAAAGAGGGAGAGACTTCCCTGCAGCTGTCATTCCTCCCTCGGCCCCTGACGTTATCTATACACAACACACGACTTTTTCCAGATTTTCTCCTTGCTTAACTTACTCTTGTCATGAATTTTAAACCTGATGCAGAAGATGAATATATCTGTGACCAAAATACAGTAGACAGATAAATTCTGCATCTGAATAAACCTACAGAAATTGGTTCAGAGAAAAGAAAAATAAAAGAAGTGACATTACTAGTATTTAGGTTATGTTTTGGCATCTGTACAATTAATTCAGAAAGTCCTCTAGAGCAAGATCGCAGGATATTTTTAGCATATGACAGTTCAATACTGCTAAGCTTCTGTAATCCTCAAGTAGTTGTTTTATGGTGCACTTTTTAATTACATTTTACACGTATGTATGGCAGTTTGTAGTCTTCTTAAAATAAATATTTCCCATATATCCATATGCATGATCCACACTTATTTTGTAGTACAAGATGTGCTGACAGAGATTAAAAGATTGCAACGCAGCAGAAGGCGTTGTGCTATCTTGCAAGTACAAAGTAGGTACCTTTATCTGACTCAGTTATTAGCATCTGTCTTCCGACTCATAACAGCTCTTGTTCCACATAAAACTATAATCACCTCTCAAGCCTCATTTCTTCAGGCACTGACATTGTAGGCTCTTTGGGGTTGTAGCATATAAAAACCTAAATGGAAGTTTAAATCCCAAAGGTGAAAATGCTTAAACTGCAAAGTTTTCTTATTGCAGTCTTCAATAAAGTCTTTGTGCTGGGGGAATACACCACAGCCTTTCAAGTGGGTTAGGCAATAGCTAATAATACCTATTTTTGTTACAAGGATGTAACACCTTGCCTCTCAGGGTGGGGTTAGGAAAAAAGTCCTTTAATTAAACCCCTTTTTTCCTTCCAAAACTGAGCATCTTGCAAGTCTCTGGAAGCAGGAGTTTTGAGTGAGGGTAAGGTTAAAAATTACCTTTTTTTTTTTTTTCTTCTCACTTGCTTACTTGTGCCTCATTGTAAAGGTAATCTGACTAGCTTAAAGTTGTGCCCAGGCTCAGTTAGCAGTGAGGCATGCTGAGCGCTGCAGTGAGCAAGGGGATGACACAAGGAAGCTCACTGTGCCTTTTGCCCATCTGACGGGGATGCTGGTACCCATTCCTGCTGAGATTGAGGAATCTAGGCACAGCCACTGATTGATGATTTTTGGGTGTCCATCCCCAAGGAGACCGTGGGAGTGGAGGCTCCCTGCAGAGATGCCCTTCGGCATTCCTACTGGACCTGGAGTCTGGTCAAAGCCAGGCTGGCTCCACGGGAAGGGTGCTGTCCTACTGCTAACACAGTGATGTCAGTGGAATCATATATAAAAATTGCAGTAAGAAAAGCCTTAAAGCTATATTTTGTCTGTCTCCACCATTGCCCCTCTCATTGCTGCCAGCATCTCCTTTTTGCACACTTGGAAGGGGTTTTACGATATTTTTACTGGCAAACAGTTATGGTTTCTGTATAACAGGCTTTCATGTAGGGAAAGAAAGATCAAATAAAGAAACACAGTTTAGATAAAACTGGTATCAGAACTTGCAAATAAATGGGTGAGACATCAAACTGCAGTATTTCTATTGCACTTCCTAAAACAGACTCTGAAATGGGTCCCTCCCCTCACAGCTCGTCACCTCACATATTCGACAAGGGGAAACGCCTGGAAGTTTGCCACAGTTTCAGGCATAAAAGCTGAGAAAAGAATTTGGCATCCAGCAAATGGACAGGACCTGTAGGTGTCTGACTTTCCCTCCGGCCTGTGGTGCAGCAGACACACTTCACTGGGGTTGCCTGAGTTGAGTATGGGCTTCCTTACGAAGGAGAGACTCTGTGAAGTCTTCCCCATTTACCCAATGCTAACTCTTAAGCAGTAAGTGAAGAGTAAGTAGGAAGAAGTGTCACTACTGAAGAATAAGCTACATGAGCCACAAGCACATCCACTGTGGAAACAACTCCTCAGGAGAAGAATAAAATCCTTTAAATTATTTTAATATTTTAATTAAAGTAATAAATAATATACAATTTAGGAATTAGTAGTGTAATTTTTGAAAATATTTTAAAGCCACCAACTTGCTAGGAAATTTTGAGAACAGGAGAAAAAAAATCCACCTTATCTCCTAAAGCAAACTAAAATCCTTGCTAATGAGATCTATGCTTCCCAGATGTGTCTGCCAGCAATGGGAAGCAAAGAACCTCTGGTATGGAAGCCTCTTACTCTGCATAGTTTGCACATATTTTTTATAAATTCCCATTACCTATGAAGGTATTTCACAACACACTATATGATTAGCTGTTGAAGCTGTGGTTCAGCCAATATTTTAAAAGACTAATACTGAAGTGGAAAATTGAGTTGGTGTTAGTAACTTGCAAAGTGGAAAAAACCTACCTGCCAAAGGAAAATAAATCTATGACAGGACACTTACCTAGGAAGAAGATAAATTACCCCTACAATTTATTTTCTGACATTTTTTAAATTGTAAATTGCAATGTGTGCAGAACAATAGAAAGCAATGGGTATTTAACTTAAGTCTGTCAGTATGAAAAAGATTTTTCTGAAAGGGGACTTGACAATTTGTAATGCTTTTGCAATTCCCTTTTCCAGAACGAATGGCCTTTCCAGGTCAGTAGTAGAGAAACATAAAGAAAGTATAAAAATTTGAAGGTTACAAGGTCAAGCACTGTTAGGTCAAAAAGTGACAGATAGGGTTTCTAGTAATTTAATGTTTAATGCTAAACTGTTCCTATGGCAATCATTGCTGTACACTTAATTCTGCACAAAATTCCTGCCCCTGAGAACAGAGAGTCCGGCCAATCAGCTGATATTCTGAATTTTACTTTGGCGATTATTTGAATCTAGACCTTGTCCTACACACTATTAAAACTATTTTTAAAACTTAGGATTGTTAGATTCCTCTTGGTGGTGTTCTCATTACAACCTAGAGGTGCCAATAGCAATTTTTGTAGTTGCTACATAGAGACATATAAGAACATTCGTTGATTCTCCCTTCTTATAAATTTGAGTGGTTTATTAAACTAGTCCTGCAGGAACTAAATGGCAAATCTTGCACAGCTGTGCTAATCCACTTTCTTGGATGAATGTGGGACAAGCCAGGGACAGAACAGGCAAAGGCCACAGTCATTGAGAGCAGACACAATCTCCTTTCCCTGCACTTGAATGGTTTGCGTTTGGCTGTTCTGGCAACAGTGGCTGCTGCAGCCGTGGCTCCTGCCTCCTCACCCCTGCCTCCTCACCCCTCTGCAGCTCCTGAGAAAGGATTATGATTGGTAACAGAGGAGTAACTGCCCTTGCAGGTCCAGTTATTGTTGTGCACATCAAAACATCTGCTGATCCCGCCTCACTCCTCCCGGTCCTTCTGGTAACTCAATGCCTACCCCCAGGCCTTTTGTCCTGCACCTTCACACCATGCTCACCCTACTGCTGCAGGAAACTGAAGTGCCACTGACAAAGGCAAAATTGGAAAAGAAAATGCAGATTTCCCTTGCACCTTGGGGAAGATTTATGCTGAAAGTGGACATGCTACTACAGCCAAGAACCATCAGGGGCTATGATCTTTTCCACTGACAACCAACAAAGCTCTCTTCCTGGCCAACTTTACTAAAGTATGTTTGAGGGTCCAATTTCATGACACTAGAAGGCACATGTGAGTAGGTTTCTGTCAGTAAGCGAAAAAAAAACCAACTGGAGATTTCAAGACAACTATAGTTTAAGCCAATAGGACCTCTCACGTATTTATGGCTTTTTCTGGATTTGTTCATAAAATGATAGCTAATCCTAGCTTGTAAAAACAAGCAAGTTCACCAGAATGAATTGAGTTAGGCCAAACTTCCCAAATGTGCTTCCATACCTGGGAAATTTACTCATGACGGTGAGGTGTGTAGATAAAGCAAAAAATTAATCACCTACATCACCATTAGCCCAATAGTCTTGAACCCATGAAGACCAGAATAATAAAATCTGTAGGCTTCTAATAAGGATACAATAGTTAACCTTATTATATATCTTACACGTGTGTGCAAATGATACTTTATTCACAATAGTAGCTCAAAATTGCCACAGCATCTGTTTCAGACAGCGAGGGAAAATATTGTGTGCCCAAAGCGACTGGACACAAGGCTGGCATGGTTGAGCACTAAGAAAGTTTCTCATTCCTCTACTCAGTCTTCCCCGGTGAAGCAATGTGCTTCTTAACGGGTAAATCCTTTGTTTTTATCCTCTTCTGATCCTTTTACCTTAGAAGCTGTGGTAAGACTTGCCTACAGGGATAGCTGAGCCATTTGTGTTAGGTCATCTACATATTCATGCTACCAGCTGAGCAAACCAAGAAAATAATAATAAATAAAAAAACCCCATACTGCAAAGGACAGAAAAATATTTGCATATAAGGTAATAGTGTCAGGAACACAGCATCATTTCTAAGCCACAGGCTGCTCACAGGGGTTTGTTTGTTGTTGTTATTGCTTTTTTGAAAGAGAGATATTAAACCCTGAGTCTTACCCATGCAATGTTAGCAAGCTCTCACAGGTAGGGGTGGTAATTATAAGGCTTCATTCATTGGGAAGAATGTTGAAAGCCTGAGGGACGTGGTTTCTTGGTATGGTATAATTGTACTTCCTTCTCATAAAAGGACAGTGCTTATTTCCCATAACAGCCTGGCAAGCATAAATACTTACCTATACCAGACCCAAACCACTATTCATTCACGTCAGGGGAAAGAGTTTCATTGTCCTCACTGAGTGCATCTGGATTGGGTTCATAAACCCTGTCAGATGAAGCATTTAAACATGCAAATAGACTCATTGCTCTAAATGGGAACATTCATGTGCTTTGCTATGCTAATTATAGAGATCAAGAAATATCCTATATTTACATGAACAGCAAGTCAGAAACAAGAACAGAATTGCCAAGGCTTAGTTTGGAACCAAAAGTTGAAATCCTCAGCTGGCCAATACTGAGTTGCGATCCCCACCACATGGGGCCTGTGCACCTTCAAACCTTTATTTTGACTTGAATAGGCTGCAGCTCTGTCCCTTTCTCTGTCTTTCATTTGATTTTGGGGTTCTTCCGTTTCTTTTGCTTGTTTCTAGGTTTCTTTTTGGCATTTTAATAAATTGTCACCTGCCTTTGGCTCCCAGAAGCAGATCTGACTCTCCTCACAATCAGAACACTCTTTTCCACAGCTCTCTTGTGATGGATATTCTGGGTCCACAAATCCAACATTATAATTGAAGCAGACTACAGATTTTATCAAGGTTCATGTACATAACTTTAAAAAAAAATATGAAAGCTTTAGTCTTTTCTCTACCTCTGTTTTTCCAACAGTCTTTTATTCCTTATGATTAAAACTGTAAGGAAAACATTCTCTCTGTAGTACATAGGTTATTTTCTGGAAGACTATTGTTTTTAATCTCTTGATCCAATCTGGTAATTTTTTTCTGTATCTTTCCACCTGCTCTCTAAAATGAGCAGTCTGACAGCTTGTCTCCTTTTAAGGAGATTCCTAATTAGTCTCATCAAGAGATAGTAGTGTGTGTGTCCCCCCAGTACCCTTTTGCTCATCCTCCCCTTTCTCTCAGGTTCAGTCAATTGCAGGTATAGTCTCCAGGAGTGGTTCATTTGAGTGGACAATCATCAGATTTAATAACTCTCATCATTCTCATAATGACAGCTCTAAGGATTCCTCCTGTCAGCTCCTGTGGTTTTATCTCAAGATGGAGGAAGCTGATAATGGAAAAGCCTTCCTCCTGTCTGCCATCCCATTCAACACAGCAGTAGAAAGAAGCGTTACAGCACACACCTGGGGAGAGTCCTCCGTGTCAGGCAAAATGAACTAATAATGCACGTATTCCTCAAATCCTTACTTTGGGTGTTAATGTCCAAATAAAAGCCAAGAAGCAGCAGAAAAATACATTAAATTTTGCTTTATTTGGAAATCTTGGTAGGAAAAAGCACAGCAAGATGCCAGGAAGATTATCAGTTGATCCACACTTCAGGGCTTGAAACTATGGGGAAGGGACTGCACCACCTGGGGCATGGACTGTCTGGAGCTATCCTGAGAAGGGCACCATCACCATTTTAGGCCTGTGGCTAAATGTCACAATCTGGCTCTTGATCAGCTGCTTGCATTTGAAAGCTTCTTCCATGGGACTGTATATTTAATAACTACTGAGGGTGGTGTCTCCTAAAATGGTGGGTGTGAGCAGAACCTGAGGGCTCTTCCATGGTATTCCAGCTGGCTGGTACATCTGAAAGCAAACCTCAGCCTGCTCTAGAAAGATGCATTCAGTGCATTTCATCACCTCCCCATTTATTTATGCATGTACCAGTGGCCTGTGCCCCATGACTCAAAGCCATTTAACTCCACAATAGTTTTTCTCATGGACCTCCTGATTTAGCCCCCTCAAAGCAATTAGTTTTGGGGAGTTTTTATTTCTAAACATTTTTCCTTTATAGACACTTGAATCAAAGTTTTCAAAACTTGCAAACTGTCCTGTAGAACATTTGAGGATGGGAGGGGAGGCTGCTATACACAAAAAGTATAAAAGTCAGCAATTATTTTTTAACCTGGAGAAGGACGTGTTCTTCTGGCTACAAAGTGTTGATGCAAAAGAAGAATGCCATGCTGCTCAAAACTAAAATTTATACTTTTCGAGCAAAAAACTTGTATTATGAGTCTTAGGATGAGAATACACCTGTAGCCAAACCATAGTCATATAGAATAATTTCAAAATAACAACAGCAAAGGAGATGGAATGAAATAACTACCTGTTCTCTTATTAAAACAATAATAGATAAAAATCTGTCAAATAAGAAGTTTTAAAGAGTTCCTCTTAGAACTTAAAAACAAGTAAATTTATTACCTAGGGTAGTTAGACTAAAGAAATGGTTTTAAAGGGGATATACTCAGTTATTAAATGTGAAAGTGAAAACAATAAGAAATGTCTTCAAAGGAGCAACAAGATTAACTATCCATTAGTTTTCAGGATATTCCAGTATGCTTATTTTGGAACTAATACTTGGCTCAGCTGTAATAATGGATCACATTTAATCAGAAATAGTTAATTTAAGTTCTAAAGCTTAATTTTTTGAAATCAGTATAGTGAGAATTATGGTTTACCTAAATTTTCTAAATTTGAGCTATAACTTCACTTTATGCACATTTGCATAAATCTTTAGCAGTATAACTCTGACTAGACTACCATAGGTTCAGTCCTGAGACCAGTGGCCCTGTGGTTCCCATCAAAAGCTTTCTAGTGTTGTTTCACTGCAGAAAGTTCAGACCAGGATGAAATGTCGTTATTTCCGAATCTGAAGAGAATTTGACTTTGGAAGAAGCATGGGCAGAAGACAGGATGGTTTAGAACCCATGGAGCTCTGCAAGAGCTCTTAGCATGGCCTGTGTCAAAACGGAAGAGTCTCTAAAAGTTGTGGTGCTAAGCTGTTGCACTCCCAAGTCCAGGGCTGGAGCCCTTCCAGCTCCCCTTGAGCCTGGGCGGGCGGTCCTGGGCAGACTGGGCAGAAGCCCCTTGTTCACCCTCCAGAGCTGCGCTGTTGGTCTTGGACCAGCAGGACTTGTGCCAGGCTGGGCTGGTGACGCATGCCTCCCTCCTGCAGAGCTGCCCCTGCCAGCAGCAGGAATTGCCTACCAGTCGGCCGGCTCTAACGGGAAAAGAGCAAAGGTTTGGATGCAACCCTGAAGTGGCTGGTTGCGTGCCAAGGCAGACTTTGAGCTTGCTTTGAGCATGTCTGCGTAGACATAACAAAGGGCAGCTCTCTCCCATTCAATCTCGCTCAGACCAGGGAGCTTACCTCTATCTGAAACACATCAGATTGTTCCTGCTGTCTGGTAATACAATTAAAAATATTTTATTTTCCTCTGGAGTCCTTGCAAGATGTGTGTGGATATGTGTGTCTCTGTGGGAGAGACTAAGCACAGGCAAATGTGACCTTTCTAAATATGTTAGCATAGACTAAGCATTTTGTACTGTTTAAACCATTCCATTTTCTAATTTTAAAAGTCTGGGCATTAGTTCATTGTAATTCTATCTTGGAAGAGAAAAAAAACCCCAACAACAGCAAGCTTAGAAAACTAAAATACATTAAAGTTTCAATGTTCTGGTGAGCACACCACTGCGTGCCGACAAAGCAAATAAGTCTCTGCATGGATTCAGTGTCTGCCCCTTACATAGGTCAGATTGCAGCAGTGATGAGAGTGGGGAGTAAGTTAGTCCTGCATTCATGCTTCTAGCACACCTATATCATGTAGCTTGAGTAGCCCACCTTCCCTTCCCTCTCAGAGAGCAAAGAGAAAAACACAAACATGCTGGGAAAAATGTAACAAAAAAAGTATGAAAAGCAAAATAATTTCATTTTTTAATAGTTTGACGGTTTCATGAGTGCCAGGACTTTTATGAATGAACACTTTATGGTGTTCAATCAAGAAAGCTCCAACATGTCGAAGCTTTAATTACTGCTGCATTTTTTCCTTTTTTTTGGGGTTTTTTTTTTTAGTGTTTCATTTCAAACACCTCCTGTGAGACAGTATAAATGCTCAGACCTTTGTGAATATTGTTACCCTTTCATGTGGCTCATCTATATTACCCAACAGTAGAATTCAGTGTCAATATTTCTGAGACAATGTGTACTGCACTTCTTTTTTTTTGGTCAGGTGTGAAATTATTATGTCTGTGTACCAGGAGCTGTCTGTTAATGATGCATAATAGGATTATTTTAGTCCACAAAGCAGGAAGAAATGCATAGATAAATCTTTCTCCCCACCACACTCTTTTGGGAAGCACAGAGAGCATACAGCAATAATGACTGTAGCGAAGCCTAGTACTTTGTTGGAGCTAACATGAAGAAGCAGCATAGGTTCCTTTCAGGAACATCCAACATTTGAATTAGACATCTGCAAAGTGATATTTCTTCTGGTTAGCTTAGAAGGCTTTCTGGTTTCCTAGGCATTATCAAAGTTTTCTTGTGCCTCTTCATTTTTGGGCCACTTCTAGGGCAGTGGTTATTGCCACTGGGGTAGGTCTGTTTCTAGGGCTCAGCTCCTCATTTCCATTCCTGGAGTACTGCTACTGTAATTAACCACATTACTGAAGATCTCCCACCAAGGAACCAAAACTTTGTCCAAGGGACATGAGAGAGCCTTTTCTAGTTGGAAAAGCCAGGATGAACAAAACTTGTACTAAACACATCCACAAAGAAGACACTATAGACACCTGGTCTTTGAGCACGCCCTCTCTGGCTTAGACCTCGCTTTTTTAGAGGACCCTGGAAATAGATCCAGAAATCCCCTCCATCACTCTAGAGTTCAAACTATACGCCAGTAAATGAGAGCAAACCTGTCCCTCTTCTCTGTGTCCACAGGTACCCGCGTAGGTCTGTGCTAGAACAGGAAAAGCTCAGCTGCACCATGTCAGAGTGCAATCCTGGCCTTGGAGCCCATTTCCAGCACTCACCTGCAGTGTCTGCTTAGGAAAGGAGGCAACCAACGTGAATGTATTAAGATCCCTCCTGCTTCCAGCATTTAGAGATTTAAGGATTTCTCATGTTGGAGGCTGCATCCATACTTCCATGTTTAATCTGTCCTCCGTGGATTTGCCTAGAGTGCACCCTGATCTCCCTCAGATATTTCTGCAGTGAGTTCTCATTGCTCCTTAAATGGTAGACATTCCACATCCCTCATCATCCCAGACAACCTTCCCTCTACTTAAATAGTGCCATCAAAGATAAGCAGAACTGCATGTAGTTTTCGAATTATGGGCACATCAGGTATTTATGCAGTAGCCTAACAATGCTCACTGTTATGTCCCCTGCTCCTTTCCCAATAGTTCACAATATTTTATTTGCCTTTCTGACTGCTGCTGAGCACGGAGCTGGCACTTTCAGAGAACTATTCACAATGATGCTAACATCACTTTCCCGAATGTGGTAAAATAAAATTTAGGGTTGTCATAAGCTTCTCCTGGACTATTTGGGTCCAATTATACTCCCTGCTATATTGCTGGAGGCTGGAGAGCTTTTTTGGCACTTGCAACACTTTTCCATAGACACCCCCTTTATTACCAGCCCTTCAAGTGGCTTGTGCAGCTGACATGGCACTGTGTATTCTTTATTCTTGGGATGTTCTGGAACAATATATTGTGAATCTGTGTCCTGGAGAAACACCCATTAGCTCTGGCTTATTCAAGAGACAGTTCGTTCTGTCTTTTGTTGCACTATTAACTGCCCTCCTTCTCCAGAATTTCTTCTCCTCTCAGCAGAACATTTAAATTCTTAACTTACGGAGGGTAAAATGTTCTTTTCAGCTGGGAACCTACTTCATAAATCTGTGTGTGAATCTTTCCAGTACATCAGACTATATTTCATATAAACATGCAGATTTACAGCCATATTTTATGCAGACATGTACATACCATTAATGTATGAAGTTCATTAGTGGCTCTTGATTGGGTCTAGACAAAACAAGGATGTTTTCAAGGGATACAATGAGAAGAGCTCATTATGTCTATGCAGTTAAGTGGGATGAGATCTGTAAGGAGAACTAATATCTTTCATTAGACAACTGGTATAGTTTGAAAAATAAACCCCAATCTTTTGGACACATAAGATTCATATCTGAAAGAAAAACAGCATCCTTTTCCAGCTAAAGGCAGGCACAGACCAATCGCTCAGAGCTGAGTTAAATATGTATCAATTAGATCATCTCTGAAAAAATGACAGCTGGTATCAGTGAAGCAGAGGTAGGGTACCACTAGAAAATGTAGAGTTAGGGTTATTTTTTCCTCAACACTTGGCTTTTATCAACATTGAATTTCATTTGCAATTTTATCACCCTGTCTCTCCAGTAATGTGAAAGCTTTCTGCAGCTCTTCACAGCTCACTGTAGATTTGATTATTCTGAATAACTTTGCCGTCAGCAACCTTTATCACCTCACTATTCCTTGCTTTTACCAGATGATTTACATAGAGTATCCATACATCCTGCTTTATTACACAATACTAGCATACTGGTACTGCATGGCAGTACAGCCATAATCTGTGCTGTACTCATCATCAAATTTTTGTAAACTTGGAAGCATAGGAGAGAAGGTGACCATCACACAGTGAGATAGTTTTTCAAACACTTTAGGATGTTTGAGAAGGGATTCACTTGACAGCTCAATCTAAAAATAAAACAAAAGCCAAAAAATGGCATGCAGTATAGCTCCTCTGAGAAATGTTTATTTACATCAGCTGAAGAGCTATCCATGTGTATTTTCTGCTTTTAATTACGCATCACATTCTATAGGTTTTCAAAGACCATTACAAAATAAATTTTATTTTACTCTAAGCTGTGAATGGACTGACATATACCTCCCTAACTTGTAAGCCAGACACCATACCCTTTGAAGCAGAGCCTTGCAACAGAGCAAACTTGCTGTGCTTTCAGATCTAACTTCGATTTGAACACCAGGCAAACAGAGGTAGAGAGGGTTTGTTTATAGTTATTTCCTATATCTCAGAATGGAACTAAAAAAATCAATTCACGAGTAAATAAATGACTTGCATCATGGATTGGCGTTTTTAGCAGGAAATGCAATTTCATGATTGGACATAGTATATCCACATGAGATATGGCTGGGTTCCTGCCAAATATTTAACATAGTCTACATGTATTTTTGGAATCGGAAAAGCTATTATTTAAATGCTGTAATCTGTACTTCAGATAGAACAATGGGCCTGACAAGCATGGTAGATAGTTGGAAAAATACTAATTATCATTATTTTCAGTTTCAGTAAGATTTGATAGTTCTTTTTCTGGAATTCTGTTGCCTTCCAAAATTTGTGTTAAAGATGACTATTTATTTCTGAGTTTGCCTATTGCCATGGAAATATGAATTCTTATAGACATAATAAATAAGACATCAGTCACAGTAGACTGCAGACCCTGAATCTATCCCTGGGCTCTAGACTTTCTGTGCTTGTCTCCTGGAAAGGGAACAATAGATGGGCACCTCTCCAAAACATTCCCTACTTGGCAGCAAAATGAGACTTCGCCCACTGTAAACCATGCGGAGGGATGCCATGCCCTCTAGGTTACAGCAGCTGGAAATGCTAATCCTTGATCATTATCAGTGGGCAGCTGAATTAAGACCTCACTGAAATGAGTGGCGAAGCTGATGCTGCTCAGTACTATAGTGTAATGCTCTCTGTTAACCCATACTGTGCCAGGCCATAGCAGACAATGGAGCACAGAGATCCTGAATATTTTCCCTATTATGGCCACTCTAATATTAAAAGCCAAAACTTTAAGTCAGCAAAATGTTTAATCAAAGCTCATTTCATCTAATGTGAGACTGAATTGGGTTATGTTGCAGCAGGCAGATTTGCCTCCAAGCGTTTCTACATGTAGATTTGCCCCTAAGCATTTCTGTTCTGGTTAAACCCTCTTCAGCTCCCACGGTTTTTCTTAGAACCATGTCATGTTGGAAATTACTTTATTATAAAAGAAGCGTGGCCATCAGGTCATGGAAGGTGATTCTTCCCCTCTACTCGGCTCTGGTGATACCCCACCTGCAGCACTGTGTCCAGCTCTGGAGCACAAGAAAGACATGGCACTGTTGGAGCGGTTCCAGAGAAGGGCCACAAAAATGGCCAGAGGGATGGAACATCTCTTCTGTGAAGAAAGACTGAGAATGTTGGGGTTGTTCAGCCTGGAGAAGAGAAGGCTCCGGGGAGACCTTATAGCACCTTCCAGTACCTGAAAGGGGCATACAGAAAGATGGGGACAGACTTTTTAGTAGGGTCTGTAGTGACAGAACAAGGGGTAATGGTTTTAAAATAAAAGAGGGTAGATTCAGACTACATATAAGAGAGACATTTTTTACACCAAGGGTGGTGAAACACTGGGACAGGTTGCCCAGAGAGGTGGTAGATGCCCCAGATCTAGATGAAGATGACTGCTCATTGTAGGAGCTGTGGTCTAGATCAGCTTTAAAGGTCCCTTCCAACCCAAACCATTCTGTGATTGGTACGACTCTATGATCTTAATTTAAATTTTAAAAATTAAATTGAAATGCTGAAGAACAAGATTTGTAAATGTATCTTTCAATATCTTTTTCATGGAAGACAATATTATGTCTCCTTTTTCACTTTAAGACCTAAACATCATTGCTTTAATTTAACTTATATAAATAAATATGCAGTCTGTCAGATCCACTTTACTGCTTTGTTGGGTGGGTTACAGCAGTGATAAAAGAAAAGAAGTGGATTGGTTTCCATAGTGTAAAAAGAATTACTAGCTTCCAGGTTCCTATTTTCCTTACAAGTTAGACCTATTTTGTGGAGATGATAGATTTAAAAGGAAAGATAGAAGCATGTATGTTAGTAACTAAGATCAGTCTTAGCCAATTCTACTGACTGTATTTAGACACTGTTTCATTTTGGGTTTAGGTCCAGCTGAAAAAAAGGGCTTATGTGTCTAAAGCCAGGAGTGTGAGAAAAAAGCCTGTTCATCTGTTGTCGAAATTGGAGTCTCCTAAATATCACAAATGCTTTGGCTTTCCATCTGTAAAGCTCTCAAGAATGGAGGAAATGCATCCTCTCTGAACCTGGGAAAAGGATACATTTCATAAAGGGGGTTGTATTTTTTTTTTTTTTAATTATTAAGGAAATAGACTGCATTTTGTTATGTTTCTTTCCCAAGATAAGATGTTGGAAACTTTAAAGAAGAACAGATGGAAATTTGTTTTGAAAGGATATAATTAAGGATCAAGAGAAAACTAATCTGGATTTAAATAGCTTAAAGATGTTGTTGAACATATTAATGCAAGAAAATATTAAACTGCAATGCAAGTCAGAGTCTCTTTGAAAGAAGCCCAAGGTCTCCAGTCTATGAGCAGTCATGCTGAAATTTGGTGTATATGGAGATAATCCATATGCATTGGTGCCGAAATTATTTAAAGAATTTTGATTGCAAGAACTGACCCTGGAAAATGCAGGTCTTTCTGGCTTAGCTCCTCCTTCATCCTCTCTTAGATCTTGATTCAGTGAATCTAGGAAAAAATTTCATGACTTGGAAAGTCAAAAATCCTGTTATTATATACATATATATATATAACATATATAGAAGGGCAAGTGTGTACATACGTATTTTGCTGAGTGGTTCTGACTTACTGAGTTGTGGGACATAGGGATCATCTGGTTTCAGACCTTTCCAAGGTCATCAGTAAATTCTGAAAATTTACCAAAAAACCAAGTTCATATATGCAAAAAGGTGTTAAAAAATTAGAGTGACACCTATGTCAGTATCTTGCTAAACCACCTGACTGGTAAAGAAAAGCACCAAGTTTCTGGATATTCCCAGAGAAACAAGAGGTGCTGTGAGTCTAAAAATCAATTAAATTGTCTGATTCACTTCTTTCTTTAAACAGCAGTTAGAAAAATGATCTGCATTCTTCAGGGTATATGATAAAACTTTAGCGTAACAGGCTGAGGGTTTTAACTTTTTTTTTTTGTCAGATATCAACATCCTGGTTCCTAAAAGTAAATTAATTTTTTCTTAGATTTTATTTTATTTTTATTGGCTTTTACATTCCCTTAGGTTGTATGTGTTGGAACTTTTGACTTACAAATTCATAAGCTTTTATGTTTGAATTTTTAGTAGGTTGTTTTTCTTCTAGGGGGCGGCTTCATGGATGGATGAGGGGAAAGAGCTCGATTCCTTTTATTTTTGCCATTGTGAAGTGTTTGAGGAATAGTGGTCTAACGTTTAAATGTAGTTTGTAATGCATGTTTGTAAGTTGGGGTATTTTTTTGAGTAGTACTTCACTTTTTTACCAAATTAATTTTTTAAATGACAAATAAATAAGAGAAATAAACCCTCACACCTTATCCCTTGCCTTAATGAAATGCTAATTTAATCATTCTAAACATATGGCACTTTTAAATTATGGATCTGAGATAATAGTTCCAAGTGCAATAAACTGTCATGTAAACTGTGATTAAGCACCGTAATAATATGAACACCCACTTATTGTATTAGAAAGCCACTTTTACAGCTTGTGTCAGTGAGGCAATATCTCAAAAGATTGGTAATAGCTAGACCCAACCCTCTCCCCCACAATAAATATGACACAGGTAGGATTTGGAGAACTAAGTTCAGGAGAGTGATCCATTATACCGTTGCCCTAGGTGACTCGTAGAGAGCAGAAGACCCTGATGGAGATTAAGCCGTGGGGTCTCCATGCCACAGGTCCTCATGGTGAGCTGCAGGGTGATGCTGATGGTTCCTGGTGGTTTTCCTCAGGCAGTTGGCTTCACCGCCACTTCCCACGGGGAGCCCACCCTGTGGTTTCCTGATATGAAACAATCGGCAGTGATATTTGCTTATGGGCTTCCTGTCTACCCATCAGGGTGTACTGTATGCTCACTCAAACCCTTATCACTCTTGCTGTGCATGAACCACATCATGGAACTGACGTCTCCAAAAGAATGCTCTGAAAAAAAAAAAAGAGAAATTATATTCCTTACCCTGAAATCATACATTAATTTGTCCTCGCGACATGTGTTTGTCACTTGTTGTGCAGTGTCCCTTCCCTGGTTAAAGAAGGTCGCACCTTCCCTTAATCCTGCACGCCCATCCCCACAGTGTGCAGCTCTGTGCAGGGCCATGCTACCACTTGATTGCTCATACCGTGTTGTGGCATGGCTGCACAAACAGCTTAGCACAACTGAGAGGAAAGAGAACTCAGGAGGATGGAGGTGGGACCAAAACCCGCAGGATGAAAACCTCTCAAACCAGCTTTGCCAGCAGAGATAGTGCAACGCAGAACTACACTCCTAGGCACTATCTGTAGCATCATGAATTTCAACGTAAAGCCAGCATCTAATTTTCAAGCGCTGTAGAACTGAGCATTATAATACCAAAGACCCCTCATTTTATTATTATTTTTTTAATCCTAAATGGCCTGTGATAACACATCTACCATTTTAAATCTGAAATCTCTAATCTTAGAAAGGTACAAAAACATCACTCATGGGCTTCTTAAAACTGTTTAATGGAATTATGGCATAGCATCTTATTTCCTTCTCTACTTCTTAAAATGCCATTTGGCATTGGTGCCCTAATTATAGAGAGTTATTGCAGCTGCGAAACAGAAACAAAGAAGCAATGGCACAACCCAGTACCCAAAGTTACATTCTCAATTAACAGTGATGTGACTTCAGGGAAGCCTGCACTTATATATTTCCAGCATGTACAACAGTATCTTAACCACTAAATCATTCTAGATTTTCCATCATTCTAAATACAGTAGTTTAATTTCAATTTAATTTAGACACATTATAGAAAAGTTCACTGGTAATCTGTTGCCCTTGATAGCAGGCAAAACCTGAAGGTTTGTGATGGCTTGACAGTTAGGCTTGATACATCATCTTCAGTCTTATTTTATATTAAATCATGAAACAAAATACTTTCTCAATTCAAACATTGAAGTCTGGTCTATCTCATCAGCCTCTTTTTGAATATGCCAGTGATTCCTTAATGAAGTATGAATTACTGATTATGAAACGTAGATAAAATAAAATCTAAAATGATAGCACACACCCTCTTACAGTTGAGGAAGAATTAAAATCTGACTGTATTAATGGAGAACATGATCTTTTTATGGATGAGAGGAATAATTCATTGAAATTAATTTGATTTTTTTTTTTAGTATATTTCTTTAATTAACTGTATGGCTTGTAATTTCATTAACTAAATGAAAAATCTGTCACAACTTGTAGCCCTGCATGTATGTACATATGCACAGACTCAGATGGGTGGTACAGACTCAAACATCCTTTCAGGAATTTATCCATTCCCAGGGGTGATGAGCACCATCATTTGTGCTTAGAAGTAGGTTTGTCACCGCTGGAGGGGATGTCACTAACCCTTCTCCTGTGAAGAGCCACTTTGCCTATCTGAGTAGGCAGGTGGAGGAAGGCCGTGTGCATCCACAGTTCCCCTTTTGATGGGTTATTATTATGGGGAAGGAAAGTCTCCTGCAGCCTTTGCGTAGGTCTTTAAACAACTGGAGTTAATTTTGAAAATAACTGCCACTTCCTCAAGTGACAGATCCAACTCTGGTAGCCCAGGAATCCAATCTGGAAGGCCCATCAGGCCCATCAGGCCTGTTCAGTAGGGCCAACCTGAGAGGCATTCAATTTACTGCTTCCTGACCTGCTAGTGTTGGCACAATTGCATTTTACAAATCCCAGCTCAATAAGTAAGACTTCTATGCCAGGCCAGCTTTCAGGATTGCTTCTAGGTTGAATTTGACCCCCTGTGCTTTGAATAATAGCAAGTATGAAAAGACTTTGATCCTGACTCAAGTCTGTAGACCTACTATTTTATTTCACTTGGTAAATCAAGTGTTTTAATGGGTTACATCTTAAAAGAGAAGTTCCCACATGGGTATTTCCCAGTTTCATTCTCAAACTTTTCTGAAGGTAACTGAAGAACAGAGGTGAGGAAGCAGCAGACCTGTAGCATTTGTTCAGGTGGCTCTGGGTGGGCTGTGACCGCTCCACAAGCACTGGGCACAAGGTTCAGCTGCCAGGCCTGGATGCTCCTTTGGCACACTTCTGACATACCCAGATGTTGCACATTTACCCTTGCCACTTCTGTGTTCTGCAAGACCTTATCTAAGCATGAATTCTGTGTCTGTGAGCTGAAATCCTTGTCTGAACTTCCTTTTCCCTGTTTGAAGCCAAGCCTAAGTCCAGGAGGAAATATACATTGCCCCCAGATCTCTGACAGCCTGAGCTTCCTCATATCAATGGAAAACGATAAATGCTGAGCCTTATCTGGTCACAGCTCCATGTGGTCTGAAAAAGTAACCTCATAAAGCCTGCAAAATGGAAAACAAATTTGATTTCACAAAATGGTTACTGCTTCATTGTCATTTTTCTATCTTCTCCTTTTGTACCTTGTTTATTTTCCCCTCATTGCCTGTGAAACAGCATTTGTTGATACCTATCCTCACCTACTCACCTGAAAATCCTGAGGACATGTTCACTTCAAAGCCCAGTCTCTCTGAGTGTTTTTAGACTCTCCAGTTTTGAAGTTATATGGAAATATCAGCTTATTTGAATTAACTCTATTAAAGCACTCACCAGCAGTAAACATACTATAGTCATTCCAAGGGCAAGGTTGTCATCATTTTTCACTTTAATTTTATCTAGTCAATCCCTGGAATTACTGCAATTACTAAAAAGGAGATGCCTATGTGCAGATAATGGGTAAAACTGTTTTCAATTCCTTTTTTTTTTTTTTTTAATGAAAATTTGATTTTCTGAAGAAAGCAAGTACAGGGATTAAATCTCTTTAAGTCTTGCCTGAACTGGAATTCAGGTGTTTAGAATCCAAGCAATCCCCAGCCTGTGAACCACATCTACCTCTTTACGTGGACTGCTTAGCCCTGAAGTTATTTATATTCACTAGACAACTCCCTGCCTGGTTTGGGAATTCTCTTGGCATGTTTCTTCGTCTGTACATGTGATAAAGAAACAAGGAACAGAGGCTGTTATGTTGTGTGGCCTAAATTTCTCATTTAAAATTACAGTGAAGTGGTGCCTGAAGTAGTTAGATACAGGGAAGTGAAGGGAAGAATAAGGAAAAAGCAGGTGAAGGAGTCCATATATAATTTAGGAGTTTTCAAATTAGTTGGGTCAGATCAGCTTCACTTTAGGACATTTGAAGCACTGTGTGAAACAATCACAAAGCTACTGGCTTTGAAAATCAGTGGTGAATGATGAGGTGTTGAAAGACTAGGTAGGGACAAATACACTGTATTTCTTTAAAAAGAAGTCAATATGAATCAGCTTGATTTCACTTTCCAGGGAAAATCCTGGAGCAGTCAGTCAAAAAAATATTTGAAGGCAGTTGTTTAAAATGCATGCTCCTGTGCAAGCAAGGAACTCACTGCTGAAGAAACTAATGTAAGGATGACACAAACCTATTTGTGTATGCATAACCGGAGATCAGTTACTTATGGAAATATTCAAGAGCATAAAAGGAAAAAAGTATTCTATAGACAACCTTAGAAACCAGATTTAATTTCATTCAATGCTTTTATTACTTCCCAGATAATAGAATAAACATGATCTTTGGGGGAAGATTGAAATAATTGGTGCTTTGTAGCCTAAAGGAGAGAAGACTGGAGCTATTTGGGGAATAGGAGAGAAGACCAGACTAAGCATGTAAACATTTTTGCCAAGAGGAAGAGAATAATCATTTATCCATATACAGGATTGGTAAAAAATAGGAAAGCATGGGTTTAAATTGCAGCAAGCAACGCTATAGTTGGACATTCGAAAACCTTACATGGAAAGATTATGAAATACTGTAAGCGATGACCAAGAAGGCTGTTAATATGCCCGTAGTAGAAGTTTTTGACTAGTTAGATCACTGTATGTCAGAAAATATATAGCTGACACTGTCTTGTAGCAGAGAAATGCAGTAGATGGTAACTTCTCAGGATCCTACTTTCCTGTGATTTTACTGTTATATGAAAGTAATAGAAACACAAGAGTTCACATAGAAAAGATAGCTCTTTGCAAGTAATTTATAGCTTGCTGGAAAAACAAAATAGCCTTTATTATGAAAGATGAACCCACTAGCCTCTGTCTCCCATTACTTTTCTGTTAGTCTAAAGTAGACTGATGTTAACAAAAAGCCCCTTTTTGTCCCAGGGAGGAGAAGCTTTCTGTAGCATGCTCCAAGAGGGCAGGTATAGCAGAAAAGTCCATACTCCACACAGGTGACAGGCGAGTCTCAGCAGAGAAGAGCTGCTTATTACAGTAAGAAAAGAGTCCTAGACCACCGCAAACAAGCGGTGAATAATTTGGGGAAAAAGTGTATGTGGCCATACGATGAGCACACATATGTTTGTGTCCAGGGGCATCAACACCGTAAGCTGAGCCGGGTGCTCTGAACTCCTTAGGCAGCTGTCTAGGATCTGTGTAGCTGCACCCTAAAGGGTAGAGCCCAAAGTGAAGAAAAAGGAAAAATATCCAGCTCAGGAACTGAAATAACATCCTTTAAGTAGAATACATCTGATTTTTGATCAGAGCAGTCTTCTGGAAATTCAGTATCAAATGATAAACACGGGAAATACATGAAAACAAATGTATCAGGGAAGAGAAGCATCCTTGCCGAAAGAAAACATGGAGATTACTTTCTTTTCTTTTTCCTAGAAAGACTTAGAGCACCATTGCTTTTTTGTTGTTTTATTTATTTAAAGAATTTTACACATTTAAAGGTGGGACAGCACCATTATTCAACACTTATATACACTAATCTCATTGTAAGCATGAAAAAGAAGATTTACTTATTGCCTTTTGCTAAGACAAGATACCAGTTAAGTATTATTGTTGCCATTGGAAACACTGTTTAGGTGCATAAATGTGCAATAACATCCCTGCCCTATCTTTATCACAGACCAATAATTCTGGTCACTATGGTTTGCTTGACAGTTGCTGAATTTCTGCTGATGTGTTTGGCATTTGGTTGTAACTGCCTATTCATCTGAATTAAAAGATTGATCACTGCAGTCAACGACTGATACAAAACAACATAAAAGAGATACATTAATACTGGAATTTTATGTAAGCATTGTTCCAGAGGGAAAAGAACATATGCAACAGGAAAACTGAGAAGACATCTGTCACGGTAGTCAAGCCTCTATCAAGCTTGATAATGATTATGAATCCATTACCATTGATATATTGCATAAAGCTGTGGGAATAGGAAGCTTTTCACATTACACAGGGAGTAATCAACATCCAACAGAAGTAGTCCCATCACACACACACCTGCTGCGTGCCTCACATCAGAATATGTTATTTGCAAATCTAAATGTTATTGGCATGGCAGAAGGAGACAGACAAATAATGAGATTTACTTATGAGCTATTTTATTCCTCTGCTAATGAGGTTTTTCTAGGAACAAAACAAGCATTTGGTAACTTGCATATATTCCTCAGAATGTGCTGACATACGTATTTTAATCAATACATTTTAAACACAGCCGAGCAATATTTCCAAACTCTTTCTTATGAAAAAAATCCAACTGCTTGTAATAGAAAGACGTATTTATTTCCTACGTATTTGTGGTTATATATTTTTCGTGTGCATTTATACTTTTATTAAAAAGAACTAAGAAAAAACTTGGGAGTATGTGGTCATGAGTGGACAGCCTAGGAATCTGTACCCGCAAAAAAATATTATTTTAAATTAAGCAGAAAATGCCTTTATTTCAACCATTTTTTCCAGAGTTGAACTAAATTCAAATGTGTATAACATGAACAGGAGCCTGTGTTTTAGAGACAAGAAAACACTAGAAAATTAATTCCTTCTAAGAAAAACAGTGTGCAGACCAGAATCTGCTTTTTTGCTAAAATCAGATAAAACACACATCTCAGATGGCGGATTTATGTACATGAACTGCAGTCTATGTTTTTCAAACAGTTTCAAAATTTGCCAAAATATGCTCACCCAGCATGAGAATATACACACACACATATGCATATGCACATACACAGACAGGATGTTTCAGCATACATATACACATACATATAAACAGAGTATATACACATGAATATATTGTATAACAAATATAAGTTTCAGCAAATATTTGAGTACCTTTTTTCCTACTAAGTAGTTTATTTTTCAGATCTGTATTATAAAAGTGAGGTGTCTTAAACCAAATGATACGATGTTTTAACATGTTGGTTACAGGCATTTTTAACACTTGAATCAATAAATGACCTTATTACTACCTTTCTATTTGATTCATTTGCATCACTGAAAAAGGGAGACATATCAATTATATAAACAAAAATCAAACCAAAATGTTTACCTTTTCAAATTATGAAAGAAGTTTCAAGTTGACTATAGAAAATAAGCCTTTTACATGTTTCTGTTATAGAGAAACATTGTGGTAAAATAGGCCTTCAGAGATAAAACCCTATGTTGTCAGGGGAAAAATTCTAAAGAATAATAAACAACTGAAGTGGTGAGCTGGTGTGGTAGATAAAGGACACAGGCAACAAAAGAAACAATAGCACAAATAGAAACCCAAAAGTAGTTTAAAAATTTCCCTCAGACATAGCAGCAGGCTGTTCTCAGAGTGAAAATGAATACATAAACATCACTTTCGTGGCAAGTCACCATAGTCTAGCCAGGACGAGACAAAGGAAAAACCATATAATTGTCACTGTTCTATAAAAAGAGACAAACATTATGTGACACAGAAAAGGAATCCTAATTTGGTCAACATGGGGAAGGTTAGGGTAGCTTTTGGGGTTTTCTGTCTTCATTTCTTGTTTTCTCAGTATAATCCAAGAAGAAGTGTGAATTGGTGCAGGGTCTGTTCCACTAGACATGCTCTGAAAATAGCTACTGAACTGCGTCCTTTAGGTGGAGGTACATGTGGTCTGTAAATGACAAATCCTTAGCTCCTGGGCTGCTCAGCCCTGCCAAGGCTAGGAGAGAACCAGGTCTTGAGGAAACTTTCACAGGAAAATTCAGAAAAAAATGTTTGCTAGCCTCATAGGCTTTATGCAAGATGGTAAGAGTTTGCCTCAAACCAGCAGCTGTTGGGAAAGTTCATTGGTGCTGGTGCTGATAAGTGTGACAAGAGTTTTTGTTACTTCTCTGTTCAATTCCTTTTTAATGCAGTAAAGAGACATGTTGGCTATTGGCTCTGTTTTAAACATCTGTTAAATCCCAACTAAGAACATGACATAGTATCAGCTAGGTGTTAAGAAATATCAGTAAATAAAGCAGGAGTAGAAGCAGGTGGAGTAAAAATTGAGAAGAAATGAAGATGGTGAGAAAAAGTGACGGAACAAAAAACTGAAGACTGTTTTCCTGAAAAAGATACTGGCCAGAAAAATGTTGTACTTATGATAATGAATTAATGAAAATTTAACACTCCCTTAAAGAATGGTGTTTTGAATGGCATCGGCTGCATATGAAAAAACCCTAAAATGTATTTCTGAAACCTCTGTAACCTATTAGAGAAATATGTTCTGTAATTTCAGATCTCGGTTTGCAACTTGAGATCTAAGTCTTGGGAAAAATATTATTCTGAGACTCTGATTTCAACTTTAAAGAAACAATGGCGACTGGGAGGCCACACAGCAGAACCAGGGATGAATGAGATAAAAAGAAAACAACTGTATGATGGTCTGTGTTACTAAACCACAAACTTACAGAAACATGCAGTAACAAGGATGCACTGAAGACCTTAAGAGAAAATCTGAGAGGCACAACCAGACTGAGGTTGCAATTAACAGAATGCGCTTGGTGTGGAAGACACCACAGCACGTACCCTGTGGACAGAACTGTTGCATCTGCAAGAAACTAATGCAAATGCCCACAGACAAGATTGCCCATCTGCCTAAGGAAACAGAATAAGCACGTGTGCATTTTCCACAGTGGTGCAGGTTTCTGTAGCACACCCTGCAGCAATGCTTAGCTCCACAAACGAGACTTTTCTTCAGCAGGCATCAGCCTCTATTTGAGTAGATGGAATACTGGTTGGAATAAGAACTGAAAACTTACAATATACAGAACACAGCGGTCTTTTGGAAAGGGTAGATCTAAGGGCGAATGGGCTGGCGAGAGGCTTTCAATCAGCTTGTGTTCATAAAGTCCATTGACACTAGCACCTACCAACATGGGTTACAGAGAACTCTTTCTCTTACTGTTCCTTGTTCACTTACATGTCAGTTTTTCTCTAGTGACCTAAGGAAGCATTCCCATGTGTTCTGGCACAGGCTCTTCATCACCACCCAGAAAATGTCGCCTTGCCCACCTTGCTGAGGTTCCCAGGCCAGCAACCACCAATGCGCAGCTGGGAGCAGTGGGGCTGTGCCTGCACACAGTGTGCTTGAACTACCAAACCCTGCTGAGGGCAGGGGACACACTGGCAGAGCTCTCCATCCCACGGTGCCTCTTCACAGCATGGCATTGGCCCAAGCCTATGTATGAGCTCTCCCAGTGCTAGCTTATGAATCCCTAAAAATCTGTCCAGACTCTGCACATACCTGCAAACAAACACACCTTTTTCAGTGAGCAGCAGTGGGGAAAGAGGTGTTTGTGAGCCAAATTTGGAAAGCAGCACTAAGTCTCTTAAATCCTATCTAGTCCTCTGGGGTTTTAGCATAAAGTCCTTTCAAGTTAGCTGTGTGAAATAAGTTTCAATAAAAATCCTTGGCTACAGTTTTGGGTTTTTGTTGCTATTTTAGTGAGAATGAGGTGGATTGAATTTTACAACTTGCTTGAGCCAGACAATGTTCCCTTACTTTTTTTTTTAAATAGTAAATATTACATTAGGTGATTTTGAAATAAAATGTTGAATTTAAGAATTTGAAAAAAATGCTCAGTTTTGAAATTCAGTTCACTACAAATGCATATCTTTAAAGCACAGCAATTGCCTCACTAACAAACATGTATTTCCATTTTTGTTAAATGAAGGTTGAGGAAAAAAATCTAGTAATTTACCCATGAATGCACCTTTCTGTCCTTGAAAGAACTGCTGTTTAATCAAAATAGATGTTATTCATTCAGGTAGTGCAAAATCTGCCTATGTAAAATCATCAGAGGACAGCTCAGACAAATGATTATTCACTCAGAATCTCTCTTCCTGCCGGCATCCCTGAAAACAAAATGCTGTTCATATAAATGTTTATGGAAACTTTATTTGATAAAAGCAAAAATGCAGGTTCTTTTCTCCAGGGTAATTTTATTTGGAGATTCTGCTGACTTTATTGCTGAGGACTATTGTAAACAGCTTGAGTAGTCTCGAAGAAATGAATGTGTCAATAAGGTTCTAATTAGTGTAAGTAACTGGGAGAGAATCTGGACCTTACAAATTTGTCTTCACTCTACATCCATTTTGTTGCATCACGTTATTATTCAAGGCTGGAATTTTTTTCAACATTTACTTTAGTGATGTCAAACCACAAACTTAGTCCAAATTCTTTGAAGTTAGTGAAATCACTTCCATTTACTTCCATGAGGTTTTGATTAATCCTAATGTGCTATAGGAAAGTATGTTAAAAACTAAATGTGTTTTTCCTTTGGAATGGAGGGAAAAGATAGCATCTTCTATTCAGTGTACTCAGTACACTTTAAAAACACAGATAAGCAAAATCAGTGTAACTTTGGACATTACCAACTCAATCTCACATTTGCTGGCACACAACTTTGGCAGGAACATATCTCAGTTTACTGTGAGTTTTACCAGTGTCTCCAAGAAGGTTAGGATTATAAAAACTACAGAGGAGCATTTGGTCATAGTCTTTACAGTGATCTCCTTTCATCTGATGAAAGTAGAATAAAACAGATTTAGAGCTTTGTTTTCTTTATCTTCTCTCCAGTTCAGGCATACAGTAATTAAGAAGTATTTTTCTTGAGAGGTTCAATTATTGCCATGCATTATCTGTAATAATTGGTCTTTTTACTTAAAGCAGAATTGGGGGGAAAAAAGTAAAAAGAGCCCTACAGATAACATTATGAAGTATGGCCAGACACTGATGTTTGCCTTCTCATAAAAGAGAATGTAAATGTGTGCGTTCACTGAGTTTGATAATTATATTCATGACATAATTACCGAGAGAACATGCTGAATCTCATTGCTGAATGCTTCTGTAACTTTTAATGTTGATTCACTTACTAAAGAAGCAAGCGCTTAGAAGTACATAAATATCAGATACAACTTGTCCATTGAGTCTTTGAAATAACTCCAAAGGTCAAGCTTTTATGCAGGCTGCTTTCTTACAAAACAGTTAAGTAAAATATACAAGCAGCAGATACTCATTTTCAGTGTTTGTTTCATTGGGTCAGGCAATGTGAGATGGGGTTTTGAGAAAGCAAATTAGTGTGTGGTCTGCTATTTGAAATCTGAGTAAAATAATCCCTTGTAGAAAAGCACAACAGGTTTCAATTTAAAAGAAGAAAAAGCTTTTCTGTGGACTTTTGGACCCTCTTATTAAGCTTAATAAAAAATTATAATCTTCTTTAGAATTCTAAAGATTAACATAAAACACTGCAGCATGGACACTGATGTCCTCAATCTCTAAACAAAAATTAATTTTCTACTGAACATTATTGATTTCACCCTTTTAAAAACATGACAAGATTCTCAGGTTGCATGCAAATTAGTGCTAACTCTATTATATGGTTAGTCAGAAATACTACAGGCAAAGGGCAAGACTCAGACCACCTGCGTTAGCAAGTTCACTTCTATTCAAAGACAGGCACGCCTTCAAGACAACATATGCTGATATATTTGTCAATTCAAGGCAAATCTAATGGAATATATAGATAAATTTCTTTTTAAGGAGCAATACTGATATGAACTGGATGGAACAGCACAAAGGAGTCTTCATGTTTTCTATGAATACATATTCTTGAGGGACTACCAACGTCTTTGAAGTTATTGCCCTGAATTCACAGATTGGCACTTTGTGATTCACTCTTTGCTGAAGCTGCAGAAATTCTGTGTTCTGAAAGTCTGCCCAGTGACTTACATAGAGCTGGTCGGCAATTTTCTCCTGCCTTGCTCTCCCACGATAACTGTGGACTCATCAAAAGCACACTTTTTTCCTGTAAAAATGTGTAGAATTCATCACTCCTATTGCCTTGCCCTTTTCTCCAACTTTTTTGTCCTTTGGGTCTCAAAACATGGGCTTGATGGGTGAAGGGCTGACCAGGACTCCCAGCCACCCTGAAGTGCTTCTGACAGCTGTGGCCAGGTCTCAGCTAGCAGCCTCAGAGGCAGGTGACTCTAGTTGCTTTCTTGTACTTGCAGGGTTAAACTCATTTGCAACTGGTTTCCCAATGGGCTTGGAAAATAGACTGCAGTGCTGGTTTGGGGCAGTGCAGACCCTGTGAACTCTCCTTTGACTAGCCCAGTATTCTGCCTCTCATAATAACCATCCCCTATGAAAATAGGGCAGGATAAAGTCTCCCTGCCACTTGCTGGTCCTCCCTTGAGCCTCCCTGAACTAAGTAATGTTTTCCCTGGCACAATAAATGTTGTATCTGGGAAAAAAAAATAGTAACCATAAACAGATGCCTAGGGAAGACTAAGAATAGAGCAAGCTTATATGATATTTTTCTTTAAGAGTTTTTCCATCTCCAGTCACTTTCAGCTAAGGAGATTTCCCGAGCCTACTATGATTTATATGTTTGGCAACCCACAAAATGTCTCTCTTTCAGGACCGGCCTTCTCTTGAACCATGTTGAAACTTTTGCACCCACAAGATCTTTTGGCAAGGAAGTTGACAGAGTAGCTCTCTCTTATCTGAAGAGCCACATCCTTCTATTTGTTTTGAACCTGGTTTCTGCTAGATCCATTTCACCATCAGTAGTACTTGGTTGGAAGGGATGATGAACATTTGACCTCCCTCCACCCTCTCAGTGCTACACATGTTTTGGTTGACTCCATCCCTTCTCTCCTAAGACACCCGTGAAAGTTCCTTAGCTGTTCCCTCTGTGGAAGCAGCCCTAGATCTCCCTTTCAAGCATTTCTCTCTTTCTCCCCTGAACAGTGCCATGTCCTTCTAGCACTGCCTACTAAGTTTTAAGCTTTTAGCTGTCCCTTTTTGTTGCTATTAAACAAACTCCCTCATCTTGACATGGTTTTCTTTGAAGCTGAGCATGGCTGTGGTGCATCTGTAGAGAACCCCACTGGGATAGTGACCTATGAACCTCATGGCCACCGTTACAGAGCAGCACTTCCAAAAACAGATTTTTGAACCTGATCCTGGGTGTACCTTGGCATCAAGTTAAGGATGCTACTTCCTCTCATGCACTCAATCAGCAGTCACAGACAGCACCTAAACATTCCAACTCTGCTTCATGCTCCCTCATGGCATTTGCCCAGTTAGGATGTGGGTAGTTGATGTAATCCAATAAAGTTGTGATTTCTGCCTTTTCTGCCTCTTTGAGCTGATCTGTCTCCCCACACTATAGTCAGTGCTGCTGTCCTGAATGGGCTGTCAATGATATAGACCCAGCACTATATTTTCCCTGCTGAGGCCCCTGATTTCTATCCATACAGATTTGGTGTTCCACACAGATGTACCCATACAGACTCCATTGAAGCATCCAGGGCATTAATTTAACTTTAATCACTACTTAGCATATAGTACTAAGCTGCCATTGGCACAGTTCCTTCCAATTTTCATAACAGACTGCACTGTTGATTGACTTTCCCCCAGCAAGTTTCCTCTGACCAGTGTTTTCACTGGAAGCCATACAACCTCTTTCCTAGATTTCTTTTACCATTTGTGCAGGAGTGGATATACTGCTGTTTAAGGTTCTTTCTTGGTGTTGTATTCAAATGACAATCTGTTTGTTTTCCATTTCCTATTTCATGAGTTTCTGAGTTGCCAGGGGCCTGAGTTCTTCTGTGTGGGACACAACCAGGCTATAAGCCAACATATTTGGGCAATGAATGTATTCTAGTGTGAGCATATACCCTGCCAAGACCTGAACCTGAGCCTACCCGCCTGTATAGATAGCTGATCCAGGCTTCCTGCCACACATCTCAGAGTTTGTGAAGCCTGGCAACCCTGGCAGTGAGCAAAGCACCCGATTCAATTTAAAATGACTGACTGCGCAATTACAATTAAGATATGCAATTTAGCATAAAATAAGGCAAACTAGCATAAAATAACTGATTTGAATTCATAATGGGATCATAGAAGGAATTAATTCCCCTTAAGAAAGAAGTATGTTTAAAAAACAATTAAGAAAAATAAAAAGTAAGAAGTAAAAAGCCTACCAGGAAAACCTTGGGTGATAGAAAAATGTTTGTGAAAGTTACAAAGAAAGTATGAATAGTTAAAAACATAGGATTTATTAGTGCCCAGGGATTTTTTTCTTCCCTATAGCAACACTGGCAATATTTGACAATCCTCTATCATAATTTCTTCACTTTCTGCCATGAAACCTATGTATCGGGTATCATTCAAACAAAGGAACAGGGAATGCAGGGAAGTCTGTTTACTTCTTTTGCCATATACACAGATTTTTTTTGTCAGAGATAACGGACCAGGGGCAAAAATATTGCCAGGCAAATAAGCCAAGTGTTGCCCTTAACAAGCCTCAGCAGAAAACAAATAGGTTGCACATACCATAGCATAGAACCTTGGAAAGGGATCCAAATCAGAGATTATAATATGAGAAAATACAAATATACTGGGTGCAATAGGCTGAATACAAAATTTTAGCTCTTTTGGAGAATATTGGTATGTCCAGGATTTAATTATAAAACTAGTCAAAGTAAACGCCTACATGTGAACTTGCAGCCTTTTGAAATTAACTGCATCAGAGAGAAGAATTTTTGCCTTTCTGCTTGGCAATAAAACTTCCCAATAGTGCAGCTCTGTGTAGTACCTAAGCTGGATCAACAGATAAAATCCTGAAGTTCATAATGAGTTTGTAATTAATCAGATCTTACATGAACACAGAGGTCCTTCTGCCTGAATATGCACTTCTGTATTTTGCTTGCAGGGAAGATTTTTACTGCTACAGATGTTAAGAACTTTTTCTTATTTTCTTATTTTTGTGGCAAAGAAGTCCCCTCAGTTCTGGCCTCCAGTCCCAAAAATGTCCTTCTTCCCAACACATTGTTTTGTGGTTGGTTTGTATGCATTATTGTTCCATGGTGATAACAGTTGCAAATGGGATTTCCAGGAGTGGTCAGGGTTTGCTTAGCTCTTCCCCACTGTGGTTAATATGACCTTTACTGCTGATTATTTCAGCAGAACAGTTAAGACAACAACGATCTTTTGAAAATTTTGATTTTTAAAAATCCAGGTTTACAATAGGAAGGACTTCTGCCAACCTTCCTAGATACTGCAGGTCATTCTTTGGGAGTAAAATAAGCAACTCTTTTTCATAATTGTCTTTCCTAAGAGCTTAATTCCCAAGGGAAATAGAGTCATCTTTATTCAAATGAAGCATTAATTTCTATGCAGGGGTGAGCTTCATGTCATGAATAAAAGGAAAGGAAAAATTCTGAGGTGGAATAGAGAACTTCCTATGTCTCTTCCAGCACTATTTTCTTCATTGAAAATTCCTGCTTTATGCCCACTTCAGTCTCCAGAATTGCCTTTTGGCAGGACAATGGTCAGGTCTCTTCATTAGAGAGAAAAAGGGATAATTTAATGGGGTGATGACAGTCGATTGCAGGGTTTCCTTTTTTAGATTTAAAGAAAAAGAGAAAATCAGAGATTGCATTCCTGCAGGTTAGCTAACCAAAACAGGAAGAAAAAGTAAAACAAGGCAAAAGATGATACAGGAGTGAAGCAGTTGCAATCTATTCATTTTAAACTCCCTCCTCCAACTGCTGTTCAGTTAACTGTATGGGGAATATCACATTTTGTCCTTATTCTGCTGAATTTGTATGGGCTGTATACAAAAGCCCTTCATCCAGTTTAAGATTAAGGCAATATATTCAATCCATTTTTCACAGAAAGAAAGAAGGTACTGTTTCATGAAGTAGCCTGCCTTATCTGGAAAAGCCTGAATTTTGAGTTTTCCCTAATCCTTAGCATATCAGATAGTGACAGGCAGTGAGTGGCCTAACATGTTACTCTCTGATCCCCACTGGGAACTGAAAACTTTAATTCTTTCCTAATGTTTTGACTGATACAGGAATGGTAGCCTAATTTTATTAGAAGATATGTGTTAGACTTCAGATGTTACATGAGAGCATAGGACTTGCAGGTGCATAATGAAACCACTGGAGTGGACTAGACCTTTAATCTGAAATTTGCCAGCATGTTTAAAGCAAAATGTGGCCATGACAAGAAAAAAGAAACCCAGACCCAACCCTCAAACTTTTCTGCCGGTGACATAGCATAGGAAAACCTTGACGCAGATATCACAAAGATCATAGAATCACAGAATCATTTAGTTTGAAAAAGACCTTTAATATCATCAAGTCCAACCATTTATCTAGCACTGCCAAGTCCACCACTAAACCATGTTCCTAAGCGGGACATTTCCAGTCTGAAATACATCCAGGGATGGTGCCTCAACCATTTCCCTGGGTGGCCTGTTCCAATGTCTGACAAACCTTTTGGTGAAGAAATGTTTCCTAATATCCAGTCTAAACCTCTATTGACACAACTTGAGGCCACTTCCTTTTGTCCTGTCACTTGTCACTTGCAAGAAGAGGCTGACACCCCACCCACCTCACTGCAACCTTCTTTCAGGTATTTGTAGGGAACAGCAAGGTCTTTCCTGACCCTCCTTTTGTCCAGGCTAAACAACCCCAGTTCCCTCAGCCACTCCTCACAGAACTTGTGCTCCAGACCCTTCCCCAGCTCCATTGCCCTTCTCTGGACATGCTCCAGCACCTCAATGTCTTTCTTGTAGTGAAGGGCTGAAAACTGAACACAGGATTCAAGGTGCAGCCTCACCAGTGCTGAGTACAGGTAGGCAATCACTTCCCTAGTCCTGCTGGCCACACTGTTCCTGATCCAGGCCAGGATGCCATTGGCCTTCTTGGCTACCTGGGCACACTGCCAGCTCATATTCAGCCAACTGTCAAACAACACCCCCAGATCCTTTTCCACCAGACAGCTTTCCAGCCACTCATCCCCAAGCCTGTAGCATTGCATGGAGTTGTTGTCACCCAAGTGTAGGACTTGGCACTTGACCATATTGAACCTCACACAATTGGCCTCAGCCCATTGATTCAGGCTGTCCAGGTCCCTCTGAAGAGCCTTCCTAGCCACAAGCTCAACACTCCTGCTCAACTTTGTGTCATCTGCAAACTTACTGAGGGTGTAATCAATCCTCTCATCCAGGTCACTGATGAAGATATTAAAGAGAACTGTCCCCAGTACAAAGCCCTGAGGAACACCACTTGTGACCAGTCACCAAATGTATTTAACTCCATTCACCACAATTTTTTGGGTCTGGCTATCCTGCCATTTTCGTACCCTGTGAAGAGTATGCCCACCCAAGCCATGAGTAGCCAGTTTCTCCAGGAAAATGCTGTGGGAAACAGTGTCAAATATTTTACTGAAGTCTATGCAGACAAAATCCACAGCCTTTCCCTCAATCACTAAGGGGGTTACCTTGTCATGGAAGGAGATGACGTCAGTCAAGCAGGACCTGCCTTTCATAAACCCATGCTCACCTGTATGTGCTGTGTGATGGCACCTTCCCTGACACCAAGTTCAGACTGACAGGCCTGTAGTTCCCTGAGGTCCTCTTTCTAGCTCTTCTTGTTGATGGGTGTCATGTTTGCTAACTTCCAGATGGGGACAGTTCGGGTGATTCCCAGATTTATTACCTTCAAAGTAATTTCAGCAACAGATTTCCCCTCTAAGCAGAAGTTTACACTCAAAGCAAATATATTCTTATCTGAGGGAAAAGGCTTTTTGGTCTGAGCAGCTCCAGTCATTAGTGTGGCAGGTGCAGAGAGCAGGTTGCTCTGGCTGAGAGACAGGACAGTTAGACATACCACCTACTGAAACAGAAAACTTCTATTTCCAATCCCAACAGGAGGTGGGATTTAGGGAAATGTGGTCTCTCACAGATCCAGTATTCCAATATGCCTTCAAACCATCATTAGCATGTCCTCTTCCCATTCTTTTATACCAACAATAATACATGGAGGCTTTAGCCTTCAGGAGGTTTCTGTTCCTAGTCCCCAGCAAATTTAGACTGCTTGTGTGCGATTTTAAACATGGCAGCTCAGTAGGTTAGACAGATCACCACATAAGGGTTTCTTCAGTCATTCAAGTAAAGCCTTGTTAAGGTAACAACATATTTCCACATCTAGTAATAGATACTTTTTGAGACCTTTGTCTTTGAACCTGTGTATTACAGTTTGTTATAGATTGTTTTTGTGCAAATACTACTATACAACTCGTACCAGGAAGTTACACTCATTAAAGAAAGGGAAATATTTACATTTTTATAGTGCTGAAGATAAAAGTAGAAAAATAACAGAGGGGGTGTGCTGCATATTCTGTGTCACTCTGTTCCATGCAGATGCCAGTAATTATTTCACTGACTACTCAGGCCAGGGTTTCATCTAAAGTTAATATCTCTGACAATAAGGGAGACAACTCAATAAATGCAACAAACTGTGGTTATGTTTCTGTACACATCTCCAGAGAGTGGAGGAGGACTCAAAGCAGACCTGAGAGTTGTGCAACCTCTCACCTCTGGAACTGTATTGCCTAAGAGAGTATGAAATCTTAACTTTCTGCATCTCACTAAGAGCATATGACCTCCACACTATTTCTTTTCTTCTTTACAGTTACTGTTTCTGAGCTCTGACTTTCCTTCCTTCTTCCATCTCCCACAACCTTTATACAAACATCCAAATAGGGAAAGCAGGAGGGAAGAGTTATTGTATTTGTATATTCTTCACTTACAGTATTTAACTGAATTCAAATGCTAGGTATTTTATTTCACTGTCATCAGTTTGTATGGAAGATGAAATGTATTCCGTCACTAGCTCTGCAGTATGAGGTGCTCGAAACCAAGACTATTCACAGAGGCTAAAATTAAACTAGCTACGCCATTTAGTAGCATTAGAAGACGTAAGATTTTTGTTGTAAAAGGGGTAGACCAGGCAGAAAGAAATGAAATGAATAGAAAATAGCCCTGAAATGTGAACCCATCCACAATATGCATCATCAGGTTGCTCTGGAAATGGTGATGTGAGCTAGAAGGAGTCGTTAGTTACATGACATGCAATTTAAATTAATGGCCTTTGAGAAGCATAAATTAATTTAAGAACAGACCTACAAAGCCTCTGTCACTTAGAAGGCAGATTTAGTCACTGTTGACATTAAACAGCATCGCTCATACTGAGTCCAAACTATGTTTACTATTGTCTCATTTCTTGCCAAAATTCACATTCTATTATAATGGCACCCCAGAACTTGGAAGGTGTTAATGCAATTGGAAGACAGAAATTAAAGAATGAAAGAAAAAACCTCAACCCTCTAAACAACTTTTTTATTTAAGTTAATAATAAAACTAAAAGTGTCTAAAAAACTAAGCCTTTTGTGAGAGAACGTCACCAACTATTGCTATACATTTTTCATAAAAGGTAATAGATAGCTGCAGCATTGTTTTCAACATGATTCCATAATGACAACTTTCTTTTAAAAAATGAAATCAATGTTTACTGAACACCTGCATTTTTTAAGAAATAGAAGCTTAGGAAGGTTTTCATAAATACTCATAATACATAATGTGTAAGTATTAAGGACCAGTTCCTCAAACACTTTTACAAATCTTTGAGAGAATTGTGAAGAACAGTACTTTACTCTATATTCTACACTTCTCTCACTGCTGGCATGAGCAGAAAATGATGCTTTAACAGCAGCTGAAGAAGTGTGGGGTTTTTTTTAATAACTTCGCTGAAGATCTTTGTGTGTTTGGGGGATAGAAGAAGATGAAGCTTTTTAAATCTTGCTTCACATTCCAGCTTCAATTTGAGATTATACAGCAGCAGAGCCAGACAAATCTTGAGTAACTGTTTGGGGCTGCAGGGCTCAGCATCAAGACAAACACATCCCACCCCCACTTATCTCCATATAAACCACAAAATATAAATTCAGGACTATAAAACCTTAGAATATAAAACACTAAGAGGGTGCTCAGGGTGGAGGAGAACACATACATAGTAACACTAAGAATATTACAAGATTAAAAATTAGAGCTTCTTCAGATGTTACATGCAATTACCAAAGGTCGCGTAGACCACTGGCTAAATAATACGTGCACTTGTGATGTCTATTTTCTCCTCAAATTATATTATCATTAAACAGATTATGCCAAGAGTATTTTAAACCATACAAGGAAAAGTGAGTGGAGATTTCATAAAATCCTAGATTTCATGGTGGTGGTAAATCACATGAATATATTTCCCAGAATGATATATTTATAGCAGTAGATGAAAACTACAATAATCCTGCTTATTTTAAAGTTATTTTAGGAGCTAACACAGTTTACAGCAGTGGAGGGAACAGGGAGACACTTTCACAGAGGAAAGAAAATGTCTGAGAACACAAACCACACATTCAGATGCCAGCACTTGTCCCGTTCATTATGTCCTGTTCACTTGTGTATAAAAACATGCCAATTGCCTAAAACCATAAATTCAGTCACATGCAAGATAAATCACCTCTCATGAAAATCAGCAACATAAATATTCCCTTCCTACCACCTCTCTTTCAAATACTGCTGCAATCTCATGAAGCTGAGGCAAAGGCTCCACTCAGATGTACAGTCTATTTCACTGTGGAACCACTTGAAATGATAAATCTTGGAGGACATTGTTGAGCAGCTTCTTTTTTCTAGTGCACATAGAAAGACAGAGGTCTTCCTTGTTATGTACCTGTCTATAACTGATCAAAGACTTTGTACAAGTAATCGTCTTTATACTTTGCACATGTAATCTTCTAATCTGTTAAATCAAAGAGCTAGCCTATTATAAATAGTGTTAAACATAGCAAATAGTGATAGTTCTTCCTCACAACATCATAAACTTTTAACTGAATGCTATTCTCAGGATGTATTCTTTAGGACTGCAACAGGGAACGTATACTCCTATAACTATAAAGTAAATGCATCAGTTCTTCAAGAGGACCAGTTCTTTTCTTTCTGACATTAACACATGAAAACCTGGCCCATTTGAGTCAATAAAGCTTTGGCTAATTATTTCATCAGAGCCAGACATAAAGCCTTCTCATACTTCCTTTAATCAAAGAAATGTGATCTACTGGAAGAGATCAAAGTCTCTATGAGCAGTATTCACTGAAGCCAATTCTTCTGATTTGTTGCTGTAATTGGAAACTCATTAAAATGCAATGGTTTTAAATGCATTTCACTGCAATTGCTTTACTTCTCCATGTGGTACAGCTTTTGTCTATGACTATGTGCATATAGAGTTGATATAAAGCTAATTAAGGGACATAGAGCTGTACAAGGTTCAGCTGATGAATAGTAGCTATTTAAAGCTACATGGTATGACCAGTTGAAGACAGGCTTGGCAAAAAAAAATCAGCTAGATGACTACCTTAAAGACATAAGAATTTTGAATCCACATTTTATTTGCGCCACGATCTTTAACCAGTTGACTAGCATTAAAAAGAAATCCAGAAGAGAATCTATTTTTAAGCTCTAATTTTACTCTCATCAGACAAAAAGTATAAATTATCCCATTGATCTGATACTCAGAAAAACATTATTTTGACACTAGAATGCTGGATTCAGCAAGTTTAAACTGAAGGCATCTGCAGAAGTCAATGGTGCTGTCTGCTACAGCTGAGGTTTTGATCCAGCAAGTTCACAGTAAATACACTGCGATCTACTTTTGTTATTATCTACTGAGTTCTGTTAGCATTCGCCTAAAGATGAGTTACTTCACAGTAACCTTCTCAGAGGTTCACAGAAATGCAGCACAGAATATTTCAGCCTCAGAAAACACTATTTTACACAGGTTTTAAAAAGTGAACTGTTTGAATTAGTTGAACATGAAGTCTTACCAATGTCTATTGACTCAACTATGTCATTGGCTCACTCAGCAAAATACCAGATATCTGTTTAAATGGGTAAAGGCACATTGTAGAGAAAAGCATAGCAAGTTGCATTATTCATACAACCAAGAAAACTATGCGGCATTTCTTTGGCTATTTAATAACACCTAGAAGTGTAAAGGCCTATCTTTTCTCTGAGCACTAGCTATAATCTCCCAAGAGAAAGAGGCAAAGAGAATTTTGTCTTCCCACTTGTATGAAAGGCATAAGCGTCAGAAAATAGTATGGCTACCATAGCATGATATTTTGCAGTACAAAATCAAGGAAATTTAAATTCTGTGGAACAATAACAGGGATTTTCTTGTTGGTTTCCTAGGAAACAAAGTGGCCTAGACTCCTCCTGTGCCAAGAAGCAACTGGGACATCAGTTCAAAGGCTTAATTAACTTTTTATGTGAATTACTCAGCAGTAAAAAACAGTTTGCCTGCTCAAGAAAGAAGATGCTTTTTAAGTCACTCAAAAAAGCATTTATTTAGGTGGGAAAAACCCCCTCACAATTAAAAGCAAAACAGGCTAAAAAGAAGCATTGAGATATAAATGTGCCTGCTTTATAATTTAGGGAGCTAAGCTTAATAAATATTTCAACCCTTTAACCATTCCTTGCAGCTGATATTTACTGCCTGTTTCCTACCATTGATAGAAATGACCTAAGAACAAGAAGAGGAGGCAACTCCACACATTCATATGATATGATCACAAAGTTGAAGAAAACAAGTCTCAGACACATCACTGAAATTCATCTTCATGCTGTCAGATTAAAAAGAGTGTTGTAACAGACTTTACAGTAACCTCTTTAAAATAAACAAGAGATTATCTTGAAAAATATCAGGGTACCTAATCCTTACAAAGTCTACAGAAAGGAGCAATGAGACGTGCCCAGCAGACATCTCTCCTCATGGTTTGTAAGCTGGTTTCTGCTGCTCCTGTTCATTAACTAGCTGTTAATTGTTAATAGCTACCCTTGAGTGGCAGTTCCTTCATGAAGGCTGCCTTACCTGAATTTCTGAAGTCAGCAGCTTTCATCATTGTTGTTTGCTTTGTGAGATCCAACACGGCTTACACAGGCAACAGATCAAAACTTGTGAGCCAATTTCTGTTACTGTTTCACTCTTGAAATAGGGTTAAAACCAATGGATATACCCCAAATTTACACACATAAACAAAATAGGATTTTGCCACCAACTCGTAATGTTGTTGTTTATAAAGTATCCCTATGACAATAATGCGTGACAATTTGCATTGATTAATAGCAGATCAATTTTACAGATAGTGTAAACCCACTTAATTACACATGAATGTGATGCACATATAAAAATTCTTTGCAGATCAGATTCCAGCAAGTAATACTTTTCCTTCAAGGTTTCACCTAAGTGGTCACAATTTTAAGGGGAATTCTATGCACTCATGTAAAACATCTGTGAGTGCCTATCAAAAGTTTAATGCTCTGTTTCCTTTTAAAGGAGTAAGTAAAAGAATGTGGGAAAACACTTATATTATAGGATAATTATCTTTCTTACTGACTGAACTTCTCAGTGATGCCATAATATATTTGAGGGTATCATCTCTTGGCAAAGAAATACCTGTGATATCACTGTTTCTGTACCATGACTTCATTGGCAGACTGAAAAAGAACAGCAGATGGTTTGCAGAAAAAGAGACTTCTTTAATTAATGAATATTTTTAACAACTAGCACCCCCAAAGGTCACAAATAACATTTCTGATAAATAAATGTGTTGAAATATTATTTGTTCTATCTTTAGAGGCCTTCTCCCACATAGACATTCTTCTATTTTAAGTCAAATTCATTACTTTGGAAAAAGGATTAAGATTAATTTCATGTCTGAGAACACAAGAATTATTAGAACAGACCAAGTGTAATCTACAATCTCAGCATTTTCAGTTCTTGACCCACATACAGCTATTATGCCACTTGTTACTGGGTTTCTTTTCCCCAGATTTCTTTCTGTGGTATCCCACTAGTCACTGAGGATTAATATTTTACCAGGGAATTAATTTCTATTTGAGACTGAATCTCAAATTCAATTCCAAGTTGTGAATTTTACACTTGGCAATAATGAGTAACAAGAAGATTCTCTATTTTGATATGGCAATTATTCTTTTATGATTAGCTTTTTTATATTTTCAATGCTATTAGAATCTGACTTACACTTCTGTTTTTCAAACTCTATTACACACGATTTTCAGGAAACTTTTCAAAATATGAGGTGACTATTGTATGCATATATATCTAAGATATATACTGCCTTTTAATAATATATGTGTAAAATGTGTTTACAGACTTTATGACCTTATCAATTTTAACTTAATTAAATATCTTCCTTTCAGCAAGAAGCCCTCAGTATTGCTCTCAAAGGCAAACTCTTAATAACCTATTATGGACACCCATATTTCTGATGAAGACCTGAGGTAACTTCACTCCAGCATGTGCAGGGATTGGACAAATAAGAATGAGAAAAACTCTACTCATCTGTACATTTTGGACCAGCACTGATACCAAAGCAATCTGACAACATCAGTTTTAAACCATCAAACATGGATATATTTTTGCTGTAACAGAGCTCACAAACTTTCCCTATGTTATTGTAAAATCCTTTTGGGAGCAATAGACTATTACCGTGAGGTAGAATAAATAAAGACAGTTGTAGGCACAGTTACAGAAATAATCCTATTATGATAGGATAATCTCCTGTCTGATATCCTACCTCTCTGGTAACTGCGGAGTTAGTGCCTATTTAGACTGAACTGTAAAACAACTACTTTGCTTTTATTATCTCATTGTAAAATACAAACAAATAAAAACCTGCCAACCTCCTATCTTCTGAAGCAATGAAGGCAAACATGACCCATTGGTCAGTTCTTGCAAATGGAAATGTGTAGGAATAAAGTGAGTGAGGGGCAAGCTGCAAAATGAGTCACAATGATCAAAGGAAATAAAAGGGGAAACCAAAGATTCACAAATGCAAAAAATGATAAGAGAAAATGTAGGTCCACCACTGAAAGAGGGAGGAGGACAAACAACTTATGATCTGGGGAAGGGTGAGGTATTTAATTTAATTGAGGGTTTTTTCAGTCTTCACAATGAAGCATTTCTCTAAACCATTATAATAAGGCTTAGCTGCAATCTTCAAGTTAAGCAAGGCAATAAGAAAAATAGAGGGCGGTATTATTTAATCAGAATCCTGTGCCAGAGCATTTGACCAATAGTGATGACTTTAATATAAACAAGTAAACTAATAAGCATTGGGGAGTCTGTGGAAGAGAACTCCGTGGTTGTCAAAGAGTCAAACTGTGAACCATATGCAGGTTTAAATACAAATATTTTGTGGAATATTACATTTTATTCCAAATCTCAGAAAGAACAGTTGCCCTCATACAGGCAAGAATTATGAAAGAAATAAGAATTAGATTTTTCAGACTGAATATCCTGATGAAATTCACTTCAGAAAATCAACAGAACATCATTTCAGCAACTAGGCATTATCTTTGAGATCTCACATAGATGAGATTCAGAGGCATTGGGCAGGGGGAGCAGGGGAAGTAAACATAACTAATGGAAAAAACTTATAAGACATGGTGCTGGAGGAATAGAAGCCAGTCATTTCATTTAAAATATGAACTCCAGAAAAAAAAAAAGAAAAAAAAAAAGGAAAAATATATTAAATTTTGATTTTTTAGGATTGCAGAACATACAAGATGATTTAAAACATCCCGTATAGTTTTTTTCAAGAAAGTAAAAAAGATTTTTCCTGTTTCTGCTTTTCCAGGTCAACATTCCTTCAAATATGTTCAGCATACTTATGTCTGAGCTTCTCTCCTTTCAACTCACCTGCCAAAATGATAAAGTTCATATTTCCTGACTTTTTATAGACCTTTTTGGTCACAATCTCTTATTTTACTGGCTTTAACTGAAGCCTGTGGTTCTAATAAAGAAATACTTTTCAGTACTAACATCATGGTGTTCCAACTGTTCAGTCAATTCCAATTTTCTTTGCAAAGAGCACTGTTATTTCAGCTTACATTTCTGAGATGCAGATATTTGTTGTTTTATTATATTTTTATGAAATATATTGTTTTCCTTTAAAGACTATATGGCTTGAAGTGGTTTATACTTACAGAATTTCGGCAGGAGTAAGAGCAAAATTGCTCGTTTACTGTAGTCACTGATAAGATGAAAGGTTCCTGCAAGAGGAGGATGCCAATGTTTTTACAGCTTACATCATCACTATAGAAGCAGATTTCTGATTGTTTGGATGCTTATGTTTTTAAATGCTTACATTTCTTGAGAATTTAATCTTGACTCAGTACTCTATGCTTCCATTGGTTAGCTGGTTTGCGTTCCACAACTATATTGCTTTAGTACTTGTGATAATATTAAAATAGTACTCAAAATAGATACTATGATCCCTGTTCACTAAGGAGAGGATGCAGAAATTACATTCAGTACCTTGATGGAATTGAGAGGTTTCACCGTAAAAAGAAATTTGTGCAAATGTATCTTTCAGATTCAATCCACTATGATAGTATCCATATGATAAATTATCACAAGCTTTAACCTCATCTGTGTTCTGCACACTAATCCATTTCTGCAGTGAATGTATCTAATATTCAGAAGTCTGGAGCAGTTTCAAATGGAAGTCATTATAATATTGTCTGGGGTGCTAGTCAAAGTTCTGAAGCAATGTAAAATTTAAAAATCAATTGGTAAGATTTTTTATTTATTCTTCTGGGAATTTCAGATGTACACTGTATTCAATTGGAATTCCTGCAAGATTCCTATTTTTCACAGTGCAAAAATCAAGATCATATCTAGAAGGAAGTCATTCTGAAACACCTTTCTGTATATATACCACTGATAACAGTTACAGATGACTCACTTTTATTCAGGAAAGCATAAGGCAGCATTGAAGTCAAGGAGTTTACCTGCACCTATTTTACATTTTCCTTCCAATACCTACAACAAAAGGAGGCTGTTTTGTTACCATATACCGCATGAAAGCTGGAATATCTATGATAGTATTGCAACAGTGTCTATTAAACCCATGTGTGACTGACTCATATTGATGCAGAGGCTGATTTGCATATGCACATATATACAAATATGAGTGCTGAAATGCAGGGCTGCAAGACCAAAACCTGATGCTCTGTATATGCAGGCTGTATTCAAATGCCTGCACATTTTTGTCCAACACTTTTGGAAATCTGCCTCATCAACTTATTTTGTGGCTGCACTGTCATTTCACTGCGTGGATGACTAGTAAGTTAAAAGGAATACAAGTGGCATACATTTCTGTGCAGTGAATTGGATTTTTAATGCCAAGTTTTCTCACCGGTTACATTATTAGCAACCTCCAGTGAGGTGAAAAGAAAGGCTATATATGCATGAGTGTTGGTGGACTGCGACCTTTAAAACCTGACCTGAGCAATAAGGGAAAAAAGATACTGCTTTATTCTTCATTTCCAGTTTGAACCTCAGGTTTTTTGAAGAACCATTGTGTTATGTGGGATGCTCTGAGCTACTAACATGGTCAAGTTTCTAACATCTTTTCCTACTTTCTTTCCTTGAGCAAACTGTCCTACAAAAATATACTGATGCCTTGGAACTGTCCTGTCTTCTTCCCTTGTGCTATCTTTGGAAATGCATACAGACATGAACAAATGATGGGCCTCAAAGATGCCAAAGACCAATCTACATCCTTCAGTGTGGATTTAATGTATTTTTGTGGTGTACACCCATCAGTCACATGCTCTCTCTTGAGCATAGCAAAGCAAAGAGGCCATGGGTGTTTCCATAATTACAGACATACAATATGTTGTCTAGAGGTCACATATCTCTGAATTTCAAAATTATTCTAAAAGCTTCTGTATACTGGATGATGAGAATTCTTTAATCTCTAGTTCACACAGAGTGCTCATTGCAGGATTTCTAGGACCCCAATTCACAATTTCCTCTTAGAAAAAAGACAAGCACTTGATACATCCACTTAGGTACTAGCAATCAGCAATATTAGCGTCTCTGGTAAGCAACTCCTTGCACGGGACAAAAACTTGCCTTTGAACTGTTCCAAGGAAAGTACTGCTGTTTTTAGTGAAATGTCTTGCGTGTGCCTTAAAACCAACGATTGCAGCTCTCAGATTAATGCTTTATATGGTATTGCTAAGGGCAGCTAACAAGTCTGGGTCTGTGGTTACATATATGGATGGAAAGTTGGAGCATTCAAAGGCTAAATGCAAATGCCCTCACATATGTAAGGAAGAGATGGAGACTGGGACTCAACTCTTTAGATCATGGTCTCGTTAGAGATTCATGCTCTAAAAAAAAAGACATCAAAATTAGCTGCCACTTGCAAAAATCAAAGCACAAAATTTTGATCCAGAAATGTACATGTTGATAGTTAAAAAATTAACATGCAAATAACTCAATTGGCTTTGATGGGTTGCTATAAATGGTGCTCATTCCTAAGGTTTTTGTTTGTTTGCTTTAGGAGAACTGGGACACAAGTAATTGAAATCATCCTATGGGTCACTCTCTTGGTCACACAATGACTCATCTGCTGAGCTGGTAACAGAACTGTCTCTGCTGGATCTGTATTGCTTTCCCTGTGTTTCTGGCACCAGGCTCACTGCTAGCTCAGTATGATCTGCAAACTTAACATCACCATCTGCTACCACTCAAGTGGTACAACTCTTTCCCAGCATTCCTGATGTTTGATGTGCCAAAACCAGTGATTTTAGACTTTGTCAAGTGTTTTGAAATTGGAAAGTGCTAAACTACATAAATTTTATGTCCAGTGTGCCTTACCACTTGCATAACCCAAGCTGGATTTTGGAGATCTCTGAACCCGACTTTACAGAAATGAAAAAAAAAAAAAAAAAGAAAAAAAAAAATCAGAATGCAAAGGTCACTCTGGGAGTGCATGTTTATGATGGTTGTCATAAGATACACACCCCACGTATTCCTACTGACTCCAGCATAGCACAGAGACAAAACACAGTTGACTTAAATCATAAAAAACCAGTGAATCAGATCCTTGTCAATCTTGAATGGGAACAGTTGACATAAACACAGAGGACTTTGGCAGGAAAGTTAGCATTGGTATAAAAAAAATCAAATGAAAATGCCATCTATAGAAAGATGGAATTAATTCCAGGTAAAACTATTTGAAGGAAGGCTTAAAAAGACTACTCTTCCACTAAAACTGCCTGTAGGGCAAATCAGGGAGACTGCCATATTTGAATTTGAAGACAAAAGTGTAACAACTTGGATACTGATTTCTTTTGTTCCATGTCTATACCCACTCTTGTCCCACATGCTGACCACGGTGAAGGGGACAGCAAGTATCTGAGAGCCGTTGACCAAACCACGGGAGGAAAAGAATATGGAAGTACCTTTATATCCTCTAGCAAGGGCAAGATTATTCCAGTGATGCTCTCAACACATCCTCCAAATAAATTTCCAGAGACGTTATCTAGATGTCTCTTCAATCTGATGGGGAAAGAAAATGAAGTGGAAAATCCTACAGTGGTACAATAGTTTTAAGCTCCATGGACAAGGCCTTGAGCAATACAATCTAATGACAGAGCCTGAGGGGCTAGGCCACATGACCTCCAGTGGTCCTTTCTGTTAATTTAATTAGGAATTGCTCTATTGCTTTATTTTACTACCACAGAAACATATATTGGGAAGGGATATTTGATCCTTGAATGTTCACACATTAACAAGAAGCTGGGAAGTTACTATGCTGGCCATGAATATGAGTGACATATGAGTACTTCATAAGACAAAATGACTGCCAAAACCTCCAGCAACAGCTAGTTGTGAAGAAGGGAGTAAGAATGGATCAAGCAGACAATGATACTTCCTATTCCTGGTTTCAGGAATCATAATATAAATAATAAAGAAAAATAACAGAAGTAATAAATGAGTATTGTCTTTTTCATTTCCAGACACCTCATTATTTCACACTCAAAACTATAAAAAGTAAAAAGCATTTAGATAAATCTGTCTTGATTGTACCCCTTATACTGCTTTGTTCAGCATGTACTGCTGTGGACAGCATGCAGTTCCCTATGGTAAACAAGAGAAGACCTCTCGTTTAGTTTGTCCTGTTGTCCTGGTTCACAAAGAGCTGCCCAAAAGCAGGGAAATCTCCACCTGAGTGTGCCAAGGCTGCAGGAGTTATTTGTAGTGCAGGGTGAGACAGGTAAAAGAAGGGACCATCTTGCCAAACCTGGAAAGTAAAATTAAGATTTCTCTTGCGATTTGAAAAAGAAAAAATAGTGGCTATGGCAGCGTAGGAAGCTACTTACAAATTGCTGGTCTGGTCTGAGAGCAAGCAGATTGGAGGGAAAACACTGTGTCTCTCCAGGGAGATACTGGGGAGACAGAGAATTTAGAGTCATCCCTTCTCTTTTATTCTGTCCTTTCTGTCTAGTACATCTGAGTTTTCTACTTAAGAAGTGTTAGCCCTGGAAATAATTTTGGTGTTCTTGATGAACTAATTTTAAAGTGAAATATACGAAAAGTTTGCCTGCAGGTTAATCTGAGGTTTCATGACACCACTCCTCACACTTCCTCCCCCCAAGTCATTGCTACCTGAGAACACAAGTTCTTTAGACACAAAGAAATGAAATGAATGTGAACTTCTGGATCTAGAAATAAAATCCTGCCCTATGTTTGGACCTATATTGAAGTGAATATAAGGCTTTCATTACAATTGTTCCTTTGAGAGCTGGAAAGTATCTGTAAGGCTTTTAATAAGGGCTAAAATGAAAACAACTGCCCCATCTTCAATATTTCCCAAAACTGGATGGATGTTGGTTGATATCTGCTAGGGGATAGGGAGGATGAACTGGCCAGCCGGCAGTATATATATTTTGCTTGCTTTGTGTTATGTCCCTGTCCAAACTGGAGGGACAGACCCTCTCTGTATGTGCTTCTGGCTTCCTCCAGAAGCTACAGAAATCTCAGAAATCAGTGGATTTCTTCCCACGGCCTGCTCAAAGTCAAACCTTCCTATCCAAAAATAACTTCACATGAAAAGTTCCAGAAGAAGAATTTGTAAATAAAATTTTTTCAGTTCCTAACTCAGCCTTCCAGACCCAATTAGCTTTTCTGCAGGATATAATAAAGCAATATATACAATCATCAAAAGACAATTGGCCAAACATTACAGGACCCTGGCAGATCTGGTAGTATTTGTAACCTGACCTTTTCTGGCTAGCATCCTTGGGAGTGGGAAGCCCTCCCACTACCATTTAAATTCCCTTCAAGAGAGCCAAGGAGCCAGTTCCAACCTGTGACCCATTGCTCAACATAGTGTGTAGATGGAGCTTGAACAGACGTCTCCTTCTGGGGATTCAGAGTATGACAAAACTGCTGCTAGGCCCAGTCAGCTAAACAATATGAGTCAGCTGGGGCCTCTAAGGTAAGTGGTGGTCTCTATGAATTCGCATTGTTTGAGTGAAACTTGCACATACACATATAGAAGTGAAAGCCACAGCCTACTGAAGTCAGTGGGAGTTCTCCCACTGTTTCCAGGAAGTCTTAGAGCTGGTTCAATAGGATGCCAACTTGTTTTGAGAAAACATGCATGTAAATATCAGCATTTCTGCCCAGGGCTTTCCAGTTGCGCTCTTCCACTCAATGAGACATTTCTTGTGCATAGCATAAATTTCTTAGGTTCCTGTCCTCAGTAATATTTTTCTAGTATTCAGCACAAAAAGACCTAAAACGTGATCATGTCTTTAAGTTACTACTGTAATGCAAAATATTAACATAAACATCAATTCAATTTGAGCTCCAGGAAATCTGAAGCTGTTTTTCTTATTCCCCACCATCAAAACCTCATCTTGAATGCTGTCTTTTGGTTCCTGAATTCTATGTGCTGTTTAATAATCTTTGGAAGCTAGAGAGATGTTATATTTTGATATAATAAATTGAGCTTTCTAACACAGACAGCTTAAAGGATAGAAAGAACTGTTTGATGACTTTGTAAGATAAGCAATTATATCCACATAGCTGTGCTGTGAGAGAGAGGGAGATGAATTAACTGCAGATGAGACTCCTAAAAGATATCAAAAAATAAAGACATTTTAAAAAATTCTCTACCTTTTAAAACAAAGATCAAGTTGAAAGAGATTGTCAAATAGATCTCTTACTGAATCTTCTTCTGGTTATGAAAATTTAACTCATGGTTGGAGATATCCCTGGTTCTTTTTCATCACAACTATTTTCCTCAATCTTATGTTTGAATAGAGTTAAACAACTCAATGATTTACAGAAGGGAGAAATAGACAAAAAGTCCATGTTCAGTTGCATGCCTTTAAGGCTTCAACCAATCACAGATGCAGCAGATAACACAGTGATTTACCTGTGTGAACCTTGTCAGCCCTGTGAAGCTTATAATTATTCAAATTAGACAAGATTATGGGTTTTGCAGAGAGAAAAAATGGCATGAGCGCCTTGAGATCTTGTTTTCCTCATATTCCACTGATAACCCAAATTTTTGTCATGTCTAGATTCTTCAACATTGAAATTAAGTGGAAAATATAGTTTGGCAGCCCACTAATAGTTTTGCCATTTGCAAGAAAAGTAGCTCTAGGTAGAAAAAGAAAGTGTTCATAGTTAATATGTTCAGCATGCTCTGCAAACCAATTTCCCTTTCAAGTATGGCATGGTTGGTTTTATATTATACTGATGGATTTTTTTGTAGCTAGAACTAGTGCTGTCAGACACTTCATTTTCCTTTGTTTCATAAATATATTATGTTGCTCCATTTTCTGTAGTGATAAAGAATGGTAAGATTCTTTTCCATACTTTCAAACTTTAAATCTACTTCTTATTAAGTTACCAGAGGACAGTTCATGTGTGGTTTCAGGTTTTAACATAAAGTCCTTGGAAAAAATGCACATTGGAATGATCTTTTTCCCGTACGCATTGTGCTTTCAACACCTTGGATCTCAAAATAGCAAAATGATATTAAACATTTCTTTCTTTCTATTGCAACAGAAAAACTGCAAGGACTGGAGTTCTGTTTGGAACTGCTGCTTGTGCAACAGGAATTAATAAACAGTAGCTAAGGAAAAAGGCCAGAGTAATCCACGTGGAGAAAACAGCAAACCTTTTCTGCAGCACTCTGAATAATGTGGCTAGGTTTATTCAAGAAATACAGGAACTGTTCTTGCTGAGTCACTCTTTTACAAGTGCTATGGCACTTGTCTTGCAGCAAGAGACCTTGGGGGTACACCATCTGTGGGGCACAGGGCACAGACAACCTGCTGCCTCTGCAGACGGTGTACCAGCTCCACTCTAAGCAAGTGCTGTTCCAGTTTGGGAGATGCACTCCTATTTTGCTGCTCATGGGTGTTTCTTCGGTAGCAAAGGTAAGTCCTGAGCTGTAAAGTAGACAACCCCAGGCAATCCTAGAGAAAAAAGGACTGCTGATAAACAGTGAAACCAGTTGAACCTGTACCTCAGGGAAAGTAGGAGATGCTATCATCAGTGGTTCCACAGGGAAAAATGAATCAGTAACTCAGGTTTTGGCAAATAAATATAGCACAAATATTCTTAAAAGAGGTAAGTCTGTATTCTCAGACACCTTGAACTAAAAATTCCTTCTTTGTAGGGCTTTGAGGACATAAATACCTCTGAGTAATCATTTTTCTACTTCCCCCCCCCCCCCAGACTCTTGAAAGGGTCATCTTTCTTTGGCAAGATCTGATGAGGTGTCTGCAAAGCCAAACACTGAAAAAAAAACTTTCAAAAGAAAACATCTCAATGAAAGACATGCAAGTTTTGACACTAGGTCAAAAGCAGTTGGAGAGCAGCCAGCATCTTACACTCTACCTAAGTCAAAATCCAAACACAAAGTCTTTTTAATGTGTTTTCAGGAATTTGACTCAGATTGCTCTGAGACCTCATCCTGAGCTCATCAGGCCCAATATGAAACGTACTTGTCATTTTCTTAATAGACCCAGAGTGCGTTGTGCCTTCCTATAATGGCTCAAACATTTACCAGGGTAGAGGAAAATCTGAGATTGGTTCTCTGTTATCCTAATGATTTCTCCTGCTCAGATCATTAGGATATGGGGAAGGGAGATCATACCTGTTGAAAATGTGAGTGCAAGAGAGAACACAGCTCTGCAGCCTGGTATACAAGGGCAGGAGTGGACAAAAGGGATCCTGGATTCCTGCCCCTAATGCATAAGTTTAACCTGCAAGAATTTATTTGGGAAAACAACATCTCTATTTTGGGGGGTTTTTTTGGTTTTTTTTTTTTTTTAAAGGAAAAATTATTATCCTACTTCCAGTGGAAGATCTGAGACCAGCTTAAACAGGTAGAATTACTTTGCTAAAGAGCTTAAAAGCACAGAGCTAAGTGCACCAGAGGAGACAAGATTTAGGACACCTCATTCTTCTCATCACCTAGCTCCAGGCTGCAGGTACCTTTCTCATACAGAAGTACTCAGTTTGTCTCTAAACCCAGCTGGCACTCTGGATTAGGAGGTTAAGGTACATCAGGGTCCATAGCCAGCACCACACCAGGTTGAATATTGCATTGCCTGCTGTAGAGAATGACCAGTTGTGCTCACTGGGGACTATGTGAAGCCAGAGAAGCCTTGAGCTTCCAGAGCTAAAGCTGTGGTGAGATGTTTGCTTCAGCCTGCTGTGATTTGGAGCAGTGATCTGAATTCTATCCCTGGGATCAGGAACATAAAGTACATTGTATTAGGTTAACATGATGGGATACAACTGCCTCTGCAATGCTCTGACAACTGGTTTCTATTCTTAGTGAGGTTTGAAAAAGTTCAACTAAACATATCTATAAGAAACTGGCAAAGAAAATGGAAGAACAAGTTGTTTGATAAAAACATCAAGAAGAAACAGCAAAAATAAGATTTGGGTCTTAAACAATAAGACCTGTCTGCTAAAACAGGAGATTCCCTCATATGTGTTAAAAGTTGTTTGCCCAGACTACTTTTGCAGTCAAAACAAGTTCCCAACTGAATTTCAGAGGACACTTTAATGCTGGTTTGCTGAAGGAAAGCTGTAAAATTGTCCGGGTTACTAAACATAAAATATAGCTCTGAAAAAAATGCAAGGGCTGACATAGTAAGAATATTCACTCTCGGAGATCTCTCTGGAATCAGCATAAGGAACCCAGAAAAATCAATATCACACTTAAATTCCCTTAAGAGGATAGACCAATAGATGGTGAAAAACAGTGAAAGACACCATTAAAACCAGACATATTTTGAAAAGTGGATTGGAAAGAACCTCACGTAGTTTGACATTTGAAACTGCTACTTCTCTGAATTGCAGTGGCTGGGACTCATATCTCTGGAGAGAGTTGGGACATCAGTGAAGAGAAGCTGACCCTGTGCTTATGTGTGAGCCTGCTGGTGCTGGCCTTCTCCTGAAACAAAGATGCCAGATTTTTGTTGTTGTTCTTATTTTTCTTCTTCTTGCTTAATGGAGACTGGATATTACTCTCTGGGCTGTTTTCTTAGAATCTGAGTTTAAACAACCAATCATTAACTTGATTCCTTTGGAAGAAGAAATCCAAAAATATCAAAAGCTGTGCACTTTAAATAATGACTCAAGCATGGCATTCTTAATTCCTGTGAGAACCATGGAGATTATTCAATGCATTTCAGGCAAAACAAAATGTCACTTTAACCACCAATCTGAAAATCTAAGTAAGTCAAGTGAAAAAAAAAAAAAGAATCAGAAAGAACAAAATTTCTTTTGTTGCCTCAGGATACTTGATAATAAGCATCCTATGAGGGATACGTAGAGATTTGTAATAATGATCCAGGGGCCTGGCTTGTGCTCACTCCATACATGAGCAGGACCATGGAAATTAATGAATCTAACCAACAGGAATAAAGATCTGCAGGATCAGGCACACGATCAGCAGTATTTACTTCTGCTCTTTTTGGAGTATATAGGATTTTGGAGTGGGTGGGGTGCAGAGAGGTTGAAAATACCACGGAAGAAAATATCACAGGACTGGGAAGGTCATCTAAATAAATCATAGCTAATGAGGCATCTGCCATTAAAAATAAATCATCATCACTTTGTCACTATCCAATTTCCCATCAAATTAGTTTCCAGATATGACATCAGGTCCAATCTTTTTCTATCAGCACTAATGCTTTATTATTGTAAAATGGGAGCACTGGAAGGATGAAAATGCTCAATGTGCATTAGTAATCAGATTCAGGTTGTTTGGAAGGGTGTTCCTCTTGTTGTGTTACCTTTCCTGATGGCATTTCTGATATACAAAATATAAACTAACAACTAACACCTACTTGTGCATCTTTGGCAAGGTAGTGTATTCTCCACATAATTATTGCTTGATTTTTTTTAAACTTGTATACCCTACTAGTAGAAGAATAATACTATGACAAACACTGTCAATCCAAGAATTTCAGAGCAATCTAACAATTTTATCTTAATTAAAATGTTTCCTTGGAGAGAGTCATTTTCCCTCAAAACACTGCTGAGATGTGCTGGATGACATTATCTTCCTAATAAAAATTTAAGAAAATGCTGTCAATATCATTGTTTCTCCATTTAATCTACTTTGCCTGTTCCCTTGTGTCCTTACTGCAAGTTTCTTATTTCATTTGGAATTATGTTTCGTTGAACTATAACAAACATTTACAGAAAAGGTAATAATTCAGTTGAATCAGTTGCTGGTGTTTGTATAACCAGCATATTAATGTTTCTCTCTCTCAGTGACAGGATTGCCTCACATACAAATGGGATTCTTATAGATTTAAATGAGTTCTAACAGAGAACAGAACTTGTCCCACCATATAGTTAGCATATACCTATGTAGTGTAATTGCTAACATGTGACAGTTACAGCAACACCGGGCATGTTAAATGAGAAAAGGGCAGTGCTTGATTAACTGCACTGGGTACTGTCATATCAGATGGATGGCTGAAGGAGTGCTTCTGTCAGGACTCCCTGGCACTCCCTCTCTGAAATTCCTAGTTTTGAGTCAGCCACAGACATCATGCTGTTGCGAGCCCAATAGTTCGTTGCAAGATAGGAAGAGTTATCCAGATAAGAGGAAACTCAGCGGGGCTGGTACAGGCCAGGACACATTTTCAGTTTTCCATTTCAGGGGAAACGGATTTGCATTGTACCTTACACGCAAAGTGTGATAACCTTACTGAGCAAGTAGCTTTTGCAACTTCAGTGGAGCTGCTCACAAGGAGGGCTTCTAAACCTTGCTGGACTCTTCCAGTCTGATTCACAGATGTTTGTGGTCTTTTAAGAAACACCTTTGTTAATAGTTCTCAAGCCCATAGCCATCAGCCATCTATACTGCAACCCCCAGGGACATTCCAGCTCAAACCTGATGAACTTATAGAACTTTCCAGTACCTGAAGGGGGCCTACAAGAAAGCTGGAGGGGGTCTTTTTACAATGGCCTGTAGTGACAGGACAAGGGATAATGGGTTTTAATTGAAAGTGGGGAGATTTAGATTGGACATCAGGAAGAAGTTCTTCACGGAGAGGGTGGTGAGGCACTGGAACAGGTTGCCCAGAGAAGCTGTGGATGCCCCATCCCTGGAAGTGTTCAAGGCCAGACTGGATGAGGTTTTGAGCAACCTGGTCTAGTGGAGGGTGTCCCTGCCCATGGTAAGGGTGTTGGAACTAGATGATCTTTAAGGTCCCTTCCAACCCAAACCACTCTATGATTCCATGATTCCATATGAATAGAAGTTTAGTCTTGTGTAAAGCAACATTAGCGGCATTTCAAGGTTCCAGGTTGTTCAATGAGCCTGGTATGTCTGTGGGAGAATAAATCAGTTTCTGTAAATCAGGAAAAATAAAGTACTTACTTACAAAATATGTCTGTGAAATTTGGAGGATGACCCACTAAGTCTGATTCACTTGTTTGATGGTGCTCCCAAGGGTTGTGTTTTGTTTAGAGTTTGGTATTAAGTAGTGTAATTGTGATGGTAGATGTGGGCCTTTTTCATTTGCATAATCTTCTCATGGGACTACAGCTGCTAATTTGGTGATTAATTATCCATATTACACACTGTTTATTTGACCATGCCTAGATTAATTTCTCTTTCCAAGCAAATCACATTTAGATATGAATTTGCATATCTTGATTACATTTTAATGCCTTGGCTATCATTGTTTCTTCCCTGGGTACCTCATCAGATTAGAGAAGAGTGCTCAAGCAGGGAATGATGGAATGTCTTAAATGACATTGCGTATCACTGGACAGACCATGCACATGACTCCATGTTAATGGAAAATGTGTTCCTTTTACTATCAGTAAGGTTATGACACCTAGACTGCAGGTCCTTTACAAGTTTTGTGGCATTACTACTTAAAATGTTTCAAGCAGGATATTCAGCAAGGTAACATGAAGAAAATAACTAATATATGCTTACAAATGTAAAAGATACTGGTGTTCATGGATTTTCATCTGCACTACAGCTCTTCCAAACCTTTTCTACCTTTATAGGAAGAATAAACATTTGTAAAGCTTCTCCCCAGTTTAACAGTAGCAGTTAAGTCACAGGCACAGAATATGTACTTTGAGAAGAAGGCTCAGAATGCAATATGGCAAACCCTTGAATATATTCCAGTAAAAAGCTGCAAGCCAATTTGTTCCTGACATGCTTTTTTGAGACAAGTTTTTTGCAAGAATTGCATTCTAACACAGCTGAAAACTGTGCAAACAATAGGAAAAACTGGATTAGAATCATTATAAAAAACCTTTCCAAGGATCATCATAGTATCTCAACAGACAACTAGGAAATTCTCTTTATAAGGCAAGCCACTTACTCTGAATACCTTGAAGTTTATGTACTTGTATATTTGGAATTTTGTGTCTCTTTTATTACTTTCACACCACATGCACTACAGAGGCACTACTAATAGGTATAGCCTTAAAAATGGAATAATATCTATTGTAGGAAGCATGAATTTTTATAGTTCTTATGATTAAAAAGAGTGTTCTGTTATATACATTTGTCTATTTCTTTATAGCAGTGATCTGTGCACAATATAAACCTCAAATAAAAATACATCACTCTTGTAATAGTAATTAATTCCATCATTCTTTCCCACAAGATGAAGGCAAAACATACACTGAGATCTCCAAACATGTGGTTGCACACAGGCTAGTGGAGGAGGGGAGAGGAATATTATATACACTGAAATAGTTAACACTAATTCTATTTGATCTCTTTTGAATAAGCGGTCTTCCAACATTACTTGCATGCAGGAAAAGAATGCCAACAAGCAAAATAGTAATTGTTAAAAGTCAATCACTCCAACATATTCCTATCTTTTGGAGTTTTGTGTGTGTGTGTGTGTGTGTGTGTGTGTGTGTGTGTGTTCAGAGCATTTTATCACCATATGAAAGTCAATGACTCCTATCTACAAAACATTTTAGGAAGTATGTCAAATTATTGGGAGCCTGACCCTAAAAACACCTCCCTGTTAAAATCAGTATGATTATTCATATGAGTGAAGTTATTCACATGTGTTAGTATTTTCTGTAGCAGACCCTTGACCTTTGGTTTTATGGGAAGACAACACAGTTGTTGTCATTTCACAATATAAATAGACACTATTAAGAGACCCAGAGTAACAACATAGACTTACTGGGATTAAAACCAAAGCGTCATAAATGTTTATGGATGTCACAAATGAAAGGGCAGCTTCAAGTTCGTGTGAACTCTGCACATTTATTGTTTGAAGTCCAAGTTCATGGGCTGCAGCCCTCCTCAGGAAATGCCTGCCAACACATGTACGCATATTTCAGTATCAGTTTGATCCTCCTTTTAAAAACAAACTGTGTTTTGTTGCACAATGAAGATGAAAAACAAATTAAACCAGAATTAATACTCCCTAGGGAATGAAAACCAGCTTTGGAAATTGCATACAAACTTTTAATTATTATTATATTGCAGCTTATAAAACTTTCAAAAGCCAAACCAATATTTAATAAAGAAGTGGGTGGGCGACTACATCATGAAGCCCCCAAACACAATAAACAAAGCAGCTGGCAAATACGGTGCCTTTCTCTGTTCCAAAATAGTCTTCTTTGTGTTATTGTCCTCAGGGTTTGGATGAAATTCTTGCCACATTGAAATCAATGGTAAAAACTATTGACTTTGAGCCAAAATGTCACCCTCTGTATTAAATTAAAAAGAGAGAAGGGAGGGGAAGATGATGACTGAACTGACCCATAGCACAGAAACAAAAGCCTGCTGTGGGCTGCAGTCCTTGGCTGGTAATGCTGCCCTGGCCCCTGAGCTCACCCCTGCCGAACAGTGGGCGACCTTGGTCCCCACTGTTGCTGGCATGGCCCCGAGCCTTGCACAACCACCGCGGCCGCTCCACCCCTCGCTGACATTAGTGCTCTAGCCAGCAGCAACTTGCCTTTGCAAATGTGCTTTGCTAGCTTAGGAGAAGTAAACAGGGAGGAGGATCCTAATAAAGAGCTTTACTGAACCTTCAAATACTTGGGAAATTGAAGGCCCTCAATCTATCCAGCTGAGTCTCCCTCAAGCCCCCCAGACGTATTTGGTTTAGTCCTAACCTTGGGATGCACAATGTGGGTGATGCAGTAATGTTTTATACTGCTAGTGTACCTATTCCCCTTGCCTACCCAAGAAGAAACTTCCCTGAAGAACCTTATTCACATTCCTTCCCCACCTGGAAAACACTGGGAGAGAAGAGTGACGATAGCATCCGCTATGAAGTCACACTGATTTATACCCAAAAGGTTCTGAGAGAAACTTCGATGAAGGTGTGTTTTTCTGTCTGTTTGAAGTCAAGAAGTGAGTTTTATTGCCCTTCCAGGTGTAACTCTCCAGATGATCTGGTATCTTGAATGTGGCCAAGCTATCCTTATGTGACAAATCTAGGAGGCGGTTCAGTAAGTAGACAATGAAGAAAGAATTTCCATTGTTAAGACAAAACTTGAAGAGGAAGAAAAAAACTACAAGAAAACCACTCTACCAAACAACTCTGCCTGAGTGAGATTTCCTGCACGGAGCCAGTGAATATTACTTCCTAGTGTTATAAACTGGGTGTGTATTTATTAGTTGGGCGTGTCCTTTAGTCTTATGTTTCTTCTGATAACAGACAAGGAAAATGAAAGAAATTACTGTAAATGGAACAAATGAGGAATGTTTTTCCAAATGTTCTGAAGCTTTTCAGTAGCTCTCATAGACTAAGTTGGAATTCCTACTACTACTGTTTTATTAAGACATGCCAGAAGTGTACTTGTATGTAGTAAAGACACAAGGGTGCTAAATTCAGACCTAACTGCTGCCCTTTACAAGTCAGCATGAGGATAAGCATTAAAAGTCAAAGGGACTTCAATGAAATTATTTCAAAGACTATTGTGCAATCTGTTGGTTTTTTCCTCTTTACATTATGTACACCTTAATTAGTAAACATGTCGCTATACCACTGATCTCATTATACTTACATATAATATATGAACACTTGTATTTATCTATAAGCCCACTTTCAGCAAAATGTTCTAAAATCTTTGACAGAAATCTTTAGTCTCCACATTTGTGTGTGAATGGGAAATGTGTAAATACACATGGATGCCATCCTGTGTTAGAGTTCAGCTTCTTGCAGTCAACCCCAGAAAAGCCCACATTTGACATGAATTAATCTTTTGAACAGTTATTCACAAGAGGAAAATATTACCCTTCTCATTTCAGAGTGACATTCCCAGCAAGGAGAAGATAATATATCTTTTAATTACATTTGTATATGACTCAATGTATTTAAATATGCACAGTTATTTAAAACTAGCAAAACAGGGCGCTTTTTTTATGACTAACATTTAGAACTTGCACTCCTAGAAGTCAAGTTGGTCATTACTAAGAGCATATTTACAGGATATTTTTGTACAAAATTTACAAAAGAAAAAGAAGCTGGTTGGATGGTATAAATAAATAAATACAGACGTTAATGAATAGCAGCAGCAAGGTTGTTTTCTGTCCGCACCTGGGACAATGTCACTATAAAAAAACCAGAAGCCTAGGAGATTTATAGAGAAGAGCTTTTCAGAAAAAAATATCAAGGGAGTCAAAAATGAGTGTATGGATTTTTCACCACAGTAGATTAAAGGGAATGTTTGCCTAGGAGTTGATACATGTCCATAGCATTATTCAGCATCCTTCCTCATCTGCTGTCTCTTAATCAGGGTGAAATTACATCTTCTGCTATTCAGTATAAGACCCAGTCGGATCTTGAGTTATCAGCTAAGCAGTGAGCATGACCTAACCAGCCTCCCTAGGGAAGGAATTCTCCTCGGACCCTGCAACCAAACTCCTATTGACCAAAGCCGGGTTAGAGTAGCACTTGATTCCGTCTCCCCTGCCTTCCTTTGCTCCTCCTTCCTGTCAAGTGATGATGTCAAGTGACACTGTGACCTCTTCACTGGTGATAGGAGCTAGTAGGAAACATGTGTGGACCAGGCCTTTCTTTCTGGCATCCTTCTAGTGCTTTTCTCTCACTTGCCAAGTCACTAGCCTGCAAGTGCTGCACTCTGATATATACGACTGTTAATTCAGAAAAGCCACATTCCTTTACATTTAAATTCTTGAAAGCAAGCTTTTGGATAACCTACCACGGCCCATCACCCTGATGGGCTTCCACATGCAGGAAGAGAGGTCTTGGTCAAATAGGAGAGCCCCGGTTACCTGGGGTGAAAGCCCTTCCCTCTCCCCTATGATTGCTTCTGGCGCCTCGAGAGCTCTCACAGGAACGAAAGCCTACCAGGGACTCCGCACCTGGGCAAAGGACTGGCTGGTGCTCCAGGAAAGGCCAAGTTGATCCCTTCAGAGCTGAAATGGGATGCCTTGGATGAGGCTCTGCTGGCACCTGATTGGCCAGGTAGGATACTCAATTGGGTTCAACCACCCAGAAGAATGAACTGGCCCAGGACAGCCCTGACACAGTAGGTCTTGGGATCTATAGTGATGACAATGAGAAGGCTTTTTATCCCCTATCTCTGTCTTCCCCCCCAAACCTGGCAGCCTGGAGACACCTTGAGAGCTGTAGCAATCCGGTGATAAACAGCACCTAATCACTCTATGCCTTTTAAATCCACACCTGCCTGCCCCGCAGGTAAGCTCCCTATATTATCCTCCCACAGTCCTAAGAATTAAAGGTGGAGGAGCAGTGTGTGAATGTTTTTCAAAGCCCAACGATAACCTGTGTGCCACAGGCATGAAAACATGGTACCTCCCACTGGTACAGGAATTACCCTATTCATTTTGTCAAAAGTTTCATACATGTTTCCAAGGTAGTGACATATTTCCCCTGAACTGCTGCTCCACCAAATTAGTAAAGGTTTCTGCATATGGATTCTGACCCTGATTCAGCAAGTAATTAACCATCTACCTCAAAGCCTTCTAAATCAAGAACTTTGTGCTGATGGAAGATCATTGCAAGTACCTGAGTTAATTTTAACCTACTGTACACATCAGCATTTCTTTCATACTTTCTCAAGCTTAAAGGACTTTAATTTTTATCTTCTTGCTGCTTTGTCCAGTTCCAAAGGTACTAAAATATATCTCCAAATAGCAGTATCGTAAGGGGTACAAAGCATATCTTGGTGTCTAGTTAGGTCCAAGTCTGTAATTTGGCTAGTGTGGAGTTCATATGGTTTCTGTTAAAGAAGCCAGCAGAGAAATAAGTGTTCATATATATAGTCATAACCCAGCCTAATCCAGCCTGCATGACCTGCATATTCTGTAAATTGCATATAATCAGTAAAATTGACTGTGGTGTAAGACATCCACCGTTGTGATAAACTACAGAGATATTGAAAGGCACCTAATATTGGCCTTATGCTACACACTAACAGTACAAGAGAAATGGAATGTTAGAATTTGGGAACAAATAAAACCAAACAACTCACACTGTAATAGAAGATGTCAGAAGAAGTTAGCAAGAGACAGAAAATAAATTTGATTTAAATATGTAAATTGAACTATTTTATGAGCCATACTAGAAGAGAAAAATAGCCATTCCTGTTTTTTTTAAATAAGTAAATGTTTCTGTCACATTCCCTGAAATATACAAAGACTGAATAATGTAACTGATATGGTGTTCTTATAAGTTCCTCTAAAAGAATGCTGCGCTTCCATAAAAAGAAGCACTTTCCTTACTCTTTTAATGAAACAGATTGCTGCTCTGGCATAGAGAGACCCACTTACTTGGGAAGCCAGGCATGCTTTGCATTAAAACTGCCTCGCAACCCAAATTCTCCAAACTTAGAGGGCTTTAAACGCTTAGTGCACTAGTATCATGTTTGGGACAGGGAATTCAGAGCTGAATTTGGTGTTTCCTTTAGCTGCCTCGGCAATGTGTGTGCCAGGCATGAGGGGGTGGGTTGTGCTGTTCACTACATTTTATTTATTACAGTAAATGCTGTAAGTTAGGCTGGTCAAAACCAGGACTGTTTTGTTTTGTTTGTTTTGTTGATTTTAAAAAAAATATAATTTGAAATGAATTGCTGGCTTTAGTGTTTTATTTCTTTAACTCTTTCCTCTCTGTATTTTACATTTCAAAATTTTAATTTAATTGGAACCTGAAACAATATGAAGAAAATTCTCACCAAAAAGGGCTTTGGAAACATTTGCTTCCATGCACTAATAAATAGGAACCATCTTTCTACTTATCCTAGTAATTAACATTCTTTGCTGGGTGAAGCAATGTAAGTAAAATGCTTTTGTTGGTGTGAAGACAACCCCCTCCAATCCCACAACTAATGTTCCACAGGAAATATACCTGCCTGTCCTTGAATAATCTGCTGTCCTGTTAGATTCCAGATCCAAGTGTCATTAATTTGGATTGTTTTGATAATTCTAAATCAAACAACTTGGGGACAAATCCAAAACACATTGATTAACAAAATAGCGTATTAAAATAAAAATTCCATTTTTAAGTCACACATGATGTATGATAAATATAAGGGATGATGCTATTTCCCTGCAGTGCAACTGGAACCAAGTCTTATTTTAAACTACAGATGTGTCTCACAGTATTATGCTATGTCCTATAAATTGGATTTTCTGATCCTTTTTGCACATGCTCATGAAAAGTGTACAGGGAGTAAAGGGTGGAAGGGTTACTGTGAGACAACCTTCTGTAGATAACCTTAGGATTCAATTTAATGGATTCCAGAAAAAGTGGAACCAGTATTTAATTACTGTGACTAAAATTATATATTTCACCAGCTGTAAACAAAAGTAATCACATTTGTTATGATGAAAAATGATGCAAATACTTACTTTTGATTTTGAGAATGCCAGAAAATTAGAGTCCTGTTACATTATGATTAATTGATTCAGAATGGTTCTTGTCGAGTAATTTTATGCTTAATGAGAGTCCATCCATTCAATTTGTTATCCATTCTCTTTTCACAGAAACTGTAATGGTCTCAGGTGCAAATTTACACCGACTTTCATAAAATATAGATCTTTAGAAAAATAAATTATATTTCCAAGATTTATGAACACTCTTTAGAATAATGCAATTTCAAAGAATCTACATTGATTCATGTGTTTTAAAAAGAAAAAGCTGTTCCAGTGAATTCATATTTTTGCCTACATGCCAGAACCAGAAAAAATAATCAGAATAACCGGTTAAGAACTGCATGGTGTACAGGTAATATCTCTGTAAGTCTGTATGCCAGCCTGAAATATGTCACATAGGTACACAATCCCTGTGCTGTGCCCTGTTTTCTGGCAGCTAATCAGGAAGCTATCATTAGTTAGTGATTAATTAAGGGAGGTGCACCTGAAGTCATTATGACCACTGGGTATTGGCAGGAATCATGTTTATTTTTTGCAAATTTCCTCTTGTCAAGCTGCATTAGGACACAAGTTGTCATACTAGCTTATCCTTTATGACAGCTGATACGACCACACTACGACACAATGCACACTGAACAGTGAGATGCAATATACCAAAATGTGACAGCCAAGGTGAACCTTGGGGAAAAAAATACGTGTTTCTCCAAAAATGAACATGAAAACACACTGAACAAAATGTCTGCCTGTAATCAGTAACTAAACAGAAATGCCTTGTCTTCCTCACATGGCATGAACATGTATATGTCACCATGACCAGGACTGCCACTGAATCTCCAGTTACAACCCATGTGAGTGGAGGAGCTCACCGAGGGAACAGACTATAGGTCTGTAGAGGTCTAGCTGTATAGCAAATAAAGTTTGTGATATCAAACATGCTGAAGGAGTTTTTGGTCTTTCCACAGCACCGAGAACAGACAGTAATGGCAGGACTCTGTGAGTTCCTTGAAACCCATGGCTTTTGAGCTACACATATACACAGTCACCCTGGAAGTTGGGCAACTCCACTTGATAGCTCCCAGGTTACTCAGGGAGATACCGTCCTGCTCTTGCACATTCGCCGCTGTCTTCTGCCTCTCATGACTAAGGGGGACACAACACTGAAAAGGAGGGGATGCAGTTCTGGCAAATTTTGGCAGGGGATGCAAATATTTATAGCTCCTAAGCTGCTCAGGTATCGCTGTGATTCCTTTTCCCTTGTGTATAATTTGGTCTTGCTGGCATATGATAACTGATATAATAGGCAAGATCTACTTTACCTTGCTTATTGATGCCTGTGGCAACGTATGGCTTGCAGACATCAAACTGGTATGGTCTGTTCCTTGTCTACACCGGGAGTACCTACAGAGTACTTTCTCGGGCATCCATCTGCACTACCTCTTGACAAACTCCACGCAAGTAAAGTTGCTTGAAATGTGTAGCTTTCCATTGTGATATGTGTGATTGCTGTGGTTTACAGCTGATGAAACGCCCAATTTTATTCACACTAATTAAATACGGGCTCAAGTCTTTTCTGGGAGCCATTAAACTGAATCTTAAAGCATTTTGTAAGAGGTCATCTCACAGCAGTGCCTGCTTCAGCATCTAACAGAGTTTGTCACAGTTGAGGCTGAACCTTTTCAGAAAAGGCTGAACTATGCCTGTGCTTGCACTGCCCAACCCCGACATGTGGGTGTGTTCCTCCTCGCAGCCCTGCTGAGTTTCTCGTTTACCCCATCCTTGCTCCTTTCTCCAGCCTCGGTGTGAGGAGATCCAAACCCATCCCTGCAGCCCTGACTTTCTGGGGGCAGCAGCAGCAATGTGATCCCTGCTTCCTCTCCCGTCAGACGACACACTCTGCTACACTGTGCTTACAACGTGCTTACCATAGCTAAGAAATCCTCCTCCAGGAGATCGAATTTTGCAAATGGAATCATCCTGTGGCAGATGGAAATGATATGCTCAAAACAGCATCCATCCCACCCCCATTGGTAAATGATCCTCTTATATGTGCGAATTCATTATCTCTGTAGGGGCAATACAGAATTGAGCCATGACATAATCCAAGGTTATCTTTCAGGAGGAGATGAAGCTGCCTGGCGTAATGCATTGATTGATGAAGATAGAGTGTTGACAAATGAATATATGATCTGCTCAAATTAAAAGAAAATTCAATTCACAGGCTGAAACAGCATTTGGATAGCATTAAGGATGAGATAGAAACCAACAAGTCAGGAAATTCTGCAGTGAAAAGCATCTCCTATCTGTGACTTTTCTGGCTTGTGTAAGTTTATCCCACAGAAGTAATTATTCAGCCACAGTTATCATGTGTGTCCTCATTTTTTTCATTTGTGACAGAGTATTTTAGAAAACATCTTTTTAGCATCAACTATGTAAAATCATTCCATTTTATAAATACAACACAATGCATTTAACAAACTCTTGACTTGTGAAATATGTACCTGTAGGTGGTTTTTGATGTTTCTAATAATATTTTGGTACTAAGTCACTACACAAAACGAAAAAAAAAGGAATTCCTTTTGCAGAAGATAACTCTGCATAGTATTTTGATAACCAAGTTGTGCTTGTTTTGTATAACCACTTTGTATATACATAGATTACACAATCACCATGCCAGTCTACTCACAGAAACAGTGTTATGGTTTCAGAGGACCCATTATTGCAAGAATTGTTTATGGTTCACATAGTGAACAAAATGTTTTAAATGGAAATTTATAGCTTAAATTAAGTGTGAAATCTTTAAAAGGGCAGCATTTACTTACTCTGTGTCTAATCTTTCTTACAGTCTTGGTAGTTGCATGCACACTCACGCACAGAGGCACACAAACACTCCTTTTTATCTTCATTGTGATTGTAATTTTTTCAAGAGAAAAAAATCTCCAAACTGAAAGCCTAGCACTGGCATTGCTCCAGCAGTGAAGCCTGAGTTGGATGCTCCTGTCAGCTGCACATCTGGCCTCTGCCAGGCAGCTTTAGCCTGCAGACCTTGCTGGAATGGCAAGAGCCTCACCCAGTCCCTACCCTGCCCTATTGCTATCATTTACCGAAACAGCATCCAGTGTGAGAAGGGATTTCAGATGCTCCGAACTGAGTGGGCCACAGAGCTGACCTTTGGGGGTTTTCTAACTGTGCCTATGGACATTGCTTTGGTATTGACTCAGTCCCTATGTCTGTATTTTTAAAATACATGTTGTTGTGCAGTAATGTTACTGGACCCAGTGGCAAAGACAAGACTCAAGACTCTGAGTTTGTTTCTGCACCCTCTTCTGTGACTGCTGTTGGACAGAAGAGCAGGATTCCCAGCAATACAAAGAAATGTCACACCAGAATTCCAGTAACTGAAGTTTCAGAATGCACTGGGACATGATCGCATATGAGGTATTTTCCTGTGAAGAATTGCATCTCATTTCCTCTATTTTTATCCCTTGAATTTTTGCTGAATATAAACTGCATTAGATATCCAGCTCCCTGTAAATTAGGTCAGAGATAGCCTATGTCAGGCTTGGGAAGACTTCACAGGTCAGGAAAGAAGGACCTCACCCAAGTCAGTTATGCCTGAGAATTTTAAATAATGCCGGGCCAGTCAAAGAAAGTAGTGCTGGAATAAATGTCTGGCATCTTTGAATACGTATTTGTGAATAGTGAAGAGGCTGAATTGTAGCAGATTAGGGTTTTTTTTTTTCTATCCATCCTGAAATATGTTTGCTTAGGTGTTTCAATTCAAAATTTCCTACCTCTCAAAACCCAGGTCCTAGAATGTATATATTTCTGCATACTCTTCTATGTTGATGAAATTAATTTTATGATTGAAAAATACAGCTATCATAATAATTATTAATAATAATACTGTTACTATAACTATTTTTGTTCAACCCTACAAAAATGTCTAAGGATTTAATGGTGGCAAAAAAGTGGCTGCCTCTAAATGTGTATGTCCATTATTTTAATAGCCTTTCTCTCAGCTTTTGGAGTGGTTAGCAGCATTTTTACTTTGAAGTGACAGCTCTAACACTTCAATGAATAACAACAATAAAAATAATTAAAAAAATAAAATTATTTATTTACTCCACTGTATAAGTCAGCATAATCAAATTTCAGCTGCAGCACAAGATACTTAAGGCTGACTCTATTCTTCTTGATAGAGTTAGGGTTCCATTAGGGTTAGGGAACATTTATTTTAATTAATTCCCTCAAGGGAATAGACCCTTGATAAAGGTTCCAAAATGATATTAACCTATATAGTACTTTTTCCTTTTTTCTGAATCTGCTTCTTGTTCTGTTTCATATCGAAAATGTGTTAATGCATTGAAATTGCTTCATAGCCACAGGAAAAATGCGCTTAAACCTAAAGGTGACATTGAGTAGCAAGACAAAAAGTAAAAGTGGGGTTGAAGTGACAAGCAAATCTAGAATAGCCAATATGTTGTTCAGATACTGGTACTTTATTTATGACCACTACTTGAGTAAGTGATGATTCAGCGGGAAGACTTTAATCAAGACTGGAGCCCCATGATGCCAAGTACCACGTTGCATGGACGTGAAACATCTCAAACAGCAAAAGTAGAATGGGAGGAAGAATGGAAGCAAAACCAAGCCAAGACTAATACACTCCATCCCAGCTCCATTTCTTATGGCTACTGCCCCACAAAATTAATTTGACAAATCTATGTATGTCAGCTGCCTCTTTGATTTTGTTTGGTTCTGCCTTCGAAGTCAAAGTTGGCAAGCTTTCAAGATGCCTAGCTTACATCTGAAAATAACACTCACAGCTAGACTTAAAAAAAAAAAATATATATCTTTTACACACTGATTTTTTCAGAGAAGTTAAGCATGTAGCTCCCATCATTTCAAAGGGAGGTAAGCTTCAAATCCCTTTCAGAAGGGTTGCCTTGATGTTTGCAGTGCTGACTGCTGTAGCAATTACATTATTTAAAAGAAGACAGAAAACTGCATATACTGAAATGATCATTGGAACATGCCCTGGCACAACTGCCTACTGCCAACTTCAACAAACTGGAGACAGTGCACTGCAACACTGCCACAACACTTAGTGATGGTCTTCCCAGCTTCTGTTTGATCCCTGAGGTAGGGTTTATATAAACTAACTACTGATGTTGAAAACCTGCAGTCTCCAATAAGCCAGCCATGGAAAATGAATTCTGGAAAAGAGGCATTTAGGGCTATATTTCACCTCACCCAAAAGTCAAAGTCCAAAATAGATCAGATGAGTTTCCATTTTACAGCAAGTTATATCTGTATCTCAAAATCTGTTATTCCTTTTGGAAGACTACTCCAAACTACCACCCCTGTGAACTTATTAAGCCAAGCTTTCTATCCACTAGGTGACAAGACTGCCTGAGTCTCCCTTAGGAATCTAGTGAAAAGGGATTTAAAGCATGCAAGTGCCAGTTTAATAATGATCCTATAAATAGGCTGTGCATTACTCACATGCAGTAATTCCGTACAAAAATACAAATCTGGGTCAGCAGTATCTTAAATGAACTGTACCATTCTTGAAACATAAAGCTTCATTTCTCAGCTAATGAAGAGTACGTTGTTCGCTGTTTTGGTGGTATCTTGCTTTGGTGTTGTTTTTGTGTTTTTTGTTGTTTTTTTTTTTTTTTTTTTAATACTTGGCAAAATAGTCATAATTACCCCCTTTTTAGATATGAAAACCCACCTTGTGACTGCTATGAACTAGAAGATCCCTCCTAAGGAGTCAGAGGAAAAACCATCAGCACATTGGTTTCAAACTTCTCCAGTTGCAAGCTAATAATGTATGTGTCACTGTTTTCATACATTCACTATGGAGAATAAAGGTAATTAGGAGCTACTTATACCAGAAATATCTGTAGCTCTAAAGAGGCTATTGTGGCCAATAATTGACAATGAGATCACTGTGCAGAAATTTAACAAAACAAAAGGCTTATCAAATCTATGTATATTTGGGGCCAGAGGACAAAGGGCCAGAATCAGTCAGATTGTTATGGCTTTTAGGATTTTGCAGGACAGAATGTGGCTGCTGTCATGGGGAAGGGGGCTCTGCAGCTACAGGTGAGTATGTGGCACTATTAGACAAGGGAGCTACAGGCACTCTTCTGCCCTGTTATCACATTGTTGGTCACTGTGACACCTAGTTTTTACTGTTCTGGCATCAGTGGAGAACTGCTCCTGGTTCACAGGCTGCAGTCCATTTGGAAACCCAGCCTGGAGGAGTTTCCCAAGAAAAACTAGTACTAGTACAAGTACCTACTGGTTCCCTTTTGAGTAACTGAGCCCAGTTCACTCATCGTGTTTTCAAACAGGGGCAGAAGAATAGCACTCATGCTATTCAAACACTACCTTATTTATGTTACAGTCCTGGGAGAAGGTATCAGAGGCAGGTGTTCCTCTTCCACGCACAACATTCTAACTGCCCTCATCGTTGCTTTGCCAGCTTACTGATTAGGGCACTCACCTAAAATATTTGGAAAGCAGGCTTAAATCTCCTGCTTAGACCAAAGAGCATAAACCTGTGACATCCATTTGCTGGAAAGATAATTTTACAATACCAACACTAGACAGAAAATTAACATTACTGCCCTCTTATTTGGCTATGTCTTAAAAGCAAGGGGAACCACAGCTTCATTTCAGCAAGGAATCCTGCCCAGCGATCTTCAGTTCACCCTAACAGCATCTACAGGAGGAAGGAGCTGGACATAGACTTCCCAGGTCCCACACCCTGGTTTGATTAGACTGATCTAGCCACAATGTGGTTGTTTGTGGGTGCTGAGAGGTCCAACTGCATCCACCTGGAAAAATGTCTCAGCACTTTGGGCAAACATGAAAGCAGACACAAGCAAGTGTGGCTTTTTGAAACTGCTGTTTTGGACTGGTGCATAATTACAGCAGGTTTGGCTCCAAGTCAACAAACAACATGTTAACTCCTGATTTGTATCCCATTATAGCCAGCTCCCAGCAACAAAATTCTCACTAGCTTTAACTAGAAAAGGCTACAGCTTTCAATGTTGTTGCTTATTTCAGCGCAGTAACACCATGGACGACCCCACCTCACAATGTCAGTCAGGGGAAACAACATGTGTATGCTGAAGCACTAATAGCAGAAGTGCTTGCTGGACAGGCCAATATATTCCAAACCAGGCTTGCTTAAAGCATAAATAAATGACAAATAAAATCAACGGATCCCTTTGTTGTGTAAAATGGAACGGAAAAGAAAGCAGCCCAATTGATCACTGTTATGTTCAGTCTCTCTGGAGTCATTATGCCTGAGGAAAAAAGAAAAACCCTATCAAAACCAGAGTTGCATAATGCCCTTTGGGTGATGTTACTTACAAAGAAAGATATGAATCACTGCTGTTTTACTACCTGTGAGCTGGACCATTAGCTTTAAAACGTTGTAGAACAGTTAAATAACTGCCTTTTGTTTTTTTAAAAAACCCTATTCTAACATAGAGCTAACATTTTATTACTGTGTGATAAAAGAAGCTAAGAAGGATAAATAAAAAAAGAGGAAGAATGTGAAATTGAAGAAGCAGGTAGGAAGAAACAGTTGATATTCCTGAAACAGTTCTTTGGCTCATAAAGGATAAAGGTAGGAATGATTTATTTTCTTTTGAGAAAGGACTCAAAATAGTACTGGCCTATCTTTAGAGACATCTATTTCATTTTGCCTTCTATGGAAAAGCTGAACAGAAGGGGAGGATCCTAGCTGTTGTCACTGAAGCTGTGTCAGTCAGAGTAAGAGTGAATAAAAAGCACAGCTGCCAGAAATGATACATTACTGGCTAAAGTGAAAAGTCCAAATATTCATTTTCTCATTAAAATGGGGCTGTATTGCTAGTGGATGCAAATAGGCTGGGAGGTTCATTTCTCCCTGTATGGAGACACTAACAATGGAAAACATCACTCCGGTATCAGAGGCTATATAAATAAAGCAAAGGTGCAATCTCACTGCTACAGAAAGTGTGATAGTGCTGGTCCAGAATTCATGGATACTACATTGGGGCCAAACCTTAGAAAGTTTTTGGTACAATCCCCAGCAGAAATGCTGTTAATGCAGAGGATTCCTCAGTAAACAGATTATTCACAATATTTTAAACGCCTTCATCCTTCAGGTTTGCAAAATTTACAGTAAACATAGAGATCATATTCAATATATGATTATCTGACTTTTTATTTTTTAAATCTTTTATAACTAAGTCAACCATAGAAATGTGTGGTTGATTCAAAATCCAAACACAATAAAAAACCTACTGCTGCTTAAATGGTCAAATCTGGCCAAGCTAGTTTAATGTCAATCTCTGCTTTTAGTCTACAATAAGCCCCGCAGGGGTGATCTTTACATGGCTGTGAAATGAATTGCATGGCTGAACTGTTGGCCAGTCCCACAGGGATTGAAGGCTACGACTGCTCTTCCTGTTGGCCACATTCAGTATGGGATGGACATGGCTCTGAGTTAAGCGCTTCTCTACCTGGCATTTAACAACCAGCTCCTAGCTAAAAATACAGAATCAGATGCCTGCAAATGTTATAAAGGGGGAATTAGGTAACTCAGAATGGCAACCCAATCAAACCCATGTTTTGAGCTGCCTAGAGCAAGGCAATAAGAATAACTGTTCAGGCACAGACCTGGGAAGCACGTCTGAAACCATTCGTTTCTCCAGTGTACTCAGGCTTCACAAAACAGCTCCACTCAGGGTCAGCAGCACACCTCCTCCAGGTGGCGAGTCTTCCTTCAAAGAATTGTGTGCTTTCAGTGAGAAATCCTGCTGGTGGTAGCTCCCTTCTGCTCACACCTGGGATTCAGGCTACCACCAGACCCATGCCAGCACAGCATAGTCACAGGGCACATATCCCACACAATCACTGGAGAGTTGCACATCAAGAGCCAAACCCCTTTCTTACAGTCAAAACCCATGTTTTTCCTCAATAAAGATAAAGACAATATTATTACCTTGTCAGCTTGCAGCAAGTTAGGAAAGTACTTCAGTCCTTCATCAGCTACCTGTCCTCCACCCATGGGCTAGATTACATTCTCTCTCTGTCATACCCTCCTGGGCATTGCCTTCAGCTTTTCTCCTGCCCTCTGTTTTCATCCTTTGATTTTCTGCCTAACAACCAGCTGCAGAGTCTGTTACAGTGTCCATCTTCTCTGAAAGATGTACAATTTTGGTTCCAGGAGAACACACAGCAATGACAGCTTCACAGTCCCAAGTCAGACACGGAGGACATCATCTGGGGCCAGGATTTCACTGGTGGAGGTACCCCATGTGCAAATAACAGAAAGGTGGTCCAAGCACCAGGGCACCTTAAGTCTAACTATAGGCCAAAAAATGGCAGGGAGGTACAAAAGGAGCAAACCTGGTCATTGCAAGGAACACCACCTGCCTGACCTTTGTGGATCAATTATCAGTATGGAAACTAATTTGGGAACCCCCAAATAGCTACTGTTTCAGGTCCTTTATAATAAGGGTAAAGTTTAAGCCAGCCCAAAGCATTCCCAGGGTTTGTTGAGCACCACAGATGTCCCTGACGAGGCCTGTTGGCCTTACTTCAAAGGGAAGCTAATGCTACCCTCCCGCAACCCAGCTCCCAAGTGGCAGAAGCAGCTGGACTTAGTTAAACAATTACTAAGCAAAAGTAATCCTTTTGCTCTGCTGTGCAAAAGGTTGTTCTAAATATTATTTCCACTACTTATTTAACTCTACTAAAAGGGCAAAACATCCTCTTGAGACTAATGCTTTGGCTCAGCCAGTCAGTAAATAACATGTTTTGAGTACTGCTGGCCTACCTTAGCTAAGATTTATCATCTAGGTCTTCATTCGTTAAGCTGATAGGGTTTGCATTTTATTTTATTTTATTTTATTTTTTATGGAAATTGATTAAATATTTCTATAATTCATAGACTTACAAATAATTTACACAACAATATTACCTATTTTAAAGCTTTCTTAGTATATAAAAATGTCTCTTCATGCTTTTGGAAAGCTTTAACAAGACAATCATAGTCTTGTAGGAAGAATACTCCACAGTGAAGACTAATTTAAAAGTTCTATGTTGTGAACACAGGTATTTATTCATTTCAGTTTGATTTAAACACTTTTAACAGACTGTTCCATTCATCTTGTGTTTGTCCTAAGTTGTGGGTTTCACTCAATGAAAAATCCCAGCATGTACTATCCCAATTTTGGGTCAGCTTTCTTCACATCCTAATGGAGCAGACTTCTGGCTAACAAACTACATGCCCCTCACCTGGGATAATTTTTCAGCAGCCCACAGGCTTCAAAGAAACTGGGGATATTTATACCAGGGGAGGACCCTCACCTGTGTTTTTACTGACCATTTAAGCAAAACAAAATATGAAAATATTTATATTCTACAGAAGACCTTGAATCCAGCTTTTCCCCTTGATGAAATTTCTAGTCTTAACATAGAAAAAAACTCACCATCCCAAACTGTAACATAGATGATAGATGTTTGAATTAGTTGCTTCATTTATTGCAGAATTTTATTTTAGGTGTCTCAGTTCCTATTTAGGTTTGGTTAAACAGCCACATACTGACACTAGGGAACATTACTTAAGTATTCAAATCAAAAGCTATTTATTATCTCTTGGTGGATCAGAAACATTTTGCAGGTTTGAGAGCAAGTTGAGGAAACTATCTATATGTATGTAATCTTTCTATCCCGCTGTCCCTTCTGGGAAGGAAAGAATCATAGAATGGGTTGGGTTGGAAGGGACCTTAAAGATCATCTAGTTCCAACCCCTCTGCCATGGGCAGGGACACCTTCCACCAGGTCAGGTTGTTCAGAGTCAGTATGTGAAAGGAAGGTGCCTTCAAAAGGAGGAAAACCAGGCCAGAAAGGGGTAAATGAATTGCTTAATATAATCTGTTTCATTCTATCACTGACCTTTTCCATTTCTCTCTGCTTGCCTGTATGCCTTTGACTGTCAAATAGTATCCAATAATAGTAGTATGTTATCTACAGTTGATTAAAAGCACTAATAATTTCAGATATTATACTCTCTATTGACATTTAGCCAGCAAAGAGCAGACTGGAGAAGGACATAGTCCGAAAGCACTAACGGATGGTATCGATAAAAGTGCTGGAATGCACACTGAAAAATCAATCTATTGCTTTAGTGACTGATGCCTGCTTATTTTGCAGTTTTCACTGGCCTCAAATGTGCTAATTACATTAGTTATTGCTATGGTGCTTGAAAAATTTTGTGCTGAATGGTTTTGTGGCTTCATAAATCATCATCTAGCAGTAAAACAGCTTCACTCATATGAAGAAAACTGCAGTAAAATGCTGTCCCTAAGTTCAAACAGAAAAGGTTTAAGAGTGAGACTTTGTCTTGATTTTTCCCACAGTTACTGTAATGGATGCAGATGCTAATTAGGAATGGAAGGTCTCAACAGTAGAAGGAACTGAAATCAGCACCATCAGAATCATTACACACCTGGTGCCTAAACACTGTATGTCATGTCCCCCAAAATAATAAAACCAATTTCAAACAGCATTGATAAATGCAATAGAAAATACATTTGAGTGTCTGTCGCTTACACTTGTGTTTCCTGAGGTGGGTTCACGCTGAGTGAAGGCTGAGACTCTCATGGATCTGTGCTGTCACACATTTAAAAGACTTGAGGATCAGACACTTTTAAAGACCTACTTGCTATCACGAGATTCACAGTACAGTTACAAGAGTTAGCAACCTTGGATTCTTGGATTTTATTCACAGCTGAATAATTACTTTGCTCTGTGATTCTGAATAAGTCATTTCCTGTCCAGCAAAGGATGGAATGATTAATATTAAATACGGAATATCCAGGAGTGGTGATAAATTCAAAGTGACTCTGAAGAGTCATACCAAGCAAGTCCAAAAAAAGAGTGAATGAGTCAGAAATTTTAACATCAGAAAAAATAACTCATTCAGATTTAGCTTAAAACATGAAAACGTTAATTCCTTCTAGTTGGATTTTTTGTTTGTTTGTTTTAACTATACAGGTAAATATGTACAATTTAATTTCCAGAATCCTGGATTAACAGACATTAAAGCTGGAAACATGGAAAGGAATGAACATACAGCATTCAAAGAAAACAAATGGCATTCAATGAGAAAGTCCCAGTAAAGATGACAGGAGGGAAAAAAGGAACAATGCACACTTGAAGGAAAAGCAAAAAATGCACTGTAATTAAACTGGCAAGACAGCTACTTGATCTTAATTGCAAATAATTTCTCTGTGTTTAGCAGCTCTTCCAGGACTGAAACAAATATGGTTGTTCTCTAGATTAAGAATGTTTTTACCATTTAAGACAGAAATTTCTGTCGTGTCTATAGAATTCTGCAATCACAGCCTTTTAAAACTAAAGCAGCAGATGTGCTCCAGCAGACAAGCTTCTTATGAACTGCAATACCCTTTCTAGAATAAAGCTGAAAAAAAGATTTAAGAGCAGTTGAAAAGTAGCATTTTACTTGAATGTAGGTCAAGAATCCATAAAGGATTATTTTTTTCTTTCAGCATGTCAGCCACTCATAGTTATCTATCCTTTTGTTTCTGGAATCTAGAATTTTGACCTGGTTTTCTAGCACCAAATTTATTTCTACAGTATATCACATCTGCACCAGTGTGGCAAGACCAGTTTTAACAGGAAGAAGACTTTTGAAAGAGCTGTTTAGTGGTGAATCACAAAGCCTGCAATACCCACTTTATTTCATCGCTCTTATGCATTGTTATTCTGCAGTGTTCAGAGCCTGGATGTAACAGCCCATAAAAAAATAAAACTCCTACTGCAATCTGTGAGTCACTCATGTTATTTTGTCACAGTTTTACTCTCCAATATTACCCTATGGCATTTTACTAAATTCTTCTTCATTAGGCTACTCAGAAACCAAATGGGAAATTCAGGATGAGCCTGTTTCTGACAAAAGCCTCCTCTAAACTTCAATTTGGATACCTGACAGGGAATGAAGGCTGAAGAATACAGTCACCAGTTGCACTGTTTTGAAGGAATTGAAACAATATCTGGAGTTCAGTGCTTCACCACCAAAGGGAGGGAGAGAGCATACACAGAATGGTTTTACACTCCTCTGTCTAGGGACTGCCCCATGCTCTGGGCTTGAGAGATTGCAGCACACTGCCCACCCTCCTCTTTTGTCCTTTGGCTGATTCCCCAGAAAATCCTTGTTCTGGGAACTGCAAGAGAAGGTAATTATATTTTATTTAATAGGTAATTTCTCTATTGTGTCAGGTCTTAATAGGGGAGCTACTTGGGGCCCAGAAGACATTTAAGACCCTTGTAAATATTTGCAGGAAGCAAACTTAAACTCAGACTTTTGCTGGTAACAATATGTAGCTGTTGCTGGCAGGATGGTCAGAGCCAGGTTCAGATGTGTGGGAGAAGAGGGAGACTTGAAAAGTCACAGGCAGCTCAGTTTTGCATATCTGGCTGCTGGGGCACCTTGTGAAAATGCTTCTATTACAAGGAACTTGAGCTAAGGCTGGGAAACCACCACTGAGCACGTGTCTCTGGTGAAGTGACAAACAGCTTTGATACAAACAATCATAAGGATGCTGCTTGAGGTGTGGGAGCGGGGATGCATGGGCTCCTTCAGGGAGACTTTCTACCTAACACAGACTGTGAATGTCACCAGATTCAGCTGGCAGGACTTATGAGTACAGCTGAACTGCATCTAGGCTCTGTGCTTGTCAAGCCATCCCCACAAGCTCCTGTGGCAGCAGAGGCTAATGCCATTGCTGATGATGCCACGGATGTCAGTATATATCACTCGTGGAAGAAGAGCGTGGTGAAAGGGTGCTCTACTTGCCACAAGGGAACCAGGTAGATCCCTGCAAGGTGTGGGTGTTATGCATAGATTCACTGCAGCTGTGGTTCATGTGCCTGGAGTGGAACAGTACTTTACAGTCGCAATAATCACAGGAACTGTGAGCAGTTCCATTAATAATCTCAGCACAGCTGGACACCTCACTTTTCCAAACCCAAGTGATGATAACTGGGATATCAGGGACATGGCAAGTTGTGGAGTGTTTTGCAAAATGTCAGTAACAACAGCAGAAGGTACTTGACAGTACTGAACTGTTCATCTATTCGCATACAGGTTTGGCATTCCAAATACCCACAGGGTGATACTGATTTCTGAAACAGTCTGGGCCTAGAAAAAGGGGTACTGTTGCTCCATACTGCATACCAGCTCCTGGAACAAAGCCATGGGAACAGATTCCTAAGCCTTGTACCTGGAAAATAGCAGCCCACTCTTGACATGGAGGCCAACAGGCAAACTTGGGGTACTATAAAGACAACAGGGCTGATATGGACAGCAGGAGTCTCCAGTCGTCTTCTCAGGGCTCTGAGGACTGGCAGGCAGGAGCTGGTACACACTGAGATTACCTCCCTGAGAGATGACAGTGGGCTTGCACCACTCACGGGGGGCACTCACACAGTCCTCCTGTGGGATGGCCTGCAGGTGGCAGGCAGCATTGAGGCTGTAGAGTGCTAATATGGGTGGGGGTTCTCTTGGGATGAGTATGTCTCCCAGGAAACCTTGACTAGGACAGCCTTACAGACATTTCAGACATGGTAGAATAACTTCATTCTGTTTAGAAGGAAATCCACTGGAGCACATTCAAAATTATTGCTAGCTCAGGAAAAGGCACATGCTACCCCTGGTATGGTTCATGGTCAACTTGCAGGCAAGAATGTTTGATGTATTAAAACACCGGAAAATGCATTTTAATGAAAACTTACTGTCATTTTTACTTGCAAATATGTTTCCACATTCAAAACCTAATTAACAGCAGGCTTGAGATATCCATCACTATGGACTCAAAAATCTCCCTGTAGCGTTAGAAAACAAATAGCTTTCATTTCAAACAAGTAATACTATTAAAGCTCTTTAAAAGGTAGGGGGTCTCAATGTAAACATCAACAATTTCTTTTAATGTGCGTACTCATCAAATATCTTCCAAAACATTACAAATCCTGTGCTTCTCTACAGAATTAGTTTATCATTTGTACAACTAATTAATCCAAAAAGCATAATGGAGAATGGATGCTGGGTGAGACAGACACTGACAAGTGCACTAAGTCCATTGTTGTATTTCCGTAGAACTAATTAGTCCAATATAGATTCTGGAATTCAATTTGAAAGGATGTTGAATGTTTTCAGATCTTGCTGTTAATTGATTTCAAATAAGGTTTCTTGTTGTTTTTTCTTCTGTGAATTATTGTGCTGACATGACATCCAGAAAACATATTACCAAGAAAAGCTATTGCATTTTAAAAGCCTTTAAAATTCCTCACTTTCCAATTTCCCCCTGCTTTTTTGGGGAAACTGATTCTCATGCTAGCAAAATATGGGTAATTAAATATAATATTTTGGCTTTTCCAAATATTTTATCACATTTCATTCTAGAGTAAATACACATGGATGAATTCAACCATTTGAATCCTCCTCCTGGGCTTGGAATCACCAGGCATTCTTGAAAACTATGAGTGCTACTGACCTGTCATATATACAGCACCAACCCTCTCTTCTTTTTGAGCCAATGCCACAGACTGGGGGGTGATATCTGTTGACTCAACAACAGTTCACAGGAAGGCAGTTGTGATTAGTGCTCAGCACTGTGCCATCTTGAGCAAATTACCAAGCTGCTGGTGCATTAATCCAATGACTTGTGAATTGTTCTGTTCTCTTTCTCTGAGGCTGAAGAGTCCAGCCTTGCTGTGATATCTTCTTTCTGTTTCTAGTACATGAGGTTTTGGTCCAATTTATTTCCATTGATTAGAAACAGTCATTGGAATATTATTCACTAGGGGCTGCAGTTTAATGCAGTATCACTACAGTGCATATACATTCAATAAATTAAATAAATGAATGAATAAATAATACCTCCCAGCTCCACACAAGAGAGTCGTGTGTATCACTGTGCTGTACAATGTCACGTCAACCCAGCAAATCCTTTTTCCTGTCACAATATTCAGCATTATACCACCCAGGGTTCATAAAGCACAATTTAGAGATAATGGAAAAAATACAGGACACAACATGTTTCTGGCTGATAATATTGATTCCAGGTGTTCTCAGAGAAAATTAATTCAGTCATATGTTCCAGCTATAACACTGCTTGCCCCTTTTATGGATGCCTGTTGAAATAGCTCCTAATATTCTGCAGACCCCAAACCACAGATCAAAACTAATTACAAAAATTAAGCTAATTGTTTAAGAGCTTGCAGCGGAGTGCAGATTAGAGACACCAGCAGCTGCACAATGCCACCTGACTCTTTTCTGGCCCATGTGGAGTTTATGAGAGGAATGATACTCAGCCAAAAATTAATACATTCAAAAGACATGGTCTTAAACTTTTCCCAGGGTATTATACTCTTGGAGCCTAGCTAAGTCACAACCATGATGTACCCTCCCTGTTTTTAAACTTAACATGTCAACAGATGCAAAATATTTCCATGTATTTCAATTGGTACATTAACCAGACTATTGGTTAGTAGGGCAGCTGAATTATTCATCACAAATATGGTCTTGTTAATCTGCCAATCTTCAGCAATTTAATTCACATTTGTGCAAGCAAAAAAACCCAATTCAAGCAGCTCACTTGTGGTCAAATCTGAACTTACGACACACTTGTGAACTACTCTTTTTGGCTGTATCACTGACACTGTGCCATGGCTGTTCGTCATTTACAATGTGTTATCTCCTGCTATGTGATGTTACCTTTGTCTCATGAGTAACTGGCATTGCTCAGTGGGAGAACATCCATATTGATGTAAAACAATGAATATTGTACATTGGAGGTGAGTGCTTAGATGAAACTGCATTTTTGTTGAGTAAAATAAACGTTTCAAGGCCATATAAACTGCTAAAATATTTCCTTATTATTTTCTAGTGTTGCAGAAAATAATTACACCTTTTTGAAGACAAAAGGTTTAATCATCTCTGACTATAAAAACAGTGCTATGCAAATGAACTGCCATGAAAGACAGCTTCACCTCTGCAGTCAGGACCAGCAATATCAACTTCCTTGAGCCAAACACTGAATATATATACTGGGCAGAAAAAAGTGAGGATTCCATTGCACTGATGAGGCAGAGTGCTCTGCCTTCAAGCCTCATGCAGAGTTACAGCCATGATTGAAAAGACAAATATGCTAGTCATAAGGGTCTTTTGGATTTTTGAAAATTAATCTGCTTTTGTGTGTAAAGAAGAATTGGTTTTCATTTACAGCTTGTAGTCTTTTTTACAAAGGAAGGATGAGAGGATGAGTTTGCTTAAAATTCCTAACAAAGGCATGGTCGCTCTTTATGAATCAAATTTTGGGTGTGAATAAAAGTGAGGAGTTTTTGTTGGTTGGTTGGTTTTTTTGGTTTTGGTTTTTGTTTTTTTGTTTTGTTTTTTTTTTTTTTGTGCTACACTGTAACTTTAAAGCAAGCATGTGGGTATTTATAAGGCCTTCTGCAAATGAATGAGAATGTATGCAAATGGACAATCTGGTGTTCCTTTGTAGAGGATATCAGGAGCTACAATAACTAGAAATTCACATTCCTATTTGCATTTGCCCTACAATTTATTGAAAATAACCAGCCAGAATTTGCTGAGTTGTGTGTTTATCAATCCTAAGAGGCTGCACACAGGACCTTTTGAAGACAAACCAGCCGTTAGCATCTGGAAGAACAATGCTAACCACTGTACTGTGTAATACTTTTTACAGCTTAACTAGAACAAATAGCCTGATCCTTTGGTATGGAAATTCTAGCTTTGTCAATAGACACAGGGCACTGGGTTTGTTTGTACTAGGTTTAAAAATGTACAAGGTGTGCCACTTGTTATGTTCATGTTGTACATTCACACACCATGTTAACAGTACTGGCATATTGTGGCCATGAACCTCTCAGTCAGGAAGGTCCAAGCTGATGGAGCAGAGTTGGCAATAACCAAGTCTGGACTCTTTGTACAGTTTCTGAAGACAGCCACAATTCCCAGCATGGAAAGTTTGCTAAGTGCAGTGTCTGTACCAACTGTGTGGAGACCACGCTCTGACCTGTTTGTACCTGCCAAGAACCTTATCAGCCAAGACCCACAATTTTTCAGCAAAATCAATGCAACGTTAAAGGCTGAGCGTGAGGCATGGAGGTGGCAACATCCTCCATAGCTTTATCTATTTAAAAGCTAGGCCTTTATTGTAAAGCAACTACTCTGCCTCTCTACAGCTGGTGGAAAAGATGACACCTCAAAAGGGCACTTAATTCCACTTACTTCAGACATACTTTAGCTAGCTGGATTGTCCTCCAGAGGTTAGTTTCCCTTCATTGACCACAGAAAGAGCTTCAGTCACTACCTTACACTAGATGTCTAACTTTTAAATTGCTGAGGTTAGTGAGCTGAATCTCATTTCAATTTCCCAACTTCAGGAAGGTGGGGAGCTGCTTGAATGATCATTTGTTCAGTTATTTTGCTAGTGCTGTGCCAGAGCAGATGTTTCTATTGAGCTGTCCACAATGACTCCAGAACTTCTCCCAAGTGCTGGCCATTAATTTAAAAGTCAGTCGTGTATGAGCCGTTTTTACACTGTTCCTCCCAAAAGTCCATTACCTTCATACTGAATTTTACCTATTTAAACTAATACACACATGCCTTGATTCCTCTAAATGACTGTGGAAACTGTGTAATGTAATAATCTGAGTCTCACCCATGATGCTTTTTAAAAGCTATGTGTGTCAGTATGCATGGGAAACTTTTTTGACACAGATTTTCACTGTATATGCAAAGAATAACAGAGATGCAGATTCAGATGATGAAATTAATAGATTCACAATTAAATACCTGGCAGTCTGCCTCAGGAATTCTGAAGAATAACATCTCCTGTCATTAAACGGTATTATTTCAAAGTATATAAACACACCTTGTGTTCATCATCAGACCACAAATAAATATTATCAAGAGACATGAAACTGAGCCAGATGGAGCACAAGCCCAAAAGGCAGTTAACAAATAAATTAATTAACTTTCAAATTAAAATAATTACAATTCTGATCACATACAAATATTGAGCTGTCAGATCTAAGCTTTGTTTGGAAATACAGCATTTGCCCATATTGATGGATGGAAGAATCAGAGTAACTATTGACTTGAAAGCTCAAAGTCTATTAAACACATCATTTCTGAATTCCACCCTTTGTTCACTGACACATCCGAGTGACATTTGGTTAATGGTTTGGCCTTGATAATATATTTAGTGTAATCTCTGCTGCAATGTGCTTAACAGTATTGGAAATGCAGATGAAAAGGCGTATTCAGTGTTTTGCAAAGGATGGCAGATAGGGAGCATTAACTTCAATGTTTGTAGCTATCTAGGCACAGAAAGCAATAATCCATACTCAGTAGCAGACTACCAGTGCTTTTTGTACTACATGTAATGACCATACATAATAGATTTCAGAATAAAAACTAATCAACAATCATGCAACCCAGAGACAATAACAATCCCTAATAATTATGGAAGGGGAGCAACAACTCATTACACAATGCATAATATGAAGGGTTAAAGATATAATTACCTAGAATTCTCACTTAGGTTCAGTCAATAGTAGAGGTTAGGCATGTAAGAGTAACCTGATTCTGCAGACACACATACATATAAATACCCACATGCACACAGACATGCACAATTCATTGTGAATGGCATCATTGAAATCCGTGGGCCTACTCACAGGGTCTATAACTTATTTACTCTGTAGTTTCTCTAAAATGGTCTGGTAGCGACACTGGTCTGAAAGTAGTCATCAAGTGCACTTAAATTCATTACAATGATGTAAAAAGGCCTCAGTTTAACTAGGAATAACACTCAGGGTACATTAAGTTAAATACATACATAAATCTTTGCACAATCAGAGTTTAAGTGCACTATGCCAAAGGTGGTGCTTTCAGATGAAGTCATTTGATATAAGACATCAACATAATTCATGTTACTAAACAAATATGTATAAGGCAAGAAATGTATATTTAAGAGAAATTACTCTGAAAAAGCTCATTACATTCTGATTATTATTTCTCCTGTGCCCTTTCCTACTTCACTCTTTTGTAAGTACATGTTGATACCTTCTATGTCAAGGGGAAAGAAAGCATGTTATTCTCTTTGCTTTAAATTACTGATCCATAATTTAATACATCAGGAAAGCTTCCTGTCCCCTCATTCTCTCTCTGACAGGATGTGTCTTCTGAGCAGCAAAAGAGAAGCCAAATTTGGTTACCATTGAATTTCTTACGGACTTTCCAGGCACCTGTCCCAGCACAGAACTGCTGGTGAGAAATGAGACTGTTCATGTTCCCCGCCGCTCTGCAACACGCACAGGACAGGCTCTATGCTCTGCAGCTGCAACTCTACACTACACAGTCCTCTCCCATGTACACACTGTGCTACTCATTTGCCACATTCACAAAATATTTATTCTTCATATAGATGTTTGGCCTCGTGTTTGGAAATAGTATTATGACGGTTTGCCATTCACGGGCTGGATGAAGTGGAGTTTTGGGAAAATGGTCACATCCTCTCATGTATGGCGGACTTACATGAATTAATATATCTGCCAAAGGCATAGATTGAATCTACTTGTTTTCTAACAGTCACCAGTTATTAATCATGAATAGACTGGTCTCAATTCGGCCTATTAGACGGTGGGTTTGTTTGCTGGCTTTTTCTCATTTTTCTCACTGTTTTCTTACAAGAAGAACCAGAGAGAGTAAAATTTACCATACTGTACCTGTACTGCCCAGGCTGGGCAGGGTTACAGTGGCATTGAGGTATGTGAACATGATTTCATGTGTGTTTACATACTTATCACTAGAAGACATTCCTCTATTGGGAGGGAAATAAACTACAGGAGTAAGCATATTTATGATACTGAACATATGCCCATCCTAGTCAACCTGTATTAGTAAAAATACCAGTATTTCAGCACAGGGAAATAAAACCTAGAGGGTTTGGCAGCTTAATAAATTGGTATAATAAACTCGGTATATGCCACAGCTGTCACAGTTGCAAAGGAATATGCACCACCTTAAACCACCTGTTAAAGTATAGCTGATAAACTTCTCACTTCACAGGAGTTAAGCATATGCACGTGTCCAATTGAAAAGTTGAAACTGAGTACACTAGCTAGGTTGTTCAAAACATTCAATTGCATGTCTCTATCATGCATTAAAGTGGCATGGGAACTGCCGATGCCACATTTTTGTCTCTAACTGTTCCAGTTGTGAAGAAAATTTTGTCAGTGCACTTTGTAGCTAACATACATGATCAAGTTTCAAGGTTACAAGAATTGACATCTCCAAAGTTGTGGATAGCACTGTCAAAGGATGAAAGATCAGCTGCTTAATGGTAGCTGTTTAAATACACTATTTATTAATTTTGCTCACAGTGGTGGAACAAGTGTCATATTTGGGAGGCCAGAACAAAGTATTCTTCTGTGTTTTGTAGCCTTAACTGGCTATTCTTCAGGAAGCTCAATTCCACAGTAATGGCAAAGTCCAACCCAGACAGACACCTGAGCTGCAGTGAGGAAAACTGGGATCCATGAGTACAAATGGCCAGATTTAAACAATGGAGTTACATCTGTAGATCCTAGAAAACTGGCATGAGTCACATTCAGCGCATCTATCCAGCCTATCACAAGTAATGCAACACAAAGATATTTAAGGGACTGGAGCATTTGACTTACGTGGAGAGGCTGAGAGAGCTGGGAGTGTTCAGGGTGCAGAATCTTGCGACTGTGCATAAATATCTAATGGGAGACAGCAAAGAAGATGGAGTCAAATTCTTCTCAGTGGTGCCCAATGAGAAGACAGGAGGTAATGAGCAATCTTTTTGAAGATCTTTGCATTAACTGGTTGCATGCCAAGTAATTGTAAAAATTAAAACTGGGACAGCTGAATGAGAAGATATGTATGGTCTTATTATATACTCTCTTTATATATAATAGGGAGACAGCACAAGAGAGTATATGATTATATGCACACATATACATAATATGAATATACATATAAATATATACTTCATTCATATATACAAACACAATTATACATATATGAATCTATACACACATACTTCACTCAGTTCTAATCACTATATTGTTCATCGATTTTGGTAAATGTAGCCATTATTTCCCTGTAATGAAAACACTTCTGCATGCCTGATTAGAAGGGAATATTGGATGTCACTGACTCCTCTTTACTGTACTGCAGGTGTTAATGCACTTAGAAGAGCTACACTTCCATGATTAAATTTGGCCTCAGGATAAAAGGAAGTATTTGATCTTCATTAGCATTTTTGCTAGATGGGATCCCACAATCCAGTCTCAGGAACAAATGAAGCATTTTCACTCATCACTGCAGATGCAGTATATTTGTGAAATAGGCTTTTAAGAAATGCAAATTAAGCAAAAGCTATGAAAAAACATGCAGACAGAAAAAAATCCCAAGCTCCTGATAAGAGTGTCACCCCTCTTTGGCAGAGAGCTCTCCTGGAAAACCTCTCAGTGCGGGGCTTGAAGTCACCGCCCTGACTGTATCTGGCTAGCGCAGCTATGAATCCCTGCAGCTGAATGCCCGTGAGTTTGTAGAAATCTATATGAAACAGGCTACTGCTTTCAAGCATTTTTTGGTGGGCCACTGCTCCCATCACAGATGCACTCCACTAACCTATCTTGTAACCTTGGCAGATGGGGCAATTTGTGGTGGGATAAAAACTAACCAGCCCCTTTAGCCCCAAGGGTGGCTTTCCACCACATTATAAGGGTAGTGCAGTGAATTTTTTATGGCAAAGCATCTCTTCAGACAAAATACATTCAGGCTGAGAGGCTGTTAATCCATCCACTGTCATGAACAATGTGTTTGTTTAATTATGCTCCCAGACAAATAAAGATCTCAGTTGGCTGAGTCCTCATCCTCATCCTCATCCTCATCCTCATCCTCATCCTCATCCTCATCCTCTCCTCTCCTCTCCTCTCCCCATGTGCCACTCCCACCCCCCCATTTGTTAATGATGGAAAGGCCCTTAAATGTCATTAAATATCTTCTTAAAACAGTCATTTACTGTAAAATTCAGCAGGCTTAATCCTGGATAACATGTCACTCAGAGTACTAAGGAAAGACTGAGTGTGGAATCAAAGATGGTGGGAGTCCTGAAATACAATTCTCTCGGAAATTTTAATGTTTCAGTATATGCCTTACTTCTCATCAGAAACTTCCAGAAGAATATGAAGTTCCAAAACAAATACTGACTAAGGATTAATGAAGCTTTTATTTTCCAGGAAAAGGCAGCCTTCTTAATTTTTGTAGTATATGATATATTGTGGTATACTGTATAGAGGATGACATATTAATATGACTGAAAAGTTTAAAAAAAAGGAGTTAGAAGAAAGAATAATTTTTATGTTATCAGAACAGCTCCTTGGAAAGATTTACCCCAGAGGTTTTCATTAGAACTGATTTATTCACTCAGAATATTTCCATTTCAATGAAATTGTGTTTTCCAATGGAAACACTTTTCCTCATTTTTTTAATCACCTCTCTTCAGTATTTTGTTAAACCTGAAAGCATATTGCTCCATCTTTTTTTTTCCTGGAGGGAAATGCTCAAGTCCCAGACACATTTCATTTGGTTAGAGATACTTATTATATTTCTTAGCATATAGTGCAAATTCCTTGTCAGACAGCTGTTCAAATGAATATTTTTTTAAGCCATTACTGAAGAATTTTTATTTAATAAAACACCACTCTGTAACTTTAAACACTACATTCTCTGTCTTAATTTTATGTAAGTTTCACACAGGTAATTTCTAAATTCCTTGAAAAACTACACAGATTCAGAGCCCAAGCTCTACTTCAGTTGCCTGCCATAGTTATATATTGTCAGACAGAAATTTTATGCTGCATTGCTAAATGTTTCCTTTCATCACACTTTCATGAAATATTGATAATATGCCCTGAAGAGGTCAGACCTTGTTCCTGTGCAGTATTTTTTTTGTGTGAAGCTGTCACAAAATTCTTTTTTCTTACTTTATTATCTCATTGGTAATATCCTGGGCCCGTTATTCACTTTTTACACATTCATACTGTTTTCTTTCATTAGGCACAGTTCAACTCTCCTGCAAGGGCCGGTCCTTGTCACACACATGAGAGAGGAGAAGGCATCTGAAGGAGTTGTTGACTTGTTTGCTTCCCTCATTGAAGCTGTTTGCTCCCGTCAACACTACATGTTTTGTTTTTCCACTGGCTCAGCAGTACCTGTGGCACTGCAGTGACCGCTGGGTCACTGAATTGAAGGATTATTTGGGGAGGGTTCTTCTTTTAACCATTTCTGTGATGTGAAGTATGGCCCTCATAAACTACTCCTTCTGTAGCACAGTGGGGGTGAGGGAGAGAAATCAGCAGAGGGACGGATGGGATATGAATGAAACTTCCTAAGCCAGCTTTGCCTCCAAAACCCAGCTGCCCCTGAACTATGGCTTCAGGCAACTTTGAAATGTTATGGTAATTTAAGGTTTGGGAGAAAAAAGGTAACATGTCAGCTATTTAATTTTTAGTTTTGTGCTTGACCATTGTTAAGTAAAATGATACAGGGTAAACAAACCAACCAACCCTGAATCCTTTGCCCAGACCTGATTAAGATCAAACATTTGGCTGGTGCAAATCAAGGGGATCCCATGACCTTTTGGAGGAAGCAGAATAGTCTAGTGAGAGGGAGAAATGCAACAGAAAGAGACGTAGTTGATCAAGGGGGACATCAGAGCCCTCTTGAAGCCGATATGAGGTTCCCTGTTGGGTTCCAGAGGATAGAGACATCACACTGACCTGTGCTCCTTGCTCTGAAACAGAACTTAATTATGCTGGCTGCTGTGCCTTAATTTACAACTTTTCCAAATAATTCCCTATGTGATTTCAGCAATTTAAAGACAGAATAAGTGTGTGGATACAACTCCTCAGTGACCCCAGAGGGCTGCATAACACAGCTGAGGTGACTGGCTTTTTGCCACCTTTTGTCCTCATCCAGGTTCCAGGCTAACATGTCTGTGAAATGCCTCTCTGTCTTCTGTTAGACAAAAAGTATTTTAACCAAAACAAGGTGACTCTGGGTTGGACTTTATAACAGATAAAAAAATAAATAACAGCTGGACCAAAAATTTATGATTGCTTAAGGACTAGTCACCATGTACTGCATAGAAAGAGAGTATGAGACATTCCAAAGAGGAAGGGAAATCAAAAAAGCTGGAGGCTGAAGCCAGGCAAAATCAAAGCAGAAATCAGGTACAAATGATTAACAAATTAGTACATCAAATATCTTCTATTATGAATTTGACCTCCCCTGGCCTCTCAAGTCCTTTACACTTAGGAAACATTTGTAAATAGAAAACTAGGAAAAAGTTATTTGGATTCATTAGAACTTGAAACTTGAACATTAAGAAATACAATTTAGAATGCTTCAAAAAACAAAAAAGGAAAAACAAAACAAACGAAAAAAACCCCAAAGTGCTAAACAACATTTTCACAAAGTTAATTTTGTGACAAAATAGTCTAAAATGGCATGCCAGAATCTGCTTGCCTGTCAGCTGTGCTGCTATGTAACTTACAAATATTATATTAGCATTCTAGCACCTCATCCTAGCACTACTTTCATGTAAAATTAGTCCTGCATATAAGATGTACACACATGTCTTCTTGTGACATAGCAACACTGGTTTTAAAACTGGAATTCACAGTAACCCAATAAAAATGAGGGCTGTAAATTAACTGGGCATAATGCAGCCTTTTCAGTTCTCCAGAGACCTTGAATAAATACAAAAATAAATGAGGAAGAAATGTAAGTGAAAAGAAACAGCCTTTTCTTCAGATGGTCTGCATTTCTAATAGAAAATTTTGGCTGGCATTAGTTGGCGCAAGCATGGAACACACAGCGTGAAAGATCAGTAAATGAGTCTAATACATGGAAAAAATGCCTTACTGGAGAAGTTGATGGATACCATCAGTTTTAGAGTTACATATCCTGCTTGTTTACCCATTTCAAAGCCCTTTCTAACACTTTAGTGACATAAGTCCATCACATTGACTGACAGGGACCTAATCAGTTCAGGTTCCAAATTAGCAGAGAGAGGGGAAAATTTGTTAGTACTTCATGTCTATCCAGTTCACATAACTGTTAGAAAACCTGTATTTGTAAAAGAATAATGCTGAAGAGAAAATATGCTTTTCATTCTGCAACACTAATAGGCTGTGCCAGGGGTATTTTAATGGCTTGGAAAGCACTAGTGGTGTACGAGAAGAGACAAATCAAAAGACGCAATTTACAAAACATACCTGAATCACAGCAACACTCCACATTTATCCAGTGCTGTTTTATTTAAAAATTCACAATAATTGTATTTTAGACTATTTTGTGCTTAGCCTACAGGGAATTATCTGCTGACTTCTACAATACAAAATAAATATATTTATTTAGATAGTGAGTTCTCCAGGGGCGAAGACTGTCTCTTATCATGTGTCTTTTACTGGGCCTTGCACAGTGGGTTTTGTCTTGATGGTGTTGTAATATAAACAAGTAACATGTTTGAAAGCCAGAAGCTGCACTGTAATCATCCACTTTGATCTCCAAAAGAAAATGGCAGGGGTTTAGGAGGATCCAAGTCCTGGTTGCTTAGGAAGCAAATGTGAACTATACAGTTTAAGGAGTTTAATGGCTTCCTACATAACAGTCATTCATCACTAACTAGGAGAATATGAATCCTTTTGCATTCTTTCCACAACCCCCAGCCACTCACTAATAATAACAATAATGAATAATACCAGAAGCAAGTGAAATATATTTGATTTCCATTCATTTCATTCTTCTCAGAAACCCAGCAGTGGTTCTGTATGAAATCTGGTGGTTACATTAAACTACAATTTCAACAGTATTTTAATTAAAACTATGCACCCAGATGCCAGCTAAGAGTCCATATTCAGTGGGTCTGATTATAAAAGGGAAGAAAGCCCAACCCATGGCTTTAAAAAGTCAAGGCCTTTTGGCATGGCCAAGGCCTTGCTCTAGATAAATTTTTTACATAACCTTTTGTTTTAATTATCTGCACACAGATTTGATCAGTTTTATTTTATTGCTTTCAGCATTTAAGTTCTCAAGGACCACAGCTTCAGATTAGCAAGAAGCTCTTTAGTTACTGAAGTGCAGTGAAGGGTTTTGAGCAGGGGATCAGCAACTGCTTTGCAGATTTCATTGGAGTAACTCTTCAGTCATCTGAAGAGTAAGAAATGCCTAATAAGAAACCCCAGAAATGGCCAACTCAATGTCTGTAACATCTTTTTCCTGACATATCTCCCAAATTCATACAAAAACATTTCACTAGACCCTGATCCTTAAGTGACATAAATCAGTGTGGCTTCACTGATGAAGGAAAGAAAGAACCTGGACTTAACAGCAGTTGAGATTCAGACCTGTGGTCTTTATATTGCAGAGGTTATATTTACATTTGCAGTTAGTATGGTGCATGGCGTAGGAGGAGCATGGATCTAAACCTACGTAGTGAAACAGAGATACAGAGGAACCAGTGCCCATACTGTATGTAATACAGGATTTTACTTTGGGTCAGTTTTCCCCACAAAGTGAATATCCCATAGCTGTTGGCATACAGTAGGGGTGCTGCTGGAGGATTGGTATACAGCAGAGTGCTGGGTTCTTCTGGTTTAGCTTCATCCTAAAGGATTCTTGTTGAGGTGCTCCAAGAATACACCAATATGCAGACCAAAACATGCTTAGGAGAGATGACTGGGAAATCTGTTTCAAAAGCACAGTCCTGATATGAACAAACATGAATAAACAGCCTGAATCTGCACAGTAAATCTAGTCTTTCTTTACAGGACATAAATTGATCTTAATTTTGGGACATGTCCCTTTAGGACTGCATTAACTGTGTGTGTTATTTAATCTTGAATGTTCTTCAGAAGACCATTTTGACCTACAGCCATACAAATGTAATCTGCTTTCAGCATTCTGAGCATTCTTGAGGCAAACATTTGGTCACATATGAAACTCTAATTTTCATATTCTCCAAGGATGTGCAACATGAAATACAACAATGTGTAGTCCCGCTAGCTGCTTCATACTGGGGCACAGGGCATAGTTTCAGGTTCAGACTCAGGGTACCTGCCTAGATGCCTAGAATTAGGTTGAGACAATATTGTCAATGCCCTTAACAACAATAAAGTCTCTTCCTAGTAAATACTGTTTTACTGTGCTAAAGTCCTATTGTAAGCAGAATGGATGTCTTTAGACTATTATTGAGTTAATCAAACTACGTTTAGATTCCCTTAAACTTTTAGTATGTAACAAAGGCAGACTGCTATGCCAAAAGCAGATTTCCAAGATGTGTGCACTTAGCATGTGCCAGCCAATATTTTCTAGCATTACATTTTCATACCTAACCCAGACAAATGAGGAAAGAGAGAAAAAGACAGTGAGGGATACACCAAAGACATTTATAAGGAAGCAGAAGATGTTATTTATTGATAAAATATCCTGTTATAAAGTCCTTTATTAGACTTCAGTCTAAGCTTGGCAAAACAATGACTATTGGTTTTATTTCTAATGCTGCAGCATCTGGGAGGTGTCACTGTCGTGTTAAAAAGAACACAACTCTAAGGCACATTTGCTTTGGCTGAACATATTTTATCCAGTAGGTTAGGAGGATTTACTGCTAAGCATCACACAGCTAATGCAGAAGATCTAAATCTCTCAGCTGTCCTAGCAAACTTAGCTTTATGATTCAGAATAAAAAAATGCGAGGCTGAGAAAATGTATCATGGGCAAAGGACTGAAAGTCAGAATAGCCTCTTGAAAACAATAAAATAATTTTGTGAGAATACAGGAAGCATACTTTTTATTGTAAATATTTTGCAGAGGAATCTTCACTTAAGGAATGAGTTAAAATGTCTCAAGAGAGGTAGAAAGTACCAATGCTTCTGAGCAATATTTACGTAAGCCTCAGGAGTGACATGGATTTTTATCTATTATTTCTACTACAACCCCATTGAAGCACAACAGGAGACTTTGTATGAGACATCAAGTGGAAACAAAAAGTAAGGCTCTTGCCACAGTTCGTAGCACCCAGATATATAGAGAGGGCTCAGGAGAAAGAGTACAACAATCCCCTCTCTTTGGGCAAGTATCAGAAATAAAGGACAATATCCTTATTGGTACACAGACGTCTGACTGAACAAGTTCATTTTAGTTGTGTGCATAGGCAGGAAATGTACTGGTGATATACAATTTTTCAATACAAACAGCTTCCATTTTCTGTTCTGTCTTCTTAGCAAGCACCTCTGGATTCTTCCCTCACTGCAGGCAAAAACGGCAAGCACGAGTATGTCAGAGTACTGACATATTCACGATGGCAGGGGCATGAAGGTGTTGGTGGGAAAAGAACTGAATACTTAGAACAGATGCAGAACTTTGGGTTTTTAATTCTTTTAAAGCTTCTGGGATGGCACAATGGAAGAGTTAAGTGCCTGGGAGGATGAGTTGCCCCAGGCTAGCATGTTGAGGATGGGGCTGTCTCCGACGCCAGCTGCCTAGCAGGCAACTTCACAGAGCTAGAGAGTAGGAAACCTGGTGCACTGGGGTAAGTTTCACTTATGCTCATGCACCAGCCCCATGCATGGAGATTCCGCTGTGAACATTGTCAACACTTGAAACTTTAGGGCAATGTTTCTAGATGATGGGGGGTTGCGGTGGGAGACAGTCTCTACTCCTTCCCTTGGAAGCCGGGTCACTGTGCAGCAAAACATGCAGGAAAAGTCTCTTCAAGATTTACACACAGAGAGAGAAGAGAAGGTGCAGCTCACTGCCTTGGTGTTGTGGGCACTTGCATGGGAGAAGACGCTTTGACTTCTGATCCCTGCTTCAAGGAGACTTTTGGAATCTGACAACGTTGGTAGCACATCTGCAGTTTGGAAGGATCCCGTCCTGCTGTGTTTGGGTTCAGCACACTGGATAGCCTCCTGGGTTAAACAAGACAAGGAACTGCCATGTCCAGGCACAAGGAGGTGCTGAACTGTCCAGAACTCAGGATCGGCTCCTGGTACGGGCACTTCTCTGTACTTGGAGTCCTTCACATTCTGAAAAAAACGAGGTCCCGGTGAGTTCGGGCACATCCCAGTTTAGGCAGCAGTTATGATGGGTTTTTTTCAAGGCTATTATTCTGTTCTGAAACCTTTTTGTTTTAGGCACTAAAGTTCTTTATTAGAGTTGGCCCCAAGCTACTCGCCCAAGGATGTGGAGTGGAGCAGAGCAGTTTATAGGGAAGCCAGATCTCAGTGCCAGTCACAGCAGAGGATGTGGTCATGGATATGCAGGAAGGAGACCATAAAACTGCAGTGACCTGCGATGAATCAGCTCTTTTGCTGTCCAGATCTCACCATGGTAATACTGACTTCTGCTTGTATGGGAATGAGAAATATTTTTACCCAAACCAGTCTGCATATTTTGCACTTGCACAGGTCAGGAATCATCTTTGTCCAGCCTGCCTACATTATCGAGTAACACAATACACTGGATTTTTGGGAGATAAGCCACTGTCAGTTTTATTAAGGAACACTTTTGCCTTACAGATTAATGCAAGGAACAAGCCATTTCAAAACACCAGTGGATGGATTGTGGGAATGAACATTTAAGTGCAGCTTGTTCAGGCTTGTGCTGGTATTTGGTGCTGAAAAGAGCTTTTAGTGATGTCTGTGGGAAACTTCAAATAACAGCTTTAAGAATTTGATTGACAACGAGCCTAGAGAAAATACCCGAAATTACAAGATATTTCCCTTTCAAAATAATCATACATTAATCATATATATTATAATGAGTAATATCACTTCTTCACTCAAGAAAATTCAATTTCTGTATTTCTAACACCTGAATCTGGGCTCAAATCACAGGTGGTAAATACAATTTGCAGTTATCATTTTTCATTGCTTTTCAGTTGGAAGTATTTTTTTCAACTTTGGTGGAATGAATAAGGCAAAAATATATATGTGCTCAGGAAATGTATCTGTTTTGCCTGTCACTCAGAGTGGAAAGAAAAAAGCAAGAAAATTTATTGCACGAAAAAAGCCAGCAATTCCAACTCAAATCAATAAAATATTGCTTACATTTAAAGGATGGGATTCAGCTAATTCAATTATTTACAGTGTGAGCACCTACCTTGGAGCAAGTTATCTTAGATCTCCTTTCCAATCAATAGAGTGCACTAAACACTTATAGGGTGCAAAATCCAACTCACTTTAGACATCTACTTTAAGCAGAAATTATTTTGCCCTTTATTTCTTTCCATTGACCATTGAATGATGTCATGCAAGTAGGCATCTACCTTTAGTCTGATGAATTCTATTTTAGTGGACTAGCAGAAACAGGTTCCATTGAACATAAGCAACAGTTGCAGTTTTGAAGTGTTTTGTCTGAGGGGTTTTTTGTTTGGGGTTTCTTTGATGATTTATTTTGCTTTCCTATGAAGCGTTACACTTCTGCCACAACTAGCTATGGCTGAAATGGACTCATGTTTCTAAATGCATTAAAACCTCTTGAGTGGTTGTTCTGCTAATCCACTGGTGCTAAATCACAATCAGTGGACATAAGGAATATTTTTACCCTGGGTCAGATTGCCTAAACTTGGGGATATTTTTTTTCTCTGTGAAGTTCTCTTTCTAGGCCCACCTGAACATTTTTATTTGAGCTCCCCTACTCTTACAGGTGTCCAGATTTTCACCTCTGCTCTCCTTCCATCCTGGCCTTTTCCTGCACTGCGTTACAGTTCTGCCCGGGTTTGCCCTTGTTTGGGTGCTATTCTGGACAATAAAAGTGCTGTGTAGTGACAAAGAGGTGTGACAAAGATGTGGGCGCTTCTAAATTTGACTCTTCTTGTCTAATGTGGCAGACATCATGCTATGTTTACTAAGATTACAGAGAACAGGATTTCAGGGCTCAGATGGTCCTCCAGAGCCCTCTGTTCCCATATTCCCACAAAAGCATGCAATACAGTCCTCACAGACCTTGATCCAAAAATTCATTGAACTGCAAACTCATGAGTAGTCATATTTCCATCAATGTCATAAACTAAAGTACATGTTTTCCAAGGGCACAGCCAGGTCAACAAATTATAAAATGAGGCTTTTCATAAGGCAGACATACTTGTATAATTGTAGGTATTCTGTATCTTTTGAATTATTTGCCAGAAAGATTATATCAGGGCTCATAATTTTTCCTGGAATATTTCCTAAGTCCCTGCAGAAGTTAAAGCAAACACATGAAACCTGGGGAATTCATCCAGTTTCATACAAAACCCAAGGAGCCCTCAAAAGATTTTATTTTCAACACCATGCAGATAAAGACAGTTTCACTCCCTCTGTAAATTCCCATTGACTCAAAAGGGTGATGGCATCTGTTTTACCTGCTCATTAGTATCTTTGTGTGATGAGTATGAATACAAGGCATAGAAAGGAAGGAAGGCCACCAATAACAGGATAATAAACAAATCAAAATATTGCTTGAATTCATTTTGAAGACTTCTTGTAAGAACTTCTTGTTAGTCCAGACTCTTCACATCATGTGAAAGGGATGAGGCAGCAGGAGGTGTTATGTAGGCATTGCTAAAACTCTGCTTTCACAGCAGGATAATTCCTCTGGCTTAAGTGCCACAGAAAGCAGTCAAAAGTTTTCAGTCTGGAGCAGTCCTCTTAGGCCCTGGAAATGGTAGGGGTGTGTTCAGGATGCTAGTAGTGACGCAGAACTGAGGGACACTTTGGTCCATTGGGCAGCATGAGGTAAAGGAGGATGTCTTTAAGGTCTGGAAAACCTTCTAGATTATGACTGGAGACTCTGACTTTTTAATCACCACTCACAGCCATTGAGTGTGACAAAATCTGCATATTTCAGTGTCTGAAACGTAACATAAGAGTTTATGTAAGTTAGTGATAGATAAGTAATAGCTAATGTGGGAGCCTCTTAAAGTATGATCCTTTACAAGAAGATGTTTTCATGTTTTTACTTTTTGCTTATATGATCCAAAGCTCTGCATCTTCACAGGGAAGTGAGTGCTGTTAAAGTGTGAGACCTCAGACCATCCCCCATCCAAACAGTATCTTTCTCCTCTCTTGAACAGTAGCTGAAGTGGCAGGTAATGCATTAAATATTTTGGTTGGTTTATCCTTTCCGTTTTGACATTGTATCTTGTACCTGTCATTTTTATAGATGTACATAAAATGGGCTTAAGGAACAGATTCAATTTGGCATCCAATATTTAACCAGTGTTGCTCATAAATCATACACAGTATATATCAGTTTTAGGAGGGAAAGGCATGGATGTCCAAGACTTATGAATTCCTCGCAGCTTATAAATTGTCCTGGAAACCTGGCTTGTAATAATGTGGGCATAGAGTTTCCACTTCCATTTTTCTGTAACTTTGACTAGGCCTCAGACCAAACTTTAAAACCTGATCTACCATCAAGTGGTCATGAATTGCATCTGTTTATTCATTTTGTTACAAACTCAGCGTTACTAAGCCTGACAGATTTTTCTCTATCTTTGATTATACTGATCAAGATATTGCTACACGTAGATGGGATGAAGGGGAAGGTTTACTTTCCTAAAGTAGCTATGGAAGTTTAAATCTGAAAGCTGCAGAACAACTCTGCATGCCACTGACTTCCAGCAGAGCTGTGGTATGAATTTGTATTTTTGTGCACCAAAGTTATATCTTTGCACTTTTGCTTTTTCACATCAGTTTTCTCATCTCTTAGGCAACTCTTAGAAAACTTCAGTGACTCCGAGAATTTTAAAGTCCTCCACCCAGGAACAAAACCAGCACAGAACTCTTAAAGGTGAGTATTGGAGAGAGGACATCTTCTCCAGGAAAATAACTTTGTTATGAAACTTCTATCATTATCAGGAAGGATTTTACCCACAGGCCAAGGCTGCACATTATTTCTGAGACTGAACTGATACTTTCTTGTTTCTGGAGGAATGGAATATTTCTTTTATAGAAGCAGTGCTGACTTCAATAAACAATAACAAAACGTTTTATCAACCTACTGAAATGTATGTTTACTGCATATCTGAAGAAAAAGATAGTCACTATTGAAATTTTTGAAAACTCAACATTTCCTTATCAAAACTGTCAGGAAAAGTAAAAGCATTTTCATAAAATTGTATCAAATTATTTTTTGAGGGGAGGCATCTACTAGAAGTCTTTTCCTGCACAATTATATAATAGTGTTTTAATTTAAAAGAAAACATGTTTGATAATACATTTGGGGTTCATGCAAATAAAATGTTGGACTTTTGATTATATTAAATTTATGTGCTGCTTTAGCACATTTAAGACTTCACTTTTTCTTATTCCCATAAAGTGAACAATCCTTTTCCTCGTTAGATATGAACTTCAAAAAAATCACCTTTCTTCTTTAAAGGGAAATCAGCTGTTACAGTTCCTCCATGTTTTCTGAGCTCTTCATGTATACACTGTACAGTGATCTGGTACCTGGTTCTCTTGTACTTGGTTTTGCAAGTGGAATTTATATCTGTTTGGTTGAGGCCTCATAACTATAGTAGGTTAGATCCAGAGATTTCCATTTGCACATGAGAAGTTTACAAAATTATTTCATTAAGAGCTTCTGCTTCCATTTCACATAGAAATGATTGCTTTTTTTTTTTTAACTCTTGAATGCTGTAACCAATGCATTTTTAGCTCTCATATATCTCAGAGGGGTGACTTCCTTTTTAAGAAGTAGCTGTGTTTTTCAGCTGCAGTCTGGTACAACGGTTGTCTTTTATTGAGCTGCTCTGCTTGTTCTTCCTAAACTAGTATTTGCAGACTTACGGTCCTGACCTCAAGTCATGACACTTTGTCACTTTTTATTTGTGACTCTTACAAGGAATACAAGCCCAAGGGGAATTCAATTGCAGAAGTCAGGCTCACATGTGGAAGTGAAATCAGGGTTTGCAAGGGAGGGAATATGACTGAACAGGGTGGTGTGATTCCATAAACACAACTAGCAGGTGTTTTTTTTCCACTATTTCTGCTTTGCAGACTCAGTAGCAGCTTCTGTTTCAGCTAACTGTTTTTCAGAAGAACTTTCTGAGAAACTAAAGCCAGTCTATGATCAAGGACATGCAGAAGCAGCAGAGAATCAAAAGCTTTTATCTCAGCTCAGACAGGAGAGAAATTGTGAGACCAATTTCCCCGCAGCATGGACTTGTCAAGTTTACCTGCATACTCTTCCAGAACTTCTTTGTTCAAATTCCCTCTCATCAAGAAACAAACCTTCTTAGAAGTGGTTCCTTTGTGGACTGGCTTTGGTGTTACAACACTCTGCTGACAACCTTCATTACAACCAAATGTTATCAACACATAGTCTTTAGGTAGCTGGAATACATTCTCTTTGCCATTTCAAATTCAGTTTAAAAACAATGCAGTGTCAATAGTCTGGGAAGGTTCTGGTACATGGAAGAAATTATTTTGATAGACAGTGAATGCAGTTTCACTTGTCCAGATTCTATTTAATTTTACTTATTTTTGGGACCCTCCAATAAGTTTGGTTCCTTTGAAAACAGGGATTAAGAGAGGTACCTGTCTCTGCCAACCCTGAAGTTCAGTTATACATTCTCAATTCATGTGACGTACTGGTCTGTAGTTTACCATTTTCTGGCAACATTAGAATTTGCAGTGTGGCTTATATCCAATACAATAAACATATCTTAAAAATCAATCCAGAGTGTTGTTGCTTTATAGATACTAGACCCATGGGATAAATTAAGTAAAACCAACATACATTAAAGAAGTCTTTAAAATACTGTTTTCATGTTTTATGGACATAAAAATGTACATAACTTGAAGGCAAGTTAGATAATATAAATGTTAAGTTATATTTGCATTTCCAATTCTTCAGCTTGATTCACTTTGAAAACTGGGAGGCCATTTGGAAGATGGGCAAGGATTCCCTTTGCAGGATCATTCCTAATGCTTCAAATGCGATACTGTAACTGATGGTGAAAAAGAAAGACCAAAAGAAAGCAGGAAGTACAGGTTTTTTGTTTCAGAAAACATTGAAATGAGCTGATATGGTGAGAAGTGTAGGTTAAATTGTACCTTGTGTAGCTTTTCCTAAGGCAGGATGGATAGCAGTTAAAGAATTATTCCTAAAATCCCATAACTTCAAACAGAATGTTGAGTTGAAGAAGTGTTACTTCCAGAGAAAAGTAAATATTTAAGAGTCTGTTAACCATAATAACATGTCCTGCTGATAGAGGTAGAGAGTTCAACAATGCTTGTAAAAACCTGTCTTGCATGCTGTAAACTGATTACATGGTTGTTTACGCTGTGGATGCGACAGAGGAGGAAGTCAGCCTGCATTTATCTGGCAGTTGGGATAAAATAAACTTCCATTTATCTCAAAGAGGGTGGGTGAGCCTGCTGCTGGGCTTCCGCTGGTGCAGGTCTGCAGCACTACAGGCCATTCTTGCAAACACACAAATGATTAGGTTAATTGAAGGACATAGGCTTAGGTAGCATTTAATTACTAAAAATGAAAAGGAGCTACTTGATTTCCACTGTGGCATTTCAATTATTTCTTTTCTAATACAGAGGGTTGAACACTTCTGATTCAGGAATCGTAAGCCTGATCATTTAGTATGCTGTTTATCTGATCAGGTTATCCCACTAATGCCAATTGAGATACGGGGTGTGAAAGTGGTGTGAGAGAAAAGCTAGCACCATAAATTAAAAAAAAAAATTCCTAGCTGAAGTGCCCAATGACCACCATAAACTGCAGTGTCTTCATTTTCTTTTAAGTAAGCTTTTTCTCCTGCCTGTTTTTTGTGGAGTAAATTGTGGTGACTTAAAGCCATAAGGCTGGAAAAACAGAAGACAAACAACAGGGGAACCAAAAAATATTGGGTTTTAATTGACATTATTTTTAAACTGTTCAGTGATTTTGAAAGCAGAGGTTGATGGTATCTCTTGTGACTTTTCTTGCAAAAGTAAATGACTCTGAAAGCTCTGCATGATTTTCTCTGCGACCTTTCCCAATTTTACAAATCTGTGTATGTAATTTGTCAAATGCCAATTTGTTGCACATATTCTGTACATATTTTTCTTGGTATATATGCATCTACTTGTATTCACTTCAGTTAAAAACATTTCTTTATACACATTCCACCCTTTATTCTTTAGGAAGATTTCCTATCCAGTCTTTGTCCATGCACATGCTTGCTATGTATTCAGTCAAAATAAACCCAGGAATCAAGTAAAGATAGTGGTAAAGATTCTGCTGCACAATACCATTCATCCTTGTCTTTGCTATTAACATAACAGCAAAAGCTACAGATCAGGGTATTTTTTTATGTCTGAGTGTAGCATGTATCTGATCTTTGCTCTTTCCTGAAACGGTTTGGTTTAAATAATCCCAGTAGTACAAAGTCTAACATTCACAGTCTTCTATTTTAGTTCTCCTTTCAAGGGAATTACTGCAGTTTTAACCTGCCTCTTGCTCTGTTTCCTAGTGCAAAGCTGTGTGATTACAGGGAAAGGGTGATGAAGCACATCAGCTCTGTCCCTTAATCTTCTTACAAACCCTAACAGATTTTGAAGATGAAATTTGGCAAATGTTAATTGTACATGTAGAATTCATGCTGGGAAAATCTCCTTCGGGGGGGAAAGAAAAAAAAAAAAAAAGAGAAGAGAAAAAGCTGAGTGCACAGCCGGACTGTTATGTAAGATGTTTATTTCCATCAAATCTAGCCCAGTGGAGGCTGTGCAGAAAATAGGCCAAAGCTGCAGAGTCGTGACATCATAACATTAGAAAGGTCAAAGAAAACATTGGCACACTGAGAAATATGAGTTTATAGTACTGGTCATTTTGCTCTATATTTAATATCTTTTTTTTTTTTTCTCTTACATTTTGGAATGGAGCATGATAGTGGTAAGCAAAGTCTGTTTTAAAACTTCCAAAGAAACATGTTTATGATAGCACTCAGCAGCATAGAAACATGGATGTGAGAACTACTCATTGTAGCAGAGTAGAAACTGAGAATCAGGAAAAAAACCAACCAACCAAACAACAAAAATGTTGGTAGAATGTAAAAAGTTACATTTAGCTAAAATATGACTTTGGAATTTTGTCTTAAAAAATTAAAAATTTTTGTATACAGCACATCTGAATGAATCTACTGATTCCTTAAAAAAAATTAACTTCATTTTTTTTCCTCAGTTAGTACAAGACCAAATGAATTAATTAATTTAACTGTCATGAAACTACTTTTTTCTGTTGAATAACCTCATGATTAGAAACATTTATGCAGCTCTCGCTGTATTGTTGTCAGGCTCAGAATGGCACTGGTGCACAGTTGTTGTTCTGTTCTGTCCTTGAGAAATTTACAATTTTGTCAGGCATCCCATTACGTTCACATAGATCACCTCTTCTCATGTTATGACTGAAGTGAGCCATATATGTGCTCACACACATAATAATTTCTACACAAAATAAACATTTATAGTCCAGATTTATTTTAGCTTTCATGCCTTTTCATACTTGTAGCTAGATTAAAAAAAAAAAAAAATCCAAAACAAAATCAGACAAGTCTATTAACAAAAAAGTGTTTGTCTAGCCACAATTGCCTGAGTATAATAATAATTCTAGTTTCTTGTATACTGGTCAATGTCAATTTTTAAAATCAATTTTGTTTTCTTATATGCCGTATGTAATCAAACCAAATTCCAGGTTCATTTTAAGTGATTATATGTACTTGGCTTGGGTACAGAGGAAGGCACTGTTAATCCATGTTTTATTTCCTGCCCTGTGTGAAGTGATTTCAAGAAAGGAAAGAAGTGATGCCATTAGGCTACTGCTAGCCCATAAGAGACACCAGTGACCTGGTGGCACAGGGAGGTCAGGAGAGGTGGATCAAGTTTTCAGGCTCCGAGCTGCCGCTGCTAGGCAGACAACGCCTCCTGCTCTTCTTCTGGCCGAAGGCAGGCAGCTGGGTGCAGGAGGGGCAAAGGCACCTATGTAATACCCACCAGATCTCTTGCTGCTTAAGAAATAATTAAAACAATTTAGTCTATGTTTTTTATTATTATTTTTTAGCTACACAGATTGGGTGACAGTCTTCTGTAGACTCTCCAAACAGAAATTTGGAAACCAACCTTAACAGCAGATTGTATTTGCCTCAGCTTGTGTACACGAGGGGAGAAGAAAGCAACAAGGCTGAGGATTCATCTGACCAAGTGTAGATACCTACAGCACAGTTGCCATGCAGGCTGTTTGCCAGACTCATGGAGAGAAACAGGCATTGCTAGAGAGCGATTTTTGTCATCCTAAAACAGACACACAAAACAGGTCAGATGAATCATGCCGTAAAAAGCCTACTTCTGCACTGTTGCACAAGGGGAGTCCTCGGTGACTAAAACACAGGATCTGCACTGTAAAAGTCTGAAGTCAGATTAAATGCAACTCATCCCAAATCTCTTTTGGCACCTTCATCCTTTCTGGGACCAGGCGTCAACATGGCTTCTCACATGGAAACTCCTTTCAGACACGTATTTTTGTGTGCGCTTGTATGGTACCTGGCACAAGGAAGACTACTTCAAAGCTTTGTTCATATAGTGCAACAGCTGCCTCCCAGGGATCCTGAGAAAGTATCCTTATGTCAGGGAATAGGATATTTCCCAGTGGTAGAACCATCCAGCTCCAATGCTCTGTGATATTTCAGTACTGCTACATCGACTTCTGTGATTAACATAAATTTTTAAGCCAAAAAATCCCAAACCTAAAGATCTTATTAGCCTGAAGTTTAATTTATGATGGTAAATTTTTAGCTGAGTATTTTAAGTCTTCTTTTGGCAAATGCAGCCTACTACTGTTTGCTTACTCACTGATGGGCGCTGAGGCACATGAGACGATCCCACAGGCACCTGCAGGGTCACGGCTACGGGTCTGGGCTGCCCTCACAAACTAGAGGACCAGTTCGTGCTCCTGTGAGAACCTCAAGGCACATACTGAGTGTCTGTAATCTTATACCTTGTGTGTAACTTTATACTACCAGCAGCACACTTGTCGCAGCTGAGGAAAGGAACCTGTAGGTAATGCACACAAACATTTATTTCACGCCCATGAAACCACCTGGCCTGTAAGTCCTAATGAGCTGTGCCCTTTCTTATCTGCTGTGTGTAAGACAATGTCCTGGGCTGATGCTGGACTCTGAAGGTTGTAGAGGAGGTGCTTTCAGCCTCAAAGTGTTCAGATAGCTCAGCCTTCTCTTTTGCTGCATTTCTTCTTCATTACAAACAAAATGCTTGTCTCACAAAGGTTAAAACTTCGTATGTCAGAAAAATCAGTTCTTGATTTACTGTCATTTGCTCTAGCACTGTTCCTTGGCTAACTTCCAGTGGGATTTATTTGATTAGGGTATAAATGAGACAAAATGGAATTATAATAGGCATGGAAACAAAACCAAACTTTGTCATGATTATTCTGTGATTTATAGATGATATCCAGAGGATGGAGGAACACTAATCAAAAGAGGAACATTTTGCACATAAAACCCAGACAATCCTGATGCAATCAAAATTGAATCAAACAAATGACAATTCAAATTAGACAACATCTATTTTTCTGTTTTCCTTACAGTGAGTGAATGACTTTCAGCCTAGAAAGGGCTTGAGATGATTACAAATTTAGGTCTGCTGTTCTTTTACGCTTTAAATTAGTTGGATATTTTGAATATATTAATCTTGCCTCAGTCTTAAACCACAGTGGCTCTCCACCCTCTGTATAAATTCTGCACTGAAATCCAATGAACACAAGAACTTACCACTTTTTCAGTATGTGTGAAGTGTGCCTTTACAAAAACATCTTTAAATCAAAACACTGTGTGCATTTCTGGATGGTGGTGGAATGACCAGTATCTTCACATTAAGCTTTTTAGAAGGATGTTCCTGATAACTGTTTTTTCCTCTCAGATTACCTCAGCTGTTATTTTGCTGATCAAGCAAAATATATTTCTTAAACAATACAAGCCTACCTTGAAGGTCTTACATATTGAAAGGCTGCAGATCTTTATGCTTGCCCTTTCAATTTTTATGTGAGTGACAGTGAAAGCTCAGCCTGATAAAACTGTTATGAGGTTTCATTCTGTTATCTAGTGTTCCCTTCTCGTCTTCCCAACCTCTGCACATCATCAAGATTAATGTTTCATCTTACAGAAAGCTCAATCGCTGGAGCTTTCAGATGGCAGCTACAGATGAGATTTCCCAATATTGATCCCCTCTTCCCGTTTCTTTTCTTTCCATGTCTGAATCATATCGGTCTGAATTATGAGCCAGCACAGACTTCTTGCTCTGGCAGATTGCATTAGAATCATGTAGCACTGGGCTTTGGGTTATTGATTAGCAGCAGACTGACTCTGCTGTTAACCAGATGTTTCTTCTCTGCCAGAGATGTCTTCATTTACAAATATCTGTGTGGCGACACAGACCTGCTGCACTGTGGGGAAAGCTGCATTGCCATTGCTTGAATGGATGTCAGCAAAAGGACCAAAGCTACTGCCTGTCCTTGATGCTCATCAGAATTGACATAGACACCCTTGAGCCTCTTCTGACTGGAGGTGTGGATGTTAGGAAAGAGTAAGTGACATCGAGGTCTGTTTCAGGCCTTTGCTTCTATGATAAACAAGTAGGAAAGCCAAGTGCTCCATGATTACTGATACAAGCGTATTGATTTAAATGAGATCAAATTGGGGGACGCTTGGCTGTGACTGTTAGGCTTGGTTCACAAGAAGAATTAAACACGGCAGCATTCAACCTCACTCTAAAGTGCCTTTTTGTCAGTTGAATCTGAAGGTGACTCACCACACCACGTGTGGAAATGCAAACGCTTTTGATGGATTCTCATGATGGGGGTGTGCACGCAGCACACTGTAGTATGTGATTTTGATTCACCAGCAGAATGTTATTTACCAGAGCGATTTTTTGTCTTATATTGTTATTTTAAAGGGCTCATCCACGTGCACCAACATTTTAAGACAGGAAAGTACCCAGCCTGGAAAACTTGCATTAGAAAGGAGTCAGTACTGTAGTATGTTAATTAAGTAGTTACATAACATGGCTGAGAAAAATAAAGAGACTCTAAGCTATAAACCAGCATAAAGCAGCAGTACAGGTACAACGTGTACAGCTGAATGACTAAGAGTCTTTCAAATACAGAGTTTAAGATACCTGGTATATAAGGTACAGCAAGCAACAGAACTCCTTTATGTAGTTCACTCATTTCTCCTCCTGAGAAAGAGCAGTAGTGAATACAGATCCATGTAGTGCAGTGATCATTTTCATATACTAGCATTGTGCTCTCCTACATTACACTCCATGCAAATTGTATTTACTAGTGTACTTCAAATGGTCAAGTTGTATTATTTATGTTAAACTTTAAAGAAAATTTTTACCAGAGGTGGTAAAAATCCATACAGCCTCTGACAAAATCTGCAGAGCCTTGCAGGACCAAGTTAAATTTACTTAGCTACATAAATTCAGTAGAAAGGATATTTCCAGCTATATGGAGGCCAATTTTGTGAATGCTAACTGTAACAGACTGCACATGCTCCTCTCATAAAAATATATCCATCTATGTGTGTCTAATTTTATCCTTGGTACATATTCATCTTTTCTTCAAAATAATGGGGAGGAGGAGCAATTGATACTATTTATTGACTTAAGTACAGGCCCAATAAGAGGGAAATGGACTGACTGAGCTGCCAAGATGAACAGGTTGTGATCAGCAGCACTACATCCAGCTGGAAGCCAGACACTAGTGATGCACCACGGTGGTCAGCACCGGGGATAATACTGTTGAAGCTCTTCATCAATGATGTGGATAGTGGGACTGAATGCAGCCTCAGCATGTTTGCAGATGACACAAAACTTGGAGGAGCAGTTGATATAGCAGATGGGCAAGAAGGACCTCAACAGGCACAAGACATGGGCTATCAGGAACTTCATGAAGGTCTACAAAGTCAAATACCAAGTCCTGCACCTCAGCAGGAAAAACCCCATGCACCAGCTCAGGCTAGAGGCAAGCTGGCTGCAAAGCAGCTCTGCAGAGAAGGATGTTGGCATCCGGATGGACAACACGCTGACCATGAGCCAGCAATGTGCCCTTGTCGCAAAGGTGTCCAACAGCATCCTGGGCTGCATTAGGAAGACCTATGGATCAAGGGAGATGATTCTTCTGCTTAGCTAACCCCTGATGAGACACAGCTGGAGTGCCAAGTCCAGTTCTGGACTCTCTGGTAAAAGAGACAAAGACATACTTGCCCAAGTCCACCAAAGGGCCAGAAGAATTATTAAGAGACTGGATCTTCTCACATATGAGGAAAGGCTGAGAGACCTGAGACTGTTCAGCCTGGAGCAGAGAAGGCTCAAGGGGAACTTATCCATGTGTGCAAATACCTGACAGGGGGAAGTACAAAAGATTGAGCCAGGCTTCTCTCAGTGGTGCCCACTGACAGGCAATGCATGCCAATTCAGACACAGGAAATTCAACTTAAACACAAGACAAATATTTTTTTATTGTTAGAGTGACCAAACACTGAACCAGGTTGCCCAGTGAGGTTGTGAAGTCTCCATCCTTGGAGATGCTCAAAACCCAATTGGACACAGCAGTGAGTAACCTGCTGAAGCTGATCCTGCTCTGAGCAGGCAGGTCTCAGTAGATGATCTCCAGGGGTCTTACTAGAGCATGCATTGTACCTGTCACTGTCTTTTAGACCTCGGAGAACTAACAAATGCTTTTAGCTTCTGTGAATCCTTATGGAGAGTGCATACATTACTGTCTGGTTGTATACCCACTTCATAGAGGTGCAGTTATTTTTTTACGCTCCAGGATTCTCTCTGAGCCACAACAGCTAAAAACACTATTTAACTTCAATTCTAGTGCAGGATGGCTATGAAAGATCAGAGATAGAAGAGGTAGCGGTTGTTTTGCCGTTAGTTGTTTTTGTTTTTTTTTTTCTAATGATGTGATTGGCTTAAGATCTTTCTTTCAAAGTAAAGTAAAATAAAATAATAAACTAAACTGAATGAAACGAAACAAAAACCCATCAATTGTTCTACCAGTTCATCTGAAAATGTGCTTAACACATATGTGACTATCAGGCAGCTATGTGATTATCTCGTTGATGGAATTACACACAAAGTGCATCATCCTATTGTGTAAAACTCTGATGACATGCTTCCCCAGACACACGGTACAGCGCCTATCTGCCAGACAAGCAACCACTGTAAGTGAACTTCAGGCTTCAGTGTGCACCTGTGCTTGGTAATGGAGAGCATTTCAGTGCTGTACATGCTGTGGTTTAGCTGGTCTGTGCCTTCATTTGTTGAGGAATTCTGATATTAATGAAGTGTCTTCCACTAAATCTAAAGCTGTTCTTACTTTCCATAGAAGAACCATGTGAAAAAGTTACTGTGTGTGTTTTCATGGTTGATAATTTTTGCCCTCTACAATTTGAAAACTTACATGAATCTAGTGATTTTCTCCATTATTTATTTTTGCAGAAAAACACCTATATCTGCTATCATAAAATGCACAACAACTGATACTGAGAAAAAAAAATCCAGACTATGTAATGACTGCTCATTCTTCACTTTGGTGTTTCTCAAACAACCAGCAAAGGATTTGGTACCACTTCTTTCTTCCTTTGTATTATGCAAAACTCTACTACCCACTAAAAAGACTAGTGTTATGGTGAAGAGAGAGGCTAGATGAGACTTCAGGAGGTGTTAGGAGGTTTTCTTCTATGAAACTGCACTTGTTCAGTAGGGCTTCAGTTACACTTTAGCAGGATATTATTTATGTGCACGTATTTCTCCTCTAAAAGTTTGCAAAGGGCAAACTAGGTAATGTAATTAAGTGGCTGAACCCAGTAAAGGTTCCAAAAACTAGGTCATTATTGAGATTAACGACTGGATTAAAAGGATTTAGGAGAGTGGTAGGATTTTGATTTGCATATTACTCCAAAGACCTTTGACTTACGTAAAGCCTCCTCTTAAAGACTATCAAGCCAAAGTATTACATCAAGCAATCTAGTTGTTGCAAATTACTCTTGCCTGCTTTTTGACCTTGTGTATATTACCCATATTTCTACACTGGAAGTATTTTTCATAATTCCACACTTGGATTTCGCCTTTGGACGTGGCAAACACAGGGGGAACACTAATGTGAAAGAGATAAGTTCTAAAATAATTAAATCTTATTAAGTGTAAGCTATGGGATTCTTGAAGGATTTCACCTGAGAGTATTTTAGCCAGCTGCTAAAACAGGAGATCTTGTTTAACAGCAGATTCTAGCAATTCAATCAAAATCAAGTCTCCATCAAAAGCCTGACAGACTTATTTAGACTAATGTTTGTGACACTTTAGAAGAATATGCACAGCTGTTTTGGTACATGAAAAATGTATCTAAGAGCTCAAGCCTATAATTGCTTTGGGAAATTAAACTGGAGGGTCTGCATGGCTGAGGTCACACATTTAGCATCAGCTGAAGGAAAAAATTAGTTTCAGGGGTTACTTAGTATAAAAATCCCTCCATTGACAGCATGTGTTTGTGTCTCAGGCTGTGTGAGAAGGCTGTTTATGGTACTTTTATGTTTCAGTCTTTGAAAGAACGAAGGGAGGTGCTTCTGTGTGGGCAATTTAGCACAAATAAGTGTGGTGGTGGGAAAGAGGACAGATGACATTCTGCAGATGAGTGATTCTGTAAGACACATTTGTGATAACGGGCAAAACAGGCCAAATGCTTTCAATACACCATAGTGTTAGAAAAGGTAAATAATTTTGGGATTTTCAGCACAAACTTGATAAATGATGGCAAATACTTGCAGATAATATTGTCACAAATCATATTGTTCATATATTATCCAGTCACTTGTATCTGAAGAGCATTCTCTTTATTCTTATAACCTTTAACCTGGCAAATGCTCTTATCATTTTACTGCTCTGCTTTTGAACAGTATTACTTTAAAATGTCAGTCTCCACTGGCCCATCATTCCAGTTGAGGTGATGTCATTTCAGAAATTGCCTCAATCACTCTCAACCTTCAAAGTACAAGTATTACTCAAATGTACTAGTAATACTGATGTGTCTGAAAAAAAAAATATACAGTATACGGGATCATTAGTTCATCTAAGGAATTCATGTACATATGTTACTCACAACACACGTATATGACAGATTGCTATGTAAATCAGCCTTAATTATGCAATGAGTGAGTGAATACAGAATTAAGTCCAAGGAATGGTCCAATATGATGAGTTTAGATTTATCATTCAGGAGTTGTTTTGGTGTCAAGAAATCATTTGTGCAACGTTGTAGGAGATCATCATTAACTTTAAGATTTTAAAAAGCCCCAAACAAAACATACAGTTCTTCATATAGAAAATAACAGAGCCGCTCTGCTGCAGCTTCAGCTCTAACAGACTGTAGCTTTAAACATTTTCTTCTGTCAAGACCTATGTGGCAGAGTTACGATGAGGAACACAGTTTTTCCACCTCCAGGTTTCATCCACTTCATTTTGCTCTCAGTCGATCTGGGTTTCTATTTCTACAGCATTCAGATTTTGTCAAATGTTTTCTCCTCTCTAAAAATGTTCTTCTTCCTCTCCTTAAGCACTTTTCCACTGTAACTGTAGAAAGGAGCATTTTAAAAGCGCATTGTGGAATGGTGTCATTCATGTAAAACACTCCGAGAAAAAAACACTGCATTTTTAAACCTGGTCTCTAAGGTCCCAAGGCTGGTAGGATATAGAGGGATAGAAAGGGATATAGAACAAAAGCTTATGTGGACAATTGACCTGACTAATGTCTGTGGTTCTGACCAGGTGTTTTGATCCCAGGATCTCTTATTTTCACTGTTTTAATTCATTAATGTCTGTTGACTTTAAAATGTGAGGATCACAATGCAGACTGCCTCAGTTAAAGACAAGCAGCCCAATATCCAAGATGCAGATTTGGCTACTCTGTATTGTTGCTTATCCTCATCTGGAGTCTTGGCTGTAACATCTTAAGAAGGAGAGGTGGAGAGCCTGCCCTATGCAAAAGTGCATGTAACCTGATGGTAAAGGCCACCACTTCAGAAGCAATAACCGTGCCTCTGAACTTAGACTGAGATGTCCAGCCCCAGAACCCTACACGTCCTGGGAAAGTGTCCTTGCCACTAAGCTGTAGTGTTTGGAGTAATTTGTAGTGATAAGTTGTTGCAACTACCTTTTACGAAGAATCACATCTTGTTGATTTACTTTGGACATGTCATCAGGATATCTAGCAGATTACTCCCTTGAGGGGATTCACACGGAGGAGTGCCACATTACTGTATTCCCTTCAAGTCTGAAAGGAAGATAGATGCTGAAACATCCAAACGCAATACTCATGGTCCTGTAGAAAACAGAAATTTAGCTGCTAGGGGATCTTAGAAGTCAAAACTAGCTGAGTAAGGGATATGGAGCTGCAATATTCAAACCTAATTTTGGCATTTAAGAGCTTAAAGGAAGCTTTTAAAATGACTTTAGGTTGGGAAGGCACATTACATTGGAACAGAGGTAGTGTGACAGGGTGAAGACCCGTCCCACAGAAGGATGACGGTGCTCCTGAAGCCAGCCCTGCCTGTAGGTCCCGGGAAGTGCTGGGTGAGAGCCTCGCCACACACAGCCTTTGACTGCCTACAAGCAGTTACTAGCAAACAAGCACATATTGGTGGATTATACTGTTACATCACAACTGACATAAACATGTTTATTATTATCTACTCTTGGCTTCAGTAGCTGTTTCTTGCTCCAGCAGAGGTTTCTGTTTAAGAAGAAGGATTAAATGATGTTCTGTACAAAATGTGGAAGAAATACCTAAGCAGTATTTTTTTTTACTTTTGAGGATCAAAAATATTGTTTCAAAGAAAATTTTTCAATTGACAAAATCAGGATCTTAAGAGCAGATATTTGTTTGTTAATTACTAATTCTTACTTGCAGAATCCAGAAGGAAGCCATCCTGAAAGAATAATTAGTAAACATCAGTTATAGTGATACTGCAGAACAGCATCTTCATAACCCTGGAGTAAAGACACCTTCCTCTAAAATAATCAGAGATAAACCATAATTTTTCATCTTGCAGACACTGTGTTTTGCAAGAAGACTCCTGGTTTCTCCCTGACTTTCAAATCTCTAAGGCAGTGAAAAGGGGCTGTGTTCTGCTTAAACATAGCCAGTGGAGAAAATCAATTCCAGAAAGAAGCTCCACATTGCTAGATAATTAGGAAAGTCACAGTGTTGGGTCAATGATGGCTTAAGCAGCTTGGCTAATACAACTGATGAACATGTGCTCAGAAAGCTTGGTACCAAAAAAAGAATTCAAAGTACTATTTGAACATTCTTATTCTTCAACCAAGTGAACTTAAAATCTCTTAAGTGTAGGACAAGGAGAGGAAGAAGAGATCCTTGGATTATTATATTTTTAAAATTTAAATAAATTTTCTTTTAAGAAGAAGACACTCGAAATGACAAAAAATTGATGCAATATCTCTAGTTTCACGCAAAAATAAGGTTATTGTTATTTTAGAATGGTGGAGGGGTTTTGTTTGTTTTTGTGTGTGTGTGTATGGGTGTTGGGTTTTGTGTTAGGGTTTTGGAGTGGTTTTTGTTTTGTTTTGTTTTGTTTTTAAAGTCTCACAGGTATCTACAGAAACATTTGGAAGCATTAAATTGTGGCCCCAAATTTCTTCCCCAAACAGCTTCCACTGTCAAAATAGGATTCACCTGTCTTTTACCTATATAGTTGTTGGGCATCTACTCCAAGCTAGATGTCTGCATTCCCCCAAACACGTAAGTGGGTAGCCCACTTCCAGAAGGCAATTAATTCCAATTTGGCTAAATAACCTTTTTTTTTAGGATAAACTGAATCACCCTGAGGAATTTCCTGTCACTCTTCATTGACTCTGACTTAGACTAGATTATTAACTTCTAGATGGCTAAAAAGCTAGGTGAATCCCACCTGAAAATGATGAATGTGATAAACAGGAAGGTAACAAGAACGACAAGGGTTTTTTTTAAAATACATTTTAGAATTAATCAGTACAGTGTGTAACCCTTCTCAAATATGCACCAGAAACTGCATTTTTTTAGAGACCTAAGTTTTCATGACTTCAAGAATTGCAATTCAGACAAATATCTATTAGTAGGAGGAAGCTGGAATCTGCCACTCAAACTCAGCCTGCTAGTCAGAGAAGTCTTTGCATTACAGAACACAGTTAAATTGTCTGACCTTTCTTTTAACAAGAGGTAATTCCGATTACAGACTATTTCCATCAGGATAGGTTGTCATGTCAACTTAACTTAAAAGCAAGTGGTCTGATCGTATTACATTTTGAATACATGCACAAATATGTACATTTCTCCAAATTCCAGTAACAGAACGGAGTGACATAAAAATAACTGCATAATTTTAATTTTCTCATCTTATTACTGTGTGTACACATTTGGTATTTAAATTGTATCTAAAATGTTGGAAGAATTAGGAAAAGCATCACAAAAATTGTTCATTTCACATGATACAGTAGCTGTGGTTATACCACAGGGAAATGTGTGGATCTCTATGATTCATTATGGGAATTTGGGCTGCAGTATATCCCCATGCATCCCAGTGTCCTCCAGCAGGAAATCTGGATGCCCATGGTGCTTTGATACGCTCCAAGAGGTTACAAAATCAGCAAACAGAACTGCATGACACAGCTCAAAGTGCACCCACTTTGCAGCACAGACACTACCAGTACAGAGCTAATTAAGTACATAGTAATTAAAATAGGGTGAATTCTCTAGTGCTTTTTAACTGAAAACAGAACAGTTGTGGCTTTAAGTTGGGACTGACTTTAAACATTCAGCAGAGCTTGAATTGAATTCAGAAAGCTTGTAAGCAAATTCTAAAACTGACTGTATTATACTTAGGTCACAGGTATCTTGTTCCTTGCTGCTGTCCTTGTGAGGTGCTCCCATTTTGAGTTTGCAAAAATCTCCCTCCCTCCCTTCTTTCTTTCCTCCATTATATTCAAAGAAGAAAAAATCAATAAGGGTCACACATCTTTCCTTTATTTATGAACTAACTGAATTACCTCAGAAGAATTACTGTTGTTTCCAACCGTGCATTTTAACACTTCCCACAAGTGATTTATATTGTGGGATTTACAGTCCACTGATTTTACTAGCCAGTGTCTGAGATATCATTTTATAACCAAAAAATCTCTGAGAGATACAAAATTCATTGTAGCCTGATCTGCTCACACTGCACAGCTGAATTACAGCCTTGGGCAACCAGCATCTCACACAAGACGAGCATCTTCTGTGACTCTGCAGAGATCTACAGTGCAATCCAAAACATCACCTACGCGCCTAAAGTAAAAGATCCAGCAGGATTAGACAATATCTGGACTACAGGTGAGATGTGCTCCACACTACAAGCCTTACATACTCATGATACCACAACTGGCTGGACCAAACTCCCAGTGTCGTGCAGGCAGCTCCCTCGTGGGTCGAGCCCTGGGCTTGCTACCTGTGTGAGGGGTGCCATGTCAGCCACGCGGGCATGCCGCATGGGGCAAGACTTAGCTCAGGCCCTTCCAGAACTGGGAGTGTCAATTAAATCTTGAGGTCCCACAACAAAAAAATAAACTCTGCTATTACGGGAGTTATTGGACATGAGCAGATTTGCAGAACCAAAAAACCTAAAATTTTTTAAGCAAAAAGATAAAGACAAAACAGTATTGTGAGTGGTTCAGGTCAAAAATCTGTGGACAAGGTACTCTCTGAGTATCTGTTTATATCATTTATTAAACAAATCTCACATTACAGACTCCAGAGAAGAATGTATATTGAAACATGATCATTTTTCTCTCTTTCTTAGCAACAGAAGGGAAATCAAACTATGAAAATCACAAGAAAGCATGAAAGATCCGAAATCAAGCCAAGCTCAGCCAGGAAAGGCACACTTCTGGCTGTAATTCACGACACTTTTAGAGAGAAGGGTGGGGTTGTCACTCTTCTTTAGTTTAGTGGAAAGATCACTTTGGGCAAGGGATATTTCATCTTGGATTTGTCTGTTTCTGTCAATGCGGTGGTTCAGAATCAAAAGATTAGATCCAAGAATCAAGATTTAAAAGGTTGGAGAAGTTCCTGTCAAAGTTACAGCCTAAATTCACACAACTTGCACAGACGGAATTCCAAAGAATGGAGACATCGTCATATTAATTTCACCTGCGAAAATAGACCTTACCAATACAAATGGAACCTCCCCCCAGTTTCGTAGTCAAAGACAGGTTTTCCGCTTTTGTCTTTTCTCTTTATTTTTTTCTTAACACGTAACTATTTTGTACAACACCACAGTGAATTCAAACTCAGGGAAAAAAATTATGAAAGCTGAGTTGTCATTTTCTCTACCTCTCTGTTTTTCAGTTTCCAGTTTTATCAAATCAACACTAAAAAATACTCTTAATTTTTCCTCATACCCAAGTATTCTCATTTGAGAAAGTAAGTGAAAATAAGAATCCTGACTTTTCAGTTAATATGTTTTAGGCTACATTATGAATTAGAGATCTATTCAGGCTATTAATTTCAAGCCAATCAATCATTCATTAATTGTATTCATAAGGCTGTTGTTAATAACTGTATTAACTTAGTACTTCAGCACATCGCTATCTTCAGTGCTGTTATCCTAGAAGTGCCCCCATTCTGAGGGCACAGGCTGGCCCCCAATTTCTCCTAGGCATCACCAAAATTGAGTGCTAGGAAACTTCATGCAGAAAACTAAAGGCAGCTTCTAATATGCTAGAATAAATTTTCCACTAGGCCATGCTTTTTATTTATTTATTTATTTATTTATCTACTGATTTATTTAGATTAACAGCATATGAATTCCTACCCAGTTTTTGCTCTTTCACTCTCATGGTCATCTAGAAATTTATAATGAGTTTAAACCAGCTTTAGGGTTCTTTCCAATTATGCTTTTCTAAAAGAGCACCTTGCACTGATCTTTGCACAGTGAAATTTATATTGGAAGCATCATTATCATCTTCAGTGCTGTAAAGTATACTACTATTTGACCCACTTGGAGCTCCTGCAGTGTTCTTTAATGGGCTTAGGGTGGAAGACCTTGATGCTGTTCAGCAAGTTACCTCAATATTTCTGACCTGTTTACCATCAGATAGGCACATGCATAACAACAGCAATGACACATTGCTGAAAGAAACTTTGTTTTATTTATTTTAAAACCAGGAATTCCTTGTAACATTAGCATGTGTAGTAAAGAGTTTAAATATCCATGTGTATTTCTAGTATGAAGAAATACACATATAGAAGTACATCTGTTTTTCTGTATGGGTGTATGTGCAAAAGATTGGGTACCAAGTAACGAAGGATTGGTTGAGTATTACGCAAATGTCAAACAAACCAAGCAGACTGCAAATTTGACCATTCACCAAAGTGATGAAACATTATTAACAGACATCCAATGCTTCCCAGGAAATTTCAGTTTATGTAAAATCAAACATTTCTGATGTTTCGAAACAGTTACAAACTGCTCACAAGATTGTCTTCTGTACCCAGTCCTGCCTTTGCAGTTTCCATACACTCAAAAACCCCAACAACTATTAGCAATTCTTCATTAGTGTGCACCTGAGTGTATCCTAGGAGAAAACTGGGCTACAGATGCAGTACTCTAAAGAGGGTATCAATTATTTGCCTTGATCATTGTCATCCACAGCATTTAAACAATATTCTACCTAATGCTGAGAAACCACTCCTGAACTCAGACTGCATAATTATCTACACTATTGCTATATTAAATTATTTTCCTTTTCAAATCATCAAGTCAACCAGTAAAAATGATTTTTCACTAGGAAATGAACAAACCTCTTATCTGCCCTTCAGTAAGAAGTGTGACCTAGATTTTAGATCTAATATTTGTTTAAAGCCACACTGTGCTTTAAAAGTGGCTCTATACAATGGGTTGTAAGAACTCAGCAAAAGCCCAAGGCTATCAATATGGTAAGTAAGCTGTGTTTCTGGATGGGTTTTAACTTATAATCAGATATCACCAGAAGTTTCCTGTCAAATTCGAGGCTAACAGGATGGAAAGCAGAAGACAGGGAATACAACAATTATGGGGAAAGAACAAGAGAAAGTAAAAATACTGTGCAAAATTAGAAGGACAAAGTTAATAGGGGCAGGGAGAGGATGACGACATCCTTTCCATTCAATACTGAGATGTGTAACAGTACTGGACTGCAGTGCTCCCTAGCTGTGTCCCCAGCCCTTCGCAAACACCCCATAACTACTCCACATCCCCTTCAGATTGTCAAGCTTAGGGTAATGCCTCAGGCAAGGCACAAAGCTTGCCTGGACTCCTCTTTGACAAATCATCCAAAGGCTCTGCCACCTCCAGTTCACTGCCACCTCCAGTTCACTGCCACCCTTTATTTGTGTGTTTGCAAGTGTTATTTTAAAGCCATTCCCACTAAAGCCAGGTTATGATACAAAACTAATGGGCTTGTGGAGAGAAGAGCGACAGACACGTTCACCTTAGATTCTTCACATTTCCATATTTAGGAAAAGCAGCTGCACTGACAAGCACAGGCATCTTTCTCCTTGAACTCCAAATGACACAACGCACATCAAACTGGAAAGTCTATTGAAAATATAGCACCATGTTCCAAGGTATTTTTAAAAAGCTGAGCGATTTTGTAGGCCTTCCTTTTATTTACTCATCCCGGCTGCGCATTCTTCATGGGATTTGTAACAAAGAGCAAACACTAAAGCGCTGCTAATTCACATACACATCATTCATCCATCTAAAACATGGGACTAAAATGGGCTCCCAAGTCAGCAAGGGACTGAATAACTTTGTACTAACATGTGAAAGAGACTTCTTTCCCCACTAATGCTCAGGGTTACTTAGGATTAGGAGTCCAGAATAATTTTAAATCTTTAGAGGCAAAAAGACCATGAAAGCTAGAGAACAAGTGGGAAGCAAAGACGAGCACAAGTGATGGAGAGTTACAAAATGCAGTAAATTATGAAAAAATGTTTGAAATAACAGAAATTTTGACAGAATTTCATACTCAGATGATCTGATGGAAGACTATGCAGATAACTGACATAAGTCAGTGGATTTACTGCTGGTTTCAATAGAACCACATAAGGCCACTCAGCTAGGGGTTTTTGAGTAGGGATAGTCTTCAACTATCCTTAACAAGTATTTATGTTCCCATATCAGAGAATAATGAGCTAAGAATGAATCTTTCATTTTTATTTTTAAATGCTTTCATTATTGAACTCTTCACATTAAACATCTTTCCACTTGGCAGTGCAAGTAGTATAATTTGCAAAATATAGCTTGCACCGAAGATTGTCAGTATACATTTCAGGCTGATAAAGATTACTTCCCAGCTGCTTCCCATTCACAGACAGTATGTGTGGCCTTCCCTAAAGAGGATGAAAAATGTGGTAATATATCCCAGTACCACATGTCTTATACTCACTTCATGTGTCTATGTTGGGTTTTTGCTTCTAGTTGCTAAAAAGCACGAGTTTTGCGAGACACCACTTCTTGCTATATTTTGTATACATCTACTGTTTTTGTTATTCTTACTGTTGCTGTCTTTTATCCTGCTGTTTAAGAAAACATTTGTGGGGCTTCAAATGGCAGACAAAACTGGGTAACCTCTTTGCAATTTTATGCTGGAAGTTCTCTGATAAGATCATCACTCTGAAGGAAACTGTGCCCCAGTAGGCTCGGCTAGTGTGCAAAACCTAGCGTTATCTACAAATTGGTCATCTCATGCTGCCCTTTAACGGCTGCCTCCACTGTCAGCTGTAATAAAACTAGGGGACAGACCTTGGGAGGTAAGCCAGCCATTGACTCGCTCCTGATACCTGACTGTGTTGGCTGATGTGTGATCTCTTGGTGTCATAAAGTGCAAATTGTTTTTGAAAACCATTGCCAGGAGTGGAGCTTTTTTCAGAATGTCACACCCAGTGAGCTGTGACACACAGCCAAGCATTGGTCCCCCTACCAGGTAGAGGAATTAGGTTTATGTTTTATAGAAAGATTCAAGATCAGCACAGCATTGTGCTGATTTAGGCTTTTTTAACCTCTTCTTGTCCTCATTGTTCTTCCTGAAATAGATAGAATAGCATCATATCTGACAGCAGTTCAGTGAGCAAAGCAATAGCTTTTCAAAAGACGGTGAACCACAGCATGCACGAAATGCATGCCCTCCCAGCTGTGTTTATTTTCACACTCTGATGTATAAGGCACTGCACCGGTGTACTGTGATGCTCATAAAACAGCCTAGCTCAAGAACAGACTGCGAGGTCACCTGCCACCCCAAAAACTGCAGCAAGCACATTCCTCTCTTACGTATGGCAGAGGAATGAGATACAATGTCCTCAGCATACCCCCTCATCGGGCTCCCTGCGCTCAGCTTCCAAGAACATAGTACTGCCATGGGTCTTCAAATGTAGTGCACAGATCAATCCCCTGTGCTTGCCTGACTGGAGGTGACTGGAAAGTGGGGCGGCTTTCCAAAAGCCTTTCCCTCATGAAGGGAAGAGGACATGACACTGGGTTCCGTGGCTTATGCCCTGACGAGCTTTCATGGAGAAGTCTGCCTACACTGGCCACCTTCACACTGAAGCAAGCATTCCCATGAACCCTACTCTCAGCTCTACTGCATGGGCAATGACATTCAGATCCATGCTCTCCATCTAAATCCACCATAGCAACGTTTGCCATTCACTTGGCAGTGGTGAGCCATGGCAATACAAAGACACAGAAAGCTCTTGGGCTGCAAACTGCTGGGGGCTGGGGGATCACTCCACGGCAGAAGGCAAGTCCTCCCTTGCCCCCTCCTGCAGGCAGCCATTACAGACCCCATCACTGTCAGGATACCATGTTGCCTTGTCTTTTGCTCCTGTTTGGTAGGACATCCTCATTGAAAAAGAGGAATAGCTTCTCCAGCAGCTTGGAAAGATAGTATTTGAGCTTTCTGATTGCCCAGCCTGGAAAAGCTGCTTTTTTGTACACCCGATACTGATACCTTCCTCAACTACTTTGCCATTTAATATAATAGGTCTTGGTGGCAACAAAAGACCAGTTCTCAGCCATGCAGATTGTGGAAGTTGGATAATCTTTAAGTACCATTACTGGCTTCTATCCTACAATTTGTGATCCCCTGACATCATAGACTCCAAACTCAGTTTTGAGATACTGAAAGGAAAGAATTAAATGGAAATATAAAAATAGAAAAAAATAAAGGAATAAATAATACTATTTTCTACAATGGAGTGAGCCACTTCGTTTGTCTTCTGGGTTTCTTCTGTTTTGTGTATCTGTCTGCACTGTATGTGTGCTGCTTGGGCAGGCAATGCCTCCTGCTATGTTTATGTATGTGCACAAAGCCAAACTCCACAGTATTACAAAACGGGCATTAAATTCTAAGCTCAGTGGGGAAGGGTCCTGCTCCAACTGGGTATCTGAAGACCCACAGCACTGCACAGGGACCCCAGTATTATCTGGAACTTCTAGTGAGAACTCAAGTAAAAAAGACAATATGGGGAAAAAAAGAAGGTAGAAACGGGTACGTGACTCAGCAAAGAGAAGAGCCAAGACATGATTTCTAATAAAAAAGAGTGTAAGGAAATTACTGCATCACTAAATGTGGCTCTACTTCAATCACAATCCAGAACAAAAAGACAGGAGCTGTGCAGGAATAAAGGGGGCAAATATCAGTCTTGCAGAGAAAATAAGGAGAGAATGTGCTGAAAGATGTAGACTATGCAACAGGAGCAATTGCCGCCTGCCCAGTGGGTCAGGAGGAAAGGTGGTCACTGTGCCACGCACTACTGCCCTGTGAAATTGTTTTGGTATAGGGTTCCCTGCTACCTGATTGATTCTGTTTTGCTTGAAAATGGCAAAAGCTTTACAAGATATTCTCTTACATACAACAGTGAAAAGAAGCTACTAAGAGGGAAAACTTGTACCAGAGATACAGAAGTGAAGCAAGAAACTGAGAGGCTTGCCAAAACAGCCAAAGATGTGCTCCTAAAACACCATTGTCAGCAAACATGCTCCTAAAACATAATTGTGAAGCATCCCCAAGAAAGAGGTCATCCATGATTTAAGTGACCAGCTGTCATATCCTCAAGAAGCATCATGGGGTGTCTCATAACCACTCCTCTCCCTACAGAATCCAGCTGAGTACAAGAACGGACTTTTCGCTCCTTTGCAATTTTGTTCGAGGGAAGTAAAAGAATTCTTTTTGCAGCTTAATAACATCAAGGGGAAAAAAATCCCTAAGTAATTCCTCTAGCAGTTAACAAAATTAAAATGTAGTTATGAAAATGATAAAACTACAAATTACCTTCAAATGTAAGCCATAATCAAGGTTGGCAAAATTCATAACTTGAATGAAATTTTTTTAATATATACATCCAGCATAATGCAAATGAAAGACAGCTCCAGTCAAAAGTCCAAATTACAGGGAGCATAAAACCAGCTCTTACTACATAAGAATTCTTGGTACCTTTGTCCAGAACCTAGTCTGTACCCAAACCAAACTTCATCTAAGGTTCACAAAGTTTGGATAACTCTGCTAATTTCTTAATTACCACATGCTTCTTTACAGTTCCAGGAATTAGAGGCCCGAGTGCCAAAATTGTCCTGGAACCAGTTTCAGTGCAGTTATGTGAATGACACAGTATGTTTTCCACCAAATCCAGCTGAATTCTGACTTGACTGAAAGAATTACCAAAACAAGCAGGGGACACACAATCCCATGCATGGACTGGAATTGATGGAATATAAAAAGGCACAAAAGTGCACTTTTTCTCACCTGTTTTTTCACTGCTGGCTGTTGTATTTTATCCTGAATATAGGAAAGGTGTGTGGGGGGGGAACAAAGGAACTTAATTGCTTGATTTCTGGTTTTTCATTTTACATCCCCCTGCCAAGATGACAGAATATCCTATTGTGCAAAAGACCTTTACCAAAATTGTTGCATACAATTCACTCCACCCACAAGCAATTCAGAGGTTCTCCTCGCTTTGGTGTGTGTTGTTGCAAGGGCAGTTTCTTCAGTTCTGGAAACGGGGTTATTCCGGTGTCTGTCACTCTCAGCGTCTCAGAGCACGGCACTTGCTGTCCTCTCTCGATCCAGAGCAACAGAAACACGTCACTTCAAGGCTAATTAACCAAGGGGCCAAAGTCACAAAATAACTGTGCCCTTGACCCATGGAATGGTTTTGCTTTTGGGCTGGCATGTGGTGCAACTTTACATTATAGAAAATACGTGCCGAAGCAATGCCCGTGAGGTGAATGGCAGCCTGTGTGCATGATGGGGTACCGTGGGTTTAAGTGAAGGAGTGTTTAGCTGGGAGTTGAAATTAGAGCTTATTGTGTGCCCTTGAGTAAACAAGACTATAATGGGTTATTGAGACTGCTGACTTCTAACAAAAAATGCTCTATGTACGACTGACATTTTAAAACCATGAACCCTGAGGCATGTAGGCTTATTATCATGTCTTTTTATCAACCCATTTTATGTAATGCTTTTGAAAGAATGACACAGAAACACACAGTATACAAAGGGAACAGAGCACAGGGATGTGGATAGGACTGTCACCAAGTATTGGCATATGCCATGGCCAAGGAACAAAAAATCTGGGACAACAATTTAGAAGTAGCTGCAACTATAAATTGGCAACATAAATTTGTTCCAAAGGTGTGGCCTCTCAGGGAAATTTTCAATGAAGTGGAATTCAATGATAACGGGGATGGTGCAGACATACAAAAATCCTTACAATAGTGTTCACGCAATGGACCAAGAACGGGATCTTTTTCAATCCAACTTTGACTATTCTTACCATGACCAACACATTTCTTTGCCAGCATCACATTGCTCAGAAGACGGGCAAGATTTACAGATTATTTCTAAATGACTCCCATGTCCTGGGTGTCTTTTTTGTACACTCCCTGACACCTTCACTGTTTTTACAAGCATTTTGCCAGTTTTTTGTAGGATCAAGCCCTAGTGAAAAGTGTATTTCGGTTTTCCCCTGGTTAATATTTCGGTTAAAAAGATGGGCAAGTAGAAAAAGCTGTATAAACCAACAGTTGTCTGAGATCTTCAGGACTCAAAACATTTCAGCGCGTACCCCTAGAAGGAAACAGAGCTGCCCTTGTCCCATTTCTCATTCCTGTCACAGCCTGAATGAGCAAATATGCTGCCGTATTCCATTCGCATTACAGTTGGAGGTGCTGGGATGGGAATGGATTCATTTTGTGCCATGGTCAGTTCTCATTTCTGTCTGTGGATAATGAGTTATAGCAACACCACAGCAGTGACTCTTGTTATAGACTCATTTTGGGGACAGAGAGTATACTAAGAACAGAAAAGCACATATTTTACGACATCCTTAAAATTGTGAGGAAAATAGAGAAAAAACCAATCAATTTTTAGGGTAAAAATTTTCCTGAAAAACAGAGAAAATCTCTTTCCAATCACTGTTGTATCACTGACAGCAGCATCATGACAAAATGAATACATGATAGGGTTTCATCTGCAAACAAATAAGCTCAGAAAGTATTATTCCCAGAGATCACTGCAAAATACCTTCCTTAATTTGTGTGGTAACCGCCTGGCTCACAAAGCCAGATACTGAAGCAGACTGAATTAAAAGCAAAAGCTTTTCTGTGTGTTTGATTTGACTTGGCAACGTGAAATCCCAAGCAAAATACGGCATCTCGATTTTCCAAATGGAAAGCAAAAGGAGGACTGGAAAAATCAGGAATTTCCTGAAGAACCAAGTGTCAAGAGCCCAATCACATCTCTCCTACTCATAGCTCAGCTCCATCCAAGATACCCAGTTGGAATAACTGACTACAAATAGGACTTAAGTTTGGTGCCTACCAGCGTAATAAATACGCTTTCTTGTTTCTGACGCAGATCACGCTGCGCATTTCACTCATCTGGCCCTGTAAGACAGCAGAGCTATATACCAGCCTTTGAGGCTAGGCTTCTTTCAGGGCAACCTCTCTTTTCCCCCCATCAGCAGGAAAGCAGCCTTACAAAAGAAGTGCAGAAATAGTATTTGTGCCATGCCATTGCTACTTTATTACCTCCCATTTCCACACAACATACACAGAAACCTTCTGTGTTTACACATTTTCCAACATATTCCAAAGCAGTCAGGGACTGAGTTTTCATCCACACCCTGGACATGAAAATGTTTGTAATACCTGGCAATAGTATACCAAAAGAACAGCTACACGCAGTAGTACCTTATGTTAAGACGCACCCCACCATTGAACATGCTGCCTATTATTTCACTTAACAAAGCAAGTCTATTTCTCACATTTTGTTAAATAGCGAAAGAGATAAATACTACATTAAAATGCTCCAATTTACTTGGATCTGTGATTGCAGTAGAAGTTCAAAGAAGGGTGGAATATCTTTACTTCTTTTGATTTTGACTGTCTTCCACCCAAGTTTCACTTGTAATAGCAGCAGGCTTGAAAGACATAATGTAATTCACATCAGTGATTTTTTTTTTTTTAACTGATGGCATTATGAGTTACAGGATGCATTTGATATAAGATCAGACAGCTGGTACTAAGGTTTTTTTATTTGCCATTTCTTACTAGTGTTTTTTTCAATAATTTACACAAAGCAGTCCTGTGGGGCAGAGATTAAATTCTCTGGGAAGAATGTTAATATACTGAAATAAATATGGAAGGTCAGATAATGTGGAAATACAATTAATGGTACCAAATAGTTATCAGGAAGGGAGGTGGAAGAGGATTTAATTCAGCTAATTTATCACTACATTATATATAATAATTTAACCTCAGGGTAAGGAAATAAACTTAGTTTCCCAGGTGACCTGGATCTACTTCTGGCTCTGCCATAGATCTGAATTCTGATGTAGGGTGAAGCATTTTATATATATAAATAGATGTCTGAAATATATTCTTTCTGGCCAGCAGTCAGACTGAAATCAAAACCAGATCAGTACCAGAATTAAAACCAGAACCTAAGGTATGTTAGGCACCTGCTTTTCTTCTGAACCCTCAAAAGAATGTCTCAAATGTTCAGAATATTTTAGATACAGATTCTCCTTTCTGTGTGCTTTTGTAACTGCCAATACAGCAGGATCTCAGCTGAAACCTACAGGTATGATGCAAATAATAGCAATACCATACCATTGCCATATGGATAGTATAAACTTCTGGACAAATATATCTGTTACTCTTTCAAACATTGTTTTCTCTTTTGTCTTCTTCCTCCTGTTTCCTTTCCTGGCTTTGTGCAGCTTCGGGTGCTTCATTCATCACTCTCTGCAGCAACCGGACTCCGAACTCTTGGTTTCAATGACCACAGAAGAAACACAGAGGAGGGAAAAGGAGATCATCCAAATTACTGACATGTTTTCTTCTTTGCTATGTCACATTTTCATTTGCTGTGGCTTGGCCTTAGCTATACATTGTGCATCACAATTTCATATTGCTGTAAAAATATTTTATTGAAAAGACGAATGCTAAAGGCACTTAAAATTTACAGATTAATATTCTTACAAACATCCTTTTTTGCATAAAAATGTTCTCAGCATTTTTTCCCCGAACTAAATATATTCCATTTTGTTTCTGCTATTATCACAAAGCTGCAAATAAGCTTTTATTTCAATTCCCTGCTAACTTTATCTGAATTCATTCTGCATGAAACATTACTTGTTTTATCTTATACTATGGCAAGATTAATCCAGGAAACATGGAGAAAATCATCAGTTCAAAATGATTAAGGCTGTTTGAGCTAGCTTTGATGCTTTGCATGTCATCTAGAAATGAGAGAGAGTTCCTAGGAGATATCTTTGTATCTCTAATTAGTTGGTTACAGTAGTTCTACCATCTCTGTCATCAATCCTTGGTCTTTTAACTCTGCACAAGCAGTTCATTGATACCACTGAATGTCTAAGATGCAAAAAATTCACACTGCATAACTCTGTAGTTGGATAGAGACATATAAAATTCTGCAAATACAGTTTCTATTAGGATACAACATTTATCAGTTCTAAATAAATTGATTTTCAACAAAGTCTTTACTATTTGATGTGCTTTTCCACTAATCTGCCAGACAGCTTTGCTAAGGGATAATGGTGGAGGAAGACAAATAAGAGAAAAAAAACCTATCTCTGTAGACATTTAAAACAGTATTAGATGCATTTAGTATATATGCTTATTTTGATACTAACTAAATGACTAAAGATCGGATTCTAATCTGATTTCTGACAAAGGCTATGATTTGTATTAGCCAGGATGTGTAGCGATGAAGAGCACGTCTTAAATTAGAAGCTGCCTTTGTGTCCACATTGCAATATCAGCCATGTGCCACTCTGCACAGCACATGTGTGTGTGTCTGAGATGAGAGCACTATCCCGAGAAGCAGCAGGGAAAAGGGGCTGCTCGTCTCGCTGTGCTCCATGAAGCACCTCAGGGAAAAAGCCTACAAAAAAAAAAAAAAAAAGAATTAGGTGAAAAGTCAGCGCATGGAGAGATGCGTTTGACTCCCAGTCGTTTCAGAATGGTCCATTTCAAGCAGTTAATTTGTCAGAACTGGAAAGACAACACAATATGAACAGAGAGAGTATCTTAATCACTGCGGCTCTTGTCACTCCCCTTGCATAACAGCCTTATGTAAGCATCTGATTTGCATCAGTGTACAGCTCTGATTGCTGAGAAAGCAGTTTGCAATTCAATAAGATTCATACACAACATTGCCTTTCTCTTATTTTCTCGCAGTAGTGTTGGTAGCTGAAATTATACAGATTTTTTCCTCACACTAACAAGCACCAAGGCCGCTGTGAATAATACGATTTTTGTCTCTGGATGTATTAAAGGACCTTTCAAGACGAGAGATATTGTTCATATTTTGTATACGTGAGGCTCAACGTGAAAAAAAAATGTCACTAGGTCAGGAAGCACAGACACTGATTTCTTCAAAGAGAAGGATGGGATTGCTGTACAATGAATGCAATTTCAGCTCACAGTGACTGAAGCATTTGCTATCTGGAAGTATTTTCTTGGTACTGATGATATCTAGCATCTCTGAGCTCAGCACATTATGTTTTGATTCAGAAAAGCTAAAGATGACATTTCTAGCCCTAAATCACTAAAAACCACAACAGAGACCAGAGCTAAAATCCAAGACATTTACAAGAGGTGATCTCAGACTCGGAGTAATCTCTGCTACAAAGATCCTTCAGAATAACCAGAGAAGACATGAATCAAGAGGCACTGGAAAAATAGGCAACCCTTTCCATTGTCCACCCAAAACAGGCGTAAAGGGCTCAACCAAGAGGCATCAGGAAACCCACAGCAGAGCTGCAGTGGGACCTGTAGACAATTCCTGCCTTACACTTCCACCAGCAATCTGTACAGGAGAGCTAGGTGGAGAACATGGATTATTTTTGCAAAAAGGTTCTTGTATGTGTTTTAAAACAAGTGGAAATTCTTTTATCAGTGATGTCATCAGGAAAAGTAAACACTAGGGAGGTAGTTAGCATAAACCAGGTAGAGTTTGCTAGCCCTGTGTCTGAACCACCGGGTTGCCAATGGTTTTGTGAAAAACCATCCAAGGTTTGGGCTAGAAAAGGCTCTGGAAGAAGTTTGGTAACGTGTCTGCCTGGAGACCAAAGGGGATACTCAGTGCTGTGAGTATCCAGCCCAGGAAAATGTGCTTCTTTAAAGAAGGTTTTTTTATTGCTGAATTCTCAAGGCTGCAGCAGTATGTGAATTAAACTATGAAATAAACACTAGGGAACAGTGGCAAAAGATTAAAGTGATTGAGTATTGTAGGGAAAGCTACAGGACATCATGTAATTTTTGTACAGAATGGATTACTTATTCTTCAGCTCTTTATTTCAAGGATAATGTATTAAACAAATGGATTAAAGCTATTTTTGAGAAGATACTATCTGAAAGTAGGCCAGTAAGCCAGTTTCTCAAATTGGCCTTTTTTCAGCTCTGTGAATTCAGGACTCATCCTCATACACAACAGGTGACTGAATTCAGGTGAAGGAAGCACAGTGCGGTCTTGGGTTTTTAACTGTCCTGTCCTAGTGTACTCAGATTTTTCAATACTTTCACTGAAGGAACTGAGAATTTATTTCTAAAGACTTTTTCTCCCCCCTGGAAGAATGGAACTTTTGAAATATCCTTTGGCAATTAAAGCATGTGAAAAAAAAAGTCAAAACAAATGGCATATTTGAGTTGATGAAAAAAACCTAGTAGTAAAACAAATGAGGTCTTTATTAACATGAACAAACCAAACACATTACATCAACTGCTTCTGAGATGCTTATGGATTTCTGTAGCCAGAAAAGTTCATGACATTTGTACCTCTATTAGTCATTGTATTTTATTTGAGCTTATTAAAAGACTACTATGATACTTCTTTCCCCCTTCTTTTTAAACCATTTAGGTTTCTTTTCAAATTCTACTGCTAACAATTTAATTTTTTAATAGTTTTAAAAATTATATTAAACCTTTGGAATTATTCCCAGCTTTCTACAGAAATGCACAATGGAAAAAGGAGGAATACTTCTGTTAAAGCACTATTCTGTAGCACTCTTACCACTGCCAACAATTAAAAATATTTATTTTCTTTACTCTTAGCTGTGTGATATAGTAGCGAAGAACACTCCATGTTTTACAGCTCGACTGATGGAAGTGGACAGTTAAGATGCAATACATGTACCTATGGGTGAAAAACACAAAACACGTCTCTCTAAAGTGCATGTGCGGGTAGGGCAATACTCACCTAACTGTCTTAAAAGGACATTAACAGTACAATTTCAAGTTCACAAGAGTTAAGGAAATATAATGAGACACCTAAATTCAGGGGGATCAGGTTTTACTTCCCCAATTTGAAGCATATGTTCACCTTCATTTTCCACCAAGGGCTGATCTGTGTGCTGTTTCTCCCCATCGCTGATTCCCAGTACTGCTTACTTTCCTTCCCAATTATCAGTCTGCCTTTCCCTTTTCAGCAAGTGCCAGCCTTCAAACCCAGCCTGTCTTTGCTGTTACCACCAACATCTAGTCTCAGTATCTTTTATCTCATGTTCTTTGCCCCAGTTAGTTTAGATCAGATCTCTGTGCCATCAGCATCCAACTCAAATGGGTTTCTTCCTATATGCATGAGTTACAGGGCAAAGAAGAGAAAACAAGAAATATGTTTGAGCCCCCCCCCCCCACATACCTTACTTTGAACGTCTGGCAGGGCTCAGCAGACAAAGTAGACAATTTTACCTGGTTTACACGATAGTCAAGTATGGATGTTTTTCTAAACAGAAGGCAAAATGAACAACTCACACAAAAACAGCTAAACCATTTGAAGACAAGAAGAAAACCTTCATATTGTGGCAGATAGATACCTCAGTTTTCCTGCCTAATTCCACATGCTGAATAGCACGTTTTGTAATGTGAAGCACTTGGCTGTCTGGAAAATGAGTGTTGGTTACACTAGGAAAATCTCTTGTATGTAATACACATGGACATCATCACACACTGAGCCATTCCTTTTTCTTTCTCTGTGATCCTTCTCCTTCCCTTAAGTTTCCTAATTCCATTGTGCACTCCTGTTGCCCATATAGTGATTCTGCAGCTTACTTCAATTAAAGGTCTGGGGTTTTTTTCTTGTCTCCTTATTTGTTTCTCTTTTTTTCAGAAACTCTATAGATATTAAATTGAACTTTGGAACATGTTATTATAACAGATTTGAAGGAAAAGACAGATGTAAAGGCAATACCTTGTCCTCAAATTCATCATTACACAAAAGTAACTGAAGAGGTTTTAGGAATACAATAAAAACTCTGAGGTGGCAGAAGGAAACCCTAAAAGAGTCTTACCAACAAGGGTTTTGACTCAAATCTCTTTTCATTTCTTGGCTACAGATGATCTTTAGAAATGTGTATCGAAAACGGCAATCATTTTTTAAATGTCTATGTTCTCTTACGGTTCTTGTAAAACCTAACTTCCAAGGCCCAGTAGTACCAAATCCAATAATCCCCTTCAGAATAAAGAAAACATTTTAAAAAATCTGATTTTGCTTTAAGCCTTAAATGAAAATCTGAGTTCCAGTCTTAACTTAGAGCTATAATTTATAATTCTAAGCCTATCCCTCCTCCTTCTGTATCACTCTTCCTCACCCTTCACATCAGTTCATTCAAGAGGCCTTCCTCATTCCTTGCAAAGCCGAAATCCATAATCATAGACTCTGCCCTCCCCTGTGAATGAGTAACCTAGATGTCACAGAAATGCAATATGGATCTCAGCTCAAAGTACTTTTTGTTCCCTTTTTTTGTGAGACAGAGAAGTGTTTTCTTTGCCAGAAGCAAGGGCTTACACCCTCTCAGCTGTGGATCAAGTTTCATAGAAAGCCCCAGCACTGACTCCTTCTGACATCCAGCCCCCACCACTCTGCTTACTGACAGCCCCACAGCGCTTCACCGCCTCCAGCTGCCTTGTACACATCAGAGGAGGGCTCTGGGACTGGAACCAGAATGTGTGACAGGACACATCCAACCACGCTGCCTTCAGACACTTCTTTGGAGGATGGCAGAGACCAGCAGACAGGAAACTCCCCCCTCTCCCTGCCAACTGTGCACAGCTGATCATGGAGAGGAGGCACAGCAGATGTAGATTTTTGACCTTCATCACACATGTTAAGAAGCACATGTCCCAGGGAATCTCTTCAGATGCTAGTCCTCCAAATGAGGAAGAAAGCAGCAGGCATTGAGCCCAAAGGCACTGATAGCATCAATAGTATGCCCTCCAAAATATTAATTCAGGAGCGAGCACTTTACCAGATGTATTCCTTTAGGCTGAAAGTCACCTTTCAATGGTTGCTTTATCGAAGGAGTTTTTCCTGAAAGTGCAGTTGCACCCTGGTGCTGCAGCAAGCCCCAAGTAACTCCCAGTAATAGCTGTAACAAGAAATAAGAGAATGAAATTGGTCAAAAAATCCCCCATCCGTATCAGTTAGTACTAAGACACACAGAGCAGATATGCAAGGTAAGGGAAAGCACGGTTTGAGTTTACATTTGCTTTCCATATTGGATAGGGAGTAGGTAGTCTCCACCTTCAATTTCAAATGCCTTTTTCTGTGCCCTCTCCACAAAGTGAACCGAATCCCTGGAGATTCAACACAAACAGCTTTCAGAAGAGCCTTGTTCCACACAGAGCGTGCTGATGGTACTGTGAACACAAACAGTTCCCGTGAAGGGACTGAAAGGAGAACTGACTGTGCAAAACAGCTGCTGAGCCATTATGCAAAAATATCTTAACCAACTCGAAGTCTTTCTTCACAAGTGTTTTGTTTCTATTTAGTGTGAAATTAGCACAGGTCGCTTATGATGGGAACACATTTGCATTGATTAGAAACTAAGCCAACCGAATCGACAGCCAGTACTGGTAAAATACACCAAGAGAACACAGGTTCTCTTCATGACTTGTTAGTTTTCTGAAATAGCCAGGATACGATTTTCGAACAATTGACAAAAACTTAGAGGGTCTCAACGAACACACAGACAGACTCCATCCCTTTCCTGAATGTGTTCCTATAAAAGTAGACAAGCAAAGTGTAAGAGGGGCAACAGAAGATCAGCAAAGTAAAATGTGTAATTGCCCTACGTAATACACAGGGTTATTCATGGATCCAGGGCTCAGCCTCACCTCGCCAGGTTCAAAAGATGGTAATCCATCATCTACAACGTTGCACTGAAACCCAGGCATCGCACATCTTCGAAAAAACAATGCAAGGAGAAGGTGGTCTTCCTCCTCCGTCCCCTACCACCATGAAACAAGAAGTGAGCTGCATTGTGTCCGAAAGGAAAGGTGGAATGGTGGAATTAAAGCTTTAGATCTTTTTTTGCCCAGGCTCTATCTGCTGTAATTCAGCTGTCAGTAAGTATGTGAAGCTGATCCTGTTAAGAGTACACTGTATCTCTCCTCAGAAAACTCTCACTTCTCCAAAAGTGGGAATGGACTACTCATAGTTGAGCTGTCACTTTGATTTTGACATTCAGGGTGTATTTTGTGTTCCTTCCTTTGAAGTCTGACACTTGCAGCTTGTTTGTGTTACCAGCATCTTTGTATGCTAAGCTGCACACATGAGGTTTCTCACACGGAAACTGAGGGGAAGCCATAAAAATAAGGTATCATACTTAACCAACTGGACAAAAGTCAACAAACTCCAGAAATACATTAGCATTAGTGGACAGGTTTAGAACTCTAGATACATTTCTAACCTATTGACTTTCGTTTTTTTAGCGATGATGGAATGAGTTCTGTACTGTCAGGAAGAAAGAATTTTGGATGGAGAATTAGGAACTTCTTAAGGGGGATTTGATTCATAGAGGCCACAAAAGCTTTGCTTTATTTGTGATCTGCTTCAGAGTTGGTAGTCAACTCATTATTTCAGCAATGCTCAACAGCACCGACAGGGGAACTCTGAGAGACTGAAAAGCAGAGAAGAACGAGACATATTATGATACATATGTTCAGAGAGCTACGTCAGCTGGCCTTTGAAAGAAGAGTGGTACTTCAGGTGCAAAGACTTAAAAAAAAATCAGCTAAAAGCTCAGCATTTGTATTAAAAAGCTCAGAAAACTCTCAGTGAAATCTGGTGGATCTAGTTCAAATGTTATCTTTAGCACAACAAAACAGAGAAAACAATGGAATACCACACCTTTGAGATGATGTGAAATGACCTTACAATAAATAGCTCTCAACCAGACTTGTTGCTATAGAGTATCTTCCAACAGTGCACTGTCTTAAAGGGTGCAGCAACATGCCTTCCTTTTATTATTATTTATTGGCTCCACCTCATATAACTTGAGGATCTACATCTAAGTAAGCTCTTCTTGCATCTCTAGTCTGAAGAAAGAAATGTATAGCCTTGAAGGATCAACCATACAGACTATTCTTGCACTGGCTGAAGTGATTTCTGACAGTGCTTATTTTCCCTCTTTAACTGCAGAGGGAACTCAGACCAAACAGCCACATTGCCTCCATCATGTTAGATAACAGAAAGTTCAACCATAATGTCACCCTTTTTTTCCCTTTGAAGTAATCTTTCAAAAGATTTCTAAAAAAATAAAAGAAGGGAAAATGAGTTCTAGGAAGTGGGTCATTACTTAGGACGCTTGCCTATGAGCAGATATTTGCCGAGATTGACATGAAAATTACAGGTCAGCAAGTTTTTTGTTTACCGTTACTTTCACTGTGTAGTCATACTATCTTCAATGGTTTGACCTTCATACAGCTCAGGAAGCTTCCTATTTTAACAGTAGCTTTCTGGGTTTGCTACTAACATCACAACAAGATCTGTTTGTACTAGGTTTACCTTTATCCTCCTTTTTGTTTCAACAAAGAAAGAGAAAGATGCTGAAGCGTGTCAGTGCAGTGTGATTTGCCAAAGCACCTCCTGATGCCAGTCAGAGAAGCAAAAGGGTTCCTCTCATTTGCACTGGTAGGCATTGCACATATTGGAATTGACGTGGATTAATTAGATTCAACAGAATGAACCAAGGCAAATATTTAATAAAGCAGGGTGAACAGGCAAAGCAAACAGTTTGTAAACAACTCATTGGCTGAAAATTCAAATTCATTCAAGTAACTTCAGTAAACATGAACCACCAACACGCTGCCCAACAACCAGGAATGACTTCCAACCAGAAAAAAAAAGTAAACTAGCATGAATACTATTTGCTCAGCCTTAACCTTTACATTAAGTTCCGAGGCAAAACTGTTACACTTTGTTCAGCTCGAGGATTGCATAAAAACTCTGTACAAAAGTATATTTACACGTCCTACCCCGAAAATCTTTCTTCCTTATTTCAGAGTCTCCACCTAATGGAAGTATCAAATTTTGTCGGAATTATTAAATCAATGGCAATTATTATTTGAAAGTTTTACACCACTGTTCTTCCTTTCCAACATTTTTGTATATTGCAGATTTTTATAGATGTTTTTCATAAGATCATAGGTAAAAGTCTCAAAAACCCACTTAGGACTTAAAATCTTAGTCTCTTTCTTTTCAGAAATGGTCTAAGTCAATTGTCCTCTCACCGCCAAAGTCAAAATTACAATGTTACATGAAGATTTCTTGATGTTTATGTCTTCAGCATACCCTTTTTGATACACTGATTTGGTAAGGAATATGCCTTCACTAGAAAGCAGCCCTTGTTCCCTGCATATTGTGTCTTATCTTTGCAGGAGGGCTGTCTTTGAACTCATGTACTCATACAAAGTAAGATTTAATGATATGCAACACTTGCATGAAACTTAATTACATTGGAGCCTAGAACACTTTTTTGTGGTTCAGAGATAAAACTATAAATGAACACTTTAAACAAAATCCCTAAGTGGTTAAACCACATTATAAAGTAGCGATATTTGGAAAAGAATCAAAACCACACAAATAAATAATGATGTATGTATGTTCGAGCAGGCTGTGCATGTAAAGGAAGATGAGTCACTTCATTTTTTATGTTGGCCTTGTGACAGCTGAGCAATGTAATTATCTTCTTTTGCATTGTGCTAGTTTTATCTCGTTGGTATTAGATTTTTAGTTTTTGCATATTCTAATTTCTGCAGCAGGTGAAGTGCAAGACTCTGGGAACCAAGGCATTGCTGTAATTTAGTTCACTCAGATTTCATCTAAAGAATATTTCAGTACTGTTAAATGAAAATAAAGCCAAAATGGGGGACTCTTGTTATCATGCACCCAAATAATGATTAATAAATATTCCTACTGAACAGCTCTAAATTGGATTAATGTACCTTCATTTAAAATAGGGAAAGAAAAACATACAAGAAAATCCTTTGAACAAAGCCAAAGGATTATTGAATCCATAAAATGTATTTAAAAAGGTATACAATGCTAGAAATATGTTTGGGACTTCTGTTCCACATGCCAAATAAAATAAAAAAGCAGAAATGACTATACCTACAGTGATGACTCTGCTAGTTGACGTATGAAATATGTGTGAGCACAGGGCAAATGACTACTACTATTATTACCACCAAAACATGTAGACAAATGAAAAATACAGCAAAAACGTGAGATTGCAACTAGCAGAAATCCTGGGTATGCCCTTAGAGAACAAAATATTAATAAATATCCCTTTTCTATTATCACATATAGCCCATTTGGAATTAATGTGGCATCTGAAAGACTTCTTCCAATATCAGGCTCTGATAAGATCCCTGTAAAACCAGTTAAGTTGGACAACTGTTAAGACAGAACTAGCTCTTGAACAGGCTTGTTTATCCCAAACAGATTCATGAGAATCAAAAAAAAAAAAAAAAAAGGAAAGTACTTCTGGTAAAGTAGAATACAAAGAGGAAGGCAGTCATATTTTGCCCTGGTTTAGAATACGGGATTCAAACTATTAATATGAATGTCTACAATAGTAGATATAGACATCTACAACAGTACACTAAAATGATGTGTACACTAAAATGAGATGGCTATGACCTAGAATAGGTCACTGTAAAGCAAGTATCTAAATTTGGCGAGAAGAATCTCACTTGAAGAGACAAATGTACAGTACAATAGTTACAATAGTCAAGGTTTTGCTTCAAGCATTGCCCAGCAGTGTGAAAGGAGTCTCACCTTGCATCTGATCAGCCAGGCTGGCTCAGCAGTCAACAAGGGCACTGACTTGCTGGCAGTGCATGGACGTGTGCATAAAAAAGGGAATAAGTATCCTGGCTGTCAGACTATCTCCATGCTCCAACCAACATCGCCTTGGCCTTACTCGGGTTGTATCACAGCCTCACAGTGCAGGAGGTGCGAGTGGATTTGCAGTGGCTGCTCTGCCAGAGCTCTGCTGGAACACGGGCACTCCCACAGTGCTACAGGTGCTGTCACATCTGAAGAGGGCACGCTCATCGGCAGCCAAAAACACCAGACCAAACCCAGGTTTCATTTCTCATTTTGTAGCTCGGTGACATTTCCATCGACACATACAAGGTCTAACAAAGAAAAAAGTAACTTTGGACAGTCAACTCTGGAATCCTCTGTGCCACAGTAGATATTCGTACTACCCTGTAATACTGCTGAGTGAGTCACAGAGACATTTATGAATATGAAAAATTAGAATTTTTTAAGAACACAACATATCATTTTGATCTTAACATTAAATTCTGAACTTCTGTGGTGAAAACCAGTGCAGATTACCTTTTTATATGAAAGTATTCCATTACTACACCATACCCCAAGCAGCTCATTTTTCACACACAGCAACTTTCTTACACATTGTGAATAGTAAGCAACCCTCTGGCTACACTAGACAAGAGTAAAAGGATGAAGAGACTTAGACACACAACCTATTAAAACCAAAACCACCGGGCTCTGTGTTCAAGGCGTTCAAAAGTCAAACTCAGAAGCATTACTAATGACAGGCACATGTAATAAGATCTGTGTGGTGAAGCAATGCATCGTTGCGGCCAGATTTAGAGCCAGATCATCACTTTAGAAATATCAATAGCTGGATAAGGTCCAAGTCACTTCCTCATCAAAGCAGTACGACTCCTGACTCCAGTGAAAATAATAACCTCAGTTTGTGGAGACAAAGCCCTAATCAATAATGAATCTTAACGTGTCTATGGGATCTTCTGCCTTCTCAAATGTGAATTAGTACTGACACCTTCTTGGCGCTTGGCCAGCAGTGGCTGCTCACTGAAAGTTGAGTGGCAAATGTGGGCTGGTGAAAGTTGAATAAAAATATGATATTTGAAGTATGGTTTGCCAGAATAAAACTATGATATGACTGTAAAATGTGGCTATGGGAAAAGTAGAGAAACATTTGACTGTGGTTATTAGATTTCTGATATGAAATATAGCCTGACACATGCATGATTAGGGCCCTAAAAAATCACACAAGACCTTAGTCCTTCACACCAGCTCCCCAGGTTTTGGAGCCAAAGGACAACCATCAATCTTCTTGGACTGCCATGTAGCCTGCTCCCCAAACTTGTAACTGAAAACACTACCGATTCTGCTGTTTAACAGAACACCACAGATTAGCTACGGGCCACATATCAAAGCCATGTGATGCAGAGTTAAGAGATGCAGAGCTCTGGACTGCACAGATTTCATTCCATCAACTCAAATTTCTGATGGTTTGTCTCTCAAAATAACCCATTATTCACCAAGAATGTCCCTGGAAACCTTGGGGAAAACAGGAATTTTTTCACTAAATTAGACCCTTGACCCATTTAATCCTTTCTCTGGTAACATGAAGAATTAAGAAGCGAGGCACTCATGACCACCAGGATAGGGTTCACTCTGATTTTCAGAGTAACTCAGAGATTGACTTAAATGCTAAATTGCAGGCTTTGCTCTTCATTCTGCATTTTTATTATCATAAATCTGGATGCGAATTATAGCCTTACAATCACTACATTCTTAAAATACATTTCAAAACATTATCTGAAAGTCCTAATCCTAGGGCTAACCTTCACATGAGGAAAAAGGGTAATTTTGAACAATTGCCTGTCCAGGTTTCCTCTATGATCAAGTTCTACTCTATATCCACAAGCATGCTGACATAAATACAGAATTCCCCATGCTCTGGGAAATCTCTTTTACCAGCAGTAGTTTCGGACTGAGCCCCAGACAAACTTCTTGTGCATTTTACATAACTCCTGTATTCATTTAGTAAGTGTTAAAGTAGATGTTAAAACTCAAAACTTACAGCCACTACTCTGATAGAGATCTAAGTATCTCAAACGTGCATTTGAACAGACATTCCTGCAGGACCGAGTGGAAATTCATCAAAGAGCGTAAATGCTTGCCTAAACACCCACTGATCTTTGCAGCATAACCGTATGTGAAACTTCTGACTGAATCAGGACCTCTAATTGCTTCAAGTAATTTTTTCCTCTGGACTTCCACAAATGTCACTACCATTCCACTCACATGTCCTGCATTGCACGGTCGCATGGATAATGTGTCATACATATATGTATGATATATACAGACTCCAGAGGCCAGAAAACCACATTTTACTCATAGCATTCCAAATCTTCCCTGGAGCACATATACATATCTTAAATTCTAGAAACCCTGACTTGTAGTATTTCTGCAGAAATTATGCTTGTCTAACATTTTCACAACCAAGAGCTGAAAATCAGGCTTCTGAACTCATGTTTATATGCTTTAAGAAATGACCTGATTTTTTAAAGCATTGAGCCTCAGGTGACTTTGGTGGATTTAGGGGAGAGGTTTCGTAATACAGATGGAACAAATGCCTAATCTGCTCTCTTTGTGGTTGGTAGGAGCTCAGTGAAGCTCAGCTGCTAACTTTTAGACTTGTGTTTTTGAAAAACAGGTAGTCATAGGAACTGAATACCAAAGAAGACTCAAAGAACAGGGCAGCCTTTTAAGAACACCACAGTCAAAACACACTCCCTCTTTCTGAGTGTTTACTGTTACTGCTTGCTTGAAAGACTAACAGGTGTATGGGAAATAGGATATGAGAAAGATGTCTTCTTGTTTCAAAATAATTTTAATCCTATTATATTTCCTATGCCCCCCTTGTCTGAGCCTTGAAAGAGGAGATATGCCATCTGTTTCAATAAAAATTGAGAAGTATATATGTATACAAACACGTGATTGGGACAGTGCTAGAACTAGGGAGAGCAGATACAGAATCTATATTTAAAGTATTCAACATGGAAAATTATGAAACAATAACACACCTGTCCTTTCAGCACTCTATTCTTAAATAGTTGGGGAAACATTTAACTGCTACAATTTTATTTACAGATTTTCCTTGGAACATCACATTTTTGTGAACATCAAAGCTACAAAAAGTTTATCATTTAAAGCGGCAGACTGAAGGAGTTCAGTAAGTTCAATTCTCCCTCTTTCTTTTTAATTTTCATTTCATTTATTAGTTATTAGTAGAATCTTCTCAACCGTGTTTCTCTTGTAGGTACATTTTCTGTTAATGATTGAGTTTCTTTATATTGCAGCTGATGTACTTTTCAGTGTTTTAGTTATAATTGCCAAATTCAGAATGAAAATGAAATCCACTTAATTATGTAATTGTCTTAGAGACAGCACGATAATTAAAGCCCTCAGAAAAGCAGCCCAGGGCCACTGGCTGTGCAGAAAGGTAAAGAAAATACAATACAGGCATCTCAGAAAAGGCCTAAATAAAACATTGTAGGGAAAGAAATTATACATGCATCCCTGAACAGATGCCCTTAAGAACTGTATACCTTAATCAACATAAAATACCATATTTACATAACGGAGCATGTGCAGCAAGACATGTCACCATAAATTCGCCATTCAGAAGTTATAAAAGGTAAGAGATTGAAGCTATACATAACGTTACAAGAACGTGTTGAAGATGAAAATTAAATGTATGACAAGGATTAAAAAGAAAATTAAAAATACAGGTGGGATTAATCTGAAAATAGAGCTAAAAGTTTACTAAGCAATGTATAAAAAAGAGTAAATGCTGAGGATGTTCTTGTTGAAGGACTAATCTAGTAAATTGTCTCTAATGTTGTGATGAATCTTTAAGCAGTGGTACTCAAAATGTACAGATGTCATATTAAAAGTCTGTATAAACTTCCTTAAACACAGATCACCAAACCATTACACTTTCCTAAACTTTGGAAGTATTTGCAGCTGCACACAGCAAAACCAAAAGCAGCTGGACTCTCTTATACAGCAAAAGGGCAAATCTAAATAATTCTCACTTTTATGACTTGCATGAGAAATCCTTAAGTTAACTCCAAGAGAAACACGAGCATTTACCCTGCTAAAAAGCCTTCACCCCTTTATTCTGGCTTTGTGAGGTGATGACACTGGAGAAGATTAGGCTGTGATCAGATGGTGGGACTGGTTAAAACCCACAGAATTGCTGCTGCTGCCCAGACAGGAAGGGTGACTATGTGCACACTGGAGAAGCCCCACCAGCTGCAAGGGGTGATACAAACCTTCAGAAGTGCTCAGAATCCATGTGGAGAATGGTCCCTCTGTATATAACTTGTACCACCTCTGAATTAACAGTGCCAGAGTTATTATACTATTTCTCCTGACTGCCATCACCACACAGAAAACACCGTTAAGTTTGAAGTTAACAGAATACGTGAACAATGATTTTCTTTTTAAAGCTAGAAACCTCAAACTGCCACACAAGAAACCGGCTTCCTTCTGTTTCCAGCAGTTAACATTCATTTCACATGTGTTTTGGCACTTGGCAGTAGATAATTATTGGCTACCCTCTTTGCCATGAAGTACTTTCCTTTTATCATTAAGAAATCCTTTGAATTGTGGACAGTTTAACTTTTCTACTGCTGAAGATTGCAAGCAATTAGTATGTAAATTACAAGTTGACACCGACAGCTCATATGGACAAGATAATGATCACGAACTGAAGGCTACCCGTGCTTAATGTAAAAGCAATAGAAAATAACGATTTTTAGAAGTTTCAAAGCATTTAACTGGAAATGGATCAGAACACAGAACTGCTTGCTTCCTTCTATCGGTGTGAACCACGGCACAGGCTCAGCACAAATCGGAAGATGCAAATTTCTCTAGGAAAAACCTTCTTTCACTTCCCTTCTTTACAGTTCTTACCTTCACTACACTTGGACTCGCACCTCTGCGATGCTCAGTCTGTGTGGCACCCATGAGAGAAGAGGTTCTGGAAAAGAGATGTAAGAGTCAAACCACTCCTCGAGACTGTGAGATCTTTTAACAGTTCCAGAGGTGTTATCCAGTGCCTGAATAAATTAGGACACCGCATTCGTGCTAATCAGCTCCTGCTTCTACCTTCCAAGTTTCCCCAGTGCACTTTGTGACTATACAGCACTAGCAGATATCAAACTTTATTTTTAATACATGCCTATTATAAAGCTGATGCTTCTTTTCAGTGAAACTATTGATTTGATGCATTTATTGTACATTGACTATATATTTTATCTGAAGTTTGCTTTGAGGGCATTCTCCTAGTTCTACATTGTAATTGTTATCACAGTTTCTTGATAATGCCATGAAAAATTTACATTTCTACTCCGTTTTGGTCCTTTCAGCTACCCTTTGGTTTCCTGATTCATGAATTTGTCACCTCAGGTCCTACTTTATGCACAGAAGTCCACGAAACGTCTTTAGAAAAATAGGTGTAAAGAGCTTGATAAGGAATTTCCTGTAAAGCGGCTGAATTTACACCGAACTGCCTTTGTTACTTTCCGACACCGGCGAGGAGAGAAAGGCTGCAAAAACCTGCCGGGGCGTGCTGAGCACTGCGGACACCGCCAGCCCCCCAGGCGGGGAAGCCGGCATAGAGGCGTGCGGCTCGCCCCGAGGCCCCGAAAAGGCAGCCCCACGGGGCCAAGGCCGCTCCCACGGCTCGCGGGCCCCATCCCGCCAGCCCCGTCCCGGAGCTCCGCTACGGCGGCGAGCGCCCCCTGGCGGCGCGGATGAGCGTAGCCACGGCGGCGGCGCGGGCGGGCGGGCAGCGGCCCCCACAGGCCGGCGGGAGGCGGCGAGCGGTGACGGCGGGCCGCTGTTCTCGGGGGCCAGTCGGGAGGGAGGGCTGTGTTGGCGACCGGGGCAGGGACGGCATCCCTGGCCTCCTTAATTCTGAGGCTTTAGGCTTTACGGAGGTGAAAGCATTGGCAGTCCGGAAAACAAACGGCGGGTCCTGGGAGCCCAGCACCCCCGCGCCGGCCGCCCCTCGAAACCAAGAGGCCAGGCCCGGCGCTTTCTCTGGGCTCGCGCGCCTCACCCCTCCCCGGTAGCTCCCACACGTCTCCTGCCAACTTCCTCCCCCTGTCTGCCCACACCTGCCCGCCAGCAGAGGGGCTGCGCCCGCCGGATCGGGTTGGGTCGGGTCGGTCCGGCCCCGCCGCTCCCTGCTCACCCCGGCCCCGCCGAGGCAACCGTCGGCCTGCCCGCCCCGCCGCGCCCCGCGCTCCCATAGGCTGGCGGCATGTCAGCGACAGCCAATCAGAAGTCAGTTGTCAGGCGCTCCCAGCTATTTTTAGCCTGCACAAACAAACGCTCAGGGAGGCGGGCGCGCGGGCGCGCACACGGTCACACGGTCACGGCTCGCCGGACCGAAGCGGAGGGTTGGCGGCACCGAGCTGCTGCAGCGCTCGCTGAAGCCGAGCGAGCGGAAGGCTGCCGGAAAGCAGCGACAGAGCCGGGATGCTGCTTACTGTCTTGGGGAGGGAGAGGGGGGAAAAAACCTTCTTCGCAGTGCTTTCAGTGCAGCAGCGAACCTGTTGGCACAAAAAGGATTATGTTAATATGTTAATTGCAATGGCGCTTGCACCGAGACCGCTGCAGACCTCTCCATCCTCTGTCCTCCCAGCTTTGCATCCTCTGGCCTTGAAACGCTTGAGGAGGATGGCCCTGAGCAGGCGGTGTGTGCAAAATGCCTCCTCTGCCCAGTCAAAATCACTGTGCCCCACGTCCAGGTGGCATGTGGCCTCTCGAACAAAGCAGCAGCAGAAGGGAATGTTGGGTTTACTAGTGCGGGCTAAATTCTGTATCTTCTAAAAAGTTTAGTTTGTATATTCTTCAATTAAAGTCACACATAAAGTAGCTGGTTACTTCTAACTGATGGGCTTCTGATACGCTGTCAGTCACTATTGAATAATGATATATAGGTTCTGGAGAGAGAAGATTAGACATAAACTCTCAGTTAATACTTGAGTGTTTTGAAGGGTTCAGGTATTTCAGATAACTGGAATTGCATTATTTTTCAGTTTCTCACAAGGGTCCAAATTCAACAGATTGTTTTCATGTGTCCCTGAATTCAGAAGGATTAGACTTGTGCTGAAGCATTTAGTGAAGTACAGGGATGAAGCAAGACCCTAGTTTAGAAAAGGAAATGCTAGTAAGGAAAACTCCTAATATTTAAATCAAGACTTAAACCAGTAGAAATGTCAAGGAAAAAACTGATCTTGCTAAGCAAATTTTTAAGACTCGTATAGGCATAATGAGCTTAGATATCAGTCTAAATATATGGATACTTAGCCACAGGTGATCAGCTGTTTACGGCTTTGTGCACAATGATGGAATGTAATAGCTTCTTGGGCTTTGTAGTGATCTGCTCACAAAAAAATAGAAAGAATGGCTGAAATGCAGACCTATCTGTGCATTGAATCTGCAGTCCCCAAAAGGAGTAAACTGATCTGCAGGTCTTGTGCTGACCCTACAGCACAGGAATGGATTTCACTGCCCACATGCACCGGGATAAAGTTTTGGGCACCTGGAAAAGAAAATCTTGCAAAATAAGAAAGATTCTCCAAAGTCAGCCAACAGCCAGTTATTTTGTAATGAAAGGTATTCATTGACAAATCTTGCAATACCAGAGCAGAAATTTGCCTAGCTGCTCCTCATTGTCACCAGTCCTTAAGTGATGGTCAGTGTCAGGCTGTTCTGAAATCCTTGTCCTCATTACTCGATCCCCATGGATGCTTTTCAGTTGCCTGTAGGACATACCAAATCGGCAGCGAAACAGAAGAACAAAGTCTGCCGTGACAATGTTTGGATGCCATTTCAAAAAAGTGGCCTGTGGATTTAAAATCTGCCTGGAAAAAAAAATGTTGTTTATTCTGTCATTGCCAGAACATTGATATAGTCAGAAACATTATTTCAATGAAGTTTTTACATGCCATTGAACGTTTTCTCTGTGTTCACGGGTTGTCAGTCTTATGTGCAGATTAAACTAAGTTCTCACAGAGGAAGTTCACGCAGCGTGAATTCCGTTAGCTTTGCTGATCCCATTATGCACCATAATGCGAGAGTGAAGATTGCTCTGCATAAATATTCATCTAGCATCTTTCAAGTTTTCACTTTTCATTCTGCTGCTGCCTGACCCTGTCTGCCACTTTCTCTGAATAATCGTTACTGCTGAGCAACCCATTTGGAGAAAAATGCCTTTGCAAGACTAAAATACCCAAACAGCACTGGACTCGTGGATTGTCACTGGGACAACCTGCAGCTCATTGCAATGTGTAGTCGTAGACATCAAAATTATCTAACATGCAGTTTGGAATTGATGTGCATTTTTCTCTGCAAATGTCATAGCCTCTGGCTCACGCAGAATCCATACCCAGCACATGCATGGCAGCACCCCAATTTTCACTCTGATCACTCCAAGTCCAAATTATAAGTTTCTCCTATTGTAATTCCAGTACGTTTTGAATTATACCAATGACTTCTTCAGTGTGGTTTCTATTGATCCCCGACCCAGAGTCTCTGCTTGTGCATTGAGGTGAACTGGAGTTGGTGAAAATAACATAAACAACGTGATGTGGTTTTGTGGAAGCAAGGAGTCAAATCAAGGGCTCTTTCCATATCAAATGAGTTAAAATTACATGTTAGAGAATTTATCCCAAACATGATAAAACAGACCACTATTCTCTTGTGAATCCACAACAGGTCCTGGGATATGAGTGCTCGTTCCCCACAATTGTTAATCTAGCCAGTAAAGGAAATTGCTATTGTAGTCTTTTCCCAGATGTACTGTCTTCTGTTTCAGACTGTGTGTTTCCTGCACATGAGAACAGGCACAGATTTTCTAGGTGAGCTAAGGGGATTGCAACCCCACCCCCTTCCACTAGTGTTGCAGTGTGTGGAGTGTACTTAAGTGAGCATGTGATAGCTGTGCACATTAGCTGTTTGTTTTTGGGGAAGAGTGTGCATGAGTTTCACCCCCTCTCCCAGTTATGCAGCCAAGTTACCTACATTTGGGAAGATCACAGAGTCAGCACCCCTGAAATGCAAGGAATTACCATCCATGGGAAAATCATTCTCCAGAGCATTGTGTTTCTGTGCTGTGACTTCAGGGAGATGAACAAGATAAGTTTTTCAGTGGCTCAGTCTTGCAATCACAGCTCCCTAATACAGACCTTTCCTATAGAAGAAAACCCTAAGCAAGCAGCTGCCTGACAAAGGCAGGAGGCACCGCAGGGATGCATCCCCACAGCACGAGTGTGATGAGACCTTCCTGAAGTTTTCCTTGGCAAAGCATTGTAGAGCACAGCCTGTTTGCCCATGCAGTACTCTGAAACAAGCTGGCAAAGGGAGCCATGCTGTTCTACTTGTAAAATGTTTACTTTTGCAAGGTATTATCATAACATGTTTTTTCTTTCCCCTTCTTTTCACCCAGTCAGAATTCCCATAGACAGCACTTATATAATTTCCCTGCTTATCAGCTTGACATCTTAATTGCAGAAACTACACCAACAGGGAAAAGCTGCTAGATAGCAGGCGCCAATGCCACAACAGGTAAAAAGGAGTAATCGTATTACTCAAGGAATACCAAATCAGTGAAAATATGCCGTCCTCGAAATTCAAGTTTAAACCAGACATATTTCCATGCTGACTGAAGTGAACAAAATCTCTTTCAAGCTAGACAGCTTTGATCCAGTCCTTCAGCAAAATAACAGTGCAGGGTAGAAACATTCATGTGAGGAAGGCTGGCTGATTCAGAAAGTTCTGTTACTGACTTTGGTCCAGCTGCTTCACCCCAGTCTGACACCAATGTGCTTGCCTGTGCACGGGCACAGAGGCACAGAAGCCTGGATATAAAAGAAATGTGACAGACATTTTCCGGCAGAAGACCATGCTCTTACTCTCTCCGTAAAGAGCTACTGTTTTCATGATGCCTCAGTCTCGTTTAGTGAGAAGTTAGAATGGCAATCATTTTCCCATTAGCAGTAGCATAATCCCTTTTTTTATGTGTGCTTCATATCCACAAGCCTTAAAATAGATCTTGTCTCTGTGTTTTATGATGACTGATGCTGACATTAATATCCCTCAATGTCCTATGCCTTTTTCTAAAAGAAAATTGTCATGTGAAAGGCCCTTGTTCTTCTAATTAAGATCAAATAATTGTAGAGTACATTATATTTTGGACCTGTCACATCAGAGCATATACATCACAGTGACTTATGTGTGGTGCGGTCAATCAGCCATGTGAGTGAAGGATTATGCACAGGCTTTCTGGATGCTTTGGGGCTTGAACCCTGCGAGCAGTAGATCACAGATGCTTTCTGTCACGTATTAATAGCCAGCTCAGCACGAGAACTGGAAGCCCAGAGCTCCCATAAATGCTAAAAACATTTCACCTCCAGGACTTAGAATGCATAACTTAATGTGCCAGTGAAACACTCTGGAAGCCGCTTTTCTTTTTTTCTCCAAGCCACTTTAAAAGGACTTCAAGTTCAGAGAAACATTAATGCATCATAAAATTTTTAACCTAATGTGACACTGTGATTGTTTTATTTTTGCAGTGGGGGCATAGCAACTATTTTCACAGACAAAAATGCAGTTTCAGTCATCTCAGGACAAACTCACCTATTTGGTGTTCCAGGTTAAGTAATAAGAGATGAGTAAACCTGCCCTGCTCTTAATTACAGCATTTGTTCTACAAACCTACGATGGTTTGCATTTTAAATGTCAATGGAGTGAAAACAGTTCCCTGGTGAACCGATGAGGCAAAACGGCTCCTAGTCCTGAACCACCACAGCTCACCATGAGGCTTTGTTAATGACAGCATCCTAGGCCTTGGAAGAAGAGAGGGAATACAGGGTGGGTTTTTTTTGTAGTTGTTAGTGCAGTTTTAGGAATGGATTAGTATTTGAATTTGGTTCTGACCAAACCAGACTCATCTTCAGCATTGTCTTGCAGGATGTCCCTACCTATGTGCAACCTCAAATGGTGGAAGCATTACTGATAAGCATTTATCAAAAACAGAGATTGATCTTTTGGGAGTGTTCATTTTGGTACTAGAAATAGAAGCTAATTTCCTCTGCTCTGCACTACATCTAAACCACTTCTGAAAAGCAGTTCTTTGATAGGGAAGATGCATCCCCTGAGGAAATCCAGAGATCCACATTCAGTCCCCAACTCTGATAGACTGCCAACAGATCTGGCTACATCAGCTGATCTGGTCAGCTTTGTATTCTCCCCATTTGTGAGAGTGTGGTAATGTGCTCTTCCTTAAGGACTGGGAATGAGTCCAATAGCATTTGCGGTACAATCACAGTAGTGGAACAATATAAAGAAGGGGAGTGGTTCCACCCTTTTCCAGGCACAGCTCATGTCCAATGGCTGACTAACCTGCCCTTAGTGTCAGCTCTTACCCAAGTTAATGAATCTGGGCTACTGACTGCCCCCAGCCACAGGTTTGTGGTCATGTTCCAGGCCCATTTCTCCATCCAGTGGTGTCTTGGGTCCTTTGCTTCCTTGGTGCTGCTGCCAGTCAATAGAGCCATCTGTAATGGTCCTTTAGACCTGAGGAATAACATTTGGGCCTATTCCTGTTTTGAATTATTTAGAGATTTTTTTCTGTTACACAAGGTACCTACAGGTATCTGTGGTGTACCCACTCTCTTCTCCTTCACTGGGGGATTGCAGGAGCAGGTTTTGCAGTGGGGGTTTAGTTTGACTCCTACCTTTCTTTCTTGCCAATGCTTCTTTTAACCAGAGAACAGTTAACTTGCCTTGCCTCATTCCCGGCTCCTTCGTTGCTTTGATGCATCCTTTTATGAACCGAGGGGGAGGTAATCAGATCTCTGAGCACATCCTTCCTCTATCCAAGGATGGCTTTAGACAGGAGCAGGGAACACAGCCCGATGCGGGTTAGAGAAATCGTGCTGAACCATACGGCAGAAGCAGCTGTACACCAAGGTAGCATCTGAGGTGAAGCCCAAATCCATCCCTGTTGCCAGTGATGATGTGGCTCTGGCAAGATCGTTGGTGTGTGCTGGCTCCTAGCGTCCCCCTTCCCTGAAACATCAGCTTTTAGCTGCTGCCAGGGGCACTGTCATTGAATTGTTTTTCGTTCTTGCTGCTCTTCCAGGTCAATAGATCCCACGTTCTTCCAGCACTCCAAAAAAAAAAAAGGGCTCCCAGAGCTTCATTGTCTCCTTGTTCTTCCTTCAAGATGACCATCGTCAAGTGAACAAATACTGAAACCATTCAGATTGATATAGTTTCTAACTGGTCACTTTTAAAGATTTTTTGGTTTCTACTTTCTCTTGGGATAGGATTATGCATTAGGCTGACCAATTTGTTCAGACTGTTGTGTTGCTTTGTAGGTGTTTAGCCAAAAATTGGAACAATAAATACGTAAATGCAGTCTTCTTTTCTATGACTTTAAGTATCATTTTTGCTGTCAAGTGACACTTCTGAGAAGGAAACAGACTGTTTTAAGGATAATGATTATAATAAAAGTGAGAGAAATGCAATTGCAAATAATGTTCAAGAAGTCAAATATATCCTGACCTCACTTGGCACATGAAGCTGTTTGCACAGCCCCCGTTAATGACTGGACAATTAATAACTGGATCTGTTGCTCCAAGAGAAGGTGCAGTTAAATGCTCTCCACACATCATTCACCTCTGAGTCCAGGTGACCTTTTATGATATTTTTGAGTAGATGACTACTGAGACTTCTTTTCATTCCCCCTCTAATTACATCTACTTGTGTCTTGCCTTTAGATTTAAGCCCTGGAAGAGATTGCTTTTGTGCCCTTTGGATTTTTAGCTAGATTGCCCCCTTTCTTAGTGTGAGTTACAGCAGGCTTCACGTCCCTAATTTAGTGTAGCCATGTGAGACATACCTGAGGGCATTACTAGAGCTCAGAAATTCACTGTCACAGGATGTGGGATGGAAAAGAATGGATATTTATAACAAAATGTGGAGAAAAATTAAGGTAGAAATCCATCAAATGAACAGCGCACCTCCCACTCCAGCAAATATGACTCTGAGGTGTAAAAGGGTTTAAAGTCCATTCATTTGTACAAATGAATACACTAGTAAGAAGCAGCGTTTGAGGCTTTAATAATTCCTGTAGTATCTATAATTTGGAAAATGCCCTGTATTCCAAACTGACAGGATCTCTCACATATCTCATGTATGATTTTCATAAATTCATTTTACTCAGAGTTTTTAAAAGTGTATTAGGGAGAAATAACTCGGTATGTGGTTAAACAGCAGAGACAATCTGAAATTCATTAAATGAAAGATCACCTTAAGCTGTTGCTTTGAAGTTTCACCAGAGTTTTCCAGCTCATTTCCTACTGATGGAAAACTTGCCAAAAGTACTCCCAGCAGAGATAAAAATTATTTGGCCCACAGAAATCCCCACACTTGGAGATTATCAGCAGATCAAAGACACAAGAGTCAAGCTGTATGCTATAGACAATTTACATAAAATTCACATATATGTATCTCTCACATCACTGCCTATGTATCTAGCTAATTAATGCATCCTCTAAGCAGGATGTGCCAGCGAAATCTATAGTATGAAAAGCACATTTCAGATGATTGCTTTAGACTTTAAATATTTCAGGCTGACCCTACCAGGTTTGTTTTCTCACTTTGGAAAACTTTCAATGATTCTTAAGTTTCTCTGTCAACTTTACTGTTGTTGTTATTTTTAGGGGTTTTATTGGGTCCAAAGTGTCTCTTAGGTTTTGTTTTGTTATACAAGCACATCTGGATGGTTTATCTTTCATTAGGTCATGGTTATTTGGAAAGGGTACTTTGTGCAGAAACAACAACTAAAACTGGGATTCTTATTAACGCAAGTGTTTGAACTGATAGCAGGCCCTGAGAGCTTTGTTTCTTTTTCCTTCATTAATTTCCTTCTTTGGAAGGAGGGTTTTGGTAGAGATGAGCCTTCCAGTGCAGATGTGTTTTCCTTGTGCTGTCCCTCCTGTGCCACTGTGGCTGATGGTCCCGTCACCAGTGGGTCTGTGCCAGAGCCCAGGACCGAGGTGGTGGGGACCAGGGAGGAGGTGGCACAGGCTGCCTCTGGTCCCCGACCAGACCCCACATGACAAAGCAGATGCTGATGGCTGGTTTTGCTTCCGCCCATAGACCTGCCCCAAACATTGCACTTTAAACAATGTTAAGCTGTGAAATGTTGAGCAGCATCTACCAGGCAAAAGCTTGTGAAGCAGCATGGGTTGGTCTCCTGGGAGGGCTCCTCCTGCCCATTGCAGGGAAGTGCTTGTCCTCTGCTGGGTGTGACACTGGTCACCCATCATGGAAGTGGCATTTTCAGAAGTCTCTTTAATGGACCCTTATGTCCCACCTGCATATTTCGGCTCTGGGAAGGATTTTAGCAGAGTATTCAGGGGGATCCAGGTACACACCTGCTACAGAGGTGGAGGGGACACTTACTTTAACCCTGTATTTTCATGTCAGGAACAAAACAAGGTTTTGTTTTCCACAAACTAGTGGGAAAAATCACATGCTACACCTTTCTAGGTTGCCACAAAATAGAATTGTCCTTGGTTAGCCAAGGCCAGGGCTTGCAACCCATTTTGCAGTATTCCATATCTTCATCCATGGCTGGGTGTTAAGAGCATGTGTAAGGAGTTAGAAATAAAGTGGATTAGAGTGGTAACAAAAAGTGATCCTGCTTGAGGTGCAGATCTCAAGGTAGTGTGGTGTGAAGCCACTGTAATTGCCTCTTTAATGATCTGCAAAATACAAGCACAGTATACAAAGCTTATTTTAATAAATTCTTTTTTTTTAGCCCTTCCTTACTTTGAATGCATCAAGGCTTCCTGCTGTGTGTAGTCAGTCATGATTTTTTTCTCATTACTTACTATGTGTTTGTTTTTACTTGGTGCATTTATCTTTTAAGGATAGTGCTGTTTTGTCATATTTCAGTCTCTGTTTCTAGGTGTATTTGCTACACATGGTCAGCTAAAAATAATAAAATACATCTTTTTTCCTGGATGTATTACGTAAATTTAGTCCCTAGCTGTTACACAGTGCATTCCAGATGATGCTGAGTTGATTTCACTCATATCTTGTGTAACTTTGATGACACCAACAGGGACAGAATATGCTGGTGGTTTTTTTCCAACAAGAATTTGTATTGAATCCTCCTCTCTTGTTGTTCCCCAGATCACAACCCAATTTAAATGTATTTAAACCCTACAGTGGCCCCTCAATCTTTTTTGATGTGGTTACTATCATTGCATGTAAGACAAACTTAATTTTCATCCTTGCAAATTGCTTTTGGATATTTGTGATATTTAAGCTTGTCCTGAAATAAATGTTGGTGGTTTACCTGCCACACAGTATAATTCTGGCAGCTTGGGCTGCCCTCCCACAACCTTGTTTGCCCCGTCAGATCCTCATGAGGGATTCCCGTGTTGCTGCTGAGGACTGATCTGTTCTGGATGACATGCCCATCTCTGGCCTGTGTGTTTCTTTGTAGAAAGAACCAGGTGATATTCATCAATATGTTTTATACAACTGGTCAAAGCAGCCGATCATAATGGCCTCTTGGCCAATTCTACTAATGGACTTCCTGCATGGTTCAGATACTAATGTTAAAAATAAAAGGAAAAATTATCTCAGTGGACAGCATCATTCCATAATGCAGAATATTGCTGTAAACCCAGGACTTGGGGAAGGAGCAGCAATGCTGTGAGCGACTAGGAGCAAAACTGTGTGGAGGGCAAGGGGGAATGTGGGGGAAACAAAGTAATGATAGGATCAGATAGGAGCCAAACTTTTCCTATTCATTGTAAAAAGGAGTTATCCTACGTATTATCAATTAGATTTAAGCTATAACTATGTCCATGCCTTAGCTGTTTCCAGTTAGATCAGTACAGGGGCCTGTGAACTACTTCACTGGTATGTAGATCTAAAATCCATATTCTTAAAATGTTTGCTCAGCTGCTGCCCTGATCCCTGTGCCCCTTTATCTGCAGTCTTGATAGGCATTCACAGAAAACACCCACAAAATGCATCATCCAGTAAAAAGCTCAGGGCTAGCTGCCAGCTCCACAGGCTCAGCTGCTAGAGGGCTCACTGGGGTGTGGGGTCCAAATTTTGTTGAATCCTTGGCCTGCAGGAATAGAATTTATTCAGCTCCAGACCATCTGTTGAAACTTTTCCATGCGGTGATAATTAAGTAATTATTAGGGCAGAGAAAGCATGCGTCTGTGGCCTGGGGACAAGAATGGGGGTGGCTTGACTCCTGCATAAGCTCTACTGAACACTAAATGTGAAATACTCAGACACTTGTGAGAGCAGAGGCGGGAGCCTTGTCTCTTCTCTGTAACACAGAATATCCTTTTAGCTGGAGCATCCACCCCGGGGCCTTTGAGATGGACCTTCAGGTCTCCACAGGCACCAAAGAGGAGTATAGCCCAGGTCTCCCTCCCGCTGGACAGGACAGCTAACCAGTGAATCACTAGGCAAAAGGAGGAGGCGTACACCTTCCTCCCCCTTGGCTTTGTGTGACATCAAGGTCAGTGCTTGAAATCATCATCTTGATACCAGCACCTCCTGACAGCCCCAAGTAATACCTTCTCGCAGAGAAGAAGCTCAAATAATACACCTAAACTTCTGCAGTGTAGCCGTATCCCCACTCAGCCCATGGGGTCTTCTGCTTTGGTTCACAGGACAGTATTTATGCTGACTTCAGTCTGAAGTCATGAGTTCAGAGGCTTACCTGCTTCTTCTAACAGCATCAGTTGGTCTAATAAAAGATGCTACTTCTCTCTCTAAGCCCTCCTCACTTTATTGGGATCCTACCTGCCTAGATCAGGGCTCGGGATACCACCAGACAGTTTGGACACAGATGTAATTTTGTTGATCAGGATCAGAATACTTTTAGCATTGCCGGTATCAGACAGAAATGCTACATGAAGGTGCATGCAAACTCACTTTTTTATTGGAGGCTTGGTTTTACAGACCTTATTAAAATTGCTTTTTGTTAACCCTGACATCAGAAGCTGTATCATGATGTCATATGGCCAGAAAAGGCATTTTGATAAAGCAAATGCAGTCCAGATTAGTGTATGAATGTACAAACTGTCAAATTTTCATGATTTAATTAACCTCTAAGTACACTGAAGAGAGATGGAGCCAATCCACTTGTCATAGAAATTCTTATCCTTAAATTACAGATCTGGGGACATATTAGAATGAACAGATATACTTCAATATTATTTGCTCCCATTTTACTCCATCAGTTAATTAATTTCTATGCAAAGCTGTTTGCTATTTAAAAAAAAAAAAGTTTGCATTGTGGCATCACTGTAAATTTTTCAAAGCCAGTCTGAGATTTATATGCCACCTTTTCTTTTCCCCCTAAAGGGAAGGTAACAGGAGTACTTTTAGTAGATTTAATATTTGGGTGGGACTATATTATATGTCAGTGAAGGGCAGGCTCTCATATAACCCCAAAATCTTAGGCCTAAGTCTCATTTTTGAAAGTTACTTAATACTGAGGAATCCACCTCCCCTGTATGATAGCTAGTCAGCCCTCTGTGGATCATCAAGACCCACAGTCCTGAAGGCAGCCTGACACACACCTTTGAGATACTCTGCAGAGGATACAAGACCCCCCATGTATGGCATTTGTCTATGCCACAGTATATGCCTGAACAGCCTTAGGGATGCTGCGGGCTATCCCTGAGGCATATACAGGGCTGGGAGGCAGGTAGAGGAACATTATGCTGGGAGGCAGGAGGAACATTATGCTTACTTTTCTTCCCAACATTAAATGTTGCATACGTGCTGCCATGAGTTTCAGAAATATATCAACTGTATATCTCTGGCCAGTAAAGAGCCCCCAGTTCTAGCAGCACTGTGAATATGGTATGACTGAGAAAGCAGCCTTCTATAATAGTTTGTTTGGAAGAATTAATTTAAGCAGTTGACGCTGAACTAATACTGTCCTCTTCATACTTCTACATAATATCTGACCTGATACTGAAATATTCAAAACCAGCAGGAAAATTAAGGAAAAAAAAAAAAAAGTGGGTTTTTCTTAGGGTTTCTGTGTTGCAAAGCTGGAGAGGGGAGGCCTTCCAAATGTAAACATCCACAGATACCATTGATCAGCGACAGCTCTGGCTTGAATATCCACCCTAGTGAAGCTGCTGAATTTAGGTAGGAACCTTAGTATTTCATTCTGAGCAAAAGCCAGTTTTCAGAATATTTCTTTAGCCTCCTGTTGTTTACTAATGCTCTCTGTTTCCTAATTCTGCTTTAAAATATATGAAGAAACCAAAATGATTTATTAAAAGATGCAATGTGCGACCCATGTGGGAAATCATGCAGTCTCAATTTGATCTAAGGTTTAATAGGTATCATTTTATGTCTCTAAGGCCTCAGTGAGATCTTGCTCCACTGAAGGCTTAGTCAGTCTGTACAGATAATTTAATAGACCACTGGATGTCACCCTTGCTCTCCCCTGAAGGAAACACAGCAATAATCACAGAATCACAGGGTCATAGAATGGTCTGGGTTGGAATGGACCTTAAAGACCATCTAGTTCCAACCCCCCTGCCATGGGCAGGGACACCCTCCACTAGACCAGGTTGCTCAAAGCCTCATCCAGCCTGGCCTTGAACACTTCCAGGGATGGGGCACCCACAGCTTCTCTGGGCAACCTGTGCCAGTGCCTCACCACACTCTCTGTGAAGAATTTCTTCCTTACATCCAAGCTAAATCTACCCTCTTTCAATTTAAACCTGTTACCCCTTGTCCTGTCACTAGAGGCCCTTGTAAAAAGTCCCCCTCCAGCTCCCTTGTAGGACAAAGAATGTAAAGTCCTGGATACACTCCAAGGTGGTAAATGTCAAGTTATGACTTGAATATGGATATTGTAGGATAATTTATATATGACACGTGAAAAATACTGCTACTAAAGGTTTGTATCATCTTTTACATGGAGAATGCTTCGAGGCTAAGACTACTATTTATTGTTTGGTTTTTTTTGTTTTTTTTTTTTTTCTAGCCTCCCCAGAAGTGGCACTGTAAAGTTGAAGCCTGTCAAACCTATAACTCAAAATTTGCAATTCAACACAGAGGGTCACCACCTACTGATTTTGTATTTTATTAAACTTCTGCCTTTTCTTGAAGTTAAACATCAGTTTCATTTCAGTAAAAGGAGGGAAATAGCTTGTAAGCTCCTTATAGGATAAGCTGCGTCTGGCGCCTTCTTGCCACTGCCACCAGGTTCAAATACTAATAACAATAATCCAGATGTTCATAGTTGTTTCAGCAACTGCTTCAGGAGCATCCTTTCTAATAGTTTTTACTCTTATCACTCCTCTGTGCTTTGCTCATAACTGACCACTGTTTCATGACTGTCAAGAAAAGTCCCATAAACTCCAAGAATATGTGCTACATGTTCATTTCACTGCATAAACTGTGTGTGGGAAGAGAGAGAAAGAGACATAGACCTTGTAAACTGATCCAGCTCTCTTTGAGATGAACAGATGACAATTAAGACGAGATAAGAATTTGCCCCGGGAAGTTTGAATAAACCTGTACAAACTTTGCCTCTCAGACATCCTCGGGTACTGCTGGCTTGTTGAAGATATCCAGGAATGCATAGTCCCCTCAGGTTCCTCAGCCTGACTGCAAACAGGGATGGGCTCTCAAGGGGGGTTTTGCTCTTACTCTTCACTCATAAATCATCCTGTGAGAATAGCATGGTCCTCTTGAGGTAACTGTAATTTGATGACTCCCCATCAGCAAGACACAAATGAAAGATCAGGGAAGAATATTGACTGGCACACATAAATATTCATGAAATACTGCAGTTATCCTTGCTTGTGAGACACTGTCCCAAGTGAAAAACTAGTTATCAGTTACACTCTAGTTGTTGATGTATGCATAAACATAAATGTCTTTTACAAAGGAAAAAAAGCAGAAGTAATTGAAAATGGAAATTATTTTGTGAAGAATTTTTATCAAAACAACTCTGATTTCTCAGAAGAGACAAAAAGATTCATCAACTTTCAGAGACAGGGAAAGGGAAGAACAATCTATTGATTACCCAAAGTCACACAAAGAGTGAGATGAAGAATTGGAAATAACATTTTACCCTCCCATTTTACAGTACCAAGTGTACTGAACAGTCCATACTGTAAGAATTAGGTAGTTCTTAAGACTAGCATATACATAACCAGGAGCTGTGAAACCTCCCAGAAGTGAGGCAGTCTAAAATAGCTAAGATAGAAGGGGATAAAAAGACAAAATATCCTGTAGAAATTTGAAAAGAAAACTGAAATCTGTTGTGCTTCCTCTTGAGCTACATTAAAAATAACAACGAGGCAGTAAGAACTGTGATGTAGATTTTGGAAAAGAAAAAGAAGAAGAAATCTAACCCAAAGTTAAATGAGTCTGTGCAGACTCATGGGACAGTCCAAAACCAACAGAGTTAAAGGACTAGAACATAGGGCTTAATAGTTAGGAGAAAGAGGTTATAGAGCAATCGTATTTAGCTGGAGTATGTCACTGGCAGTGAAAATTTTGTACCAAATTATTTTACATTTTTTGCTAAATGTCTTCCTTTAAATATATTTGTCACACTATAATACTATAAATACTATAAATCTTATACTATATATACATATAGTATAGAATATAGAAATACTATAAATCTTATAATCTTATAAACGGTATCTATTGCCATTATATTTCCTAAATCTCAATATAATACTTGGATTGTCAAGATTTCTACTTGTATTTGTACTCTTCAGTTCTTTCTTTGCCCACTAGATGGTACTACCAGCTTTAATTCCATCATTCAAGGCTGAAATTACAGGGTGGCTTTGTTTCATCATTTTATCCCAGATCACAGGCATCGCAGGCATCAAGGACTACGTTATATTTTTTAGCTGCCCCAGCATAAATTCACTCCACTAGTTTTACATTAGTTTTTGTAGGAACATCCATGGATAATCAGACATTGGTGCCAGACCTTAAAATGAAATGGAAATATTTCAGCCAAATAGAACTATTTGCAAGCAGGCCCTGTAGTTACTAACCTCATAGAATGAATCACGGTTAAAAAATATTCAACCTTTCTGGTTGCAAACAAATTCTTCCTCCAACTGACTTTCACTTCTAAACCACAAAAGGCGCAGATGTCTTTACTTTCTTGCAGCTGAAAGAACATTCTATTTATAATTTGGATTAATTAGTCCTTTCAGCATAACTGTGTTATTTTGTAGCCAGGAACTTAATCTAAATTTAATATTAATACCTGGGCATGTTTAATTAATAAACTTTGAAAAAGCAAGAAGATGTTTGATTTCTGTATCAGTCTTATGTATCTAAGGATTGTTGCTGCAAGGTGCTGTGGAAATGAGATGTCACTGAATGGAAAAATCAACCAAGTTTGTTAAAGGGAAAACATTAGGAAAAGAAAGGAAAAAGGCAGACATTAATATATAGTGGAATTAATATTCTGTAGCATTGGAAAGGGAGCCAGAGGGTCAGTAAGCAAAGTCACCAATTGAATGTCCTCCAAAATATTCATACTATACTGCTTTAGTCTTTTCAAGAATTCACAGAGCTGATCCATATTGTTTTCACAGCAAAATGAATCAATTAGCTTTGGAGAAAGTTAAGAAGTTGCTGCTTTGTTTGAAACTCTCAAATGTTGATACTCTTTGGTTGAACTTCTGTCCCCAGCTCTTCCTGAAGTTAGATCCATGATATAACCTTCCTCTAAATGATTCACTTCAGCAAACATAACATTTGCTTGAGCCACTCCTTTACTTTCCCCTGTTCTGTGCTCCCTACAACACAATCCATCTCTTGTGGTTTGTTTAATTTGTGTAGTTTTACCACTGAGCTACTGTTGCATTTAGCCTGGAATGATGTGAAGATGATTGTGTCTTATACACAGAAAGTGAAGCAGGATGTGTGATATAGTACGAAATTACATTATTTCAGTCAGAGGAGAAGACATGATCCTCTAATTAAAAATTAAATATAGAACATTATTCTGAGTATAGGATCACTTGAATCCAGCCAATGTAGTTTTTAATTCTATTTCTGATTCTTAATGTGTGTTAAAAGTGAATCAGTCACTCAGCTAAAGATGACAATCACCTTTTGACATGTGGCAGACATAATGTTTATGACAGCCAAAATAATTACTCATTTCAGGAATATTTAAAAGTTATACATAGATAATTTTCTGTGTATAAATCGTTCTACAGAGTAGTTGGCTTCTATACTAACTGTGGTTTGCTTGTACTCTGTAAATTGACTTATTACTGGAAAGCATTATGAGGAAGCAAGCCATTCAAAACAGAACTTCCTACTGGATCAGTAATACTGACCTTGATTTTCTTGCTCAAGGGTTTTACAAGCACCTGCCTCACACAGGAGTCATACCTTTCCACTGAAGCCATTCTTGGAAGCCAATCTGTAGAACATATGATAGGAATTAACCTCAATTTCATAATCACTGAAATGTTGCCCCCAAGCTTGGAAGAGGAACAAATGAACAAAATCAGCTGAAGTCAAAATTATTTAAAATTCTGACCATCACAAGCTGGAAATTTGTGTGAGATTTGTTGCCTGGGTATGCTATTCGCAAATGGGAAAAGGTAAAACCTCGCTCCTGGGAAGTTCCTTTTTATACTGGAGAGACTTCAAGACCACCTTAAAAATATGTACACATTCTTGTTCCTCAGTTTTCCATCTGCCTGTAGTGGGTATGTTCAATTCATAATGTACCGTTAATATAGAGAGGACTTAAAATTCTCTTGTCAGAATTGGATGGATATCATAGATAATTTTCCACTGATATGTATTTATGTATTTTAATGACATCTTCATATTTCCAAGGGTCTAGTAATGCTGAAATAGCTCCAGGCATTGGCTATCATTCTATGTACCTGTGGTGTAGTGTAACTGACCGGATCAAGGCATTGGCAAGGAAACCAGTGTGATCTCCATCCAAAGAGACACCAGCATCGGGTCACTCTCTCCTCTTCTTTACAACCTGCTGCATGAGCCAAAACACAGTAGAACCAGTTGCTTACTTGATGGCTTTACCTTTAAGCAGTAGGACAATGTGTGCTGCTCAAGGCATTTTTACACAGGTATTGTTAAAAGACAACTGTACTTACATCAATGCTTTCATGGTAATTATCCTAGGAGAAACTAAAGCTATTGTGCACTGAGAAAGTCATAGAATCATAGAATGGTTTGGGTTGGAGGGACCTTAAAAATCTAATACCAACTCGCTGCTATGGGAAGGGACACCCTCCACTAGACCAGGTTGCTGAAACCCTCATCCAGCCTGGCCTTGAACACTTCCAGGGATGGGACATCCACAGCTTCTCTGGGCAACCTGTTCCAGTGCCTCACCACCCCCTCCATGAAGAATTTCTTCCTGATATCTAATCTAAATCTCCCCACTTTCAATTTAAACCCGTTACCCCTTGTCCTGTCACTACAGGCCCTTGTAAAAAGTCCCCCCCCAGCTTCCTTGTAGCCCCTTCAGGTACTGGAAAGTGCTATAAGGTCTCCCCAGAGCCTTCTTTTCTCCAGGCTGAACAAGCCCAATTTTCTGAGCCTTTCTTCATGGGAGAGGTGGTCCAGCCCTCGGAGCATCTTCGTGGCCAACCAGCTGATATCCTTCTTATGTTGAGGGCCCCAGAGCTGGATGCAGTACTTCAGGTGGGGTCTCATGAGAACAGAGCAGAGGGGGAGAATCACCTCCCTGGACCTGCTGGCCATGCTTCTCCTGATACAGCCCAGGATACAGTTGGCTTTCTGGGCTGCCAGTGCACACTGCCGGCTCATGTTCAGCTTTTCATCCACCAGTACCCCCAAGTTCTTCTTCTCAGGGCTGCTCTCCATCCATTCTCCACCCAACCTGTACGTGTGCTTGGGATTGCCCCAACACAGGTGCAGGACCTTGCACTTGCCCTTGTTGAACTTCATGAGGTTGGCAAGGACTTAGTACTCCAGACTGTCCAGGTCCCTCTGGATGGCATCCCTTCCCTCCAGAGTGTTGACCGCACCACACAGCTTGATGTCATTGGCAAACTTGCTGAGGGTGCACTCAGTCCCACCATCCATGTCGCTGACAAAGACATTAAACTGCAATGGTCCCAGTACTGACCCCTGAGGAATGCCACGTATCACTAGTCTCCACTCAGACATCGAGCCATTGACCACAGCTCTTTGACTTCAACCATCCAGCCAATTCCATATCCACCAGGTGGTCCATCTGTCAAGTCCATGCCTCTCCAATTTAGAGACAGAGATGTTGTGTGGGACAGTGTCGAATGCTTTACATAAGTCCAGGTAGATGACATCTTCTTTCTTATTGAACAGAAGCATATAGAGGAAATATAAGAAAAAAAGACCTTGTACATGTATTTGCAAGACCAAAAAATTAGTATCACTGTTATTTATTGCATTTATTTGGCTTATTTTCTGAAGTTTCTGTCCTAAAGATTCAGGTTATTGTTCAACCACTCAGATTTCCCACCTGAACAGGCTAAATAATTAGTATCAAGCTATACAAGAATATTTCATTTAGAATTGAACTTGGATCAGAAATAACCAATTTCTCAAGAGGTTTAGAATAAATGTACTCCAACCTGATATAGTGACAGTGACTATGAAAATAGTCCAGGCAAACAGATAACTTCATGGGTCTCTTAACATCAGCAGGTTTCATGTTTTTAACTTAGACTTATGTGGTTCAGTAAAAATAACCTCCTAAAATCTGGATCATGAACACTGGAATTAGATATGGCCTTCACAAGTAAGGGGTAGTGTTGACCACATACAAAGAATTGGCCATGATCTGTAGTCCAGTGTCTCTTTGACGGTCTTGAACTTAGCAGTCCCCAAAATGGGTACAATGTGGAGGAGTCATTTGGCAGAATACAACTGAAGAAGGGTGTGTGATGCTTCCCTGGTCCAGAGAAGTGTTGTGCCTCTGATACTTCTAATGAAAAATAGCACACATGTTCTCATCAGCTGCATGCTGAAGAGACAGACTGAAATAGTAACAAAGGATCAATAAATCCTTCCTACCTTGGAAGACAAGTGTTCAAGAAAACTGGTACAGCAATATTTCATTATGTGCAGCTGCTGGATTTGGCAAACTGAACTTGTCTTTTGACAAAGCAAAGCTTATAGTTTTTACAGTGCCATCTAGAGACAGACCTTTCATCACCTTTTGTTTGGCACCAATACACCACTTAGTCTTCCAAAGGGGAAAAATTAGTCAGGTTGTGCAGCATCCAGTAGTTAAGCTGGTGTTTTGTTCAGGAAGGACATTATATGGTTAAAGGCCCAGTGACAGAAAGATGCTGAAAGCTTGTACTTAAACTTCAAAGAGAATAACAACTATATATACCATTACAAATGTAACTCTAGTTCTTAGTAAATGTTGTTGAAAAAGAGAATAAAAGGTCTGATATAAAGTAAAGGCATAATTGATATAACTTTTCTTCTAGCTTCACCACAATATCTCATGGTATTCCATAAACGAAGATGGAATTTTGCTCAATATTTCTATAGATCCCATAAATTTCTCTGTTTGACCTTGGCTGAAATATAGGATGATGTTCGTGAAAGTCAAGTGACTAACTGACCACAATGCCATCAGTAGACTGTATATGGCAGTTTCAGTTGTTGAAGCTGTTTCAGCCATTTCAGTCTCGGGGAGATGCAATTGCGGTCACGCATTTGGATACCTGTGGTATTTTGTTCAGCTTTCAGAAGAGGTATGGCCAAAGAAAGATAGATGTTTGCAAAGCCATGACTGTGTGAGAAGTTCACAGACACTTTGTGTGTTTATCCTTTGAGAAAATTCAGGAAGGCTTGCTTCAAAATCTTCTCTTCTTGGATGGGAAATGTCTTGGATGACCTTGCTATGGTAGCCATGATCCAAGGTAATGCCTCGACATTTGGCAAAGAGTAGACAAACAAAAAAAGGAATTATGTGGTAGACTTCTTTAGCTGCCACTTGTACTGGTCAGTTCACAGACAGGAAAAAAAAGGGGGAAAGGGAGTGCTGAGGTGAGATGGCTCCTCAGATTGTTCATATTGATTCATAGCTGAATTCAGTGCCTAGGGGGAACCTTCAGGATGTCAGTACAAAGGTTCCATCGGACAGGTAAATACAGCTCTGTAAGACATCCATAAAGCTTTTCCCATGGTAAAAAGAAGATGAGAATAAAGTAAGTGAAGAAAAAATTCAATGAGAATATATGAGATCAAGCAGAGGCTGAAAAGGAAGGCAGAATGAATTAACTTAGTGGGCCTTAATCACTACTCAAGGACAAGCTTAATAGACTTGGATGGGGAGTTTGGTGAAATCAGAACTACTTGTTACAGTTCATAAGAACTAAAGCCAAAACCTGGAAACCAAATAATTAAAAAGGGTGAGGTTGCACAGACTGTATCTCAAACTAAATTTGGACTAAAGCTTGGATATTGTTTTGTTCCATGTCTAATAGGTACAAGAGAGGTGATTTAATGTTTCAGCTGAACTGAGGTCTGATAACAAAGTAAGTCATATTATGGCCAATATAATATTTTTTTAATCATAGATCAAAAACTTCTCTGCTTGAAGCACAAGTTTTTCTAATTTAAATAGCTCGGCTGGTGTGTGTTCCCCCTACATGTTTTCACATGCATTAAACAAGTTGATTTTGTAAGCTGATATTGTTAACAGATGAGTTTCTGTGCATGCATTCATTACTCAACCTGGAGTTTATGTTGTGTATTCATGATGTGAGTTTGTTTTTTTTTTTTCTCCTTTGAACTCAATAGATGGAAGGAAGTCCATTGTAAGGTTATTGCTTTCTAGCATCAGCACAGAAGGTATATCTGGTCGTTGTTTGCCTGATAAATAACAAAGCTTTAAACACATGTTCTCAGTGGTGAGCCTACTGATCTAACTGATAGCAAAGAATAGTAGGTAGAATTTATTTACATTTTTTGCTCTAACTAACTCTTAAACCACAGGAGTTCATTGTGTTAAATCCTCATTTTTTTATGAGTGCATACTTTAAGAATAAGGCCCCTCTGAGAAGGAAAGAACTATATCTTTCAAGCTCTGGCATGCTGCTGAGCAACATTTAACAGACTGCTTTCTCCTGTCAGAACATTTAATGAGCTGCCTTCTTGGGAAGAAACTGGGTTACATTTCTGGATTCTTACTTGTTGGAGAGCAATTTTGGTACACCTGAAAGAGGAAAAATGAAATCTTTCATCCTCTATTCCACTGTTGGCAAGACACTGACAGAGACTGGGCAAATGGAACAAATTTGATCTCCAGACAGTTTCTTTATCTGACAGGCAAACCCAAAAGTAAACTAAATTTAAATTGCTATATTTTGCCCTATTGATACATTTTACTGCTCTACACTTAAGAAATGTGGGGAAATGTGCTACTCCACTCTCATATGTGCACACTCTCACATTTCTTTATAGTTATTTGTGTTCTTATGTTGTGTGAAAGTCCAGTGCTGGACTTGAAATGCAAAAAGGCATTTCAAGTCAAGGAAAAAATATAAACAGAGACCTTACCTGTTAATATGGTATGTAGTGGTCTCAGCACAAAGCAAGCTTAGCAATCCCAATGCTTCAACTGTCTTTGAAGCAGAGGTAGTAGACTTCTAGGAGGTAGGGAGAGGGAGATGATGTAGGTTTATGTATGATTACTGAAAGCTATTCCCAAGGATGAGGATCAGATAGGAGAAACCTGAAAATACTTGCTTGAAAGTCTGCAACTGGGCAGTGCCTACTGACTGCAGTGGAAGGACATCACATCTGATGAAGTGAAGATGATGGATTGGGTAGAGATAAATCATTAAGGTCTTTAATGATGAAGATGGCTCACTTGAATCATTTCAGTGGAGTGCTTGTATGAAGTTGTGTCAATCAGTATCTCAGATCACAAAAACATCACAAAACCACTAACTTTTGTCAGCTTAACAGACCAATTCTTCCAGTTGCAGTTTGGAGACATGGTTTATGAGCCACTTGTCACAGTAATACAGAGGTCCTGAGGATAATCCTTTCCCCTGTGAACACCCCAGAAATATACCTGGACCTCCAGACTACAGTCTTTACTGTAAAAGAAAGAAAGAGAATTTCCAGTTCCCAAGAAACAAACTGATTTTCTTGAGGCCAATCTTCCCTAACAAATACCAGCACAGACAGCTGTGAGAATACACTTCTGTGTCATTTCTTCCATTAGTCATCTGCCCATACTATGAACTTCATTTTCAGGGACTTTTCTTTCCATCTGGGAAAAATGCTGACTTTCCACAGGTACCTCCGGGTAGACTTGCTCATTCACATGTTACCATCTTCACCTTCCCCCTCAACTCCCTATCACACCCTAATGCATATTCATGCACAAGTCCCAGAAGGGAAACAGTTAAATTAATCTTGAGTGTTTAGATACATTTCTGTAGCTTTTCATATTAGCACAGAGTCATCCTTAATACTATTTTTCCTCCACCATGTCAGTGACTTCTTCACAGCTGTGAAAAAAAAGAATGGTGGACACTGGTGTGACCTCTAAAACTATTTTGGTTTTGGAATTGAAAACAAAGTCAGATGTGTGTCCATCTGGCTGGAAAAGCCCGTCAGCCGCGGGCTGAAAGCATATACTTTCCATGCAAGGCTGTCTGATAAATCTCTTCTATCTGAAGCTGTCTATCATCAGACTCCATTCCAGCCAAAACCACAAGGAGGAGAGAGTGAGCTGACACAGAGTACCAGGGGCTTTTGCATGCTATGTTTGCACAGATGTGCATGATTACACAACTCTTTGGCTCAAAAAAAGGGGAGAGTGAGTAACCAAAAGTAGAATACAGGTGGTCTTCTGCTCAAACATCCCTGTATGGTTGCACTGGGTGTCTCTGTCTTTCTGTCAGCAGTACATTTCTCCTCGGTTGCCTCTTGAGGAAGTGCTAAATCCCAGAAAAATCTTTTATGAGATTTATCAGTTGGATGCAAACTTCATTCTGCTGGGAGAGAATAGGTGCAGTGATAAAGCACTTGGTGCTGGAAAAGACAGCTGTGGCAAGAAAGCTGTATAACACACCGTTTACGATGCAGAAAGCAGACACAGAATGATATAGGAGGGGTTGCCATGGACTATATTTATTTTCGTTTTCCTGAGTGACCCACAAGGATGATGTAGTCAGTGCTGAGAGGAAAGTGAGCAAGCAGAGGCCTAAAATTTATTCTCTGAGGACTGATCAGTGGGGGGTGGGTCTGAGTGCTGGTGACTTCAGCTAAAGATCCCTCTAGGGTTTTGGAGCCTCTAGGCTGGCAGACATGGATTTCTATCCCAGCCTTGGTCTTAAATACTTTCTGTGCAACCTGAGACTATTCACAATGTGCAAAAGCAGAAGGCTTGCATATGTCAGAGAAGTCCCTTCTGAAAGCCAGGGAGAAGGCTGTGTGTTGTAACTAAATGGTAAAACATGATTTTACTATAAGCCTTTAGCACATCCTGGAAAACAAGGTGAAAAAATGCGCTGTGATAAGAAACTAAGAGAAATTTTGGAGTTAGCATGAGGACTGAAGGAATCAATTGTGAACTCTGCAGCTGGTCTGCAATATACTGACCTTCAAGTTTAAGAAATTTAAACATATTGCTTGGAGTAACACGAAAGACTGAATTGAACACAAAGTCAGTGGGGAGGGTAACTTGCCCTGTTTGACAGGCTAAGATTGAAGTTTGAACTCGAGTTGTTTGAAGGGCATTGGCATCAGTATAGTCAAAATTAGACTGGACAAAGTTACAACATGGAGCCAGAGTTGTCAAAACGTAAGCAATTTATTATCCTAAGACTTCAATGAAGAGTCATGTTTTTATAATATTAAAAGATCCAGAACACAACACAGCAAACCAAAACCCAAACAGTATCAGAGCAGTATTTTGCCAGAAATTGTATGTAGGGTAGAGGCTGGGGGAGGCAGAACTGAAGATTACAGGAAATGAGAGAGTCTGAGAGGGAGGAAAGGGTGCAGTTGTCAACAGCAGTGAAGAAAAGTTAGAGGGAGGATTTGTAAAGGGAGAGAGGTTCAAGTAAGATGAGCGTCAGCTGGCAGCAGACAGTCCAAAAGCAGTGCATCAGGAAGATAGCTATGTACCAACATGGGGAAGGGGATGGAAACCATGGGGTCTGATAGCATTCCATTCCTTGGAGAAACAGCTTGGAAGGATAAAAAAAATCAGCAAAAGTGGAAATTCTTGCTGTGACTATGGCAAGGCTCATAAAAAGAATGTGGGAAGAGTATTACTCCTTAGCTCAGGGAAAAAAGACTTTGGGAGATCTTTATACTTCTTCAGACTAGGATATAACCTAAAGAAGGTATATATCTGTGCTTGAAAGTTTGACCAAGTAATAGGTAAGGCACGTCCTTTTTGGAAACCTGAAATTTTTTCACAGCTCAGAAAATCTTACAGCACTCCCCAATTACAGTGCAATACTACCTCACTGGCAGGCAAGGTGGAAACTCTGCAACCACTGTTGAACAGAAAGTTTGCTTTTCACCGTGCCTCTACTGCTGCACTTGGATCAAGTCTGAGAACGTGGAGATAATTTCCCTAGATGATAAATGGGCTGTAAAGTTAGTGGTAATCAATACTCTCATGCTTTGGACTTTCTCTGACTGCTGAGCGCATCTTTGGGTCGCTTTCATTGGAGAAGCAGCACAACAAACCCCTGTACCTCAGCTGTGTTGCCAGCTGGTAAGACAACAGGAATTTTTGAGATGGGAATGGGAAATGCTATTAGCCTGATGAGCAGATATACTTTGAGTGCTTTGACGGTGAGATTAGACAGCGTCATTTGCAACCACTCATCGCTTCTCAAACCTCTGGTGACCTGAAGTAGAGACTCAGGTACCAGCACTGCCAACAGCCGAGTAAGTGTTAGGTATCACAAGTGACTGCCAAGGTACTCCTACCCCCTTCTGGGTCAGTTCATGTACTATGCATTTAATATACGTTTCAAATATTCAGGGAAAATGATTCAGATCTTGGAGGCAACAGGTGGCTGACACAAGGACACATGATCAAAAAAGTTTTAGATCAGGCTATTTTTTCAACTTTCCATTCAACCAGCAAGCCTCCTTTTAAGTTTGGCTTAAAATTTGAGTATATGAGCTACCTCAGCACTCTATCCAAATAGATTTCTGAAAGGCTGCTTTTAGAAAGAATGCTCTGAAAATGACAACACTAAGCTACGCATGTTGACTAAGCTCTGATTCATTCAACTGCATTTTGATCTGAGCCAAAAATTAAGTTTGAGTGAAAATCAGCAGAAAACCTGTGTCTAACACTCCACTTGTCTCCCTGAATAAACAATGCTCCAGACAAAGGGAGTACTGGGTCAGAAATAATTTTTCTGTGAGTCCCTTTTCAGCAGTATAGTTCAGTCCATGTAAAGTCCATTGAAGTTTCTCATATGCTTTACGGGAGGCATTGTGCTAAAGTCCCCTGGCACAGAACCTTTGTCAAGGTGAAGTTATGGTGTCAAGGATAGAAACACTGTGAACATCTTCTGTGAATTATTCTGTTACATGAGCAATGGGACTTCCATATTAAATCCTGTGTGAAACATAGTAGGTCTTTTAGGAAAACATACCGCAATCAGGCTGTTACTATAGAATTGCAGCTCTGACCTGCAACAGTTGAAGGGTTGCGATAATTAATTACTTTCTGAGATTAACAGGTATTGCATTTTCCTTGAAAACTGTCTTTGTTGCAACTTTCAGCCATTTAATCTTGTCTGACCTCTTTTGTTATGTGGGAAAATGTTTTGGGTTTTTTTTTTAATCACTTTTTTACAGCATGTCAGTGATACTTTTGTGGTCATGTCACCTAAGTATTTCTCACCAGACTGACCCTTTTGAGTCTGTTCCTAGAAAACAGAAGCTTTAGTCATTCTCATGAACTCTTTGGACATCTGTGCCTTTCCAATTTCCATCTTGATTTGTGACAGCTGGGCATAACATTTCTGTGGTAGTCTTACTGCCCACAGCAAACCTAACCCTGCCCACCCCCTCTCCCCACCATCCCAGTAATACAGAGTATTTTTAATGCAACTCAACAAATCTACAACAGAGGCTAAAATGATACTGATCTCAGAGAAAGGCATCTTAGAAGAAAAGTCTTCGAGACTTGAAGGAAAGAATTTTATTATAAATAATACTTAAGCTCCTCCAGTGCTACTGGAGTAGAATTCAGACTTCTGATGTACACTGACAATGCATTTCTGACGCCTTGTAGATGCTTCCAAATTTGGTCTTGTTCCAGCTTGACACATACTTCTGTAGACATGGTGGCATGAGAATCTCTACCTTGGCAGAAACCCTTCTGAGGAAGAACGAAGAGCAGGTACCATGTGAGCAGCCCATGCCACATGGGTCAATGTCATTTCACAGAGCCCTGTGTGAAAATGCCACCATACCATCACACAGCTGTATTCTGTTCTAGCCACAGGGGAATACTAAGTGGGATAGTCTATATTTAATAGGCTCAAGGTGACCATTCAATTTCCACTTCCTTTTTCACATCTGCAGACATTAATATTGGGCTGGTGTGTGAAATAATAGAGGAGACTTCCATGGGATATAAATATATTTACTTTATGATCATCAAATACATTAAAACATGTATTTATTTCCTCTAGTGTTTTTTATATCACGAACTACGTCATTCTAGGGACAGGTGACTTGTTAAAGAAGACAGAAGAATTATGCTGTCATGTTCAACTATGTAACCTAACTGAGAGGTGCTTCTGATCACTGACCATTATTAATTGAGCCAGTTTTAATCCCAACAAAGCATATCATCAGACCAGAGTGTCTTCCATGTGGACAGTTCAGGCAGAGACACATTAGAAAAATAACACCAGTAATAATAGAAGAATTTAGCCTACAGTGCAAAACACAGTCAGAGCTGGGAACATGCTGAAACCTATAACATAATATGTAAATGTCAGCACATAGTTGGAGTGGAAATGATTATAAAAATAATACACAGTGGAATAATTGTAATGTAGAACCTTGAGGCAATCCTTCCTATTTCAAGCATTCAGGAGGAAAATGACTGCTGGATCTTCATCTTACCTGTCTGGTATCAAAACTGTTCAGGCAGTGATATAATTACTTTCTAATTATTTCAGTGAATCAGTAAAATGTTTGTGTTGTTTTTTAATGGAGATATGTAACTGATAAAAACACTGTTCTTTCCTTTTTTAAAATTCAGTGACAATCTGTGCAAAGATGGTTCAGAAATCGAAACTCTAGTACAGACCTTATGGTCAGCGATTGCAGAGCAGTTTGCAAGTACTACAGAATTTAGCTGTAAAAATGGCAGGCATTTTGGTTATATCTCTGATTTAGCAGTAAGGGAATTAATTACCAAAACCCATGCTTTTGACCCCTGGTTTGGCTCCGGCTAGAACCCTCGTGGATTTGTCTCCCTTACCGAGCCCCACTGGTACCTGTGGGTCTGGGATGCTGCCTGGGTGCATTTGTAGAGCTCTTGCTTCAGGAGCGAGGCGCAGGACACTTTCATTACAGTTTCACAGAAAGCCCCTGTCAAGGTTATAACAGCACCCAGGTCTGATTCCCTGGCCTCTGTTTGCACTACAAAACCATCCTCAACCACTCTTAATGTAAACATTTAGGTGCTGTTGAATCTAAATGGAAACCACCCTGGCAAAGCACTGCCCTTAGCAGCCTTCATGAAATCCTCTGAAGACCATAGAGAGTGTGAGCAGAAGAACCCCTGCAGACCCTCAGGGCAAGGGGCAAATACGGCTCAATGGGGCCATGAGCGCAGAGCTCTCATGGGACACCCCCCACCAGAGAGGGGCTTTGGCTGGGAGAGTGCCAGCCCAAGCTGAGAATGAGTCTTTGTGTTGCCCAGAGTGTTTTTGTGCTCCTCCTCCTTGTTCTGGGCAGCATGGGTGGGGTACAGCTGGGGTGTGCAGTGGCCTCACGTGGGAGTGAGCTGCAGCAGCACCATCCGTGAGATGCTGCAGGGGTCTGTGCTATACCAGTGACAGCTCTTCCCTTTCCTGTGGGTGAAGGACATGCTGGGCACAATCTTCCTGTCAGGCTGGTGTCCTGTTACTGAAACTATGGCTGAAAAAGTTAAGAGCACTCTGAAAATGTAAATATTTGGGGGTTTGTTTGGGTTTTTTTTGTTTGTTTTGTTTTGTTTTGCTTTTTTTTTTTCCATGGCCATGTAACTTGCTCTATTAAAAAATGCTGGAGTCAGATATATGAAGAAGAGCCCCATATCAGTGCTGGGTGATGAAAGATCTCTACAGAAATGTAGTGGTAGGAATCTATTTGACATAATCGTTAGGCAGTTACTGTACAACCAGAAATGTGTATCTTAGATAAAAAGAATGAAAACAATCAGTGAAAATCCTTTGAATTTGACAATCCTTTTGACTCACCCTAACAAAATGACCCTCCCTCTTACTTATAAATAATTATATTAATTTCTATTAATTCAAAAGATTGGTTGCCTTTTTTTTCTAGTCTGCTTATTTAATAATCTTTGTTTCCTTGGAAGCAACTTAAAGGGTGTTAGAAAGCCTAACTAAACCTTCATTGTTGTTAGGGGAAAGAGTTTGAAAAATGAAATTATGATGGGAAGAAATGGAAGTTTTGCAGTTCATTTTGTGTTTGGTTGGATATTCCATGTCCTGATCTATTTTAGGCTTTTTTTTTTTTTTTTTTTTTTTTTTAAGGAGATAAATAATGCACTTAAAGGATTTTAATTTTCTCCATTAATGACAAAAAGGTTCAAAATGTCTGGTTTGCAATAGACATACTAACTTTTACAATAATCTAATTTGTATGATGTTCCCTTGGAAAATTCAGATAATTCTTAAAGGATGAAAACTTCTGCTAAAATTATGGTCTGCTACATAAAATAATAATAAGACATGCTATTTAAAGTTGCTTTCATCCTACTTTCACTCTGTTTCAAAAAAGCAAACTGAGGTTACCCAATCATACTGTTTGTCTGTCTCCCAACCCTATACCTTCTAATCCTGTAGGCCAAGTTCTGTCAAACTTGATAGCAAACTAAATACTAAGTCCTTAGAAGTTCATAAAAAAATCAGCAGCTGGATGAGGAAAAAAAGATCTGAAAGGGGTCCCATCAGGGAAGCAAGCTGGCAGGCAGTACAGTTATATCTCCCTTTTGCCAGCACATCTTGCATCTTGTGCTCAGATATAGGCTAAACAAAGTTAGGCTGAAGAAATAAAGGAGACTTATTGCTCTATTGGGACAGTGTTGGGAAAAAGCAGGGTTTTCAGAGGAGACCTGTGGCATAGGAAGAAGCTGAGCATGTTGAACTTACATAAAGAAAGAAAAAAGGGACATTCTGCAGGACAATGCCTGTGGTTATTGCCTGTGGTTGCAGGCAGCAGAGGCTATGGCAATTACCGAACGGTATTGTTCTGGAGGCTTGTAGGGAACATGACATGGAAAGTTAGGATATTGCATTAGAGATTCATTCCTGTCATACAGTTGTGTCTTTTCACATTCTCTTCTGAGACTGCAATAATGAGGCAATAATGAGTCTTTCAGGGACTCAGACCACTGTCAAACATATCCCTTACAAAGGTGGCATCATCATCAGCCTTGACCCTTCATTAAGTCTCTAACCCTTCTTGAGCTCACTTTTACATTTTTTCCAGGTCAACATTAAGGTGATACATTTCCAGGCAAACACTCCATTTGGCAAAGGTAGCCCAAGGCATACGACTCGGCAGGATGCCCTTTGCTACTGCCTGCGGGGCAGCTGGCAGTGCCAAACAGCAGTCTTCACGGTGGATTTAGCTGACTGCTGTGTTCAAATGAAAGGCTGTGGAAGATTATACCCCCAGGATATAACTAAGAATAAACCTTACTTTTTTTTTGAATACCCATTTCAGCAGAAGATAGAACCTTTCCTTGACCTAGTGAAGACAAAGATATCATTATGGCTATATCACTTCCTCTCAGCTGCACAAGACGACTGAGTTTTAAGTAAGCTTAGATTTTCTATCTGAATACCTGGGATGAGAGTACATTCAGAAGTTACAAGGGGACAAGGAGTTAAAACAACTCTTGTGAGCCTAGTGGACTGTTGACTAAGGATGGATGGATGAATAGATAGTCAAAGAGATAGGAAAGACTGTAACAACTTCAGAAATTAATTCCTTAATTATAATTTTATGGATGTAAATAATTAGCTGTCATAAATAGCCCATATTTTTCTACCTTCCTGGAGTAGACAGACAAAAATTCAATATTTAAAAGCCAGTTCCAACAGATGTGGATAAACTGTTTTGGCCTGACATAACTTTGCTAATTCTAAACCTCCCCTGGCAATCTGTGTCCCCAGCACAGGAAGTCTTATGTGCCATCTGTCTAAAGGTACCAAAATGACTTGATAGTATCTTAAAAGGTGGGTTAAATACAATTTCCACTTTAAAGCGCATTGTTCTTCTGACCCATGTTGAAATACAAAATATGTATTTAATAGCTTCAGGATCCATGAGCATTTACAGCAAAAGAAGAAACTACATTCTCTGTTACAGAGGGTCCAGGTCCCCAGGGCTGGTGTAAATCAGTAAAGAAGTAGGAGCATCCAGCAAAGTTTTCTTAATTTATGTAATTTGAAAATTGAATCCACAGGCTTTTATGTTAACAGACTGTATGCTTTATAATTTCTGGTTTTATGCATCCCTGTCTTTTTTCCAGAAGTATTTGTGCCTTTTCCTTGATAGAGACGAATGTGAGAGGGACAGGAAAAATCCTGAAAACAGGAAAAATTGCAGCGAAGAAGTTCTGATTGGTTTATAAGTACAATGAAAAGTTTGAAAATGCAGTTTTGCCTTTGAAACATAATAGCACTAATTCAGTCTTGAAACACATGAGTGAGATCACAGCCGTAGAAGAGCGTAAGGGTTCAGCCTGTGTGTTGCTACACCTCACGCACCTCTGTGGTGTCTCCTGCAGACGCCAAGGCCAGTCCATTGGGTAGGAGCAGTGCTATCAACATCCATCCACAGCCAAGCAGGCCTTCTCTCCCAGCACCTCCATGGATGGGCAATGGTGCCTTCCAACTGGCAGAAGTGTAAGCCACAAGTCAAGCAAGGCTGAGAGTCAGATTGTTAGTCCAGAAATAAATGTCAGGAGAAGGATTGTCCTCCAGAGTGTGCTTGCTCTGGTTGCATTCTGAGTGTAAGTAAGTTGTTTAAAAATAATCATCACATGGTATGTAGCTACATGTTGATGATGTAAGTCATAGGTGAGTAATGGTCATGCCATAGGATATAAATAATTAGAGACACATTAATATAAAATTCCTTTGTGGCTATACATCATATGCATGTGATTAACAAATGAACATACCGTACATCAGTGTACATCAAAGCATGAGTTAATAATTTTCCCTTTCTTGGAAAAAGTTGTAAAAATGTAGAAAACAGATGCTCAATAACAGCATTAGAAAGGGATACTGGTGTCAGAGCATACATCATAAACACTCAAAAAAGAGAAGGAGAAAATCAGCTCAAAATAAAAACAAATAACGTAACCCTACAGAATTTTGTTTATAAAAGATATTGAGAACAGTTGACTCGTGCTCTAACTGTAAATAGTAACAGTTTTATGTTCATACTACTGATACAGAGAGGTAAATGACGATGTATCTGTGACAGTTAAATGGATATTAGAAAGCAATTTGCGCACAGATAGTTCTGAAACACTTCTTTTGCTGACAACAGTGGTGGTTTTGCTTTTCTCATTTTAAGAGTGGGTTGGTTCTCAGGCAAAAGGCCAGCAGATAACCCTGAAGGAACCCCCTTTAGTGCCAGATATTTACTGCTTATGAATAACAGGATATATTTCATCCAGCGGGGTCTCCTGAAGGAGTATTTGTCACCAGACTTCTCAGTCCTGAAGAATGCAGTGGTGGAGCTATAAAAGAAGCCTATGAAGGCTTGCAAAAGCTCACGTTTTCACATGGGTGCCAGTGATCTTGGGAGCATCGCAGCAGATCTGCTCACTGCCCCAGCAGAGCTGGGAGCTGGGACAGGGCAGCGGCAGCACCTGCAGTGTCGCAGAGCCAGGGATTGGATTTAGTGCAGGAACCTGACAGCACAGACGCTTCACAGCAGCAGTTTAACCCACCAACCCTTCCCCAAAGCAGCATTTCACTCCCTAATGTTTTTGCCCATGATGAAGATGAATGTCACGGCACCAGGAGCATTCATTCCCCTGGTTCTCCCCCTCGCCTTAAGGAATTATATTTAGCAGCCTGTAAAATATCAGTAATTCCTACTGATGTCTTCACTGAGCTGTCAGAGCTAGAAAAGCTTGATCTAAGTCACAATCAAATTACTGAGAAGGGCATTAAGAAGGTGGCTTTTGGTAACATGATTAAACTGGAAAACCTGAACTTGGCAGAGGATTTGCTCGCTGGAGTACCTCAGAATTTTCCCTCATCTCTGGAAGAGCTCAGGCTCGACCAAAGTAGAATGTTTTTAATGAGGCAGGAGGTATTTCTGAAACTGGACAATCTCACTCAGATTAACCTCTGAAATAATAAAATATTCCATATATGATGCAAAATTTAAGGGACTGCAAGGTCTCTTTCCCTTAGGTTTAAGTCATAACAAGTTATCAGGAATTCATCACCAACTTTTTATCACATTAAAGTCTATTTTCAATACTCATATTCAGTCTATGCCACAGGACTCTGGCAGTCATAATGTTGAGAGCCATCTTCTTGCACAGTTAGTGAATAACCAAATAAACCTTGATAATGTTGGTGTGTGTGCATTTAGAGGCCTGTAAGGCTATCAGGAAGTCCACTTTGATTAAAAATATAGTGAAAAGGGGAGGGAGAGCACATAGAGATATCAGATTTCCTTTAGGTGGAAAGGATGGATGGATAGACGTTAGCTTTTGACTTCTGCTGATGCAATAATAAACAGTTTAAATAAACAAATATAATCACAGTCACAACAGTAGAAGCACACCAGATACATTTTAAAGTGTTTAGCAGTGGTGTTTTTAAAAATCTCTGCACTCAGAGTCTCCTTGAGGTAACTAAAGTGGAAATACCTTGATCTTTAAATTGCTCAGTGAAGTAAGAACTCCATCATGATTACAGTCCATGTTATGCAATTGGCAGTTTGCATATTTTCAGTTAAAAGATTACCTGTTTTTTAAAAAAATCCTAAACATGTCAAAAGGGGAATTCCCAGCATACCCAGATTAAAAGTCACTGATAAATTCAGTGCTGTAGCATGCCACGGAAGGGATTCATCAGTTTTTTTTATTGCTATACATTTTCTAAGTAATGTCGTAGCTATTCCATTACAAAAATCCACTGCAGGTTATAGTAGGAAATATTCCAGACCTCTCCTGCAGGCAGTTAGTACTTAAAATTTTACATCTACTTTTAGGTGTTAGTTTCATGTTAATTTTACACACACAACCGTTTCAACATATATGTGTTGGGAGGCCAGTAGTGATGCAGTTTCCACCCTCAGGGCACTTGAACACGGGCACTGCACAGAGGTATCTAAATTTAAAACATATTTGCCTTTAGGTCTTTCCATAGACAACAAAGATTAGTACTTAAAACCTGATCACCTTCTAGAAGTCCTTGTAGTTGGTGAAGGTTGACATGGGCTCAGGTGTTTGCAAAACAGTGTTTGAGGGAAGCAATCCTGGTTTGATCCATATATCAGCTATCACATGAATATAAAACCTGCTCCCCCCGTCACTCCTTCCTTCCCCCCCCTCCAACCTTATGCTAATACACTCCAAAGGCTGTTTCTGCAAGCTATGCTCTCAGTGCATCCCTGCTGCAGGGATAGGTACAGAAAAGAGCTGGAAAGAGATCCAATATTTACTTCTCAGCCTCTTCAAGGTTTCCTGTTGCAGGGCTGCCCTCTGTGAGGGTAGGGCAGGAGGGCTCCTGCATACTTGCTCCCCCAGTTCTGGTGTCACCTAACTGGTCCAGCTACCTTCAGGTCTGTTGATACAGAGGATGTATTTCTTCCATCTCAGGGGAAAAAACCCAGAAACCCTCTACTTTTAAAATGGTCTTTTAAAAATGTTTTAGGCAAAGGAGTAGATTAGGGAGGGCAGAAACTGCAAACTGGATTTTTTCCAAGGTCTGGATGCTCTAAGGTAATCAGGCTGTGATGTGCTTCATGTAACAGCTCTAGGACTGCAGACCAGGAGAGTAGAAAAATGTAACCTGCATCAACCTGATAATGAGTTTAGTTCTACAACTTCCAGGTGTGCGCTGGGCATGGAAGTAAAACAGAAACTAACCAACTCACTCAGGAGATGAATGGAAACAGACAGTGCAGAAACAGCATCCTTAAAGCACGAAAGCCTTCTCATTTTTGAAGGATAGCAACAACAACAACAAACTCAATAAAACCCACCCCCAACCCCACAACCTCTTTCCTCCTTGGAGTGAATGAGAATTGTGCACACCACAGTCAAACTGTGGAGTTTCACCAAACTTGTGACACAGAAATGCACATGCTTAACATCACTGATCACTGACAGTACTGATTAGCAGCAGGGGGATGTTTTACTATCTGTTAAGAATTGCACCGTTTGACATTAATCAGTGATATGCCCTTTTAAGCATGCTCTGTGCATGTCTGCACAAGATATAGGACAGAGCATTGGTCCTGGAAAGAACGAGGTATGCAGAGACCTAAATGGCTAGCTGGAGATTTACCTGTCTAAAGGGACAGCTGGTGGGAAAAAATGGGGCTGCTTTGGCCTGTGATTTACCAGCCCCTATGGAGCGTGTCTCCCCCGCAGTTGTTCCCATCAGTTGTAATTCAGTTTCTCTTGCTGTCCGGAAGCAGGTCAAATCCCCAGGTGCAGCCAGCACAACTTTTATGTGCATCTCTGGGTACAGGGAGCAGAATGGCATTCAACATCTTCCCTTGCCTTTCCTAGGGCCTGCTCAGCTATGAGTTTCTTTCTTTTTGGTCCATTACTAATTAAAAAGAAGTGGCACAGGTTCTCCTTCCATCCCATCCATGGGAAGGGATGAGAAGCTTCCTCACCAGGTTTTCTGAAGGAAAAGCTTTGGACCTTGCCGTGTTCCATGTTTATAAACCTGGAAGGCCAATATTCATTTGACCTTCTCCACAAAAGCATTATGCAAGGAAATTTCAGCAGCCCCCATTGGCAGAAGAACCAAAATGCAGCCAACGTAAGCTATTTGGCTAACAAGCTGCAGGATTCAGGGTAAGACAGGCAGCACGCTGGAGGCAAGTCATATGTACTGCCAAACTCTATAAAGATTTTGTGGGAACACGGAGCCAAGAGAGCAGAGGCAGCATGCTGTTATGACTCCCAGTATCCGAGGAAGGATGGCAAAAAAGTGGGCAGAGCTGCCTCTCCCATACATTACTGGGAGTGGGAAATTCTGCTTTCTGTTGTTTTGGTTTGGCTTGCTCTCCTCCCCTTTTTTGAATCTTGGTGATGGGTGATGTCTCAGTGCCTACATACTGGAGGTGCAGTGTGGGGGTAAACTGAACCTTCCTTCCCGAACAGCAGGTGGTGGTGCTGGGTTGCGCTGAGCGCTTCCGAAACTGCAGATGTTGCTGCCTTGCTGAATAACAATCTGGAAATGGATGCCAAGCAAACTTTGTTCCTTCTGTTTTTTCCTCTCTATAGCAGAGTCACTTAATGTTTACCCCTTTTCAATAGGTAGTTTAACAGATGTTTGAAAGTGTGTTTTAAAAATAAATCTTGCTAAAATAAATACTCTGTAGTTTGGGATAAATATAACTTACAGTATAAGATGTTATTAAACCTCTAAAAATCCTGCAAGTTGCCTGTCATATTTTTGTGAAAACTGATAAAGAAGTTTTGTGTTTCTTAACTTCTGGAATAGTTTGATTACAGTTTTCATTCACTTCCCAGACTAGTGTTGTGGGGTATGTGTTTGTTCTCTCCTTTGTTCAAGAAGATCCTCCTTTTTTTTTTAAATACAGTTCAATTTTACTTTTCCCTTTGGGAATCAGGAATGCTGTGCAGTGTTGCTTATTTGTCAATGACTGTTTCATGTGATTTGCAATACTGATCCCCTCAGTATGAAACCTTTTGTTAATTAAATGTAATGCAGTAATAAACCAAATTCTAAATGAGTTTTCATTATATTTTTCTGTTACTTCTGACTGACTAGTGCCTTTACCTTTCTCACCAGTACTGTTACCTGAAATTACCATTGTAACATGAACGCTGTAACCAGTTAACATGATATCATTTTGAGGCCATACCTGGAGTATCACAGTAACCCATGCACCAACCAAAGCCTGCATATGAAGAGCTTCACTGTTTTTTTTCCTCACAAACTGTGCAGACTTTGTCCCAGTGTATTTTTTTGGAAGCCTGTTTGAATAAGATTCAGACTGGGTTTATGATTTAAGGTCTTCTGTTGGTTTTTTTGGGGTTGTTTCCCCCCCCACACCCTGTTCTGCAGCAATAGTTAAATAAATACTGCTGTGGCTACAACAGCTGTCCCAGTTACAAAACAATTGTTCTTTAATAACCTATTAAAGTATATATGTGACTTTATTCAGACCTTCTGTATTTCCAAAAATTCCCTCATGCCTGGGCAAAAGATAGCTAGGAAAATGTGCATATGCCAGTGCTGTGCTTACATAAAACCCTTGATGATAAAAAAAAAAAAAAGTACAGAGGGGAACACCCCTGCAGTGATGCATTGGCCCTCAGCTATACACTATGGCACAGGTCTGAGGCAAGAAGGAAACACAGAACCCATTTTTTAAGGTTTTGACAGACTCTCCATGTTGGACTGCAAATTCGTTCTGCAATGTCTCTGTTTAGAATATGGCTGCAAATACAATAATCCAATTTTTTTTATAGTTTTGGCTTACCTGTACAAAATAACTTGTACAAAGTAGCCAGAGAAAGCAGTTTTGTCAACAACATAAGCTAACCCCAGCTTTCCCTGGGCTCAGTCATTCAAACAATTTCATTATTGCTTTGCCAAGAGGTTAGAGGAAAAGTTAGCAGAGGCTCCTGCGTAGTAGAGGCATGTTTGCAAGCGTTATGGGCAGGAAGGATGATCTTGTGACTCAGGCCCCAGAGTGTCCCAGATGTGCCACAGATTTCTCACACAGACTACTTAATCTCTGGGGCCATATGTTCAGCTGGTATAAATCAGCACAGCTCCAATAAAGTCAGCTCAGCTTTCCGGATTTTCTGCAGCTGAGGTTTCTGACCCCTTGCAGATCAGTTGTCCATCTGTAAAGCAGAGATATTAACACTTCCCTGTCTCCTACACTGCAAAAAGATCAGCTCATTAAAGTTCATTTGCCACTCATGTAACACAGTTTGAGTAGCTGCAGAAATGCCCTTGCAGACAAAGAGGCTTGGCATCCCACGTAGGTTGCAAAAGGATTTGCTACAGATAAAACTTTTTTGCTAACAAGGGGTTTGATTAGGACTTTGTGTCCAAAAAAATAATCCCCAAACCTCCAGAACTTGTCAATTGCTCATCTTTCAAAGGGGAAAGCAATTGTCATTTGGTGGTCCTGCCTAAAATGAGTGCTGCTGAGTCTGGACCTCAACAGAAGGAGCAACTCAAGGTGGGCTGAAATGGGAGAATTTTAGCAAAAGGCAGCCCTCCTGCAAGGCTGCTTTGGTTCCTCACTTTATCCGTTTGGTTTGGGTTGGGCTCCTCCAGTGTTTTATGTTGGCAAAGCCCTTTCTAATGTTAAGTAATACAAAAGAAACTTGATGACTTTTTGCAGCAGTTACCAAGCAATTAAGGGCTCAGTTCTTCAAGGGATCATAAGCCTGTGGGTGGTCTCACTGATTTCAGGACTACTTGTGTGTTTAAAACTGGGCATGTGCTTGTGTATCTTATTCAGCTGGGCCCTCCTAGAACTGCTGCTGAGATTTCAATTTTAGAGTCACTTTACAGTCTCTAAAATTATTGCTGGAACTGCCTCCTCCTCTGGGCATCGCACACACCGGCAGCCTGCCTCTGTCTTCTGACTGATTTAATGCCACAACACTGAGGCGCAGAATCATGGCAATGTTTCCATTAAATCCACACCATACTGCAGATTTCCCAGTATTTATCATTAAACTACCACATCCTTTCCAGACTATGAAAAGAAATACTGAGATCGACTTCCTTTAAAAACTGCTTATTTCACATCTAGCAGGACAAAGGCATGAAAATGTGTATGCATTGAGTAAAACAAATGATCTGACAGATCTTCCCTCAAAAAGGTTAAATGTAGCTAAGCAGAATTCCTATGTGGTAAGTGTATTACAGGGCTTTAAATCACAGCACATGGAATGGGCTGGGCTGCAAGCAAAGAGAAAACTTTGGTTACATATGTTCAGCTGGTAATGTGTGCTTTTATGCTTTCCAGTGTCCTGCTGGGGTTCTAGGAAAATATTTACAAGATGCAAATAAAATGTAAATGGAATCATGTTTCCATGAAGAAAAATGAACGATCAACATCCACACAGCTCATGCAGTTTTACATTCTGCACCAATGTTGCCTTATGATCCTCTAGGACCTTTCTTTGCACAGAAAGCCGATTACCTGAAACATACTACTGCTTCTTCCTTTTTTTTTTTTTTTTTTAAACAGACATTCTGTTCAAGATTATCTTGCCTTGCAACACATGCCTTCAGATTTTATCTCTTCGTCGTCTAAACAAACCCTGGTTTCTGAGATGGCTTTCCATTTCCACAGGTGTTTCTTATCAGTTCCACATTTTCTTCTGACAACATGAAAAAAAAAATCATATGTCCCTGCTTAGTAGCTGTTGTCTGACCCAACACTAAAGCTTTTCTGAATGCAGAAATGTGTTGCGTGGCTGCCGTAATATCTCTATACCCCAAGGGTCTGCTGCTGCTTTCTTTTTTACAGCTACAAAGAATCACATGCTTGGCCCTCAGCACAGAGGAAAAATCGATTCAGAGAGAGGAAAGATGTGACCTATTTAAAGCAGTGAAAAAAATGCAATTATTAGGTATTATTTTGCCAATCCAGTTATTTATTTACCACATGCTGGGCTTCAGAGTAGCAGTGCTCCTATTATTGTTTCTCCTGTGAGGAAGCACACATCGTACAAAGGTGGTAAAAAAGGTCTCACAGCTGCCACATGGACCCATGGGTTCTTTTCTTTGTTGAAGCTTTGTTTTCCTGCTCTACTTCACCTTTTGGCACCTCAGATCTGCTCCTTCCATCCCATTCCCTTTAACAGAAAAGAAAAAAATCACTTCATTCATGTGAGTGGATATATTCTGGGTTCTGAGACAGCAACTTCAGCAAAGCACACAAGTACCACTAGTGTGTGAATTTGATCCGTCCTGTTTTACATTTTTTAATGCAGAAATGGGAAAATACACACTGGGAATATGCAAGACTTCAAATGACTTACACGGTGTATTCATATTTCTGTCTTACATGAGCTATCATTAAAAGCATGATCTTACAGAAAATAGACATGTACAAAGCACATGCAATTCCTCGTGTCATTTTCAATATTTGATATGCACTTAAGGTACTTACTAAAATACTTGTCACTTACATAAATGAACCCAGACAGCAAAAAATGCTTTGTAATAATTTTGGAGTAATGTGTATAATTAGATAGGAAGCTTTTCAGGGTAAACACTCTGTTTTACTGCTGATTATAATTACATAGGAGGCTTCGGTCTTAACAGATGCCATCAGCTGCTATACCTTTTGAAATAAATCATCATTCTCATCACCCTCTGCAATCTAAGAGAAAAAGTACGCTATGTTTCTGCAGTGCTCACAGCGTTCAGGCAGTTGTGCACGGCTGGGGTGTGTGCTGGCGTTTGCTGGCCCTGGCCACCCCACGCATTCCCACCTGGCAACCTGGCGGGTGGAATCTGAGCAGCACAGCCCTCCGGAGGCTGCAGCACTGCTAGGATTAACAAAAATTCACATCGTTGTGCTGAGGGGACTTCTGGAGCCAACCACAGGCTTTTCAGAGAGATTATTCAACTCCCAGAGATTTTTTTTTTCTTTAGAAAAAAATGGTACTTTTTCATAAATGTACGTGGAACAAAACCTCTTGCTGTGGCAACAACAGGGAGGACAAGGGGGGAAGCAGCAGGTCGGTGTTGAGCTGAGTCATGGGGATTGCGGGGCTTCAATATAACAATCTTTATGAGTACAGCTGGTTTCTGTACCTTTGCACTGTGAGTCTTGCGAAGTTTGCATCCAAAAGGATGGCCCATGTAAACAAACCACAGCGTTTAAAACACAAGCGGCACATTGTTTCTGTCCGTTGTACTTTCTTTGTCTACCTTTTAGTGCAATAGTCTCTTAACGCATTCTGCCAAACAGAACTAAACTTTTCTCCCCTCCCCATTGAAGAAGACTGTTGAGAGAGCCTATCTATCATCTGATCCGTTTTGTTCTCCATTTCATGCTGGTGCTATTTAAAGGTAAGAGTGGAGCATCACCGAACTACCCTCCTGATCTGGCGGTGTCTCAGCCGCTCATGACCAGTGAAGGAATGGTCCCGGCGGCCGGAACCAGAGCCCTTTCACCCAGCGTTACGCGTGCCGGCGGAGGGTGATGACACGCGGTGGCACACCTCTGGCTGCCTGGCCGGGCCCCAGGGATGCAGAGCCGTGGGAAACGCAGCTCCAGTACAGCTGTGCCTCTCCCGAGGGCAGCCCCTGCTGCCGCTCTCCCCTCGTACCGCTCCCAGGTGCGAACAGGGAGCTCGGGCAGAGGATCTGCTTTAATCTTGGTACAGGCGCGTTAGGCAGGACCCCCTGCGTGCGCTGTCGGTGGGAGGGGAGGGGGGAGCGAGATGCTGTGCGCTGCCGGTCTGACCCCGCGGCTTCCGCACCAGCGGGGATCCACAGCGGGGGCCGCAGGTTTGCGGGTGTGGGAACGGATCGGAGGCTGGTTCAGGGACCGGCCTTCGGCACAAGGCAGGAAGGGGAAGAAGGGCGAGGAAACAGCGCGTTTTGCAGCGTTGGAGTTTAGCTGCTGGTGGCAGCACATCAGGCAAACTTCCATGCCGTCCTGCGGCAGCAGCGTCAGTCCCTCGGACTGCAGCACCCCTTGAAGTGTGCTTTGTTTGCTTCTTCCCCTTACAAACCCGCTTCTTTCCCAGAGCTCCTTTGCACGTCTGTGCAAACCAGCTAGTGGGGAGCGGCGAGCCGGGAAAGCTGCTGTATCCCGGTCCGTGAGTGAGGTGGCGCTTGTGCAGCCGCGCTGCGGGCCGCTCCCTGTGGCGGAGCCAGGGGAGCCAGGCGGACCCGCCGGCCCAGCCCGCTGCCCCGCACCGGCCCCAGCCCCCGGACAGCGCCAGCCAGCGCGGCCGGGAGCCGGGCGGCCCTGCGCCAGCTTACGTGGCTCCGGGAAGTGGAAAGTCCCGTTTATTTCTGGCTGTGACGGGGCTTTCGTGTTTCTAATGAGACAGTTTTCTCCCTGTGCCTTGCTTTAGCTTGCTTGGTACGTCTGAACGGGCATGTTTTTCGTCCTAAAAATAAACAAGGAAAGCTAAACAAACAGAGGGGAGAGAAAGAACTCCTTCCTGTTCTCACAGCTAATCTCTGCAAAATTTAAACATGCTTATCAGCCAGCTGTGCTTCATTATTATCTTTTGCTTGCATCTTTTGTCCCAGTCTGCAGCGGATGCAGGCTGTCTGGTTTGTGTCATCCAGCAGTTTGCAATGACCGGTTCTGATAAAAGAGCCATCAGCTTCTCGGGGGAGAAAAAAAGGTAGAAGACTCAGAAAAGAGTAAATGTGATAACAAAAAGCCTGCTACAGAGAGCAGAGAAGTCACGAAGCACGTCCTCACTTTGGCACCAAGGAGCAAGGGATGTTCCCACCTACAGGAGCAAGACCAATGCCGTACATGGCTGCTCAGGCATCAATCCTGTCAGTACATTAAAAGGGATGTGCTGGGATATGTGAGGCTCTCGGAGCTCAGCCACATCTGGTTACACTTTTCATGCCAAAGTGTTTCAGGTTTCCATGAAATGAAATCCCCAACAAGCGATTGAGCGCTCTGTGTTTCTGTCACCCCGGCAGAGTGAAGGAACTGCGTGGCTGGTGGTGGCCCTTGGCGATTCACGCTTGGATCGATGAAGGGAGAATGGGATCCTAGGCAGGGATGGAGGGGGAAGATGGCTCTTGTCCACACCTCTAGCAGCCTTTGGGTAGGGATTGGGTGTCAGTCATGCTCAAGCTGGGAGGGGGCTGTGTGCTGAGTATTCTTGACTGCTGCAAAAAGCAGAAAAGAGCAGCTGTGCAAGTGCTGTAATTTATGGCATGGCCCTGCCAGGAATGTGAGGAGATGCAGAGGTGTGCTACGGGCACTCTTGCCCTGCTCCATCAGTGCCTCTTCCCCTGCCCCGCACACACTTGCAACTGAGTTTGCCTCACCCTATTGCCTGGAAGAGAAGCAGTTGCACATGTGAGCAGACCCTTGGTTTTCAGAGAACAAAATCAATGCTGATAAAATGTCATAAAAGGGTTGTGTGACCACCTGGAGCTCCTGCCCACTTGGGACTGAGGCATGGATGCAGGGTGGAGTAGGCACGTTTCTTCTGGAGTGGAGGACACAGCCTGTTTAGTCTGATCTCCTGATCAGACTGGAATTAAGGGGAAGACGGCAGGATGGCAGGGGGAGCCAACCCCTCCCCATAACATATCAGTGCTCTCCTGTTTCAGCGAGCAAGGCCACAGCTGGCAGAGCCGCTGGCCTGGCCATGTGCAGGGCGGCTCCAGCCACGACGGGGCGATGTTGGGGTTCGCACCGGCCATGCTGGCAGCAAATCTGGGGGTCTCCTGTGGGGAAATAGACACACCAGGTCTCAGTTTCTCTAGCCACAGGGCAGTTCACAGTCTTGCTGAAGGTTTTCTGTGCAGAAGCCCAGGTTTTAGCACACTCGGGCCAGTTTGTGGCTTTGAACAAAAAAAACACACTAAGGTTTGGTGCTGCAGAAGTGTCTGAAGATGGCGTGGGAGGGGTGGCCTTTGTCAGATGTTTTTGAGCCTAGATTATTCCCTTTGCATTTCAGGATTAAACAAAGCCAGATCTCAAGGTGAAATGCAGAGGGGTAAAAGAGAGCATGGATGTTGATCAAAAGAGGAAAGAACACTTGCTTAAAATCCAGGACCACATGACTATCATGTCCCAAGATATGCCAAGGTTTCCTAGTCCATCGCAGCATCTATTTCAGCAAACGTGTGGGAGCACAGGTAGCTGGGGGCCAAGAGCAGCCAGGCTCTAGCTCAGAGGCTGCTGGACCAAGAGTGCTCGGAAGCAGTCACTGCATGCTGGTTTGACAGGGCACTGGGCAGGGGACTGTGGTGGTCCTCCCAGTCGCCACATCCCAGGCACCCTCCTCAGCTGCCTGGTGTCTAGGTTGGCAGGTCAAGGAGTGAGGTCAAAAATTAAAAGTGTTGGTGTCTAAGCTATACACTTATTCTTGCAGGTTCGGCTCTCAAGACAGTCTCAGAAACTGCAAGTGATGTGTGTTATTTTCCCTGCTGTGGCTTTGCAGAAGAGTTCCTCAGGGCTACAGCTGTCCAGTTGTACCAGCACTGTAACTTCTCATATCAACAACCTTCCATGTATTTTATAGTAGGCTTTGTAGCCACCACATGCCACAGAGACATTGTTGACCACTTGCAACATTCAAACAAGCTAGGCTGTATTCATCATGCTATTCTGGGAAGACCTACAGAATGGAAAGGTCACACAAAGTCTTACAAAAGTGTACTGTTTTGAAACATGTCTTACCACTGCTTTGGATAGAAAGGGATCATTAATATACCACGTAGCAGGGACTGGAAAGAATTGTGCATAAAATGACAGAGGAAGGTTCCTGATAAATTACTGCCCACGTTATAACTTCATGAGATAAATATGATGCTTTTTCATATACTCTTTCTTTGAAACATTCCATGCATTCAGCTTTGGAGAGCTTGTAAACTACCACCTTATTCATTAGTTTGCAGCTGAAATAAAAATTAAAAAAAAAAAAAAAAAGAAAAAGAAAAAAGAGCCTGTAATTAAACATTCAGTTTTACAAATCCTCCACAACGTATCAAACGCCTGTTTTCATTGTACTGCCAGAAAAGTCGACACACAAGCTTGTCCTCTCACCCTGCATGAGGGACTCTGTTCTCTTGTAACAGCTGTTAGCAGAAGCTGAGGGGTGGTCATGTTTATCTTAAGAAGAATTTTTGGCAGGGCTCCCTCCTGAAGTTTGGGTTCAAATATTCTTCTGTCTCAAAAAGAGTATCTGGTTGAGGGGAAGGACTGGCTGTGTGGAAGCGAGTGAGTGTGACGAAAAACTGGTGAACCTGTCTCAGGGACCACCACAAGGTAAAACTGGGTAGCTGGGAAGTTAACTGAAATTAGAGACCCAGTGACAAAAGAACCAGCCCAGGAAGTAGCTGCTGAAGGACAGGACTTTTGGAAAGGCATGTTATGCAGCAGTCAGGGAGGGGAGATCTTTTTACTGGTCACCTGATGGATGTTGGGAAAGTTTAAAGATCAGAATGAGCGGGGATACATCACTGTCTTAAGCTGTAGGTGGTCCAAGTTGATGGACATGGTCATGTTGTCAATCTGTCTGGTTCAAAGTCCACTGAAATAGAAAAAGTATATCCTCATACTGCATTTGGCTATGGTCTTAACACTGAGGTCTGAAAAGTCACAACTAACTTCTGTCCACAGACATACAAAAGGTGGTCATGGTATTCCAAGTGAGAGGCTGCCTACACTTTCCTTCTGAGCTCAGCATCAGTAACCACCACTTTTTCAAGAAAAGGAAATGAAGTAGATGTTATTTGCTTATGTCTCTCCTGGATTGCAGTCTCATCTTTATCTGGAAGAGAAGACACGAGACAAAAAGAAGAAAACATGAGAAAGAGCACAAGAAGAAAAAATGTTGCCAGAGATGCTAAGTGGCCTGGTGGGGTGGCATGATGAGACAGGCTGAGAAGAGCCTAGAGAGAGAAAGGTGCTGTAAATGAAACCCACCATTACTGAGAAGGCACTGCTGTTGTCACGGTCTGATCAAAGTAGTAAATAAATGTACCCAGACCTGCAGACGAGCATTTCTTGAGGGTGTGCTGGCCGTCAGGAGCACATTCCCTGCTTCCTCAGCCGCCTGCAGGGCTAGAGCAGGATGTTTCCTGGGGAGTAGCCCCAGACATTCCTGTGGGGGAACTAAAATACAGAGAGTTCTCCCTGCTGCTTGGCTGGGTCCACCAGGACTCTGCACCAAAAGGAAAGGGCTTTCTGACAGGTGGCAACTTAGCCAGTAGGCATCGCCAAACCTCTGTTCTGTAGCTGTCAGGGGGGCCCAAAACCTTCACAAGTCAGACAGCGAGATGCATTCCTTCGGCCAATTGTTTGAAGATCCAGAAAAAAGTATGATTATGATATAAGAAGTCTGAACTCCAGAAATGTTTAGGATGTCAGTGTGAGTCAGACTCTGTACAGAAGTGATGTAAACAAGTTGGAAAGTAAAGGACCAATAATTTTTTTTTGGATAGACAAAATATACCCATTGTATATATGATTTTTTTTTTTTTTTTAGTAAATAAATATAGCATTTCCAAAATACTGAAGGCATTACATCAATTTAATTGACTGCTGTTCTCCCCCCACCTCCCAAATACTCAGCCGTCATGAGCTGCACCACCCAGCCTGTGACTGCTTCCTTCTTCTTAGTGGTTTCCAAGGGTTTTTTTGCAGCTTGAAGAAAGTTGCAGTGTCAAACTTCCTCATAAATAGTTTTGTCTGTATTTCCCTTTACCCTCTTATCATAGCCAGCTTTTCCCCTTTCATAGTTCAATATGTGTCTACATGCTGCAAAAATAAATCTAGGGACATAAAGGTAGGATGCCTTGATTACTTTCACCATAGCCATCTGCTGTCGTCAGCTCATCCTGGTCCAGCGGACTTGTCGTATACTTCAGTACTAGAACAACAATTTAGATATCATAGAGAGCAACTAACAGTTAAACCAGTGTCACAGTTTTGGAAGTGGGCTGGAATGTTATTTTTAATGTCTTAAAAGTCTGGCTGTAGTGCCTGTCTGTAATGCCTGTCTGTTTCTAGTGTCTTTTCAAAGAGCAATAGGATTGCTTTCTTAGAGCCTTTCTCACAGCACCTCACTGATGGCCACCCTCCAGTTGAATCAAGAAGCTTCTTCTCCACCTCAGGACATAGAATAACATGTACAATTTCTCAGGAGAAAGAAAAAATATGTCTGCCTTCCCCAGTGGTAGTGTTTGTTTACTGGATTCAGAGCAGCCTGGAATCTCTCGAGGAAACAAAATTCAACCCGGGTGGCTTGTTGCCATTTGTTTAGACATTACTGAAGGCCTAAACCTTTCTCTCCATCATTCTGGCTTTCCTTAGTTATGCTTTTTTTGCTGGGATTTCGTCATGGAACTGACAGCCAGCGGAAATGACGGCTTCCTCCAAGGTGCCTGGCAAACCTCACGTCCAAGAGGGACTGAGAGAAATCCTGGATGTGCTTCTTGGTGGGTTCAGCCCAAATAGCTGTTTCTGTTCCCTAGGGTATGTTCTGCTTCAGAGTGCTCCGTTCCCCTGGTTGTCCAAATGGGGTGGCTGGGGGGTGGGAGGAGTAAGGGGATGTTGATGATGATGTGGCTGCCTGCCAGCCTTGGAGCCAGAGCTCTTCACGTCAGCAGAGCAAGAGGGAAGTGAGGGCTGGTGGGCGATAGGACCTTGTCCTAACATGCAGTCAGCCAGTGTGTCTGGGCATGTATTTAGATCATGAGCTTGGAAAGTGCTTGCTGGAGCTGCCAGCAAGGGCTAACCACTGCCTGTCTGGGAAGGACTGTGCACATTTGTAAGAAGGAGCTGGTTTATTCTTATTTAGCCATGTCTCATATATGGGAGGCAGCATAATAGCACAGCGTGGCCTAATTGCTCACATCTGGATCCCTGCTGGAAACGTACAGTATATGCAGTTTCAGTGGAAGAGGCATGATTTACTGAGCTGTTCTTGGAAGCAGCAGAAGGTTAGTAAGTACAAAACGAATATACTCCCAAGTAGTAACTACAGCCCAGAGCTCCTCTCCACCCTTTTGTTCCATGCACACCCGCACACGTACACACACACACATAACTGGGCTGTCAGAGGAATATTGCTTTCAGAGTTCTTTTTGTTAAAATAGAAGCAGGAAAGAAGCCCCTGTGTAAAGGCTACGATAGCTACAGATACCATTTATTCATCCGAGTCATGTAGGACTGAATCTTGAAATTTAAACGAAACAAAAATATAACACATCACACTGCTACTACTACAATAACAGCAGCAGTGGCTACCTCTAGAACATTATTTTCTTCCAGAGTGCCACAGTGAAACCGGCCACAGGAGGAGGCGCAGGCTTTGTCCCAGGAGCTGCCTTCTCCCTCACACTGTTCTCATACGGGTGCAAAGTGACTGAAAACCCAGACACTGTGGTGGCATGCACAGACCTCATGCCCAGTGCAGCTGGTTCATGCAAATAAAGCAGCTTTTGGAGGAAAGAAGGACTTGTAATTTTGTGTAACCTGTGTGTGAAATTCTGCACAATTTTTTTGTTTGTTTGTGGGCTTGAGGGGATTGGGAGGATCCTGAACCTGTGCAGTATCTGTGAAATTCTGCCAATTTTGGTTGTTTGTCTGGGTCCTGAAGGGTCTGGGAGGACCTTGACATCTGTTCTGTTTATGAACAAGTGTGTTAATTGCTGTAATTTGAAGATGTGTGCTTAACATTGAAGGTTGTATTTGAAAACAGGAGTATCCCCTCCACCACGACTTCTATGTATGAATGGATGCGCCTCCCTTTCTCCCTCCCCACACCCCTGTAATATACTGTTTTCTTCAGGATTAATTGAGTAAGCATATAAATGTGTTTAGGTACATACCATGCCCACTCTTAGGTCAAATTTTTACTTTGGTCACACTCGCTAATCCTGGTTCTCATTGCCTGTTATGAATGGTGAAGAAAGAGAACCAATTACAAAGCTGAAAAGGAAGACAGTAATTAAAATGAAACACATAGTAGTTCCAGACACGATTCTGAGATTAATTTATAAAAGATATCCTTTCCCCACCCCTCTGGTGTTTGCCCCAATAATCAATAAATCAGTTCCAGATAGCATCCATGCACACAGTCATGCCTTTTTTTCTGGAATCCAATTTGTTTAACAACCAAAAACTACAAAACCCCTCCCTACGCCTGGACTTCTCTTGTCTTTCTCCACCCGTAATTGTCTCTCCTCACACATCTCACTATTACTGATTGCCCAACTGCCAAATTTACCTTTTGCCAGATTTTTTCCTCTAAAAACCTGGGAGGGAATTTTTGCATATAAATTCTGCTTTAGATCATAATTACAGCAATCCATGCAGCTAGGTGGGTTGCTTCTCTTTATTTCCTGCAAACAAGTCCTGCCACAAATCTTTCAGCTCTACCACACACAAAGACAGGCTTTTGTTTCATATTGTTTTGAATTATTTCTATATAAAATCCAACACACGAGCTGAATTTTCATGTTGTTTTAGTAACTGTCCTTATTGCTTTCTGAGTTTGTTTTCCTTTAACTGGCTTATTTGCCAGTAGCCCCAAATGGAATGGATCTAGACAGCTACTTATTTTATTGTCAGTTCTTGTACTGAAATAAAAAAAAACTGGCTTGGGTTGCTGTGTAGGGAGACTCCTGCTTTTGCAAGGAATTCACATCTTTTGCAAATAAAAAACCCCCCCCAAAACCCAGGTCAACATTTTTGTCTGTTTAAGTCTTCACAGCATGATATTTACACTGCAAAGTTGTAGCTAAAGATGAAAGAAATGGTGTTAGATGCAATTTAGAAACTCTGTAATCTTCTCTTAGCAGTTATTTCACCCTTGATCTTCCTATGGCAATGGGGAGGGGAAGGAGCGTGACAGCTGCTTGTTTGTGGCTGAACAGACGAGAGCTTTACTCCTGGTATCACTGTGCTGATGTGTCTAGTGTCCTGATTGACTCTCTGATCCAGATCTTCTCACCAGTCAGGAACGGCTGCCCAGTGCCACATCAGTGAGGGATGGTGGGTAGGAGGGTAGGTGTCACCCGCCTGGATCTCTCGCACCATCTCTAGGCTCCACAGGGGTCAGGACATTGCACAGGAGAACAGATGTCAGTGGTGCAAACCCCACTGAGCATTTAACTGCTATTATTTATTAAAGTCTTTCCTGTAGCTTTTGGTCTCATTCAGTGGGAAAGAATGGTCTCCCTGTTATCTCTCTACTGTTTGTTTTCTTTTCTCCTTCTGTCCTTTCACTATTTCTTTCTTCTATTTGCTTTTGTGTGTGCATGTGTTAGTCTGTCTCTTCTGTTAATTCTCCTCTACTTCTTCCCTTGCTTCAGCACTTTGTTTCTTGGCACCAGAAAAAAGTTGCAAAACCAGAAAATGAAAATATGCCACGTGAGTAGTTACAAGAATGAATGCTCTGGAGGTGTAGGAGTAGCTACAAAGTCTGATCACTCTTTAAATGTAGCTAGAGAGACGATTATAGAGGTGACTGCATGGAGAGCAACCAGTGGTACCAAGGGACCGAACTCAATGATCATAGCAGATCCTTCCAGTCTCCTGACCATCAGTTTTAGGTAGTTTAGGCCAAACTAAGACCTCGTAAGCAACACTTCTAATAGTGACATGTAATTTAAGAGTCAAATGCTATGAACAGTATTCCAGAAATAGTAGTTTTTTCAGTGTTTATAGGATCTCAAGGGCCCTGGATTCGTTAAACAGAACCATAGAGAACGTTAGTCACCCTGCTTTGTGGCAATACGACAATTTTCCAGCTACAGGCATTCCTGGCAGTTACATGGCAATTATCATCCAAGGGAAGAAACTCTGCCTCTGACTAGCACAGTTACTGTATGTAGTGTTCCCAGATGTTGTTTTCTTCAAATGTGGCGTCCTCGTGAACGTGTCCTATTTGGCAATAGGTAGGGCAGCAGAGGTGAGTTCTTGTGATGCCAGTTGAGTAACAGAGAATACGGAACGCCTCACAGCATAAACTGTAAGGACAGTTCTGGCCAGCTTTATTTCTTTTTTTTTTTTTTACCCAACATTTTGAAAAGGCGTTTTCTTTGTCTTCAGAGACTTCACGGGGAAAATAAATGCTGTAGTATTGGCTTAGTTCCTGGGACTGGATTTTTGCAGTATGAACTGCAGACACTGAACAGAAACAGATAATCAAGTCTGTGAGTCTGGAAACCACCACCTCCCTTTCCTGAAAAAATAAAATTAAATTAAGAGCTTTGTAAGCTTGTTTTATTTGAATCATTCACAGAAAATGTTTTACAATATCATGACTGAGTGCTACCCTTGGACAGAAACATTAAGTATTGATGAGCTAAGTATGATCAGCATATCTAAAAGAAACAAAATCTTTTAATCAGTGAGCTCATTTTTATCAGTTGCTGTAAAGTGTTGCAGAGACTTTATTTGTTCTTGTCCCCCTATGGGTAAAAGCAAAGGAAACCAAAAAGCCCTTCTTCCCTCCAGTGTTACAAGATTGAAAGCATTTGTTTCTTGGAGTAGAATGATTTTCAGTTCTTATACCCTGCCAAATATCACATTCCACAAATTTGAGAACACCAAAATTGAATTACTGATATTTATTCAAGAAACCACAAAAATGCTCGGACCTTTCAACCACTAGTATTGTGATCAGTGTGACTTCTATCTAAGTGCTGATGGTGAAAATGATGACTTATTTTAAAAATAAAAAGTAACATTCCAGACACTCCCATCTTGGTTGAAAAATAAAAAGTATTGGTGCTTCAGTAAAAGCTTCAGTTAAAAATAAACCTTCACTTTCTTACCATTAAAGGCAACTGAAAAGCTCCTAAACTGTCTTAACTATCTGTGTGGGGTTACTTTACCTTCATCTTTATCCTCATCTTTAACTTTATATTACTGTCATCATCTTCATCATCTTTATCATCAAGTATTTAATTGGTAAAGTTGCTAAAAACATGGCTTTGCATCTGAAAAAAGGAATATAATGCCATGTATTTCAACTGGATGGCATTTCTGGTAAAGGCAAGATGAATCAGAGAGTGAGTTATCCAAAAATTGCCTGTGGCTGTGGGGTGGAAGGCATTATAGTATTCTGTACGTATGTGGTAAACTGGGCTTGCCCAATCAGGCAGAGTAGGTCTTGGACTATGGCTTTACACACTCTATTACACCCAATCACAACATGTAGACTTGGCCTCTAGTTGTTCAATGCAATTAATGTTTAGTTGCTGATATAAGGGAAGTCTACTCCAAAAAGATAGAAAACCAGAAGTCCAATACCATAACCAAAATCTAAATAAGAGTTTGATTCTTCAAGCCAAACCGTGCATAGAGAGCAAATGTATCCAACAGCAAAGTAGGAGAACCATTCATCTCCTTTGAGATTATATGTGTACCTGTGAAAAAACTCTTTTAATTTCCAAAAAGGAAGAGATGATGCATGCATTAGTGGTGAGTAGGTTAAAAAAAAAGGGCAAATAGTGAGAATTTTTAGTATAGTTTATACTGTGAGACTGTGACCATAAATTATTCATCCCAGTGGGCAATGTGAAAAGTACTGTGTCTAGAGCAGGTGTGAGCATGGAAAAGATGAAATAACAAGGTGTTTATGGAAAATTCTCTATGCTCTTTTAGCAGTGTTTTCCAGTGAGTTAAGGAGACAACAGTAGTGCTTCCACTCTTCAGGGTGCACTAAATTAATTTTTCTTAATTATAAAAAGCATGTTTTAAATGCAGTTTTCAAAAGAGCATTTCAGCACTTTCATGAGCTTTACACAGGATCCTGGGCAAGTCCTTCACCCAAACAGAACATGCATTATTCCATGTTCTTCTCCCTGTCACAGTAGGTATGTCAGCAATTACATACACAAGTCTTACATGATTGCAATGTATATTTCTAAAAGAAGTCATCTTACTTTATCTTATTCCAAGATAAGCTGGTAGATTCCTAAATGTCTTCCATTCATTCTCATTTCCTAGTGCTTCCGGGGAGATGAAGCAATTAAGTAACCAGTGAAAGAGGAAGAGAACCCTTTCATACAACATGACCTGAGCAGTCGTGCTCAGTTTTTCTGCTGAGGTGCAGAGACACTGCTTCATACCCTGTCCCAGCTCCTCTATAGTGCTCAGTGCTCTTCTGCCCAGTGTAGGGGTCAAAAGGAGAAAGTAAGGAATAAGCTGCGTTGCAGTTCTTCTGCAGCAAGTGTGATGCTCCTAGCTTTCAGCATTTCTAACAAGGGATGTAGGCTTCTCTAGGGTTATTTTGCCTAAATATAATATTAGGCACTTAGGAACTGTGAAGCATTAATTTAATTTTTCCTTTATCACCTCTGTCCTTACATTTACTTTCTTCTACTGCGTAGGCTACACCTGGATAGCCATCTTAGCAGAGTTCCCTCACAGGGGGGACGGGACTATTAGCTGTATGAGCTGTTGTGCAGCTATTTCGGTATTTCTTTCTTAGGCATTTCATGACTTGAATTAAAGGTCTAGGACAAAATGGAAAGAGGACACAGAAAAATTAGTAAGAAGCTGTATGCAATGACAGAAAAAAATCAGACAAAAATGATTAAATTAAAAGTTTTGGAAGCAAGCATACGAAGATGGATACTTTATACTTTTCCTAAGGATTCAAAGGGTCTTTGTAGAGTTTATTGTAACCCTGGTGGTCCCTGAGTTGCTGTAGTGAGGTCTGGAGGAAAATACTTTCCTTGCAAGGAAAGAGTGGATGGAGAAAGAGAACAGATTTATGTTCTTCTATTTGTTATTTGTGTTCTCTCTCTTCTGAGTTGTGGGGGTTTTTTTTGTTGTTTTTGGTTTTTTTTTCAGGAAAAGCTCATATTTACATTCAAAATGTTCTAGCCTCTGAGTTTAGAAGTCCTTCTCATAGTCCTGAGGTCTCATTTCAAGAAAATTCCATAGACCTAACTTACTGATGGGCTAACAATTACAGTGACAGCAGCAACAACAAAAATATAAAGGACTCATGATTGATATATTCCTCTACCTTTTAAATTACTTTGAAAACATGAAAATACTGGGTTTTTTTTTCCCTGAATATTAAAGTACCGAAGTTATTTCCATCACTTGCATATTTGCACATATTTGAGAAATGAAAACAAGAAAAAGCAACTGTAAAAATAATGAAAAGCTGAGAGTTAGTTTTCAGTTACTTCTTTTCCATGTCTCAGAAAACCACAAAGGGAAACTTTGATCCTGGTTAGTCTAATAAAGTGATAAATTAGGTCTTCATTACCTATTCCACTGCCAGTTCTTTGGGAAAATGGAAAACACCTATAAAGCCAAATATTTTGGTCTGTAAAGGTAAATGCTTTGTTATAGCTAGGAGTAAAAGACATGTGAAACACTATAAAAGTTTTGGGTTTTTTTTCATTGTCTCTAATTTGAGATTACTGATGTTTTTCAGCTCAAAACACCCTTTAGGTTCTTTATAGTGCTTTATTCTACAAATAATCCTACTGAACTACACAGGAATGACTCACAACACTAGTGACTAGCCAGTGATATTTAAGTAATCATAATATAAGAGTGTTGGAAGCACTCTCTGCTGGTTTGGCATCTCTACCACTGTTTGGAACACACTTCAGTCATTTTTTTGACATTTTAAACTGATATTCTGTAAATAGCCCTGTAGACGAGACATAACATAGCAAAATCTACCAATAAAAGAAAACACCTTAGAGTATTTTAAATAATCATGTGTTGGTATATTGCAGTAAATTAACATTATTTTTTTTCTTTATTTGCTTAAATCTTGTATATTTTTGTGTTTTAAGTAGATGTATGAAGAACAGCTGGATAACTTTAAAAGCCCTGTCTTGATGCAAACATCTAAAAAGTCTCCTGACTACCCAAGGCTTATCCTTGACTATTCTGATAGGCCTTCTTTATTTTCTAAGTACAATGCCCTTTTTTGTTCTGATTCAGCTACAGTCACCTTTCCAGTGAGTCCTAATCATTCATTACTTTAAACTTGAAAACTTGCTTACCCTATCAAGTTAATGAGACTCATTCTTTAACACGTTCATGGTGGAAACAATAAAGGCAAAACACCTAGCTAGGGCTATAAGAGTGGGCTATATTCCTTTTAGGACTACAGAACTATAAAAGGTTCTATAAACTATATTCCTTTTAAAGTGATACAAACTCTTACATTGTTTTCTTTGCTGTTTTTATACCAAAGCCTATGAAAAAGCTTTGTGTACGCAGAGATTTGAATGGGGTATTATTATCTGAATTACAGTTGTTTTCGTATCAGCCTACTGTTTGATTATGAGACTTCTGATGGCCAGCAGGGTGACCTTCTCCAGGCCCTGATACCATTACGTGCTGCGAACCACTGTTTGACGATGACCCAACTTTGACTCTAGCTCCTTATGTTCACAATGTAAATTGAAATGCAAAACCACAAAGTCATGTTACTGTCATAACCTTAGCAGACTGCTAACAGGCTGAAGAGCATGCAGTCAAATATTTGAAGTGGAGCAGTTTCCGGCAACCTCACTTAATCCATCCTTTGTAGGAGGAAAATTAAAGCTATGTTTCCACTGAGTTCAGGCAAGGTTTCTGGAAATATGTGCTTGTAAACAAAGTTACAAAGATTCTTCCCACCTGCTTCTGCTTTCACTCATGATTAAGCCCTAAGCTCAAAATCTGGGGAAACTTCTGAGTCAGAGATTGATCAGATTCCAGAAGGAGAAGAAATCCAAACGTGGAAAAGAGAACAGATGAGGCAAAATTCGTAATGTTGACAAATAGGTTGGTTTTTTTAATGTAGTCTGTCAAGTTAGGACAGGGAAATTATGATGCAATAGGAACAAAAAATGTTGGTTATAGTACAACCTGACATTTATTTCAGATTGATGGTAAGTTTCAGAATAAACACATTTTTACCATGTTTTTTTTCTACAATGCAAGAAAGCTAGGGCCATTTTGCCTTCCTGTTAAGTAAAAGGTCCTTCTCTCTACTCTTCTGTATTTTTTTAAAAGAGATGATCTACTTTAACATTAGGTACCTCTAATGTTAAAATTCTGGATGAAATATTTTGATCATCCATTCTTGTAAAATGACACACTGAAGAAAAAAATACATGTAACAAGGCAAGGAACTCAGGGATATATCTGGCAGCAGAAGTTGGGTTACTGCCCATTACTGGCATAACTAGATGTTCTGGCTATATCTATACTAGTAAATTAAATAGGGCCAGGCTCACGGCTAAACCTCTGCAAGAGGTGCTCACTCCTACTGCTCATTTGACAGTCTTTGACCTGAATTTACCAGCACCTCTCCAACAATTCGAGAGCCTGTGGTAAAATATGAGCCAAATCCTGTTCTCAGTAAACAGTCTGCTTGAATCTGCAATGTTGGGATGGTGGGGCCAGAGAGGGTTTAGCTGCATCAGAGATGACTATGACATATTTTAAAACTGCCATGCCAGTTGACTGTAGGCCCATAGAGCAGGCTGTGGTCCATTATAATAGATGTAGCCTCTAAAGCCAGTGTTTCCCTGGAATATTTTCTGTAGTAGATGAAACTACAAGTTGAGATGGAAAATATGTGGAGAAGGAATGGAGACCAGTAGAGATTTTGGGGGGATATTAATGATGCAGAACAGTGTCACTGTAGTTCATTAGTGGCCTTGTATTCTCTCCTGTGTAAACTAGCAATACAGGAGTGGGGAGAAAAGGGAAAAATGTGGACAAAAAATATACTGGACATAGCAAAGAGGTCTTTTAACAGAATCAAGACATACTTCACTTCAACTGCAGAAGTGATAATGAGAATATAACCCACAGGACCTTCCCTGCTCAGGCCCCAGACCTAGTTTCTACGTGACGAATATCAGTGCAGCTGTTAGTGCTATACCAGTAGAAATGTTGAGGCTGCATTTAAGCCATTTAATACAGGTACCTAGCTGAGGAAGTGGGACTCAGCCATTTGGGTTTACAGGAAACCAAGTCTGAACTGTTTCTTTACACTTAGATTATAGCAGCAGCAGCAGTGCTCAAGTTAGACACCTTTGGTTAGGTGGGATCATTTCTTTCAGCTATCCAAAATATAGGTATGTGGGCTTTCTTCAAGGTCAATGGAGAGACCAGGTCCAGATTTATTGTATTCCAGGGTAGTTATCTGTGACAGGTGGGATGAATCTCTGTCTGTCTGTCTGCATCGGTTACAGGAAGAACATAGGTGACCAACTTGGACTAGATGATTTGAATGGCATGCCCACCTTGTTCTTAATGAAAATATCAATCCCTGTGAAAACGTAAGGCACCTCAAACATGGAACTTAAACTTCAGATAGGTAACATATCTTTCTCTGCTATCAGGACCTAATTCTCTGTCTCCTGCTCTTAATGTCAAAGATACCATCTACTTCAGTGGGAAAGACTCAGCCACAGATGTTCAGTGGCCTGGTTGTCTGACCAGTCCTATGCTTAGGTAAACTGAGGTCTCAGTTACATCTTTAATAACTACAGATTTAATGTAAGCTAACCAGAAGCAGGGATCTGATATTGTTGTGGGCACTATAAAATCCCTAGTGCATTTCGTATGCTACCTATTTTCTGTCTTTGTCGCAGTAAACTCAAAATGCACTAGTTGTGTTTTTGTCAGATTGCTTGTGGCAGTTTGTCCAAACAGAATGCAGATAGGTGACTTGTCAAAGGTCCAGAATCTAATTTTTTTTAGTTAGTCAGACTTGTCTTGAAATATATTCCCTCTTGTGCTGATGTACACTTCCCAGCAGAGGTTCTAAACTCTAGAGTGACCCTGCTGGTTTAGTCCCGAGCTCTGTTTGATGAGGGGAAAAGAAATGCTGCTGGCTTGCTCAGTATTACAATACAAAAGGAGCACACCAAATCCAGAACTGATAGACCAAATCCAGAACGTTCAGTAAGGCAAAGTAATAATATTTCAGAAATTGGAAATCCCATCAGATGAAGTCAGTGAAATGGAATGTATGTCATGAGACATAAAATATCTGATGAAAATAAAGAGGGTTTAAGAAAGTTATTGAAGACACTGAACCAAAATATTTCAGTCTCAGAATCAGGAAGTCTGAGAGAGAATAGTTGGGTGTGTTGGGGTCTTAGGAATCTTAATAAGGATTTAAGGAGGGAAACAAGTTTGTGGAGTTGATAGGTGGCTATTAAACATCTGCTTTAACCAGTGATAATTCAGTTGAAAAATTGCCTGAGACACACTGTTTTAAGGGAATAAGCATGAAATCTACAAGGTGCAAAATAGGGATGATGGAATAAATTAACAAATTCAGAACTAAAAAAAGTGATATACACCCAAAAAATTTTGAAAGTACTGAACAGTGGATTTGCTGAGCTGCAGACAAAACAGCAACAGTACAAACTGCATAATATCAGCTGCTATACTGGGAAATTGGATTGTAGCAAACATTTTCTTTACAATTTTTTAAGTCCTAAAGGATAATATTTTAAAAGATAAAAGATGTTTCTTAATTGAAAAAGGATTAAAGAATAGGTATTTAAAATATTTCTGTAGTACAGTCACATAATTTTTAATTATCATTTGCATTTCACAGTGTATCCAGTCCTGTGTTGAATTTGTAACTGACATTCCTAGGACTTTCATCTATTAGTCTGAGGTTTTTTTCAATTCCACCTGTTTGTTCTTTTTCATTCTTTTCCATATGTCTGTAGTATCATCAATGCAGGAGAAAACAGAAAAGTTGAAGAAATGAATGGGCAGAGCAGTTCATTAAAAAGATTATATCTGTATCTGGGTGCTTCTCATACAAATCTGGATTAACCTTCATCAAATGAGAGTGGAAAGTCTAATTTAGTTCCAAGAGTAATAAAAACATTCTGGATGGAAATGTGTATCATTTAACAGCACAGCCGCCTTCTTACTCACATTGTCTGTATATTGCATTACTCCACAGGGAACACATTCCTTCACATTTTTCTCCATCAAAGCCAGACTGCTACTATGCCACGTAAATCGAGGCAGTACTTGAAGCGCAAGAGCTAATGGCTCATTGTTATATAAACACTGCTGATGAGTTCAGAAGTGCTGGGTTACTGAGCTTCTCAGTTCTGTCTGTTCTGTAGTGGGGATTTCAGTGGCCAAGTCCCCACTTGCAACATGCTCTGCGATGGTGTTTGGAGCCACAAAGCTGAGCTCAGCGTGCTTGTGTGCTGTCACCTCCCAGCCCATGCACACAGCATCCAATGCTTTTTGCAAGCCAGTTTACAGGGTATCTCAGCTGCATTGCAAACAGGCTACGGGGGGACAGTTGGGGGTGGAGGGTGTCTTCCAAAAGCTGCAGAGTGCCTGTAGCAGCACATTGCAGGGGGTCTTCTGGCTAATGCTGGACTATTGCCTTGTGTAAGATGGCAGGAGCATACATATTCTCTGGCTCATCCTTCTCCTTACCTGTTTCATGGTGTTCCTTTACAAGGCGCTTGCCCTGTGAAGTGCGATGTTATAACCTCCCCAGCCCAGCTCACTACCCTTGGACTGCATCTTTTCCCTCCACCAGCCCTGCTAAGATAGCATTCAGTCTTTTTTTTTTCCATTACATACTCTGGTGATGCTGGAAGAAGCCTGTTCTGTTTTTATTTTGTTGTCCAGGGCTATAATTTTCTACTTCCTGTTAATTCACTGTGGTCTTTGGGAGGGCAGGAATGTCAGAATTTTGTCCCTAATGTGATACTTTAAGTTTTAATTAATTAAATACGACAGTTAGGATCTTGGCAAGAGATGGGGAAAGCCCCAAAACTGATGAAAGGGGACCCCATGCCCACAGCCGCTTTTTTCCTTGAGTCTTCCTGTGGATGATGTAAAGCAGCTGGCAAAGACTCCTGACATACAGTACGAAGAGGGAAAACAGATATGAAAGACATTTTAGTAAAGCAATATTAAAAGCTTGGAAAAAACTTTATAAATAATTTTTATAAAGTACATATTTGTTTTAATTTTTTCTGTCCTTCCACTTTGAAAACCTGTAGAAGGGGACCAGCATGGTCTAAGACACATTCAAGGGCAGTGCTACTCTACTGCAGCAGTTGCTTCCATTTCTGCATGGAGTTTGACCATTCTGGGCTTTGAGAGCTTCCTAGGAGGACCATACAAGAATTCCTGGTGCCAAAAACATTAGCTCCAAATACATGTTTTCAGAGGTAAAAGTGGATAGCACCTTTCTCCCAGCTCCTTCACTGCTACTGCTTTTAGTGCCTGGCAACTGATCTCGGTCCATCTGATCTCAGTCCAGCTCAATAGAAATGGACACCATACATCCCTATTTAAGTTTGAAATAAAATAAAATAATAATAATAAAAAAATCATAGCAGAAAAACACTTTGAGAACAGTTTGACAGTAGTCAAACTACTCAAAGTTGGGACAGCCAACACAAAGCAGCCGGACAAATAGTGAACTGCTTAATGCAGTGACAATGAAGTGTAATTTCCCCCTGTTTTCTCTAACTGTTTATTTAAAGCTCACAATCTTCTTATTTTCTTGTGGTACTTTTCTCTACCTTTTGATCCTAAGAAACCAAGTCACACATTATAAACTATGAACCCTCTGACTGAAGAGCTCTGGTTTCTAGACCGTCTCTCTAGAGTGGAGGAAAAATGGGCTCTAGCATCCAGGAAATTCTGGTTAGATATCACATGTGCCTGCCTCAAGCCCAATGACCACATACTTTAAAATAAGTATATTCTGGCACTGCATAAGCAAATTTCAATGTATGCTGTTCCACTGAACTCTCTTTCATCTGCCCAGCACAACCTTCTCACATTTGTTATGAAGTTTTTAACAGCAAGACAGTAAGAAAGCCTTCCTTACTGAGTTCCTTAATTACTTAAATGCTGCTCTGTACTTATCACAATGTCAGACAAGTGCCCAGGAAAAGAAAATAGCAGATGTGTAGTACAGACAAGAAAGAAGATCAAATGGGGAAAAAAATAACTTGCTGAATTTGAGATTTAGGAATCTGGTCTTCTCACATGAAAGTCAAACCAGCACTATATGGGCAGACTCAATATAGAGCAACGACAGCAATGCTGTTGGAATTTCCATAGCAAAAATAGATCCTGAATTATGTTGCAGAAGTATTTCCATGCACTCATAAGCAGTAACTCTACTATGTCAGACAAGCTGAAAGGAGCTGGGATGGGAAAGTTGGTAATACACTGTCAGACATATTTGAATCTGGCAAGGTATAGACAGGTACTTATGGATAGCGGCTCCTCTCTAGGCTTGGCGTCCCATCCAATGTGGGATTAGATACAGATAGGATTAAATACACAAGGAGTTGTGACAGAAGAAGTGGAAGGGTGAAAAGACATCAGATTGAATAAGAAAAGTAGCACAGAGGACTGAATGACATCTGACTCAAACTTTCTTTTCTAGATTCCATAAACATTGTGAAATGCTCTGTGGTCTCTGTTACGAACAAAATGTACCCAAAGGCCTTTGTTAAAAATCTGCTTAAGAGTCTCTGAATTGCCATTTTTTGTGGTCAAAACCCATAACAGGCTTCAATAATAAGAAATATATTGAAATATATAGATGTAAATTTCATGCTTACTTTCTGGTTACTGTGCTTTCAGAGTGATCCTCTGTGATAATTTATGTTTTTGGGTTTTTTTCTTCTTCAACATGTAAAAAAATTATGTAAAGAAATATGATGCAATTCTTAGATGATACCTCAAAGAAATTACATATTAAATTCACAGGACTGAGGCTTCCCAGAGATCATCAACTATTTCATGTTGATGATAGTTAATGATGCATTAACTGAATGCATTAATGATGCATTAATGATGCATTAATTCAGATTAATATAATGAAAGCTGGCAATTCTTGAAAACTGGTATGTTCATTTCAAACCCTACTTTTAGGGGTCCCAGAAGGAAATTTGTAAGGAGGGCATGAGGGAACCTGTTGGAGTGTGAGCTGATACATCAAGTGAAAACTCCTAAAACCATACCCAGATAATCTGAAAACTGGCATTAGGTAGCCTAGCCCTAATAGAGCTGTCAGAAAACCTCTTTCTTAAGTTTATTAAGAAAGCCTTTTTTTTAGGTTCAGGAGTGAATTGCTGATCAAGTGTGAAAGAAAGAAGTAGAGAGAGCCCTCACACCTCCAGCTACCTGGTGGTTAGGGCACACATTGCAATGGAAGAGTTCTGTGCTTGTCCCAGGTCTAGTCCCAAGTGACTCTTCAGCTTGCATTTGTCAAATGAGAGGCAACTGCCTCAGCTGTCCAGAGAATTACTATTTTGGGACATAGTGGTTCCTCCAATTGTTCTTTGGCATAAGGAGAAAATTTATGCAGTCTTTAGGACCATTATGAAATCTCCAAAAGCCCAGTTCCACCCAGTCATGTTCCATGGTCCATGATGAAGCTCAGATTTTTCTCAGTCCTTGTGAAACAGTGTCTCCTGTTGACTCATAAAGTAAAATCTTGTTACTAGTAGTTTTCCTCTGACTCGAATGAGATGGTCTGACTGTTAATAAGAACCTCACAGCCTTAGAAAGAATGAACTTTACTGAATCTTTCTGGATATTTTACTTCCATTACTTAGCGACCATTATTAAAATTCTAAGGGACCTAAGGGAGCAAAAAATAGGCACTGGTTGGCATATAATATAATATAGTTTCCAAGTGCTAATGAACTTTTAATTTGCCTTCCCTTCCCTTCCCTTCCCTTCCCTTCCCTTCCCTTCCCTTCCCTTCCCTTCCCTTCCCTTCCCTTCCCTTCCCTTCCCTTCCCTCCATTTTTTTTTTTTTTTTTTTGGACAAGTATTTGGAGGACAAGTGAACTTTTGCCTGGCAGTTTTAGGGGCTTTTTTCTCAAAAAGAGGAGTGGAGCATGGTAGTTAACAAATCTGAGCAGAGTCCTACATGTTGTACACAGTACTTGCATTGCAAACAATACAACTTTTGTGAGAGGCAATGCACATTTTTATCTTAAGAGTCATAGGAGGTACTATGTCAAATAAATCACTAAGTTTTGTGGATCTCTGGTTATTACATGTATTCTGGAGAAGCAAACCTTGAGAAAGAAGGAGGCTGCTTCTGAACATGCTCTGTGTTCTGGTGTTTTGCTGTGTGCAGCGGGAATTCACGGTGCTGGGGCCCAACTTCATGTTAAAATTGGATGGTTTAAAAATCAATTCTCCCTTGACATACCTTTCAAGTCTGAACAGATTGGAAGCCCTTGGGGTTCTCAATGTGACCTTCTCTGGAAGCAGTTTATGAGATTAACTCTCAAAGCACAGCTGGTCTCTGTCTCCCATTATGATACATATTAGTGATGCCATCAAACTCTATTTGGAAAAGCACAAAAATCTGCAAACCTAAACTCAAATCTGACTGAGTAAAACTTGCTCCAAAAGCAAGTTAACTACCTTTCTCTTTATTCAGAGTCCTTCATGGAAATGGCTTCCAGAAAGAATCCCATGTCTTAATATCATCGTATATTATATTGCAGGTGGAGGAAAATAAGGTCTTTACAACAACTCTGGAGAGACTTCAGGTTTTCTCTTATTTACAGTGAATGTCTCAAAGTCATGGTGAGGGAAAGAAGTGCATTTTCCCCAAATTTGTACAGAGCAGTTTTCTTCAGAGAGATCTGCTTCATACCACAGACAATAGTAGCTGAACAGTTGTTAGGAAATAGGATTCGGTAACTAACCTAAAGAAATGTGAAGTAGAAGCACCCTTCTTGCTCACAGCCTGTGATTAGCTGCCAAGATCAATCCATGGGGCTTTCTTTTAAATTGAATTTATTCAAAAGTTCACTATATAAACAGCAGAGAAAGAATGAAGACTCAGACTTTACTAGTTACATCACAGTTACTGTTTGGCTTTTACAGAGGGAGTCTGTGGCTGTCAGAACCAGAACAAGAACAAAATTAGGCTTCATTTGGGTATGACAATTGGCCAGTGTCTGGACCAAAAGGGAGTGGATCAAACCCAAATATTTGTCATGACTTCCCTCTTTCAGCCATGGCCCTAAAAAAGGAAGTTCCTGTCTGTCTGCTCTCCAGTGTGCTCTGTCCTTTTGTTACCTGCTTTGGGATGGAGCTGCTCTGTCAGTTGTGTTCCTACAATGGCAGCAGCTGATTCAAACACTAATATAGTAAAACTACATGTCATGTATTCCACTGTTGCACCTAAGAAACCAAAATTTTCTGGTTCTTTCACCTATTTGCTACTTCGTTTATATCTGAATTTGAGAATACATGATACCAAGGATCATCCCTCAAAAATCCAATTTATGAGAGTTTCATGCCACCACTTTTTATCCTGAAAAAGATTTAAAAAAGGATAAAAAAAGAATTCATTGGAGGGTGGCATCTGGTCACATATCATAGAAAAAAGTCAGCAGGGGAGTAAATAAGGGGTAAAGTTTGGACACCAAATTGCAAAAGGTCATGATTTTGGAGAAGAACTGGGGCTTGTTTAAAATACTCAAACTGAAAAATCCCTCTCTGGACTTTTATCCAGCTCATTCCTAATACTGGAAGAAAGCCTGCCTAGCATTACTGTAAAAACTGTTTTTCCCCTGTTACGCAATGTAACATGTAATGTCTTCATGGTCCTGGTGGAAGCATCATGCATCTGCTGTTACTCTGCTTTCAGAGCAAGCTGTCTTCTGTCTCACAGAGGCTGAAGGGTCCAGATACAATTTCTTGGAATTTCTAAAGCTAGAAAAGGATAAATTCTGATCTGGAGTAGAAGCTATACTGGAAAATTTACTAATAAATCATACTAACTTATAAAGTGGGTGGAATGGAGCATCTGCCTCATCCCTATTCCACTGAAAGCCTTGAATGCAAGTTCATGTTGCTCAAACCTGTGGAAAATCAGGTGGCTCCTATTTAGATTTACTAGCCAGTTACAGCCACCCTTGGCAAAGATTTTGCCACTTAGAAAAAGATAGGTTCCTGGTCGTTCTGCATAAGCTATTTTTTTTCATTAAATGATCACATTAGCCTTATCTGACTAAACAGTTTTCAACTGCTATGATGAAAAAGCAAGTATGAATGACACAGTGATAATCTCTGCATTTACAGGAATAATGCCTCAGTTCCACTTTAAAAATAGAAATAGGCGTTACATCTTCTGGAACAGAGGAGAAAAGTCTGGAAACCTCCAGAGAAACCCATCATTGACAGTCATGGGCCAGAAACCTTCTGATAAATGTTCTTTATAATGTTCTTATAATTTGGGACATGTGACAGTGCAAATGAATGACTGCACCAGAGAAAGAGGACAATCAGCAAGGATGTGAAATTACAGTTGGCACAGTTTACTTTGCCTCAGAGCTTTCTAGAGAATCAGTCTTTCATTTTAGCATGAGCCCAAACCCAGTTTTTTTTTAACAATCTTTAGCTTTTGTGGCTGTTTGCTAGAAATGCGGGTAAAAAGGAACTTTGAAACACACTTCACAGTTAAGTTTCCAAAACCTACATCAGGCTCTGAATTGTTCACTTTCCTGGGGCAGGGGAGAGGAAAAAGAGAAAAATAATTAACGTAAATATTTTGTTCCTTACGTTTATACTCTGCAGTAATAAAATATTCTAGATCAAAGAGGTTCTTTGTTAGCAAACCCCAAGTCGAGCCCCAACTAAAGACAAAGTGAAGTGGTGTCCTTTTGATCTTTTTCTGTTTCATTCTTGAAACCACTCCCTTGATGCTTGGCATACCTTCCATCATATGAGCTTGGATGGTAATAGACTTTCCCCACTTTCCAACAGGGGCTGATCAACCCTTCCTGGGGCCAAAATCTGTAGCAATGTCTTTGAAAGGAGGGTCTTCATGTTGAATAACCTTCACCATTCTTCCCTTTGCAAAACCAGCACTCTGGAGAAACAATGAACAGCAGCCTTTAACTCTATGGCATGAATTACTGAAGCTAGACCAGTGGGCTGACCAAGCATTTGTTTTCAACATTTTTGTGGAATATCTGTAGCCTTTCTTTATCTGCATCTGTAGTTCTGTGAGTTGGCTACTGGAAGGGAGTAGCGTTGTTGATCAGGGTCTTTCTCTACTCTGATCTTTATTTAACGTATGTGTAATTGGCTGTGGAATGTTTGTTGTTTTCATTTTAAAAACACAACCAAACCAAAATCAGTGTTATGTGAGCAATTTAAATGTGGAAATCTTTCATGTTTACTGTATTTGTAATTAGAGTTTCAGCAGACATTTTCAAATACCCAGTTGGAATCAAGAAAAATGTAAAACCAGATAGAAGCCAGTGGAAGAACTATAGAAACATGGGTTTCGCTTTCCATGCAGGGCATCTGCACTGTGGCAGCCTGACGTTAGTGACAAAACCTCAGAGTGTAGACCTGAAAAAGAGACGTGGTGAATACCTTCATCCCCCGCCCCGCACCCCCTTCCCCCTCCCTTTTTTTTTCTGGCTTGCCATTTAACAGTAAGTATTTGAGAGTATTCTAGACCAGTCTTTCTCATTTGCGAGCAACCCTGGAGGTGGCTTTCTGAAAGTAGCTGAGGTGCCATAACTGTGAAATCAAAATATCAGAGCCTGCTCCTTTGCAACAAGGTTTCCATGGTCTCTTCCAGAAATGAGATCACATCCACTGTGGAAAGATGGTTAGATACGTTGTCCTTGATATGAATGACTGAGTGAATTATAGGACATGTGGGAATGAGGCCCCAGAATATATATATATATATATGTGTACACACACATGCACATATGCATAGAAAAGCCTAAGTATATTTGTTTTAAACACTTCAGTGCAGAACTGTCTTTACCAGCTATACTTGTGTGCTTCCATAAACAAGCAGAATCACTGCTTTCAGATATCAGTGGCAATATGTGTCAAAATACAAATGGCAAACAGGCCACAAACAGCTGCTTTTAAAAGAGCTGATTTTAATTAACCTCAGTACAGGATGATAATGAAGTACATTTCTCTTTTCCTGTTGAATGAAGATGCACTGATTCAGCAATAAACTAAACACTTCGTAACCGTCTTCTGGGAGGAATGGCAAGAAATGCCAGCAAAGTCATCTGTGAGTCATTAAGAGGAGAGAGGCCTCTGTTGAGGCCGCTTTTCCCAGCCCTAGATCACAAAGGGAAGGCAGTGATAGAGGCTGGCCATCTTGAGCGTTGTACTTGGCATAAACAGGCCATATCGTGAGTTGTCTAAAGGTAGTTGTTACGAAACAATAGGGTAGTTTGATGTGGTCTGAGATTTCTTAATCAAAGACACTCTCTGCTAACAGCTCTTTTGCCCATTACAGTAGAACTGTTTTTAAAGTGCTTATGTTAGAAAAGCAGAACTGCATTTATGTTTCTGCTTTGTGACTGCCAGAGCCCTCAAGTGCTTTATTATAGTAGATTGCCAGTTCTGTTGTAGCCAAGGTGGAGAACTCCTTATGCTGGCAAGCATTTTATTTCATGTAGGACCATAAGCTCGTGCTGATCTTGCCTAGATTTGCACATGCCTGCTCATGATGCAGAATTGGTTTTGTGGTCCAGACCTAGAGTTCAATGAACAAGAGGTTTTTAAGGAACAACTGTCCAAATAAAACATCATTTCTTAGTTGAAATCCACTGCTGTGTGTATATGTGGACAGCTATGTAACTCCCAATGGAGAATCACAAAGTCTAGCTTCACTCCTACCCCAGGTACTCCCAGTTGTCCAGTGGAAAACCTGCTGCTTCCATGAGAAACAAGTCTAAGAAAGATTAAAAAAAAAAAAAAAGGAAAGAAAAAAGGAAAAGAGATTAGTCTTTGCAGAAAGGTATGCCTAGCTGTCAGGCACCAGATGAATTAGCGTGAGCACTGGCAGGCAGAATATCCCAGTGAGTATCTGCCCATGAGCCGAGGGCTGAATGAGCTTAATTGCTCAAGGGAACATACTTTGGTTGCTGATTCCATGTCACACCCAGGCAATGTAAATCTGAACCTTGCTGTTGGCTGAAATCTGAGAATCCTCCGCAGGCGTTTCACTAAAATCCAGCTCTGCTAAAGGTGGGAGTGTGTGCATGGAAGGAATGTAATCAGAGTCTACTGGCGAACCTGAAGCTGGTTTTGAAAAGAAAGTGTGACATGTGCATGCTGGATGGGAAGTGATGGAGGAATATTGAGCAGCAGCTTTGGGAAAGAGAGAGAGAGACTGTGCAGAGAGACAGAGTAGAATAAATGGAATAAGAAGCAAGGGATCAGTTAAAGGGCAAAGGGGGGCTGTGATTTCAGGGCAGCAGTAGGAGGAAGGAAGTGGGCGAGGGAGTTAGGGGGATGTCAGAAGTGGCTGGGACCAGAGATCGCTTTGCTCTTCCTTCCCAGATGTGTTCTGGGTCACAGAGCCTGGTCACGGGTCAACAGGACCCTCATCCTGTCTCCAGTTTAGACAGAAATAGGGGCTAGGGAAGAAGCAGAGGGACAAAGATCACATGGATTTAATCTTTAGAAGAGGAAGTGATTTAAATGTAAGACTTGGACAACCTGAAGCATGCTGGTGACCTGGCTGGCATTTGAATGGGGAAAGACCTTCAAGGTGTATGGATCAGATAGACCAAACAGAGGAGAAAACTGACTGAAAAAGGTGCAGGATTTCCTTTCAGTAATATCCTACAGGTGATCTTCCTGAATGACAGCTCCATAACACAGGAAAACCTCTAAATTACTGTTATTTCTAACATCTACAACAGAGGATGCTAAAGAATGAGCCTCTGTAATGTGCTAGCTGGCTTCCACAGAGTTAATAGCTCAAAAAGGAGGTAGGGAGAAGCGGAGGGAGAGAGGGAGGAATAGAGGGAGGAAAGAACTGAAAAAAGATAGGCAAATTTGTAACTTGTGGAGAGGGAAGAGAAAGACAGAAACCATATATTTGTACTTTCCCTACCATGTCTATTTTTCATGGAAAATATGATTGTGCTGGCAGATGAGATATGATTGCTCTTGGTCAGAAACTTCAGCCAGGATGCCATATATATTCAGAAGCCTCACATATGTCCCTAAGCAACTGCATGGTGCAATATACCTACATGGGCCTGAACCTACTTTGTATCTGCTTCATAGATGAGCAACCATGCTCAGTGTCAGTGTCCTGAAATCATTAAATTTACTGTGCGTAGACTAATAGCGTAATAGCATGTGTAGCAAGTAGACCCAACACAACCTGGGTGCACCATAAAGCACAGACACAAGTACTTCGGTAGAGGAAATCTTGGAGAGAAGTGTGAGAGTTCCTGCATGACAGTTCCTGCACAGCAATTCTTTTCCAAGCATTTTTATTTTCTATAACTACTTTTCACTATCCATGTCTGTGATTTATCTCAAAAACCTTGACAGAAACTAGAAAAGGTAGCCATTTCCCTATTATCTTGCCCCTTTACCACAGTAAAAGATGTACTGGAAGATAAATAACTAGGACACCCAATAGCAACCATGTGGCTTAGAAAGAGAAACATTAGATTAGAACCTTGACCCCTGAAGAAACAGGGAATTAAGCATGAAAAAAACGCGCTTACACCCTGGGAGAAACACGTCTTTTTCTTCCAGTGAGGACAGGGTTTTTTCCTCCAGCTCGCTGAGCACTCTGGGGTGAGAAGAGGGCTCACCCCACCACTGCTGTGGACCTCCATACTTTCTTTTTAATGAAGCACAAGGTGGCAGGTTCATGAAGTTTTCTGGATCAGGTGCCTCTTTCCCTCACAAGATTCTTAAGACACTTGGTGTGTTATCCTAGGTACTTCCCTCCAGCTCTTGACATGACCATTAAGAAAGGGCAGCAGGACGTCCTCACCAGCCTGCGACGGATTTAGAAAACCCCTTTCCTTCCCACTCACGGGATCCTTCTCCCCCACCTGCCAAGGCTGATCTGGGGCCAACAGACAGACACCTCTCACCTTGCTGTCACTGTGGCTCTGATGCTAGCTGTCAGTATGGACAACCCACAGCACTGGGAGGGGAAGGGAGAGCTGGCTGTGGATCCCTGCTCAGCTTTGCACAGCGGCCCCCATCTGGTGTGAGGCTCTGTTCATGCTGCAGGAAGCTCTGTGTCAACCTCGGAAAAACTGGGGCCTTCTGGACATACTGTACGCTGTGTTGTGGGCTGACACAGTTTCATTGCAAGCAGCAGCCCTGCATCTGCGAGCAGCTGGCTGCAGCGGTATGCCAATGACTCTGGGTGAGGGCTTCTGCCTGTTCTTCCCAATTCAGACACATGGCATTTGCTATGCTTGGTTTCTGAACAAGTGCAAGGTCAAAAAATTCAGAGAAAGGGGAGCCCAAATGGGAAAAATGACATAATTTGATGGGAGTATGAGACAATAAAGGCTCTATGATGTCAGTACAGGTAATTGCTGACATTGGTCACAGCGTCAGTGACAAACACCATCCCCTGTGAAGAAAAAGGAGCAATGGTGCTGCAAAATGTGAAGTGACCCTTGCAAATGCTGAACAAGACATTTGCTGTAGCATGCAAAACTTCAGGGCAGACTGATGAGGAACCTGTGAGATCCTCCAGCCTTTCAGTTTTCTGCTTTCAGATGTCAGTTCCCTTTACTTTGTGCAACTGTCTGGAGAGTTTTACGCAAATGTCTGGAGAGCTGTAGAGTGAGACATGAATCTGGGAGAAGAGATTATTTTTCAACATAGTAAATGTGGTATTTCCAGAATTCCCATGTATGTTCACCATCTACCAGTCGGAGACTATTGAAACCCTTTACACATAAGAGCTTTTGAGGTGCTATCAAGTTATGGAACCCCCTTCAGAGATTTCCTGCCAGTTATCTTGCAGTATTTGATATTACATTGTTATTTGTATTATATAGATAACAAAAGCTTAGTCCTGGATTTCAAAGTTAAGCCTGTAAGCTGGCCTGTGGTTTCCTATTAAACAGACATTTGGAATATAAGATGTGGAAAGGCTGAGAGAGCTGGATTTTGTTTAGCCTGGAAATGAGGAGCTGAAAAGGCAAATGATAACAGGTATGCCAAGACAACTACACAGAAAACAGTGACTGACTGGATTCTGGGATCATGGGGAATAGGATGTGCAGAAACTTGCTTATTTTCCAGCAAGACAGATTTAGATCAGACATTAACTGAGCACTGGTATAGTTATTTAGAAAAATTACCGAATCCCTTTAATCATCTAATAGATGTTTTTTCAAATGCACAGAGGTCTGTATGGTGTAGGTGGGCTTGAAGCTGCCCTTGAATATGGGGATGGGCTGAATATTTGACCTTTTGAGGTACTGTCCAGCCAACTGCCTCTATGATTTGACCCTAAGAATGAGTTACTGGGACAGCCCCTGAAACCTGCCAGGATGTTTCTAAAGGTGTAACTCTACCTGATATTAAGCAGAGATTGAACACTGAAAGGGGGGAGGGTTTGGAGACCCTGATACCCAAAGCAGACAAGATGGTCATTGGAGGGAGCGCCAGCAGCAGAGCAGGCCAGGTGCCTGTGGTATACGGTGTTGGGGAAGCTCGCTATGTGTGCCAAGCAGTAGGGTGCTGCTGCCCTGCATTTCAGTGGAGCTCACATGGGCCACGGCTTCCCCTGCCACCCCCATGCACTGTGAGAACTGGGCATAGCCAGTCAAATGGGGAAAAGCAAGCTCTTCAGAAGGAGAAAGACCAGTCTCTCCCTGCCTTGGCCATCCAAGAAGGCCGGCCAAAGGTCACATGAGTAGCTCTGATTATAGAGGAAAATAAAAACCCTTCCCTGTTCCTGCTGTGCCACTGTTGCCGTTCTATCCTTCTCGTGTGCCACCCTCCACTCCCTACACCGACTCCACTTTGATCGTTCTACCACTTTGTCACTTTCTGAGATCCTGTGGGTCCTCTGTGAAACAGACCCAGAGATTTTCTTGTCATGAAGGTTCTAGATCCTATCTGGGTAGAACACCTTCGGATTGCCCTGTTATGAATGGTGCTGTAGCTATGTTTTCCTGATAATGCATTATGGAGTGCTATAGGTGACACTGTATGAACACAGACAGAATGAATCAAAGGCTCAAACAATTTTCTGGTGCAGAAGTTTTGTAGAAGTTTCTTGAAACTCCTTATTTCCTGTGCTGATGGTGACTCTGCATTTCCCAGTCTTGCGCAAAAGTGGAAATTCCAAAATGCTCATGGAAAAGTTTTACTTGTGGTCTATGACCAAGCCATAGGCATAAAGTACTGGAAACACTGTGAGCACATTTTACAATAAAATTTTACAATAAAACATCTTCCAAACTTCTGAACTACTTTTGCTATCTACCCTGTTGTAAATGAAAGAGGCCCTGTCTTTCTTTTGGGAATTTTTTCACCAAAGAAGATTTTTCACATAGCATGTGGATTATGATCTACTTTTTTTTTTTAGCTTTCATTGTTCTTGTGTGCAGTGGGTTTACTTCTGGGCCTCAGCACTAATCTGTTGTCAGAAACTACCTTTGGTTGACTTCAAATGTGTGAAACTTCTGTGGGTGTAAAAAAGGACCCAGTGCTTCAGATTTAGGGAAAAGTAAAAGGCTTTATAGTTTATTTAGTTTTCTTAAGACCGTTTAGAATTACTGATACATTCAAAGAAAAGAAATAAATATAAATTATATAAAATATTCCCTTCCCGTTGAATTTGGTGCCCAATACACCTTATAGCTGATCTTTGCACTCGCTGTAGTGTCAGAGAAGAAAGGGATGGCATGAATGCAAAAGTGAGTTAAAGCTAGTATTTCTTTTTAAAAATTATGGCTGTGAACCCTCAGTCACCACTGCAATTTTCTTGCTCTTGTGTGATATCAGCCATATGGCTATGTCCTTGGGAAGGGTAATGATACTTTTTTCTTTAAAAGTTAATAAGGAGAAATTTAAATTTTATCAGTAAAATGTGCAGTTTCTACAAGGCTTTTATGGATAAGTTTGCTTTTAGTTGGTCTTTCCAAATTCATCTTCACTTATATCATGAATAAACAGCAGTCTCTCCTTTAAGACTTGGATATTTAATCATCTATTAGACTCACAGGTAATGTGGTTGCTAGTTCGATGCTCATGTACAAAATTGTGGGATTTTAAACATTTAAATGTAGATCCTGCTTTGGGTTTCCTCTCACCCTTAGTATTTATTAATTCACTGTCAGTTTCATGTTTAGAAATAGGGTTGGAGTCGCAGCAGCAGCAACACATTTATTATTAAGGCCTTTCAGGTAGTCCAGAGGCTTGGTTCCATCCAGCTTTTTTTGTGGCCTCCTGGATTTATGTTATTACTGACTATGCTCCCATGGCATTGAATGGCATGGCCACTCAAGTCAATGTTCACTTTCCTGCCAATATGTGCAATAGAGAGGAAAGAAGGATTTCCTGGTAGTGAAATATATTTGACATTAGTTCTCAATGCTGTAAGGAATAAGACTAGTAGGATGGACCACTGAAGGAGAGTGGAGTGACACCTGGAATATGCTATGGTTTCCCTTCCCCTTTGCCCAGCTGAGCACAGCTGAATGCTTCAGGTGTATTTCAATATCTTAACCTGTCATACCACAATGACCACCCTTCATGAAAGCCTGGTAGACAACAGTTGGTCAGGTATTCAGGTGTTTCAGAGAGCGGATCTGATAAGAACTTCCTTATGCAATGGTGCTAAGGAGCCTTTTCTCTTTCAAACCCATCTTACTATGGCTTAACATAAGCTAACCACACTTTACCACAGTTCCCCATGGCTCTCTTCCCTGTGCTTGAATTCTGCCCTCTCCTAATCTGAGATAGAAGATGCCATGGACAAAACAAGCTTGTCAGGGTACTGTAAGCAACCTCACTGCAGTATTAGCTCAACTAGCTAGTCTACATCTTGAGATGCAACTTGAGAGGGCTTCCTTCTGTCCCTGGACTTATTATTTTTTCTCTTTCATCCGGAACTTCTTATTGACAAATTTCATAACTGTCACAGTGGTGATGTTGTATTGTCTACTTCATTGCTTTAAAATGTCCCCAGTTCTTTGCTTAATGGGAAGCTACTAAAATATTGCCTTGGTCCATTTTTAATGTGATGTCAATTGGCTGAAAATTTTTAATGCGTTAACTCATTTTTCTAGCGATTATTTTTCTTTGGTACTTGTCTTACAACTGCTGCATAATTTTTAACCTTTTTAATGTATATTTTCTCAAACATTACGACGGTATCTTTCCATACTGGAAATAAATGAGAATTTTTCTGTTTGCTACAGAGGAACTGAGGGTTAATATTTACTTTGAAACTTCATAAAATTAGACTGATTTTGCAAAATGTAGAGCCAATTCTTGATGGCCTTAGTTATATCCTTATATTGTAAGGTCATCAAATGTCTTTTTTCTGGATTTTTCTTTCTTTTGAGCCCTTTGTATGAATATGTCTAAGTATTTTTTCCTACATCTTTAATTGTCTTTCCTAGTCCTGGGTCACAGATCCTTTTTAATACTAATTTTGACACCTTTCTGCATCGTTCAGTCTTTTTTTTATTGCTCAAGCACAGAGGTTGCCTGCTGAGGTTGTGGTATCTCCATCCTTGGAGTTATTCAAAACCTGACAGCCCTGAACAGCCTGCTTTTGGTGGGAGTGGACTAGAAAAATCTCTGTAGGTCCCTGCCAACTTCAACTACTCTGTAATTTGTGCAAATATGGACAACAATTTCATTTCCTTCCTGACAAGACTTTCTGTTCCTTCTCTCCCATAGAATTTGGCTGGGTGCTCACTGGAACTTTTCAGATGGTTGTTCTCTAAATTTAATTTGGCGTTTGGTATTCTATTTCTTTATTCTAGCTGTGTAAGAAATATTATGTACAAATTTAGACAACGTTGTTTCATTACTGTACTACTTTCTGTAAAAATGTTTGTTGTCCCATGAAATCTGAACTACTAGCTAATATTCAGGACTTTGCATAGTTTTAGATTTTCTTTAGATTTGGGGGTTTTTTTTACCCGTTAAAAAGAACATGATTTAATGAGACAAATTTCTTTAACACAATCTAGTCAATTTATCATTAATACCAAGTCCCATTTGCTTGGAAAAAAAAAAAACCCAGAGGTAGATGGAGACTATTTCCTTGCTCAAATTTTCCAAGTCTTCAGTCTTTCTGTTTTAGCACCTTCTCAGGGCCACACTTGTTTCTCTTACTTTTTCCAGACTTTACTGTCTATCTGCTTCTGACAAAGCAGCCAGTTTCAACCAAAAAATGCCCAGTTCTGTGTTCCAATCAGTTTTTGGAGACAGCTCCACCCATGTTACTCAACCTTTGCTGAGACATTGCCCACATCTGGAGCTCTGGCTTTGAGGGTGCCAGTCGTCTTATTCTGGGCAGGAGCTCAACAGCTTCTTCTGTTGGGCCAGAATGAAGATCAGTTCACATATTCATGGCTTATAAACATATTTGCTGGCAGCTCTCCAGAACATCTTTGTGATTAGTGTATGAAAGATGTAGGATGACAGGTATAAAGCTGGCATTTAATTTAGCTCCAAGAGAGATGTTCATAGTGCTTTATTTTCCGATGGAAAGGTTAAACATTTCAATTCATACACAGCTGATGAATGAATAGCACCTCTGAACCCCCAAAGCAAACATGCCCCCACAGCCAGTCATAAAGAAAAAAGCCCATGAAAGGCAGCTAGGGCCTGATTTGTTTTCAGATTTTATTGTGTGAATTAAAAAATTGAACACACATTTCACAGATTGAAAGAGAAAGAATGTGATAATTAAAAATTCTAGTTTGGCAATCAAGGTTCTTAAAAACATGCTGAGTGTCAACAGTTACAAATTCTTTTGGACTGATATTGCTGCTTCCATCTCTGTGGAAACAGATGTCATTATAGGCATTGTATTGAATCATGAAAGGAAGACATGAACTCTGAAAAAAGATTGATTCTTTCTCTGGAAAAACACAGAGCTTTCCTTTCCTCCCAAACTAAATTAAACCAGCAAAAACACAATTAGTGCAAAAGACTTCCCAGTTTTTGTAAGTAAAGCTTCTATTTCACATAACACGGTACTGACATCTCACCATGAGGTCTGCAATGCCAGAAAAGAGGTCTGTTGAATTTTCCAAGCAGAAAGAAAACGAACTTCCAAATGATACTTATACCTTCTTTGCACCACATATAATATTTGTTCTCTTCTTAATTAAGAACATTCAAATTAACCTATTGTATTAATGGGAAACATTTATGCAGGTCCTGCACCCTAAAGATCTTTACTTTTGCAATTAGCCTGAATTATTTTCCAGAGTATACATGAGATGCATTATTCTTCTTTCCCACATAAGTCGCTACATATGTAAAACATCACCAGAGGTTCCTTTCTTTATTCAAGCTGGCTTTCCCTGCCTCTCCACACCATTAGTTTGGCTATTCCAGCACTTCTAAAGCACTCCATATGTTGATGAATAAACCGTCATTTCCCACTTGTAATGAGATTACTCAGTCCTTGGGAGCCGATTTATTAGGTACAGTTATTTCATGTCTAATCACAGCCTTAGTTTCCATGAAGAAAACGAACAGGCATGGATTGCATTTGAGAGTTTGGTCCTAAATATTTGGGTTACATCTATCTAGACTTTGTTATGTGGAAGGAAAGCAAAAGGAAACAATAAAAGGCAGAGGGGGGAAAGCTTTTTACAAACCTAGGCTAATAAATATGAAGAGTCTGTCAATGGACTTTCCACACATGCTCTAGGATGTTTAAACAGGCTCAGTACACCTTCATGATACATTTGTCCAGCAAGGATGTCATCTGTTATGAATAAATGATGGGTAGCAATAGAAAAATGCAATGGAGGGAATATGCTACAGCAGTGGAATAAACAAGCTGTGGAGTAACGGTGTGGTGAGAGAAAGACTTTGTGTGAGGTAGAAAGCACATTTCTACCAGATGGCATGGGCAGCTGTCCTGGAGAAGAAAGGATATGATAGGACCCAGCTGTAACTCTTTCTCTCCCAACTATCACTCTGATCCCAGAACCATTCAAGAGGGAGTTTTGGAAAAACTAAAATTCAGGTCATCTTCCTCCTTTCCTACCCATCCTCCAGGGTGAAATTCAGAGGAAAGGTCCACTCAGAAACTTCAGCTACACAGACAACTCCAGATGGAATCTGAGGAAGGTTCTTTGAGCATTTGGAGGACTTTCTACCTAGGGGAAATTTAGACCTGTAATTACAATGTGCTCACTCACCTCCATCTAAGCCATAGCTGCCTCTCATACTGCCTTCTCCCCTTACCTGTTCATTACCCCGTTCCTTCCAGGGTCCCCTTTCTCCTTATCTTTCCTTCTACTTAGTGTTTTCCTCCAAAGTAGCAGCCCTCTCCCTGATGTTACCATCAGCCTGATGTCTGCTGCCACTCCAGGGGCCATGTTTGTGGTGTTAAACACATTCAGGAGTATGTCTTGCTTCTTTAGAGCAGATGCTTTTTGCAGCAAGCTGCAGCTGTGATCCTAGGTTGATGGTGATGTATACTCATTCTCCATCGCTAACACACAAATAAACAAGGAATCAATAAACAAGAAATCAATCTTTTTTTTTTTTTTTTTTTTTTTCCAGTTCCAGAGTCCCCTTGGGTGTCTTATTGTATGGATAGTGCAGTTAGGTGTGATGAAATAATAGAAAATATAATTTTCCAAGTATGTTTCTTAATGTGGAAGTTCACTTCCCAACATTTCCCTTCTATTAATAAATTTGTTGTTGCAGGTTTTGAGATTTAGCACTAAAAGTTTGCATTTAGTTCAGAATCTCTTACTGGTTGGGAGGAAACAGTATATTTGAATATAGGTAAATTAACTGTGAATATTTTTTAACCATGGAAACCTTGGTTTAGTGATGACTTCACTCCTGCAGAAAAGTCTAGTGATCGTCTCAGTTTTCAAGGGAGGGATATATTAGTGAAAAGATCCAGGCAATGCTGCTGGGATTTATAAGCTTCACTGGCTGAGACCTCTATCACACAGTGCCTCCGTTGCCAAGTTACATGAGAAAAGCAGTATAGTGCTACACTGCTAAAATAGCGTACAGTTATAGTGCCTGGTATGTTTGATAGTATCACCTTCATTGAATACATTTGTATATTTGAGACTAGAACTAGGAATTGAAATGGAGAAAATGGACAGTCCCGGGCATTCTACCAGACCCCCAGCAAATAGCACATTTTTGTTTTCCATATAAAGGCCAGACCCCCAACTTAGCATAGGTGAAGATTGTTTGGAAGAGAGGTGCTTTTATGCATCTTAGGAATCAGAGAAGCCTCGAGCCTGTTCTGTTGTGTGTGCCTGCAGCACTGTACTAGCCTAGGTTCAAACCTGCAGTTTTCTGAGAAGCAGGGATTTTCAGAGACCTCTGGCATTTTACAGTCTCTACCCAGACCTGGGGAAAGAGGCAGAACATGGTATAAATATTCCACTTCTGGATTATGAGATGCTTTTAAGTTAAGTGCTTAACATGGCTTTGGCAATGCAATAGCTGCAAATACCATGTATTACATACTTTTCTGTGGGCACTTTACTTCACAAAAGTTGCTAAGCATACAGTAGGAACAGTGTATGCACTAAAATTGTATCTAATTATGTGAAAAAAATTAATTAATCTGCAGTTGTCAGCAACCATGACACTAAATATTAATTACTCAAAGGCATTTGATGTGAAAACAAAACTAACCGAGGTCAACCAAAACCACTACTGCCCTGTAGCAAGAGGAACTGGAGGTGATTTGCATTCATTCAGGGTTCCTTTCTTCCCTTTTCTGCTCTGCTAAAACTTTCCTCAACAAAATATCTGGCATCTTAGTAGACCTCTGCTCAATGACATCATTCGTGTTGCTAAGTAAGACAGAGTGGCTTTGTAAGACAAAGAGTTGCTTTGTAAGAAAAAGAGAGGAGGAAGGAAGGAAGGAAGGAAGGAAGGAAGGAAGGAAGGAAGGAAGGAAGGAAGGAAGGAAGGAAGGAAGGAAGGAAGGAAGGAAGGAAGGAAGGAAGGAAGGAAGGAAGGAAGGAAGGAAGGAAGGAGGGAAGGAAGGAGGGAAGGAAGGAGGGAAGGAAGGAGGGAGGGAAGGAAGGAGGGAAGGAAGGAAGGAAGGAAGGAAGGAAGGAGGGAAGGAAGGAGGGAAGGAAGGAAGGAAGGAAGGAAGGAGGGAAGGAAGGAGGGAAGGAAGGAGGGAAGGAAGGAAGGAGGGAAGGAAGGAGGGAAGGAAGGAGGGAAGGAAGGAAGGAAGGAAGGAAGGAAGGAAGGAAGGAAGGAAGGAAGGAAGGAAGGAAGGAAGGAAGGAAGGAAGGAAGGAAGGAAGGAAGGAAGGAAGGAAGGAAGGAAGGAAGGAAGGAGGGAAGGAAGGAAGGGGGGGGGGGGGCGAGAGGAAGGGGTGGGGGGAACCGTAGTGCCAAATGGCTTTATTCACTTATCACTATCTCTTCACATTAAAGGTTCACTAGCATCTTAAATAGTGGGATGTGAGTTCCTTAAGTCTCCCACATATCTTCTTTTTAAAGTCTCACAACTTGAGAAAATTCCAAACTACAGCAATCAACTTCAGCATCTAACTTCCTTCCAAAAGCCAAACTATGACCAGATTGTCCCTATAGAGCATTTGTAGCCAAATTTTTCTGCTTCCAGAATGTTCAGCCTAAAGGTAATGTATTTCATATAATTACTTCTAGTTGCATACTCCAACCGTCACCTGGGAAATAAACACAGTATCTCTCAAATCTCACATATCCTTACTCAAAATAACTTTCTCTGTAGAAACATGTCCACTTTCAGGGTGTGAATTATATACCTGACACCTAAAAGCTAATGAGAAAACTACAGAAAATTATCCTGCAGCTGTGGCTGAGAAATTTGGTTTTCATACATGGGGACATGGCGGATGGGAATTCCAGAGATTTCTGAAAATAAAATTTGAGGTTTGGATGACAGACGATTTGTGCATTAATGCGAAGAACATGAGTCTAAACTGAGTGGCATGGATGCTTTTTTTGATGATATTAGAATATCAGCAGCTGTAGTATACATTCTTGTTTTTGCTTTGGGAAGAAAAGTCACTCACTCACTCAGAGAACTGAGTTCAAGGGACAATCACACTGGTTTTCCTGTCATGGCCAGAACCCTGTTTGACCATAGACATAAAAAGTAAACCAAGAAACATGCAGAAGTTGCTTAGGTATCTCAGAATGTGTTTTGTCTATGCAGAGACATCCTTGGCTGAGATGACTTCTCAAAATTTAGCTCATGCAAAAACCTAACTGTCACCTGAAAAGAGGTCTTCCAATGTTTCTGGGAAATGAAGCCTGGTAGGTGTGCTCTGAGGAAACTCAAGAGATAATGTTGAGTCCAACAAGAAGTTGAAAGTGAGGTGCTTTTTAATTTTTTTTAAAATTTTTTTTATTTCAACAATCATGAAATGAAAGACTTAGATTTATGCTCTTTAGTTTGATGGGATTCAAGATTACCTACCCTGATTTCTGGGATGGTGCTTAAAGCTTTGCCCAACCAGAAAGCCTGATCAGGAGCTACTCCTGATTTTCAGTAAAACATTTTTAGTGGGTTGGGGAAGCTATGAGAGGTCTGAAATCTCAGTGAGTGCAAGTACCACTGACCAGATCACTCAGATTCTTGGGGAGATGGGGGTCTCTCTTCTGCATCTCTGTGTTAAAAGTGTATCATAAGCTCCTAGATGCTAAATAGAAACCAGTATCTGCTCCACACCTAGGTTAGTGCCATCACTGCCTCCCACAAAGAACTGGTAGGGGCCACATTACTACTTCTGTAGGTCATCATGTTAGGCTGAGCTGGGAAATCTTGTCACTTACCAGGAATGAATGTCAATCTATTATTATTTAAGGTAGTTACTATAAGCTACAGTAATAGTTTAATTAGAATTTTATATGTCTAAAAATTTATTCTATCTAAACTAAGCAGCTTAAATATTTCAGTTTTATAAGAGGGATTCTTTGGCAAACTTATTTGTTAGAATTCCTATGTCAGCTGTTTTTTACAGAAAATTTTACTTCTGCTTATAGTTTTGAGAGACTTGAGAAGGCCTTTGGCTTGGCATTTTTTCCTCCACCCTACTGCTTGCAAAGACAGTTTGAAGTACATTTTAAAATGTAATTATTTAAATGTCATTCAGTGGTGCAAGCAGTGTGCCTGGATACCTGTGGCTATGTAGTCACACAGCTACACAAGGGGAAAGAAAAGAAACCATGGTAACAATGTTACTAAGAAATAACACAGATTGGAATAATTAGTTCAGAATGGAAGAATATTGCAGAAATTATGCACTTTATCGATAGGCTAGTATACTATCTGCCAGTAGGCAGCTTTGTCCAAATCTGTGCAGATATGTGCGGTTGCTACCTGTATGACTGGTAAAACTGACAAGATGCACTGAAGAAAAACACAAGAAAAATTCTAGTATTTTATTAATTGCAGTAAGAATAATGTTTGCTTCACTTAATACTTATAGAATTCTATAAATTCATTTTTGGATACTTGGAAATCTATTTCAAAATTACTCTTTCGATAGAAAGGAAATACAACTAGATTGGACATTATTTTCAGCCATTGGGATTTTAAAGTAGTAATTGATACCTAAACTAGTGATTTCAGAGGAATGTTTTTGATCGAATATGTTAAGAGAGTAATCAAAGAGGTTAATAAATGCAAGACTGAATACTGTTGAGCAAACTAATGCTCCTCTCCTTCAATCCATTTAGCAAAAATGGACTCCTAACTGACAGGAGAGGAAATGGTACTTCATGGTATAATAAGCTGTAAGTTAATTAAAAATACAAAAAGTAAATTAATAAAGAATAATGAAGAACAGACTGTCTGCCTGTTTCTGAATCTGGTCCTCATTTTCTCTCCTCTTTTTTGCTCAGTTCCTGTACAATTCCCAGCAATATTGTTTGGAAATATTTTAATGGAATTTTAAAGACAGAATAAGGATCTCTGACACTGAAGTGCAGGATTCTTCACATGACTAATGTTTTTCAAACACATCTCTGGTAATGGGTTTCATACTGACATGTGTGAAAGAGAGATGATTCTTCTTACGGTCCAGAAGTGAGGCAAAAGAGGTAAAGATTGCTTTTTCAAAGGGGATTATTTATGTGTCATTATTTATAGATTCTTTTTTCTAACCTGATACTCCTTCTCACTTAACCATGTAGCATCCACAAATCCTGTGAAGTCAGCTAGTAGGAATCAGAGGTTAGCACCTTGGAAATGCTTGTCTTTGAGCATCTAACAACTATTCAAATTTAATAAATTTTTTGAGTATGAAATTGTGAGATGTAGCATAAAGAAACAGGGGGCTTCTGGTGCCTTTAGAGGACAAACTTCTCCACAGTCAACTCTCCCTATTTCCTCCCGCCTTTTGGAGAGTGCCATTCTGACGCACCACAGCTGCTTCATCTTTTGCCTCCCCCTCATCCACCTCTTCATGTCACAGCAACAGGTTCCTGGATTGGTTTGAGGGTCAATAATCTGTTTCAGTGTCAGTGATTTGCTCCCTTCTGACACCAATATCCCTTCTGACTTAGACCAAGCTCTTTACTATAGTGTGTCTAAATTCAGGCCTGAGAAGAATAAATTTTAGTTTGAGACTAAGGAAATAGGAATATTTTTATATTTTTATTTTATACTCAGTTATCAGTTTCTGCCTTTATACCAAGGTGCGTTGTGTTTTGTTTTTTTGGGTTTTTTTGTTTTTTTTTTTTTTTTTTTAATTATTATCTTTTGTTATGTTAGCCTTAGCTTTTTTTTCCAATGGTTTTCCATCTCCTTCCTTTTGAGAACTTGCAGTTCAGCAACTGTGTATAAGCAAAGAGTAGATGAGAGGGCGTTCCCAAAACCAGCAGCAGACACCTCCCTCTTTGTCTTCAGTATTAAAAACCATGCAAACCTAGCTGTCTTTGATGATAGTGCAGCATCTGAAATACAGTAACATTTAGCTTTTTTATGAGCTGAAATGCTGTGTGAGAACAGTACATTTTCCATTTGGCTTTGGACAATGCCAGGTTTACAAAGAACTTGTGCCTATGCTGCTGTCTTTACTGCATTTTCTGCCTTCATGTCTACTGACCAGCTTCAGATCTGACTATTAATAAGCAAGAATCAGCTGAAAGCTTCATTTGAAACAACCTTTTTGGCTAAACATATGATGTTACTCCTTAGAGAATGTTTTCCCATATGGTCTTCAAATTACAGCTGCTCAGACAATCCTCCAACATCTAAGTCATTCAAAACAATGAATATTGTATTCATGCTATTGAGGCACAAAATGTCTTTATACTTCATCAGAAAATATTTTAAACTAATAGACAGTCAGAACATTCATAATAAAGGCTGCCAATTTGTCCTCAGTTCACATATTTTTTTAAACAAAATACTATGAGTTTTCTTTTCTGAAAAGAAAATGTTGTGCAATTAGAGGTGAAACCTGAGATGGCTACAGAGGAAATCAAAGTTGACTCTTCTGGAATGGTGGGTTAGGGTGTTTATGCAGTGGTTATCACTGCTTCTAGCATTCCCCTCCTCCCGCAGACTCAAAAATGCCCTTGGACTTACTCTGAAAGAAGCACTTTTACTGTGGCAAATTTTTTTTAATAACTCTCCACCCACACCCACACCCCCCTCAATAATGTGACTTGAGTGTCGTTTTCAGCAGCAAGCTCAGTCATTCAGTGGTACTATCATCTTGACTCTTTTCTTGATAAGGGAGAAGTTGAACCTCTGGTGATTGTACTTGCATGGGACATAGCATGAACCCAAGAACTGTTTCATCACATTAACTGCTATTAATGCTTCTCCGTATCTAACAGAAAGAAAAAGTTCGCCTTAAAGGGACAATATTCATTTGAAGTCTGCTCAACTTCAAGAAGTCAAGAGAAGTTTCAGTCCTCTTCCATTTTTGTTAGCTTTGCAATTTTTAATTTCTTGTTTCTCTTTTCCTATAATTATCCCATTTCCCATAGCAATACAAAACAATGGAAAGTTGTATATGTATATTGGAAAGGGTGAAATGAAAAAACTTTTTGTTCAGTGACAGAGAACTCTGGATCATTAATCAGTGTGTAAGGTGTATGGCACAAATGATGAAATAGCTCACTTTCTATGGCTTCAGGCCTAAAAATGACAAAATGGGGCAGAGCCCTACACCCATGGAGAGGTCAAGGTCCCCTGCTGATATCTGCATATGCAAAACAACCTCCCACTGAAGAAAAGAACAATGGAACATCTCCATACTTCTGGCTTCAATTCAAATTCAGGGTTTTTCTTCTTGTGCAAGTTGAGCTATAATTTCCTGATTGCAGTTATATTTATACGATTTCATGCATATATATCATTATTCTGCAAAATATTTCAACAACGGTCATAGTACAAGTCATATTTTATGACTCTCAATAATAGAGAGGAGTAAAACTGCCTTTCATTTACCTTCTGTTAATAAGTAACCAATTTTTTGTCTTTAATTTTAGCTTGTCATCTGTCCTCATTAATGTTAAGGACGCATACAGAATGCTAATATAATTTTAGTTATTAAAATCAAACACTGTTTAGTCATCTCAAACACTGTCTTTTTATGTCTATTTACAAACGATGTTCATGCAGGTTCACTAGGATTATCAGTAAAACATTTCCAAAGGAAGTTTATGAAGAGAGCATATTTGCAATGCTAAAGGTGTTAAGCCAGGCATCTTTCTGTCTGTAAGATTTATCAGCAGAATTTGTGCAGTCTTGTAACATATTTCTTGAAATCATGAATGGTTTGCAGCCTTCTATTTGGCTTTCCACGTTCTTCACCTTTTATTTTTTTTCGGATGGCCTATGGAAGTAGGTTATCATTCTGAATTAGCTGTAAAAATGCAGTTGACACCTAATAAAAATTAACACAAAAACTTTAAATCACCTATTCCTAATTGCCCAGAAAGTGTGCATTAGTCTCTAATCCTCTGGATACTTAACATGCACTTTACTGCATGTGTGACAGGACCCCAGCGAATGGTGGCTCAGAGCCCTGGCTGCGCCCTGTGCCACAAGCCACCACGGCCACCCGCCATCACAGCTGTAGGTGCTGCAGCTTCACTTCACCCACCTCCTGCAGTTGCAGCCGTGGTTCAGGCAGCCCCAGGCAGCCTCACATGTCATGCAGGTTATGCACCCCCTGCATGGGCTGCCGAGGGGTGCCCCAGCGTAGGGCATCAGCACTGGTCCCAGGAGCAGCCCCCAGCTGGGCCATGGACCAGACTTCTTCATTCACTCTTTGCACAGCGAGGAAATCCAGTATTTTTAGGAGACCCCTGGCTCTTACCTTTTCAACTTTCATCATTTTACGAAGACTTTTAAAGAAACTGGAGGGGGGAAATTGTGACTGGCCAAATTTTGCCAAAAATAAAATGCCTCTAGGAGTAAGTCATATGATGACAGTTCATATCTGTACCAGCAATACACAGATAGAATATTTATATGTTAAAGACATGGATGTAAATTCAATTATTTACTCAGAACACCTTTTTTAAACCAACAGTGATGTGCTCTCGGTAGTCTGTAGGACGACTCACTAGCTCTTTGGTAAAATAAAGAGAAACCATCTATTCAATGATCTACTCAGCTGTTAGGGCATCATCAGGAAAATGCTCTAATTATCGGATTCAAACAGGTTTCCATTATGTGAAATAGTCCAGACTTACCCAGGACTAAACCAGCACAAACACAGGATAAAGGGCAAATTGCTTGGTACTAATTCTGCAGAAAATAATCTTGGCATGAGTCAGCCATGTCATGTTATTAGGAGAAAAGGGAAAAAAAAAAAAGTAGTTTGCTATACCTATACAGCAATACTGCCTGTGAGATACACAGAATAATTTTTATAACCTACAGATATAGTCAGCACTGGGAGAGCATCAGTTGGAATCCAGATTTGGGCACTGCATCTTGGTAAAGGAGTGTAACTATGGAAAAAGTCAGAAGAAACATCATCACAGAGAAAGGCCCACAAACCACAGAGATTACCAAATAGACTATCTCATCTCCTTTTCGGTGGTGGTAGAAGAGAGAGTGAGGGACCTTGCTACAGCAAGAAAGCTAAAGGGTAAACTGTGAGGAAAAATCCTTTCCAACTGCTAGGAAAGGTTATCTCACTGCTGCTGGAGGTCACTCCCTGGAGAACTGTAGGACCTCTGTCACTGAGTGCTGTGGCCTGAGCAAGGGTCTCTCGAGAGGGACGTGGCTACAGGTCACCCTGTCCTCCAGCTCCAGGTAGGAGCTAGAGTTTTTGCATCCCTCCCAGCTGCAGGTTTCTTCATAAAAGAAGAAACTGTGGTTCTTACCCATAAGCCAGGAATCATTGCACAAAAGACGTGGATGGTTAGTGAGTGATGATGCTTGCTTGTTTAAGAAATAACATCAGAGAGTCAAGTATAAAGAAAGTTTTCTTTTTTTTTTTTTTTTTAATAGTTGAGAGTTCTGGGATATGTTTCAATGCCTGGAACAAAAAAGTTTTGTGAGGTTGTTACAGGCCCCGTAACTTCTTGGCCCCTTCTAATTATTTACTGTTGGCTATTTCACTCAAGAAGCAGACTTCAAGAGTTTTGTCCAGCAGGTTTGTTTAGTTAATGAGCAAAACAGTATTAAGAGTTTAGATAATATATCTAATAATAGGTGTTTTACATATTAACTATGACTTTTATTGGAGAGGAAAATTATTCTCTGCTAACAATTTCAATTCCATATTACATCCACACTTCTAGGATGTATCTACAAGGTGTATCAAGAAATATGAATGTGCATGTCAAGACCAGTATGTTACCTAATATTTACAGTTAGTGGGTTGACTAATATTTATGACCATCTTAATAAGGTACAATTTGAACTCAGAATAATGCAAGCAATAATTTATCTGTAGGATCCTAGTGATTGCTTGTCTTCATGAATCATATCTAAAATCTCAAGCAGCTGTAAGAATATTTAGAAAATGTAAAGTTGTTCCTAAAAAAAGAGTCAGCACCTGTCTGTGGAAATCTCTGTATGAAAACACGTGAGTTGGAAATTTCACATACCTACTGTAAGTAAAAAGTATTTCAACTGGATTGAGTTCTGAGTTATTACTACATTTTGGTGTGAATGAGGGCAAAATATTTTCAAGTATTCAAATAAGTTGTAAATTATTTTCCTTTTGGTTTCTGTTTGTTTTTATTGAACTTCTGTATAGGGGAAGTTGGTTCAAATGAATATCTGGATGTTAACTCAAATAATTTCTTGGCCCTTTGCTCAGCAGAAATTACTATAGTCAGTATATTTTAAAATCACTGACACTGAACAATTCAAAGGCAGAGATGATCCATTTTTTAAAAATAAGGTATTTGCCAAGAATAAGTTACTTGAGTTCAGTGATTGTTGTTTTCTAGTTGCAGCTTTCAATATTCCTGTACTTCCATGAATACTGCTAAGTGCAAACTAATGGCATGTTTCAAAAAGATGTCATGGATGGAACATAAAAATCAGTGTTTCAAATATCACTTAAATGCATATAATTTTCATATTAAGATTTATATCATAGCTCCTAGACATCTGAAATGACAGATAAACCTAGACAAATACCTGATAAGGAGCACTTCTAGCCAAAGATTCAAAAGCTTTGCAACCTCAAACTTTCTATTGCTTCAACTTTTCAGATGGCAGAAATATGTTTTCTAGTATATAAAACTATTCTGCTTGACATTTAGAAGTACTCCTAGTACATTAAAAAGCTATAAGTGATACTGTTAGCGAAGAAGAATGCTGCCAAGAAACCTGTGCATTCTGTCTGGCCAGTACCCTGAAGGTTCATTAACAGGGCCTGGTACTCTGCCTGCTCTGAGACTCTGCATATATGGTAATGAAATAAAGCTCAGCAACAACTAATGCACAGCAGTATATAACATTCTATTTCCCAAATATTCCCTACTCAAAGAATGTCAGACCAATCCCATGCCAAGGAAGGATAAAGTATTAAATACTGAAGCTGGGAAAGGCTAAATAGTTTCTTACTATTAGTAAGAGAAAAATGCAGTCTGGACAAAGTCCATATTAGTGAAATTAGTGGTCCTTCTAAATGCGTTCTGCAGAAATAAAATACAAATCTTTATTAAAGTGTATGTGAGCCAACACTTTCCTTTTTCAGCATGTGAAATATCTGGTTACTCTTCCCGTAATGTTCTATTCATACACGATTTTACAGTAGCTTGATTTTTCAAATACAATTCTCCACATACATACTTGTATACAGATATGTGGTCTCATTTTGGAAGTGCTGAATTCCCACATCTTCCACTGAGCAAACATAACCGAGTTGATGCACAAAATTGACTTGTTTATTTATGGTCATATGCAACGTCCCCTGAAATTAAGGGAAAAGACCCTTCCCTTGTGTACAGTACGATGAAGGAGTTTGTTAAGTCCTTTGATTTTAGGCACCCGTTGAAACTAAAGTTTGCCAACAGAATCTTTAAAATAAAAAAAAAAAAAAAAAAGAATTTGGTAAAAAAGTTTGGGTTGGAGGAAAATGTTTATTTCTGATTGTTGACATTTATTTTGAAAAATGTCCTTCTAAGTCTTTTCTACCATAATGATGTTTGATAAAGAACAGTGGCAAAAGAAAAATCTCTATATTACAATATTTCTTATTGAGAATATCACACAGAATTTTCCTTCCAAAATATTTGAAGAAAAAAGATTTCTTATTTTTTCAATGTTCTGCCATAAAGTAAAAGAGGTGTATCTGGAGAATAATGAAAATATGCTTAAGTAAATGCACTGTAATAGTACTATTCAAACTATTTTTGTATCTCAGTCTATTAATGCAGGCAGTTTTCTCACGGCCTCTCATATAATCTATTTATACTGTGTCTGTCTTAACAATATGTGACTGAGAATGGTATTTATTTTACTTTTACATCATACTGGGAAGCATTCCTTGACCTCTTTCAAATAAGCATTTAGAATTTCCTGCTTCTTGTGAAAAAAAGAAGTTTACTTTTAAATTATGTGCAAAGGTGAAAGAATTTGAAGGAAAAAACTTATTGAATAAGTTGCTTTAAAGAGAAGCATTATTTGTTAAATAAAGCAAATGAAAAATTGTTAAATAAAGGAAATAAATATTTAAGTAAAAGACCTTATGAGAAAAAACACATAGTGAGTATCTAGTGAACAGATTTGCCTGCTGATTTAGGAATGCCCAGGAACCTTGTTCTTCCCTTTGTGCCCATCCTAGATAAGCTACACAAGCTTTTCGATATGCCTGTGACATTCTTTACTTTTCTGCCCTTATCACACTCTGCGTAACTCTAGAATGATACCGGCACAGCCTGGCTGCAATATTCAGGTGAAGCCCTGTCTGGCTGCAGTCAGTGAGCAGCCAGATTGCTTGTGCCAGGACTATAGGCTTTCAGTGGCCTTTGTGTGACATATGAGCTTGAAAGGAGTCTCAACGATACCATTTCAGTGATAAACCCCCCACTTTCTGTATTAAGAATCCTTGAACATAAAATTTGCCTTGTAACAATACAGGTTCCTTTTTCTAGAAGTGACTGAAGAAATTTCTCAGCATGAGACAAAGTAGAAAGAAGTATAACCCTGTGGGAGTGTTCAAGCGTACATATTTCTTGTCTCGTTGGTGACTAATGGGAAAAGATGTCAGAAAAATACATGTGCTAGGGGAGGAAAACTTTAAGTGATTCAGTCTGGCAAGCTATAGGCGTAGATTGAATTTTAATCTTTCTCCATCTAGCACTCTCCTTCCCCCTTTTTCTGTCTTATTTTCTTAATTTTCCCTTTTAATTTATTTAAAGCTTTTATTTATTCACATTCAATCTTATTCAAATGATGTGTTTTGGTTGGGTTTTTTTTTTTTTTTACAAGAGATGCTCATTCACGGATACAACTTATTTATAACACTGTATGCTAGAGCATAAACTTTTCAGATATTGAAGGGATATATATTCTTGCATACTGGTATGTCTTACATTTAGTAGCATTTAATACAAAATATAAATATCTGGATTGCAAAGAGTCTCTTCAGTGCCAGGAAAAACTGCTGTCTCTACACAACCCTACAGTCCTGTTGAACTGCAATTTTGAAGTTGCCTGGCTATTTTTTCACACCTACAAATCACATCATTGTGTGTCCCAGTGTTAATATGTTCCCTCAGTAACTGATTCATGTGAAATGCAATTGCTATAAAATTTGCATCCACACTTTTATTGTACCAGCAAAGAGGAAAATCCAGGCTCAATGGCACTGCAAATTTAGTTCATAATTTCTTACTTCAGACACACATGAAAATATAGGAATATTTTTTTTGGACCAAATTAAACAAAACACAAGATTTGTCTGAAATAATATGTACTTCCTATGAAATATTTACAAATGATCTCTGCAAGGGTAAAAATAACCAAATCAGTCCAATTTAAATGACTACTGTAAGCCCAGTTATAGTTGGTTGAACATAGTCTTACATTAAATTTTAATCTGTAGTATTTACACCAGACAAACTGAAAAAATTCCCTCAAGGAAAACAGCAATTTTTTGCACAACTTTTTTTGCACAGTCTCAGAAAGATCCAGACATTTGTAGTAGATGTCCCATTTGATTCATTCTCTGTCAAATGCAGAACAGTGTCCAGAAATAACACCCATGTTATACATACACTTTTCCTGCTGGTCTCTTACGCTGCCTCCAAGACACAATGGAGTTTGGCTCCAATGTGATCAGAGCTGCTTTTGCTGGGTTCTACTTGCGTTAATTGATGTGTCCACAAAATCAGTACACAAAAATAGGCAAAAGCAACTTAAATAAAATGTTACTACCCCCAGTTTTAGGATGGTTTTCAGCGCTTTGGCACTGATATTCACTGTCAAGCCTGAAAAGGGTATTTAGACATTAACTTTTAAATGCCTGAACTCACGTCTGTTGGTTCAGCCAATCTTGAACTCTACAGAAAAGCCAGGAATTCAAGAAAGTCACTTTTTACACTGTTTTAACCAGATGATGCTATGACAACTGTTCCTTCTCATTTCAGAATATGTAACCACCCTTTTTTTAGAGAAACCATTCTTTTTGATTCATGAACTGTTTTGTTGGATTCTGAAGTAGAAGAATTATTCGTCGGTTGTAGATCTTATTTCATTACTCTAAGTCAGGCAGTTAAAGACTGAGGGGAGGGCAGGCATTCAAATAATGCACCTCACAATTCTTGAAAATGTGATTATAATGCCACCAAGATGCAGAAATCCTTGGCAACCTCAAGAATACTTTTCATGGAAAGTCAGTGTCATCATTCTTCCACAGAAAGGGAAAACAAGCTATAAGATATGACAAAGTCACCTGCCAATTTGTAATTTCCACATGGTAGGTGGTATGATGCCTTCCTATTGGATATGAATGTGGAGGTTTGCTCTTTTCTGTGTATTTTCAAGACAGGTAAGAGTACATAACAGAACAACAAAGATTAATTCAAAAAAGGGCTATTTATCCAAAACCAGGTTTTTCTTTCAATTTGGTAAGGTGAAAAATAAGAAAATTAATGAGCTGCTTTCAAGGAAATGGCAACTAGACCAAGAGTCAATCCCTTAGAAAATTCTTTACTATCAAGAAATATCTTCACAGGGAGAGGAGCACAAGACTTTCTAGTGTAGCAGACAAGGCACAGAGGATGATTATTCCACTCTTCTAGACTCTGGTGAAACTCGTATCAAGTGTTATGTACCCCATTTAAAGCTTAAATTAAGAGAATCTGTGGAAGAATAAATGAATCATCAGAGGATTGGGGAAAAAATAAAACTTAAGAGAAATGGTTAGAGGATCAACAGTTGTTTAGAGAAGGCTTAGGCTGGAAATGGTGACACTCTTCAAGTATGCAAAAGGTTGCTATGAAGGAGACTATGATGAGTTGTCCCACAAGAAGTAGAACAAAGAGTAATTGGCTTAATCTTCAGCAGAGACTTATGTTTGATATTGGGAAAGCTTTAATGACTGTCAGCAGAACTGAGTAACAGGTTCCAGTGGAGTAGAGCTGTCCTGGATCTGCCTGGGCATAGGGAACACTAACAGCTACAGGAGGGGAATCCGCATCTCTGAGGGGCATTTCACTTGATGCCGTCTCACAGCAAGAAGGTGGGCTAAGTGGTGTCCTCTCTTCGTTCTCCTACATTGCTATTATCAGTGTGATTTTCATGCTGCTCTTTCTTTGTCACAAGCTGGAGTGGAATACCACTACTGAGAAAAATGTGTGCTGGAGCTTCTGCTTCACAGATGTACCATGCAGTTTATATACTATAAAGTTCTGCTGGGTTATCAACATCAAAAGAGTGTTTGTCACATTTGTGTCTACAGTTTTTATGGACCAACAACCCATGACACCAGTGTCAAATTGATTGTGTTAGCTTACCTTAGATAGAATATAATTTTTTTCTGGAAATTAATGAACACGGAAGGAAACCATTTCATTATGCCTGGCAACCTGGTAAACACTATGTCATCTTTACTATCTAATAAATAACTGGTTAATGACTAATGTACATTTAAATAAAAGAGATGTGGGACTTCAGCTTACAGCCACTCCTATTGCAAAATCTTATTGAGTTAAATAGGAATAAAATAAATGCACTTTTATAGAAATGACTCAAAACCCAAGAGAACCAAATAATTAATGAGATTCTTTCAACAGAATTTTTACATGGAACAGGATGTAGAACAGAGCTCTATAGTAAGTATATAATTTTCCATTTGATTGTGTTGCCTGTTTTAAAAATACAAACCCAGTGTTGTTTCCTGTTAAATACTTTTGGACTTTTTCATACACAAAACTCAGACAATTGCATTTCCCATCTGATTATTTAGGGTCTTTTTCTCTTCAAAGAGCTAGGTGATTATAAAGACAAGCAAAAAGATATTCTGATGAAATAATTGTATTCTTAAGCTTTTAAATAAAAATATGTGTGGATATAAAGCCATTGCTCATAGTAATAGGGAATATTCTTGTTTCTAGTTACTGCCTATATTGAGTACACTATTATCTAAAAGTAAGGAGACTGGGAGAATTAAGAAACATGCACAGTTTTCTGTGCTATATGTAATTATGAGTTGATGGGTCTTGGACCACACCTTGCACTACAGAAAAGCTAACACAGAAATCCAAAACTCAGTAAGCGGTACATCTAAAGCAAAATTGAGCTTTTACACTTAAGACAAGCCTGGGAAGTCTGGACAAAGGGCACACTGTAGGTCAGAGATTGGTAAAGCTGTTGCATATATCACATCAGTCACTTCTGTTCACTGGCTTTATACAAACAAAATGAAACTGGGGAAAAAAGAGGGTAAGGTACTATGGATGACTAGAAATACCATATTTAATTAAGTCACATTTTGTACTAATTTGCTATATAATTGCCAGCTACTCTGACTCAAGAGTTTATAGTCATAGAAATCATAGGGTCATCATGGTATTTTTCTATAGTCCCACTTAACACCTAGCACAAGGCTTATCTCTCCTCAGTATCAAATGGCAATTCCTTATAATTTACATTACACAATGGCAGATCCTTAAGTGCACATCACTTATTAATTGGGCAAGATGAAAATATACACTTAAACATTTGTTTTGGTGAAAAATGGGAAAATATAAAAGGCAAAATTCACTTTTTTTCAGAACAGGCCGAATTCTCAGACTGGTAAGGAAACTAACTCAAGCTACAATAAATATTGTCCAAACTTTCATTATAAAGCAGTAATTTGATTCTGTTTTTACTTGATGAAAGATATCTGACATTATTTTTAAAAGCTTCAGACCTGAAATACAAGAATGTGAATTTTCATCTTCTACAACCACCAATCTTCTATTATAATCAGAAGGTCATATTATGGTTTCATTTTTAAAAAACAAAATATCCTAAGGTATCATAAGAGAAGCCATAAAAAAATAATAATCTCAGACAGGCTGAAACTTCTTTCAAGATTCAAAGAATACTTTTATAAACTACAGAAACCATTTTTCTGTCTCCAGCCTATTTGGCAGTTATATTTCATACATATTGTACTTTTTTTAGTGCCACCAATTTTGTTCTCCTTCAATCTGAAACATACTGTAATAAATTATCAATTCACTGGTTGAAAAAGAAACGGTATGCATAGACAGCTTGGTTTGGAAAATAGCACCAAACTGTCTCTATGTACACAAAATCAGAGAGGGGGAGACCTGCAGGAAAGGAGGGGGAATTTCATTAGATGGTGGGAGCTCCATAATTCTGTACTAAATTCGTGTAAAATGACTGGCCAGTAACGTTTGTGGAGAGGAATCAGAAAATGCTGAGAAATGAGACTATGTAAAGCGGTGGCAAGGGATGAAATAGAGATCTACCCCCAGAGCAGCATGCTTTGTTGTTATTATCATTGAATACTTGAGCTCATCAGGCTGGTCAGGCCATTAAGCCTCTCAGCCAGGCAATGACATCTCTTGCACGTCCTGGTATCAAAGGTTGTAAGAGATCTCAGTGACATCAGACGACTTGACGTTTAACACTTCAAGGCCATGGAACAAAATAAAAATGTATTAATATAATTTTAACCTTAAGTAATCCTAATTTGCCCCTGCAACCTCCATAATCCAGAGGTTTATTCTGTTATTTATTCTAATAATTCTCTAAATTATTAGAATTTCCCTGGATGTATTTCTAAAACCTATTTTTTTCTCTTCTATAATTTGAAAAATAATTGTTTATTTTTGTGACTTAATTCCATTGCTTGTCTTGCCAAATCTTTCTCATTTTAAACTGACACATAAATGTCATTGCAGGCTGTGAACAGGTTGACTACAGTGTGAACTTCTCCTCGGAGAGCAGAATTTTCTAATTGTTACTGAAAGATAGATAATTCTTCTTGCAGAACTGATTCAAACGATTTGGAGGAGACACAGGGTGCAGGAAGACAGCGTTAGATCTTTAACAACATGGCAAATGACTGTTCCCACCTGTGAAAGTCTGAAGATCCAATTTGCAGTGGTTTTGGTTTTATAAATGAAGAACACTCTCTATAGATTTTTGCTTGTGAGCACATAAGGCTTCTTCAGAGGCAAGCTTTCCATCTTGTTCTAAAAAGCTGATACATTCATTTTGAAACATCGTATTTAATATTTACATGCAAGGCAGTATAACTCCAACCTTAAATTTAGCTGGTAGATTCAAGCTAGTTCAATATACTGAGATTTTCAAAAGTGTTTAGTTGGTGTGGGTACCCGGCTGTTTTCTGTGTCCACCCTCCAGTGTATTATACAATACCTGATTTTCGAAAATGGCTTTTTTAAGTGTCTTGAAAATCAGATCTACTAGTGATATTTTGGAAATCTGTTAGTCACATTTCCAAATATTGACTTGGATCTGTAATGGTTTGGGTTCCTGGTATGTTATGATAGATGAAGATGAGTCAAGAAATTCAGCCTAGATTTTGAAATGGCATAAATCACAAGGTGGTGCAATTTCAATAAGATGGTATCATTCATGTTTCCCTGGGGTGTGCCCCAGCATGCTCATAAATTCATCTATTACATAGGCAGGTCTAAAACCAAAAAACAACCAAAAAACCAGAAGTGAGACAAGTAAATGCAAAGAATATTCATAATTAAACTATAGTTAACTTTTATTCAGGTGAAACACAATGGACATGTGTGTTATTCTCTAAATTAAAATGTAGGTGTTCTTTTTGTAATAGAAGGTTGCGCCAGAAACATGGTATGGAGCAAAGAAGTAACTAAAAAACATGTTGTAAAGAAAGATATTAAACAATGAAAAATGTAGAAAAAGGACAGACTTCATTTTTTTCTGATTACTAAAAGAGCGAACATTCCACTGCAATTGAATAGTGGAAGGAATTATCACATTAGAAGTAGAATGTAGAATAACATGTAGAATAAACTCTGTTTTGTTTAGAAAACCTCACTATGTTTTATTGATATTGACTATGGAAAATTACTATTGAGGAACATCAATGCATTTACTTGGTCAGAGCAAGCCTTGAAGAGCTTATTTGTAAGAATAGTGGTACAATATGGTTTAAACAGTAGTCAAAAGGAAGCCCGTGCCTGGTTAATGGCAAGTTAAGGTGAATGACTCCTCAAATGCTTAATGGAATGCAATGGATATTTTGAAGACTACTCCCTGAACAATACTGTAACCTGGAAGTATTTAATGGATGATTACCCTAATTCCAAGTGATGTTGGAAGAGGAAGAAATCTGATTCTATAATGATTTAATTTTTTTTTTTTAATAAATTCTGTTCCACGATAGTGTGAAAATGAATTTAAAAGCTTCCTTCTGCCTTTTTTTACAAACCTCTATTTCACCCTTCTGGAAGAAACTTGTATCATACTTTTCCATGTCTTCAAATCAGGTAAAATTTGAGTATAATGTATAGTGTTCTCATGATCACTTCTCCATCCTGAATAATAGATATCATCTGTGCTGTTTGGACTCTGCTCCCACATCTTTATTATGTTTTTAAATTGTCTCAAATGTAGTGAGTTACTTCAAAGGTTCAGGAGTTATGAAAAACACATCCTTTTCATTTGAACCCCACAGAGTGCACCCTGTTTAGACAGGGTTGATTCTCATGTAACTCATTCACCATCCACCTTATGATTCTCAACTGTTGCTCTCTATAATGCTGTCACAAAATCCAAACAAAACTGCTAGATTTTGTGACACCATTGTTTGTATCTTCAAAGTCACTATTTCATATGTTCAGCTGAAGTTAGATATTATTTATTTCCTAAGGAGATTGCCAGCATAGAAAAATGAGCATTTTAATAGAGAGACACAGACACAAACCCTACTGTAGAGGTTATTCTTTTCCATTCCACTTCTTTTTTTCAGGACTTTCCTCAGCAATACAGTCACTAGCTTCCCTTGAAAATGTTTGCTTTCTGCGATGACTAAATTGGAAATCAAGCATGACCTGGCTATTCACATGTTTCTCATAATCTGGGAATAGGCTGTTCAGAGCTGCACAGGATGTGTCTCATTTTGAATGCTGGTTCATAACCCCTGACTAAGAGAGGACATACAAGAAGTGTAGTTCCAACATTTGCATGAATTACTGTCATCCTTTTCTAGGGCATTGCGTAATCCAGCTGGGATGATGAGGCTTGTCCAGAGGATGATCTAAGGGACATCAAGATGAGAATTAAGGTTTGGATTTTTTATCTGAACCTTGAATATGGTTGGACTCCAACACAAGATGCTGCAAAATATAAAGAAAGGCCAATATCTAATGAAACAGCTGTTAACTTGAAATTTCGTCTCCTCTTACCTAAACTATTCCTCTCTCTCCTCTTCAGTCATCACTCCCTCTTTCATGGCCCACACACACGCAGTGACACTCTTTCCTGGCAAGGTATCTTCCATAGGAATTTGTAGCCACCTCATACCTTTGGTGAGGGGCATCTGCCAGCACACTCTTTCCTTCATGTAAGAGATTTTGCAGAGGGCAAGAGGCTGCTGACACACACAGAAGGCAGTCAGGAACAAAATGTAATGCTGTCTATCACTGAAGCACAGTAATGGAGCACCTGAGTACTAACACAGAGGTCTATCAATGTGTATGGTAGCAACTGTTTTTGCATAGGTTTTCTTCACCATTAATTAAAGGTAGATTCAAAGTGAGATTCTGAGGTCTTTGGTCCACAATCACTTTTACTTTTCTCTCACTCTTTGTTTCTGGGGTGGCTAGTAGCTTGGAGGACTCATACATAGTCTGGTTTTACCTACTTGCTGCATTTTTGAGGGAGAGAGGTAATAGTGATCTGGAAATGTATGTCTACACTACAAAAGTGTGAGGAATAGTTAGGACAGGCTTCCTCCTCAAGGGTGGAAGCTAAGCTCAGAGCATTTGAAATTGCAGTGAGTAGTACGGCTATACTGATACATGGTTATCTCCTGCAGCTGCAGGCTACACCTGGACAAAACAATTTGATTCAGGGGAGAATAGAAATACCATTGGAAAAGAAACCCAGTGTTGAGTACAAGAGCAGGTTGGCCTTTCCAAAGAAAAGACACCAAAGTAAAGGACAGGATCACAAACTGGATACTTCAGCTGAGTACAATTTGCATTTGTTTCCTCACGTGACCTGTAGACCCCACAGACTCACTTCAGAAGAGAGCAGGGAAGATGACCATGGAGTATATGACACAGTACATGCTATGGCAGAGGGGCAAAGGGAGAGAAGGGAAGACATTGATGAGAGAGAGCTCTCTCTTTTGAAGATTGGTTGTACTTTGTTCAGTTATACAAGACGTGCTTTCACAGCCGCTGAAAAATAATGCTACTAGTAGCACACATCCAAAATCTGATACATTGGTCCTTTTGATCTGTAGAAATGTCAGGAAGTTCAGGACTATCATTTCTGAGGTCACAGAGCACTGAAGGAAACTTTGATACTCAGAATATCCAGAAATTACATTTCTGTCTCTTTAGCTACCTTGTCAGGCTGTGCCTGGGTCAATATTTACCTGGATCAATGTGTGCTAAGCTTGGGTCAATATTTACTCTCATTTTTAGTAGAAGAACTGTATTGCTGTGGTAAAGAACACTTTACTACAGGTGACTGGAAGAAATTATTATGCGTAACGTAGAGAGGCAAGCAGTAGAATATTAGAGAACATGGAGGATGCTATGCTAGGGAGCTAGTAAAGCCCAGGCATGAGATCTAGAGGATGTGGAAAGGGCCCCTGAGAGGCAGCCAAACAGAGCATCTGGTTTCATCTGTTCCTGTTGGGAATTGGCACTTACCTAGCTGGTTCATGAGGACTTTGAGGCAGATTTGCCTGCCCCTCTTCCTTACCACAGCAACCACAACAACGCTAACCAGTCTTTGATCATCAAAGCTGGGATCTATTAGAAGGCAGACCAAGAAAAATGCCTTTTTTTGTAGAGGAAACTTAGAATGAGGAAGAACCTGAATCTCTGGGCCACCATGTTTCTGCAGGACAGATCCTGTCTTCCTGCTCTGGTTTTATTCCAGTAACATTCTGGATTACAATAAATGCTACCTTTTTTTGCTTCCTAAAAAACAGCCTTTCTCTCCACCCCCAGGGGCAGATTATGTTGGCTCTCTGTTCTTCCGAGGAGTCTGCAACCTGTGCTGGCAGCGCTGGGTGCCTGCTGGACGTGCCTCTCTCCCAGCCCAGCCCCGCTCCAGAAGCTCTTCCCCCAGGGTATGTTTACTCCGTACAGGGCAGCTGCTCATCTCCTTCCTGCGGAGACTTCCACCAGATCCAGGCAGAGCAGTCAACAGCAGGCAGGCAGGATTCCTGTCTTCTCTCCCACCACTGCCCTTTGAAAGGTCCACAAAATAAGCTGTGAGCAAATAAAGCAGATGCTATCCATCAAAATTTAATAAAAAGTCTGTTATATAAATAACATTTACATGCAGTTGCCTGCAACTTGCTGGGAATCAGTATTTGGAGGAGCATGTAGGCCTGTAAGTTTGTTAAATTGGAGTAATAAAATCATACAGAAACCAAGGTTGTTCTATCCAGGATTTTTTTTACATTGACTAAGCTGTAGTCAAAGTAGGTTACACTGGCAAGGACAGCTTACTGATGCTAGGCCCTGCCTATGGTAGTGGGTCTTAAAATTACGTAATGAGCTAATATTGTTAGGTTGCTTTTTTAAAGAAGATTTTTATCTACTGAGTGGTACAGCAGGGGACAAAGAGTGGGTTTAATGGAATACTTGTATCAGAAAGGGTCCCAGATTCCCATAAAAGCACACAAAAGACTCATCACAATTAATAGATTACTGCACCAATATTCAGTGGCATAAGACCTCTCCCATTCAATTGGTCAGTCCCCCACATACTTCACTTCGCATTTCAGGAGGACTTGGTGCCTAACACATACCCCTTCTACCTCTGGGCAACGTTACAGGCAACGTAAGTGCTTTCATAATTTCTGAAGGTGGTAGCATTCCTAAAGTTCCCCTCTGAGCTTCTTGGGATGGACTGTGTTACAGAAAAAGTACATCAATTCTCCTTCTAAGAGCAGTATTTCCTCTACAGGCACACTGGGAGGCCCCAGTCCCTCCAGCAGACCCCATGTACCCTCTTCCCACCTTGATCTTCATGCTTTTGTTTGACCCTCCCTAATGCTTAACGCAGTGTCCATCCCCTCCTGTGCCTCCAAAGAGATGACTGAGCTATTAAATTATAACACCTTTCAACCCCATAACAGATAACAGAACAAAGATATTACAATTTTACTGTGGAAGGATACAAATGGGTTTTGTGAAGCAAACTGACAACAAGTTTAGCCTGACCTGTTCCTCATCAAAATCTTGCTTTGAAATGTTTTTAAACACCAGATGCAGCTGGTGACCAAGGTTCAAATAACTGACATTACTAAGATGCAGCCAAGATTTCGGCAAGCCTCATGGCGACACTTCTGGACAAAGATAAGGCTTTGTTGTAAGCATGAAAGCTTGGCACACCACTAATCATATGTAGAAAAATGTCACAACAAAAGTCATTAGCAGTCCTGAATCCAGTGGAGAGGCAGGGGAAAGAAGTTAGCTCAGGGATGAGGGGTGAATAAACGATCCCTAACTTTTAGAGTGAACTATATAAAGAAGCTGTAATGTAAGATGTCTGATTACACCTTTGTGCTACACTGACCGAAACCAGCAGTCAATTATTCTACCATGTTTTCTTCCACCAAAGGAGAACAACTATAAGGGTTGTTTTAATGGCTTTTCTTGAAATTAAATGAAGAGAACAGCTAAAATTTCAAGAGCTTATTGTGTTTCTAAAAATTCAGACTTATTTTAAACGTCATTTCACATTTTACAGGCTTTAATTTCAGATTTGCACCTGGTCTTAGCCTAGGGGCAGAAATAAAAGGATACAAGTCAAAACACAGAGACACAAGCCTCCAGTATTTAGAGAGGACAGCTAACAGCATAGGGAAGATACACATGTTCACAATGTGTTTGGATTACTAAATAAATAGTAATTATTGTATTTGCTCTGCTTTCAGTTTGCTAGACTTTTAAAATTGCACAGAAACAGAGAAACTGCATTTTAGCTTCCATTGATATTTGCATCAAACCAGAAATTGCTAAAATAAAATATAAATCTAAACAATGAGTCAGATACATTTTTACTTTCATGTTTTAAAAAAGCTCCACTGTCTCTTAAAAGAAAAACACCAAAAAAACCGACAACCAACAAAAAAACCAAACCCACCCCAAAAACCCTGTTAAAGTTAATTTCCCCTCTGCTTTGCTGTCCTGGTGAGAAAGCAGTAAAAAAAAAAAAAAAAAAAGAAAAAAAAAGGAGCAAAGTTTATATAAAGCAGTTCTAACCACAAATGTTAGAATCGTTCTACTAACGAAAACATGATTTTCAAATATATCAAAAACATGCTGTAATTTGAAGAAATACATAAAAATTCCATTATTACATAGTATAATAGTATATTACACTATGTACTGCTTGGTTTGACGATTATAGCATAAGGAAGGCAGGTTGATATCTGTTTAAACAGTTTTACCTAAAGCTACCCCTTTTTTCTGATATTAATCTCCACCTTGACTAGCTCTAAAAGTAATTTTTTATCATTTCCTTGAATTACAAATAATATAAACAAGAGGAACAGTCAAGCATTTTTCTCAGTAATGAGTCAGAAAAAAAACCATAGTTAAAACCAAGACAAGTTTCTTAAATATAAGTTTTAGGGACATAAATTAAATAAGTAAGATGAATTACAGCTAAGCATTTGTCTTATAGTGTACAAATTGTTTGGGATTCTAAACAGAAGAAAAAGAAATAAAGAAAAATGAAAAAGAAAAAGGAGGAAAAGAAAGCAACAGAGCTGATAAAGTTTCTGGCTACAATACAGGAGACATATCATTACCATATGATCTAATGTGGGTGTCAGCCTGGATTGTGTTCATTGAGAGAAACCTTATTTTTTAACTGTGCTATGGAATAGAAGCAGGAGGGTTTTCCACCAAGTGACAGTCACTGAGCTGAACTTACCCCCTCCTCCTTTCCACACCTGCAAAGCCTTTTGCCTGGGTTGAATATTTAGTTTAATTACATCTCAGCTTTGAGAGCTCCTGTTGCAAATCCCTGGATTAAAAGGTACGGTTTTCAGTAATTCTCCTGAACTATGCTGCACTAATAAAACTTCAGGCAAGTCTACGGCAAGAACTAGTTGAATTTTAAGAGAAGCAAGGAAAAATCCTACTAAATGTTTAGCAATGTTAAGTTTTGTATCCAGCATTTTTGTTTCTTGGGAACATGAGAATGCATTCTCAAGGACTGTGCGGATTTCCTACTGTTTATTTAACTGTTCTGTCTCTTGTTTTGATTTGTATAAGCACTGCTATAGTACTTTCTTCTTCCTTACTGTAAACTTTTGCAGCAGTATACTCTCTGTTTGAAATCCAGCGTTTAGAATCGGTGATGTAGTGAGTGTAGAAAATATGTGAGTTCTTACATTTCTGTTTTAAACTGCACTCTATGATTTCTTTTTCATTTGGATTCTTCATATATATTCCAAACATTAATGAATATAATTTCAGTTTAAATGAAAAAAACCCATAGTTAGTTAAACGGGCTCACTGTATGCCATTGTAATGTTAGAAAGTGCTGTGTTATAGTGTACAAACAAGGGACTCACATTTAATGAAAGTTTCTATGAATGAAATGGTAGAAAAGAAAATTCCAGGAGTTAAAACCCCTGTTAACAGGGTTTTAATCTCTTCAAAACTTCCAATTCCTATGTTTGGACATCTAGACTTTATTACACAAAATAGGTAAAACATATAATGTAGGAGATTTTTTTTTTGTTGTTTTAAATTGCACGTATTGTTTAAACTTGGTTTTTGTGTCATTTTGGGAGATTTCTGACAGTAGGGGAACTAATATTTAAAACTTAGTATTAAGGTAAACTGACAAGAAGACCACCAGTACAGTGGTGACGTGAACTGATGAAGCATATTTCCAGTGGTATTTTAAACTGAAATGTGGCCAAGTCTATGGTATAGTTTCCTCTGTTTGTGGAAAAGTCTTCCTCATTGTAAACACATAATTAAAGCAAATTTAAACAGTTATGTCCTGCAGACATAAATATTGTGTCACAGACCTTTAAGAATTCAGATTTTTCCCCCCTCTATCTTTTTTGTAAGTAAGTGAAGTGTAAACATTTCTTACTAGTACAGTTTTGTATATATTTTTTTCTCTAACTGTATGTTTATTTACACATGCAAACAACAGGAACAGATAGGTGTGCCTGCAGTACAAATATGTATATGAATGAAACATGTATATGTAGAAACATATCTATTTCTATTTCCTGATTAATGTGTAATTTGTAATGACTATTTTCTCTGCTGTGTCCTCAGATTAGGTCCTTGATACCCTTTGTTGTCCTACGTTTTTCCTTTATGAACAGCTCTTACTGATTTTATAATAGTTTTGACAAAACAGGGACCAAAGGGAAAGGCCTACTACAGGGTGTAACTGAGATAAGTGAAGTCACCAGTATTGATGTGAACAAGAAGCAAAGTGTGAAGACACCTCCAATGTAGCTTTGCATTGTTTTAGGTGTTGTTTTTTGGGTTTGGTTTGGTTTTTTTTTTTTTTTTTGAGAGGTAGTAATGTAACTCCAGGATAAGATGCTTATAGTGCATTCTTGGGAGGGACGGTGCTTCAGCAGGGAGCCTGGGGGGAATACAAGCAGTTTTAAATATTTAAAAATGTTTTAAAAATTTACAAATACATAAAAAATGCTGGAGAACCTCTTCAAAAAGTACTGACTGCTGGTGCCCTGCCAGGGTTGCTGTGCAGCATTCCCAATGTTTGTTGATGTTAATGTACATTCTGAAAAATAATTTGTAGTGGGGTAATGTTTTATTGATCAGTTTGACAAGGCAGCTTATTATGATGAATGGTGATAATTTAGCAAATTCGTCTTCACATTTCAGACTATTAATAAATTGCATTGTTATTTTACAATAATTTGTACATAATAATGATTATTTAAAAAATGTCATTTTAGATTAAACTGTGGTAAGAATTCACCACCGTGTATTAACACCACTTTGCTGTGACATCCTTACTCGTGTACTTTGCGTGCACCGTGAGGGTGTTGCTGGGGAAAGGACACAGCCCCAGGGTCAGTGGGGGGCCAGGGCAGGAGGGAGGACAGGAGGATGGGCCATGTGGGGCCACAGCTTGCCCCTGCTACATGACACGAGTTTGTACAGCACTGAGTTGGGCTAACAGTGCATGCTAAAATGCTCTGACCCTCCAGCTGACACTGGGGTCTGTGAAACCCCTCAGTGCATGCAGTAGGTAGTATGTCTGCTCCAGGAAAAGAAAACACTTACTGGTCCAACTAAGAAACCAACTGTGTCTCTTAAAGAGGCAACAGAAACAGTGTTTTATTCCATGTGAAGTAATTTTGAATTCTTTGGGACATCTGAATATGTTAGATAACTGTATTCCTGATAGGTAGGTGACAGAAATGTAAGCTATGATTTTAAAACACTAGCATGTGTTATAAGGTAACTTCAAATCTAAACCCTTAAGGTTTCTGCAGGATTGCATTAGTGGCATCTATAAGTAAAAATTCATAAGGGAAATTGAACCCAGGAACAATATAGATTATATCTAATTCCAGGCCTGTGTTTTTTATTTATTTTATTTTTTTTATACTAACCTCTTCTGTTAGAGTACCTGGATGTGGTATATTAGAAAGAGAGGCCTCAGTATACCACTCTCACCTAACATCTGCTGCTCATGTTAGTCATCTACCTGGTAGGTTCCATATCTCAATGTACAGGGGAAAACAGTCCTCCTCTGTCTCTCCCCCAGTTTTTTGTCTTTCTGTTAGTCAGTACTCAGCTAAGAAAGGCCACACCACTCCCCAAACTGTTAGATAACTACTGCTAGAAAAAAATTTATCCCAGCTAGAATCCAGACATGGCATTTAGGAAATTATTGACCTGAAGAAGCAATTGGACATTTTTGCTTTCGTAACAAAGAACAAAATTTGTATGCAGGACTATGCCATCCTTTTTAAGAAAAGGCTACTAAATAAATGACAAGTTTGCCTTTCTGTCAGTTGGCAAGTTGAAAGCAGGTTTCTTCATTTTTTTTGTTTTGGGTTGTCTTTAGACCCATGAAGTCTTGTAAAAGATAAGCTTCCTTATATAAAAGAAACAGTAAAGGAAAATAATTTTCAGAAAATTAGCTGATATCTACAGCCTTGATACAAAACCTGCAAACAGCTGTTTTGTAATTTCTCCTTAGCACACACCAACATAGGTACTACAATGTACAGTGTGTTGAAATGCACTTAGGCCTAGGTCCTGAGAACATGTAGATAAGCCGTTTTCCTTGTTAATATCTATGGGAATATATACTTGTGTAAAGTTGCTCACGAGCATGAAAGTCTGCAGAATGAGGCCCTGAAGTCCCATTACAAAGTGTTCTGACAATACTAGAAGCATCAATTCAAATACATATGCAGTGCAAAGCAGAGGATTTCCAAGGTGCATTGTTTATATCATAAAATCCCCTAGCCAAAAATTTGGAAAGAAAGCCAAGAATATCCAATATAACACAACATTGTATTCCATTTTATTGTGCTGTTTAAACTGGGAGAGAAGTATAGCTCATTTAAACAACTCAGGATCTTCCCCTCTCTCTTTACCCTGTCACTAGATCCTACTCTTTCTCAGTCAGTTTTACTAGGCTGTAATTTAAAACACACAGCAAGCTGACACTTAAAAAAAAATATTTCTTAAGACATGAAATACTGCATTACAGTGAGTTTGGGAACCTCAGGTTCATCCCCAGGGGCCAAACTCATTGCTGTGAAACAAATGCTAATGAAATCAAATAGACTGTTACGTTGGCAGAAAACAGACACATGGAAAATATGGCTTATTGTGTTGATTGTTTTGCATAACAAAGTTGACAGTGCTGCCTGTTCTTAATAAATATTACTCTAAATATGCAAACAGATGTGTTTACAGTTGCCTTTAAACTGCTCTGTAAAAAGAAAAAAAAAAAAACCAGTTGCCAGACCCCTATCACATAACTGTCCTATTTTCACCATTCAGTTTTCATTTATTGAAAGGAACAGTTATGCAATTGGTGGATATGCTGGACCTCCTTCAGCAGGAACTGTGGTGCTGCTGTGGGAAAATGTTACTTTTGTTGTAAATCTCCTGTTTTCATCCCTAGGTTCTGCCCGGAGTCGATGAACTAAGCCATGAGGCTGTCTCTTCTCTTCGTCCTACTGCTGCCAGCATGCTTGGCCAAGCCATTCCACCAGCAAGGCCTCTTTGACTTTATGCTGGAGGATGAAGGGTCAGCTGATATGCCTCCAACAGACGATCCTGTCATATCTGGATTTGGACCAGTGTGCCCCTTCCGCTGCCAGTGCCATCTTCGCGTGGTGCAGTGCTCTGACCTAGGTAAGCCCAAGAGTATCTTTGTAGGGTACATACTTACATCCTAGCCATGGGTTTGCAGCTAAGATGGTGAGGCTGCTACACTCTGCCACCCTGTAACTCTGATATTGTCAAAGAAATGTGCTACTATTACTGTTATCTAGAATGTACTATTTGAAGTAGGCCATAAAGCCCTGGCAATATGGACATTTGTTGTGACCAGAAGAATGTTTCATTTTTAAATTTATATTTTGTGTATCTGCCTTTCATTTGTTCTTTGTCAGATCACAGATTTTTGTTACAGAGAAAATAACTTTTCAAGGCTCTTCCTTCAAAGACATGTTAAATAAATTTGGTAAGGTCAGAGGTGGGGATGGAAACATTTTAAAAAGTTCTTAATTGCATGGTCCAAGCTCCAACACCCTTAATCATACTGTCTAGTACCTCAGCATAGAAATCATCCCATTTCCATAGGAATACACGAGCATGGAGTAACCAGCTCTTTGGAAGAAAGAGGTTGGAAGCACTCCAAAACAATGAACACATTTTGGAGCTCCCTATTAAATATCTTTCTTAGACACTGTTCAAGCTGAAACCATGAGAACCTTTCTCACAATCCCCCCTTACTCACTTACATACAAGGGCTTGTCTGAACAGTCAGACCAGCAGGATGTGAAGCCATGCCTGCCATCATTGTATTTGACTTTCCCATGCAGAAATCTCAAGTAATGAAATTGGTTTCAGTGAGACTGCTCTTGGTTTAAGCCAGTATTATTCAGTCTAACTCAGTGTGCAGTGCAGAAAATCAAAGTTTTTTTTGCTCACAAGAAAATTAGAGAATTTATTCAGTGGACAGAAAAATTACTTCTCTTATTATTTTAGGGAGTTTATTTTTTGTAAATAGTCTTCTCTGAGCTGTTTAAATGTATAACTGAGTGTTTCTATTTTCCTATGTTATAGCATTGGCTTTGATAATTACTGTAAATCATGGCACAGATCCACACTTTAGGATCTGGGTCTCATTGTGGTGGGCGTTGTGTAATTACAGAAAGGGGGAAACATTAGTTACATCTAGAACTAGAAACTTCTATGAATTTATTAAAGTAAGTCACATAATTATGCAACAGATATATTTGGCCAAGACCCAGTGAACAATGCAAGCCAAGTTGCACAAATGAGCACAGACTAACCTACCCATGCATTCATAAAAGTTTCACAGTACTGTCCCTGCTGAAAGATTTTTATTTTTTTTTTTTTACTATTGAGGTACCAGATAGTAACAAACATAGGGTGAGGAAGGGGAAGGAGATTGCCCCACATGCCATGAAGGTCTTAGGCTTTTATTGTTGTTACAGTGGCTAATACTGATGGAATTTAAGTTATTTTGAGTACTTGTCCCCAGTCTGCTTCAATTCTGGAAAATGTAAGGAGCTTTCACTTGTTAAAAAAGTAGAGTTATTCACACAGGGACCCTTTGTTGCTGTTCTTGCTCCCCTGTTCATTCAGTTCTCCTTCACACACATGTGGTTTCCAAAGGGTTGCACTGCAGTCCACTGCTTACAGTTGCTTCTGGGTTAATAAAGTCTCATACTGTCAAGGAGACCCAGAAATACATCAATTAAAGTCCCAAGTCTGTGTTTCCCAGATAATTTCTAGAGGGGAGATAAGACATATATTTTTGTCTTGGTTTAAACCCACATGCTGCAGACTCTGCAAAGAGGAGAGTGTGCTTTTGAAGTGGCTGGACTGATAACATCCAGTCTCTGGACACAGGGAAAGAGAAATCTCCCTGGGCTTAAAATGTGTAGCCTTGAAAAATAAATAATATTTCCCTGGCAAAGTTCAAGGAAGTAATAATCATTCAGCGTTCCTCAGCCCTGGCATTCAGTTTCATCCATCCTTGTCACATATGTCTACGAGAGCCCCTTACAGGTCATGGCCGAAATGGGATGCTCACCAGGGTGCAGGTCAATGGTTGTCCCTACAGGCAGGGACAGGACAGCTGTGTGTGCTGCCTGCTTGCAGGCAAATCTGGCCTCTGCTCTCCGCTCCTCTGGCCTTCAATCTGTTTCTGTGTGAGTCAAGCTCAGACAAGGCCAGATTTACTTACTGAGGGGGAAAGCCGGGAGCTGGCCCTAAGAGATCCAAATTTTGTTGCAAACTGTGGAGGTCCTTCCAGGGTGACAGCATGCTCCTGTACTTTGGGATGAAAGGTGCTTGGGGCACAGCAATCAGGAAGGTAGTGTGCCCACGGGAGCCATGAAACCAGCAATGACAGTTCCACCTCCCTGCAAACCACTGCTTCTGGCCTGCCTAGCTCCAGGCATTTCCAACTTAACAGAATTAGCTACCTCCCTCCCCCAAAATTATCAGATTTAGTCATCTAGTCCCATGGGCACTAATTGAAGAAAACCTGCAGGCCATAACAAGACTCCTCCTAGGGATATATTAAGAGCTTACTAAATTAAGTCCCACAAAGAAAAGTTGAAATCTGGATCAGGATTCTTTCCTCCACACACTGTCGGGCATGGAAGGAGGGCTCTTTGCAGCCACAAGCCCCTGAGCTCAGAGGCCTTGTCAGAGCAAGGCAGCTGGAGGACCTTAACATGGGCTACTTATGGAGAGGTCTCATCTTCCTCAGCATGCTTCCTTTTGTAACCAAAGGGACATTTGCTCTTTGTAAACTCCTGATTCATAAGGAAAAAGCCAACTATCTGGCACACGGTGATGTGAGTAAGCCACAGGAGAACTAACATCCAGGGTCCAGAGATCAGCTTTGCCCCTTGTCTCATGAGCTCTGGATGGGAATAATAATAAAAAAAAATCCAAATTCAATAAAAACAGTGAAAAAAATGTCCACTGGTCCAATTACACTCTTGTCAGCTGAATTTTTGCATTCTTGTACTTTTAAGCTTTGGTCACATCTTCCTAAGCACATACCTCCGAATTAACTTATTTTGCCTCCAAGCCAAGAGCTGAGTTAGCAGGAAGGAGAACGCCATCTTCTCACACCCCAAAGAATAATTCTCTCTGAGCTGCGGTTACTGACAGATCGAGAGCAGATCCCCATGTGCCTACCTTCTATGAGGTGTACTACCTTTGTGCAACAGGCTCAAGGATCTCAGTAACGAAGGCTAATGTGGAGTTTTATAAAAGTGCTGCCTTTTCCAAATCTATGTCCTGTTGCTAAAAGGGAGCTGCAGGTTCACTTTTTAATCATGCCTCAGTATAAGACATTGCTATGCTATAGCCAGACTTTCCACAGAAATCACGAACACTTTCCTTATTAGGTGAGGAGTAGCTGATATAGCTGGTCAGAGTCAGCTCTTCGTGTTTTAAAATCATAAATACAGGGAAGATGTGCAGTCAGTTGGCCAGGCAAGCATACCTCGTAAAAGCTCTAGCAAGGATTAACCTTTCCATTTAAAGTCTCATCCTCCCAAAGGGAGTCTCAAGGAAAGGTTCTTCCTAGAGCGCCCTGGTAGGCAGGAGGCTGTGTGTGTGATCACTCAGCCCTGCAGCAGATGCAGAATACTCCATATGCTCATTCTGAGGTGGTGGTCAGAGCTTTATTTCACCTTCAGATAAGTCTGGCAGCCCCTTACAAAGCGAACAGTGTCTGTGTTCTGTGGGATGCAATGAGATCGCCCTCCTTGGAGACTTCACAGGATGTAAGGAGGTCCCTCCAGCCCTCTTGCCTTGAGCATCCATGGAGGTTTTGTGGTCTCCAAAAGGTGTGTGAGAGATGGATGTCCGTAAAAAGAGTTCAACCAGTACTACAGCTTAAATTGGAATTTCACTCAGCTCAGAAATACAGGGTTTCTCCAGCTGCAAAGAAGTGTATATTAAAGCTCAGCATGGGTGTTGGTGTGTGTGTTTGAAAAGCATTTTGAGATGAGTGGGTGCAAAGCTCACAGATATGTAAAGCCTTATTCGAGGGATATGGTAGCATGAGGCAGTTTGTCTGAACACATAAAATGTCTAAACCAATGCCTCTTCAACACCTGAACCATGGTAATGTGAAACCAACTAATTTATTTGTTGACAAAATATGATTTATCACGTTGTGTAAAATCTTCCGGAAACATCTGAACACCCATTTTCTGATCATGACTCCATTTGGGAACCTCTCATTATAAAGGAAATTATCTCCTTTGGGATATACCTTGATTTGAACTTTGTTGTCAACATAAAATCTTTTTAAAGAAGAATAATATGCACCTTGTTGGTGATCAGTCTCAGTCATTTTCTGAGTTCAAGAAAACAAATAGGATTACCTAACATTGTGCACTTAGCTTTGGAATCCCTGCCATTATTTGAATGTTCACCAACATTTCAAACCCATAATTTTTAAAGTTGTATGTTTGGCTCAAAATTGTACAGGTTTCTAAAGATGTAATAAGAGAAACCATGGATCCTTAAATGGACACACCTTAACAAATATAATTGTTAAATAAAAAAGGTTTTTCTTATTTACATTGTAAATGCTGAGCCTTTAGGACAAGTTATTCCATGTTTTATGCATTTTTTCTTTCTAATATTAAGGACTAGGAACTTATTCCTTTCATGTTTAATAGAAGCTGAGAATCTCATGAAATGTCCTGACTTCACTGAACTGGATTGTTTAACAAAAATATTATCAATAAAAAGGGAACCATGAAATCTGGGAAACTACATTGTCACTTATACTGAGAGTAGCCTCTGCTTCACAGTACCATGTCCTTAAAACTGGAGACTAAATGCCTAGTTGGACAACACTCTTCAGACAAACATAACTTATGCCGTTATCAAATCCAAGTCATTGGGCTTTCCAGATGCTAACTGGGTGAATTGTAATACTCTAATATGTTGGAGATCAGACTGGAGGATCTATATTAAGTGTAGGTTTTATCTGTAACATAGGAGTGATCTCAGGTGATGTTAGTTATCTAAGAGTCATCTGGGCTCCTTTCACAGCCATGGGGAGAGTTAGGCAGCCACACCATGGGACAGTTTGTCCTGTCTAAGCGGGATGTCAGTGACAGAAAGAATACATCACTCTTGGAGAATTAAACTGCCAACACAGGGCCTCAAAGACCACTTGAGGCTCTACAACTTACTTTTAGATTAATGAAGTTAGGTGTGATGAAATTAAAGCATGGATAAAATAAACTGGGATTGCCAGCTTTATTTTTTAATAAATTTGTCATGGATTATTAAAATTTTTCTATATATTACGCTTAGATACGATTTTTTGGGGATACTTTAGAAGTTAAAGAAAGCATGAATTAAACCCCTGTGCTCAGTACATCCTGAAAAATGATTAGTTCAAGAATCCAATAATTAGAAAACACTCTTGAAAAGTTGTCAAGAAAAGAATATATATGATCCTGGATGTAGACTGCTTTATATTAACAAAAAAGTCATTAGTCATATCAACAGTAAAAGACAGGCCTTTTTCATCGCAAGCTGAATTGCTGATATTCCAGTTCCAACTGATAAACGTGATTTTTTTTTAGATTTATTTAGATTTATTTGCTTGCTTCACACTAGGAAATGCCATTTAAGAAAGCCTAAGCCTAGTGGCGGGAATGGAAATCCTGACTGCCAAGTCCAAGAGTTACAAGAAGTGACTGTTTTCTGGTTTGCACTTTGACAAGGTTTCATTTCTAAAATTTCCCAATGCACAAATAAATAGGTAATAGATAGTTCGTTAAATGTGAGTCTGTTATTATCATAGAATCATAGAATTATGATTGTAAGTCATAGCAGGTGATTACAGTGCTTAAAACGTGCTAAATAATCACTGCTGTCACCAACTAGTGTAATGGACATCTGTAGTATGTTATTATTTTCTTAACCCCTTTTTAAGGTGTACTACTTGGTAAAACATATAACTATTTAAAAGCTATCCATGTGTTCACAACATAAAGCCTGTGCTAGTCAGCTGTGAAAGGTTCCCAGCCAAGTCTTAGGAAGAGCTAAAGGGTCCAAAGGCTCCTACCCAATGTTCACTGAGAACCCACTGCCAACAGGGAGGAGACCTAGGAATTTGGGTCCTATGTGAAGCCACCAATGATAACAGCAAGGAACTGCCCATGCTAACCTCCAGCTAGTCAGGAAAACTCTCTCACAGAGTCCAGTTACCATGGCATTTATAAAAGATTCTAGTTGTAAGCAGATTTTCAACACACCTCTCTCTAACTCAGATTTGAGTGTCCCCTCCTTATCAACTTGGGACATGCTGTTCTGTATTTTGCTTTTCGCATGTCCTTATCTGTCATGTGATTAAAAGGAAGTAGGACAAAAGAAGATAATCTGGTTACAGAAAAAAAGAATATTGTTCTGAATATACTTTTATCTTTTCCTAAAGCTCAAATCTACCAATATGTCCTCACTGCAATTCTAGAACTTATTTCTCTGGGTTTACATGCCTGCCCTGACAAACAATATTGACAAGTGCTGGAATTCTAAGTCTCTTTGGTTTTCTTATATTTAAGGGCTCATTCACACAGAGCATTAGTTTCCTTTACACTATGAACGCAAAGAAGATAGGTGGAGTATAACTTGCTCATTGGCTTCTCTGCAAGGAAAGAGATGGAAACAATGAACACAGACACAAAGGGACTTTAAGACCAAGGACCATGCCTGCACGGGTTTTCTTGGAGGGGCTGGGGGGTTGAATTGTAGTTTTCAACTTATGGGACCAATTACAGGACTTGAACGACTCCGTACAAATGACCCTGCTGTTAGGAGTTGCTATATAAGCAACTCTACTGCAAACTTCTTAGGCAGTCAATAGGGAATTAAAAAGGTGAAAAGCAGTATTTAAGGAATTCCTGTGCTCTCTGCATGCAAACTCTTAAGTGAGAGAGCACCCAGGAGAGCATCCCATACCAGCTTTGTGTTTGTTGCCTGGGATCTATTTGGAGAGCTTTGAGTTGCTACAAAAACCTGTTAAGGGGAGGATACTTGCAATTTTAATTTCAATAAGAAATGGAATGCAATAAATATATTTTAAAAAGCAGGGAAAACAAGAAACCTTTTCTGCCCACTTAATTTCACGACAGCTTTAGGGATTTAATGGCAAGCCAACAAATAAACAGATTATTCACAGGAATTCTACAGTATTTAAAACATGTGCAAGTCTTAATGAGGCTACAGTCTGGTTCTTAATACATCATCAGCACAACAGAAATGTGAAAGCATCATCCCAGAACCAGTTTCTGCCTGCACCTCCTGTACCATCAAAAATGTGAAAGCCTAGGGTGACCTCTGTTTCTGTGCTGGAGTGCATGTTTTCCCTTCTAGTGCCCCACTGTGGGCCTCAGTAAATAAACAGGCTCTCAGTTAATTCATATTTTAGGGTAACATGGAAGAAGAGTCTTGTAGTGGTGCAATAACCAAACTCTTTGCTGAATATCTCTGCTTAAGGGGTGTAGAAGCAAAGACATGTGAGTTAGCCATACAGGACAAAGCTATATTATCATTCAGCTCTGATGCCATTTTATTCCAAAAATTTAATTAGGTCTTCAGCTATGATTTCCTCACCTTCAAACTGGGCAGATTGTACTGATCCTTTGCCACTACCACTGAATGACTAACAAAATAAATAAGTAACAAAGCAAAAATCTCTAAGACTTATGAGGATATATACACCATCATCTAGTAGAAAGAGGGAACTAGCAGGTTTACAGACTCCCTGTCTCAGTCAGGAAATTATCTCCCAACATTTATTTAAATGTTATTCACTCTCTCCAGACACAGTCACAGCAGCTCCTTCCATTGTTTGCTTGCATGAAAGTAGGTTGAAAACAATCCTACAACATTTATGAAAAATGGCCATGTTATGTTTAGAAGAACCCAAAATAACCAGGAACATATCTCTGCCCTCAGGTCATAATAAAACTAGGGCTGTGCAATGACCATGTGGTCAGAACAGGAAGGGATAAGTTTACTTGAAACCAGAGAAGATCCCCCCTCCCACCCCCACCCCCTCCCCCCAGATGACTCTTTATGGGTACTACATTATGTTAGTGCTAGTGCTAATTCTGGTAAATCCCAAAGTAAAGATTGAGGGAGATATCCTTAAATTGTCATCTGTTGCCTGCTGCTTAAACTGCAAACCAGGCAAACATCAAATTATATTACTCCAAAGGATCATTCAAAATATAGTTTGCTAGATAATGCTTACTTTTGTGAGTCACTGAACTGCTCTCTTCTGAATACTGTAAATACTCGTAAGAAATAAATGTTTCACCTTAATGCCTGAGTACTCGTAGATAGTACATCTGTATTGCATCCACTTCAACTGAAGCCATTAAGCACAGGGTGCTGGCAGATTGCATGAATCACACAGGACATTTGCTGTTCTCCAATGGGATATTTTATGTCTGTAACTATGACAGTGGGAAATGTAAAGATGGCAATTCTAGGAGTTTAGAAAACTCATAATATTTGATATTTTTTTACTGAGTATCTTAATCCCTGAAGTCTCGTGATTATTTCAGAATATTTTTCTGCCTTTCTAAAATATTTCAGTGCTTCTTGAAAAGGCATATACCTTCCAGACCATTGAAATTAAAAGTCAGTTAAAAAGCACACAGAAATAGAAGTTTCTTGACTTTTAGTTTCAAGAATATATCATTACTCTTAGGTATTAGGTTTTGGAGCCAGGAGACTGAATCTATCTGTACCAAAAATGTGACTAGCACTGAAAGATAATTCGTAACATATGTAGCTTGCAATATCCGTTATACTTTGAAATATGTGTTCACTAAACAGAGTGGGTGGAAATGGAAAAGAACAGTTAAAGCAATGCATTCATTTTTAAACTTTTGCTGGGGCCCTTATAGTTATTAGTACTATCATAATGGAGAATAATGTATTTGAGCATAATGCATGAATTTGTTTCTATTTTTCCATGTTCCTCGCTCTATTCTGGGAAGCAATCTTGTAAATGTTTGGAAAGAAACCAAGTGTAGTAACATGCCAGTAGGTCTACCTTTGTGAGAGGCCATCTCAGCAGGGGATGGAGTTCATTTTCTTGTTCTTTCCTATGGGAAGGCTCAGAGGTATACAAGAGTAATAATCTGTGATAAAAATATGTCCAAAATGGATCTTAATGGAAGATGAGTCCTATAGACTGAAGAGCAGAAAAAGCATCTGAAAAATGGTTGTGAGTCACCTTTAAGAAGGTGTATTTGAAGAGTCTCTTGTATTCCAACAGACACTGCTTTTTTATTTCTCTTAGAAAAAAAAAACAAACGGTTACTGTTGATTTCATAGCAAGTGAGGGAAGGTGGAGAACAAGCTTTTACTTTGAAAGTGGGAGGGAGAAAGAGGCTGCAGATACTTCTCTGTAGGGAATGACAATTGTTTCTTATTTTGTGGATGGTAGGATGCAAATAATAAAATGCTCCTATTTACAAATCCCACACAATAGAGAAAAAAATTTCCAGTAAATACTGAAGCACATAGCCTGGGAAATTGTCAGTGAACTTTTCCAAGTGAAAGCATTCAAAACTGTGTTAAGCTCCTCACCACACTTCCAGAAAGCAGTCCTTGATTCCTGTTATTTTCCGTGACTAAGTATCCTAACCCTGTAAGATTGTCATTTGCCTCATTCGCCCCAGAGTCCACTCAAGATGTTACGGAGGGCATTGACTCCTGGGAGGGTTGCTGCCTGTCAGTGGGATGGTCAGTGGGATGTACAGAGCTGAGTTGGGAGCAGGGGAGAGCACACAGAGCATGCACAGGCAGCTGCTGGAGAGGTGGCCTCCGCCGGGAAAGCAGCCACTGATGATCATGGTTGGGAATTACATGTAGCTCAGCCCAAATTCCTCAGCTGGCAGCAGCTGTTTGTGGAAACTGAAGCAGTCTTGAAAAGAGCCCCATTTTATGGCCCCTGTGATAATAATCGTGAGTGTTGCAATGTAATAACACATGTATCTGAGCTGCAGCGTTCAGATGGCTCTCTGCCTTTTGGCCTCTTCTCTCCAGCTGGGGAAGGGAAGGTTTATTCAGAGGAATAAGCCCCTCGCCGCTTGCTCTAAAATCAATAGGTGGAGGAAGAAAACCCAAAATACCCCAAACAGACAAATAAAAAATCAAACCACAAGCCCTGTTGCGTTGTTAAAGTTGTTTGTAATTGGTACTGTTCACATATTTTTTGTTTTGACTATGTGTTCTCAGTGTTGGAAGGATGCAATTCTCAGGGAAGTGTCCTCATCTCTGGGCTACAGGCTCAGACTCCCATTTGCTTAGTCTCCCTCGCTGGCCCCATAAATCTCGCATTCCTTTTCTGCATAGTCGTATGGCTTCAGCAGAAACGTGGCTCCATGCCAAGTTGCAGACTAACTTGTGGCTCTCACTTCTGAGAACTGGAGCAGGGGACTGAAACCCTTTCGTAGCAAGGAGGGTCCAAAAGCCACCCTTCTCCTTTTGTGGGTTAAACATTTCCATGGCTGCTTGATCACAGATCCTATAGCTCAGCAGGTTATTCCCTCAGCTTCAAAAGTAATAAGGCCTTGTATACCAAAACCCCTAACCTCCCTTAGTCCTCACACTATTCCCAAATCCTTGCTACATCTCCTACACCTGTTTGGCTGGCTAAATGGCAGCATATGCTTGTTGGGCTGGTGCAGTGCTAGAGGAGATGGCTAGCCACTGATTGCTGCTCCCTTCAGGGACTGGATAAGGGCTGAATTATACCAGCCTTGGCTCTTCTCTGCCTAGTCTCTGGTCTCATAAAATCTCCAGACCCATCTGTCTTCTCTAGGAGGTGAGGCAATCACGACTAAACAGCCAAACACTGTAATTTGCTTAAGAATTTATGAGAAAAATCTACACTCCACATAGATAGGATCCCACAGAGATAATCCTGATTTCTGCAAAGTTACCTTCTTCTCCATCCTCCCACTAAGGAGAGATTCCTGGTCCTATTAAAGTCTCCCCACCAAACATCTTCTAGGTGCCTGTGGATGAGCCTTTCAGTGCTTCCAAAAGTGATTGTGTGCCCTTGTTGTCTGCATAAATGAAATCTGTTGATCCAGCTCTGCTGGATTTTGATGAATACATTTTCATTGGGTTTGTTATTCCAAAAATCTGTGGCGTACCGACTAGTGTAAGAAAAATTTAGGAAAACTTCTGCCAGGGATAATAAAAATTCAGCTGATCCTGAGTAACAAAAGAAAAGATTTCAAGCTTACGTTCACGCTTTATTTTGTGGGTCTATGGCATATTCTCTTCTTTATGTGTTTTCACATGCATGCATTTTTGCACACATACATGTACACGGGTAAGAATAATTGAATGCTAAAGGTTGATAATGTAGACCAGAAGAAAATTTCCACTTATAGAAATCTGCAGAGAATAACACTGTTCTGACCTGTGCTGCAAGAACTGATGGCTGTTCAGCTTCATAAGGAGGTCATGATTTCTCCCAAAGAAATATTTTAGTGCAAATCAAAACGGTCTTTATGACTGAGGATCAATGAACTGTTTTATTTAATCCCTTATAGTTCCAGAATATTTAGGCTCTTAATTTCAGTGTAAACAAGAATTTTGGAAGGGTAGAGCTACACCACTTCTACTTATTTGTAAGTCAATTTTTTTTTAAGTGTATGTACCAACTTAAATAATAACTGACTTAGCTTTATTCAACTAAACTAAAGACAGAGATATGTATTTTCAATTCAACATACAGTTGGAAAAGCAGAAGAATCTGAATCTTTAATAAGTTATAAGTTAATCTTAGGAACCAGAGACATGAAATATTTCTAGGGAACTGAATACCAAACCTTGTAGCACTGATTATTCACATAAAAAAACCAGACTACTATGAGAGATTTTCATATACTTTTTAAGAAGCAAACATTAATGTATAAAAAATCACACCCAAGAGCTGGAATACTTGTGTAAACTGTTTTTAAAATAATGGAGAGGTGACTCAATTGACATTTTCCAACACTAGTTCCCCTTTGAGTTGCATAAATTTCACTGAAAGTCATTTGTAGGTGGACATGCAGTCATACTGTACAACATGGCTTCAGAAGAATATGGCATCACCTGAGATTCTCAGATCTGAGTAATAAGGAGAGCCCACAGTTCCTCTCTAAACTTCTGAGTCTCCCAACAGAGGAATCAAAAAATCTTCCTGGTAAATAGCAATTCTATCCCAGGAGCCAAGATCCATTTCAGCTTCTATTTGGATTACAATTTTCTCAATTCGATTCTAGTACTGTCATGCTGTCATCATAGTTCAGACTGTCCCATTCATCTGAACTGGGTGTCTATTGGCCTGTCCTGACCAGAAAGGTTTGAAGTTTTGTTCTCTAGGCAGGGAATCTCCAGCACAGGGCCTAGTTTTCACTACACTAATGTTCCTCCTACATGTATCTACCTGAAGATGCATCTGCCTATATAGAGAACTGGACTTGCAAGCTGAGGCATGGCTCTCCAAGTGAATGTAGATGTGACAAGTGGTCAAACACTTGGATGCAGTCCACACCTCAGACACAGTTTAGTCCTGATTTATTAAACTGCTGATTTTACAAGGCAGTGTCCAGATCTATCCCTTTATAAACTCTTCCTCCACTGGAGAGGTCCAGTTGATGTAGCTTTCAGCTGGAGGTTGTCCTAAACTGCTTAATGACAATGCATTGTCTCTCCAGCACCCGAGATGGGCCCTGTACTCCTTTGTGCTTTGCTCCTCAAAACTCAGAAAACTCAAGGAAAAAATCAAATATAATTTCTATAGCTGTTTTCCAAAACATTTTTAAAAACAGCTGCAGGAAATGCATAACAGAATATACATGAGATGATAGGTAACAAAATAAGTGTAACACTTTAAAAGATGGCAATTATATTCTTTGCATTCAAAGCTAATTATTGTATTGTACATCCTTGTTCGCTTTTAGTGCAAGATGGGAAGCTTTTATAAATTACTTTTCACAAATGGATATCTATTAAATTTGTCTTATTGTTGAAATATGAAACATTTAAAGTTTAACTTCATTACTCTGAGAAATTATCTGTTCTACCTTATTCAGGAATAACACTTGACTTTTTAGAAGCTGACATGTGAAGCTTGAAATGTACAATTAAAAATTTTGGTTTGAAGTTTGGTCTCTGGCAAGTTATCCCTTTAGTGGCAATCCAAGTGTTTTTTACAAAGCGTCTTCCAAGGGCATCACATAAACGACAGCTGTATAGGTCTCATGTGCCCTTCTTTCTGCCATAAGCACTTATTTACATATACCAGTCTACTAATATAAATATACTGGCAAACAGAACATAATAATATCACTTTGAATACACATAATTTAATTTTTTTTCATATTTAATGTGAAAAATGCTATAAAAGTTGCTGGACTGTAAGAAATTCTTATAACAAAATTATGATCTTGAAAAAGTAGTGCTTTTTGGGAAAGATTTTTTAGTTGCTGACATCATTCCTGTCTGCTGAGGACAGAAACTGTCCAAAGACAACCAACATACAAATTATACGGTATCACGTTTTTATATATTTGGAACTCTAGTCCTACAGTTCTGAAAGTAATGAGGGTTTTGCTAGTGCCTTCAGTAAAAATGAAGTCCACGCCTGAATAAGGGAAGGTTATATGAAGAATCTCACTCTGTATCACATATTCATGCACTGAATATCAGTAAGGTAAACAAGATGAGATATTAGCTTTGGCTCTTGTCAGTGTATGTACAATAGAAGCTTTTACTAATTCATCCTAGGCTGGATGATTGTGCTTTTTAAAAATTTTGAATGCTGATGTGATTAAAACTCAGACGGTTTAATCTGTATTTTACTAAGTTTTAATAAATAAAAGGTCCAAATATTTTAATAGACTTTTAGCTAATGTTAGAGAACTTGTGAGTGGGAAAATAAAATTGAAAGAGTGGCTTGGATGTTTTTTTTTTTTAAATTCAGAAACCAAACTTTTGTAATGGTAGAACAAAAGAGTATGTTCTGTACAGACTAATGTCAATTCAAAAGTAGGATTAAAAGAAGCAAGCAATTTTCAAAAGTTTAAGTCTCCTGCACCCATATATAGGTAACTAAAAAAACAATCTCGTTCCCAGAATTTCCTAAGCACTGAACATCAGTAACAGACACCAGTGGGATCTGTGAGATGCTCAACACTTTAGAAGATTCAGGCCAGGCATGAAAAGGCAGATGGGAGGCCTCATCTTCATGCAGATATTTTTAAGAAAATAAAAAAAGAGGACAACTCAATAGTGAATTCTTAGCATGCCACTAATTGTAGTAAAAAGCTCCAGTACACATCACTGTGGCCTCTCTAGGGTTTATGGTAAAGTTTTATAGTAGTAACTGTAGAACAGTGCTCTTTATGTAGGTTAAAAAGATTAAATATAGTACCAAACATATACTTCTTTTCATGGTTTGCCATAATCCTTCCAAATAAGAGCCAACCATTTTTTTACTCTACATATATATATTTTCTAAGAAGGATTGAAAGAGAAGGGGTTTTGCTTAACACTGGATTTTGACAGGGAAACCTACATTCCAGGTGTGAAAACACATTTTTGGTGAACATTAAACATCACAGAATCACAGAACTGTTCAGCTTGGAAGTCACCTCTTGAGATTGTCTAGTCCAACCCCCTGCTAAAGCAAGGTCAGCTAGGTCAGGTTACTTAGGGCTGTGTCCAGTCAACTTCTGAATATCTTCAAGGATGGAAACTCCACAACCTTTGTGGACAAAGGATATCTTATTGCTGGGCAAACATATCTCACTGAGTTGGCAATGCCATACTTGAGATTAACGTATATAGGTTTACAAAGGTAATATATATATATAGGTATGTATCTTTGATCTGAGAACAATATCATGCAGTGCACCATAATACTGGGGAGACACTGGTGATACTTGCAGAGTGAACTTTCCCAGGAGAGTACAAATATAGCTTTAGAAATATTTTTTAAAAACTTTACCAGTAAAAAGACTGTTCCGTCCAGAGAAGTCCACTTCTGTTAGTTGCCCATATAGAGACATTATTAGTGTCTCTAAATTTTTCCTACCAACCATTCATTTAACATTTCACATTCTGTTAAAAAAACCTAAACCAAACAACAAAGCAAAAAACAAAACAAAACAAAACAAAACCACCAAAAATCCCTCAGACTATTTAGGAAAGAACATTTTAATTTTGTGGTAAATCAGAATGACTATAAAAGATTTGCTCTATCCCAAGTCACAGTCTGAAAGGAAGGCTGGGTAAATCAAGTGTTATTTAACACTAAATAATTTCATTTCCATTACTTCATCAGACTTACATATCAGCTATTCAGAAAATAGTCCCAAAGAGAGTCTTTAATTTAAACTGTCTGATGTTCTTTTGGCAGTTGTAGTGAAACCAAAAGATTTGTTCTCCAGAAAACTTGGACATAGTTACAGATGAAGGAAAAGTGGGAAGGTGGAATTTTTTTTTTTTTAAGGTGGACTTTATTCAGTTACTGTCAAACAAACATTATTTTTTCTAGAAATGATTATAATTACCTTTTTACAGAATGTACTTCTTTCAAAAAAGCCTACTACCTTTTAAATAGCAGGAAATTTTCTCTGTCCACAAAAGCTAACACACACTGAAATTAATAAATACCATGCCTCTTTTTGAAAGCAATTTTTATTCACATAATTCAGTGGAATTAAATGTGTTAGAAATAATTTTACTGAACTCAATCCTTTGCTTCAAGCTATAACTCAGTTATATTCTCAGAAAAGGGCAAAAGGCAGATGTGAATAAATAAATTTTGATTTGACATAGCAAAATAAAACTCCCTTTGACTGGCTGGAGCCAGAAATATTTTCAGATAAGTCTTCATAAGCTTCTTCAGGAAATGAGTTCTAGAAATGGTGTTTACTGAAAGGTAAATACTGCTAAGAAAGGTACTGACCCCTATTTAAGGTTTCTTTCAAAGTCAATTGTTTATTCTTTTTACTGTCCCTAGGTCTGGAAAAAGTGCCAAAAGACCTTCCTCCTGACACAACTCTGCTGGACTTACAGAACAACAAAATCACTGAAATTAAAGATGGGGATTTCAAGAACTTGAAGAATCTTCATGTAAGTGTATGAATGAACTAGCATTTGCCAAAAAAAAAAAAAAAAAAAAAAAAAAAGGGAGAAAATGTAGTTTTGGCCTGGTACTGAAGTTTTTAAGGAAAACTGATGAAATACTCTATGATCTTCCTCAGCTAGCCCAGCCTATTTATTGCCTTTTCCATTCCTCTCGTGAAAACTCTCTTCTCACACCACAGAAGTTTCTCATCTCTTTTCAGCACTTCATACCTGACTCCTCTCCATTCAGTCTCTCACTTCTCTTACCTATTTACTTATGTTTTCGGTCCCTTTGACATAGTGACTTGGCTATTTCTATTTAAGAAGCAGATCCTTCTCAACTCTGCCACCTCACTCACTTATTACTGAACTCCTTCCCCTCCCACCTCTGAGCTCACAGAGATTTGTATGTACCATGTTTATAAGCAGTTTGTCTGTACTAATTTTAGTTCAAGAATCTTTTCTAATCAATCTTCTGCCCCTTGCACTGCAATGGAACTGTGTTTTTGCAATAGCCACCTCCTAGAAAAGCTCCATCCTCATCTGCCTTTACCTACCAGTCTGTTCCAACACTGCTGTCTGTTTTCCTCTTTGCTGAAATATTTTCCTTCCCTGGTTTCTGTGACTGCCCTTTTTTCTGGTTCACCTTTTCTTTTCCAAGTTTCCAGCAGACAAGTACCTTCCTCCAAATTTTTGTTTCTGTCTGAGGTCCTCCTCTCTGATTTCTATACTTTTTATCAACATCTTAAAAGTTCATACCTCATCATCTTACTTCAATTTTGTTGCAATATCTCTTTCTTTCCACATCAGAAAAAGGCTATTACTTTTCTGTATTTGAAAGTAATACCCCAAATCAGACATATTTCTGAAAGTTTTTTCTATCCTTTAACCAACTCAATTTATTATGTGTATTATTCCATTTGATCCTTTTTGATTATAACCAGTATAAACTACTTGGCTTTGCTTTCCTTGATCTTCACAGCCTCTTTCAATTCTATTGTTTTCATTCACAACCAAGAAGACAACTCCCACTTTTTATCCATTCCCAGTGCCACTGAAATAACCCAAACAAGCACTGTTTCAAACAAGAATCTGCATTCAGACACTCGTACTTGGAAAAAAGCCATAATTCTATAAACATTTATCTTAATTGGTTCCAAAATCCCTCCTATATTTCTTCAATATCACATCAGAAGAAAAGTTTAAATAAATTTCTAGGAATACGCAAAATGCCAGTGTATCCGTAATGGAGGAAGCTGCATGAGTAAACCATGATGAGGTTCATGGCATCTAATTTTAGTATAGGTGTCTGTACTTGAGCTAGCTACACAGATAACCTTTACAGTCAACAAGGAGAAATAGATGTTTCTACATCACATTTCATCTGACTTGATTTTAGAATTATATGACTTGTGTCCCAGAATTTTTTTTGATTCCTCTGCTTGGCTACGAACAGATTTGACACTCTAATTCCCTCTCACTTGTTTTGGTTTTCTTCCTTCTGGGAGAGAAGTCCTGTGTTTTCAGTGAAGATAATTTTCAAGGTGCTGAAAAAGAGAAAAGTCTTGCCAGTGAAATTAATCATTTCATAATCTTTCATCATGAAACTACAAGAAATGAGTCAGAGCATGGCATTACAGATGAAAAGCACTGCCCCCAGTGACTTCTGCCTTCTTGGCACTCAGCTCAGGTCTTTGTTATACATCCTGCTGCGAGTTAAGCTGTTATGAACTATGTCATCTCATTGAGGTGATCTCTATGGATTTTTTTTTTTCTTTCTATGACAGCAGATATAATTGAACAGTAAATTAAATAGGTAACTCTTCAGGAAAGAGATTTTTTTTTTCCTTACTCCCAAAAGTACGCAGTACATGCTTAGGGACTAGTGTACATCATACAGAACAGTGACAACAGTAACATAAGCTTTAACAAAGAACCTTCAAAACAATACAGTGTTCCTGGATTAACTCAAGAACAAAAAGTAATCCCCTCATCTCCTCCCCAAAATAATAGTTTAATCATGGAGTACATTCATGTAACTAGGCAGCATCTTTACTCTCAGCAGGCATCATGCTTCTTGTGTAAGATCTGGGAATGATTCCCATTCCCCACCTTGCAATTAAATATTCTTTGGAGTCACAGTGAAAGGGGAATATTCTTTTTAGATAAATATAACCCAAAAGCTTTGTTGTTGACACAGCTCCATGGTCACATTTGTTTTAAGGAGATATATGCATGGTGTGTGTGATACATATATGTGTGTATATATATATATCGTGTATATGCTTTTTAATTATATTTCCTGATAAACATGGCTGTGTTAGGGTTATACTTGGCAGTCTGATGTTCAAAAGATTCTAGACTTCTTAGACCTTCCTAAATCTCCTTATACTCTACAAAACCAGGAAGATTTACATGAACTATAAGTGTTACTGTTCCAAAATCTAAAATTATCAGCAACTGCAGTTAACCTCTTGCATGAAGTGAGCACTTAAGGGAGCAATTCCTTAAATCCCAATTTTCAGAGATCTTGGCAGAAATGAACAGTATATTGAGTTTATTCCTTTTGAATATTCCTTTAAAATTCCTTCCTAATTCCTATAGATATCACCAACTGTAAGTGTAATAGTTTTAGAATGGATTTTTCATGAACAAGTTGGGTTGAACCTAAAGTTCAACTTGTACTAAAACCCAGATGAAATAAAGAGAAAATAAAGGATCTACCTATAACTTGCTTGTGGCTTCTCTTTCAGCACAAAGGTAACGCTTATGGTCTGAGTGCACAATACACAGAAATAGAAATGAAAGAGAAATTAGTACTACAAAAATATTCTTTGTATCAGAAAATTTTCTTGAATAGGTAAAATAGCAGTCAAAATCTGCAGCTGTGGAAATATGGTAAGCAATTGCAAAAGGATGCAACTAAGGGAATATTTGTCTGCAAATAATAGGCACCTGCCAGAAAACACCAATGCCAACAGTTTTGGTGCACTTGACATTTTAATAGTTTTATATTTATCCAGGAAAAAAGTGTCTAAACTATTAAAGTTGTTCTATAAAAACTCAGTGATCCTTCACACTATTTAAAAATAAAAGATAAAATACATTTTTTATCGGATGATTTGGAGAATAGGGTAAAAATTGAAGAGAGTCTTTTTGTAGGGTTGAAGACTGAGTTTTGCTGTTTCAGAAAACTGCCCGATATTACGGCAAAACAATCAGAGAGGCGCTATTGGAAAAGTCAGGAAAAAAATTTTCTATGAAACAGTCAGAATTTTCCAAGCAGACTGACACTTCTGGATAGAGTACAGTACTTTGACCCCATGGACACAATAAAGAATCCAAAATACTACATGAGCAAGGTCTCATGCAGAGTGAAGAAGGAGTCTACAAAAACAGCACACAGAGTTGCATGCTGTGTGGCAAAGCCAAAGAAAACCAGCATAACACCTGGCACTTGGAAAAAGAGGTAAAAGAAACCACTGTGTATTAGATCACTATAAGAACAGCACAAAAAACAGCACAGTAACTGCATGCTTTTCCAACAGGAATTTTTCAATGGCACAGTGTTAGTACAGCAAAAGAAGATGAATGCACTATTGGCCTGAAATCAAATGGAACATTGCTTAATTTAAGCTGGCTGAACTCTGCAAAGCTGTAGTTGTGCATACAACAGTGCTAAAAGCAATTGTATTTACACCAAAAGAAAAGACCTGCAAGAAAGAGACACAAGACTTAAACTTGGGAGTTAAGGTTATGACCATATCCACACCAAGGGACTATCAATACTAAATGTGTGGGCAAATAAACTGAAACACTCCTTGTAATGATATCAAGTGGAAAAATAATGTAGTGCATTAGAAAACTTTAATGTACTCTTTTTTTTTTTTTTTTTTAATCGAAAGAAGTCTCCCTATGGAAGGAGAAGAGCCCAGATTAACTGAAGAAAATAAGACCATCTTCCAGGGATACAGAAAATCTCCTAACAGATAAAAACAATATTCATGAAAGAACACAGTCTTCTGATGACTCATTACATCTTCAGTTCCCTTTCCCCAGACATAATTAAAAGAGGAGTTAAGTAAACATAATGCTCTGCAAATCACGGAATGAAGAATCAGTAACCACAGGCATACTGTAAAAAACTAAAGACAGATATCTGTCCATTTTCTGCCTCTGAACTCAATTCCCACTATCACCAATGGCAGACATTCTTTACAGGACTGAGATATGTTTTTAATTTATTTTTTTTTTTCACACTTGGTGCAGCTGTAGGTTTCTAATAAATATTCTGAGGGGAAAAAAAATGTTTATATTTCTGAAATGCAGCATTCCCTTAGAGACTTGTCATTTCCTCAGACTCTCCTTTGCATTACGCTTAACACACAATGAGATTTCCCACTGAAACAAGCGTGCAACACACCACGACCATGCAAAACACTTTTAATGTGCATAGGGTAAAGATCTTTTTGTGTGAGGAAAACAAAAGAAGGTCCTTAAAATTCTGGAGAGAGTCAGCATACTAAGCTAAAGAAGAAAGGAAATTCTATAGAATACAAGAATAAAATTAACTAGTACGTTGGGATAAAACGAATGTCCAAAATTCTTGCCTCAGTAGACAAGGTTGAAAGATTCGCCAGAACTCCAGAGCATTAGGATTGTGTTTTGTTGGAACAGGAAAATGTTGAGCCAGCTGCTCCCTGGTCATCACAAGACGTATCAGTGAGAGCTCAAACACCATGCAAACTAAATCTGCAGCAGGCTCCTTGGCTTTGTGAGGTTAATCCACAAGGTACTGTGGATGTGATCCAACTGCTTTCCACAGTCATCTTTCGTTTATACTGACAGGCTGTTGTTTCAATGCTTGCCATCTCCTCCGCTCACAGTTCATTCATCTCTTCCTTATTGTTCCCATGTCATCTCTTTTCCCTTGCCTTTCTTAGCTATGTCCACTTGATCCTAGGTTTGGTAGGGTTACTACCAAACCCTAACAAGGAATTTAAGTAACAACAAATAAAGAATAATTGCACCATCATGGTTTTTTGTGCCTTTATCCTTTTCCTGCCTTAACTGTAGATCATGGGCCTTTCAGGAGATATAACATCTGGAATTCTGTTCAGAGACCTCCTTGGATTCAGGAGCTCTTGGTTCCTTCAAGTTTACCAATGTTTATGACTTTATTTAATTAATTTTAAAATGAATAACCATTTTGTAGAATTCTGTCTGCTGGTATAACACAATGAGAGAAGAAAGTCAAGTTCTATTTTATATTTTTTGGTGTTCTTTGTTGTTGTTTTTTTCCTTTTTTTTTTTTTCCTAAGTGTACATTCACTCCTAATAATTTGGCAGAAAATCTTGACTGTATGTCCATGTTGTGAGTATGACTTAAAAACTAAAAACACAAGGCAAACCAAAAGGACGAAATTTATTATTATTTTTATTTGGATGCCTGACTCCTGAGCTTACAATTCTTAAGGCATTACTGTTCCTAGCAAAACTATAATAAAAACAGGTAATAAGGTAATACATAACCCAGGAAATTAAAGAAATTCCATTGGGTCAGCGGATTGACTTTTCAGTTTGAACCCTGAAGGACACATGCATCACTAAAGGTTTGATGTTAGGTAAGAGCACCATCCCCAGCTGGCAAAACAGATGTATCATGGCTGATCACAATTTGCAGATCATTTTACATTTCACTTATGATTTTGGCAATAGCTTTTAACTATTATAAACTATAAAGAAGAGAAGTAGGGATGAAAACCTCTCAGAACAATCCCCTGAGATTCCCACACAATGAAATGACATTAAAAAAATACAATACCCTGCTCCCCACCCCTAGACAGGACAAAATCTGTAACTTTTGGAACCCCAAGAAGAAGAACCCTATGCCAGTTCCTACATGAGTGCCACATGCTCCCTCTGTGGTTTGTCAGGGTGTATTTTGACAAAAGCCTGCCAACATGTGTTCTAAAATTTTCCTGAATTGTGAATCCTCCTTTTTGTTTTGGGAATAAATATTTGAGGTACAAACCAGGCCAGAGAGAGCTAAATGGCTAGACTCCCACTGACTTCAACGAGGCCAGCATCTATTCCTGTCGTACAGTAATTTTTATTGTTTTTTCCCCTGACTAGACTAATACCAGTGGTGTTTCAATAAAAAGTAAGCCATCTTTGGAGCAAAGCTTGGATTTCTTTTTCCTCACTGAGTTCTGATTAAACTGCTGGTCATGATAAGGTGGTCCGAAGGTATTACCACAATGCAGTATTATAACAGAGTTGATATTTACAGTGAAGTGTTTACATGATATATATGACAAGTGAAAAAGGCTTTATCTCAGGAAAATGAGGTTGGAAACTAATTTTTCTCTGATCCATAGGAAATGGCACTGAACCCTCTAAGCCTGGCTAAGTGATGTCTTTAATACTTGATGTATTTGTGCTTGTCTATTTTCTGTTTCTTTCTTGCCTCTTTTCTTACCTATGGCTACATATCTTGGCACCCATACTAGGTGGTGCTGAAAGCTATATATTCATGTGTTCAGCATTTTGTATTGTGAACTGGTGATATACTTCAACTCTTTTTATGGGGAGAGAGGGGAGAACATTTAGTTTCAGAAAAATACTTTTTCCCTCCACTAACAGTCGAAGCATGGAAGAAGATAGATTTTTGAATGAAAGTATCAGTTCCTATGGATCTGTTCTAGGCTGTCAGATTTATGCCAAATAATTTCATTTTAGCAGCATCGCAAGTGCTTGTCTGTGGCCAAGGGCTCCAACACTTGCAGAACTTTCAGGCTGACCCTTATTTTTCCCTCCTTGTACTTCTTGCCCTGTATAAAATTTTTCAATTATGTCCTTTAACAGGATGAATATACTGCCCCATCATGCCATCTGGGCTTTATTCAGGTTAGCTAGTCCATGCAGCATTGTTTTGCCTAACATCCCTCTGTCAATAGCACTGCCTGCAGATGTTTTCCCTAGGTTTTTCTCCTCTAGTTCCTGTTTTCACTGACCTATAAATTCCCCTGAGTTTTTAATTTTATTTTATTTTGCTTTGTTTTAACTGTTGTTACATGCAAACCATACGGGGCACATTCTGAGGAAAGTAAACAGCATTGCTTCAAGGCAGTAACTTAGTTCTTTAAGTCTTACATATAATAGAGTTATTGTGAAATGGGAAAGGAACCCAGGGGCATGGCTTGCCAGGTGCTATGCTGGTGTGTTATCCTCATCATTTGCTGTTGCTCTGGGAGACAGTAAAACTTCTCACAAGTTTTGATGTGTGGGTTTGTTTTTTCTTCTTTGCAGCTGCACAACAGTGTGGAAAAATAATGCAGGTTTAGAATACCAGGAGCAGGGACTTGCAAAGCCAGGAGCAAGGGGGAAATGATGTTCTCCTACAAAAAATTTGAAAACTACAGGCTGGTGATGCCTTCCCTTCTTATACCACCATACATATGTTCCCATTGTGAACTCAGTATTTTTGAACATAACTTTGATAGATACCATCATTTCTAAAAGTGAAAGACTTTCTGAATGTTTGAATAAAACAACTTTTCTGTATGTTTCGCCAAGATAACATGATCATATTCCGGAGGAAGCATTGCAAAACAGAGCAGATTAATCCTAGATACCTAGATAAATTCTGATTTTGGTGAGGTCTATCAGTTTTTCTCTGAAGGGCTGTAACAACTCAGACTACTCAGAGAATATTTACATTGCAGTGCCTGGCTGAATGTGTACTTATCTATTTCCAGCAAGAAATATTTCACATCAGATCAGCAACTGTGATAATCATAGCCCAAACATTTTTTATCTAAAAGACAACAAAGCTAAATCAAATAAAATAAAAAAAGAAAACTAGATAACGCAGACTTTCAGCTGAAATAAATGACCAAACAGTGCAAAGCAGGATGCAGAATAAAAATTTCAAGTACTGATGTGTCTAAACTCATTGAATATTGACTTAGAGATCTAAGGAAAGAAATCCATAATAAAATTAAGGGGGGAAAAAAAAGTAATTAGCAGTAGCACATTCAGTTATTCAGTTATGATGATAAAAACAAGGAAAGAGACTCGGCTTCATAATTCAAGCTGTACCCCTCATAATAAATGGTTTGTTTCCCATATCCTTATATTGGGCAGGTAGCTGTATGGCACTATGGGCAGAAACTACATCTGTATCACAGTTCTGGCAATGGTGACTCAGGAAACCATACCCTGTGTGTCCCCCATGTGTTCTTGTAGCACTTATAGCTCAGGCTCAAGTAAAGAGATTTGGGTTCATGGTTTCCACTGGCCAATATACTTATTTTGGGAGAGGCTTATTGTTAGGGAAATACTCTGCTGAACTGTGAGTGACCTTTTCTACCTCCTCTTGCAAATGTGTTATTGCTAGCTGGCATACAAAATTAAAACCAGATATGCTCAGCTTTATGTGTGAAACCATGTGCAGAACACAGTGCTTGCTTTGCTCAGGATGATCTGCAGGAGGAGTCCATTAAGGAAAAACACACTTCAAAAATGATTCTAAACTAACTTCTCACCTCTTTTTCATGATAGAGAAGTGCTGTCATAGATTCTGATACACTTCTTGGCACTGTTTTGATACTTAACTGATCGTCAGTAGAGTTGAATGCTCAATTTTCCTCCAAGAAACAGACTACAGTTTTATTCTGGAAATACTAAAAGTGTATTAAAATGCACTGAATGTTAACTATAGTGTAAGCAATGTAAAAATTTGTTGTTTATCAGCAACTGTTGTCTTCTGTTTCTGAAAATAGTATAATGGAATTAGTGAACAAAGATGCTCTATAGCTATTCTCTAATAATAAATAGATATCTACATTTATACAGCCCATTTTACCTAATTCACTGCACAAACAGGCAGCACTATAAGCGTGACAAGTAGATAGCAAACAGCTGGAATAATATTCATTCTTATATGTATCATATCTGAAATTCTTTCCATTAGCTGTTCTGACAGTGATGGGTCTCCCTTCTATGTCATGGTTGGTTAATCAATAAGAGAGCTAGCAGTAATGTAAAATGTCAGAGGCATTCAAAAAATGCCTATTACAAGTAACAAAGCTTTCACTGGGGCCTTTCTCCCCTGACTGTATAGAGAGCTAATTTGCTTTGTTACCCTGAATCTCGATATCACAATTTTGTGAGAACACCTATATAAGCAGAATGAATATGGTCCATGATCCTCAACTGCAGGACTTAGAGTACGGTGCTTCAGATTGCTCACCTTCCATAGCAAGTTACACTTACAAAAAAACCAGCTCAGATCTCTACAGAAATATTGTTATTATCAGACAGAGATCTAAGAAGTGCAGTCTATAAGACTAACAGGAAAGAGGTGATGATGATACACATATTTTTATTAAGCCAGCCCGTTCCTTCACTGTATTGAGTCACAGCATTTTCTGTTCAGGAAAAACTGGTGAAGATGGTTCTGTGACGATGGGTAAAGTATAAAAGTATCCTGAGAATAAAAAAAAAAAAAGAAAAAGGAAAAATAAAACCCCCAATGAAACCCTAAATTAAACAGCTAATGTTACTTTTATATGAATATCTTGTTCTTCACAGATTTCAAATGGAAGGGCTGTACTTATTCTTGGGTATAAATTAGGGATGTTAACAGAAACTACATATACCTCAGCAATGAAATAACACTTGTATTGGTTATGCATGACTTGTTTATCTTTCACTGTTTCAGAAGTTCTTAATCTATGTGGTTTAGTACTTCTTTGCATTTTCTTCAACTCACCAGATCAGCCATCAGAAGACATCAAAGGACACTAGAAAAGAGTGGTCATTTAAAAATGTTTCATTCCTAGAGTAATTTCCTTAGTGATCATCTGTGTTATCCATTATTACTCCACAGGCATTGATCCTTGTTAACAACAAAATCAGCAAAATAAGCCCATTGGCTTTTGCTCCTCTGAAGAAACTGGAAAGACTTTACCTGTCCAAGAACCACCTGAAGGAACTCCCAGAAAACATGCCAAAGTCTCTTCAGGAGATACGGGCTCATGAGAATGACATCTCCAAGTTGAGGAAAGCTGTCTTTAATGGACTCAATCAAGTGATTGTCTTAGGTACGAGCATAAGTAACTATAACAAAACCAACTCAGTATGTTTTCAAGATGTTGCTTTTAGTTCACTCAGTGATTTTATCTAGAAATCCAAGAAATGCTCCAGTAAATTGTATCTCCAAATTAGCTTTGACCTGAAAACTATTGGTACATACACTGCAGTTCATGACCATGTTTTGTTGGCAGAACTGGGCACCAATCCAATCAAGAGTTCAGGCATTGAAAATGGAGCTTTTCAGGGGATGAAGAGGCTCTCCTACATCCGTATTGCTGACACCAACATTACTAGCATCCCTAAAGGTAAGAAATTCAATTAATATTTCAGACATTTACACAGATTTAATATAGTGACTTCTAGTCATCTGGAAAAAAAATTATTATGGAAGCCTTTTGAATCAGTCTGTAGAATATCCATTACTTGACTACCTCATTTTTTGATCAGTTGACTTCTATTTCTTTGGAAAATTTTGTTTTTCTATTATGAGAAGCTCCACAAGAGGTGCGCTGTTAGAAGTAAGACATCTTATGTTATTTTGCTTTTCTTGTCTCATATTTGAAATATAAAGTGGAAGAATGTTTTCACCTTCCAACCCTGGTTGATGAGCCTAGTCATTACACAGACATAAACTCATGTAGAATTAACTAGAGTTCTACAAGCATAAAATCAGTCCTCCACTAGTCTGTGGGTTTGAAGCCAAGAATACTATTCCTATACAAACCAGAAATATTTGCTTCAGTGTAACCTGTTAGAACAAAACAAAACAAACCAGAATGGTTCCAATCCGGAGGAAATTATATTCAATTTATTCATAATTCAACCAGATGATTGTTTTGAAATAGCTAAAAACTTTTTGAAGGTTAATACTAGTTGTTATTTCTTTCTTCCCACATTTCCTGTTTTGGACGTTCCTTTGAGGGAACTCAGATAGTTAAAATATTTGGTTCCAAATTTTTCCTGATAAACAGAATTCGTAAAATAGTATGTTCCCTACCTAAAATAGCATTAAAATTGTTTTACCTTATCTTTATAATCTCATTTTCTGTGGCTGTCATTTGTTAAATATCTAGATGGTAATTATTTGCAGATTTATCTATGTAGATAGCCTGGCTAAAATGAAAACTCTCTTACACTATTATATATGTTCTGTTTGCATAATCATGAAGTCTAGAATTCATATCTGAGAAGAATTTAATTTAGCTATTTTTTAAGAAATAACTGTTTTATTATGACCTTAGGAACTTGGTCTCATTTCATGCCACAATATTGTTAGTAGCTGCTTTCATTTTCCCTGATTGCGAAAGTTCCTTCTTTCATTTAGTGAATTGTTCTTGGCTATGTGTAGTAAAAAATATTTTTGTTACTCTAAAAGAGCCTCAGTATAACATAAGTCCTTCAAAACAAGAATAATCCATTTTAATCAAAAGTAATTTGATGCTGTTGTCTCTTTCAGGCCTTCCCCCATCGCTTACTGAACTTCACCTTGATGGCAACAAAATCAGCAAAATTGATGCTGACGGTCTGTCTGGACTCACCAACTTGGCAAAGTAAGAATTAATTGCTTCTTTTCACATAAAATATTAGTAGAAATTGTAGCCACCACACACACAATTAGAAAACATCATTCTGGGATTCATGAGAGTTATAATCATTATAGTACATAACTTATCAGGAAGAGCTTCTGTGGACTTGTGTATTACTTAAGAGAACAAAATGCTTTTTTTCCTCCTAACAATACTTTCCAGCTGTTTTCAATTATGAGTGGTGTATACCCAGGACAATTGTTTCTTTGATTAAAATAAATATATAAAAAGATAAAGAGAGCAATTAGATTTTTTAATTATGTCATGCTTCTTTCATTTTATTTCCATCTTCAGTTCATGCAGTTTTCCTGAGACACTGCATTGCTCATGCTATTTTCACTGAAAACTGAGGAAAAAAAGCACATGGGAACAAAAACTGCTTCCAACAGTGTTTCCTTTGTTTCTCAAGAAAGACAAGTCTGCAATGAGTCCAGGAATATGACCAAAAAATGATCATACAACATAAATGAAAATTGTCATTTTTTCAGTGATTGTACCTTGCTAATCTGTGAATATGTTGTTGAATAAGTTTCTCTAACTATAGGAAAATGTAAGGAGAGTTTCCAAAGAGCAGTTATAGACATACAGAATTATTTGTGAATTAGTTCACATTTGATAACAATGGGCCTTTACTACAAGGTACTTGAATAGTATGATACTTTAAAACTTTTGTATGAAAATAGAAGTATAATTAATGTAAAAGACTGTTAATCAGGTTCCTTCATCTAATTCCTGGGTCTTCATTTTAATCATTCTGGTTGTCATAATGAAGGCAGAAAACAGAAATCAAACAAAGATTACTGAGGAACAGGAATTAAGTACCACAGTTGATAATAGCTTGGACAGCAATTTAGCGCAATGAAGTATACAGTAATTTAGATGTATTTTCAGTCTGGCAATTTCTGGCAAGCTTAGAACAGCTTTCTAGATCTTGTAAAATACAACATTTCAGCTCATGTTTGATATCCGTATTTGATCACAGACTAATCCCTGCTCAAAAAAAGTCTGTTCCTAGATTTTAATGAAAAAAATAAAATACCATAATTGTGGGTAGGGAAATATGAAGGAGTTATTGTTTCTGATAGAGGGTTAGTAACATCACCCAGAGAAATGATAAATAAAACTTCCAAAACCAAAACAAGATCACAACTACTCAGGTGGAGAGTAATTTGCTTTACTGGAAGATGGAGGTGTGGGGTGTGTCCTGCAGATGACAGGTTTTCTGCTTTTTTACACTCACACTTGGAAAGCACTACAGACAACATCACACAGACAATACTATTGGAAGTCCTTCTTGAGACATAAAGTTTTATGCAGCAAGTGCTGATGGACTACTAAAAATATCCAACCTTGGGCTGCTTCTATTGGGACTGTACTGTATGGAGAAGCAAGATGCTCTGTTGATTGTGGTGTGGAAATGTGGAGCTGCTCAGAGGAAGCACCAAATTTTAAACTGCCCTCTGGCCTGTGCTTAAGCAGGCAACCTAAACCTAAGCAGAAATCCTCTTCTGCAAAGCTGAAAAATAAGGCAGAATACAGATTGGAAAAAAGGAGCACACTGGGCATAACAGAGCACACAGATAAAGAAGGGAGGTATGGGAGAGCTCCAGGACAACATATGGGATAAATCTAAGGGGCAGCATGGCCCTTCTTATGCTACTGAAACCAGCTATCAAAAAACAGCTTTTATTTACACGTCTTGAGGAACATAATTATGGGGTCAGACCACTTTCCTCCTGGATCATGTCAACTCATGCCCAACAGTCTAATAGCTGCCCTAGAGCACAGTTAGCCTGAAAAACAGGCAGTTTTTCTCAATGTGTTAAGGTGTTTTGAACTGTAAAATATTCCATGCAAGAGCTCGATGTAGATCCACTGCTCATTCTCTTTTGTATTCTTGAGTTCCAGCAGACAGCCAATATTTACCCTTTTTGTTTGTTTGTTTTCCTTGTAAATTTATTCTTAAGTCTTTCAAAAGTCTTCATGTAGTGCTGCAATGGGGAAAAAAAAGATAATCTCATGAATATAAACTGAACAAAGACTTTGCTGATTACGTGCAGGCAGGAGGTCCACAGGAGGATATACACGTTACGCAACTTATGTCACTAATGTCTATATCCTATTAAAGTTTAGTGAAAAGATCTAGCTGCATGCAGTGAAAATTGCAGCAAGCCCAGAACAACAATGATGTTCAGCAGCATGAATTTTGTTTAAAAAATTGGAAATGGGCCAGGAGCAATGTTGGAAACAAAAGAAGGTGAAGAAATATTTGAGAATTTCTTCAATTTTTAGATTTATTTTTAATGATGCTCTGCAATGATTTAGAACATTGTTTAGATCAGCTAATACACTGGACAAATGTTACCTGTTCACTAATATAAAAGTAAATAATATGTCAATATATTAAACAAGAGTGATTTTTCAAATTCTTCACTTTTTTTTCCCATGGGAAGAAGAAGACAGATAAAGAACATATTCTTTTCTTAACACTTAATCACCCGGTATTTTACACACTAATATTGACTTACTTAACTTGTAAACACAGATGAGAGTGGTGGAGGGTTTGTTTGTAACACATTTAGATGAGATGTAAATACATATAATTTCACTGCTTGTGGGTGTTAGATCCGCTTTTCTACAGACTCCTCCATTTTCACTTTTTCCCTAAAAGACTTTCCGTGCATGAGCTAATGCAGAGTTGGATCTTGAACATCCCTATGTTTTTTAGAGGGGTTACTTTTGGTTCAACAGACCAGTATGAAAGTCAGAACTGCTTTTTTCATGCTGGTCTCCCTAGGTGTGACAAATCTACTTGTAGACTTGCATATGTAGTGAGCATATATTTAGACAAAATCCCCCACGCTTTCCTAAATCTTGATGTACTCTACTCTAAAGGACTTTTGTTCTAAATTTTAAATGAAAATTCCTTCTTTCTAAACATAATTTTCTCAAAGGACAACACTACTGATGACAACTGCGTAATTACCACTGAATTCCTTACTGCAACACAGAGCATTGTAACTTAGGAGAGCCTCTTGAAAAAATTCTGTAGATCAGTAATTGCAAACCAAACCAGGGTTAACACAGAAATGCACAGGCATGACCAGATTTTCCAAATTGGACATAATTGTGCTAGTAAACCCAGAATGTGGATGTATAAAGCAGGAAGGATGATTTTGGGATGAAAGGTCTGGACTAGAACCCAGGAGTAATGTGTCCAACCCATTTCTGTGTCTGCTGAACAGACCATTATGTATAACTCAGCTTCTGTTTCCAGTCTGGATCATGGCTCTGACTACGTAAGTATCTTAGAAGGATGTGGGGAAGATTTAAACTTAACAGTTCTGGTCACTCTGGGTTATGTAGTTTGACAAAGAAAGTTACAGCCAATGCTCCTGAAGTCACACAATAAACTCTTACTCAGCTTTTAAAGAAAGACTGGTGCCTATGGAAGTACACAGTGTGTATTTACAGTGTGATTAGTCATATAGCTCCTGAAAGTATGCAGTACCATGGGCACAAGTTGAATGATATCATGATAATTATGATAGTTTACACTAGATGTCAAAGTTATTTAAATACGTTTATCTAAACTAGTTATCCGTGCTGACTGTGCCTTGCACACAATTCGGAAAATCAGCTTGATCAGTTCTACAACAGTAGTGTAGAGAAGTAACCAACCCAAGAAAGATGGTTATGTGGGCAATTTTAACTTCTTTTTTTTTTTTTTTTTTTTTTTCAGATTGGGTCTCAGCTTCAACAGTATTTCTTCAGTTGAAAATGGCTCTCTTAACAATGTACCTCATCTGAGAGAGCTCCATTTGAACAACAATGAACTTCTCAGAGTACCTGGTGGGCTGGGTGAACACAAATATATCCAGGTAAAGTTTGTCATACTGCCTCTGAGAGTAATAGTTGAAAAGATCCCAAATGGCAATTGTGTGGTTATTCAGTCTTGAGGAGAAACATATACAGTGTTTGTGCAAAAGGTAACTTGCTGCAAGTTTCATAAACTGTTGAATTGACGGTTCATAGTATTGAAAAGTTGCGTACAACAGGAAGATTGTTATTCTGATTTTTGTTTGGATATGGCTATGGAGGTGCATAGATCTGGAAGTGTGCGTTTGTTACCTCTGTGTGTCTGAGAGGGCGCAAGATGTATGGGATTATTTGTGTACTTTGATTTCCTCTTTACTCAAAAGATGATTCCAAAGGACATTTCTTCTACTCAGTTCCACTTTGCAACCTTTCCCAAGAACCTTCTTTTTGGTATCTCACAAAGCTGTGCCTTAAGGATGACAACGAGACACAATATGCATTTCACATTAGCAGCATTTTTTAGGTCTGTGTGACTGTATAGCTAGAAATATGGCCTCTTGGAACCAATTAAAATCTGCTTTCACTTGGACTAAGATTTTACGGGAGAGAAAGCTCCCAGAGAATGAAGACTCCCAAATGTAAATCATCACTTGCATGTAGCTTGGGAAAATTCATCAGAAAAGGTGACTCTGGAGCAAAGTAATATTCATCACCTATTTTAAATCATTAGTGATTACTTTGGCTCTGAGTCCTGTACAGTTGCACTCATGAGAGTGAAAACATTAGAGCTAGAGAGAAACCAATTAGCACCAAATACATTCTTTATATACAATACATGCTTCTGAACCACAGCACTGTATTAATAATTCCACATCTCTGTCTTCTGTTTTGGTTACCGTATGATCAAATTATAGTAATGTTATTAGATTGGCTTTCACAGTTCCTGCTCTTTCTGTATAATTTATTTCTAATTGGGTATACTCTAGGTATTTCAAAAAGTAAGCAGAATCAAGTTTTTCTTCAGAAAAAGGATATACTTTTAACCTGTATAATACTGTACGATACATAGCAAGTATTTGACATCAAATCATGTATCTTCTGTGTCACGGTAGCTCTGTTTCTCACTTCTGTACTTCTGTGTTTTTCAGGTGGTCTATCTTCATAACAACAAAATTGCTACAGTTGGTATCAACGACTTTTGCCCTCTTGGCTACAACACCAAAAAGGCTAGCTATTCCGGTGTGAGTCTCTTCAGCAACCCCGTGCAGTACTGGGAAATCCAGCCCTCTGCTTTCCGATGTATCCATGAACGCTCAGCAGTACAGATTGGAAATTACAAATAGATGTCTAAAGATGGGGTTTGGTTGTGTTTCAGCTAAAGTACCTGTTGTAATAGGCCTGTTCAAAAAATTGTTGCTAACAACTAATGCTAAATACCAGAAACTTCACTTTAAAGTGAGGATGATCCATTGATGTAGAATAAATGAATCATTACAGATGTACAAGATGAAGCATACCATCAAAAAGAATCGCCAACTGTGCTTTAAACTGACTTATTTCAGCCTTCTTTTACAGCATGCTTTCTGTGGTATTTTTCAGTTTGCTGAATGCTACAGGCTTTTGGATTCCACTGTATATGAGATTCGGAGTAAATATTTGTCAAGCTATGATATAAAAAAAGATAGTGATTGAGGTTATTTTTATAGCCACACACACACACACACACAAAAAATACTAGAGGGAAAAAAGACTCTCAAACCATCTTAAGTCTTGAGATGGTGAGAGTTACCTCCTTTAAATTTATTTCAAGCCCTGGAGGTTTAAAAATATCCACTATAACACTAAGCTAATTCTGAATGTATCTATTTAGCAGAGGCAAATAAAGTTGTTGCTAATGTCATTATTTTGGGAAAAATAAAATAAATTCATATTGTACACATAGTTCTTTAAAGTTTGGCATTCTTCTAGAGCAATGCTATTCAGGATTAGCCTAACATAATCCTATTGAACAAAATAATGAGTAGTCTGCAGTACAAAACCTGTAACCTATGTCTGGAGCTCAGTGACTAAATTTCTCTAGACCAAATCTCTCTCACCTTAGTCAAAAGAACATTTTTAACTACTTCAGTGAGACTGCCTTGCAGAGTATGGTATTAGGGTTTAGTCATTGGTATCAATCCGTGTATATATCTAAACCAAAAATAATAGCAGTTCACTGTCCACTTGTTCTGCATTGTACATTCGTCAGCAACCTTTACTGTTTTTAAACAATGTTTTTAATTGTCAAGTAGAGATATGCAGGCTCCCCATCTGATGAATTTGCAGAATTTAGATTATAAGCAATATCATACATATAGCAAAATATGAAATGAAATAACTGCAAGGCCTAGTTGGACATTGCTGGGACATAATTCATAGAAGTATCTTCTTAGAGTGATTTGAAGCCCTCTGCAAATTGGGATTCTTCAACCTATACCAGTGGGTAGCAAGCACATCAAAGGTAGGCTGCACATTTCTACTGTCAATCTACAAAGCTAAACATATATTCAATAAAAATGTCACCTTAAAAGAGTCTTCTGCAGCCTCTTAATACTCCAAGGTCAATCTCTCTAATTTGTAAAACTTATATGTCATTTATATTAAAGAATAATGTAATACAGGCAAACTCCAAAGTCTTTGTCTTTATTTTTTGTTTTGATAGCATAACTTGGCATGTCAGAACTTTAATTATTATTAAGTCTTGAAAATTGAACATATTTGTCATGGTGATAGTTCAAATAAGAGCAAGTTTTATGAAATTCTCTTGCCTCAAGAAAATTTTTCATGCCTAATGCTCATAGGATTTTTTTCTAGGAAATGAATATATTCTCTTTATAGCTGCCCTTTATTCGGATAGTAAATAATTGGAAATTATTATGAATCACTAAAGCTATTACACAGAAAAAGCATTTTTGCACTCTTGTTACCTATCTTCTTCATATATTAGCCAATGATTTCCCCTGTTTCCATCTGTTTTTTCTTCTGGGTTTCATATTTTCTGAGTCTTATTCTTCAATAAAACTAACAGTCCATGATATCCTTCTGTCACTGAAGGGAAAACCCTTCAAAAAATCAGCAGTTAGATTTTTTCCTTTTGGTTCTTGACTGGATATCTGCTATTATTCAGAGAGAGACTTCATGCAGAAAGCTAAGCACTGGCATTTCAATAGATTACAAAGTCACTGTCTTAGCTTAAATAACTCCACAAGGTCCTTGTGTACATGGTTCAAATTAGCAGAGAGAGATACAATTTACAGGAAGAGATTCCTGTAAGAAAGAAAGAAAGAAAAGAAAGAAGTGCTCAGGTGTGGGAATAGACCCTCCTAGGGAACCTGAAACAAACATATCCTAATAATCGGAAAATTCAAGCAGGTGGAAACAAGAGATATGAGAATAAAAAGGTATAGTGACAGATCCTCAACTGCAAGAATGATGGAAGAATTTAACTGATATCCAGAGTCTTCTTATTTCTTCAACAAAATATAAAAGAATGAAAAATCCAAACTAAAATAATATCACTTGCTTGGCTTTACTTTTGAAAACAATTTTCTAATAATACTTAAAAAATATTTAAAAAATTTATTATTTTGCTTTTGTAGTATCCTTCATTTTTATTTATTTATTTATTTATTTTTCATTAATGATAGCCCTCAGGTTTAGGCTTTCCAAAAGTACATATAGATTTTATGCTAGCAGAGCCATAAATTGATAAAGAATGCTATTGTTCAAAATTTGACTACAAATCAGTTAACCCCTGCATATATACTTGTTTTTTAAGGTCAGAAGGGAGCTGGCTGTTTTCTCCTAAAGTACACCAGGTTATGGTCAATCATTGTATACTTGATTGCTGATGTATAAATGACATCAAATCTAATTTCATTTCCAGGAAAAGATCAACTCTTAAATTCCTGGCATGAACATGTTGCTCTGATTTCCAGGCCTATAGGGGTTTTTTTCAGTTCCCTCGACAAACTGTTTCTCAAATCATCTAAACATAATGTCTGGCAACTGTTCTTTGGCCCATAACTTGTCTTTTTGACTACTAGTGAACCACTGTTACAACTTCTCTTTATGTTTTTAACTTTTTAAAAAGTGATAGTATTAGCTACTTTGCAGTCATACATACGAATTAGAAGAAAGATGAGAAATTGCTTGATGCAAGCATTAATTTAATGCATCTATAAGATCATATGCAAAATAACGAGAAAAGGTTACAAAAGCCTTTCTGATCCCACCACTACTCTGAAGTGCCATCTAGTGTCACTGAGGGACAGTAACAAAGTACCTGTTCACTGTGAAAACAAGGTTTATGAGGCTTTGTGAAAAGAGACTACACAAATTCACATACTCTGATATTTTGACTTTTTTTTTTGGTCAGTGTGGGTAGCTGTGAAATCAATAAATCAATAGATTTATGGACTGTATGTCCACAGTCACATATTCTCGCTTTGCACATGGATGTGTATTTGCTAATCCTTTCTGGATGTACACATACTCTGAAGACAGTTTTGCTACAGGGACTGGCCTACATCTCTAATTTTTTTCAAAAGAGGTGGCCTTATTTTCCTTGGTCATTACCAAGCTATTGCTAGGTAGTTGGGGTTTTTTCCATTCCAAATTTTAAACCACCAAAGGCATTTATTCAGTGCTAATTTAGTTGGAAGCTGTTTACTCAATGAAAAGAAATTAAGGAGGTTGTTAGTGAAAAATTTGCATACCACTGAAGGGGAAACATGGGCTGTGAGAAGTTCAATATTAAGTGCATCATCTTCAAATTAAAGTAGTGGAACTAAAAATAGTTAATAAATTTTAACATAAAACATTACCCTAACAGTGCTCCAGCAGCTCCAACTGCAGGAGAACAAAGTATCTGTGCATGTCCTGAAAAGGCACAGAAACTGTTTTAGTGTTTGAATTAAACTCAACACAAACACTCAAACAGCTAGACTCATCAATGGATACATTTAAAGTGACATAAGCCAGACTTTGGTCTCCTGCCCTGCTTCCTGCTCTGGAAGCTCAGTGCTGCCAGCGTACCACAAGTGCCTGAGGATCGGTCTGGATGCAGGCACTACAGAGGGCTGCTCACCCTGCCTGTTAAACTCCACACTTGCCTTCCTGAGCTACAAAGATGTGGTTTCTTCAAAATGCTTTGTCAGGCTGTTCTCTTACTCAGTGTGTACATTATGCTGCTTGAAAGCTTTGGAGATTACCTCTATGTGGGTGTCTTAAGTCAGCAGACCAGAAGAATGTTAATGCTTTGTTACTGCCAGCTTACACTGTGACTTAAATCTGTGGGAGAAAGAAAGGACTAAACTATGAAAAATTGTATTGTTTTAATCATATATATATGCACACATCTTTTTTAGATTATAATACAATATTAAAAACACAGAAATAAAGGGAACTAATAACAAAATCAGAGAATCTGCAGTGTGTTGAGAAGCAGTGGTGGCCAAGTGTTTGACTCCACATGTATGACCGCAGCAAGCAACACAGAGAAGATGTTTTTGGAAAATAGCAAACATTGTAGGCCTTGCATCTGCAAACATTTACTCACATGAATAGTTCCAATGTTTTCAGTCAGAGGAGCTAAAAGCTACAGACAGGAACTCAGTTTTGAAGGAAATTAAACAAAAGATACCATCCACTGTCTAAATACAAAAGGCAGTTTTTAAACAAACAAACTGTAAACTTCCATCCAGAAAAGTTTCATCCAAAGAATTGTGCCAGGTACTGGTTTTGGCTCACACCTAGATGGAGAGAAGATTAATATTTGCAAATTATTATTTCTGTCGATAATAACTTGATATTTTGCTTGTATGCACAAATTCCAATTGGTAGATTTTGTTGCACCTAGCATTTGGCAGAATGCACAGTAGAATATGTACTGCTTTATTCTGTATAAATGGTTACAATTTCCCAACTTTCTTTTTTCATATCTAACATGAAATCAAGCAAAATTCAAATTTTTTTCCCAGATCTTTATGTTGCTGACTCAACAGCAATGAAGTATATAATTAAGGATAAATCATACTTACACCTTTTATTCCTTTTCAAATAATATATTAAATGACATATTATATTTGAATGAAAAAGCCTTAAGGATTTTGCTACTATTTTTGCAAACTTCAGGTTTGGACAAGTTACATTATTGCTTCCAGATGAAGACTTTAATTGAGATGAATTAGGCTAGTGCTCCTCCACACAGTAACTTTTTGAAAGTGTTCAAATCCCAATATGAAGGCATGGAAAATAGGAACCATGTGTCTGCTGCTAAATGCATGTCAGAAAGCCCTTTCAATGGGAAAACTCAGAACCAATTAAGTTAATCATGTAGTATTTTGCTGATGAATCCTTTCATCTTTTAACTTCAAGGTATTGAATCTTTATAGGAATCAAAAGATTATAAAGAATAAACCAAATTCCAGAATGTAGGAAAAAAAAGTAATTTCAAAATGCATAAAATAATCTTGACATGAAAGACAGAATCATTCTAAATATTGCTTGGCTATGTTAGAAACTCTAGACAACTGAAATGCTTCAAAAGGCTTATTCACTTCTGAGAATAATCCTTCAGAGGTTTGTCCACGCACATCATCCTAATGTGGGAAGAGAAAGTGGTAAGTTGCAATGAAGTTTTGAAACAAAGCACTGTCTTTGAAGTGGCTAGTGGGGAGTGGTTGAGGGATCCTAAACCTCAGGCGATTTAATATTTCATCATGACATCACCAACATTAAACAAAAAGATTAGCCTTTTGGGTATTTTTTTCTCTTCTATCCTTTCCTGCTCATTACCAGCACCAAGTTCTTTAAAGACATGCCAATCATTTTTGATATGTAGTAGGAGCCACTGCATATGTGAGTTACAGGGACATAGAGAAAATTGTGTGAATTTCTGTTCAGCAGATGTAGATAATTGGATTTTTATGGAAAAAGTTAAGTAGTTAGTCTCCTTACTGATGTCAAAGGACTAAATAACTGTGAAATGATAATATTTTCTTTGAACTTCCATGTCAGAATCCTGACCCACAAGATTGCTGTGTTCCCTACATCTTAGGCAACTGGAATGTGCTCACACTGTGGAAAAATACAACTTCAAAATTATTTTAGATTATTCTACAGAGCTGAAAAAGGCAGTAAGAATAGGAATTGGAGAAGACATGTCCCATTTACCAAAGCTCTACTCTGCAAATGAGGAAGCCAAGGATGCCTTCCACACTCCTCCAACCTGCCACACAGTGCAAGTGAGAGAGAGGAGATAAAAGAGCTTTCTAGTCACTTGGCTACCTCATAGACAGCTTCTCGGCTGGTATAAGAGCATGTGTGGTAGTACATGAATGTATGTAAAGTATAAGACCCCTTGAAGGCCAAGGCAATGCAAGAATCTGTACAGACTGGGTGATCAATGGTTGAGATCAACCCTGCAGAGAAGGACTTTGGGATATTGGTGGATGAAAAATTGGATATGAACAGGCAATATGCACTTACAGCCCAGAAAGCAAATCACATCCTGGGCTGCATAAAAAATCCTGTGGCCAGAAGGTCTAGGAGGTGATTCTCCCCCTCTACTCAGCTCTCATGAGATCCCCGTCTGGAGTTATGCATCCAGTTCAGGAGTTCCCAGCACAAGAACGACATGGACTTTTTAGAATGAGTCCAGATGAGAGCCATGAGAATGATCAGAGGATTTGAACATGTCTCCTACAAGGAAAGGCTGAGAGAATTGGGGTCTGGAGAAGAGAAAGCTCTGGGGATACCTTATGGCAGCTTTTCAATATATAAAGGAGTCTTATGAAAAGGATGGAGAGAGACTTTTAACGAAGGCCTGTAGTGACAGAACAAAGGACAATGGTTTTAAACTGAAAGAGGGCAGATTTATATTGGATATAAGAAACACATTCTTTAAGGGTGGTGAGACACAAGAACAGGTTGCCCAGAGAAGCTGTGGATGCCCCATCCCTGTAAGTGTTCAAGACCAGGTTGGACAGGGCTTTGAGCAACCTGATCTAGTGAAAGATGTCTCTGCTCATGGCAGGGGTGTTGGACTAGATGATATTTAAGCTCCTTTCCAACCCAAACCACTTTGTGATTCCATATTCCGTACCAGGGCCCTGAGTATGCCAGGAGGCTCTTGCTGCCATGACCATACTGTGCAAGGGAAGGCAAGCTGGGAGACAGCCATTACACAAGGCAGGGCAGCAACTTCATACAGAGTCCCACAGCACCAAATGAAGAAGTGCAGAGCTGGTCTGGTGATTGTAACTAGGGCTGGCCAACCATCCAGTGACAGATGTCCACTGAGGAGGCAGGTCCAAGTTCAAGCTCAGATATCAAGTCAATAAGATAATGACAGGTGCAAAACCAGGCACAGCATACCCACAACACAGCCAGGGCTGCAGGTTCAGCTTAAATACAGCTGCTGGGCCAATGGGCAGAGGCATCATGGCTGGAGAATGTGGATGAGGCTGGTCAGGGCAATCAGAGCTTGCTGGTGTGCTCAGGGCCCAGAGTTGTTCTCTGAGGACACTCTTGGATCCAAGCTTAACATGCAGTTCAGACATAGACAAGATGACATTTACTAGGCTGAGAGAGGCACATAGGCATGAAGTAAAATGTTCAGTGAGTGAATTATGAGCTCAAAAGCTGTGTTCCAAGACATTTCTGAAAAAGTTTGGCATGTGAATATGTGACAAGTCATTAGTGGTGGCTTTCAGGAAATGGATATGAGGCTCATTGGTAAAGCAAACACCTTCTTCCCTTCACCATGCTTTGAATAAAAATGTTGTGGGCTATCACCTGCACATCTTTACTCCACTTGCTTGCACCTAAGACCCTCATGTGACTTCCCTAGAAAAGCCACTAGTTTGAGACAACACAAATCTCTGATGGGTCTGGATGTAGGGGACATGAGGATGTAGGCTCACATGTGTTCAGAACCAGTCTTGCTCATTCATAATTAATTCAACATTTGCATGCCTCAAAACATCCTTTCACTAAGTCCCAGAAAGGGAGAAGAGTAAACCTCAATAAGATAGGAGGAAAGCAGGAATGCCGTACCAAAATTCTTTTATAGATGGTGTGGACTTTCTAACGTGATTGCCTTGTTTATATTGTTTTCTGACACCAGGTACTTGCAGGGATATTCAATTGCTGCTGTACTAAAAGTTCCATAATAAACACAAGGATTTAACTGCTAAAACACAATGTAAAACCCTTCTGTTCATGAGCGAGCTTATTGCAAATATGTTCAGCTCTGAAATCAAGAAGGTCTTATTCTGCTTCCATGAGATTGGAATAGGAGCAGTGGATTTTGTTATACCGCAACTGGCTAGCCATATTATCGAAGTTATCTATGGGATAGGAACATGACCTAAATTATAGCGTTGCCCACCGGTACTGCTATAGCTAAGTCTGTGTCAGCAGTTCTATGTGAAACCAGCTTTTCCACTTAAAAATTATTACTCTGCTAAAGCTTGGAATCAGATCGTATTTCTGGAAAATAGTAGTTTCTCTTTTGAAAATTATAAATGATCCTTTTATCTTCTTCAATATTTCAGTGTAAAGCAAGAGTGACATGCACACATACAGACATGCAAACACATATACATTTTGAGAAAATGGTCAAAACAATGAAATTATAACTTAATAAAATTCTTCCAATTGTGTATCAGCTTATGTCAGCAGACCTTAGGAACTGAATGTCTATTTTCTTATTGGTGGCCCAGTTTATATTCCAGAGTCTAAAGCTGCATCTGTATTATTAAGTTAAACCCTGCCATTTTCCAGCTCTGGACCAACTAGCATGACATAGCCCCATCTCTACTGTAAGGCTATCTTACCTCACCCTTTAAATGAAGGGTGGCTTCATTTAAACTCTCTGTTGAGAGTGCTGTGGTGGGTTGACCCTGGCTGGATGTCAGGTGCCCACCAAGCTGCTCTATCACTTTCCTCCTCAGCAGGACAGTGGGGGGAAAAAAATGAGATGGAAAAAAAATTGCATGTCAAGATAAAGGGATTTAATAAAGCTAAAGCAAAGGCTATGTGTGGAAGCAAAGGAAAACACAAGATTTGTTCTCTACTTCCATTCAACAGGCAATGTCCAATCACTTCCCAGGAAGCAGGGCTTCAGTACATGTAGCTGTAGCTCTGGAAGACAAATGTTATTCTAATGAATGACTACCCTCACCCCACCCCCCCACCCCCCTTCCCCCTGCCTCTTCTTTCTCTTAGCTTTTACTGCTGAACAGATGTCATATAGTATGGAATATTTCTTTGGCCAGTTTGGGTCAGCTGTCCTGGCTATGTCCCCTCCCAAGATCTTCCTCAACCCCAGCCTACTGGTGAGGGTGAATGTTGGAGAAACAGCCTGGATGCTGTGTGAGCACTGCTCAGCAGTAGCCCAAACACCTGACACCATTCTAGCTACCAATACAAAGCGCAGCACTATGAGGGCTGCCATGGGGAAAATTAACTCCATCTTGGCCAGACCCAATACAATCTTCACCCTTATTCCATACCATTTGTGTTATGCTCAGGTTCCACATAATTTAGTACATATATATATCTTCTAACCATCCCATTGTATATAATTCTCACTACTGAAATCCCTTTTTACCAACACTTAAACTACATACTTAAACCATCTTTATACCCAACACACAGATTCATACATTCTCATGAACTACTATCTGCTGTCCTTTAAGACAGATAATTCCCATGGGGTTTCTCTACGCTGCCAGATGTTCATAAGAACAGGCTATTGCTTGGTTCTGTCAAGATGGGTTCTCAGGACAGGAGAAGCAGAATGTCTGATTGTTGGGCACCAACACCAGCTTGGTTGACTCAGTTGATTGCAGCACATTTCACATTCATGAGTGACCTGGGTGATGGTCTCCATGGTCAGGTCCACCCCTCAATCATGAGCCCATCAGTATGTTGCATTTCTCCCTAGATGTCCCAAGGTTTCATGGGCTCATCGAGCTACTAATAGCTCACCCTTAGTATCCCAGATCAGGTCCACCTAAGCTACTTCAGTTTTGGCAGCCTTGTCTACCGGTTCATAGTCTCAATGTTCTTCAGGGGTGTAGCCTTTGGGTATGTGATCATCTACATGTCATACCTTTAAAGCCATGTTTTCTACACAGGCAGAGATGTCCTGCCACAATGCAGCAGCCCAGATGAGTTTATTCCTGTGTTGCCAATTGTTCTTCCACTGCTGTAGCCACCCCCAAAGGACATCAGCCACCATCCAGGAGTGAGTAGTAGCCACTTTTCTCATTCCACAATGTCTAGGGCTAGGTGGATGGGTTTCACTTTTGCAAACACACTTGACCCCTTCAGTGGCTTCAACGGCTTTTCACATGGGACTCCACACAGCAGCTTTCCATTTCCGATGGTTTCCTGCCACAAGACAAGATCCATCAGTAAACAAAGGATAACACCTTTTATCTTCTGATAACTTATTACATGGTGGTGCCTCTTGTCATGAGCCACCTCCTCCCAGTGCTGCAAAATCTCTGGCTTCTGGCCAGTCTGTGACCTCTTCCAGGATTCCTGGGCAGTTGGGTTTCCCCAGTTGAGCTCATTGTGTGATCAAAGCTACCCACTTACCACTGGTTGTGAAATGTGTAGAGAGATGTTTCCTTTGAACATCCAGTGTAGCATGGGCAATTGTGCCGAGAGGAGCTGTGCTTCTGTACCAACTTCCAAAGCAGCTCAAACCCCCTCATATGTTGCTATTATTTCTTTTTCTGTTGGGGTATAGTGGGCTCCTGATCCTTGATATCCCTGGCTCCAAAACCCTAATCATCGATCTTGGGTTTCTACTGCTGAGCCCATGAGTGTGTTGTCTCTCTCCCTAGATGTCACAATGACTAATGGGCCCATTGAGCTACAAATAGCTTACCCTTGTGCTGCCAGAGGCTCCAGGTGGGACCATGCTTCCCAGCTGCTGTACAGTTTTCACATCTGGTCCTGTCCGGACATGACCAAGACTTACCAAGCTATTTCTTGTGTGTTATGCTCAAAGGCTTGTTGTTACTCAAAGCTCCACTCCAAATAGTTCTTCTTTCAAGTTGCTTGATAGAGAGGGCTCACAAGCTGGCTACAACCTGAAATATGCATTCTCCAGAAACTCACAAGGCCAAGGACTGCTTGTGTTTCCTTATTGTTAGCTGGTGGAGACATAATTGCTATCTTGTTGACTATATCCATATGCACAGGATGGTATCTGTCCTGGCATTTTATTCCCAAGAACTGAATCTCCTGTGCAGATCCCTTGACCTTGCTTTTTTATCGCAAAAACAGCTTTTAGAAGAATGCAAATTACTCTTTTTCCCTTTTCAAACATTTCTTCTGCCTTGTTGCCCCATATGATGATATCATTGATGTATTTTAGGTGTTCAGGGGCATCAGCCTTTTCCACTGCAGTTTGAATTAGTCCATGATGAATGGTAGGGCTGTGATTCCACCCCTGGGGCAGTCAATTCCAGGTGTATTGGATGCCCCTCCATGTGAAAGCAGACTATGACCTGCACTCTGCTGCCAAAGGACTTACTTGAAAAAAATGCATCAGTAATGTCAATTGTAGCATACCATTTGGCTGCCTTTGACTCCAGTTCATGTTGGAGCTCTGACATGCCTAGTACATCAGCACTCAGTGATGGCGTCACTTCCTTCAGGCCACAATGGTCTACTGTTAACCTCCATCAGACTTTTGCACTGGCCATGTGAGACTACTGAAAGGTGAATGAGTCCTGTTGATCACTCCTTGGCTCTCCGGTTGATGAATCAGCTCATGGATGGTAGCCAGGGAGTCTTGGTTTGTGTGATGCTGCCTCCAGTGCACTGTCCTGGTAGCAATACCCAAATATTGGCATTGCTGTTACCTGCTTGTTTTCTGAACACTTTCCTATTTTTTCTTCTTAGTCAGCTGTAATTCTTTCTTCAGCCCTTCATGGAAAAGTTTATTTCTGTCTTTTTGTAACTTTGAACAGCTGATAACGTGGAGTTTTGATCTGACTGAGAGTTTGGAGGAGTTACAATATTTGATTACAGAGTTTTACTTTCCATACCTACAAACCTGCATTTGAAGAGAGAAGGAAATAAATTTCCTCTAGGTTAGCTTCATATTGCCAGTGCAGAAATGTGCAGCATCTTTGAAAATGCTATTCTATTTTGTAGCATAACATTTATAAGCAAAAGTAATTTTAAATATTAAGTCAACATGAGAAAGACTGCTGGGAAGCTAAAGAGATGATAGAAGTTCATTCCAGTTTTTGCTCCAAATCAGTTTGCCATTTAACAGACGTACATTTGCATAAATATAGAGATACCTAATTATTCAACTACAATTACTAAGTGCTTACTGAAGCCAAAAAAAATACAAAGAGGTAAAGAAAGAGAGTTAGGCTAAGTAGGCAGAGGTCTAAAATCTACCAGAGGAAAACAAGAATACTTGGGAAGTGGTGTATTCTCCTTAATCAATACAGGATGAGAGAAAAGTTGGTACAGTTTGTCCCTTGGGTGGGATGGAGAGCAAATTATACCTTAAACACTCTTGTGTCAATTCAAAATAAGCTTATGAAAGCTTGTGATGCAAAATCTCTTAAATTGTTTCTATCTATAACTTACATAATTATATATGAAATCCATTGAAAAATCCTTGCTTGACTATAACAAAAGCAAACTGTTCATAAGGACTCAGGTGATGATCTCATGGAAGAAGAGGACTGTCTTCTAAATTTTTCTTTAACCTTTCAAAAAATTCCCTATTTTTCCTTTTTTTATTGTCGTCATTTTTAGAGGTGGTAAGAAAATGGAAAATACCTGTGGGGGAATAGATCATGACTGTCTCCAGGCTTTTACATCTCATTTTGCTTGGCTCTATTTTTGTGACATTTCTTTGCAGACATTGTGTTGAATGCTCAGCTAAGTAAAGTCTACAGCGAAAATTGCTGGAGAAAACACCATTCAGACAGTTTACACAAAGTGAGGATATTACCTCACGTAGGAGACTGGCTATCTCCTGGACTGAAGCTCCAAGGACACTATTCAAGTACCAAAACACAAGTGTCTAATGTCATTCTAGGTTGCTTAGGTGTCTCTGTCATCCTGCCACTACATTAAGACATGACAGGTCTCCTCAAGATCCTGATTCGTAGTCACTAGACCCTCTTGGATGTGCTGCACAGTCCAGGACATGTCAGCAGTAGGTGCATTTGCACCACCAGTGGACTGAAATCCCTTGACAACAGGCAATTGTCTAAACGCAGATGCCTTGTCATTAGGCAGGGTGGAGTAGTGGGCTTTGTCATCAGCTGCCACTTGAAGAGGGGACAGGTCTTTAAGTATTTTCTCATAAAATATACAGATGAGCTAGATACCTGTGAGCATCTCAAACAAAATTAAATGCCTACATTTAGGTAACAATACTGTTACAGTGTCTGTGTTAGAGAGTTGAATCAGCCTCCAAACTCCATAACTATTTACTAGGTCCCTGTTGACCAAGAGGAATGCTTGGACTTCTAACACAAATGTAGGCATCCATGTCTGCTATCTCTCAGGACCAAAGTGTGAGAGACAGCATCTGCGACCATTTGTAAAAAAGGTGGCCTGCATTTCCCAGAGAAGTGGAGGTAACCTTACTGAGATATAAGATGGAGTAACTTATGAAACAAATAGCTTTTCTAATGGGGAATTTGTGAGATGTTGCTAGCAGTGCTATGCAGCTCATAATAAAGCATTAGTAGAGTTTCTCAGCACTATGAAATTCCTAAGACAAAAGATATTGCATACGACATGAGGTAAATCTTCTCTGGACCTCCTTAAGATGAATAAAGGGAAGTTAATCACTGGATTGGAATCTAGTGGTTGCCAAAGTTGACCATTTAATATGGTCAAAAGCATATTTCCATCCAGTATTTCAGAAGAGCTCAGTGTCCCAAACAGGAAAATGATGAGCAAATTTGTCTGGCAGGAAAAAATTAGAAGAAAAATAAGAATACCTATACTTAAAAAGAATTTAAGAGATTATCCTACCAACTAACTTTTCATCCCTGATTTTACAACTGAAGAGACCAATTTTAGCCATAAGCTTGCTTGTTTCAGTAGAAAAGTGAAATGCACTGGAAGTGAAAAAGAAAGCATGACAGATGAAGAATGAGGAGATATAAAGTGTGTATAATAGTGTCTTTGTGTGCGTTAGTTATAAGGCAAAAATAAAACTCAGTTGCAGAATAGATACTAATAGATAACGAATGACATAATAGGTACTACCTAGCAAGCCTTTACTTGCTCAGAAGGTTGCAGACTTGGTAGACGACCAGGGTCTTAGGTAGTAGCAGTAGATATTTCCAAGATGTTTCATTTTAAAAATGACAATGAGGAGTGCTTAAAAAAAATGCACATTAAGTGGTTCCCAAACTGTCCCATCTTCATGGCAAAGTCAATTTATCACCAAGTGGATATATTCCAGTAGAAGGTTGCATCAACTGGCAGAACCCAAATGCTATGTGTTAGTTGTCTGATCATCATGCCCAAAGCCATGAGGTATGTGGCTGCACACCAGACTGCTGCTTTCTACATAGAATATCTTGAGCTGAAAGGGACCCATAGGGTGTTTTGTTGAACTCAGTCACAGCAGTAACAGGATGAAGTGTAATGGTTTATGTTATACAGCAAGTTGACTTGGACGATGCATCATCCTTTCTCACCTCAAAGTGTAGTGATTTTAAAGCAGACAGACATTGCTAATGCTTAGATTAGGGGGAGATGTTTAGCACCCAATGATTTTCAAAGGAGGTCTACACTGGTAGAGCATAAATATATACAAATAATAGGCAGTGAGCTAGCCAAGTCTGCCAAATCCGCCTCTTTCTTTCCCTATAAATTATCTGTACTGTTTAAAGTACACAGCTGTTACTATAATTTCTACCTGTAACTACAACTTTCCCACAAGCCTGATACCTCCTTGAGATCCTATTACAGTTTTTACCTTAGGAATCATTTGAATTGCTTCATCTTCCAGGGACACCTAACATTCTTTTATACATAGGTCAGCACATTTTAAATTCGATAACACAAAGTACCACATATATATATTGGAATATGTTTTAGAACCTTGCCTTCATCTGTGCAGTTTTTATCATAAAAGAATTTTGATTAAGCTTTGAATCAATTCGCAGCAATTTTGCCATTGATAATTTGAATCACATTAAGTATAGTCTAGTACAAAAACTGTCTGAAAAGCAGTGGACAGGAGGCTAACGGTACTAGAATGTGTAAACTGTCAAGTTTGAGGAAAAACAGTGAGCAATTTTTCAGAACGACAAAAACAAAGATTCATGCTCAACTAAAATATCTGTTGCGGTCTGCTAATAGGTTGTACCACTATTACCATTTTTGTAAATTTCCAAAGCTGTTATTTCCTTTTTAGGAGAAAGGGAAAAAAAGGATTTGGATCACCACAAATTTTGTAATGCTTATAATATGTGCTCTAACACTTTCCATTTAACGTGTAAGTGCAGAGTAGAGGCTGAACAAATAAAATTTCAGTTTGGAGGAATGGAAGTTCTCAGATGAAAAAATAATAAGCACCTACAGCCTTCAGAATCTGGAATGGAATTGTTTTTAGTGGAACTCATTTGATATGAGTCAGCCTTAAGTAGTATTTTGAAATTGCTGCACAATTTCATAAAAACATGTAGCTAATTATTACTGGAGATTTGAGTCAACATCATATTTTTTTTTATTCACTATATATTGGCTAATGGGCTCTATATTCACTATTTAGAGATATGGAAAACTTCATGCATAAACCCTACACTACCTCTTCATAGTTATGTAGCTTGGTGCCCATGGAATAACCTTTTCCCTTAATGGAGTTTTCTTTACCTTTTACGACAGGAGGCCAATTAAAATGGCTAATAGCCAATTAAATAACTAGCCTTCATTTCATCTTGAGAGCAATATTTGATTTAAATTATGAGTGATCAGTTCAAAACTCACTACTCGTGACAGTGTGAAAAGATCCACAGGCACTTTGCTGGAGCTATATAGTCGTATTACTCAGATATTCTACTCTTAATTTTGGGCACACAAGTCTTAGTTCTTAGGGTAGATGTGTACAGAGGTTTAAGACTAAAAGGAAGCTGTTAGTTTACATAATATCTATTAGGTTCTAGTAACTTGAGTGTTTTTTGAAAAAGGAGATTAAAAGCAAACAGATTGGGAGGAGTTTCCATTTATGCAGAAGTGCTTAGAAGTTATAAAGAAGACAGTTTTACAAGAGAGAAAAGGCAGAAGGGATATCACTGATGAGGGAAGAGATAAAACAGCGACACTAACTCAACAATATTGGAAGCCTAAATCTCACCAACATCAGTGATATACTTGCAGTGAGCTCTGCTTTCACTACAACCCACCAGACTTCTTGGCCATCTCCAGCCATGAAAATATGAATTAACAAGAAAGGAGCTTTGAATCAAATAAAGGAAATATTTCTGTTCATGTGTCATAAGGCAAAGAAAACTAGATGAGAATAAGTTTTGATCACATTTCCCATACCAAAAAAAAAAAAAAAAAAAAAAAAGTAAGGAATAAGAAGAATATTAGCTATGGAGAAAACAAACTGAGATGGCTTAATTAGGAGCACAGTTGCTGTAAAGATGAAATATCAATATGTCCTGACATTATCAGATATTAAGTGTATTCATAACCAGTTTTCCACTTAGGTGTCATAGGTGAATTTACACATTATTTAACGTATTCCTTGGAAATTATCTAGACTCTGTTCACATGCCATTGAGTGACTTCTGGGAGCTACCAAAAAAACCCAAACCCAAAACCATAAAACAGGTCCAGAAAGAAGAAATCACCCAACCACTTTCCCACCCTTTGCTGCAGAATAAGCCATACCTCCATTTCCTGGGCTGTAGTCCCTACATGCTCTCCCAAACAGAGGTTTAGGAGGTGAGTGTTTGTTTCATAAGTCAAACCAGTAAGATTACGAAAGCATATAAAATGATGCTGAAGAGACAGTATTAAATAACAAAGTGGAGAGATGGCAAAAAACTTATTAAAGAAAAGGAAATATCTATTGTTTTATATCTTATCCTTGGAAGCACGTGATTCTTCATCTTGACTGTGCAATTCATATAGCTAATTTAAAACAGTCAGCAGGACAGGAACTATATGAATGCAGCTGAACTTTGTGCGACCCAAGCTTTTACCATATGTTGATTGCAAATGTCATCACATTTGCTTAATAAGATTTTTCTACAAGTTATAAAGATATGCTTGCTTTGTATTTCTGTTATTAGAATGAGAAGAAGGATGTATACTGGACCCACAGAAAGCAATGTAATAAATAACTGGTGCATAAACATAACTGTGCCAAGAACATTAAGCCTCCACTATCCTGTATTTGTAGCCAATGTGCAATTCTATTTGTACTGCAAATGTAAAACTACATCTATTACTGTGAAATCAAAATATGTATTAATTTATTATATTGATCTTGTACTTCAAAACAAATCTTTAATCAGAAAAACCACTAGTGCCTTTCCTGTGAATTTTAAAATTCTCTTTACAAGTATTACGCACCAGTGCTTAGCTTGTACCTTCTTCCACAGAGCAAACCTCAGTATTGTCTTTAAGGGCATCTCTTTCTGTATTAAAAATATTTTTTATTCTAATTGATATTTTGCTAAATGCTCTTGCTTGTTGTCCCATTTGAAACCAAGGCTATCGTTTAGGTTTTTCTTGTTCAGCTGAAACTAATGAAATGATTTTTAGATAAGTATCACACCGTGCTTGAGAAACTCCATCTGATCTCCGTCCACATGCAGAACAACAGCTTTGTCCACTTCTACATTTCTCTTTCTGATAACACACACACATCTTCACCTACTTGGCTTAATTCACTTTCATAATCCCACTGCTCTGCCTTCACTTATTTGCATCACTCAAATAGTAATGTAGTTATGGTCTGTCGTCAGTGTGTTTTCTAATGTGTAAACCATTCTCCCCCACTAAGGGGAGAGGTGTGATATCAGAACTTGAAAGGAATAACATTCACTCCCTGTAGGCTGCACTGGCACGTGGCTTTCTGTGTTGAGCAAATTTGTTTGTTAATTGTGTTATTGCAGAAGCACAGAGGTCTGCAGTCGTTTGGCATCTACCCTGCTCTCGATGAATGGCACTGAACTATGCCAGGCCTTTCCCAGCTCCCAGTAATGTGCACTGAGATGGAGGCCCAAATGCATCAACAGCAGATTTTGGTGCTGCCCACATCCAGGCTCCTCTTCTTCAGGAAGCTGCTAGAGTTCTCTAGCCCAGCCACATCCTCAGTCATGACTTTTCATAAAGATAGCCAGTTCATAACAGACTCAAATACTTTATCTGTAGCCACAACAATTACAGTAAAATACAATTAAACACAAAAGACACTTTAAAATGGATTGTGCATGCTTTTTATGTACAAGTTTCACATTTGTGCCAATCCAACTTTATAAGAAAGAGCTTGTGTCCCATAAAAGGGAAGACATCCACCATTTAGAGGTAAGGAAAGATTCTTATGGAAACATTAAGACCCACTTTAAACAGTTACTGCCTTAACGCATTATTTTTTGGCACTGCCTGGTGAAAATAACATCTCATCCAAGCCTTAAGATGCATTCTTGAACTACGTCCATGGAATAAGAAACAGACAACGTAAAGCTGAGTAGTTCCAGATTCTGAAAAGAAGGACAAAGTTGTAAGTGCAAAAATGAACAAATGTATAAAGTGAGTTTACAGTAACTGCTGAAAAACCATTCCTGGGATGTGTTTTTCTTAAACAAACATACATCCAATCATGAAAGAAAATCTCCAGACCAAATAAATTCCGATGCTTTACAGAAGAAACTTTGAACTCGGTATTTAATGTTGTGAAAAAAGTTATAATTCAAAAATAATCCTGCAGCTTTGGTTCTGGTCCTTATGCTAAAAGTTTTTTTAAGGATATTTTACTGTGGACATAAGATAGTTAAAGGAAAAAGCAGAAAAATGAATGAGTCACTTGGCTGAAGAAGCACAGAAACATTGAGGTCTGAGTGTTATTTGTTAGCTCATGTCTAGCAGTATAAAATAAGTTTGAAAAGAAAGGTCTGTTTGCAATTTGATTTACAATCTAAAATGTTTTCCCTTTAAAATAAAACAACCCCAACCTTATATAAGACTATGTCTAGGGGTTTATCTTTCTCAGGTTTGTGAAACACTGATCATTCTCTTATCCCCCAGGAATAACAGATGGGTTGTCCTTGTACAAAATATGGTATCCACCTGCACTTCATTAGAAAGCTGCATTTTTGTACATGCCACACCACAAGATCACCATGATGACATAGCAGCTTCAGAGAACAGCGTGACTAGGGCTTTTTTTTTTCCCCTCTCTTGTAACACAGAGGATCTGGCAGACTTTTACCTCCTGACACTGTTTACAGCATATATTGGTCGATACAGTCCCCTATTGCATCTGCTCTGGGAATTAAGGAAAGCAGCTTCAAGGCAGTAAGGTAAGTGCTGCTGCATGTTTTAACTGTAATGTTCAACTATTTAAGTGTGGCTGTAATGGGAACGTGAAAACATGTCAGGATAAGTTTGCCAATTTGTAAATTGAACACAAATCAGCAGTTGCTTAGTGGATTTGCTTTCTCAGTTTCCTTAAAACAACCTCACATATTTTGTGCATCAGTGTTGCACTTTTTTACAGTCTATTTAATTCTACTTCAAAGAAAGTGTTGAAGTAAAGTAGAAAGAAATTTGTAAGACTACTCACTGCTAACTTATTCATTCATAATCTACTAGTAAGAGCTCCACAGACTCCATTTGTTAAATCATTTTGCTTCATTTTACAAAAAGACAAGGTATCCTAATGTTTAAACAATTAACAAAGTAAACAATGAGAGGAAAATTATAGATATTTTTAAATTTGTAGTTAATTTAAAAGAGCATTTTAAATATACTATTGAAACTTTTAAAAAATTAAACCTTTTGCAAACTGTGTAAGATGTCATATTGCAGAATTAAGGTATATTAGCTTAAGGCTGATTGAATTATAAGCTTATATCTATTTTGTTTTACAACAGCTTTAGAATTAAGGTAGTATAGACCAGCTCCAAAATACCTTGAATACTTTGTCTACTCTACTGTAGTAAGCATCTCTCCAAAAGCGTGGATTTGCCATTTAGTATGTTTTGGCAAGTTGCCTGAGCAACTTCACAAGTATTTTCACAGGTATTTTAAAACATAACTAGTTAGAACAAACACAGGCAATTAGTTTAAGAATGCTTATGTTATATTATAAACATCTAAGTATCTATTCTGATTTTATGTTTTGGATTCATATAGTTCAGTGCAACAAACGAGCATGTGTACACAATCTTTCTATCTTTCACACTGCTGACAGAGAAACATTTAGATGTGTGAATGGGACATCGATGAATTAAAAAAGTTCACTACACTACATATGTACTTTACTGTGCTATTTTATGTCACACACATTCTCATATACCCTTGCACTACAGAATTGTCACCTACATTTTGAAATGTTGTTGATAAAATAATTCAAAACACTTGCGCTATCTAACTTCCTTAATTACTTCCAGGATTCTGCTGAGCAGTTAAACATTGTATGCTGTTTAAAAGAACTGTCAGCCTATGATATCAGTAATAAAATTTAGCATTAGAAATATAATTTGAAACTATAAGAACAATGGAATTTGAATTTCAAATAGGATGTTTATGCTACTTTATCTATAAGACTATAAAATGATGCAGATGTGAAGAAATGTCACTGTAAGGCCAAAGAGTGTAGTCCACTCTTTGTAGTTCATTACACTCTGTCTTACACTTGTAATACAGAAGCAGTTTATCCTTCATCCTTAATGTTTAGTACCTAAACAAGACCAGATTTTGAACTGAATTGTGCACTGTAGTCTTTTCTTTCAGAGAAGCTGTACTTATTTATACCAGCAGGGGACTGAAGGTTGAGTTTGCAGTAATGAAGTAATGAGTAATGCAGTAATGAAGAACAGACAAAGGAAATTACTCTGATGCCTCATATTTCATAGATTGCTCTATGCTAGGCTCTGTAATTAGGCAAATGCAGTGGGAATAACATCATGGAAAAGATATGCAATCATCCTCCTTACTCAGTGGACAGCAGCTTAATATCTAGCAGAAGGACTTTGTGGGTGACTGGAGATAACATGAGAACATTTTTTAAAACATCTTTGTGCAGTACTGCATGAGAACAATAGGACCTTCCTGGAGGTACTTTAGTTGAGATTATTAGCTGATTAGAATGTGATGTGGCTTTTATCAAGTTAATAAAAGCAAGAAAATTGGGAATTAGAGAAGACTTTTTAGCTATGGCCTTGCATTTTAATACTATGTATGTGCTCAGTGTAACACTAGATGATGCCAATAGCAAGACTAACTTACTCTGCTGGAAGATTGCCCAGATCTGAGATCAATGTCTGGTGGTCTGTTTACAGTCTTCACATACTTTCTGAAATAACTTGAGAACAAAAATGTTCTAAGGATTTTCTTAATCATCTCACTCTCTGAACAGTAGTTGAGTACTGAGCCTTGTCTTTTACTGGTGAACATAAAAGTAAGCACACTGACTTCAGTGATGCTAGCTCCACTTTTCCAACACAACATCTATCTAGGTAGTAAGAAATAGAAGCAAATAATAATCTTCACATATTAGCATTTTGTGGAGTATCTGATGAGAAAGGTATGCCTTTAAAAAGTAAGGTAACACCACTCATTGGTTCACAGCAAAACATCCCCAAGGACACTGAATGTACCTGAACTGGAAGCCCAACTATGTGAAGACAGTGCTTTATTGTTCTATTGTTTTAGAAAGGTCATATAATGTAATCAACACATTATTATATACATAATTTGCAAGACCATTTGAACCACCTGAAATTCAGTCACTGCAGATCCACTGCAGATCCATATTAGATAGAGTACACTCATGCACACATATGCAGCCCTGGTTGCCTGACATGCCCAGGAGAATATGCTGTACATTTCTATTAATTTGCTCTTTAGGTTAATATGAAACTTAGTGGACCATGTTTTAATGGACATGGTATACAAGAAGGAGGTATTTTAAGCTATAGGCATCTTATCCACACACTATACAGCAAATCATTTCCCTCAGTTTCTAACTTCTCTGGATCTTTCAAACTTCAGTCAAATTGGCACATTATTTAGATATGAGGCAATTCAGTATACTAGGAATGGTTGGTAGAATTTAAATGGCAGAACTGCCTCTGAACATGGCCTTAATTAAAACTGAAAATTCCTCTGTGTCAAATTTAAAACATTTGGACTTTATCATCCTTCTTGTGACATAATGAATGCAGCAAGATATAAGGAATGTTTTATTTACATGAGCAGAATGGCCTGCAATTTTTCATTACAAAGGCAGATTATAAGCAGACAGGAACTTTAAGTTTATAGTAATAACAATGCAATACTGACAAACAAATACATTTTTTCTTAATTAATAAACAGGAAACTTAAATTAATTAAGTTTTAATTATAATTTTTATGTGGTAAAATTTCAAGTATTGACAAAAAAGAGAAAAAATTAATGTTATAATTTTTATTCCCTTTCACCACACAGGGACAAGACACATTGCAAAGATGACTTTAAACTCCCTACCCATCTTCCTGTTACTGATTAGCGGCATTTTTTGCCAATATGACTATGGTCCTGCAGAAGATTATGGTTATGATCCTTTTGGGCCATCTGCAGCAGTCTGTGCCCCAGAATGTAATTGTCCTTTAAGCTATCCTACTGCCATGTATTGTGACAATCTTAAACTGAAAACCATTCCGATCGTACCAAGTGGAATAAAATACCTTTATCTTCGAAACAATATGATTGAGGGCATCGAAGAGAACACGTTTGATAATGTAACAGAACTACAGTGGCTGATCCTAGATCACAACCGTTTGGAAAATTCAAAAATCAAGGGAAGAGTCTTCTCTAAACTAAAGCATCTGAAGAAACTTCACATTAACTACAACAATTTGACTGAAGCTGTTGGACCACTCCCCAAAACTCTGGATGACCTGCAATTAAGTCACAACAAGATCACAAAAGTCAATCCCAGTGCACTTGAGGGGCTGGTGAATCTGACTGTCATTCACCTCCAGAACAACCAGCTGAAAGCAGATTCTATTTCTGGGGCTTTTAAAGGCCTGAATTCTCTTTTGTACCTTGACTTAAGCTTCAATCGACTTACAAAGCTACCAACGGGACTGCCTCACTCCTTACTCATGCTGTATTTTGATAATAACCAGATCTCCAATGTTCCTGATGAGTACTTCCAAGGATTTAAAGCCCTGCAATATTTACGTTTATCCCACAATAAATTAACAGATTCTGGAATACCAGGAAATGTCTTCAATATCACATCACTGGTTGAGTTGGATCTCTCCTTCAATCAGCTGAAGAGCATTCCAACTGTCAGTGAGAACCTTGAAAACTTCTACCTCCAAGTCAACAAAATTAACAGTAAGTTAAACCTGCATATTTTCAGAAGTATTATTTACAACAGTGTAGACACTGATGGTCAATGCAAGTACATGAAAGGGTAGATCAACCAGTCTGAAGAAGTGGTACTGGTTAGACTGTTAGCACACTGACATTTCTCTGACTGTTGTCCACATTAATGTTAAAAGACAGACATTTATATGATGGCTACTCAAATTAACCTTAAAGAGAAAAATTTGTTTTCATACTAATGTGGGTAGTATTGGGCAAATTCTCAACTCATGTAAGTTGGAGTAACAACATAGAAACCAAAGGAATTGTCTTATACAGTTGAGGAAAAAACAGTCAGAGAAGTTTGATAAGTGTGGAAGATATTCAGAATTCTTAAGTCAGCAAAAAGAGACAGCTATCAGCTGAGGATCTGACTATGGTACATGTAACCTTTCAGGAGGCTGGTAGTGAAAGTGCTGGAGGGAGGAGAGGGAGAAGACAACAAATTCATAATGTATCATGTACAAGGCACTATGAAAATGATAGAACAAAGTAACAGCTTTTTTCTCTTTCCTCCCTTCTCTCATGCACTATCCCTCCAAATCCATCCAAATCCAAAGTACTGCCCCTGTTGTTTTTCTTTTTCGTTCCCGTTTCCCACATTGTATGATCAGGTGGCAAGTTTGTCTCCACCCATGACTTGAAAAAATGTTCCTTCAGAAGTCAATAAATGTCACAACTTACATGAGATCATGGTTTCTACTGAGACAGGGCTTTTACAACTATGTCGTAATCCTGGGGTGGGAAAGAGGTGTAGGAGAGATGGAGAGGTCTCACCATCATGTGAGAAGTTCTCCAATTGCACCCCTGCCAGTGGTGGTCCCTGATGGAGAGGCAGATCTGTCAACCTTAACACTGTTTCTGCACAAGAGCTTACCTCATCTTGCTAGTTGGCATAAAGTAAATCATAAAACCCTCTCTTTTGCTTGCCTGCTTGTATCCATCAGTTTCGGATATCAGTGCTAGCTATTCCATACATAGCTAACGCCATACAGATGCAGCCTTTAAAGCCAAATGTTTTAGTGTAGATCTTACCTGACAGAGTGCAAGAACTTTTGAAATGTTTTGTATTTACTATGCTGCACATTTTCCTTAATGCTATGATTTTCTTTTTTCTATTTAATCTCTGTTCCTTGATTTGATAAGGGAAAACAATGAGTTAGTGTTTCACACCTGAGGCACCACATACAGAGATGTATAGAACTCTATCAGCTACTCTCCCTCTCCTAAAAAAGCTACCAATATGATGTTTAATTTATCATTAGATACATGAGGCAATTTTCCATGCTTAGTGTGGTTATCCTCAGCCTTCTGCAAGAAACCCAGGTATCAAGTTTGCTTTCCATTCACATTTCCAAGGACTTCTGAGTCAAGGACTGTGACAACAATTTAATTTTGCAATGAAAGTTGTATTTCCAGAGTACTGGTCAGCAGCAGAGGGGCGTGGTGTGAGGATCTACTGCTGTACTGCCATAGCTATCCTATAAGCTGATGCCAGAGAACTCTGATTTACCGTTTTTTGCTTAACCATAGAAACTGGAAGACTTCAATTTTCAATTTTATTGACTATCTAATTTTGCAGGCACAATATTGTGTTCCCTAAGATGATAATTTACAATGTGGGACAAAATTTAGTTAGTTTTTCAGTCTAATGAAGTACCAGGTACAGGGTGATCAAAGCCTTTACAGTTCACTACTCATTACACCTGAACTACAACTGCGAGTGCTTAGCCTTTCTACAAATTGAGTTTACTGACCTTTGAGCATTTGAGCCTCAAACAAATTACTAGTTTCTTTTTTTTTTTTAAATAAAATATTATCATTTGCCAACAAGGCCAGCTTCCCATGGTCATAGACTGTGCAAGAGAGATTTCTGTTTTAGAGACAACAACATGTCCTAAATGTACAAGAGGTATAATCTTTCACATTATGCTTACATAACATAAAGTTTTCACTTATACTGAAACCTAACGTACATATATTTATCCAGAATTCTTAAATTGTTACTGTATACTTTTTTGTCAGGTACCTTTAAGCTAGCAATTAAAATTATATTTGTCTAAGAAAGAGTAATCTGGTTCCAACCCTTTTGATACTGCCAGAAAGAAAAGAAACATTTCTTTAAATTTTTGTCCAAGAGTTTCATCCTGGGCTTGGTATCATCATTATGCATTGTCATACATTAAATATTACCCATTTGAGAAATACCCTCATTTGAGTGAGTTTTTAGAACAAGAGTTGGCGGGGGAGAGGAGAGGAGAGGAGAGGAGAGGAGAGGAGAGGAGAGGAGAGGAGAGGAGAGGAGAGGAGAGGAGAGGAGAGGAGAGGAGAGGAGAGGAGAGGAGAGGAGAGGAGAGGAGAGGAGATACCTGTTCCTGATGGTTTTTCCCCAGATATTTCAGTTATTCAGGAAATTTTTTAGAATATCAGAATTTCTTATGGCAACAAACACTTCTAGTGAAAAAATAACTGTTCAGATGAAAATCCAATTTTCATCCAATCCTTGTTATTCTGTGTCTGGCTTATGCAGGAATTCTGCATTGGGAAAACATGAGGGTCACACTAATGGCAAAATTCCCGGTACACTGCCTCTGAACCTGAATATTATAAATTCAGGAAGATATTTTAACACCTGCAACATTAATAAGTGTAGTAAAGGAGGACATAAGCTACTGACATATTTTATGCAACTATATTCTAGTCTCACTGATTGCAGTTCTGATACAGATCATATAGGTAACAGCTCATCAAGTGCATTCACAAGACCCAGTGATTTTCTGCTAGCAGAGACTGCAATTAGAAAACAGTTTTCCATTCAAGACCTGTCTGGTCTGATGTGCACCAAACAATACTTCAAATAAATAGAGGTTATATGTATCATTATATATAAATTACAATAAATATCAATATTTTCATAAATATCCTTTACATTTATAATCACCTTCTAATCCTGCTGTTCTGAAAAGGTTCAACTACACAATTCAAGTGTAACACTCCACCCCAACCCCAGTCCCAACTTTCATTTTGAAACAAGTAAATAAAAATGACACATCCAAAATAATATTTGACATATAGACACCCATTGGCCTTACCCAAGAGTAAGGCCATATCATGGTTTGAATTTCTCCAGAAACATTTACTTATTTCAATATTTTATGTAGCACTGTTTTACCCTTCCACCATAATGTAGCCATCATGACTGATTCCTCTCTCTGCATCTATGTTTTACTGGAGGTTAATTTTTTTGTAATCCTTTTTTCTAACTAACTGGTAGACTAGACTTCTTTATAAAACCTGAAGGTTTAAAAATCAGATGGGTACTGGGAGCACATAACACTTGAAAAACTGTCTTGAAATTCTAAACCTCTCACAACTAATGGAAAGAACCTCTCCTAACACAAGCCTCTCAAGTTCCAGTAAACTCATGGGGAAATACTGAAAAATAGTAGATTAAATTTAAAGTCACATTTTCCAAATAAAATTTTAAAAAAAAGCTGAAAAATAATGGTTTTGTCCTATTTGCCTGAATTATTCATGCTTTCTCTTATTCATGTTCCCTTTGTTTCAGAGTTCCCATTGAGCAGCTTCTGTAAGGTTGTTGGGCCAATGACCTATTCCAAGATCACACATTTGCGCCTGGATGGAAACAATCTCACTCGGTCTGACCTGCCACAGGAGATGTACAACTGCCTTCGGGTGGCTGCTGAGATTTCACTGGAGTGAGATACCTGGGAGAATTCAGTCCCCTTCTAGGGATGGTAACTACAGGAATTACATCACGATAGTTCTTTAAAATTAGGATATGCCTTAAAAAAACCTGTCAATCAGCATATTATCCATTCTGTTTGTCAATATTTAGCATGCACTTGGCAATCTTAAAGAAACGTGTGCATATTTTTACAAAGGGTTGTATTTACAAAGTAGAAGAATGACCAAATGTGGGGCAAAATATGCCTTTATCTGGCTAAGTTGCTGAAAAGCATTCAACTTCATAGAAATCGATGTCCATGCATGCAATACATGCCAGCTGGTACCCGACTTACACACAAGTCACGTGGGTTTCATCAGAGCAGTGATGTGCTCCAAATGTTGAGCAGTATGGGCTAGCCCGTGTAAATACAAGGTTCTTTTCCAACCAATGTAGCTTTCTTAATTATTCATGCCTTTTTCATATTATCAATTACAAAGGAAAGAATTATTTAACAACCTAAGAACAATTTAAAATGTATGAAAATATGTTTTCAGAGCCCATGTCATTATTAAATTAATGAAATATATGAAAGCTAACAGGGAAAGAAACATTTTTTAGGTTATAAAATTGTTTACTCTTCATCTTGTCATACTTTCTTTTAGAATTTCATGGTAAGATTTTTATTGATTGCTGTTATAATTGTTATTTCAAAATAAGTCATATATACAAGTATTTTTATTCAATTACTTGCATGCTACTTTTAACCAGATTGTAGAAAATAAAACATAGCAAATAATATTTTTGTGTCCATATCATTGTCAACTATGTTTCAGTATTTTATAAATTTAAAAAAAAATCAGGTTAAGACAAAATAATCTAAACTATTCTATTATTAATATTTTTATTGTAAGGTTAAATAAACTGTTTTCTCTACTTCCAAGTTTCAATATGTTTGTAAACATGCAATTTAACGTACTCCACTGCACTTGTCTTGGTCATTAAGTCAATAACTTATGGAGTTTTATAGTATGGGAGTCACAGCACTATGAAATAGTGCAAATTAATTTCACAGTATTGTCAAAAGGACAAAGAAATCTCTCAGAAGCCACAGGCAATGAGTAAAATGCAGACCTAGCTTCTCATGATACAGACATGGTAGTATATTCTATTTGGGAATGAACAGTCCAAATATTGTAATCATCCTGCAATACACAGTAAAATAAAAGTGTTGTTAGTAACTGAGAGCCACAAATGGCTTTCTTGCAAACACAGATCATCCCACGGGTACTATTTTCCTTTCAACTACTAGGCTACTAAACACTCAAACAGAAACTCTTGTTGCTTCTATAGCAAAATCAGAAAATATCACTTCTGGAAAAAAATACCGAACACACCTCTCAGAAAACCATTTAGCTGGTATACTGCCAATTCCAGATGTTCAGAAACGATACACAATTCACAAAGGAACCTGGGACTAAAAATAAAATCTCTACATATCTTACAGAAACAAATAGGCAACAATATACACGTACCTTCATGCAGCTTATGAAAGCTATATTAATTGTTTAAGCAGAAATGTAGGTGTTTGGGAATACTTAGTAGAGTTAGAGCCTTGGAAACTGAGTCACCACAACTTGTAATTTCTGGCCTTCCTAGAAGGGAAGGTTATGGACCTTGGTTATAAAGCCCTCAGCATTCTGGATACTGAAAAACATGATGCATACATGCCTGTTCCCATTTAACGTGATCATATTATAAAATGTGTACAGGTGCAAATATGTTGCTTAAATATAGACAGACATTAACAGATAGTAACACAGCTGCAGTAGCATGGAGGCAGCAGAGTGAATAAGTTAGCCTGAACTAAACTCTGTTTAGGGCTACATATCATGCAGTGTATAGGTTAGCTTTACAATATGTGTCCCTCCTTTCAGATCAAGATGAATAAACTTGTCATGACAAAACTTTGAACCATGAAATTTCAGGAACTGGTCTGCAAGTATGTTGCACAAAGATACCATTCACAAAGATAGAGTCACCTTTCCAATAAACAAGTATCGCCTGATTTAAAAAACATTTGTCATATTAGATTAAATTACATAATTTCCCTAGAAGGAACAGGCAGTGACTCATATAGATTTCTGGACATACACTGGAAGCATAAATCCTACATGGCCTCTACTTCTTTAAAAAGTCCAGCATAATCAAATGGATCAAGAAAGGAGTGAGGAGCGATTGATTACAACTCTCCTTCTAGTGCAAGGAACGTGGCAGAGTCCCATCCCTACTCTCAAACATTCAGTTTTACTGAAAAGAAGTAAATAAGTTACTTAGCATAAACCAAATTATTTTTAAAACTGTGAACAAGAAGGCAAAACATCATTAAGAGAGGCTGTCTGAAATGTCATATGTATAGGTATAACAAGCATGGACTGAAGACAGTACAGACTGTGAGGTTAAAAAGCAAAATGAGTTTTAGTGGAGAGGCACTAAGATGGAAGACTGCAAAGAGGACATCCCTCAGCCGCCTTCTTTCCAGTCTATGCCAAGTCACTTCCCTTAGCCTCTCTGAATATACCATATGCCTCAGTACCATAAATTATTGCAGTCTTCCACTGTTTAAAAGAGTACTATAGAAAAAGGGTCCAGTTTCAGGCGTGCACAATGAAAGGATAAAGGAAAAGTTCCAAAAAGATAAATTCAGGCTGGACATACAAAGAACTTCTTTGCAATGAGTGTGTAAATCACCAACACAGATTGCCCAAGAAGGCTGTGGACTTTCCATCCTTGGAGGTTTTCAAAACTTGCCCTGGCGAAGTGATCTGGCCTTATTTTTAGTTAGCCTTATTTTTAGAAGGAGGTTAAACTAAATGACTGTTACATGTTCCTTCAAAACTATTTTTAATTTCTGGGAGACTGTGGTTCTAAGAATACTAGTAACCAATGGGGGATAATATCAATTTTAATAACCATTTCTTCATATAAAGATTTTTGCATTAAATTCATATGGAAAATGTATTCTCTCAGGTTCCAGTCCATAATTCAGACTCCCGTGATACTTACAAAATCATAACTCAGCTAATATTTGGATATAGATTCCATAGGTAAAAACCATGGAAACTTTCCTTTGATGGCCAGATGTCTGCAGCTACTTGTGCAAATCTGCTCCCATTTTGACACTTGTGAGCTACTGAGTGCTGGCAGTAAAGTCAGAAATCCATCCCAGCTCACTTTCCCTTGTGGGACTGCACTGACAAACATGCTTAGATCACAGAATCATAGAATCGTTAGGGTTGGAAGGGACCTTAAAGATCATCTAGTTCCAACCCCCCTGCCATGGGCAGGGACACCCTCCACTAGACCAGGTTGCTCAGAGCCTCATCCAGCCTGGCCTTGAACACTTCCAGGGATGGGGCATCCGCAGCTTCTCTGGGCAACCTGTTCTAATGCTTCACCCCCCTATCTGTGAAGAATTTCTTCCTGATACCCAATCTAAATCTAACCTCTTTCAGTTTAAACCTGTTACCCCTTGTCCTGTCACTACAGGCCCTTGTAAAAAGCCTCTCCCCCAGTTTTCTTGTAGGCCCCTTCAGGTACTGGAAGGTGCTATAAGGTCTCCATGGAGTCTTCTCTTCTCCAGGCTGAACAAGGCCAATTCTCTCAGCCTTTCTTCAGCTTTCCAGTGTCTCATCATGTGCACCTGCCACCCATCTTAGTCTGTAGACTGGTTTCCAAAGTAGATAAACAAATGTTTTCTCAACTTCACATTTAGACTTCATCATTATGACCATTTTCCTGCCAAAAAAATAGACAGTGAGACTAGTAAGTTCTCAAAATTATGTGCAAAGTTGCATTGATTTCAAGAATTTGTGATTCCATATGTAAAAATGAGATATTTTCATTCAGATTCCTATGTTTGGGTAAGAAGAGTATTTGCTTACCTGTAGTATTTTCATCCCCACTCTAGATTTTAAAAGGTGACAGATGTATTGTTCCTAATGAAAACCACAGCCCTGAGATGAGGTGTGTGTTATACACAGAATGCAGAAAGGACCTAAGCATTTACCTCTGGGATTACAGCAGGCACCGTGAGGAGTGGGGAATAATCTCTGACAACAGCAGGCAATGCTGGAGCACAGCCCTGACTGCTGAGGGTCTCTGGACTGCTGCATGGGGCTTGAATAAGGATGGATACATGAAATCTCCATGGAGCTGGGTTACAGAGCTGTCTTCAAGACAGAAGTGGTGTTGGTTGGCACCAAAGTTCTGGGTGTTGAGGACTTTCATCTATAATATAAAGATTTGGTTTCAACATGTTCCATCTGAAAGGATACTTAGTGACTGGCGTAGTCACGGTGAGTTTGATTCTCACCTCAAGTCAGGACTCTGGAAGAAAACGACTGCTCCGGGAAATGACAGCTCTTGAAAATTATAACCAACATGACAGTTTAAGACAATAAATCACATATTCTAATGTTTAATTTCAGTATTTCCAAGAGTATCTGCATTACAAATTAGACAAAAAACCCCAAAACCAAAAAAAACCAAACAAACAAACAAACAAACAAAACCCCCAAAAACAAACCAAACAACCCCCAAACAAATCACACCTACAATTAACAGAAAATAAAGTAAGGGCTGGGTTTTCTTATAGCTCATGCCATTTGGCGTTTCTTTTAAATATTAAAAAAGCACCTGAACCTTGAATTTCTTATCTGTCAGAATCACTATAGCAGAGCTTTATTATAAGGGGACTAAAATATTTTTTTTCATTAAGTCTGGGAATACTCTTCAATAAAACTCTTTTAGTTTATTATAGAGGACAGGTTTTTCTATAAGCTTCTAAGTTTCTTGGAATTCATCATTCTATTGTGGGAATCTAAAATAAAGACAAATCCTAATATTTTTCGACTACTTCAACAACAGAACACAATAAGAGAACAAAAGTAACACTAACACTTCACAGCCTGTTTTCACTATCTTTATGCCATCTTAGACTATTTAATCCATGATGGTTTGCTTTTCAAAACTGCAAATTTACAGAATGGACATTGGGTGACTAATTCATATTATAATCTACCGTTAGTTGCCTGGAAAATATCAATCTTCTAAACAGCCACATATAGGCCCAAGAACTCAATGTATGTGTGTAATTGATAAATGCATGTTAGATATTTAACTTTAGCATATATAGTTGTACCTCTAGCATTTTAAAAATCAGGTCCCTGGGTAGTATGGATTTGTTTCAGTGTTGATATTGTGGAAGGCATGAAAAAAAAGTTAAGGTAAGAGATTGACAGCCACATCAACATAATAGGTAAACTACACCTAGCTAGCCAAGATAAATACCAGATCTTGGCACTGTGTCGTGGAACCTTTAAGTTGTCACTGTGGTGAAGAGCTCAAAATAGAGAGAGAAAGGGAACAGACAGCCAAAAAATTCCTTAATGAAGCATATTCAGGAGAGTACTATATTTCCCAGAAAAGTTGAGCCCTTTTCCATAATAATTCTGTTCTGAAATGTGTTTCTCTGCAAGGATCTCTTTAAGCTGAGCTACCCAGGTCTCACTGAGTTTTAGAAGGGAGTGAAGATATACAGGAAGTAAACTGCTAGAATTTTTTTCTGGGCTTTTAGAATAGGATACCCCAAGTATTTTTCAGGGTTGCTTTAAACAGTATCTCCTAATCTAACCTGAAATTTCCCCAGGTAAACTTCTATACTTTAACTTCCTGCATATGCACAGGAATGCCTACTTAAATAAGAGATACAATTTCTCCCACTGAGAGGTCTAGACAGGCAATTCTAGGCTTCTAGGAGAGGTGCAGAGTTCCTGCTCCTAAGTCTGTTTTTTCACCAGGAATGATGTAGTGTGACATGAGTCTGTATCCGTGCTAACCTCTTTGATCTGCCTGCAGTGTCCCTTGGACTAGCCTGAAGGACTTACCTGCTTCATTTTAGATTCTTTGGTTTTGTTGACTTTGGTTGCTACTTTATAAAAGGAGTAGAAGATATTATTAATTGGGATATATCACTGTCATGTTACTGTTTGGCAGGAGAAGAGGTGTCTTTCTGACACTGAGTCAAACTCAGAGATTCCTACTGTCTATTTCAAGCAGCAGCACCAAAAAGAGAGAGAGATCACCACTACCTGCCACTCTTCAGAAGGGAAAGAGGCAGACTGAACTCTGAATAAATATAAATACCTGTCTTAAGTGGCATGCACAGCTGTCTGGAACTACCAGTAAAGTGTATGTTGAAGGGTACATAAACTGAACTTAGTCTCTTCAGGTACAGAAGCATCACCTTTTCTCTAGTCATCATAAAGGGAATTTGTGAGCGTTTCAGATAAACTGATTGCCCTTTGGGTCAAGACACCTAGAATTTTAGTAAAGTAGTACCCAAATTAGGCACACTGGACTGCAGCCTTTGCTAAATGGAGCAATCCACAGGGCTGGTGCATTAGTTCTGCTTGCAGTATACTCCTGGGTTTGCTGGTGATGAACTATACACATGCTTGATGTTTAACAGACCTTGCTTCATATTAAATGTGAGACATATGGCAGCCATTACTGAAAGAAAGCAATGCATTTTTTCACCGTCAGCAACTTCATTGCTGAAACAGAACAACAGCTCTTACAGCACTCCCAGTTTTCCATATCTCCTCCCAGTGGATCTTGGCTAGTCTATCTTTTTAGCCCTTCTAGTCTTTCTTAAGCTCATGGGCTGTTCTAGTCTCAAGCATGTACATCACCATGCTCAAGGAGATGTTGCCACCCTCTGTGGTTGTTGGTGCACCCCACTTTCAGATATTTTTAAATATAGATTCTCTTATTACACTGATTAGCAATGTGAATTGCCAGGAGACATACAGAGCAAAACCTCTGTAATAGCTTAAGACATCTTCCTCAAACTAGAATACTCCCAACAGTATCTTTCAAAACGTCTCAAAAATTCATAGAGTGGGCATTCACGGTATTTTTACTGTATAATTTTTCCACTTCCTTTTATCGTCATGCAAATACCCTGTGCACTGTTACTTTTTGGGAGATCGTTCATAATCTCGGGAGCAGTTTGTGTTTCACTGGTTATTTGCCTTTGATTGCTCAGCTTCACAAGTTAAAAATTACCTCATTAACACAAAATTCTTAGCCCTCTCTTACTGAAAATAAGGCCCTGGAAAGTGTCTTAGGTTGGATACTCAAAGCAGAAAGCCTCCCAAACCATTAGTCATTTTTTAAAATCTTGGCTGTAGTCCTTTATTAGTCTGTAAAACTTTATCACCATATATGACACCCTTTAAATAATAAATAGCAACACCAGATGATGGAGGACTGAACAAAACAAATGCATGATGGAGAATATGTGTGTAATCTTGAAGATTTCATGGAAACAGGCCTTTCTGCAAAGGCTGCTTGGGCACCCAAACAATTACTTGTTCCTGCAGAGATCTTTCCAAAATTTTTACATGCATGTGAGAATACTTATTACAGTCATCACACTATTTCTTCCTCATTTAGAGAACATTTCTTGTCATTTTGTTTCTGCTCTTTGATTGCATCAGAAGAAAAGAAAATTCGTTATTGAGAAAGCCTTAGCAAATGTTTTTGCTGTTTTCTTCTCCTAGTGAAGAACTGCTTATTTGAATGGGATGGCAGCATATGTGTTCGATAAGGATCAAATACCTGGACTCCAATGCCGCAAAGAGCAGGCTGTGACATGCCTCTCCCTTGCTGAACAGTAGCTCATACAAATAGTCCCACTGCCTTCACAAGGTAGCCAGCAAGTCCTTCTGCCAGTGACTTCTGTGATAATGAACATCTGTAATGATTAGCTGGTTAAATGGTAAATTCAGACCTCCATGAAGCATAAGATAAATCAACCTTTCTCTTTTGTTAAACGTGTAACATCTGGCATCTTGCATTTAAGTGTGTCACAGCAGATATCTGCCACCAGGACTCACTATTTTAAACCCTTCAGTAAAACATTCTTTGAGGTCTTGGCTTGTTCTGTAATGGTAAACAGACCTCAGTGCCTATGTAGCCTCTCTGCATGTTCAGTGAAGATTTAGCACAAATGCAAACCAGTTTTACGTAGAACAGCCTGGATTTTACAAGAATCATAGCTGCACTTTTAATGGTGAAGCCTCATTAAATCACTCCCAATTGAACACACACCTATTTTAACCTTCATACAGCTGTGCCTCTGCCTCTCCCCACCTCTCTTCTGTGGAGCCCAGCTGACAATCCTCCTCGTCATTAATGTGTGGTACCACATCTGCTGCGGGAGGTCAAAGGACATGTGGTTTAGGTGTTCAAAGTGACAGTCATAATGAGAAGGTTAATACATTACATCTAATTATTGTGCTTATAATTAGTACAGCTGCTTAAAACAAGACCCTTTATTTTTAGGTAAAGGTGTAAATTAATTTAATCTAATTTAAACTTTTGAATTATTCAGCTTAGTATGTACGAAGGAATTGATTTTATACCTAGCTTATAAGAAAGTCCTCATAATCTCTAAGAGATGTTGAAGGGTCTGGAGTTCTAGCAGGGTGAAACACTTAAGCACTTGTCTTATTTTTAAACACGTACTTAGGCCACGTAAAAATTACACATAGTAAGGATGTATATTTTCCTGAACAAAAACCAAGATAGTACAAGCATATACTTATGAAACAGATTTTATGACATGCTTAACATTAGCCTTCCAGAAGTCAGTGGTAGCTGCCCATGCACTTAAGTGTTGCTTTCCTTTTTTTGATTACTTTTCTTTTTGTCTACTCCTAAACTTCTTTTGAGACATTCTTAGTTTAGGAAGAAAAGTATTAAATTATGAAACAAGTTGTTAGAGTTTTTATTGTTAAAGTAAATTAGATGAAACTGAATACAAATAATTTTATAAATAACTTTTAAAACTAATATAAACTCATAAAAGGTACCAGGAAATATTTTATGTTTTCAGTATTTTCACATTTTTTTTCCTTAAAATACTTATGCCACTTTTCTGGTTTTGAACATGGCTACTTTCCCTGATATTAAGTTGTTACGTGAAATTTGGACTAAAAAAGAAAATCAAATCCTCCAAAATACTTAATGTGAGAAATATGTGTCTATTTCTTGGATATCAAGTTGGCTGGAAAGAGTTTACTTTAGATCAACGATAAAACACGATAATTAATTGGTGCCTTGATAATTAAAACCAGACCTCACTGAAGGAGGCACTGGAGAGTATGATAACTTCATAGAAATGTAAGTAAATGTCTCTCTGAACAAAAAGGAAAAGGTATGGTTTAATCTTTAAAAAATGAAAATGCGTTATTAAAAAATTCTTAGCAAATGCTTTTGCTATCTTCTTTTCCTAATCAAGAATTATTTCTTTAAATGGCATGGCAGCATCTGCACTTGATAAAAATCAAATAAAATATTTCCGTAGAAACAGATGGCACTGTTTTTAATTCTTTGTGGCCAGTTCAGGTATTATGAGAATGAATTGTGATGTAAGCGAGCTTTGCGTGTAAAGTATCTTCCGACAAAAATTGTGAATAAAGGTGTATTTTGTGTTACCTGTTTAATCTAGACCAGTTCCTCTCATCTGCTGAAACATAAAGATCAAATGCCTTCACCTCTGTGGCTGCTTGATATTAAAATCAGGATTTCCTGTCTTTTCCTGCCTAGGTACTGAGGTGCATTAGCTATTTTAGGGGTTAAAAGCTGTAGCCACTGATGCGTATATATTAGGCTGTATTCACAGAACAGGGCTTGTAGCCTGACTCAAGCTATTACAGTCTAACAACAGTGACCAATAGAAAGAGAAGAAGATCCAAGAAAGCTGAGGTAAGCCCAAACTCTGAAGCAATGTCAACTTAGAAACAATAGCTAATAAGGTGTGTATGTTAATACATCTGGGAATACTAGCATGTACTTCAAGTTTTATAATGCTATTAATTCTTAGGAGGACAGGAAGCAAACACAGTGGTTAACAGCCAAAGGCTGTGAATTTACAGAGATTTCTAACTGGCTTCAGATAGCTCCAGGAACGTGACTAACAAGGTAATGTGCTTTATATTTCTTTTTTTAAAATGTTGTTAAGTTTATGAACATTTACACAGTGAGAAGGTGCTGTTTCACTGTGTAAATTAGAGATGTAATTCTTTAGAAAAGTTTTGTTTGTCCTTTTTTGGAATGCTTCCAGATAGCAGTTTCTGAGACTGGAAGATCTGTAGGATACTGCACTTGTTACTGCTAGATATCATACACAACAACTTAACTGAGCTCTTAACCTTAGTAGTGCATTAACACTATAAGAGAATTTATTTTTATTTAAATACTATTTTTTGCCAAAACTAGCCTCCTAATTTTGAACAGAAATTTCAGCTACCAGTCTCTTTCCTCTGCATTGCAAAAAACTTGCTAATTTTCATCAGAAAGCAAACAACAGTTTGTGAAGGACTGTCTTTGTGCTTCCTTCGTATTTCATTTTGGAGTAAACTATCATTGATTATTTTTTTTGTTTATTGTTTAATAGTGGAAGTTGCTAAACAAAGGAAGTAATTAGGTAGGCAAAATAGATACAAGATGCATGAGTGTATGTGATTTAATTCAGCTAGGACTTATTTTTTGTGTCATTTAGATCAGGCAATTGTTTTGTTCTTTTCTTTAGAGAAGGAAATTCATAACTTGGGATATGAGAGAGTGAATGAGGCAGGGGAAATGGATTACTCAAACATATTCCATCCAAGCTTTTTAAGAACATGCCCAACAAACAGCTGTTAAAACACTCTTTGATCTTTCACTTGCCTGTGATGAGAAAAGACCCTGGAAAATGTGATCCAGATGCCATTATAATTTAAGAGAGAGGGAAAACAGAAAAGAGGGTATGATAAATTTTAAAAGGAGGAACACTGAGTACAATAGTATTTATATCATCGTGGTATTGATAGCTTTACTGAAGATGGTACATTATAAAAAAGTAGTTTATAGCTCTGTATAGGAAAACTTAAAGAAAATTTATAAGAAGCACTGATTTAATTTCAGAAAAAAGATCCGTTTTTTTCAGGTTCTTTGAAAGGAAATTTGCATGAACATCAGTTAAACTCGTAGCCAGTGTGGAGTCTAAGTTGAATGAAGACAATTATCTTCAACATATAACACTGAATTGTTTGTAACTCTTGTATTACTGTTTAGTTTTTCCTTAACATGCCATGGGTCGTACCACAGAGGACAGAATTTGGCCGTTCCTAAAGGAAATATTTACTACATAATACTGCTTTGTTGATCTAGTATGTTGTTAGAGTTTTGTTGAGAGACAGCTAATTGTTTTTCTCCCCTTCCAAGGCAAACAATGACTCTAAAAGTCTACACAAGCCTTTTTCTCTTATTCTTGGTCAATTCTGTGTGGACTCGAACTGTGAGACAAGTTTATGATGAGCTGGATCCTGAGCACTGGTCTCACTACACTTTTGAGTGTCCACGAGAGTGCTTTTGTCCTCCTAGTTTCCCCAATGCATTATACTGTGATAACAAAGGACTTAAAGAAATACCTGCAATCCCAGCAAGAATTTGGTACCTTTATCTTCAAAACAATCTAATTCAAACAATTTCAGAGAAGCCTTTTTTGAATGCCACTCATCTGAGGTGGATAAATCTGAACAAGAATAAGATCACCAACAGTGGAATTGAGAGTGGTGTGCTGAGCAAGCTGAAAAAGCTGCTTTACTTGTTCCTAGAAGATAACGAATTGGAAGAGGTGCCTGCCCCATTACCAGTGGGCCTGGAACAGCTAAGACTGGCTAGAAACAAAATCTCCAGAATCCCAGAAGGAGTCTTCAGCAACTTGGAAAACCTCACTATGTTAGATCTGCACCAGAATAGCTTGTTGGACAGCGCTCTCCAAAGTGACACCTTCCAAGGACTCAACAATCTCATGCAACTCAATATAGCAAAAAATGCACTCAAGAAAATGCCTTTAAGCATTCCAGCTAACACACTGCAGCTGTTTTTGGACAACAACTCCATTGAAGTGATACCAGAAAACTACTTCAATGCAATACCCAAAGTGACTTTCCTTAGGCTGAACTACAATAAGTTATCTGATGACGGTATTCCCCCAAATGGGTTTAATGTTTCATCTATTCTAGACCTGCAGCTGTCTCACAACCAGCTCACTAAAATTCCACCGATCAATGCTCATCTTGAGCACCTTCACCTCGATCACAACAGAATCAAAAGTAAGTGTTTATTCTAAGTATGGGATCCTACCAAGATACAACTATTTTAAAATGTCTACTTAACTACAAAAAAATGTCCTTTGAAATAAAGAGATTAAAAATGTGCTGTAGATTACAGGGAGAGGAGGAAGAGGACCTCCCACAGTCCAGTTTTAAAGTCAGGCCTAAACTATGACAACCAAATATGTGCATGGAAGTAATACCACATGTGAAAAATGTTCATATGCATACAGAAAAACACTTTGCAAGCACATCAAAAATATGAGCGGATTAAGGAGAATTTGTGTGTTCACATTTCAGTATATACATGCCAGTAACCATTTTGTTGGAACAAATTAAGTTTCTCACAGAAAGTTTAGGACTAACTAAGCTAGAAACTATAAAAATTGGGTGCAACAAGTTAAGATATTCAATCCACATCTGTACGACTCTCCGATTTTCCAAGTTCCTGAGCATATTAGGGACTTCACTAAAACAACAGAATTGTTGTATGCTCAGTTCTTCTGAGTATCTCTCTGCCCATGTAAATTATGTAGTAGGAGCTTAAGGTGAGGCATGCTTAAAAGATAATAAAATGTTTGCTGTAGTCAATGCAATCTATTTAAAATATAACTAATTAGATCGTGGATATTGAATATATCAGGCTTGAATATCCTCCCCAGCTTTTGTTTACTGTGCACAAAATCATAGCATCATAGAATCATAGAATGGTTAGGGAAGGGACCTTAAAGATCATCTAGTTCCAACCCTCCTGCCATGCTGACACTTCAGTTTTGTCTTCATAAACGACCTTCTCAATGACTTTACAGAAGCTTTGTTTTACTAAGGTTTATCTCCTCAAATGTCTTCTAACATTTTCCACTTTGTATAGATGAAACAAGTTTTGCTCCTAAGGCAACAGAAGCCTATTTTCATGTCATAGTTCTGCTTCTAGCACTGTTTCCATATTTATCCAGGTGCATCAGGGATGTGATGGTTAGGGACATCGGGTAAAGTATCTGCTCACTAAGTCCTACAGACCTTAAGTCATTTATTTCATGCCAAAAGCCAGATCAAAGTGATGACTTTCTAGTCATCACTACACAGAAGGTAACCAAGTCTCTATATCTGTCTTCCTGTCATGGTGATTTAATTGAATACATGATTCCTTACTCCTGTTTTGTGTGGCTATAGTTCACAAATATACTAAAAAATAACATTTTGACTTCTCTATGAAACAAGAACATATCAAAGGAAGATAGCTAATAATATTTAAGGCTAATCTGATGCATTTTGCAAAAGAAATGTAAGAAACCTTGTAAAGAAACATCAGTTTTGTAGAAGGATATATGTAAGTGCCCTCCGAGAAGTCTAACAGTTAATTAGAGTTAAGACTTATGACATATATTGTTACTGAACATATTTCATTGTCCCCTTGTTACAAAGGGATTTATTTTAATTGCTTCACTACAAGACCTCCGGTACAGACTTTATCTCCTGTCACTTTAAGTGATCACTAAATGGAAATCCATGGAATGTAACCTGTCCTGTTTAAGAAGTGTTTCATGTCTACGTAGTATTTAAAGAGCTTCCAAGTTATTTTCCTTTCCTAAATAAGTTTTAAAAAGGCTAAAGCCATGAAAAACAGCCTGTGTACTATGTGCAAACTCAAGTCCCATTTTCCAGTGACACATGGGTACGTACCTATGTGGGCCTAAATCACAATAGATTTCCAGAAGCCTTATATTCCTTAATGCCTTTACCACTTTCCAAAATTCATTACTAACTCAAGCATCACACTGCTTAAAAAATAGTTTTTATTCTTGTTTTTAGTAACTACATACAAAGTAGTCAAAAACATATTACAAAAGTAAACCTGACACCTTAAATGAAATGCACCTATTATGTAAGGCATATTCTACCACATAGCGTAATTGTTCAAGAGGTAAAGGATAACGACAATCTTTGTGAGTCACTGCTCTAATACACGATATCTCAAAGGGCCTTTAGGATCACAACAAGGAATGTAATTCCATCAGAGAGGAGTAATAAGATGTGGCATTAATTCTGCAGATTGTTTTTGTCTTCTTAAACCCAGGAAGCTGATTATCAGTCTTAACATTAAGATAACTATTGTAAAAGATTTGAAAGAAAAATAACTGTAAAATCCTGGATCTGGTTTCTCCACAGAATAGTCCTTCTGAAATTTACTTTTATGTGTGCACTACAAACCCTTTTTATAATACTAATTCTCAGCTGCCCTTGCACACCTGCCAATAGCTGCTTTATTTTCTCTTGTGGTTCATAATTACACCACTGGCATTTCCAGATATCAGACATCAACATTTCTATGTAGATACTATTTGCCTGATTTTATTGTATGTTATTGTATAGCACCAGTTCTTCAGGGAAGTTAAAGGCCTTATTTGTTCAGAGACCATTTATGAAGATATAAGGCAATATCCTGAAGCCCAGTGAAGACAGTGATAGCCTCATCATTGGTCTCAGTGGAACCAGGTTTTCACTTGTGGTCCTATCCCCAAGGATCTCAATGTGAAGAGGAAAAGGAGTACTTGAAAGATGGAAGGAAAATCAACAGAAAGCCAAAACTAATTAGGGCTACAACAGATACGCACCACACTTGTTCCATGCGATTGTAAAACGCACATTTACATATTTATTTAGATGATACATATGCAAAGCTCTGGGGAGATGTCAAATGATGGAAAAGGGAGTGTTAGAGGAAGGAAAAAGAGGAGAAAGCATGAAACAATGATGTAGCGAGTGAGCAAGGGTAAGCAGGTGGTATTACAGTGCTATCAAAGGAGCATTGAAATGGAGCTAACAGTAAGCTCCCCTAGTGGAACACGAGATTTGGATAAATCCTCCTCGTTAATATTATTCCATCTATAGAGAAAGGGAGAAATCCTTGGGTCAAGTAGCAATGCCAGTCTATCAGAATGCATTATAGGGTATTTGGAAAGAAATTATTGAAGTTACAGATCCAGATCCTGACATATTGTCAAAACCGTGCCCTATAGCTGCTACTGGCTTCTTTGCTGGAGGAGCTCAGAAAGGGGCAGATTTCCAGGCTGATCCATGGCTACTGCAGTTATATATTATGTGAAAAGGAGGAGTCCAACTACAGCGGGTGCATTTGAAGGTTACAACAACAGAACAGAAATACCCTCACACTCATAGATGTCAGAACACTTCTATCTTCTAGACCAACTTACTTTCGGAATGTTTCTGAATTACGAGTTTTACTGGAAAAGAAACAGGATCTTTTGCAGTTCTTCAGCAGACATTCAGTATTAGCCATTAATAAGAACCTCTTCTGCAGTTTCCCCTTAAACTAGCTCTGGAGACTAATTTTTAAATATTACACCTCTTAAAAATACTGTTGACAATAAGTGGAATTCATTCTTATTCGAATTCTAGGTTTTGGTATCTACTTTGTGTTGGTCATACAGACCACCTACTCCATTAATGGAAAGAGATACACAATTGCAGAGGGAAAATCTCCATCCTAAGGAGCCGGGAATCACCTATTGGAAGTGTTCATTTCTCTCCAGAGTTTATAAACAGAGTCTAGATGGTTTACTCAGAATGACACCATCTACATGTATCAGTTTAGATAGGGTGTGTTGCACATGTGTAGGTGGATTATCCTGTCCCTCCTGCTTAAGCAAAATTCAGTAATATACCCAGGAACAGGATTGCAAGAGAAGAGGGGAGAGAGAGGCTTTTACTCCTCTAACAGTTTGGGTAGGATTTATTGTTCATGAGAAGAAAGCAATAAAAACCAAACCACTTCATACCACACATCATCAGGAAATAACTTCTTCATAGGTGGCCTGTGGCTAGATAACTGCTGCCTCACTTTAGGGCTGGAGTAATTAACCCAGTGAAAACTAGTGCAGTGAGACAGTTTGTAGGTCAGAGGACAGAGATTTTGAACACACTTGAAGGCATCTTGACTCCTAAGGGCAGTAGTGCTGACCTGGAATGACAGATATTTTCTGCTGCATAGTGTTGATTCACTTGTATATCTTTTAGTAACCACTTTCATAACGAAACCTCACTCTCAATCTTCCTGCTTTCTAGCTTCACACATAAGAAGTCGTAGCTTGTTTCTTCGAAGAATATCAATTGGTTTACAAACATTTATCAAAATTCACAACATAGGCCAAGACATTTTGATATCATGGATATGATGAAAATGTTAGACCTTGGCCAACTGATAAACGATGTTTATCAACATCGTTGATAAACAAACACCACTTCAGTGTTTTCTAGAATAAGGCCACTCGGGGCTGAACAAGGGCAGTGGCAGTCTGCCCTGTTCAACAATGGAAGACAAAATATGAAAAGCATTTTAGCCAAGTGACCGTGCAGAGGTAATTTAGGAGAGGCAATGTAGTGAACCCAATCCATTCAACTCTTATGAAAATAAGTAATGATTTAAGCCATAGTTTCAAATTATATCTGAAATGAAACAAGCGATATGTGTTTCATACAGAATTTTAAGGACTTGGCTTTCAGGTCAGGAAGAAAGATAACCCATTGCACAAGTTATATTCTTGCAATTAAAACCAACTGTACTCTTGAATTTGAGAGAACAGGAAATTACAGATGTTAAAAATTACAGACACTATGCGAAAAACTCTGATTCAATACTGTTATTATTTTGAATAAAAGGTCTTCATTGGCGGATATCATCAGCTAAAATTAATGTGCTGTCATTGCAGTAAGATGTTTAAAATCCCTCATCATTAATCTTGTTCTGCTGTCTTAGAAGGCAGAGAACTAATTCTCACTGAGTATTTACCTAGGAGTTGTCTAAATTAGTTTCCTCTCTGTCCAAGGTAAAATTATGCATCTAGTGGCCTTCATTCATAATTCCAGCACATTGAATATGCAATGCACTGATCTAGATTATATTATGATTCTTTTTTGCTTGATCAAAAAAGCAGTTAATTGTTAATTGAGCATTTTCCAACTCTGATAGTAGCATGTGTCTCCCACATAAATATCAGTAGAAGCCTGGTTTATTTTTTTAAATGAATTTTATCTTCATGAACTTTTCCCATGGAAATAACCTAACATGTCTATCTACATTTTCAGGTGTCAATGGTACTGAAATATGTCCAGCCTCAATTGCTGTAGCAGAAGACTATGGCCTTTATGGCAACATCCCTCGCCTCCGATACCTCCGCCTGGATGGAAATGAAATTCAACCTCCAATCCCATTGGATATCATGATATGTTTCCGACTACTTCAAGCTGTTGTTATATAAAGATATCACAGTGTCACTATTCTGCTGTGAGAGTGGCAAGACATAAGTTTTGCTGGAATGAAACTTGTTCTAAATCATAAATCAAGAAGTAACAACTTTATTTTGACTTTAGTATTTCCTTTGCTTGTATCTTTTTATGGCTGAAAAGTTTGTTCTTCTTTCAGAAGAGATTTTGGGTGGACATGAAACATGTGCTTAACACTTTACCTAAGAATTCCCAATGTGAATATATTGAAAATCACCTGTATAAGATCCCAAATATTCCAAAACAAATTCTTGTCTACTCCATCTTTCTTGTCAAATGCTACAATGTCTATCCTGTAAACATCACTGCCACAGACAAACTCTATTTCCTTTTCTTTTTTTTACATAGCAACTAACACAATGAATTTGGGTGCACTTGGCTAAGTATATATGCTAGAAAAATCACGAATTGCATGACAACTAGTTATCAGAACTGCCACTGTCTTTTTTAAGACAGTGACTCATGGTGAACAACCACTTTAGATGTAAATAACTCATAAAATGCTTTCATCCGTTGAAGACATACATTTAAGGTATGAAGCTTATGGGGCTCAGGTCCAAAGTAAGATGTTGAATATACATTGTTTTATGGATTAATTCAGTGTATGATTTCAGAATTGGAAAACACTAATCCAACTCAAATCTAGGGACAAGGGAACATAAGATGAAACCTTGGTCTATCAAAGTGCCGATTTTCTGCTGTTTGATTCTTTAGTATTCCATTTCTGGTTTTGACACCATTTCTTTCTGTAGCTATGGGACAATCATTGAGTATTCAGTTTATTTTCGCTTCTATAGAGAAAAAGCCAAGACCAATAATGATTACATATTCACAGACTAGGTACTTCACAAAAATTGGGATGACTAGTTAATTTAATGGTGATAAAGAGAAAACTAAGAAATTAAGAGACACCTCCCCTCCCAGTTATATACTAAAGTAGCCAAATATTTGCAGAGGAATTGTATCAGTTTAAGCCAATACAATCTACTCAAAGCAGTATTTAGCTATCTGCTGACTCATATACATGCACACAATAACACAATTTTAGAGAGGTCCAGGTATTTAGAATACAGCACATTCATAATACACTAACAAGGGAGATATCAGTGGGCATATTTTTAAGAAATCTGCTTCTTCTAATTTATTTTCTATTTTAATAATATTGGGATTTCAATACACAACTTGAATATTAAAGTCAACTATTCACTGGGAAAATATGACATTTTTATTTCTGATAGCCAGCAAAACTGACTATCCATCAGTCATATTATTTTACTCTTGTATTTGTAGATAGAAGCAATTAGTTGCTTTTTGCTAGCTTGCATCTATTTCTGACATTTTATGAGTGGCTTCACTAGCAAATATTTAAAGACAATGCATGTGGTATAATTTTTTATTTGGAGATGAAGCATTTTTTTAAAAATAGATTTTTAAAAAGTTTGAGAACCGCAATTTCTAACATTCAATCTCTTTTTACCAAAATCAGGCCTTATTTTGCTCCAGTGCACTTGTGGAAATAATCCAATATAGAAACCCAGCATATAAATAACCCATTCAGAAATCCTATGACAAAAACATTTAATTTTGCTGTTCTTTTTATGTGATTTCTGAGAAACTCCTGCCCTTCTAGCATAATATTTTCTGTACCTCTGTGTTCACCCTATATGAAAAAACAGAGATTTAAAAAGTCTTTACAATATGTATGCATGTTTACCTACATTCTTTACTCAATAATAGCATAGTAATTTATTTTTTCAAAAAATTATGTGACAATACTACTAATTAAATTATAACAATAATTATGTGCTTGTATTTGTAAATTAATTTCTATTTTAAACAAAGAACAAATATATATATTCCAAAGTGAATATTCACAGGCGTATATGCATATTATTAACATCATTTACAGTTTTGACTAATTGTACAACAAAGCTCCTTGAAGTTCCAGCCAAAAATGATGAGCCCTTTAGGCATTATATACGTGTTACAACAGAAAAGACTAACACTTCCTCAAAGAGACATCAAGTTTATATATGAGGAGGGATGATATGCAAAATCTTATAGGGGCACAGGAGCATCAAGGTACTCAGTTTTATTGATAGAGGCATGATGAAATCACTTTTAGCAGTTATGTGCCATCAGCTGGCCTGATATAAAGGGATTTTTCTAATCAACTGCAGGGTGAAAAGTCTTATAAATTAGTTCTTCAAAGCTCAGTACTACCTAATGGAATAATCTTTGGACACATGGAAATTGATGCTCAAGAGTTGCCTCTGTGAAATCCCAATTAATCTGAGTGAAGACAAAAATTCATGATACATCCTTGGACAAACTTTTTATTGGGCTGAAAATCATCTGCTGCTGCCAAGTGTTCTACACCTTTGATGCAACCCACTGACTCCACATCTGTGAACCATTTAATAAAGGGAAAACCCTAAGTATCCTCATTTAAGCTAACTTGTCCCATCTTGATTCCCTCTCCCAGAACCAGCAGTATGAAGTGGAAAGAAAAATACTTAAGTTACTGCAGTCACCTCCACAAGAGAAATCAACCCTGGCTGAAGTTTGAGCTGCTTTACTGCATGCATTTCTCTATTTGCAACAGACTTAATGTTCTTCAACACTCTGGGAAAGTTGGTGAAATTTCCCCTCAGATTACAATAGCAGACCTAAAGTGCTTTTTTGTGTGGAACTAAACAATGTTGGCTTTCAGCCACACCTCATTCAATCCAATTCGTTATGCCAGAAGACTATAAAGGAAAATGTAAAACACCCTTTTTCTTATGAAGGGGGTCCCTAAAACAATGTAAAAAGCATAAGTGTGCTGGAAAGTCTGATGTTAATTCTTCCTAATCCAAGGTTGGTCTAAGATTCCCCACTGATATTCCCGGTTCAGAAAAAGTTGCAGTTTCTTCCACTGCAAGGAGGGAGCTGCAACACTCAGCTGTCCTGTATGAACTCACAGTTGCCTTCATAAAACCAATATTTGTTCCCCTGAATTGTCAGAGCACATCACAAACAGTTTTGAATGGAATATCATGTACAGCAACAAAGACATTTACAAGTATGACAAGTTGAGAACTAAGCAGATCACCTTAAGCCCACTGCAGTTGTGGTCAATCGCTAATAAACACCTAGTGCTTTGCCAGAAATGCACATTATATATGGGTTAAATTTGAAATGATGGTCGTTAACACAGGTGTGCTATCACCTCAGCCCAGGGTACAGACAGTCGCTCTGTATAGAAAAGCATTAAAGCAAAGTGAGAGGATCCAGAACTGAGAAATACCCAGACGTGTCTGACACATCTGCCAGCTTGACTGGAGTATGGATGCTGGATATATCAAAGGACTGTGTGGTTTTATAATGCAACTGGCTCTGCAGGAAGGAAAGTTGTTTATAGATTCTTCCAGCATAGTTAAAAATTCAGCCATATCTCCCTGCTCCATACCCATTGGCATTTTCTGTTTCTTTCTCAATATTCCTAACTGTTTGCTACCACTTTCTTCTTCAATATTTGTAATGAAAAATACCACCTCAACAATTGACTGCAGAGATGCCAGTGAACTCAGCAGCTTGTATGACAATTGAAGGAAGAAACAAAAGCACTAAGAGGTAAAAATTTGGAAGACAACTATAAAGCCAATTTGCATGTTTGTAATTACTTATTCCAACACATATCCTGTGTCACTGAAGGGATTTTCATTCACCCTGCTGCACCAAAATGGTTTCCAGTATTTGCCACAAATACCTGCTGTCATTTTTCCTGTCTAGAAAAAATATTTACTGAGATTATATTGCAGCTAGTTTTGTTATCTGTCTGGAATCAGATCACTGCATCACCTAAACTGCTGTGTCGATGGATGAACAGTTAATATCCCACTTCTGCCACGTGTAGCAGAGAATCCTTGGCACTGTTGAAGTCAGCAAATAAATATCCTCCTGTTGACTGAAAGTCTCCTCCATAATTGCATTTCCCACCCCACCCCGAATTGCTTAGCCATTTAAACATAAATGGAAGTTCTACAAGGCACCACACTGTCCGCGTAATGCTATTCAGGAGTAGTACTAACCACTTCAGGTCAAGCATGTGAAGCAATATGTATAATTTACATCATGTTCTGCCCTAGCTAATTTAGCTTCTTCCCTGTTAGTAGAGGCAATATTGCTTCTGAGTCCTGTACTTGCTCTGTCACTGCTACTTCAAACAAATATATACTGTAATGAATTTGAAACCTTTCCCAATACAGTTGTTTCTTACACCCCCTGCACTGGTGCCAGCAGCCTTGGTATTCTTCTTACTGCTTTTGCCTTGGTTTCTGTAGCAGATGCATTTGACGAACCTGCCTGCCTATCATCAGCTTGATTTAGTTTTGTTTCTTCAGCTTACTTTAGCTGAAGCACACTTATGCAAGCTGCGCTGCTGGCTGTTCTGATTTCACGTTCCCTGGGAGTTCAGCTGTGTCTGGGTTTCTCTAGGGAAGCGCTGTGCTGATGGTTCCACACGTACCACTGCACAACAGCACGCCCCGCGCGCATCGCGTTCGCACCTGTGCGGAAAACGGGCTGATGCTGTCGTGTAGATGGGGTACATCTGGAAATCTCCTTTCTGAGGCTTCCCCTCCCTGCCCCCAGTCTTATTCATAGGAAAATTAGTGAAGAAACTGGAATCACATCTTCCACACACAAAAGCTGTTCCTCATTAGGGGCTGGGCCAATGAAAGATCCACATCAATCAACAGCTCTAAGGGAAGCAAGGCTTTTTCAATAAATATTTATTCACTAAAATGCTCTATCATATTTTTTATGAATTATTACTGATTCAGAAAAGATATGCAAACAGTTTCAGCCACAGGAAAGCAAAAGAAAAACCCAACAGTGCTCATGCTTATTTAATAATCCTGTTACTAAGACATCCATGTAGAATGATATGCCCTTCTCCACATAATGAAATCCTGGAATTTTTCTGAAATCATACTCCTACTACTAGGAAGTCTGTTTCAAAGAGGGTAATCTTGTGATGCTCTGCTTTGTTTCAGGAATTGAAATAATCACTGATTCTCTGTGCTGGCATTGAGGCTAGCCTTCAAGATATTATAGGATCTAGGCTCAAATCCTTGTCTGAATCAGAAGCAGAATGAATTGGAGTGTATATTTTTTTTCTCTGATGAGGCAGTTTTGAGCTTATTCCTGGTAGTTTAATACTACCTCAATACTGGGATTTTTTTCCCAATGTTGGTACTGTGAAGGATGGAGCAGGATAAGTCCCGTTCCTGCTGGGCTGCTTCTAATACAGGCCATCTGGGTGGATGGGGGAATGACAGCTTGCAGGTCTTGTGTCTGAGGAGATGAAGAAATTGACTACCAGCTCAGGGTTATGAAGAGGTTGGATTGAGTGGTAGGAATCAAGGCAAGAAGGGTTAAACAACTAAATGAAGTCTGTTTATCACAAACACACAGAGCAGAAAATCATCCAGCACAAGACATGAAGATGTAATTCAGGCAAGCTTTCAGACTTACAAATAGGTCCAACTGTTGTACAAGTGAAAAACACAGAAAGAGGCAGCAATTAGGTCTGTCTGGCTGAGGATCAAGAATGATGAAAAAAACACCCATAGTTTTTTCATTTGTTTCAAGCTCTAGCATCTTGGAGGATCCTAATATTGATTGAGATCCAAAAGCCCACCTGATGCATTCTGCTTGGCACATTAGACGTCTGTAACACTTCTATCATATTTAGGAAAAAATCTCAGATCTAAATCGTTGGTATATAAACTGTGCTTTCTGTCAGCAGTTACATAGAACTGCTCCCTGAAATACATTTGCTTTTACAGCAGACCTTAACCTTAAATGTGTGAAGAAGAAATTAGCAAACAAGTCCACAGTCTCATCTCAATCAATGTCAGTAAACAGCCCCCTTTAGGGGGCAAATATACTTCTGAAGTAATTGCTTCACTCCTTTGCATGTTTCCTTCAAGCAGCTACCCACACAGACTGAACACTGTGAGTGTCCATGAACTACCTGGAGAACAGACACCCCAGTTCTGGCACTTCCAATCCCACAACGGAGTCTGGAATCTGAATGAGGGGCAAGGGAAGGAAGGATCTGGTTTGACTGGGGAAATTTTCACTCCATGATGAATGGAGACATGAGCCAGGCCTCTTAGATCAGTGGCCTCTTAGATTGGTATGTGTAAACAAAAGGTTAAAAAAATTAAAACAAAATAAAAATAGGGAATTCTTCTTAGTCATCTTTTGGTTTTTAAATGTTATAAACCCACAATTTATCTCTGTGTAACAGGACTAAAAATTTCACTTTTTTTTTTTTTTTTAACCAAAGCTGAAACTCTCTATAATCAGTGACTTGAGGAACCAAACTTTTAACATCATCACCACCTCAGCCTCACTCACAGTGTTATTTGTCATGAGTCCATTTAATGATCTTCTGCAGCTGTCTCTTGGGTCATGCTAGCTCAACTCATTGGTGCAGATAGGAGAAAGATCTTTGGAAATCTATGCATGAAACTCAGTCGGTTTGCTGCTAAGACATAAAACCAGGGGAACTTCAGAGAGAAGAAACAGTGGAAAGCTGTGAATGCAGAAATGGAATTTTATTTGCCCCAAACTTGCACTTTTGATTAACTTTTGCAGGGTTTTCTGATAATATGTAATGATTTGTCATTTCCTGTTTACCTTCTTGGAAATAAACAGTAGGTTAGCGACATGAATGGTGGTTTGGCATTGTTTTTGTTTTAATATTAACCATTTTGATCAGGTCTAAACAGTCATCAGTCAACTCTCCCAAGACTTTACAAATTGTTTAAACATAGCAGTTCAGGCACAACCCAAGATTTATAAGTCCTGCTTAAAGATCATGTAAATACATATCCTTTGTTTAAAAAACCCTCAAACAAATAAAGAACCTCTCCTTTGAAAGCTGTTACTCTTTTCATGGAAAATATGTCAAATAAATACTCCTACAGTTTTCATTAACTTTTTCATCATTTCAGGAAGCATTTCTATAACAGTTGTAATGAATTCATGGGCCTTATTTAAAAGAAAATAAACTTTGAGCAATCATATCTTATCATTAACAGAAAATTCAAAATGTTTTGGATAAGTCTTTTCACACTGATCTGCTAGAAGACATTTCATATTGAATATTTAAATCCATTAAAATGAAAACACTGATAATTTATAAATTGTCCTTGCTCTGTGTGTGTGTAGAGACACATATTTTAATTTTAAGACTATTTTGAACTCAAGAAAGTGCCTGAAGAACTGGGAATCCCCTGAACTGGAGACTGCAATATAATTCTTTCCTGGAATGGAAATTCCTATTCTTTCAAGAGGGTAAGACTTCAGACCAAAACCTCATAACTTGTCTAAAGATGAGTGGGACATGATGAAGCCTGGTGCTTTCTAAAGCTAAAAACACTGCAAATTAGGTAGCTTATGCAGCCCTTGGCCACGTGCTGTTTCCTCCTCTGCATCACAAGATCATGGAGTTATGTTGTCTGTTGCTGCTGAACTGTGTGTAGGTACAGACAGTGTGAAAAGGGAAGGGATGAGATAAAGCCCTTTTATATGTGATATGATCATAGGAACAGATGGGACACAGGTTAATAGATTACAGTGGATGATGTCCTTTACTAAGAAATGTATATTAGCCTTTGACACATCGATGTTCCTTTCCACTTAAAAAAAAAATAATGCCCTTTTACAATAATGTAATTTTGGAAAAACTCTCTCAAAAATCTATGCAGGTGCTTTGGCGATAGTTGTTATCAGTTTTACGCGGTACTCTTGGACACAAGAAAAGGCTTTTGTTTTGGTCAATAGTTGGCCAAGTAAGAGAACTGTATTTGTTATGTCATCAGTATTACCACTATTTGATAAAGAAGGAGACACAGTCAAATACTGGAAGAGATAGGATGAGAGATGTAAAGAAAAATAGGGAGGGAAGAGAAGGAATTAGGGATAGGGGGTATGAAAGAGAAAGAAGGAAAATAAGACTAATTTGAAAAAGAAGGAACCTTGAGAGATTCCTGTTTGGGCATCCCTTTGCATGAGAGTAACTGAGAGGGGAAGGAGGAAGAAAGTGCTCAGATGCTTTATGGGAGGAAAACTGAAAGCCTGGAAGCTTGGAAACTACATTGGTCCACAACGCCTCCTGTAGCAGTGCTGTGCTCGCTCTGAAAACCTGAGACCTATAAGGCCTCAACCTAGTCTAGCATTACTTCTTTTAGGAACTGGCAGGACAGCAACAGCTAATAGTAAGTGTTTAATATTTGTAATGCTGTCTAAAGTGTTGTGATTAATACATAATCCAACATTTCAGCCCTGTCCAAACACAAAGAAACTGTGCCAATGTGAAAATAACACCCATGAGCTTTCTTCAGACCATGCATTACTGTATTTTGTGAACTGTTTCATGCTGATGTGGAGTTGCCTTTTAGAATGAATTCCAGAAGGAATATGGTAATCTGCCACAACCATGAATTTCGTTAAAGATTTGTTGGAAACCACATGAAAAGGTAATGTCAGCTGGCAAATCAACCCTGCAGTGTTCTCAGACTTAACCTTTATCCTGTAAACCATATGCTTCTCCATGTGCTTAGTTTTATCAGCTAATATTTCAGACACTGGCCGATATAAGAACCTTGGTCTACTAATTTTCAGTGGCCCTCTAACTTGTTGGGTTTTTCAGAAGTGTTATGGCCCCTTAAATACTTTCAGGTGCTGAATCATGGCTCAAATGTACTGCAAGCTCAAAAGCAAAGTTTTGCTTCTTGCCAGGCTCCACTTAACCACATGCAATGGAAAAAGTCCTAACTTTTTCTAGGAATACCAGATAAAAGAGTGTCAATGCTGAAGAAGAAAAGTCAGCATTGGATGTTTATAGAAGTACAGTCTCAACACTAATTAATCATATAATCCTTGATATCTCTACTCCTGCAAGTGGCATGGCTTTGTAAATTCATCGTATTCATGGCATGTAGACAAGTAGCTACTAAATCTTGATTAATATGGACCACATTCCAATTTAAATTCAGATTGCAAATTATCAGAAATCCAACTTGCAGGAATATTTTCAGTGGAGAACATGTTACCTTTCCAGATAAACATTTTTCAGGGTTGTTTGTGGGTTTTTTTGTGTTTGGTTTTTTTGGTTTTGTTGCTGATGGGTTTTTTATATCTGCCTTTTTTTAATGGCAGATAAACATCTGAACTTACATCCTTTGGGGCTCCAGCGACCTAAGAGTGAGTTGTTTATTACATGGATAGATTGGGTTACTTTGGTCCGAAATGTATTCCAGTCAACAAATCAACAGCGAAAACAGCAGCAGTTTTGAAATGGCCATAACAGCAATAACAATAAAATTCAGCTGTTCCCTCACTCTGGACTATGAAATCAGGGAAGGAGGTGTTCTCAGACAGTGAGGGTGACCTTATGGGCCCCTATTAAAAAATGAAGGGAAAAGAAAGGTGGTAAAAGGAAAATTGTGTGAATTTCCCTAAAAGTCCTTTTCTACTTATCTAGAACAGTGAAAAAAGAGCATAACTTTAGGGGCTGAATTTCAGTGACAAACAGGAAGGAAAGTTGAGAAGAACTCAACAGCTCTTGTATCAAACCCCACTACCCACAGTGTTGCTTTTTGGCTCAACCTTAAGATGAGGATATTTTTATTTCAATACATAATCTAGTAAAGGAAAAAAATGTTGTTCTGGATCATGGATTCACTATCCACATCTACACATCTTCTTGCCAGAATCCCACAGTGGTACAGTTGTTCTTTGTGTCAATAGCACGATTGAGTGATATGTATGCTCATTTCAGTATGTTGATTTTCAAATATATGTGTAGCACACTAAAGAAACATACTGCATACACAAATACAGTGTAGAAGAAGAGGCACAATAGTGAATAAAAGGTATTATGGAATGAAGATGCTCATGAAACTGTTTTTAGTTAGAGAAAAATGAAGCTTTTAACCATAATCAATGCTTCAAGCTATTCCGGAAATAATCCACAAGAAATGAAAGGAGATGAGGTACATGAAAGCTTCTGGGTTTGCAATAGTAACAGCTGTGTCTAGAGAACCTGGGCAATGGGGTTTGTTATTCAAATATGGCTGTTTTAAATAGCATTTTCAATTCAAACGTATGTCTTTGTCCATTAAAATAAAGAAAAAATCCAGGGCTAAGCACACAGGACAAACACCATATGATCTTCAATAAACAGCCTTACAGTCAAACACCATGTAATTAGTGCAAGAATTGAATGCCAAAAATATGTTGTGATTCCATGAAATATACTCTTAAGGATTTGTGAAAAAGAATAAATATTCTAGGACCTGTGCCCATTTATCCCATTCTGTTCCACATGAAAGAAATTATATTAAATCAACTGAGTATCTGGAAAGAATTAAATCATCATCTCTCATTGGCAAGCTTAAAGGAAAAATTCACAAGAAAGCACAGTTTTATATAATAAAAGTTCTCATGTTTCATGGAGTAAAAGGGAAAAAAATAAGTGCCAAAGGGAAAGTTTCTGTTGCCTTTGGTTATTCTTCTCAGACAATATATTACGGAGTTCTCCTTTGCTCCCTTTCATTATCTTTATTCGATGATCTCAAGTTGCACACATAGTAACCCAGAGTTATTTCAATGAAACCATTTTAAACTCCATCGCAGAAAGTCCTACAGGAACAAACTTTTCTCTCTAGGAGCTGATACAGCGACAGTCATTGGCACTATACAGTAGCTAACAAAACAGACGGGTCCTCTCAGCAGGATTCTTTTTAATGATAGAAATGTCTGGCTTTTTTACTGCCCTCAAGTTCTTTTTAAAGTAGCATGTGGGCCAAAATCTGCCTTTGTTAATGGTGTTTCAGAGGTGTAAATGAAAGCAAGGACTTTATCCAGCAGACCAAGCTCACCATGGGCTCCAAATGATTTACCTCAGAGATGGCTTTAGTTCAGTAACGGAGCTTTACAAGTCAGGCTGCACTGTTCTTTAATTTATATTCAGTTTTGGCATATCATGCTTGTGCATTAGCTACCATTAAACCACCATAAAATGTTCAGGGCTCAGCTTTCATTTAATCTGCACTCTAATGTAAAAATACAACGACTTTCACCAGCTGAGGCTGTATCCTCAGACTTTTCTAAGGAGAAAATATAATCTGTGAATACTGGAAAATACAAATAAGATGCACACTTACTAAATTGAAATTTCTATTTTCCATCCAGAAAATGATCATGTGAGCAACTGGTGCTTCAGCATCTTATTTATAGGTTTAGCAGCAACATCCGCTTCTGGTTGTCCTCTTATATCTCAGGTCATTCTTCAGTAGGTCTTAGTCCTTTCCTCACTCACTTCCATGCCCTGCTGATATTCCATTGCTCATTTTCCTTAGACAAGTCAATTTATTCACACTACTTGATCTTTTAACCTCTGTGGTGAGGATTTCCCAATCTCCTGATGAATGCTATATTAAAGAAACTAGAATTTGGAATGGGAAAACTTTAAGTTTACTCTTTTTCTTTAATTCTCTGCAATGTATTCTATGTGTCTTCCTTACTGCTATTAATTTCTCCCATGCATGTCTTTTGGACCCTTCCTTCTTCCCACTGTGGTCTGATTTTTGTCACAAACCATGACAACCTGTTATACGGATTTCTATGCCTGAACTATTACTTCTATGCATGGCGGTTATTAGGATCTCTTACTTCTGGTCTCTGGTACAGCAATTCCTAGTTTTTTCATTTTCCCTCCTCACACATGATCATTCAGACACAGTTCATACATTAAAAATTAACAGTTTCAAGTCTTCTTTACCTATCATTTTGACTACGTCAGGCTGTATCTGAACATTTCCACTTACTCCCTTTCCCTAGCTGATGAAATTCAAGCTTCTGATCTTCATGTAAGAGTTGTTTATTTGGAGCAAAAATCTCAGTTACTTGTTATCAGATAATCCAATACATACATATCTTTGATTTTACACTAAAACTGGACAGTTGCCCCCAGAATCTATTGCTCTTACATTTTGAAATCTTTTAAACTCCCACCTGAATTTATATGTGGCTGATGTAGGTCCTTTTGCAGTGGCACCAGCAGGGTTGGTTTTTTTTTTTTTCTGGTTACTTACAGTGAACTGACTACGAAAATGAAATCAGCAAAATAACTGCGGGCATCTGGGCAAACAGCACTATAATCACCACATTGCTCATCAAAGGACAGAAACAGAACGAAAGCACCATTTATACGATGAAATTTAACACTGTTTCCCTTGTGCTTGGATGGAGAATTTTCTTCTGGTCCGGAGCTGGAGTAATTCCTTTAGTCTAAAGCTGGATGAATCTGGATTAATCTGGGTTTCCTGACTTCAGGAAACTTGCATAAGCTGAAAAGTCCCCATGAATGATTTGCTCACACATTCATCGGCACAGCTTTGTGTGAAAACAAGACATTAGCGATTTGAAATAACATTCAGACACACTACACCTGCAGTTACATTGAGCCCTAAAACTTTCCTTTTCCCTTCTGTGTCTCATCCAGTGCCCATGTATCTTCCCAACACTTGCTTAAATCTGGTACTTCCGTTTTGGGTTGTCTCTTCTAGATGACAGTAGAGAAATACAGTAGACAAATTCCACTCAACAAGGAATTTGACCTGTATTGTAGCTATATTGGCTGTGCTAGATAAAAGGTCTTTCATCAGCTGACTCTGACCCTGTTTCTGTTAGCGGCAACACAGAGATGACAAACCAAAAGGCATGGAGACCACATGGTAACTTGTTGCAGATGGTGAACTGGGCAAATGCTGACTGCAGTTTCATTTTAAGCAGTGGGAGTCAATGACACGTTGTGTAGGCAGTGAAGCAAACCAAACAAGCAAAACCCCTGAAAAGACAATCCTGCAAATCAGAAGTTTTAAGGCCGTTTGATTACAATGATGTCTTGAGGTTTTGTAAATCTACCAGGATCTGCCTGTGTGAGCCTGTGTGTGTATAGATTAGAAAAACACTTTTGGAATACACCTCATATATTTCAAATGGAAACTTAAAAGCAAAGTATTACTATTTCAGTTCATCTGAAAACAATCCCAAAATATTAATTTAGGTATTTTTCTTGGATATTTGCATTTAAATATATTATTTTTTCCATATGTCACTCTTCAACCAATGATAGATTCCTTTATGCTAATAGAAATCTGCACTTTTGCTGAACTGCTATCTGGGCTGATATTTTCTGCAAGGTAAGATTTTTTTTAAGATGTTTTCCAAATATTTAATTGATAGAAATGTATGTCTAGCTAACATTGTATTTCATTCTTGTTTACAGCCACCTTATTTTATAGATGTTATAAATCCCCATGGTAATTCTAACAGCTAAAGAAAATGAATATTTTCCTTTCAAGCCTATGAGAAAAAAAAATCTAGATTCTCACATTCCTTGTGCTTTAATGTCTCAAAGGACATGTTCCCAAGTCTACTCAGAAATGAAACAATTTAAAGCAGACATTCAAAACAAATAAACAGAAATATTGGCCGAAGGGTAGTGTGTCTCTTATTTACAGTTCCAGAGGTCCTGGAGTCAGGCTGTGGTTAGCCATGGTGCAGGCCAGATATGTCTGTCTCACTTTGTGCTTCTGGCTCAGGCACTTCTGCCCTGCATTCCCAACCACAGCATCCCTCTCCCACTCTCTGCTAAGCACCATGGTTCTCCCTGTACCTCTCAGCTGTGCCAGTCTAAACTGTGGTTGCTGTCAACTGGAACCAGACGTCAAAAAGCTGGAGAGAGCCTGAAATGTTGTGCTGTGCAGTAGTTGGGGTTGGATCATCTAACAGGACCTGTACTCTTTCAGAAGCTCTAATGGGAAATAGATCTTTGCTTTTAGACTGGTTGGCCCCCCATCAGATGACCTAGTGCCGGCATGGGTATGGCCATTGTCTCACTCAAACCACCTGCATGCGTCTGTGAAGCAGGACAATCTCCTCTATCACATGAACTAGCCTAGGAATGCCATTTTTTGCTAGGAGAAGCAGTAAGGAGGACTACCAAAGCTGGTGTACCTTCTCACTTCCCTCTCTTGGCACTCCCTAGTGCCACTAGTCATCCCGTGGACCATGGTGGTGAAGCTGCTGCCCTTCTCTGCAGCTTGTCTATGACTCCTGATACTAATCCTGCCACTGTAAAGCAAGCCTGGACCATGGCTTGTTTTAAAATTAAAATATTTCAAAGTCAGAAACTGCTAGTTAACAGAAAATAAAACTTTCCATAGAATTAAGACTATTATGAAAAAAGAAGAATTTTGCTAAAAAAAAAAACAAAAAAAAACCCCAAAAAACCCAAAAACTTACTTTATGAAAACATGTAATTTCAAAAAATAGTTTTCTTGTTAATGGACTAATGGGGAGAAAACAAACTGTAGAAAATTGGACTGGTAGTATCAATCCTGCTGAAATTTACTCAGGTCTGGGTATAGCAACAGTTCTGCTTTATAACAATCACATTCAGCTGTCACTTGAAGCTCTATTTCACAATGTACATGCTTCAACTAAATTAATTAGAAAAAGAATCTGCCTTGCAGGTCAGCTTATTTTAAAAGATCTGCAACTATGGTTAAAATATTAATATTTTATAAAATCCTATGAAATATATTCCAACACCATATACATTTTATTCCTGGTTTTTGGAGTGCCATAACAATAATTTAAAAAATAAAATTAATATCCATTTTTTTGGTCTGTTAAGATAGTTGTGGGAGAAAAAGGGAGCTGGTTTACTGTTTGTATCCCAGCTTTATAATAAGCATTTTTCCAGTTTTCTTGTTCCAGAGTTAGACACTATATATTTGATCCTTGATTCCATAAGAGATTAAGAGAATGAATATGTTTCCCAAATATCAGACCACAGCAATGTAGGTTGATGTCAGTAGAGGTCCCGTTGAGATCAGTGCCCTCAGAGCCACTAACTTGGCTACTGCTAGAAGAAACTATCAAACGGAGACAATACAAAAATACCATTGAAGGACGCAACTGATATTATGGTAACATGAATGTCAACTTCATGTGTGACACAGTGGTGCCTGTGCAAAGTATGAAAATGGCCGGTTTATACACTGCACTAATAATTTCCAGATTATGTTCAGTAGGCTGGAGTAACTATGACCTCTTTGGATCACTGCAGGTGAGAATTACTTGCTAGTGAGTTGTGCTAACATTAAATTTGAGATACTACAAGTAATTGATATTCATTAATTTTGTAACAAGTTCAGGGAAAGCAGACATCATTTTTATGTTACAACTGTAGGGATTACATGAAGGCATTCGGATGCAAACAATCATGCTATCCTCTTTACAAGCATTTTTTGAACATTTTAGAACCATTTGCAATATTTACAGTACAAAATGCAAATCTAAGAACACACATACAATTTCATATTAAGCAACATAGGAAACTGGGTAAAATTTATACTAATGAGAAAACCAACTTTACTTCATGTCGTTGGTTTCAAATTTACTCAGGATATTGAGGACATTATGACCCTCATTATGTATTATAAGTATTATACTACGTTTAGTGTAGTATAATAGTCTGCACCATTTCTTTTGAATAAATGGGTATGTCAGCATACAATATATAATACGAAGCCTGTGCTCTAGTGAATTCCAGATCCTTGTCTTGTAGAACCTTGTTTCTGGTTTATTTTTTCATCCCAAGCAAAACATCATACATCTTTTAGCGATAAATGTGATAACCCAGCTCTGAACTGTATTTGTTTAACTAAGCAAGAATTCTCCGAAGTTTTCCATCTCTGGGGCCAGTAGCTGCATTTTCCTGAAAGGGTCTAACACCAAGCAGTCCACAGGCTGGGCTGGAACAGCAGGCAATAGCTCTGGATGTTAATAAAAACCATTCTGCCACACCACATGCTTGCACACTCAGCAGTGCTATCTCATGTTCAACTATGATTAAAGAAAGAACAGAGATCCTTCCCAACTCCTTCTCAAAACTGATGCAAATTATACCTCTTAAACAGCAAACTGTAAATATGGTTTTAGAAGAATGACAGTCTGTCTAATGTGAGTGGAATATAACCCAAGTATGTGAGTCTGAAGCTCTGACTCCCATCTTTGGCCTCAGTGGGAATTCCTGAGACTGCCTTCATTCACAAGCTACAGTATAACCTGCATATACCGCTGTGCATACACATAACTGATAGACCACTGAAGCACAGAATTCACATTTGGTTTCACCCAATTAATTTCAAAGCTATGAAAGGATTAGTAACAAGGTAGAAAAAACCTTACCCATTACGATTTCTTCATCCAATCTTCAGAAAATACATCTACCCATATCTCCTCTGCACATTTACATGGGTGAAGGAAAAATGTTATCTTAAGCACCAACCTCAGTTTAGATTATATTACAGTATTATCTGCCAGTGGTGTTCAAACTGCAATTACTAAATAACCTGAGAAAAATATATTCACTTGAGACTTTTGAATCAAATAAAAAGAAGTGGTGCAAGGAATATTATAAAGGTTCTTTTAGACATACTTCAGTTCTAGCAGAGTTTGGATAATCAGAGTTCTCTGATTTTCTAAGATACCCATATGGTTTATTCATGTATAATATATAGTAATAATCTGACAATTTTTTCATCTGCTTGAAAATTCATAACATACAGAAAGAGTGAACAGCACACTGGGATACATTTAACTTATGGGCTGGTTATACAAACAAATGTTAAGAGAAGTAAAATTGGAAATGTATTTAAGGAGAATCTTTGAATTTTACAAGACCATCATGCCAGCAAGCCTGGCTAAAGATGATTAAAAGTAATAGCTTTTGGATCATGCTCATAGTCTGCAGCAAAGTTTAATAATTTCTAAAGTAGATATTGCAGGTTCTAAATCATCCTTTCCAAAAGAAAAGTGGGAATCATCTATTCCTGTCATTGCAAGTATGTATTTTTTGTTTGATTTTACTGTAAATGTGTGTGGTTCCTATTAAAGCTAATGCTTTACCCCTAACAACTGAGAAATTCCAGGTATACTGAATGAAATTATGAATCAGAGTCTAAATAGATGTAGTTTTCACATATGCAAGAAAACAATATTCTGGCTGCTCATTTAAAAAGGCATCATAACGAAAATATTCTGAGATGTCACTGTTAGTAATCAATATTGACCAGATCCAGCATACATCTGACAAATTTTAAATAGGCATGGGGTTCTTTTTCTGGAAGATTAAAAAAAAAAAAAAAAAAGTCATCAGCTGGACAGGCAGTACTAAAGAGCAAGAATTAAATTTTGGGTGACAGGGAAAAAGCCTTATACTACAAGATGTGACACTTTAACATGCCTACGTCAACCATCGAAGTAAGAGGTGACAGTAAAAGTAACTTTAAAGGAAAAGAATAAGAGCTTCTAAGTGTTTGTGAATTGAAACTGAGAACCAAAAATCAGGCAAACTGAAGTGAGAAATAAGGCACTTGATCTGTATGTAAGGGGGTTTTAGTTATTACTGTGACTCATTAAAAAGCTTTTTTCCTTACTTGAATTCACTGTTTATGCATAAATAATTAAAATTAAACAAGACTTTATTAGAAAAAACATTTGTAGCTATCTCACATTTTCTGTTTAACTCTCCTTTTCCTCCTGTTTATGGAGATTTGCACAAGGGACAGAACAGTTGGAGCAGTCTTAATCCTTCTTTTGTACTTTGTTTAACTTTGATGAGCAAAATGGAAATGCTAATCCCTTCTGCAGACACATGATTTCCTTCCTTTCTCCTTCTCTCAGAGACATTTGTTTTTCTGTTCTCCGGCCTTTGTTCCCTAGTCCCAGTGAGGTTCATGTGATGCACTCCTTTTCTCAGGGCCCTAGGGTGAACCAGGTTCCACAATCCAGCAATTCATGAAAGGCAAGTTATACTGAGACAGGCAAGGGATGAATCAAAGCAGCGTTCTACCTCTCCATCCTCTAGAACAAACAAACAAACAGAAAGAAGAGTCCGGGTGTTCAGTATCTCAGAAGGAAACACTCTAAAATACTTGCCTGAAATTGACTGCAGCTAACACCAATAATTCCAGGATTTCATATCATGGTTTCTCATTGTTCAATATAATTCTGACCACATATTTAAAAATGGAAAATAAATAATAATAATAATCTAGTAAATAATGTCCCACACCAAGAACAAGCTGAGAAAAATGTTTATTTGGACAAGAAGCAGCCTCTGGTGCAGTATATAACATTTATGAACATGTTAGAGGATTCTAGCGTCAACAGTGAGAGGGAAGTGGGCTGTCAAAGAAGATGGATCCAGGTGCAAAAATGGAAAGATCTTTTCTAAACATTTCAGTAAAGTTCTTCATGAACTTTCAGTGGACATATCTTGGAATGCTAAATGCTACTCTTATTTAGAAAACTAAAAACTATCCAATTGATTATGTTGAGGTACATATATGCAGGTTAGAGTGTATTGGTTGAAAAATCATATTTTAAATTATAAAGTTTTTAAAAGTTCACAATAATAGCTGAACTTACTGTCACCAGTACTGGAACACTCATGTATTTCCCCTCCCTTATGTAGACTGGCCCCTGGCCAAGCAGAAGGTGATCTTTCTTTTTGTTACAATTGTTTTAGATGAAAATACATCAACATCTTCATTTATTGTTCTTTCTCTATAGTTTCAGACCAGGAACGTCTTTTAGCCAGGTGCCAAGAAGAAACAACCAAATGAATAATAATAATTTTGGCACTCCCCTGTCACTCCTTCCAAAGCTGGATATTATCTTGCTCTCCTTGCTCAAAATCAGCACTAGAACTTTCCACAGTTGAAGAAGCAGACTAAAGACCTCTACTTCTGTTCAGGCTGGCAGACCAAGAAGGTGCTGAGAGGGAAATTTGGTACCATACAGAAACTCTTTCTAAAGGTCAGACAGGATTTTTCATTTTATGGCAAAGCCAGTATTTTTCCCACACATTCTTTCTTATCACAAGTTCATGGAGATGAATCTGTGAGGCCCAAAAGAAAACAAAGCAAAGAAAAAATTATATTTATATCAAGTGGATGCTGACAGTCTGAATCAAAGACTCTGTGCTTTATAATCAACGTTTTAGAAAAACAAGAATAGGACAACCCCGAGGCTTTGGCACTGAGTTCAAGAACACAGTTAGGAGTCATTGCACCTCCAAGAACTGGGAGAACTGAAATGGAAACAAAGGCCTTTCAAAAAACAAGGGAATAAATTAATTCATTTAGCACTGCCAGCAATTATACAATGGGAATACAAGAATGTGTTAGGCAATGACCACAGCTGGATAAGTCAAGCTCCAAAAACCACTGAATGCAATGGAACTCTACATTAACTTCAGTGAGCTTTTAATCAAGCCCAAGTTAGTAAGTCAGACAGCAAGATTTAGAAACAACTGGGGAAGTTTGCAAGACAGTAACTTAAACTACACAAGGCCAGAAGGTCTGGAAAAAACCCAAATGTCACTGAAGGGACTAATTAGAGGACATGAAAAGCTCACTCCAAAATGTCCTTTAGTCAGACTCAGGAATTTCATTATCTTCTGTGATAACAGGATTCAGAAAGCACAAGGCAGTGATCTGAATCAGTTCCTAGCTCAAGCACAGATTTTCGGTGAACTTTTTAAAATGCTTGTCTTTCTGCTCAGCAACACCACAAAGGCTATAAGTAGTCTTTCTTTTCCTTTGCTTTTAATGGCATGATATTCTTGGACTGCTGAAATGTTGGGTCTCATGTTTCTAGCTAGTCTAGTGTTGCTAGCATCAGGACTTCTAGCATCCAAACTTGAACAAAATGCCAAACATTAATTCCAGTACCAAGACATGTCATCTACAGATACACCACTCATTCTCCAAGTTCTGGTTCTTTAAAGCCTAAATTGAGACAAACAAAACATATTTCTTTGTTTGACCATTGTTGGCAAGGTTTGTGTGCCGTATCATCACATCATGCACATAAGCTTGTAAAATGTTTTATATAAAAATATCTTTTTTCAGATAAGTTTCCATAGCTCTAACAAAAAACAGAAACAATATCAATGTGTGTAAGTTAACATTTACCTTCAGTTAATTTTACTTGCTTAGCGTTTCTAGAAAACAAGTCCAGCAAAGCATATTGTAGTGGGTCAAGAATACAGTAAGCCACTAAAATCAAGACTAAGTTAAGATTCAGAGTCTGTGTGGTTTGAAGTTCATTGGCCTAAATAAAACAATAAAAGCAAACCTACAGATGAAAGCAACAGAACTTTCAGGGCCTAGTTCGCAGTAGGTCTAAAATCACTTAGTTGTGTAGGAATTAAATAAAAACATTAATACAGATACAAAGCATTTGTTGTAGATAAGAATTTTCTTTCATTAAAGACTGGGGTTTTTTGTACAAGTGAAATCAATAAACACTGGCCCTGTCTTGGGCAAATATGTTTTGTAAATGAAGAAGACATATTGAGAGTGAGGATTTAGAAGAGTAAGTGTGAAATGACCAAGCACAGCAGCCAATAAAATACTTAAAGGTGAAATGATGTAAATTATTTCAGCACATGGAACAGCATAAAATTTACCAGTAGGAGTAAGAAGGTGAAATGACACATTTTGCTCCAGAAGACATAGCTATTTGCTTTGTTGTCAGGAAGGACCATACACAGGCATTGACAGCAACTAGATGACTAATTTAAAGAGTAAACTGAGGCCAAAGCTACTGACTGGAAGAAAAAAAATAGCACCAGGACACAGTAATGTGGTGTTCGTACTGCACTTATTTCCCTGATTCTTTATGGAAGAAGCTGCTTTTACAATGGGAAGGGACTGTGAATAAGGAAATTAAAAATACTTGATTTAATTATTCAATGTCCCCATTTTCATAAAGGCAAATCATGCTGAACCTCCTTAGAAAGAAGTGTGTTTCCAGGAGCACTAGTACTGTAAGGCACTGCAGACTTGATTGAATTGCCAAAGCCCCAGTGACATTTAATGTATCCTAGAATACCCTACTCTCTAAGTTAACAGAACTATTGCTCTTCTACACTTTGACCTATCTACCTGCCAATTTCTCTCAAATATAATGGATTCCCTGGGCTAGGACTAGCAGTTTGATGTTGGATATTCAGAATATTGAGAGCAGTCTTAAAATTCTTAACATGCTTTCAGTGCCTCATACAAATTTGGCCTTCTAGGATGATCTTCTTATTGGAAATGGTTTGATGTGGAAATTATGTAAAGCAAAAGGAATCAGGTTTGCTTAGTGTATTGGAACCTTCTACATGAATCTTACATTTGTCCATAGATAAGGAATGGGCTCTGCCTTTTCCTAACAGGTTAATATAGAACATGGGCAGTACTAAGAGGTATATTTCACTGAAAAGTTAGAAAAATGATGAAAAAGTTCAGAGGAATGGTTGTGTGTTGTACAAAGCACCAGTAATATAAAAGTAAGCACAGAATTAAAAGTAGGAAGTAGCAATAAAGAATATACCATTAATAAGGTAAAGAAAGTGCTTGACTTCTTGTAACATTAAAAAACTATTTCTGGTGTAATAAAGCACAGGATACTACAGTGTATGTCTATAATTTGTGGCATTTTATAGCAGTTCATATCTATTAAGGAAGTGGTATTTCCCCTGCTGAAGCAAAACATACTGGAAAGAGTAGATCTTATGAGTATTGCCACATAAGGTCTTTGAAAAAAGTAAAGGGAAAAAAAAGTACTTATAAATACATATCAGATAATACCCACAAAAGATGGAAATTGGTTAAACATTATCACATACAATGAGCCCCAAAATAGAAATTTTACGTATAGGATAAAATATTCATGTGTAATCTAGTTTGCTTAAGCCTTGATTTTGGATGTTGGAAAATAAATAATTATAGGTTATCAGGACACCCAGAAGATTGTTTCCAGAATGCAACTGAAAGTGTTATTGCTATATTGGTAGGAGCAGTCAGAATTTTGAGGGTAAAGGGTAAAAAGCTGTGATGTGACATAAGTGCCATTGGCTTACAATAAACCTTTGTTTGACCTTGCTAAAATACAGTCCAGCAAAATCAAATATAAAGGTGTTTGAAGTCTGAGAAACTCCTGAGCTGAGGTCTCCTGTTGAGGATAGAAGCTGTACCACCTCCCACAGCCCCAGAATGCCACTGCCATTGGTCGGGGTCTAATACCACTGGTGCTGTTTTCTCAGTAACTCCATCCCATTTGAGAGACTGGAAGCTAAAGGTAAGTTTTGGTACTTGTCTCTTAGAACAGTTAATTGGGTTTTTAATGCTGAAAATATTTTTATAGTATTTGTTTTATTTTATCATGCATAATACTGATTCAAAGACCGCAGATTGAGGAGACTATTTATTTTTCCCTGGATATGTCTTAGTTCCTTCCTGTGAGAGGAGTACATAATCTTCATCAAAATATTTGATCTTACAGCTACTGCAGATGCCAATATCATTACAGTGTGTTCCAATATATTACACATAAGGAAGTACAGAGACAGGCAAACTCCGCAAGTTAGTGCAGATATTATAGTCATTGGTTGGGTTTTTTTTCACACAAATTATTATAATTACTGGTTTTATATATATACACACACAAAATGAAATACCTATCAACCCTACAGCCTATAAAAACATTTTATTTCTAGGCAATGTGAAATGAAAATTATTTTTAATAATGACTAATTTTTTAAAGGAATTGATATTCAGAGGAAAAATTAGATCAGATATGTTAGTATTACATTTTGGGTTAATAGGTAACATCATTTATAGCTGAATCATTTGGGATAAATGACATGCAAAAAAAAGCAAAACCAAAAGCAGTCCTGTCAAAAATAGGCAGCAGAAAATATAAAGGCATACACACAAAATAATCTCACTATACTTCAGTTTATTTCAGAGATTCATTGCATTATTTTATTTTATTTTATGAATCAGAATGCCTTTAGTAATATTGGAAGCTAATACTGAAAGGTGCAATTCAACTAAATCTTCTCAAAGACAAGTCCAAATGACTCCAACTTCTCCCAGCAGCAGCTGAAAAGTTTTTTTGAATAAAGTAAATGAGGGAAAAATGAACGCCTTGTGTTGCTGACCATCCCCAGAGGAATTTCATATCCTCATGCCTAACCCAGCTTCATAAAGACCTCTTTTCATGAAGCTAAAATTCAGCTTGTTGCTCAGCAAACACATTTCAAGAAATGTCTCATGCATTTCTTATACATAATATATTTTAAGTAGCTATAGTTCAAAAATGAAATATTTAAGTGTGTGTATTATGGCATCACACCAGGAGTACAATTTATGTACTTATGCACTGCTCATTATCACTGTGCTTTTCGTGAAATTAGTGGAAGATATATCTAAATCAAGCTGTAAGTAAAGAATGCTGAATAGACCCTTGTGTCAGGCATCACTTACGAGCAATAGGGAATGCATAAACACTAATATTTGAGCCTAACATGAATTTTTTACTGTCTCACTAAAATATGGAACTTATTAAGGGGCAGTAATTCGATTTTACAATTCTGTTCTCCAAGGAGAACAGGTGATTCTACTATGCCATCATTTCTCACTACTTTAAAAATGGTATTGGCTGAATAATGAAGGAATGCAGAATACTATTACTTACAGGGCTATGGAGGACACAGACTACTTTTTATTTTGATCCCCAGACCTTTGAAGAAGTGATGGTCCAAATATGCCACACCATTCAACCAATTAAAATTATATTCTGGCAAAACAACTACTAGGTCAAAAGTGTTTTGATTATGCTCATCCAGGGACAACAAAGAAAGAGGTCTTAACGTTTTCTAATTTATTTTTCTTTTTAATGGTGGAAGAGAAAGACAAAATTACATTGTTGTACATTTCAAAAGATTGGGTTTTTTTGTGATAGACACAAATAATATAGTTAGCTTTTGGCTGTTTTCTCGAAAGTTCTTTCCTAATGGTGCACTGGAAATAGATGAAGTTAGATGAAAGGTGAAAAAGACGAGTATATATCTTCCTGTCACCTTTTCAGGTACTTTCTCATTGAAGCCAATTTATTTTTATATCAATAAAATTCAGTAGGTCTTTCCTTAATTATCTAAATGATAGTATGACAAAAGCAGTCTGCAGAAATTCTCAGATTCAGGGACCCTTCATGAAGCACAACAGAATAAACCATCACGGATAAATATGAGTTATCTATCAGAAATATTGTTGCATATATATATAAGTATTGTATTTGTGAGATTAAATTTTCATAGATTCCTTACAAATACCAGATTACCTACGTTTTGTCCATTTTCTTCTCTTTCAGAAAAGAAAACACAATGCAGACATTTGTAAATATTTTTCTGGGATTTTTTATCTTTGCATCCATTGGAGCTGCACCTATCACTGATACCGTAATTTATGATTCTGAGTTCTATGACATACCGCTTGGAGAGCTGCCTAACCCATTTGTCTATGATGAAAACGAGCAGTCTGATCAATTAGAGGTAATCAGAACTTCATTTATTTTATTTCACTGTGAGGGTGACACAGCACTGGAACAGGCTGCCCAGAGAGGTGGTGGAATCTCCTTCCCTGGAGACCTTCAAAAGCTGCCTGGACTTGTTCCTGTGTGATCTGCTCTGGGTGATCCTGCTCTGGCAGGGGGGTTGGACCAGATGGTCTCTAGAAGTCCCTTCCAACCCCTAACTCTCTGTGAATCTGTTATCTTTCCAAAGTGCACAAACTCACTGGCTACTGATGGGTTTTTGTTGACCATGACAACATCTATCAGACAAAACTACTCGAGTTGTTGTTTTTGCCTTTGATTGATCAACAGTTTTCTGTGCTAATAACACACCATAGTTCATCCACATTTCCCCTAATCTACACGTGACCAAAATATTTACTGATTTTTTTTTTTTGGTGGTAATCTTTGAGAGCAGGTGAAAGCTACCATGTTTCCCTCAGGTCTCCTTGCATTGTCACAAATTCTGCTGGAGATTGCCCTTGTGATTTATCTGTCTGGATGAGACATGGACTCAGCTGAGATAGAATATCTAGTATTCCCCTTTAGATGATGTTGTAAAATGCTGTTTCCTGAGGTTATTTCTTATAGCAATAGACATATCAATATCTATATATGTTTTAGGCTATAAATTACAGTGGTTTCTATTTCTGTTAAGAAAGTGGGCAGAAGGAAGCAAAAAAGAAATGGGAAAGCACTTTAATCGAAAAACAGGAAAGTAAGGAAGTCTACTGAACAAAACCCGTTAAAATTCTGTTACAGTACAATACTAAGATGTGTTGCCTGTACAAGGCATTGGACTCCATTTCTTGACTTAAATGCCTGTAATTCCTGTATTTCTCTATATCACTAAAAGGCTACATTAATTTTAATCTCACTCTGCTCATTAGATATGGCCACAGCTTACCTGCAGGTGATATATGCACTGTATGATTCAGGGTTGAGTGCAACAGAAGTTGAGTGAAAAATCTAACAAATAATATGTGGGTTTTTTGCTATTACACATAATACTTTTGGTACTTCTTCACATAACAGTTCATAATTCATGAAAATATGCTCCTTTGAGTGATTCATGTTTGCAGCAGGAGGGAGAGGAACTAGTCCTTCATCAAGATGAGATCAAAATTGGAGAGCAGCCTTCAAATCAAAGCACAGAGACAATTTAAGAAAAAATATATCCCAAAACTGGAGAACTGAAGGGAGTAAAATAATCTCAAAATTTGCACTCAGATCAGAACCTTACAGTTTGGAGGAAATATATTTTCTCACCTAAGAAAGACTGAGAAGAACTTTGCTCTAAAGAAATTAATTTGCCTTTGGCCTGCCTTGTTGTGCCATGCAGAATCAAACTCTTTACATACCCATGTGCTTGAGATTTCTCCCCTGATAAAGTCACCTCCACTTTTACCCACTGGATACTCGTGCTCTCCCTGTTTCGCATTGACTATTAAGTCACAGTTCCAGTCTTTCTTTGCTCTTAAAGATACAGCAAGTCCTATCATAGGTTGCTTTCTTTTGGGAAGCATGGAATAGGCAGAGTCCAAAAAGTCTTCATTTTGTCTTGTAAACTTCTTTTCCAGTGTACGATTGCCTCCTATTACTGAGCTCTTCAGACAGCCTTCTTAAAATTCATCAAGAGAAGGTCATCCATCATAGCAGTTGGAAGGAATGTTACTTTGCATATGGATGGACCTCCCTGTGAGAGCCTTTTTTTGCTGGATGTTTAGCCAAAAGTTTTTTAGCTGACATTCCTCTTACCATGTACCACCCAAAAGAAACCTAAGCATTCACAATTCCCCAAACCCCAGGAGAGCTCCAGTGGTCAGTGCTGTAGAAATCAGGCAGGTTTTATCAACATACATGTCAGTCTTCAAGTTATCTTTTAGACACTGACTATTACTGATGTCACTCAAGATTTAAACAGAATACGTTTGATTTCTTGATCATGGTTACAACTTTGCTCCCTACAATTCTGTTATTGTAAAGACATGAACTACACTAGTGGATCTGTGTGTAAACCCCAGTTTTTATGCAAGGTCACAGGTTAGTTTTTATTATGCATAGCTTAAATGATGAGCAATACCACAGAGATCCAGACAAACAGCAGGCCTTCATTAGGGCTAGCCTGTGTGCAGTAACTCTTGAGGGCCTGATTTAACGCCTGCATTTCAGGCTTTTAGAGAAGCCTGAAGCATGTCTGTAGCTAACATCAGCAAAGGTTGCCTGCTAACATCAGCAGAGCTGTTTCAATTCTTGCTTTCTTTTCATTGTATGCAATTTGTGTACATGGAACACATTTATTAATCCAAAGATTTTGCATGGGAAGAATACCTGTAGGTGTGAATTACTTGTGAGAACTGTACTGAATCCTTGATCAAAGCTATGCATTGCCCTGTATTAGGCAGGTCAAATCCGGGCTATAAAATCAGTGTTTTCCACGTTCCCAGAATAGTGAGACATGGAAGACTTAGCTGAAAATTTGCATCCAAAGGGGAATTGTTACCGAAAAAACATTAAATAATATATCACTCAGAAATAAACTGAGACTTTAGAGAGAATGGTATCAACTCTTTCAAGATAATGGTAAAAAAAGGCAATGTAAAAGACAAATGTATTACCAAGCAAGAAATTCCAAGGTTGTATAAAAGACTGCAAAGGAATGTAACTGTAAAGTAGTGGATTTATCTTCTGGAACTGGCAGTTGTAACAGTATAAACAAGAGCTGCTGTATCGCCCCTTTTATTCATGGTAAGTTTTATTATCATTTTCAATGAATATTTATATCATGATAGGGTCCAGAGGCCCAGTCAAGACTGGTTCTTCATTGTCGCAACTGCTCTGCAAACATATACAAAGACAGACTTCCTTCTTTAAAATGGATACAGTCAAGCCAGACTGTCAAAGGCGTTCTTGTGTAAGCTTGAGAAGACCCAAGAGATTTTCCCTCTTTGAAACTAAATCTTTGTTTGGATAGTGTGTGAGAAAAACAAATTGTGGAGAGAGGTTCCTATGTACATCAGCTACTAATGTCTAATAAAATCATATCACAAACTTTTGATTACAGTGCCCATTAAACATAATCAGTCCATTTTCCTTCAGGTAGGAAAAGCTAAGTTAGAAAAAAGAGGAGTGAAGATTTAGGGACATCAGAAATACATTTTCATGGATAAAATAGTCAGTGAGGCAGAGAAGCAAGGATCTGTCCTAGCACTGAATAAGCAGCAGAACAAGGGAGTTTAATACAGGTTGGTCTGGACCTGTGTACATAGAAGAGATGAGCTGGAAAGTACAATTCTCAAAGTAATCAGAAAAAAGCACGGTGAAAGTCTAATATTTGATCCTGCATTATCTTGTTGAATTTGACTCAAACTGATAATAGGATATTGAGGTGCCTACATAAAGCACAGAACTTGAGTCACACACACACATCCACTTATATATATGTGTGTGTACACACAAAGCATCTCTGCTGCTACCTTAACACACATGAAGACGGATATTACTTGTGCAAGAACTCCCTCTTGTTATTCTGCAGAGTTGAGAAAGGTTGTTTCTGTCTTTGTGGCAGGAATATGATTAAATAAGACTTCAAGGTAGATATGCAATGACTTTTCAGAATGTGCCATATACACTTTTAAAGAACTTATTTGCACAAATAATATAGAAGACAGATAACTCCATAGTTCATAAGATAATTAAATTCACCATTTGGAGATTTATCCTCAAATAGGAAATTTTCTACTTTTTCAGGATGGCTTTGACTACAGCTCTTACATTGACTTGGTTGTTCATAAATAATTCATATGCTTTTGTATAGATGTCTTTACAAAAGGTGATAATTTCTGTGGAATAAAAAGTAGTCATGAAATACCTGTGTGACATTTCAACTACTTTGTCATACAGCAAAAACAAATAGAAGAAATTCCACAAGATGCAAAAGAAGGATTTGAAATAGTATGTTGGTCCCTAAGTTCTAGTACAGCAATCCAGGAAGAGCTTGTCTCATCCACTCAGCTACCTGAAAAGTTATAAAAACCAAGTGCACTGTCTCAGACATTTTAAAGCGTACTTAAAACTGATACTGGGTGTGCCATTAGTTAATTAAATTAGTCTAGCTAGGGCTCATTGCTTTAGACTATCACAATATTTGAAATTCCTGTGAGAGAGATGACAGCTGAAACTCCACAGTGAGATAACATACACCTTTTACAGTAAATGCTTGCTGCCTTAATTTTCCTGGTCACTTAAACCCTTTTTTTCTCCCAGACTTCCAGTTTTGTGGATTTTTCCAGAAAGAACTAATGCATATCATCCCTATTGACATGGAGTATGAAAGGATACAGATATTTTAGAAAATTACCCGAATTCCTAAATTGGCTATGTATTTTTCTGAATACTGTTAATAACATGTGCATTTATATCCCATTTAAAAAATAATTAAGATAAGAATAATTTTAGAGCCTATCAAAACAGGATTCAGAGTGTGGTTTGGTACACAGCTCAGAGGCAGGAGTGTTGTGGTTCTGCTCTGAGACATTTCCGCCTTTGTTTGTGTTTAGTGATTGTCTAATGTATGGGACACTAATAACCCTTTGAAAAGGTCCCAGGTCTCAGTTCCTTTCTTATTAGTCTACATGATCATGTTTCTTTTGTCTTGTTTTCCATCTCCTACCATGAGTTTTGCCTCTGGCTTTGTTTCAGGGTCTCACCCATACTTGCCTCTGGCCCTCATTTGTCTGTTAGTGTCTTCTAAGGGGTGCCAGCCTCCTCCAGCTAGCAGTTTATATCTCAGCTTTCTCACTTCTTGGATGAATGAAGAAACAGCGTGTTTGTTTTCACCTGAACTGAAATGGAGTAAAACAGCTGTGCAAATTTAGCAGATGGGTTTTTTGTGATGGGTGCAGGAATGCCTCATTCCCTACACAAATAGCATTAAGTGTGAGACAGATACAGCTCAATAAATTCTTTGGAACGCGCACAACTGTAAAGCCCTAACGAAATTTCTGCCTGAATACTTAGCTGCAAAATATGTATTGAGCACCTGAGTTAGCAAACTAAAACTTCACTGAATTTCTTTCCCTAGATTTCTCAATGCAACCTACTATCTTGTTAGTTGCTTAAAGACTTGGTGGACTGTCCACTAGTATTAGCATATTTATTGTTTTTAATGACTTGCACCATTTTTTTGTTTTGTTTAAAGAAAAAAACAGTATAGAAGTGGTACTGCAGTAATTGTATATGATTCATAGCAGCACAATCCTTATTGTGACATCACAGAACACTGGGCATTGAAAATCTATTTTGCTATTTCTCAATAGTGGATTTGGCTCTGGCTTTCTCTACAGGAGATCTAAGCTTGAACCAGCTTCCAATTTCTACTTTTCAACTTCCACTTCCAATTTAGCTCTTATTAACAGAATAAACAGAATTAATAGTACCTGTCGATAAAATAGCTGCAGCTATCAATCGTGGACATAAAGTTCAGACCACATGTTCAAGAAAAAGTAGGAATGTATTGGGTTTGTGTGGAAAGGTTTTGGTAGCGGGGGGTTACAGGGCTGGCTTCTGTGAGAAGCTGCTGGAAGATTCCCCTGTGTCCAACAGAGCAAATGTCAGCAGGTTCCAAGATGGACCCACGCTGGCCAAGGACAAGCCCATCAGTGACAGTGGTTGTGCCTCTGAGCATCTCCTTATCACAATTCTGAGGGCTGACAAAGTTTCTGATAGATAGTCTGGTCATCTGAGTGATCTCCAACTTTGAGTGTCTGGTTGTATGTCTACTTTCTGGCTTGCATCGGCAGGAGTTCTTGTGGAAACCATTAAATATCCCAGACTAGTTTTTAGCCCTTTTGTGCTTTAGAATAGTGCAGAGAGTCCTGTTCTGATTTCTAAAATTGGCATATTTCTCTTTGAAATTTTATGTCTTGCAAAACTTAAGCACTGTTCCAAAGAAAACCATCTGCTGTAGGCTAACTTAGGTATTACATAGCCCTCAAAGCAGAATGTTAGAAATAAAATCTGTAATTTCAAATACAGTACTGGAATGAGACTTTAACTTCATTTGTACTCGTGGAAATCCAGATTGGCTCCATTTATATGAAATTTCTTCATTCTTAGACAACAGAATTAGTAAGAAAAATCTCTGTAGCAATGTTGTGCAACATAAATGATTTTACTCAGCTAAAATTAGACATGACCTAGATACACTTGCTTTTGAGACAACAAGCTTTAGGTTATTGTGTGGTCAAGGTGCTAAAAAGACTATTTCTCTTTCTAAGAATATTATAAGAACCTCAGAGTCTGCCTATACTTTCCAAGGCAGAAGCCACAGACATTAATTTATAGAGAACTGGGTTACTTCTCTACAGCTCGGTAATTTAAATATTAAAGTGGGTCTGACTGAAGTATGAATGGAAACTTAATGCGTGTGTGTGTGTAAGACCCAGCAGAAACAACAAAATAACTTAAAAATCTTAGAAGACTTAAAGGGTTAAAAGAACGGCCAGCACTGATAACAAAGGACACTCTACCCGACTGCACCACTTCCAGTACACAGTTCCCAGCAGCATGACTAAGGAATGTGGTGTTTATGCCAAAATCAAAGGTCCATCATCCTGCACCCTGATAATGTCACAGCACAGACAACTTCTAGGTGAAGAACCTTAATCCTACCACTGACAGTAAATAAGGCTGTAGAAATCAATATATGCCATTCCTTTCCATGTTAGCCAACATGAAATCACATTCCCACTGAGGAAAAGGAGGTAATGGGCAGCAACCTGGTGTAAGATTCATGGATGCTGGAGCATCCAAGAGTCTAAGGAAAAAGCCATAACAGCCAATGAATCTTAAAGGAGATAAAAACCTGTCTAAATTTAGTTTTCAGTGCTTTTCAAGAACCCCAGAGTCACTAAAAGGGCTCAGTAGCTTCTGTCCCTTGTCTTGTGCTGGACACAGGTGAACCTGTCCAGACCACTCAGGCATACACGTTCAGGTATGTGGGAGTATATGGGTGTAAGCACCCAAATGATTAAAATCGGTAAGACTGGCTGTGATTAAGTATAATCAGTTTGCTTAGAAATTTTGGGAAAAAATATCACCTTCCCCTTCCCCAAGATCTCCTTGATTTTTATTGCACAAATTTCTCCACACAACTTATTTATGTAGCTCTGTACAAGAAAATGACAATTTATCTGACCTGCAGTATTTGCAGTCTAAGTAGTTATGGCATTAACATGTAATGGCTGACAGATTATTTGTTTTTAAGACAGAAAAATAGGAGAAAAGAAGACCTTAAATGCAAAATTTAAGAAGAAACAAGGAAAAGCCACTTCTGGAAAGGAAAACAAACCGAAAACCTCCACCATAATTAGACATTTTCCTGTAAGCCTTTGGTAGTTTCAGAGCAGCTGTGAGGGAAACTAATTCCTTTTGATGGGTCAGTGTGTGGTACACTGTCTCTTCAAGTTTATAATGTTGCTTTTTAAGTTCTGAACTTTTGTTTGTGTTTTTAGGTATATTTTTTTGCAGTGAAAGAAGCACTGAAACAGGACACACTTCAGATTCTCATGTGCATTTAAATTTAGTACATGTAATATATCAACTTTGATCCTAAAAGATGTAGACATAAAACAATAGACAAAACATCTGCCACTGAAATTACACCACCTCAGAAGGGAAATGTGGCAACTGATGGCATCCAGCCTTGCTGTTTACCTCTTTAAATCTATTTCTTTATTTTATTACTTTGTGTGGGTTATGTGTGTCCATAATCCTCATAAAGGTTACTCTTATCTACATTTCTATGCTGTTTCAGCCCTACTGACTCCTAGTCCACAGATACTCTTTTTTTTTTCTTTCTTTTTTCTTTTTTTTTCCACAGCTTAACCTTCTGAGCAGTTTTTAATCTTAAAAAACATTTCATTTGTCTTGCCTCCTTTTCAGCTAATGGTCAGAGATAGATACCTAAAGAGATCATCTGAAAAAAGGCATCTGTGTTCAGTGGCTGGAACTGCTTTTTGGAAGTTTCATCTCCTTCTCTGCTGTGTTAGACAAGAACCTATGGATGACCTAGTTATGAGTTGACTTATACCAATTGTATTTTATCGCTAATTGTTATGTTCAGATATCTGTTCTCTTGAGTTTTGCAACTTCCTGGTCTGAAAGTGCCTCTAACTTGGCCATCCACATGAAAAAGTTTAATTTGTAAATGTGACTAAACACAGAAGGGGGGAAAGAGATACTCCATGCAATATTAAGAAAGATATTACTCTGCTTACAGCATGCTCTGTGGCTGATATTCTGTAATGGTATTCTCTAAATCCCTTGACTGATTCTAAAGACAGAATAAGGGAACTATTAACCACATAGTTAGCTGGCTAAAGGTAGGTGATGTGTTTCCCTTTCAGTGTTTTCTTAGGCCATGTATTAAATTCGGCTTGGAAGACTTGCAACTATTGGCAAAGAGAAACATGCTTTATTGTATTTCTCTACAATATTCTTCTTGCTTTGTGATTTTTCATGAAGAATATTAGATTTGCAAAGGAAATACAAGCCCACACCCAACTCCCCAAAAACCCTATGGAGAGTAATACCATTAAATGATATAGAATCACTTCTCTAATTTTTTAGTAAAGTGCATGTTGCCAAAAATAAACAAACATCTGGAAGTTGAAGGATCATTCTGTACAGTATATAGTCCGAGGAACATCTTTGTCTTATTACAATCTTGCATAATTTATCAAATACGTAGAAGATAAGATAGAAAGCTGCATGGATCAGATGACCGATAATGGAAAACAGAGTTTTACCTTTAGGTTACTGGTTCAAGTCCAACCTATGTATGCAAGCAAATACTGCTCACGCTCTGGGTCTGGTATGTAAGACACATGTATCAGTGAACTCCTACTCTGTTACCAGTGTAAAAAATGGAAACATCATTAAATTCACTGTAATAATTGGTATTTTTCATGACAGTCACAACTTGTGCAGGAGATTGAATAGATATTGATGCTAATTGCTTGGAACAGTCTCCTAGAACCGAAATTTAGCACATTGGAAAAAAAACTATGGGGAGACTTTCAACCTCCAAAACCAGGTAATATCCTGTAATAAAAGAGAGGTAAAGGTCTAGAAATAGTCTTAGTAGAAGTTAATATCTCTGTTTTGGTACCCAACAGCTACTGAGATTTATCAGCTAGGAACACCTCAGAAAGCATAAAGCAAGTCATAAATCCCAAGCTAGTAAGTTCCATAGCGTATGCCCTCACATATTCAGAGAAGTGGAAGTCAATGTAGATGACCCACATCTCATGTCAAGTGAAAGGAACATTATCTTAGGTCTGAAGACTATTTACAAAGTATATCTTGAAAATGCTCTTCTCTGCCACAAAAGATGCATACAAAGCTGTTAATAGGCCTCAAAATCTCTGGATTTCATTCCAAAGTTCAAGACAGTGACTTTCATCTCATTTCCACAAAACTGGTGAAGAAGTAGACTGCATGTGCAAGCACTTTAGTGCAGTATTAGCCTGGGTCAATAAAAGTCTGGAATGCACCTCTCCCTCTAGGCTTCCTCCATTCGGACAACATCTGTCCTATTTCCTTTGTTCCCAAAGTCCTCTTTTGATTTGTCCCCAAGTCCATTCCTGGTTAAGCTGTCTTACTGTCAGTGCTGCAGATGGGAACATTATGTATTTGTCTGCACAAAGCAACAAGGTACATCCTTACTCTTACACCAACAGGTTACTCAGTCATAGTTCAGCTGAAGTTCATTTTGCTCACTTGATCACCATGCGTTTTGCGAAATTGTGATCCTAGTAACTTTATCAAGTAATTTTTATCCATAAACTCTACTTAGTAATAGCATCTATCACTTATTGGAATACAGCTAAAGAATATACAGAGAATATGAATTGTGGTCAGTCAAAATTTGAGTCTGTGAGGTTCAGAATGCTTCCTGGTTTTCATTGCTTCCATATTCTCCACCTTCAGTGAAACTAACTGATGCAACATATTTGAACCTATGGCCACTATATAGCTTAAACCAAATAATTTCTGTGCAAAAAGTAGGGTTTAGATGATTATTTAAACATTCTCAGGCAGCCCAGGATCATAACATTTAATAGTGCTAGTAATGTTATATAGGTACATTGCAAGATTCAGAGTCTATTTTGAAGTGTTTTCTTCCAAAACTGTGCTAAGTATATACACTCATATGAATGAATATTGGTATTTCACCTTAATATATTTAAAATCTATCCCATCCAGGAGTAATAAGACAAAAATAACTCTATTTGGAGAATAGTATATAGTTAAGCTAAGAGATTCAAACAGAGATAAGAATACAGTAAAAGATTTGCTTGTGCTTGGTACCTAGATCTCAGGTGTGTTAGTTCCTTTAACTTGTATGGTGTACCTAGAAAGCCTAATTTAAAAAATCCTAACCACCTCTCCAGGCCGGATGCAATCTACTGTTACCTGTCTTACAACTAGAATATATGAGCACTACTGTGAATGATTTCAACAGCAGGTTCTGCATGGGTACAGCAAAACAGTACTGATTTCAAAACAGTAGATGCTTGGTCAGGTGTAAATCTCAGGATTCAATAGTTTTAGAGTGATATTGTGCTAGAAGGCTCCAGTGGAGGAAAATCCTTATTAGAGCATAATTTTAGGCTTCTACGCCTTTGCACTTGGGATGAAAATATTGTGACAAAATTCCTACTTTTGATCATGCCTTAGATATAGGTTGAGTGTTAACTGCAGCACAGGGGGTGCAACACCCACAGGGGTGGTTGTATTACCTAAGTTTTAAACAGTACCTCAGGTGTGCAAAGTCCTGTAAGGACATTAATTCATTGTCAGGGATTTAAAAAAAAAAAAAAAGGTGCATTTTCAAAGGAGGCCCTGGAGTGGTCAAACAATATTATCACAGGTACAGTTATAAAATGACTTGCAAAGGTCACCCAACTAGAGTGTATTCTCAGTGATTACAGTAAACCACTCTGCCTCTTTGCAAACAGAGGCCCTGCTGCAACAATCCTGGCAAGTCTGCAATACTCTTTTTATGAGAGGTGATATGATTCAAGAAAATTTCTGCATCTGCCTTTGTATCCTGAAGTTGTCATACAGCAAAAACAACAGAATCCATCTTTAGAATTAGAGTTAACACAATAAAATTCACTGCTTTGACCAATTATGTTGAGTGGAGACAAAAAAAATATAGTTTCTGATTCCATGAAAGGATCTGCCAAATTGTACAAAAATATAGTTTCTGATTCCATGAAAGGATCTGCCAAATTGTACAGGATTTTTCTAAATCAAGATTTTTATCTAACATTTTTAATTTATATTCTTAATTTTTCATACTACATAATGCAGCCAGTGATGAACAAAACTAACCAGAGCCTTTTGTTATTCAGATTCAGAAAAAAAAAAAAGTGACAAAACCACTGCAAGTAGAGCATGAACTTAGACTTCAGAATTCAGAATTCTTAGATATTATGGTTTTTAAAGCATGTCAGTGTTCTTAAAACAGAGCCTTCCCAGCTACATTGGTTTGGAGTTATGCTGGTACAATTTACAATTTTATGGTCAAATGACTTGTGTCCTTTTGATGCTTCACAGCAAATTTTCATTTGTCACACAGAATATATCAATTTTTATCACAAATCTAGTTTAAATTTAAATTAATGTGAAAAAGCATTTTGTTAGTACATGTTCTCACTAATGAAGTAGATGCAGTGTGCCTGTGTGTGCATACAACAAAACATTTAAAACATTGAGATAAAAAGTGAATAAACATGCTAGAGGTTAATAAACTGTTTACACATCATCAGAATTCATTATAGCTGCCAGAAAAATGCAGCTCAAGCACTAAACCTCAGAGCATATGTGACCTCTAGTGGGAGAATATGAATTACTGGAAGAGAAACAGCTGCAAGTGAAAGTAAACGGTAACATTTCCTGTGTCCACTTACTTTTCCCTAGACAGAGATTGGGACAGCATTACCTTCTATAATTCAAGAGAGTTATTCTTCTACACCATTGACAGAAGAACCTGAGGAAGAAGCATCAACGCCAAAACTAATTGATGGGTCTTCAGTACAGGGGTCTGGAGTTCTTGGACCCCAAACTCAAGATGGTTAGTAGGAATGAAAAATGAGTTTTGCATTTGAGCTTTACTTTTGAGTGAACCCTCTTTGCTTGCTTATGAATGTCCACCTCCCTCATTGAAGAGGAGGTATATAATTTCTGTACCTTGCTTACTGTAGAGAGGTATAATATGTCTATCTTGAATGCTCTGAAGTCAGACAGGTGCCTAGTCAAAAGTGTTTCCACACCATTTCACTATGAAAATTACTGTGTGACACTGAATATCTTTTTCAAATAGAATTTTTTTAACACTTAAACACTTACAGCATTAGGAAAATTTGCTAATGGTTGGCAAATACTGCCAGTACTTTTTTACTGATTTAAATTTCAATATCATGACCAATTATTTTTATTTTATAATGTTTTGTTGCATGATGTTTATAATGTGTTCATACAAAATATAATTAAAATGTTGAGCAATTTTGAACCCCAAAAATTAGAAACTATGAAACTTAAGGAAAGAGAACTATTTAAAAATGTTGGGTGAGGCTTATTTTCTGTTCTTCTGTCTAGCTATAGTGAAATAAGAACTTTCTGCATCTCACATATAGGAAGAAAAATTGTAAAACACAATCTGTCCCTCTCTCACAAAAACACTGTGATGTTAATAATAGGCATTTGTTTGCAGCTTCTCTAAATTCTTGTAGCTGAAGCTCACTAGAGTTAGCCACTGCTATGATGGCTCTTTGTGTTGTATGGTGATCAACATACAAATCCAGGAAAAGCCTAATTTTTAATATGGCAAACACTATAACTGGGTGCAACAGAAGACATCAAATTAAAAAAAAAAAAAAAAAATTTCATGCTTCCAAAATTGTGTTTTCAGTGAAGAGATATTAATCATTCCTAGTCTTGTTTTCATACATGATACAACTGAGCCTTGGGGGGGGGGGGGGGGGGGGGGGGGAGAAATATATACACTGATGTTAAAACAAATAAAAAAGTAAATGAGAATTTCTAAGAAGAGTTCTGAAAAAAAAAGACAATTTCCTTCAATTTTAAAAGCTGCAGGATGTTACAAAAAATTTCATGTAAATATTACATATTGTGAATTCTGTAGCTGTCAAGATTTTTGAACACTGAATGAAAATCAAGTAGTGCATCAACTAAAGATATGTATGGAAGGCTCAAGGCTGTAACATATAAAATCAGATTATTTTGTGTCTTTATTTGTTTTCAGCAACATATTTTCCTGTCAGATATTGCTGCTGTTCTTGGCTTTGTACTGGATAGAAGAGTACAAGGCTCAGGAACATTAAGCCAAGTTAATTTTTCTTGTTGATATCTTTTTGAATGTCTCCCATACCTCCGTCCTTTTTCAGTCTACACCAGCCATAGGTAACAAATATCACTTTTCCAATATAACAAATAGGACACAAGGGGAAACTTTCCATACTATGTTGCAATATTTTGAAAAAACATCAGACATCCTGAACTCTACATTCATTTAGGCCTAGATTTGCTGGAATGGTTCAAGGTGTGACAATTTGTTTTCCGCATGTGTCAGGCTTACTCCCTATAGCTAATTGAAAATGTCTTGTGGAGGAAGCTAAGGAAAGTGTAAAAAGTATCCTGTCTCCAGATGTGTTATTCCTGGATGCTCAAGAAGAGATTCTTAAATAAAAGAGTACTCTGGTCCCTGATTCTTTAACTTTGCCTGAAAAGACACCATATATGTAGCCCACCCTTCAGTAAGTTACTGTGCCTGTTGGTAGTTGACACAGATTAAGAAGGCACATCTTCCACATAACCACAAAAGATCTAGAGAAAAAACTCACCTGCAAGAAAAACACTTTCATACTCCTTAATTATGCTCGTATTTGATAAAGTAACCAGAACAAACAACCAGACATCTGCTACAAGGAGGAAAACATGAAACTCCCATTTCTATGGGAGTAAAAGCTGAGAAACAGATATGCTGATTTATACCCATAATCAAGGAAAAGTTTTATGAAAAATTCATGTTGTATAGCAACTAACATCTTTTCCTACTGAAAATTACATTCAGACAAATCACTCAGTGTTAAAATTCTCACCAAATTTGAACACTATCATCAAGGAAGTTTCTGAATTCACTGTATTCATGCAGTTTTATGACTGAGATGAAACAACTTGATTCTTCCTTTTCATTAACTTCTAGTGGTAAACAAATATTTTGTTTACATGCTCTCCAAGTTACCCTAACTCAGACTGATAGAGAAATTTTTCATGTTGCTGAATTTCTGACTCAGAATATGTACTTAAAAAACATGCAAAAGAAATTGAGGTTCACTGTAGTTCTGTAGGAAAATATTAATTTCCTTACAAATTATTCAAAAGTATTATTTACAGAACCAAATTTGGGAAATAAGAAGTTTCAGTCATCAGCAGTTTTTCCCTATCTGGATGGAAGTGCATACTTGCCATTTTAGGGGAAATGGATATTTTGTTGGCTGCTGTCACCTATTCTATTGCTATAGTCCGACAAACACTGTAACAGAAAATTAAGTTAAAGGAACTTCTAAAAGGCATAGGCAAAAAAACCCAGTATGGGAGTAAACTCTATCATCAACAAAATCTTATCATTATATGCTAAGGCGAGTATTTCATTGTAGCAATTTATGTGTCATTTTTGTATAATTGTTTGTAACAAAGGGTTTTCTTTTAAATTCTGTTACAGGTCTGCCCACTTGCCTTTTGTGTACATGCCTAGGGACCACAGTCTACTGTGATGATCATGAGCTTGATGCTGTTCCACCATTGCCTAAGAAAACCACATATTTCTACTCACGCTACAACAGAATCAGGAAGATCAACAGAGATGATTTTGCTAACTTAAGTATGGATAGTAGTATTGTTGTAATTGGCTTTAATTTCTATTACTTCTGGCTCGTACTAATCTAAAACAGTCATTAATTTTATGTATTGTTTGATGATGGTAGGATTATACACAGAAATGTACATATGGAAAAGTGGTTTGCTACTTTTGAACTCAATCAATACTTCAGCTGCAGACTCTGTCAAACTTTTAAATTATTAGAAATAACAATGTCCTGTCTTTTTGCTGTTAAATAATCAACTTTTAGAATGGTAGAAAAAAACTCAAACCACACTGAACTTCTGTAGCCTATTAGAAAGTACAGTTTTTCTAAACATGACAAATTTTCAGGTAGACATACATTCAAATATTTGCAAGTATCTCTGTGAAAGGAATTTTACCTTTAAATTTTACTTTTAAAATTTACCTTTAAAGTATATATTCATTGGTTTACTCCAAAATTATCTAGGAAAATCTTCAGTAAATGAAAACTACAAATCCAAAACAATTTGTGGCTTAAAACTGGCCAAAATTGGTGATTTAGAGAGCTTATATTTTCACATTTCCCACATGAAATTCTTCAAAATACATGATCTTACAGGGAGTGTTAAGCCTACCCTGTTTAGGAACAGGGATTGCTATACACTCACCAGCCTGAATATCAAGCCACGTTATTCTTTGTTTTACACCTAACTTTGTGTAACTAATGCTTATTGATTTCATGACAAGTAGTGTGGAATTGGTGCCAGAAACCCGGCTACTATAATAATTCAGGGGAATGCAAAGATCGTTTTCTGAAAGAAAACTATAAATGTTTGTCTTGCTCAAAACAAGATAAAGGTTGAGAAGGAACATAATTGGTATATTGAAAACCTAAGGGGAACAAATACTAAGAGAGAAAATTTATTTAAGCAAAATTATACTGCTAGCATAAGGATGAAGTAATAAAATACCCATGAAAAACATTCTGGGTGGAAAATAGAAGTAAGCTACAGAATAAAGCATTTAAAATTTATGCATATTAATGCACTGATATTTAGACATAGTTCTCTTTTCTGAAAAATAAGTTTAATTTTCTTTTTTTTAGTGGAATAAGTGTTTGAGGGTATTTTTGGAAAAAAGTTAATATATCAAATTTCTTACATGTAGAAAAATGTTGAAAATAAAGAAATGTGGATCAAGGTCAAGAGAATATGTTTATTTCATAGGTAGAAGCATAGAATGGTTTAGATTGGAAGGGACCTTAAAGACCATCTAGTTCCAACCCCCCTGCCATGGGCAGGGACACCCTCCACTAGACCAGGTTGCTCAGAGCCTCATCCAGCCTGGCCTTGAACACTTCCAGGGATGGGGCATCCACAGCTTCTCTGGGCAACCTGTGCCAGTGCCTCACCAATTTCCCTTTAAATGTTATTTTTCCCACAACATAACCATTTAAAATATTCCCAGAACACAGAAATTTCATAACTATTAACTTTAAAATCTTTCACTGAAAGATATATGAGGAATGACACAGACAATTCTAAATGAGGTGTGAAGATTTTGGACCCTTTCTTAGGAGAACCGTTCAAATACAGATCATTGTATTATACAGAGAGAGAGAGAGAGAGCGCTGCAACATAGTGGGTCAGGAATTGATTTGATTCAAGATGCTTCACCTGTAATTTAAATAACCCAGTTGCCTTTTTCTTTTTTAAAACTTTCAGGACATACATTCTAACATGTTATTTGTATATTATTTCTCTGCTAGACAATTTAAAGAGAATTGATTTGACTTCAAACTTTATATCAGAGATCCATGAAGATGCCTTCCAGAGATTGCCCCAACTTGAGGAGCTGGTGCTCCGTGACAATAGGATAAGGCAACTGCCAGAGTTACCATCTACCTTAACATTCATCGATGTTAGCAAGAACAGGCTTGGTCGCAAGGGAATACGTAGTGAGGCATTTAAAGTAAGTAAGAGGTTGATGGGAAAATCTTTTCTTCCTCTCTCCAAAGGATGTGTTCAGAAGGGCAGCCTAAGTGTCCCTCTACAATAGTAAAACCTTTATAAGCACCATGACTGTGCTGGCTGCTGGACAATCTATAAAGATGGAGCAAGATCAATGAGCACCATCAGTAGGACATGACAATCCTTTTTATTTACAAAGATTCACACAGGATAAGTGATGGCACATTATCTTTGTATCTATGAACCCACTACCCACATGACTAGCAAGACTCCAGGAAGCAGCTTGGTGTTCCCTTACAAGTAGGCAAGAGGAAAGGACAAAACTATGGACATCACTGTTTCAACTTTACTTTACCATGTACCTACATGGGAATTTGCTAGGGTATTTATTAATGTATACACCTTTTTTCCACTTAGAAAACTGGGAAATTGGAACCTCTGAGTGATTGTCCTCCTTGAGAATTTTGATGGGGAGAAGCAGCAATGTACTGCTCCTAACTGCATGTGAAATCTGAAGTCATCATAGAATATAGACTAGCTTGGTATGTTAGACCTGACTCATATGTACTATTCAATTGCATCTAAGAAGGTAGCTGTAACCAGCCATCTCTGAATTCCTCCTTTGGAAGATAAACCAACAGCAGTTACTGAATCAGGTATTTTCTCCTAGCCAAACAGGAGACAGATATTGGGAATAGATATCATGGGCAAAAAATCAGTCCCCCAAATCAAGACTCTCATCTAGCACCCTTTTCTTCTGCAGTCTCCTGATTATAGCCATGAATGAATCTCATCCTTTATCTTCCATACTTGCCAATATCGTTCACCCTGATTTCTCAGTAGGAATAAAACTTGGTCAGGGTACTCAAAGTAGTTAGGTACCATGAAAACTTGTGTGTGGAAAAAGGAGGCAAAATGAGAATATTCTACTGAGCCTTATTGACCTAGCCAACGGTATATCCTACCATTGTTATAATTACCAGATGAAGCTGCTTCTTCCACTATGTCAAGGGAGAAAATTATTTTCTTTTTTAAAGGAATAAGAAATTTATATTTAGCTGAGGCATTTCTTCTGCAGTTGTAATTTGCCTCAACACCAATGCACTTCTGCAAAATTGAGTAAGCTTGTCACAAAAGCAAGAAAACATACAGAATTGGAAGCCTTTCTGCGTAATGACAGGGTAAGGCGGTATTTTCATTTTAGAAAACCATTGTTGAAATTACATCTCTAATTATTAACTCTCTACATATTTCAAAGAACTTTTTTCCTTTATTGTAATCAAAACATCTAATCTTTAATGGTAATATTTCTTAACCTGTGCAAATGAAAGTATGTTACTCTCTACATTTCTGCCTTTTCAACCATATCATGCTGAAACCATATGTGTCAGTATCCAGCGGCACTTGTTGCAGTGACGGATCAAACTTCTTTGCTAGAGATTTTTAAAAATTACTATAATTTTTCCCTGCCTTTTCCCTTCCTCCTCTAGGATCTGCATGAATTGCAGCATCTTTACATCACTGACAATAACTTGGATCACATTCCATTGCCACTTCCTGAAAGCCTCCAAGCTCTTCACCTTCAGGTAGGTTAGAAGAGCAATGACTCAATATCTCATGTTCAAATAGTAAGTAAAACTGGTAAGGGTAACTACTGTCTGGTTTTGCTTCTTCTGTTTATTCAGAAGTGTACTTACTTAACTAAACAAAATATTGGAAACATACAATTAATTAGCGAATGCAGCATTTGAAAGAAGTAAAATTTAGCTCAGCTAAGCTTGAATTATTAGAATTTGTAATAAAGTATTTTTCAAACATAAAATACTAGATTTATTGTTAGTACAGATTAAAGTTATCAGCTGTCAAGAGCAACATTTGTCTAAGAGACTTTGAAGATAGAAATCCCGCACACTGCTCATACATATCTTCCAACAGGAATATTTTTAGATATCCAAAGTAAGTTACTTTACATATTGGTTGTACCTATACCAGTGCATTTCATTCTCATGTCAGCCCCTGCTGTTAACATTTTTTCAGCCAAACTTTTCCTTTTGACTGTGTTGGAACATCCCATCCTTCATCTTTCTATATTACTATTTTTTATATTTGCTTTTACCTATACATTTGTTTCTTACTTCTTCCTTTTAACCTTTTCCGTCTCTGCTTCTTTTCCTTTATCTCCTCTTCTACCAATGCTCAGTTTTGATTATCAGAAGATGGTTTTGGTTTTTACATAAAACAGCAAAAAAGCTTTGAATAAATGTCATGGTGTACCATCCATAATTTGACTTCTACCCTTCAGTAAATAAATCTATAGAAATATTCTTCCTTCTACCTGACTATTTTTTTCACCTGCTCATGCATGTTAAATAAATATTCAGGGCTATGTGCTACAGGCCAAAGCTAGTGAGCTGGATTTTTTTGCCACCACTTTCTGACTAGCAAAGGAATGGAGAAGGGAAGACATTTCAGACAGCCCTCATTTTAGGGGATGACCTTTTTAGTCTCAATTTCTGACTATAATGTATTCTAGCAATTCATTGTAGAAAATTATTCACTTCAGAACAAAAGCTCAGTGAAGACAAGGTATATAAGAGGAATTTACATGAAAGGAATAAACCCCAAGGTATTCAATTTTCCCTGTATATATACAGATGTGGGTTAAGCTAATGTGAGAGGGCCTGGGGGAATGAAATCTGTCACGTATCATATTGCAGATTTGTGCCTTTGCAGGTTGAGGCGTATCAAGCTGTCAGGATGATAGCTATGGTTCTATGATTTTTGGACTGGCCTATGCTGGTTCCAATTTGTGTTAATACGGCTCTTCAATATGATCCCGGAAATGAAAATTCTCTATACTTCTACCAGGCCCCTCCTGCAAAGCCCTTCTCTGCTACATGGTCTGAGTTACTCAGTGTGAAGCTTTGCACTGGCCAAGAAACTTTCCCCTATCTGGGACATTTTTCTGTTGACGACTTGCAGCCACAATCTGGTCCCCTGGGTTCAAACAAGTGTCTCTCTAGGCATTGAGAATACAAGCATAAATTGTTCTTCAAAGAGTAAAAAACTGCTTTCAAGCAAGTATTCTGACATTTTTTTTCTTTTTTTTTTTAGAACAACAACATTCAAGAGATGCATGAAGACACTTTCTGCAAAATGAAAGATTTTACCTATGTACGCAGGGCTCTTGAAGACATCAGACTGGATGGCAATCCCATCAACCTGAGCAAAACACCTTATGCGTACATGTGTCTACCCCGTTTGCCAGTCGGCAACCTCATCTAAGCTTTGACAGAAGCCAATACCATCATACGTTATAAGAATCTTTAAAGACAAATTATTAAATCACTACTACAGTAAGCAATATGCATTTTTTCAAATCTCATTAATTTGGGAAGCATTTCTATTAATAATTAAATTGATTACTGAGATACAAAGAATGTTATTAAATGCTACAAGACAACTCCATTATCTACCCAGCTGTAAATTGTATAGCAATATCAAGAAAAATATTTTATTACAAACAAATGTACTGAGGCAATAAAAGATCAATGTAAATTCAAAATTTCATGCTTAATTATTCAGAAGTAATGTATGAATTCTAAAATAAAATAATTTTATGCTAAAATCTAACTATAACTTAGTAAATAAAGAAATAAAAATAAAATATATGTACATAATTGATTATCCCCTTTTCATTTAATTAAATACTCTAAGAAAGACATTCATTTTTTCTACTTCTTTCCTCAAACATCCCTTCATTTTGGAAAAGTACTAGCAGTACTCCAAAAAGCCTGTTTTCTTTCGCAAACAGAATCTTTCCTTGAATAAGTAATGAAATATAGAGATTAAATTTGTATCAAATTACTCCCCAAAAGTACACAAGCTATTTATTTAAACCTTTGTAGTAATAACTGGTTTTTGTAATGCTGATGAGGCCCAAACATGTCTTCTTTATCCTTGATAGACTTGCCTGAGAGATAATCTGGCTAATAAAAATAAATGCAGTCTTGCAACTTCCCCATTCAAGTACATGCCAAGCGTATGTCTGTGATAAGGAACCAAAATGTTCTGAGTTCTGCAAGTGTGAATGTGTGATTGATACAGGCAAAAAGTCAATGTAAAGTTTCAGCAAAAGAAGATGTAGCAAAACTGCACCAAAAAAAGAAGCAGTCAAAGACTCTTACGATGTGTCCTTTGGTCAGAAATGTCATGCCTGGCATACACCAGAAATAGAGTGCTGGAGATGCAGAAACTAGACAACTTACTCTTACTGACTTGTTTCCAATGACTGTGAAGACTCCTAGGGAATATTATCAAGGCCATAAGCAGTAGTGTAGCTGTCATTTTCCGCTGACTTTTGTGAGAGAAAAGCCTTTAGGAATTTTCTACTTGAGTTATCATCACACCGCTTTTACAAAGAGAATGTGCATGAACCTGATTGATTTTAGCAAAAGATAGATAAAGCCAGAACAATCAAAAGCCTTGAAAAAATTGGGTAATGGAAAAAACTGAGCATTAGAGACTGTGGCAAGTGATGTGCCCATACTCTGCTACTAGGCAAAGCAAGCAAATAAACAAACAAAACCATAAGTAAGGACAATATTCTGGTGCAAGTTCACGAGGCTAATTTTGTTCATTATACATACAGAGTATCAGCTGTGATCACCTTTATACTCTGAATGGATGTTAATGCAAAAATAGTAAACTCTCTTGTTCTCTCCCACTGTGTCTACTCCCTTTCACCATTCATATTATTGACATCCGCAAGAACAGTATCCTCACTCTTATTTGGCTGTATTTAAAATCAATGTTTGCATGAGTTTCTGCAATTATTTCAAGAGTGATGTATATGAGAACTGGGGGTCTCATTTATTAATAAGAAGGGAGACTAACCCGAATTTCAAGCAATAAAATAGAAACTTCATAGTAGGTAAAAGGGTATGTGCCCAGGTGGGTGAGCTTGAAAAAGGAAGGAAGCCAGAAAGACAATAAAAGGAAAGCATCTTATTTCTCTCAAGTTGAAAATGCAGTTCTCTCAGCAACTGAGTCAAGCAGAATTTTTAGGAGCAAACCTAAACCTATACCACTCTAAATAATTTCTTCAAAATTAATTAGTGGATTACAAAGGGATACATTTTCAACACAGGAAGACAGGTGTGCTGTTTTAATTTAAATACTCTGCTCCCAAGATTAAAAAGCATATATGTCCTTTGTATGCAGAGCCTAAGTACCCAAGTGACAAATGAAAGGTATTAGATTAAGAGATAGTTCTCTTTGCCTCTCAATATTAGAGTCAGAACCTGGAAAGTCTATTAAAACTAAATGACTAAAAAATAAATTACTTTAAAACCCAAAACCAAATAAATGCTATTTCCCAGCTTTTCTGTAGCCAAGCCCAGTTTGAGGAAATTGGCAGTGCTTCACTGAATTCAGTTCCTTATCTCTCTCTCCCTTGATCCTTTGTGCACTATTCTACTCTTATAACATAGAATTTGGGTGCCTGTAGAAACCATGTGCAATGTTTGACTTCCTGGCTCCAGAGTGGAACACCATGGAAGGTGTTCGATACCTTCTATGCTGCAGGACCTTAGCGCCATGAAACATAACCAAAACAGCTGCAGCTCCCAACAGTCGGTTACTATGACACAGTGAGTGTGGCATCAATCTTCAGACTTACTTCATCCAGTTTTCAAGGCTGTAAGATGGTATTTCCACTTATGCTGAATCCACAGTCTGAAAACTGTATGTTCTGCTCTGAATCCCTTAATTGACCAGGCTTTACATTACCCTTCTAGCATGAGAGTGTTATCAGTGGTAATACAGTTGATGCTCTTCCCACTTCAAAAAAATAGTTTAGAGGTTAGCACTAATAACACCGAGGTTGTGCATTTGAGTCATGTACGTGCCAATCTGCTGCTGTTTTCCACCGCTCCTGTCTGGACATGTAGCAAAGTCCTGGAAGTGGATAGAGACCTGTCTCTTCAGGGGTAATTTCTGCAAGTCCCTCTTTGCTAGGAAGACTATGCCCTTGGAAAAGATCTGTTCGTGAATCACAAAAGTAAAACCAGTTCCGGTTACACTTTATAACAGTTCAGTGCAGCAGTCCTGTGTTTTACATATTTTGATAGAATCTGCTGGGACTGTCGCAGAAGGAATGAGTAATTTGTAAATAATTTCTTGGCCTGGGGGACTGAGCTGTACAGGGAGGACATCAGCTGTCTGAAATGGTGTAGCTGTTACCCTTGTGCTTCTCTCAGTAAATCCTGTTAACCCAGGCTTTTGGCAGAGATGCAGCTATTTCTGCTGCTAGCTTCTGGAGCCAGAAGAATACAGGGATGTCTCACTAGCACAATCCATTGATGAGTGCAAATGTGCCTTCAGCCACAGGACCAATCTGACTCAGACTGCGAGACACGAGAGTCTTAACTGTTCAACACTGTGGAGTTACTTTAAGTTACAGGGAGTTGATGTTAATTGTCTAGTTTCTATCAAAGACCTCATCTGAAAGGAAACCCATGCAGACACATTCTGCAGAAAGGCTGATTCAGCAAGAAGTAATGACATCAATTCCAATAAAACTGATCATCAGGAGCATCAAACTACTTTCACATATCTAAAAGATTTTCCTTGGCATACTGAAGATGAAGTGAAAATGCAATGTGGAAAAGCTGTATTTGCTTAGCCAATAGGTGTCTCCAGCAAGAACCTTTGATGCTTCACTCAAAACTGATCACAGATATGGGAACACTATTAGCTGAATGGGCTGCTAAAGAAATGTTTCTTTTGATTTGGGAAGATTCCTGAAATGTGACAATCTGACCAGGAGTCAAAGAATGACTCCAGAACCTGCTATAGTTAACATGATAAGTCAGAGAAAGCTTTCCAGAAAGTAACTGGCTAATCACATCACCAGACTGCCTTTATACACTGAATTTGAGATCACAAACTGTATCTGGAATAAAATTTAGGGCCATGTTTATTAAGCAAAAACTATGAACCTTTTTATCTTTTCCTTCTTCCTTTTTTTTTTTTTTTTTTTCCTGTGGAGCTGAGCTCAGTAACTGTCAAGATTCATAAGCAAAAATTGTAGCTATCTCCAGAAAAAAAGGCTGAAGAGGGGTTTTGCTTTACTAACCTGCATCATCTGTTAATCATTTCATGAACTACTACTGCCACCGTGTGTTGAAAAATAGTAAAGCAATATCATACCAAAGCCTAACATGAAAGGTAGATGTGTCTTCATTCATGTTTGGTAAACTTAATGCCATGCACATTTTTTCCCTTTCATCTTTAATGAAAGATAAAGGAAATGGAAACTCTTTCAAGAGAAGAAAAAAGGAACATTTTTGGGGTTTGGTTTTCTTTTTTAAATCAGCCTAGAAAATGAAAAAAAAAGAAAGTAAAAAATTGGAATATTGCAAACATTTTATGTTTTTTAAAATGTTCTACTATTTTTCTTATTTTGTGACTAAATATATAGACTAGAGCTGCCATGAGAACAATTCGTGTCTCAGGGCATAATACTATAGAGGTGCCCTAGTCATTAAGTATAAAAATTCAGAGTCCTTGACGACATCTCTCAGCAAAAGATGGACAGAGATTCTGGTCCCCACCTCTTTCTGTCTACACAAGCCTTGTGAACTTCTGCAGAGATGAACACCTTTGCAAAAAAACCACCCTTATCTTCGTGTGGTGAGAATGAGGGCACACCATCTGTTTTTCAATAATTAGTGTACTGTATAACACCTGTCTTCAACCTACCTGTCTTTTATAAAGTTTATTCTCTCACCTTAGCAGAAAAATTTATTTATTCTGTACCGCAGGAAGCCAAGCAAACAGATGTTACAAATAGCCCCTGATATGATGTAAATATAATATGTACAGAAAATGAATCTTGAGATAGACCTCGTATCCATCTTGCTACTTTTTATAACAAAAGGACAGGAATTAATTTCAACAGGTGATGTAAAGGGTTGGATGCAGGATTTTGAGTCAGGAGAGTGAGAAAGGCTTTTGGGCAGTGCTGACTTTCTGTGCCAACTTGTGAAAGTTACTTAGTCCCTCCAGATCTTGCTCTACCACATGGCCAGCATAACATTCACTTACTTTACAAGGTGCTTTGAGGCAAGCAAAAATTAGGACCGACTAACATTAAAGTTAGATCTGGTCTGGGGCCTGGGCTTATGCAGGAGGGAGGTGCAGATGTACCCTGCCTCTACTGCTGACTGAGGTTGAGGTAACAATGGCTGGTGCCCGTGGCACAGCCATCTCTCTGATGTCACAAACATGCCCCACTAGTTCCACCAGGCGGGGTGGAAAGGCAGTCACTTTGCCCCTAGGCCACGCCAGGTGAAGACCATCTGTGCAAGGGAAGGGTGTCAGCAAGAGTGGTCACAAGGCTCAGGCCACCCAGCTAAACATGTCCCTTGGGGACAGGGATGCGGTCGTCGCTGCAGGTCCAGGAAGGAGCAGAGATCACCCCTGGCATGCCACACCGCTGGCCATGATCAATCCTGAGCATCACGAAGAAGCATGGCAAGGTGAAGGCAGTGACACCAGGCAATGGCGGCAGCAGCAGGTACAGGCGGACAATATGCCCCGCTTGCTCCAGTGGCACAACCGGCCTCGCAGGAGAAGAAGACGACGGCAACAATGGCGGTGCAGAGGAAAAAGGTATTTTATCAGTGATGAGGAGTTAGGACAACAGGAGAGAGAGAGAGACCTCTCCGAGCAGGACCCCTGTGCAGCTTCCTCCAGTGGCTGTGAGAGGCAGGGTGACCAGTGCAGGTGTCCTGTGCATGGATCACAGAGTGAGCAGCCTGGTGTGTCACACTGGAGGGGTCACAACCAGAGCAGGAATCAACGACAACAGCAATGCTCTGAGTCCTTTCACCTGTTCTGGAATGTGAAGAAGCGCTGCTGTGTCTCAACTTTGCACGTGCCAGCGGCAACTCTCCGAGAGGCAAGCGGACGCCTCCGCTCCATCAACATGGCAGGGTACTGCCTGCCAGGCATGTGCGCACCCCACAACACCAGCCAGTACATCATGGAACAGCATGAGTACGCAGAGGGAAACGAAGAGGAAGAGGAAGCGGAAGCAGCAATGTCCAGAGGAAGTGGTAACAGTAGCACTGCATCTGAGGACTTCCCTCTCATGGTCCCTGTCCCTTCCATTGCCCAGGAAGATGAAGGTACATCTACAGAAAAGGAAGAGGAGGAGAGCTTACAGCCTGCTCACCAGGATTAGAAGTACCAAAGCAATATCTACTGTGAAACCTGAAGCAGAGTAACAGCACAAGGAAGGCATCTGACTTGTAAAATAATCAGCTATTAAGAGAAGGCAAGCTTTTCACATTCAGCTGCCTATATAAATATTTATCTGCACATCTAACCCTGCTGACTACTGTCTCAATATTCACATACAAGGAGGTAGGGTCGAAGTGGTCAAAACCACTAGCCCAGAGATTTATCTTTTAGATACCCTGTGTTCCTCTCAGATACATATGTCTCATTCAAGAAGGCTTTCAAGTACATTACCATGTTCTGTTGAAAACAGAAGACCTTATTGATGAATAAAACCTAAAAACCCCAACATATATTTAAGCACACATTAGAATGAAGGCTTTTTTTGGACATTAGAAAAAAAAAGAGTATTTGTTAGATAAATATTTTTATATAAACACACTAAAACCTGCTTATCCGTGGCTAAAGAGTATATTTACATATATGCATGTATACATTTTATAATATAAGCAGAATAAATGCAGCTCCAAAATAGGAGGAAAAGAACAAAAGATCATGCATGGGGCACAGCAACCCAGTCACAGACCATGCACCTTGACCTGTCACATAAGCTTTTATAATTTTCCTTTTACCAAATGTCAAAAAGAGAAAGAGGCTTGGTGATATGACCTAGCTTCACTTTTTGACTGAAACTATAGCCATGGGAACCATCATAAATATACTAGTATTTCCATCCCAAGATGAAAGAGTAATATATGCCTAGTAGACATCGTAAGAGAAAAGCAGTAGTCAAAAACTCTTGGCTTAAGTTTAATTGGGAATGGTGCTGGTGTGGGACAGGGATTTAAAAGGGGGAGAAGGAAAAATGGAGTTAGTGGGAAAGCCTGTGTCTCTGATCTGTATATTTGTAGACAAAGATAGAATGAGGTGACATAAGCTGTTTTTAACTTTGTTCTAAGTTGATATAAGGTATAAAACTCTGCAAGTAATAGGCATATTTAATTTTTCATGTTTCTAGTGAAACAACCCACTAAAAAAAAAACCAAAAGAGAAATAAAATCAATATTAAATAAGATTTTGCTATATATGTCAATATTCCTTCTGTGTAAAACAACTATGTATAAGTATATAGTTATATATATATATACATATTTAAATTTCTTGAATACCTTATGTAGGATTACGTGGCCATGTAGATCTGTGGATCTATTTTTTTCCCCTTTGCATTCTTTTCTCCAACTGATTGTTCAAAAATCCCAAATGCTCTTACTAAAGTTCACCTTTAAATCTCATAATGCTTTAATAATTTTTGCTCTTCCTCCTTTGCATTCTGCTTAACTGCTAGTTAATAGAACCACTCTCAAAATGTTAGAACTTGAATATTTAGTAGTATGGAAACCTCTTATTTGGCAGAAATACCCATTTAAACGTTCATATCTGACACAGTCCGTGAGACAGTAACATGGACTGCAACAGTGTAGGGTGGTGGAGAGAGAGAGACAGTAAAGCAAGCAAGAAAGGTTTGATATGCCACAAACTGACTAGCGGAAACTGCCACTTCGTATTCTCAAACCATTACTTAAATGAAAACCGCATTACTAAATTTATTCCTAACTCAGTATAATTTTTAGTCTTTTTAGTGCCTGCAAGAATGATTTGAAACTTTGGTAATCATGAAGAAAACTATTTAAATAAGTGCAAGGTTTATAGTCTCATAGTATTCCCCTTTGGTATATTTCTGCATTTGAAAGGCAATAAAAGCTTGATTGAGTCCACGCTGCCTCTTGGACATTGTTAGTAACAGAGGTATTGACATGAAATAGCTATGACTACATAGGTTATTGACAGGTTCAGAGCGATAGCTAACTCTTGAGTAAGGCTACTACATCACCAGGGATAATTCAACTAAGCACTATGTCTCCTTCACAGACAGTTTATCCTACAGCTCTGATGGCACAGTGATTCCTGAAGCCTCACTGTTGTTCTTGGCCTGATCTCTTGAATATCCCGCTGTGAGAAGTGAATGACTGTTGAGTGTGAGGATAGGTGTCTGAAGGACCCTTCAGGTCCTTTGAGAAAACAGCTAAAGAAAGTGGAACAGGACTATTGAGAGAGCCTTTTAACGAGAAACTCTGGGATGCATCCATCCTTATTCCACTTTCATATTACTTCGATACAAAAAAGCTGTTGAGAGAAAGTCAGAACAAGTAAGGTCTGGAGACATGGATACAAGGAGAGAGTGCAGTGAAGGGCCAGAAAGATGGTTAAAGGATTGGAGCATCTGACATATGATGGGTTGCTGAGAGAGCTGGGACTGCTCGGCTTGGAGAAGAGAAGGCTGAGGGGGTTCTCATGAATGTGTATAAATGCCTAATGAAAGCAGTAAAGACTCTTCTCAGTGATCCCCAGCGAATGGACAAGAAGCAATGAGCACAAATTAGAAATACAAGCAATTCTATTTGAATATGAGAAATACTGAACACTATTCTAGCACTGAGATTGCCCAGAGAGGCTGTGGCATCTGTATCTCTGGATCTTCAGTACCTGACAGGGCAAGGTCCTGGACAACCTGCTCTAGCAGACCTTGTTTTGAGCAGGAGGATTTGATTCAGCAGTCTCCAAAGGGGCCTCCCAAGCTCAGTTATTGTGTGATTCTGTAGTCACTTTACCTTGGCAACGCAAAGTAGTTGTTAATCACTACTCTAATAAACCAGTGGTTCTAGTGGAAACAGAGCTCCACACCAGTAATTGCATAGTGGTGTTCCTTTGCATTTACCTTCCTAGTGACCACGAATGAATTTTTGAAAAGCAATGAAATTCCTACAGGAATTATAGTTTAAATGGGAGGTGTGTCTGAGAATATACGTCTGAAATGTAAACATTAAACAATACTTGTAATTGTTTCCAAATCAAGCCTCATAAATTTAAGAAGTTGCAGAGGTAAAGATATGCTTAAAAGAAATCCAATCAATGTTTAGGTTTTTTTCAAATGAGACACCCATATGATTTATGTTCTATTATGTATTGATATCGTTAATAAAATACAGAAACCTAACATCCTTCAAAATCCATGAAATCTAATCTGGGATGAAAAAGCATTAAATTAATTACCATTCTGTGCTGATTGCTGTTATTGCTACACCAGAGCAGAGATTTGGGCACCTTGTTTTAACGAATGTTAAGGAGAGGAGTATACAGTATTTGAAAATTATATACTTGTTTACAAAGACTGCAATTAAATTACTTTCTGACCCCACCCTTCCCCATCCAGGAACTCTTCATTCATGGTAAGTACTCCCTCTAAAGCCAGCTCTCTCCCAGACTCCCATTTCCTATTTTTACCCCTTCCTCAGTCTTCTCCTCTAATATTCCCACACCAAGCAGCTGAACTTTTTCCCTGTTTCCAACTCTCTTCACAAGCCTTCGTCTACACTAGAAAACTAAAATTTTCAAGGGTTTGTTGTGCAACTCTCTATACCATTAACATGGAGTCTGCCATAATTTTGGCCTGAACAAACTAGTGCTTTTTCAGGCAATACCCGCAGTTAGCATGGGCTGGGGGCCACTCAAAGGCAGCAGTCTGTATGTGGCCATCCTATTTTGGGTGAGAAGGAATTTGAGCTATATAGAAATAAGCTACACTGTGTCAGCTGGTTTCTAAGGCCAAAGAAGCCCATTTTATCTGCTAATATATATACAGCTTCAGAGTCTTTGTTCTAACCTGTATATCCTTCCTTTCCTTGTTTGATCCAGCTTTTCTACCCTCTAGGTTCAATTCAATATTTTCTCCTTCTGCAGGACAAGAAGTACAAGATCACACAGAACAGAAGCAAGCTTCCTCCTCTGAGTTCTGACCTCAGCCTCAATTCAGCCTGCAACAGATCAGAGCTGCCCAAATCCTTTTGAACCCCTTCCAGTCCCACGCTGGAATACCTGCTGGTATGTACATGTGTGCCTGTGTGGATAGCACGTGTGTGCTCCGAGCACGTGGAGTTCTCAGACAGTCAAACTGCAAAACCTTTGCAAGTCTCCTACAGCCATAGCTAAACTGTGCTTTCTTTAAAGATTCATAAATGGAAGAAAAATTAATGATTTTTTTTTAATGCACAGCAGAAGAGGTGTGCCCTAAAACAAAAGCCATTCTTCAGCTCAGCATCAAGTTCCTGCTCTAAAGTACAGGAGGTTGAAAAAGAAGGACCATAAGGATTTTTAAGAGGGACATGACACCTTTTCATAGCCTCATTCTCAAAAACAGCTAAACAAATCTGGTTAAAAGTTTCCCAAAAGTGAAACTGAAGAAGATATCCAACATGGAAAATTTCAGTCCCACGCTTATTTTGGCAAAGTTACAAACACCTGAAGGCAGGGTATTATAATGAGAATTACTACTGATAGCAGGAAGTGCTTAAAATTACAAACTAGTGAACTACCAACAAAAAAATGAAAACATGTGCAGTAATTGTTCTCCCATGAAATTACACTTGAATAAAAACATATTCTGAAGAACACAGCAGTATACCAGATGGGATAAACAAGCTTTGGACTGTGCCAACGTTTTCATGTCTAAACCTGAGATGGGAATCATCAAACCTGAGACACTTACAATGTCAGTTGTTTCCTACAGGGCTATAAGAACCCCGTCCGTACAGAAGGAAGGAAAAATGAGCATGAGCCCTACCAGTGCAAGATCCATTCCCTAGGTCACACTGAGCTCAGCTCCGTGCCGCATCAACAGCATGGCTAGCCCTGGGAGCAAAAGGTGATTTCTGAGGCATTACGCGGTTCAAATTAGTCCAGATTTTTGCAGACTAATGCATGCATTATGAAGATATTAGCAGGATACAGTATTTACGTATCCACTGCTTAAGATGCTCATGGAAAATTTTGGTCATCTAGTTAAGAACAAGCTGTACAGACCCATGAGTTACAACGGTTTCATCAGAGCACTGGCCAGCCTGTGACACTGAGAGCTATGGCAAATTTATGAACCCCGTACTGTACCACATCTTCTACAATGGGATCAAAACTGTAGCTTAAATTTTCTACTTATCTCTTAAAATCCTTTGTCTGTGAAAAATCTGGATCGAAACCCATAAGCAATTATGGTGCCGGCATGGTGACACAACAGAGGAGGGCGCGTTAACGATATTACACTGTCATTTTTCTGCATCGGAACAAACATTCTCCTTTCCAGCCCCCTTACATTCTGCCGCTGCTTCCCGGGAAGAGTTGTGCCCGATTCCCGGGCAACGGGTCGGCGAGCCGAGGCTTCTCTGGCGGGCGACTCCTGCCGCTCCCTGCCGGCGGCGCTGCGCGCGCGGGAACGCCGCGACGGGCGGCGACAAAGGACGGGGCGGGAAGGGGGGGGGGGGTTGGGGGGTGTGTGTGGCAGGCGGGGGCGGCGCTGGGAAGAAGGTGGCTCCCGCTCCTTTTCCCAGCTCACGTAACGCCGCCTGTCCCTTCAGCTCGGCTGAGGGCCTTTTCCCGCAGCGGCACGACCCCAGTGCCTTCGGGAAGCCGCGAAATAGGGTAGCAGGGGCCTTCTGGCGTTGCTAGTGTAATGGGTATTTCTCCACGAAGCCTTTTGCAGAGAACGGTTTTATCAGTGGTTGCAGCCTTTCGTCAGATCCGAGCGTTCATTCCTTGCAGCGACACCCTTGTCTGTTCTCGCCCCAGGGGCCGGTGCTCTGCAAGGACCAGATGGCAACTTCACGGTGTCCTGCCCCTTCCCCTGGCACAAGGCAACCGGGCGCTAAGGCACTCGGTTATTCTGGCATCTAAGGGACAGTCCTCCTAGGACAAGTCCAAAATAGTTTAATAGTCTTAATAGTTTGATACTGAAGAGACAATGGTAGTTCAGGAAAGTGTGAATACTGTGCCCACAGGCATGGAAAACCCGGGTTTTCCTCTGCGCTCCAGTCTTGGCCTGCTGAATGATGCTAAGTGAGGTGTCAAATTATTTCAAGCTTTCATTTTTCTACAGGTACAAGATAATGCTCTCTTACTTGATATTACTAGAGATGTCAGTGTGTTTAGTCCATTCATATACTGTTTAGAGAGCTCTGGAAGCTCACTGCTAAAGAAATACAAGTGCCTGTGTATTTTGGGGTCACCCCAGCTCTTATTTGGGGTATTTTTTACTGTTACTAAGAAGCACGAGCTGAAAACCAGGGGGGGGTGGGGGGTGGGGGAGCTGGGTTCACCCTCAAGAGGATTGAGGGTTGGGAGTGGGAGGAGAAAAATTTTAAGCCAGTAAAAATTCCTGGGAAGTGAAAAACATGAACATCCTAAATCTCACTGCTGGTGGAAGTAGTAGAAGGAGCTTTCCATCTGCTCCTCTCTAGTATGCGGAGCTGGTCAGAGCGCCCAACAGAGCGTTCTCCTGCTTGAAAACAGTTTGTCAAAATCAAAACATAGCTCACGGTCACGCTGGCAAACTGTCATTGTTTAAAAAATAACATTGGTGACCAAGGGAAATTCTGCTACAAGCAAAAGGGAACATATTTTGGTTTTGTTTCCAAATAAGTTTTTACTTCTGTTAGCATTAGTTTGGGGAAACTGAATTATCTAAGCGTGATAGGACCAGGATGAATTACATCATATATCCCAAAAGACTGCTCAAAATGACCATTACATTCCACCAACATGTGTTCTGGATACATCACAAAGAATGCATAAAAACTGCTTTAGAAATGTTTTAGAGACTTAAAAAAAAAAAAAGGTCCACATACCGATTTTTTAATGTCATTGCCTCTACAGAATAGAGCTTGGGAGCACAAAACCACCCTGCATATGAAGTACAGTGATGATTTTGTGTCCACTGGCTGGAGAAAAAACATAGACATATATTTATAGAGGTGCCTATATTTGATGTAATATGCCACTGGATTGACAAAGCTGCAAATGAAAACTTACCCTTCTAGGGTTGAATCTCTTCCTTTTTAGGCTCAGCAAAATACAGACTAGGGATGTCTCTACTCTTAAATGTAGAAGAAAACCTATTTATAATCAATTGTCTGAGGAGACAGAGGCATATTGAAATAAACCAGTAAGGTTAGGAAAAAGGGGGTGCATGGCGAGAAATCGCGTGAAGTTACGGAAGATTCATGAGGACTTCATGCGCTGGCAGAGTAAAAAGAAAACCCTATCTGTTCTCCTCAGAAGTTCTTCTCTTCATAATTATGATTCTTTTGTAGGTAATCAAGCTCATGCAGAGTTTTTAAAGGCTAGCAAGTTGTCCAGTTTGCTGTGGATTTTCAGCAGAATGGCAAATGCAACTAAATTGTCCTACTATTCCAGTGACTCCACTGGGGAAACTAAACTGCCTATTTAAACTTCTTCCCCCACCCCTACTGCCCATCCCATGATAGCAGGTAGCTAGGTAGTTTGTTAGATAAATTACAATAACCCAAACCACACCAAGCTTAATTCTCAGGCTGTATTAATGAGGATGTCATTTAAATCAGTGGAACTCTATCACTTCATACAAGATATACATCTCATCCACATTATTTAAAATCCAGGGAGATTTATCTTGAACTTGCTTTCACCAGCTTTCTCTGCAGCCTTGCCTAATTATCAGAGAGATGTCTTGCCTCTAGAGAGAAAGTAATTTAATATGTTTTTCTAGTTGCTACAGTAGCTGAGTCATAATACATGGCTTGTGAAATTATATCCTTTCTTTGGTGATGGGCAATAAGATAGAGGGAGCTGCATGAATTAGTATATATATGTAGGAAAGATTCAGAGAAGAGATGGATTTTGGCAGGGTAAAGTCTACGTTTAATCCACAGAAGTATCTGCAGAGGAGAAAAGAGGACTAAAATACCCACTGGCAAACATAATGGTTTTGGCAGAACATTTCTCCTGAGAACATGCTCCGGTGTGATTTGTCTCTAAAAAAACCCTCAGATAATATATTAAAATAGTTAAAAGTACTTCTTGTGCATTTTCACATCCCTAAGCACATACTTTGTAAAATCATGTTTTTAAAAAAGGATTTCTTTAAAGAGAAGACAGCTAATTAGAACAGACATGTCCAGAAATTACATAACTGCTGTAATATACATGAAAAAATCTTCAAGAGTTTGGGTTTTTTATTATTTTTTAGCATTTAATCTTTTAAATAAGTGCCTATACTGTTTAAGACAGCTATCTTGACCAAATAGTCAATGTAAAAATTGGATGCTTATAAATCTCTTCGTTATTTGAAAAAACTTAATAGCTAAAATTCAGTGCTCAGAATGAGGGTTTACCAGGGCAGATTTCTGGTGGATTACCCCCTTACCGAGAAGAATTCTTTTTAAAATTATGTGACGGATCCCTTTTTACCTCGAGTAAAAAAATAATCATCACTAAAAAAAAGTATTTAAAAATGATAAAAATACAAAGGAAGATACGAAATAAGATGAGCTACCTTGTAACGTCAGAATAAAGCTAAGTGCCCTGAAGAAGGAATTAAGAAAGCAATGAAACAGAAGGCACAACTGAAGAACGCCCTGTGACTGGAGGGCCTTCTAATTCGGCACATGTTCCTACCAGTCAGCATTTCCTTTGAAAGGCTGGAACACCCTTGTTTGCTCTTTAGTGACAGATTAAGCACAGATGGCAATTCAACAGTCTTGTCTGCGCTTGTTGGCCCAGAGAACGTGACCTGCATCTGTTTTAAGCAACAGACTAATGTGTTTGCTCAAGACAGCAGCAGGCATCGCTGAGTAATCCTTGGATTCACATGAGAGCCTCATTTCTTGCCTCTGAGACTTTTCCAACGTGGAAGAGCAGGTGTCCATGTGTGCTTGTAATAGGATGAAAGATGGCTTTCTGGAACACCAGTGAAATTTCTATTTTGACAGTTTTTTTTTTTTTGTGGAGAACATGAAAATGAGCGTATTATGTTTCAGAGAAGGGTTAGTGGAGTATTATGCCACAAAAATTTTATTCTTTATATGTTAAGGCAGCAGGCCATGATTCAAATGTGCATTTTAAATAAAAATAAAAATATTTGTTGCAAGTCTAAGAGTATTTAATATATAGATGTGTAGCATTTTCTACAGACCAAGATTTTCTGTGAAGTAAACACAAATCTACACCTGGCAAGTTTGTCATCTGCATTCCTACCTCTAAAAAAAGTTCTGAAAACAGCATTTGCCTTCAAGCTAAAACTCAAAGATGTACTGAACTACCAGAAATTAAGGTAATATCTATGATGTCCTTGAGCTAGCTAGGGCCAGACCAAAACCTGGTACATTCCCAAACATAGACCCCCACCTCCATACTGATCTCATTGTTCTTCACTGTTGAAGTTAGGCTGTTCCAAAATCCTAATTGAAAAGAGCCTAAGAAGTACACTACCCACTTTCCTCCCACACCTGTCCTGTTGGACACAGCTCTGGGGGTATCATTTTGAGGGCAGATGGTTAGAGGTCTGGCCTATCTGCACCACTGGAGACAAACATTGAAACAGTTCCAAAATATCAGGTATTGCCAAAATGTGCTTTTAGCCTTAACAAGGATACTTGTTTGTTTGTTAAAAAAGAACCAAACAAAAGGTCCCAAACCAAACAAAAACCCTAGAAAAGTTTCCTTGCTACATACATTTCTCTGTGATCGTGGATAAAGCCTAGCATAAGTCATCCTTTGTTCACAAAACTGGTAAGAAATATTTAATGTGGAAAATAAGGATATTTTTGGAAAGAATTCTAAGGTACTACCCCAGAATAAATAATTCTGGCGATACTGAACTGACTGAATATGACAGTTTGTGTTAGTCAAGAATAGCCCTGATACACTTGTTGATAATGTATATGGCACCACTTTAAAAATCATTTGCTACAGCAAGGTGGTATTTTTCACATTATGTATGACACATTTTTCTTTTTAAAATAATGAAAAACTAAATTAAACTCCATGGAGTGGAATGGAACACAGGCTTTACATTATCAGGAAAATAATTCTCAACAGCTCTGTCAACTCAAGCAGTAGTTCCAATTCACAAAATCTCTACCATGCTAATGCTACCCATTAATTCGGCCAATGCTTAAAAGGCTAGAAAGTTGACATATGCTCCCATAGGTTCTTTATTTTTGACTTTATTTAAAAAAAATAATAAAATCTATGCATATGTTACAACTAGTGGTATTTATTAGGTGAAGATTGCTTGATTCTTTTTTAAGTCCCTGACTGTCAAGATAAGGATGATGCAAACACTTTCAGTGACTATTACTTGTTATTTATTTTAAAATAAGTTATATTTTAATGATGTGATCTTAAAATTTATAGTCAGATTGGTTTAATTTTCTGACATTTTTTACATGAAGTCAGATTGAAAAAATGAATGTCAGATTGTTTCCTGATAAATGTATCCTTTTTTTTTTATGTCATAAACTTTAAAAAAAATGTGATAAAGGATTTTCTTTAGTGGTTTTCATTGGTCTTGCCAGTTGAATTCAGAATTTGTTCTTAGGAAAAAATTTACCTGTTTCAGCCACTCTCTCTGGAAAAACAAAATATTGATTTTTTATGAAATTGTAAGTTTTTAGTGCTGTAATTTGATAAAAAATTATTTATCTTGTTTTTAGGAGTATTGTATACTGAGACATTTGCTAGAGTGTGAAAATGTGTTTCAGTTTTTTTATCAATAAATGATTTAATATTCTACCTCCAAATCCTACCATTCTTAGTTCCTTAAAACTGTGAAATTTATATCCTGCTCTTGTAAAGCCATAGTGAAAAAATACAGTAAAGATTTGGAAGGATTGCAAAAACCTGTTAAATTCTAGGTCTCTTAAGGCTGAAGTTCAAGTTATTTCTGCTTGTGCGCCTAAAGAGTTTAATGAACTTGTTTTAAAAAGTAATTAGTACTAAAATTAACTATTGAATCGCAGGTCATACTACTGAATTGTCTGATAATTATGATATTTCTTTTATTGAAAGAAAAGTATATAATATGACAAAAAAAACCCCCCACGTCTAAAAATTAAACATTATCTCTAGATTATGCATAGTTTCTCCTTATTTCCATGATGCAGCCCTCAGCATTTCTGTCATAACTCCCAAAATTGACATTCCATGAACATATCAAGCTCTGATGCAATGTTGTCAGAGTGGAAAAAGGATGAATAAAGCTGATTTTAGAAAGAGTATCTTGCAATACAAGCAGATAGAAATCACTACTAATGTGAAGTTTGACTATTTAACTTTTCAAAACCTGACTGCACAAAAAGTCTTAAAATAAAATGTTGGTTTGGGTGTGGTTTTTTTGTTTGTTTGTTGGATTTTTTAGTTGATTGTTTACATGTTACACATAAGGTAAAAATTTCATTTAGGCTTCAAAAATATAGAGCCAAGTTTGGCAATTAGGATCTCAGCATTTTCTGAAATATGCCCAGGTATTTCAGTGAGGTGAATTTAAAACTGGCTGAATGGCCAGAGGTCCCTTTCAACTTCAACAATTCTGCTATCTGATTCCGTGAAAGGCACTTGCACTGTAACACTCAGACCTTGCTCAAAGTCCTGCAGAACTGCAAATAGAAAAAGTAAATACACTTAAGTATGCAGGAGAGAAAAAGAAAATCTAAGTAGGTAATGTTGACAGACATCTACTCAACACAGACAAACTGAAAGTGCAGCAAGATTTAATTACTTCAGTTCAGGGGAACAGAAATAGATATTGGTAAATATGTTGTCCATCCAACTAATTACAAGTTGGGAAATAAAATACTAAGAGACTTTAAGAATAAAAAATCCAGAACAATCAAATGGAGAGACATATGAGGGTAGAAAAAAAATCAGTGTGAAAAATGTAAACTAAATTCCTTAAATTGCTGGATATTTTAAAAGGAAAAATTAGTAGAAATTTAGCCACATCTTAGACATGTTCTCTTCTATTTCTCATTAGTTTAGGACTCTGGAAAAACCTAGATTATAGCAGTGCTGTCCTAACTTTGCTGAAGTAACTGGAATTCGGACATTTTCCAAGATTTTTCTTTCAAAATTCTGATCCCTCTCTTTCCTGCTACTCTTTTGACAGTACTGGTCTGTCTGTAACTTTGATCCTCAACTGCAGCATTTTTGTACAATATTTAATCTTGTACATATAGATTGGGTCTCAATCTTTCTCTTTTTCTTTAAAGAGTATCTGAAAGATTTCTTAGTGTGTTTGTGGTGTTGCATCCCAAATACATATCTTCAAGCAGAGCATAGGAACATTCATGATTTTTATGTTGCTAGAGAAACATATAACTGTATCTATAGTAATAAACTAAAAAGTACAAAGAGATATTCCCCAGGCCACAAAGCGACCAGTTTATAAAGAAAAATTGTTAGAATAGGTCCTGTGGTGATTTGGCTTAGTTTAGCTAACACTGCTCCAAACACCTCCTGGGTATTATTCAGGTGTTAGCATGGGCTGAATACTATTCTCATTAGGCAGCTACAAGGATGATCTGCTTAAAAGGTAAGAGAGTTTAATAGTATACAGAATGCTCCCAAATATATTCAGCTCATTAGTATAGATGGATACTAATGTCAATACTCTTTCAATCAGCTGTGGTCTGAAAGCCTGATATATAGCTGAAAAGCAGGTCTTCCCTCAATATTCAAGCTGTTTCTCAATTATTTTTCCATACTTTTTGTCACAGAAAAATAAAATAGGCAAATCTCACAACAGCCAAAAATTATGAAATTCAGGCTTACACAGACAAACACAAGAATCTCATTTGACTTTTTGTTTACTCCTGCTTTAATGAACCAAAGGCTTTTTGCATGACCATCACAAACAATCACATTTCAGCTTCAAAAGTAATAAACTAAATAAAACAGCATGGCTGGAATTTATCTTGAACATTAAGACACCTAAATTTTATACTCATACAGTGTCACGTAAACTCTCAGCATTATGTACATCTCACCAGTGCAATGACAGTCCATATACCGTGCTCAATGTAGGTCTGAAAGTCTACTTAAAGATTCCTGCATTAGGTGCCATAAACTACAAACTGAGTATCATTTCCTCACTCAAAGTCCAAACTAAACTCTACAACTAATTTATGTTTGGGTTTTGGTGTTGGTTTTTTTGTGGGGTGGGATTTTTTTTTTTTTTTTTTTGTTATTCCCTCCCCCTTGATACTATGGAGATATAACCATTTTTATGTACTGCAGAAAACAGCTAAATGAGTCCATCTGAGCAGTCACTAAAAAGCGCATCCATGAATGAAAGCTCAAACATATACAAAGTTAAAAATAAGGGTCTTTTCTCTACTTTATTATAGCAATCAGTAATGATGTTGTAATCTTTCCATTCCAAACTCCAATTACTTTAGTGTTTTATTTTGGCTTTGATTTCTATTTAAAGATATTCTCTCAACATTTTGTAGCAACCCAATCGATCTTCTTGAGATAGATCAAGCCTGACAGAAAAGCAATTGATTTTTGGTCTCATCATTAAAATACTTTCCTCCTTTTTCTTGTTACTCTAACGTATTGATCCATGAGATAGATATGCCTTTAAACACATGCCATAAGAAAACAGTGACTATTAGTATCTCATAAGTTCCACTATGCCTTCAGAGAGGTCGGAAGTATCTTTACAGGTAATTCATGTGATATTGTGCCATAGCTTTTTCTTATTGTGCCTGCATACATTAAAGAATAAAACACCAGCTAACCCTGGCACTTGACCCAGTGCAGCTTGAAACATCAAGCAAACCAAAAGCAAGGACTGTGACTTGGACTGTATGTTACAATGATGGAAGAATACCTGTTTTTCTCTGGCAAGATGCTTTCAAATTCTGGCAAAATACCAAATGGAGCATGTGTCTACTCAGAAGGAACAATGAAATGGCTGTAAAGGCTACCATCTAAATAGTTCTTTTCTGCAGTAAGGTACATATGGGTTTATTAAAGAGTGAAATTTTTTAATGTTGTCATAAAAAAAAAAAAAAAGCTATAGAAGAGGTATATCCCACATACAGACTTGATGTTTTGATAGTCCTGAGACTGAAAAATGAATATTAAACACAGAACAATGCAGGAAACTGCTTTTATTACCAAACCAAAATAATTGCTATTGACAGTGCTTAATATTACATATGTTATAAAACCTAGTCAGAACAATGGGCTATTTTAATGCCATTCTTTTTCCTTAGGAACAAATGAACTCAGCTTTGATATGAAGAGCTTGCTAAATACAAGTATATTTTTCAGGAATGCCAAGGAAGGGGGATTAAGATGGTTGTCAACAGGACACTGCTGAAGAGATGAACAAGCTTCAGCAGTACTTCAATGTAATTAAATATGTAAAGCATCTAAATGAATCTCTAATATTTATTCTTAGAGTTCACAGCAATCAATTTTGCTTTTAAGCCTGTCAAGCAAGAGAGGTATTTATCTAAGGTGGTCCAGCAGTCATAGTACATATTCTTGGCCAAGAGGTTTGAAAGTTTCCATGTACAATTTTCAAATTACACCAGTGTAATCACTTCCAGCCTACAGTCACAGAACTGCCTCCTTAACTGTCTCTTTGCACACAAGTCAGAACTGACTGCTCTAAACCTCTGCTTCATCACAAAACACATCTGCCACAGATTCCTGTTGTATTCATTTAGCTTAAGAAGGTTAAAGTTTTCAGAAAACTGCTAGAAATGAAACAACTTTAAGTATTGCACTGTTAGTGTAAAGAAAGTCTATAGCAACTGCAGTCCCAAACCTACAGATATACACCTAAATTCTGATTTATTTCATTACAGGTTCCTCCAGAAGATGTCTGAGAAACAGCATTGACCTTACCCTATGTAAAAGAGGAACACCCTTAAGTGACCATGTTCTATGCTATTAATGATTAAGAGGAAAGAAAAAGGGAAAATAGTTCATCAGTTTTCACCAGTGCAAAACGTTGTGGTCAGCAGTTTAAGACATATTGTGTGAGATACTGAGCATCCCTGCACTATCCTTTACACCAAACCTCTCTATGGCATCCTTGACTGAGAGTCATCACTTCTCATCACATCCCTTGACTACATTTAAGATCAGGGTGTAAACGCCACAAATGTCAAGCAGTTTTCCTCAGTGGATTTGTTCCCTGCTGGTTTTGGGAATGATTGTTGTCATCTTGATACATACAGTGATTATAAAAAGGAAATTAAGTTAAAGCAGAACTGATAGTTTGCTTAATATATAGACTTAGACTTCCTATAAGCCAAAAAAGAGGAGGCGTTTTCATCATATAGAGGGAAAAAAGTGAAAAGCTTAAGAACTTTGAAAAGCATCTCCTCTATGACCCCCTGAATTTTCAGACAGGCGTCTGCTTCCACTGAATGGGCAGCAATTCTCCAGCAGCACTGACAGCTCTTTGACAGACACTATCTCCCAGTTCAGGAGCATTACCCTGGCTTTCTAACCCATCCTTTCTTTCTGCTGCACAAAAGGCTTTGAGAACAGTCGATATTTCTATCTGGTGGCCATGGTGTTTTATATGCTGTGTAGGCAAACTAAGATAATTTCTCTTAGTTTCCACAGCACTTGACACCTTTTAAACCTTTTTTCACCTTTTCTCCCACATTTTCAATTTGTAAACGGAAAACCTTCAGAACTGACTCATTCTAAAGATAACAACAACAAAAAGGCTATGACATTTCCAAAATTTTCCGTACTCCAATTCTTTTTTTAGGTGATCCTGAAATAAAGTGATCTCTGTCTGAGAGGACAACATGCTGCCTGACACAGACCTTGTAGTTTTCCCCGTCTGAGAGAGAGGATATACCCACATCCTTTTCCAAACCATTCCCCAAATTAAAATATAGTTCTTCACATATTACCATTTAATGTCTGACCAATTTACTTTTGAATTTAAAAATGTGTTTTCTAGAGAATACAAACAAACAATACATACAAAAAAATGCTTGGCCTTCTAGATTTCCTAATAGCAGAAATAAGACAGGGACCTTTCAGTACACTTAAATGGCACATGGTTGTTAGCAAGACATCTCTTTTGGCTGTCTGTATGTACTTTTAGCTGTAGTTTCTTTTTGTTGTTCTAGCCTTTTTGTTGATAACTATGACATACAGTAGTACATCTTATTTCTATATTTTGGTCTCCTCCCTAGGAGATCGTGGTGCTCAGGCATTACAATATTTAGTTATAAAAGAGATATTGTAGAGCTGGGAGTTAATCTCATATTTCCAATAATTTGTGTATATTTAAAACTTCTCTGAAGTTTCCTATTTCTGCATGACTTTCTTGTAGTGTTCCAAATGAGGCTGTTATGGTAGCTATGGTTGCTGGCCGATAAGATGATTATTTTTATAATCTGCAATAGTTAATTGGAATGGGTCATGTACCTGTAGGCAATCAAATAAAGAAATCAAGAGGACCGAGTTAATCATGTCAGAATTCAAAAAGTCTGCAAGAATATTCTTTCCAATATCCGAAGCTAGCTTTGAAAAAATGCCACGTGAAATAAATGCAACTCTTTGGAGAAGGAAAAAAAAATATTTTTCGGTCTAAAAGCTGAAATACAAAAGGAAAATCTTGTAAGGAAGAACATTTAAGGCTTTTATTCATAAAGTTACATTTCCAATTCACTTCTTCACTGAAAAGTGTTTTTCTGCTTAGTATATGTGGCTGAAATAAATGAGACCAATAGGAGACTTGCCAAGGCTTGGATTGCACACCAAACGCTTTACATGTGAGAAGACCTTTTCAAAATAGCAGTCTTGACTGCAAAGAAATTTTTATTTTAACTAGGTCTGATGATCCTTATACTTACATTTAAATTTCTGCTTGCATACTAACAAAAAGAAAGATAGATTCATAGGAAGAGAAACTATGTAATTAGACCTTCAATCTCTATATTCCCACTACATTTGAGAAACCACAAGAGGCTGACTCAGTACTGTTGTGAAGTGGAAATGACTTACTTTTTGAAGAATATTTTCCAGTACAGGAGAAGTTCTATGTGTTGTTTCCCAGTAAATTATTCATTAGAAGTCACTCTTCATAACTTCTCAAATCAGAGCCGGATATTAGCTTCACAAGCAGGTTCTGAGCTGTTTTCTCCTCTCCTGATTTCAGGCACTCGGGGTACTCTATTTCTCTTCCAGATGGGAGAGCTGTATGCTTCCATGAGAGACACTCCTTCTACACCTTCCTTTCTCATGGTTCTCACATCCTTTCAACTATCATGCAGGTTGTTCAGGATATCAGTATTTTCAACTATTCTAGAAATCATGGAGGTGAAGGGGAAAGGGAATGCTATTGTGCTGAAAAATAATACCCGCACAACAGGAGAGCTGGTTCTAGTCTGTTAGTTTGACACAAGGGTCTTGATCACCAGACACAACTAGGATCCACATCAGTCACTTTTGACAGAGCAGGCAACTCACCTGCCATAGTTTCTGACCATTAGTTGTAACTCAGGAATTTACTGTATCAATATACATGACAAGTAGATATATGTATATATACCTTTACGCTTGTTGTCTCTACAGAGGCCACTTTTCTTCTCAAAGACTCGAACGTCTTCTACTGCACTGTCTGTTACAGATTCCATTGTGGAAAACCTGTGTTAAGTCTGAAGCTTAAGAGCTATTTTTTTCTATTTTCCATGACTGACAGTCTGTTCCTAAAGCTTTCCTCAAAATGTACCACAGATGCCTCTTCTGTGGAACCAGCTGCTCCCTTTTTCCTAGGATAGAGTTCTTGATCAGCTATTTCTAATAATCTGCTTGCTCACAGCAGAGGATAATTAAACCCTTCATTTATACTTTCTGGGTGGCTGCTTAGCTCAGGGATGTTTGTGCTCTAACAGAAGTTCCATGTGTATCTCATCAGTTGCTCTGGTTTTCTAATTTCTAGTAAATAGAAATGCCCACAGATGTCTTGTTCATTCTTTAAGACGTTGATCAGTTGTGTTGTTCAAAAATCACCATGCTACAGTCATAAAAGCTAACATTTGATGTACAGGACCTCACTTTCTTTAGCCAATTCTTTCAAGGGCAGTAATACACCTAGTATTGGTCAGAAAACGGTATCAGAGCTGAGTGATTAAGACTTTGATCGTAAATAAAAGTGATTGGCTATTCAACACTTACTGAAATTATCTTCATGTTAGGTAGCTGGATAAAATTGCTTTAAGAAACAGACTTGGTGGCTATAGATAAGGGGCTAGAAAGATCACATTAATAAGTGGGTTTTATTTTTGAGTGAAATTAAATGAGAAGTTAAGGGTGAAAAACTGGATCACTGAAATCAATGGCCAAACCTTCAGTTAACTTCACTGAAGAAAAATTTTACACATTACTTCTGCAGTAAATTCAGTCTGAAATAAGCATGCATGTGTTTGCAAATGCTGAACCACCAAAGGTTAGCTTTCATTGTCATATCATAGTCATGTCTGAGCATGTGCTCAAAAACCCACTCAGGTCATAGACAGCACTGAAACTCAAATGGAAAAATCCTAAGGAGGGGTTTAGTCACATTGCAGAACATTTTTTTAGTGATAAAATTAAATAATAGAAATATATGTTGTAAAGCAGAGAAATGTGTAGAAGGAAGAAGCAGGATTTAAGGCAGTATAAACTGACAGGATGTAACCCTGCTAACAAACCCACTAGATAAAGTTTGAAAGTGAAGACTGGGTCACCACCTTCACAGATTCATCCTGTGTCAGTTTAAAGTGTCACCCTTCCCTGCCCTGCTAGCTTTCTACTCTGTTCTTCCTGGAAGCAAAAAGGAAAAAGGTCCTCTCTTGGCTGAGATACTTCATAGACTGCTGTATCAACATGAAATAAACTTGGTGATTCAAGATAACAGGTCAGCCTGTGATATGTAGTAGCTAAGTAACAGCAGAAGGTTGGAAAGACATCTGGATCCAGTAACCTGCGAAGTCTTCACAGATGAAACAGGGATTGTGGGTAAAAGTTCGGAGGAGTCATGTCTGCAAGTGCATTACAGTCACAGGGCTGCTGCAGCTGTGGCCAGAGTGAGTTAAATGCTTGGGGATATATGAAGACCACCACTAACAGAAATACTTTGTATATAAGAGGTCAGAGAGGAATGGGATGTTCAGTGAGGGTACAGCGACATAGCTACCTACCTGACACAAACACACATTTTTACTGTCTGTTATGCTGTAGCAAGGAGATCTGGATGGACACCAGAGCTAGACAGCGAAGAACATGTCAACCTAGTCCAAATCAGATATTTTTTCCCCACAGCAGATAGATGTAGCTGTTGCAGACCAGCTGACAGGTCAGGTTCTTGCAACCAGGTTCTCACGAATCACACAAGGAGCTGAAGATCTTGTTCTCACAAGATACATGGGGAATTAGAAATACAGGACTAGGATGTTGACACCAAAGGGATTCAAGTCATGAGCTTGACTAGTAAGGCACCTGCAGAGCTAAGCTTACAAAAGTTACAGTTATCAGCCTCAGCTTTTGCAAAACACTGGGAGGGGTTTAGACTGTGGAAAATTACCAAATCTGTCTATAAAAGCCCACGCTGTCAAACAACAAACGATCTCTTTTGCTCACGAACCTGGAGGTCCGTGTATTACGTACGCCACATGTAGCTGATGGGATACACTGGGGTTGGAAAGAAAAAGCCATGATAAGCGATGAGAGACATGGGATTTTGCACATGTACACCAATGCTGGTATGTGACGTGGTTACACTCAGTGACACTGTTTTGTTTGAGTATTGAGGTCAGCCGTGGTCCAGGGTTAGGCCTGTTGCAAACCAGCTCTGGGGTATTGTTTAGCATGGCGATCTAAGCAGTGGACCGATCATAGCCATGCTGTCACACTGCACTGACTGCATGTGGGCTTACTGAGAGATGAAATTGAAAATAAAACTCTCCTAGTTCACAGCTCTTGTTAATGCAGAAAGGAGGGCTGAGATAAATTAGGTTTTAATTATTTTTTTAATTCTTTTTTTTTTTTTTCCATTGGAGAAAGAGCTCAGATTATCTTTCTTTAGTCACACAAATGAAATAGTTTCTAATTGCTCCTCCAGGGCACTGACAGCACTTTCAGCTAGTCAAGGAAATGGAAAGAACAGTGTTGATTTGCTATAGAAAGGAAAGACTCAGCTTTCAAATGCATCACAGAACAGTAACAAAAGATGTTTGTAGACAGGCAGGGAGAGCACAACGTTTGTACCAGCTACAATTAAAAGTTCACAGAAGGTTTGCTAGAGCTAATTCCTGAATGCTGAGCAGGCGTGAATCAGAACTGCAAGGTGCTTGACATTTTGATAGTGCGTTTTTCAGACCTTTAATGAATATATAAAGCTACAGAGCAAATGGTGGAATAATGGATACATAAAACTACAGAGCAAATGACAGAATTTTATTGAAGAATGAAGCTAAAGCTACAGAGCTAACAGGAGACAGCCATTGCACGTGTCTTCCAGGAATAATGGAAATAAATAATCAGGTATAAAAAGGGATGTTGCCTTGACTTAAAAATAGTGATTTTCTGTAAGAAATCACTCTCATAATGACATATTTAAAGATGGGCACTTTCCTATGCAGAGGCATCAAGTGCCTGATTTTGATGATCCAGGAAAAAAAGGAGTTTAAATTTTTAATATAAACAGGAAGCTGTTGCTTTGGGAAAACCTTCCCAATGCCCCAGCTGATTATTTTTTGGGGACAATCCTGCCTGATTAGGCAGACCCTCACTGCAACACCACCACACAGTCATGTCTGGTGAAGTAAGACAGAGAACAGATGGGAAGGAAGCACAAAGGAGAAGAACACAGTTAGTGGTCATTATCACCTATATCATAGTTTATAGGCAGTGTAATGGCCTAAACAGATCGATAATTACAGATTTTCCCCTACTGTTGGAAGCAGCAGATTGGGTATTGCTGTCTATTCATGGCTCAGAGCTGTAGTGGAGGCCACACGGGTGCTCAAAACTCATGTGTCATGCCACCAGTACCATCGTTCCCAGAGCCAGCGGCCAATGGTACCAGATGGTGACCATCAGCCAGCGCCTGGAGCTCCTTTTGTCCCAGACCTGCCAGTGGACACCTCCATGGACTCCCTGGGGTCACTGTCTTCAGATTGCCGTGCTGGGGTCACCTTCAGATGAGGGGGAAGGCAAGGCTGGGCAGAAAATGAAAGGTTCCTGCAAGCACTGAGATGTAAGATTTGAAGACCTTTATCTCTGCCAAATATTTGTTCATCTCAAAAAAAAAAACGTTTGGGGGACCAAAAAAAAATAAAAATATTATCACAGTAGAAAAGGCTTTCTTTAAAATGCACCCTTTTTAAAAATGCACCCTGCTCCCTCTCCCCCCAAGATCATAAACATTTACAGTGGCACAGTGGAAGTGGAAGTTTGATATCCCAAAATATACAAAGAGAAGGAGCTACTGAATGCTAAAGCCACGTGACTGTCCTTCCCTGGCTCTGCAAAGACTGAAGAGTGTGAGAAAATTATAATTGACCTTGCAGTGATGTAATTTTTTTGATGACACCTCCTGTGGCAGCTTTAATTCCAGGAAGAGACTGGAGAGGTGGGAGGGTCATTCATCTAGATGTAACATCTACATTCAGGACAAAATGCACTCCTTTGCCAAGAAACACTGGGTTTATTTATAGAGAATTCTAATACATTGGTCCACGATCAGCTCTCTGAAAAAGATCAGCATGAGTCCTAGGCTTGCAGTTCGGCAAAAATACCTGCCATCCTGACCTTCAAGCTGAAATAAATAAAACTTGCTGTAATATGCTATCGTCTGTGTCATACTGTGTAGCCAGTAAGCTCCTGGAGGTAGATGATTTTTTCCTTTATTGTGCTATGAAAGGTTTCCATGTTAACAGAACAATCAGATTTTTTTAAAGCATAAATTGGCATTTCTAAGCTATTCAGTGTGGGTGAACACTGTCACTACTGTAGTTTTTTGCTGCAGGAGACTGCAGAATGAATAAATAAATGCTTATTTCTAACATCCCCCTTCTCCTTGAATCTAACATCTGTCACTGAATGAATCAGGGAAGTCAAGCACGTTGTCTTCCTCTTAATCCTTTGACACATCTATAGCTCACATACTCTCAGTCATCAGCTGAATTCATTAGATATTCTTTTAGAGACTTTTTGATCACAGAATTTCATTCCCATAGCAAAGCTTGCTTTATTAATAATAATAATGACAGAAGTATCAGCAGCATCAACCCTACAAGCCAAAAAACTGAGAAATAAAAATACTAACTGATGATCCATCATGAATGTTTCAGGTGTGAAGAGTTCATGAAACATTTGACTAGTATTAATAGGGATATTCCATCACCGTGGTTTAGAAATGGAACAAAGACTTCACCAGCATCATCAAAAGATAACTCAGTGAGCATATACTCGGGGTTCAGGTTCACTATTAAACCAAATCAGTTCTGATCCAAGTCTCAATCAATAAATAATCCTGAGAGATCAGTTTTATGAGTTAGCGCAAATTCCCTTTTTTGGACAACATGAGAAGAAAAATGGATTTGATATGTTTTCTCCACGGCAGCAGACACCATGCCTGCTCTTGTATTTAGGCTGCCTGAAGACGGCATCTGCTTCCTTTTCTTGATCAGGCAGGCTGTAACAGGCATCTCCCACAATTGCACCATGCTAGTCTGTTCTCTCATCCTTACCCCATGTTGCCCTTTCACCTTTTTGCCACCTCATGATATTAAAAGTTCTGAGCTATGATGGTACAGTCGCCCCCAGCCTTTCCTTGTTCATCTCCTTATGAGTTATGGGCTATGTTGGCTTTTTCCAGGAGCTTTTGTATGACCAGATTTGATGTACCGTTTCTGTTCAGCAGCAGATGTGCCCCCATTAGGTTCTGACTTTTGCTTACAACTTCTTGCTTTTCTAATATGAAAGTTTTCTGCAATAGATGGCAGAGAGCTGGAACAAGGTGAGTGGATCCAGGGGCACTGAGTGTCTAGCGCTGAGTCAGGGAGAGGGGAGTGGGAGGAGTGCACAGTGGGTAAGGATACAAGGAGATTTTTTGTGTGAGCACAGATGGTGTTACTTAGGGAGATCAGAGATCTGGCTGTGAGGATCCTGTGTGGCAGGGGCTGTATGTCTTGTCCATCAGAAAGCAGAAAAGGCATGGTCACTCCCTGAATAAAGCATTCCTGCCAAAGGCCTAAGCGTGAGGGAGAGGGTCTCTGACAGGTAGGTGGGAAGCTGCCGGAACAGCAGCTCTTGGCTCAGTGCAGGGAGGGAGGTTTTTAAAGCGGTGGTATCCTTCCTGCAGGCTCTGATCAGGCAATTCTGATCCCTGTCTCACCTGTCCTTCCCAAGTTTCACTGCCCTGAGCAATAGCAACTGCTTATATTGCCACTTTCTGCCCTGCCTCCTCCCCTTCCCCTTGTCTCCTGTCATCCCCTAGCAGAGCAGCAAACAAGCAAACCCACATAACAAAAGCCTAAAAGGATACAGAGGATCAGGGAAGGTGAAATTTGAGCAGCAATGGACCATGGATTGTATGTCACTGGGCAGTGAGTGGCTGAAGCAGGAAAGCATTAGAGGATTCAGGAAGATATGAAGACACTCCACATCCTTTGGAGAAGGAAGGTAAATAGATGATACCAAGATATATTAGGAATCTATTCCTCTTTAAACTTACCATTAGATTTATTTCAGTATAAAAAGACTTGCCATACAATCACACCCTCATTCCACTGTGTACACTCCTGGATGCTCAGCATGTTCACAGCCCTCACCAGGGACTGATGAGGGCAATGTCTGACACACAAGTGTTGGTCTGGATGCCTCATCCACTAGCAAAGGATGCAGAGGACTGTGCATACACACATAAAAGAAACTGGTACCCATGGTCTAGGTAGAAAGGCTCACCTGGGTGGAAAGGTTACCTGTGCACAAGCTCACCCAGCGCACAGCAAAGAGCTATGGTTTGGAGGATTTGAGAATACTCAGGTCTGTCACACCACGCTTGAGTCTTGCTACCTGAGCTCAGAGCTTCAGACTTGCCATAAGCTGTACATAAGGTTGTACAAATGAAGTTAGTGTTCATCTACCTGTGGGTGTCAGGTTAAACCATTTGGGGACAATATGTCCAAAGGGGACATTTAGTAAAGGAATTTCTCACCAAAGACAGAAGTGTAAGCGTCAGGGAGAGCTACCTTTACTGCAACATCCTGACTACACTCCTGTAAGTTTTGGATTTGGTCAGGGTTCACAGGCCAGGAACCATTTCATGGCTTCTTGATCTGGCCCATTGCGTGTTCTCTTTATTCTCCTTATTAGGGAAAACAATGTTTTACAGCAGTTTCTGTGTCACTTTTCTCCTAGGTTTACAAAGAAAGCTCCCAGCTCTATCCTTTCTTTTTCTAGCAGTGGTTAGCTTCCCCACTTGAATTCAGTGTTTCTTCTAGTAGAAAATATTTTGTCACAGAGGGCACAAGAAGCTCCATGGCCTTTGGCCCAGTGTCTCAAATGTGCTAATCCACAAAAGATGGGTTTCATAAATTGACACAAACATATTTCCATTCAGTTCCACAGCATATTCTAAACAGTCTGTGGTACTTTTGTTTGGTTGATTGTTTTGGAGTTGTTTCACAAAATATACTGTGGCAAAGGTACTGTCCTAGTCACGGCACGAGATACAGTCATAACCGGGCATCAAAAAATAATAATTTCTGGCTTTTATAAAGGCAAATCAATCTTTCCTATTAATCAAAGAAATTTAATAACCTTTTCCTCTCAAGAATGAGACAATAAGAAACCTTTACAATTTTTTCTTCTTAAACTTGTCTTTGTTTCATAAAATAATTGTTCCTCATGGAAGATCTGCTTATCAGATAGTATCAGTCATCCTTTTATTATAACAACAGCAACAAATTCCTTAGTACCTCTGCCTTATTTTCTTCATATTTAGGTTCTCTGCAAATATTTTTACTTTTCCCTTTTCAGTTACCTAGGATTCTACTTTCCTTTTATCTTACCATCACAATTCCATCCCAGTCTCCTGTGATCTCTTTCTTTTCTTTCATTCCGTATGCAGTTCAAATACCTCATTCTCAGTTCTTAAGTGTGCTCATAGTGCTATCCTTATCTAAATCTCTGCTTCCAGTTAACAGAGTCTATTTTTGTACTTTTTTTTACAACTTTTTACATTCATCCACGAACATTAAACACCTTCTTCCATTCTCCTCTTGATATCTTGAACATCTTTTCACTTCTAAAGTGCCTCCTGTCTGTGTCTAGTCCAAACAGTGGGAGATGCCCCAGTGTGCATAAGATTACGTTTTATTTTGCAATTTTCAGTAATTTAGATAAAACAATTTTTAACCTGTGCATTACAATGTTACCTTGACACAGTCACATTTTCTCACAGCCTGATTTTCTCAGATATTGAAAAATTGCACTTGCAGTTTTTCCTCCATGTTTGTTAGTTGTAAAGAATTTAGTCACTTCATTCAACTGCAACATAGAAGTAAATTGCCGTTTCCTTTCATAGTGAAAAAATACAGGATACAATTTTCTGGTACCTCTAGGTCATTTTAAAATCATAGGTTTTAACATCTCCCTTAGCAAAGACCACAGCAGAGAAACATATCCATGAAAATGCGGAGTTTCAGTATCAAAAGACCTTTAAACAATTCATTTTCAGGACACTTTCTTCATTTTCTCCAAAAGAAGATAATACATTGGGACTGATTTTCTGATGTCTTCATTTGTGTAGTCATTTAAACCTTGAAAAACTGTGTGGAAGTAGGGGCCATCTTCATACCTCATTTCTTCACCTTGCTGACAGAGAATGGAGGAGGTAATCCTCTATGCAAGAACTGGTTTTGCTGAGGTGTACAGAGGGGATTAGCACAATGCTGGACCAGAACGTGAATATATTATATTGCAAAGAGAGGCAGGAGTAAAGTAAGAAGCTTCACTAGCAAAAAAAAGGCTTTTCTTTTTTCTGGCAACAAGACCAGTGAGACAGTTTTTATTCAAGAAACGTGTTAGTATAAATACATTCCTTTTCTGCTTAAACAAATTGCTTCTTTTCCTCTCTTTTTTGCAAGCTAAAATCCATTGTCACAGTCGTTTTCCTCAACTTCACTAAAATGTCTAAAAACATCTGCAGAGGAAAAATACAGCTTTAGATCAGATTGTTTTAAATATGACTTGCTAGTTAGTGGCACTTCAGGGAATAAGCTAATTAATAAAGAAAATAACCTCACATGAGTTGTTTGTTTACTAAGAGCGTGGCTACTGAGCATCAACCTAGAGCATCTTACCATGTGCTCTTTTCACTAATGTTTGCTATCACTGGATGTACTCTTTTCTGTGCTCCAAATTATTTCTGAAATAATTATTTCATAGCAGATATATAGCTCTATTGACTGATAAAAGAATATACAGGTCTCTGCCAAAATCTTGTGTGGGTAACTCCTGACCATAATTTTATCAGTGCTTAATATTCAATAGTTCTGTCTGTATTTCTGGAAAGGATTGGTTTTTACAGACTAATCCCAACATTTCAAACCTTCCCAGTGGCCAGTCTACTGTCTTGCAGTTAGTTAGGTATGTTCCTTCCAGACTATGTTGAGCTACACTGACACAGCAATCTTTCTTCTGCTTACTTGTGCACAAGTTATTGAAGACATCCAAGGACAATACCAACAACCAGCTAACGAACCATTCTGTGACTTATATTTTCCTCAGCAAGGAAGACATCACTTCTTTTTCAGTATATGTTACAAAAGTTTGCACCACCTGAGAGTGTATTTTAGGATGTTTCATAATATACCATTGGGACCTCATTTAGTAACCATTCTTCATGTTCCTCCTTCTTTTGGGTAATTGTAACAGATATTTCATATCTGTGCTGAAATATTTGAGAAATATATTGAAGATATAACATCATTCTGACACTTCTACCCTTAAGCTACAATGTCTAATGCTGCATTAAAAAAGAAAAATCATTTCCTTCTCTGACTAGAGCATTAGGATAGGTTTATGGAAGGACATCTTCTTGACAGAGAAGATATCAATGCATCAGCTGTAGAACTCATTTTGTTCTGAAACTGGTGCATTGAAAGCATGTCTACCTAGTTTAAACCATGTGTAAAAATTAGTGACTAGGTACAAATAGCTGCATGAGTGCTTAAGTTGTATTTCAGCGCTGAGGTACTAAAGAATAGTTCCAGTGTTTCCAGAGATTCTTAATATAGGCCTTAGAGAATATATATATCTTTACCACAAACAATTGTTTATGTCAATTATTTTGGAAACTAACTTTCTAGTTTGACTTAAACTCACACAGGTACCAATGAGATTTGAAAACGAATCTGAACCATGCCTTGTAGTTAAAAGTAATTGCATTTGTTGGATGTCTAGGATGATTGCTTTTTATTTTGATATGTTTTCATTTGTGCTTTTAGAATGGGGCTCATAAATCATCACATACCTGCTATCACGGATCATTGTGTTGGTTTTAATAGTGATCAGACTGGAAAAATCTATGTGTTTTTGTGACAAAAACAGTAGCATATGCTCACAGATCTACATAGTGAAAGTACCATGCTGGGCCCTGCAACACACAGGTTTCAGTCTTCAAACTTATATATACCAGTTCTTAACTTCATTTGTTTGTCAAGTATTTCTGAGTTCATGTTTTGATTAAATTATATGAAAGTTAAGTTAAATACCACGAAAACGTTTGCAGGATTGATTCTGGATGGATCTAGGTAATAAGATATGTAAAGCCAAGTTTGTAGAAAGGAGTTTTTAAGACATTAAAACCTGACAGTCTCCTATTTTTCCTTTTTCAGAAGAAAAATTTTGTTGTTCTCCCTGGTTAGATGCACAGAGAAGATTTGAATGTGTTCACTTACCCATGTGGAATAAATATCACGGAACTTGTGGAACAGCAGTGCTGTTTTTTGTCAGTGTTATAATTCTATCGTCAGTCTTATGGTTTAATTTATCACTAAAGCACTTTTCTGACATTTTGAAATAAGTGATGGAGCAAGGAGAATTGGAGGAGAGAGAAGAGTGCTTTGCATCAAATTATTTACACACACTCTTTTTCATCCCCTCTAACTTTCCACATCTCATTGATCTACCTAGGATGCTGGCACGCTCATTAAAAGTGAATGAAAGTGGAATACCAGCATATATAAAATTTGATGGGTATCTTCTTTGACTAGTTAAGGAGTTATAGAAAACTTGCTTGAGTTCAGATGCTTCATTTGGTTACCTGAAACTGAGTAGGGTCAAGCAGATTTTGCAGGTCAGACCTGCAATGAATTAAGTAGAGATCCCTATTAGATTTATTGGAGAGGCCCCTTAAATGCATTAAATTTTAATTCATTGTTTCTTTTGAAAACCTAATCAGAAATAGGAACAGTGGGTTAAAAAAAATATAAAATGCTGGTCAATAGATGTTTAATCCTAACTGGCTAATAATCTTTTGTACCTCTGGATGAGAGTGAGGAATTTTACACTTACTTTTTAATAGAATTTCCTCCTTAAATATTCATGTTTGAGATTTATATATTTGTGTTGCTACCCTTTCAACCCTAAAGTGTATGTTGTTCAGTGAAGACAGACTACAATTATCCAGTTGTCAAAAATAGAGTTTGCTGGATCAGGCACATTCTCAATTGTCTGTGTTGTTTTAAGACTTAAATACAGTTTACCGGGTTACACAGAAGAGCTGTAACTTGAGTAAGTGTTTCCAAATTAAGGTTCCATTGAGGAAAGGGACTTTATTTTAATAGTAACAATGATCTCCCCACAGAGATGCCAATTCTGCAAATACCTACCATGTGTCCTTTATGCAACAGCAAAGCTGGTTTGAGTGGTGTCCAGAAGTTCCGTCACACTATTACTTGATAGTGTGACTTTGGGGAGCAGAACATCTGCATATGTAAAGTCTCAGGAAGACACATTTGGGGAGACACTTGGCAAAGAGTTATTTTCATATTATGATCAGAACACCACTGTGTGATCTGGGACAACTTTGCCTTATATACCCTTCTGTTTCTCTATTAAGTGAGCAGTGTTGTTACTGAGGCCAGACAGGGACACAGTTACTAGTAGTGTAATTAACAGACCTACCTGTGTTTGTAAACTTAATCTTTGATGCAAGTTAATCACAATTCAAATCTACAGTCTTGAATGCAGACTATTTGGTGTTGTTCCATGTTGCACCTTCCTATAAGCACTGTCAAACTTTGTTTGGCAAGCATAAAAGAGTCTAGGAGAGACAGACATCCCACATCTTGGTACAGAGTGAAAGTACTTCAAGAAAGAAAGGCTGACCAATGGTATAGGTCTTTAAATTTTAAAATAAATGTGTTTTGCAAGACAAGACCCATGGTAATACATAAAAGCAGGCATTTTTCCAAGTCATTCATCTGTGTCATGGTGAAGGGCAACACTTGTCAAATTACTGTTAAGTTTGACCAACTTAGTTTCTATATCATTTTAACAAGATGTATCTAGTGCAATTTCAAACCTGTAGTGAAATTAACTTTTGTACAAGGAACGAGTGGAGGGGACTTTAGATGGAAATTTGGCCCCAATAGAATTGGAAATGGAATGGTAATGCCCATTTTATGAAATGTAGGATAAATCATTTTGTCTGATACCAATGCAGAAAAAGAGCTAAATTCCAGCTCTTCTCTAATAAATTCCTACCTAGCTCTACACAGCATTTGAGACATATTTTGAAGACTTAAGTGCTGCCAGTCCCCCTGAGGAGCAAACAGCACTTGTAAATATTGAACAAAGGCACTCTTTAAGGCACTGAAGCAATGAATAACTACTCATATGCTTACTTGACTTACATGGATAGTCAAAGGACTCCCACATGTCAGAAGAGAAGCAGGTGCACAAATCTCTGCAGGTCTGGCTTTGATTCAGCTAAATGTAGCTTTTCTTTTTCTTTTTTTTTTTTTTTTTTTTTCCTAGCAATATAATGCCATTAAGTTCATTTTATCACATTGTCTACTATTTCAGTGTTAATTTTGCCAGAATGTAATTCTGATTTGAACTTCACATCTCATTGTTAGTAAATTAACACCTTTTCACCTCGATTTCTTATTCAATTGTGTGGGAACTGAAAAAAATATGATGAAGATCTTGAAAATAACACATTGGCTGAAGTGAAAAAAAGCAAGAAAAATAAAGTCATTGTGACAGCTTTCTCCCATTAATGTATTGAAAAGTGGTAGTGCTGTGATTCATGCCTTTGATCCATTCAAACATTCACAGAGAAACATCATCTCATTTCACAGAGCTGCATTGTTAGTTTCTTTGTTAGTGAAGATCAAGTTATGCCTCATGGTCCTTGTTGCTTATTTATTAATAAATTCATGTTAATTCCCATCAGATTTGCTTAGCCCATATCCTATCTGAACACAAATCTGCCTGTATATATATGAAATAATATCACCAAAAAATACTTTTTCTGAAGTGTTTAAGAAAATGCCACACATATAAAAAGGTAATCTGTATAAACCTTACACTTATAAGTGAGCTTCCATTTGTGCACAAAAGTCTCTGTGAGGTCAAAGGGTTTCTCTGCACATGTATGACAATACCATTGTAAAGGCTAAGCAATGAGCAAAGCAATGTCTAAATATGATGTCTGCATGTTTTGCCTAGTCCTAAAATTTAGACATCTATTTTTAAGTGGTCATCTAGTCATCTTCATCAGTGCACAGGAACAGATAGAAGATGTCATCCCATCTGAGACACATACATGAATCGACTGAAGTTTCCCTTCCTTCCCTATTTTTCTTAGAGGTAGCATGATAACTATTTAGAATATTTAGGAGCAATGGATGACGTGCAATACATATTGAAGATAAACTTTTTATTCTTACCTACTTTTACCAATGGACAGCAGAGTTTGTTACTGACTTCAGGAGTAACAAGGATATTGTAGTGAAGAAAAATATAAGCTAAGTATCTTTCTATTCCCACATAAATATTCACAAAGTATAGTAATGGTACACAGGCACAGTGCTCTTCCAGCCAGTCTTAAGAGATACACTGAGCATCTTGCCTTTCCAGATTTTGCAGATTTCCAAGGAACATTCTGTGCTATTACTTCTTATAACTGATGACAACCTTGAGTCTTAAAAATCTATTAATATGGCAGCTACTGGTCAGCTGATGTACCTTGCTTAGTTACACAGAAAAAACTACTTGCTTTATAGCTAATGCATAAAGTCAATACAAAGACTATCACCTGTTGGTTCCACACTAAGAATTCAGGACTGTTGGGGAACACTAATTCTTGAATAACCTAATTAAAAGACTTAGTCAATTTCTTGCAAATTGCATTTGCAAAATGAACATAGAGACCTGCAATAAATATGGAAAAAGTGCTGTGAATCCCCCCTTCCTCAGAAAGAGCTTTCTGAGTTACTGTTGCTATGGCATCCTTCATTTACTTCATTCCCACTACTGCAGGAGTCTCAACAAAATCCTTATGCATACAAGCAGGTGCTTTCGTTTTGAAATTGCTCATATGCTTTAAATTAGACATCTGCTGAAAGCCCTTGTTGAACAAGACCTGCTGTCTCATTTTGCTTATCTTTTCAGTTTGCAAGAAGAACTATATAATAAATGTTCTTTGTACAAATGGTTCACAAGCTATAGTTTCTGGTTCATGTGCAAGATATAGGCTGGATTTTGTTGTTACTAACCATGCCGTTTTCAGAGTAAATAGCTCAATGTGGACTTTGTGCTAGGACAACAGGATGGCTCAGAGTGCATTATAGAAATTCAGAATTCTTGCACTCCTATGAAATTATTATAGAAAATATCACAGAAACTAAGGCCAGGATCTTGTAAGACAAAGGATTCTATAACAGTAACAGCTTAAAGTGCATCTGCCTTTAAAAAATAAATATTCGAAGGTTTTTTAGTTGTTTCAGGTTTCTTTGTGTTTGTTCCGCGTATGGCATTACAAACAGTTGTACAGGCTAAGCTGGGGCTAAGGAATGGGAAGGAGAAACAAAGGGCAGAGTAGGAAGGCATCAAGGTACTATTACTGAAGGTAGTTTTGCGAAATCACAAGCTAAGACTGCAGAAAACCTACAAGTGTTACTGAATATTTTACTTTCTTCCAAATAGGATCATGGTTGACAGGGGTTTGCCCGACTTGATTTAAAGACTTGAAATGGTAAAGATTTCAAGACTGGTCTAAACAGTCTGTTCCTATAATCATCTTTCTCTTCATGTAAATATAAAGAAAAATTAATATACATAAAATGCTAGTACTGTTATTATTACTACTGTTAATAACAATTGGTATTTCTTTTACTTTGTAAGAGTTCTGATTTTTAAGATAAGCATGAGCATTGAAACAGGAAACATTAATTTTTGATGCATAATTGATTATATATAATATATAGTGATCCACTCCAACTGTATAAACAAATATTTGCCCTAAAAATATGTATATAATAATTAGTGAGCACTCATTAATAACCTTTATGTTTTCTAACTAGTTTTCTTTTATTTGCTATAAAACCAAAAATTATATACTTCAGCTAAAGTATTGTTAGCTTTAGAATAATGTCATATGACTTAGGGCAAGCCATTTGTATCTTGTCTGTAAAGCATATATAATCTTTCTGCATTGGAGACTGATTCCGTTCAACTCTAGTCTCTGTTCCCTATTACAGTTCTTCAGCAGTAAGTGCCGTTTCTTAACCTTCTCACTCGTACTGGCTACAGCTACTGTGGCATTACTAGGAATTTTCATCCCTCTTTGTGTTTCCTTGTGTGAAGAAAAAAAAAAAAAAGCCACAAATCTGGAGGAAATGTCCAACCAATAAGTTGTGGCATCATTTGGTAAGCTACAAAACCAGGTGAGAAACTTTGCCATTCTCTTTTGCTAAGGATAGTAGTTAAGCTTATGCCAATAAAACTTTTATCCTGTAATGTTACTGATGCATTTTGCCTACAGATTTTTAAAAAAATATTTTGTGTCAGGGGTTTGGCATTTCCAGTGTGCAATTCCAACTCAGACCTCGTAGAGCATGTATCATGCCTGAGGAAATAAGGACTGTCTATATTAACATATATTTTAAAGAATCACTAAAATCTCTGAAGCTCCCAGAAGCATAGGAGAATTCAATATGCCAGTGTGTTTTACTCATTGGCAATTACTTTTGATGACTGGCTACCTGTCAGCTTGGCATTCAAACAATTGTTAACAGGACTGTCCTGTAGCTCAGAAACTTCAGATGTCCACGGATTGGTGACACTACAGAATGAGTGTAGAAGCAGGGTCAGTTTTTCAAACACCTTAAATGTACTAGCTGCCTGGTGCCAGTCAATTTGAAGAACTGGCCATGGCAGAAGTCACTTTTGTGCAAATAAGAATATGTGAAACTTAGAAAACATTAATTTTCTGAACTCAGATCCAGATAACACACAAGAGTACGTCTGCAATATGTAGTTTAAAAAGTAAATTTTAGCTCAATTTTAAGGATATTTTTGACATTATCATCATGATCAGATTGGGATTCAGAAGTAAAGGAAGACGGTTTTGAGGAATGTGATTTATGAGACTTTGTCAACCATTACTTTTGGGACATAACTAGGAAATGAACTGGTGAAGAGGAACCTATACAGATAATTATTCTTGTTGCACATAGATTTCATTTACAGTTTTCAGTGAACTGTCATGCACTTTCTACTTCCCCTTTGTAATTCTACATATTCTTTTCTTCCTAATATAACTCCATTTGCACTGTTCTTGACATTGGCTAAAAGGCCAGGCCTCTTTTGCTATAGGTGGCAGCACTAGCTTATTAGAAATGTTGGGCTTCCCTCTCTTGAAGGAAATAGCTGTCAGGCTACCTTGGCAGCATATGGTTTCTATGTAAAGTAACTGTGTTTAAAATTTAGAGATCCAATATATAACCGCATTTTTTCTTATAGGGAAGATAATTGTACTATTTCCCTCATGGACATTTTCTAAAACACTGTTAGGAGACATTAGTGTGAAATCATAGCTCAGCCTTGGCTGGATTAATTATAAAACATAAGACAATTCATAAAAAATCCACTGAAAATTAGAGCACATTTGTGGGCTTGTGAAACTATTTTTCTTCTAATGAGAAACTCTCCTAAACTCAACTTCCAGAGCATCAGTTTGTAGAATATTGAAACTCTGCTGCACTGAAACAGATATTCTTTAAGGATGTGCTGTGTTTTGTTTTGGAATTCAGTGGTATGCTATCACTGCAGTTCTTCAGGTCAGTATTCCAAACAAATCCCAGTGAAGAAATATGATCCCTGGTCCTTTTTTCACTTCAGGTTTTGTTACAACAACTCAACCTTTCCTCTGAGGGTCCTCACCTAGTCACCTGTGAGAGGCTCTTCATTTTATTGGAAGCTATTTTCATGTAGTAGAGGAAATAGCTTTTTGACTGTTATTATCCTGTATCACCTACATTCTTACATTCCTTCTTAGGCAGTTTAAATAAGAAGTATGTTTGAATCTTTAAATTTTAATAAATGATGTTCTGGGATATACCGTACCACACCAGTGGATACTGTTTTATGCACATTTAATGGGATATAATTCCTCTTACTGCCTTTGATGATGCTTTACAAGACTGGAGACCTAAAAGCATGACCATCAAAGCCAGCCAGAAAAATTCTGAGAGGCATGCTTTTCCTGAGTCACTGTTTGATAGAGAAGAAAAATAAAAACCAGTTAGTTGTCAGACATTGGCTTACATCATAAAACATGGTTTATGGAGCTATTAATTTCCATTACTTTTATGCATCAAACAACATTTTTCTGCAAATACATTAATAAATGTACATGCTTTGCTATTCTTTGATATGTAGCTGTGCCTGAAATAGATGCCATACTATTCACTAGCAAACCTATGTCAAAGACATAGTAAGACATTGTTGTCACAAAATTTCCTATAAAAATGCATAACAGAAGACTGTACTGCTAAAAGCAAAAGTTTTCAAAACTACATGCCCATCATTAGACTTCTATATCCTTGTTTAGGCTTTCAAAATGCTGGGTGCCAACAACTCCAATTAACCTCACTTAAAATTACTCTTAAACTCTATTGTTCCCTAAAGGAACAAGACCTTTTCCGTGAGACTCTCCGTCGTTTCAGGTATTTGTAACATTGCTGTTATGGCTGGCATAGCTCAGTTAAAGTTCTGAGGTTCTATGTAATAGCTAAATATGATGATAAAAGGTGAAGGAAAGCAGCAGATGAAATTTAAATGTTGCCTTTTTTCTTTGAAGTTATTGTTTTAGACACCAATGATCAAAAAAAAAGGCAGAAACTTTAGGAGTTCATTTGAAAACTCACCCAAAGATCTGCAACTTTTCATGTAAAACAGCAGCCAATTTTAATTTCAAAGAGGATCAGCTTTTTTTTCTGTGTATGAATGTGGTGCATACAAATTTTGCCATTAAAATTTGAAATGGAGAAATTCTTTAAATACATTCTGGTTTACTATAGTCCTTGCCAAATTCTCCTTTGCAGCTTTGTACCAGGCTGCTGCTGGATAAATCTTCATCTTGCCTTCTTTCTAAGGATCTATGTTGCATCAGCTACACCCACTTTCCTAAACCCCTTGACTCTGCCCACTACTGTGACAGTTCTTTTAATCACTGTCACCCTCTCAAACTTGAAGCAGCTTTTACCCACCAGAAAGTTTAGACATTCCTTTGTCATTTGCTCAATATTTATCCTAGAAATTCATCTCCAATCCCCACTGCCATAGCAATTACTTGAAAAAACAAGTGAAATTTAGAAAATTATTGTTGTGATTATTAGCTAGGGCTTTACTTAGGAAGCAGGATATTGGGAGGAGATGAAATAGAGACTGCCAAAAATCAGTTAATTAAAAGTGGACTAAAAACTGCACTAGGAGTAACATGCAATTGCATTTTAGGTCACAAGTGAAAATATGCTGACTCTCATTCTAGCATGTCATTCTCATACAGATGTTTTGGGTTTTTTTCAGACTCAGTGCTTTTGTCCAGGAGCTCAGTAAAACATGTTCTCTTGACAGCTGGGCAAAATGTAATGCTGGAGAATTTCCATTCCTCTTGCCTTTCTATATCTATTCTTGTTAAAGTTACAAGCACTTTGAAGCAAGCAACCTATCTAATATATTTCTCAGTAAACTACTATTCAGATTTAGAATACTGTAAAGATCCCTTTAAATTGATTCTTTAAAGAAGCACTGCTAGGGCTTTCTTTTGACAAGCGATACCAAAACCACATGTAAGTAACGTCCTTCTCTGGCCATCTTTCCTCTTTCTTTTGTAGCACATCATCATACACTGGAGTTCACCCACTTTGTCATCACAACGTGTCCATACAGCCTTGTACACATTCCTAGGTGACAAAGAGAGAGGAGTCCCTGCTGCCCTTAGGGAACTGTGTACCCCAATTCTCCTTTACAGCAGCTACTAAGGCTGGAAAATGATCCTGTGTTCCTATTCTTGTTTACATGTCAAAGAGAAAGGATCACTTTTTACCCCTCTTGCAAGTTAGGAGTCATCTGAGACCTACTGAGTGCCTGAGTGACCTATATGATGCTACTTTCCCCATATTCCAAAATAATAGTTCTTGTCCCACTAAATTTCTGAAATTTCAGTGAGAAGTCCTATTCACAGCAAAAATAATGGTAAAACTCATATTTTCTTCAGTGGAGCCAGGATGTTATCCTGTAGCAAAAAAAAACCAAAACAAACAAAACAAAACAAAACAAAAAAACCAAAACAAAAAAAAGTCAGACTCAAAAAAACACCAACCAAAAAACCCCCAAACCCTGGAAAATCAATGGTTTATTCAGTAGGGAGAAATAAACTTTCCCTGGCTGATGGTCACTGCATAGGTATCTGATCCTTGAAGAGACTTGGGCTGCAATGCAATAGTTCTGGAGCATTTCAGTTAAGATCAATTGTTAATTCAAGTGTGATAACAGCCTGAATTAGAATGCATCTCTCTTTGTCCCTTCCAAGGTCTTTCTTCTCATGTTTGTTAACTTTCCTGATATATTAAATATTCGTCATTCTGATAAGCTTCAACTCACCATTTCATTAATCATCACCTACAAGCAGTAATCTTGAGCTCTGCGGAGATCTTCTTCTGGTCACTTTCACAGTGCATGGAGAGAAGGGAGGTGGTTGTATTTTTCTAATGCAACATAAAGTGTGATACAATATACTTAATTAACCTTTCAGTATAACCTTGAAATTTCCCTTCCTGGCCTTGCTCTGTTTGTTATCTGTCCTCAAACATTTAACACCTTTCCCAGGATAGTCCACCTGGAGTGGGCTACAGAAAACTAATAGGTTAGCATGTATATTTCATATGGATAAATCACAATCAGATGGGTGAACTGCTGAGAATCATGCATTTTTTAATAGGTCTGCAAAGTCTATACAGTCAATGTGGTAAAGAAGGAGCCAATGAAGGTTCAGCAATTATACGTTTTGATCAGCTCTTGAGACTGATCAAAGACTCATCTGAAAAACTGACATGAAAGAAAGGAGCTTTCACTAACTACTTCAGAGAGGCTAAAAGGTCAGTGATGACAAGAAGGGGGAATAATGGAAGAACGAGACACAGATAAGGAAGGTGGTCTCATCCGTCTCAGAAGACCTTTTGACAAAGCCCCGTAAAAGACTCATAGTGAGGAAACTAAAGAACAGGAGAGCGTATAGTTTTACAGCTCTCTGTTTTTGCTCTGGCTGTAATTGTGGAAACAGTAGTAGAAATTGTTGAGACTCTTGGTTTTCATAAGCTTCAATTACTCTGTGTCCTTGAAGAGGTGTATTGTAAATCATGGTAATCACATTACTGAACTTCTGGAAAATTAACGTCTTCAGGGTATACATCTGGAAGACAGACACTAGTCCTAGGACCTTGGCAGTCATGTTAGAAATTCCTAGTGCTTGAGACTGATGTTAGACAGAGGACCTTCAAGACACTATATTTAAAAGCCCAAAGACAGACTCAGTGATTGGACTTCACTGAGACTCAAAAAGCTTAAAAATTCATATGTGCAGTGGGAGAGGGAGCCAAACAGCAGCCTCCTGAATGATCAACAAAGGCTGCTCAATGAGGGCTTAGGCAAAACTATGCAGTCAGATATGTTTAAAGCGAAGCACAACAGAAACATTATTTTAGAGTGAAAAGCAGCAGCTTACCCCAAGACAAAATAACAAAGCCCTCAAGCTTTGGGCTGACACCAAAGACTGATGTTTCATTTTTGGGTTGTCTTCCTTTTTTTTTACTGTAAAGCCAGCCTGTCTTCTTGTTTCTCCATTACAGCCACAGCTATTTTAGAAACTGCCTCACATAAATTCTTACTCGTGTCTATTTTTGCTTCCTTCCTTCCCTGTCTTCAGAACCATACTGAACACTTTGATGGACTCATTATATAAAATAAAGAAACCAAACCACAGAATTATTTTTCTGATCATTAGTTAATAAAAACTTACAGTTTCAGCATCAGGTAATATCTTCTTTTATGAAATTACATTTTTCTTTCTCTCTACCTGTCATTTATCAGGGGCAGTTTCAGTGATAATATAAAGTGATGGAAAGCAGTCAAGCTGAAAGATCATGAATAAGGGTAAATGATTAAAAATTGTTCACAGTAAGGCACTATTTGCATGATCTATGTAACTGGCTATATTTCTCCCTTGTGTCAGTGTGATGTCTCTTAGTTGAATGGCAAGGTAGAGGAACCACAAGGACTGCCAACTCCCCAGGGCCTGGGGTGCTAGGTCAGGGTCAGTCAGGGCTGGCCATGCCCTCAGAGCCCTGGCAGGTAAGCCAGATCACTTTGTAGGTCCAGCAAAAATTTAAATTGACCAGATAAAAAGAAAAAAAAATCAAAACAAGCCAGACTTCTTAAGTGATCATGTTCCCATAATCTTCATCCTTGTTTATACAACTTTAAAATTTTTCTTCTCAATTATTGTTGTTGCTACAACATATACATACTGCATACAAATACACAGTTGAAACATATTTCTAAGCACTTAGAGATTTCAAGGAGCATGTATTTGTGCCTGAAAAGGATAAATAAATAAAGTGAAGTTATCATATATAGATGCTAAACTTCAAAAGCACAGGAGATTCAAAGAGGTACCTAATAGTCGTATTCTTTGTCAGGCAGATTCTCCTGGATGTCTTACAGGAACAGACTTTCTCCTGTGTTTCTGTGTTTTCTGGTTTGATCTGTTCAGAAAATTCAGTGACAGAATCATTTCCATTGTATGTCTGTCCATGGCTCTTCTCTAAAAACAGAAAACACTGCAAAAGCAACTAAATGACAAATATATAAAAAACTCAATACATACACGCTTTTCTAACCTCTATAAAGCTTTGGGGTAACTCTTATGTTAGCTGTGTGGCTTTTCCTAGCCCAGGTGATAATTCCTCTAGAAGCTTTTAATGTGAAATAAAGAATCAGCAGGCAATTTTCATTTAGGATGAGGAATGTTCAAGGCAAATATCAGGGCTATTTGTACAAGCTAAGCAAATATTAGAATGTATAAGAAGAAACAAGCCCAAGAGAATCAAAGTTAATGTCATGAACCATCGCAAATCTGGAGGGAGTAATGAGGGAGAATCTACAAAAGCTAGTTAAAGCTAAAAATCCTTTGTACTTTTGTTGGACCCTAATTAGCTCAGGGTCTTTCAGAAACACTCAGGAAACTGTCATCAAGCTATTGTAAAGAAGAACAAAAAGTTTAAAATGTCATTAGAATGATTAAAAAAATAACGAAAAGTGCTAGTTCAAAGTCTAACTTACTAACAGAGTGCCCATGACCCAGACTTCAGCAAAATCTCCATTTTTACTGTGTTACTAAGAGCTCCACTTCAGAGTTGTGTTCATCTTGAAAGAGTAGGTGACAGCTGCAGACATATAAGAAAGGCACTCTGAGTATTTAAAGCTTTTATGTCATTATAGTATTTCTGGAATAATTATACCTTATATTTCCCTCAACTGTGGCAGGCTGGGTTTTGGATTGTAATATCAACTTTTTGTGACTTGACCAGCCTATTTTAAGACTTCAGGAGGAGGTCATTAACATCCCCTTTGAAACGATTTGAGGGTCCAGAGACTGCACTTAAGATAGCACTCTATCTTACCTTGTGAGTGTATATTGAGTGTATATTCGGGATTTTGTAGATGTTGAGTAGGTTGTATTTGCATCCATACGTGAGTCATACAGTCAGAGCAGTGCACAGCATGCACACTCAATGCAGAGCTCATGGTTACAGCAGACATACCACTGCTTGCTCTCAGTGCTGAGAAATTTTACATTTGAACTGAAAAATTGGATTTGGTCCCTCACTCCAGCAGTCCAAGGTAGCAGTTTAGGATTTAGGCTGCAGTCGAAGGAACTGGACTGAGATTTAGAAAACAGTGTTGCAGTCCTCTCAGAAGTTACTCTCAGACACAGGTCTCAGAGCAAGCCCAGACTGCCTGGAGGGAAGGTCTGGAAGGAAGCCCACAACCTGCTCTGGAGAAAAGGTCTCGCTTTGTATCATTCTTACAAGGCTCGGAAGGAATGGAGCTGCAGTTCGTACTAGGACAGAGTAGGACCAGCATATAGCTCTGTCCTTTCTTGGATTTAACTCCCCCTGCAGGACAACTCAGATTCTGGGCTTGTAGGCATCCCTTCACTGTCTTGTTTCGGTGAGTGAGTTTACATGCTTCCTTTATCTTTACTCAGCTTCAATAGAGGAAAAGAGATGCTAAGTTGATTTTAAGGGTGGACTTATGTGTGGGCAGCTCTGAGTAGACAAAGAACGCATCTACGGCTATAGTAAAGTATGCATGGTGGCAAACAACCATAGATATTTTGTCTGGTTTTGGGCCCTGGAAAACCAAGCTGACTGTCACTGCAGCTAAGGGAGCAGTCAGCACATCTGCTCTGTCAGCAGCTATGGGAGAGGAGAGAGGAGCCCCTTTCAGGAGCAAAAGTCATTGTCTTCACTTCTCCACCCCTGGATTGCCAAGATGTTTACTTCCTCCATTCTCTTTTTCTTTCTGAGTACATAGAGATGGCCTTTTGCCAGATGGAAATATTTAGCTCTGCATATTTTTTTGAGAAGCCTCAGGCTACCTCTGAATTCATTATTTTTGCCATATAAATGATTGACCTAAGACACTATCTTGGCTCACTTTTAGTACAACAGAAATAAGACATTCCAGAACTACTATCCAGAGCCTCATCTCAGGGATAGTCTGTGGGCTATCCTATCCCAGGGTTACAGAGTCAGAGTAATTTGGGTTGAAAGGACCTGCAGAAGTCTTCTAGTTGGAAGCCCAGCTCAGAGCAGGATTGGCACTTAAGTTAGGTCTGGTTGCTGTAGGCCTTGTCAGCAGAATTTTGAGAATCTCCAAGATGGCATCTAAGCCAGGTGGAAGGAAACTGCTATCCTCTGCTCTGTGTTTAGAGGGATCCTAGCCAGCTGCCTCACACTGTATGCTAACTTTCAAAGAGCTGAAAGGAGATCAGAAAAAATCCATTCCAGATTTCAAACTATTGTCTTGTACTCCCGTTTCTTCTTGAGTCAGTGCCCCTGAAGAGTAAAGAATGAAAATGTCACCAGGAAAAGCAAAGCTTAGGACTGCTCTCAGGAGTTAGCATGTCCTTTAGATCTGACTCGGCTGCAGAAGGCAAGATTTCAGCCACAGTTAGCATTTCCCAGTGCTTTAGTCTGGGTGGATTCCCTCTCAGAGTGTGAGATTCATGGACTGCCATTTTCAAGAATCTACCTGTCCTGATTCTCTTTATGTACAGGGTCTTGGACACTTCATTCAGGGATCAAGATTCTGCTCAGAGGCATTGCAACACTGATCTACAGAGATGCTCACATCTTATTATATCTAACCTTCGACTGTGAAAGATTACACTCTTCAGTTCTTAGCTATCTGAAATTATACCTAACTGTTGTCAGGACCTCTAACCACTTTACAGTGCTACTGTTGTTTCATTATTTCAGAGATTTTTAAAAGAAGTCTTAATGCTATGACAATGGATTTTGTTTGCATCATTACCAAAGCTCAAGCAAGATAGTAAGCATTAGAATGATTATTTTCCACTAATCTATTCCTTTAACTTTAAAGTAATTAGCTGAGTTGGGCAGCAAAATGGAATGTTTCCTACAAGAATCAGTAAATGGACTCTGTGTAAGTGCAAAAGCTGATTATTTTGATATAAAGAGGGCCATTATTCTTTGCACCTCTTGGAAGATGCCTAACTTGAAAGTCTTATAATCTGATTTTCACAAATCCTATTTAACACATTATTATTTTCTTTTTAACAGGCAGCACCTAAAGCTATATCACTCTTCTCTGATGCTACCCCTTCTTTTTCATAAGAGAATCCCACAGCCCTACTTATGCATAATTTGTGTAATTGTCACCAAAATGCTATATTAAATCTAATCTTTTTACATTCAATCAAGAACAATTAGAATGAAATGGCATACAGTTTACATTTTAAAAATCATACTGATTCATATTTGTGTCAGATTTTGAGGTCCTTGCTCCAGAGAAAATCCAATTCTTCTCTTCCAACATCTCACGCCTCAGTAATATTTCAGTAAGTGTAATCTTTGACCTGAAGGGAAGTATGGTCAGAAAGAGAGAAACTGATTAACAGTTCATTTTGGCAAGGTCCAGTGAACTGTGTTGTAATCAGGACACAAAAGACCGGCAAGACAGAAAAAACAGATTAAAAATAAAGATTGATATGAAATTCAAAAGGGGCAATTTTTCCCAACTGAAGAAATTTGGTCTCATCAGAAATCCATCCCAAAAAAACAGTTTGCAATGGATAACTGCTAGAGCTGCTTTATCCGGCTGTATGTTTAATGTAATGAGCAAATGCATTTTTGCAGCTTTGGTACTTCTATACAGTCTAGTGAAAATTAATGCAAGCAAGTCCCCCTTTATATTCAACATCACAGTCCTTTGCTAAAAATTTTCTGGTCAGTACTCACAGGGTCTTCTATTCCAGCATCTTGTCTGGTTTACCATTGTCACAGGCTTCATATAATCCCACACATAGGTATAGAAATCTTCACCTTGAGAAGATCAGACCCACTGGATCAGGGATACTTCTCCATTTGAAGGTTATTGAAAAACTTGTCTCAGCTTCATTCTTCTTTCCAAATCTGCTTATTGGTATTTGTTGTGCCAATATTGCTCTTGAGGTACGTTAGCTTTCTCTCCCTGGTGTTTACCTTGCTGCAGTATTTTTGTCAAAGTAAGCAAGCATTGTTTTCCAGGCATGTGGCTTTGAATCTATTTCTTTTGGCTAATTAAGCAGCCATTCATGGGACACTCTGTCTACATTAATATGATCTATCAGGGATTTATTGCCAGCAGACTGTCTTAGTAGGGACACTCAGTTAGATACCATCCACTTCAGAAAGAGAGACAAACACATAAAGAGAGACAGAGGGAGAGACTTCAGCTGCCAAGTTTGGAAAGTGAGCAGAAAACCTATAGTCTTTATCTCTCCTCATATCCCCAAACATACCTCTTCTACACCTTCCTTCCCATTACCATTCTATGATTCTATGATTCTATCACGGTTGTCTGGAAATATGTTCATTAGAAGATGGAGTTGTAGATAGGTTCCTAAAAAATAATATAAAAAATACGCCAAAAAGCTGGGGTAGATGTCCTTCTCTAGGTCCTTATGACTTCTGAGAGATGCTGACTAAGAGTGGGGGTGGCACAGAGGACCACTAACATGGCTGGTGCGGAGAACTTATGCTTCTGTGCAGTCCCAATGCCTTCTTATTCCTCTTCCTTCCACTCCATAGCCAAGTAGTTGCTGTTCTATAAGACTAAGAATCTGTCAGTGCTCTTTATTGAGACCTACATATTGACTAAAAAGTGAATACAACCGTTATTAAATTACAGTGCTGTTTTTAACTCTACTTTTTAAACTTCAAGTTTAGGGTATTCTTAATTATTTTTATGCTCATGCCAAGAACAAAGGTAGTTTTATTGTTAACACTATTACAAAGCGGGCTGGGAAATGACTGATTTTATCACAGTAGCTATTTCACTATTTGTCTTCCTGATGTGGAATGGCGGAATAGAAGATTGAACTCCTGCACTGGGAAAATAAGAACTTGAAAGTCCAAAGGGTGAAAACATAAACATTGATTTGAATGAGTGTAAATCCCGTAGCTGCGTTCAGTGGCATTATGTCCTTTAATCAGTGGAGTAAAAAGATGTCTGCTCCCTTTTACAGCCTGCTTCTCATAATAGCTCTTTACTGAAGGAGCCTCAGCATTCTCTATTCATGTCATTCACCTGCTAGAAAGAACTCAGTTGTTCACATATGAAAATAATTTAAGAAGATAAATTTGTGTTAATTGAGAAAAATAAATGGAAAACTCAGTAAAACACTATTTAAGATGAAAAAAACCCCACCTCCCCAAGTCTGAAACTTTTACCTTTCAGAAAGAGGGGTGAATAATCTTTTTTGGTTTTGAAGAAGTATGTAGGTTGTATAACAGCCATGACTGTACCCAGGTTCTTCAGTGAACCAATTTCAGAACAAAAAGCAAGCATGTATCTTCCTCCCACTACATTTAGCTACCTACAGGTATTTAGTGCCTCCTCCATTTGCTGTCTATTTAGTGACATTCATTTATTCACTCCAGTTCTTTAATTTTAATCTTTTTTTTTAATCAAATCAACTCTGTGTCAATTATTTGTGAATTCCTTAAATTTGCTTCTGAGCTCCTTCTAATTTTATTCAAATAAGAGTTTTTTTGTAGGAAGCTTAAAATAATTATACTTGTATTCAGCAGCTATATTCCTAATTAACAATGATTCCTTTTCTAAGGTTTGTGGATGACATGCTGCTGAGTACAACAGCTTTCACATTTAATAAGAAAAAGGAGTTAATAAACTTTAACAGTTTTGGGGCTTTTTTTGCTTAGTTTTTTTGTGGGGGGTGGAATGGTTGGGCAGGTGGTTTGTAATACGTTATCAGAGCATACCTTATTTCCATTTTCCATCCAGCTCTAGTAACTGTAACATCTGGACTTGCATAAGCTTACACAAGAGAATAATGATATTTCTATATTTGTACCATGGAAAACTTAGGTCCATACTACCAAGTTTTGTGATTCTGAAATAGACTACCACTTGGCAAGAAAGCAATGATGTATTAACTCATGTAAAGTTACTAAGTGTGACTGTAACTCCATCCCTAATCACATTACATGAATTCCTCCCCTCCACTATGTGAACTCTTGTTTGCTTCCTCTGTTTTTAATGATTTCTCTTGTTCTTCCTTGTGTCCCTGGACAGCATTCTCCCAATGACTTCTTGTCCCTTTCTCACAAAACAGCTGCAAAGGCAGATGTTCTGCAAAGACTCCCATCTGTAGGGATCTCGGGGCAGATTCTCAACTGCTGTAAATTGCCTGAGTACCACTTAAGTGTATAAGACTTGGCTGATTCACACCATCTGGCCCTTTAAGCCACTCTGTGTTTATTTGCATAACTGAACATATTGTTTCAGGCTCATGCTGTTTAACTGTAAGATTTCCTGGCCAGGGGCTTTCCTAACAGCATACTGTACAGTCCTGAATAAACTTAAAGAGCTATATAAATAATGATAGTGATTGTCCATTTTCTTTTACTACTTCCTAAGTCTACCCCCAAAGAGCAGAGCTTTCTGTGACTGAAGTTAGGTAGGACAGACTTTGGGCAGGTTCCTGGAAAATATAATAACACTGATTTTCTCAAATACCTAACTTAGAGGCCTAACTTAGCCTCTGTGGATGATAACAGAGTTAATACTGTAAGACCAACACTGAGGTTATTGACTTATTTTGTTATACTTCATGCTTTGCTGTTCTTTCCTATTCAGCTTGGGTAGATCGTTGTTGTACTGGACTCTGTCGCCTTCAGTATCTTCACTTTTTCTAAACAACTTCAGAAAGATTTTACTACCCAGTACAAAATTAAAGAAGAATGTAGCCCATTACTATTAGCTGATCGAGGGAGCAGCCCCCAACCTAGATCTAAAGAAGGTGAGCACCTGTTCTTTCTGCCATTTTATATATGAGGTGAACAAAATAGAAAAATATCAAGAACAGTTGGATTACATGTTCTTACCTGACATACAGTTTCTTACCTTCCATAAACAGGGACAAAGTAGTGCTGTCAGCCTATGCAAAGACTAAAATGTATAAAATCTGGAGGATATCCTTTTACTGCAGAAAATTCCTGTATTGTTTATCTCCTATCTGTTCTAGAAGAAACAAAAGTATTGAATTAGTATGCCACTGTCTTACTCACTTTTACATAGCAACCAAAAATGACCCACTTTCTCCCCTCGTCATAGCAGTCTGTGTATGAGTGCCTAATTGAGACCAGGCGTGGTAAATGTGGCTGGTGGAAACCATGCTCCTTGTACATGTTTCATACTGTGTGCATTTCCAGGAGCTAGCCAGCTATACCCCAAACTTTTCTCTGAATGAGGGATTAAAACCCACAGTGGGACAAATTCCCAATCATTAGACTAAAGGAGCAGAAGTATTTTTTTTTTGTCTTTTGAACGTGTGCATGGAGCTGCAACTCAGATGTTACTATGCATATTCTGTGCAGAACAGTGCTTTACTGTTTCACAGTGACTTCACAGATGTCTCATTGTTCCTTCCTAAATGACATATTTCCTTTTACTGAATATAACTTTATAAAAATAGTTTGGGGTTTTTTAATTTTGCTTCTATTTGTTCGAAGCTACTTTTCCGTGTGGCTTCCTGTGAGGCACCTGAACCCTGAATTCCTGCACTGCTTTCTCCATAATGTCTGTGACAAGATGTCATACAAAAGTCATTTCACACTGCACATTGTCAGGCAGACTGGTAAGACAGAATCATGAGAATCAGCAAATTTTTCCTCAATCTATTTTACTAGGAGCTTTAAAAGTACCTTTCATAGAAGAAATATAGAACATCTACACATGAATGTTATATGAAATAACAAGGAATAACAAGATCTATGTAAAGTAAGAATGCTACTGATTCCCATGTTTCTGTTTTGAAGAAATAAAATTTGTTCTGTTAATATTATGTAATGTCTTGTAGTATTATTTCTAATACTGCAGTATTCAGTATCTACAGTGTCATGGTATTTAAACTAAGACTGTGATTTTCCAGTAATATGTATTTATATGTATATATGTATTTGAAGCATTCCTGCACAGGTAATGGCAAGATAACAACAAATCAGAATAGTACAAAATTATTGATAAATACATCTAAAGTAAAACAGAATTACGTTTCTAAACAAAGTTGTTTAGAAATTTTTTACAATTGGTGTATTGCATAAACTATAGTAAAATTTTCCATGATTTTTCAAAAAAACCACACACAAATAACCAGAGATAAAAATGGTGATTTGTAGGGAGGAGGATGATTGGTTGTTTCGTTTGGTTGGTTTTGCGGTGTTGGTTTTTTTTTTGGAGGGGGGTGGGTGGGGGTGGGGGTTGTCGTCATTGTTGTGTGTGGGGTTTTTTTTTGTTTTGCTTTTGTTTTTTTTTTCTTTTATTATTTGGCAAATATAGGAGATATTAATTATATATTCTCTTTGGTTTGGTTACATTATTTTGCAGCAGTTGTTTTGGCCAAAATATTTTTACTATGTCAGCCCAGAACTCCATATTAATACCACCAGTCCTACTACTGTAAGAATGTATACATATAATATATGAGTAGTTTTAAAGATTTCAACAGACCTTGCTTCATATGGTTATAGTGTGTAAACTTCTTCAGGATGTGAAAACAGTAAAGAAGGAAAGTTCCTTTTGAAGGAGAATTCATTCAAGTGGAATTAAATTATCCTACATTGTTATTTTCTCTGTAAAAGAGGCAGCTGCAGTGTAGTACCATATAATTGTATATTCCAGACAACAGGAAGAAAAATGTTATTCCATCTCTATATAACTAATGTTCCACACAACACATGGCAATTCCTTAAGCTTTTTTCATGTGACACAATTTTTTTAAATGCCATTTAGTGAAAATAAATTATTTACAAATAGTAACCTGTAATTCTGTGTAGCCTGTTGCATTCTTTATTAATTTTGGACACAGCTAAAGAATAGTGGAGAGAATTCCACTCATAAGGACATAAATTCCCGGTTTGTTATTATTCTTTTATAGCACACCTGTGGAATGTACCAGGTACAGCAGAGTCCTGCCACACTCATTTCTATTCCATCTGATTTTGTATGTATAGGGGGAAAAGAACATAAATAATTATATTTCAGTGGGTTTCAGTCTTAAGGTAAAATCTTGCTTGGTTAAAACCCTTTGGAGCCATGATTTCAAGGGTTTAGTTGTGCATCTAAGTTTTTTCTTGTCTCGAATATGCACAACTTCATAATGGGTGCCACAGACTTCCAGCAGCACCTTGGTGTGAAGTGGAAGAAAGCAGTGATGACATTCATCTATGTGCTGCAACAACCACCGCTCTGTGTGTGGATGCACCTCTGCAAGTGGCTGCAGAGGCATTCAGATCAGGAATCCTTCACATCACTGTCCGCTTTTGGACATCCTGACACTCATCATCCATTTCAACATTTTCTTGTGGTGGTAATTCTTCTAATTTTCTTTGTTCGGTGACTAATTTTGTCAAACGATAAAGACTTTAGGATTGTGGGATTATTTCTTGATCCCATCACCTTTATGTAAATGTTTAAAAAAATGTTAGCTGCCTATATAGCCCCTTCCAGATACAGTCATGTCAAGGGCAAGTAGCTGCATCTCTTCCTCCTAGAGAAAAAGAATTAGAATGCAGGTCCTGTAGAGCTTAGAGATACCAGTGCTGAGCTGGGAAAGAGTCATACAATTTGAAGCTCAAAATCCCAGAGCTGTCATTCTCACAGTCAATAGAAAGAGGGAATTTCCAAAATCTCTTCCAATTCCAGGGTTGGGCAAAGCAAACTAATGCCTAACTGTTAAAAGAAATAAAAATTATATGTCTACTTTAGTGTTTTTACTTGAAACTAAAGCACACTAAAGCCAATATCCTGGCTATCCCCATTTGCTGAGTTTAGGTTCCTATTGCATGGAGGACTCAGAGCAGACACATTGGATTTCATTTGGGTAAAACAAGCCAGAAGGTGCATTCCCAAATTACATCTAAAGCACTCCAGCTGCTGAGGACACTCAGTGCATGGGACCAGACTGGAGACAGTTCAAAGCAAAGCATCCTGAAACACATGCAGCATGGACAGAAAGGCCTCAGCACCATCTGGTGATTTCTGCAGATGTGTTTCTAATACTTCCTAATGAAGACAGAACCAAGGTCATGTGGACCTTCCCTGTAGTGCATAGAAAGACTTCTGTTCTACTTTACCCTCTAATTTAGTTTGCATTCAGCAATCTGCAATACAGCTGAGGAAATATTGCCAGTCATACATATACATTCTTTCTAGATTTCTCTTATTTTCTTTGACACCAGGAAAGTGTAGATAGTATTTAAGTGAAAGCCCTGGCTGCAAGGCAGGATGTCCAGACTGTTCATAGGTCTGTGAAACTTTCTGGGCGAGTGACTAACTTGTTTGAGAGCAGCAAAGTTTTTCATCTATAAAAAGGTTTATAATACTTGTCTACCCTATTAGGATTCTGGGAATATGAATAAATAAATGTTGAAATGGCTTTAATGAGAGACATAGTAAGCCCCCACAAAATCAAAATTTATATTTTATATTTATCTTTCCTTGTGTATATTTAGGAAAACTTGAATAGGGAAATTTCTATATGCAGAACTGTTAGAATAAATCAGATACTTCAAATGACATGAATTTCAAAGAGAAGGACCACTTCTGTCAGATTATTATCTAGAGAGAATAGTTAGAAAGTCTACAAAATGAGGGATGCTCTGGAATTTATGAATATAGAACTAACTTTTTAAAAAGAGAACAGTGAAAACTGCTTAGGTACTTCACAAAACAGGTGTGTCTACATTCAGGAACAGATTTTGGACTCTAAACTTGCATAAATGATGACTGGGAATATTCCAACATGAGGGGTCAAACACTTCCCAGACCTGTGATGTGTGAGAGGTGTCCTCATGGACAAGTGCAAGCAGTGGGACATTCTCTCTGGCTATGTTATGTTCATAAGACAGAAGGCAGAACAGCTGAGGAAGCTGGTTGAAAGGGTTTGAACGATGCGGTGTCAGAAGTTATATGCTCTGCAGTTTTCAGAGCATGGCTGAAGGGAACAGCTGACTATCTAAGACAGATGTGTGCATACACATTTACAATGGGGGATTTTGATCCTGCTGTGGGCCATACTTTTAGAATCTAAGCACAGTGGTGTCCAAAAAATACATTTCAATTTTTTTCATGAGGCTTCGCCCTGGACACTTAAGCATGAAAACTAAACCTGAAGAATTCCTGACCAGCACTAAAAAGTCAGCAATTATTACTTGTTGAAACACAATTGTATTTGGGATTTTGAGGGATGTAAAGTACCTACTTTTTTGTAAAGAAGGTGTATCAGTTGATAATATTTCGCAAATGTCAAGTTTCTGCAGGCTTCAACATTAAGACTCTGTTAAACTCCTTCTGGGTGGATTTTTTTCCTTTTAGTGAAGAAGTCTTAAACTGATGTTCTTACTGTGATACCTTTGAACAACATGCTTATAGATAGACTTATTATTAACCTCTTCTCTCTCCTTTTGTGACTCTGGATATAGTTTTCTGTCTTTTGTAAGCAATGAGTGTTGTAACATACTGGAGGTTATGTTATGTTCTAGGATTTATATAAATCAGCATACACATGGAAACATTCAAAGTCAGCTCCAGATGTGGGGAATCCTGGATATACAAGATAGCGTATTTTGGAAAACTAATTAGAGCTTTAACATCCTGTCTTTAAGAAGTCCTTACTGATACTGAACAGTATCAGTTCAACTGGCTGTCACTGTACAACTGAGCACATCTAACTCTGGAACAGACAGGCAAGTGATGCAGTGAGAAAGTACTTTTGCCCTCTGACGGGTATTAAGGCTTCATTACTTCTGGGGCAACAGGTTTTTACTTTATTGCCCTGAACAGTGAATATCAGCAGTACTTGAGGTGAACTAAAGGCAGTGATGCTCTGCTACCCCCCTATTCCCACTCACAGTTTTCCAATGATGTTTAAAAGGAGAGGTATCACCAATAACCAAGATTTTCTCAGCATGCAACTAAGTGGAATTCAGCACCCTAAAGGATGTTCGGTTTCCTACTTGGCCTTTAGTAAAGTCAGTGCAAACCTAGCCACCATTTTGATCCTAGTGGACCTTAAAAATTCCACCTCGAAATTATCCCAACCTTTATATAACAAATTTTAATAAAATTGAATGGCAGATCTTAGCTAATGCAAAAAGGATGCATTTTGTCTTTACTGATAGCTAATTTTGAATTTGTATCACAAAGCAATCTCCTGATTACAAGTTTCTTTTTAAGACAGCTGTAGTGTTCTGACCTGCTCGTACTTGCCACACTGTGGCAATCTAGTGATTTTGCTGAATTCGACATAGCATCATATCAACATCACAAGCTGAAAATGTAGACACCTGGAATATTGTAGTACCTTATTCTGATAACTACAACATAGTTTAAGCGGCAGTCTTCACAGGACCACAACTAAAATATGCCTTTGATTTAAAAAGTTGAAAGATTTACTTTGCTTACAACATGAATTAATAAGGTTGTGCTGTGCTCTGTTGTGACTTGTCAGAATTAGATGCCTTTCTTACCTTGGAAAAACATACAGATTCTTACAATAAAAACCATCTGTCCTCAAGTACTAAAAATTGTAGATATGGAAACTACAGGTCACTGTCTTGGCCTGCGTATAGATTTTGGCTGCCTCATTTTCTTTGAACAACAAAGAAATAAAAGAAGCTGCTTTACAGCAAAAGGTATTTCAATGCCATCATTTTTTTGATAATGTTTAAGTAACAGATAGCAAAGGAAGGTTGTGTTCATTTAAACCTTGAAGCAATACTAGACTCATGAAACAGTGTGTAAAACCTGTTAAAATGAAGAACTGCAGTTGCCTTTCAGCCACTCTTACAAAAGAATAATCCTGAAATTGCCCCAAGTAAGACGATCAGAAATATCCCCTTCATTTGCTTTCATGGTGAGAATTTGTTGATTATGGTTTCATGAATGTAAAAAGACCCTAAATGTTTAATAAGACCCAAAGGATTTTAAAAATTGTTTAATAATGTTAAAATAATGTGAAGGAAGAAGAAAACTCTGTTTTGCACTCTTTATATATCATGTTGTTATTGAATAAGGATGAATAGCTTGTATTTTGTTGGAAGAACCTTGTATTTTATTGGTGCCTTATACCGGATTCATGGTCAAAATTAAAAAGTTAGACACACCAGACACAATTATCTAATATTTACTCCAGTAGTATAACAGTGTGAAACTATGTAAGGCTGAAATTTCATCAGATCTTTAACAGGATTATCTAAATATCTGTTAGGAGATTAATAAGGAGTCCTTCCCCACCATTTTTATCCCCTGAAAACATGTTGGAAGTGTTAATAATTCACTAGGTGTCACTCTTATCTCTATGAAACTGCTGATAGAAGACTATTCCAGCACGACAGGAGACAACATTCCCTGTTGGAAATGCCATCTCTCAGCTGGAATATGATTAAAAATATCATGGTCAGCATTAAAATGGTCACACCCCTTTTCAGTTGAGCAAGAACACTGTTAACTACAGCAAATTGCGAGTTGACATAACTACATTCTCTGTAATTTAAATAAAATATTTTTCGTATTTCTTTCTAAAACCAGTATTGGCTTAAATAATCAGTTGCATTAAAAGGTTATATTGAGAAGGACTGTAACTCATTTAGTAAAACATTAAGATAGGTTACCTTTTGAAAATGAGATAGTATGGAAGAAATATCATATAGGAGACTACAAGTATAATACATACATCTGGCTATGGTTGAAACTGTGAAATTGTGTTGGGGTGCTTTTTTTCTCTCAGAAAATAGTTATGAAATTTGTGGAAAAATTAAGGAAAATGTAATTGTTCATGTATGGACTTCCCCTCACCCCTCTTCCCCTCTCTTCTGCACACAAGTAATAAAATGTTTCAGTATCCAGAAAACTCCTACAGGTCAAGGCGATCTTAATTTAAACAATAGGTCCATTCCAAGGGAGTTCATTCATCACCAGGGAGATCCAGTTCAGTCTCTCACCTTTCAGAAAGAAATGTATTCATTCTCACCATCTTCTGCTGGATCTGTTCCTCTTTGCATGGATCCAGAGAGGATATTTCTCTACCTTCATTTTCAGAACCATTATGTGGAAGGTAAGACAGTGTGTTCTCCAGTCTCTTCTCCAACAAACCTCTGAATGTTAGCAACATTGAGCAGGACTTTTCCCAGAATCCATTCATCCATTCCCTAAGAAATGTTGGACTTGGGCTGCAGTATTCACAACCCCAGGAGGGTTGAGGTTTTACAGCTGTGAATGTCATTAAGGACTGATCAATTCTGCTCCTATTCTGTGAATTTAGCCTTGCTTTTATTTGGCCAATATTAGCAGTACTCTCAAATGAAACACTTTTCCTTGTAATTTTAATGAAAACAAAACTCCAAAGAAAAAGCTATTTTTGGTTCATTTTTCTCTCTGTATATATATTTTTAAGCAAGATAGTGATAAAGGCAGGTTAAGTTTGACATGAAGGTTTTCTAGTCTATTATTCATGAAGCTTCAGACAGAATATTCAGGTTTATATTTGTCCATTTTTAAACTGTGACATACATCAGATGCTTTTTGGACAGTGAAAAGAGATTTATGTTATGTTTTCACAGTTTTAGCTTATTACTTTTTCTAATCATGGATCATGTTCCATTCCTGTGATAGGAAACAGGTTTGTGGAAGAATGCAATCTACATAACAATCAAGGTAAGACAGTATTGCAGGAAACCAGATTGCTATTTGTAGAAGTCTTGAAATAACATGGCTGCATTATTGATTCTATTGAGATAGTATCCACAAAACCATACAAAGATTTATGCTTCTGTCTTCTGTTTGCTGCAAAAGCTTGGTAAGTCATAAATCTTCCCCCCAAGTGCTTAAAATATATAAATATCTTAAATAGAAAAAGGGACAGACAGGTAAAGTTTCAGAATGATGATGGCTACATGTCAATTTAATTCTGGCTTCTCTTATTTATTCTTTCAGGGCATGCCTACAAGTCAACAAATAAAAATGTAAAGACCTAGAGTTATTTTGCTGCTTAAATAAATCTGAATATTATCATGGGCTTAACCTAATTAACATTTTCTTTCATATGGTTTAATGTCACTCCACTGTTCTTACCCTAAAAAATTTCACAATTTTCTTTAGAAACAAGTATTTCAACAACAATCCAGGAAAAATTAAAGCATTTTTTATACAGCCACCTGTTAGAATGGATGTAGGAAAAAGCCTTTATAATTTAGTCTTGTCAGAACGTGTTAAAGAAGATTTCCATAGGAAGAGAAGCTATATCCCAGTAGATGAGCAGGCAGGCAGAGGTAGGAGAGATCTGTTGTTATGGTACTCTGAAAACCTCGGATCTGGGAATATTCAAGATAGTTGCTGATGTATGTGCTAAGAAATCAAGTCCTGCTGGAGAATGTACTTAATTAAAGAATGGGGTGATATGGAGTAGTTGATGCCCAGTCTGAGGAGAATCATACAAGTTGGTCCCCTTCATTCATGACATTCCCCTTGAGAATGTTATGAAAGTGTTGCTCAGCTGCATCAGTTAATATAGCCGTTCATTTAATTAGGTCATCAGCGAGTTATAATCTAAATATCTCTGTAAAATCTGCATTGCAGATTAGTTAGGTACACATTTCTGAAACAATGAATGTGAAGAAGTCCAAATTTATTTAAACAAGTTTGGATTGCTGAAAGTCTATTCCAAATCTTGTGTAAAACATCTTTTAAAATAGCTCAGCTAGTTTTATATTTTTCTTTGAGACTGTGGATCAGGGTAAATGACAACCTGACAATTTCCATGTACCCAGTTGCAAATTCTTCATACTGAACATTCATAACTTTAGAAAGGGATGCTTCCGTAATTACTTCAATTATTATTTTGGTCCCAGGAAGAACATTGTATACTAATACTATCCAGGAGTTCAAAGTTGTCTTTTGTAAAGAGTGATTAAAAACTGATCACCTGTATTAAGCAGTTGCAACATACCACTTAATTTCAGTGGATGCTTTTGTTGTCCTCAGAAGTAGTAGTTTCAAAAGCGATTGAGGAGGTAATTTGAGACATCCCAAAATAATCTTCAGAAAATACTGAACACTCAAATTAATAAAAGTAGGCCTTTTCTGTTGGTACTCTGTCTATAGTCAGTCACTTTGTAATCTTGTCTAGAGCCTTTTATTGAGAAAACCTTATCCTCTGATCAATATGTCGGTACATATTCTTTTTTAAATTAGGCATGAATAATTAAATAACATTGAAACGAACATAGTACACAAATTTTACTTTCCCTAGTAAAACTTTTCTATTTCAGCAGGGTGTTTAGATCCTTGTGTACTTCAATAATGCACAAATGTTAGCAATTTGTACAGACATCTAGTTCAGTGTCTGCTTGTAATAAAACCTGTGAATAACCATGGCTTGATGCCAAGACAGGCCATCACTTGCAAAACACTTTTGTTCATTTTGCTATGCAACTTATTAAAATTCCCTAAATCCATGATGTAGGTTCTGATAGAAAATTGGAACAAATACAATGCTATGGAGATAGATACCATAAATGGGAAATTAGAATATAGCTTCCTCTTTTAGGAAGCTAAAGAACAAAGGCTTAAAGCAAATGTCTACTACGTTTCATCACTGATAGTAACTGTGAAGTTGGCATCTTTAGAGCCTGAGCACAAGGACATTCCTCAGCAGAGCAGGACATGAGGCATTTCACCAAAATCTAATCAGTGGTATTACATTCCATGTCTGGCAGGTATGCCTTTGAGATGCTGACATCTTGTGAGATTAGGCTAATGAAACACTCCCAGTAATGTTTAGGATCTAATGTTTTCCTGCTTGAATATATCCTGAGAACTCTTGTATCTTGCATGTAATGGGACAAATCCAGCACCTTTCCAAATCAAAGGAAAAGTTCTTCCTTGTTGCAGTAGGGTAGCATCAGCACATCATCTACTATTGAATAACTATAGGTATTTGGGATAGGAGACTGCTGTCCTTTAGGTTGCTCCACAATCAGTGGAGACAGGCAGGTCAAAGGCAGGCACTGTCCTCTCCAAAGAGCCTCCTTTAACAACCAGAGAGAGAGAAGGAGACATTATATCAGCAGGGAGCTGGAAGGCAGTTACTGGATCCAGCAATGAAAGCAGTCAAGTGCTAAATATCCTTCAGTGGTTTCAGTACTTGAGAATTCAATCACAACTCTAGCTTTGGAATACCAATAAACAAATGATGCCTATCAAAGGAATGGTTTGATGAGTTTAGTCCCTTCATATGCTTACAGATAATGCTTTCAGATTAACTGTTTGTTTATTCAAATTAGTAACATTTACAGGTATTGCTAAATACATTGCAAATCTCTTACACTGCTCATTTATTGACCTTATTTACAATTCGGGGTGTGTTGGTCATTTAGAGAATGTCTACAGCATACTTTTTCTCAAACACATGGATAACTGTGCGAACAATGTCTCAGCTATATATTCATATGTGCAAAACACTTTTGTTCTCATAAGAATCATTGCTGTGATTTGAACATCACTTTCATTGAAAGTTTGTGACAGAAAGATCACTAACAGAAAAAATACCCCAATATAATATAAATTCCTCAGTGTAATGTAAATTCCAGTACCAGAAGGGGACTACAAGGATGCTGAGGGGGACTTTTTACAAGGGCTTGTAGCGACAGGATAAGGGGTAATGGGTTTAAACTGGAAGAGGGTAGATTTAGATTGGACATTAGGAAGAAATTCTTCCCGGAGAGGGTGGTGAGGCACTGGAACAGGTTGCCCAGAGAAGCTGTGGATGCCCCATCCCTGGCAGTGTTCAAGGCCAGGCGGGATGAGGCTTTGAGCAACCTGGTCTAGTGGAGGGTGTCCCTGCCCACGGCAGGGAGGTTGGAACTAGATGATCCTTAAGGTCCCTTCCAACCCAGACCATTGTATGATTTTATAATTCTATAATAACCAGAGTATTCATTAAAAATATCATTTGAATACTGCCAGCAATATTTTCTCAGTTTGCCTGTCTTGATTCAGGATTCAATAATGTTTATTGTTACGAAAAATATGCAGACATAATTGAACTATTTTGTTGTTCGGTTTCTGTTCTGATAAAACCCTTGTGTTGTGACTCACCAATGCCTCAAACAACTGATGCAGTACTGTCTTATATATACTGGTGCTTGTTTTCTATCACAGAGACAACAGTATACTATATGGGTTTTCATGGCAGTAAACCTCTAATGGCTGAACCTGTTCCTTAATCTTTCTTGATTTACAATGCTGAGCAGAGTTTGCATTTAATAAAATAATAGGTATTGGTTTTTCTTTCTCAGAATCACCACCTCTGTCAAATATCTTGATGCTCTTTTAAATCATACTGTTTTCATCCTGTCTACTGTACATAAAATGCACCTTTGGTTTCTCCTAAATACTATGGAGAAATATGTCACTGACACACATGGTCGCTAGAGATTTAAAATATTGTTCATGTATATTTTCATGCAAAAGTTGATTAAAAATATAAATGCTAATGCAACACCTTAACTTCCATTTTGCAAGTACAGTGGGACCCCACCTAAGAGTCATTTCCTCCAGCATATCCTGGAGCTCACTAGTTTAAACAGGTTAGTTAGCATTAAGATAAATCACTGCCACTTTGCTCCTACTGCTGGTGTGGCCAGCAGAATATTTTTTGTCTCAAACACAGCTAGTTTAAAGTTCCTGCTTTTATTTTATCTTATGTTGAAATAGTCACGGTGGAAAAATATCAGTAACATACACAAGAAACAGGTAGTTACACTCGTATGTACTATATTTCAATGGCACAAGCTCATAATGATCTGGAAAGTAATGTAGTTTGGGTGAAGAGGCAGAGTTATCTTTTCAAGAGACAAGGTCACATAAGTGATGTTTGCATCACTAGAATAACATTTTGCAAATAAGTTTTCTGGGTATTGAAAGCCTTATTATTACATAAATGGGTGACTTCAAACTGTCTTTTTTTGTTCCTGAATTTTTTTTCCTCAGATTAGTTAGCTATCTTTCTAAGAGGCTGGACTGTATATAAGTTCAAAAATTTAGCCTGGAATATGGAAGAGCAGTGCAGATCTTTGAGACTGGACTTGGAGCAGGATGAATTTTCTGCCTTAAAATTTGCTGTATGAGATGTGCCTACAAAAAGGTAAAATTTACCTCAGTCTAGACTGTGATGGATGGTATAACTGCTTTATTTGTTGGTTAACCTCCTATATCCTGCATACAGTATATAAGTTTTTAAAGCACAGCAGCTGGGAGCAGAACAGAAGTCAGCCCATTTACTTTGTCTGAGTGGGGCAGATAACATGAAACAGGTGTGGCAGGGAGGGAAGGCAGAAGAAGGGCAGAGACTTAAATCTTGAGAGGAAAGAAGGAAATAATGCAAAGGAACCAAAAAGGACTGTGTACAGCTGAAAGCTGTTGAAAAGTCAATGGTTTGGAAAACATGACTGGAGGAAAGCAAGACAGGTGACAATGGTATTAGTTTCAGTTCTTTACAGCACTGACTTTAAAAACAAGATCTGAAGAGGGTTCAACTCAAAGTTTTGGCTGACTTGAAGTCCTATCACAGAGGAGGTAAAATTCTTAGTATGTGATTCAAAGCCAGAGGCAATACCTGAATGCTTGTTTTTGCTGAGGAGCTTCTCTGGAAATTTCCCTTCATACTTTGTCATAACCAAGTGGGACCTGTAAGTAAAAAGATTTAATTCCTTTTCCTGTAGTTCCAGATGAATTTTTGTTTCCCAAAGATGCTTTAATATTTGCATATCTGTTAGCACACTGTATCTATCAAAAACTTGATAGATGACAAGAGCCAATTGGATGTTATAATTAATTCAATTTTTTTAAATCTGTTGCCGTTTCACAGAATGCTTAACTTATGAAAAGTCGTTACAGTGCCCTGCAGTATAAAGCTTTGTGCAAGTATGTAAACTATGTAGCCACGCTTATACAGAATGAAAAAGCAAGGGCAAACCCTAAAACTTCCAGAATGCAGAAAGAATGATAATATGTTAAAATCCAGTGTAATCCTAAAAGTTCAGGGTTATCTGATTCCCCATGACTGTATGTAGTATGCTTCCTTCTCTTTGCTGTTGATGAGTTTCATTTTTATGTCCTTTTTCCTTTGTCTTCTGGTTCTGATTTCTCTAACCATTTTTGGTATACACATCTGTACTTCTAGGCTTGGACATTAGTCAGTGATCAGTGGGTGGCAGCCTGTCCCAAACAGTACTGTGCACCACAGTCATGGTCTGTTATTACTTACTTCACCCATTTTGGGCCTCTCTTGAGCAAAACTGAGTGTGAGGTCCCAAGATATAGTTAATAGTGGTATTTATGTGGTTGAATTAAGATGACATTATAAAAAAAAAAGCAAAACAAAATAAAAACAAGACCAAAAAAAGAACAGAAAAGCCCACCACAGTTGACAATGAGTCTATAAGCAAACCCAGAGAATATTATCAAATCTTTGCCAAACGAAATATTTCACAAAGCTCCCATAAATGGGAGAAAGAAAGAATTGGTGCTTTTCTTCCCTTTTCTCTCCTTCTTTTTTTATTTGACAAGCAGTTCATAGTTGCCTGTGCTTATTTATTCCTATTTTCTCCCTCACATCCCTGTGGTATACAATATTAACCTGAGCCCCAGTGGGTTAGAATTAGGACTGCAGGGGATGGTTTCATCACATAAGTTCACGTCTTATTTTGCTTCTTCTCTGGGCTGCCTGTATAACTGATGGGGGGAAAAGAGCTCCTTGAGAGGATGATTCAGTGCAGAAACCCAGGTGAATGTTCTGAATCTCTCTTTGCAGAAGCCTGTCCATCGGCTACTGTCTTATGTTGAATATATATGAATAGTATATTATCCTATACACAGTATATATAATATTATAGTATTATATAGTCATACTATTCTATAATATGTATACTCCCCATATCACAAGTCTTATTTGAAGACTTAGACACATGCATTAGAGCTTGATTCTTAGATTCTTACTCGGGATAAAAAGCCAAACTTCATAGCAGTTGAAGAGCTACAGTGCAGTATTGCTCCAAAGGATTCAGCAAAATGTTCTTGTCCCTTTCTAGCCACCAATTAATCTGCTAATTTAACCAACAACAGTGGAAGTTTTTCACCATGATTGCTGTTTCCAATAAATATTTCAGGGTTCTGAAGTGATTAACAAGGTTTAGACCGTTATACGCTCACATTTGATACGTACCATCTGGGATTCATTACATCTACCTTCTGTTGGATGGCTACTAAGATATATAGAACTTGGTGCTGATTGACAACAGGTCAAAAGAAATGCATGCAGTAAGAGATAATGTAAGATTGCAAACTATGTCCCTTTTGGAAATAATTCTGCCAGACAGCACTAAAAGATTTGACATGAAAATATTGTAATTTTGTAAAAAACCTCCCATATCTACTCAACTGACTTGCAGGTTTTAACAATCAAATTCTTTAAAAGAACATAGACATATTTCACAAAAGCTTTCAGAAAATATTAGCATTTATGACAATTGAAGCATACCTGCTCTAGAGGTCAACATCTACCAAGATTAAGAGGTGAAATGTGGCCTTTATTTCACAAGATTATCCCTCAAAATCCATCACCAATTTCATTATGGTCCAGGAGCAGTTAGGTCAAATCACTAGATTTTGTTTGGGTGTTTTTTGTGGCTGCTTAGGCTATTTTATAAACAATGCCCTGAGTAAAAGCTGGCAAAGCCAATGGAAACTGTCATTCAGAGTGATTCCACACATTACTGAATCTTCTCACCTTGCTGGGTTTGTATTTTTTTACACATCAGAGAAATGTAGTGGGTGTCTGCAACAGCAGCAAAATTACAAAGAATTTGCCAGGGTTGCTCAAAACCGGTTTGATAACTGAGAAGCATAAATAAGAAGCCAGGAAAATTGCAGACAATGAGGAAAGAACAAAAAGGTTGTTGGAAAAGGGCCTGTGGTTGTTCAGCATGGAATGTGCACATCTTGGTAATTGTGTTTAATTACCATACTCTTAAGAACGTTCATTTTAGCCCAGAGAGTAGAACTGAATTTTGAAAGGCATTTGGATATGTAAAGAAATGCAACTGAAAGCCAGAGCCCTCACGAGCTGCAAGCATACAGGATTAGGGCCTATTATGAATAGTTTAAGAGAAGGCATTTGGGCCTTCGCCCAGCAGAAGAGTGATGTACCTGCTTAACTGTTAATGTTTTTTACCACATTCCTACCTTCCTGTGATTAATGCCTGGGATCAGGGGAAATAAAAGCTTAGGATCAGGCACATGTTTAAGTACTTTGCTGGGTCAGAATTAAAGATGGTGAGTGGTTTAGACAAAATCTAGCACATCACTTCAGCTCCACTCTCTGACTTAGTAATGTATAGTCCCACTGAAGGCAGACCCACATCCATACTGAATTCCTTGCTTGGATGGTGCCAGAATGGGGTACTCCTTTCAAGAAAGACGTGAGTGCAAGAACAAAAGGAAAAATGATTTAAAAAAAAAGAATGAGTGCATGATTTCAGTGGTACTTGGCAGTATCTTATTTCTGGCACTGTGAGCATAAGTCCTAAAAAAGAAAGGGCAGGAGTCCAGCTCCCATATGTAACCATTATGGGAAGCACTTTATATGCAGATTAGGAGAACTGTCTTCCCATGACCTCAAATTTTATCTCTGTCTCTCACATCCTCTAGGCAGTTAGCTTTCTCCCTGTTCTCTTAATAGCCAGGATTATGTTTTTCTATTACTAAGACATGTGTCATGCAGCAGAACAGACTGATCAGTATAGCAGTTTTGAATATTCACTATTAATTTTTAGAACCTGAATTTTGATGTTCCCAACTTAAGAGTCCTCAGGACTTCCTGACTGGCAGTAACTGCATCTCTAAGATTCAGCTCACTGCACACTTCTTTACACTTTTTCAAAGACAAATTTTTGTGAGCAACAAAACAGCTATAAGACTGAAATGACTGTGTATTCCTTGCTGATAGAGGCTTCTTTGATTTTATTTTTTTTTCTGGTGAAGAAAAGAAATTGAAGCAATTTCTTCTAAAAATATTTGTTACATTTATCATTGACCTGTTAAATCAGACTTCTATAAAATGTCTAGACAGACAAACTCTATCTAATGTGCTCAGTATCACTCAGTCTTGCAGGGTCTGTTTAAATGATATTTTTATATTTATTGAGCACAAATGTTACTCATATACTGTGCAAAAGATTAGTTTAGAAAGATTTGTACCTGCATCTTGATATAAAACCAGTTAGGTTTCTTTCTATCAGGATGACTGTGAAGTGCAAGTCTGGATCCATACACCAGTGGATGAAACATTCACAAGCCCGGGTTGCATGTTGGGTCCTGCTAAAGGAATTGCCACAGCTGGCTCCCAGGGCTCAGCCTCCAAGGCAATGCACACAAATCCCCTTGTCTCACATTCCCAAGGAAAATCCGCATGCACATTGTCATCAAGCTTCCTGAAAATTTAAAGAACTTCTCCAAAGCCTTAACAAGTGAATTTTGGGAGTCATGGATTTATGAGAACTTCCTCAATGGGACTTAAAGGGAGAGGCTTTTCCCCTAATTGTAGTGCGTTTGATACCTGCTTTAAAATGGGATGAATTCCTGTTTTCTCTGACAACTTCAGGAACCTAGAAGTTAGTTTAGGGGAAGAAACGAGTACTTACATGGCCAAAAGTTTGGTGTCAGGATTCTGCTTTCTGCCAAATTTTTGGTCTTATTCAGCATGCCTTAATCCTATACCTAGACTTAATTTTTATCTTTTAACAGTGCTATGAAACTAGCTACATCTGACTGTCATAACTGTCTGTGTTTGGGACACTTGAGAAAGGAAGACAACAGCATTTCATAGTACTATTTTTGCCCTTTCCACTTACCCTGTGACATAACTAGCAATTTATGGATACCTGTGATGACTTTGGCTAAATGGCACTTTACCTGAATTCATGTACATGTCTGATAGTGCTAAATCCAGTGAGCTATGCATCCAAGCTTCAGTCAAGGCAGATTTGCATAAGGCTTCAGTTCCCTACAGGTGTTAATGCCATTTGAGATGGCAGGAGAATCCAAGCCACAGAGCTATCTGATACAATGCAAGGCTTACAGGAAATCTGCACATCTGCGAAACAGCCTGGAGGTACATCCCACAGCACCTGCAGGTGCCACCAGCTGAATTTATTTAGGCAGCTGAATCCCACTTCAAGACAGTTGAGTGTAATTCAGTTCTCCCTGAAAAAGGCATCCCAGGCTGCTCAGGTGAATTGCCCTCTGGGTTCTCCTGACTGTATTGTCTAGACGTCTGTGGACTATAGCTGCTTATTTAGCTAGCTCACCTATCTTAGTTTTAGATACCTACACGTACACCTATGCTCAAGTTTTTCAGTCTAAATGCCACGGTACGTGAAGCACTGAGTAGTGAACAAAACCCTCCCACCTGAAATTCATAAACTACCTCTTACTGTATCAACCCATGGTAGATGTGCTGTTATCCTGGCAAAACTATAAAATCCTTACTTGTTTGTCAGATGATTTTTTTTCTCTGATTTTATGCTATTATTGTTTCATGGGCCAGAAGATATTCCATAGAAAGCGAAGAACATTTTTTTCCACTTCTTTGTTTAGTTCTTCTTGAGACAAAATGTTTTTAAAGTAGGTGTTGCTGAACATGATGCAGCCAAGCAAATTGTAATAATGGGTTTGAATATTTCAAGTCATAGAAGTGTTAACTTTTGGGTTTTTTCCAATGCATAACAGACATGAAGCATCTATACACACATGAGCGCAGAAAGAGAATTCATTATCTGAATCCAGAGGAAATACTCAGGTATTATTTTAGTTTACAACACCTCATAACCTTTTGAACATTCATGTCTGCTACCTAGTCTTCATTATAGCAAAATATATGCATTTAGTTGGTTCTTTTCTGTCAACTAAACCTTACAATATAAACTTTTGCATAAAAATCAGCTGAAACCTTTGTCATAGGTTATAGGCTTTTTCTTACTCATCCATGTACTTTGTAAAAGCAATAACTACACTAACTATATTTCTTCCTTTCCAAAAAACACTGAAATATATCCATTTAAAGGGCTGTTTCTCCAATATTGTCAGATTTAATGACAACAGTGCTATTTACATACAGCATTGTGAACAAAACCACAACTATTAATTATTCATTTTCCGTTTTAACTTTAGTAAATTATTTTGACTGGATATTAAGAACAGTTTGGAAACTTAGAACTTGTCAAATCCAGTCAGCAGCAAAATCTGATTGGTATTTTGTATAATATATTTCAAAACTGCAGAGGTTTCTCTAAAAGTTAAGTGATTTATTGGTTTGAAATCAGAAATAATTCAAATAAAGAGAAAAGGAAGACAGCAGGCAGGAAGACAATGAAAATGTCTATTTTTCAGTCTTCTACACTTTTATGAACTCAAAGTGAATAATGCCATATTATGAATTCTTACCAAATACCTGTAGGAACGTATATTCACTTACAAAATTGGACATCTGGAATACACATGTTCTCCTATGAAAATAATTCAAACTAAAAATATGTGGAGATTTGCATTGACGATCACATCATTGAAGCCATTCTCTTCTGTCCTTAATTATCCATTGATTAATTTTGTCACCACTACTAGCAGGCAAAGCAACCATCCAGTTTTTATTTAGCACTCTGCTTTAAGCTTTATACATTGTTATTATTACTATTATTATTCTTTATGTCCATGAAACTAAGTTTGAGGTCCTTTCACCAATATACACTTACATGGCATCATGATAGGTTAGTCCTTTCTCAGAATGAGGACCAGCAAAGTTAGACAGGATGCCTCCACATGGCATTTTGAGCTCAGAGGAGAAATTTTGGATCCTCTCTAAGGTCTTTTGATATATACTTCAGGATGACTGGAAGCTGTTTCAATCTCCAGGCACATCCTTTCTCTGCCATCCTTACCGCTGCAGCATATCCATTTATTCCCCATTGTGCCCTGTGAGAATCCTTCCTGTTATCCTTTGCAGAGGTGGCAATTTGGGAGTGAGACATAAGGAAGATAGATAGGTAAATGTCATATAAAGAAGGTTCCTTGAACTAAATAGTTTCTCTCAGCCCTCCAGGTTCTTAAATAGTGTGAAGTCCCTATGGGAATATGGTGGCTGTCCTTCCTGTTGGCCCACATGCTCCTGACAGCACAAGCACATTCTCAGGCAGTTTTTTCCTGGACAGTTGGACCATCTCTGTCAGAAGTCACTGGACTGAGTGGAATCTTCTCTGACAGGGCCCAACACGGACAGCAAGAATGATTTAGTATGTGCCCTTGTGCTTCCTCACCCTTGCACCTCACAATTATAAAATCCCCTTCATGTTGCTCTTCCTGAAAAATATTTTAAAAGACATTCTAAGGAACATGAGTGAAAACAAAAACATCCAGATATTTGGGTATCTAATGACAGGTTGGAGCAAGTCCAGAGGAAGCCACAAAGATGATCAGAGGGCTGGAGCACCTCTCCTATGGGGACAGGCTGAGAGAGTTGGGCTTGTTCAGCCTAGAGAAGAGAAGGCTCCAGGAAGATTTTATTGCAGCCTTCCAGTACCTGAAGGGGGTCTACAAGGAAGCTGGGGCGGGGTGGGGGGGGAGGGCTGGGACTTTTTACAGGAGCCTGTAGTGACAGGACAAGGGGTAAGGGGTTTAATTTGAAAGTGGGGAGATTTAGATTGGACATCAGGAAAAATTTCTTCACTGAGAGGGTGGTGAGGCACTGGCACAGGTTGCCCAGAGAAGCTGTGGATGCTCCATCCCTGGAAGTGTTCAAGGCCAGGCTGGATGAGGCTTTGAGCAACCTGGTCTAGTGGAGGGTGTCCCTGCCCATGGCAGGGGGGTTGGAACTGGATGATCTTTAAGGTCCCTTCCAACCTAAACAATTCCATGATTCTGTGATTCTAACAACAGGTTAGGGACAAAAGGGAGTAAATCTGCATCAGAATAGAAAACAATGGAGGTAATGTTTCTTAATTGAAATTATATTTATTTTTCTTGTGTGATTTTAGTTATCTAAGAATGGGTAAATGTAACATACTTTCGTAATATGAGCTGTTGTACAATTATGTCCAACCTGCATGGGATACCTATTTTTACGTTTTATCTGTCACCAATGCAAATCTAGCTTCAAAAATAATTGCATTATGTTTTCAAAACACAAGTATTCTCTAAGAATTGTAGATGTTAGATTTGTTTTCTTTAAATATCTTTGTGATTCTCAGTTTAAATAGACTTTATTAGGTATATGTTGCATCATTCTTCTTTCTCACCTGTGAAAGCATTCAGACACAGCACTTCCAATTAGGGCAGTAAATCTTTTTCTTTGCCAAGTGAATAGTAGCTTCACTGGACTAGAAAGGGAGTTTCACATCAGTAATAACTCTGGAGGAAAAGGGGAGGACAGTATGGAAAAAAGAGATGGCATAATGATAGAAAGCATATGTAGCTTGACATCAATATCAACATCCTGAGAAGGACAGAGAACATTGATGCTACATCAACAATGCTCCAGCTATAGGAAATCTTGCTGCTTATGGTAGGAGAAAATTAAAGTAGAAAGTAATATTAGAAGCAGTTCTGATCCTGCAAACAACTTTGCCAGCAAACATATGGCTTTATCAGACATAGATGGTCTCGGGCACTCTGAGTTGCTCCAGCAAAGTCTTTAATCATGTGCTTAATTTCTTGACAAAAATTCAATTACTCACACTGTGAATATGTGTTTTGATGCTTTATTGGGTGACAGCCAAACTACTCTGCCTCTTTCAGGATCAAGCCCTATGTACCTACTGCTTTTTTTTTTCCTGTACTATGAATTATCATGTTACTAAATGGAGCTATACATAGTAATGAGTACTATATGCTGTTTGCATGGTAGCTTTTGCATGTTAAATTGTTAAGCTGTCAAAGAAAAAAGACGAAGTGTTTATAACACAACGGAAAAGAACCAAGATTAAAAGTATCTAAAAAAATAATAGGTTGAACCCTCAAACATCCTTATTATAAAATACTTCATAATGGGAGTGACTGGCTGTTTGTGGATAGCTGATGCTTTGTAATATTATATATAAGACTACCTCTAAGAACATTGCAGCCAGTAATGGAAGAACAAGGGAATAACCTAGGAGAATAATAGACTGATTATTTTGCCTAAAATCTTGGGGAAAATATTAATACCACATTTTTCTTTCTGCTATATTCCTGTATCTCTTCAATTTTCATGATTTTAAAGATCTACTCTGCCAGGAGTTTGTGTGAGTTTATTTACTATTTCCCTTAAGATGTAGGTTGTTTGGAATGACTGATCTGCTTGTGTTCCCATTTTGAAAGTTATCCCTTTCCTGTTCTTTGTCAATATCTACATTGCCAAAGCCTTCTTTATGTTGCTTGTTAGAGTCAGATTTTATACAGCAATATTTCACCAGTTTTTGAACTCTACAGATTTAAAATTGTTCAGAAGCACATTTAGCTTTTCCTTGAAAAATCTACTGTCTCAAGCCAGAAATACTTTGCACAAGAATTATATTGTTTCCAATTACTCTCATTGGCTTGTCTTTTTTATCTTTCTGACCATAGCTCATTTTTTTCTGCAAATCACAAGTATATTTATTCTATTTTTGGCTGATCTTCTAGGTGTCACTGAACATTAAGAAGTAATTTACTACCTTAAGTTATATTTAAAGTTATATTTAAAAACATGCACAGCTTCTTGTGAAATGATGGAATTCTCATTATGTCTTCAAATCAGCATATCAGCATACTGCTCATACATATGCGTGACTTTAAGATCCTGTTGATTTTAATTCAGAAGCAGCAAAGAATAGTTTTACATGAGAGCATTTGCTACTCTAGGATGAGCAGACTGAACTCATATATCTGTTTTGTTTATTAATTGCTTTGAAAGTCAAAATAAGGAACCCAACATAATTAAGGCAGTGTCTCAAACACATGCTAAGTTTAGGACAGTTCATCTTCATTTAAGGTCTGCTTTTAAAATGCTACTAGCTTACTTCAGTTTCCATACCCTGCTTAACTGTAGATTAAATGCAGTTTCATTTTTGCAATTAAAACTGTTAGAATCATATACTGAAATGCTCTCCAACTTCACAAGTGGGTTGTGTTAACCTACCAAATTTATGCTTAATTTTAAACTGAGTCTCCGCATAGTCATACAGCCTTGTGCTGAACAACTCAGGACTTGAGTCTCTATTAGATACATGCATGGGTTACTGCTCTAGGTCAAAGTCTGAACCTGTCATGTTTGTTTTGTGAACTGGACTGCTGCTCACAAAGCCCCAGTCTCATGCACAGGTCTCAACATGCAAGGCTGGTTGGCTGCCGGAAATGGTTCCTCAGAGGTATGAAGCTCTGTTTCCTTATAGAGCCCAAACAATCACAGGCAATTAACTGATGGTGGGACAGGTCTCACGAAGCAGGCCGGGGAAGGAGTAGGCTCTTTGCAGCCCTTTTCTATAATGCTAAAGCTCACCTATGTACAAGTGTGTCTATGATGAATAACACATTTCAGATCTATTGCTATTCTGAAAATACATTCCTGAATTTCAGAGGCCTAATTAATCAAGAAAAAGAAAATTAGTACCCTGTTGTTTGGCATCACTGTGGTACCTATACATGCTGTGGTATGACACACAGGGTATATGTGTATACATGAATCTTGTGAAATTGCCATTACTTGTTTGATATATTCCCTATGTCACTGATGGTAATAAAGTTCCCTCTTTGAAATTAACGTGGCTCAGCTAAACTCCTTGGGTGTTTTTTGTATTTAGTGTTTGAAAAATCCCACAATGCGCCTATTAACATATTTTGACACCCAAATATCTTCCATCATCAGGACCTTACTTTATAAAGTTCATTTATTTTGTGATCAGAGGAAACTATCCTCTCTTCTACAGCACCTTAGTGAGTTTGTCACCATGCTGTTACCCATGTGTCTTTTGTGTGTGGCTCTGTAAGCAATTTCACACATCTTATTTCATGATCTACCAATATCCATCAATCAAATCTCCTGAAATAAAACTAATAATAAAAATTCATAGTATTTACTGTATAGGATAGTTTTACATTATCAACAGTTTTCCAGTGAAACTGACAAGTTCTTTCTTACATAAGGTCCTTATTTCTGGAAATCAGTATTGCATGATTTAACTGAGAGATATTGCAGATAATCCATGACTAAATATCTACTTTTCTGCTTTGCCAAAAGCTTTTTCAGAAACACTTTAAAGATCTCATGCAGTTACAGACTTCTGATATTTTTTCCTAAATGTTTGTAAACTGAACTTTACACAGTGCATGTTATGGTGGTGCCAGTTTATGGAAAACTCCACTCTGTTTGCACTCTTGCAGATTACCCAGATTGTGGTGAGTTTACACCAGAAACATGACTCAGATACAGGGACTTTTCCAACCCCAGAAAATCAAATATTTATCCTCATCTCAACAAAACATGCTTTTTAGACATTTCACTTAGAATATAAACAGACATTTTTTTTCAAACTTTATTGGGATCAGTTACTCATGTCTGAACTCAGAATCTGGGCAATATATTAGAAACAATAAAGAGTAGAAATCTGATTATCCAGCATCTCATTTTTGCTACTACTAAACCCCCTGAGCATTTAGGAATACTTTCACAAAGCGATTTATGTGCTGTGTTTCTCAGCATTACAATGCCCAGCATTGCGGCATACACCCTGAGACTGGAATCTGCAGTCTGTGGTACACACCAAATCCCCTAAACTGGGGAGGCACATGGGACTTCATACAAGATTGCAACAGTCAGTGTGCCAGATTAGGAGCTACTGCACTTGTCCAAGAGGAAATGCTGAACATAAGGGGGAGTTTTAAATACTGCCATTACTGGATGCCTAAATACTTTAGACTGCAAGAGGACAAATATGTTATATGCAAATTCACAGATCCAGCCTTCTTTAGCCTATTAACGCCATTAATTAATTTCATGTGGTAAAGCCTAGAGTGAAACGCACTTGAAATCCTTGAAAGGTGAGTGGCCTCCTTCCAGACAAGTGCTTGAATCACTGAGCTACAGAGCTTTGACTCTTCTTGGTTGCTCATAGGTCCTGCTATCTTCTGAAATATAGGATATCTTCAACAGCATAAACAGTGATTTATATACACCCATCTGTCAGAATGGTTTACATGCAGGTAATTAGGATACTAAGTAAGAGGTGTAGTTTATATATTTTCAGGCTAAATAACTCATCTCACTTTCTGTGAAACCCCTCATCATTCAGCTGCTAGATCTCCTTTCCATCACCCACCTTAAGGGCAAAAATTAACAAGAATTCCCATCCCATCTTCCTTCAGATCCCTTTTTAATCCTTCTCAATGAAGGTTGCTCTCCTCTCTGTTCTTATAGTCCAGTGGTTCATCTGACAGTTCTGTTTAATGATAAACTTTAAAAAGCAGAACCAGTTTTTCAGGAGAAGCTTTAATTGAAATTGTACCATTTCACTGTTTCATTTTACTGTATGGTCATGCAAAGAATTGTACTGGCACAGCTGAGGATCCTGGACTGCATCAACAGAAGCGTGACCAACAGGTCAAGGGGGGTGATTCTCTGTTTCTGCTTCACTCTAGTGACACCCCACCTGGAATAGTGCATCCAGCTCTGGGGTCCTCAGTAAAATCAAGACATGGACCTGTTGGAGCAGGTCCAGAGGAGGGACACAAAAATGATTAGAGGGCTGGACAACTCGGAGAGGAGAGGAGGAGACTTTATAGCAGCCTTCCAGTAGCTGAAGGGGGTTTATATGAAAGATGCAGACAGACCTTTTAATAGGCCCTGTAGCGGTAGGACAAGGGGTAATAGATTTAAACTAAAGGAGGGTAGATTTGAACTAGATATAAGGAAGACATTTTTTATGATGAGGTCGTAAAACACTGGAACAGGTTGCCCAGAGAGGTGTTAGATGCCAATCTTTCAGTACTTTATTCCACAGTGACAACCCTGCTGCTTACTTACTGTCTGACTTATTTACTGTCATTACTTCTCCTGGGTTACTTCACATCAGCTTGAAAATTTTTCCCTTTCAACTTTTGCCATTTTTTTTAATCGCTTTGTATCAATTAGCACTACCCTGTCCATTACAGAACTCAGTTCATTAACTTTTAGATAATCATTTGTCTTTTCTATTCAGGGTAGGTTCAAAAGCTCTCCATTGTAGCATAGATCTTGACACTTTAAAATGCCAGTGGCTAATTAAAAAGAAAAGCATTACTAATACTTTTATGCACTGATTTCAAGCAAATACAAAAATATGTTCTGTATCTAGTTTTTATACTACTTTTGTATGCTATCACACTGTATATGAAGAGAACTTGGTAATTTTAGACTATACAGCTCATAAATAATGGATAAAGAATGGCTAGCTTTTCTAATTTACTCTGCACTCAGAGATCTGTCAAGCAGGATTTCATATGCAAATGAGAAGTGAAGCAGAATAAGTACCTGTATATAGCAATCTTTTGACAGAATTGTTCTGAATTGCAAAAGCTTTCTTCTTTTTATGTTTAGTACACAGAGACAAATTAGAGGCTGTCTTTTACATTCCTGTCTATCTGATATCCATACAAGTGATATAAACCAAAGAAAGGGAAGCCAGCTTGCTTGGTGTTCATATCAAATCTTTTTAACTAGCTGTCACAAAACCTTGAAGCTCACAGAGCCCTTAAACATCAATTATGCATTAAAACAAAGATGCTATTCCTTAAACTGAAATCTTTGATTCATAATACAGATTATGGAGATATGGATACAACTAGGGTTGAATGTTGAAAAATTATCACATCTTTAACAACAGGCATAGGGAGATTTTGCACCTGCTGAACATTTCAGAGACAATTCAGTAGAAGCAGCAAAGTGATAGCTTGGCAGCAAGAGGATAAATCAGCCAAAAAATTACTGTGAGCTACAGGCCTAAAAGGATGGTCTGAAAAATGTCTGTAATGGGATTTTAGGAGGATCAGCTGAATTTGGACAGTGTCTGCAACTCTGTATTTTATAATCAATAAGGATTCCTTCTTGTTGCTTAGTGCTTGAATCTCCTGCTGAATGGAAGGTTCAGTATGACACCAGTGTTCAAAACTAGCCTGTTCTTTCTTTGCTACATAGTGCTTTTAGATAGTTTTCTCCAACGTTATAGACATGGCGAGGTTGTCTGATCTTTCTGCTCAACCCAAGTTGCTCCATGTTACAGCCACACACAACAAATGGCACAAACACATTGAAAGCAGTGGAAAAGATGACTATTTCTTGAAGATCCAGCCTGACCAGGGTCCCAATTTGCAGGATGAACCAATTTTAAAATGCTTCTGAGCCAAACACTGCAGTGAGTTCAGTCTCCAAACCTATATGCTGAAGAGTTTAGAACAGAGTATTTGGGTTCTGCCAATTAAAAGGAAGATGATGTGTAGGTCCTGAATCCAAAGTCTAGATCTAAGGTTTATAATCAGGGTTACCTATTGAAGAAATGTAATGTAAAATAGCAAAATATCATTCAGGTGATAGTTTTTCAGGCAGCTGATTGGTATTTGTCTAAATGACAGGGATTTACTTTTTTTTAGTGTTTACATGTGAAACTTTGCTGATGGAGACAGAACAAAAGTACGTGGTTGTAAGAAAGACTAGTGACGTATAATAGGATGTAATTTTATGTAAAATTAGTTTTTAATGTCAAGAAAATATTTTACATAGTTTGGCAGATAGATAGCATTTCTTTGTCAATTAAATAATTTAGAGATTTAAAATAAAGCGTAAAATGTTACCGTTTTTCTTGGAAAATATTTTTACTCTTCATTCAGAATTGTTTTTGCAACCCTTGTAACTAAATACCGCAGTCCATATTCAGAACAAATTATGCTGCATATATAAACTCTTACTTCCTGGCAATATGACTAATTCCTAATTTTGCTACCCAGCCTACTGCTTCCTCAAGAGGAAAAAGTCAACGCATTAATGACGTTGTCCATGCGGGAGCTTAATGTACACTACTGAATGCTGTTATTAAGGCATGTAAAAATTATCTAATTACTGAAATTGGCACCAAATTATCATTGCTAGCAGGAAACAGGCTCATGTTTTAGAGAGTGCTACAAAAGTGAAGCCAGCATGCCCCTTTTATAAGTTACATGATGTTATTTACATCTCTCCTTCCCTCACTAAGGGGGCAGCAATAGTAGACATAGGGCATTGGACATGGACGTTTTTGTTGCGTCCTCATTGCTTTGTAAGTCCATAAACAAGCAGGTAATGCTTTCAGCCACAGAAACTCCCCTGCACACCTCCCAGAGTGAAGCCTTGTGCAGAGAGTGGGTTTTCAGGGGTGGCAGAAGAGAATAGGGTGGATTTCAAACTGCCAGCTGTTTTCTACTGCCAACAGCTATGGTGGGCATGCCTTTTGGGTCAATTTGCCTGGTACATAAGATTTGAACATAGTGTCTTTGGCAAGCATGGGATTCAAAAAGGTCAGGAAATACTCAGAAACTTTTTACTCCCACTTCATAAAGTAGGCTATCCACAGGAGAAAACCACTTCTGAAATGTAAGACTTTCTGCTTGCTGAGCAAAATAATTAGAATTTATTTTCAGTGCTTATTAAATGTAAATATTTTACAACTTCTGTGCACCCTGATATTGTGTATATTTCTGCAGCCTTACATTATATAACCCATTTCAGGAAACTTTAATTAAGTGCTTTTTAGCATAGTTTGTTTGGTCTGTTGCAGTATGATGTAGAAAAGAACTTAATGAACTGTGGAGGGGTTCCCTCTTCAGGAGCAAAATTTCAGCCTTTCAGTGGGAGTCAATTTTGTGATATTGATATAATGATCTGAGTACAGTTTAAATACTTACTGGTGAATACACTTTTTGAAGCAGCCCATTACTGATGGAAGACCAAGGGTCTGAAATATTGGCAGGACTATTTCCACTGTGTTTAATGGCATAACCTCCCTCCCTACAAAATAAGTTAAATTTAGATAGTAAAAGGTGAGGGGATTATTTCATTTCCCTTGAGATACAATTGACTGTTCCTCAAGGCTGTTTATAGTTTTGTCTGTGATTTGGAAGGATTTCCACTGTTTAAGGGCAGTAACTGTAGTTTACATGGTTTTGTAAAAATATATATGTAGCAGTGTACACTACAGGAGGTGAATAAAGAGCTGAAGAAAATTTGCTGCAGTTCAAAAATTCATGGTAAATCCATAACTGAAAATGCTTACCATCCGGATGGGAAGGTTGCCATGAACATGTTTCCAAGGCAGTCTCCATACCTTCACATTTTCTAAGGCATCATTTAACACTGTAAGGCTTCTTTGACCATCTGTATGGGATTTACAGAGCCTGAGAAGCTTAGTAAGTATAATGGCAATAGATCAAATACTCCCATTAGGGACTACAGAAATCTTGCGATCCCAGACCTTACCAATTGTGCATACACAGAATCATGCTCCACTGAGTACAAGGTGATGTGATGAACATGTTTGTGTGACAGGCTGGGCTGGATGTACTTGGGCAGCAAGTCTGATTTAGTTGATCAGACTTTTTCCATGTCACAAGCATAGAAGTGATTCAGACATGACAGATCCCATAAACGTTGGACTTGTGAGTGCAAAATGGTTGCATAGCATCTTCTTTGGTTTCATACACTGTGCACAAACATCTTGTTGACCAGTCAGAAACATGGAGGCTATGTCTTTTTACATGTCAAATGTTGATGTGTATGTACATCCAAACTCTAAGGTGCAAGGGCTATGCCCATGCTGACATCAGGAGTGACTGAAGGAGCTTTGGACTTCACATTCTAAAATATTGAGTATATAGACTAAGTCTATTTGCAAATCTTTTTGACAAACTAGAGCTATACTGGCAGTGTCTCTGAAGGTGCTTAAGTGGTTGCTGCATGTAACTAGACTTTTCTTTATTAAAAGTCTGTAGGAAAAATAGATACGATATTTTTAAAGGTGCTTCATAGCCACATACAGGACTGAGACAACCATCAGTAAAGGTAGCTCAGAGTAAGTTTCTCAGAAGTCAGGGGGAAGGTAGTATTCCCGAGTCTTCTCCATTATTCTCACTTTGCCTAACTCTAGACCCAGTCTTCAAACGGTTGTCACCCTGAGGGACTGAGGAATTCTTCCTCAAAGAGATTCTCATCCACACCTTGTTCTAACTTCAAAGCTTGTTTCAGTGTCTGTCACAGGGCTCTGAGATCTTCTTCTGATGAGAAACTAGAAATGTATTCAGTGAAGACCCATAAGGGCATGAAGTCTGCTTCCTTTATGGGCTGCAGAGCCGGGATGAAAAATTGCAGCAGTCAGTCATGAGTGCCCATGGCCTCCTAGCATAAGGTGTTTTGAGTCTGTATTTTGAAGCCTCTCCAAGCAGAAAAGAATCACTGAACTTTTGAAGGAAAACACATAGAACTCACATTTAGCAAAAATTTGTGCTTTACACAGCTACAAATGAAGTTCAGCATAAAATCTCTCTCTTTTTCCCTTAGGATGCCACTTCCTTACCTGGGTTATAAAGTGAAAGTTAGAGGCCTGAGGGAATATCCCATTTCAGCAAACAAAATCTCAAACAGAAAGCTATATTCTTAGCTCTTGCCCTCAGCATGCCGCTTAGTGCACTCTTAAGTGCGACAGGAGAATCTTGTAACATTTTATGTGGAAAGACTAAGGTTTCTTGGAGGCGCATTCTATGCTGAAAAGAAGATTCATTCAACAAATTACTTAGTGTTCATCCACCAACTTTTGATAGAAAGACTGAGTCAGCCTTCCCTCATTCACGTGACAAATCAATGGATGAAGGAATATATAGCCACTTGATGAACCATTCTTTTCTAGCTAATATCATCGCACCAGAAAACACATACTTTCTTGACAGTTCATGTGTTTGACTGGAACAGACCAGGAAGCTTCTGGGAGAGAGAGGGAACATTATAATTTTTATTTGTGTTTCTGGTATTATCTGTTATCTAGGGCAGGAGCATTGCCTTCAATGGCCTTTGAAGAAATTTAAATTCTGGGTAGGGTTTCACTGAGTAAATATAAAGGACAACAAGAGAAAATAAAACCAAATACAGCCATATATTGTGACTTTTCTTGAAATATAAGATCATGAGAGGAATTACATTTGAAGGTACCATGACAACAAGCAGTTTAATATAGAGGTTACTGATTTGCAAATGCTCTTACCAAAGAATATAGTGTAGCAAATGGGAAAAGGAATTAGATACAAGTCAGAATTTTGTTTTATAAGTCACAAAAGAGACAGGTGACAGTCAGCTTTGTGTAGGGATTTCTGAAGTCATTATATTGATAGGATTCTCCACTGCTGAGCCTGCTGGATGACCAAGGTAAAAAGTACACCATATCAGCATATTAAAAAGGGGTAAAAGGCTCATGAGCAGCCTGGATGGTCCCATGTGAGATCTTCAAGATTTACCTTATTGTGATTTCCCATATGTAGAAAAGGGTAAAATATCTGCAGTAATGGCCTATATATTCATGGAAAGGGGTGTAAATATTCAGGGGTTGCTCCCAAATTCCTGCAGGAAGATGACCACAGGTAGGCATATAAACCCCAGTTCTTTAAGTTACTAAGACACCATAGGACTATTTATGGTTAAGGAATCAGGCACTGCTCCTATGCTATCTGAACAAGAAACATAATTTCAACACCTAATTCAGGATCCTACTACAATCAGTACCATTAAGAAAATTTGGAAATGTTAGATTTAAAACCTGCCAGGCTTTCATAATAAGAAACTTCCACTGGTTTTGGGTTCCTGCCATTGTATGTAATCGGGGCAGCAGAACTCAGTGCTAGGTGTCAGAGCTCAGCACTGTGGGGCTTAGCTGGCAGGAAAGCAAGGAAAAGAATTTGCAGCTTTCCTCTATTGGTGAATTAGTTCCCCAGTCCAGTCTCAGTATTGCTACTGAACAATATATAACATGGAAACACTTCCTAAGCTGATACACTGCAGTGCTTCTCCAGGGCTGTAATGATAACATGGAACAAAAGACTGGATCTCACATGGGCTCCCAAGGAGCTGCCTCGTGCCATAGGTACAGACCTTCAGCAGAAGTAGCCTGTTTGAGGTAATGTTAATAATAACAAGCTATTTGAGCTTAAGTTGAATAAATATTGAGCAAAGTATTTAAGCATCAACCCAAAAGCAAGTAATTTTTTCCTACCCTTATGATTATTTTTACCTTCTAAATGTAGTAGGTGCAGAAAAGCATATGTTCTACAATTTTGAAGAGACAGCTATAGCTTGAAGCACTATGTCAAGTCAATTTTTTGCATTTGTTCTGGTTTTTATTGCTACAACTGTATTAAATTAATTGGATTAAGGGTTCTGTGATGTTTTTCTGTGACAGGAGACTTTCAACATTTCTCATGCTCTACAGGGTGTTTGCTCGCTAGGTGTGTTTTACCTTGGCCTATTTTAGTCTTTTTTTCTTTTTAACATGAGTCACTGTATAGTTAAAACTCATTAATGGTCTTGGCAGATTAACTGCCATTAAAGGCAGTTTAATGGCTTCCAGGAAAAGAAGCCCTTGCCCAATATTTTTGGCTCCAGATGAAGATACTCAGTCTACTAGAAAACAAAATTCTGAGTGAAGAATGCTTGCATGTACTTGGGGGGAAGACATGAGAGAACTGCATGTGCAGTATTAATCACAGATGTAGTTGATTGTAATATAATTGAAAACATACAAAATTATTTCAGAAAACTCATTCCTATCATGATTTTATTTCAGTTGATTCTCAAAGAAGAATACATTTACATGATTAAATGGAATGATATCTCCTAATTCTACTGAAACATTTAGTCCAAATTTTGCAGAGTAGATAAGCATGTGTCCAGACACACAAATCTTCTTTAGCTGTGGTTCTGGAGCTCCATTTGTAAAAGGGCTGGTGTGGTTTAGCACAACGTAAATCTCATGCAAGCTCATGCTAATGTCCAACACTAAACAGTTGTCTGTTACAGGTTTCATAGTAAACACAGAGCAAGAGAAATTAACAACATGAATTTGCAGTTCTCTCAATGATTAAACTGCACATGCACGGCCTTTGTGAAGGAACTAGAACAACCTTGAGGCAAGCTGTCCATCAGGGAATCTGAAATACTGGAAGTTAAGAGCAGAAGTGCTCAGATTCCACAGATATAAAACCCAATGCTCTTTGTCTTTACTTCAAGACTTGGAAAGACTGAGGAAAACCCTCTACAAATCTCAAATTCTCTTCAACCTGTTGTCTTGTTATCATAATATTACAAATTGTCCAAGATGGGAAGCAGAACCCATGCTGCAATGCATTGTACCATAGGAAACAAGCTAATAATTCATAATACAAAGGTAACGAATGACAACAAATAGCCTAAAGACATCCAGGACAACAATGGCTAACAAAATATCCTCTGATTTTAGTATTGGGCACTGAGGCTAGGATTCATTTGACTTATTATAGATATCTGCAAAGGAGCCCCTCATCTGAGACAGTACCATAGACTGCCTTCACTCTCCGTGGTACAATTCATTGACTATGAAGTAGGTGAATAAAGTAATTCAGATGAATCATGCCTAAAACTGCCTATATTTCTCTGTTGACAAAACAGTGCCATAGTAGCTCACGTATATTTGTCCACATTTTACATATTTACAGTTAGTTGAGACAAATCCCACTTCTGTGGCCTCACAGTTCTGCTGCTTTGTTTTGGTTTGGGGTTGGTGGAATGAAGCACAGAAGAGAGAAGTTTTAAAGATGAATGGAAAAGAAAATAATAAAACTTATAGCTGGAACTGTATATTTGCAGTCCAACAACATGGTAGCAACACACTGGAGCATAGATAAGATTCTTACTTTTTAATGATCAGAAGAGAAAACTCACAGAATGTGTTCTTCTAAAGGAGATTCCATTTGGAATTTTCTCTGGGGATTAAAAGAAAAAAAGACAAAGGACCAAACCTTCTGAGAACTTGTCTCTAGAGTGTTGCTGCTCTTAGACCAGGCCACCATGTAGGCCACAAGATTAGCAGTAGCAGTAACTAAAAGGCTAGTTGAAATTCAGGTCATAATCAGAGTCAAAAAGGCTTCCTGGTACTGAAGTTTGGACTACCACTGTTTAATGACTACCATGTATTTTGTTAGTATACAAACCTTGATATATTCTTTTTGCCTGTGAATGAATTGACTATCTGACCAAGTGACATGTAGTCAAACACAATAATCATCTGGATAAATGCTAGGTGTCCATACCTCACATTCAAATTCGTAGTTTCTTGTGCTTCCGCCAATAAAATCTGTTCCTTAATAAAAAAAATCTGTATTCTACTTCTTACCCAGTGGAGTACCAATCTCTCTTCTGAACATGAGAAACAAGTTGAAAAGGGGAAGAGGGCATTGCTGGGTCCAGAGAAAGGACACCTGTACCATCAGAGATTTACAGTAGAGAGAATCTGGCTAGACAGGAGTGATAGGTTCTATAGAAGATGAAATAGAACATATCCCAGTCATGAAAACCCAGAAAGCTCTCTGAGACAAGGAAGACTTTTAAATGTCAGCAGAAAGATGGCATCACAGTTGAGAAACTTAGGAAGGAAAGATTCATGTGGGAGGGATTAAGACACATTTTAGTCATGCTGAGTTTCATCTGACAGCAGATTTATATGAGATAATGCCAGAAAGCAACCAAGATGTTTTTGGACACAATTCAGCCATTAGTTGATCTCATAGATAGTTCTTATTCGGAGATACTAACCCAAAATTATATGAAGCAAAGATAACAGGTTCAAGGCCAGTGGCCCATGAAACAATTGTAGAAAATACAGGGGCAGTAAGGAAGATATTTAAAAAAATACCTTAAAATAAAAAGAAAAATTGAAGTAGAACTAAGTCAAGGGAAGACCAGAATTCAGAAGACCTCTCATGTTGGAAGCACATGAGAAATATCACACACAAGGGTATAATGTGTAATGGTAAAGACATACAGATAACACATTCATTCATATAATAAAGGAAGGAAAGAATAAATATGGTACCATAAGATGCAAACAAGATAAACACACATGGGAAACCTTAAATAAGAATTTAGAATAATTTTAATAAAATCTCTTCCTATGTAACATAATCAGCAATTCACAAAATGCTGCTCATCTTGTGTTCAGTATACTCAGTGCATACACAATACCAGGTTGTAAGCTCTGCAGTAGATACTCCACATTTTCATTTGTTGGATGAAGTAACAGTCTAAACTGCTCTACAGTGGAAACACATAAAAATTATGTAAGTAAATAGTAATATCTCTTTCACTGTATACTAGCCACACCAAAATAAATACTCTAGGGAAAAATGTATAAACCCATTTAATCTCATTTGCTTCATAACGTTGATGATCTCATCCTTCTGAACTAGGAGACTTTTGTCCATAGTATAAAATTATGGCAGATTTTTTTCAGACTTAAAGAGTCCATTCACCACTGTCAAAGCAGTTTGGAAAGAATGTATACTTTTGACACTGGTGAGAGAGTTACTAAAAGTATATTTAATGCAAGTTATTATGTGATGTCATAATGAAGTCAAAGTGCAAAAGCTGCTGCTACTAATGGTGGAGAAGAGGACAAATAATACTGCATGTATTCTATATGTATATATAAATAAATTCATATATATATATGTATATTCCTATATGTATATAAGAATAGGATTTTAAATTATTAATCAATTTGGGTTTGATTCTTTTGCCAAACACTTGGAGTCAAGCTATGTGACCATAAATGGAAAATAAATGAATGCCATTGGACTGCCAAAATTCTACCTTTGTTTCTCTTTTTAGACTGCTATTTTATTCTGCCAGTTGTGCTTTCTGTTTCCTGCGTGATGGATTTGCAAAACAGTTGACAAATAACTGCAGGATTTGATGGGAGCAGCAGGTGCCTATTTTTCTGGTCTGCATAAACCTTATTCTCAGTAAAACTTCACACTTCAAGAAATAATTAACACTGTGTGTCACAGTAGAACATTAGAACTGAAAAGAAATTATCACAGAATTAGCAATGGCCTTTACCTGAATACATCTAAAAGCTTGATCAATTTATAATTCTCTTTGTTTATAGTAAAAACAGGCAGCTAGACCAATGTCTTCCCTTGTGGATAGGTTACTTCTGCAGAAGTAATTTTCCATTTCTGTTTCTCCTACCAAGTCAAAATCTGTGCAAACCTCTGGTAAGAATTAGGGTTTTTTCCAAACTACCCACTAACCTTTCCTCCGTTGGCTATTGCTGAGTGCCATTCTGTCTTACTACTTTCATTATTCAGAAGAGCGAAGTACAATACACAGACAGCCGTGGGAACACATGACACATTACCATTATGTCTGAATGAGCAGTTGTTTAGAATCTCTTGTGGATGGATGTACTTTGAAACAATTCATGGTAGTAAACAAAATACTTAAATTGGAACTGAAGTTACATTTTCCAATTCACTCTTTAGGCTTCAAATATAAATTAAAAAAAAAAAAAAGTTTTGAAGACAGGTGTGCTCCAGATTTGCTCTCAGCTCAGAAATGTATAGTTATGTGCACATGTGCAAGGGAGTGTGCCTTTGTACACAAGGTGAAGATATATATACATGGAGGAGAGGAATGAAAATAATCACTTGTTACATATTTTTTTCAACGGAATGAAGGAGAAACACAATATATACATTCTAGTTCTACAGGGACAAAGATGCACCTCATACAAAGACTAAAGGAAAGGTCTTAAAACCTGTCAACCTCAAATTAGTCATTTTTCCAGAAAAAAAAAAAAAAAAAAAAAAGGCAGAAAAACAGAGAAAAAAGCTTTCTGAGCAAACATATCTCAGGGTTAAGTTCCATATTCCAGCTGAGGTAATGGACATATGAGCCAGAAAAAATATGTTGCATAAACAATATATAACAACCTGATCTTTACTTCCTGTCCACACCTGCATGCTTTTCACAGAGGGTATTCCTCAACTTCAAGGAATTCCTCAAGAAGTTATCAACCTTTGTTAAAACACTAGATTTTTTTTTGGCTTGGATTTTTTAGGCTTTTTTAACTTGCAGAAATTCAGAAACTAAAATAATTTTGAGATTTATTCCACAGATGAGGGGGCCTCCTCCTACTGTGTTTCCATTCAGACTTTGGAGTGAAAGGTTACTTTGGAAAACGTTTCGTGTTTGGTTTTTTTTTAATAAAAAGAAATAATATTAAAATTAATTAACTAAAGTGCTTAATATACCAATTTCCTACATTTATTCAGTAGGGTGTTGAGATAGCATAGCTACCTCATGACCTGAAAAGCAGAAAAAAAGAACCATAGAAAATGAATGAATATAGAAAACAGCATAGGTCTGAGAAAAAATCCAAAAGGCTGACGTGCAGAAAGAATTTCTGTTGGTAAGAGACATAAAAGATATATTTTTTAAATGTTTTAATAAATACATGATTTTTTAAAAAGAAATAATATTTATTTAACTGACACTGAACATATAATGAACGAGACAGAAAATATTATCAATGTTTTTTTTCTCCATTGATGCTTCACAAAAAAAATGGTCAGTTGTGACCTGATCCTATTATTTTTGATAATACCAGTACATCTGTTGCATCTGGTAGATAGTACATCTGTACATCTCTCTGATGGAGAGATACCACATTTGCTCAGATTGGATAATACTTTTGGGATGGAGAAAAACGTATGATGTGATCAATATATACAGAACAGTTCACTTAACTTTGGTACTTGAAACAATACAGAAAAATATTTATACACCTAAGAGGTAATAACAACCCAACAACATGATTTTGTCAAGAGCAGATAATGTCAGATCAGTTAAATCCTTTGATGGGGTTACTGGTCTGTGAATAAAGAGGAGCGGTTGCAGCATCTTGAACCCTGGACATGGTTCTATCCAGCACTGCAGCTAGGAAGTCCAGGAAAGACAGAAAATATTAGTGTTATTAATTCAGTACACAAATGGGTGAAAATCTGCATTCCCAATGTAGTTATCACGGACTTTCTGTCAAAGCAGAAGGACATACCTGGTGGAATGTTTGGATAAAATAAAGCGCGTGTTTATAAAATCTCTTTATGAAATTGACCTGGGAAAGGTTTGAAATGCTCTGAAGGATCAGATTGAATTCAAACTAATGTGACTAAGCTGGAGAAATTATGATACCAGCAAGATGTTTTTTCCTTATTATCAAGTGGACATTTCACATTAGGTATGAGAATCAAATGCACAACTACAAACTGAGAATTAACTAGCTGAGCATAGTGCTACAGATGTAAAACTCAAAGTGGTGAAATACAAAGTCTGGAAATACGTTTTCAGCTTAGTTTCTTTTGCACTAAGGATAGATGTCATTGTCAGACATATTATTGTTAAGATGGTAATTATTCTGTTCCAAGGTCTTTCTGGTATATAAAGATCTGTTTCATCTATAAATGAATTAGGGGGAAATTAGAGAATATCGGTAAGAAAGGGAGTTTGAAAACAGTCTGCATAGCTGGAGAGAACTGAGGTTGTTAAGACTGGAGAGGAAAAGGTAAGATAACTGTGCCAGGGAGGAAATCAGAGGAAGGAATGTAAGATTTCTAATACATGAAATCTTATAATAAAAGGATAGTAATGAACAACATTCCACAGTTCTAGAGCAAAGGACAAGAAAAAGAAATTAGTTTAAATTTGTTTCAACTGTTTAAGAGATATTGGAAAACATTCCTAATTGTAAAGATTATCAAACAGTGTAACAGGCTAGATTGGGAAGCTGTTGCACCTCTGTGCTGACTGGTTTTTGGGTTTAAAACACAAGAAAAACATCCATCAGGGGCCGTTCACTTATACTTGATTTTGAGTCAAAGTGGGGAGGTCGATTAGCTTAATCTATGAACCTTAAATATTAGCATACTCAGGACAGGAGCCATGCAGGTTTCCAAAAGCTAGGGGAAAAAACCTCCTGTTTTAATTTTATCTGTGCAGTTCACAGAGGAACCATTTACAAGCCATAATGAAAAAGAACCTCTTTAAAAATACATGAAGGGCAAATGTGTTTTCTTTATCAGCTTCAACAATTTGGTGCATGTTCTAATTTCTTTCTGCTACAGCTTTCAGGGTCCCATTGATCTTGTGGCGTGGGAGGACTCTTAGGTGGGAGGCTGTTACCCTGAGCAACATGACAGCGTTAATTCAGTTGTGCTATGGGAAGATGAAAGTAGGCTACATGCATATTTGCATCTATGCCAGTAAACACAGTGCTGCAAGTGCAGGGATTTCTGCCACATTAATTAGTTTGATTCCTCTATTAGTGCTTTTTTAGTGTTACCTGTCTTCTATCTGCTTGATAAGAATGACAAGGGATCTGCTTGTCACATGTTTCAAATTGAACTCTGCTCAGTTGGTCTGCTTTATTGCATACATTTATTTTAAAGTTCATTAATGAGAAATCTTACAATATGCAACTAGAGAAACCAGCTGTTTTTCAGCTAAATAATTATGTCTTGCTAAGATACAGAATTATTTTTAAGAATAATTTTAGGATTTATGGAACAAAGCTTGATTCATACTCATTGCTGAAATGTGTTTTTTTTCTCACACTCTGTGTTAGTGCATCTAATGCTATTAGATATGCCTCAGTGCAGTCAAGTTGGGATTCATCTTGCCTAACCTTACTATGTAAGAGTTAGGCTTCTAATCTGAGCTAGTCAGCTACATCCCTGCTATTGTCACCGAGGAGAGAAACACCTTGAGCTGTTGATTCACCTCACCTGCAGTACTTTAAGGTAAATAGAAACCCACAAGCATGGGATTCCTGCACAGTATTACATTCTGGCTAGGTCCTAACTTGGGTGAATGTAGGGCCAAGACACTGGAGCAGTGATAAAATGAACCTTTAGAACTCAAAATGGGTGCTGTTGCAGTCTTTCTGGAGGCAGCTAAAACGTATTTTCCTAGGTGTAATGTGGGAAAAATTACCCTGTTAGAAAATTTCCTCCTTATGGGCAAGTTTTTGGGTGGTGGATGGTTTCCCTCGATTTCAGGTGGAGTTTTTTTGTGCTGTGTTGATCCCACAGGAATGGGAATCAGCCATGTTTAAAGGTGCACCTTTTACTAAGACTCCTACATGAAACATGTTTTCTTCCCACACAAAAGCTAGAAACATTGTACTGCAATGCCAGCTAGAGTGTTTCTTCAGGCTACCTTGCAGAAAATATCAGACAGGGTCCAAATGTTCAACATAGAACATCACAGTGAACATCTCCACCCACCTGTTCAGAGCTCTGCGTCCTTCCATGAGGACATGCACTGCACACCAGAGCAGGAGGCAGATTTTTCTATACTAGACCCACATGGTGAGAAGACTTGCCTAGAAATAGAGACTGCACCTTTGAATCCTATATGAACCTCAGGAGTCTTTAGTCCACTGTTCCTACTCTTCAAGAGTGTCACCTCCAACACCCTGCTTAAATGGGATCAAGTCTAGTGCTATTTATGCACTTTTACCAGTGATTTTTTAACAGGTAATCAATAAAAATTTACTGTGTTATTTTACAGTATTTGATAAATTACTTCTCAATTTCTTTAATGATCTAACGTGGAAAGTATAATTGCCTTACACAGTATGATTTTTGGATGAAATTGAATGTATATCTAAAGAACTCAAGGTTCTTCTGAACTTTCTCCAAGAAGATGACAGCAGAGAGAGACTTGCTCAAAGCACAGACTATCCAAACTAAGCATGATAAGCATAATATAATATTGATTTTTTTTTTTTACATTGTTATCTGCTTTAAATTTGAGTAAATATGTACATTGAGTTAGGAAGTATTTAAATGTGGTATCTCTGCTGTATGTTCATAAACTTAAACAACTGCACATAGAACTTGTTGGATTTTTTTAATTTAAAATACCTACATATGTAGTAGTTTTACTGACTAATGCAAGGGAGTCAAAGCCACCAATTCCTTTTTTAATTCATCATTTTTAATAAATTAGAACAACTGTGTGAAATTCACAGGTTCATAACCCAGCTTGCTAAACCCCATGTTGCATTTGCATGTGTGTATAAGACAGAGTGAGTGATGTACAAGGGGAAGTAACACCATATTGAGATGAGAAAACTAAGACATTTTTATCTTAATTTATAAATGATAAATCTCATTTTCCACATCTGCAGGCCCATGAGCCTTCCCTTCAAGATGCGAAACCAAAAAAAAAAATGTGAATAATGAATAGCCCTGTAAACATATTGGCTGTTTTTCATACCAAGGTGATTAAACTTGTGATGTTATGCCTAGTTTTATGTCTGATGTTGATAATTTTTCAAAATAATAGAAGTTATTTTATACTGATGAAATTTCCCTTTTGCACAGGGATCTAGACCTGTTCCTGTGCTATGTCAGTGTAGAGCTTTGTAGAATAACAGCCCCCTTCCACGAGCTCTAGGACCTGTGGACCCAAGCCAGCTCTGCACTGGAAGTGATACAATAGTGGTTAAGGCAGTTCAGCTAACCAGCCATGCTGGGAGGCAAGATATATTAGCTTGAATTCACAACATGGTAATGTCTCTCGGCCAGTTTGGAATGCAGATGGCTTAAGGACGTGTCTGTCTGAATAAGAAATTGAGACATACCTTTCAGTCTGCTCAAATGAATTTTGAAAGCTTACCAGAATCTCAAAATATAGAAGTGACATTTACTGCCCTGCTTCCCTACTCTTTCTCTTCCTTAAGATGAAGGTGGGAGGGGGATCTGTTAACAAGAAAGTCTTTTATATCAAAGTTTTCCTTGGGGATTCCAAACAGAGAACAGTTTCTCTTTCCTTTACACTGTCTGGCCCATCAGCTCTTAACATGCTTCTAATATTTCTTTCCATTGTAATGTCTCCAGTACTATTTTTCTGGGATTTGGTTCCTCTTTAAGCATCCTACAGTCTCCAATTCCCTTTTGGACTTGTCCATTTAATTAGGCTGAAAAAGTCAAGTATGACAGGATATATTGCTGCAATGAGTGGAGATGACCTCTACATAAAGCTTATAAAAATAACTAGTGTTAGTTCCCAGACAGAAACTGATTAAAACAGACACCAATATGTTGAAATATTATTCATTTTAATAATGGCAGAGAGTCTCAGATTGGTACTGGATTCCATCTGGTTTGGTTGTCTCTGTTGGGCCTCAGAATGACTTTACAAATAGTTGAATCTATTAAGCTCTATAATTTCAACCCTGAAATAAGATAGGTGGCTTCATAAAAGTGTACAGTTTATATACAGGCTTAGACTTTCATTTTAGAAGATGCATATAGGAGATCAAGGATTGACTAGTTAATCATATCTTCTGATACTTGATGGATTAAATGGATTAAGTGGATTAAATGAAAATACACAAAATGGTCATTTGGATAAAGTAAATCTTAATGGACATTTTATCACTGAAAAATTCCTGAGTTTTATGTAATTCAATTGCTAATACAGGATATTTGCTAGTAATTCAAAAATAGAAATGTGAGAAGTGAAATTCCTTTATGCCTCTACTCACCTTACCTTTAATGATGGTGTTATTAATGTAGTTGACTCATGCAGTATTTTTGCATTTCTTACACAGAGATTTCTGGCATAATTTATCCTACAAATGAAGCCTTGCTAGAAATCTAATACCTATGGATACAGAAAAGCCAGTCATTTTTATTGTCTTCAGCATGAATAATCATCTAGACTAATTCAAATCGGTATATTGTCTTCAACTATACAGTTTATATACATCAATCCCGTGTTACAATTTAAATGTAACAGGATGAATCCTTTAAACCAAGTCTTTTCTAATTATGAAACAAAAGATCAAAGTCAATTTATTGTTGACTCTAAAGCAAGAAGAAATGGGAAAACTGGATCAGACCATAAAAGAGGTTTGGAGGTGAAAAATAATGCTAAAAAATACATCAATTTTGTATAGTCAGTACAACTGGGCAATATCTAATGCACAATTAGTCATAATTTATAAACTGAACCCTTCTAACATTGAAAACTGTTTCTAAGGAACAACATGGAAAGTACTTTTAGCTTTCTGAGTTCAATCCCTGAGAGAAATCCTTCATCTTATGAGATATATTTATCAAAAGACACATATATTTTAATTAAAACCGTGCAGAAATTAAGTTTCTTTAATTTATACACTGTTACCTTTGTAAAGGCCACTGATAGTACACCAAAGGCACAGATTGAAACTGTTGGCATTGACCAGAGCTGTGGACTGGCACCAGCAAGAATGAAGTTCAATGATTTTAGAATAAACTTGACATCAGATTCCAAGAAGGTTCTTCATCACTGCCAGTAATTATGTTGTGACTCTGCACTTATATTGAAAACTAAACTACTTCTGAGTCAGATGTCTTAGTAAATAAGATTACATACAACTGTTGCTAGACAAACCTCAGTTAAACCACAACACAGCCATTACTGGTGTTTGAAAGTTACTGACTGATGACAGAAGAGGAAATCCAAGAAAGCCCAGTGATATTTACAGTAGTGGTTGTAATGCTATCTTCAAGATACAACGCTCAGACCTTTATTAATGTTCTGCAATAAAAACCGAATAAGCAAACCTTACCTTTAGCTGGAGGTATTGTTTTTACTTTTGAAACAACTTTGACAAAGAGATTCATAGTGAAATTTCATTGTCACCCACTTTCAGTGCAGTTGTTCCTTTTGTTTTATTGGTATTTGTTAATGAGACATGCCAAAAGGCCTAATTCAAAAGCAGATATGCAACATTTTTTCAAATCACAAAATTTATTCATCTAAGCCAGTGTTACCAGTGCTCCAATGCTCCATAGCTGACCTTCATTCATATCTACAACAGCTTGGTCTCTTTCTAACTTTGTAAGTGTTCGTGTTTCTGACTGTCTCGTAACCAGTAGTATTATTACATCTCTAAGGTAGGACCCTGTAGTCCATTTCCCTCTCATTCAAACAATGCTAAGCTTTGATTGAGACTGATTTCACTACAGTAGTAAAATGAGATGGGACACAGATACTGAGACGCTTTAAAGGATATGAAAAAACTAAGTATTATGTTCTCTTATTCTATCTCAAGAGGTCCTCTAACATCTTCAAAGACAGCTTTGATTAGACTTAAATTAAGTTACAATAACAACTCTTAAAACATTGGGTCCAAAAATAATTCCAAATCAATCTGGCAGATCACCAATACATTGCAGACAGAGAGGAAAATATTCCTGTATTTCAGTGTCCAGCCACAAAATGGGTTGGTAGAACAAGTATCTCCTCACACAGCATAATACAAACCCATGCATTGCCAGTGCATAATCCTAAAAGCAAAGCAACGCAGTAAAAATAAATAAATGAAACTGTAATGCATTGGCCTCCTACCAATCCTCTAACACAAATGTTTGGTTTTTTTCCTTTGATCTAGCTTTAAGTAATCTTGAAGGGGTAAGAATAAAGTGTAAAATCTTTCACAAACATAAATTTAGTCATATATACATATACGCACACCACCTAAATTAAAAACTCTTATAAAATCCCAACAAGCATTTAGCTGCATTTAGTCATTAAAATAACCCAAGTTTATTAGTGTCAAAAAAGAAAAAAAAAGGAAAAAAAGAAAGACTAAATGTGTATCTGATTGCAGTTTTTCTCTTTTGCAGTTATTTTGTTTGTTTTCCTTTAATCTGCCAAAGAATTTTCTCTCAGAGTCCACTTTTAATAATTAGCTGAAACACCCCTTTGGCTGAGATGACAGAGGTATTTTTTAGTGTAGAAGTTTACTTTAAATGAAAAAGTAGGACTCATTCTTGCACAACTTCATCATCAGGATGTTTTTAGCCTGTTATGAAAAGTAAGAGTCAGATCTGAATTTTAATGAAATAAAGGTATAAGTAAGATTACAAGTGGGTGAATTATCATGCATAAAAATGCACTAAGGTAGGAAAACTACTAAAACTGACACACCTCTTTGAACACACACTGAATAATTCATAATTCTGTGCTTAAACTGTTCAGATAATATGTATTTAATTTTAGATAAGGCAATGTGGAAGTTCATGCTAAAAAAGGAAACTATTCTCAGGGGACTACAAGTAGGAAAGATTAGGCTCTCAAATCTACACCAGAAGCTGAATTTATTCTATTCAGACACCTTGTCCAACATTTGCAGAATTTCACCAGGATACTTGTGTCAAGTTGATAGCTTCATTCACAATAACAGTTTGTCTTTTGAAGAACAGCTTTTGATTTTTATGTTTCTAATACTAAGTACCCTGACATAGTCCCAGATAACTTTCACACAATGCCAGGATGGTGCACTTTATTTTCACATTGTTTGTTCAGGTTCAGCTTCACTTTGAGACCTAGAACAATTCTATTAATTTTTTTCTGCTTTCAGTGGTATCTTCTCTATACAAATACTTACAGGTGTTGAACTTGTCACTTCTTGACCTCATTTTGGATAAATTATTGACTCTTAATGAAAGCAAAATTTGGAATTGTTACAGTTCTTTTCTGGCCACTTCCAACTTCTGTCATTTTTCTGCTGGATAAATAAGACAGTAACTTTCAGTGTTGCTATTTAAAGGAAAAATACCACCTTTTAAAAGCTTGATGTCACCTAGAATATACAACTGAACCTCATGTTAAACTTCTTGTCTGAAGGAATGCACTGAGAGCTCAAATGTTTAGTTACCATTAATTTTGAGTCTTTTGTAGGATCAGCCCATATTCCAGTTGTCTTAGAAGCATGATTCGTGTTTTAGTCCTTTAGTTTTGACACTGCATTTCTAATGCCTGTGGCAAAATGAATTTACTCTCCCATAAAAATAACCCTGACCATAGTCACAACAATTAATAATTGAAACATTAACCTGTTTCAATTATAATATAACTACTCTAATTTTTTTCACCCTCCAAATATTACCTTCAATAACATTTTCCTGGGGACAACATAACGAACATAAGTCAAGAATACCCATTTGAAGCAATTTATACAAAACACACATTGGATTGCATTAGCAAGAACGTAGCCAGCTGACCAAGGTGGTTATTCCCCACTGTTTAGCACTCAAGAGGCTGCATGTGAAGCACCATGTACTGTTGTGGGCCCCTTGGTAAAGAATGACATTTACAAACTCAAATGATTTTGCTGGAAGGCCACAAATACAGCTAGGAGGTGGAAGCACATGATGTATATGGAAAGGACTGAAAGAGTTGAATTTGTTATACTGGGAAATCTTGAGAAGATATTTCTCCAGAAGAAGTGTGAATTTAATTTCTGACATCAACAGACTAATATGTTGTTATAGAGAACACAGACTCTTCTCTAACATGCACAGCAAAAGAACAGGATGCAATGATCGTAAGGTACTGCACAGGAATTTCCACCTGGACATATAAAAAAAGAAAAATCACAAATAGGGTTGTTAAGTCCAGGAACAGGTTTCCCAGAAACATTGTCTCTGGAGAAATTAAAAACTTGACTGAACTAGGGCCCAAGAAACTCTGTCAAACTTTGAAGCTGACCTGTTTTGAGCAGGAGATTAGTCTAGATAATCACCTGCAGTCCTTTCCAATACAGATTGTTCAATGATTTTATTGTAAGTGGGTTGTTAATCTAAAGAAACCAGAAAGAACTATCCAATTCATAATATCTTGCATTATATTAAGGTTTATACTTTTAAGATTGATAAGTAACCTTACAGAATACACAGCATCCCTACACAAGGGGAATCATTGGCATTGTTGTATTAATTTTCATTTGGTCAACAAATCAAGCCTTCAGATTGCTCAAGTAGAGATGTCAAGAATAGCAATGCGTGAAGGAAACGCACTGATTACAAAGCTAGAGATCTGGGGTACAGTATCAAAAGTAATGGAAAGTGATGGCAAAACTAAGAAAACTCATTCATGCTTAAGTAAGCCTCAGCAGGAACATACATGGAAAAATGAGTAATGACAAATTCTCAACCTCACTTGGTCACTGAAATAAAGACAAATATGTTAAAGCTTAATTTAAAAGGGTAGTAAGTAATGAAATGGATATTAATCGAAATATCTGTGACATTTTCAAAATGAGTTAAATTACTTTCCCGTAATAAATCTAAATATAACTTTAGTGGGCTAAAATTTTAGGTTTTATCTTGCACAGAACATTAAAAAGAATAGTCTTGGTATCTGGAAATTGAGACTATCAAGATTTCATGGTGACAATTAACACAAGAGCAATATGAATATCTTCTCCTGCTACTCTCCTTCAACTGTTGTAAGTTATGTCTCTGATTTATTCCTGAAGAATTCTATTGGGATGCAAAGATAACCACTCCTCCAGCTCCCTGAATATTTAATTCTTGAGGTTGTACTTATATCTTATAACAATTTCCATATATATAAATCCTTTCTTTCTTTCTCAGTCAATCACAATGCCTTACCCCCCACCTGAGTTATCCCAAAGCTTTCCAGTAGAGTAGTCCATGCTAGATTTTGCTGTAGTTTGGTTGGGCCTTTGGCACATTCCAACAATGGTGACAAAAGAAGAAAAGGAATGTTGTGGAACAGTAAGACAAAAGGAGAGGGACATTCCTAAATTCTCAAATTTCTTACTCTTGCTGCAATCAAAGGAAAGGCTGTCTCCTCACCAGTAGTAGCTGTCACTCTTTAAGTTGGTCCTCCTTTATCAACAGAATTTATCCTGTTTTTCTACAATATCAACATAGCAAAATCAGGTAGACTTTGTTTTCCTCAACCTACTTGGTCAGTTCTGCAGAACTCTTTCCCTTTATATTAAGTTGAAATTAATCATCTTTTTCAAAAATTGTTATGTAGTGGCACTGACACACGTACACACGTGGACAGTGAAAACAGGTTAGGTAATCAAGGTTAAGAAAATAGGCTATAAGTTAAAACATACTTAGAAAATAAAAATAGGAAGAACTTATGAAGACAGTCACCTTAGTACAGCTTCCCTGTTGGAACAAGTGCAGACAGTAGCTGCACCTTCATTCAAATTGAAGCCCAAGGAGTTTTGCATTTGTGTGAGTGGGAGATAGAAGGTTAAGACATGGAATTATTTAATTCTGACAGCAAGAGAGTATTTTTTAGTTGTATTAACGGCCTGAATTTCAGTACAAAGTCTGCACTAAGACTAAAAAAAAAAGGAACATTTATATAATTTCATAAAATTAATTGCAAAAAAGAATAAAACTTACAGGAGGAAAAAAAATCAATCACTAGAAAAAATTTTTTTAGTATTCAATATACAATAAGGGTATCGAGAAGATCAAGAAAAAAATCTAACAACTTACTAATAATAACAAATAAATATGTTTGTAAATGTTCCTACATCATTCAAAACCATGAATTATCATAACTTGTGAACATTAAGTCATCACAGAAAGACTTATTACCTGTGAATTGTAATAGTAGACTTTGAGTATACAGGACATACGTGATAGCTTGCTGTTAATACAAAGGGAATACCTCAGCCACACTTTCCTAAATTACCTGTTTAGAATGTGTGGCCTGACTGTCTCTGACAACTGCATTTTGCTTATTAATACTTGAGGCCGTGGGTGCATTAAGTATGTTCAACATGTTCTATTAGATTGCTTATGGGTGCAGTAACTGGGAAATCATGGCCAGGAGAATTAAGAAGGTTGATTTAAATATTTTTGTTTTGGTGTTAGTAAAGTCTTAAGCTTCTGCTTAATCACAAATGCTTAAAACATACAACAATAAACCCCATGATTTAAATAAGTTACAAAATATTTCCTAGCAGAATTCAGCACACTGTATATGGTAAGAAGATTCTAGTTAGTATCCATGGCTGTATTAATCCAGAATCATTACTTTAGTCTGATTAAAAACAAAACACTGAAAATATTTGCAAGAGTTAAAATACATTTTTTTATTTTTAAAAAAGAAAAGTAATCTTTTATGGAGTACTTAACTACTTCTTTGCAAACCAAAATGTTATCAATTTTTGGCCAATATAAAAAAATTACTTGTCTTAAAATTTTTGGGTATCTCTGAAGGATAAACCTGTTTATCATTGGTTTTGCTTAATAGGCAGAAGCAAATAGTTTCTGTCAAGCTCCATAGCAATATTACCACATAGATTTCTTTCTTCCATAGATCTTAAAGGTCTTGCTAATGCATCCAGTCTCATAGCAGCTCTTTGAAGCTCCAATTCGCTGTAACAGAGATTCAGCGTACCTTCAGTAAGCACTAAAAGCCTTTTAGGCAATGAAATATCACTGCAATCCTGAAAAGCCCTTCTTTATGGCTACCAAATGCTTGAGAGCTTTGTGTTTTGCTGGCACCAACATTTTGGATCAGGATATTCTCTAGATAAACAAATATAGAAGTCTAAATCTAGACAGACACTCCATTCTGAGATGTCTGATAATGCATTTCCCACATAAATTTTATTGCTGACCAACCACATTCAGAATTGCAACAAAGCAACTGGCAGCAGCCCATGACTTAGCAGGCATTCTAAGTCACACCTTGCCCACTTCATTTCTTCATGGAAATGGACTAATCCAGTCTCTCATTCAGAGACCTGGCTTCAGGAGGACGTGTGTAGTATTATAATATCATCACTGGGTAGATCAGTCACTGAGGAAATACTAAACAGGAATTCCGTCCACTTCACTAAGTGAAGAAATTTATATCTAAACCTCACCTCATTTCCTCTTTTGGAAAGTATGCACTAGACACCCAGGCACAGGATAAAAAGGGAGGGTTGGTTCAAGGGAGACTGAGTAGATTGGGACACCCTTCATTACTTTTACAGAAACATTCATTTCTGCACATTAGTTCAGCAAAATTCACTAACACAAAATTCTTTTTTTTTTCTTTGGGAAAAAAAAGGAGCAAGGTGAGGTCTGACTCTGTAGCCCAGTGATTAGGGCACTCGACTGTGTCAAGAACACTACTGCACATTGCAAAGCATGCCTTTTTCTGCAGTTGTCAGGAAACTTCACTGGTGAGGTTAAAAATTTTAATTAGCTTGTTAATCCATTGAGCATTAAGGTACCCTTTTACTTTAGTTTATGTAATTACATTAATTAAAGGCACATTTATACTGGTCTAACAACCTAACTGTGCAACTGAATTATGAAATGAGTAAGTAGGGATATTCTTTTGTGTAACAATGAATGTAGTTAATTTTCTGGTGGCAGTCAGTACTTAGATCATTTTTTGCTGGGAAATCAGAAACTTCAGTTCTGTGAACCAGTTAACATATGCCCAATTTTCAACTTCTACACAAGTTCATCTTCATTCACTAGATAACACTGGCATATGTTTAAAATTAAAGTCTCATTAAAACCTCATTGTTTTAGAAGAAAGTTAACTGTACACATAATACTGCTCTGAACATGATTACCTGATAACTGCAGCTTTAACAGGACACTGTAAAAGCCAGTATCTGCTTCCCAGATCCATATTGATGTTAATTTATGATAAGAAAAACGTCATGCAACACTGAAAGTAATTATTTTGCTTTCACATTTATATTTTTGCTTCTTTGACATGCTAATTCACACATCATTCATAAGCATTGAGACCAATTCAAGCCCACAAGCCCACAAACAATGATACTTGTGCTGTGATAAACTTCCCCCATCCTGATAAGGCAAAATCTGCTATATGAATTATCATACTTAATGATATGGTTTAATTATTGGGATAAATTAGAATGCCTGTGAACCAGTCTTAGTATCTTATTAAAATATTTATCTAAACACATTTTTGCCCTATTTATTTAAGTTCTGTGAAGGTAAGAATATACTTGGTTTGACTAAAGTCATATGAGAAGCAATAATGTACTTCTGGAATTATAAGAAACTTGATCAAGTGTGTTTAACCTCAACAAGTTATTGTCAAGATATCTTCATCTTTTTGTACTTTGTTGTGTCCTATAGAGAATATTCTATCCACCAAGAGCACTGAAAGAGGTCTGTAATTCAGAGAAGTTCCATAATCTGTAATTCACTAAAATACAAGCGACATATCCTCTAGTTGAACTGAAAACAAGATCTAGAGTGAATCAGATATATCTAATAGAAAGAAGCTAGAAGTGAGTACTTTAAGAATGAGTACCATAGAAGTCTCTTTTAAATAAAGCATGTAGGGGAAAAATGAGATAAGATTAGTTTCCAGGGTGGGTGAAGATCATACTGCATCTGCTAGATAATACCACGTAATACTCAAATAATTGAATGTATTGCATTTGAAGGATGTTTGTTTTTCCCAAATTATTTATTTTGCAGGAGTGCTTCACCGAAGCAGCTTAGCTTCTGTGTCAACCTATGCTCAGAACTGCAGGAGACCAAATTAGGTATGCATTTTGAAGAGCAATGGCAAATAGAAACGCTGAGCTAGTTCAGGAGCTACAAACATTCTTAATACGCTAGAATGGAGTGCAATATGTCTTGCATTATCCTACCTAGAAAGAGACTGGTAGGTGGGGAATTCCATTTGACTGACAGGACAATCTACACAGAAGGCACAAGAGATGAAACAAAATTACAGTATGACAAAGAAGTGAAGTGGCTAAGTTTATCTAACTAGACAATATCATAATAAGTAATAAGGCCAATGTCTCCAGCTGATTTCCCAAAACTTAGCCTGTCACCTTGATTTTGTAGTGAGATATGAAAGAAAGGAGCAGGCTGTATCATAAACCCTTGAAAAGATTGTGTGGGATTTGCTTCTTTGGAAATGTTTACCTCTAACCATGTCCTTTACTTTACAATACTGAGCAAGATAGAAGAAAACTTAACTCATTTATGGAGATCTTTGTATCATAACTACACACCCACACAGAAGCACTAAGTAGAGACTTCAAGTAAGCTTTCAGCAAGAGTTTTAAGTCAGGGTCCCTAGTGTCATATTGCAAGTATATTTAACTAATAGGGAATATTTGAGAACTTGATGAAGGTCTTGGGGCCGCGATATTCAGATGGGCAGAATAATGACATACAAGTACTTTTCTTCTTCTCATGAACTGAAAGTAAATGACAAGGCAATTTTACTGTGACCTAAAGTAGAAATTATGCAGTCATAAAAATCACTAATTCTCTGCACTGGAAAACTTAATACATTTTTATGCATTTTCCATGAAAATTATTTTAGTGCAGGGAGTCCTGAAAGGTCATATGTAAGCTCTCATTGCAGTAAGGCTGTCTGAATGGATGTCTTGAAAATTCATTGTATATTCCCAGTCATACAAGCTTGAATTATCATAACTGACCTCAATGTGAGTACCTATGTGTTTACAGCTAATGAATCAGAACTAAAATGTTCACCACGGTTCAGGACAAAGCACAGGTTGGGCAGACAACAGGAAGTGACCTTATTACTAAATGTTCTCCTACAATAGCAAATTATACCTAACAATGGTGTTAGTCAAAACAAGCATCTTGACATTCCTATCCACTAATTATCAACTGAAGAGCAATTCCAAACAGCATATATTTGCAAAGATTAGTATTGATAGTGAAAGTTTATTCTGTTCTAATGGTGTGTCATGCATAGTTGATACATTTGGCACCACAAAAATACTGTTACACTAAAAGGGACTGATCTACAGGCGATTTGGGGTTTCTCAAATTAAAATTTGGATTTCCCATTATATTTATAAATAAATTAACTGAAAAAATGTTTTTCAATATATTTAGAGCATTTCCTTTCTAAAATGGATCAAGGTTATTATATTAAAAACAGGCATGGCAACTCATTTTAGAAACTAATCTACAGTAAGAGCTATCTTTTAATTCACCATTTCTAAACATGCTAATAGCTATTTGGATTGTGAAATGAGTAAATAATTGAGGGCCTTTTCTATCTGTCTCACATTAATGTGCTAACTGGAATCATTTCATGTGCAGTTTCTGCATGGTTAGTATCTGTGTACTGTGAGCATGAGTGATTCTTTACTCCTCTGTGCTTTTGTTTTGTTTAACATATCAGTAATAGTAACACGGCAGTTCCTCCTGAATTCTAAAACAATGATGCTCAGAAAGCAAACATGACTGCAGTAGCTAATCTTTTTTTCATGAGTAAAGTATAATGGGTGTGTGTAAGAGGGATTCAGTTTTTCTGATTTCTTTTTTTACTAGTAACCTGAGTTTGCTGCTTGTGTAATTACTGACTATAACTTCACGAAAGAAACTAAAAGTGGGGCCAGGCTCAAGCATTGCCCCATGATCACCTGTAGTATTTAATTGTTTGCACGTTCATTGGAACACACTCGGCCTGAGTCACATAGCATACTCCCAAACAGTTTAGGGACATGATCAGAGGGACAACGTGGGGGTCAGTAAAGGGTGAAGCCAGACTATCTATTGGAAGAAGAAAGTCTAACTAGCTAGACTTTAAGCTATACCTCACCTTTCGGTTTCAGGGTTAGAGAACGTTATTTTGCTGTTAGAGATGTACCACTTGGTTAGAAAGGTCAGGACTGAGCTGTAGTAAATCCAGGGTAAAATACTAATATCTATTCTGACAAAAGCTAAAAGGAGAACACAGGAGGCAAAACTGCCCTAAGCTGTCTGTGTCCAATGGAGGGGATTTTGGTAGAGAAAAATGTCTATGGAATATAGCCAAAGTGATCACCAAGAATACAGCATCAAAGCCTTCTGTCTCTCCTGAACTATATATGTGCTGAGTATGTGGAAGGCAGAGTTAACATTGCCTGTATTATGGACATGTTGAATGATAATTCAAAAATCTTATAGGCATGCTGAAAACCTGCCAGTTTTGCATCAATGTGTCTAGCCTTGCAGCAGTTTTGAGGCATGACTGAAATGTACCTTAAGGAGCTGAAAGACCACCCAGGGATACTCCAGTTCATATTCTAAACTGGAGGCTCTTTTACTCCTCTCAAAGTCTGCTGTAGCTTGCTCAATGTATTTATCTTGTCCAGTCTGGAAGGAACTAGAGCAAACTATATTAAAGGCAACACAAAACCAGATCTGATTATTTTAGACCATTGTGTTTACAGTTCCAAGGAGGAATGTGCAGGGATGTGATGCATATTAAACAAATACTGAGGAGACAATATCATCCATTACCAAACAGTCTACTTCTGGAATTAAAGATGACATCTCTTTTACTACTTAGATTACCTCCAACATGGTTAAGGAAAAAAAAAAAAAAAATACAGAATATCACAGGCAGTTAACCCACACTATAAAATGGGGTGACTGAAATGGAGTTACCAAAGTAAAGTCTGACTCAAACAGAAGCATCAGTATTGCAGCTCCTGCAAAAAGTGCAATGAGATCATTAAAGCCAATAATACTCAGAAAGGACTGCAGTTCTAAATTGTATTAACAGTGAGAATTTCCATTGGTTTTGTGATATTCAGCATGTCCCAAGGAGAGTCTAGAGACCCACTACATGCATGTTACGTGTTGGTTTTTGGATGTTCAGATGCTAATTTTCAGATAGTGACTGACTGCAGAATATTTTGAGTTCATCTGTAACTCAAGGTGTTCAGAATCATCATCCCGCTAAAGATACTTCTCATCAGACAATAGAAGTACTACTAAACAAGTTACTTTTGCTTTCTGAAAGGAAATGCTACTTTGAAAAGGTCAAGTAATTTTCACCTACAAGTTGCTTGTATTAGGTATTTTCTCTACAGGTACATTAAAAAGTATTTTATATATTTCAGACATCCATACACCACATAATTTCATTTATAGTAATGTTGGTGAGTGTCATATATTCAGAATACAACGTACGCCAATGTTTTTAGATGACAGTTTCTAGAATTTGCTTTTTCTATGAGAAGCCTAGAATTGATAGAAGAATGCCTTCACTGTAAAGGATATATATTCTATATATACTTTATATTTTGAATAAATATAAGACCTCAGAGGTATAAGCAGCTTAATTCCTGTCACTTATTTACTATTAGTCAAATGTGGTGATTCCAGATCTACTGAAGGGGAAAGAATAAGTTTTAGATTGAAGAGGCAGAATGAGAATGATGTTCGTCAGGCATGCGACTATGTTTCAGTCAGTCATGTTGTTAATGGTAGCAATTCATCTCCTGTCAATTAGTTCTATAAATACACCAATACTCTCAAATTTTTGAGACTCCAGTTAGAATGGGAGAATCATAACTTCTGTCATGTGTACAATAAACTGTTCCAGAGAAATAGCAAATTTATTGGCTTAAAGTTCAACACTAGAAAATAAGGAGTGTTGTGTTAATTTTGCTTTCACTGGCATATGTGATATTTTTAGTTTCTATCAACAATTCTTTTCATGGTTATTAAAATTAGATTTATTAGTGTCAACGACGTGTCTGCATTTACAAATTTGGTGACAAAAAGAGTATATTCATTTAGTTCAATAGTAAAAGTCTCTCATAACCAAGACAACCTACTTCAACATGATTCATCATTATCTGAGAACACAAATTTCTATGGCATTTTGTCATGTGACTGTGTTTAGGTTTCAATGAGCATTCATATTATAAAACAAGGTCTATGGAGGCTTATGCATCTCACCATTTTGACTTAGGATGACCCAAGACTGAGCTGGCAGATCACCTATATTTACACGTATCTACATGGCAGGGAGCCAAATAAAAAAATGCTGGAATCTCTACAGATCAGGAATCAGTGTGTGAAATGCAATTAATGCCTCCTCCCACAATGCTAATTATAGACTACATATTGCCTTGGCTCCGACCCTATGTGTTACAGCTGATCAATCCACCTTCAGCAGTCCTCTTTTATGTCAACAGGGACTGTAATTAACAGTCAAGTCATCCATCACTGGAGGCTGTCCAACATGCCAGCCTCAGGACTAATCTGGGAAGATAACACGGACGTAGCCAGAGGGCCTTTTGGTCAAGAATGAGAAGACATTTAAAGTGTCATCATTTATATTACAGTGATGAAAAAACTCTCCAGGTAGATGAGGGTGGGGGGAAGGGGGGGAGGGAAAGTGGGGAAAAAAGAGAGTTTTGTTTCAGGTGTGTTTCAGTAACAAACCTGGAAACATGCCAACTGTTTTCTAGATAACTCCCCACTCTATTAGTACTCTCCTGTTGTTCTGTCCTTAAAGACCTGAGATTTTAAACTGAAGGTCCTTGAATTTCAGTTGCTTGTCATTCATATTTACAATACATGGGATAGTTTTGACAGGAGTTAGATACCTCAGGAGTTGATCTGCTGTTCCTAGAAGAACAGACTTTTTCACCACAGAAAAAAGGCTTTCATCATAAAGCCACCAAAATATTGTTGCAGAAAAAGGTCAATTTATGTCAATTCTAAGTTTTAAAATAAAGATTTGGGAAAAGTTCAGAGTAGCGTATCTTGATCTCTCAAAATGAAGAGTTCATTTTTTCATGAGAAATAACATTTTAAAAATATAGCTTATTTTATACTGAGACTTAAAAGTTTAGATCAAAACACAATCCTTTGAAATTACTAAAGCAGTTCTTATACTTTGACCTGAAATGTATGGTTTACACTTCTGATTCGAGAAAATCACTAAGATTTCCATTTGAAGTTCTGTTTCAGGACTTTTTTTCCTCTTTTATCATGATAGTTTCCACCCAACTTTGCTCTTTGATCACAAGTTGGAAGTTTAAGCAGCAGTTTTGGAAAATCTTTACTCTTGAACATTCATGTGATGACAGTTTCTTGAATATGAGTGGTGCTGTTGAGTAAAAGAAAGATCTGTATAAAATAATTTTCAGCAACCATGAATCATGCTAGTGTTTGTGCAACTCTCCACATTTTTGGCAATGGAACTCAATTCTGTGTCTAATAACCGCAGTGAAGTCTTTAACCTTTACTGATGAAATACCAACCACTCATGCTAAATGGAATAGTGGACAGTCATCAGATGAAAATAAATGTTCAGTATGCTCTGAAATAAGATGATCAAATTCATTTCAATCTGTGACATCCTAATGGATTAAACCACTCTATGACCTGTCCTGAACATAGAATGGGTAATCCTGCAAACCTAGTGTTGTGGTTTAACCCCAGCCATCAACGAAGCACCACGTTTGCACATTCACTGCCCCACAGTGGGAGAGGATCAGAAGTGTAAAACTGAAAAAACCCACAGGTTGAGGTAAAGGCAATTTAATAGGTAAAGAAAAAGCCATGCACACAAGCAAAGCAAACCCAGGAATTCATTCACCACTTCCCATCGGCAGGCAGGTGCTCAGCCATCCCCAGGAAAGCAGGCCTCCATCACATGTAACAGTTACTTGGGAAGACAAACGCCATCACTTGAACATCTCCCCATTCCTTATTCTTCCCCCAACTTTATATCCTCATCACAGCGTCATATGATACGGAACATCGCTTTGGTCCATTGGGGTTAACTGTCCCAGCTGTGTCCCCTCCCAGTATTATGTACACCCCCAGCCTACTCACTGGTCAGGTACACCACGAGAAGAATAAAAGCCTTTGACTCTGTGTAAGCCCTGCTCAGCAGAAACGAAAACATCCCTGTGTTATCTATCTGCACTGTTTCCAGCACAAATCCAAAACACAGCACCATACTAGCTAGTATGGAGAAAATTATACTAGCTACTATAAAGAAAATTAACTCTATCCCAGCCAAAACCAGAACACCTAGACAATCAAACACCAACATTTTCCAAATGCCAATTGGGCAATAAAGTAGTTGTCTAAATGAGTCCTTCTCTCTTTATTGAATTTGATTTCTTAAATAAGAAAGAAAGATTTGCTCCTAATTAATTGTCAGGGTCACTATTGTTTTTAATTCTTATTAGTGATAGTTGATCTAACTGCAGCTCAGAGCCTCGAGGAAACTTTCAAATTACTTTAATGGGATGTTGATCCAGGATCTGGTATGCTTTTTAACATCTATCTTTCTACACCTAGCTATATGCTGAAATTTGAAAGCAAACACATTCCTGAAGCAGATACTGGTATATGAATGCTTCTTCTCTCTTACAGGAGGGCACATTTCTACACAAAAATATACAAGTACTGAGGTTTCTGAAAACAAGAAAAATAAGCAACTGAGTAGATAATGAGAAATCTCTGTACCTTCTGAGAAGGAGAAAAGTATGTGATGATCACCTTAAAGTAAGCAAAACTTTGAGTGAAAGATAATAATTATTACCTTAGAAAAGGTTACCTACATAAGCTGTGTCCATTAAGTTAATGATATAAAATTTAAAAAGCAGGGCACTCTCAAGGTTTGACAGTTTTACAAATTTTTCTTCATCACTTTTAAGGCTCTTTGCTATTTAACGCTTAGAAATATCTTACTTTTGCTGTGGTTTCAAACAGTAAATAGTGAACTGAAAAAGTCTGTGTGAATCTGCTGACAAGTTGGAGCAGTGTTGGGTTTAATCCAGAATGTTGAGACTGGAGTGGAAGTTACATGGATTGTTTTGTGGATTTGCATCTTGGGGGTAGAATGAAAGTGGAATACTTATCCCCTGACATGACTGTATACAGATACAGTTAGAGCACCCTAGAAGAAATCAGCACAAAAATGTTGGCAAATGCAGATATTTGGTGCAATCCATTCAGGCAGCAGAGTATGTTCTCAGAAATTAATAAATCCATGGCACACCATGCACAAAAACACACATCCGCTATACAGAAATAAAGAATTAAAAAATAATGAATAAAGGAATGAGAAAGAAAATCAAGGACTTTCCCTTCCATTTGAGTTCTTTATCAAAAAGGCCAATAAATACAACCATTATTAGGTTGCTGGAAAAGAAACAGTTATTTAAAGGTAAGCATTCGTTAGTATCTAAAGGCAATATGAGGGTTAAAGTGTTATTTGATATGCATATAAAGGCTTAATGCCTATTCCTTTTTTTCAAGAAGAGATGTCATTATAATCAGGCCTCTGACAGAATGGGCACTGTCAGCAGATACTGGGATTATTTTCCTTGTTAAGAAGAGCAATAATTCAAGAGACCATGACACTTTTGTGTAGAAGCTCAGCCAAGAAGAAAAGCACACAGCTATTTGTCTTCCCACTCAAAAAATAAAGAAACCAAACAAGAGAGGAAAGTCTGTTACCTTCCCATCATACAAAAAACCAGCAAAAAAACCCACCCCCACACTAGTAACGTGGTAGGACAGTTCAAATTATGATGAAAATGTGGAATGTTACTGTTGGAATGGAAATGGTAGTGTTAGGTCCACATTAACAGTACTCTTGCCTCAAGGGTGAATCTTTATGCTAACATTTTACCAGAAAATAGAAATTCTATCTGTTTTTCTACTCATATATCATTCCTTTGCATTACTAGTACAAAGGGATACTTCTTAAATCATAAGAAGTGTTTATATATAATACATGTAAGATATTTACAGTAAGAATAATTCTGCAGTAAGACTTTTTACACCACTGAGACCATAATAAGAAGAGTTAGAGACGTGCACACGCCTGCAGGGCTATGATGTTATTGGCATCATGGAGACACAGTGGGATGCCTCCTATGACTGGAGCATTGGAATGGAAGGATACGAACACTTTACATTATTCAACTTCAGCTGTTACAGAGATGGTCACACAGTCAAAACTACTCTTCTCGAGTCTTTCAGCCAGGGAAAGACACAGAGGAAGGTATATCCTGTTGACACATGTATACACCGTAAGACAGGTGACTCCCATTGACCAGAACACATAAAGACAGTGTAGATATATGTCTGCCAGTTACATAGTGAAAAGAAGAATGGTGAATCCCCACCCTTTCTGCTAGGCATGTAAGGATGTATTTCTCTGGCATTCAGGTGACTCCTCCCCAGGCACTCTCTGTGCATCCCTACGCATCTCTATGCAGCACTGTCTCCTTTCAGAAAGAGAGTAATACTGACAGAAAGATTCCCTGTTCCTGCAAAGGAGATTATGGCTAGTTTTGCATCTCACTCCATGAAAACTAGCAGGAAGCAGATGGAAGTGATCAGAGGTTCTGAATTTTAGTCTTACACTGCCTGTCTGAAATGACATTTTACATGTATTTCACATATATAGATTTCACTGCAATGAAAGGCCACCTTTTCTCCCACTGTAGCCATGCCTCCATTTCCTGAAGGTGCTGTAAAATCTGTTGTCATTCTAAAGTTCCTGCAAATAAGGATAACTGTACACTTCAAGCAGCTACTATTCAATGCCACTGTTTCCCTAAGTGGGAAAATGTGGTCCCAGTATAAAGCAGGGATGTCTAATGGAAATTCCTGCTGATGTCAAATGAAGAGGAATGTGACTGCCAGAGTAATGAACAGCTGAGAAGGTGGGCTACCATGGAATTTGTCATTACTTGAATAATCTTAACCAGTGAACAATAAACAAGAGATACTTAAAGTTGTATCTCAGTCATTTGTTATTTTCACAGACACGAAATGAGGTCTGGATCAGGTTCACCAACTTTTAGAAAACATCTCAAAGCTAGGAAATTTTAGTGTTTCATATCATTCTTTGGTGAAGTGGGGATATCACATTAATTTCAAAACTTGGCAGAAATTGCACTTACTTAAAAAAAACCCAAAATGAATTAATGAAACAAGAATGAGGTTGTAAAAATATTTGGTGAACTTCCAAAGTTTCAAAAATTTACACGCTCTTCTTGGTGGAAATGTGAGAATTGACATTAAAGGCTAAAAACTGAAGCAGAAACAAAAACTCTAGTTGAAAGGCATTTTTTTCCAGGAAGCTTCCACACATCCCAAATCCTTTGTGCAAAGAGCAAGAGCTGGATCTAGTGCTGTTTTTAATGGAGAATGTACACACATATCATCAGATTTATTTTACCTAACTATGACAAGTTAAAACAGTTGGTGGTGAGCCAAATCACGGAGACCAAATAAACAGGCCTCTTCCCAGCTCACCTCTGGACTGAGATGGGGTCAAAAGTGGCATCAAACTTCCATGTCACCAAAACCCCTGAAGCCATTGGCTAAATATTTCCAGTTGTCTTCAAGTTTCTTTTAATATTCACCTAATATTATTCACACATACTCTGTTAGAGCAGAAAGGGAAAGATCTAATAGTTTGTGTTGCTTCAGCATAATAGTAAGGGGGAGGTATTGAAACCTGAGTGAAAGTATCTTATTCAGCAGTCTGGAAGGCTAAAGGAACAAGTTTGGACCTGATTACACAACTTGGATAATGTAGGGTTTGGGATTAAGTAGACCAGTACTTCTGTTAAAACAGAAGTTAAATAGGATTACTTCAGGCATAGTGATACTATACCTGCTCCATGATACCTGAAAATGAGACATGGATTGTAATGCACACCTCAGCTGTGAACAAACACTGGCAAATCTTGGTTTAAATCTGAATTTTGGAATATCATCTGTAGAAAACTTGAAGAGCTCAGAAAAAAGTTCAGATGAAGGTTTTGCAGAGTGGCAGCACTTAAAATTCACTTAGATTTCAAGTTTCAGAAAAATTGTCTATACAAAAAATGGGGAATACTACTACACACTGAAAGTCATTCAGTGGAGCTGGAATGAGTATCATTAGTGCACTTCCTGTAAATAGCTGAAATACTCTATTGATCTATCATTCATTGTTCTTAAGCATTTCCAGATAAGTGATATGCCTTAACCATCATTGAAGTTGTTTTGCTATCTAAATAATAATACAGTGATCACTAGAAATGCTGCACAAGTGGTTTACCCTTATTTGTGGCTGATTTTCTTCACTGTTTCTGAACAGAAGTGGTTGAAAATGGCTGCAGAATGAATGAAAAAAGGATTTTCCTGCTCTGCTTCCAGCATCAGCTTCCACGAAATTTAGTAGTGGGCATCATTTCTGCCTTAGAGAAAACCAAAAGGAAGGGCTCTGTGGTTCGTTTTATTCTATGAAAGATTCTACCTGGGCACAACCCAGGATTCTCTCTTTTCAATTCAAAACAGAGAAAATGCTCCTAAACAGAAACCTCTTTTGCAGATTGACCATACCTTTCCATAAAATGTTAGGGGAAGAGGTACAACAACCTGATCTGTTCTTATAAATGAGATCATGCTGTATTTCAGTACCCATAAATGAATTAAATTTTTTTTTTTTTTTCCAATTGTTGGAAATCTTACTAGCTCGTTTGGCACCTTCAAATCTTTTACTTAGGCAACATTTCCAAAGTCATTAAAACTGAAAGTGGGCCTTGTCCCCACCTGACTGGAGTCAGGTCTAGCACAACACTGTAGTTTTACCTAGTTATCTACAAGCCACAGTGAGGAATCATAATGTCACACTCACACAGCACTGCAGCTTTCTACCAGCTTGGGAGGGAGGGAGGGAGGGAGGGAGGGAGGGAGGGAGGGATCTGCTTAGGGCTGACCAAACTTTAGGTTAGGATGGTATGGACAGATGTCCCTGATCTCCCAGGAAGCCTGCCAAAATGTAAGTATTTTTAATTGCATTTCATCTGTCACAGTAAGACGGCAGATCAATACTTCAATGTACTTTTTTGATCTGGTGCCGGGAGCTCTAAATTCAGATTTAATGTGTTGCCAAACCACAGCGTCAGGGTTTACGTCTCTGTACAAGGCCAGTAAAAGGTCTTGCAAAACATTTAAGTCTTACTCACCACCTCTAAATAGATCTTAAATGAGACTTCACTGTTTGGTATGTCTCGCATTAGTCCTTGGTACAGTGAGAACTTTGCCTCACTGCATGTCAAGAACACATACTAGGAAGGACAGTGCTGTAAGCTGATCAATGCAACTCTTGCCAGACACATGCTAGATACAGGCATCTGTTCAGGCAGGACTATGCTACAAGGCAGAACACCTCTCCATGCATAATAACACGTGGCTTTTGTTCAGCACCATGAATATTGTACTTTCAATCACCTATGCCACCTATGCCACCAGCAAAAGGTCAAAGAACTAAAATGAAGAGTTTCCTTTAATTGGGGGATTCATGTACTTTTGTTTCAGGTTTTCAGTGGTATGCAGTCAACATGATGTCTGAACAAAATATGCCACTTGCCTTAATATTGTAGCACAGCGATTCACTCTTAACCTTGTTCTTTGTCACCTTAATATAATCAGGGCTGGACAGGCCCTATCATGGTCTCACATCAAGAAGTGATGTCACCAAAGGCATCAGCATGGGGACTGCATCTGCATTGCATTCCTAAGATTTCAGCCTGGGCAGACATCACAAGGGGACAACAGATGAGGGAAAAATATGGCAAAAGAAAAATTCTACTTGTAGCTTCAGTGACTATAGATTTTGTTGGGACCTAAAATTTCAGGTGGCTTTTCTGGTACCTGCTGCACAGAATCAGGAAAGTGATCTCATTAGTTGTTGACATATTAACTTCAGCAAGTATATGTTTGAGGTTTGTTGGATGTTCTGGTAATTAATTTTCTGCAGTAAAATAGTGAAGATTAAGAAAAACTCAACATCTATGCAATTGTCAGTGCATGACTGTGCTTTTTATAGCACACAAGTCCCCTTCTAAAGTTCTGTTTACCTTTGAGAGTAGAGGTCCTTCCATGAACATTAGAAATACTTCTTAGAACAATACTTTTTAATTTTTAATATTAATTACTCCTTCTTCTTCTCTGTTACCTTATCACTTTTTATGGGGTCACAGCAGCCTGAAGAGTTATTTTAACCAAATTGTAGGTGCTTGGTGTTTTATTCACACAGGTTATGGAGGATCTCTTAGTCCCTTTAAAATCAGGAGGAATTATTCCAACAAAATCTGCATGCTTAAAATTTCAACTCTTGAGAAGACTTGAATCAAGCAGCTGTGACAGTGGGAGGCCCTTGCTTTGAACCTGAATCTCACAAGACACACCAGCACTGCAGAAACCTCAGTTTATCCTGTTTGTGAAAAAGAAAACAGATGGTAAATGAGGTAAATGTAAGGAAGTACACAGAATTAGGAAAAACAGGTCATGTGAAAGAGAACAACAGAAGAAAAAGGCAGGTGGACATTGAAGAGCAACACTGCAGACTTTAAGGATAAGATCTGAAGGAAATTCAGTGAAGGATTCCCCAGAGACAGAGAGCAGTCACACATGAGATGTGATAAGCAGTCCAGACACGTGGCAAGTCAACAGTAATTAGAAGTGTGGCAAGAGATCCTGGATGACCTGAAGGCACCCATGGTATCCTGTAGCTGCAGGAGCTGCTAGTAAATTATTACGTCCTAATGTTGTTTATTTGCCTACACTAAAAATATAATGGAATAAGGGAGCAATTTTAAGGACTGCTTAAAATAGCAATGTATCTCTTACATCCAATTAAAAAAAGTACTCACTGTTACCAATAATACCTAAAATTACTGGAAGCTGAGATTACTAAAAAGATGGTTCCTGTAATGTTTGGCATGTTATGCATCACTAATTTCACTGTTTTCCCCTTTCCAGTTAAAAAGTCTCTTTCCCTTGTTTGGGGTAGATAAAACAAGAAGAATGAAAACTTTATTAATAGTCTTAATCTTTTGTTTTACTTTTAGATAACATTGCTCAAAATACTTAGGCCAACCTGAAACTATTTAAGGAACTGCACAAAATCTTGTTTCAACTGATGACGTCCCTGGAAATCAGTGTGAATTCCCCAAGAAAGGGCATCCTATTTCAGTCTTGTGGTGAATTTATGTATTTGTCATAACTAAAAAGGATTATGTTAATTTTTTTCTGACTTCTTAATGAATAACCTAGCTGTTCTTATAATGCTTTGTGTTGGTATCTACATATATGATTTTCTATCTTCTGTGACATTCTATCTTTGTTTAAAAACAATTCACATTAAAAAAAACAAACCAGGATTCCTATGTGAAATAAATCCCTACATTTCTGTGTGAACTAATGAAAATTTCTGCTATATGACTGAGGGGAATAAATAACCATTTAATTTCAGGCAATATTTATAAAAATTATTTGATTTGGGGAACTAATAGTAACCAATTTACTGTGAAATGCAGACAGTCTGGACCCTGGGCCAACTCCAGCTGAAGCTGGTCAGGATTGGATCTGGATGCAAATCCTCAAAACAGTTAGATATCAAGTAATGACATTAGAAATGTCCAACAGTTAGCAACAAAATGGTAATCAAAGGAAACCATGAATATTTTACTGGGTGACTGGAATCACTTTGCTCCTCAGAAGGCAGGAGATGAACAGGAGTTTTACTATTCACTTGCCTGTAGACAAGAGTATTTGTGACCACTTTCATTATTCTAATATTTCACTGCTGCAGTCTCACTGCCATGATTATGGCTGAAGAAGTGTGAAACTGGAGTCATGTAGTGTCTAAGAAAACTTTTAAATTTTCTTGTCCCATTGCAGGGATGTCTTTGTTCTTGTTTTCTCATTTTCTACAACAATATAGGACAACATTTTAAGAAGGCTTTCCCAAGCACTGTACTGTGAAATCTGAGAGTGCATTTGTGTGTCTGGGATTTGTTGTGTACAAACATGTGCAAGGCTGTAATTACTTCTTAGACTACCAACCTGACTTTCCATATGAAAGTTTCCAATGCGAAGTTTTGTGAAATTCAGACACCCAATAATATCTGAGATAATTAGAAAGGCTGCTTTTTATCACCGTCAACAAAACTTGAAACGCATTGTTGTATTAGGCTGAGAGATGTCTCTGAACTTGGCTTTCTCATCTATGCTCATTATCTTTTACAGCATCACTGTTCAAAATACATTATGCTTCCTAGGTAAGGAGCTGAGTTCACACTTTTTTTAATGAATAATTTGATATAAAAAAATGCTGAAGAGAAAAGATGACAGCAAATGAAAATTTTCTCTCAACCTTGGGAAGCTGAACTTTGTACCTATTTGACAACTCAAGGACCTTTTACTTCACCAAGTTCTGTACAGGGGTGGGAACCACTGCACAGCACACCTGCACCACAGTGTTACTGTCAGACACATCTCTTCTGGTTCCCATAAACATAATCACATTAGTTGCCTTCATCAAGTGGCCAAGTAATGGCTGCACCATCTATCTGGTATTCTGAGAGCAACATCTCAATTTTCATGTCTGATAGTGTAAGTTCCCTACAGAAGCATTAGAGAGAACTATCATTAATAAACCCACCTCTTCAATTTGTGTCCCTATGCTCCTTAAGTAAGTCATAGGACAGTGATGCAAATGTGTGGAGAAGAGCTCACTTAAGCTGACTAAAACCACTGGAGATATCAGCCCTTACAGGCAAACACAGTGCTTGTCAGTTTGCATCAGTTTCTGATCTGAGAACACCAGAAATAACACTGCTACGCTCTTCTGACAGTCTCAGCTAGCTGAGTTTTCAGCAATCCATATATACCTTGCCATGAGTTTGGACACAGATGAGCAGACTTATTTGTCCTTCCCCTTGCCAATGCCACACACAATCAGGCCCCTTGACAATTCACTTGTCATAAGCAATTCCACTTAGGCTGCACATATCAAGGTCTGCCACTCAGGGTTACGTGCCCTCTTTAGCTTCTTTGTCTAGAGAAAACTGCAGGTATATTCACAATTTTTTATGCTGGTATTTTCATCCCTACACAGGCAAGAAAGGATTGATCCAACAGTAATGCTGGTACAGCACTGACAGGGGTCCTGGTCGCTGATGATCTACCAGGGAAATGCGCTTGTAGCTGCACAAAGCAGCCTTAAACCTGCATGGGCTGACACCTGGGTGCGCTGGCGATCAGCACAAGCTCGGGAACAAAGCTCGTGTCTGCGAAAGCTATGGGAACAAAAGCAGACAGGGAAAACACATATTAAGAGTCTTTTCTAGGTCTTCTTTCTGGCAGACCTGCAGCAATGCTCTGATAGGGTCTAAATCTGTCTTTGGGCTGAAAGAACTTCAGACAGCAAAGCAGTCTCTACTCACATGGTTGGGCAGGGAAAGGTGTAATTTAGAGCAGTTTGTTCCAGTCTTCTTGCACTTTGCCTACCTTTCAGTAGGCCTGCTGTCTCCCAGCCTTTTAATGAAATGTAAATTTAAAAGTCTACCTCTGGAATAGCATGTTCTTCTCTCTGCTCTTCATCTACACAAAAACTGTTAATGCTGACTTGAGTTTTCAACAACAGGGCACTGCCTTGCCCAGCACCTCTGTCCACACTGCACATCCCTTCAGATTCTCTGGTTTTCTCCCCAGCACCACTCTACTGACACTTGGTACTTTCTGTCAGCTTCTCTAGCTAAATTCTTACAGGAAAACAGTCACAAATATAAATCTCATTGTGAACAGCTATTCTATAAATATCCCAAGGGTTATCTTTACAAAATAAAATTTCACAAAACTGAAAGACAAGGCTTTCTTGACAGGCATAACTCAATGGTTATTAGCCAGCTAACGATTCAGTGGTTAGCAAATTGGAACTAATTGATTGCCATTAGTAATGTTATTTGTTATTTGCTCACAACACAAACTAGACATACACACATATTTTTCTTTGTCAAATATTCAAGGAACTGCAGGATGATTAATTGAGGCTTATGAAAGGAACGAAAATTTTGAAGTTTTTATACCTTTTAAAATGCCAAGGAAATGCAATACAAAAGGAAACAGCTGGCAGTTGGAATTATCAACAGATGCAGCTTCTGAATGAGCAGTGCTAGAAGAAAACAAATAAAATGTCTGCATAGAAGCAAACCTTCCTCAGTTGGTGCTCTACAAAGTTCCTGACATTCTCTCTTCTTACTCCTTTGATCAGACTGTCCCTCTTACTGCCACAGTAATTCTGTGAATAACAGCAGATCCTGTATTAAACTCATCTTCTCAAAATATTGTTTAAGGGAGTGTCACTGAGCATTTCCACCATGGAAAGAGGATAAAACTAAATAGCTCGTTATTGGTCTTTGCCATCCTATTAATGTAACTACAAAGAAGGTACTCTGTAGCATTAAGAAATGTTCTAGGAAATACTTTCAACATGAAAATTAATTGCATCCGGCAGGTAACGCATTCATGGGAACACTGCAGGCGATGCTGTTATGGAGATATTTCAGTCCATATCTTGACTGTCTGACTTTGCTCATCAACCCTGCTCCATCCCCTCTAACAACCCACTGGCACTCTTGATTCTAGTACCAAAAATTGAAGAAGGAATGGTTTAATGGCACCTGGGAAACCAGGATGGTTTACTACAAAGTCTTTAAACATGAGAAAATAAGAAACACCTTTCCAGCTCCATCAATGACCTGAGAAGCCCAGTACTCTGTCATCAACCCACTTATCTGCTACTGGGTTGGCAACTCTAAGCAGATAGAAACAGAGCTTGTGAGAGTCTTGTCTCAGCAGATGAAATGACGGCATAAAGTAACATTTTTTTCTTTCTTGTACTAATGTCTTTAACAGATTCAATACCTGGTACTCTTGGGGAGCTCACATGCATGGAAGGGGCTGACAGCTTCCATCCAAGGATCTGATCTATGGTATTTGAGAAAAGATGACTGAAAGATGATGATTTAGGGTAAGACAAAAAATGAAAATGCATTCCATTCCCAAGGATCCTTGCACCTTGGTTATTTATCTACATGCCAATATTAATTTTCAATTAATTAGATGAGTTCTAAAATAGAATTATGAAGTGATCTGTTTTTTTCTCATCGTATCAATAAGAAGGAGAAACCATCCTCTTTCCATTTGAAATAGTTGTAAAATTTCCATAGTCTTAAATGGACAGACAGCTGGACTCCTTATCTAGCTGATCTTTCTCAGATCTCAGTCCTGTAGTCAGAGCTGACAATAGGCAAAGGATGTCTCCTTTCAATTGCTTCACTATACTTCCAAGAAAAATGTAAGTACAATTATACTGTTTGTTTACACCACAAGAATGTTGTGAGTAGATCCTACTCACTTCTTTCTATGTAATTTCTTATAAAAAGCAGTATGTGTGGTGCCCCAGGAGCCAGAGACTGCATAGACACATTGACACAGTCCTGAGCAGGAGCCAAATGCTCCAGAACAGTGTGCAGGCCTCGGCAGCATCCTAGACCAGACAAGCATTTCCAGTGTGGATGACACAAGCCCCAGACATTCCCCCCAGCCTCACGGTGCAGATGTGACACAGCTGTCAATGAGTTACTGGGTGGGGGTAGATCTTTCATTTCACTATTTTTAAAGTCTATAAACTAAGAGCATGAAGATATATCTCCCCAATTCAGTTTAAAAAGAAGAATCCTGTTGTATAGACATGCATTTCAATTTCAAATACACAGAAAATATATTTGTTTTCATCACAAATAATGTATAGTTAATACATCACTATTCAAGATATTGGTATTGAGAGCATATTTTTAAAAAGCCATGTTGTTAACGGTTGAAGATACAGCAGTACACATTTGATGACGCTTCTGATTACTGAACATATTTTAATTCTATTTGACATTAATTGGATGTATTTTTCATTTTCTGCACTCAGTTCTTCATTTACTTGGAAGAAGAATTAGATTCTGTATGTAGATTAGATGCTAATTAGGTATGTCTTTTCTACAGGAAAAATATCTAAATTCTTTGGTACTTTGGTGAAGAAAGGAAAAAAATTCACAGCCTTCACTCTTCACTTGGTTCCTAAATGCAAAACACCTCATGAGGACATTAGAAAAAGCAGAAGCATGTGATGCAATGGGTTGCAGCCATCCATGTACTGTGAGGCCAGGAGTTGCCTTGCTGAATGTGCTTGTAATTGTATGATTCCAGGTGCCTTTTTCACTTCAAGCACAGGAGCACTTTGGGTAGATATAATGATCTCTGGTCATGCTAGAATTCATTTAGAAACATAGCAAACCGCTCAAGAACTATCATGGCTCAGTGTCTGGGAGGTGTCATTCTAGCTTTAACAGCTTTTGTTCTCTAGACAACCTGAGCAATGTGGCATGGTAGCAGATTCATTTCACTTAATAATACAGTCATGTTAAGAAAAATCTGCTTAAATATGGAGTGTATGAAAGTTGATTAATTCAAGATGTTTGAATTTAGGCACTCAGATGTAGTAGCCCTGTAATTAGGATCGTACAGGGTCTAATTTGTCTTTGATTAAGTATGTACTCAATTAAAAAATCCCAGGAATATTCACATGGAAAAAATCCACAGACCTTTCTTGTATCCAGATATTTTCAACCACATAAAATGTCTAAATTAATTATTTTCTAACTCTAATACAATATTTTCTTGAATATTTTTTGTAAAACAAGAAAATGCAAAATTTTTGTAAAACAAGAACTATGGCACAGTAATAGAGTATCAGAAAAATTTCATGTTGATATATCAAATGATCATATTTCCTAACCACCAGGCATATATTTAAATCATAGCAGATCCTGATCAAGTTAGCTCTATCAGTAAACAAAGGATATTACAGCTGATCTAACTGATTTTTTCCCCTCCAAATTAAAGTAGTATGTGTCTCATTACTAGTGAATCTAAAATTATAATTTGCCTCACCCCATGGTCTTTGGTGGCTCAAACTTGGCCATCTGTGTAGATTAACTGCCCAGAAATTTGGAGCACTTGACTTTAAGGGTCAGACAAAAAAAACATAGACAGAGGGTGACCAACTAATATATTCAATGCTGTGTAGGACACAATTTCCAAAAGCCCACTGGAGAAAAATCCACCTCTGAACAAGGTACAAATTATTGCAGTACCATGATAGGCTCTTCAGGCCATCTTCACAGACTAACTGGTTGATTTTAATGAAGCATGAGAATTTTACCACAAAATTCATGGTGCAGAATTGCAAAGCTCAGATTTTGGGATCCATGTGGCAAAACCAGTCTTTTAGACACTATCGGAGACAAATCAGCAGTGAAAGCAAAATATTCCACAGGCAGTCCAATAGTGTGACAGTCTTATTTTATAAGTTCCACTGCGCTTGCATCTAATTAGGTAGTACAAAGTTTTCTCATTTTCTGGAATTGAACAGTAAAGTCTGCTCAGTGACTTGTTACTCTGTCACATCTCAGCCACTTGTTAAATGGCACTTTTCTGTATCACATATGCATTTTTTTGTCTCTGTGGAAGATACTAGTCTTCCATAATTCAGTGCTGAAGTCATGACAAATTAAGGACATAGGCAAGACAAGGCACATAGGTACAATCAGAGCTTTTGCTATACTAACTTGGCAAATTAGGCTTTCAGGAACAGAAACCATTCCTTAGGTTATCTGTGCACAAAAGTTTGTCTGATTTTGCAGCTTCTGTCTCTACCTCCAGACAGATCTTCATACATGGTGATTTCTGTTTAAAACATCAGGGTGTTATTCCTTTACTTTGTGCTTAAAGAGTTCAACATATAAGTGCTCTGTTTCATCTTTCAGTTTAAAAATTTAACAATTTATCAGAGAATATTTATTTTCAGGTGATTTTTATAAATGTTAAATGCAAACAAAGCAGTGGTGAAGCATGAGAAGTGGTCCTAAACTTATATATATATATATATAACAAAAAGAAAAAAGAAAAAACCCAAAAGACCCACGACACAGAAGTATTAAAACACTGAGAACTGACTGCAGCTCAGTAGCTAAAAAAATCCCTAGTTTTAAATAAGGAACTGAAACCCCAGGGCTGCAGTCCACCTTAAAAGACAACACTTTACTGAATAATTTGCATGAACTATTCCTAAAAGATTTACAAAAATAACTAAACATACAGGCCTATTCAATTTGCTTCAAAACCCACTGTTTATCTGCTGAAAAATTCATAGGGGTCCATACAACATAGAATCTTACAGCACCTACTGCAAAGGCAGGACAATTTTGGTTTGGTTCCTTAAGCACTTAGCTGGGAAAGACCTGCACCCTGAACACTGCTTGGAAGAACAGACGGATTTCAGGTAGGTTTAAGGGGTTTTTTTTCCTCTCATTATTTTACTTTTTTTTTTTTTTTAAAGTTGCTCTATATGCTTGCCAGTTTGTAAGCTAGGATATTTCCTGTTGCTTAATAAGGATAAAACTTGCTGTTCACACTTTAAGCTTGCCTAGTATTTAAAGTAAACTTGGTGAATTGGGTGAACTGGAATCACCTTTTCCTTTTCTCTAGAGGAAGCAAACCCAAATAAGTACCTGCTACCCAAAACAATTTCAAGAGTACAAAGAGCTGTGATGATGTTGGTCAGTCCAAAGACTAGTTGCATCAACAGCAAGTAAAGGTAAAAATATTCCTGTTGGAGTATGTTCTGATGCTATGTGGAGTAGGAACATGCAGTGGAATGGGAAGGGCTCTCAACTAAGCCCACCAAAGATTTGTTGGTGTCAGTAAGGAAATCTGGGTGACTGCTTTGTGACAATACCCAGGCCATGATGTAACGTCTAGTCAGGTTCCTTGTACTCTTGTATTAGGTTTCTTTTCTTTCTTTTTCCCCTCCAGTAAAAAAGTTTTATATGTAGTTTGCGGATGCAGATGACCTCTACTTCTTGGCAACACAGAATTTGCAAGATAAATAGTCATTAATACTAATAAACAGAAATGGATTTGTATCTTATTTCACAGTTAAGTTTTCTCAGGCTTCAAGTGTTCCTAAATCTTGATCCTGCTCCCTTGCTCCCATATGGTACTGTTTGTCCTTTTGATAAGACTGGGGTAATGTTGAACATTCTCTAAAATGAGTTATCTTCATTTGAATTCCCTGAAATTAAAACAATAAATGCTTTTCATGATGAAACCATTAATTACTAATTCAAAAGAGTCTAAAGCAAAAGTGTACACCACCCCCTAGTAATTAAAATAATAGGTTTTCCATTAAGATAGATTTTTGCCAATGTATGTATTTACTCAGAAAATTTCCTACAGTTTACAAATAAAGAATGCACTGCACTCCTGCAGTGCGTTCAAGAACAAATATAGATAAATCTTTGACATTCAATTTAAATCAAAAGGGTTTGGCAGGCTGGGAAACTTACTGCTGGAGATTATAAATGGCTGTGACTGGCATTCTAAATTCATTATGATATTTACTAGCTTAATTTATTCATCTTATAGTTTGACTATAGCTGTATGTTGTATCATTTAAAATCCTGGAAACATATAAGCAGTTAACGCAAGAAATTGCAAGCTTTTCATTTGGAAATCTAGGTAACTCTTTTCATCAAAATAAAAAGTCTACCTCCCTTTGCATCCTTCAAAAAGTATTTCCATGTGCTGCAATTTACCATCATGTTATTTGTTTGGAAAATTAAAGTAATAAAACCTTAGTTTGTTGCTTGTCTAAATGGTAGCTATGATTGTCTCAGTAGGGTGCTGCAAAAGCTAGGGGGAAAAAAAGAAAGTCTTGTAAAGATATGCAGACATAGAAAAGTGTTAATTATTGGACACTAATAGATGAGTATGATGCATAATATATTTTTAGACAGATTTTTATATGAAAAGAATGGTCTCTATGGCTACAATGGTCAAAACTGAAAAAGCTAGTAGATGCCATTTTCAGTTACATAATATAGAGAATAATTGTGGCATCTTGCACACAGTGATGCGTTAACTGCTGATTTTTAGCAGCTGGCAGCATACGGTCACAGCTGTCTCCATTATCTGTAATGTGTACCATTTTGAATGTGAGCCTCCCACATCTCTCCGAAGAAGCAAAGCTACAGGATGTAGATAGACTGTATGACACAAACCCAAACCTTTTTAAAATGTTACTGTGTTTTTTAGGAGTTCAAAGTGTAAAAAGATATGGAACATGAGCAGGAGATGACCCTCTGGGCTGCAGAGACCTTCCACAAATAGGTCTGAAACTTATTTTCTGTTGATAATCAATGGTCATGGTAACTGTGCCCACCAGAGCACACCTCTCTACTTGTTCCATCAGCATGTCACAGAATGGCTGCCTGACTCTGACACAGAATACTCAGCCAAGTCACAGCATCTCACAGTGTGAAGCTGTTTTATCGGTATCACTTTAGAACATAATACAGAAAACTGTGAGCTGGCTTGGTTTTTGTGATGGTGGAATGCTTTGTATAAGCTGTCTGCAGCCGCTCAATTTAAAAAAAAAACCACATACAAAACATCCAAGTAACCCGGCCTGAGTTACCTAGGCATAAATCTTCAAGGAGTGTAAGGTTATACCAAATCTAAGTATATTTAAGTAAAAAACGCGCTCTAATGCAGAGGACTCTACTATATAAGACTGAACATTAATAACGTGTTTTGGTTTCACATTCATTTTCCTCCATCAGTTTATTCCAGTTTTACTGGAGTAAATGAAAAGTCTTGTCATCACATACTTTTCTTCCCCATACACTGAAAATTATAACTTATTAATGGTTAACTAATAAATTTCAATAAAGTCAATATAATGTTGCCTATAAAAGTCCTTAGACTCAGCTACTATGATATCTAACTTGTAATACAGCAGTCAAAGACAACCTAACAGGTCACACATTTGCAGGAGGATAGCATACTTTTCAAGAAGTGAAACTGAAAAATGTTATTGAAGGGATGTTCAGATGAATTTTTGTAGTTACAGCATTAAATCACTAAGAAAGGCAACTGGTATCTGTAGGCATAGCTAAAGGCTAAGGTAAAGTGCAATTTCCCTCTAACAGTCTTGATCAGTAACATGCTTAGACTGCCTAGAGATAATTTAATTTCCTAAAGGAACAAAGATTACACTTCGGAAGAAATATTTGTTGTTTTGGGGGGGGTTTTTTTGTTTGTTTTGGTTTTTTTAATCCAAAGTATGGGAGGGGCAGCTACAAAATGAAGCTCAGGGAAATGTGTCCCTCAGATTTCATTCTTGGAAGAACAAAGCCATTTTACTAGCTTTTCATTTTGAGACACAGCTAATTAACAGCTCTAAATGTGTCACTATCATGACCATATAATGGTCAATACTGAAGTTATATTTTTGTGTACAGAATTTATCTTTCTATGTAGGGAGGGCACCAAAGGCATACAGATGTCTCAAAGTACACTACCTATTATCAGCATATGATGAAAAAAAAAAAATTAGCAACACATTTTAAAAGCTTTTCATAAGTTCTTCCAAACTAAACAGCATTCATATTAAAGTTGTAGCCAAAATCCTACAAATCCTTGGATACCTTAGTGAACATATAAAAGAAAAATTCTGGAACATTGTTATTGACCAGTAGACTTATTTTTGGTGAGAACAAGAAGCAGCAACATCATATCAAACCTTTCTAGGGGCATAAATGTCCTGTGTTCCATCCCCTTACATCCACTCTTATTTTAAGAGTTGTTTGATGATAGGATCTTTGAATACTTTTAAACTATCATTATCATGAATTTTCAATCCCATGTATTCTCTTATAATTCTTATTTGCTCCCACTAGGTGGATATGGAGGCTGAACAAAGTCAGTCAAAGACACAGAATAAAACTGAATCTCAATTAACATCTGAAAGAATTGATGCAAATCAGAACCCATCAACATGAAACTTATGAAAATGGAACTTTTTTAAATTTACCCACCTGAACTTCCAAAATCTTTTTCTTAGCTAAATAACATTGATAGTGTATCAGAATATTTGTAGTTTTTAATCACTATTTTAACATTAACATTGTGAAGGAGTGTGAAATAAAAGTCTAATATGCCAGCACTGCAATTTCTGAGTAAAGATATTTTATGGTCTTGTTACATCCTCAGTGTGGGTATTGCCAGTTCCTAAACCGGAGCAGCTACATTGCTTTTCTCAGGCTGTTGTCAGTCCGTGCAAGAGCCCAGGGGAAGAGTTTTCTTATCACTGGTGCGAAAACCATGGCTTACCGATCCTTCATGATCTAAGAGATCTGATTTGGGACTCATCCCTCTTACTTGCCTGGCCCAGGACATAACCTCATCACAGCAAAAAGAAGAGACTCTACTGAGAAAATAAATGCAGGCTGAGAGCAATTTATGTCTCATTTGGGACAAATCACCCCACAAATCATACCTGTCCAGCCTCCTTTACAGATCTATTGCTCTAATGAGTGCTATTAATATAAGGTCTTGCAGTCTAATTAATCTTCCTCCAGGACATGATCAGAATAACAGCTAGAGTAGAAGCCTCACTGTTCTCTTCACACTTTGCAACCCTTAGATACCTTGTCAGTAGGATTTTAATGAGGAGAAATAATCCCTGTCTTTCAGGGTGCAAAATTTACAAAGTAGGTTGGAATTTTTTTAAAATGCTTTAAGACAGATGAGGGTTATTTCCCCTTAAGACGTTAGTGAGATGCTGACAGGCGTTTGTTATTTTTAACATTATTAACAACTGTAGAGCTATTTGTGTTCATTTCAAGCTATTTTGTAATGTGCCTTTTATTTTTTGAGTAGCTCATCACATAACTAGGGATAGTGAAACAATTTAGCCCCCAAAACATGAAATCAACTAAAAAAAATCAGCCCCCTAAACCCTCTCAATCCTTTTGAAAGGGGGGAAAAAAAAAACCCCGTGAGTACCATTAGAATAAACATTGTACAGATTACATCCATGCATTTCAAGTTAAACTGATTCTGTTGCATGATATTAAAGATATCATGAAGTGAACAGGCACTCACCGAAACCAGAATCACTGTCTGATGACTGCTAAAGGCAAAAGACAGAGAAACCATTCCGGAAAGAAAGAGTCATCCAAGTCCTTGATCTTCGTCTTTCTCAAGGTTAGCAGCTGGTAACTAAATATGTTATTTGTGGATAGCAAAACACAGTTTGACTCAGCTTGTGTTTGATTTCAGGTTTGGGTGAGTGGTGGGAGGTGTGGAGAGGGAACCTCTGTGTATTTGATTTTGAATATAGCATGTGTTTAGAGGAGACTGCAGGAGACTAGGAAGTAATGGACCTGGTTGTCACTAAAGTGTGTCTCTGTCACTTGTGAGGTCTCTTTCTCTCCATGGCAGCCCTTCTACCTACTGGCCCATTTTAGGCCTTGGCAATTGCTGTCAGTCTTATGCAAGATTCTAGGTCCTTGTAGCTGGTGCAGTGCAAGAGGCAAGCAGTGCCTGGCTCTTCCTCAGCAGTGAAGATGGGTATTAATTACACCCAAAAGGAACTAAAAAGTCCACCTAGCCCCACATTACTAGAAAGTAAATGCTACAGAAAAAAAAAAAAAACAACTTAAGCCTTAATTAAATTGTTACAGTTTTCACTTAGCAGCAAAGACAGCAATTTCAATTTTTAGAAATAAACACTATCAAAGACATTTCAAATAATTTTTGTAATAACTAGAAAATACTTTCATTAAAGGACATAAAAAGGAGAATATTTACCTCCTCACTTTCACTCCACTGGTTAGTAGAGAAAGGATTCAAAGGGTAATATATACAAACCTACACCTGCACTTAATCAAAACCAACTACTTCCCAGCAGTCCTTCTTATCAGGGAATGAGGAAATTGCCTCTGTGTGTTTCACAAATGCATTGGGGAAAAAAAACATTAAACTTGCTCAATTGGCACTTCTAATAATAACCTTTATCCCTTTAGAGCCATTTTTGTAACTGTTAGAGCCATATTATGAACTGGAAGAAATCAGCAAGAATAATATCATACTACAGGAAAAATGAGGAAATACAGACTTACTTTCCACTTTATCTGAAAAAGTATTCACTTTATGTTTTAATTCATTTGATATTCATCCTCATAAGGACAATATCCAGAATAAACTCTGAGATGTCTGTTGTGTTCTGACATAAAAACATTAGCTAGCCTATGGTGGAAAATTTTCTGGGCTAATGTATCAAGGTGTGACTCTAAGTACATCAACATTTGCACTAGATGAATTTCTAATTCCTATTTAAAATTCATATTTTGATTGTTGTTTTTCATTTGGGAACACGTCAGCAAAACTGTATTTGAGTAATTATCATTTCTTATAAAAGCCTTATTGGTACAGACACTTCTTTGTAGTATACATATTTTAAAAATGTTTATTTTTGTTAACTTTGACTAGTACCTAGAAGACAAATTCATTAAAATTAGAATGATACAGTGTGCTAGCGCAGATATACACTTACATGGGATGACAGTGGTAAAAGTATTGAGGTTAAATTTTTGTACTTGGTTACACATTGACAAGATGAATCTAATCACCAGAATCAAAGCAGATAAGCAAACAAGAATTTCTGAGAATTCAGCAAAAGTTGTGTATGCTCAGTAAGTTTTCTTTTGATTTTATTTAATGCTCTGATTTGACATGTCTAATCATCAAAATTGAAAATTTTGGACTAAAGGATTTTCCAGGTGCCATGAAATAAATTGACAGTAGTGATAATTTTGTTCTCTTTTCACTGATTCTTTGTGTGAATAGATCCTCAGACTCTATGAGTAATCATATTTTGTCTCTGCACAATATGGTACAAGCTTAAATTCTGTATTGGGCCAGATGGATAGATGTGCTGTTATTATTTGTTTGGAGATGCTGAAATTCAGAAAAAAAAAAATATGGAAGTTGATTTTGAACATTTGTGGTATCACAAATGTTGGAAAGAAATAATGCAAAAAATAAGATTTAAGAACTTTGGAGTTTTGACAAAGTGAGAAAACATGGAAAATTTCCTTAAAGAAGAATATATGAAATTGCACCTTAGCTGAGAAAGAGTTATAATCCTTTCTTGAAATTTCATTTATTGATTGTATTCATTAGTTAGTACCAATAAAGCATTCACAAATACAATTGGTAGATAGACTGCATAACATTCAACAATAATGTACTTTCTAATATTTTTCCTGGCTTTCCACATAGTTCAGTGTCTCTTAAACCAGCTATATAAATAGTTGTGATATTTATCAAGTGATATAAAAATCAGTCAGGTGTCATATGAATTATTCTGTGTTGATATATTTTACTGTTCAGATTGCTCTAGGTTAGAGTTCATCATGGAGTATTTACCATTAATTACTTCCTACAGGCATACCACAGCATAGTATCTCCTTTCTCTCATGCAGTTTTCCACATACATTCTCACACAGAGACATATACATACCATGATTTTTTTTGCCTTTATATAAATAGATTTAAGTACTGAGAAATGGAAAATACATTCAACATTTCTCAGCAGATGGTACTTCAGGGTGGGAGTTGCTTAATAGCAGCAGCAAAAAAAAAAAAAAAAAAAAAAAAAAAAGCCATTTTAGCATTGCAGTAAAAATTGTTGAAACACTAAAATAGGGTCTTAAAAAAAACGGTTGCCGTGGTAAAGCCAGGACATCTGGTCTCCTTCGCCTAATAATTTTAAATAAAAGTTGCATAAAGAAGGAACAAACTATGAAATAGCACCATGTTTCCTTTCAATCTATTGGCTCCAAAAATAAATCGACTTGACATGTAATACATCCTTGTGATCATGTGTCCATTTAAAATGTTTATTCCTTGCCACAGAGGGATCAGTGGGATCAGCTTACATGTGGGATCAAAAAACAGAATTATAGAGAAATCGCTCCCAGTCTTGAACCAAAACATAGCTGATTTGCTGAAGAACATCCATAAAACCAGTTTATTCCTAATAAATATTGAAGATTAGGAAATGAGGAACTATAGGCAACTCTGCTATGGGGACAGGTTGAGAGAGTTGGGCATGTTCAGCCTGGAGAAGAGAAGGCTCTGGGGAGACCTTATAGCACCTTCCAGTACCTGAAGGGGCCTACAAGAAAACTGGAGGGGACTTCTTATAAGGGCCTGTAGTGACAAGACAAGGGGTAATGCGTTTAAACTGAAAGTGGGGAGATTTAGATTAGATGTCAGGAAGAAATTCTTCACTGTGGGAGTGGTGAGGCACTGGAACAGGTTGCCCAGAGAAGTTGTGGATGCCCCCCCAACAATTTTCTGCCTACTAGCTAACTTATTTTTCCTTTCTGAATTAAAATTATACACACAGATTTCACCATAAAACATGTTCCTGATCTTGGGCAAAATAATTTATGTGTTTCATCAGATTAAGGTGTCTGTGTTGTTATTTCTATAAATGGTGAACTATGCTGAACAGAGATTAACTATGCACGTGGTTTTGCAGAGAAATTGGTTTAAAATTATTTAGTCCTAGGAGCATCAAGTCTTTGCACAATATGGAAGCTTTCTCTGCAACTTTGATCTCTTCATAATATACCAGAAAGATTTACCTTTTAAAGCTAGAGATGCCTTACAGCTATGTGTCCTACATGAAAAAGGAGGAACAAAAGTACCTAGGAAGAGAAGTCATGGTAATTCTGCAGTACCTTTTGCAGTACTGACTAAAATTTGCAGAATATTTTTAAGTTTGTTTTCAATATTATCTTTGAAATAAAACAAACAGTATTTTCATCACATAAACTTTCCACCTCAAACATATCTCATATTTTCAGATTGTCAACAGCTTAGGACACAAATGAAACAGCAAAGATGCAATCTGCCATGTTAAAATGGAATGATCATAGAGAACTCCTTTAGGTAGTTGGGAGTGTGCTGCTTTTTTTCCACTGCTTGATTGCACTACAAAACATTATTACAGCTCATAGCCTAAACCTGTGTCTAATCACAAAGTGAAGTGAGGACTGTAGTGTCTTAGAAACCTTAAAAAGTCACTCCAACTATCTTTCTAACTCTACTGCTTTGCAAAATTGTTGGCTACTGTGTTAGTTCCACTTTCATGTCCAAGACAGAACTATTCATGCCCCCTTGCATATTCCTGGCTGTTGGACTGAACTGGGGTCAGTGTTCAAGAGCTCACTGGAGGACAGCAGTTTCATTCCCCAGCTCTCAGGGAAAGATTCTTGCACTCTGGACAGATGGTCCTCAATAAGAGATGCCTGGTGGTCACTGACAAACCAGAATCACTCCCCTATCAACTATTGATTTCAACATGAGGACTGCACAATCGCTGCAAAAAAGTTACAGTTACAGCTTAGGGGCTTCTGCATCTGACCACTGACTCCTTTAATCTGTCCCTGCATCTTTTTCCCCAGAGCTCACACTTTTCACCTACATTGTTTCTAAGGGATATGTAATGTCATTTAGAAGGAATACCTCTAAAACCTTTCAAAATTGCTGCCCCATGGAAAACTTTTCACCCCATGCAGAAGAGACACTGCTTCCAGCCAGTTATGCTCCCAGAATGAGGTTTGGAAAGAGCCAGCACTGTTCCAAAAATACCAGTTCTTCCATCAACACAGCATTTTAACAAAAAACTTCATCTTTCATTATAGGCATGTTATTGAGGGCACGTTCGCAATTCAGGCAGATTTTGAGCAGATGTGAGAGACTGTTTAAAAGGCTTCATGAACGATTGACTGGGAGCTCCCAAATTTCTAGTGAGCCATCAAGCCCTTGTAAGGTGACCTAACAAACTGGCTTAGCTTTGCAGCTGTGACTCTCATGTGGCAAACTATTCCATTTTCATTAATTAGAACGTTTCAAAGTTAACTTCAAAGAGGTACACTGTGGCTGGGTCTAAATTTTAATGTACCTTATGACACATTGCAATAAAATCAAAAGCTGACTGAAGGAGAAAGCAAAATTAGACTTCACAGATATTCATAAGAGCAATATATATTATAGCAGTGACAGATAATGTTTCTCAGGACCCCTTACTGTAGGATCCTGCAAACATTTTATAAGCATTAAACATACACAAACACTTCTGCACAAGGACAGAGATTATCAGGGGCAGCTGGCACACTTGAAGTTTGGAAAACCCAGGTGTGAGCCCTTGATCGGAGCTGGGCAGACTGCCTTGAATGCTGGATTATCGCTATTCTCACTCTGTGGAAAGATTCCTTAGCTACCCAGCTGGTCCATGGTACAGTTACATTTCATGGCTCCCAATTATGTGTTTGTAGATGAATGATACTGTGACTAATTTGGTGGCATAATATATAACATATTAAAATGAATACACTCCCTAGACTTTTTTTATAGTGTCAGTGACTTGGGCCAGGCTGGATAGAATGGATCCCAAATGGTGTTCTGGCAAGAAGACAGTCATTTCCAGATGGATCATTTATACCATTTTAATTTTTTCTAGCTAAACTGCATTCCTGCTAAATGAGCGTGCTGTGAGTATTTACAACTGTAGGGATCAATAGGCCATTTAATAGAGGTATGGTGGAAAGCTACCTCAGAATATCCATCAGGCTTAAAGTACACACAACCATAGAAAATGCAAAGCCATTTTGCTGACTTTACCTCTACAAATACAATATTTGAAAGTAAAAAACAAAAGGTGTCATGAGGTTTAGAAATTCATAAAAATAGTAAAAACTACATTAACTGAAACTTTTAGGTTAATTAAAGCATCTCCAAGGCAATCTTTCTTTGTAAATGGTAGATGTGAAGGGTGACAAGAATAGTTGCTCCTTACTTAAAAATGTTCACTGACCCCCTGAGTCTGATTGCAAAAGGGAATAAAGCTTTTACAATTTTTATTTTATTGCAATAAACTATTTGGTTTCACCACGTGCTTCAAACATTTGTTAACTATTGTGACTTTTTTTAAGGAAGCTATTTCTACAATCAATAATGAGCATCAGCACCTATAAATTAAGCAATTCAATCTGTCATTTTTTTAGGCTTATTAGCATGAAGGGCTCTGCAGTGGTCCTGGGAAGAGTGAGGGGTCACAGAGGGGAAGAGCCCTAAATTCTCTGTGCGGGTGGTCAGAAAACATGCTGGAGGACACCCATCATCAATTGAGCCCCTTCCCTTGGGAGTGCCTTAGAGATGAGACAAAAGGCAAGGTTAAATTGTTTAATTGCAGCAAGCAACATGAGATACGTGAGATCAGTAGGAGAGAGGAGTGAGTGCTTAGGGTACTCAAGTAGGGGTAGGCAGACCCGAGTTCAGGTAGGTTTGAGTTCTTCCAGTCTCAGGCTGAAGATCCCTGGGTTTTTTTCAGAACAGATTTGGGTATACTTGTATGTGGGGTACATTTTTACTAAACTCACAGAATCCTGAGGGTTGGAAGGGACCTTCAGAGATCATCTAGTCCACAGTCCCTGCCAAAGTAGGTTTGCTTAGAGCAGGCCAGACAGGAATGCATCCAGGTGGGTTTTGAATATCTCCAGAGGAGGAGACTCCACAACCTCTCTGGCCAGCCTGTTCCAGTGCTCTGGCACCCTCTGAAGAAGTTTTTCCTCATATTGAGATGGAATCTCCTGTGTTCCAGTTTGTGCCTGTTACCCCTTGTCTTGTTGCTGGGCACCACTGAAAAGAGTCTGGCCCCATCCCCTTGACATCTGCCCTCTAGAGATTTATAAGCATTTTCAAGGCAGAATACACAATATTAATGTCATATATTTATTTTGATTGACTAAAAAAACCCAAACTGTAGAACTTTTGAATAGAAATTCCTAATATCTAGTTGATCGCTTCTAATGTTTCCCTTAGAGTGACTGTTCAAAATGAATCATGTAACGCACTTGTTCACTCTAGTTCGTGTCACAGGCAGACAAACAGATCACTGCTGCTTGCATTAAAATGCCATTGCACCCAGATTATCTGAAGTCTCTCACGGCCTCTCTAATACCCAACAATCTCTTCATGCCAAGAATGCTGCTATGCTCCATAATAGGAACAAAGCAAAACATTTTTGTTCTTTTAGGGCTAGTCCTGTACAAACTTGAGTCACAGGTAAAATGTACAGATTTTGAAAGAATTGAGGTCTAAAGCAGAGGAGCAGGTCTGTAGGTCCATGTCTTGGTGGATGTGCCATGCTAGGAAAGCATATACATCAAAGATAGGTCTAATTCTTAGTGCTGATGGCAAAAAAAGCAAAAACAGTTTTGAGGGAGATCTCTTTCATTAAACTAACAACTATGGATAAGCTTTTAAATATGTAGAAATTATTCACCTTTGGGCTTGAAATAGAGAAACAGACATGAAATTGTGCTCATTTGGAGACCATTCTGTTCTGCCACTACTGCAGCTCTGCAGTGAGCCAGATTCCTTCCCAGGCAGCAGCACTGGCATCCCTGAATGCTCAAAGAGGCAGGTCTGTGTTACACAGGTTAGAGAAAAAGATCATCATGATCTGTAAGCCCTTCTGCATTTAAGATGTTAATGTTTAGGGGATGAAGTGCCCTATTATGAGTTTTTGTGTAGCACTGAACAAACCAATTATTTAAATAGTGTGCCTACAGAACAGATTAACTTGGAAAAACCGTTTTTATATAACCAAAGTGAATTTTCACCCAGTATTTTTAGAAGCTTGTTTAGTAAACCAAAAACTTGCTTGTGGTCAATTGAATTCCACTGATTGTGGAGGATTTTGAAAAAAAATACATTTTTAAAATTACATCTAAATTAAACATTGAAATGCAAAAATTTGTTTGACTGAAGAGTCAAGCTTCTTACTATTTTTTTTCTCTGAAGTATCTAGAGAATAATCTTTTAATGCAAAGTACAACAAAACAAGTTTCAACAGAAAAAGAAGTGCTTTATTAGAAATACCGCTGCCACAGGGCACATAGGCATTACCTATCACAACTTAGACCAGTAATTTTTCTATGTTAAATCATTAAGTAAAGATACGGACTCCTGGGACCAGCTTGCAGAAGTATGTTTTTGTACAAATAAAAGGAGTCAGAACCATCATAAGAATGGTTTTGCATGTTTGTTAATTTTACATTAACCGTGTCAACATATTAAACATCAAAGCTATGCCATCTGATTGAGAGCTTTGGCAGATTTTGATTCATGTGTAAGTTCAGAAGCACTGACGCTAGATAGCATATTATAACAATTTATTTCATTTCTAATTTTGTACCCCTCTCTTTTAACTGGTTTTAATGGACTATTTCCATTCAGCATCTTTCTTCAGTGCTTCCCTTGTTTTGGAGTATTCCAGTTCAAATACTCTTAGAGTCTCTGAGGAATATACTTCAAAATATATTGGTGCTCAAGGAATATTCCACACAGTCCATCTCCTTCCAGATATAGATACTTTTCTGTCTAGGAAAAATCTCAGCCTGTGCTGAAGAGACATGGCTCATCCTCTTGGGACCCTGAGATACTTGCTTGCTTTAGCAGACCTTCTCAGCACCCCTCTGGGACTCACTGTTGCTGTGGGCATGGTCTCTGTGTGCCGCTCCTGGGAACTACTAACGACTGCAGCCTCTTTCAAACACCCTGACTCCACCAGCACTCTTCAGGACTCCTCTTTCTCATCCCTGGACACCCCTTAGTGGTCTAGGTTCTCCTTGAAGCCCAGCCACCCAAGGTTGAATCCCACCTGCTGCAGAAGTACTTATTCTATAGCTGATGTGTATTATACCTGCACTCTGGCACTAATTTGCATTTCTCTCCTTCACTCAGCTGTAATTTTTCACAACATTTTAAGAAACTTAACACATTTGAGTGCAACATCTTCCCATGTGAAATAGGCCAGTTGTTCAGAAATTACAGGCTGAGACTGACAGTCAGCCAGCCAGAATGGCTGAATAAACTTCATTTCCTATAAGCACCTAGGTTTAAATCAGGATTAGGGAACCTCAAGAGATCATCTAGTTCATACCAAATCATTTATTGCTATTACAGGAAATGTACTCGGTTGAGTTGAAATTCAGCTATCTCTGCCTTTCCAAAAGTACATTAATATTCAAGAAATTATGAAACGCACTGGGCAAAATGCCTGAAACAATGTCGTTCACCTTCTCATTCTGCACATGTAATCTGGCCCAGTTAATTGCTTTTCATAAATCTAGAAAACTGGTATTCTGCAGTTCCCACACTACTTCATAATGTAATGAAAGTTCTACAAATATACCGCATTGATGAATTGGACTCAACAAAAAGTTTTCAAGGGAAACACTGCATCAGCAAAAATTACAGAAGATAATAATATCTTATACTGCTTTTTCAATAACTTTTCAATGTATACTCATTAGATTGATTCCTTTGGCTGATGAGTTTATAAAGAAGAAAAGATACATAGACATCTTCCTGATAAAATAACCCAGTCCTCTGCTATATTACCTGTCATCAGTATTACCACTCCTTTTACCTGAGCATAAACATTCATCATTATTATTCTAAATAATAGAGTTATTCTAAATAACTCATGGTTTATTTAGAATGGGGTTTTTCAGCTTTGACTGTACCAGCCAGAGTATCCCATATTTCCTTTTGATTTCTCCCATAAATTTACAGACATTGTAACTGAATAAGACTGAAGAACAGGTTCATGTTTTTCAAAGATTTCCCACCTTGAACCAAGCCTAAAATTTCCACTTCTGTCATCTAAGTCTGTTTTCAGAACAAATTAGGAGGTTTTATTGTGTAATATAAAATTTCTAAATTTTATAATTTATTTATCTTTTTAACTAAGAGATATCTTAATTTGGGGAATTTTTAATGGGAAAAAAAATGAAAAGAAACATATGCTCAGCATTAAGCCTGTGTTATGAAAGGTTCACTTTTGCCAAATCAATATTTATTTTGAAATAGGTTTGGTCAAAGAAAATATATTCGAATGTTACTCTGTCTTTAAATAAGAAAGAGAATGCATTTGTTGAAATAATAAGTTGAATTAAATTTACTTGTTAAAGAGATCTTATGAAAACATCTATATCTCTAAATGCATTTAAATCTTTCTTGTGATTAATTATGCAACTCCACATCTTCTTGTGGAAGAACACAAACTCTCTTGAAATTCTGAATAATTTGCAAGTGCTGGCAATAGTGTGACACTAATTCTCAATGAGAAATTGCTAAGCCATGTAATTATTTTAAAATCTATTATTTTGCACTTTAGTCTTTAATAATAGAAGATTGAATGATGTCACATATTAAGCATAACAAGCTAAAACCAAACCTCAGTTTAGGAAAAGTTTTCATTTCTATTGACTTCAGTGGGCTTTAAGTTGAACAGTAACTGCTGTCTGAATCTCCCAGTGACTCTGGGCACTGAAGGACAGACAGAGGCAAAGCCTACTCAATGCTTCCCAGTGGGACGGTGGGCAAAAAGGAATGCTACTGTCCCAAGGATATAGGTAAAATCAGTTAGCCCTAGGGAGACAATCTTGCTGGGTTTGTTTTCACAAGGGTATGGATGGTTTGTTTTCAAGGCAGAGACTTCTGTTTCAGTGAAGTCCTCTGCCTTGCCCAGCAATAGCCACATCCTTGCAGAGAGACCCAACCATCAGTGATAGTAACAAGAAAATGTTCTCTACAGATCTGACACAGGCAAAGCAGGTAGTTGGCAGTCCCTGAAGGGTTTAACTTCCGGCTTTGCCTAACTGTAAAGCTTAGAATGGTGTAAAGTGTAGAATGATGTAAAAGGGGATGGGGGGGGGGGGGGGGGGGAGAATAGTAAGATGGTGGTGCTATCTATCATTCTGCTTATGTAGTGTAGAAGATGGTAGAATCAACTGAAAAGTCAGTAAGAGTTTTGAAAATGATATCAAATAGAGATAAAATTTCACCTGTGAGGTTGCATACATGCAACAATATGCTTCAGTGTGTGATTGGATAGAGCAGTGAGCAACTGACCAGGTGAATAAACCTTCCCTTTGACTGTTTTATATCACTTTGGAAAACGAATCCAGGGGGGAGTTAAAGGAGTCTTCTTTGATCCACAGCAGTTAACTAAGATAATAAAGGTTAAAAGGAAGGAATTTTTAGTGAGACCCCTTCATTAGTGTTAGGTCATATTTGCTCCTTATTTTAGTATTACTCATTCTAATTTGTGTTCTATTTCTTTGCATGCAGATATATTGAAGTGATCTTCATTACTATGTCTTGAACATGTTATTTGTGCCATCACATGCTGTTCATTTTCATTAGTTCTTCACTGAACACATTTCCTCTAGAGACATGTATTTATACCTGACTATATGAAAAAATATGTATTCATTCACACTTTTTACAGTGTTTAAAAATTTTAGTACAATTTTGTGGAAAATTATTTAACAAATATCTCTGTGTTACACAGCTCTACTCTTCAGGTGCACTCATTACTTCTTTCAAATATTTAAAGTTGAAAGCAGTCATATTCACATTTTACTTCATACACATTACCTTTCCCACAATGAGGTATAATGCAATCTCAAAAATCCACAAAAGCCAACTTGGATAGCACCCAAAGCTGCAATCCAATTGTAATCCTTGACAATTTTTTTCCTCTTTCCCCTGTTCAGAAGAGTAATGGGGACAATATTTCTTTGCACCAGACTACCCAAAGAAAAATTCATCCACTAACAGAAGCTTAGAATAAACATTTCAAGACTGAAATCCATTCGTCTATAAACAGAGATGACATGGTTGATATTTGCTGAAAAAATAAACAGAGATTAACTTTTCATAGTGGCAGGAGATTGAGAAGGAATTGAAATGCTGGGTTGGTTGCTTTTTTTCTTCCCAGAAAGCTTTTTTGCCCTCCTGATATGTTGTGGTGTTCATGATCTTTATGATTAAATGCAACTAACGGACAGCTATTGTCACTTAAACTGCATGTGAAACAAAGCTACTAGAACTGAATCATTTAGAAATACTTTCAGGAAGAAATGAGAGTCTTCTGCTGCCTTCATCTGGAAGGACAGAAATTTTCATTTTCAAAAAATAGCCACTTCCTCCTCTCTCTTTCCCTCTCTCTTTCTCTATTTATTATTTTTTTTTTTTTTTGGCAAAGATAAAAGTCGAAACATGGTGTCATGAAAATCAATTAATGTTTTGCTGTTTACTTCAATAAAACTAGGTTTCGGCTATTGACTTGTATGATACTTTCCCTTGAGCTGAAATGGAAGTTAGCTTGATTATAAAAACTCATATTTTAGTGTGTTGGGATAAAGTTCAGAACAGAACAAATTATATAGTCTGTAGTAACACCTCAGTGTCTGAGAAATGGGAAACAGAGACTAACAGTAAACTGATAATACTTCATCTGTTCTTCAGCAGTTTGGCTTTTTCAAATACATTCATGTATGATTTTGACTGAACTATTAAGAGTTAATTTTTAAGCCTGGTGCTGCCAAAAGCATAGAGACAAGGCAGTTGAGAACTCAGTTTTCTTATTCTCATCGTTATTGAAAGCCTCATAATGTATGCTTTCATTCCAAGCCCTTGATAACTTCTATTAAAACTGTTTTCCTTTTTTGAATTTTACATGATCTGGGAAGAGATGTGCTTAATAGGTAGAAGTAGAAAGTGAAATTCAGCAGTACAAAATGAACAAATGAAGCATCTTGCTTTTTGCTGAGAAAATATGACCTTCATGGAAGGTGCAAAATGAAGACTTTAATTTTAATACAAAAGAATTGGGAAACCCATCAGTGCTGGCTCACTTTCTATCATTTTATTCACCAGAGTGATTCCTATTGCTTATATAAGGATGGTCATGTTAACACTGTTGCCATGGTTTATTTTATAACAGGTATAAATTTGGAGAGGATATTACAAGACTTTAAAATCAGATTTGTTTACATTGCATATATGTCTGTACTTTGGAAACTAATATTACATTGTCCAGGTGATTTTTCTCATTGTAGATTTAAAGAAAAGCCCAAGACTTTTGTTGCTAACATAACTACAGTATAGATCATCTAAACAGTTTGTTACATACATACAAAATTGATTAACTTTAATAAACATAGGTTGCAAAAGTGCAATGTGATCTTACTGCCTTAATGATTCTTTTGGCAATCTTTAGTTGATTTAATCTAATGTGGTAAACACCCATACAAGTGCATCATCATGACAGAGACAGCACTGTCATTAGCAGGCAGTGCTGCGTCTTAGCATTAAGCTTTTTACACTGCTTTTATAGTGTTTCTGTATAGTCTTACATCAAAGACCTAGAGGCAAGTGAGGGTTCTGCATGCTATTTGTGTGCTAGTTATCATGAAGAACACCCAGAAGAAAGTGGAGGTAAAGATTTGTTTGCTAATGTTGTTATTTGCAGCGTCCCAATGAATCACTTGATTATTGTCAGCATGTGTTGCAGCCAGTGAAAGGAGTTCCTAAATGACACAAGGTCATTTCCCAGAGGGAAAATTTACTAGTCATGTGAGCGAGCCTGGACTCTGAGTGCTTGGCAGGCTGAGACCTTTTGCTGTCTTTGAATTGGTGAATGGAGGAGAAAGCAGCAATGCCCAGGAGTTCATCTTTTCAGATGAAATTCTATCGGCAAATTCCCCAGACATATGGTGGCTCTTCTGGGCGGTCACCTGAACACTTTTCGGGGTGAAGACCAGCCCTTCTGAAGTCCCAGGAGGAATAAGAGATGTCATTGAATGTGCCACTGTATACAATTTATGTACATTGAGAAGATTGTCAGCAGGGTTTTTCACTGACTCGCTGTGGCAAGAAGGTGGTTTAAATACAGTAGACTCCATGTTTGACTGAAACTGGTGAGGCTGAGTGTGCCAACACCCAAGAGCAGCCCAGAGAGAGCACTAGCAAATAGTCAGTTTACAGACAGATTTTCATGGAAGTGAAGAGAATATTCTAGAGACATCATCAAAGCAGCCTGTATTTAGAAATATATGCATGGGAGTAAAATCTGGGGTTTTCTTGAAGGTGTAGGTTGGCAATTACCAGAATAAAGACAACTCCTTCATATCAGGGGTATGGTTTTAAGAACTGGTGGTCAATGAAGTGGCTAAGGGAATCATCGACTTTTTTTTTATTTTGAACCTCAGAAAAGACCTATAGTACAAAGTTAATCATAACACAACTAAGAACCTTACTATTCTTTTCTTTTTTTACTGTGCTATAGACTTTGGGCTTCACTGTCTCATATCAAGTAGACACAACAACTTCTGTCTCTGCCTTCTCCTAGCCACAATGCACAACAGTTTCTGGCTTTCTTCATATTTGCTGTTTTCCAAGCCACATCTCCCATGCTTCTTGCCTCGTCTTACTGAAACTGTCTCAGAGGGTTCCCATCTTCCTCTTTCCTCTTAGTCATTCTCATTTCCTCTCCCTGGCAGCACATGCCTGACACAAAGAGTCAGATTAAATTGAATAAACACAAACCAACTTACAGAATAACTTAATTTGCTGTTCTGTTAAGAAAACGGATGAAATTTTAAATCTGACACCCTGAGACACTCTAAGACTCAGGAATGTTGGGAAGCAGGAATGACTTTTACCAGCATACAAAACTCTTGTTCCTAACATTGAGAGGCTGGGAAAGAAAGTGCTAAACACAGACACATTTTCATCCATAAAGAAAAATTGTCATTGGTCCAGAACTGAACATTGCCCAATCTGGGCCTTAAGCCAGGATGATTTAGTGAATAGGGAGGAAGGGAGCCTACATTTGGAGACAGAATGAGGAAAAGTTTCTCTGGCAGGTTGATTTAAAGGAATGGCAGCTGCTTGAAACTGCTCAGGGAGACTGCGTTGTACAATGGATCTTGGGGGAAAGAGGTTACTGGGCACATGATGCAGACAGACATGGGAACGTGATAAATGGAAAAGCATGTGAAAAATGCACTTGCACACACTTCTGAAGCTTTGGGAGCCTGTATATTTTGAGCAATGATCTTTTTCCTCTGTAGCTTAACATGTCTTAAATAAAGAGGAACAAACTGAATCCTTGTAGGCTCCAGTAAAGCTGTACTGGAACTCAGCAGTTGTCCACCACCTCCCTCTGGTGTGTCTCCATGTGAAGAAGATTCACTGTCTTTCCAGTTCAGCCATGCTTGTAGGAGTTTCAATAACACGATTGGAATTTAATGAACATAAAAAATCCAAACCTGAGTTCCAGTAGGTTTGAGTACAATATTTTGCACAGCTTGGCAGATGATTCATGGAAAAGTTAATGCATAAAACTGCAAGACATCATCTCTCCTGCCATGGTGCTGCTCTAAGCCTTAGTGTCAATGACCTGCCAACAGATTGTGATGTTATAAATGGGAGACCAAGGGCTTTCATTTTCATGTCCTGCATGGGTAGGGACTGCTTTAGTTTGTCAGCCCAACAAGCTTCAGTTCAGGCAGTGCTAACAGATAGACCCCATGTACCAAAGCTGCTGGAAGTTCTTCAGTAGGTAATGTGACAAACCTGGCACTAAGATGCTTTAGATACAGGGCACAAGGTGGATTTGACAGGGTAGGTTTCAGGTATGTATTGGATGTGAGGCTAAATGAAGGAGCATGGCCATGGGACAGGGAGAAGGAGACTCTGGGTGCCGCTCCAGCTAGTGTTCACCGTCCGTTAACAGGGGCTTGTTGGTGTGGGTTCAGGGGCACATCTTGTTGGCACCTTCCTCCCCTGTCTTTCCTTTATTCTCCTGCTTTCCTGCCAGACCTGAAGCTCAGTCATTGGGTCCAAGAGTCATGTTTTTTCCCAGAGCTGATTCTAACCTTCCCTGAGGACTGTCGGTGCATTGATCTTCTCTACTCTCAATATTGAACAAATTTTCCAGAAAGCACAAGTCAATTTCCAATGTGTGGGTTTTTTTCAGAGCCTCATCCTCTTTTCATTCTAAGAGGCTAAGGATGTCCCTGCCAAAGTTACATCAATTAATCCTAGACACTGGTGAGGAATTTGTAAAAAATGTTTTACGTATGACAGAGCATTGTAATACACCGAGTATATGATAGTTAAAATCCACTAAATTTCATTGTCTTTACGCACAATATAGTATCTAGAAATTTTCTACATTAAACGTTATTAGCACATAGTTGGTGCAGTAAGTCTGGAAGGACAAGATCTTATGTAGCTTTGGGAAAGCTATGTGTCAGAGCCATTTTATATACCTTATAGAAAATACTATAATGTATATGTCTCCACCCAAAACTGCAACAAGATTATCAGCATGTTACCTTTCCACATTCCTCCATAGACTCAATTGATATGACATTCCCCGTTTATTGTCTTAAATCATTGCATAATGCTGAAATAAGCTGTTAGACTTCCGTATTCCATCCTATTTTTCTGCAGAGAATAAATGAAGTAACTCCTGCAAATAATGTACACATGGGTTGGGCAAACTATAAAATATTTTGTGAGATACTGAGATGAAAAGGTAGCAGGTAAATGCTTTGGATATGTACAGTAACGATTTGTATAGTATTAATTCAGTGAGTAAGACGAAATATAAGGATATAAAGGAGAAAAATAGAACAAACAAACGCTTGAACATAAAATATTACATTTGGAAAAGATGGCATAAGCCTTGAGTTGTGAGGAAAGATTTATTAGCCTGTGGAAAAAGAAATTTGAGACAAACTGTAAGTCACATAAAGTCATTAGGGATAACTGCTGCAGACACTGGAGATGCTGGAAAGAAAATTTGCTTTAGTAATACAGTTCATCTAAACAGTCAGAGAAGTGAGCTGTAAAATGAAAGAGCACATTTTTAAAGAACAATGTAAAAGAGCTGGAGCAAATAAGTGATTGATTGTAAATGTCCACATAAACTCCCTGCAAGGCCTGAAGTGCCTGTGATAGTTTTATATGGGAAGTGATGAATATCCTGAGTTTCCAAAAATTACAAATAGTATTTATGCATTTTATTAAACTAGAAACAGAGAATGAAATGAGCTGGAGAGAGATGGAGATTAAAATCAAATATGAACCAAAGGAACAATGCAAGACACTTTTCACAACCTGGCATTTAGCTTTTATTAGTACCTCATGTATGTATTTTAATATTGGTGGAGCAGAGACCCACCTGCAGCCCCGGGAGGGCCCCACGCCAGAGCAGGGGGATGCCCGAAGGAGGCTGTGGCCCCGTGGGCAGCCCGAGCTGGAGCAGGCTGCTGGCAGGAGCTGTGGCCCCGTGGGGAGAGGAGCCCAGGCTGGAGCAGGTTTGCTGACAGGACTTGTGCCTGCCACGCTGGAGCAGTCCCCTCCTGAAGGACGGCTGCCTGTGGGAAGGACCCACGCTGGAGCAGTTCGTAAGGGACTGTCTCCCGTGGGAGGGACCCCACGCTGAAGCAGGGGCAGGGCGTGAGGAGGAAGGAGCGAGCGGCAGAGACAACGCGTGAGGGGCTGACCGCAGCCCCCATTCCCCATCCCCCTGCACTGTTCAGGGGTAAGGGGGGGAGAGGTAGAGATATTGGGACCAAAGATGGGCCTGGGAAGAAGGGAGGGTTGGGAGGAAAGCTTTTTAAGGTCTGGTTTTAGTTCTGTTCTACTCTGATGTGATGGGTGACAAATTAAATTAATTTTTCCCCAAGTTGAGTCTGTTTCTTCCATGAAGATAATTGGTGAATGATGTCTCCCTGTCCTTATCTTGACCCGCAAGCTTTTTGTTATATTTTCTCTCCCGTTTCAGCTGAGGAGGGCAGTGACAGAGAGTTTGTTGGGCACCTGGCCTCCAGCCAGGATCAATCCACCACAATTACATAAGAACAGTGTTGAAAAGCCATTGCAGATGAGCTGTTGGAAATTTTTCCACTGACTCAAATGGCATCAGGATTTCAGTTACAGATACATGCCCCATGTAAAGGTGTGATGTCATGGGTGAGGACTGAAGGCTGAACTGCATATTCATTGGTGAGAGCTAATATGGATCCAGAACTTCTGTAGTCTGCCTTCAACCTCTGCTGTAAAATTTATATTTGTCTCAAATTATTGCAGATTTGTTGATAATTGATATATTTTATCTTTTATCTGACTAAAAGCCATTTGAGGGAAAGTTTTCCATTAATCATGTAAATTTGATAAAGCAGTGCATCTTTGTGTGTCAAAATTGGAAGAAATTTCCATTTAATACACATAACAATATTGATAGAATTATAAAAGTAGTCCGAGGCTACTGTGAGGAACAATGTGGAAATTAATGGTGTTAATAATATATTTTAATTTAATATGAAAATCAAAACACTGACAGCATAGCAATTTTAGCTTTATTGTCCTGGGAGTAATGCAAAATGACACACAACCTAAAAATTTAATGTTTTGGAGAACTGTGATCAGAATCTGGTTGTCGTTAAATAAAGCTGGGAACATCCTGACCTTCCATACAGCCAGATGTGGAAAATGTACTTCAAAGTCTTTAAGACACTGCCAATGGCATACAAGATTAATGATTACTGTTCCTGAAGGAAATCAGGGGCCTTGTAATCTTGGAATCCACAAAAACAAGGCATATGTGTAAAGTACAAACTGATATTCTATAAATAATCTGGAAGAAATTATATTTCTTATCTACAGATGAGAAAATACTTTTAGAGAATTTATTACCTGTTCAGTTAGTGTTTTCGTTTATTTAAATTAGCTATTCTTTAACACCAGCTGTATCTTTTACCAAGATCATTATGTGGTTTTTACCAAAATTAACTAATTATAAATAAGTATTTTTAAAATATATAAGTTGCAATATTTCCAGAATTTCTATTATTTCATCCTAATGCATGGGAACATTCATTTCAGCTCATCTGTGTACTAATTAGACTATAAAATAATTTTATTTTAAATTAGAGAAAAATAATTCATAAAGCTTATTTATCCAACTGTAGTGAATCAATACTTCAGCTTTTAATTACTTATACGCACTATGACTTTTTGAACAAGCCAACAACCAACACCACAACTCATATCCAGTCAGTTCTACTTTATTCAACAAAATGGAGGAGCAAATGACTGGAAGATATGAAGCTTTTGATCTCCGTGACAATGATTTAAACACAGCTTAGGTTAATAGTGACTGACATCTGCTCCCAAGAGACTGCTGTCATGTGAAAGTCTGTTGGTTGTTTTGGTACAATCACAGTGCACTGAGTAAGTGTGTCTTAGTAACCACCATCACAACTGTCATCTCTGCAGCCTCTGCAACGAAGCTGGAAAATGGTTCTGAGAAATGAAATACTGTCTCTAATAAAGACATTCCCTTGGGATTCCTGGGACACACTGTAAGAAGAATGCAAGTAAAGCTTTCACTGTGGCTTTTCCTGTATGTGTACTTGCATGTACATGCATGCATTTGTCTGGTTTTGGTCTAGAACAGGAATGACTCTGCTAGGCACAGTCAGGAGGCTCAATCAGTAACCCATGCAGCATTGCACTAGGTCAACTTTGTTCAGATACAAGCTTTAGCAAAGCCAGTCTTCAGTGCACACATTTCCATTCAGCTATTTATCCTATCCATATCAAGAAAAAAAATCACCCCTCAACCCCACCTTGTCTGTACTTAAATAAATGAATTCCAAATAGAATTACTGTCAAACAACTCAGCAGTTCTGTAGTTCTAATGAAAGCTTTTTCCCCTTGGCCCCTCCTCGCAAACACTTAAGTAAATTAGCACAGGATGGAAAAAGCCATACACAGATCAAAGGAGCAAATCATATTAAATAGCATAGGACTATTAATGTCCTCCTTTTAGGCAGAAAATGAACTTTTGCTTCTTCTTTCCCAAGGTACAGCCCCACTGGTTATCAGGTCAGGATCAATTAACTCTCTCCACCTGTCAGAGGATCTGTGCACTTATTCCTCCTCAGCAGAACATTTATCTGGCACGCAGCCCCAGAAAAAAATGCTCCAATCTGGCTCTTCAAATCCTAACAAAATGAGAATTCCTTAGTTATGATTCCAGATTCTCTCTCTCATCTACCTTCTTCCCCTGTATCTTCTGAAGAGATTTTCTTAGCCCTGTCTTCTCCAAAGCACCTTATTCAGAAAATTCCAAAGTCTGCTGATCATTTCTGTGCTGCTTTGTATTGATTCTTTACCTAACAATTTCTACTGCCCTTCCACAAACAAAGCCCTGGATTTCTTCAAAGAAGGAGGTTACAGCTCTCCCCACCGCTACCTTTATGCCTCATTTTTTCTTTTTCAGATGATAGTAGGCCACTAGTGGTTGCTTTTGTCATCTGTAGTTCTGAAACTTTATAAAATAACATGGTTTATTGCCTAAATATGGTTATAATTATAGTCACTGAAGAATAAGCCAATTCACTAGCTGCTCTGAAAAGTTCTTTCCAGCAGCAATATAACCATGAGTGACCTCTCATAAGATATGTGTGTGAGGGTACAGTGCCGAGGGGAAAAAAAAAACAAACAAACCCCAACCCCCCAAAAAAACAACCCAGAAGTGGGGCTTTTTGTTATGGGAAGAACAAATCCTTCAGAAAAATATAGATTGAGCATCCCAGACTATACCCATCACCAGCAGAGACATCCCCAGCTAGGAAATGCCACCCCACAGCCTAGCAGAAGAATTCATCAAGTGTTTACAGTGGTTGGTAACCCCTTTCTGAGCCCTTTGTTAGGATGGAGCCCAGAGACTCGCTGGCACCACCTCCAGACAGCAGTGTGTGAGCATGGCCGCCATCGCTCATAGCAGGGGGTGCACGCAGCCTCACAGCCGGCCAGCTATGGAAGGAGATAAATGTCCTTCTCTGCCACAGGAGAGGTCAAGCTCCTTCAGACCAAAAGAAACAGTCTTTATCTGCTAAATAGCCCTTCAGCTGAGATTCATTAAGGAGCAGATATTAAGAAGATGATGATGACTTGGGGAGAAGTGCTTTATATCTTTTTCTGTGCTGGGAGGGACTTTGCTGGGCTCTGAAGGCAACTGCCTGCCTGGAGCCATGCCAGAAAAGGCAGTCCTCCCTCCCCAGCCTCTGACTTACATTTCCCCAGCTGTGAGAGCTACTTAATTTAAATACCTTGAGGCAGGGACCTATTTAGTTTCAAGGCCTCCGAGGTCCTGCAGTTTGAGGAATGGTTTGTCTCATATTAGCAAAAGGCAAGGTCAAAGGTAGGTTTGAATGCACCGTAGGCTTGGGGACATTTTAACCCTTCAGTGTTTACTTTTCTTTAACCTTGCACTTCTTGTTGCTTTATGAGAAACTGATTTAGTCAAAAAGAGGTCTCGGCAACTACTCACAATCACTCCAGCAGCATTGTTAAAAGGACTCATAAAGAGGCTCACTTCACTCTTGGTTTTATGTTTTATCTCTCAAGCTTATTGTAGTCCTAGTGTTTGCTAAGATCATGGTACAACACAAGTCCCTTCAGAATGATATCTTTACACAGAACTTTGAAATGTCTAAAGCTAAGATGCTGTGAAATGAGTAGCCATTATTATAATTTATAGTATGCCCCAAAAATAATCAAACAAGCCACCAACTGAGTCCACTGTGACCTGACTTCAGCTTACAACAGTCTGGCCCTCAAGACTGGATCATTCCCCTGTAAAATCAGTCAGACTAACCCATTTTCTTTCTCATTCTCCTTACTTTGTGTTCCTCTGAATTACTTTTCTTTCAGCACTCTGCTGCTTGGTGGCTGTCTTTGCGGGTGGGAGGTCTTTTGGATTTTTTTCTGGCTGAGTGGCTTCAGCAGATATCTTTTTTTGAAGTGACACAAAATGGTTGTTCTCATTTTTTTGAATGACTGATTTCTTGTGACATGTATGACACTTGTCAGTATTCACTTATGAGATACAAGTGAGCACTGGAGTGCTTTGAAAGAGTAAAAATAAGTCAACGCCAGAAAGGACACCCAAAACTCACGCTGTTTGTTCCTTGGGATGTTCGAGAGCTGAACGGGAAGTGAAACAACCTGGTTTGTAGCTTTGCAATTTCCATATTTCCCTTTCTGTTCCTATTATATCAGAATGAAAAGCAACTGTTTATCAGCTCCTGGTTTGCTTTGCTGATTATGGTTTTGGCAGATGAATGAGATTTCCTCTTTTGTGCTTCTTGTATTTTACACAGTACCGAAGTCTATTAGAGGGTAAGAGTGCTGAATAGTAATTCCAGACACTGCATTGTAAAGTTGTACCTGGCATTCCTGTTCAGATGCATTAACATTCCAGTTCAAATACATTAACATTCCTAGACCCTGGTCTGACCTCACTTGTGCTGATTTTACACTTACATAACTGCTGACTGCTAAGGAGTTGTCCTTAATTTACACTGCCTTGCTTTTACTGAATGTTGCAAGTACATCTACAATTACTTGGTTATTTACTGTACGTCTATTTATAATCTTATTTTGCAAAGAAAAAGGCTTCTAGCATTTATCTTATGAGGCTGTTTTGCACATCACAATAGACAGCACATTTTTTATTATTTTTTACATTTTTTTAATTACTTTTTTCAGTGTTCTTCCTCTTAATCAATATTCCCAGCATTTATGTGAGACAATTGTTCTCCTCCTTTGATGTACATCTTTTTCTAGATCTGATAAAACATTTCTCCTGTGGGGAGCAGAAACATTCACCAGCTTGTTCAGTCACCATGAAAACCAGGAGCAGAATAGGGACAGCCTGCTTCCCACCTCTGGGCCACACAAACACATTTCTCTGCAGTTTTGACTGTTTTCTTGGATGCTTTGAATCCTTTGAACTTCTGAGTCAAGTAAGGAATTTGCTAGCTACTGATGAATAAATTGAATTACTGTTCTGTGACCAGTCAAATGTGTGCACTCTTTGCTTTCCCTCATTTATGTACACTCACAGGGAATAAAATGACTTGTATTTTAAGATTCTAAAGCAAAGGTCATTAACAGCCCTTTGCGGTTTACTACTGATAATTATTGAATGAGAGTGAAATGAACTGAAAAGCAATGCTTCCAGAATGATCAGGTCTAACTTCCATTTTTCTAGAGATTATCTTTCCCGCCCTGAGACCATCTAAAGAAGTGAATTTATTTGCATTCTTCGGACTTCAGTATTGAAAGAGTAGGCAACAGAAAAAGAAATGATCTGTCAATAGCCTGAGAATTTTTTTTTGCTATATATATATTTTGAAGGTATTATAGAGCTTCTGATAACAACATGTAGATCAGATAAAACTAGCAGGAAATAGCAACAAAAAATCTGTGACAAAATATCAGATAACTCTTGGGAGTAATTTCCTCAGAATCAGAGAAGTCATCCCAAAATATATTTTATCATCTTGTTTACCCTTAGCATGTTATTAAAATTAACCATAAATTGTCTCATTGCAAATATTATTTCAAGGCAAGAATAGTAATAAGTAGTTATGTTCTTATCACAGCACTGTATTGTCTTGTCAGCTGCTAGTACTATTCAGGAATACCTTTTCTCCCTATTTTGTTGTGTAGTCATTCAAACACTTACTATTTTGAGCTGCTTCATGATTTGATTTTAAATATATTCAGCTGTTTCCCATTGGTTTACAAAGACAGGAATGTTGATTAAAATGTGAATTAGAAGGCATCTTGCTTGGGGAAAAACTAGCCTGTTTTTGTAGAACTTGTTGGAAGATTTCCAGTGAAATAGATCTCAACAGCTAAATGGTGATTCAACAGAACTGAAGCTTTCTGTGGGATCGTGATGACTGCATGACACTTGTGGAAAACTGGGAGGTAGCTAGTTTCTAAGCTACCTCCAGATCTATCTGGCTGAATACTGCAATACACGCATCTTGGGCTCTCTGTTTAACCAGAACAGTCCAAATCCCTTGTCATCTCACTGGGTTAAAATTTTCTTCAAAGAAATACATGCCATGTTGTGTGTTTGCTTAGGTTTTTTCTTACAAATCAGTAATAATAAAAAAATCTAATATTTTCCATAGGATGATTTCCATACTGATTCTTGTGTAGCTTTACCCACTTGTTCTTGGAGAGTCAGACTCAGCAAAATTGTCATCCTGCCACCACCCATCGCCCTGCAGCCAGCTATGAGTAATTACAATTGATCAAATATTTCCCATATGTCATTTCTAAATAGTACAGTCCAGACTTCAATGTGGTGAAGCTCTGCTGACATCAATGGAATGAGGTAAATTTACATAATTTATTGACTATGATGCTTTCCTTCTAAAGTCTTTGACATCCAGCTACAAACCACTAGCAGGCTCTGATAACCTCTATCAGATGCGACAACTGTATATATTAGAATTCTGAGTTCCTTTCCATTTTAGAAACACTGAAGTAATCCAAAAGCTCTGTCCTATAATCTCCAAGCGTCATATTACGGGTTTTATTCTTATTCTTATTATTATTATTGCTGTTATTATTGCTGCTACTACAGCTAGTTTTATTCTCTAATCTGTTGCAAAGTCAAATGCAGTTATCAGGGAATTCATTATTTCCATTGTCTTGCCATTATTTCTAAGACTGACAGCAACTTACTTTAAATGACTGAATCCCAAGAACACCCATTTTCTTTTGAGAGCTTATCAAATATAGTAAACTATGATTAGTAAATGCTAATCTTTTGTGTTCACTGGAGAAATTAATGTTTAATCAAGTTAATCTCATTGTCTATAAATAGTATTTGACATCCTTTAAAGTAACAATTGTATCTTCTTTTAGGGCATTGATTCGGGGGATTAGGAATGGTTTATCTACAACATTTTCTCTCTTAGGCTGCCAGATAAAAAGCGGCAAAACTTGCATGTGTCTGAAAGTTATTACTCTTACATTCTGTGGCATTTATTTGGTTAGCCACAGAGATCATACATTCTGGCTGATGGTGTGTGATCTAGCTGTGGTGACAACTGACCATGAGTGCAGTGTGTGTACAGACAGACCTACCATGGACATCACAGGTGGATATAGATGTCCATGGTTAAGTTAGACACCACACCAGGCTTCTGCATCTTGTCGTGGTGCAGGTCCTAAAGGCAAAGCAGGAATAACCTGACAAGAAGTGGGGAGTTTGTTCTTTTGCCAGAATACAAATGTGAATTAATTTAGCATTTATTTTACAGGAAAGGTCACACATATGACTTCCTATAAAGCTTTAATAAAGAAAATAAGGTTGTTGGGATTATCCTGAGAGCAGAGACACAGAGATACCAGTGTAATAACTAAACACATATCCATGGGCATACTTCAGTATTATTTTCTCAGCTCAATAAAAGAATCAGACAGAAAGCTGTGGTCAGCTACAGGATTTTATTTCATTATTATAGTCAGTGGTTACTTAATTAGTCAAGCATTTCCAATACATCCTTCACCAACTCAAGTAATTGCAAATAAGTCAGCCTATTGGTAGGAAAATAATTTTCAAGAGTATTTTCACAAATGCATGCACAATCCCCAGGAGTAATTTATGCTCTTCCAAATACTACAGGGCAAATTGTGTTATTACTACCCAGTCGACTTCTTGAACTGGTGGTTTATCATAAAGCTGTTTTGTTTCTGAAGTAATAACATAAGGATTCACCATTCCAGGAAACAAAATAAAGAATTCAGTCTTTCTCTTTGGGCTGCCCATTGATCTTCTGAACCATTATCTATTTATTTCAGTCTCATCTGATTGTAGTTAGCTTGACAGGACTGTTCAGTCCTTTCTGTTGTTCAATCTGTGACATAAAATTCTGAGCCACAGAAGCAAAACCAATAAAAAGTTGTGCTTAATATTAAGACAACGGGCATCCTACTAATGTAATGTAACAGTATAAAAGTAGTATAGAATCTAAAGTACTGTAGAATCCTTTTGGGTGGTAATCCCAGATGGGATCACTCTTAATTGTAAATATTGTTATACTAAGATTTTAATATCTTCTGAACATTTTGCTGGGGCAATGATGACAATCAGGAAATGCTAAGCAAAGCAAAAGAAAGAGGAAATTTGTGACAGAGAAGAGTAAGAAGATCTCAACTTTCCATATACAGACTGGATTAATTCCAGTTAAAGAGAAAGGATAGAGACACAGTTTTGGCATGCAAATTCTGTTACTGTCTAATAGAAAACTTAGTTTTAGAATCCAACTACAACTGTCTGAAATGAAGTTGCAGAGAGGTGAGTGTCAGTCTCTTTTTCCCAAGTAGTAAGTGATAGGATGGGAGGTTTCTAGTTGAGACAGGGGAGGTTTAAGTTGCATATTAGGAAAAAATACTTCACTGAAAGGGTTGTCAGGCATTGGAACAGGCTGGCCAGGGAAGTGGCTGAGTCAACATCTGGTGAGGGAGGTAACTATGACACGTGGAAGTGGAGCTTAGTGACATGGCTTAGTGGTCGGCTTGGCATTGTTAGGCTTATGGTTGGACCCAATGAACTGAAGGATCTTTTCCAACTTAAATGATTCTATGAATCTATGAAATATAAACCTGTAACTAAGACGGATAAAAAGGCATTTTGAAGGTCACTTAGCAAAGGATGAAAATTGATGGTAGAAAATTTATGAAGTAGATCAACAGAAAGCCACCTACAGAAGTGACAGGATAGTTTGATGACAGAGATGTAGGAGTGGCCCCGGTAGTTTATAAGGACACAGCAGGAAAGCCCAATGACTTCCCTGCATTGGTTTTTACTGCTGAAGTAGCTGAGAAGGTTTCCATAGCTAATGCATCCTTTGTAACAGACAGATCAGAAGTGTAAGGTGAGTTTGAAGCCAATATACAGGAAGTACTAGACCAAATATTTAAGTTAAATACTAATAAACCACCAGAACCAAATGTTATTTGGATGTGAAACAGCAGGACTTCTAACCAATCTATATAACTTGCTATTACAATCAGTCCCTGCATTGGAGCTGGATGGCAAATTTAACTCCCATATATAGAAAAGGATGTAGAGGACATCTGGGGAATTATAGGTCAGTGAATCTGATTTCCATTCCTGGCAGTGTAGTCTATGATGAAGAGTAAGAGCATTGTGCTTTTATTCTCCTCAGCACACAGCAAACAGTTAATGAGTTATATGCATGTTGTGGGGGAGTTAATGTATGAGAGATAATCATCATGCAAGGCATTGCTTAGTAATTTTCTTCCATTTACCCTGACAGTTTGCCATAGAAACGAAGACATAAAGCCCAGCAAATCTAAAGAAAATAATCAACTGCTGCTTAATTTGGAATTAATAAGCATGTTATTTACTATTTTCCATGTTGTTTCCTCTGCCTTTTGAGTTATGAGAGAAAAATTGGTCCTCTTTAGTACTACATTTTGATGGGTTTTAGACAGACTTGCTAATGTCACTTTGTACCTAAAAACATGCTGCTGCACAGTGAGCAAATCCTTCCCTGAGATGCTGGGCCTTCAATTTCTCAAAGTCAAACTATGTAATCACTGCAGTGCTTAAAATATGTACCGAGTCTTGTAGCTTGCTTTTTTCTGCCACTGATATAAATGTGGGTTCCTCATACTCAGAGTCTTTGTAGTCTGTAACTTCTTGAATATAATATTGCCTACCCTCAGGAAAGAAAAACTTTTATAACATTCCATGGACATAGATTGGCCTTGACCTGAAAATCCTGGGAAGTTCTCTGCGTGTTTGTGTGGGCAGTTTCAATGGGGTACACAGCACAGGTTGAGAGGGTCCATGGAAATCGGCAGGTATTATTATTAAATCCATGAGGAACACAGAGTTGTGAGCTTGTTTATCTCAAGAATTCCCCAGATAAATAGACTAAGGTGATTCAGGTAGGGGACCTTGGGATTTTTTGCACCTAGGAGCCTTGTTATTTTGTCTTAGTGATTATGTGATTTTACACTGATATACAGTTAACAATGATGAAATCATCACCATTTTCATTTTATTGATGAAGAAATTACTTTCACATGTGAAACTAACAGAAATGAGGAGAACTTAACCAAATACAGCTATTTCTTTCCTAGGGAGAGGATGGATAAGACCTTAACATTCTGCATTTAAGAGGGCAAATCTATCAACTGAATGAGCCAGAGACAAGGATGTCACACACAACTGTATGGCAACCACCACTTAAGGTTTATGTAAGAACAGTTCAGAATGGTGTAGTTCATTCCACTCCACTTTCTAATTGGATTGCAGCATATCCCACCCCGTATATAGATAGCATTAGCTGAATCCTTACTTTCATGATTATTATGTCACTTATGACATTTTTCAATAGACAGAAAAGCTCCTTTCAGAGAAGTGACAAAGAAAAGAATCTGGAAGATTAAGAAAATCCAGTGCACTACTAAATAATTTACTGAAAGACTAATCTTCAGAATTCAGAAAACGATCGTTACAAAGCAAGTGCAACAGAAGACACACACAAAAAAAATCTATTTAAGATACATTACATGGAGGTTGAAGGTTTACATTCTAATTTCAGTAAAGTCAATGGCAGTGCTGTCACTGCCTTCAAAGACGAAAGAGCAGGATTCCTGGAAAAGTAATTCCAGTTTCTGTAAAGTGATACAAATTATCAAAACACATGGTCACTGCAGATAACAAAGTGTGGGATAATCCACATTGTTTACCATTAATGGAAATAACTTTGCAACATTTCAGTAAACAGAGGCTGCATTATTATTACTACTCTTATCTAAAATTATACTTTGAAAATATTTGTGCCTGTTAGTGAAAGAACATTCTGACATTGGCAATAGCTTACAGTGGTGTAGAACAGTGTTGTAAAATTGTACTTGTTATTCTACATATGTACAGCTGAAAAAGTGGGTACAAAATAAATACATAAATAAACACATCCTTCACCTGTTGTTTGTAGGAATTCTAAGTATTAATACTGAAAACAAAATTTTTATTTTATATTTATTTGTAAAATTAGAAGTTACATGCCTCCCAATTTCATAATACAGTTAACAACTCCAAATTGTAATGAGTACTGGAAAGGGGAATGGCCAATAGGGACAAATATGTATGGTACCAATCATTTCTCTTATCACAAGGACCCAAACTTTGGGCATTACACTTCTGAGGTCAATAAAGTCAATGATGTCTTGCACTATGTGCAGCCTTTCTTGATCACATGTCTATTGAAATGAAGGACAATTAAATTAGATTCTGCCCATCTGCCAATGGGCCTTGTAGGTGCATAAAACAGAAACTGTCCTTTTCTGGTTGAGATCTAATCCCCTAAACCTACTTAAAAATTCAGATTTCTTTTGCCTCAGAAGGCAATATATCAAAGAAAGTAGCTTGTAATATTGGTCTTTTGCACACCAAACAAAATAATACAAATGAAGAATCACCTTGTCCAACTTTATGATCTTAGCCAAACTGGTATGAAGATCAACACTGGTTAGTATTTGTTTCTTTAAAGGCTAAAATATAGGGTAAGAAGTCACTCACCTTAGCACACATCACTTAATCATATCAGCCTAAACCTATGTGTTCAGTGGTGTTGATTCTCCTATTAAGCAGGAAAATGGATTTCTTTGGATCTTTAATGTTTTCAGACCTAGTGGGAACCCATATAGCCATCAAACAGACTGCTATGGCTCTGAAACTATTGAACAGCTATCATCGCAAGCGCACTGCAGTGATCTTTAAATAAGGTTGCTATTGATTACTTGTGCTCTCAGTAGGCAAAAATATAATTGAATCAGGATGAAGTAGATTACCATGTTCAGTTGGTGAAAAAACAAGGGTGGCTGAGGTGGATAAATTGCATCTACTTTTTAAAATGAATGCACAGCCTCCTTTTATAGGTAACAAAGAAAAGCGCGATAAGTATTATTCCCTAAGAGACTGACAGTTTTTCCCAATGTAGCAAGTGGGACCTGTAAAAATAAAAGCTTCACTTGTTTATCATAACTCTAGAAGAAGGAGGAAACTAGCATAATGTGCCAGTGCTCCTGCGTTGATCTCCAGCGTTTGGCTTCAGTGGACTTTTCTCTTCGGAAAATGGCCCAGGAATCTTCATCACCCAGCAATTTTTTTCAACTAATCAAAACTGAAGACCTTTTTAAAACTGAACCTGTCCCACAGCTTCAGAGTATTAAGGCATCTAATTCAGCAAAGCTTCCGTATGAATTATCTGTGAAGAGCAGAACCTGCACAGCAGTCCCAGAAGCACACCAAATCTGAGAACGGTGGCTGGCTTCCCACAGCTCCCATACTGAGCTCTGTCTTCTTCCTTAAGCCAGGCAGCCAACCTGAGAGCTGTTCGGTTAGATTCGGCCTAACAGGCCCTTCATTCTAAAATAAACGTCAAAGAGGAGGTGGAACAAATGAGAAAAATCTACACCCCTCACGGTGGATGGATTTCTGTGGATGGGATTTTTCCACTGCTTTGCAAATATGCACTGCTGCGTGTGATCTCTCAGGCTGAAGGCAGATGTACGAGGGGTTTTGCCCTACAGATCTCCTTGTTGAACAATGCTGCTTGGTATCTTTCACTGATCTCTATTCTCTTAGCTGTGAACAGTGAAAGGATGTGACATTTAAAGTTGTTCCTATTTTCAGGTGTTATGACATGAAGGATCTATATCAAACAGGCATGGAAGCACGCACACTGGGATTTGATTGCAAGACGTTCACTCTGAATATTGACATTTCCCTTAAACTCAGGGACAGTCTAAATAATATTTTTCCTCCTCACTTCTCCAGGTACATAGACAGGTGGCAATAAGAGTCTAAATCTTGGGGTTTATTGGCCCCACTCCTCTTTTTTTTTTTTTTTAATTGGTGTATATATTTTATCACTCTTTAAGTTAAGAACAGCAAAATATCTATGTCCCAGTGGTAGGCTCCATTTGTAAAGCTGCACAAAAATCATAATGTTAAGGGAGCCTTGGAATTCACAAGTTTATGGCCACAGAAATCTGGAGTGAAACTGCTTGGCATTGGTGGATAAGGGAAAAGCAACTAACACCATCTAACTGGGCTTGTGCAGAGTGCATGATGCTGTCCCACAAAGCATCCTTGTCTCTAAATTAGAGACATGGATTTGATGGGTGCACCACCCTACAGATAAGGAATTGGCTGGATGGTCACACTCAAAGAGTTGTGGTCAACAGGTTGATGTCTGAGTGGAGACCAGTGATGAGTGGCATTCCTCAGGTTTCAGTACTGGGACCAGTGTTGTTTAACATCTTTGCCAGTGCCGTGGACAGTGGGACTGAGTGCATTCTCAGCAAGTTTGTTGATGACATCAAGCTGTGTGGTGCGGTCGACATGCTAGAATGAAGGGATGTCATCCAGAGGGACCTTGACAGGCTGGAGTGGTGGGCCTGTGCCAATATCATGGAGTTCAACAAAGTGCAATGTCCTGCACATGTGTCGGGGCAATCCCAAGCACAAGTACAGACTGGGTGGAGAACGGATAGAGAGCAGCCATGAGGAGAAGGACTTGGGGGTGTTGGTTCATGACAAACTCAACATGAGCCAGCAGTGTGCACTGGCAGCCCAGAAAGCCAACCATGTACTGGGCCTCATCAAGAGAAGTGTGGCCAGTATGTCGAGGGAGGGGATTCTCCCCATCTACTCAACTCTGGTGAGATCCCACCTGGAGTACCGCATCCAGCTCTGCAGCTCTCAACATAAGAAAGTTATTGACCGGTTGGAGCGAGTCCAGAGGAGGGCCATAAAGATGATCAGAAGGCTGGAGCAACTCTCCTGTGAAGAAAGGCTGAGACAGTTGGGGTTGTTCAGCCTGGAGAAGAGAAGGCTCTGGGAGATATAGCAGCCTTCCAGTACCTGAAGAGGGCCTACAAGAAAGTTGGGGGGAAACTTTTCACAAGGGCCTGTAGTGACAGGACAAGGGGTAACAGGTTTAAATTGAAAGCAGGGAGATTTAGATTAGATATCAGGAAGAAATTCTTCACTATGGGTGTGGTGAGGTACTGGAACAGGTTACCCAGAGAAGTTCTGGATACCCCATACCTGGAAGTATTAAAGGCCAGGCTGGATGAGGCATTAAGCAACTTGGTCTAGTGGAAGGTGTCTCTGCTTATGGTAGGGAGCTTGGAACTCGATAATCTTTGAGGTCTGTTCCAACCCCAACCATTTTATGATTCTTTGGTTGGATGTCCAAAAACTTAATTTCTCTTTAAAGACACATTCTATGCACTTTCCTTGTAATTATATCTAATTTTTTGAGCTTTTACTACCTGATCAACAGTAATGAAATATTTGTTTCCAAAGGGAATGAAGAATAGCGGTTTCACATATTTAATGGTGTGCATTAAAACATTCATCTCTTGTAGACATAGAGTAAGTACATCACAGAAGAGACCTGTTACCTTCAGCATTTTATTACAAAATTAAAAGTCATTCTTAATTCATTCTATATTAATTAGGATAACCATTAATTATGATGATCTTCTTCAGCAAGATCACTAGAAAAACACCGTTCCTTGAAATTTCAATGATTTATTCCAGAATAAGTCGCTTAAGGTGACTCAAACATTTTTTTCATAGCAATATAATGTTCAATTACAAACTTGAATTAATAGTTTATAACATGAACCATTTACTAGGCTTTTACCTTGTTACATTCATGGAAAAATGCAGGTTTTGCAAATTTTTTTTTTTCCTTATGAATATTTCAGCCCAGAGGGGAAAAACGGTGTTTTTTCAAAACTGAGCATATACAATTACAATGAGGCAAAATTTGTACGTGTTTTGTCTGGGTATCCCAGCCACAATACTCATTATATAATATCAAACATTTTACCCAGATTTATTTCAACTCTAGGGCACATAGTTAAAAAAAAGTTATTCTGAAGAGTAGCTCCAGGCAGATAATGCCATATCCACTGTACGTGCATATCCATGCAGAGGCCACTCCTTGCTAAGTTCAACTTAAATTCTCTGCAGACACTTCCCCACAAATGAAATTGTAAAACTTGTCACTCACTATCATGACAAGAAATGCTTTTCTCTGTCCAAAAATATATTGGCAAAGAATTAGAAGTCTCTTTCAAAAAATCAGGTGACAGGTGTGGATGATACTGAGTATAATAAGACTTGACGACTCAAATAGCATGCCAAGCACTTGCGAGCATGAACACTTATGCTATCTCTTTATTTCATTGCCATTTCTAGTACAGTTCTTACCTTTCTTCATCGCACAGAGAAAAGTAATGGGTGGAACGGCCTTACTTCAGTTCATGCACAAAATTCAAATCCTGGATTTCTAAAGTTTCTTATTCAGCATTAACACAAACCTAGCTGTTCTCATTGTGTCATGTGGACAACGACACCCTTCATCACACAATCATCCACGACGGATTTGTGCCTCCATGTAGCCCTGCTCAAGTCAATGTGATTTTTTTTCTTTTCTGCACAACTAAGCATGCAAATCTGTAGTACTGTGGCCTGCTAGAAGAAAATCCTGCTTGACACAAGCTGGATGCTTGCTGCTCTAGAATTTGGTATCAAACCACTCTTATCAGAATTAGTGATTTCAAAATTTTGCTGAAAGTGAAAAGTGAAGCTGAAAAATAGCAGAAAGAAGGTACCATTTGAATCCCAGAGAAATCTGTGTCAAAATCCTTGTTGGTTTCAATGGAACAGCCGTTCCTGCACACACTATGGCACATCGGTAAGCAATACTTACTGTGAACTTCTAACAGCTTTGCAGAACACTGATGTATGCCAAAAATACCCCAAAGCATCTGAGAAAAGGTATTGAGAAGTGTCTGAAAAGCTCAAAAGTAAAACATGAAAAAGAGAGAAGGGGGCGGGGAAAAGACAGAAGAGCAGATGTAAGGGTTGAAAACAGGTGAGGTGCACGGACTATTACAGGAAAAGAGAGATCTTGCTTAGTCAGAGCTCTTTTTCCCTGTGAATGAGCAGTAAAGAGAAAATTCCTGAGTAGCCCTTTCTTGCTTTTATTTATGTTGCTGCTGAGCTAAAACAGTATGTGTCAGCTTTTGTATGTAAGTGAAATTAGTATGATGTAAAACGGAAGCTCCTGTAGTCTGAATGAAAGTCACAGGTGTCAAACCTGTGTTGCAAACTTCTAAAGGTTAAAATCATGTAAACTGTTAAGAAAGCTTCTGGGGAGTACAGGAAACCTCATCCATTGTAAATCAGATCTAGACTGGACAAAGACACCACAAAATGCACTAAACAGTACAAGATTGCACAGCTGAAGGGTTGCAATGGTTGACCTACTTGGCCTTTGCTGTCTTTAAATTATGTAATTCTCCCTAATGCTATATTAAGATTTTGAGGCAAAGCCAAAGATTCTTAAAAACATTTGCCAATACTTTTAAGAGAGAAAACTAAATAAACTCTCAAAGATCCTCCCAGAAAATCTCCATGGCTGCTGAAGGAGAGAGGGCTCCTTTAGGGAGGATTTTCTTTTCCCCTCTTTTTCCTGAATATTTCCTCTGAAATGCATCTAGAGCACTATTTTATAAATGTAACCTCTCTGCAGGATTTCCCTGCCAGAATGAGACTCACAACTCACTGCTGGGATGACAAGTGGACACGAGCTGAAGAGTACGAGCAGATGCCCGCAGCAGTGGTGGTGTGGTGGGCCAGCAGCTACCCCAAGAGGGTGCAGGCACTGCAGGGGTAGAGGAGCACAGCAGCTGCCTCTATGCCAAAAGCTGGATACATACATGGGTAGGAAAAGGTGGTAAGGAAGTCTCAGAGAGCATGAACCTGGGCCATTAAGTCAGGAAGGGATCTGGGAATAGCTGTGCAGAGGGCAGGGAAGGGTCTGAGATGGGAGGAGTTGAGTGGTGGCAGCAAGGGGATGAGCTGAAAGATCTCAGAGCAGCTCTGAGATGAGAAAGATGAGGAACAGGAGCAGTTCTGATACAACTGAGGGAAAGATGTGAGGCCTCTGCATTATCAAGGGTTACAGGGCTCAGGGCAGTAAGCAATGAGAAATTACCACAGGACTCTCCCTCATCCAGGAACCTGAACTCTCATTTGGTGACAAGAAAATTAGAACAAGACTGTAGAGGTCTTCTAATTTCCCCAGACCTGCAATTTACCTTCACTTTTGCTTTCAGAAATATAGATAGGTTGAAAAGAAGGGCTAGACTTTGTGAATATTAACTGTAATGTCAGATCTGAAGGTAACTGGAACTGATAACTTCTTTTTGTCCCATATACCCCTCTCCTTAACACAGTTACCCCATGGAAGCTCTCCTTTTGGCAAGCTGGAGGTTTACCTTGGCAATTCTCATTTTCACAGGTTCTCTCTCCCCTGCTCTTTGTGGCCATTGTAAAGACCATGCCAGCAGGAGTAGCTCAGACTCATACTTGCTGTCAATGTACCAAAATCCCAGGACATTTTTTTATTATCTCAGACATATCCAAACTGCATAAGGTTTTCTCATCAAGAACATCATACAGGTCCTCATAGCAAGACACTCACTTTTTGCCCACTCTAACTTGTCTGTGCCCTGAAATACCATCTTACTCTAAAACTGTCCCATCATTAGTCTCTACAACGGTCTCACTGCACTAATATGTGTCGCAAGCTATCATAAATACAGTTGGAAGACACTGTAAAAGTGAAGGTTCTAGAAATAACCATTCAAGAAGAGAATAAGGTATATTGTTGTGAGGACCCACGTGGAGACTTACAACCTGTTTCTAAGCTAAGAAGTGGCTGGTTTTTAGCCCCAGGGATGGGTGAATGGTTGGGGGAGGCCTGGATTCTGAACAAGAAGCTTCTGCTTACATGGCCTGCAGAGAAGCTATGTTTGCAGTACTTTTGTCACAGCAGGATGGTGATCTCCCTAATAGATGGCTGACCTGGGCTACATGGCATGCACATATGACCTTATGATGCAAGAGTGTCACATGAGACTGGAGTTTCATCTCTGATGAGAAGTGCCTCAAAGTATATGGATTTGCTGGATCGCTCACAGGTGTTTCTTATGGATATCCATCCAATGGAATGCTGTAGGTGCAGGTCCTCACTTTTCTCTTTCTCAGGTGGGAGCTGTGCTGGGCATTGCTGGGCCTTTGACAGTGATTCACAGTGTGCCTAAGGATATTCTGATGGGAACTGAAAGGCCAGCTTCCCTCTGCCAGTCTCCTCCAGCCGGATTGTGCTCAGGATGTCCTGGAGGGCATTCCTGAAGTCAGACCATGTGGGCACTCAGAGGATTCACTTTGAAAGCTGAATGAAAGTGTCAGGGTACCATAGCTGGCAACATGGACCAAAGCAGAAGTTCCTCTGCTGCTGTTATATTCAAACATACACACAACACAGAACCACTCTATCTGTTGTATCTGTGCCATGCAGAATTCCTCTAAAGCTCCTGAGACTTACACTGCTTTCAGTTTGAGAAACGCAGCATAAATAATAGATGTCTTATCTTGAATCAAGGGAATATATTTCAAGTGAGACGTAATATATATTAATATATATCACTGATGTCTTCAAAAAGAAACATTTAACAAACTTCCTCTCTGTGTTCAATAACTTTTGCACTGTTGTCTCCAGAGAAAGAGAAATGCTGAAAGTAGGTCCTGGAATGAGGGCAGTTACTGAATAGAAAGAGGACTGATATTTTATATTTAAACACATCTAAATACATGTTTTCTATGAAAATCTTGATGGAATACCATTAATATGTTTCTCCTTACAACAGTTCACATATTAGCAGGAGAAAGAATAAAATGTATATGTTCCTGCAACTAGGTAAGCAGCTGCATCCTAAATGAGCCCTTTACAATTCCTGTGTTGTAGTCTGTGGCTTCATTAAAGCAGTGTGCACCACTCTTCCATAATGAGGTGTGTGTTCTGTTATGGGTAATAATAGAACCATTTTGTCTGTTGAGCAGACTGTTATGTAAATCAGGAGAACTGAAATTCAGGGAGACTTGTTTTCTGTGCTGCTTTATTACCCCAACACTACATTCCTCTTGGTCATTATGCTAAACCTGAAAAGGAAGATTCCTATTAATAAAAAATAGAATTGGAGAAAATATATTTCACCATCTCTACATCTGTTAAATTAATAATAAGCAAGTGATGAATAAAAATTATGATTCATTATGCATACTATGACAAAAAGAATAATCTATAAATTCCAAGTAATGTTATTTCTTCTGTAATAGCAAAATGAATCATCAGCTTTTAATTTTATGCCATTGCTATCTAAACCCTTTTAATAAGAGGTTTGTCTGTCTCTTGAGGTGTCTAGCAGTGTCTGATTGAAGTTCTCAAATTTTACACTTATGCCACTAATGTAACAGCTAAAAAATTTGCACCAGATTAATTGCTTCAATTGATTCAATTATCTCTTAATTCATTAGTTATTGTTATATTACTCCCTGAAGGTTCGTCTTAGATGTAACTCTATGTCCAACTATATTTCAGCTATTGGATTTAACAGTGTATGCCTCACAGAAAGAAGTAATTTAGAGCATTTTTTAATTTGAAAATATAGATAGTAATTAATAGTCACCATCTCCAACATTCAGATATGTTTGAAAATTTGACACTGTGCTAAACCTTGTCAAAAAGCAAACTATTATTTAATAAATTTTGTATTGCTACTTATTATGCATTCTGGATGACTTGCTGCTTGTTTTACAATGCTGCAGCTTATATTTTTTTTAGTTCCTATAGATGTCATTGGAATTTTAAGGACAGTGCAGTTAATATAATTCAGTCCCTGATATGGAAGAATTTGTAACATCTTCCTGTCAATGACTGGCATGACCTGTATATATGGACTGTGTATGTAGCATGGCCACAGTTTTGTGTGTGATATTACACAGGATTTGATGTATCTGTATTTTTTGTGTGTCACACAGAAAGGAAGAATCAAAGTTGAACAGAGACAAATTATATGACCTGTCTTATAAGAAAAAAAAACAAACAAACAACAGATTTTGTCCATTGTTATGACCTTCTGTATCTTCTGTGACAGTCTGCACAGTAATTATATGAGTATTACTTGAAGGAAAAATAAGACAATTCATACTGGTTGAACAATGGGGCTGGGATATGTACCCCAAAATTCATAAAATCTTATCTAATTTTTAGCCTTGGACCTTTAAATGAAATCTCTTAGAAAATGATGCTTCCACATACTCTAATAAGAAAGTGGGACACTATAGCCCACCTACAGCTACATATAAACCTTTGTCTTACCATTTGATACACATAAGATGGAAACTCAGATGCTTACAAGTGCTTTTGAATTCTTAAAATATTCAGTCTGTTAAATATTTCCAGCTTGTGATGGAAGTTAGACCTTTTATTGTGAGGAAGCTTGATGAATAAGGCATACTTAAGAATCAAAGATACTCATATAATACATCAACATGTTAACATTTCTGATGCATTCTCTACTTGTGTTAGAAAGCTCATTACTGGATTATGATTGAGATCATAGTTTTGTAGCAGACCAGCATGGGAAAATACCACAGCTCTGCTAGAACTATTACTGTCTTTGACAGTGTGGAAAGAATAAGTTCTCTAGGGCATGGCGTGCTCTCTTATTCTGCGTTTGCACTGTGCATTGTGTACTGGGATCTCAGCTGAGGACCAAAGGTTTTTCAGTTCACACTTGTCACAAGAAATGCAAGTAGTCCTGCCATCTTCCACTTCAGAATCTTTATCGTGTTTTGGTCTTCATGGAGAAGTATTTAGCATAAAGTGGAATTTATCTTGCCTAAGTTTAGCTACCTAAATGTTAGGAATCAAGTATAAGCTGATTGCTCAAGACAGCGTGCAGTTGGAGGAAAAAGACAGGCTTCTCCAGAAAACAATTCTTCCCACCCTACTGTAAGAATCTGAGTGAACTGCCATGCTCTGGTAATTTTCATCTCTCTTTTCCTCTCTTGAAATAGGAGACCAAATGGCTAAGTTTAAAGTGATTGCTGTAAAATATATGTATTCCCCTAAAACTCTATTTTAAGTCTTCTAAAATTATAAAGGAACTGTATTCCTGCATCTTTATCTTCCATATCTATTAGCCTTAGGAATGAATTATGTTTCTTAAAATAGATTTCTTTTTCCCTTTGTATGGCTTTGCATTTGATAATATAACTATTTCTATTCTCCATCCCTGCAATAGCTGAATAGGATTTTTTCATTTAGAAACTTTCATCTTTATGTGCTCATCTTCATAATGTTTAAAATGGGCTCCTCCAAATATGAAAGAGCTTTACTAGTAATTATCCCCTGAAATCTAAAGCTAGGCCTTAGTTTCAACTGGTTATTATGAAAGTGAGGTATATTATATTGTTGTGAAGCTATACTAGGTTTGGCAGTTCCCACAGTTTTGTTGTTTGTCTACTACCTAGAAGATTTCTTAGATTTCACTTTTTCTAACTGAAAGTTGGCTTTCATTAAAAACCAGCAACAATAAAAACAGTAAGTACAACTGTTCTCTTTTCCCAAGTCATGCTTCAATGAAAAGCTTGAAAAAATTACCTAAATATATGATGTCAAGCGTATAAAAACCAGGAGATAATTTAGAATATAAAATACACCTATATTTATTGTTGCAAGGCAAAATTATGCTATGTAGCATAATGCTTGCATTTTGAATATTATGGCTGGGAACAGTATTAAACTTCATTATTTTCTGGAGTCATATTGAAAATTTCTAGTTGGGACCTTTTTCAGTGGTAACAAGAGAAGAGCAGTAAAATTCTAAAACATAGCATTGATCTCCAAGGGCTAAACAAGGGTTTTCCAAAAACCTATGGATACCATTACAAGCTTTCCCCAAAACTCTCTTAATTATAGAAGGCATAATGCCCTGTTTTATTCAAAGTGAATCCCTTTGTTTTGATGATACTAATACGCTACAGTCAGTGCATGATGATAAGGCCTAACATAATAGTAAAATAATAAAGGCTTGAAAGAGGAAAGAAGTGTTGTCATGTTGGAGTGGAGTGTGAAATATTGTCATTTTTCTTCTGATTTATGATCTGCCATGAAAGGCCTGTCCCATGGATCTGAGTAAAGAGTACCCAAGCGTTTCTTTACCTTTCATTGTACTGTTGATATAACCAGATCTGACCTTAGTATTTGACACTGTAAGAAAATTACAGAATGATTTTGCAGACATTAATTTCAGTTTGGCACATCACTGGCACTTTGTAGATCTTAAAAATTACATTAGGTGTTTATATTTCAATTACAAGAAAAACTGAAATCCGTTGATCCCAGTTGCTTGGTAAAGGCACTTAATAAATGAACACATATGCGGTGACAAGAAAACCAGTAAATATTGCACATAAAAAGAGGACACAAAGTGATTTAATTTTTTTTAAGAAGTCAAGAAAAACAGCACTTAGTGAATACATATTAAGTCACAATATATATTCACAGACAGAATATCTGTAATAATACTTGGAACCTGAAAAATAATTAAAGACTTTAAATTTCACTATAGTTTTACTTTCCTGGTTTCAATGGCAAATGGGGATATGAGCTGCTTTTGTCCTCAACTTTTTTACCTATAATAGAACATTTTTCAAGTTAACGTTACTTGCCCTTATTATAATCATTCATACGTTTTAAAAAGTGTATGAATAAAACTGACCATTGAAAACTCACACCAGATTTGCAGGCCTACAGGTAAAGCACAACTCTGTAAAGAAAATTATTCCAGTTCATTATTATTGCAGAAGCTGAGTCTGGCTGTTGCTTAAGCAACTTTTAAGCAAAAATAATAATCATTTATAATACCAGAACTACCTCTTTTCCTTTGCTTCTGTCTTTCTTGGCAGAACATATCTAAGAGTGATATCTCTCTTAGAGGATATGGTATTTTAGAGGATATGTGTTAAATTTATGTTGATATTCCACTTGAAGTGAAGGGAGAGCTCAGTGATGCTAGTTTGGATCATGTCTAATGAAAGGAAAAGTTTCCATTAATTCCCATGTCTTTTCTTGCCCAATGTGAAGGATGTGTTACAAGGCTTCATTCAGGGGCATTTGGTAAATGCTTTGAGATCCTTGGTGGATGCCATTCTGGCAGTGCAAACTACTCTTAGAATAGATAGAAAATCTACCACTGGAACTATTCCCTGGCACAATAAACTAATTACATCAGGCTAAAATACTACAGGATAGTATATTGATTCTGTCAAATTTATCTAAGGAATTAAGTGATTAAGACATGCTGTCTCCTTCTCTGCCTGGTTTCTTAGCTTCCTGCTCACCAGACTGCCTGAATGGGCTGCCATACTGTCATATTCTTTCAGTTACTGAATTTCCACCTGCCTATGAAGTTATGCTGTTGACTCCCCAGGGATGTAGGAAGATGGGGCGCATCTAGCTAAAGAGAAAGCTGAAAATACAATTATTTTCTCTTTCTTGTTGCTTTTCTTTTTGAATGGATTTTTTTAATCACAATTCCTCTTTCACATAAAAAAATAAATCCAAACTTTTAGCTTTTCGTCTCCATTTAAGAATATTATTACTTCAAGTGAAATTTCTTGCCAGATTTCTGACGAGCCCTAGATAGTATAGTACCTTATTTCCTTCTTGGTCCTTGATCATGGGGGACCATATCTGGAAGCTGATAGAAGTCTATCCCTTCAACTAAAATCTCAGGTAAGTCACATATATATCTTGTTCTATGTATTCCTGTCAAAATTTAAGCCTCTTGAAATCCATTCCAGATAACCACCTCAGCGCTGGCCTTTAATGGTACTAATTTCAAAGTATACTAACAGATTTAAAAAAAATGGGTATCTATCTTTCACAGACTAAATATTTAATGTAAACACAGTAGTGTATAAAAGAACACAACAAGGACTATGTAATCCAATGTATAACAAGAGCAGGAAGTTAAATATTTCTCTGAAATATGTCATGCACAACAATATGAATGGTAGGTAACTTGCATTGAGAAGCATGGTAAAAGACAAAAAGGAGTGATTCAGGAAAAGTAAAGTGAATGAAGTAGAGTGGCACCACTTTTCTATACCCATAGTTATTAGGTCCTTTCACCTCTTCTCTTTTATGTGGATGCCTATATTAAGAGCCTATTTTAGGTGCTCATGGTCAAAAAAAATTGAAAATGTTGATGACAGTAACTCTGAAAATGAGGTTATAGGTATGTTTCAATGCCAAAAAAAAAAAAGGAAATGCAAAAATTGGGATTGTTTTTGAAAATACATAAGCAGCAAAAGCACAAAATGTTATCCTATTAGAGTGTCAAGACAGGAATATTTCTACAAGAATACATTTCACAGGGAACACAAAATAATCATGGCAGCACAAAAGAGACCATGGCAGAGTGGGAGGCTTAGTTGTACAATCATGTCAGATACAGGAAAATGTGCTGATTCCCTGGCTGCCTTTCTTAAAGGGATTAAAATGACAGCTTGCCCAGAACAGTACATGGCTGGCTTTCATTCTTCCTGCTTTCTTAAAAACAGTCTTAAATATCCTCTTGTAATTTTCCTGAGCTTTCAAGTTTAGATAAATTTCACCTATATGACCCACCTAACCCAAACTGGAAATTTAGATTATGTTACAAAATATGTTATAATATTAAAACAGTTTTGACCAACTTCTAGTTAAAGTCACTTCAGAGCCCTTCTGAAAACTGGCACAAACTTCTATGCATCTACATCTTCACAAAATGTCCTAAATTCAAAGAGAGATTGATATAAGCAATTGAACTTTTGTTGGCAATATTATATGGGACAGACCACCAGAGGGAACCACCGAACAATCTTAAAAGGCAACATTTGAGCAAGTTTTCAGTCCTGAATGAAATGCCATATGGCTGGGGGGATTGGATTTTCCTCTCACAGGAAACTGTGACAAGTGGCAAAGTTCATTTTTTGCCTTAATCTTTCTATGGCTCCAGTTCTTAAGACAGACTTTTCTCCTGAAGGAAAGCTTAGATTTTCATTCCCAGAAAGGAGATTGAATGTTACTTGTGAACACCTCTGCTGTTATTTACAGTATGCCTGGACCCTGCACAATTCCTTTTTAGATCAACAACAAAATAACCTGTTGGTCTAAATAGGATAGCATTTTGAGAAAATTAACATTATTTTACACAAGCCTGTTATGATACTATTTTTTCATTTATGACCAAAAGAATAAAGAGATTGTGCAGATAGATCAGCCAGGATGATTAAGCAATGCTATGAAATAAAGCAGAATGCACTATAGAGGGGTCAGTGTGTTCAAAGGTGGGAAAGAAACCACCTCCACTCTTCCAACAATTTAAATATGTGGTTTGTCTGTTAGTGTAACTTAATTGGAAAGTCTTTGAAGGCACAACTTTATTGATCCTAAAAGCATAACAGAAACAATACTATTTAGTCTCACATGACAGCAGATGGCACTCTAACTATTGGCATGTACGTGTGTGACTGCACATATGTATACATACACACACAGTCAAAAAAATGCATTGCTTTCCAAATATTGAGAGCTCAGAAAAGTCTAGGGTCTAAGTCTATGAAGATGTTTTCTTTCAAAATATATTTAAAATGCAAAACGTTTCTACGCAAGATTTTATAAAGGTTTTCATAATAAAAGATCATATAAAGAAGATAAAATTTATTTCTAATATACTTTTTCTTTTGCTGGCTTTCCATCTCATAAAAGCCACCTTCCTTGAAAATAAGCATATTGCTCTTCATAGATAAAAATTATGTACATTGGGTATTTGTTTATCAAACACCACATTGGAGTGTCTGGTCAATATTTAACAGAGACTCCAAAAAGTACTAAACATGTTAGACTGCATTAAGAAGAGGAATGAGAGGAAATATGACTCTATCCATTGCAGTCATATTAGCATGTACAAGAAATACCATAACAACATTATATGAATACTGTGTAGTCATCTTGGAGTTTTGATAGCTTTTATTCTATCTTATTAGAAGCAGAAGGAAAATTAATGAATAAAGCTGGAGAAAGCTGAGAGAAAAACAATAATTATTCAAGCAAGAAGCAACAGTGGTGCTAGGAGAATAATATCACTTAAGAACAGATTGTTACTGGATGCCAAATTACACTATTATTTTTTACCATAATGCGTGTGTTTTTCTTGAATAAGGACTGTAGTGTTAAAACCAAACATGCATACAATACATAAGTTTGAGAAGGCAAAACACTTGAGAGTTTGGAGCATGGTCTGTAATTTGAGGATCAAGCCTAGCTTTCTTTGCAATACAAGTAGTCCTACATTTCTACTAGCCAAGGGAACTGGCCAGTTCTTATAGTGACTGTGTTAATGCCAAAAAATAAAGTAATATCAGTGGTGACTAGGAGAAAAATATTTCTGGTTATTCCTGTTTTCAGATATCTCCCACTAACCAAAGAGGCCAGAACAGCCTGTCTTAAAAGTACTGAAGGCCAAATTCTCCAAGATAATATTCAGCGATGGGACTCAAACCAGTTTGGACTCACATTTCGAGGGGTAAGAATGTATGCTTGCCATTTAGGTACAGGTTTTACTTGATCATAATTAGGGAAACATTTGAGACTGTGCTGTCTCTTATTAAAATTCAAATGTGATGCCATAGAGAGGCTAGATCAGATCATTATATACACACCAACTCCTTCTGAGGTGATACTGCAGAACCGGCAGTGACTAAAGGCTCTGTACTGGCAAGATGGATCCTGACACCATCTGTTAGGCTGGGAACCATCTGCAGTCAGAAATCAGTCTCAGTCCACAGTACTAAGTAACCCTAGGAATAAAGTATACATGGCAGTTGAGAACACACTAGACTACTCTGCTTCCTGACCTGATGGTCTTTTGGAGGTATACACATATTTCGTTAATTTAGGGCCAGACCTAATGAATGATTTAATCATTTAAATCTGAGCTGGGATTCTTCTGCAGTCCCCATTGATGACTGGATACCCCAGTTTAGTTGCTGTCTAACCCCAGTGGTGCCCAATAGATGTGTAGCTCTTCCTCAGTGTTGACTTAGATAAGAAACTTGATACACAGGGCATGGCTGGGCCTGGTACTCCTCCATTTGTGCATCTAGATGGATGTGGCTTGGCAAGCATTCGCCCAGCACCTCTAAGCACACCCCAACAGGGACAACAACAAGACAAGTGTAATTATTTCTACTGTCTTCTAAAATGTAGTTCCTGCTCTCTTTTTATCACTGTGCAATTACGAAACTATACACAACAAAATGAGAAAGACGTTTTTTAGAGTACAAAAAGCACACCAGGAAAAAATTTTAACCATCATGCTACATGTAGCTGTCTATAAAATGGTTGTGTCTGGGTTTAGCTGGAAGGATGTTTAGCGAGAAATAGAGAAATTCTCAGCCCTATCCTCATGAAACCAAATTATAGGGTAAAAACCTCAGGATTGATTGGATTGGAAAAGGAACAAAAAAGTGAAGTAGAATATATGAACTCAGTTCAGAGCTTAATGGTTAAGACACTGAAAATGGGATATCTGTGTCTTAACCCTTCTCCAAACAGCCTTTACATATTTTTTTACAGTGATTTTTCCTTATATCCTTATAAAGCCTTGTCTTAGGACAAAAAACTTAGATGGCTTCCTCCAAACTAGAACACAGAAAAAAGGTTTGCTTTGTGTTGTGTCTTGCTCTCTTATAGAACAATAAATCTTGCATTCTTCAGTACAGTAACAGTTGGAGATGTTCCCTCTTTCTCCAATAGCTAGGATGCAGTAGAAAATACAGGTATGCATCCAGTTGGGTAGACAAGAGCATGAAATAAGCCTTTCCCTGCTTCTAGGATGAGTGCTTTAACCGTGTACCCAGGAGAAATTGCTTTTCTATAGGTCTTAAGAAAGTCAAATTTATTTTTTTCCAGGAGTCTGTTCCAATTGCGTGTTGGATGCTCTGTATGATGACTTGTGAACTAGCCACTGAGCTGATCAGCCCTGTGAAGACAGAGCTACCCATAGACACAGGATGAGGAACATACCTGGGTAGTCAAGGATGTGCTCCTACTGTCTGGCAGCCTCTGAGCTGGGCAGGACTTGATTTCAGTTTTGGACATAGGCAAACTTCATCTTATATTTGAGTGCACTCTTTTCTGTCTTTCAGTAATACATGAGGCCCTGAATGCAGGATGCTGGGAGACTGAGGGCTTGAACACCGGAGGTTTGGGTCAGAAGTTATTGACAGCAATGGGTTTTTGATTCAGTTCAAGCCACTACACCTCTGCTCTAGAATAGTTTCCATAGTAAGTGAAGCATTTGGAAAGCAGTTAAGAGGAAACCACAATGGTTAAAACCATCCTTGTTTTACTCTCCTGCAATAATTATGAAGTCCTATTTTCAATCTGCATTCTGCTTATTTTCAGCAATTCCTCCCTAGTGTGCGATTCATCTGGCTTCTGGCTTGGCAGTTTCTCTGTGTGCAGTACATTTCAAGAAGGAAGGGGACAGAAGCACAGGCATGTTTCCAAGAAAACAGATAAACTTCTATGGTGTCACTGACTGAAAAAGTGGGGTAGTCATACTGTAAAAAGACTGATATCCCTGATTGTTTTTACTCATCCAGACCAACACACGTCTGTGCTAGCCCACCTCTCAGAGTACAATTCAGTAGGTCTTCTCCTCACCTGGGAGTACAGTAATGAACTTAAACTTTGGAGTTCACTGTTTAAATGATGCAAAGTATTCCACTGTTTTAAGGCAGCACATAAAGCTGATTTAGGGATTACTGTTATGTTACTTCTCTTTTTTAGATACACTAAGTATTTCTATACATTTAAACCTTTATCCAGACAGAAAACAGGTAGGCAGATTAGATGATAGCAAACTAAAAATTTTCACTGTTCTAAGAAGAAAAAGCAGCATTATTCAATTGACAGATTAAAAGGAAGCTAGCAAGCTTGTGGCATGAGAAGGTTAATTAAAAATAATAAAAAAATAACTTCCACTTTTAATGAAAAGAAAATAACATTGCATAATCAAAACAAAAGATGTCAGGTTTATAATATCGTGATATGAAATGTGTATAGTTGTGTGTTGCAGAGAAAAGGAGCAACATGGATTCTAATATTCGGTGAGCCTGAAAATAAGAGGTAGCATTTCCTTTTCACTAGTTATTATTCAGACAAGTGGTTAGCACTCACCTGATGAAAGCAACTAATTTCTTTGTCCAAAGAAACACAAGACAATAAACAAAAAACCCCAGATCATTTGATATGATTTACAGTAATAGAATCACATGCTTACTATGCTGTGTATAGTGATTCTACTATTTAACTTGTTTTTCTTCCTGTTCCTCTCACTTCTGACTGAGATTGATTGGTACAAACTTGAACTGAGAAAATAATTACTCAAGGAGTTACAGTACTAGGTCTTAAAGACAACTCATTTGAATTATTTTTATATTGTTGCAACTGCGTCAACTTCAGTGAAGTTACTTCTGATTTACACTGGTGCGATGCAGTTGATATTTTGGTCCAGGAATCTTCCTGGGTGGAAGGTGTATATTCTATCCTCAAATGATTAAATAATCTTGGTTGAATAGATGTTGCTGCAGTGATGGAAAATCATCCTGTTTGAGAATGCGAAAAGAATATCTTGTAAATTTGAGGAAGAAGATCCGTAAACACAAGAAGAGGATACAGCTAAGAAACTTTAAAAGCAAGGGAAGAAAATTAAGAGTTCATTTTTTTCTATCTCTAAGAGGTTGCTCACCCAGAATGAGCACACATTAAGCTCTACTGGAAGCTAGGTCACTGACTGTGGGACATGAGTTAATACACTGTAAAGTATTACCGGATGCCATAACCAGTTTCAGCTATGCACAGTTATAGAACTGATTGAAATCAGTGGATATGATGAATAAATGTGAAAGAATCAGTAGCTTTATTCACACTGTCTTGCAAGAGTGCCTTCAGCTCTCCCCTCAGAGCCTGTGCTATCTAATCACAGGAGTGAATGTCAGAGTACACCACCTGAGTACGCAGGAGCCCAGGTGGTACCACAGGATTTTCTGTTTACATGGGTGCTCTACAGATTACAAACTCAGGCCTTTGGTGAGAACATCCTTGCATCTGCAAGTACAAACTTAAGCACAACACCCTAGTGTATTATCACCGTACCCCCAAGCCACATTCCACAGTTATTGCTCTGTGGGTTGGCTAACACATACAGGCTTTTACAGGCTCCCCTCCAGTAGCCCAGGTAAGCCAGCAGCCTCAGGCACGTGCAGCTTGCCTCAGCACATCTCAGTAGCAGCAGAATACTTTCTTTTCTGTCCAGGAAGGTAGGTGGGCATGTATCCTACATCAAAATGTTGGAAAGACAACTCATAACCAAAACTTTTTTTTTTTATTTCTGTCACAAGAACAGAATGATATTGCCATTCAGGTGTCTTTTACCAGATCAAGACTCTTCACCTGCCCCAACAGGATTCTTCACCTGACAGAGGCATCTACACACAATGAGCAATGCATTTTTCTACCTAGAAATTCAGTAGAAAGCTGTCAGCCTTCAAGTCAATTCACCCAGCAATATGCTTGAGGATCTAAGTCTGTGTCCCTGGCCTCTTTAAAAGGAGCAGTATTTATATCCCCTGTGAATTTTGGGACAGTCTGATTATAAGGGTAAGAAGGAGAGCAAGGGGAATCCCTTAACTGAGATGTAGGGCACTTTTCTGAACCTCTGGTTACCTAAGGAAAGACAACAGAAATAGTGCATTCCTGGGATTGCTCATGGCTTTGCATTTCATAGTAGCAGTGTTCTTCCTTCTTTTGGCCCTGAGATAAGGTACTTGGTTGAGATGGCCTCAAGCACTGCACACATACCTTGGGTATGAAAGGTGGGCTGAATGGTTGAAGTACATCTGCTCAGCAGCTGCTCATCTATGAGGCTGAAGTGTGCCACTTAACACAAGTGTCTTTAGAACTTCAGGAAAGAATTAATAATGTCTTCAAAAAAATCAAAGCCTTAAATCTACATGACATATTCTTATCCTGACAAGTCTCTGACAGAGGATCAAGAAATAGAAGCCACAAGAGGTCTACAAAGTTCCCTGTAGAAGGATGCCTGGGACACAATCAGGATGAGCAGACACAGCTGCCATGTAGGCATGTGTAGATGACAGAACAGTATGAGAACACTAAGGCATTCTTATCAGTAGGCTTTTAAGAGTCATCATTCCCCAAAACGGCTTGTTGGTTTTGATGCATGTGACTCTATGGCTGTCTATATGAAGGAGAGGATTCTTTGAAGAATAGGAGTGAAAAGATGGAGCCAAGTGACCACACCTAGGATCAACCTGAGAGTGCATTTGTGATGCCTTTTGCATTGGTTGCAAGAATATATGGTCAATCGGCTCCACGCAAGAGTGATGTTCCAACAGGTGAACCACTTTGTCTATGGTTTGCCAAAGAAGGTTGAAGACAAGATCAAAGGCAACAAATGTAAGACAAGGGAGAAGATGAATGGGAATAAACAAAAGTCTCATTTAATTCATAATTATCTTAAAGTGTTTATTTATGCACTAATATGAGAAAACACAGTACTTGATGAAAACTACTCATGATCTCTGCTTTTAAAGTGAAGGTCATTAACTCATGAAAAATTAAAGGTCTGTTAAAGGGACGTTAGAGAGAGACAGCTATATGTAGTTATATTTATACTAAACTTAAACTAGAATTATATATTTACTACTGCAATTTCTTATGGAAGTGACAATGGAAAAATGGTGTTATCTGTGAGTACATTCATAGTTTTAGCTGCCACAGTTTTCTTAGAAATAAGTCCTCTGTATATGATGAGCTTACTCTGAAGGGGAAAATACTGTTAAGATTTTATGGCAGGCAGGAACCACTACCTACTGCAAAAGTCATTAGCGAAAGGTTGTAACTCTGCATTCATTTTAAATGCCTGTTTTTGAAATATTCTGAAATCCTGCTTACCTTCCTGAAGAACCTGGCACTATGTATTTTCACTAATCAGACATTATGCCTACCACTGTATTTACTTATCTACCTTTCAAATTATTGCAGATTTCCATCCAAAATAGCAGAGTTCCTCTGTAACTATTCAAGTCTACAACAACAGGAGGTACTCCAAGGGAAATATGAAAAATGTCTTAAGTCTCCAGCATATTTTCTCAGTCATGGCCATAATACTAATCCTGAGGACAAAAAAGAGTGTAAAGCATGAACAGAAGAGCAAAGAGAAAACAATAATGCTCCTCTTGCATATTGGAGCTACTATGCCTAGACCAATATTTCGTTTAAGAGTGATTTTTGTTTCTAAGCCAACACTACTTCTTAAGTTCCTTAAGGAACAGCAAGTTCCATTTCTACCTGAAGTAGAAAAGAATTTTCAGAAGATAGTGGTTATTTTTAACAGCACTTAATAGCTTGTGACTTTGTTCAAATTTTTGACAAAATCTTACTGAGAGGCTTTGTTAAGCTAGGAAAAAGTTTAGCACAGTACCAGGAAATTTGTTTGAAGACTATTTTCAAATGTCTATTTGAACCTGTCACATATTTATACTTAAAGAGCACATAACCCAATTTTCTTTAACAGGTAACCTTTGTTTCTTTATGATAAAGACACTATGAAAAAGCTTTTGCTTTTCCCTTCTAAAGGCTTTCATTCTCAGCTATTGTTAAACCATAAAAATATCACTAATGTCACGTGAGTTTTGTGGAAAGATTCATTAACAACTTTTTTTACCTACATTCACATCTTTGCTGATTAAAGCTGAAAGACAACAAACAAGGCATGTCATTAGAGATGTTCTTACAAGCTTTTTTCCAAGTATTTATGTGTACATAGGTGCTAAAAGGAAATAATCACACAAGACTTTTTTCATCAATGCAAAGAAAAATCACACATGTCTGTCTTAGACAAACTGACTCTTTGAAACTCTGGAAAAATAGATATGCAGAAACAAAATCTGAATTTTTCATTATAGAAAAGTCAAACATTAATCATTGCCCCTCACCTTCCCTAAACCTGTTTTGTCAATATATAACAAGAGAATGACCCTTTTTTCAGTATCATTTTTCAGGCCTCTTCTATGTATTATAAAGAAAGCAAAAAACTTAGACCCCTTATTTTCAGACTCTTGGTAGACTGCCTTTGCAGAAGTATCGTAGATTAAACTTTTTATACTGTAGTTCTACAGTATTTTATCACAGTGGCCACTTTTCTGAACAATTTCAAATAAAACAGAAAATATGGATTGCCTTTTTTCACCCTCATCATTTGTTTCAGACACATGGTGTAGATGATGGTTTTATGGTGTATGTATGTGAAATGGTAAGCTTATTTTTACTAGCATAGGCTACATTACATCTTTGATATGAAAGGCAGCAACAGGCAAAGTTACTATCACATGTGCATATGGGGGGGAGACAAATCTTCCCGAGGAGATAAGTATAGCCATAAAAGGAACCACGTTGAATCAGTCCAGCTGGTTTACCTCACCTGCTCTGCATGATTGGTGTTGGGGAAAGTGTTTTGGAACCAGTTCATAATATGTATGAAAACAATCCAGCAGAACCAGATGTTGCTCACCTAGGGGTCCAAAGAATCCCAGATACAAAATTGCTGAAATATACATCTCTCTTTCTTTTACCATCATCTGCTCTTATGCTGTACACAGTCAGAGAGAAGTGAATAAAGATAATACAAAATAAAAAACAAAACGAAACCCACAAAAAAAAAAAAAAACCAAAGACTGAGGAATAAAGAGGATCACAAACCAGTGAATATGACTTTCACTCCAGGACTATTAGTAGAAATTATATTACTAATCAAATAAATACACATAACTGAAAATATTTAACAGCCCAAGAGCAAATTTAAGCCTCCTAAATTTGAGAGATACGAGTTCTTTCCAGGAGTCAGTAATCACATGGAGAAGGTTTCCCCATCAAATCCATCTTGGATTTCCATAATCTAATATAATAGCTTTTAAAGAAACTAAACTGTCACCTGGAAAAGTAGGAAGTTCTCTTGTAGACCAGTACCTGGTTGAAAAATAATAAATTACAGCAACAAAGCTCAAAAAAGGGAGACTATTGTCAGGGGAGTTCCATGTAAAACTGTCTTAGGGACTGAATATATTCTTAAAGAGTCTGAAAAGGAAACTGGACAGGGAAATGAAAAAATACACAAAAGATACCAAAAAACACTCAGTGGCTAAAATTACAATTGACCAGGGTGTTCTGCAACAGCATTTTGTAAAACTGAGTGGCAGAGTGATAAAATGGAAAACAAAATTAATTGTCAGTAATTTGCATAATGCACGTGGTAAAAACAACTCCAACTATACATTAAAATGATGAACTCTGAATGAACCTCTTCCTCTGAAGGAAGAGATCTGTAAGTCACAGGCTTTTGAAATCTCCATCTCAGTGCTTCCTCAAAAGGAAAAGTGCATGCTAGGAATTAGTAGGAAAAGAATAGAAATTGAAACAGGAAACTGCTATATTGTTATACAAACTCCTGATGCAAACTGCTTTTAATTATCATGCCTTGTTCCAGTCATTCCACTTCAAAAAGTTACAGTAGACTAAGAAAATAAATGATACAAAAGGCAACAAGGAGGATCAAAGAAAATGGAGAGGCTTCTTTCCACACAAGCAGAGCCTAAATGCACTACAACTTAGCCTAGAAAACTGAAGGTGAAAGAAATACATGACAGAAGCATGACAAAGGTAAATGTTGAATAATTTTTGTTTCTCACAATATCAGAACTGGGTGGAACTAAATGAAATAATGAGACATCAAGTTAAAAAGCAAGGAGTGGAAGTACTATTTTTTCCCCCACATTCGGTATAAAGGAGCTAGCGAATTCGCTGCCTCTAGGTGTTCTGCCATCAGTGCAACTGGGATTGACCAAGATGAAACAAACGTGTATAAGAAAGGTCCACTGATGACTAATGAACACAGTGGTGAATAGGCAACCTCTGTAAGAGCCATGCCACAGCTTGCACCATGAGGAAAATATTGCTCTGAATTCTCCTTTCCTTATCCTCTTTCCTAAACCAGATACAGTAATGGATGTCAGAGAAAGGATGTAAGGCTGTAGAAACCCTTTGTTTGATACCAGTTTGCTCATTTTTACGGAGGAGGAACAGCACATGAATTTCTCTATCCTAGTTCCTCTGGAGAAGACAGTGCCCTCAGGTCATACATAAGAACAGAGAGACTCTCCCTGCTTTATAATAAGCACGGTGAAAGCAAGCTGCTTGAATTTCCCCTCTAACGCATGCTAAATTCAAGGTCAGTCCAAACCTGTAAGTTCTCACCAATAGTATTTAATGGGAATAAAATCACCATATTAAAATTTGAGTGTATCTGGCAATATGCTCGGTGCAACAGGTCTTACCTTTATAACCAATGAAGTACAGAGTAGATACATAAATATTCACAGGAACACCTTCAGAAAGTTCTCAGCCTTTCAGAGGGTTATGCCAATAGCTAATTTAAGATCAAGTCTGGGTTTATTGGCAATTTATTTTGCTTCAGAAATGCCTTTAGAGAACTTTGTGGGTTACATTATATATAGATCTTTCTATTCTTATTTTTAAGAAACTCTTGAATTCAAGTATTTGTTGAAAGACTATTCTCTGCTATTGTAAGGAAGATGTCATTGTCAAGGGATAGGGGTCAGCTCTAGCCATTAATCCACATTTTAAAACTCTCATTATCAAGAAGTAGGAGTTCTGAAGACAGAATTATGACAGAATTGGGTCTTTAACAAAACTTTGCTAGGAATTTTGCAGATTTTTCTTAGAACACATCATAGATATAAAAAAATGCAAGGTGGTATCTTTGAAGATTTGGGAAATTTTACCTCACCTCATCTGATAGGTTTTGTATCATAGTCAAAAAAAAAAAAAATCACATCAGAACAATGGGGAGTTAAGAAAAAAAAATCAGTGTACAAAAAGACCAAGATACAAAGAAAGAGAATGCAGTAATTCAGGCATGATAACTATAGATATTTAATGGTATCAGTAAAAAATGGCATCTCTTCATAATATATCTGAGTACACACCTAAATCTTATTGGCAATGCTAGGCACTAATGTACCTGCTAAGACAGTATCTGCACTAATGAATGATATGAAGGAGCTGGAAAGGCAGACAGTATGTCGATAGCTGCAGCCTTTACCAGTCAGTTAGAATTGACTCCTTCAGCCCCTCTGAGCTCTGCAAACACTGCAGCACAGAATTTCACCTGTGGCTGTAAAAGCAGTACTGAATTGGAAAACCAGGCAGACATGGTCTGCAAGTTCTAGTTTGAAAAAAGAACAACTTTTGCTTCAGTTATTGTAGACACACTCAACTTTCCAGTTGAACTTTCCAGATTGAAATAACATTATCATTCAAGGTTGACTTTTAGAAATTATGAATTTCCACATCTGCCAACAGAAGATGAACACTTACCTGCCTTAGAATCATTATTGTTGTGCCTATGATGAAACCTGGTTCCAGTTAAATCAGGGACAAGCATATCTTTTGGCTTAATGGGACCAGCATTCTTCAGAGAGAAAAAAACTCCCTCAGTCCCCAGATATTTATTTTTCAACTGGCACTAATTAAACCATTCAATCACATGTTCATTCTTACCCATTTAAAGGAAAAGGGGCACATTTTAAAAACCTGATCATATTGAGGCAAATAAACTGAAGTTAAATAACTACCAAGTGGCTTACTTGTGACCTCCCTTGTGCATTAAAGACTAATCGATGTTTGAGGAATTTACTTCCTCATATCACTTTTCATGTATGTTGCTGGAGCACTCTATAGCCTATGCTAACATACTCCCCTGGACATCATGGGTAGGATTTTTATATCAAACCCTAGCTATATCAAAGATGTTTATTCTTAACCATTTAAGTAAGAATAACTTTCTGTAATATAACTTATAATAGTAACACTTAAGGTTTACATACCAGTCCTCTAAAAGCTGCTTTAAATGTCATTTCATACAACTGACCATTATCTCTGAGTCAGCACTGTAGACCTTTAAAAGTGCTTAAAAATAAATTACATAGCATACATTTTTTATAACCAAAATTACCTGTGGTGATGATTTCAGTGAATCACAAGATAGTGTTTTTCTTCCAGAAAAATAAAAAATCCAAAGCTTTTTGAAGTCAGAAACACATATTAGAACTTAAATGGCCAAAACTCAATTGCAAAGGTTCCTTTGAAAATGTTAGGAAACATCCTAAAATTTCATCACAGAGGGTTTACTGTAAATCCTCTAGAAGGCAGGTGCCACTTATTATTGTTACAACAGTAGCTTGTCACTTTTTGATTAGAGAAAGACACATTTTGAAATTTTATCTACACATTCTTAGTTGCAATGTTAAATAAAGTAAGGTTTTGCCATAGCAATACTATCTGCAATTAATCATTGGTTTCACCTCGTATACACATAGAATTAAGAATACAATTTATTGGCAGAAGATATATGATATGAACAAATGAGAACACAGACACATTATAATTCTGTTGCAAATCAAAATATCTTATTTACTTCTCATTCTATTTATTAGTTAATATTAATCACCTAAGTAATTCAGGGCTAGGACCAATAATAACTGAAAAATCCAAGAATTTATGATTTCTGGTAAAACAAGACTAAAAGTCTCAAAGACATCAAGTACTGAAAATTCTGTAATATAAACAGTTGTCAATGCAATGGAAAAATTTGAAAACACAGGGAAATGAAAACATAAGTTTAGCTGCATTTTATTGTGCTGAAGAGGTACAATTTGTATGTCTTGGAGACAACAGACTGTCAGTAGCTGTAGATCCAGTATGTTTTCATTCAAACGCAATGTTTATATAAAAAAAAATATTTTACTAACTGCTATGCAGAAGGACAAGCTTACCTTCAGTGAGGTTCTTTCCACTGTAGATATTACTATCTTCCATGACAAAAATGAGCAATCATTTTTGGGGAGATTACAATTTTGTGCATGAATTAACAGAATATAGATAAAACCCAGATCCATTAAATTCAAATACAATCAGACATCTGTCTTCAAAACATTTGCCTTCAGCTCACCTTCCTCTCACCCAGGGTCACTGTAGGGTGTAGGCAACTCAATTTTCCATGTCAGTGTTCCCTAGGTTAATTAAACTTCTGATTGTAGGCATCAACAGAAACACCACAGCCATCACACTGCTCATCACCTAAGGACCTGAAGGTGGACCGTCCTTCTCCATCAGTCCCTAACCCAGTGGTTGTTGCCAAGCATGTCTACAGTATTATGCTCTGCATGAGGATAGGGGTATTGGTAAGCTTTCTTTACACCATCTGCCTGAAAAGAGAAAAAAAATCTGCTCAATAGCCTATGGGCTTAGCTGTAGTGGAAAGATTTAGCAATGAGTCCTAGATGGTTAGAGACTGGATAGAATGGATAGAGCCTGTTTCTTTCTTTCTAGTATAGGCACTACTTAATGTAAAATGTATGGGCAACCCTGAAATCAACTGGAGACTTCTGGCTGTGAAAGAAAGACCTTGACACAAAGCTGTAACCTCACTGCCCTGATACTTTTTACGTCTGCTGGAATACAACAACCCAGCTTCAAGAAAATGAATGGAGAATACCACCCACCATCCAGTCTTGTGAAAAAGCAGGTGTCTTGGGTACCTTTCCATGGCTTGGGTTTTGAATCCTTGCAGAGAAATACAGGTACTCTGAGCTGCGGGAGGATAGAGTTAAGAGAAAGGATAAGGCACATTTCTCTCCAATGGCCTCCATGCTAGAGAGCAGTCCTGAGCACATCTAATTCAGTAGTTTAGAAGCAGCCACTGTGCAGCATGTGTCACTAATCCTCCTGAAGCTTCCCTGAAGCAGAGGGCTCAGCATGGAGAAGAAATGCAGAGTGGTTCTGGCCAGAGCTGAAACCGCAGCCATACTCACAACAGGGAAGCATGACTGAGACCCCTGGTTGTGCAGCTACCGGGTGGGAAGCATCAAAGCTGCCAGTACCACCAGAGGCCTTGAAATTCCAGACATGTTCTTCAAAATCCCCGTGATCAGGTTTTCTGTTAGAGGATTCTGTTAGAAATTTAGGTCTACAGTAGCCCCATTTTTTTAATCTGTATTAATGACTTACATATTTAAAGTCCACCTTGGTCCTGCTAAAACACTTCAGTCAGTATTTGGCTCTGGCCTCTTGCTGCTCTGTGTGGATGTGTTGGCTCAGCAGTGTTAACAGGAGTAGAAAGCAATAAAACTTTGTTTTTGTTTTAAACAGTGTAAGCCAATCTGCCCCAGAATACACACGGAGAGTTGTTACACTATTTAACAAGGTGCCATTTTTACATGGTCACTTTTTTAATAATAACTACATTATGCTGCTAGATGTGCCAACTAACATAAGTTTTCTTTCCTCTAACTAAAGATCACACTGTGAGGACTTTCTCTGCCAGAAAATCGGATTATTTATATCTAGTAAGAACTTCTATGAACTGGTTAGTGTTGCCAAGTGCTTACTCTTTTGCTGCAGATGGTTATGTTAGGGCAGAATTACTCTTTTTTAAGTTACATCTATGCTTGAAAATCTACATTGACAAGAGAATACAAATTAGAAATAAACCACAAATGTAGTTCCAATGCTGTGGTCTTACAATTCGTGAGGGAAATATAAAGGCTTATTCAGACTTGCATGAATGATTCCACAACAGAATAAGAGTGCTCATTTCATTAAAAAAAAAACCTAAAACATGAAGACTACTAATTAAGGGATCAGCATTTTAAAACTGTGAGATCCAAGACTCATGCTAAACGAATGACAGGCTATTAAGTACCCCTCTGCCTCTGGTACTGACTGATTCCTTGCTCAGATATATGGAGAAAATTGCATTCCTGTTTGAACCAGCAGAGAGAAACAAAACATTATCATTGGTGTATGTGCTCTTATTGAAGTGAAAGGCAGTACAGGCATCCAATACAAGTGCCTACATCAGATTTGCACAAACTGGCAAACCCATTTAATTAGGAGGGGAGAAAAATGAATGGTTCTAAGAACAACATGAAGTGTGACAGTGGGAGGACACACCTATTTACTGGCATTGTAGCACTCAAAAAACTACTCCTCCAAGGACAGAGGAAACTTGCATAGCTAAGGAATGCCAACATCTGTAGTCAACAGCACATAAGGCAAGTATTATATCCAGCTGCTTTCAATTCCCCAGCTCAAATGACCAAAACCTCATTCATAACAGGGGCAGCCTGTAGCATGAATCCAGGGTAAGGCATAATCTCAGACCTCTACTTCTGCATGCAGGAGGAAGTTTTTAACCACTCTGCTGTTAGGTTAAAGCTCTGTTTAGTATCAGGGAGGGAAAGCTTAATTACAGAATTTATGTGGCATTTTTGTCATTGCATAGGTAATGGTCAAATAGACACACACTGAATATAAAATTAACAGTATAAGTAGTTAAGCATATTTGTATGATTCTTCCCTTTAAGATGTTGACGATTTTAGTGCTGTTGCTGCTTTTATAACAGTAGAAAGTCTGTAAGAAGTGTAGCTGAATGCATGGAACTTCCCTTCTGACATTGAACCTGTCTCTAACAAAGGGACTTTCTAGTTTCTGTTATAAATAATGAGAATTTATATGCATTTCTGAAAGAGAATAACTGAGGCTCAAACTGGACATTAGGAAAAACCTGTCCTGGGAAGACAGTGTAACACTGGCAGTCACAGAGATTGTGGGATCTCCATTCTTGGAGGTTTCTTGAAAATCTTCGGGGATTTCCAAGATTCAGCTAGACAAAGTCAAAGCTGATCTGATCTAGTTTTGATAATAGCCCTGATGTGATTAGGGAGTTATGACTTACTTTATCTGAAGACTTTAATAACTGAATAGCTAATAAATGTAATATTTGTCTTAAGCATTCTTTTAGAGACCCTGGAGCATGGAGTACATCCTTGGAATAAGTCTCAACAATAAGTGCTTGATGAGGGTTGATTTCTCTGCAAGTGAGTAGCAGCAACATTTTCCTAATGTTCTTGGTTGTCCATGGTAAGAGTGCTCAGCACACAGAGTACAGCCTGTAGAAGCTATCAAATTGAGTTTTGAAAAACCAAAAATATCTTGTCTCCCCATCTGTGCTGTTTTGATTCTGTTAATAGTGTCCTCTCTTTGACTGCTTTTCAAAGCTTCTCCATCTTAACTATCTTTTGCATGCAGTACAGTATCATTTCCTCTGAATTCCTTGATCAACTCCACTTACCCTTTGACATCACATTCAAGCTGATTATACTCACCCTTACCTACACTATACTATCCATACTGATCTCTGATTTTCTCTTTTTCTCTTAAATGTTCTTCACTGTCCCAGAGGCATTTCTTTCTCTCCCTCCTGCTGATCGTATCAGTTAAAAATAAACAAGAACATTCATTATATGTTTCATGCTTCTGCTTGCTTTCCCACTGCAAATTTATTTAATCCCTGTTTTTTGGTTTTTTGGGTTTTTTTCTCACTATGTAAGTAAATGCTTCAGGGGAAGGAATTACTTTGAAAAAGTGTTGTTTGTTTGTTTGTTTTTCCTATTTGTAATTTGGGATTAGGACAGTAGAGCCCATAAGGACAACAATAATCACTAGATTGCTCTTTGTCTGCTGTTCTCACTGAAGCATGTTCCATTGTCCCACAGTACCTAGAACTTTTCCCTATAACTGTGTTCCAAATGTCTCCCCTAAAATATTTTTATGTAAGTCTGACCATGACTTTAATGTTTGCCTTAACAACAATTTAGTCTGCTATATTATATTTAAATGAATGTTATATTTAAAAAAAAATATGTACTATTTGGATATTTTATTTTAATCTAGCATATTGGATATAAATGTAACTGGTTGATTTCAATTTTAAACATTTTGGCAAACACTTTGTATTGCCACATCTTTTAGACAATCATGGCTCACACTGGTGATAGTCTATAAACTTAAAAAATTATTTCAGCTTTGTTAGCAGCTATCCTTCAATCTTGTCTGTTCTTGGATTTAGAGGGAGAGAAGCATGCAATACGATTAGACTGCTGGGGAACCATGCTTGAAAAATATAAGCCTTTAAGAACAAAATCCACCTTAGTTTAAGAAACATTCCTAAACTTGCCAACAGTTTACTGATTGCTTGAACCACTCCCAAATTTTTTAACCAGTCCTCTTTAGCTGGGAGCTATTAGTTCTCTAAAGGCCACCATTGCACTGAAAAAAATAAACTCTCCCGTCAGCTGTCAGTTGTCAGCCATCAGTTTATTGCATGCTAGAAGACGACTAGAGAATCTACCTTTTGTTTTAGGCAGTCTCATGCCTCCAGGATGCTGGGTAACTCCAGTAGGGTTTTCTTCCTCTAAGCTCACCTCCTCTGGAGGAGACATTTTTCTGGAACTTCCCGGGTATACAGTCAATATGTCTTGAACCATAGAAAGCATTTCTTTTATATGTCCAGTCAGTTTCATCTGGATAGAGTGTCTTCGCTGCTGGAATCGGCTATGTGTTGTAGATAATTTTCTGACTGTTCATTCAGTTTTATTAATAGGGAGCAGTTGGAAGCTAGGCACATGTTTTAATGCTTCTTCAGGAAGAAGGTTTTCTCTTGAACAAAGCAAAAGCTGATCTGAAGGCACGGTGCAGTTCAGAAGAACATAACCATCATTTCCCATTTTCCTTTCACTATGCAAATCAAGGAACCCAGCTCATTCCTGCATCTTTCTTAACACTAAGTGGAAAAAAGCATTCAGAGACAGATGGGCTTCTCTATCCACATGGACTTTTTGTCTCATCTCAGCTGCAAGCTGTTCAAGCCACTTTCCAGTAAGACCATTAGACCTCTCAGCTGGCACTGCTTTCACTTATCTCCTACATCCTCTAGTCCTGTTCCAGTGTCTCTGGTCTATTATTTAATTTGGCAGACAAATACATTCAACTGGCCCAAATACATTTTCTGGCCTCCCAAGCTTTATTGGCTGCCAGAATGTGAGTATATCCCTCAGCAAAGGAAATAAGTACTTGCTGTATTAATATATCTCATTCATTAATCCACTGAGAAAAGTTTTCCTGTTTCTTTCTTAAACAGTTCATTGTGACTCATTGATATGTTCCCTGTCCTAAAATAACACTTATTTCTTCTTTTAAAAAGCTGACCTAAGAGATTATGGCATACTGCTTTATAGCACCTTTAGGAAGTAGCAGTTCCCAGGAAAATTAAGGCACTTCTAGAATACCAGGACTTTATCAGTGACTCCCACAATGGCATATTACAGTATTTTTGTCATCTTAGTTGTGCTAAGAGATTTGACTATGTAGTATTTTTCAGCCATACAATGGCCAAAGTACCGACTGCCTCCTCTATTTCCTACCAAGCTTCCATGCAAAGTTGGTCTATTATGACAATATCTCAGTAAATGAAAAGATTTAGTTAACCTTTCACTGAAAAGCATCCTCAAATACCTTTTCAGTCAGCCCAAATGATAAGCAATATTATACTTTGCATCAGACCTGTTTTCTTGCATGAATACAAGGAGGTACATAATGTATATACTAATTTTCTTTGGAAAATTTCAAGGATTGTAAATGCTATACTCATAGTAATTTTCTCATCCCCTATAGAGCTACACAGTAACAAGAGAAATGCATACATTAATTCATGCATGACATTTTGTACTTGTGGAGATACTTCCTATGGAAACTTTTCATGTACAAAATGTGGCTTGATTTTTAACATTTGGGATTATTTTTAAAAAATCATTTGGGCAGACTACTTCATCTACAGTGCTTATTAAATTGCTTCTGTTTGCATGCAGCTGACTTGTGTAAAACTAATGCATTAAAAACACAACAGTTTAAAAATTGCAGAGCAATTTCAAGCAGAGCTAGAGGTCTCTATTAACATTTATCAGAGTGGTGCCTGAATATGGAAACATATATTTATGAGACAAATATCTTTTGACTCTGAACTGTGGGTTGCCACAATCCAGCATACTGTTCCATATATATCTTAATGTTAGACACAAGAATAAAGTATTGTGACATTTTATAAAATCCAAATACTAGAAAATCTCATTTAGGAAGAGAGACTCAGTTCTTCTGCCGAGACTGTATCAAAATCTGTTGCGACATTTGTAAGGGTAATCGTAAGAGGCACTCACGTTGTGATAGAAAAGTATATGTCTGACACGTCCTTATGAAACAAAGAAATTATAATCAACAAAGCAGCAAAAAATAACACTTTGATTTACAAAAGGTGGCTAATGCTAACTTCTTAACTGCTTACAGTCCTTGTTCCAAACCATAATCTGAGTCTCATCAGAAGCTCTGTAAATTAGCACTGAAACTAATTTGGTCACATGGCTTAATAATGCCTGGAGACTGGGTTAGACCAGCAAGGCAACCAGCAACCTGCCCTCACTATCCTGGTGCATTAGAAGCTCTATTCTCCCCACTTTCACATATGGAGATTAAATCAGTTTTCACTGATTTAATTGCCATCTAATTGTGAAGATTTTCCCTGCAAACTCGTTTGCCACTAGGTGCCACTAAAGGTCAGACAGGCTGCACGTGAGGCTCAGAGCCACCCATAGGCAAGTGTTGTACTGACAGTTGCTTTCCTTGATGTCCAGAAGATGCATGTCTAAAGCAGAGGTGACATGAGCAGAAGTCACACTTCTGTTGTACTTGGCTATGAAGTGGATGGATGAAGCATCATCAGATGCTTAATAAGAAATGCCACAATGTCTGGAGCTGATTTAGTGAATTACTGAATTCCTCTAAGCTATACAAAAATGAATTAAGGGAAACATATCAAGGAATTCTTGAGGGATCACAGCTTCTGAAGAAAATCATTCCACTGGGTTTGAAGAAAGCACAAGAAAGGTGTAACTGAGACAGCAACTAACTTCTCTGCAGCCTATTTTAGGCCACTAAGGAGTATAACTGTATGTAAAAGATGGGTATGTGAAAATTCCCAGCATAATAAGGTCAAGGAAAGTTATACAGATGTGCTTTAAAGTCCTGATATGGGTCCATAACTCTGCTGGGAGAAACTTCTGCTGGATTTGAGGTGAGGGAGTAAAGAATAGAAGGAAAAGAGGAAAGAATATAGCTACTTTGTATGCTGGTGTTTGGTTGTCCCCCAGAGCTCCTGCTTCCTCACTCTTCATTTTAATGGGAACCATTTACACTGTCTTAAAACTGGATTGTACCCAGCACTCTAACCCTCATGCAGAGGGTGATATCAAACTGCATTGTCTAAGGAGAGCTTAGATATTTGGGAGGTACAATCCCATCAGTGAATCTTCTTTTGATTAAGCCACGACATTCTCCAGAAACACTTTCTTGATTCTGGCATGACTTATGCACTAAGAGCTTTAGCTGGGTGTGGGCATCTGCTGCTCCCTGGCAATGGCTAGAGCCACCCTCAGTGAAAGGAATCTGTGTCTGGTGTTCTTTTCTGTGTGCCCAGGTCTTCTGTTTTCTTTGACCCATGTGTAGGGTAGTCCTGTGGGAAATTGGGTTTTGCTGGAATTTGGCATTTAGAACATTGGTTTTGTACAGCTAATCTAACTCAAAGGCTAAGAAAATTAATGTTGATACCATCAGTGATCTTGTATATGTTCAAACTTGTAAATAATTTTGGGATATTTACATGCAAAGGCAGTAGACAGAGATTGGAAGTCTGACAAATGTTTATCAAATGTTTAAGTGTACCACAATTTTGAACAAACCTAAGAAACTCTGTGTCCCATGAATTCTTCTCAGTTAAGCTGGTTTAAATAGCGCCAATCCTTTTTTGGGATATATTGGCCAGGCTGGATGAGACTTTGAGCAACCTGGTCTAGTGAAAGTTGTTCCTGCCCATGGCAGGGAGGTTGGAACTAGATGATCTTTAAGGTCCCTTCCAACTGAAACCATTCTGTGATTCCATGATTTTATAAATATAAAATTCTGGTTTTGCTAATGATTCTTTGTATGGACAGTGAAGCACTGCAAGGCTGTATTTGGTATTATTAGCTACTGCTTTACTGATTGCCTTACCTTATGGCAGAAAAGACCATCATAAAAATACTCTGGTAGGTGTTGGTTCTCATCTCTTGTGGGTGTTGGCTTGGAAAATAATTTAAATATGGACCATATGAGCCCATTCTTTTTAGCAATGTGGAAAAAGGGATTCATGGGGATATGTATTGTGTTATTTGTGTCAGAGACAAATATGCAGGTTATATCCTTAATTTCCTCATTAAATGTGTAGTGGTTCTAGGACATGCTTGAATAACCTCTCTGTATAAGTCAAAGGAGCAACTGATCAAATATGAATGTGTCTGTAGTTTACAGTAGTGACAGTTTTCTTTTGTAGGCTTGCATAATCTCCAGCACTGTGACAATCCATTGCACTCACATAAACTTCCTGTCTGCAAGATGAATCATGCAGACTGGCCTGTCTCCCTGCCCTTCAGGTGATGAAATTACACCCTGGAATTCCTGATCAGGCAGAGCCCAGAAAAACTTTGCTTTGTGGTCTGACAAGACCAATGGTTGTGACTCAGAATGGAGAGATGGGAATAAACTTCTCATGGAGGCACCCAAATCATCACTCACCCAACAGCACATGCAGAAAGGAGAAGAGATGGGTACCAATGATATTGGAATAATGGTACTAATCACGCAGACCGAAGAGGAAGAAGGAAGGAAAGAAAAATTCAGCACTCCAGAATTGGAAAGTGAGCTGTCTCAGGGAACATCTGCTAGGAACATATTTCAATGAGCAGCTTCCCTCCTTACTGTTACATAAAGGTAAGACAGACTATTAATCCAGAAGTGAACTGTATTTGCTGAAAAATCATTGCACTCAGATGTGTTGGCAAGTGAGGAACTGGGGAGGGAAATACCTTGGGAAAATAAAAATAAAAACTAGAAAGTAATGAAGATTTAGGTCCTTTAATAAGGATTATTTTTTATTTTGCGCTGTTTCCTTTTTTGTTTTTAAAGATAAGAGAGCTTGAAAAACTCAACAAGCTCTCAGAAAACATTTTCGTTTCAGAAAAAATGAAAAGAGAAACGATCTTTTCCTTCTGTCCAAGTGGGACTAAAGGTACAAATTGTCTCTGTGCACAGATCAGTCTTTTATTGCAGTGCTTTGGCACAGGACATTACATGTAATAAGGATTATTTGGAGCTTTTATGGTATTTGACCTTGTTGCATGTAGCAGATATCAGGAATGTACCTGTTGTTTATGTCTGTTCAATAAATTACTTGGCTTTGGCATAGAGAAGAGTAAACATAGGTGCACAAATTTCATATTCAGCACCTAAAAGTTGTCTTTTTCATCTTTGTGGGTGGGGGGAAAGGTATATACTGCTGTTCTTCCTCATCATGGCTCTCCTGTTAGGAGACATCAGCATGGCAATCTACAGCTTAGTAAGGCCTCCTGGCATGTCTAACCAATTTTACTGAACCTACCTGCAAAGCCTGTCACGGCACACCGATGTACTGTGTATCTGTGCCACTTCCATGTGTGGTCACTCTTAGAATTTCTTCAGCTGTTGGGCTTGTGGTGTTTGGTGCTTTTTCAGCCACTGCTCCAACTGCTGACATGTCACAGAGCTGTATCAACTAGATGGTCTGTTCCTGTTTGTATCATCTGCATTATTGCTGCAGCAGGGCGCAAGCAGGGATCTGGGGCCACGTTTCAAGCCGTGTGCTTGCTCCCTTAAGTCAGAGTTGGATACCAGAGATGAGAATGTGTATGCTAGCAACCTGAATAGCAGTGGAAGAATCTCTTCCATGTTGCAGTCACTGCAGATTCCCCACCTTGATGCATGACAATTATTTCAATCTATCTGATGGACTGACATCACCACTTAGTCAACTAAAAGTGGCTCAAAGAGTGTTGACTTAAGGAAGTGTGAGACCTGTAAGGAACTTGCCACAATTTTCCACCACCAGATGAGGCAAGTAAGGTTCTCAAACAACCTCTGAATTATACAGCTGTTTCTCACAGTGAACTTTTCAAACAAAAATAAATACATGTCCTCTGTGTAAAATAGTATCAATGAGATATCAATATCTATTACTAGATTAAGGGACCACCTGTGATCTTTTCTTCCCAGTATAATGAGGTCATACCTTCAATGCAGAGAGTTTGACAGATACCTATACAATTGCATCTATGACAATTACAAGAAAAATAGAGCCTAATGTGGTACTGCCTTCAAAGCACCTCAACAAAAGTCTCAGGTTAGCAGAGGTAACAGATGTCATTGAAAAAATGAAAGAATAGACTATTTTACATCTTTGGAAAGAAATAACAATTCAACCTCACAGTTTCATTTTAGATTCTGTGATTATAGCAAAGTTATGAGTTGATATTAATGGTTGTCCTTTAATTCTCATAAAGAGTCCATGGATGTGCAATGAGAATGAATTGCGATCTGAAGAATAACACCTATACAGAAGGACCAGAGGACTTATGTTCTTTTTGTCTATAAAAGAGATGACTGAGCTGTGGGAGGAAAAATGGGCTAATAGTCTTCACATATTTTAAAGGTAACTGCCAAAGAACAACAACATAAATTATGCTCCTGGTTCTCTGAAAACAGAAATAGAGGTAATAGCATAAATTTTAACAAGAAAGCTTTATATTAGACATTATAAAAAAGCAATACCACCTGTCTGATGGTTATTTACTAGAATAGTTTGCCCTGGGATTGTGGAATTGCTATCACTGCTTGGTTCTAGGAACCATTAAGATGGTCACCTTTCAGGAATGGTTCAGAAGCCGCTTATATTGTCTTTGAGTAGAGTGATAAACTACGTGACTTGCAGTGTCGTTGTCTAGCTTTATTTTCTATAATTCCACAGCTGGCCTGGTCAGAAGCTGCAGAAGCAGGTGTAGTGTATGCTGTCATAAGCTGGCACGGTATGCCTGCCAGCATAGTGTATCTGATGTAGGATAGCTGGCATATAATATAGCTGGCAAGTACTGCTGGCTCAGTATATCTGTCCACTCCTTTATATTCTACAGCAAGGATTTAATATTTAATTTGTTTGCAAAAACCTTGCACAAGAGGTAGAGAGAGAGAGGACAAATAAACTCTAAGACAAGCAAAGGTCTTAATGAAAACGTGGGGTCCCACTAACATTATTTCAGATCAGGGTAACTTTGACAGTTGATTCTCTGGAGTGCCCTGACAGAAGAATGGATTAGGTTTTGTAGCTGAGGAGTTTGTTCCTGTCCATCTGAGTGCAGAAAAAGTTCCACTGCTTGCTGGCTTGTCAGTAAATACAGTAGATGAAAGGGTTAATATGGGGCAGCTACTAGCAGTTTGTCCTGTCCAACAGTCTCCTCAGTGACCACCCTCAGTATGAGAAACTCTCATACCTTATATGTCAGGAACAGGGAGGAACTTGATAGAACTTTAGCTAGAGGCTGAATTAGGAAGCAGGAGCTTGCTGTCAACAGAACTGGTTCATCTCTCCCCATCTTGCACAGCTTGGACAGTCAGCTGTGACTGCAATATCCCAACAGACACACTTCTGACATTTCAAAGTGTGACTGGAGGCCAGGTGCCCACCAAAGCCGCTCTGTCATTGCCCTCCTCAGCTGGACGGGGGAGAGAAAATATAACAAAACGCTCATGGGTTGAGATAAGGACAGGGAGAGATCATTCAACAATTATCTTCATGGGCGAAACAGACTCTATTTGGGGAAAACTAATTTATTACCAGTCAAATCAGAGCAGAAGAGAAATAAACCCAAATCTTAAAACACCTTCCCTCCAGCCCTCTCTTCTTCCCAGTTTCAACTTCACTCCTACATTCTCTACCTCCACACCAGTAGCACAGGGGCACATCTTGAATTTCATGGCAAGGAAGTGGAAACAGAAGTCTCTGTGCCAGCAAAATCTGGAGGTGTAACAGCACCAGTGCTCCCAAGAGGGGAGAAGATTCAGCTGCTGCTGTTAGAGTTATTTGGGAAAGCATCTGACAGAGGTCTCTCCTGACTTCTCCCTTCTCTATTTTGTTATATAAAAGGCTCACCTGAGTCATAACCTTTAAATCAGGGTGCCCTTTAAAAACCACAAAAAACATTACAAAGGCCACTCGAACATATATAAAAGCAGTCTGTACTGATTGTATGTCCTTTCATAAGTATCCAGGGTGTTTGGTCAAAACCGGAAAATCCAGTTTTCCTATGCTAGATTTATATATTGTATGTATATATTTATATGTATATGTGCACATATTTATACATACACATATGTATACATATAAACACAGTACACAACATAAGGCAAAATTTTCTAGTCAAGATTAATATAAAACTGTACATGTAGCTATATATATAGTTATACATATATAACATATATATATATATACAAGAATGTATTAAAATATGGAAGCTGACAGTTATCTGAACTTTTCTTCCACATTAGTGTTACTTCCAAAAGTTACTGCTTTGTGTTATTGTATTGAGTTACTGCTCAATGGATCCAGCCTCAGAAGAAACATCACATATATTTCATGAGACTTCTTGAACCACTCACTACAGTATGCTCCCTGGTTTTTCAAAAAATTGAAGTCTGTGCAAGGATCTGTTCTGCCTTTCTGTCCACTCTGAGGCCTTGTCCAGTACTATGAAAATCAGCTCTATCTTCAATCTAAATATTGGATCATATTGCTCGTTAGGCCATCATACCAAACTGTTAGAGTGACAGGACAGCTAGATCATATTTTGATCATCTACCTTTTTCATAGAAAAGTGAACTTCTGGGACAATAATCACTGAACATATAGGTCAGTATCTTCTTATAATTTTCACCGGAAGCAAAACTTACAAAATCTTTTTTGGACAGAGTTCATGTTGGGTTGAAAGAAATCATTCAGAAATACTAAAACCAACAGTTCCTGCCATTTCCAGTATATCTAATTCCCAAACACTTGTGATAAAATGAAAGACACAAAGTACAATATTAATAGAGTATGGACAGAAAGAAGGACTATTCCTTTTGAGCAATAGCTCAATGCATAGAATGGAGGGGGTGGGATGCAAGTATTCAATTCACCTTTTGCTTCAAATCCCACCTTTCAGTGCCTGGTAAGTACCTCATGGGCTGTGTCAGAGGAAAGTGTTCTCCAACTCTTCTGTTGATGCTATTCCAGCATGTCTAAAATGCTAAAATTTTCATGGACAAACATACTGGAACCTCTCCAGAGACTCACTGTACTAGCATGCTGTCTCTCGCAGGATGGCTGGCTATTTAAGCAGAAGGGCATGAACAGGGGAACACAAAGGAGAGCAAGAGGCAACACACAGGGCACTAGACTCTCCTTGCAGCCCTGTAGGACTGACTCTCTCCTGCCATGTACACTGCAGTGGCTGTCCATTAATGCTACCTGAGCACCAGAGGCATACAGAGTAGGGCGAGAGGCAAACCTGGTGCTGACCAGCAGCACATTCTGTCCATCCAGCACAAGTGCTGTGTGAGTGATTACTACATACTTCGTAGTCCCCAGCTGCCACATGTGCCCTTGCCAATACTGGTTACCTGCAAGGCTTCTGTGATCCTTCTAAGGCAGTTTCTGGCATTGTGTTCTACAAAGGAGCGTGGTATCTGCTGGCGAGGTAAGCTCAGAGTCACTGCTGACTGGTTGCAAGGACAGTGTGAGCAACCAAGGTGATTTTTGTCTGCATGAATGTGGACATCTGTCATGTAAATGTACACAGCTGACTTGTTCATTCTAGATTTCCATTATAACCAAAGGAGATAAACAAGCATATCCCGAGCACAGTTCACCTTATTTATCTCATGTTTGAGTACATGTCTAAAAAAATCAGATTAATTCAGCCTGCCTAATGTCATTTCTCCCTGTTGAACATAAAGGGAATCTACGTGACTAGTGCAATACACTAATGACTTTTGTTAAAAGTTGGAGAGATTACTAGTATCTCACTCAAAATCTGGACTGGTCTGTGGAGTTCTAGCAGCCCTGGTAATAATCTGATCAAGTACCATTTAGACATCCACGTGTTAAGACTCACTGTCTCCTAACCACTAGTCTCTGAACACTGGGCATAGAAAGGATGGGAAAAAATTTCAGATTTTCGAGTTAGTATGGTTGCTTTTTGCACTGTGATTCAAAGTCTAGAGGGCTTGTTTACATCTGCTGCACTTGGTCAGCCACATGGTCCCAAATGATACTAGTTTAATGAAGATATATTAGGGAAGATGGTGGATGGTTCTTTTAACTTAATTCAGTCCTGACGCTGGGGTTAACATGAAACCTGACATGATCTGCTCACAGAGCACTACTTTGGGATGTAGATGTTCTGTTCGAGCACTTGTCCTCTGCTATGGGCCTAATAATGTAAAATGGCGCCATAAATGTAGTGTAGGTTAAATCCCAGACAGAAATGAGTAAACAGGGAGTGTGTACTGGTCAACATCCTTAACCACCCTGACCTTACTACTTGCTCTGTAGCTATGCATATACTGCAAAATGGATGGGGCACACTACAGGGGGAAACCTACATTTTTTCTGAGGAAACAAGTGAGTATGGTTTTAAACCAGAGGCATAACAGTGCTGTGAAAGGCTAATTCAGAAAGCTTGATCCAGAAAATGGGAAAGAGCTGACTGGGAAAAGGAACACTTAGAAACCAGGTTCAGAACAGCAAGCTGGAAATGACTTGGTAAGACTGGTAAAATAGTCAGTCTTAAAAGAAAAACCCTCAGACATATACCAAAGGCACATACAAAAAAAAAAAAAAAAAGTAGAAGCCATCATAATATTTTGTATTTAAATGATCTTGTTGCAGAATCCAAGTGAATTCTAATTTAACTACAGACAATCTGTCTTTTCTTCTTTTTTTCCCAAATTGATACTTTATAGGATTTGGGGATTTTTTTCTTGTTTCCATGGTATTTATTATCCAGCCCTTTGCTTTCTATTCTGGGTTGATCACAGAATGAAAATCTTGAGTGCTGGAGCTAGATTTCTACTTGCTGTAAATCAGGACAGTAATATCAACTTCAGTGAAGTCACTGTTTATTTATATCATCTGACCTTTGAAATTTTATGATGTAGAACATTATAAAGAAACCTTGGAAATGAAGTTCATTCGTTTGTTAGGCATCTTTGTGTTTATTTGTATTGACTCTCCAACTAAATGGATTGTATATGGCAAAAAATGTACTACCAGAATTCAGTCACTTAATGCATTACAAAGGAGAAGGGAAAATAGTGATGGGCTGGACAGCTCCAGGCTCACTGAACAAATGGAAAATGCAAAGACATGAAAATGGTTTTGTTTTCACAGAATTTTACAGATATTTACAGCGTTTTTATCCCTTTTCAATAGAATGTGTAGGTCCTACAGGTTAGGTGATACAACACTCATCGTAGGCTTTAAGTGTCTTGCATCTGCACAAATGCCCACACATGTGAAAACCTACATTCAGTGATTTGCAGACTAAATCAATGGTTTGTTTTTTGTTGTTTTTTTTTTTTTTTTTGACCTCTCCTCCTGAGAAAATAATGGCTGAGAGATTTCTTCTTTGAGACATGCTCAAATGGACAACTTGCCCACCAGTGTGCTTATTTACCACTATGTGAACTGCTTCCCATTTGTGATGTTATAACATCCCTATGGCAACTGCAGCACTTGCTTACATGGGAAAGTAATTTTAGGAAAGTATTGAATTTATTTTTAGCTTCTTTTAGTGAAATCTAACAGCTGGAAATGAAGTGAGCCAGCACCATGTTACTAGCCAGGGCTTTGTAGAAGCAAGAACTACTGGTTTCAGTCACACTATTTTCATTATTACTTATTTCTTTACTGTGCAAAATACTTGAGTCCTCTCTCTGCCCTTCTTCAGTCATTAAAATCTATGTAGATTTTATCAAAGGGTTGATTAAAATGGAAATTGGAATTTAAGATGTCATGACACCACCATCATAATTGTTTTTATTTTGATATTTGTTATTGACCTTAATTCCAAGATGCTTGATCATCACCACAATTAAAAATCATAATTGAAATGGTGATAATGATTATTTGTGAAAGAGATACAAGAATATGGAAAATTGCTTGTCTTGTGAAAACAAATACAAATTTCTTCTGGTTGGATCTGTCTGACAGATTTGTATGTTTCGGATCAGCAATAATGAAAAAACAAAATCGGTTAAAAGGTCACTTTTCCTCTCACTTTTCCTCTCCTGTTTGTGGACCAAAAAATTTTGAAGCTGTATCCTGTCTTCAGAGTGTATTGCACATTACAATGGAGGAGTAATGAAGAAAGTTCATGATAAACTTCACACATCATCTAAAGCAGAAGGTGTTACACTCAGAAGTTCACGCTTTATTAATAGTAGAAGAATTCCCATTTAGTCTTACCATAATTTGAGAGAGTACCATTACTAAAATGATGGGCTTACAAATCACTACTTGTAGTTATTTCTCTCTCCTACCACCTGTATTAAGCCACCTATCACACATATTTGCGATTTACCTCTCTTTCTCAAGTGCTGTGAGCATGTTTCCTGAATTCTGTTTCACAGGGAAGCTTGAGAATGCTATGTAAACTAAACTGGTTTCCTGGAAAAGACATTAATGTGCCTGCTTGTGTATCTTCATAGGCAAAAAGGCAGATACTGTACAAAAATTGTCAGCACTATGGCAGGTAGCACTGTAATGCTTCAAAGCTAAGAGCACACTCCTAGCTGCTGAGTTCATAATGGCAAGGCAAGAGCTGAAGATGTTATGCAGCAATCTGAGAGGGGAAGGTTTGGCTCCTGCATTGGGTGTCACAAGCATCTCAGAAATGAGAGGCTATAGCCAGTCCACAAGAAGGAATAAAGGGGAGAATGTGTCTGAAATCCTTGTTCACAGATGAACATAAAAAACCTCCTGTGGCAGCAAGTTCCAAAAGTTTGATACCTGCTGTGTAAAGAAGTACTTTCTTTTAGCTATTTTAAGCTCACCTCCTACTAGTGTCACTGAGTGCCCTCTGGTTCCAGCATTGTGGGATTTGGTAAACAACAGTTCTGCATTCACCTTACCCTCTGCCTTCATGAATTTTAAACTTCAGGCTGTCATTCCTTCCCAGCTCTGAAACAGACCCCCATCCCTTTATTCTCTTCTCAGAAGATGGGAGTTCCATCTAGCAGTCATCATACCTCATCACTGCCCTTTCATTTCCAGTTTCCACCCCTGACCCCTCAATGGACTAACTTCAAGAGGAAAGCTAAAAATTAATGATCCAGCCCCCAGAACCTGGTGGTTAGAGTACTGTTTTGGAAACTGAAGGCTAGGCAGTCTTCTTAAGTGCCTCCAGCTTCCTCATAGATGTTCTCATTTGAAAGCCACATGGCAGCAGCGGCAATCCACTTTTCATCTTTTTCAAGACAGATCCAAGAATGGCTGCTCTGTGCATCTCTAATCTCCTTCAAAAGAAGCTGACTGAGCTGTCTTGGCAGTGGCAGGAGTGTTCTTAAGCCATGTTCACCAACTCATGGATGTTTTTATGTCAATTTGCATGTTTAGCTTGTCTCAAACACTCAAGTTAAATGAGGCTTTTTTGAGCCTTTCTCCTGAATTTAAGGACCAACATGCTCCTTAAGTAACATGAATGCTTTGCTGAATGCTTGCCAGCATGCTCAGAGCCTTGCTTATTGTGCATAAAATAACCATAATGTCTTAACACTTGAATCCTAAGAATAAATATACTCTTTTTCTTTTTTTTTTTCCTAAGTCCCCTCTATGTATGTTTCATAATGCTCTAAGCTTTTTTTTTTTTTTTTTTGGCAGCTGTGCTCCAGAAAATTTTTGGCATGAACACTTACTTCTTGGCAGTAATACAAACTTTTATTAGACTGTATATATTATTTCTTTTCAATTGTTCTGTTTTACTATATAAATGTGTGTGTCCCTCCCAGTTGTCTCTCAGTGGATTATAGTGAAAATGCTTAACTTCTTGAATTTCCACACACATGCTTTTCTTGCATTCAAAGATATACACATTTATCTACTCCAAGTGCTTTTGCTTATAAAGTGTAAGACAACCCTGGAAATAGTGCTTTCTTTCTCAACTAAATTAGCCTGATAAACTCTTTCTCTCTGCCTTTGCCAACATACTCAATCCTTTTCAGGGAGTATATATTATTGGTGAAAAAAACTTGTTCTGATTTCCTCTCATGTATTGATGGGCCATTTATTTAGATAATCAAAAAAATGCTTTGAAGTGTCATTTCTGCTAATAATATTGGGAAGTAGATCAGTAAATATTAGGAAATTAACAAAACCATTAATTTGCATACATAAATACGTTGTCACTTTAATGTGTTTTGTGTTAATATGCCATATTGTCCAATGGCAGATATAGTTGTCTTTCTCTATGCTATCTATCTATGTAGTAACAGATCACAGAACTTCAAAACTAGTTGTACTTCTAATTAAAATTTTCTAAGTAAAATTTTTCGACAAATACATTTTGGGAGTTACTAATTTTCCTGTTAAATTCTGTCTGCTTATACATTCTATCAGTTTCTATATATAATTTGCTTAATTATTTGTTGCAGTATTTTCCATGGATTACAGTTTAGCTGACTGTATAATTTTCCCATCTTCCTCCCTTAAAAAGGTTAAGGTGGATCTGTTTGTACTTTCCCTGGTTTTTGTACTCTCAGTCATGGTCCACAAGATGTAAACATTACCCATCTTTAATCCTGAGACTACTCAATCCCATTCTAAAAATATATCTGGGAATTATATTTAATATTATTTCCATAAGAAACTGTCAACTCACCTTTACTTGGTTTTGCCTTGGACTTTCTCTGAGGGGGATATTAACTTTCTGTTCCCCAGAGTATATTGAACTTTCTCTTTGTAAGCCTTCTGGGTTTGTTACACTTCTTCCTTATGGTTCTTCCTACTTTAGTGATTCAGGATCAGCATCACCAATTCAGCCTTTGTCAGTTACTCAGTAGTAAGGAAAACACTCTTCTGCTACATCCCTTGCTTTCTCTACCAAATCCCCAGCTCATTCCATGAATCCACTGACTAGTTTCAAAATCCCTCTCCCAACATAAGCCCATTTAACATCCCTGTAAAACTATTTAGTTCCCTGACTCAGAGAATTTTGTTCCTTCTTTATAAGAAGTTATATCCACCTTGACTTGTTTGGCTTGATGTTTCACCATAACCCTAAGTATGATATACTTTTAGTCTTTTGCTGTTCTGCACCATTTGTCTTTGGATCCAACAACATTCTGGACTTCAGAGCAGATATGTGTCTGTGAGCTAGATGGCAACACTTCTACCATTTTCAGTTTCTGACCTTTAAGATTAATATAAATCTTGGTTGTATTGTTTTTGAATCTTGTGTGATTTAATATTTTGCATTAATATTAATTAATGCATATAACATATAATTTAGAATATAACCTTATCATCATATATTATTAATTTTATTAACATGATATGTATTGTGTATTATGGACTATGTATTTGTATTATATTCTGGATTGTGTATTATGATAAATACTGTTGAACAAACAGTAAAACTTCTAGGTCTAATTATTTATACCTCATATTTTTTTACTATAGATATCTAACATAATCCAAAAACTGAATTTTCTGGGGTTTGGGTTATTTTTTTTCATGTCTAAAATATCTAGATTCCTCTTTTTTGTGTGTGTTTTTTGGTTTTTTTGGGTTTTGTTGGTTTTTTTTGTTGTTGTTTGGTTGGTTGGTTGGTTTGGTTTTTTGTTTTTAAGTCTGAAAAACCATAAATTTATACTAAACACTACTCTTATTTTCCAGCCTCTTCTATTAACAGTGGTCATTTTTCATTCCTGGTTAGCAGCTGTATATTCAAAGCTGAAGTAAAACCATCCTCATTACGGGACAGATATACTTTTCACCTATCCTGATCATCAGCCCAATAACAACACTGAGAAGCCAAAGGTAATACAGCAAAAACTTGTTTTTAATGACAGTAAAATTAAAAATTATAATCTATTCTATTATCAGAAACAGATGTTTAATAATGAGAAATTAGCGATTAATTTCTTTACAATTCACAGTTTAGAAATTGAAAATATTAATTTATACAGAACTCTGTGAAAGAAGAGTGGGAGTTCATAAGGTGAAAAGTCAGGGGATGAAATTGCAAGGGAATACATATAAGGAGGATTCTTTTTAACCATTTAAAAATAATTCTGTAATATAATCTAACTGTGTAAACTGCTCTGGTGGTTAATATAGAAAAGTAATCACCTCTACAGATGATGTCCTCCCATCCTGAGACACACAAGCATTGTGAATCTGTCTCTGAAAATGCCTATCTTTCTTTCTTAACTTCAGATAAAAAAAAAGCAGGATGAACAGCTCAGACTGCATGCTAGCTTTTCGACAGCTAAAATTAGGTGGGATTAGTCTGGCCTAGTTAACAGCAGCTTGAAGCAAAGGAAAACAGAAGAGAAGACTCAGGTGTTCTGCAACAGGAGAAATGATAAGTAGGGGAAGGAATTAGAGGCTATACAAAAAGTGTGATAAACAAAGCAGTAGGATAAAAATACTCCTTTCCATAAGGGAAAACAACTGCAGATTCAGCGCCAGATAAGGAACTTCTAGTGGAAATTCAAGAGCCAGGAAGTGGACAGAACAAGAGAGTTTGTAGATGCCTGAAATGAAGTAGGGACACAGCAAGAAATGTTAGTTCATCAATATGGGTTGAAGCCTCATGGTGGTAGGTTGGAGGCAATAACAAAGTTTTCTATGAAAAAGCAGAAGGTAGGACAGGAAGACTGTGTGCATGGGGACAAAAGTCCGTCTATGAGGGGGTCAGGGCTTAGTTTCATTTTCGAGAAGGGATAGAAATGATGGGAGAAGAAGTAGGGAAGAGTAATAGGAAAATAGTAGTAAGAAACTGCAGAAGGAAGAATTTTAAAAGCTTGGGAAAACTGAAACCCAAAGGAGGACTGAGAGCAGAAAAGATCAGTTTGAAAGAGAGGAGATGGCATGAAGTAGTTAGGGGACTTGGACAAATGCGCAATGCCATGTGCATGCAGAAGGCTGGCAAAACACTGTGAGAACAGTCTGTGGCATAGGCAAGGAGCCATTTTGAGCTTGGACCACTGAGGAATGTCGTCTTAGGAAAGAAAGGATGTCCAGGTTTCAGTTTCAAGAGATTAGTAGTTGAAACCATCAGATAAAACCTGCCTCCAATTTCAGAAAAGTGCAATTGCTTATTTTTCAGGTGAAAACCAAGACATTTTAGCGAAGATATTTTGTTGTTAAACACCTCCTCTGTTCTCACAATATGACTGCAAATTTTATTATTTTCAGTATAAAATGCAATTCATAATGATTTACTATTGAAAAACAATAGCAAACGGATTGACTTCTTATCTACTCCTATAATTTTACTTTTTCTTCTTAGAGTACAATATTAATTAATTAACACTAATCCTCTTCCCCTTCTTTGTTCTTCTAAAATATCATAAGAGAAACATGATAGATCAGCGATGTTTTTGCCCTGATTTCTCTTGTATTAAATGTGTTAAGATGTGCTACTTCAATAAAGACTAAATTATGGGAACCTGAAAGACATGGACATCAGTGATAAAGATATTATTGTTATATGTAGAAAAAACACAGCAAATAGAACACAATTTGTTTCATTTTTCTTTTCCAATAAGGTGTAGGAGTTTTCAGCATAAGTGCTGAAGCAGAAACTAAACCCTTTTTATTTCTAGCAACAAGGCTACAGGATTATTCTATTGAATATGAACTGTGAAGATGATCTTGATGGAGATATTGCGAAGGTACAAAATGAATTTCAGATGCCCAAGTTTTATTGATACTTAGTAGAAACTGAGTACAAAACCAGTGTCTTTACTTCAAAAAATCTTCCCAGTTTCTGCACCTGTGTGTGTATATGTATATATGCAGATACATACATATGTGTGCGTATGTGTATGTGTGTGTATGTATTCATATATATACAAATGTGCTACCTTCAAGTAACTATGGGAAAATCAATATCTCAGTTAATCAGGAAAATTATTGTTATAATCGAAGTGGAATAGAAGAATCACATTTTCCTTTTGACCTTGAGTTGAAGTAATATGGATCTAGAAGCAAGAACAAGGACATTCTAAGCCATAAACTTCAAAATATTTAATTAATAATAATATAAGTAATAGGTAAATGACTGCCATCTATCATGAGCAGAAGATCTGGTTTGGAAAGCAACTTGGGACAGGATCAGTTTAGGTTATGAGAAATTTAGCCAGACAACCACTTGCCTAACTTATTTGGCATGCGTTGTTTTCGTAATTTTGTATATACTGAGGTTGGGTTTTCAGTACTTCTAGGCAATATGCCATTTAATTCTCTATATAATAACCTCTAATACCTGGAAAGGAAATGGAGGGAGAAATTAATTTTTTTCTAGCTAGTACAATGCTGCTTCTGAATAGAGTTTTCAAAAATCTATCACAGCATTTGCTCCTGCTCAGGTGGATAGGACATGAGGATATTTCCTCTCAACTTCAGCATGGAAGAATTCTTAATTAACATTTCAGTCTTGACTAAAATAACGTATCTTTTTCTGACTAGCTTTTGCTTTCTATTTCAGTCATTTGGAGGTACCATGATGTGATTTCACAATTAGTGTGCACTCTGGAAGCAATCCATTTAAATAACAGTATGAACCTTTTGCACAAACACATGACATTCAACCGAATTCTGAGCAGATAGAGAGCAGATAAAAAATGCTGGATGCTGGAATTGGGAGTCAGAGGTTCGGATTGTGTAACATAAGTAACTTTAGGTCCCTCAGCCATTGATCTCTTCAAAATGTACCAAGAGATCATTCCTGAAAAGAAAAATGTTTCTATTGTCTGGTGTCCTACTTTTACACAGCCTAATTGAACAAAATAGTCTAAAATGGAAACCAACTGTTCCTAGAGAGCAGAGGGGAAGCATACTAGATTGCCATCAGGCGCTGGTTTTAATGACTTTAAAAGAACTTTTCATGTCATGAGTAGCGATATGGTTGTAATTAAATGTTCCACACCCAATCTCCCCTCCCATGGACTGTCAGATTTACAAATGAGTGATGACTTCAACTTTCTGAAAAAGTGGCTATTATTGCTACAATTTATATTAAAAAGATCAGATTCAAACTGGGTGAACTCAGTGTGTTATTTACACTAAAAGAATGATATTTTTATGGCATTTGTATGTGTTTTGACTGACAGATTTTTGTGTTGCTGTCTTTGGACTCTGTTACACATTGTTTTCCTGAGATCCTTGAGAAATTTGTTGCCAACATAGGCCAGACAAATTAATCTAGACTGCATGTATTGTGCTAAATAAACCTTTGGAAAATTACAGACATTAATAAATTCTCCTTCAAGGGATCTTCTGTGGTGGTATCAGAACAAAAATTACTGAGCTAACAAAAATGTACTTTTCACAAGAATGCCAAAAGGTATCTCGCAATGATACCTTTTATTGTAATGAATAATGAATATTTTTAGCTATTTGGAATATTCCCATCTAAATGGCATGAACGATTTTGGGTAAAGACACCTAGATATACGAGCTTCTCCTGATGAAGACTTCCAATACTTTAGTTCAGAAAAACAGAAGCTTGGTATTTATCAAAGTGACATTGTATTATTCCTGCTTTAAAAATAATCTCTTACTATTGACATATTTGTGAATTAACAAGTAAAATATCAATGTTTCTGTTCCTCTGAGAGAAATTTGGTCACTTGAATATCTAAAATCTATGAACTTGCTTCATCCTTATCAATCCGATTTCATCCAATTATATGAGCGAAGAATTAGAGAATGCAAAAAAAGGGTTTGTTAGGATTGGAAATTGGCAGTGTCATGAGCTTTTTCCTTCGTCCACAAAAGGATAGTGACATATAAATGCCTGATGTCCGTCTGTACAAGGAATTTTACCCCCTGAAAAATAATAATCCAAATAATATTTTTTTAACCCAGTGATGCCAGTACAGATGATGTAAATTCCTGATAAATTAACTATTGACAAGCAATAAACTGAAGTCATATGATACCTACTCTAAGTGACAACAGAGGTTCAGCAAGAAAAAAGCGTGGTGTGTGAGTGTTATACATAAGGGAAAGAAAACACTGTGTTGTGAAAACTAGAAGAGACTGAAGTGGGGTATGACAAGAGAGAGTTTGCCTGTGTCAGGGCCCCAAGCTCCCCAACAGGCTCTGCTGCCTCCTGAACTGAGATTGCTGGTTGCCCACGCCCTGAGATGGTGACTCCAACAGCCCTGCACCATCTCCTGGGAAAGAAAGATGCCTGCCTGACTGACAGCATGAGGGTATGCTAAGAGGCAGAAAACAAGCAACATCCATTTTAATAATATTCAGTCTTAAAGAATAGCTTCAAATACAGATATATCAGTCTGTCTATCTATCTATAAATAAAGCCTATTTTGCGCCATATCATTCAGAATTGCCTTCAGGGTAAGCATTTATGATGTATATAAGATAGTTTGTCAAAACTTCTGTCAGCAGTTTTTCTTTGAAATCTCAATATTTATTAGAATACATTTGCACATACCCTAACACATCAGCATAACTCTAATTTTTTCACGGAAGTATTATTTCTTTCTCTTCAGTCTTAGTTCTTTCAAATTCACATTCAGGTCTGCTGCTAACATTCCTATTTGCTGCATTATTACATGCTTAATGTACTGTAATGGCAGATATGCAAAATTTATCAGCCAGCCAGCATGCAGTACATATAACACATTTACATTTCTTTTAAAAATAAGTTCTGTTCACTAACAGATAAACATAAAGTACTTTCTACCAATTTATAGGCTAAGTTGTTAAAATGAATTACAAGAACCACATTTGTTATAATAAGGATCTCTGTGGGAAGCTAATTCAAAGAGAGAATTATGAATTATAATTCAATTTGTGGAGGAACAAAAAAATATATTGTGGGATGAACAAAGTGGGATGAACAAGGCTGCTGGCAATTACCATTTTAAAACAAACCCATAAACTGCAGAGATGTGGACTTTGAGTGAGCATCCTTCTACTTTAAAAAAAATCAAACTCAAGGGCTATCTTACAACCTCATGAACCTGAAGTTTTTTATTTGGTGTTTGAAACAGAAAGCTATTTGATCTCTTAAAACATGTATCTCTGCATGACAAATACAAAATAGTATGTTTAGCTAGAGATGTGATTCCAGACGAACTTGTTTTCACCCCTCTTGCTGATTTCCTTGCATTACTTTTCAGATGCAGTTTCAGATCTACTATTTAATAAGTGACACTTCTCTAGAGAAACATAATTAAACTCTACAAATCATTAAACTATCATTTGGTGATCTTGTTAAAAAATGTTATTAAAAATAAAAATCCCTTTAGAATCTCCCATATTGCTCTTCCTGTAAAGTATTTATTAAGCACAAAGGATTGTGCTTGGCTTTGTACAGAATAGGGAGACATAAGCACTACTGCTAAGGAATTTGTAGACTAATCATAATTTCTGTGAAGTACCTGGGATCTTAACCTAATTTTTGACCCCCTTACAATTCTATTTGTACTTATTCAAATTTATAATGACTGCAACAGTTAGCTTAATTTATTTTTCAGGTCAGTAGTTACTGCACTTATCTTCCAAACTTCAGATATATCTGCGCTTATTGATATTCTTTCATGGTTGCTATAGCATAATTTGTTCTTCTCTCAAAACTGCTGTTTCTTCAAAACCACTTTCACCACCTTTTCCCCTTTTTCTTTAATTGTATTAATCAGAAAAAAGAACTCAACACTTTTTCACTCTTTTAAACTATTTTTTTTCCAGTAGGAAAAAAAAAGAAACCCAACAACAAACCATGAAGTCGTTGTCAGGCAACTCCTGAGAGTTGTCCTTTTCTTCCTTTTGCATCACAGCAAGTACAGCAGCTGTCTGGCAAGGGGTGTGCAAATCACATCACAAGTAGCCTCTCCAGGTGCAGTTTTGACATCCTCTGTTACCTTCATCCTCCCGAAGAAGCTGTGCAATTAATCGGGTAGACCGAGGGTGGCGTTTTCTGGTCTCTTGTTTTTTGCCCAGAAGCTGATTTTCCTTCCTTCACACTTCCATACCACTTTCTGCAGAATGTATGTTGCTCTATATAGCCATGCTTTCCTCAGCTTTCAGTCTCTGTCCCGCCTTGTGAATTCCTTTATTTTGAGCATTCACGTTTATTCCGCCCCTTTCTCTGAATGTTTCACTTATTTGCAGGTTATTCTAGTGGCTTAAGTTCGTTTCTCTGACCAATATCCCCCAAAACCTTAAGGCACAAGTTCCATGACACAGCCATGACAAAAATTAGAAAATTTTTAATGCTGGCAAAATTATATACAACAAGTTTCTTAACAATATCACTTGTATTGCACTTTGCTTTCTGACAAACAACACTCACCACAGACGTTCTTTCAGTTCAAGATGACAGAATTCAAACAGTTTTTCCACTATCCTCAGTTTGGGGCCCTATTTCTGTTAATTATCTCATTTCCTATCACATGAGTCACCTACTGAGACTCTGGTACTGGTTTGTTTTGCTGCTAACCACACTCACTTGTTTTGTTGTCATTCTCACCAGCTTTCCTCCTTGCTACCATGTTTCTTATATGCTGGGTAATGACCTGGAAGTGCTAAGTGCTTCTAAAATAACTAGTCTCTTTATTACTCATTTACAAGGGTGCTCTAACTACTGCTAGCGGAGCTCTGTGAAAAAAGATTGAGGCTTCCTCCCAGGTACTCAATCCAAGCCTTTTTTTCCTACAAGTTCCTTACAGACTGCTACAAACTGTTTCCACCAACCCAAAGTGGTCCTTTGGAGTTTGCTGTACGTGCCTGGCTCCATCAGTGGTGATTATGAGATCAGCAATAATGTTTCCTCTGCAGAAGTGGTGTAGCATGAGAAGGAAACAGACACCACCTACTAACAATATCATAAAACCAAGGAATACGTAGTAAGGTACTTCACCATTTCTGGTCCAGTTAAAGACTGCCAAAAGTGCTTGAGGTATTGGAGTTATAAATTATGAATTACTATTATATTAAAGAACCTTGTAACATTGCTTAAGTATATATAAACACTTAAATAATATATAAACCAAATAAAATATATATGAATATTTTTTAAATAAGAACTTACTTTGTATAAAAAGTATATGTATATATGCTACCAAAACCTGAATTTTTAAAATATTAATTAGCAAAATCCATGAAATATAGGCATGTGTGGTCATCTAATTAAAGAAAGCAAAATACACCAAAAATCTGTTTGCTTCCTATCCTTCTCAGCTCAGATGTAAACATCTGACTCATTTTTATTCTCATTCACAGGAAATTCAGGTCTTACAGAATTTATGGTCAATGGTTTCAGGGTTCTATTACAGTTTTTGTCAGCTTTCACTATAGTGAGTAAAATTAGGCAAAATGTTCTGATACTTCAAAAACTACATTATCCTTACTAGTTGAAGTAGGGATGGCTCAAAAGTAAAAATGAATTCAAATGTTGGAGTTGGCATACTTTACCAACAAATGGCTCTATTCATTCAGGCTGAATTAATTTAAGAAGATTTTGCCTGTTGCACTATTAAAGAAGTCGAGCCCAAATTTTGGGTGTTTTAATCCCTGGCACTTCAAATACATGTCCTGTTTTTCTTTCGTGTATGCTAACCAGGTTTTAATCTCCATTGCCAATGCACACAAGTGCTAACTGGCTCACACCATGGGTGTTAAGGACATTTAAATTATTTTCCTGTAGTTGCTTATAACCAGGTAAATAGCTGGTCTTTGCTTTGCAGATAAAAGTTAGGGAACTAGGAGTAAGTACCATCTGTAGTCTTCTATGATCAGAAAAGAATGCAGCTCTTTTGCATATTCTGCTCTAATGACTTGCAAGACACAGTCAAGGCCACTTTCAGCTCCTAAATTTGTAAAGCTTAATGCAAGAAGAGATCTCTAAATAACTAACTCGGACTTGGTACATATCTTGGGCCATTATGTTTGATACATGTGTAGAATCTAGTGGAATCTCATGAGCTTTTAAGATCTTCAAAGTTCATCTAATTTAATTTCAGCATTTTTAACACAATCTAACTTAAGAAAAAAGAAAACTTTCTTCAAGCAAGAAGAATTAATTAAAAAAAACTGACTTTGATCAAGAGAGGTGTTGGAGTGTGAAACCACATAAAGTCAGTGACAGTTTAAAGGCAAAGACGATATGGGGTCCTCAACGAGGTAACAGAATTGAGTTTGACTTGAGTCTACTGTCCTCTTATCAGCATGTAAGCACATGTGGACTTTGAGTAAACCAAGACATTGTTCCATAAGCACTGGGCCTAATCAAGTGTTTCTTTTCTCAGAGTTTATCATTATCATCATTAATTGAATTTGGTATCAAGAAGGTGTCAAATTTTACTGAATCCTTCCATGTATCAGGGGACTTTTAAGGGCTCTTTCCTGGTTTAATTCTTTGGTACCTAATCAGATATAAGTTCATACGGTAATTTTCCTTTCATTAGGACACATACTTCTCTACCCAGCCAGTTTCCAATGATATACTTAGGAATTTCTTTATGAAATTTCCACTTCTGTGTCAAATTAGTCTGAAATCAGTTAACAGGTTCATGTTCTTAGAAGTTCAGGGACAGATGTGGCAGACAAACCTATTATGGTGAGACAGAACAAATATGAAAGACTTCTTAAAGAAACACAAATTTTAAAGATAATAAAAGACCTTTATCAATTTATTAAAATCCCTGAGCAATGTTCTATTTTGATTTCTGATTCATAAATAAGAGTAAATACTCTTTATCAATACCAAATAATTATCCTTCTTGTTGCTGTAATTCAAAAATAATCTTAAAACTCTAGTTATAGCTAGAACCATTTGTTATTCTGAGGAAGGTCTCTTAGTAGGATAAGTACATGGTGATATGTCATATTCTGAACAGAAAAATATTTAATTAGAATGCATTTTAAGGTTAGCTTGGATGCATTCTCTGATGTTTTCTGAAAACTTAATGAAATTTAGTGCCAAGAACTAATACTTTTGAACTTTCTTTTTGACTTTACTTGACTAAATATTAAAACCAATTCCTAGTCTGATGTGGAAAAAGATGTTCATTTTTAATAATCCTGAAAGGAAAAGAAAAAGGAGGAACACTTAAACAAGGTATCATTCTGACTGTTTAGTATGTTTATTGCCAGCTACAGAGGTATATACTATTGTGCTGATGTCAAAACAAGAGCAAATCTCTGATAATTTTAGCATATGTAATAAACTTTTTGTCAGTCATTTCTGTGTTTATTAGGGTTTATTTGCCTTGAAAAAGAGCCAGACTGCATGACCCACATTATCACCAGGTAGATGTATGAATTTTATTTACTTTTGGACACTTCCTAAAGCATTCAAGAACCACGCAAATATTTATCTATCAACATGAAGGTGGAAAGAGTGATTGTCCCAAGCATGTACTGCATAGACAAAGCCCAAGGGCTTCAGAACTGAACTCTGAAGATTTACACGTTTAATGTGCCTGAACATCAGGTCTTAGGTGGTTTGCTCAAGTTCACACAAAGAAATTGCTAGCAGATTTGGAAAGTAAATTCAGATTTTCTAACTACAAATTCGTTCCTTCAATCATCATAACCCTTCTGCGACAGACATTGAGAAAAGAGACCAAGAAACAAGAGTACATAATGTAAGGTAGGAAATGGAGTTTGCAGAGAAGTACTCTTTCTATCCTATGTTGCTCATCCTATTCAGATGCCGTTCAAAATTCTCTCTTAGTTTAAGTGGTGGAAGAAGCATAACTAGAAAAAGCAGAAAATTTTAAAGGTAGTAAAAATATCTTAGAGAAGAGTTACAAGTACTTTCCAACATTAGGGATTTCTTCAGTGTCTAAACAGGCATCAGAAAGGGTAAGAAATTCAATAACAATTTAATCTATGATATTTTTTCAGGCAGTCCCAGACACTTTTAAGGCCCTGTTTAAATTCTTTTGATTTCTTCTTCACTTAGACTTAAGATAAGAAGTGTCTCATGGTGACTTTTTATCTTTATATAATAAAACCCCTTTATATCATGAAAGTAGGCTTTTTATCTTTCTTAAGTTATTACACATGTTCCTTAACAGCATCTGAAGTATTTTATTCTTTTTAGATGAAGCATTATAAATTTTAGCTCTATTTCCCTCACTGCTGTGTTGGAAAGTGGTCTTTCTAATGCTAATAATCTTGGTGAAAGAGCAGCAGGAGTTGACATTCCTGTCTCATATCTTTCTGCATTTTTTTTTTTTTTATTTGTCAAGATAACAGCTCTCTGACAACCCAAAGATTTCTGACAAATATATTTGTCTGCCCAGTTCTCCATTAGGGTGATTTTAAGGTAAAATGCTGAGAAAAACAGATAAACAGAAGCACCAGGACAATTAAATGTAGTCATGTTGATTATTAAAGCTTTATAGAAAAGAAAAACTAAAGCCTGTTTAGTCTTCTGAAGACAAAATAAGTGGTGGAAGCTTTTGTTTGTTTGTCTTAGGCATTTTGCATAATTTAGAGATCTATTTTAGGTTTACTGGTGTTCCATCATCAAACTGAGCTCATGACTCCTTCTGGTGTCAATGTTGTACTGAATACAGGGAGACACTAAAGAGGTAATCTTTCTAACACAACCATCTAGGGTAGTATTCAGCTGACTTAGTTTTAGCCTGTTAGAAATTAGGCACATAACCTAACCTAGTCATATAGGCTCCCTCAGGAGGCAATAGAAAAAGAATGGCATTTCTAGAGGGCAATTTATCCCACTTGTGTTAGGTATTTATCTTAGGATGAAATTAATCACCTTTGGAAACACCATCACATTAATTTTGCTTTGATTTAATTATGAATCCCATTCTTAAAAAACATTCTTTGGTGTCTTGTTTCCAAGACACAATATTTCTGTAAAATGATTATTTCATTGCATATTACTGCAGTAGCCGAAGAAGAACTGGGAAAAAGAGATGAAAACACAGTGAAATATCATCCCACTATTTTCCCAGCCTTAAACATGTGAAGCTGGGAGTATTTTTTATGAGCTCTCTGTTTTAGTCAATCACACAGGGAAAATCTCTACACTGCAAAGTTCACAGTCAGGTTCTACAGTTCAGTTCTTTAAGAAAGAGCTTAAAAGCACAGATCAAGACCAGATTTATTACACTGAGATCTGTCCAGTTCACCCAAGACTTTGCATGTGATCAGGTGTGGTTAAGATGAGCCAGTATCTGCTGTGTAGTCAGTGATGCACAAGGGAGGGACAGGGCAGTCACCTTTCCAGCTTCCCTGAATTACCTAATCCAGATTATCCCCTTTCCACACTGAGTCATTTGGGGACAGCCCTCACTGCTGCCCTCACTATGGGACACACAGCTCAAAGTCAAGCTTCTGGATTCATAGCAAGAGGCGGTCCCCATTCTGCCTTTGCCACTGCTTCTCACTGAGATCTGCCTAGATTTCTCCAGTAACATCATTTCCTCATCAAACCGTTATAGTCAGGTTAATGAGACGAGTCAAATGTCTACAACAGACACCATGGAAAAACTGAAGGCAAAGATGAGTGTTACAGTAATAAGAGCAGATGATACAAACGATAATGGTGGTTGTCTCAATTCTTCTCAGAATAAAGCGGTAGAAACTCCACAGAGTTTCCTCAACACTGTTATACAATTCCTCTCTTTGAGGACCACACTAGAGAGCTGCCTACTTGACAATTTGACTGGTTTTATGTATTCCATACATTATTGAATAAATTCAGGTGAATTGTTGAATAACTCCATAATGATCTTTGGAAACATTAAGCCTTGAGTAACAGCAGTAGCTTATGACAACTATTCATATTGAAGAAAACTGTTTAATTAAAAAGAAAATTCTGGGTTTTTTCCTTTAAGTAGGATGCTTGGCAACCACAAGTTTCAGAATATTAACACAAGACACTTACTGTTTAATATAATAGATCAACAATAATGAAGGTACATCCTGTAATTGAAAAATGAGCCACTGGCAGAGTGAGAATTATCCTGTAAGAATAGCATGAGGCAGTGAAATGAGAAACATATTTCTTACTGCTTTTATTAAATTGAACAGTCAAACACTGGCACTGGAATGTTTGTACAACTTCTTTTAAAGATCAGCTAGTAATATCTAACTTTCATTCTTTAAATTTTGCATAATTTTCTTTGTGCCACAGTTTTGTTTTCTAGTATAAAAACACGTTACATCTTTGATGGTTTTCTTATATATCTGTTCCCAGCTCCTGCAATTTATCTGAGGCTTTTCTCTCTAATGTATTTTCTTAAACGTCAGCTCTTAGAGATAAGGAGCAAAAACATAATTCCAGTTTTTAGTTTAAAAACTAAAAAAAGCACTCTTGGATGAAAAAAGTAGTTTGAAAGTGAGCTATCAGCACACATACAGCCTCAAAAACCACGAGGAAAATTTAAAAATAAGTATGTTGGTGGTTTTTATATAATATTTTCATGTTTTAAGGATGGACTTAACCCATGACTTTTGAGTGTCTGGACTTAGCAAAACCACAGCTTTACCTGTCCCTATCAAAAGGGAGCTCCCTATCAGAGACTAACTGTGGTTGCTCCATTCAACTAAACTGTGATTCTTGAAGTTTTACTATAATAGTGTGTTGCCTCTGAAAATCAATTGTATATTTTTATGAAAAGCAATATAAGATGTGAAAGAGAATTTGCATGTCTTTTTGAATATTTAGTTTATGTAACAGTGCCCACCAATTAAGCCATGCAGGTGTAACAAGAATAACCGTGGCTGGTATTTTGAGTATCAGGATTAAAATAATATAGATGAACTCATACAACAACAGACAGGAAAAGGCAGGATAACTATTATGATACATACATAAATACACCAGACAAGTCCCAAGAGGTGGTACTGATCTGTGTAGAAATATTATTTGGGGGTTTTTTATAATTTTTTTACATCATCTTTAGATGATGGAAAGACGCATCAAGGACTCTGTAGCATATTTTTAAGCGCTTTATTTTAATGCTTATTTCCCTTTTGTTTTTGCAAAATGCTTTAGAAGAGAACATTTCCTTCTACCGTAGATAGTATTGTTCTATTGTCACCTTGCCAGCTGATGCAAAAGCATTTCTAACAAACACTCAAAATTAGAAACTGGAGAGGAGTTGCTTGCAGACAAGCACAGTGCAGCAGGAGAAAAAGCCTACTGGACCACAAGAAAATACTATTTTACACAATATTTATGCACAATGCAGGAATTCCACTAGCTGCAGAAGACAATGTAACAGTAAAAATTATCATTGAGAAGTTTATTAAAGGAAAAGTGAATACAAAGTCCCTCTCATGCTCTGCTGCCATGATTTGCTATGGACAAGATCATGAACTAAATGTTTTTTCAACTGTGTTGGGTTCATTTAGGAACAATATCTTTTAATCCAGTGGTCTTGCACTGATTTAAACCTGTGCAGGATGAGAACAGCTCTCTTCAAGTCATTGAATGAGGAGCTTGGATCCCCTTGCATTGTTTTGGTAGAGAGGCAAGAAGGAGCTCACCCACACAGTTGGTAGTTCTCTGCGCCAAGAGACAGTGCTACATTGCTGCCTCTACGTGGTTTGCTTGTCTGAGTCACTGTTATGCTCCGTTACACCACTTATGTCCACCATTATGCTCCACTACACCATTCCTGTCCACCAGTAGAGTATTGTTTGAGGTCCCTACAGCAGGCCGCTCCCCCGAGCTGCTCTGCTGGGTACTCTCCCATGGGATCCACACAGCCTTAGGTGAAGGGGAAAGTTTAGGCAAATGGCAGCAAATACTTTCACGTACATTTTCCTGTCTCAGTCTCCTCACTTCTTTTCCTGTGTATATCCTACAAGGTGTTTGGGATTTTCCTCCCACAGTATGTTGTACATTCTCCTTGGTCTTCTAGCTTTGAGCACCACTGCCTGATCAGTCCTTCTGTTGTGGTGATGTAGTCTTTTTTTTTCCCCAAAAATTTGAAGATAAAGGGAAACAAAAGAAAACAGCTTCTCTTCATTTTAGTCAAGACAACGTCGCAGAGTGGTTTCACCTGAACACGGTGGTACTGTAGGACAGTTAAACTGTGTGGTGTTTGTGATCTGCCCACTATGTGACCCTACTCTGATAGATGGCCCCTACTAAAGCCAGACCTTCACAGAAACCAGCATGTGTTAATTGCCTCTGAATATTCACAGGGGACAGAGTCCCAAGCAGTTAGGTTTTTCTACGTATGGCTCTTCTTGGTAAGCGATCATACAGTTCAGGGCATCTCAGCTGCAGGAGTGGGTGCTACAGACATGGCGCTCAGGTTATAGAACAATGAGACCTTGCGCAGTACCAGCGTCAGCATGAGGAGCATTGTGGAGTGGCTGACAGCAAGCTCAGGGCAGAAAAGCAAGGGATTAGGCTGCTCTCCCTCATCCGTAGCAGTGTGGGGAAGAGGCAGGGAAGACTGAGGACACAAGACAACGCAAGAGAGGTCTGCAGACCCTGACACATACAGAGAGCCTCTGTGTCAGCCACATTCCTGTGAGGGGTTGGAGGGTTTTAGTAAAAGCACTATTATGAACCAGTAGCTGGTTTAACACTCTTCTATAACCCACAGGCATATAAACAGTTCACATTTGGTTTGAGGAAAAGAATGATTCTTCAATGTGGTTGTCAACTCAGGTTCAGAATCCTGATATTTTTGAGTTTATTAAATGATAGCCTAATAGAAAATATGGCAGAAAATAAGCTGGGAAATTTCCACTAGTGTTTACAGTGGACCTGAAAATGAAGCAAAAAATTAAAATTAAGGAAGGGATCATAGATTGATGGCCACTGGGTGAAGTCTGTGGAGTTTTGCTGCCCATTAAGCAGAATGTACACAGGAGTGACTGTTTTTAGAGTGTCAGTTGGACTGTTAGGAGCAAACTAAACCAAATATTACTTATTCATGAAGTACCCACTATGCAGTAACAAAAAGGATTGTGTGTGAATTAAGGAAATACTAATTCCTGAGCCAAGGTTACAAAAACAAGACGTAAACAAAAATTAAGAAATGAACTTTGTAATCAGTTTTTCAGTAAAATTAATGAAGTCAAATACATATTAAAAATATTCCAAAAGTGTTACTACTAAGCAGGATTGTGAAGTGGGACTTCTTAAGTTGTATCAACAGAAAATACTTCTGCCTATATTCCAGAATGTATTAAAAGCACTAAAATTAACATTTTTATATGTATCTTCAAAAGCATTCCCATGTTAAGAGGAACACCAAACCACAATTTTTTTCTGGTAAATTAAAAAAAAAAGAAAAATTCATAAAGATGCTATTAGCTTTCCTCTTTAACAGGAAGTTATTATGTAAGTTTCACTGGAGAACAGAAAAGAAGGAAACCACTTTAAAATAGAGGATATTTTGTAAAGTACTTTGTGCCAGTGTATGTTAAGAAAACGGGACCCCAATGCAAGCAATGCTGCAGTTTGACAGAACAAGGCCATATTCCATTAGCACTAGGCATTTTTAAAGAAAACATTCTTCCTTTCTTTTTTTAAAGGAATAAATGCAATCTGTCATGTTCAAAAGTCTTATTTCATGATCGTCTCCTATATGTTCTCTCTACCAGGACTGCTGTCACTAAGGATTGCCAAAGAATCCAGGTGGAGTTAGTCAGCTTCTTCTAAGAAAGAAGAAATATAAAAGATGCCATTTACCCAAAATTGTCTCTGCTCTGACTTTAATACATATTGGAGATGAAAAGCCAGAAAAGCTTTTACTGTTTTGTGATAGAGGCAGAATTTACGTAAATGTCACACATTATTTCCCCACATGACACAAGCTGTCTACATAAAGCCAGCGAACCTAGACAAGTAGGATTCACCTCACTAATTTTGGTCATCTAAATATAGTCATGTACGTGCCTCTGTATTTTACAGAAGCTTGGCACCTGCTGAAAGACCCTGTTCTGGCCTTGGAGAGATGTAAGACAGGAGGCATTGGGCATCCTCCAGAAATTACTAGCGGCCATGGAGACAAATCATGAGTCTGAATCTAGAAATAAATGAAGTAAGGTTAAGAAAAATCCCAAACACATTAGCTTAGGGTAGGCTTTTAACTTTCAGATTAATAAAAGGCAAGATCACCCTCACAGCCTGGGGCTAATTGCATAATGTAGGAGGCATATGACTGAATTAGTTTCCTTTGAAAAGGGCATATATCCATACACACGCAAATACATATGTGAGGGTACAATCTGCCTCTAGTTAGCAAGATAGATATAACATTTTAAATAATTTGTAGCCATACATTCAAATTTGTTCAGTTATAAGTAAATTGAAGGAACTTTCTTTGGACTGTAAAAATAGTCTGTAATTGACACATCTTTTACACCTTTGACCATTCTTTACTGTGGGATTTTGCTAGAACAAAAAACCTGTAATTGATGGACCTCTGCAGTTTACATGATACAAGAATGACATGATGAGACTTCAAGCAAGTTGATATAACAGATGCTCCTTGTGCCATAGTCTGAACTATACCCTTGGGTAAAACCTGTTGTCTCGGCGTGCTACCTTCCCACATCACCACACCTTTCAGATCTCTCAAATGTCAGATCAGTTAGAGCTGAGAAGCTTTCGTTCCCTGTCTGTCATTGCTTCTAATGCTCTGCCTTGTCTGTAATTATCTTAAACATTTGCTGAAGGAGGGTTAATGTTAAGAGCTTACCAGAGAAATACATTTAAGAGAAAGTAACACTTCCATTAAAAAAACGAGGTGAATCATTTGAACAAAAGGAAAACAGTAATCATCATCACCAGAAATTTTCACATCAAAGTTAATGGGAAGTTTACAGACAAAACCTCCATATGGCTTTGAAGATCTGCGTTCCAGGATAGCAATTCTGCTAAATTCAATAGAATTACTTCTCTTTAGAACACTTTTTGTTTTAATGAGCCTACTATATAGCTTTACATATTTACAGGGTCTTTTTCCCCCCTTACATTTTTGAAGCATCACTGTTTAGGAACAAACAATAAACTCATTCCCATATTAATGAATAGTGTTTTGCTGGATTGTTCACTGACCCTGGTGGAACTACATATCCCAGTGACAGTAAGTCCCTGAGTAGCCACAGTTCATTAAACACAAGGAACGTGGTGGAAAAGCCTCAGGCTGGCTTTTCAACAAGCACTCATAGGGTTAGCTCTTTTAACAAGTTCGACTGTTGAAACTAGCTAATTTAGTAATGGCACTTGTTTTGTGTAAAGTGCAAATACATCCAAATGCTAAATACAGAGGTTACCATTATTTACAGTAACTGATACTTTAAAAAAATGCTTGGCTTTGAAATGTCTTGCTTTTCAGTCAGTATTACTTAAGTTAGATTTTTCAATACAGTTTTCTATAGTCTCATTTTTAGTGGTGCTGAGCCATAAAATGGTTCCTCCAGAGGTCAGTGGAAGATCTGACCATGTGAGTAACTAAGTAACTTTTTATGTGTTTAAGTTCTGTTGTGTCTATCTGAATATCGTGGCCTAAGATTCAAACCTCAGAAAGTGATTTCCACTAAAAAATTCTTCTAGTCATTAGTGAACAGGGATATTTTGTTACAATAGTAGTTGAGAATTTCTGTTTTGCTTAGTGCCTGCCATCAACAGAATCCGATGCACACACACAGATGTGCATCCCACAGCTAGCTGATAGTATTTAAAAAATATCTTCTTAGTATTCTGGAGAAAAAAAGTAACGTGAAGTCCCCAAAGAGCAATAGCTTTTTTCTGATAATTATATCAGACACAAAATTATTGCCCAAACACCACTCACATATACAAATGCATTATCATGGTCCGTCCATGAAACGCCACCCTCTCCAGCTGCTTAATGATACATAACATTTCTGTGGAACTAATTCCTAAATGCAGGAATCATATGGCTGAAATTACAGTGAAAGTAAGTGGACGGGATGTAGATTTTTATATGTGAATTTGTTAATAACATCACAGTGGTTTATATTTCGTATTTTCCTCTTACTTCATGACAGTTTGTATTTTACGTACAGTGGTATTCTTGAAAAATAATGGTTTTGTGGAAGAGTTAACCAAATACACTATTAAAAAAACCACACAACCAATTAATGCTGAAATAATTTTCATCAGGAAACACCATTTTGACAAAATTAAGTAGATACAGATGATCCACTTCAGAGACATTTGAGAAAAAAGTGTACCCGGGTGGGCTTGTTTTATTCTTAATTGAACTCAAAGACCAATTTCCCATAATTTCTCTACCTTTATTGTCCTCCAAATTTGCCCTGTTTTCCTCTAATATCTTATCTTCCTAAAGGACAATTTTCTTCTTCTACTGTTTCCACTGCACAAACCCCCAGAGGGGAGGATGAGAGTAAAAGGTAATTATTTACTACCTAGGGAACAGTGCAGGGAATGAGAACCCTTTTGCTCTCTTGAGCACGCTGATAATTTATCTGGTTATTCAGCCCTCTTTCTTCATTGTTGCCTTATTTCACATGAAATCATACTGTAGTGCAATACAATAGCAAAAGATTTTGTTATCTATTTTGTTTTCTTCTATATTGCAATTAATATTGGAATTTCTTCTAATTAAAAAGATCTTGAATTCATACTGTGTTGAATCAATCTTCATGTAAATTAGTATGCAATTCACTCATCAAATTTTATTCATGTAAAGTTAGATGTGACATCAAATCTAGGATGGCCATCTAGGCTCCATCTGCATTTCACTGAGACATAGTAATTTCAAGAGGGCCATTCATCCCACCAGGCCAAGACATTTGTGTTACAATGGTATGGAGGTGTTTCAGCTACCAATGGAGCCTGCTTGATTAGCTTAGAGTAAACGCTTGTATATTTTAGAGGTGAAACCTGGTGAGATGAATACCATCCCACGTCAAAGGCTGGAGTTTTGCCTTCATGAGTATTGATGCGGCATGTCAGACATTAGGAACTCAAAATATACACAACCTAATGTGGCAAAAAAAAAAAAAACCACCACCAAAAAAAACAGGAAAGAAAAAAATCTCTTACGCAATAAGATTTTAGTATGGCACCCCTTTGTTCTAGTTCAAATAAAAGTTTCAGTATATGATATTATTTTTAACTTTTCCTATAGAGAAATATTTGTTGCAAAAGACAGTTTTCAGAATGTCAAACAGCATATGCGACAGCAGGGACATTGCACCTACAGCTGAAAAGCAACCCGTCAATATATCGTCCAGTTACAATATTGTCGTGGTTTAACTCCGGCTAGCAAAATACCACGAAGCCGCTCTCACAAATCCACCTCCCCCCCTCCAAGCCATTTCCACTGGTATTATTTAAAATAATATTCAGGGACAAACATGTAATTACACTAAGTAGCCAATAATGTGAATAAAAGAAGTATGTGGGAACATAGACAAGTTACTTACCTCTAAAGGATGCATGTTTAACATTTCAAAGGGAGGCTCAGATGTTAATAGCTTTCTTTATCAAGTAAGATTCACAAATAACAACCTTTTAATGGTGGTAAAGTGTATACTGCATGTTACACTAGCCAACAGGCAAATGGAACAATTTACAAGGCATGATTTACAATGGAAAGTGAGCACGTCCAGAGATAGGTTTCTTACAGATAATTACTGTCTTGAAAACATGGAATCTTGCCTCAGTTCTTGCAGTGGTTTGTGAATTTTGTCAGCCACCCTGCCTGTCCTCTCATGACTACAGCCTGACTCAGTCAATCAGTGCTACCGAAAGAACTAGAGGAAGTAAAGCAGCCTGTGCTATGTAATTATTTGGAGATATTAGGAAGGTTTGTTACCTTATAGTAGAGTAATACACTGCTGGCCACAGTCCAACTTTCAGCCATTGCAATAGCTCTGCTGTCATGCATGACATGCAGTATTTGACATACGTCCAGTGATGGACTCCAGTGTGGACTCCAGGGTATGCACAAGTTTTCATACACGACAACCACCAGCTGTAGAAAAGGATGTTTCAAGGTGAAAGTGAATACAGAATTGTTATTATAAAATGCAATCCCCTTTGTGCATTACTTTATGAAGTGGTCTCAGTGAGATTATAGCTTAAACATGCCTCTACAGTTCTGTGTGCAAAGGAACTTAAGCAGAGTGGTCAGAATGGTACCTGATACAAAATTAAGAGCAATTCATTAATTGGTTCTACCCTCACTGTGCAATGACTGGATAAGCCATCAAAACAAACAGTACACACTTTGCTTTTGCTCTGTGTGGTCCTGGAAATTACCACCGCAGACATCAACAAAAAAATGTAATGTGCTAATATGCTCTGGGGAAAAAAAAAAAAAAACAACCACAAAAAAACAAAACCCAAACAAAAACAAACATGGAAAGTTATTTCCAAGCAGAGGGCAAAGGAAGATCATATTTTCCAGAACTCAAAATAGCATATTTTGCCTGATTTAATCTGAATTCAGGGAGCCACAGTATTGACTTCTTTCTGCAAATAGTGTTTGTCCAGAGAAAAGGAAGTTGTGAGCTATCACAGGAACTTCTGTGAAAAATCTGAATTCAAATCTTGTCGAGGTAACAGGAGAGAGTAATACTGTTGGTTCCATCTTACTCTCCCTAAGGAAGCAGTTTAAGAAAGTTGTTCCAGCACACTCAGCAGAGCGGTTGTGTGCAGAATTCTTCAGGCTGGGGATACTGCAGCAGGGGTGTGTGGGGAAGCAAGACCTGCAATTGCTTGTGTATTACCAGGTTCATTCTTTGGAGGTAAATAGAAAAAAATCTCTCTTTCATGACCAGTGTATCCTGGATATATTTTAAATAAACATCTCACCTGAATAACAGACAGCAGAGAAAAAGGACTATAAGCCAAAACATGACTCATGATGATGAGGTAGGTTTTAAAGACGGCCAGTTTAATGTGTCTGTCTAGAGCTGGTGGTGGGTGAGACTATGGGTAGAGGAAAAGAGATTTGTCTCTGTCCTCAAACATTTAAAACTAATGACCTGCAGTGTGTTGCATGAGTTTATTCAGACACCTGAAACATCTGCCACTTCTATAAGTCTCTGTATAGGTGCAGCAGACCTTTCATGTGTAGCACATTGCAGCTAAACCAGTCATAAGCAGCAGCAGAAAATGTGCAAATGAATACATAACACCCACTTAAAGCTTATGTTAATTCAACTGCCGCTTTGAAGAAGAATTAGCAATGGGTACTATGTGCTCTGTCTTGTTAAACAGCCAGTGCCATGCTACAGTTGTTTGAAAGCCTGTAAAAAGAAGAAACACCTGATGTGCATATTATGAAGTAGACTATAATGTTAGTAATAGAGGAGCATATTATGAAACATAAATACCAATTAATTAACTTCTACCAAAAAAAATATATTTTATGCAGAAAGGAAGGGGCAATTGGGATTTTTTACAGGAAAAATACATCACTTTGCACACCACTTTGGCACTGTGATCTGAACAGATGTGTGTTTCAGCTGTTTCCTTGGCCTTCTCTGAAGTTCACTTATTCCAGACAGGTAATCAACTGCTGTTAAAATAAATCTGACCTTGAGTGAGCTAAATGGGTGGTTAGGGACTGGAAAGAGTCTGTCCCTTTCCCAGCTCACAGTTTAGGTCAAGGATTATTAACACAGCAATGTACAGTCCATATTGAACACATTAGTAAGTTACTAACTTATGGGGTTAGTAAATTTTGTTGCTGGATCATTGTCTATTTCCACACTGTTCCACAGTATAGACAACTCACAGGTACAATCCACACATTTTTCTGAATTAATTAGAAAGAATATGCACAGCAAAAAAAGTAATTTCAAGCAGAAGGTATGCCAGGCCTCTTGCTTTCTAGGCAAAGGTGATACATTGAGCTAAAGCATCTGTGTTACCCTAGCTGACCTTCTGGTAACACTAATCAGCTCTCCTCTTTCAAGCAGCAGGAAAACTTTGATTCTCTTCACTGGCTATAGCACTTCATAGAATGAGATAACCCCATTTTTTCAGACATAAACATCAGAATTAAAACCATAATGGATTTAAGATAAGATCCAGCTTTACAACTCAAGTTGCCTGCTGTCCTATGGATAGTTCTGCCCCTGCCTTGGGCTGGCATATGACAGCCTATGGTTATATACTACAGTATCGATAATACAGTATTTCAATATAGTCTTAAGAATCTGGCAACAGGAGCACGCTTTCCACAGATGAACCATACGGGAGTTATATATGAGAACACACAGCTATCTCAGCTCGATTTCTGAGATTAAGTCCTGAATCAACAATGAGTAGAAATTAAACAAAATGAAGAATGGAGAGATTAGCCTATTTTTTAATTTAAATTTTTAAAAAAGAAAAACTGATTAAAAGAATTACAGATGCTGCAGCTTTCACAGTACTTTTGAAGGTAATACACATTTATGATTTGGAGGAAAAAGTGAAAATGTTATTAAAAGAATCATGCTATCTTTCCCAGCCAATCCATCTGCACACCTATATCAAATTGGCAAAGCATACTGTTTTGGATATATATATATGTATATATATATAGAAAGAAACCAAGACATAAAAAAATATATTTATGAACCGTATCCAAGGTTTTAAAATCAGTATCCTGAATAATTTTTACAGTTACGTGAAATCACCTCACAAAGAAAAGTATTTTTATTTATCATCTCTCTTAAAACAGCACCTAAAGAGCTGACCACAGGACCAGGGAGAGTAGATACCAAACAGGCACCCAGAGCTACATTAAAAAAAAAAAAAAAAATTGCAATATCTGCTTCCTATTTTTGTAGCTGATATTCAAAATTTTAACTTGAAAAGACCTCACAAACTGTTAACAAACAGTATAGATGTCTGAATTTTGTCAATTCAGGTTTCCTGGTATTTAATAGTAAAATTGCTACCAGTTACCTTAAAAGTTAGTTATCAAAGCTGGATGTCTATGTTCCTGCTACAAAGAGAAATAGACACCTTCAAAGACCACTCATCCTATCATAAGATGTGAGCCTAAGGTATGTAGGATGAATGACCCTCTGACAGTGTCTTCATTGACTGAAGAGGAAAATTAACCAAGACCAGCTCCAATTTGACCTCAGACATCTGCTTGTCAACATGTTCAGGACCATCCAAATCATGTCTGTGTGAACTAAACATCCACTGTACTAAAAGTACAACTAAAATCCACTCAGGATTTGGGAATTCTCAGAACGTGTCTACTGGATGCAGCATTGTACACAGAGAAAAATTGCTGGAAAAGGTGCTGGTGCCATCTTCACTGTTGTGCATTAAAGCACTGAGGAGAGCCTTGAAAGCCTTGAACTCACATTCCTCATCTGCTTCAGAGGTGTTGAACTCACACTTTCTGCAACTGAGGTCTAATATCTGGACCTGGCACTTTTTGGACCAGAAGGTTCGCTCTAGCTCTCTGACAGGAACTACTCTACTTCATATGCACTCATTTTAAAATTGAGGTAAACATTAAGAATAAATCTCTCTTTTAGCTTAAGCACTTGCCTGAATATAAAAAAAAATGTGTATTAAACCTCTTTATCTAATTTGTATTATTTTATTTAAAGTGAAACATCTCCATCAGGAATGGCCAAGATGACTCTCTGTCCGCCCACTCCTGGACTCTGTTGAAGTGCAATGATTAGCACAGTCTTTGGATTTCTGCTAAAGTTTCCGCAGGCAGAAGACGATAGTTCTCCATTTTATGGAAAAGAGAGAGACTCAAAAATTAAGGAACATTCCATTCAACACCTTAACCACTTCCTTTCTCTTTTACGGCAAACCTGACAAATAATGTATGCAAAACCAGTGGTGCTTTTCAAAACTATTGGCTTGAGTCAGATCCTCAGATAGTAATTAGAAGTGAAGGCCCTCCTAGTTTATACTTAGGGTTTAAAATAAAAATGCAGTACTTACACATCAATGCCACACACAGGCTTCAAGGAAGAAACACAAAAGAAACCATAGCCCATGTTTGGAATTGAACTTGCACTGAACTGAACTTGCACTAAAGTACTTTGACACCTCTAATTTCCACCAGGGACTAGAGCTGGAAATGACCGTGCTCTAATAGAAAGGCTTTTCTTCTGGTATTTCCAGCTGAGATGCCAAGTGGAAGTGCTGGAATCTGATAAGAAAGCTTGCTTTCATAGATGTTTATCCAAACTTGACCCAGACTGTAAAATTTTGGATATCTGGCTTTGTTTACAAACTGACACTCAAGTGAGTTATCAGAACAGTCTTCATTACTTATATCAAGCATGCATTTGTTGTTTTAATAGAAAACTTCTGTCTTTTCACAGAAACTGAAACAATGAAAGTACCAGTAGTACAGTTTAATACAATGGTGAAAGACTATACTTGGCTAGCAGACATTAAAAATACAGTCACTGGATACAAGGCCTTCCAATCAAAAGAAATACATTTAAATTGTCTGGTTTGCCTCGTTACTCTCTTAAATTACAGTGAGAAAAATTTTACATTGAAGGCTCGGTGTAAAATCCCAGAAATCACTGTGAAATCACTGAGAAGTTTACTATTGAATTAGCTAGTCTTTGAACAGAAATCTGCTGTAAAACTTGGCTTCATTTATACTGCCATCCACTCTGTTTAGCTCTTAAGTACTTTAACTGAAATTGTTATAGAAAGTGAGATCTTGGACAGTTGCTCAGTGGAAGAGCACTTATTCAGTCCTTATCCTGCCCCAGCAGTACCAGACAATGACAGTCTGTAAAAACAGACAAGCTGTGCTGCCTGATTCCTGAGTGCGTTGCTAAAACATTTATGAAGGTTATACGTGCCATCCAGGAAAACTAATACAGAGATTACAATGTACCTTTAACAGCGAACTAAAAAGTAAAGCAGTCTCTGACCTGGTAAAACAGCTGTGTATCATTGCGTAACAATGAAGGACTGAACCCAATGAATTATTACAGCTAACAGCTTGTGTTTGCATCAACTTGTGAAATAGTTTCATTCCCCTGTGCTGGGGAATGAAGTAACATTATCTTGTCTAATAGCACAAATGATTGAAGTGAGACCTTCAGATGACTGTGCCTGATAAACCACAATCATGCCTTGCTTTCTGCACCAGCCATTATATGGGCATTTTCCAGTAAACTCTTTCTTTTAATATCGACAACGGTTAGGCAATTTATGCAATTATTTGACTGATTTATATAATGCAGCTGTCTCCGATGTTCTGGATGAATGTATATGTCACAAAAACTTACTTCATTGATAAAATCAAATTGACACAAATTCAAATAAATACCTATCAACCAGTAAAACTAGACAATCTTCCTCTAAATAAAATCTGAAGTTATTATAACTTATAACAGTAGTATTCCCTGATAATCAGCACACTAGGCTGAGAACTCCAGATCACACCAGGGTAGAAGTTCATCTACCCAGAACTCCAAAAGTGAGGACCATGAGCATGTATTCCTCTGGTGATCTTACCTGTTGCCTTTTAAGAGCCTGTGTCTTTCAGATACAGTGAACCAAAAAGCCAGCACTTAATGTGTATCCAGAATAGAAATGAAAGTCAGAATAGCTATTAAGCAACAGTGCAGTAACAGACATGGAGTAGAAAGCAAACCATGTTTTACTCTTGCTGAGGTTTCAAATTATTTTAAAACCTGGACTCTACAACTGCTTATTCTGCATAAGCGAAACGGTGGAGAGTCTGCATTTGGGCATATGTTTGTAAATAAGAAAACAAACCAGAATAAAATTCCCTGGCTACTATTGCTGACAAGGTATCAAGGTCCTAGAAGATACTCTCAGTTCACAAGATTAGCTAAAAGGAAGGAAATTGCTCCTTCAGTCTCAGAAAGTACCTCTCTCAGACAGTCTGCCAGCTTCTCTCAGATGGGCTTCAGGTAATTATCTCTCACCCAAGCAACGATATCAATCCAGCATGAAGCAAGCTGAGCAACCGTGTCATTTGGACAATATGAAGCAAAGTGGAGCTAAGTGACATCACTGTATTGATAGCTGCAGTCAAAAAGGTCATAGTGGTGGTCCCTTTAGTGGCTACATACATGATTTTAAATAAGATGTATGACATCAAGGTCTACCATTCAACAAACTGTCTTTGGTAAAAGAATCATTCTGAGGTTCATCCTCTCGGAGGGAAAGGAGTGGAACTCTTGGGCATGTCTGGTTTTGCTGGGAAACGTAAATGTCACATAAATGATGCTTCATATGAAAAGTCACTTATGACAGTTCTGAAAGCGTCTGCTTGGTCACAAAATGTACTTGCCAGTATCTCATGCAGCCAGAAGGTACTGATTCAAAGATCAAGAAAGGCAAATACAGTGTTGCTGACATTTATTAAAGGGTCATATGCAAAATGTGTCTCTTCCGGGATCAGAGAGTTTCTGAAATCGCTTTTTGATTTCTATCTCCCTTTGTGTGTAACACTATCAGAAGACCGGGGATAGCAGAGCAGTGGTTTCTACCACCTTGTTTACATGCACTGTCCACCTGAACTCTAAGTCTGTTTTAAACTAAATCTCTTTTGGTTGGTTCATACTGCAGAGCTCATGGGTTTCCCAAGGGTGCCATTCAAAACAGCTGGAGACAGAGATCCTTGGGGAGGAGAGGATGTGCAGTGCCTGCCTTTCTCCCGCTTTTGCAGTGGTGTAAACCCACAGTAGCTTAGATGGACTTACAGCAGACATAACCTGTGTATGAAAGAGACCTCTAGACTTCAATAGCTAGGTTTGAAGTAGGAGCACCTATTAAGTTGTTCCAAAGGGCAACTGCTTTTGAAATGGAGAATGCATTTGGATCATTTCTACTATGAAGCGATAAGCTGTGTAAGTTCAAAGTACAGTGGAAAGTCTTAACTTTATCCATGCTTATTAGTACACCGTGCTTGTATAAGCACCATGGGAAATAACGTTGTGACTGTGGACACAAACCAACCCTGACTGCAAGACTGTATACACCTGTATACTGTATACACCTGTATTCTTCTTTTAGAGGTTATTACTGTTACTATTGTCTCTGTGTTCTGCATTCTTTCAACCTGGTCTGAAGTCCAGTAAGTTTTTATATCTTATTAGTCAGTGAACAAAGATGTAGCAGGTTTGTCTCAAAAGGCATTCTAGTGATAATAGTCTGTAACTGTGAGCTAAACTGCACTGTGCGTTAACCTGAATATTTTCCAGAATATGTATTAGCTAACATATTCCCCTTATCTAGAAAGCCAAGAGTACCAAAATTAACAAATGTGTAAACTGACAGAAACCCCTCTCTGCAATTTCTGCTTTTCCAATTCCTTCACAAGAAGAGACCAGCACTAGGATTACCAGCATACGCCATATTTCCTGCCTTCAGTTTTATGCTGTGAATACTATGAAGCACTGCAACAGAGTGGACAGAGCCCAGGAGCAACAACTGCTTTTTAATTCTCTTTTAAGGGATACTTCACACCTAATAGAGGGAAGTGGGCTGTAATCCATATCCCTGGCTACTAAATATGATTCAAGTCTGTGTTTATGGTCAATGTCCTCAGCTTACCCAAAAAAAAAAAAAAAAACCAAACCAGTTTATATACACCAAAACTTGTTTCAGAAAAGTGTGAGACTCTTCACTGGCACAGTTTAAAGGCAGTTCCACTCAAATGCAGAGAAGTATGCTGTTTTATACTTGTTCAGAGTCTGGATTTACATATAATGCAGCTAATAGTCTGAGGAATAATTTTAAAAGGCAAAATAGCAAACAAATATGGACCTACCACACATGTATTGTGTGTTTCACTTCCAGAATGAAATTCAGCTATGCAGAAGGATATTCCTAAAAGTGCACTCAGCCTGAATTTAAGTGGACATGGAAGAAAAAGAAATGACCAGGGCTGTGCCAGTTCACTGTTTGTGAAATAAAGTATAATAATATTTCACTGTCATTGTGTTCATGACTGTGAGTATTCTCTGGCTAACCAGGTTACATAGTTAATTTTGTATTACTAACCATCTTCACGAGATTTTTATTTCTTTGCATTGGCTTTGCACTGCATAGCTTACATAGAGTATTTTCTATATTTCTCTGATTGTATTCTTTCTTATTTATGATCCCTGCATGCAAACAGGCTTTTAGAGAGTTCATCAGTTCCATCTGGCTATTTTCCACTTGATGTCAATAATTCTTTATTCAGCTATTTATCAGGATTCTTTTCACTGCATCCGATGGGTGACGTCACCAAGGAAGAGTTATAATTGCCGGTGGGAAATGAAAAGGAGATCAAAAAGCTTTCAAGTAACAAAAATTCTTTATTTATGCAAATGTTCTAAGAAACAAAGACGGCAATAAGAAACAAGCAGACAACAAAGTAGGATTCAAATGGGAGCAAAATTATGGCTAAACATACTAATCTTCAAAGTTTAACTTGGGTTGTCAGCAGTTCTTTCAGAAAATCATGTTCCTGAAATTGCAACTGTAGAACCATTAGTCAGCTATATATGAATGAATATTTCCCTTTTCTAAATCAGATTTATGGAATATTTTGCCTTCTGTCAGATTATAATATATTTACATCTAATAGTTCTAATTTAGAATGTTTGATTTTTAAATAGATGGGAAATGTGGCATAAATTAACATTGATATGAAAGTCTAATATATTTTCTTTATAGGCTGTAAACTGCTTCCATGTCAAAGGGAAGCTAAACTGCTCTACACTTGAGATTTTCTGAGGTAAGAATGCATTGGTGTTTTATAGTCAAAGTGCTCTGGAATTGTGAGATGTGCTATCCAAATTCCTCTCCATGTTAACTATTACTGACCTTCAACCATGGAAAGCAGCTCGTAGGGTGACTTAATTTGGCACCTGTTCTGGGGATTTCTGAATCACTGAAGCCAAAACCAATCCATATTTAGATGATCCCGCCTGTTCTCAGCACATACTGTATTTTACGGTGGATTTCCTTAGGAGATTGTAAGGGTGATGCCGTATGGGAATTCCTAAGTGTTGTCTTTCACTTCTTCAAATGCCAAATGTGAGGCTGTTTTTACCTATGTCTTTTCTGTGGTAAGAGTGGCATCCATAGGAGAGATTCCTCCAGTACAGTAATTGCCATGCATTTTCTTAAAATGCCTCATGAGAATTCACATTTCTTGGGAACTGGAAAGGAAGGGAAATTACTAATCAACAGAAACTAGGCTTGAAGTGTAAATGCAATGCTATCGGGTATGCACATTGTATGGAATTTTCTTCCCATTTCTTGAGGATAATCACAGGAAGAGTGTGGGAGGATTGGCTCACATATGAAAAGACATCTCTCAGCTAAAGGAAAAACAACATTTTAAAGCATAGGGTTTCAAACAAACCTAGACATAGGACAAAAACAAAGAAATAAACCGGAGTCTAGTCTCCCACTAGTCTATTCTGAATTTATTGTTCCACTCCAGTAACAAAGGGAAAACACCTTTTCGAATTCTGAGTCTGGAATTCTGCTACCCTAGGTATCTTATTTTGCTTTTTCAGATTCTTTAGAAATAATGATTATAAATACTTGTAAAGCATTTTAATTGCCAAGAATTAAAAAATAACCACAAAGAGCTGAACAACTGGGTTGGTTTCCAACACTGATTATTAAAAAGTGACATCCCAGAGCTTCAAATAAAATTCCTCCATGAACAATCTTTTGCCAAAGTTCATCACATTCTTTCATGAGGACACAGTCTACTATTTTTAATGACTGTAACATACAAAAGTACATGGAGGATGAAAACACCTTTATTTCTTTTCAGTTTCACAGCTATATGTAGGTTATAACAACGTGTATAAAAGAAAAGATGGGCACGACCTTTGGAGGAATGAAAGGGGTCAGTTTTGAAGATTATTTCACCCCTCCTGTAGCATTTTCATGCTAGCGTGAAATATTCTTGAGCCAGCTGGTTGTTTTGTTCACACTGGCTTTCATTGCCTAATCTAGTGAATTCATTATAGCTCCCTGCCTGAGGGCTCAATTTTCAGCTGCGCTGAGCATGACCCATATCAGCTGTGGGAAAACGGAGGCAAAGGCTCTGCGGGTGCCTCACACCTCCCGTGTCCTCAGGAAGCCGTGGGGGGACCCAGCCGCCGCGCCAGCCTGTGTAACCCTGGCAGTGACATTGCCTTGCATGGGTCTCAAGGATTGCTCAGCTAGCCGAAGTTTGCTTGTCCCAGTGTGAATCCTGCAACAGGGCATTGCAGGGGCGGAGAAGCTGCCATAAAACAGTGTTGATGATATGTCAGGACAGGAGTCTCCCAGACCAGGGGTTCCTCAATGTATTTCTTCTGGGAAATGCCATGGAGCTGATCTTGCAATGTAAAGAGAACTTTAGGAAACTGGAATCTGGAATTTGGCTTGTTGTTTCTGAGGAAACCAGACTAGTGTCATCACAACAAGCAGCATAATTTTGTTTCTCACTTACATGCTAGAGATAGGGTATTACAGAGGAGCTCTGTGGCAAATGGATTCTATTTGCTCATGTGCTATGAAAAGGACAAACAGTTCTCTGTTTTTAAAGCTTTTTGGATGAGATTAGTGGTTGCGGAGATGAAGCTGTGTCCATTTTGTCCTCACTAGCAAGTGGGTGGTTGCCTCCCACACTCACGTCACTGCCACATTTGGCAGCAATAACACTTTGGCAGCAATAATTTATCCAAGAGGTCCCAGCACTGTAAAGTAGTCTTGCTACTCCCTAAAAAGTTTCTGAGTTATGTAGTTTAGCTCTTTACTTCCAGTTCACTGAGCTATGGCACACATAAACACACATGTGCACCCTTATTCTAAGCACTGCGAGAAACCCAGAACTTACAAATCAACAGGACAGAGTGGTCCCGGCCAAGGAAGAAGAACAAGCAAGATGAAAACATCATAAAGACCCCACGCTGGCACAACACGCTCTGACTCATACTTTCCAGTTATAAATGTCATCCATTAGGTTAAAAAAATAATAATAAAAATCAGTCTCCATTCTGGGTTGTGTTTTTTTTAATTGCTTGCTTTAATAGCTCTGCTCTTCATCAGCTCCAGTGTTCGGCAGCTGATCCCTCTTTCCTTTCTTTCCTTGGCTAAGGACATGTGATAGTTTTGCTGAATAGCTGCAAACATGCTCTCTGCTGGGTACTAATAGCTGGCACATTAGGCTGCTTGGCGAACTGTGGCAGCCAAACAGAACTGCTTTCAACAGACTGATTTTAGTAAAGAAGTGGAGGGTTGGGATTTTTTTCCTTTTTTTTTTTTTTTTTTTTTTCCTTTCCCCACTCTGCTTGGTGCCAGAGTTCTTAAAATAGTTCTCTCAGAGTTTTCTTGTTACCCATTTTGGAGCCCAGATGTAGGAATCAAGCCAGCACAGCTGGTGGAGCCTAAGTGTCTCACAGATAGGGAAGGCTTACATGGCCTTTATTTTTCACTTAATTCTGTTATTTTTCACTTAATTCTTAACTCTTATTGATGTTATTGGAGTGTCAAGAAAAAAATGTCCACGCTTGGAGAGGTTAAAGGTCAACGAGCTGAAGACCTTTCTCTCCCTCCTGTCTTCATCACCAGGCCACTGTACTTTGTTATCTTCAGTACTTCACTCATCAGGAATGTAGATTTAATTAGTTATTCCATTCTGAGCTCGCACTGATACCTGTGCTGGGCTACTACAAGTGATGCACAGTGATGCTGTGATATGAATTCATTCTTACAATGGGCTGGATATAAAATCAGCGGTCTCCTTATACTTAGGAATATATGCTAGATTTCTAGCACATTTCTGAGGAGAAAAGAATATATGGAGTGTAACTATCCTTCCTGACAGCAAGCTAAAATGTACACAGCAAACTGAAAAGAGATGATATGCCAATTCATCGCATTTCCTTATATTCATCTAGTAAGTACTGTGCTGGCCAGTCTTGGAGACACAGACAGTAACTTTCTTCCTTTAAGAATGCAAATCAGGTTTCTGAAAGCCTATTTCTTTCTGTGAAATTTTTTTTCTGTCAGAGATTTGCTATCACCTGAGCACCCTCATGGGATCTTTCCTCATGCAACTTGTGATAACTCTTACCAGTCTTGAGTTACTTATAATTGCCTGGTTCCTACAGGGTGGTTTTTGAAAGCAGCCCAGTCTGGAGTATTACCATTATAGACCACGGAACGCCATGTTCCTAGTACATCTGTGAAAGCATTTGGGGGAACAGCAAAATGGGTGGAAGTAACACTGATTCATTCTATCTTCATACGAAAACAGAGGGAACAGTTGGCCTAACCAAATTGGAATGATACAGATACAGAGATCTGAATACGTAAAAATAGCCCAGCAATTTCTAGGAGACGACTAAACATGTCTCAGAAATTTATTGGAAAACGGCACATTGAGGTCCACAGGGAAACATTTGAAAGGTGCAGAGTGAAACACTTGGTTACACTAAACATTAGGTTACACTAAAAGTCAGTATGAGTCAGGTATTTAATCCTTGTTAATGCCTTTGGATCTCTGTTGTCTCCAACAGCTTGCCCTAGCCAGGACCATGACCCCTGCCATAAGCAAACCTCTGATTACAGCACTTGTGAATGAATGACAGAGGCTTTGGAGGACATGAACAGTCAAATTCTGCACTGATTTAGGGTTGGACAAAGCATCTCAGTGGATGTTGGTCTATTAATTTACAGCCTTCTACTGCCTACCATCTCCTTCTGCCTCCTCATGCCAGAATCAGAACTATACAGTTCATGCCCACATCTCCCTGATGGGAACATCAGGTGCAGCATCTTAGCTGGTGCTGGTAATAAAAGTGGTCTTGCATGAAGATGCAGGTCTGTGAGTGGGAGCTGCTGACACATACATGTTCCTTTCTACCGGCACAGTTACGGGAACAGTAACCTCCAGTAAGCAAACAGCTCAGAACATATTTCCTTAAACAGCTTCTGCTGTTTGCACAGAGAATATGAATACAAGCCTCTATACTCTGCGCTAATTCACGCACATGACTGTGTTCAAGCTTACGCCTCCCTCCATCTCCTCCCCTTGTGCCAGCAGCTCACTGCTTGTGTTGGTTCTGAAGTTCACAGCAATTATACATAAGCAACACGTGACTAGAGAGCTTTAGATGAGGTCAGACTCTTTGCATGCAGGCTTTTTTTACCATATACCTCCTTTTCTAGGGAAGAGGGGCTGCCTAACGCCTGAGACTGGGGTTTTGCAGGTACCCACTGGGGTGTGTACCCAACTTCCACTAGCTGTTTGAAGGACTTTTATGTTTCTCTCTCCTTGGAGGGCTTCTCAGAGGTTTTAACCTAAGCAGAGATATTTGTTGTATTCCTAAGGTGAGATTTATGTTATCACCACTTGGAAGTGTCTCACCTAAGCTACTCTTTAGGTGCTCTATATTAATTAGAGAGGGATAAGCACCTTAACATGCCAGTTCTCTACATCTTAAGACGGGTGTGTAAGATTACAGATGAATTTCCATGCACCATTAATAGAGAGGGCCCTGACAACTGTCTGAAATGGCATGCTAAAGCTTGTGTGACTAAATCTTTGTGAAGTAAACCGTATTTTTCTGTAATTCTGTCATGACTGAGTCCACAACAGAGGGACAATGTTGAAGCCTCTATGTACCTTCTTTCCTGATGATTTTCTACAAAGATCCTAATTAGCTCAATTATCCGTAAAGCTACCCATAAGAAAAAAGATCTTGAAACAGATAACAGATGCACTTAAGAGTTACAGCTTGTGATGAATGAACACAAAATCCCAGCTTCATTATAGCCAGCCCACACAGTCACATTTTTGTTGCTCATATATAATGATCAACAATCATTTGGGACAAAAAAATAAACTCTAGCCAGAATTTTAGCACAATAAAATAAAATAAAATAAAATAAAATAAAATAAAATAAAATAAAATAAAATAAAATAAAATAAAATAAAATAAAATAAAATAGAAATTATCTACAACATTTGCAGCACCTGGGAGAAGCACCCTGGCTTGACCCTAACTACTTGTTAATTTTTATCCTTCTGATGATAATGAGACCTCTGGTATTTTCATCTTCCACTCTTTATTATCTTTATTATCCCCTCCTATACCTGCTCTAAATGTCACACATCATCCTCAATAATCTGATTTTTCCTTTCACAATATCTTTAACTAGAACTGGTCTGTTCTTCATCCATGAAATTTAGCTTCCAGTTCATTCCTAATTTTGGGTACCAGCTGTATGATAGCCCTCAGGTGTATGTGATGTTATTTCAGTTCGCTCTGTTTAGATGTGCTCGCGCTTTATGGCAAATATTTCTCTTCCTGTTGGCAAGTTACTTTTAAATATTTGTTATTGTTCTATAAATCCTTGTTTGTCCTTTGTATGGTGATCCTTCCTTTTCTCAAAATGGCATTTCCTCTACAAAGACATTTACCTGAGCCTTGAAACAGAGCCTCAGTCCATTTATGGAGGCTCAATCTACCTCAGTCACGGAACACTGAGGTAGAGTTCTCTGCTGCTCAGTAAGAGGCCAGCTATAAGCTGTACTATCACATTTCCCATAATGTCTTGGCAGATGGTTGCCACGTAGCATATTATGATAGATTAATTTAAAGGTAGAAAAGGCATGGATAACTATAAAAAGATCTGCATCCAACAATGTAATAAGAGACACAGGATTCCAGGCCATAGTAAAGAAAAAAATTATCAGAAGATGAAGGACTTGGCTGCAATGGCTACTTACTTAATTAGCAATCTCTCTGATCTAATAAAATCATCTCACTATGAATCATCTTGGCCCAGTTCATTCAACAGAGGTGTCAATTATACAATCAATGGACATTTGTGCATTTTTCCCCTATCTGCTAACATCATTTATTTTATTTTATTTTATTTTGGCCTGGTCCACCACACAATGATGACAAGATCTCAGTCAAATCCTTGTCTCACATGGATTAGAATACAGGATCTTCTTGGCTCCCAGTCAGTTGCATTGTTTTCATCTAATAGAAAACATCAGTGGAAAAAGTCACCACTACACAAAAAGCAAATAACTTGAAGCACTTTAGCGATTGTGTATTAGTGCTGGCATGCTTCAAAAATAACTGCTGAACATTGCTAAGAGGACTGTAGGACTATATAATTATTTATGACAGGCTTTCAACTTTTTTCCTTCCCCTAAATGGTTGGTTTAGTTGAAGGCCAAAGAAATACTGTGAAAATGAAGGAAGCAAAGCAGTGAGATGATTTTTGTAAGGCACCTGCCCTCCATCTTCACTCACCCATAAGCAACTATATGAAGCATGGCCTGGGAGGGCCACTATTCAAAGGTGTTTGGACATCATAATCTGACAGCTCTAAATAGAAAGAATGAAGAATCATGAATAGAAATGAGTAGGAAACCATTTATTCCCATTCCAAGAATATTTTCAAGTCAAGAAATAGTTTTCCATTCTATATTGGGATGAAATGGAGACCTTTCATTTTTTTCAAGGAAAAAAAGAGCAAGTGAAAGCTTTAGTTCCCTCTCTTGTCCTGCTACTCCTCTTCATGTTCTCCAGAAAAGCCAAACAATTAGATTGCCAGCCTCCAAAAAAAAAGGAACTGGATCTGAAGCCAAGCTCTGCTACTCTGATAAAGTCACATACCTATACTTGACATGTCTGAGATACGTTGCAGAAGAGTGTCCAACCTGCAGGCTAATTCTGAGGTCAAATACAATTCATTCTGCATACTTAAAATAGCCCACCCTAGAGCTCAGATGCATTTCCAACCATCACTTTTCTGATGCTGACATATTCCCACTAAATTTCTCAGAGCACATTGACTCAGCTTCAGTACTTGCCGCCAGCCCCTCTCTGACACAGGGTTAAGCAGAACTTGTTTTTTGAGCACCCACTGCTACTAGCAGGACCCCAGTTCACTTCCAACACACACAACACACCAATGAAAAGTAGAAGTGAGAATATAGAGAAAAGGTAGGCCTACATATCCCAGAGAAACACATATTATACCTCTGCTATAGGATTTCTTCCAGAAAACTGAATGAAAGATGGTCAGCCTCTGAAGTATGCCTAGGAAACATGTTCTTATAAGAACAATGTCATTACTGACCCACATCCCTGAGTAGCAACTCAAAAAGTAGTGTTTGTTTAGCTTTTCTGTCTCTAAATATCATCAATGCTTTTAGCTGGCATGTTACTATTCTTGAATTTCACTTGACTACCTGTGTGTCTAAAATTCAACATCTGCATAAATATTTGCAACACTCTGGACATTATCATATCTTATTCATGCTGGAATATCAGCAACTATGTAGAAATTAAGGTTTGTAATACTGTGCTAGTCCTAGTATTCCATGACTGAAGGAAAATATTTTAATGCCTAACATTAATAGCAGATTTTATCCCCGCCCTCAGTGAGGGATTTGCTGCTCTACCTAAACTAAGCAGTCTGATTGCTTCTCAAATGAAGGGGTCTTCGCAAGTGATGGGATTGAAATCTGGTCGGTGCAATCACACATGACGATGATACCAATAATAATAATAATAATAATATACTTTATAAGCATTTGAAAGATGATATCTCTCCATAATCATTAACAAACTGTCACTTGCTGAGTCTTTTTGGTTACAAAGTCATTAAAATCGAGACTAACAGCTGCTTTCACCCAGAATGTCAGGGAAGGAAAAAGTTGGAATAAAATTCCACCCTACATTTTTAGTTTCCTAGACTGAACCTAGGGATATAAACACCTCTGACCTTGGTATGCAGGTTTATCTGTATCTTCACTTTGCAACTGGACTCTCCATAAGAATTTAAACAAAATAACAAAAGCTCACGATGGTACAGTATCAGCTGCATCTAAACATATTTGAGTGTTGCTGGGAGAAGTAAAACTATTGCAAAGCTCTGTGAAATGAGCTGTGAACACAAGTAGGTGAATCATCACTTAACCCTGTTGCATTTCAGATCAAGCTTCTGAATCATTTTAACCCAGACAGTAGAGACAACTGCATGAATCTGAATTCATAAATCATTTTGCTCTGATGGGAAAAGCACGAATGTAATTGAAGTACACTGGGGCATTTACAATGCCTGCGAAATGGGACAAAAGAAAACTGTTGCCATTCTTGCACGCCTTGCAGATGGAAAAGAAACAAGGCAAATCCACTGAGTGAAGTTCAGGACCTGGGAAAGATTTCAGGTGTCCAGATCCAAATCCTCACCAAACAGGATTTGTAGATATGCCTTGGTGCATAATACCTACTGACTTTTCAGAGTACCTTTGCAAATCTGTTCCATGAGCTAGTATTTCATGTTTTGCTGCAAGGCAGTTCCTGCTCCAAGTAAAGCATTTTGTAGCTCATGTTGCCTGGTGCTAGCTTTGCTCTAAGGTGTGTTTGGAGGAGGCTGGGGGGAAGATGAATGTTCACAAATGTAAAGGTCTTGCTTTCAGCTGCAATGAGTTGTGCCTCTGTGAGAGTAAGGTCAGAAACAGTGAGTAGACATTTTCTATATTTTGTGCAGTTAGTGGTTTATACTTTCCACAGCATCTTCCAGGGAGCTAGGAAAGAGTCCTGAGTGTGAACATGAAGTTCTTGGTGGCCTCTAGCATGTGGATGATAGGACCTATCCTTTTTGACTGCTGGATCCCCCTGTGGCTGCCATAGCCATGTACAGCATGGGGACCAAGGCTAGATCTGCCACTAAGAAAAAATCACTTGAAACCCTTTCTCCTCATATAAATTTAAGTGTAAATATATGCAGTCATAACAGAAGTCTGGAATGGAGGTGCTGCCAAAACCCTTAGAAGCCCCTTGAGTCTTGCAGCAGACATCCACAGTGAACAAGAATAGTTGTTACTGAGGTCACCAGCTTTGCCAGGCCATTGCTGTACCTGGTCAGACCAGAAGGTGAAGCAGGAATGCACTAAGGTACATTATCCATCTATATTTCTGATAGTTGGTCTCTTCTCCCAAGTAACAAGTGATAGACCAATAGAAAATGGCCTCAAATTGTTCCAGGGGAGGTTTAGATTGGACATTAGGAAAAATTTCTTCACTGAAAGGGTTGTCAAGAACTGGAACAGGCTGCCCAGGGAAGTGGTTGAGTCACCATCCCAGGAAATATTTAAAAGACATGCAGATATCGTGCTTAGGGACATGGTTTAGTGCTAGACTTGGCAGTGTTGGGTTAATGGTTGGACTTGATGATCTTAAAGGTCTTCTCCAACCTAAATGATTCTATGATCCTACTGTGCTTTCAAAGAGATCTGACCCACGAAGAACTGTGCCCAGCAAAGACATCACTGGTGAGAGTTTCTAGGAATGGAAAACTTCCAGCCTTACTCCTGGAGTTTCTCACACTGGGACAACATGTAGAAGAGATGTCAGTGCACAAGTTCGTTCAAGTAGTCTCCTGAGTCATGTAATCCCAAGATGCCTCAGGTTTTACATTAAGTTCTCAGACCTTTAAAATCCATGTTGTTATGCTCATAGCACAGTGAGACTGGCAAGGTAGTAAGTATAGGCTGAAATTGAAGACTGTCAGCCCTCAGTCATGATGAGGATATCTGTGTTAATTCATCAGCTGGTTTCTGTTCCAGAAAAGTCATATCAGACTGACCCTGACTTCTTCAGGTGCCTCTTTGTGGTGAGACTCTGTGTGCATAAGTACCTGTTCTGTCACGTCTTATGTCCCTGCACAGTGAAAGAGCACGGCGAGGCGTGGCTATTGTTGGCAGGCATTCTGCACAGCAGAGGATAAAAAGGCAGGGAGGGTTGTGCTTGCTTCCCTCTGACTTAGCCGGCCAGCTGGGTATGCAGATAACACTGAATTTCCTAAAAAGGCGTCTCAACCAGCAGTTTGCATGTGGGGGCACTTAGTGAAGAACCCCTCCCGGATCCTTCCCTGGGACAATAGGTCTCCACACTATTCCCTCTCTGTGCCCTTCCCTAAATTCCATAATAGTCCAGTGTGAATAATCTATATTGCTCCTGCAGCCAAAGAGAAAGGGAGGGGGGCATTATACAGAATCTCCAAACAATACTAAATATTGCATTAAGACTGTAGAATGTAGATCTCAATGTTGAGCAGTATTTTTGTTTTAAGAACAATGGCTTAACTTTCTTCTTTTTTTTTTTTTTTTAATATTTTTAATGAGATTGATTAAAGTAGAATCTGGAGTTTATTTGTTTTTTTCTCCAAGGTACAGCAGCTGCGTAAAAGAACATTTCACCATAAAGAACAGGCTGATTCACTGCATTTCTCCTGAGTACAGATTGTTGTCTTCTCCCACACAGTCCTCATAAATTAGGAAGGAAACTTGAAAAGCACCACAATATATGTTTTTGGTTGTTCCTGGCTTACAGTAGTCGTGTTAAATCCCAAATCTCCAGTCTTCATTTAAAAAAAAAAAAAAAAAAAGCTTAATAAAATTTAAAATATTAACAAAAAGCTGCACTCTTAAATGGCTTAGAGTAACTGTTTAGCTATGGCAGGATTTAAACAGGAATTGCAGTGAGTTCAATGTCAGGGACTCAACTTCCCTTTGTAAGGCCTGAGGACACTAAGTACCTTCAGATCTTGGGACACATTTCTCCACTCTTACATAAAGGCACAAGAAGTTGGGACTGTGCTATACACCCATGCTCAAATGGACTAAGCTCTGACCTGCTTTAGCTCACTACACCAACTTCACTCAAACAAGCAATTAAATGTGTGTGAAACTGAAAACAAAGTCACCCACAAAAGTCTCCTGTGTGTAATTACCAATCTATGAGAACAAGAAAGACCAGCAGAAGGCTAGGCACCCATACAAGTAGTAGGTATTGTTTTTCCTCTTCCCAAATTTTGCTCTTTCTACACAACGGGTATTTAGTGTAGGAAACCAGATAGTAAAACTTGCCTTAAACGAGATTTGGTTCCATGTTTCAGACTACAAGTGAAATGTCAGAAGTAATTCATTCAAGAGGTGGCAGGAATCCTCCAGGGTGGTTCAGCCCTCAGTTAGAATAATAAATAAATAAACCCAGAAGCTTTTTTTTTTTTTTAAACTACAGAAAACATGACAAGGTTACAAGAAAGTTGGCACCATAGACATAAAGTGCGTCCTTTCCTGGTTTCTCTAGCAAATTGCAATATATTACATTGTGATTCTGTCAACAATAATTTTGAATCATTCCTTGAGACTCTTAGACATTCAAACCTCTCTCTCCCCTACAGAAAAACAAAGATAGCTGAAGCAAAACATAAGTTCATAGCAGAATGCAACTCAGTCACATATGAGAAGGTGGTCTGCACCTGAGTGATCTACAAGCTCTTAACATTCAACTTCTGTGAGCTTTTCTTACTAGGGAACAGTTGAAATGTCATTAAATTTTCCAATTGTAATGGCATATGTGTCAGAGCAGGGACTCAAATACTATTGGCCTGCAAATGTTGAGCCAACTTCACAAACTTAATCTTTGAAATCATGCAGTTGAGATGAAATTCCTGAACTGTTTAACAAGAAACATGGTTCAAGTTCATGGTTCAACCCATCACATTGAACTGCAAAGATCCCAATGATCACACCCCCAGCAGAAATAGGGTCTTTAAGTATTTTTAATAGTCATGGCAGCATGAGCTGAGAGAGGAACTCACAGTAAGGAAAAATTATCTCCTGTTCAGCTCTGATTCTGACAGGAACAGGGGACACATGTGCAGTACAGTTGCTTTCTAGACAGTATGAGAAGCAGAGGCTTGCAATTACCTGGTTCAGTTCCAACAGGCAGAGAGCAACATGGACTAGTATTGGCTAACCTTCCTTCCTTCCTTCCTTCCTTCCTTCCTTCCTTCCTTCCTTCCTTCCTTCCTTCCTTCCTTCCTTCCTTCCTTCCTTCCTTCCTTCCTTCCTTCCTTCCTTCCTTCCTTCCTTCCTTCCTTCCTTCCTTCCTTCCTTCCTTCCTTCCTTCCTTCCTTCCTTCCTTCCTTCCTTCCTTCCTTCCTTCCTTCCTTCCTTCCTTCCTTCCTTCCTTCCTTCCTTCCTTCCTTCCTTCCTTCCTTCCTTCCTTCCTTCCTTCCTTCCTTCCTTCCTTCCTTCCTTCCTTCCTTCCTTCCTTCCTTCCTTCCTTCCTTCCTTCCTTCCTTCCTTCCTTCCTTCCTTCCTTCCTTCCTTCCTTCCTTCCTTCCTTCCTTCCTTCCTTCCTTCCTTCCTTCCTTCCTTCCTTCCTTCCTTCCTTCCTTCCTTCCTTCCTTCCTTCCTTCCTTCCTTCCTTCCTTCCTTCCTTCCTTCCTTCCTTCCTTCCTTCCTTCCTTCCTTCCTTCCTTCCTTCCTTCCTTCCTTCCTTCCTTCCTTCCTTCCTTCCTTCCTTCCTTCCTTCCTTCCTTCCTTCCTTCCTTCCTTCCTTCCTTCCTTCCTTCCTTCCTTCCTTCCTTCCTTCCTTCCTTCCTTCCTTCCTTCCTTCCTTCCTTCCTTCCTTCCTTCCTTCCTTCCTTCCTTCCTTCCTCCTTTCCTCCCTCCCTTCCTTCCTTCCTTCCTTCCTTGAAAGTTGTTTCAAGGAAGATTATGTGCTTGCTGCTGTGTGAGAGTTGTTCAGTGAGTTTGGGAGCTGCTGGAGAATAGCCGATATAGATCTTATATAGATCTTGTAGCTCACTAGCATTTACTCCATTGAAGCAGACATTTCAATACATGTGCATGCATTTCCCAATCCGATATAATGAGATTCTGCAACCGCCTTCAGCAGTATTTCTGTCTTGTGAAGCTAGCTACTTTTTGTTATGATGGAAAGAACTGACTCTTTTAGTATTCAAGCAATCTTTCCACATACACACATTCACACAGGTGGTAGCATCACAATCTAGTCTATTGGAATTAGTCCAGGGTAGCCTGTTCAAATCACATGTCTGTAGCAGCAACAGAGTCAGCAAAGAACCTACATAGCTTTGCAGAGTAAAAAGAATGAGTTTTCCTTTCTTATTTCCCTGGGTTATGCTAAAGAACAGTATCATCAAGCAGTCAGTCAACACAGAGCTCGGGTATTTAGGTTTCTTGCTGTCTAGCCATCTTAGTACCACAAATCTCAATCTTTGTTCCAATCTCCTCAGTCTTTTTCTTTCATTAGATGTGGAATTTAACCACAGATCACCATCATTGACCATCCTATAAAAGAGCAGTGAGATCTCATCTCTTTTCTCTTGATATTGGAAACCGTTGTTACACTCAAAACATACTCTCATCATCCAGGTAAACTATCATTTTCCAGAGGTTCACAAGAGGAAGTTTTGCTTTGCTTCAAGTTCTGTCATGCTCCATCATGTCACGTCACAGGTGAGACATGTTGGGTCTTGCCTTGGCTCCACTTCTTCCTTTTTCTCTTCCCTCAAAACAGTCTAGGATCTCTCTTAGCCCTTTCTTCAGCCTCTCATAAAATCTTTATCAGATTATATAGGCTTCTCTGGAACATGGAGTCAAAACTGTTTCCATGCCTTTTTTCTATTCTGTATGTACATGCAGAGTACTTTCTACCACATGTAGATTTGACACCTACTGCTTTGACAAGAGGAAACATAAGTCTCACTTTTCAGTAAAACTATGTCTGGTATATCATTTTATGTCTTAACAAACTATCCTACTAGAGAAAGAAAAACTTTTAAAATGGGTAGATCTGGAAAACCTCCCAGTATCACACTTGGTATTTTATAGTGCACTTGTTTTTCAGATAGCATACTTTATTAAATCAACTTTGGCAGCTAAAGAAGGCCAGTATTTAAAGCAAACTTGAATGCAGTCCTGTACTTGTGCACATAATTTAGTGTTGGCAATCAAAATTGAAGAAGTCTGTACGAGTTAGCTCATTATCAAGTTTGTTTATTTGTAGACTGTTCTATGGGTCACGTCACTGTATGGAGTCTGACCTCTCACAAGTCCTGAATACAGTTGAAGTGATAAAATGGTTACAGACTTTATCAACTATTGAAACTGTTTCATAGCTTCATTCAGACCTAAATATGCATTTTTGTCACTACTTTCTGTAAGATATTTCTGATAAGAGATGAGTGTTTTTCACAGCATGACCACAGAAGAATCACTACAAATTTTATATGTCAGAAATGGACTCTGGTTTTCAGTGGTACAGAATGTCTGCAGCTTCCAATAGTTTCATCTGATGGTGAGGATGACTTGCGGCAGAACATTGGGTTTTAAGATTTCTCCAATCCCATGTAGATAATTGTAAATTAGATAATTAATGAACACCCATCTCAAACAAAGCATGTGAGTCTTGCTTTACTGTAACTTTATGTCTGTGTGACTGTAAAGAGTTTCTGAGGTGACCAGCTCAGTTATTGGCATCTTGACTGGAGTGGTCTAAAGTTAGATGACATTAATTTCGTTTTCTGTCCCAATTTAGCATGGAAAAATGAAAATATACAGCACATTTCCAGAGCCTCAGGTTGCAGGAAGCTGGTGAAAGAGTCAGAATACTACTCTCCTGATTTTTTGTCTGATTACAGGGAGCACATTGTTCGCTCTTCCGTCTTTATAATAGGAAGACTTCAATTTGACTTCATCTCTTATCCATGATTGCTGGCTTCTGTTAACTTTTCATAAGCATATCATGTCCACATAACTGATAGGACAGATCTGTATTGTCCTATGTGGCAAATAGAAGGTCTTTTCAAGGTCAGACTGATGAGACCCACAGCCGTTACTTATAAGAGACCAAAAATAAAGATGAGCTGAATATAGTAGATAGGATTTTTTTGGGTATCAACTGTCACCTCAAAATAGCAGAAGGCATGGTTGCTGAGAGAAAGAGATACAAATATATTCTAGAAACCTTATATAGTTTTATAAATAACCAGGTAAGTTTATATATAGACAGCTATTAAATAGGTTTGTCACTATAAGGAACTCTCTCTGTTTCTCTCCATATAGAGAGGAGCATTTGTACGACAGCACCTTAATATGGCATAGTCATAAAATTTTAATGGCCTGTATCTGAAGCACATTTATTGCTCATTAGATTCCTGGGCATTACTGATTTAAGTGGTCTTCCCAAATGGGCCAGAACAACATTCCAAGTTCTCACTGTAACAATGTGTTTAAGGAGCAATTCCTATGTAGTATTTGTAGTCTGTGGTGAGAATGTGCATTATGTCTGTTTAACAGGGCTGCAGTGTCTGATGGGTATCTTCATTTTGTAAACACATATGGAAATTTATACAATGTAACAATATAGTAAGCTTCAAGGTTAGGTCTCAAAGAAGTTTGTCTTAAAATAAGTTTTAAAATCTCACTATTTAGAGCATATTTTATTTTGTTAAAAATGTATTTAAACTGCCTAACAACATTGCCAGTGCTTTTGGTTTATTGCTGTGGGTTCACTTCTGGTAAAAATAACTACTGAAGTTGAGTTTTACTTGCATGTTCATTTGCATGTTACAGAAACACCAACATCAGTAGTAGGAAGTGCATACAACAACCTTTGTAGGGACATCTGTATATATTATAAAGCAAGAAAGGAAGGGGAAACGAAAGCAGTCTTAAATTCTTCATGTCACAGTAGAGCCAAGCAGCAACAGAATAGTATTTTAAGACCTCACTTGTGCACATCAACAGAGCTAAGAAAAGACATGAGCAGAAAATGTTCATCTTTATTTTTTCCTTTTTTAGTCAAAATATAGTGAATTGCTTTCAAACACAATAATTGCAACAAATAATCCAGTCCAGATTATCCTAGAAGAAAAACAGATTCACAGACAGGAGCAGACATCGTAGCAGTTCACAAACATGGAGACATTCTTTAGGCTCACCTTGAACACTACCCTTTCTCTTTTCTAGAATAGGGCCAAATAATAGCCCTGAATCTTTTGCATGGGGTGACACTTCTACTTAATGAGAGTAATCCTGAGCCGTCTGCTTGGCATTTATTAATTTGAAAAACACCAATTCATTTTTTGTGCAAGTGTGGTGAAGATACTGTCAATTATGGTGATAAAATCAAAGATGCCATCTGCAACCGAGTGAGTGGGATCTTGTAGAAGTGATTTTTAGTGCTTCTGGTGAAGAACAGAGGGGGTGGGGAAAGATAAACTGAAATTTAATAATTTTAATCTGGGTTACTTTTTGCTTTTTCACTCTATAAACTGATATGTACTGGTTTTGTATTTCATATCTATATCTTGTTCATACTCTTGCTCCAGGAAATGTTTAGAAATTACCGTTTCTTCACCACGTCCATAGAAATCACAGCTCGGCGTGGCCTTCGGTGCAAATGGAAAAAAGGGGACAGGGAAGTTTGGCTTCTAAATGTTACAGATTTCTTGTTGTTGACTGCATTTGTAACACCCCGTCTTTCTGAATCGGGGTTCACAAAAACATGACTACCTGGGAACAGCAAGACTGTCAGACCTGGCTCCCCACAATCACTGTCAACTGCAGCACAGACATGTGATCCAAGCAGCTACCCAGATTCCTTGCCTGTAGCGGAAGACAAAATGCTCAAACTACCCTGCCCCTCTTAACAGAGTTCAAGAAAGTGAGACCACCACCACTCACCTAATGCCCTGTAAATAACCCAGATTTTGTTAAACAGGGCTCCAGATGATCCTAGAAAGCAGATTTCAGATGACAGCAAAACCAATAAATGTTGCCTTCCTGGTCTGGTCTGGCTGTAGCAGGGGGTGAGGGAAGAGGGGAATATTTTGTAACTTTAAATTAATGGGCTTATCTTTGTGCTTTGAAACAAGGCATGCTAACCAGAAATTAATGTAAACCCACTTGGAACATGTGAATAACCTTAAATTGAGTGAGGTGGGAGTGGAGTATAAGAGGTTTTCCTAACCCCACAGGCAACACCCGAAGTCCTGGGTAATGCATTCGTTGTAAGCGCAGTACTGGTAAACTGTGATTTAAGATTTTTTCTAATCCCCTTAAAGAAATCAGCCAGTATCTAAAGGCTGATATTACAAATTTAATTTCCTGTTCCCAGAAATTATTTAATCTTGCAATGCTTTCCATTAAACTTAGCAAAAGGAAGAAAGGGGAATAAAAGGAGGAAAACTACACACTCAGTCAGTATGACAGTTGCAGCTGTGAATCTTTCCCTTTGCATTAATTTAGGAAATGGAAAAATCAGGAAAGAATATCCTGACATTTTTAAATCTTAAAATATACTTTAATTTCACTTCCAAAGAGTTACGAAGTATTTCCATGTGCAACATAAGCTTTTTAAAAGTGAGGCCACCGTCTGAAAGTCAAAGGCATATTATTATGTGGGAAGTCTTACAGCTAATTTGTTTAGCAAAGCTCCATATCCAAAATGCTACTCAAGTCTCATTTTTGCTTCTAGAAAAAGAACAGATTACAAATATAACACATTAGAACTTGATACCATTCACAGTATATGTTAAAAGGAAGTTCAAGAGATAATTAAGTGGATGATGTTTTCTCCTAGTAATTAGTATATTACTCTTCCTACAGTTTATTTATATAGCATAGGATCATATTAAACATTTTATGAAAGTACATACTTAGAGAAGGACATAACTCCTTTCATCATACGTCATTGAAAAAATATTCAAAGTTCTGTTGTGAATAGCCACTGAGAAAGCTCGAGTTCATGTTGGATTTAAGAGCATTTCTTTCCTTTTGATGACTTACTTATTTTTGGGTCACCTGTTTTCCAGAAAGCCCAGAGAAACATTCTACCACTGACTGATGTTTGAGAAACTGTTTTGGGGTAAATTGCCTCAAAAAAATCCAAGGTCTGTAATAGAGCCAAATGTTTCTTTTTCTGTGGAGTGATTATTCTTTCTCTCTTTCCCCTGTGAAAAGAAAGAAAGCTTTTTTAATTAGACTTCTGAAAACTGAAGTGATTCTTCTAGGTCACTTTATGGAGGGTATGATCTCAGTTACGTAAGGTTTGCTTTTTGTCTTGTAGGACAGGGATCTCAGATTTGGAAGCATATGACGGAAACCTGCCACGTCTCTCATGCAGGAGTAAGACAACAAGAATAAAGGGGAATTCCTTTCGTTAAATGGTTTGATTTGTGAAGTTATTTTCTATGTTTAACTGTTCTCCAGCAGGATAAGACACAAACTTTTGGGCCTTTTCAGTCCTTTATTTTACTGATTACAATGCTGTTGCATTGCATGGAACAGGAACTATCCTGAGTTAGCATTACATTAGATGATTCAGGCACAGGTGGCAGAGGAACTGGTTTAGTTCAATGAGAGGTTGAAAGCCGAGAAAGCAAAGTAAACGACTGAGAGGTTAATTTGTGCTGAACCACATACTGCTGCCATCCCCGTGATCCCAGGTTGTATAGCTTACGATTAACTTAGCTAGATCTGTGGTATATACATGTTACAGCATGAGACAGTATAGGTGACTGCTGTTTAGAACTACATTCTGGGTCAAGGAAAAGTAAATTCAGTCTTTTTTAACAGGGAATACAATATCACCATATGTTCGGAGCTAAGATCATGCAGGCCACGACAAAGTTTTTATCCCTTGTCAAGGCAAGAATAGGAAATTGTAATGGATTTTTGTTCAGAACTGATTTTATAACCTATCCCATTAAATGGCATTACATTCACATGACCTGACTTTACATAACAGTTATCAAAGCACAACTGACTGAACACAGGAACCGCATTTTGCAGTAGGAGACAATGTTTAGACCAACTCATTGTTAACTACTCTGTGTAGATTTTTTGTTTTCCTGTGATATTAAATGTATTCTTTCCTTTTAAATGACATTAAAAGAGCCTGATTGCTTAGGTTGTGTATGCTATACACCCTCAGTGACCCTTTAATTAATACCATACTGAAACTGTCCCCTAGGACATTGTTGTAATCCTTCTATTTTCAGCTGGGTTTTTCAGTAAATAAGATCTTTGAATTCATCTGTCAGTGCCACCTAATAACTGTCTAATTAGTTAGCCAGTTACAACAAGATACGACAAAAAGTAGACGTCTCAAAGATATCATGTTCCTGTATATCTTTTAAAGGCTGGTGGCTATAAAGGAGAGGGGGATCCAAATAGGTACCAGCGAGGCTCAGCGATCAACTTGCCCTGCTGAAGCGCCCATCAGGTTTCCATCACTAGATAAGTCAGACAGTTCATGGTTAGGTCTGAACCTCCCACGGCGAGAGGTGCTCTGGCCTAACATGACATGGCAAGAAGGTGTTATGGTTGGGATATTATTTCTTAGCTAGTTTTATTTCAAGGATTGCTTAGACGTTTCAAAAATTATCTTCTTGTGCAGGACTGTCAAAGACCATATTTTTTACTTCTTTTCATTTATTACTAAACTAAAACTAGTGTTTAGACACTAAACATTCAGAGTGTCAGCTCTGAATGTTAATTTACTGCTTCTGTTTTCCCAGTTTTGTGTGACCATTTTCTTGCACATGTAAGAGTGGGTATTTTTTCAGGTATTTTATTGGCAGCCACCTGAATTTCTGTGGATTACTAGTGGCCCAAGGATCACCAGTTGCTAAATATTGGTTCAGCAGCCCTGGGACATTGAAGGTGGGAAGGTATCAGAAAAGAGGCTTGCAGGTGTGGAGAAAGACCTAAGGAAACTGTAATACACAGAATATAGAGTGTAGGAGCAAAAAAGTGGGTAAGAGATGAAGATCGGAGAATACAGATCCATGGGATGTAGGACTTCTTCCATCCTGCCAGACTAACTGAATCTTCTAGCATCGTTTTTCATATTAAGGTTCATTTTAGGGAGGAATAGATTTTACTAGTTTTGTCAAAAAGGCTCCTAAATTTTTTTTTTCCACAAATTTCTCATTTGATTTTGAAGTGGCCAGAGCCCCATGGTCTCTGCTACAAACGATGCCAGCTGCAGAATGTCTCTTGATGCCCATGGGAGCTGCACTAGACCAGCCTTGTATCCTTCCCACGTTTATTATTTTTCAGGTTTCCCTGGCTAAAAATTATGCATCACTCTGCACATTTTTATTCTGTTAGAAGAGTAAGTAAATAAATGTGACTATTTAAAATTCAGGTAAGCATAAAAGGGATTTTCCCTATCTTACTTTTTCGAGGCAATGCCAAGACTAAGATTTCATTCTGAATGTCTAAAGAGTTATGTGCATGATCCATACAGTGGGTTAGACAGTGCATGACATTAAGTCCTTATCTGAAGCATAACATTATTAGTGTGCGCTGAACATGATGTCTGACAGAGAACACTGGCCACAGCCAGAGAGCATGAGTCCTTTCAGAGACAAAGTGTCTTAGCAAACTCCCTTACTGAACATGAAAATATATGAAGTGAAATGGAGTCTGTGTTGTGGAGTCAGTGGGAAAGGGACATTTTGGTGCAAAACAAGACTATATCTACTGTTTTTCTCACATTTTATGCCTAAACACATATCAATTTAAGTTTTGCTTATTCTGAATGTTAACATCAGTTATGAATAGCCACATGGATCAACTAAAATGCTTTAGTTTCTCATAGTTGGTCTTAGATTAATGTCCACTGCCAATAATAACCTCACCTAAAGCTGTGGAAAGGGCAAGTCAGACAAAGGATTGCATTCATGTGCATCAGAAATACTACTTCCCATTGCTTAAAAAGCCTTACTAGAAAACAAGCTAGAAAAAAAAAATTTAAAGAAAAAATAAAGAAAGGCATTGTAAGAGCTGGTCAGGTCATTTGATACTGCATGCTACAGTGTCTTTCTTTGCTGACCATGCATGAATAATCCTGTGAATTTGGAGTGTAGATAGCACAAGTTGTCTAACAAAACTACAGTTACTCATGAATAATTTGGATTTCAATGTGTATGTAAAGAAAATCGCTCAACACAAGGCTTTTTGTATTAAAGCCGTCTGTGACTCACAGTATCATCATGCATGATATGGGGTCATTGTGTGAAAGCAGTAGTGCATGAAAGGCCATGAAAATGGCATATGAAAAGCCACTTCAGGATGCCATGCAGAGTTCCTGGAAATGGTAATGATGTGGGGTTTGAGAAACAGTGATGTGCGTATATATCCTGCTGGTGCTGAAATCACATGTCTTTTCCATACTTAATATAGTTGTACGTGAGGTTTTGGTGCATTGTAATGACGTTATTAGCACGAGATTTTTACTTGGGTATGAGAAAGATGTGAGTCATGCAGCTTCTCCAAAAGATAGCAGATGAAATGTTGATAACACATTAATGTGTATTCTGTATGCGTGATAAGTATCCCAGAAAAAAATGTTGCTTAGAGGTGTGGTAGAGTACCCTTAGAATTAAGTTATGCAAGGGGTTTTTATCTGTGTCTGCCCATCAGTTTTTTATGGACGAATTCTAGAGTACATTAAAATCACATATAAAACTCTGATTTCAGCAGCTCCAAATTTTATCCTGTAAGTTCCCAAGCATTGCAAAAAGAAGATATAAACACATTTGAAACCTGAAATAGATTTTCTGCACAAAAAGAATAATTTACATATAAATAAATATTGTCTTCTTCTCCCATAGTCTTTTACACATGAATTTGAAGAACTCTGCAAGTCTGCATAAATATATTCATGAAAGTTTGACTGCAGATTATAAAAAGATTCCTCCATTTTGACATAAATCAAATTAATCCTCTTTGAATCTTCACTGAAACGATGATGCCAGGCTAAATAAATCTCTTTGAGTTCTCATTAACTGTTAGTACAGCTGATTCTTTGACTGGTTCATTAGCATGCTTGGTGGCATATGCTAAAAAAGAGGAAAAAAAAAGAACCCTACAATTTAATGCAAAATAGAACAAAGCTGTAGATTTCAGCCTTTGTCTTGTACACACTGTAAGGTACATTGAGCAATGATCTAACAAGAATTGTATGAGGTTCTTCTGAATTGCCATTCAAATTGTTTCCTAACTTTGGAAAAGTATAAATTAATTACTCTGAAGCATGTAGATTTTTACCTGTCAAACTGAGTTAACACTATGGAGAAAAAAACCCCAAGGTGTTAATAAATCCACAGTAAAACATTAATGAATCGCTATCAGCAACTAAATTTCCTACTTTGCAATAGCAAAACATGCTAATTCAGCTTTAACAATTCTTACAAAGAAAAGAAAAAGTCATGTCTTTATCCCATGAACATCTCAGTGAGATAATTTTATAGTACAATGGTCAAAAACAGGTAATTCTCATCCAATTCCCTGTCAGTCATATAGCTATGCTAAAGCTATTATCTACTAAAAAAATACATAATCCGGATAAAACACTACTATGTTTAATAATCAATTATCCAGTGAGAAGCTATAGAACTTGTATGAAATCCCACTGTATTTAATAGAACTCGGAGGAAAGAAATGTACAAAATCTCAAAGCAAATGGAGTAATCAGTGGCCATTTTCCATGCTATGCGTCAGCAACTGCCGAGCTGCGCAGAAGTTTTTGCATTCCGTTTCCATGATCTAATATTGCGCCACAGAATGTGTTCAGTTCCTTGGCTTGTGGAAAAGGTGGCTGGGATTTCCAAGAGGTTTCCGTTTACATAAAGGCCCTGCACAGACAAACTGATTATCTGTGATTGAATGTGATGGGGTGCACCACATCAGGCGCAGCCACAGGCATCAAACTGCCTGATTAGTCTTTTAGGAGAACAGGATACTGTATTATTTAATCTATCATTAATATGTTCCATGTTAAGCATAATGCCTGCTGTCATGTTTCTTGACTTTCACAAGCTAACCCAAGTTGCTGCTGCTTATTACATAACTGTACTGCAATGCAATCCTAGAGGCTGCTTCAGGATGTCTCTAGCAGCTTCCTGTTACTCATGTACTGGCCCAGAAAAACACTTCAGACATGCCTAGAGGTAGGCAAGATCTAAGATCCCACCCCAAATAGAGAAAAACTGCTCGTAGTAAGTATAACACTGCAAATGTGAACCCCTAAAATCCACATGGTGAACAAACTTGGCTTATTCCTACTAACAGGAACTTGGAAAACAGCTAGTGCTTTGTGTTATTTCCTCTTGCGATAACCAGAAGACTTCTTGTCCTCCCAGTTCACAGAGCAATTCCTAGAGCAATGTCTGACAGGGATGGAGTCCAAATCCCTGTCCTTCTGGGTGCCCATATTCTTGCCCAGCTCTGCCCGCTCAAATCAGTGCTCATACTTAAATATTTTTCATGCTAGCTACATTGCTAGCTGAGTCAAAAAGCATTGGATAATGGGTTAAAAACTTTATTACAAGGACTTTTCCAATCCCAACACATTCCAAAAGTTATCTGTAGAGCAGTTGACTTTCTTTCCCTCTTTCATTTTTATCCTTACCTCAGGGAGAAGTGAGAAACAGCAGCTACACCGGAGGGAAGTGAGAGCAGTGTACCGAGCCCTGTGGAAACAGAAAGGAAGCAGTAGATCATTTCAGCGAGAGCAGTATGTCTTGGCATCTTTCCTTGACACCACCCCCACTATCCCAGCCTCCTCTGCCCCTCCCACACTCACACATCGAAAAAGCAGATGGAAAATATTCTGACAGAAGACATTGAAATACAGTGTTAGAAAGTTACTCTCTTAAGGCTGGAGAAAGTGATGGAGAATTCTGGCAGGAGAATTAAATTATTCATAGTCAGTGGCATTTTGGAAGGAAAAGCAGGAAGGGAATAGGAGACCGAAAGAAGTTACAGGGAATGCACAAGAACCATCTGGGACATTGGAAACAGATTCACTTCAGCTTGCTATACTTTGGAGAGAGACTTGTGTGGCTAATACTGGGTTAAGGAGGCATTACTGGTCTTCCCAGTTTGTTTTCAGAGCTGAGCACACTCTAATGTTGCCATGACATTATGGTTATAACAGACCCAACACTGACAAATCTGCCTCCCCTGGATGGATTTTAGTTCCTCTAATGGCACTGGGCAATGCTGCTCAGATCCTCAAGTCACTGTAATTTACTTGTCTGCTATGTCACTTTGTACGCATACCAGTCTCACTTAGATTTTAAAGGTGAGACATGGAGAGGAGACACTTATTGGTGTCATTCTCGCTGCGTCAGTGATTAAACTTTTCTTAAAAACACACTTTTGTACAATTTCATGTTTCCTTATATGACTCTGAAAGACTACAGGACCTGTTCTCACAAGAACTAAGCTACTCTACGTTCAAAATAAAAGGTGCCTTGTCTTGACATGACTCACTAAGAAAACTGCATGGCATATTACAGAGTAATAACATTTAGAAATGAATCCAGTTCCACCCCCTAACACTTGCATGGGGAGAGAAGGGAGGAAAGGAAAAAAGAACCACATGTGAGGGAGAACAGACACTGCAATCAGTGTTCGTATGAGCATATTGAGATACCATGGTGATGAGCACAGGAGGTCAACCTGGAAAGGATATTTTCATTTCTGTTATTTCTTTCGAGCTTTAGGCATATGATGTTGGCAAATATCTAATGCATTTTCCACTAATAGATCTATCCCACTGTGTATGTCTTTGTACTGAAGGTAATAGAAACCAAATGGAATTTAACCACATGAATATATGGAAGTGCTAGTACATACATGTATACATACAGGCAGGTACTAAAAAAGAGACATTTGATGAAAGTACCATTTCTTTCCTTTTCATCATCAGCATTCTGAGTTTAACCCCTATAACAATGATCTTATTAATTTTCAGAATTACATCAAGGTACTATTGTATTTAGATTTGAATACACATAAAATCAACTCTACACCAAACACTTCAGTTGTATTTGCAAGCACTTTCTCCTGGCTGTTCCCCAAAATGGTACAGTACAGTCTGGAATAGGCTCTTCACCTTCTTGTCCAACCCATGGAAAAGAAGCAGCTGACATATGCTACAGAAATATTCCAGGCATTGTGATTTTCCCATCCTCACAATCTCATATTGCAGGAAACCAACTTTTTTTGGTAGAATTTGCATATAAAACAGCACCTGTCACAGCAATGTAGTGACCTGGAGGAATTGTTACACAATTAATCCTTTCGAGTTTTATTGTAGAAATCAGTGAAGTGCTTCAGTATCCTGTGACATATTAGAATCACAGAATTATAGAATATTTTGGGTTGGAAGGGACCTTTAAAGGTCATCTCCCCCTGCAACGAACAGAGACATCTTAATCTAATGTTGTTTTCAGCATGCAAATTATTTAGGCCAGAGATTGTGGTTTGGGTTATAAATCACCTAGTAAATTTGGGATACCAATGGAAAAATTATAATGAAAACAACAATAATCAATATGAAGCAACAGAAAGGAATCAGTAGGGAAAAGATAAATGGTTGTCAGCAGGAATGTTAGGCATGTGTGCTTCTGTGTAGATAAACAACAAGCAGATTGCTTATTTAAACTTTTTTTTTTTTTTTTTTTTGCCAGAAGGGCACTGAGTTTCTCTCAAGACCAATTGTAAAGAATGTATTTGGCATAACTGTGCTCCATTTAATGGTGTTCCATTAATCCAAATATTGAATAGCATTTTCGTTGTGAGTTTGCAGAGATATTTGCCAAAATAACTCTGAGCAGAATCTCCAAAAAAAGAAAACCTAGTTATTTCACAAGGATACAGTTCTTTAAAATATAAATTTCCTTTTCTTAACCCTAAAAAATAGGGTTTTGAAGTGGAAAAAACCCACCCTAAACAATTTTTAATACTCAAGAATAACAAAGGATTTCAAGTAAAAATAAACCTGTGATGTGAATGAAGTTAGAAACTAATATGGACTTAAATTTCCTAATAATCTTTTTGCATGCGTACTTGGAAAATCAAAATTAGACTTTTCTGAATTTATTACCAAAATATGATCTGCTTTCCTGTCCATTCTACTAAAACAGTTTTAGCACTTACACATATAAACAGACATATGTGGCATGCAAACCCTATTTACAGGTTGAATTAAAGTTAATATTGTTTGACTGGCAGAATATATTTATAAACCCTATTAATTCTTAATTTGTGTGCACATCTAGTGTCCTTACTGCAATCCACGCTTGGGACCTGCAGAGCAGTCTGCCCATCGTATCTATGCCAAGGCGTGTCTGCCATTCACTGGTGCAGAGAACGCTGAAGAGTCAATCTTTCAACATGCTAATTTTATTCTCTTGCCATCAAAATGTAATTTTCAGTTAAATAACATAAATTGCTTACTATATTTGCAGTAGCATTATTTTGTATAGGGGTAAACATAAACTCCCAGGTAGATAGCCTAGCTGGATTTCTTCCACGGAAGTTAAAAATGTCGTTAAAAATGTCATTAAAAGGGACAAAGCTGGGCTTCTGCTTCCCACTTGCCAAAACAAGCTCTTTGCAAAATTTTCTTCAAATGGAATAAGCAGTTTAAATTTTGCCAAGGTGTGACAAGAGGACAGGCCTCTGAGGAAAGGACCCTGGAAGCTGGTGGTCAAGACAAACCAAGTTAAAAAAATCTGGCAATGTTTAAAGGAAAAAGCTTGCTTGGGGAAAATAAGGCAGGATAAGCAGATGGTCCACATGCTTAGGATGCCCACAAAAGGTGCTTGCAGTAGAGGCTGAGCAAGCATCTCTGTGGGAGCATCTCTTCTCATCTCACTCCAAGTGGTCTCATATCCACCAGGCATGGGAGCAACCTCACAGGGCAGAGCGGCTTTGTGTCCTGCATGTGGTGTGGCTCCATTGGAGCAGCACTGTGGGCAAGGCCAGCATCGCCGCTGGGTAATTCTGCAAAGAGAATAGTTCTGGGGCTGCTCTAGAAACCTGCATTTTGATGACAGCAGGTCTGCTAGAGTGGAGCTCAAAAGAAGGGCATAAAATCGAGCAGGTCACAGAGGTCAGGCTCATCTGGATACCACTGTGTCTTGTGGGAGTGGAGTGTGAGAGAGAAGACTTTCCAAGTTTTAATCAGGAGGACCGATTCCTCTCCAGTCCAAATGTGCCCGCTGCTGAAAGAGCTAGCAGGTAAGAAAGAGCTGAAACCACAGCAGGATCTGATACTGGATGCGGAATCATGTTGCTACTGCTTTTTTCGGTGAAGGCCTTGTTTTGGCATTTGGATGTTACTGAAGCTTAGTGCCTGAAGCAGGATTTGATCTTTTCCAGTTTTGGAACACATGGTGAAGATGGTAAGGAATTTTATCCTTAAAGTAAATGGGTCTCAGCAGCTTCCTGATGAGGGACTATAAATCATATGTTGCTAGGGTCAGAGGAAAGTAATCATATGAAGACAATGCTGAAGGAGAAGACAAGGACCCCGAGTCTCAGAACAACATTGCAAGAATGGATCTCAAACTACCTCTGTCGTGTAGTTCTGATACTGATAAAGGCACAAGACTCAAAACATGATCTCAGCTTTTGCAAGTTAATGTATATAAATGTAAATGTTTTCAATAGTTTATTTGCTAAGAAAAAATAGAAATAAATCTTTAAATATTGCCTTTTAAGTATAATGAAAAAAAAAATGCAAGTTCTTATCTTGGGTTTGGTCAGGCACTCCTGCTTAAGCCCAGCAGTGCTTAACGCCCTCTATGGATGACATTCAGAATTACAAAATAATTCAGGCTGGAGGGGAGCTCTGCGGATCTTTAGTCCAACACCTGGCTCAGAGCAGGGTCAATTCTGAGATCACACCAGTTTGCTGAGTGCTTCATTCAGCTGGCTCTTGAAACCTCCACTGTAAGCACAGAGCCTATCTGGGCCCTTGTCCCAGTGCTTGACAGTCCTCCTGAGGAAACAGCCTCTCCTTGTATCCAGCCTGGAACTCTTCTGTTTCAATTTATGCCAATTTATTCTCCTCCTGCCTTGCAACACTGTGAAGAGCCTGGATCCATCTTCTTGATGACCTCCTTGTAAGAACAGAGGGATACTCTTCTGCAGACCAATCAAGCTCCGATCCCTCACCCTCTCCTCTGTTTTTTGGAGGGATTTTTGGAGTAAGCTAATACTTCTGAGACTTCTATGCCCTGGCAAATGTGGTTGAAATTGACCAGTGAGCTCAGAAGTCATTGAAGGGAACTGATGCACAAACCTTCAGACGAACAGAGTGGAACAGATCCTTTTAGAAACCTAGCTTGCAGGTTAAAAGGGGGAATAAAAAGGATCTTCTCTGGCTAACACTGCAAGGCTATTCAAAACGGATGAATCACATCAGATCTGAAGCTTCTAAAAATTCTGGGCAGTGCTTAAGCAGCACTGTGCAAGGAGAAATAAAGCAAAACAGCACATCAAAACGCAGCTATGGGAATATAATCTGCTCGACCCTGAAGCAGTCATTTTGATAAAAGTCCAAGTAAAAGAGTTTTCATGGAAGCTAACTTTAGCCTAGTGAGGCTAATCACCTCTGCAGTCGCTGGAGAGAAATAGGATCCCATAATGGTCTTGCATGCTCTGCTGCCTCTGTCCTGGCAACAGTCAGTCTGGTGACAGAAGCCTGAGTGGGCTAAGTCAGCCTTCGTAACTGCCCTGCAAAAGCCTGTCTACACAGTTATGATGTTAGGTAAGCTGCATCCACTAACAGCAGATTTTCCTGGCAGCCCAGTGGGCTGAAAACCAGCAGCAGCAGCAGATTTCGCTCTAGCAGAGCTCCGTGCTTTCGCAAGTGTTGTGTGCTGCTGCCTGCGACTACTCCATTTCTTTTTCCTGTCTCAAACATATGTGAGGTGGATTGAGGGTAGGAGAAGCTGTATTGCAGGTATGTCCTCCCACATGCAGCTATTTGGAGGAGACCGTGGAGAGAGCACCAGCACCATTTGAAGAAAGGGGAAGAAACACAGCAGAAAGCAGATTGCCCAAACCCGTTATATCACAAGACAGGCAAATGAGGCAATGTCCAGGTATCATCTGAGAAATCCCTGGCTCCTTGTCAGATACATTCTTTTTCCATGGTACTACAACTTCATATACAAGCTCTGACAGTGCAGGCAAAGCAACTTGATGTCAAATAAAAATTAAATGGACTTGCAGCAGCACCAGCAGCAGGTCTTTCATCAGTGTCAGCATACAAACCCTACTTTAATGAGTTTGGACATGCTTTGGCTTGGCTACAGCAATATTGACTGAGCCTTTCTTTTAATTAAATAAATGCAATATACAGAGAGAATTAGCTTCATGTAAACCCTTGAACAAACACCAAAAATATCCTCCTACTCTAGCTCCTATAATGACTCTGATAAATTGGCTGTTCCTTTCTTATAAAATAGACAGTGTGTGCAAAGAGTACACAGTCATTCTTTATTTAGTGGCAAAAGATTTCACTTGCCACCTTTACCTCAATGCTGATAATACAGTACAGTCAATATTATTCATAGTCTTTGATATTTAGTTACTTTTTCCCCGCTGTGTTTGGAAGACCTGGGTGTACTCATAGGTAGGTAAGCAGGTACATATAGGCAAGTAGATAGATACCAACAGCAAAAGAAATCAGGCAAAGGATTTCAATTTTTTACAGTGGAAAGGAATATTAATCATCACAAATGTAAACAGACACATATACATCTGAGCATGAATTGAGCATAGCAGATTTGATTCAGATGCCATCCTATTCTTTAAATGTTTTCTTTCCAGTGATTCACTTGCAACTGTTTAGATGCCTAAAACACGCTTTTGCACTTTTCTTTTTTTCTTATTAAGTGCAGCTTCGGGCATATTTGGATTTTTACACGGCAGGGTTGGTATAGCATCCATCAACTGAATCAGTCCATACCCCATACACTTTGCTCTCCCTGAGTTGCTTAGTTATGTGACGTCAATTCCCTGGAGGCTAACAATGTCATTATCATTACCAGACAAAGACAGTTAGGTAATTTTGTCTGATGGGAGTGCAGATATTGACCTGAACTAATGTATTCTTATTTCCCCGAGAGATGCTGATTGTAGCAATGTGACATAGTAGGGTTTGCTAATATTAATCTAAAGGCTGTGTTCCTTTTTAGCAGAGAAAAGCTTTTACATTCACATTCAATTTCATCACTTGACATGTCTCTAGTCTACTTACAAGACTTGAGATTCTTTGGCTGTTTAAAGGCAAGTGCAAGGTCTTAGTCTGTGTGTGCCTGTGAAATATTTTTGGCAACCTCTAATTTGCACATCTCCTGACCCTTCAGAGAAAATTACCAAGTCTATTCAAAAAGCTTTCTTTCTTCAGGGCAGCCTAAGAAGAAATACCTTTAGGGAGAGGAGACTTGTAGCAGTGATCACATCTTACGCGTCTTGTGACAACATGTTATACATACCTTGCTCTGTTTTTTCATTGCTTACTGCTGGCAATGCACTTGGAATAAAAAGTCCTTGCCTTAAAGAGATTACAATTTGCACATTTTACTGCAATTTCCTTGAAAAGCAGATATATGCTACACGTATAATAAGCATTACATAAACAGACTGTGGAAACATGCAAGTTTAATAGTCCTTCTGGAAAATTCTGTGATTATTATAACAAATACACATATATATGCCAAAAGTACAACTCCTCCTTATGAATGTATGATAAAATTGCTTTCAGTAGAAAACCGGTTAATAAATATTATAGTGTAACTGTTTAATGATGCAGCTGGGATTTTGTGCAATATCCTAAAATCAAAACTTTGGTACATAAATACAAATTACTACATGCACATTGCAATAAATTCGATTTATGCTGAAGTTGGAATCATATAACACTCCCTCCAGATGTTAAGAATGCAAAACTAGCCAGCCCTGAAAAGGCAATCAGGCTTCACTGAGACATGTAGCTTAGACAGTGCTATCATCCTCCACTAACTATGGTGGAAAAATAGCCACGGAGACTGCTCAGCTGAGAAATCCAGACAAACAGACATTGCCATCAGTGGAAAACACTAGTTTCCAAACACCGATAAAATTGTTATGATTCCATGACAGCCTTCCATAGCAAAACCTTTTAGTTGTAATGTCATGTTCTCCATTAGCAGTGTGAAGCCTTAAAAAAGCCAAGGGTTTAAGAAAAACCTCAACCCCTTTTATTTCTGTTTCAGCCACTACCAATCTGTATAAGTGTATAGATGATACATTCTGACAGTATGTACTACAGGCAGAAGATAATTAAAAATAAACTACCTGTAAATAGCATATTGCCTCAAGTCATCGAGCTCTGTTTCTTTTATTGAAATGCTGTGTAATGAAAGGTACATGAAAAGTGCATTTTCAAAAGAAGTGATACTGGCTTTACTTTTCTTTTTCCAGAATACTGCCGGAGAAGTAAAGCTGTAAATCAACAGGTGACCTAATATTTACAAGGAACTTGGTATATCCCCCAGAGGCTAGATCACAAGTGTCTTTCCACCTCAAGCATAGCAATAGAAATCATGAAGCCATGGTCACTTGTGGCTGTGTCTGTATCTCCCTTTCTGCCCAAAAGCAAGCCTTATCTTTGCCAAAAAGGCAAATGGACAACTACTACATTGTTGAATAACACCAGTTTTCCACTGCTGTGTTACCTCTACTTCAGAGTTCCAATCTCATTTTGCACACAAAAGTTAGTAATAAGAAGGTGTAATTTCTTCTCCATTATTCTCAAGGGATCTGAGGATTTTTCTTTTCAAGATGCTTTTTTCAACATAACAAAAAGGATGTTCTATGTAGCAAAGGGGAATCCCTTGGTTTTTTAGCAGAAAACATAATGTCACTGTTGCTTACATATAGGTTATATTAGGTTCACATCTCCAAATCGATGTATCTTCTGGTCAAGTGGACTGTTGTGTTCAATAATCAAACCTAAGATCAAAGCATTACTCCAGGTTTTGAAGATTACTTTTTTGAGGTTTTACAGTCATGAAGTTTTCATGTTATCTGCACAGTTTACAATTACACTTTCCTAGACAACTATGTCTTTGTATACTGCTGTGAAGTTTAATACAGTATTTCATGCTACTATATTCAACAATCTTTTGCCTTACTTTTTCCCAGCTGTAACAACACTGTACTTATTGTAACCAACAACGATGACTGTATAGGTAATCATGCCAACAGCAATGAATCTTCAGTACATTTATCGGCCTGGTGCAGGCTTAACTTGACATTTGGAACTAGGAAAGGTTTTAGCAATTTTTTTTCTTTGTAGTTAATACAGAAACCATAATTAATGATTATGTAGCTAAGCCTTTGTAGCATCTTACAATTGATCCTCTATTACACTGGCAAAATAAGAGGATAATGTCGCCAGCATTTACGGACTTGGCAGTAAAATACTTGGCACTTCATCCCACTTAGGTTTCATTTGATGGAATTTGCTAAAATGGCCTTGTTTAGGGCACAAGCTGGTAGAGTGGTTTGGTTTAATTAAAACAAATTCACACTCTTTTCCTTAGCTTTTAATATGGTTAAAGATAATTATATTGCTCCTTTCCTGTTGCTCCCGGATTTCAGGTAACCTCACAGGCTAATGTTTTTACATACCTAAAGAACAATACAGAAAAGTAATATATGCTGTAGCTAGGCTTCCCATCCTAGTAACTGACAGGAAAAAATTGTTATTGAACAAAAAGAAATTCTTTCACTACTGTGAAATTAATAGACTATTTTATTCAGTTTTTATTGGTGTAGAATAAGAAAAAGAGATGTCAGTAGGTCATAATTTCTTTGGGGGTATTTTTTCCATAATTTTCAACCTAAGATTAACAAATATATGTGTACCTATATGTATATACTTACTCAATAAACACTGCTAATCTTTGACTAAAGATACTGTTCACACAGGACTGGATTCTCCCAAAATATAGTGTGTGAATCGGGTTAAATCTCCATAAACCATAAAACAAGAGAAGCTAGTGTTAACTTGCATTTTTGAACCTATGTATACTAATGCTTCCCTGCAGATGGAATTGTCACCTAAATTTGTAGTCTGGGAGTTGTAAAACCCCTAACAGTGCTCTGCTGGAGTGGCAGACCCTTTCTTGGGGAGTGGGTTCAGGCTTCCTCTACCTCTTACCTCTTAGCATCCTTTGGGTCTGTGGACCCAATCTGAAAACTGCAATTTGAGGTGCAAACACTTAGATAAAGATAGCCATATGATTCACAGAAGCAATTTTGCGGGACTATTACTATGAGAAGAGGAAATGGGGGTGTAGCTACAGGACCTTTTGCAGACTGAAGCTTACTGCCGCTGAAGCTTGCTGGCTGGGTACCAGCTGTTTTCCAAAAGCCACCTGTCCATGGTTGCTACTGGAGCCAAGGAGACCGGGCCTTTTCAGGATCTTAGTGCAGGCACAGGTCAATACAGACACCACTACACGCCATGTAGGCTTTCCTTTAGGCCTGGCTAAAAATATGAGCTGGGCAAGTGACCAGGTGCATTGTGGCATGTGTTTCAAGCTGGGAGCAGGGCTCCCTGACTGGGGAAGCTGGTCAGTAGGAAGGCAGGGGATGAGCAGCTTGTGGCAAGTTGAATGTTGAGCTGTGAATGCATTGGGAAAGGTGGTCCTTGACTTTTCTTCTTGTGGAGTAGCTGCGTGACTGGTGTGCAGGGAGAGTGGAGGCTTTGCTGTTCAAGACAACTTAAATTACAGGTTCTGCCTCAGCGGGCTAAATACTGCCACCCTGTTTTGCTGTGGACATGTGCTTTGCTGCCTACCACGGCAAGTGCTTGTATGTATTTTAAGGGTGACATGGCTCACAGTGTGGAGAGACAAGTCATGGCTGTGTTAACATCCAGGCTGTAGCACTCCTAAGCACCTCAAGGTTGCAATGTGCACTTTCTGGAAGGGTTTAAACAATCCCTCTGCCACAGCAAGTCAGTGCCAATGCAGCCTTGGGGCACTTAATTTTCTCTTATTTATAAACAAAGCATTTTTGATACATACCAATTATCCATGTTCACTGCTTCTGGTTCCCTGCTAATGTCTGCCACTGTCATAAAATGCTCTGGCTTCGTATTATCCCAGATTTCTTTGCTGACCACCTCTGTGCAGCTCCCAGCTGCTTTTCCTAAGCTCCCTTCCCCAGCTGCCCCTTTGCTGAGGAACAAGACCTGTTGGTGCCAGGGCTTTGGTGGATGAACTAACTCAAATCTTCCAAAAGCCATGCAAAGGCTGTGCCCTGACCTCAGCCCCGGTACTTCGGACACAGTGCCACAGGCTGTGCGTTGCTGCAGCGGAAGAACAGACAGAAGACACTTTCTAAGAAGTCTCTCCAGCACTAAAGTAAAAAAATAAAAAGGAGGGAGAACATTTGAGGGAGTTGAAGTCTTTAACCATCATAGATTTGTCAGCTGTAATCCAAAGGTGTAAAAATCAGTGATCCTGAAACTTTTTCAAACTGGTCAAGAACTTTCTTCCAAAATTCTTGGCCTGACACTTGCTTTTCATTATTAATTTACATTACAGGATTTGTTTGCTGTTCCCATCTTCTAAAACCACACATTTGAATTTACATTCATATTTTTATTCTTGGATTTCCTTATCTCCCTGGATGTTATACTTTGTTTACTTCTATGCAGTGTGTCTGCACTGAGATTTCTTTAATTCATTTATATTTGCTTTCCTTTTCTATTTTTTGGATTCCCCAATTTGCTGCTTCACTGCATTTTTCATCTTTGAATCTTCTAATTTCCTTCCACTCACATTTATTTTTGTTTTCTGTATTTCTCCTTTCACCGTTATTACATTTTTTATTATTCCTCTTTATTCTGTCTCTTTACGTATGTGTTTGTTTTCTGTTTTCCTGCCTTTCCTGTCCTTTCTTCAGGATAGCAAAAGGAATTGTTTATTCATCGCATACTTGCATTCAAACACCATAGAAAGTTACCTGCAGTATTTTGTCTGATCAAAGTGTCAAAACAGTAAAAGGGTGCTTAAATAAGATCCACCCCTTTTATACCTGAAGGTCGATTTTTTTAAAGACAACATTCCTTTCCTAACTAATAGTATCCACAGTGTGGAAAAGAGAGAGATGGAAAGGCTTGTTCAGTTTCATTTTATACGTTTCAGGACTGTTGTCGATCTTTGGTTCATTTTTAATTTTTGGTTTGTTGCAAGAAGCTGATACAGGAGTGAAGTGGACTGTCAGAAACGGATGAATGAAGGGAATTTAGCACGTTTGGAGAACCAGAAATTCTGAATCTGGAATTTCAGCTCTGTCTCAAAATACTGCGACAGAATCCCACAGGAATCTAAAGGTGAGAGGTCAGGTAACCTCACTGTTTCGAATAAACTTTTTTCCATTTGATGCTGAAATGACATATTATTTGTGCTTGAGCTTAGCATGCAGGTCAGATTGCTATTCCTCTAGGATATAAACTTATTCTTGTGTATACGGAAAGTCAATATTCACTTTATCAACCACAACATTTACAACCGTGTAGTCCTTTGACCAGCTCTAATTTAGACACATGAGGGTTTTAGTTACCGAAACTGATTCTTTTATTATTGTGTTGTCTTTGGTACATCGTGATGCTGTCAGCTGAAGTTATAAGTGAGTTATAAAAGAGTTTCTGCTTCCAGGGAAACTCATTTATTCAATACGGGATCATAACCTACCAGAAAGAAAGTAGAAAATTTCAAATGGTCCTGAAAACAACATTTATTCTTTTTCTTGGTTTATGATTAATCATGATATTTTGTCTCACATTTGGTTTTTTTCTACAGTTTTTACAATATAACTGAGTATAATGTTGACCTTATTACGAGGAGGAGACTGGATTAAGTTCCTTCCAACCTGAATTTTTCTGTGTTTCTTTGATTTTATGCATTTTTAAATTCAAAAGCCATTTCATAAGGAAAAATCAAAATATTACATACCTGGAAAGAGAATATTTTGAAGGTATGAGAAGTTTTTTCATACAAAAGCCATCCTCCTCCCCAAACACACAGGTTTCAGTGAAATCAGTATATTCATCTAACCATTTTTGCTTTCATTAAAATTGTATTTTCCAATGAGAAGATACCCATAAGAGCAAACACTTCTACTATTTGCCATAGCACTTCAGCTTTATCCCAGCATAAGAAATCTGAGAAACTGAAACTGCTACTTCTTGCAGTTCAGGAATTCTAATTCTTCCTAAAATTTAAACTGTTTTTTTACATTCAAAGCTCGTGGCCGTTTTGCCTGTACCTAGCACATCTGCCAGGTAAGGGTATAGTACTCATTTCAGGACTTATTCTGCATCTACTGACTTCACTAGAAACAAAATGAAATGCTTCTGTTAGTATATCATATAAAATGTCAGCTTCATATTATGTATGCATTGTTTGATCTAAATGCTGCTCCCATGGGATTTACCTCACTAGAATAGGGTCTAACTAAGAGGTAACAATATAATACAGTGTGAAAAAGATTAGCAAAACCAATGAACCAGATTTAGAGAAATTTATTTCTAGACACTTTGTTAAAAAGCCAGAACCAATATAATCAGTAATAAGGAAACTTCAAAAATTAGAAGCCTATTCTAATCCAAAGATCGGCTGAGTGTGTGATATAAATGATTTTTTGAATACCTCATTCTGGTTTTCTTAAGATATTGCCACTTTGCTGTAAAACAGAGATTTAGTATTTCTAAAGACTAATTTTCTTCACATTGAGATTAATTTGGTCCCCTTTTGGGTGAGAGTTCAGCTCGGTGTTTATCTTATTCAAAATGCCTCACTCATATCCTGATAAACAAATTAAAATGATTCTGCATGAAACAAATCTCCGCTGCAAGGAAAAAGTAATAAAAAAGAGAGATGCTGCTCAGCATTTGCAGAATCTCTAGGCTTATAATTTATCTGAGTGACATAGAGGGTGAGCTGAAGATTAGCAAATTCATGACAGATTTAAAAGAAAGCCGAACGTTTTTCAGAGTGTGGTTGATGTGTACATTGTTGATGAGAAGACCACAGATCAAAATTATCTATGACGAATACTTGTTCCACCGACAAATCTTAAATGGAAAACCAGGAAAAAAATTATACCGTCCTGAAGAGAATCAACTGAAGAGTCACATGCAATAATAAAAAAAAAAAAAAAGGAAAAATAAAAACTAATATTGAAGATTAAGTGATAAACCCACATTGCCTTTCAATTTCTAGTGCATATAAGCTTTGCAATCGGTTTAATGGAAGGATATTCTGGAGGGCATGGCATTATGCCAGAATAGGGTCTGTGACATTATGTGACATTTCCCTGCAATATTTTTACTTAATTTTATATTTTATAAGAACTAAACTCAGCTGAAATTACCCTACACCTGAATCACCAGTGTTCTGCTGCAGTGTCATGCTGATATTCAGGTTTACAAACATGGCAGACTGAACTGCCATGACAGCAAGTGAAATCTTGGGCCTCTACAAAGGACAAGTTGAACCATCCAGAATGCTACTATTAAATGTACAAGTAAAGGAAAAGCTTCTATTTATTTATTTAGGGTTCAGAGGGCAGAAGAACTCTGAAGTTGAACTTGCGAAGTTTCAAGGAGTCAGAAAAGTGCCTCTCCGGTAAGGCCTTAGTAACTACAGGAATTGAAACTTCCAATCCCAAAGTAGAAGACAGCATCCTCCCCGTCTCCTCCTGTCACCTGAAAGTCAAAAGGGACCTAAACTTCATTGAATATTTCTTTGTTAGGATTTCTTTTAGCTACCCACAGCTTCTGCATATGCCTGTGGTATGGACGCTGATGGGTAGCACACACCCCACACCTGCTGAAGATTCTGCTCCAGCAGAGGTATTCAGCACACTTCCAAAGTAATGAAGGAATCCATTTCTCTACAGCTGAGGCAGCAGAAGTAGAGGATTTTAGGTAGCAGAACAGCTGGGAAACGTAAACCTAAATTCTGCTGGCTCTGCAACTTGAACAGAGTAACACTCACATATCAAAAAGACCAGCATAACCCTGATGGGATGAACAGCCTGAGGACTTGCTGTCTTTCCTGCACTGCATAGCAAAAAGCTTCAGTGGCATAGTTTACAGAAAAGAATATCCATCCGGAGCTCTCGGAGTGGGGTGGCTTTTGGGAATCCTGGGCAGCAATTCTTATGGTCTCACACTTCTATTAGTCAATGGACTAAAAACCCTAGAAAAGTCTTCACAGCAGGATCTGGCACCAGAAATGTGCCAATTCAAGTTGAATGCCTTATTTTCCACACCAAAACCCATTTCCTCATATATTCTTTCTCCCTGCTTTGTCTTATCTTGTATTTATTGGTACAGAATGGCTTAGCTTAACTGTAGCATAAAGTCTGATCTTACCCAAGCATTGTGTAGGCTGATGCTCAAGGTATCATCCAGGGAGGAGGAAGCTGAAGCCAAAGAAAGCTTAGGGTGTGGGATTTTTTAACCAAGCCAATATAAGGTGGCTGCTACTAGGTGTAGTTCTGTCAGCAAGCTCTACTTCTTTCAAAAGAAATGATGGACAAATCTATTCCCACGGTAGGGGGTGGGGTGGAGGGCTTTTCTGTGGATTCAGAACTGATCAAAATATCCTGAAGGTCTGCATCTGAGTCCTGAACCACAAGGATGATCAGTATATTTCAGACACATCTCTTAAATCTTTGATGAGTTAATTCGAGGCACTCACAGATCACTTGCTACAAAGCAAACAGAAGCACCTGAGTCTCCCATGAAGAATCCTCCATCAAGGTTCAGAACCCTTTTAAGGTGATGGTAGGGCTGGCACCTGAAGCTTAAGTGATATTCTAAATAATTTTTAGACATTCGTGTCATCTAGTGGATCTCTTTCTTTTCGGATTTCTGCTAAAGCAATTAAAATTTGGTGACTACATTCCTTAAGTGATTTACAAGTCCTGCTAGGGACTATCAGCACCAAAGATACCTTTGCAACTCTAATCATGTGTCTGTATCAGAGGATGAAAACTTTGTTAATGTACGGAACCAGTGAAATATCTTGAAGAACAGAATTGCTCATACTAAGTCCCAGTTAGATTCACTAAGGAAGATTCATCTGTTTGCTATTTTTATTGTGTTGAAAACACAAAGTATCTCTTAATCCAGAAAAATGTTTAAGAATCTCCATAGAAATAAACATAGCATCTGATAACGCTGATTTCTGCCGTGCCTTTATACCACTCTGCCACAGGTATTGGCCTGAAAAAGGAAGGATGCCTGGGAGTTCCTTTCCAGAAATCTCTTGGCTGTTGCATCTGCCCACTAGCAGCCACCTTAATTTAGAGAAGCCTTCAAGGTTTTAAGACTGCCCTATTTTCTCATCAACACAACAGCTTCCTGAGCAAAGACCTAAGGCACTACAAGAGTGGGCAAATGACATAAAACCATTCCAGCAGCTTGTGGTATGTGGGCAACAGTGCATTATTCTCTCAGAGTACCTATGTTCTGAGTTGTTGGCTGCTTCATGACATAAGGTGGCATGAAAAGGAAGAGAGATGTGTCCCCTAGGAGGTATAAAAACTTACACGTGAGTCTGAAGTGTTCTGTCTGTGAATGTTTGTGTCAATAAAGGAGATCTCCAGAAAATCTATAGAGAATGAACTTCAAGGCGATTTAAGCAGGACCAGATAAACATTTAAATGAAGGTAATCAAGAATATCTGACACCTCTGTTGTCATTTCTTCACATCAGAATTTTCTGCAACTAAAAGGGGATATTTATCCCAACTCAGTGAAAATTCAGAGCTACATGCCTCTGACCTTGTTCTATCCATGCTAGTTCTACAGTCCTATGTGTTTCACCCAGCTGGACTAGAACAGAGTTTTGACTTCAGCTGCTTGGGGGGAGGTTTTGAAGGGGCAAGGGGGAAGGTTGTGGGTTGGTTTTTTTGCTTTAATGACGAGTTTTACCTTTTAGTCTTCTGTGCTATCCTCTGCAGGTTTGCTGTTTCAGTAATTTTTCTCCTTTGTCATCTTGCAGGTTTGCCAGTGGAGGATTGATGTCATAAAATTAAAGGGCACTAGTTCACTTGCTCAGCTGGAGCATGGATTTTAGAGGAAGAGTAAAGCTAGTACAGATATCTAAGAGCTGAATAATAAAATGTCCCTTCATCTGTATACTTAATTAGCTGCTTTCCTCATGATTACAAAGATCAGCACTCAGGAAGAGAGGAGCTTTTAGGTCTCAGCAGGTTAAACCCACACCAGAGGATTAGACAGGACCCAAACTGTGATGCTTAGTGTTCTCATTTCCAGGACAGTGCAGGCATCCAGTACTTGTCTATTCTGCTCTGCAGTGAGGTAAAACATTTGTGGGACTGAAAGCTCTGAGTTAATAAGAGTCATTTTGGACACAGTGTGGCAGGTTACTGAGTTAAAAAAAGGCAAACATGAATATATAATAATTGATAAATTCTTTTCTCCTCTTCCATTATCAGTGGCCACTATATTGCTTTGTCATACAACTGCTGCAAAGGCTAATCCTCCACACTTGCAAAATCTTCTTATTCTAACTGCCACGGCCCTGCTGAAGCCAGGGCTTATGTCCCTAAAAATAGGAGCAGGATTACTTAGGTTGCAGTCCACTGAAGTAGTTTAAAGATTTTCAGTGTGGAGTGTGGAGAGAAATGAAAATGTTATTCTAAATTATAAGAGCTCAAAATTACCATTTTAATCAACTTTAATTAAAGACTTCATACATTCCCAGTATAAAGGCTCCCAGTATGAATGAATGCCTACTTCCTTGTGAAAATGACCCACCAATAAGGCACTTATTTTAACTCCTTACCTCACTCTTTTCATATCTGTCTCAGAACCTCCTGCCTTTAGCTTGTTGAATTCAACCTTACAGCAGCTGAGTAGGAGCTTTAAGGAGGACTTAGGCACTTGCAGGTATAATTGCAATCCTGACAATCCCTACTCATGTATGGCCAAACACAAGGCCTTTGGGGGAAAATCAGGCCAGGGTGAGCTTAAATGTAGCCAAAGATGAAGGCTCACCTTCCTTCTGAGCAGGCAGTCAGGATTCTTAAACATTTGGAAATGTTTAAGAAGTTAAATGTTACTGGGCATAGCTCTACTTTGAGAAGTGGATGAGGAACAGAATAAAATTTGTGGAGGTCTAAAACACCCTCAAGCTTGGCAGGTCTCTGCAGCTCATGTCTAAGCCCTGTTTAGGTTCAGAAACTGGGCCTTCCCCTACTTAGCATGCTTCCCCTACTTCTGTGAGGCTCAGTTGGTGTGTTTCTGAAACAAGGGCAACAACTCCTTTCAAGAAATAGTGGGAGCCACTCTTTCTTGCGACCGATGCAGGATAACACGTGTCTTTGCTCAATAGCCTCACGCTAGAAGGTTTTCAGCTAGACAGAAGGACCGGTGGTTCAATTCACTCTTCAAATCCAGGCAAGCTGTATCTGAGAACAATGCCTCAACTGTGGGAGCACAGTCTGCTGCAGAGAAAAAATTACAATCTTTAGCTCTGACCCTTCTCTCCACGTTCTCTCTCCCATTTCTCTCCATCCAAACTGTGCCACAGTATAGAAGGCGTTTTTCTGAGTCAGAAGGAGAAGAGGACAAAACAATAGGAGAAAGAAAATGCTCTAGCCTAATGTTAAGATGGTTTCTTAGGATGAGAAAATCTAGAGTTTTGTTGTATCTGATGCTGGGACAGCTTTTCTTTAATATAAAACATAGAAACTGTTGGCACAGAAGACTGCAGCCCAGGACATCACCTTTCTAAACTTAGACCTGATCCTGGGTGCTGAAATCATGCTCTACGTGACACTCTCTGTCTCCTCTTTTTCCCACAGTAAACCTTGAATTTGGATTTCACTCTCCAGTATGTGAAGGGTGTCTCTTCCCCTTCTCATCTCAGGGTTCAGGAAACTTACGTATGAGGAGGGAAATATGACTTTGAATCAAAGAAGATGCAATGAAAACTTCTCTTTCCTCAGTGAGTGCCCTGACTGTGAAGTTCTTACATAAAAGACAGGTTCTACAAAATCTTCATCTTTGAATGTAGATGAGGATAAGGACAAGGGTAGCACCCAACTTCTAGCCCCTGGGACAGAATCAGGAAAGCCATGCATGCAACTTTATACTCCCTCCACAGTTCAGTGCAGTTAAGACCTGAAAACAAGAAAAGGACACGTTTTCTCCTCCTGAGATGTCCCAGCTGCCCTGAGGATGTGCTGGCATCACCAGTGCTCTCCACTCAGCTGATGAGCCTACTCCTCTGTTTCATTGTCTCTTTTTCTTCTCTGTCCGGTCAGATATTTGTTGTTACACAATTACACATCAGTGGGAGTGAAATAATATGCCATTCCCTGTCTCTAGACTTATGGTAAAGGCACTCTTCCTGCATCAAAAATCATCGATTTGCAGCACCCTTGGTTGGGGGTGGGAGCTAGATGGGGGGCTACACTTTTCCACTGTATTATTACTCAGCAATAGCAGCTCCTCTGCCACCTTCACTGCTCAGTGCAGACAGCACTCCCTTCTCTGGAAGACGAGTCTCAGCTTCCCTCCCTCCAAGGATGTTACCAGCATCAAGGGAACAGGGCACTGCATGCTTCTCTGCCCCGTATGGGAACCAGTGACGTCTCAGATTCACTTGACAGGTTGTTGTTTCTCTGCTGTGTAGCCCAGGGGATCCCTCAGTGGCAGTGAAACGTTTCATGCTAAGGCTCACAACGCCCTGCACGCCCTGCACATGGAGGTGAGGTACCAAACCCTGTGCCTCCATCCTCTTTCAGGAGATGGGTGACTAAAGACCAGGCACTCTAACAGCTAAACTGCATGTATGGGGACGTTGTTTCCTTTTGTTTTGACTTCTGAGTCTCCTGTTTGCCTTAGTCAAACACCAGTGTAGACTTTATCCGAAAGAAGCCTTCCATGGCAAGTGACAGTGGATGGGGACACCTCTGCTGAGTGAAGAGCTGCAAGTAGGTTTGTTCAGGAGAAGTTTTCCCCACTGGCCAAGAGGAGTGAAGGCACAGTGATCTAACCATAACATGGAGTTTTACTGCTCTTTGCAAATGCACCCCATCAAGTAAAGTCATTGCTAAACCTGAGCTCCCTTTGATGCATCCCTCCAGCTGGACAGACCCTGTCCCTTCCACCACTAAAGTTTCCACCTTCCTCTCCACTGCACCCTGTCTTTCTGCCATGCTTGCGTAATTCGATTCCCACCATAACTGACAGAGCAATTGGGAAGGTCTCAGTAACAGTGGAGACGGACTGGAAAATGTAACCCATGGATTGGCAGCCAGGCAGGAATTCTCAACTGGGAGCCCAGTAGGCATCAAGATATAAATAGTCCCATGCTCCAGTCCAGGTCAGATCTGCTTGAGGAACCCTATACTTGAACAGTGAACAAGCACATAACTTTGGTTTCCACAACTTTCTGTGCCTGGCAGCTGCCAGGAGTGCTGCCTATAGGGCAAACTCAAATACAATTTGATGAATAATCTCTCAAATATAATGAAAGATGAAGCTAACATGCCTGTGGACGTGATATAAGGCACTAGTGTAAATAAAAAGTGTTAAGCGTAATAGCAAATAAGGTCTCTCCTACAGTAACCTTTTTCCTTCAAGTAGATATTTCAAAAACTTATACTCATTGTGCTAATTTCCTTACACAAATAATATCAAAGAACTGGAGCCAGTTTCTAATAAATTAGTGACATAACAATAAAGTAATGATCAGACAGATTATTAAAATAAATCTTCACATTTGGAGTGTGTATACACATATTTATCTGCAAACACAACATTTTATGAGGCAGGCAATAGATAGTAAAACATATTTCTATTCCAATTTGAGAAAACATGCCTTCAGCATAACTAAAAACTCCATCACATGAATGACAATAGATATTTTTATTTCTTTTTCATTTTGTCCATTAACTTATTGTAGATCCTATTGTATGCTTTTTCTAGTACTGAACGGAAGTGAAAAATATTTAACTTATATTTATTTAATTCACAAAATGAGACATGCTTCATTTTTTTGCTATTTCAGCTACTTCATATGTCTCTGTTTCTGTCTTCACTAAGCAGATGATGTTGATTTGACTATATGCAAAAACCTTGGCTAATATTTGCAACATGTTGTGTGACTACAGGAAGCACCTTAGGTCTTGATGTTTTTTCCTGTTCTCCATGTGGTCTTTGTTTTTCTTTTATCATCTAATATTGTTCCCATTTGTGTCATCCAAGATAATTCTTCTGGGATCTGTTGATGTCATGGTGATTTATGACCTTGTAGAATGAAAAATTATGATTTCACATGGGATGGCAGAGTGCCCACAGTTTAATCTTAGGGAGTCTTCACTTCAAAAATTACCTTCTAAAATGCGATAGCAGATCTTCATTCTCTTCTTGACAAACCTCCCAAGCTGGGAATGCAGTTTCTTCACTATTCTGTACTGTCTAGAGACTGTACTTAAGACATTTGGTACAGAAATTTCCCCTCTGTATCTATTAAACCATAACCAGAATTTTTTTTTGCTCTCTTTAGTAGACTTCTACCTCAATTACTCACTTTTTTCTCATTAACAAACTGATTGTTGTTACGAAAAATGTACTAAATAACCATACATTGCATAAGCACTAACTCAGTTTCAGACCCATACCATGGGATATGCAAACAAACATACAAATGTGCAACCACTCTAGATGATTGCTAAATGGTTTATAAGTAGAGGGCATGGTCTTGTCATTTGGTCCCTTCATGTGATCTCTTGCAACTTGTGATTCTAGAATTACTGCCTGCTTACAATTAAAATAATTATACATCTACAGAAGGACCTTTGGCAATGATGGGCTCAGATCTGTACCAGTTTCCTGAGTGATTTTTAAGCAATGTGTGTACTCTTTCTCTGCAGTAGTTTCTACAAATTTAAACAAACAAATGAAAACAAACAAAACAAACTAGAAAACACCCTCTCACATACTCGAAATCTCTTGACTTTTCTGATTAGAATTTGAACTCTGTGGGAAATGCATTGCTTCTGAGACTTACAGGTATGCATTTACCTTCAAAAGTTCAAATCTCCTTTAAAGCCTCCAAGCACTGCTGCAGCACAGACAGTAATTTCTAATGCATATAAAGGATTCTGAACCTCTAAAATGTTATAGAAATCTGTTTCCAGTCTGACAGAAATGGAGTGAAAAACAAATGTTCCAACAAATTTTCCAGCCTTTTATGATTATTGTTATTTTTCACTTCTAAGACCTTAGCACTATGGTAAGTACCATGTGGCTTTTTCCTCTTCAAACTATTGGCAAGAATGGCAAAAATTATGTTTCTGCACACTTAATATTTCTTTCATCCCACCTCAAATGAGCAGCTAAAATTTGTTCTTTCACCATTTTTTAATGTTTGTGAAGCATCTCAGGCTACATGCTGGGATAAAGAGTTCTTTCTTGGATTCTCAGATGATAGCATGTCTTATATTCTCCAGCTATTCATCATAGTCCCCATAAGGTTTTATTCAACATCCAACTATAAATACCCTTACCCTTTTATTTTTTTTCCACACCCCCTGCCATTCTGCTGAGAATTGACCATCTGGTCAACAGGGTCAACCTACAGCCTCATACAAAATCTACATGTACCAGAAATCATATTATATGCTCTTTTTCAGGAAACGTGATCTAATCATGGGATTGGAAGTGACGCTAGGGGCTTATTCATCACTCTGTCCAAAACTAGGACTAATTTGGTTTAGGAAGCTTGAAATAGATGTTTGTCTAGCAAGTTTTAAGAGATCTCCAATGATGGAGCTGCTACAGTCTTGCCAAGGAACCTGTCCTGCTGTTTTAATGGGCACTAACGAAAAATGTAAAGCAAAACTATAAACCAATGATTTCTAACAGAATGATGAGGTTGTCAAATGCGGTATATAAACTCCAGTCCTCTCTGAAAGCTTGAAAATGTGCTTGTGTTTCACATTAGGTGTAAAGATCCATAGCAAAATAAAACTGAAGATACAGAGGCCATGCTTCTGCGTTTGTGAGAAACCTAAGAGAAATATTCACAATATAAAGTTTTCTTAAAAGAATTATTTAGTTCTATTTCACCATTTAAAATACTAAAACACTCATGAAAATTATGAGATATAGATTATCCTTTGGTCCCATAATAGCTGTGCAAAGAAAAAAAGGTAGAAATTTATCCTTTCGAATTTGTTCACAATACCAATGTGTCTATTTATCTATTTGGGCTAAAGACCCTTTTACATTAATTAAGAGTATGAAAAGACATGGCAGGATCTAGTACAGCTTTCATGATGTTCATGGCAGACAAATCAGGTTATGAAAATAAAACAGCAGGAAAATCAGTGTTTATCACTGTATGAATTTTTAATAAACTTCATGAAACCAACAGTATCATAAAAGCAATATTCATCTTACATGTATGGAACACACCAACTCTGTTACTTTGCTTGGACAGAAGCAGCTTTAAACCTAAAAGAAGAAGAAATCAAGCAGAGCAAGAAATCATAGAGCGAGGTAGCGGTCACATGGTATCCTTACCATTCTGGCGGTGGTTTAACAATAATGAAACATCTGCTGGTCAGTTCAACGAATGTCTCTTTTTTTCAGAATAGAAGGACAGATGGGAAAAATTCTCATAATCACACACATTAAAAAATACCAGGGAATATAGATTCTTCTCTGAGGGTCAACCAATTTTTCATCTATATCTCCTAGCTTCAGTATATCCATGTATTATGATATGTTCTGATATGAGCATCTCAGCATGTCCTCACTGTCACAACGCTGTGCAATAGAAGCTTAACATCTTTTGGAGAGCAATGCAATCTAGCATTTCAAGTTTTATGGCTCGCATACTGATCTCAAGCCTAACAAGCATATGCCAATAAGTCTACAAAAATAAATGTGAATCACTTATGAATATAAACAATTCAATAATAAATATTTATGCAGAAAAGGTTTTTCTAGTCATACAAAAATTTGACATGTACAGTAAGCTACTTCTTCTATTTCATACTCTTTCACTTCCTTCCGAAGTTTTAAAATTGCTGTTCTTCTCTATTTATCTGCATTTGACTTGATTCAAATCTGAAGTCATAAAACTGAAGACAGTATTTGCCCACCTAGGCACCTTTTTATAGTAAGACCTATCTGCCTTCTCACATTTTCAGGTGAGATCGACCTTACACAGTACTCTGAAAAGCATACATATGTTCTGAAAATAATGATTCTGTGTAAAGCTCATCTAGAAGACTGCTTTTGAATTTGAAAAACGTTTTTAGAATACTTTGGTGGACAGGAGGAGTTCAGTAGAAGGGAATAAAAAACACCACATTGATTTAAGAAATACACTTAGCTGAAGAGTAAGACTGATAAAGATTGGAGTAGATCTATTTTAGAAAGAAAAACACTGTGTTCTTTCATGATAAATATGTAAAATATTTAAGACTTTTGAGAGCAATAAGTGCTAATAATAGGGCAGAGATAGCAGCTGCTTGTAATAACCACTATGTTTTATGTGGTATCCCAAGTACAAGGAACAATAAACTCACTGAAGAAAAAGCTTGTCATTTATTTCTGGTGCATTTAATAGTTTAGTTCCCTTCCTCATACTTTAAGTCATGGTTCAATGGCAGTAATTTAGTTTTCATCAGCTCTTTAAACTTTCTCTGAGTAAAAATCTTGTTGCTATTGTAAATTCTAAAACTCAGTTTATAAACCCTGAATATTTTCAAATTATTCTGGTGATCTGATAAAAACTTGAATGTTTTAGACATTGCAGAAAGAAAAAGAGTTGAAATATGGCACTTTAGGCAAATTTTTAATAAATTGTGTCTTTCTTTCACTTTTTTTCTCTAGAAGATTTTAAAAGAATCTGCTCACTGTTCTTCAACCGTTTGTTTTTCCTCTTGTGCTTATACAGTGGTAGAGCTTGGCTACTTTGATCTGTATACATTATTAGAAAACATTGCCCAGAACAAAACTTGTGCCCATTCCTCCTTTTCTCTAGAAAACTTTTAGAATTCATTTGCCTTAGCATTGACTGAACTCATGAACCTCAATAAACAAAGGCTCAGGAAAATCAGAATCTTTTAAATTAACTTTGAGAACATGCTGTCCATGGCTTCCTTGTTACTTCAGAAAATCTCCAGATCACATTTACCTCTTTGAATTTTATCTGATGCCTGACAGTGTCTTTTGGGGTGACTAAACCATTATAGACATCCTTATCTTTTTTAACTATACTCTTCCCCATAACCAACCCCCTCACCTTAAGCCAGGAATAGAATCCAGGGCTCACTGCTGCTCAAATGGCTAAGTATGCAATCATGTAACACACTGCAGCAGTGAGAGTCAAATCCTTCTCCAGGGGTTGAACTGTGAAGGGATGGGATGCAGCTGGTTTGGTAGGGTTCAGTAGACCTTGCTGTTAAAAACCCCACTGGTGCATAACCATAGCATTCAGACTCAGTTTGGTGTGTGGATGGTTCTTCCTCCCACTATTCCTCTCATCCTTTGTTTTCAAGGTCAAATCAGGAGGTCTTGCATTGACTCTATTCTCCAAAACTCAAACCTAATCTGAACATTCAGGGAAAACACACTATTAGAGCTGTGAATGGGCCGAAGATCATATCTGTAAGGAAAGGCTTCTACCATTACATTTAAGGCTCTAAGCCTCCACGATCCAAAAATCAAGAATTTAAAGATGACTAGTTGAAACATTTCCCTTGAAAAGTTACTTATTCAGTTTTCTTCAGGAATATGCAGTTCTGTCTGAGCTTTTAGCCAAAACAAGGCACCCTAGGAGAAGATCTGCCCCACTCACCCACCTCTCTGCATCTCCCTGCCTGCTTCCCTGAGTGCCCTGGCTGGATGCAAGGGACTTCTAGGCTCTGGGTGCCTTGCTATTTTTTCCCCCGAATTGCCCATCTGACTTCTTCCTCAACCAGTGGCAATTCCAAGGTTTCCTGCTCCCCACTCCCCCGGAGAATGGCTCAGAAAGGTGGCTGAGTCCCTGATTCCTTTGAATAACTGCTCCTCACACAGCCAGTCCCCCACTATCCCAGCACAGGAGGGGGCAACACCGAGAACTGCCTGGCCAAATGAGTTATCCATGCTGGACAGCAAACCTGAAAGTCTGCATTTAGGGGTGCCTGAATTCAGTTTTTGGAGATGTGATTCCCTTGCAAATATTATCTTAAACAGAATATATTCCCTAATTCAAAATGAGTGGAGAAGTTAAGTTATATTCTTTTTCCTGACCAGTTGTAGTTTAGTCCCTGTTGCTGATCTAAAGGGAGGACTGGTTTGGTGATTCATATGAGGAGAATAACTCTTTAAAGTACATTTTGTACTGAAAAGAATTAGGATAACCTTTAATTTATAGTATGAATCACCAAAAGACATATTTCACAGCTAATGCATCACACTTCCACGGTGAGATCCACTGAGCTGGAGGTGTGTCTTGTGCCTGCCTCCATCAGTAGCTCTGCATCTACGATGGCATGCTGGGATCGCTGCGCTCTTGCTGGGATTGACTCTCTCCTCTCGTCTGAGAGCCACTGAGCTGCTGGCACGTGGCGAAGGAGGCTGCCCACCTTGCTCCAGGGCACTTGAGGACAAAAGCTGCACTGGACACCTCCCATCTTGAGCCTGTTCCAGTCTGCGCAGCACAGTGAAACGTCTGCTGGGGCAAGAACCGAAGTGGGAGCCAACCCTCAGATGCTTGCAGCCTTCATCAAGAATAAGGAAATCCTGTTTCAGGCCTTGTGTTGGTGGAACAAGCCAGCCTTCTCTGCCTACCCAAGTCTGAGGCTTGGATGGGCTTTAAACACCTTCAAACACAGGTGACAGCTGAAAAAAAAAAAAAAAAGGATGTGAGGATCACAGATTAACAAGCTAGCCCCTGAAAGCTGGAGTTAGTGGAGGTTTCACTCTCTTGTGGATCTAACCCTGAGGGATCGCTGAACAGCACACCTGTTACAACAGCTGTTCTTGGCTATATCCAGTTTCCAGAAGTCCTTGAAAGCCTCTGGAGTGTTTTGAGAAGCGGGCGATGACATGGGTTCCTTCAGGGAAGCTCCCTCCAGCTGGCAGGTTATGTCATCACCAGGCCTGACTCCCATGGTGTGGCTTGTGCAGTCGCACCAGTCCCAGACATAAAGGACACCCATAAGGGGCAGCTCATTTTACCAGGCAGTCTGGGAATGGAGAATCTCTTTCCTGTATTTGGTTAGTACTTTTTTTCAAAATACAGACTTTTTTTCCAGTTGTATATTTCCCTGGGATCCCTCTGCAACGAGCAGAAGTTATCCCTGCTGTGACTTGCTCTTCTTTCCATGTAGGGTTACAGTGCACCCAGTGCAACAGCACCTCTCTTTATTCTTTCCTAGCCTTATCTGGGGCAATACCGTTGAATTTTCATAAAAATGACATCACCCAACAGCTCATTCCTGTTAATTTCAAATTCTTGTAAATGGAGATAAAATATGATTGATTGATGGATAAAGAAGGAATTTAATTAAATAATACTGTAGCTTCATTAGGTAATCTGTTCGTTGCTATGCATCATATCCTCCCCTATAGCACAAAGCAAAGGCTGAGCAGGCATTCTGATTTATAAGGGCATGAAATACTGCAGCTTGCCTGGTTTTGCTTGCCTGATGCATTCAGTCTTGTACTCACTAGTCCTGTAGCTTTGTCCTACTTGCCTAGCAGCTGCATCATGTTCTTCAAAGTATTACATGACACTTGTGGAAAAAAAAAATAATTCTTTGAGGCTGCAAGAATTTCATTCATTGCAGGACGCAGAGAGAAGAGGGGAGGATTTTACAGTGTCACTGGTATGTTGATTCAGCTTCTATTACTTAAGTGTTGCCACAGTTTTGAGGCAGTTATAAATACAGTTTTATTTTATTTATTTACTCTCAAAGAGACTAAGCAACTAACCTTTGACATTTCCAAAGTTCTGCCTTCCCCACACAGCACCGTGGCAGCATGGCCACAGCATCTCCTGCCATGAAGACAAACTCTACAGTTATCAAAACCACAGAAAACCAGTTAGCAGCTTATACATTCCTGTTCCCTCTTCTCAGTAGCCCAAATAGTATACTGCAGAGATAACTGTTCTGTACATGCCTTTGGGAAGTCATTCTTCAAGTATAGTAAGTTAAAAATGGCCAAAAATGCAAATTAAATTGGCCTTTTATTGCCAGCATTCCAAACTAAATGAAGTTTAGCAGCACTGAGGACTACCTGCTGTTATCTGTAATTTCAGCCCTAAGAGTAGCACTACTGAAACAGAGAAATAATTGACCTAAATCTTCCATGAGTCCTGTATTTTCCCCAGCACAAGCCTTTTATCTGTCCCTTTAGGGTTCCAAATAAAACCTTGTGGGTTTTGTTCCACTGGACAGTATAACACTCCTAGCAGAACAGCCACATACCTACTTGGTTTGGTGACATTTGTTTGCAACAGTTCAGCTGCAATAGGAGTGAACGTACTTTAGGCAATGTAGGAGTCCAAAAGAGTTGAAAAGGCAAGAAAATATTGCATCAACAAACAACTAGAATGTGATCAACATCTAAGTTTGACACAACTTTGGGACTGCTAAAGTCAGGTGGTATTTTAAGAGGTCTACATGCAAGAATATACTTAGAAAAATTTTTGATTGCCAAATTCTGACCTTCATACAAATTCATAAAGTACTCTACATTGTGGTACAATCCCTGTCTGTTCCCTTTCTCAGTGAAATATTAAAGGCATATTTCTGAACAAGCCTAGGATAGAGAGGAAACTAAGCAGGCAGGGTTCAAACTGATAGTCCCACCATATATTCAGGTAGAACTCAGTTGTGTCAGTTTGACAACAGTTCCCTTGAATCTATTGCAGCAGCAAGAATTAACCATAACAGGTGTTTGTAGCTTTCCTCAGCCATGCCAGGATGGCTTAGAAATGCTGTGCTGGAGCAGCAGAGCCAGACTCAGAGTTTAGTGCAAGGAGGGATCCTTGCTAATTGATTCTGAGCAACACAAATGGCACCTAACACCTCCCCAAAAAAAAGTATTGAGAGACCTATTCAGTCACCTTTACAAAGGTGTCTAGTACCACATGAAATACTCAAGACTATCCTGCCTGGATCTAGCAGTGGAAAAATCTGCAGGACCTGTGTAATACCTGTCAATTCCCTACAGATAATCTAGGGCACTGCAAATGTTATTAAGTGCTGAAGTGCGGGCAGCAGAACTAAGCCTGAAAGGTCAGCAATCTTGTATAGAAAGTGACACCAGAATTGAGAAATCACACTATTAAGGTTGCCTGATCAACTTCAATTCAGTTCTTCATGTATATATATGGAGATAGAGTCTTAAATTATATTCCCTATTTCTCATCCCATTCCTCCTCCTCCATGTGCCCAATTAATTTCTAACTGCCGAGTCCCACAGTTTCCTTTCCCCCCTTCTCTTTCTTCTTCCTTATGCCTAGCATCCCACTGAGCCATGGTAGGCAGCTGCAGTACCTGCATTTACAGAGGGAGCATAATTTTCTGGCAGTTCAGTGGATTTCTAGCATGTTACTGCAGATGGCATGGGGGAGGAATGGGGCTTGTTCATTAAAGTCTCAGTAGTCTCTACTGAACAAACAGAAATTTTACTGAAACCTTCCAGCTTGGCAAAGATCACAGACAGCTGAAAGTAGATTCTTGATACAAAGGTTGCCTGCTACCCCATAGCTAGTCCTTGCCTCAAATATAAGAAGCCTAATATTGCTGAGAAAGAATCTTTCCGGCATGGGCTGAAGAACCTGATTTCCCACAGACATACCCCCTTTTGCAAACATCTGAATAGACAACAAAATAAAACAGTCCATGGCAGCATTGAATACAAAAAATGTCAACTCCAGTGACTACTTTTACATGAGGACCAAAAATTGGACTTTTCTGGAAGTATCACACAAATTTGGATTGTACTTGTCCTACCAGACAAGCCTCTAAGAATACAAGTGAATATTTTACAGCCACAACCACACAACTAAATTATCTAATATACTAATATGTCCCATTTGAATACATTTCATATCTTGCAATCTGAATACTAAAATTTCTCTGTACTGAGGTTTGACACAGGCAGCGAGCAGTTCCTGGGGAACTAAGCATCCAAGTACTCCACTATTTATATTATAGCAATGAAGATGTATAGCTCAGGGCACTGGTCTTGAAGGAAATTATGATGTAGCTGACTGACATCTTGCATTTGATTCTCTGAGAGCAGGAGACAGACTGAAGCAAGGTAAGGACTGATAGAAGATAAAAAAGAACGTTCTATATCTAGCTACAACAAGGGCCTGTTTTGGCTCATATAATAGGAGCACACGGATGTGTACTCAAAGGTAAATTTTGGCCCTTCATATGTAATACATAATGACAGTTTTTTCTTGCCAGCTAGAGAAATGCTTTAAGTAATAAAGAGGGCTGCATGTAACATTTGCTGCCAAAGGTCACTCAGTATTGCTGCTCTCTCCCCACTCATTCCCAACTCCCTGTCCCAGCTGCAAATGTTTGTGTCTCAGATCAATAATCCAGGCACATTTCTCAGCTCAGATTTATCTTTATCTAAGTAAAAAGGCTGTATCTTTGCCACTGGATCACCTGTCAGATATGACCTTTTTTGTCCAATTAAACACCTATAAATTTCGTCCATACCCTCATCCTCTTGGGTCTTAGTTCCTACTACCAGCTTCTTTCTTGCTGAGTTTTTTCCACAAGTATAGTTTTGAGTCTGTTGTTTTAACCATGTCAGCTCTCTTTTTTCTGCTTCGCTCCTTTTTGTTCAACCATAGCAAACATCACTTACCAGTATTCACTGCTAGTGTCCCAGACAGCTTATCCTACCTTACCTGTAGTCATGCACTCATTATCAGGACATCACCTTTTGCCTTTAGCCAGCCCAGCTTCCAGCTTCTTAGGCGACAGCAACAGTGAAAACAGTGAGATCCCATATGACACCAGAGTGTGCCAGGGAACAGGGCAAAGGGAAAATAAAAGACATACCAAGACAAGCTCTTATGGTTCCTTATGCTCTTACAACAGAATCCCTATTCTCTACTACAGAGTTTTAAGGAATATAGTTGCTTTTTAACTACCTGTTTTCTAGCACTGAAAATACAAAGGTGTCATTCAGAGCTTTGATGAGAACATCTCTCCAAGATCTTCCTGATGGTTTTCTAGTAATTGTGCTACAGACCAGAGCAATATATGGGATCCCTTGGTACAGTCTGAGCAAAAGGTGCACCATAAAAATACAGTGGTATTTGCTACCTTGCAGTAATTGCTAATTTTAACCAACAAGCATAAAAGAGATTTCTAAACCAATCAGTGCTTTCAGCGCATTTAAAATTGTATTTATTTCAAGATTTCTGTCAATATTTAAAACATGCTGCCTTGCTTTGCATAGCCCTGACACTTGATTTTAAGGACTCACTCCAAGCTCCTTCTCAACTTGGCTAATCTTTCTCTTTGGAGACTTGTATGAATTATGTCCCTCGCTTTCATTTTTGCAGTCTTCCTTCTCTGGGGTGTGTTTGCTGAAATCCTGAGCTAGGTTCTCAACAGATGTAAATGTACATTGCTTTACCAACTTTTAAGGTGCTAATTTATGCAAGATGAGGATAGGGGGCACAGGATTTAATTTTATCCCATCACAGGAAAAATACATATCAATATTCCTCTGCTTGGTACTTCATAGGCCCCAATAACGAGAACTTCTGTTTTTCGACCTCATTTGATTACCACAAGATATTCTTAGCATATAAATGTTAATCATCTGTGCAAACAGGAAGATACCTGTTTACACTGAGTACATCCAGCTATCACTGAAATACTTCCTAGGCCTGGATTTTTCCCTCTGAACCAGATGCAATTCCTTTTCAGTGATTTAATTGCTTCCTTTGCATTTAATTACTTTGAGGATTAACTGCAGGCAAGTGTATTCCAATAATAGGCTCATCTACAAAGAACAGGAAGCTTTCCCTGTGGTCCAGGGAATTCACCACTTCCGACTGCAGCTCAGCTATACAGCTATCAGGTTTCCCTTGCCCCTGGGCTTTATGTGTCACCTTGTCTGTTTGAACTCAAGGAAATGTCATGGGATGAACTGCTGCTTCTTGATTTGGCATACAGACCTCCTTCCTGGCAGGAAATAGAAAAGTCCTTCTTCTCATTGGGGCAAAAGATGCAAATACTTCAGGTCCACTTATTAAATTATTAATTATATATAATTAATATTAATGATATCTTGGATAGTTTTCATCAGTATGAAATGCTGGGGCAAAAATGTTAAGATTGGGCAGTTTTTTCCTTGTTCATCACACTATCCGGGCAAAGATCCTTTTTGGTCCCAAGACGCATGTGGAAAAGCAGTTGATTCAATCTGCATTTCATTGGAACTACTTTTCTTCAAAGCTGGGGCTGAGATTATTGGTTTCTCTATGTAAAAATTACACATCATGGGAATTTGTTTTCACCTTCTTTTGTGACAGCTGAGAGTTATTTTAGACAATTTGTGCTTCAGGGATTAAGGGATTTACAAGAAATTTCTTTTGAATTCAGATTACACCAAAGTCTATCGGAAAATTTTATGCTGAGCTAGTGCTCCGTGACTGTGAGCTCCACACACCTGACTGACCCCTTGCAAAGCCAGACATATACAAACACAGCACATCACCATAACCTCTCACACACCCATTGATTAGAAGAAGCTTATGGGATCCAGGTGGAGAGAAAAGGACAAGGAAACACAAACAGGATGACAGAAATTTGCAGGTAAAAGAATAGGCACTCTAGCCTATTCACTTTTCTATAGCACAATGCTCCCTACTTTATGTGCCAAGAGAGGTAAACCAAGAGTTTTGTAGTTAATGCTAAAGCGAATTCTACTGCCTCAGGTTAGTTTATTTTTTCAGACAATGCTTGGGATATATTTTTAGTCAAGAGGGCTTTTCATCCAAAAGTAGTTGTGCATAAAATATTTTTCAGCCTCTCAAATTTAAGAACATTTCTGTTTATAAATGAAAGGCTTATGACTCACTAAATAATAGACATCAGGTGAACAATGTGTAAGACACATTTTTGTGGGTTTTTTTTAATTGAAACTCAACCAAAGTAATTTGGTCTCCAATTTGTTCTCATTGGTAGAAAAATATCCATCTTAAATTCAGCAAAATTGCTAATGCACCTTCAGAGGCTTCCGTTTAATGAAATTTCTGAGGTTATTTTTCCTGTCTCCTTTAATGCCAGATTTTTGTTTCTACATTTCCTTTTCCACTGCTTGTGGTAGGTGGAAGGAGACTTCTCCTTGCCCTACCCAGCAGAGTTACTGCCTGTTTATTAAGATGTACAGCAGTACAGACATGGCAAATACAGATATACATGGGGAATAGGAAGGGTTGTTACTAGGTTCTTTGTGTGATCTACTGCTAGCAGATTAAGTAGTTTTATGTCAGAAACTGGGGATGTGGTGGGGGCAAAAACTTGCCTTGTTTTTCCCAATGAAAGATTTATTTTGCAATCAGTCTGAAGGAGGGGGATGTCTGTCTGCCAGACCTACCCAACTTCTTAGTCCCTGACCAACTTCTTCCAGCTTCGCAAAGGAAGGCTGACCCACAGACGTGGCTGTGACCAGTCAGTGCACATAGCTCATGGGCCAGCTGTGGGGCTAAATCTGTGTCTCAGATCCCTAGGGAACAGGCATCAGGTATTTACCCAGGCAAAGGAAGCACCAGCCTGACCATTTCACAAGTGCATTGGTCTGGGCCAGCCAGAGCAGATATCACCTCCTGGCCAACCTCCAGGGTAAACAAATGTAGGTAGGGAATACAGGAAGGAACAAGGAGTATTATGATGGGGAATAGAGGAAAAGAGAGAGAACTGAGGTTAATCCATACAGGAACACAAATGAGGTGTTGCATGTATTTTGACAGGGTGGTATAGACCATTTGGGGAAAACTAAGGGTATGGAAGTGCTGGGAATCTTGCTGGCCAATAATAATACAGGGAAGCTCTTACTGCATTCTGATATGTACCTGTCTTGTACACCCTGTCCTGTGAGTTTCAACACAGAGAAAAACAAAAGGCTGGACTGAGGAGTTTAGATAACACACCCTGAGGGAAAGGCTGAAGAATGAGTTTTCCCTGTGTTAGACACAAGAGAAGACTTTCTGGGTGCCTCAACTTTGGGAAAGCCTTAGTCAGGCAGCATGCCCTATGGAGCAGTCAGGAACCTGTTTTTCAGTCAAGGTCCTTACCCAAGTGAATGGCAGAGCATGAACTTCCACTGCAACCTTAGTATTAATTTGGTTAAAAAGGTGACCAACTGCAAGACACAAGCCCATGGTTTCATTAGTCCTGGACCCAATGGAACAATGCTATTACAGTAAGAGGTAAGTTGCAATTACAGAACACAGCAGGATTAGAGTGCCTCTAAATGTCTCTAATGTCATCAGTCACTTATGCACATTCCAGTCTAATGGAGATAAAATTCTTACCAATTTTTAACCAATATATTTGCAGTTACATATAGCTATAAACACCGGTGTTCATATGATTACATTTTTTACTTACTCTTGGGTTTTGGCCACCATATTTGGATGCTGCACAAACAATTAGAATGAATATAAAAAACAACAGACCACACACATGCAGTATGCCCCAGTTTCCATCAGTTATCCTGATGGAAAAACACTTCTAAGTAGGAAGAGTCAAGAACTAGCAGTGATGGGCCGCTGCTGCTACTGAGGTAAGTTAGAATGTCCAACTACGTTTCCACCTCAGTTAAGCGAAAGCAGAGTTTCTGAAAGCAAATACACCAAAATGTAAGTCTCCAACCTTACTGAAATGATGGACTAATGTCCAATACTGACTTGATAGACAAGTAAAATTCAGATTTACTGTAATGTACATGAGAGAAAAAAGTCCTTATTGTACCTACTGCGCTGTGGCCGGTCAGAAAGCATAAAAACACAAACAAAATTGATCCATCTAAATGCTCTAAAGAGAATTAACAATATTAATGTAATTTCTGAAACATGTATAAACATTCATTAAAGACTTCCTGTGACAGAGCATCCAGCCTTCTCAATTTATGTGTTCCCATGCTCAGTTAGCTTCATTATTAGAAAATATCTTGTGTCAATTTATTTGCCTTACTTCTTGTCCCATTAACAGTACTTTTTTCCCTTTTGCAGCAACAGGAATGGCTTAAGATTATTAAACTTTCTTTCCACAAACATCCTTCTCTGTCTTTTTAATTTTAGGTCTGATAACATCTATTCTTCCAATTTTACCTCATAGCTCATGGGTTCTACAACCTCTAATCATAATATGCATCTTGTAGGCTATATTTCTTTTTGTACACTATGAGCAGAATATTTGTCTATTCAAAAGAATCTAACATTGTTGATTCAGACCCAATTTGTGTTTCACTATAACCCTAGGATGTTTTTGAAGAACTTGCTTTCTAATGTTTACTCTTCTGACTTTGTATCATTGATTTTTCCTGCAGTATCTTACCCTTATCTCTTAACCTTGCCCTCATCTTTTGTCTAAGATGAGTTACAACCTATATTTCTGGTCAATTTCTCCAGATTTTTATTTTTACAATTATCCTCCAACACATTTGGGGTCCTTCCTAGCACTGTGCCATATGCAAAACTAATGAGCATTCTGACTATTCTACCATCTGTTTTGCTAATGAAAACCTTGAGCAGGAGCAGATCTAAGGCAGACCCCCCACAGAACCTTGAGTGTAATTAGACTTTATTAACTTCTTTATGGTGTGGTTATCTAGTCAGTTTTGTGCCCACAGAATAAAGGCCATGCTTTTCCTAGATTTGATATGAGGATACCAACCGAGTCTGTCAAAAATTTTTCTTGAGTAAAGGTACATGAGCTCTTCTGCTTCTCATCTATCCATAAGACCTGTTATCTGGTCATTGAGTTTCATTTACTTTGGATTGTACTTGGCAAATCTGTGTTGGCTTCTACTACTCTCCCTGTTCTTTTCTAGGTGCTACAGACTGTTCCAGATTTATTCTGTGAATTGAAGTTAAACTGATTGATCTAATTCCCTCATCCTTTACTTTTTTTCACTTTTCTAATGAAAAGGCACTAGCCTTCCCCTTCGTAGTAGAAGCCACAACAGATGCACTTTAATGTCTTCACAGACAAAGAAATATACACTTAGCAGTAAAGCTAGGTGTCTATCCCGCTGGTATCTGATAGCATTTGATTTCCTTTTGTTAAGAAGGATTTACAACTTTACAATTATTTCATCTCTGTTACACCTTGAAAATTCTAATTAATAGAAATCAAATCTTTACAGATACCTGGAAAGATTGGGAGGTCACTGTCGGTGGCCCTTCTAGAGTAGAGATTTCGATAGTGGTCTTGGATTAGGGCAAGTGCCTCAAATTTGTCTTAATCGGGGAGATCTTACAAAAATATTTTATGGTTGTTAAGGGTTCAAGATTTTGGCAATGATGTTCAATTAAAGCTTTAAACTCCAGATTTCCAGTTTTATCTTCACAATAGTAATGAAAAGTGAGACCCACACAGCCTAAGTTTGGCAACATCAGAGTTAGTTGCCTGGGCTACAGTAACTATGCAGGCTCTCTTTCTGGGCAATGGAGACAAACTGACATCTCCTTCCTAAAAGTGGTTCAAAACAGAGGAGATGTCCCTTTCATTCTCTCTCACTTGTACTAACACAAGTAGCGCAGGTGGGTTTTACTAACTGCTTTAGAGAGACGTTGAGGAACGCAGGTGACGGCTCCCACAGCAAAAGTTGGTGGCTCTTCACTGGCATTGCTGTTATATCTCAAGTGTATAAAACATCAGACTGCACTGACATCCCTGCTGGATAAGCCTAAAGTTGAGTGAACAGGCCAATAAGATGAACAATTTTCTTGCTTTTCGCGGTAGCCTGACCTGTCTGAGTTCAGCCATACTGAAAAATTAATTCCTGTTGTAATATAACGCGTTAGTTTTGTATAGAAGTAAAGAATTCAGATTGTAAAGACTGTTTATTGGGATGGATGAAATATCTCTTATTCCCTTGGTAGTGAAGAAAGTGGTACAGTCCAGAAACAGGGAACTTTAAAAAGGAATTTACAAGTATTCATCATACAGATGGAATTATAACACTGTTCAGGTCAGAAGGGACCTCAGGAGGTCTCTAGTCCAACCTCCTGCTCAAAGCAGGAGGGGTCTACAGGTAGCTAAAACCTGAAGGTTTAAGAAAGACACAAAGAAAGGGTAAATTTATAACATTTCTGCAGATAAACCAATATCTGGGAAATGTGAGCTAAGAGTAAACTCTTTCTGTGGTCAGATAATTCTGTACCTGCCCTTTTGGGAACATTCATAAAGATGGGCAAAACTCTGCACAATTTGCATAGAGAAAATTACTTTGGAATGATTTGCAGATTTGATACAGAATTGGATTTATGTTTATTAGAAGAAAACATTGTTTAATTGGTCTGAATTTTTAATACAACTAATTGTTTCAGAAATTCTCTCAGTTCAAGTATTTTCCAAAGAAAAATTTCAGCATTTTGTTCTGAAATTTTATTTTTAAAATGCTGTCTACTTTTTATCTGAAAAGGCTAACCTGAAGACAAAGCATGGAATTTCATTTTGGGTTCCTTAAAATATTTCAGACAAATTCCAAATAAAAGTGATACTTCTTTGATCTTCTTTGTTGCTTCTTCATTCCACTGAGAACATTCCTTTGATTTGATCTGGCCTGAAATTTTAACCCCTTTATTTTTCCTGTCTCAAGCATAAACCAAAAATCTGTCAATCAATTCCAGTTAGTGTCACCAACCACAGCTGGAGAAAGGATCTTGGACTAGATCAACAGTGAGATATATTAGGGTCCCAATCAAAATAGTGTCAGCTCATCATTTTATTTCAGACTTCTATGAACACTTGATAACTGTTGGCTTTCCATTACCAGATCCAAGATTTTTAGAAGATAAGTCATTTAATCAAAATTAATGGCAAAGAAACTTCCTCCAACAGAACCCTCCTTTTTTTGACAGGAGGTATTACCTGTTCACAGTGAGTAGTAACACTTAAGTCAAATAAGAATCAATGCTTATTTTGCCAGGAATCAACTGGACGTATCCCAAACCCTTACAATCACATTCTGACACCAAGAATCACCCATGCATTAAATAAGTTCATTAACACCAGCTCAGCTATGTCTGCATCATCAGTTCAGCTTTTCAGCTCTGTGTTGTGCAAGGCTACAGTAAGCTGTTTCTAAATACTTGCTTCTAAATTATAGATGTAAATGTATATGTATAAATATATATATATATAAACATACACATTTGACATTTAGGCTGTATTGCTTCAGACTAAAGCAGCTGACAAACTTTCTTAATGCTAACAGCTTTAGCATGGCACTGCTTAACTGATTGATGCCTGGTAAACGTGGCACCTGTTAGTGGCACAAAGCATCTTCTGCCTTATAGTCAAATAGCTACTAGGAGGAGAAGGACTTCTGTGTTACATGAGAAGCATGTTGGTCATATTCTGTTTTCACAGATATGTATGTAAATTTAACATCACTGAATGAGTATTAATCTACCCTTACATCGGTTTGTTACTATTAATGCTACAGCAGATCTCATTGTGATAGCACCACATATAGTCTTTAGAAAAACAAAACTGCTAATGCAATAGTCATCATGAGTAACAAAAACCAGCAAAATCTTTCTTTCTTTCAACTTGTCTACTGAAAATTAGGTGGGAGAAAGTAAGAAAATTTTTTGTTTACAAAATAACGTAGAAACATAAGTCCTTATTACCCTGGATAAACAGAAGTTGTACTAGTTAATTCTACCACTTTCTGAGGTTATTTTTTCTTGGTTTGTAGAACTTGGATGATATGTCAGACAGATTTTGGAAAAAAAAGAAGAAAAAGCAGGATTGTTTTTCTTCTAATTCTTAAGGTCTGCAAAATTTTTATATTCATCTTCCAAGTTTCTAATTGTAATTTTGTCATTTTCAATAACTGAAGGGAACAGAGAGATAGAAAATTTTACTGGGGAATAAAAGCCCTCATTTTTTAAAATGCCTTTATTGTCTTTTTATATTTGGTTCAGAATGTATGGAAAGGGACTTGCCATCCTCAAAGTAAGAGATGTGATATTTCCAGATGCAAAATTAAGTGCTGATAGGACTGTTGAAACATTATTTCATCCAGGATGATGCTGCAGGTGACTAATTTTAAAAATAGCAACAAACTGAGTGACTCTATTATTTATATCTATTGGGTCTCCTTGGCTTGATATGAAGCAGATTGTACAATGCTCCATACAGATTAATGGGGACCTATTATGTCATCCAAGTAATTGATTTCCAGAGCAGCAGAAAAAATATCCCAGTAGGAAAATGTCTCAGCTGAAATATATTCTATCTGCAATCAGAAAAAGAGGGCAGAAGTCTTCTAAGGTAAGTGTGATTAATTTAAAAATCTGCAAGGTCTACAGCATTTTCTCATTAGTTATTCAGTCATTAATAAAATTCATAGGTCTCTGCCAGCATCCAATCTGAGCCACTAGCTATATTGAGCAGTCAGAAGCTTGATAATAAAAAAGTTCTATCAAAGGCTAGAAGCAAAAGTCCACTTTGAGGTAACAGGGAAATCCATTAATTTCAAATCCTAATTACTTCCCATTGTTGTGAACAGATACTGTGTGTTATTGATGGAGCAGAGAAAATTACTTGGAAATTAACATTTCCTGCAGCTCTAGGGATGATCCAGTGTCGCTTCAGATGACTGTATATTTCCATCATGGAAAAGAAGGGGTCAGGCACACATAGGCAGATGTTCCACGTCAGGGTAGTACATCAGGGTCTCATTGCAGAACTGGGGGGACTGTGCTTCACTGGCATGCCAGCCTTTCTCATCTTGCAGGCTCCATGTGAATGGGAGGCCTGAGAAACTTCTAAGGGGGCCTTTTACAAGCAAGATTTGGAGTGTGTTAAGGATTTGGGAGAAGTAATATTCAGAAAGGCAAAAAATTAAGAAAAGTTTTATGGGAAAGAAATCAAAACCAATAGCAGCAAAAAGCAAAAATAGACAAGCTGAAAGGATAAGCTATTTTTTCTTTTTATTATTTCTTAGCTCTTATTCCTCCCCTTTTAATCACATATGAGCACAGAGGTTAGGCATATTGTGATAACACAAACAGGCAGAATGGTATCAAAACAAAGGCCAAAACAATATAAAGAAGAGATATCTTGAAGCTGCCTGCCACATTTCAACTTTATCTCTTATGGTGTACATTCTCTAACTGATTCATCTTATTAAGATATTTTAACATTGTTATGTATATAGTCTTTAACCTCAAAAGACTGTCTAACAAATATCTTTTTTAAGCACTCTACTGTTTAATATTGTCTTCCATGTTTTGAGGCTTCAATGTTTTAATCACACCAACTGCAGCTGAACCCTGAAAGAGAAGGAAAAATAAAAAAGAGAAGAATCCCACAGAACCAGTTATGAAAAGTTGTGCATATTCTGGAATAGTGCCTCTCTGTCATTCTGCGACATCTGCGTTCATCTGCAGAATAGAGCACCATGATACCTTACTTTAGATCTTCACTGGAGAAATATTGATAGCTAGTGTTTCACATTGAGTGAACAGGGAAAGATGACTCTTAAATTTCCCAAGAAATTCCCTTGCACAGGCTGAAAAGAGACGTAAGAAGGAGTGAGTAACCAAGTATATGCTCTAGAGGCACAGCACATCTGTTTTGCCAGCATATCATTTGGAGGGACGACCATGTCCTAATATAAAACACAGGCTGCACTTTAGGAAAATTAAAAAAGTATTTAGTGGAAAACAAATGAATAAAAGCCTTTATGCACTAGAAAAGGAAAGTTCATAGACTTGCATTAGCTCTGCAAATCCTGAGAGCCCACAGCTTGGTTCTAAAGGTTTGCCACACTTTGAATTGCAGGAGCTCCATCTGTCCCGAGTACTAATAGCAATTCAACAAGTCTATATCCTTTTAACAGCTAGGTTGTAGCTCTGATAAAACTGCTAATCCTGTATGGTCTTCACATAACCTCAGAAACACGCCAGATGCCGCAGCATGTATTTCTTCTGACAGATACATATTTGTCTACTCTTTCAACTTGTTCTCACTAGAGGTGGGAGGGTTCAAAATGCTGTGAATGGCACAGAGATCATTTTATCTCTCAAACACAAGTGTGAATCCAACCTAAGTCATCAGTGATTTTAAATTGTTTTAATTGCTCTTTTAATACTGACGGTGAGTTCTTGTGAAATAGCTACACTTTGGAAGGCCAAACTCCCAGATTGTATTGATTCAAAAAAAATGTATCACAGATTATAAAACATGAAGAGTGGTGTGCATCTGACATTTGAACTACATTGTCCTCAAGATTTAGACTGAGATTATATCAGTCATCTCAGAAAATGTGTCCTTCCCTGTGATTCATTTGCTTTGTGCACTGGTTGTCACATTCAAAATCAAAAGGTATCTCACTTCAGACAAGAATTACTGGGACAATGTACACTTTTTAATTTTATCATCATGATAACTTAGTGGGTTATAATATTTATTACCAATCTCTTAATTTACTGGATTTTCCAACACCAGATAAATCAGATTAAAAAACCAAACATCATTCTAAATTATTGTTAATAGACCTATACTTATACCATTACAAAATGGTTATTCCTCTTAACTTTTAATGGTTAGTAATTGCTTTAGTCTATCATTGCAATGTTGCAAATATGGATTCAAAAATGCTGTTGCAATTTAATATTTTTGACTATTCTTCTTAGGAGCTTTCTTTCATTAAAATGTGGTTGTTTTTTTAAATGGACACTAGGAAACCTAGGGTATAAAATGACATGGATATGCCGACAGGCACAGTCAGAGTGTATTTGTCAGATCTAAATATATCTACGTTATTTTGTTTCACTGTTGATTTTTCCTAAAAGTTTCAGATTATCATATCAATATTGCAGACATGCTAGAGTATGAGACCAGTTGACACATGAATTTCTGAAATATTGATAAATATAGATGAAGCAGAGAAGGATTAAAGCCAAATCCAAGCAGATGTGTTAGGAATGAGCATTGATTGCTAAGGAATGGCACACTAGACAGAGTTTTATTGAGCCTGCAAAGGCACTCTGATATACGTGATACACATAGAGCAGGAGAAACAGCCCCAAAAACTAGATGGTGTTTTCACTTGTTGTTTAGTCCCTGAAAACATGTCAGTGTTCAAACAAACTGGAAGTGTGACGCAGTGTCTTCCTCCCTAACGCAGATATGTTAAAGCTCCCTAAGGGCCAAACGCGAATATAACTTCTGCAACAGCTTGCAGGTCTGACACAACAGCAAATGGCATGTCATGCTAGTGATGGCTCCAGCTGATCATTTCCAAAACTGTCAGAAAGGCATTGTTTTACTGAAACATCTGAATGTGATAAAGGAGAACAATATTTATTTTTAAGTGAGTTTTGATATATTGCTTTCATACTGATCATTATGTTCTTTTTAGCAAAAGCAAAATGAAAAAAATGTGCTGCAGTGCAGGGCTGGTTCATGTACATATACACAATATATATTGCATATAAATGCAATTCATATACATGCAAAAAAAAAAAAAGAAAAGAAAAGAAAACCCAGACCAAACAACAAAACACCTACATATATTCACATATGAGGTTCCTTTTCAGAGGTAACTGAAGGACAAAATTGTATCTCATAGGCATGAGATACGGAGCTTCAACAGAGCAATAAGCACTTTTCCAACCCAGGAGAAACCTACAATCTCCATTTGGGAGAGCAGGAGCACAGGTCCTGTATAGAAATGCTACAGCACATTTCCCTTCCTACAGGCAGCCAAGAAAGACTGGTGCTGAGGCCTCATCCTGCTGCTCTCCATTCTCCTCTGCTCCTTTTGAGGTAATAGATGGAGAACAATTCCTGTTCCACATTTAGCACAGAGACGGCAATTCTGCCTGTCCTTCACACAGACTTGGCAAAATGATAAAAGCATATAGGACCCCATGTTCTTGTCTAGTTGCTAGAAAGACACAAACCACAAAGCAATTTCATTTTTTTCCTGTCTACAGTGCTTACATAAGAAAGCTTCTAAAAAGCATATCGCAGTACAACTTTACGGTGAAATTATGTTAGAACAGGCAAGATCAAGAGAAGACATTTACATTTGTGGAAGCAAATGGTTTGGATGCTTCTTAATTCTCAGAAATAAATCATTCTAGGATCACTGGAGGTTCTGGGATCATGTCAGAGCAAGAAACTGAATCCAGACTTTCTGAGCCAGATGAGGGATATAATCAGTGGCCCTTCTCCCTTCATTTTCTGCTTTTAGAAGAACACAGTGAGCTTTCCAAGCCTGCCCTTGGTATGACTAAAAGTCAACACCTGGGCACAGAAGGCAATTTGAGCCTCCATCTAGCATTTCCTGTTTCTGATGATGATTTTTTTCTCTTTCTTTTGATAAATGGACAGAACATGAATATGAGTTAGTTCTCTAAGTTTTCAAATATAGAGCAAGTGGCTTTGGTTACCCTCAAGGTGTCAGCACCAGATATGGAACAAAGTCCTTCAGCAGTTCATCAATTAGTTGTGAAAATTGATTTTTTTTTCTTTTCTTAACATGAAGTTTTGGCAGTAAAACACCAGCAGTGTCACTCCGCACAGCAGAACCAGCTAAAAGAGGAAGATTTATTGAGCTTTGCTCAGGGTGTCTCTAATTATGCAAGTTAATACCTCACGCCTGCTAAACTTCCAGAAAAGAAACAGGGGAAAAATTGCCTTCTACACAGTGGCTCCAAAGTGCTCGTTTGGGATGTAACACTGCTATAGCTGAACTTCCAATTGTTATTTAATGTAATAAAATGAGGCTCTGGAAAGTAGGAGTTAGAACTGTAATTGTTTTAATTCTTTTTTTTTAATCAATATATATTAAAGGTATTTTGCCACAAATGAGTGTGTGCACATTTACATCAACTGAGGATCCAACTAACAGGAAACTTGGAATCACAATGGGGTTTGTTGGGCTGTTATGTGGACATCTACCACCTCATACAGACAAATCACAGTGCTGTAAGTGGGTTTCAGCTGTAAAAATCCCTCCTGACTAAAGCAAACAGGTCATGAACATAATTACTAAAATTCTCCCTTTGGTTACTACTGACCGTGTATCCATACCACAAGTCTGTTGGAGTCTTCTACAAAAGCAGCAGCATTCCTTAGGAGTGAAAAATCACTGAAAGTCCCACAGACAACAGAAAAATAAAATCAAGAGATTAGGTTCATGTTTTGTGAAACACATATATGTCTGAAAGTTTACAGACCTCACCAGTTTTCCTAAGAGAACTGCAGTCTTACATTTACTGAGTTTCAAATCTGTCACTGAAGTACAAAAAAGTTAGAAAGTTCCGATGACCTAATTAAGTGCAATTCAGTTAATTTTACATGCTCAAGGAAAATCTCTCATTAAAAGTATTTAAATGCCCCTGCTGTCCAAAACTTGCTGTAAAAACCTTTCTAAACTACCCATATTTGCCTTTTTTTGATCTGATAAAATAAATAAGAAAACACAATAATAACTGCTCAGAATCTTACACTGGGGGAAGTGATGTGTCTGGGGCTCTTTTCAATTGAGATTACTCATATTAAAGTCCAATCCTGTTTATCTTCCACAGTGAATCAAGAGAAGCTGTCAAGGGCCCTGCAATCTATGATGTGACATAGGGAAAACTCCCACAAACAAGGGTTGTGACAATATTTAAGCTGTGTTTGAAAATAGGTTCTTGGCACAGCATTAGACGGATGAAAGGTATCCAGGAGAAGATCTAGAGGGAAAAGGAGGGGGGTTGTTTGCCTTGAAATACAATGTTGTACATTACAAGAAAGAGGTCTGGAAAGCTTGTTCAGGGAGTGCAAATATAATACCTACTCCCTCAAGAAATGACATCCTGTGGACATGTAACAGCTGGGATCCCTACATTGTGCTAGTCACTTACTGAGCTCATGTCTGCTGATCAGCCAACGAGGCCAGCCACATTTTGGGATCTGCCTCCCCTGAAATCAGGCTTTCTCAGTAAATCAGACTGGCAGCTGAGATAAGCTAAGGCAGATCTAACAAACCAGCCCCAGTGTTCCTTTCTGAAACCTGCTTTCTGCTTTTATCAGGCAGAGTCACAGTATCTTGAAGTCCAGAATTGAGGTGTACGCCTCATCCCATCCCTCTGGCTGGAGAAAAGAACCCCCACAGTGACCACGCTTTTCTCCAGAGGGGTGGAATAGGATCTACTCTCAGATCCGGCTTTTGCTAAACTGTACTATTATATGCTGAAGTCACCCATGCCCAGAAATCTTATGGAGTGGTTATTTTAAATAAATAAATAAATAAATGGTAGCTGTGTGCAAATGGGAGCAAGTAATAACTTTTGAACTCTTGGTGTCAGCCAAGAAAACCGAACAAAACATTAAATGAAAAGCATTCTGGACTATTTCTGTGTGTCAGAACACAAAGGTAATACTGCCTTGGTAATTCACAGAGAGTATTCCAACTCCGTTTTTTTAAGGGACACTGTGTGGTATGTAGGTCAGCCTCTCCAGTGATTCTTTCTCTGTGTCTTTCTCAGGAGATGGCTGAGGGGTTTTTTTTCTTTTCACTTTATATCTAAGTGCATGATGTTCTACAGATTCATATTCTGAAAGATGCAGTGATTCACAAATAAATGAACAAAAATGAGAGTTAAAAAAATTGCTCTCTGAGATTCAAATATAAAAACAAGAGAAAAAGCTGGCTTGTCTTTGTTTTAGCAGCACACTGACTACTATAATAAAAAGAAAAGGAATAATACCGTCAGGAGGATAAAGAGACTTTTATGGGACTTCAGGAAAATTAATTGTATCAATTTAGCAATGTTGAATACCTAATAATGGTGAGCAGCTGAGAGTGACTCAGCATTGCATCAAGTATGCCCATTCTCTCAGGAAGTGTTTCAATTCAACATGAGAACCAGACTGTAACTTTTTTGTGACTGACAATGACTAAGACACATGTAAGATGCTAGGGGATTGAGTCATTCTTCTTGTTTTTCTCAAAGTGATAGCAGAAGAAATAATTCAAGGAAATAACCTAGCCAGATTCTCACACTGAAGCCAATCATTTTAAAGACTTCAGGTGGTTTTATAAGATCGTATGCCCCTTTTGCTGTCCCTTTTTATTTCAAGAGGGCAATTAGCTGTCACTGGCATCCATCTCCAGAACTTGTTCTACAGACCTGCAAGCTGTTGCTGGCTCTGCTGCCATCGGAAAAGCTTAGTCTGGCTCTGTGTTTCTGTGCACAATGTGCCACAATTGCTTGAACACTCTTTATTCCACCGAGTTTGTGTTTGTCCTGGTAACCAATGTCACTTTTACAAAAAAGGGGCTTGATTTTTTGACCACTTTGAAGGCTCTGCTGTAGCCACCTGCTGCACCCTCCTGTTTACCAGGAATTGCTCTTGTCTACCAGTGAAAGTCTCAGCAAAAGAAATGAAAAAGCAATAATATCCTGTCTAGAAAAAAAGTGGGCAAAAACAATACTACAAGACAGGAACAATGTCTGCTTACTCTGTGAGCCTAGCCTGCCCATGCCTAGCCTGCCCACTGAGAGATAATCCTTCTGGGATATCTGGTGGGACATTTCAACTCTAAGAAACTGAGCAATAAATTTAAATAAAATATCACGGTTAGTTGAGTAAATATTCAAATGTGCATGGCTGTGGTTCAGCAACCATTTCCAAATGTCATTTAATTCATATTTCTGCAAAGATCACAACGAGAGACAGGGCACACCAGTCACCGCAATGTAAACTGACTCAATGGAGCTCTTGTTTGTAAAGTCTATCTTAATATCAAACATGTTGATAGGAGTTCTTAAAGCTTTATCTCCATAAAAAAAGTAGGACAAAACATCTGAATACACTGCACCATTTATTCTATTTTCCCAAAAGACCATCAAGCAGTCATCAAAGTAAATTTAAGAGAAGAAATATATACACACATGCATACGTACACAATTCCTGGATCCAGTGCAGTCTTGTAGCCGTGTGTGAAGTATAGCACTATATTGCGGAGGAAAACCAAGCAGTCTATCTCCTGTAAGGATACTCTAATACTTATAAACAGGAACAGTTTGATTTAAGATGACAACACATGTACCAGCACCAGCACATTCAGGCAGGTTACAACTTAGATGACAGTAACTGAACATAAACCCATCCAGAACTTAACTATCAGCACTTATTTGTGCCGTCTGCATTAAACATTGCAACTCCTTCCAACCCAGACAGCTTTAATAAGCATTTATCACTCCTTTAAACCCTAGCAGTCCACATTTGTCTGTCTATGCGGCATTCCTAGGTAGCACACATGCTCATGCCTTAACTTCAGCCTCAAAGTCACTTATCAAATCTGCATCCATATTATCAGTGGTCACAGGTCTCCTATCAGCAATCAGGCCTATCCTCTGGGCAGATACCTACTGCAGTGAGTTGAGGTTCAGGTGGCAAATTTCTTTGCTGCAAATCGCTCCATTATAACCAACGCAACAAAACTTATCAGGATATGGATGACTTGCCAGAACATTTATAGATTTTCTTTCATGTCCCTCCAAGCACTGAGTTTTCTTTTTACTGGCCTTTCTCACTCCTAGGTAGCTTGCATGATAGTTTTCAATGTGCTGCAAAGAGCAGGCTCTGTTTTTCTGAATCCAAGCTTTTGTATTAATAAGACTATGTCAGACATGTAAAAGAATGGTAAAATAAGTATTCTAGGATTTTTCTTCCTTCTGTTTTTCTCTGGCTGCTTAGCCACATCTGTTCTGCAATGTGGATGTTCCTGTCATTATTGTCTTTTCAGCATCAGTACATAGTCTTTCTGTCAGAGCCTCCCATACTGTGCTTCCTCTGTCCTCTCATCTTCGGAAGCCCTCGGTCTGCCAGAGCACCTAGCTACAGAGACCTAGTTAGAGGGTAACATAGGTTCCTGTAGTCCTAAAATAATTCAGTGAAGGAAAAAAAAAAAAAAAGAGAGAATGGCTGAAGGCCAATAAGGACTATGTAATGTATCTCTAACTGTCAGGGGTTTTTTATGCTTGTGTGGCTGCTCTATCTCATACTTGGAGAAGTTGTCACATGCTGTCAGCACCGGCTGATCTCCAGTTGGTGTTTCCGAGAGCAGCCCTTTCAAGTCATTCCCGATGAACTCAGAGGCAGAGACATTTTGCCGAATGGAGTTACATTCTCCTTTGTCATATGTTCCTCTCTGAAGAGGTAAAACAAGTCAAAATTGGTATCCCATACTTCACACCTGCAGCCACGTCGAACTGAAAAGGTCTCTTGAAACACAAGGAGGTGTAACAATGAACATGCTCCACTACTGCCGCCCATAAGCTCATTGGCAAACAGTTTGGGTCCTCTCCTCTGACAAATTGTTAGTCAGATCACCAATAATCATTCCCGAGCTGCACTGAACCGTATGAGTCATATCCCTGTCAGCACAGCTACTCTCATAACTGAGCTTGGTGCACATCCCTGATGCTGCGACAAGCCACACACCACAGTTGACTGCACATCTCTGGCCTGCATACCTCACTTTTCACGCTAAGCATGTCCATTTCAGTGATCCACCGAGCTAAGGAGCACAGCAGGGCACTGTTGTGTACACGCACCTGTTTATAGCAAGCAAACACAGGCAATAGGCTCTGCAGCCAGATCTCCAGTTCTATCACTTACTTGGTTTGATCCAAATTTTCCATCTTCAAAATCCTTGATCTTTGCCAACCAATCTCTTCGGTTTTTCAGAGTGCTGCAAGCAGATGGGCTGAATTCATCCCATGAGTCACCTCAGAGCCTTAATGTGCACAGACACCAAGTTCAGTGCAAGCTCAATTTCCCATATCATTTATGGTGATCAGAGATTACTGAATGACAATTCTTTGCACAGTTTGCCCCTCAGCACTGCTGTTTGCCCATCAGCACTGTTGTTTGCCTGTTGTTTGCTATGAATTACATTTATTCCAGGACTTAAAGGGAACTGCATTGTGATTTTTCAGCCCTCAGTGTCTTCAGATGTTGAGAAGGGGTTTCTCTGGACCTCTTCACAATTCCAACAGATGTTGAAGGTGTCTCCAGTGCATTAAAATCTTTCCATTTCCCTGCCATTGGGTCTGCAAACGATCTGATATTTGTAAGGACCATTTTCTCACTTTTGATCATGAACTCTGTAAGACTGGCATGAAGCCGTTAACCACTTCATTAACACTCCTTCCTTGAAGTAGTTGCATGTCACATAGTCACTCCCAGACTGGAGAGTAGTAGCTGATATCTTTGAAGGAACATCAAATTTCTACGTATTTCCCCCTTTTAACCCTAGGTAAAAACTGATTTGATCCAGTCTGACCTTTTCCTTCATCTGTAGGTTTTGAATCTCCTACATTAAACTGCTGACCAATTCACTCCTATTTTCCTACAGCAATCATCTCTCCTACATTTGTTATTTCTAAATTCAGCACAGCAGGGTCTCTTGAGGTATGTTTGGGGCCTAGCAATAAACAGTGTTATCAAAAGTTATCTTGATGAATATAGAGATCTGTACAGCAAATCTCCTTTGTAGTGATGTTTTGCAATGGGAAGTACTGGCCCGTTATGATGGCAGTCAGAAAGGCACTCAGACTCTGGAAGGTGTCATTTAAAATGCTACTTATTAGAGCTAACACTATAAGGAGAGAATAGCACAATCTTACATCCCTTTAGATGATGGGGACCCCAGGTGGTGCAGCATCGAACAGGCTCTGACCCAGGTGCAGACCCCATCCATAAAAGTGATTTCACCATTTCAGTCATTTGAGCTGTTGCAGGGCTTTCTTACAAGAAAACAGTTCTGTTCATCATCTCTACAGTCAAACAGAAACGACGCTGCCATGAGAACTTCTCAATGCGCTGTTAGATAAAGGTGAGACCATGCAGGAGGCGTAATGGCTGGTATGGAGGGGGAGCTGCCTGCAGGCTCCCCTACTGCAGTGAGTTGGTGTGGGTTCTCCTGCAGCCAAAGGGTTTGTGCAGCATGACACAGGTCTGTACCTACTTGGAATAACTGTTACACGGATCACTCACTCCTTGGTGTACAATGGTCTCCCAGTCAGGGTCACTACAGCTACCTCAGGCCTCACCTTTCACTTGAGGATTTCAGAAGGGCAAGTTCCTTTTCATAGGAAACCATATAAATTGCTCGTGTAACTATTCACCAGAGACAAATAGTACTCTGGAAATACACTGATTAAAAACTATCTAAAAAGCCTGTTAGGTGAGGCTGCTTCTTTCTTCCCATGTGCTCATTTGCAATTATTTGGAATATCCACAGCTCCCAGTTTCCACTGCTTGATCACTATATTTCTTTTCAGGAAAAAAGGTTATTTCACATCCTCATACTGTTCAACATTGACTAATTAAAAAAAAAAAAAAAAGAATTACAATTTACTAAGTCGGAAAGAACTTAACTTTCTTCTCCCTACATCAAAGAAAATAATGTAATGTAGGACTCAACAATTAGATAACTATACAATCTGTAATATCACAGTTCACAAAGGCGTCACTTCTTCATAGTCTCCAAATTGATTACAATGCATAAGCAATTTGTGAGGGAACTAGAGAAGATAGCTGCTGGTGGTGTTTATAAGCACAAGCAAAGCCATTCTTATGGTTCTGACTCCAAATATGGAGCTGCAAAGGTCAGTTGAAGGGTTTGCATAACATATGGACTAGAATGAATTGGTAGAGGATGAGATTAGTCAGATAAATAAGCATAGAATGTCCATGGTTTGTGTTGGTCACATGGAGTTGATAGGGGGAAAAAAAGTTCACATTTTAGAAAATAATTCTGCCATTTGAGAAACAACACAATATTTATACACGGGGGAAATCCATGCATACAAGTGAGGAAATGTTCAGAAAAAGTTTATTCCGAATCATTGAAACCATAAGCAAACTTGAATCAGCTGCAGAAGGAATGCCCTGGGTAGTGCAGGAGTAAAATCGGTCACATTGCCAAACAGCGCCTGCAATGTGTTGTTAAGAACAAGCACAGCAAGAGGAAATGGCATGCACAGAGTGCTTGCAGAAAAGTACCAAAATGACTCACACAGCCTTTCCATCCTTACTGAAGATTTTGCAGCATCATGGACTGTTATCTGCCCCCTTTGCAGCAGAAAAAATGCATTCACCTTCCAAGTAGCACCATACAAGAGAGACAACAGTTAAACAAAACCCCGTTCCCTGTTCCCTGATGGATGAGTCAGTGCAGGTGATGCTGGCAACCTGAAGAAAATACATGACTACGTGACACCCCTGTGGCCCTTGGCGAAGCACTGCAAGGAACTCAGTCAAGGAGTGCACCACAAACTGACAGAAAGACGTTCGCAGGAACGAAATAAGAAATTATGCCAAGGGCCTTCCCAGAGGCAATGCAACTGCCAAAAAATGGTGAGAAGAACGAGAAACAACTAAAACATAGTAATGCCTTTTTGATCAGAGATATGAGTAATGCACCCTTCTGTCCTCCCTCCCTATCTTTTTCAGAGAATGTCCTCAGCTACAGCACATCACGCTTTCCTTCTTCACCCACAGCCCTTGTTTTTTCTCATACTGACCTCACATCTTTCATTTTCTCTGGCAGAGATATTTTTTGGTCTGCACTTGGTTAATGTACACAAATGAAGCCCTAATGTGCATAGGTTGGAGGTTGTTATAATGGAGGACTTGCTGATGCCTCTCCCTTGTCACACCCACACAGAATGCAGGTGGATTTAGTCTGACTCAAATCCTTTTTTCATCAGCCCATGACCAAAGCACAGCACTGAATAATTTTTTTGGACTTAAAAGCAATTTTATTTTCCCATCCTCCTCAAACTCAAAGTAAATAAGAAAAAAAAACCAGAACCATTCTTGTTCAAACTTTCCAAATAAAATTGCACTTGGATGGAAACCACATCTGTAATGGAGAAAAGTTTCTGGATGTTATTAGCTATTAAAAGCAGGATATTAGAATATAAACATGATGTAACCTCAGCACTATAACCATAATAAGCTATTCTGGCACCCAGAACAAGATGGCATCAACCTTTCACATCTTTAACTGCATGCACACATATACGAGTTTCTGCCTCTCGTCCCACTCTGTCCAGTGTCGTTATTGCTCAGCAGCAATCTACCAGTCACTGTGCATGTAATGTATGGATAAGCAAGTATTATGGCAATTTGTCCATCAGACACACACAGTCTGACATATGCCATGTAATTGCCCATATTAGCCTGTGGCTAAGTCTCCTCCAGGATCACAGAATCACGGAATGGTCTGGGTTGGAAGGGACCTTAAAGATCATCTAGTTCCAACACCCTTACCATGGGCAGGGACACCCTCCACTAGACCAGGTTGATCAAAGCCTCATGCAGCCTGGCCTTGAGCACTTCCAGGGATGGGGCATCCACAGCTTCGCTGGGCAACCTGTTCCAGTGCTTCACCACCCTCTCCGTGAAGAATTTCTTCCTTATATCTAATTTAAATCTCCCCGCTTTGAGTTTAAACCCATTACGCCTTGTCCTGTCACTACAGGCCCTTGTAAAAAGCCCCCTACCCAGCTTCCCTGTAGGCCCCTTTCAGGTACTGGAAGGTGCTATAAGGTCTCCATGGAGCCTTCTCTTCTCCAGGCTGAACAAGCCCAACTCTCTCAGCCTTTCTACATAGGAGAGGTGCTCCAGCCCTCTGATCATCTTCATGGCCTCCTCTGGACTCATTCCAACGGGTTGATACCCTTCTTAAGCTGACGGCTCCACAGCTGGACACAGTACTCCAGGTGGGGTCTCACGAGAGCAGAGTAGAGGGGGAAGATGCTGTGGGCAGAGTGCAACAGTAATCATGGGGATGTTGGAGGAGCATCTGGCAGAACCTCCCTCTGCCCCAACCTCCTGGCAGAAGCCTCTGCTTCCTTCCCTTACTGTCATCCTTCCTGCAGGTCTTGGAATAAGGAGTATCTTCCTGTGGTATGAGGACAGCTGGTAAGGCAAAGCCAACTGCAGGGAAGAAGAGAGAGGCTGGCAATATATATCCATGTGTGTGCATCTGCTCTCTGCTTGGAGCCACTGCTGGCAGGCAGCAGACCACGGAGATCAGAGGGCACTGCAAGATTTATTTTGTCTTTTTGCCATTTTGTGCTATCTTTTCCTCTGTTGCCCCTGAAAACATTGAATTCTTCAGCCAAAACCAAATTGCAACCTCCTCTGTGGTGAAACATGGATGCTGGATAAGAGTGTACAGCAACTACTGAAAAAAAATTGAAAAGGGATGTGAGAAGAGTACAATATGACAATCTCTGCAACAGGGCTGGTTCTGGTAAGCTGAGAGTACTTTCTCGTGCCTATATGTTTCTCATTAATGATGATATCATTAGATTTGTATTCATTTTTTGAACTTGTAAGGGGGGAAGTCTCAAAAGAACTTTTCCAATTCATACTCTCTCCTCTCAAAAGAAATGAAACTCTCACATGGTTGCCACCTTCTTTTTCTTCCAATACAGAATGAATCAGTAATAACATTAAATTCAGTAAAAACACCTTTAAGAGGCCTGCTGAAGAGCACGTTCAGCGCTTGTGTGTTTTGGCTCCCGGGATAGTTTTGCCCTGACTCACTCATGTTCTGAGAACAAACCATGGAGTTAAATTTATTATGCAATTCCTTTCTTCTTAAGCGAATAATTCTTATTTGGTTTTAGACTTTAATAAAGGCTTTAATAACAAGCAGTTATGGACCATTTCCCCCTGAATAACTTGTTTTTATCCTTGATAAACCTTTTTTTTTTTTTTTTTTTCCACTGCACCAGCTGATTGTGCCTCCTGTTATAATGAGTCACAGCAAAGACTTGTCAGCCCAGGCATAGGCTGACACACTGGGTGGTGTCATGCAGAAGGGCTGAAGAAGCCCAGTTAATGTGTGGTAGTCCAGTAAATCTGCATGGAAAACATGTTAACCTGTTGTTTCCAGTGTCTTGAAGGGAATGGCTTGCGTAGGGTTAGGAGGGGAGAGTAGACAGGGAAAGCCAAAAATTTCTTCTGAAAAATAAGAACTAGACTGATTTCCAATATATTTAGAAGTAAAGATAATTTTAAATGTTCCTATCACCAAAATACAAATAAAATACAACAGACATTTTGGACTTCCACTATCAATGATAAGCACAGCAGCCAAGTCTTTTAGGCAGGCCTTGCCATTTGATTTATCCAGCTTCCTTTCACATGGTATGTGAAGCAGAAATTTAAATCAAGAAAATTATATTAAAGAAAGAACTCTTATGTTCAAAAGATCTAGTTACCCTAAAGCAAATTGGCTTTCTTGCCATCTAATGCCCTAAATTCCAATCTATTCAGTATGTCTTGTACAGATTATAAAGTTCTGTCACAAAGTTTGCCTTCTACAAATCACAATCAATAGACAAAATAATTATTAGCAAAATAATTACAGTTTCGTAGAAAAGAGACATAACAGACTCGTATATTTCCTCGGCATCATCATTGATCAGGCTTAGGATGCCCATCCTTCTGGTGTATATTTTTTTCAGTGTTGGGGGTGATTTTTGACATTTTACTGTTGATGATGTCAGTGAAGTATTCAGTGAAGGGATATTGTTAGGAAACATGTTTAAAAAGAATTTTCTGTTACTTTTGTTAAGAAGGTGGCTGGCATTTTACATGGAGTTCTAAGTATAAGAGAAGGCATTGTCAAGAATTTCTGGTTGCACTTCATTTGACTGTCCTCCACAGATAAGGAGACTCTTCATTCTTAGTAGGCCTGGATGGAGCAGCTGATGGAGCTTAGAGTGCTGCAGATAAAGGGAGGATTGTTAGCGGATGAAACAAGGAGTCAAGGTGAAACTGAATCCCTTTCTCCTTGCCATCCCAGGCATTTGTGATAGTGCTGTCTGCAGCTCTTAGTATGAAATGTTAGAAAGCACCTTGTCTGCATTTTTTTCCCTCCCTCCCTGCCTCTTTAATAAAAGTCTTGCTGAAAGCTGTAAGACACAAAGAGACGCTCCATTTCAGAGGTGGGGGTGGAATCTCCAGGGTTTTTTTTGCATGTGAGCATGACAGATGGAAAATGTTTCCGAGGGAAGTCTGCACAAGTGGCGGCCAAGAACTCCATGTGTAAATGCACTTGGCAAATGCAAGAGAAAAAAACACCTCGGCCTCCTGCTCAAGAACTGCTTTATTCCATACCTCTTCCAGCACATGACATGTCTCTTTATTTTGACCATGTCTCATGGCAAGACCAGATCTCGCAATTTGATCAGTGCAGGGTACACCTGAGCCCCAGGGGTAGCTCACTGCAGATCGCACCTGACTGCCAGATCTTATTCCACACTTCCGTCAGCCCAGGAGACACATTGAAATATAATAAAGTTGTAATTTCTTATTTAATTAGTCAGTACTTACAACGTGTTAGCAGGATCAGGACCTGGATATATATACTCTGTTATTTTCCAAACAGCCTGAAACATTGGTTCCAGAGCCTCAGGTTTCCTTCTTAATCAAAACCTAACCAAAGACATGGCTATCTTGATGACTTCTTGATAAGCTTAAAATTGCTTTCACCACTGATCAGTCAAACTTCAGCCAGGATAAATAACTGCTGTTTTGTTTAAAGCCACCTCATCAGGTAGTGTCACAAAGCAAATGCACCAGGTTGTCATAGCCTCACATGAGATTCTGATTTCTCAATTGCTACAGCATGAGGCTATTCTTTCTCTAGGATATCAATCACAGAGTAATTAGTTGTTTTCTTCTCATCTTCTAGCTGCCATTACAATGGCCAAGCCATCTTCTTCACTCTTTCTTTGCTGTGTTCTTTCTCCCTGCTTTTGGTTGATGAAAGGGACCCTCTCCTCTTCTTTCATGTCCCAGTTATGAAGATACAAAAATGCCAGGTAGATTTTATTTCTAGCTTCCCATTTTTTGTGCCTAGATTTAGAGTTAGAGTTTTCATGTCTTCTATAACTTTTTCCTTCAATTTTACCAGAAGAAAAAAAGAATATTCATCTCAAATTTTGACAGGCAGCACAGTCATAGTCTATGGGTTGTCAAGTGTAAGTCTGAAAGCAGCCCTTACTGGTTATGGTCACCAGATAATCACAGCAAAAGTTTTAGAAAAGTCCCAAATGCCTGGTTTGTCACTGTACACTAAGGCAAGTCTTTCATCTGACTCTGAGCAGCAGGTCAAAAAGCCAGTTTTAATTAAAGAGACCTACTGTTCTTCACAAAAGAAACCTTTAATGGTTATCTCAGGGACAGATGCATGAAAGTTGTTTTAGCTATGCCTCATCTACATTTGTTCTCTCGTGACTCTTCCACTCAAAATAATTGTATTGGCACCTAGCAAATCCAATAGAGGATATGCTGAAGAAGTTGGATGGATGCATGAGAAATTATTATCCTACATCCAATTTCCCATAATAGCTCCAAGGACAGGCCAAGCAATAATGTCCAAAACCCTACCATAAGTTACAGACAGTGCAAGACATCTTGATATGAGATGGCCGTTTGGGTTATAAAATGTATCAGGAATATTTCTATAGGAAAATATTTTCCCTGTAACATTTCTTCAAAAGAAAATAATCTAGTTAAACTTTCAATATTTTATTGAAAACCAGGTTTGTTTCCTTGCCTTGGAAATAAATCCTGATGGTGGGACATTTATTGTCAAAAGTTAAGTTATATTGTATAGAAACCTAAACATGGCCATTCTGGATAAAATCAAAGATATGCATAGCCCCAGATCTTGTTCTGACAGTGGTCAATAGCAGATGAGTTGAAGAACAGAAGGAACATTCGGGACTATATCTTAAGAATATTCTCCCAATTTTTACCAGTTTGTAACTCAAGGATTTCCTGAAAAAGAAGTTGTGTCTTTGTGTTCAACACTCCTACAGGTATTTTTATCTCATGAATGCATCCAGTTGCTTTTGAAATCCAGCAGTTGATTTTTGAACCCAAAATTATACCAAAGCTGACCCAGGGGGTGTATAAATACCCTGTTTATTTAAATGCATCTAAAAAAAGTATCAAAGAAAGTAAAACATGAGCTTCTTCTAAAAAATATGTGCATAAACTGAAATTAAAATGCATAAATGAGTATCAGAGATGCTGGAAGAAAAAATTAGACAGGACAATTATAAAATTCTAATTATCAGCATAATAGTTCCTTATCCAACCTTGGATACTACTAGCAGACCATATTCTCCAAAAGAGAGACTCTTTTGTAATGTGCAATAACACAAGAGATGTGTTTTTAATTACCAGGAGACAAAAGGACCTCAGTTTTACATCTTGCCTGAAAAACAGCACACATAATTATGCTGAGATAATTATTCATTATGGACTCAACAATCTGACACCTACTGATTCACCCACATCATTTTATTGTAGTGCCCACATTTTCCTTTGAGATGCCAATCTACAGGCTTGATTTCAACTTCATTAAGGCGATGGGAATGTTTAAGATAACTTTAAAGGGGGATACAGCAGGACTTGCATTTTAATCAAGCTCAGGGTTTAGTCAGAAACATCCTAAAATAAGTAAGGGTTGGAATTAACTACTGCCTCACTGGAAATACCCACGTCAACGTCCTTATTCCATAGCACATGGTAAACAAAAGGTCCCAAAGCACAAGAAGACCCACAGGGTGTTGCTGGTGCTTCTGAAACTTTACTTGGTTCTCTGTAACAGATTCACTTGTCTACATCCTCTGTCCTGTTTGTTTTGAAAGATGTGTCAAGACCAAAACCCCGGGGGACATGGCTGCAGATCTGGCAGTGATCCCTGGAATGGGGACTGGTGCACAAGGAAAGGAAAACAGTGACTGGCCAGGAAATTAGAGTTGTTTTTATTAGCACTTTATTCACCCCAATCCACCAAGCATTTCTTCTCATACGGATTTAATTACAGACCCAAAAGAAATTGGGGAAAAGTGTTAGACTTCATTTCTTTAACTCATATCTGGGAAGCAAACAGGCACTTCAGCAAAGTTATTTATTATTGGTACTAAGTGTTAGCAGAGTTTTACTCACATCACCAGAACACCAATTTTTAAGTGAACAGTATATAAGCACATTAGTACACAAGGTTATGATTCCCCTCCTGTGAGCCCATTTGGAATTTACCTTCAGCAAATTAAATGTCCGTGGAAAATTTATCCTGAAATCTAGTAAGCAAACGGATTGCCAGTACCATTTTGAATTGGGATAAATACTACCGAGTTTTATTTGCTTGTTGAGTTCAGCCAGAAGTTCTCCAGGTTCCCTCTCAGCTGAATGAACAGGGAGCAGCAAAACATGGTGTGGTTTTATTCATGCCAGGATAGAGATGTACACTCAAAGGCATTAGGACTGGATAGCTATACATGAGTTATCTCCACTAGTTATCAATGTATAAATTGAAGTAATCTTTCTGCAAGTACCTGTATTGAATAGTATTTTCTATTATTTCACATGCACTCATCTGCGTCTAAAAAATGTTGTTATTATTAACTGGGATTGTGTTTTAAATAACTTTTATGCAAAACAACTTTCCTAGTTCACACAGATTTCATTAGGCTTCTTTTGCAAATCCAGTAATAGACAATACATATTTTTAAAGGCCAGGAATGTTTTTCCTTCCCAGACCACTGAATGAAAACAACATTTTGCTGACCTTGGAGAATGTAACATTGAAGGAAGTCTTCATGTCTCTGTTGAAGAGGAAGAAAAAACCAAGATAACTCTGGAATTTAACCATATTGCTAGATAAAGGATGCAATGACTCACAGACCAATACTAGGGAAGCACAAACATCCCTGTATAGATATGAGTGAGTGCTGAACTTAATTTATTATATCTTAACACTTCATTCCCAAGATACATTTCCTTTCCTCTGAGATAAGAAATCTGTTTTCCTCTCTTATTGTCTAATGGTAATGTTTGTCAATGCACTGTGCTCTTGTGATTATTCATTATAAGAAAACAAAAAAAATTATGTGATAGAACTAAAACATATAAGTTTGTGCAATATTTTAGAGATTAATTTATTACAGCATACAGTCACTCTGCAAAGCAAATGACCATTGGTTTCTGTCATTATGACTACAAATTAATTTTTACAGTACAATTTAATTAGCAATTATTCACACACAATTTACTTAGGCATAAGCTAAAGCCCAGGTTGCAGTAGCCCCCAGGTGTCACTCTCAGATTTGACAAGCTTACCATCCTACATCCTATGGCATGGCTGTGGCCACGCAGCTGCGCAGCCCTCTTCAGCCCCAGGACCATCCACACTCTTTAATTTGCACAGAAGTGGAAATGTGTCATATAAAAGAGATTTCATGTTTGGCAGTTGGATTTTGACACCTGGAAGTAGTAACTCAGTAGATTGTTAGAATAAGATGGAGCTGGAGATAAGGATGGCCTAGCTAAACACCTGTCTCTAATTAGGTTTGTTCTTCTAAATTGGTCTATAAAATACTGAAATAATATTGTATGCTTGCACAGAAGAAAGCAAGATGTAAATTTAAAAGTCATTAATAATAATTATCAAATAAGTTTCCTAACAAAGTCACATCCTTAACAGTTTTACACTTGAAAACATTTCTTGCCTTAAGAGAAACATGAAAATGGAACTTAGCAGGGATTTCTTCTTCGCTTTTGGCCTCTCTACATATTTTGTCTGTATTCCCAAGTAATTTAATTTACTAATGCTTATGAAACCTATATCCAGTGGTTAAGATTTTAGGAACTTGTTTCTAGTCTAAATTGTTTTACTGACACATTATGATTAGAGTCACAGTGTTATTAAACACTAACTTTGCAAAAACCAGACTCACTTTAACAATGTCTTGTTAGGACATTTGAAACTAAAACTTCCCTATCTTCTAGTATAAACATCTAGTTAAACATTTTAAGTAACAAATCAATAATTTTTAAGGTAGTTGCCTTTATTATTCACTAAACAGGAAGCAGGCATAGGATTCAATTCACTGACTTTACATATCTATCATGTAGGTGTGTATGTCTAAACAAGTGTCCCTGGGCTGCCCTCAATAGATAAAGGCACTTTTGGAGTGATTCAGGCAATATTGTCTGACATAAATCTTAAGAACTGTGCTTTAGAAATGCCTGTTTCTCGCCATGAAAATGCAGAAAGCTGAGAGGAGCTAGCTCACCTGTATACATTGCACCGTACACCTCTAAGAGAAATGACCTCAACACAAATCTCTTCATACAACCAGCATTGAGCCAGAGCGAGCTGTGTACTTGTGTCCGTTATTTTAATTGTGACCTTATGTCTCTGAGACAACAGAGATGTCACCGTCCTGTATGCAACCACCTTCTTCCGAGGCAATCGTATCTCTTAAGCCCCTGCTCAGAGGGGGCTCTGCATTGCTCTGCTGCTCATCACCATTGCTCTGCTAGCCTGGCTTAACGGTGGTAGCAGGAGAAGGCTGTTTTGGCACGTTTTTCTTTTAAGGGCAGCAATTCATCCCCATAGTCAAAACATAGGTTTGTATTTAATGGTGGCAAAAACCAGAATGTGTTTTTAACATTGTCATTGTACATCAAATACTTTACAAGCCTCTGACTTAATTCTGGAGGTTTTTCTTGCCTACAGTAGTAGTTAAATATCCATAATTACACTCTAACAAAGCATTTGTTCTTTCAATGACTTGTTAATGTAAAAATTTGAGCTTCTCCTTTAACCTTATTCCAGCTACTGGGGTTGCCTGCATTAGGCTGCCAGCCTTTATTTAATGGTTTGCTAAAGCTGATGTTTTTAACAGCACTCAACATGCCTTCAAGAGAAGCACCAAAAAAATTCAAACCACGTTCAAAACTATTTATCCTGACTCTAGATTCAGCCTTTGCAAAACATTCAGTCCTCAAATAACTGGAGAGGATATAAGATTTAATTACATAGAAAAACCATCCAAAGCTATTAATTCACCTCTTTTCTGCAAATATCCCAGATGAACACAGAAAACCAAATCTCCCCAGTGATCCAGGAAGAGGAAAGAAAAAAACCAACAACCCACACCAAGCCCATAAGCAAACAAGTCAATACATAGTTTCATTTCCTTGCATAGTGTGCTGCACTTTCTAATGACAGAGATATGTTTAGGAACCAGTAGGCATGTCAAATAGTAATCATAACCCATTCACAAGACATTTGAGTTTCACAGTATCTGTCTGTGGCCAGCTTGTTTCAAATTTGATTAGTCCAAGCTAATTTTCTATTCATGTTATGTACAGTTATTTGAGGTGGAAGACTATCAACTCAAGGCAGGCAAACAAGACTCAGAGCTTCAGTCCTCTTGAAGAGCATGTGTAAGTTACGTCCTTTCCCCCTTGTGTGTCATTCCTACACCCAGAATATAAATATCACTCTTAGTGACGTTAGTGAATGTGTAAATGTGCAGTAAGTTTGGGGATATTAAAGCAGCCCCAACCTACCATCCCAGGGAAATGTGTGCGTCTGTGACTAAATGGGTATTTATCATTTCCTGAGCTCTGTGCTGGCAGCCGGCCAGTGGAGTGTGTACATTGAAATTAGAATAGATTGGGAGGCAGGACTTTGTTCCAAATTGATCTGGATGACGATAGCAATTCTGAAAGCAGCTCCACTTTTTTAAAGGTTCATTGTGTGTTTCTAAAAAGGAGGGGGGAGAAGCATTTATGAAAATAACAGGAAGGAAATCTAAGGCCAGGATATACAATTATTATTATTATTATTATTATTATTATTATTATTATTTTATTCTTTTACAGCATTGTTTTGTTATCATCAACATAAGAGCTAAAGCTTGTTAACGTCACATGCAGAAATGCATAGAGCAGGGATGAAGAAAATGCTATTTCTAGTCATCTATTTATGATTTAGTAATTTTTCCTACTGCAAGTGCTTGCACTGTAAAGACTAAAAGGTTTTATCAATTATGTCAATTCCAGCAAGGAAAAAAATATGAATTACTGTTGATAGGAGTAATCCAGTTTTGTCATATGGTTGATAGTCTTTGCCTGTCACTTTACTCTTGAGTTTTACTCTACCCTTGCAAATGGTAGGTAAACATACAACCCCAACTTGGCTTATTTTTCCTGTAACATTCAAGATCCACCACATATAACAGGATATTTTAGTAAATTTATGTGCTATTTTTTGTTATTTGCATTCTTCTGTAAAATAATTTGTGAAGTGGTAAGTCAAAAACAATAAAGATGTCAAGCATCAGCATTAATTTCATTAGCTTACCAGAAGCACTGATAATTTTTATGCTTTGAACACTTGCCAGAAAGATAGAGCAGGCACACAGTTCACCAGGCATCAGAATATTCAGAGTGTAACTGCTTAAAAGCAAGATCTGATACAGTGGAAAAAATATAACTCCTGAGATGACATACTTTTAAATAATTGCAACAGGAACTGGCCTTGTGACACTATTTTTTTATTCCTTATGACTCAGTATAGAAGACAAGATAAAACCAATCGGAGTAATTCTCTTCTCACTAAGAGCCAGAACTCCGTGTACACAGTTCTCAAAGTTATTCCCAAACTTCTATCTTGACAGTGCCTGGACAATTGTCGACCCAGCTCCATGTTGTAAGAAGAGATATGATGGTAAGAGTTTGGCTGCTACTCAATGTTAAATGCACAGATTTACACCACAGATTTGATCACCAGTAAGAATACCGTTCATGGTATGTCTGAGCCATTCCCCAAGGACATCTTGAGAACTAGATTGCCACCTGTGACTAACTGTTTTGAACATATACTTGCCAAAAGCAACACACTCAATTCACTTAGTGACATCTTTGGCCATCCTTGGATATGACTCATGTTGAGTTATACCTTTCTTCTAACATATGTAATTCCTCTTGTTTTAAAGTACATGTTAATTATTTTTAACATATAGTCTTCAGCCATGTAATTTCTGTGTTATCAGAGAAACAGAAAGGTTAGGGAAAGCTTTGTTCTCTTTATGTCAATGAAATTCAGTGCCTGAGTAAGCAACTATTTCCATGACCCTATATATCACCAGTGAGCACAGAAAAATTTCTCAGTCAAAAGAATCGGGTGTTCACTTCCTTCTCCTTCAGAGCACCACAGAGCAGGGCTTTCACATTTAAAGGCATGCAAGGCATCCTCTAAAGCTTTGGAACAATAACATCAGGACCTAAGCAATTCAAAGGAAATAGCTTCCTCAAAACTGGAATCCTCTTTAGCATGGGCAGCTGCCTCTCAGTGGAACGTGGCTTCCGTCTTCCTTGCAGCACACAAATGCTCATTGCCTTTGATCTGGCTCCCCTTGTCGCTGCTCAGCAGCAGATATAGGAACTCCACAGGGCTGTGATACAGCTCTGAGCTGTACTAATGCCTGGCCTGACTTGTCCCAGTTTCCAGAAATGAACTGGCTAGTCTGAAAGCAACAGTGCAGCAGAGCACGATATCCCCTTTCTCTGTCTTTCATGTGTCCGTGCTAAGCCATAAATCTCAGTGGAGCTCTGACTCAGCTGAGATCTTCGGAAGGGGAATTTCTTTTGGTCCAGAAAGAAACACAAAATGGTGTTGAGGAAACATCACAGCCTCTTCTGCGAGCAGGGGGGGGTTGTACACGAAAAACCCTCAAGAAAGCAGTGTACTAAACAGCTGCTTCCACAGATTCCCATGGAGTCAAGGAAGGCAGAACCAAACTTCCTGGCATCTGACGTGCTCTGAAGTTTGCAGTGTTATAGATAGGATATTTTAAAATAGAGATTTGCAGCTAGGAAACTAAGTACACATTGCTGAGTGCCAGCTAGGCTGTTACAACACTCACTTCTCACAGATACACAGTTTGTTGCATACTGCAAAGGGACTCCCTTTTCTTCTGCTCCATGACCTCGGGCCATATTGGCTTATTGTGTAACACCACGGAAAGAGAAGGGGAGAGAGAAAAAGGCTTTGGATAGCAAAATCTTCTCTCATGAACCACTGAGCTCTTCTGGCAGCCGAATGGATGAATGGCATACAGACATTTTCAGTAACACATCCTATCGTTTTTTAAGTTCTTTGTAGGAAATTAATCAACATGAATGGTGCCAAAATATTCGTTGCACTCCGTAAGGACTTGGTGGTCAGCACATCACATTCCCAATGGTTAATAATGAGCTACTGACAAGTGTGTAACTCTCCCGTTTGTTAACAAGACAACAGCGTTAACTTTAGTCTTCACAAGTTAAAACTTCCCATTTCCTGCTGATAAAGGGAATATGTAGCTTATATAGCACAACAGATAAGCAGTAAACTACTGCTAGAGCTGAACAATCATACTGTCAGCACTTTCAGCCTAGCAGCCTTCCTTGGTAGGCTGGCCTGGCTTCCTTCTGCTCTCTCTCAAGTAAAGAGCATCAAGCATATTTTTAGCTTTCTTGAAAGCAACATTTGCATTCCAGTACCTGTTACGTTTTTACTAAGCACACTTAAGAACTTCTCAGTCAACTTTTAGAAGTGGTCTCCAAAGTTTTAAGAGCCATGATTTTGTTGTAGACACCAGGAAGAAACCTAGGAGGAGAACACTTCCAAAGTATATTTTGTTTGTTGTCTATTGCTGTCTGATTGCCAAAAGAAACAAGGATTATGTGATGCCAATGTCTATTAGTTCCTTTCATGAATTCTGAATCTGCTGCTGATTTTCTACCATCTTTGACGGTTGTCAAATATCCCAAATTTATTAAATTCTCAGAAAGTAAGTGAAGGCTGAGAAACCCAATGACAACTTCACAAAGGAAAAGGTTAAAATGAGAACTACTTCACTTGTCATCACAGATACTATCTATGAGCTCAGCTTTAACACACAAATCTACAGGAAACCAGGTTTGATTAGTACTGCTGCCCACCAACTTAACCTCAAAGATATGAGAAATCCATATTTTTATGTGCAAAATAGCATCTGTAGAATGGGGAGGATTGTCTCACATAGCTCTGCACAAGCTTTTTGTTAGTTTGAGTTAAGTGAACAGCAGAATAGAAACTGTGCTGTGTTATGTAGCTTCTGCATGACTTTGGCTTTTGTTTAAAAAATCTCAATCAATCAACCTTAAAAAATCACTTTAGTAATGTCTCAGCTAGGTAATTTTTGAGTACCTATATTTGTCTTAAGTTGCTGTTCTGGACTTTGAACAACAAAATATATACCCAGTGGAAGAGACAGAGTAAAATGCAAAATAAAAGATGGAAATTCAGCTTGGCAAACAATCCACAGCAAATGAACCCTTAAATGAATATTACTTCTTTTTTCAGTACTCAAACTGCCCATGGGCACACTGAAGTTTTCATTCAGGATTCAAATTTATTTTGATTATCTTTTTTTAATAATGTGTGACATACAGTAGTTTCTTGTGGGTAATGAATACTCAAAATTTAAACTGTACTCACAGTTGTTTTGCACAAATAAGCCACATGCTTGGGTACCCTGTTCTCCTCTGTGAATTATCTCATTTCAATCAATCACCACCACTACACTTGCTAAGTGAATATATGTAATTCTCAGGAAATTTTAAGATTTTTAGTAATTTTACTAGATAAAATATCTTTTTAATTTAAAATTTGATGTTCAAAAGTAACTCTAAACATTTACTTGAAAGTAGCTGTGCCTAAGAACTTTCATGAATATTCTCAGACAATGTGCAAGCACAATAAAACAGTGGAAACTATCACTTTGATAATATATGAATATTTATGGATTTTTTTTTTACAGCAACTATGTCACACAACATGTCTAAACAGCTTCTTAAAGCTGTTCTTCCTCTATGAAGTTTTAATATGGGGAAACATAATTTATTCAATTCTTTTCTCATTTTATTCCATCCTAGATCCTTTTGATAGCTCTTTTTTTCTCACTCCCTCCATAGTTTGTGCTGCTGCCCTTGTCAATGGCTTCCCTCAAGTAATAACCCTCGTATCCTTTGATGCAAGGTTACACAATGGCAGGAGACACAGAATCTGAAGTGTTATGTGAAAATGTATATTAGTTTTTCATTATAAGGTTTCCTCCCTTTGAAGTTTTAAGGAAACTACAATTTCCTTTCTCCTGCTATAAGATATATATTCACTCAGTTAAATAAATCTCCCCTAACAATTAATTTCCCAGACCTCACCAATACTTAGGTGCAGTTCAAACAGCATCTTTGATCTGCACACAGTAACTCAAAAAATCTTTATCCTTCCATTCAGGTGATGAGGAATCCCACCAGGAAATGGTTTCTTGCATCTAACTGAGACCACATAACACTTTAAGCAATACCACATTAACATGCACGTGTTCACTTTGGTAATTTATTTGCACAATGTAGAACACTGTGCACAGTTAGACCAGTAGAGAAGCCAGGTTTAAAATCACCAATTCACTTCTAATACTGTGCATCAGATAACCCCTTGTTTGCCATTCTCTATCAGATTGAACTCCACAATGGTAGTGACTACTCTTGGGAGCTAGCCATTTATCATGTTAAAACCAAGGACTTTCGAGCCCAATGGGTTGCAGTAGTTCTTTATAAAAGAAGTGGTTGCATTTTTATGCCTTTGCTAAGTTTTGTGGCTAAATGGCTCACCTCGTAAGCACTGTGCTACGTAAGGCATAAGCAGAGTGAGTATTTATGCAGAGCATCCCACTGAATTTAGTGAGGCTATTCATGTGTGCTCTCAAAAATGCAAGTGCGGTTCATCCAGCGTAGCCCTCGGCATGTGTCTGAGACAGCACAGAGCTCAAAAAGCGATGGCCCTGCAATCTGTTGGCTGGAGCTTGCGGGGGAGACAAGCCGAGAGCAGTAAATCAGAACTGCAACTCAGAGCTGTGCCATCATCACTTACAAGTCCTTATAAATTGTTTATCCTCCCCCTTCATGCTGTAGCTATAGGCTTTCATGTTCCTACATCTGCTAAATATGACTGCTCGGCTTACTTACCTAACTCCCAGAAAGTTAGCAAGGCTCACTTACAGTTTACATCACACACTAAGGGGAAAAGCACCAGCCTTGTGCTGAGCGTTGTCATCTGTCTTAATTCTGATTGATTTCCTTTTGCCTGGATTTGATCAGATTACAAACACGGGTTAAGAGTAACAGCTAATGTGACAAGGCAGAAATTTTTGTCCTCTTTCAATGTGAGTCTAACAAAAAAGAGAGTGCAGGAGAGGCATAAGCTGGTATTAAATGGCTTGGTTTTCATTCACATAAACACTTTGGCTCCTCATCACAGCACCCTCCTTTGGCTTGCCACCCCTTTCCAGAAACAGCTACGCAGAACAAGGGCAAATGACAGCAGGGCCTTGTCGTTCACGAGTAAGCTGAAAGGATGCATTGAGTTTTGCACGCAAATGTAGTCCTGGTCTGGTTTCAGGCAACATCACTCGGTCACTGTCACTGGCACTAACTGCTGCCCACGACCATTGCGGTGTCCTCGCCCTCACACGGAGGTGTGAGCGCAGGTCAGCCATAGATCAGCCTAATCCTACTGCCTGGGTAATGAAAATAAGTGGGAACAAAAGAAAGTAAAAACTTGTGCTTACAGACTGCCTTTCATCTAATGAGCACAGCGTGCTTTGCTGTGCATGTTATTCTTAGTGTCCCCATGGCAATCTGATCATCTAAGATGCAGGAGGGACTGGCGTGGTCAGTCCAGCTAAAGGTTTCGTGGCAGAACTGAGATGTAAGTATTTTTTCTCCCAGTCCTCTGCTTTGACCACTAGATGATGTTGATGACTAGATTCTTTGAGGTTATATGAAAGCTTGCTCAGACACATCCGTTTCCAGGCAGTATCACGAAGATACCTCCTTTCTTTAAAATTCACTGTGATTGAAATACCACGATAAACTCCATTTAATATATTGCCAAGCTGACATACAGCTTCAAATTCAGTTTGAGAAGTCTCATCTTTTTAAGAGCAGAAACTCTTCAGTCACTGAGAAAGATCTGCAAAGCTTCCACAGTCTCATAGGGAGTATTAACCTCTGGTGGGGATCTGTCTTAATACACCAGAGAACAAGGGTCAACATAGTCTGAAAAGAAGCATCAGAGATTAGCAGAAGGAAAAAGCCTTCTAGTAGCCTCATGTATAAACATGATTATAAGGGAAATTTATAGTTTTTCCCAGAAAATTTCAAGCAAACCAGACAAGCTGTGTTAGGTTTTTAATGACATTTTCTCTTACTACCAAGGACGCTCTGCCAGAAACCCTCAGGCCTGCCTGCAGTCATATTACTATACTTGCAAAGCATACTGACCCCAAAGATGGTGCAATCTATTTCTGTCACAGATTAAGTGACCTCTGCACTTTCTGCATCTAGCTGTGGAGAAAGCTGCAGGTGGAGGAATGTTCATCCCTCAGTTAAGCTAAACCATTGTTTGCTGTGTTCACATGAATAACTTATAGGGCCTTGGCATCATGAACAGCAGCGCTGACACAGTTGACATGACAGCACTATAGACTGAATCCCGATCTGCCCTCCGAGGAGAAGATGGGATGTTTGCTCGTTTCACATTTCACCAAGTCGGGCTGTTCAACTATTTATAAGATGAATAGAAGTTTCCACTACTTCAGCTGACACACCTGCCTTTACCTAGCAACTGCTCAGAGAGAGCCAGCTGAGACAGAGGAGGCTTTGAGAGGCGCAGTCCGGCAGGGAGACCGCTGCCACCAGCCCTGCCAGCCCTCTCCGTGCCGGCTCTGTCCTCTTGGCAAGACGACGGCCCCTTCCACTCCCTTCAGCTAGAGCTATTTATACTCAGTGTGGCTCAGGAGAGGAAGGTCCTCTCTGCATTGCCTTGCCCAGGCAGCGAGAGCAGCATGGAGTTCCGCAGACACCCCCAGTCGCGTAGGGCACAGTGTGAGGGGACTGGCCCACCTGGCATGGAGTGACCACCATGGTGGCATGAAGTGACCTTCCCAGTGGCATGGCACCATCACCCATCCTGCTGCAGCATGGCCCTGCATGCTGCCCATGCCATGTGGCCCCGCTGGGGTGCCTGCTGGTCCCTGGTGGTGATGGGAGCCCACCTGACATCAGACTCAGGCCATTTTCACACAGTTCCAGGCCCATGGGAATGTATCCACCACCTCCTGGTCTTTTGCTGGTTTTGAGGTGAACAAGGGAGGGTGAGGAGCACCACCCAACCCCAGGCACTGGGCCAGAACTTGGTTTCCTGACGAATTGCAACCTGGCACACATGTACTGCCCTCAGTTACTGAGATTTCACGTTTGTCTCACATATCTGTAGCATTTCTTGGGCAGACTGTTGCCACCAGGCTCCCAACAGCAGAAAGGATGGGGCCCCATGGCATAAGCATATTTCTGTGGGCATGTCTGGGGGCCCCAGCCACCACAGAATGATCTTCCAAAGCAGCCTCCTAGGGGAAAAGACACTTTAAAGGTGATTAAAATGTAGATGAGCTAGTACAATCAGGGAAGAATACATTAAAAATTACACTTTCCTACTTTCAAGCTGCAACTGTGGACAGAGCCTGAGAAAAGTCTGTGGCGTAGAACCAGAGGAAGGGGAAGACCTGCTTTTACATTAATACGGAATCCAGTCCTAGTCAGGATAAACGTCCCATAGTCCTGGTGGCATCAAACTCACAAAAGCTGAGGAATAGAGAGTCCCTGCATGGGATGCTGCAGCCCAATTTAAAGCAAGAATTGATGAGGACATTGAACAGACAAAGAGGGGGCGGCAGTAAAAGGAACATGTGCTAGCACGGATTCATCATGTGTGCTGTTGCCAGGCTAAGCAGAAATTAAAAAAATTAAAAAGATGTCTCAAATCAAATCTGTTTGCATTTGCTAGGTGTTCCCTCCATGCCCAGCAGGAGGGACATGGGGATGTTACCCTCAGCAATGCCTTGAGTGAGCCAGGAATATGAGCTGGAGCACCTGGGGAGTCAGAGCTCCCTCTTAGCAGACAAGGGGGCTCTTGAAGGGGTCTGTTTTCTTTATTCTAATACCTTAAGTGTTTACCCACCAGTGTCTGAAATTTTCAGAGTGGGAGGGCTACAACTAAAACTGAGGTACTCCTGTTGCTCAAAATACCATACCTGTGTGGCAGCTTTACAAAAAGGACATTTGACTACACGGTTTTGATGTTGAGGATGAAAAGACCGTAATTGCTGCAGTATTGTGAATTGTGTTTGTGAAGGGAAGAGTTTACCAAACAGCAAAGAAGATAAAGCAGGGTAGGTTTCACGGTTAAAATTTGATTGACCTGAGTTAAGATTACAAATGTTGGGGGGAAAAAAGTGAACGTGGTTTGGAAAGGGAAAGGAAAAGGTGTTTCCAGGAGACATTTTCAGTTTCAAAATATCTTGTACTTTTCACAAAGAAACAGTCTGTGCCCAAAATATTCAGCAGCTTTTCTCCCTTGTGCTTGACACATGCTCTTAAAGACAGAGCTGAGATCAGATGTGAGGGAGGGCAGGGGAGAAGGTTCCCAGCAGCAGGTGAAGCTGAATCAACAGAGTCATCCTTTTGTATTTCAGTAAAATCGGCCAAGGACTGATGATAATCTGCAGGCTATTTATTCCATCCCCCTCCTCTCCCTCCTTTCCCCATGCCTCGTCCCCAGCCCTAGCACTGCTGTTCAGCTCAGTAGCGAGCTGTTCGAGCTGTTAAAGCTGTTCGCTGGAGCTCTGGTTGCTCTTTAAAAATGAAAATCATCCTGCCATCATCCACCTTACTTTAACACCCACCCACTTAGGAAATCTGAAAGCTGTATATCTTCTCAGAGGCTGCTAATGTTATTAATTCTCCTACCTTAACAGTCTATCCAAAATGTGAAAGCAGGCTTTCTGCAGATTCCTGGGCTATAGCACATTCTGCTGCATTTCCCATACACATTTCAGTGTCTGTTTCCCATAGTTAAAAATAAAACGCCTGATTCAACAGTCTCTTATTTCATTTTTACATGACTGAAACACCATTGTTTTTTACCTGCATATCACAAGCCTGCACCCCCTAAACCTTATTGTGATTCTTTCCCTGTGTCTTGGGAGACTAAATTACCCTTCCTAACCACAACCAGACCATATCCCAGAGTCAAGCTAGCTGATTTAAAGATATCCTGGATCTCTCCAGCTTGCAATGTAGACATACCTGTGTGAGGGTCACAACCACTGTTAAATGTATCGTTCAGTTGCCATGAGTCTCATACAACTCTCTACCTAAACACTGTTAATGGTTTACCTGTCAAATGAAGGTAATTGCTGAATGATCAGATTCTTTAATTGCCCACTAGATTTTAACACCTTACTACACTAAGAAAATAGTCTTAAAGTGCCCAATTCAGCCCCTCCCCATTATCAACAACTGTAAATGGAGCAACGCCTACCCTGCTCTTAGAGGGTTTTCTCCCATAGCTTGATGTTTCCTTCCACAAGACCCTATCATCACAAGGAGATACAGAAAAGCATGTACTGAAGCTGATGTACAGTCACAAAAGGTTCTGGCTGTTGAACCTTGGTTTCAAAAGGGGCCTTTCAAGAGAGGAAAAAAGAGGACATCCAATTTCTATGAAAGTGGTTTCAGCCATCCTAGATCCTATACAAAAACCTTGGATAAGTTTAATCCTCTGTGAGGAATGTGAAATGACCAACCGGGAGCCAGAAAGAGGATGTAGGCAAGGAGCAAGAAGAGTCTGTTCTGTTGGTGACATTCTGCTCCTCAGGTGTGATGGGAGAGTGAAAGCAGACTGTGCTTCAACACAGGAAAACTCAGAGTGCTATAGGTAAAAATGAGGCAAGCTGGCCTTGGCACGGCTTCAAAAAAACCTCAAAATGGCCATACAAACCCGGTTTAGCCCATACCTCTTCCTTTCCCATTCCTGATTCAAAGCTGAGAATCTTGCCTGAGAACCAGAGCATGGAGCCGATACTCTAATGCAGATACAATATAGTATACAGCCGAGGGCTCCACCACATTTACTGTATAAATTGAGATGAAAATATTTCAAGGATTTGATTGAGACAGCTTTAGCAGCCCTTACATTATAAATATCCTCAGTCCTAGAAAAACCAGCACATTTGACAATAAGGCAAAAGCAACTACCTCAGGAGCCACGTGTGCTGCTCATAACTTGGCCAATGACTGCACTGACGTGAGAAAGCTGAGAAGAATTTGATTAGATGAACTGTCTTCATGATTGTTCTGATCTAGGGAGAAACCTGACAATATTGATCAAAGTTGGTAAAACATAAAATGCTAACTGAAACAATAAAATTACCAGATGAAACACAATAGCATGGGAATGGCTTAATCTTTCCAAAAGGTTTAGTTAATTCAAAAGGTAACTAAGACTCACGCGTCCCTTGGGAGCCAACACTGTAATACTCCATTTCGTTCCATGTACTATGACTGAGACAAGATCTAAGGAGGTCATGAGCAGCATAATAGGGAAGATCTTATTTTAAACCTCAGCCACTGGTGGAAATAAAACTCATTCTTCTTTGAAGGAATGTTAAAAAGTAGGTTAGAGGTTTGTTTGCGATGAGAGCTTTTTGTGTGTTTTACCTGATTTCCAGTAATACTGCCTTGCTCTTTGTTGTAATAGCACGGACCATTCCTTCCTTCTGTGGTGACTTCATTTAAGCGGCATTATTCAGTTCACAGTAGCTTTATGAATAGGTTTGATGTGGAGGATCTTGTTCCATACATCAAAAAAAAAAAAAGGAAAATACTGAATATATAGGCATGGGAATTGTACCAGGCTGGGGAGGACTAGAATCATACTGTGAAGGTGCAAGGAACCAGAAGGAACATGGGTGGCTGGCAGAGCAGCAAGTTTCATTTCATCACTTCTATGATGCCTAATATGCTGCAGCATATCACTAACTAAATTCACAGCAGGCCCATCACTATAAAGCAGTCTTAGAAGTGGATATAAATGGTCATGTAAGTGAGAGCTAAGGCCCATATTTTCTGACAGTCAGATCAGAGTCTTTTTTTCCCTTTGTACAGCTAACTGTGAGAAGCTCTTTTAAAGTTAATGATGTAAATGAGGAAAAAACTAGGCTCAAAACCCTAGCTTTTTGCAGCTACGGATTTCAAAACCATGCAGAAAATCATGGTAAGCTGAACTGCAGCATTTGGAATATCACCTGAAGACACACATGACTAAGGAAAGCAGTGGCTTGCTTCCTAGTCTGTGTAATACAGGTGTGAGATTTGGAAGGCTAACAGCATGTCTACACTAGCAGTAGGGTGACAGCCAAGTTGGATCTGTGACAGCCGTGATGGTACCCAGCCCTGACCCTGCGGGGACTCCACCGCCAAAAAAAATGTGACAGCAACTTATCATGTAACGGAGCATGGAAGCAACATTACCTGGAGGGGGATACTCACTCCTCCTACTTCCCACCTTCATTTGCCATCTGTGCTTGAATTAACTGGAAGCAAGATGGTCTCAGGAGGATATTACCTGCCTTCATCCCCAGGCTAGTTGCTGCTGACTGCACCATACTGTGTGTGCACTACCCCCGGTCTGCCCTAGCTCAGGGATCTCCTTGCTCCATCACAAGGCGTATACACTCTAATTATCCCTTAGCTTTCACCATCCCTTTAATGCCAGTGGAGCTTCACTCACAACCTCATCAAGGACTGAACACTGTGGACATGAAAGAATAAATTACCCCAAACCTGCAGTTAGATCTAAAGATGCCTAAAAAATTTTCCTTGTTCAAGATTAAGTCTCAACTTTGCTTGCAGGGTGAGTGCTGAGGAACAGCACCAGGGCTGAGAGGAGATACCCTTCAAATATCATTCTGTGTCCTGAAATGCTGACAAATCAGAAAGCCACAAAATCCTAATTTAAATATTTGATCACCGTCAGAAGAAAACATGCATCCTGGGAAACCTCAGTCTGTTGTAAAAATAATCCCTTCAGGTAAACTCCCTTCATGCCCCAAGTCCCTGCTTATTTTAATAGAGTGTTTTGGGGTGCCACAGGCTCTCCCTGCACCTAACTGGGGATAGGTTGCTGAGCCACAATGTTCAATGTACCTATTTCTGTAAATTAAGAGGCCTCTAATCATCATCATCATTATCACTGTACTTACTCTTTGCCTACACCACAAGGAGATCATTCGTCTTTCCGTGTGGGATAAAGATTGGCTTGCCTTCCCTGCCCCCCCCCTCCCCTCCCCCCAGGTATTGAACAAACCCACTCAAATGACAGGGGCTATTATTTCGCCAGAGAAAGCCTATTAAGACTTTATTCTTTCTTTTCTGCAGAGTACCCAGTGGTCCTCCAGGTTCTCCTTTCCCCACCCTAGCCTCCTTTACAAATATTTCTCCAGTTGCTTTGGCTTCATGCACTTACCTGTAAGGTTGTCCAAGGACAAAAGGATGGAAGTTACCTGAGCATAAAGGTAGTTTAGCTCTACAAGCAAGGGCAAAAATGGAGATGAAAATGATATCAGCGAAAGCACTGCAGCTCTATTTCCCTAATGAAGCAGAACTCTCACACCGAGCTGGGCTTACACACTGTAATCAAGTACACTTCTCACAGTGCTGGGGTTATGGAGAGCCCTGTACAGACCAAGGTAATTATCAGCTGCCACAGCTCAGAAGGGCTTCATTCCCCTCTCCATTTTGCTCAGTTGTCAGCTTACAGTGAAAAAAAACCTGCCTTTTCAGAAGTGCGTGTAGCAGGAAAAAGACTTGCTCAGTACATATGTATGTCTTTCCCTCTCCCTGCAAATAATTAAAAAAAAAAAAAAGGGTAGAGAGGGAGCTCAGAAGATGCAGTATTGTTACCCTGGTCACCTTTGTAAAATATGTTTTTACAAGGATGAGCTAGCTCATCCTAGCTCTCAGTACAATTTCTGAAGGACTGCATTGTGGAAATTACTTCATAAGTGATCAATAGCTCTAAGTAGCTTCAAGTGTTTTGAGAAGGATTTTACCAATACTGAAAGGCTGGTGGGCAGACCGGAGGAGAATGAAACTGATGTGGACCTAAAGTGAAGGCAGAGTAAGATAAAACTGTGGAGCCCCAGAACAGTCTTCAGAAAATGTTTCCACTGTTTTATTAAGATAGATTTCTCCTTCCTTCCTTCCTTCCTTCCTTCCTTCCTTCCTTCCTTCCTTCCTTCCTTCCTTCCTTCCTTCCTTCCTTCCTTCCTTCCTTCCTTCCTTCCTTCCTTCCTTCCTTCCTTCCTTCCTTCCTTCCTTCCTTCCTTCCTTCCTTCCTTCCTTCCTTCCTTCCTTCCTTCCTTCCTTCCTTCCTTCCTTCCTTCCTTCCTTCCTTCCTTCCTTCCTTCCTTCCTTCCTTCCTTCCTTCCTTCCTTCCTTCCTTCCTTCCTTCCTTCCTTCCTTCCTTCCTTCCTTCCTTCCTTCCTTCTTTCTTTCCTTCCTTCCTTCCTTCCTTCCTTCCTTCCTTCCTTCCTTCCTTCCTTCCTTCCTTCCTTCCTTCCTTCCTTCCTTCCTTCCTTCCTTCCTTCCTTCCTTCCTCCCTCCCTCCCTCCCTCCCTCCCTCCCTCCCTCCCTCCCTCCCTTCCTCCCTCCCTCCCTCAGCAAACTGTTCTCAAGGTGTGACCTGTGGCAAAACAAAAGGCTTGTTCCAAATCACACCAGCATGTGGTGTACACACAAAAGCTCTTAGGCTGAAGCATCTTGTAAAAGCAAACCATGAAGGCATGCAGAATAAGAAAAAATTTAGAATCTTATAGGAGTATGAAGGACAATTTCAGAACCACAGAATGATTGAGGTTCGCAGGGATGTCTGGGGATCATATACTTCAACCGCTCTGCTCAAAGCAAAGCCAACTACTGGAGGTTGCTCAGTGGTTTGTGTCCAGTTAGGTTTTCAAATCTTCAAGGATGGAGACTCCACAACCTGTCTGGGCAAACTGTGTTCAATCAATCAGCCTTACCCTAAACAACTTTTTTCTTATGTTTAAATGATTTGTGCCCACTGCTTTTTTTCCATTCATTGAATGTCACTGAGAAGAGTCTCACTCTGTCTTATTTATTCCACTCTATCAGGTATTTATTACACATTGATAAGGTCCCCCCAGACTTTTTCCTCTCCAGGCAGAACAGTCATGGCTCTCTCAGCCTTTCCTCATATGAAAGATGCTCCAATCCCCTAAACGTCTTTGTGGCCCTTGGCTGGACTAAGTCCAGTATGCCCATGTCTCTGTTGTACTGGGGAGCCCATAAATGGACTCAGCAATCCAGTTGTGTCTCACCAGGGCTGAGTGGGGCTGGCATAAGTCAATATACTGACTCAGAGAGAAGAAATCACTGGCACAACCTATGACAATTTGATATTGAGAATAAACTGAAAATCATTTAATAGCAGAGTGCTACAAAATCTAAATTTCCCCAAAGACACTGAATCTGGGTGATGCCTAAAGGATTCCAATAGGTACATCAATGAGACCAAGAGAAGAACTCAAGATCTTTGTGCTTGTACTTCAGGAACTTGCAAAAATTAACAGATTATGAACTTTGTGAATAGAGGTGGCTCAAAAAACGGGTAAAAGATCATGAAGTTATTCCAAAGTCAAGATTTTTCTACTTCTAGTCAGGTAAAAATTTTCATGAACACGGGAAAATTGCAAGCCAGAATGTACATGTGTGTGCACACATAGGAAAATGTATAAAAGCACACAAAGAATGAAATTAAGTAACTCTGCACGAGTTTCTCAATGACCTGGAAAGAATGTTGTCGTGAAACATTTTGCCTGTTAAAAGTAATGCTGTCGAGGCTTACTTCATCTTTGGCAAGGCAGGATGGGCAAGTGAGGTTTTCATTCTCCTGAACAGTGATACACTCAGTGGTCAGGGAACTGCTCTGACACACCAGCGCATCTTTCCAAATCCATTCCCATCAGAGGATACACACAAGTTGTGATCTGAAAGTATTCTAAGGCTTTAAAAAAATACGTAATTGGCTCCATATGGAAATTAAAATACCTCCATCTAAAAAGTATTTGTTAGTCATAGTCCAAATGCTAAGACATAAATTTTCATATCTGAAAGCTGAGCAAAATTAGAGGGACTAGGGGAGAACTGAGGTAGTTTAACGCAGGCCTCTTCTTTTAAGAGGGTATCTGGAGTCCTGCAATTATACTGAAGTTCTGTATTACACTCATTACCCTATAATACATGTATTCACACTCCCAACCTCTCCCGTATGTTCCTAGGACTCTGCATGCTCCTGTACTCCCATGTACTTTCACAGTAGCCTGATTCTACAGCTATTTCTTAGAAACTTCCTTTCCCTGGCAATTAATGTAACAGTTTTTGCCTAGAAAAAGAATGTTTCAATGCTTTTTTTAAAACAAAAAATGCCTGAAGAATCTAAAACACTTGCCCGGAATGAGATTTTGGTGATGAGTGCAGGAAATGAGCAGAGGTCTGTGCACACAGGATGCTGGAGGCTGGAGGAAGGAATCCTGCAGGGAACAGTTTCACCCCACTTTGGTTTGCAAGTCAAATACAGCTTCAGATATGAATCATAATTAGACTCATGATGAAAGTTTAACTCTTGGTTTCTGTATGGGGCACTGAACACAACAAAATATGAGTAATGATGCCTCAACACATCCCTCACAAGTAGTTTTTATCACCAACTAGCCAGCAACAGTGAGGACCCAAACTTTCAAGTGGGCTAAAATAAGTGTCCTCAGAACTTGACCTCTCCTATCTGGACAGATAGAAGCAAGGCCATATCACTCTATATTTTCTTTGACCATCTTGAAAGAACTTATTATCTATCTATATATCTATCTATATATGTATATATTAATATATATTCCTCTGGAAAACTATTAGTATTCTATTTTTGTAGAAAACAATTTATGGCAAAAGTCCAACAATATGAATATAAATCTGGGTACCTGCCAGAGAGTGCTTTAGTAAACATTCAATCTTTGTTTCAAGTTTCCAAGAAGCTGTTATATATAATTCAACAGTCCCCATTAATGAGACACAGCAATAAGAAAAACCAGAGTTAGCACTGAGTAGGGAGAAGCCCAAACTAAGAAACTCTCCTTGAGGACATGGGTTCACAGAAGTGGGCTGAGAAGGAACTAACAGCAGCCGAGGAGATTGGCAGAAGACAGCAAGAAGGTGGGAAGCAAGGAGGCAGAGGTGCATTGCTTGAGGGTAGCAGGATACCCAAGAACTCGAAGGAAAAATAAGAGCAAAGCAGAATGCGTAGGAAGGGGAAAGAGTAGGGAAGGGGCGAGGAGACAGAAGAATGAAGGATAGGGATTCACAAAGAAAAAGGAAAAAGCAGTATCAGTGACACCTAGCTATAGAAAGGCAGGGAATCACTCATATAGGTAACACCAAGAAGAATGTAATACTGATTTTAAAGCATCAGAGATTAGAAAATAGTAAAAATTTTAGCTAAAATATAACTCTTTTAAACCTTTCCTAAATCTCTAAATGGTGAAACCCAAAAGGTGAGCACACTATTAAATGAATGAAGAAATGCAATAGCGATAGTATTAAAGGTGAATACGAGTCCTGTAAAATGTAACAAGTGGTTATTAAGAGCTGCTGGGGAATGTTTCTGAAATGAAAGGTAAATGCACTTAACATTTCTTCCTGATGAACCATTAATTCTATCCAATCAGGACCTCAAATAACTTGTTTCTTTTTTAAAAATTATTTTATTTCCTCATAACAACCAGGGGGATGCATTATTTCCATCAATGTGTAGGTTATGATGTTGAATCATGTGGAATCACAGCTTTGTGGGTTGGAAGAAGTGGTATTTTGCTATGATAATCACACCATTTCTGCATAACTAGCCACTGACCTTTGTTCTTCTCATCAGCAAATAGACCATCTTTGTAACAAAAGTAAAGCTGAGGGATTTGAAAATGTCAAAATAGCAGAGCAACAAAGAGCCCTTGGCCCATATAAATATTTACATTTGAAATATCCATTTGCTGAACTGAGTATTTCAGCTGTTGAGGGCAGCCTGAATCTCATTACATCAGCTCCGCAGGCCTATTGGTGCTCTTGCTTTGAACACAGACAAGAGCAGCACTTTTATTGTGTGATATGCACATTCCAAGCACCCAGCACACTTACAAAGTGGGTTGTATTCCAGCAATGCCATGTATCTGCTATTCAGTTTTTATGATAGCATCCAGACTCCACAGCTGTGCAGCTTTCTAATATTGAATACAGATCCCTCACAAGACAGCTGTCTTGGTTTTTCTTTCTTTTTTTTTTTTTTTATTAACAAGGAGGAAAAAAAAAAAACTTCTAAAACCAGCCTCAGCAACATGTTGCCTAGTGGAAAATCCATTTTAATTCACTAATTATTCTGATCTGGAGCTGCAGTGAGTAAAATACTGTCCAATCCTTTCAATTCAGGAAGATTAGTACATGCAGTCCTTCATCTAGATCCAGCCAGCTCAGCCCCCTTTCAGCCAGTCTTTCTCATAATCAACACATAGAGAGGAGCTTCTGTTACAGACCTGGTCCTCTATCCTGCCAGAGCTCCTTCCTTTATGAGGCACCAGGTCTTTGGGATAAGACTAGAGAAGAGGGAAGAAGGAATATGAAGGTATGTCTTCTCCCTTTTGACCATGCCTGGCGAAGGAAATCCATGCTAGAGGCATCCAAGCTCCTTTCTGGGAATGTCAATATAAGTGGACTGCAAGGATATCTGTCAGGTCAATAGTCCTTGCAACCATGGCTCCATTTAATGTCTGCCTCCCAGGAGAAGGTCTGTGGGCAACAGGCCACAGAGGTAATGCTTGAGGCAAACGGTCACCAGCAGAGTCATCCTGGTCCACCAGGTAGGTATTGTCATCCTTCCCCTTCCACTGGAGGCAGCCTGCCCCAGGAAATAAAAGAGAAGCAGCCTGGGAGAGGAATGCTGATGCCTTCTTCTCCATTACTGAGTTTTATTCAATACTGAGACATCCAAACTAGCACGTTTTTGGGTAATACCATGTGGTTGCTCTATAGTTCCACAACTTCAGTGTGTATTTTGCATTGAATACTCACAGCTATATATATATTTACTGTTCCAGCTCATTTGGAACTGTTTTGTATAGGCTGCTCTGTTAGTTCTGTAGATCTCAATATGCCAAATAAATAGCTGAAATGCTGCTGTGAGGCCCTTTTAAGTATCTGCCTGCCTGTTTCCATACACAAGCTAAATATCTTCACTGTTCTGCCTCCACTTCAGGAAAAGCTCTAAATCAGGCATTGCTGGTTTGAATAACTCGATTCCTCAGAAGTCCTGCACTTTCATTTATTTCTAACAGATTTTATTCAATTCTTCCTGAATATCCTGGTAAAAGGTAGAGTTAGAGAAGCTTCCCAGTCTTCATATTTATATTCCAGTTTGGTTTTATTTCATTGTTCTTTCCAGTGTTCTATGACAAATGATTTCTACTGCTCCTATCAATATTTTATAAACCAACATACAGCTGTAAAACAAATAAAACCCAGGTTTAGTGAGTCCATCCATAGTAAATTGGCAATATATATAAAAGTTGGCCTAATAGTGATTTTTCTACCTTTTTCTAAAGTTCTTTATAACCAACGTTATCACTGAATACATCTTAAGGGAAATCTATGATAACATAATGATTCTCAGAGACTTGTGGTTGTGCCGATGTGCCAGAACATGGAGTATGTTTATGATGAAAGCATCATTCTGGCTCAGCACACGTAACTATTAATGCTTTGCTAGTATGCTTTGCCTGGGATGTAATGGACTACAAATAATTGCCTGTAGTGTGCTTTAGCTTTGTCCAGGTTTTGTGAAAACACTCTCTTCCTTTAACTGGGCTGATTTTTTTCTCATTATCATAGAATTTTTTCTTACCACTGCCTAACAGATTGAAAGGAAACATACTGTCTCAGATGGAAAAACACAGTGGCTGTGAATAGGACTAAAAAGCAATCTACAATTCACTCTAGTCACCAATAGATGACATTCATAATAAGGTTTACCACTGTTTCCAAGTACTTTTCTATTAAGCCATTACTTTATTGTCTGTGTTTAAAAGTATGTTGTTATATAATGGAAAATCCTTCAAAAATCAAAGTTCAAGCATAGAGTTGCCTTTATAGGGGCAATTAAGCAAGTTTTATTACTCATACAAAATGCATGGTGTGTGAGACCTAAAGAAGAGCTGGTAATAATAAAAATGTACAGGGGACTGTTGGTAAGTGTAATAAATAATTTTTAGCCAAATAAAGGAGCAAGCACCTAAACACACATGCACACACCTACACCGGCACACATGGGGCTACTTACGTACTTTAACACAAAGGACAATTTTGCGATTCAAAGGCTAATGTTTATGCATCTACAAGCAAATACTTGAAATCTGTGTGTCATGTCTGTAAAATTTAACAGCTGTTCACACCTTTGTGAAGCCAGGGCTTGGAGGTTTGCACAGCCATTTACATGCAGTTTTACAGTCCTGCTTGTGGAGGCCCAGCAAAGACCAAAGTGGAATGGCAGGTAGGTTCCAACGTGCATCGTCACAACCACAGTTTCACCATGCAGAAGCCACAGCTTTTACAGCTCATTGCCATTAATAGCCTGGGTTATGTTGTTCTTGACCTTTCTTTGTAAGGGGGTGTTCATGACACAGTGAACATTTTGTCTTACCTCCTCAGTTGCTTTCTCCAGGCAGACTGGGAATTCCTTGTGTTGGTGGATCAGGAGTCCTGCCACCTCCCTGCTTCCAGTAGGTGTTCTGCCGTCCAGACTTCCTATAGGCCCACAGGAGGCTAGATCAGCAGCATCTTAAGGCATGTGCTTCCTTACCAAGGAGGTAGTCATGGAGGAAATGGGCCTTTTAAAACACTACCTGAGGGGATGTACCTGCACAGTGTCCCTAACAGAAAGATTAAAGACATCACTCACCCTGCACCTTGCCTCCTGTCAAGGCAGTGAAAGACACATTCAAGCCTGCTACAACAGGATATCCCATGTATTGTCTGGAACCTTCCCCCCAACAAGGATTGACCCAACCTTACTCCGATTAGCCCAAGTGATCTGGTGTCACATGTGTACATGAAAAGCATCTAGGCACTTATTAAATATGCATTCCCCTTCCTGCTAACATCGTTCCATCAATATTTTAATGCCATGTTGCCTTTTAGATTGTGTTCCTACTGTAACATGAGGTCCCTGCTGGGGCAGAAGGACACCACAGAAATGGATGTGTTTATGGGTGACATTTGTTTCAGTATGAAGAGTTGTCATCCATGGTGATTTTCTGCTGCAAATGCTTATGGTTATTTCATCAGGAAATACCTTCTCTATTCTCTTCTATGAAGCTAATGGGGCAGCATGAATGTATACGAAGTAGGACTGCATGTATTCAAGCAGTGAAACAATTATCTATTGCCAAAAAGAACTAACTCGTGATCAAGCTCATTAGACTAAACTTAACCCAGTGCAAAAGTGCTGACTTTACGGCATATATGAGGAGTAAATTTAGATCATTGACTATTTCTGGAGAGAAATTAATATCTATATGAAGTTTGTCTGTGGATTTTATTTCCTGTTTGTTTTTTACAATCCCTTTCTCATTCTGTTTTCTGTTTTTCCTCTCCTCTGGTTATAGACTAATCATCGCCAAGTCTCAGTCATTTGCTTGAAAAACAATAGCTGGCAGTCATTGTGCTAAACAGCCCATTTTGTTATCCTTGCCACCATCCACGTTGTTCTCACTTAGTGCACTTGATAGGCGCCATTAAAGTTTCCATGTTGTTAGTCACTTTCCTGGTCTTTCATGTTTCTTCTGCTCAGGAAGCAGCTTTTCCTGGAAACATTGAAAGAGAATAAAACCTGATTACAGCTAGCACCTTGGCATAATGGCATCTAAGATCCAAATCCCACAATTCGTTGTTTTTATTTTAAAACCGATAACTTCAATTATACATGTGAAAGGCTGGATTATGCCACCTGTGTTCACACTAAGTCATTCCACAAAAGTCTACAGAGATAGTTATGAGAGAAACATTGTGCAGCATGAATAATTTTTAGATAGTACAATCTAAGAGTTTGTAGCACACTACTATCATGAGCTGGGATATATTAATAGGATATTAGACTGGCATAGACCTGATTGTCTCTAATGCTGCAAGGTTACTCTACGCCAGCCACAAAACATCAGTGAAGGTGCTGTGGCTGTCTGAAGGCTCTCAGACAACATGAAAGACTTGTTTGAGGCATATATGTTCAGTCACCAGACAGGGAAGGAGACCTTCCCATTTGTAGGGTGAAAGCTCCCTCTTTTCCACTGCTGCCAAGGTGGTCTCTGGCATCCTTTGTGTAAAGCAAGAGAAAGCAGTATGAGAGGGCTGCAGGAGGCTGATGTGGGTGTGATGGTACCCATGTTCACACAGAACCAACCAGCGTGCCCATTGCTTCATCCTGACATCTAGATTTCAAGTTTGAAAACAGAGATTTATCGAATCACCTCAAATCCAAACTGCTTAGAGAACACGAACCAGGCTGCCCTCCTCTTGTGAAAACACTAAGTAAAAGGAGTGTTTTTACCCCAGGAAAAAAAAAAAAAAAAGGAAAAAGATTGGGGTTACAGGAAAGAATATTCAGGTTACATCACTTTGGCAAATACCCTGTCTTCAAAAAGTGTTACAAGTTTTTAATACCAGAACAGGAAAGGCAGATTAGTTTACACTGTTTCATCTCAAAGCTTTGCATACAGTAAACTGGACCTAGCAAAACAAATGCTAAGGGTTCAAACTCCAGTTAATTTGCGAACCTAACATAGGCAATCTGATCCCCAGCAGAAAAGCATCAAGACTTCAGTTAGGGTCTTTCTGATGATGCAGGCAAGATATTACAATTTGAAAAGAGAAATTCCAGACATCTGATGTTAATTCTTACCTCATATATTTTTAATATGAATTTACAGGTCTCAAGAGAGTCTTACAGAAACGGCAAGTATATGGAAAAAACTTTCATCTTTGTTACAAAGCTGAGAAAATAGGCCATTTTTAGTTAGTAATGCAATAATGAGATATAAGTGTTTTCATTTCTATTGCAGTTCATATCCCAAACAACAGTGGGATGCCAAGCATTGCATTAGCATGCACCATAAAACAAGTATACATTTCCTATTTTCCTCTACCATTAATATTCAAAAAACTTCTCATGTTGCTGTAAATTTTTTTTGTGCCCAGTTTTCTTAGGAAATCACATTTGAGGAAGAATAAGGGAAAGTCAATGCCGTAATTTTTTAATTGGGCAAGACTGTCAAAGATAAAAAATATCATAAAAACTCTCCAGGCCAAGAGAGTAACAATGTATCTTTCTCCTTTGAGGCACAGATTCCTCCAAAATTTACATAGCTGTGAAAGTAAAAGCTCAGCACAGAAACAGTTCCTGGACACCTCCTGCCTATACACATATATATAGTACACACGCAGTTAGAGACATACTTAGGGGTAGTGATACATAAGCAGCAGTCACCATCAGCTGCACCAGTAATTTCAGAGAAGGTGAAATAATTCTCCAGAAGGATAATATTTTAAAGAGAATATGAAGGCTTTCTGTTGGCCTTTTCATTGAAAGAAACCCATGGGTGAGGCTCAACAGAACAGGAGTATGCTTTGCATTTCCCCAGAGAGGGGTGAGTGGTGTGGCTGTGGAAAAACCATAATCCTACAGGCTTGGAAATATTCCTCCAGCTCCTCACTGGTTAAGCCTCTTTTTGATATAAGTGTAAATCATCATCTTTTTCCTTGGGGGGTGGGGAACAAGGGACAACTTGCACTCATTCTACTTGAGAATCTGCCAGTGCATTTGCTCTTAGGAAATGCCTAAAATAAGCCTCTGCACATATGTCCTTAAAAACACTTTGACTGCATTCCCCTGTAATTATTAAGCTTCTTCAGAGTCTGTAAGCCAGTGAGAAAGGGATTAGAGGGGTTACTTTGTGCCTCTGTGCCCATAAAAATCCTTTGGCTACTGCAGCACAGTGCTCGGAGAGTCCTGAAAGCTTTCATATAATCCCTGCCTCCCAGTCACCGCCACCACTGCATTCGCTTTATTTAGACACATTCAAATTTCATGCTGTAATCCAAAAGCACTCAAACACAGAAACAAGATCCACATTATAAATCACAGTTAAAAACTAACCTGCCAGTTAGAGTGGAGCAGCAAGGCAACTGCGTGATAAAGCTACCCTCAGTTTTATGCTGGAAGGAAAACCAGGAGATGTAAATTGACAGTTAGCATCTGCTGACATATCCTATTTTCCTGGTAGTGCAGGACACGGATAATTTTCTATACCTGTCCTTGTAGGAAAGGTTACAACAGGACACCGATCCTGGGCTGGGGTTGCACATGAGTATAAATACAGGACAGCAATTGTAAAAGAGAGATCTGCTCCCTGCCACCGTTCAGGGATTTTCATGTCTGAGAACTTGAGATGCTCAGTGGTGTTGTGCTGAAAATAAGTCATTGTATCGCAGGCAGCAGTAATACAGGACTGCAAGCTGTCTTCTGGGTCACTGAGTCTGTTTTCAGTGCCAGCATGATATTATATAACCCCTTTTGCCAACTCATCTTTAAGAACCCTAATTTTTTTTAAAAGAGACATTTCCCCACAGTAAATTCAGGCAGGAATTCAGGGCTGTGGAAAGGTTTGGATGAAGCACTGCTGTTAAACTCAACAACAGCGGTAAACATCCAAAGTGAACAGCTTCCAGATCATGAAGTTAAAGCAGAGAGACAACCGTCAAATGTCCATTTAAACAACATCTGCAAGACAGAATCGAAAAATCTCTTTTGTGGAGCCAACCGGTAACAAATATTTCCTGGATAAACAGGAACCTGGCACCGCCTGACAGAAATCAACTGTGCGGGCAAAGCCAGGGCGGAGCAGCTCGGGAGGAAGCTGCTCGGCTGCCCTCGGGTCCGGGAGCGGAGGGAAACCCGCCGGCTGCAGGTTTGCGGCGGGGGCAGTGAGGAAGGGTGGTCACGGTCAGGGCAGCCTGGTAACCCAGCTTCAGCGCTGGGCTCGCTCCCTCCCTGCCCCCTCCCTCTTGCCTCTACCCCTTGGCACATCACATCAGCGTATCTTGGTCACCATCTGGGAAGTGGAGATAATAACACCTCTTGTCTGCGTGTCTATTTAGGTTGTAAATGCCTTCCAACAAAGACCGTCTCTTACTTTGTTTACCAACAGTATGTACTACATGGGCTCGGTCTTGTATATAGATCCTGGTCAGTAATAATCATTATTTTAATAGTGATGAGAAACATAGTAATTATCCAATATGAATTTAACAACAACAGTCAAGCTGCTTTGGTTTTGTTTTTATCAGGATTGTTATCCTAAGCACATGAGGCCACAGGAGTCAGAAACACAGAGCAGCTTTGCCTGTTGTGGAGTGGCACTGGCTGCACTCAGGATGCACCTGAAAATGCGATACAGATACATATGCGTGCAACAAATACACGAATGTTCAGACACTGACCACATTTGACTATTTAAAACTATCATCTGTGCACCGTCTCTTTGCAGGGTGACCTTCACATGAAGGTCTGCAAAATAGGAACTCTGAAATACTATTTTATGACGATCTCACAGGACAAATAAGCAAAGAACATGCACTACAAACAGAACACACTGTATCTTTTCCTGATTAATTCACTCACCTCTTTCACTTTAACAATAGTAAATGACCAGGAATACCAATTCTTCCTCATTCCAAATAAAGGATTTGATAGATCCAGAGTGCAGAGCAGAAGTTAAAACACTAGTTAAGAACTGCAGCCTGATAGTAAAGCCCTCTGAGGTTTGAATATACTCTGCTGACACTGCTTGGCTAATTTTAAAAATTGCTACAATTAATTTTTTAAATAAATGAGCTCCCAATGTGACATATTTCAAACATAAAATCTTAATATTCCTTTCTAGTGAAGTGTGTGCCTGTGTTCATGGGGAAACTGAAGGAAGCTCTGAGCTAATTTTTAAAACCAGGAGAATATCGACAGCCAGCCAGCTGCTAAGGCTTTTCGCTTGATCCCTTGCAAATTCTTTTCAGCTATTCATGGCCAAAATGTGTCATGTGCCAATCTGAAATCATACTGGAGGAACTGGTGGAAAGGGTCTCCTTCTCATACTCGCAGCAGGCTTATGCCAGAAGGCTGCGAGGGATAACCATTGCTATTTATAGGTAATCTCCCTTTAGAAAGGTCACCCTTCATTGTGTGTTCATTTCGACCCATGTCTATCCAAAAATCATTTTACTGCATCTCATCCCTAATGAATATTTTTTAAGCAGATAAAAATGAAATAAATCATGCAATAAAGCAGAAGATAGAGTCTTCTGCCCGAGGAATGCATAGCACTCACATTATCTCTTGTGGTTCTAATTACAACATAGGCAGGTCTATTTGTTTGGGGTTTTTTAGCAACTCCGTTATCTTTGTCCAGGAGCAGGCACTTACTTCACATGTTGTACGTTCTTGATAATAGGACATTTGGGCACCGAATCACTTCCCTTATCATGAGCTACTCATGTGCAAGCACAGAGCCACTTATCAGCACAAGAAACCATAGCTCACAAGGAACTGGAGAGCAGAATGTCACCTGCTCTGTGTTTCTCAGCACTTCTGATTCTGAGAAAAAGAACAAAACAGCTCCCATATTACAAAACCAAGCTTTCATTCTTTCCATATATTTAAGTGGTCATCCTGAGCTGAAAGATGACTGCCTTTCCCACTTTCTGTTGGGCTGCAAGTTGAAGGAAGCAAGTAAAGCAATGACAGCACTGAGCACTAAAATAACAGAAGAATTGAAAAGAAGAAAGAGAAAAATGTATTTTTATGGAAAGTGCTGCACAGCAGTACACCAGCAGAGTGATGCTTTCTGTATTTCAACACCATCAAAGTTCAATTAATGGAACCGAGAGGATCGTCACTGTGGCAAGGGGTCGATGCAGACAAGAAGAAATATGGAAGGGGAGATAAAACAGGATGAGTCTTTGTGAAAGAAGGAGGCCAATGTCACCTGAAAAGAAATGGGCAGGAGATTTAAGAAGATATGACTTAAAAGCACAGAGATAATATATAATGTTTCTTTCAAAAAAACCCTCTCATGCTCTTATCCTTCTTAAAAGAAAGAGGTAAAGGTAATGAGTGAAGCCTTCTCATCACACTTCTAAGAGTGGGTAGACAGGGGTGTGGGTTGGCTTTCCTCAGGATCGACAGTGCTGCCTTTTGCTGAGCTTTATCACCATGTCACGCAAAATGGAGCATGCTGCTGCAGGGAAGGCAAAATAGCTTCAGGTTATGCAGGGCTGTGCCAGAAGTTGTTCTCAGTGCCATTGTGTCTTTTCTCCCAATGAAATTTTGAGGATTTGTTTCACAGAAAATAATGGCTAGACTGCAGAGGTGGACAAGGGAATTGCTGATCTCACCACCACAATGAAGCTAATCCTGTAATATATACTGCAGCTTCCTTTGCTCTCTGTTCAATAAACAGGGCCTGGCTTAGAGGCAGTCTTTACATTTTCAAACTGTTTAAACAATTAAATCATTAATCAAAGCAACAATTGTGTTAAAGAAAACAAAAAGCACTGGAGTTGTTCCTCAAAAGAAATTGAAAAGATTACAGAGATCATGTTTGAACAGGAAAAACAGGACTATAGTTCTTGGACTATTCATGTAAATGACTCATCCACAGGGGAAAAAGATTTAAAAAAAAAAAAAAAAAAACACCAAAAAAAAACCCCACACCATAACCCAGCTTGTGAATGTCTGATTAGTGGATGATGATTTTTGCCAGCTTCCACTAGGTAAACTGGTATTTCCAAACTTTCTTTATGGATCTCCACACCCAAATCCCATTTTATTTCAATAGACATGAGGGTTTAATTCAGTCACATATGTGGTTGAAAGTGCTCTTCTAGACACTCAGATAGGGTTCACCTCTCTTAACTGCAGCCCTGTAAAATTTAAGCATCTAGTCTGAGATTGTCATTTAAGTTACTTGAACAGACAGTGCAGAGAAAGTTGTTCCTCTAGAGGGTTCATCCCATCTATTCTACACCTTAATTTTTGATGACATGAATCATCCTTTGGAAATGCCTGTACCTCTCAACTAACTACAGAGGGAACATATAGGCCCCTTTGAGAAGACACTTGTCTGTTAGAGGACTGAAGTCTCATCTCCTGTAGCCCCTATTAAACCAATACACCTATGTCAGGGTTGCCTGTATTTTGGATCCAAGGAGAGTGAGGAGAAGGATCCTGCATGCTCAGCATCTCCCATGCTTGCACTGACAAGTAGGGATGACAAGGGAGGTGACAAACACCCCCACCTGCACACTGTCTGTAAGTTAGAGGTCAACAAGAAGGAGATGTGGTCTGCTGTATCTGCACCTCCCGGTAGATATGAGGAAGGAGGGAACAAGCTAGAACTCTCTGAACAAAGCAACAGTCTAGTTTTCATTTTGAATTAGTCTTGATTTTAGAGACCTCAGTATTGTGACAACCATTGCTCACTGTAAAGGGAAGAACATAGTTGGATAGTGTGTCACAAAATGTGTTATCACTCAATAAGAGCCCATGATTAGCAACAAGGCCTTGCCCTTCCACTTGCCAGCATAAAGCTCATGGATGATTTTGTAAGACAATCTAAATAGACAAATAAAGTCATTAAGTGACACCCAATCAAGTTAATGTAGACATAGTGAAGCTTCTTCTCTCATTAATATTGCCATCTGTCTCTTATTCTGGAAAGATTTTTCAAGGTGGGTGCAGGGTATGATTTCATCATTCCTTTCCTTATCAGGAGCTACTTGCAGACAAGGAAATCTTCTTGGGAATAACTCTCATCTAGTCCCACAGGGTAAGATTGTGTGACTAGCAGGAAACACATCCTACATAGTTTTGCCTGTGTGTAATGAGTCAGTAGATGTCTTCTTCTACTGGGGTAGTGGAATAACATTATACAGGTGAATCTCAGACTCCCAGACAGTTCTTAGTATATACTCGAGTATTTTTGTGCACTTTTCCACTCAAAATTTAATACCAGTGGGGTAGGACACCCTTTCTTTTAATATTCTTCTGATTTGCTAGCAGCAACCTCACTTGGAATGAGGTTGGGTGACTAGGATTTTTGTTTGTCTTCATCTAATGGAAGAAAACTGTCTCAGAGACCTGCAGATGGTGTTTGACTTTGAGCTGTAAAGTGCCCAATGGGGAGTCCTTCTCATCAAGAATATAGTTTCGGTTTCCTGGTGTGGTACAGCAAAGCTTTTACTTCAAAATGAAGCACATTTTCGCCCTTACTCTAGCAAATGAATAGGAGCATGTAACTGAGAACAGCATAGTTTCTGGGTAACACATGAATACTTCAAATGGTTCAGAGATTTCCGTAGGATTGTACTCCTCAGCAGGCAAGCAAAGCATCTGTCACTCTTCCATTACTGTCAGTTTAAGAATCACCAATGCATTGTAGGCTTTGGCTTAAGTAACACTCAAATATCGGGTTGGTCACCTAATTGAGAAGGTACCTGTAAAAACTCTGCTGGTTTTGTTAGTATTTTGCAAAAGATTACTTGGCTTTTTTTGTTCTATAAGTATTTCAGGCTCTTTGAGTCACCTCTTTTTAGCTTTCGTGCAACCCTCTGTCTCTCCTTGTCAGTTAATCAGTGAATCACTTACAGTCTCAAACATGAAGTTTAGTTTCTTAGTATATTCACCTTTAAGCTAAGCTGTGATTTGGTCTGTCTTGTTGAACAAAACATCAACATTTCCCCAAGTCTTTGGCCTTCTCAGCCCCTGCCCCTGTGTGGTCACCTCCCATACCTGCTGTTGTGACATGGGAAGATACAAAAGACACGATTTTAGAGTCACTGAATTTGCTGTATGTGCTATACTTATGCCATGATCCAAGCTTGGCTTTGCCTATCTGTTACCAACGGGCGGATACCACTATTGGAAGACGACTCTTATGGAAATTGCAAACCATCCTCATTTATCTTAAGAAAGATTTTTGTTTAAGGAAAGGATTCTGCTATTTTAAATCCTAGATGATTTTAATTTCATGCAACGAGCTTTAAACATTCACTCTGCTGTCCAGTGCTGAAATCAACCAAACAAATAAAGCGATATCTCACCTCTGCAATCCAACTGGTTTCTTTTGATCGTTTAACAGGTGGGAGGGGGAGGGGGTGGGGTGTGAATAGATCCTCAACAAAAACAAATAAACAAACAAGTAATTTTTAAAAAAATATAACATTCTCTAAGGTCTATCTGGTCTGCAGCTCATACATGAAGGAGATTTATTTCATCACTTAATCTTCATCAATACTCCACAGCATTCCCTACCATGGAAATTTATACCTTTAGTTGTTTTCATATTATGTCTCAGAATGCCTTTAGAGTGCTGGAAATGTACTGGCAATTCTTCTAAGTCTCTACAGATCTTCTTGGAGTGCTTTTAGAAAATATGCTGGAGGTTGGGGGATGATTCACGGATTTCTAAGTGTTTTCTTTAGTAAATAGCCTCATGCCTGTACAAGACTGAACACTGCCCATGATTCCCCTAAAGTCTACAACCATAGGCAGCACAGAACAAAATTTTAATATCCTGCCTATCTCTAAGCAATACTCTCCACCATTCTGTAGACCACTATGCAATGGAGGAAAGAGAAGAGAGAAAGTTCTTACATTCAGTGCTGGCAAGAGATACCAACATGCAGAAACTGACTTATATACAGGCCTTAACATCTTGTGCAACAGCTATAATTAGCGCTTCCCAGCAGACTTGATTTTAACACCCTTTGTGATTAATTTTTTTCCCCTCCAGGTTCCCTGCATAACATTTAGCAGCTCTGTAATAAAGTTGCATTGCTACAAAACAGTAGCTGCACTCTGCCTCTGTTCTCTGTGGTTGCCAGCACCAACTTAATGTGAATCTGTTGTGTCATTCATAGCTCTGCGCATTTGGAAGAAACACTGAGTTCAAGTTTAAACTGACATTATTAAGCCTGACAGGTCACATTTTTAACCATCCATTCATCTGAGGTTGCTGTTTTCATGCACTGCCCTATAGAACCAAGATTTCTCCCAGTGACAAAGCATAGTACTGCTAAAATTGAAGCTTTCATCATGACATTGTGGCCACAGCAAACCCAGAGGAATAACTGGACTGGTCATAATCTCTGTGTAGATATATGCAGGTCACACCACTCTGCCGCTCCACTGCTCTCCTTTGCTCCTGTGTGCAGGCAAGGTAGCAAAGTGTGAGAGAGTTCCCCTCCCTAGCCTTCTTGTGGAGCGTGACTCTTATAAAGTTTATTTCAGTCTCTATCTACTTACAAGAACTGAGTGGAGAGATAGAACAGAGGGGTAGTGTGACAAGCACATACGCATTCACAAACATAAAAACAGAATGGATGGATACAATTTCAGGCTTACCCGCAATCTCTCTTTATGATAAGAGGAGCAAAAATGTGTTCGGCTCACTAGTAATTGGATTATTTACTGTATCAAGAATACAACCATTTTAATAAGTGTGGCTCTGGAACAGGACAGAGAAGCTGCTGTTTGAAGTCTCATCTTATGAACCACATACAAGAAACTGGGAGACTGAATAAGTATCTAGCCCAGATCAGCCACAGTAATCCTGACCCTCCATTGACTTATAGTCACATTATCAACTGCTGTCCTCAATGGAAACGTTTTAAAACCAGTGACTAAACCAAAAACTTGCCATGGAGAATAAACCTCAATGAACTGAAGTCATAACACCTAAAGTTACACATCCACACATGAGCTGAGGAAAGTGGATATTTACATCCTGGCTTGTCCATAGAGAGACAAAGGCAAATTCATTCATCAAGCCTATTTCAGATTTCTGCTCTGGGAGGCGATGAAGTGAACTCTAAAACTACTTACGCCTCTCCACTGACTATAGTTACCACCTGACATGTAGCTTCCATCACATGGGAAGCAGGGAAATTGGGTCCTGTGCATCAAGGGGCAGGTCTCCAAGATTTAATGCTTTTGATCAAAAGGTGTATTGATCCACAAAGCAAAGTACTACAGAATTAGGTAATACAGAACATCAGAAAAGAAAATGAAGATACATATGCAAACAGACTAAGCAGAAAAAAGAAATTAAAATAAACAGGGACATAATTATACCCATGGAAAAAAACTACTCCACACCACTGTATGATTGCTACTAACTTTGGGCATATAGCATTGGAATGGTATGAAAGATACTAACAATCTTGTCATGAAGTCAGCTTTTTCCAATGAATGGATGAAGGAACAGAAACATCTATACTCTATAGGAATATAAATCCTTACTTGAAACAGAAATTAATATCTCATTGATTTTTAGTAATACTTAGTCATCCAAGTGATTGATATCATGTCTATATTGTCAAGGGAATTCAGCTGAGAGAGATCCCCAGAGTAGCTCCATACACGTTGCTATATCTTGACAGAGCAGCATGTTGCTATATGAGGATACTGGCATAGGTCCCAAAGCCCAGACTTGGGGTGTCCCTGCACATGGTGCCGCAGCATGGAGTATGTATGCCCCAACTCTAAAAATAAGTTTTATGATGCTCACATTACTGAGGCAGTCTTAAAAATTATTCCTATTGTCTGCACACAGTGAATCACATGAAAACAAAAATGAAATTTCACTCCTTGTCGTGGGTGCCTAAATGGCTTCAGAACTTTTATTCTTTTTTCAAGTTTGCTATATGAGTCATGATGAATGAAAGAATTAGAAGCTCTCCCAACTTAGATGAACTCTTGTGCTGTCCAAGTGGAAATAGACTCACTCATTTCCTAATACAAACAATGATAAAACAAGTTAAGTGGTTAATTGCTACTGCAGATAGATCTAATCACCAGGAGAAAGCTGAGAGTAAACTGCACATATTTATCACCTTTTAAACAATTCACTTTTTGCCAGCAGTAAAGAGTAAGTATTTGATACACTGCCAGTAGATCCTACTGGTTTTTTAGGAAAGAAGGCGTTACTGGTGTTACCTTGGATGCTACAATTAACTTGTCTTATCTTTAAAATAATAAATTTTATGTCTAAATACAGGTGTAATAATTCTGCAGCTTTACAAGTGGAGACCAGAGCTTTAACTGGAAATGTTGGCTTATTCTAAGAATTTGTCTTGTCAGTCCATGTTTCTGTACAATATATAATGGTCTGTGTGATATTGCAGAAATACAGTCTCCAGTCTCTGGAGATCTGGTTGAAATTTAATATGTAGTTTCAATCACAACAATAACAAGAGACATGCTAGAACAATATTCACTCAGTTCAGACAAGCAACTTATGATGTGGAAGAGAGATTCTGCAAACTATAAGCAGGAGAGGCAGAAGATACGCTATCACTTAGCCTTCATCCCAGCCACGCAGCCTTTGTAACACAGAAGTAGCTGTGTCACAGCCATTGCTATGGTACGCCAGATCTATTGCCTTTGCCTCCAACAGTATTCAGGATTGCACAACACTGGTTTGCAGCAATATGCTTCTGCTCCGGTAGCTGCACCGTGTCCTGCCAGTTCTGTAAGTGCAGCTTACACTAATCTGCAGCAGGAAAGAAAAATGTTGCAGACATGCCATGAGACAGTGTGAAACACTTGTGAGACTTTTCCCCCCACCCCAACTTGTTACCTGATTTTACTAATGTGTGGGCTGTTTACAAGCTTTGAACCAGACTTGTCACAAAAGAGAAATGTCACAGACTCCATCCCGGAACTGGAAAGCTTGTCTACAATATTTGTTTGTTATCACTTCAGTAGCTTGTAGCAGTTAACATTTGACTGAACTTCTTATAGCAAAGAAACTGATTAAAGAAATATTTCAGCAAGGACTAAAATACTAAACCTCCTTTTTCTTTATTGACAAATTGTGACAGTGATAAACACTGGCAGATATGTCAGAGAGCATCTAAAGGAAGGAAGAAAAATGTAGTGTTTGCAGAAAACTTCATCATTCTGTTTAGTCTTAGAAAACAAAGAAGGAAAACCAGAGGCAATGGAAGTGAGTGCAGCTGTTGTATTTATTTAGTCCCATGGGCAGTGCCATGTTGACAGAGACTCTTGTAGTGCAGCTTTTGCACAGCATTTCATGTTTCCCATGGAGCCTATCATTTCCACACCAACCTTTCAGGCACTCCAAGATTTTCAGAGTCAGATCCTTACCCATTTTCATATTCTGTGTTATAATAAGTCCTCTATTATAATGTTTTGTTAACTCACTAGTAACTAAACTGGAGTTTGGTCTGCTTCCTCTGTGAAGTACTTGATGCATACAATGCACTGTGTTCATATGAATGTATTCCTCCACCTTTATGCAGGCAGATGAATTCATGAACCATGGTGCTTACACAAAAGTCATCTGAAGCCACTTGGAGAAAATGGGAAGATATACAACTATAGACTTCAAATCTTAAATGTGGCCTAGGAAGGTCCATGGGAGGTTTTGTTGAGATTTGTGAATTCAGGGTAATGTTTTTCATGTACAAGACTCTAGCCATCCGCAGTGGCACTGGCTTTAACCAAGTTTGCTCCTTGTCTCCTTCTGCAACTGATTTCTTGTTAACTTTACAAAATACTGCAAAAAAAATTTTGTCATTCTTGCTAACTACTCACTGCCAGTACTGTCAGTACCCTTTCATGACTAACACCTGTGCACTAAGTTACAAATCTATTAAATCTGGCCCAGTAAAGCAGAGATACAGTATTAGAAACAATACTTGGGACATTCAAAACTGTATAAAACAGGGGCTGCATTTATTAGAGCTAGGACTGATCGCACCTGTCAAAGAACAGGAGGTCTTACCTTTTCTGCAACCTCTCTATATTCGGTAAAGAGAGGCACTTCCAGAGCAGTACTCTGCCAGGATAACTTAAAACACCTGGTTTAGAATAAGACAAATTGCCAACTAAACTTGCCTCCTTTCTTTTGACAGGGAGTCAAACTGCCTACGTTTTGTCATTACACTTAACTGTATATACACTTAACTTTATATAGGGTTCAGTTAAGGTCACTCCTGCCTTTCGTAAAAAAAAAAAAAAAAGTCTAAAGTCAGAAAATTAAAGAGGTGCACAGATCTTTGCAAGATCCAGAAGGCTGATAAAGTGTGCATCTATATATTTTACAGGCTTTTTTGCTAGAAAAAAAGGGTTTTTTTGGAAGTGGCTCTACAAAGAACAAAGCTCTTAATCATAGTTTAACTTGTCCATGCCATTCTAAAAACACAGATGGTTTGACACTCTCAAAAATTGGAATATTCCATTTGGTCTTAGTGATGATTATGCATAACACACTAGAGCAGATATTCAATGCCCTTTACAAGCATTCCACTGGAAGAATCATAGTGCATGTCATTTACCAATGCAAAACTTACTTTTCTGACTGTCACAGTGTTGGTAGACTGATTTATCTGTCCTTTGGGAAAACTCTGGGATGGGATTTGAAAGGACACTGATCTCTGTGCCCCATTCTGAAGCACAAAGCGGAATGGATTTTATGGAGGATCAGAAATAGGTTGCACAACAAAGATTTGGTGATCATTTCTGTGGTAGCAGAAATCCACATTGACCCCTTCTATGTCGTCTGTGTAGTAACAATCTGCACAGAAAACAACAAAAGCAAGAGATAACAGGATTGAATATTCCTTAAAATTGTACATCTTCAGCAGCCCATCATTTCTTATTCACCAGTATGGAGACTACTGGACTGGAGCCTGGAACCGTATTCACAGCTCTGGGGAGTTTGTGAAGTCTTGGGCAATACAGCTGCTTTAGGAGCATGCTGGGAAGCACAGGGGGCTTGCCAGTACCTCAGGACCTCCTTGTGAGGGGCTGGCAGGCAGTGCCCTCCTGGGAGCCCATCTGGACTCGTGAGGACTGCAGGCCCTGTCATGCCATCCACTGACGACCGCAGCAGGTCCTTCCCTATCCTGAAATATTGATGAAGCAATCCAGCAGGAAGAACCTCTGTGGAGGGACCTGTCTTGTTTATCTGTGCTCCTTGACTGCTGAATTTCTGGTGGGACAGATGGTGGTTGCACAGGTGACAGACTCTGTTCTGCAATTCAGGTGGCACCGATGCCAACTTGAACCCACGTCTAGCAGGAAGAAACAAAAAAGGACACCCATGCCATTCAGACTGCTAAGGAACATGTCTCCAATTACCTGCTATTACTGTTTGCGTAAGAATGGTAATTTGGCTGTAAAAAGAAGCAAATAAAATAGAAATGCCTGTGCTGAAGACAGTGTGTTGATACCATCAGCCTGCTTATCAGGAAATCTTAGGTTACAGTCAACAGAAACTATGTGGTCAAAATCTGTGATTCTGAAGGTGTGATCTCAGAACAGTGAGCTCTGTTTCTAGGAATCAGACAATAAATAACCTCATGTCAGCTTCTTTACAAAGTAAAGCACAAGTTTAGATACAGGGAGTACTCTGACCATGCTCTGTTCTGCCATTTCTAAGCAACGGTCCTACACTAAACATAAATGCATAGATAACTCCAAGCTCTTCAATATTGTCCAAAAGATAATTGCTGGCTGAGTGGAAACCTATCAGAGAGTGACAGAGCTGGGAAGCAAGCAGAGCAGAACTTCTCTCAGCAGGACCTCCTTAGCTTGGCCCCATCTACACTGTGGGACTGTACCTGTGGTGGTTTTAGTCATCAGACGTGGGAGAACACAAATAATATAATTTATCTTTTGTTTAACAGAGGGAATAATGAGGTTTATGTCACTGAGGAGAGGGATGCTTAGATTTTCCTATATTTGGGAATTTACAGGACATTGGACAGCAGGATTTCTGAGATTTTATTGAATGAGACACACAGTAAGTAAAAAGTTCTACATTAATTCAAATTTTATCAAAGTCCTGGTTAGTTACGCATTTCGAATGTTTTCAGGCTTGAGCGGTTTACTTTTCCTTCTCACCTTCCATTATGTTATCTCCATGCATTTAGTGGTTCTCTGTACTTCTTCCCAAGATTCAGCAGTGTCCTCTAAACTCCCCTTAGGCATTTTGAAAAATGTTTCTCCAACACAATTACCCCAACATAGAGCTTAAGACAAGATTTTCCATCATCTTCGGTAAAGTGATAGAGCTGTTCACCTCTCCTCCACCAAATAATGTCATTGTTTCCCATTGAACAAAAATGGGGGAGGGGAGGGGGGAGTAAGGCCAGGGGTGGGGGAAAGGGCAGAGAGTTATAAAAGAAGTTTGGAAAAGTATGTCTACAGGACAAAGAAAGGTTCCCCTTCCTAATGAGACCAATGAGCAAAGCAGCTGCTGGAATAGTACCCAACAGACTTGAACTACATAAGGAATCCCAGAGCTTGTGGAATGCGATCCACCAAACAACCCTTCAAATCTCTGACCAATATCAGTTCCTTGAGCTTAAACCCCTGGGCACATGTGCCACAAGGTCATGAGCATCCAGCCTACATCAGCAGACCTCTATAAATTGTACTCATCTGCCAACTTCTTACTGTATAAGTCAATGAGTTCTGCAGGTTTCTAAACAGCTTTCAACTTGCTTGCCCTCACATTAAAAGCAAGATAATGTATCAGACTGCTTAAAGGTTTTATTGTCAATATATAAAACTTTTTCCAAATTATTGTCTTTTATTTTCCAGGTTGTAAAGTGTTCAAATAAGCCAATCTGGTTTGATTTTATCTTATTCTATTGCTCCATGACTAATTTACTTTTATTGCTTCATAAATGAACTCCATGGACATTTTACTCTTAGTTCCGAGTGCATTTTTCATGAAAGTACCCTATAAAGTTTTGTTTGAGAAGCGATAATATTGAACATGTTGGCATAAGCTACAAAGCCCGAAATGGTCTGGGACCTGGTTTTTTCTCTCCTTTATCTTTTAAGCCATTGAGTTCACCTGAAGAGTTTCTGTTGTCAGTTCAAGTTGCAGTAATGATCGGGAAAATATTTGCTGTGAACGCTCAGCTCTAGAACTTGTTTCCCAGCTGGACTGCTAGTCCTGCTAGCCTTTAGGGCACAAAGAACAGCTTATCTGTTTGCCTGTCCTTCTTCCTAAGAAATTTCATGGGGCTTGTTATCTTAGCAGACTTAGTGGGGAAATTGGTTAGACCTAAAGGTTCTAGAGGTCTTTTATGCTATCGGATACTAATTAGCTTCAGGATTCTCTTTTCTCTAGCAGTTGTTGGGAATATGTTGTGAATTATTTATTAGGCTTTTTGTGAATGCAAATCCACCCAGATGCTTGGGCAGTGGGCATATGTTTTATAGATATGAATGTCAATCAATAAATAAATAGCTGTGAGTGCTTCTCTGTAGAGGAGAGTCAGGAAATTTTCAGAACAAGGATAAAAAAAACCCCAGGAGTATTTTGACACTGAGCACCATTTTTGGCTGGTGTCATAGCTTTTTTTTTTTTTCCTTAATAGCCTCTGACTTCTGTTGTGGTTATTTCCTAATAAACTATGTCAGCGCTGTAAGGGGCATGTGCCACAGTGCCATTTGCAGAACTTCGAACGGATTGCATTTTGCAAAGTGATAGGGACATACTGGTTACAAGGACACACCCAACAAAAGTCACCTCCATTCAAAACATTTTACCTTCAAAATGCAGGTACAAGGCCTGGAGCTTTATATAGAATATTTTATACTACAGACATAGCTTTCTTCTCTGTGCAAATGTTCCAAGAGCAGATATGGGTACTTTTACTCCTCATTTACAGCTGTCCAACAAATATTCTTTGTGAATGTATTTCAGACTACAGGTGGTTCATGAACTATTAAACTATTTTTGACCATATGCTTCTCTCAGGGCTCTGACTCACATTCACTAAGCAAACAGCTGTGGTGGCTAAGACCTTACTGCCTCTTCTCCCCCCATCCCAGCTGTTTGTTACTGACCCTTTGCCAGAAATTCTTGCTCTTGTTCCAGATACAGCAAAACCTGCTGCACCTCAGCTGCTCCAGTTCATAGTCTGGCGTCTTACTGCAAAACAACTTATATTGCTAAGTTAAACTTATGTACGGGACTGTAAAACAGAACAGCTGAGGTGCAGTAAAATGCTCTATTCTGCCAGTTCTGCAACTGGGGACCCTATCTTCTTGAAAGATGTGCTGATTTAACAAGTTCAGCAAGGCCTACCAGAGCTTGTCTGTCAGTGTTCTGACCGTGTGTTGGCCACCACATTGCTCTTAGATGCCTAAAAACGTTATAAACAAAGTTAAGAACTTTTGATTCATGTAGTAATACCAACTACAGTAACATCACCACAGCATTTGACAACTTTTGTCACCTGCATGGGTGTTACATATATGAGTATATTTGCTTGCAGAGTAGGAATTGTCTACTCTTCAAAGAAACAAATACACAAATTCATGGAGAAGCAAAGATGTATGAACTTATGAACATAAGGTGGGGAGAGTGAATCAGACTGTGCAAAACTATTCTCAAATGTTTACCCATATCTACCTCAAATTTAGTTGAAATATAAACTGTTTAAAACTAGATAGGGGAAAACTAGCAAATTAAATTAATATTGTGGAAATAGGAAGGGCACAAATCCTAGCTATACATTAAGAGAAGTGAAACCATGTACTAATTAATATCAGGTTTCTGAATAATAAAGCAGATGATAGAAAAATCTTGGTGTTTTTTATACTTTAATTATAAATGAAACATGTAAAGGATGTCTGTGCAAAAATAGCTACTCTGACTATTATGTGACTATTAGGTAGACTCAATATTTTCAGGAGTGTTCCACTGAGGTTTTCCCTGTAACTACCTGTGCACAAGGGAAGGTCATAGACAACTCGTACCACTCTGTTCCCTTAACTGCATTGCTCAAGGAATACAGCAGCAAATAATTTGGTCAGATATGTGTGTTTCTGTGGGAAGAAATAATCTTCTACTCCAATTGAAGTCAATCTCTTATTATACTTCAAAAGGTGGAAAACATCCAGACAGAGAATTCCCAGGATAGGAATCAGTTGTTCTTTATAAATATAATAGTAAAATGCAGTGCTGTATTGAATTAACACTCGCCAGACAAACAGGACAACCACTGAAACATAGCCCAATTTGCATTGTTTTACAAACATAATGTGCTGTGAAGTAGACTAAAGCAGCTGTTACTTAGAATCAAACTGAAGAGAAATTCAAATGATTTATACTGTTAAACCTTTCTCCATTAACAGCTGCTTCAGACCTTTTGCCCTGAGGGAAAATACAGATGGATTTTGCAATACAAAAAAGCACAATACATTGGACTTCAATTATTGGAAATAACAAAGTTTTTAACCGGGAAAGATTAATAACAATGATGCAGCTTAATAAGATTTTCATGAAAACAAATTACTTTTTCTAGCATTCTCACAGCTTGGGATATAGGCATGTTGGGTATATAATTACTCTAATTACAGGGAAAATTGAAGGAATTTGACTATAATTGCCCATTAGCTAGTTGTCCTGAACATGACAGTCACCATACCTTTTTTAGCAACAGCAGGTTTCCAAAGGGCAGTACAATACTGGTGACTCTCCATTCTGCTGTATGGTTATTGATTATGGTTCCAGCTTACAAGAGTTGGTGCTTTCTGAATGTAGTCCCACCCTCCAGCACTCACTTCTTCTGTTGCTGTGCCTTTTACTATGACTAGGAGATCCAGGAGGAAAGGAATAGTTGTATCCAAATGTATTATTTACTTCCAATAATTTTTCTGTGTTGTGTTATTGCTGCACTTACTTCATATTTACAGCTTTCCATGCAAAAAGTCTGCAAATCAAAAGCTTTTATTTGTTCCTGAAGCAGGCTGGAGCCTTTAAAGCACAAAGTATCAGAAAAGGGTATATTTTATCTTTACTTAAGCCTTCCCTTGGACCCTGAAATTATAGAATCACTGAATTACAAAATTGCTGAGGTTCACAGGGATGTCTGTAGAACGCTTAGTCCAACCCTACAGCTAATGCAGTTTGTTCAGGACTGTGACCAGTTGAGTTCTGAATATTTGTAAGCATGGGGACTCAACAACTTCTCTGGACAACCTCTTCCAGTTGTTGATCAACTACCTTCACAGTAAAAATATTCTTTCTTATGCATATAGCTACCCACAATAAATGCAGATTCATGAAAACATGTAATATCTTAACTATCGTTTAATATAGTAATCTTTCTATTTAGTTTCATGTTTGCATTCATTTGTCCTCCTGAGGTCTGTTTGAAAAAAAAGAAGTACGCAGTTGATGTATTTCTGTAAGGAACTTTCTGATTTCCTGGTTAAGTTTTCAATTCACTGGAATAATCCCATATGAAAATTCTGACCATTGCAATAGCTTTGCTTACTCTGTAGCCCTTCTCAGCATTAAGCAATCCAGACAGTAAAACAAATCAGGCCCATAGAAATGCCAAAAGTCTCATCTCAATTATACTAGACTTCCCTTGGAATTTGGACTCTCAGACTCATTTTCCACCACGCAGCATGTATCTTTCAAAACAGCAGGAGGACCACAGATTAGGACAGGCCTGTGGAATCATTTTGTGAGCTCACATATGCCATCACTCTTGTTCTGCCTCTTGGAATGAGGGGCTGGAGGTATGAATACTCATGTAACTTCCTAGAGCCAAGATCCACCATTACGTATTCCATGTTGACCAGGAAGGATCTAAAATTTGCCATCAGAAAAAATAGATCTGCCTTATTAGAACAACTAACGTTTCTTTATTTATTTATTAAAAATTTGGAATGAGATTCAGCTCATATCAAAGGTCATCAGTGTATCTCCATGGACTCTTATGGATCTTAAATTCTTGATGAAGTAGACAGCTATCTGAAAAAAAAAAAATAGGGACTACCTGGACTTCTTATTAGACAGCGATAGCTTGCTAATTCCAAGTGTGTTGCATCCCTGGCGATCAGAGGGACAAACAAATTGACACAAGAGATCCACTTTGCCTCTTGCTTCCAGGACAGGGCTGTTGTCATACATTGGCATGGATTTGCAGGCATCTTCATACACAACTGGTGTTGAGTATGTTTGGAGTCAGCACACCGGGGGGCATACAAAGGATGAGGAGATAAGGTGGCACTTGATGTGCGCTGGGTTGCAGTCATCCAGATACCCAAGAACTAATATTCTCCAAAAGAAAGGCAAACATATGAAAAGTGCACATATTTATACAGCAAGTGTGGTTGGGTAAGCCAACTGGCAGCCCTACCTGCATGACTCCTCTCTGGGAGAGCATAACCAGCTAGGCAGCTTCAGGACCCTGGCAGGCTTCCCCACACACACCCTATCAATACCATTTGCACAGGCAAGGAGAGGAAAGGAAGGAAAAATTGGATGTAGCTCTCCCCATAGAGCTGTCCCCAGAGCAAAAAGATGATACCTCTCTGCTTCCTCCCAAACTACTTCTTCGCCCTGGAGCAGCCTCCTGGGTCAGTAACAGATTGTGCCACTTGCCCTGGCTGGGAGGAACAAGGCGAAAAACCCAGGGAAGCAGACATAGCCTGGTAGGAGGCAAACCTGCTGTGCAAAAGTGTTTAGGGTGAGCTCTGGTTTGAGTCCCTAGCAGAAGAACAAGGCAGACCACCATTAACATTATTAAGGTGAATGCACACCCAATGGGAAGCAGCCAAAATGTCCTTTTTGGTGTCAGTGCCCAGTAACATGGCTGGCCAGCTTCACAGGCAATGATGCCTTTTGCAAAGACTGCAGAGTGCCTCCTCTGAGCATTTTCCTCCTAGTGCCTTGAAGGCTTCCAAGCCACTGCTGCTCAGAGGCGATGCATTTTGACACCTGGGCTCTCTTCCTTTCACCTTCTGCCTCCCCAGCCCAACCTAGGCCTTAAGAGCTATAACACAGATATTTGTTTAGTGGTTTGGTTTAGCTGTTCTAAACAGACAAGAAAGTATACCTGAGCTTTTGGCAGCATGACTCACTTGAAAGCTAGTTTTCATGCCCAGCACCATAGCTGAAGTCGGGACCCATTTTGCATGTACTGTAAGTGTTCACTGCTACTGTGATATAGGAGGGTGTAGGGGAGCAGGGAATTACAGCCCACACATACAGGTATCCTCATGTCCTGCCAGGCTTCTGTGTCAGCCTTGTTCTGGGATTTCTATGCTCCTGAAGATGGGAATGACCAGGATTTATAGCAGTCCTCAGGAGAGGCAGGGGCTTGAGGATCTGGAGACATAAAGGAAAATTCTTCTCTTGAACCCACGTGGTGGATTGAAGAGAAGAAATGAACCGTATGAAATAAAGGCAGGTACTGTGACTCTTTCTCATAGGTAAATATTTCTTCTTTTTTTTTTTTTTTTTTTTTTTTCTGAGGGTTATTTTTTGGTATATCCAGCTGTGGCCTGTAGCAGAAAGGAATATCTCATAATGAGCTCTGTTATAAATGGCTCTGAAACACAGAGTGTTGGAATGCCACTAAAAATATTTTGTCTGTGGCTTTTGCTAAGGCTCAGCTCCTCAGGAAATACTTTCATTGTTTAATGCTGTCATTTTGTACATATCCAATATTTTCTTAATCTGTCACTGGGAATAGTTTATTTATAACAAGCTTATTTTCCAATTGCATGCTGTAAATATGTCTTAACATTCTTGCCAAAAACACTAACTATTCACTATAACTACTCAGTTATAAAGATTTAACCAGTTTATTAACTTATAAAAATACCAGAAGTATGTGTCAAATCCTCCCTTACCCCCCTTTTTTTCCACTGAAATTGTGGATGTGCAAGTTTGGGTCAGAAGCCACTTTGTTGATTGAAGACAGTCCTAAAAATGAAGGACTGATTGTGTCTCTAGAGTTAGCCCTGAGCTGGTCATTCACATCTCTCCAGAAGTAATCCCAAGAGCTGGCGGGACTTAAAGACACCTACTCCGTATTTCTTCCTTGCTCTTTACAAAGTTGTCACTAGCCTATAATAAAAGCAACTTGTGTCAACTACAACACAAGAAGCCCAACTGCACTTGCTGAGGAATTTTTGGGGAGACTCCAGTGCTGTCATTGAGGTATCTCTTGTTCTCCCCTGGAAGATGTGAAGGGATAAAAAAAGGCCCTCTGTTTCTTATGTTTCAGGGTTATTACATAGATTGACTGTTGAATTTTACAGCTGGCAACCAGGTAAGGCTTATAAAATGTGTTTCATAAGCTGCACATCCCATAGCATGTATTCTGCAACAGGATCCTGTTTGTTTGGGGGAGCTGACTGATCAAAATTAGCTCTCTTAAGAGTCTTGTACTCTTTAAATATTATTAAGTCTATATACAGTGTGTGTGTCTATGTAGAGAATAAAAATTAAACTATGTGGAGTACAGAGAACTTGTTGAAACATTCATACGTCTGCCAGCAAGTTTGCTGACAGTTTGGGGTTTTTTAATATATTTACACAGCTGTAATATATACACTTTTATGGGGAACATTTTCCATCATTAGTTTTCCAACAGGTTAAGAGGGTTATTCATAGATACGTCTACACACAATGAGCCAAATTCTGGTCTCAGCTATAACAGTGTAAATCCAAAGTCACTCCATTAAAATCAATTGCCTTTTTTTTTTTTTTTTTCCTTTTAACTTGTACCTGGTAACAGAGAGGAATTTGTCCTCTCTGTATTCTGATATCCCGGCAAGACTGCTGACCTTCTGTACTTGAGCAGATAATCTGCCAGTCGTTTCTGTGTCATAGTTGTGGAAACGACTTGCAGAGTGTTCTGCAGTCATATGCTTTGGCTGATAAGATGATAGGAATCAATTTTTCTGAAAGCAATGTCCAAAGGCTGTCTCTAGGACTGTTTTTAATTCACAAGTGCTGCCTCTATCTCACCAGTGTCTCAAAAATATCTAGTATGTCCCCATGTATTTATTCCTCCTGACTAAAAACCATATACACTCTTTAGCTACACCTGGAGCAAATTGTCTTTAAAACATGACTTGTGATATGGGCCCAAACTGATCTTGCTTCTGCAAGTGGAAACCTTTTGTAACTGCATTTTAGTCATTAGAAAGTAATTCCAGATTTCTGCTGCCTTCATGGGGACTGGAATTTGTTCTTCTTCACTGAGTTGCTCTTTTTAACTAATATGGTTAGACAAGTTTTTAAAGCAAACATTCTTTTTGGTCTGTGTCAGGAGATTTTTAAAAGCTACCTTGTCACTTGTTTTAATGTGGCAGCATTATGGCTGTAGGGATGCTGTCCCTCAGCAGCTCCCACACAGCCGTTTCTTTCCACTGCAAGTAAGACGATGGCTAAAAAGGAGCTGGGAACAACTAAGTCATGCTGGAGCTACAGGGCTTTCCACAGAGAGTAAACTGTGCTGCTTTCAGGTTTGCCTTAAATTAATTATGCAGGAGGGAATAGTCAAGGTCATCTGAGAAACATGGGACATACTCCTGTGGTATATGAGTGAATTAAGCAGGTTGTAAGGCCTGGATAAAACTTGGAGGCTGCCTAACCTGAATGATATCTCTATCAAAGTAATTTTTTTTTTTGCACAAGCTGGTTACAAAACAGAGAGTTCCCACACAATGAGGCATTCCATCTCATTGCAGGACAAACACAGAAATCGCTGAAGTGAATTAGACTGGAAACTATCTTCTGCAGGGGCCAAATCTTGTCACATATTTCTGCTCTACAAAACAGCGCAAAGCCCTGACCCCCTACTTTAAGTCTCTCAGAAAGGCTGGAGTAACCTAATAGGTTACTAGATTTTCCACTTAATAATGGAATTCCTTCCAGTAAAAAGGACATCATTGGCTGAAATATGGGAGGTTAGCTATTTCTGCATTTTCTATACTTTTTTTAGTAGGAGCCACTGAGTTTGAGACTGAAGTATCGGCAGTCCTCCACCTTCCTGCATCCTACTCTGCCCAGTACAATCCTTGCAACCTCCGGCCACCCCCCTCTGACAGCAGCAGGGACAAGAAGGGGACAGAAGCAAGGAGAAGGACACTGAGAACCAGAAAACTGTTGTGGGGTGCTCAGGGCAGTAGCTGGGTGGCAGCAGCTGAGTGATGAGCGAGAGAGGTGGGGTCTGGGTGAGAGATGGGTCTGAGAGGTCTCATTGCTGCCTGGTGAGCTCTGCAAGGCTGAGCCCCAGGCTGAATCTGCTGCCCAGAGCTGGGGCTACCTGCAAGTCCCAGCTGCCTTTGAGGTCTATTACAGCTTGCATGAGCAGCATACCTTATGCAAAGGTATCCCGGTGGTCTGATTATACACTGATTTTTGTCACACACAAAGGAAGCAGAAGGATTTTTCTAGGAAAGATTATATTAAAGCCTGTGATAAGGTGCTAAGAAACCCAAACAAACTCCCTCAAAAATAATAGTAACAGTGTGAGAAATTCTTCATTTCAAGTGTTTGTATAGTGTAGCCCTATATAATGTTACAGACTATAATCCTGAATGTCGTAATCTTAACCATACACCAGCATGTGTTTTTAAATGTAATGCGTTTTGATGTCCTGTTTGCATTGGACTCACTACTGTAGGTCTCTACAGGACATTCTGTTTGCAAAAGAGATTACCAAAAATAAAAATTACAAAACAAAGCGGTGTGAGTTACTGAAATGAGAGTAGGAATGCCTCACTCCGGAAGTTTTTGCCACAAGTCCAGATATAAACAAGGCCAAAGGGACTCAGTATAAATCAAGTTATTTTCCTATTACGTCAGTAAGACAAGGGCTCAACAGCTATCCTAGCCTTATTTTAAAAGCTATAACTTCTAACTAGTTTAAATCTACTTTCATTCAATTCATAGTTCATGAAAAAGCTGTATTGAGATGGAAACTTTGTGTGTTGAATCCTTTACCTACTTAGATGTAAAAAAACCACCTCTCTTACTGTCCGTTATTGATTTTTCTAGGCAGGCAGCCATGAAGTTACAACAGGAAGTATAGGACAATCAAGAGAGACTTCAGGGTTTGGGATGACTGAAGTCATCATGAAGTGGTCAGGAGCACAAGTAGTGTTCTCCTCTATCCTTCCAGTTACAGGAATGATGAGGGGAAAAAACAGGAAGAGCCAGCAGATCAATATCTGGCTCGAAGCCTGGTGTCAAGGGCAGAGTTTTGGGGGTTTTGATCATGAGTCAGTTTACAGGACACCAGGTCTGCTGGCCACAGGTAGGGTACACCTGTCTCAAAGCGGGGAAAGAATCTTTGCACAGGAGTTAGCAGGGCTCATTGAAGGAGCTTTAAACTGTATTTGAAGGTGGAAAGGGATAAAACCAAGCTCACTAGTGATAAGTCTGGGGGCAGCATGCCAAACTTTGAGGGACGGTGTGCTAGTGAGGTTGTTCAGTCTGCTGTCTCAGTGGAGACAGGGGATGGAAATCCATGTGGCAGCAAAGATGCAAGCGGTACTGATGTGTTAGACACCACAGAAGTGCCTGAGAATGGTCACATAGGAACTATGGCTAACCCAGGAGGTCCCAGTTGCCTGGAAATGTGACATGTCTACAAGAAGGGCCAGTAGGAGGACCTGGGGAGCTACAGGTCTGCCAGTCTGACCTCAGTGCCAGGGAAGGTTATGGAGCAGATCATCTTCAGTGTCATCACAGGGCACGTATGGAACAACCAGGTGATCAGGACCAATCAGCATGGGTTTATAAAGGTCAGGTCCTGCTTGACTAACCTGATCTACTTCTATGACAAGGTGTCCTGCTTAGTGAATGAGGGAAAGGCTGTGGATGTTGTCTACCCAGACTTTAGTAAAGCCTTTGACACCTTTTCCCACAGCATTCCCCCGAGAAACTGGCTGCTCATAGCTTGGATAGGTGCACTCTTTGCTGGGTAATGAACCGGCTGGATGACTGGGTCCAAAATGTTGTGGTGAATGAAGTTAAATCCAGTTGTGGCCAGTCACAAGCAGTGTTCCCCAGGGCTCAGTACTGGGGCCACTTCTGTTTAATATCTTTACCAATGACCTGGATAAGGGGATCAGGAGCACCCTCAGTGAGTTTGCAAATTACACCAAGTTGGGAGGGACTGTAGATCTAAGTGTAGGAAGGCACTCCAGAGATATCTGGACAGGCTGGATCGCTGGGCTAAGGCCAACTGTATGAGGTTCAACAAGGCTAAGTACCAGGTCCTGCACATGGGCCACAACAACCCCATGCAACACTGCAGGCTTGGGGAAGATTCACTGAAGAGCTGCCTGGCAGAAAAGGACCTGCTGGTGTTGGTTGACAGCCGGCTGAATATGAGCCAGCAGTGTGCTCAGATGGAAAAGAAGGCCAATGGCATCTCTGCAACTACCTGAAAGGATGTTGTAGCCAGGTATGTCCTCATCTGTTCTCCCAAGTAACAAGCAATAGATCAAGAGGAAACGGCCTCAAGTTGTGTCAGGGGAGGTTTAGATTTAATATTAGGAAATTTTTTTTCACCAGAAGGGCTATCAGGCATTGGAACAGGCTGCCAAGGGAGTGGTTGAGTCACCAGTCCCTGAAGGTATTTAAGAGACATGTAGATGGGGTATTTAGGGATGTGGTTTAGTGGTGGACTTGGCAGTGCTGGGTTAATGATTGGACTTGATGATCTTAAAGGTCTTTTCCAACCTAAACAATTCTATGATACTATGATAAAAATTAGTTCTTGCTTGTGAATCATTTGTCTCTGCCTTTCTACAAGCCCAACAAGAAAAGGCAGCTTTAGAAAATTTAGCCTTTCTTCTATGCCATCAAAGATGGACTGGGCTCTGGCTTTTCCCCTGACTTACAATTATGCATATGTTATTGGGGGGGGGGGGGGGGGGGGGGGGGAAGAATGAGGTTTTCTCTGTTTCCCTCATCCACTCTCTCTCTCCCCACAGATTTCTGATTCATGGCACTACAAGTTTATTTACAGATCTGCTGTTCTTGATTTACCGCTTTTTTATTTTTTTTTTCCCTGTCTGTTTAATTATTCCCCTAGGCTTAAGCTTAAACCCTCTTGGACCATGGAAGTATCATATTTGGCATCCAGGGCACTGCTGAACAATTATTGATGTTCACCTTATTCCTTATCCCTGCTATAAGTAATTTGGGCACCACTTGGTAATATGTCATTCGTTTCTATTATAGCAGCATATAGTAGTCCTGTTCAGCATCACAGTCTCTTTCGCCTAAATGTTGTTCAACTAAATAAGCTATAGCTATATGGCACAGCAGAGTGCAAGGAGACAATATGGCTTTGTCAGTGTGCTATTTGCCTGGATTAATTAGTTTCTCCAACAATTTTAGTAGACAAACACCATGTTGGTGTTACTATACTGATTCTGGTTTGGGGGCAAGTACAGAGTTGGTGAGGACTTCAAATTAGTGTGCCATGGACCTCTGCATATGGATAGAAACAAGCCTTGCCCTGAAATTGCTCATAGCCTGAATAGGTAAGACAGACAAAGGGTACATGGAGAACAAAGGCACAGAAAGGAGATTATCTATGGCCATAGCCATAGGTTCCTTGAGACTGAGCCTATGCACTCAGCTTGACTACCCACACCTGCTGCCCAAGTAACCCAGGCAGTCTTGAGAGCACGGCTGAGTTGTGAAACATAACTCAGTCACGCAAGGCCTCACCCTTCCTAATTACTTTGTGCAAATACTCGTGAGTGAAGTATTGTTCACATCAGCACTTGAAGGAGCCAAATATAAGCCCTTCTTGTTTCAACAGCTCCTGGCTATAAGCCTAATATGACATCGCTTCGTGCAATAGCAGGCCTAGGTTGCCCATGAGGTCCCCTGCATTGCTGCAGAGCCTGACTATGGGGAAGAAGTCTGCTAGAGCAAGGATTTGCCACACCGGGCAGGTGATACACTCGGATTTATAGGTATAAATTCCTGCAGATAGGAGAATGATTTTGTTCCTCAGCCATAATACATGCTGATATGTGTCCTAGCTGTGACCTACTATGCTCCTTGCTGGTGGCTGTAAGGCAGCATGGGAAGTGGACCATGCGCTGGCTGACAGTATTGCAGTGGCAGACGAGTACTATGATAATCACAGAGTATTGGATAATCACCACTCTGTTACCTTGCCTCACTGCTCAAGAACTCTCCCCTTCAGACTAAGGAGCAAATTTTACTGCAGCCAAACTCCCTGCTTTTATGATGCTCCAGATGATGCGACTCTGACCTGAACCTGGGCTTACATATGTTTTTCTGAAAGGTTCAGAATAATATAAACATGTGAAGACTAGACTTCATTTTGGAAAAATTGGCCACTGAATGTAGGTGTTCAGTTCATCTTTAAGAAATGTGAACCACAGACCAACTGAGCTTAATGGTTTTCATTTATTACCCTATAATGATTAGTACTGTGTAGTGTGACCAACAATATCACTGGGATTTTTCACTCTGACTGGAAAATGTTTTTGTAAGGGTCTAATCAATAGTTATCCACAAACACATATATATTAATTAAAAAACAAAAAAAGGTAATTTGAGAAAATAAAACACTATTTTTATTTTTTTTTTTTGGAGAAAACTGCTCGGTTCAGGTTATATGCAGCAGCAGCAGCAGAAGAAAGAAGGGCTGTTTACTGCAGCACACACATCACAAAAGCTGCTGGTACTCAGCTGACTGTCTGACTTCTCTGTTTGGAAGAACGGTCCACTGGGTGCAGTTAAAATGCAAAGGAGGATATAAAAAAGTGCAGTCCTGTGTGGGTGAATAGGCAGTTTCTTTGAAGCTCGAATCTGACGCATATTTCAGAGCTCAACAGAAGCAAAAATCAATTCTCAGATTATTCTTCTTTCTAGCCCTGGATAAACTTGAAAGGAGAGCTGGCATCAGCTTGTACAGACAGGTCCACAACACTTTCACGGCCCTTTGCATTTCCAGGAACAGGCAAAAACAACCAACACAGAGGAAATATCCTGGAAAACAGAGCCAGAACATTTTCTCCATTTTCTTACTCCACTCACCTACCTTGAGGGACTGACCCCTGGGAGACCATTACTGCTTCATAAAGCTCCCAACTGAGTAATTGTCCCCTGGAGAATGTTAACTACAGATTCCAAGGAGAACAGAGATAATGTGACTCTGTCTCCCATGCCAGCAGCTCCAGGATCAGAGAAGTAGAGAGAGGGGTGTTATTGCTCTCCTTCTCATCTCCCTTCCAGCCAACAAACCTTCCCTCTGGACCTGGCAAGTGGGAGGAGAAGGGAGGAGGTGTAGAAGGCAGTGAGAGAGGAAGAGTGCTTCATTGCTTGCCCAGAGAAATCCCCCAGGAGGTTAAGGCCACTGGACCACTGCTCAAGCAAAACCCAGGGCTGATACCTCAACATGGTAAACCACGTGGCCAACTCTTCAAGTGGAGCCTGAGGTTCTGCTGACACCCTGGGGACCTGCACAGGCTGAGGATCTGGTCTGGCAGCCTGCTTCACAAATAGCGATGGAATCTACTGTCAAGGAAGGGCACAGCATCATCTACCCTTGGCCATGTGATGCTGACGACATGGACCTATCCTGTCCAGGATGTCCAGGAACCACACCTACCCTTTGGACCCATGCCCTCAGAGAAAACCTTCATGTGACTGAAGGCATCTGAAGACCATGAGGCAGCAATTTTCTATATGAAAGGCCATGCTTAGTGGTGGAAAGGATTTCATGGAAAGTTTACTCACAATTATTCCTGTTTAACTGAAAAAGAAATGTATAGTGTCATATTTTGATTACCTAAGTGCTTCAGCTGCACTAAGAGATTTGCCCAGCAGCAGGGAGTTCACAGGCTCTTCCCACCACTTCACATTTCACCTTGAGCAACATCCAAACTGAATTCAACACTTGTGATCCTCTTCCTAGTGTTGTTATGAGGTAATGGTTCTGTTAATCTAAATCTTATCTGCCCAGCTGCAGTTTTTATATTTTCCTCTGACTCTGCTAGTCACATGAGATCGAAGGACATGAGAATTTAGTAAATCTTTTAGAGCTTAAGATTATGAAGGGTGGAATTTGTTTCATCAGTCGACTTTATTAAATCTCTGCAGTCTGAACTGGATTTGACATAGAAGTGAGTAGCACTCAATAAGAACAGAAATAAAATGCACTGTGAAAATTATTTAGTTTATAAATGTCTATTAGTTTTCACTTATAATAGCAGAGTTATATGAACTGTACAACAAAGAGTGAAGAAAAAGAAAGTCTGCCTGTTCATTTCTCTCCTCTGTCCTTGCTCAAATAAGATATATTTAGGTATATATTGGCATTAATATTTGTTATCATCTTTATTCAAGCAAAGCTCTAATAAAAGCAGAGAATTTAAGTTTTTCTCAGTTGGTATATAGATCTATCATTTTTCAGGTGGCATCAGCTCTGAGGTTTACTAGTTTTTTAGGCATGAACTCTACAGCACAGGGAACAGCAAGGCCTGGATTGTGGCTGACATTTCTGTGTGGTATGTGAATGAACTTGTGTATGGATGTTTACAGACATGCAAGTGCTCCTCTGTAAAACACATCTTTCCAGAAACTTTTCTTAGGATTAGGCAGCTGCCCAACCTCTGCAAACCTGTCATCATTTGCCCAACCTCTCTCACTACCATCCAAAGGGAAATTTTCTTCCCAGGAAATAGAGCGCTAATTGCTTTCCCAGAAAGGAAATTAATGACTCAACAATTGTGACCAACAGGCTGCATTCTGGAGATAGCCAATCCTGAGAAATGTCATCTTTGTCAGGCTATAATTTTCATTCTCTACTTTGGGTTTTTTTGAGTTTGGGTGGCTTTTTTTTTTTTTTATGGTGGAATCACATATAAAATGCCATGTGGCTGTGAAGCTGTATCACAGGGCAGCTCACTACCCTTCCTCATGGTGTGGGTGGACTGGAACTGCTCATGCTGGGAGAGAGGTACCGCTGGTAACTGCGGTCCCAAGCCTGGCCTCTGCACCTTATCAAATCTGCGTCAGCGCTCATCATAAGCCAGAGCACAATTTCTGTGTCACGCTGTGTCAAAGCTCCACTTTGGAAAATGTTCCTGCCAAGCAGAGCTGCGCTGCTTTGATAATCTGTTGCTATGCATAGTTCCAGGGCAACATCAAGCAAGGATGCATGGTCAGTTTTTGCCATGTGTTACACCAGTGAGAATGGGAAAAGGAGAAAAGTTTAATTTCTAACAATCCTCCTGGAGGTGGGGAAAGACAAAATGGCAGTTCCTCTTCATCCATGACAGACAAGTCATAAAACATGAAGATATGTTTATTGCTGAGTTTTTACATCTTATTTGACCAGATCAAACAGCCCATTGTTAAGGACTTAAACACAGGCACAAGTCACAGTATTCTTCTTCCACTACTCTTAAAAGCAGAGTAGCTGTACTGTGACAAACTTACTCTACACAGGCAATTTTCTAGCAAAGACATTTTGATATTTGATCAGTACAGATCCCGTATTACTTAAAGTGTCAAATGAACCTGCAGTCTGGAGTTGCAATGAAGAGAAGCGTGTTGCTCTTTGCATGGCCCTTTCAGTCAAGAGCATTTCACCAGTACTTCTCTATTTTCTGAGTTCACCAACTGCCAAAAGCTGAAGGGAGACAAAGCATAATTCTCTGATTTTGTGCAATCTAGATGGAAGACAACATAAAATGTACCTGTGATTAACTGGATTAAATCTCTCCAAAGATCAGAGAAGTTGAAAAGTTTCTTTAGGGTAACGATAAGTAGGCCACAAATATCTGTGTAAATATTTTGGTGAAACCAAAGTAGTGTCCCTACTAAAGGCTTTTATGACCATATCCAGCTCACTTGTACATGGTAAGTGTCTCGAGCTCTGATTATTATTGTATGTATTATAGAAGAGCCAGCAAATTAAATCAGTAGGAAGACAAGAGAGAAGAGAACAAGGAAGAATCAGAAACAGAGCCAGAACAAGTACTAGTAGTTATTCTTCAAAGATTCCTTAAAAGACTTTTACAGGATGAGTGCTCCCAGAGGAAAGCTTAGAAGTGTCACCAAAAAAAGTGGTTTCTAGCGAGTTTCTGCTGTGTGAGAGGAAACAGGACTTTGCATATTTGTTTTAAATAAACAGGATGGCAACAAAGATACTCAGTTCCACAGTGAGCTAAAATTTATTTTCCTGTTGGGTCCTATCCAAAAGCTATTTCATGCCATGGAAAGATTACCATTAATTTCAGTTCCAGTAGATGTTATCTTTAGGTCCCAGGTGGCGGCTTCCCGTTGCAACCCTCTTAATGCAACGCTTGCAGAGAAAGACATAGCCTGGCCGCCTTCTGCCCCACTGCAGGTATGGCTCACCTATCACAGCAGTGGCTTCCACAGGCAGAGCAGGGAAACAATGCCATTTCTTATCCACCTTTTGCACACAGGGATGAATCTAGCTCAAGAATTATTTTCCATACAGGCTGTAAAGTATTCTAAGACAGAGATTTTGAAACCAGAACATCTTTCTGTATTAGTAATTATCATTTCCTATTTACAGCCCTAAACAGAGATGCCAGAAAATGAAGTACTTTTATATCTTTAAACTGAATGGCAATTCTGTTGACTTAAGCACATGTGCAAGTGTTTTACGGGCTTGCTTTTCAAGGTAGAGTACATAAACTACTAATATATATAAAGTATATAAAGAAATAATGACAATATCCAAAATAATTTGCTGTCAGGCTCAGAAATAAACAAACTTAGAAATGTATGAGGAAAATAATTCCTGGGTTTGACTCACCTTTTACTAGGGATTAAAATCCTAGTAACACCAAGTCAGTGATGTAAAACAAGAAACATCGTGTCTAATTCAGGCAAAGATACCAAATGTGAAGAAAACTGTCAGAGGGGGTGGTGTTCAGGAATAAAGGGTAATGTGACAGATGATTTTGAACCTTTTTTGTGCATGTTTATTTTTTGCATTTAAAGCTAAATCAAATAAGTATCAGCAATCTTTACTAGCTCTCTGCCCAACAGTGCTCTGAGCAGCAGCAGGGGCAGAGCAGTGTATACCGAGGTCTGTGTACGTCAGGAGACGAGAGCCTGCAGCATGTGCAGCAGACGCATCCACATCAGAGGCTATTACAGCTCCAAAGGAGCAGCTACATCCCTCATGCTTGTCAGCCGTGACGTATTTATACGGCAGGCCCTCACAGCTCCAAAGGATGCCCCTTGTAAAGCCCCATTGTTTTAATTCTTCAGTATATAGCTTTACTGAAGGGACTGTGAGCCATTAAAAGGAAAGGACTGGGAATTCCTTATTGTTTTGGAGGATGGGATCTGTGTTCCAAATAGATTTTTTCAAAATGTGAAGGAAGACACATAAACCTCAAGTATTGATTGGGTCAGTAACAGCTAAGAAATTCAAAGTCAAGGCTGCCATTATGTCCTTGACTGACCCTTTGTTGCCCTGGGATTGCAAGAGCTTCAGCTCAGTGTGTGGTCTTGTGTCTCACATGTGTCAAGTACTTATTAACAGAGGTGCAAATTCTCCCTGCCTGCAACACTACTGCTTTATCTGGTGTAAATCCAGGATGAACCTGGCCCAAGGCACAAGGGAATTCCAGAATCCTTCCCTTGCAGGTTTGCCCTCTCATCAGCCTTTGTCTGATTGGAAGTGGACTGCACAGACTGATTTAAACCTTCTTTTATCATGTGACGAGAGACACAGAAATGATCAAAGAAACCATAAAGCAAGTGTTTATGAAGATGCCTGCAGCATCTGACCTACATTTCACCCATCTGTTACAAACTTGATTTATGGAAAAGCTGAAATTACGACAGTTCCTGGAAAAGTAAACACTCATAACGTGGCCTTATTTTGCCCAGTCACATCCTTGTTTTGATGCCTATCTGTCTTCTTACTAACCCAAGATACTTGCACGTAAGACCTAGGATGATAATGTTGCTAAGCCACAGCTGATTATCTTCTCTGATGTCAGACACGAGAGACATATAACAGCTTAGAAGTCAGGATAAGGGAACGGTGCAGCAGCACCAAAGGGAAGAAATCACAGGCTTTCCTGTGTGATTGCCAGCTAGGAGCCTTAGCGGGTCAGTAATCTGAATGATTTATGCAGAGCAGATTTGCAAGGAACCACACATGCCTTCATGCTAATTTCAGTGTCAGAGCCATACAATGCCCTGTCATGTTAGGAAGAGGAGGGAAAAGAGCAAAAGTGCTACAGAAAAGGGTCTGGGAAATGCAGCTTTAATAAATTCTGCTGCGGCATGCCATCTGTTCCAGTCGGGAATTTATGCTGTCATAAATCTGAGTGTTATGGCTAGAAAGACTAAGGGCATGCCATCCAAATTTGTAGATACTGTGTTGTGAAAACTACGGAACAGAGATGAAGCATTAATGTGACGAAACTGGATCTTTTCTGGTTGGGAATACTTCTCAAGGATGCTTTTCTGTCCTTTAATTAATTCATTACATAAGCTCTGTAGGTGTCAAGATTTGTTACAAACAACTACTACAAATATTGACAAAAAGTTGACATGCTTTCAGTCACTGTGAGCAGTGACTGAGTATAGTAATGTGGTTTTTACTTCTTTGGGTGGGCAGAATTTTTACAAAGGGAGGGGTCTGAAGAAATCACCAGACCTTGGACTCTCTCCTGTGGAAGACGCAAGAGGGAAGGTGACAATAAACAGGACTAAAGGACCTGGGGAAAATCTGAATCGTTCCTCTCTGTGTCTTTCAAGTCTTACCCGACTGAACAAAAGTTAACAACAAGATACAATATAAATAATTATTGTTTAATTATACTTCCTATTGCCCACAAACCACATTCATGGAAAAGAATTCCTTGAAGGTAGCAAAAAGAGACCAAAAATGAGTCTCTCTTCTATGGAATGTCTAATAGGATCTCTTTATTTCCATTTTTTACTATTCTCATGTGCACAAAGTACCTGCTAAATGTTGCTTAGAACAGGGATAACAACATCACAGGCAGGCTAATTTGCATGCTCTGTGACAGAGCTCTTTTGAAAGGGGTTTCTGTCTTTTTTCTGTGCCTACCAATGCCTTGTCTGATATAACACAAACCAGTTCTAACACAAATAGCACTGGAATGTCAGCTTAACATTTGCTTTTTTTCAATATCAATCATGTACAGTTCAGCCACAGAAATGTTATGGAAAATTCTGATATCCTTGCATGATATCAGAAAAAAAGCTTACCTATTTTTGCAGAACAGTCACTATTCAGAAAATGTTTTAGCCCACCTAGAACTGGGACAGGAGCTAATGAATAAAGAGCATGAAGCTACTTTTGTCAGTGTTAGGTATGCAAGGTCTTCCATGCTACCTTTAAAAATGTCCTTCCTTTCCATGTTATATCAGTTTCTACAGTTTGCAGATCCACAGTTTGAAAAATCCATTATTCAGCCATGGAGAAACATTTTTTTTTTACTTTGTATATATTACATGTGTTTGTTGGAACAGTAAATAGAATAGATAAGCCTATTAAAAATGAAGCTGCATCCCTAAGCAAGCAAGACTAGAATAAAAATTGTGCAGACCAACGGTAAGATCAGAGCTTGCTCATAGCTGGTGAGTTAAAATAATGTATTATACACATTTTTTTAAAGTACAGATAATAGTGTTCAAATGTGCATAAAAATCCACTTGTTCATATATGTAGGACAACTTCAAAATAAGGAATGTTGCATTGACTGGAGCTGTAAGTCAATTTCTTCACATACAGATGTTAGCAAGCATTTTTTCCAACATATCACATTGCTTACAAAATCAATATCCTTTCTAGATGATCCTCATGACTAACATGTAAGACAGCAGAGTGTAGGGTTACTCATCAGAAGTGGTTGGATTTCACATCCAGTGGTTCGATTGGACCAAATCCCTAGATGGTTTTTCTACTCAGTACCCACCACTTTTGCATTTATTTAGTCCAAGAACCTGCTATCACCAGGTTTTACTTGCAAGAATGCTCCTGTGACCAAGATGTCCTCTCCATCAGGTGGTTCCAGGAATTGGCCACTTGCAGGAACGTGGAAGTTGAAGACTGTACATCCAGCTGTGCAGGGGCCTATATGCACTGTGGCACTGTGGCACTGTGATTTGCCCATGCCTCTGAGTGCTGAAAGCTCCTTGTCAAGGTGTAGCGGTTAAAAAAAAAAGAAAAAATAAGTCAGTGTCGACATCTAGGAGAAGTAGGTAACGTATACATTGTTCAAACCAGATATGGGATAAACTTTCCCTCTTTACCCTCCCCACACCTTTTGCCCTCAGACAGAAGAATAGGGAGAAAGCTGTGAGAGGTGGCACAATGGAGGACAAGGAAGCCCCAGCAGTGCTCAGAGGAAGAAGGGTTGCTGTAGCTGGGAAATGCTGTGGAAAACCTCTTGGGCTGTTCTGCTGCCATAACAATATGAATTTACTGTCTGCTTTGAAATGCATTTGCAAACTGAACAATCTGCAACAGCCCCATCAAGTAGTTAAGATACAACAAGTTGGAAATAGCCACTGATTTTCTGCTGGAATCATATTAGGCTGGTCTCACACTGAGCAGGAAGCCCCAGCAGTGCTCAGAGGAAGAAGGGTTGCTGTAGCTGGGAAATGCTGTGGAAAACCTCTTGGGCTGTTCTGCTGCCATAACAATATGAATTTATTGTCTGCTTTGAAATGCATTTGCAAACTGAACAATCTGCAACAGCCCCATCAAGTAGTTAAGATACAACAAGTTGGAAATAGCCACTGATTTTCTGCTGGAATCATATTAGGCTGGTCTCACACTGAGCAGGAGTCTTTGGCAAGCACACAGTGAGATAGGACAGAGGTGGTTCAAGCTTTTGCTTCATTCTGCAGCATTCATGACCAAAAAGAAAAGGCTTGCCTTGCTGAAGCAAAGGGAAGGAACAGATGCATGTATCCTGCTTCATGGTACACATCAGTCAGGATAAAGAACACAGTGAAATCACAATAATATACAATAGCTGACAACATTGACCCTGATGTTTCACCTAAAGAGCTGAGGAAAATTGAAGAGATGCATAAAAGTATCTTCTAGAAACTTTATGATAGGTTAAAGGGTAGAGCTTCTCTAGGAGATAAGTAGTCGCAGTCATACTGTCCTAAAATCTGAACTTGGACAGGATGATAGCCACTGAGGAGATTACGGTTTTATTTATCATTTTTATTGTGTAAGAGAAACGGAAACAACTAAAATAAAGAACTCTGTCCTGTTCCTTCGAAGAAAGGTAGGCACCTGTTTCTGTGAGCTAAACTCTGGGCACTAGTTGAATGAATGGACACTTTTACCTGCCACCCTGACTCAGGCATCAAAGGTCAAAAGTGCACTCAGGCATCTTTGTGCTGAAGGGGAAAGCTATTTTATACTTCATTTCTAACAAGTCACTACACAGGGAACCTAACTACTACCAGACACAAAGCTCTGCACTCTACACCTGGGCATTGCCTTTCAGGGCACTGAACTTCTTTGTTGGATCTAGATTTACCCAGCATCTCAGAGGACATGACTGGTGTCACAGGGAATAGAATTCAGATGCCCTGGGTCCAAAGCCAATAATACCTTAAAATCCTATTTCTCATGACAGAACTGCAGTGGCAGCCACACAGAAAAGGGACAGACAGGCTGTCTGTTCTTGGTAGGGTTACATTGCACTAGCCATTCTCCTTGAACAGCAGGCTTAGCTTCATATTTTGAGGTCATCATCTGTATTATGGGCACCATTTGTCAGAAAATTATTTCATTCAGTCAAAAACTGGAGACTGTCTATGATTTACTGCAGTGCCAGGACAGTGAATATCCGTGGCATACCATGGAAAACAAGGAATTGTTTTCATCTTCAAGTGAAGCAGTCTGAAAACACAAATGAAGGCTAAGTGATTTCCACTGGGCAAGAAGGGCACCATTGATTGGAAACACTCTGCTTACTGTCTTATTACTATTATACAACAGAAATCAGGAAAAAAAGGGGATGAGTATCAAGTTTGTTGAGAGTCAGTGTGACAGGCTGATTATCAGAAAAGCCATCCAACAAGCTTCTTTGTTCTCTATAAAAATTATGAAACACATTGCGCTTCAAAGTGCTAATCTCTGCTTGAGTAATGAGTTAGTAGCTGTACTGTATTCCCAAGGGAAGAGTCCTTATTCCCAAAGAGCTCAGCAAAGCATCCCACTCCTGTTGGATGTTTTCATATTCTTATGCTGATGCTGGACTGTTTTTCTCTTACTTTTATTGAATCCATAGTCAAAGTTGAAAGTCTGTGGATATTCCCTCTTAACATCTTGTGCACAATTTTGTCTACAACACCTACAGAGAAGGTCAAAGGGAGATTGTTACATCTGACTCAGGGTGGAAAGATTGAATCAGCTATGCAAACAAAAAAAAGTCTGTATTATGGGGTAAAGAGGCTGACCTTTAGACATAGCAACAATAGCTGAATGGAACAACCATAAAACTGTTATCCAGATGATTTGGTCTGACAATCTCTAGTCAAAATGAAAGAAACATTTTATGTCTTTAATTTTAGAAATTTATCGTTGCTGAAATAAAATTGGGTGATGTGGTCAAGTTTTAGTTAGGGGTCTACACAAACCAAAAAATCTCACCTTTGTCACACAGTGGTCTAGAGCTGGTTTGGGGTTGGTCTCCTTCTGGAGTTTATTTTTTTAATACAGATATTAACAGTAAGTTATCAGAATTCAAGTTTTATAACCCTGGGCATTGTGATAAATGGTTACAGGTTTGAAAACGTGACCTTTAAGCTCAAATGAAAAATTTCTATACACAGCAGCAAAAAGCCCTCAGTAGTTGCAAAGCTGGACATTAAAGGCCAAATTTATAACTCTTTAGGTTTTTACAGAGTATCAGTGATATATGGACTGGACCACATTTTCAGTGCAGACCCACCTGAGTTGGTTCCACGGCATTAAAGTGTTGTGCAGCGTTTGCCCTTGAACCTGCTCCGTAAAAGTCACTTAAGATCTGAAAACAGCATGAAAATGAACAAGGAGTAATGTCTGAATATTTCAGGCATTGCACAGACTCTTACTAGGAAACCTGTAAGGAGTCTGCAATGCAAGTAAGCAAGATGGGGAATGACAGGAGGAGAGAGCAGTGAAGAAGTGATCTGTGAAAGAACAATGGCTGACTCCATTACTTAGCGTCTGGCTGCCCTCCCTTCATAAGTTCAAGCTGCAAGTGTTTTGCCCATTTTACAGGCACGTTATTTGCCCAAACACAATTCTGATATTTTTTTTTAGAAGCAATATCAAAACATGATGTTGTTAGCTTCCCAGTGAGGTTAAAACACCTTTAAATCATTTACATCTCAAATCTTTTCACCTGCCCAGTGAGCAAACCACACTTTACGGACTGTTGTGCTCCAGACACCATTGGACTGTCTATTCTCTCTACTAGTGAGTGGCCAAATGATCAAGGTAAAGAGGCATGTATCCTGTCGCCTGGGACACCTGTACTCTTAAAAGATGTGTGCCACTTGTGCATTTGGACACTATTTTATTGACCAGAGTACCAGGGGGCATGGAAACACTGGAGCCTCCCAATATAAAAGAAACGAGAGGGTGTGTAGCTAGCACATTTTGCTAAGACAGCTTGTGTCCTCTTTCTACAAAGGTGCCAACCTTCTTATATTAGATAATTATTTTAGACCATTCTATTGTCTAGCAGTGCTGAATCTCATCTTAATGGCAGCTTGAGAGGTCTGCGGTCTGCTACATAATAGGGCATTAACTGAGACATTCATTCGTCTTTCTGTACTCTCAATAGGCTTTGGGGAATAACAGATGCAGCCAACTGACAGGCAAAATTTTTACTTCTCTTCCCCTCCCTTCCCTCCCAGAAGAACTGCTGGAAAGATATCCATTATCCCAGTCAGCAACACATCGCTCTTCTGCACCCACGCCAGCAATGCCAATGTTCAAATGAGTGAGATGGAGAGGAAACGCAAGGGCAACCCAGGAGTCTGAAACATGAATTGTCCTTTCTCTGGTCAGCTACTTGGCAGAAATGAGAACCTGCCTGGGAGGGACACAAGTGATAGCACCATGAACTCTGCTGTCAGTGATTGAACCAGAAGGTCCAGTGCAATAGGAGTATTTCTGAATTACTGGCTGAAGTCCAGGAAAGAAATATTTCCGCCTGAGCCTATTGCCTCTTCTCATCCTCTTGCCTCTGTTATGCCTTTAAGTTGCAAACTCCTTCTGAGGAACTTTTCCTAGAAAAAGCATGCACAGTGCCCAGTGCATTCAGGCCTTACTCCTGGTTTAGGCCTCAAGTCTGTAGATCAACAGAGTATCCAACACTATGAGTATCATCTTAATTCAAAAAGAAGAATTAAATGTTGGTTGGTTTGCTTTTCTGTGCACTTTATACTCCTTAAGGAAAGATGTCAGAAAATATTATTGCTATGTGAGTATTTTTCCTAATGCTCTAAGCTTCCATGCTGGTCAGAGGTGCTAGAGAACATTGTGGGTATCTCTATAGCAATGCCAGCAGCACCAGAGAAAGAAGCACATCATCCAAATCAGTAGAGACCATTAACCAAAGACTTCAGGCTCTTAACTGTGAGGAAGGAAGAGCTGGAGGCATGATATTGGAGGTGAGAAGGCTACCGAAGGCATCCTTGGTGATGATCTTTTGTGTTCTCCCAGGAAATAAAAGACTTCCAGTGAGAGGAAACAAAAGACCTGAACAGCAGGAATATTTTGGGACTAGAGCCAGGGAAAAGAGTCAGTAACAAAGACTGGTAATTTTGCATGAATTGCTGTTTTGTGTTGTTGAGCACCAGGACGCAGCTGGTGTACTGGCGAACCTGAGGATTTGTATTAACTGTATTGAAACGATAATGAAGCTTTTATTTTATGATTGCAGATGTTGGTGGATTATTGTGATTAAGCCTATTAGTGTAATAGTACAAATATGAGTTTCTCTTTGCTTACAGTCTTATTTATTGTAGGTTTGTGAAATTAAATTTAGATATCTATTAAGTAATTTAAAATAACATAAAAGGTCAATCGATGAGCTGAAAACACTCAGATGAAGGTAAAGAAGTTTGACAGACTCAAATTCCTGAGAGTTTGGAGTGAACTCACTGCCTTCCTCTGTTACACACCGGGCATGCCCTTAACAGTTCTGTATGGCAATCCCAGGTACAGCAGAAGCAAGCAGGAGATCTGGAGTTTTATGAACCACTGAAAGCAATGGCCTGTTCTGCAAATTGGTTTCTCCCTTTGCCTCATCTGGGAAAAACAAACAAACAAAAAACACCAAAAAAAAAAAATCCCCACCTAATATCTAATTACTTGGGACATCTAGATTTCTGACTGCCTAACGTGGAATATCTCAAAGCTGCCCCATTTTCAAGGAGGAGACTCTTCATGCTGTCGGTGAACTACTCTTTATATGAATACCTCAACTGAACACCCAACATACTAACCGTGGTTGTAAAGAGGTTACTACATAAAAGATGAATTTTTCAGCTTATTCAGTATAGTGACCAAGTGGTTCCTTTCTTACATACATATTAAACATGTAAAATGTGTGTACTAGGACATTTGACTTGTTATGTTCGATTTAGGTATATATTAACTATGTTAAGACAGTTCACTACCCTTATGAACCTGGAAGGTGAGAAGGCTGTGTGGTACTTAATTGCTAGCTGGGATTAAACCACAACAAATCTCTGTGGCCATTAGAGAATAGTTAGGGATTTCCCCAGCAAAACCCAGTGGTTGCACCACCCCCCCACCCCCCACCCCAAGCAATGGCATTTTTTTGAGACAATACTTACTGCCAAGTCACACTTACAAATGTGAAACTCTAGTTTTTTAATGTACCTCTCCAGGCTGTGATAAGCAGCCTTTGGCAGCTAACCAACCAGCCAGTGACAGGTGGTGGGGCACCAGAAGAAAGTCATACTGCAAATAGAGTGAGTGCTGCTCTCTCACATGAAAATCTATCACGGGAATCCTCAAATGTATCGAGAGCGAAGAAAATTACAAAAGCATCATTCTGGCCCGCTCGTTTGGCTGCAGGCATTTGGATATACACTGTGGCTGATGCAGCGCCTGCTGATGCCTCTGAAGCATTGTCCAAGACACAAGTTTTGTACAATGTGCAAGCATTATAATGAGCCTCCCTCTCTGTGCGTGTGCATGGTCAGCCAGCTCAGCTACAAAATCACAGTAACTGATTTGACCTAGAGAGTACTAAGGTTTACACCCTTTCTCCGAGCTGGGAGTTAGGCCCCTGCTTTCAAAAGGAGGAATAAACTTCTGGAGTTGGAGACCTTGGGAAAGAACTTTAAACTCTTATCTGTCTACATGCATACTTTGAAACATATAAACAAAGCAGCCATTGAAAACCTCATCCCTAGAAATCATAAAATATATATTTTCCATTTCCTTGTACTTATAGTAGTTCCTCAGATGTTCTTTGCACACCACGCTCTCATACAGAAAATTCATAATGATAAAACTCTAGAAAAACATCTGATTAGACACAAAGTTTACAATGCTTAATGTTCCTACATTGTTGTTAGCTGTTCTTTCTTATTTGTATTCACTTTGCATCAAAAAAATGTCACCCAAAACAAAGTGAAAAAGTTGGCTGAGGGGTGACAGCTGTAAGGTGCAGAGAAAGGCTGGTGAAAGTCTGGGGTTTTATGTGAATCCCTGTAGTAACATAGCCCTTTACATTACCAGAACCTGTATATATGTATTGTGCATATGTGTGTGTATGCATGCTATACATAACTGTGCATTTATACAGAGGTGCACGCACAAACTTGCCACAATTCTTAAAGAGGCCGTAGCACAGGTTCATACTCAAAGGCAGTCAGAATAAAATAACCATTAATCTTCCAGCACAGTCTAGGCAGTGACAGGGTAAGCTCCCACATTATGCTGCCAACAAGCTTCCTGCGCTGAGAAGTCCGTTCATTTCTTGTCCTCTTGGCTGAGCCTACTTATGGACATGCCAACAAGCATTAAGAGTTATGCTTTCTGTTATGACACCTGACTCATCAAGGTACTAAACCACCTGCTTGATTCTGAGCATGGGAAATATTTCATTATTCAGGCACATTCTCTACTCCCATAGCTGAACAGGCATCGGATTAGTCAGAAAATGTAACTGGCAGCACTTACTATCTCATTTCACACAGACTACCAAATGGTGACAGCAAATAGTCACTGCTTTCCTGGCCTCTCTCTGAACCAGTGCTTCGAAGTCAGCAGGCAAAGAAACATCCTGTTTAAGTCCTGTGTTCTCAGACTTTTTTATACATTCATTTTAATTAAAGGCAAATTTCTGCTTCCCATATGTATAGGGTGCAAGTGGAAATGGGAATTAATCTTTTTTTTAAAGTACAGAAAGCTACATAAAAATTATTAACTTCAAAAAATGTGGACAACCTGCACCTTCCCCTGAAGTATATGACTGTCAAGAGGCAAGTCTGAAAAATATTGTGTCAATTTACCTCGTTCACGTGACTCAGCACTGAGAAGCATTTCAATGCTCAGAATGGTTTCACAACCAAGAGTAGCTTATAGAACCCAGGCTCTGCACAAGGCAAAAGTAAAAAAAAAATAACTGTGAGATGAACTATAAGTGAAAATGAAGTGCTTCTGTTCAGTACTTAAGGTGGTCCTGTATTCTTATCAACTGAGTACTGTTGATTTAGCAAGATTATGCTGATGCATAATTCAGTTGAGAGTAGCTTGGAGCCAAAAGTGCCTTGTGATTTCAATGCATATCAGAGTGTTGAAGTAAGGCCAACAGAAGGTTCGGATACCAAGCAGTTCTGAAAGATCAAGTTATATTTCCCCAGATAGACGTTCAGTGAAAATACGATTATCACTTTCTGAAGCTGACCCTACCTGACTAGAAACAGTATGCATCTACCATAATATCAAGCCCATGCAAAAGTTCTCTGTCACCATTTAAAATTATACTGAAAAGTTTAAAAAGTGACACACTACAAACAAGTCAAAATAAAACCTTGCCATAAGCTATTTCACTATTCAGCTGTTTCGGTTACAGATGCTAGGACAAGAACATGAACCTGATTAGATAGAAACACATAGATTTCTTCTTATTAAAACATATTCACAGAGATAGTTCTGCAAGGAGCTCAACCTGACTGGATACTATCTTGACGTGGACACATGTCCAATAATAATTGAAGAAGGAAGGGATTTGCACAAGAAATTAACCATCATGAAACAATCTCTGAAAGCAGAACTTCCACAGCTTCATGCTGTGACATGTAAATTCAGAGACCACCCCTCAGGTATACCTGTATTGACTGTTCTACGTTACCTATATCGTTAGCAATGTCTTCTCTTCTGCAAAGAGCTTCTGTCTTCTGAGTGGTTGTTTCTGGCAGTTAACTGCTTAATTAGCAATATTATCTTCCATAACAGGGATGGTGCATATCAGACTGTGCATTATTAACTACTCATTGACCTCAGAAGACGTGCTTGACCTTTTCAGATTGATGTTACAGTATTGTCTGATTTCTACTAATTACAATGGAATAATTTGCTTTACTAATGCTGTACGAAGTAATTCAGTAAATTCTAGTCGATTGTATTTTCTGAAGAAAAGTACTTTAGAGGTCATTACATATTAGGATATTTTATGAGGTTTAATATGTAAATAAAACAGGTTAAGGCTACCATCCTGAATAGAAGTGAAAAATAAGCTTATTATATCACTAGCAAAGGTACCAAAGGAATATGTATTACTTACTTTTGGAAGATGCTCTTGAATCATAATCTTTGGAAAAAACCAGCCAGAAAATTACTAAACAGGAACATCAACAATCCAACAACAATGACCTTAAAAAAAAAAAAAAAAATCAGATTTTTTTTCTCAAAAATTAGAATGAAATAAATAAAACCTGGTTTTAAAATCAAGCCAGGAGAAATGCAGTGCACTGTTTTTCAAGATCCAGGGTTCCTCAGAATAATGGCCAGCCAAACAACGTGTTATAGCACCCTGAGATGCCAAGAAGGCCTGTACTGACCCCTTCTCTCTTTCTGAAAAGAAATTTAACACTGGATATGAGTTGCCCTCTTAGCAAACCTTTTTCTCAAAGAAAAATGGAGAAATGCATTGTATGGGTTTTTTTCTATATTACTAAACTAGTATTTTCCAGTATAAAAGCATTCCATTCTCAGCAGTTCAGAAAGGTTTCTTACAAGCCATTTGACCACAGTGGTGTAAAACTAGCCAAACAAGTGGCCATCACATCAATATGACAGAAGACAGACATTCCGCAGGCCAAACTCCAGCCAGTAGCTTAGCTTCGGTCACTGTGACTCTAATCTTTCTTCTGAAAAATCAACTTAAATTGGAAAAATAGGCAAGGTAATATTCTACCCAATTCTCAATTATTTGACAATGACATTGCACTTCAATTTTTAATTCCCAAGTTTTTGTATAAGGATCTTTATAACACCAATGCTTTAGGAAATTTTAATTTATTTACAGGTATCCTATACATTTTCTTATATTATTTATACTTCTTCCAGAGGTGACGTTGATATAGAGCTACTGGATGTGTGTGAATTTGTCCCATCTTCTTTAAGCAGTCTCTTAAGGTTGAGTTTATTTAGCTGATAGCAGACTGAGCATGTGCAGATGTTCCTGCCTTATATGTGTAGCAACTTTGGAGTGTTAAATCTAAATTCAGTTGTGCGAAGGATCTAGAGAAAAAGAAAGAAAATTACCTTTTTTTAATTCATTGCAGGAAAATTGTTACTGACCTTGAGAAAACTGTAAGAAAAATGAGTTCATGGGAAGTCTTTTATATTTATGCATCATGAGTACTTTTGCTTACACTACTGCAGAACCCTGTGAGGAAGTCAACATGCACCAACATTTAATACACAATCTGTGAACTATTAACATTTAATTTAGGATTATTCAGTATAAATTCATTTTATATCAACAGTAATGAGTGCTTTTTTTCCAGCTTGTGGCAGTATTTGTTCTTCACTGTACACTGACTGTAGGCTGATTGACAATTTCAAACTAAATACCAGTAGCCCAAAATAATGTACTCCTACTCTCAGCTTGTGCTGAATATTCAAATCTGCAGATGTAGGAGTAAAATAGACAAAAAAGAAGACAGAGAAGTGGAAAAAAGGAAATTCAATCTCACTGAAATTCCAGGTGTTGGATGTTTGACATTGGCTCACCTCAATGAATGTACTTTCCTTAGATAATTGGACACTGCTACCATCCCCACAGAAAAGTTTCAAATTTAAGATTCTAGTCTTGCAAATTCTTGCTGAATAACAAATCCCTTGGAATGGACCAATGAACTGCTAAGCTTTTCTTACCGATTTCAGCATTGCTGGATTAAATCCTGAACATGCATTGCAAAAAGATTCTTATAAATGTTCTGATTCTTAAAATTGGACAGTGAGGCTGGTTTCTTCAGTGTAAGCTTGTGGCCCAGAACTGTATCAGCAAGTTACTTTGTGCATATGCCTCCCCATGTCATAGAAACATACAATCACAGAACAGTTTGAGTTGGAAGGGACCTTAAAGATCATCTAGTTCCAACCCCCCTGCCATGGGCAGGGACACCCTCCACGAGACCAGGTTGCTCAGAGCCTCATCCAGCCTGGCCTTGAACACTTCCAGGGATGGGGAATCCACAGCTTCTCTGGACAATCTGTTCCAGTGCCTCACCACCCTCTCCAGGAAGAATTTCTCCCATATATCCAATCTAAATCTTCCCACTTTCAGTTTAAACCCATTACCCCTTGTCCTATCACTACAGGCCCTTGTAAAATGTCCCCCTCCAGCCTTCTTGTAGCCCCTTTATGTACTGGAAAGCTGCAACAAGGTCTCCCCAGAGCCTTCTCTTTTCCAGGCTGAACAAGCCCAACTCTCTCAGCCTGTCCCCATGGGAGAGGTGCTTCAACCCTCTGGGCATCTTTGTGTCCAAATGTCTGTAACCACAACATTCAGGACATGTTAGTATGTTAATATTAGGCACTGGATGTATGTGCAAAATGAGGTTAAGGACCTATTATCTCATTTGCATAAACAAGCCATTTGCTTGTGAAACAATTTAGCATCTGACTTTACAGTGAGAATTAATTATTCAAGTTCATTACTGCATTACTGCTATGGATAGAAAAGGAAAACTCTCTTTGAAATGAAGACAATTTGTAGTTACGTCTTAACAGCCTTACACTGTTTTCTTAACACAGAAGAATCTGTGATACTTAGCACTTCTGTTGTGTAAAACGGAGGCTACTCAGGATGAAAAATGTTCCCCCACCCATGATATCCAGTCAAGGCTGATACCTGGAGAAAAGGCATAACAGGCTTAAATTTAGTCATTCATGCATGTGGGGCACCAGTCAAAAGCTACAGTCTCCACCAGTGAAAATTAACTAACAGATCTTTTTTTCATATTCAGGCTGTTAGGCTTCACAGAAGATTGCAGAAACAGTATCAAGTGGCTTGAGAAATTTCACAGACTCCATGGTCATGCAGCAAATATGGAATGTTTGGGTCTTTCCAGTCCTTAGTTAATCTCCCCTCCAGGCAATAAATGCCCCTCTGCAAAGAAAGGATAGGATTTAGGAAGTATAGTGAGGTTGCTATGGTTTGCTTCTCAGTATTGTTTTAATCATGTTATGGAGACTAATAAGGCACTGTGAGTCCCATAAAAATAATTTCATCAATATATGTTTTCACTGCCATAAAGTATTGTACCTTTATGATTAATTCCTTCATCACAAAGAAAAAAGATTAAAATGCTGACCTGAAACATGCTCTTAAGATTTACTGGTTTCTTTGACATATCAGTGTATGAGTAGAATAAGAATTGTTTTGAACAGTAAGAAAAGTAGCAGACTCTTTATTTCTTTCCTACTTCTGTCCTTCATTCTAGGTGTAGGATGAGTGAATGTTGAGTATATAAAGAAAAAACAAATTACAGGTCAGATTATCAATACATGTAGGCTGCCATAGCCTAGCAGAATCAAGAGTTACTCCATCTTATACTAACAAAATACCTGTCCTACCAGTAGGACTATCTAAACGAGTGATATCTCTGGGCCAGTGGCAGAACAGAAAATAAATAACACATGCAAAATGGATTAACTGTTTTTCTGACATGCAAATACTTAGGGAATTAAAAAGAAAAATGTTTCAGGATAGAGATTATTTTTGTTTTAGTTATATTTCAAGACATTTTTAATGGAGAAATAGATATGATTTGGGAACCAGGCTAGAATTACAACAGAATAAGACAAAACCTCAGAATGGGGAGGTGGCAGAACTGTTGATGTTGTGATAACTCCCCCTCTGCATCCATGATGAGAGCTAATCAAGCAGCGAGTGGTTCAAGCTAGCATTCAATGCCCTAGATAGCACTGTGTAAACCTCATGTAAACCAAGGAGCTCTTGTCTTTATAATAAACAGGACTATAGTGTTTCCTTGCTTCACAGGTATGTCATGATTTGGGTGATAGAAGAATGAGTAATCTGGGTAGAAAAACAGGAGAACAGTCAGGCTGATTTTTCTCAGGAAGAAATTGTAGGAAACAAGGAGATCTAATAAAAAAGTAATAGTGTTGCCATAGAAAATGCCAAACTGACATAAAGTTAAGCATGAGTCATAATATGGCACAGAGTGGTTTAGGTTTATAGTCGAAGGGATGCATTCCAATCCTTGCAGACACACCTAGTGTAATTTAAAATTTTATTTGAGGTCCTGATCTCAGTAGTAGAAGAAACAGACACAAGCTCAAAGGAGGCTGCAAAATCTGCCCCAGAAGTAGATAAATACACAGGGAGTTAGCTTGAGCTGCCATGACAATGATGTTAGCAGGTCCCAAATTAGCCAGTTTATAGCAAGATCAGTTGTTTAACCACAATGTAAATATATGTACAGCATCTGAAAAGGCCAACACAGCTGTGACTCCAAAATCATCAGTCTACAAAACAGTCCCCCTCTCATGTAAGTACTCAGCTGTAGGTTTTTCATAGTGGTATGTTGGAGGAAGCTTCCAAAAAAGTAAAAAAAAAAAAAAAAAAATCAGCTTGGGGAACTAACTGATTAGGAATTATTAAAGACTTGATACTGCAATCTTTTCCCATGGCATACAGGGGGAAGTTCAAGTGGTTTACATTTTTCCGTTTGTATGAGTTAACAATTCATAGGCATATGAGTTAGGATGTATCTTTGCCTTGTGCAGTCTTCTGTATCAGTGTCCCCAGGATAAATAGTACAACATTGGCAAGACAAATTATCTACAAGTAGTTCATGGGCATGAGAATCCAAAGAAGAATTTGAATTCAATAAGGTATTGCAATGCCAGAACTTCTGTATCTTACAAGGTCCACACCAGCTCTGGGCCAGGATGATTTGCAAGGAAAAACAGCTGGAGAATGTGTGCTCTCCTACACTGTTAAGTTTATTCTGAAAAACCTCTATTCCTTTTTTGTCAAGATGAAAATAATTTTTCAAATCTCCAAACAGATGAGCTATCAGAAGAGAGCATGTATGTCTCCAGAATGACCAGTTTACAAACAGGAAGAACAAAGAACCATGGAGGTTTACATATGTAATTTAAACTATTCAATCCTCAAAGTTAATGTAGACTGTTAGTGTACTTTAATTCTTCGGTAGGAGCATGTACCAGTTCTCCTGGAACACAGGACCTGACTTAGTAGGTTTGAAAATTAACACTAAAGCACTCAGCTGACTTTTTGTCCTGTTCTTAAGGAATTTTCAGTCATACATCTCCAGGAAATGTGACCAGATGTCTTGAAATAAACATAATTCATCATTATTACACTGACAAGTTGACTTTTTAAATGAGTTTTGTTAATTCATTTCCACGAATTTGACGTGCTGAGAGAGGGTATGTCTCGTCTTTATTTCATAGAACAGGGGTCATCATCCAATCACCGATACGTCCCACGCATGGTTAAATAAGACCACCACAGATCTTTCTTCTATAATTATAATGCAAGGTAACTATGGTAACGATAGTTGGCAAATCTTGTCTTTTAAATGGCTTCTGTTGCACAGGTTTTTATATCCTCTTCTCCCTCCCCCTTCCCACACACATTTTCTTCTTATTATAACAAGAAGATATGGATAACCGTTACAAGATATATGGATTCCTGTCCTCAGCACGACTGAAGATCATCGCTTCATCAACACTGGCAATCGCATTTAACCCGAAAGTCAGCTTGGAATACCTTCATATTTTATGTTCTCAAGACTCATATGATCCAAGATTCATGCTCACTCATACCTTTACTACATCACTTCTTATTCCCCTTTTTCACCAAATTCTAAAACTTTCCAGAAGCTTTATTGAGCTGAATCCGCTTCAAACAAGGTTAAAATCATGATTTTTCATGCATGTTTGTCATCTCTATCTTAGAATTAAAACACACAGAAATTTCCTTCCTCTATGTAATTATTGGTGCTCATACTCTATCTAAGCTAAGAGTAATCCAAAGGAAGGCTGCTCAATTTCTGTAGACAGTGTTGTCATTTACTAGGATTTTGACCTAAAAGGAAGACTGGTAGAAAGCTGCTTGACTCAAAGGTTTATGTTGTCTGTGAGCTAACTGGTTACCTCTCCCCTCTTAATGTCTTTTTTCCATTGACTCACCTTTGATTTTTGGCAGATTCTGAACAACCTGTTCATTATAATACTGGTGATGTGATCACGGTATGTCTGGCACTGCTTGTTTTACAGAACAAAACAGTACTTTATTTCTCTGACTAGTTTAAGATTCATTGCGCTTCTTTCATCCATCAAATCACTTCATTTTAATCATGAACCAGATGTCAAACTACATTTAAAAACTTGAGCTGCACGTTACTTACAGCCAAGGATACAAAAAATCAAGGGCAGATTTAAAGGGCTTTTTCTAAGAAAAGAAGCATTGATCTTCTAATTATAATATGTAATGTTATCTTATCAGTTATCAGTACTATGTTATCAGTTCCTTGACTATTGGAAGAGAAAGGTTTAAAAAAAAAAGATAAAAATAAAGCTAGAATTGCTGTATGCAGAGATACAGAAAAAATAGGTACGCAACTTGATCTGTTGAGCTATCTCTGTCTTTGAGGTTTGAAAATGGCTTAGATCACAGAGATAAAATTCCAGTGGGTTAAAAACCTGTAATCTATGGGCTAAATTCAGCTCTGGTATAAATCTAGAGTAATTCAACTGTAAGCAGTGGTGGTGTTCCAGATTTACACCAGTGTAATTGAGACCAGAATCAGCATCATTTATTAAACTGTAGAGGCCATGTTCGTCTCTCAGTATGTTTATTTAAGTCTCATTAGATACTGAGAGGGAACTGTATACCTAATGGCCTGCAATGGATAGCAGGCTCAGGAGCAGGGAAGGCAAAGTGATTTTCAAGGCTCAAGAAATGCGGTCTGTTTCCCAGGAGAGGGACTGTTGTCCCTCTCTTATTCAATTATCTTATTTACAGAGCTATAGAAAAATGGCAATGACCACATAGAGGGGGCTTATGAAGTTACAATGATTATATCTGTATATCCAGTCCATCTATCACATTAAAGTGTAGCTAAAAAGTTATAGCTTGCTTTGATAAGATGCTGCCAGTGAATGGTGTAGCCTTTTGAGAGGAGGTTGGTCTCCTGTCCTACCTATACCAGTTTTAGTCAAGCCTGTAGACACCTGTGTTCAGGTATGTAAGAATAAGCCCTTTTGGAATGGGACAAGGAATATCATTTAGCAGCTGCTTGACAGACTCAATATTCTTGGGTCATGCCACTATAAGCACGGCTTTTAATAAAACAAAGAGACCATCTGATACCTGTACTAGATTCAAATACCGCTACAGTAAAAGGTAGCCATCCTTCTATTTGGACAGAACCCGGGGAAATACAAAATTAAGGAGCCTATGTGGCTAAAGAAAGACTCCAATTTGTCATGAAAAACAGTGCATAGAAAGTCCAGAGCTTCTTATTTCACATAGCATACACACAGAGACCTGAATTCCTGTATTTGTGATGTAGGTCTTCGTACACTGAAAATCATTCTCTTGGGACTTGGTATATATGCACACATACCATAAACTTGGCTCTAAATCTGGAGATAAGGAAACTTTATATACCCATTTTCTTCTTAATCCTGAGATCATCTAGCTGTCAGTTTATAATGAGTTAAACAAAAGATCCCCAGATGCTCTCGGGGAAGATACTTCAGCCCTGCTCCCTCTATTAGCAACCAAAAGATCACACTGTGCTGAAGACGTGGAAATCTCTGGGAATTAAGTTTTTCTTTATCTGAAACTCCATGCTTCACTCTAGCAAAAATAACAAGTTCATTCTTTTTCTGCTTATCACAAGCAATAGGTGTGTCTAGAGAATGCACTTTTTCTTCCTTGGCTTTGATTACTTTCTCCTTCTTAGTACTGGCCTTAAGAAAATTCATAGTTTATTTTATTCCAAGACATAACTTGCATGACTAGACCGAGGGTTTAAGTGTATATTCCTTGTGCACATATAATTCCTATGCATGAAAATTACATGTAGTCACAGAAGCCAAAATTAAGTCTTGCAGATGTAAATTCTTTAAGGAGTGTATTTTACTTTGCTTTTTATATAAGCACCAAAAAAGCAAAGCCCCAGCTCTCCTTTAAACCACTAATACTGGCTAAAGTTATCAAAACAAAGAAATCTGCATACACATAAAGGTATTCTAAACCTTACCTTCCCTCCCACCCTCTTTAAAAAGTATGTTTCTTAGCAGTTAAGGCCTCTTGACAAAGAGTGGTGGAAGAGATACATTTTGAATTGTCTTTTAGCAAGACCCAGTGAACAGAGGAGTCCTGGAAAGGCCATCTTAATTGGCCCAGGTCAGGACAGTTCAGGTCCAATCTAAGTCCTGAGCTAGCTGGAAAAAAAAGGATAACTTTTTTCTTCCTATTTCGAATTCTGCAACCAGTGCAATTCAGCTAATATGAGAGTCTGGACAAACAAGAAAGTAAAGACTTCTAAAAATACAATTCCTCTGCCAAATGGCTTGTCAGAGAAAAATCTTTTTTGTAAAAGACCTTCCTAGATTCAAAATCAACATCATGCTTAATCCAAGCTTCTTTTTAGATTTTTAAAAGCTGAAATGATATATAATAATGAGAAAGACTATGGATCTCTGTGTGACATATAAAAATGTCAAAGCTGATATTTTGGTTTTGAAATAACAGCATGGTATCTTAGCATAAAGCTGGTGAGTCATCCACATGCTAAACATTTGGAAAGTCCAGATGCTCATGGGAAATTTGTTTTTAATAACAAGAAAGATTTGTTTTTCTTTAATTTTTTTAGCAGTGGAGATGACAGTGATTCCCTTTCCTCCAGGTTCTGAACTTGGTTCACTGAGTTGCTAAGTATTTCCTGAGGTATCCTAAGCACCTTCCAGCATCACTTGAGCAGGAGCTGAAGTCATGCTGAAGTCTGCCTCTCCACTGGATTTTTTCACATTCACTTTGACAACAATGACATCAGCATCCAAACTGAACTTAAACTACATAATTATTTTGCTGTCCTTCAGACAGTATCACTGCTTACTAATAGGAAGTCACAAAGATACAATTATTCCCAGGGAATGGATCTCCTAGTGTAACCTGCAATAATCCCACATCAGTAATTGGATGGATGATTTACCATGCAACCTTTTACATTGCCACAAATATAATTGGAATATTGCAGGACTCATATGTTTTGGGTTATACTTACCCAATTCTTGTTGTACTGGTTTACTCCATTAATATCAGAGATGCACAGATAACGGATGGCAAGAAAGATGAAAAACTTGTTAACCCCAATACCTACACTACGCTTCTGTTACATTCATCATTAATTATTTCAGGCTTCATTAATTAGTTACCTGGGACAGAATCATAATGTACAGTATTTAGGGTGCACATACTCAATACAAGCATGAAGGAATGACCTCGTAGGGACTGTGCTCAAGGCGTCACACAACCCGTGTGTGGCTTCCTTGCGCGACTCCCATTCTGCTGCTCCTCCACATGCCATTGTATTATGTTACATGGCTGGTGTATGCCTGGCACCGCCAGGACGATAAATAAATTTGGAACCAAAACATTTTCTTATTGCATTTCTCATGGAAATTTCATCTCTATGGTAAATTATTTCTTAGATTACAAGTAAGTATAAAGGAATCCAGAAAGAGATATATTTTTGAACCAAATAGAAGCGGGACACAAGCTATCTAGCTTAAGGAATTGTACTGAGTAGTTATTCAGGCGCGTTTTTCTCTCACTCATAGCTAAGCCTTCATTAACATTAACTTTAAAAATGGATGTTTGTAATCATAGCCCTGAGAAATGCTTCAAAGAGTATTCCAGGATTTACAGGCATTTTACGCTATATGGAGAACTAACGTACAGAACATGAAGAGTTTGTTGCAACCCATTTTGAAAAAATAATGCACAAGTCTTTCAAACAACCTTTAAACTTTCTCAGATTACTAACAACTGTTTTGGTTAACACTTCAGGAGTTAACTCAGCCACCTATTTATTAAGAAGCCAAGTCAACATTTTTTAAACTAACAGTAGACGAACCACGTTCAGAGACTCACCACCACTCTCCTTTGGCATTACTGAGTTAGCATTTTGGAAATTAATGCAGAAGAGATCACCGTTTTTATACAGTGTCATTAGACTTAACATCTTTGAATGCCAAAGATTAAAATGAAACCTTATCTGCCAGAATACGCTGTAAGTGATAGCAGTATCTCTCCAGTACCCTTAGGACACAGTTAGAGGGAATTGTTTTCCCTGTTAAGTATGAAACACAGTAAAGGTTAAATTGGTTAGTGGCTTGAGGTGACACATTTTTCAGACGTTCTGGATGAGATCGCCCCTGAAATTCTATTCTAGAGGTCAAAGTCCTTCTTTTTTTCCTTATGGTAAACAGGCAGTGACTAACAGAATCACAAGGAGAACTCACAGGTTTATTAGGTGTTTCACAACTATTTGGAAAACATTTGCACCTTCATTTTAATTGAGTTTGATGGTGACTGATGCTGGTGATGAAGCAGAAGCTTTGATAATGCAGAGCGCACTGTGAATGAACGTACTAAAGGAAGAACAGCACTGACTGGAACATAAGCGATTGCTTGTGATTCTAGCAGAGGAACTGCAGTCATCATTTAGTCAATGATGTTTATTATTAACTGTGAAAAACGAGCCTTAAGCAGCGGAGTGGGAAATCACTGTGAGTCCAGTGGAAGTAAATGAAGATTTTTGTCCACTCAAGATAGGTCTATACCCATTCGAGATAGATATTGATTTTTATCCTGAATATAATAAATTATATTAAATCCACTTAGGTTTCCTATAAATAACATAGTTGCTGTTCAGTTCTATTCCTTTCCTCTATCAGTCCATTACTCACAAATTAATATGCAAAATACGACTGATACAGGAAGTACAGCAATTACTAAATTTTCCTGATTGTTACTGTTAGCATAAGAAAACACAAGATGACCTGTGCTTTGGTGACACTGTCAGCAATTTGCCACAATAGAAATAAGTTTGGGGAAGGTATCTTTGTTTTTCACATCTTTCCTATGCCATATGCTATTTACATCCAATCCACTCAAGTGCAATCCATGAGTCTTGGAAGACTCCCCAAACAACTCCAGAGAGTAAAGGCAAACCAACAAAGATGATGTTCCCCACTTTCCTTGATCCTCTGTCCTTATGAAGCATGAAAGTCAACTTGTGCCTGTGCCTTGCTCAGAATCATTTTTCTTTTATGCTCCATTGTACTCTGAACAATTTCAGTTATAGTATGATACATTTGCTCAAAGTCAAGGTGACATAAAACAGTAAGCTTGTTTCATAACAGATAAATCCTGTCCACTATAGTGTCATATTAAAATGTTGGTCATCCACCTGAAGTTCAGGGACCTATTTAAATTGAAATGAACCACCTAAGAAGATATTAATCAGTGGAGAATAGACATCAGGATGTAATATCATTCCAATGATTTTATGTTATAGCAGCTTTATTACAGGAGGTATTTTAACTGTAAAGGTGATGCTCTCAGCTAAAGTCTTGTAAAAAAGTTTTTCTGTTTATGTTTCATAGAATCATAGAATGGTTAGGGAATGGAAGGGACCTTAAAGATCATCTAGTTCCAACCCCCCTGCCATGGGCAGGGACACCCTCCACTAGACCAGGTTGCTCAAAGCCTCATCCAGCCTGGCCTTGAACACTTCCAGGGATGGGGCATCCACAGCTTCTCTGGGCAACCTGTTCCAGTGCCTCACCACCCTCTCCAGGAAGAATTTCTTCCTGATATCTAACCTAAATCTCCCTGCTTTAGATTTTAAAGTTTTAAAGTTTAAACCCATTACCCCTTGTCCTGCCACTACAGGCTCTTCTAAAAAGCCCCCCCCCACCCCCACCCCCCAGCTTTCTTGTAGGCCCCTTCAGGTACTGGAAGGCTGCAATAAGATCTTCCCAGAGCCTTCTCTTCTCCAGGCTGGACAAGCCCAACTCTCTCAGCCTGTCCCCATAGCAGAGATGCTCCAGCCCTCTGAGCATCTTCTTGGCCTCCTCTGGACTCATTCCAACTGGTCGATATTCTTCTTATGCTGAGGGTTCCACAGCTGGACACAACACTCCAAGTGGGGTCTTACAAGAGCAGAGGAAGTGTAGAGGAAGTTTCAAACAGGAAGTGTACCTTTCTTTTACAGCACAGGTTGTAAAACTTTACAGCTTTGCAATGACTAGACTGACATGGTGGCAGATATCCTAAAGTATTAAAACCACAGAAATGCAAAAATTATAAGGATCAGCCTTCATATTTCTCAGCTATTCATCATAAATTCAAAGTGACCTGCCATTTTAGATTTGTGTAAACAAATACCACACTGACAGGAGGCACAGGTGTTGCCACAGAGTGCTATAAGTGTACTTTATAGCAGATGGCTTCTCTCAGTTGCACCCAAAATCATATGAGTTCTCACACTGGTTTGTGGTTCTCTCACAAAAGAACAAAGCTGGATATTTACACAAAACTTGGGAATTTTTTACAGTCTGCAGTCTCAGGACTTGCAAGTCTCAATCTTTGTACCAAACACATGATCAGAATAAAAATATATCAGCTGTTTCAGAAGCACGTGGTTGACAGGCACTGTATGGGAAGTGGGTTCACCCACGTTCTCATTAGCTTCAATGGGTGTTTTGTGCCCTGGCTTCATCTGCATCAGGAGGAAAGCCTGCCCCAAAAAGTGTGAGGAGCACTGGCACAGCACATGTCCTTGGGACACTTGTTGGTGCAGCCTGGTGCTAGGAAACGGTGACCTGAAAGTGGTGTCAAAGCAGGAGCCTGAGGTTTCCCAGTCACTGCAGCTGCTCATCAAGAACGATGCAGCAGATACTGATGGGAAGCAGTGGTAGCCTTCGGCAGACCCATCATGCCTCACACACTGTACAAGTTTTGCGACTAGTCTGTGGCTTGCTGACCAGCTGCTGGTGTCACTGAGCAGAAGACCACAGCATTATGCAATAGCCCAGGGGTTTGTTAACCAGAAAGGGGCCCATACACAAGGGGTAGTCCCTGGAGTCTCATTCCATGCCATGTAGCCCAAAGAGGCCAGGTACACCACAGGTCATACAACCCAGTCCCATGTTATCATCTCTTGCCTCAGTTGATAAGAAATTCAAACAGTCCAGTTCTCTCCTGAAACAGAAGTATGAAGGCTTGAGAAATTAATGTGCATAAAAAAAGAGTAGATCCCAGTTCCCTTTTGTCTACAAGGCAAGTGTACAAGGACTTCAGTGAGAGAAAAGACAGAGGGTAAGGGGATCCCTTTTAACTCTAATGGAAACCACAGAAAGTCAAAACCTAAATACAGACACCAGAAAGATGTCCAGAAGTCTTTGGGGAGGTATCCTTTCAGCTTTAGACTAACAGATTTGCTCCTCAGCCTAGCAAGTGCAGCGTCTCTCAGGCATTGACAGATGCCTTGTACTGTATAGGGGACATGCTGCCTAATGTAGTCCTGGACACCTGGATAGAGTACTTGGCAAGTAGTTGTGTGGATGCCACCTTACCTGTGGCCACCCATTAAATACAGCTGAGGTTTTCCAAATTACAGAGGCAGAATCATTTTTTTCACAGGATGAACCAGTGTGCCAAGAACCCTGGATGCAAACACTTGAAATGTGCTTTGAAATTCTAGGTTTCATTACATCCATCAAAACCTTACATATCAACAACTTCACGTTTGTTCAAGATGCATAGCTGCAGTAAGCAGAACTTGCTCAGATTGCCAAAAACAGCTCAAAGCAATGAGAGCAAATGTGACAAAATATGTTTGGCATGAACAGCAAAGTCAAAGACTGGGGACCCTAGCATACCTACCCTTTTTCTCAAAGGGATTGTAGAACACTTTGTCTCATTTTGTAAATTAAGTCAAGTATCAGAAATGTTCTTCCCTTCCAGGAATAGTGCTGTTGAGCATATAGCTGTTGAACACGTTTTTGCCTTCAGTTTGGTTTTGGAGAATTATTGCTTCAAATATGAGGGCCAGACTAGAAGACTGCCATTTGCGCAGGCACCTATTGCTCCCTCCAGCTTTTAAAAAATAGCCTGTTGAAAATATATTTGGCTTCCTTTTGCCTTGCACCCTAAGTGCTTAATTATGGAAGTTCAGGTTTTATTGGCCAGCTTCATGGAGGAAGGAAGTTGGTATGACAGGAGCAGAAAGGGATAGTAGGAAAGGGACAGATTTTATAGCATTTTAAGAGAACTGAAACAACCACAGTGACTCTCAGATACATCTGTTGGCAGGTTCATTTCCAGCTTCACCAGCTCAGGTTGTTAAAAGCCCTGCTTCTGCAGCTGAACTCCCCTCAGCTTTCTGACCTGCTCCTCTGCTCTCCTCCTTTCTTAATCTCACGAGATCCTGATACATGGAGAGGGGACTTCTGGCCTGCAGACTAAGTTCTACTGCACTAACTGGCGTGAGCCAAGGCACATGAGCCAGACAGGAACCACACCACTCTTCAACCTGGCCTGCATTGTTGGAGTAACACATTGAGGGCAAAGGCACAGAAAATGCAGCTTTTGCACATCTACAGTTGTTTGCGTGTCGTGTGGCTTCAAGCCTGCAGCAGCAGAAAAGAAGCTTCAATAAACCTTTCTGGGTTTGGATCCCTTAATTATGCTGATGTAGGTCCCACTGTAGTCACAGGAGCTGATCTCCAGCACAGGGCCATTCCTCAGGAGACTGACTGCAGTGATTCTTGCCAGCAGGTCCATTTTTCATTCACGTATGCGCTAGCATTGTATGACATACCTGCACACCTCATATAACACTGGCTTAAATAATTTTTAACTTTTTCATCATTCGGCATTAATGTATACCCTCTAAGGTCCCCATAGGGCTGGAAGAAAATCTTTAGCTGGGTGGCAAACTCGGTGGGTAGCAGACAAGCAGTTACAGTGCAAAGGAGGTTTCTGGAAGGCTGCCAGCAAAGTAACAGTGAGGCTTCTTCCTGTGCATGTGCTTAGATTTGCTTCCCACAAGGCAGTACAAGCAGTGGTGGAGTGGGCTGGATCGAGAATGAGCAACACTGAGTCACTAATCATTGTCAATTCACTGATAATCACCAGAGCACCACTCCACAACGACAACCTGACACTGCCATTGATGTCTTGCTGTTGATGAGGGGATCCTTCACAGGATTGCAGGCAGCTTTACTGCAAAAATCAGGTAGCTGCATAGTATGATAAAAAAGAAAAAAAGGGAAAAAGAAGAAATCTGTGCCTTTTCTAGCCAAATACAATTCAATTATAATGAGTTCACTTTGTGTGCCTTTTGCTAAAGGAAGGAACAGTCTGTAATGTGACACATGCCGTATCCACTGCTTAACAGCCCAAGATTTTTGGTTATCTTTTTTTTTCGGTTGTTTACTTTGGCATTAAAGTAAGTGCATGATGAATGTACCCCAGTTAAGCACTTTTTAATTGCCCCACAAAAAAATTAACCTCTTTTCAAACCGGTTTCCTGGGTTCCTAGACTTTATCTACTCTGAATTTAGCATAAACTCTAGTCTCTCTGATGTCATCTACTAAACAGTGTCAGGCTGGGTCAATGCTTTAGTGAGAAACTTCCAAGAAAAATCTAAGAGCTGCAGTGACTCATTCTCTTCCTTCTGACTCAGTACTAAATTGCTCTCCCAAGATGCTCTCCTGGAGGTGTTATCTTTCAGATGAGATATAAAGCTTGGGTCCTGATCACATACAGGAATTTTTTAAACAAAGGGAGGAGAAGTAAACTGCTTTTTGCTATATACCCCCCAGGCCCCAAACCAATGTTCACTCAGAAAGTGGCTGGAGTGGGTAAGATGCTATCACTCCCAACTCACATGTTTGTTCCCACCCCCTCATTGGAGGGTTAGTGGACAGAGCGATAGCACAAATGGCTCTTAATCTGTTTCAGCCAGAGCCAGTTTTAAAAAACAGGAGTAGATGGATACTAGCTGTCCCAGCTGATTCGGCTGAGTCAGATAGGGAGAGCACTCACAATTCCTCACACCAAGGGAGCTGAGGGTAGGATGACTCCCAACACTCCTCAGCACTGATAACGGTGCAGAACAGTGGTATGTGAGAGATATGTGGAGAAGAATGTCGCTCTGAAATCTCCTGGCTGCATCCCAGAGGAGGATTTCTACTACTTTTTATTTGTTTGTGATAGTATGTCACACTGTTCATGCCATTTCTTTCCACAGGCAATCTGTGAGTGAGGAACTGCCCGATCAGCTAAATCATAATAACTAAATAATAGATTTCATTTTTGCCAACTCAGCCCATCTGCTTTTCTTCCCTACCGTTTCTAATTTGCTTCTCACCTTTTTGTCTACTAAGTCCTCATAATGTGTTTTGGTACAAGCCTCAGGCTCCCAGCCTAGGCCTAATGAGCCGGGTCACAGAACATCAATGAGCTGCAGTTCAGTGAGGCTTCAGTTTCATGTTCCCAGATCTTCTCCTTAAAAAAAAAAAAAAAAAAAGGCAACCTTTTCTTCTCCACCCTCCCAGAGAAACTCAATAAACCTTCAGCCCTCGGAGTTATGGAAAAAAAAATCTCATAGTCATTTTAGAAGTCAACAGATACCTTTAATTGCAGCTAATAGGCTGGGGAAAAAAAAAACAACACCAAACCAAACACAAAAAACAAAACGCCCTGAGGATGGAACTGCTCAAGCCATGACAATAGGTAGTGATGATAATGTTGACTTTTCAACCTTTGTTAGCTAATTATTGTACATCACTGTATATGGGAAGAAGAAAAAATAAACCCAAAGAGGTGTGAGCACAATCTCTAGCACCTCCCAGAGCTAATTCTGCTTGGGCAAGCATTACCATTCCTTTGCCTCCTTAAGATTTTACCCAGAGCAGCAGTGAGAGGGGAGAGTTTGGTTCATAGGGGCTGCAGCACTCTAGAGAGGAGACCAATGCTGATGAGTCCTCTTCTCAGCAGTACCTTAGCGATCAGTCTCTCCCCACTAGAAAGAAGCCAGAACACCTATTCACCCTGCCATGCGAAGCAGCGTTTGGAAGGGTAACCTTGGCATTTGCACCTCACCCTGTTCAAGCTCAGTGCCTAGGGATGCTGCCTTTCTGCAGTGAGTAATGAAAACTCTGTAGTGTACATGATGATTCATTCCTTAAGTCTGCCCGCAGCTTTGAAATCTTTCATTAACTATCTGATATGCATTCAACAGATTAGCTAAATGATCTAAACATTATGTAATTAATCAGCAGAGTGCAGGATACCCTCTCTGACATTTAGTTGGGAGCATTTAGGTGTTTGCACTTTATGGTCTTTTACAAGCAACCCAAAGCAAATATTCAGTAAGTGAATAAAATATCTTGCCTAATTAAAGCAGCTCTGAAAAAATTCCTAATGTATCACATTGCATCAGTTTGATGTCAAACACAAGGCTAATGTGATGTAATGGTGTGCCACAGAACACCGTAAGTGCAAAATAATTAATTGTATCCAATGCAAAGTAATAGGAATATGTTCAGATAAATACAGCTATACTGTGTGCGTAGGCAGAGCCCTTTTCCAGCTCTGCATTAAAGCAAGCTGCTAGGCAGCTTCACTGGTCTCCAAGGAACCTGGGAAAAAAGTGTTTCTCTCATCTCCAGTTTTTCTAAGTACAATTTTATGAATAATGGCCTTTTAAGTTTGGTGAAAAAGATTGGTTCAGTCTTGGTTCAGCCTGGTTCAGAAAACAAATACATTGTTTTCATTTTTGTTTGGGGAATCTCTTTGAAAAGATCTTTTGAATAAATTAATTGCAAAACAAACAAACAAACAAACCTCTTCAGACTAGAAAGTTGGTATATATAATACTTTAAATATTGAAACAAATATTTTGGGCCTTTCCATCTCTTCTGAAACCATTCTGTGAATTTAACTCATCATTTAATTTACACCAAAATTACCATAGTGATTTTTGTGTCCCAGACACACAGAAAATAATAGTAATTCCTCTCCTGCATTGGTTTTGTGTGGCCTGCCATTACCTAAAATAAATAAATAAATATGTATATAATCCTTAGTGTTCATCATTCTATTAGGTTGAGACGTCTTTGAGAGAGAACCATGAAGGATTTACTCTTCACAAGAAGCAAGTAGCAGTCAGGAATTAACTGTTCCCACAACCCCCGAGCCATGTCCCACCTCCTGAGATTAGTTATTTAAATGACAGGAAGGCCTGTAAATAGAATTACGTTTCTGAAGGAAAGCAAATTCTTTCACAATAATTCATCCCCTTCGTTACTAAGGGAGGCAGATGCCTGCCTGTACAGTCTTGTACCAATTACCACTTATCACAGTCTTCCAAATAAGTGACAAATAAAAACCGCAGCTGGACAGATGAATGAGCGAAGAGGACTTATCCCTGAGAACACCTGGTCTGGAAGGATATATTTTTTTTACTTCTCAGGCCAAAGCTATCTCATGTCAGAGGCACCAGAAGCAGCAATCAGCAGAGGTGTCAGAAAGGCCACAAACTCAGAGCCTCGCTTCCCTGTGCCAGAGGGATGAACACCAGGCTGCCTGCTGCAGCCAAGGGAGGTGTTGGAGTAGGTGGTGTGGCAACGACAGCTGAGAGGAATGAGATTTTGCCTCAAACCCAGAAGCCATGACCCAGCTCTGGTCCAAACCTGGGATGCACAAATGGAACAACGGGTGTATCCTGAGTGAAGCCTTTCAGAAGATGCTTTTTTTCAATCCTTACAGACCAAACAAGGAAAGGACTCAGTTGTTCAAATGCAAATATCTACACTGTAAACATTTCCATTTGATCTTGTAGTCTATGCGACCTTTAGAGTCAAGAGGGAGAAACAGGCACTTACAGGATATAATTTATCTCATCTGAAAGGAAATGGCTAAAATAGGGCAGTTCTTTCCCGTGACTATAAAAGGAGTAGCATGACGTGCTCAAAGGAGATATCTAGTGTGAACATTTACAGTTAGGTAAGATATCTCATATCTCCATCTAATAAAGGAAGATAGCAGAATTACATTGATTTAGTTGTAAAAATCATCCACACTGACATTTCCTTCCCATGTAAGTGACTACACTAGCATTTCATTTTTTTTAATTATATAGCCCATGCTAAAGCTTTCCACAAACAATTTGAAAGAACAGTGGTGCAACTGCTAGTGCAAACAAGAAACTTCACCATCAAGCAATCAAAATCTTCTCTGACATCTCATCACCCATATAAAATCCCAGCAAAAGCTGATGTTAATATATAGAAGTAGTGTCCCATATAAAGACAGAAAAGTGGATGCTGACAGGAAAGAAACCAAACAAAACAAAAAACCTAAAACTCAACTGCCCTGTCTCCAGAAAGTTACTTTATTTGTTTGCAGGATTACATTTTTAAAGTATGTACCTTGTTATATTAAACATATTTTAAACATTAATGTAATTGCTTGATATAAGTTTACTTCATCACTGGTGTCATCAGTCCTGCAAGGGCACAACTTGCTACATTAGAATAACTCTTTTTCTGAGTTTCATGATAATATTTTAGCTGCTGTTAAACAGGTATATTTTATAAGGAAAAGAATTGGTTGGTAGACTGCAGAAGGCAAGTAAATAGCAGGATTGTGCTGAAGTGTCGTTCATAATGAGTACTCTGGTCTCTCTTTGCTTTGTTTGTATTGGTAGGAGCTAGGCAAAACAATTTCTCATTAACAACAGGCACATCTTTACGATACTGCACTAAATTGAAATGCCTTTCTTATTATGGTAATGCCTGAGGACAAACCAAGATTGGGTTCCCATTATTTGTATAGTGCTTAGCTAAAAACAGTGTTCAGAGTTTACAGTCCAAGTAGACAATACAAAGAAGAGAAAAAGTGCACAGTATGTAAGCAGAGCTAGCAGCAATAGCAAACATCGGGTGGTTTTTCTTCTGGGTTTTGGTTTTTGGGGGGGGGGTTGGGGGGTTTTTTTTGTTTGTTTGTTTGGGTTTTTTTTTTTTTTGTAATGACAAATAAAAAACATGTTCAAGAACTTAAGGAAAGAGACCAAGGAGTTATGGCAGGTAAGAAGGGGAAAGTGAGGTAAGGACTGCAAAGGCAATAACAGGGAAAGTTTGGACCATGCCATCATCATTCAGCATAGGACACAGCAGGAGAAGGTCTCAGCAAGTCTTCAGCTTCCTTCTTTAATCGTTCCTAGAGCATGTTGTTGGTATCTATAGTCCTCTGCCTTCATATCTCCATCAGAAGCTTTAGTGGGAGGTTGGGAAAGCACCCCCCTTGCCCCAGGGTCCCTAATGCCACTTGATGTTGAAGTAAGAGATGGACTTGAACCAGGTGACACTTTAACACTTCCACATCTAATGGAGTAGTTGCTGCTTTAATTGCTTCTGAACAACTCCAGCAGGTTAAACATACGTATTTAACCAGGTGCCTGTTGGCAGGTTTGAGTACTTTAGCAAGCATAAATTAGCATAGCCTTACTGACATTAGCAAGATGGGACTGATTTACAGATTCACTAAGGAGCTGCAGCTTTATATCCAAGTAGGCAGTAACACTCCTGAACCTTTCCATAGAAAAAGAAAGCTTCTGGGCAGGAACCCCTTTGGACAGCATTTGACAGGAAAGAATTGCTTTGAATGTTAACAGGCTTAGTTTTTGTTAAGACCTGCTGGAAGGAGTCTTTAAGCAAGTAGATGTGTAGCATTTTTTTCTGTCCTTGGTGTTCTATTGGCTCACATTGTATGAAAGACGTAGGTGATGGGGTTACAATGTCCTCATTGTCATGCTGGTTTGAATTAATGAGATTTCAACTTTTATCTGAGCATATGGCTCTTTTTTCCTAATCTGTGCAAACACTCTAAAAACAATGGCAATTTGTCTCCCTCCACTTACACTCTCACTCTACTTTTATCACAGAAAATTGCTGCAGCATCTCTCCACCTGCATGCTTCTCCCAATGAAATGTAATAACAGGCCTATTGCACAGCAAAATTACTGTTGCTGGAATAAATGCAATGCTGTCAGAAATATTGGAAGGCGAGCCTCAAAGAGCAGCTAGTCATCTATAGGTATGAAATGAGTGGAGCTTGTACAATCATCCCCATGCTAACCTGCAAGAGCTGCCCAACATGGACCATGCAGCAATGTCTCTGGAAGGAAGTGAACACTATCAGACAAGGATTCACTTCTTGTTTTTTCACTGGTATGAAGGTGTCATAACTCTATATTAGGATAAAAACAAAGGAAGAATAAGGCTTTCTGGATTTAGGGATGACTATTAATTTATGGATTCCAACAACACTGGTCAAACAACACGCACCAGTATATAATGACCTTTGTTCTTCCACAGAAGAAAAAACTAATATTCAGAGCAGTCCCATTCAGATATTATATCACCTAAACAAACATGGTAACTTACTGAAAAAAAGACACTTCATCCATTACTGTTGGTACTACGCACCAAAAAGCAACATGTAGAGACATTAAATATTAAAGCCTCAAACACTTAAGGAGTCAGAAGACAGAATAATGATCCCTGAAATTGGATAGCAGAAGAGAGACTAGGGAAGCATGCAAAATGTCTTCTCCTACACACCCTGGGAGGCTGTGTACCACTCAAGAGTTTGCAAGTCCCATAGATAAGCTAAGGCCTGGCAGCATTAGAATCTGCATCATTGTTATTTACTTGACAGGCACAGCGGTTTCCTGTATCTCTGTAAATTAGCAGTTAACACCTGAAAAACTCTTGACCACTGAGGCTATGTATGAACCTGAAGAGAGAGAAACAGGGAGTCACTGACTCCCCACGTTTATGGAAAAGAGAGATTAGGGTTAAGTTTACACTGACCACTGAGTATGTCAGAGACCACCTTGTGCCTCTGCACTGCCAGTTATCAGTCTAGCTCTTAGTTGTTTGGCACTTTTATCAAGGCAGACATGAGTTCCTCTCGCTTTAGAGTTCTTTCAAGTTATCTAAGTGCTCAGTGCTATGGATGCACATGTGCTTCTCACATTGCTCCAGCTTTATCTCTGGTACTTGCAGACACATTCCATATGTGAGCACAAAACGGGTCAGAGCAGCCCCGCAAATGAAGCACCAAACTGAGCATTTCACACATACCTTAAGCACATCGCTGCTTAGAGGTCTTGGCAGCCAGCCTGCTCCTTCCATGTCAGTCACACATCATGCAGCTGCCTACGCTGCTGACACCTGCCATTCAGAAGTTGCCTTATCTCACTTCTGTGATGTTGGCCATTCTCTGCAGAGCCTTAGCTAAGAGTACTGCTTGAGAAAAAGCATTTGTGTTAATAGGATATTCATGCAGGACTAAGTGGAATTCCTCTACCAGGCCTTCGTCATTAAACAGATTCTATGCACACAGTGTTTCACGGCCTGTAACAAAATAGATGGTTAAGCATTCTGTTGTGTGGTCAGTAGCCTACAGCAATGTTGGAAAGCTCAATCAGTTCACTGGATGGCCTTGCAAAACACTCACCTATTGATTTATTCACAAAAAAAGAGTTTCTTTTCAGCACGTCCCATTATCTTTGCCACTTTTTCAGCCACGCTGAGAATTTTATATATATTATATGTATAATTTCTTGCTTCCCACATTTAGAATAAATTATTCATACGTTTGCTTTTCGTAAAGGATATTTTTTGCATATTTTAATGTAAACCTCTGCAATTAAGGCTCCTGAATTATATAGAACTTATTGCCAAGGAGCTGCAATTGATCAGCCAGTACTCGCTCAACTAGTATGCAATGTAGTTGTGTTTTCTTGCTTCGGTCATTGTGTTGTTTGAAATTTTTACAGCCTACATTAGTCAAACAAAACTGTGTACCTATAGTATTTGAAATTGATGGGGGAGCTTGTATTTAAGACTACCATTACTTTTATCTGATTGGGATAAACAACGGAAACTTCTTATCTCTATATATGAACATTCTCCAAGTACGGTCAACTGATAACATTATACAGCCACAGCAAAATAGCAAGTAGCAGTAGAGGATGAGACTGACAGTTTACATCAGCTCACAACATTTTTCTTCATTAAAGGATCCTTGAATACAGAGTCCTGAGTGGTATATGTTGAAAAATCAGTTTGTCCATCTGATCATCACCTTTTTTTAGGTGTTCTTTTAGGGGAAAAGAGCTTTTGGTGACCCAAAACATTATAAGGATATTTCTCAGCTATCACTTTGGTAAGAGCAAAGGGAAAATACTTATCACTTAGGATATCGAGGTGCATTGTGATTACAGTTCAGACAAGCCCATGACATTATGAACAATGAGGCCTCTTAATCTAGTAGGCCCAGGTCTTTCCCATGTGAAGTGATCTACCCCAGTGTAGTGTCAATCTGTGATCTTCCCTACCCGCCACACCCACTCTGCCTGGAAGAGTGGTAGTGCTCCCTGTACTCCAGGTGAGAATCCTGGCAGCAGTTTCCCATTACCTCATTTACTACAGAAAAACTCTAGCACACATGGTTAGACCTTGGCAATTTGCTAGTACAAGTGCTTGATGCCTGTGTGTGAAGTCCAGAATAGGATGCTGCCTACAATTTCAGAAAGGTGCCTAGACTGTAATAAAATGCCTAAAACCTGTCCTACTGCCAGCTTTCAGTGTCCCAGGGAACACCATATAGGACTATAATTTAACCGCCATAAGGACTAGCATATTGCTTGTTGTCAAAGCCAAATTTTATTTGTGCATCCGTTTTACAGCAGTACCAATCAGTTTTTGGAACAAGCAGCTCAGCATTGCAAACCTACAAAGCCAGCAAAGATGACTCAGCTCATGCAGGAAGAAAAGCATGGTTTAGAAAGGACCTTAGTCTGGGTAAAGTCTGGGTGAGTTTGTAACCCTCCATATCCACCATCTTCCTTAGTGCTTGGCTTATCTTTTGACTTGATTACTTGTTCCCAGACTGTCAGGGATTAGAGTTTTGGTTTGCAGGCATTGAGGCAAGAGGTATATTAATTGTCCTCACTTTCAAAGTGTGTGTTTTATCAGAAAGATAGTTTGATTAACTGATCTCAATATTTTCATCACACACAGTTCATAAAAATAAGGTTCCCAAGATTTCATTTCATGCCCCTGGATTTCTTCAGCAAGCTGCCAGTGGTCCAAAATCCAAGCTTATTTTGCATAAACTGGGTTAGACTGAAGACTCATTTCATTCCACTAAAATGATAGAAGATGTTTCTAAAAGCAGCAAATGGCCTCGAAAATTTCAGACATCCATCACTGACTATGTCTTATGAATGCTATGGGTAGCAACAGGTATCAAGAACATTGATGGTTGGTCTCACCTTGGAAGGAGAAGTGAAGAGGATGAGTCAGTCTGTAGACCTTCACAGGCAGCCTTTGGACCATCCCTCACTACCTAATCTTCACATGGTACAAAAACTTCCAAAACCTCAATTCAGATTAAATGACTCTTTTGGTTTTAGATGTATTTAAGCTTTACGAATGGAACAAGACCTTGAAAGGTAACGAATCCCTAGTCACCCTGGATCAGCACAGACATTGAAATCCTGGGATGTCATCCAATAACTCTAACATTAAAGATATCACATTCCATATCTATAGAAAAGGATAATCACACAGACCTCTTTTGTAAAATGCTTTAGGGACAACTTTATATAAGTATCAGGTATTCATTTTTTAGTAATAGACAACTTGTATAACAGGTAACTCTTGGACGAAAGAAACAAAATAAAATTCTTTTTCATTAAACCACCTTAGTGAAAAATTTGACAAACTACATTTTATTAATATGACTATAAGAAATCCATAATTTAACTGCAGAAATAATTGCTTTAGTGATATCAGCCCTCTCAAAAAGCACAGGGCTATTTAAATCATCTAATCATCTTGTCATGTTTTTCAAACTGAAGCATTAGTAGCTTGATCAAGGGTTCGAATGCAGCTGAGACCTTCAGCCTTGATTTAATCTGACTCCCTGCTGACATTGAATGGAAACACGTAAATCTTATTAAGCTTACAGTGATTTCCTTCAATCATGACTTTAATAAAGCAGGTTGCTTTCTTTCAGTGTGCCAAAATCTGTAAAGTTCCAAAAGCTAAATAGCTTTCTATTAAGTAAACAGAATGTGGGTATGAAGGAGCAATGAAGTACATTATACAACACTAAGACTGGAACTTGAGGGATCATTTGTGAAACCCTGAACCCATTATGAGGTTCACCTTTTTGAAGGGAAATACTTGTGTGTTGATAATGAATTCCTGTTATCATAACTGGAAAGACATGATTTTTTTATTGACTGTGCATAGTTAGTTTAAGATTAGATTGGTGTCCAACCTATGCAATTGTGTGCGCCATTAGGAGAACAGACAGACAAATGTTATGTAGACATCTGTGATGCAGGAAATAGCAGAAGACGTTGTTCATTCAGTGATCCCAATTCACTTCAGTATTATGTGGGATGGTTTTTCCCTTAGGTCTTGACCCTATTATCCATGTCTTCATAACTTAGAAGGCCTTGTAGAGATACAAGACATTGGCTCCATTGGAGCTGGAATTTCCTATGGAAAACCAAAGCCAACCTTCCTACAAGCACAGCAGTGAGGAGATGATAGATAAATGTTTCAGTTTTTCCCCTTTGACCTCAGCAGAGAGTTGCTATGCATTTATCTGTGACCATTATTCCAGGTGACGAAAGAGACTAATGCCTTTCTACTGCTTGATCTGCTCCTATCAAAAGTTCTGCACTGGGACTTTGAGTTTGAATTAATTATTAGAGGGCTCATTTAATCATCAGATACAACCCCATAAGCCCCACTGGAATCAGAGAAATCAGTACATGTGTGTCCCAGAGGAGAGCTGGATCCTTAGCTAAATAATGGTTTTATTTTCCAGGAGAACAGACCTACTGACAGGCACAAGGAAAAAATTCTTCAAAGTTCATGACCTCAAAAGAAATTCCCTAGTCTGGTAGATTCAATATTAAAACTTCTGACCCCCTTGAATGGACGCTTTAGCTGAAGATATATCAAATCTGATGTAAGATGCCCTGTACAGTTTTCTTCTCCGTAGGTTGCTGTACCCACTGTGGATGTAAGTGGGTGAATCATATGATGTCTAATCATACTAGAAAATCACTTCCGTATCCTGGGCTGCATAAAAAGCGGTGTGGCCAGCAGGACAAGGGAGGTGATTCTGCCCCTCTACTTCACTCTTGTGAGACCCTACCTGCAGCATTGCATCCAGCTCTGGGGCCCTCAGTACAAGCAAGACATGGACCTGTTGGAGCAGGTCCAGAGGAGGGACACAGAAACAGCCAGAGGGACGGAACATATCTTCTGTGAAGAAAGGCTGAGAGAGTTGGGCTTGTTCAGCCTGGAGAAGAGAAGGCTCCAGGAAGACCTTGTAGCACCTCCCAGTACCTGAAGGGGCCTTGTGAAAGTTGGGAACAGACTTGCATGTAGCAATAGGACAGGGATGATGGTTTTAAACTAAAATAGGTTAGATTCAGACTAGATATAAGGAAGAAATTTTTTTAAACACTGGTAAAACACTGCGACAGGTTGCCCAGAGAGGTGGTAGATGCCCTATCCCTGGAAGCATTCAAGGTTAGGCTGGATGGGGCTCTGAGCAACCTGGTCTAGTTGAAGAAGTCATTACTCATTGCAGGGGGGGTTGGACTAGATGAAGATACCTGCCAACCCAAAGTATTCTAAGATTCTATGACTTAAAAACATGAACTGCTTGTACTGCCATACACCATATCCTGTATTCTTTGGACATTCACGTGTAGAGCTCTAATAAAGTACCTGTCTATTCTTTTTCAAAAATTACTAAAGAAGATGTTGGAAAAATATTGGAGATGGTATAGATCTTACAAAGCTGGACCAGAACCTGTCCCACGTTAAAGCAATGTGAGCAACAAATAGGTTTGTATTCTCACAGAGGGAAACAGCAAGTAGGAAATGAGGACCCAAGAGACAGGAATGTAAAGAGTCAGATCCAGCCTAAACTTCTGAATTTTTCCTATCAATTATCTTAGAAGACATTTTCATTAGCAAACGTAAGTGAAAATAGTCCTGTTATTAACCAAGCACTGCATAAAACCCCCTATAGTCTTAAGTGAGAAGACAGATTTGTGAGTGATAAAAGCTTGAATTCAATAAAGAGTGCATTAGACACATTTTAAATGACTGCATATGTTGCATTGGAACATGATTTATGAAATCTTGCAGACACTTAAGTGTATATAAAAATATGACTCCATTGTTAAAATGGGAGTACATGTTTTTGATGATCAGTGAAGTTACTATTATTTTTAATGGCATTTTCAGTGAGGGAAAGGGAGAAGGCAGAAGCTATCTACAAGTGTTGGTAGAATCTGATGAAAAGTGTTAGCTGAAAAAATCAAGGGAATTTTTTAAATGTTAAAACAGTTTTACAGTTTTTGAAAAAGCCAAAATCCTTGCTTTCTATGCTTTCAATATTAAATGTTCACTGTAAATTAAAATAAGGAAGGGTTAACTGTCTTAAGTAGCCCACAACCAAATGACACTTGATTTCAGATTAAGCTTTTTTCTTTTTTTTTTTTGACTGATGTGAAAATGAAGCAGCATGGGATTTCCTTTTTCATTTTGCAGAAATCCTCTCTTCTCGTTCCTCTTCAAAAAATGTGTTTTGATTTGAACTAACCTAATTTTTTCAGTGTTGGGAGTTCAACGACTATATCTATTCATGACAGTAAATCATATCATAACATTGACATTACGGGACAACAATAACTGAGTAATAAATTCAGTATCTTTAACAGTCTAAAGATTTAAAGAACTATATATCCCATTATCTCTTTTCTACTGGGTGTTTTCCATGGACTACGGGGATTTATTAATTGTTTTATTTACTGTTTTATAACATAAATGAGAAATAAGTAGCTCAGACACTTCTTCACACTCTTACCCTTTTTAAGATATATATATAATAGTTTTCATTATGTGCTAAATCCATTGCAATCATCCAGAAATATTTGAATGCTATTCCAAGATACTATCTAATAGCCAAGAAGACAGAGAGAAGGAAAGGGAAAAGAAATTCTGCTTTAAAAGGAAATTTGGTGGACATATTAAATGTGAAAGTATGCACAAGCTGCAGTGTGTAAAGTCTTTTACACTTTACATATGAATGTCTCAACATCATCAACGTCAACATCATCAACAGCAACATCAGTGCCAGTGAATAGGTATCGCTGAACACAGATATCAAAGACTCAAGGCGATACACAGGCAAAACTGTCCACAAGTTAGTGGGGGAAAAATAAAAAGAAAAATCTCATTTATTTCTGTGCTGGGGGGGGTTATGTGGGTTGAACTATTGAGTTGAGCTACAGCCAGACTCAGGCCCACAGCTCCTCTGACACAGTACAGTTTGACATTCCGAGGAAAAGAAGAGTAGTCAGCAACTTAAATGGGAGATGCAGTTGGGAACGAGCAGATACAGTGCCTCAGTGATTCACACTTACACCATATGCACATACACACACACGCAGCATGTAAGTCTAAGGCCAGATCCAACTGCATCAGCCATGTGCATACCAGCAGTCACCACACCATTTTATTCCCAAGGCATTTCACAAACTGTGCCCATCAGATCTGTGTGGGTAGTCTATGTGGAGGAGGTTCTTTTTCTTCCTAGTTATCGGTATGGCAACAGTTAGTTACATCTTGGTTGCATTCAGAAAATGATAGAAATTCTTTGGCTGGATCACAAACAGGCAAAAAATGTGACAAACGTTAAAAAGTGGTTTTATCAGGCTGTTTTTAATTGGATAATAGCCTACTGCATTATGGCAGGAGAACTATGTTTTTTTCTCCCCAAATAGGTTTAACTTGTTGAATAGTGTCACCCCTGTGATAGAAAAAGAAAAGTCAACCATGTACTGTATTTAGAGCTCCTATTTGATAGATTTACTTCATATAGATAGTTTCTTTCTAAGATTTACAGAGAAACAAAAAAAAAGAAAAATAACCTCTCCTTTGTATTTTGGCACCTATTGGAAACTATGGAAGAGAGTATCCAAGTAAAGTAAAACCTGAGCTTCAGTTTCCTCCACTCCTCAAGCAGTGCTAATGAACTGGGGCAGATCCAAGACTTCTAATGTTAGAAGAGACTGAGCACTTTTTGTAGGCCAGCAGTAACAAAAATCCTCGCAGAATCATAGAAGATGTGTGGATTAGTAGTAAGGTCTCAGAGTAGTAAGGTCTCGTTTCCCCCAGATCCCATGTTTCTTAAAGATCTCTGCTCAAGCTGTCTTTCGACCATCCCAGTCTGAGACAACAAATTGAAACACATGACTGTCACCGGCTGTGATGGCACTGAAACAAAACATCCACGAACTCTCTGAAGAGTTGGGTCTGGGTATAAATGCTGCCACACTAATTATTGCCCAGTCACACACTGACAGCCACAGTGCTGTGAACTGAGAAGCTTACGCAAGGTTTCCTTCCCTTGCCCATCAGGGAACTGCATTTACCTACTTCCATCTTATAACAATTTAGGAAAGCTGGTGGTTTTCCAGTGCTTATATTCTGAATCTTAAGATATATCCAAGATGCATGGGCATGTATGTGTGTATGTATGTACAAAAACTTTAATCTTAGTCCCACAAGCTGTTCCCAAAGTCCTTTCTTAAGAGGACTGCAAGGAACTGACTTGTGTTCTGATTCATCCTATTAAACACATGTTGGCTAATCAAACTGCTGACTTTTATGATATGATTAAGGAAGCAGTTGCTTGTTATTTATGCCTAAAAGCAGTCTTTTTAGATGATACTGTAAAGTGTACCCTCAGAATGAATCAGGAAAGAATGAGGAAAATACCCATATCTTCTGCAATGAAAATTCTTGTTCTGAAACTAGCGGTTTATAGTGCTATACTTCTTATTAACTATATGGCCTTCAGAAACAAAGACAGATTTATTTTCTTCTTCAGTAACATCCATCACTTCACTTCCCTGGGTATATTCCAGGGTTACAGATACTGTTCCTAGCATCACTTCTGTGCTGGAAGAGATATTTGTTAAATGTTATTTCCTAGACTCAATGGTGCTGATGTGTTAACATCACACTCAAAATCATAACCAATAACATAATTACTGGAATTCCCAAGTTTTTCTGTCTTAATCTTCCCAAAATATGGAGATAGATGTATTATTTTTGGAGATGCATTTTTCAGCATATCTAGATTTGCAAAACATCAGAGACTGAAACTGAAGTGAAACATAATCCTGTATTTCTCAGATCCAGCTAGTGAAGCCTAGATAGGCGTAATCAGGAGAAGTAAAAGCTATGTTTAGCAAATACTTTATTTCTTACAGAACACTTGATCATCTCTAGTTATAATTTAACTGGTCATTTGCAATATTCTTCAGACATGGTTTACATAGTATTTATTGAGTAGATCATTGTTCATAGAAGACAACAGAGAGGGTGTTTGTGAAGGTCTTTTGTGATGAACAGAAGAAGATACTTACTGAGTGGAGTGGAAATCAGAAAGGTGAATCCTCAGATCTGATTTTTCAGATTGTTAGATCCTTGACTACACATACTAAAGCATATAATTTCATGAGATAAGAAAACACAATTGGACAGAAGGGCACTGATCATGCACACTAATCCTTTTGAGAACATAGAGTGTTGGAGAGGTCTTTTCATCCTTCTTAGATGCAAAAATTGTCCCCAGTTCTCATGGACTTTATTGACAGATCTGAGGAAGGTTTCTGAAGTGATTTAAAGAAAAAGATAATTTCTGAGGTACTTGTGTGTGTAACCCCGTCAAAAGAAAATCTAAAACAGCTTCTCATGTGTAATGTTGCTTATAAAGGTACTCTGAGGAGCTCTACATGTAATAATGACACCATTTTCCCCTGAGCTGTTGGAAACAGCTTGGGAGATCAGACAGGTAGCTGAAACTGAGATACATATATTCATAAAGTATTTCTCCCTTATTCCTATTGAAAATCTTCACTGATTGGTCTCCTGTAGACCTGGTTGGGAAACAAAATTTTGTTCCATGGGAAATAAGTTTTTACTTCAAAGCAGAATAAAAAATTGGAGTATCAAACAAGACAAAAAACTATGAGACGTTTCAAAATAAAATTGTCAAAGTGACAAATTACTGTATCTGTGACTGGAACAAAAGTTCTTGCGTAACTTAATGTTTCTTCATTTTTTTAAATTCAAACAATTATTTGTATCTGAAAGGTATACTTCTTTCAAACTCCCACCTTGAAATGTTGGGGGCTTTGTTTTGATTACCCCAACTCTAAAATAAAAAATATGCACTGAAACTGACATTTTCCCACAGAAAGTTCTTATTTCAGCAAAACCACATTATCCAAGAGGAAAATTTTTCATGTAAAAACATTTCAACCTGCTTTACTTACTTGCCAGGAAACATGAAGCTGTCTATAACCAGCATCTTACTAAAATTTTTCCAACATGAAAGTTGTTATAATTTGGTACTTGAAACTTTTCAAATGTTCTGTTGATGAAGAGAATTTGGCCATGAAACAGAACAGTGCTTATTATAGCACCAATGCACAGAAGTCAGTTAGCACACTTCATGGCTATCACAAGTTCAATTACAGTGGCAAATTCTAAGCATGGGTCAAGCACAAATAAATCCAGGAGTTTAAATTTCTGCTTCTTCAAACATTCCATATGTAGGAATTTTCCATTTACTTCACCTCAGTCAACTGAGTTCAATGTGGTGGGATAATTAATGCCCTCAAGTGTTATGCAAGCATTTCAGTCCAGATATAGCGTTACCTCTTTGTGAATGTTGATATACTTTCTTGCAAATGTATAAGTGTAAAGTGATTTAAATCCAGTTGACAGATTAGGATTAATACAACATTTTACCAAAAAGACTGTAAAAAAGCAGAATGTAAATAACATGCTTTAAAATGTTTGTTGTTACTACAACATACAATATTACACAAACAAGACTGTTACACAGTTTTATTTATAATAATTTTCTGGGCACCTATTCTACTCAAGGAGAAACTGATGTTTTGGGATAGCTCAGTGTTCAATATCCACACGGAGAAGATTTATAGGTGTTAGTTTTCCATAAGGTGATGAAGATCTGCTCTCAAAAAAACAGGTCTATTAAAGGAACTGAAATTAGTCACCTCAAAACTATAAACAGCATCATTATTCCATTTCTGAAGTCTTATTGCTTCTGTAGTACTTTAGCTCCATATGGTTGACTGACCAATAATGGCACAAAGGACTTAATTTTAAAACATAGGATACTGCTGGAATATTTAAATTCAAAATCAAACATTCCAATAATTACTTAGGTTCACTGAAATCCGTTAGCCTTCTTTATATTGAGGTTTATAATTCCACCACTACACAGAAGCATATAAATATCTTCATTTGCACATGCACATGTTTACATACAATTCCGTAGTATGAATTCCAAATCCAGCACTTGTGACACCAGTACAGGCAAGAAATGTGTATTTCAAAACCAAACTTCGACATTTCTGGATAGAAGCTCAAGTGTCTTTATATTTAAAAAAGCTACCTTTATGCCATATTTCATGTTAACTTGCAAAGTTAAACAAGGGCATTTGTCATAGTTCCTTAACACGTCTCTTGCAGTCACAGCATAATTATATGTGCAAGACAATCATATATTCCTCGGAACAATATGTGTGACAATGTCCTGCCTTTGGGAGATATCTTAAAACAAGAATCCTATGCAGGATAGGACATGAGGAATCCTTTTTTTCCCCAACATATTGAGAATACTCACTCTGAACCAATTCACACCGTTACCTAAACTCACTCTCTCCTGTGAAGTCATTTGACTAACCTTTGCGACATGGATATAGGAAAGGGTGATCTTTGTTTGACAGCAATAAAAAGCACAGACCTTTAAGTTCAATTTTGTGGAGAAAACTATAGAAATGGAGGCATGAAGGAACATCAGTCCAGATGATATCAAGGTCTGTTAGTACTAAAAGCATTCAATTTTTAATTTCATGAAATTAAGAATCTCACCAGGAAAAGGCTAGAGAAGCAATAGAAGGTGTACTGAGGAGGTGCCAACCACCTTCTTAACTGGCCTAGAAATACTTAGGGAATTAGAAGAGTCCAGACTGGATATTCAATGACACTACAGTCATGTCAAGTTATAGATACAGGTAAAAAAGTATATTGTACACAGTAGTAGACACAGGGACAGCGAATGGCTATTCGAGTCCTAGAAAGCCAGGCCTGCCGCTGCTGCTGAGAAGGGTCAGAATACGCTGGTCAGCTGTGGCTGCAACGATGAATGGGTGGGAGATCCAGCAATTAGGAGCAGGAGGGTTAGTGGCGTCTTTTCCAGGCAGAACCAGACACTGGTAAAACTGACACTTTTTAACACTCCTTGCATTAAAAAAAAAAGGCACACTAATTTTGCCAAAGGTCTCCTTTGGCATTTTGCCTTCACATGGAAGAACTGTCCCAGTTGAGATGTTCCCAGGGGACACAGGTCAGATTTTTGCACATTGCTGAAGAACTTTGAGCCATCTGTGATTGTGGTTTATACAGGAATGGACTCTGAAATCTCCTTTGTAGTCTTCCTCAATCTGAGGCCACCTTGGGATGAACATCCCCGGAATAACTCAGGTTCCCCAAGGCACCATAAGCTTTTGGCTACAGCAGATCCAGGAGGACCACTCTGCCAGTCCAGAATGAGATAAGTCCATAAGGCTGTGGCTCATCTTTCCTCATGACCCAAATCTCCCATTAAAATAGTTCTCTTGGGCAAAATCATGCTGTAAAAGCTACCTATTCCTGATTTAACACTGCATGGATGTAAGGGGAAGGGACTAGGAGTCTCTAATAACAGGGATTTGATTATACTAAGAGCATATTCCTCATTGCCTTGTACTGCTTGAGAACCTTAGTGCGATTGGACATGAGGCCAGGGACCTGACCTTTGAGCAAGCTGGAATATCATATAATTACTGCTCTGTGTAAACCCACTGCTGCTCTCCTCACAGCTGTTTCACAAGCTTGGCTGACTAAGGAGCTACTTAGAGATTTAACATATCTTAACAATATTTTACCGTACCTTACACAGAATTTGATTAACTCACTGCTGCTTACTCATGTTTATATTGCCAATTTGCAGGTCCCAAGCTATCACCTGTCTACCAACCTGTCTTCTTTTTAGCTATCACACATTTCCAGTTGGAGTATAAGCTAGTTTGCCATTACTAAATAATTATTACTTTTATAATAAAAATATTTATATAAATGATGGTACAAAACAAATCTTTAAATTGCTTAGACATTGTCACCTCTGAGCTAACAAGCAAAGAAAAAAAGAGTTGACTCCAAAAAGCAAACATGCAAAGAACTCCAAAACAGTCAGAAAAACACTGGGAAATTAACAAGTCAGAAAACTAAAATTAAACTAAATCTGTATACCTTCCTTAAAAATATGTTTTAAATGTATCTTTAATTTTTTTAATGTCTTATTTAACACCCAAAGATAATAAAAAGAAAGAAAAAAAGAAACAACATCATCTAAGACTATTATTGAGTCACACAGCATCAAAATTCAGTGCACTGTCACCTCAATGAATTAAGAACATTTCTTCTAACAGCAAAGTACTAAATAAGGTAGCTGTAGTTCAGATCCCATCATTAGTTCATCTTGATTATTAATTAAGCACACATTGACCTCCTTAGGTCCCTAACTCATCTGAGGACCCCTAACAACTGGCTTCTTGCTAAATTACTAAATATCCTCAGGAAGCCATGGCATTGGTTTACAAGTCCAAGAAGGAAACAAGCAATGAAAAATTCTGGACCCTGTCAGACAATGAATGCTCATGTGAGGTTTTTGCAAAACTTACTTGAAATCAACAGTGTTAAGAAGGGCAGGAGGTGGTGGAAGAAAGCAGGTAGTGTGTTCTGTTAGGCCCCATCATGTGCCTCCTGTTGTTCTCAGCTACTAGTAATCTCAACACGGTTTAGAATCTCTTCCTTTTTCTGTAGTTGACAGTTGAACACCTTTCATGGGCATTAAAAAGAAAATGGGAATCTTATACGATTTCAGGATTAAACACTACTTTGTTGAGCCACAGCAATGTGCTTTTCATGTGATCTGAACTGGGTCGTGTCTCTCTTTGCCACGTTCTCCAGAGGTGAAGCACAGGACACAGTGCCTAGAGTGCCAAATCAGTGTATTACTGAAGTGACGTTACTGACAGTACTGCCAACCTCAAACATGTAAAATTTATTAATCGCTTCCCTCTCATGATGTTTTATTTTTTAATTATATATTTGGATGCTTTTATCTCTCACTTTCTGAGCCTTCCAGCTGAAACTGTGCCTTGTTTTAAAGTTTCTCTTTGAAAGGAAAAGTTTAGGAAGAAATTCTTTTTCTGTTTTAAGAAAAGTTGAAAATCCCAGTCATTGGTTTTCAAGAATTACACTTCTAAGAAAAAACATCCAATGTCTCTCAGACCCATGATGAAATATTTACACTTGCCATTGCTTTTATAGTAATAGCAATTAGTGTCTGATGTCTCTTCTCACTTATTCTTTAGTTTCATCACCCCTGTGAGCTGAGATAGAGCTAGGAATAGGATTAACATCCCTCTCTGCCCCCACAGTTCTCCTTAGTATAATTAGAAGGTATGCAGACTAGCAATAGCACATCAGTCAGCTAAGTGTAATGACTGATATTTTTAATCTCCACTAGGCTACAGAACTTTCCTCAAATTGTTCTTGTTTGAACTACACCATGTGTTTAAAAAAAAAAAAGAAAAAAACATAAAAAAGAAACCTATGTTGCATTTAAGCATTTTGGATGAAGAATCCACCTTGGTAAATTATTCTGATATCTAATTATCTTTCAGTGGAAAAAAAAAACCAACCCACATGCTCCTTAATTCAAGACTGAAAAGATTGAATATGTTTTACTTCAAATGCAGACAATATGTCTGCCAAAACCTGCTTTGTTATCACGTTTCTCTTACTCCCAATAACTTCCTTTCACCCACTCTCAGTTCCCAATACTTCTCTTGAGCTCTGGGACATGCTATTCCAGCAGAGGTTGCTTTCAGAAGCACAGATGTGATAAAGCCTCCATGCTCATAGGTTTCTAGAGTTAAAAGCTACACGTGTGCTTTTAGCTACACTGTCACATTGGGAGTTCATCATCTTCAATGTATGTAGTTCCAAGTAAACAAAGCTCCCTGTCACCCCAGGCTATCAAAGTAATCTCCAGGATCATTCTAATCATTTCTCCTACTTTCAGTGGTCTTTGAACACACTATGATTCTGTTACATTTTACCTGTAATTTGAATTTCAAGGAAAGTCTTCAGTAACAAAATCGAGACAACAATACCTCTCCTGTTGTGAAAAAGTGCATATACACAAAAAAGCCTCTAAATTGCAATTCTTATTTTGTCCAAACAGTTGTTTGCATGAGTGGTTAATCTAATCAACCAGTTTGCATATGAAATTCTATCTTTGAACTTATTTTGCACTGGAAGCACATTTAAAAGGACATGGTGAAATTCTTTTGCATAGCACTCCATAATTACCTTATTCATTTCAAAGACAGAAGCCATGAAGTGTTGTAACAAATGTAATGTTTGACAGTTCTCTTCAGTTTGGGTAGCAGCAGAAAAGAAAGAAAGATCACATCTGGTATTTTAGGTGTTGAATGACATGAAATATATTCATGTCATAAAAGCACTTCTACTTCACTGTAAAAACATACGTTTAAGCCAGCATTAACCTACTGCCTAGCTTAGATACCAGTAGTCACCTCAACAGAGTGACATGGAGCTCGATGTGGGCCTCTTGATAAGGTAATTAGATTATTATGAGCTCTGTTCTTCCATTTTAAGTTTTAAAAGAATGGGAGAAAATATCTGATGAGGCAAATAATAGAAGAAAACCCATACTGTGGCACTGTACAGGAGAACAGAATAGAAGGTGTTATGGGTCAGTTGTAATGAGAAGAAGAAACCCAGCTACAGACTAGGGTTTGCTTAATCTCGGTGGGTCAACCATGTAGGAGGAGGAGGATCTCCAGATTCAAAGCAGAATAGAAATGGTTAACATGCTATCAATATTATCTGCTATTTCCCCAACAAAAGTAAAATGGACAGAAATAGTTGTCTGGTAATCAGCCTCTAAGAAGAGGGCAGCTGAAAGAGGAAATTAATAACTCCATGCTGCAATGGGTAAATTACAAGACTAGGTAGGACCCACGCTATTTAATTCAAAGTTGCTGAGGACATTTTGAATATTACTGGGGCTCCAGTGAACGGAGAGGTTGTTCACATCATAGGAGAGGACTTAGCTAGTAAACAAGAAACAACTGCACTTCTGTTTTGTTGCATTCTTTTACGTGTAGCTTTCAGAGGGTGTGAGGTGAACAGAGAGGTTTTCTTGGTGAGATTTGAAACTGGACAGAGGTTAGTATGCATGAACCCAAAGTCCACTATGTAGAGCCACATTTAAGGAACGTCAGCTAATGAATTTAAATATTTGTCTTAGTTGAAATATAGATATAGTGTGTCTCTAATAACCAGACGTCTAGTTAATCATGAAAACTCTTCACAGACAGAGCAATCTTTTCTATGTGTTTGTACCTACATAAAACTAGATACCAACTTTGTTTGTATTGCACACACTATTGTAATAATAACCATGAATAAATATTATTCTCAGCCAGAGCTAAAGTAAATCACAAAGTTTTGGTGATAGGTCTATCACAAATGAGAGTACATGAGTGATTATCACAAGTTAGCCCTCCTCTAAAATAGAATGTGGTTTGTTCAGCAGGGAAATTTCTATTGCAGGGTCAGTCTATGTTTTTTTTTTTTTTTAAAAAGGAATGAAAGCCTTTTCTGTTAAAACGACAGATTTAGTTAAAGATTATTGTTTTCAGTAGGCCATTGTGTGCACAGGTGTTTATATTATAGAATAAGAGAATTCACAACCTGTGAGTGCAATGTCTTCACAGCTAAATTCAAAATAGACTGGTGCCCAAAGGATCTGAGTTAACAGATTTGTTGTGCAACCTTGAGCACTTAACATTACTGACTTTTTTAGTGGTGCAAGTAGCACATAAATGTAGATGTTTGATCAGAGAGAAATTCTGTCTGAGAAACAATTTGTAAGTACAAGTTGGTAGGCTTAGATTTTTTTCTGAGAAAACGGGTGAATCCAGACCGTTTGTACACTTTACATATTCTCAGTCACCAGAGTGACCTGTGATTGGTCACATATGACAGTCAGAATCATTCTTGGTTAGCTCTGGAATCTGGGAGCTGTGAAGGAGGTGTAGAAAGTGCATCTACTTATCCTCATTTCATGTCCAGGTCCTGCGCAGTCCAGACATGAATGTCAAAGCAACTCCAGTGGAATTAAAATAAAAATTTAAATGTTCATGTCTGGTGAAGAGAATAGTACTTTACTGTTTTCCCTCTCCTATGGCACCCTTGTTTATGTCATGCTACTTTTTGTTGACACAGTTCTATTTTAAAATATAAGAAACATGAAATGTTTATAAAATATTAAAGATACAAGTCTTGAACATCATTTAATGTACCTGGAGTGAGGCAAAACATGGCATGTGACCAGTCTTTCAATCCCCAAGAAGAAAAACTAGACAAGGTAAAACCATTCTACAGGATACCAGCCTTTGGCTCTCTAGTTTTGGATGGTTCCCAAACAACAGCAAATATCAGGAAATTCAACACATCACATGTAATATGTCATGTAAAGTTCTCTGTAATAAAAGAGTATGTAATAAGTCTGGTCTAACATAAAGTCTTCTATGTACATGCAGTAGGTCTGACATATCACATTTGTTGCACTCCCAAAAAATTCTGAAGAAATTGAGATCTGGTTTGTAATGAAATGGGTTTCCAAAATTAAACATAGTTTAAATGCACTTTTAATGCTCTCTTAGCTTCACAATCACAGCTGTAGCACAAATAATAGCAGAAGTCTTCCTTTTCTTTTTTTTTTTTTTTCTTAAATAGGGCTGAATTTAAAATCTGAGATAGTAAGTATGTTCATCCATGTAAAATCATACAATCATAAAACCACAGAATAATTCTGGTTGGAAGGGGTCTCAGGAAGTCTATAGACCAAACTCTTACACAAAGCAGATTCAGCTTTGAGATCAGAGCAGGTTACTTAGACCCTTATCCAGTCAGGTCTTGGAAACCTCTAAGGATGGAGACTGCATGAAACCTTCTCTTCTCCAGGTTGAGCCAGCCTTGGTCCCTCAGTTGCTCCTCACACCACAGGTAGTCCAGCCCCAACCAACTTGGTGGCCCTCTGCTGAGCTTGCTCAATTCACTGATGCCTTTGCTGTTTTGGGAGGCCCTAAACTGGATGCAATACCTAGATGTGGTCTCATGAGTAAAGGGGGACGATCCAGTTACATCTATCTAGTGCCAGTGCTCTGTTTAGCACAACCCAGGATGTTGCTGGTCACCTTTGCAGCCAGGGGACAGTGCTGGCTCATGCCCAACCCTTAATGGGCTGATGCTGTTATACATGTTTTCACCTGTGGTAGCCTGATAAGTCTTCTCATATATGTCAGAATGTATACGCAGATATGAAAACAAGTATGCATGTAGAAGTTTAAAGGCACAGGTTAGCATCCTTCTGGTGCTTACAATATTGCCTCTCTCATCAGCATTAGTGGTGTCAGTTGAGGTCCGTGGTATCACACAAAGATAACAGGAAACAGTTTCTGCTTGCATATCTTAACTAGCCAATATAAGACAGGGTGGACCTAGTAAATAGGATCAACTGTTCTTAGGCATGCAAAAGGAAGAGGATGGCAACTGCAGCAGCAATCCTGTTTCACTATTCCATTGGCAGGCATCATCAGACAACCTAGAAGCAACTAAACCAAACATGATTTGGTTGAAGCAGTGCACATCTTCCCCCTGTGGTTATGATTTTAGTTGTAGAATGGTTTTGTTAGCCTTCACTGTTCACCACTTAACATCCAATCACTCACTGTCTACCCAGTCCAGTGATAACCTATCACAGTAACCTATTGTGATAACCTATCACGATATTTCTTTGTTCCTCTGGACTCATTCTTTAGGCATGAGTGATCAGATTCCCTTTTAGCATAGTTCCAATGAAATCAGCTACTAATTGGGATTGAGGAATTTATGTTCAGATGTTTAAGCATTGTAGACATTTTTGAATAGTTCAAGATGCGCACCACTGGGGGGGGAAAAGGTTAATAATCGCAGCTACAACTTGAAATGAAACTATATGAAACTCTAGTGCCTGTCTAGTCCATAAACAATGTTGATGTTAACAGAAGAAATAAACAAGGAAGTGAAGATGAGAATAAGAGGCAGAGAATGTTGGGTAAGAATGAGACAAGTACTGAAGTACTGTGTTTATACACAGGCCATATGGTGCGGACATAAACAGTGTGAGCTTACTTTACCAGCATTATGCAGTCTGTAACCTCCCTTTCAGATAACTCCTGTCTGCCAAATGTTTTTCTTGTCTTTAATACTGAAGATCCTACAGACATGAAGCTTGCATGCTTATATATACCAGAGTGAGATTCAGTAAACAAGCCTTCCTAAACTATGTCCATTTTCTGTTGAGTTTCAGTAATAGTTGGATTAACTTAAAAAAAAAAATCTTTTGCCGCTTTTAAAAATATATATACTTTTACTGAACTTTAATGTATGATGTCTATTAAAGACATAGATTTTTCAGGCAAAAAAAATATTGCAATGACATTATAATCGTTGCCAGACCTGATGCTTGCCACGGACTACAACTGCAGGGACACATTAAGATTTTTATCTGGTATTACTATACCTATGGGTTTGAAAATCCATGCCCAGCTATTTGGCAGCCTATCTTTGATCTCTAGACTTCTGCTGCTAATTTGCTTTAATGGCTTCTGAAGACCCAAAGTCTGCAAGAGAATACTTTCAGAAGCAAATTACATGCCATCTCAGTCACCATGCTGATAAATGTATAGATGATGATGAAATATCAAGTGTTCTTAATGTAGCAAGCACCTGGGTTTAATTCCATCACCTAATATATCATTTTGTCATTAGCCCATCTTTTACAACTCATTTTAGCAGTATGTATATTGATACTTTGTAGAATTAATGTAAGAATCTTAACATGTTGTGGGTTGTGGGTTTCAGTTTTTTTCCATTGGCCTGCTTGCCTTGTTTTTTTTTTTTTCCCCAAGAGTTTTTGGAGCATCACAGACTTCTGCAAGAAGATTTTGCTTTTCAAATGACACCTCCTGTATAAAACAGCCTATCTCCATTTCAGTGAGTGAGTGTTGTGCCAGTTTGCATGGTATAATGCCCTGCTGCAAAAATGCCCTTTTTGGATGGTCTGTGAGGGGTCTTATGCTTCATTTACTGTGCTTGTCGCCAGCAAGAATGAGAGGATAGTTCTCACAGAGTGCTATGTTATTATTATCTCTCTACAGAGAAGTTGAACAGATGCCTTCATCCCAGGTCTAGTAGATATACAGTTGAAGATGTCATGAAGACTGGGTGACAAGTCAACATTGTCCCTGCTATCAAGCAAATTTTGAGGATCTAGTGAGGCTCTGTGCAGCCCATACCCCCATAAATCAAAGACACTACAAAAAAAAGGTTCTGCTAGACAGGCTCAGTACTTCCACACCCAGATCACTTCTACTCAGCATTTTGAGAGCAACCAACAGTCATCAGCGACTGCAACGAGGGTGAGAGCAACCTGTGAATATTATTAGGATTTCCACAACTGTCTCTGTGACACTTTGTCTTGTTGCCTCACTTCCATTTCAGCTCCTGCCCATTTGTTTCTGAATCAGCAGCACATTGTTTGAAGGATTATGTTATCACCTGTTTCCAGGAAACTTTCTGAATTTTACATTACTTTCTATTCCTGCAATATACGGAGTAGGGAGCTGAAGCTGAGTAGCCCCTTCCCCCTCACAGGATATTGTCTTAGCCACCAAATTGCCTGCAAGGGATTTTTGCTAGAAAGATTGGGTTGCTCGATAATTTGAGGACCCTGTTCAGGTCACTCAGGTCTATTTCTACTTTGATTTTCTTAATTTTATTTTATTCTGTTTTAAAGATTGCACGCTTTAGTATAGAGACCTAAGCCTATGCTGCGTTTCAAGAGCCAAGCTCCTATTGCTGATACTGCTCTTTGTGCCCATTTTTTTGAAGGCACCTACTTTATTTTCAGGTTGTGAAATGCTTGTAAGTAGAAGCAGCTGTATCATGCATACTGCATGCTAAGCACATCCAAATCAGGTTAGCCTAAAGTGCAGGTATGCTCTAAAGACGTGGTAAGTCTCTCCTGCAAACAATCTCCAAGATACAATATTCAGGAATGGTTCTGCACAGTTTATGCTCTGCGATTGGTATTGTAAGACATCTGCCACCCCCTTTTTCCCCTCAAAAGTGCAGAGCCAAATCCCATTAATCCCCCAATGAAATTACAGTGAGATGTAAACATTATTCTCATTTTCAGCATATAAAACTTTACTTATTATTATTTCCATAGTCCCTTTGCTTTTTAGACCAAACTCAGCAGTTGTTCATCAAAACAGTGATTGTTGTTTAAGTCTCTGTTGATCTACACAACAGCTTCTGGGACTGCACCTTGAAACAAGCTCACAGAACACTCAGAACTGAGAATAATGTAAATCCATTTACCCTAACAGATATATGCTTACAGCCTGTAACCATGGAACCAAATAACTGTTGTCAGTTTCTAACCGCAAGTCCTCATTTATATTTTTAGCTTTTTTTAGAAGACAGGAAAGGTGTGGTCAAAACTGATCAAACAGCATTTTGCAGAAAAGAGTTCACACATCTGCAAAATGAATTCTCAGTCAATGCATGTTTTCTCTATTTTCTCTGTCACCAGCCCTCAAGACTAAAGAAACTGTTAAAGCTCTTGGATTCTTAGTAACTTGATTTTCTTTTCCCCTTTGCTTATCAGCATGCAGTGTGGTCTTATTTTCTTTGTATTCCTCACACTTGTATACTTAGCTCCCTCTCCCCTCCTCCATTGTGTCCTGGAGAAGCCATAACCCATGGTCTTCATGTCTGATGGTAGACATCGCAGATCCCATTACAATCAAGAAATTACACTAGCTTAAATATGACTTACTGTATACTGTTGTAGACAAAGCCATATTGAGCATTAGGAGGCCCCTCAAACACACAGTTCTGTATTAGATCAAGTCTCCTTTCTAACTTCACAGCTTTTATTATGACATGTAAATCATGCCAGAAAAGAGGTGTTCCCCCCAAGTACAGAATGATTAGACAGAATATATGCCAGTCAAATGCAATGGCTATAAATATATTTTTCATAATCTCTTGAGTCTAGCAGTTCTTTCTGACCACTTTTTTCTCTCAGGTCTAAACAAAACTGTATGATCTCCTCAGCCATGCACACAGTAATCAAAATTCCCATTGCCATCCCAATACATGGCTTACAATGCTTTTCTGAGAGCAAGGAAATATGCAGACATATCATACGATAATACAGGAAAGCTTGTCCTGGCTACAACTTTTAAATGATTCTCTGATGTATTTGTTTTTACCAAACCTATAGTTATTTTATTTGGCAATATGAAGCAACATAAACGCAGCTTAATCAACCTTTTTTATTTATTTATTTTTGAAGTGTAGTGTTCAAGATGGCTTTCTGCATTAATTTCCATAGCTTGCAGCTGTCAGGGTTGCACAATTCACCTGCACGTACAGAAGAATTGTTCAGTTCACTATTAAAACTGACCAAAAAAAAAAATAGTAATTTTTTTTCCACTCAGCTGAAAAGAAACTAGAACTGCATCAGCACTGAAACTCTCTTTTCAGGCTGATTCCTGCCCTGTCATTGCACAGGTATGAATGCTGCTGCCTGACATTTCAGGAAAGCATGAGAAGAAGAAAAGCTGATCTGCTGAGTCTGCATGTTACACACAGCCAGAGAGGATTAGCTCACCATGAAACATTCAATTTAAGAAACTGCTGCAAGATATCTCCCAGAGGTGTTAAACAAAAAAAAAAAAAAAAATTAAAAAAAAAATACAAAAGAAGGCCTCATTAGTGAACCCAGAGCTGAAGGCTAACGTGCAAGCAAAGCAGGCACAAATGGATGACAGAAAAAGCAGATCTGTTGGCTTGGTGCATGATACCCCAGGTCTCACCCTGCTTTTCCCTCTCCCCCTGTCAGAGACACACCAAGGAGTGGAAGGAATAGTGGTAGACTTCAGGGCATCAGCTGTATTGATGATGTAGGCCAGTGGAAAGACCAACTGAACAATCAATTCCCTCTTTGTTCGCATGCCCAGATTTCTGTGCCTCTTGTGAAGGTGAATTCATTTATTGCCCATTTTCCTGGCACAAAAGACCTAGGTTTCGCTCAGCCCATCCTCTCCTTTCCACTTGCTTTTCTCAGATCTGCTGATGGACACTATCGGGATTCAAACGTCAGGCTCCTGTTAGCAGTGATTAACAGATGTGTTGCTGGTGGTGGGTTCTAAGGCACGGTCTGGAGCTCAGGGCAGGAGAAACTCCCCGAAAGCAGAGTGTCCTGGCTGCCTCCTGACACGGTGGCTGGCACAGCTCAGCCCTGTGCAGTGGCAGGTACACCCATTTACCTCTGACCTGAGCCTGACAGCAGCATGCAGCTTCAGAAACCGCTTTACAGCTCCTCATTGCATCTTCAGTTGTTATGTGTGGGCATAAAAGATACAATGGAAAAGCTTACTCATGGAAAATTATGAAATAATTGCCTCCCTCTATAGCTAGTCATTACTATGATACACAAAATGAGCTGGTGATAGTACCTCACCTTTACTCTTTGTTCAAGATATTAATATTCCATATGACTTCTTCCCTTTTGAAACACTATTTATGACTTGATTGTGATTCACTGTGAAGCTATGACAGTTTACATCAGAATAGCTCTACCAACTTCAGGGATTTTTCCAGTTTACATCTATGCTTAGATTCATTTTCTTTCAATTATGTTGATGTCTATCTTTTCTTTGCAGCTAAATGTAAGCAGATTATTGCATGGACTCTGCTTGCAAAACAAATACATTCACAGTGATAATCTAGTTCATCGATTTTAATCCAACCAATTTCTGCATGAAGTCCATAACTTCTGATTGAACTACAATCTCTATGGACGAGAAAATCAGTCTGTAAGGGTGGAACAGAGAATCCACTGTCTCCTTTGATAAATTATTCTAATAGTCTATCGTATCTGCAGTTCAGATCGATCTTGGTGTGGTGGGGTGTCCCTGGCTGGAGGCCAGGTGCCCACCAAAGCCATTCTGTCACTGCCCATCTCAGTTTGGTCGTGGGTCGAGGTACGGACAGGGAGGGATCCTTCGTCAATTACCTTCACTGTTTTCCAGTGAAATGGATTCGACTTAGGGAAAATAGATTTAATTTACTACCAATCAGATCAGAACGAAAACCAAATCTTCAAACACCTTCCCTCCACCCCTCCCTTCTTCCCGGCTTCAACTTCACTCCTGCTTTCTCTACCCCCCCAACAGCACACGCAGGGGGATGGGGAATGGGGGCTGCGGTCAGCCCCTCACGCGTTGTCTCTGCCGCTCGCTCCTTCCTCCTCACGCCCTGCCCCTGCTCCAGCGTGGGGTCCCTCCCACGGGAGACAGTCCCTCACGAACTGCTCCAGCGTGGGTCCTTCCCACGGGCTGCCGTCCTTCAGGAGGGGACTGCTCCAGCGTGGCGGGCACAAGCCCTGCCAGCAAACCTGCTCCAGCCTGGGCTCCTCTCCCCACGGGGCCACAGCTCCTGCCAGCAGCCTGCTCCAGCTCGGGCTGCCCACGGGGCCACAGCCTCCTTCGGGCATCCCCCTGCCCCGGCGCGGGGCCCTCCCGGGGCTGCAGGTGGGTCTCTGCTGCCCCGTGACCCCCATGGCTGCAGGGCACAGCCGGCCTCACCACGGGCTGCACCACGGGCTGCCGGGGAGTGTCTGCTCCGGCTCCTGGAGCACCTCCTCCCCCTCCTTCTCCACTCACCTGCTGCATCAGATTCAACCAGCTTCTTTTTAGCAAGCAGATGATACCTGACAGGATCTTTCCTAGATCCTGGTGGTTATATGTGATATGACAGACACGTAGCATAGGTGTCTCTGGTGTTGCAGGTGACGCTGGAGTAAGGCAAAATTACTGTACGCAAGGAGCAGAAGCAAGAAGAGCTCTGAGCAGGTGGCTATGGGAAGATGCAAAACAGAGTCACTCTATGCCTATACCTTCTAACACGCTTTTTGGTGTCATCTTACATTACCCTTGTAGTAGGTATTTGTGGTACAGCCCCATGCTCTCACGCGCTCTGTGCCAGACAGGACCACCTAAATCTAGGCTGATGTAGTGCATGCAAACTTTATCACCATGACACATCCACCACCTCTTGAACTGCTGATTTTGCAGACATCTTGAACTTTCTGTTCCCATGAACTTTCAGGGTACTGATATCACTGACAAGTGAAAAAGTGCTGATTTAATTCTCTCTCTTGTGATTTTATTAGAAGAGACATGGGGAAGTAAGATGGAAGCAGCTCTTCCACTTTCCACCGTGCCCTGAGTGAAATCTGTTTCAGTCATGACACAAGTGACTTGTTGGTTCTGTGGCTGTGCAATCCCTGCACATCTGTCCACAGGGTAGCAGTAGCCAACAGTAGTCCTATGTTACTTACCCTTTTGTAATGACGTCAGATCAGGTCATTACCCCACCTCAAGGAAGGATCTGACCCTGATTTGGGAACCTAAACACACAAGGAGGGACTTGCTGATATTTGCAATATCTCAAAATTCTACTTCTAAACAGCTTTAAACTGTTTCTTCTCAGCCTTCTGTCTGCCTCTCCTTAAACCCTGACACAAATACAAAATAAAGATAATAATCTATTGAAAACAGAAAAATCAGACTAGAGGACAATACCCACAAGTGATTTTTTTCATGTAAATCACCACAATATGTTTCACTGCTAAACAAATACAATACAAACAACTGGAACAAGATAGCTTATTAAATCAATTTCAAATGCTGATGTCCACAAAGTTTAGTGCTCACACCCTAGTGCATTGACCAAACCTAACATGATGTTTATGCAGATAATTTATTAGACTGTGACTGATTTGACTGAAAGCATTCTCTAAGATGACTGGAGTCAGAAACCTGATATCACAAAAAACACGGCTTTTAAGTACCATGCATAATGCCTGAGTATATCCGTATGATTCAATACACACTGGTAAACCCTTATCACACATAAATAAAGTTGTTATGAACTCCTGACTTCAACACTACCTGCAGAAAACCCACCTTGTTTAAAACCAAGAGGAAGCAGTATGTGGTGTAAACAAAGATGTTGTTTGAGTATCAATATTTAATGAAAATGTAAAACCTGCCAAGCCAAGTCTCAGATCAATGTATTTTTTTTCCAGCTAAAAAGGAGTTGCTATTCAGGTGCTGTGTACCAAGCCTCAGATATCAATCTTGTTCATTTTGGCTTCACAAACAGATGGGAATAAAGGTTTTTAAGTTGTCTTCCACTATCAGAATAGGGAAAAGAGGCATTAGGATTAGTACTGCCCACTGACTTTAAACACAAATGTGTTGAAATTAATGTTTAGTACATAACTCATTCCAAAAGGAAATAAAAGAAGAGAAAGCTACTAAAAGTTAGCTAACTGAAGAGCTGGAGATTCAAGGGAGTGGGTGGGGGAAATAAAAAATCTCACAGAACTGGAAAACCTGAGGTGATGCTTTGTGTCCCTACACTCAGCACTGGCTTTTTTCTTCATTTCTGTTATGCTTCTGCCTCTTCCAACTTTTACATTCTTTAATGTTGCTCCCTATGTTTGGAAGCCTCCCACTCATCGTCAGCCAAGCAGCTTTCTTTGCTTTCAAGCCTTATTTAAAGCCCACTACCTCACTGCACCTTTACTAACCTACCCAGTTTTTTTTCATGCCTTCCTCTTCCTGAACCTTTTTCATGTCCTATGTTGTCCGAAGCTGACCTTTGGAATTTCTTCATGCTTGGAGCCATGTTTCATTTCCTTCTTTCTTTTATTGGTGGGGTTTTTTTGTTTGGGTTTTTTTTTTCAAAACAGAGAAGAACAAACCAGTTACTCTAGCTTCAACCTTCTGGGGTGCTTGAGGGTTTCTGGTGGAAGCATTCTGCTGTTCACAGCATCTTCCTGAGACATGCTGCTGTGTCAGTAAGGGAGGAAGGGAAGTCAAGTGGTGCATATTTTTGACAGGTACAATTTTCATTCACCCAGACTTGCTAGTGACCTTTTTTTCCCCCCTTCTTCTCTGTTGTTTTCAAACAAGACTATTTCAGGATGGGCATACTGACTTCAGCCACACTGTGGTCTTACCAGAGCCTTTCCACAGGCTATAAGAGAGATGTTTTTTGCTCCTTCCACACCCTTGTCTGTCTTCTACAACCATGTAAGGGAGAGCAAGATTTGCCTTCTTCTCCTCTTCCTTCCTCCTACCCATATTAAGTATTTTTACAGCACAGCTGAGATAATACCTACAATATGCTGCCAGAAATAAAATACTGCTTTAGTATCCCACAAAGCATGCTTAGAACTTGTCTGTTTTCAATCATTCTACTAAATCTAGTCAGGACACAAAAATACATAGAATAACTGAAACAATGACACCATATACGGTGGTGGGAACTTCGCACAAATAAAACTTGAAGGAAAAAAACAAGAAAAAAAAGAAATCTACAGTACTTTGAACCTGGCAGAGTAACAATAGAAAAGGTCAGTGACAAATAATTTCTGTGTAAACTAAATCTCCATTTTAGGAATGTTATCCTAAAACTTGAAAGAAAAATGCCAGTTGAAAAGGACTGAGAGTCTCCTCAAGAATCTCACTTGACAAGCAAGAATCAAGTACAATCAAGCCTTTTTAAGTTCACACTCTGACATTTCTATGACAAAAATAGTTTGAAATGCATACAAATAACTTAAAGGAAACTGAAGTTTAAAATAGCATTGATAAATACATGAACATTTAAAAAAACATGAAGTATTCAGTGAAGGCGAGACAAAACCAAAGCAAACGTAGCAAAGCAGACAGTCGAGGTATCACCAAAATAGCCAAAGGCCTCCATCAAGCTTTCTGTCCTTACCACCCTATGTTCACCTATATTTTTATGTCATGTAAGGCACATTAAAAGGCACTGTGAAATTTTCCAGTTGTGGTTTATATCAACCTTTTTTTCCAATCTCTGACTCTCAGAAAGTTGTTTTTTACTTTGTAGTACAATGTATATTGAAAAGCATATGTGATTTACAGTGCAAAGCACCATATGTAAACATTCACAAGATCAGAATATCGTTTATGTCACAAAAGTTAAGAATTTGACCCAATGAACACAAATAGAAAGTTTTAATAGAGTCATCTACAGTTTAATATTGTGAAAATATGTTCTGATCCAACTGAAGCCCAAAGGACTGTACTAATGTAGTTCATTATCTAGCTTAAGGTTAGGTAGGCAGATTCATTTGCTGGCTTTTAACTAAAAAAAAAAAAAGAAAAAAAAGTCAGATGTATTCTGTTTTTGTTCTGATATAACAGAAGGTTTGTGTAACATCACTGATGACAGACAGTTGATGGCAATTCTTCTCAAAGAGCAGCCTCCTGCCTGGATCAAGATTACAAGCAGGTTTTCTTCAAGGCCCAATACACTGACACCTCTTTAACTCCTGCAGAACATCCTCTACTTCTCACCATCTTCCCAGCTCTTAGGGTGTAGCTAAACCTTGTTTACTACATCTTCAGGCTGCAAAGGCAGCTTGCAGAGCATGGCCAGCCCAGTGGACACTGCACTCTAAGAGCAGACTTTTGTAAAAAAGAGAATAATAAGCCTCTAAGCAATGGCAACACCTGAAATCTTAGCTGATTCGTCTCCCCTGCTATCAGTAAAGTTGGTAGCCATCCCACAGAGCACATACACCCTCTAACATTTTGAGCAGTGTTGATTAGGCCTGCTCTAAATAGATAACAATGTTGGAAAAGCTGGCAGCTTTGTTTACCCCAAGGCTCAGAATGCTGCCAGCACCTGAGGAGCAAAGCAACTGTTAGCAGCACTGAGACAGGTTTGCAGCATTTTCCTGTGCCAGTAAGAGAGATCACAAAATGTTTAACCCTTCTCCTTCAAGCAACATCTGCTGCCAAGTTGGAGAAGTATTAACCAAGCCTGCAGTCCTTTCCTTCAGATTAGACTTCATCTTCTCTCAGCTTTATTTTTGTTTTGAATGAAACAACAGACAACCTCATTCTATCAACAGCATGGAAACAACCAACCTACCCAAATACTGGTTATAGATTGGAATACTTATAAAAAATAATTTTCCTCTCCTTGTTACAAGAACAGAAGAAAGTCAGTTCCACTTTTGGGAAACATAGGAGGAGGAAAGCCTCATATCATTTCTGAAAAGAATGAATGAGTTCAAGAACTGAAGCAGCCCAAGCAGAAGGATCTCTCCTTATCAGCCTGTTAATGCACCCACCAGAGCAGTTGGCACCCTGTTTGCGGCCTCACCTAGATGAACACTTTCCTTCCACACAATGACTTTCCTTTCTCACCTTTCATCAGAAGAGACTGCAAGAGCCCAACCCATAATATCCTACCCTACCAGTTGATCCTCAGACTTCCAACAGGAAATGGCAGGTGAACTCCCCTACAGAAGGAAACCAGGCTCGTGTGCCCCATCCGCCAGGTGAGAGATTTAGACACCAGGTTAGCAGCTAAAGGGGGGGTCTTGTAGCATCACAGTCAGGGTTTGGCATATGTTTTCTCCAGCTCATTCAGTGTGTTAGATGAATACCCTCACTTTGGAAGGTGATGCCTAATTTGTGCATTTCAATGATTCTCAGCCCTGTGAGTTTGCCAGTGCCTCTGAGCACCTTCAGGTCAGACCTGCACCCACTTGGGGAACTCTACTGACCCACCTCAACATAGGCGTCAGGCGATGCCAAGTTTGAAGTTGCTTATATTGGAATTAATTACTTAAATTTGCAGCCTCTAAATAGCACTTCAGCATGCATTCACTTTCCAAACTCCACAGGAACAGTGTTAGCCTCTAGGGAAGGTGTTCAGATCTACCAGGATCAAGCTAAACTCTGCTAGAGTAAAGCTTAGGGATAAGCAATGTAAATGGCTACTAGGTCTTGACTGGAGGTCAATATCGGGGTCAAAAGAACTATCAGTGAAGACACATGTAGATATATGCTTCTCTGGATCTAGGCTCAGGTATTACAAAGAAAGTGATCTAGTTAAAATAACTTTTGCCTAAGATGCTCACTGCTGCAAACCCATTTCAAGTCTGTCACACTATCTATGGTTTAATACCTTACGTAAGAGAGTGTAACAGCTTCTTAAATTGAACATTTTCAAATTATGGCCTACACATTCTGCACAAACTGTTACCAGTATCTTTAACAGGTAGCAAAGAAAACTGTTTAATGCCAGTCACCTTAAATTGACTGTGCAAGTCATACACTGCCAGTGGAGCCAAGAGCACAAACAGAGGCTGAAAACCTTTCACATGGGTGACTGCTCTGGATCACAGGCAGGAGGGTATGTTCAATCTGACATTCCAAAATCCACTTAAAAGGAGTTCTGACTGCAAATGCTGAAGCTCAGGGTATTTATTGAATCCACTGTGCAGAGAGGACTGTCTACTCAAAGCAAGTATTTTTAAGCATGATCACTAATGAGATTGCCATAGAACTTCTTAGCACAAAGAAATTAAACAGTCACTCAGTCAATGTAGGGGTGCCTAATTAAAACAAGTTTACATAATAAAACCTGTATATTAAGACTAGTTTTAAAAGTAATTTGCTCTTCCAGCAAAGCCCACTGCTAGACTAAAGGTATTTTTGACGGTCAAGGTGGGTGGATGCTGGCCCTATCCTTTTCTTGGCCACAAAACCCTGTGCAGAATGGCCAGCTAGGCTTCATGCTGTCCTTACCTAACCTAGAAATTCCATTTAAGTCAGGTTTCATTTTCTTTGCACTTCTGTACTGGCCCTATTCAGTGATCTCAGCTATTGTGTTGATTCTGCTTCGAAGTTGTAAATAAGGAGTATGTCCTCCCCCTCCAATCTGTTCTTTCAGTCAAACCTTCATTTGGGAGTTCTGTCTCAATTTTTTTTTTCCAAAATTGAAATTTTAGTCTTTTTTTTTCCCCACCAGTACATAAATATGTCACACATATTCAACTTCAAGTTGCATTGATCTAAAAGTAAAGAAGTCCCACTACATAGATGGACAAAATATTGAAGAAAAATACACTGATCATTAGCATTCATTTTATCAATGTGACAAAGTTGTCATTATTTTGTCATTGTATGTCACTTTTTACATCTCACACTATTTTTTTTACAGAATTTCATGTTCCAAAGAACATTAGATTTGATTTACCGTCATATGACTGGAGGAGACAATGCAGTCTTGGTGTATTGGCCCTAACCCTCTAAAGGCTTTGTTCATGTTCAAATGTTTACATATCTGAATAATGATAGTTTCCCTAACTTTCTGTAAATCATTCCTTAAGGCACTTAAGCTGCTGACATGCTTCTTGGAAGTGACTCACAAAGACATAGAACAGTGGGTCCTTGGCAGAGAAGATACCCCAAGGACATAACCAGTATTCTTTACCATTGTAACACCTAATAAAGCACCCAGTTGTGGACACTCTCACATAACCATGAGGAGATTCAGTTACTGAATCCCATGTTTACACCTCCACCATCTGGATGGAATCCAAGTGCTACTTTTCAATTTGAGAACATAGACCAACTATCTAACATTTCTCCTAACAGGCAAACCCAAGTCCAGTTATGTCTACATAGGATCCAGTTCCAAATAAGCTAGATGTTATCTTTTCTCAGAAAAAACACATGATAATTATGAGCAACCACACTTCTGCATGACCTTTTCAAGCATACAGTTTCATTTACTCAAAGGAGAAAACAAAGATAGTCAGAGGCTGCTTTAGAAGTAGCAGATCTAAATACAGGAGTTCTAAGCCCATTCATCTTGAAAGCCCTAAGGGCCCAGCAGGCAGCAAGAAGTCAGGAGTATTTCCTCTTTCTTCAAACTGCTGTTGCAGAGAATTTCTCCTTAAGTAGGCTGTCAAAAATGAAAAAGTGTATGTATTTACTTCAGCTCCTTTTGTTCTAAACCTTCCAGTCCGTCTGTCAGACAAGACCCATCAGATGACCACAAAACCCTGCTGAACACATCTGTTGACCAAGTTATCTGTACAGGTGTACTTCATTTCATAGAAAATAACTCCTTTCTCTATGACTATGGTGTTTCAATTAGCTAAACAAGCAAACCTATACAGATAATTCCACTGACATTTCAGTTCACAAAAAGGGGAAACATTGTGGAAAAACAAAGTATGACCATACAGCCATTACAGACAAAACAGCGTTGCATTCTGCAGCCCACTTGTGTATACCTCATAACATCAACCAGTATCAAACACCTATATGCAGGTAACTACACAGATCGTCACAGGTGTGTGCTTATGTATTTGTACTTGGAAACCAAATGCAGAAAAAAACCCCAAGGACATACATGACTATTAGAGATACTAATATACAACTGAGATCCCAAAGGGAGTTTTGTAAGCTCAATGATAGAGGAAGCAGCAGCATATATGGTACAGTGACAGTTCTCACAAAAGAGCGCTGCTTATCCAATTTCACTGCTGTATTGTTCCTTGTAGAGGAATTGCCAACCAACCTTTTTTCTTTCAAAATTGTAGGAAAGGTTAAAGAAGGCACAGCTTTCTTGCAGTAATGAAGAATGTGCAGATCCAAGCTGCTTGCTCTTTTTCCAGGGAACTGATCTTAGTATTGCTGTGAAATAGCAATGATGAAGAATAATTTGGGAAGTGGCAAGCAACTGAGCACACAGTGTAGCCCACTTTGCTTTGCAATCCCCATATCTAGATGAATCAGAATACCTAACTTCAGAATAGGCTTTAAAAAGCAGATTGGCAGATGCAAAAGTATCCTATTCAAGAATTAAGGATGCAGAACTCAGAGTGAGCCATATTATCCTCCAGATGAAAAATACAGTGGGTTTGCCTGCCACGCTATCAATTAAAAAATGTCCAATTTTATAAAGTTATTTGTGAAGTTATTTTTAGCACATTGTGGTGTGAAATATTTCTTATTGTCACTGAACTATAGTTTCCATGGAAATTTTCTCACTAAACTGCTGTTTTATTTGCCCTTACACAGAAGAACAACTATTTTAATGCCTAGTTATATAGTTACATTTGATTCAGAAATATCACTGAATTCCTTAGTGGTTCTAATGACAGGAAAATAGAAAGAAGAAAAGAAGCGAGGAAGGATGGGAGGGAAGGGAGAAAGGCAGGAAAAGAAGGAGTAGAAAGGGAGGGAGGGAGGTCTTCTGCTTCTGAATGCAACTGATTAAGCTCCAACACCCTTCTCCAACCTCCTCAAATTAAAATAAATAAATATATTAAAAAGAAGCACAGATGTGACTATAACTAAGCAGTCTTTTTGTCCTAAAACAAGACATAGTGAATAACCCAGCTGGAATTAAAAAAGCAAGCAAGTAGGCAGTGACTGGAAGAAAACACTGAACGAAATAAGCAATGAGATCCTGAGATTCAAGAAAATGCAGAAGTTAGAAATGAAGCCTTAAAGACAGGAAGGTCACAGAACTAATATAAGGCATACCAAGCAGACGTTTACATAAAGGTTTGAACCCTTTCCTCAGTCTGGTTTTGCTTATAGAGGTTATACAATCCTGCAGGTTGACAAGTTCCTGAGACATGGATTTCAAGTACCTGCTATGCCTTGAAGCACTGTAGAGCAAAGAGTGATGGTACTGGCATGGTTCAATAACCTCAGCAGAGGGTCAGGATTCACTTACCATACTCATTCCAAAACCTGGAAATAAAAAACTCCTTATCACAGCAAGAACTATGACGTAAGCATCCTAAACACTGGTGTGCACCAGCCTACAAGGGGGGATGAGTCCGTCTCTTGCTCCCTGTGTAGCCCTGCAGGAGAGATTCACGCCTATATGGTAAAGTCTGTTCCATTGTAGGTACTGGTCAGTCAGACTGTGTCTTGTGCAACTGAAATGCTGTGGCAACAGTGGAAAATTTTGTCTGGGAACATTTTTAATGCCTTAAAACACAGGAATGTTATACAGAGAAAACCACCCTATCAGTCCAGGGATACATAAGCTATTACAGGATATATTTCTACCTTTCACTAGCTGCAAATTCTTAACTTTCCACGTCGAAGTGCTTCACCAGTTCAGATGTGCTTGCCATATTTGCTTTTTACCTGAGACCACCCAGCACACAAGACACTTAATCTGAAAATTTATCTAAAAGGGTTTCCAATGAGACCTATGAGAACTTTGGCAATTCAGAAAAATGACTGAGAAATTATGGATTATTTTTTCAAATTAACAAGGAAATGGAACAAGAAATTAAATGAACCAAAAACAATCTATCACCAAACAAGTAACTTGAGAAGTGTTATTTAAATTGGAAGTGGTATTTCACAGGTAAACAACAACTGTCCCAAACTGCATGTAATAAAACTAAACTCTCATGAGCGAGACGACTTTTTTTTTTCTTCTCTGTTTTAACTGTTCGATGAAAAGTGACAGGGCCATTGTTTGTGTGGAAATTACAAAGTGTGCTGATTAGTTAAGGATGTAATAATGAGGTTATGAATTCCCAACATGCTGACAGAAATTTAGATGTCTGAAAAAAACATTTCAGAGATGTAGTTATGAGTTTTCCTTTCAGCTTCTTCTCACATTTATTTTTTTCCTGTGATAACTGAACATATGGAGATTAATTTAAGTGTGGGAGTGACAGTGTGGATGTCTAATTAATTGCCCTAGAAAATAAAAAATGTTTCTGCCTTACTCATAGAGGCCGTTTGGCTGAAGTGGTGCCTTACAATATCAAAATCTGGATGTAAAATGGAGTATTTGATGTAAAAACTGAACAAAAGGCAGAAAAACTTAGTTAAGAACCTGGCTCAGCCATTAGCTAGGATTTCAAGCAGGAGTAGGTAGGCTGTGCTGTCGCATATGTGTGTTGGTTACTGCTTGTCAGCTACTGAAAAAAAAGTATGAATAGGTACAAGTAAAAGAGATAAATTTGTAAATAAAAAAATGCTATGGTCAAATAGACATACAAGTGAGTTTTTCTTCTCACCTTTAGCAGAGGACATTTTCAGAAGAGGTAAGGCTGAAGCAGAATATGTTTTGTTCCTCTCATGTCTCAGGTATTGGATTTACATTTCTAAGACTTTGGGCTTTATGCTTTGTTAATTCTGGTCTTATTTTTCCCTACCACCAATTTCCCAATAGCATAAACAATCTGGTGAATAATTTTCAGAAAAGCATTTTTTGAAAGCACTTCAGTGTCGTGTTTCCCACACTACGGGCTTTTTTCTGAAGAAGTGCTGATGGACGCTGTCATTACACTGTGTGCGAGTCCCTTCTTCTAAGGGGAATACGCTGAAAGGATTTTCAAGCTGTTACGTGAGAGAAAGGTGTTTCAGGGATAAAGCAGCTCCAACAACAACAAACCAGGAGAGAGCATCTCCAAAAAAACATACCCAAAATATCCAGCGGCCTCTGTCAGATAGACTGTAATGCTGATGTAAAAACTCAGTGGCACCACAGCACTTCAGACCATTTTACAAGTGGTGCATGATTACAGATGAGTAGACACTGCCCTACAGACAGAACTCTTGAACCATTACATAACTTAGTAGGAAAAAAGACCATACAACTTACAAAATAAGTTGGCTACAATTAAAGGAAGACAAATCAAAAATAGAAACTTGAATTCTTCTCCTTTAAAGTGTCTCATTGTTATCCTGCAGAGGCATAGCCCTCATAGGTTTATACTGGCTATGAAACATAATTTATACCCTGTTCAAGTCTTCAGAGGCAACACTATTTTTTCTTCTGTGTTTTCTGTTTCCAAAGGACATCACCCAACAAATTAAATGTTTTGAACCGTGCAAGCCTGACATCAAATATCCAGAGTTCAAGAGAACACTTAAGTGTGCATTAAATAAGAGGATAAAAGGCAAATAGTTGCATCTGAGAATTGGCAACAATTCAGTGGACAAAAAGAAAAGGATATAATATATCATGGAAATCTTTTGTATGGGTAAAGCAAATTGTTTAATTGCAACATAATACTATCATTAAATATGGAGTAGCAATTATATCAAACCATATTCATAAAAATATATCCCTGTTATTATCTTGTAAAATTAAATTTAATGAATGAACAATATATGAAACGTAAGTGCACCGAAGGATAACAAATAATACTTTGTAGATTAGATTTTATCTTTAAACATAAGAATTACAAACTTTATTAAGGAAATTAGAATTTTAAAATTTAGAGAACAAACTGATCTTATACACCATTGATACATATTTTCTTTCACTAAGTCATCTGTTTCTCAAACCAATATTAAACACACTATTAGGACAAATATTAACTATGGAGGAAACCAAATATCAGGGAAGACAAGAATGAAATGTGGATACTTTTCCCCCAGCTGCACTTTAGACTGTTAGAAGCTTGACTCTGCCATGCTCTTTCTGGGTTAATACTGTTTTTTCAATTTACCTAATAAACTGATACTACCTGGCACTTACTGAATCACTTTTTCCTCAGAGTTGTTGCATGGATAGTCCATTAGAAGGCTGTTCCCTTTTTAAACTCATTAAAAAGTTAGCATATTATCTTATCAATGTACAAAAACATTATTTAAGCTCAGCTGAATCCTCATGACCCTTCAATATGTCTTTCACAGTGTACGCAACTACCACCTTTAACTACTTCTTGAATTTGATTTTGCTTACGTGAAACTTCTCCTTCTGCAGGGAAGTCTGGCTATATTTTAGACTTATTTTTGGTTTCCGGCTAGGAAAATCATAATTAATACATAGAATGTATCATAGTATAGGAAGACTGTAGAAGAAAAAAAATGAAAGCACCAAATACTAAATATTATTTCTCCAAAGACATTGAATACATAGCAAAATATGGCAACTAGTCTGTAATGGTTGTATTAATTAAATAGATCCTGCAGTCATCAGATAGATGCACATAATCTAGAGATAACAATGGAAAAGCAAGCCAAAAATAGAGAACAAATAGGCATTATCAGGAAGGAAGAAGTATTGTATAAGAAGCATAGAGAAACCTCATGAGTCACATTAAAAACAAAATAAAACAAGAAAATAACTTGTGTGAATAAAGCCAAGCAGAAACAGGCCATGCTATTAAGGTTTATATAAATTATGGCATAAAAATGCAGTATCTGTCTTAAGCAGTAAAAAAACTCCCAAAACTTCGCAACATAATTTAAATAAATTTGGGGTTATTAACTCTTATTTCATTGATGGCTTAAAATACAGACTAAAGGAATTGGAATACATGTGAATGCATTTTATATTATTATTTGCATTTTTGTGCTCAATTAGTTTTTAATACCTGTACACTGACAGTAACTCTAAAGACCGCCCTGAAAAACAGGAGATGGCTAGATTGTACCAGTCCATGAATGAATATCTAAGATACTATGACTCAGAGGCTCATGCTTGAAATCCATTACCTCTCTGATTTCTCCTTACTCTGAGGAATTAATAAGTGTCTTTCTCCTATAATAGGCAACATATACAAAGTGGTAGCTGAGTAGAGATGTGTGGAATCAGACCTTGATTAATCTTCTTCCTTCCTCCCTCTCTCCTACCACTTCTTGAAACAGATGAACACTCAGCAAAGTCATGAACACTCATTCATACTTTCCACCAGTGGGCCACAGGTAAAAACTGGGAAAAGTTGAACAACAAAATAAATTGGACCTGCCCAGTGATTTCTATTTTAAAAACACTTGCTGATCCTTGTAACCCTGCTGAAAATGACACACACTATCACGCTTCAGATCAGATACTTCTTCAATGTATTTCAGGAGTGTAATAAAGTTGAAATATACTAAGAAAAAATATATTCCGTATTCTCATAACAGTGGAAAATAAGTGCACATTGTTAAATTTTCAAAGGAACAGACTGGAGTTCCAGCAATCCCATCCCTGGAAGTGTTCCAGGGCAGGTTGGACTGGGCTTTGAACAACCTGGTCTAGTGAAGGGTGTCCCTGCCCATGGCAGGGGGCTTGGAAATAGGTGGTTTTTAAGGTCCCTTCTAACCCAAACCATTCTGTGATTTTATCATTCAAATGCTTTTTAATATTGCAAATGGAAAACAATGACTATGCTGAGAGACATACAGCAACTCCCTGATACAACACAAGCAATACATTTCATGAGTTCTTTTTGGCAGTTTATGTCCCAAACCTGCAAAGGCATGAACAAGTTTCAGCTAATCTGCATTCATATTTCTGTTTGGAGCTTGCAACAAAATAATAAGAACCCTCTCATCTAACACAGATATGAGATATGTATTATATTCACTGTTTTCTCTTACATAATTTTATTTATTTTTGTCAGCCATAAAACCAAAAACAAAATAACAGTACATTCTAATGTGTGGAACACATTGAAGCAGAAAAGAGAAGTGTTGTAGTAAGCTATTCAAAACCTCTACCCCTCAACTTCAAAATAAAAAATTTTGAGGGAAGACAAAAAATTATTTGTATTCTTGCCTGTCTTGGTGTTATGTCAACAATGAGAAACTTCACACACTGCAAGTTCTGCAGTATGGGATAAGAGCAGTGTTGTAGTTTCACCTCCGAAATTCCTGGCATTATGTGTTTAAGAGAGGTACTTTATCTTAGCTTTGCTTGTCTGCCAATTTAATGTTTCATGTATTTTTTTATCTAATTTAGAAAAGAGGAAAATATCAGGGGAGGGGGAATCTTATCTGTAAAACATTATCTGTTTTCTGGCTTTAGAGGTCTTAATTAACTCTTGATAGTTTCATTTCTCATGGTTAACATCCATTGTTTACCACAAGAGTTCCGCTTCCCTTCTTAAAAAAGAACAAAATTTTGCATGGTTCCCATATAAAACCATCAGACCTTCTAATTTTTTTTTTTAAATGGATATATTTGCTTGATTTCTTGGCCAGATTAAAATGGATGGGGATATGCATGAGAGAAAGATTAGAAATAAGGGAGGTAACAATCTGGATTTTCTAATACCAAGAGAATTTACAGATATTTTACTGTTGGTTTACAATTTTAAAATTTTTATTATTCTTGTTAAATGTAATACTAGTACAGAGGTTTAGCTGCATGTATTTTTAGGTTACAGTTTCCTTCTAAAGCATGTTTTCTTTATGTATATGTATATTTTTATATTTATTTATACAGACCAACATGATATTTTTGAGGGGGATTACCAACACTTTTCCGAGTGCTGACCCTGCACTTCAGCATCTCAGACTTTAGTAGAACCACAAAAAGGTGGGAGGCAGACAAACATATAGTGGTTAGAAAGATCAAAACTCAAGTCTCAGTGTCATTTTCAAAATAGGCTGTGATAGAGCTGGCACTTCCACCCTGCATCTCGAGCCTTATTCTTAAGGTACTCTATACATTACATCGGGCATGGGACCCACAGTCATTTTCTCCCCATGGCTGGCTAGACTAGCCACAAAGAATACAATCTCAGGGAAGTGTAGTCTAAACTGAGTCAATATCAGGACCATGATCTGCCAGCTCAGTGGAATTCAAGACAGGACCCATGTCCAACAAGCCTTCCGTACTACAAAAAGGAAAGGGATTTTCCTTACAGACAGCTCCACTGGACTCAGGCATGCTTCACTCATGTCGTTACTTAAGATCAAGTCATTTACTTCAGAAGAATGATTCACCTCAATTAGAGCTTCTGTGCTCGAATTACTAGCAATGGATTGTTTTAAAACCTGGTTCTCCTAGTGTATTTTTATCCTTCTTGGCATACATTATCCAGCTCAGTGGCCACTTAAAAGTAGTGGTTGGTAGATTAAGAGAGTCCAGAAAATCATGCAGTCTGAAAGAGAAGTTCACCTCTCATACCCACTGTTAACTTTCTAAGAGTTAGACATTTACATTTAAACGACTCACCTTTGTTTACCTCCAGAATTAAAGAAGAAATAGAGACAACTATAGAATTATCCTAAACATTTAACTTAGAATGACATACATTGCCTTCTGGAGGCTGCAGCTTCTCACCACTGGCCTTAAAAGGAGTCTAGGGTTACTAGTACAGGTCTAGATGCGTCCCTTTGAGATGCCCATATGAGGACAAATGAATCCCATCCTGCAGGCAAGGGGAGGAATACCGCACACCAACAGCACAAACCTCAAATTCATCACCTGATGCGTTAGTTCCATGAGATGTTCTTGAGGTTTGGTTTGTTTGGCAGGAAGTGTGGGAAAAGTGGGGGGGGGGGGGAGGGGGCGGAGCTAAATTGAAGGGAAAGTGAAGAAAAGAGCACATAAAAGGAAAAGAGGCAAACGGAGTTATGCAAAGGAATGAAGCGGGTGGAAGAGTGTGGCTCAGCACTTTGGCCCAGGGCTAGGCAAGTCCTAAAGAAAGATCTCTGGAAGATCCCAAAGGCCCACCTAGGCTGTTTCTGAAACTACACTATGATGTGACTGAATTCTGGATTGGTTCACCTCTGCGTTTTCCCTATGTACAGCAGAGAAGTATGAACACTTGGGTCATCCCCATTGTAAACCAAAAGTCTCCCCTCTACTATTCTTAGCCCAGAGCAGACGATGGGGAAAAGTGATCCTAGCTGAGTTTGATTTAAACCTCCCACACTCCAGTGCCGTTACAAGTCCTTCTGCAGTGACCTGCAGAGCAAGCATTCCTGCAGAGCCTGATTCGTTATGTAAATATGTGTTTTCAATGTATATAGCCAAAACCAGCACAAACGCACTAGGACAGTGGTTCTCAGATGCTTTGGGCCAGCGGATTATCACCAGCCCCTAACATTTTTAAAAACAATTACATATGCTGTCAAGGGCATCTCCTAACAGTAGTCCCACAGACCAGCTGTGGCCCCTTTCTGGCATCCTGGTGGACCATTCTCACTGTACAGCTTGCAGTTCCAAAGCCGCTGATGGCGCATGTAAAAGGCACTGAGAACCCGCTGCCCACTGAACGGTGAAATGGACCTGGATGTTTTTACTATGAAGCTGAGTGAAACACAAAAGATAAACAAATTTAAGATTTACTGTAAATCTAAAATTGAATAGATCTAAAAGCCTTTTATAGGGATTCATTTTTAAATCCCTTTTAGTAATCCAAGGTATTTTTAGTAACACAGGTGTCGGTTTTAGTAATTATTAAGCATGTGCAACTCTCAATCCAGTCAGAACTGCAGAAAACAAAACCTCCAATGTGTGGACTGCTGTCATGTACAAAATATTTTTATATCTTTCAATCCACTTGTGTCCTAAACCAAACTGTCTTTACTGTTGTATAATGTGTTGTAGCCTGAAAATAACTGACACCAGTCCTACTACTAGATGTACAAGTAACATGATATATTTTAACTCCAGTGGTTCAATACAAGGCTGCCATGTTATCCAATTGTCAAAAGGGAACTTTGGCAGGTGAAAATCCTATTGATATTTTGTACTAGTAGGTAATAGGAATAGAATTGATATCACACAAACTCAGCTAATTGTCCTCATTTTTATGAACTAACAGGAGACATTCTAAGCGATTTTTAAAAGTTTGTTCCCACTTACCCTAATATTTATAGAGATAACGCCCCAGTCAAGATTTTCTTCTTGTCACTGCCCATAACCTATGCTTAAGTACTCTAAGCATATTTGATTTTATATATACACAAGTATAAACTTCTTACATTATACTTCTACTATAATTCTTACTATTATGAAGGGTGATTTATTTTAAGGCTTTGTTACTAGATATTTTATATCCACACCTGTTCATAGATAACCAAATTTTGATCTTGATAATCTTCAGTTCTGCTACTTGTAACCTGGAAATGGTTATTCCTGAATGAGGCTTGCTAGGCTGAGGCCAGGGTTTTAAATAATGCATGTGAAATAGGACATTATTAATATTTTTAGATGCAATTTTAGGTAGGTGGGATATTTTTCTTAGTATCTTTAAAACAGCCAAGATGATTTAGAGTTGTATCTGATCGTCAAAGATAGGAAATAATTTATTCAAGCATGTCCTGGTTATTGTTTATCTTTTGAATGATTAATTCTTGATTAAGGGATTGGGAATAAGGTAGTGCATTTTTTCCTCATACTCCTCCTTGAAGGAAATGCAGAATGGGAGCTATTAGCTCTAATGACTCTTAAATGCTTCAAAACCATCTTGAATAATTGCCAAGGGGCAGAAATGCTAATGTTTGCTGAAGGAACCTAAGGCTTAACTGAATTATCTATTTTCTTATCCAAAGGACTTTGAAGTAGCATTGTAAAAGGCAATTTATTGTTCTCCTCAAGACAATTACCCAGTACTGATGAGAGAGAGGAGGGGCTACATTTACTCTTCCTAAAGCTAATCTTTTGAGTCAGAAGCGTGACTCAGACTGGTCAGTGATGTTGATGTTAGCCTCAGAGAGAGATAGCTTGGTTGCCCGTGTTTTTTCTTATCTTGGGGAGGGGAGGAAAAATAAACAAACTCCTTGTCACTTGATCACAGAGGAGAGGATCACAACGTTACAATTTACAAACCAGATATTCAGTCAGCGTGAATTGGAACAGGGCCACAGAAAGAATGAAATCAATGAAGTTTCACAAACTAACATCAGCTGACAAGAAGTTCTCAAAGACCAAAACTTCATCAGGCAGGTTCAGCAGAGAAGCCTTACAAAGCAACACATCTAAAAGCATGCACAGTAGCTTAAATGAAATGAGTTAACACTTTATTTCAGTCCAGAACTGTATATATCACGAAACCCCAAAAGCACTTTTACTCCTTGGTAACACAATGAATACTCCCACATTTTGAGACTTGGGGTGATAGGTGAGCTGCCTGACCAATACACGTCCGTACCAAGAACAAGGCACTGACATGATGGCTAACAGCAGCTCCAGTGACACACTGCAACAGCAGTGGTACTTTTAAAAACCCTCCTAGTGTACTGAACCAAATTACTTCCAGGACAACCCTGCTTGAGACTTCGGCCATCGTTTAGGAATTCAACAATGAACTGGCAAAGGGCTTGCCATGGGTGAGAAAGGATCAGCTCCAAATTGGAGAAGTGCTGCGTAGGAAAAGCCACCCCAGTGGAGGCAGCTGAGTGCTCGCCGTATGTATTTTTCAGCTCTACTAGTACGCTATTTGCAGAGCAATAGCACACGTCCAGTCACCAGTCATTTCTCACTTTCTAAGAGGCAGCCATGGTCATACTGTCTCATCACGTCCATACTTGTTTTTATTTTTTTATGTTTTATCCTTAAAAGCTTCCCAAACATCATGGTGTGTTATTTTTTTCTTTTCCTTGCACTTTATAGCAGTGTAAAGTATGGTTATCCTACCCTGCTCTCTTTTTTCTTCTCCTCTCTCATGCTCAGTCAAAGTCCTTTAATTGGTCAGATTCTCCATCAATTGCAGGATTTTATGCTTTGGGCATTTCTTCTTTGCATGTAGATGTTACGCCTTTATTCATGAAATATCTTTCCACTCTTTCATCTGGTCTGGGGCTGTAATGTTGCTGTGCTGTGGTGGCACCTGAAAAGAACACGTAAAGAAGAAACAGTTAACGTGAAGTCCAGTGTATTTTTTTCTGATATATTTCAAATATAATACGCATTAAAAATTCATTTGTACAATAACTGTTGCTTCTCACATTCCTTTGTTATTTCTTTTTTATCTCTTACCCTCCTGATCCTCCAGTGTCACAGTAAAAGAACATAAAACTAAAAAAAGAAAATGTTGTGAAGGAAATGGAATAGAGCAAATAAAAACCGAGTATTTTAAATCATCATATGCATTCACAACAGGAAACACATTATGCACATATCCTGAGGTCCTGCACAGTCAAGAGAAAGAATTTTGGGCTGATAGAAACACAAATGTTTACAGATAAGTCTCTTTCCTAAGGGAGGGGTGGACGATTTCAGAGGGAATTGTGTGATAATGTTCTCTTTCACAAGGTCATTGCCAGGCTGCATGGTTGGATGATGGAGTAATTTGGTCATTTTGACACCTACAACATGAGCAATGTCAATTGTTTGCTTCTCTAGATGGCTAGCTGGCCTTTAGGGCAACACACTGATCAACAGATCAGTGCAGGACGCAGGATACTGGAACCATCCCTAGATGCAGCCTCTGCAGCCCGGCAGGAATCACTGCAGGACCTCAGCCAGGAACATGGGGAACAGGAATCTTCTACAGGGTGGTCTGTGGAGAGCAGTCAAACAGTAGTCCTGGTCTGAGAAAGCCAGTTGGGAGAAGTGTAGTTGGTATGGAAAATGTTTGGCTCCACAAGCCCCATGGAAGCTTTGGCCACTCATCTCTCTATGCTCACACACAAATATTCTCCCAGCTTCTCATGATTTCTCCGTGCTCTCCAGTTCAATCAAATTGAATTAATTGACAGAGTTTGAGCAGGATAGTCAAGAAACCAGTTTCAAAATGAAATAAAGTTTAGATCTATGCACAAATGTTGAAATGTCTGTTTTCTACTTTCTCTTCTCAGGTTAAGCCCGTCAGGCAATTTTACAAAAGGCCCCCAGTTCATACGGGATGGTGAGGTGGTCACTAAGACCTTGGTTACCTTACTAATTTTTGATCAAATATTGTAATGATCCAAATTCTCCAATTCATACTCTTTCGTGTTAAAAGTCTCATAGGAAGTAGATCAGATTCAGGCAACCCACTTAAATTCCCTGTGACACATTTTCTGCCTTTGTTAAAACGTATGATACTTCTGTCACTAGAGTGTTGGTCACAGAATGAGTTGAGCTATTGTCACTGATTTGTCAAGTCTGGCCTTTCCAAATTGTTTGCGAACCACAGTGAATTTTCCTGAAATGGAAATGTTTCCTCAAAAGTTAAACAAAAGATCTCCCGAAGTACTCCTTTGTGCATCTTGGTTTTGCTTGCTTTACAGGACTGGTGACCTACATTGCATGGAATGTTTTCTGTTAGTCAATTACATGTCCTAACCTTTAGAAATAGGAGGAGTGCCTATTCCCTCAGAAAAAAATCATGAAGAGTGTTATAGCTCGAAGATCAACTTGGAAAACATTTTGAAATCCTCAGGGAGAAGATTCTGTAGAGCTAGAAGAAATTTCTTCTTACTTTCAGTCAATGTGTTGCATGTTTTTATGCTATCCTCGTGTATCAGCACAAGAGGAACATTAAATGATAAGTATTTTCTGCCTTGAAAAATACATCCACTTAGAGAATTCTACCATAACAGTGTCTCCAAAAAATAATGTTGATATGCACCCCTCCCACCTTTGCTTCCTTCCTGCAAAGAAAATAGGATATTATTCCCATTTCATAGACAAAGAACTGAAGCACAACCTAACTACTCTCTCTCAAGACAAAAGGAAGCAGGTACAGACATGTACCCAAACTGCAGTGCGTTAAACACATCATCTCCTCCTTAGCTGTACCAAAGCTAATTTTGTCTGCCTGAGAGCTAGGAGATATGACAGAACTGTGCAGAACACATCTGCCAGTCTTAAAAAGCTCTATCTAGAAATGCAATTTCCAAGTGCCTGGGGAAGCCTTGCTGAGCACAGCGACCAGTGCAGAGGAGGGTGCTGAACTGCAGACAGAATGTAAGAGAATTTGGTCTATATGTCTTCAGATAGTTTTATATTCTCCTTCTGGGAAGAAATGCAAGAAATCTCCTCAAGAGAACAGCCTGCACGATTGCTTACCTCAGTATTTTGATTTTTCAATTGACCTCTAGAAGTAAGGTAGTATTTTTAGCAACATCCAAAATGGGCAGGAGCCATTTACTGCTCACGGTCTCTTTCGATTGCCTCTCTTGAACAAGGAGAAAAACGTAACAGGCATTCAGGTAAGAAAGAAAGAGACAATGAAGCTCAGGCAAGCCATGATAATAACGTAGTTAGGATGATTTATTTATTTGTCAGTCCTTGTGGGCTGTTTTGTGCTGACTTCATCCTGTTGCTTTAACCCTCTAGGCTCTGCGCCATCTCGGGTCTGCAATAGTAGTGATACGTGTTTCATTTCTTTCGCAGCGCTGTGCAGCAGCGGGATTTGAACGGTAACAAAGGAGAATCAGGGTATTTATGGCAGGCTCTGAGAGCCTGACAGCCTGTGGCACAGCTGGCCAGTCATTCCAGCGAGATGCCCAGCAGAGGGGCAGGCAGGATGTCAAAACAAGGCTCGAAAAACCGCACAAAGGGGTTACAGAATTGCATATGGTCTACGGATGGGAATTTTTTGGTCTACGGATGGGAATTTTTCATTGGGAGGGTGGAGGAAGAGAACTGAAATCAGGGTCTTTCATTTCCAGTTTCATTCCCAGCCCTGTTAGCCTCTTCCAGCGTCCCTCACGGACAACTCACTCGGGCTCTAACGTCCGCAAACCGATTTACTGTTGTTTCTCCAGCCGAAGAGCTGGAAGCAGGGAGGTGCTGAACACCTGCGCCCCCCACCCCTTCCTCGTCCTCCCACGGGAGACGCCAGGGCTCCCCGAGAGGCCGGCACGCCAGGTGGGAGGCTGTACCCGGTGCTGCCCGGTCCCCACTATCGGCAGCGAGCGACACGCTCGTCCCTGCCGCTCCGAACCTCTGCGGCTCCGCGCAACCGGGGAGGCGACACCTCCCGCCGCATCCCCGCAGCAGACCCTCGCCCAGGCTGCACCGTGCTCCCCGCGCCCGCTGGGGAGCGGCTGCGAACGCGCCGGTAAGGCCTCCGCCGGCGCTCAGCACCGCCCGGCTGCTCTCGGGAGGGGTGGGCCGGCAGGCGACACCGCCCCGGGACCCGGCAGGGTGTCCCGGTGTCCCCGCGCCCCCCGGGGCAGGGGAGTACCGGAGGACCGCGCCTTGGGCTCGCCGGCAGACCGTTAGGGCGGCCCCGTCTCCCCTCAGGGCGTCGACCCCGGGAAGACCCCCGTCCACCGGGGACGACCGGCGGCGCCCCCGGCCCCGCGGACCGGCTCCCGCCCGCTCCTCCCGCGCGGCACCGCGGCCTCCGCCGCCACCGGAGGGATGCCCGCCCTCCCCTCCCGAGGCGGTGCGCGGCTCCGCTGGCTGCGACCCGCGGGCGCGGGCGCCAGTGGGGGGGGGGGTAGACACGCCGCCCCGCCCTCGCCTCGCCCCGCCCCACGGGAGTCGCTCGTGGCAAAGTCACCGACCCCCGAAGCCCGCCGGGCTCCATCAAACGCCGCGGCCCCGCCCACCGACGTCATGGAAACAAGCGCGTCACCCTCCCGCTCGCCAGTGGCGGCAGCGGGGGGGCGGGCAGAGGCGCGGGGCCCCGCCCCCGCAGGCGCTGTGCCTATCGGAGCCCCTCCTCCTCCTCCCCCATTGAAGACGCCGCACGTCGGGACCCCCCCCTTCTCTGCCCGCGCGAGGGGCCGCGTCACGTGATCGGCGCTCCGCAGGCGGTGAGGGGGGCGGCGGGGACCGGCGGCGGGAACGAGTGACCGACCGACCGCGGCGGGGGCGAACGGGCGGGCGGGCGGAGGAAGGAGGCGGGCGGATCGCTGCGCTCCGCCCCGCCCTGCACGGTGGCGCCCGGCTCCCGTAGCGGTTGCTCTGCGGCGCTGGGGCTCGGCGGCACGCTCGGCGCTGACCGGTCCGTGCGGTGGGGGGAAGGAAGCGGGCGGGCCCCGGAGAGCGGCGGCGACGGCGAGAACGGCCGCGAGGAGGGCGAATCGCTGGTTCCTGCCGGTGAGGCGACGGGGGCGGGGCGGGCGGGCCGGCCCCCCTTCTCCTCCTCCTCCTCCTCCCCCGGCTCTCCCCGCGCCGGTGCCCCCTCCCTCCCTCCCCAATTCGGTTGCCGCTCCCCCCCCCCCCCCCGCCCCCTCTCCCGCCCTCCTCCCTCCCCCTGCGGCCGCAGGGCTGGGGCGGCGGCGGCGCGGCGGGGCCGGCCGGCCGTGGGCAGGGCGCGGAGCGCGGGGACCTTGTGCGCTCGGCGAGCGGGCGGGCGGCGGCAGGTTCACGGGCGCCTCGTCCCGGCCCTCGGCTGGGCGGCGGCGGCGGGCTGGGCCCCGCGGCGCCGAGGTAAGCGCGGCGGCGGCGGCGGTGGTGGTGGTGGCTCGGGGCGGGTCTGCTCCCGGCTGGCCGGGGTAGGCAGTGGCGCGGCGGCAGGTGCAGCGTCGCTCCGCTCCCGCTGCGGGCCGTGCCCGGGCTCGCTCGGGGAAGGCGGGCTGGGGCCGCCGCGACAGCGGGGCCGGCGGTGGGACTGCGAGTCGCGTTCCCAGGGTTTCCCCGCAGGTAACCGGAGCGCGCACCTGGCCGCCGCCGTCGGTTCAGCCAGGGCGCGGCGTGACCTTGAGGGCAGCGGATGCCGGGGCTGAGCCTCCGCGGGAGCGCAGCCGCCGGGCGCGGCGCCGCCACACCGCCGCGGAACCCGCGGTCGGGCAGGGCGGGCGCGCACACGCCGCGGATTACGGTGGTGCTCAACCCCCGCCGCCCGCCGGGTTAAGTAGCCGGGATTAGCCCGCTGCGGCCGCACGACACCGCCATCCCGAGCGCCTCTCCGCCGCCCCGCGGGGGCCGGCAGCCCGGCATCCGCGCAGCCTCCCCCGCCGCCTCCTCCCTCCCTCGCCCGCCCGCCGCGCCCCCAGGGCGATGTTTTTGGCCGCGGCTAGGTCGTTCGCCGATCCCCGTCGGAGCGGGCGGGCTGTTTTGATTTATCGATGCCTGGGCAGGCTGCTCATCGACCGGGATGCGGCGTCCCTTCGGAACCCGGGAGCGCGAAGCCCTCGCGGGCGTCGCGCCGCGGGTGAACGTGTGGATCCTCGCGGGGCCGCTCGGCGGTGGGAAGCGCCTCTCACGGCGGTGTCATCCTCGTCCCGGCGGTGCGTGTAACCTTTGGCTGCGGCACCACGTGAGTTTTGGAGCGGGCCGGAGCCTCCGCCGGGGGATGGCTGGCCGCCGCCGGGCGCGGAGGGAGCGCTCACGGCGGGAGGTGTCCGAGCCGCCTCTGCCTGCCCGCACGGGCTTCTCGCCGAGCCCCATGGGCTGTCGGAAAAGGCTGTGGTCGGAAGGATTTAGGATCTCGGGAGGAAGGTCTCACGGAGAGCTGACGGGTCGAGGTGGCCGCATGGTCTTGGGGAGCGTTTCTTGTAGTGCGGTGGCTGCCGGGGGGCTGGGGGTGCCAGCCTGACCGGGGAGAAGCGTTTGGGAATTGGGAGCTGTGGGTGAGTCCGTCCCAGGTTTTTCAACCTGAGGGACAACCTATTTGCAGAGCTGTAATAAGAGTCTGTGCTGTGCATGTTCCACGATCGACGTAAATCCTGCGGTTTTTTTTTTTTACGTTTCTCTCTTTAAACTGTGTGAGAAGGGAGAGGGGAAATATGCACAGTAACAAAATTTCGGGTTTTATTTTTTCTTAAGATCCCCACTGAAGGATTTCTGTAATATCTATTACATACATGATCCTTGAATTTGTAACTTAAGGTGCTGAGGCTTTCTTCTCAAGGACTGTTCAAAAGGAACTGGTGATAATACCTTATGCCTTGTCTTACACCGTCTTTCTGAAAATGTGTTTGCACTGGTGTCTGTCTTGGCAGTGTTTGAGGGGTGACTAGCTGGGTGAATATTCAAATAGGGTTCCTTAACGTGTCCTTTCCTGGAAGTGAAGTCCCAAGCCAAATGTACCCATGAAACGTGTCTTGCATCAGTAGCGACTGACAATCTTGACTTGCAGGGGAAAGAAGTAGACTGTGCCTTTGCAAAACTACCACCTGTCCAAAAGCTGCTGCATCTTTCAAACGCCTGTGGGTCCTAGTGAATTTGAGTTCAAATAGTGGTTTTAGGTGCTTGGAAAGATCTTGGCTAGATAACTTACCAACTCCTTGATTGATCGTACAGTGCTTTGAGAAGGTGGTAGCTGTAGCTATAGCTTAGTGCCATTTTCTTTTTGTGCCTGTTTGTTGGAGCTTTTCAAGGATTTGCTCCAAACACCACAAATCGTGAATTCCAACAAGTAAACTTGTGTATCTTTAAACTATTGACTCTTTTGGCAGGAATAGCTTCCAATGTACTAGGACTTTAATACTTATGGCGTAATGAATGGAAACTCTCTCGGTGTCAGTGGAAAAAGTAGTCACTGAATTCAGTGAGGAAAAAACCTCCTACACTTCCATGTGAAATTTTCAGTCTGGAACAGCATCGTTGGGTTGTTGGGTGTATTGCCGCCCTTTCTGTACATTATGGTGTTCCCCCTACACCCCCCACCCCCCCCCAGTTGGGTTGCCTGAAGAAAACAGGGATCCTGTGCTATGTACAGACACTTGCAGTTTTTCCCAATCAATGTTGCTATCTCAGTGCTGAATTGCAACATCACTGCTTCAATTCATTCAAAGAAATATGCTTCTTAGCTCAGGGTAACTAAAACGATACAAGTCAAAACTAATTTTCAAGGGAGTTGTGGCTGTACTCTGTATGTGCGCACACATGCAGTGACTCGCTATTGCATGTTAAGTGGATGTGTTTGGGAACTTAAAGCACTAAACAGACTAGTGTCACGTTTAGCATTGGTGAAACTGTGTATTGGTTTCTTACAAAGTTGCATTACATACAGATAATGATATAAGCAAAGGATCCCCGTTTGTTATACTATCAGCTAATAATCTGTGAGTGAGCCTACCAATTAAAATGCTCTGCACTCTAATGTTAGACTGTCATTTAGAAAGTGACTCTTTCATGGACCACAATATAGAGAACTTCTGTCAGCTGTTAAAATTGAGAACGTCTAAACCATGTTGTGGAAGCTTAACAAGAAGCTGAGAGGATTGTGAATGTCCTGCAGCTCAGTCATGAAGGTCTAGTAATTACGTTTGGATTTTTTGTTTGTTTCTAACTGTTTGAGTTTATTCAGAAAAGAAGAATATGATAAATTGGAGACAGTCATAAGATGAAGATGCTAAGAAGGAAGAAACATAGATTGGATCTGCTGAAGCCACCTGAAAAAAAAGATGCTCTGCAAGAATTAACTTTGCCAACATTTAAGATTTTGGAGCTGGCAACTGAATATTAACTGACAAGTTCAAAATGGACTTTGCAAAGCAAGCAATAACATGCCATAGCAAGCACGTCTCCCTTGACATAAGGGTGGACAAGATAACCTAAATATCTTCTAACTCAAATTTCTTCCATTAAGGTAGACTAAATATTAATGGCACCAAGCATTCTTTACCGCTGAAATGTGACCTCAGTGATGTCTTTCAGTGTTTGAACTGTTTATTTTGATATACATTCTCTTCTGTTTTTAAAGGGAAATTAACACTAGTGCAACAAGATGTGTATTTTGATCAGGGTTAAAGTCAGCTTTCAGTTAACAAAAATTTAATCTAATGCAGAACAATGAACAGCAATGATTAGTTCAGGACATTTCAGTGTAAATATCTCTTGAGGAATAAGGAAGACTACTTGAATCTATAGCAGATTTTTGTTATAGAATTGCATGCTTTCTTTCCTCTCAGAGGATCAAGAAAATTGCAATAGTATTCTTAAATTTGTACTCTTCAGTATTCTCAACTTGTTTTGAAATGAATGATAATAAAACTTGTTAAAAGCTGCTGTTCAGGAGATAATGATCTTTCTCCATAGACTATTTTAATTAAAATTAGATAAAATCTAGGGGTTGCAGTATTGTGTCTAAAAAACTAAGATTAGCTCTGCCTACTGGTGTGCTATAGTCTGTGCAACAGTCTCGGGTAGGTTTATCTTTTTTACTCAAACCTGTGGAATTTTCTCTTGAAGGCATCATTTTTATTTGTCCTTACAAAGTCAGGAGAGCAGTGGACATGAGGTGTTAGGTACTGCTGCCTATTTGAAAAAAAAGTGGACCTATGATTTACGTAGGGGATGGGTGTTTCTCACAAGCGCAGGTTAGATTCCGTACTAATCTAACTTGAAATGGCTTGTGTTTAGATTTGGATTTCTTTTAAATAACTCACTAATGTTAGTTTTCCCTTAGCTTTCGTCTCAAATAGTGGAAAATACCACGTTCACTAATTGCACAGCAGAGTGATAAAAAAATAAGAGAGTTTTTATTTGTGAAACCCCCTTCCTCCTCCCCCCGTCCAAGTTTGTATCTGCATGCAAAAACTGAAAATGGTTCAGCTTCCCTGCAACAGGGCAGTTGCATACAGAAGATGGAAGCAATGCTAATAAGCAGCATAGAAGGAGGATTTCTGAGAGGTACCATGTACGGTGAAATGAACAGGCAATGTGTTACAACTGACCCAAGATGGCTTAGTCTACCTTTTCACACCAAATGTAATTTCAACACAAGTACATAGTATGGTCCAATTGGTCTTTTTTAGTTCTAAATTATTCAGGTTTCAAATACATTTTGTAAAAATGAGTTTCTAGTTTTCATGACAGGTTTCACTTGATATGAGCAGTAAATGTGAGGGATTTGCCTGTTCAGGCTTTTCATATTCCAGTAAACATTATGAAAGTGATTTCTGCTGCCACTTACAAGTTTTATTCTAACTGACAGATGACAGCAGGAGGTGTTATTAGTTTAATTTTGGTGAATTGCAAAGTAGGCATATGAGGCTTTCTCAGTTGGTATTTCAAAGGACTGGTGGGAGAAGAAATGTAAAGAAAATGTAGGAGGCGTTTAAAAAAAAGCCAGAAATAGCTCGGAAAATAAATCAAAATTTCTTCTTGTCCAGTAAGAGGCAAGATGTAACTGTGTTACTAGACAGACAAAGAACATCTGTCCTGCCTTTGGAGAGAAGTGGACTGAGGAAGAGGGTAACCATACTGTGCAGTTTTGAAGGGCATGGATACATTTTGAGGATGACAGAGTTGATAAGCTTTGGTGCTGGCCACTAAGGCTGGCTTGTTTTGACACTTAAAACATGATGGGTGTCTCACACTATGGGTACTGTGGGCTTATTGCTGGCTATTTCCTGATACTGCTTTGGAGAAGGAGAGCGCTAGGTAAGTTCCTGCATGGCCTCCCACTTACGGTGAGCTTAAGTTGTCTGCGTGGCTCAGGTTTTCAATATGGCTTATGAGCTGGATGTTGCCTTAATTCCCAGTGAGCACAGGAAACACCGTGTTCTTAAAACACACTTCTGCAGGGCCTATCACTTGTAATCTGCTACCCTTACTTGTGCCCTTATATTCACAGAAAGATAAGGTGGCAGCAGGGAATACAACACTGTTGGGTTCTGACCATTTGGTGTACAGTGTCTGCTCTATGAAGAGGAGGCCCGGGATGTACTGTACTCTGCATAGTTGATAGTGACAAACCCCATTTCAAGGCAAAAAAGAGGATTCAGCCGCTCTTGCTTTAAGTGATTATCTAACTTCCTGAGCTCAACCCAAGGTTTACAGTGGTGTGCTGTTTTCTGCTTGTCTTATGTCTATACTGAAACTCAAACTTTGGTATTCATTTTAAGTTGTTGAATCTGAGATGATCTTAATCATCTCTACAGTACGTGCACCAGTGGAATTAAATCAAGTGCTCTCCTTGCTGGAGTGTTACAGATGTGTCCTTACACAGTGATCACACAACCTTTTTTGCACTTGCTATCTGACAAGTGTTGTGGCTCTTTCAGGATTGCTTCTGTGTCTATGCAAATACGAGGATGTGTTGCTTGCGGTGTGTCTGAACTACCGCATTTCTAATGAAATCAAGATGTCTTGGGTCTTGCGTGTCTTAAAATAAAATATTGCTGCATGATAGGATGAACTTCACCTCAGATCAGAGTATCTGTCTGGATTTAAAAGAAATCAAGTACAACTGATAGCTTCATATGGGAAAGGGAGGACGAAGAGACTTTGGCTGTGTGATGGAGCTTTTCCACCATAGAAAGAAATGGCCATAGGGCTATGCTTCTCATTGACACAAGGAGCTTAGCCACTAGCGGTAAAGTCGTCTTGTAGGTACTGCAAACTTTTCTTAGGAATACTTCAAAGAAGTTAAGAGGATGGCCATTGTGACTCTCCAAAAGCTTGGAAAACATATGTTTTTGTATGGTAGGTGTTTCAAGAGATGAGAGTCTTTTAAGTCCTGATCAAAAGACTTGCTAGTCACTTCTGTTAACGTAAGATGTTTGATTGCTTTTTTTAATATTCTGAAGTTAAGGCACACTTTTATCATGGCCTTCTGAAGCTGCTGTGTTGATTCGCATAATCCAAAAGACTGTGAGGACAGTGAGACAGCCTCATTTGTATTTGGCTATTTAGCTTGTCACTGAGTGGAAGGTTTCGGGGGGTGGCTGAGGAGGCCTGGTAGCTAATTTCATTTCCACCCTGCCCTGGGCTGCTCAGTACTCTCCCCACCTTCGTGCCAGTTCTGCTCCTTTGACTCACCGCACCAGTAGATTTCTGTTACACAGTCCTTGTGCACAGACTGGGATGTTGAAGGCGAGGCTTATGCAAGGGAAGCAGCACAAGACTTCAAATCGGTGGTATGGGAACGTTCCTCCTTGTGCGGTCGTCAAGTGAAAGCGTTCCCTAGAGTGTTTGAACCTTTTCACGTAGAAGAACTTGAAGTTGTTGTTCTGACAGTAGACCAGGGAGTAGTTTGTGCCAGCCTTATACTAATGGCTTTCCTGAAAATATTATTTGGATCTATCCATAAAGATCTTTACACGAAGGCAAATATTTAAGAGCATCACAACATAGCTGTTTGCCTAGGTGGTGTCTGTTACTGCAGTGAAGGAAATGAAAAACTGCTTGTCATATTGTGCATCCAGACTTGCTTTTTGAGGTTTTTAGTTAGCTAAGACTAAAGAGGAAGTAGCAAGAAACGGGTAGAAAAGATGACAGGTATGGTTAGCCCTTAAATTGTGTGAGAATGGGTGGCATTTTTGAACCTTTTTTCTGACTATTTATGTAGCCAGAGTTGTTTCACTTCCATCTAGGTGCTACTGCTTTCACTGGTGATACTGCACTTTAAGTTGCTTCACATTGCTTGGCTCCACCAATTTTTCTTCACTTGGGAGTGAAGCTGGTGCAAAGCTTCATAAAGCCTATGGAATACAATGCAAATCAATACTTAAATTAGAGCAGTGTCTAGCAACCTGACTCTGGTGAGGTTGTGTGAAACATGAAATGCTTTAAACTGGCTGGCAGGATCTGTGCCAGATGGCTTTCAAATATATGTAGTTGAGAAGCTGGAGACTGACAGCTGGGGAGGGTAAGGAAGGTGCTTTACTACTGCTAACACAGCTGCTTTTCTTCTGCTTTACTAACAACTCAAATCCCTTCAGCTTGTATTCACCTACTTCAGCTCTGAAGTCCATGTAGTTGACAGTGACAGTGATTTTTCACATTCTGCTTGCTTTGCATAGTGAAATGTCTTAACATCTTCCCAAAGTCTTTTCAGAAGTGTTTTGGCAACAAATGGATCTGGCTGTGGTGACTGCAGATCTAGGGGTTTGTTTCTAAACTGAGCTGTATTTCTAAAGCAAGTTGAAAGAGATTTGGTAATAAAGCACAAAATTGTCTAGGATTTGAGAAAAGCATGGTCTCTTGCCTTTCAGGTTTGGGGATTTTTTTTTTTTCATGTTAATTGGTTTCTGTTAGTGAAGGCACTTGTAGTGAAGCTATCCTTCAGGTGGAGACAGCCACTAATGGTGCATACCAGGTTATAGGAACCTTTAAAAGGAGCTTCAGTACAAACATGCATTTCCAAAGATGAAATGCCAGCATATAAAGCAGTGGTACCTACTAAGGATATCATATGCTTGAGAACTGAACAATTCACATGTGGCTTTCTTTTTTTCTTGTTGATCCTGGCATTGCTGGGCACTGGACAGCAGCATCTGAAACCACCTTACCAAAAATGACTTGGAAAAGGATGTCTTGGTTATGTAAAGTCTGACACACTAAAGCTGTGGTGTGAACTTCAGCTACCACAAAGCACAGGAAATCAGTTTAACAAATGGAAAAATACCAGGGGTTGGATGATTGAGGGGATTACTTTGTATTTTCTGGGAAGGTACTGTAGTAACATTTTGATAAGTGGACTACTTTGGAACAGAAACACCAAATTTGCATAGACTCAAAACCCCATTCTATTGTAAAATCTAAAGCTGGAGAAATCAATATGGAGAATAAAGCTGTACATGTAATGACAGGCAAAATGCTTTGAACTGAACAAAGTCAATACATGTTACTTTGAGGCAGTGATCCTAAAACAGGCCTATTGCGAGCTCCTGATGGGAGTTGCCAAATGCTGTCCTGAGCATTACGGAGCTGGCAAAGTGAAACACTACAGAAGAGTAGTACTTTCCTCTTCATTGCGATGGTTGGGAGTAGCTGGAAATGGCAATGTGTGTCCAGTGCTGGATTGTGGTGGTAGGGATGCCGGTTGGTCTAGATCCTTGGAAGTGAGGGTGAACAGGAGGTCTGGCGATGCCTTGGATGACAGGAGCCTGGCACCTGTCCCCCTGAGGTGAGAGTGGGTGAGAAGGTCTGTAGGAAGGGCCTTAATCACCCAGCTGGACAGGGGAACCTGAGTCAGCAGGATGTTCCTGCGCTGATGAGGACTAGCTCACACTGGCCTGTGATGGCCAGTGGGTTATTGCCCTCCATTGTGATCATGGGGCTGCGTCTGAGATGATGCCCTGGCTTGCACTTCTCCTGACATGCTGGCAGGGGGTCATTAAGCTGCTAGGGGCCATCCTGTGGTGTGTGGGGAGAGACTGAGCGAGGTGACTTTGCTTGACCTGGGAGAAGGCTAAGGAGGGACCTTGGTGGTGGTCTTCAGTGGAGCCTCATGGACAAGGTGCAGCCATGTTCTTTTTCCCAGGATGGGCACGGGGGTGAGGAGAGCTTCCATGATTGACTTGAGCCTGTGCTGTGCTGGATGGGCAGTCCCTATCACCCATGTGACCTTCAGGAGGAACCATTGGCATTGCTGCTGTCTTCCTTGTCGGTTGCTGGTGGTTGTCATGTCAGGCTGTCCTTGTGGTCAGGTGAGCCTCGGTGCGGGCACAGGCCAGGGCGCAGGGCTGTATATTCAGGCAGTAGCGTAGGCTCGGATATTCCTAAACTAACTGTGAAACCACATCCTTCCTCTTGCATGTGCCTTCTCTGACAGGGTAATGCAGCTGCTTGAAATGCGAGTTCAGCCCAGCCGCCAGCGCTTAGCTTCAGCAGAGCAACCCTGGCCACCACTTACATAAGGGTCTTAAACTGAAACTGGTCACTGTGGGCCTCTGCTGCTGTTGGAGAGATGTAAGCACGTCTAAGATGAGATTCATGTGACTGTTTCAGATTGTGTCCTAGGTGGCTAAATTTGATCTTTCAGCAGAGAAGGTATAATTCATCCATTTCCTATTAAAAAAAAAAAAAGCCTAAAGTGCCTACCTTAGATATAGGTGTTACCATTTGGTCAGGTGAATCTCGCATGTGATAGGTGGAATGTGAACTTTTAACTTGTGGAATGAAAACAGGCTTCAAAACTTTAGATTGGATCTCCAGGTGGTGAGAGGAGAGCAGGATGGAGAAGAGCGCAACTTCGGCATTGGTTTCTGAAGAAGCTCTTGCATCTGCTGCAGGCTGTCTGTTACTAATTATTGAAGTACTAAATCTTGGGGAGTGAATAATACTGGAATCAGTAATTGTTCAGCTGTATACTAAATGTGAGGCTTTTCAGGTTAAAAACTGAGATAACAAACCTCTGTAGATCCTTAATGGCAGCTGTAGTCATTTTGAAGTGTAAAATTCTGTGGAATTTATTTTAGAAACTTATCCAAGAAGAAAAGTGCTCCAAACATACTCACATTTCAAGGATATTTTCAGTGCTTCTTCCCACCCTATCTGTTCCATATAAATGGATCACGTTTTATCTTGCTGATTAGAAGCTTAATGTCAGTCTCTCAAATGTAAATGATATTATAAACATAAATGTACACTATTAAGTCCCCATTCTTTTAGGACTAATACAGAAGCTTGAGGTGAAGTACATGCAGCTGTCAGTGAGACATCTTTTTTTAAAAAAGGGAGGACTTGGAAGGAACAAAAAGTTAAGATAGTAAATTATAATTAAGGATACTAAATTATTTGTGAGCTCAATGAGGCTCCATTTGCAGGATGAATTAGAGTTGTGGTATTGTACCCAACCAATAAATTGCTATCTGAATTTTTGGCATTCACCTTGCTTATACCACCTGTTTACAAATTTGTATTCATAAATTCAGTCATGTCTTTTGAAAAATGCATCTTTCCTGCAAGTATGGTTTCATATTTGCTTGACTCAAGCAGGTTCAATGTAGTTCTGTGCCCTGATTTGAGTTGGTACTGGTGTTGGATTATCTGTGGTGAGTCTGGGTGGACAACCAATCTGCCCAAACCCCAGTATTTTTCCTATCTGGATCAGGTTCTCGTGTATCTGCAGAAACTTCACTGTTGTCAGAAGAGACAGCGATACCTCAGGGAAGGGCAGGGTGATCAGAGTGGTTGGGGTGCATCCTGATACTTGGGCATTACCACGTTTGTGGTGGAAGAGGTGGGGCTTTTTCTGCCATAGTTGCCCTACATAGAGTGTACTGAGCAGCCTGGCTGGCACCCTGGGAGCCAACCAGGCACAGCATGCAAATAGGGAACGCTGCTGGAGCCCTGAATTTCAACAGCAAATCTGTGAGGTGGTCTTGTCTTTTGCTAGTGGAGAAACTTGAGTCATTTATACAGTGTTCAGCTATAAGCTCTGTAAGATGGGAACCAGTTTGGTCCACTTTCACTTACTCATTTAGTGAATCTATATGTGAAAATGAAGCTGAGAAGTGAACAGCACTTTCCTGTAGGAAGTGGGAAGCAGAAGCAGCCATCTAACTTGCTGAAGGGTGGTTCTTTCATTTTCAAAGCTCGAAACAACTGAACACTAAATTCCATAGCTACAGGCACATTCTTCTTTTTGGGTAGGTAGTAATCAATCTAATGATTCAAGCTGTCAAAGCTTTTTAAAGTTCATGTGAAGTTTAAGATGTTGGAAACCTGCCTTTTCTTTGGGAGGAGGAAAGTGTTTCACTCCTTTCCTAGAAGAAATTTTGAGCCTAAGGAGCTCATCACATTTGTATGAGCTTTTCATATATGAACTTTTAAATAGTGAAACTTAGAAATAGCCACCCAATAGAATAATTTGATAAATGCTTAAGATTAGCCTCTTACCAACAAAATACCTGCCAAGCTAATATAACTTGGGAAATACTGGCTTTATTTAAAAAAAAAAAAAAATCTTGCCAAAATTTTGCAGTCTAAACAAGCAAGGAGTGTCTGTTTGTGGAATTTTTGCCAGGATGGTATGTTGTCTTGTGTTGACCTAGAGTTTTAGTATTCACCTCCACGAGATGGCAAAAAGCTATCAATCTGTCTGCTTCAAGCCTGTTCCTCTTTCAAACTATTTCCACAGCCGCTGCTCTGTCAACACTGTTCAGTCATAATTGCCAGCTCCAAAGCAGGTTGATCAATGGAAATGCTAAATAAAGCAGCAGAGCTCTTACTTCAGAGGATGTGTAAAACCAGATTTGCCAGTAGGTGCATGCCTCTGCAAACACCAGCAGGAGGGTTACCTGTTACCTTCCAGTCCAAGACTGTGCTGTACCTTCCTGGCTCCTTTGCTAGTGGATAGTCCTGAACTCTTTGAGTTTCTCTGCTGTTTTTTCCAGATGAAGCTGATTTTTTGAGAAAGGAAGAACCGAAAGAGACCAGCTTTTCTGAAACTGAGGAACAACAGAATCCATTGGAATAAAACACAAGCTTGAACTGTAGCTGTGTACTGTATTTTTTTGACATGTGAAGCATCAAGTTTATGGCACTTGTTAGTTAGAGCTGATCCTGCCATTTTTGTCAGATACGAGACTGAGATGTGACTGGCTGAGGATCAGAAACAAAAAACCAACTCCACTGACCATTGACATACATGTCTCTGAAAGCCTGAGGAAGTTCTTGGCATGCTTTAAACTAACTGCATTAGGTTTGCAGGTGCAGCTCTTCAGTGCTTCCTTACAAGGTATCTTTTCCACAGCTGATAAGTAAAATGATGTCTGTACTCCCTCTGCTGGCTCTGCAAAAATAGCTTTCTGAGCTTAAATAGTCGAGTAGCACCTCTTAGAAATGTGCCTGTGTGAAATTCTGAGTTAAGAACAGTTTAATGAATGGGAGAGGATTTTCCTGAGAAATGGGTCAACAAATAGTTACTGAAAGCTACTCAGGTGTCTCAGATGTTATCTCCTGCTATAATGGTAAACACTGGTGTTGTATATACCTTTGTAATTGTAGTCTGGTCTGTTTTTGTGTATCAACGATTGAATGGGGCTATCCAAATTAAGACACCAAATACTTGTACTTCTAGTCATACATCTGAGCCCTGTTTTTATAGGTATTGTGTGCTATGTGTACAGAGGTATGATACCTGGAAGCCTCCCATGGGGGAAGAGAACTTGTATCCTTCCATACATTATCATGCTCTCTACATTTATTTGCTTATTCTGAGACTACTGGTTTCTTCCTGTGTGAAAAGATACCAGATATAAAGATTTTCAGAATGGAGGAGGTTCAGGCCTTGAGTGAGGTTTTGGTATAGACAGGTGTTATGTCCATAATCAAAATAATTGCTCTTTGGAAGTCAACAGACATCTTTACATGCCAATATAGTTAATTCTGTTTTCTGATACTATCACTCGGATACTACTATTCTAGTTACTTTTGCTTTCTGGAAGTTAGGGATGGTTTCACAGTTTCAGAGGACTGAGAGAATAACCTACCCTGCCATACTGGTCTGTAACTGTCTGAAGCCGGGTAAGCGTGACAACAAGCCAAAATGCCTTTTTAGCATTTGCTAGTTCAGGATATCTCTGAACAAGAACCCCTGAGCCTTGTGATACGGACAGTCTGGCTTCTGGTTGCTAAGTCTGAGGATGTTTTCTGACTTTCCATGCCCACAAGGTACATTTCCTGGAAAGCGCAGTCTTTGGGCCAGACGTTTGCTTGTATAATTCATGACTGGTAAATATTTTGGAACAGCAAGGCAACTGTGCACGCTGGCGTTAGGAACTTGGTGCAAACACTTTGTGGTTCCTCCTGTTAAATTTCTCTTGGGTATGTCTGTAGCTGTCCGCTGATGTCTTGAGGCATTACTGTACTGAGAAGGGACTGCTTGGCTCTATAAAAATAGGCAGTTGCCCAGGCATCAACGCAAAGGTTAGAATGAGTATTCCTCTCACAATGAGTGTGTGTCCCCTACCAAATATTCTGCTCTTCCAGTTTTCCCCTTTGGACATGCTATTGTGGATTGAGGTCTTGATGCTTAGTCCTATGACTTGGATATCCCCCACTTAGATCAGAATTAAGTTTTACTGCCATGCCCAATAATTCTTGTTTTAATGTCCACAGTTATGTTTTAATAATGTTCATAGTAATTGACAAGTAACCCAAAACTTCCACACCTGCACAACATAAGCCATAAAACTGAGCTTGTTGATGCCTGCCTTGAACCCTAATCTTGTCAGGCAAAACCAGCTGGTGATTCTCAGTGCACATGGAAATGCTACTGTATTCTAGGAAAGTGTAGCATATTTTAGAAACTTCCAAGTTAAGGAGTCAGAGATTCCTAGTCTTTAAATAGCTTAAAATAATAAAGTACCTTAAAATAGCTTGGTTTAGGCTTGCTTTGAACAATTTTGCTGCAAGGCAATTGTCTAAATATTTGAAAATACTTGCTCAGCGAAAAATACTTTTTGACAGCTAATGGCACATTTTAATAATAATTGCTGAACAACAAAGTAATGTTTTAGTAAGTACCTACTTTTTGAGTTGTAAGGAAGAAAGCTGTCTTGAAAGCTGTTTAGCCAATTATTTGCATAAAGCATCATGCCTCAACCTAGATTGTGGTTTTGACAGACAGCTGTGTAACTGCCTGTAATTGTTCCTTTACGCTTAGTTGGATTCTGGATTCTGGCTGTATACTGTTTGAATTAGATAACTGCTCTAAACTGTTCAAATACCACCACCAACAAAAAGAGATATCCTTCCCTCCTAAAAGAAAAAACCCAAACCATAAAAAAAAAAACTAACAACAACCCAGACCAAAACCACCCAACCAACCATCACCTCAATTTCACATTGTTTTGATTAGAGGGAAAGATTTTGGGTAGGAATGGATATATGTGCAAAAAAATGTGACTCCTGTAGCAGGACCGTAGCACACCAAGAATCAACTTGCTATTAATAGTCTGGAGAAAAGCTACTAGCTTCTGGTGTTGAGTCTACAAGTGCAAAATGCAAAACTACATGTAAACGTTCAGTGTAAATGCATGTTTGTTCTGAAGGCAAACTGGAAGCATTTTTTGAGCTGTGCTGCTATACCTGGGAATGTTAAACATAGGAAGGGTATTAAGGATTCTGTTGGCATGAGTTTGTGTCTGTTTTAAAGCATGTCTTCCCTCCAAAAAAAGGCAGAAATGGAAAACAACATTGTAAAATATTGGAAGTAGAATCAAACTAAGAATTTAAGCAAACAGATTAGAGACCATAGCAAATTTTGGCTTTCAACCTGCTTGACGTGTACACACTTGAATATGCATGTAACTGAAATGACCCCAGTTCATAACATAACTTTGAAATGAAGTGTATGGTTGTTGGTCAGCGTGTAGGACTCCTCCCTAAGAAGGTTGAGTTCTTGACAACCAGTAGGTGAGGTTGGTAGCCTGCCTAGAGAGTGTTTAGGCAGTCTGCAACTTGTTACTGTGAAGGCTAGCAGACTTCATCCTTGCACCATTTTTTTTCTAAATCTTGTCTACCTTAGGTAGGTTTTTGGAAATGCTACTAGAGTGTAAACTATAAAGGCTTTCAGATGGCTTCTTCTGTACTTCCCTTGACAAATTGATTTTAATAAGTCACTCTTAACAGGACTAGTAGGTGTTTGGAGAACAGTCCTGACTCTGCAATCCTAGAAATTCCTAGGAATCTACTTTCTCTTTGCTAGAAATGGAGACAGATTGCTGTATGACCTTCAAGCTAGAGTTTATTGGAGGTGCTGAGAAAGTAGGCGATAGTATCCTTGGAAGAAGACCAGGATACAGGAGGCTTCTTTGGAAACTTAGTGGAGCACTAGGAGGCAGAGGGGAAAGCTTCAATGTGCCTTCCAAAATTGCCTCTGGAAAGATGGGGTCCCTAACTGGGAGTCTTGGTAACTCGTGTTATTCTTTGTTTCATGATACTCTGATGCTGTTCTCAGTCTCTTCCTTCCAGTGAGGTCATTTCAGTGAGTCTCGCAAACTGCAGACTAGAGGAAGCACTCGGCTTCTCTTCTCTTCTTTACCTATTTGCTGTGATAAGGGACACCTGTGAGCTGCAGGGGTTAGTTAAAATGTAATTAGCTTCTGACTTATCAGGCTGGTCTGTGAGACCCTGCTTGATTGTATGAGGAAAGAAACTCCTGCTGAGCTGAGACTTCTGCTACCATCAGATGTGGAATTGCTCCAGTTGAGTGGAGGAGCTGATACTGTTCTTCCTGATTCTCTTCAGAAACAGTGTATGCTGTTGCTAAATGTTGCAGAACATTACTATGCACCACTGTAAAATAAACAAATGCTTGTGGGAAGTAGCTTTATGTAGATGGAACAAAACAGGTCTGACTATCTGTAGTCTTCATGGTTAGGTAGATTCTTGGCCTCGAGGGTCAGCTGCAGCTGAACTAATGACAGTAGGCTCCCAATTCTGATGCCATATTTTGAAAGGAGGAATATTACCCTTATGGAACTATCCACTAGGTATTACTATTGAGAACTCAGAGCTGCCTTAGCAGGAGGCTGATGCCTCACTGTGTATGTCCATGGTGGTTATGCTCTAGGAAGACAAGTGCCTGCTGGTTTAGCTGCTATTTCTGATAGCCTTGTGCTTTGACTGGGCAGGGGAGTGAGGGAAACAAATATCTGATCCTCAGCACTGAATAGGCCCAGCTGGTTGCTAAGAAGCTTTTCAAGGCATGACCTTTCACTGCCTGGAGGAATAAGCATTGTGCTGGAGCTAAATAGACACCTAGTTCACCTCCTAATTTGAATGTTTGCCGTTTAGACTGCAAGCACAACCTTCTACAAATTGCATTAGGATCCACTAATACCAGTGAAAAGTTAAAAGGTTTGGTTTACAGGGAAACTGAGGGAGGGATTTCCTTTACTGAATAGGACTTTTAAAGATTATCATGCAGGATGGCTCCATTTGCATTCTTCTCCCCAGTCACTTTTTTCTGATGAATTAATTATGCAACTGATGTCTTTGTGCTCCAGAAACATAAAGAGTTACTGCACCATACAGAGCCTCACACCTGAAGACTTCAGAAATGAAGCCACAATTGTTAATTGTACATAGCCAGTTTATACAGCAATTATGAAATAGCCTACTGAAACTGAGAAATGAATTAAGTTTGCTAAGTCTGTTTGAGCTGCTGTTTGACAGTCTGGTGAATTTGCTATTCAGTTAAAACGGTGTCTGGCCTTGGCAGTAAAGCTGTATCATCCGATTCGTTTAGTGACATGTCGCTTTCCCTGAAATAAGAGGGAAGATGAACCTTTCCTTGAACAGAGATTAATGTTATCTTAAAGGGGCCAACAACATCGTTCCATGATAATGTTTCCAGCAATAGCCGAATGCATATCCCTTAAATTGGGATATCCGTTGTCTTTGACTTCTACAAATAAATTGACTATTCTGGCATTTTGTGGATAAACCTGTGGTGAATCTGTATAGTAACTTGTTCATCCAGTAGACAACCTGATATTTAAATCTTTTGGCGTTATGTTGTGGCTGGGGTGGGAGGGAAATCCTTTTTGGATGACTCTTTTCCACACCAGGCTGCTGCGAGTAGCCCACTCTTAGACTGTAGAGAATAAAATGCACGGCTATGATCACAGCTAGTGGTAGGATGGAGGGTTGGAAACATGCATGATGCTATCTCTTTGGATCCAGAGGGGCAGATGGCATTGCTGTCATAAAATTGTCTGTTCTTAAACATGGTGGAAGTGGTGGCACAAATGCAGGGAGAAGGCGAGAGTAGTGGGAAAAGGATTAATAAAGGAAGGGGTGCTAAAACTGTTTGGAGGGCTGTGTGTCCCATGTAAGACAGACTTCGAGCAGGTCCCAGAAGGAAGTGCTGTGTCTCAGAGGCTGAGGTGCTGTGAAGGAAGAGCAGAAAGGTTCATGGGAAGCTACTGATCTGAGCCCTGGGTTGCCTGTGTGACCATTGTGACAGCAGGCTTTCACATAATCTGTCACTTCATTAATGCAGTTGCCAATTAATGTAGGTGGCTTTTCCCAGAGTGAAAGGGTTATGGGTGGTGGGTGTAAGTTGCAGTACTGTTAGTGTAAAATGAGACCTGCTTCAGGACCTCTGTGGGTGGAAGTCTTGTGCCTGGACACTGTAGCACAGCCACATCCTCAGGTGACCAAAGGTATGACAGACTTGCTGCTTCCTTTGTCAGACTTATGAAGTGCTGTGATGGGAATCTCAGCTTTGTGCATCCTGTTTACTGGCAGTGCTTATACTCTGCCTGTCTATGTTAAAGAAACAATCTGTCAAGAGAAGAATTTACTACCTTATATTGAATGGGGTACCAGGGGTTGTTATGTAACTCATGCTGCTCACACAGCATTTAATTCAACATCATTTTATGGACAGATACCAATAGCTCTATTACAGTAATGCTTAAATGTTTGTAAAAAAAACCCAAAGCAGCAACCAACCCTGCGTAAAGGAGAAAGTTCCTTAAAAGGAGTAGCTAAAAGAGCAGGACAATGCTGGCAGCAACGAGAACTTAGCAATTAAGTGGGTGTCAGGCTTCAGAAAGATCAAAAAGTGTAATCATGAGGAAGGCCCAGTTTTGAAAATAGAGATGTGCCTGAAGGATGGATAAAGCAGTATGCAGCCTCACTAAATAAATGCTAATATGTATCAGATAATACTATGAGGCTCAGTTACTGAAGATACTTCTTATATTGTACTAGAAAGAGGAAGCCCAATAGAATGGATTAGTGACTTAAGCTCTCAAAGTTTATAAAAAAGAGCTAAAGGGATGCTCAGTATAGGGATGCTCATCATATATAATGATATTTGCAAGAGATTCCACACTTGTTTCTTGTAAAGCCATACGGTGATTCTCAAATTCAAGTATTGATGTTATAAAAAAACCAAAACAACACACAAAAACCCTGCAACCAAAACGCAACAAAAAATCCCTCTCCTCACCACCAGCAGAAACAGCAAATGGGTGCAGTAATTCTGCAAGAGCTACTCAAGTGTATACTATTTATGATATTTGAACTAAAAAATGTTGGCTCCTTAAGAATAGAACATGGCAAACATAACTGCAGTTTTTGAAAGGGGTTCTCTCAGAATGACTTTTCATTAAAACAGATATCTACTTAGCATCATGGTTTGTGCTCACTGAGATGGATGACCAGACCTGGGGTTTGTTTTATTTTCTTATGTTCCAAACCATTGCTTGGTGGGGATGATGATTTGGAGGATCCTAAATGGATAATTTACCACATAAATATCGTTATTTATATATTACGTGTTTACAGTTCAATGAGCATATATGATATTTCGTAGTACTTTTTCTACGTAGCAGTAAGCTAGTTCAAGGTAGTAAAAAAATCCCAAACCAAACCCTTGAAACTTACCCTTCCAAGCTAATTTTACTGCCCTAATAGAAGGGAGTCAGTCTTATGCAACATGGACTTTATGGAAGTAATTAGGGTTAATCTCATTAGGCATAAATATTTCCTAGTAGTTTTGAGGCTAATTTTAAATTTCTCTCAAGGTCTCCTGAATACAGAAGAATCAGGTAGGGATGGACTTTTGCCCTTTGCCCAAAGGCTTATAGCTCTAAAGAGCTTTTGGCACCTCCTTGATGTCGAGCAGCATGATTACAGTCAAAGGCGTATTGTTCTATTGAAGTGGATATTACTATAAAAGAATACTTTTCTGGAACTAAAAAAGGAGAGTGTTCAAACCAGGATGAGATGGTAAATGTCTGATTCTAGTTGAAGTTACATGCAATTTAACTTGAACATGTTTTAATTTAAATGAGTGCAGCTTGTTCTGAAACAAGGTTTCTGGTAGTAAGAACTCCTGAAGACAACTTGAAGCTTCAGAACAAAGACATTTCCATTAATGCTAGTTATTGTCTAATGACATGGGAAGGGAAGGAAGTCACTGCTCAGACTGAATAAAGCAGTTTCAATGGTATGCACGTATGGTATTGTGGGAATCAAAAGATGGAAGTAAAAGCAGAGGTAATGTCTGAAATGTGTGTTTAACTCGAAGGTGTCAGAAGCAGGGTTAAGGAGAAACAGCAAAAGTTACAGGCTTTGTGAAAAAGGTTAAAATGATTTTTCAGGACAAGCAATATACCTGTAGGAACAACTTCTATGAGGAAGTCAGCTGCTGTTTTGCTCCAAGTTGTAATTATTGTCAGTACTGACCAGCTGGATGCATTGCTTACAGGCATGCACTAAGTTTTAGTTGCAACAAGTGACTGAAATGCAGGAATCCAATTTCAGCTCTGTTGGATGAAATTTGGTATCATCTCACTTTCCCTTTACTTGAAACTTGGCTGCATATAATGATGTCATATGTCTCCTTTAACACATGCCTGACCGATTTTGTGCCTGGAATGCATCTTGTAATTTGGGAATGCAAACAAACTCTGTAGTCTAATAATGCACAGTTTTACCAAGTAGGATGTCATGCTACCATCTTTTTTTTTTTCCCAAAAGTTCAGCTTTTTGTATTGTAATTTTTTTCCAATATTGTCATGATAAATATAGATGAGAAGTGTGGTAAGTTGTTTCTGAACTTATTAATGCAAGTATTTGTCAGTGGATCAATTTACTGCACACCAAAAAAATTTCTACTTTTAGGTTTATATATTATTAATATGACAGACCTCTTAATAGAACTTAATTTACAGCATAATTATTCCAAACAAACATTTTTAGACTGAACTGTGCAGGATTAAGTGACTGCAGATCCTCAGGACTCAGTGGTTCTGAAGTAAAGGAAAATATTGATGGGCATTGCGCAAGCATTTTTTTCTTGCACCTACACTAGTAGGTGGAGCTTTGTAATATCCTGGGTTTGTCTTCAGCCATCAGCTGCCTTAGTCCAAATTTTGGCAGCTCCACTCATCTCAAGATATCTGAGGAAGCTGACGCACACAGTAAATGCATCTTAGGTACTTGAACACACTAGAAACAATGCCGAATGGGACAGAGTGATATCTAGAGGTTAAAACTTCTTTCTCTGGGATTATAGTCTTAACTTGGAATTACTTGGTACTATAAGCACTCCTGTCAAATTTAGCCTTTTTATTTTAGTTTATGATATCATCGCAGAGCGAAAAGTAGATGAGCCTGGTGAAAGGGACTACTGAGAAGGAAGCTTCAGGGCCTGTGGGTGGAGAAGGGAGAAGCTTGCTGAACACTGGTAGGAGACCCTTCAAGGCACTGCTCTGTTAGTGGATATCTGGAATGAGTAACTCCTGCTTCCACAAAAATGGTTTAAGCAGTTTAAGAACTCAGCTGTTCTGTGTGGATTTGTGACTTGAAGTCTTTGGCTTCTTGTGGACAGCTCGGCATTGTCATGTGAAATAGGAGACTCTAAAAGGGTTGTGTTGTAAATACATCGGACACTTGATGGTTTCTGTAAGGATGATGGCATTATTTTTGTTCTCCAGCGCTTTCCAGTATGTGTCAAAGTCTGGTGTTCATTAAAAGTGTTTTGAAGCCCTACGTGTTGAATCAGTCTCTTGTATCTATTTAGTTGTCTCATATTCAAGTTAAATACCTTAAATTCAGAAAGCTAATGATTAGTTTAAGCATTTGATAAAATAGTTTTTCTACTCAGACTATTCTAGACAGCATTTTTCAATCTTGTTTCTTAATCCAGCTGTCACTTCAGTTGGAGTTGGGTTGCTTTAGGAGTGTGTAAAGGCTGTGACTTGTTAAAGGCCTGCCCAGTTGATTGCTGGCATAAGACGATGTCTGCTTGCTTGCTGGGCTCCTTGCAGAGGCTGTAGAGCAAGTTCTTGGTAAAGAGGTCATGTTCTTCATGCCATAATAACTCGCCTTCAAGACTGTTACAAATTTCCCTTACTGCTACCAAAGTAGGATGGAAATTATGCAGGAATCCTTTGCATGAACATTGCTAATTTGTACTACCAAATTGACTTCAGACTACTGAAGTCCTAATTTATTAGTCATCATTTCAATGAAAAATAATTTGGAGTCTTCCAGCAAAAAAGCTACCACTGGACAAAACTGCTACTGCAGAAGTGTCAATCACAGTAGGTAGCAGCAATCCTTTAGAATAAGTGCAATAACTACTGGCGTTTACATCCACTGTGCCGTCTAGGAACAGCAGCCAGTTTTTATTTTTCTGCTTCCCAAGAGATTAAGCTTCAAAATGAAGTCAGATTTCTCTTCGAAAACTCAGCAAAACTTGTGACCTTTGAATTTACAGTTTATAACACAGGAGTTGCTATAAGGCAAGCATGGCATGACAACACTCTTGGGCACATTTGAGGCTGAAGGTGATGTATTAAAAACTCGCCACTGTGCAGCATCTTCCAGCGATTGTGCCCTGTCCCTCTTAGCTGTTCAATCTGCTTGTAGTTGTCTCTTCATAAACCAGGCTCTGAGACGCTTGCACTAAAACAGCAGCACGCTGCTGAAATGCTTTTGAGTCCTAGTTGTTCAGATAGGCACATTTTAACGTACCGTACAGTGACCTGTGACTATTCTTTATGAACTTTGTGGTTTATTAGCATTCATTCATATTTTTCTACAGAAATGGTGAGTTTCTGTAGCTTTTCAAGTAGGTATAAGGGTGTCACTCTTAAAGAAAACTGACCCTCCACAGCAGAAGACCTGAGACTTTTTCAGTGTGATTTCCAGGTCACTTTCTCAGTTACAATTCCCTTCCATTACGATAATATTACAGACAGCTTTTTTTTTGTTTCCTCCCTAAGGAAAAAGGTCATGTGATGGCTTGAAGCTGTGGGACATACCCAGTGCTGTGAGTTTCAAACTAAAGTACACAAAGGCGTATTATATTTTTCAGTATCTTAACAGCTCGGTTTTTTTTAAAAACAAATTAAAATAACATGCAACTGAAACATATGGGGACTGGTTTTATCACTGCAACCTCTTGCTATGTAGATCTGTCCGGTCTTCATTGAACTAATTAGATTAAACAAAGGCTTTCCTGAGATAATCACTTTGCAAGCCTTTTCCTACATTCCAGCAACCAGCTTTAGTGTGTTGTTGAAGGTCAAATGCTGGTACCAGCTAATGCTTAATATCTGAATGCATAGCGTTCAAGTAGGTGTGTAAATTAAATTGAATGACACAGGATTCATAGTTGCTGGAGCTTTGGCTCTTGAGGTATGAGTTTAAGTGTTTTAAGTTTTGATTAATCAACATTAAAATGTTTTTCCTGTAGGTTGGTAAGACAAGTATTAAATGCAAATTCAGTAATAGGAAAGGGTTGGGTAGAGGTCTGAGGTATGCTAGGTCCTCTGTATCTGGGTAGTACTAATTATGCCACTCTTAAACTCTGATGTTCACCTTTGATTGTCAGTGCGTGGCCACTGCAGGCTATCACTTCAAGGTAACCTTAATTTTAATGAATGTAGAACACAGGTTATAGCTTTCTTCCAAACAGAGGGAATTACTAAAGTACTAATCAGTAAATACTTTCACCGGTGTAGGACTATTTCTGGAGTCCTTTTTGAAGCATTCTTAATGTTCAAGGTTGCCTCAATAGTAGCTGCTTTCTGGGGTGGGTAGGGGGGAATTCACATGGGTTCATGTTTAAGTGTTGTTACAAGAACACTTCAAGAAACTTGGTGCAGCTTCTTTTAGCTTGCTCAACATGGTATGTTCTGGTAGCACTAAACAGAGTTGTACTCTCTTCTCTTCATGCTTTGGTAAACATCTCTACATGTAAACCTGTTGAGCTTGGCCTTTTTCCAGTCCAACTACAGAGGCTGGTGAGGTTGTCAAACTTCTAACCCTGATGAAATTATCTAACCTTTGTTTCAGGGGTTATGGTTTTGAATCATTGTCTCTGGTAACAAAACACACTCACTTAGCAATGAACACCAATTTGATTTGGATAACCAATTTAAGGTGCAGTACTCCTCACAGGCAGCCACGATGACATTACATGTCAGTGATGCTCTTAAGATTGTAGAGCAGCAGTCTTCTCAGAGATTTGCACAAGTGTCTGAATCCTGCCTGGGAGAGTATGTGCTGCTACTGTAAGGTGCCTCTACAGTACAGGAATTTTAGTCACTTGAGTGTGACAGACAATAGCTTTACAGTTGCTCCTAGTCTCTGTGATATGTAAACAAAGGATTATCCAAAAGTTGATGTGCCTAATGAAAGACAGACTTCTCTTAATCATCTTGTGCAGCTTGTTTAAGCTGGACACTAACATAACTTCAGTTGAAATAAACTTCAGTAATGGTGTATACATGACTTAGTTATATGTTTCTTGAATTTATAATTTGAGATGTTAGCACTTTGGAGGCTTGAGGTAATACGCTTTTTAACTATAAAGGTTCAGATCCTGTGTTACTCAAATAACACATGTCAATGGCTGCTGTAAGAATTGAGCTGAGAACTGAACCACTGGCCAAAACAAATAAAATATTCCACTAGTCGAAGAGCTAAATATTAGGTGATCTGTGTAGCTTGAAGACATGCTTTCTGATACTTGAATGTCACTGTTTATAGTTGTATTATGCATTGCCACTTTGTTACAAAAGTGCTGTAACAGGAAGCGATACAGTGTTGCAAGGTTTGACACCGAAACTGCATGAAGGATACTTCTTAAAGAAATTTGTACTGAGATTTTCCTGTAGCAATGGGCAAAGAAACTGTGAAGATGAGTACATTCTGTACCCTGTGCCGAAAAACTTCCGTACTGTCCGTCGAAATGTCTGGTAAAATGGGCCACTGGAGCAGCCTCGTTCTGCTCTGAGCTGGTGTAACAATTGCTAATGTTTAACCAAGGTTTTTATGACGTGGGGCAAAACTACTCTTGCTTGGTATTCAGAATTTGAAGTCTTCACACTGTTACTCTCAATTTTCCGGAGTTATTTCCTAACCTGGAAGTCTGTAGCATCACTAGGGCTGATCTGCAGAACGCACTGATTTTGTACTGTTAATGTAAGCCTGTTGAACTTGTCTGTGAACCCTAATGGCCTGTTGGTGTGTGAGGACACCACTGAGGTACTTGAACACCCGAGAGGCCCTTTCAGTGTAAACTGTTAGAAATAGCTAATCACTGGACTATTATGTCTTAACAACGGTGAATCTAGAAATGTAGAGAGGATAGAACCCTATGAGCTACGGTTAAGCAATGTTACCGCTCTTTTACTTTCACATGAAAGCATGTCTTGCCCAGGCCCAGTATTCGGTCTCAAAGCTTTTCAGTGCCAAGTGAGCAGTGACTAGAGCTGTAGCTTTTCCTAACCTCATGTCTATACGTGGATTTGGGTGTATTCGGGCCTCAAGTGCAGGGCTCATGCTAGAGGCTTGAGCAGAGCTTTTCTCAATTAAAATTGAATCAAGTTTGAGATAATTAGTTGTGGGGCATTCTGCTTGGTCTATTTTTGCCTAATTAGCAGCTGCAGCGTCTTCTCCATAGCTATACAAACTCATTTGCCTGATCTGCTTCTTGTCATACTGTCATAGCTTGTGATCGGATGCCAATTGATAAATCCTCCTAGGCTACCAGTTGGCCAACAGCATCCAGCCTTTGGTCATTAGGTAAAGATGTGGAGTGGCTTTAGAGGGCGTTCTTGTACATGATTTGCATTAATTTCTTCACTTACAGGATGCTCTAGCAGAACATGTTACATAGCTGAAGAGTGTGTGTTAATCAAAACTGCATCCTAGCGTGCAGGTTAACACCATCAATGTGGACTCTTCAACTGTTGTAAAATTCTTTGCAAGTAACAGAGATAACAATGATTTAAAATCAGTTTTTAAATTAGGTACCTTGTTGATATTATAGAATGTTGACGTTTTCTGCATGTGAATATTGATTGCTTTATGCTTTTTGTCGCTCTGTGGAAGGTAGGCATAGATGGTGCTTTTCTCAAATCTCTTAGTGATGGGAGCGGTTGTAGTTCTGCTGGAGGTGAGACTGTCACTTGTGGCTGGGTGACATCACTTCAGGGTCTTTCAGCATCAGTGGCTGTCTTCAGTGTAAATGCAGTACTGTGGCATGTGCTTAAAACAGTGGATTGACTGTAGCTGAAGCTGGCTGTTTCCAGAGCAGAGCGCTGAGATTTCCCTGAAATCAAGACCTTAAATTTCTGGTAATTAGGTGCTTGTCACCTGGACGCCAGCGTAGACACGGTGGTTCAACCAAGGAGCCCTCTAACGTGGCAGGGCAATAGCTGGAAATACTTTCTTTGCTCTCTGACTCTGCCTTCATAAGGCAATGCAGTCGGTGGTAACTGTTTGCCATTGCTGGGCACATGACACTTGAGGGTCTTGTTGACCTGGAAGTCTCCAAGCTATTGTTCATCTGAGCCTGGCAGTCGTCGTGTTTCATGGGGCAATATATTGTCACCCGTGCTCACGGTGCCCCGTTATGTTGATAAAGCTGACTTACATGGCCAGAATTCTGTCTTCTGCACACAGCAGATTTTTATATAGGCACGAAGTGTTGGTGCATTCACTGTACAGTTGTGTAGATACATGTGTCCATGTAAGATGTGTCAGCCGAGCAGGAGTTAAATATAGAGTGCCTGTGCAGGTTAAGAATCCTGTGGGTAGATGCTAATTTCTCAGCTACAGTGCTCTGATAATCAGATGGAAGAGCTGCTCTTAGCCTCTCTATCCCTTCTGTTGTGCAATTTTCCCTCTGTTCAAAGAATTAAATGCAGATACTGTGGGAGGCTGGAGCTGTGATGAAATGGGCTGGTGGGGTGGGGGGGGGCTAAAAATGTCTGAACATGAAAATGCATTAAAACCTAGGTGTGCCTGAAGATATACTCCTACTTACACTGCAAAAGTACTTCATGCGTGGTCTAACTTTGTGTTGAAAGTGTTTTTCTAGAGGTTTGCACAGGTGAATTTATAGGAATGCACAAAAGCTTGCTTATCCCAAACTCTGCTGTGAAAGCTTGGTGAAAAGTGGGGATTTTTAACTTGAGCGTATTCTTATCCCATGTGACATCAGTGGTGGATGCGCCAAACTCTGTTTTCCTGGAAACAGATTTACTTCCAGGTGTTTTTAAAGGTTTCCTCTTGATGATGAACCATATGGGTATACCAAGCGAAGTGCAAGGCTTAGAGACAGCGGCTGTCCTGAGGAGTTAATGATTTAAGGAAGTAGTATAATGCAAGGTTATTTTGGAATGGGAAACATCCATTTTATGCCTTGTCACTCTGGCCAGCTGAATGCTAACTAAAAATATGATAGCAAACAAGAAGAAATAGTCCTTAAGCAGAAATCTGTTCTGTAACCTCAGTATGAAGAGTGGGGTTGTCTTCAGTGTATTTCATTGTAGCTCTTATGTAACTGAATGTATATTTATTCTTTCCCTAGACTGTACATGCCATTTTGGCTTGGGGAACAGAACACGCCATGGGACAACCTCAAAGATATCTCTCCAGACGGGATCTCTTACTTGGGTGATGTGTCTGCTTTCCTGACTGTCTTCATACCCAAAGGATTTATTTTCCTTTTGGAAATATTTTAAGTTGAAATCTTGTTCCTTTCTGGAAACTGTCTACACTAAAGACTGCACGCATCATGGGTGATATGGCAAACAACTCGGTTGCATATAGCGGCGTAAAAAATGCTGTAAAAGAAGCTAATCATGGAGATTTTGGAGTTACTCTTGCAGAGCTCCGTTCTCTTATGGAACTTCGAGCTACAGATGCATTGCATAAAATACAGGAATGTTATGGAGACGTACATGGCATCTGTACAAAATTGAAAACTTCACCAAATGAAGGTAAGTCAATTCCAACGCTATTATTGATGAAACTCTGTTTAGGAAATGCCCTAGTCGAACTTTTTTTTAAATGTAAAAATGTTTCTAAAACTATTTCAGTTACCATAATAAAATACTGCTGCTTATTCTCTAGGGCAGAGATATTTAATGATAATAATTAAGCAAGAGTTTTATTCAATTGGTCTAACTGTATGTGAGATGTTGGGTTAGTGGTGAAATTGTACTTTGGAATCAAGTTCATTGAAGTAAGCAGCCACGTATGAAACAGCAATGCAACATAGCAATGTTTAACTTGCCGTGAAACTGCGTGTTATGAATGGCTCATATTACCTGTAGTTCACAATTCGTATCATGCTGTCATAGAACACAAGGTTGCAATAGTCTAATGCGGGGTTTATTAATGCTTCTGTGTTGCTACCTAGGTTTTGTATTCCCTAATGCAACAACTTTTTAAACTAGTGACGTCTGTTTTCTATTTGTAGTATATTAAATTCTTAATTGCAGGATCTACTTTTTAAATCTCTAGTATTTCAGTAGAATTTGATCTATACAAACTATCAATACAGCTTTAGGCACAAAGAGATATTGTCAGTATTAGAAGATTTGCAAAGTAGTCACACAATCTTATTCTCTAGAAATAAGCATCTTCAAATAAGTCTTTGCCCTGTTGGAATCGATGGCGTTCTGTCAAGTGTGACAACCTGATGCTTTTGCTCCCTAGAGTTACTATTCCAAGATAGACTGTACAAATGTGAAGAAGGAAATAAAAGTATCAAATCTCCTTCCTGAGAGCTTTCCAGTTTTCCTTAAGATCTGGCAGTCTTTTACTACTCTCTTCCAGTGTAAATGGAAGCTATAAGCTTTAATTTGTGATGCAAGTCATACCGCTTAAGATGTCTAAACTGTAGTGTCATGTACAAGTGTGTTACATATTTTTATCTAATGTTAACTGAAACTTAATGTGAAGTCCTGCTGTTGGTAGTGATTGAAAAGTACCAAAATCAAAGATTTTTGGCAAAATGTGGTGTCTCAGTGTTTAGCACTCGCATAGGTTTTAACCCATGGGGCGTCGTGTGGGTATCAGTAAAGTACCCGCTATCTTAATCCTGGAGAGCTGTTGCTTTCTGTTCTTCAGAAATACTATGGGAAGGCTTGTCTCCTTGGATCAAGAACAGCCTACTAATGCTGTAAGGTATCTCTGGGTACATCTGCATTTAGCATGTTTCGACTTGATCTGCTTTGGAATTCAGGCTCCTGATTTCCAGACTCCTGGAATTATTTCAGTATATGAACTGGGTTCTTCTGACGAAACTGAAAGTAGCCAGCCCTCATGCCTGACCCACCAGTGAATGGGAGTAGACCAGTTTTAGGCTAAAACAATTTGTAAGATCCGAGGATTGCAAACTTCTGTTCCCCATCATTAGTGGACTTGCAGAGTTAGTGAATGCCTGTGAAGCACTGCTGTCTGCAAGGAGTGCAACACATCTTAGACAGGAGCAGCAGTCTCTCGTGACCCTGTTGACCTGTTGCATAGTATTGAAAGGCAGTTTCCTTTGTGAAAAGGGCTGTAACTTTCTACAATCAGGAACTGTACTGAGGGCTGAATCCTGTTTTACAGTAATCTGCAAGGTTTAAGGCCCATTATTACTGCAGGCTAGGTGGGCACGCGATTGTAGACAGCCATGATGCGCTAAGCACCAGATACCTGGTGTACTGCAGGATTCACTGTCTGTCCCTTAATGTAACAAGCAGGTTAATGCATGGGGATGATGTCCGTGTACTGAAACTAGAAAGGGCTAGGTGCCCTTTCCTGCAGATTGATTCTGCTCTACTGAGGACTCTCTGATCAAGGCCTTTCCCTTTCAAAAGGATTTGACATTCAGAGGTACTGTCCTGCAATCAGTCAAATACTCAGTTAAAATGAGAGCAGCTCATAAATGCAGTAGGGCCTCAACAGTTAAACGTGATAATTAGCTCAGAAAAGGTTAAGTAAGATGAGTTAGAGCAGTATCCTCTACAAAGGTGTCGTTTTGATACTAAATCACTACATGAACCTTTAGAGAACCAGCCTCTCTGTCAGGTAAGCTGCTATAAATTTCTCAAAGGTAATACTGTAGAGCTCTTGTAGAATTAGGTCTCTTTTGTCAAGTTCAAATTGTAAGTATAGACATCAAGACATTTCTGATGGAGAAAATCTAGCAAGATCATTGCAGAAAATTCACACTAGTTCTAGCTCTCTAAAATCTCATGTGTACACCTGCAAGGCCATATGACACTTCTTCCTATTCAGAAGCTTTTTTTATGATATGAAATGCTCACTTAGTGGCATCACCAGCGGCTTCACAACAAAAGTACTGGTAGTTCCAAAATGCTGCACAGTCTATGAGTTCGGCTTGTATAATTTCTTGCTTTGAAGTTGTGGACAATGTGAGGCAAGGTCTGTTTTCCAGCAAAATGTGGATCGGACCTACCCCATTTGAAATGAGAAATGGGAACTAACTGTCCTTTACCAGTATTACTAAAATAAAGGCACTGAGCAGAATTTGCTGCTTGGTATTTAATGTTTATTATGTCCTTTACATGTGTACAAATGTATAGAAATGTGAATAAATGAATGTTTGACATACCTGTATTAGCAGAAGTCCTTCCTATCTACTGGAGAGATGGACCACCATCAATATTCCCACAGGTCTATATAATTTTGATTGGCTAGTAACTTCTCGATTTCTAATAAAATTTGTAGGTGAAGCTTTAACTATTCCCTTGCCTAAGTAACCCCAAAGAATATACATTACCCTCGGTAAGATACATGATGAACAACATAATGGCAGCAGTTTCGACCTCATCACTGTAGAGTGTGAACTGTGAAATTGCCAGCCGCGTGGTAAATGTAGCAAGTTCAGCAATGATGCGTGGTGTATTTTGGCGAATACTAAAAATACAAATGCTTTTTGTCTTTGTTAGGCTTAGGTACTAATCTTCACTAAGTGGTTCTGATAGTAGCTTGACTTTATATAGCCTTGTTGGAAAACGCTGTTCGTTGTTTCAAGACCATTGCTGTGTACTTCTGATGTCCTGCGCCCTGGTACCCTGTGAAGGGAGGAGTGCCACTGACACGATGTAAACAGCCTTCCAAACTCTGCCTTGCTAAAAGGAAGAGAGAAATGGTACTTGTTGCATAACAGCAATATGGTCCAGCCTCTTGGAAGGGCCAAGTTATCTTGAGTTTCTTTAGATTCTCTTGTGTAGCTTGATTTTTCAAAATGGTCTTGCAGCGCTCCGAGGGTGAAAGTAAGCACCTTAGAGCTTGAACTGTAGTGTGGTGTTATGGCTAATCAGTAAAATTGCTCCTTTGTATTAAACCTCCAAAGCTGTGAATTCAGGGCGAATCTAAGAGTGTTAGAATAAATCTGATTTTTATATATATGCGCTACGGGTATGCTTAATTCATTTAACTTATGAAATAATATTTTGCTTTTCAGTTAAGTGATTACATAGCAGTTAGCATGTAAAACTGAGCTTTGCAGTTCAGTAATTTTTACAAAGTGTGTTGAAATATCATGTGATGCTTCTAGGAAATGTCTGTTAGAGGTGTTAAATATCCTGCTTATGAAAGCCAGTTGCAGTGGTCACTTCTTATTGATTACCTAGTGTGGTTGCGTTGCCTTTATGAAGCAGTTGGGTTAGCTACTAAAAAAACTGCTGCTAGGGTTGAAGTATCCAGACCTTTGTTCTGAACAGCTGGATATGTGGCCATTTTGCTTTGTGGATTAGGCAGCTGGAAACCATTGAAGGAGTAAAGAGGAGGTGTACTTCTGGAAGACCTTGAGGGCATGATCTTGCACTGAATTTAAGTGGTATTCCTTTGTAAGGACTTGGGCTAACTCTTGAAGCATGCACTGCCTTTTAGTGGAGGCCCCTCACTCTTGCCTGCTGGTGTCCCTTAAGGATGGTACAACAGTTGAGACAGAGGACCCTGAAAGAAATATGCCATGTAAGAAAGAAGATAGGTACAGAACTGAGGTGACAGACCCTGCAGAGTGCTAAGTATGGGCTCACTCTGAGTGAGAGGAGATGGAAAGTGAAGCTTCAGAAGAGCAAACAACTGCTGTACAGGTGGAAGCAGCATCATTAAGTGGCTGCCTCTTTCCACATGAAGCTTGGAGAGCTTCACCAGGTTTTCATAGTGTTTTATAAAATAACTAAGCAATGCAAGTATAATATTAATAGTATTTTATAATAGTAATTATATTAAATATTTCATTATAAATGTTACATTAATTGTAGGACCCTAGGATGTTATCTCTGAATACAGAATCCCTACAGTGGGAACCAGAGCTGGCTTCACAGGCTGTGGTCTTGCTAAAGCTGCATGGTGCTACTCAGTCTCGATAGTAGTAACTCTACTAATGATCTTGTCTTGCAAACTTGTTTACTTTGTACAAAGGTATGTCTGTTATTATTACTCTGTTGCTATGTCATATTAAGTGCAAGTAGGTAGACCATCAGATTACTTTATATTGGCAAAGCGTGAATTATAAAATACGGCTGGTTTTCTGTAGTCTGATTAAAGGATAATACTTATGTAAATATATTTGAGATGGCTTTTCAGTATTGTTACTGAAATATGGAGTGGGACTTGAGTCCATGAATGGGAAACCTCAATCTTCTAATGTGAGGGTGAAATGCAAATAAGTGTCACTAACTTTGTCTTATTATTAAATAGGTTTAAGTGGAAATCCAGCAGATATAGAAAGGAGAGAAGCAGTTTTTGGGAAGAACTTTATACCTCCTAAAAAGCCAAAAACATTTCTTCAGTTAGTATGGGAAGCACTACAGGACGTTACACTAATTATATTAGAAATTGCAGCCGTAGTATCCTTGGGCCTTTCTTTTTACCAGCCTCCAGGAGGAAATGAATCATGTAAGTACACCGTTTTTAAAAAGTAGGTATCTACCTGTATTATACTACTGGCTTATCTGGTCCCACATCCCTATACTGTAAATCTGATAGGAGACAGCAAGTTGGTGGAAAAGCAGCTGTTCCTTATTGAAAGAAAACTACTAAAACTCAAGGTTGCCGTGACAGGGCAACATGAGGTTTCCCTGGTCATGATCTGGTGTCATTCTGATCAAAGTTAAAGTACAAGCAGCAGGAACAAGGGCTTGTCTTAGATCCAGTCATGTTTCTGTGCAAGTGGTTTTTTTAGCTTTGCCTCAAATGTTTAAGCAGTTTATAATTTGCAGTCATGCGCCTTCTTTGGGGAGTCAGCAAGTCTTAAATTTTCCTTGATTTGCAATATGACACTGGTAACTTTCTAATTTAAGAAATGAAGCTATATTTATACTTCTAAACGGAAGATGAAGGCATCTGGCCTCCATTGAACTGTATTTTTGCAATGATATCTGGCTTGTTAAGGTAAAATGGGAAATGTTGAGAAAGCAGGAGGTGGTTAACCAGTTGTCTAGTCTGTCATTCCTATGCCATCATTTATCAGGATAGTAAGAACAGGTAACTTTCCACAGCAACTTCTCTTGCATTCAGATAAGCAGGGATGTAAATTCTAGGTGGTTTAACTTGCTTGAGCTGCTCTAGCTTTCAGGTTCTTTAGCTTCTTTGTGTGTTACCCTCACTGAAAATAAATGTAAATATTGCAAAGAAGGCTAGCACAGCAAATGTTTAGCAACTATTAGCAGTTTTTTCTGTTCGGCAAAACTTTTTGTTGTTGAAATAACCATCTGCGTGAACTTTCTTAAATCTAAAACCTGTTTTCTACAGTATGTGGATCAGTAAATGTTGGTGAAGAAGAGGAGGAATCTGAAGCAGGTTGGATTGAAGGAGCAGCAATCCTCCTATCTGTAGTTTGTGTGGTATTAGTAACAGCTTTCAATGACTGGAGTAAAGAGAAACAATTTCGGGGATTGCAGAGCCGTATTGAACAAGAACAGAAATTCACAGTCATCAGAGGTGGCCAAGTCATCCAAATACCAGTAGCTGACATAATTGTTGGAGATATTGCACAAGTGAAATATGGTAAACACATTTTAAAAGTTGAACTTTCTTTTATTTTTAAAAAAGGAACTGCAGTCAACATACCCAGTGATCTCTCGTAGGTGATCTTTTACCGGCTGATGGTGTACTTATTCAAGGAAATGACCTCAAAATTGATGAAAGCTCACTGACTGGGGAATCTGATCATGTTAAGAAATCTCTGGACAGAGATCCTATGCTGCTGTCAGGTGTGTAACATTTGACAATCCTGAAGAAAGTGGTTTATTTCTGGGGTAAACTGGTTATTTGAAATTTTGAGGTTAAAATCTGTCAAACTAATGTATCTAAGCTGACTCCTAAAAGTATCCAAAACTAGTGCAACTAGTATAAAACTTTTGTCATAGTGAGCAGACACTCTTAAAACTGACAAACATGTAGTTGCTTATGGCTTCATTTCCCAGGTAATTTTGTCAATTAAAGCTCTAGGGGGACACAGTGGTATATATACATCTCTTATGGTTTTGTCAGTGTGAAGTCTGAGAACTCATTTCCTTCGTTCTCTACCATATAACTGCTCAAGTCTCAGTGGAAAACCTGATTCTATCTTTCAGGTACACATGTAATGGAAGGCTCTGGAAGAATGGTAGTTACTGCTGTAGGTGTGAACTCTCAGACTGGAATCATCTTTACCTTACTTGGAGCTGGAGGAGACGAAGAGGAGAAGGAGAAGGAAAAGGAGAAGAAGGACAAGAAAAGTAGGCACAATAACCTTAAATCCCTTGGGAGGGGAGTGGTGGACTCCTGAATATTACTGGATAAAAATATGTTCTAGTCATCTGGAGCCAGAAATATTTTTTTAAAACTTCATTCTTTCAGTAGTTTTCACAGGGGGAAAAAAAAAATCCGGTCCAGTGACCCAAGAGTACACCACTGCTAATAACTCTTGCACGTGGACCTTTGATTAACCTTCAGATCTCATTGCTCAATTAAAGTTTGGAAAGCTTACAACTCTTAACCATCCATACCATGTATGAATTGTTAAACTGCCATCTTGTGTAACTTCAAAGTACGTTAATGTGTAATAGCAAACAGTTGTTTATGGTAAACAGGTTATTACCGATAACTCAACCTAAGAAGTATCTAGTTCTGCTTTTCATAGATAGAAGATGTCCTGTATGGGCAGTTCTTCTATGATACTTGTAGGGGAAAAGCTTGTGTCATTGATACTGCTGAGTTTGTGGCTGTTGTAAGCATATATAAGACTGGTTTTGGTAGAGATGAACAGACAGTTTCTTTTGCTGTTCCTTTCTTCTGGAGCTTGAAACTTCAAATGCCAAGAGATTTACACGAGGCAATTCCCTAGTTTCACTTTTCTGTTAACTTTGTTTTTGGAAGAATGAGGGCCTTGTAACCCGGAGCATTTTGGGCCCTTCTGTGGAGTGTAAAATGGGCCATATTCCTTATTCTGAAGGACTTGCTCAGTAGCTGGAATTGTAAGGTCAATTATCTAAACCATAGGCTTAATCCTGAGAGTCAAAGCATAGAAAGGTTAACCAACAATCTTTTGATCCAAGCTCTCGCAGCGTATGTTCAGGTCTGAGCTTCACCACAGCAACAATTTTTCTAGAAACTGTTGTGAGGTCTGCTAGATGGGACTGAGTCTGAGGATTCTTGGCAGGAAAATGAACTTTTTTGTCAGAGGAATATGAAACGGTAATGGAAAGCCATACAGAAATGGCTTAGGAATCTCAGTGGCCTTCAAATTAAAGAGGCAATTGTTGAAATGTGTGCTCTGTGCAGGAGTTAAGATTGAACTGTGGGTTTTGTCTTGTGCTATTCCACAAGTACTCTACAATTGTGATCCTTCCTGAGACTTTAAGTATTGAGTTTCTTCCAAAGTAAGTTATAAGAAGAACTGAAAATTCAAAATTAGTTTCAAGGTCAAGCATGATAGGGAAGAGTGAAAGTTGACCCTTCCTAAATTTGCGGTATTAGTGTGGAACAGTTTCCATTGTTTGCTCTTTCCCTTACAGAGGAAGGAGAAGGAAGCAAGCAACAGTACCAGCTGCTACAGGAGATACGGAGATGATTATAGCTTTTATTAATATTCTGCCAGTGTTTGTTCTATAAGCAGAAGTCTTTTTGACAAGTGGTGTGTTGGTTTATCCTAAGGCGTGAACACTTGTGGGGGTTTGTGTCTCCCAAGATAGACAACTTCCTCTTTCCCTTAAGTTAGGTGCCTGATAAGATTGTCCTTGGTAAAACTCAGGTTAAACTAAATTAGCTTCGCTGTGAACATTAAGGAGATTAAAGTGGCTATTTTTAGTTAGCTGAGTATGGCTTGGTTCAGAGTGAAAGCAAACCTATGTACAAGGAGTTAGAAGTAACTCAAGTGTAGATCTTTGCTCTTGTAGGAGGGAAAGGGGAACTAGGAAAGAACAAATACCAAATTAGAGTACAATGGTGACTTCTCCAGAAGATGCCACTTCAGACTTCTTAAGAAAACGAACATGTGTGGTTTGGGGTTTTTTTTCTCAGCTGCTTTGAGGATGCTCGTGGGGAAAACCTTATATATAGAAATCAGACTATGTCTACAGTAATAATGTAGTGGAGGTATTAAATGTCATGCCAGATGGGCTGCTTGATAATTTGATTTTCTTCTGTCTGAGTACTGTCGTTCATTTCGGTCCACATAACCTAAGGCCAAACACCAAGGATTCTGAAAAATTCTGGGGTTTGTTCAAAGTTTCTCAATTTTTGTGTTTTCATTTCAGGTTACTGTGAATAGTAACCATGATCCTTGCTTTCTCTACTTAAGAGAAAAGTTTGTCACTTGCCAAAGTAGTATCTAAATCTTTTAACCTGAAAACCCAAACAAAAAAAGGTAGCGTGGCCCCTTCCACCCTAATAAACCATACATGACGTGTCAGTCTTCTAGTTACCTTTAATGTTTGACTTATTAATTTCTTACATTATTTCATTATCTGTGTCTCGTTGAACTCCATTTCTGAACAGAGGCAGGAGCGATACTTTATTATGAACTTGAACTATTCTTAGTGGTGTAATATTGATATGTTGCCAACAGATTATGCTCATGCTTGCGTAAATAGGGTTAGCATAGATCCAGTAATCCAGTGCTGTATCCATTAAGCTTTGGTGTGGATTTATAAATATTTTATACTGCAGTAGCTTCTGCGGGGTTGTAGAAATGCACTGATTCTGAAAGTGAGATCCTACAGTTCATTTACAGTAGTAGTCAGATACAGTTGCCAAGTGTTGGAAGAATGAGCAAGATGAGGTCACCGGAATCACTTTAATGTCACAAATTTCTTTCCTAGAAAAACGCTTAGGCAAGCATTTTAAAAGCTTTCCTCACAATAATATCTCTATCAGTAATTTGTGCAAACTTAACTATGGTAGCATAACACTGCAGCAGTCTTGAGTGGGAAAAGTGAACTCCAGAAAACTGGTGTGAGCTGTTTCTGTGAGTTGACTTACACTCTCAAAGCCTCGGTTATGTCAGCCCTCTGTCTCCAGTTTGTTCTGCGCTTGTTTAACGCGGTTGCTGGTTTCAGCATACAGTAGTGTACGCATTATGTATAAACATAAACACTGAAATGCACTCTGCGCATCCAGTTTAAAACACCTGTTCCCCTCTCCAACAGGTAAAAAGCAAGATGGAGCTGTTGAAAACCGTAACAAAGGTAAACGCAGGTTTTCTGATACTTTCTTGCAAGTCCTTATTTTCTTGAGAGTGTATGTAATGAATGCATACACTTCTCTGTGAAAATGCATTTTGAATACTTAGATCCAAAGTGCTTATGCTAAAGATGGCATAACCGAATCTGCCCAAAACAAATGCTTAAATGAACTTGGTAGTCTCAATGTAGCTAGATACCACGGGAAAAAAAACTTTACCGGAGTTTTTCAAGCTATCTTGTTGAGGTGAGTTAACCGGGGCTGGCTGCCAGAAGCAGGGTACAACCTGCCCCACCATTGTCTTATCCGTGGGCTGCAGCTCCCCTGCTGCCAGCACCTGGGCACCTACACCAAATGCATCTGTAACTCTGGGTACAAGGTACTGCTTGTACAGCACTGCTTTTTAGTGGAGCCTGGTGTTACTGATTCTGGGGACTCCCCCATGGCTAAACTTTGTTTGATCTTAACTTCCAGCTAAAGCTCAGGATGGTGCAGCCATGGAAATGCAACCACTGAAGAGTGAAGATGGTGGGGATGGAGATGAGAAAGACAAGAAGAGATCAAATTTGCCAAAGAAAGAAAAGTCTGTTCTCCAAGGCAAACTTACAAAGCTCGCCGTTCAGATTGGCAAAGCAGGTATGATGTATCGGTGCCCTCCTTACGTTGATGTCACGCGTTTGAATAAAGCCGGAACACGCATAGTTTCTGGGGGGATAACTTCAGTAGGTAGACTTGACCGGTTTGGTTATTTTAAGTGCAAAATTCTAATGTGTGCAAGTATGCCATTGTGTCTGAATGTGCTGATGGCTTTTCAAACTGTGTCGTGTGGATGGCTTTTTTATTTTTCTGTGATTTAAGTAGATTCAGGCTTTAGCGTGTCAGCTCCTGGGAGCAAAAATTTCAACTTCATAACATTGGACAACTGTTATGAAAATTCTCTGGATAAGTTATGGCATTTAGTGATGTACCTAGAGAACCATAAATTGAGTGAAGGCTTTGAAGATGTGGTAGGGTTGTCCAGGTTATCTCTGGTACTTCCAGAGGCTTAGGAATTTCCACTTAACATATGCCTTGCTGTTATATAACTTTTTTATTGACTTTCTACTATCCTTTAGCTTGTGTTCCTCTTCTGTCGGCTGATATTCAGCTGTCTTGTCAAAACATTTGGTAAATTGTTGCTTCTTTAAAGTAAACTGGACTGAAACAACAATGAAATGCAGTGTAAGTTTTAGACTATATTATGTAGTATGTACAGGTTTAATTCAAGTATTGCAGGATTTATTTTAGTCCATGTAGAATTGTTGAAAGGTTTAGGCTAGAAGGAACTTCTCAAAGTCTTGTAGCTCAGCCCACAGCTCAAGAAGTGCTGACTTCAGCATCTGGGTCATAAGACAGTTATGGTGTGAGGACAAAGCAATTAAACTTCCTAGCTTTAGCACTCCCTAGTTATGTATAGCAATGTTAATTTTTGGACAAACTTGTACTGACAAATGTTGAATAAAGCTTCTATGGTGTCTTTAGTGTAAAATACTGTTCTCAAACCATTTTTTTTGTATTTTTCACAAGTAAGAGCTCTTGTTTTCCTTTATGCACCTGTTGACCCATTGTAATTCCCTACACATCCTTAATGCTCATATACTCCTTGCATGCATTTTTCTGTCCTGCTTCTTTAGGACGGTGCACATACTGAATCCTCTTTCTACAAAGAGCTGGCACTTCAGTGACTTCTGTTCCTTTATTCCAGACAGGTCCATTTCACTGCACTGTTCCCATGTGTTCTCTTTAAGTGTGCCACTCAGCTTTCTAACGGCAGTTCTGGTTTGTCTTGCCAGTTACTCCCAGGTCATTAAACACTGCTTAGCTGCCTTATTTAATCCCGCCTTCAGCAGGAAGCAGGGTTCAGGCTGTCAGCAGCTTTCTCTAGTGAATAAGTCAGCAGTACCATCGTTGAAGGCCTGCTGAATTGTTTCAGTTTTTATCCTGCTTATTTAATTGCTTTTACATATTGGTCTCTCCTGTTCATAATTAGAATCCACACTTCTCAATGAAATGGGAAGGGAGAAAATAAAACATTTAGAAAAGTTACTAGGTGAAATGTATGAGGAAATACTTGCATTGACAGTTAGAACACCTTTTGAGAACTACCTCAGTATTTCCTGATGTGCTTGTTTAAAATCTTGTTATAAACTAACTTCTAGGCAGAAGTATTTGCACTTGACTTATCCACAGTCTGTATTTGCCAAATATTTGACATAGCTTCTGAAAACAGTTTGAGATAATTTCTGAAAACTGTTTATTCTCTTTTTAACAAGGTTTGTTGATGTCTGCAATCACAGTCATTATCCTCGTGTTGTATTTTGTAATTGATACCTTCTGGGTTCAGAAGAGACCTTGGCTTGCTGAATGTACACCAATTTATATTCAATATTTCGTGAAGTTCTTCATTATTGGAGTTACAGTCTTGGTGGTGGCAGTACCAGAAGGCCTTCCACTTGCAGTCACTATATCGCTGGCTTACTCTGTTAAGGTAAGTGGTGAACAGATTTTAACGGTAGGTGGGTGTATTCATCAGCTGTAAAATCTCAGTTGACATAACTGACTGGGGAGAAGCTTTTCTTGTTTCCCTGAACTGCCTAAGAAATCTGCTGCAGTATTTCTCTTGATCTCTGAATACACACTAACATGAAGAGTGACAGCCTGTTGTGACCAGCTGAAGATGAATGGGTTTAACTCATAACTTTATAGCATTTGTTTATTATAAAGAGATGTGTTAGACTTTAACAGTCTTCTGTAAACCTGAACTACCCAACTGATGTGTTTAAAAACATGCTGTATAATAACTAGAAAGATATATGTTCCACAATATTCAGTCCTTGAGGAGAATCAGTCTGGAAACTTTTGTAGTAGTAGTTGCTTAAGTCATGCTCTTCGCTTTCTTAATTGTCTTATTGCTTCAGCATGCTGGGACTGGTTATCAGTCTGAAAAGCTAATTGTAAAGACAATGGCTGTTTATGCTGTGTTCTACAACTTAAAGCACTTACTAGAGCTGGCCTTAATATTGTCATTTGAAGTTACTCTGCCCCTTCGAGGTTAAAATACTATCCAAACCTGTTTAGTAAAGAACTTAGAACTGTATTTGACCTATGAAAGTTGTGTAGTCCTCACTATCTTACCTGAAACATTAGGCTCCCAGTTTGTATTTGATTTGAAGTCTGACTCTAGTGTCTTTGAAATACGTATCATCTGATGTTCGGATAGATCTGTAATGTTATTTACTTGATCTTTCTTGTAAGCAGAAAGACTTTTTAATGCTGTATCTCGTAAAGCTCAATCTGTACCTCTCCTCTATTTCTGTCATCATAAACTATTTGCTCGTAACAGTCTGAATAGTATCAGCAGTCAGTGTGACATGCAGATACAGGAGGTTAAAACTGTATTTATGAACCTGGTTCAAAATAGAGTTTACTGTGACATAATAGTCATAAAGAATCTTTACAGAATGTGGCATTCTTCCTCAGTAAGTTGCCAGATAAAGGCTGAATGTCTTCTGAAACAGCTGTGCAAGACTGGACACGCTACATTAGAATTTCTGAAATGTGAAGCAATGGTCGTGGATAGCTGTTGACTGCTTTTATTTCCTTAGAAAATGATGAAAGATAATAACTTGGTGAGACATCTGGATGCATGTGAAACAATGGGCAATGCCACAGCTATTTGCTCAGATAAAACGGGAACGTTGACCATGAACAGAATGACAGTGGTCCAAGCCTACATCAATGAAAAACATTATAAAAAAATTCCAGAACCAGAAGCTATTCCAGAGAAAACTATGGCTTACCTTGTGACAGGAATTTCTGTTAATTGTGCTTATACTTCCAAAATACTGGTAAGTGGATTTCTTCGTTCTAATCAAGGTAACTAAACAACTTCCTCAAAAGATGCCAGTTGTCTGGCAGCGACATCGTAGGCAGTTAAGTGTGTGGCAAAATGTGGTGTAAGGTATTTTGTACCTGCTCTAAATTGCTCAACCATTCGTTTGAGAATAAACATAAAAAAAAAAAGCTTATTTCAGTTACAATTGATAATTTAGGCTTTGAACTGATAATTCAAAGATACATTCTCAGGAAGATAACTTCCTTTAAGTCCGCAGTCGTTTCTAAATTTCTTTTTATACGTGGGGCTATTTACCTTATTTGAGGAATGTCTTGGCTCGATTTGAGTGCTACTTCAAAGTAAACATGTAAAAGAAGCATAACATTAGCTAGAATGTAATGGGAAAATGCAAGTATAGATGAGCATTTTAATGGATTTTTATTCCAGATATTGTTGTATGAGTTTGTAGGCTTTAGAATTCTAACATCTCTGATCATACCTTCTTTGAGATTTCCAAAATATTTTGAAATAAAAAGAATAATGGACTGTTAGACATTTTAAATACTAGGCTTTTTAGTGCTTTTGTGTGCATCATTTTCTGTAGCTCCAGATATAGCTTCCTTGCTGTAGTTATTCCAGCATGTTGCATAACTTATTTTTACTGCCTTAAAGAATATAATTAGCATTTAGCTTTAAAAAATAAATAAATTAGCACTTCAAGATTTAGTAGAAGCCTCCAGTATAAATGCTTTGTACAGGAACAGCAGTAAAACCCCAGTCCAAAAGCTACTTTTCAGCCGATAAAGATGGTACCTCTGCAAGAATTTCCTCAGTAGCAATACTTAAGCCGGCACCTCAAGATCACCAGTACCAATTTCTCTGAAACAAGTCTTAAATAATACTGAGTTATAGCATGTGAGGAGTTTTGCAGTCTGTTTTCTAAAGAACTTTAGTAGCTGCATGTAAACTGACCAGGTCCCTTACTACTACAAGTTTACTGAAATTACATCCAGTACAGTCAGAGTTAGCTTGTTTTACAAAATCAGAGTGGGCTGAAAGACACCTTTTTGAGATCCTCTGGTCTGCTCAAAGCAGGGTTAGCCAGAGCGTATTGCTCAGGGCTGTATCCAGTCAGGTTTTAAGAATCTTAAAGGGTGGAGACTCTGCAACCTCTGGGCAACCTGGTCACGTATTTGGCCATCCATAGTGTAAAATGGTGTTTCCTTATGTTCAAATGGAATTTCAAGGGTTGCAGTCTGCAACTGTTGTCTGTTCTCTCACTGGGCACCAGTAAGAAGTCTGGCTTGGCAGTCTTTACCATTGCTCCACCTGCCCCATTATACATATTGATAAGTTTCCCCCCCAGAACCTTTTCTTCTCTGGTTGAACAGTCCCAGCTCTCTTAGCCTCTTCTCATATGTCAGGTGCTCCAGTCCCTTTATTTTTGTGGGCCATGGCTGGACTTGCTCCTGGATGTCTATGTCTCTTGGACTGGGGAGCCCAGAACTGAACACCTTAAACTGCACGTTAAAGTGAACATTTTGAGAGTGTGAGTATTCAGGACAGCCAAATCCAGGATCTTGCAGCTCTGAATGATGAGCATGCATCACTGACTTATGAGTAATATAGCTCTAGCTGCTGGAGACATGTCATGCTGAGTAAGTGCTTCTGCTTTTTTGCTGCGAACTACACTGCACTGTTATTGTTACATAAGCTCAGAAGTATCTTGAGGAAATACTCCTTTTCTTATAGCACTAGTACGTGCATATTCCACATTGCTGCGACAAGAAACTTGTTCTGGTATTAAAGGGTTGGAAACTTGTTTCTGAACTCTTTCCAGTTAAATAGGGCATGGCCTGGAAAACGGAACTTGTAGTGAGACTTAAGAAGCTTAAATACTTAGTTTGTTCAGTAGAAGGCTAACAGGTGATGTGATCGTAGTCTAAGTCATTGAGGAGGAGTTATTACAGGAGAGGATACTTTAATTTAGCAGAAATAATGCCAGTTAGCTTGCTTAAATCAGTTTAAGTAAATTTATCTGTACTTTTAAAATGCAAAATAATTACTGAGGGACAACACCCAATTGATCAGAAAGCTATTTTGAGGAAAATGCCTTTTAGAAGGGTTATGTTGGGATTTGATACAAATGTAATGGGTCATTTTTGAGTCCGAGAAAGGGAAGATCCAGAACAGATACAGAAGAAGTTACTTACAAAAGCCAGCAGTATCACTTTGGTTCGTGACTCATAGGAATTTATGGAGCAATCGTTACGAAAGTGAAACTTCCCCATCTTAGAGCTAAGCATGGCCTTAGCTTCCCTGTTTTCTAAATGCCTTGGTACTTCAGTGGTTCATAAGTTAACCTTCTAATCAGTAAAGGTTCTTGTTCTTCTTGCAGCCTCCTGAAAAAGAAGGTGGCCTACCACGTCATGTTGGAAATAAAACTGAATGTGCCTTGCTGGGATTGCTCTTGGATTTAAAACGTGATTATCAGGACGTAAGAAATGAGATACCAGAAGAGGACTTGTACAAAGTGTACACCTTCAACTCTGTTAGAAAATCTATGAGTACTGTGTTAAAAAACTCTGATGGCAGTTTCCGGATATTCAGTAAAGGTGCCTCTGAGATAGTTCTTAAAAAGTAAGAACAACTACTACTGTAATTCAGCATTTAAATTTTGGCTAAATGTTGTGGTAGGTGAGGAGACTGAAGTGCTAAACAACATTGTGCCATGGTTTGGGAAATATTTCTGCTGCCCTGTTCACAAACAGGTACAGCGGTCATATACCCTTGCAACTGCAGCCAGCTTCCCAGCTTGTCTCCCTCAATTGTTTGACTTCCTACAGTAAGATGGGCAATTAGTATTTCAGAATTACTTTTAATTTTCCCAGTCCCATCCCCCATAAGAGCTGGTCATGATTAATTGACTCACGAACTCTGCTCTGATACAGGGAAGCATCTTTGAATTGGTCTATTGTCTAGCTAAACTATTTTAGTTTTAGGTACGGTTGGTCAAAATGCTTACCCATCTCCCAGCAAAGTCCCGACAGGTGATATGCCTAAATTCCAGGAAGGACTTGTGCTTTGGAAAAGTGATTACTTCTAGCTTCAAAAGACTGTTCGAGTTGGTGTCCAAGATGATCACTTTACCAGGAGGTTGAACTTGGCCAATAAAGAAACTTGAGGGTTTTTATTGTGACAAAGCAAATTGCTTTCTTATCCACCTGCCCATCTATAGAGGATTTATTAGAATGAGATTAGACTATTAGCAAGAGATTACTCACCGCTGGGACAAACCTTTTAGGTGTGAAGAAGGCTGTGGTAACTCCTAACTAGGTGAGGAGAGAAGTCAAGCATGTATGCATCAAGTTCTTTAGGAACAGCAGTTGTAGGCAGTCTGGTTTTGCTTCTAACATCAAGCTATTTCTAGTCTGTGCAGTGCACGGGTTATGTTCATCAGTTCAATTCACCTTTTTGCTTGCTACTAGCCCCCTAAATTGTTACCTAGGAAAGTACTAATGCACTGAAGAAAAAAGATTAATTCCTCCTTCTCATCTTAGTGCTGACAACAAAAGGCCTTTAAAGGACTCTTGATATGGAACTTAGATTTAGATGTGAATATTTTTCATAGCTAGATTTTAAGCCAAGTCCCATCAATGAGTAAGTACGCCTATATTTGCTTTACTTCTACTTTCAGAAGTGTTTTGTACCTTATCGAGCAACTGAACTGTAGAAGTTGTTAAACTCATTCAGCCCAGACTCATGTGGTCCACTTGGCTTCATAACTGAGATAAGAAAATAAATAATAAGGGCATTTGGCAAAGAACAAGAAAACCTAGACTGATTTGGATACTGTTGGGATAGTTGTAATTCCCAAACTACTTCACAGTATGCACCGACTAGGAAGAAGTCATAGTATCATAAGCCACTCTCTTTGCTCACTGACTATGCAGTGCCAGAAACTGATCTCAGAACTTGTAACCGGGTTTGTTAGTTGTGCTGCTCAGTCTTTGTAGCATGTGTGACTGTTCTTGAGCATTGAAAGCTTAAACATGAATATTTATAAAACACAAGCGAGTCACTAATAAGTGTAGAAGACATGCAGCAAACGTTTTCAAGCAGAGCAATTTAACTCTGCTTTCCTTACTATCAAGTCAAATATTTGAAGTGAGTTTCAATGAAATCTTTACTGGCTTCCATTTAGTCACCTTGGAATGCTTTGAATTTATCATAAGCCCTGTGGCTGCAGGTAACACAGGATATCCTTAGTGGCTGTAGACATTTGAACAGATAACCAAAATTGGGAATTGCAGGTAGACTTTAAATTTCAGTTATGACGAATACTATGAAGCTTTAAGGGAGTGCTTAATTCTTACTTGCTGGCTGAGGTGGAAACTTTTTTATATGTATTGCACCTGGGAATTCCCTAAACCCTTGGACTAAACACTTAAATGTAACAGTAGCCATGTTAGCATGATATTGTCATATTAGCACTTCATATTTTTGAAGAAGTGAAATACTTATTTTGTCAGTGCCACGTTAGTACTAATTTGTGAAACAAATGCTGATGGTGTTCCTTTACGGCACAACTTCGCTAAGGACGCAGATAAATGACTAAATTTATTATTCAGAATATTTGGTGGTGTTAAATTCATGGCAACGCTATTGGTAAAGGATGTATGCTGTCTGTGAAAGCAGTGGCATCTTTGGCATGAAGAAACATAACTAAAAGAGCATGTATTGAAATGCTGGAGTACATAGTGTTGAATATAATCTCTTATGCAAACATTTAAATCAGATTTAAGTAAGCAAACCCTACCACTCTGAGGGATAGCAGTCCCCAGAGTTGGCTTTTAGTGCTGTAAGTTTAGTGCTTACAGCTGTTCAAGCACCGCACGCACATGCTGGAAGGTACTGTACTACTGGGACTTGTATAACTGTTAATAAGGTGGGATTATTTTGTTGAACCTGAAACTGGGTTGACTGACTCAACCAGTACAGACACCAGTCTGTTTACATACAATGGAGAAACAGATACTTCTGGGAGGTAACAAATGTTTGTGTCCTAAATTCATCGGGCATTATTTTCATCATAGGGTGACTAGCTCAGTTCACGTGCTACAGGTAGGGTGTGTAGCAACTGGGAAGAGGTTAAGTGCGTATGGAGAAGATTACCTTAGAGGTGCTGCTGCTGGCTTTTTGTGTGTGTGTGTGTCTAGTGAAAACAAAGCTTGTGGAAACTTACGGAGTTGACTGATAAGGCATTGAATGGGCCGAACTTCTCCTTAAAATAGGATAACTCTTTAAACCTTCCTTTTCAGGTGCTTCAAAATCCTGAGTGCTAATGGAGAACCAAAGGTATTTAGACCTAGGGACCGTGATGACATTGTGAAAACCGTAATTGAGCCAATGGCTTCTGAAGGGCTGAGAACCATCTGCCTGGCATTCAGGGACTTCCCAGCAGGGGAACCTGAGCCGGAATGGGACAATGAAAATGATATTGTTACTGGTCTGACATGCATTGCTGTTGTTGGGATTGAAGATCCAGTGAGACCTGAGGTAGGGCCACTGATTAAACTGCATTCATTCTGTTACGATGGATCTTGATTCATGTTGTTTTTCGTCATGAAGAGAGTACAAGAAACCAAATTGCTATTATATGCCTCAAGCAGAGTTGGTAAATGAAAATCTGATTTCTGGGGAGAAAGTTAATGGAGCTATAAAAGCAGATTAAAACTTCTTAATGTCACTTATGCTGTGTTACTAAAGCTCCGTACAAACTAATGACTTAAGGCGCTTACTGTGCAGGGTCTCAGTAGATGAAACAACTTGTCATTTTTTTAACACTTGGAATAGTAGGAGTATTGTTTAAGATAATATTAGCCACTGCACTTGTTGCCAGCTTCTTATGGGGAATAATGGAGAGGACTGTTGGTCACCTGGGAACTGAGCTAAGGAGTCCAGCTTGTGCTTGAGGTCTAAGGAGAGCAGTATTTTTGAACAGTGGAAGCTTTTTTGCCACATGTAAGTGGAACTCCAGTCTGATCTGCACTATCGCTTCGCACTAAAAGTCATGGGTGAAGTAGTGGAGCATGAGCTGTGGTTTATTTCACATAATCATAAATGAAAAGCCAGTACTCAGTATCTTTGAATACTACAGCCTAATATGTTGTGAGAATTTCTGTGGTATTTTTGAATACTTTTGTGTTTGAAAAATGAAGGGGGCAGACCACAGGACATGACATAACAAAGCCCCTTTGCCAGAATTGCCATTTGTCTGTTTTTCAGGAAAAGAATTGTGGTAAGCTACTTAATTTCTTTTAAATGTTCCTTAAAAACAATCTTGGGTTTAAAATAAGAGTTATCGTGGATTGAGCCAACACCGTTCCTTTTACTCACATGTCTAGATTTATTCAGCTAATGTACAGTCTCTGAGCCTGTGGGGTGTGCGTTGTTTGGTTTTTTGCTTACAGGTACCTGATGCAATAAGAAAGTGTCAACGAGCAGGCATAACTGTCCGCATGGTCACTGGCGATAACATTAACACTGCCCGTGCTATTGCATTGAAATGTGGCATTCTGAATCCTGGTGAAGACTTTCTGTGTTTAGAGGGCAAAGACTTTAACAGGAGAATACGCAATGAAAAAGGAGAGGTAAGCCTGCTGATGAGGCAAAATAGATCAGCAGACATTCTAAGTCTAACTGTGAAATATAACCAGTGCTCTTTTTGCAGATAGAGCAAGAGCGAATAGATAAAATCTGGCCAAAGCTTCGTGTTCTTGCAAGATCTTCTCCCACTGACAAACACACTCTAGTAAAAGGTAAGTAAAAACCATCTGAGCTTCTAAATAAAGCTAGATTATTTTTTTTCCTGCTTCCAGAAAAAAAAAATTAGGACTGAGCAGTGGGAAATGCCTATGAGGTTGACTTTATTTGCCAACTGATTTTATTTTCTGCTTGAGAAATGCAGCCAACTAGAGTATCTGTTGTGAAATTTGTTTGGGCTTTTTGATGACCCAGGAAGACAAACTGGGTTTCTCTTTCAGGGTTAATCTGTGCTGCGTTGTCAATTTTGAACCCTTAACACTGAGATATCGTTTTATTTTAGGTATAATTGACAGCACTGTCTTTGAACAGAGGCAGGTCGTAGCAGTAACTGGTGATGGTACCAACGACGGTCCAGCTCTGAAGAAGGCAGATGTTGGATTTGCTATGGTAACTTTTTTTTTAATCTACAGTATTTTGGAGACCTATTTTGATAAAATAATTTATCAAGTCACTTAAAAGAAGATTAAACAACCTTGCTTGTTTCATGAGCCTAGTATGCAACTAAGTTAATGGAGTTGCAGAATCACAAAATGGTCAAGGTTGGAAGGGACCTCTGGAGATCATCTAGTCCAACCCCCCTGCCAAGGCAGGTTCATCTAGAGCAGGTTGCACAGGAACATGTCCAGGCCGGTTTTGAATATCTCCAGAGAAGGAGTCAATATCTCTCATACTTTAATCTTTCCTCCTTTCTTAGTCTTCCAACTCAACCATGTTTTTATTTGGTGGAAAATGTCCTTGTGACATTTGACATTGAATAAAACTTTAAAAACACAGATCCCCAGTCACTTGCAAATCAAAACTTTTTTACACAAAGGCTTGTTGCAAAAGGTAGGAGCAGAATTACTGATAGAGAAGATTCTTGAAATGAGATCTGTTTCAACATAAGGCAAAATGACTTTAGGTGGTCAATAGCATAATATGTTGACTTTGAGTAAAGCTTATACACAATATGGAATGAGCTTTTTCATCTGCTTTTCACGTAATGATGCATAGCAACAGGGAGACTGTAATGAGAGAGACTGCCAGTTGATGTTTAAGTGGGCTTTGAAGGCTATACTAAGAGACATCTCTAGTATCACCAAAGTAACAGCACTTCGTGATCATGTAGGATCTTCATTTGTCTGGATGGTTCCTTAGATTACTCAGCTTTCTCAGTTTAAATTCTCAACAACCCTTTCAAATGGTAGCCAAACCAAGTCTTGGCTCTAAGTGCTAATACTAGATAGACTCATGCCTTAAATATGTACACTTCAGCTTTCTTCTGTCTCTGTAAAGAGACTGTAAGATAGATTTCTCAATTTTACTCTTGCCTCAAGATTCCTCCTCAGCCTTAAACTGAAAAGGTACAGTTTGGTGCTAGTAGGTCACTTTAGTCTTTAAAACCTCATTATTAAGCTTTTGAAGGGACAAAATGAAGGCCACACTCCTACACCACATGCAGATGTTAATCTTGAAGGAAAAAATTAGAAGAGGAAGAGCTTTCGGTCACTCTCTAGGGGCATTTTCAAAAACATAACTTAGAAATTTGACAGCTACACATGGAATGCTTGCTAGACTGTAACAGTCTTCTTTTAACAAGTATCTGTCTTCTTCTATTGTATTGCTGCTGTAGTTGGCACAGCCAGGGGCAGATTTATTTTCATCTTCCAGAACTTAAATGTTTCCTGCAGTTGCTGTCTATGTTCATGTGCGTAAGAAACTGGTTCGTCTCACTGCATATGTAAATAGCACATAAAATATGCCATCTACTATGATTAAAGGTACCTTTTAAGGTGTGCACATAGCTGTGCAGGTGACTCATTTCCATGGCAAAATAATGTGTCAAGAATAAGGATAATTGAATTTGCTATTGAGTTTTTGAAATGCTGAAAGCAAAATAAATAGCCTTGAAGTAGATATCACACAGAACTCAACTGTTTGGATACTGTAGGAGAACATAGGTGCTTAAAACTTAGGAGCCTTGTCATATTGCGTTGCAGTGTCATATGCAATGACATTGCGTAATCTACTATTTAATGCTAGTGCTCTTCTGCAAAAGGTTTTTGGTGTTACAGGCACACGTTTTGCCCTGCTGCTGGAATCCACATAGCAGACTCCTTCAGACATGGCTGAGCTGTAGTGCTGCACCATCTGGTGGCCTTTGACTTGAACAGGGTTCAGTAACACTTCTTTGGGAGAAAGTGCCATGTCTTTATTGTCAACCTGAGGATTGTTAATTAAGGTCTTTAAAATAAAGACAACGTTACCGTTTTCTTCCCATGCTTGGGTGGAATTTTAGGTATTTAGGTTAAAATACTCCTTCAGGAAAGGTGCATGAAGGTGAATGCTGGCCAGGGATATAATAATAGCTTCTATTAAATAAATCAGTGCATCCTCTTATATTTTATAATGTTTTTCTTTTTCTGCCAGGGTATTGCTGGAACAGACGTAGCTAAAGAAGCTTCTGATATTATCCTTACAGATGACAACTTCACAAGCATTGTTAAAGCAGTTATGTGGGGACGAAACGTGTATGACAGCATCTCCAAATTTCTTCAGTTCCAGCTTACTGTCAATGTAGTAGCAGTAATTGTTGCTTTTACAGGAGCCTGCATAACGCAAGTACGTACTGGTGGTGGATCCTTTCAGCTGGTAAAGGTTGAAAATGTCATGACTGATTAACTCTTGAAGTCAAACTTTCAGTTAAATATTAGTCCAAAAAACATAGTGCTCTTCAGAACATGCCCATGTTGTAGAATAAATGCCTTTAATAGCTGCAATTTGTTCACTTATATTGGAGGGTTTATGTGTCTGTCTTTATAGGATTCCCCGCTTAAAGCTGTGCAGATGCTGTGGGTAAATCTCATAATGGACACATTAGCTTCTCTTGCGCTGGCAACAGAACCACCCACCGAAGCTCTTCTGTTGCGAAAGCCTTATGGTAGAAACAAACCTTTGATTTCTCGTACGATGATGAAGAACATTTTGGGTCATGCGTTCTACCAACTCGTAGTGGTCTTCACACTCTTGTTTGCCGGTAAGAATCCTGAGGCTTTGCAAAGTTGATCTAAAAGAATATTCTGAAAGGTCAGAAAAGTGATATTAAAACTAGCTTTTCGTTGAGGTGCGTGTATAAAGACGCTAACTAAGCTGCTGATAAATGTCTTTTATACACAGGTGAGAAGATCTTTGATATCGATAGTGGAAGAAACGCACCTCTGCATGCTCCTCCTTCAGAGCATTATACGATTGTATTTAATACGTTTGTGATGATGCAGCTTTTTAATGAAATTAATGCCCGAAAAATTCATGGTGAAAGAAACGTTTTTGAAGGAATTTTTAACAACGCTATCTTCTGTTCTATTGTTCTGGGGACGTTTGTTGTCCAGGTAAGTCAATTCTTGGAGGATGGGGGGTAAAATGCACTTAGTACACTGATGTACTTGCTGACTTTGGAAATGCTAATCAGCTAGTGTCAGGCATTTCATTACTGCTGTGCGAAAAACCTGCAGTGTCAAACACACCGTAAGTCACTTGGAAGTGCTGCTTGACAGGGTTTTTCAGGTAAGACCTCTATGAAATTGGTAAAATGGGAATATAGAAGTACTTGTATTTACCTTTTGAATTTTCTAGTCCTTCAGTTTGATCTTAGTCTTGTAGTCTTTTGACAAAATGCAAAGAAATTCTGTCCCCCACCGCTCCAGTCAGAACTCTTCCTCATCGTATCTGCCTGTCCATCTGAACGGAAGCCCATTTAAACAATTACAGAAACAATTACAGAAACAATTACAGCTTCTCATATCATCTTGATGAGATTATGACATGAATAAGCTTTAGAAACTCAAGTATCAGTTTTTTATTTTCCTGATGCAGAAATGAGTTGTCTGTAATGGTACGTAATTTACAGTTATCGGTACAGATGCTGCTGTTCTAGGTGAGAAACACTGATGTCTAAGGAGCTGCTGTTGCTGCATCTAGACAGATTTGTAAAAGCTGATTTAGTTACCTCACTGTAGGATAGCAAATGAAATTAAACTATCTAAAATTGATTGGGTTAACACACTGGTGTTGAGAAACATTAGTCAAAATTGAATCTCCAGAAAATGGTTTACAAGAGTTTCACCTTCTAAATGGCTTTAACTTTTAATTCATCAGAAGAAATAACGAACAAATCCATATACTACTTTTTTCAGAAGTTTCTCACCATAAGGTATTTCGTACTTAAGTTATAACCTATGCCTTAAGCTTCTCCCTAAACTTTGGATTCTGGGAAGCTGACCAAATTCAAGCAATGTAGGTGTAGGCACCTCTGCTTCACTTAAAGTTCGTTCACTTATTCTCCCAGGTTTAGAGTGGTTTTAGATGACAATTCAGAAGCTACTCTTATTTTTAGGGTTTGAGATGCAACAGACTGACTGTTGTTGTGCAACAAAACCAGATATGCAGAAATTACTCCTAAATGCAACTGTGTTCCCTTTATAAACTTGATGGACTGAATGCTTTACCAAATAAGTAACTCCTGAGTTGTCATCAGAGTGTGTTATTCTGTGTTAGTAAAAGAAGATACTCTTGGGCTTTTCAGCTGTCAGGTGTCCTACTTAACGGTCAGTACTGTCTCCTTTTCACGCCTGTCCTGCCACTTGAATTGTTGATTCTCCAGGGCAGACTTCCATGCATATAATTCCTACGGAGGGATACTTTGCTCATTAGGGCCTGTACAGCTTGTGTAATACGTAAGTCATATGAGCTCACTTTAATTTAGCTTTTGAGATCTCTGCCCCCTCCCCTCAAGGCTTTATTATGTAGATGTCAGACCATGACGATTTAAAGGCTGACATTTAACACTGATGAGATGCGTGGTGATATTCTGTTGAGTTATTTCTTAAATGTTTCATGTCTTGTGGATCTACAACTTCTGTTAATACAAGCTTATTATTCACTGGGCTCTGAGATGGGTGTTCATATAATAAGTAATCACTGTAAGTTTGTAGCATTGAAAATACGCTGTAATTGTGAAATGAAGGGAAAGAACTGCTAGCAAAATGAGGTAGTCACGGGTTTTTGAGTGTGACATTTGAAGCATAAATGGGTAGTTTTTGAAATACCGAAAAGCATAAGATGATGGCTTAGGTTTGGAAACTTGCTCAGACTGCCGAGACAGTGGGAGTGTATGCTTTGTAAGACGGGGAAATCCTGTGTTCTAGTGCGGAGTTGTCTGATCTTGAAGCAGTAGGGCATTTTCTAGTAACAGGTCACTGATACATGTTGTTCAATGACATTGCTCTTTGCAGATTATTATTGTGCAGTTTGGTGGGAAGCCTTTCAGTTGCTCAGAACTCTCGATTGAACAGTGGCTGTGGTCCATTTTCCTGGGCATGGGAACACTACTCTGGGGCCAGGTAAACTAGCTTTTTCAAAATCCCAAATATCTGCTTGCATTAGAATACTTTACATGGAAAATACAAGTGCACTGTCTTTAGCATTAGGTCTTTGAAGTGGACTATGTGAATGTATAGAGATTAACGATAAATACTGATTAAGACTGACTAGTTAAATAGCTAGAAAGTCCTTAGTTGGGTATTCCTTACTCTGACTTAGTCAATTAGTTACATTTCCTAAGTACATGGTATGGCTGGTTTGTGTAGTAATTTTTGACTAAAAGCAGCTGTATTTACCATTTAAATATGAAATTATATCTCTTTCCAGATAAGAACTAGAAGTTCTTTAAGAATACAGATGCAGTGAACAAGTTCATGTTGAAATATATTTAACTTGGTGTTGAATGGTTTTCTTGCAAAATTGGAATCGTTAAACTTGCTAATATTTTCTTGATTTAAAAGCTTCCTGGAGTAGCAAGAAATGCAGCAACACTGAAAAATATGTATTCTCTTAATTTTGCATAATTACGAAATAATTGGAAAGTTCTCCTGCCTACCAAGCTATTGCATCTTGATTTTTGTCCGTCCCCCCCCTTAGGGTTTCATTAGTATTGCATGCACAACAGTGCTTGTAAACAGCAAGCTTATTTACATGAAACTTTAGAGCTACAGAGTTTTCCATTATTTAATGACATAGTTGTCTTAACTTTTCATACCACATGAAGAAGAGTTTTCCATTACAGTTTCTTTCCTTCCGTTTTGTAAAGGACACTTCAGGCTTCAGTGTAAATTTGGTAGGGCGAATTCTAGTTGTAAATACATAAACGCATATTCCAAAAGTGGGTATAAGCTTTTTAATAAGGTTCTCTAGAAAATTAATTATTTAAAAAAATCAAATAGAGTCACTCTGAGGTTTAAAAGTAGTCAAGAAGAGAATTGAGATGGCTTGGAATACCTTTGACCCAAAGTGTCTTGCGAGGGCAAAGCTACCCTGCTGCAGTTCATGCTGCTCTAGCATATCATTAAAGTCAACGAGTTTTGACTTTCTGAGAACAGTGGAAACTGAAGTGTGATCTGGGGGCATTCATAGTAGCAATTTCAGCATAAAGGGCTGTTTATCTTGCTTTTGGAGCAGTCTTTTTCCTCTGCAGCTGCTGAAATGGTCTTCTAGGTTTGTGATGATCAAGGAAAGCAGTCTTGGAACTGATCTGGATCTGCTAGATGGGACATATCAAAAGATGACTCCCCTTAACTACGTAGTTCACCAGAATAGCCCTGAAGGTGGGGATGAAAAGGAAAGCTGGAACAGCCATATGTAGCTTTTGTTTAGTTTAAGATAGATGAACTAGTTGTACACCAAGTAGCAAAGTAACAGCTTGAGAAAAGGGTTTTGGCACCGTCACTCACCTTGCAAATGGACTGATGCCTTCCAGGTCACAAAAGAATGCATGTCTGTTCTGTGTTCCTGAATTAACTGTGGCTACTTCTAGTTCAATGACGTAGATCTCACTTGAGGTAACACATCACGCTCATCAAACCGATGGAGCTCTGAAAGGTCTAGATACAAGCACAAGCTACAGAATTAATGGCTTTTGTAGCTTGAGTGCTGCTCCTTCCCGGCATAGTAAAGTAATGTTGGAGTGGAATTCTTTGTCCCTCGCCAGGAAGTTTTGTTTTCTAGGCCTGTAGCCCAAGTTTAATTTCACACCTTAGTTGAGGTGCTAAGGATATTCACAGCTTTGCCAGTTATTCCGCTGGAGTGATGGCTCCACATTGATGCACTCGTCCCATTTACATAATTTGGATTTTTCAACTTCGTTAACTGTATGCAGGGTGTTATGTTAAGGTTTAAGTCTGATATTACATTTCATATATTAAAAAATCCTGATTCATATTTTTCACTCACCGTTAGTTGATTTCAACAATTCCAACCAGCCGTCTGAAATTCCTTAAAGAAGCTGGTCACGGAACACAAAAGGAAGAGATTCCTGAAGAAGAACTAGCAGAAGATGTAGAGGAGATTGATCATGCTGAGAGAGAACTACGTCGTGGTCAGATCTTGTGGTTTAGGGGCCTAAACAGGATACAAACTCAGGTATGGTCTTGAGAAAGGTAGGACGCAGTGGGTGTTGTGAGGGAAATCTCTCCATCTCCAGTCCTTTGACTAAGGTGGCAGGTCTGACTGGTGTGCCTGAGACTGTCAAAGGGGCTGTGGATGGATGTGTAACCCCTCAGGGGCCTCTGTTTCCTTCAGCTCTAAATGCAACTCTTGTCTGTGTATCTGCTCTATTGAAAAAAAAAAAAAGTGCCTTTTTTCTTTACTTTTTGTGTGTTATAGATGGGATGGTCCTTTCTCTTGTTCTCTCTCTCTCTTGCTGAGCAAGCTGTCACAATCTCTGATTCCTTGCAGATGGATGTAGTGAATGCTTTCCAGAGTGGAAGTACCATTCAGGGGGCTCTAAGGCGGCAACCCTCCATCGCCAGCCAGCACCATGATGTAACAAATATTTCTACCCCTACACATGTAGTGTTTTCCTCTACTACTGCTTCTACTACTGTGGGGTGTGAGTGTGTGTTCCTAAAGTGCATGAAATTAACATTTCCTAATTCACGTACCTAACGTTTCTCATTTTCTCCTTAGTACTTAAAATCATCGTTCAGGCTTTTATAGAGCTCTTCCACAAAGTGGAGTCCTCAAGACTTTTTTTTCTTAGAGGGCTGAGAACAGGTGGAACAGTTTCAGCAAAAGACTTTAATGTGAAAGCTGTGAGCCTGCACATCCTGTGCCTTCATCCATTCGTGTACAGGGGGATGTTTAAGATAAAACGGGAAAACTGTTGTAAATTTTCGAGTATATGCCTCTTAGGGTGACTTACATTGAGCTAGTGATAACTGTATAATCATGGACCCAGGTCAACAAAAACAGATGTCTTGCGCTGCAGCACAAGTGATACCTAATGTAAACAAGCTGATGGGAAAGCAAATGGTATGTTAAAAATATGAATGTAGTTAGAACATGGAGCACTAAACACCTTTTCTTTGTAGCCTGTAAGAAACTTCTGAATCTCTGCTTTTGTTGGACCTTTTTTACTGAATAACCCAACTTTCTCAACATCAGGATTCAGGTGGCGAAACAAAGCTTCTAAAATGTGTACAAATCCGAAGAAACATTTAATTAGCTAATATAAAAAGGGGGGAAAAAGGTTTAAGCATTGAATAGTGAAATTTTCATTCAAATCTCAAGAGTTTTTTCCTCTCTAGGTTCTTCTGGCAGCAGTTCATAAGCCATCAGTGAAAGTAAAGTCGGTGTCACCTTAATTCTGCCCTCTTTATATTGTGCTCTAAGTGGCATTTCAGTTTCAGCCTTCCTCTCTGTAGAGGCTAAAGATTTAATTACTTCTGTGTGTAGGCTTAAACTCTGGAGCCTGAAGATGCATAACAGGTGTAGTTGTCTATTGATAGCTGATGTTGTTGAAAGAGTTTTCCATCTTAATTATATAATTTATGTGTAACTTCCTTCTGACTTCCTAGAGACTGGTTAAATAATTGTTTTTTAAAATAACTCTGAGGGCTTCTTTTTTCCCCCCTTGCTTTTTAAACTTACAGATTACCAGATGGATGAAGACCCTGAATTTCAGGAGCTGTTTTAAATGAAATGATGTCTTCTGATTTTCTTTTTTTGTCCTGGTCAGAAATTCCTGTGTGAGCTCGCACACGTATTTATCTCTGTACTTGCTCTCCATCGGTGAGACAGGTATTTCCCTACCTCACAGTAATAACAAGAAGCTCAGCTCACAAATTTGCGTGCCTCAAGAACGCGAAATGAAAAGTAGATGAACAGTAAGGATGCGCAGGATTGCATCTCCTAGTTAAAATGCTAATTAGTAACCTGTATCCCTAACTACACTCAAGAACATTAATTAGACATTCAGAATTCTCTAGAGAGCAACTTCATGCCATGCTGCCATTTGAGCAGAATCTAATAGGCACGGCAGCATCTCACCTGCGGGTACGGGGCTACAGTGGCAGAGGACCGGTTTCTGATTGTCACTAAGTAGTACAGCTTTCTGCTACGACCTCCAGGAGAGCAATTTTGATAACTAATATGTATTAATGGGAAGCAGATGCATCTGTCTTTTGGAGCTGGTTGTTGGAAAATAATTCGGCCGTTCCTATGAAGTGAGGTTGCAAGTCTTAAGCAGCCATCTGGCTAGGAGGATTTGGAGTGCTTACTGCATTCCTTGCTATTCTGGTACTAATATGAGGAAGGCCTGATGACAGTGTAATTTACATATAACAAACTGTCTTGTTTGCTCCTCACTTATGCAATTTATTTATAGTTACCCCTCTCCAATCTAATTATCTTGAGTAGTTGAAAACAAAGCCTTCAGAAGACTAGATTTTCCCTTTTTAAGTATAACTTCAATGCTGATAATCTGATTTCTACCTTCATGGCTGGACTCTTTGTGGGTTCTGGGTTCATAGGAGTGTCTAGACCACTTGTTTAGTACGCGTTCTGCATGGGAATCCAGCCTTTATTGTGGGTACGCTTATATTCCTGTGATAATTACAGCTGTCCTGTTAAGCCAAAAATCATTTTCCATTACCGCTTATGTTCTAACTCACCATCTGTAAGCAATGAAAAACCAGTCCCACGAGGCAGTCATATTTCATTTTGCCACATAAATCAATGGCACAGTGGGATGCAACATGCCAAATAAAGGCATTGCAAACTTTCTGTCTGGCACTGTCACCGCTGATTTTCTTGGTAAGTGCCAAGACAGTTTTTGCAGCTTGCTGGTCTTGTTTAACGCTCATGTAACATGCCAACTCCTTAACAGCGTGCTCAGTTTTTTCATGTGATGTACAGTAAAGTACAAGCCGCTGTTGTAATCTACTTCTCAAGCACATTCATGCTATTCCCTCTCCACCCTTTATTAGTGGTTACATCCTCCCCCTTGCATGCATGTTCCCTCCCTGCCCCCCACCCCCATGGTTAATGGGGCGCAGCCATGTACCTGTAGTATAACAATGGGGACATAACAGCTTTCGAGTGAAATCTCTGTGCAAGTGCTCTGAGGGGGTTGGGGCAGGAACAACGCTACTTCTAGAGGTCAGAGAACACAGCCAGGACCTAAGGCTTTGTCACGTGCGGCGATTCTGCGGTAACAAATTTGATAATGCATTGCTTTTGTGGAGCCCTCCTGTTTACAGTGAGGTGGTTTGGTGTACCTTAGCTGTTTTGAAGCCTGTACTCTTGATCTGTTTGACCTACCGGCTTCACTGCTTCACCTGGAAGTCACTTTATTTTTACTGTCAAGGAACTCTACGGAAGCACTAGTCACGGTGTATTTCTCAGCTTGAAACAAGTCATCTTGGATGCGCTAAAAACATCCTTAAGCTGGACTTACTGTTTGTAACAGTAAGTTCTTGCTTAATACGGAGTTGCTCTGCTGCTTACTATACAACAGAGGAGCTTTGGGATTGAAACAGTGCTTTGCTGGAGACTTAATCAGAGCAGAGATGTTGAGAATTGAATAGGGAGGGGGAAACTCTGTCCTGATGGAAGTGTTGAACCAAGGGGTTGCTGACTTCTGCCTAACCTTTTGTTTTATCAGTTCAAGAATGATTCCTGAATTCCCGTAGTTGGTCAGGGAAATGTGTGGGGTGTGGGAGGAGAAGGGAGTAGCGTGCAGGTGGTTTCATCATTCAAATTGCAACTTGGAAAGCTTAAATTCCCATCAACCTGGACATGTGCAATTTGCAAAATAACCTGTACTTAATTCTAATTTCACTCTGAAATGCTTGTTTATGAATTGTGTAAACTTCGCTTTCTGATTTGAGAAATGTTAGCTAAACACTGAAAGGGCTCGAAATAATACTCAGCCTGGGAATTTGTCCATGAATTCAATGTAAATTGAAGACTCAAGCAAAGGCTGATCACCTGCTTTTGTCTTTGTGCTATTTGAACAGTCTCTTGAAAGTTACAACCTGTTGTGGCTACTTGATTGTGCAACACAGTATTCAATTTCCTAGTTCTGGTCTTAAGTTTCCAAAGCACTATTCATTGAGGAACTTGAAGTGTGGTAAATGGGTATATACTCGAATATTTACAGCTGTTACAGTGGTATCCTTTTTTGCATGACTCTTCGTAAATGTCCGGTCATTGTGACATTGGCTTACACTTGCTTGGCTTTTCCATAGTCAGTTGACATCCTACTTCCTAGCATGAGAATTAGTAACCCTTTTATCCTCTAACTTATTTTCAGCATTTCCCATTCTTCCCACCACCATCTCTGCCCTCCCCCCCCCCCCCCCCCCCCCCAAGTATTCAATAAAACGCTCATTTGAGGTTTAATTTGTGAATAAGTAAATAATTGTTGGCCTCACTTCCGAAAAAAGCTTAGCCCATGTTCAGTTATTTAACAATTCTAGTGCCAGGTCTGAATTTTTAGGCCCTTCAGCTTTTTGCAGTACTTTTACAATTTTTATTCCTACTGTGTAGACTGGCAGTGCTCTACTGAAATGCTCTTCATTTTTTACAGTTTATTGCAAGTTCCACTGCATCACATACAAATGCGATTCACTCATGTCTAGCTGTTTGTGGATTCAAACTCATAAGAACCATGCCATTTCCAGTACACCTGCGGCATTTTAACAACCTTGTTTCCTTTGTTTGCAGATCCGAGTGGTGAATGCATTTCGTAGCTCCTTGTACGAGGGGCTCGAGAAACCTGAGACACGAAGTTCGATTCACAATTTTATGACGCATCCTGAGTTTAGAATAGAAGACTCCGAGCCTCATATTCCCCTTATTGATGATACTGATGCTGAAGATGATGCTCCAACAAAACGCAACTCTACTCCCCCACCCTCTCCCAATAAAAATAACAATGCGGTTGACAGTGGAATTCACCTTACAACAGACATGAACAAGTCTGCTACCTCTTCATCCCCAGGGAGCCCGCTACATAGTTTGGAAACATCACTCTGATTGTAAGCTGAATGTTAACACACTAGCTGCATTGTAAAGAAATTGAAACTGGGTCTCTTCACACATTATGATGGACAAGATGATATTCTTGTCTTGGACTTCAACAGAAGACACACTTGTACGAATGTAGATTTATTTTTTTAAAAAAAAAAGCTTTCTGCCAGACTGGAGGGTGCTTTTCTGGGGGTGGGAGTAATAATGAACTCTGACAGATAACTCAGCATAAGTGACCTGTGGATCATCTGTTGTACTTAAGAATGGTCCTGAAGAGTGTGTTAGCAGAGCTTTAGTTTATCATGATCCTTTTCTGAGAGGAAGCCTGGGAAGGGCAAGGAGGCCCTGGATCATTGAATCGATACTTTAATTTCTGCTGTTGGCTGTTAATAATTTGGATTATTTATGTTTATAAATGATGCAGATCTGTTTACAAGGTTTGTAGATACTTTTTTTGTTCCTGTTCATAGATGGGAAGCTTCCTTATAAATGATGCAGAGAAAAAAGAAAAAAAGAAAAAAACTAGTCCTTCAAATACTGCTGTATTTTCAGGAAAAGGGTGTTTCTATTGAAACTGTACTAAATTTTGCCTGCAATTTACCTTGTTAAATATTGTAGATAAATTGCTAATACTAATAGCCAAATAGATAACACTAATGCTTTGTAAAAACATGAGCAGTGGTGTTCTAATGAAGTTATGGCCTCTGTCCTAATTAGTTTCTTAAATACATTTACTACTTAATGGTTTTGAAACAACTGTTTAATTTTTAAAAATTTTGAGAAACTTACTGAATAACTTTTGTTCAGAACTTAGTAGGATTGTTTAACGCAGGACATCAATATGTGATGGAACTTGCTTGAAATATTTCTGTTATCTCGGGCAAAATGGATTAAATCAAAATACATCAGAATCTTAGTCCTTTTGTTTTTGTCTAAACATGTTAGTTTAGTGCTGTCTTGGTGAACTGTGAGTGGAACTGTGATTTTTTTTTTTTTCTAATCTATAGAATCCTTCATGCAGCATGAGGGCTGTTGGCATTTTGAAAGGTTGTTAGTGGGTAGCATACATGTTCTCCTTTTTGTTTTTGAAACTTGTTTGTAAACATGAATAAATCTGCCCTTTTGTTAAAATAAAATTGCAGCAATGGTTTCTTACAGATTTTTTTTCTCTCAGCTCCTTCACTGGAAACACTGAAAAGTACTTTTATATTACTGGTAAACTTTTAACTGCAATTTCAAGATGGTAACAGCCCCACTAAAAATAGAACTTTGGGTAAATGGAATCATGGTGGCTGCCTCCAGGATGAATGTAAGCTAAGGTATTCAAAAGTCTTCACTGAGCCAAAAGGATACTCCTTGGGAATGAATAGGTCTGCCTGACATTCCGAGACTTACTGTGAGTACTGCGTAATAATACTGTATCCCTGACCACTTCAGTGAGGGGAAACAGAACTGACATATAGCATGGGTGAAAATACACTTTTACAGTTCATCTTATGCACCAAAACTGACCTGCTAGCAATTGACAGAAGAAGTTATGGTCTGCCTCAACTGTATTGCTTAAACAGCGAAGGATGATGGAACAGTACTTGATCTGGTACTTCCTCCTGTGTCCTAGCTCCAACGCTGCTTAGAAGAGCAGAGGAAGAGATGAGTTGTGAACTTTTGGGGTTTTGTTGCTTGCTTTTTCCAGCTCTGTGTTCCTTAAAACAGCAAGTGATTTTTTTTTTGCAATTCAAAATTAATGGTTGAATTGATTTTTTTTAAAATATTTTTTTTAAAGGGGGTCCCTTTAAAGGAATGCAGAAATTAGGTTGGTAATGAGGGAGGAGATAATACTAAGGCAAACTGCAGGAATGAGCAGGTCAGGAAGCTCAAGTGTGTCTTTCCCTTGTGGTGGGATACATGCAAGCTTGGGTTTGTCCTTTAGTGGATAATGTTCAACCTGTCGCACTGTATCCCACTGTCAACCACTCCTGAATTCAGTCTTTTCTATTGTAATTGAATAAATACACTGAATTCTGGGCAAGAGGGGTTTGCACTTGACACTTTGTATAGTAATTTCTCCCACGTTTCTAGCACTTCCCTTAGGCCACAGTTCTTACCTAGAGTGCTTGGTAGGGGGATCGGTTTTTACGTAAGCTGTTTTCTCCCTGCTACAGAAGTTGGGTAAGCGTTGGCTTGAAATGAGGAGAGTTTCTTTAGCCATGAAGTACACTGCCATGTGAGAAAGTAGCTTCATTTAACATCATTAACGCATCATAATTTGACTTCATTTGAAAACTGACGTAAAATTTCCCCTCTCTCCTAGCTGTGATCATGATTGAGTGTTACCTTTTTTGGAATAAAGTCTACACCTAAGCCTTCTGAGGGAGGGGTGGGAGGGTGAATGTAGGCTTTGTACATTGGTGCTCCCTCTTGGTTCTGTTAACATCAGTGTGCTGTTCTTACAGGAAATTTCCTTACGGAAATAAGGAAAAGTTGTTTAAGAGGGGGGTATGCTTTCTTTGTGATCTCAAGAAATCATAACGTGTTGCCTAGATTATGAAATGGTTATCGCTAAGCTCATGAGGCCTTCATTGCCTTTCTGGTTGTAAGGTTTACTTGTCTTTCTTCTTGTAACTGAAATAAATAAAAATGCTGTTCATCTCAGTCTGTATGGGGACTGAAATTCTTGAATGTCAGTACAGTACAGATTTACACCTGAAATGCATGTCAGTTCTATAAAATAGCTCCTGCTGTGGCTTTAAGCTCATTCCCTTTCAAGAGGTCACGGTGTACATGGTGTTACAGTCAAGCAATAGTAGCCTTTAACGTAAATGCAGGTCTGGACTGATTACTGTTTGAAGTGGCTTAAAATGCAGTATCCTGAGAAGGATGGCTACTATCCTTGTGCACAAGACAAATGTTGGGGCACCTAATCTTGGTTTTGAGGGAGGGGTGAAAATTGTTAGATAAGAGTACTTGTTTTTTTCTGTATTGGTCTTACCAGGAAGAGGAAAATGCTGCATCATGGAGTAGTCTGTAGAGAATAACAAATGCCTTAATGCCAAACCAATGGGTAAATGCTGGGGTCTGTAGCAAGTGTAAGCAGCCAAAAATCATGAGCTAACGCTCTCAGACCTTCTTAGAATAACAGGAAGTTTTCCCATGTGTTTTGAAGTAAGCGAGCAAATGTAATATTCATGGTACAAAAACTTGTGTATGCCTGACTATTGGGAAACTATTCCACAGGCCTGATAAGTTCAGTTTCTACTGCCAGTAGTGCCAGCCTCTGCAGAGCCCTAGAAGAATCCAGATCATACTAAGCCTTGCATCAATTAAAGTAGAATGTCTTCATGTCTGTACTTTTGTGACATAAATACTGATTCTAAAGAGCTCCTGCTTTTGTCTGCCTCCCCTTTCTCCCCAAGCAGTGCATGTCTTCTGGTCTGACAGATCTCAAGCCCTCACTGAAATAACTTAACTTTGTTGCATAAGCCTGGCCAGCATGGAGAGTCCAGCTCCGACTTATCTGCAGACTGAATTGGCTTGCTTATTTAGGGCCATGTCCTGAGACATTCTGGGCCAGAATCGAGAGCCTTAGACCTGTTCCTGCTTATCTTCTCTGGACTGCATACAGAACTACCTAACTACCTTCTTCAAGAGGCTGCAGCATCCATCAAGGAGATATGGCTTACATGGGACCTAAACAAAAAGCCGCCTACACGTACTGCTTGTCTTTTTTGTTCAAAGCGAAGCCTAGGACAAGGATTTGCTTAGAAATCTATGGGATGGGCTTAAACACCTGAAAGAAGACAGCATGAAAAAGGCGGCTCACTAGACAGTGGCAGCACCATTCTAGTTGAAAGCATAAAGCTAGAACTGGTGCTTACGCTGCAAATCTGACAAATCAGGGAGTATTCCTCATTAGGGAAAACAAATCGGATGTGGCTTTAATGCTTTCATAGTAACTCGGCAGCATTAATAGGATATTATATGTAAAAGGAAAAGAGATTGACATAGCTTATGTCCAAAGCATGAACAGCTGCAAGGAAGGAGCAGGTTTTAACTGCCCTGTATAGAGCAGGCAGAGGACTTTGTTCTGTGTCCACATACTATTTTATGACCACTTCAGATGTTGTTAGCGTTCTGGGTGTATTCCTTTAACAGATAGATAAGGACACCTAGCATTGCAGAAGATGGGCAATAGTTTGCTTCAGTTCAGTCACATTTGATCTTCAAGACTTAGTGAATTCCTCTGTAACTCTTCACCACTGTTACATGAACGTGACATCCAGTTTTCTAAAAATTTATATATTGTTAGGCTGAAAGAGGTTCCTTGGCTTACCCCTCCTGAAAGACAGTGGGAATTCAAGCTTGGAAAAAAGACTAGCAAGGGGATTTCTGGGAATTAACAGCTTTTGGTTGATGGACGTGTACATTCTGGAATACTGGAACATCACTTGGCATATCAAACTGTGATGTAGTGACAAGTGTCAATCCAACTACGAAGCAGCAGTTGCTCGCTGCAGTGCAAGTACACGTTCTGTAGCCCTTTGATTCATTGCGAAGCCAGCAGCGTAACAGCATTCTGACCATCATCTGCTTTCCTAGGCTGCCTTTCTTACAGGGCATGAAGCTGAAGTGTGCTGGAAGACTGTCAGTATGATCATACAGAAAACTTCCTACAGCCTCCTCATTAGCAAAGGCACAACCTTGGCGTTGCTCTGACACTTGTGAAGGCACAAAGAGTCACCCATAGAGAATCAGAGTGTATCAAATGCTTCTAAACTTTATATGAATAGCCTCCCAAAAAAAATTGCTCTACGAGTAGACTCTAGAAGATACATCTGTTATCTTTGACAATTTCAGTTTTACAAATACAGGATTTGACATCTCCCCTCTTCCACAAGTTCATTGCTGTGATGACTGTAGGTACAAAACATCTTCAGTTACAACCTAAGCTAGTCTCAAGATCTCCTGAAGGTAAGCCACTATTTGTTTGTGGGGAAATAAAGAGCTTATTTGAAATAGCTGACAGCTGCTACATAGTGCTTTGTATTATGTATTTTGGGAGACAGCTGGCAAAACTAGTGATTTAGAACATTCAGATCCTTGTCAGATGACCTGCCAAAGGATACATGGGTCAGGCGTAGGTTACATGAAATAAGGAGCTCTTGGAATTGATGTTTTGGTCAGAAGCAACAGGATTTGCTTTCTGACGACAACAACTTTTAAAGATGGGAATGTATGTATGTCTTTATTCACCACGTAATGGTCATTAAATTTGGATCAGTGTAACTGTCTAACTCATTGAGGACCATCATCCAAAAAGCACTCTATTCCACTAGTGCTTTTAAATAAAAAAAATACTCTGGAAAAGGTGCTTTCTGGCATATTTTAATTTCTAAAAAGATGAATAATTCCTAGCTTTCTTCCTTTTACCAAATCAACTAAGCTCTTTTCTAATAAATCTAGCAGTAGTAGGGACGTGATCTAAAACTCATCTTCTCCCTTTCTCCTCTTCCCCCTTCCAGTCTGCCAGGGACTGTTATAGGGAATCAGTGAAGGACAGATGGAGTAAGAGGTGCAATTGTGGATTTGTCTGCTTTATCATCCTTCTACCCTGCCTCATGATCTTCTATTCTGCCTTCTACTTCAAGATCTCACTCACTATCTATTAATGTACCGGAAAATTGCTGTGCAGCGTAGCTGTTTGTGTTTTCAGTGAAGGGTTCTTAATGTGCTCCTTCCAGTTTTTAATTGGTGTGAAGGCTTGAAGAATTAAGTTTTACACTAAGAATGAACAGTGAATGAACGTAAGATTGAGCAGTAGAGAGTGAATATTTAATACCAAACATCTCTGCCAGGTAGTTCATAAAACCCCTTACCTAGCTGAGCCCATGGTGATCATTCGTACCTCTGTGTCTGCTTATATGAAAGCACCTTGGTATACCGATGAGGTTCCAGCTCTACACAGGGGGCCTTCAGTCATGCCCACAGATGTACAGGTGCTGAGAATTTGGATAACACTTGAATTTAAGCCTTGGGCAGGCAACCTAAAAAGCATTATGCCTTACAGTAGATTTCTGTCAGGTGTATCTTGAAGACCCACTTCTAGTAAAAAGTTCTAAGGACAGGGCTTTGAAAATAGACATAAAAGGCCTATGAGGTCTTAATAGAGAAAATCCAGGAGAAAGCAATGTAAGGTTGCTACATAATAAAACAACTACTTTGAACAAGCATTCTGACCCTGTATTTAAACCATAACACAATTAACATGAGCAGGTGTTGGCTGTGCTGTGCTGTGCAGATCCCTTGACTGCAGGTAGAAAACACCTGCTTAACAGCCCCTCTGTCCTCACCGCCCAACCCCAAAAACAAGCATTAAGCTCTTCAGCTGTGTAGGGCTCTAATTTGCCACAACTGTGCATGGGTGGTGGGTGGAATCAGAGGTGGGAGCCAGATTGTTGAGTAGTGCCCACTGGCAGGACAAGAGGCAACAGGCACAAGTTACAGGTGAAATTTTGCCTGAACACAAGAAAACACACTTTTTACTGTGCCGGTGGTCAAATGCTGAACCAGGTTGACCAGAGAGGTTACGGAGTCTCTATCCTTGCAAACACTCAAAATCCAACTAGCCACAGCCCTGAGTAACCTGCTGTAGCTGGAGCAGAATGTTGGAATAGATGACCTGCAGAGGTCCCTGCCAACCTCAGCCTTTCTATGATCCTGAAATTCTTGAGCAGAGGGTGTCATTCTATAGGGTTTCCCCATTAGCCTCATGGATATTATTTGTACACATGGATGGAATCCAACAAAGAAAGCAATCACTGGAGTGATCAAACCTGAGCCAAAGCAAGAAAAGAACTAATGCTTGTCTTTCTCTTATCTTAAACTGACCTGATGGATGGGCTGGCTGATGTTTGACTGCTGTAATGTTTACTGCAATAGCAGAGCTTGGATCACTTTTGCTATAGTAAACCTCTTTGAATGATGACTGATTGGGAAAGTGAAGAATTAATGGCTTAAAATGGCATCAACTTTAGCTATGCTCTGCAAAGACGTGGTGGGCCTTCTGGAATCCTGATGCACTACATAACCAGCTTTGCAGTTCTGGTGACAGCTCTTCTGGGCTTCAAAACTTTGAAATGAAACTCATACTGTTGTTTTTCTAATGGGGAAAAAAAGCTGCCACTCTATCTTAAAAATATATGTTTTTCAAAGCTAGTTCTTTCCATAAATCTTGTCAAAAGAGCTTTCCAGTGAGTTGCTCTAGAGGACAGCACTGAAAGGTGCTACCATTTTAAAAGTACTCCCAAAATTATATGATGAAGCATAAGCAACTCTACCTTCCTTGGGTTTTATCTACAATGCTACAACTTCCACTCTTTAAGTTACTGCATGCAAGATGATATCCTGTGCTTGCTGGCCAGTTGGGAATCCCAGAGGACTTCTTACAAGAGAGGGGCTGGGGTTGCCTAAAGTGTCACCAGTGGCTTTGATCTGTTGTTGGAAAAATGGGGCCATTAGGTGCAGATGAAAGGGGATAGCACATGCACGTTGAAGAAAACTTGCTGTTCCCATTCCTCTGTAGAAGCATCTGTTAGTAAACAGAACCATGCATTTTTCTCTGTTTTCTTCTAGCAGCTCTTTCTCATATCATTTTCTTACAAGTTGAAAATAGAATGGAAAGAATCAAAAGTTTGTCCTCTGGCTAACGTAAGTAACATGAAGATTGGTGCAAATAATGTTACTGAGGTGTTTTTACAGTTCTTAGAGTTGTTCTCTAGTGAGCTGCACTTAAGCTAACATCTAATCTTGAAGTCTTCCATGGTGATATTGTTACATTTCAGAGACAGTCAGGAATCAAGTTCCTGGTCATGAACGAAAAGCTCCTTGTGGGAACCTTCAGACACCTTAGTGCTTTTTTTTTTTTTTTTTTTTTTTTTTTTTAACTCCCAGTGCATCTCAGTAAAGGTTGGTGAGGCTTAAACCAAACTTGAGCTTTTCTCATCTCCTGTTAGGAGAGAAACCTGCAGGAGAAAAAACACAGAGCTTAATTGTTACTGTTTGGAGCTGAACTGCATAGATTTTGTGTGGCTTCTAATCCCTGCCCTTCCCCACCTTCCTGTGTTTATCCCATCACAGTGCAAGCAGTTCTGCAGACAGCTGTCTGGGAAGATATTCTGAGCTGTGAAGATGGATACTGGGTTAAATCAGTATTCAAATGTTCAAAATAACAGCTTATTAATTATTCTTTTGTGGAGATGAGACTATTCAGCAGAAAATAACTCTTCAGTAAGGAAAATTCTCAGCCTTTTTGTCTTTGTAGGCATTAAAGGATTGATGCTTCATGAACTGATGAAACTTCATGAAGTTCTACTGCTTTGAGTAAGAGTTGGTATTAGATGACTTCCCAAGGCCCCTGAATTATCCTGTGATCCTGTTTTTAAACTGTTTTCAATAGGTATCATCTGTTAAACTTTGCTTATGCCTTCTAATGGTTGTGTTCTATAGCACAAGTCAGACATGCTTGGCCTCTTCAAAGTAACAGTCTGTAATTCATAGGAAAGCCCACAGATTTTAACGTGATCTCCAGAAAGCTCTGCTGCAGACCTGTGGAAAGCAGCTGCTCCTCAAGGATGGAGAGGATTTCTCACTGTTTTTTCTTTCAAATCTTTCAGGTGCATAAAGAATACAAAAATTGCAGCTATTTCTCAGTGAAATGAAAAGCTGATTTATTTGCAGATTCATGTGGTTTCACTGCCCTGCTCTCTGTTTAGGACTCTCTTGCAAGAACCTGCTCCTTTTTCTCAAAGGTATTGGGTGGGGGTTTTTTTTGTTTGTTTCTGGTTTTATGTGTTTTTTTTCAGGAACTGATCTTAGAAAGTTCCCTTGAAGGCATATAAAGTTAAGTCAATCTATATTATTGTTCTAACTAATCAAGAATAAAGAGCACTGCAAAATATATTTTCAGTCATAGCAGCCTATAATTTCTATGGAATTGAGACACTGACTTTTCTCCTTATCTTAGTTCACAGAGTGATGGTGTTACAGACTCTTACCTAATTGAGTTACACTTAGAGAACTTAGTGTTGTACCAGATTTGGAGTCTCTTTTTACTGGTTCTGAGATAATTGCATATAAAACTAAATGCTAATGTAGGAAGCCTGACAATATGAAACTGCCATTCTGGACTTAAAAAGGATGTAATGGGAAAAAGCTTCTGTCAAATATTCCACGTATAAGCTGTATAGTAAAATTAGCTGGATGGCTGACCAAATGTTAAAGTAACGTGAGATGATTCAAATAGAAATTTGACATTTTAACTATTGAAAAAATAGCTGGGTTTCTGCAAAACAGTTGTCACAGCCTGCCTTTTTTTTTTTTTGTTATAAATAATATATTGCTAAAACAGATTAAAAATAAGTATGTTTAGAAGATGTGGGGGAGTGCCTACCCCACTAAATCTTAATACACTGCATCATGGCTCTCTACCTTAAAGGTGCAGGTACCATTTGAATTTTCTGCTGTAGTGCCAGTATATTGCAGCATGTTTCCTTTTGAAGATATTAATGTTTCAATAAAAGATGAACGAAACTCTACAGCAGGAGATTAAAAGTATTCTGAACTGCCATTTTAAAAGAGCTTGGGATAGCAAGAGCCCCCCGGCCATTCTGCACACACCAATACTTGAAAACAATTATTACAGCTTTAAATCTCACTGACTTCTATTCTTTCTTCAAAAGCACCACAAACAGTCCAAGTCTGAGTATCAATTAAATGATCATGTGTCAGCTTGACACCAGTCAACAAGGCCAGCATCTTGTATGTTTGAATGAAGAAGTGCTACAGGGTTTTTGATCACTGGGCGAGGAGTGTGAGCTGATAAAATACCACTTGAAAATACTACTTCACATCAGTTTTCTTCATTGCTGTCCCCGAAGGCAATCAGCACAACCCTTAGACCCCTTAGTGTTTGTTTTCCAGACATGCTTGATCTCTGACAATCATTGTCAAAAACACTGAAATGCTGAAACGTACTCCTGCGTGCTGTCATAAACCTCGCTGGAAACGTTGCACTTTTAGAATCAATCCAAGTTTAAACGTTAAGCCAGAGAGAGTTATTTCCACACTGATGATGTTTGGGACATTGCCAAACACAAGACAAGTGCTTCTGTGGCTTTCTTGCCTCACTTCAGTCTTGCAAGGGTTGGTCGTAGTACTGTAACTTAGAAATCAGGCCTTTGAGGAAACTTCATTTAACCACTGACCACCCTAATAAAATCATACAGCTCAAAAGGTTTGCTTTTGGGAGGGGAGGAGTAATGTAATGAAACAAAAGGGCTTAGCCATTTCCAAGAATGGAATTCAAGGGGGAAGTGTTATTTTTCTGTTAATGCTTGTTGCTGCTGATACTCCACCGTTCCAAGTTTTTGAAGAAGCTTTGACACTTTCAGGATCTCCTGCTTCTGTGGATCTCTCACCATCCCAGTGGAAGGTTGCACGGACAAGTTGCAACCTGTTAAATAACTATGTAACTAAATAACTATAGTCAGCTTTGTCCCTTGTTCAGCAAGACTGTCTGAAAATCATACGTGTTCTGAGTAAACTGCTCTGCCTGGCTGCCAGGGGGAAGCCATCTGGTTGTGACTGAGCCTTTCACACAGCAGGACTGTAGTCCACGATGCTGGCTCAAGTTACCTCTGCTCTGCTCCTCTCTTCCTGCAGTGTCCCCTTGGTTGTGCCATTTCAACAACTGCTGTGACAGCGTGGTGAACCACACCGGAACCGCTTCTGGGTAAACTGCTGCTGCAAGCTGATGCTTGTTGGATGCTGTTCTCTGCTGCAGCATGGGCTGTTCTCTGGACAGCAATATTCAGGCAGAAAAGAGCTCCCCTCTGTGGCTCCTAGTGCCCCAGTAACTAGAGATGAGGGAAGCTAAAATACTGTGGATGAAGGAATTAAGTGGGAGTTGAAAGGGGAGAGTGGAAAAAAAAGCATGAGCAGTGAGGAGGTTGCTGAAAGCTTCAAGGGAAGCAAAGCAGGATAACAGAGTAGGAGTGAGAGGAGCGAAAAGGATGAATATACAAGCTGAAAAGCATGCACCTCAAAACAGACTCCCACAGCTCGAGCCACTGCCAGGAGTGTTAAGAGCTATGCCCTTTGTCAGTTCATACTTTTGCTTGAGCATTTCAGTCATCTTTACTTTTTTTGTTCTGGTTTGAAAGTGAACCTACTATGATCTGCGCTATGAATCCAAGTACCAAAATTTGTCAGCCACTCTGTCTCACTGTATGACTTCACATAGTGATGATAGGTTGGAGGGAGTGTAATGAGACTAGGATACCAAATGTTCTAAGTAAACTGATGTAAAAAACTTAATCTAGTGATTTTTATTTAAAATACCAAAATTAAATGTGGCTAACATGATTGATGTGTCACAGTAAAATGCGCAAGTGCTCATATGCTTTCGGTAAAGACATACGTTTCTCAATCATATTCAGTACTATGGCAGGAAAACTTCCTTGCAGCAGGAGTGACCCCGAAGGCAGCTCTTGCAGCAAGCACGCAGAAACCTTTTCTGACAACTAGGAAATTGAAAGCACACTCTCTCGGCTCTATGGGTGCAAGAACAAGCTGTTTATACTAACAGCAGGCTGTGTTCTTCTAAACAAAAGTCTAATTAAGGATGAATTCTCTTAAAATAGAGTAGCCAGCAAACAATTTCTAATAAAACTAAGAGTGTTTAAAAAACAGAAGGCGTGGAGTGGGAAAGACATTTGCAGTTTGGTCTTCTACCCGCAAACTGACCCGCTATACTTGCATGCTTCGTTGATGGAATAGGGCCCATTGGTTATATCTTGTCAAATGCTGCTTATGCAATGGTAAAGATGTAACTACACCACTTAACTCTTTGAATCAGACCAGCGTCTACCTGCGTCTCATGGTGGCAGCTTTTATACTCAATGCAGGCACACAGACAGCGTATTTAATAATAAAACTTATGGGACTCTGAAACTACTAGCACCTTCATCTTTCTGTGTGCACCTGTCACACAAGTAATATTCAAGAGAAAATCTACATGGTAGCAGCAGGAAGCATCTGTGGTACTCTGTCATGTTGTGGGTTTGCCAGCTGTTACGCTGGAAAGCTTTTCCTGCCCAAACAGCCAGTGCTGCAACAGAAAAACACAAGTGCAGATGCAGGCTTTCCTTCTGCAGACAAAGAAGTCCCTACCCTGCTCTGGGAAAGCAGCATGAACACAGATCAATCAGCATTTAGGGTCACCTACGAAGCGGTAAAAACAGAATCAGTGAGGTTTTCACTCTCTCATGTGATTCAGTCTTCTCTGTAACGATCCTGAATCTGAAGCAGCTGCCACTGCTGATCAGAAACACCCTGCCTTGCTCCGGTCCCTCTGGAAAATAGCCTGAGGGGAAGAGTGGAATCAAGTTCTAGTTAGTTCTCTTCAGTGTACTAACAAAAATCTAGTTCAGCCCTGGTAAAATAAACTGGTGTTCCAGTCCTTAGACATATGCCACAAAGGGGCAGCAAAGGAGAGCGCAATGACATTTCTAATTCAGTCCCCAAGTCGCCTCGGACCAGTCAGGAGAGGGGCAGTCAAGGATCCTTCTTAGGGGACGGGTGGGTGATGCGTAGCTGGGAGTCGAGCACCATGACACTGCTAAGCAAATGCCTATCGCACAGCCCTGCGCTAAGCACCTGAGGTCCCTGATGGGCAGACCCTGGCCTTCAGCACACATTTAGCAGAAGAAACAAGCACCACTGATGAAGCATGGCCTGTGCGCCAGGCTGTGTCGGTGAAGACCATCCCTGCTCTGCTGAGCGTACTCTTCTGCTTCCTTCTCCATTCCCCTGGATACCACTTTCCCTTTCCTTTACTGCTACAAACAGACTTGTTAAACTGGAAGTCGTGGTGGAGGGCCCAGAAGATCAATTGGGCTACTGACTTCATGATTTTTTAACATACTCCCTTTTTTAACATAGTCATGTAGCTGCAGGTGTCCAGGCAGCATTCGGTTCCTTATTTTCCAGTAACAGTGGTGTATTGTTTCTCCTTCCTTGTTTCTGTAGTAACATTTGTTATCATTTCTCATACTTCATACCTGGCAGTTCTGGTCATTGTTTTCAAGCACTTCCTTTTGGTTTTCTGTTGCACTGTCACTGTTCACTCATATGTGATACGTTTAGCTCTTGTTTTCCCGTAGTCCTCCTTGGGTAAGTGCAGAAAAGCAAGCTGGTGAAAGACAGACAGTAAGGTAATTTCTATTTTTCCCTCCCACCAGCAGCAGAAAAAGTAAATCACGATAGGGATGATGATGGTTGTCACTGGTTGAGCATGAGGTAGCAGCTGTATGCTGATGAAACTAGGAAAATTAATTGTCTGAAGGTGTAGTCTGGCAACTCCTCTAAGACAATGTACTGGCTAAGCATTGCCAAAAGGAGCCGTCCCGCACTCAGCAGCAAGCTCCAAGCACTTCATGTGAGCCAGCTACCATTGATCATATCCTGAGAAGAACTGATTCAATGCACTAACCTGGCAGAACACAAAACCAACAATAAATAAGCAGCCACCACATTACTATTCATGTTGGGTTAGCTTCTGAAACTATTCCTAGGTCAGATGACCACTAGTGCCAACATGAAAAGGAGTGACGATGCCCCTTTGGCAGCAGCTAACTACTATATTTCTTTATGTCTGTTTTGGTATTACAACTAAGTATAAAGATGGTACAGGGATGCAAGAAAATGCAAAATTAACACAGTAACTTGATTTTAAAAGCACCTGAAATGAGCTAGTCATAAACTAGCATATTTAGACATACTATCAATGTGCAAGCCTTACACACCTTGCTGATACTGGACTGCCCATCAAGCTTCAGCCTGAGCCAGGAGACAAACCAGATTTAGAATTCTCAACATTCTAATTCTAAATTTTTTGTTTAAATTTGGAATTGCATATAGGTAACCAGCCAGGTAGCGATGCCACTGCTATGCAACACAATAATAGGATTATCCCAAAAAATTCCATAGTCAAACCGGACCTGTTATCAGAAAACAATCAGTGGCTGCAAACATGCGCAGATTCAAATAATGCACATACATTATAGACAGTATGAGTTATAATCTGACATTGAAGGTAGCACTAAGAGAGGTTTATATGCAGCTCAGTGTGTGCTTCAGCTGCATAATACTATGTCAGTATTTTTACTGTGCTGTTTGGATACTTAGGGAGAAACATTGAGGAATTTAACCCCTGCAGTCATTAGAAAGATATGTATCTTCTATAGAAAAGCACCTAATTAAAAGGAAGAGGTGGAAAAACCCCTTTGCATAACACACCCACTGCAAATTCTAATGACCTTAACACAAGTTCTTTGGCAGAGTAATTGTTACTCTCAGCTCTTCTAATCCAGATGGTTATGTGGTTTAAAGTGCTGGTTTTAAATTATATAGTTTTCCTTCACACATCTCCCTTCAGACACTTCACATTCTCGTATTTACCCTTCAGTACAAATGCAATCTATACACTGAACAAGGACAAATCTCAATATCTGTCAGATACAACAGACCTGTGACCATTTTTGTGGCCCTCCTCCGGACCCTCTCCATCAGGTCCCTGTTTTGCTTGTACTGGGGACCCCAGAGCTGGACTCAGTGCTGCATGTGGGGTCTCACAAGAGCAGAGTAGAGGGAGAGAATCACCTCCCTCAACCTGCTGGCCACGCTGCTCTTATTGCAGACCAGGATACTGTTGCCTTTCTGGGCTGCAAGCACACACTGCTGGCTCATGTTGAATTTTTCAGCCACCAGTACTCCTAATTCCTTCTCCACAGGGCTGCTCTCAATCCATTCATCCCCTCATCTGCATTGGCACTGGGGATTGCTCCAACCCAGGTGCAGGACCTTGCACTTGGCCCTGTTGAACTTCAAGAGGTTCGCATGGGCCCACTCCTTGGGTCTGTCAAAGTACCCTGAATGGCATTTTATCCCTCAGGTGTGTCAGCCGCATCCCCCAGCTTGGTGCCGTCCACAAACTTGCTGAAGGTGCTCTTGATCCCACTGTCTGTGTTATTAATGAAGATATTAAATAGTATTGGTCCCAAAATAGACCCTTGAGGGACACCACTCGTTACTGGTTTCCATTTGGACACTGAGCCACTAACTGTAACCCTTTGGATACACGCATCCAGTCAATTTCTTATCCCTCTGATAGTCCATCCATCAAATCCATATCATTCCAATTCAGAGGCAAGAATGTTGTGGGGGACCATGTCAAAGGCTTTCCAGAAGTTCAGGTAGATGACACCTGTAGACTTTCCCTTGTCCACTGGTGCAGTCACTCCATCATAGAAGGCCACTAGATTAGTCAAGCATGATGTGCCCTTGGTGAAACCATGCTGACTGTCTCCGATCACCTCCCCAGCTTCCATATGCTTCGACAGGAAGGAGGATCTTACAGGAGGATCTGCTCCATGACCTTACTGGGCACAGAGGTAAGGCTGGCTGGCCAGTAGCCCCCAGGGTGCAGGTGTGACCCGGGCGTGATATTCCCTGTTCTCCAGTCACAGGAGACTGCGCCTGACTGCTGTGACTTTTCAAATATGATGGAGAGTGGCTTAGCAGCTACACCCAATTCCCTCAGGACCCTGGGACATTTCTTAGGCTAAAAATACCATAAAATATATTTTGAATCATCCTTGCATTCCAAACCTATAGGTCCATACTTGATAGCCTTTTCTGTTTTCTTGCTGCTTTCGGTAAACAGACTTTAGTGGAAATTTGATCAGAAAATTGCTCCAAACCAACAGTACAACACAAGTTACTTACAGCCTTAATGTTTATTTTCACAACTGCTTTGATGCAGCAGAAAAAAAAGGTAGGATCAGAGGTTGGAATGATGCTGGGGGCAAAGGTGTAATGATTCTACAATTGCAAGACAGCCTATAATTGAATCTTTGTGCCCTGAGAGACTACATTCTTCTGCATGTAGGTGGATGAATAAGGACACCGTCAGCAAAGCCTATCTCTCACTCCCCTCCAGCGCCTGTGGCGCATCACTGCCTGCTTGTGTTCCCTGGCTGCCAACAGCTGAGGGCCAAAGGCCTCTTTGGTGGTCTTGACAGCTCTGATGCTAACACAGCTGCTCCCAATATGATCCCACATAATTACAGTTAGGGTTCTCAGTTTTATTTTAACTTATAAAGTCCTCGGTTTAGATATGATGGAATTTTAAGGGGGCTAGTGTATTACATTTGCCCCATGTGCACATGCGCTGTATTACCTCAATTATTATGAAATCGTATGTGATCAATGCAATTTACTAGGTCCGTTCCTACAGTGACCATGCAGCCTGCGCGAACCTTGAGTTACAATCTTCGTGTGTTCCACCGTGCGCACAATTTCTGTTTAGACATATGCTACCTGAACTCAGAGCCTGAGGAAAAAAACTTCACAGCTGCTGTGAAACAACAGCCTACTGAGACATGACACTTGGAAGGTGTTTTCTGATGCACCATTTGTCATTGTCACCACAGTGCACAACAACTTAGTACAGTAGTTTGCACCTGTATATCCCAGAACACTTATTCTCAACCTTAAAAAGACAATGCCAACTCATAATTATATTAAATTATTAGGAGCTACGATAATCTTAAAATCATTCTAAAAATAAAATCTATGCATACTGATGAGAAAAAATAATCAGCATAAAAACTAGTACCTGCCAGCTTTGTAACTACAATCATTATAGCTAATTATATGTCTGCGGCAAGGGAATACTTTGCTTCCTACAACCATTTGGGAGTCTTCAAAACACTCTCAGGTGAGAAGCAGCAAGGAACAGATTAACTTTGTAAGCCCTACAATTTGAGAAACACTCTTCCAGCTAGCTGTAGAAAGAGAGATGCCGCCCTCTTTCTCTCAGTAATCACAGTCTTTGCTTTGTGCCTGTCACCTGGCACTTTAGAAGCCAGTAATTTTGTGGGTAGGCACAGATTTCAGCTTATTGTTAGTACCCCAAAATGAGTAAAGGATACTGAGCTGCTGGCAGTGCCGCATCTGTGAAGAAACCAAAAGACAAAGATTCAGTATGACTGGGAATTGTCATATTTAGCTCAGCTTGTAAATAAAATAACACGTGCCTCGTTCCCCTTGGTTTTAAGGAGCTTCCAGAGCACACCTGAACCTCAGAACATAAGATACCAGAAGTACTGAGATACTGTAATGGACAATTAGAGCAGCACAGAGGGTAATATCTCTCATTCAAGAGAAAAGAAAGAAAATGAAAGGAGAACACAGAATAACTTCAGATCACTCACAGTCTGGTATTAAACCTTCTTCCCAGGAAGAATCTAAAGGTAGCTTGACTATCTCCCTGCTGAGAGGCATCATTCACAGCTGATAAACCCTAGGAGAAAAAAGATATTTGGAAATACAGTTGAGAAACCGTTGGAAGACATCAGTAGTGGTGAAGAGGCCAAGTGAGTGTTAACTAGTTAACTCACTTCTCCTGCAACGTGGTAGAATGTGGAACATTCAAGTCTTAACATCATCACCTTTTTTTAACGCTACATTTTTACCTTGTGATGACTAAATCATGGGAACTAACACAAAGGGATGGGTGAGTGAGCTGTGTGGAAAAAAACAAACCAAACTAAACCAGGAACAAATGATGACATAAATCTGTAGCTTTACTTCGGTCCAAATTAAAGTCAGTGTGGCCTGTCTCACCATTTATTTCAGAAAAAAACCAAACTTCTTCCATATTCTGAAGCTGTAAAGGCAAATTATCAGCCTGCGTAACATCAGTGTAGGGACTGGCTAGAAGGTTTTCATGGAAACCTTCTTACATACTTGTGATAATCCTGAATTTTTCAGCACCTTAAAAATTTTTATTATAAATGTGCATTTCATGGTTAAACGCAATTGATTTGGAGAACTGTCCTATAAGTGACAAATCTTACATGTCGGCCTAATTACTGACCTGATTCTGTAGGAGTTTATAATGTCAGATGAAACTCTGCAAAATGCAGATTGAAAAAAAAAAAAGGTAATTGCACTATAAATTACTTCTTTATGAACACTTGTGCATCGAGTACCAGTTTTGATATCACAGCCCTCCCTTTTTGCTAACTGATGTCAACGCTCTTCTTACTAACACAGCTAGTACTTTTCAGTGAGATTGGTTCCCTTGGCTGGTTTCCCATGAAGCTGCATAAACATTCACAGCACTACTAACACCAACATTCCACTGTTGGGGTTTTTGTTGTGGGTTGTTTGTTGGGTTTGGGGAGTTTGTGGTTGGGTTTTGGTGTTTGTTTTTGTAAAGGTAGTTGTTCTTTAGTTACTTAAAGACAGCTCTGCATGGCACAAACATGAGCACAGATTTGGAAATCCAGAAAGTATCGACAGGCTAAGAAACAACCGGGGAAACAGACAAAAGGCCAAACTACCCAAGAGGCTTCACATAAAATCGGGCAGAGATGTCGAACAGAGCTGTCCTGCACCAATTCAGAGCTCACAAAATCGAGGTAACACGGGCCAGATCTTCCACTAGCTTTGAAGATTTTGCTTCTTCAGGTTTGTTTCCAGCTAACCTGGAAGAAAAGGCCCTCCACAAGAGGGAAGGGAAAGGATGGAGCAAGGGAAACCGAGGCAGCAGCGCCTCAGGCGCCCCGCAAGACCCCACGGCCCGGGCCACCTCCGAAACACCGACTGTGCATTTCAGAGCGCTGCCACCTGACAGAGAACCAGCCCAGCACCGCAGGCCGGTAAAAAAAACCGTGGTTTAAGGTTTTTCTAAATACTAACGCCCCGGTCCAGGTTCCCACCTCCTACCCACCTGCTGCAACACCAACCGAGCCGCGCCCTCTCGGCGGTAGCTCAGCCCCTCTCAACCACAGGCGGCTACGTCCCAACCAACGGGCACACTCGGAGACCAGAGATTTTAATTTGCCCGGGCCCGACCGGATGGACACCCGGACACCACGGCGTCGCGGGGGGCGCTGCGGCCCTACGCCTTTAAGAGGGAATCGAGGACCTACACGACCGATAGGCGGCTCCGCGGCCCCGCCCCCTGCAGGCGGCTGGCGAATGGAGCGGAGCGATGCTGGCGCCGCGGATGAATTCGGGGCTCGGCCAGCCGCGACCGCGGCGCGCGGCGTTTGACGGGCCGCCGAGCCGCTCCGCTCCAGCAGCTGCCGTTGCCGCCTCGCCCCGCTCCGCCCATGGCCTCCGCGCTGGTAAGGGCTCGACCGCGGCCCCGGGCAGCCAGGGCGGCGCTCCGCAGGGCAGGCGAGCTGCGGGTGTCGCCCGGCGCCGACGTCTGCGCGGTTGTGGCCGGTGCGGCCCGCCGCACCCGACAGTGGGAGCGCCCGGGGTGTGGGGATCCGAGGCAGGGCGAGGGGGAGGCTCCCGTACCCGCAGCCTGACCGTGCGCACCCTCTCTCCAGGAGGACCCCGTCCTGATCCGGCCTTTCCGTGGCCACAGAGCGGCGGTGACGGGCGTCGCTTTCAACGCGGACGCTGCGGGGCTGGGTGAGTGCGGCGGGGCAGGGCGCCATTCGCTTTCCGGGCGGGGCGGCGGTTTCCCTCGCCGGCAGCCGGCGGAGCCGCCGGGCGGTTCCGGGAGCGGGTCCGGGCGCGGAGGCGGGGCGGGCTCCCGCGCCGGCCGGGCGGGCCGAGGAGTCTCTGCCCCTTCCTTAAGCGACAACTTTTTGAGCAAACCACGAGGCGGGAGGAGGGGTTTGTCCCGCGGCGAGAGAGGAGGAGGAGGAGGAAGTAAGTGAGGGGAGCGCCGAGGCCGGAGGGGCGGGGGGCTGCTCCCTGCCTCCCCTGCTGCCCCGCTCCGCCACGGTCCCCCTGGCAGCCTCTGGGCCCGCCGCGGGCGGACTGTCTGCACAGCCCGAAGCTGGGAGCGCCTGCGGCCCCCCTCCGTCCTGGGGGCGTGGGGGGGAGCCAGCAGTACTTCACGGAGCTCCTCTCTGCCAGGGGCTGCTTTTGATCGCCAACGATGAGGATCCGTCTGGTGAGAAGATGGACGTGGGTCCGCAAAAGCTGCGTGTTTCTCGGCTTCTTGATGATCGCTTACTTTGTGGTCGAGCTGTCGGTCTCTTCCTTCGGTGCCTCCCTCGCCGGGGAGGGCATCACCAAAGGGAAATGGGAGAGACGCTTTTCTGACAGAGCAGAAGCTGTGGATTTGGCTCGTCCAGTTTATGACAAATCCTCGCCTGATCCTTATGCCCCAGGGGAGTGGGGTAAACCCACTCGCTTGCAGCTGAGTCCTGAGGAAAAGAAACAGGAAGAAGAGCTGATTGAGAAGTACGCAATTAATATTTATTTGAGTGATAAAATCTCTCTCCACCGGCACATCGAAGATAATCGACTGAGTGGCTGTAGAAGTAAATCCTACGACTACAGAAGACTGCCCACGACATCTGTTATAATTGCTTTTTACAATGAAGCCTGGTCAACGTTGCTACGGACGATACATAGCGTTCTTGAAACATCACCTTCAGTGCTTCTGAAAGAAATTATACTGGTGGATGACTTGAGTGATAAAGTGTATTTGAAGGCTGAACTTGAAAAATACATAAGCAGCCTGAAAAGAGTTCGTTTGATAAGAACCAACAAACGAGAAGGATTGGTTCGTGCACGCTTAATTGGTGCTACCTTTGCTACAGGTGATGTCCTCACATTTCTAGACTGCCACTGTGAATGTGTCTCTGGCTGGCTGGAACCACTGCTCCAGAGGATTGCTGAGAATGAGACTGTTATTGTTTGTCCTGTCATTGACACCATTGACTGGAAAACATTTGAATACTACATGCAAACGGCAGAGCCCATGATTGGGGGGTTTGACTGGCGGCTGACGTTCCAGTGGCACTCGGTGCCAAAACATGAACGTCTCAGACGCAAATCTGAAACCGACCCAATCAGATCCCCAACTATGGCCGGTGGCTTGTTTGCTGTCAGCAAGAAATATTTTGAGTACCTGGGTACCTACGATACTGGAATGGATGTGTGGGGAGGGGAGAACTTAGAATTATCGTTTAGGGTTTGGCAGTGTGGAGGCATGTTGGAAATTCATCCGTGCTCCCACGTGGGCCATGTGTTTCCAAAGCGTGCGCCCTACGCTAGACCGAATTTCCTTCAGAACACGGCACGTGCTGCTGAGGTGTGGATGGATGAGTACAAAGAACACTTTTACAACAGAAATCCTTCAGCAAGAAAAGAAAACTATGGAGATATTTCTGAACGAAAGATATTAAGGGAACGGTTGAAGTGCAAGAGTTTTAATTGGTATTTAAAAAACATATTTGCCGAGTTGCATGTACCGGAAGATCGTCCTGGCTGGCATGGTGCTATCCGCAGTGCAGGAATAGCTTCAGAATGCCTCGACTATGTCTTACCAGAACACCATCCTACTGGGGCTCATCTTTCTCTCTTTGGGTGTCATGGTCAGGGAGGCAATCAGTTTTTTGAATACACATCAAATAAGGAGATTAGATTTAACTCTGTAACTGAGCTGTGTGCTGAAGTCCCTGAGCATGAAGACTTCATAGGTATGAGGACCTGCCCAAAAGATGGATCGCCAATCCCAGAACTTATTATATGGCATTTCAGAGAAGATGGGACTATTTATCATCCTCATTCGGGAAAGTGCCTTACTGCTTATCGTACAGCCGAGGGGCGTGCCGATGTGCAAATGAGAACTTGTAATGTTGCAGATAAAAACCAGATTTGGAAATTTGAGAAATAATCACTTCTGGCAGTATGAATTGGATGGACTCTGATCTCCAAGGTTTTTACATGCGTGAGCAAATAATGTTTGTGTACCTTGGAAATGCCTTCAGATGCGTCTGTAGTGGTATAGAAACTGTATCTGCTGTGGTGAACTGGATGGAAAGCAAAAGTAAATGCTGGGGTTTAGTTTTTAAAACGTTGAATACAGAGCTAATGCCTTTTATTTTTGTGAAATTTTGATCTGTTATTTTCTTACTTTGGTCTGTCTTTATCATGGTAAAACAAAGGCTTTAGAGTGAACTGAGGAGGGATTTTTTTTTTTTTCTTTAAAAAAAAATTTGCATACTAAACCTGCAAGATGTAATATGGAAGTAGAGAATCGTTACTTACAAAAGTCAAAGTTCTCGTGGTGGAATTAACTGGCTTATGTCACAGATACATATGTTATAATGTATCTAACACCCTAAGTCACGCTATAGTAGCGTGTGATTGAATCGTCGTTAATGTGGAAAGTTGAATCTTAAGCTTTGTAGTTTTCTGCATTTTTCTGGGAATTTACATGCTCTGAAAGGTTTCAGGGTGACAACTTGCTATATTGTATTGAAGAAAAAGGTGGGGTTTTTGTTTTTTTTTTTTTTTTTTTTTTAGTAGATGGGCTTTGGCACTGTTTTGCAGTCTTGTGCCTATTCTGAAAAACTTACCTCATGAGGGTGGGTCAGGAGTGCTAGAGAAGAACAGGGTAGCAGTGGAACCAAGGATGTGCTGGTGGTATGGCCAGAAATAGGGATGGGTGGCTGCAAGTAAGAATTCTGTTTAAAGGTAATGCAGAAGGAAAGCACAGAATTGCATTAGCTACTGCTCTTTCTTAGCTATACATTTAATATTTACATTACCTCTGTAAGCTTTTCCATGTGAAGCTTGGCATCCTAGGGACACATAGCTTATGTGACTACCATGTACCCATTTCTTTTTTTTTCTTTTTGTCTGTGTCAGCAGAGTAGAGGAAGGAGACACAGAAGAAAACTTGGGCTGTTTTATTTTGCATCATGTATTTTGGCAACAGTCAGCATACTTCAGCCCTAGGTAGAGTTTTGAAATAATGCAGCCTATGCTGCTTCTTTTGTAGTACCATGGGAGACCTCAGGTGAGGCTGGGAAGCTGGAATTCCTGAAGTGAAGGGAGTTGAAAAGGCAAAAGGCAGGTTGCAGGACGCCAATATTTGTTGGTTAGGTGGTTCACAGAAAAACTTACTTAGAATGTTTTCTGGATCTTGTTATGCTGAGTTTTGTAGCATATTGATTCTGGAATCATGTCACTAATCTGTTTTGAGCGTGATTATAGACAGTAGATGTGATAGATACACTGTGTACTTGAAAATTACCTTGTGTTAGTATCTGTGTGTTTAGTTTTGTATGACTTAAGTTGAACACTTATCTTAATGTTTCAGGCATTCCAGCTTTTTTTGATTATTTTCACCGAAGGGATAAATGTTCTTCAGTAGCCACAGTAGTAATTCTTGGCATGGGGCTGGTAGGTAGGAACTTGAGCTAGTGAGCAATAAGAATCTGGATACTTGCGGAGTGTAGTAGGTGTGCATTTGCTGCAGGTGTTAGTAAGTAGAAGGATTAAAAGGGAGCAGGTGAGACCTGAAATGAGTGAAGATTTGCCAAAAATAAAGCAAGAGTAAATTAAGATGTATATTTGAATCTTAATGGTTTCAAAGAGTTGAGAGGTTTGGGTGGAAGCAGGCTAAGATACAAACAAGGGGAACAGAAGAAGAAAATGTGGAGCTGTGGGTGTAGCATTGAATCATGCTAAAAATGCTTGCCACTGTGTGGCATGGGTTGTTTTAAGTCTAACTTATTTTTAGGAGGTTGCTTGCAATTTGATTTTTTTTTTCCTTTCCAGGAGATTTTTTTTTTTTTTTTTTTTTTAAAAAAAGGGAACTTGGTTACTGTTTAAGGGAGACATTCCTGAAAAATTCCATTCTACTATGCAGCAAGGAATTCTTTTGCGGACCTACAAGTTATGAACCATTTATCAAATTTTAAAAAGCAGCCAGTCGTTATGTACTGGGGCAATAAATTATACAAAGTATGTGCTTTTGTGAAAAGTTTGCTGTAGACTCTTACATTTAATGGAAATTACAGGAAAGAGGTCTGGGTTCTCCTACATGGCAGAGCATAAGGTGTATGTGCAATGCATGTTTCCTCGGATGACAGTAATTAAATGGTGTGAATATAGACTATGCAACTTTTATACAATTAATTTTTTAGGGCTTGGTAAAAAATAAATTTCATATAAAGAACTACCTTCATGTTAAAACTGACATTCAAAGTGTTCCTTATCTGTTTGAGCAATAAGTCTAAGTGAACCTGTCTCGTAAAGTTTGAAAAGTTATGATTTCTGTATGTATCTGAACCGTTCCTCCTTCTCCCCACCACCTCCCGTTCTGTTTTTGTGGTTATTTAAAAATCAAAAGGGAAAAAAAAAAGGGTAAAAGTAAATAAACTGGCCCTAAAAATAAAAAACATAAATAAGCTTTGTTCCTGATGGGAATAAAAATGGTCTGTGGGAGTAGAGAAGGGGCGGGGAGAAACAAACTTCTTGCCATTTCAAGTTCCACTAGTTTTTAACTAAATTGCAGTGGTTCTACAGAAATGTTCAAATCCAGGTGTTTTCTAGTGTGTACAGATTTCTGGAAAATCTGAAAGATTTCCTATGCTGTTAGACTTTGAAAATTTTGGGAATACTTGTATATATTTTAAACTACTGATTTTAAGTGACTTAAAAGAAATTGAATGTAAACTTAACACTGAATAAATGTGGGAGGGCTTTAGGGTTTCTTTTGAAAAAATAAAATCCAGAGTGATAATTAAATGTTGGCTAGTGTGCTCTTTTTCTTTTTCCAGTTCTCTTTCATTTGTGTAAGTGCATACATTATACAGTAAAAACTGCCATGAACTTGAACTTTTGTGAGTTATTAAATACTCTTTGTAATTTATCCGCTCTGCTTCCAATTCTGGATTGGTTCCATTGACAAAGGTTCAATTAGTAATTGTTTTCCTACAAGTAGGAGATCTTGTGAGTCACTGTTAAGTGTGTTTGTATGGTGACATTGTACCTTATCATTTGTAAGGTTCCTGTAAAGCGTGTGGGTTTTGTGGTGGTATTTGAATATTCACACACCCAGCACGTGCACAGCCTTGCACTCTGTCTGACCTGTAATGCTTGCACTGAGTTAACTATATTGGAGATGCTTCAGTAAGTATTTGAGGGGGGAAAAAAGGGTGGCCAAGTGGTACATATAGCTGTTAAAGCTTGACTAAGTATGTCTCTTATCTTTTGCACAACTTGCAGTCACTACTCTGGCATTTTGGGAGTGTAATGGTAATTCCACGTTGCGGCAAGTTGTGTCGTCTTCATAATACACATGTGTATATCTGAAAATGTATACTATCAATATTCATGACTTATACACTGAACTTGGTTTCATTGCAAACACCACAAAAAAAAAAGTATTTGTGGCATATGTGAAGCCCAGATCTCTGTTTAGAGAACTGCGCCAAAGTGGAGTGTAAACTTGGCCTTTGCATAAGGCCACGTTTTCATTCTCTGGTGTTTAATCCTGTTATGACTCATCACCAGAAAAGCAAATTACCTAGAGATGGGTCAGCTATACTTGGGTGTGTACAGAAAGCAATGATGTTTAAAAAAAAAAAGGCACTGAGTTTATAAAGTGGACTAAGTTGCATATTGGAGTCAGCTCAGTGTGAATTTTCATTTTTCTTCTTTCTAGTTATACTTTGGAGTTGATCAAATATTTTCATTACTAAAGTAAGGGTTAAAAAACCTGTCTTTAACCTCCAAACATGGTTCTTATCTTGTGTTTTCTCTGAAGAGCATGTGCAACACAGTTTTGTGGTACAACCCATCCTAAAAAATTCTTCTGGACCTTCTGTTTCTTTTGTTTCAGTTCCATACATTATTTGCCCCATAGATCTGTTGTGGATCGTTCACTGGTAGTCTGGTAATTGAAAGTCAGACTGTAGGGTACTCACAGAAAGCATCAGCTGGGTCTGGTCTGCATTGCTGTAGGACCCCATGTGTAATCTGCCCTGGAAGGTTCTTGCTCCCCTCCTTTTGAACACTTAAGTGCATGAACAATGTGAACTTGAGGGGACAAAATTGCATAAAGGATTAAGAAGCAATGCTTAAGGTACTGTGCTTCAGTAAATTGGAGAAGCGTTGTTCTAAAGTAGGAAAAATCCCTTAAAATGGGATAAAAATAGAGAAGTTTATTTGATAATAGTAATAGCACATTTTTCATCTATGAAACTGTTTTAAATATTAGTACTTACAAAGGAAATCATTGCCTGCAGCATCGTTACCCTATAGACTTTTGTATTTAGTGCCTGTGGTTACCCAAGATGAAATGCTTAGGCATTGGCCATATGCACCAAAATTGATTTCAGTCTATTTGAATAGGGAATAACTTGGCTTGGCTGAGGCTCGTTAATGGTAAAGGGACCTGGTTTCCCTGGCAGGATAGGGGCCAAAATTGAGTATAGGCTGAGAGGTTTGGCTTAGTTTCTTTGTCTGGGTGTACACCTCAGCCTGTGTGCCTTAAGAAAATAATTCTGCAATGGGTCTGTTGCTCACCCTTTCCTGTGCAGGTCCTGAACTTCCCCTGGCACCCCTGGGGTGGTGTCAGCTGGGCTGGAACTGCAGCATCAGAGATAATAATAGCCTTTGAGTGTCCTGGTACTGAGCGTGTGGCTTCGAGAGAAGCTACCTACAGATGGGGAGAGGATGCTGCGAGCCTAAGTGACGGAGTCCATGGGGACAACAAGATGCCTGTGGATGTCCCAGGGAAAGGAGAACTTCAGGTCACTGCTTGTTTCTCATTAACCTTGGGATAACCCATCTGTGAGAGACAAGAAACCAGGCTTTGAATTTATCGTACTGTCATATTGTAAAATATTTCCTCCAGTTTTTAGAACTGAAAGAAAAGAAGGGCTGGTCTTACATGGCCTTCGTGCAGTTCATAATGTACCACAGGTACTTGGTAGTTTGTGCATTATTTGTTTTAGAAACCACCAGTCTTGTCTGTTCCACTTCTCCAACCTCATGCCTTCAAATTCTATTTTTACATTTCACTTTTTTCTTTCTGTTTTATGCCATACTAGGGCACATTTTTCTGAATCAAAGGGAAAAAAATACACTACATTCCAGTACAATTAGAAAGAGCCTGATATAAAACAGTGCTCTGAAAAGTTGGAGGGGGTGGGAAAATATCTTTTACTTCTGTGTCAAATTTAGGCCTATTGTTATGGGCATAGGGATAGTCTGATCCCACGTCTTTTACCAGAAGCTAGTCTTTTGGGAGTAAAAATATCTCTGTGCCAAATCCTTGAAGAGAGTTTAATATCTAGTATTTTGTTTGAGGATTGTCTTGATGCACGTGCTAATAAACAAACTCCATTCCTTTCTACTATATTGGTGCCTGAAAGAGGTTGGAAAGAGACGGGCCATCCTTTTCATGTCCTCTTCAACTTCCAGGACATCCCTGTTGTTCCTCTTCCTCCCTTTCTGTGCTAGGGGTAACAATTTATAACTGTGGGGTGGGAGTGCAAATCCCTTGTTCTTCCTTATTTCCTGAATGTTAGCACTTAGCAGTGGTAAAGATATTAGGGGCACAGGTATATCACACTTGTCAGTTTAATTCAACTGCTCCTTGCTTGTGCTGCACATAGTTTCCTGAAAATGATCAAGGTCTGTTAAAAGCTGTGTCTACCTTCTCCAATGTAGACAGTATGGTACACCTGTAAAGGGACTGCAAAAAAAAAAAAAGTAATTAATGCTCTTTCTATTATCAGACCAACAACTTCACATTGTGATTTGAACTAAAAAAAAATGCTAGTATTAAAAAAAAAAAAGGTACTTAAGATTATAGAATTATTATAATTGGATATTCACTGTGGTGTAGATATCTGAAGTGTCAGAAGTGATACCTTGAGTTTAAGCTGGCTTGTCTTTTCAGAGTTAAACACTTGATGCTTGAAAGAAATTCCATCTCAGAGATCAAAGGTGGGATCACTGAAGAATTTGTTTCTTGTTCTTGGTATTTGGTAATGCCAAATCTGGATTCGTTCTTAATGACATGTGCATGATGTTTGGCTTTTTTATTCTATTTCTTAAAGTACTTGTAAACCAGTTTGCTTACTATGTGGGAGATCTACCTGTTAAGAATTATCCTTTACTCCTCCCAGTCTTCTGATGTCCTTCCAAAAGCCTGGCTGCCGGGCTTCTGCCTAGGCCAAGTATCCATTAAAATCTGCTCCTTCCCACTAATGCCTGGTAATCCAAATCCATAGTCATTAGCTTTGATTTTTCTAGTAACTTAGATATCTATTATTTCTTGCCAGCTACCTCCTCTTTGGATAAGTTTCTTATGGTGTGGAAGCTGAAGACGCAATGCAGAGCCTACAGATTTGTAGGCCACGTGGAAGCAGTGACCAGTGTACAGTTCTCACCAGATGGGCAGCTACTTGCTTCAGCTTCTCAGGATCGTACTGTCAGACTATGGATTCCTTGCATGTGAGTGTAACTGGGCAATGCTAGCTATACATTTCATTAATGTGTAAGGTGAATATTGGCGTCTTCACCCAAGAAAAGTTTCTTCCCTTACCACGTCTGTGGGCTTAGAAGAAGTAGAGCCTGGGGAGCACAAGCAACACAGATCTTTACTGTGTTACTTTTGTTCTTTCCTGAATATTCTGTAGTTTCAAAAGAGAAATACAGCAATTCAGAGTTTGTAATTTCATGTGTGTAGGACTATGCGTGGTAGTATTTCCCTGGCTTAAAGGATATCTTTCTTTTAATAAGGATTGTACGACTGCACTTCATTTTGGGGAGACAAGTGACAAAGGAAAAAAAATAGCGTGTTTGGAAGGTCAAATTGACTTGCCTTTTCTCAAGCAGTAGTGATTATGAGCTATTCAGAATGAGCTTCAAAAGACTGATGTTACTTTAACTTCTGAGCATTTTGTAAGTTTCTTTATCAAAAAATATAATAAATTATCTTTCAAATACTGTATGGAGAATAACGCTGCTTGTTAAACTAATTGTATTTAATATGATCAAGTTTACAGAACAGGGCAATTAAAGTCTGTTATTCTCATAGTTAATACTCAAATGAGGCAAAAAATATTGGCAATACTAATATTCAGCCTTTATATATAGCTTTTTTTCATTTGGATAAGATTCCAAATATATTAACTTTGAGTTCTATGGGGTTTAAAGCTCTTTCAGTTTAATATAATTCTGGTTGGTTCTTCTTTTCTTCCTTTTCTAGTCATGGAGAATCATCGGTACTGAAAGGTCATACAGCATCTGTTCGTAGTGTGAACTTCTCTCATGATGGCCACTTGCTAGTTTCAGCATCCAATGATAGATCAATAAAAGTATGGAGTGTTCACCATCAACGCCTTTTGTTTTCCTTATTCCAACACACTCATTGGGTTCGCTGTGCCAAGTAAGCTTTGTTTTTATTCTTTTTGTTAGGATTTCTGCTTCTTTACAAAGGATTTTTATTTCCCAGGGCAGAGCTAAGAGAAGAAAAGTCTGTGAATGATTAATGATGATCATCATATTTCATTATGTGTAATAATGAAATTTTAATAAATCAATCTTAGGCACACACATTTTATGTGTGTATATATATATACACACACATCTCCCCTAGTTGAAGTCCGAAAGCTTGCTCTATGTTAATATGTGTACATATTAAATCTGTTGCTGGGTGTTAATTCTTTTACGTTAAAGGACAAATAGGGTCTTCCGTTTTTATTTTCAGTGTCCTGTCTTTCCCCAGTCTTGTATGTTTTTGTGCTATATTAACTTATTTCACAGTGTTCACTTGTTTCTAAATTTATTATGCACAGTAGGGGTTTTCACAACTATTCTTAGAACAGTAGTGGCATAAAAGAATGGCTGTGAGTCAAAATGAGTTAAGCTTACATAATTGGAAAAGGTAAAAGAAATGGCCTTTGTACCACAAGTTAAGATTCGCAGTCTATTTAAAGGCACGGCAGCTCTTCAAAGACAAGAAAAGATTGTTCTTTGCAGCTTTTTTTTTTTTCCCTTCACCCTAATGGAAAATCTGCAGCGAAGAGAGGCCTGATTCAAACCTCTTGAGAAAGAAATTTAACACTGGTGAAGTGCAGAGCCCTACAAAGTTCCAAAGTATCTGATCATAGAAAAGAAAAATAAAAGCTCTAGGAAATCCTATGTGACAGTTCTTGAACAGTGTTCTAATGTCCTTGTGCAGTTGCTTGTGTAAGAAATAACAATGATTGGTGAAATTATAGACAAATGAATTTTTCTGTTTAAAAATCTAGTCTGCTAGTCTAGGAATAATCATGAATACTTTGCTGACAGTTTAGATCTAGAGAGTACCCACAGGAGATAATGTATTTAGGTTAAAATTGAACGCAAGGTTCTACTGTATCCTCTTCGGGGGTTTTTTGCCTGTAGTTTTCTATAATAACCTCTTTGGCATCTGAAGTGACAACCTTAGATGGGGCTTAGAAGGGGTTGCTGTTATGTCCCACTCCCACTTGTCTATGGGTTAGGGGTTCTAATTGTAGTTGACTGTGAAATGGAGGAGGGAAGGAGTCGGGGAGAAGCTTTCCTTTTCAGTTTTATTACTCCATTAGAAATATGAGAAATGTCCTTTGAATATTACACATTTTAATTCCAAACGGACTTGCTTGGTTCTGGTGTTTTACTACTTATGTTTATAATGCTAACCTGGGTAGTATCAGTTGTTTAGGAATGTATACACTTGCATGTTCCAGATTTTCACCTGATGGAAGGCTAATAGCATCTTGCAGTGAGGATAAATCTGTTAAGATCTGGGATACAAGAAATAAAACTTGTCTTGATAGCTTCTTAGATTATGAAGGGTAAGTGTTACTGGGAAAAAGGAGAAATGTGAATGTGGAATTTCAATGAAATCAATGATTTGTGGTCAGGAAATAAGCCAGAGATAATTCAGATTGTTCTTGGATTTTTGAACATTTTCATGGCTTTCCTTTGTTTTGATAATGCTATTTGATATTGGATGTTTCAACAAGAAAAGAAGTTTAAGAATTCTCCACTTGTTGATGAAAACAGTATTCTGTTAGCTTCAGTGACCTGCCTTACTTAGTTTAGAAAATACTTGCTTTTACTTATCAGCAGTGTTATTAAATATCTCGGAACCAGAGTTTTAATTAACAAGTATAATGGAATGTTAGTCTTGTACATGTGCTTTGCTAGTTTGTTGTTGGCCAGCTCTATCCTTTTTCCAAGCTAAAAGGTTGTTATAGTTAGATATTCTGTTCTTGGACAAAATAATTTTACCTGTTGCTTACAAACTCTTTGTAGCACTTTCTTCTGGGAACTTTGTACTGCAACACAAACTGTGAAGCTTTGAGACAGGACAATTATACTATCTATTTAACAAAATCTAGATTATATGCATGATAAATCAGACTGTATCTTGTTTTCTTATGCTTATTTTAGTTTCTTGAAACACCTTATTTGAGTTTCCATGCATAGGGGTTCCATGCAGGCTTGTGGCAACTGTGTTAATGTGTTAATTTTGTGTTGGTTTATATATATATATATATATACACACATACACTCCCAAATATTTCTGTGGAAACACATAATCAATCTATTTTCATTAATTATATTTAGATTTGCAAATTTTGCGGATTTCAACCCAAGTGGCACATGTATAGCTTCTGCAGGTTCCAATCATACAGTGAAACTGTGGGATATTCGAATGAACAAGCTACTGCAGCATTACAAAGGTAAAACCAATGTAGTTTGTATTTTCTTTAGAATGGAGCTCTTTGCAACAAAATATGATTATTTAGATTATATGTTTTAATTCTTTACTGGGGAAAGTGGACTAACAGGTCATACTGTCATTTTGTAAGTAGTCTTTTTGTAATCTATCAACCCTAACAATCCAGTCTGAATCCTGTTTATTCCTTTGCAGTGGTTCTCTTCACTTTTGAACAGGACTAAACAAATACTTTGGAGAGTCTGCTATGCCCCTAGCACTTGAGGAGTTTTTCCCCTTAAATGGAGTGGGTTGTTCTTTGCGAAGTAGGAAAGGGTGAAGAAATAAAGCGTACATTTCCTGTTAGCAGATATCTACAGTCTTTGAATATTGTCTTCTGTAAATTAGTTCACAGAGCAGGTGTTAACTGTGTATCATTCCATCCTTCTGGTAACTATCTCATCACTGCTTCTACTGATGGTACCCTTAAGATTTTGGACCTCTTAGAAGGAAGACTTATTTACACTCTCCATGGACACAAGGTATACACAATAATCCTATTTAAATGGAGATGTTAATAGATTATTCATTGTCTTTTCAAAGGGAAGTAACACACCCTTGTTTCTTGTGTCTTGCAAGTTGCAGATAAACTATAGTGGACAGCAAAGTGTTGTGTTAATGCACCTTGTCACAAGTGCAAGAGTAAATGCATTAATTTTACCTATAACCATGCAGTTAAGCTGTCAGTATTGCATGCATGCTTAATGTTAAATAATAGGTCATGTTCTGAATTAATTAGTAATTCAATTTTCTGATTGTCAAAATTACTTATTTGGCACATTTGTCTATTAAAAAATAGCGCTTTCTCAGAAACGGGAAGAGTTTGGAAGATAACTTTTCTGAAGAATAGCAAATATTTTCTCACTTTCCTCCTAATGCAAAGTAAATTGAACTTTTGATAATGTATCACTGAAGCATGTTGTCTTGAGTAATGTAATAATATATTTGATAATATTTTCATTGCAGAGTTAAAGCATAAAATCTAAGGAAAATGCCACTATTTTCCTAATATTGATTGAAGTAATTGTAATGCAGCATCTTACAAAGATGTGCAAAATTAACTCTTCAATCAAGTCATTTTGAAAAAGCTTCTCTCCAGTTGAATTGTTCCTTATTTAATAAAGTTGAAAAAACTTTTTTTTATTAGATAACGGAATAAGGGTTTTTCTCTTTGCACTAAAATACCATGATTACAATAATATCATAATTTTACTGTATGGTAATTTTTTTCGTTCAGGGACCAGTGCTTTCTGTGGCTTTTTCAAAAGGTGGTGAAAAATTTGCCTCAGGTGGAGCAGATGCTCAGGTTTGTGGTATTGTCTCTTTAAATTAAATGTCTTAATGTTTGTTACAGTGGATGGGAGTTAAATATAGTCTGTCACAGTAACGTGCTAATTACAGTATGCTGACACACATTCTGTCTAATAGTGTGTTATATAGGCTCTATTTAGCCTAAAGTTGAACTTGAGGAGAAAAATGATAAATACATCATTTAAAAACTTGATCTTAACTATTTTTTAATTGGATGTTATGATGAGCAGAAGACCACAGTACTAGCCACTTCTGTTAAAGTATTTCTATTTAAAAATAATTCCTTTAAGTGTTGCAATTCAGTGTCAACAATTCTGTTGTGTTGCAACTAGTATTAATGCCTACATGCTACATTATGTTTTCACTTCTTTTAAATAAGTCACTACTCTGTAACCATAACAGTTAAGCTGTACTACTGTGAGAACTGTGGCTAGAATTGGGGAAAAAAATCTTGTGTTAGTTTTTCTAATTTATGTTGGTGAAATAGAAAAGTACCGGATTAAAAAAACCAACCAAACAAACAAAAAAAAACCCAGCAAGTCATATCTCACATTAATCTTTGTGATGTGTTAAACCTCATAATTACAAAAATGCTATCAGGCTTGGAGTGATCTCTCTAAGGTCTTTACATTCTCCAAAAAGAAAAAAACTTTTGTAGCCCAAGGCTTAGAGTTTCACAGTCTGAAATGTTCCTTAATATTAGTAGCCTTGTTTGTTGTTTCCTGTTTTACAAAAAGCTAAAACCTCAGTGTAGACACAGAAAGCCGTGCCGTAGAAATTAAGATCTTTTGAATTTACCATGAATCATGTTTATATTCTGTTTTGTGGAGCTTGAAATATATTTCAGCTAGTAACAAAGATGATCTTAGAAAATAATGAATACTTTTCAATTAAAAACTTCAGTATCATTAGAAAGAGTAGAGTCTGTTTCTGTTTTTCACTTGATGTTTCATGTCGCACGTTTTCTAGAAAGACTTGAAAGCACTCAAAAGAAAAAAAAATTGCTTTTTATCACAAGGCGTTAGTAAGAACCAGTGCCGAGACTTGCAGTTATTGGAAAAGTAAAAATGTTAGCAAACTTCCACATTAATTTTACAAGCAGGAAAAAAAAATACCCAAGAATGGGGAGAAGGCATTTTATTCCTTGAGCCATTAGTCTAATATTTTATTTTCTACACTAAAAGCTTTTTATGAGAAATTTTCAGTTCCAAAATGAAACTTCTGATTTCTAGGTAATCCTGAATTGTTGACCTCACTTTTCATGAGTCCTTTCTTGAGATTTATGACAGTTGGTGTATTATACTTAACTTGAGAGCAAGTGAAGTGCGTGTATTAAAGTAGGTCACATGACAGCAGATTAATCTGAGAAGCTATGATGATAGACAGGACCTACAGCATTAAGCCTAACTCAACATCCTAGATAAATGTCATCATACTTGGAATGCCTGTCTTTTTGTATGGTTCCTTGGAATTTGGGCCCCCCTGAATGACAGGTATGTTGAGTGCAGTCATATCACTGCCCTTCGCCTGCTCTGACTCCATGCTGTAGAGCTGGTGGCACGTGGGATCATGGAGTGAGTAGGTGTTATAGTACAAAATCTGTAAGATGACTCGTGTTTGTCAGCAGTTTGGTATAGTGGTTTCATGCTGAATGCCTGAGAGGGAAGATCCAGTTTCATAAGGCACGTCCTTTGTAGGTAAATGCTGAATGTAAAAAGTAGTCATAGTAGGTTCAGTAATGAATCTTGGGTTTGTTTACCTTACAGAGGGGTATGGTTTTTATCTGTTGCAGTGTTTCACTTTTTCTTGTGAAAATTCCAGTGGGAGATGGCTACTTATTTTGCCATAACTTTCACTTTTGTATTGTAAGTTTCAAAATGTGCAGTTCTAACTATTATGTGGTAACTGCCTATGTGTGCAACTTTAACTGTAGTAAACATAAGTTTATTCCTCAATGTCCACTTTCTGTTGGTGTATACATGCATGTTCTTTGCAAACATCCTTTTTTCCTGACCTGTCCGTAGCCCTGTACCAGGTTTACCGGAAGAACTGTTGTGGGACCTCTTCTCAACCCAGTGGAATAGAATTAAGTTGGTTTACAGTAAATTTAGGGTGTATTCATTGGAAAAGTTGTGCTGGCAGATCGGCAATGTCAAGCTAATGAGCAGAGGCTGACCATAAAAGTAGCATCTTCTGTGTGCAGTATCCAAATGATACTGTTTGTCCACAGCACGAGTTGGAGGCAGCTGATTTTCTGTAAGTTAGCACAGATTACTGCTCTATACACATATTATTTTGAGACTCTTATAACTTTCAAACAATAGATAAAATCTGGTTTTCCTCCTTCAAAGAAGGAAAACCAGTATCTCTGCTTCTGGTTTCAAATTTCTTTTTGGTTGTTGCAGAGCCGGTTGAAAGCTTTGTTCAGAAGTGGATTAAGAGTTTGAAACAAGCACTGGATACTTTTGCTGTGTCTTCCTTTTTGTTTCTTTCCTTGATCAAAAAACCCTCAAACACCTATAGTTCTGAAGTTCATGTTCTGACTTCTTGGCTGTATGTGCACATGACAAATTATTTAATTACCTGCTTCCATGGAAGACATAGACTTTTTACTCTTAAGTAAAAGAACCAAGTTATGACTATTCCTTTGGAAGATATTAGCCTGTACTGTTAACTCAGCTCTTACCGTGTAGAAGACAACTCATTGCGTCTGGTGACTGCCAAAACAACTATTTTTCTAGGATTATGCATAGTTGCTTTCACAGTGTTTGTATTGCAGTTGAGATACTCAAGGCATACATGGATGTTTCCATGCTGGTTTCACTCTTGTCTGTGATGATGAAGCTGCAAGTGGCATGACCTTCCACTTAAGCTCCAAGTATGTTTCAGTTTGCTCTAGAGTCAGTCACATGCTCACCACTGATGGAAGGTCCTACTTCAGCTGCTTCCTGCCTATACCTTTGTTTACAGTCAGCACTGAGTTAGTTTGAATTGCTAAACCAGTAGAAAATTAGCCTGAAAAAATGTGAGTAACTTCTTGCTGGTTTGGGTGATGGAGGTAGTGGAACTACACAGCTGAGAAGAGAAAGCAGGACCTCCCTCTTACAGCAAACTGAGCTGCTGTGAATTAACTCATCTAACACCCAACTGTTCTGCAAGTGCCAAGTTCTGAGGCAGGTTTATACAGTTTGTACTGAGATCTGTGGATCCAACTTTCACTGTTACTAGTGTCTGAGTTAGTTTGGGTGCATCTGTATTGGCAGTGGGAGACACTGCACCATATTTGGTGTCTTATAGTCAACAGAGTCATGAAAGATGATGTTGAGCCTGAAATGAACTTGCAACAATGCAGCTATTTAGGAATATATTAAAAATATGATGTAGTCAGCTTGGAATTTTCTGTGAACAAATCTGTGATTTGTGCTGCTTATGTGTAGCTTATTAATGTATGCAAAATATTTTTAATGGTTGTCAAAAATATTTTTGGCTGGAGAGGTGAGTAATTTTAAGTCAGATCACGGTCCCATCTTGGTTTCCTTTTATGTGGGGAGCAGCTATAAAAATCAATATTGGACTTTTGGAAACTACCATCTTCTAAGTGTTATGAACTTCCCTTTTTATTTTATTTTTTCCCTTGGCACTTAAAGTAACAAAGGTGACACAAATCTTTGTAAACTTGTGGTAATCTCAATTAGATTACTTCTCATGTAACAAAATTGTTGTATAAAGAGCGCAGTATTGACTGTTCATAATGGTTTGGTTTCCTGGTCTTACTCTCCCTAAGGCTGGATAGACTACCTTCTGCTATCTTACCCCTGCATTTCACTACCTTACTTTTGCATTTGGCCATGGTGTAACTGTTTTGTATTTTTTCTACCTCGAATGCAATTGGACCAGGTTCAGAAAACAGATTCCTGTCACTAAAACACTGGAACCAGGTGCTTTAGAGTTCTGTTAAACTTGATAATTTCTCTTATTCCCTCAGACTTTCTCGTTTGACCTGTAAGCCCTTATAGGGGACAGAAATCTGATAGTATATGGCAGAAAATAACTTGGCACAGTCTAGTGGGACAGAAATTTGCTTTGGTTTATGATTATTGGGACATCTCTCTTTTCTGTTTTAATAGATTAAAGTTAAAGTACAGGGTATTTTGGTGAAGTGCCTGTGTTGTGGAAGAAATCTGACTGATGATAGCAGGCTCCTTCTGATGTCATGATGATAAGACTTCACTGAACAGTTATGTTTTGGGTACTGAATAGGCTTCAAGTTGTTACTGATATGATGTTTTCTTACAGGTATTACTGTGGAAAACCAACTTTGATTCATTTGATTATAAAGAAGTTCTTAAACACCATATTAGAAGAACACATATTGATGATCCTCCTCATCTTCTTGATACTTACCCGAGGTCACCTCATCTCCATGATGAAAAACTTGAGTCAGTTGAGGTGAGTGCAATAAATACTGTACTACAAGAAACTAGAAGCTTTGGTAAACACTGTCTGTGTAACGTTTATAGTTAAATATGTTCTATGTATACCAGAGAGCTTTTTGTTATGTATAATACTTTGGAAGCAATGACAGCTTATGAATCCACATTAAGGTTACTAGGCTCACAGATGCTTTCAGATTTATCCTGGTGAATTCCTTTCATGCCTCTTGTGTAACTCTGTACTCCACAAGTGATTTAAACAAAACATAGGTGATATCCGTTCTTTTGCTGAAGTAACATGGCAAACTTACAGAAGATATCTGAATTTTCAGTGAACTTTAGGATGCTACTCAAAATACATCATTTTAAGTAGGACAAGGTGGCGTTATTACTGAAAGTCAAATACTAGCTTAGTTATCCCTCTTTCCCAGACCTGTAGGTATTGTGAGAAGATCTTGATATCTACCTAAATGTTTAGAAAGCCTTTCTAGGCTTGTCATGTGATTTATGTCACTATAGAGTAGTAGGTCTGTGTAGCCGGATTTCCTGATGATAATTCCATTCTGCAGCTACTTTACTCTCAAACCTTTTATCAGCATCCCTTGGAAGTATTGGGCATTAGAGGAACCAAAGTGAACTGTCAAATATTTTGTCAGTATTTGGAAAACCCTGTGTTTGTCAGGTTGTCTGAAAGCTATGCTAGAAAGGTAAACAGTACTATGCCTTAGACAAGACCATTGTTTATGCTAAAACCCCAGTGACGGTCCTTAGTAGATCTGGCTAGCTTCTGCATGGTGATTACCTATACTTTTGTCTCTTTGATATTTTCCAGGTACTTCTAGTGTCCAAGAGCTGTTCTGATGTAAATGTAGGAAGTTTTTTGTTGCTGTTTTATGCTAATAGAGCCCATAGAAATTCATCATTACTCATTTTTGTTCATATAAAATAGTTACTGCTGTCATGGCCTTTGTTTCCTGCTCAGACTTTTAAAACATTGAAATTTGAGGGTATTAAGCTTTTTGTATGTGTGTGTATATGCAATATGAGTAGTATAAAGACCAAAAATATGTTGACAGAAGAGGGGAACCATGATAGAATCCATCACTAAGATTTTCCTGTTTCTGGTTCTGTTGTCAAGTTGGATGTGAAGCTTTCTGATGCCTGGCATTTTGGTCAGAAAAAGAGCAGGACAACTGCATGTATGACAAGCTTCATAAATAAAATTCTCTGCCAGACTCCCATATGAGCGGAAATTGGCCTTAAGTTGTGCCAGGGGAGGTTTAGATTGGACACTGAGAAAAAATTTCTTCACTGAAAGGGTTATCAGGCACTGGAACAGGCTGCCTAGGGACATGGCTGAGTCCACCATCCCTGGAGGTATTTAAAGGTCTTTTCCAACCTAAATGATCCTACGATTCATTGTAAGGTCAGTGAATGAAGTTAAGGTTACTGGTAGGAGCCTTCAGTATAGGTGGTCAGTGCTGAAGAAACTCTGTCATAGCATTTGCCAGCAGATTTAAACCATTCTTGCTGCATCAAGAGTTTGTTTCAAGACCCATTCATCTTGCACCCAACCATAGCACATGCTAAACAAACACAGTAGCTTATACCTGCTGGGTGCAGTTGCTTTCTTTTCAGGTCTTCTGCTGCTCAGATGCTTAGCAAAGTTATGAGTATTCTCTAAAGCAATTTCCCAGATCTAACCACTCCTGGTCCTGGTAATTGGGGAGCTCTGGAAAAGCATTAATGAGTTCAGGCTAAAGCTAGGAAGCATCTCATTACCGGCACTGAAAGAGCACATAAAGGAAATTTGATAGTTGAATGTCAAGAAATTATTTATCAGCCAGCTTTGATAGATTTCACTTAATCTGATGTCTGCCTTTCTGCATGCTGGTAACATTTGTGGTAGCTTATAGGCTTCTGGGATAGCTGCTCCATAGCAGTAAAAGGGCTTTATGGCTTTGTCATTTGCCATAGCAAAGTTCTGTATTCATGTGGTACTTTTTCTGGCCTGATTTCAGGATTTGAAGAATAAGGCTGCTGTGTTTAGTTTGCCATTAACATCACATTATCTGTAGAATATCTTGCTTTCAAATAAACATGAAGTATACTATAGTCTTCGAGACAGAACAGTGGCTGATATTTTCAACAAAACTGATATTACTGTAATGTACTATATATTTGTAAATTAAATAATAATTATTAGTATCATCACAGCTTATTTTCAAAATTAATGTAAAAAATATAATAGTTTAGAGAGTGTTAAAGTGAAGTTATCAAGTTCTGTTGCTCCATATGTCTTTTTCTTTTTTACTGCCCTTGTTGTCTGTCTCATCAAAAACTATATCATTTTGTTGTGGTGAGGAAGAATGGACCTCACCATCTGGATAGACATAATTTATCCAGGCAAAATTAGCATCAGATTACTACCAGCAGTAACATGCTTTAGTGGCACTAACTATGGTTGAAAGTTTTCAGTGTTGCGTCTTCCTGAATATTTCCTCCTGTAAGTAGAAAAGGCAGCATTTCTATTCTCAGTGTGCTATGCTGTACTTTGGAGAAGAAACAAAGAAGAAAATATTTTTGTCTCTCTCTTCAGTTAAAACAAACATAATTTTTACATCCCAACCTCTTCCTAGCAACAGGCAATAGAGAGAATTTTAGTACTAGGCAGTTTCACTGCAGCACTAGCCTCTCCTTTCTATGGTTCATCTTGTTTCTAATATACCAGGAAAAGAAGGAATTGAATCACAGAAGTGTCAGAGGGAGCTTTTGGAGGACATCTGGTCTTGTTGCCATTGGTACATCAAGTCAGCCATGACTTGGTTTAGCTAGCGGGCCTTGCAGATGGATGGAACTTCCCCAGTCTCTCAGGGTGATCTGTTCCACTGCTGCACAGCAGTTGTAATGACGCAGTTTTTCCTAATGTCTGATCTGTACCTCAGAATGTAGAACTGCTTGCTTTCTGTTTATCTTCTTTCGTAAGGAACAGGGGAAGATGATTGATCCTAACTAGACTGAAGTAACAGTATTTGTAAAAGTCTTGTAAGAGTATTTGTAGGAAGTGGTTCAAATATGGGATGTTTAAAACTATAGATGACCTTTTAAGTTTTGCTACAAGCCACTACAATGTCATCTAGACACTTGAGATGTGTCATGATACATTGCCCTGAGTTATATGCTGAGCTGCTTTAGTCCACTCTATAGCAGGAATGAAGACGGATTGCCTTAGTGCCTTAGAACAAAATTCAGAGTGCTAGAACACAAAAAGTTCAACAAATGTACAGGTAAAACTTAAGAAGGAAATAATTCTGTCCATGCGTTTTTAATTCCTAATGTTTCGTGCCTCTCCAAGTTTCTTACCGCTTTTGCATAGTTGTTGCTTCTCTACTTCTGCTTGTCTCAATTTGGTGAGGTCCCTGATACTCCAGAACATGGTTCTGGGAAAATAGTAGACACAAAATGGAGCTGTCCTTGCTCAGGATTTATTCAGCTGGGTGCAGAGAGGTAGTTCCAGTGTTTTCACACGTCACCAGTTGGAAATGCTGTTTTGAATGAAACCACTTGCACTAGGGCATTAAGAATTGCAGGTATCACCTGGTATTTTGCCTTCAGGACAGTGACTGAAACATGGAGCTTGAGTGTACTTCCACCTTTTCTCAGAACTTTCCCTTACTCACTCTTCAAAGCTATACACAGAGCCAGTAATATTTAAGATACCTTCTCTATTTTTTTCTCTCCCCCCTGTGTACTTTCTGAAGCATAATTAACTTTTACAAGAAATTCCTTACTTGTATCTCCTCTTCTTCAGACCAGCAATAACCTGAATTTTAACATAGGGTTGAACTTCATGTTCTTGAATTATGAATCTTTACAACTGGTCTCCAACTGTACTGATCAGTGTGATTCTTGAATATTCAAGTAAGTAGAACTTTAAAGCTTACAGTCATTACAGTTATTCAGACAGTTTGGAAATGTAAGTAAATTACTTCTCTGAAGGCATCTACCTTTTTTTCCATTGACCATAGAGGTAATCTTGGGTGACCAGCTCATACAGGTGTCTAGCAGTATGTCTAAATTTAGCTGAGCTAAATCCCAGTCATTGTCCCTTTGAGATAAGGAGCTTTTGAGGATATTTGAAAATAGTATGTTTAGTCAGTAATGCAGTTTCAGTGCAATATACCAAAGGAAATGCATTCCACTTGGTGACAATTGTATTTCTGAATTTCTTGTGTTTGTACACAATTAACCTCTCATACACTAGAGACCTCCTTAAAGTGGATGGAAGATAGAAATAAGTTTCCTTTAAAGATATAGCATTGAGATTTGAACACGTTAAGGTGTGTAGAGTGCAAACCTACTGTTGATTTAGTTTCATCTTCGAATTCTCAGTATAATTTCAGTTGTAAATATTTTTTGATGAAGGAAATAGCAATATACACTAGGTGGCAGTAGAAATAAGAGTATATGGCTTGCTTGGCTTCAGGGCTCCAGCCTAGCAGAAACCACAGCGTTTAATCAAGTTGAAAGCTAAATTACTACTTTCTATGTTTGGAGACACTATTCCATAGCTAGCTACATCACTTACTTAGGAAATACATGGGGGAAAAAAAAAAAGAGAGGAGGAAGCTATAAATGACTCACAAAAAGTAACACTAATTTCTAAGTAGGGACAAAATCATTTGCTTAAAGCATATGACTGAGAATCACATACTTAGTTGGGCCTGCTCCTTTTGTTCCTCCCGTAGTTCTGTCCTAAGCAGTGATCCTAATTCCTGCCTCTCACTTTCTTTAAATAATATATTTTGGTTTTGTTTTGCTTCAGTCTTTAGAAATCACTAATTCCTTATGTAAAAGATTATGTAGAAATGCCCCTTCAAATATATTTTCTTGTGCTATGGATCAAAATGTGATAATTGGAAGAAGATAAGTGAAAATACTTACATATCAGTTTCCTTTCTCTAGCAAAGCTTTGGAAGAGTGTTTCTGAAAACCTTTAATACATGACAGCTCTCTCTACCTTGCTTTTTAGTGTTCTGCTTTTTCTTTATTTTTTTAAAGTAAAGGTTTATGTCTAAATATGTGTGGTGAGATTACTTGACATCTAACTACATCACCTCATCAGGAAATGTCAACTCACTTTAAACTTCTACTCTTAGCTTCATTCCCTTACCTCGTGAATTTTTAGTGCAATATTAAATATTTGCAAGAAGAGTTTAGCTACAGCTTTCATGGTTTTGTGCTCTTTAGATACTTTGCCGTTTCTGACTTGTTGCTTACCTATTTTATGTATCTATATAGAGATATATTTTGTAACGTGGCCTGTGACAGTTCCTGCACCCCATGTCAGTGTTTGCAATGCCCCTTATCTTCCCCTTATCTCTGATAAAGCAGAACTATATGCAGAGGAGACGATATGCAGATTCCAGTGCCAGGATGTGACACTTCCACATAAAGAGCACATTTTCTTAATTGATCATGCCAAGTATTTATATAGCAACCCTGTATCAAGAAAAGCATTAAGCCATTTCTGTAATATCTCTGATGTATATAACAAGGAGTTGTAATGTAGAGGAGCTACTGTAGTATTATTACTAATTGTTCTTGAAACAGCTTCTTTGAGATAAGAGTACTGATAGGTGATAGGCACCTACTGTGCTTCTGCAGGGTCTTGCAGGTGCATCATCCTCTCTTCAGTGCCTAGATTATACATGTCAAAAAGACTTTGGGTTCGGCTGATGATAATATGATTGACACTTAGATAACATATTGATTATATTTATTTCAGAACTGTCTGAAGGTCAGGTGCAAATGACCCTGGTTATGCTGGGCACTAAATAAATGTATGTCCTGTAGGAGAGTACCTGTTGTTTGTTTAAGTAGACAGGGTATGTATAGAGGGGAAGACAGTGAAATCTGCAGTTCCTCTCCTCCTCATCTTATTTCTGATAAGCAGAACTATATGCAGAGGAAACTTTCATTAATGAAGTTTCTGTAGAGGAGAAACTAAAGGAGAAGTGTAGTTAAAATGCTAGAACTTTCAGATAAATAGAAAGTTATTACCTAAACCATGTCTTTGGTTCTCTAATTTTTTTCCCCTTTCTTTCCTCTAAGTCCATTGGAAAATTGGAATAAAGCAAGACTTGATCCTTATACCTACAAATTGTGGAAGAAATTCAGTTTATCAGGTCTGATGGCACCGCAGCAGGACAGGTTTTCCAATTGTCTCTGGGTAGCTCATTCTATATTGGGAAAATTGTAATGCGAATTAAAAGACAGAATACCTACCAAAAAAAGAGCTCATGGGCAAAGAATGGCTTGTTGAAACTGAATCCAAGAAAAAACTAAGTGCTGCTAGTCAGAAAGGTGAACTAGTTTAAAAACAGAGTTAAGATCTCCCCTTAAGACTTGTCATCTCTGATTTGAGTGTTGCAAAGTGTGAGGATCACTTTCGGCTTAATGATCAGGTAACATCTGTTTTTAAATGTCTCTCTACCTTCTACCTTGCTAGTAAACTTTGTTCATCTTCTACCTGCTGTCCTTCTCCCCACACCCATCCTAACTGATCGAAATAAGATCTTCCTCAGTAATAACCTAAATTTCTGCATGTGAGTTACAGAAATGCAAAGAACTGAATGAAAATGCTTCTGGCAGTACAAGATGCTATTGCCTGTCTTTCCTGACTACTAGTTCTAACTTTAAGATCTCATTCCAGCTACTTATCAAATGAATCTCTGACCTTAAACGTCTATATGCCAGTATATGGACCCTAGCATCAGGGATTTTTGTTTGTGGAGTAGCACTGAAGCTGTTACTGAGTGAGCACCTCTGGTTGAGCCAGAGTTTTGATAGTCTGCAGATGAAATGGTAGGCTCTTTCTCCTTGAAAAAGCAAAATAAGATGGCCCTTATAGCTAATAAACCTCCAGCAACTAAAATATACCCCTGTCACTAGGGAAGTATGAGTCGAGGGGGTTTTCTTTATTTTTTTTTTTTTTTTTTTTCACTTTCAAGCAAGGTGGTTGGAATGAATGTTGTCTCTGATAAGGCCACTGTTGGATTACTGATAAAAACTTGAAAGGAGGAAAGTTCATTTCTCTTTACTGCACCAGACTTCTTGGTGATTTGAAAGCCATCTAGTCTTTCTGTGAATTTTGTCAGTTCATAAAAATAATAAGAATAGTACTTCCATACATCATGCTGAGAGGGCAAGCATATTAGGCTGCGATACACCTAGATAATACAATAGTAGGGAAAATACACACACAGATTTTTATAGGGAGGGCATTTTCATCCTTAGGTGAAACCATAAGACAAATAAAAGCAGCAGCTTTTTCAAACTTTATATTCTCATATTTTGTTATTGTTTCACTTTCAGGAAAGGACATTAGCAAAATATTGTTATTGTTGGTTACAGGACTTATCGATAAGTGAGTAGTCCAACAGTGATATTAAGATGTCAAAATGGCAGTTATTATGATGACATGTATGATAAATCAGCCTCTGACATTATCTGAGTATAAAGCAGTTTTTCCTGTGGTTTTAGGAACACCATTGTTTGTGTTTGGCTGGTTAACTTATCATAGATTTCAGCGTTACTTCCTACCTGTTTTTCACAACAGTGTTTTTCAAGTTATGCCAATCAGTGTTGGCATGTAAGAGGCAAGCATGTCATCAGTCTGTCTGTCTGGTTGCAATAGAGGACTTGAGGAACTTGAGTGTGAGCTGGGAACTGGACTGCTGAGTGTGTGCTAATTTTCGGCTTTGCTTACGATGTACCCATGTCAGGAAGGCAACTCAGGCTCAGGTCCTGGCTTGGTGCACACCACCTGCTCCATTGCTGGGCCAGAGCAGTGGCAACCACACTGATCCTCGTTCAAGCTGAATGGTAGTGGCACTTACAAGCTGTGGTATGAGACTGAATGAGGATGTGTCCTAGGTAAACTACAACAGGCACAAGACCAGTGTAACAAAAAAATGGAGTGTTGTATAGGGAAATCTCCACAAGTGGAGGGCTGCTGCTGTCCTTGTAGCAGTGATGCTTGATTAGCTTATTACAGTCCAAGGCAACTCTCTAGTCCAGAGTTACCTAGGGCAGTACACCACTTCTGCCGGGGACAGTTCTGGTGGAAGGAGCCTTTATAGTCATTGTACACATGCAGAATCTTTCAAAAACACCTGCAAGTGACAGTTCTAGAGCTGGGAAGTTGTTTGAAGATTTCCTACTGTTCAGTATTTCAGCAGCATTATTGGCCACCCTGTTAATTGCATTACTTCAGCCTTGGGCAGGTTTTGAGTTAGCTATCTTAGTGAATCCATTTCAAACTAGTATTTGTAATTTAATTTTTATTGATTTGTCATACTGTTGAACTTCTTAACACTTGTACCTCTTGTGGTAGGAGTTTTACATGATGGATGTTTATGGAGTACAAATAATATTGCTGTAATAAATGCATATCTGGGTTCTCTTTCTGTATTATATGATTGCATTTTACATTGTTGGAAGGTAACGTCCTACCTTTATTTTTACAGATTTTAAAGTGTTTCCGGTCCTTAGTGAATAGTGGTGCCTTAATGTAGCAGGGGTCCCTTTTTATTTCAGTCATTTTTTTCTCTCTACTGATGCTGAAATAATATTATAACTTATTTTCAACAGGTCAACCCTACCTTTGATCTCACTAATACACAAACCCTTGAACCACCTGTCATAGAGATTGCTTCCTCTTTATCTTTCAGTACTCGGGTAAGTTGCCTTCTGAGAGGGGCTGAGGGAAAGAAAAAAGATAAGGTGTAGCTTAAACCAACATGTTATTGGAAATGTGCTTTTTCTGTCTGTATGAATGAAACATATTGTTTAACAATTATCGACTGCTCAGAGCTCAATATCCTAAATTGTCAACTTGAGCTTTCTCTCACAGTTCCCAAGGCTAACCAGAAGATGGTGTAATAGCAAAGCTTTCATGTTATACTAGTAAATTTACCTATATACTAAGAAGAAATTCTAATTATAAACCCATGCTAATTAGATCTAAATATTACCGTTAAAATTTGTAGCTTATTCTCAAACACTTTTTGTAACTCTGTTTTTATGTGCAAATAATGGGAAGCCTGAAGAATAGTTGTCTCGCTGATGAAGTTCCGAAAGTGATGTTTTAATTTTTTTTCCTTTTAAGGCATCTAGTAGTTCTCTAGGATAAGGGGAAAAAAAAAAAGAGTAACACATTTTAAGACAGAATCATAGGATTAGATCCTTCTAGTGTTAGCTTTTCACATGACACTGGTATGGCATGTGGGTGGAAAGGAAGGCGATGTTTTAACGGTAGTTTCGTAGGAGGAAAAATATGCTCTCCTGGTATGAAATCTAAAAGACGTACTGTTCTAGAATTAGGTTAAAATGAGAATTTCTCTTTTAGCTCTGAATTTGTTCCTGTGAAGGCGTAAATTGTATCTTGAGCAATTTTAGTTACCATAACAAGAGTTTGTGTGGTTGAAGGGTTAATACATATGAATAGGCAGCAGGTGTGGTTTCTGTTCTTCTATTTTGTCATGAATGCTTTATGAAAAGGTATGCTGTGAGGTACTTCCTAAAATTCCATAAGATCATTTATTGAAGATCAAGATACAGAGGGTAATGTCTAAGAAACCTTTTCTTCAAAACAAATAATCATAAAACAGGTTTTATTTGAGAGATGATGATTTCGTACATTAATGTTTAGCAGTTCTATTGTGTTTACACAATGGAAATGTGGGGTTTTTGTAAGATAACTTGTGTCTGAAAGTGATTTGCAGACTTACAGAAATCTCTTTAGTAGGCTTGACAGATAGTGGATTGTGATGGGTATAATTTATTGGCTACCTATCACTTTAAAATACTCTACGTTCATTACTTTCCAATCTTAATACTGATCATAGAGTTCAAATATATGGATATACTGTAATTCTTTGCTACATACCTATAAATCTGCTAATCGTTTCATCTTCTTCAGTAATTCTTCTGAGAGCAATTTATAAAACTTTGTCTAGGACTCATGGTAAGAATAAGTTGACCCACTAGAAACAGCATCCTTTTGATGGCTGGCTGGCTGGCTTTACAGTCATCTTCATTACAAAAATGTTGTTTTGCAACATTCACGCCTTTTGACTGTGTCAGTAATCACTACCTCTTTTCTCCATTATCTTGATCTCCTGTTCACCATTGATTGGCACCTTCCTGCATCTTAAAATTCACCATCTGCATTTTTTTTTTTCCATCTAGCAACATTTCTGTATCCTTGCTACTTGAACTACAGCCTTAAGGACAACAGCTCTGTCCAACACACAATTATTGACACAAATCCAGAAACTGCGTGTTTTCTGTGCCACTACTCTTTCCTCCCCCATAGTAAGTAACACTTTCTCCAACTTTGACAACCTATCGTCTTCCCTACCTTTTAGTATCAACTCATCTTTCAGTGTCATCATCCTGTCCAGTGTCTGTCTGATGCATTACCAGCTTCGATTGTTTGTGGAATTAGCACTGTTTTTTAATCGTGCTAGCCATCCAGTCTTTGTGTCTTGTTTCCACAGGGTTCTGGAACTCAGTGACTTGAGCCAACTTCACATGAAAAGGCCCAATTTCCCTAATGTATTAGAGACCCCTGTCTATAGAGGCTTCATGTGCTCTTCATAAAAATCAAAGGGGGAAAGACAGATGCTGGCTTTTTTCCCATCCCACCTTCACTGCCAGATTTCCTCTTGATACTGTTTGTCCTCGCTGTGTTTGTGCATTAGTTGTGTGGTTTGTTCGTTTTGGTTTTTTAAATCCTCTTCTAACTTGAGGTTACCAACCTCTAGTCTAATTCATCTTCTTCCCCATCCCTCTCTCTGATTCTACCCCCCAGGTTACTTTTTTTTCTAGTTATCAAAGACAACATCACAGTACTCTTTTTAATTATTATTATTTTCTTCCCCTCACCCCCGCCTCCCCTGCAAACTTGTCAAGACCCATCTTAAAGCTGCTTATGGCTTTTTGGTGCTACTTCTGCTTGAAGAACACTGTTCAAATGACTAAAAATCTTTGATCAGGTTGTCACATTAATTTTAAAATGTCCTGACTATACCTACTTATTCTGAAGTGTTTTGCTGTATCTTAAGCAGTTCTTCTGCTCTTCTGATATGCATAGGGAGAAAAATGCACGTTGCACTTATGTATCTTTAAGGGTTCTTGTTCAATGTGTTTATCACACATGTAACACAACAGGACGCTAAGAGTTGTTTACAAAACACCTTGTTAAGTCCCTGGACCACTGCAAGTAGCTAATCAACGTATTTAGGAGAATAAGAGAATGTCCATCCTTTATTGGATATGGGGGGAAACATTGTGGCAAAGGATTAGGACAAGGTCCAGGTACTTAATGCCTTCTTTGCCTCAGTATTTAATAGTAAGCCCAGTTGTTCTCTGGGTACCCAGCCCCCTGAGCTGGTAGACAGGGATGAGGAGCAGAATGAAGCTCCCATAATCCAAGGGAAATAGGTTAACAACCTGCTGTACCAATTAGACACCCACAAGGCTATAGGGCCAGATAGGATCCACATCCAGGGTAATAAGCAGGCAGGTAGAAGCAGTCACCAAGCCACTTTAATAATTTATCACCAGCCCTGGTTAACTGTGGAGGTCTCAGTTGACTGAAGGTGAGCAAATGTGACTCCTGTCTACAAGAAGGGCCAGTAGGGAGGATCCAGGGAACTACAGGCCTGTCAGTCTGACCTTGGTGCCAGGGAAGGTTGTGGAGCAGATCATCTTTAGTGCCATCACGTGGTACATACAGAATAACCAGGTGATCAGGCCCAGTCGGCATGGGTTTATGAAAGGCAGGTCCTGCTTCACTGACCTCATCTCCTTCTATGAAGGTGACCTGCTTAGTGAATGAGGGAAAGGCTGTGGATGTTGTCTACCTAGATTTTAGTAACGCCTTTGACACCTTTTTCCACACAGCATTCTCCTGGAGAAACTGGCTGGTCATGGCTTAGACAGGAATGCTCTTTGGTGCGTTAGATGGCTGGAGCCAAAGGATTGAATGGAGTTAAATCTACTTGATGGCTGGTCACAAGTGGTGCTCCCCAGGGCTCAGTTCTGTTTAATACCTTTATCAATCACCTGGATGAGGGGACAAGTGCACCCTCAGTAAGTTTACAGACAACACCAAGTTGGGCAGGAGTGTTGATCTGCCTGAGGGTAGGAAGGTTGTCCAGAGGGATCTGGACAGGCTGGATCGATGGACCGAGGCTCATTATATGAGGTTCAACAAGGTAAGTGCTGGGCCCTACACTTGGGCCACAACAACCCCATGCAACACTACAGGCTTGGGGTTAAGTGGCTGGAAAGCTGCCTGGCAGAAAAGGGCCTGGGGGTGTTGGTTGACAGCTGGCTGAATATGAGCTGGCAGTGTGCCCAGGTGGCCAAGAAAGGCCAGTCGCATCCTGGCCTGCATCAGGACCAGTATGGTCAGCAGGACTAGGGAAGTGATTGTCCCCTTGTACTGGGCACTGGTGAGGCTGCACCTCAAAACCTGTGTTCAGTTTTGGGCCCCTCACTACAGCAAAGACACTGCTGTTCTGGAGTGTGTCCAGAGAAAGGCAATAGAGCTGGGGAAGGGTCTGGAGCACAAGTCCTGTGAGGAGCGGCTGAGGGAGCTGGGGTTGTTTAGCCTGGAGGAGGCATAGGGGAGACCTGATCACTCTCTACAACTACCTGAAAGGCTGTAGCCAGCTGTATGTTGGTCTGTTCTCCCAAGTGACAGGACAAGAGGAAATGGCCTCAGGTTCTGCCAGGCAGGTGGGGTTTAGATTGGATATTAGGAAAAATTTCTTCACTGAAAGGGTTGTCAGGCATTGGAACGGGCTGCCCAGGGAAGTGGTTGAGTCACCATCCCTGGAGGTATTTAAGATGTGTGGATGTGGTGTTTAGGGACATGGTTTAGCGGTGGAGTTGGCAGTGTTAGGTTAATGGTCAGGCTTGATGATCTTAAAGGTCTTTTTCAACCTAAATGATTCTATACCTACTTTAATTTTTCTACTGAAGAAGAGATATGACCTTTCTTGGATCCCTGTCTCAAGTATTTAAAGATGGCCTCTGGGACAACTAACAACATTGAAGCTTTTGTAGGATCTGTGGTGAGTTCCCTAAAGCTCCCTGCAGTATCTTCAGGGAGATTGGAAATCTATACAAAACTTCGAAATGTTTTGTTGAATTGTTATTAAAAACCCTAATAAGCAGGCAAACTCCCAGAGATCTCAAGCTACTCCAGGAAATGGATAAAAATGTTCTCCATGTTGAGGTTCTCTTCAGCTATTGGAACTGTGTCCTGTCCTGCTGGTCATGGGCAATATGCTATTACTGCTCCTAAGATGACTTGTGGCAGAGCAAAAAGGTACTCCTTTTCTTCCTTTCTGTAAAGATTTGTTAATAAAAATGATAGATCAGTGTAGGTTAATAGAGATGTCTGGAGTCAATTAATCGAACCTTCCCCTTAAAGCAAGGGATCAGGTTGCTAAAGGTCTTGCCCAGTTCATTTGTTAATATGTGTAAGGATGGAGATTCCACCACCTCTCTGGGCAGCTTTCTGTTAGTGTTTGATTGATGAAAATATTATTTTCATATTACGTAGCTAGAATTGCCTACATTCCAACAAGTCTGTTGCTCTAATTCTATCACAGTGGTCCTCTAATAAAGTGTCTGGCTCTGTCTTTCTCTCCACCCGTTAGATATTTAAGATGTCAGTAAGATCTCCCTGTATCCTTCCTTCTTAAGGCTGAACAAACCTAGTTCTCTGCCTTTCCTTGTATATCATGTGTTCCAGCCCCCTCACCATCTTGCTCACCCTCCACTGGACTTGCTCCAGGATGTCAATATCTGTCTTGCACTGAGAAGCCCAAAACAGGACACAGAACTCCAGATAATTAAGTTGCAGCTAAGTATCACTGTCATCTGTTCTTGCCAACAGTCTTCCTGGAGAAGATTTGAAAAACAAATATTTAAGTACTTCATGTTCTTGATTCTTTATTCTTCATTTAAAATACATGTTTAGATATTTTTCTTAGAAATTCATTTATATTTTGAGCTTTATCTGTATGAGGAAATACTGGTATTCTCTCTTCCTCCCACTCCTCCTCTTCTTTTCAAGGAATTTTAATTTGTTGCTTCATCAAAGCCAACAATCCATAACAACTTCAGCACTTAAAATGACTACTTATGCAGAGGTTTTTTTTTTTTTCAATTTACTTGTATTTTCTTGCTTTAAAGATTAAGCCAAGATATGCAGGTATGAATGTTCTCATAGGGATTTTGCTAGACAACACTTAAATTATTAAGGTGTTTAGAGTTCAGAGAGTTTATCTCTTCAGCTTGTGTTCTAACTTAAAGCTATGAGGCCAGTTCTTTTGGAACACTGAAAAACCTGTTTTCATCTAAGATTCACACTGATGCACCTTCCTTTGTAAACATAGTGAAGGGAATGTGGTCATTGTGTCAGTGGAAAAACTTGAGTGTAGTCTTCATTACAGAGCTGCTTTCTTTTGGACTATAGGTACAAAACTATTAAGAATTCCTGTCTGTGTATGATTGCCAGGAACATAACTTTGAATTTGATTCCTTTATTCGGTTCTCTCGTGTGTCACTGAAACCGGTATATAGTTAAGCTATTTATGCTTAACTGGTATTTGCATAATGCCCTGACTTTTCCAATGCTAAGAACCTTCATATGTTGCAGTTATTAAAAATGGGGTTTGTTCTAGGCTTTTACACTCTGAAAATGTTTACTGACTTGGGGTCAAGTTTTGGGGACTGGGGATAGTCCTTTCTATCTTATTGAAGAATGACTGCCTCTTTCCCACCCCTTCTCTGTGTGTCAAGCACCTTAATCCTGCCTGTGTCTTCTGAACTGTTGAATAGGAAAATTTGGAAGTCTTGTTTCCCTTTGGGACTATTTTCTCCTGTTTCACCCACTGATTTAACTTTTAGTTTTGAAGGAGGTTGGGGTTTTTCAATTATGTAAGGCACTATATCAGTAACCTCCATTCTCTGATAAGCTGTTGGGAACAAGGGAAAGTTGATGATGTCTCAGTAGTTTTTACTGACAGCAGCAGGAAGTCACTGCAGAGGCTCTCTAACGTTCCATCCCCTGACCTTGTTCATGTAAACAGGATTTGGAGGAAGCAAAGCAATGTACTGTAATCTGGAAGTCAGAATGTCTGTGCTGGCTGGGAGATGTTTGCTGTTCTTTCTCTTCCAGTGCTAGTTAACACTGAAAACAAGACATGTTTATTGTTCACTTACAGTATGATTTCTACAAAATGAAGACTAGATTAATTATTGGAAGGGGAAAGATAGGGATTGTTCCTGTTTGGAGCAAAAAGAACACACACTATGACTTAAAATAGAAAGTGACCAAATAAATTCTTCCCCGCAACTTCTGAAATATGCGAAAGCAAATAAGAGTATGTACAACTTCTATTCCTCAGGGTAAGGCATCAATAGTTCGTCTGTATGGCATTTGTAGTAGGTGTTTTGATGCAAAATGTAGAAGTATCTCTACTCTCAATTTATCCTATACACATTGCTTCCCCAGTATGTATTTCAGGGTTTAGATTTTTTCTGCCTTTATTTTGATTTAAAAAAAACCCAAAGCACACAAAACCAATCCTCCACATACCCCCACCACCCAAAAAATACACCAATATAAAAAACCTCATATATATTGTGAAGACAGCAATTATGAATGCAAAATTTGCATCAGTTCTTTCATTTCTGTGTATGTGAAGACTTACACAACTATTCTTCCTCACAGGATCTTTTTTTTTTAAATGATCTCTGAGTAATGTCTATTCCTTGCATGGTTTAACACAACTCCAGAGTCCTGTAGAAGAGGGTGACAAGAGAAATTTTATCGTAAAAGCTAAAAACACTGCATATTTTCCTTACCATGCAACTTCAAATTTATTCTGACTTACATCCTCTCCTGGCTCCAGCCTTACATGGAAATAAACACCAACTGCTTTCAGTGAGGTTAAGGGGAGGGGAAAAAAGGAAGAAAGGAAAGAACAGGAATTTTATACATAGATCATCTCCTCTGGGGCCCAAGTCCAATTCAGAAGGGAACAGCCAATAGAGCAAAACTCGTGGGACTTTAGTGTGCAACGTGCCTGCCCTTACTGCTTGTTATAGTTCATCTGAAAGCACAACAGCTTTCTGTAGTTTATGGAGAGCAAGTTTTCTTGGAATCTTGGACATTTAACCTTTCACTTAAACTCTGATCATTGCATGATATTCATACATTTTTCTCTGACAAAGGGAAGTTCTGGCACTTTCCCTTCAAAAGGAAGACTAGGGTCATTGTCCTCTAAGAAAAAGAGAAAAATGTCCCACTTGTGTTCCTTTTCCAAAACTCAGTTGCCAATTAGACTGAGTTCTGCACTGAGGAGTGATCCCACCACTAGAAGGACTTTAAAACCGACAATTCCCAGCCTCTCCCATCACCTTACCTTCCTTGCTCCCAGAGTAACAAGAAAGGCCACTCCTGAGTAGCTATGGATTTTTTCATATACTGCCATTCTTCTGATTGTCAGTAAATGCATATTTGAACTGCTTACTCCATGATCCAAATCACACAGAATGAAATTAGGGAATAATGTGAAGAGATCCTGTTTCTTCGACGTTTTGGGGTAAACTGTCTGCAACTTTTCCATAGATGAGCATACCAAAATCTCTCAAACAGGCTCTGAATCTCTGATGCTAGGTCTTATAAAAACATAGAATAAATGCCGTAAATAGGGGAACCCAGAAGTGTTCAGTGCAGCAGAAGAAAAATAAGTATTTGTAAACTCTGCTCTTGCGTCTTTACAAATGAATCCTCCTCTCTGTCCAGTCTTGCTCTTAGCCAAGCAATTTTTAGTGTCATCTTGGCTTACAGCACACTCCAGACAGATGTTTCTACTCTTTGCATGCTGTGCAGGTACAGTGTGTGGGGCTGGGGGAAGAGGATAGTCTGCCTTCTCCCCACAGCTCTGCAGCTAAATATGCTTTCAGGGAAGGAAAGTCTCCTGTGCTTCTCAAAGGCATCCATCTGGAGCAACCATGAGGCAGTAGACAGCCTTTTCTGTTGCCCAGCTAGGGGCCATCCCAAGAAGGTATGGCATATACAAACAAAATGGCTCATCTTCTGTCACAAGTGCCAAAAAGATGAAGTGTTTGACATATTGAAGAGTGAATTTCTAAACTTATATTTTGAGCCTCTGTAGTGGTACAGTCATGTTTAAAAAGATTTGTGTACTTAATCTTAAAAGCAATATGCTTTGATACCACTAGCATCAAATAATGCTTAAAGATCAGATACATGAAGGTGAACTCAACATTTGTAATAAAAGAAGAGTATGATCCAAATGGCCCTTGTGTTTTGCAGTGATGCTATTCTAACACAGCGTGTAACTGCTGGTTTACAAGGAGAGAACAGGAAATGTGTTGTGCCGCTACATAATTAGGTAATAATACATGTCTTGATGTTCCTTAATAGGCTTCATTATATTCTTTGAGTGAACTGGAGCTTGAGAGAAAGTAAAATTTTCATTGGAGACAGAATTGTGAATTTGAGCACTAGAGAGTGCAAGAATATAATATTTCCTGTACTATTTTTAGCCTGCTTTCCTGAGGAAACATACCTTATGAGATAGGACGGAGACAGACAAATAAACGGTACAATCTCCCTAATAATTTTTGAATCAAATAGTTGGTGTTGGTTTGGGTTTTTTTGGTTTTTGTTTTTTTAAACCAGATTTGGAAACAAGCAGTTAGTAGAATATGTAGAATAAGGAAACAGTGCTGTCACTAAATTAAAACCAGTGGGATGTAAGCCTGAATTCACTGGTACTGGACTAGGCATAGACTAGCTACTGGTGATCTGCCCTGTGAGAGTGTCACAGCAGATACAGAGGGAGCTTGAGTTACTGTAGGACAGGAAGCTCAGGAGAGGGACATAGCAGGAAAAAAAAATATACACGCCCTCCCCTCCCCCATAAAAGATTAAGCTTCAATATTTGGTTTCCTCACAAAGCAGTTCATGTTGCCTTTGCCCATGGTGACACTACTACCATAGTGACACTAACAGGTGCTATTGCTGGACTATTGGTACGGGTTTGTAAGAACACTGGCTTGCTGTAGATGGCTTACAGAACTGGCAGTATTTTACTTTGTGCAGGGTCTTGCTCATGGCAGCAGTGCAATGCTTCAGGAATGCTTTTCAAGTTGATCCACCTCTGTATATTGTTCCTTCAGCAAATCAGCACATTTCTGGGAACTAGAGGGATGGAAGTTCCAGGTATTATTTCTGTTTCAACTTCCTGAGATACTGTACATGTACACTCTGACCTTGTCTGCCCAAGCAGTGTTTTCCCCCCCACATGCTTGGGCCGGGGAGCCAAGCTCTACTCAGGGTTCTCACAGCTGATTCTGTGGCATGCAGAAAATGCCCGACAGCTATCAGCCCACACATCCAATAACAACTGGTTCCTTCCTCTTCCTGGGGAAGAGTAACATCCTCTGAGAAGAAGCATCCCCCGAGGAATGCAGGAACAGCAGCAAGCCTTTCACACAGGAAATTACTACTATAGCACTTGTAGAAAAGTGTTTCTGTCACTTGGATTGTCAGTCTGTAATGAGCTTCCTGCTGACCTAGATGATGATTTACTACTGATCTAAATGCCATTTGTGAGTCATTTAGCTTAATGGAAGTTAATGAAGTTAGCATTCAGTAGCTCTGTTACTCTGTAAACACCAGTTTTAATTTTTTTCCATTCAGTAACACAAGTTAGGTTCTGAACTTCTTGGTATTCACAGGACTAATTCTGAGGTGGCACACTTTGTGGGATTGAGAAACAAGGGAATATTAAATTAGTTCATAGTGCGTGGCTCTCTTAGAGAAGGTTGCAAGGTTTTATTTTTGTTTATCTTAAGTTGGATAATAAAGCTGAGCTACAGATCAGGCATGTCAGAAACCAAGATGCTAAAGCTAAAATACTGCCCTTGAATTACCCTTTGTTCTTAAATACTACTGGAGTCTAAGTTTAGCACAGCATGTTTGCAACTGTGAGGTAGAACCTTGAATATAAAATGAAATAAATATATATAATCAATATGTTATTCAAAATGGTTAATGCAAGTTTGTTGCAAAAGCAAACACTTTTAAAATACTGTTTAAATATTTTCTTATTTTTCCTAAATGACAGTGCTTGAGCAAGTGCAAGCAAAATCTATTTATCACTTAGATTGCAGTGATATCTAAACCCAGAATGTGCTTTCTGCATAAAAGCTTGTTTGAGTGTTTTCCAAATATATCAGTTCTAACACAACACACATCTCCTTGCAAACCTTGCTGCATTACTATCTAGTTTGCTGTAAGAGATGTAGTTACTTGCTTCATGTGAGATAATGGGAACACTGAGTCAGATTCAAAAATTACATAGGTTGCTTAAAACGAGACAGACTTTTAAAATAAAATTCAGCAGCGAGGGCAAAAATGCTTCATCAGATAGATGTTGGTTATAGAAAAACTCTGAAAGCATCTTGGCTTATATCTTCCGCTAAAATAGTTTTGGGGTCAGAAATTAGGTAGGACAATGCTAAAGGATGATTTCACAGTCATTTTAACTCAGTGACTGGTTTTGTCTGGTTGATTCTATCCAAGTCAGTTCCCTGATCTGCTCAGCTGTCCAAACACTAATACCAGCACAAAGGAAATAATGAGAAAAAATTATTTGGAGATTAAGTAGGAGATGAGTGCTGGCTGTAATTTAACTGAAGCTGACCAATGTCTGTTGAGCCATGTATGCAATGTGGTTGTGCTATAACATGTACAAGTGTGTTACAAACAATGGCACATCTGAGCATCATCTTTCGTAAGAGACAGTGGAAAAATGCAAGCAAAGGAATTGGTAGTAATGGCTTCCTTTTATTCAGGCAGTAGGTGTGTTGGATTCAGCTATTTTTTCAGCCTAAGAGGGTTCAGCTTGCTTGCTTCTGTCTGCATGGCCGTACCTGAGATGGGCTGAATGAAGGGCAGATCCATCCTTCATGCTTGAATTTGAAGCACTGTAAAATAAAAGCTGAAGGTATTACAGCATCAGAAGAAAGCAAGTGAGAAGTAGTCCATGGCTAGTGATGAGGGTGTTTTTCTGGAAGGGGAACACTGGATTCCATTGCCCTGATACATTTTGCAATAAATAGTATTGGGGAGGGGAATAGAAATAAGTAGGAGCAGTGTGACTGACACCATAAGTGGAGATACATGGCATCACTGTTCTGAAAAGCTGTACTTGGTGGTGGTGGGGTGTTTTGTTGTTGTTGGTTGGTTGGGTTTTGTTGGTTGTTTTTTGTCTTGGTGTTGGTTTTTTTTTCGTATCCCCTCACAATAATGTACACTGGTTATGCCAGTTTGGGTGGGTGGGTGTGAGGGATAGATAGATGGATGCTGTTCTCTGGCATGCTCTAACTGTGGAGGTTGTACTCCCTGAATCCCAAGATGCCAGTTCCTGAAGCATTAGGCATTGCAATGCAACTCTGAGTTGACTATCGCAGTATTTTTATTGTAGAGGAAGACCCCTTTCTTAACATAGAGATTTAAGAAAATTAATTACTTTATCCATAACCTATCCTTAGATAAACCAGTATCAAATGTTTCTCACTGAAAAAGATTACTCTTGCAAGCCGTGATTCATTTCTTATAGGTGTTTCCTCATGTCTTCCACATCTCTTAAGACAGGAATTCTGTGTCCATACTTTCAATTTTTGCCAGTGTAGTGTAACAGTATGATACTACCCCTTGCTCGGTACTTTCAGCTAGTTATAACTACATGTAAGAAGATACTGTAATTCTTTACTCAATAACTTGATCACATCAAAGTTTCATCATTTCGTTCAGCTATATATTATGTCATTGTGACAGAGTGTCTTCATCTCTGAGATCTTACATGTGTACATAAGGTGGCATTTGGACAGCTGAATGAAGTCAGATTGCCAAGTAACCCTGACTATTTTAGTAGTTTCCAGTATGGCTTTTTGTGTCGTCTGTAAACTTGATCTTCCAGCCCGCTGCTATGTTTTGTATGGGACTGAAACGAGAACAGATTTCAGTGGAATCACTAAGACCAGCATAACTGTAATAACCTTCCGATGTAACTGGTTTTGAAGAAACACTAGCTAGATAACTGACTTCACTGCATTACAACCTAAAATATGTTAATTGAAATTGTAGCATGCATATTATGGATATTTTTTAAAAAGTACTTTTATCAGGAACAGTTAGACTAAATATTTTACTAGAGAGGTCTTCAGTTTGACAGACCGTTTCTTTTCTTTCTCAAACCATATTGATTTGCTTGACATTTTGCCTTAAATCTTTGCTATATATGTCCTAAATCAACTTTTCAGTGTTTTTCCCTGACACAATTCTCAAGCTGACTGTGACCTGTGACCACACAGTTATCCTGTTTATCCTTTCTAACTGCTGATGGAGTGTCAGCTTCCCCTCTCCCCTGGTATTTCTCCATTATTCCAGGATATATTAAAAATCAACATCATTACCTTATTGTTATTTCAAAACCATTGAGTTCGAACTATGTAACCCAGTACTTGAAGACATTTACATACAGTGTGAATTGTTTAACAGTCTTTTTTGCTATGGTTGGAATAGAAAGTATTTTGCCAGCAATACAATTATAGCATTTATTATCTTCCGAAATGGAAGATAAAAATACTTAATTCTGCATCACTCTAAGTGATTAATGTTTTTTAAGACCTCTAGCTAATACGTATGCCATTGCTGGGACTTCTTTGTTGCTGATATTTGTAAAGTACAGAAAACCCCTGTGTGACAGAAATCATGTAGCCTAGCTTCCTACAGATCTGGGTTTCATAGCTGACTGAAAGGTTTTATTTGAAGTTTTTCCCTTGCTTGGAGGTAACTATAAGTTCTGCTTTATTCACATGCAATCTCTTGTCTCCCATCGTGTAAACTTGTGCCAGAGCCTTTCTGCCCGTGGGATTACTTACTGACTTTTCTCCTTTAGCTGGCAATCTATTCCCAGGAAATTTACATGAAATCAGCTCCCTCTCGTATATCTTTTCCTTCATCAAACCTTTTTAAAATCTGCAGCGAGTTCAAAACTTAAAAGTGAGGTGTAGTGACAAGCAGGCAGAAATGATCTCAGCTTTGTTTTCTTAGGAAAGTGGGCTGAAATGTCCTTTTATTGCTCCTAATTCTAATGGCTATAGAATTTTTGCTGAGGTTTCCAATTATCCTGATCAGTTGTGTTTCATCACTTCTAATTTATGATCATTTGTGTTATTCTGCCTTTTAAAGTTGTAAAAACCAACAGTACTTTTTATCAGTGAAGGTTCTAAATCCCTAACAGGAATTTGGCATTTACAATTGGAATGCCAGCTGTTGATCTGGGATTATAGTGCCAACTGCTTTTGTTTTTATTGTCATTTTAACTTCTTTTCAAGTACGAAGCACACAGTTAGGTATGGAAGAAGGCATATCCCTACTAAGTTTGGCATCTCCACATCTTGACTGGATCATTGCCTGTCATAACTGATACCACACAACTGATTACACGTTGCTTCTCTTTTCTGTGCGGTTGCAAGGACAATGTCAGCCTTAGTCAAATGAAATTAATAAAGGGGACATAGCAGTATGATATTCTGTTTCAGATGCCTTTTAGCATAGTTGTGCTTATATTTCTTATCTATACCCCAGTGTACGTTGTTTAATGCAGTTTTTTCAGTTTAATGCTAATTTAGTGGCGTAATTAAATATTATTTATATCTTTAGTCATCTTTATTTCAAATCAGTTATATCCCTAATCCAACTCTAACCCCTACAACCAAACTATTCAGAGATATGTGCTTTGTTTTCAAAGAAAGTGCCATGTGGCCATGAGCACAAGGGAGTACAAGCACATTTCAGAATCTGAGCTGCTGTTCTTAACGGGAGCATCTTATATGTAAGCTTTAGTCGCTTAACTTGACTGATCTCTAGAAAAGATTTGTGTTAATCTCATCCATTATTGTTATTAGAAATCACTTTCCTTAAGGTGCAAGGACACATATGACAGGGAGTACCAGTGATGCTGCGTTTTTTGTTAGGGTATGGGAAATGATACATCCTCTTGTACCTTGTATGAGCACACCTTTCCATAAATTCTTGCTATTGCCAGGTTGCTGGTGCTAATAAAATACCAAAGTAATCTTCCTTTTGAAAGTTTCAAAAGATGATGGTATTAGTATAAAAAGGGATTTTTTTTTTCCTATAAACAGAAAAGTTTGGCAAGAGACTGCAGTGTATTCGTCATTACAAAGCAAGAGGACTTTAATTTGAATCCATGATCACACTTAAAACTTCTATTCTCTTACTTATTAAAACAGCAGACCTCAGTGCCAAGCATGGAAATGGCAGGCAGGAATAGAATACGAGTTTCTGGTTTCTCTTGGTCCTGGTCTAACCAGAGGGCCAGACTTCCGAACAGACGTGTGGTACTTTATTGCGATACAGTGACACAAGCAAGCACTACCCTTGTGCTTCAGCTTCAGGTTGTACGTGTACTGTGGCTTTCACTCCTACTTGTGGGATATATTAACACTCCTGGTTTAGCTGCCAACATGGTTGGTAGTGTTAAAAAGATGTTCTTTTATACCAAAAAGAAACAGTTGTTGGTGTAGATTCTTTTTATTTTGTCAGGCCTTTGATACAACATTCGTACAAGAATATACTGAATTGTGTTAGACCTATATAAAGACACAATATTGAATGCTGTGTTAGACCGTGATGGTTCTGATCTGGATGTCACTAATACAAATATAATTCTAAGACCCTTTATATGCTAGAGCAATAGGAAGGTGAGCAAGTTAAACGGTTACTTAGTATGAAGTGTTGTCGTATTTTTTCCCATTTTGAACAAATGGAAAATACTGATGTTAATCAGGGTTTTAAGTCTGGCTGTTCTAAACAAGCAAAAAACCCCAAATGCACCATAAGTGCTAGCAGTGTAGCAGCAAACATAATTAAATATGGAATGTGTGCAGAATAATTGCATGGGTGTTCAGCAAATGAGTTTAAACCTGGGTGGATGTATGAATGAAATAATACATCGTGACCAGTGGAATGTAATATTTATCTTCAAATGGTAAACCTTTTAGTGTTTTTCATTTATTTGCCTAATACATATACACACACAGTTTTAAAGCTTTGCACGTTATAAGGGATAGCGGTAGTTTATTTCTGTTCTAAGGTAATAAGAGTCTGTAAGGTGTTTTATATAAGTGTGTGTATGCATATTATATATATGGAATATATCCATGTATGTATACAGCTAGAAAAATGTTATATATGGGATTTTTGACATATATAGCTTTTTACATATATAACCTTATAAGGAGATATTTCTTTGTGTATGTATTTTTGTACTGCCCTATGTGATGCTATTTTTTGAAAAATACTAAATTAAATTATTATTTTCTACTTGTATACATTAAATGGAGAGAGTGAGCCTGTTCTTCATGAACATCTTCTGTGCAAAAGGTGCTAAGCCTTGCTGAATGAAGCATTGGTCTTGTTTCTTGTGAGCTGTGTATCTACTTGTGGTATCTCAGCTTTTCAGGTCCCATAAGCATCACTACAGAGAACGGAAACTGTAAGTGGAGTTTTCTCTTGTACCAAGAGAGAGTAATAAGGTGTGACAGCTATTGGATGTGGAACACAAAGTTGAGAATTGTCGTGAATGCTAGACCAGGTTGCTTCCCTTCTGCTGAGCTCACCCACTGCCTCTCTGCAGCTTGGCGGCAAAGGAACCCTATAAGAATCATGAGGCAGAGCTTCCCTAAGTTGTTGACCTCACAGCATTTTGCTGCTGAGAGAGGCAGGAGTTTGTACTAGATTTTGGGGTTTTTTTCCCTCCTCCTCTTTTGGGTTGGCAAGGAGGAAAAGCTGACTGCAAAGTAGCCAGCTGCATCACATGACTAATAATGAATCAGGATCTTAATCCATAAGACTTCCTCACACAAAGAACTAAGGAAAAAGAGGGCTTTCTCCCAGCATCATATAGAGAATTGGAGAACAAACCGCTAAATTTTAGCTGACTACTTTATTTATCCATATTTACATTAACAAAAGTCAACAGGGTTGTGGATGTGACCATTGTGATATTAAGAACCATCTGTTGAGGCAGAAGTGGGAAGGTTTCACGCTTTTGCTTGGCTAGAACATGACCTGTATAAACTCAGTTTTGTCCATATTTACACAAATTAAAATAAATAAACAGTCATACAAGAAACTCGCTGTGGGAGATGTCAGTTCCAAAATAAGAGATTATGATAATGTGGTATAGACGCGTACTCCTTCTCGTGCCTGAGGAACGGTTTCAGTGTTCAAGACCTTTTCTAGTAATATGTGAAAATATGTTCCTGTAAAATTTAAGAATATCAAATATTCTTAGAATTGTAACTCACTGAATTAGCCACCGTCTCCATCCTTCCCCCTGCTTTGACCACCTGAATTCTGTCAGATTCGCATTGCCATTTATCCCATGCTGACAGTTAGTCACCTCCAATGGTTTGTTAATTTTTGTCAGTTTAAGTAGGATGAAATTGGCTAAAATACAAATGTCAAGCGTCAAATAAGGAGAAGATAAATCTTTAGAGCCTGGTAGTTTATCACAGAGAGGGTTTTTTTCTAAGCGAATTCTGATTTTAATGAACTGGCAGGACTGCAGAACATATTCTCAAATCAGCAACGTATTTATTTTGGTTTCCTCAAAGTTCCAACTGTCACAGCCCAACAGTGGGAGAAAATTATGAAGCATTTCAAAATAAAGCTATTATTGGCAACCTTAATGCCTTAACTGTAATTTTTATCGTTGCTGAATTCCTTTTTTAATGCAGCCAAGCAGAACCTATCTACCTACCAATCTTATGTGCCAACACATTTAGCATTTTAATTGGTGCTGAACATTGTGTGTATTTTGACAGAAGTTTGTAATAGAACACTAATTAAAAGAAATGATTTTTCAAGAGTATAACAGGCATGTCAGACCACTCCAAAGTTAACATTTCTTGGATATTTGTATCCAATTCTCAATTTTCTCAGTTTCTGCAGTTCCCTGATTTGATTCCTGTCACAGTAAATTCTAAAACTCAACTGGCTTAAGTACAAAGTGAAGTTAGTGCTGCTAAAGCAGTTTTTGAAAATCCCACCTCTGAACTAAGCTCAGCAGCGCTGCGTATTGTTTTTACCTGGACAAATCAGACAGCTTGCTAATGCTGAGTACTGAAATAGTTCAGTGTAGGCTTTTGCTTCTTTCTCCATGTATTAAATAAAACTTAACAAAAGCACATAAATTTGACTTTTTAAGGAAAATTTTAAATCTTTGGTTTTGTCCTTACGGGATTTTTCTGTGACACTATTGTTAAAGTATTTCATATCCTTGTCAAACCTTTCTTCATCCACTATAGGTGTAACATTTTATTAACAAAATCCTTGGTCAGATACTGACGGACAGTGTTTCTCAGCTGTGTAGTAAAATAGTTTTTTCCTGGCTATAGCCAAGGGATTTCAGTTTCAAGCTATGAAATCTTGGGCTTCCCTCTGCCTCCCCTCCTGCCCCCTCCAAGGGGGGAAGAAAGCTGGGGCAGGGGGAGCTTTTTACAAGGGCCTGTAGTGACAGGACAAGGGGTAGTGGGTTTAAATTGAAAGCGGGGAGATTTAGATTAGATATCAGGAAGAAATTCTTCATGGAGAGAGTGGTGAAGCACAGGAACAGGTTGCCCAGAGAAGCTGTGGGTGCCCCATCCCTGGAAGTGTTCAAGGCCAGGCTGGATGAGGCTTTGAGCAACCTGGTCTAGTGGAGGATGTCCCTGCCCATGGCAGGGGGTTGGAACTATACGGTCTTCAAGGTCCCTTCCAACTCAAAACATTCTGTGATTCTGTGATTATCTTGTAAATAATTTGAATTTGAGATTGTTTGCTCCTTAGAAGTAGGAGTAAAAAAGTAATGGTGTTGTCCATGGCTACCCGGACAATCAGTATGCCCTCTTGTTGTTACCCCTGCTCTGAAGAGAAGTAAAAGCTGCCAGATCTCAGCTAACAAGAGATTTCTGAATCTTTCTGCGTGGACACCATGCACCTTCTAGCGTCCCCTACTGGGAGGCAAGCTAGGTTTATCTATGCAACAATGTTTTGTTGACATGCGTTATGTTGGTATCAAGTACCAGAAAACCCCCAAAATTCATACCATAGCACTGACATTGTTTTCCTGATACAAACCACTGGTACAGATGCAGCTGTGCCAACAGAAAGGAGTTTCTGTTGGCTTTGCCTAGAACGTCGAAAGAAGGTTGTGTGTAGATATGTACGTACTTATGCAAGGGCTGGTAAAAAGAGCTGATGTGCTGCATCTACAGCAGGGGGCTCCTCTCATGTAGCGTGTGTGGGTGACGGGAGGCTCAGAAGCACAGGCAGCTCTGCGCTGGCTCTCCTGGGCAGCTGCCTCCCACCCTGGTGAAGCACCAAACCCCAGCCCTGTGGAGGCTGGAGCACAGGGACAGCAGTTCTTCTCAGCCTTCTGCCAGGTGTAGGAGGAGGTTACTTGCGTCCGCCAATCCTTCTCCTTGTCCTGTCAGAATTTGTTGTTTTAGGATTTTCTTCTCAGTAATTTTTTGTTCATTCTTATTGAGTGGCGGGCTTTAAGACAGAATTGTGTTCCTTCAGCGCTTCGCATTTAAATGCAGTGTAACTTGATCAAGATTAGTTTTGCCCCAACAGGTTGAGTATGAGAGACACTTATTTAAGATAAAGCAATTCCATATTATAAAGTAAATTATTAAGTTCTTAATTAAACTTAAGAAAAATGGCTTTGGTTTGGTTTTCCTAGGAATGAATGTGCCTTCGAGTGGAGAAATCCCTTCCTTTGGGTTTATTAAACAATCTCTTTTCATTGGTATTGTTCAAAATGAATTTACAATGAATATATCAGGTGACTTTGCCAGCCATTTGAAGGAGGTATATGAAGTGCTGGCACTTACATATATTTTATGACTCTGCACGTTAAACCATACTGTTACCAGCTATTGTTCCTTTGTAAAGTTCAGTTAGACTTGTTTAGCTAGCCATTGGTCGAAAGCAGAGACTTTCAGTTAGTGTCTTAAGCAGAGGGAAGAGGACAAAGTCATGAGCAGGCAATCCAGAAGCACGGCCGACATTTCTCTGAGGAGACATGTTCCTGGTGAAGATGCTGTGCTCTCACTCACACTCTGAGGTAACCCTGCCTCCTCATCTCCACATATTTGATTCTCCAGTCATCTGATGCCCTGTGTAATCCTCTGTAATCTGCTACTCAAAGTACAGGGAGTTTGCCCACATGCTAGAGAGGTCCTAGGGTTTTTTACTTTTTTTTTTAATTCATTAGCATTTGTAGTATAAAATATAGTAGATTATTCTATTTATAGTATTGGGAAAGAGGCCTTGTCCATATAGAGCTATTCATCTGCTGCTATTATTTAATTTCTACAATCTATTTAATGATGTTTCCAATTTCTGTTACAAGTATTCCTCTTGCCCTAGTATGGGTAAGAAGTTCAAGCAGAGTATGTAGTGTAACTTTTATTAGGACTCTATATGGATGAAAGCAAGTCATCACTTGAAACTTTAGCACTGATTTTAGCTAATGTTCTGATGTTCCCTTGGATGTGCATTCATGCAGTCCAAAATAATTTGACTAAATTAAAATTGGCTACTTTATTTTGTAATTGTGGATAGTGGGAATGTTTCTATGGTTTTGTTATCTGTCCTCATTTTTACAAAGCTTCCTGCTGAAGATATATTGAAGATCGTTTATTACCTTCCTTTACCTTTATTCCATAGGGTGCATATTCTTATTTTTGGTGCCTGTGGTGCAAGTATTTTTATAATTTATGAAAGTGTTTAAATATGGTCTTCCTGAACTGTTATATTTAGAATTGACTTCCGGACAGTGAATTTCTTACCTTTGGAAATTGAGCTTTTAATGATTTCTGTCTCTAGTTTGTGTGGGATTTTAACGCCATGTATTTAACTTTTCAGCAGTATTGCTTGCTTTATGGGGGAAATCCTCAGATGTAGTGGTATGACTAGAATATGTTTGAGGGGGCTGTGGTTTTTTTCCTTCCTTTACAAGCTGCATAGCTACTGTATTTAGGCAGTGTATTTCATTTTAAGGGTTAGATTTATCTAAATCCAGTGGAAACAGAGCACAGCTATTTGGTTTTTGTGGACCCCTTTACTGAATCAGACTCTGACTGTGCAGGAACTATTGATGTTAAAAATTAACATCAATGAGCAAACAAAAAAAATAATTTCAGATTTTAGGTAAAGCTTAGGTTTTACTGATGGTCAAAGAACTTAGAAAAATATTTCAGCAATATTATTTGTTTCTAACTGGATGCAGTCGACTTCTGTGGGTGGTTTCTTTATTGGGGAAATATAATTAATTTTTCTTGGAGAAAACAAGGCTTGGTTGTGGTTCTTTCTTTCTGTGTTCCCTTGACATGAACAGAATATGGGGAAAATTTTTCGTTCTGTACTAGATTGTGTACATGTGGAATTGAAAAATACTCAGTGCGTTGGATGTGCACTGTTTTACAGCCATCAGCATCAATGGCAAATAAAAGTTGTGGGAAAAAGCTGATGTAACAAAACCACGTAGCCAGTTTCTTATTACAGGCATGAAAGAGCACTTGTAATGTATGATATGATTTCCTTACATAAAACTATCTATTCAGGATATCTTGAGATGTGCCTGTAAACAGAAGAGTTTACTATTTCATATCATCACAGCAATGCTAAATTTAACATAGCTGTAATCCTGATAGATTTCCTGATAGAAATAAATACGTCTGATAAATCAGACCATAGCTGTAAGTGCCTCGGGTTTTCAGTTAATTTTGTACTGATATTACAAATGTAATAGTTAGCAACTAGTTTTTATTGTACTGTACTGGCCTCGTGACCTCTGTAAACTCACCTACCGTAAGAGGGTGAATTCGTTGTTTTCAAGACTAAGAAAATGCTATTACATTTTGGGTGAAAGCGCCTTTTTTGTCAAGGAATACAGTCTGTTAGTCTGGCTTGGTTTGTTGACTGTGAGTTTGGATCCTGATACCACCACTTGTCCTCAGGTTCTAAACTGAAGGATGTGCTACCTTCAGTGATGGTACCTATGCTGGAGAGGGTACCAAATATTTCCTTGTCAGTTTGGATGAGTTGCACTTGCATTAACTGTTTTCAGTTTTTGGTTTGAGCTTGGACCTTCTTTTAAGAGCTAGAAACGACTGAGATACCTAGGAAGCCATGAAAGATTTTGAATTAAGTGTGAAATTCTGTTATGATTTGTTTTGAAAGAAATCTGCTCAAGCTAGAAATGCTTGGTGGAATGTTTTCAGATGTGCTGCATTGTTCACCTGCATTTTACTGCTTGAATGCAAAACTTTAATCAATGTTTGCAAACAAATTATACCAGAACTACCTCATCAGATAGCAAGGGGCAGAAAAGTACAGTTTGGCACATGGCAGGTTTTTGCTGTGCTGATTCATGTGCGTGCGAGAGGAGAGGAAATGAAGAGTGCTGTCATCAGCTGAAACTACAGGGAAGTTTTCTGCAGTAGAAACTGATAAAACAGATTGTCATTTAACATACTCAGTGTTAGCCTAATAGATCCGAGAGCTCTGTTTTATGAGGATCACTTATTGACTGAAAAAAATAATTTCAGAGCAATGGAAGTGATCTGTGAATAATCTGGCCTACTAAAAAATGGAGGAAAATAATAGCCAGTACAGTTCAATTTAGCCTATCCACAGTGAACCATTGAGGGTGGGTTCACAAGATGGATGCTGATGGATGCAATAGTGCTGTTACTGCTCCCGAGAATCTTCTCATGATTGCAGATTTCCTGTGTTATTTTGTTAGCAAGGTCTAGTAAGACGGGAGACTACTCTGCCTTTGCTCTTTGGTCACTTTGAGCTTAATGCCCTACTTACGACTAATTGTTTGTAGTTGTTTTAATCACAGTATCAGGAATGTTTTAGTATTAGTAGGCAAATGTACCATGTGTTCAAAATATAAAGGATTATTTTGAAGAAGCAGACCATGCCAATTTTTGTGATTCATTAGGAAGCTTACCAATATCACTTTTTTTTTATATCAACCCATCTTAATTATAAGATCATTAAGATATTCATTTGGAAACTGTTGTCTGTATTTTCTGAATTCGAAGCTCTCAGAAGGTTGAAGACTAATGTTTTTCAACCGAGTGACACACACTTGTATTTTTTCATATCTTTTTCCTTGAGGGATTTTTTTTTCCCACTATAAATAAAACTGCTCAGGCGTCTTTATATATGGATGCATTTTACTCAGATTCTATTTTTAAACATCATGAAGCAAAAGGAGACTGGGATGCAGTGTTTGTTTCTATCTGATCTGTGAATGTTTCATGGGAAAACGTGTGGGAATAGGCAGAGGTGATAAGGTTATGTGTAAGGATTTTTCACAAATTGATTAAGTACCACCCACAGAGTTTTAGCTATTTTGCTTGACAGAAAGCAAACATGAGCAATTCTAGATTGCTGTTTGTGACATCATTTATAAGCTAAATTTAATTTTCTACTGAACATCCGCTTCGTAATGTCATGATAATAGCTTCCTATTGATTAATTAAATCTGTTCCTTCTCCTCCTTATTTGTAACTCGCATGAAGTTGCCCAAATGTGAGTCCATTTTATTACTAACGGGCTGTGAATGGAGACACTATACACATTTTAATTTTCTTTTTAGCTTTGCTCAGAAGGAACAATTTAAAATTGATTGCCTTATTCAAATTTATTCTCTCAAAATAAGCTATAGCTCTGAAGTCTTTCAGAATAGTTTGGTTTTTTGAATTATGAGGCATTTTTGCTACATTGCTGGCAACATATAGAATTGTTGTTTATGAGTTGGTAGTATTTAAAGTTTAGAAAGGGTCTAATTTGAAGGGAAGGGAACATCCAGTTCTTGAAACACTGTGTAAAATAGGCTGTTGGGTAGAAATAGTTTCTTTAAAAAGAACTTTTATAAAAATGATGATGCTGAATGAAATTGGTGGGCATGAACTGATCTGTATCCAAAAGTAAAGGAAAATCTACCAAGACTAGTGCCACTCCTTTATGACAAGGTTTTGGCATTTGAGTGTTGCATTAGATTTCAGCAGTTTCAGACCCTTCACTGAGCTGGAGGAGATCATAAATTTAGACAGTAGGAAAGGTTAAAATATAAAGTAAGCACCACAAGGATATAGCAGCATAGTTGATATCTGACAATGCTTTAAAATTTCTACAAATTTCCAGAATATGATAAAAATAAAAACATTTTGGCACAAGTTAGAGAAGTTGAAAATTTGAAACTGTCTCATTTAATTTTTCTCTTACTGATTTTGAAAGTTCAATTATTTGCTTATCTTGTGTTTGATCCTTTCAGATTTGACAAACATTGAGACATTGCTTTATTTATATAAGCACTTTTGTGTCACATGGTTCCTATATGACTTTAAATATATAACAGAAAGATCTCAATTTCCTGCTTAACCCACTAAATTACAAGAAGATTTTTCCAGTACTCTGACTTGGCAATGTTGGTGGGAACTTACTGAGCTACAAAGCATTTTTCACAGCCTATTTATCTGACACATTGTATTTTGGATCAATTTTACTCTAAGAAAAAAATGTTTGGTGAGATTTTTAGTAGCTTAGCATTTGCTCTGTTTACCTGAATTGACAGCTTTCCTTCTTGGGTTGGAAGAATCTATTTAGGTTGGCTTTAATAGCAAAACTTGTAATTGCTTTGTGGAAGCTAAAACCAAAATATCTACTTTATTTTCATTCTGAAGTACAGCAGGCTTCTTTGAAAAGAAACTGAGAAACACCAGTGTCAGAGTAGAACTGTTTTTAGAAGAACTTGTCAATGTCTAATAACTTCAGATTGTTTTCCTCTCCTCCGTTAATTTAATTTTAAATCCTAGTACTTCAAATCACAACAGCATTTTTTTAGTTTGAGTTCCATTGAAAGTTAAATCTATTTTTTATTATTTTTAAGTATTTGAAAATTAATAGATCATCTGTAGGACGTTGAACTTGCAAAGCAGTATGCTTTTAAGCAAAGTCAGACACTGTCAGTTGAAGCTTACAGTTACATCTCTCTTGGCTGTGTTATTTAATTACTTGTATCATTCAAACAGCGAGAAAATGAACGCGCTTCTCAAAACATTAGTACAAGTCGCTTTGTTAAATTAGACAACGTACACTGTGTTTATTTCCAATGAGTTTATTGATTTTGGTGTCTGGGAGGATGTGGGGTCCAGCCTGGGTCCTTCTTGCATTTCTGGAACTCATCCTTATTCAGCGCTAAGGAGTGTGAACTTGCAGAGCTACCTTAACCTCAGGTGGGAAACTGGCAAATGTTTTCCTGAAGCTTTCAGGAACTTAATTACTTCTGAGACCCCTACCTCTTCATGAGGTTTGATTAAAATCAGTAAAAGGTGCCAAAACTTTCAGAGGACACACAGAGGTGTCTACAAAGAATAATTGCATAAGCTTTGCAAACTTGTCCTGTATCAACTGGCTGGTTTTCACTGGCACTTTTAAACTTCCCTCATCGACTGCCTGCATTTCAAAAGGCGTGTGAAACTGGGCAGGTTTATTGCTGCCATGCAGAACTTACAGTGCTGGAGTTTGGTTTTTCCTGCAGCATGTCTCAGCTACCCTGCCTTCAATTTTCCCGCAATTTGTTGCAACTTAATCAGTGAGCCCTCTACCTACCTGTCAAATTTAGCTAATCCTGAATGAGTTTTGGAAGCTTTTGGGCAAGCAGTCACGATTTACAGACAGAAGCAAGGTCTCTAATCTCGCTGTCTTTCTACAGAAATCTCAGTAGGTCTTCTAACAGACTCTCCTGTTGTAGTTAAATACAAGGATCTTCTTCATAATGTGATTGGTTGTAATGCAGGGATTCTTTAATGTATAGCAATATTTTTTCTTTAACATTTGGATGCCAAATTGAGCTTAATCTTTTCCATGTTAATCATCTCCATCTTGTGATTTATTAAGTGTGCCAAAAAGCTTCCATTAATCCTGTTTCCCAAGGACCTCAGATATAACTTGGCAAGACAGAAATAACACAGTGAATTTGAACTCTTCTAGGATTGAATTAATGGTATCTCGTATAACAAAATCTGCAAAGGGAAGATATGGACAGTCTTAAGATGCAATAGTCCTATATACTTCATGCTCATCTGAAAGTACATTGGGTATACTGAGCCAGACTATTCTGAGATATTTGGAACACTTCTTTTTGAGGATTCCTAACACTTTAAAGCAAGGAGCTAAAGCAAACTAAAATTTAATAAGAAATCTGTTTTCTGCCTGCCTTGTCCAAAAATCAAACCATTGGTATTCTATTTCATTTTGTGCTAACAAGTGACTCCTTCACAATGTACAATTCTTTGGAATAATTTGAAGTTGACATCACAAAATTTTTCATATTGAGAGGAAATTGAAATTCATGGTACTGGAGAGAAAGATGCAATTAAACCATCTAGTTAGGAGTGGGAAAAAATCTGGGATCAAATCTTTTCTTCTGTGGAGTTTTTATTCATTGTATCCCCTTATATATAAAATATAAAGCCTCTCACGGGAACAGGACTTGCCTGCTCCTGACTGAGCATCCTAATCACTGAACTACAGCTTTGTTGGCCAGTGGCAAAACTCAAACATCATGACTGGAGAGAGTAATCTTTCTTCCACGGTTCTGTGACTTTAAAAGGCAACAGCCTGGCTGACAAAGCATTGCACTAGGAGCCCTGAGTTTAAATAGCCTTAGACTGAGAAGGCCAGTTCTCTGTAGTCCAATGCAAATGTTGTAACCATTAGGACATTCTGTAGAACAGCCTCCGATGTTTAATGTTTGAAATCTGTAGTTTGAAGTCTAGCACACTTTTGTGTTTTGACACAACCCAGTATCAATACAAATCACTGATGGATTTCAGTATTAGTGGCATCAGACTTTTATTACTTGACATGCTTAGTTCATTTGCATAAATCAGTCACCAGGCACAGACAAGAGGGCTGAAAGGGAACTGGAGGTATATTTTAGTTCATTTACCCGTATCTTTCATTATAATGAAATCATTGAAAGTGACATATCACAAAATACCATGGTACTATCAAATTTTGAGGAGGGTTCAATGTGGTTTTGTAGTGTTGTAAGTTAAGGCCTGAAGTATATGCATGGGTATCTGCCCATATCCCTGCCAACCCCATGCTCTGCACTTCGTGGGTTCTTGCTTGGCGGCTGAGACCTGTCCTTGCAGAACTTAAATGCACAGTGGAGCTTTTAATGCAGAGAGGGTAGTGAGACTTCCTTCTTTTCCCTCCTTTTCCTGAGATACGAAACCTTTTTACTGCACCACAGTCTGCTTTTGGCCATTCCCCTCCCTAGACCCACAGTCTTCTACTGACTGTGTGTGACATTTTTGGTTTGGTCTTGTGCTTTGCTGGTAAAGAGAAAGGCCACTCCAGATAGGCGGTGAACACAACCTGTCTCTTGCTTAGTTTTATCTCATTGATGTAGATAGCATGACCCCAGCACTTAGGGAAGAAAAGGTTTTGGAGAATCGGCAATAGTGAGTCCAGAGAACAAAGCATGTTAGCTGGTCAGGGCTGTGCAGAACGGCACTGAAGACACAGCAGTAGTATTGTGGATAATGCAGCGCAGAAGTTCCTGATAGTATTGATATGATGTAGTATTACTTCTATTTAACATCATGACATTATCTTAGTAGTATTTAATCCATTGCTCTTATCCTACATGATTCAAAGACAGGGTCAACTACACACGCATCGTTCTTGACAGAAACTCCTCAACGTGCCTAGGTAATCTTGTAAAGGTTTGTCACTAATTCTGCCTAGCAATTTACATTCTCCAAGATTATTTTATAGACTTAGGAGATGATTTTTTTTTTAATGACTGACAATGATTTTAGGACTCTTTGAAAAATCTGTTCATGTTTACAATATAAATATATTTTGGATACACTGTAAATATTGTGTATTTTAAATACATCAGGTAAGACCAAAATTTCCCCTTTGCTTAGCTAATGGATATTTTCATCAGCTGTCAATACATTTCAGATAAACAGTTAATTTGCAACCATTTAAAAGTTTTATTTTGTATATATTGTGGATATTGGAAATAGAGATAATGAAACTTGACTACCTCCCTTTAATTTAGTGTAAAAAGAAACTAAAATCATCTGAAATTATAACTTTTCAAAGAAATCTCAGAAAGTCATTTATAAATCAGGTAAAGTTGTTGTGAAGGACTTTCTAATGAATTAGTGATGATTTAACCTTTTGTGACTCAAAAGTGCTTTTAAGAACTTCAAGGCACAAACAAAACCAGAAGTGATTGGGAAGATCATGCTCTCTCACTTACTCTGGAGCAATGTTTACACATCTTATAAGATGTATAGTAAGAGAGTTATTTCTCTCTTTGCATTGTGTGGGTCTTTCTGTTGTTTCTTCCTCCCATTTTATGAAGGAATCAGTTTCTCAATAAGTAATGCCACTGAATAAACAACTTAAAACTTTGCTTGTTTGTTTTTAACTAACCTCTTCTTCCAGAATTTCATACTCAATGAAGGTTTCATTCTGTGAAGTTGGAAGGAACCCATGTGATCACCTAGTCACATGCAGATTTTTCATCCATATGACTGCTGTGAATTCCATTGTGAACTAGAGCTGTCTTTTGGAAGAAAACTCTAGTCAGCAGTAGTATTTATTCGAGCTTTAATTCAAGTTCTAATAGTACAGCATGTTGTTCCTTAGTCAAATGTACCTGAGACATGTACCTAAAGACTGCTGAGATTGCTTATTGCCTCATCCATCACAGCTGAAATTCTCTCTTAGGTCAGAACAAATTGAAGTGTTATGAATTGGACTGGATACAAGAAGCAAATCTTAAGGCCCTTGTGCGTGTGCCTATATGTGTAAATAGATTTTTTTTTTTTAATAAAAGCCAGACTTTTCTGCCTATCTTCTTGTATGGTTCCAATTAAATGAAGACAAAGGCAACTGAATCTTCCAATGGTGTTTCTGTATTCAAGGGTGATGTCAGCAGTGAAGATCTGCAGTATCCTCCTGCTTCAGGCTTGGCAACAAGTTCAAAGAGGAAGTCAGAGAATGAGAGCAAATCAGCTGTGCGTGATATGGACAAGCAAACAGGCATCTCCCCCTCCCTGGGTAATGCTTTGGAGCACATTGTGGACCAGCTGGATGTTTTAACCCTAGTAAGTATGCAATAACACACAACACTCGCAATGGAAAACGATAATGCTGTCAGTGGGCAAAAAAACCCAGGAACTGTGTTCACAAGTCAGGATATTAAAGTCTGGGATTTTGGATAGTCGTATAGTCAAGTGACTTTTGGTTTTTTTTCCTTTCAACAAATATTAATCGCTTGTATGGTGTTTGCTAAAGTGAAAGCTTCCCTGCTACATAATCATAAAGATGACTGTTGTATTTTTAACTCTGGAGGAAAACAGTCACTTCTTTTCAGAAGTGAGATCTAGCGTAGGTCTGGCTTTGCCAGTTGTTTAGCAGACATTGTCAGATTCCAGTTTGAACAGTCAGCCGTTAGCAGGGGATGAGCAAAGTAAATTGGCAATGTACCGTTAAAGGCCTTTTCAAACTTAGTGTTCAAGGTGTTGCTTTAGGTAGGAATGTGAGCAGTGGAATCACTCCCAGTGTCACTGAAACTGCACAGATCCTAGTCTCAGTGACTCCGAGTCACTCACTTGCCAATGTTCAATACTCCCTTTTAGGAATCCAGATTTAGCCAATCTATGTTTTAAGATACTACTCTGTAGTCTGCAATATATTAACATTAAACCAATTCAAAAGGGAGTGGCTAAGGGTTATTTTTCTGCGTTCTTTTGCAATATATATGTTAACCCAAGAAATAAGTTTTGGGAAGCATGGAGTCAAGTCATCAGTTGAAAGTTATTTTTGTAGTAAATTGGATTAAAAGGAAACTGCCAGCCATGTCCAGAAACCTACCTGTTCTGATTAAGATAATCTCTTGGAGAATGACACTTAACAGTATATTTTTTCTCACTTCCTTTTTTTGGGGATGCCTTAAAGCTTCTTTTAGGCTTTAAGGAGTATCTTTTGGAAGATGTTCTTTGGGGTCACCAGTGATCACTGTTTTTCTATTGAAATATGGATGCAACTTTTGCATAGTGTTTCGGAGTAATTTATAGATGCATATTTCTCTTGGAGAAATATTTTTGTGAAAACAATTTTAAACGTTTAGACAATCCCCGCAGATACTAAGCCATTATTTTTAAAAACAGTTGTAAATACTGGCATAGCTAAGGAAAAGCCATCTTCGGATATTTTTTTCCTCATGGGTTAAAATGATTTTCCTCATATTACTCTATTGCACACTTCTATAACACTGTGTGAGTAATATGAAAAAAAAAATTGAAATTACTGTCCTCTTTATGCAGACTATTTCTATCCTGGAAGAACGTCTGACTTTGACTGAAGATAAATTGAAAGAATGCTTAGAAAATCAGCAAAAAATGTTACTTCAGGGAAGACAGGAAGAATAAAAGATGAAAACGAACTGTATTGATGAATATGTTTCATATATTCACAAGGAAATAATTTCATTGGATTTTGGTATAAGCAAAAAAAATCTTCTAACAAGTCACTGTAATATAAAATGAAGAAAAAAATATACAACCCATTTCAAACATTGGTAGCAAGCAGATATTCTGGTTTATATAATTTAATAAAGTGTAGAACAGCCAAAACTAGTATTTTTCTAAAATCATTCCCATTGAACATTACAGGACTCTTATTCCAACCTAATAAGATCTTTGAATATGACTAAACAACAAGCTACATATTTTTAGATGAATAGCAATTATTACGGAAGTGCACTGTGCAGGTTTTTTAACTCAGGTAAGGATTGTGTAATTTTCTTTGTGCTAAGGCAACATTACTCAAGCACCTAAATTAAATAAGACCTAATTAGCCCTAGCTCTGAAAATGCCAGAGGTTTTTTTTGTCCTTTACATACTCTCAAATGTAGAGACAGTTACTCTGTCTTCTGAACATTTTAGTGATGATTGTGAGAAGATGTAGTTAAAAACTTTGTTAAAAATATGAAATTGAGGTCACTTAAAACTGTGAAACTATACTTGCATCTGTGTGAATTCAGCTACAAAACTCATGCAGTTCAGCACTTCTGCTTATCTCATCCCCATCAAAATTCATTTTTCGTATTTATAAAAATCAGCTTCATCTTTGAAGAGCCAAACACAAAGCGATGCAAAATCGATATAAATACAAAAGATTCTCATCCTCCAAGGACTCCCACAGGTGCTCAAGCTTTGCATGCCATGAATGTCCCCCGTCAGTTAATGGGTTATGAATGAAACCATAAATCAGAAAAGGCTACCCACCGTATGACAATTTTGGTTTTATTTTTAGTAAAAGTGCGATTTTCAGAAAGATGATTGTAGGTCTTTGGTTTTTAATAGAAAACATCTATGCTTCTTTATGGCTACTTCTTATTTTTTAAAATGGTAGTTGCAGAACACCTGTTGTAAATCCACAATCAAAACTAGGTAGTCACCCATTTCTACAACTTCACATTTTGTATGTTGAAAAATAGGACACTTGAGCTGGGGGGAGCATTTTAATCCAATTCTGCAACTGACTGTATATAGATAAAGCCCATTTCCCAGGCTGAACCTCATTAACATCAATAGAGTTCAGCTTAAGTACAGAAGCTCGCTGTGCAAGTACTATTGCGGATTGAGCCAAAGCGATGAGCAGTCAATTTTTCTTTCGTAACTTTTCATTTTCTCTCATAGTAATCGCGTTCAGATAGCCAGACATCACCTCATAGCTTAGTGAACTCCAAATTTTACCAAAACATACTACATACTTTCAGTTCAGTCTTAAGTCGTGCTGTTTATTGGGAAGAAGCAGTCTCTTATAACAATTTTAGGTGCAACTATTTGTATGCAACCTCCTAGCCGCAGATTTTTTTGTGAAAGGATGGTCTTACATATTCCAATGTAAACAGCCTGACCTTTGCTTGTGCATTTTTTAATAATGCTATATAATGCATAGTTATGAAAAATACTGTCTTTTATGTCAGATCTACTTTGCGTTATGCATTTGCAAATACTGATGTGGTCTTTGCCTTCTCTTGGCTCCATTAGAAGACACAAAATCATGTAGCTATTAAAATCCTTTGCTTGTTTCTTGTTTCCTCTGGGTGGAACCTATATATATAAATATGTTCTTATAATGTAGGGGTTTTTTGTTAAATAATCCCAAAAAAGCTTATCAACAAAATTTGGAAATTTCTTTTACTTCTGTATTTTTTTAATAAATTCTCTGCTGAAATTTTCCCTTCTGACTTAGCTCCTAACACTAATCCTTCCTTTTCAGTGTCTATGATGTGGAGCATTTACTGCTTAGTCCAGTTTATTCCCCTCCTGTCTGTGAGTCTGGTGAACTAACATGTCCAAACTAAGATAGGTTCTTGTCATTCTGTCAGGTGGTCTGTTGATACTGAAACTCAACATGCATGACGCTTCAGAGGTCTGTATAACTAGAGATGGTTGGTTGAGAGCAAGGTGGAGGTATTTTCTTCAACTGTGATGGCTTTCATAAAAGACAACCAGCTAATGTGATGTTTCTTTTAAAAGGAACACTGATGTCCTATCTCATTCTCTTGATCCGTATAATTTCAAATAAAGCTATGGAATAAGTAAACTTCTTTAAAAAGCTTCTGAAGAGGCTGGTTAAACTCTCAGAAGCATTTAGTTCAGGGTTTTTTGTGCTCTGGCAAATAACTGGCGACTTGACTAATTTGAATTATCTTACAGAGCTAGAGGAAAAGGACTGCTGTTCAGCCTTAGTCGTGCTTCTGCACCATGTTGAAAAATAATTGCACAGGCCTTTAAATTATTATGAACAGTGTATCTGTGTTGCGGACTGCAGTGAAGTACTGAAAAGCCATACTTGTTCTAAACAAGCTGAACCATGATGGTAAATGCAAGTAGACCACCCTGTTGGAGAAAGACTGCTTCCAGCATCCAGGCCAGCTACAAAAATGGACCAATTCCTTGTTAAATAATACTGCTATCTGAATAACATACAGTAGATCCCCAGTGCTTAACGGGGGGTAGAAAGAGTGGAGGTGGCAGCAGGAATAACCACTCCTGCCGGTGTCCCTGGGAGACTGTCTCGGGAGGAACCCAACTTCAGATTCCTGAGGTGTCAAAGCATTCTGCAGTACCTCAGTAACTCATCGTATGTGCTGCTGCAGACATTTTGGAACAAAAATGCTCTTCCAAATTGAAAGAAATGCTATCAATTACTACTGGGTCTTAAATTTTATTTGTAATTCCCATCAAAGCTTAGTGGAATTTTAATGGGAGTTTTTATCTTGGACATTACATAAAGCATGATGTTGAGGCAATAAAGGTATTTTTCTCATTTTTCTCATTTTTTCATTTTGGATGGCAATAGGCACTTCCTCTGGGAGCACAATTAGAGGTTCCTAATTATCACCATGGATGCAGACACCAAAGGACTGAAAGTTGCAGCATTGGACCTTAAGGCAACTTCACTTTTTCTGTTGATCTGAACATAGAAGTTTTCAAATACTGGGGCAAAATCGTACTGAGACATCAGTTTATGCCAATCCATCATGCTTTGCGGACCAACCAGGCAACTCAAACTGTATTCTGGGTTTTCCCTTTTCTATTTTGGGGTGGGTTTTTTCATTTTTGTTTGTTTTGTTTTGTGGGGGATGTTTGTTTGTTCATTTGTTTTTAAGCACACTGCTACATTCTCCAAAAATCCCAAGTATTTACTTATTTTCAAAGAGTATTTACTAAACTTACGATTTTGGAAAAATGGTTCCTGGTGGCAAATATATCTAAACAACTCCCTCATTTTTGGGGGGGTTGTTGTTTCTTGCTTTTACACATTTAAGGTAAGAATATATTGTTTCATTATCTTTACTGTGAGAAACTCAAACTGTAGTTTAAATTTTGATTAATCTGGCTGGAGAAATTGCAGTAGAGTAGGTTCTTTTAGCTGTTTTAGGATGGCCTGAACAGATCCCCGTAGCATGAGAGTTTGGAGAAATACAACTTTTCACCTTCATTTATTTTTATTTATTTAAATAACTAAATACATAAATATATACATTTATTTAAATAAATAAATATACTGTAGAATTTTTAGGGTAATCGAGGGGTGGGGGGGTGTCCTAAAAGTCTTATTACAGTGCTTCTGAGTTGTTTTCATTGCCATATGACAGCACAAAACCACCCTTGATTTTTCTACTGAGCGATGGTAGCTGGGATGTGAATGTATTTCCAAGGACATAGCTTTATATAACCTGTTTACCTTGTAAGACTTGTAAAAATCAGAAATTCTGTACTCTTTGCCCCAAACAATTAATGAATATGTATGTTCACACTGGATCCAGGAACAGTATGTTTTTTGTCAGAGTGCCCCCTCAGGGACTTTTGCACGCTTCGGATGCATAATACAATTGAAGCCGTTTCTTTGTGAGAAAATAGGTTAATGACTTGCCAAAAGGCAGATGTTAATTGGAAAAAGTGCATACAAGTCCTTTTCTTTACAATGTATACGGGTTGCGTTTGTTATGACTTGCATCCAGGAACAGGTGCAATTTCAATTGACTCAGCTAACGGATGTGCTGAGTGCACTCCTCACCGATCTCACCAGAAATATTAAATCCAGCAGAAAAAAATGAGTTTCTGAACTAGTCAGTGAGTGATAAGCTGCACTTGTTCCCTGTTACAGGGCATATTTATAACTTAGCATTGTACTTAAATGTCTTAATAACATGAAAATAAAGTTTTTGAATACTTACTGAAGAATTTTCCTGGTGAGCACCGAGGAACCTTATACGAGGGAAAAGTGTCATCCCTTCCAAAACGTTTCTTTTGTAAGAGAGTCAGCACTTCTAGACAAGGTACCACCAGTGTATTTGTAAATGCAACTTAAAGCACAAAAAATGGCTTATTTTCACTAACACGTTTCATGCCACAAAGCTACACAATCAGATTAAGGTCTTCACCTTGCATCACTTCATTTTCCCTGTCTTCAGAAGAACAAGTCAATAAAACAAGTGGAAAAAAACCCCCATCTGGGTGTGTCAGCACTAGAAGAACTGCTGTTTCATAGGTTGGTTGATTCCAGGGGCCTCTGGGAATTTCTAGGCTGCTTATACGAGTCCACTGGAGCAGGGACTTTGGTTTGGATCCACGTACCTAACCTAACCTCATCCTTCAATAGTCTCTCTCACCTGAGGAGGGCTGAATGTAAGGTTTGGCTGTCTGGGAAGCAGCGCTGGACTTGACCAGTGTGGGAACATCTGGTTCAGGAATCCCTCAGGAGCTTTGTCATTAATGGGGGTACTGAGGCTGCTGGTGACTGGGGTCGCGCAATTTTCTCACGCCGGTAGCAGGGACCTGGGCATCAGAGAGCTCAGTGCACTTGCAAAGGCAGGAGTGGGCTGAGAAGAGATGCTGAGGGTCTCAGTGGCACCTCACTAGAATATTCTACAACTCAAGAGTAGTAGGTAGGTGTGTAAGTCCCTTTATGGCCCGTGCCCTTACAGACCTGGAAGAAACAGAGGGACCTAACTTCTCTTCAAAGCTGATAAAGAGGAGAAGAAAAGACAATGGATTAGCTATCTTTCTCATCCTTTTGTGCTTTGCATTGTAATGAAATAGTGCGTCTGTCTGAAGTTTTTACCTCCTCCTAATCCCCAGAGGGAAGCTCTGCTCCTTTTAGAGAGATAAAAACCTCAGGGCAAGGAGAAAGTGGCAGGAACTGCTGGGTGTCACTGAAGCCTTTTCTGGCCGCCGTGATGGAAGCCAAAGGCTTACAGCACTTATTCCAGCACCTGTATCTAATGTCAATTCTGTCATAAGATTCAGAAGAGGATTTATAAGATTCACAAGCAAAGCGTGTTTGCAGCAGTCTGCTGTTTATTGAGACTTTCTGAACAAGTGTCATAGAGACAGAAGTGTGGGAAGGTCGAAGCAATGAAGTCCTTTCTCGGATTTCTTCTAAGAAAGGCTCAGGTGAGCCATGTGCAAAGGGTCCTGCTGCTTCGTGCTGCCTTCATCACCACCCATTTCAAAGAGAAACATTTAAGATGCAATGGTGGTGGTGAAAAGGACAGAACTCTCCTGGCTGCAATTCATCCTCATGAGAGCACTTGTCGAACATTTTTTAATCATTCTTTTTATTACTATTTTCACACTACGATATATGCTGGGAGCACAAGACCCAGGATGTTTGCTAGAGCCTAGAAAGAGCAACTTGAAAGAGAAAGACAAGACAGTTGCTGGTGGTTTCTGGCAGTGTCCAAGTTCTGCATGGATTAGTGGGCGTATTCTGTTAAAATTAAGTGATGCTACACCTGAAAATTGATTTTGCAGGCAAAAGCAGGGCTTAGCTCTTAATCTGTAAGATTTGAAAGCCCTGGTACTTCACAAGACCCGCTTTCACTTCTAAGAAAATGTTATAAATGTAATAAGATGCCACTAACTTCAGTTAAGCAGTGAGTGTAATCAGGCAAAGCATAGCAGATTATAATATTTAATTGTATGTAAGCGTACTGAGTGGTTTTGGTCTGTGCTGATGTCTCTCTACAGCTTCATTGCTAAAACACTGTGAGCTTTTGTGCAGCTTCTGCAATCTATTCAGTATAGACCTAGCCTATAAATAGCCACATTATTGAAAGACTGTGAGAGGTTCATTAGAGAAGCTGTGACAGCCTCGCTCAAGACAGGGCTGATGCAGTACCACTCCAAGTTAGCAAAGAGTTTCAGCATGTGGGTAACACTAAGCACCAAGCTGGGCTTTTGGCCATGCAGCAGAGTAGATGCCCCTCCAGTCATCCCCTCAGTCGCCCCGCCTGCAGACTCTCACGAAGTACACCGCACTTCTTGCCGGCTAAGGGGACAGGGATTTATTTATTTCTAAACGAAAGCCCAGCATGTGGGAGCTCGTGGTCACGCCGATCTTGTCCCAGCCCAGAGCCAGGATGCGGCCGGGGCGTATGCCGGGTGCCGGGACCGCAGGACATCCTGCCCGATGTAGCTACCCGCCAGCGCAGACGCAGCCAGGGGGATTAGTCATCTCAAAATCACACACAAGCATAAGCACTTTGCTGACTCAATAGGAAGTCGCTGGCTGAAATCAGTGGGATTTCTCACATGATGGAAGGTACATGCTGAAAATGTCTTAATCTTGTGCATTGGGTTCACATCACTGGGGGGCGAAGAAAGAAAATTTGAATAGCAGCTGATGGCTGTTTTCTTTCAAAGGTACATGGAAAACAAATATAGCCGTTATAACTTGAGCTTCTGGTTAGTTTAAATGGGTACCTTGCTATCTATTTCACACCTATCTGAATTAGAGCCTCCCACTTCTGCCCCTGGAGCTCAGGTAAATGAAGAGTGTGCAGGACTAAGCACCCTGTGTTTGTAAGCAGACCTTATCCTGTGGCCTTTTAGGTACTCCTTTGGAAGAGATGCGAGAACGAGAGAGGTTTCCAGTAATTATTCAAAACCATGAAAGAGGAAATATCCCTCATTTTGTCTTTTTTTCTTGTAAAAGAAAAATGCTTTCAGCTGTTCAGATATTTCAAGTTGTGTGTGTGTTTTCCACATTTCTCTCTTTTCTCTAAATGATCAAGTTAGTCATTTCAAAATGAGAGAGTTATGCCCTCCTTACATAATCTGAGTATTAGGAAGGAATTATCTGTATTTTTCCGTGTAATGCATTTGGGAGGAACGGGGAGGAATACAAAACTAACAATCTAATATGTGAAAAATGCTATTCAGAGTGAAAAATGATGGACACAATAAAATGGCTCTATCCTCACCCAGCATCTCACGTTTCTGTACACTGTAGGGTAACAAAGCTAAACCTTCAGCACCCATTGTGAAAACAAAACCAGACTAAAATACCAGAGGTCTTATTTTTAAGGTTTGCCCCATATAAGGAGCTGCCTGCAAAGCTATATCTAATATAGCCCATTGATGTTAGCGATGACACACCCAGTTTCTTTCTTTTTTTTTTAATTTGAGGACTGATTATGCCTTAAGAAACACTGGCTGGGAGGTTTCCAACAGCACAGGTTTTTGTCAGAGAACGCTGATTTGTCGTAAGCAAAACGTTTTGCAGAAGCGTCTCTGTTTGGATGAACTTCCGATGAAACAGAGGCAGGTTTCCATCACAAGCCCGCCTGATTTCCTGCCAGCTTGCCTGGCAGCTCTCCAGGCTCCACAGCTCTGGGACGGCTCTGGACTAGCTGTGATTCTTCCTGACTTCTTTTTTTTTTTTTTCTTTTTTTTTTTTTTTAAATTAGAGGGAAAAGGTCTTGGGAGAAATACACATTGGCTCTGCCTGGTTTTTTCTGGTTGTTCCAAATTAGGCATTTTGATAATGAGGACATCACACAGCCCAGTCTCTTGGTATGTTATGTGAGAGACCCAGGGCAGTTTTCTTCCCTTTCAGGGAAGCTGCTCAGGTTAAACTGCCCTGGAAGTGAAGTATTTTTCATACCACATTGTTTCATTTCTGAACACTTTCAGCAGACCTCCCAGTGCCAATGCTGTCTCTTCCTCTCTATTTTCTAAAATGCTTTAATTGCATTGCAGTCTCTCTAAAGTAGCAGTGCCCTTCAGCATTATCTCCTTCACTCGCTTCTCCCAGGCCAGTTTCTGGTACAGAGGCTGCATCAACCTCTCCAATGTTCTGGGCACTGTGACTGCTGGAATTGTGAACGTAAGGTGGTTTCTTGGGACGTTAAACACAGAGATATACTCTAGAAAGCCATTTTGGTGTCCTGCTGCTTGTGCTTTGGCTGCTGCTCCCTGGTTCATCTGCTCCATCTTCACATCTTCTACACAGGTCCTGGGCAAGCTGGGGAAGGCAGATGACTTCTCTTTCATTTCAGGGCTCATGCTGTAGGCAGTGAACTTTATCTACCCCTGTACTCCAGACTCTCAACATCTAGCAATGTCCTGTATGTTTTTTTCCTTCAGCCCTTGAGTTTCGTCAGGGTGTTAGGTGGGTCTGTGCACTTGGGTTAGCTTGGCTTTGAAAAGCATGACTGAGAAGAAGCAACATCGAGAAGATCTGGTGATTTAAACTCTGGACTTAATTTGGTCTTGGTGCTACCAAGGAGCAGGATACAGCTGTAAGCATCATTTTAATAATCTCTTTAAGCACTAGAATAGCTGTCCTTTTTTTCCACAGCTCTCAGTTTCAATTACATTTTCTCAACCAGGAAACCCATTATATCTGAAAGTGGATTGTCCAAGAGGCTAGCACAGCCAACGGGATCAGACTAGATTGCTGTCACAGCATGGCCAGGGGCTATAGAAAAAATGGGGAAAGAAAGGAATGTGTCCCCGTGTAATTTTCTAGGTGATGCAGTAAGCCCTGCCAGACACTGAAACCTCCAAGGAAAAGAAGCAGCTTTAAGTTTTAGGGGGGTGGGTGGAAAATGCAATGCCAAGAGAAGCTGAATGCAGGCAGAGAGAGAGGAGAGAACAAACATGAACACCATTCTGCTTAAGTACAGCCTCTAATAATTAGGTTGAATAATCTTCCCAAATGCACCCACAATCTCTGCCTCCTTCTGCACTAGTACTTCATCCTGCCTATATTGTCTGGGCTACTGTAGCCCATCAGTTCTTTGCTTATCTCTTCCTCTCTCTGTTTTCACCCTCTCTTCTCTCCCGTCCTTTTCCTCTGAAAAAATATTTTGCAGCCTACAATTAGTGCACTTGGCTGAAGTCTTGTTGGGCATATCAGGAAGTTTTCTGGATCAGTCATGGGTGGAGTTTCCCAAAAGCATCAATTTGGTAATAATGTCGTATAAACAATGGGTCTGCCAAACCCTGAATAGTGTGAGGTAACCTCAAAATGTTGTGCCTCCTCACAGATTTCCCCCGTGGGTTACCTCACATGACAGAGACACTGTGGCCTCCAGAGTCACACAGCAATAAATGACCACAGGCATAACGCCAGCCTCGATTTGTTCACTCATTTCTTATGACTGGCCTGACACGTCGGTACCGATGCTGTTCAGTAGCTGCCTGTCCAGGAGGCCACTGAGAAGTAGTGATGAGTAACACAGAAATGCAGGCACATTCAAAGTTGTGTGTGAATTACCAAGCTCATTTCTGCTAGCTGTCATGGGATAAGGAGCTGTATAATAATGACATGGTTTGCAGCAGCTATGGGATCGAGTTTGAATCAGTACCTTGTCTGCAAGAGGATTTTAAGTAAATGTTACAGTTCATACAGCACTGCTGTGGCTTGACATACAGAATCACAGCTCATTTGGGAGCCCTGCTTAGGAAAGCAGTGGGCAAGAGCTCCTGCAATTAATTAAACCATAGACTGAGTGTGCCACAAATAGCCCTCATTTCCTACATTTCTTTTTGTGAGCGGCCATTCCCACAAATGTCCCAACATTTGAATGAAATTTTCCATCCTAGGTATCTTTTTCAGGATGAATTTTTTTTAGAAATTTTCAGTCTTTTTGCAGAATGAGATAATATGAGACCCCCACTTTGGGCCTTTTCTGGGAACCCTCTGGCATCAGAATGCGTATGGACAGCTGATTGATAGGAGCAAACTGGAGCAGGAGACATTTCTTCAGAGTACATAGGCAGGCAGTTCACTGAAAGCCATCGGAGAGGATGACCCAGGCCAGATGAAACGCAGATAGAGTGGAACAGAGACTCGTTCAGTTGCTTCACCTGCTGAAGAGGCTACGGTCAATGTGGTGAACCTAAAATCATAAAGAAAATACATACAGAGAAAGTAATCTGGAACTGTATGTTAAAATCATTTTGCTAAGGCAACTCTTGAGAACTGAATTCTATCTTTGCATCTGTATCATCAACCTGGCAGCTGTACTCTGTGTAGGAAGCAGTGGGATGGAGACGTGAAAAGGCTGGCAAGGAGCGGGATGTAAAACCCAAAACCTGGAGACTGCGAAGTTAAAAGTAAGTGTTTTGAATTTTGGTTGAGATCTGGGAAGTGCCAAAGGCAGAAAGCAAGAGAGTTTGAGGCAAGACAGCGATGCTGTGATTATAGGTCCAGCCAATAGCTTTTATGTCAACAGGAAGATGAAGAAGAAAGGGAAGGGCCTTTATAGGGAAATAGTTAGTTCTGCATTAGAATTGTGAAAAGTAGAAATGTAAAGAGCTGCAGCTGAGGTTGCCTGCTATCCTGCCTAAGAAAAGGGTTCTGCTCTCTATCTAACCATGGGTTTATGGACCGTAGAACATATTTATTTGTTGCTCTTCCTATTCGATTTTATAATGGTGAGCACATCCTTTTGCATTTTTTAAAATCAATTTGATGCTTGCAGATTGATTTGCCACACTAACATCCTCTCCCCCTCTCAATCCATCCAGCCTCTAATGAATAGTCCATGCTGCCTTCCTCTCATGTGTTCACAACCCCGCTAACTCCAAGGCATTTTCCAACCCCCTAAGTACCCTGTGGCATTTTTCCCCTACCCCCTGCTTGCCGGTGGCACTGGGTAGGTATCACCTTGGCTGCCGTGCCTGCTGCTACATGCCTGTTGAAGGAAGGAGGTCCCACTCTCCTGCTAGATGCTTCCCCGTTTGTATTCCTCAAGAATGGGAAGCTCCATGCCTGGGAAAGGCAGCAAGCTAAGCACAGCATCAGTGGGGAATCTAGACAGTTTGATTTCCTGCAAAGCCCAGCACTGCCACTGAGAAGGCTTTACCTCAAACCGTGTCTGCTGCTTCCCAGTTGGCTTCCTCCCGGCGTCCCTGGCACAGTGCGCAACGCCTGGCTGTATGGCGATGGGAGACAGGGCTTGTTTCGGAGCGGGTGGCGAGGGTCTGGAGCAGCACCCTCAGGTGGATGCAGGGGCAAAGAGAAAGGAAACCTGCTCAGTGAACTAGAAATTCCCACACTCTGTTGTCAAACACGCTTGTTCACTGGTGTGGAAAAGGGAAGCTAAGGAGAAGAGAAATGAGTTTGAATGCATTTTAATTGGGATTACGGGCATATGGTATGGTGCCATTTGTTTTCCTCTTCCTGCTCTGCAGTGGGGCTCTAATACCTTCACACTTTTGCCTTTATTTGTTATGTCAAAGGGGAGACAGCAAGTGGCTTTTTTCCCTCCCCTCTTTGGGCCACGCTAACAGCTCTCTCTTCACCATGAACTTTGCCAAAGGAGCAATTGTAATTTTCAGAAAAAGTGCAGCCATGTTGCAAAAACAGATTAAGCAGCTCAGACATATTTTTATTAAACTTTTCAGCTGCTCCTTGGAGGACCTTTGCTATTTTCCAGCAGCAGAAAGGGATGAATTCAAGGGGTGAGCAGGGACGTGATGGCCACAGTACCACATGCACATAATTCACTGGCAGCTGGATAGTTAGGTTTTATTGTTATGATAGTATATTTAGTGTTTTGTTAAAAGCTACTTAGGGAGCTGTTTCCCTTGTTGTACAGCAGTTTGTTAGCTGTAAGATTCAGACATAAGCCTTTAATTATGCCTAGCGTCTCCACAAAAGCAATTTTAGTTCTTTCCCCTGCCTCATGCAGCATCTTGGGATGCTCTGCATTTGAATGTGAGCAAGCTATTGTTTAACGTGGCTTTAAATCATTACAGAAATATTCTGTGTCATCCACTGGGAAAGCCTGCTCCCATCTGCCCTGTTCATTTCTCACAGTCGCTTTGGGAACCGGGGCCAGCAATCACAGAAACTTTGTTTAAAGGTTAAGCACAGAGTAGCGTTACCTTCACATGTTCTGCGAACTAAGAGGTGAAGTTGTGGCTCAGAAACATTTAGAGGAATGTAAAGCTTAAGCCTGAGCATCTTTCCCAGCCTTCACATAAGTGTCTTCCCATTCATTTTCCAAAACTGTATACAACACAGTATAGGATTTGCGTGGGATTTAGATGCTAATGCCCACTTACAGTAAAATGTCTCTGGCACGGTTGAAGCCTGTATGAATCTCCTCCTGCCTCCCCTGACACAAACACTCTGAGGTGGACTTCGGTCAGCTCAGTGCCGTGGCATCCCAGCCTGACCCTAACTCTCAGTCTGTAGCTCCTGAATAAAAGTCAAGACTTTTATTTTCCTTCTGAGAACTATGTTTTTTTCTGTTATGACCTAGACTTGCAGAAAAAGTATAAAACTTTGCCTAATGTTATTCAGTATGTCCTGTATTTGATGCTCCTTTTGTCCCAGAGTTTCTGTTTCAAATAATGATGAAAAAGGTTGTATTAAATTTACATCAAAGGAAAGTTGGGGAAGCAGAAACATGAATAACAAACACATGCATAATGTGATTCTGAACAAAGAAACCTGTGCTGTCAGTGTGGGGATAGGCCATGTGGGAACACATGTATGTCATTGTAGCATATTGCTAACACATGTAGGGGTCAGCCAGATACGTTTGGGGGCAGCTGAGATCCCTCTATGAAGGTAAATTGGATAGAATCTTGTTTGTAGGTACTGTGGCAATGACTGCACTCTGCATCTTTATAGAGTGGTTACCACAATCGTTTATGTGTTAGCCTGTACAGGTTTCCATGTACAGGGTGAGCCAAAGGGAGAGTGTAAAGAATACATATAGTCAGTGTAAAGATTCACTGGAAAAAAAAACAACAAAAAAACCCCAAAAAAACAACAAAAAAACACCCAACAGATGATAATAACATTCTGCAGCTAGTTCATACACATCTTTAAAACGAATGAAAAAATATAGTCATTAAATTGTAATGAATTTCATCCTCCCAGATCTCAGAGCTCCAAAGCAGTTCAGTGTTTTTTCTTCTTCAGCAGCTTGCAATATTACCAGCTTTTCCAGTGAAACACAGAGCATGGCCAAGGGGCCACGGCTCCCCATGGAAGTAAGGATGCATTTGCCCATAGCAACTGGAAGGCTCTGGATTCAGGATCTTAGTTCAGAGCTCTTCTGCAGGAGCTGAGGACATGCTAGTCTTTTGCAAAGGTAATTCAGATGCTTTGTTCTGGAAGCGATTTAGCGTTTTATACTTGTTACACAGAAATAGATATGCTTGACATTTGTTAGTAATGCTCCTGTTTTGGTTTGGTTTTGCCAGGTATTTGGAATCTTTAACAGACACTGTCTATTACTCAAAACGCATTTCTGCTTCCCTTTACTAGCAGCTCTGGCCCCTATTCTGTCCTTCAACATCACCCTCGAAACGAGACAGCACTCCACCTGGTCTTTGTCATTTTCTGAACGTTCCGCACCCATAACAAATGCTGCAGCAGATTTTTCAGAAGTGGGCAGCCATCAGCTATGGTAGGACCACATTTTCAAAAGAACATGATATACTGCCCCAAATCTGTTCCCAGTCATGAATACGTAGAGTTTTCCTGCAGGAACTATGGCTCTGATTTTGAGAGTCACCTAATTCTGTGCCCCACAAAGGAGTCCTAGATGGGAGGTGTGCGATCAGGATGAAGGTGGCAGGTAAGTGCCTGTCATGTGGTGATGCTGGTTAGTGATGCCTGTGGGGCTACAGGACAGACAAAATAGGAATCCAGGTATTACAAAATTATAGTTATGAATAGCAGGAATCCATAAATACAATATGCATTTTATGTTACAAAAATCAGGTGTCTGGCCCACTACATGCAGGGATTGATGTGAAAATATCCACTTAAGTTTTGGCACATTATAGCTAAACATACTAGGGCAGGTCTTTAAACCTTGTGCCCCTAAATTACTTTTAATGGATCTGCAAGAAGTACCTAAGGAAACCAAGATTCATATTCATTATGCTAGGATCTTAAATTTCCATCTGTATTATCACTGAAAGATGCTTAGAGCTGCACAAATTCAAAACAGTTGAAACAAAATCACTGGAATAGAATTATAATCAACCTTAAAATAGTAGTTTTCAAGACAGTAACCAGTGAAGTCAGTTGTAGAAGTAGGTTTCTTGAACTTTTGCCTCACCGAAGGCAGAGCCAAGGGTAAAATAAACTGGATGAAGTCACTGAATGTAGGATTAGGGTTACCCAAGGGCTTGTTGGCCCTTCTAATTGACCTTTGAAAAACTATCCTACCTATTTTGGGAGCAGAGTAAAGGAAGGCAGTTCACCAATTCTTAGACTAATCCAAATAAATGTTGAAAAGACAAACAAATAAGGAGGCAAACAAACAAACTAAAAGTCTCCAAGCCAAAACCAACCAAGCAACCAAAGCCCCCTGCCAGTCCCCTGAGCTAGGCAAGGTCACTGCCTGGGAATGCTCTCGTGGCTTGCAGGCAGGCAGAGCTGCTCCAGCTCAGACGTGACGCAGAAAGATGTGACAACACGGTGAAGTAGCGCTGCCGGCACGTGGGGCTTGGCTCGAGGACGAGCTCTCACTCCCCATCTGTACTTCAGTGCATTCCCCAGCCCTTCAGTGCAGCAGGGCTCACAGTGTGTCCCACCACGTGCACATGGGGTTGCCAAAGCCCTGCCCTGCCAAGGTCAGTGGAGATTTTTGTCACTGACTTTGGTGCAGGCAGGATTTCCCCCCATGGACACACACCTCCTCCCGGATGCATGTGTATGCAAGTGTTTGTGTATATACATATGCTTTACAGTACAAAGTACTTACAGGAAGGCATCATCTCTCTTTACATGTTTTTCTTCAACTTCGTATTGCGTGAAGTCAGACGCTCGCTGTCACAGCCACGGTTTCTCACAGCTTAACGGCGTTCAAGAGCCCTTCTTGCTCCCAACCGCTGCAATAACAATCAGGCTGGGAGGAAGGGGAAATGAGCAGTGTAGCACACGCTGTACCTTCCAGCCACCAGCTATTGTTAAGAGCACGTTGCTCCAGACAGAGTGGCAGCAAGGCACTGGGTGGGAAGCAGGTGTAACCTGCCAGGAACACCAGTCTAGCATAAGTCAATTTTTAATTCAGAAGAGCACCCCTCCTTCTCAACTGCCTCTTGCCACCAAATCAAAAGAGGTTTTTACATTCCTATTGCTCAACACTTGAAAGCTTAACAAACGCTTTTATGGCAAACCAAGAGCTTGTTTTGTCATGTCGGCACTTTGGTCATTCATCTGCAAAGTCACTGATCTTTCTCCCTTCAACTCCCTCTCCTAGCATAGCAACAGTTTGCTCTCAGGAAACAAGTTTTCAGACACTTTTCTATAGTCTAGGTACTTCACAGAGAAGTCTGAAATCTCTCCTCCTTGCTTGCCCTGCTTGTCCAGCTCATTTTAATTCTACTCTCTTCAGTAAGTGGAAGTCCCACCAGCAATGGCTGCCCAGGTTTAGGTCACTCTGCTCTTGATCTGCAGCCTTTATTAATACCTGGTTTCCAGATACCTGCCTCTGTTTGCTGAGCACTCACACACCGTGCAATGCAATATAAATGAGCGTGTTCAGCCCAGCTGCCACACCGTAAACAAGCATGACGAAAGAACATCACATCTATGCCTGCTACTACCCATCAGGATATTATCTCTGCTCCCTTTCCTCCACCGAGGCCTGGAGATGAAGTACTGCCTCGCATACATCCCACTCATGAAATGACTTCCTTGGCTGGCTGTTCCCTGTCCAGGATTATCCATCAGCTGCAGGACACAGCTGCAGGAGGGATGCAAGGGAATCAGTGGACCATGATCAGTGGCCTGGCATTTTCTGTCCTTTACTAAGCATTTTCTTCACTTGTTTCTTACATTTCTTTTCTCCTTATAATTACTGGTCCTCTTTTACCATAGTATCATTTTTGGGAAAGAAAATCCACCCCTGTCTCCTCCTTGGCCTCATGCAAGAGCTGTCAACTCCAGTTGGACTCTGCTTGGTTTTCTTCAGGAGTTAGCTCTACACCCTGACAAAGCCCTGGGTATCATCTCCCCCAGCGCCTCATCCCTGACCATCTTCCTCCCCTTTCCCAGCTGCACTTGCATCACTCGGGTGATACTGCCCTGTGTCTGGTAGCTTGGTTTATTTGGCTGAGCTGGAATGATGCTGAAAAGCAATGGAAAAAACCCCTCAAAAATGGTCCTTCCTCTAAGGAAAATTCTCCTCTTTAAATAGTCTCTTTGCATTTGGGAGGAAAAATATAATTTTTATCTCATTAACATATGATTCCCCAGTCATCTGCACTTCTGAGCTCTGTAGCTATTTTGTGTTCGTTCCTAATACATATGATTTAACCTGGAGCTATGATGTATAGATTTAGACTACAGGAAAAGGACTGGAGACTGTATTAGTAATCAGTTCAGCTTTATTTCACTCAGCGCTGACACTGGACCATAACAACTTACAACCAATTTTGGACTGAATAAGATACATCTGTCCCTGCGCTGCAGTGGAGACACATCCGTCTGTGCCCCGAGAGCTGTTGTTGTGTCCTCATCTCTCACTTCCCACTTGTGGCATCACTTCATCTAGTCAACAGTAACTTGCCATCTGCGCTGCCAAGAGACTCAGAAAATGTTCTGAATTTCATACCAGGAAAGGCCGTAAGGTGCACTCTGTGTGTCAAATGCCTCAGCAACCGGTTCTGTGCTACTGCAAACCCTATCCAAAATACATGTGGATATAGTTCTATGTTGTTTGTTGGTTTTCTTCTTCCTGCGTTGTTTTTCAGCCTTGGTATAATGTACCCTAATAAATCATTTTATGGTTTGCTTTGCATCTTTCAGCATTGTGTTGCTTATGTCTGATTAAGAAATGAACACGGGAAGGGTAAGAAGCCATCCCCATGTGGGACTGGGCTGGCCCAGTCCAGGCCACAGCATGTGAACTCGGTGACGCGAAGTCCCATCTCCCCTGTATCCTAAGTGCCCTTGTAAGGATCATGAACCTGCCTAATTCATACAGAGGTACAATGACACCAGCTGGTCTCCCCGAGCCTGTTTCTATCACAGTGTCCAGGCTGCTGACAAACTAGGGGACAAACTGCCATCAGGATGATGGCTCAAACAGGCTGGGATTCCTGGTCTGGGGGAAGCACGACGCAGACATCCCTGTCCTGCTTCCAGGGCCAGACGAGGCAAGAAGTAGGATGGCTGTGTCCCTGCAGGACTAAGACCAACCCGTCACCTCTATACAGACCTGGCTGGGATGGGAGTGCACCACCTCCTGACACAAAAACGGGGCTGGGATGTGGGGCACAGAGACCCCGTCTGCCTCCAGTGTAGCTCTGCTGAAGCATGAAGCCTATACCATGGCCAGCTCTTCTTCAAGCCACTGCAGTGCCAGTGCACTGCTCTGCGCTACCAGCCCGGCTCCCGGGGGGTGTGTTAGCTGGAGCAGGGAGCCTGCCTGGGCAGTGCTGGCTCACTGCCACGGCAGCCACCACGTCTCTTCAGAAACCAGAGTGCTGGGAAAGTAAAGTGGCAATACCTACACCCTCTGTGAGAACCAGGAGCAGTGGTACGCGTCTTGTTGGTACTATTTCCATTTCCAGGAGTAGCCGACCTGCTGTAAAGGAAATCCATATGTCATTTTATAATATTAGGAAAACAGACACTTGCCACAGTAACCCCTGCGCTGGCTGCTCCGTCATGATGCCTCGCAACTCAGGTATAACTGATCGTAGATGACACGTGTCACTGCAGAGATGCTTACCCACAGCTCCCATCTTCACAGTATTTATTTTTTTAATTCCTAGTGTTAAATATCATGCTTCAATGTTGGACTTGCTGAAAGCGCTTGTGTTTTTGTCATGTTCCATTCACAGAAGTCAGTGATGACTTCAGAGGAAGCAGCGATGCTGGCTGCTGACTGTCTCTGAGAGTCCTTCTTCACAGAATATTTGAGAACCTAAATGGGTAAAAACATCAAATTTTACTTTTAAAGATCAAATTATCTAAAATAAAAGAAAGTTATCAATGAACATCTTGCTTTTAAGCACTGTTTATGGAGATGAGTAAAACACGTATTTTACAAACCCATTTGTGACAGAATTTCTAATTTGTAGAAAAACTTGACACTACTGTAGATTGTCTAGATAGAAAGGAAAATGAATTTCAACATGTTGAAATCCCCCCAAAGTGGAAATTCCCAGTTTTCCAAACAACATTTCATATTTTTATGGCAGTAGATCATAACAGCATTATTCCTTTCTTCCATATGGCAAGGATGATGCAAAATAGTATCTGGAGTGAGAAGGAAAGATAATCTGTGGCTAGCTGGAATACAAAGAAAAAGATGTTTGTTTAAATTATCTTTAGATGTTTGTTTAAATTATCTTTTCAGAGTGTCATCCCTCATGACCTCAGAACCTCTCAATATGAAATTGGCTTCAAGGTTTCGAACTTCAGGCTTGCTTCTGCACCAGTGACAGCTAGAGGTGCCAAATTTGAGCCTGGGCAACCTGCTTTGACTGCCCCTGCTCTGAGCAGAGGGGCTTGGACTGGAGGTCTCCAGAGGTCCCTGCCAGCCTTGGCCTGTTGCTTAGCCACTTTCCCCAAACCCAAATCACATCCTGCCTCCCCTTTGCTCTCGTCCCCACTGTCTTCTCTCTAGGAGCCACGTCCTCGCAGCCAGCTCAGGGTCCAGTGGTGGCCATGGCTGTGCCCTGCCAGGGACACTGGCACTAGGCTGCACCTCCCTGTGCCCAGCACCACCCTTCTGCTGCCTGGCTGGTCCTTGCAAACAGCAGCATCCTCCTGGAAAGAGGGTGGTGTTGTGAAGAGGCTGTGTTTTCACCACCCAGAACAGTGAGCTTTTTGCAGCAAAAGAGCTGGTTTGAGTGACCTTTTTGATGTCAGTGAAGAAGGTCTTGTACTTCCAGGTGTTTGCAAGGTGCAGGGATGGCAGCCACTGAAGGAGCAATACTTGGCCAAGCTGGAGACCCCACTGGGCAGCACCAAATAGCCAATTATTTCATAGCCCATTAAAGAGTGAATGGCCTAAAAGTTATCCTGCATTAATGACATCAGTCGTCCATGACTCCCTTCCAAGAGGTTGAGGTGAACAATTCATTTGCAAGAGTTAAAATGTCCTCAGATGCAAATGAAAACAAAAAGGCTCATAAGATCCACCATTCAAAGTGACAAGCAGAAGCCACTACTTCTTACTTAAGACAGTTGGGGGGGGGGGGGGGGGGGAAATACAGAACTCTAAGCAGCCATCCTGAACTCACCATTTTTTAACTTAAATGAAACATTTTTTTCCATGTTAGATCTCCAACGGTGCTGCTTCTGCTGTTGTCCTTTGACAATTTGTGAGTTTAATTTGAGACCTTGGACATCTCACCCGATTTGTATTCATCTTAAGGCAGGGTCCAAAGCATCTCTTGCTTATAGAGATGGAATTAACATTTCCCCCCCCAATGATGTATTTATGTATCTTGCACACTTATTTTACAATCTTCTTTAAATCAAGCTGTCATCGCCTTGACATGTCTACTTAGAAGTAATTTTTCTTAGACCAATATAAATGATATTATGTCTTTGCTTGTCCAAAGAGGACACAAACATCTTGTGAGAATAAAGTTCTCAAGACCCTTTCACAGGAGTTTGGAAGTTATAGAGGCAAAACAAAGCATCCTGCTATAGCTGTTTGTGTCCCTGTGAGTGTGTGTGTGAGGATCAGATAATTAGGTAACTGGCGACTAAGTAGCTGGTATTTCTATCCATCTTGATGAGATAAAAAAATTATTCCATTTTAATTTCATTTCTCAGAAATTGGAAATCTCTATGATCACAGTGTCTACTATGTAATACTTAAATTCAAGTAGTGTAGAGCTGAAGGATGCTGCAGGCCACGGACAAGAATTTGAGCCATGGTCGATCACATATGTTAATAGTAGCACACCACCTTTCATTTATACTAATGCAAAAAAAAAATAATCATGTCTGTTATGTAATTGAAAAGGTGAGTGAATAAAACCCATGTCCAAGGAATTTGACTCCCTGAGAAAGCAGGTGAACTGATCACAAATTGAAACCAAACAGCTCCTCATCGGGAAGCGTTTTGCATCAGACACAGGGGCCAAAGAGGCGTGCAGGGGTAGATGTCATCCCTGTGACTGGCTGCAGAGCTGGGTCCCCAGTGTGAGACGCCCAGCTTCAGGGCAGCCCCTGCGCCGAGCACCCCAGGCGCTCGCCGTCCTCTTGGGCGAGGAGAAGCTGTTCTCTGTCACCCTCAAAGCAATACCCAGAAGAGGGTGGAGACTAATGTATTTTCCATTATCTGAAGAGCACACAAACAAGTGTTCTTCCCCTGCTCCCCCCACCCAAAAAGGCTGGACACTCTCTGGAAGGGAGGCTGGTACGGAGGGACGCGGAGGCGCTCACAAGGCCAGGGCTGGTAAACACCTGCAAAGAGCCAGAATAGCACCGAGGCACCGGATGTGCATCGCTGGGGATGTAGGGCTGCTTCCAGGGAAGATGATCCAAAAGCCTCTTTGTAACTCCCATCAGTGCCTGTAAGAACATAGGTGTCTGCCTGAACTACAGTGTTTTCCACAGGAGCCACCAAAACAGAAAAGCTGTGCTCTTTCAGCGGGTGCAGGAGCATCGCTGCCGCGGCCAGGCTGACTGCACAGAGCTGTCTGGTGCCGGCGGGCAGCAACCTCTGTGCCGAAAGCCCCAGCACAAAGCCAAAGCACTGACACCAACCTGAGCCACTCGTCTGCCTTTTGGTAGGGACTAGGCCTTACATTTGAGAGGATGAATCTTTTACTGTAAGTGGATTTTACAACCTGCTGAATCTATTTCTGGCCACATGTGAACACGAGCTGCAGTAAGTTGTTACTTCAGTCTCGAGGAAGCGTTTGATTTTGGAGCAGCACTGAGAAGAAACCTGCTGTAAAGGAATTTGCTGTCCCTGGGCCTGATGCTGCATGCATATCCCATCATATTTATTGCTCCGGGTGTCTCAGTGGTGGTTAGCACGGGTTGCAATGGGAAACCTGCTTAGTATTTGAGTCTGCAAATTCTGCCAATGAGCAGAAGTTGTCAACATGATCAAACCCAAATATCAGTATACTAATTCCTCAAATTAGTATTTGATTTCCAAAATATAGCAGTAATAGGGGTTTTTGGTCTACACATTATGGTAAGCTGCCATTATGATGTCAAGATTTCCTTTCTGAGCCATGAATGCGAGAAAGGCTTGATTCAGATACATGAAAACCAAGATTGCCATGAAATTGCAAGGCTTGAGGAGCACAGGCTTAGTGGAAAACACAACATAAGTCGTGAGATTCACACCCAAATTGGGAGAGCAAGCCATACCGCAGTGTAACTGCAGCGCAGGTGTGCAGAACTGCAGCACCTTTATTGTCGGGAAATACAGTTATGCAATAGAAATGTCTCTTAAGCCTGTATTTCATACAAGTCTGAAACAACACTTCTTTACAGCCACTGAAGGCAGCCAACAAAGCCTGTGCAGCCTGTGCTACTCTACCAGGGCCTCACAGGTACAGAGGCACATGGGAACTAGTAGGCAACTGGCACTCCAACCTGTATTGAGGCTGTGTTTTCACAGGGAGTTTGTCCCAGGGAATATGAAGAAATCTTTCACTTCTGTTTCCATATCAGGTTTTCAGATCAGCGCTCTTCCCAGCCTCTCCTCCTCCAGGCTGCTCACAGTGTGGAGTGCTCTTTTCCTGTTTACCCTTACATCCCTTTTTATTACTAGGCGGGATTATTTTTTTTTAAAGCACACTCAGGCGCCTGCTTGTTTTTTCTAAAGCTCTACGGGGATTTGTTGGCGTCTTTTGCAGCAGGTCATCCTGTTTTCAGACAAAGTTCCTGTCTTGTTAAAAACAATCATTTCTGGATGTCTCTGTGTGGCTCCTGCTTTTAATCATCCTGAGTCCTTGAGCCATGCAATCTGCACTCCAAATATTTAGGGTTTGTTTGTTTGTTTGTTTGAAAAAAAAAAAAAGACAAAAGGAAAGAAAAAAGGAAGAACATTCGCAAACTGCTGCCCTTCTGCAGGACAGGAGATGTCTGCACGCTGCAGTAGCAGAGGCCAGCAGTGCACAGGCAGTGGCACACTCAGGACAAAGGCTACAGCTCGCAGAGAAAACCCAGCAATGAGCCCCTTTACCACCACTCAAAATGCCCTTGCTGCTCTGGGCATAAGCAAGCTGGCTGCAGAGTCTTGGGCAAGTGTTGGCCAGCCCAGCGCCCTGCAGCCACACTCAGCCCCAGGGGCAGACCCGCAGGGCACTGCTACAAAGATGGGACAGGTCAAAGTAGGGCTGGCCCATCTTTTGGGCATAGTCCGCAATCTCAGCACCTAGCCAAAAAAATCTAAGAGTAACCTTGTCTTGTATAATGGCAACCATTTTCAGAGCAGATCAAAGCTCTGCATGGCTCTTGAGGCCAGACTGGATGAAGATTTGAGCAACCTGGTCTCGTGGAAGGGGGTTGGAACCCCCCACCCCCATGGCAGGAGGTTGGAACTAGATGATCTTTAAAGTCCCTTACAACCCAAACCATTCTATGGCTTTCAAAGCCATGGATGACCAGTAATAGGACTGGTGCAATGCTATATAACTTGTTGGGTTTTAATTTTATGTTGAGAGAAAAACTCAGGTAACTAACTGTTCATATTTCATCTATTTTAATTCTGTACATGCCCCCTACTACTGGAGCAAGGGCAGCTATCCAAGAAGTCCATCCATGCTGACACCACCTCCTGTGATGAGGGGACAGCTACAATTTTAATTCCACTGAGGCTGGGACAAATACTTTACATGGCTTTGTTTGAGACAGCGGTACCCTGACTACCATTATAGCCAGTGGTAGAAGGTATTCTCTGGTGGGGGGCAGCTAGTGCCCCTAAATTAGGATTTCCTGCTGAACTCTGCTCTGTGGAGTCTCTCCTGGTTATCCTAGTGAAGGGGGCAGGGTCCTATCTTTCAAAACTTAGAGGATCTGAATAAACCCTCAATAATTGGTCATGTAAGAAGCCAAAGTGTTTAACAAGTATATTTAGTACCCTTCACATATAAATACATGGGGGATGTCAGTTCACAGGAGATGATATGTCTCACCATAAGCTGGGACAAGAAGTCAAGCCCCTTTTATCTAGCCTTGGAGGAAGGTCTTGCTTTATCTGGCAGGCTGCAGTGTTGCCTGCAGTGCTGCAAGAAGGACTCAGTGGAGCAGAGAACTGAGTATCTGACTCCTGAGTTAGCACTTTACAGCCTCTTATCTATTGGAAAATGCTGTTATTACAATAGGAAAGAAAACCCAAAACCACCAAGTTATTCTCCTTATGGACTCGCAATTACCACAACAGGAAGGTGCATCTTATAGGGTCGTGGGTCACCTCTTTGGAGCCCAGGGAAAGCTCACTTTCAAGAGTACCTCCAGGGTTTTGTGTACTGTTATGTTCCAGGAGGTGATGAAATGTGTTTCAAAATATGTATGTTTAAAGGTGCCACGGCCTGCAGCTCCATTAAGAGAAAGGGTCTATTGTGTGCTTCCTGATGCTAAACACTCATGCAAAATGATCATCAATCAAAGTTTCAGGCTTTGGTAAATTTACCCCTGACAGTTCTTATAGGAAGATGTTACACAATCCCTAACCCAAATGCTTTGATCTCCTAAGTCAAAGTCAATATGTCCAGCTGGATAAATAGCATTAAGCCCAGCACTGCTTCCTGTGTAAGAGATAAAAAATTGATAAAATCCTGACTTTCAGAAGCACAGGTGCTTTAAATCAATGGAGTACAGTTCACCAAAGCTATTAATACCAACTCTGGAAGTCCTGACTGGAAGCAAAATGCTTTGAAATTTTCATGCTCCTTAGTTCAGAAATGGAGTTTAAATTAGATCATTTTTACACGGCCACAAACACTGAGCCAGTGATACTCAGGACCAGTATCAATCAGAACCATGCCATTTGCTTAACTGGACCAGAGTCCCAGAGCTGAGATTCAGCCTCCTTCACTGCCAGCCTCCCTGCAGCACAATGGGATTAGCTTTGAAGGATGTGCTCACAGAAGGATTTACAGCCTTGTCCCTAGTCCCTGTCCTAACCAGTCCTCTCTTCACACACACATTAGATGTATCATTGTCATCCCTCCTTTAGGGTCCTGCTTCAAACACCACTTACTCTCCTTGGACTCCTAATTCACCATAGTGAGAATGCTTCCTCCTCCCCCTGCTCGTATTATCATGGGCCCACAGCCCCTCTTCCTGGGAAACAGCAGGGCTGGTGGGGTCCAGACAAGTTTCCTTCCCTCCAGCTTACCCACTTTCCAGCATCAATAATATGTTACAGATCCTGTCTTTCTGCCCATTCCCTTCCTCCCCCAACAATAATTACATTCTTGAAAGCTCGAGATAAATACCCTGTTACAAAACAGATGATCAGGATGAATATTACTTTTATCCTCTAAGTCACTACTTGTGGGGGAGTGGAGATAGTCTGTTTAGCCATATGGATGGTTTTCCATCACTCACAAATGTCATTGACAGCAGGGCAAAAAAATTTTTTGATGTGAACTTTGGGTTGCTTCAGCTGAAGTTGATTCTTGGAAGGGAAAACTCACCCTGGTCCAAGGACCACTCCATAGAAAATACAGCCCACATGTTCTTATGAAAGCCCTGAACACATATGGGAAATTTCAGAAGAACATGGACCTTGTGCTAAGAAAACCCTTGGAGAAGATCTTTGACATACAGATCTCAGGAATTCATTGTGATTCCTCTGAAATGATACACCCATCTTCTCTCTTCCCAAGAGAGACTGACTGTAGGTTCCTAGAAGTGTTATGTTTTCTAAAAAACCCCAGTAAATTACTTCCTACAAACACTTCTTTGGACCTGAGGGAAGGAAGAGAGTCAGAGAACAAAGTCCTTCCTGACACTTCTCAAGAAGCATTTCGTACTTCCCCTGAGAGTGAACTAGACCATGCTCACGGAGAAGTGTGAGGTGCCCTCTCACCCAGCAGTAGAAAGGAAAACAGACACCTTGAGTTTCAACAAATGCCTTCACTGGGCAGATCATGAAGAACTACAGAAAGCAGTCTGCCTACAAATATGTCAGCCAAGGCATTTTCTCCCCATGCCAGTAAGAAGAGCTGAGAGACCACATTTCACAGAGGGCTGTTATCTCAGGTTCAGTGACCCCATTTTGTCTAGACCTTGCTCCTTCCTCCCTGACCTCAGCCACAGTTCACAACCCCACTCTGAGCAAGCAAAAAGTCTCCTGGCTGCTCCCAAACAGGTCCTTGCTCTGAGGGGTGGCCTTAGGCAAAAACAACCTCAGCAAATGCTCAGTTCCCTCCTCACTGGCCCATGTAACCCTTTTATCCGTGTGCCTCATGACAGTGCGTGTAGGACACGTAAGATGCCTGGGAATTGCTAGCAGGCAAACTCTTCAACCCATCGAAAATGGAGGCAGCTCACAGGTTTTTGGAGTCCCGAGTATGAAGGTCAGGTGGGAATCTGGGAGGAAAGGAGACGAGGGGCACAGGGCTGGAGCTGCACAGACCCACAGGGCAGCTGTTGGCATAGGGGAGGTTTGGGGGTCACCTTCAAAAGACCTGTAACCCTTGCTTGGAGCTCACCTTGCCACAGCTGGACCTGATCCCTCTGGCATGTTTTTCCCACCTCATCTTCACTGCCTCTATGGTCAGAAATTCATTTTCCCCTTCTTTCTAAAGGTAACGATGTGCTGAATCCAGCTTAATGGATGATCAGAGCAGCTGATCAATTCCAAGCCCTGAGAATTAAAAGCTCTTGGTTAATTTCTCTGCAATTTTGGCCTCATTTGCCTTCTAAACGAATATGCAATATACTTTTTGCAGGGAATCAGTTGAAAAATCAATATGGGCTATGGTTATAAGAGCAAAAAGGCAATCATCAGCATCATGGGTCCTATTCCAGTCACTGCTTTTGCCTTACCATGTCAGATAACCTAGCTTGAAAAACTGCTGTAACACCACTCACAGGGAGTGAGGCACTACACCTGAAATGGTTTTCACAGCACAGACTGCTGTCATTCTAATGGCTATGAATTTTCTTATTGTTTCTTGCTCCTGTTTTAATGGTACAGTTGCTATTCATTGTGGAACACATCAGAAGAGAATAAGGTCACTTTACCTATAGTTGCCTCACCCCTAAAACCAGAATACCTACTGCTCTATTTGTTTCCAGTCCAGTCTCTAGCTCGAGAATACTGATCATCTTCCTCAGATGAGAGAAAGCGCTTCAAAGTGATTGAATCAAGCAATACTTCCTCAATAGAGACAGGTGTGTATCTGACAATTAGCAGATTGCAATCAGTATTTTCCCATAGCAATATATCTCTTAGCTTTACCAATTACCAATGCAGCATTCATACATTCACTTTTGTAGGTTTTCAGGGTAAAAAAAAAAAAAAAAGACCAGCTAACAAAAACCTTCAAAGGAAATATACTGTTTTAGTTTCTGAGTTGCCCTGAAGCTGAATGATGCAGGTAGGTGACCTTTCCCTACCTGTAACAGTTCTTGTCCACTTGACATAGCAGAGGCATCACGTGTGTTGTTAATGATTCTCAAAGGAGTGGGAACAATTGTTTTTTAAATAATTAGGCTGTGTCTGAATCTAAGAGATTCATTTTATCAGTGAGCATAGAGAGCTCATGGTATGCAAGAACTCATGCTTGTTTGCCTCCAGTTTTCTCTGAGTAGCTACATGAATCGACACGGTTGGCAGTTGAAAGCGCTGGGCTAGAGTGAAGAGTGCTCTCATCCTGAGCACTCAATGCAGAAGACTCAGTTCCTTTATTTACTTTGCATAAATCCTGGGAAGGAAATATGAGGCACTGAGAGTCTCTTTGTTTTTGCTCACTGGATTTAAGCAATTCCTCCTGCACACATCAGAACAATGAATCCCTTCAGTCCACTGGGCTGCGAGTGATATAAGGCCATGGATTCATCTTGCAGAACTTGCAAAGTTCTGGAGAAGCAATTGGATGATTGCAGTGACTTCAGATTCAAACTTTAAGCCTGCTATTTTCAGAGACAAGTGATAAAATGTACCCCCTTATTCTAAGACTCTGAGCTGGCATCATGTACATATCGTTAAGCCGGAACATCCAGGCTGAAGTTGTCTTCACTAATTAGAAAAAATCCTGGCCAAAAAATGTACTGGTTGGAGCCCAAAGAACACTGGTTATCCCAGTGATTCTTCACCACATACTGTCACTGGTAGAGTTCTCATCTTACATACTTCCAGTCTTGTTAAGGACTTGCTAACACAGCCAACGTGCTGTGTGTGGGTAAGCACCCACTCAGCTGGTAGGCTCAGTTCTCTCTCTGAACCCACGGAGCACATAACAGTCCTTCTCTCTGTCTTTTACTTCAGAAAATATACTTTTTTGGGTGAAAAACAGCCTACAGCCATTTGTTGACTCTCCAAGAGCCATGGACTAATGCTGTTTTGCTAGACGATCACTCCAGCATACCACCTGGATGCCCAGAACCATTCAGAGTTGTGACCTGGCTCATTAATTGTACCATGTAGAAGAAGAGAAAGTATATCAAGGTCACGATCATTTGAAAGATTTCATATTTATCCAGATTTAAAAAAAAGAAATCCACTGGCTAGTTTGACTGGTGGGTTTTGGTACCAAAGGTGCAACTTGGATCAAATAAAAAAGAAAACAGTTAGGAGTTTTTTTTCTTTCATATTTAACGTTTAGAGAGAAATCTTCTCTGAAAATACCATTTGGACACTGACCTAGTGTGACTAATTTTGATATCTTGCTCTTGGGAAAGAAACCAGTTCTCCTTATTTCCCTGTGTAATGCATGTAGAAAAGCAGTTGCCTCGTAATTTAATCCACAATAAATTCAGTGGATTCAGTGGGGTACAAAACTTACCTTGAATATAGGCCATGGGGCATTTCAAGGGTTAGTTTGGAGGTTGCATTATCATTCTTTAGCCCAAAATCTATATAAGCAGAAAAAGGTCAGGAAAACTAAAACTCAAAAGAAAAAAAAGAGAAAAGGTGTTGAGGGTGGGTGTGATGATGAAAATGCTGACAGGCCCTTGCATTCAGTGGCAGTAATTAGCTTTACCATAGTAAATTCCAGGCATATGGCATAGCAATTTTCGCACCCTCTTATATGATTTAAAACGGTTCTCACAAATGTTCGTCTCACTGTAACTGTGAAAAATCTCCTGTTTTCTCAAGAATAAAACCGCTCCAATATCTTGCCCTGACAACCAATACTTAAAAAAATGCCCCCCAAATCCAGTTAAGGCAATGATGTGTTTAATGCAAGAGAAAAACAATTAGTATATTTTTGACTGAAAAGAACTCAGTTAAGCTGCCAAAAATGTCAAAAGTTTCTTGCTACCCTGACACTTACGTAATTGTTCTGCAAACACCCACACGCCGGAATAGACCTACTCCACCAAAAATTGCAGGGCTGACTCACCGAGCGTTCCTCTACGTATCTGAAGACCTAACCATCTAGGATACATCATCTATAGCGTAATTCTAGTGTGATTTCCCTGAGTCAATAAAGTTACACTTCACTCAGGAAAAAAAAAAAGGATAATCTTTGGGATCCTGCCCACCCATCACAGAGGAAGCGGCCAAGTATGGCAGCACTGTGGAGGACATCTGCTCTACAAAAACCTGCCTGAGCCCCATATAAGGGCAGGGCTGGGATTCGATGTGGCTGGCTGCAGTCTTCTGGATTCTCCTTGCTGAAACAAGATACAGAAGCAACTGTACCTACAACCTACTCAGTTTTGACCTCCATGCTGTGTAACGCTCGCCTTCACGAATTCAGTTATTACAGCTGGCCATGAACCTGCTTATCTGCAGGACAGCGCTCCCCTCCATGCAGCTCATCCTAACCCTGTGCTGAGGCACTGGCCTGCTGCAGTCTGGAAAGGGAGCAGGGCACTGCTGGATCCTCGTCCTTGCTTCTTGCACACTTCTCTCTTATTTCCATTCAAATTCCAGTGTGATCCAGAAATGCTTAACTGTTCTGATCTGATATGACTGCCACATGAAATGAAGCAGATGACTGGTGCAAAACGGGACTGGAAGCAAATCAAAATAACAAAAAAACATAAGTTACAGCAGAAAACTTGTAAGAAGAAGCAGGGAGGCTCCAGTATGTCACTGGGAAGCACAGGGGTGCGGGCATCCCTACAACAACCTCTTGTGAACAGCTGAAAAGAGACGTATGTGCACAGCTTAGCCAGAATAGGAAGCCTTGTGAAAATGGTTTATACTTTACCGCTATACTACAAACCTGCTCAGAGAAAGTAGTCATTTAATGTAATTAACCTTTGTGGTATGCTGGTGGCACCAATGTACCAAATGAGTAACATAAACTGTGACCATGGGTGGTGCTGTAATCATCACGCCATTGTGCTCTGACATACCAAGTGACGACCTGGTATTTGGATGGGACAGTTCTACCATTAAGTCCTCATAAACATCTAAGCATCCTAAAGCCAGGATAAACTCAACAGCAGTAATTCTCTTGTCAACGTTTGCAGACATTACACTTGTACACACCCAAACTTTAAAGTGTGTTGTATACTGCAAAGCTTTCAAATGCTGAATCAAAGATGAAGAAATGACGACCGTCCCCAATTATGTCTATATCTTGAGCTCTGTGCCTTTCAAAAGGACGGTACACCTTTATATACTTTCCTACTCATGTGCACAACACAACACTGCCCCAGACATTTTTAATACTGCTCCACGTTTAGGCCATTATCCTTTTCCTATTTTTTCTGTTTACACCAAATTCTTTCTACTGGCTTCCCTCTCCCACTGACCAATGTCTCTGGAGCTTCCAGAAAAGAGATTACTGGATTGATCCATGGAATTTAGGAGTTACGGTGACTGACACCTTGAGACCACTGTAGCTTGGCTTTTCTTTTTGGGGGGAGGTCTGTGTGTATTGGTACAAAATGTAGCAAACTAAGACAGAAAGATAGGCCCTTGCATGGCAGGACATGAAGACTGATGTCACTTGCTGTCCCCTGCAACGCCGCTGGTGTTTCAAATTCAGCATGGGATTTGAGCTCTGTTTTTTAAGAGTGGGACATTTCAGCACCTAGGTCAGGCCATCAGTTTGGTGTTTCCCCCTCGACAAGCTTCTACCAAGCTGTGTCTGGCAGCAGCAGCTCACCAGGGAAACCCCCGGCCCCAGCAATAAGGAAACTCTTGCCCCTGCAACCGTATTTACCCAGCTGGGTGCAGGTCCAGCCTGGCCCAGGAGAGGTCCCCACGCAGGCTACATCTATGAAAAGTAAAGCAGCTGTGCTAAATGGGAATTCCAGGTGCCAGGACATATATCTGTCTGCGTCTCTCCTCCTGTGACATCCTGGAGCCACACTGTGGGCTCGGCTCCATCAAGTCCCCAGGACACATTCCAGTAGCCATATAAAAAACAGACAGTGGAAACGGAATTGTTCATGCCTGGGTTGGACTCCTAATTGCCTCTCTTTGGAACCAGAACATGAGATAGCTGTGCAGCATTTCTTTTCCTGAATATGCCTGTCCCAGGATGAAGATCTCTTTTCTTACGTAATTTGCTGTCCCTGCACTGCTCTCTGCACAGCTCATTTACCCTGCACTGTGCAAACGCAGTCCTTGTTTACTCCTTTCACAGTCTAGAACAAGCCTTCAGTCATCCCAGGGGCAGGCTTTATTCCCATGGTCAGAGCAAGAGAGAGATTTGGGATCAGGGGACCTCGTAAACACAAAGGAAAATAAATCTTCATTGGGAAGAGAGTGGTGCTTTCTACACTTGCCTGGTGCTGTCAGGTTTGCTTTCTTGTAGGATGAGTGAAGGGGATGAAAATGGGACAGTGCTATTGGAGGAACATACTTCAGCGGTAGCACTAATGCTTCCCCAGGTAAGCCCACATGTCAGTGCCTGGTGAGCCCTTCCAAGCACATCAAAATGGGCAGCACTGAAGAGATTACAGCATTTTCTCAGCAGTTTCATCTGGTGTGATGTATGTGCCCAGCATAGCGTGATACAGGCTGTCCCTGAATAGCAGGCAACAGCAGAGAGGAACTCACCAGCATGCAAAACATGGGAGCATGCTTTGGGACTACTGGACTCTTTGGTATTGGCACAGAAATAATATAAGCACATTGTTGTTCCTAGACAAGTAGCATGATATTCCTGGACCATGTATCAGGACTTTTGAACGGGAGCTGCTATTTCCCTCAGCTAAGGTAACAGAACCATATGAATCTGTACCATGTGATTCCAAATAGTAAGCTGATTCATTAATTTAATCACTGCCACCTAATTTAAGGGCATATCAGTATTTTTATACAATCACAGTCTCCGTACCACTTAAAAATTTTAGCTGCTTCTCTTTTTTGCCTCTATTATACAGTCCATTTTTTATTTGAAGGCTTTCAAATTAACATGTAATTAATTATAAGAAAAGTATGCACACACACAGCCTTCTGTTCTCTCCATGTTTGTTATTTTTGATACAGAGCTGCCCACCTGTGCTATGTTTCTGTTGCCAGCGGAATGTAAACCACCGGGAAGTGGTACACAGGTCAGTGCCACCAAAACTGCCACTACCAATGCCAGCAGCTGGTGGGAGGAAGGAAAAAAAAAAAAAAAGAGAGAAAGATTAGAGTGCTGGCCTGTGTGTTTGGCCAATACTCTGTGAGACTGGCTAAATGTATGCCTTGCACTGCCCTCCTGCAAGCTTAGCATTATCTTCTAAGAAAGGAGAACCCTACAGCCATTAGTGACCTGCTGTCAAACAAAACTGTTCGCCTTTGCACACCCTGAGGAACTGTTTGGAAAACTCATGTATGAGCTACATTCAGAAGGGAACTTGGCTTATACTACAAGGAGCCAAAAGAAAACAAAACCTCTTGAATAAATGCATGCCTGTAGTAGCTGTTAAGTATTTTAAATTGTGGTTCCTAAGTAATTGCTAATTACATTACTTTATTATGAGGCACAATTAAACATGTGCTTGAGGTCATCCAGCTATTTGCTGTTTCAAGGAAAGCACTTGAGTCAAAAGGATTTCCTAAATGGAGTCATTCAGTGTTTTATTTCTCCAACTTCAGGAATTATTTTAGATGTGAATAATTGAACATTGAATAATCAGTTAAATGCCATTTCCATAAATTGTTTGTGCTTTACATAAAACAAGTAAAATGCTTTATAGGGCAATTTTGTTCTCCCTTGGAGGCACCCTGACTACCCAGTTCTGCACCAAGGGCACTGTACTTTATGGCCAGTTTGGTCGAGGATGATTTGTGTATTTCTATTTTCAAATAGGTCATTCACACGAACCAACACGGACAGACCATTAATTCTCACTTTTACTGAAATTAAAAGGAACTGTGAGAGGGACTTACAGATAAACCTAGAGGTGAGAATCACAGACTGTAAGATAAGCACCTAAAAGTAAGGGCTGGTGACACTAGGCATGGTTTAGAGACACTGAAGGGAACTGAGCGGCCCCAGAGTGGTTTACCCTCTCGGAAAAGCCCTTGCAAGTGATTATGTAAACATCTAACTTCTGACGTCTAAGGCTGAATGACTACCTAGCTCAATCACAGGCATCTGCTGGTGCAGCCAAAGCTGACAATCAAGATCCTCAAAATTCATGCCTAGTGTGACCTGTCAGTGGAGAAACCTGTCTCCATTGCATTTTCCAAGGACCTGCATTTCTGGAGTTGAGTTAGCATCTCAACCAAAATCCTGATGCCAGCATGTTTCATGCTCCTTGACCTTCTCCAGCAGGCAATCCTAGAGAGTACCTAACTCACCTGACATCAAACAGTGCCGAGTGTCTCTGCCACTTTGATTCAGGTCATCAGCGGGATGTGAAAAACCAAGGCTGGAGTCCCTGATTTTGTAAATGTTGATAGATGCAACATGAGAAAGGTCTGACCAGAGAAGCAGAAAAGCTTTTCCTATTTTGGGCCCCATCTTCTTGTAGAAAGACAGGTTTCTATCAAATTCTGCTCCAAATCAAATAGAAGAGAGGAGCAGACATGCACCTTTAGAGGAAGAAAGAGCTTATATAAGGAAAAAACTTTCCCATCCAGGTGTCTAATGCAAGAAGAACTTCACCAGTACTTAGCCGAGGATGCTGCTGCATTGCTGCCTCAGTATCCCAGGCTGTGAAGTGTCTCACAGTGGCCCAGACGGCCTGGTTTCAAAATGTCAGATACCTGCCTTTTTGGTACTTCTCTCTCCCATTACACTATGTAGATAGCCTGTCGGCCTAATTCAGGGCCAGGGCGTCTACTACAGGGAAAGAGATGAAGGAATTGAGCAAAGCAACAGTGAACTGTAATCTCCATCCTCCATGCGAGACTCTTGTCCTCTGTGTCTGTACCTCTTACCAAGACAAGCTCAGGTTATAAACACCCAAGGAGATCTACTCAGGTCTCTATATGTGCCAAGAATGAGCAGATTTGTGGTCCAAAAACCAGAAAAAGAAGCTTTTCATGATTAATGTTCTTTGAGCTGGGCTGAAGAGGTTTCATTCGCAGACCAGGAGGTATAAGATGAAAAACAAACCCCAAACAAGACAAACCCCACCCAGAAATACACATTTCAGTGTTCTGAAAGCTGACTCTGCCGGCAAGTGGATGAATGACCATAGTTAACACGAATAGGCTGTTCTTATTGCCTAGGTACTATAAACACTTCTGGAAGTTGAAGGGTAAGTGAGTTCCTGGTGAGGCTTGGGCTGAAGATCTGGCCTCTAACAAAGCATCAAATGGTAGCACGGAGTGGACTCCTGAATCCCTCAACGACAGGCAGGACAGAGTTCTGAGAGAAAGAGGAAAAGTGAGCGTATACACACATGCAAACACGAAGTTAACAATGTCCCACGTAGTTTTAATTCTCCTTTAGAGTTCTTCAGCTGGTGTGTGCTGAGGGAGGTACTACTACAAGTTCAAAGAATGTCATTTGTATTTTACTTGTTTAACTCTGCTGCAATACAAAATCTTCTGCCTGGCTCCCAACTCACCAAATGCCACTCTCAGACTGCTGCCGTGCAATGAGCTGGCTGTAGCCATTATCGTGACAAGTCTCTGCCCCAGCTCTACTTGGGAAACACAACTCTTGAGCATGCTTCATCTAACATGTTACTGCCTTCATATGCTTAACCTTAATGCTCATAACAATTCAATCAGATCTGAAAGGACTAATGATAAAAGTGTCTTTAATTGCTATCATTATTTATTGTTGTATTACTACTAGGCAGGTATCTCAGCTGATTTGACAAACCGCTTGCATAATATGTAGCTTTCCGTTAAAACATTGAAGGGCTAAGATTTTTATTTTAAGCCACTGCCGTAAAACACCACTGAAAATGCCCTGAAGATGATAATCAGAACATATTTTCTTCCTAAAATATTTTAGTCATCAGAGAGGCAAGTTTACCTTATATGAATATGGAAGTGTTTGATGGAAGCAATTTGGGGCTTTTTCTGTTTTCTTCAAATCCTGCACTATGCTGATGTTTTTCCATGCATCTTCATTTATAAAAATGTAATCAATATAACCCCAAAACCCCATGTTAATTAATAATAACAGATTATAATGAACAAATTCTATTTATCATTGTGGCAAGCTTTCAAGAATTGTCACAATATTATACTGGAATTGTCCCCGTCTTCAACATTCAGGTCACATTCGCTATATTTAATGCGCCTCCTTCTGCTTGTTTTCTAAGTTGACCCCTTAGGTAACAACTGATCATTTGAGGATTCTTCTGGCTGTGGCTTCTGCTGGGATGAAAGTTAACAGAGAAAATACCACTTATTATTAGAATAAATGAGTAATAAGAAACGTCTGAGATGGTTGTAAGACAAGCACCACATTATACTGTGCCTTACGAGATAACAACAGTTGAAGTGGTTTGAGAATTTTTGTTTCAGTTGCTCGTGTTTTGCAGAACTTCCGTTTCCAGAGCTTCTACTTCTTAAGCCCGAAATCCTTGGTTGGTAAGGTTAAGGTCTGGGCTATATTAGTTTGTAAAATTTGACAAAAGTTCTCTGATATACTTGAGAAGAAGGGTAAAGAATAAATCTGGTGCCAATTTTAAGAAAAAAGTAGGACTTTAATTATGACCTGATTATTCATTTTACCAGGACTGTGCTATTTGCCATACTAGTACAGAGTGACCAACAGTGCCAGACCCAGAGCAGCTGTCCTGCTTGAGCCCTGACATGGGTGAAATCAGAAGACTTAAATATAGTGGAGGAATCATCAAATAAATAAAATTCAAAGACTCCTGCTTTGACCGTTTAAAGACTATCCCTGTTCAGCTCTGGGTATTGGGGGTAAGAGCAGCCTGGAAACTCTTTAATAGTGGGCAAAGTGGACAGTTTGCCCCCACTGAGAGGTGGGACAAAGTATATGGGTGTGTGTCCAGCAAGTCGCACATCAGCCTGGCCAAATCCCCCTGTTTACCATCAGGGCAAGGTTTCTGTAAGCGTTCGGTCCGACTTTCAAGCAATCCTCTGAAACAGGTAGCAAGCTGGGATCCTCTCAAAATCCCTGCTGGGGAGACCGTCGTTAATGCCATCTGGGTGTCAGTCTTGCTTGAAACCGCAGCGACTGATGTGCCAGCCGTAATTACCATCACGGGTGTTTTCTGCGCAGAGCGCACAGGACTGTCCGCGCCACTCTCTGTTCCCAGGGTCAGCGCTGTCCAGCCACCCGCCACCTACGGAACCTCCTTCAGCTGGGGCTAAAAATAACCAGCCCTGAAGCTCAGCAGCAACGAGATCAGCCTCTTCAGGACAATTGTACTCCCAGGCAGATGTTGACGACGGGATTAGCATTTAGGCCAGGCTTCTCCCGATTTATTTTCGCTTTTCACTTACCCATGTGCTAACCCGCACCTTGGAACTGCCCCGCCCGGCTCCTCCCGGGCCCCCGGCGCCGCTCCACCCGGTCGCCCCCGTCCCCAGCTGCCGCGGCGCCGCTCCGCCGCAGCCCCCTCCGTTCCCCCCGCCTCGGTACGGCCGAGACCGCGGTGCCCTTCCGGCCAGCCGGTGCGGGGGGGAAGCGCCGGCGGGTGGCGGCAGGGCCCCACCCGCAGGCTGCCCCGCGGGGGGAGCCGGAGCGGCGGCCAGGTGCGAGGGGCCGGAGCCCGCCGTGCCGGCGGCGGGCAGGGCGCTCTCCGCGCCGCCGGGGGGTGCGGACTCCGCGCTGCCGGCGGCCCCGCGGCGCAGCGGGACGAGCGCGGCTGGGTTACCGGCTATACCTGGAGGGGCCGGCCGCGCCGGGGCGAGCCGCTTTCCCCGGTCACGTTTTTGGGGTGACCCGCCCGGGCTTTGAGCAGTGCCCGCAGGCTGTTCCCGAGGCGGTGCCGGCTCCCCGGCCGCGCTTCATGCGATGAATAAAGCCGGGCCGCGTAGGAAGAGATTAGCTGGGGGTTTACCCTTCACCCGCGCGGAGATCAGCTGAGGACAGAGGCTACCCGCCTCCCTAAAAATGGGATTCCCGGAACGCCCTAATGAAAAGCCGGGCCGGGATCAGCGTAGGGGAATTAGGGGAAAGGGGGGGACCCCGCAGGGGTCGGATTTAGGGAGAGAAAACATGGATGGAGACAAAAAGGTGTCTTTTGTTACGGGTGCGGGACTGGTGCCGGCGGCGGGGCAGGGAGGGCCGGGCCGCGCCCCCTCACCTGCCCCCGCCGCCCCCGCCCGCCGCGCCGCGGCTGCCGCTTGTTTGCACTCGGCTTATCCGGAGCGGAAATTCCTTTCCGTTTTTGTGAATGACAAACTCATTAACGATTCATCAACACAACCTGTTCCAGCCGGCCCGTCGCCGCGGCAACAGCCCCTTCCGCGCGCCCCCATTGGCTGCGCCGGAGAATGTATCCATTGAGACGTCCCGCGGTTGTACCCATTGAGGAGCCGCCGGGCCGCGGGGCGCTGCTGGCGGCGGGGGCGCGGGGCGGCGGGCGGGGAAGGGGCATCGGCAGCACGGGCATCGGCACTGCCGCGGCGTTTCTGCGCGGAGCGGGGGAGACCCGCTCGGCGGCACGTTAATTGGATTTCATTCACTCGGGGCGGAGGAAGGGCTCGGGCTGCAGCGGCGATTAGGCAGGTTCATTCAGGGATTCATTGACAAAAAACCAGAGGAGACCGAGCCGGCTGCGCGCACGCAGGCACACGCTCGCACACACACACACACACACACACACGCCGGGGCCGCGGCTGCTTCTCCCTCCCCGTGACTCTGCCGCCCGGCGCGGGGGAGGCGGCGCGGGGGGGCTGCGTGATTCATTTTCCTGGGGCGGAGGGAGATAAGTTGTGCGGAGTTGGAGGGGTGCAGCCCGCCCGCCCAGCCAGCCGCATGCCTCTGTGAGAGAGAGAGAGAGAGGGGCGCTTCCAGAGCACGCTCTGCTACCCCAGTCCTTCCTCATGCTAGATACGCTCAGACCCGTCCCTTTCGCGTCGGAAATGGCGATTAGTAAATCCGTGGCGTGGCTGAACGAGCAGCTGGAGATGGGCAACGACCGGCTGCTGCTGATGGACTGTCGGCCGCAGGAGTTGTACGAGTCGTCCCACATCGAGTCGGCCATCAACGTGGCCATCCCCGGCATCATGCTGCGGCGGCTGCAGAAGGGCAACCTGCCCCTGCGCTCCCTCGTCGCCAGCAGCGAGGAGGACCGGGAGCGCTTCGCCCGCCGGTGCGGCACCGACACGGTGGTGCTGTACGACGAGCACAGCCGCGACTGGAACGAGAACACGGGCGGCGACTCCGTGCTGGGGCTGCTCCTCAAGCGCCTCAAAGACGAAGGCTGCAAGGCGTTTTATCTGGAAGGTGAGAAGGGCCGCCCGGGGTTGGACGAGCGGTCGCTGCCTGCCGAGGGGCCCGGGGCAGTGGGTGAGGGGGGGGCGAGCCCCGCGGCTCGGCGGTGCGGCTCTCTGCCCGGGGCTGAGACGTGGAGGGGTGGGCGTCCGCAGCGTCCCCAGAGCACTGCACCCGGACGCTCCGGGGGACACCTTCCCCTCCAGCATCCCTGTCCTCGATTTGTTTAAAGAGACCTCGAACACCGGAATCGCTGTAGCAGCGTGGGGAGGACAGGGCTAACGGGGAGCCCGGCGTGAGCCGGGGAGGACAGGAGGAATTGCTGCTGAGACATCTCTCCAGAGGTCCCCGCAGGGCAAAGCGGCACGGAGCTTTAATCTTGAGCGTGCTGAGCGCTCGCCGCAGCGGGGGATTGTCTTAAAGCTTCTTTAAGGTTATCCGGCTGCCGGAGTGTGGGACAGATTTTTTTTTTTTTGCTTCTTCCTCGGGCTCGAGAGGTTGGGAGAGAGATGCCCCTTTGCAGGCAGGGCTGTACCAGGGAAGTATGTCGGCTTGCCATCTCATATCAGGTTGCCTTTTTTTTTTTTTTTTTTTCCCTTTGCGCTGTTTCTCTCCAGGTGGTTTCAGCAAGTTCCAGGCCGAGTTCGCCCTGCACTGCGAAACTAACCTAGACAGTTCGTGTAGCAGCAGCTCTCCTCCTTTGCCAGTCCTGGGCTTGGGAGGCCTCCGAATCAGCTCCGATTCCTCATCAGACATTGAATCTGACGTTGACAGAGACCCCAATAGTGCCACCGACTCCGATGGCAGCCCTCTTTCCAACAACCAGCCTTCCTTCCCGGTGGAGATTTTACCCTACCTCTATTTAGGCTGTGCCAAGGACTCCACTAATCTGGACGTTTTAGAAGAGTTTGGCATTAAATACATCTTGAATGTTACCCCCAACCTGCCTAATCTCTTTGAAAACGCCGGGGAATTCAAGTACAAACAGATCCCGATCTCTGACCACTGGAGCCAAAATCTGTCTCAGTTCTTTCCTGAGGCCATCTCCTTTATAGGTGAGACCCGCTGATTTGCTAACAGCTATATGTCAAGGGGCAGAATTCCATTTCTTTTGCAGAATTCAGGAGGTTTTGGGCGAGAAGCCGTAGTAGTGTTTCTGGCAGTTTCTGGGGGATGCTCCGCTTTCTGGTTTTAAAGCAGGCTTAGGTTGAGGGACGGGTGGGGGCTGTTTGAGGGGTTGTGGAGGAGCCCCAGTGAATTGTCAGCCACGTTTGCAGGTTGCATACCTGGTTTGGCTGGCTGTGGGATTCCTCCCTGAGCCGTCTGTGTCGGAGCTGGGGACTGAGCAATGCACAGGATGGGGGATATTTTTAAATCTCCTCCTTGCAGGGAGGGGAATCTGCAAATGAACCCGGGGTTGATGGCTTATTCGTCCTTTTTGTTGCCTTCCCACCCCCCCCCCCCCCCCCCCCCCCGAGGTTACTGAAGAACAGTATAATAAAAAGAAACTATCTGGGAAGCTAACTTTAGCTTTTAAATACAAGTTATGAATAACCGATATCCCTGGCAAATGTATAGCCACAGCTTTAATTAAATCTCGTGGTGATAATGATGTACCTCTCGGGCTCGGTGCCTAGGTTAGCCAGCCCTTAGACATTATCCGTCAGCTTTGGAAACGTGTCTCCTTGGGCTCAAGGAGTTCTGCTTAAATTTTGCACTCCGTCGTTTCGGGGAGGACTAAAATCACCCCACCGGGGTGCGGTGGGCATCGAATTATCTGTTGGGAAGCTGTGCTGTAATCCGGTTGAATGATACCGGTAATAGTGGAGAATGTAGGTAATCTGAGCCCAGCAGGAAGAAATGTGGGCTGGAAGCCACAAAGAAACTAATCTCCAGGCATTGTAATGCATTTCCTATTACAAAGGAACCCATTTTCAACCAATGTTGACATCCTGTTCCTCCTAATGGGCTGTCCCCTGTGACTTCCCTCATTCTTTTAAAATGCCTGAATACCTCCATTGTTAGCTGCACAACAGTTGGAGAATAATTTAATAGACCTTTGCCGTCTGCTGGTCTGTATAAAAGGCATTCAGTGACATATTGCAGGATTTCCATGCTGGGGCAGGGGGACTGTAAGAATTTAAGGCCAATCTCCAGGCGAAAGAGTGTCTTTTAAAACTGACTTTTAAAAGTGTCATGCAGCGTATCCTGCTCCCTTTGTCTCATTCTTAGTTTTCTCAGCTCTTGGACTCGGTACATATTCGTAGGGGGGTGGATTCTTATCTTGCCCTGGTTTTAAACCGGTGAAGTTAACTCTTGCGTTGCACTGCTGGCATCAGAATCGCCCTTTCTTCCTGCTTGATACCAATCTCGCCTGTGTGGTGAGATCAGTTACCAACCCCCTGTCTTATGTGTCCTCCTCTGCCTCTTTGTCTCCGGACAGATGAAGCACGGGGGAAGAACTGTGGCGTCCTGGTGCATTGCTTAGCAGGGATCAGCCGCTCGGTCACGGTGACGGTGGCCTACCTCATGCAGAAGCTCAACTTGTCCATGAACGATGCCTATGATATCGTCAAGATGAAGAAGTCCAACATTTCACCCAACTTTAATTTCATGGGTCAGCTGCTGGACTTTGAGCGGACCCTGGGGCTGAGCAGCCCCTGTGACAATCGAGTGCCGAACCAGCAGCTGTACTTCACCACTCCTTCCAACCAGAACGTCTTCCAGGTGGATTCCCTGCAGTCCACGTGAGCTCCAACCACCTCCCTTCTCCTGTCCGTTTCATGGGATCACTCCTCAACGTTTTCTCTCTGGCAGTGATAAAGAAAACGCAGCTTTCTCTTTTTCTGGCCTCTGCTGTCAAAAAGCAGCTGCCGGTGCGGGCTAGGAAAGGTCACACAGTATGGAATCGGCTATTGCGAAGGGAGGGAACGTGGCGAGCTCTCTGGGAAGGACCATGGTGAGCAGGCAGGTGGGCAGCAGCACGCTCATCCCTGCTTGCGCAGTGGCTTGGGTCCGAGGACTTTCAGAGGGTTAGGCTGAGGCTGGACAGGCTGAGCACGTGTTCTCTAGAGACTGGAACTGTCCTGCTTCCCTCTCTGCTTTTGGACCTGTGACACACATCTCTGTCTTCAGTGAAGACTGGCTATTTTTGTTTGTTTGTTTGTTTTACTTTAGAGGAGCCAAAGAAAGAGATTTCAGCTTAGTGTATTTGGAGTACTTGTTTGCTGGGAGCTCAGTAGTATTCTACTTGATCAATGTAAATATTTAATCTTAAATCGATTTGCAATTTTTTTGAATTCACTTGTATTCAAGAAATCAATCCAAGGGACTTTTATGTTTTTATTCTCTTCATAAATTCTGCTTTATTTGTTTGTTCTTTTTTTTTTTTTTTATTTCAAAGCATACATTTGCAGCATGCTTAATTTTATTGTTCAAGTGAAGCAAGCTTTCCATGGGGGAAAAATAACAATGGTGAGAAGTTTGCAAATCATGTTTTGTGAGCAAGTACAGTCTCTTTCATATATTTTTCTTTTCCTTGTGGTGATTTTTTTTTTCTCACACTCTTGGTGTAGTTTCCACATGATATATATTTTTAAAATTAAATTAATTTTTTGCCTTACCTTTTGTAAATAGATCATCTGGGAGGAGATTTGTCTTTGAATGCGAAAGATTTTTGATCACTTTTTAAAACTTTCAGATGTGCTAAACAGTGCATTACCTCTGTACAAATTCTTCAGGGAGCTTCACCTCAAATGCAATATTTTGCGTCTTTTTTTTTTGTATAAAACTGGAAGTATGTGTGAGCATTTGTACCTGTGTGTACGCACAGTGAACCTGCACACGGTTGCCAATAAGGGAGAGTCTAATTCACGGTGTAAAAGTTTTAAGATGGAATTTATTATAAGAATGTAAAACCTTAAATTATTAATAAATAAATAACTATTTTTGGCTATTGAGAACCTGGCTGCTTTATTTCCCCTTTCCCCTCTGTGTGGGTGTAGTTAATTGCACATACACATATGGTTATGTTTAAAGGTAATGATGGCTTTCTATAGCTTTTGTACAGCCCCTAAGACAATAAAGCCTTGATTTCCCGGTTATCCACTGGTGCCCAAATGAATAAACAGTGCATGTGCTTGAATTCTTGTCTTGCTTTGGTGAAGGCAATGCTTTTGAAGGCCTTCAGGTAAATTGCAAAATATTCTGGCATCCCTTTGCTATGCCAGGGATGCACCTGACCCTGGGCCATAAGGATCTTTTTCTTCAAAAGTAAGGAGCTGTTGTTTTCTCGGTTTGCTTATGAGAATAGTGGTTTTGGCCACTGTTAGGTGCCAGGAGATGAGTTTGTGCTCCACATCTTTCTGACAGGAACTCATTTCACAGATTCATCAACAGTCTGCAGCCTCTAAGTGATTTTTCTGTTGCTGTTCAGCCACATTGCAACTTAGCAGGTGAAGGCAAGGAGGAAAAATCTCTATACAGCCTTAGTCACCTCATTTCCTCTTTGGACCCTTGAAGTAGTCCTGTCTGCAGAAGGAAAAAGAGGGATTATAGCGATTGCAAAACTTCCTGCTGCAGCTTATTTTCATTAACATCCTTCCTGCTGAGAAGTGGCCCAAGGTAGGGTGGTGCCAAAACCAGCGTGCAGCACCACGGCGACGGGTGATGCTGCAGCTGGGGCTGTCGGCTGGGGTTCTGCAGAACTCCTGGCAGCCGGAGAAAATTTCAAGTAATTTTAGAAACTGCAAGTGTGTGAAATGAAAAGCAAACAAAACATGGGAAAAAAGTGAGTCAGTGTCTCATGCAGTAGTGGCCTAGATTGAGTGCATAAACTGTGAAAGTAGAAGTGGGTTGCAGTTAAACTTGGCTTGTGCTAATCCAGTTTTGAACGGTTTCCGCTCTTGGCATTCCCTGTGCTGCTCTGTTCAAAGTGGAGATTTGCAAGCAGCTCTAGCAATTTCCTGTCCAGCTGCAGCTCAAGTGACTCCCTTTTTTTTTCTCTTTTTTTTTTTTTTTTTTTTTTTAATATGGTCTGCGGATAATTTTAGCCAGTTTCCTCTTTGTGGATTATTAATCTGCTTTCCTTGTAGAACCTACATAGCTGCGTCCCTACTGTTCTGCTGAAGTCAACAGATGGCCTCCCCGCCACTTCCTCTCGTTTCGCTGTGGGTTTGTTGTCAGGCCACTTCTGAAATTAATAGTGTTTTCTGGCCGGCTGCCACAGGCCATTACCACAAAGGGGAAGTAACACATCTGAATAGCAGGAAGCCGGGCAGGGTCACAGCGTGAACTGAACCTGTTGAGCACAGTCGGGCCTCTCCCGTTCAGCAAGTGTAGGGCTCCTCTTCCCCCCCCCCACCCCCTTTTTCATCTTGCACAGAGAAAGGGCTGGCACAAGATGCCTCAGCTGTTTGCACCGGGCAAATATTTCCGGCAGAACGAGTTGCAAATGTTAATTGTGACTAGGTACCCGTTAAGGTGAGGAGGGAAAGAGCAGCGTGGAGCGATGTAGGCTAGGGGAGGAGGGCCTTGGCTTTCTTCGCAAGCTGCTTAAAAAAGTTAGTGCTCACAAGGGCTTCCTGCTTCCTTCCTGCCTCCCCGAATGACTAACACCAAATGGGTACTTCTGCAATTCATCATTTCTCAGGACAAGCAAGCAGAGAAGGCCAGTTTTGCTCACACAAGCATACTACGGCAGAGTTGGGCAGAAAACTTCTTCCAGATTTTTCATCGAGTGAGGCTTGCACCAGGGCTGTTAGTCAGAAACCTTGGCTGAACTTGAACCAGGACTGGGCGAGAACAACTTTGGTCACAGGCAAACCCAAACCAGAACTGGAGCCAAACCCAAAGCTGGTTCAACCTCTGATTTTGCTGGGGGTGTTCACGCTTGCTCATGTGCCAGCTCTTAATTGCAAATGGTTTGGAGGGAAAAGTGGTGAGGGCTTTCACCCGCAGCGTTCACCCTCTCCACACAGGCTTATGGGAAACTCTGCCCCAGCACCCTGAAGGCAGAGGGCCCTGCTACAGAAGCGCTTGCCAGCTTTTCTGCGGCTGGGCTCTGATTGCTCCTGCAGTTTACCCCCTCTAGCACTTGTTTCAAAATAACTTGCTTCCTCTCTCCCCTCCCTTGTTTCAGTCCTTGCTAGGATGGGGCAGAGGTCTCAGGCTTCTGGGGGGTTTGGCAGCTATTGCAGTTCCTCAGCTGGTAAAGTAATTTGTAAAGGGAAGAATAAATCCTTTGTGCCTGTAGGGACAGGCCTGATGTGTATAGGGGAAAGGGGGGGGAATATCCCCCCCACCCTTTGCAGCTAAAAAAATCACAAGCTGCTTCATATTATAATGTAAGCATGTGAGATACTGAATTCCTTCAGAAGCTATGGAGAACCGTATCCTCAGCAGTGTTTAGAGCTTCCCAACATGACCCATCTGTGCTTTTAACAGAGAGGGTGAAATTGTGTCCTGCAGCATCCATGTCCCCTTTGCTCTGGTAAGGCCAAGGTTCCCCTCAGCGTTTGGGTGCACATTAGCACTTCGCTTTCCTTTTTCTGTGCAGTAGCACCATGTAGCTCACTGTCCTGGTTCTGCTTTCTGTGTTTCCTCTTTCCCACTCACACCCTTTCACACCACTCCATGGTCATCTTCAAAATACCTTCCAACTCGTTGTGGTTTTTGTTGTTGTTGTTGTAGCCATTATTTTCTCTTTCCCCTATTCTCTTTCTTGTCCTTTTTTAACGCTGCTCTTCCCCTCATACCTTCTGTTCTTCCACAGACTTTTTCCTAAGCTCCATGGTCTGTCCTTTCTTCTCTTTCATTTTCTTACCTTGGTTTTTTTTCCCTTGTTGCTCTCATCCTGTTTGTCTCGCGTTTCCTAAACGAACTCCACTTTCTCCCAACCTTGAGCCTCCTCGTTCCTCTTTGTTTTCACAGTGAAAAACAGGATGAGTCTCATGGGGTCGGTCAGTTTTAGTGAGCTATAGGAAAGGTGTATATGAAAGGAAGAAGTAAGAAAACACTATGGCTGTCCTCTCGCCACTTCCTAGCAGATGACTTCATTCCCCATCTCCATTCCCTTCTGCTGGGTAGATTTGGCTCTGCATGGCTTCCCTGGGTCCTCTCTGTCTAGCACCCACAACTGTGTCGCTGCTACTGGGGAAGGTGGGCGTGAGAAAGCAGCTTTTCCTCGTGGCCCATCCAGTGTCACAGGGCACTGACCCCCACTCCAAGGAGGAAAGCAGGGAGAGGCCGAATATGTGGCTGCCAAAGGTGGCTCTGCTAGCAAAACTTAAGCTGGGCTTAACAATCGTGTGTCTGGAGAGCATTCCTTCAGCTTCTCTGCAAAACATATCCAGAAATTTTTCCCTGTTGAGAAGTATGATGACACTTCATTCAGACCTCCAGGAAAAACAATTGCATGCGAACATTTAAACAAGGCTACAGCTTAGGCCCTCTCTCCACCCCACTATAAATCACCAAAAGCTTTGCCTTAGTGAAGATGGTGGAACAAATTGCAAAGCTCAGTTCTGTGTCCCCCTAGACCTTGAGTGTGTGTGTTCGGCATCGTGCAATTACCCCAGGAACACAGGTATGGGGCCAGACCCCTCTGTCATGCAGCAGTGCACGTGTGGCTCCTGGGACTCCTGCTAGATGCTGCATTCAAAGGAAGTGCCTGAGTTTGCTCCAAACACCTCATATCTGAAGGGAAATAAAGGCTACCCACTGGTGTTTTCTCACGGCATGTGGTGACACTGGGGGATATGGACCTGCCTTTTCCCCCCCACCCTTCAACAGCCAGAAATGGATGGTGCTGCATCATGCATCTCCTTTCTTCATTGCCAAATTCAAGAGATAAGCATGTGCTGTAAGTAGATAGCACAGGCAGAAAGCTGGTATGGGAGCTGCTCTCTTTTGAGTAAAGTGCTTGTCTCTGTAAGGAAAGGAAAAAACCCTGTTAGACACTTTCTGTTGTTTGTTATCGTAGGGATCTGCAAGCGCTGAGGGAATTTTGGAGTGCTCACAGCCGTAGCTTTTCCTCATAAGGCAAAGATGAAGGTTGTTGACTTACCACAAACACAAGGAGATGATTATCAGATGGAAAGTGGGGGTATGGAGTCCATTTAGGAAATATTTCTTAATGACAGAAGTTGCATTCAGAACTCTATTTGAGAGATGCAATGGAAAGTGCGCCCTGCTCTACTTCACAGCTGCGATCCCCAGGACGCAGGAAGCGTGCAGAAATGCTGGCACTCTCCCATCCCTAGGCTGTTCCAGCACTGCAGATACCAGCGACATAAAATGATACTACGTGGGAGGTCTGTTTACCATAATGTGGAGACCATGGTGAAGCACTTTGCTCATTTTGCAGGAGACACAAGTGTTTTGGAAGGTCCTGCTGCCGAGATTGTCCACCTTCCCAGATGGGCAGTGTCCTTGCTTAACTCCAAGACTTTTATTTTAATGAACTTCTCTGCTTTTCTGTTAAAGCCATGTTTTGGGGCATTACAGAAATCTCTTTTTTCATCTTTTTTTCCTGTTGACCTCAACTCTGTAGGAAATAAATTCCCATCTGCAAGTGAAGCCATCTGAAAAACAGATTGATGTCTGACACTTGCTTTACTCAGGGCAAAAGTTCTTTATAGTTTAAAGGTGGCTTTTTTTCCCTTTGCTGGGAAATGATGTCCTTACAAAAACAGACTGGAATCACCAGTATTTAGTATTTGTGAAAACACATTAGCTGTTCAGTTGGTAGGTTGGACACTCAATGTAAATCAGCATAGCAGCAGAGGCTCTGCGAGACTGGTGGTCGTAACACTCTTGAACCCCCTGAAGACATTATCTACCTCTATATAGAGACCTCTGTGTAGGACATTAGTGATTTTTGTAGATCCTTTTTCCCTGCATACAGTAATATTCTAGGATTCTGAACGAGACATAGAGCTAGGAAGTCAAAATATCTCAGTGAAGTAAGAAGAACTTTTCTCCTTATTTAAAAAATAAACGATAATTTTAGTGTCCGGGTGACATACTAGCACATAAAAAAATAATCAGGATCTGTGAGACTTCAGCTTTTGCTTGATTGATTAGGATTTCCTGTGCTATCAGTGATCTAAATTGCATTTTCTGTGTCAGTATTTCTACCACATTCCTGTGTTTGAGGGCTTTCTAGGCCAGCCCTGCTCTCTGTGAAGAAATGTGCCGCAGCACCTCTTATCCGGATTGAAATTTGGTCCATGCTGAAGCCCAGAACTGAGCTGATCTTCAATTTAAGCATTAGGAATTGAGTAATGCTTAGACTCTGTGCAGGATGTTTTTGTTGTAAATAAAGACAAAATGTGTCTGATTTCTGGGAATACAAACCAGGAAGAAGAAATTAGTCTTTCACACACACCTTTACAATCCCTCATCCAGGTTTTTTCTATGAAGTGAAATTTTGCAGGCGGCTGTATGTGAACAAAAGCTTTTTTATATTTGCAAATTATCATCAGAGCAGACAGTAGACAATGTCTATTATTAAGGTGGGCCAATGCTTCCTCTTAAAAGAGGAATTTTCTTTTCAGTTGTTTACAGCTCTGCTAGACTTGTTTGGACTCGAATATAAATGCCTCAGGCTGATCTATGAAGATGAAAAGAAATGAATATCCCTCTGAAAATGTCATCCTAAAAGACTTGGCCCTTTTTTCTGAAGAAAATGCCTTATTTTTTGTGTGTGTAACAAAATCTGTTACTGTTTCCTTGAACATCTTAGGCACTTGGTGCCTGGAGGAAGGGACATAAAATCTGGCAGGGTGTGTCGGGAATGTGCCTGGCTCTGCTTCCCTGAAAAACTCCTTTTGCCCAAGATTTGAGCAGTTGGAAGATGATGATTTGCACATGCCAATCAAATATATCTTGAATTTTCTTGATTAGTTAGCAGTGATAAAATTTAGCTGAGCTGGCTCCTGGTGTTGAGCTGCCAGCTCCACCCAGCAGCACCCTGGGAGGAAGGAGGGGATGTGTGATGTGTCAGTGAGGTAGACGATTGTGCATTAAGGCTGCCCCAAACTGGGTACGTTTGCACAGCTATACTGTTTCTGTTCCTGAGCAGTACTGATCACAGCTGTCTCGACTGTCTCTGCACTGTTCAGTATAAATACTCTTTACATCCCCTGTTTTCCCTGGGCAAAATATAGATGAGAACAGGCATCTAAGAACAGTTCTGGTGTTAGGCAGAGGAGCAAATGCACATCAGCTGACAGAAAGTAGGGTACCTTGGTGATGTTGCTGGAAATGCAAGAGATGGGAAAATGTGGCTGTTTCTGGGGTTCACTGGCAGTTAAACATCGTGTGCTTTGAGGCCTCTCAGGTGGCAGCTAGGTACACAAGTCCTTCTGTAAGCTTCAAAGTGCTTGACACTGCAACCTTAATAACGTTCTTTCTATAGTGTTTTTGCTTCATGCCAGCAATACGTATTTCAAGCTCTCTGATGAGGTCTGAATGAATGGCATTCCTACGGCTTTACACAAGAGTAGCAGAGATCACACTCAAGCCCCCAGTTTGTTATTATAGTATTAAGGTTTTAAAAGACCTTATTGATTAAGGTGGAATAAAATTAACAGGATTCTCATTTTTTATGCGTTCAAGCGTATGTAAGCTTTCTTTGGCAGGAATTTAATCATCTGGTATGTATATATAGTACCTTGGCTAATGACAGCTGATTAGAACTACAGGGCATTATTGTGACGTTAATAATAAATACGATAATTATCTGAGGTGAAAAGAAAATTTTCCTTTTCTCTGAGTCCTGCACAGCCAGGTACAGTGTGTAGCTTGACTTAAATAATGTGCATGTTGCTGTATTCCAGAACGACAGTTCTTATCTACATCCTTGGATTGCTGAGTCTTATTACAGAGTTCAATGACCTTATTCCTGTCAGTAAACTTATTCACATGCTTAACTATTGGCAAAATCAGACACTGGGGCATTCTTTTGGCTGTGAAAACACATTGCACGCTGCAGGCTGCATAATAATTGATAATATCGACTAATGATTGAAGAAACCAGGAATTCTTGGGCAGGGCAATTTCTCACATTACTAAAATTTTCTGCATTAACCAATCAGCTAAATGCCCTTGTGTTTCGGCTGCTCAGCATAAGGGAGGAAGAAGCAGTTTGTTTGGGAAGTACAGAGCCCTCACATGCTGGGAAGCTGGTCCCACAGAGGAGCATCAAACAGGGAACTTAGGCAAATCAGTCCTAAGTCATGAGCAACTTAAAAGTCCATCCTACCCTTTTTCTTTTGAGAGCATCTCAGAGAGGAGCCATAGTTCATGGTGTTGCAGCAATGTAAGTGGAGTCCCTGAAATAAAGCTGAAGTAATACAGTGATGAATCAGGCCCAGGAACTGTGCGTGAGTGCCATTACTTGGGAGAAAAAAAGAAAAATAGACTTTCTAATGTATTCTTGTAAATGCGAGTTACTGTTATTCAGGAAACATAGAAAGGAACCTGTATTGTTCCAACATGAATGTCAAATGATTCTGTTCCTTGTGCCTTCTACCTACGGTGATGATGATGACTGATTCATTCTCTGTAGAAGTTTCTAGCTGTTTTGGTATCTTGGGTGTCTGCCTAGAAGTCACAGTTGCTGTCAGGCAGGTCTTTGATCTGTTGGTAATCATAGGCCTGGCTAAAGACAGTGAGTTTGCTTCTTTCGGACACAGTACCAGAGAGTTTAATAAATGCTCTTTTATACAAAGATGGTAAGAAGCAGACATGGGTTATGGCCCAAGGCAAGGAGTGCGTGACAAAGCTTGTGCAGTAGTCTGCTTGGTCTGTGCGTGCAAGAACAAGAATATGATGGGCAAGCTGTTGTATGTACAGAAAAGAAAAAAGTCAGCAGACTGTAGAGGAAGCAGTCATGGTCATCATACTGAGATGGAGCAGACAGGGTGCAGGGTACAGTCTGATGCTAGACCAGGCAATCAAATGACCAGATGCCTCTGAAAAGGCAGTCTATTCCCTTTCTCCTTCTTCTCAGTTTTCAGTTGTGTCATCTTGTTTCTTCCTTTGCTGCCAAAAGCACTTGCCTGTCTGCAGAACTTTGCAAAACTTACCAATATTTTCTCTGGTGATCTAGCCCTGATATAGAACACCATGAGGTCAGAAAAACATCAGACACAGTGCAATGCTGGGAATCGGAGGCTGCAATTAGTGGCAGTAGAGGGATGGACTGAACTGAGTCTTTTGGCCTTAGCTTGAGCTGAGATTGGCTTAGCTATAAAATCCAACTATGACCCCAGTGTCTAGGCATATAATTAATTACAAAGACAGGCTGGGGGTGCTTCTGGGCAAGGAAACTGCCTCCTGATGACTGGTTCTGTGGCGTTTATGGAAAAAACTTCAAGAATTGAAATGGGATGGTAGCCGAGGGCACACTAGACTCACACACTTGATTTCTTTCCTGAAGGAAACAAGCCTGCAAGACACCCAAACTGGCTTGCTATCTGCCCAACAGGGTAACACCCACGTGCAAATCTGCAAGTTCCTCAAGGAAGAAGGCTTTTATTCTGCAGTGTCATCTTATGTCTGCTTTTTCTTCCCATTTTAAACAGCGTTTTGTATAACAGCCACACATGCTTATAAATCGTGTTCTAAAACCAAAAGCTGCCCTAATTGAAGAAGTATTGTGTGGTGTTTTGATGGGTAGTTTCCACTGACAGCCTCACCCTTTACTTCACTTTGGGGAATTTTAGCACTGTTGTTGTGCCATCTATCCAGGATAATCCACATGGCCATAAGTAACATAAAAATGCACTTGCCATTTTCTATCTCCATGTTAAAGAATGCTCCAAAAAAAAAAAAAATAGCAAGCTTTGTGTCCATGATTAGTCATCACATCACCACTGATTTATTTTACTGTGGTATAATTAAAAGAAAATATATTCAAAGCCTACCCATCACAAAAGAAAGCTATTACTGATGAGACCTGTTTGGTTTAGCTTTAGCTCATGTATGGAGAAAGTTTACATTTTCATGAAGGTAATGACATTTTCCTGGGGCTCCTATAACCCCTGGAAAATGCCAACAAAATGGCAGGGAACTATGGAAGAGTGGCTATTGCCTTTTTTTTCTGGAGACACTGGAAAGCATCCTTCTGTCCACAGCCCAGGGGAGGGCTCTGGGATGCCACCTCCTTGGGAGGTGGACGTGGAGCTGGAGATGCCTATCCCTGTGCTTTCAATTGTCCCACCACAGAGCTGAGAGTTGCTCTTGCTACCATTAGGCTTGTACAAAATACTTTTTTTTGCCATGATAGTATCGAAACGAGGCACTCTGGGAGCCTTCAGCTTTGCAGAGTACCCACGAGAGGATCCTTCTGACAGCTCAGCTTGGAAGCAGAAAGCTGTATCTGCTTTACTGTGCTTGGCTTAATCCAGCTGGCAATAGCACCACCATTAAATGCATCTTTGCCCTGAGAATTGAACTGTGAGGTAATTCCACTGCTGTGTTAATTGCCATCACATAGTGAGGATTTCCAAAGATACCCCTTGCCTGTGTCAGCTGAAGCATTTCCGTCTGTTTCCCGAAAGCGAGGGAGGCGTCCAAGGTGCTGTGGCGGAGCCCAGAGGGACCTGGCATGGGAAATAGCTGGCCTCAACATTTCGACTCTTCAGCTCCCATATAGGGACTCAAAATCCACTGGCAGCAGCAGGCAAAGGCCTGCTCTCAGCCATGAGGGAGAACAAAGTGCCGCCAGTCCTGTCGGAGTTGTCAGCCTTGATACCGGTGAGGGGGTAGCGACATATTTGTTATCCTGGACGGCAGTGAGCGGAATTAATTTTGGAGTGACTCCAAGCTGTGGAATGAGGGCTGCCCAGGTCTGTGACAGATTTCCAGGCAAAATCTGTGATCTTATTTCAAACGTTTAAAGATTTTCAGTGGTTCGACTCTAATCTCTTGAGAAAATGGAATCTCTCCTTGGCCTATGCTATGTGCAAGCAGCGGAGGCACAAAACCCAGCCTTGTGCTATATCCAGGACACTACACGGACACCACTGTCTTCTGGAGCATATTTCCTCCACTGTAGGTGAGAGTCCGGGCTTATTTATAGTTCTGGCCACCCAGCAAGTCTTATTTGTCCCCAGGACTCTTAAGTCAAGAGCAGAAACTTCTTCATTTCAATGAATTTTGTGCTGGAACTGTTGGGAGAGAGAGAGAGAAGGTGTTTAAGAAATAGCTTATTTAATTTAGTAAATCAAACAGCTTTAGGAAACAGGATGGCCCAAATACAAGGTGACATAAAAAATAAGGTCTTTTACTTTTGTCTTACTGAACAGAGTCTAAAAATAAATTCCCAAATGAAAGTAAGTAAGTCAATAGATCCTTTATTGCTAACTATGCTCTCACCTTTTGAAAGAAATGCTCTAGCCTTCCCTTCAGGTCTTGCATTCAGCTAGCTTCCAGAGCAAAAGCAGTCAATTCTGCATTATCTCAGTAGGACAGTTTTAATTTTAACACTATCTGCCCTGATCTCTCTTTGTCCAGTTAACATTTCCTTGACCTAGAGTTCAACCCCTTTTACAAAGTAACCTCAGGCTTTGATGGCTGTAATTCTACCTTCACCCCAATGGATTCTGAATACACAAACTCCAGGCCCAAAGGAGAAGATTAGCAGACTTTACCCTAATTACTTGTTATTGTGTAGTTGTTAAAAAAGATTTTGGCTCCAGAAAATGAGGCTGTAGCCAGACAGAAGTTAGCCTGGGGTTCAAAAGTCTAGCAATCTTTGGCTCCACGGGCCTATAAAAGCAAAGTGTTGACTGAATGCAAACAGCCTGCATGGTGAGAGGCCCCCTTGGAGGGGGTGACAGCAGGCCATCCGTCAAGGGAGGCAGCGGGGGTCAGAGGAGTCCCTCTAATGACTCCTTGCTGGCCTGTTAATGGATAGCTCCATTTGATTCCTCTGTCAGTGGGAATGCCAGACTTTGCGATGGCTGCAACATGCAGACCTTCCCGTGCATGCTCTGTTCTCGGGGTCTTTGAAGGGATGAGCCATGTTTGATGCACAGCTGGAAAAAGCCCGCCTGGTGTAGTAGGTACCTGCAACATACTAACCTGCCACTTCTCTAGACGCTCGTTTTAGGTTGGTGTAATGAGCACCTATCAACAATTAATGACAGTTTTTGCATGGGGGGAAGGATCAGGAGTGCCTTTGGTGAAGTGAGAAGCAGTCAGTCAACTCCTCACCTTCAAGCATTAAATGTCATGAGAGGTCAAAAGGTTTTGCAAGGAATGCAAAGTTTGGAATATTTTTAATTAAGCTACATCCTTTGAAATTCTTTCATGTCAACCTTCAAACAAATCAGGTCTTAAATCAACACCCTTTAAAAGCACATACACCTCTGGTAAGTACCTTCATGCAAGCTCTACTGGGTATCACAGAAAGCAGTTAATTTAATTTTATGTGAGTCATTAAAAACCTCCACTTATTTTTGTGTTGACTCACCATAGGATATATTAAAAAACTTTTCCCTGAATACCTGAATTCCTTATCCTATATAAAGTTGGTATGTTTGTGTCCGAATGGGTTTACTACCTGAATTTACCAATGATGTCTTAAATATAAGGGTTATGAGGGGAGTTCGGAATATCAATGTTTTTGTTAACCTAAAACATGCCTGCTTCTTTGTTTGTTTTTTTTTATAAACTATTTTTATGAAATGCCTGTCTCTTAGAGAGTTACTGATTGGGGGATATTTTCATCATCCTATAAATAGAAGCTGCAGTTGACATATACAAATAACTGTACTCGTCACTGGAGTTTAGGGCCCTTTTGGAAAGTTTTACTTGCATGAAAAGATTCGGCAGCTGGCTGAATTCCACAACAAATTAAGCAAAATCAAACTTGACCCAAACATTTAAAAGACTATTAGAAGGTAGTGGGTGATTTGGTTTTCATCCGGGCTGTTGTTTTCAGATCTGTACACTTTCTGTGTTATTTTTGTGAACGGCACATGTGGGATTCAAAAGACTCTGCTAACAAAGACCTTTGATCCCTGGATTAACTCTTCTAACACTCTTCTTAAGCAACTAGGAAAATAAAATTATTACCTCATTATCTATTTTGAGAGAATACTTTAACCGGCCTCTGAGGAGAAGGGCTGGAGGGGCCGTGCAAGTCTCAGAGTGAAAGCTGACAGGGAGCGGTGACACCTATCAGTGTGAATAGTTCAAATTCCAGCCATAAGCCTGGAAGCAAAGTCCTTCAGTTGGGAGCTCTGGTGTTTGCCCTGGCTTCTCTGGGGCCGTGTCTATGCTACCAGGGCAGCTGCCCCAAGGATAGTCTCTGACCCCAGACCAAATGGTGCAAGATGACTCCCATCCACATTGCTCAGGAGTATCTACTCTCTTTAGGACAGTGTGGCCCAATTTGGGATGGTCCTTGGCCCAGGTCTCTTCTGGCACCGTATGGCCCTGAGAGCTTATTATTAAGCATTTGTGATTTACTAATTCAAAGTATGTTTTGCCTGCTCGTGGTGCACCACAACAGCGCGTAGGGGATTTGAGGACACAAGGCCTATTGGAATAACATCAGACAACTGTCATGGGCTGAGGGAGTTAAACTTGCTGCAGTCCAAGTCCATTTTGTCTGTCTGGAGCAGAGCCTGGAGCAAACGATTCTGTCAACTGCGTCCAGGCTTCCTCTCCAAGGAAACTAGTAATTTTGCTTCAGAAGGGAGCCTGGGAGTGAGCAAGCATATATATGCAGCATGAATGATGAGAGGATCAGATGCTGGCAGCAAACAGGGAGCTGAAGTATGTGACAGAGGAGCTGTCTGTTGATCTTTGACAGGGGCCTGTTTCATCCATGGCAAGGGTATCGTTTGTGCTTGGAAGTAACCCTCATTCAGTACTTGATCCAGCCAATGTTTCCTTCTTTTAAACTCACATACTCAGTTTTCAGCAGTGGAGCTACTCAGCAAGGGCCTTTGTTGACAGCTTATCTGCAAGTCCCTTTTCGCTCTGAATATGGTTACTGCACAGGCGCAGCTACATCTATTGTCACATTTGGAATGTCCTAATCTGGAATTAAGACAGTATCTAAAGAAATTGTAGCTTGGCTGTACTCTGAAGGCCTGCATTTTTGTCACTATACTTTGAGCTGGTTCAGTTCTAAGTCACATATCCTGTTTCATGAGAAGCAGAACAAGGAAGCCCAACTTCCTATGGATTTTCATCTGACCTTCCCATGATAATCACAGTTTCTCTCAAAAGTCCGTAAGACTTCCCCCATCCTCTCATGTCTGCTACACATCCTCACATTAATCCCAACTTGTTCCTGTTTCCCCTATTTCCCTATTCTTTTGTCACCTCATTTCACTGAGGTGAAAACTATGAACTCTAACTATGAGCTGAGGTAGCACAGTGCTGCAGATGCTGTGGCCTGTATGCACTGTGATCAGAAAGCAGAGACATGCGTGGTGATCATCCAGTCAGAAGGTCTTGTGGAGCTCATATACTGAAATTTTGCTCTGTTTCACTTTTCTCTTATTTGCATTAGTTTCTTTCCTCTACCCACCTGTTGATTTTTCCAAGGCTTGTAGGAACTCATCTCCCATCGGAAATTCTCCCTTTTTATCAGACGTGATTGTCAGCAGCTGTCAGATTTAAAAGCTACGGGGTAGGAGGCGAATGACAGACAAACTGAGATACAAATGGAAAGACAGCATGAATAAAGAAGCTCAAGTTCCTCAGGAAATGAGGCTAAAGAGAAGGTGATGGTGAGATCACCTTGGAGCTCCGCCGGCAGCTGGCACAGAGAACACAGCTGCCAAGCAGGGCAAAGCTGTTCCTCAAAGCTGGTTTCTGCCAGTTTTTCTCAAAATGTAATGTCACCAGGGTGAAAGGGAAGTTGCTCTAAATGTGATTTCTTTATGCCTTGACAGGTTGGTGTATTCACAAGGAATGTCACTGCAGCACCCTGGAGACGCCGGTATCACAGTATCAGCAGTACCAACGGGCAGAGTTCAAACAATTAAGCTGAGAGGCTTTTTGGGTACATAACAATCCAGGGTTACACATTATTTACCATTTTAGCTTCATTTACGTCTTCAATACTTAAGTTGCGTATGGTAAGCTAACTGATGATAATGCACATAAAGCAGAGCCGTTTAGATATACACGTTGAAGATCTGTTCTCCGTTACATGCCTCTGAAGTCAACAGGGTCCAAAATCTGACACAGTACATATCCAGAATAACAAAATCCAGAGACCTTTTCCATTTGCACTTTTGTGTGGACAGAGCTGACAATTTACGCTTTCTTGTTTGCTTTTGGACTTCACAGTTAACACATGGCTGGACCAAGGGCTGTATACCACAGAGGATTTTAATCCTGCTACAGGAACAAAGTGTTTCTGAGGAGCTTAAACATAAAATCATGATAGAAAACCCTTTTGGTAGAAAAAGCTGTCTGCATCTTTAACTTGAAATTTTCCTGGTGCCTAGAGTTATACATCTGTGCTTTGTCACAGAAATCTTTTTTGAGCAAAAGGACATGTAGGTCTCGGATGAGACCAGCAGTAGCTGTTCCATCATCTAAATCCCATGGGAAATACCACCTGCTCAGAGCATCCATAATATATGCTGGTAACACAACGACTCTCTGAAAAGCACTGTTGGCCACTTTCTTTTGAAAAGCTAGGGATTTAGGAATCCAGCTGTTGTGTAACGGCTTATATTTCTTCTATAGAAGATGTGGAGCCCTTCCCAGCATGAAGTATTTCAAACCCAACTCACAGGAAGACCCATCTGTGTTTTCAGTCATGCCACTGTTCAGCAAGGGGCCAGCACTGCAATGCCTTAGTAGCAGTCATTTTGCAGAGCTCTCTGATAAGGGACAGGCTGACTGGTAGGACCATGGAATCATTCCTTCTCTTTCTCACCAGTCTTCACCTCTTTGCTTCACACTTGCCTGGCTTTAGCAGAGGGATAGAGAAGTCTCCTCAATCCCAGGCTAATCAATAACCTGCCTATCCATGTAATCCCACTTTATAGGGGAGATATGGCTCTAATCCTCTGCAGCCTAAAGAAAGAATCTACAACTACTAGGCTACAATAGTAAAAGTAGGTTCATTCTCTAGGGATATCATGTAAGGAAAAAGGGCAGATTCATCCTGTCCAGAGGTGAGAATCTGGGGATTTGGACCTCAAGGATATTGCTAGATCTTTCTTTGCAGGTGTCTTTCAGAGACCTTAACTCTCAAAGAAAAAGTGATTTCAGACACAACTCTAATCTTGGTGTTTCTTATTGACTAACCCTAATGGATTGCCTCAGTAAGTGAGGTGTTTAGATTACCTGCCTGGGGTGTGTAACTCTAGCAGCTGGTACTGAATGTTCAGGTGTCTGGCAAACTCATGTCCCTAAAAGTAACTCAGTGTGAGTATAACTGTATCCTGTATTTGTAATAGGTGCTTAAGCCTGAACAGAGGACACAGGCCAAAATTTGAGAAGCCACAGAAAGTATCTCACTGGAAAAACTCCTTGGCACCTTTTATGGGGTAAGTAGGCAAAGCAGATAACTCAAAAACTTAGTTAGACCATTCACTCTGTAAATTAATACAACCCAAATCACTCATCAGAGAGGAACATGAGGTCTATAAACAACAGCTTCTTGCCATGGACAAGTGAAATCAATGATAAAGACCTGAAACATATAGTTCATCCAAGGTTTCCTTCTTTAAGCTCTCTTGTGTATTTGCGTGTCTCTGTTCTTACACAGCCACTTTTACAACAGAAACAGAATGCCTTCTTTTTGCAGGACAGCACAACCCTTTATTCAGAGAGCCAAAATTAACGGGCTTGAGTGCCAGGAGTCCTTCTGCAGCCACATCTCTTCTATGTTGTAGGAAGTATTGATGGCTTTTTGTTTGTCATTTCAGCTGCATAGACTAGAAATATATGTGGCTTCACTGTGTACTTTCTATTCCAGGCATGAATCCCATTGGCCCTTCACATGCAGGAACCCCTAGTAACCTCAGCTGAAGTTTTCTAGGGTGCAAGAGAAGGGTTATTCAATGGCTGGAACGCTGCTCCAGGACTTGGAAGATCTTGCTTGTGGTCTCTTAACAGTATTTCCACACTATCTTTTCATTGAGTCATATAGCCTCTCTGGTCCCCATGAATAAAACAAAGGTACCAGCACTTCACACAGCACCATGAAGGTTGGCACATGACACTCCTTCAGTGAAAGTGGAGACTGCTAATGAAAGTAGACCGTTGTGCTGATTTTGGCTGAGATGATAGTTCAACAAACACCCTGTAAGTGTGACTACAGCAATGGAAGCAGAGTAATTAGCAGTGTGGAGGCAAACCTACCTGGGATGCTATATTGTAGCAAGATATTGCTGTCCAGCTAGGGAACTTGGTTGTAAAAGTACATCAGGTAGATGCCCATGTCCCTACAAGTTGAGCCACTGGATAACATTAAAGCAATCAGCAGGTGGATCAGGCTGCTAAAGCTTAAGTGGCTTAGGAAGACCTGGAATGGCAATATAAGGGTTAATTGTTTATAGCTTGGTGGGCCCATGACACCTTGGGCCATCGAGGGAGAGATGCAACATACAGATAGGCTCATGATTGAGGGGTGTATTTGACCATAGATGCCATTGCTCAGGTTATTCATGAATGTGAGGCATGGGCTGCAATCAAACAAGCCAAGAAGGTAAAGCCTCTTTGGTATGGTGGGTGATGGCTGAAATATAAATATGGGGAGGCCTGGCAGATTGACCATATCACACTCCCCAAAACACGCCAGGGCAAGTGTCGTGTGCTCACAATGAAGGAAGCAACCACTGGATGGCTGGAAACATATCCTGTGCCCCCTGCCATTGTCTGAAATACTATCCTGGACCTTGAAAAGCAAGTCCTGTGGTGACCCCAGAAAGGATTCAGTCGGACAATGGGACACATTTCTGAAACAACCTCATGGACAATTGGGCCAAAAAGCATGGCACTGAGTGGGTGTATCACATCCCCTATCATCTACCTGCCTCTGGGAAAATTGAACAATCTGGTGGACTGTTAAAAACTACACAGAGCATTGAGTGCTGGGACATCCTGTACTGGGACACACATTTAGCAAAAACCACCTGGTTAGTCAACACTAGGGAATCTGTCAATCGTGCTGGGCCTGCACAATCAAAACTTTTATGTACTGTAGGAGGGCATAAAGTCCCTGTAGTGCACAATAAAAATATGCTGGGAAAAACTGTGTGGGTTATTCCTGCCTCAGGCAAAGGCAAACCCGTTCATGGAATTGCTTTTGCTCAAGGACCCGGGTGCACTTGGTGGGTGATGAGTGAAGATGGGGAAGTTCGATGTGTACCTCAAGGGAATTTGATTCTGGGGAAAAATAGTCAATAAATTAAATTGTGTGATGCATATTTGTTGCTATGTATGACCCTGCCACTGTATGTCATCATTACTATAGCAGGAGTTCCTCATTGCTAGCCAAGCTAGGAGCAAGCAGAGGAGTGCATTGCAATGTACCTCTGTACCCTCAAGTGGATCCCATCCATCCCCACAGACTTGTGTATATGTAAGTGGTGCAGCAGATCACTAACCATTTTCCCTTGGATTACTGGGGCTTCATTCTGCTCCCCATCACTGTCTACCATCACAGGGGTTTGGGTACCCAGGGAACAACTAGTCTTACTATTAAAGGATGAGGCAAAGAACGTATTAAGTATCTCAGCCTTTTCCTTATCCTTCGTCACTATATTTCTCCTTGCATCCAGTAAAGGTTGGAGTCTCCTTAGCCCTCCTTTTCTTAATGTAATTATAGAAACATTTTTATTGCCTTTTCTAGCAGAGGCCAGGTTAAGTTCTAGCTGAGCTTTGGTCTTTCTAATTTTCTCTCTGCAAAACCTCACAACATCCTTGTAGTCTTCCTGAATGACCTGTCTGTTCTTTCAAAAGTCACAAACTACTTTTTTTTCCTGAGTTCCATCCAAAGCTCTCTGTTCATCCAGGCTGGTCTTCTTCCCTGCTGGCTCGTCTCCTTGCAATTACATATTCATTACATATTATTTCATTACATATTACTATCATTAATACTAATAGTATTTTCATTACATAGAAGTACTAGTAATAGTAGTATTATTATTTTATCTCACTATTTTCAATTATTAAACTGTTCTTATCTCAACCCATGACTTTTCTTACCTTTTTCTTCCCATTCTCTCCCATCCCACTGGGAGAGGGGGAGGTGAGTGAGTGGCTGTGCAGTGCTTAGTTGCTGATTGGGATTAAACCATGACACCACAAAAAAATTACTGCTGGTGTCTGAATTCTCCCAACAGCCTGCAACTGTTCTTGCTTTTACAATTAAGCCACACAGATGCCTAGCAGAACTATAGATATGAACAGAAATGTTGGTGATACCAACAAGTGTTTATTGAAGAAACACTGTTTTTCACTGTAGTTTCTACCCCTGGGAAGTATTTTTAACATTAACAGAAAATAATCCTAGGATCAACTGTTATCAGGAATAAGTCAAGGGTATGAATTACCCTTTTTCTGTCCTTTGGGAATATTTATGCACCAGTCCATATAACGGGCTACATTTATGAAGGTAAATATGGGGCAAAGGGGAAGGGAATGAAAAATGAACTTGTTCTACCTCTTCAGTGCACTTCTTACTGCTTGGTGCTGCAGCAAGAGAAAATACTCTGGCAAAGATTACATCCATCCTACCTCTGGCTCACAATCTGATTGCTAATCTGTTCCTGAACTTGCTGCAACCAGTCATCAGCCTCAAGGGCTGGTGGCAAAACTACAGTTGGGCCCCTGAATGACCCAGATTCATGTATCTAATCACCAGAAACACCCTAGGAGATTTTAAGTGAAGCGAAGACTGAAATCAATGTATCTAAGACTAGCATGGAAGTGCAAATCTTTGCTCTGTCAGGAGGCCACATTATATTCTCTTCTTTACAAACTTTCCACTCCAAAAGTATGGCTGCATGCTCATAGGAGGAAAGCTGTTCCAGGTCATAACATTCTGATGGTTGCAAAATTTTTCCTAATTTCTAGACTGTGTGCACCCATGGCCAGTTTATACTTGGTTTTAATCATCCTGACATTGTCCTCTAGCTCTACTGTATTTTCTCTTTCCTCTGTTTTACCCATGAGGTGCAGCAGACTTATCACCTCACAGTTCTTGTTTTGCTAGACAAGTTAAGTGCTTTTGGTTGCTTGTCATTACTTCGTTCACTATATTTCTTTCAGCTTGCATTCATCTTTCTTGAACACAAGCAATCAGAACTATATACAGAGGAGGTTTCACAAGTACAATGACATTAATAGCTTCTTTTCTTTCCTGGAAAAAGGATTTATGCGGATTGCACTTGCCTTCTTCACAGGCAGATCACATTGGGGGATCATAATCATCCTGTGAGCAACTGATGCTCTCAGTTATTTCTTCCTCTCATTTATTTCAAGCCAGTGTGTTCTAGCAAACACCCCCCCCCCCCCCCCCCCAAAATACAAAACCCCACTTTAGTAACTGAAAGACTTTGCAATCATAATGTTGCATTTTATGCCATTTCTATTACTCTAGATCTCAAAGTTTTCCAGTCCTTCCTTTAAAACAGACTGTTCCCTCACTGTGATGACAAATACTTTCAAGTAATAATTGTCACCAGCTTTCATTCGCTCATTTTTGTTTCTGTGACAAATTGTCTGATGACAGTATTGAACAGGATAGGCCTTGACGGGTCTTTTATCAACTCCTTTGCTAGTCTTCCTCTAGCCAGAAGTTCCCCTTTCAACACTATCCATTGTTTTCTCTTCATTATTCATCTATATTTGCAGTAAACCTGTTTGTTGAATTAATAATTTCCCAGTGACGCTCCTCAAATTATTTACCCACCTTTTACTCATCCTGAAAGACAGTTATCATGAAAAGATATCTGGATAGCCTGGCACAGTAAACACATCCCACTTCATTTGATTTCTTCATTTTTGCCCACATCTCTAACTAATACTTCTTCAAAATGTTATTTAGATACTATTACTAATTTAACAAAAACAACAAGAAGCATTGGTCTTTGGTTCTGGACAAAGGTGGATTATCTGGAAATTGGAATCTGTTTTTAACTCGCTAAGGTGGGAGACAGTACAAAACAGTGAGGCAACTGTTTTCCTGCATTGATTTCCTCACATCTACTCTAATTGGGAGACTTTTATGATCTAGGTAAACGTCACCTTTAGAAAAATACTTCTTTCAAAAAGTACTCTCTTCAGGTGTAATAATTAAACGGTACTAAAAAGATCACAGAATATGATACCTGGTTTGTTTCTGCTCTGATCCAGTGTGGTCTCAGTGACACCTATTTTAGCTAGTTATCATTAAGAATTTATAGGGTGTTCTTTTCAAGAGCCTTGATGGGAGTGAATGAATGAGATATTTGTCCACATATTGGTGCTCACATTAGCACTCATAATACATTCTACTGCACTACCCAATGGGGCCATGAATTACAGGAAACAAACTTCCAGTTTCTGGATGACTCCTTTACAAAACAGTTGTAAAATCCATCCCTAGCAAAGCTTTACACATAACTAAACAATGATCTGCTAATTGCTCTTTAGGGATCACTTTAGTTCCCACTGAAATTAATGGAAAGATTCCCATCTATTTTGCTGAGAGCTGGGTCATTCCCCTAGTGAGAAAGGATATTAGATCAGGATTATTCATGGGAATTAATAGTGAGTAAAACTAGTAAAAAAATATAAGAAATGTTTATGCAAGAAGACTGTGTAACTCACCTGGCTTTAGAGGCAGTGTGTTTGATCAAGGTGTGTGGTAACAGCTTCATCATCTGGGGAGAAATTGGTTTACCTAAAGAAAGATCTTATTATGGTTCTTTTAATTTCCCTATTTAGCAATCGCAAAGTGGATGTTTTGAGAATCAAATAAGCAAAAATTGAACATATAAAATATATCCACTGGCTGAATGTTGTGTGTAAGCAAGGATGATGGTTCTTTCTTCACCATCACACCAGGACCTTGAGCTGCTACATTTCAAATTAAGGAGCCAAATCTCTATGGCAAGGGTTTGCAATACATTTGACTTCCGGATTTTGTCACAAAAAGGGATTTGTACCACACATTTAACAGAAAGTTAAACAATCTAATCAGAAATTTGTAGAGCTGTCCAGTTTGCATAAGCCTGCTGAAATTTAAAATAAACATTACATATATGGAAACAGCAGGAAGTAGAATATCCTTTAGAAGGCAGCTCTCTGTTTACTGCCCGGCCTAAAATGAAGCTGGTTTTGTTTTTAACTTGGAGGTCACTTGTGTTCTCAGCTACTCAGTCAATATTGTATACATGGGATATAACCATTAACATAAAGGTGTTTTTTACATCTTCAGTGTTTCTGTGTTTAGACACATCTCTATTTGTGGTCATTCTCTTCTTCTTGAGAAATAATTGAAGTGAACAACCATAATAAGAGCCAGCTACTATGAAGTCTGGGAAGGCATGAAGATCAAGGTCCAGTCATTTTGTCTGGGTGAACAGATGATAAGCAGAGGTGTGATAACCAACAGGAGGTGCAAATATTTGATTGAAGACAAATATAAATGTTTTTTACTTTATTTATACCCTTCATAAACTATAAACTAACCCACACTGGAGATGTCCTCCAGACTTGGCACTCACACAGGCTTATGCATGCCAATGAAGTCCTACACGTGATACTTTCGTAGGACATAGGCCTCTGTGGAGGTTGTGGGTCGTTATCAGGTGTATTTACCCACAATGTGTAACTCCTGACTAAGAGAGCTCGTTTTACAACTTTGCTGAGAACATATGGGGAGTGCCTGGGTGTGGGATTGCCCTTCTGTCAAGAAAACAACCAAAACAAAATTTATAGCAAGGAGTGTTCAGAGCAGGTATCCTGTGTGAATGAATATCCTGTATGGGCTGCAGGCCAGTGACGTCTTCTGCCTGTTGTTTGCTAAGGAGCTGCGGTTCAGTGTATGCGTGTATTAATTTTGCATGTCTACAAACAGAAAGTGGAAGTTGGCCTAGTTTAATAGGTAGTTCACAAGTCTGATAAGTCTGACCAATTAATTTTTTCCACAGACATATGCATATCCGCTTGGTGAAACTCCACCTGACAGCCCGCTGTTGGTTACACCTGGTGACGAGTCAGGCTGGCAAGCTGCAGAACAATGCTGCTGTTTCTGAGGCTGCTTGGGCCTTCAGTGGACCAAACTGAAAGAAACAATTTAAAGGGCTTTAATGGTGCCAATGGTGTCCACCACAGACACCCAGCACAGACCTTTCTGTACACTCTAACAGTGCTTGTGAAAGCTGTGGCACCAACATTCCTGCACTGCGGGAGGGCAGGGTGGCTGCGTTAATCTGGCTGCAGTGAAAACTTGCTCGTTTAGCTTACTGACCACAAAGCTGTATCCAGTTTCTTGGCTCAGAAGGTACGCTGAAGTGGCTACCAATGGGGAGCTGCATTCTGTGTGGCTATGCAGCTTGCTGGGGAGATGTTCACTGGGTAAATAGCTCTCAGGCTTTCCAGGTTAGGCTCTGCTAGGCGGGACACTTTGCTTTTTTGGCAGGCCAGCACGTCCATGGGCCAGTGTTCCTTGAAGTGGGGAATGGACGCAGTAACACAAAAGCAGAAACAGGGCCACGGTTCTTTCTTCCCACCACACAAACCAGGAGGAATTGAAGGTCTGAGAGCAAGAAAGATGTGAGCAATAGGCTACAGCCACTGCTTTTCTATTTTGCTCCAGGAAGAGAACAGTGCAGGACATGCCAAGCAGCCCCACATCTGATCCTTGAACAGGGCCAGCAGCGATATGGCTTTAGCCTGTAACATCCCTGGCAGGGCAGGGAGTCATGCAGAATATCCCCACAAAAGCAGACAGGATTTTCCAGGTGGCATTTTACATAAACCAGCCCCAAAACTGGGTGAAACACCAGTCTGAAATCTGTGGTGGTTCAGCTGTTCCAGGTTCAGGACAGTGTTGTCTGTCGGGGGGCCGGGGGGAAGGTACATACACACAGCTGGGGAGTAGCTGTCTCAGCCACCTGTGTTTTACCTCCTGGAACAAATGTGTCACAGCCCTAATTTTCACCTTTTAATTAAGGAGCTTTTAAGGTCTCAAAATTTTGACCAGTATTTTAATGAGTTTTAAAACTTTTAATAAACTGTTGGCATTATTGTGTCAATTGTATCATTTGGGTAAGAAGCTTAACCCAATGTCTAAAACTGGATGCATTTGTTGAGTCTATTTTTAATCTTTAAACATGAAATCTAAATATATTTCTAGACAGTCAGAAAGGTGATTATCCCTGTTCTCTCCATCTAAGGCAATGTGCTTTCCTAATAATGTTATTTATAGCTAGAGGCTGTTAAAGTGTAGCACAGACAGTCTGCCTACGTATCATGTAAAGCTGCTTGCTGGAGTAATTACACATTTTTCTTAAGCAATGTGGTAGCAGAGAGATGGCTGAGTACTAAGTAGGTACTTGCCTGGCTGCTTACCTGCATGTCCCAAAAGCTCAGTTCAGCTCCCGATGTGCAGGATCTGAAGATTCTTGCCATGCTATGCTGTGCTCTCCCTCTACGAATTTTCACAAAATTACTCTGATGCAGAGGTTACAGCTGTAAGTCTCCTCTGACAGGGTAAGCTGCATAGTGACCCCATACTTTTCAGACTTTAAAGATGTTTTATTATGTCCAAAAGTGAGCCACACAGATGGCTGGAGAGTGATGCAGAGTATCACCATCTGCCTTACAACTGAGAGGGTGTGCTTGGAACCTGAGTGTTGATCCTCAAACCAAATACTCTGCTGGTCTGCTCAAGGTGTTCCTGGATGCCTTATGGAAATGATTATTCACCTCCTACCAGATAAAGAAAGATTAAATAGGTGAGGATTTGAGCTTAAAAAGCAGCTGGGGCCTATGGGAAAACTTCTAATATCATATATCATGAAGGGAAGAAAAATTTGGAACCATGATACACTTTTAGTAGCAATTTGGAAACAAGAGCATACTCAGTGAAGTGATTTGGTTTAAAATATACAAAAAAGGAATTGTTTTCATGCAGTACATACATATATAGCGGAACTCATTGCCACAGGATATTTTAGAAGCCAAAAACTTACATGTGTCCAAAAAGGGATCAGACAAATACTTCCAAGAACAACCCTTCCCAACTATTTTGGATGGAACCTCTGGCTCAGGAAGACTGTAAGCAGACTGTAAGAGGCAGGTTGGATACCTCAGGGAAAGATCACTGAATTAATTGCATGTTTCTGTTTTTCCTTAAACAACTTTTGCTAGCCATTATCAAGATTGGTAGATTGGTAGCTAGGATTTTGATCAACCCAAGTACGTCAGTTCTTATACTTTTGGTTCTGCTCCTTGTCTGCCAAAGAAAAATCATCAACTCCATAATGTTTTTATAGCTGGGAAAGAAAATGTAGAAAAATGGCAGACTGAAAAGTGAAAGATTCACAGTCTCAAAATTAAGAAATAACTTAAGACAAACTAGGAAATAAGTGTCATTTGAACTGAGAAATTTTTCATCATGATGAGTTGTTCCTAAATGGTTAGATCGGTAAAGGGATATTAGGGAAGTCAGCAAAAAAATTACAATATGGAACTTGATCAAGAGTAGCCCAGTAAACCAAGATTACAGTAGAGAACATGCCTAAGAAAATCTCTAACCTAATAGTGTTAACTATTTTGTTCAAAGATGGGGAAATAAAGATGAAAGGGAATTCCAAAAGCAGCAGAACTGGCCAGAGAGGGAAAAAATTAAGAAAGAACTCATTTCCAGCAGCTGGAGGAGAGAAGGATGAGTAATTTGAGATGAATTTTAAAAAGCTAGAAAGATTTAAAAAAAAAAAATGGCAAGAATAGAACCCCCAAATAGTAATCTTTTTTTTGGTTTTACTCCATGATGTTCTATGTGCTTGCTACCTTTGATGAAAATTGTTAATAATGATAGATTTGACTGTTGATTTTCAGATTGCCATAATCATGATTCAGGGCCCAAATGTTAAAGGATAAAGGGAAACATTGGAACTTGACTGGAATGACCTTAAAGATAGAAAAATAAAAACAACCAAATAAAAGCAATAGCACAGTGAAAGAATGATCTGTGGGTCAAGGTAATGTGTACACTTTGTGACACGGCTTTTACTCCCTTTACTCTGAGTGAGCTTTCCTGAGTAGTGACAGTCACGTTTGTAGTGTGTTTGGCCTTGGGTACCCCATGTGTGTGGTCTGTTTGCATTTCTTGAGGCAGGACTAGTCTCCCGTTCCTGCAGGCAGCCTAAGTAGAGTGTCACTTTAGCAGTGACATGGTGGCAGAGCTGTAAACCAGGTGGTACTAACAGAAAGCAAGACTGCACAGAAATCAATAACACATCAGTCATTTTTATTATAGGAAAACCAGGAAACATCTGAAAGAGGCTATCAGACTGGCAAAAGGTGGCAACTTGTTTGTAAAGACATTGCTAAAAGATTACAGCAATTTTTACCATACAAGGTAAAGAAAAGGAGTAGATACAGGAAAGATTTTTTTACTCCATAGGAAGCAGAATTACACAAAGAAATTAAGATGTTACAAGAAGCAAGTTGAAAAAAGCAAAACCTAGGAGAAATAATAAAGCTGTTGTGCCAAGAAGACTTCTTGTTGTCCCCAGGCAAAGAAATGCCTTTAAATACTTTAACCGTCCTTTGGAAAGACGGATGTTTCAGCACTCCCCAGAAGTTAATCTGGCTTTTGCCATGAGTTGTTTCTACAGAATAGCCAGGAAACTATTGACTTGAGTAACTATCCTATTAGGGAAAGCAAAGCTGTTCATGTAGATCGCAGTTAAAGCACAGGATAAATTATGATTTAATTATAGCTATTAAATATGAAGTCACACATGACTAATTGGAGGAACTGCCAGAAAGGATTTTATAGGGAAGCCAAGGGCTTCGTAATCCTGGACTTCTAAAAAATGTTCTATGGAGTGTGAGTGAAAAACCTACACTATGGGTTTGTCTATACAGCGCAGGTACATGAGCTAGCTCTGCATGTGAATTATCTGGGGACCTTGGCAGCAGCACAGCTGTTAGCAGTGTTGTGCCCCTGAATCATGGCTAATTATCACAAGGAGAGCATTGCAGTAGTATCACTAATGCTGCTTTCAGTTTTGGAGAGATTTTATTTAGCACCATTCTGAGCATCTCTGATATAGGAATGAAGTCAATGATGACCCTCTGAGGGTAGAAATGAAATATGTTCAAATAGTGTGAAGAAGTGTTTGGGTACCTCCATTAAAGGACAGATATCAACCTTCCCGAAGAAGATATCCATCTCAATGATATCTAAAAGATGAAGTCACTCAGAGTTGAAAAATGTATGATTATGGAGCATTTTTAGCCAGATATGCTCTTGCTACACATTAGTATCTGTCTCATTTGTTTCTTTCAGGAAAAGATGTATGTTGAAGTCTAGGCAAAGGAAATTAATCACTGTCATGGGGTAGAGAGGGTGGGGTTTTTTTTTTGTGTTTGTTTGTTTTTTTTTTTTTTTTTTTTTTGTGCACTTAGAAGATACTTCTGAAGCCTTGCCAATTCTAGACTCAGCTTTAGGATTTTTTCAGACTAGGAGAAAGTAACAGGGCATTTTTCCAACTAAGTTAGCTCAAGCTACCCAACATAATTTAATGGAAAATTACCATCACTTTTGCTATAGCTCACTATCTCCTGCTCAGTTCTAGGCAATTGAGTGCATGAATAAGAAAAGACTGATTTTTAAATCAGAGAAGAGGTTACTGATGTTCCTGTGCTGACCATTTGCTGGATTTGTACTTCATCTAGTTATTCAGATTATTCTGACACTGAGTCAGGCTTCAGATCACTACTGGTGTGGCAGTCACGCAGTACAGCTGGATAAAAGGGCTTTGTATTTTAAATGAGAAGGGCTAAACAAGACAGTTGAAGGAAGGAAGGAATGGCTGGACCACTCTGACTAGCTGAAAAGATAAAGAGAAAAAACAGGAGCTATGTAGTAGTCTTGTGAAATCGGAGCATTTAGCTTCTTGTTACTGATCAAATGAAGTTTGAGACTTTTGTTCCTGTCGTCCCAGTTTGGAAGAACTGAACATTTTGAGAGCAAAACCCTGTCTGGAATAGGTGATGAGGCTTACTTGGCTTTTGGTCACTAAAATTAGATCAAACTGCTCTCTTCCTGACCAGTATGCATGTGTATGTGTTGTGGTGTGTGTATTTTACCTCAGTGTGACCCATATTTCATAGCTGTGACTATGTTTGCTAAAACATTCCTCTGTATTTCCCAAATGGATATAAAACTTCCTAGGTTTAAAATGAAAGGGCTGCCAGAAGTTATTGAAGTAGGGGCCATTAACTTATTATCTGTGCCAACAGAGAAGATTCAGTAGACTGCTTCAAGAGTACAGATACAGAAAAACCAACTCATTAAAAAAGAGTAGGGAAACCAGCTCTGTATTTGCTGAGATAGTAGTCTAAATGAAGAGTAAGGAAGATGCTAAAAGGCTGTTGGGGGTCATGTCAGAGGGAAATAAGAGCAGGGAGTTGTCCTGTTAAGATGGTGTTTCTTTAAACAAACTTTTAAAAAATATATACTCTAAATACAGCATTCTTCTGAGAGAGAGAGCACTGATATGTGCACACAATTCTCAATAGAAAATGAAAAAATCTGGACAGGTAAAAAACACAGTTGAAGAAAAAAACCCACCCCAGATCAGGCCTGCTGACATATCATCACAAAATGTGTTGTAACCTTCAAGACTGCAATAGCAAAATGTTAGTAGCTGTAGGAGGGACATAACCTCCCAAACCATGTTTGGGACATTAGGAACATAAAGCTATGGTAATGCACTAATTCATGGTTTAAAGGGCTACTGTGACATACTTCCATGAGCTGGTACCAAAACTAATTTCTGTTTTTATACAGAACCAATAGCTACAAAACCAATGCAAACCCACAGACCAACAGCTTGGGGATACTTGTCTCAAAGCTGCATGCCAAGACACAGTAGTTGGGGAAATGGCAGGTGTTACCTTTTATTATGTGTCATCCTTTGGAGCTTGTCTGATGCTAGTTTCCTGTAGCCTTGGAGTTGCTACAACAAAATATTTGTCCTCAGATATCACTGCACTGATTATTTCTCGTGACGTCATACAGCAGAGAAGAAAAGGGGAATCTCAGGTTTTACTTCTCCTTTTGTTTCCATGGACACAGTTTTCTAATTCTGTAAGGAATCAAGATCTGCTGCCTTCATTAACTTCATTCTTGGAACAAACTTCCCTATCAGCTTTTACAAGTCATTGAAATAATTTGGAAAAAAAGGTAAAAAAACCCACAAACACAAGACTGAAAATAATCCACATACTACAATTCCAAGTAAACAGGAAGTTGTAGGTTAAGGCTGAGTGGAAAACATAATTTAATAAATTGTCTTAGAGGGAATTTTCTGAGGATGTAGCACTACAATTTAATATAAAAGCTCTCTTTTGATGTTTTTTGAAGATAGATTTTAGACTTTTTTTGTTTGTTTTTTCCTTTCTAGCACAGCTTGTTGCGTATTATATGTAATATACGCTTGTGCGCATTGCTTGCTGGGAATTTGTGGCACCAAGATAGCTGTGTTTATAAAAAAAAAGTTCAGGCATTTTCATTGGTAATTCCTCCTACCCAATACCTTTTTAAAGTAACTCTTAGTAGTTTCCCATTATTTCATTGTTTCTGAGAGTTACTTCTTCATACATGCAGAAGCTATTATTCCTCATGACAGACTAAAACTGTGGCAAGCCTGATATTTAAGAAAGCAAACTCTTAGTGTCCAGTTGTGTAATGACTTATTGACTAGCCTTAGGTTTGCATTAGCCACAGAAAGAGTTGCTCAGAGCTAAGGAAAAGATTTGTTCATTGAATGGCAGGGCCAAATGAACACAATAGGGTCAGGCTCCATCTGCACCATTTGCCGCAGAGTTTCCTTCCTTCCCTGTGCTGTGCATCTGCTGGGAGCTGCTGCTTGCCAGCTGCCAGTTCCCACTGTCCCCCTTCTGCCAAAAACCAGCTGAGGTAGGTGGGATGTATTGGAAAACAGAGGTCTGGGAAAGAGGAAGAATTGCACTGAGCCAGAAATATCAGGGATCAGGGAGAGATGAATGAATAGATGTGTGATTTGGTGTGTACCAGAGTGCCTAAGATGACTTTTGAAGGGGTATCTTGGCTGAGAATACAGGACAGGAAACAAGGATTTGAGAGGAAAGATATAGAGATGGAAGCAAATAGTATTTAGAACAATGACATGAATATTACGTAAATTTTGAATTTCACAAATATATTAGCAATGTTTTTCTATCCAGTGCTGCAGTTCAGTCATAAGAATAAATGCTGGTTGGTGTTTGAACGATTTTTGTGCTGCTTGCTTGGCTTCTGGAAGATTTTGATGTAAGAAAACCCTAAAACATTCTTAAAGAGACACATTGGCCACCAGTCTTGGGGGTAATGAGTGTGCTAAACATAACAGATCTGAGGGATTTGTTTCTTTTTCTGTAAACTTTATACACAGGTGATTAAATCTACAATTTAAGTGTCTTTTGAGACTAGTAAATGTTTCTGAAAGCAGATACAATGCTTGTTGTATGGTTTTAAAGTAGGCTTTATCAAACTTGTAGAAGTATTTGCTTTTGTCTAAGGAACAAGAAATTTTAGCCTCAACATTATTTTGTCTGCAAGTGGCATTGCAGTGCCTGAGAAACTTAGGGTAAAACGTACTCTTCAATTAAAATGATGGTTTCTTCCCATCAAAATGTACACTGCAAATTCACATCAGTCTAGCACAGCAAAATTCACTAATGGAAGATTGGCCTTGTTCCACCGAGGTGTGCTCCCCTTCTCATTGCCTTCCAGATACTTAAAGATTTAATTAGGTTGCTCAAAAGAGCTGCTTCTCTTTGAACACACCTTACTCATAGCCTGGTCTAGTTGTCAAAAACTAGCCCACCCTTATGGAGGCTTGGAGTCCAGTGTTAACTTATCCAACCTATCCAATGCATCTAACCTTAAAACTCAGAAGTTTTGCACTGCAAGAGGCAGATAACATCAGTACCTCTCAAACCCCTAGAAAATGTGCCACGCTTTTCTCTTATCTTTGTTTCATCCCCTGAGCCAGCAGACGTTCAGTTCCTCCTGGGCAGGAGGGCAAGAACCAGCTAAGATGTCTGCAGCAGCTGTTCACACTCATGGAGGGCCTGAGCTGCTGCTGACAGCTGCACTCTGTGTTTTGCAACCCTCCCTTCTCTGAATCATCTTGCAAACCTCAACGGAGGCCACAACCACAATTTGAGAAAAAATAATACACACACGTATGTCAAGCGGATATTTTGAAGTCTTGTTTTGGAACTTTCTTGTCTGCAGAGGTATGAATGAAAATGCTTGCGTATTGAGTGTTCTTTAAAAGTATAGGTTTGTATCTACTTGCAGATTCTGTATGCGTAAGCATATATGTGCATGTACACAGCTATACCAATGTATGGGCATATTAAACTTTCAGCATCCGGTTCATATAATAGGGTCTCCTTAAAAATCAGAGAGAAGTCATTAAAATATTGCTCAGAAGAGACTTTGGTGGTCAATGTGTGCTGTCTCCCACATAAAATCATTGTCTTTTGCCCCCTCCAGTTCAGGTCAGCCATGACTTTGTCTAACCAAGTCCTGAAAACCTCCAGGGATGGAGATGCCATGTTTCTTTGGGCAATCTCGCTCCTGTGCTGCACAGCCCTGCTTGTGAAGAAGATTTTCCTAAAGTCTCAACTTGTATCCATTGCCTGTGATATTTTCAGACAAGATAATTTGACATGAAGCAGGACTTGTAAAGCCTTTTGTGCTCCAGGTTGCACAGGAATCTGAATTTTAACACAACCGAGCTGGGTACACAAACCCGCCTGAGTATGCACAAATCAGGCATCAGCCCTCCTGCTGGCTGCTCCATAGATGACCGAAATCATTGTGCGTGCTCTAATTGTGTATGCGCTACTCTAACCACCTGGGATTTTGAAAAAACAAGTTTGAAAGTGTGAACATGCGATATCTGTTTCCTTTCAAATCATAATTGTTCCTGGCTTCAGTTTATTGTGCCAAATGCAGCAGGAAGCGAATGTCAATAAAGGGTTTTTAACTGGATGCAGACGCTGCTGAGGTATACAAACATTTGTTAGAGGTAGTCATGGTAACTAGAACAATGTATTACACAGACTTAATATGCAATTATTATAAATGTAGTATTCCACTACTCTAAAGGCAGAAACTTTTGCCTGTTCCAGTTTCTGAACTGGCTATTCAAAATTGGTGTCAAATACATCAGTGGGAATAAACTTTTAAAATACAAAGAAGAGTTAAAACTAGTTGCAGGATTACTTAAGTTCCAGAATCAATTTCAAATTCACATTTCAGAGAGTGGGATCTATCTCATTCGTCATCAGAAAATGATAACATGCGTTTTTAAAAGCCTCACAGGCATGTTATAAAAATATTTCCAAGATCAGATTATTTTGGTTTTATAATATTTATCTTCCTTCAGGCCAGAAATTTCTCTCTGTTGGGAACAATAATCTGACTTAGATTTGTTACTTCATTGATTGGCGCATTCAAATTTCACAGTGAACTGAAATCAACAGTTGCTGTGAAAACTGCCTGCAGATGCGGGGCTGGGTTCTTGTCCCTAAACTTCCACCAACGAACTTTACAAATATTTCTGTGTTGAAGAATCTCTCCTGGTGACACATAACTGCACCATTCTAGTGACAGGGCTTTAATTAAGTCTCTCTTCTGTGATCAGCAAAACCTGCTCTGTGTGACATGAGAATCTTCTGTGATCTGCTCTTGCCTCTGGTCATCATTAGGAGAATAAAGGTTCAAAATCAGTCAAAGCAAACGAAAAGGAAAAGGTAAAAGTACTTTCCAGAATGCTTAAAATAATTTTCCCCTTAGGAACTTGAGAAACCCTCTGGTTCCTCACTGAATTTTATTTTGTCTGGTATCTCATATGAATGCTGACTTGTTATTGCTAGGTGCTTAAGAAGTCAAGTTGACAGATTTGTCATTAATCATAGAGAAACGATAACACCAGCATGTTCTCTTGGAGGAAAAACTCCTCGATCCCAATTACACTCATTCATTTTTACAATACCTTATGCAGGTACCAGAAATTGAGGCCAATTTTGCATCTATCAAACTAAACACTGCCCTTTTAATCTCTTAAATCTGAAATTAAACCGATGAGATGTGTGATGTGTGGGCGTGAATGTGCATGTCAGGACATAACCCTGCAAATCCCTTCGTCTTTCCTCAGAGCTGAACACCTGAATTATGCACAGCTTCTAATCTTCAGATGATTCAGAGTCTTGAACCCTCACTAGTATCACTATCTCAGCCTGCGTTTAGAAAGAAGTAGATTAGCAGAGCAGGTATATAGCACTCCGCACGTCTCCACGATGATTCACAAGTCTGGTGTCTGTGTTTGCTATTGTTAGGTGACCCAAGAGAGGAACGGAAGCATTACAGAAATTGCATTGAAATTAGGGAAAGAGACTGATGGAAAACCCTCAAGAATCAGACTGGGGAATGGGGACAGTGGGTAGGCACGGAGAAGGGACACAATGGATAGAAGAGTTATACAAGGAGAACAGAGGTCTGTAGAGATGAGTTCTGGTAGGCACAGACCTGGCTTTGCTCTAGTGGCACTGAATGGTGGGTGTGATTTTCCTTGTGACGGTTTCTGTTGTAGCTCTCAGATATGTGCTTGCAAAAGGCTTTTTGGGAAGGATTTTTTTGGGGGGGAGGAGGGCGGGTGGAGGGGTACACAGCAATTGTGTGTTTCCTCTGAGCCCCTGGTGTAACAGTACACTGTCATTTAAAGTCTCTCCACTACACCCCTGTCATCCGAACCAAAGGACTTCCAAAGCATGCACTTACAAGTGGTGCCTGCAAAATAATATTTTCAGTCTTTCTGGCTGCAGCTGTTTGAATAAAGTTTAACTGCTTTTGCCCTCCTTTCTTTCCCATTTGAACTAACAACCTGAGAGCTGACAGAGCAGCTTCACTGAGTGTGGCAGAGTAGGTGACTGAGGTTTCCTCACTGGTAATCAACACAAACTTCCATGATGATTGACATAAGTTTCTAGGTTACAGTCAAGACACCGTGCAACTCATGTTTTGGCATACAGCTGGCCACTCAGGACTGATTTGGTGCCTTTGACAGTACAGAGCGCATCATGAATGACCCCATCTTCTGAAAAGCCTCTATGATAAAGGCTGTTTCCAGGTCATGAAGAAGGTGGCTTATGGTTGCACAAAAGCATTTCAGGTCACAGCAAAAGCCTTTCCTGCTTCATTCAGAAAATAATCTAGTCCTTTCAAGTGTGGTAAATTATTGGCATCTTAGTGCTTCACCTACCATTTCTGCTGTGATCCATTAATCTACATTTCAGGAACTAACTGGGCCTAAGGGATCTCCTCTGGGATGAACATCACTCAGCATGTTGGTCAGCATGATGCTCACCAACTGACTCCTGCACTGCTGCAAAAAACACTGTCTTCTATAATATGACTTGATTTCCCCCAGGTCCCAGTTGTAACTGCACTGTGACAGCCTAAGCTACACTTGGACCCTCCTAGGCCCAGGAAAAGGAGGTGTAAGATTTTAAGAGCAAACCTTAACACCAATTTATCATTGTTGTTTTATTTGGTCCAGAGGGAAAATGAGGACAAATATTGAATGCTTATGAAAGTGCAAAAATGGAAACCAAAATTTAGACCCAGGAAAAAGAGGGCAGAGACTTTCCTAATTATTAAAATTTAAGGTGAATTACTGCATTTTTAATAGTTATCACTGAGAATGGAGGTTTGAATAAGTTGGTTCAGTAGGCCCTTAGAATGATACTATCAGCTGGTACTACTGGGCTCTTATAAATCTGTGAGAAATACAGAATTGTGTAACACCTTCATTGAGGTAAGAAGTGACCAGTCTCTTGCAAAATGAAGGTAAGATGTAAGCAGGCCAATCTGTGGTCAATATCACTGTGTGCATTTGCAGCAGGTAGTATGAATAATTATTAATAACAATAAAGCAACCGTGTCACATGTGTTGTTAAAAAGTGGCAAATATTTTGTGTTAAAAATAAATAATTTCAATGAAAAGTAAGTTTTGGTGACATGGTAAGCTTGAAATTATGAGTGTTCCCATAGATTCCAGGCTACAAGGTTTCTGATGTTTACTCTGAATGTTTGAAAAGATGTGTGTGGTTCAGGCCTGCCTAGTGATAGATACGTGTGTGCATGCCTTCCTGTAAATGCTGTGGCTATCTATGCTCAGATAGATACTTCTAGATAGGTAGACAGACATATCTCTGTATCTGTGCAGATACGTAAGTGTACCCATTTATAAATTTAAAGGGTTACAGTGGCTTTATTACTCAAATATACTGCAGATCTAAATGGGAAATTGTCATTAAAACAGGAGAAATGGAATGACTCCAAATGGAAGTCATTTCTTGAAACATGTGACAGGGGTATACCTTCTCCTACTCTATATTTAAAAAAGCCCAGACCCTTAAATGGACAATTTATTACAGATGCAGATAATGCAAAATGACATCTTTATTGTTCATTGTAACTCTTGTCCAATCAGCAGCTGCATTCATGGAGATTGTTTACCAATATCACAATGGGCATAATGGGAAAATCCTTTCCACGTTCCTCATCCTGCCAAAAGCCAAATGTCTTTGACTTTTCACGCTGAACAATCATTCTCCACAAGTCCAGTGTGAAGAACTCAGGCTATGATTTCACTCACTTTCATTTTACATCGTTTGCTGTGTAAAATGGGGAATCAGTCTGAATGGCTCTATGCAGTTTGTTAAATCACTCACGATTTCACTCCATGTCATTCTGATTACCTAGAGAAAATCTGTATATTTTTGGGGACTAGCTTTATATAAAAGAAAATAGTAGTCCCAAAAGGAAGATATATGTATGACTAGAAAAAAGTAGTGGCTTGTGCATATGTGTTTCACTCTGTGTATATTTATTCATCTATTTGCTTGGACAATATGTGCATAAAAATGTAGTATAATGCAAATAGAGCAGAATCTGCTCCCTTTTTTTTAATGATACAGTATAAAATGATGTGCATAAGAGATTTTATACTGAGTTTCCTTTTATATTAAGCCAGGAAGAAATTAAAAACCTGCAATAATTATTTATAAACTGGGAAGATTTTGTGCATTTTTAGCCTGATTTGAAAGCAATAAAGATGTATTCCTAATTTCTTGCAGTACTTTTAGATTTTATGACAATCTGAATAAATCCTCCCAAACCTGCCAGTAGTACCCATTAGATGTAAAACAAAGAACCAATTTCAGTGCTTACCCTCTGATTGGTTAGAGTGTGGGAGGAAGTTAATTAAAATCCCAGATTGCCATCCCGCTATTGGGAGGTCAAGTGACCTGGGTTAACACTTAAAGTTCCATGGCAAAGCTCTTGGATTTTGTGACTTTGAAGGTCCGTTGGTCCCTACAGGGCTACCTCCAGCAGCCTGGACAGAAGCAGCCCTGCACCCACTTTCTTCTCCAGACACCTGGACCATCCAGCCTTGGAGATATACTTCCAGCAATGCCCTGACTGCACCTCCCTGACAGCCCAGGTGTCATGGCTGTTTTCATGTTTTAAATGAACATTTGAGGGGTCTAGAGGAAATAAAGGAGGTGAGGAGAGTGGTGAGCTTTCCAGTCATGGCAGAGCAGGAGAGACTGATATCCCAGCTTCCCACTTCCTAGGCAAGAGCCTGTGGGATCTTCATCTCTCACTCCTGCAGGGAGACAGACAGAGTAATTTTTTTCCCCGGCTCTTTAAAAGGGAGCTGTAGGAGAAAAGATGTGGGCTCCAGATCCCAGGGGGCTGGAGGTGATGTTAGCTCTGAAGTGGGAACTCAGCTTCTGAAAAGGGAGTGAGTTGAGACACTTTTCTGTGCAATTTCTTATTGGTTGTATTTATGTAACTGCCTAATCAGAGCTGGGATTCATCTTAATGAATATCAGCTGCTTAGGAGAGGTAAATGCCTAACTCTGGATTTGGGATTTCCCTCTGGGTACCAGGCATGTAAAACACAACACGGGCATTGAAATACCTGCCTTAATGTGCCTTGGCACTTTATGAATTACATCCTGTAGGTATTTAGCTAAGGATCTCTGCAAGTATTATAGAAATACAAATATGAAAGACCTGGCTTCAGTCATCCCTGCCCCATTTCTTCTGTTTACTTGTAAATGGGTATCAATCCTCACATACTGGATGTGCTAAAAAAAATAGTGATCAAAATCTTTCCATCTGAATTAGAAAAACTTCATAACTGTAGTGTAATTCTTAGAGTTGCACCACTATGTCTGAGGAACAAAAGTGATACATGACTTCTGTAACCAATTACAAGGACACAAGGAAGTCCACATTTCTGTATTTTCAAGAAGCTGTTCAGAGATGGCCTTAATCATCTGCCTTTCTGATGTCTTTTTGAAAGGTAAGTGGTGAAATGTCTACTGAAATCAGTTTGCCTTTCTTTGTGGAAACCTTTGTAAACAATGTGAATGAGGAGCAGAATGAAGTCCCAATAATCAACAGAAGAAGAGCTAGCCCTCAAAATACTGTGCTGATCCCTCTGCCTGAGAAAGACATTTACTATGTACCAGCAGAATGTTGAAGTTTGTCAAATAAATCATTTATTATCATTGTTCCAACCAAGCAGGTGTGTGACAGATACACCAAAGCTACGAATACAAGGGGAGCAAAATGTGAAAGCCGTTTGATAATAATTCTTATTGTTACAAAATAATATAGTTGTTATGAGTGCTGCAAACCATTAATCTTAGTACCAAAGCACTAAAAGCTGAAATCCATCTTTATTTCCTTTTGCTAAGGCACTAAAAGAAATGAACTGGGAAATCTACAGACCCCACAGAGACACGTCACATTTTCATTTCCTCTGTCTCCTTTAGAGATAACAATGGATCCCTGAAGGCTGTTCCTCCTGTCTAGTTAAGGTTAATGGCTTGTGCTTGATGACATTAAAACCTGCTTCTGCCACTGTTTCGTTGGCTTTGACAAGTGACTGACAGCCCACCAGAGCATGGGGGAGAAAGAAAAACCCACCACAGCCTGCCTCACGCGTAAATCTCAAAGCTGAACTCTGGCAGTTGGATACCAGGGAGCAAAATTGCAGTAGTGCTGCCTGACCTTGGCGATAACTTCTGCTCCCTGGGTCAAGGGGGTGGCAGGAACCACTGGGGACAGGTGGAACAAAGCACTCAGGGTTGGAAAGGCCACTGGGGGAACATCAGGGTGCCAGGAGCCCAGGGCCACCACAGAGGGGCAAACAGGTGGTCATTTGCCTTTGTGCTGGTTTCAGTCGCCTGCAGGGAATGTGAGGAAAGAACTTTATTCTTCCAGTCATGTGATGTAAAAACTTCATCAGAGCGGAGCAGGCAGAGATCACTATAACCTCAACAACGTTCTTCCAAGAACTGTTAAAAGTGTGTTCTCCCAGCTTCTCTTTTTCCTAGAGTGGGGCTGAAAAAAGAGCAATCATTCACACATATCTTTGTTGGATATAATTTTCTTACATCTTGATCCTTAAAGATTAGCATGTCACAGGCATCTCTGTTACCTAGCAACTAGGATAAAGCCAAGAAAAAGACCTAAATATCAATTCCTTACAAGTAATATAAACACGAATACAGTAAGCTTTAAACTCTTAGGGAGTCTTCATTTTATTACTAATGAAACTATCATGCCTTCTCCTAACATAATAAAGAAATTATCGTCTTAATGAACTCTGCCACTATTCATCCACGTCTATTTTTGAGGCAGCCCTTGTGCTCTTCAAATGTTTCGTTAGCACAGCTTTAGACCATAAACCTTTCATGTTAGCCACTGAACATCAAAATTACTTTGTTGACATCTGGCGTGATGAAAGTAAACAAGATAATCCCTTATCCAGAGGCGCCTGAAAAAAACCTCATCTTTGAACAATCCCAGATTGTGTGACAACTTACAAACCAGATCATTTTGCCTACGACCTTCCCCTTTGTAAAGGGCACTGCTGTTTTGAGAAGCTGCAGAATAGAAGTGGTAACACGGATCCTTCTCGCTGTGTTCATTCATAAAGCTATACAGCATGGTTAACAAACAGAATTTCTATTCTTGTTGCTCCAAGAGTCATTACATGCGGGAAAGAACTGCTCATTAAAATGGTGATAGGAGCCAAGTCTCTATCAGGCTCCAGAAAAACTGCAGTCCCTTGGGAACGGCAAAAACACCAGCAGAACTTGTAATAGGCTTCATAGTAATCTTCCAGGGGAACAAAGTTGGTCTAAATTCCCATCCCCACAGGCCAAACATGACCTTCTGATTCAGTTAGCTTGCAGGCAGAGCTTGTGAGTAACAGTTTTACACAGATACAATGAAAACCAGAATTTGACTCAAAGACTCTTCTGTACTTGTATTCATAGAATCATGGAATCATTTAGGTTGGAAAAGACCCTTAAGATCATTGAGTTCAACTATTAGACCTGACACTACCAAGTTCACCACTAAACCATGTCCCTAAGCACCACATCTACATGTCTTTTAAATACCTCCAAGGATGATGACTCAACCACTTCCTTGGGCAGCCTGTTCCAGTGCTTGACAACCCTTCTGGTGAAGAAATTGTTCTTAATATCCAATCAAAAAGTCCCCTGGCACAACTTGAGGTCTTTTCCTTTCATCCTGTCATTTATAAACATGAAGTTGCAAGTGTACCTCTGATCTAGACTGTCATAGACAGGTAGCCCCAGATGTATCTGCATAAAAACTGATTTTCCTGTCCTCACGGCCCCTTTCCCAGCAGATCTCAAATCAGAAGATGTAGCAGGAATGTCCCAAGGACTAGATTCATCTCCTTGTGCATTGGCTCAGTGCAATGTTACAACAGCCGCTTGTGACAATGGTCCCTGCGATTCATCTGGGCCCTGCCAAGAGAGCATGGATTCCTCACCTCAGTCTCGATAATGGAAGCTCTTGCTTGTCTAATAGATAAGAGCCCATAAGGTCCAAGTAGCATTTTCTTGGAGCATGAGGAAAGTTCCAGGGCCAAGACCCAAATCTTCTGCCTCTCTTGCAAATAGACACTCCTTCCTGCACTGTCACACTAAAGTTGGTACAACCATTCAACAATTGATTCCCCAGGCTATTCTTGACATCTTATCTGATTTTTTTTGTAAATCATCTGTATTAAGATCATGAACTTCAGTAGTATCCCATCTCTGCAGCTTGTCTCCAAGAAGGTCATCAGTAGTGATTAATTATTTAATCAGCAGCCGTGTTGGTAACAAGTCACTTTATTTATTTCCTCATCAGACCCATCCGGTTTATTCTAGATTTCTCCATCCCAGTCGCCATCATACAAAGCTGTGCAAACTTTTATGGGGTCTAGATCACTACCTTATAACAGCATTTCATGGTGTTTTCTTGCTCTCTCTGTACCCTGTGGCACTAATTGTTTCTTCGAGATGTGCCCTTTTCCCAGACTCATTGCCAGACTGTAGTTTGGCGTTAATTCTCAATCCTTTGTTGAAAATTCACTCTTCCACTTTCTAATTCCTTCTTCTAATTTCTCAGCCCGTTAGTTCTCAATTTTCCATATTGCAGCTAACAGCCAGCACATCCCTTCCTTCCTTCCTTCTGTCTTTCTTTATTTTTCACATATCCTTCCAATTACTTAATTCGTTCCATACGGTTTTCAGATCGTGGTTTATTGCCTTTAGTTACTCCTTATCCCACTTATGATCTTGCCATCCATTTTCCATAAAATCTTTTGCAGTAGATACCATTTATCAGGGGAATCAGTTGCCGTTCTAAACCCAAGAATCCTGAATCCTGCCAATTAATTCTATCACCCAACACTGTGTGGACAACAGATTTATTGGGGATTCTCAGTAGAACAATGATGTAAAAAGTTGTTACAATCAAAACTTTGTTTTATCCTGGACCCTCTGAGGATTGGGTCCTTTTACTAAACCAGTATCAGAGATCCTCTGCAGATCAGGTCATTTTAACAGATTAATTATAACTTCAGCTTCAAGTACACATACAAAACTCACTCAAGCCTCGGAGCAAGCAGCCTATGGTGGAGGTGACACCTGTCACTGGGGGATTGCAGGCCACCTGTCCAGCAACAACATCTCTGGTCTAAGTCCCATTTAAATTTGCAGGCACCCAGGACCCCTTTAAAAGAAAAGTGGACAAGCTTGCCCACATCTAATGGCCACCTGCCCCACAGTATGGCACACTAAGAGTTAGGAGCAAGGGGCACAGTTCACAGGGCCCGATGCAATTGCCCACTGGTGCAGAGTGCCAGGCTTCCAACACTGCCCTTTGCAGCCACCCTGGCTGGGTCAAGGCTAAGAGGTGCACTCTGAGTGCCTATGTCCGAAGAGGAGCATCCCACGTCCCAGTGGCGCGTCCATGTCCCACTGAGGCTCTCTGGGGGATGTCCATGTCCCACTGAGATAGCAGTGACCAGTACATGCCCAGGACCCCATGGGTCATGTTCCTCCAGGAATAATTCTAAACTAATCACATTCCTAATTCTTAACGGTTAAGGTTTTTGTCAAACCAAGAGTGAACTTTTGGTTTTCTTCTTACCATGGACTGCCACTTGCCTCCAAGAGAATTTTGAGCAGAACCATCTCATGGATGCTCAGATGGGGCACAGCGCTGAACACAGCTTGAATGGAGCTTAGGCATAACTCCTTCTTGATAAGTTCAGAGCACATCCCAAAAAACATAGAGCTCAGTCCTGCTTCTCTGCTGGGCTCAGTGTCCACTGGTGGGCCCAGCAATGGGAGCAACAGGCTTCAAGATCCACCTACACAGGTCCTCCCCAGCTCCACCTTAAGGTCACGAGGGATGTAATTCCTGAGGACCTGAAGCAACCACCCACTGGTGCACAGAATGTGGCCTTCAACATGCCCCACCCCCTGCACCAGTTTTGGAACTACCTTGCTCAGGGAGACATGACCTGGATGCTTTGCAGGGCCTGGGAACCCATGTGGCTGCTCAGTGTGGCTTGGATTGAACTTGGCCTCTGGAGAAATGTGAAGAGACCCCAGGGACAGGTGAGCAATGGAGATCAGGCACACAGGAAGGGACCAGGTTGTGGGGAGCAGGGAACAACAGCAGCCTTGGTCAAGGTGGCTTGCAATGAAAAAACAAAATCCAGTGCAGGCAAGAAATCCTCAGCAGGCCCTGAGAGGTTCTCTGCCTCTTCCCCAGGGGCACACCAACCCACAGGACTGAAACCCTCTGGGAGTGCCCAGCACTACGTGGAGCTTGCAGGAGGTTTCCTCATCCCAGTGTGCTGCCTGGAGTAGTCCTGCAAGGCTGGAGTTCTGCCAGAGGAAGTCAAGCCCAGCAGGACAATTCTCAGTTCCCAAAGACCCCACCTACTTCATTGTGCCCCTGGTCCTGTAATTTCCAGGGAAGGGGATGGACAGCCTCACCTTCCATGAGGACAGACTGACAGGGGCAACTTCACTGATTATGACATGGTCTGCCAGCTGGAGGCCAACACCACCCTGCTGGTCAGGCACCTGAGGCACATCTACTGCCTTCCCCTGAAAGAGTTCTGGCATCAGCACTTCAAGAAGGCATGAGAAAAAGGCAAGGAGAGCCTTTTCTAGCTCCCCGTACAACTCCAGCTAGACTGTGCATCCGGCAGATTGGCAAGATGAAAGGGAGCAGTGCAAGTGAGTGCTGCTTTCCCTGCAGGCTGGGACATGAGGTAGGACAGAACAGACTTCTATGGCTGTGAGGTGCTCCATGGGTTCCGCATCCCAAGGGGACGGGTCCACATCCTGGCAGGGTGCCCACGTCCCTGTGAGGTTCCCAGTGGGTGCCCATGTCCCATTGAAGTGGTACTGGTGAGGTGTGTGGTGGTTGATCTCCATGTGCCTGTAAGGTGGCAATGGCCAGTGCCTGCCCATGACTCACTGGGTTCCTTCGGCCTTAGAACCTCCAAGGCTGGTGTGAGGGCAAGCATCACACCAGGAAGAAGGGTGGGTGTTAGGAATTGGGTGGATAACAATTCCGACTGTAGTATTTTCATCCAGCTAACAGTGAGTTCTCTTCAGGGTGACAGCCAACTCATGCATCAGAACGTGCCTCAGCCTACTGAAGGCTCGTGGGTTGAGGGCACCTCGACTGACTACAACCTCTTCTGCTGGCTGGGGGCCATTATCGCCCCAATATTCATCTGTTTACTCTCTAGGTGCCAGCAAAGCTTGCCAGGAAGGACAGTTGGAAAACTAGTATTTTCTGAGTAAAATAAACTGGTATGGGGGAAGTCTGTGAATTTGACTGTAGACTCCACTGTGCCCTGTGCAGTCACTTGTGATGGCAGTGCTGTATTTAAACAGTTTAAGCCAAATTCTGCTTTGTTCATTCCTATAATTCCACCAATATAAAGTTTTGTCCGTTGCTCACATTATTGCTTCATAGAATTTTCCCTAGTTGAGGATGATTCTGTTCAAATTATGTAATAATTACCTTGAGATTGCCAGCACAAGCTATATAAAATCTCTTCGGCATCGCAGCTCCTTAGATACAACTCTCTCTCTTGTTGCTATTATTATTTTCCTTTTCTGATTCTCATTCTGGAACCAATCAGAAATACAAGAAAACTCAAACCTGTGGAATGTAATAGTCCTGGAAAAGGATATAATGATTTCATACTACTTACTTAAGTCTGTCTAGATTTAACTTTCCCTACTCCCATGGGCATATATTATATGGTTGAAACTGATTTCGGAACACCAAACTGTCTGATTATCATTGTTCCCTGAACACCTATTTTCAGGAACAAGTCAACTGTAACAAAGAACTTGACTTTGAATGGCTATGCCTGTAACCTGTTAGGCACAGTGTCTGACTTCTTGTCCATGGTGTTATAAATAGGGAATATCTTAGGTTTGTTTCCAGTTCAGGATATCTTACACACTACTGAGACAGTGCCTTAGGCTGGAGTGCTGTGTTTGGGCATCAAAAAGGACTGTGGTGGTTTAACCTTGTAGGCAGCTAAACCACCACACAGCCATTTGCTCACTCCCTCTCCAGCAGTGGGTTTGGAGAGCCAAATCAGAAAAAAAAAGTAAAGCTCATTGATTGAGATGGGGAGAGTTTAATAGGAGAGAAATGGAAGGGAAACAACAATAATAATGCTCATAAAAGAATATACAGGACAGGTGATGCACAATATAGTTGCTCATCCCCTGCTGACCAATGCCCAGCCAGTTCGCGAGTCACAGTCCCCCTGGCCAACTCCCCGCTGTTTATATACTGAGCATGACATCATATAGTATGTAATATCCCTTTGGCCAGTTTGGATCAGCTGTCCTGGCTGTGCCTTCTTCCAGATTCTTGCTGGCAGGGCATGAGAAGCTGAGAAGTCCTGGACTAGTGTAGCACCACCTAGCAACAACTGAAACATCAGTGTGTTATCAATATTATTCTCATACTAAACCCAAACCAGGAAAATTATCCCTATCCCAGCCAAAACCAGGACAGCTGGATATGTCCACTGTGCAGCCATATTCAGGGAATAAGAAGTAAGGGAAGATGAGATCTGCAGCTATTTGTTTCACATGACCTGCAATACACATTCAGTTTTGAGCAGTGAGAATGGGAGTCTTTTCAATTTTCCCTCAAATCCCATTTTTCCCTTACATAATATTCCCTCTTCAGGGTCCATGAAGCCATATAAAGATGTAATTCATCAATAAACTGTTTGGATATAGAGATTTAAGTCCCTTTGAAACAAAACTCTTGATGCACTTAGTTGTCTTCTTCCTGTTCTTCTTGGTTGTAGTCATGATGTTCTTCTTATATTGTCTTATTTAATTACTTGGGACATAAGGGAAAAGGCGGATCTAGTAGCACTTGCATAGGAAAGGGAAAGCGGTTCTTTACAAAATCCTTAGTGCGGTTCCTATTCAGCTGTCTTCTGTTATTTATTTGATTAGTACATTTGTTTGACCTGGTGGTTTAACTGGGAAATTTGAGCTTTAACTGGGTTAGTCTTCCTGTGGAAGCAGAAAAAGTAGGACTTTGTGGTTGGGAATAGTGTTTTCAGGCCATTATTCTAAACATTTTTTGTGGGACCATCTTCTTGAAGTTAAGTCCTCCTACAGTTTTGAAACTACTGTCTCACTTTGCGAACGGAGGGCGGGTTTCCTGCAGATTATAGCTCAGGGCAGAATCCACACTTTTTTCCCCACATGTATGTAGGAAGTTATGAATCAGCAAGCATAAATCCAGAATGCCTTCTTAAGGCTGGCTATTTCTCATCCTTATGAGTCAGTAGCACCTTTTCCATCCAGCTTGACTGTCTCCCCACCTACTCTTCTGGAAAATAAAAATAATGTGAAAAAAAAAAGGAATTCAAACGATTTAATTAAAAACCCCCACAGTACTCCCACACAAAGATTGTCCTTGCCAATTTTGACGTACAGTCACAAAGGAGAAAACTCTGAATAAGGCAAAGACTTGCATACCATTGTTAGAACGGGCTTGTTAGGTATTTTAGAGAAGTCTGATATTGCTACAACAGTCGCATGTTGGCTTACTCCTGCAGCCTGTCTGTGTCTTTCCTCTGGCTCGACAATGGGAACTTTTCCTGTTGTCAGATTTGGAAACTGTGACAGAGATGGGCTGGAGCAGAATACAGAGCAAGAAGGCTTAAGCAAACCAGAAAGCTGGTGAAGACATCTCCCGAAGATCCACAGGCACTGCCATTGCAGAGGCTAGAGTTGCACCCACACAGAAGTGGTTACAGTAGGAGTCGATGATGTGGAGGTCTACTGGACCATGATGAGATAAAGCATCTGTAATGCCCATTGCAAACCTGCTCAGCATCCCTGCAGATGCCGCAGTCCCGTAGTGCTTGATGTAAATGAACGCGGGCTATTTATTTGGCTTGACAAACATATGCTCAGCACTCCGCCACACACTGAGTGTGGTCAAGAGAAAACTTTGCCACCAAAGGTATGTGAACATATAAACTACATGGGACAGATAAAATGGGGTGGACAATCCAGTGTGAGAGAGAGAATGCTCTGGAGTAAGAGGAGCTGCTGTAGATGTTTTGGTCTTTTAAATGAGAACAGAAAGGAAACACAAAATGTAAGGGCAAGACAAAGAAAACATAGGTTTAAGTCATGGTGGGAGGTGCATATGATGTAGAGACTCTGATAAGGCATATATCAGTCCAATATTTAGAATCTTGAAGATTGATTGAAATTGTGCTTCATTAGAAAATTAATGGGAGATGTTCATAACATAAACACTCAGAAACGGGTTTGCATTCTTCTGTATTTGGTTCTATGGAAAACAAAAGAAAGGATCACTTATATGGCAAAGTTTAGTATTTGTAAGAGCAGACACAAGAGAATTAAAGTTGTATATGGATCAATATGATATTTAATTACACAATCATTTCTTTTTTTTTTCAGGCATGCAGCTGCAACCAGCATACACTAGTAGGTTCTTCTCTAGGAACAGATCAGGAGTGTAACATGAGCAATCTGCCCTTCCAGATCCCTGCCTCAGCTGTTGAGAAATTTAGGTGTGCAGTGAATGAAGGTGAGAGCATCAGAGACATGGTGATAGGCCAAACTTTGACAAGATGCCTCCATACTTAGGTTCCTCACCTTCTATGCCACTACGTGAGCCTGCTGAGCACCCCCAGATACAGTCAAGGGGAGCTGCGGTTGACATCCGGAGTTGTTAAGTAGGCTAAAAAGTCAGGCTGCAGGTGTCTCAGATGAATGGTCCTTACTAGTAGATAGCTTTTAATCTTACTTTGAGCCACAATTCTGTAGGAAACAGGGGAAAACAAACCCTCTCCCCACCTCCCCCTACATATCAGGGCAAGGAAATGTAACAACTTGTTTCTACAGTGATGACAGCCATAAAAAAAACTGTGAGGGAATTAATTATTCTGCCTTCAGAGATGGTGAGCAGTAAGCATTAAATAAGGCTTGGGGAAATAATTATAGGAAAGCCCAAATATTGAAGACTTGCTGTTAAAATGGTATTGGTAGCTTGGACAAGGGTAGAGGAGGCATCTTATGCAAATAATGGTAATGCATATTTGTCTAATTCCTGATTAGCATAATGTGTATGGCTGCTCAAGAAAATCGTCTGGACCTTCTTAATTCTCTGAATATGCTGTTCTGCTTTCTTCATGGTTTTGGAATATAGTTTTTTTAAAGTTTTGTAGTTTTTGAGAAAATGACAGGTTGAAATTCCATCATCTAGTATTATACTGGCTTCTACAACAGGAAGGTAGACAAATTAGTTCCAGTGGCAGATGTCTATGGAGCCTCTGAACCTAACAGAATAAGTGGTACCAGGCAGTTAGGTATGAAATAGATAGTTTTCTCTGCAAATTAGCTTTGGGAAGGTTGAAACCTCTGCTTTAAAATTGTGTTTCTGCTGACAACAGGGGAAAGGTGCCCTTTTAGGCTTTGAAGTAGAGGATGAGCCTTTGGTAAAGGCGCTTCTTTCCTCTGGTTTCCAGTCAAATCCCAGTCCCGCTGCCCCTTTCTGCTCCTTCTCTGTCTCTGACACGTATATCTCCATCTTACTTTCAGCTCCCTTTTCTAACTTCCTCCTTCTCATTCAGTCTCAGGCTCCACGCTTCTTCTCCTGCCCTGTGTTCAAACATCCTAATTTCCCTTTCTCTCTCTTTGTCCTGATCTCATGGCCATCCTCTACTTGCCACTTCCTTCAGTCACTCATATTTGGTGAAGGGTTTGAAAACTGTCTATTAGAAAGTGTTTGGCATTCTTTTAATGTGGAGACGTGGCACGTTTCACCCGTGCCACGGTTGTGTTAGACGTGCAGTGGCAACTGGTGAGTCTTGGATTTTCATCTCTGAGTTATTTGGGTCCAGCCACTTGAAGTCACATCTGATCGTGCTTCTCTCAGCAATATTCAAGAGGTCTGGAGAGGGTCAATAAAACCCAGTAATTTTAAATTGACAGGAGTGAGGCATGGGTTTGCATGAAAAGGACCTCTAAAGCATAATTGGTTTTAGGGCTGCAGAATCTTTTTTTTTTCCTCTATGCAGGCCTAGCACACATTGTCACATGCATAAGAAATGGTATAAGGAGAATAGTAGGACAAGTAAAGATCCATCAGCAACTTTGTTATGAGATTTATATTTTAGGGGCATAGACTACTCATTTGAGAACTAAGACTTGGTGCATGGAAACGACATGGAAAAGTCAGTGGAAACCACTGCTGTATAAAAGATGCAAATTTAAACACTCCTCTTTTTTTTTTTTGCCTGTGAAGAGAAATATTGATATTGCAGACACTGTAGAGAAGTTTCAATCTCAGACAACCCTTGTCATTCACCCCACAATTGTTAACAGTAAGGATTTACCTATATCCCCTTAGAGGGAAAGGGCCTGTTGTATATACAAGGTAATTAAGACTGACTTAATGAAGTGTGGGTGTTACTTTTTCTTTTGTGAACTGGTAAATTCACCTTGTAAGAAATGTGCTTTCTCTACCTAGTAAGAGATCAAAATACCCTGCTAGTTGTCATGGGAAATAAAATGAAATCCTGTGATATTAGTATGGATGCCACAGTTCACTTCTAGAGGATGTAAAATGTTAATAATACTCATAGATGTGCTAGCCTGCACCATAAAATAAAACAACTAAACCGTCTTCCTCCCTTAGAAAAATGGTGTTTAAAAATGGCTGCAGCCACTGTCAAGAGTGATTTCTCAGTGAGTCATTCATCACCGTAAAAAATGAGTTTAGCTTACCAAGAAATTGTTTGTTTCCTGCTATAACAAGAATTCAGTATATCAGCAAGAAAATTGAATCATCTCACTTGGCTGTAATGAACAGCTGAGTTATACTAAAATCATAACTAAATGCAGCAATCAATATAAGTGTTGTTTAAGTGAGCAACTGAAAGTATTAACACCTGGATAAAAAGTGAATTTGATTTAACCAAAACCAAACACAAGTGATCACAACAAGAAATTGCCAAGTAGCAGTCTGGGTAATAAACTGGGTGGTGATCTAGAAAAAAAAGATCAATGAGAAACTTACAGAAACTGAACATAAACTCTACTGCATTCTTACCAGTGCTTCTGTAATTGGATGATACCTAAACCAACAGGTTTTATCCAAATCATATTAAGGTCTTAGGGATCAAAGCTGACAAAAGGAGCAAAAAAGAAATCCTCACAGAGAATGCAAGAGGATAAAAACATATAGGAACACAGTCTGTTGTGAATCTATTGCTGATCTTTAAGCACTCGTTCCTTATGCTTGCAACCAAAGCACTGCATGAAACAAACAACAAGGGGGAAAAAAAAAAAAAAAGCCAAAAGGAAAGCCAAAAGGGAAAATGTGGGCATTAGAATGCCAGTGCCTGATATTAATTTCTCTTCTTGTGATGGTCTTTTCTGGTAAGCTTGTCAATCAACAGTAAAAGCAAGAAAAGGACTACATGTGTGACCAGTGGTAGCAGGGAGAAAGAGCAATTACCAAATTCAAATAAAATCAGGGTGCAGCAGCAGGTGAAAGTGCCTGAAGCAAAACAGAGAGAGATGACACTTACTTACAGCATTTGCGAGCTTCCCTGGGCCAGAGAAATGATCTGAAGGGCATTATTAGAAGAGACAAGAATGGCTGCCTTCAAAAAAGAAACCTCCTGTTACCTCCCCTCTTTCCTTGTGCTATAATATGGTAGTACTTCATACAGTATAAATGTCTGCTTAAGGGTGGGACAAACAGTAGGCAAGAGCAAGCCAGCATGAGGGAAACTCGGGGGTTTGGTAGTAACGGTGTGTCTATGTGATGCTGTACGATGTTCCCTGGGTAGACTCTTGTATTACACAGTTGGGTGCTCACAGTTTCTTAACTGGCTCAACCACATATAGCGCATTAAAGCACATAATACTGTACTAACTTGAATAATGCAACTACACGTTCAATGAAAAAGAGGGAGCTGGATGCCAAAGAGTAGTGAGAACCTACCCTGACATGGAAGAAACGGAAGCCAAAACTCTGCTTTTCAACCTCTCTCTGTTGAAGTGGATATTAAAAGCATTGCTTTTTCTGAACTGACCGAAAAAAAAACCTTTTAGCAACCTTCCCTGCCCATCACTGTAAACCTTCCTGGAGGGGCTGGCCGTGGTGGTTTCTTCTCCCTCTGATGTTCAGGCTTAGTCCTGGTACTCCTTGTACTTAGCCCTACACGATGCTCCAGTTCAGTGGGTTGTGAGCAATCTGACAGCCCACCTGGGGAACATCCCTGCTGGAAGAAAAAATCTTGGGGGGACTGGAAAGAGAAATAAAGAATAGAATTGGAGACATAAGGATAAAAATAGGTCACCGCAGGAAAGACTGTTTGGAAGAGGGGGTAAGAGTAGACATGTAGAGGAATTAATAGCATGGGGAAAAGCACTGTAAATTGGGCAATATGCAGGTGAGTAAGAGGAAAGGGCCTTGGCATTTACATGAAGACTCTCTCAAACATCATTATTCTCCTACTATGTCACCCCTTGGGAGACACCAAGAAACTCTCCATTCCCTCTACAGCAAGATTTGAAAAATCTCAGTTAACAGAAGTGTTCCAGACAGCAGAGTGACTAATCTCCCCACACCACCTCAAATCTGTCTCATAACCAAGTTCCTCTTTTTGAAGAGACTTCTCATCCCACCGCACGGAAAAGCTCACCCACATCTGTGATGCTTTCTGTGGAACAATAGAAACAAAGGATGACAAACTGGACAGAGCCAAACCTAACCACGCAATCAGTTGTTCTGTAAGCACAGGGGTAAATCTGTATCACTCACATAAAAAATTAACCCTCTACCCTTCAGTATTAGCCAGTGACTAAGGACACAACACTGAGACACTAATGCTGTTCTCAAAGAGAACTGATAATCAAACTGAAATACATCACAGTCCAATCAGTGTTAAGAAACATTTCATTCCAAAACACAGTTTGAGTTTTTTCCCTAACCTTCCCTTTCTGAGCAATGAGATCAGCAGTGGTCCATCTCCAGCAACACCTAGGCTATCAGAGGGTGGTACCTCTGGCTTCTCCCAAACAGTGACCAGGCCGATATATGACATAAAACATTGGATAATGATGATCTTTGGAGAAGACATGGAGAAGTGTTCACTTGGCAACAGACGCATATGCAGGTGAACAGTTCATTTCCAGTGTCTTTAATATCCAAAAAAGTAACACCACATGGTTTTCCACATGGAAGACACCCACTCTCATGCTGATTTCCACAAGGATCATTTTTGCCCTTGAATATAAGGTGTGGCGGAGGAGGACAGGATAAGGAATATGTTGTTCATTGCAGAAGACACTGAAATCTGTGCTTAATCTCATTTGGCCTATCTAGGTGACAGTATCTAATAGCAGATACCTGAACAGACTTTGTGAACTACAGAAGCAGAACACAGTGAATGGCAGGGTTTGCCTGTCCAACCAAGGCTGTTTGGATCCACAGGCTATGTCACGATATGGAAGTGGCTACATCAGCCTGTGCTGTGCTGTATCATGTGCACTCACTGGCTTCACCAGAACCACCTCATGGGTCTCTGACACACAGTACACAGGTATGATGAGGACATCTACATGCTCTTCCTAGCACTTCCCAGCTCTAACAGGGCAAATGTAGTTGAAGTGATGGTGAAGGTTAAGAAGGTTTAGCATTAATGTCAGATGCTTACACAGCCATTTGATGACAAGATTCATGCTTTGAAATTTTGGCTACTGAGAAATGATAGAGGCACAAGCATTGGCAGCAGGAATATGCTCTCCAGGAATGATATCTCTGGGTGTACCTTCTTACAACCAGAATATCCGTTATGCTATAAAAAGAAGTCACATTTCAGACGGTAATGGAAACAAGTAATGGAAACGGTAATGGAAACAAGTTAAGAATAAGGGGTGCTGAGCCCTTCTTTTATGGAGTCATTCATACTTTTTAATAGTGCATGTGTAACCATACTGGCCTATAGGCAAATTTTCTTTGAGTTGTGGACACAGAGCCATGTGCTTTTCGTTCTTATTTCTGATGTGTCCTTCTAGGGTATAGTTTGCAGTAGCGTTATATAAGACCAGATCTAAAGTGAGCTAACAGCATATGACACTTTAGTTGACTTTACATAACCTGAAATAATGCCCTAAATTCCTGGGATTTCTAAGTAATTGTGGAACTTGCAAGAAGCTGGAACCCTTCACATTTTAATAGTTAGGCTCTTTGGTGGTAATGCATTCCTTGGTGAACAATGTCAATCAAATCCAGAATGCATTACCTACTTGCTGCAGATTTAACTGAAACCCTGTGTTTGTCTCCGTGCTCCATCTTAGCATATATATATATTTGCAGTAGAGACAACCTTGCTTTTACTGAAAGGAGGGCAAATCTAAGGTTTTGCCTTCCTTCACTGGAGTTGTGCCAACAAAGTCTACAGAAAGTACTGTGGGCAATTCTCTCTAGATGCTGTCATTTTTCCCTTTGGGAAGCATAGGACTGGAAGGGGCCTCACGGCTTGCCTTTTCCAGTCTCCTTCCTATTTTCAGTTACCCTACTTTCTCATACACTGTAAGTCATTGCTCTGGGTGACTGTGGGATTTGCCACTGATTCGTCCCACATTATTTTAAATCCCTTTTTCAAACCACTGGGAACTTAGAGCCACTGTTAAGGGGTAGGTAAGGAGAAGGAATAGAGACAGGAAAAGGTACCTGGTGTCTCAAAAGTTGGTGCTTCAACTTCAGGCATTTAGAAAAGTATACATGATCAGGAAAGTTGCTTCCTCTCACTTCACTATGTCTAGTTGCTAGCAATAAGAAGAATCCAATGATGTCCTGCAATTTTGGAATAACTGCAAGTATGTTAAATAATGCCATTAGATTATTTATGAGACAGACATGCTACAAAGAAGAGCAAGGTTCCTGCCTGACCTGGAAAAAATTACCTTCAGACTCCAGATAAATTTACAGGTTAAATCATGAACATGATAGTCTCACGAGTAGTAGAGGGATTGAATGCCTGCATGTGCCTCAGCACTCCTTGCCTAGATCCTATCTCCAGCTGTGGCGAACCTAGAATGCTCAGAGGAAGGCTGTCTTCTCCTCCACCTTGCCAAGATGGCCACCAAGTATGAGCAAGACTGGAATTTCTTTTCTGGCCCTTCCAAAGTACCACAGGACCCCTGAAACATGGCATTAAACACAACAGAAAATCGGTGCAAACAAGTAGCACAAACATCCTTCGAAATAGGAGCATGCTGGATGCTCACAGGCTCGGCTCACAAGCATTGAATTTCCAGGGGTCACGAGACTGTTATTTCTTTGTGTGTTTTCTAGTCTGTTTGCTCTCTTAACTTTAGAAATGTTTAATAATATTCTGGAGTCTGACAGTGCCTCGATGGAAATCTAACAAAGGAAAGGACAAGCTATCTCAACCTCAGAATCTGCCAGGAGGACTGCGCAGCCCCATGATCATCTGGCTGACTATAAATGTCTTCTATTTCTTTTCATTGATCTACATGGTCTTTTCTTTAGCTTGACTTTAGACTTCCCTTTTCCCTCTGGATTATCTTTTACTTCAGACATATTTTTTTAAATTCTGTTTTGCTGTAAGCTTGCCATTCTCTTCCTCTTTGAAACTGGGTCTGACTTCGTATTTCTGTTTCTTTCTGGATTTACTCAGCGATCCCTTCTGAAGGAACAAATCACAAATTTAAGCTTTTAGACCATGATCTTTCATGATATAATAATGGTTGTGAATAGCAATCTTAAAGCTTCTGTTACAGCTCAGTGGAAAGTGCTAAACAAGGGACTAAACTTTACAGCCACTCAGAAGGCTAAATTAGTGCAGTGGATGCAGATGCCAATGTTGTGAGCAGGACTGATTAGTGAGAGTCTTTAACACTGTTGCACTGTAGTGATAAGCTCACCTTCAGGTTAACTTCCAGCCACCTTCAAGTCATGAATCTCCCAGGTCTCATCAATGGCTGCTTGTGCTTCCTCCCCACTCTTTTGTTCACTGACTTCAGTTGGTCTATTTTTTTCCTAAAAGTGAGGGTCAGAGGAACCAGGGACAGGCCACGCTTTAGCTGTGAATTTTCAGAACTGGAAAAGCAATTAAGCTTGCTTAATTTATAAGCAAGCATATTTATACATTTTTAGCTTATATGATGCACTTTTTTTTTTTTTTTTTTGTGGGCTCCCTTGTAACTGCAGCTCTGAAAATCTTCACAACTGGACTTAAAGTATAGATTTCTCTTTCTATATTTTTTTTAATAAAGTCTTATGATGTTAATGAAAAGAATACTCTGCTGTCAATATTTCCATAACCAAAACCAGCTTCCAAACCCCTTATCTCCATCAGTAAATGTCTTATAAGTATCCCATGCAATATCTCAATATCTCCGTGGTTATGTATGTTCATAGCAGTTAATGCCTTCCTGTTTTGGGAGAGTTGCTTTCAGACTGCAGGAAAAACCCACAGTCTGCAAATACTGATATTTTTAATACATTTGGGTAATACTTTCACTTCTGTAAAATCCTCAAAGTAAATTAAAGTCCACAAAGCTACATTAAAATAACATAAAATTAAACCCACAGAACCTAGGCAATTCTGTGGTAACTCGTCTGAAAACCTAGGCTGACAGTATATATTGAAGTGTTGAGTTATTGCTAAATAATGGGACACACTATCTTTATAATTCTGTAGGAAGTCATCTGATCTCTTGATATTTACATGCTGGTTGTACGACTTTATAAACACCAATGATTATTCTTAACATTAAAAGTCACTGTCCATCACAGTTTATCATCCTTTACCTGTATGAGACATGATTCTGGAGCAAGGCTAAATTAAAAGGGGATACTATATATGTTTTTGTTCTAGAGATCAGGCCTATGTATTTATTGAGTCATAGGAAGCAAGATATTAAATATGTAATTAAACCAGTTTTTTTTCCCTATGCACTACATTCTTACAGGTACTTTATAACTACCTGATTTCATTAATGTTTTTAAATAGTAAATTTAACATCTTGTGACAGTCTGATGTCTGAGTCACATTGGTTGAGTCTACACAGCACTCTGAATATTGAGTCTGTAGAGTCAAGCTTGTGCCCCATCCCAGACCTGTCTCATACCTGCTCTGTGTTTACGCAGATCTCTGCTCTACACTGGAAATAGCGATCTTCCACCAGTGACTAGAAGAGAAGCCAATAGCAAATAAGATCCTAATTTGGTACTCCTGTTAAGTGACTGTAGTTAAGTATTCTGTATTTTGTTTATTGTACCAGGTTTATATGATCTCTTCTTGATTTGAGCAAACATAGTGCAAGATTTCACTTATTTTCATATAAAGTTTTAGACTTTGCTTAGCCTGTTTGGTTGTTTTTGGTTTTTTTTTTTTTTTTTTAATATCTAGCAACCATTAGACAATGTACAGAACCAGGCTGAGAACGGACTAAGAATTCAGAATCCACCTGCAGAGTGCCCATATCACAGAGTTATGGAGTTGCATCCCAACTGGCTTCTCTCATGTCCCTCAGACTCTGTGCTACACACAGCGCTCTCAGCTAGTGACCCTCTAGTCCTGTGTTCAGGGACTATGCTGGGAATGGTGTCTACTGAAAAGAAAATGTCAGTGTTGTTTTAGGTGCCCAACCTTAAATTATACAAGTTATGGTGGTGCATGGAGAGAGTTTGATGAGAGAATGACCTAGAATATCTATCTACTGGGCTGCCTACCGTTTGAAACATAAGCTTGGGGAATTTGGTACTTCAAATAAGGCTGCAGGAGCCTTTCTAGGTACTAGCTAAACCAATGTTAATGAGTTTAAAGACTGGGGTGGGGTTTTTTTGTTGTTTCCGAAGGAATTATAATAAGATTTGAGCTCATCTCGTTGATGGCTTATTCAAGTAAGATCCTTTTCTTTGTTTACTCTGTGTGCTTTTGTGCACTTAGTTTACCCTTAGTGCAGAAATATACTGTCTAATTACAAACTGTGCTCAGGGACAGAGAATTTGTTGTTGGCCCACAAATTTAATTCACATGATATTTGGGAACTCCTAAGATGGTTAACTTCCTGAAAATGGTATCTACAGATCAAAAACCAAAAGCCAAAAAAACAAAGTGAGGAAACTCAGAAACAAGACTGCAAGATCATTCAAATAGCGGTTCTAACTTGGAATCAAAACATCTTTGGGGCAGTGCTGGGAGAGAGCTTCTCTACACTTGAAGCACTCAATCCGGGCATGGCAGCAAGGACATTTTCCCTACTACTTTATGAACTGGTTTACAGTTCTCCAGCTGATTCCCACAGCAAATGATCTATGGGACATGTAAAGCTAAGCAGTCATAACTGCTCTTTAAAGCCTGAAACTAGGGCAGATTGACTTGATAGGATGGGCATTAAGGTCAACAAGAACTGTAAGTTACTTGTGTCTCATGAATCCCTCCACAGACAGTTTTGTTGAGAAGTCCAGAGAGATTTTGGCAGCTCATATGCAATCATTCAAGTCCTACCATTTAGGGAGAAAGAAGGACTAGATTAGTTTGTTTTGCATTTTAATTTTCCTTGGAGTGGAAAAACAAATAAAAAAATCAAAGAAGCAGTACATGGTTTCATACAGAATAATTGAAAACATCTGTAAGTAATTCTGCTTTACTAGTCCTTCCAAGGGCATGTATCTGGTTAATTTAGTATGGCAGCCTCAATTAAACAATCCCTGGTAGCATGTTGTGGCTAATTGCTTACTGTTTACCAAAGCCTTTTTCTTCCTTTGAAAAAGGATCCTTCCTTTTTCCAAAGCATGTCTGTTTTAGATTGAAGCTAGTGCTTTGAATCTGATTATTTAAATATAAGATGCCCAAAGCAATGAAAAAAACGAAAGTCAAATAAATGAATTTACACTCCTTGCCATCTGTTTAGCAGGTGACAGGGAACATATGCTATTTTCTTAGTTTATTAGAGAATTATAGTGTGTTAGTGATTTAAAGTGTGCTGTAACAACATTAACAATCATTATCATAGGGTTTGTATGCAGGATAGCAAAAAGAAATTTGTCCACCTGGGGTATTCACAGTAGACTTTGGGTTCAGTGTGCTTTATTACTTTAGGAAAAAAAATCTCTATTTTTTCCCTTGCTCTCTGCTCCCCTGAAACAGACAGTTTATGTTTCTAAAGTGTTTAGTTCAACAACGAATACTTTATATACATTTCTTTTTAAAATCTGAAACATTTATGAAAAATAATTTAAAAAAATTTGGAAAAAAATGATCTGAGAAACAAGAAATTGTATGCTTGCTTTATTTTTAAGCATTCTTGGTCAAAGTATTTTTTGAGAACAGTAAAGGAATCTAATAGACCTACAGGCTATGCTATGCCCCATTGCATTTAGTACAAACAGTTTAGACCTTTCATGCAAATCCTGAGGTCTGAATCTGAAGTTTAACACACCCAAATTTTTTCAATGCTCCCAAGAGCTATTCCACATCTGTAGGAAAAAACCTCACTTTTCAACCCAGCCAACTCAATGAGGACACAAAAAACAGGAGGAGCTGCTTCAGTTTGGACACTCTTGAAAGTTTAACTACTGCACTGAAATACCTTAAAAGGAGCTTAAAGAAAGCTTGCATGAAAATCTAAAAAAACATTAATTTTCACATGTTAGGGGACATGAGAAAGCAGAAGCCCCACCTCACAGCCCTTCCTGCTACCACAAACATATTCCTGCTCTCTGTGCTAGTCTCCTCCAGGCTACTCAGTGTCCAGATCCCATCCACATTCAACCCTTACGGCCAGCATTTCTTGAAAACCTGTTTCCTGCTGTTTTCCAACAGCCATGCTGGAGCCCAGTCAGGTGTTTCACAGTTCTTGAACTGAGCTTTCAAAGCAACTCTGAGAACAATGAATTTTTAGAAACTTCTGATCTGAGGGAATGGAAACTGTACCTTTTAGGTGTGTACAGAGAGCTGATTCTCTAGTTCACAGCCAATGGTCAAAATCCCTTCAAATTCCATGACATAGAAAGTATTGTTTACGGAGTTCTTAGTCCTTCTCATTTTAAATTTCATTATGTTTTTTAAAAAAATTTAAATTAATAACAGTTTGAAAAAGATTTCCAGCATTTCGTTCTGAAAGTATCCAAACTCAAGAGTTTTAGAATTTTTGAACATTTTCCCTGCTTTTCTCTGCTTAAAGTGGTTTGAAGAACATCACTTGAAAATGCATTGTTCACAAAGAAAATTTTTGCCTGTAAAATTTTGCTAATCTCTTAGATATACAGAGAATACAAATGGCCTGAAAGAGCCCTCCAGCACAGTTTTAAATGATGCTGTGCATCATGATGAAGAAGTAAACCAGCGTCAGACTGGTTACCACTGGATTGTCTCTAGGCATAAGTAAAGTTGGCAGTTATTTAGAACAACAGACCTCTGGGGCCAGCAAATTGGTGATCGTGTTTGTGACTAGTCCATGTTCTTTGGATGACAGAACACTGGAAAGCCAGTAGTGCTGCTGTGGCATGGGAATATGTGAGAGAAGATATCACTAGGGTCACAGCTATTCCCAGAGGCAGCAATCACTGCTCTTATTCTTCCAAAAGAATCAAGGATGATTCCCTGTGGTTTTCCTCAGCTCCACTTCCTTGGCAGCCTATTTCATCAGTGGGACTTGACCCGATGTCATTGGGTGGCAAAAATTATTTTTCTCAACTGGTCACGCCTTACTCATTGGAAATCACTGGAGGTTTGTTTTCATCATAGAAAAATAAGTTTATTTTCTGTATTCAAATGGAAACCTTTGCTTAGGTTAGTTCCAGACTGTAATGTTCTGGAACGCTGTGGGACTGATAATTTCCTGAACTTTACCTGCTAACTTTCCCCCAGCTGTAGAGGATAGCACTGGGAGGGACCTGTTACCTTACCATCAAAACAGGCACTGGTGTCCTTCACTAGACTGCTTCAGTATTGCCAGATATTCAGTGGCTGGTTCGTCCCAAAAGATGATTTTAAATCAGCAACTGTCTTCTGGTCCAGAGCTCAGGCTTCAGCTGGGACAGTTTTGGATGAATTTTGTTAAAAGCTTTTGAAAGACTCGAACACATATGTTTGTGTAATACCGAAGGGTAAGACTTGTCCCTTTGTTCCTCACATTGTAAGGGGTGTGAGGGCATGGAGCCTAAATCAGATGGGGATTTAGACATCTTAACTAGGACTCAGATGGAAACAAAGTGTCTGTACTCAGCATCATTACCTGAACACCCCTCAGATCTGACAGGGCTGTATGGTGTACCCGTCTCTTCAGAACAGGAGACCTGGAACGGTGTCCTTCTGAGCACAGAGCAGGTTCAAACCTCCGTTCACTCTCCTCAAGGAGGCAGGCGAAGGTGGGAACAGAGTGCTCTGTGCCATGTATATTTAATTACCCACTGCAAGAATGCTAGCTGTCTTTGAACACCATGACATCACTCAGTGCATGACAGAAACCATACCTGCAGTTGGTAGAGGGGTCCAGGTCATGTGGACACACAAATAGCAAGTGAGTGCTTCTCCTTGCAACAGAATCACGCTCCCTCTTGCATGGAAAGACACACATTTCCATCACAGGAAGCTCCATGACCTGGGTCAGACAGGTCATGATATGACCTTCAGTGGTATGACAGCATATAGAGCTGCGCTGCATGTTAGTTACTGTCAGCTCACTTGAAGGTATCAGTCCATGCATGGCTATTCCAACAAGACAACTGAGCATCTTTAGGCAGCCCAGGCCCTTGCCAAAGACAGTTCCTGCCTTCTCCAAGGTTGCCAAGTATTGCCCAAATATTAATCTTGCTAACTCTTGGGAAAGATGCATTCATGTTTTTTCCCCTATCTCTTAACCTCAGTTCTGTGATGAAAAGCAATTCAGAATGAAACACAAATAGTGTTCAAGAAAGCTATATGACACCAGAAGGGAGATGTGACAAAGAACATTGAGATGCACTTACAAAAGCATTCTTCACTACCTGATTGTGACCATGGAAACACGCTGATGCAAAGCTCTGTGATGTGGCAGACTGCTCTTTCAAGCCATTCTTATTTGATTTACTTCTAGGAGAATCTGAAAGACTTTTCAGTTTATTTAAAACTCAAGGCGCCTGTCTAATCATTGTTAGCAATGTCACAGAAACCAAACCAATACTCTGCAATTATTCTGAACAGAACCGAAGTTTCAAAGACCTAATACTCTTCCTAATAAAACCTAAGTAATGAAATACTCCATATTGTAGTGTTCCAGCTGTGTTGATCTAATAGATCTGCACCTTTTTTTGCCCCCTGTAATCATCAATTCTTGCCAAAGAATCACGACTTTAGCATATATTACAGGCTTTGAAATTAGCATTCAGTTAAGGTGTTTTAGAGGTAGAGAGTGAGCATGTTCTGACAGAGGCATGTTCCAAAAATACTCCAACCTTCTATTTCCCTGGTGGAGAATTGAAGATGGTATAGGATGACAGTCATCACATGGCCACAATGAAAAGAATCAGTAAGACATTTCGGCTTTATTAGCTCACCAACTGTGCCTGCTGCCAAGCTGACCTCAGGTACCGTTTCAGTGGCTCTATCACTCACAACTTCCCCTTTTCCCGGAAGAGAGCTCTCATTATCCGTCAAAGAATAAAAACATACTTGAGAGATACAGTAGAGGAAAAGGGCAGCAAACACTGAGTGATGTGTGAACTAGAAGCATTTCTGCCAAAACAGAGTAATCAATGTATTCAATACGTTAAAACGTGATTCTTTTGTTCCTGTGCTATAATAATAAATAAGAAAAAAACCCCACCCCATAGACATTTCTCAGACCCCAGTCTTCCTATTTCCTGATGCATTTGTTGTCTTTGAAAACGGGATGATCACACAAGTCATCCTGGCTTGCTGATATGCCACAGGTGCCCAGGTTGCCAGTGAGTGTTCTCCCTATTTAATTTATACGCTGCCAAATTGCAAGAAAGTTGTGGAGCCATGGGCCCAGCCATTCCAGAGCTTTCAGCAATAGGAATGAACCAATCCCCTGTGTTTGCTGGCATTAAAAAACCCTACACAAGGGTGATGCCCTTTCCACCACCAGCACTGCTCTCTCCTCTGTCAAGTCTGCTGTGGAAAGATTAACACCTTACCAACATTCCTAATGTTTTTTCTTATTATTTTTGTAAGGTCTGGAGGAACCCATCTCTTCTCACTGGTTTTTGAGGAGGCCCAGGGAGGTTAATGGGTTAAATTTAGTTTCTGTAGTTGATGACACATGAGTTCCTTCTAGCAAGACCCTACTGGCTGGGAGGAAAAGCAGTGGTTTCTCTACTGTATTATTTAAAAAGCTATAAAGGTGCCTTCCATTTTGCTATGAGAATATACTGAAAACTTCCTATGCTATTTCACTTTGAATCTCTTTGTGTACCCTGGGAATGATTTGTATTTCACAATGAGTGTTGTCAGTCTGAATTAGCCCTGGGATGAAGGGAAAATGTAACAGAATAGATGTATAGGGAAACCAGAAGAATGACATGAAAAAATGAAAGACAAAACTGGAGGATGTTAGAAGAGGGCTGAAAAAGTCTTGTACTTTTAACACCAACTTTTTTAGGGTCAAGCAGTGTGATTATTCCACTCTACTCAACATTTCCTACACCTCACCTGGAACAGTGTGTCTAGAGTGTGCTGAACTTCATGATGTTCCCACAGGCCCACCTCTCAAGCCCGTCACGGTCCCTCTGGATGGCATCCTTTCCCTCCAGCATGTTGACTGCACCACACACGACACACAGTCATATGAAAAAAAGTTAAATAAATTGGGATTGCTCAGACTAGGGAGGGCTTGAGGTGTCTTTCAAAACTTCAAAGGTACTTACACAGAAAACAGAGGTACACGCACCATACAAATGCATGGTGACAGGACAAAGGGAGCCAGTTGTTTCAGGGGAAATTCCATCTGGTGTTAAGCAAATATCCTTCACCAAGAGAACAACCAAACATTGGAATAGGTTGCCCAGGGGAGGGGTGAAAATGCCCAAGACTTTGCTTAGCAGGGCCCTAGATAACTTAGTCTAAGGGCCTGTTTTCAACAACAGGCTGGATTGGAATCTCTCCAGGGGTCCCTTCCCACCTAGACTTTTCTTTTTTGTTTTATAACCCTTTTTGTACATTAGAAAATAGAGAAAAGTGAAAAAGAATCCTGCACCTTGATTTCCAGGAAAACAAGACCAGTGTTTTCATGGCTGTAAAGGGTTTTGAGGATGTGTTGGTTTTCCAAGAATTCTCTTAAGCAGCATCTCCACGTTTTCTCTAGCAGTACTCACCAAATGTGTTATACTTCTTTACTATCTTTGCATCTCCTTTCCCTGCTTTCACATGTTATCAGTTACAGTGATGATGTTTCATTAGATGTCTGCTAGCCCAGACAAAGCTACAGCTTTGACTAGGCTGTGAGAAATCAGGAAATCCCTAACAAATGACCTTAAGGCATGTACAGATCAGCTCTATGGCATGTGCATGGCAGACCTGCTCTGCTAACCCGATGCAGCCCACTGTAGCACCAAGACACCACAGCAAGTGCTGGTTAACCTAACAAGGGTACTGGAAGCAGTGCCCACACACGGCTTCTCAGCTCATCAAATGAGTCTACACAAAGGCCCATTTTATACCAGGTAAGTTTATAGTACCTGAGCTTAGGTTGCTCAGATTCTACCTTCTTTGGGTGGGAAGTAAAAACAGACACAGATACTGTAAAAGGATTGAATTTATCTTGACCAACATTTTACAGTAGATGCAAGCTAGGTTCAGAGCCCAGCACCACTGTCCCTCACTCCTGTGACCTTTAGGACAAAAGAACATTCTATGTGTCATATAAAGAATATACCTATGTATCAGGCTACAAGGACCATATCAAGCTACAAGGACCACTGGCATGTTTTAAATTAAAAAATATCATTTCCCCTACTTCAGTATATGCCAAAATATTATTGCTGCTTCTAAGACAGAAGGTAAAAACTGAAATCGACCTACTAAAAACACACATGCATAAACTATTTATCCTACTACGTGACTACCTACTACAAATATAACTTCTAATTTGAAACTGAGACAATTTGTTGCAGATGTATTTAATTTTGCAAGTCCCGGTTTCATGTTCATTCAAGACATGACAGGTGTACTCTATTTTATACATTATAAGAAGCTCGGGGCTGTACAACTTGTGCCAAAAAGAAGTAATTAAATATTTAATGTTTCCTGCCTGTGATGCAGTCCCTCTTTTCTTGCTTCAAAAGTGCTACATTTAGACAGAGGTGAGAAATATTTCTGAACCACCAGTAAATATTCTGTAGCTGGTTTTGACGTGATCTCATATACCTTCAAAGACAAGCTTTTTGCCAGTCCTCACTCTGTTTGCTGGTTTATCAATCACTTTGGTGCAACTGAGACAGAGTCATTAGACAAATATTATTAGCACTCCTGGTACTCTGCCAGTTTCTTGTGATAAGTTCTTGGGGTGGGGGGTGGGGGAAGAAAGTGATCTGACATTCAGGCAACAACAGAAATGTGAGAGTTTTCTCACATCAATCAGATATTGACACAAAACGTAGTAGAGTAAGAAATGAGTCAGTTGTTTTTTGAAAAAGAAGGGGAAAACCCCAGGGGAAGTTACCACTAGGGTCCTAGTGACCCTGGTACAGAGCCAGATGTGCATAGCCCATGTTCAAATCTGCCCTGTGAAGTTTACATGAGGTTGTTAACAAAGCCAGAAAATGCTATTAAAATCATTAAAATACAGGTGAAAGGGAGGAGGGTTTACTTCTACTGTCAGCAATCAATGAAAGATAGAGATGAGAACATGAAACATTTTAATAGTAAGTTTTCAAATATATTTCAAAAATCAGTTCAAAGTACACATCCAATTGGCAGTATTACAGCAGGTTGTTTTACGCTGTTTTTCTGCAATCAAGGCTTTTGGTAAGGAGAACAGAAGGAAATATAAGGAACTCATGCCTGGAAGATGAAAATTAGTGAGGATATAATCACACAACAGTGGATATGCCTTCATTAGGAAGTGATTTGGCATGAGAGACGTGGATTATTATTATAGAAACAGGTAGCATTGAGACCCTTACATCTTCATGTTATATGTGTCTCAGGGGATTTAACTGGGACTGGATTTTGCCTTGTCTCCTAGATCATATGTCCCCAGAATTCAAAGCTGCCCAAAGAAGTTGTTTTTAGCTTGGGCCGTTTTGCCTGATTTAGGTCCTGCGGCACACAGAAGGGCATGTATTTAGACTTTCCCAGGAGGAATCTGGACAAGGTGCACCAGAACTGCACTGGGGTCAAATCAGTATGTGGTAATTGCAGACCTTCAGGGAAATCACTTCAACACTGTGCTAACACCCCAAATACAGGAGCAGTGACGTGCTAAGAGGAGTCCAGCCTTGCCTCAGTATAGCGTGCTAAACCTGGGGTGCAGCAATGCCAGGGGCTCTCCACAGGCCCAAAGAAACCGGTCTATGCTCACATCTCCCCTGAAGACAGAGAGCAAAGGGGTTCCTTTTACACCTCTTCACAGCCATCTTCTCTTGGCCTCACGTATGGTCATGACTTCTGCAGTTATGTGGCAATGAGATGAAATGACACAAACAAGGCAGTAGGTAGGTGAGAGAAGAGAGGAGACAAGCCAAGGGGAGGGTGGCTCTCGGAGTCGTTCCCAGGGAACGAGGAAGTCCTGTTGATAAGCCTGTCTGTGCTGATTTTACAGGTCACTTGCCAGCCCCGGAAATCCTCCCAGGGGACTGCAAGACCTGGGGAGACTCTTCCCGTCATCAGGAAGGAAGGGAGTAAAGGGTATTGAAGATACTGGAGATGCCTCAAGTTCCCCAGGATTTCCATCACATCTGTGTGCTTCCTCTGATGCTATTTCAGCCCAAAAAGGTCCCTTCACTCCTGCCACTGCTACATGGAAGTGTTCCTAGATACTGTTTCACATTTTGGGTCTTCAAAGCCACAGGCAGCTGAGAGACGACAGCTGAGGGGAAGCAAGAAAAGAAGTTGCTTTGCTAAAGCCTTTTCAGGAACATTTCAGACCAGCAGATTCTGTGGCAGTGGGAAATGACTTTCCAAGGCAGTAAGACTTGCCTGTCTCTTTCTCTCGTAAGGATAACAGCCTGTCTCAAAAGAATAGCTGCTGATAGATTTAGAAAATTTAGAAAAACGTTCTGCAGGAGAGATATGGGCAGTGGCCCTGAGCAGAGAGAGGTACACTGTCAGGAACCCTTCCTTTTGGTGCAGGCACATCTGACTTCCGGAGATGGTTTTTTTTTTTTTTCCATTTGCAGCAAGATATATCTCTGCCCAAAAGAATTACATGAAAGATAATTCTTGTTTGTTTGAGGAAATATTAAGATTTTTAAGGAAGAGTAAAAAATAATTTTAGTTTAGTGACAACTTTTCTCTTATTATATGTATTTGCTGCTATCATTGTAACTATTATTACTTTTTTAAAACCACCATACAAAATGCAACACTTCTTAAATTTCATGGTGCCAAATGCCAAAAGAACATCAGAAGGACAGAGACAGTCAGACAGAGGGTACAAGGAAACAGCAAGGCGATGCATCTTTGCATGAATGGCAGTGAGGCCAGTGGCCTGCGACCATGGTTTTACAAGCAGTTTAAGCCAGCAGAAACCAGGAGCACAGCCAAAAGAGGCAGTCCTGCCCTGTCTTTTTCTCCAGCTGATTATTCTGGCTTTTGCATCTCCTGTGCCCCCTCCCTTCGCCAGCTACTCTAGGCCGGCACAAGCACTGATGCAGAAAACAGCTAACTGAGCAAAATACAGTGATTTTTACTCATGTCAACTTCCTGACTCTTCCCTGTGCTACCACACAACTGTTTCGGCTGGCACATGTTGGGGGACCAGGAAGGGGCAAAAAGGAGCTATCTGTATGGGTGGGAGGGAGGTGCCTTTTTTAGTGGTGGTGTTCTCTATTGCAGTCTCAAGCTGATGGTGAAATAAATGACACAGTAAGTGTTGTAATATTTTTCATAGGCAGAAAAGGGAAGTTTGAGGGTGCATAATGAATTTGCTTGTAGGATGCTTTGAAGGAGCTCCACCCTGTGGAACACTGTGGGCAGAGGGAAAAATCATGAGTATTTATTAGAAAATGTAGGGAGTTGATGATATTCCCTGGTAACATGGTTTGACTAAAGGCAAGAGTCTTCTTTTAAATTGAATGAGACATACTGGCCATGCAGGGCCAAAAAAATGAAACAAAATGAGTTTAGGTGATAAAGAAAGAGGAATAAATGGAGGGATGAACCAAGAAGAATGATACCATTGAAGCAACAGCTTTGGAAGCAAACCTTCACTATGCTTAAACAGGGTACTAAGTCCCATCTTCCCTCAAAACTGAAAGTGCTTCTGTTTTTCACAGTACAGAGGAGAGCCAGGCTAAAGTAATCTGCAGACATCCCATGATGCAGTGATGCAGGTACACTCTGTGACTGTTATCACTAGTTGAAGGAGATGTGTAACGATCTTTAGGTTGTGACAGTGATCTCCAGTAATCCTTGTTCGTAATGAGGTTTTGGCAGCAGAACTATAATGTAACAAGCTGTTCCCAACTATTAGCTTTTGAGATTTGAGTAAAAATAGTAAGGGAACATTTTCCCGTTTAGCTCAGTATCTGTATTTTCATCTAGGTAAAGGTATCTTAATTATTTTTCTCCCTCTCTGGGCTCCCCATGCCTTGAACACTGAAACACTCACTGCTTCTCCAGAAGATCTTTAGAGCCACTGCAGAGAGGGTTTCCCTGAAACAAGGATGCAGGTCACTGACATACAAGGGATCAGATTCATTGCTGATGGAGAGCACAAGAAGCTAATTATACTTCAATATACACCTCTTGGTATCTCAATGGCTTAGTCATTCATGCCCAGGGGACCAGCACTTGCACTTAATGCTAGTCACTCCTGAAACAAAGTCATCCCATTGCCATTTTCTGATGTGCAAAGGCAGGTACACACTAAATGTTTTGCAAATCGCAACACTGAGATTTGGTATGCATTAAAGAGCATTGTTCAATGTTGTTCTTTTGCATTACTAATTGAATATCTGAGGCACAGATGGGAGTAGATACCTTGGAGTCAGTCAGGAGCAGAATCCAGTTCTCGTGGATCCTGGTCCTGTGCCTTATCTGGTAGATCACATTGCCTCTTAAGAGTTTAATCTGATATTCAATGTGCATCTAGCCGTGTTTTAGGATGCAACTACTTAATGTAAATTAAGACCAGTTGGGTATCTCGATTATATGCAACGGTGAGCTAATCATTCATAGGAGGTTAACTGAAACACTGAATGCATGGGCCATGTCTCTTAAGACTATTCGTTTGGCCTCAGTGGAAGCATTAGAACTGTAAATTGTATAAAATATTCCTAGGTTCATTTGTTTTATTCTTTTATAATGACAACTCTGGCATTAAAGATTCTGGGTTTGTTTGTCTCTAGAAGGTTTTGAGTTTTTTTTTTCACTGGAAATCCTCTTTTCAGCTCCTCTGCGTGAAGCTCTGTGAGCAAGAATCATGCATGAAGAGAAAAGAACACAGGGGCTTTAGGTTAACCTCGCTGTTTAGGCATAGGCCAATGATCAAACATCAGCTTGTGTGGCAGGGAGAGTGCTATATAATTCATAAATCCAATGCCTTGTCCAAGTGACTAAAAGACCCCAAGTAAATTTTAATCAGAAGTACTTGCAGACAGAAAAGCAAAATATCTGTAAAATTCTGTCCTGCAGAGAGTGTTGTACAGGGAGTTGCTACCGCAGTAGTTTGGTCTGCAACTCATTGGAGCCCATTGACTCGAGTGTGATTTTCAAAGGGACATAGTGAGCTTTTGTCAGCATGGTGCTCATCCAATTTAAGAAGAGTCTGGATGACTGGAGAGGCGTTATTCTGAAAATGCCTTGGGTTATTTATTCAGTCCCTGAAATAACGTTGTCACTGTATTGTAGTGTAAATATTTCTATTCACAGAGTATTTTACCCATTGCTATCTTCGCTTATGCTTAGGCACCAGTATTTCTCATAGAAAACTGTAGGAAATATTCAAGTACAGTGATTATGAGGTGAAACATATTTTTTGGCCAGAATGTCTTTGTCCTGTTTGGCTTGAACATCCTTGTTATAGTACATTTTATGGAAACACTCATTTTGTACCAGTTTGTTTATCTTTTAGCACAATTGTCCCTGTTCCAGCATTCCTATGTGCTGTTGCTGCTGCTAGCACCATTGCTTTTTCTCCTTGCTGAAGGTGCAGTCCAGATGTCAGGATGCTGCGCGGTAGAGGTACACCTGTGGCAGAAGAGGGTACACTGAAGCCTCAGTTGAGAAAAACCCATGTTACATTTATAATAGAGCACAGCTTGCTAAAAGACATAGAAATCAACTGCTGGAGGTGGAAAACAGACTGCTGATTTACTCCTGAGACAGTTGATGCAATTTCCACTAGCAGCAGCCAGAGTGACTCTGGCATAGGAACGAGTTAGTAGAAAGCATTCTGAAAAATTGTGGCATTGAAATTGCAGCTATTTCCTAATAATTTTCTTCCCAAAGACTTGAAAATAAAATAAGAGCCTGAATGTGCTAGTGCATCTGCATTTGTCTGCCCAAACAGTGTTTGCTTGCTCTGTCTTCACAAATACCAAAAGCCTCATATTTTGTCACTGATGATAACAGAAACATTTTTTCACCAAAGTGTTGCTGACAGTGGGTCTCTGGTTGGCGGGGCCTAGTTTACTTCAGAGTAGAAAACTTCAGTGCTTTGTTTCCATGCAGATCATGCTGCAAGATAGCTTAGCACTTGCTACCCCGTGGTAGCCACCTACAAGCATGGATTTTCTTAGCACTGAAGGCAGACTGAAGTTTCACATACAGATGTGAAATCAGATCAGGTTGGTTGAGTCCTGAGAGAGGTGAACAGCTGCCACTACCACAGTGAGTGTTGTACCTCAAAAGCACAATGGCTCTGATGTGCACCATGTCGTCCGAAGTTGCTCTTCCCCTTCCGACAATGGGTCACCTTCAGCTTGCCAAATGCTGCTCAGGCGACACAGGCCTGAATCTGAGAAATATTTCTCCATTTGTGTCCCTCTGGCATCATTGCCTCCATCCACACTGAGCTCCTTGGGTAGGCTGAGACCTACCAGGCCTCAATTTCTCTGTCCTGGTGTGGTTTGTCACACTTACTGCAGAGGGGCTGGATAAAGGAGCCCAGTCACAGCACCTGGGTGAGACAGCCCACACTTTCACCCCCTCTACAACAGAAAAGCCTGGAGCAGGAGCAGAATTCAGTTAAGGAGGATATCCTTCAAGAATCTTGCTTGCAATTTCTCCTATGTCTCCCCATGGGAGAAAATCACAAATCCTGACCCTATCTTACCCTGATTCCTTTGGATTCAGGCAAGTGAGCTGGATTTTGTGCATAGGCTATGCTACTGTGGTTTCACTAATTCAGCTGGGCCTTCTTTGATAACCAGCAAAGCTGTACTACCATGGTATACCAGGGAAAAGGCTTTCCAAAAGACTGTGCATCACATGCTTTTGGGGTGACTGCTACCAGGAATCATTCTTCCCACTGCTGCGGTCTGGAATGGCAGGTCATTCCATTTAGACTCTCACCCTGAGGATAGATCTGGGTATTGGCTTTAAAAATTGTTCAAAGCACTTTATAACAGGTATTCTTATGCCTATTAGTAGGTCAGTGGGTCTCTGTAGCTTTTGAACTTTCAGCACATACAGACACAGTGGTACTGATACCTGGCCTGCTCAAAAAAAAAAAAAAAAAAAAGAAAGTAATATAAAATACTTTGGGCTTGATCCTTACATTACCGAAATAAAAATAAATTAATGTGGTTTGACTGCCTGTAGATTAAAATGGCAAAATTATCATGGTTCCTATTCATAAGGCACTTGGAATATAATGTGGGCGATTTCTCACGTTGGGAAAATCTCCCTCTGTTAAGAATTATGGCTCTCTAGCACTGTAAGACTAACATTTGCATATTGATAGGGAACAGAAAAAAGGTTCTTTTTAAATAGCTAGTTAGCTTCCTGTTGAGCATGGGTTACCATCACTATAACTTTTAGCATTTTAACCTTTTATTTTCCTAAATTGTGATTACTGCTCCAGTGTATGAGCCAACAGAGGAATTTTGAACATGGTTCTGTCAAAGGCTGGGTGTTTAGTTGTTAACCTCAAATGTTGTGTTCCCCACAATAACTGCATAGATGTCCATATCTTTGACATTCTGAAGTGCTAATGTGATTTGAATTGTTACATTTTATTGCCTTTTAACTTGACCTTTAGTTGTTTTGAGCAGTACTGTTAAGATAAGTAACCACAGAAGAACAATTTATCTTAGGTACAGATCATAGGAAGATTGTGCTGTAGGTGTGAAATAAACAGAAGTAGTTTAAACCACTTGCTATCTCAGGTTCAAATCCACCCTCACTTTTTTTGAGATGCAGGCAAATGCCAGCTCCCAGTGAAGTTAGTGAAACAGATTAGTGCCTTGTTTCTGAAAAGTTTTTACTTTTGGTTGCTGCAAAGCGAGATCTTTGTTCACTTGTTAGTGAAAATACCCTTGTATACAAGCACATTTTATCCAACAGTACTTTGCCCTAAGCTGAGAGTCAGGTGCAGGACCTACCTCCCAAGACCCAGTGTACTTCCTTTCCCAAACAGAAAACCTTGCAGTGAGGACATTTGTTGATTTTGCATCAGAGTCTGCAAAAGTTTATGTGCATTTTCACTCTTTATTAAAAAGTAATAGTAGAATACACAAGAATATTCCAGAGAATATACAAATATCTTTCTGTTTAATGGATGGTTTGATCTAAAAGCCTCCTTAGTATCCTTCCCATCTCAAGGCAAGGTTTACTTTGTTTCAAGTTCACCACACTTCACATCAAACCAAACAAAAATATCTGGTCAAAATATAAGAAAGAAGATTACATATCATTCTCAAACCCACTAATGTGATCTGCCTTCTATTTTTTCCCACATGTTTCTTCAACTCTCTCTAGGATAAGTTTATAGCAAGACTTTAAACCCCGGATAAAGAATCCCAGGATAGATAACTAAGGGTGTTTTCCATCAGTGATACTATATAATAAAATTAATACTGATGTACCACCACAGAGAGGTTTTACTCAGAAAGGAGAGCCTCAACCCACTAATGGCCCCATCACTAACAATGACAGGACATAAATACACCGAATGAATGCTTTAGAGGTCCAGTATTATCATCAGCATTTGAGATCAAGTTGGTTTTCTTTGGAAAAAATAGTTATTTTGCATACTCTGGACACTGGAAAGGCCTATTTAAAAACAGCTCAAAAAGTTCACACACTTCCCAAATCAGTCAACACTTCAGATCACTGGGTGCATGGGAGCAATTTTTGTCAGTCTGAATAAATTTGGACTTAAAGCAGGAGTAGATCCCTCCTGCTCGTCTGTCCATCTGTAGTATACCAGACATTAGACAGGTGATCACAACTTCCCCTTCTAGACTTAAAATCCACCAATCTATCTTCAAAATGTCATCTTCAAAACTGTATATGCTTGCATTCCTGACTACCTAATTGTTTGAATATATTTTTTAATTCCCCACATTTTGAGAGTCTTGTAAAACTATGTTTTAAAAAGAACATTTATAATGTATGTGTTTTCCATTTAGTCTCCATTTTCAGTCTCCTAGGAGTCACTAAGGCCAGACTTTTCTTCTTGCTTTACATATGGTTGGCAACAAATGAAGCAGTTTTCATTTTGATGAAAAATCTCTGTGTATAACCTGTCACCCTGAGGAAGAGGCACATCCTGTTTAATAAGAATTTCCTCCAAGTGATCCAGGAAAAGTCCATTCAGAATCTGCATGTGACCAAAAGAAAAGAGTTGGGGGAATGATTTGATTACATTATGTTGTAATGAGAATGTGAAAAGCAACAAATACAGTACGTATGTAAGCTAGAGAGTTTGTGGCCTTTGTGTCTCTATACTGCTTTACAGATAACACACAGATACAGAAAAATTCTTTATTTATTAAAGCAAGATGGAATGTAACAAATTTTGCTTACATTATATTTTTGTCCTTGATATTGAGGGTGACATAAGAGGCCAATTAAGAGTAATACGAAAAGGTTTCACAAGTTTTAAATTTAAGAAACTACCAAAGAGTATCTAATTGATTAAATTTTACCCCCATAGGCACTGTTAGCGGTCCTTCACACTTGTAGATATGTTAGGGACATTCCAGAAGTGACTGGATACATCCAGTTCATTAAATAAAAATTCAGTGAAACTGTGTTGTTACTAAATATGAAGATAGTGTTTGTGGATAAAGAATTCCCTGAATGGTAGTTTTCTGCTGTCTGGGAAAGTATTGTAAGGTAATATCTTTACACATGCTTAACCTAATCTCGTGTTCTCACCTACGCATCCAATGTGGGCCATGTCTGGGAACTGGTTTCATCCAGTACCGTTTTTACCTGATCTAACACAGCGCTCTCCATTCCTATAAAAGCGTAAGTCAGATCAAATGTCTCAGTTCTCAAAAAACAGCTGAACAGTCTAACCTACCAGATTTGCTGTTGTCTGAAGATACAAGAGTTCAAAATGTCACTAGAGACAAAAAAAAAAAAAAAAGAAAGTGTAATTTCAATAATGCCCAGATCACAGCAGCTGATGAACCATGCTATGTAAAAAGGTAAATTAATTTACTGCCCCCAGGCTCTCAAACTCTCAAAGAACCCGAAACAAGAAGAAATTCTTTCCTTGACTTCAAATTTAGGGAGCAGTATGTGCCTGGGCCTGTGAGCAATACACACAGCTGAGCCATCTGAGAAAATTAATTCTTTCCCCTTTTCTGTGTCCAGTCTCAGATGCTTGCTGGGAGGGGACAATCCTTCCCCACCATTGAAGGGACTGCATGTAAGGAAGAAAGGAAATGTATGCAGCACCATAGAACCAAAATTCATTCTCTGTTCACCCAGGCCGAAAATCAACCCAGAAGGAATATTTGGTTGATCCTGCTAAATCATCTTCACGTCAAAGTTTCACATCGCAACTGGCAAATAGATGGAAAAATATAGAAAAACAGAGCTGATTTCTACTATAAACATTCATACAACAGCAAAGTTAAGGGTGATGAGGTTAGCCCAGGAAGCATAAAATACTACTGAGTTTACTGCCTATATTTTAAAATGCATTTTTAACTTCCATCTAGGAAGACATCCATTAATAAGTTCTCAAGGTTGAGCGGAGTTGGTTGTCTGTAGGGAGTAGGGAGATATTGTTTGCTTTTTGGCTTATGTTTTCTTGTATCCAGAGCTACGATTTCTGAGTTTTCTGCCAACTCAGCAAAGATGCAATGTGTTGCTGATTCTGTTCCGTCTTAGTTCTCATCTGTAACATGAGTGTGAGTCATCAGTCAGTGCCCTTACAGACAGAATTTAGAGGCCTATTCAACTGATTTTATAAACATTTATGTTGCAGCGAAAGCGTATGGTGACCAAACTCCATTTCTGGGTGTAGTCAGTATCTGGGAAGAGATTTTTTCTGTTGCTGCAGAGATAGAGTTAAACAGGGAACTAGAATGAATCCTCGTGGTGTGCAACTGATGGAGGTGGCAGGATTGGAGTGGAGAAGAGGTTCTTGTTAAATGTGCAGCAACACAACACCACAAAGCAGTTCTATTCTGAATTACATTTCAGAAACAAATGAACACATGCAAAAATTGAATGGGTACCAGGGACCTGATAAATCATGGAAGAGAATCCTGATTATTGTTCTGAAAGTTTAACAGAAAATGCTAAGAATAGAGCTGATATAAGTGTTGTGCCTGATAAGAACATAAACTTTTGCATCTAGTAAGGTTACAGGGCATAATACATTATCTTAATTAGCAGGTGAAAGATTCTTGTTTGTTCTCTGTTACCTGAAAGCCTCTCAGCCATTTGAAATGTTTCTTCAAGTCCATTTTTCTCCTCTCAGAAACTAAGCCTGTATGTATGTTTAAAAACACTCAGTGGGACAAGTGCCACATTAACGGGAGACAAGAACATTGCAGGGAATGGACTTCCAGTGCTCTTTTCTGTCTGCGCCCATTTCTTTAATTCAATGACCCACTTATCAAAAAACTTAGTCAGAAATGGAAGGATATGAAACAGTACATTTAGATTCATCTATATGTAGCAAGATGGCCCTTGGGATTCTGATTCATGACTAAGTTCCTATGTATAGTGGTATTGCAAATAATAAATAACCATTGGCCCATTTCAGTCTGCCAAGGGGAATTTTATTTTTATTTAGGCAGGGGATGTTTTGCAATTAAAAACAATTATTCGAGGACAGGGAAAGTACTTCTCCCTTGAGAACAGTAAGGCTGCAGGCTAATGAGAGCAGTAAGGCTGCAGCGAGACTCCTCACTGCCTGCTGCTAAGAGTACTTAGGTGTAGGTGAAGAGGGAAAAAGAAGGACAGGAGCCGGGGGGTGTGACTAAACCCTAAATGTCTCCCAAGGAATAGATTTTATGTGTCATTGCAACAGCAGTTCTGCAGTTACTTTTGTTCTTCCTATAACATTTGAGTAGAGTTGTTTGGAGAAAGGTAAAGCCATTCCACAAAGGATTTTGTCACTTTGACGATTGGTTATGATCTGCTGTGGAATGAGAACCACGAGTGCCAAATTTATCTCTGAAGGCAAGAAGAGCTCTGAACCCAGGGCAGACTGCTGGATCTCGGGAGCCTTTTGCTGCCAAAGAGTTGAAAGGCTGGGAGGAGTGGGAAGATATGAGCATGACAGGAAACAATACATGTTTTTTTGACAGAAACGTATAGGTTTTGAAACCCGTCCCTGGCTTATTCCAAACTCTAGTGAAACCGAAGGGCTTCTGCAGAACGTTTCAATCTAACAGAGGCTGCTAATGCTGACAAAGTTGTTCACCTTTTGGATCAGCAGGAGTTATGACTTATTTGAAATACAAATAAAGATTTTGGGTCTAATTTTTGACAACTATGTAGTCAAATTTGCTTTTAGGTCACTGCAACAGAAATTTGATTCTTTCTCTGAAGAGTCTGGTAAGATACAAGTAACCACTTTGCTAAATTTTTGGTCACTGATTGTTCATCAGATATGGGTCTAGTTGTATTTCCCTTCCCACCCTTCTCCCTGCACCCACAGGCTGTATCCCATTATGTCAGGCTGTATCCCATTATGTCATGTCATGTTGGTTTACCTCCTACTTTAGCAACACATGCCATGATGTGACACCCCATAATTCACAGAGACAGGAACAAAGTACTCTAAACAGTAGAGTGATTGTGCTGCTGTAATATCTGGGGCATCTGTAGAGTGCTGGAGGATGGCACAGGTTTTTAGCTTTCTGAATAAAAGTTGGATAGCTCAGCAGATATGCAGTGCTTAACGGGCTAAAATGCAAGGGTAATCAGTACCATAAAGAACCTGGTGCCTGGAGTCTCAGCAGCCCATGAAGCAGAAAGTAATCAGCTCAGCCTTCTCCAGTGAGTGTCACCGCAGCTTCTACATGTGTCTTCAAGGTGCCTGAATGGATTCAAAGTGAAAGAGAAAAGTAGAGCAGAAATGCCAACACATAATATCCTGGTTCTTAGAGGAACTGTTATTTGGAAACGCCTTGATGAACAGCGCATTGATGACCGAGCTATTTGTCCTTCTAGGCAGGTTGACATATGAAACGTGTTCATTCTGTAGACTCATACTGGTGATTATTCATTCTCTTTGTTGTGGTCAGGCTTCCAAAGAGGATATGACATCCCTTGTGCTGTCTGGAGTAATAATCATAAAACAACATCTGCTCCACAAGATTTGCAACCTGAAATTTAGATAGCATGAAGCAAATTAATAAAGGGACACTTGTTGCAGTGAAAAGACAAACTAACTTAGAGTGGTTTTAATAGATGGTGTTCCTCACCAGCATAATCCTGCTAAAGACTGTTATCTTGTAGTTGAGTTCAGTGTTTCAGGGACCCATCTTCATGCAGTATATGGAAAAGAGAGATTTTCTTTCAGATATGAGGTTAGTGTAGACAGTCTAATTTGCTCCAGAAAGAACAAGAGCAGGTCCTTTGTGAGGAAGGAAATATTGGCCGTTCAAATCATGGCAGGGTCCTTCCCTCTGGAGCAGCAGATTTGCATTCAGCTAACTCGGCCACAACTTTTCAGCCATCTACACTATTAAGAGTACAAGGTCGGAACAGAAAGACTGGGACACTGCTGAGGTTTTAGAAAGGTGAATGAAGGCAATTAAAAATGAAGCAGGAAAGAAAATGGATGGCAGGAGTTACTGCACTGGCCTACATAAGTGGCTGACTGGCAGGAGACTACCTGTCAGAGATTTAGTGAAATCCCAGGGTCTGGGTTGGGCTCCTAGTGCTGATGCAGACTTGAGGTTCATTTGCCTCATTTTCTCATCTGAAAAATGCATATAATTATAACATTTCTGATTCTTTGTCATTTATAGTTCTGAGGTCTTTTAGAAGAATCTAAATCTTGCCCGGTCATTCCTATTCCAGGACAATCCACCCTTTACTTAAGGTTCCACACTGAACCACAGAAGCAGATTATTGCTGCTTTATACTAATGATAATAATTGTGGTAGTGTTAAGTAACATCAGGAAAGACACTGGCAGCTGATTGTGCTTCTACTGCTCTTTCCACTGTCCTGGCGCAAGCACAAAGTGAACGTTAGCCTCTTTGTCAGGTAGGTATGTAAAATCACTACACCAAACATCTGTCAGGTTAATATTTATGTCACAAATGTTGTTTAATCAGAAAGAAATTACATTCCACACTTTGACTGTAGGTCTGTACCCAGCTATGCAGGGAAGTGGCCAGGTTGGGTACAAAGAATTAGCCAGAAAAGGAGCTACTGCATTTAGTGTGACATTTCTCACTTCATACAATACAGTAGTACTGAATTAAGCTTACAACTGCTGTGCACCCAGGCTTTGCTCTGGGTCCTGGACAAGCGGTTATGGCCAAGTATAATGGTTTTTAAAGCTTGCCCATACAAGCAATGAGTCCAGAGAAGCTTATAAAAAAGTATGCGGGGTCATAGATCTTGAGTCCAAATGAGTCCAGCAGAATCCCATGTTCATGGTTACACTGCAAGGCTCATCTTTCTCCTACCCCATCCACAGCCTTCTGGTTTTGCTGTGTCCCTTCATTTGTTTCATTGTGTGTCAGTCTGGGAGCTCTTTCAGAGTTGAGTGCCATATTTTCATAGCAATGGAGGGCTGCTTCTCTCATTTCTTACACACACAAGGTCAGGCTGAAATACTTCAAAGTAAAAAATGAAACATTTACAGCTCTAGCATGCATATTCCATTTAAATACTTGGAAGAAATTTGAATCAAAATTCTAAGTACAGAAAAACAAAATGCCACAACTGAAATAAGTATTTCAGATTTTGGGGCACTTGATTTTTTTGACAAGCCATTGACATTTACTGCATTAGCCAGCCTGTCTAGAATTTATCGCTTAGTGGAAAATTCACTTTTCCATTAAAGATTATTCACAGCCAGACACTTCAGTAAATCCATAACATGGCAATGCCAGTATTCTCTGCAAATGCATTTTTCTTTCTTATAAACTGTTAGGATCAGCAGTAGACTGCTAGCTGGAATAATGGCTGTACGGTTTCCTGAATACAGTAAATTCTTAACATTAAAATGCTTCAGAACATAAAAGACAGCAGAAAAATGTGGACAAATATTGCTGCTTTTCTAGTGCAATATATTAGATACATCAAAAAGTAAAGAAACAAAAATTCAAAGAAAACAATTTTAATTTCTTTGAAAATCCAATAAAAAGAAGAAAGGTAAATAATTAGAACAGGTATTTTTAAAGTCCTGCTGTTACCAAGGATTTCAAAATACAGCAGAGTGTTTCAAAACTTTATTCTTTAACATGAATGTCTACCTTTTCTTAAGGATGTCCTTTGATGAGCTAGAAAAGACAACAATAATGGAAGATAAACTGAAGTTCCTTTTTTAAGACCCAAAATTAAAAAAGCAAAACAGAAAAATAAAATCATCTGCCAACTTCAAAAGAATTTCAAAGCATGAAATTCCTTAAGCTTGAAAGATAATTTAATGACTTATGTTTAAGGATACAGCATAGAGCTTTGAAATCTTGAGAAAACAGGAAAAAATGAGTTGTCTTTTTTTTGTGACTAATGAAAATATGTTCACAAAGGGTTTCTAATTGTGATACCCCAGATGTTTGGGATGTCACACCCAGAAATCTTTTTAACTTTCAGTTCCTTTTTTCTCTGGATTTACATGAAACAAAACTTCTTTTAAAGCCAGCTTTCCCAACTGGAATGTGTTCAGCTCAGAAGTCTATTTAGAAATGAGGAAAAAATATCTCTTCCCTTCCCAAAACGGGGAGGAGGCATCCGTGCTACATAATCCTTTTGCTTTGCCTAAACTGTGACTACACTCTGGATGTTGTTAGCTGTGATGGTTGCCAGGAGTGTATTTGTTGGTATCTACTTGCATTGACCTTGTAATTTCACTATAAACAGAAATTAGGTGCTGCCAGAAGACACAGGGATCCTACTAGGAGTGCCACATAGCACTTTCATTCCATGTAAACTTACTCTCTCTCCCCCACTGTAAGTGAGGAGGTTACTAAAATGATTATCTTAGACTAAATGCCTCACTTCCATTTGTTTAAAGTTGAACAATGGTTATTCCCATATTCTATGATTTTACAAAAATCAAGCACATGTTATTGCCCAATCTGCAGCTCTGGCCAGATCTTCATTCTTCATAGATTCTTAAAAATGCACAGGTCAAAAGCTCTTCCTTGGTCTGTGATTTTCTGTATGTTTTTATTTCCTGCTAGTTGCTGAAATTAGCAAAAATTTGCTGATACTAGAAAATCTAATCCTGGTGCTACAGCTCCTCATGCCTCTCAGTGCATGAGGTTAGGGTGAGCCATCAGTCCTCTTCTTCTAGGTGTCCTGGGGAATGTTAAAATGAGTCTGGTTTTATAAGCCTACTTATGACAAGGCATGAGTGTAAAAGGAGCTGAAATCTTGATTGTAAGTAAGTACAAGCCTCTTTTCCTGGATGCTAAGTGAAGACAAAATACTTTGGGAGGGATGCTATGGGTTGCAGCTATTTCTTAACGTTTGTGCTCAGTTCTCTGTACAGCACCCTGTATGCGTGCATTTAGATAACACTGTTTCTTTAAAAACAAGGGTAAAGCTTGAAATAGGAACGCTCCAGCTTAGCGTGTTTGCTGAACAAACACTGAAAGGCAGCAGGGAGGTAAATCATTGTTGCATGCTGAAGGGAAGCTTGGCATTAGTTATGAATGACTGCATGCATGGCTGCCTGACTCAATGAATGAATCACCCAGAATAAGTCTGTGCAGCTTGAACGAGCACAGAAACTGCCCTGATTTTCATTTACAAAGCTTAATCATAAATATTGTATATTCTACAAGGCAAGGAAGGAAGCACAGTCAGGCCTGGTTAATGTGTTTTATTCCCAGGGCTGGGTACGTTGGGTCGTTGCGGTGCTCACCCCTCTGAGATCACCTGTGGGCGTACAGTCCTTTCAGTTCCAGGAGCGCAAACATTTCAGACCAGGCTGGGGTTCACTGACCTGACGGGTTGCATCACGTACACATTCATTAAAAATAGCAGTGTCGACAGGGAAAAATTATACTATGAACTATATCTCTTATACTACAGACTTTTAAAATCCAGGGATATTTTCTAACAGCTTAACTATTTCCATGCTGGCTTCCATTATGAAATAAAACAAGGCAGAACCTAACAGGCCAACATCTATAAGGTGTTCATAGTATGTCAAATGCCTCATGTTAGGCTATCTAATACATCACCGACATTGACAGTTTCAGCTGATGTACCACATGTTAGAGCCTTGGAATCTTTCATAAGAAACAGATTTCCAATAATGAAATATTGTCTGTACTGAGGGACAGTGCCTGCGCTATGATTCGTTTAACTCCCTAAGTGGAAGTTATATATTGTAGAATCAATATTTTCACAATTTTTTTGTTTAAAAGTAATGAACAAAACAGCACCATATGTTTTACTCTTCACCTGCTTGAAAAATAGTTTTGCTACCTTTTGTAATTAATAAATTTACTATACCACGATGATCAGAAGTCACTCTACCAGTAAAAAAAATCCCCTTCATTAATAACAAGTGATGCTGGACATCCACTAAGATGCTTTGAATATTTTAAGCGCTCCAAAATCTTTTAGGACTTTGAGTCTGATTTCAAGCTTTATGACTAGAAATTGACAGACAAATCATGACATTTTATTTCAAGATACCATTAAAAAAAAAACCAACATAAAGATCAAATTTTTTAAAAGAGGCTACAAAAATATCTCTGCTGGGTAAGCTAGTTGATTTTTAACTGAAAGACACTGTGGTTCTTTAGGTTTTGAGCCCAGGCACATTTAGATATAATAGAGCTGTGTATCCTAAAATTAAATGATAGGACAAAGTAGAGCATAAAATTGCAGAAAAGACAGCATATAGATGATGACAAACAAATCTAGAGTAAAATTTTAAGGCTAATATGAAAAGTTGCATTTACAGAAACAGTGTAGCTGAAATGAAGGGAGTTTTCTGTTTTGTTTTTTTCAGAAAGTGTGTAAGATGGAAGCAGGCTTCTCCAAATGAAATGAACAGAGGCTTAAGGTAAGATGAAAAAAAGTATGGGTAGCAAGGAAAGCATGCAGTTAGATTGTGTATCCTATTGTGCAAGTACTCTGTCATAGATACTTGTAACAGGACCAGCAGTAGCTCCCATGCAAGGTAGGTATCAAGCCCAGGGACATTTAAACATATGTGGACAAGCTTGGCAGGAGATCACTGCTGAGGCCCTGAGCAGTGTTGTCATGCACCAGTGATGCTCAGACACCAACTTGGTCACAGCCTCGCAGATACTTTCAGAAAATCTTCAGTGCTGCTGGGAACATGCCCCAGGCAGGTCAGTGGGAGCAGATACGGAAAAGGAGTCCTTCTCCTTCAGTGTCAGCTCTACTGCTAATTGACCCTGGCTACCAGCAGAGCTGTTTTCTGTCACCCAGCTAGGGCCTGTGCTCCAGAGATAAGATACTCACACACTAGGACACCCTCTTCTGCATTATCCCTACCATGTAGGACAGAAAGGTTAGTCACTAAACACACAGATGCTCACCACATGATTTTCAGTGACCACAACCATAGCCATGGCTCCTTTCTGCTCCTCTGGGCACACGGCTGTTAACATCTGGCATGAATTTTGAGTATCTTGTGGGTAATGCAGATTGGCATTTCCCAGGACATAACATCTGACATTTGCTCCTTGTAATCAGACAGGACTGCTCATGCAGAACATGGGGGCTGCAAGCCACATGCTGCTTATTTCAGAGACCCAAAGGGCAGGGAGGTGCTCACAGATGGGAGGTGACAGCAACTTCCCAACCTACCTTTGCGAATGCATTGCATAGAATACACTGGGATTAGTAGCTCTTGCTGATTAATTTCTCTGGCAGATGGGGAATCACGGTGCCAACAGCACTAGAACAGTGTCACTGCCAGTCATGCAGTGATGCCCCATCACAGGGGCCATGGTGCAACAATTCAAGAGTTAAATGCAGTTTACAAGAGGTAGAGATTCCTGTTACTTCTGGGTGTTCTCTGCTTTGTTAACTCTAGATCTGGTAATCTCACTTTATTACAACCCTTCCTACTGCAGCTGATTGTCCCACAAGGTGCACACTCCACCTTTGTCTAGGCATGAGGCTGAAGGCCTGCGAAAGATTTTAGAATACCCTCTGGCTCATGAACACAGAATTACCATAAATGATCCATGGAAATGCAAGCATAAAAAGTAATGATTTAGCCAGACACAATACCTAGTGTAGGCACATGGTAATACCTTGTAAAGGGATACACCAGCGCATGAACCTCTCCTCTTTGCAAATATGCAAGCACAGCTACAACTTGATGGTTGGCTGCCCTTGCGAAACCTCCTGTTGGGGCAAGGTCTGACTTGCCAGCAGCTCCTGCTTCCCAGCAGTTCACTGCCTGGGCTTCCCCGCACAGCAGCTGTTTCTGCTCACACACAGCTTTGAGGATTCTGCTCAACCGTGTCTCCTCTAATTGCAAGATATGTTTCCTCCCTCTGTTTGCTTGGCGCTATGGCATCTGCTGGTGGGGTGACAGTGCCATCCCTCCTTTGCTGAGCTGGGGTCTGGGGGAAGAGAGTTGGGGTAGAGAACTGAGACGGGGTCAGAAAGACTTGTTATAGTATTTCAACCTCCACTGTAGTTCAGAACTAAAGCTACTCTCTCTCCTGTTCTTCACTGGGGCTAGGAACTTGCACAAAATGCAAATAAGAGATCCAGATTTGGAGCCTGTACACCCCCACGTTTCTGCTTGCCTGGTCTGGGATTTAGGTTTGATCCAGTTCAAAGCTGGGGAAGCGCTAGGAAACACAGTTCTGCACCAGGAGGCAGACCTCCCCGTCTTTCCCCTCCAAACCAGCGCAGTAGAACAAATAGAGGCTTCTGCTCAGGTGCTCCCTATTATAAGTGTGGAGATGTTTTTGGCCTCAGCTATTTTTGAAACTGAGTTTCCAGGTCAGGTCTTGAACGTATTTTCAATCTACATTCTTACATTTGGTGTCTTTCCCCTGGTTTTCTCTGTCTGATAATATAGGGCAATACTGAATGCCTAAAAATTATAATACAGGCATCAGTTTTTATACTTTCCATTTCATTTCATTCCCTCAATTCAATTTATTTGATCTGTTTTACTGTGATTGTACCTAAGCAAAAAGTCCTTTCAGTGAGGAAGTTAGTCCTTTGAAAAATACTCCCTTCTAAATAAGTGAGTGGAGTGAGTCATGTAGCAGGAAAAAGTTAGGAATCACAAACACTGGCTCCGGTAATACATTGCTTCTATTAGTAGCAATTTCTTTATGACCTTAAGACTTCCGTAGCAGCATAAATATTTTACATGGTTGAAGCAATTCGAATAATCTTAGTTAGCTCAGGCATTAAAAATGCAGCAGTGAAGGAAGGTAAGCTTGCTAACAGCATTCAGGCTTAGAATTATAGTTTCAGTCATGACTGTGTCACTGTATGGTCATAAATTTCCAGATGGATTTACAACACAGCGATCGCCTGTTGACCAAACTGCAGAGAACTGAAGCTGAGACCTCGAGAACCAAAAATCATAAGCATCAGTTTGAGATGGAGTGCTGTAAATACAGTGAATCTTGTCTCTATGGGCTGATACATGCAGGAGATTGCAGTAACATGCAGGTATTTCTCAAAGAACAAGTTGCAATAATGCTATAAATCATGCAGATTTAATGTTTATTGCTGTGGTAGTCACTGTTTGGTAGGCACTGTGCAAATACTTAACCATCCCTGGAAGTGTTCAAGGCCAGGCTGGATGAGGCTTTGAGCAACCTGGTCTAGTGGAGGGTGTCCCTGCCCATGGCAGGGGGGTTGGAACTGGATGATCTTTAAGGTCCCTTCCAGCCCAAACCATTCTGTGATTTTATGTTTCTGCGATTCACTTCATGTCAAAATAGGGGGTAGAGAAATTTTGGCTAGAAATATAATGCTAAATAAAATAGGGCTGCTCTGGTGAAGCTCCTGTGGGGGGCAAGTAATCGCAAAATTATTTCAAAGAGAAATAATTGCAAAGCAAAATAAAGGCATTGTTTGGGGGCCTTTTCCATTGAAAAAAAATTAATGAGAGGACTGGCCTTCAGGCTATCAGAGTGGTGTTTTCATAACGTGAAACCGGAGCTTTATGTTGCATATGTGCATAGGAGACAGAAAGAGTCAAGACTTTCATGTACCAAACTGTAAAATCCCAAAATAAACATGGCTTCACTGAAGATCATGAAAGCTTTCTTCCTGGTTGCTTTGCTTTCTGGTTTGATATATTTCTTCTCTATCTTATTTGAATTTGATGCTCTGGGGGTAAGAGCAGCTGGCGACTGTGGTTATTATTGTGAATTCAGTAACAAACAGTGTTAGGGTGATGAGTTTGTTTGCAGATTGTGCATGGAAAAAACACTTCAGATCGAGATCTAACCCGGATCTGCTACATGAGCTAGATCTTTCTGGTCTAGCTTGTCTCATGGCTTGGCACAAGCACTCACCTGGATGTGGCCTCGGAGAGGAAGGTGAAACATACGTTTTGAATATCGTGTATGCCACGTCTTTGTGACATGTGTGTTGTAACTTCATGAGAAATATAATTTCTTAACTCTTGTGGTGATTATCAGGGCCCTTGGACCTGTAACGTTCAATATTTGCTGACTGAAACTCATTCATGTAAACACTATTGGTACAGTATTCCACAAAGATCTTCTTGCACAAGCAATATTGGCAGAGCAAAAAACACTTTCATTAAAGCACATTTTGCTATACACATGCTAGTGTGTTTCTTTCTGATCTTCTCTTGTCTCACAGAGAAAAGACACTTGAGCAATGGAGAAGGTACTGTAGCTCACTCTCACTGCGGACTGACTCCAATGTTATTACTTTCTTATTTACTCTAGTTTACTAAATATTTAGAAGACTATTTTAATACTTTATCCATCTTTTGCTTTGAGCTTTTGCTATGTGAACTTCTGCTAGGGTGACCTTAAAATATATTATTTTTAACAGGAAGAATCCCCATTGTTTTTACTTTTTCCCATATCTTAATTGAATTAAATCTAATTGTTTTTTCTTTTGGCTAATGTTACATTATTTCCAATGTAAGATCATTACTGCCAAGATTATTTCAGTTATATTCCCAGCCAATGTCACTGGTAGACTCAGGGCTGCCCAGAATAGAAGCTAAGACATAAGCTGTTCTTTTCTTTCACACACAGTATGATCTGAACTTTATGCAGGACTGTTCACAGGAATAAATCGTTGGCAAGGTGAATCAGGGCTGAAAAATCTGCCCCTAAACTTAACTAAGAGACATATCTGATCAATTCTCTAAAGATAAATGAACAATGTTATCATTCTATTAAGACAAATACTACTTTGGTCTATAGAATAAACAAGCTTCCTCTCAGTCCTGTCATATGATATTCACGCTGGAATTCACTTGAACAAGAGTGCATTCATTTCATAATAAATAACTGGTGGTTATACAACACCTTTGACCACAAAGTCTTCTAAAGTCTGTGTTGTGTTTCTTCTACAGTTACAAAAAAACCCCAAACAAAAAACCCAAAGCAAAACCAGAAAAAAGTGAGGCATAAGTTGAATAGTGTGAGTAAACTGCAAACAGATGACAGATATTTGACAGGCGAAACACCATCTTTATCAGAGAAGTTATTTTTTGCCCATTATTTGCTTGAAGCAAACAAATGTTCTCAGTACATTGACAGGAAACTAAGTCCGAACACATAATTGACCAACAGTCACAGAAACTGCTGGTGTTGGACCTGACTTTAAAACTCACAAACTCCTCTCCTCCAGCCCTTTGTTCACAAAATTCCTTTCCTGCTGTAGTGGTTTAGGCCCAGCCAGCAACTCAGCACCATGCAGCCGCTTGCTCATTCCTCCCACCATGGGATGGGGAGGAGACAATATAAGGAAAGGTTTATGGATCAAGACCGGGACAGGGAGGGATCACTCACCAGTTACAGTCACGGGCAAAACAGGCTCTATTTGGGGAAGAAAAATCCATTTAATTTGTTTGCAATCAAATCAGAGTAGGACAATAAGAAATAAAATCACATCTTAAAAACACCTTCCCCCAGCCCTCCCTTCTTCCCAAGCTCAAGTTCACTCCCAACTTGCCTTTACCTACTCCCCCCCAGTGGCAGAGGGCAATGGGAAATGGGGATTGTGGTCAGTCCCTCACAGCCTGCTCCAGCACAGGAGTCCCATGGACTTAGGGGTTTCTTTGGGTTCATTTGCCTGCTCCATTGTGGGGCCCTCCCTGGGCTGGAGGAGGGTCTCTGCTCCCCTGTGACCCTCCATGGCTGCAGGGGCACAGCCTGCCCTCTCACCATGGGCTGCAGAGGAACCTCTGCTCCGGCTACCTTCTACTTGCCTTTTCTTACTGACCTGAGAGTCTGCCTGGCTGCCTCTCTCACATCCCACTCCTCTCTCTGCTGCAGGTTTTCTCTGTTTTCGACCCTTACGTATGTTAATCACAGAGGCACTAGTTAGCTTGGCCTTGGCCAGTGGTGGGTCCAACTTAGAGCCAGGGGAGCTTATAGCAGCTTCCCACAGCATCCAGCCATGTAGCCCCTCCCAATACCAAACCCCATGCCACACAAACCAACCCAATACAACTGCACAAAACCAAACAATAGTGTGGGGTTGCTGTTTTATTTTCCTCCCAGGGACGAAATAAAAGGGCAGAATGCATTTATCAGGGTTTGAAAATGTTGAAATTCTCTTCAGCATATTGTAAAGGGCAGAGTGTTCAGGGAACTCTTGACCTGAGTCTGTTTCCAGGAATCTGCAGAACAAGTTTGTTCTTCTGGGTATTAAATTTACTGTTTGGATGACTATAAGCACACTCATGGTAAACATAAGTAAACCATGAAAGTCTTATAGTAGTTACCGTCAATTGTCATTCACATGAAGCTTTGTCTGGGAAGTGTGTTCATCATTCGTTACTTCAGCATTGCAGTTGCACAACGAGATAGTACAAACAAAACCACATACCCTAAATGACATGTTGCTTACCACTAAGAGTACACAGTGAATAAGGCTGAAGTGCCCTCCTGGCAGACTATCTGCAGAGTGGGATGTGTCCATCTAAATCATGCGGTCAAGCCCCAGAACTGCAGACAGACAGGGAGTGTTCCCGAATGACTGGCAAACAGGAAAAAAGCAACAAATAGTCATTGAGGAGATGATTCGTGATACGTTTTGTGATATCACTTGCTCTTTCATCTGCTTGTTTTTTTGCTAGATGTGAGAAAACTTAGCCCATATTTCTCATAAAATAGTTACATTTCTGAAGCATGAAAGTCGTCAGGCTAATGCAGGTCTAACAGCTCCGTAGCAGTCTACAGGCATAGTTGGATCAAACGGAATTTTAAAAGACCTTGGATTTAGCATGTTTGAAGCTGAACCTTTTAAGGTGCATTTAAAGTTATCTAGAAAGCCATAGACACCATTAGAATCTCTGTATTTGTAGGCTGTGTTCTATATATGTGTACTTACGAAGGTTAGAGCTTGGAAGATAACGCATTCAGCTCACTAACACTAAGCTCAATATGAATTCCCTATACAGGTGGCTTTTTCATATATCTGTTCAGGTTTATTTTACCTCAGCCATGCTTGCCACCACTTTAGTCCTCTTACAAACATTTACACTATTGCAAAATATGATTGAAATATCTCATCATATCCTAAAAGTTCTATATATTATCTCTGCTCCAAAAATGAGGGCTCACAGGCCTAATCTCAGTGATGTGCCCTGCGTGTAAAGCACGCGTGAATCTTTAGAAACTTGAAAAGCAGAGGCATTTACAATCCTGGCTGATTCAGTCTATGCCTTAACATATGAAATCCAAAATTCTACCTTCTAATTGAAGAGATTTCTAAAAATGTGTTTTCCTTTTTCTGGAGCCAATATTTGACAAGTGTCTATTTTTTGCCTTTATCAACAGTATAATTCCCATATTGGATTGCAAATCTACAGTAGCAGTATTTCTGGAGAAGAAACATACTGCTTTATTTCACACTATTTAAAACTGAAGAGACCTGTGATGGTGCTAGTGCTGGTGGTTATTTCAGGCATATCTGCAGAGAGAAGCTGCCCAGCAGGACCTGTACTTACTTGTCTCTTAAACAATTAGCAGGAAGAGGTTTCTTCCTAGCTGGATCTTTATGTAGAGGTCCCTATCACTGATAGTTTCCTATGAGAAGGTCCTAGAAACGGACATTTCTTAGAACACATTGCTATCAGTGGGATTCATGATACTTTGGAGTCAGTTGTAACACAGTGACTGCACGTGACCCAGCCACCTGAGTGAACGGTACTGGTCACTGGTGAGCTTGTCTCCTGAACTAACCTTGCTCTGCTGGACAGCCACTGCTCTGGTGTCCATCCCAGGAAAAAAAACCCAGACTGGTTGATTTCTTTTTTACTTCTTGAGACTTTCTACATCTCCAGTCTGATTAAATGAGACTTATCTTTTCTTTTCTAAAAATGGAGCTTGTTCTGTACTCTTAAGGCTTGATCAAGTGTTTTTTAGTTGATGGAAAACTTGCCATTTACTGCAGTGGCCTTTCGTTTATTTTCCATTTCCCTTTAACACCTGCACTATTGGAGCAGATGAATTTTAGCCATTTTTTTAAGGACGAGGAGTTGTTTTTATGCCCGTCACCTCACCTACAACAACCTCCATACTACCCATTGGAAAAAAGCCAGCCTAGATCCTTGAATAGCTATTCAAAATCAATACCAGATTTTACCTTACAACCCTTACACAGAGCCTGTGGACTTTGGGACACTGGGTTTGAGGGAGGATGTGTGACAAACAGTGCTTAAAAACAGGTGGGTTTGTGTTTTGCTGAGACATATGCTGTTATTCACCCCGAGGAGTATGGGAAAGCAGTAGAGAAGGAGGGGAAGTTTGGCCCATATGGGAGGGTAAGGGGAAGTGGGAGAACTGAAGTAAATGTAATCAGTAGCATTGTGAGGCAGTTTATAACCTGAATCCAAGAAACACAGAAAGCATTCAGTTACATGATTTGGCTAAGAGTCAGTGAAAGGGATGTTACTTAGAGTCTTGAAGAATTTGGCAACAGAACTACTACATGTGACTGATGTTGCAAGGGAGGATGTAGTACTGAGACAAAGATTTCATACAGATAATATTTGGCTCCAGACTTGCAAGATTTGGATATCTCCAATACAAACACCAAGACACTAACAGGAAAGATCAAACACACCCAATGATTTTTTATTACCTTATAAACATCTAGAAAAGCCGTCTAGCCAGCTGTGATTCTGCTCATCTGCTTCTAGGTACATGAGAAGTTGAAAACCAAAATCTGAATTTTCTCCTCTTGAAAAAATCCACCTTAAACTATTACTTCTCTGAAAAGCTAGTATTTACATTATTTTTCTCCAGTTTTCAGTTTGCAGCTGTTGCAGATCATTTACCACACCCCTGTGAAGTGCTGCAGACTCATTGCGAGTTGACCCTGGTTTCCCATTGAGCTGTGACTAAGCTGTCCCTCCAGGGCCTGGCTCCGGCAGCACGAGTGGACACGTGCCCTCACTGGGGCCCTGTAATTTTAGTGAAATCAGTCTGCTGCAATATTAACCTCCAGAAGTTGGGATTTTGGTAGTAGAGTCTCAAAGCACCTTTATGCCTCTTACCTCCTCCATAAAGCACAGGGCATATGCCAAACTAATGTACCTTATCTATGCAGCTGTAAAGAAACTGCTGCATTCATCTTACTGTTTAAGAAAAATATGGTCAGGCTTCAACTCCACTTTGGCCAAGTCCATTTTCTCACACTTCAATTTCCTAGCTGGAAAATGGGATCTACGTTCTTCCTCTTACACGTTGACAGCTCTGTCAGTTCATGCTATAAATGCTTAATTGTCATATACAGCCAGCAGACAGCATGATGGTGCCCTGCTCCACATGAGTGAGGGCAGTGGGAACCTCCTCAAAAGCAAGGGTTAAGTGTCAATAATAATGCAGATCACATTTTCAAAGCAAAATACCATAATAGCCACAGCAAAGACATAAACACATTTACAGTCTACCAAAACCAAGTATTATACGTTTGGCTTCTTGCAAGCCGATGAAGGCAAAGGGTAAGAAAAAACTAGGTGCTGTGGGTGAGACATCTTGAAATTTAGGTACTGACAAAGTATTTTCAGCAGCTGTCTGTAATGATCCGGACGTGTTTGGTTATGGTAAATGTGATGGAGGTGTCCTGTGTGTCAGACCGGCAGTGATATCATGATGAGGTATGATACAGTGACTGCCACTAATGCCTCAGGCTCTTCTTGTCTGAGACTTACGTTGCCTCCAACAACTCCTACTTTTTTTCCCTGAGCCTCCCACAGTTAGAGAAAGAAGGGAGTAACTCCTTAAACAACGTGTTCTCTAAATGATGATTGCCTCTTGTTAGAAATGGGAGGCTTGAAAAAGTTGGGAAGGACATCATATTGTCCATGTTCTGCAAGCTAAAAAAGAAAAAAATGAATTAAAATATCAGAATAGTCTAAAGAATAGTTCACAGAACAGAAATATATGATCCAGAAAAATTATTTACAAGTATCAGCACTCCATTCCTATATGCTTAAGTCAAGTACACTTTTTCTGTTACACAGCAGGAAGAAGCTGGTATCCCCTAGCAGTTCCATACTTTCTTGGGTTATTTATTAATGGTATTCTAAATTACACACTGGCATTTTTGGAGATGTTTTGTTCATAATTTCCTGTGTTCTGCATGAGGTGAAAGCAGGTGTAGCACAGAGAGATTGGCCACGTGGGGCAGGTGCTCAGAAGCCTGCTTTCATTTAGGAACAAAAGACAGGTTGAAGTTAGGAGGGAGGAAATATATATTACAGATGTGCCAAGTATCTGATGCATAACATTAACACTGCAAAAGAGGAAAGGAAATTTTGATGTGGGGAGGGCAGACATCTCTAGCGAAAAGGCACATTAGAAAGAATGAGAGGAACCCAAGACTAGTCTGTTCTTGATTTGAAAGCCCATAGCACAGCAGCCTGCTGAGAGGAACTGAGAGTCTTTTTTGTAACAACAGGGGCTTTGAGTGTTGCACAACCAGCTGAGAAGCATCCTAGGACATCCACGAGACTTCTGTGGATAAATATAGAGGAGGAGGTAGCAGCTGTTGAACACTGTCTCACAGTTTACAGACAGAATACAAAGGTAGCTTCTGGTGCTCGGACTGAACCTGGTGAAAATAACAATAATTTCTGGAGTCTGGGAGCTGATGCTATGAGAATGCTGGGGACAGGAGACTAAACCTCTCTCTGCTCCTGGGTTTTACCCTGTCAACTTCTCCTCTTCCTCCCCTTGCTTCACAGACCTGGGAAACAGGAGGGACTTGATGCTGGATCTGCAAGTACTATTCCCATGTAGGGGTCTTGCTTGCTCTGGGAACTTCTTTCTGCTGGGAAGACAGAAGTGAAACTTTCTGTCATTTCACTGGGCACATTTATCTTAGTCCAAAAGTTATCCTGTTTGATGTGCTTTATCTTCTTTTTTTTTACTCCTGAGAGTTATTTGCATTAAGAAAAATAAAACAGGACAAAAGAAAAGAAGGAAAGAAATGAAAAATCCATGTCCATGTATACACACACAAACACAGTCTCATATGTCCTTTTCTTTATAAGAAAATGGATGTCCAAATTTTCAGAAGTTTGATACAGCACAAGTTTGACTAAAGACCTACTTTCAACATAAGCTGAGCAGCAAGGATTTACACTGAGTAGAACAGGAGGCAAAATCACCTAACACTTCTGAAATTCAGGCCCACAACCCACAAAGTATTGTAAAATCCCACATTATATTCAGGAAAATATAGGCAGTGACTATTAGTCTTTGGACTTTTCCAGTTTTCCTCTGCCTGAGTAGCAGTCAAGAAGTGGGAAAAGTAAAAAATGTACTATTGCATAGTTCAAAATATTTGCTTTGGCAAGTTATATGAAGGCATCTGTACTACCTTAGTAACGGATTGTAATTGTTTTGTCCTTCAGTGGCTGGATGTCTTGAATGAGGGTAGCAATTAATAGTACTGGTCATAATTGGAGCTTCTCCTTCAGCTTAGGGGATAGAATTACAAGGCCAAGTTCTGCCCTCATTTAATTTCGTACAGCCTGACTGAAGATGCTGAGTGGTACTGCGGTCTAACGCAGTGTAACTCAGTCTAAGTGTGTCACTGATGTCGTGCAGTGCTGATTCCACATATCATCACCTAAGACAGGCTTATTCTGCTATACTTTATAGGCTACAAACATGTTGCAAGGATTCCTGCTAGGGGTTACTTCCTGCATTCCCAAGGGGTTTCCAAGGATCACAGAACAGGAAGAATTTTGCAATGACTTGATTGAATGATTTTCCTAATCATTCCAGTGGAGATACGTGGGTTGCTGTCTATGTAGGGAGCTGGCGTTTCAGCCCCTCATAGTTAGGGCTATCTTGATAGGGAAGTACTGGTTTTCTATCCTGAAGCTTGAGAATGTGCATCTGTTATTCTCAGCAGATAAAAATTGTCTACAAGCTAACAATAGCATACTGACTAGAAACTTGTAACTTGTGCAAATGAATATTTTATTGTGGATTTACTGGAATACTATAACTTGAGACTTGGAAGGGGTGGCAGCAAGTTATTTATATGGGTTCATGACAACGAGGAATTGTTGATGTCAGTGGGAGCAGAGCAAAATTCAGAAATAGTGAAAGCTTTTGGGTAGAGCACAACCCTGGAGTGTTCAGCTCACAAAGCTCATTGATTAAATTTGGTTCATACAGAAACAGAACAAATTACTGCATGATGATATTTTCTATTTTGAGAAGAAAAGATGGCTCTATAACCTTTCAGGCTATGTCTAATTGGCCTCAGGGCTGATTCCTGGTCCTGAGACAAAGTCACATGGACTGGCTCATGTCCTGCCCCTTCTATAGCAGATTTGTCTTGAAGAAAAAGAGCTGCAGAGGGTGAACAATAAAACAGTGTGGACAATCAGAGCTCCAGTGTTCAAGCTTCCTCCCTGACTCTCTGTAAGTTAGCAGTGAAGACATATCCTCAAAGTCCATTGCAGACCTCTTTTCTGCGATCCTATGAAAGTGATCGTTTGTTATAATGAGTTGCTAAAAGAAACTGGACTAGCTTATTAGAGTAAATCTCTTTCAATGAATATGTGGTAAGGGGGGGAGGGGTGTGTGTGTGCGTGTCAAGCACTTTGTTATTAAGGAGTCTCTGCTGAGAGAAAAATAATTCCAACCTTTTGGCTAACAAGATTTTAAGGTCTTCCAGCTCCCCTATTCTACAGGCTCAGTCAAAGCTCATGTCACCCAAGAATGAAGTTTTAAGACAGTCCATATGCAAATAGTGCTGTTGGCTTTATTATGGACTGGTGCCCATACCACAGAGTCCAGAAGCACAATCACACAAATCCACTCACATGGGAAGGTTCCAAAGCCCAAATGGATCTGTAGCCCAAAGACCCTAAAACATGTTTATTGAAGAATGATAATTAAGCAACTTGTAACACTGATGTCTATGTATCTCCCTAGTGCATATCACAAGAGCTGTGTTCTCTATCTGACGGTGAGTTTGAAGCCACATTGTTAAGCCAAAAATCATCACTCACATTCTTCATAATATCGGCATAGGGACAGAGCAGAGAAGAAAAGCAGACATATAAACACTGTGAATATTTCCTTTGCACAGACAGACTTCTCTCTACTAATTACAAGCAGTGTGTAATGACTGAGCCATGGAGGGAGGAAACACGGTCTGGTTGCATAAATGCCGGGGGCTTCTCTAGATTAAGCACAGTGGAACACTGAGATCATTTGAAAGAAATAAAGAACATGAAAGAGCTCCCCTATACTTATGCCAGGTCTATCTTGGTGAAAAGACAAGGAGGGAAAATTAAAAACAGCTAATTAAAAATGAACTATTTTCTGTAGCATTTTTCTTCTGCTCCAAAAGAAAAAAATCAACTAGGTTGCTGCTTGGCTTTTGGAAGGTTTGTCATAGAGCGTAGCCATAAGACTAGATATTTTTAATTTCTGTACAAAGGCACAGATGCACTTTTATGAAATGGAACATTGAATCCTTCCTCATGCTAAAAACCCTTCAGTTTGATATAAATGGTTTTCTTGCTTATATGATGTACTGAAATCTTAATATCAGACAGCTTTCTGAAGTAATTAGGTAGTACTTTATCACTTGTCATTTCTCTTCTTGCCCACAGACAAGCTTACTATTTAAACTCAGTATCTAAAGGGGACGTGCTGCTACTGAGATCCTTGTACCTTTACTTCCAGAGCAGTGTTACTTTGCTCTTCAGAATGGTTCCCTGCCTAACCTGGAAAAAACAACTGCATTGATGATCAGTTATTACTCATTGACTATTAACTCATAAGTAATTACTCATGAGAGAACTTATTTGACTTAATCATGTCTTATAATTTGTTGAACTGAATATACACCTTGCAGTTTTTGAGAGCAGCAGAGTAAGAACAACCTGGCGTTTGCATCACGGTGTCTGGGACACCACAGATTCTTCATGTGGAGCACCAAGTCAAGCCCCGAGTGCCAGACCTTGCTTGCTTTGGGTTCCCAGTGACAGCAGATTATTTTGAATATGGAGCCTATCACAAAGTCAGTTCTTAACTTCCTCACTGGCAAGATTTTATAATCATTGCTGTGAGATGAAGACAAAAAGGGCTGAAATATGTGAGAAAGGTTTTTCAGCTCCACACATGCATAAAGGTATGGTTTGAGAAGTTAAATTTGCCAATTATTTTGAGGGGTTTTGTAACTTAGCCAGCAAATGATTTGAGAGATCGGGACTGGAATTAATTTTGAAAGCCATATCAAAGGACAAAACAAGGACTCACTGCATAGGAAGATCTTTTAAAACATGTGGGTGTTATCCATTTTACCTCTGAATATTTTTTCTCTGCTTTGAGACCAAACTGTTTTGTATGCATTTGGCAATTAAAGTGACGGGGTTGTGAAATAGCACTGATAATGTACTTTGAGAAAGTCAATAGAGTAACTTTTCATGAGCAAAGGAGGAAAGAAAGGGAAGGCAGATCTGATAAGATTGCAGCGCATACCAGTGACAACCAGGGCTGCTCTGTATCAAGATGAGAGAGAAATAGCTGCACTGATAAAAAGGAAATATTTGGTCACCGTCAGCTTCCCCAGAGCATCTACTAGCACAACAGATCTAATGAGTAAATCCACATTGGCAGTATGAGTCATTTCTCTCAGCTGCATGAACAGAGCTTAAAGACTATGCACTAGGCACCCCAGCCTCTCCTATTTCAAAGCAACAGACAATATTTTAGAGAAGCTGAATGGAATAATTATCTGATTGGGAAATAATACTCAAGGGACTGGTGTCTAGTGGGGTAAAATATAAATTGACACCAGATAACCCATGGAGAGAGGCTGAATAAAAGCAATGCACCCTTTGGAAAAGAAGCTCGGGGATCAGCTGGCCTCTATTCAGGCTACAGTTCAGCTATTGAAATGTCTTGTGCAATTGCAATTGTCATTGTGACTGTGAGACTTTTGCTGGAACAGATATAAAAAAGAATTCTGAATTTTAAGGGGTGGTTAGCATGACCACAGAAAACACAGCAGGCCTCCAACTAAATACAGAATTTACATAAACAAATACTCAAATTTAAGCAGAGAAGTAGCCATATAGAATTAAAGTATCTTTTGGATGATTTACAAGGATGGCACTAGCAAGGTAGCAAGAACCATCTGTTTCTTTTTCCCAAGCTCTCTTTTGATTTGTTTCAGAGCTAGTGTTTGACAGCTTGGTTGAATCTACTGGCAAAACCAACTACTCAACACTGGGAGCAATCTGAAGACCATATCTTAACATCTATCAGGAAAGTAGAAATGCTGAAAAGACACTGGAATAAAAATTGGAGTAGTCTGACTTCATGGCATCCTGAGCCTGGTCTGGCCATGCTCAGAAATTACACTGAAGCGACTATTTATTTTTTTTGTTTACATGTTTGCTTGTGGAAGTAAATGCAATATTTGCAAGGAATCTGGAAAACTCTAGTATTAATCCTTAAAGGAGTTGGCTCAAAAAAGAGCTAGTTACCCTGAGGAGGTTGCATGCAGGTGAAAGCAGAGAACTTGAGGTTGTTCATATTTTTTCCAGCATTTGCTGAACCATGTTATACCTAGTACAGGGTACTTAAAGTAAATGGATCTTGCACTTAATATCTGAGTTACTGGTTTCATATTTTCCATAGTATTAACTTTACAGAAACTGATCCAGGTGCCAGGTATGACCTGCAACAGTTTCACCCCAATGGAGCCTGATCTTTCTGAGCTTTGCAACCATCTTTATACTTTTATGTATTTTCACAATACGCCAGTCCTTATTCTCATTGGTATGAAGATAATTAAAAATAGAAGGGCCCTGGAGACAAGGTGCATGCTTAAATCTGCCTGCCAGTAGGAAATCCTATGATATGAGATACAGAAACAGAGTTTTGGAGGTCAGACTTAAAAATTAAAGCTGTCTAATGCAAGCTCAGTTCATGGTGTGAGATTTAATTTTTTTTTCCCCTCACATGTGTACTTGGACCCACCCAGGCCAGATTCTTACGAATGCCTGGGGAGCTCCATTAACTTCACCAGAGCACAAACTCAACTTTGCATGAGCTTTTACATAATACTGTTAAGGAGATTTGTAGGGGAAGTACTAGCTTCACTTTAATAACTCATAAAACCAGAATCATAGCCTTTTCTCTAATAGCTTCTTTACTACTGTATAAACTCATTCAGAAACTTAAATTACTTTGAGTGACAATGATTAAAGAACATTTTACAAAAGCCCCATGTGGCACACACTAGCCTTCTATAAAATAATGCAAAAATAATTAGCAGGAAGCAACTGAATACTTAAGAGAATTGTAGGAAATAGATCAGTAAAGTTATGAGGCTAAATTCATCCCCGGTGTAATTCCATTGACTTCATTCTGTACGTAGATTTGGAATAAGCACCTCAGTGCACTGTGCACATGTTGGGAAGTGTCATTTTTAAGCTGACCTGTTATGCCATGCCCCACTCCTGGGCTCTGTGCTGAGCTACATCCTGTCAGGTTTATTCAGATTAGCGGTACTGTAGGTGACATATGTTTCCCAGGAAAAAAAAAAAGTTGTTTTCCTGTTGTCAGAAAATGGAAGAAATTTTAGCAGGCTGTTATGCAGCCTCTTTCGGTTTCTAGGAGCCTTTGCTAAGCAATAGCAGTGTGTGTGCATACCTGTATGTGTATATGATGGTATATATAGACACCAAATGTGAAAGTACTTTCTCCCATTGATTAATTTATTGACTCTAGTGGCCTACTCAACTGTACGTATATGCTTTAGCCAGGCAAATGCACTGCATGAAAAGAAAGTATTTTCGTGGGAGGAAAAAAAAGGTGGAATTTAAAACAAATATCTAAAACCTTAATTTGTTTTAATCTGTCTTGAGGAAAGACTAGCAATTTAATGTTTGTATCATTCTGTTAGGGCATGTTAAGGCTGGGTGTTGCTGAGCACACCATGGAGTTCGTGATCTAGTTCTAAAATCCTCCATTGCAAAACAAACAGAGGATATGTGTCTGTTGAGAGCCTGAGAGGGGTGAGGGAAATGCTGGGCTATGGGAAAAACACAAATTTATAGAAAAGCAGAAAAACATCATCTTTTTCTATGACTACCTTTAGCCCAAACATTTTCTCTCATCCACTGATAAAGCTTTTCTCTTACTTACCGTGCCAGGCAGTGACCAATAGTGAGCAGTAAGCCTGAATCGCAGAGGCTGATGCAGAAGAGATGAGCTGTGAGTCCTTCTGCCCCATTTTCTACTTGACCTTCCACCATTAAATCCAAGCCAATTTTTCAGATTTCTACTGGGGTTATTGATGTCACTTCATAATTGCTGCTGATAATTGAATAAGGGAGAAAAAAAAAAAAAATCATTGGTTATGTTGATGTTTTAACCACCTATGGGACTCCCATCCCTGGCTTCTGGCTTCCACCCCCACTTCCATTCCCCCCCGACGCTGCTGTGCCCCTGCTCTCCCAGCCAACCTGCCACTGTCCACATGGGTCTTGCATGCACCATGTCCCAGCCCCAACCTGGGGCTGGTTATAGTGAATCATAAAGCTGCCTCACTTACGTGTGAATACACATACATAGTGAATATGTGTATTATGTCCTAAAATGCATCCTAACTAGCTTATTCATTATGCATATCAACATTACCCAAAACATTTCCGTGTTTGTTTATGGATTTACTTGCAAATCATTATGGTAATGCTTTACTATTTTTTTTTCCCCAGCTATTTTGAACATGGTCTATACTGTGGATGTGACGGTACTTTTCTGCAGCTAGGTAGCTGTGCTCCAAGATTGCAAGCACCTCCATACGACACACAGACCTTCTTTTAATTTGACCCCATATGACTCTTCTTTCTTCCCTCCCCTACAGAAAACAAACCCAAAAATTTCCCTCCCACTCCCTACAAATAGAACCAATTTATCTAGCTGAGAAAAATCTTGAAAATAAAAGGGCATGTGTCACATGTGAAGATCTGTGTATGTATGTTTGAGCAGGAAAAAGAATATCTTGCATGAGCAGCCATAACTGTGTCTCTGACATTTGATAAGGGAGAGAGAGATCTGTTTGTGTGCAGAATTCTAAAGCCATTTAATGATCAAAGAGCAATCCTGATTTTATCTTCCAGTACTTCCTCAGCGGTGATAAGATTAATTCTTTTAATGTCATGTTAGACTGCTCTAACCATAAATAGATGTGTAAAAATACAAACATGCAAGACTTAGGAAGGAACAAGGAAAATTACTTTGTTGGCCAGAGACAGAACGCATTTAAAATACACATTTTTTTCTCTTTTTTCCTTTGATTTTGAATCTTCATTAAATTTTTTAATAAAAATGTACAAATGTGCAGAATTATTGTTTACATACAAACCAAGAGCTGTTTGCTTTTTTTTCTTCTTTTCATATCTTCCTTCTCTTTCATCAATAGAATGCCATGCTGATTTCAAGATTTTCTGACATCTATTCTCTATCCTACTGCTAATTCTGTCTGCCCTCTGCTTGACAGATAGGATGTTGGATGCGGGCCCTTCCCTGTAGGAACTCAGTTGGCACTTGCAAAGACGGCTGTCCCCAGCAGACGTCAGTTCTGGAATGTGGCAGGGGATCCCCTTCCAGAAGTCAAGTGTGATGCCGGAAATGCTAGTTGCTATTAATACTGTCTGTATTTTTATGATGAAATATTGGCAAGTGCGATGCTTTAAGACCCATTCCTGCCCGAAGTGTTATTGTGGATGCTGGCATGAGACCAAGTGGGTGACGTGAATCTAGTAAAACTAACTTTGTTCTTATTTTTGCCCCCTCTGTAAGTATAGTCATCAGAATAACTGAGGCACTGCTGTTAAAGAAGAATACTGTGTTCTGGGACCTGATGACATAGTAAGGCATAAAAGTCAGGTTTGGCATGTTAAACTCTTGAAGAAAATAAACTTTGTTCATAGTGTATGGTGTAAAATATCAAACTTTTATTCTGTCTCATACAGACAAAAGTTAAAATCGGTAACCTTTATGACCTTTGTGACCTTTCTGTAGGGTTACATGGTTGGATTATTTAAAAAGTAGTTTTAAGTGTCTTTTTTGAAATAAATTCAAATTTTACATGTATAATAATATAGTAGCATAAGTGAGGAAGAATTTACAACTGCATTGGTATGCACAGTGTAAGATCTGAAAGTCTGAAAATTGGTATGCTCGTCTGTCTTTCAGCCGAGCTATTTCAGCAGCTGCATGAAGTGCCTGTTCTAGAAAGCACGATGTTTAACTTACACTCTAATGATTCTTACATTCCTGCCATTTTTGTCCACACAGTAGCACATCAAAGAAGCTGGTGGCATTTTGGATGTCAGGGTGAATACAATATTTACTAACCAGAGCTATTCCTAGAGACATGTAGTCAGAGGGCAGGGAATTACAGGTCTGTCTTGTACTAAGATGGGAGACCATGAGGAAATCTGGATATAGGGTCAACATTTACCCACAGGAGTTAGGCAGAAATGTTACACTTAATACCATTGTCACTGATGATCTGAAAGAAAAGAAAGAGGTGAAAGCAACGCCTAGAAATTACAAGTGGGTTCAGGGGTCTTTATTAAAAGATGTGATAACTCTAAAGTCCTGGTTTTACAGACTTAGATAAAAGAGGGGGAAAGGATATTGGGGGAACTGAAATACATTATGATTAAGTTACTTTTGGAAGCAGAACAGTCAGAGCTGGGATTATAGTCAAAATCTTCACATGCCTGAGTGAACAACAATTTCATTAGCCAGTGCTGCCACTTCATCAAGTACATCAAATACACTTCATTAGCTAACTCCCTGTTAGCGCCGTAGCATGGGGGCTGATAATGGCAATACCACTCTGTAATCCTCCTTGTTCTTTATTTTAAAACCAGAGGAACAATGAGGCAGAGCTGTATCAGAAACCATTCAGTTCAACCAGCTCTTCAAATTATAGTCAGGTCCGGAACAACCTATTTGCTTGTTTGTGCTGCATGCCTTCTGTAGTCTAACCCCTTGGTGCTCACCACTGCCAGCCCTTGCTGCTCCTTTTCCTGAGCTGCATGGCCTTTCTCCTCTCCTGTCTTAGGCATAGGCTCAGAAGTCTCCACTCTTGGGAATGGGTGCTAGAGAGGCAAAAAGACAGCAACAAATTACTCCAGAGGGGTCCCTGGTGTAACACTCTGGCTAATGTCTGATGTATAAATGAGCTGTCATGTTTTAACCTTTTCATACACCCTTGTTGAGAACAGATGCAGGTCTGATGATGACAGTTTTAAAATGGGTTAAAAACATTGGAAGAGGGTGCAGGAACTATCCAGAGGTAGGAAAGCTGAGTTGCAGTGCGTGTTGAGAAAGGACAAATCAATTTACCAAAAGAGAGATTAAGAGATCTCTTTTAGTTACTGGCTGTTAGAACCAGCATGGAAAAAAATGTTGCTAAAAGATTAGTGAATCTACTAGACAAAAAACATAACAAGAACTGATGTGTTGAAGTTCAAACCACACAAATTCACATAAAAAAGAAAGCACATATTTCTTAACAATGAGTATGATGTTAACCTTTGAGAGAGGCTTCCAGGAGAAGCAATAAGTTAACTACTCAGGATATCTTTCTGGAAGGCTAAATTTTAATCAAGCCCAAACTATTTGCTTTGGAACAGATAAAATATAGTGGTCTCCGATACATGCAGACACTGAAGTTCTGCCTAATAGTAAAATACATGAATAAAGACTTTGGGTCTGTGATTATGTGATGGATTCATGGGACCAATAAGTGTATAACAGAGACAGGAACTTGGCTGTGTAACCTGCTGGTTTAGACCTTTATCCAGCTTTGGAAAATGGACCTGGCCCCATTCCTCTCTGTGTCTTTTACATTAGAAAGTCCTCGGGAGGGAGAAGTCCAGGAGACAGATCCTACCCAGACGTAGGCCATAGCTGCTAGACCTCACAGGCAGGTTTCTTTTTACACTTGCCTATTATTTTCCCAAGCTGCACAGGGAAAAAGGGAGGCTTAAAGGGAGGAAGATGACATCCCTGCCACTGGGGTAGGACATAGCATAGGAGCTTACATCTTAGGATACAGAGGCCAAAGTTTCACATCAAGTGTCTGGTTCCCAGAATGCCTGTACTGACCAATAAGTAATTAGGTATAAGTGGATATTGCCATCAGCAGTTGTTTTTCTTAATTAAGTGATGGGTTCCAGTTTGAGATTAAAGTACCTGCATCTACAGTCCCATTACAGTCAGGGTAGATCTAATCAGTGCAGTCTCACTGGAGCTGAGATATTCTGCTAACCAGTCATTAGGGCAGCAGCTCAGTTGCCCACACAAAGCTATTTGGGAACCTCGGAGCATCTGAAATGTCTGCAGAGAGCTGACAGAAACGAGCTATGACCTATAGGAGATCCTCATCTCCTGGAGTGGCAACTAGAGGCCAGGGTTAGGGTTAGGAGCCAAAATAGCATCTGGGTATCTCAGTTCATCCCTGGGTGTTAAATTGGTGAGCTAAATCACCCTCCTGCCTCTGTTGCCTGTATGATGAGATGTCTGCTGAGTATGATGGGAGTTTTGACACATCGCACACAAGTAGGCACCCATATTTAGGGGTCTCAGTCTGAAGCTGAATGTTACTCAGATTAACTGTAGTTCTGGTGCTCTGTGTGGTGGTCACTGGCTTAGGTCCGTGCAGAGCGTACCTCCTCAGGGATCACAGGTTTCGCCTAAATGCTAGACTGAGTGCTGTCATGTGTGGGTAATTGCACCCAAGTGGCTAAACCTTGTGGTCCTGAGAGCTCCTAGGCTCAATCTAGAGATCCCCTAGCAGTTGTAAACATGACTGATGTAAAGGAGTGCCAGCAAGAAGGCTTTCCTGCTGCTTAGAATCAATATGCCTAAACTGTGCTGCAATCTCAGCTTGGATGATCTGAATCTTGTCCTAAATGCCTTACTTATCACTTTGACATTACATAAAAATGTATGTAAGCTTTGTCTCTATTAAGAATATATGTACAATAGTCAACAAACCAATGTTAATACCATCATTTGTGATGGGGAGAAATCCATTTCTATCCTTAATGAAAAAGAGAGATTTTAAAAAGCCTATAAGGTGAAGCAAAGTTTCTTAATCACTGTCCTATTCTTAAGAATGGTTAACAATATCTTTAATGAGATCTACCTTTGAATGTCTGCAACAGCCACAGAGTCCTTTTCAGCACGCGATACTAAAGTAAGGGAATAGAATTGAAAGTTTATAACAAAACTTTTCACTTCAGCCAGGGAAAGATCACTGAGGCAGATAAACTGGGTAATGAACCATTACTGACACTAACTTCCTCACAACAATAAAAACAGAAGAGTCTGGGTCTTCCACTGCAGACAGTTTTATTTGATATAATACCTACTACACAGTGACTGATGAGGTGAATAGAGAAAGCAATTATCATAGAGCCAGCTGGGAAGACAGCTAGCAGTAAGTAAGGAAAAAAAACAATGGCCATCATTTTAAGCCAGAAAATTCATGTTTCTTATGTCCCGCTATCTTCTTCTTTTTCTGCCTGCACTGGCACAGTTGATCCTGCTCTGCTAAAATGCTTTGTACAATGCATATCCCAGCCCTATTTGGTCCACCAGCATTCTTCAGCCATCTTTAAAAGCCCCACTGAAGCACAGCATTGTATTAAAAAATGTAATGAAAGTAGAATTATTTGGACCATTTTACAATGAGGAAGATGAGTCCCTGGTTTACTGCCCCACCCCTGTTGCCATTACTGCCACAATCCATGGTGTCCCTGGGTAGCCATGGGCCAGCCGAGCACAGGCAGAGCCCACTGTGGCTCCCATATCACTGCAACTTGTCTTTACACTCCAGAGCTGCAGGGCTTCCACTGGAAACACAGATAACACACGATGATCTATGCACAGTACAGCTTCCTCCATGCTATGCTCCTTCATTGAGGCTAGTTTTGTTGGGCCTTTGTCCCACTTGTATTAGGAATGCAGAAGGAACTGAGTAAATGGGTGTGAGGTGGTTAACGGATGCAGAACCATGCCCTGTTTTACTCACCTTCAGAGATCTTCTTGTCTCAACAGCAAAAACACCTTCCCAGGGAGGCAAGGACTCAGTCCCTGGAATGGATGCTGCTGTACTGTTTTTTGTTCTCTCACACATCCTGTGCCTGAAGGGGCTCCTTCCTTTCTTCCTGGGGTGCTTAGGGGACAAATACCTCCCAGGCAGGATCCGTTTTTACTTCCGTGATGTGGCTGTGAGAAAGGTATAGCAGAGTACTACAGCAGAGAGCTGGACAACATGCTCTTTATTTCTCGAACAATGCAGCCTTTTTCTGAGTTGAACAAACACTTTACCCAGCAATACTATCCTTGGCAGTACTACAGTGTTCCCAGCTTCCATGGCCTAAACAGGTAGATTAAGTTTCTCACCTGATTAATTACCCCAGTGGCCCTTGCCCAATCCAGGTGTCTCTGCAGAATAAAACATCATCACTTGCTGCAGTCGCTTATGTTCTTTGCTTCTGTGAACTTTTTGAGAGTTTTGATAAAATCCTTTTTTTGCTGGGTGCTCCCTTCCCAGTCATTGCTAAACCACTCATTTCAATCTATTTGTTCTCCAGATTAGTCTCACAGCTGCAGAACTCAGCTGTTCCCAGCATCCAAGCCAAGATTGTCATGCTGCAGAACTGTCTCCTCTAGTTTTCTTTTGTTTCCTGTCCCCCTCCCACTGGCCTACCAACTAGTCTAGAATTACCTTGCCCATTATCCTGTCTTGGTTTTGGACTGACAATTGCTGTCTCAAGTGATACTTATGTTGCCACAGAACAAATCATTTTTGTCCGTCTGGGTTCCATGCTTACCACCTTCAGCGAGTGGAGATGGTCTGTTGGATATTTTCTTCAAGTGTGACTGAGCCCGGTGGGAACTCTGCCCATCCCAAGTCACAGACACCGGGGCGGTGGGCTTTTCCTGTGCTGCGTATGGGGGGTCTATCTCTACTTTTAAAGTGTAATCTGAAGAGAAAATATTAAGATTCATAAAACAGTGAGAGAAGGTATAACCATTAGAACTTAAGGCAGCAAACAGCCCATTGAAAAAGGGGTCTTGAGCAGAAAAACATATTTTCAGTAGTCTGCAGGGAAAGGCTGTGCAAAGCTTTCTGCATGTTTCGATTCTCATGTGTTTTAGCAAATTGTCCCTGGAGACACAGCATGTACTGTATGGGTAACAGTAAACTCTGCTTTCAAACTGAAAGTCATTTGCATTCAAAAAGTTTAGCCCCAGATTTGCACACCATGCTTCAGAGTTGTAAAGTATGAGGGAGGCCAGGTACAAACCACCCTTCTCTAAACATTCCTACTTCCTACCAAGGTAGAGGAAAGCTTTAAGGACTTCTGTTCCCTTGGGCATCTTTGATCCTGAGGTGGACCCTGTTCATTCTCCCCCCTCTCAAGGATGGAAGCCACATCAGGTTTCCTTCCCCTCATGCGTAGGGGCAGCTCTAGGGAATGTGTGTCCCAGGGACGGCTGCAGAGAGAAGTTGCTTTTCTATTTCCTGTCTAGGGCTAACTGGCAGAGGTCAAAACAGTACCATTAATCACTCTGTCATGTGATGGATGGTGATATCCACTCCTTTTGGTGATTACTCTTCCATCTCCCTCCTTATATCAAACCAGAAGTAGCCAGAACATAAAGTCAGCCAGTAATTTATTAAGATATGAAAGTTAATTCACCCTATTAATAAAGCACACTGGTTGACACGGTGAGGATGAGGCCATGGTAAACAACTGAAGTCTTCTGAAAGATGAATGGATGAGCCTGGTCTCACTGGACATCTATCAGCAGCTCTCTTCCTGAACCTCACTTGCCCCTCATCACAGGGCTGCTTCCTTCTCCTGAGGGGTTTCCTTCCAGTGCAGCCTGTCTGCTGCTGGAACAAATCCTCTGTTTCCAGCCTGCTGCTCTGGCATTTCTCACTGCCGTTGGCGGCGTGGGCGGTAGTACTTTTGTCAGTATGGAAGGGCTGTCGGGAGTCTTCCCAAGCTCTTAGGAAACACAGAAATTGCAGGCGCCTGTGTGCTGCTTCAGCATCTTCTCTTTCTCGTGTGGGATGGGGAAAAAGGGCTGGTTATGACGTACAGCTGCAGGATGAAAGGAACAAGTGTGGGATCCCCAATTCGTTTCATGGCATATGACATTTATTTCATTACTCCCCTCTCTGGCTAAAGAAGTCTGTTGTAAAAAACAAACATTAAGGCTTTGAGAATGCCTACCCCCAGCTGCATCGGGGTGCTTGGTGGCACCCCCTTAACATGCTGCATTGGACCTAGGAAGAAATGTCTGCCGTGGGAAGTCTTATCTGAGATGTAGCATTTCTTAGCGTGACTATAAAGAGGAACTTGTGTGAACCGGAGGTTTTGGGCTCTCTCCCCACCATCCTGCGACTTGCTGAAGAGGCTCTGTGAAAGTGATCCTTATCTGCAGCCTGGCAACTGTATGTAGGTCTTTGTACAGTCCCACAACCCACTGGCTTGTAGATATTGCAGGAGTCCTTTCCTCTGTGATATTTGCTAGTCCTGAAAGAGCGTTCTCCCTAAGGCTACTTCGAATCCATTTTATTGCATGACAACATTAAGGGAAAATAATATGTTTGCTTGAAAATGTAGATTTTCAAGAATGGAGCAATACTTCAGAAAGACTGTCCATTAGCAGTATTCTTTCCTTCCAGTTCATATTTTATCTTAAAACTGTCATTAGAACTGGCAAGAGAATATGAGGGAGGAGGTCCCTGGTAGATAGATAATATCAAAGTTGGATAGCTTATCTACCTTGAAATGTACCCTGTAGCTATACTAAAATATTATACAATATATTGTTTTTCAGTCACCAAAACAGGCTCTTCCCCACCAAATTTCTCTGGCAGAAGAGTAGAAATAGTTCAAGCTGCTCTGCCAAAATGCTAATTACTCCCTAGGGAATCATCCAGTTCTGCACAAACATGTGGCTGTTTATGTCTTCTGCATAATGCATATAACTTAACTCATGCACCTTGTTTTTTTCTTGCACAGGAGATCTGTATATCTGAGTTAATATTATGTCAGCTGCACTTCTAGAAGTTGCGGAAGAAAGAAACAAATGAACTTCCATTACAGGAATGCACAGAAGTCAGCCATGGATTTCAAATTACAAAAAAATTTCATGCCTTCTCTCTATAGCAGCCACATATATCTTCCTGTCTTTTAATAACTTTCACGTTCTCAGGGGACTGCAATCTAAGTCCAACACGAGCTCACTACCAGCTCAGAAAACAGGCAGAATGGATGATGAAGTGAAGAGATGCTCATCTTTCACTCCTCACTAAAGGTAATTTGAGGGAATGGGAGTTTCTGTGTGGGAGAATATGTGATGCAAGAACAATCTAAAAATATTTCTTTTTGCTTCCATAGCAACTCCCATGCCAGCATCTCTTTGAATTCGTTAATTCATTCTTTCAGCCCTCTTTGTGGGCTTCGTCCAGTTTGCAGAGGTGTAAAGTGATGTTTACAGCTTGTGTTTACAGATGCGTGTCTGCAGTCTGTTCTGGCAGCAGAATGCATCCTCTTCCCTGCTGGCAGCAGCGCTCACTAAGGGAAAGGGTGATGGCCCTAACCCCAGCACGGAGCCAGAGGACAGCAATTACCCCCTGCAAACTGCTCTCTCCTTTGCACTCTGGCTCATGCTCCAGCTGACCCCAAAACATCAGAGGAAGGCCCTGGCAGCCCTCATCTCATGGTACAATGTTGTAAAAGCAGTCTTGCTCATGTTTTATCTCTGTGTCTTCTGTTACATAACGGTGCAATTCTGAAATTTATACTTGCAAACACTCATTTCAGTAAAATACCTCTGTGAGGGAAGGAGACAGAAAAGGGGTGCAAGGCTTTCTGAATTTATAATTTTTGGTCATGAAGGAAAATTGTTTGAGCTATTTACATGGCTCTGTCGAACATTTTCAAGTCAGCTGGATTTGAGGGAGAGGTGGAAATTAACTGCATTTTACTGTAGAAGCCTGACTTCTGCCACGTGGCTTTAGACCCAACAGCTCTGCTTTTGAGTGGGGTTTGCAATGTGACCACTGAGCAGCATGGTCCAGTGGAGAGGGCCGGGATCTGAGTGTCTCTGATCCTTGTCATGTCACTGGTTCCTTGCAGTCATGTCTGATAGCAGCAAGGATACAGTACATCTCCTTCTTTATACATTTTGAGCAGAGCCTTGAGTGAAAAGTGCTTTAACACGAAAGACTGTAAGGCTTTCCAGATAATTTTTATTTATTTATTTATTTATTTATTTATTTATTTATTTATTTATTTTAGAAATACTGTAGTAGTTTAGAGAATGTGTGGATGTTTCTGGAAGGTCAGTGAGGGTTAATATTTATCTCATCCCTATGAGGACCCTGGTCATGTTAGCATATCTCATGCTTCTCTGGGATATGAAGGGTGAAAACAGCCACAGCATGAACACCCCTCCACAGGCCGTGGTGGACAAGTGCCTTAGGCTTGATAGGGGTTTGTGTGAGGAGCAGTTAGAGATGGTAACTATGAGGTGAAAACCAGCCTGCTGGCAGTGTTGATGGTGGGAAGGTGCTGCCAGCAAAAGTCCACAAAAGTCCATGTGAGTAGCTCTGGGATGAGGACCCCACTGGGTTTGGGGGGCTCCTGCAGCTAGGGACCATGGCCTCATCTAGGCCCTTGGAGCAGGAGAAACCACTCTCTATGTCTTGAAGCCCAGACCCAGCACTCTTCGTTTCTAATCCCAAACTTCTGACTTCCTTCTGTAGTGCTCTAAACTTTTCTTTGAGTCTTGTCCAAAACACTCCAGTTCCCCCATTCAACAGCTTCTCTTAGACCCCAGACTTTTATATCCCCCTTTGTCAAAGGAACAGAGATTCAGCAGATGTGGCCAAATGGCTGCTGGATGGTCCTTTCTGTTCCTTTTTTTTTTTGTCTTCTTTCACCCTTAGACTAGATTAAAAAAAAATAATTTGATCCTCTTTTTCTCTTCAGCCTTCAGCCAAAAAATTCACTAAAATCAAAAGCCAGCATAGATATACGTCAACACCATTTCAAACTGTAATGTCATAAAACAAAATAACAGCAAACCACTCTGGAAGATGCCATCTTAACTAATTCAAAACAGCTGCTCTGCCATCTAGTGTCATTGAATAATGTATACTGAAATGCAGCTTCCACCCTAACCGCTGAAACTCCCCTACTATGTGCTTTTCTTTCTAGTGGGTCATTAAGGTCTGGCACATGCCTCTGGGTGAGAGTCAGAGGGAAATAAGTCAGGAGTAGTCTCCATTCAGAAGTTCTCCCATGGCAATAAGGCAAATACAAGTTGTCCCTTACATGAAAGGACTATTCCTTACCTGGAAATGTGAGCTGCAAAGCTAGGCACATCTGAAGAACTGCTGAACTTCTCCCAGCGATTCGTCGGCTCTATGGAGGCCACATAACAAATTCTTTACTTTAGGCAGGAATGCACCAAGCCTGTCAGGAAAATTCAATCTTTTCAAGTCTATCAGGTGTTCATTTTGCCCCAGGTATTTTCGGCTTCATAGTATGATGTGAGCTCCAGAATTGAATTGAATTAAATTAGGCCATAGAGACCTGAATGCCAGTGGTTTGCACTGGATGAAGGGGCCAGACTGGAATTTGTTTGGTTGGTTTTAATTCTCCCTTTTTATGTTTGATATTCCCCCAAAAGAACTTGCGCTCATCAAACTCAGGGAAATGTGTGATTTTTAAACAAGTTAATAATAAATAATAAATATCTTTGTCTGTTTTAATGCCTAACGTAGACACGTAGAAAGAACATAGAAATCTTTTTTTTTTTCTTTTCTTTTTAGCAGGACTCAACACCATTCTTGCCAGGGGAATCAAATACATGGAAGTTAGGAGTTATTCACACATACTGCCTTTTTCTTACCAAACCAGATCTCCTTAGAAGTTATCCTGGTAAAACTTTAGAAATTGACCTAATTTGCCAGAATAACTCCACATTTGGATCAGTGCTCACAATTTCAATTAATATCAGATGTTTGACTCCAGTCACAGGATTTAAATCTTAAGTATGACTTTACACATCTTCTTCTGAAATGTCACAGCTCTTTGTACTCATAACTAAAAGCCATGACAGAGCAAACTAATACTGTCAATTGCAGAGCTGAAAGAAAACGCACAAAGCACAAGACACTTCATTCCAGAAACAGTGCAAATGTGGTTTGGAAAAGCTCGAATTTGAGACTACTAAAACCACAATATAAATACTGCAGTGCAGTAATAGTCTGCTTAATTTAGGAGCTGATGAGAAATAGTACCTTAAATCTTCTTTCTGTAGCAAGCCCATGAGATGATTGCCACTTTATGGGGACATAAGTGAAATGAGGCAGATCTCAACTACTTTTACTGAAAGGTTTCCTTGAGTTTTTGAACTCCTAAACCAAACAGACGTTTATCCTAAAATAAGGAAAAAAAAAAGAAACCTTTTAGGATCATAGACACAGATTTTATCTTACCGTAACATCTCTAAAAGAAACATTCTTACAGCGTGTCTTGCTGGCAGGGTCTCTAAATCCACATTTGTCCCCAGACACCCTGGTCTGAAGTCCTGCAGAGGACTCTGGAGCCTCCTGAGGTGGCTCTGCTGAACATGCAGAACCTTATTGCATTGTAGGTGACTGAAGGGATCCGGGTTTTCCTTTTCCCACCAAAGCTGGCCAAAAGACAATTGGTTTCCCAGTGTTAAATGACAGCCAGAGACCAGCAAGCTTAGTGCATGGGTGTTGTTCACTCTGATGTGCTCTAGTTCACAAAATAAATAAATGATCCCCTTCTCACCAAAATTAAGTCACGTTTTGTTTTTATCACAATAGTCCCAGCTGTTACAAATAGCTGGCACTAATAATCTGTGGTTTAGACTGATTAGCATCCTATATCCTTTCATTTCTAAAATGGAATTTTAATCAGATTGTAATTCCTTGAAACCTCCACGTCAATGAGTACTTCCCTAAGCATTAATCAATTGAATTTTGGCCTCTATTAAGCTGCTTAAACCCACTTCACATTACTGATTGATAACTTCCATTGCCTCCAGCACATCACTGACATACTGTGGGGTTTTTTTTAACATCAGGGCCATGACACTATTATAAGACTGAGAAAAAGAGCAGACGTTTGCATTGCTGCCGTTGTGGCTTTTCAGCTTTCCCATTTTAAATCCCTGTTTTCTTCAGGGATTTGAAAGTAGGTCATAAATTCATTCCAAAGTGAAATCACTTTCATTGGTCTAATCATGCAAGTACTCAGTGTCTCTTCTGGGATGCCAGTTCTTAGTGCGGAAGTAGCTTACCTCCTTCTGCTCAACCCCCCCTGCATTCACATTTTCTGGCCTCTATGCTTGTTTTTTGTCCTTTTGTTTGGCTGTTTGCTTTCGGTGCTACTGTGCTGAAGCACAAATTTTTCTTTAATAAGGAAGTTGCTAAGTCGCGAGTCTCCAGTGCAGAAGGATAATAACAGTTGTTTTGGCTAAGAAGGAAAATGAAGTTATTTGACTTGAGATCAAATGCTTCCTATATTAATACATTGCAAACTGGTTTACGGGAATAGTGAAGAAGCTCCATGAGAACCTCAGATCATGAACAGCTTTAATGATTTGTCAGGACAACGCACAACCTGAGGGAACAACAATTCTGCAATCCTTGCCCAAGCCAAGGGGATCTAAGTCTCTGGGACTGGGTCATATAACTGGCAATAAATGAAGAAACACAAAACATGCTGCTCGGGATAAAGGATTTTTTGGGTTAACTAAGAGTTCGTGCCTGATTCAGGCATGTCCTTTCTTAGGTGCCATTTCTTAGGTATTTTCCTGAAGCAAAGTGGGTGCTTTGCATGCAGTACATGTTTTTCAGTTTCAGCCTGGGAACATGCTGCAGCTATGGTACACCCATGCATTTAAGTAATTATCTGAGAGGCAGAGTCATGGACAGTGACACCTACAGTCTGGAATTGGGCTGCCAGAAGAGACCAGAGGGTGATAAATCCTCGGAGACCCCAAGGTAGCACAGAAATCACCTTGAAAGTGTAAACTGAGTTCTCCTCGGGTCTCTCTACTGATGTAAAAAATTTAAAAAAACCCCCCATAAACCAAGCATTTCTATTATGATTACTACTGCTAAACCTAATTAACTCTCAGTATGTGCCAGACATAGCAGACCTGATTAAAGTCTCCTGTTCTGGTGTTAAAAGATAATCCAAGGCCTTTAAGCTTTTATTCAGATGCCTATGATTTTGCTAGAGCACCTGCTGTACAGCATATGCTAATTAGGATTTTTGAATTAAAATGGTCTACATTACCCTTTCATGGGAGGAAAGAAGGAAGGAAGGTCGGATTGGAGATCCACTGCTGTCTGCAAGAGCTTAGGATATTTCTTTCTTAATCACCTCTGCTGGAGATTAACTTCACCTTTCCTTCACTTCTACCTTATTGAAATTACGTTCCTTACCTTGCTCTGTGTTGTTCAGGTTGTTGCAAGATTGCTGATTGTGGCTGAAGGTATATTTTGGTTCCAGGTGAGAGTAGTTTTGTTGCTGCCAAGTTCAGAGCAAAATCTTTTTCTAGACATTCCACTTTGCACCAGAGCAGATTCAGAGCAACTGTGATGACCTTGGTGGTATCATAGACTGTGGTTTTGACAGGAGAACTAGCAGCACAAGGTGTTGTGCAGTAGGAGGTGACTGTACCCTGAGTTAGTCAAAGTCTGCAATAGAACACATAAGCCAGATTTGACTACAGTTCATTATCTCAAAGGCTTTATTGTTGGGAAGGAGACGAGCAGCTTGCCTGCTTTTATTTTGAAGTAGTTCTATAATTTACTGTAGATTCCTATCAGTTTTTGCAAAAAGACATGTAGTACTTTTTGGTACTTTGTTGTTTGCTAGAACTCATGAAATGTCCCAGTGTTTGTCTATAAAAATTTACCTAATGCGGTCCTTTAAAAACTGGCACGTGTCCTCATTTGTTTCAGGGGAAGTCCTTTCCACTTCTGTTGACATTGCAGCCTCCTGTGAACCACTGAGTGAGGAGGTGGAGAATCAGGGGTCCCATTTATAGCTTTCTAAGTCAATAGAAATAATCCCAGGGGAATTTTGAAAGAGATCTTTAATTACTTAACACTGACCTTGGAAAATAATCGCCTGTCAAAGCTAGCTGTTCAGTAAGACAGCTAGTCACCTGTTGCTTTGTTATGCTTTTTGAAGAAGCAACAAAACAACTGGATGTATTTGTTACTGTCAAGAACATTTTTTAAGACAATAACTTGAGTTCTGACTTAGAAGTTTGCTAGGCCAATTCAGATGGCCAATTTTTCATAAACAGAATATACCTACATCTGTGTGTGGGAGTTTCTTCAGAAATGCAACATGACTTTTTTTAGGCACTGTTAATATTTCAGGTTGACACTGTGTTAGAAAAATACAGAAACTCATTTTTCTTGTCTTTAAGGTTATGTTATCTGAAATGTAATCCAATGGTTACAAGAAGTGATGGTGCAAACCACAAGATTTTGTAAAGGGAAATCATGGTGTACTAAATATTGACCATAACCCAGTAATCCTGAGCTGGGAGGATACTTCAAAAGAGTGAGTTTTCCCCCTGCTCTCATGTCAGTCAATCAGCAATTCATAAGTATTTGCATATGTGAAAAGCCAGTACAGTTGACAGAGTGATAACAAAGCCAGGTTGTATTATTTTCACTGTCGCCACCATCCAAGGTTCATTTAAAAAACATAAAGTATCTTTTCCTGGTTTTTTATTTGCTTCATAGAATTTGTCCCTTTGTTGCTTTCATCTCCAGAACTTTTCCTGCAACTGTGAAAGACAAACAATGTAAAAAGAGAAGTCTATGATTTAGAATTAAATTTTTTTTTGCACAGCTATTAGTTAAAGCAGTTTTTAATTTCCGTTTTGGCTTTATGTTGTAAGGTCATTGTTACAACTGAACCCCTTCTTCAGAGGCTCAAAAAAACCTCCAGAAAGATTTATGGGATAACCTTTCTTTTAATCACTACTTTTTGCTTATGTGTTTACCTTTCTCTCCATCCATTGCTCGTACGGTGCATATTTGCCTTTTTTTCTGTTGCTTCCTTTTCTGTGTTTGCCATTCTCTGTCCTTCCTATTTTCTCAGTGTTTGCCTTTCTCATGCATGCTTTTAATGTACCTTTGCTTTTCTTAAAGCTTTCTGTGTGCTCATGTTCTCTGAAGGTGCAGGGTTATGTTTGGCAATCAGTAACTCAGTGACTGAGTCACCGATCACACTGAATTAATGCCGCATCTCTGGTATCCTCCCGTCACCTTTCTCAGGCTGCTTCTTTCTGACACTCTCAGGATTTGTTGCACTACCGTAACAGGGCAGGAAAATAGCCTAAGCTTGCTCTGAGATAGTTTCTTTCCCCACTGTGGTCTAATTTGCTTCTTCTTGGCCTTGCATATTTCATTGCCTTGCCAGAAGCTGTAATATCTTCCCTGCTTTGTCTGCAAATGAGCCCATGTGTTTTTGGTGAAGCCCTGTCCTTTTCCTCCACTGTAGCGAGCCCAAAGGAATGTGCTGATCGTGACTGCTTCAGGTTCTTCATATTGTGCTAATGCCACAGGACTGGCACCGACTATTCCCTTAATATGTCCTTTGTGACCACATGCCCTTGCTGTGATCCAGCATCTCAGCCTTGTTACTGTGATTTTCCTTACCATTTTGTATAGCTCAGTACCTCATGCAGGTGGTAGTTACAAAGCTAAGGTTTTTACCCATGCATTTAGTGATTTTGCATGAGCTCTTCTCGGGATAAAACTTAGATATTCAGCTGATATTAGTAGGAAAGAGATGACCTTGTGCTATCATGTGTGAGAGGCTGTGGCATATGGCAAAATGAGCTGAACAGCCCGGTCCAATTCCTGTTGATATGTCGTGCACCAGTAGTGCCTCTATCACCTGCAGGAAGTGAATGGACATGTAACTGAGCTGTCATCTTGAATCAGAGAATGAAAATAGACATGTTGTAAGTGCACTTCTTCACACCTTGAAAAAAATAAGTGGTATGATCTCCCCTAGAACAGACTGTTAATTTATTTTTTTCCCCGTTTCTAAAGCAAAACTTCAAGTCTAAAAAGGAACAACACAAAATATTTATGACTCTGGAAATCCTTTCATAAAAGGAAAATTCCATTTAAAGGCTTCCATATAAAAAACAGAATTCTTTTTGGAAGGTAATGGATACACGGTGATGGAACAAAAATTGAAGGTCATTGATTGAATGACCTCAGGTCGGTTAGAGTTCCTATTCACAGGAGTACAAGAAGAGTAACATTAAAGGTAACAAGTTTAGAACTGGTATAGAGATACAGCAGAAAAAAATTAACCTGTGAAACTTCATTCCACTGAAACTTTAAACAAGAGTAAGTTGAGAATGGCCAGCATAACCTTAAGTACCCTAGCTTAAAAAAAAAAAAGTCTTTCAGGCAACATGTTCAGTACAAATTTAGAGATAAATTAAAAACATCCTCCTTTCGCCATCATTATTAGAGACATGCCTAAATGCTTGCTGTTGTGTATCTGTTGGTTTTGCACTCACTTCTGAGATCTTTAATGCTGATTGCTGTTGGATAGGCTGTTAAAATGGATGCACCACATCTGAAGTAACTGGGTAATTGCTGTGTTGGTGGGACAACATGGAAAAAGTCTGGGCTTACCAGGGCCAGAGCAGATGCTGCTGCAACATTGATGGGGCTGGACTAGAGGAGACACAGTGTGAGGTGGTCACCGGGGACTTTGGGCTAGCGCATATGTGCAGCACCGAATGGCACTTAGGGGCAGCAGAAGGGTGGGACATAGCGCCCCATTAGGTCCTTACTCCCCGCAGGTCTGCATCCATCTGTGACTGAATATGGAGTTTATGGGGAACTGTCAGCTTGACTTCTTTCACAAGTGCTAATTCCATCCCACATCATTACCTCTTTTTCTTTTAAAATCCTGTTCTTTGCACTGACATTAACACTCATCAGACGGTGTAACAAAAAAGGCTCTTTTTGAAAGTGGCTCATACAAGAATATTCTCTAATAAAGAAGAACGTGTCTAGACTTAGTACTGTAGATAATTCTTGCTAGGATAAAAGTAATTTCTATGTTAAAGGAAAAAAGTATTTTCAATAGAGCTGTCTTTAAAAAAAGGAATATTTTCTTCAGTCACGTTTTGTGATGGCTGAACTTTGCACACTTCTTTTTGCAGCACCATATGAAAAACACACCTCTCACTTGTATTCCTATTACTCTGCTGTCCTGTCAAGTGCCCTTACAGTTGCACCACATATTCTTTAAAAAAAATGCCAGTGGGAGAGCAGTGCACAAACTGCGACATGTCAGGACAAGCTCCAGTCTGAAAGAACTGAGGTCTTTTACATATGAACAGACAAAAAGAGGATTTGAAAGGATATCAAGTGTGAGACTTTGGCGGGAGGATGTAATGCATCATCATTTCCAATCTCACAAACCTTAGTGGTCATGAAAATTAAGAACCAATGTTAACAGCTAAGTGTTCCCACACGTGAAGTTCCTGCTTTGGCTTCAGACCTGAAGAGGTTCCTAAGAGCATGAAGTGTTGCTCATTTTTTTCCAGTTCTGATAGTGACTCTGTAAAAGACATTACCTCTCCCTGCAAACCTTGCCTCTGTCATAATGGCCAGGGGAGCTGGCAGCTGCACTGCCAGCACAGGATCCTTTCTGGAGTCACTCTGTAGGCACTGTCTCAGTGTAGGAGTGTCCAGTATCTCCAGCCTGATGCCTCACATGCCCATTTTTAAGTTGCTCTCGGCCACTTCTAGAAAATATTTTGTGACGCTGACCGTTTCCAAAAGATGCTGGGGATCCAGGATAACAGTGCAAGAAGGACCTCCCAGGTTGTCTGTTGAATTCACAGAGCTGTTGAAGGGACTGTGTCTCACTTCTCAGGACTGACAATTTACAGGACCAAGTACAGCTTCACTTCTCTCCTTCCCAAGCCAAACTTTCTGGCTCCTGGAAGTACCAGACAAATTGTCAGTGTTTGCATGGAAAATCCAGGTTTCAGCTGCTTGGCCAGGAAATCTATGAAGTTCACATGCAATGGATTTTGGATAACCATGATGTATGAGACACTGCACAGTCCACACTCATGGTTTCCTTGTACAACACAAAGGATGGATGTACTGGAAAGGGTTCTTAGGACAGGACTTAGGCTTTGTTGCCCTAAGTAATTGTCCAGTGAGCACTGAATTTTGTTGGAGAGGACGAGATCTACCTACCCAGGAACTACTTGTGTGAGTGAGGGTTGTCTACTGTGCAAGGCAGGAAACAAGAAAACCCCAAAATAAAAAAATCTTGCCAGGAGACTATATAACCAAGGTTTTCTATAAAGAAAGATGGCTGGTGAAGAACCTCACTTTGTATAACAAAAATCTCAAGACATATTTAACTGCAAATTCTGTCTGCTTCAGATCCTGATAAACTCCATTTTATACTTAGAATTTATAAGGAATCAAAAAGAAAGTAGCTTCTGGGTATGAAGTAATTTTATTTGTATTTACAAATATGCACACGCACACCCCATCGCCCATTTATTTCTGTACACACAAACCCACACGTACATATATTTATATTACTGTGCTCTCCAGGATGTAATTCTGGAGAGCTTGGCTGAGAACTGTTGCCCCAGCCTACCACCACTGGTTGGAGAACATTTAAAGGAGGCTTGGGGTTTGGAGACTTTCCATCTGCAGACTGGCGTGTGTGGTTGCCTATGCACAGGAGGGCTGGGATGAGAGCAAAGACGTGGGCAGTTGTAAGGCTGGGGTAATGACTTTTGAGCTCATCCACCTTGTCAAATGCAGTATGTTAAGACCCTTTTTCCAAATGCCTCGTTACCTCCAAAATACCACCAAGGAATGTTTCCCTCTAATGAGGCAGGCAGTTGCAGCCGGTCTCTCTGCTCACAGAAGGGGCTCGGTGATTCAGACGGCGGTGATGATCAATGAGGGAAGCAGCGTCAAGAGTGTCACGAACGGAAGAAAAAGACTGGGCACATCTGAACAAGGGAGCTCAGCCACCACCATCAGCCTTGCCTCCGTGTCTCATTCTGAAAATCGCAGGGAAGCTGTGCTCTTCCTCCCTTGAGATTTGTATAGTACATTTACTGCATCAAGGATTCCTTCTGACATTTCTAATGGAAACAGATAGAAGAAAGAGGGAAATCAGATAGCAGAGCGTCTCTGTGTGCTGTGCTGTTGCCAAGCAGATTATGTGCTGTAATCTGTAAGCACTGAACTGTGTTTGAATTATGAGGAACCTCTCCCTTGCTTTTGTTTTATCCCCCTGGGAGAGGCGATGTTTCCGGACTGCTAATGTCACAGCGTGACCTGTTAATAACCTGCGAGAGCCTTCCTCCACTCCGCCACCTTCCGCTCCCCCAGGACCCGGCAGCTGCCGTCACATGGATCGAATGCCTGCCTTGTATGCGGTTCATTGAGGAAAATTCAAGCATGTGGCCTGAGGTTCCCCTGATGACTGTCTGGGGATGATGATTTCTACCATCTGCTCTGGCTGCCTGCGGCTCCCGGAAACACCGAGGTGTGTGTTGCTTCTGGCCATACGTGGGATTCCTAATGAAACCTCAGCTGCCGTCCAACTGTCTGTGAATATCAGATGGGTTTGAATTATCTTTCCGCCAAGAGGGGAGGGAGAAGCACTTTGTTTAACTCTTTAATCTGAACCACTACACAGCACGTGCATAATCACAGAGTACAAAGCCACTGAATTATTAGCATCTGCACCATGGTGGCAGCTGTAGCATTTGCACGTGTGCCGGGTCTGTCCAACTCGAGATGCCCAGGCTGGTTGTTTCCAGGCTAAACATGCAGCCTCGAGTCAAATTCATCTTACTGTAGCTCACTTGGAAGCCCTGTAATTGTACAGAGATTTATTTGATCCCTTCACTTCTGATTTGTGTTAAAGGCACATTTCAGCTGTATAAATTGTATATTGGTATATGACAAAAGGCTTCTTACGAAATGGTTTACATACAGCCAAGGAATTGCAGCAGTTTCAAAGCTATTTATTGATATGGAGGAAGTCGCAGCAAATTATATTAGTTTTAGTATATGAAAGAGATTTTCATGCAAAAAACCTTGATAACAAATAAATAGAAATTGCTTGTCTTTCAGGATTTGACATCCTGTCTGTTATTTTCCCTGTAATCTATCATTTAGAAACCTTTTCTTGCTGTTTGCTGAGTATCAGGTATAAGTGGATGCTGAGGGGCACTAAATCACTTACAGGACCGGTAGAAAGGATTTGACATTCTTTCTTGCAAGAATTGCCTAGACTTCATCCATCGATATTCACACTGTTTTCTCCATTGATATTCATCCTATTTTCTTTGAATGAATAGATGCTCTCAGTAAGAAATCCATTGAGTTTTATGTGGTCAGAAAAATTGTTTACATAGTCTGTGCTGGAGCACTGAAGTTATTACAGAGTTGCTGAATGGATCAGGAGTAAATGCTTACATTTCTGCAGACAGTGTTCAGGCAGGACAATGCAGAACGCAAGACTCATAAGAGAGTCAAAGCAAAAATGACAAGGAAAAGGAAGTAGCGACCCAGCAGTAGGCAGCAGTGGTTGCCTTGGGTTGTTAAATGGGGAGATTATTAATACATGGCACTGGATGTTTTGCATTTTTAGATTCAAGTTAAACACCTCTGTAGCGTGACCTCATCCGTTTATTTTTAGAGTCTGTTTTTCTACTAAAATTGTGGATTCTAATCAAAGAATGCAAACCCACTTCTTAGCAGTGGCATGCTGAGGGGTGTTTGATTGATTGTTTTTGCTTTTGGAGCTTGTTTTGTTATGCTATGAGGCATTACAGCAATCTGCAAAATCATTCAGCAACTAGTGTATAGGCCTGGGGGTGGGAGGCAGGGTTCCCACCGTGGCTGTTAGTCCTTTCTCTTGTCAACTGACTCACGCAGGGATGTGCACAGATCTCTTACATACGCACACTGTCAGAAATCCATATCAGGGTAGAAGGCTTGAAAGCAGATATTACCAGAAAATTCAATAAAGCTTAAAAAAATATTTCTATTTCTAATTTTCTATATGTTATTGATCTTTAAAAAAAAAAAAAAAACAAAAACACGACACCCAAAGACACAGCAACTATATATGGAAACATTTCATGCATTTATCTTCTCCAGCCTGGAATGACCCAGTAACTACCCCCGCCTTCTTCTTTAAAGCAGTTTTTCTTTTAGCAATGAATCCAAGACTACTGGCTTTTAGCAAACATGAGCTACTTAAGCAGAGCATGCGAATACAGAAAAGGTAGTTTGTCTATAATGCAAAGCTTCTCTGAGAACATTTCTTTTTCTGTGGTCTGGCTGTAGGAAAATTTAACTATACTACCAGTGGCTGACCAACAAAAAGAAAAATAAAACAACAACAACAACAACAACAAAAACCCCACAACCTTAATTTTTAAAATAGTTCACTCTCAGCCTAGAGTTTTTTAAGAAAAATCTGGTATTTCTTCTTTCTGCATAGATCTCTGCATCACCTAAGAGAGATTTGACAGATGGAGACAGCTTGTAACAATGTACTTGAAGCTCTGAAAGTCTAAAATGAGTAATCAAAACCATTCCAAAAATGACTTTTTCATGAATCTGTCTAAAAATATATGTCACAGAGAATTTCTTTCCCTTCCTTTCCACTACTCTTTTTTGTTTGAAGTAAGGTGGGTATTCATACTTAGCTGTATCTCATTATGCGTGATTTCTCTTCTCTGTTAGTCACATCACGTCTTGGCTTACAGTCACAAGTGACGTAAGATGTTGCAAAATGTCACTAATAAATATGTCAAGAGACAGTGAACCAGAGATAAAACATGGAGATCCCAAAGTGAATTTCATCATCAAGTTCTTCTGCCATAGTCCATTTCTGATGAAACTTAGATGATGATGGTGAACTATCTAAAGGAATTATTCTGAAATGGAAAAATATACCCTGCAATTTCCAGGCCTCAAATGACAACTGTAATCATGCTCAAAGGGACAGAACATGAATTCTCTCCTTCTGTCACCTGAAATATTTCCTTTAGGCTTAGAGGGCTATTAGAGAGCTTTGAGTATACCCACCTGTGGGAACATTTGACCTCAAAGGATTCTTTCTTGATTGCTATTGAGAGTTGACTGTTGCACTGAATTCCCAGCGGCTTGTGCCACAAACCCTAACGAGATTAGAGAGAATGCTGAGGACAACATCACAGATGATGAAGAAATGGCTGCCAGAGCAATTTTGTTGTTAGCACAACAGAAGAAAGTCTGCATTTCCAAATTCACCCATACATATTCCCTGCCCCAGGTTATGAACATCCAGCCTGAGGTACCACAAGGGTCTGGCTTACACAGGTGCTGAGCACTTACCTTTTCAGTTGTAGTGATGATAGTTTGCAGTTCTGAAAATGAAATCTATGACTTCTCATCACAGGCATCCATTTATGGATGCATGCATTAAAAGTAGCTGGAAGGCTAGGCTTTAGTATACCTGACTGATCTGGATGTGTGTGTAACTGTAAAAGTGGTGTGTTAGCTATCTGTAAATGAAAGAATTTTTAGTGCTGAGGGTTTCTTTTTATAAAACTATGGAATTATTTGGGTTACCCATACAATTCAGTCACAAAGATAATCCTAAACCTTTACAGATCTCTTGATCAGTCTTGTTATATAGTGAGGAGGGTAAAATTTTACATGGAGAAAATGAACGAAGGTAACTTCCCCAATAAAGGAAACATATCAGATGGTGGAGTACTTTCCTACAGAAAATATGCAGGTGCTGTCACTCAAGATGTTCAAAAGACTGACTAAAACACTAGGAATATATGGGTAAGATGAATTCTGTGCTGAAATAGGGTTCTAATGTGGCTCTCCATCTCTAACAGCTATGATGACATTCCTTTGCGGTGACAAACTCAGAGTGAGCAAAGAATAGTTAGTGCTAAGTAAGGGAGTCATTTGCCAAATAAGTGTCCCATCTTCAATTAGAGCAACCTTCTGACTGCTCTAGCTTGTCCTGCCTGTCTGCTGTTTCAAGGAATAGATACAGCAGCTGGCAGCCAGCAAGGTTTCTTATGACAGCAAGTGCATACACAAATAGTAGAAGTCAGAAACCTCTCGGCTTCCTAGAAGGAAATTTTAAATAACCTCACTAGATCTTAGATAAGTAATTAGAATTAGCTAGCAAACAGTTAAAGTCCAGACATTTGCAAGTGCAAAAATTATGAGCCTTAAAAAGATAAATTGACTACACAAAATGGTACTCTTTGAAGAGGCTGAAGTTACCATGTTAGGACTTTTTTTGTGTTTTGCTCTTGGCATTTGAATGCCAACTGAATTTCAGTTACCGAATAAACAATATTTAGGCGTAATACCAGCTATGAATGTAAGTGAACTTCTCAACATTCTAGGTAAATTTGGATCTAATTTTGAAATGGTTATAATGAACTGAAAAAAAAAATCCACAGTTTAGGCCAATGCTTGGCCTAAATACCTATGAGGTCAATGGGACTACTGTAGAAAGAAGAGACTTTTCATTAAGGTAATCAGGTGTGTGAGACTCTGGCCCTTTGCTAGTATGCTGTTTTCCTTTTTTTTTCTTTTCTGTTTTTATTGTCTTTATATTGTGCACAGTAGGGGACTGTGATTCCCATCCTATGTGTTCATGTATAGTGTTTTGCAGTGAAACTGCTTCACTAAAAAAAATACTGTCAAAACCAAGGATAATAAATGATATGATATCAAGAATCACTCTGGCAATACCTTTAGTATGAAAAGTTTTGTGATAGAGCCCTTTTTTGATAACAACTAAGAACTGAGAGTATTCATTAGCATCTTAGGTGTCTTTTGTGTTTCTAGGAACACAAAAAAATTATTTCAGAAAGTTTCACAGCTGAGGAAAAATGAATGACATCCCAAAAAGCTGGATCACTTTCTCCCACCAGGTTCTCCTCAGAGGCACTTGTCCATTAAGGGAAAGCACACACTTTCAATTTCAATAGATGCAGTTCTTATTTATTCTGGGTACAGTTGATAGGGTGACTCACTGCTCTGCTAATGAAAGCCTGGTGTTTTGCCTTTAAAAAATACATTCTGAATTCATTCAAGCAACACAGATTTTACTTACTGCCTTTGTTCTGCTATTTTAGGGCAGGATTAGAGGACAATGCTAATAGGCAGAATTAAAGAGACATGTTTGTCCCTGCATAAGCATAAAATGAAAGCACACAATTAAAAACCCAGTGAACTAGAAAGGAAGGTGTACAGTGAGTAACAGCAGGTGTACAGGTCTGCGTGCCTCGAACAAGGCGTAATGTGATCGCAATCTCAGCCTTCCCGTGGACCGTGAATAAGAACATGAAACAAAGGAAGAGAACGGGGCCACATCCTCCCTTAGTGTAAAATGTCATAGCTCTGCTGCAGCAAATGGGACTCCACTTAATCATCTTAGGTAAGGATTTCGTCTTCTCAGCGCGCTCTCCCCAGCTGGACCCTTGCCAGGTTGCCATGTAGGTGTCACTCCACCCTGCCTGCTTGATCTTCAGCTTTCCCTTGTTTAGGTAGATGGCAACATGTCTGTAACCTGGATCAGGGGGATATGCCTTCATGGGAAGAAAGCTCTGCTGCTTTGCACTCCCAGGGGCAGGGACACCTGCCCTGGGGCTCAGGTGTCCCTGTTCCTGAGCCACTACGCAGGAGAGGGGCTCAGGGTCTGTGGTCTCGCTTCTCAAGGGCACGCACATACCTATGGACACATACATGCATGTTTTACGTGAGATTAAATAGCATATTAGCTTTTATTTTACAAAGATGGAAAACATGCAGATCTAGGGGGAAAAAAATAATGTGCTAAATCCCAGTTGCATTTTTTCTTGTGTTCTCTGTTCACAGAATTTTGTTTGGGTTTTGAGCCTCTGTGTCTGAGTTCCTTAACTTTCCATCAAGTCCTGGAGCATCCCTCCGTCTTTGCTGCCTGCAGACCTGCTTGTCCATTCTGATAGCCAAATTGAACAGTCCCCAGCTGCTCTAAAGGTATGTTCCTCTCTCTCCACCCAGCTGCCTCCTGAGTAAATCTGTGGCGTTTCTTGATCTGTACCACTTCTGTGCTCTTAAATAATGCAATTACCTAGGATTTGCTACTTTCACATTCAGCAGTAGAGAAAGCCCTAATTTTTTTCAGCTTTAGCTAACCAACTGCTCAGTGCATTTTCCCCTAAAAAGACAGCCTTTTAGGTTTGACAACAGATTGCACTTCTTTGTCTTTCAGAGATGTTACTCAGCTTTTGTCAGTAAATGTCTCTATAGAAATGATGTTCTATGAACTGGTACTTCCATATTAATGATTCAGTGGTTTCTATATTTTTCATGAGCTTCATCTAGTTGCCACCCCACAAGCACAGGTTGATTGTCTTGATAAATCATGAAGATATTTTTATTGTTTCGTGAGTTTATAGATAATTTTTAAAGGTAGGTACAGATTATATTTTTCTAAACATTTTAAAGCACAAGACAACCTGAAATCAGACGTGGAACCTGAATCTACTGACTGTTTTGGAAAACTTATTTCCTAAATACTTTGAGTCTCAAGCTGCAGGAAAATGAAGGAAGTAGTAGCAGTTCTTACTATAATCTGTTTGAAGAAAGGGAATTAATGGGCATCTTGTTTCCAATTTCATTATAATAAAATGGAGAATATTAGATAACTGCCAAAGACAAAACATTTAAAGAGAAATCATGTCCCACTAAAGAAAACAACAAAATTTCCAGGGCTTTGAATGATGTTAACATAGCATTTCACTGGTTCGGTGGGGTAAGTGATGCAAAAAAACCCCTTTTTTCCTATACACTGATTTCCTGGGTCAAGAGGCCAAATAATAAAGGACAGGTGGCTTCAACGCTTGATATAAAGTTTGGATGTCCATTATCATTTGAGGAAGGGAAGGCGTATCACAGGTCTGTGAGAACAGGCAGAGGAAGGATAAATGATAATCTGAAGTGCAGATTTAGGACCAGTGCAATGGGAATACAGCAATGAGAGCAACGATCTACCATACACATGTGACATTTTGGGAGTTGTAAAGTAAAACAAGGGCTGCGCTGCAATAAAATGGGATTTTAATATTAACTCCAGAAGGGTTAAGTTTTAATTTTCTTGAGTGTCTTAGGAGCACTTTTGAATTCTACATTAGCTGAAGGAGGGGAAGAAAGTTTTACCTTGTCCTAAGCATCCAACGCACTCTGCTGTTGCAGTGCACTGTAACGTGCCTGGAGGGATCTCCTAGCTTTTACCTGAATTCTGCTCTTATATGCAAACATACAGTAGCATTCTTCCAGTTCTAAAAGGGATGTGCTCTCCTATGCTGCAGTACAAAATAAAACAAAACCTACAGAAGAAAATCTGCTGTTAGCTGGTTAGTCCCCCTGGGCATATTTGCTTCTTGTATCCAGTTAGTTCCCTTGAGATGGAGAAGCAGACTTGTTCCACATAAAAACTCCGGCACGGTTTGGCAACTGCACTTTGCAGAGTCATTTCCTGTGAGTCAGTAAAAGATCTCAAAGAGAAGGAATAGTTTTGCTAAACTGGGTACGTAATACCTGCTTTTATGATTTCCAGTCTGAAGGGAGTAATTTTTCTCTATCCAAATTTCCGTGGTATTCTAATAAAAGACACTGGCTGTTGTTTGCCTTTATTCTTCATAGATTTCCCTGGCTTTCCTTATTCAACAGAGTTTTTCAGGACAGCTTTGTATGTCTCTCTCCCTGCACACACCTTTCCAATGCTAGGTGGGTGAACTTCAGGTCCACCTCCATGTCCTCGTTCACAGTGTCTTCTAGTGCACAGGTGTAACAGAGAGGTGTAACAGAGGTGTAACAGAGTGGACACTGGAGAAACAGCACAACAAATCCAACTGAATAGAAGAAACAGTGCTGGTGGTTTCTTGGTTAAATTGCACTAAAATATTCATTGTTTATTGTGTATTCTTTCAATGTTCCAGTTTACAGTCCCAGAGTTTGAAATCACCTATTAATGACACAGGAAGTACCGGGCAAGAAATATCTGTTCCAGCTGCCCAACAGCACCAGCTAATGTGTTCAGATCCACTTTCAGGGGTGAGGAAGCAGGTTGTTTGCTCTATTCATTCTGTGCCAGGGTTGCCAGGTTATTGAACAAGGTTGTATTTACACAAGGAGTTCTTTGCTGATACGAGAATAATGCTGTACTCTACTGGCAAAAGGCTTCTCATGCAATCACAGGCTACAATAGCAGAACTGCAGAAAGCCACCCCTCACAAGTGAGGCAATAGTGGCAATAAATCAGCTCTTTTTTCTGGCATAACGCTTTCTGAATTAGAGGGTTCTGATAGTGCAGCTATGTTGGGGCAGAGGTGTAAGGAGATGGCAACTGTAAAATACTCCTTCCATGTTACCGTGTGCAGTATGTATGTTTCTGAGTAAATACATGAGTGAGGAAAAGAGGTGGAAGAGCGGGAACAGTGAGAGAGAGCAATAAAAGTTGTACTCTAAGAGTTCTTAGAGATCTGAGATTCACTTATTGTAGACAACTGCTGTTTTATCTTTTGTATCAAGATGGAATTGCATGATCCCATGGAATAATCTGGGAGAGAAAGATCAGGAAGGAGAAGTGAAACATTGATACCTCAAACATTAACATAAGCCTAAGAGCAAAGGGGTACCAACTGGACATAGACAAATCTGGTCTGGAAAACAGAAGTAAAAGTCCTGATTGTCAGAAGACTAACATTCTGTACTGGCTTCCCACTAGAGAAATAGTAGAGGCTATTAATAGTTAATTATTGAGGGACTGACAGTAGAAGACTGATCACCAATGCACTTGATGACCCAAGAGGGCCATTCCAGGCTTATGTTCCAAATAAACATGTTAGGAGTTACAACAGAAGGGAGTCAAAACTGGCAAGACAACAGTACTGTTTCCTGGGTGTCAAATGGAAAGGAGTCTCAGCTCCAAGAAATGTCTGGGTGAACAATTGGCGAACAATGCTACTCCATGTTGTTATTCCTGGCTGCAGCTGCTGGAGTCCCTGATGATGTATAAGACTGATGCAAGAAATTAAGTGGATAAGGTTTGTTTTATACAGGGAATCCTGTGGTAGTTTGCAGAAGGCTGCAGAGGGAGTCATATCCAACTCTTCACCTCTGTCCACATCAAGTCCCCTTGTAGTGTACATCCACCAGTGGACTTCTCAGGGAGAAGAAATGAAAGCAACTGTAGATATACAGATACAGAGGTTCTTCCTTGTCCCTGCTGCTGAGCTGTGGTTCTTGTATCCCAAGCAACATTTCTCCTGGGCTAGATGTAAATTCCAGTTACTAATGAAGAGGGACACATCCACGGGACTTAGGACATGACCCAGATATCATCAGGTAACCCATGGGAAAAATGGTCCTCTCTACTTGCTAGTACTGAGTACTTGCTAGTACTCAGACACAGTTTTCTCTGTTCCCCATAGCTGCCTTCCTGGTATCGCTAGGTATTGTGCAAACTGTGGGTGAACAGTTTGAGCCTGTCCTGCAAAACTGTTGTCCTGTGTTTTATAACCATAGATCCTTTTAAAGCACTGCTGCCTTTTATAGCAAAAATGCCACACGTGCTGCCAGTGGCGTGAATCCCATTAATGTCACACTGATCTGGGCACTGCAATAACACCTCATGCAGTGGGAAAGCCACCAACGGCTTTCCCACTGCATGAGTGGGAAATGCTGAGAGACATTCCGGCCACTGCCTCAGCTCAGCCAGGAAATCCTGGTTTAGATTTAGAGATTACAGCTCCCTGGAAATCGTTTCTCCTCGACAGCATTCCACATCACAGACAGGAGAGTCCCTGTGTTGCAGAGCAGGATACACCACAATGAATGTCATTATTTAATGATGTGATTTTATTACTGAGGAGCTTGTGACGTTCAAACACTTCTAACGTGAGCTTTGGTTTCAGCTGATTTTTTCAGAGGGATGGGCAGGATGCAGTCAGGAGGTGAATTCCTTAAGAAGCACATGCAGGGGCCATCTGCACGTCTTGAATGTGCAGCCTTTCCCTCCTCCTGTTTAAATGCTTCCTACGGGCTTGTGAAAGGGAAGGTCTGACACCAGCAGAAGCTTATTCTCTCCCTGCGAGACACTCTCCAGGGGATCTTACTTTCTCTTGCCATTCTTTCTTTTGCAACCAATGTCACTTTGTTCCAGAAAAGTTTATGTAATTGTATATACATCCTTCTGATGGAGCTCAGTGAGTTTTGTTATGATTGTCACCATGTTCCAGGCTGAGTAAAAATATACATTAAATTAAAAAAAAATAAAAAAATTAATTATTCTGTTTCTCTATATCAGGAGGGCAGCAGAGGAACAGCAATGATCTCAGGAAAGACACTTTGGATTTACCCTAGGACAGAAGCAAACACAATGATGAGTCTTTATGCTCAGCTGAAGAAGGACGTGCGTGATAAGCTTTGAGCAGTTGAGAGGCTTTTGTGCCTTTGACTGAAGAATTTTAGGTCTCCTTTATTTTTGAAAACCAGATTTGTGATTACGTTGCCGACACGTTTTGTGCTGTAGTTAAGGCCTGATTCAAGTTCACAGCAAAATGGATTTGCGCTCTAGAGCAAAGCCTTGCTCTGTATGGCACAAGAGAGTGGCATATTCTGCATAACTTGCAGAGAATTTAAGATGAAGCTTTGCTGCAATACAGTGGTATGTTATGAGGAGCAGCTTGTCTAAGTGACCAGCAAAAACCGAGGTGTGTTTTTTTTTTAATCACTTTTTATTATTTGCAATTCAATTTATAAATCTTGAATACATGGACTGCTTCTCCTCACAGACTTGTATGGTGCCTAGTCCAAGGGACCGAAGACTCCGTTGGAATCCCTTGGAAGTATTACCATGCAAAACAGGTGCTCTTATCTTGCATAAATTGCTTCTACATCTATGGCAGCCAGTTCTTGGCTCTGCTTTTTCCTGAGCACCGCTTTCCTCTTTCCTGAGCACGTCTCGGATGCAAATAGGGGAATGCGGGTAGGAAATACATCCATGTACATTAAACCCCATGAAGCAAAATGGTTAAGGTATGTGGATGGTGGGCTCTGGTGCTTCAGGGGAGCACTAGAGGTGCCAAGAGGTGCACACGAGACACCCTATCCAATCACATTAAACATCCAGTCAACAAAGTTTGCAATCCAGCTGTAAATAAGCATTGAAAATCATTCAAATAAGGAGAGCAAGCAATTCATGCTTAATTTGCTACTGAAGTCCTCCTGCTTTTACTCAGCCTACATGAAACACAGTTGTTAATGCACATCAGATTTTTTCAGCTGGCCACTCAGCTGCTTCCTGCACCTCAGATCTCTCTGTTCCCGAGTCAGCTGTGCATGTTATAGCCGGTGAGAAAGGCTGGAGCTATGTGACTGAAATACGACAAGCAGCTTTGCAATTGATTTTTCCTCTCCATTGTTAGGAAACATCAGATTGCTTAAAAGATCACACTGGGAGTTGTAACCTTCTCCCCCACTGGTTCTTTGTGAGTCGTTGATTAAACGCACTAGCCTGTGCTTTTGCAGTGGCTAAAAAAAAGGAAAATATTTTGTCAAAGGATAACCTTCTCATTCCAGGCATTTTAAACCTCACACGGGTATTGATTTCAGCTCTGCAACAGGTTCTCGGAGTCCCTGAGCTTCCTGTTAGCGGTTTTCATTGCCTGCTGATGCCAGCGGCAGCCCGTACCCTACCCCGCGGTGTCTGGTTCCTCCCAACAAAGCCAGCATGCAGCGACACCCACCAGCAAACAAGTGGAGAAAAAAGACCCAGATAGCAGATATCTTAACTTGCTATGTGCAAGGCCATCTGTCAGCTACCTGGCAGCTAAATGTTTATTGGCTTGTAGGTGTGCCTTGTTGAAGACTTAATTGTCTATCACTATTATTAGTTACCAGTTACTGAGTGCCAACAAACTGTTCCCTGCCTTACAGTAGGAGACACAGCTTTCTCATCTTCAAACAGCTCTCATTCATTAAACTATAATGAGAGAAGATAAGGAATAAGCAATCATAAACTACCTGGCTTAACTCTCACAGAAATCGATTTCCTCCCCTGCTTTCCCAGTGGATTCTTCTCTTTCAGTAGATTCCCTTAAAAATGCACCAAACCCAGGAAAAGATAGATTTATGCAGGTGTTTATAATGTGCCATCCTGTTTAATTTGCTCCTAAGCAGTGACTGGGATTATTGTATTGTCTTAATATGCATAAAGAGGGATTTTAAACCACAGGGATTTCAAGCTCCGGTGTTACCTAATCCTCCTCTCAGACAGCCACATCATCCAATTAACACTGGTTCTGCCAAGACTTTCAGACCCTTCTGAGAGCAAGATATTGCTCCAGGGCCATGGGGACATACTCTGGAGCAAGACAATCTGTGTCCTCTAAACACAGGAGGTAAACTCCCTTGCTTCCTCCCCACACCTGAAGCTTCTGGGAAAAAAACAACCACAACAAAGAATTCCTGAAGTAATTTCTCAATGCATGACGGGCTTGATATTGCATTACTTCTAAGTGTCAGATTAGTCTTAATAGAAGTATGTTATTAAATAATTCAATACTCACATGAATTTCAGATTCTGTTTGACTGAAGACTATATGAAAGAGAATATACAGTGTAAACAGACAGAAAAACACTTTTATACAGGCTAAGTAACTTAGTCACTTCTTTTGCAAAGTAAGTTTGATGCCTAGACTACCTAAATGCGTCAGTAAGCAAACAGTTCGTTCAAAAAACTATGTGCTGGGAACCTTCACTCACCTGCAGACTGAACCCCCGAGGCCTATATATCAATTAATGCCTGAATGGAGTGACAAAAATAGGTAAGATGCATGTGGCCCAAAGTCATATGCCCTTTATACAGTCTTGAACATGCCAATCCAGTTTGGGTGTTTTGAGACATAATAGGGTGGTTAGCCTGAAGCGGACTATTAAACCCAAACTGCTGTCAGATCTCTCCAATAGCTATGGTTTCAATCTTTGATTCTGCACCAGGTGGAAGCTGGGCACCTCACTGCTATCAAGTATCAAATGTGTCACATCATAGAGTACTCCCTGCCGTGCTCAGATTGTTCCCGATTACACAGCCAAGTGTGTACCTGCCATGGACAAGAGTGCAAAGACCTATAGGAACAGGCTACTGTGGAGCAATATTAGGAATGTGTAGCTGTGCTACACGTTACAAAGTCCATAAAAACAGTGGGGGTGGAAATTAGAAATATGTTCTGTTCTGTGTTCAAAAATAATTTTTAATGATCAAAACTCACATGAAGCAGGTCAGATTATTTGACTAGCAATTCATCTACAAAGACGTTTATGTGTACTTGTCTGTACTATTTTATGCTCAGAAGTTAAAAAAATTCTAAAAAGTGCCACTCCTCACAAGGATTGCTTGTGAAAAAGCAATAACAAAAACAGAAGGTAGAAATAAAAATTAGTATAGTATTTATTCTCATAAACTTCTTTGCTCTGATTTCTGTAAGTGCATGTTCCAAGAATTTACTTTGGTTGCGTAGGTTTTACACAAGCGGTATATGTGTGTCACACCTTGGATTTTTATTAGAACATACTATTACTGAACAGCACGGTACATAATTTCTCATATTCCACTCACATATAAAGCACACATTGTCAAAGAGGATTGAATTATATATTTATACACATATATATACATGATATATATGGGTCACATTTCTTCAAGTTCTTCCAAGGCCAAAAGGGATGGAAAGTGGCCTCAAACTCTGTGTCAGAGATCTACTTCATGTCTAAATTTTTGAAATGCGGTTGTTATGCCTGATTCTTACACCATCCTCTCAGACCGTTAATGGAAGTCTGGCAGAAGACAGCTCAGATGATGTACAGCCAAGGGTCCTATTTGTAGGTTACAATGAGAACTAGAATAAAAAAATTGTCCTTGGGGCTGGCCAATGCCCTTCTTTCAGGTATTCAGTGTGAACAATGAGGGGCAAGTCCTCTACATCCTTTCCCCATGACCGTGCATGGCCCTGTACCAGATTACACGCTTAGCAGTGGAGTTTGCTGTGCAGACTGTACCTGCAAGGTGGGGGATTACTAAAGTTTCGCAGTTGCTGTTTCCATTGACTTTGTGATTTAAGAGCAACAGATCTCTCTGTCCCAAGCAGTTAGTCAGCTTGGCATGGATTTGAAGAATAGGTTTTAATTTGAAAAATAATTCTTGAAGATACATTCATGAAACAGCTGGGGAAGAGAAGGCTCTGAGGGGCACCACCAGCAACCATCCAAAATGCACAAGAAGGTTGCTGAGCAGACGTAGTCAGGCTCTTCTCAGTGCTTCATGGTCATGCGTGAAAATGCTCTTAACATTAGGACATTAAGATTACAACCCAAGCCATCCAGCAGCCAGCTTTAGAGGCCACCTGGGTGGACAGAATCCATTAGATGGAGAAATGTAATAATTTTTATTGGTTCTCTGGATCCAGGGACTAAGTTAAACTCTCCAACTGGGCAGGAGACCATTTATCCAAGTAAGTGCCTACCCCCTTTAAGTTTCTAAATATGACCATGTTGTGTGTTTCATTCACATCCTCTCTGAGTCAGTTTAAGCAATCTAGGCAAACTGGAACACGTACAATGAGAAATATTTAGACGTGTCAGCCATCAAGAGTAGCGAAGTGATTATAGCTAGTCCTGGAAACGTTCAACAGAGAGTTGAATTTCTCTCTTGCAGAAGAAGGAAATTAATTTGGATCTACTGCTTTCTGGCAGGCTACTCAGGAGTTCAGCCAGTAAGGAGGAATCCCATCAGCTCTCTGTAGGTTCTCTAAAACCATTTCTGTTTCTCTCACTACCTAGTTGTCTTGCTGATTTTTGGACACTTTGCAGAAGTAAAATTGCCTTTTCCTTTCAGTTGTTGCTGTGCTGATCTAGTCTTCAATGTGTTGCTTCTCCTCTGCATTGCCTTTCCCCTCTTTTACCTCCAGTGGGAACTACAAGCTTACAAGAAGAGTGGTTTACACCCAGACCTGTGAATAAACCTGGGAGCACTGAGTTGCTGTTCTATTGACTGAGAGAAATAAAAACCTGGGCTTGTTTTGTCATGTTTTTCCTTCATCCAAAGACTTAGCATTATTTCTCACTGCTTCTCACCTATTTGCAGGAGACTATAAAACTGTCATTCTGAACAAATGACTAAATCTGTCAATGAATCGACACTAATATACCTGGCCAGCAGATTACTCCTGCCTCAGTTATGCATTTCTGGCATGCTTACGGCTATACTTTACCTCCTGCTTAGGCAGCATGTGTTGCCAGCTCAGCTAAACCACTGCCCTGTCAACTTTAAAAGATTCCCTGAGGCTCAGCAAACTTAAGGATCCACCTGGTAGAAACCTTAGATGCTCTTATTCTTGCTTTTCCCAGATGGTTCACGCTTCCTGTGTCTCAGTGCCTTTGGAGATCTTGTGAAAAATTACAAACAAGGGATACAAACTGCATCAGAGTTGAGATGATAAAAAAGATTAAATTATGAAAAATATCAAAGTTGTTTCCATTTAACAGAGTTGAAACCAGACCCACTTGCTTTTCAGAATTTCTCACTGAACTTCTAAAATGCTAGATGTAGACTTTTTATTTGTAACAAAATATTAAATACTCTTATTGAAAACATTCTTTACACTGTTATAGGAAAACAAAAATTATTCCACTAAAGAGTTATTTTTATTTTTCACTTGCTTGGTTTTATTTATTTATTTATTGGTATCTGAAAATGGTTTTAAATCCCACTTTCAGTTTTCTAAACAATTGACATGGAACTGTGAGGGTCAGATAAGCCCTTTTACACTGATCCTGCTGCGGATAGTTTGAATCTGTGAACCCACCTATCCATTTAGTCTTCAGATCTGAAACTGAAATAACCTGCAACATGATAATTTATTAAAAATAACAACCAACCAACCAACAAGACCCCAAAACAGCCAAACAACAAACAAATTTATTTCTGTTAATTTTCCCTTATTTATTTACATTCTTTAAAATATGAATAGACATTTCATTACATAATTAACTGAAAGAAATGACTTGTCTAAGTAAAATGAAAATAACATTACAAAACTGACCAAAAGTTCCTGGGTAAAGCACGTGACTACTTTATTTTGTTATTTGCTCACTTTCCAGTTTTATTCATAGGCTTATCTAGACTGTCCCTGTCACTTTGGACATCAGGATCACTGAAAGCCTTATCACTGCATGAATGCAAGGTTTGGTATAAGAATAATTAACTTGTCTTAGGAACTAGAGCTACTGCAAACACAGGGATGTATTACTGCTTTGCCCAGGCAAATTTGCTAAGGAGCAAGTTTGTCAGTGTAACGGTGGATGAATGATCCTCTTTGTTATTATTTCTTTTATCTCCACTGCAAAAAGTTAAAAGTGGCTGCAATTATATCACGGGGCAACCAATCTGTATTTCTGCTCCTGTAAGGTTCTCTCTGGAAGTACTTAGAGACACCTTGTACATGCGTGTTCCCCAAAATAGCTGAGAGTTATGTGGCCTCCTTACTGTTGTCCATAACACATGGATTTAGGGCTCTCGGGCCCTGGTGTGACATCCAGCAGCTATACTTTGAGAGGCAGTTGCCTGGGCACAGAGCAAGCGCAGCAAGCCCAGCCTATAAAATATGTTGTACATGCACATGGAGTACAGACTGCGGATATGTACATGTTGTGCTTATGGTCTGGGTAAACTGGTGCTTCCAGCAGCATCGTTGCAGTCTTTGCTGGTGGTGTTTTTGTGCAAATAAGAAACATCTGGGAAACATCATTTGGGTTTCTACCTAGGGAAACTTTTGCATTTTTCCTTGTTCACTGCACTATTAACATCTTCTAGAGAACATGTATTTTGTCTTGTTAGGTTTCTATTTCCCTGTGGTTTTCTCTGGGGAAAGGAAGGTGAAAGAGGGATAGGTTATTTCTTTTCATTACTCAGAGACAGGAGGAATGGCAGAGATCATTAAATCCTTTCCCATGGCTGAGATCATTCTATTCACAGTACTTTTACCAGGAAATATCCATCTCTCTTAAGACTGATAGATACTCCAGTAGGTTAAAGTCAAATGATGGACTGAGTATGATCTCCATGTCTCTGATGGAGGTTGTTTTCCTTGAAGAGAGGAAGACTTAATTTCTTCATAAGCAGCTCCTGAATTGCTGAAATGTTTCACAAAATAATAAACCAACGCCTGTTCCTGCTGACTGTGTGAAACCGTAGTTTAGGAGCTGTTAAGAGTCAATTATTATCAGAGGGATGCTGGGGTGAAGACTAAATAACAATACATGCTGCAGCTGGCCATTTTTCATTTATTGGCATATATAAATCAGAGTCCATAGATGCTGAATTTTATCTATGGAATTCAACAACCCCATGATTTTTCTCCCTTCCTCCCAGGTCTATTTTTTTTTTTTTTTGTGTTACATGTCCCCTTAACTTTTCTTTTCCTCTTACCTTTAAAATTACTCCCCTCCCCCTCCTTTTTCACTTAATTTTCTATCCTAAGTGTCATTTTGCATGATAACCTGAGGGAAACACTACAACCAGGAGAAATAGGTGATTAGGTGATGTTGCAGCTTGATCATTATCAGCTTTTCTTTGATTTTTCTCAGGAATGCTATTGCTGTGCTGGAAGATGTTAATGGCTGCCATAAAATTTGTCTTTGATCTGCAGAAAATTCCAAGCCTCATTAATCCCCTGGTTATGGTGGGCACCCTTCATTCAGTCTAAACAAGAAGCAGCAGCTAAGCTCCTGTACGAAGTAAAATTGCTGAAAACAGTAGAAGCCACCACCCAGGCAGTTATACTACAAAGAAAAGCTGAAGCATAAACTAATTTGTGGAGAACAAAGAACTTTCCTGGGAAATTATTATATATTCACTGTCTGAGACATCAACTGATAGGAGCTATGTGTTTAAGAGTAATCAGAAAGCTGGGAAAAAACAAATAGGCAATGTGGGTGGCCCGGGGAAAAAGCCAAGAGAAAAAGCTTCTATTGAGCAAAGTACCTACTGAAAAAGGGGAGTTGGATTGCTGAGCAAGGCAATAGCCTTCTGCTGTTTGTTTTTATCACATTCAGGGTAGCAGGACTTTGTGTACATTATTTGCAGATACATAGGATTTCATCAGAGAAACATAATCTGCCCCAAATCAACACTCTGTCCTACTGAAAGAAATGTGTCAAGATTGTAACTGGTGTCTAAATGTTTGGGCAGAACAACAGTTGATTGTAAATGGGAGATATTTTAAAAAGTTTGCTTGTTTTCCGAGAACATAGACATTTTCAGCCTTCAGAAGTCCATTTTATGTACATGACCGGTTCAGTGAGGCTCAGGCAATTGAGGCACTGCATAGATCAGATTGTCTTTCCTTTTTTACTGTAACCAACTGCAGCATACATCTGGCAGCTGAGTGATCCTCATGATTGTGCAAGTGACTAGCCAAATTCTGGTAGGTTTGGTGGATTTCTCCTTCGCTGTCATAATGCTTGCAAAGAGAGTTCCCACTTTGCCATATATGGTTAAGTAAGATTAGAAGACCATAAATCTGCACTGAGATGAGCCTAAGGCTAGATAGAGGTGTTTCAGGCTGCTGAGCTGGTTTGTTCACTGTCAGAGCCCTTTAGAATATACATAATTGTTTTAAAGAAGCTTTTTGTGTCAATGGGAGGTGGGTCACTGATGTTTTTTATTAGGCTGTGGTTTAATGATAGAGCTTTAAAAAGCTTATTTCTACTTTGATGCCTCTACCAACATGAGGCTTTTTCCTAAAATGCGTAATGATTTTGTGATTTACAGGATTTTTCAAGTATAGAATTGTAATGAAACGTTCCTGGAATTTCTTTCAAAGGTAATCAAAACTTTTGACTCAAATTTAAAAAACCACTGATATTATTTTAATAATAATATCAAATGGGACAGGTTTTTTTTATACAGATTGTGTGTAAATATATGCATTAATTTTTTTTATTTATCAGTTTGTCCTTACATGGACTAGCTTATGAAATAATATTTGAAATACTTGTTAGCTAATAACATCAGTGCTTTCTTTCCTTTGTGGCTACCTACATTTATTTAACCTCCTAAGTCTGAAAAAAACCTAACTATAAGTGTAGAAATCCACTGTTGCCCCATGGAGCCTAAATTCATACTGGATTTTGACCCATTTCTATCAGAAAGCCACCTCTGGGGCCTCCAGCATAAGAAGGATATCACTGGTTGGAGTGCGTCCAGAGGAGACCACGAAGATGCTCAGAGGGCTGGAGCACCTCTGCTATGGGTACAGGCTGAGAGAGTTGGGCTTGTTCAGCCTGGAGAAGGGAAGGCTCCGGGGAAACCTTATAGCACCTTCCAGTACCTGAAGGGGCCTACAAGGAAGCTGCAGGGGGACTTTTTACAAGTGCCTGTAGTGACAGAACAAGGGGTAATGGGTTTAAATTGAAAGGAGGAGATTTAGATTGGTCATCAGGAAGAAGCTTTTCCCAGAGAGGATGGTGAGGCGCTGTAAGTGGTTGCCCAGAGAAGCTGAGAATGGACCATCGCTGGAAGTGTTCAAGGCCAGGCTGGATGAGGCTTTGAGCAACCTGGTCTAGTGGTGGGTGTCCCTGCCCATGGCAGGGGGGTTGGAACTGGATGGTCTTTAAGGTCCCCTCCAGCCCAAACCATTGTGTGATTATGATTCTAAGAAAGAGAAATTGCTGATATAGGACAGAAATTTTGAAATGCATCTGGATCCTGAAACACAGTCAGACTTGAGTCTTTTTGGATTTAAAATAAATATCTTGAAACATATTTGTATTTATAAGTTAGTTATGAGACACCCTTTGCAAAAATTTGCTGCTATAAGACCAGAATGGGAATTATGTATTTTGGTTGTAGTATATGAAACACACATTCAGAAAAAAAATATTAGCTATCAATTGTTAGAGCTATTTGATTATGAAGTAGAGTGTCTGTTCTGTTTTGAATTCCTACTCAAAAGAAAGCATATTAAAAAGCAGAATCACAAGGGCCATCTATAGTTTTTCCAGGTTTTATAGACTTGGCAGGGGACTTAAGATCCAAAAGCAAAAAGGTATCTGTACTACATTTCTCCCTTCCACCCCACTGTGTGCCAATGAGCATGTATACTGTGTAGTTTGGGGAGTTTGCTCCACTGCATCCTTCTCAATATCCATTCTGAGGAGGAAAAACCCACCTGTTCAACCCTGTCTTAAGCTTTCCAAAGTGCAAACTTTGCTTGGCAAGACTGTGTTTTATTTTGGCTAATTCTACTGCTACAGTTTGCTTGTAAAAAGGAAAACAGAAAAAAGGACATACACAGTATACCGATGCCTTAAGCAAAAATAGCCCAGCTATCTAAGCTGACCTGCAGTTGGAAAATCTCCTAAGTAACTCCAATCCCTCCCTTCATCATTCTCTCATCCCCAAAGCAATAAAAGTGGAGTTAGAACAGCAAACACCTGGCATGTTGGTCACGCAGCATGACTTTACATTGTAATCATCTCGTCAAGGAGCTGAAAATAGCATTGTGCTGCAGTGTTCAAGCGGTACTGCTTCAGGAAGGAAGACAATAACCAGCATTTGACAGCAGCCTACACACTAACTGAGCGATACAGAAGTATTCCACAAATTGTTTCCCTCATCTCATCTTGAAAAAGTTCACCCTGCATCCCCTGGCAGTGTCGCACTGAGGCCTACACACTTCTTGTCTCCAGGTAAAAGGTGGTGGGCATTTACAGTGCTGCACACAGCCATGAAGCAGTCTTCCATATAGCTACCCTCACTCCAGCTTTCAACAAAATAGTGCATAGAATTAAATTAATTCTAGCAGGTTCAGCATGCTGTATGAATTGCAGGAAAGAACAGCACAAAAAGGCTTTGTTTGAATGAATTAAGATGAATCAGGAGCAGATAAGAATCACGATACTAAATTATTAGACTACTTGTATTCCAGGAATATAAGACTTAAAGTAGAAATTTGAAAAAAGGACCTTGACCAAAGAGAACTTTTGAAGGAGATCAAGAGGGTGGAGAGTGTCTCAGCTAATCTAGCATCAAGGCATCCAGGATTGTAGGGATCACAGGGATTTAAAAGAGATTGGGAAGTAGGCACTGTTTTCCAAAAGTGGATTCCATAGTTACAAGAGAAATTCTTATTTATTTCTTTGAACAAAAGCACAAACTTTGGAACTTCTAAATATAAGCATGTTCATATTCAGTCACTCATTCATATGCACAGCTAACAAGTTAGTCAGTGGAGTGACAGTGCTTGTACATTTTTGGGTAATCCATGATTTAAGTATGATTACTAAACTGTGGCATAATAGGAACATTAAAGAATTCTGACTGCTAATATTGCAACACTTTTCCAAATATCAGGTAGGGTGACCCAGATATCTGTGTAAAATTATGCATGTCCTCATTCCCAGGAAATGTGATAAGAAAGATGGTATTCCACTGATTAAGAAATACATATGTAATCAGTACAACTCTGTTACTTTATAAAAAATGGTTAAAAAAATATGTTTTCATTCTCTGGAATGGATATTACTTCCATGCAAATTCCTTTATTTACCAAACTTGTAGTCTGTTTGGACATATTCTGGACACTTGAGTTAGTGCGACACGGCTTTCTGATTAAAAAATAACAGAATACAGAGTAATTCAAGCATACTGCATTACATGGGTTAAGAACTGCCTGACAGGTCCACAGAAACGATCACCAAAAGGCACTGCTTTCAAATGGAGATGTTTCTACTGGAGATTTGCAGGTAAGCCATAGCACTGTGCAATGTTTTCACCTGCTGAAAAAATATGTGGATGAGAAAAGATGGACAAAATGGTAATGAAGGAAGAGGGCAGGACAGTTGTACAAAGCAACCTGGACTGTGTAGGTCTCTGTTAAACAAAATATCTATTAGTATGTTCAAAGCAAAAGTGCCAGTGCAAAGTTAGGAAATACAAATACAATAAAAGATTTTTCCCTAGACATTTTGACAATATTCAGAAACAGCTTTCCATTCTCTATGGAGGGTGTTAGGATCATACAAAACAGTCATTGAATTTTAGCTGTGAGGATATGGAAGCTAACACTGGAAGTTGAAACAGGGAAACAGCAAATAGTAGAAGACAGGTAACTTTTCCTCTTTTCTATTGTATGGGTGACGCTGCACAGGGCAGGGCATGGGGAAGAGCCTCAACAATAATTCAAGGACTGAATAAAATGAAAAGATTGTAAAGATTCAGACTTTAGGTTATTAAAGCTAGATGTCAGAGTATTTAGTTGCAGAGTGTAAGTACCACAAGTAATAGGAAAATAGTTGCTGGAGGGTTTTTTATTCAGGAAGAGAACAGCATAATAAGAAACCAGGAATGAAAGATAAACCAATGTAATATTAAATTGGAAATAATAAAATTTGTTTTCTAATGCTGAAGGTGGTCACCTTCTGGAAAATGCCTGAAGCAGAAACACTAATTTATCTATTTTTAAAATCTTTATATTATCATTTGATTTGGGCCTGATGCTGAAACAATCATAAAAATTTTAAGATGTGTGCAATGAGTGGCTTTTTTTCTGGTTCTCAGATCTTGCATTCATTGCAGGTGATGCCTTAACAACCTGTTTCTGCACAAGAATTTTTTGTATGTCTATTTTTAATGCACTTTGCTTGTCTGAATTCCCCTTTTTGAGCAGTCTATTAGGTGGTAATCGTAAAGGTAGGGCCTGATCTGTACTTTTAATTCAACAGGCAAAATTTAGTCTGAACTCCTGTGTTTTCTTCCACTTCAACTGGCAAGCTTTAATTTCACTTTTTTTTTTTTTTTTTTTTTTTAATTCTGACAGGGAACTAGCAGAAGGTAAAACAATGTGGGCATTTTTGTAAAATTAAATTTTAAGCAATGGGTTTGCTAATGTATTATCTATCTATTCCCAAGGGTCTGCTCAGGTGAAAAATGAAAAACTGATTGCTATTTTGCTGTGAGATATGCTGGTGTGTCTCATATGCTATAATTTTTTGGTGCTTGGCAAAGAGGCAACTTGTATAGAGGAAGACATGGAAAATATGTAAAATTAAGACATTTAGAAAGGGGTGAGGGAGAGAGCAACCTATAATGAAGGTGAATGCAGCTTGCCATGTTCAAATTCTGTGTGATGTTCAGCCTCATTATTTTTCCCCAGTGGAAGTCAGGAAGCTTTCAAATAATTATGTTTTAGCACATTGTATGTGCTGGAACAAGAGAAAAAAAGAGAGGCTGCCCGCAACTCATGTGCACATGACTGTATATAATTTTTTGCAGATTCTAACCTCTTTAATTGCCTCTCTAACCAATCCATCACTTCTGCTTATTATATTTGTTAAAATAATATAAATTGAAGAAAATCAGCTTTGGCACACTATATTCTATAATATAAAGATATAAACACACTGGAGAGTAGCTACTTGAATCGGAGTAATTAAGCAGTCATGGCTAAAACTTGTCATTTAAGATTGATGATCACTGTGCAACGGGAATATGAAATGAATATACATTCACAACTTCTTGCATTGACTCCTGTGTGCTGGAACTGTAAATGCATCAGTTTCTAAATGCCTGGAACAGCAAAAATGAGTGTTGTGCCTTGTGCCCCTTCCAAGTTTTGGTTTATCGATCCTAGATTGCATAGTGCATGGCTGCAGAACAGCAGACAAATGGGACTTGATGCTTCTCTCTGTGGGATATTACTCTATGATTCAGTTAATGGTAGAGGAAGCTTCTACCTAATTGATTTTTAGCTTATTGTGAAGTCTTCTTAGACTGGTGTCACAAAAACACACCAGTATGACTCGTACCATTTCCAGTAATTCTGTGACAGAGGAAGAGAAAAGTGAGGAAGAGTGATTTACCATGCCATTCCTGACAGCAGGTCTCTTCGGCTTAGAGATGGAGCCAACTGGCAGTAAAAAAGCCCATGTTGCCACTCAGCACTGACAACCTTAGTCTGTCAACAATAATACTCAACATTTATATAATGCTGTACTGGCATTAGTTAATTAATTCTTACAACACCACTGGGAGATGAGTCACCAAATACCTTTATAAAGACCTTCGTTCTAATACCTCTGGCAATGTGATATGCTGAAATGCACAGATTATTGGTTTTCATCTCAATCAGAAGCTAGAGGGTGATGTTAAAATTTTATGGGTTTTTAAATAAAATAAAAATAAGAAATAATATAAAAAAAAATCCCAGAAGCTTAGTAATGAGAGACAGATGTTTATGCTTTTGAATTTTGATTCAAATCCACCTTGTGTCAGCAGCGAATAAAAGGGAATTCCACAGGTTAATTTCAAATGAAATCTCAAGGGATAGTACCTGCTGTCAAATGAAACCCCACCAATGCACTTGCACTAAAACAGAATCTCCTTTAGATTATCAATATAGGGGGAAAAGCATTGAAAGCTAAAAACTTTTGTTTTCTCACCTTGACAGCTGGATCTCCTAGACTGCATCGAAAGATGCTGTTGTTCTGTCAGAGCAGGGCAACACTGCTTGCCAGAGCAAACCCTGCTGCAGCACTGGGAATTTGGTTTTTCCCCACTTAGCACTATTTTTGGAGCGTGGACTGGTTTATGTTGGTTGAGGACTCATGCTGTTCTTCAGCTATGGTGGGCACAGCCACAGAACTGTCCTTGGCAGGTTAAAGATTATCCTTGCACTTTTCCCTTCTGGTAGGCGATGGCTGGGACTTGCTGAGGAGCATTTTCTCCACTGACATCCTGGTCCCTGCTCCTCCCCAGGCACTCCACAGCTCAAGAGCTGAAGGAGAAGGACCTTTTAGAAGGGAAGTTGCCATCACATCTGTGTCAGTCAAATGGGGGATTGTTTATCGTGTTAGTACAATGTACTTGTACACAGAAGGACGGTTCTGTGAACAGAAGTGCAGCAAACTTCTGGTACTTCTGTTTCTGCGGTAGACCACTGATATTTACAGAGGACGAGTGAATTCTTTGGAATTGAACTATTCAGAAATTGCATTGCTCTCATTCTTGAATAAAATAATTCATCTTAAAATCAATGCATTACATTAGGAGGCACATCCACACAATTTGTTAGTATACTTATTTGTTGTAACAACTATCAAACCCAAAAAATAAGTACTTATCATCTCCCCAAACACCAGCTAAGTGTTACAATGCATAGTCTAATAAAATACTTAACATACATACTGTGACAACCTTCGACTCTACATATAATGATATCAAATATGCAAAAACTAGCTTTGGCAGTTCTGAAAACATTGAAGTTTTGTATACATCACGTATATGTACATATGTATAAAACCTCAGTTTAGAAGTTCTTCTAATATACAGGTTAATGATTATATGTTTTGTATAATCATAGGTATGCTCATAATAAAGACATATGAGATGCAACTGATATTTTTCTGGATTGTCATAGATACATTTTGATTCGTGTAAAATGAGAGCACACATTACAGTTGTTTGTCAGTTTAATGTGTCTAAGACAAGAATAAAACACAGTACGCAAGTAATCTATATCTGCCTTTTTCACCACAGAACTGTAACCTGTCTGCCAACATTGAGTGCTGACATACACACCTGCATTCTGTGGTACAGATTTAATGTATGTGATAATGGGATTAATGCATGTGACACTTGATTTTTTTTAAGCTTAAAAAGTATCCTGTAAAAACTCAGTAATCATCTTTAGTTGAGTTCAGGGCTGATTTGTTCCCTATGTTAGCTTTAAATAAATTTAGGAAATTATTTAATGAGGTACATTTAGAAACTGCTTTTCAGCCAAACAGCTCAGATTTTACTTGCATGCATTCAGAAGCAGCCAGCAATGCTATACTCTCACGACAAGCACGTGATTCAATTAACAAGCATGATTAAAGCCTAAAGTTTTCAACAGTTTACAGAAAAGAAAGTAAAAAGTTATTCTGGAAAACACTTCTACAGCATGTCTACAAACAGGCTTCAGATTTTTTGAGAGACTGTCTTCCTATACTAAAGGATGTCCATGGCAAGAGACAACCAGCTAGCACTGTTTTACGAACTCGTTTTTTCAATAGCAGTATTACTCTGTGTGTTTTGCCACACCTGTCTCTATTTCTTATCTTTATTATTAAAAAAAAGTCTCAAAGATAACTCTACTGCATTATTTAATGCACCATTTTTGGTTTCAGTCGTAAACAGTAAGTGATTGATGCCACATTGCATTTTTTTCCCTGAGGAATGCCAGTTTGTCCCTGGTGGAGCCAGCAGTGTCTGCCAGCTCCCTGCTCAGCACAGGCATAGCCGAAGGGCTGGGATGAATGCGGTGGTAATGCAACGTATGGACTGTTTGTTTGCAGAACTCGAAACCAGGAAGCGTGATCAAGATAAAGCTTTTAACGATGTTTGCCTTATTATAGTTATGAAGCCTCTCTGTTTTGTCTTCCCCATAATTTACTCAAATTGCTAATTGAACTCATTTTCAAGTTCTTCCTACAATTAACATGAATGAAGCTGACTGTTGGCTGGCTGGAAATCTTTACTTCTCAATCTTCATTCATTAAAAACTGGAGTGGTCAGGCACAACCAAGGTGCTTAAAATTTAAGCCATACCAACAAAGTAAGGGGCATGTTAAAAGCTTTAGAAGAGGCTACTTTATTTTAGTTCAATTTCATCAGTGCAGAACTTGATGATGTATCTTATGACAGCACGGAGTTTTGGTGTAATTTGAACAACAAAAGGGAGTGCAGAATCATTTTACGGTGCCAGCCTGAGTTCCTGACATGAACTGTTCTAAAAATTGCTGTGGTCTCCCTGGCTTCAGTACAGCTATTCCTAGAGAGCATATGAGGGCATATGTAACTTGAGTTTTTCTCAAAATCCAAAGGAGGTTGAAACTATTTGCTGACAGCTTTCCTTATCCACACTTGAGAGAAGAAAACATGCCAGGTGAGGATGTTTGTGCAATAGTGGTGTCAGTGTTCCACAAAATCATAAAATAGCTCTCTGTTTAGCTTTTTGCCCCTTTCCTCTGCCTATACACTATTACTAGGTCCATGTAGTGCCTAATTCTTTAGCTTCTATGCAATTGTTTCTAATACCTCCTGTGATAAACTTTCAGGATGCTATTTATCTCATATGTACACATGTACCTACAAAGTTTTCACAGCATCAATTAGGTTGTGAATATTTGGCGGTATTTTCTTGGATGACGCAAGAGGGAAAGTCTGGAGCAGTCTCCTCTTAGTGGAGGGGGAGCAAGTTAGGGGACACTTAAGCAAGCTGTAGCATCTTTCATATGAGGAGAGGCTGAGAGGGCTGGGATTATTCAACCTGGAAAAGAGAACACTCAGGGGAGGTCTTATCCATGTGTATGTCCCATCCCTGTGCCATCCATGTGATGGGAGGGAAAGAATATTTTTCTCCGTAGTATCCATTGACAAGACAAGAGACAATGGGCAACAATTAAGACATATGAAATTCCACCTGAACTAAAGAAAACACTTTTTTACTGTGCAGGTGATCAAATACTGAACAAAGATGCCAAAGAGAGGCTATAGAACCTTGTCATGGTTTAATCCCAGCCAGCAACAAAGTACCACACAGCTGCTCGCTCACCTTCCCCCTCCCCCAGTGGAGTAGGAGAACTGGAGGAAAAGACAAGGAAACTCCCGGGTTGAGATAAGAACAATTTAGTAATTGAAAATAAATGAAATAAAATAATGATACTAACAATACTAATAATACTAATAATATTTAATGAAATTAGTAATACCAGGTACTAGTAATAATATGTAATGACAATAATGGCAAATAAAACAAATTATACAAGCACTCACCACCCACCGACACCCAGCCAGTTCCCATGTAGCAAGAGCCAGAGAGCTTGAGAAAGAGAGATCACACCAGAGCAAGCTCCAACAAGCAAGAGGGAATGACTGAGAGAGAGTGAGAGAGCCTGACCTCTGGCCCACCCTCAACTTATATACTGAGCATGACATTTTATGACGTGAAATGCTCCTTTGGTCAGTTTGGGTCAGCTGTCCTGATTGTGTCTCCTCCCAGCTTCTTGTAGAAAAAAACCTGAAAAAGTCCTTGACTTGACATAAACTTTCCTTAGCAACAACTAAAAACATTAGTGTTTTTAATATTCTTAGAACAAATCCAAAATATAGTCTTACACTAGCTACTGTGAAGAAAATTAGCTCTGTCTCAACTAAAACCAGCACAAGTCTCCATCCCTGGACATATTCAAAACCTAACTGGGCATAATCCTGGGCAACTTGCTCTAGGTGACTCTGCCTGAGCGAGGTGGAGGAGGACTGAATGGTCTCCAGGGGTCCCTGCCAACCTAAAAGCTTCTGTGATTCTGTGACAATAAACCAGTCAAAACCTCTGACTTTTGGTGTTATATAGGAAATACTGTCCCCAGTATCAGGGCTTTCAAAAGGTGTCTCAGACACTCAAGCAAAGCAAATATTCACATTCAGCTTTTTACTTGCCTTGTCATATCACTTTGGTGATACTAGAATATCTCCTTTTCCCTCCTCTCTTTCTATTCCTTATATCTTCTGACAAGAAACTGGGCAAAGAAGCCTAAGACATGTTGACAGTGGCTGTTAAAGTCAGATGAGGCAGGGTAGTGTGGGTGTTAGAACAGGACCCTGGGTGGAACAACCCAGCTATTGCTCACTCTGAGGAGCCTCATCCAGCATGACCTCCATGCCACACATCACTGTGGCCATGCAACATAACTAGCCAGACTTTCCTCCTTCATGGGAACATTTAATGTGCCACACCTAAACTCCTTCTCCAGTACAAGCTACTCACTTACTTATCCTTGAACAGACTGCAGAGTCTAACAGTGCTATTGGTTTCTCTGCTAAACCTCCACGCCTCTGAATTACTTGTTGGCAAGTAGAGATTCAGATACATCTGAAGAAGTCCAAGTAAACAGTCTTTCTCAGTGCTGGTGTTGAAAGGGAAGAGAAATCCATTTTTGGAAGTAAATGTGCAACATCATAGTATGAAAAGCTCTGCAGTTGATGTTTGCCTTGAGACTAGATCTACATTTAAAACTGAGATGGTTAATCATCATTTTATACTTCAGTCTCCAAAATGCACATACTGAAAATCCTTTTTCAACTGTTATCTATCTGTCTCGAAGGAGTTTACTTTTATTAGCTAGGTTCCCAGATGCCGGAGTTCTGCTTCTGTGTGGGGTATGCAATGCCTGACATCCACACTGTGCTTAGCGGCTAGATTCTAACAAAAAGACCTGGATTCCAGTTCCTACATCGGTAGGAAGTAAAATGGTTGTTGGAAATGCAGTAGAAAATGAAACTTGTATGTTTTTTTCTCCTGAATATTCACTGGGGCAAGGACAGGCACCCAGATTTTGGTTTCTTGTAGGTAAATTCCCAAGCCAAAGGCTACAGTGTCAGGTGACTCTTGCTCATACTATATGGTCCACTAAATACTTTGCTCATCTGTGCAATCAAGAACAATTTCTGCAGAAAGAACAGTGATTACTTGTACACATACACACACATACAGTTCAGTACATATTCTGATCTCAACACCTTAAACATGCAGGAGGTACGACTTCACATCACTTTAGTCAGAAGAAAATGAACATGTGTGAAAAAAAGAAGTGCTCTAACAAGAGAACACCCATATTACTTTTGGTAAATGGTAAAATAGTAAATGGTGAAAAACCTATCACCTCCAGAGGAAAGAAAGATGCCACTCAGTTTAGAAAAGCAAGGGTTTCAATGTCTCACGCAGGAGGAACTGCGCCTGTGAAAGAACAAGAAATAAGCTTCCAGTTTGGAAAGAAGGCACACGAGTTGAGCAGAAGGTGTGGTGTAAACTTCTCTTTGTTCACAGTGTTTCCCACTGAATAGCAAATGGTTTAGCAGTCAGGGTGCTGATTCCTACAGAGCCCATGCATAAGCACAGTCTGTATGGAGAATTAGACATGAACGTGTATCTTACTACTGCAACTCTGCTGTAATTCTCACTAAATGTGATGGGTGAGCTTGAAATAGAAAAGGATTAAGCCTTCATTAGATCTCAGAGCAGTTCGGATGACTGTCATATGACAGTCTTCTTGGACTAAGATTTCATGAGAGAAAATGTCATGAATCAACAACTTATTGTAGCCAAAAAGGGACAGTCTTTTTCCACTCCCTGTCCCATCTCCTTTATCCTCCTCTGCTCAAGTGAGCACAGCACTTTGGTCCCTTCTATGAGCTGTTTTAAACTAACCAATACGGTAAAAGATTAACAAAGAAGACATGGGCTATTTTTCTACCTCAGTAATGAGTTGCGTTGGTTTACACAGGGCTGAACACTAAAGTTAGTGGAAAGGAACATGCTTGAGCCCTGATATCAGGAGGTGAGAAAGGCAGAAATGGGTACGCGTAGCAGGAACAGCAAATGGGGGGAGAGCAGCTCTCCACCTCTTTCACAAAACAAGCCATTATACCATTACTGAAACATAACATACTCTGCACTCTCTGCCTGCTATATGCATAGCCCATCTTATACTACAAGTCTGCTTTTTCAGAGGAATGTTCCTAAATGCAAATTTAGACAGTAACACTGTGCTCGGTGCAGCTATGGACCTGTGCTGCAACTCAGGTCTCAAGCTCATTGAGCTTTGACAGGTTTCTTAGTCTCAACCAAACGCCAAATTCAGATTGACACTTCATTTGAAGGGTTCAGTTCCTACTGAAGGTCTTCAAAAGGTATTGTAAGTCTCTAAATCTGGAGCCATATCTCATAATTTTGGCTTATGCATAAGACACTTCAGTTTGCATGTTTGACTCTCATTAATACATTTCAGTGTGATTGTTGCATTTAGTGGTAGATTAAATTCATCCAGCCAAGGGCTTGCTACTTCATCATTTTAGCTTCAGAACATCTGGGAATATTTCTTATTTGTGGCTCATTTTTTCCTTCTTAAATAACAAGATCACAATGTAAGATTCTCCTTACTGCTCCCTGAGAACTTTCACACTCTCATCCCACTGACTTAAAAATTTCCTATGAGGACCTATGTCACAGCTGCCAATCAGAATATTGTGGGGAGAGTAATATCTTTTATTAGACAAACTAATCAATACAGTGGGAAAAAATGAGCAAATTTTCTGCTCAACAACCCTTCCAAACAAAAGCTAGTCTCTTTTTTCGACTCATTTGCTCTGATAAAGCTACACTATACGAAATGCCTTGCAGATTTCCTTAGGTCAGCACATCCATAATTATTATTAAAGTATTCAGCAGAGTCTCCTAAACCTGATAAAGAATAAAGCAATTTATCCCAGAGGTGTATTGCACTTCTGAACAGCCAACCAAGTATTTCTGGGTCGTTTGGAACTCAAAATCATACTTTTCTTATATATCATCAGACCCATCTCCTCACCAGGGATGGTCAACCTGTGTATAAAGACAAATAAGTCCATTACCCTTCAACTCAAGACAGAGTTAGTTTGTCCATAACCTTTTTTCCCTAGTGCAAATACAAACACTAGATACCAGTGGTATGTATTGAATCACAAGGCTTAATTAACCCCATGGTGGTTCTATTACCCATGAGGTCCTGAGCTGATTCAATGCCTAACCAACTGCTAATCACCAAGGTATCTCAGCTTTCAGGTGTTCAGTGCCACAGCAGGGCAAAACACAACTGGTCTATGTAACGACTGTTCTGCAATGCAGTTCGTGTGCATTGGAACTAGTCACAACACCTCATCCCTAGGATCACACACTAGCAGACCGGGTGTATAAACTCCCGGGTGAGACGTGTTGGAAATCACAGTATGATACTGCTCAAACAATCCCCGTTCAGTTTACGCTGTGTCAAGTACTGTCTTGAGACACTAATAGCCATGGCTGTGAGGGGGCATACGCAGAACCTAACATAATTTCTAAAGTTGCATGTAAACAGAAGCCTGAAGAAATTATTTGTCTGTAGCAAAGAAACTGTTAATGAGTTTTTCGTAACAAGTGTAAGAAGCAGTATCCTTCAGAAGCATCCCAATAATTATTTTTGTAAGTCACAAAAGCCATGCCTATTCAGAAACAAGTTTACAAAAAGGTGCATGCATGTAATGCACATTAAGACATTATTTTCATTCATTTTCACAAGAACATGAAATCTTACCTGCAGTATGTGCCATTAGAGGCTACTTCACACCAATCTGTCAGAACTCTACTGCAGAACTTTTCTACTGTTGACAGGTCTGACAGGTTTCACCCATTTAAAATGAGTCCTTTGCATTGCATTAAAACATATGCAACTTGATAGTTTGGGTAATAAAGGAATACCTTGGTCAGCACATGTTATTATGTTCTGTTTTGATTTACAAAGTAGAATCATACAAAATGAGTATTGCACACATTCCTTGGTTTCAACAAGGTATTAGATAATCTCCAAGTTTAACTCTATACGGCAATTTCAGCCCTCTTCCATTTATATTTTTTTCTTGACTTGGAAAACATAAAATCGCCATTAAAAATTTTTGGCCATACAAAGAATGCTGAAATGGTATATAATGAAGATGTTGGAGTAGTGGGTAATTTAAATTTCTTGTTAACTTGGCAGCAGTAAAAACGTAGGTGTTCCAAGGCCAACAAGAAGTCATGACTTTCCAAATACAGACCACTGGCTATGTTTTCATTTAATATAGAAGAATAACAGCAGTTTTCTCTCTGCCGTTCTTCTTCTGGTTCACATAATTGGCTTTCGCCTTAACATTGACCATTACCATTTCTACCCAGATTTACCCAGAGACTAAACTTCACCAGGGAATGAAAATGAGTGGAGAGTTGCTGTTACTGCTCAGCTTGCACTTAAAGTAAGAGTTAACTCTACCAAACATACTTCAAGTTTTGGAAACTCCACCCTTCTGACTTTGGAAAAGAATTGGGATCATACCAGGAAATCAGTGAGGGCTCAGATCATAGTGAAAATATGTGATCAGAAGGAGTTGCACAAGGAAGTATATGGACAGACTTAGGGATAAATAAAAAAGAAAATGCACACATGGCCACACTCTTCTTCCCTCCGATGTGATGGCACTCCTAAAATTGCTCATGTTCCAGTATCTGCATTCCAGAAGGATGACAAAAATTTTGTAAAGAGCCATGAGAATGACAAAACATTAGAAAACATTTGTATAATAGAAGGCTGAAGAATCTCAGTCTGCTTAACAGACTGTTCTTATATGAAATAGAACACTTTAACTGAAAATGCATGCACTTTAAAATATAACAGTCATTTAAAAAAAAAGATTTTTTGTACCTGAATGTTACTGAGCCCCATGTGCAGAGACAGGGACAGCAGAGAACACATGGGAGCAATGCTAGCAGGAATGAATACTTACTCACACCTCCAGCAGCAATTTCAGCCCCTACCCTGGAAAACCAGACGTTGCTTGTTTGCCTTCTAGTGGCTTGAGTTTAGAATAGCTTCAGCCAAGAACAGGTCTTGCAAAATAGCTAAGTGAAACTGAGAAGTTATTAGCTCACAGACACTATTATTATAACAAGTTTTGAAATGTCAAGATGATTTTGGTGGGAAACATCTGTGAAATGCCACATAGTGTATTAAGAATGTGTGGGGACTAGATCAGCAGTACATGTGCGTGAAGCAGATCTAGAGAACCATGATTTCAAAAGAAAAAGTGTTTTCAAAGCTTCTCTGGTACCAGTAACTTTTCATTCAAACAACTACATTAACATTTTTGCAAATCTTTGGCACAGCTGCTCTGAAACTGGTCTCTCTGGAGCTGCTCCATTTAGTGTGGGATGGGTCCTCCCTGGCACAACTGGGTCTACTGAATATAGCAAAAAAGACGAAGAGCGTTTTACATGCCATAACATAATTTGAAATAACCTTCACAGACTCCTCTCATTCCCTCATGGAATAGTTGAGACTAAGGCTGTAGGCAAGGACTGGCACCTAAGTTGCTGCAATAAAGGCAGACTGCAATACAGACCATCCTGCTTCTGCTGATACAGAGAATGGAAACTCATGTGCCTCTGTTCCCTTTAATGAAGCTACATTGATTTACTTTACTGCTCAGGATTAGATTACAGCAATATATGGAGCAGTAACATACGAACTTACCCACCTGAACATTTTATGATGTGATATCTTAATACATACAAAACTACTCCTCTTAGTGAATGAAACCTGCTGTATTACTGTGCATGTATTTTTTTTTCTGAAAAAAAAAATTTTTTATTTTTTTTAGCACTTTCTTACTCCTTTAGCATCTAAACTACACTTAGGTTTACAGGAGGGGTGGGTTATGTTATTAATACACTGCTCTTTGCTGAGAGGCATAAACTTATTCAGAGACATCCTTTGCTGCTGTATCACGACTGTTTTCAAATCTTGCTGATTCTCCTCCTCTCCACTCAGAGCACTAGTTACAGTCTATGTGCTAGCTGGACTAAATTAGTCTGCATTCCTCTGATCCATTTTGCTGAACACTGAAGGCTTACAGAAATCTCTGTTGCTTATATGCTGTTCTGCTAAATTTAAATGGGTCAGAAACTCTCACCATGCTGTCACAAAAGCTATTTTTAAAGTTAATACAGCTCAGAGATGGATTAATGAGCGCACATCCCTCTAACTGTGCATGAGCTCAGTATGGTCCAGCAGGAAATCGTGCCCTTGGCAAGCACACGTGAGGAGCATCTTTCTGTGTCAATGCTCATGACCACCTGTTCGGATGGCCTAGTGCCCTCTCACAACGTGGTCAGACAGCTGACTTGGAGTGTTCATAAAAGCAAGGACAGGTTTAGAGCCATACAAGGAATAACACTGCGGATGCCAGCTCTTCATCAGTCCTGCATGTGACAGCATGGGTAGTACATGCCCGTTTCTTCTCATCATTTATATGTTACTAAAAGTGTATCAGAACTGTCAAGGATACAGAATTTCTGTCACATAATTCTGGCTGCCGAAAATACATACATTCTGCACTGGGAGAAGACACAAGAACATGGAGAATTGGATTCTTCCTGTATCAACCTGTATTAATAATTAAGTGGTCTAATTTCACAGATTGAGAGAATTTTGGGTTTAGGGTTTTTTTTTTTTCAATATAGAAAAGATTTCCATATGTATATGAGGGATGTTGTTTAGATGAGATACACACCCAAGCCTTTAGTGTTTATTTTCTACACAGAAGCTCCACAAAGCTGCACTAAGACAACAATTCACAAGTGACCTGCAGCTGTCTCGTGTGAGATGTGGCAGCAGCAATAAGGAAAAAGAATACTTTCCCTAGTTGAAGTAAGAAAACCTAAGGATGTTCAATTCCTCAACGTATTTACTTACTTCAATTTATGAATGAGTCATTTTGCAACAGTATTGGAACACCCAAATGTCACTCACTGTGCTGTTCATTTTGCTCTTGAAAAATACCCTCTAGCAAAAGTACTTTAAGAAACACAGTACAACTTCACGTTCTAATTCCATTCTCACCTCAGATAACCTTGAAAAAGAAACAGTTTTCAGTAAGCCCAGAAACCAAATGGGTTTGGATAGTAGAGGTCAAAAGACAAATTAAACTCCAGAGGAGGAAAATAGACTCTTTAAATATGTCTCCAAAAAGTAAGCACTGCCTGTTTATTCTCTGAAGAGTCCTTATGACCTACAAACTGATAGGAGTAACTGATAACAACCTATACAGAGTCACTTCTGGACATGAATCCACCTATGTTGCTGGCTTCTGGATGGACATCAGGCTAAGGAAAATCAAGTTTCTTGGAAATCAATTGACTTAATGCACTAGAACTAAGATTCTTTCAAGCAGGGAAAGGCAATTAAATGAAGACGATTACAAGTTAAGATGGTATAAGCCATCTTAAAAACAGTTAAGAAACTGAAAATAACAGTTTGACTCATCTGCATGAATGATTGGATTGTAATTTCATATGATTTTATGTGTCAAGTTCAAGTAGCAACAGTAATAGAGCATCATTTTTCATTACTTCTTTGTGGAAGTGTCCTGTTCAAAAACTGAACTACTTGTTCATAGTTAACTAGTCAGATTAACAAAATACAAGCTTCCCTTTGGTGTAATTACAAGTTACATTATTTTACTTACACAGACATTGTCAAATCAAACTCTCTAACAAAAACACTTACGCCTGAATGGAATCTCTTTACTCATACATGAATGATTATCAAGAGAATTATCTCATCCGTGCAATAATCCAAGTTCTTCGGGACGTCTTCTGCAAATCCTATTCTTCGTTTGCATGTGTCTCATGCTTTTGTAGTCAGAGGCTTTTGGTCTCCCACCTGCTCACTGGAGCTGTACAGGTGTCCACGGATGTCCTCATGGAGAGGGCAAGGCCATAGAAGATTCTAAACCCAGAATATCATGACAGCAACTAAATAGAGTGATCTGTCATTACACACATATGAACAACAGACCCTGAAGGTACTCAGCTACTATACAATTAGTTTTTTTCTTATTTTGAAAATTTATTCACAGCCACACACACATATACATGCCCAGTTGTGGTGAGTCACAAGGAGCTGAAAATTTGAAGTTAAGGATAGACTGCCATGTAGCATTATCAAAAGACCTCTACCTCCTAAAATACCTGTGTTTTGTCAAAAGTATGCTTACTTTTATGTGACTGTTCTATGAATATCGGAGAAAGAAATGAGACATGAAAACTCAGCTGATGGTCTCTAGGGATTGCTAATATAGGCCTTATACTCACCTGAGAGATGACTGCATTGTAATAAATCTAAGCTGAGTCTAACTTGTGCCTGGGTCTAAAAATCTGTAAGTACTTTAAGGAAAGGTTGATTGGATATAAGTAATATTTTGTTTTAATAAAACCAGCATCAAGGCAAGTGTCCCCACAGCTGTCCTGTTTTATGTAACCACTGTTAAGGAGGCTTTTAGAGCTAAACCTGGCAAGAAAGATGTTGTTGTGCTTCCACTTTCACCCCAAACAAAGATAATTACACTAAGGTTTTATGGGCAGAAACTATTTATGACTGATAGAAAGATCCTGATAAAACCCTTCAATAAAGAGGGATTGCACAGTCCTGGTGTGATTATGGAGAAAGAACTGCCGAACACATGCTAATAGAATTCATGAATAATCATAATGTTTCAGAGATAATAAGTAGGGCAATATGTTAGGCAGCTGGGTATCAATAAATTCCCACTGTCTGTTTGCACCAGCTGGTAAATCTCCTAGTTCAGAGACCTGGCCAGCCTGGGTCTTTTCTAGTGTGCATTAAGATAATCTGTATTTCTGAGAATCATGATCCTTCTCAACTTGGCATCCAGCCAGAAGCCAAGTAATAACATCGAGGAAGGCTGCTTTTGGGTTCACAACAGGCATTTTGTACTAAGTTATGGGATTTTGTCTGGAATGGAAGATACATTGGAGGATAAACTAAAGACAAGGTGAACTCTGAACACTGGAACTAAGAAAATACTCACGACCCTAATAAATTTTGGCTGATCTGCCAGTGTAGCCATGGAAGGCTAGAAGACAAATATGTGTAAAATGTTACAGACGTCACTGTGAAAAAAAGAGGCTGGAATGGATCTCAGATGTATTTTGTCCTGGATCAAAAGGCAAAGCATATCCTATTCTCAGTATTTACAGTCCTATCTGTCACTGGCTGATTGCATCTTTGGGACATCCTGTGAGCCAGTACATCTTTTAACTACCTCTCATGGCTTGACAAGGAATGTCTGCTCAGCTTGTCCACTGGGTTTTGCAGATACAGCAGAAATGACCCATAATCAGTGTTTTCTTCTCACCAAAGCTTGTTTGGAAAGTTAATCCCTGTCCTTGTATAGTACACAAACAAGGACAAAGAATATCCTTGTAACATGAACAAGAAACACAAGGTTCCGGGAACCTATTTTTAAGAGAGTTTTAAAAGTAAGATCTACTACTACTTTTCCTCAACTCATCATTTGTTTTCCTCAAAGATACTGAGCAGTACTAGTGGCAGGCTAAGATGAAGCTTTAGAGTTGTTCTTAAGAGCTCTGGCCCTGAAAAGTTCCAAGAGTAATGTTCCAGAACTGGAAAGAAATCTAAGAGAAAACTTGTATGCAGGTTTGACACCAGATGTCTAGTAGCTTAAAAATAAAATCAAATAATAAAAAAAAAAAATTATAAATAAATCTCCTTTTCTTTAAAATGAGTTTCCAAATAACAAGGAGGATGATCACTGCAATTGTGCACCAGCAAAAAACAATCCCATATCAATACACCTGATTTCTCTACGCCAACCCCTTCTTTTGCTGTTTTTATTAGGTAAGTCCCTATTGAAGGAATAAAGGAGATTTTAAAATTTCTAAGCATGATAGCAATAGAATTACAGGTCAGAGAGCTAGAATATTTGGCTAAACTTGGAGGGAAAGCCATTCACTCTTGGGACATATTTGTGCAGTTACAGTGAGTTTGCAATTCAAGTGTGGAAGAAAAAGAAAGGACAGATCTCACTAGCCAGAAAGGATAGCAAAAACTGAAACAATCAAGGAGAATCTTGATATCTCTTTCTTTTCTTTGGATTTTAGAAAAAAATGAGAGCAAGTTACTCTCCACATAACTCCACTTAGACACTGGGAATATATTTTTTACTTGACTATGGACTGCCATCTGATGGTTGTAGTTAATAATGCTGAATTGAATCTACTTTTAAAAAAATCTAGCTCAAAAAAACCCACACGTAGGACCTCATATAACACCACTGGCTGGGTTTCAGCTGACTAGTGATTTACAGTTGTGGTTAAATTTTTTACGTACTATTTCAGATTTACAATAGCATCACTCTGAAAAGTTTTTCCCTACAGAGAATAATGTCTAGAAAACCCCAGTGTCGTTATACAGAACAGCTGTGACTTTAAGCTGAATTTTCCAGAATTCATGAAGCTCATGCATGTCTGGTTGCCTGACAATTTTTCTGTAAAGGAACACTACTTCCTATTCCCACCAAGGTTTAATGATGTATCATTAGCGTGTTGGAGCAACAATCAATGGACCAATCCCTTCACAGTTCAGGGCACAGTACAAACCAGACTGAAGCCTAGGAAGAATATCTTTGTTCATCCAACTCCATCTCCCAGCAGCACCTTTGCTGGCTACATGTATCAGCGTCTCAGTAACAATGAACTCAAAAACTTCCCCTTTCTCTACATGTCGAGGAGTGTGTTAGCTGGGAATGTTTATTCTGACTGGAGCATTGTCATTGAAGAAAACCCTTGTTGTAACGTAATTTCAGAATTTAAGTCGAAAATAAGTATTTTAGGACTAAATACTTTTTGTATACCAGAAAAATCATAATTTAAAATAAAATATAGCAAAATATTTATTATGCTGAGTATCTGGCTGTACTGCTCAAAAGGAAAATCGACCATGCTGGGGAAAAACCCCCCACCCATTGTTATAAAAATATGAAATGTGACTGTTTAGATAATTGATATTCAGACTAAATATGTTATTAAAATTATTTAAAAGTGTCCTGTTATAATTCTTTTAACTTTTAATTGTTCAGATAAAATGCAGATCGATAACATCATATCATGTGGTCTCACTTAAGCACCAATTTGCAATACTTATTAGTGCTAAATTCATTAGTTCCTCATTTACTGGCTGAAGAAGGACAAAATGTATACAGTAACAGCAGAAGGTGAAGGCGTAAACAATCACTGCTTACATCCTTAAAGTAGCCTTCCATAAAACAGGTGAATTTTAACTTCTATGCATGTAAATTTGCGTAAAATTTCACATGCATAGGCTAATGTTTATCTCTGGAAGAAATGTTCATGGTTTTGACCACCAGAAGGCGTCCTTACACTGGGAAAGCTGCTGTGGTAAAGCCATGCTTTTCCTCTGCTTAGTTCACAAATCATTGGGTTATAGAAAAAAAGTGACTAAATTTTTAAAATGTTTTTCTTTCCAACCACATCAAATTCTTATTGTAGATTTATATTACTTTACGAAGGGTTATGTTTGAGAAATATTTCTAGTAACACATTTCTTTCCTCAATAGTCCTCCCCTCTTTACTGAATGCTTATTATTATTATTTTGTATGCTCTGTGCTAGAAGTTTTCTTCAGATATCCATCTCTTGCACCTCTAGGCTTCCCCAACAGGCACAGCTGAGTCCCTTGGACCATATATAAGGTGAGAATAGCCTAGAGTCCTCTCATACTGTGGCCTGGAGTTCAGAGCATCTGTTTAATAACACATACAAATGCAGTATTTCAGATAATTGACTGAAGCAGTATATCGGAGAAGTGACCAGTTCTTTGTCATATATTTTCTCTTTATGGGATGCATCTGGAATTCTGAATTTATATTGAAACATATTTTCCTTTCATCATTTTTGTGTGGAAAGGGGATTTATAATTTAAAAGTTGGTAAAATTTATCATTTAGGAAGATCCACCTCACTCTTAGAGTTAGAGTTATTGTTTCAGATGACTACAGTACCATTGAAAAAGAGAGAATCTTGCAGTCTCATGCATATAGGTTTCCTGTGATCTCAAAATTAACCTACAATAAAATTAGTTAAAAAGCAAGAAGGAAACCTGAATATTTTCCTCTGACAACATTGCTTGCCAGGATCTTTAGTCTTTCAAACTCTAAATTTCAATGCAAGCCAAAGAACTGGGATGCAAATATTTTCTCATACTTTTATGCACTTGTATTTTACAATCAATGTGTTTTAAACATCACAAAGTGTGGCCAATTTTATGATATTTTAAACATATTGTTGATATATCTCATATATCTCATATATATTTGTTGTTCTGTTCTTTACTTATTCATAAAGGTATCTTTTTGCAGCGTGTTAAGCAATTAAACATATTGATATAAAAGAAACGTTTCTGTGTTTCTGAGAGTTGGTGAATTAGCACTTCTAAGCTGTCTAGACACAAGCATTTCCAAATTTCAAAGCTTTTAAAATGTGTCATATATGATATGTGACTCTTTTCCCACTCCACATCTGCACTGGTACTGGACATAGCCAAATTAAGTGCTATCTTATTTTGTAGTTCTTAAATATTCTGACTGTCCTCAAATCTTTCCTACTCAGTCATCATCAGACAAAAATGTCACATTGCAAAACTAGGGCACTGTTGCAAATGACGCAGACCAAAAATTTGAAAAGTATACACTGATTTGGATTGCTCTCATTTGCAGTTTTCTTACAACATCGCTCAATCTGAATACTTTAAAATAAAGGTATTTAAAATCGGTGAACTCTCTAAAACTTGAAACTGTACTACTGTATTTCATTTAGTCCTGCTCTAAAATAATAGTAACTGAATTAAGATTCATAAGTGAGAGCAACAATATGTATTGTTATTATTTTTCAAGGGTGCAGTCATCTTATATACAACTATTTTTTTCCTGTACTGCAAAACAAGACAGATAAGCCATCGTTATATTCAATGATATAGTTTCATTGCAACATTCTGCTATGATGGGAGATATAAGATACATAAATGTTAATTACAACATAGACTACTGTGGCAAAATTGGTTATCTTTTTCTTTTTATGACTTGCTCCTAAGGAAAAATATAGAACTATTGGTTTAATTTTCAGTTTATTAGGATTTCTTAAAAACATAATTGGTATATTTATTTGTTTGCAGAACATTGTCACACACTATTCCTCTCATGCAGAGATTTTAAGTGTAAAAATTGTGGTTTGTTTTGTTTTCTTTTTTTTAATGAACTGTCACTGTGAACTCTAAGTAACTTTTTAATGACCATCGAAGTTAAGCCAGATAATAACGTGAAAGTAATTTACACAAGTTTGATTTTGCCACTTCAACCTAAAGCCAGTGATAAAAGAAGTGCCCAATTCCTTCTCATGTGTATGAAAGCAGCTAGCACCAATGATTCAACCAACTGGGTGAAACTGTAAATTAAATGGTTTTCTCCCACACAGAAATCTACATAAACCAAATGTTCCTTATTCATTCATCACCTATTTTACAGTGTAAGCACTCTTTAAGATATCACACATCTAAAGGACAACATTGAAACTAAAACAACAAAAGGCTGAAAAGTAGATATTTTTCTTTCAGAACATTTTACCAAGTAATAAGCATGCTCTTTACTTATTCTTCCCTGAAACTATTGAGATGAAGGATGATGAATTCATTCTAGTTACTGGGGTTTTGTTCAACCAAATGCGCAGTCAATACATCCACAGCTGGAGGCCACTTCTCAAATTATCCATACCAGGCTGGATACTTACAGTGTGGGCACCAAAGCTTGAGAAGGTTTTTGGGCAGATCTGGGCCCTGGGAGCTAAGGTACCTCCAAATCAGTGTCAGTGTGAGGCTGGTACTTCCAGCTTTCCTGAGTTTCAAAGGCTCTGGAAGCTGACACTCTTACTTCACACAGCCAACTGGTCTCATCTTGCCTCTGTGAGCATCATCTGCTTCCAGCTCCCGCTGGGTTTCAGTTGTCATACTGAACCACTAATTTGAGAATGAAAACTATGGTCTGGCTCATGACTCTTGAAAGATTACCACCACCACCCCCTGCAGTAATTACGGGCTCCATATTCCAGGGAAAGCATCACAGCGAGCAAAATTTCCCCTCCCATCAGCACCAGACATCTCTGTTCACCAGGGAAGTGTTTTGACAGTAGGGGTGTTCTAAGTGCAGACTATGCAACAGATACCTGTACTACCTGTACGGTATGGGAATAAGTAGTCTCACTGGGCTGTTCTCAGTCTAGTTGTAGGTTGCATTTGTGAACCTAAGTATCTCCTGTAATTTCTCATCACCTCAGTTTCCCTAGGGTAGAATGGGTAGAATTCATTAACATTTGAAAAGCCATCCGAGATCTTGAGATGTAAGGCAATGCATAAGTGCAGATCAAAGAGAACTGTGCACCAATACTGATAAAAAGGAGAACACCGCAGCTCAAGCTATAGCCTTAAGTACACCATTAGCGTAACCTCAGTGAAAGCTATCTGCATGAGTGGAGGTTGCAAAGGATGCCCAAGGACATGGGTAAGCTCTTGAGGATCTGACGGGTGTCTTCAAAGTCTCCTCAGGTATCCTCTCACTTCAGTGGGAATTATCAGTGTTTATGACCTGGCAGGACTGGTTTGTAGACGTACAATGTGCTTGTAATTTTATTTAGCATCTGTTTAAACAAAGCATTAGCACAAAAAGATCCCTGATACAGAAGGAAAGAACCAGAAGACCTTTTATCTGTAAGAAACTAGTTGAAAGGAAAAGTGGATGATGAAACTACGTTTTGAGGTAGTTGGTAATTTATGGAATGAGATATATACTAATATGAAGAGCATCACAAACATGCCTAGACTAAATACAGGTATAATAATATAATCTTCTCCTTCATGCTCTTATGCAAACGGATCTATAAGGAAATATTCTTTAAAAAAAATCACCAGGTAATTCTGCGTTTCCATTTACCTTTTCGGGCATATAGCCCATGATTTCAACCCTCACAAGGGAGAAGAAAGGAAGAAAGAGTCAGGGTGGTTAACAAAGTCCTCTTCTGACCTGAGTCCTAGCAAACTGTTATTTTTAGCTTTCCCACAGTAAATGACAAATCCTTTGTCCTATGGCATAAGACACTGTTTAAAAGGAAACCTAAACTGACTGTGACTGTTCTTCTCCAGTAATAGTATTGGCCCGAAAACCTCAGGTATTTAAAGCTTCGTGTTATGTTATTCTTCTTTAAGGTTGTAACAAAATTGAAATGATATACCATCACACAGTCTTTATTCACAGACGGAACTTGGGAGGAATAGCAGTGATTGAAGCGGCTGATTAATGTGGACACTAAGGCATGATTCTGACTTAGCCTGGATGTATCCAACCATAAAGACTTTAATGTCAGCTTTGCCATCAAACACCTTTATTTCTGCGTGCAGCAGAAATGGGGTTTCTTCCTCTCTTTTTTTTTTTTTTTTAACTAAACATAAAAAAGCTGCTCCAGAGCCCTAAACGCCTCCTCAGCTATAAATCAACAAACAGAACTGCTGCAGACTAGCCCTCAGAACTCACAGATGTTCTTGCACACAAACCTACCTACAATGAGCTTGGCTCCTCACCTGCCTCCACTCTGCATTTTGCCTTCTGCAGCTGCCTAGTCAATACACACACCAGACAGCACATCTTGGGAAGTGACAACACAGAGGTCATTCAGCTGGAACTTGATTGAGAGCAGAAGGTCTATAGATAAGAATGCCAATGTCATACTGCTGCAGCTCAGATATTCCAGAATTATTCATTAATACTTGTTACTGAGAGATTGACAGAGCATTGGTTTTGCAAAGTAAATCAGGGATTTTCCTTCTGACGTCAAAATGTTAATCTTGGGACATGTTCAGCAGTGCTAGGGGAGGGGACAATTGCTCAGATGACTTGGAAACAACTTCCAAGCAGTTGGAGAGACTGAAGAGATAGAGTTTCTTTTGAAAGGTCCCCAAGGTTCAAAGCTCCTATTCCATGCACTGTTACTTCTCTTTTCAGTTCACTAGAATTGTTGGTCACCCTTCTTTTTCTCCTGCTTATATCAGACACAGGTCCATTGAGTCACTCACTGAGAATTCACACCCTCCCTTTCCACTTGTCTCTTGTTAATCTCTGCTTCTCCTTTTTCCTGGACACCTTTCCATCAGTGCTAGCTTTTCTTCTGTATTCTGCCTGCATTAATGTTCCTATTGTCTCCCATTTGATATAACACATTCATTTTCTGTCTATAGTTAGAAATTGTACCCTCTTCCCGTCACTGCAAGAAGAAGCAGCATTTCTTCTCCCATTGCCCCCCGGAAGATGATTCTGTTCATGCATCTGCTGGTGGGTACTGCTTCTGTCCCCCAAGCTCTCCCACTGCTCTCCTGCCTGGATGTTGGGGGCTGGGAGAGACAGCTGATGGCCCTTCAGAAGGTATTTTATGTGAACTAAAAGTCCCAGATAAGTACGTGAACGCAGCCCTGGCATCAGGACTGAATCAGCAGACAGAATTTCATAATGGAATTAAATTTAAGTGCCTATGTCCAAAACCGTATTGTTGAAAAGCTCTCAGCTGTCACATAATCCTGAGAATCTCTAAGCTGAATACTCTTTCAGGTTTATGAGACTTAAAGCTCTTCAGCTCAGTGCCTCACTAGTATTTAAACCCAGTTTTGAGTGCTGAGCAATGCACTTGTCAACACAAGCTTAGCACTCCAGATCTCATCAAATATGGAGGTATGTGCCCCTTTCTTTTGAAAAGCTCAAGGTGTTCCCAGAATTCATGCATAAAATAAGACTAATCACAATGTGGGAGGCCTGGGTTTAATTCCTATCCCTTGAGGCATTCAAGCCAATGTTTCATATTTCTCAGGAATGGTCCTAAAACAGGAGAGCCCATGCTGGCCTGAGCCAGTGGAAGGTGATTGTACTTCAGACCTCATGTTAGAATTGTGGGAGCTCAGAAAGAGTCAAAGACACAGAAACATACATCCTTACATCTGTATGCTGAATAATTTTATGGCTACAAAATGTAGGCAATGGTGAGGTTTCCCAGAGATGGAGATTCCAAGTTATTTTCACAGTTGCTTGTTCCTCTCTGCAATACTATTTTGAAACTACAGAGTTAAAGACATGTAATTCCAAGAAAAAGTTGGTGCCACCAAAAGTGTCTTTTTAGAGATGTCTTCCATTATCATTCTCAAGTGCAGAAGTTGAGTAAAGTTTACAGATATGCTGAAAAATTTATCAAGGCTGGTGGTTTTCATACAAGGATTCCAGTGCAGCCCTATGCTCACAATTATATTTATACAGTGTACTTACCATTTAGTGTATTTACAGTGTATATATAAAACAAAATATCCCTTTGCTTTGGAAGGATTTAATAGAGTCCAACCTATCTGCTGCTTTTTCTCTGCTTTTCCCCTCATCATTTCAACCTTTGCCTTATGACACTGTTCCCCAGACTACCATTGGTAGGGGCTAGGATATGTCAATCACAAACTGGTTAAGGACTAAGATTCTGTGCCCAGGTAAATAAGTTTTATAACCAGTAGTGGGTAATTTTCATGTGCTTTATAAAAAAGTTGAATTTGACTTTTAGCCATACCACAAAACAGTTTAAAATAATCATGCAATAGAGAGAATAAACAGAGAGTAAAAGAGAAAGACTGGGATGTTTTTTTTTTTAGGTATATGGCTTTTGTGCTACATATTTTGTGCCCAGTATGGTGGTTAAATTTGTAAACCCACCAAGGTCAAGTCTGAAATTCAGAATAGAGATGAACTTGTTTTTGTCAGGATCAATTTGTGGCAACAGCAGTTTTATCAGCAGGGTATAGTAACTATGGCAGAGGACTGTCAAACTGCCAGTTGAGTCTCTGCGAAGCCTATTATCAGATAGAGCGATGACTATTATCACAGTCCCATCGTCTTGGGTTTGCTGAAATATTCTTCTAGAAACGTGAGAAAATAATTGATAGACACAATACAGAGAATGAAATTACTTGTCTTTGAAAGTGTACCTTTACAGTAAATCCTCTACCTCCGTCTTCACCTTACTGTGTAAAAATTACTGAAAAGACATGAGCAAAATATGAAGGCACTATAGAAAAACCTAGAGGCTTTCTTCATTATTAGAGACCAGAAACTGGGTGGTAAGATCCTGTACGTATCACACAGAACACAACCTGAACATCAGAAAAGGAATCTTTCATAATGCTCACTAAGATATATCATTCATAATGTAGCTGCAAAAGACAAAGAAGAGTACCCATGAAAGTTTAAACAATATGTCTGAAGGGAAAGTAGAGGGAGCACAGTGTAGACCAGAGAAATGGAGGAAGACTGGTGTCCGAAGACCTAATTGCCAAACAACAGAAACTACAAGGCAAGTCGGAAAAGGAGATACAGAAATGAAATAACAGAAGGGCTGGCCCAGTAAATAAGGCATAACTTACGCAGTCACAGTGGCTTGCTATGACCACACACATATGCTGCCCACAGAAGGTTCATTCCAAGGTCCTGCCCGAGATCACTTCCTTGTGATTGCACAACAGGCAGAAATATTTCACTTTCTGGTATTCTCCCTTTGGCAAGCAGCTTTCTTCATAGCAGCTTTGAAAATATCACACAGCAAGGAATGTACATAGCAGATGCCTTAGAAGAGTACTGAGTACCATGTACTTCATGCACCATTCTCTTCATCTAGGCTTCTATATTGCATATAATCTAGGGGAAAGAGGAAGGGGGTGGGGAGGGGGGTAGAAAAGATTATTTTTTTCCATCTGGCTAGCTGAGTTTCTAAATTTTTCCAAATGTCACTGTCTGCAATGTATGTGCACAGCTGTAAATAGCATGTCAATAATTGCATGTAGAAGTCGGGAACAATCTCATCTTGCATGATGTCTACAGATGCAGATGGAAAAGAATCTCAGTGATTAGTGTGAACTTTTACTACTTCAATGCCAGGATTTTCTAGTTCAAATTAAAGGCAATGTGTAGCAGAGGCTTCTGAAATACCCTCTTGAGTTTTTTTTAATTTGCTTTAAACCACTTTGCTTGTCACTAGAAGAGATTTTCCATTCAGTGTAATCCTGTAGCAAGAAAAATTGTTCTCTCAGAGTCTTCTCTTGGCTCAAGAAGACCATGTCATTTTCTAAAATTGGACGACAATTTCAGGTCAATATAAACAAAAAGGGCGAGACTCAAAGCAGCTTCTATACTTCCTTCTCTCTTTCTTCCCAATCTATTTCTCTAATTATTTCTTCTCGTTTTAGTGTGATCATTTTGTTTTGATTATCTGCCTTTAGATATAACTTGCCCCTATCTCCCTCAGACACAGACACTTCCTGCTCTGCAAAGATATAAAGGGCTTTCTGGATAGTCAATTTACTGCCATTACAGTAAACACATCAATCTTCCAGTATTAAATCCTGCAGCTAAATTGTAGGTCTCGTCAGAGATTTTGAAATTTTGTTACTGCTGCATCCAGAAGGAGGATCAAGCTTTACCTGATGATTTCTCCCTCTGCCATTCTTTAGTTCAAAGTTCCTGGTTGTGCTTTGGAGTGTGCCAGGTAGGTTAAAGTTCATTAGAAACAGTGGAACAGATATGTGGTGCCAGCCTTCCCATGCTGCATTGCTAGTGTGTGGGCATGGAAGGGCATATATACCAAATGTTCCCATCCCTCCTTCTCCGATAAAGACTGAGAATTATGAGCAATCATCTTCTCCACCCATCTGTTAAAGCTGCCTCACTCACCTCCTAAAAAGAGGTACTTCCATTGAAATTGGTTGCACTAGCCAGAAATAGCACAGAAGCACAGCTATCATATAGAAAGCATTTTTTTGGTGTGTTCAGCAAATGGCTTTGGTTCATGATTTAAATTGTAAAAGTGAGTTGGGAAAGTTTGTTTCTAGTCAAGCCTGGGTTTGGTGTTTTTTTTTTCTTTTTTTTTTTTTTTTAATTTATTTGACTTTGTAATGCATTTGGAGGCATAGGGTTCGAAGGGATGTGTCTGAAAAAAAGTGCTTCAGGCCATATTAACCATTTGAGCCACTCCCTCTGCCCCAACCCAGGATAAAAGGTTAGGTATGGAGAGGATCAGAAACTGATAATCACAGGAAAGTACAGCAGGATCGTGTGATCTCAGCTAAAAGAGATTTTAAAATTAAATTTAGTTAGACAGGAATGCTGCAAACATGGGCAGAAGCAGGAAGAAAAGGCCAACTTGACTCATGCAGGCAGAAGGGCATGCATACAATCCCTCAGAGCATGCACAGCTTTTAAGCATCAGTTGAGGTCAGAATCCTTTAATGCTCCTGCACTCAGTTACCCCTTAGGACAGAGGTAGTGAAGAAGGAGGGAAAAAGACCATATGGGGTGCAGAAGTAGCTCATGTATTGAACTGCCCAAAAAAAAAGATCACACTGGTGATCCTGCAGGGTCAGCACAGAACAACCAGGGCAAGACTTGACAAGTGCAAGATCACAGCTCTTTGTCCCACAGTTCCCATGCTCTATATCATATTAGCCTCCATAAACAAGGCGTATGGCTGTAAGCCAAGATCTTCTCTTTTTCCTCCTGGCTGCTTTAAAAAGAGCTTTTCCATTTGAAAGAAGTAACAGAAACAGCAGTAAAGCTTCACCAAAGACAGGCTGGCTCCTGAATCAAGGGAGTAAGAGAGATAAGGTGACCTTGCTTGAGAAGATCAAGGCATCTGTCTGAGCAAAGGAGTGACAGGAAAGTCTATTCAGACTTTGCCAAAACCCTGGATATATATAGCTACAATCTGCCTCTCAAGCTCTGCATCTTAACCCACCCCCACATATGAAGACTGACCCCTAAATTTAGTGGAAAACAATATTGCATAATAGCATTAAAGCAATGTGCTGTCAAGTGCCCCAGTCAATTAAGCCCAATGTTTGCGGTTCCCCTGGCAACCTAATCCTACGGTGTGTGGAAATTTCAGCTTTTTCCATACCACTAAATAAAATAAGGGCAAGGAACAAGCTTGAGCAGTGGCATGGTGATCATCCACACTCTTTAATTGCTAGCATGCTTCCAGACTGCTTTGGTTTATGCCAGTTCTTTTGGAAGTGGTGCCTAAACCTGTCTGGAGGGATAGCCCATGCGGGGATTGATTCCAATAGGCAGTATAGATAGACATTGTGGCACCAGGTGTTCCCTCCAGCCTCATCAGCCTTCCAATATCATCCCAGCTCTGCATCTCCAAAGATTCCTCATGCCATACCCTGGAGCAAGCAATGTATGAAAACATCATGCATTTCACATATGGAAACATCATTCCGATGAGACCCCAGCATAACATCCAGGTTTTTTTCGGATACTTTGTATTGAGCTCCACCCTCCTCCCCTCCCCCCAAAAAAAAAATCACAGAAAATATCTATGTTTTAGCCCTAGAAGGGTACCTTTCAAGGTTCATAGGAGGTCAAACACTATGCACCATAACTGTGGCTAGGCTCAGTCACCTGCTCTCAGGGTCAGAAAATTGCTTCTATCTATCTCATTTAGCAACAGATGTAGGGTTTGCATCTCTGCCGAAAGCCCAGTGTTTCCACAAAGCATTATGGCAATAAAAAGGGTAAACCGCAGCTAAATTTGGACATAAAGGGAAACATGGGAAAGGGATCATCTTCTTTTCCATTATGCCACAGCAGCAACACCACGATTTTATCTACAAAATACTGGGGAGCTCAAGGGAAGGAAACAAGCCAGTGCTGTCTGTCATTGCTCCACAACCACCTTCAGGCAGTGTGTGCAGGTCAGTGCACCGACAGCTCGCTTACATCTTCTGTTTGAACAGACGGAGTAAGCAACCGAAGAATACACGTTCCTCTAAGTAATCCTGCCAGTGCTATGGTTTCTATAGACCTGCCACAGTGGCTTAGAGTGGAGATGGCCTTAATTTACACGGAGGTGTGACTTTCTGAAGAAGAAAAATAAACACAACACGTATACTAAAACCATAAATCCCATGTGCTGCCCCTACATGCCCATGTCTCCAAAGTCAGTGCATCTGCAGACTTATCCCCTGTACTGCCCTGTATTTCATTTTCCCAAAGACCTCAGGCTTCCGTCATGGACCCACAGATTTTAATTACTTGTTTTTAAACTTGTCTTATATATGGACTGGTACCAAAAATACTTCAAGAAATTTCCAGCAAGAGTTAATTTTCCCTAGAACACTGACTTGCCTGAAACTCAGGGTATATGAGTAAAAATCATAGCTCTAAGCAACTCGGGCTTCATTATCGTAACACAGATCTAAACCCATGCAGCCCTCTTGTGTGTTCTCTACAATACAGTGCTAGGTCCTTGCACTGCTATTATTATTAATGATCTTGTTATTCTGACTTCCAACTGTATCTCAGTACAAATGAGTTCAAAGGCCACAATTAAAACTGGCGACCAGTACACTGGGGCATACACAGAAATCCTCATACACAGAGAAATCCTTTGGCTCCTGTCCCAAAAGCTTATTATTATAATTAAGATTTATATTATAAAGGCAGTTAGAGGTGGAGGTGCCAAGAGAAAGTGGGCTCCATTACATCATACAATTTTTACAAGGGCATGTAGTGATAGAACAAGGGGCAATGAGTTTAAACTGGAAGAAGGTAGGTTAATAATAGATATAAGTAATAAATTCCCCACTGTGAGGATGATGAGGCACTAGAACAGGTTGCCCAAAGAAGCTGTGGATGGTCCCTCCCTGGAAGTGTTCAAGGACAGGTTGGATGAAGATTTGAGCAGCCTGGTCTAGTGGAAGGTGTCCCTGCCCATGGTGGGGGGTTGGAAGTAGTTGGTCTTTAAGGTACCTTCCAACCAAACCATTCTATGAGCCTATGAAATACATCCATTTGCATAAATACATAGTAAAAATGTCCTTGCCTTGAAGAAGCTGCAGCCACGATCTTCAAGCAACTGCTAAACCTGCGACTGCAAGTTTAGCAACGCAATTTGGGACACACCCAACTTAAGTAGGTGATTAGTGTCATTGTTATCAGCTATGTTATTTACTCTTGTTTCCATAATGGGCTGAATCATGCCTAATTTAAAAAAAACCACCCCCCCAAAAAAAAAAAACCACAAAACCAACACATTCTGTTTGACAGATATTAAAATGACAGTGAGAAGAGGGAACTGAGGATACCTTCTCTTATCAGGTATTTTATAAAGGGTGGCCAAGGGCACAATACAATGGCTTCATCACTGATTCTTTCTCAGCTCTTCTTATTCAAAAATTTTCACCCCTTGTGATACTACAACAACATGGTTCTTGTACATATTTCTTTCACAGTAACCTTTACCCTCTTGTCACTATACAATCACCCACAACCTGAGGAACTTCCACACTTCCTGTTGTTATGTAGTGATCATGCCAAAGTGGCAGGAAGGTGGGAATTTCATTTGCTAAATACCAATCATGATGTCTGTTGTCATGACATTAAGGCTTCTGAGACACCACCAAGATCTACCCATCGCTTGAGCTCTCGGTTAAATTTGTCTCTTTGTCATCCCTCCTCAAGTCAATAGTTTCTTTTAAATAGCAAGCAATGAGAGTCCAGAGATTGGAGCATTCAAAAAAATATCTGAGTCGGTAAATGGAGGAAAAGTGGACTGCTGAGTTCATGCCTCCTGTTTGGGACAAAACTTAATGAGCCCATTGTCACCAGGCACAGACGATAACAGAGAATTGCTCTTAAAGCTCATTTCCTCAGAGAAACTCTGTGAAGGTATTCATCCACAAAGGCAGTGAAACCACAAAGGGAGTGAAAGGCAAGGTAAATGGACCGTGCCAGAAGGTTGTGAATTTCAGCTTTCTGGAGGATAGCTAGACTTTGTTCATTTTTTTAAAAGACATTTTTGAGGACGTTTGCTTAATCTCACATGCCTAAGGTATGTGTGTGTCCAAGGCAGCACTGTGCATAGTGGTTTCCTTCAATATGCTTACCTGTTGCATGGGGTAAATTTAGATCAGATATGAGGAACAAATTCTTCCCGGGGAGGGTGGTGAGGCACTGGAACAGGTTGCCCAGAGAAGTTGTGGATGCCCCATCCCTGGAAGTGTTCAAAGCCAGGCTGGAGGAGGCTTTGAGCAACTCACTCTAGTGGAAGGTGTCCAAGAAAACTAAACATTGCACTGAGAGCAGAATTCCTACCCTAGTGAGGAAAGAGAAAACAAACCATATCTGACAGTGTGTCACAGTATTTACTACACTATTGAAGGTGATGAGTTTGCTGATTGTATGGGAAGTATATGTAATGGAACAAAATACAGTTAAATAAGACATTTATTGTCTCTCCCAGAAACCTGAGATTCACCAGTACTTTTTTAAGAAGGCATAATCAAGACTGTATTAATTACAAAGAAATGTTTAATATACTACAATTTTCTGTCTGCTGCCAGCACCTCAATTATATTCAGTCTCCTATATGCCTGAAGCCACAGGCATGTCAATACTACACACTGAAGGAAAAAACAAATTCATGTCTTATTAAATTTGCAACTGTAGCCGCACCCATTTCACACCTGAATTTCTCATCCTCCAGGCGGATTTCACTTACGCATTTTCAAGTAAAAGGCACTGTGTAAGAGTTTGTTTCACCATTTAGGCTCTTAAGCATGCTGTTTCCTTCTCCTTAAACAAATTGTATTTGTATGGTCAATGGAGGAACCATCATCTCTCTCTGTTCCATTCAGACTTAAAATCATAAAAAAACCCAGTGTATGATGTAAAGTCTGGTTTTTCCTATAATGAAAATCCAGGAGTTATTATTCAACAGCTTCACAAATTATCTTATCATGTACATTTAAAAGTGAAAGCAACAGATATGTCTTTCAATTGTTTAACTTTTTGCAATACTCTGTAGTTAGAAAAATTCACACAACTGACAATTTCCTTCTATAGCCATCCATGCATGTGAGACCTGACTCAGCTGATACTACAATTTAATTATAGGAAGAGATATGTAAATTCATAGAAGAAAAGCAAAAGACAGATAAAGTACTTGGATACGCTAGTTAAGGTTCACATATGCTGTTGACAATTGCTTACTTGGTTGATGGGATACTGGACTCTACCTTTTTTTTCGGTTATTCAGTGTGAGATAGGAGACCTATAACAAAGGACCCTGCAGAAGCTTCCTGCTTTCTAGGACAACATGGCCGGGTGGCCAGAACACTGGTCTTGCTGTTTGAACATGTACATTAACACCTCCTCAGGCAGAAGGTTGTGAATTCAAGTCTCCCACAAACCACTTGAGTTTTCTAATCACCTGGCTGATGGATGGGGATGCAAGGACCATCACTGCCCTTCCACTGCTTGTGCAAGGCCTGACCAGAGAGGCCTCTTCAGAAAAAAGCTACACAATTTGACCAAAAATGTGGATAAATTGAAGAACATGCAGCCTATGGCTCTCAGCAAGGCCCGGGTGCCTACTGTCTCAGTAAGCCAATAAGACCATTCTCAAAAAAATATTTTCAGTGTGCAGGGATGTTACTGAGGAAAATTTAAGTACTCTATGCTTTGTCTTTAGAGACATAGCATTTTAGTAGACATTCCAGAAATGAAAGTGCTAAGCTTAAAATCACGCACACATACCAAAGTGCCTTCCATCTGAGTACAATCCACTAGCTAATTGATGGGAGATGTGGAGATGCTGGAAGGTAAACTGGCTTTACCCCCATTATGAACAACAATAGTCATCCCCAGCACAGGACCGTAGTCAGAGAGTCAGTAATCTTAGGCAGGATGAGTCTATGAAATGTGGGACCCCACCTAGCACAGGAAAGTTACTGTGTTTGTTGCTAGCTCTTTCCTGTTGAACTACTCATTTGTGTTAACTGTTTTGCAGTGCTGTATACTGAGGCAATGTAGGACTCAGATATTTTTCAGATATACTGATGCTCAGTGGAGTCATCACTTTTCCAAGGTGATGTAATCTTTTTGTGATCTATATCCTTGTGAGGACCAGTTTCTTATAGAAAATATATTCCTGTAAGCTGGTGAAATCCTCAAGAAAAGGGGACATTGAGAGTTCAGAATGTAACTTGGGATCTGCAGAATTTCTGCTGTAGACACTTTGTATGGCTTTAACCAAATACCTTTAGCTTTTGAGTCAAATTTGCTACTGACATGATGACTGGAACTAAGACTACTGTCATTCATGCCACTGCAGACAGTTCTTACGTTACCTTCACTATATAGTGAAGATGATACTCAATTCTCACTGTGAGAGCTGTCATGAACGTTGTGAGAGTTGAATCAGTTTTGCAAAAGTGCTGCCTAAATGCTAAATAATAATGGAAGTTACCATACTCTGACTAATCTCTTTATTCTTTACATCACTGTCTTATTTTCGGTTAGTCATCAATGTTCTCATGCTTCCTTTTCCTTTTCCTGAGACGTCATTATAAAGCAACTGTTTAAAGGCAACAGATTGCTCACAGATCCTCAGCAAACCTAGTAAGTGCAAGAATAGCTCAGGTCTATGTGTTTTCCATTTGTTTTTAAGACTATCTGAATTCAATATATACTGGTTTCTTCTTTCTGTCTGTGTCTCATGTCCAAGCATTTTAAAGCATAAACCAGAAGGACATTGCCTGAGCTAGTAGGAGGAGGTGGAGGAAATCCTATACTGGAGAAACAATTACAGGAAGCTGACACAGCCACTAAGATGTTTAGAAGAATCAACAGAGAAGAAAGTGGTTTTGGTATGATGCCAAGTTAGAGAAGGAAATAGATTGTATGCAGGGATAGATTTCAAAAAATAAACATTAAAAAAACACAAAAATGGTTTTGTTAGTATTTAGCTGAAAGCAATCTTGAAACCTTGAGACAATCTGTTGTCTATTCACCTGCTGTAAAGGAGGTAAACAGAGGTCATATCTTTCCAGAGAGGGATTCCCTCAAAACTGGGGATACTCCCAGCAGGAAAAGAGCTGTCAAAACCTAGTACCCATGTTCATATGGCCTGACTATGAAAATGAATGTGATTGAACTGCATTTTATTTGGATTCTATCCAAGTGGCCCATTAGGAGCTTTTAGCATCTGGCATAATTTCATGCTGCCTGAAAGTCTTATCCATAGTCTGCATTGGTCCGAGAAATGCCGAGGCACATGTGGCTTAAAAAGCTTTCTAAAGCTATGGTTCTTTTCCTTGGTGTCCCAATTTTGTTGAGTTAAAAGGCCTTGAATTTACATACTCTCAGTAGAGACCTTCATTTTAAAAGATAAAATCTTCATGCTCACGAGGCATATTCCCATCCCCCTGCTGATGGTAATGCTGGTCAGAAAGTGCACGTTCCATCATCAAAGAAGAATGTATCATATTCTGCCACCTCAGGGCTTGCACATGTGACAAGTCTGCATTTGCTCCGTCTCTATAGGGTGACTGAGTGTACACAGTCCAGGGCTGAGAGGCAGGGAGGATGGACACAAGTACACGAAAGGACATCAGGAAGCCCATGCCCCTGGTACCCTGGCAAGTAGACAGACACTACCCTACGAGGACTGAAAAATCTTTTTCAGAGGGAGAAGAAATAACATTACAAAAAGTGCTGAGACTGAGAGCGGCATCTGAGCCTGAAAGGCAATTAAGGAAATGAAAGGGAATGACTGTGGCTGAAGAAGGGGAGATAGGGATAGAAGCACTTGGTTGTTTATTAACGTAAAATTAGAAAACACTGTATGGAAAATACGTGGGTTAAGAGATGGAGAGACAAGTTCATCAAAGAACTGGGATGTGAGAGGGCCACTGGGACAAACTGGTCTAGAAAGCTGAGATGAGAACGAGGAAAGTCCGGGCAGTGAGATGAAGCCCAGCTCAGCAAGATGCTGTGACAGAAGTGAAATAGCTGAAGAGCAGAGACTGGGACAAGGTGTAAGGAAAAGGGTGGAGAAAGGGATGGATTGAAGCGGGAAAGAGAATTAAAGTGGGAAAACACATGTAAGAGTCAGTGTTAATTAAAAATCACCCTGTTCCATGATTTTCACTGAAGTCTTACTGCTGTCAGCACGGCTATCAGAAAATATCTGTGACCCACACGCAAAATGTCAGCCTCATACCATCATTAGCAATGTAAACATGGAGGACCCATGTATAAATTATAGTAATTAAGTAATCAATGAATACCATTGATTTCCAAAACCTAAAAAAAGTATCCACTCTTGACTTGAAGACGGGAAAAGACAGAAAATGTTGAAACAAAAGTGAGCTTGTGGCTTCTATTGCAAATTCACCATTTTTAACTTCCAGTCACGAGTACTTGTTATCTGTCTGTTAGGATAGAAAAGAAACCTTTTCCACTCTATTGTTTCTCACAGCTAGGGTATTTAAATTCTAAAAACAAGTCACTGTTTGATAATATTTAAAAGCTAAACAGATTGAGCCATTTAGGTTTCTCACAGTTTTCAGATGGTAAGTCGTTTCTGTTGCTATCATTTTCACAAAGCTTTTCCCTTTCTGGTGATAGCACTGGGAATCTCCTGACATTTCAGTGCTGCTTTTTTAAACTCACAATTATTGGGTTAGCTAAGAAACTGACATCCTGGATGAATTCACACCTTTATTAAGTGGGCTTCACTGGTAGGTCCCTAATAATTTGCCATTGTAAGTGGATACAAAGGGGTCATAAAGAAATACCAGGCCTGCATATCAGTTTCTAACTGAGCTCATGGCTCTGCATTTCTGCTGATGTCACTGAGCATGATGTTGATCCTTTTATTTGACCCTGAAATAAGCATTAGGCTTTGTATGACCATTCCTAAGAGTCACACTGCTTCAGTAATACCTCCTACCACAGCATATTTACATACCCAAATGTTCAGTAGCAGTTTGGTTCATCTTGTCTGAAAGTATCAAGAAAGACTCTTAGGAGAACTTTATGAGGAATTATTTCTGTTTTAAACTTCACAGTATATGAGTACACCATTATATTAGAGTACTCTTTATGGTCAGATAATTATGCCGTTAATATAGAGTTATAGCGTGCACTTTATAGATAAATTGATTGTTGGTAATGACTAAAATCATGGTATGGACCTAGACTCTCAGTTCATTGTAAGAAATAATTCACATCAGAGTGTTCTTATCTTCTCCCTTTCACAAGGAAGCTACTTAGTCTGGCATTTCTCAAAGGCAGGTAAGAGAATTAACCACCCATATCCTATTCATATTGAAAACTGTACACTAATTCCTTTTGATATATGTTAAAGATCATGTCACCCATGGGCTCTTAGGTTTCTGTTTCTTCTATATGAATGTATTCCACTAGCCACAGATCTATCCAAAGGAATCATGAGTAAATTGTTATAAGTTACCTGCTTAGCCCACATAGCCAGGTTTTTATGTAGAATGTAAGGTTTTCAAGTCTCCTGCTTAACCATCCAAATGTCAGTTCAGCAATGTTTAGAGCTTTTTAATTTTTCCCTTTTATAAAAATAGGAAATTACACAATTTCAATGTTTTTTACATTAAAATAATATTTCCATTGTGTCTTAAGATTGGGTTAAGCAACCTAGAGTATATGTTCTATGACACAAACTATTACTTTTTGAAGGAAAGTAGGGGGTTTGTGTGTATGATGATACACAATGTACAATAATTTGTTATTAAACATTAAGATATGTAAAATACGTTTTTTCCATGGTTCTTTCTAGCTAGACCTTGTGTTTCCAACAACACCCCAGTTCTGTGTTCATTATCTTTTGCTTTGTTGCTCTATCCAGTTTTGGCTGTTAGAACTGCAAAAGCAGGGATTCATGTATTTCCCTGTAAAGCTCTGCTGTTTGAAAAGAGAAAGCATTTTCTAAAAGCCATCATATTGCCTATAATAAATGTGGGCTGTCATGTATCATAGTGTGATAGAATTTTGCAGATACAGGGGTTTTATCAGTGACTATCATGTGAATAATAAGGCTAGGTCATTTTAATATCCTTCTCTGTGAAACCAACATGGATAATGTCAAGGAATACGTCATTCACCCAAAAGATTCATTCAAGCACAGGCCAATAGGGCAACAAAGACTGGTACTATTCAGGAGGCAAAAGAGAAAGCCTCAGGCGTATCCCAACCATGACACAGTTCAGAAGGCTATGCCAGGGTCAGAGAGCTCCATGGAGAGGTCCCTGCTCCCTTTGCCCATCAGAAAGTGGCAGGAGTATAAGAAAACTGTGAACTCAGGAAAGGCATGTTGCACAGAAATATGGTATTTGGAGTTGGGTAAAGGAAGAAGTTGGGGGAGGGGGGAGCTTGTTGTTGGCTATTGTTATTTTCAGGGGACAGTTCTACCCCCTCACACACCCATAACATTTCTTTCCAAGCAGAGTGAACTCCATCTAAGCTGGAGAAAGCCACACAAAAGCAAGAGTATCCTCAGGGAGAACACTGCAGCACCCCTCAATCACCCACAGCATCTGCACCCCACTAGCTCCCACAGTATTCAGTGGGAATTCTAGTATTCTAGGGCAGCCCCTAGACTGACCCTGAAACAAACACAAGATGCTAAATGTCTGACAGTGATATCTGAGAAGGCAACAGAGAAAGTGGTGGGTTACCATAGCAAACACAAAGAATAGTGATAAAACTTTGTTTTCCTCGGTGTATCTGGCTCGCTGAAGTAATATGTCTCTCCCTAATCAGGATTCATAGCCCTAAATACTCTCCTGTCTTTTCTCTCAAGAAATGGCTTGAAAAGTAGAAAAAGATCCTTCTTTAATCAACTGCTTGATAATCATCATACCTTCCCTTGGGGGAGAACTGGTTCAAATATTTGTTGCAGTGATTTGAACATTTTTTTACTTTAGCAGACAGTCCAAACAACAGGCTATGCAGTGTGATGGAGTGCATTCCTTCTTTTGATGGTATTCTATTTTGCATGGAACAATGAATTTTTCATCAGATGCAAGAATAAAGGCAAACTCCTATGGTTTTGGACACTCACTGGGCAAAAAGCAAAAGCTAATTTCTAGCCCCTGTTCTGGGCAATACTTTGTGTAAAACTCTGAAATGATATCTGAATCCTATGTGTCTGTTATCCGTTATTGATAAATGCTGTTTAACCACTAAGTCTTACTTATATGAGACACCTAAATCCCATAGATGAGCTAAAAAACTTTTATCTGTGGGTATTTTATATATCCCCTGCTTTGCAATGTGAATGATATGCCGTGCAAAGGAAGACAGTGTCTAACTTGGATGCTGTAAATTGATCAGATAATCAATTATTAAAGCAGAAGACTGGTCTGTGCTGGGATATTCAAGGTTCCTTTGTGAACCTGAGCACTCCAGACAAGCAGTGGTAGAAACATGAGTGCCTGCAGAATGCAACTGTTCCTGTGGTTCAGTCTTTGGGGGGTTTGTGGATGTACTTACTGTACTTAGAAGCACAGGGAGATATTGTTGTACCCAGGTCCTTTTGCAGAGATAGCTCTATCTCTAGTTTTATACTTCAGGGTTAACACACAATGATATTATGCAATGATTGTTTAGTGAACCTTTTATTCTCCTTGGGAATTAGGACTTCCTCATATTCAACGTCCTGCATAGCTGGAAGGGTATCTGGAGTTTTGGACTCAGCAGTTATATATTCTTTAAAAGGAAATTGATTCTACAGACATTGAGAGTAGATGGGTTGTGTTCAAGGAACTACAAATAAACCAGCTTTTAATCTTTCAGATACTCTAGTCTAGAATTTTGCGGTTCATCTGATGAGAGGATTAAAGCAAAACCATCAAGAATACACAGGTATTTTTTCACTGGATGAATTAGTGAAGCTTTAATTTTAGTTTGCTTTTAGGAGTTCATTAAGAAAAGTGTGTTATGTTATTTATTTTACCTAGAGGAGAGGCAGAATTTGCTTATCCACATACCAAACTACAACTGCTCAAAAATAACCATCAAAATAAATGGAGAATGAAAGCTTTTACCAGGACTACATCATTTTAAGTCTGTCCTTTTTTTTTTTTTTTTTTTTTTCCCAGAAATCTTTAGTAGGAACTTTGTTGTTATAGATTCTATTAACCTTGGATTCTGTAAATAAACATCTTATTATTTTGGAAAGATATGATATGGTTTGTTCTAGGCAACGTCAGGCTCAACAGAGCTGTTGTTAGTGTGATTACAGCAGATATTAGTACTGCAACCAGGCACAGAAGCTGCCACACCAGAGGTGAGGAAACAAGACTTCCAGTTCACATAACTACCACAGTGAGCTTTGAAGTGTCAGCTAATGCAACTCAGTCCCCAGGATATATAAATTAGTCCTAACAACGCTGTGCATGGTAGATAGCTGGACGTTTAGTTCCTTTTACATTTGTATAAATATCAATCAGAATTATGTCAAATAATTTTCAATAAAGGTTGACCAGTAATCTATTTCAGCAATGTTCATATAAATATTGAAGCTATAGAATTATTTTTACATTACCACTGATGAAGTGATAGCAATAGCTCTTCATTGTAACTGCTTTTCATTCACATCAGCAACAACTGTATCTTTTATTTAACAGTAAAACTTAACGGGAAGAATTACAGCCACAGCCCTCGCACTATGATTAAAATACTCCATGGCAAACAGAAAATGTGAAGTGAGGTTGCCAACACCTTAAAAAAGCTGATATTGCAAGTTTTCTGCTCTGTCCTCCACAGCTTAAAGAACAAGGCAGGAGAGTCACAAGTTCATGCTTCAGACTTCTGATTTACAATTTTGACTGACGTTGGGCAAATGACTGAAATCCTCAGAAGAGAGAAGAATTTCTCCTGAGCCTTTGATTAGTCCTTCAGTCTTTTTGACTGAGTTCCCCACCTCTAATATAGGGATACCATTACTCTTTTGTGTAATTTTTTAGCCACTAAAAGGGTAAATATCCTACAAAACTTAGGCAAATTTCTTCAGTGCAAAATACTCATATCAGCTAATTTAGACTACTTGAAACCTCTAACTTCAGTTGAACTCAGGCACCAAAACTGGGGCCCTAATACAGTACTTGTCCTACCTAACTCAGACGTCGAAGTTAGGAGTTTCCCTACAGTCCTTAGGGTTCACAGAGAGAGAGAGACATACACTGAGGCATTTGTGGTGGTGCAGCGGGAGACATACCTTGCAGGACCCTTCATTCTCCATTGACTCTGGGAAGGCAGAGTGACTGCACTCCTATCACAGGTAATTCAATTTCCTGAACTTAGTTGAGCTGGATCTGGATCTTAGTTCTGCACTGAGCTGATGGATGGTATTACTGAGACCACATAAGTACCTTGTATAATCTAAAATGGGTACAGCTAAAAAAAAAAAACCTGTAGAAGGAAATATGCCAGTACTGAAATGAATTAGCAGATGCCCACCACCTCTCATATGTAGAAATGAGTTTATTTACAGCTATTTCCCTTGCCAAGTCTGTTGATTCATTTAAGGAGTTAAATATAAGACTTTGCTCTACTTCAGTAGTAACGAAGGAATGTCTCTTTGAAAAAGTTTTTCATGCCCTTCTCTCATTCTTTCTTGTACATTTCAATTGCTGTTGTCATATTTTCCAGTCTCAACATCCCCTTGAGTAATTATTGCCACACAATTAAGAAAACATTTAGAATGGAAAAGTCATTTGTTAAAAAGTTTCACTCTAAACCAATGGTGTACTCCTGTTCATTGACTGATAACCTTTCCCCTGACAACTTGCTGGGATCTGATGACTGTTTAGGTTCACTCGTTACAGAGTCTTGAGTTGAATTGTCTGTGACCTGACCTTTCAAGTAGTATATTTTGTTGCTGAAACTAACACATTTTGTCAGTAGGGGCCAGCTCCAAAATCCTTAAAGCACAGAAGATGTATTTACTCTGTTTAGAGTGCAGAGCCTTTTTTCACAGAAAATGAAGTTAACCCATAGGATTTTTTGCCCTAGGATAGGATTTTGTACCGTTCCTGTTATATTCTCTGTATATTTATAATATATGCTAAGCAAAATAATGCTAGTGTTGAAACAAACTTTTAAAAATGTTAATAGCAAAAATTCTGATTTAAATTAAAAAAAAAAAAGTAAAATATGCCACATTTCTTTCAGAAATCAGATAATTTAAGTAAAAATCTAAAGTGCGGAGCATTAATGTGTAGAAGACTATATGGAATATACTGCACATATAGCCCAACAATCATATTTAGAATAATGCTAATGGGTATTCTAAAATCTATGTATTAAGATGGATGTTTCTCATGGTGCAAATGAAAGGTTACAAGCCCATCTCCTACTTCCAGCCCTCTCTACTGCTGCAAAAGTGGCACTGATAATGGGGCTATTGGAAGAACAAAAATAAATACATAGAAAGCTTGGGCTATAATGGAAGACTATTAAATTAAAAATGATCAAATAATAAAAGGTAAAGGTGCATTCAGTTTAGCTCTTCTTCCCATCTTTAATAAACATATGTAATGCTCCACAAAGGTGGCTAACAGTAAGAATTACTTAAGGTATTGAATTCCTCTTCCTTGTCCATTATTCACCTCATTTTAATATTTCAGTTATACCCTCATCTTTGCACTTCTTATTATAATTTTAAAACCTCTGCATGACTCCACTCTGCTTTGCTTTGCATGCCTACCACTGTCAAGCAGCATTTTGTCTTCATTCTGTCCCACTGTCGTTTTCCACCTCTGTGTTTATTTCACGTTCTTAGACACCCGTTCCTGCTGTTTTTCCTTATGGTACCTTTCGTAACGGGTAACCTCACTAGGACCTTTTCATGAATATTTAATGAATGTCCAGCATATATTAGGAGTTAGTATTACTAATTTTTTATTCAAAATAAATATTCTGGAGTTGCATGCTGTGACTGATACTTTGCACAATTAGTAACAGTGAGAGAGAGAATAAGAATGAATTGCAAGTGATCCATAACCTGTTGCACTGCCTAGGACAGAGAATCTGACTAGGACTTTTGAAATGATTCAACAAACAAGATTTGAAATTCCTGGATTTTAATTGAATTTGAAATTAACAGGGATTTGAAATTCCATGTTGCCAGTATGAGAGGAAGTACAACAAAGAGAATGTTCTGAAGTAATGATAGGAATTGATGGGAGTCTAAAAAGCATAACTGTTATAAGAAGGTTTTGAAAAGTCAATAAAAGATTCTGCTTGCAGCTGTTTAAAGCATGTGTTCTACAAGTAAACAATCTGGCTGCATTAAATTGAGTCAAAAACAATAATGCAAATATTATTGATGCATAATATACAACAATAGTATGATATCAGCCAGAGTGTCAAGTCCAATTTCAGCCATGCCATTATCTTGCAACTGTAACTGACACAGCATGGTTTGGACTAGGTGATAATTGCTAGTAGCAATGGGAAAAAAAAATACGGTATTTTCTTGGGAAGGAACAGGAATGTTACAATTCCACAAATTAATGACTAGCAGTCAGTTGTGAAAGCAAGCCTTCCTCTTTCATCTTTTCTCCCAAATCAAGAATCTAAAGACAATCACTGATATTGTCAGGCATCTCATTTAAAGTTAACAGATGGAAGTAAGTGGGGTTTTTTTCACATAACATGTAACTAATAGTATTCTTCAGACCATTGCTTCAAATTCATAACAAAGCCTAAAGTTTAATAGGAATTTTTAAAGCATTATACAAATAAAGAGATAAAGACGACATTCAGTTGTAGAGGTGTGTGAGATTATACACACACACAAGATATTAAAAGAACTTTATTAAAATTACAACATTGTCCTTTCAAAAACTTGGAGAATGCCAATATTAAAGTTGCCTGCACAACATTAATTCAGCCTTTTATGCATGTGATTATAATACAGGCTTAAGTTAAATGATCACATCCTTTTTTCCCACAGGATTTCTCCCTCATTTCAGTCATGCTACAGGGACATGTCCAGGCAGAGCCAAGTTTATCTGCCTACGCACCCAGAAAATCAAGTGTAAAAAAAACCCCAAACCTAACAAGAATAAGAAACCTCTGGTCCGGAAGCTGTAGAGTCATGTTAGCAAAGCATTGCATTTGATTTAATATGCCTCCTGCAAGAAAGCTGCATGGCTTCCTTACCGCAGCTGGCTTGCTTCTGGCCAGGGGAATGCAAGTGCGGTACGCGGGACTATCTGCAGCCAGCCATGTAGGCTTGCCTGAGGCTATATTGTGCCAGAGCACTCATATGTCTTCATTGGCAGATGAAGATTTTTAATTTTGAGAATATCAAGCTTGGCAATGGTTTCTCTTAAGAAACTTATATTTTCCACACCTTAAATTAATTCAAGACCAAACGCTGTTCCATGTTAGGCTGTTATTATTGAGTGACTAATTACTCCAGGGAATGTTGCACAGTGTTTTGCACCTCTGAATACTTCCTCCCCCCGCCCGCCCTGCCATCCTTTTTCTGATTTTAAACCAGTCCCAAGACAAGCATAGCTCTGAATAAGTAACTTCTAAAACACTGGTTGTTACCACAGGGAGGACAGAAAGCCAGTTGTCAAGATCCTGAGCAATAACATTCAGAAAAAGGTGGTCCCCACCATTCTCCCTTCTTACCCTCATGTTTCTGCCTCAGAAAACATTTGAATGGGATGCGACAGGCAGTGATGTGAAAGTGCTCTGTACTGTCATCAGTGTCTGTGAGTATTCCTATATCCTACAATATAAAGTATTTAACTGACATCAATAAAAAAATAATGTGTGCCAATTTTTCACATTAAAAAATTTAGCTCTGTTTAACATTACTCTTATTAAAACTTCACGTGGAAAATACTTAAAAACTCAAGGTCATTTATAGCAAATAGCATATTTTGCAGTCCATCTCAATTCTGCACAAAAAAAGAGAACATTTTTAAATGCTTCCACAAAATTTAGAGACAGGAAAAATTACCTGTTTCAAACATGCTCTTGAAAAATGTCTTTTTAAGATTTGATTATTTGGAGTTTGAATAAAACCAAACAAAGGCAACATTTCAAGGAAAGTGCTGTACATTTCCAAATCTGTCCAAAAAATCAACCTATAAACCAAACCTTAAATATTACAGCTGAATGGATTAAATCCTAAAACCAAGAAAAATATATGATGTCTTCAACCCATTTGTAATAATTTTTCTAATTTCAAGTGGTGTAAATCCAAAGTAAATCTCCTGACTCAAGCAAAGGTCTTCAGAGAGATATTAGTGCTAATAAAGTCAGAATCAGGCATGAGAGATCAAAAATTTCCTTTTTAAGGAAACTGAATTTAATAGTTTGACATAATGGATTATTCTGATTATTATTATTCTCCTAAAGGCTACAGACTAATAAGCTGATTCACAGCTGAAGAATGCATCATGCACTTTCAAAGGTGTCCAGCATGCTTACAGTCCCCTTAAAGTTAGCTTGTAATTTTAAGGTCCTCTTAAGCATATATTAATGCTAAGATCCACTAAAACACCTATGACCATCTAAAGAAAATTTCTTCAGATCAGCTCCCAGGAGAAAGCAGTACTTGGAGTAATAGTTATAAAGCACTTTGACATTTATCTGTGAGTGTAGAAAAATACTACTAATGAGGCTTTTGAAAAATGAGGCTCCTTCCATTTTGTAAGCTTCCAATTTACAAAACAATGTATGGTACAAATAGCCTCCTTCATTGATATTTGTGTTACAATGACACCAGCTCTTAAAAGAAGGAGAAAAAAAAGGAAAAAAATTCTAAAAGAATGAAATATCATATAAACCAGAGTGAGGCATTTATCAACACGGGAATGATTTCTCTATATAGATGTTACAGCAGCACTAATGTGAGGCCGCCTTTAGGCTAATTATGCTGGGGAATTCAACTCATTCCAAAATCAACACGGCAATTGTAGAAGATAGAAATAGGCTGAGCTGGTCCATTTAACCCAGTTCCTATGGGCATAATGGAAGCTAATGTTTTAAGTTTGTGTCTAAGCAGAAAGAAGGAAGTGGTGATAAGGGCTAGGTGAGGTATATGCTGAGTCAAGGCGATTCAGCTTGTAGAGGAAAAGAGACTGACCACAAAGGCAAAACTGTGGGAAAAAGCAGTAGGAGGTGAGTTCAGACACGTAGAGAGGGAGGAACTGTGCAAGACCCCAGCTGAACGAAGAGATATGTGAACTACATGTGTTGGGCGGTTGCAGCCACTGAAGAGTTCAGAAGGTGATGTATCATGGATTGAATAATAGATCAGCATAAAAACAGGCTTTTGGCAGGTAAAAGTAGGCCCGTGGCATTTGTGTATTTACATGAGGAAATCAAGCCCCTGATCTAACTAATTTATGTGCTGAATAAGTATTAAAAAGGCATTCATTGTCATAGTATCTAGCCAACAAAACTGACCAGTTGAAATGTTTCCCAAAACTTGCCCAGAAAGGTGTGGAATGTAATAATCCTGCCACTAATACACAAACAGATATATTTCTAACCTTCTGAAAACTGTTTCACTGCGCCATTCTCGCTCTCAGTATATTGCCTATTAGGCAGTATAAGTTTATTTTTTCCATTAATATCTGTCTATGCACAGGCAAACTCAGAGTATTGTAACATTTTGAATATGTGTCACCATAGTGCCTTTACTTAAATAAGGATTGTTTCTATGAAAATGAAAGTTTGGAGAAATTTTGTGCAAATATGTTGCCAGTAAATAGCATCCTCCAGAGCTGCTTTCTTATTTTCTTGACTTATTTATGCCATGTTTTGTTCTCTCCCTTTGCATTGTTTTAAACCAGGATATACATAATAGGTGCCACTGTGATTCACAGATTCACAGTGTCAGGGGTTGGAAGGGACCTCTAGAGACCATCTAGTCCAACCCCCCTGCCAGAGCAGGATCACCCAGAGCAGATCACACAGGAACAAGTCCAGGCAGGTTTTGAAAGTCTCCAGGGAAGGAGACTCCACCACCTCCCTGGACAGCCTGTCCCAGTGCTCTGGCACCCTCACAGTGAGCAAGCGCTTCCTCATGTTCAGGTTGAGCCTTCTGTTTTCCAGTTTATGGCCATTGCCCCTTGTCCCGTCACTGGACGCCACTGAGAAGAGCCTGGCCCCATCCTCCTGACAGCCACCCTTTAGATATTGATAAGCATTGATAAGATCCCCCCTCAGCCTCCTCCAAGTTAAACAGCCCCAGCTCTCTAAGACTTTCCTCATATGGAAGGTGCTCCAGGCCCTTCATCATCTCAGTGGCCCTGCACTGGACCCTCTCCTTGTCCTTCTTGAACTGAGGAGCCCAGAACTGGACACAGCACTCCAGGTGAGGCCTCGATCATCTTAAAACAAGGGTAAACTAAGCCACGATCACTTCTAGTACTGATTACTCATGGATGCACATGAAAACTTTCTTTGGACAGCCAGTTTCAAGAAAGTTTCCAGTCACATGCTGGTTAAGCAGACACTAACAAGACAGCTGATTCTGGTACCATGTTCCCAACACTAAGCAAGTGTTTCTAGTTGTAGGAAACACACTAAATCTCAAGGTGATTGTAACATAAATTCAATTTCAAAAAAGCTTCTGACTACATATTATGAATCACAAGTTGATTGTAATAAAAACTGTGGTGCTCAATTAAATGGTAGCTGTAACATATGAATTATATCAACTTTATACAGTATTATACAAAACTTGCTGACAGAACACCTCTCTGTGCCAGTCACACTCACTGTGTTACAGACATTATGTAGAACTAATAAACAATGAGTAATAGTAAACTTCAGTTTACTAATCCACTTATTAAAGTGGATAGGATGTTCTCTCATAAAGCTATGCTTTTTTAATAATTTAGATCCATTAAATGGTTCAAGAGAAAGTGGTGTCATTTTAAACTCTGTATTACAAAATGTTCTAGCCACCCATTGTTCTAACACAGACACCACCTGTGCTTCTGTTTTCAAACTCAAACATTTTGGGGCTTAGAAAAGGTAGGGGGATGAAGAAAGAAATGAGGCTTCCTATTATATCTGCAAAATGCAGTAGGATCAAGCAATGCTACTGTGATCCAAGACTTCTGTATGGAGGATACTTGGACATCCTCTTGCATGCTAGCTATTCCCTTTGCATTCTTTGCGAATGTCAAAATCTACGTGAAATCAGTGTGACCTACCATATACAAGCAATGTTCAGCTGATCTCATTGATATAAGAATACCCCTATAGCTTTTTTACCATGCTGCACTGCATAATGTGCATCAGACTTTGACAATACTTCTGCATAATGGATTATACTTAAAAGTGAATGTGATGTGCGTACCACACCCTTCTCCAGTTAACCACCCACCCAATGGCAATGGCAGCATATGTTTATATGGAAAAATAATATTGGGAAAGTATTTTCTCTATTCCTTACTGTCATTTAATGTGATTTAATGGTTAGAAAGAAAGGAAGTCACACCATATGTCTGGTGTGCTCTTTGCAGATCACTGACTGCAAATTGGGAACAACTGTTCTAAATCGTGTATGATTTGCAAGAAATAAAGATCCTCGTGTTGCTGAGTTCTGAGTACTGACTGGGGTTTTTTTGCATGTTTTCATCTCATCAGAGGAAGCCAAGGTCAGTAGCAAATCATACACTAGAGCAAGAAGATTAATCTTACTTTATACTAGACTATTTCTGGGCTAAGGAGACCAGTCTTGTTTCATTTTAAATGTACCTTAAATGACTAAGATTAAGTATACTAAAACAAATGGTACAACTGAGTAATTGCCTTGGCTTTGCAGAGTACTGGTACTGCAGAGACCACAGTATGAGAGGTGCTGGTACAACATACTTATCTTAGGAGGTACTAATGTACCTTGAATATAGTACTAAGGAAATGAACTAACTGATGAAATGATGAATAAGATTCCTTAATTAATAACTAAGCTAGTAATATTTCCATTTTTAAATTTTTCTCTGAGTTTATAACTATTTTACTTGGTTGTCATTTGCAACTCATGACTGAAGCATCTGTGTTCTTCTCTTTATAAATGTAAACTTAAACTTTCATTTCAGATGCAAAATGAAATTAGCTTAATTTTAATTTCAGCTCACAAAAATATGTAACATCTTTCAGAGCTGCAGTCTTTATTATTTTTTTTAATAAGGAAACTTTTTTTCCTAATTTTTGCAGCAAAAGTTAATAAAATAGCTTAATCACAGTGGAAGTATTGACAGAAAACTACAATCCCATTAGACTAGGACCTTGAATTCCATTGTGATTAGACCCAAAGGATATGTTTGATGCCAGTAGGAAAAGTGGGTTTGAAAACCCTTTTGGTATTCTCCCTTCATTTAGCATAGTTTATTTAAAGCTTACTTACTCCTGACTGCTTGTATAATGTAGCAACCCACTCACACCAAAGTATTCACAACTGCCTAGGTGTGAGCACTTTGCGACTTCTTCTACCTTACAGAAGTTGGTTTGACATGAGATGGAACACCTGGCACTTTCTGCAATGCAAAACTCTTGAGTTATCTCAAATTGGGCAACCATCAATCCTAAGACTTCAAATTTTGGTGTTTACTGATTAAAGTTTAAACCCTAGTGTTTAAACAACTCTGCTAAAAGTAATAACTAGGTTAAATCACAAAGGCATAGTTTCCTCATAGATTGGTTATGTCTCATTGAAAAAGAGAAGGAAGGAGAGGAGGACTACAAGGGTGGGACAGATTCACTTTCCACTGTTTTTCTGGAGAAGCTGGACTTCTTGATAAATTGCTCTTGAGGAAAGACAAGGAGAAGGTGGTCCAGGGATTAATTCTCATCTGCCACAGGCAGTAATTTTGCCCAGAAAGGCAGAGACTTCACAGAACCATTTGGTGGTGGAGGCTGAAGAATGCAGGTCAATGGAGTGAGGAAATGAGACAGTAAAACCTATAGTCATTATAGAATTTATCCTGTAACAGTTAGCCTTACAAAGTATCAGACTTGATCTCTTCAGATTTGAGCACTTCTATTCACAGCAGGTGATATACATCAAGAATGACCATGTTTTAGACATCGTTTCACCAAAAAGAAGCATATTATCGTTTGAGAGGAACCAAGAACATGGGTTGGACTTTCATGTTTTGTTGCTTTTTTCTGGCTAGAGAAAGTGAAATTAGGACTGCAACTAGGCAAGTTAAGATAAACTACTTGAGCAATAATTAAACTGCCTAATAAAAGTTTTGGTATATACGTGTGTGATTAAAAAAAAAAAACCAAAACCAAAACAAAACCAGTAGCTTTTATTATAGTTTTCTCAGACTTCCTTTGGCTGTTTCCTATCTTTTTCAAATTTCTCCTGTCTCCTTTAGCAATAGGCTTTTAGTTTCAAACTAGCTGCCGAAAGAGGCATTAAATCCTGATTTATTTATCTGCTTCGATGTACACACGTTTTGATTATAGTTGTTGCTTTCCACAGATGCTCTCCAATTATCTAGATAGCTAGCCCAGACAGTATGTGTTGGCACATTTCTTCTTATCCTTTTGGAGAGGGGAATATCACCTACTCTGCAGCCCACTCACAGGACTCCAAAGTGACCTTTCTAGGATGCTTCAGTTACCATGAACAGTAGGTGGCAACCATGCTCCCTCCTCTTGGTAACAAGTCCCCCTAAAATCCTGCTTCCCCTAGGCTTGCACGTACCCTGGACATGTCTCCAAACTTGTCAGCAGTGTATGCAAAATTGAATAGTGGAGAACTTTGAAGGGAAGGACTTGGACCTGAGTCTGTGCTGGAAAAGTAGGCATTGGAAGTGGTTGTTGCCCAATCCTTCTGTTTCTGCTCTCCATCTGCCTTCTCAGCAACACCAACATAATTGTAGCCAAAACTGATAGATGTTCTCTGCAGTTCACTGTACCGTCACACCTTTCTGCTCTCTCCCACTGACCAGTGACATGTAAACAAGGAATAAGCTGTGTCACTGACAGTCTGCTGTCCTAGCCAACTCCTTAAGTTGTCTGTGCCTAAAATTGGTCTACACATCATAGGTACCCTGAGACTAAGACAATTTGGAAGCTGATCTGATTTTCCACAGGAAACAATATGTAATGGTGTCTCCAGAACTGCATTAACCAAGAGACTATAGATCCTTATGAATAAAGACTGTAAGTGTTTATTAATTACACAGATGGTTGAATTAAATGCACCCTCAGCAAGTTTGCAAATGACATCAAGTTGTTGCAGTTGATATGCTTGAAGTAAGGGATGCCATCCAGGGGGACCTTGACAGGCCCGAGGAGTGGGCCCATGAAGTTCCACAAGGCCGAGTGCAAGGCTCTGCACCTGGGTTGGGGCAATCCCCAATATCAGTACAGGCTGGGTTATGAATTGATTGAGAGCAGCCCTACAGAGAAAGACTTGGGGGTAATGGTTGATTGAAAAATTGGACATGAGCCAGCAGGTCAAGGGAGCTAATTCTCCCACTCTACACAATCATGAGACACTACCTGCCATACTGCATTCAGCTCTGGGTTCTCCAGTACCAGAAAGACATGGGTCTACCAGAGTAGGTCTGGAGGAACGCCACGAAAATGGTCAGAGGGATGGAACACCTCTTCTGTGAAGAAAGGTTGAGAGAGCTAGAGTTGCTCAGCCTGGCAAAGGGAAGGCTCTGGGGACACCCTGTTGCATTCTTTCAATATATAGAAGGGACTCTTTCCAAGGGCATGTGCTGATAGGAAAAGGCGTAATGGCTTTAATCTGAAAGACAATAGATTTAGTTTGAACATAAGGAAGAGGGTTTTTTTTTACTATGAGGGTGGTAAGACACTGCATCAGGTTGCCTTAAGAAGTTTTGGATGCCTCATGTTTGGAAGTGTTCAAGGTCAGGTTGGGTGGGGTTTTGAGAAGCCTAATCTTGTGGAATATGTCCCTGCTCATGGCAGGGGATGTTAGAACTAAATGATCTTTAAGGTCTCTTCCAACCCAAACCATTCTGTGATTCTATGATCTTTTAGTACTGACAGTGCAGTAAACCTCATGCATAGAGATAACCTAGGAATTCATTGCCACAGGTGCGTCTTCTCTTTAACTTGTTTAGTACTGACCAAAATAACAATTGTCTTTAGCCACAGAAAGCAAAGTAATCATGTTGTTATATAACAGAATATATCCAGTGGGGCTTACCAAGGAGTTTCACAGAAATAATCTAGCTACAGTTGTGGCTCTCCTGGTGTGAGAGAAAATCCTAAAATGGTACTTCAAGTATAGCAACCTCTTATTGTTCTCAGTGTATTATTACATTTTCCTACACATCTTTTAAGAAAACCATATTTGGCCAATGACTTGCTGATGCTTTAAAAGAATTAAATGAAGTTTGCAATGTTTCTGCGAATACTAGTAATTGTGGAAATGCTAATGGAGTATCTAGAAGGGCAACCAGTTGTTCTCTAGTTATTCCTTGGTAATGGCTACAACTGAAGTGCTGTGCTGCACATTATATTAGGTCTTAGGTAAACATGACTTTTTTTTAATTTCAGAGACCAATGATACTGTATTTATATTCTTAAAATCTGAGACTAGAAATGAGCAAAGGAGCCAAGAAATTCCTATTTGATAGGTATGCAGGAGTAATATCTCCTATTAGACAGAAAAAAGAGAAGCTTTTAATTCATCCATCATACACTCTCAGTCTTGCTGAGTTTTTTAGTTATATCATATGGTGTAATAAAACATCTTCCTTTTTTTCTTTTTTTTTACATCTTGTGCAATGCATTGTAGTAGTTATTCTAATGGAATTTGCTGTAAAGACAACCAGCAACCACCATGTTAGACCAGCAAGACTGCCACTGACTGCTGCTGAGCTTACACCTACTGACATCAGAGTGAAAACCACGGGTGCAGCTACTGTACTTACGTGTAATCTAGGGATTGTCCTCATTGCTTTTTACCAATTTGACACTGGTTAAAGGTTACCAATTTTTAACTGTCTTAAAGTGAATTAGGTCAATTATTATCTGAAATATTTGATTATCCTTTGAAGAAAAAGATGTTAAATGCAGGCAGTGAAGTCGTAACAGATTTTTGTCTTCTTTTTAGTAAGACAGGGATCCAAACCAAGTTCTTCAGCTCATCTACCTCATGGATAAGTATTTTTGTGATCTAGTGCATTTTTCCAAAGCTCTGTTCTGCAGTTGCATTGTCACAACACATGTTTTTATTTTAAGAACAGGCACTAAAGCCTTCTAAAATGACGATGTAGGGTTTAACTGCAAGAATATTTAGCTACTTGAAGTAATCCCTTTCCATTTCCATATTTAATATTAAAATATACAATAAAATTATCCTGGTAAAAATGGAGGGTATTGGCTAAATATATATATCAAAAAAACAGTTTAGGCTCACAGATGTCAAAATTTCTTTCTTGAGGGGGAAGGGTGATATTAAACATAATTAAACTTATTGGAATCTGAGTTGTTATTTTATTAGTTCTCTCAGCATTAATATGTGGTCTGATGTGAAATACTTACACAGCAGCAGACAAAATACAGACACTTCTCACTCTGTTCCAGTTAAAATATTGCTAAATATATTGCTTTTATTTAGGTTGCAGTAACTACTGGAGACATTAACCAGCTCAGGACTGTACTGTATGGGGGATTACTCAAGCCATGCGGCAGAGCTGGGGTTCACTTTACCTCATTTCCACTGTCTAAAAGATAGACAAATGGTCTACACTAGTTATCCAAACTCCCTCTGCACTGAAGAGAGAAAGAAAAAACAGGTTTAATTAATTTCACCTGTCTCATACGTATGTTATGAAGGGGTTGAGTCACTACTTGAAAGTGTCTATTTATCTCTGTCAGCTATAGAGGAAGCCTGAAGAACTATGTAAGTCTAATTTTATACTTAACTTTTAGATATCTAAATTATCAAAGATAAATCACTTTCTAAATTACAATCTTTATTCTACATTTTTTTTATTGAAACAAATAGTAAAAATAGAGAGTGAGAAAAGTGGAAACCAACAGGATCAGCAGTCAAGCAAAATATTTACAAGCCTGAAGCTAAAGCATAAAGTATATTATTAATACACAAGAAGTATTGTCTACTGAAGCCTTCTTTTGCTTCATTAAAATGCATGAATTGATTTCCTGCATCTGATGGAAAGTACCCAACTGCTTTGGGTAGTCAAATATTTATTTTGTCTAACTCTTTTTTTTTTTTTTTTTTTTTTTTTAACACTTACTTTCCTTATAACTTCTTTCCTTCGCACAGAAGTTCCCGGTAGGTGTAGGTGTCCTCTCCTCACCTGTTTGGATTCTTTACGAGGACATTTGGAGCACAGGCTTGGTGGGGTCCTGAGTCCTCACACGAAAGTGCTGAAATGGCTCCTCACGGTCCAACTCTCCGGAGTTGCCAGATTAGTCAGAAATGTCCTGCCAATTCTCCCATAGGCCCAGGTTGCTTCTCAACAGCTCCTAGCATTGAGGGCTTCCTCAATCTTGCATAATGTAAAATTGGTTATATAACTTCAATGGAAAACTTGAAAAATTAAATTCGTTTTTCACTCCAGGAATGTCATGTGCCATATCTTGTCAAAGAAGTTCTCTGAAGGGTGTTAAAATTTGGGGGTGGACCCTTCTAGGAATCCCGTTAAAGGGGCTAACCACACAATTTCCAATGCAGATTAATCTGTAGAGGAAAAAAAAGAACACCACCCCCCAACTCCAAAGTGCCACCCTACAAGATTATATTTTTAATAATAGAAAGGAAAGCAAATAAATGTAAAAGAAAACAAGGAAGTTAAATCTGAAATGCTTTGTTGGTATGAAGTGCTGGCTATAACTTTATTTGTCTTCAAAGCTGCCAAGAATTTCATCTACAGTTAATTCAGCTCAAAGAAAGTGGTTTACATTTTTTTTTCTCAGTAAGAACAACACAAGTTAAAGAAAAGAATCAAGTTCACTTTTGGAATAACCACATACGTCAATGTTCTGGATTTGATCATATTTGATCATAAATAGAAAGTTTAATACCCAGACCCTATCCTTCACTTCAGGTCCTTCTTTCATTTGGTGTGGAGTCTTCTTAGTGGACTCCTTTCTAATGCTATTCACCTAGAAGGGCTGTTCACTGGCTGCTGTTAAACCTGAGTAGCAGGACAGATAAAGCAATGAAGATAACATGGGGAGGAAAAAAGAAAAAAAAATATAAGAAAAACAAAGCAAATGAGACACTGCCTAAACTGAGAGTGAGCTGTAGTGCTGAGAAGGTAATCTTTGTCTCCTGTTCATATATGTAGGCATATTTTCTGTATATATCTTCAGATGTGTAAGAAATCAATGTAATTGGAATATCCAGCTGTCAAGATATTAACATACAAGTGCACATGATGTAAGAGAAGAATAGTATTTTAGAAGAGTTTTTATCCTGAGCTCTTTTGTTCCCTTTTCAGGAGAAACCTGTTGCCAAGAAAAAGACACTGTCCCAAAAGAGCTGTTTCAAAATTGGTATTTATAACATTAGCCAGTGGTTTTTTGATAGGATTAAATGTCCACTGAGTACAAGGTCAAGTTTACAAAATGAATTGACTTGTGACCTACTTTGGATCGCCAATTGCTCCACCAAGGACAGACAAAAGGCTAGGTAGCCCATTGCACATTTCCTTTTAACTTCATAATCATTTGTCTGTCGGAAGTTTCTGGACTTTCCATACTGATAGCACTCGAAAAGCATTAGAAAGGAGGAAAGCAAAGTATAGCAGTGTGTTCCTTTCTGCATTTCACAGTATCATCTCTGACCAAGTGGTCTCCAGTGCTGTGGTTCTAACAAAGGAATGAAGTCTGGAGATTTTGTAGAGCCCAGATGATTTCACACATTTTATTTTAACTATCTTTTCTTTAAATGTTCAGTTGTTAGGTTGCCTTAGTCCCTTAATATCTTGCTCTAGAACCTAAATAAAACAATTTATGCATACTCTCTGTCTTGATCACAGCTTGGGAGAAACTGGCCACAGATGTAAGCAGGGCTTTTGCAGGAACATACTGTACCAGATCTCCCAGATATTGTGAAACTAACGAGAGGCTTAAGTTTCAAGCTTTTTAGATGACTGCCCCTTAGCCAGAAACAATGTTGTATTTAAACCTTTTCCTCTAGGCAGTCAGGGAATACAGGAATTGCCATTATGCTGACAAATGGCATGCTCTGGGTGTATTACCACATGCAAAGAGGGATAAAGTGTGAGTAATCTCCTGCCAAAAACCTTGTGCCATGGAGTATCGAGTATGATAGTAGAATATGCCACTGTTTGGCCTACACTTAGGATAAATGACTCAAATACCCAAATAAAATATGTTCAGGAGAACATAAATCTATTTGAAAGTTACATTGGTTACTATTCTTTGTTTTCTTGGTTATTCTTTTTGTGGTATTGCACATCTTCCCATCTCTCCCTAGAGAGATACATAGTGACAGTATACATTCCAAACCTGTTGGAAGGCTTTGTGCTAACAATTAACGTTTCATTTAAGAAAATAACTGTGCAAAGAAACATTGGCCTTCCCTAGGTTTAGAGATGTCTTTCAGCACATCTACATGGAAGTCCATTATCAGATGCACTCATTGAAAATGAGCAACAGTAAACGCTACCAGCGCTGTTGTACAAGATGAAACAGTGGGTTTGAGTAGACAAAATCCTGTTCTCTGTTTCGCATAGCTGTTGGGGGAACAGTTTGTTAAGACTGATCATGTTCATGTGCCTGGGAATATTTTTGCCTCCGTCACTTTTTGAAGTTAATGCCTTCCTGAGCTACTGATCAGATATTACATTATCATTCACATCTATGATATGGACACAAGAAGGTATTATTTAAGCCTAAAAAAATATTCTACCAGTTAGATAAGATAGATTGCTGTACAGCAAAATACAGAAGGATACACCCCCTTTTCCATTCCCATACCACTCTCAATCTCCTAGGGAAACACTCAGAGGTTCCTTATGTATTGAAACAGTTTCTTTGACTTGTGCATTTCCTTTTAATACCAGTCAATCTCTGCAGTTGTCGAAATGCACTGAATTAAGTCTACCAGAGACAGGGGTGTACGGGCTGAACAACAGGAAAAGCTGGATATAATTGTATGGTAAATGACTGGTGTTGAGAAGAAGTATTCCAGTTTTAGAAAACTATTAACATACTGGTTTGCATCAACTGAGATAACAGGGAGAAAACACTAGACAAGGAAGAAGTATGTGAAAGAAAATGAAGCAGGATTTACTGACTGTATGATTAAGTTAAACTTAACAGTGGTGAATGCTTGAAGAGTTTTGTTGTGCTATTTGTATAAAATCTGAAGAAGCAAATCTAGGCATTTTATAATGGCGTGAAAATACACATTAGCTTCCCAATCCTGCCACACCCACCTGTAATTTTACTTTGTCTTTTAATGAACATGAATTACAGTCTTCACACAGAGGCATCATTCATGCCATCTAACAGTTGTGTTGTCACTTTGTGCATTTAACGCTCACAATTCCCATTTTTATGGACTGTTTCACTGTCTGTGATCAGGTACCTCATTTCAGTTAAGATTTAAAGCCAAGCCTTGCTCAGATACAGGCAACATAAAACATTCGTAGGAGAAAACAGTCCTTCGTTTAACTGGTGATGGCTCTTGGTTCCTTTTTCCCATGGTGGGAATGCCTGTCTCAGATTTACACAGCACAGCTGGAAGAGCCAACCTCTTCGCCTCCAGCCCAGGCTGCCTGCACACAGACATGTATTTGTCAGCTAATGTAATATGTGCTAAAGAAGCCAGAGATTTCATGACTTTCTGCTCAAAAGAGCCTGGGGCAGCCTCACTTGAGACTGCGTAGCATGTGGAGAAGAGATCAGACAGTTCAGCCAAAGGCAAGCATTTGTATACTGGTTATACAAGTGCACAGTAGAGGCTTAGTATTTTTGTACTAGCCCCTCAGAGAAGCACCATTCTATATTGGTGAATATTAACTATATTAGCCATATTAATTCAAAGTTGATAGGGTATGGCACCAAACAAGTACTCCACTCACTAGTAGTAGCACCTTACATCCAACTTGCTCTCACAGACAAGCAACTGAACATAGTGTAAGAGAAAGGAAACAGAGAACACGTATTATCAATGCAGATTATCTGGGACTAATCTAACACAGAGAGTGTAAGACTTTCTGTGCTCACATTTAAGCCATGAGCATCTGGTCTTGGCCATATTTGGTCTACTACCAATGAATGGAGAAATCTGTCATCTGTGGATACCCTAACAGAACTAATATCTTCCAAATAAATGTCTGAGCAAAATAAACGACTAAGGCAAAGCTCTGTTCATTGCACTGCTCCAAAAATAGGTGTACATTAAAACAGAGTCAAGTGTTATACAAAGTGCCCTGGCAACAAGAACTAATATTGCAGTGAGTTGTAAGTCCCAGGAATGCAAAGGGAGTTGGGCAAACAAACTGAACTGCTAAGTTATAAACATAGGCTGCTGCTGCAGAGAAAGGCAACAACCATAATGAAACATGCGAAGGAAACCTTGGCATACCACAAATCTAATGCACTACCTTCAGGCAAAATATCACAGAGGAAATAAAAGCTTTGAAACTTTTTAAAAAAGAAGATGGGGAACTTCAGCTGCACCAAAGAGGCACAGCAAACAGCATGGGAACAGTTTCCAGAATGTGACAGCAAGTAAAGATCTTCTGGTGACGAGGAGAAGGAAGAAGAAGCTTTCAGCATTTTAGTCTCTGCTTTTATTCTTATCAGACTCACACCAGCCAGAGCAGTATAAACTTTCACCTCTGGAAATGCGCTGCAGTGAAACGTATAACCCCCTGCCCATTTCTGCATCTGCATCTTTTAAGTACATGTTCCAATCATCAAAATAACTTTAAACACTGATCTAATGGAAATATTTAGATGACTTATAATTCTATTCAACAAATATTTCAGAATGTTTTAACAAGATCATTCTTATTATGCAGAAAACAATTTCAAAGTGGTACAGCCACAGTGTGCTTTCGGTATGGGTGCTGATACTGGATACAGCAAAGACAGTTACAGTTGTGCTTTGGAGAGAAGCACAGCTACATTAATTTATTTCATGAATTTTTCTGGTGCCTAGTTTCTGGTGATGCATGCCACCTTTCTGGAGATATACCTTGGGTATACCGAGTCCAGGAATACCTATTTACACTAACACTTTTTAAATCTATGCAGAACTATCAGCCCTTTGTGGCTACTAGTTCTGCATACCTGAACTTCTGGGAACAAGGTAGTTATAGTCCTCTCTGATAAACTTGGATTAACTGAGCTATTAGCAGGAAAGGCCAACTAAGACCCAGATGCAATCATCCGTATGAAGATTGCTACGAACTGTGTTGCTATTGACTTAGCTATGTTTAAATACAGATCTATCTTTACAAAAGTGGCAGTCATTTCACTTGACTGATTTTCTGTAGATTTACTAGTCACAGCTGGCAATAAAGAAAATAAATGGAAATTTAGCAAAACAGATGAAAGATAAAAACAAGCAGTCAGTTTGTGTCTTGATTCAGAAAAATTAGGAAGAGACAATAATTGTCAGTGACAAGAATCGCCAGAGATCTACACATCTTTCATTTTTGTAAAAATACACAGGTCTAATGAATTTTCATAAATGAGACAATAATATGGGAGGAGGTTACCTACTTTCCCATTAACTACGTAAAATTCACTGGTGGAAGAATACAGCAATCCAAATATTAGGTTGCACACATATATATTTGTGTTCTTATAAAGCACAAAAAAATAATTTAGTCAAACATCAAACTTACATGAGGGTTCCAGTAGTTTTTTGGAAATTATATACCTGCTCTGTATCAGAATTGTGAATGTAACAAGAGATCTGGATACTACTATAATTACATTAGGTAGAAGTTTCCCTCAAAAATTATCTATCCTTTTCAACTTCACTTCAATGTTTTTTTCTCATTATAAATATCCAAGACCTACCCATCATGCTTCAACATTTGAAGTGCATCAGATTTATTTTCAAGCAAAGTATGATCTTTTCTTTTCAATTTTCAAATAAGCTTCTCCTCACAACATAACCAATATGAATGCTAAAAATGAAGCTTAACTCAATTATCCCTATTACCTCTATTTATGTAGAAGGCCAGCCTACCTGCTTCTGAACAAAAATGCTTTGAATTCCTTTACTATAAAGCCATACAGCTGTACCATTGCTCCTGCAAAGATAAAACCAGGAAATTTTGGAATGTTTGCTTCCAGTTGCCATTGAGAAGTCATATAGCAGTGGAAGTGAGGTTTAATACTTTTTATTTATCACTATCTTTGTCAATTAAATAGTTAATATGGCTGGACAGCAAAAACTGCTACTTCTGATTTTCTTTGGGTAACAGCAGAAAAAGCAGGCAGTGTCTACTTTGGTCCGTTTCAGGACATTAAGAAGAGCATGCTTGAAAACTATGAAAAAAATAGAAGATGAAAAAGATATAAAACATTTAATGAACAAATAAACCCATGATTGTTCTGGAAAGTATTTCCAATAAGAAAATCAAAGATTTCTTTTATAATCATTGTGTATTTGTAAGCATAGCCAGGGTAGCTACTTTTGTTTCCAGAAACCAAGTACTAATAAAACTACAAGAAAAGCAGCTCCTGTGAACCACATATTTCACTTAGAGTCAATGAGGACAAATCATACCTTTTCATTCATCCATTATTCTGACCAGACAGCAGAAGAATAATTTAAATGAGACATATAAAAAAATTGAAAGGTTGACCTTGGATATGAATATATAAATTATTTTTAAGGCAAAATGGTTAAGATGTTTTTTCCATTCCATCCTCCATTTTATTTTCTTAAAAGGGAAAAATAGAACCATTCTTACTGAGATCATGGTGTCTAGGAGGATTAGCAGAAATTTCCTAAGGTCATTTCTGTAACTGCAAAAGTATTAGTAACATTTAATTAATATTAGTCTCAGTGAAAACAGATTAAGCCAACCAAATCAAGTTTCTAGCATCATTTTTTACATTGCTTCTGGCTCCTTTGGGATGCTGTGTAATGATATCACAGACACATTTAACTGAGGCAATTTAATATTTCCAATAGAGAACACAAATCCATTTGCATTATTATCACCAAATGAAACCTTATTTCAATAACATTTAACATAATTAAAATCTATGAAAATAGGGTGCAGATTATATTCTGAAAGTAATGAAAGATTAAGTATTAGAGTGACAGTTCCTCTGATTGAACATACAAATACTTTTTTGCAAGTTCCTAAGTGACCCTATTTATGATTTGGTCTGGTTGAATATTTTCAATGTATTGTTTGCACTGGGTGTAGGTGTGAAGATGCTGGCAGCAAGGGACCTGTAGCAGGCAGCCGCTGTGTGAAGAACAGTGACTGTTCCATGTTGGACACAGCTGGGTCCAACCAGGTCCAAAACAGACCCTCCACAGGACACAGCTGAGCCACTCAGCCAAGCTGATGGCACTTCTGAGAAAACATATTTAAGAAAGAACAAAATACCACAAAGGCAGTGAGGTTTGACTTAAGAATGTGTGAGAAGCAATCCCGTGTACCCCAATGTCTAAGAAGAAAGAGGGGGAGGAGGTGCCCCAGGTGCTGGTGCAGAGATGTGCCTGCTGCTTGTGGCAAGGACTGTGGTAGAGCAAGTGTTTCGCTGCAGCCTGTGGAGACCCCACATCAGAGCAGGTGAATATGCCCTGAAGGAGCTGTGGCCTGTAGTGAGGAGCCCACGCTGGAGAAGGTCTGTTCGGAAGGACTGCAGCCGGTGGAGGACCCACGTGGGAACAGGGAAAACTATGAGCAGGAAGGAGCTGCAGAGAGGAACTGTTAAGGACTCACTGCGAGTCCCCATTCCTCATCCCCAGGGGTGCACTGCTCATGGGGGTGGGCTGGCTAGAGGAGTCAAAAATTAAGCCAAAAATAGGGTGGGGGAAGGTGATTTTAAGTTTTGTCTTTGTTTCTCACCTTCCTACTCTATTTTTAATTGTTGATAAATAAAATTCATTTTTGCTATGTTGTCTGTTATGCCCATGACAATAATTGTTAAGTGATCTCCCTCTCTTTATCTTGACCCGCAAGCTTTTCCATCTTACTGTCTCCCCCTGTTCTGTTCGGTATGGTGAGTGACAGAGTGGCTGGGTGGGTGTCTGGCAGCCAGCCACAGTCAACCCACCACACTGTTCTACGTTGTTTTCCAGGTGCGGTGGTTTGATTAGCGGGGCTCAAGCTACAGTTGCTAGAGGACATTTCAATGTGAAAATCCCATTGAAACAAACACTCTTGGCATGCACTGAAATCAGAAGGCAGAAAGAAAATGAGGAAGATGACACATTAATCCATTTTAGGGTCTGGGTTTGAGATGATGAAATGAAGTTGTGGTTTCAGTTTGTTCCTTGGTATTTAAGTTTGGAAGGTACTTCAGACTGATTTTTCATAACTTACTTAACTAGTGAAACCAAGACCTCACAGAAGTGCACCATTTATTGCAATTAAATAAGGTAGAGCAGCAATATGCAGAGATAGACAGTTACTAGTCATTTCTGTATATGCATTGCACTAGTTCACGTATCAATACAAAACTGAATTTAAAAGACCATGAAAATGCATGCCTATAAGAGGGTGGGTACTTACATTCTTATCTTGTATGCAAACAGATGAATGTCTTGTTACTGTTTAATGAATTTTCAGAACTTATATGGTGTAACAAAATTTCTTTGCATGCAACCACAGTACAAACTGACAGCTTGTAAAAGACCACAACAGATAAGTTATAAACAATAGAGTGAAGATAATAATGTAGACAAATGAAGTTTGTTGAATCAAAAATATATTATATAGTTCCTTAAGTAATTTGCTTAGCTTTTCAAATGCTGTTTATAGTCATTTCAGCAACTGTGACAAAGTAGCCAAGTTGGAAGAAAAAAGTAAGACTATATATCATGTAGCAGTGATACTCTCCTGAAAGGAACAACATGTTTCCAACACATTTTATTAAGCTGAATTACTGGTAAGGTTCTTAGTTTTGGTTATAATTGTCTAGAAGATTTACAACTGTTTGGATTACTATTGTTCAAGTGCATAAGAATTCAGAAACAATATCATGAAAAGCTAAATGATGCTTTTGGGAAACTTGTGAATTTGCTGAATGGGGTTGCACAAATCAGAGCTTTCCTGAGTTGTGAGCATTTAAGAACAGAAAAATGGAAGGAGTGCTTTGATAACAGAATGCCAATGCTTTTCTTCATGCAGATTTTTGGTAAAGAATAAGAAAATCCCTTAGGAAAAACAATATGTCTTATAAATCCTTTGTTACACTGAGTGCTGTTCTGCTGAGAGGACTTACAAGGAAACTGTCTTTTGTCAAGTCATATGCAATGTAAGCAGCAGCTCCCACAATAATAATTTTTAATTGGGCACAGGCACTTTCACACACTGAAACTGGCTTAAAAAAAATCTTATATTTGATAGTAATTTTGATTTGGAGTTGATTTGGTAGGGAGGAAGTTATGATATAAAAGTAAATATAATCTCTGAAAAAATTTATCTTCAGGAGAGTTTGTACAGCTAAAACAGGACTGCAGCTACAAAAGAGCCACTGGCATTTTAGAAAGTAAACACAAAAATACTCCTGGCCCAACTCCAATGTGCAAAGGATATAGCACATAGAATAATTGGAATGGAGTTGAACACCTTGGGTTGAAATGCATAGATTGGTTGGTGTTGAAGCAGAATAGTAAGTTTTAGACCCTTTCAAAATCATCATATGAAAATACATAATCATCCATACATTTCAGACCAACACTGAATGTGTTTCAGGCAAGTATACGAAGAGTAGTTTTTAAAACACTCTTCTAATAAAGTCCTTTCCTGAGAATGAAAGGCTTGCCTGTTGAGAAGTCCCAGGAAACAGGAGGTAATATTTATTTATACACAGCAAGTGTACTTTGTACTCTGACCAGTCTGGGCACTCAAGGAGCTCCACTGTCCTTTAGGCATTGCAAAGTACACTCAGTAACTTACCAACAGAGCGTCTGCTTCTAATTGTGCTTCAGTGGCTCATACTTGTTAAGGCTTGCCTAGCCACAAGACTTGACCACACCAAGGTTCTTAACTAGCGTGTATGAGAGGTAGCAAGCATAACACTGGTATTGGTTATCAAACAGTAAAAATATGGTGTCTGACTCATGCATTGACAGGAATACAAAGATTAAAACATCCTGCTTCCCCAGGCAAGTACTTTGTTAATCTCATTATACTGTCCCACATATTCTTCTAGTGGTTATTGCTTTCTTTCACATTTTTATCATGCCCTTCTTAACTGGCCATTATCCATAAATTAATCATACAGTCAAATGTCAGCAATTCTTATCGTCACATATTCAGATAATGTGCTAGCCACAAAGCTGCAAATAACAAATTATTAAATATCCTTGTATACATATATCCATTGTGCAATAACCTTTTGAAGGGTAATACACATCAGGTCACAAACATTGCATGTCATTCCCTGAACTACCTGGACACTCACCTGGGAGCACTTAAGCACATATACAAATACAGTTAACACATATCTCACTAAACTAGCTTTCATTTAATGGTGTTAGTCATGTAATTCAAATCCATATGCCCTATATTGCTTTCTGCTTTTAACATACCAGTTCTCTTGATGCCCTGAATTTTATTTTACTTTCTTATGATCAAATTCTGTCATTCTGCAGATCCTTGGCAATAGTCCAAAATCATACATAATTCCATAGCAGAAGCTTAATTTTTACAAAGTAGGATAATACAGACACAAAGAGACTCTAAGAAAAAGCAAAATGGTTTGGGGCTATAAAGTACATTTGTTATCTGTTGCCCAGCATGTTTGATACACTACATTTAATGAAATACAAGTCTGCCTTAGAAAAGATAAGCACAACTCTGACCCGATTCAATAGGAAGCAGAAATGTTTGTAGCATGTCAAGGTATTATTTCATTATAATCAAACATTAATATTTCTGTTTTCTTAAACAAATTCAGAAAACATTGTTTATTTTAAAAATTCCACACTGTAACAGGAATTTTAATCTGTGGAGTGCACTGGTGACTGTAACTGGTCTTAAGCCGTGTTCCCTTTTACATTTTTAAATTATTTAATATTTGCTGGAAAAAGTAACTAGTGTAATTCCACCTTGCCACTGTGGAAATTGTTTTCTTCACTCTCACCTTTATCTCACGCTACTCTCTTTCATATGCTATTTTGCATCTTCATTCACACATCTTTTTACATTCACTCAAACTAAACACAGAAAGGACTACTTTTATGTTTTTAGACTTGCCGTCTTACTTGAAGAGAAGCTTAACCTCATTTCAAAACAATGGGAGGAAGCACCACCTTCAAAGCAAATACTTTAAGGAACTCATTTTACAAAATATAATTAATTATCCCTTGGTGAATACGAAATTTCAGTTACAAAGAATAACTACAAGAAAGATGATGGAATCATTCAAAACGTAACAAGCCAAAACCCGTAAACATTCTTCATTAAGAAAAATTCTTATTTTATAGGAAGTTTCAAAATCTGTATTATTTGTTCTTCCAATCATTCACAGCAAAATCATGGTGCTTTACTGGTCCACAAGACTATGTTTTGTGTAATGAGATCAGTGTGTGCCAAACCTAACCTACAAAACCCCCCCAAAACCCAATCAGCTATTCCTATCTCAGCCTGCTTGATACAGCAAGTAGATCTGAGAGAAGGCACACCCTGGGTGTAGTGATAGGCAACATAGGCACAGCATTCATAGCTTTGCTATTTGCTAATCTTATTCTAGCACTTAGCAACCAATATCAAAGCTGCTAGAAAGCTACTTTAATTGCCAATGGAACAGTAAAGAGCACTCCTTCCACAAACAACACTGATCGACATCTTCATCTTAATGAATTGGCCATATGGAGCTGTCACCTTGCATTGCCATACTTAATTGATTTTAAGGCTATGAAAGACTCATGTTTGTCTTTAACCTGACCCACATGACAAGTTGTGAGACCTACTTGAATCAGCTACAGCATACAGTCCAAAAGCTATGGATGAGATAGAGCATCTTTCAAACATGTGAGACATCAATTTAAAAGTTTCCAGTGAAGAAAAAAATCCACAAAATATCTTTTCAAATTTCTGCATTGACTAATTATCTCACTACTGATATTTGTCTACTATTTTTATTCCATTCTTGGTTTTAGATATTGTTTTGTCTGTTGGAATGAAGAGCACGAGCAGATTTATTATTTATCATGAAGAGATTATCTTCAGGAAAGACTATATTATCACATCATCTTTCTGTCTTCTCTAATAGGAGATGAAACCCATATTTAGTTTAGACTTGCCAAGGCTTTTTCTCAATTTCTGAGTTTACAACTTCCTTCTTGAACAATTCGTTCCACAATTGCTGCAGTATAACAGTAAAACAATGTCAAAAGGAGTCATGTAAAATGGTCTTGCTTCTCATTGCAACATCTTTTTATATCCAGTGGCTGCCTGAGCTCTTTTCAGTACTCTGAGCCTGTGCTTTCACTGTGACCCTGAATCAGTTTACGCCTTTTTGTTCTGTCTAGAGTGACTATACTCTCAGCTGGTACCTCTAGCACATAGCCTTTTTTGTCCCGAAGCACAACCTTAGACTTGGTTGTATTTCACACGTATGTTTTGATAGCATCCAGCTTGTTAAGTGATCAAAATTGTAATGTGCCATTGATGTGTCTTCCTGTTTACCGTTGTCACAACTGCAGCTTTTTCCGTGTTAATTTCATAACATATCACTGATAAAATATGTTCATTTCTTCATTTCCTCTCTAAATGCTGAGGGGTTTTGTTTAGTTTCATTTCTTTGTTTGCTTTGATAAGAATAGTCTTCCTAATGGTGTGACAGCAAGCTTGACAGCACCTAGTAAAATGCTTTTAATTAGTATCCAAATGTCACTCATACTTTGCTAAATTCTTCCTACTATCTGATTTAGTGTCCTTTGGCTTTATGATAGGATCTCTTTAAATAGTTGTATGTATATTTTGCTTTTATGTATGCTATTGTCTATGCACATAGTAAATGTGATTCACTGGAACATAATGACAGATGAGGGAAGAGGCTGAGGGAAGAGCTTGCTTGGCACGAAGACAAGTAGGCTTTGAGGGGGCTTAATACCAGCTTTCCCATACCTAAGGGGATGTTACCAATAAGATGAAGCCAGACTCCACTGAGGTGAGTGACAGGAAAACAAGGAAAAATGAGATGCCAACTTTACATAAGGAAAAAAAAATCACTAGGGCACTAACCAAGGATTGGAACAGCGTGCCCAGAGAGGTTGGGTAATGTCTGTCCTTGCAGGTTTGTCTTACTGGATGAAGACCTGAGCAGCCTGGTTTGTTCACAGATTTGATCCTGCTTTAATAGGAGTTTAGACCAAACACCCCCTGACGTCCCATCTTGCCTGAATTATTCTTTGATAAGATCACTCATAACTCTGGCAGTATCTGTTTTTAATTCTGTTCGCAATTCCCTCTGTCTGTCGGAATGAGGTTTATGGTAGCAGTCCACTGGGTTGGTTATGATCATGCTTTAGGTTTAGATTTTTAGAAAACAATGGTTTTAGAAATTTTGAGGATGTTTTAGAATTAGCCATTTAAGACATCCTGTTCTTGTCATTATGAGTAGATTACCTATGATGACACAAGTTCATTAAACATATGAATATCTTTTCTAGCCTTCCTCTTTGGTTTTTGATTTGTATAGTAGATAGGCTATTCTCTATATTATAGAATCACCATTGCATGTGCAGTAGGCCTTTGTTAAACAATCATTTAAAAATTTAAAAACTGTAAATTGCAAATAGCAAGCTCTGTTAAAGTCACAAAGTAACATTTATCAGTTGTGATAACACCTTGTCAGAGGAGCTGTGGTAACATAGGATGAGGAATACTCTGTTCACAAAAACTGATTGGTTTCCCAGTCCTAAGGGCAGTTCTTTAATACTTCTGTCACTTGGTTGAAGTCTATTTTCTGTGTTCCATAAGCCACAGACTGGCCAATATTGAACATAGCACGAATATTATTTTCTTACACTGAACATTATACATACAATTCTTTTCTGCTGACATGATGAGGACCCAGATAGGCTAGATTCACTTCTCTGAGCTACTAAAAAATTGTTTTCAGGATTTAGAGAGTAAATAATTATTAAAAAAGACGAAACAACTGCCTCTTCTCCAAACAGTCACTTTTGCTTTGCTACAGGCTTTCTCCTCAGTTTTCTTCTTACTGATCAGAAAAATGTCATATGCATGCCTTTTGATAACATCCAAAGATAACACCTTAAAGATTATCATTCCCATAATACTGACCTTTTCAATATGGTGTTAATATTGACATGTTAAATTGACTTTAAATATTCATGCCAATGAGGATTCCTTTGCTTTCATGTCAGAATTCGTGACTCCTTGCCATAAACAACCTCAGTAATATGCCCTTAGGCTTGTGACTCTTCCCATAAAATCAGCCACACTAGCAATCTCATTTTGAAGTTGGTATTAAAAGTGGGATAGGCTAGTGTTCCCCTATTACCATAATCCAGACAGAACTCGAGGCACACAACTGAAGCATAAAACTTTTCCTGTTGTGTGGTCTGCAGCTGAAATGGAGATATTTGGTAGGACTTGGCCTGTGATTTTGAGAGATTTTGTCTGCAATATATTACTATAATAGTCATTAAGTCCCCAGGCTTTGGCTTTGCTATTCAAAGTCTACACTCAGTATGTATTTTCTGTACGTACCCTGGGAGTAAACTGAAAAGGATGTTGGTATAATGTGTAGTTGAAATCTTACATTGTAACATAAGAAAGACACGAGAATGTATGTCTTCATCACAGCATGCACGAAACCACAGATTCACAGAGTGTTAGGGGTTGGAAGGGACCTCTAGAGACCGTCTAGTCCAACCCCCCTGCCAAGGCAGGATCACCTAGAGCAGATCACACAGGAACAAGTCCAGGCAGCTTCCCAAAGTCTCCAGGGAAGGAGACTCCGCCACCTCTCTGGGCAGCCTGTTCCAGTGCTCTGTCACACTCTCGGCACTTTCTAAATGCACATGAATATCTTGCTTAATGTTCTCTCTGTTTCATGACATGGATCTTCTTTTCAGCCACCTTTTTATATCTTTGCCTTTACTTCATGGAAAAACATATAAACCACTGCTCTCGCTTGTGGGAATTAAGCAGTGCATTGCCTTTGGTATAGGCTAGATACAGATCTACATATCTGCATTGTTCTCAAAGCATGCAAACCCAAGGAATTAGTTTCATTCTGAATTTCATCAAACAGTACAAGGTAACATGATCTGTTATGCAAGGAAAAATAATTTTTACATCACCAGAACCATCCATCAGCTATATGGAAATCCATAACCTACTTACTTGTAGATGCCTTGGAAGGGGAGGAGGGGAGGAAGACAGGAAGAAAGAATTTGCATTCAAAGACTCCATATATAGTTTTTCTCTAAATATCTTCTGCCCATTGCCAGAGGTAGAAAACTGTGAAAGTGTTACATTCTTATGGTGTCTTGGGGATTTAATAAGGAAATAATATCTGAGGTTTAAGAACTGGAAAATCAAAAAAATCATCTGGGAAAATGACTTAATGTATTAGATGACATTCAATTGCCTCTCCAATGAAGCTATCATGGCAATAGAGAAAAAGAGGGGTTTCTGTTAAACTGTGACAGTAGCTAGCTGATCGAGTAATTGCTGTAGAGAATATGTGCATCATATCGAAACACTTCTAGTCTTATGTAACTTCAGACACCTAAAAGCTAGGCATCTAAACAATTGGTCTTACACTTCGTCCTTCTCTATAAAGAGATGGGAGTGGTAAGGAGAAGTTTCATATCCCATGTTAAGTACCCACAGAATCAATCTCTTCAGGAGGGTACATTTAGAGACTAACTAGAAATTAAGACATATGAAACATGGTTATTAGAGGAACAAATAAGTTAAAGATGGGGAATTCGCCTGCTATTAGTTGAGGAATCAAAATTTCAGCCCCCAAAATTTTAAGGTAACAAATTTTAGCTCCTAAGTTCTTTTCTACTTAAATTCTACACTGAGGATTCTTGTCTAGCAGGCTTTTGTAGTGGTTAGCCATATGACATTCTCTTCTGTATTTTTATTTGTGTACAGTACACTTCTTAGTAGAAAGGTAACACCTTTTATACTAGAAAGCTGCTCAAAGTAGCAAGCCCATACTTAGAGATAAATTGTTAATTATTTTCTTTTTTTCTGATGTGGAATGAATGTACATGCTATTTTCACCGCAAATTTTAATTAGTCCGAATCAAATTTCATGTATGAGCTGTCAGAGGAAATGCCCAACCCATTTGTGAGAGTATAGTTACCTAATGTAATGTGAAGAAGCCTATACTTGCTATTATTTTGTTTAGCCATCATAGGTGTTTAATTACATTCTTTTGATGCCAGTAAAATCATTTAACTTCCCCTGAAGACATTGAAAGGCATCTGCTATATTGAAAAAAAGTATTTTCCCATGCCACAATTTGAGTTTTAAGCATAACTACTTACCCAACACATAGATGTATATTTTAAAAGTTCAAAATAAGCTGTTTTATACTCAAATAAGTATTCAGCTATTACATTTTGCTTTTAAAATATAGTCAGCAATACACATAACAAAATGTATGTTTCCATAACAAAGAGCCCCACAGCTGGAGACATATTTGGAAGCTGTTCTAACAGTAAAATTTCAAATAATTTTCTTTCTATAAGAATTTTGTTATATAGCTAAACAACAGAAAACAGAGTATAGCTGCATAGTTTATAACTATATTTAAAAATCATCAACTGGGTCAGCGTATTTGATGGTGTATAGAGCTAAGAATTTAGACTGGGTCTGTGATGTTTCTAAGGTCCAATTTCGAATTAAATTCTCTCCCTGCCATATTATTTTTAAGTCTACAAAAGAGAATGTGAAGTGCTAGATTCAGGAGCAGAACACACTGTCTTGTAGTTAATTACCATTAACCTTTATTTAGACATTTTCTGTGCTCTGTCTTCTATAGAATTTCATACTTATATAATTTGTATGCTAGTAAAGGATGTTATAGAAAGGTGCATTGCTAACTGAAAGTAGGTATTCAATTTTTCATGTATATTTTCTTCAAGCTCTGGTAACATGTAATACGGATTTGGATCATTACACCATGTTTCCACCTCTGTTACTGCAAAATGTGCACACACCATCCTTCAGAGGAAAATTGTCAGCTGTAAAAAGTTAGCATATGATACCTTCAATATTCTGCTACCTTTTTATCTATTCAAAATGCATGAGACACAGAAAATGATACATGCTCATTGTTCACCACCATAATTATAACTTAATTCTTTTATTTTAAAATATCTAAGCCTTGGAAACTTTAATATCCTTAATGTATTTGCAATATTTCTTATGATCAACACAATAAAGAGAAATCCATCATACCCAATGTTCCTATATATATATTTCCCTTGTGCTCTATTCAACACATTGAATAGAACACATTGAGAACACTAGTGGAAATCTCATAAGGACATTGAAACAAACGAAATACAAAAAACAAGACCTCACCAAAAGAATAGATTGGCTTTTAACAGAGTTGAATCCAATCCAAATTCAACTTAATACAAAATTATTTCCTTAGTTAGGTAGCTGTAGAGTGATAAAAATGCTGCTGGGCTCCAACAGCAACACATATTAACACATGTAAAGTTTTTTTATAGCCTTAAATTACAATACAGAAATATAAATTCATCCCACCTAATTTCAGGTGTTAAAATATGTTTCAAGTCAGTGTACTGAAATTCCTCATCTCTTTCCATTACCTGTAGAGGAAGCCTAGACAGCTTACTTAGAGTATGACACTAATTTTTAAGCACTAATGTTAGGTGAGATGTATTCCACTTTAAAAATTGCCATCTCTGTTCTACAAAAATGTTGTAAGAAGTAACATTCACTTTTTGTACCTATAATTTTCATTGATCTTTTAATGTAATGTTGTTATAAAATATAAAATGATAATATATACCATCAAACATCAATAAAGGAATGTTAAGGTGTAGAAGGAATGAGAATGAAAATTCTGTCTACTGCTATGGTCCTCCTTTTGGATATATGTCTTAGATTGTAATTATCATAAAAGCTGTTTTTTAAATATAATGTATTCTACTATTAAATATTTCCACGGTCTGTAAAAATATTTTCTGTTAAAGAGAACAGTGAATTATTCTCATTGCATATGCAGTTTGTTTCATATTCAATGATATCCACATAGTTCCTGTGCCTAATAAATTCAACTAAGGAAATTCAGATACAAAATACTCTCTAGGTTTTTTTTCCGGAGCAATACATGACTGGCAATTTTAATTTAATACAAGCTATGAAACTTACATTTATCATTATTTATTCTTCAACTATTAGAACTCATTCCACTGGGTCTAGAGCTCAAGGTGAATACTTAAGGATGAATGGCATTATACATTGCCATTATAACTAGAATTTAAGTTATGTTTGCTTAATACAAATAATAATATGTACAAATTTCTAAGTAGCCTAACTATTAATAACACAATACATAAAATAACATCAACATTAACTTAATTGGAAACTCTGCAAACAGGAAATATACATACACTCTTTTCCAACCTCTCATCTTTGTGGGATGTAAAGTTCCCAACACCTTTTTTTCTGACCTTTCAAAATTATGTCTTTTGCAATCTGAAATTAAGATGATTTTATTCAGGCAGTTTCAGACTCAGATAGTGCTAGAGGTAATGTTTGCAGTCCCAGAGTATCTGATTGCCCATATGTGTACAAGGACAATGGAAAAGAGAAGTAGAAAGGGAGGGCAGAGTACAAATAAATCAGTATGGAGTTCTCTGCTAGCAGCAGTTGTGGCAATATGATATTGGATAATACAGTATTTTGTAGACTTACATGATTTATAACATCCTAAACAGATCCTGGGAGCAATTAAGCAGCCAGCAAAGACCTTAGAAGATTAAATACTGCCTGCCTCCCACAGTTCAATAGCTCACTAAATAGACTGCTGTATTCATTACCCATTTCAGTCCTTGACTTTCTGCACCAGCCTGGTGCAATAGTCTAATTTCTAAGTATCAAAAGAATAGAAAACAGTACCAAAAAGATCAAAAAGCTCATGAACAGATCAGCAGATTTCACAAAACATCAGTTTGGACATCTGATAATTATCTGCTTCCCAGAGGAAAACCTTATTGTCCTTAGATGTCTCTCTGACAGATGTTTTATATGGCAACCAATTTTATAATTCCTGAACAAGCAAACAACGCTTTTTAATACAAACCAAACCATAGGTGTGTCTGACTGACGTTGTGTCAATGCTAGTTCAAGAGTTATGGCCATACACCGAGCAGCCACAGTTTCTGTTTGTAGTTGACAAGCTAATAATGGGGACTAACACAGATCAAGGCTTTTTTAAAAATAATTTGTTATTTTACAGTACTGCCACAGGTAAAATAATAAATTCTTTGCCAGTGAAGTTCTGATGAATGATTGCTCAGCAGTCTGGCTGGATAACAAAATGGATTTTTACAGAGTATGATTAGCTGAATAAAAGGTGAAGTACCAACACATTTAATTTCTAAAGTACCATTAAAATAAATTTAAGACTATTAATACAACACAGGATCACTGGACTTGTTACTATTCTTGCCACACTCCTTGAGGACATGTAATAATTGCCTTTGGAGTTTTAATATTCATTTGCTCATTCATTTTCACAAGTGTATAACTGTGCTTTTCTTGCCAGGCACAGATGGTGGTAAGAAAGGCTGGGTTTAAATATCTAGGGTTGGACTAAAATTAACAGAACCACTGGCTAAAGCCCTACCCAGAAGTCTGGGAAAACAAACACCTCTTTTTTTAATCACTAAGGAAGCCATCAATCCTCTCTGAAAAGCATTGCATCTGTGGATAAATAGAACCAACTTGACTGAAACAGGAGAATACAAGAGCATTAATGTTGGAAGACACAAGAACCGATCCACAATGTGTCTCTCTTACGAACAAAATAATCACTCCCGTGGTGTCTTGGGCTAAAACCCACTGTACCTGGTATCCTACCTTCCAGATTCCATGTCCAGTAGACAGTTGTTTGCTTCAACATTCCTCACTTCTCTAACGTGTCACATTCAGAGCATATGAATTGTGCTTAATGTCACAGAGCTGCAGTGTGTGACTGGCCATGTTTATTCCCTTGGGAAAATGCTGACTACCAGCAACATCATCCAAACAGCATCACCTTGTCCAGCTGCTGCATTTAGTCACGATGACAACTCTGTTCAGTGACCCTGACACTAGAGTTTTGCACTAAATGGTTTCCTCCATCTGAGGAACCCAGAGGTATCCCACCCAATTGAACCATGGGTGTTGGAAAAAAGAACCTGGCTCAGAAGCCATTCTGATTTAATGTTGCGCTATGCAGGCTCACTTTCTTTTAAATAAAATACACAGTGCAGGATTTTAACCATATTGCCATATTCTGGGCAGGGCTTCTACCCACATATGATCCATACCCTTACACAGAATACGTACCAGCAGGGACTTCACTCCCATATACAAAACAAAAGTCATGCAGTATTAACCGAACACCCCAGAAGCCACTGCTCTAGGTTGTACATATGAGTTTAAGGTTACAATGAGGTCAGTTCTGTTGCTCACTAATTGCCCAAAATTTTCTGACTCCTACCTCCAAAGTATTAATTAAACAAACCAAAACCAGCCAAATATTAGAATTAGCAAAGCAAGTATCACTTATGCAAGTTAGGGTCTTTTTCAACGTGTAATTCACTAAAAAGTAGAGAAATAGGCAGGAGAAGCTCCATTACATGTAATCCTGATATCATAATGATATGCTAATCTATTCTGAAATATGCCAGATTTGCTCAACTAAAATTAATAACACTCATTCTCTTGGAACAAATGACTCACTGAAGTCAAAATGAGCCACCTTATTAAAGAATCATCTGATTCATTTTCTGAACTCATTCTAGTAGACTAATCCTTAGTATTTGAGAAATTAAGGTCATGAAATACTGAAGTGAATGGATTAAAAATAACTAATTTCAAATAAATTAGCATGGTTACTCAATCAGGAGACTTTTTTTCACTAAGGAGTTTTCATATCCTTTTCTGTTTACCTCTTCTACACCTATATTTTATTTACACTTAGAATACCACATTTTAAATTACATTAAATCATGTATTACATAATAGGGAATCACCTTCTGGGGATGCAGTAATGGGAATATCCACTGTCTTGACAGCTTTCTCCTATAGCTTGTCACTCACTGATGCTGAGGCTTGACTCCTTTCAGCACTTTGTCCTGTTTCTTACACGTGTTTGCAAGGACTTGCCTAGTTTGTGTACCACCGAGTTACTTTTTCAGCCAGGTCCAACAATCTACTTTCCTAAATCCTTACATTAGAGATGGGAAAATCCAGTTTTTCCAATTCTGTTCTTAACAAAAGCACTGTGGGTCAATGAATATAAAAGGTAGTTGAACTTCATTGTACTTCTCCACTAATAGCTATACTCACTAATGAAAAAACAGAGACAAAGCTGTTAGGTTATGTGATAAAGTGCTGTTGTCCACAGACACCAAGAAGTGCAGGAGAAGAATGATGGATAGAGAAACTCAAATCCTACCCATCCCTGGCCGCTTGCAGGCCCATCACAGGAGAGCTCAGCCCATCAAAGGACACAAACATAGAGAAGCACAGAGATACAATGGCGAGAAGAGGAACCCAAATTACAGACTCAGGTGAATGGACACCCTGTCTGGGCCACTCCCAGGGCTGTCCAAGGGAAAAATGGACAGTCACAGTGTCCAGGTGCAAAACCCATCAAAATGAGTCAACAGAAGCGACTCTTTCGACATTCTTTCAGGAGGGATACTGCCTGGGGTCTGAGGCACACCGTGGGATGCAAGGGAAGAGTATTTTGAGATCATACAAGATGTATTATGGGCTGTTTATGGGTGGAATCTAAGGTAGGGAAAGGGAGGGATCAACATGGTTTGGGGAGGAACAAGTGTGGGAAAAAAAAGGAATGAAGGGGTAACTAGGCTGGCAGAGCATAAATGGTGGGTGGTCAGTAGGCTTGCCTGTCCATGCTCTGCACACAAGATTCATGTGCCTGGGTGACAGCTTCTGGAGAGACCTGAGTGAAAGCAAGCCCCAACCTCTGAGTAGAACCAGGAGTCAGAGGCCCATGTGCCCAGCGTGCAACATCTGGAGCGAGCGTGGCCATGCAAGTGGGTGTGTGGACACTAGCTGGGCTCAAGGTGGACTTGCCAGCAAGTAGGTGAAGTGACCTGAGAGCAAAATGGGAGCAGGGTGTCTCCAAGGGTGAGACAACAGAAGGACCTGAATACAGAAGGCACCAGAGGAGTCCCTGCTGCCAGAGGGACCATAGGGTCTGGGCGGTCTGAGGGCAAGATCAGCTGGAGGGTGTGAATGCTTGTGTATGTGTATCTGTAGCAGCAACTGGAGTAGGGATGCACACTCGAGGGTTCATATATCCAGGTGTCAGGAGCAGGGAGGACTGGGATGCAGGGGCCACTGCTGGGGAGACTGAATGTCTGAATCCAGCTGCCAGCTGGATCCACCTTGTACATATATTCCCACTAGCAGATGTCCATCCTGATCAAGGAAGCTGGATGGGGCCATTGGTCCTGTTCGTGTGAGTGCTGAGCGTGTCTGCCTGTGTTGTGTGTGTGTGGCTGGCTGTGTGTATGTGCGTATTTGTGGTGTTGTATGTGCGTGTTTATGGGAATACATGCTCAGCCTTGCTAACCAGTGGGACCTGGGGGCGTGGAGCAGTGGCAGTCTTACCTCTGTTTGGCACCTGCCTAGCAGAAACTACAAATTTTGCAGTAACACCTGTGTAGTAATGTTGCACTATATGCCAAATTTATGGATTAATTTAAGTTATATAGATAGATATAAAATTCCCTAAATAATTACAATTGATATTATGGAATAAAAATAAATGATAATAAAAAATCAAGTACAAACTTTAACCTAACAATTTGCTACGTATTTAATAAACTTTGGTTTTCTCAACCTTTCTGCCTTTCTAGCAATAAAAAAATGAAAATTTCAGCTTCTAAAGATTCTTATTGTTACTTAGCCAACACCAGAAGGACTCTGCCCACACTGCCTTGGTGAGGTGTGCCAACAGTTAAATGAAACAGAGCTGTACTAAACTGATTTAAAAAATGTATTTATTTCTACAAGTGGACCAGGGAGCCTGTAGAGGCTGGTGGGATGTAGATATTGTCTAAGCTCTTAGTCGTCAGTGGTGATGGAAATAGAATAGCTAAATAGGAAATATAAGGACTTTAGTATTGTCTACACCTGTGTTTAGATTTGACATAAAACAGATAAAGAACATACTACAAACTGTAGAAAAATCTATTAGAATTATCTCCTTGACAGTTTGTTTGTTTTTTTTTTTTAAACATAAACCCCCTAAAAATATCACAATAGCAATGCTGTAACTGTCATTAACCCTTCATTCCAAAATTGGTGATAGGAATCCTGTAATCGTAAAAGCTCTCTAGATCAAACAAAAATCATTAACATACTCTCATTTTTTATTTTCTTCTCCCACGGTCTCAGTGCCAGCTTCTAGTGGTTTAATGTGGATCACAGAAAGTGTTGTATGAACATGATATGAATAGAAGTGTGATAATTGTCTTTCTTTTCATTTACAAAAAAAACCCCAAAAAACATATTTTTTCTCCATTTTGCACTTTCACAATAAAAATGAAGGTACTATGAATGCAGGAACATTCAGAAGATGAGCAAAAGGCTCTGTTAAAAAGATTAAAACATACGCTGACTGAAATTTGGTTAGCAGAAAGCAGAAGAGATTTTTATTTTCTTCAGTGAAATTGTTTGTTTCAGAAAATCAGCTATGCCAACTTTGCCCTCAATTTAGCAAAGAAAATACAGAGAAAGGTCAGCTATGAAGACCAAATTTCTCTTCCACTGAATCACTGCTGCCCAAAGGTACAGCAGCTCAGTGCCTACAATAAAGCAGCCTAGGAATTACATTTAATTGCATTGACTAATTCCATTCACATTGCTTTGACTATTGCAGGCAGCTAATGTAGCCAAAGTTCCAAGAATTTAATGTTAGCTTTTACACTGATCTTCACAAACAGAAGTGGGGTTTCGTCTGACATGACTCTCATCAAACTAATCTCATCCTTTTAGGCATTTTTCTATCTGTTCAGCGAAGCTTCAGATGTTCAAAGCAAACAGAGATGAGTCTATAAACCCAAGCCTTTCATTTTTATTTTGCTTACAGCCTATTTAAACAAAAGGCCCAGAAACAAAGGTGTCTATGTAAAAGTTTTCTGTGCTTCTGCTACTTCAGTTCAAGCTTACAAAACTCCCAGTTACCTTCTCTGAGACTGACAAATATATAATAAAAAAAAAAAGAGGATTTGACTTGAAAATAGATAGACATACAGGAAGAAAAAAAGGACTTTGTTCAAATAGAATCTTTGATTTCTCTATGTGACTAAACATAAAAAACCTATTAAAAATAACAACACCCCCAAGTTAAAACATAAAGGCTACAAAAATATTATTAATCAATTTAATAATATTTACATAACATTTCTTGACTATGAAGTTGGCTTGATTCAGCATAATTTGATTCCTAAATCCCCTCGTTTTTAAAAAATCATGTGTTTTTTCCTGGTGTTTTGAAATCTGCAACCATGTCATACAGTATGATATACATACCTATCTGTGAAATTTACAATAAGAATAGGAAGGGCTCCCGAGAGGCCAAAGCCTATTTTCTGTCACCTCTAAATGATCTTTGTCTAACCTGTCTTTACATAGTTTTGAGAATGCCGATTTTATCGTCCATCAACATTTCACTCTTCTTAGTGATAAAATTTTTTCCCTGAATTTGAACTTTCCTTGCTGCTTACACCCATCATTTCTTCTTCTGTCCATGGCAGATACAGAAAACAAATTGTGCCCTTTTTCTGCAGATATTTCATATTTAAGTGATACTCAGCAACTAGTGGAAGTCCTAATCTTGGCAAAGCTGTACATTGCTCATGAGTTACTGCACATTTTCTTGATCACAAAGGTTCAAGTTACTACTGCTATACTACTACTATAAAATGGCAACTTCTAGGACCTATGGTCACATACGAATACAAATCACTTCCCTAGGGGCTTCACAAAAATACAACGGCCCTTTTCTCAAGGGAGTTTGTGATATAAACACAAGATACAACAAATGGATATAATAAGCGTAAGAGTATAAGATCATACCGTATTAGTAAGTATAATAGTGTCTCTCCTGATGCTCAGTTTTGAAGCTGTTGTGGTGTCATGGTTTGGGCCCATGCAGCAAGTAAGCACCAGGCAGCTATTCACTGGTGTGGGGCTGTGTTTGGGCTTTGTGCTGAAAACAGTGTTGGTAACACAGGGCTGTTTTCATTACTGCTGAGCAGGGCTTACACAGAGTCAAGGTCTTTTCTGCATCTCACAGCACCCCACCAGTGAGGGGGCTGGGGGTACACAAGAAGTTGGGAGGGGACCCATCCAGACAGCTGGTCCCAGGTGACCAAAGAGATATTCCAGATCATATGACATCATGCTCTGAATATAAAGCTGGGGGAAGGAGGAGGAAAGGGGGACATTGGGAGTGATGGTGTTTGTCTTCCCAAGTAATTGTTAGGCGTGATGTAGGCCTGCTTTCCTGGAGATGCTGAACACCTGCCTGCCAATGGGAAATGGTGAATGAATTCCTTGTTTTGCTTTGCTTGTGTGTGTGTCTTTTGCTTTACCCTTTTGCTTTACTTTTTGATTGTCCTCTCAATCCCACTGGGGGAGTGAGAGGAAGAGTGAGCAAGTGGCTGAATGGTGCTTAGCTACTGGCTGGGGTTAAACCACTACAATTATATGATTCAAAATGGGAGAAAAAGCTGCAGTATTGGCCGACTGAAAGTGATAAAATATGTTTTATACTAATGACAGCTGAAGGATGAGATAAAATAAATGGTAGATTTGAAAGTAAAACCAAATATCTTGTTCTGGTGAAGTGGGTTTCAGGCTAAAAAGCAATGTGTGACATGGTCAGGGAGATAATCTTTACAGCAGCACCCAAGAGGTGCAAGCAGTATTTATAACACACAGATTTATATTAGATAATGTCAGAAAAAAAAGACGTAATAAATCTGATGTGAAATTATACAATTTTTGACTGTGTGGCTATGTAGGAAAGATCTTATAGGAAAAATTTCAACCCTTTGATAGTATCAGAGAATTAAATGTTCCTTTGTTCATTTGAAGACTTGTCAACAAATAACAAAATCACAGAGACAACTTGAGAATAATATAGGACTCATCCTTCAGTCTTGCACACTGGAATTCCCAAAGACTAGATACAAGATGCTGACCATATTTTTCTGATTTTGCAGTGTAACTCAATTGCATTCAGATCACCAGCAAAAGAAAATTTTTGTAGAAAAATATGTGGAAAAAGAAGATTGAGAGTTAAGGGCATTATGTCTCATCCATTTATTATCCATTTATTTGTGACTCATGCATGAATAATAACTTTTGCTAAACAGAAGAATGAGTGGTAATATTTTCCCATGTAGCAGCTACCTGAGCATTAGCAGAATCCCTTCTGAACCCCACCAGATGCATATCGTCCAAACTGGAAGGATATGCTCGTCCGGCTCTTTGATTCAAAGTAATTAGCACCAGACTTCCTGAATGAGAACACGTCCTGTGGAAACAGAGGGTGGGTCCACAGCATTACTTAAGATGTTTAGACTTTTTGCAGAAGCTTTGTGAGAGAATTTCTGTGGTTTTCTCTCTAAAATTCTTCGCAAGACACCTTTAGAGTGAACCTTGAAATGAGAATCCAGTGTTCTCCAGCAAAAGCTGAGCATAACATGTTCCAGTAAAATGACAGTATCTTACTCTCCATATTTTCTCTCAATCAATAAAAAGATTTTTTTCTCTAGATGCCATTTTAGAATTCAGTTTTCATAATGCATCTGACCAGGGCTTTTCACAAACACAGCGTGCAGGCATGATAGACTAAAATATATGCATTAATTAAATGCATAAAACATGTTAGAACTATTATCATGGAAAATAGTGGATTGGTTCTGCAGGGTCACAGATTATTACTGTATTTCTTTTACAGTACATAGATCAGCTTCAGAGAGTTACTGGATAGAAATACTGCAAAAATACACATGCTTCAAGAAACAGCAGGACAGACCAAGCGACATAGTTTATTTGTGTATTGCTAGAAGGGAGTTTTAGGAGGATTCATGTTTCTCTGCAAATTTCTACTTACTGTATATGATGCTTTACTTGCGGCTTCTGTGATGCATGTCAATTTGTGTTCAGTATCCCCAGACAATGCACTGGGAAAATTAGGTGTTCTAGACTGGTGTCCATAATAGCATGGTGAAGCCTTCATAAAACATGAAGCTAAAGGGTGTACTCCAAATCCTTCCTCTTCTCCAGCATTAGTACTAACAGAAGGCAAAGGATCATAGGATAAATCATGACTGAGGGATCACATCTGCCTCTCCAATCAGGAGGGAGAAAAAGAGTTACATTTTCAGATCAGAAGGAACTGAGCACTTGGACACCAATCCAGGCTAATTCCAATTGCCAGACCCCCACAGGAGAGTCAGCCATCAAACTTTGTACTTGCATAATGTAGCGCCTGCATTCAAAAGCTATGTTGTTACTCAGCAAATGCAAACACAGCGTGAACTGCCTTGAGCTATCCAAGAGCCATGTGACCTTGAGAAAAAGGCAGGGAGCTTGGGTAGCAAACCCTACCTTGCAGCAGGGCCGATCAGGTTTGGTGGTGTAGTTAGTTACACCACCTCCTGGCTTTGCTTCCTTTGGAACAGGATCAGGGTGAGCTTGTGTCTCTTGAAGTGGCTGTAGTAAATATGCCCTACAGAATAAAAGGAAAAGATTAGTTCCTTCAGGAGCTCTGAAAACTACTGTTCTCTGTAGAGAGTTCCCTGAGGTAGGTTTTTGGCGCTTCAGGATTTTTTTAGCACCTGAGGGAGATTTCTAGGACGTCAGGCTTAGGCATGTACATAAATCAAGTTTTAGAACCTTGAGTTCTTTTCTAGAAGTAAGCCTAGAAGTAGTCCCATTAAGGGTAATACTGAAAAAACACTGGGTGGCCGCTTTTAGAGATATCAGCCTTCCTACACACTGAAGGGAGACCAAAAATATGGGAAAAAGCTGTTTAAATGGCTAATTAAAAACTATAACATCTAATATATATTCATAGAGGAGGAAGGGAGGATAAATTAAATTTGGACTAGCTATCTTGATCTGATGTTTCCTGATTTCTCAGTATAATAAAGAACAAGTGGGATTTTAGAAGACATTGTAGGAACAGGAGGAAATCTTGCAGCTGACAAGCTGCGCTGTTCAAGGGAAGACACTTGAACAAAACACAAGAAAAGTACATCACAGAAGGAATAAGCAAGAGACAAGTTTAAAGCAGAAAATGTCAAAAGAGGGGAAAGTGCCAACAGTTGATTAAAGAAGAAAGGTGTATCTTCTTACTCTTCTCCATTTCAGTTGACAGCTAACTAATGAAACTACGTTATATATGTAAACTTATACTATATTTTGGGCTTACACATTTTATTATTTCAATAGCTATCAGAAGAAAATAATAATGGTGACAGCACCCTTTGAAAAATATTTTCAGAGCAAGACAATTGTTAAGATATCAAAGGGTAAGCCTATAGTTTTGAACACATGCATATAATACAAACCTAAAGTTGTAATCTAAAAATAATAATTAAAATTAACATTCAAAATATATTTACTGATAATTTCTCTACATATAATTTCTCAGCAATTTTTTACTGACTCAAATTTAGACATCCAAACAATTATGCAGGTTCCCTCTACTAACATGTGACATACTTCCACAGACATTTAACTGGAAAGTCAGTCATCAGCAGTATTTCTTAGTATGTTTCATGCTATCTGTAAAAGGAAGAGGTACACATTAGCACAATAATAATCTGTTTTGTTACTGTCATTAACGGCATCTCATTCTGAACAACCACTCATTCACACACCCCAAAGATTTTGCAAGAACAGCCTGTCAAATTAGACAAGGGATTTAACCCTTAAAGTGTTGCTTTCTACTACTTACTGTTTTTGTAGAATGGGGTAAAGGTATTTAATGAAGGCCCAGATCTGCATGGTGCTTCTGCACTAATACATTCTCTTAAATAAGGAGCTGTAATGATGGTTAAGCTTGGGTAATTTAGGCAATCAATAATTCAGATATCGTCCCGTTCGACAACCATTTGACTTGCCTGCAATACATCAAGACTGTCAAGTTCATGTGTAAGTACATCCAGTAATACTTTAAATATCAGAATGATATACTTGTAGAGAACTTTTTACAGAATGCCATGAGAGATCTGAATCTACGGCTAGAAGATAGATATCTTAACAGAATTAAACTATGGAAACCTCTGATCTTCTGTATTTCACTTCTGATCTTAGTCCAGAAGCTTGCTGTAAATGTGTCAAGCAGTTCATTACTCCTGGAATATCTTTGAAACATCATGCCATCATCTATTCAACATAATTTTGAAAAGTGATTTACTCAAAGCACTTAATATATTTAATGATGATAATTTAATAATTTGATATTCATAACAAACTCTTTCATATATGCTTCCAAAGGCTTTTGCATTCTTTTAGAAATGTAGCTGTAATTTTTGGATACTGGGTATATTTCTGGCTGTAGTTAAAGGACTGTTTTGGAAACAATTCCAGTACTGGGATTTGTTTAGTGTTGTATACCCTTCAATATTAAGGGTATACATTTCTGTTGGTTTGGAATTTCTAATAAGCAATCTTGCTCAACACAGTTGCAGTGTAACATGGGATATAAAGAAACAGAAAGAAGTCATAACAGAAAGAGTTATAATCCCTATTATAAATTTTCATATTATTACGAGTTCATAAATAAAATGAAAGGGAAGAGAAAACTTTTATAAACATGTAAGCTTATCCTCATGGTGACAAACCTATCGGTTAAGAAAATATTTTCAAAGTATCATGAGGTGGCCTTCTTAAATATTTGAAGATATTCCAACTTTTTCTAGGACATTGCTAAAAGAGTTCCCTTACAATTGCAGTGGTGTTATGTCACACCAAAATGAAATGCTGCAGTGTTAGCTGTTGCATATAAAATATTAAACTGTGACATGCAAGTCCTTTAGTGTAATCGGACTGATACAAGTGGATTATTGGATGTATGTTTCTATGCAAATAAATACTTCTCAATTAAATCACTTCCAAAAGACTATCTGAATTATTAGTAGACAGAATACAGCATAAAGCTGATGATTTTAGATAGTTTTTTCAAGACAGAAGAGTCTTGTTAATTAGATCAATAGTGAAGAACATGAATCTCTTTCCTAGAAATCATGCTGCGATTTCAGAAAAAAAAATAGGAGCTCTTATTTTTTTTCTATTTACATGTTCCAAAACTTACAAAATAGTTTTGAAATTTACTTAAACTGGTCCTGCTAGCTGACATGTAACTTATTATATACAAGCCCCTCCTCAGTTTCAGGAAAGTCTGCAAATACACGTTATCTTTTTCTTATAATATTCCAGTTACATGTGACTTGATATCTGGAAACATACATAGAAATGGCTGAAATAGAACTTAACAGCAAGTCAGTTTTACAGCCTGGGTAGAACGCAGGAGATTATGGCTGTTGGATATTACAAACTATAACCTGTCTCTAAATCACAGAGAGATTGCTATCAAGCAAAAGGTGATTCTACAGGTTAAAACAGATTTAGGGAATTTCATCCTCATGTCACCTGTTCTAACAAGTTTCTTACTCTTTCAAATCTACCAGCTGCTAAAATGAGTGTTGAAATTCCTGGGGGTTAGTAAATCTCTCCTGCAAATAGAAAGAATGGTTACAAACTATATGGTTGGGTTTTTTTAAATGTGTTTTCAAGTAAGATGGAGGACATGCTGAATGAACAAACTCATTCAATTCTGTTTGAAGAGAGGAAATTAATGCATTGCATCATCTCTGGACATTTTTGGGATATTGCTTCAGTAATATGTCAGAGAAATTAGTTTTCCAGCAAAACCCCCAGATGTGGTGGTTGGGATATTTTTTTCCTCCCCAGAAGAAGTATGGCAATAACACTCAGGGTAGCAGCCACGTAGATTGGGACCCATGTGAAAAGGACTACCATGAACATACAGAGACAAATGAGCTTTGACACTTCTTTCTCAAAAGGATATTCATTGGACGGCTCTGTTTAGGTTCTGCTACACAAAATTTTAAAGTCCCTTCTACAGTGTTAGATCTGATGACTACTCATTTCCATCTGTCACCATGGGATGTTGTGAAATGCAGTGTTCATCATTACTCTTCACAAAGACCACACAACCTCACAGCACTGCAATTATGAGATTGGAATTGACTACCCATAGGAAAAAAAAAAAAAAAAGAAAGAAAAAAACCTCAAGAGGGTTCACTTCTTCAGGGCAAATGGTAGCTACAGCGAACAGCCTTACAGGCTCTATTAGGATACCAAATCTCTACACCTTCTACATTAGGATAAGTATACAAATCTAGATAAACCACCTACATGCTTTCCCTTGTCTCAGTTTCCTCAGCAGTTTGAAACACTTCTTTGATCTCAGATTAGAGTCCCCTAGGCTGCTTTTGATGTCTGCCCCTGTAGCTCATGATTTCTGATCTGATCCCGTCCCACTTGTGTATCCAGTTTTCTGCTTCTGGTACTTTCCCCTCTTTCTCTTAAACATGCCTTGGTCAGTGAAAGACTGCTTCACACTGTCTTAATCAACTTCCAAAACTGGCAGCTGTTTCTTAGATAGCTTCTTCTGTATCTTGGTTTTAAAAAATGGCAACCATTTCCAAAAGTCAAGAAGATTATGCAGGTAGAGGCCTTCTGAAGACAGTGGCCCACTGCCCAACGGTGAATAGGAAAAGAGAACACAAACAGAATAAGAAAAGAGAACATAAACAGATGTCCATTAAAACAAGTTCATTTTGCATTCAACTTGGGAGACTTCTGTATCTATCTGAATTGAGTGATTAATTAGATAGCTGTGGGCAGACATTCAAATTCTGAAATACTCATCTTAAATTTGGGTGATTTGGAAGAGTGCAGTTTCCTGATGAAAAGCTGTAGAATTTCTAGAAAAAACAAAACATGTTTTACAGGTATTTTTTAGACAAAGTGTATTTCTAACAATCCCACTTTCAATAAAATGCCTTAATAAGGGAACATTTAGTTACATACACTTTGTTTGACAGAGTTGTAAACATATTTTCTAAGACATAGACAAGCATATAATTTTACGGAACTGGATAATCTTTGTGGCAAAGCAGGGCAATAGAACTTTTTAAGAAAGGTTGTGCAGCAATTATAAAGAAACTGGGTAAAAATGTGTAACAAAAATCAAAGTAATGCCACTTTCAGAGTAGGGAGGCTAGGAAGCCTGTTAAGATGTAAGATTTATTATTTAATAATTAGTATCAAAATTTTGAAGAGTATGAAAAATAAGAATAGCAAGCTTATTCCTGATGTTGTAAAATACTGTGAGTTAACAATGCCACTCATGGAAAAAATTAAAAGGTGAAAATAGTAAGTTGTGAAAATAACATTGGTAGTATTTTGAACAGGTTTACATAAGGCCAAGAGGTAGCTGCAGTGATAACAGTGCATAAGGAACAGACTAAGAGTCAGGCAGTTAGGCAGGTAAATATAGATACTTTCATAAATTATTGAATAAGTTTTCTATAAAGTCTATATACCTAATTCTAAAGGTAAAAAAAAAAAAACAAAACAAAACAAACACAACCAAAAAAACACACCCACCCTTAACTAAAGATATGTGTGAACCCAAGAACATTAGGATTGTCAACAACTACAGAGACATGTAAGTGAAACAGGGCTTCCAAAGAAACATAAACATCTAGCTTTGGCTACCTTACTTTAAAATTGAGCATGCAGACACTAACTAAGAGAAGAAATCATCATTATTACTGATAAAACAGAGATCACAGAACAATGAAGAGGAATTCAAGGGTGTGTTCATATTGTACTAGGAAGGAAAAATGAGGAGATGACATCTGGCAAATTAAAAATACTGAAAGGTTTCATTTCTGGTTGATCTGATTTTTTTTTTTTTTTTTTTTTTAAATCCAAGATAAACTGCTTTGGTTTCAAAACATAGCCCCCCTCCCTCCCAAAATTCTTAAAACAATTCAGTGATGTTTTTGGTGATTCTTCCTTAGATGAAGCCTGTTTTAAATGAAAAACACTGTTTAGCAGCAGTATATAAGTTCTCCCCCTGTAGATATCATATCATATTACTATTTTCTCTTGCTATGCATTAGACCTAGAGGCCACCCAATTTTCCTTATCAGGTCAAAATGGGTACAATACACCCTTTCTTTGGTGATATAGAACTAGTTAACATGTTAAATGGTATAATTGCCACAATAATCAAGAAAATGTTTGATGAAATTTTTGATACTGAAGTAGAAAGAATTTCCTTCCAAGTTACATTTGGCATGTCACAGTATACTTATGAAAGACTTTCTTTTTAAAGTTATGCAAGAATGTAATCCTTTCATTTGTCTACATAAAAACATTTTGAAAAGCCAATGAAAGATATTGCCTAGATAGATGCAATAGCTTCTTTATTAAATTTTCAAAAGATATTCACTACCTCTTAAAGTTTTTGTTTGTATTAACTTCACAGATGCGTAAACTCACATTTGTACCAGCTGATGGCTGCAGTTATTGGCGGCAGGTACTGCCACGCTAGGGCCGAGGATGGGATACCTATTGGAGTAGACGAGAGAAGAATTATTACTGGCACAGCAGAAAATAATTTAAAGGCAGAATTTTGAAGAATGTTTTCCAAAACGGTTTGCAAAATGCATTGGCAGAGATGGTTCTAATGGTGCCTGTGGTGAATAAGGACACAGAAGAGGCATTGCTGGATGGGAATGTAATGACAGTGCTGCTAGTACGCGTGGGAATGCAGACACAGGACTATTGGGTAAGAGGAATATTTTAATGTCCTTTGATCAAAATGAAAAAGAAAAGCAGTTAAATTTTGAATTTTAAATACTAATAAAGTTAAAGTGTAACGAAGATGCAGGGTGAGAATTCCCTGTGCTACAACACGGATTACTTTGTTATCCATAGTCATGGGCAACTGTTCATTACTTTGCCAGTCTGCACTTTTAATTTGGTTGAAACCGTCTGAGATTTTGCATTTATACCCTGGAGAGCTAATTTTCTCTCCAGGATGCCCCAAAAATTTTGGCAGTTGCTAGAGCTTTTCCTGTCCCTCCAGGAAATGAATGAGTTGATGAGAACTGATAAGAGGACTATGCTGTTCCCTTGAAGACCAACTGGGCTGAGAGCTATTCCTTTTCCTGGATGGCACAGGAAGGTGAACCATTCTATGGTTTCAGCACCTTTCCCACAGCCACCTCATTAGACCTCAGCATCAAAATCTTTTTGGAAAAGCTTTCAACTCCCTTTCTGACTTCACATCCTGGCCTGAACTAGCACACCTCCTTTAAAGTGACAAAATGTCCCCAGACACAAAAGCCATTTCTCTTCAAGTCTTTCCTCGAGTCTATCTAATCCAGCCATTTCTTCTCTACTGACAAGGAAACAAAATTGTATGGAAGCTACTTTAGTGACTCATATTAGTCATGGGAGACAGATTTGGCAGTTGAGATTCACAAGTGGGGCTCTTAAACACATCACCTTATCTGTTTAGCCTTTATAATCCCCTGTACAGTTATCTTAAGGTCAGTTGATTTCCCTTTGCTATATTAGAAAAAAGGACTGCTTACACAGCAATGCCAACAGTATTGGACTATTTGCATATGAAGCACTGGCATCATAGAAGAAGCTTATATAATTTTATACATTAAAACAATTAACCCTAAAAGGCTTACATTTGGAAACAGAATGATTAACTAAATGCAAAAAAGTAAATAAAAAAATAAAGAAAAATTAGGCAATATGCATTTTGGCAAGTGTAAGTTTAGACTACATCACTGGAAATCATTTTCAGCAATAGTACTTCTGAAATAGTCCATAAGAGCTTGACAAAAACTTTTATTTTCTTCTTAATGAGAGAGGCTAGGCTTGAATGACCTTGACTAAACAGGTGTTCCCTTTCAGATCACAGAAAAATATTCTCAGTGGCTTTTAACAAGCCATTCTGCTGATTTGAAACAATTGCTAAAATCACAATTCACATCCATTCCTTACCTATAAACAGCAATTCAGATGCCAACAAAACACTTTATCAAGCACCAAATTGTTAACAAAGTAACAATTAGATAGATACTTCTTACATGATGTACAGCTACGAAGGTTATTAAAGCAAAACATCATTATAAAACACATTTCTAAATCTGTTCAGTAGAGCCTTGACAAAACCTGTGGCTTAAGAGAGATATTCCTTATATTACTGCCTCCTTGAACCATCAAACTAATGAATTTCTTAGCCTACCTCTTTACAAATTAGATCCATTGAACCAAAAACCCATGAGCTCTCAACTCTTGCAACATTTGTAGAATTTCCACAGGGATATTTTTACATTGGAAAGGCCATTATTACGCCAGAAAGTAAGCTGAAGTAAGGTCACAGAAATATGGCCTTTCAACTTAGAACTTTGCTGTACTCCTTCTTATCACTATTGAAGTTCCATTGGTATTAGGGATATCAACAGTAGCACTGTATTATGCTTAAAATTCTGCAAATAGTATGATATTTTAAAATCAGTTTTAGAAAATTATGTTTTCTAAATTACATTATCTAATTAAATGCCTAAACCCCGTAAGATATGTCTTCTTTGTAAGTTGATCTACATTAGAGATCATAATTTTAGAGATAAAAATTCTACAGCAGACAAGACTGGAAAGAATATCTTCTGGATACCAATTAATGAAAACATTGAAATGAATGATATAAGCAACTTCGGGGAAGACCTTAATGCTAACTAATAGCACAATCATAAGCAAATACCAATCACTCTTTTAAAATAAAGATTAACGTAACATACTGAATCTGTAGTTCTTGAGTCTGTTAAAAGGGAAAAAAGCCTGAAGGAAATTATTTAGTAATAACAGTAGGATATAAGACAGTCTAGCTTGAAAAATCACAAAACAAGAGGAATTAATTAGGAATTAATTAGACTGATGAATTGAATGTAGTACTCCAGGTACCTAAACAGGACACGTTTTTCAAAAACAAAAACAAACAAACAAATCAAGAAAATTTACACAACTCTGATTTTAAAGTGAATAGCCAATTTTTGGTTCCATCACAACAAAATACTTCAAGATTTGTACAAGCAGCAAAGATTTTAAATTCTTAAATAGAATTTAAGATGCTTCTGTTTACTAGATGCACTGTAGGAGCAACAGGAGCATATCTTGTGTTTTGCATTGATTTTATGAGGTTTACATGGGAATGAGAAGAAAGTTGCTTTCTTTTTCTTTTCTGTTTTACAAAAAATTGCAGTCTTATGTTAGCTCATACAGACTCATGAAAACACATTAATTGTTCTCTCATTTTATCAAAAATATTTTTCATACTATATATGTCCTTCAAATTCACGTAAGTGCAGTAGCCACCATATTGTTTGTGAATAAATGCATTTGAAATCATTCCTGAAATTAGAAAATTAAAGACATGAGAAGACAAACGAGTTATTCCAAGGCACACCAATGTTTGAATCTTTGCCACATCAGTTTCTCTTCAGGAACTATCCATATGCAATGTTCTTACCCTGAGGCACACGCTGGTAAATGCTGGGGAGGTTATTCCTCTCTCTGCAAAGGATATGCTCTCTCATGTTTCCACAGAGTGAGAATATGCAGACTGTTTCTGTGGAAAGGCCCTGTTGTAAATTAGTACATAGCTTCACTTGAAAAAAAAAAAAAAGCCCACCCATATTCTTAGAATTAAAATATCAAAGACATTTTTCACAGCAGAGAAGAAAGCTAATGTAGAAAAACACAACTGCAGATGAATTAATGTCTGTCTTCTAAGAGAATGATACCTTGACCATTGCGTCATATGGAAATGACTGGGACACAAAGAAAACTGCAGTGATCAGCAATAAATACTTGAGATCATTATATGTTTCTTACAGAAATATTTACTTTAGTTACAAAAAATAACTAAATGATACAATCATGTTAGATCAATGAGTCCTACAGACTACAGAACTAGTCATGCCATTACAGGGATCATAACTGGTATTTATCCAGAGTATAATCGATAAAGGCATTCAGTTTTGGCGATAACAACCCTAAAAGATGGAAGGATTTCAAGTAGTTCATTAAGCTGTCTTTAAAAACATGAGCCTTATTCTTAGAAAATGTACCACTGTTTCAGTCGTAGGCATAGCATGAACTAGTCTCTTCCACGTGAGGGAAGTCTTACCGAGTCATTAGTTGATGTAATTTTTAAGAATGTGAAAAGACCGAGCTTTTCAGTATAGGACAATTTTCTGATATTAGAATATTTTTGGGGTGTTTTGCTGCTAATTTTTACAGTATTTTATTTTTTAAATTTTTTCAATTTTTCAAAATGTATAACAAGACCAAATATGGTACACCATTTTGGGGCACAACTATGCTGTAAATATAATTTCTTCAACTCATTACTACTTTATCTATATGGTCTCTATATGTAGATATAAATATTTTCCCCCAGCATTCATGCTGGCAGCTCATTCCAGAATGTCTGTCTAGCTTTTTTGCATATGGCAAAAGAGAATTTGGAGGAGAATTGAGAAGAGGGAGAATTAGCTGGATAATCAGAATTCTCAGAGTAGCAATCCATGCGTGTGTGTCTGTGCCCAAGAAAAGTAAAAGTGCTTTTTAAAACATTGAGCAACTGTGCAATGGAGTCTGGCAGCATAAACTGATCAGAGTGAAGAACCAACTTTCCAGGACTAAATGTCACATGACTGACAAAATACATGTAGCCCATGCAGAGCTTTGGCTAGCATTTTTGCCTTCTTCCACATCATAATGATAACTAGTTATCAATATGATGTAGGAGAATAAAGGTATAAAATGTGCAGAAAGGAAATATAAATATGATCAAAGTGGCTTGGAAAATATTCTTTACATGTGCTTAGAGAAAAAAAACCCACGATTTCCACAAAGAGTAAGCTGGGAGAAGATGGGGAGATAGAAAGAAATTTTTTTCGGGGGTGGGTGGGGTGTGTGTGTGTGTGCGGGCGGAGAAACACACAAGAACCATCAATGGACAGTGAAAAAGCAAGTAGTTTTCCTTTGCCCAGTTTCCCATTCCACATCTGAAAAATTTCAGAACCTCAGCCTTCTTTAGGCAGCACTTTCCTAGTTTCGTAAGAAAAGGTCAGCTGGGTAGGTGTGGAGCAAGCACTATGACTGGGATAAGGATGAAGGGTTAGACAAAGTTGTGGAACATTAATTACAAGTTCAAGCTACTTGTATCATCATACATGCTATCTTCTCTCCAAAGTTATTAAGCCTTTCATCTACAAAGCTTTCCAACACACTTAATACCCAGTCAAAGGTGAAAAAGTTTTATCCTGTATAATAAAAATAAAATTAGAAATCCTGCAAAGCAATTAACATCTTCCCATTTGGCCTCCCACCTCACAGAGAGCATGTTATTGCCCAGAAGGTGGATTCGTGTGTTTAGCTCATTATTTTTATGGGGAAGACTGATGGTAGACCCTTTATTGCTTAGATTGTTATGTACTCAAAGACTTCACACTTTTGATTAAGCTGAAATATACGAGACAACTATGCAAATTATACTCTTCAAATACCAAAGATATTTTCACTTTATTTTTCTGTAAAAATACTTTTGATCTGCATTAAAATCACACTAAACACAGCAAGTTGAGACATACTGTACACTTTATGTAGGTAAGTCTACAGCAAAGACTCCAGGTTTAATTTAATATATTTTCACCATAGCAGAATTTCCAGTATTGTATTTACTTGCTATAAAGCAAATTAATTACATTTTATAATGTGTTAGTTATTAGCACAGGTAGATTTTTTTAAAAGATCACACTGACAGTCTTCTAAAAAGGCATTGCTTAACACTGTTCTACATTTACTTGTGTCGTGATTTCTGTAACCTATTTACTTTTTAAGCCTACATTTAATTATGCTCCCTGCAGGAATTCAGTCCAGTCTAGAGCCTCAGTAAGTATGAGATGATCTCAGATACAATCTTGACAATGTACTTAGATTTCCATTGTAACTACACAGAAATATCATTTTCTACATGGATCAGAGTCTCGCAGTCACTAATGTATTTCAAAATTGACTAGGTCATTTGTTCTCTCCATCTAAAAGCATTGCAATACAGGGCTAAGCATTTATTGGGAGGAAACCATAAAAATGAATGGGAAATCTTATTTTGTAAAAACAATGAGATGCTTTCCAGATTCCTACTGCAATTTCTTTCATCTCATTCTAAGACAAAAGCGTTAATTATTTATTTCTTAATCTTATCGGGGTTTTTTTCTGGGTTTCAGTTTTTGGGGGATTTTTTTAGGCCTTAAATGCATGCATGAAACTGTCTTAATGTAAAAGGAGTAAAAGGAGAGACAAAAACTTTAAGTTCTAATCTGTGACATTTGAATAAAAAGACTGTAGGGGTGAAAGGAAGATGAACCAGTGTTTTAAACGAAATAATATATTTCCTGTTTCCTTTTTAAAATCAGATTATCAATAGGCAGAAAATGTAATTCACTGAACATCTGCTGTTCTTCTCTTAGATCAAATTATTATTTAAATAGAGACAGTGATTTTGTATGAGGAGATCAGGTGCTGATCAGCTGGAATGGCTTTTCAAGAAAAATATATTCCAAGATGGGCAACACTTCTTGCCTCATTCTCCTCTGTTTGTCACAACTGACAGGATGCAGAATATTTGCCGGAGTCAATGTCGTACCAAATTAGTTTGGGTTTAGCTTTAAAGCATAGGCCAGGGCTTTGCACTTCCGAAATTCCCTGCTTAAAGACAATGCCGGTGCTCCATACCCAGTAGTTATTGTAAGTAGAAACTCATTCAGCACATCTTAAACCAAATACATGGGAATTATACTTTATGTGTTCTCATTCACAAGTAAGAAAAAAAATACTGTAGTCCTGTTTTTGCTTTCTTTTTACAGCAGCTTACAGCGGAGATATTTGCATTATTAACCTTTAAATATCTAACCTTGATACCTAATTTCAGAGGCTAGTTTCCCTGGGCTACCTGTCCAGAAAAAAAAAAAAGTGTGTGAAAGCCTTAGCTTAAAGACTCCTAACTTAATTCAGTCACAAAAGGGTCAGGTATTACAGTCCCTGCTTTGGGGAAATTACTGTAATCTACACATACAGATTCAGAGAATGGCACCCCAGGTCAACATCATTGCTTTACAGTGCCCAGTAAGACATGAAAAAACAGCCACATGTATTGAGTTTCAAGGTTATTCTGTATCCATGTCCCTCTTAGTGTTAGTATTTGGAGTGTTCTGATTTAGTCTGTTCCTAGCAGAAGGAAAAACATCTACTTTCCATCGTGATAATATTCCTTGGCAGAGTAGTAGACAACACATTAGTTTGGTGCATTAATATTTATATTTGAGGGTCTTATTTAAAGTACGTCTTTGTGAACAGTGTTCAGACTTGCATCCAGAAAATATTTTTAATTTAAATCCAGTTCTTTCCTAGAATATAAACAGTTCTTTTCCTACAATGTTCGTAAGCTACATAAATACAAGACCTTTTTCACCTCTGACATTTCTTCCTTTAATACATTTCTCATCATGATGAAGAAAATTAAATATGGCTTACCATATGGTAGCTGGTAGCTATAGACTGAGAAATGCCCTCATGTTCCACACAGACATATTTTAAAAAATGATGTAAAGGAGAACCTTGCAGACTATAGACAAGAGGCTTACAGTGTTCATGACTGAAATTTCCAGACAAAAGCCGGCTCTGTCTTTACTAAATAGCACAAATAAGGTCCTGATCTTGCTTTACACCATCTTTGTCTAATTCACAAAACTATATTCCTGATATTAATGATTGGCTTTTTCTCCTCAAATAAGCAAGAATTAGTTAAAAATGAAAGCAGGGTTACTGCAGGTCAGAATAGAGACTGTGTTGTATTAAACAAGGTACATGAAACTTTAGCTGTGCCTACTCATATATTTCCATGAAACCTATGTTTCATGGCACACCAATGTTTGAGGGAGGGTTGTGCTACCAAGGTCCTTTGGTCTGCTGTCTCAGTGGAGGCAGGGGATGGAGATCCATATGGCAGCAAAGATGCAAGGGGTACTGATGTGTTAGACACCACAGGAGCACCTGAGAATAGTCACATAGGAACTAGGGCTTGTCCGCCCAAAAAGGTGGTGGGATTTGTAGCCCAACTGAAATGCATCTACACCACTGCACGCAGCATGGGCATCAAACAGGAGGAGTTGGAAACCATCGCGCGGCAGGAATACTATGATATGATTGCTGTCATGGAAACACGGTGGGATGACTTGCACAACTGGAGTGCTGCAATGGACAGCTATAAACTCTTCAGAAGGGACAGGAAAGGATGAAGAGGCAGTGGGGACAAAGTAGTGGACAAAGCCCAACTACAACTTAATCTGGCTATTGCCTTAAAAGACAATAAAAAGGCTGAGGTACTTCATGCTCTCTTTGCCTTAGTCTTTAATTGTAAGCCCCGTTGTTCTCCGGGTACCTAGCCCTCTGAGCTAGATGGGAGCAGAATGAAGCTCCATAATCCAAGGGGAAATGTTTACTGACTGGCTACACCACTTAGACACCCACAGGTCTGTGAGGACAAAAGGGATCCACCCAAAGGTACTAAGGGAGCTGGCAGAAGTGGTCACCAAGACACTTTCCATCATTTATCACCAGTCTTGGCTAACTGGAGATGTCTCCATTGACTGGAAGTTAGAAAATGTGACTCTCATATACAGGAAGGGCCAGAAGGAAGGTCCAGGGAACTACAGGACAGTAGTCTTGGTAGCACGCAAAGTTATGGAACAGTTTATCTTTAGTGCCATCACGTGGCATGTACAGGACAACCAAGTGATCAGGCCCACTCAGCATGGGTTTATGAAAGGTAGGTCCTGCTTGACTAACCTGATCTCCTTCTATAAGAAGGTGACCTGCTTAGTGAATGAGGGAAAGGCTGTGGATGTTGTCTACCCAGACCTTAGTAAAGCCTGTGACACCATTTTTCACAGCATTCTCGTAGAGAAACTGGCTGCTCATAGCTTGGACAGGTGTACTCTTTGCTGGGTAAAAAAGCTGGCTGGATGGTTGGGCCCAAAATGTTGTGGTGAATGGAGTTAAATCCAGTAGGTGGCCAGTCACAAGTGGTGTTCCCCAGGGCTCAGTACTGGTGCCAGTTCTGTTAGTATCTTCATCAATGACCTGGATGAGTGGATCAAGTGCACCCTCAGTAAGTTTGCTGATGACACCAAGTTGGACAGGAGTGTTTAACTGCCTGAGGGTAGGAAGGCTCTACAGAGGGATCTGAACAGGCTGGATCAATGGGCCGAGGGCAACTGTATGAGGTTCAACAAGGCCAAGTGCCAAGTCTGTCCTTGTCCTGTACACAACAACCCTATACAATGCCACAGGCTTGGATACAAATGGCTGGAAAGCTGCCTGGCAGAAAAGGACCTGCTGGTGTCGGTTGACAGCTGGCTGAATGTGAGCCAGCAGTGTGCCCAGGTGGCCAAGGTGGCCAACAGCATCCTGACATATTACAGAAATAGTGTGGCCAGCAAGACTGGAGAAGTGATTGTCCCCCTGTACTGGGCACTGGTGAGGCTGCACCTGAAGTACTGTGTTCAGTTTTGGGTCCCTCACTACAAGAAGGACACTGAGGTGCTGGAGTGTGTCCAGAGAAGGGCAATGGAGCTGGTGAAGAGTCTGGAGCACAAGTCCTGTAAGAAGCAGCTGAGGGAACTGGGGCTGTTCAGCCTGGGGAAGAAGAGGCTGAAGAGAGACCTTATCGCCCTCTACACCTACCTGAAAGGAGGTTGCAGAGACGTGGATGCTGGTCTCTTCTCCCAAGTGACAAGTGACAGGATGAGGAAATGTCCTCAAGTTGCACCAGGGGAGGTTTATATTGGCTATTAGGAAAAATTTATTTACCAAATGGGTTGTCAGGCACTGGAACAGGCTGCCCAGGAAAGTGGTTGAGTCACCATCCCTGGAGAAATGTAAAAGGCATGTAGATCTGGCACTTAGGGACAGTGCTAAGTTAATGATTAGATTCAATGATATTAAGGGTTTTTTTTCCAACCTAAATGATTCTATGATTATATGATTCTAAGTCTTCTACTTCTTCAGTTACTAAAGCTAAAGTAGTTGAAAAAGTGGTTTTTCATATAAAAATACCTTTTGGTTTATGTGCTCCTTACTCCAGATACTACATACAGAGTCTAATAAATTCTGTTGTGTTTTAATATTTTCTTCTTGGGCAAGTGTTAGATATATGATAACAGTAATAGTCTAGCATCAAAAGTATATGCTAAATAAACACAAATTTAATTTTCAAACACATAAAAATACTTGCAATGTTTTGTCCCTCATTAGTTATTTCATCTTCTTCACTTCAGCTAATTGTAGATGTCCAGAGGCTTATACAGGCTTATTGACTTCTTTATCAAAGGTTCTGCAAGAACTTGTTTAAAAAGAGTGTTGGTATTATATACTTTAAAGCTTTTTCTCATTTAATAATCCTGAACATGACAGCCAGATTTGGTTATGCAAACAAAACTCTGAGATTTGTTCCATAATATTTTCCTCTGGTTATTATTGACATCTAATAGTAACTGCTTCTCAGATAATTTTTCTATTCTTCATTTTGCTGTGCATTTCAATAGTAAGTGATTTTATTACCTTTTTCCTCTTTTCATGTTGCTCACATTGTCACACAAGGACTTGGTCGTTCTGGAAAGAATCAGTGTTCTTAGCTGCTCCCTCTAGCACTTTTTGGTGTTGTGTAAATAAAATAATGCCAAAATAAAGACCAAAACTATGGTTTTTTCTTGCATATATTGTATTTAGAATAAGACAACAGATACCAAAGGAACAAGTTCAAGGAACCCTGAAGTATCATCTGGTTCAGTCCACAGTCCCAAGGCTGAACCAATCATCCTTAAAAACATTCTTGATGTATATTCTTCTAACCTGTTTTGAGGAATTGTCAATGACATAAATTTTACCTTTGCTAGTGAACAATCCCATTGTTTAGGTATTTCTAGCAATCAACAAATCTTCCTGCTTCCTCACTTGCTGATCTTTAATTCTTGTGCACTACCAACTGGTCTCTGTCACTGAGTAAGGACTATGATCTGTTTTACTGGAAGCACAGCTGAAGTAGGAAGCATCACTGCTCTTTTAGAAAATCAAAGACATAAAGCCCGAACAGCTGCTTGTACAACACCACTTGCACTGGGGCAGCCCACAACACAATGGCCCATTTTACTGACAACTTTCTAAAATCCCAGTTTGTCCTCTCTGCATCCATTCCACTATAAGACCAGTGGACATGACATAAGAAAGGACTGAGGATACCAGGAATGGACATTCATTACCATCTGCAGACTGCGATGACCGGAGGTCCAGATGGAGCCCTTCCCTTACTCTGTCCTCCTCAGGAATGGGTTCAGGTTAATTAAGACAGTGAAGATATATAGGAGTCTTGTAAAACTAGTTTTGGTGAGCGCATTGCAGTAAATACTCTTGTACTAGAGCAAAAAGATATTAGAAGCTGAAAAAGTTCATGGCATGTAAGCTTTGCTTCAGGGATACCCACTGAATGAGTCATTGAACAGGTTGGACAGCTGGAGGATGAAAAGCAACAACAACCTGGAAAAGGGAGAAAGCTTCAGGTACACCTCAATCCCCTCTGCCCCTCCCTGCCACTCCCTTCTCACTGACAACTCCAAAGGGGAAACCCAGCCTCATCCCAAGAGGAGCTGGAGCACCCGGACCACCTGGCTCTTCCTCCTGGTAACTAAACAGGCCAGACCTCTAGCCACTCCTGGCCTATCATGGGCCACACCATCCACACACAAGGGATGCAGTCAAAATGTGCTTGGGAAGTTGTCAACAACTCATTCTGTCAATGGTCACCCACAGCCAGTGGCAGTTTCCGATGGCACCGCATGTAACCCCACTGTGTTCTTCAAAACTGCAGTCTTGACAGAATTTCTTACCGTGATGATGCTACATCCCAGTGATTGTAACTCCAGTCCTTCCCAGAACAATCCTCGCGCGTGTCTGTGGCTCCCTCTTCTCACAAAAGCAAGTGGCTGACTGTAGTGTGTGACCTCCTCCTTTACCTGTCTTCCCTCACCAGGAAACGTTCACCCACAGTCCTGGCCACACTGTGGAGGTTTTCCCACTCCACAGCAGTCTGTTACAGGATTCAGGACAGGGGGACTTGTATCACAAAATCACAGCCACTCCAATAGGTATCAAGAGCACTTCCAGCCGTACTCTGGACCAAAACAATGCCAAATACCTTTATCATTTCATGGAGGAAGTGACTGGGTCCCTGTGCCCTGGAGCACTTCAGGACATCTGAGGATATTTCATATTCTCCTACTGTTTTCCTATTTATGTCTTCTACGACCTTATTATGAGTATCCACAACAACGTACTTAGTCCTGTTTACACATATGCCTAGTTAATATTGATTGATGTGGTGTTATTGGAAACGACTAAGTTTAAAGCCATCCTTACAAGTATAGCTAATCTGTGTTCAAAGGTATTCTTCCTCTTCATGACATGACCTTTGTCTCTGCTCCTTTTCTTAGAATTTCACTCTTGATAGAGGAAACCGAAAATTTCCAAGTACCATAATCCAAGAAGTCATACATTTATGCTCTAGGTAGTGCTTGTCTGCTCCTGGGCCTTTTTCATCTGTCGCCAGGGACAGTAGCTAGTTAATGGTGTCAAGTAACTAGTGCCTTCCAGTCAAGAAGCTTGTTCACCTTCTGAAGTTGCGCAGCAAGGGTTCTTCTAGCCATTTATCTTGTTACTCCTTTGCCATCATTTACACTTAGTTGATTATGTCATACTCTTGAACGCTTTCCAATCTAACTTATGCTATTGGTATTTTTACCCCTGCTTCCTGAGAGATTTGAGTAGGAGGAATGCTAGACAGTTTTCTATTCCCAGCTTTCATTGATAGAAACCTTTGGTTGTATTGTCCAAAACCAGTGATGACAAGACAGCCAGATACACCTTTCGATCTCAGTCTCCTTGTGACACCCACACAAGCAGCAGGCCTGACACTGCCAATCACCCATAATCTTCAATATCTTTTTGCCCTCAATTACTTTTGCAGCAGAAATTACACGATTCTTGGAAATTTTAGGAATTCTAGTACTACTTTAATTTTTCATTCCCTCAGTAAATTATGTGCCTGGCCTAAATTCCAGAAATCCTTACCTTTAGCTGACAAATAGCAGATGAAGAAAAGGCATGCTGTTCTACAAATTAATATTATGTATGTCATAACGTGGAGACATAAGGGGAGAGAAGCGTGAATTAAATTTCACAGGAATCTTTGCAACCATAATTTCATAACTTTTGAGCACTGACTTTGTCATGTTAGCTATTCTTAAGACAAATTTTTAAACAAAATTAATTAGAACAACTGAAACCACTGCTCTCTATTAAAATAGTGTTGCTCTTGTACTGCACAGTGGCTTCAATTACCTTAGAGAAGACAGGTTTTAATTTTTCTTGAATACACATAAATTTGTTTAAATCTTCATCTCTGAACTTCACTTAAGCAAGCATCCTTTCCTTTTTAATTTTTCTAACACCTACCTTGCTCAGTCTACTCTAAACACAGACACATCCTTTTTTCTACCATTCTGACCTTCCTGTGCCTAATCTGAATTCTCCATTGAATAAAATTCAAGCTGCTGCTTTTCAGCATCAAAGGTTTTACTCCTCTCTACTAATCTAGTGTCCTGAAAGTTATTCATCTATACCTTAAGACACCTCTTGCTCTTCCAGAAATGCAAGATTTGATTATATATGTCTTTCTGCTTTCTACAGTTCCACTTAAATAATTGAATTCTTTTAAATTCCTTTAACTCATTACAACACCAAAATATTTTTTAAATAATCCATCAACATTTTCCTTAGGACTCCTCATTACATCTTTCAGAAAGTGGACAACTCTGAAGCGGTTAAAGGGCAGTCACATAATAATTTTGTTACGTACAAGTAAAGACAAAATATTAAAATATATAATCATACATCTATTAATTTATCTGTATTCTCTAGCTTTTGTGTATTACATCTTTATCAGTCTTTTGAGCTCTCTGCAAATACCATTTACTGGTATATCACTGGAATTACTGGAATATCAGCAATATATAAAAGCTAAAGTACAAAATTCACAGGAGAAGCCACAAAAAAGTCACTCACTCAGGAATTCCAACACGTTTGAGAATAATAGATTACTATAAAGACCTGAATAAAGGTAGAAATATGGACTGAGTATATAAAGAAACAGACTGTTAGACCTTCTGACATTGAATATAATTTTATATTACTACCAAATTTGCTGAAATAAAATGCCAACTGTTGCAGTTTTAATACAAATATCAGAATCTGATCCAAATACAAATAACTACAATAAATTTTGGATAAGAAAGTATAGTAACAAGACACTCATTGAAATGTGTTCTGTGTCTGAAAGACTCCATTTTCAACCAATTAAATGTGAGAGATTTGGCAGCAAAAATGCTAGCACAATTTAGGTTTCACACAGAGAAGAATCAAGTCACACTGCAGGGAAGTAAATGTTACTGTCTCTATTACTGTGGTGACACTACATGTGGAATAAAATGTATGTCAGAAAAATAAAAACATGGACAAGCTGGAAAGTGTTCAGAGGAGCTCAAATTTTTAAAGTGCTTAAAGGAGGAAGACTTATTAAAATAAATTAATGGAGCTTTTTATTATTTATTAGGATATAGTTAGAGAAAAACACCTATCACTCACAGTTATTATTTATGTCCAAATGCTATGAAACAAAACCTCAGCTAGTATAAATCTGTGCAGTTTATCTGGGAACAGAGCAGCTATGCTGATTCATATTAGTGGATGATAAGGCACTAAGAAAAGAACTGTATTAGAGGATTTTAAGGCTGTGATGTGTTTTTCTTACTTTTATACACATTTTTAGATGGCAATAAACACCACAGATTTGTGGTCTCTGGAATTATTATTCTGACATTTATACAAACAATAACAGATGCTCATGCTTTAGCAAACCACAATGGAAATATTTCAAAACCTCACTAGACAGCATTGTCTGATACCTGTAAGAAGTGTTCTGTAGCAGCACTGTCGTTCGCAACAGTCTGGATTCTGACATGTATAAAAGGAGGGCACTCTCCCCTTGTGACAGTCGTGTCTTTTTTTTTCATTTGTATAGTGTTGCATATGTATTACGTTCTTTTTGATATGCTGCCGTTCCAGCTGGCAGACTCACAAGTTTGGGAGGCATTCTGTCCTTTACTCACTCGCTTACCTCCCTGCCCTTGTAAAATGTAACTGTTCCCTACAAAACAGAGCAGATCCAACAGGAGAGACCGGAAGGGTACCTCCACGCTGTCATGTTAGCACAGACTTCCAGCTCATATTTGAGTCCAAATTCTCCCACCATGCACCCTGTTTATGCACTGAAGCAAGCCAGTTACTCCAGGCTAGCAACAGGCTCAGCAGCAAGGTGAGCCTTACTCCAGAGTGCTCTACAGAGACTGTGCTATAGGAGGAGAAGGGCATTGACTAGGGAAGAAAGGTCATCTGAGGAGCTGAAGAAGGGTTGATGGGGAGAATGCGGAGTCCAGAAAGAAAGACTGCAAGTGGAAGACAACTGTAAGGAAAAGATATGTAGATGAGAATAAAGCCAGAAAGAAGGAAATAGAGTCGTTTGTGCCAGAAAAATGGGACAGGGAAGAGAAATCAAGGGTGGGAAAGAAGTAGGAATGGTTCTGGCTTCAAGTTAGAGAACATACAAAAAAGAAAAGACAGTGCTTTGAATGAATGGCCAGTAACACATGCATTCACAAGAGACATCTTTTATGAAAGCCTGCAGTGGAGCTGGCATGGCCTGAATCTCACTCAGCTTAATCCTGGTAATGTTTAGAAATTGAGTGTTTAAGTTTAATCTTGCAAGTTTCCCATAATCAAAATTTCTAAGTCACTAACAAAACAGATGCATAAATTCTGTTTATTAATAAATGACTGTATCGTTAAGTTCTTATTAAAATCTATTTAATATGTTTATACAGAAACCATAAAACCAGAATGTTGCACAATCTGCTTTGCTATAGTCTTGGCCAGAATTAAATAAAATCCCATAATGAAGTGGTTCAGTTCTAGCAACACAGCTCTCACAGCTATACAATAAATGCTAGTATGCATCTTCAAGGTTTCCTTTAGTTTTGCTAGAAAATGCATGGTCTATGTGAGCAGCATGGTAACAGAGGTAGAAATAAACATTGTTTTAAGCTCTCAGATGGACAAAGGAGAGATCCACAGAGTCATAAGTACTTTCACAGTTTTCTGTCCCTGAAGTCATTTCCAGGGAGGAAAAGCCAAGGATGACTATATTATTCTTCACACTACTAATAGGTATAACTTCCTCCTTCTCTGATATCTGGGGGTTATATATAATATTTTTGTCATTCCTGTCTTAGGAGGAAGGAACTGAAGTAATTCCCTACACTGACAACATCAGGAATCTTAGTCTACCCTCCCCAAAAGAAAGTAAAGGACAAAAGCTGTTACAATTCACCTCAGATGTCTGCATATATCTGAAACGAAAGACCTATTTTATTCCTGTGTAAATCATTCATAAAGGTGGATCTTTGGTCTTAAAAGTATGATTCTGTTCTTAAAAAATCAACTGTGGAACCAGAATTATGCTTCTAATTTTTTGTGTTGTATCTGTTCAGCTTACAAATAATAAAAATTCTTGTAATTGTGCCAGCCTTGCATACTCATTCTGAAATGTCACACTGTGGGCTATCTCAAGTGTATGTCAAATAACTTGCAAACATGAGTTGAAGTTAGTAGAAATATATCAACTGAAATATATTCAACAAGCTTAAGACTAGATCTAAAGATTCCAATGATAAAATTTACATCTAAGTCCCAGCGGTTTTAGTGGAGTATATAGGTTTAAATAATCTCAGAATTTCACAGTGGAACACAAATTAATTTTTTGCTCATGATGCACAAGATAAATATTAAATATGTGTGTGTATCCCCTTAGGACTCAATTAGATTTCAACGAGCTGTCCAAGTGTCCAGAATAAACAGAAAAATAGCCTGACATGCAACACAGATGGCAGTGTATTGATGTGATACATGAGCTAGCTGTAAACAAGAATCAGAACGTACCTAGCCACAGTCACAAGATCCAGTGCAAACCACTGTACTTCGTATGTCAGAGATGTAACCTCCCTGAGTGCCATGCCAGATTGCTGCTGGTATTCTTTAGAGCTGTCTTGGCTGTCCTCACACAGCCCTGCAGCCTGGGGTGCAGTCCCATCCATAGTCCGTGTGTAGAAGTGCTTACAATCGTAGGAAAACAACATGTGAAGGGCAGAGGTAATGACAAAATGTTAACATATTATATGATTTTATCTTCAAACTTCCATCACTGAATTTACCAAACAGATTCTTCATTTGCACAGCAACAGTTATAAAAATATGTAAAAATTTGACTTTGACATTAAAATAAACATTATTTCATCATATGTAGCTGTACGATGCATGGAGTATCTGTACTGTTTTTACAGTTTATTTTTAATTACAAATCTCTCCAAGGCCAGTCTCCAGGACTCTGTATTTCCATGAGTTATACAAAATAATAAAATGTATGATTACTAATTTCTTAAACATGATTATGTAGAAACTGTAACTAATGTCAGTGTAATTCTAGAACTGAAATTTGAGAACAAGCTTCTAAGATTAATCAGAAAAAAACCCCACGATGTTCAGTTTGTAATGCCACATCTCATTAGTTATGTTCACAGCACCATTCATTGTTAATTAAATTTTCAGTGGTCTCTATCCCTCTCTGTCTTTGATGATAGACACCACAGATAGAGAAGGATCGCCAGTTATGACATCATCAAACAAAAAAGCAAGCCCAGCTCACTAGCAAGCTTGGTTATACATTTAGCTGGCTGTAAAAATGCTTCTCAAAAGAACCAGGCTCTCCTCTTTCACACCCTTTTCATCTCCCACAGTGTCAGGAGTCACACTTTAATCTACCAGGCTCCTACCACTCAAGTCTGCTCCAAGCTCAGTGCATTAGCACCGCATCCCCCTTCCTCTCAAGCCATCTCCTCAAAATCACCATGCTGCTTCCCAAATTCCTTCTGCCTGTCACATAAATCTCACTTATCATGTCCTTGCCTGGGAAAGTCTCCACTTGTTCTCACCTCCTGCAGGGATCTGTCCAATGAAACTTCTAAAACCAAGCATGGAGCTCCCAGCAGTAAAAATCCGGGGCTTCTTAGGAGGTCACTGAGGACAACAGCCACCTTCACCACTTGCTGACTCGGGGGTTTGCTGTGGGACAGCCTGCTCCCTCCTGCAGGCTGTTTGGTCAGCCCAGGGAATTGCAGGACGCGAGACCATTTCTTTCTTCTCAAGGGAATTAGACAAAGAAATTCCCTGTGAGGTTACTGATCTTAACACAGCAACATGAGAGAAAAGTGATCACCATCTAGTACCTCGGGGGGGGGGGAGGGGGGGGGAAGTTTAGTCCTTTTTTAACTGGTTTAAGAAAACTGAAAATTTGCTAGAATTCAGAATCCCTTTTTGTGGTTGTTCCTCTCTCTGTCAGTTTTGCCTCACTTCCAAAATGAAACTAAATCTAATCATGTTAAGAGATTTGAAGTTTCTTAATGTATCTCCCCATTGGCTTCCTTCATTTAACACCACCAGACTCCTTCCACTGCAGTCGTTAAACAAGTACTAGGAAGGTAGCTCAGATGAAAACTAAAAAGCTTTAATTTCTGGCAGCACACCCCAATCTAAAGTTGTACAACATTACAATATAGTTAGGGTAAGCAATCCAGCTAATCAAACTAAAATGTTTCAAATGTTTCTCATAGACATCTTGACAGCAAACTGGTCTCTTACATGAATTTCAAATCCTGAGAACAAGATGTTAAAGCAAGCTGTTTTATTATACAGAGAAAGAGAAGGAAAGAAGATACCAGTGGACCAAAGAGCTATATTCTCTTTTCACCACACACAAAGATCCAATCCAAATAATTTGGGAGTGGCCAAAATCAAAGAGCAGTCATCCAGATACCTGTGCTACAACCCACAAGCTAATGAGCTTGTACACTGGCTTATTACTTAACAGCTCCATACTTCCACCAGGGACATCGTACAGCCAACAGTGCTTTGAATGCAACTATTCCTTATGGAAGGACACTGCTTATGTCCTTTTCTTCAGCCACTTCAGTGTTCTTTGGCTGAAGTCCTGTTCATCAAGAAAGACAAAGGAATTGTCCGCTATGAGCAGGGGCATCATAAATTATAACTCTATAAGTGTCGACCCTTGTGTAGGAATAGTGGGAAGAAGAAAGCTTTGGTAAACGCTTCTCTCACACTGCTCTGCTCTTGGTAAGTAGCGGCAGCTGCCATAGGCTCTGATCCAATGTGGTCCAGCCATTGAAGCTGGGAACATAATTCACCATTTTTCGTTTGTTTGTTTTTTAAAAAGAGAAGAGACAGGTTTATTTGGCAATAAGTTGAAGTAAAACTTGGAGAATTGTCATTTGCAATTATGAAGACAGAATGTGACAGGAAATAAGAGAGATTTGATATTTACTTGCTGAGCTTCCTATCTTAGCCTAACAGCATTTGTAATCCATACGATCCTGCTTTGGCTCCACTTTCTGAAGCAAGTTATGGGATAGTCGCTGTGGTAAATAGGGAGTTAGCCTACTGTGACACAAAAAGACATGCCTTGGCAGCTAGAGACATCACATCCTGGTCAAAAATGTGAAGATTTCATAATCATCTGAATTGCACAACTTCTGGTGTTTTTTTCATAGCTTGCCCTTTCATTGAAAGAAAATGGTTTTTATTTTTTCTTTCCTAAAAATATAATATGCAGTGCAAACCACTGTAGTGCCAATCCCTTCACCCAGATTTATTTAAAAATGTCTTTTGCCAACCGCAGATACAGGGAAAATAACTGTGGTGTCTCACTGAATATATCCGTTCTAGCAAGGTTGTGAGACTATGTGGAAATGAGGGAAAATTCACTTTTATTAAGCAGGCAGAAAAAGCTGTAGCTGAAGGCAAGGTGCTATTGGAAACTCTTGCTTACTCCTCTCCTTTTTTTGGAAAAAAAAAAAAGTCTTTCTCCACCCTTCATTTTCTACCACAGTCACTACGGCAAATATTTTTCCTGTTCATCCCAGCTATCTTTTTGTTTCAGGTTCTCTTCTTTTGTAGCAAATGCCATCATGCATGGCATGGATGGATGGATGGGTGGATGGATGGATGGATGGATGGATGGATGGGTGGATGGATGGGTGGATGGATGGATGGATGGATGGATGGGTGGATGGATGGATGGATGGATGGATGGATGGATGGATGGATGGATGGATGGATGGATGCATGCATGCATGCATGCATGCATGCATACATAGAGTGAGAAAGTGAGCCTTAGAAGATGGCAGTAAGCAATCTTGAAGATTTTACAAACACCCATTGTCACAAAGATATAGCTAACAGTGAAGTCAAGGTCTATGTATGTCAGACATAGCTTCCAAAACTTCTGCTTTTGCTGTTTCCTCCCCTGCCATTATCACCAGTTCCCATTCTTTTCTAACTTCATGGTGACCTGAGAGCCAGCCCAGCAGAAAATTAACTCTTTTTGAGGAAAAAACAAACAAACAAAAAACCAAAAAAACCCAAACTCCCACTCCCCCCCAAAACCCCCCAAAATCAAAAAACCCCACCCCACCCCCCAAAAAACCCCAAAACAACGAAACCAACAACAACAACAAAAAAAAAGGTAAAAAACAAACAAACAAATAAAACAAAACAAAACAAAAAACCACACAACCAAAAAACCCCAACGTGACAAGTCCTTTTGTCAATGTTGCTTTTTGAACTGATTCTTTTTTTTTTGGAATGACAGCAAGTGCTGACGTGATGGGTGTGGAACATGTGGCTAGTGAGGGCAAACAGTAGGATCCTGGCAATGACGGTACAGATTAGCCTTATGGTCCTGCTTGAAGTCCTCTGAATGAAATGTCTAAAACAGTTTAACTTAGAATAAACACTCAACCTTTTGTCCCTTTTTGGGGCTATGCAGTGTTATCTAATCAAGGGCTCCAGCTGGGCTGAAGAAGACGTTAAAAGCGTGCAGTCATATTTTGATTAGCTGAAGAAGAAACTTTTTAGAGCAACAGGACTAGGAGAGGATTAACATAGCTATGTGGACTTATTTTGCTGTGTTATCCACTTAGAACGTATTTGGGAAAAAGATGAAGCTGTGCAGTTTACCTTCTAAAGAAAAATAACAGCAGTTATTAATTCTGTAAGAAACATCAGGCAAAACAAGCTGATGTACTCTGTACTGTATGTTCAGTCACTAGTGAATCACCACATATTAATAAAAATAGTCAGAGGTGGCCAGCAATACTAACAAAATCATTCTCTGGTTAATTAGAGACAATAGTGAAAATCGCTATTTTGGTGGATATCACCGTGCTTCCTAGAGAAAATTCAGTAGGTTATTTCACCAAGTCACTTATGGGAAATAGAATATTTATAAAGAGAAGGTAAGGGTAGATATAACTAATCCATTTGGAAAATGTATGGTCTCTTTTATGTATTTTGAACATATGTTAGTAATTATATTAAAATAAAATTAGTCAGATTGACTGCAGTGAGACAAAAGGGCTATAATTGTATTTTAGAGTCTCATGAAGATTACTCCAGGTTAGGTGAATCCCTAGGGTCCAAGCAGCCTGCTTTATTCTGCTTTTCTGACATTTATTAGCAGGTGACTGTGCCAAGACATAGGCAGGATGCTTCTGCAACAGTGTCTAACCAGATATACTGAAACATTTTTTAAATGATTGCCTGTATGCTTCACTCACACTCTGAAGCAGATAAACACTGATGCAGTAGATTGTACTACATATAGACTCATTTAGCATGTCTCCAGCCTGGAACCTAGAGGGAAGCTCAATTCCAAACCAAAGAATTCTAGGAAAGCTTTTAAGGGAAAAAATGGTACTTAAGAATCTGGACAAAAATTTTGTGTGTTTTTACCCTCTGGAGATATGTTCTATTTCAAATCAACTCAGCTGTCTTTGTCATGATTTACTGACAAAGAACAACACTGTGAAAGTGACCACAATCTGCTTTAAAACTCTGGCAACAGCAACAACAAAAACATGAAGAAGGAATTATGATTGTCGCCAACTCTGAAAAGAAAAATCACCTAAGAATAATGAAGCCTGTTGAAAATAGGCTAAAAAATGGTAACTAAAAGACGATAAAAAAATGACTAAAAGAGTTAAATCTCTGCTAGGAGCATGAGCACAACTTAGAGACTATACTGAAGGTAAAAAGCATATGCATACTTCCTGTCATGAAAGATTTGAGAAAAGCAAAAGGAAGCCAGTATGGCTAAACAACAGTGCATGAAAGATTAGTAAATGCAAGAAGGCAAGTTTGAAAATGTTGAAGTGATGTCCAAACATGGAAACTGGAGAGGATTAAACTTTGGCAGGTTAAATAATACAAAAAAACAGTAAGGCAAACCAGAAGACCACTTAAAGAAAGTTTGCAAAAAACCCCAATAAATATATTTTCAAACATGCCAGGCACAGGAAGTCTGTCAGTGAGTCCAGAGAGCCAGCAGATATTCAGAGGGTAAAATAAGTACTCAGGGAAGAGAGGGCAATAAAAAAGAGGCAAAATTAATCCTTTATTTTTGTGTTGACTATGGATGCACATGAAAAGGCTCTCAGGCTAGAAAACTTCTTTACCACAAACTCATTACGGGACTTGACTCAATTTTAATTATTGGTAGAAGAGGCTATGGAAGAAATAGATAAAAATAATTATAACAGCCAGGACCAGATGTCATTCACCAAGAAACTCAGGGATAAAATAGCTCAGCTAGTAAGTGTAATGTGCAACTTCCGAATTAGAAGTGCATGAGTGCCTGTGCACTGGAAGGGGGAGATGTGATGCCAGTTTTTGAAATGGGTTCCAGGACAGTCCCAGTGAGCTAGGCACTAGTACGTTTATTGTCTGCACTGGACAAACTGGTGGTAATTTCAACAAAGAACAGAATCAGCAGACACACAAACTGTCTGCTTCCTTCCTTATTGGGAAGGGAGGCTTTGCCTTACAAGCCTCCTGGCATTCTTTGGAGGAGGAAACAAGCTTGTTCTTAGGGGACGTACACCTGCAGCAGACCACCTGCATTTCCAAAAAGCATCTGAAGTGCTTCATCAAAAGCTCTTGTGGGGACACAGAATAAAAAAAAGAACATTTTCTCATGAATTAAAGACAGGATAAAGATAGGAAACAAGGTAGAATTAATTTGATCCCTGGAAGAAGGTCTACATGACATATGCTGGGACTGTGCTGCTCAAAGTTCTAGAAAATAGCAAGGTGACAGTGTTTCCTGTGACTATTAAATTTTTCAAGGAGAGTAAAGATAAGCATCAGCCATGAAGTATAGAAGGAAATCATGAGACATAGTGACTGGATGTTAAAATGATAGATAAAATTCAGTGAAGATAAATGTAAAGTGCTGCACAAGAGAAAAGAGGAATGCTAATGGACCAGTACCCCACAGGAATGAGTTCAAGAATTGTAGTAGATGTTTCTATGCTCAGTATTCAGTAACCAGCAGAAAAACAAAAAGTGTTTAAAAGTATTAAGAAGAAAACTGTATCATTATGCCACTGAATAGACTGTACCCTCTCTCTTCCAGTAGGAGTCATCAAATAAAACGTGATTGGTTGGGTCAAAACAAAGTAACGCAGATGAGCTATAAAACCTCTTGCCACAAAATTTTCAAAGAGTTAATGACAGACAAAATGATCAAGGGCTGTTAAAAAAAATTATCATCCCTGACACAGAAATTTAGGTACTGAGGCACAAATTCTCAGAAGTCAGGAGAATATTCTGGGGAAGTAATTCTGTAGGCTGTCTATGCTTTTGTATTTGTTGTCCTGGAGAACAGAAGTCTTAGGACGGACCTAAGAGCAGTCTTCCAGTACCTAAGAAGAGGCTACTGAGAAGATGGAGGTTGGACTAGAGATCTTCTGTTATCTCCTCTAGCCTGAATGATTTTGTGATTCTAGAATTCACTAAGTTCCAGCACTGCTGGAGACAGGCTACTAGGCTAGCTGGGCTTTGGTCCAATCCAGTATACCAATTCTCATCTCATACACACATATGCATTAGAACACTGTTATAAACTCAAGGTCCAACTCAAGCTCAGGAATAACTCATGATCTCTGCAAGCTGAATGACACCAAGTGTTACTTATATCTGCAGCTTCAAGAAATATAGCTGGCTTTCTGTGTTTTACCTTCATGCTTTCAAAATAAAAAATATTGAAGTCCTCATAAATAATATAGATTTAAATATATTTTCCCTGTAAAAGAAAAGCAGTATTAGAGAGAAACCCATTCATAAACTGAATGTTTATCAGGTTATGGTAAATAATGAAGACAGCAGTTTAACTGGCAGTTTAAAAGCCAGTCACAAGACTGATGTATTGCTGTCAAAAATGTGACATATTCAGTAAGAACAAGCAAGGAAAAATGGGAGAAGGCACTCTACTGTAAATTAAGACTGCTGTATGTTGTATGCATCTTGGCTGTATAAAATGTATTATCTGATACATAGGAATAGTTGAGAAGATGAATGGAAGAATGTCCACAAATGAACATACAAGAGGAAAAAGAATACATATATTGTCAGGACATGAGACTGCTATAGCTACTTTCATTTGAAAGAGCTTTTTTCCCCAGACTCTCCAGGAAGATATTGCAATACACTCAGGCTCACTTATTCATCTTGCAAGTAGAGGGAATTCTTAGGGGGCTCCTGCTTTAGAGAAGATTAACAAATAGAGGAAAGGGGTTGAGAATATGAAAATGGACAATGATTTGTATGCAACTGATCAGAAAATTCTACAGTACCACTCTAAAAAGAGCAAGGAAGGGAAGCAGTGAAAGCAACAAAATAACGACAATAAAACAGATGTTATAAAATCTAACTCAGGAATGTGTGGTTTTGATCTCCTGGGAAGGTACAGGAAGGGAAAAATAAAGTAGGAAAGCAAGTACTTACAGAAAGAAACCTTATCAAACACAAAATTAGTCTGAGACACAAAGAAGAGAGGAGGAATGGCTTTTGCTTCATTAGGTGCAACTGAAGCAGAAACAAATCATACCAGAGGTGGAACACGATGAAAGGCACATCAGAAAGAATCAGTATAAAGGAACAGCAGAAGTGCACAGGGTAAATCAAATGCTATTGTTAAGACATTGAGAAGTAGCAGGTGAAGAGGGCTGGATGAGAACAGAAAGGAGTTAGCAGGAGTGCTAAAAGACAAAGCAGTGTGGCATTAAGGGAAGGCCAACCAAGGACCTCCTGAGTTTGAATCCCATGACTCCCAATTCTACAGAAAATTGGCTGTGCCGAATAAGAGCTGGGATGGTAAAATACTCAGGAGCTGTGTTGAAACTGCAGGCCTGGGACATATTAAGGGTATGCCATTTTCCCACCATTTAAGTATTTCTGCCATTTTGTGCAGAAAGAGAATCCAGTCAGACTGAACGACTATAAGGCACGATAAAATAAAGAATCTGGATTGGATCCTCTTGAATAGTTATCTGTTGAAAGTAGCCTGGGCTGGGGAGTGCCTAGAAGCATATGTTTGTCACAGAAATTATTGCACTAACTGGTGAGCCTTTTGGGCCTTTCCCAGATGAAGCTGGAGCCCTCAGGAATGAGCATAATTTGGGTACTCTGTGGTAGCAGTGATGACGCGATTTGCACTCACATCTTGAAGAATGTATGCAGTGTCACATCGCAGCAGAAAGCAGGCATTTCTGTACACATATATGGCTTCTACAGAGAAGCCGCACAACAGTTATGCAGCAGTACTGCACCCAGAGTTACTCCAGCCAAATACAGGAATGACTCAATCAAAATCCAACTGTCTTTATTTCTTTTGTACCTGTGGTAACTATTAATTGTGGAACGTTTTTGTAGACTTGACAGTCATATCCACGAATATGATTCAGTGATATGTGATTTACTTCATGGGCACATACAGGTCTTCCATTCACATTTGTTTTATGGAAGTTGAATATTTTCTGAAATCTCAAATACCTCCTTGATATGTATGAAACTAGCTGTTACAATGTTACAAAGAGCAAAATCTTAATATATTCTGTAAAGTCATTAGTCTGCCTTACAGGTCTCAGTTAAATATAAAATATGCATTACTGTAAACAGCAGTACTGTATACACTTGTTTAGGAAAAACAAGACTTCTGGTATTGTCAGTATCAGGCAAACCCAGCACTCTCACTCCTTGTCCTTTCTAAGCTCTTTAATGACATTTAAAAATGCAAGAATCAGTGCCTTGTCAAAAACCTAGGTCAACATTTATGTCCCAAGTTTGTAGTTATTTCTCCTTCTTCTCTACACTAATTATAAGTAATTATATTGCTTAAATGCTTTTTTAAAAACATGAAGCCCTTACAAAATCTATCAAATCGGTTCATGTAAAAAATAATTCTATAAGAGAACAGTAAATTATTAAGCTATTCTACTTAGAATTTAGAAGCAAAGCTATATATCCTTTTTCTATTATGTAGAAATATTATTATGTATCTTTTTTCTATTATTTCTCTGCAGTCTTTCTCTTAGTCTAGTGGTAATTTAAAGATTTTAAGAGTTGTCTTAGATCTCAGCTAGAACTCTACTGAGAAGGAAAATGTGCAACAATTAGGACCTCAGCAGTTTCACCCGCCTTCTTAACGTGGCCCTCATGACTGTGTGTCCAGTTCTGGGAGATACTGGTACCATTCTTCATAATGTATGCATGTCACAAACATCAAAGAGTGCTTCCCTTCAAAAGGAAGGTAAAGCATTCACCATGACCTTAAAAATGGGCCCTTGTCTGTAAGGAGTTTGTAGTGAGGTTCACACTTGCACCAAGTGGTCAAGTGATGGAGAATGCTACCAGCAAATTCATCAGCTTCTTCATAACCTGAAAAATTACATTACTTTTGATAAATCTGCACAGTTAAGGTTCAACTAGAGAAAGCAGTAATGCCTTGGAATACATCTCCATTTCTTCCAGTGAATTCGGTGCTTATAGATAGCATTCATGTTTCGTTCGTTTTACAAAAAATGCAGCATGCTAAGACAAACACTGTGAAGAACATGCAAGAGCAATATCTCTTTTCCCCAAATGATTGACTGTTCTGAGGACATAGTGCGATTTTTCCATGGAAATAGATTAAAAAAGGCTTGTGATTCTCTCATTTTCAAATCACTATGAAGTTGTTACCCCAAAGATCCATTTAGAGGAAACACAATTTGCTGGGCTGTAGTCATGTCACCAGTTGAAATTTTATGCCATATGTGACACATGACATTACAGTATGTGATTCTCTCTTCATCTGTGTCTAGACTGTAGTGATGAAAATTATAAAAAACATTATGTATATAACACACATACAAAATATATGATGTGTAACATATAGAACCTATAGCATGTAATAGATAATATTTAATATGTGATATGATATGTATTTATATAATCACATGAATGATACACAACAGATCCAAAAGGAGAAAAACTTTCAAACACAGCAAATATTGCCTAATTAAATACATAGCATAGTATGAGAAATAAGTGGGAAGACTGTGAAAACATCTGGAATTTATTCACTGGATAGAACTGAAAATCAAAACAAACAAGAAAAAACAAAAGAAAATTAAAAAGCTAAAAGTAAGTTTATTTTTTCTCCATCTGGGTTTTAGTTTGGGTTTTGGGTTGTTTTTTTTTTTGGTCTTATATGGGTTATACAACCAGAATTTTATAAAATAATTATGCTATAACAGAAATAATGTAAGCAAAAAATTCCATTTGCTTGTTTTGCATGTTTAATACATTTGTATAACATTAAATATAATTACTTTCTAGATAAAGATATAAAAATGGCATCATTCCTATACCTATTCAGGAATGAATCACCAGAGCTATTCAGGAATCAAGCAGTAGAGCTTAATTATCCAGTCAATAGAAATACGGTCTTAGAACTTATTGTCTTTTATATTCTGTGACATGGATTTCTTCACTTTCATCACTTTGAGCTCAACCAATAAACAAGATTAAAAAGGTACATAAAGTCTATGCCTCTGTGCTTTTTATGCCCACTGGCAAGTTCAAGAACTGATCAAAGTTAGAGCTCCAATTGCACGGTGAAGAGTGTCTAAAAATGTATCTGTTTTGTGGAGGGCTTTTGCTTCCCAGAAAATGATAGCATGAAGCATACATTCCCACCAAACAACTCCATAAAATATAAGCCTCTAGGTGTTCCCATAGACATCATCTACCACAGACTATTTAGCTTTTCCTCCTTCTAGCTCTGGGCTAGTTCCATGGAAAGTCTTAAAAGCCCGTAAATCTCTCTTCAGGCAGCTAAGGCTACATCTACATTAACACGTAATTCAGCAAACAAAAGCAGATTGGCAGACTGAATGTGCTGATGCCCCTACATCCACATTATGTATTTTCAGGCCTTGTCCTTCAGACTAGGTCTGGTCTGATGCCTTGAACTGAACATCCCCATCACACATGTAACTCCTAGCTGCTCCAAGGACTGGTCAGTGGTTTGGACCCCCACTGAGGGTCAGAGCACATCTGTAAGTTTCTGGAGAAAAACTTCTGGTTTAGTTTCACACAGATGGAAACTAGCACATGTGCTCAAAACTTGCTGTAGACACCAAGCCAATGTGCCTTAAGTGGAGATGACTGAGAGTTAGTTTCCAAACTACATTACTGCACTGAATCAACATATTCATGCACATGAAGCCTACATCCAATACAGCAGTGTCAATGGCCTTTGCATCTGACTGCATATAGTAAAATTTCTCTTGGTGAAAACCTAGCTCAAAACTTCAGTTCTGCAAGCAAAACCCAATTCTACCTTCATCTTCAGCACAGCAAAATTTGCCTTCATATGTGAAATGGACATACTTCATTGACACCGCCCTTCTGGAGGGTGGAGGTAAAGCCTTGCTGAATGGGATGGTGTGGCTGCAATGCAGTTATCTGCTGGGGAGGAGAAAATGAGAGGGCTTATGGCCCTCTGACCACCTGGCCTTCCATGCTTCATGTTCCTCTTCCCATTGCTGGAGCTGCCCACTATTTTCATGGCCTCCCCTTCAGCACAGTGCCGACAGGGTTAAAGTCAGTGATCAGACAAGTGCAGGACCATCCCTGCAAGCAGCAGGGCTATGGCTGCCTGTTACTGAAACAAGAAATGTCACTCAGTCCTGCCTAAGGAGGATAATGTCTGGATGATCACTCTGCTATAGCAAGCCATGATTCTTTTGCTCCTGTTAGCTCCAGGAACCTATCCCTAAAACAACTGGAAGGGTGTTGCCTGTTCTCCTTAACTTACTGTGTGATATAATTCTGTGCTTCTTGGACTGCAGAAGTCACCCTGCAGAGAGCTGCGCGTGCTGTGGAAAAAAGGCATAGGCAGAACTGATCTGGGGTACATCTGATCCCAGCCAAGCTGGGTTGACTTGGAAACTGGGAGGACAATTTAAATGTTGAATAAGGTAATGAAGTGAAAGCCCCAAATCTCCAAGTCACACAACTCAATTGGTCTTAATGAGTGACAAAAATTGTCAGACACATACTACTACCTCTGTCAAGGAAGGCAGACAGGTGCTAAAGGCCATCTGTGTGACAGAATGATTGCAAGTGAAAGACTTGATGGAATGAAAGCTAGGGAAGGGAAAGACAGCATGGTTGTAGAGCAGTTTTGTTTCTTGGGTTGAGGACAATGATTAGATAAACTTAAAATTTATCTGTGAATCTTTTTCCAGGTCAACTGCCCTAATGGTTGGGGGTTTTGTGGTTTTGGGTTTTTTTGTATTTTTTTTTTTTTTCCACAGTCTTATTTAGACATCGATGAGTCAAACAGCAAAATGTCTTTCTCTGTATCTGAGTTCCTTTATTCCCCATTGCAAAGTTAGCATAGCACTTACAGGTCTAACCTTGGCTAAAATGAAATTGGAGAAGGTCTCAGAAAAAAAGAAAAAGTGAGAATGTTGTTAGTCCCATCAAAGTGCTTAACATTGGCCTAAACTATTTTTAAAGCACTTGTTTAAATTTTAAAGCAGTAAGGGATTAAGAACAAACACAGGCATTTCTCAACTCCCTTATGTGTAAGTAATTTTAAAGGTCAAGCACTGCTTTTTTGGTCCCTGAAAAGCCTTCTGCATTTTTGAAAGTTAAAAAACAGGCCAGATAATCAGCTAATGTAAATTAGCAGAGCTCTATCATGGTCAATACAGGAGGCCAATTTACACTGGCTGAGGTTCTGGCTGCTGCTTTGTAAAATTCCAGGAGAAAAAGATTACAGCATATTTAAAGAAATATATCCTGAAAGAGGAGATGCAGATTTCCCTGTTTGAGTCTCTGCCAGAGGGAATAAACTCACAAGTACCATAAATCAAGACAATGAAAAACAGGCAGCTCAAGTCCAGTTCTCGTGACAACAGGTATACTGTTTCTTTAGGTTTGCAACAGAAAGCCAGGCTGTGCATGCATCTGGGTGGAAGCTCTCTACTGAGGTATAAAAAAGCACCACATCTTGAGCATGCTGTTCCATTAATTCCAGTAAGTGTCCTGACTTAACAGTCATCAGAAAAGAATCACACACAGTCCTGACACAATAGTTCTCTCCAAAGAATTTAGAAGCACTGTTGGTATACCTTGGACAGAAGAAGCAAGTCAACAGCTTGGAGCTCTCAAGAACTAAATCAGGAGTTTCCTAAAACTGACTTTATAAAAGGACACTAAATACATATTTTCACCATAACGTATAAAAGTGATTCTTCTGGGATATCAGAGAGGAAGTTTTTCAGCTTTTAAAAATGAGTTATAATTCATCCCTGAAATGTCTTTTTGCTGATTCTTGACATGATGACGAAAAACATCAGAGCGGTCTTCCAGAGCTCTCCTTCCAGATCTACAGCTATGCAGATCTAAAAGCTGCTTAAGACCTGATCCAAAGGCCAATTAAATCAATGATATACCTGATCACTAGAGGAAATAAAATCATTATTATCAGCCTAATCCTGCTTCTGTGGAAGTCAAGGAAGTACATTTTCAATGGGAACACCATCAAATACTTAGGCTTCTTTTTAGGCCTTAACTGAATATCATTTTAAGTCATTTCAGTAGATACTATTTAACTTAAAAATCCTCATGAATAAAGCATCTTGAAACACTTCGTATGAACAAAATAAGCAGCTCCTTATTATAAAATTTTGCTATTAAAATCAGGCTCTTAATCATTTTCCCACTGCTTCACAAGAAGATGTTTAAAGACCTAGGAGAAGGATTTCTGAGTCTGACTTTTCTTCTCAGCTCCTGTGCTGTAATCACTGCAGAGTTTAAAGAGCATATTCATGTGAGAACACTTTATTTTCTAAATATGGACAAGTGGTATGGTTGGGTAATTTTTTTTCCAAGTGAATTTCTGAAAAGACACAATCCTTCTCAGAAGGTCTGGTATTCTACGCTTGTCACAAGAAACATGTTTTCCTTCACTTATACTTTCCCATTTCAGTACATGTAAATAGTAGCTAGGTGGTAGTAAGTTTTAAACTTACTTCTATACCAGAACTGACTTGTAATCACAATTCAAGGATCTAACACAAACACTTACGTGATTACTCCTAACAGAAGGTGAATAGTAACAGAATAGTTACATAAGGATTATTCCCAATTAAAAAAAAATTAAAAGTGTAGGGACAAATAGCCATACTCCATTCCTGGTTGTCCGAGAGATTTCTAATTCCACATTTAACAGAAAGCAGGGCCAAACATAAAGCTGGTCTATACCCCACATATAGTGAGTTTTTCCTAGTGGGTAAGTACTCTGAGTTACACATAAGGTTGGGTACTGGAATTTAGGCCACTTGAATATAAGCCCTCAATAGAATTATTTAAAATGCCAGGTTTTATATTTTGCATTTTTCAAATTATATAATTGCTATCCCACAATAAAAGTACAGGATTCAAAAACAAAGATACAAATATCAACATACACGCAAGACTTAAAATGCATTGGTTTAATGATGTTTTGCAAAAGAGCACTCTCTCTGTGATGAGGAGGTGTTTCAAACTGCATTTGACACGCAAGGCAATTATTTCCTTTTGGTTCATTTAAATTATTATATTCTGCTCTGTGACACCCAATGTGTTAAAAATGCTGCTTGTTTAAAATTTAGAAAATGATGGGGTTTAGTTTTGCTTCCTGGGGATTCCCATACTAAGATGACTATTTTCCTCTTCTCCTCTGTTTTTGCTCTGTTCAAAACCATAATAAATCTGTGTGATAATTAACATACTTTAACGTTTTTGTTTGCAGTGAGTGATACATACTTAGAGACTGGATTAAATATTATAAATACACACACAGGGAGGGAAACTATGTTCTGGGCAAAGCATCTTTATTATCTCTGCTCCCTCAAGAAACACTAATATAAAGTGTCACTATACAAGGAACCTCCAGCACTACAAAGCTTAAGTTATCTTTTTGAACCATGTGCAGAGATTACAGATGTTCTGGCGTGCATTTTCCAGCCCATATATACTAAAGCAAATGCTCTCCGGCTTTTATTATTTTTAGGATACAAAAGCAAGGAATAAGAATCTGAGGAAATGCCAAATTAATCTTTAGTTGTGCATTGGTTAGTCAGGACATTTTATCTCTTTATGCATGTGTCCCACACATTAAATGAAGAGGAAACAGCAGATGAACATATAGTTAGACATTTTGTACAATTAATTCATCAAAGACACATGAATGGGGTTTCAACATACATGGTATATGTACCATTTATTAAATTCTGGTACATTCATATAATACAGTCTAATGGTCACAATTTCTGCAGAGAATTTCTGATCTTTTTTAAAAAAAGGGAGCAGGAAGGGAATTTTCTGATTTGCCCATTAAGTTACATGTCCAGGGAAAACGCCTAAACTCATTTCTGCAGCATGCACGCAGACCTGATCTTGAGCTGCCAGCCTCATTTGAATAGCTAGAAGCTAAGGCTGGCTTCTGTTCCGCAGCAGAAAATAAGCCATCACCACCACCATTCCAGAAGTCCAAGTCCATCCTGTTTTCTTTTCTTTCCCATCATTAGCAGCTTATGTTTTGCTGAGTCTGGAAAGCAGAGTCAATATGCCCATTTTCCCCCTTCCACTGTCATGGCTCTAAAAGCTTTAGGGTGTTTGCAGTTCTGCAGGTACCTTTACAGAGCAGAACAGATTCACTCTCAGGTTGTTCATGTTCAGCTAGTATTTTAGCAGATTGCTAAAGTCTTCCTGGGGAATATAAGCCCCAGAAAAGAAACTGCATTTTTTTGCAATTTCTAATTTAGACAAACTCAAAGAGAGTTTCATGAGACAAAGGAAAAGCCATTTTTCTAGGCTAAATTTTTGATTTGTAACAGCCTTGGAGGAGGTATTAGAACATTTAACACAGATACAAGAAAAATGTAAAATGAAAATGGAACATATTAGGCAACCAGGCTGCTTCCAGCTCCCTGTATAATTATTATAAACCTGTTTCCACTCATCCTGTAGATGTGCTGTATGTCTGGAGACAGAGCGGAGCCTCCTTCCAGTACGCAAGTTCCCCCTGTGTATAATTCCTTTTCTGCCAAGTAAGAAACCTAAAGACCTAAAGTGGTTACTAGACACTTATGTGGGCCCAGAATTCCAGAAGTGAATGCTGCCATTTGTCTCTTCCTAATTACCATGAATTCTTCCTTTGTGCATTCAATGGAGATTGGATTAAGACAGCTATTCTGTTTGAAAATCAAACCTCGGCATCATTACTTGCAATGCTCTAGTAGCTAAATTTATAGTATCTTATCTTGCTCAGGAATCTTTGCTGTGTTCCAGGACCATTTGTTAGTGTCAGCGCAGCCATTGAAATGGCACGAGTTCATTATATTGTTATTGTACATACAGCATAACAAAAAACTAAACAGAAGGTCAAATTCTGATCATGTGCCTATGTATATAAATCAAGAATATTTCCACTGAGTAAAGTGAAATTGTTGGAGTAGCTGGCCAAAGACCTAATACATTATCATGGCACCCACAAAAATAACCATTAGAAATAAATACAGACAACCATACGCTCACAGAATACCAGGTTGGAAGGGACCTCAAGGGTCATCAACCTTTCTTGGCAAAAGCATGGTCTGGACAAGATGGTCCAGCTGAACCTTAAGTGTCCAATATTGGGGAATCCACCACATCCCTGGAGAGATTATTTGGGTGGCTGATTGTTCTCATTGTGAAAAATTTTCCTCTCAAGTCCAATCAAAATCTCCCTAGGAGTAACTTGTACCAATTACTCCTCATCTTTTCCATGTGATTCCTTGTAAAAAGGGAGTCTCCATTTTCTTTGTAGCCACTCTTTAAATACTGGAACATACATACTAGTCAATATAAAATTTAACATAATATATTTGTACATTTAGATTTCTCTTTAAAAAATAAAATGGGAGAATATCAAGAACATGAAGAGATTTTCCATTAGTTTACCATACAAGAAAATCCAGTGTGGAACCTAAACTGCTGAAATAAGAACTTCAGTTGGCTAAAGAAATTTTTCAATAGATATTTTGCTCTAACCTATTTAGTTTTGCCGCCTTTTTTCGGTATTCCACTTACTGCAGGATAACTGACAATTGTGAAAAGAGATTTCTTAAAATTTAGTGCAGTCCTTTTTAATCCCATACTTTGGCCAATGGTTCATGGAGGTTTTGTAAAATGAACAGTGTTGAGACCCATTACTAAATCTGTCCCATAAATTTTCCCCCTGGGTCAGGGGCAGGATCAGTTTTTCCAAGACCATTCCTAGTTCTTCTGTTTCTAGCACCCTTTAACCTGCTCAGGGCATTGAAATAGGCAGGCCTGCCTAAGGATATCTGAAGGTGTCTGAAACATCCAAAGTCTGACATATGTCATTTCTCACCCAGACAAAAGGAAAGCACAGACACAAGGGGTTTAGACCGCTGAGGATCCAGTTTACGTTACAGCACCAGCAAAAGATCACTTTCTCCTATTATAAATATATGGACACATTCATACACGTTTTGAAAGATACCACTTCTTGTCGGCATTATCGTCTGGTAAAAGACAAGTTTAAGATACTCCCAATTCCTTCCAACATAATATATTCCATTTCTAACTTACCTTTTCTATGTAATGAGGTCTTCATCCTGATTCACATCATGGAAACATATGACTTATGAAGAAGTTAAAATATCTACTGGTCCTTATCTCCTTTGTATCACCCACTACATCCCTCATAAAAATCACATCAGGCGGTTCTATTGCTGAAAGAACAAACAGGAGATTATAAAGGACACCGGTGACAACGCTTGAGAGGGAAATGTTTGTCATTGTGGCAGAGAGACATCACATATAGGGGCATACTTGGATATGTATTTATTAGGAAAAGCAGAGATTAAAGAATTTCATGCACTAACATCCAGCAGACAGCAAGAGGCCTTGGTCTCCAGCCCATCACCTGCTCTTCTCTCCTACAAGCAGAGTGTATCATCCTGTTCATACACTGAACAAACTCCATCCAGGTATTCTTTCTTCCCCCTACTCCTTTTGAAAGGCCAGAGTTGGCTATTGGCCAGTTTATATCTATATATCCAAGCTTACTGGTCCTGTTTTACCTCTTTATTTCCTTAACCTCCACAGAAAAGTATCTTAGCCTTTGGCCTACCACGCCAAGTAAACCAACATCTTTTTGTCCCTTTCCACAAAGGGACTCTCCACTCTCAAAAAAACCCCCAAATCCTTCCTTACTGTTGCTTAAAATGAACAACCTTTTTTTTAAGCCAGGGTTAACAGAACTCTTCATCCATTATTAAAGTTGAGAATTTAGAAAGGTCTCGTGTCTCAACACTTCTCTATTGCTGTAGGGTGTTTGATGGGCCAACTCTCATATCTACCTTTTCCACAGCTACAAGAGTCTCTGAAATATTAAAAACCACAGCTGGACTTGCTTTATTTCATTTACAAAACTTCTTTTCACTGAAAAAGTGATATTTCAAACAATAAAGAAAACCACATTTCCACATTCACAATTTCTGCCTTTCAGAACTGGATTTAATATTTCATTTTGCAAAGTAAATGAATGTGTTGAGAAAGTAAATGTGTTAGAGAAGATGAAGCAGGCAGCTCAGAGCTGTCTGTCACTAATAGCAGCCTACAGCTGTAGAGCTCCGGGATCATGCACTGCCAAGGGAACAGCAACCAGGGCCAGAAGGCAAGAAGTTGGCAAGGATACACTCCTCCTTCTCCTATACAGACAAATGGACGAACACAGAAGGGGGCACAGCTAGAACTCAGTCTAAGACAAGAGAAGGTAGGGCCAATTCAGTACAGGGAGCCAAAGCTCCTGGGGAAAGGCTGCCCTTAGTGGCAGCAGAATTTGTTGATGGCAATTTTTAGCAGCTGGCTTCTGTCAGACTTAACCACATCAATTCTAGTACCAGCCTGAAGTGTGCTGCCCTCCTCGCTATGAAAGCTTAGTTCCTGTCCATCAGAACAAACATGCCTTCTTTCAGCCTCTTTTTGACAGGGTAAGCTATGATAAAATATAGAGAAGGAAATTTATCAAATCATGGTTTGATTTTCTTCCAACAAAGGCACAAAAAAGGTTAAATTACTAGTCTAGAGAAAAGATAGGCAGATATATGTTATATATATAACAAATAATTAAGCACCAAAAAGTGCTCTTTTGTAAATTCTACAATAATTAAAGAACACAAAGAAAGTAAATGGTATGGAAAGGCAGTTTGTTTAAAACAAGGAAGTAGTTATATTTTACAAGATGCATAGTTAGCTTACAAAATTCATAGCAGTATAATAATTGAGGAATAACTTCAGAAAATACAAATAACGGTAAAATTAAATGGATAACAAAAATAACTATTACATATTCTCTTTCTATCTCTCACTTGCTTTCCTAATGCTTTCTGAAATAACCATTCACTAAATCTAGGATTAAGGGAGAAAATACAATAAATCATCCTTCTGAAATAGCTGATGATGATGACTGTTACACAGTATTGCATGATGCAGAGAAAAAGAAAGAAAATAAAAGTCATTAAGCACAGTCCACTAGACCTGGAAACTCTGGGGAAAGAGCTGTCACAATAATCTCTCCTTCTAAAAACAATACTTTAAATTCATACTACTTCATAAAGGAAAGCAGACTGAACTGCATTGCCTTTTTATAGCTACTGTTCAAAATTACTGAATTACTTAATAGATTGAATATTTGTCGTGGTTTAACTCCAGCTAGCAAAATACCACAAAGTTGCTCTCACAAATCCCCCCTCCCCTCCTTCAGCAGATGGAGAGAATTGGAGGAAAAAAAATGAGGAAGCTCGTAAAAATTGAGATAAGATAATGAATCTAAATGAATATATACAAATACTATTAATAATAAATAATTAAAATAATAGAAGATAAAACATATAACACAATTATGATATAATTATGATACAGTTGCTCACCACCCACTGACCAATGCACAACCAGGTGCTGAGAAGTGAGAGTCAGACCCAGAGAACCTGAGAGCCGCGGTCCGAGAACGATCACAGCCTGAGAGCCACAACTTGGGGGCCGGAGCCTGAGAGCTATCAGAGCAGATTCCGAGCGAACCCTATCAGTGATAGCACAACCAGGAAAACTAAACAAAACCACCAACTCCCTCATGAACGAGCCAGCACAGGAGTTAGCAAAGCAGCTAACGCAGGAGTCAGGGAGAGTGTTAGCAAGTGTATGGAAGTAAACGAGCAAGAGGGAGAGAGAGAGTAATGGCTCCCAGACCCCCTCCTCGCCTATGCCCTGAGCATGATGTACGATGGAATCCTTGGTCAGTTTGGGTCAGCTGTCTGAACTGTGTGTCCCCTACACTGCCTGTGGTGAGACAGCGAGAGCTGGGAACACAGCTGTGGTATCAGAAGTGGAGAAAGACCTTGAATTCAGTGCAGGCATTCCCCAGCACCAGCTAAGAGCTTATCAGTGTTGCTCTCAGCATCCAGGAATACAGCTCCCTAGCAGCCACTGTAAAGACAGTAAACTCTTTCCTGGCTAAACCCAGCACAATATATTAAATGAAAATTGCCTTTGTTTACAAAATCTTAAGAAAAAAGAACAGAAAAATACATCATCCTTTCATGATACAGGTGGCACTTCGTCCATGGCTAGTAGAAAAGCAGTGTAGTGGCTACCTCCACGTGAAACCAGTCTGAGGAACGACTCAGGCTTATGTATGTGTCACAGCTCTCCATTCTGAATTATTTCAAAAACTGGAAGGTGGGGGAAAATCTTATCTTCACATTTCTTGATTTTTTATCCTGTCAGAGCTCAGAGCCTGTGTGTGGATTAGTACTGACATCTTAATGAAACGGAAAATCAACGCAAAATAGTTTAATTCTGTACTTTCTTATGCACATAAACACTCAGTACAGTAAGCTGAACAGTCAGTTTGGAGAATTTAAACTATCGTGGTGCAAAACTAATTTCAAACATTTCTCATTCCAACTGGGATTCCACTTCTGAACAGGGCCTCTCTCTACACCTGCACTGAAAACACCCCAGTCACACCCAGTCCTTTTAAATGGGGAAAAATAATTAACTTTCTACCTTTCCTCTCTTTTTATCTTTCAAGGGATACCTAAAGCAAATTTGTGGTCTCCTGGAAAAGGTCTGGACTCACTGCCTGGTCTCCCTGTCCTCCTTTCTTCAGCAGTTTAAAAGCTTTAGTTGAGTGTTTCCCTGCAGTAATACATAAGGATAACAAGAGCAGACAATTTGTTAGTACATCATAACCTGTTGTTGGCACAATGAAATCTCACTCCCTCAGCAAGCTGCAACAGCAGAGGACCTTATAGTCAAAGAGAGAATACTTCAGCATGAGTAATTTCTGCATTCTCACTTTCTTATTTCCATGTGTGTGTGTTAACAGAATGCTTTGATTGCATTTCCAAACCTCAAAAGGGAGGAAATTCCAGTATTAAGATTGACTTTTACTGCACAGGTGCTGCGGTTGGGCACTTCCTGAACACCTGTTTTACCAAACCTTTTTTTTTCCCCCAGTATAATTTGCAAATACTATTTTTAGTGCCTGCATTAAAAGAGGCAATCCAAACCACAGCTTTAGGCCTGGACCCAGTCTACGGCCCCAGGGTGAGTGGCAGACGATGGCTTGCATCCATGCAGCTCAACTGTCTTCCTGCCCGAGAACATGGGTGAATTGCCTGCTGGAAACAGGTCCTGGCTTGTACTGTTCCTCTGGCTGAGCTCAGACCTGGAGAACACCAGTTGGCTGGACCAAAACCATGCCAAACCGAGTGCTAAAAATTAAACTCCAGAGACCATTGCATGCCAGTAGTTAGCCCATGCTTCATCTCTGTTTTGTTTGTTAGCATACATGTAGCCAGTAGGTTGGGCAGGAGGATGAAATGAAAAGGCAGTAGGGAAAGAAAAAAGCTATTTATGGTAAAGGATAACTTTTGCCCAAGAACACACATGTATAAAATAACAATGAATATATTAGGCTTCAAATTGAAAGAAGGTTTCCAGCCATGAGGTGAGTCAAATTCTAAAACATTTCCGTAGAAGAGAAGGGGCAAGAAACTTAAGTCATTTTATGCTGTAAATAGACAAACATTCAAAAGGACTGAACAATACAGTTTCTCTTGGTGGCAGGGGGATCAGCCTAGGAAGTCCTTTTACTCCTACCTACATTTCAGTCCTTCCTACACTCCTAATGCAATCAGACTTCATCAATTAAGGAGAACTGTGATGACATAATATGGGTCTGAAGTCACTGTACATGATATTGTACCTCTTCTTTAGAATAAGTGCACTACACAAAATAGAAATCCACTGTTTTTCATTGAACAGGAGTAGTCTCAGTTTTCCTTGTAAACAGTGAATATTTATATCCAATCCCACTTACACAGCTTTTTGTTCTCAAATGACCCATTTTATCATGAAACTCCCTAGGGTTGTAATTACTGTGAATAGGATGACATAGACTAATGCAAATCAAGAGATATAGGCAACAAATCTGGGAACAGAGATATTTATTTCTCATACATTTATCACCTCTAAATTACTGGAATCAAAATATGAATATAACACGGAGCTACTTAAGTATGGTGAAATTATAAACTATGTTATTTTCTTTGAAAATAGAAGTGTACAAGCAAAATAACTTGGTTTTTTTTGAGTTTGTTAACTATAATTAATGCATTAGGTAGGCTACACAAACTGATCTCATGACAGGCAAAAACCTGAATTTTAGACATAATAAGCAGTGGTTGTCTTGTCTTGTAATAAACATTTAGTTGCACTGTAGATGTCCAAGATGATGTATCAGCTTGAGTCTGCCTACCTCCAACATTGCCTGACTTCGTGACTACTGTACAATTGTCTTCCTTTTATCCCAAAGTAGAAAACACAGCAAAATCTGAGGAAAGTTAAAAATCATTAAGGATGTTGGGGAAATAGTGATTATTTAATACACTGACTATAATTCTTTGTAATGCTGTAAGCAGTGTGTTTTACACTGTCGGTGAACGTGCTCCTTGGAAGCATGAGCTCCAGTACTTTTGAGCAGTCATGCCAGTGCCTCTGTTATTCCTGATTGAGAAGACAAATCTCTTTTCCTTTGTGACTGGAAGCCTATGGATACTGAAATATCCTCTACTGTTCATGTGGAGGCAGAATTTCTTCCCTAGTAGTCATATCAACTACAGTATCTTGAAGAAATCAACATCCGTAGGATAAATAACTGCTCTCTTGTCATCTAAGATGTTAGGGGGCACTCCACAGTACGTGGCTGGCAGATTTCAGGAAAAGAGTATTCTTCAGAGTTAGGACTACTAACTACAACAATTGACCAGAGAGTTGAGCACTGCTTTCCAATTCTCCAACCAAACCCAGTACAGAAACTTCTGCAAATAAGAGTAAGTGGGTTGGGTATTCCATCATTTCACAAACAGGACAAAGGTGTTGTTTGGACTCCAGTAAATTGAGCCGTGCTGAACACTGTTGAACATAACCACTAGCAACTACCACAGCACTGTGTACTATGGTTATATGCAAACTCAAGGCACGGAAAACAGTCAGTTTGTCTGGCCCACTATATATTCTGGTCTGCTTCTGGATGAATGCCGAAACCAGAGTTGGATGGGCACCATTCATCCCTGCAACCTCCCTCACCACAGAAGGAAACAGAGGCATGCCATCAGAGTAATCACAGGGCACTCCAGTAGGTCTCCCTGACCTGGACAACTGAGTAACTTCTAAGATACACATGTAAGTAATCCCACAAAAGCAGAGGTAGCGTGTTTGAGTGCAATCCCACAAGAATCAGACCACTCTGAACACACATGTGGGGGGGGGGGGGGGGGGGGAAAGTGAGGTAAGACCAAACAAACCCTTTGATTTCTGTTCTCTGATCTTCCTGGAACCTCAGTGGCTGCAAAACTTTACAAGAGTTTCAAGTAGCCTCACATTTCTATTAAGGTCTACTAAGATGTGGAGGGTCATCAGAAGCCGAAGGAGATTGCCAAGGATCACAGAACTTCAGCAGCATCAGTTTTTCCTAAGTTATGTTGTCCACGTACCATTTTTTTCTAGCTGAGAATTTCCTCATGCCAGTGACATCTTCAGATGCTCATTTTAGATGGCTCGAAAACCGTAGTGTATTGAAAGAGTAGTAGGAAGAATCTTCCATGTAAGTCAAAAAATGGACATTTACATTTTAGTAGACAGAACTATATTTTTACAGGCTCTGATCAAGTTTTAACTACATACTGCAACTTCTTATTTTGGGCTTGTCTTCCTTGCCAAAAACTTTTCTTAATGAAACAGAGTATCTTTTGCATGGTAATTATCCTGCTGTAAAATCCAAATGGAAATAAACCTGATAATTTACTGCAAAGGAAATCAGCAAAGACACTAATAGACAGAAGCAGTTTTAGGCTTCTCTCTATCAGTATTTCAGACCAGGATGCTAGTCAGACAAACGAAGCCCACTTTCCTTTCAGTGAAAACAAAGACTCTAGCTTTGTCTACCTGCTTGTCTCCATAGCTCCTTCGGGCAAACCAATCTCATACACAGGCGTGCAAGTCTAGCCTCCTTCACTGGCACTTCTTGAACAGATTTCCAACAGTCTGAAGCCACCTGGCTCCAGTCCTATGCTGCACTGCTTGCTTCCCCTTTTTCCTGTATTTAGATGGCTTTTGGAGTGCACAGTTTTTTGTAAAGAAGCATCATAATGAGTTATTAAGATACTCATTCTGTCATTTCAATAAATAATTAAAATTCAATTCTTTTTTTAATTTGGAGATCCCTATATTAATCCAGAATATTGGATTTACCCCCAGCTAGTCTGTCAAGTGAACTGGTCAGTTAGTGATTTTACCATATAATAACATCATTATCCCTAAAATTCCAGTCTGTACTAATATATTATGGAGAACCAAACAGTTACACAGAAACTGCTTTTCGGAAATAAATCTTTAGATTAGATCATGTGAATGAAAAAAAATGCTGCTGAATCCTGTGTTCTTACAGTGCTCAATGAAATAAAAGTGGCTCCATAGTGGTATAGGTGTCCCCGTTGACCTATGTCTTGATTGAGTCATTCGTTTGCTTGCTGATTAGTAATATTGAACAACCACAGAAATTTTCCCTGTCATTTGTATAAAGCACAAAGGATGTACAGTGCTTAAAAGAAACCAAGTCACTTTGGTAACTGTTAGGCATAAGAAGGCTCAATTAGAAATTCAAAATACTTACTTTGATCCAATATTAACGTATTAATACTCAGTTGTGGTTGTAATCTGAGACTACAATATACAAGTTCTCAGTCACAGAGTAACACCTAGTACATTTTGTGGTATTGAAGATACAGAAGATCTCTTAAGGAGTTATTTACCTTATTCTTCAGTATCAAAGTCATCTTTTGAGTTACTTGGCTGTATATACTACATTTTTTTTTTTAATTTCTGTCTGCCTGAATCCTGAACCTATTATTCTATGTCCTTAAAGAAGACCAGGGGGAGAGGATTTAACTGAGCTAATGCTACAGACTCAGCCTCCATGCCAGCAAAGGCCTCCACAGGCTCAGAGTCTGTAACAGATTAGATGGGATCAGTGTGTTATCTTTCTAATACATACACACTGGTGTTTGCCTTCGCAGCTTAGATGGTTTCATAGGAGAAATTTTTCAATTTCCCAAGCTGGTGCAGAGCACTTTTTAACCTGGCAGCTTCAGTGGCTGAGGCTGGATTTGATTCTGCATATTCTCAAATTCTGGCTGTTCAAACCAGCAGCCAGGCTATCAATGTGCTGAGTGGGGTCATTCTTCTCATGTCTGGAGCTATAGAAAGCACAGCAGCTATTCTATAGATTTCCAGAACGGACAGCACTTAACAGCCATTTCTCACCTGAAGAAGATGGTGAGAGTCTTCTGTTCACAGGAGACTGGAAAGTCACCATTATGCTTCAGTTGTTATTCCCATGTATGCAGAACAGTGCTCGTGGTGAAGGACAATCCTGCTGAGTGGGTGGAACCAAATTCTGTGAAGAGCTGGGATGACCACACTGTATTCCAAAGCTTCCCTCTGAAGAAACAGGTTTTCACAGAACTATGAGAGAAGCCTGCGTTCACCCTCAAGAATTTAGAAATGTAAATGAGAAAGGCCATAAAAGACTGAATGTGGTTTGTTGTTGTTCTTTGGAAACCTACTATAGAATGCGCTTAACGGTCCATGGCTAACCGGTTCTCACCTGGTAAGAAGTTGGTACTATATTGGAAATGGGCAAGACTAACAAAAACATCTTTCTTCTTGGTTATGGATGTAAATTATCAGAGTTTAAACTATAAGAAAGACTTCTCAAACTGTCCTGAGGTCAATGTCAGCAGAAATACTGTTGCAAAATGCCAGCATAAAGGAAGAGATGAAAAGGGTATGATTCTATTATAGCTGGGCTTGGTTAAACACAAGGACAGGTTAAAGAACTCAGATCAGGGATGGAGAAAAGGTTCATGATGCCAAGGTGGTAAAGAAACCTAATTAGGCCCAAGAGTCTTTTCCTCTCTGCACGACTGCCGGTAGGGTAACTGGACGCAGGGCATCCACTAAAACTCTCCTGTCATGACTAATGGTGGACTGTGACAGCACTCAAGGCAGAGAAAGACCAGAAGTGTTTTCCATAAGGTAGGTAACTGCTGTGACAGACTGCTCTTTCACACTTTCCAGGGCTTCTCCCCAGGAGACTAAACCTGTCATCTGTTCCAAGGAGGAAATATGCCATAACATTTTAATTTCCTGGCCCTGTTTGCTAAATGCGTAGACTGTGGCAGCAGCTTTGGTCGATCACCGCTAGGTGATATACAAACCATCCTTTCAGTGAGTGTGGTCCTTGATGTTTTTGTTGTTTCAGGCTTCCTCGCTTTCACTGCTTGTCTATTGCTTGAATCATAATCTTTTAGAGGAAGAGACTATTACTATACGCATATAAAACAGTCTGGCAAAGCTCAGAGGGTAATACAAGAACTCCAGTGTAATTCAGTACAGTAATAATCAAGAAGCACAAAAAACTGCAATGAAATAATCAGCAGTCATGCTGTAAAAGAAAATTATCAGCCCATTTTTCTGGATTGGATGTAGAGACACAAAGAGATTACATGTTTATCTGTCCTACACTGAATCCCAAATGTAGAGTGGAGTTGGGGAGGGGTTCAAAATCTTTCTGTACCTGAACAGCTCACCTTTACTTTGGCAGAAACCTAGTCTTTTGAAAACTTACTATTAATTCTGGGTTAAAACTACACAAACTTTACTAATGAAATATATTACTGTGTACTCTAAACGTATCTAGTCTCCCTTAGGATATGACCATTGACTTGGGTAGACTACTCTTTCCTCATTCCGTGTTAATGCACTTTTTAATTCTGACCGAAGGTGGTTGTCTCAGGAAACGCCAGCTCCATAAACAGCTCTTCTTTCCATTTACTGCAGGCTCCAGATTTAGTCTGTTAAACTGACAGCTGTCTTCTCTGAGGGGGACTCAAATTCTCTTGCTATTGCTGGGGTGGATTTGCCAGCAGGTCTCCACGCAGTAAAAATCAAGTGTCGGTTTTCCACACCCAACACTAATAACGTTATTTACACACGACGCAAATTGTAATAGCATGTGAAAAGACCGGCAGGATCACCTTTACACAAGCATTAGGAGGCACTGCTCAACCACTTTTCTGTGGCTGGAGCAGGTAAAAGGAGTTTTCGAGCTCTGATTGAAATGCTTATCCCAGTGCCTGACTTGCACTCGCCGGTTATGGCGGGGCAGCCCTGAAATGGGAATGGTAGTCCGGAGCTGCCTCCCGGCTGTGCACGCCGCTGCCGCAGCCGGGAGCTGCGCTGAGAACAGCGGGCACTTGCTGGGAGCCCTGCCAGCCCCCCGAGCCCGCTGCCTTCCTCGCCGCGGGCCGAGGCGGCGCCCCGGCGGCGGAGGGAGCCCCCCCTTCTCACCGGCGTGGGTGGGGGGACCCAACCCAAGGGTTTGGCTCCTTGCCGGCAGCCTAATTGACCTCCAGTGCCGTGGCGGCGGGCCGGCTTCCCTGCAAGTTGCCGGAGCCCACCGCAGAGACCCCCGCCCCGGTCGTCTCGGGTCGTTTCTCTCGGTCACCGCCCGCGCATCGGGCGGGCGAAGCCCTCCGCCACCCGTCCAGCCTCGGGGGCCGGTACCGAGCGCCCCCCGCCGCGCATCCCTCCGCATCCGTCTCCCCGCATCAATCCCCCCGCATCCCCTCCCGGGCTGGGAAGTGCCAGGCTCGGTTTGTTCCTGCCTCCAACTTCCCCTAAGTTTGCTCGGGTTTCCCCCTCCCCGCGGGGTCTGCCTGGGCTCCCGGTCCTCCAGGAGAGAGGGAGGGAGGGAGGGAAGGAGGGAGGGAGACGGGGGGCGGGAGGGAGACGGGGGGCGGGAGGGAGGGGAAAGGCGTGTCTTGCCTGGGCTGCCGCTGCCGCCGCTGCCGCCGCTGCCGGAGGCAGATCGGAGATATAAAAGACCTGGCCGGGCGCCGGCTGGGGTTCCAGTCAGTGCGGGCGCTCAGGCCGTGGGCAGAGGGGCGCAGCGGGGCGCGCAGAGCGGCGGCGGGGGAAGCGGGGCAGGCAGAGGCAGCGCGGGAGGCAGAGGCAGCGCGGGGCTCGCCGTGGGCAACCCCAATGCGTGGACTATCCGCTGCTGCATTATGCTGGAGCTACAGTTCCGCTGAAGGGAGTTTGCACACGGCCGGCTGGGCTGGACTGCAGCGCTGCCGTTCCTTATGAAGAAGGCACAAGTGAGTGAGGCCGGGCGGGGTTGGGGGGGTGGGCGAGGGGCGGCCGGGGGCTGCCGGACCTGCCTGCCGGGTAGGGCTGGACCGCGGCTCCCCGCGGAAGAAGGTCCCCTGCGGCTCGGGGTGGGATGCTGGAGCGCGGGTCGGGGCAACCGCCGAGTGCGGGGTGCGAACCCGCGGCCGTGAGGGTGTCCGAGGGGCGCGGCGGCTCCCGGGCGACCCGCGAGATGAGGGGCGCCGGGGATGGAAACTGCTGCCGTTGATGGAGGGATCTGGGGGAGCGGGGTGCTGCGGGAGAAAAAAGATTACCGACCGGTCTTGCCCTCGGCGCCCGCAGCCAGTGGAAAAGTTGCAGCAAGCGGCCGGTTCTGCGGCCGAGCCGTGGGAGAGCTCGGAAGGTACTTGGGCAAACTGCCTTCATAAATCAATTGCCCGCGTTGCACTGGCGAGCTGAGTGCGAAAACAGGGAATAGTCGGAGGCAGTAGTGCCGTGGCTGCTGTGCTCCGTGGCTCCGTTCAAGCCGCTCCGGCGGGCGGCGTGGGGCCGGTGTTGCGGGTGCCCCCCGGCGTTCCGCCCCTCGCCCTCTCTCGTCCCGCCGGGAAGAGCCGCTCTGTGCCCCTGCGGGGTCCCTGCCATCGTTTCCCCAAGTTCTGCAGGGATTGCAGTGTCTGTGCCGTGCATTTTTTTTTTTTTTTAAGGGAAGGATGGGGACGGACACGAGTGGAAAAGACATCTGGTAACAAGAAGCAGCTCAGGGCAACTCTCAAAGTTGAAGGCTTGGCCTTGCAAGGCGCCGGTGCCCTCCGTCCTGGCTGAGCTCAGGGAGTGCCGGGGCTCCTCGGCGCCGAGGCTGAGCTCCGAGGGCGAGCAGCGCGCGGACACGCACACCCCTGGTCCTGCGCCGGGGCTTTTGCCTTCCCCTCCGCTTCTTGGGTCGAAGCAAGACGCTTTTTGCCTTCTCCTGTTTGTTGGCAATTGCTGTGTCGTCCGCACGTCAGTAGCCTGAAGACACTTAAGCGTGCAGTCATTGGAAAAGGCATGAAATGTATTAAAAGAAACCAAAACACCTTACTGAGGTCTTTTGGGCAGTTAAATAGTTTTTCAAGAGATGACAGGAATTAGGAATACTTGCTTCCTGAAATAGTTAAATCTCAGTGGGCCAAAGCGCTGGAGAACGTACCCATGCGTAAGGAGTTGTAACTTGGAGACGTAATTTTCGTGATGCTGAAGTACAGTGAGGTATTATCTTAAATGACCAGTTCTGAATTCTAACAGCCTAATAACCATTGCTGTTATTCCCTTTAGAGGACTAAAGATGCCGTGCACCTCAAACCTGTTGTTTCAGACCTTACGTACAAACTTGGTCAAATGTGCTGCATAGATTATTAGTTGGGAAGGGTCTCTTAAAGTGTAAGAGCCCTATTTATGTATGCTCAGTTACATACATTTGTTTAATATTGGAGTGGATAGCAGTGAAGTCACAAGATTTTCTCCTAGCCCACTGTAGCATACATGTAGGGCTGTTCCTTCAGAGAAGAAGAAACTGTTCAGCAAACAAATGAGGATTTATGAGTGCAAGCGGTCAACCATTTTATATCATGCAAACTGTACACTTCAAAAACCAACAGAGTCGTTTTGCAAATTCAGGGCAAAGCAGGGATCATCCGTCTCTCCCAACAAACTGGGAAAGACAGGCAGTCTTGGCATTCAGGACCATATGGCTTGACTCAGGGACTCACGAGCTGTAGCCTGTGGAACAGCTTCTTGTCATGGTGGTGAAGCATCTGTCAGCCTTCAAGCAGTTATGCTTCCTGCTTTTTGGAGACAGTGACAGACTCCTAGGATTGTTTCCTTCATTCTAAGGATTAGCAAACAAATGTGATACCAAACCATTAATCATTCCAAGGGGATCAGAGTAGGAGATACTTCGAGAAAGACTTTCCACTAAGACTGTGAAGAGCTTTGTACAGAGAGCACAAAGTGAAGTGGGAACAAGAAGGAGGGCTTGAGCACATTGGGGCACTCAGCACATTAAAGTAAATTTCAGACTTTATGCTCTAGACTGGCAACTGGCATAGTGAAAAGAACAGGATTGGGAAGCCAGGAAAGAAGCTAACATGTCTTACAATAAAATATTCTGCAATAGACATAGTACAGAAAGTGAGAACCACTACATCTCTGAGTCTTGAAAACACTAAGTAATACCTGGATAGTGCTTAAAACAAATCAGGGATTTAGATGGTTGAGGTGATGTTACACAAGGATAACATGTAACTAGTGCAGCTGAAGGAGTAGCTGAGTCATACCTCAGTGCAACGAAAGTGCTGAAAGAGTGCTGAACGCTAGACTCAGAGTGAACAGGTTGGTCGGTTTATTTAAATCAGTCTTAACCTGAGAAACCACAGGAACTGCAGAAGCATGTTCCTCAACAGTCAGTCCTAGAAGGATTGTTTCTGAAACTATACAGTTTGATAAATATATAACCTCGTCGTTTAAATGTACCAACACCTCCTAGATATTTTTTTTTTAAGTAGTAATGACCTTAAAAATGTGATTAAACGTTTAGGGTCCAGTCATACAAATCCTTTTTCAATGGGACTATTTCCATGAATTAATCTTATTGAAGGATTACTTGTATCAGAGGATTTGTAGGCTTATATACTTGGTAATTAAAACTATTATCAGAAGTGAGTTTATGTCCTTTTCAATGCTAATATTTCAGCAAATAAAATATCACTGATGTCTTTTACATCTTGAATAAAATAGGATGAGTGGTGCTGGTGTGATACGATCTTGCAAAAACGTAGCAGATTTCTGATTTGCTTGTTCTTTGTTTGATTTGAAGGCAATCTAAATGGGATTAAGTTAGTAAAAAATGTGCTGCAAGGAGGGGTCACCCATGGGGCTAGCTCAGAAGGCTGCTGGTGCTAAGGTATCACAGATACTTGGTTCAGACACTTGATCTTCAGCAGTGGGTTAGATACACAACCTCTTAAAAATCAGTATTAGAAGGGTCTTAGATCTGAGCTTGGCTTTTTAGCTCTGACTGTGTACAGTTTTGCTGGTAGTTAAATGACCGTCTTAGGTTGTCCTATTGGTAGTACGTTTGTGTCACTGAAGTGGGTGCCTCTGTAGAAACTATTTTGGAACCATACCTGGAAAAGGAATTAGTACGCAAGTTGCCCGCTCCAGTCTTTTATCGGCAGGCTAGATCAGAAACACAGAGCAGATATCCGATACACTGGTGCGAGCTTGCAGAATCGTTATTTTAGGGGAAATAGTGAGCTCTGGTCTCCAATCATTTCTTGCTCATTCTGAAAAAAATGAACACTAGGCAGTAGAAGACATTTGGAGCTCACTGTAGGCATAGATCAGCTGCTCATCAGATACAAAAAGAGAACTTGCTGGAGCCAGAAAGATGTGCTATTCACAGCGAGAAATGGGCTAAGGTCTCTTTCCCTTTTCCCCTGGTTTTGACTCCGCTTAGGGGCGGCCAGTTTGCAAATGCTGCAGCTGGAAAGAACATCCTGGAATAAAGTGTCGTATGGAGAATAAACAGCAGATGACCTGGAAGACTTTAGGGTGGGGGAGCCTTTTGTAAGACATGTTTAGTGATCTTTTTATTTTTTTTTTTTCTCCTTTGCCTGCTTGTATCGTGCGCCTGCAAGTTTTTATCTCCATGAACTATGCGGCACTTGGCTTTGTAGTTTAAACTGAGGCCGCTAACCCAGTCTGCTTCTGACCCAGTTCTGCCGTCGCACTGAAATCCAGTTTCTCCTTTTGTGCACAGCATGTCGGTCGTTCAGGTACAGTTCTGCAAGCTGACAGTGCCATTCTCCGAGTTTTGTTATGTGACTTAATGGTATGCTGGCTCATGCAATCGCCATATTGTACGAAAGTTAAGAGTTGGCAAGATGCAGCCCTTGGCTTCGGGTGGGCAATGCTCAGTATGCGGTATGTAAACACAACACCCATTTATTTGAAGCAAGGCAGGAAAAATCTCCCTACGCAATTCCATTTGAGTGGTGTGGGAGCTGACAGATGAAAACGAAAGCGTTTGTTCTCGCCCTGGTCTTTGGCATGCCAAACCTGAGGTTAGTCAACCTTTTAAACACACTGCAAATCCGCTTGGGGGTTTTTGTTTGGTGTGTTTTGTTTTTTTTTTCCTGTACACTTGTTCAAAAAAGAGATGGACAGATGTAAGGTGAGTGGAGAGGGGTAGCACTCTTCTTTATTTTTGTTGGTTGGCCCGTGTTTGCATTGCGTACTGAGTCATACATAAACCTGCAAACTTGACGTTTGTAAATATTACCGATGCTGAAATAACTGACTGCAGGGAGCACGTAAAATACAGATTTCTTTGCTGGATGGTTTTAGTTACTGACAAATGTAAATAGTATCAGATATTTATTAGTATGAGAATGAAAATTGGAAATATGTTACAAACAGGAGAAGATAAAAATAGTGTTAAGTATTTTGTTTGATTAAAGCTGGTAGCATGCGTATTATGAGATCAATAAAAGTAGATACACGAATGAAGACATTATTTCTACTGTATGTCTAAATAAAACCCAGTTTAGGATGAATGAACACTTTGGACAATAACGTAGGAAATAAATTATCCTCTAATTTCCTATTGTTATTTAATAACCACTGGGTGAATGATTGGCTGTTGTTTCTGTTTAAACAATGTTTAAATTATACAAGGTAGATGGATGTGTGGATGGATACCCATTTTATGTCTGATTAGGAATTTTCTGCTTCATACATATTTTTGTGTTGTCATTGCTGCGTGGAGGAGACTTAAGTTTAAGTGGAAGGCAAAAATAGCATTAGGTCTAAGATGACGCTGCAGGTGTTGACTGCAGGAGGCCCTTGTGGTACTCACTGCTTTGGAACCGCGCTTTGGAGCACACTGTGTTTTGAAAAGTTGGTAAGTCCCAAGCTTCCAGCTATTCTGTCACCACTTGAACCAATGCTAGAAGTGAAACCAGGTGGTGCAGGCTGGGGGAGCAAGTGCAGGCTCCTGCCTGCCAAGCCAACAGTGCTTGTTGGCAGTGGTCAAGGTTCCTGAAAGGCCCTCTCAAGCAGGTCTGCTGTGGGCCCACCTTTTAGATACCTGCTAGCCCCAAACCTTCACCCCTGTTAAAGAGCACTTGTAAGCATGCAGGGACTGCTGCATTTGGTTATTTTCCTTTTTATTCATTTTTGCTGCAAAGCCTACTGGATGGAGAAGACCAGATTCAGGAATGACCCTCAAGGTTCTATTGAGGCCAACCCTCAGGAGCTACCTCTTCTCTCATCTGTGATTTGGCGCCTGTTTATAGCAGCCATTTGCATGGTATTTCTTAATGTTCTAGTGAAGAGTGCCTAGCAGTCAGGCTGGGTATGTTGGTACTCCTCCACCTTCACTGGCTTCTCACTGATTTTGCGCAGCAGAGCTGGGAAATCAGAGCAGGGTGTGTGCTGGAAGCCTGGGGGCTGGAGCAAAGGTGGGTTGCACACTTCAGCTCAGAGTGATGATCTGCAAAGCCTGCAAGTTTAGACTGGGCTGTCACAAGAGGGTGAGTGTATGGTCTACAGAGATTACCCATGGGTTTGCACACAGCCTTGTTTCAGTCCAGACAGAAAAAGGCTACTCTAAAAGATTTTGCCTGAGCATACTCACTGATGTGAGAGACACAGGTTCACAGCTTTTCTTGGGTAGGAACTTAGGTCTCCAAGAGGGGTCTAACCATCCAGTCTGTCTTGTTGAAGCAGTTCTACCTTGTATTAGTAATTGTGCATTGTGCTAGAGGGAAGAAAAAAAATCAAGTCCAGATTCTGAATCTAAAATGTAATTTCAGTGTTGCTCCAAATCTGAACTGGGTCTATGCATATCAAGATTTTAATGCCCCTGAGTTAAGTCATACTGTAAGACCAAATTAACTGAGCTGCTGTGTTTATTTATTCAATCTTGAGGGTGGCTGACACATGAACTAGGAATGGGCTGGGGGGGAGGGGGGGTGTGGTGATGGTATTTCAGGCCACAAGTCCAAATTCACATTTTGCAAATCATGCCAACCTCTGTTCAGAAAGAGTTAGATGTCTGCAAATCAGAGTCTGAAAACATTAGTCTGACAGTTCTATCAGTTTGTGCAGCTTGGTATTTCCAATCATGGCCATCCCACGTGACTGAACCTGGCTTCAATGCAACCACATTGACTGTGTCAGTGACAATAAAACCTTACCCAGTGTCTTATTCAGCCGGTCTTCCGCCTTTCATTTGTTCTGCTGCCGTCAGTTTCGGGGACATCAGTTCACTGCCAGTTAAGGCCAAGGATAAGTGTAGTCCAGTTCACTCTACCATCTCTTTTCTAGAAGTACCTTAAGAAGTATTTTAGAAGCACCATAAATATAAATTTAGGAATACAGTATGTATATGCAGTCTATGCAGTGTGATAGCACCTGCATTTGCTTTGGCTGCAATCTCTCTGCTTGATGCAGGCAGGATCACTTGTACTGATAGCCTTCCAGTGTCTTTCCTCCTACATTTTTGGTTTTCCCCTTCCAAGTAATGAAACTTGCGAAGAAACCCAGATATCTCATCCCATTGAACCAGTGTCCAAATACGGACAGAGGAACAAGCACCATGCAAAACCAGCTGCTCATGTCCAGTGCTCTTGGACGCCAACCTGTTTGTGCAGAAACTTGTGTGCGGTGAAGGTCCCAAGCATGGCGTGCAAACCTTCTGCCCGAGAGATTTGAAAATCTGCATGAAATGTGGGCACAACTGAACCCTGGGAATGTCCAGTTTCCGACTAGAGTAACAGGAGTACAGTGTGCAGAAGTAACTGCTAACAATGTGTATTTCCTTTACAGTACAGACATAATCTCTGTGTGAATTCACACCATGCTGTATCATGAAAGAAGTCAGGCAGAGGGTAGTGCAATAGAACCTCCTCAGAATAAAGGTTTATCTGAGTCTTGTACAGGATAATCTTCAACCCTTCTTGTCAACTGGTTCTATAGCTGTTTCTTTGTGCGTATTTTTTCTTTATTGTGAATCAGAATTCAATAGCAGGTAATGTTAATTCCTCATTTTTTGAGGAAGAATCTAATAATGGTCTATTATTTTTTTGAAAGAAGTTTTACGATGATAGATGATAAATATACCTATCTTACTTGAAACTATAAGGAAAAAATAAAATTTTCCTTGCTACCTTGTGCTTGCTTGGTAGCAGCAGACAAATATACTTCTTCCATTTAGGTGTGCAGTGTGATACATCATCACTGGATGGATTCTTTGGTCTGTTTAGTAACACATGACCTCTAATTACTTTTGGAAAAAAGTTATTCTGGCAATGTAAGTCAGACTGTAAAACTAAGTTGTGCATGTCCTGACAATCCATTTCTGTTCAGAACAGAAAGAAAATTAACTCTGCAAATCATACAGGCACTCTTTTTGTAAGAGTTGGTCCTGGACAAAAGAATGAACTTAACAATGTCTACAGCACACACTGATAACTCGGAGTAATACACTGACATACAAAGTTCATTATTTTAAAGTGTGATTTTGGACAGTGCCTGTAAATGTGGAAGTTTTAAAGCATGTAGAGAAGTTTGTTCCTCCATTTCATGTTGATCCAAAAAATTCCTCTCTCTTTATGGATATTTCATAATTGTATAATATGAGACCAGGTTATCAAGATACTACTTTTGTGGTCTAACTGAAGTAATGGACTGAAGTAAAGCAGTAAGGAGTCAGGCATGATACATTTAAATTAATAACATGCTGCATATATGCAAAATAATTCACAAAATGAAGTGCTTAGAAATTTAGGGAGGATGAAATTTAAACATGCTAATGGTTTATCGTAGAGAAGTCCTAAGTTCCAGCCCTCTAATTTCCAGCCTCCATTTGCTTGTTATTAAGTGAACTCAGCAAAATTTGTCTTTTGCATTAAATGGCAAGCAGACAATATTATGCATTATGTCTTTAAACTGATATAGATCTGAATGTCAGTTCTTCTTGAGATTTGTTTTTCATTTACTACTTTGAAGCATGCAGGAATAGGAACATTAGTCAGCCAAATGAATTTAGGAAGCTTGTGTAACACTGCTTGGCACCCTCTTTCATTTGGATTAAAAAATATGTTCCTGAATACACAGAGCTTTTTGGTGGTTAGTTTAAAAAGGAGGAAAAAAGTCTATCTATCTCCAATATTCATAATTGCTGTCTTTTTCAAATTACCGTGGTTCTGCAACATGTGGATTGGATTTCTAGTCTAATAGCAAAAACTATCTGTGCTGCATTTGACACTAGTTTAAATGGTTCTGATGGGTATTGTGCTCTTTATTTTCAAGGAAATACAAACCTTATTTATAAACCCTAAGTTTAAATACTGTCACTGAAGCTACTTTGATCTTCTGTATTATAATCCCTGGCAAAGAATGTGCCCTAGATTTGCTGTGCATTCTCTAAATCCATGTTCTTTAAAAATTCTGGCCATAATCATAGTCTGCTCCAAACTATTTTGATAAATTTCTTCAGTATTTGTTCCTTTAACAGTGTAAAGCTGGACAGTGAAAGCCCTCTTTTCAGGCTACTAAATCCAGTGAAAATCTTGGGTGTGTTTGGTTTTTTTTGTTGTTGTTGTTTTGGTGCGGGTGTTTTTTGTTGTTTGTTTGTTTTTGTTTTTGTTTTTGTTTTGTTTTGTTTTTTTAAATTAGACTCCATTCCCAAGCACAGTGGTGTTCATAATCTCCCATCAATTTTCTTCAGCCATGGATGCAGGAAGGTTTTGTTCCCCTCCATGTCTGTGACCAAAATTTCTGGATTTTTTTTTTCTTTCTATCATCACATCTCAAGCCTATGTCTTAAAATGTTCATCCTTCAAGTTTCTCTCCTCTCGCTGTTCAAGAGAAAACAAATACCCTCCTGGCTTTTGTGCACTTTCCCTGGTCTCTGCACTGTTTAAGTTGGCATCCTCACCTCTGGCAATAAAACTTCAGCACTTCTGGCATCCAGAATACTGAAGGTGTCTCTGTCACCATCCTGTTTCCTTCCATGCAGTCTAAGCTTCATCTCTGTTGAATGTTTTCTACAATTTTTCTAGTAGTCTGTCCAGTGGCCATTTTTATTTCCCACAATCTTTTTGGGGCTCACTTCAAGTACTAATCCTCTGAATAACCTAGTTTTACTGTATTTTGTCATGTCTGCAAAATGTAAGCATCTCAGGATTAGAATGAATCCAATGTTCTGTGGAATATGTTGTTTATTTATATGATGACACTCGTAAGCTATTAATACAGTTATGAAGAGCTCTCTGAAGTACTGGTGTGCCTTTTCTAGAAGTGAAAATACCTTTTCCTCCAGAACTGAAGTAATTTTCTTAATATATTAAGAGAATATTGTTGGTTTTTTTTTTTTTTTTGAGTCAGATACTTATTGAGTCCAAAGGAAATCCTTTTAGAAGTAATTGTTGCTTTCTCCTGTATCTCTCAGCTTTGTTACCTAACCATGTTAGAAATACCTAATTTGGTGTTTTCATTGACCTTGAAACAATTTTGGCCTAAAATGCTCTTTAAATTGATTGGGATGAATTTCTTGTCTTTTTTCTCTTTATGCTCAGCACATTTAGAAATAAAAAATCTCTTAAACAGGTTTTAGGGGTCAACTAGACATTTGCCAATAATAGCCAGATTGCCTACAGTACTTTTGGTCATTTCCCATTGTAACTGAATCTTGTTGACATTTGCAAATGGTCCAAAACGTATGTTTTAGCCTACTGGTTTGTTTCTATTGAAACAAGTCCCTCTTGCTTTGTGTCCAAGAACATTATTCCAGTCACTGTGGAATTTGTACCTGTTTAAAGTGCTAATTGTCAAACTATGATGTGCTTTTTGGCTTTATTCACTATGATATATATTCTTCTTAACATGCACATTCCGTTACTTATTTCAGAGCAAATGGCACTATTCCTACAAAACGGAGAAACATTTTTTTTCCTGTACAAGTTGACAAGTATCACTTAAGTAAACTTGCTAGGAAATTCCTTCACTTATGAAAATACCTAACATCTTACTGGAATTTTAGAGTGTAGACATTGAAAAGTATATAGTTGAGATTTGCACTAATCTTCTCAACGATGGCATATATTTTCTGTGGGATTAATTACAGAAGCTAAAGAAATTTCATGATAGGTCAGGCAACCTCATGTGTCCTCTTTAAGTAGAGCAATCCTAGGAAACTCGTGAGAACTAGGTGTATAAATCATCTAAGAACTCATATTATATTGTGTGAATATTTGCATGAATTTCTCTATCAGCACATCTGTAACAAGGATGCTGTTGAATATGTATCAGAAGAATAATTTCACTACTGACAACTGTGATTCTTTCTAATTCACATGAATACTTTTGACCAAATGTAAAGCTCTATAGGCTGTAAACACACTACACATGATTTACAACTTCATTATTTATAAGTAACCCCTGTGAAAATCATCAGTAAAATTAAATAGCTGTTTTTTCAAAGGTTTGCGTTCTGTTGCATCGTTGCAAATGTTGTGAGGATACCTAACATTTTTGTTTTGTACTAAATTCAAAGTACTGTATTACTGGTGTCTTTAGAATTATATTTTATAGGTGTCTGTATTTAATAGGCATTTCCATTTCTTCAAAATTGTACAGACTTAGGGAGCTTTTTATTAGATTATTTTTCTTCCAGTTGTATCTGCATCTCCATAGTCTTACCAAGCTGCAAACTGAGTGACTCAACTTCTTCTTTCAATATGTTTACCACACAATTTCTGCAATTTTTAAGGAAAGCCACAAGTGGAGCTTCAGGCTTAAGTTTAGATAGTTACAGTTTTCACTAAGTAGCATAGCTCAAGCAGAAACATCGAGGAAGCATTTAAATGACATTCATATTAATTCTGAGGTCACAATTCTGTTGTGACCATTAGTTGGGATATATCCTGTATCTCTTTGCTCTAAGTGGAGAGCACTTGCATAGTGGTATAGAGCATGGGAATGTGTTTATTCATCCTGGAAACATAGGGGAATTATGGGAAACACTGAAGTAGTAGAAATGCTTTGATGGGCTTAGTAGTTAGCCTATACAAATCCCAGTCAAACCAGAAGCAAACAAAAAATCAAAACAAAAAACCTAAAACCACCCACAAACCACCAGGATATTAGAATTACAGTTTGTGTGGACAGTCTGGAGCAGGATATAAATTATAAATCAGGTTAATTTTACAGTAAAGGCAAAGTGTTCATAAGTTGGTAAAAATAGGTGATCATGATGTTCCCCCCATTTTTTAAAATACATAGTAACTCTTAACATGTTAACCTTAATTCTTGTCTCCAGAGTTAATGAATATGACCACAGTTTTAAAAAAAAGAATTTTTCTTAACAGCTTGCTTCTATTGTTGTGTTGTCAGCAGATCTTGCTGTATTTAAATCGGTTGGTACAGGGAAGGTGGGAACTCCATATTAATAGAGTTCAGTGAAAGGAATAGAAAAGCCCAGCTGCTGTAAAAGAAATGCTTTCAATATACTAAAATTCTCTGTGTTACAAAATGGGTGAATAAATAGAAAGTATTGAAATTACTTAGATAAAAAAAATCTAAGAAAAAACTAAGTAGCCCCATATTATATCTCCCTTATCATAACAGTTTGAGGAAAAAATAATTTAAGGATAGAAAGCAGAGGGTAGGAATAAGTCATTAATTTGTAACATGGCAAAAACCTAAGAGGTAATGTTCTCTAATTGTCAGCAACCTCATATAGTTCAATCTGGTAAGAGGGTTCACAGATTGATGACAACATGTGCAAGCTACATAAATTACTCAGGTTAATTGAAATTAAAAGAGATTCTGAGGAACTTTATAAAGGTTTAGAGAAGATAGGAGAACAGATGGCATGATGGCAAGTGGAGTTCATGCTGCTGAAGAGCCAGGGGAATGCATTTTGGAAGGAATGTTTTGAACTGATTGTAACTACATTAATACAGCAGTTTTCATTAGTTATAAAAATTACTTACAAGCTCTTTTTAAATGTTCTTCTAGTAATACTTGGTCAGGAAAAATGGATGAAAAATCCCTGTATTGTACCTGCGATCGAACAAATCAACCAACATGTTGGGATGCAGCAGGAGCAGGAAGAGAAACAAAAACTGTAATGGTTTTATGATGGTGATAGTCAGCCATGTTGAAAAAAGTCCTGGTTGCCCCAATGGAAAAAAGAATATAACAGAAACAGTGGTCCTACAATAGGCAAAAGTGTTGTATGGAAACAATCTGCATTTGAAGAGGGACTGAAAGCTGAGGGCAAGAAACTACTGAGTTACATGCAAGTAGTAGAGAGAATGATTACTGAAATTACTGATCCTTTGCACAAGAGCAAAGAAATATTTAACACAGTTGAAAGTCAAAAGATGCTGAAACAGTCAATGCTACCTTCACACGCAATTACCAGTCTGGAAAGCTTTTTGACACTAGATATAACTGTGGCTTGAAATGCATCTTGATAAATGTCAGAGTGAGCCAAGAGGTCACTTCCACTGAAAGGGGTAGTCCTAGTCTTCTCATCCTTCTCTTCTCCTCCTCCACTCATTCCTCAGGGATTAGTTTTCTGTCTTTGAGCTGAACTGGCTAGTCACTATCTGTGAATTTACTGACTTTGAGAGGGGTAGGGTGAATGTCAGAGCAAGGGAAGCTGCGGAGAATGAGCCTCTGAGAGCCCTCTCTCAGCAGCAGGGAGCTGTTAGATTGCTTCAGACCAACTCATTAACCTCGACTGAAATAAAAAAGGATTATGCACTTAAGTAGGTAAATGCCATGGTTGCTTTAGTTTAGACTCTGAGCGTGAAAGGTTGGTTATCTTCTAATTCATGCAATTAAGAAGAAATTTTCAAATAGGCAATATATTCTGTAAGTGTGAATGGTCAGGTTTCTTCAGTTTTCTGTGGGTACCAGACTGATCATGTACTGATCTGACAGTTCTTATTTTCCAAATCTTCATTGCCTTAATTGCACAAGTCTGATTTGGCCTAATTATAAACTCAGTTTCATATACAACCATCTGCCAAAATTACCATCTGTAACAATTCAGCCTTTAGTTTTGAGAAAAGGAAAACCCTTTGAAATATATTGTAGCTGAACTCCAATTACATGTGGAAGTAATGACAGCTGAGACATTTATACTGAAAGATCTTTCTTTTAGTATGAGAGTATGAATGGTTAGAACTCATAAAATTTTATGCAATGCTGACATGTTGCATAGCTCTAGCCACTGAAAGACAGTGAAGTTTCCATGGACCATCCCTGAAAATATTCTTTTCCAGTACTTCAGTATCAACAGGAAAAGGCACCTAAAACTATGTCCTCCCCTTTTAGGGTGCATAGGAATTCAAAATATACTTGAGTTTCTGATGCAGTAATGCAGTCAATGGCTTTTTATGTTACAGGAAGTATTTTGAGCAGACCTATCCCATTTTTACCATCTTCAATTTGCATTGTCCTGGAACAACCTTACACATTCCTTCAAATTCCTAAAATGGCCATTCTGGCAATTTGCTTTCTTAAAAAAAATAAAATGCATCTCTTGAAAATAATTTCAGAAAGAACTTTTAAAATTAACAATGGCACAAAGCATTTTAGTAAATCCTGAAAAAGGAATTGATCTTCATTTTTTGTGGTAAAAAGATCTGCAGTTGGAATAATCATCACTTAAGTATTTTTGACATATGGAAATGTTTTCAACTTAGATCAAAAACTTTTAAAAAAATTGTTTTGATCTTCTTAATATTCTAGCTTAATTGCTTTAAGACAAGGTATAACGTATTTGTAATTCCATTTTGCTGAAGTAAATAGCTTATTGCCTGCCCAGTGCTTACGTTGTCTTGCAAGCATACTTAAATGTTTTGAAGATTACAAACTAATCTCATGTGTCAGTTGCCTGATTTGTCTGCAGTCCCACAAGCTGTAACTTCAAGGCTTTTGAGATTAATCTCATCCATCAGTGTATCACTTTGGATAAATACTCTTTTCACAAAATACATAGATTTGTTCTTAATGTACTTATATTTTAATAACAGTGTAAATGTAAGATTGCATTATCCTTTCACATTACCTTAAAGCTAAATTGTTCACTTTGGTTTTTGAGAGTATGTATAGGAAAGCATCTGATTCAAATTACGGAGAAAATTAAATACTGTCTAAGAATTTAGAACATTTTTGGGAAGTAAAATTACTTACCGGATGGCTTTCATGAACACATATAAGCCAACTGAGTTGAGATCAGGATCTGGAATTTAAAAAGTCAAAAATTCCAGTCAGAAAATTATTTAAATCTGGTTTTGTTTCACTCTGTGTTATTTGGGAACAGCTGAGAGAAACTAACATGGTTCTCAAAAACATTTCTTAGTGCACTACTAATACATAGAGCTCAGCTTGTCAGGTACAGTGATAAGGAGAAGTACAAAATCAAGATCTACAGAGATCTTGAAAATTAATGGTTTTAAATAGGTCTAGAGAGAAAGTAAACCTAGTAATGTTTCTGATGGGCTCATTGAAACTTCATTTGATTATTGACAAATGTGTGGTCATATGCTCCAAGGTTTTGAATGGTAAGGTGTAAAGTTACACATTTCCGAGGGAAATATCACAACAGACCTGGTTAGCTAACTACTGCATCAAGAAACGCTGTGTAAATGAACAAAGAACAATAGGATTTTTATTGTGCCAAAGAAGTTCAACAGGCTCAAAGTCCTCAGGGTTTTTCCTGCATCTCCTGATAGGAAGATGAAAACTTAGCACCAAAGCCAGGAGATGCAGCTTTCATTTTTCACTTTTGTTGGATTTTAGTATGCTGGCTTTTGAACAACTTGCCTGTAGGTGCTTTTATTCTTTTCCCTGAAAAAATCTCTTCCAAAAACTTCCTGCAGTTTTTTGTAAAAATTGACTTTAGATGATTGTTAAAGTGTCTGCAGTGGCTGTTTTATGGGAGTAGAAGACAACTTCATTGCTTAACAACATGTGTTTTATTGGAAACAGAACATGGTGTGGAAAGGGTTTTGTATTTGTTTTAAAACTCAAACTGTTTCTACCAAATTAGGCACTGTTAATTTTTCCTCTGAATATTCAGTTAAGGTGCACACTAGGTCTTCTATTGACCTAGCATAGGGGTTTGTACCAAGGTTCTTGTAAAACACTGTCAAGCCACAATCTGTAATGCCACATTTCTAAATCATGAATGTTACTCAGGCACATCATTATGTCCAGTATAGTAAATTCCTTGATGGAATGTAAAATAGTGAGAAGGAGCAGAAACTCAAGCTTCACTATGGAAGACCATGATGTAGCCCCATTTTTGCGGCTGAGTTCTATAATCACACTCCTCCATCCTACAGTACAGAAGTGTGTGAAGAATACTTTTCACCCTTGTTACATGCTCCAAGGTAATCTCGTAGGTTTAGAAAAGCACTTGTAAAAGTTTCTTTTGAATTACAAAAGAATAAGCTTTTATTACTTATGTTCAAAATTTTTGATGTCTCTTCTGATAATGGAAGGAAACCTAAAATATCCCTTAAGTATTTCCCACAAGATCCAAGATTTAAAGCAGCTGAAAAGCAGAATGACCTTCTTTCATCAATGATGTAGTTAGTGTTGAAAACTTTGACCAAAGGCTTGGCTAAGTATCTGGCTGTTTGGTGGGTTTTTTAATGTCTTCAAAATACAAAATCACTTTCCTCACCAACATTTTACAATAGAAAAATACATGTAACATCATAATTTCAGAAGTTATCAACTGAGGTTTTGGGGTATCAAAGTGAAAACTTCTCTGTACCGGTGCATTGAAATTTCCTGTTCCAAGCCTTTTTAAGTTGATGCAGATACTTACTGTCTGGAATACATCCAGAGAAGCCAGCTTTTGTGCGAGTAAATTGGGAATACCTTTTATATTAGCTGTTATTTATCAATGGAAGAAACTGCTCTGACTCATGAGAAGTGATCCCATTTAAAAGTTGCATGACTCAAGTGTTGAATTTAAGTTATTTGCTCCTCTTCACTTCAGAAGGAACCATCTGGCTGGATACTGCATCCATTGTAATAAACATGACAATGCTCAGAAAGAGGTAGGGTGATGCTCTATTGACATTTGCTGGAGAGAAGAGCCTGTAAAACTAAGGTACTATAGAGAGTAAATAAATGCAATTTCTAATGTGTGAGGAGGTAAGGGAAGGGAATGCTTTGTTTATTTTCCATTAGTTTTGTGGGGTTTTTATGTTGCTTCTGTGTCATGGAACACTGAAAGTCAGATGAACTTTTTAATTAGGTGTAATGAAGATTCAGGTAGTAGGGTTGGTCTACGTACATACATGAAAAGAGCAAACTGGAAAGATGGGAGTATAACTGTATAAGCACAGGAGCAGTGTTGCCATGAGAAAACATTGATATAAACTGCTATTAGTACATTTAAACTGGACAGTACAAGAAGGCTTTTAACCATTGGAACAGTGAAAATCTGGAACAATTGCCCAAGGCTGATCTCGAATACTGTGTTCAGTTTTGGGTCCCTCACTGCAAGAAAGACATTGAGGTACTGGAGCATGTCCAGAGAAGGGCAACGGAGTTGGGGAAGGGTCTGGAGCACAACTGCTTTGAGGAGCGGCTGAGGGAACTGGCGTTGTTTAGCCTGGAGAAGACAAGCGTCAGGGGAGACCTTATCGCTCTCTACAACTACCTGAAAGGGGGTTGCACAGAGGTGGGTGTTTGTCTGTTCTCCCAAGTGATAAGTGATATGACAAGAGGAAATGGCCTCTAGTTGTGCCAGGTGAGGTTTAGATTGGATATTAGGAAAAATTTCTTCACTGAAAGGGTTGTCAAGCATGGGAATGGTCTGCCCAGGGAAGTGGTTGTGTCACTATCTCTGGAGGTATTTGAAAGACGTGTGGATGTGGGGCTTAGGGACATGGCTTAGTGGTGGACTTGTCAGTGTTAGGTTAGCAGTTCAGCTCTATGATCTTGAGTCTTTTCCAACCTAAATGCTTCAATGCTTCTGTGATTATTCCTTCCACTCCCACTTTACTCCTCCACTCTTTCTATTTGGTTTTATCCAGTCCTATTACATATGTGACATGTCTGTGGCATCAAAGGAGTGGGATATAACAGAACTGTTATCTGGAGCCTGCCTATCCCAGGAGTTACCTGAAGCCCACACTGACTTTGCAAAGTCAGTCAAGAGATTTATGCATTTTTTTGATTGCTTGTTGAGGAGGACTACCTAGACCTGTCCCTGTATGTTGGGAGTTAGGTTACTGTCATTTGCCTTAGTAGTAGGTGATGCCAGAGCTTTTCTGGATAGACTGCCATCATGGTTTAACCCCAGCTGGCAGCTAAGCACCACACAGTCACTCACTCCCTGCCCCAGGGTGGGATGGGGGAGAGAATCAGCGGAGTAAAAGTGATAAAACTCATGGGTTGAGATAAAGACAACTTAATATGCAAAGCAAAAACCACATGTGCAAGCAAAGCAAAACAAGGAATTTATTCACCACTTCCCATTGTAACAGTTACTTGGGAAGACAAATCCCATCACTGTGAACTTCCCCCCTTCCCCCACCTTCACATTGCTGAGCATGACAATGAAAAGCTGGACATGAGCTGGCAGTGTGCGCTGGCAGCCCAGAAAGTCAGCCGTATCCTGGGCTGTAACAGGAGAAGTGTGGCCAGCAGGTCGAGGGAGGGGACTCTCCCCCTCTACTCTGCTCTCGTGAGACCCCACCTGGAGTGCTGTGTCCAGCTGTGGAGCCCTCAGCATAAGAAGGATATTGACTGGTTGGAGTGAGTCCAGAGGAGGCCACGAAAATTATTAGAGAACTGAAGCACCTCTGCTATGGGTACAGGCTGAGAGAGTTGGGCTTGTTCAGCCTGGAGAAGAGAAGGCTTCGGGGAGACCTTATAGCAGCCTTCCAGTACCTGAAGGGGGCCTACAGGGAAGCTGGGGGGGTATCTTCTTACAAGAGCCTGTAGTGATAGGACAAGGGGTAATGGGTTTAAATTGAAAGCGGGGAGATTTAGATTAGACATCAGGAAGAAATTTTTCCCGGAGAGGGTGGTGAAGCACTGGCACAGGTTGCCCAGAGAAGCTGTGGATGCCCCATCCCTGGCTGTCTTCAAGGCCAGGCTGGATGAGGCTTTGAGCAACCTGGTCTAGTGGAGGGTGTCCCTGCCCATGGCACGGGGGTTGGAACTAGATGATCTTTAAGGTCCCTTCCAACCCAAACTGTTCTGTGATTCTGTATTATGGAATATCCCTTTGGGCAGTTGGGGTTGGCTGTCCTGGCTATGTCCCCTCCCAGTTTCTTGTGAACGCCCAGCCTTCTCACTGGTGGGGCACTGTGAGAATCAGGAAAGGCCTTGACTGTGTAAGCACTGCTCAGCAGCAACAGAATTATATCAACACTGTTTTCAACACAAATCCAAAACATAGCCCCATACCAGCTACTATAAAGAGAATAAACTATTCCCAGCCAAAGCCAGTGCCACATTTGCCTGATGTTGGTCATGAGAGCTTCACAACGGCAGAGGGACTGAGGAAATCTGCTGGAGCAACATCCCATGATCTTTATCATGATGCAAAGCATATCGTTTTTGCAATGTTCTGTTTCTCACCTTATCCTGAGTGTTCTTGTAGACCACCTGTGTACACATCCACTGCAAAATGTCAGGAAATTAATAGTCTCAAGATATATAGACCTATGTGGAAAAAATAGCATTCTTCAGCACTGTCAAAGCTTATACTGGTGTTGACATATATGAGAGATCCAAACCGTGTTGTTTAATCACATCTAAGCTCATAATTGAAAGGATGTAATACAATTAGGGTTGGTGGATGAAACACACTTAATCTCAACTGCACTGGCATCCAGTTTTAGTCTGTGTTCAGCAATTATCCTTTTGTAATAAGGTCTCTCATATCAAGCAGGTCAGAGAAATTAGTTCTGGATTTATGTCCCCATAAAGATAGGGGACCTATCAGGGATGTAATCCAAGAAATTCAGAGACAGAATAATGTCTTTCCGAGGACACGTTTTTGGTTTAAGACCAATTTGACCAGTCTGTGATTTATGTTTCAAAAATCGTCTTCTACTTATACAAGAAAGTATAAAAGAATTGAAAAAAAAATGCCTAAAAACCTGTAAATTTTGTGTAAGCATGGGGTTTTTTTTCCTGATGTTCTTTTTCCACAGGCTTAAGCATGAACTGAAAACTCGCAGATTTATAACAGTTTACTTTCTAGCAAAGTTTATGTGCATGAAAGAGTAAGAATGCACTTAACCTGTTTTACTTCATCCTACAAATGAAATACTAGGGAGGAGGAGACTTTTGCATCATATACATGAATTTCTTCGTAAGCCAAGTATCAAAATAGCTGATGTTTTCGCTGTTCTTGATTTTTTTTAATTGTCATTGTAAAGTTCTCCCAACCCAAATTCCATGTACTTTGTAGAGATGGTATGAATTAAAGATCCAGTACAGAATTTCTGTAACAATCCTTATTCCACAGATTCACACAGCACTCCAGCTGAGGCCTCACCAGTGCAGAGTAGAGGGGGAGGATAACTTCCCTCGACCTGCTGGCCACGCTCTTCTTAATGCACCCCAGGATGCCACTGGCCTTCTTGGCCGAGAGGGCACACTGTTGGCTCATGGTAATCCTCTTGTCCACTAGGATCCAAGGCCCAGAGCTGGCCTCCAACAGAACAGCCACCAACCTGTACTGATGGGGATGTTCTTCCCAGATGCAGCACTTTACACTTGCACTTATTGAATTGCATTCGATTTCTCGCCGCCCAGCTCTCCAGCCTGTTCAAGTCACGCTGGATGGCAGCACAGCATTCTGGCGTGGCAGCCACTCCTCCCAGTTTGGTGTCATCAGCAAACTTGCTGAGAGGACATCCTATCCCTTTGTCCAGGCCATTGATGAATATGTTGAATAGTGCTGGACCCAGCACTGACCCCTGCGGGACGCCACTAGCCACAGGCCTCCAACTAGACTGTCCCATTGCCCACAACTCTGAGCTCTTTCCTTCAGCCAGTTCCCAATCCACCTCACTGCCCAATGGTCCAGTCCTCATTTCCTAAGCTTGTCTATGAGGATTCCATTTCCTTTACTGGTGCAGCTTGAAGGTCTAAAATTAGAAAGAGTGGCTCTGTATACATTTTCATTATAATTCAAACGAATATTCAAGATAGTGGATTTTTTTTTTTTTTTTTCACAAAAGCAAGACATCTGAAATAGATCTTTTAAAAAAATCTTTAATTAAGTATTTTACTTAAGAGAATGTATTTTCATTCCCCGAGGAAGTCAGATCATACACCTCCATACAGTGTGAGAATCTTGTCCTCCCTGCCAAGATAATCTTGTATCTTACTTTGCCTTCCCCTTTCAATTACTTAAAAATGCCTTTGGATTTATGCTAGAAAACTGTTTCGTAAGTTCCCAGGAGGGAAAAGGAAAAAAAAAAGACAACTTCCTCTTTGGAGTTTGTGGGAGGTTTTGTTGAGTCAACTGAAGTCTGGTCTTCTGCTTATTTCTATTTTGGTTGTGTAGATATTTTGGGTCTCAATGTCTCCATTAACAGAACAAGTAAATATTGGTCTCTATCTCTCTAAAGTGGCATAGGAAAATGTAAAACTTAAGTATCAATCCTGGATGTTTGTGATGGAACTTCACAAGGAGGGGAAGAAGTATCCCTTGCCAGTACATTGTCCTAAACAGACTGTGCTAATTGCAGGACCTCTGAAGGTCCTCATAAACTCTGGTTATGACTTAACAGGAAGATGTGTTTCAAAAGACATTGCTTTCTTCCATTTGAAACGTTTTTGTCCATAAAACTCATTCTTTGCAGAACTAGAATGCCGCCTGATGGATGATTATCAGTAAATATTTATTTGGATGCCATTAATACAAACTCCAGAGGCAACATCCATATATAATTACCTGTTTCTTGGTAACTTCACTTCCCAGTGTTTGAGAACTAAACAAACTGGCTGTCATCCAGGACAGATTTAGGATGCACGGAAACTGCCTGAATCCCTGATTGTCAAGTGAGATTAAAAACTGGACAAAATTTATTATGGAACAGATAACATTTTTAAAGTGCCAAAGTCAACATTTTTAGAACAGCCAAACATTTTACACTGGTATCCTTACAGGGGTGGAAAATAAATACATTAATTTACACATTAAAAACACTGTTCTGTAATTTACTGAATCTAATTACAAAATACCTGGATTACATTGATTTGCAAGGCAAACACTATATCAGTCTGCACCTCTTCTTGCTTGTCATGTCAGCCTTGTTTCTGGCTGAAATGCACAAACCAAACACAGCAGGAGTTTGGTTGCACCTTACTAAGTGTAACAGCAGCACGTTGGCTGGAGCAGCCTGCTGCTGGAAGGGGTAGAGGATAATAACAATTGGCCTGAGGTTGCATGAAATGAAGCTGGCGTATAGTCTAAGCAGCTTTCTAGTTTTCCCAAGATCTAGATGGTGGGAAAGAATAGTGTGATTCATCATTTTCTCAGTACAGTAAGACCATGTATCTTAAATTTGCCTGTCTCAGGAAAAAAATTTGCATAAGTTGGCAGAACTAGAGAATGGCTTCTCCTTCCAGCTGAGGAAAAAATAGTGAAGAAAAAGTAGTTCTGTGTTAGCATTTAACAGGTTTGGGACTATTTTTATCCTTTGACCTGAATAGAGTTATTTCTGATTCATTAACATTGTACCTTAGAAGGGAACAAGGTCTGTAGGCATCGGGATACAGCAATTGGCTTTTCTTTTCCACACGTGGCTGGTGGAGTCCAGCAAGTGCCATTTCAGCATTCTGCCACCAAATAGACAATTAGCTGAAAAATCCTGCTCTTGTGAGTTGTCATTATACATTCCAGAAGTCCCCCATGAGAAAGCACATGAGTGTGCAAAGGTTAGGCAGGACAGGTGTTATGGTTGAGAACATCATGTAAAGGCAAATACGGAATTGTCACAAAAAGATCAAACGGCTGTGAAAGCAGGTTGCCCATTGAACTCATTTGAATGTAGGGGGCAACAGCACCTTTCACTGCTCACGACTGTAACAATAAGTCATTAATTTTCTTTCCCTTTACCTCATGAAGTACCCTTGTTTTATGCATTTTAGATATTATATGCAGAACTGGGTAGAAAAGTATTTGGCATTTTGTAAATAACTGAATACATGTTCAAATATTTCATGTCTAAAGCACTTCAAAACTTACTCTGAAAAAGTCACAATTTTGGTAGTCTGTGTTCAACTCAGAATCCAAATAAATCACTGTGATGCTCCCTGATGAATTTTGTTTACTTTTATCATCGTTCTCCCTACTACACATCATTGTTAAAAAAATGAAGAATAGTGCCAGTCACTGGAAAAGTATGCATCTGCTTTTTGTAGTCATAACAAAGCATGTAGGGTGTGATCCAGAGATTTTTAGGTGTCTCACCCCAGCAGGGTGACTCACTGAGCTGGAGTTTGCCTCCGTTTTGCTCAATGGACTGCCAAAAGGTTGTTCAAGAACACTCACATGTTGACTGGGGAGCTTCCCAGAAGTTAGGGTGCCCAGATGGAGGAGCATGTGCGAGACAAAGATACACATAAACGTTCTGATGCCTGTGCAGCGAACGTCTCCTTTTTTTTTACATAATGGATTGCCAGTGTGAAATGCATAACTGTTCTGAAAAATAAGGGTCAGAAATACCACTGTGTACCCATTTAGCCCTGTCTGACTAGGAAACAGTCATAGGCAGGAAAGTGCCTCTAGTGTTAATTACAAGGTAGATAGCAGAGGAACAGATCGCAACTCCTCTGAGTTGGAATTACCTTGGTTGGAGGAAATTTTTAACGCAGGTCTGTCACAAATTAGTGATCACCCTGGTTGATAGACTATTATATTTGGGGAGACTAGTTCCAGTCTTTCGAAGGACGATGTTGGGTGCACATGGGGCTTAACACTTCAACTACACGTAATTGAGGGATCACTGTGTGATCCCTCCAAATACACTGAAGTCATCTCCTCTGGACCATGCATGTAGGGCCCTTTCCAGTTCCAAAGGTGCTTGCCAAACTAATCACTGCTTCCAGAACTAGGTGATCACAGGTGGGTGACATTTTTTTCCACACTCTTTTCGGGGCTTTAGCATTTAAGCAGTATTTAGGCACAGCCATTTAGAGTACTGAAGTTAGTGATGTCATGTGCATGGGTGAAGGTGAAAAATGAGAATTGGATTACATTCTGTACAAATGCTCTTCTTTCACTTTCAGATTTCTCCACACTGACAGTGAATTTTTTTAATTGGTTAAATACAATTTTTCTGTGACTTTAATTATCTCTTGTCACAGCTAAATAGCTAAATAGATTAATAGACATATGAAATAATTATTGTGCTTTTCTGGATTCTGTGTGGTTAGAAAATAAAAAATAGCAAGAAAGATCTTTTCTTGCTGTTTTCATTTTCTCTGAATCTTCTTACAAAAGGCTTTTAAAGCATAAGTATGAACATTAAGTTAGCCAGTCGTGACTGACCAACGAATGGCGTCTGTGGCAAAAGTTCACAAGCCATGCATCTGCAAAGCAGCATGCAAACACTGCCTGAGGAGCCAGTATTGAGAGATGTTCCTACCCCAGCATTACCGGAAGTGAAAAATAAATTTGGGAAGCCTGACCCAGGGTGGATATTGTTCCACACTGTGAGCTAACTCTACTGCAGCCGTGGCTTGGTTGTGGTTAATTGGATGATTTGCTCAAGAAACGAGGCTGAAAAATTCAGTGGCTAACGTGACTTGAATGCAAGAAATTTTATAATGAAGAACCAATTCATCTGTGTAGTTACTAACTCTCTCTGTGCTTTTTTTTTTGTGTGTGTGTGTGTTTTATTATTTGCAATTTTTTTTTGTATGATTTCTCCCTACTTCTGATTAGAATTGTTATCGGTACAAACTGGATATTTGGAAACATCCAGACTTTCCAATGTTTTGCTTATTTAGTAATGCGGTATTCCCCTTGCTGTTTTCCACTTAAGGAATTAGCTGAACATTAACCAGTAACAGGGTATCTTTGATAGCCTACTGTGAAAAAGATGGTAAAGAACTCATTCAGCAGCCTTTGTCAATACTGCAGATCATAAATTAAGAACTTAAATGGAAAAGTTGTTGATTTACAACTGAAAGTATGGCCTTCAACACATGTTATCATTATCTAAGCCTCTAAAATGCTGTTAGCTGAAATTATACATTGTGACGTATAGGCAATAATAAAAATAATTTTCAGAATGATCAAAATTGTATGCTTTAAATCCTTAATTTGAATTATCTTTTCCAATGTAATCACTTTTTTTTTCCCCTTTCACAAAAGCAACTTAAATATGCAGTATTTAAGAGATTCCGGAATATAAAAACAATTGAATAGTACCTGAGCCAAAAATAGGAAAAGGCCCTTTGGTATACAGGTCTGCCTCCTGTCTGCCATGTATCTTCAATTTAATGGTAGTAGATGATGTGTGATTAAGTCCTGTGGTCAACTTTGAAAATCCCATTTTAGCTGAGATGTAATTATATATGGAAATCAGTTATGAGTGCTGTGTGGGTAACTTTCATTTATGCTTAGTAAAGTGTAAAACTGGAATCTCTATTTATAAAGGTGTTGTTTAAGGTTTCCTTTTATTCTGTCCTTGATTTAATTCAGTCTATTCAAGTTTTGCTCAAACAGCAGGTTTGGTCATTAGTAAATAGCACAAAAATAGCTTAGCTCTTTGATCTATACAGTCCTTACATACAATGTGCCTGTAGGCATATGTAATATAAATATTTTCTAAGTGCAAATAATTAAAAGATTCTGGATAATAGGCATGTTGAAACTAGCAGTATTTTGCAGATTTTTAGTTCCTGTGGGATGAGAGAGGGAACAAATAAGCCAGAAAAACCTCAAATAATCTCAAAATTTACAAAGCATTTGTTTTTAATAGCAGTTGTTAAAAATTACTATGCTTTTAAGTCCCATTATTTACATAGGAAAAAAGTGTAATCTTATTGATTTGCATAATTATAAAATGTATAGTGATTTTAAGGTATGGGTTGTCTTTATATCCAGCAATTGACAAGATGCTGGATAATTGACAAGATAATTGACAAGATGCATCAGCATTCTAGTTTTATTTGGAATGTGCTGTTGCCTTTATTAATCTTGCTCAGCAATAAAGAGTTTTGTTACTTTTTTGATTAGTAGATTGTTAGGTTAAACATCGTCATATGGCAGTGACACAAGTCAGTGAAGAAATGCCATCTTCCTTTACATACTACTCAGTATTGACCACCCCAGTAAAGAAATAGGTGATTTCTGGCATGGGCTCCATCTCCAAAGAAGATGTCATGGAAGTGTCCCTGAACCCCAGTGTGCTGGTTTTGGCTGAGATAGATAAGAGTTCATTTTCTTCATAGTAGCTGGTATGGGGCTGTGGTTTAGATCTGTGGTGGAAACAGTGTTGATTGATAACAGGAATGTTTTTGTTGCTGCTTACACAGTCAAGGCCTTTTGTGCTTCTCACAGTTCCCCACCAGCGAGTGGGCTGGGGGTGCACAAGAATCTGGGAGGGGACACAGCGGGGACAACTGATCCCAACTGTCCAAAGGATTATTCCATACCACATGACGTCGTGCTCAGCAATATAAAGCTGGGGGAAGGAGGAGGAAGAGGGGGAGATTTGGAGTGATGGCCTTTGTCTTCCCAAATAACTGTTAAGAGTGATGTAGCCCTGCTTTCGTGGAGGTGCTGAACACCAACCTGCTGATGGGAAGTGGTGAATTAATTCCTTGTTTTCCTTTGCTTGTGTGCAGGGCTTTTGCTTTACCTATCAAACTGTCTTTATCTCAACCCACAAGTTTCCTCATTTTACCCTTCTGATTCCCTCCCCCATCCCAGCCGCGTGGGGGAGCAAGCGAGCAGGCACCTGTGTGGTGCTTAGTTGCTGGCTGGGGTTCAACTACAACACCCAGTGAGTGTCACTGCTAATGTAATGTTAATCTCTGAAGGTAGAACTAATTTTTTTTTGATTGTTGAAAGTAGTGTAGGTAGTCCATTTTGGAGATGGTTGTCATTAATTTCCTGCCTTTTTTACAACAATTCTTTTCCAAACATCACATTGGAAAATAGCCTGTTACCTTGAGGTTCCCTTTGGTTTCCTCTGTGACTCTGGAGCTTACGTGAGGAAGGCGAGATGTTTCTCTGACCACTTTGAGTGCCTGTGGCCTGCAAGGATCTCTCAAGGGTACTTTCAGAGACTAGCAGCATCTTCATTGCATCTCCTCAGAGCTTGACTTGTTCATATATGTATAACTGCAAAGCATTTTATAGCATAAGACACAGAGGTTTTGTAAGAAAGACTAACTTCAGGTGAGGTACTGATTCTCAATTCTTCAAGTAGGTAATTATTCACAATAATAACTTGTACAAATATTGAATTAAAAGTTTTTCTGAATGCTAGTTATGTTGAAAGAAGAGGCATTCTTATAAGTCATGCTGCTTACTGAATGTGTACTTAGAATTTTTTCAATTTCTTTGTGTCTATTGATCGACATGATCCTCTGGTGTCTGAAGGTACAGTTTAGGGAAAGCCAAGTTCAGGCTCCAACAAAATGGGCAGTCATGGCATATCCCATCTATAGAGGAGCATTTCTTCTCTCAGTTACCTGGATCAGAAAGCTGGTTTGCCTAAAAAATAGCACAGGAAAACAAAATTGGAAGTTGTCTGCCTGGTACAACTGGCTAGACCATCTCATCAGTGCCAGTGCAAGAGGCAGGGGAAAGAAGGCTAGATTGGCTTTTCCAGTAGCAGCCCACACTGGTTTTGCCTAAATGAGTCAGGAACCCATGTTCTAAGAAAGCAAATGACCAGTTTTCATTGAGCTGCAAGATACATATAAGATGTAAGAGATAAAAGATACAAGGGAGAGATTTACTTGTCATTTAACAGCTCTAGGGAAAGTGCCTAGCACTGTTCTGTCATGTTTATGTATCTCCTGAGTGATCTTTATCATCATGCTTTCTTAGCCCCTCTAGGTTACTATATATAATGATACTTAACCTTTTAAATCTGTGATTTTCTCTCTGCTTTCCTAGAGAGCTTCATCTATGTTGTTTGATTTGCTTTGGTCTTAAATTGAAAGGTTGGACATTGTTTGAAGGCAAGACTGGAGACGGGAGCTCACTAACTCTCCCAGGGGATAGACGGGGCTGAGGTGCATCTTAGTTTGTGCAAAAGCAAATTCTGGTCTCAGTCCTGCCCTCGTGGAGGCTTGGGAGCCTGCACAGGCAAATTCCATACTTGCAGTAAATGTACACCATCATCGGCTCTTGCTGACAGCTTCAGTCAGCTGGCACAAGAAGCTTCACAACCCGAGGCAACTTTTGATTATCCATAACTTAAATGCTTTAACATTCTGGAAATAAAGATCTGCAGCTTAAACTTGGCACGGGGCTCTGTGGGAAACCAGCGAAACACAAGGAACAACAGAAGGCGAGGAAGTTGAGGCAGTGTAGCCACGGAGACACCCAGGTGCATCACAGCTACTTATCTGGTGCTTTTCTGGTTGAGTCTCACAAGCCTGTGTGAGTACATTGCATTGCTGTTCCTAATAGGATTTAGGCGGGGAATGTAGTGCCAAAGCCAGCTACTGCTTCAAGAGGCCAGGGCATGTCACTTAGAGAAAATGTGTTGTATTGCTGCTTGAGATGTAAGTATTTGGGCAGAGTCCAGCTGTGGTTTAGCTTGCAGTTTAAGTACCCAAATGTAATGGCTGTGATTATGAACTTTCTCTTTTTATCTTACTGTGGTCTGGTATCATTTTGTTCTTTCTCATCCATTATCACATTAGAGGCAAAGATTTATCAAATACCTTACCAGATGAATGACAAGTATTTAGTCGGCTTTGTGTTGATATTGCAAAGTTTGTCTCTTTCTCTTCTTTGGTATTTCTAAACTTTGCAGAAACTCACCTAAGCAGTATCATGTGAAAGTAATCTGATGGCTCAATACCAGCTGTTCCATTATTATTCTAAAAGTACTTGCTTCCAGAAAAGATCAATTAAGTGCATTTCTGTGGATCCCTGCCATAAAGGTTGTACTACAGTGGTACAAGTATGTCCTCATGAAAGATGAAGGGTATTGTTACATCTAGACTTCGTATATGAAAAACATTACTACAATCTGTTGTTACTTCATGTTTGGTGATTGCTTACTTGGGGTTTCTTCTTTTTTTCTTTTTTAACTAAATAGACTTGGATTATCACTTGCTTTTGTCTTCAACTACTCCTACTTAATCCTCTTGTCAAAGCCCAGAGTTCCTGCGGGAATCCAGTGACAGATGATGTGAATGACATTGCAAAATTGGTAAGTGGCTTTTATTTTAAATTATTCTTTATATTAAACAATAATCAGTGGGTAATGGCACTTACATTTTTAAGCAAAGTTAACAAATCTGTATTAGAACTAGGGGAATATTACATTTAAATATATATATATCTCCATCAATGTCTGTCACTTGATCAAAACCAAAACCTTTATTACAGAGACTGGAGAATAGTTCATTGAAGAGATGACCTTGACCAAGCTGGAGTGTATGTACATATGTGTCTTCCTCCTTTGAAACTTCAATAAAAATTGTTAAAAGACTTCATTTCCTCAAACATTGTCTGGGATCAGATTGTTTCCGATGCAGATGGGAGATTATTGTCTTTGTTTTACTGAATTGTGTGGAGCAGACTAGTGGCAAACACAACTGAAATGAACCAGAAGTCTTTACCTTAGTTGTATGGGAAACTTGTGCCACATATAAAAATAGTATGATATTAGACATTGTTGTAGCAATTGAGGCAATAACAATTAAACAGTGTGAGTGGGCTACACTCATTATGTGTTTCTCTCTCTGAAGGACTCATGGACTGAATTCATTTAAGTACATTTTAACTGTTACTTAACTGAACACTGTATTAACCTGAAAAACTGCATCTCCTTGTGTGAAGTCAGTTGGTGTTTAACTCCACTGAAGTCAGTGATCATGCTAACTTGCAGTAGTGCAGGACCCAACACCAAAGTTTTTAAATAACATATACTGAACACTTAACAAGCATATCTTCATCTACATATTGGCTTCAGCTGAAAATTAGTGGTTTCATTATGGAAAAACAGTTGCAATACCAGCATCAATGTTATCAAACACTTAATTTGGAGTCCCTTGCATTTGCTGCCAGTGCAGTGTTCTTAACTTGTTTTCTTTGGGCATTGTTACATACATTGGCACATAGTGTAAGTCGCTGGGGGTGCTCTATAGTCCTACTCACATGCTTAGTGCTTCACATTAGTCCCTTCAGGCAGAATTCTGAAGTATTGGCATGCTTATTCAAGATAATATTTCATCTCTTTAAAGAGTATTAAGCTTTGATTTAAGCGTGTTGAAAGCATGACAGAACAACAGAACTCCTGTGAGGGCTGGTGAAATTGTCTAGTACAGGGTTAGCAATAACTTTCTGTCACTTACGTATCCTCGGAACAAACGCTTTAACTTTCCCTTTAGTACAATTTAAACTTCAAAAATGTATAAATACAGGTCACATAAATTAGCATGCAGCTTGAGCACTCACACTTTGCTGTTGAGATAAATTATGAAAGAAACCTAATATAAAATTTAGGTTAATTTGAGTGTGATTTTCCATATCATGTTCCTACATTTTCATCCAGACTAGTCCAGCAACTGCAGTTCTTGCACATATCCCTGCACTACTATGTTTCCATACCCCCACCCTCCTCCACATCCCCTCTTAGTTCTCCACATGCGGTGTGGTGGTTGGTAGTTCTCTCCCATGCCCCCTAGGCATGATGCCTACCTGAGCAATGTTTTGAGCTCTTGCTGGATTTATATCCCCTTTTTCTTGGGCTGCTATCTGGGCAGGGAGGACTTTGTGTGGTGACTGTTCTGGTGTATGTGTATGGTGTATATGTATGGCTCATCCAGGAAGACAGCCTCTCCCACCTGTCCAGCTTGTGCTGTGCTACTGCTGCTGCCAAGCCTGAGCAGAGTGGGGTAGGGCTGAGGTCCTCCAACCGCTCCTCAGTGAGGATGCTGTACAGCCCTTCTCCTCACTTACACCCATACATTTCAGTTCTCTCTACCAAATACAAAATTTGGGTGAAATTAACCAGCAAGTTCAAAGATATTTTGGGTTGGAGGAATAACAGAGAGATGCAGATAATACAAAGCCCATACACCTGGATTCTCTGGTTTGAGTTGTGCATCTGAGAATGTTTTGAGGGAAGTCTGTATCCCTGTTTTCTCTGTCTGTGTTAACATTTGCATAGATTTTTCATGCAGAAATAATTTCTATAGAGCTCTTTCTATTAAGTCACTTGAGAATTGAAAGGGTAACATGGAAATACATTTAATATATTAAATTTAGTATAAGAACTCTTGGTTTCAGTTAAACTGACTATATTGCAAGTTGGCCATTCTTTTTTGAAATGCTACACCATGACAACTTGATGCTGAGAACAGAAGTAAAATAAAATATGTAGTAAGGTTTCAAGTACTTTCAAAACAAGATATCATTAGCTCAGAGTGTGAATACGAGAAGGGAGAAATTCACAGAGAATACTGACTGATCACATTACTTTTCTAAAATGTACTACTTTTTTGATGCTATATAAAGTATATCCTTAGTACATATAATACGGATTCCAACATGATAATGCTTTAAAATATAGTTCAGGAGACCCTACAACTCTTGTAGATTACTATAAATGTTTTTGCACCACTTCTGCTTTTTGAAACAAAATATATGCATTGAGTTAAGGAATGATATTCTGATGACTTACATCTTCAGAATTAGACATAGCATCCATAGGTGTCTGGGTTCTTTATTGATCCTACTGGCCTTTAAAACTGTTATTTCTCTGCTGATTGAAAGACTTTTTCCCAGTAGGACGTAGTGTCTTTAATAAATGTCCTCCCCATTCACACCGAGAACAAATTGTAGCACCAAAGATTTCACAGAAGCTGATGTTACGTGTACCGTTACAGCCCATAGTTATTGTGATGTTACCCACAAGCTCTATCACACTTTCTGAGGGTGGTATGACAGTTGTTTCTAAAGGTTTTCTACTCAGCCAGTCTTCAATGTTCTGTAAACCCTTTTGTTCACAGTCACGTACAGGTATAGTCTCATATCTATGCGCAATAAACTTGTTGTTCAGCAAGAGTACACAACCCCCATCATTTAGCTTAGGATATTGGCCTCACCTCCTCCTATCTTATCACAAATGCTCAGAGGTCAGCTTAGATTCAGTATGGCCTGAATCCTCCAATGAGGCGGTTTATGATTCATCTATCATCTATTCATCTCCCCAAAATGTTAGTCTTCCCCGGGCTTTTTCTTCTCACTGTAAATGTATACCACCATCTCTCCCCAGCCATTCAGGTCTATAACAAAAGTGTGCCTTTTGACTCTTGCCACTTCACAGACCCTTGTATGCTCTGAACATGAGCCTGTAGTGTGCGTTGGCAGCCCAGAAAAGCAACCATATCCTGGGCTGTATCCAGAGCAGTGTGGCCAGCAGGTCGAGGGAGGGGACTCTCCCCCTCTACTCTGCTCTTGTAAGACCCCATGGGGTGCTGTGTCCAGCTGTGGAGCCCTCAGCATAAGAAGGATATTGACCGGTTGGAGTGAGTCCAGAGGAGGCCACGAAGATGCTCAGAGGGCTGGAGCACCTCTGCTATGGGGACAGGCTGAGAGAGTTGGGCTTGTTCAGCCTGGAGAAGAGAAGGCTTCGGGGAGACCTTGTAACAGCCTTCCAGTACCTGAAGGGGGCCTACAGGGAAGCTGGGAGGGGTGGGGGGGGGGGCTTTCTACAAGGGCCTGTAATGACAGGACAAGGGGTAATGGGTTTAAACTGAAAGCAGGGAGATTTAGATTGGATATCAGGAAGAAATTCTTCACGGAGAGGGTGGTGAAGCACTGGAACAAGTTGCCCAAAGAAGTTGTGGATGCCCCTCCCCTGGAAGTGTTCAAAGCCTGGGTGAGGCTTTGATCAACCTGGTCTAGTGGAGGGTGTCCCTGCCCATGGCACGGGGGTTGGAACTAGATGATCTTTAAGGTCCCTTCCAACCCTAACCATTCTATGATTCTATGATGATTCTATGTCCACTTTAAAAACCTCCATTGTTTTTCCTGTCATAACAAAAAAAATGTTTTTGTAGCTCTGTGTTCATACAAGTTCACTTTTCTTCCAAATTCTTGGTGGATAAAAATTCAGTCTACTGAAAAGTCTTTTTCTGGCTTCAACTTCTGTAATTTTGCCCTTCTGTTTATTAATTTGCTGCTCTGACCCTGTATCTTCTATGTATTTCCTTCAAGCTGTTCCTCCTTTTTTTTCATTACCAATAGCAAGCTTCTTGGTTTTGTTTTTAAAGGCACTAACTGTTAACACTGCCTGTGATGTCTTAACACATGCTGAGTTTGACCTCTTGTCCTAACTTCTCCTCATTATTTCCAAGGTATCTGTTACGCTGTCCATGGCTGCAAAAAGGATGCTCCTTGATGAACTCCAGGCAGATTCTCATCCTCTTCATATCTCATGCTAAAATTCTTTGCAGAATGAATCCATGTCCCTCCTCTTTATTTTTCCTATTCTGTTCTTCCCTATTTCTTCTGCAGTTCATGTACAGCTAGCGAAACAGTGCCACAATTGCCTACCAAACTCTTTTGCCTGTAGCTTGATCCAAGCTAGTCTTCATTTATTTGGTTCTCGGCTTCTTGTTCCAAGTACTGTAAACCCCCTGTATCACTGGTAGAAAGCCCCTGAGCATGTCGGTGGCAGCGTTCTGCTTGACTGTATTGCACTCTACAACTATGAGGAGGACATGCTTCAGTCAGCCCTTTCTGCGAATATAAACCAGAGATGTCTAAGCCTAAGCTATTGGAGAATAAATAAGGCATGCTCTGCAGTACCTGAAAATGTGGGTCATTTTGCCTAGATCAACTTTGTTAATCTGGATTTTCACTAGCATCATACTAGACTCATACCAGAAGCTAGAGTCAGAAGAAAGAGAAAGTTACAATAGTCATAACAATGTTCCTGAGCTCTAGCCAACCTAAGACCAAACCACACTGCTATCTGTTCATACAAAAATCACTTGTATTTTCTGTAAGATTAAATTTATTCAAGTCTTTATAATATAATTTTGTCATATGAAGAATGTGTGCTAAGTAAAATGATTTTAAGAAGCAAAGAACAACTGAGCAATCATTTTTTTGTTTGTTTGTTTTAACGGCGAGAACTTTAAAAGAGCGTAATTTCATACCTATAGGGATCGAAAGTATTTAGAGAGTATTCATTCTGAATTTCTAATCACTTGAACTTCTGCTTCTGTTTTAATGAAGATGTCTGTAGGGAAACACATTACTTGATGAACAAATGTTCTGTATTATGAAACTGTAATTGCAGCACCTGTCAATAAAGCCTGTCCCCATTGTTCTTTTCAGCACAGTAAGTCAGCAGAAAGCTGCATTGCTGCAATTGTGACTCTGATTTTGCATAAGAATTAGGAATATGGTGTATATATGTTTATTAAATATGAACATCAAACCTACATATAAGTAGAATTTTCACTGAGCTGTGCAGTATGTATAGAATGTACCTATGTATTTTAGTTTCATCCATTAATGAAGTCTAAGATATTCACCTCTTCTTCCATGATTTGCTTCTCTAAAGCAATTTTTTTCTTTTGAATGCTGGAAGCCCAAACAATAGTCAGCATTTAATGACCAGGTTGCTTGTTTGAGACATGCTGTTTCAAACACTTTGCCCTCACATTGTATCTTTGCTGTAAATGTGTACTTTACATTCTCTGCAATATTTGATATTTATTTTTAAATGGATCTAACTTTGTGAGTGAAGGGGTTATAAAAAATGATCCAGTGTTGTTATCCTCCAAATAATCTGCCACTGTGGCTGTAAGAAGTGTGAAGGGAAATCGTTAGCATCTTGTCTTAAACCAAATGATGAGGATTTTATTAACTGCTTCATTAGCAGATGAGATAGATAGATCACAGAGATGATGCCTAGAAAGTGGAAGCTTCTGCAGAAAAAGAAAAGCCAAGGATGCAAAAAAGAGAGATTCAGAGGCTTTAAAGAGTAGAATAGGAGAATGAGGAAGAGGGAAATGGGAAGTAGAAATTAGCCAAAAGGAATATGGTTTTCCCACCATATACCTCAGGGGAAAAAAGAAATCACTGACAATGGTAAAAGGTAATTTTTACTTTATTTTTTATCTGTGTATAAAAAAATCATGATATCTATGCTTGTCTTCTTAAAATTTTCAGAACAGCCACAATAAAGAGAATTTCCAAGAGCAGTAGCCCTCATTTCAAAGCACTTGACTGCAGAGATAGGTCGTATCGTTCCTATTCTGCTCTTGCAATGAATGAGTAATTTATGGAATAGAAATCGCTTTTACAACATCCTTTTTTCAACTCCCTGTCTATGTGACCATGAGCATAATTTAAAAGTATATTTGGGTTATACAATGTTAGCAGTGGTGTATTAAATATTCAGACCTCTGTATGTCAAAAGGAATCTTACATTCCCCAGTTTGAATTTTTGTTACAACTGGGAATATAGCACTTAATGATGGTTTTATATGGATTTAAAGATGTAAGTCTAGATTCTCTCTTCTTCACCTCTTCTCAGAGCTTGATAGATTTCTGTAACCACACACACTCACTAAATCAGAAAAATTTATTGTGGCATTTTAATTGCAATGCAGGGTTATTTTAGTTTTATATATTACTTTCCAAGATTATTAGTTGACATTCTCTATAATCAACAAAACTGTTACTTTTGTCTAAACCAAGGAAAGTCAAGCATGTGGGTGTTTTGTTGCCCCAGAATTTGTCACTGTACTTAAGAAGTTGAGTACAGGAACAAAAAAAAACCACTGTTCTGGGACTCCGGGAGTTTCAGGGGACAATCCCTTTCCAACCCCTTTGCTCAGGCAGCTCAGAGCCCTCTTTCCCACACCTCGTGCGGCTCCCTCGTGGGAGCCGGAGCAGTCAGGCACCTGGCACAGAGCAGGTATGCAGAGTCTTTTCATTCCATGCAGGATCATTTCAGCAGTTGGAAAGCAAGTGGTTGGTTTTGGATTGCAGTCTTGGTGGTTAGTCTTCAATGAAATCTCAGGATTCATTTTGGGAAAGCAAGACATTACAAAATGCACAGATTTAGTACAAACATATCCTTCACTCTTACATCAGGGTCTCTACCCTGTGTTCTGTGCGTGAGTTGAGAAGTCCAACTGGGACACAAATATAACTCCCTCGCTTTGACTGAGCTCCATCATTTACCATTAGCAGAGCATCTGGCATGTGGAGTTTAATCAATAAAACTTTAACAAGTTGTTTCATTTTGAGGCAGGGCATATATTTTGTGTTTGACACCCTCCCCCCGCAGTGATCTTCATTTTTAGTAGTAAATTCAAAAATATCTTTTCTGATTCACAGTCTGTCAAGGAGGAAAATATCTGAGGCTGAGCTGTATTCTCTGGCTTTGTTTGAGAGCTGTAAGATCTTGGGCAGTTACATTTTTTTAACTGTGCATGAAAAGTGCTTGACAGGCTCTGATGCCAGTAAAGTAGATTGTATACATAATGCATATCAACTCTTGTAGTGTTCGTTGATGTGGAACAAATTTAATCTTCCAGTGACCTTTCTTAAAGAACAGTGCTTTTGCTGACATTGCTAAGTATTGAATCCCTCCAGAGTGAGTATGGGAAACTTTGCACATACAGTAGCATCTTTACTATCTTTGCTGCTTGAAGTGCTGCTAATCCTACCTCTCTAGGCACGCAACACAAGCTGGAAAAGAAACTGGATTACCTATTTATGTGTCATGATGTCAGGGTGTTTTTAGAGGAAGGAAAGAATACAAAAAATTGTAGATGAGGATTTAGAATAAATCAGGTGCTCTGAAGAAAGAGCAAATGTATTGCAATATTTTCTAATATTTATAGGATCTTGAATCAACTCCCAGAAATACCAGGTAAATAGGAATTGAAATAGCGGATTCCAGTGGCTCTTTTGCAACTGCTGCTTTGGGAATGTATAGGTATAAAAAGAAAAAAGAGGAAGAAATTTAATCTGCAGAAAGGAATTTATCAGGATCATTTGTATAAAACTTGGTTTTTAAAGCTGTAGGAGAAGTGTGGATGTCATTGAAGTGAAGGATTGTGGCTCAGCCCACACTGTAAATAAAAAACCGTTTGGAATTCACTAGTGACTGTGCGTAAGTATTTTCCTTTTTCCTTCTAGAGCCATAACATTTTGAAATTTTTATTTTCATTTTTAATTGAAACAGAATTTTAATTGACAAATTATTCTGTTCTGTCAACCAAATATTACCTAAAAACTGCACAGGAAAAAAAAAATCCCTGTGCTGGTTGCTATAGCAGCAGAATCAAAAGCAGCCATAAGAGAATGATCTTTAACCCTAAGAAGTAGAAATGCTTAGCCGAACAAAGTGTAGATTCTGGTTCACCAAAGGAATTATGTGTGTACTTATTGTCTTTGGACTAACTGAATTACAAATGAGGATGAGAAATATCAGTTGAATCTTTCAGTGATACAAAAGGGAATAGATTTTCTGTATCACTGAGCATCACAGTATTGGTAAACCTTTTGAAAAATGTACTTCAAGAGATTGTGGATCATGGCAGCATCTCCCTCTTCATCTCCCCACTCAGCACATTCCCCAGATGATCAGCCATGTCTCACATTATTGTTGGATTCCATCTGTGGGAAATTGCATTGTATAATTCGGTGAGAGCCCTACTTCCACTCCTTGTCCTTGATTCACACTACCTGTTCTCACCTATACCTGCAAAACTGTGCTCAGTTTATGTGTGCAGAAACTCTCCTTTGCCCCAGGACATTGCTGTGATATAATTATATTGCTCATCATTAGTAAGAGGCACAGCTTCAAAGCTGAAGTTGTGCTCAAGTGTTTTTCTGTCCTGGTACATAACCAAGTACAAGGCAGGCAAGTATTTCTTTAGGTTCAAAAGCTTGCTGAAATTCAGAGTTATTTGAAGGGAAAAGACTTGGAGACTACTGGGTCCTCTACTGTTTGGAATGGTTGGGGTTACATACAATTGTCACATAAACAATACATGCCATTAGAAGATGAAAATGCAGTGGAGTTTCTGCAGTAGTGAGTAACCTCAAATCACTTCTCACCACATTACTGAATTTAATTCTGCTAGGAAGTGGTAGCATTGAACATGATCAGATTGGATGGAAAAATGCTTCCCTTGTGAGCAAGTAAGAGTCAGTAGCAGTTCCACAGGAAACTGAGTATGCAAGCTTTTGCGTCTGGTAGGTTATTGAAAATTTGTGTTGAATATTTGGTAGATTTTGTTGAATACAGTGATGGAAATTAGGTCTTACTTTGTGTAGTCAATAATAACATTTTTATTATTTGTTTATTGTAGGTTGGAAATCTCCCAAATGATTATATGATAACCCTTAAATATGTCCGGAAGATGGATAGTCTGGTATGTAAAACCACTTCAAGTTAATCCCAATAAAATAGCCCACTAGAACCAGTGAGGGCTGAAACATTTTATACCAAGTTCTGTGTCTTAGTAAGTTACAGAAATAATGGTTATTTCACTTTTTCATGCACTTTGCAAGTATTCATTTGAAAGAAATGTAGAGAGACTCCAGCAGTCACATACACCTTTTTAATTACAGGAATTTTTGAAAATTTTTTTTGTTTGTTTTTTCATAGTAAGTTTTTTTAACATTTTCTCTAGAAAAAGTCAAACTACAGTATTACTTCATCATGTGAATGGAAAATTGTTGCTTTCTTAAATAATTAATCTAAGTAGTTTCTTTCTAATTGTACTTTGGAATTTGCTGTAGAATGTCTTTCTCATTTAAGCCAGTGGAAATGCCATTAAAGCACAACAAATACTGAATAGTCAATGAAGAGAACCCTTAGTTCAGCAAATGGTAGTGTCAGTAACTAAACAAACCGGTAGAAAGTGAGAACATTATTTCATTCAAACATGCTTTGTATTATTCTTTCTATATAATCCCATAGTTAATACGTAGTGATACTTTCAAATAAGCATCAACTACTTTCTTTAAAGCGTTAGAACATTTTGTATTAAAAACTTGGTCATATTATCTTATTTGTTATTCTACTAAATATTTTAGATGTTTTTCCTTAATTTAAAAAAGAATATTTTAAAGAATAATGCATTGAAAATGCTGTCTTTGTTGTTGCATACACTGCAAGAAAAAGAGAAGGAAAAAGGTGGAAGTAGGTATGCTGAATGCTATACTGTACTATATTTTTTAAGGAAAGAAAATAAGAAAAGGACTAGTTTGTTAATTAAACTGAACAATATTTTGCGTGTCTTAGTGGCATGATGATCCATGTGTCAGTAGTTGGAAATCACCCAGTAGATGTAAGAAGCTTTGTTTGTGTTTGTACAAGTTTTCATTATGAAAATCCAATTTGTGTGTGCTACACAAATTACTGCCCTAAAACATAGTGGCAAATCCAGCAATATTCTCTATTGATATTGGAGAATGATGTCAGAAGCCACATTCTCTCATTCCTGAACGACATGAGTTAAGAAGATGGCTGGAGGAATAGGAGGCTGTGAGGCAGTGAAGGGTCCTGAGCTGTGAGGTGTTTCGGCAGATCTGACAGTGTCCTTAGGAGTTTTATTTGGAGCTTGAGGCTTTTACTAAACCTTAGAGTACTTTAGAAATTTCAGCTCAAACTTGATTCCGTAGACAGAAAAACTCTGCAGAACAAATGCTATGGAAGTCAGGTACTAGATCTCATATAATGTACTTAAAGCCAATGGAAAAACTTCTGTTTCTGAAAATCACCAATATTCAGAGAAAAAGGAAGTGATACTGGTTGCCCCCATCCCCTGGCTGTTGAGCTTTGTGAAATTCAATTATTTTCGTCCCTGATGTGATGAGATTCACATCTGTGGGGGACAGCCGTAGCCTGAGCACTGCTCCCCAACCTCTGGGATGAGTGCAGCAGCTGATGAGCAAGAGCCTGGCTGGATGGATGCTGTTCCCTGTTGTCACTGCTGATGAGGTAGGCCAGGGAGCCTGCTTGAGCAATGAGTCCTGGGCATTCTCACTGCTTAATTCTTACCTTGCTCTGTGGTTCAGTTTTGGCTGCCAGTACACGGCTTCTTTTCTATGGTTTAAATGTCATGTCATCTTGCTGCATCATGTCCAAAAACATAGAACCAGTTTACATTTACGATGAGCAGCCAAGAAATAAATAGGAAGAAGAGAAGTTCAGAGCCAGGATTTCCATATTCTCTTTGCTCATATGCCACTTTCTGTGGTGGTGATGGAAGGTGCAGCTCTTGGCCGCATGCCTTCGCAGGAGGAAGTATTCAGCGGTATTCACATCCCTCTTTGCCAAATTCCTCTCTGGTGCTTTCAGGTTGTGTTACGCATACCACAGCAAAGGCTGGCTGATTAAGTACCTTTTGCTCTGGGTTCTGCAAGGTTCCCGCAAGCTGGGAAACCTATGGCTTTGCATAAGGCGAATGCCCTTTGTTCAGCTCTGAAAGACTGAAGTGGTGCTCTGCAATTTTTTTCAATAGATTTCAATCTTAAGTGTGTGCATAAAGTGGGAAATGTACCCAAGGTAGCAAGTCTCAAATGTAGATGACTAAAGGTAGGAAGGCAGGGTGAATGCAAAGCAGATGGGAAGCTAGTGTAGTGCATGTAACAGGAACAGACTGACCCGATCCATTAAACAGAAGGGTTGTTGCATTATGCACTAGCTCAAGGCATCTGAGTGGCTTTAAAAGTAGTCTTGCATGGAGTGAACTGTGTAGTCTAACCTGAAGGTTAAAAGGCAAAGATGACAGCAGCAGGAGCTGGACTCAGAAGAGGAGATAAACTTGAAACTTTTAGATAGATGTAGAAAGAAAAAGCAAAATGAGAACTATCTGGAAGTACAAGGGAAGTCAGGTTTGCAGTTGCCCTAACATTTAAATTTTGGTCAAAGTTTACACAAAAAAACAGTTAGACCTCCATTTCTCCTTGCGAACAACATCACATTTCTCAATTTCAACAGTTTCATCCTTGGTTTTGTTAGGTATTGAGATAGCAAACGATTGCACAGCTTGATATTACTGAAAAGAAAACTTGAAGCTCTCGTGGAATACAGCTTTGTAGGTCAGAACAGTTCAGTCAGAGGAGACTCCCACGCACATGCTAAACCGTGGGAGCAACAAAATAGATTCCCTGCTGGAATCACCAAATGCTCACCAGGAGAAACGGCAAGCTTTTGCTAGTCCCTGCCAGAGGGGAATACACACTCACAAAACCTCAGAGGAAAGGGCTTCCAGGTTTGAAGTTCAGTGGATCACAGAAGTATTGCATCCATGTTCGTACACCAAAGCAGAGGAAAATGCATTGTCTGTCTCATGGGGGCAGTGGGACATGGCACAACACATGCTGCTTGTACGGAGTACATTTCAAGAAGCTTTCTCCGATTTATTTGCTTCTGCCCCTCTTCTCCTGTTCTTATGCTTGAAGGAAAAAAGGGAAGCAGACAATCAAGTCAGATGCCATCCATTTCACATTTTGGGGTTTTTTTTAAGTCAGCGTTGAGATAATTACAGAAGGTGATAATACTGACTTGCCGTTTGGTAACAGTGCGTGAGAGTTGTACACGAAAGCGCAAAGTCAGGTGGAGCTGAACAATGTATTTCCATTTGGCTCTCTACGTCTGGAAGCCTAATAGTCTGGCTAGTCTTCGAAAGCGTGAAGTGTGTTTTTCCTCATCAATTAAGGCGGAACAACACCCCTGTCACTGAGAAAGTAATTTGTTGCCAAGTGATGATACCAATAGTAGATTAAATTTTTTTTTAAATAAGGAATCTGAATGCAGATTTATTGCAGAAATTGAGTAAAATAAGATGAAGTCTAGAAGCTGATACATCGCCAAACATTTACTGTGCGTTGCAGAAGGATTCAGTGGATGCTGCCCATCCACTGGGCAGCACTGGGAAAGTGGTTTAGTGATACTAAGAGTAGTTAAGGGTTGCTGGGCCAAGATCTTCATAGCTGGCAGGCTTTAACGATCCTGACACATTTTTCAACCTTTGAAAAAATAGCTTCACATATGGAATAAATTCTCATAATGTTTACCATTAAAAATGCAGCATTTATTGGGAAGGCGTTTCCAGGTGCGTGCTGCAGTATGACTAGTGCATTATCTGTATTTTTGCTGACCATATTGAGTTAGGGCTTTTCCTGGACTGGGTAACTTTTTATTTACTTGGCTACTGTTATGTAAATCTAAGTAGAAGAAATGGATGACTCCCTGTAAGGCAGCAAGATAAATGACCGGTTTTCAGTCACATGAACAGCTGTACAAACTTCACCTATGAACTAGTTGCATAGGTGTCAGTGAAAGGATTTGAGCTCTATTGCAGTGACAGTTGTGGCAGATACCGCAGCAAGCTGTGCAGAACCATTTTGTTGGCAAAAAAATCAGGAAAAGAAAGACTTTCAGCTCTAGAAACTGTTCTAAGGAATGGCACTTAGTGGAAAAGCTGAAAAGAAGAAGTAACTGAGGTAACTAGTTTAAAGGCAGATAAAAGCACACATGGATTTCATGCAAAACATTTGCAGAAACCTTCCTCAGAAAGGATTTAAATCAGGCATCTTTGGGGTTAAATGAGTCATGTAGGGTAACAATAATAAAATGAATACTGAGATTGGTTTAAAGAAAGTCTGGAGAAAATTGTTAAAGCAGTAGTTATTTAAAAAAAAAAAAAAAAAACCAACAAAAACACACACACACAAAAACCAGGTTAATGAAAGCATGGAAGGGGGTTCATAGTAGTATGTCCCAAGGCTCAAATTCTCAACAGACTGATGCTTAGCATTCATTAAGAATTTAATGAAGGGATGGCATTTAACAGACAACCATAAATATGTCAGTATCAGTGAGAATAGAAATTTTACCAGAAGGACTGAAGAGAAAGTTGGCCACAGTAAAGAAGACGAATTTTAATTTAGACGTTCAAGATAATTTAAATTGGAAAGAATAGTCTAATCTGCTTTTGCACATTGAGTTGCTTAACCAGTTTTTGCAAAAGTCTGATATTTAATCTACCTCTATCTCTGTTTCTACCCTCTAACAGCCTAATCACTGTTGGTTGCATTTGATGGTGCCTGAATTTTCGAGGAGTCTACATAATCTTCTCCAGAAGTTTTCAGATATTTCAGATATGTCTGATGTTTTAAGCAACTATTCAATCATCAATAATCTCACAAGGATAATTAATGATCTTATGGCATGCCTAGCTTTTGATAAAAATAAGGTAATCTAATTCAGAGTTTCTACTTTACGCTCTATGTTTTTATTTGAACTTCCTGTTGTGCAGTACACAGTAATAGTTTAAAAACATCCAAAGCTTCATTAGATTTGTTCTCGTGTCTATTTGTGTACATCTGAGATTCTTCTTTGTGTAGAAATGCACTGAGTGCACTGTGCTAATGTTGGCTGGTCGTTATCTCCTGTTTCAAAGGAAAATGGCTTACAAGAAATTAGAGTATATACAATGACCTGTATACAGTTTTTAAGTAGTCAAAAATGTAAATGTCATCATTGACATAATTAATTCATTGAGGCCTGTTTGACACAGGCAGAAATATTCCTTGTATATCCAGGGTAAATTAATAATTTTGCTGGTGACCGTAATGTAAATTTAAAGATGATGTAGTTGAAACTATTAATATACTTTTAATATGTATCACAGTGTGTGAGGCTCTGAAAGCTTCACCATGGTTTAATGAACTTTTTTATACAAAGACACAGCAAAGACTAGAAGATATCAGCCTGTTTCCATGAGCTGCTGGATACCAACAGCAGCTGGAAGGATTCCAGGAGTCTCACTCAAAAGACATCTGATTCTCTTGGGTGAAAACGATGGGGAAAAATTAACTTTCTAATCCCTTACCCAGCTCTAACCAGTCTATCAGTAATTAAAAATAAGTTCTGTACCAGAAGGCTTTGTCCCACTGAACAAAATGACCAAAATCCATCTTGTTCTTTAGAGCAAGGTTATAATCTTCCATACTCGTTTATCACTTAAGTCTCTAGCTGTTGTAATGCACCTTTTTAACATCCAGAATGAATCAAATTGCCTAAAGTACTCAATCTCATTGAGAGTGGAATAACCTTGTAACCTTGAGATATTGCTGAGAGTATTTAGACGTTCCCTACCTTTCCGTTTCAAACTGAATTCTGTCCAATCTTCAATGTGTGTTGGGTTTTTTTTTTTCTTCTATTTTTGTCCCAGTGAGTCAAAGCACTCAGCTGGGATGTGGTTGGGGCAGAGGAATTTTGTCTTACAGAATGAAAACGTAAATATCCTGTAATTCAGAGAAACAACTAGCTATTGATTTCCTCAGAGAAGAATGATCTTGAGTCTAGTACTTTCAGCATTAAAAGTAAAATAATTTTGGAGCCAAAACTAGAAAGTTTTCCTTAGCACATATTAAACCACGTTCTTACCGCTGTCCTCCTTGGGAGTATAGAGTAACACCAGACCATATTTGACCTGCTGGCCTAAGAAACGGTTGTTATGAAAGCCAGAGTGAGGTCAAAAGATGATAACCATCAATGATCGTAACATGGACGTCAATCTTGTTGTTTAGTCTGGCACTTGTCTGTTAGACCTTAGCGTGATTGGGCTTCCTTGTTTATAGTCTTGCTCTTATTTTTAGATGCATTATAAGGGGCCTCAGCCTGCTTCTGTGCAGTGGTGTATCACAGCTATTTTATTCTGTTCCCTGTACTGTTGCAACAATGGCTATGATTATGTTGTGTTCCTGTGTTCAGATTAAAAGGATCATATGGAACATTGCAAAGTAATATGAAATCAAGGTAATTTTTTTAATGAAGGAAATTACAAAAACTCTCTTCATTTTCAGCATAGGATGGGAGACTGCCTTTCATTCCTTGGTAAATTTACAACACTGGATTAATAATTAATTTCTATTTGGAAAGCTAATTTGAAATCCTCATATCAGAGGGCTTGTATGTTTTATGAAGATTTTATACAGCAAATATGGTCTTCTGCAGGTTAAAAATTTAAATTATTTTGTGTCATGTTTGGATATTTTTATCATTTATTGAGGTGCTGAAATGAACATCTCTCTTGACCTTCTTTCAAGCTGAATTCTATATTTTACCCTAGGATTTTGTAAAAGAAAATGGTCACCTTTATGAAGAAGGTCGCTTCATTCCTGAGGTGTTTTTTAGGCACTTTAATAGTACCATTGAGGTCTACAAGGAGTTTGCAGATACGTTGGATGAGAATGACTGCATTCTGCCTTCAACGGTAGAAACACCAGAGAATGGTAAGATGGCTGTCATTTGGGGGAACAGAATCTAAGTAGATATAAATGAGTGATTATCCTTTGATTTCAGAGATGCTAAGGAACTGATGCTGTACCTCCATGTCTCTTGTTTACTGCCAGTTAAAATTACTACCAACACCGAAGCTTGTGTTTCTGTTCTAAGTCAAGTTCTACCTGACAGTGAAACTAGTGACATTGTTCCTAGTGACATTATTCCTTAATGTAATCTAAATAACTTCACAATACTCTCCTCTGTTTCTTTTCATCCCAGATATATCCTGGATCATCTCTTTACATAGTTGTTCTTCTTATCTTCTATTAATGCTGTATTTCATTTTTATAAGGCAGTAAAGGAGCCTAAGATTGCACTACTGAAAGGATAGGAAGCCAGGACCAGTTATAAATTGCAACAGGCTCAAGTCACCTCCATATTCATCCTACCCCTCCTGAAAAGGGACATGTTTACTTCATTTAAAAAATTTAACAAGCTCAGGTCAGACTCCTGCAGTTCATTCTCATCCTTCCAGTAAATGGAGGTTTTGTATTCTCTTTTCTTTTACTCTCTCTAGTGACAGCTATTAGCTTTTTAATTAGGGCAAGATATCCAGTTGCAGAGTTACAACAGTAGTAACTAGAAGGAGATCGGTGCCGTAACCTAAGAATTAGGTTTAAAGCAATTGCTTTTTTAGACTAGCTATTCAGTAGCAGCTCAGTGTGTAGACACATCTCCCTCTTAATAAGACTGCCTTTTTTGGCTTCATCCACTTCACAAACAGCCCTGTAGCCAGCTTTTTTAAACAATCCTGTAGTCTCATCAGGGTAGCCCTACAGCCCATGATTGTATATAGAGGGAACTGTATTTTAAGTTACATAATGCTGACACACTCATTTTCTATTTAGATTCCAGAGTCGCTGTCACAAAAACATTTTTGTTTCCTCCTGTTGCTGCCAGCTCCCTTAGGAATGACAGCATTGGCAGTAACACTAGCACTAACAGTAAGTACAAGTGATTGAATTAATATATGTGTCTCCATTTTGTTCTGGTAGCTGGTTGTTATGAGACCTCAGAGGAAAAGGATGTCATTAATTGTGCAAATTAATGGGAAGTTACTTGTGCCTGATGGTGTACCATGTGTTTCTCAGCTGTCATACTGAAATGCAATGAACTTCTCTAATCAAATTTTAGGGACTCTACCAAGTTACAATAATGTGACAGCTCTCTACAACTTGGAGAGGGCAGGTATCTTCATTCTGGCTGTCGTGAGGTCACTAGTCATATGGCCTCAGCAAACCTGGCTGTCCCAGACACCTCATTTTAACTTTCAGGAAAGGAAGTTGCTCCAAACAGTCAGAATAGCTGTCCAAAACTGGGCCCAGGGTACTCGCATGGACAAAGGGGTTGCCTGTACAATGCATTTTGAGAGCACAGTCAGTCCCAAGCTTGACACCAAACCGGAAGTCGGTCCCTGTGTTTGCTTGCTGTGATCGCAGTAGTGCCAGCCCCACTGTCAGCGTGCTTTCCATTGGGGTCAAGGACAAAGTAACTATGCTTTTGACAGCTTGGAATCCTCTCTCTGGCATGGCTATCTCTGTGTTTCTCATCTCTCTTGGTCTGTGTATTACATGATTGGTCGCTGACAGATAAGAGAGCCTGGAGTTGTTGCTGTAAGAGCCTTAGTGTTACCTGTCACAAAGTCAGAAGGGGTGTAGGAACCTGAGATTAGGAGAAACAGCGATGTTTCAGGAGCTTTTAGTGACATCATGTACAACAAGGTGAATACTCTGGAGCTTTCCCTGCGAACAAAAGAAGGGGATTTTCCTTAGAGGTTCCTGAAATGGTGATTAAAGCTTAACCATCTTCTTGTTTCCCTTGTTTCTGTCTCCCAGATGTAGCAGGGCAACAACATGTATCTGTTGTAATTTCCCCCTTTCACTTCACAAGTATCCACATTGTCTAAATGTGTGATGATGAAGTCTGTGGCTGGTACTCCTTGTGCTTAAGGAAACATGGGCAAGGAGGCAGCCTGATGTAGCCTGGTGGGCATGATGGTAGCTCCTGATGGTAGGACAGGTACTACTGAGGCTGGGGTTCTCCTCATGCTCCTTCTCTTGGTAATGTGTGGTCTAGTTATTCTCTGAGGTTTTATAACCATGCATTCTAGCTCTTAATTGACTCACAGCTGCTGTCAGATTTGAAGCCTTTCCTGATTGCTTTCTAATTAAGAGCAGGTCTTAAGTCATCATTCCCCAGAACCTTCTGAGTAGAAGGTTGGAACAAAACCCACCTTCGACTCCTGGCTGCCAGCCTGCCTCTGAAAAAGAGAAATCTCCCTGCCATAAATTTCTTGCCAAGAGGTCACAGAGCTGGCTGCAAATAACCTGATGAGCCCAGGGCCAATTATGAGGCACCAGGAGGGGCCTAAAGCGTGCATACCTGTCTCTCTCAGGTCTGAACATGTGATAATTTTTGCTGTTGCTGCTAGAGGAAGAATATTCAGCTGCAGCCTGAAGCAATGGGAATGGATCAAGGAGCCAAACGAAAGGCAAATAGATTACAGGAGCAGTTCAGATGAAAGGAGTTTGATCCAGTACAGTAACAAGAGGGATGCCAGGCAGTGCAGTGGAGAGTGGTACCTGTGTCTGTGCTGTGGAGGGGAGTACAGAAGCAGGTTTATTAATCTTGTTTTATAACTGGAACTGATAATCAAGTAGGAAAAAAGCCTAATTAAAATAATGCAGTATGTCAAAGAAATTACTTGGCTGGCCATATGCTGTACAGGTGTGTTTTAACTGATTATCGGTCTCTTAAGCAATTTATTGGAAAATTGGATATCAGTTAACAGCCTTATGTAGAAATGACATGAGGACTGCATGTCTGGGCCTGGGGACAGTTTGAACTCATAATCAGATTAGATTACATTAACTTGGACATTGGATGCTGAGTGGCTACATTTCAGTTATTTATTTGGAGATTTTTGCACAGAGGGACCTGTGGCATCTTTATTGGCATCTACGTCTGTAAAAGGAAAACATTTGGAGAAGAGGGAAAACCTGAAAAAAGCATCTTGAGACAGAAACTACTGCAATATTTTTTTTTAAATGACCCTCTTTAATATTAAACAGTTTTAAATTGAGCTATTTAAAATTAATGGTTTCTAGACCATTTAGAAGCATTCATTGTTTGCAAAAGAACACCTCCAGATTATTAATAAATTCAAATTTTATTATTAAAGTCTGTTTAATCAGATGGCTTTTATTTAGAATTAAGAGCTGTTCAACTTAGACAAACCTGAAGTGCATCATCTAATAAAATCATTTGTGAAATAATTATCATAGAAATTGTATATCATATAAATTAGCTAAATTACGTTTTTTTTCCTGTTGTTGCTACATTTGTTGAAAGAGCCATATTTCATTACTTCATTGTTATTACACAACGATAAAATTAAACTACTATAATAGAGTAGAGCCTTGACAAAATCTATGCCAAAAGCATTGCTGCAGCTAAGTGTAAAATGGAACAATTACCTCATTTTAATTTTTTTTTTAATGGCAATAATGCTGTTTTCATTGTTTTAATACTGAATATAGATCTGTGACATGTTCCATCTTCTCCCCCATAAAATTCTCACACACCACACACCACCCGCTCCGATTTATTTACACTGGTATGTTTTCTTCACTTTGTGTTACATGACTATAGTCCAGTCTAAATTCCAATTAACTGTTTAATCCCCAGTCTCATTGGTATTGCTCTGAATCATTATACCATGCATAGCCTAGAGAATTCAGATGAGGTGGTTTCTATGTAAAGAGCAAGTGTCAGGATAAGAATTCTTGAGTCCAGATCTCTTCTTTCAGTGGTTGAACCAAACAACCAATCATAGTCCTTTTTTCCCACCAGATGAATCTCATGTTACCCTCATTAGAGTTTAAACTTCCTAGCTGTTAGTAACACTTCTCACTCAGTGTAGTGCCATAGTATCATTTATATTTTCATGGAAAGTGCAGTGTTGCTTTCTTCCATCTTTGCCAATAATTTCTTCACAATAACTTGGCTTTATTATTCAGTACTGAACAGCTTGAAGAATGTGTAAACACAGAGATCTCTCTAAGGTTTTTTAGGAAGGTCTACTTTTATAATTAAACAAAGAATACCATAGTTTAATTCAGTAATTGCACTACAATTTGAAAATGTTCACCCATGGCTTAATGAAATTGGTGTTGCCTTCTGTGCCTTTGTTCCTTTGTTCCAACTTTATAGTTGATGGAAAACCCTAATGAACTGCTGCTCTGAATTTTTTAGATAAGATCTTGCGGTAATTGTGTTGGAGCTGAGCAGAGGTAAAGTGAAAATTCCTTTGAGACATATATGGCAAAAAAATTGAGCCAGTCCTTTGAATCATAATTGGTTGCTAAACCTACACACATGGCTCAAGGTGGAGAGCAGCTCAATAACTTCATTGTGTAGCTGAGTGACTTTTAATGTAAATATATTTTATTCACAGCTTAATATTCCAATATCCATGAAGACTATACCTAAATCTACATCAGATGAGCTCACTTCCTAAGGATTTCTTCCACAAGGTGCAGAGTGAGAGCTCTGAGAGGTGCTGGCCTGCTTCCACTCCCCTTTCACACCTTGCTGGATAGAGTCTATTTTAAGTGAATAATATACTAACTGCAAAGTCAGCAGTTCATCTGGTGTTGCCCAAGGAGTTCACAAAGTTACTGATACACCTAGTACCTGCTACTCCTTCTCCTACTCCACCTTTACAACTGCTAGGAGTGGGCAGCTTTCTGTGTAGAGCTTAAAAGTTTCTAACAGAGGAAAAAGTCCCAATGGAAGGAATAAAATTCTATTGGCATGCAGCTTGCTTTCCTTATTTCCCTTTTCTTCATTTGGACACAGGTCCTTGAGAAGTTCTCCAGACCAAAAATTCTCCAACCTATTTTGTTTTAGATGTTACTATAAATAAAAAATGAAGAAACCTGCCATGATTCATTTCATTCTCTTCAGATCTCTCAAGGGTCTTTTTTCTGGACTTGACAGTGTATCTAAATAATCTGTTGTTCATTTTTTTAAGGTAGTTTGGGGTTACTTAGCTTTCAAATAAATTCTTATATGATCAAGTTATGAAAAACAATTCTGGTTTCATTTTTAAGAGGTAGGCTGGGGAGAGTGTCACAATCGGACTGTATTTAGGTTCCATCCCTGGGTTGTAGGTCCTACCTGGAAAGCTATTTATGTATTACTTTCAGTTTTCTGTTGATGCTGAAGAAAGCATCTGCATTGGAGATACCTTCTCAGAAATCAGATTTTTCCATTTTAGATACCTCATTGTAAATGGAGCTCTTCTGCTGTCTAAAATTGTCTAAAGTTTGTGGAAAATGGTAAAAATGAGGGTGCCAGACTATCACTGATCACCCTGTATACAGCACATTCTCTAGAGGTTCACATAGACATCAGCATGCCTGCCATGACATGCTGTCCAGAATTGCAGAGTAGGCAGAGGGTTTTTGAGGTTATACAGTCTACTATAACATGTTATCAAATAAATTATGTCCTATATGACCTGAAGATTTTTTCCCTTTGATTTCTGTTTCACTTTTTCTTTTTTTTTATGAAGTTTGCTGGACAAAATCCAGAAAACATGACCATCCCCATGGGATTTACATAATTCAGTTGTGTAACTCGGCACTCTTTCTCTCTCTCTCATTGGGAGTAATGGTTAATGTGATTAGACAAAGCAGTGTTGCATTTTTCTTGACTGGAGCACAAGATCAATATAGGAATTTTCTTCTGAGAATACAATTCAGATAAAGTAATGGCAGGATTTTTTTTTTTTAGAAGTTCAGGCTGGGTCTAGCTCCCTTGAGTTTGTCTGGATTTCTTGAAGGTCAGTTCTGCAAGCAAACCTCCTCTATGCCTAATCAGGGACAGACAGCTTGAGGAAAGATATTCCTCCAGTTAATTTCTGCTCTTGATTTTAATGTCCGAGCAGACAGAGGCAGACTAATCGATAGCCTCTCTTTTTAGCTGATGTTCACCTCTGTAGAACTTTGTCTGCTATCTTCCCCTTCTCCTCCATAGACAGATTTCTTTCACGGTAAGCTAGCAGTGGTTCTGCTTGACCGATGTTTCCTTTTAATGCGCCGAGTCTACTGCATATAAGTAAAATTTAAGCCCCTGTAGTCAGAACCTAGAGTTTGTAAAGAGTGTATGAGAGACAGAGATACATGTAGGGTATGAGTATATAACATACAGACTTTTTGTTTTCTTACTTTTTAAATCTGTCTATGGCAACTCCGGAAAACACAGCTGAATTTCAGAGATAAAAAGAACATTTGTGTAAAAACTTGCAAAATGACAACCAGAAAATCTCAGAGAGTTGAAAATTACTTGCTAGTTAGTTATGAGAATGCTCCTTTCTAAACTAAAGTGTTTTCTTAGAGTCTGTTTAATAATGTACTAAATGCACATTGCTTGACCCAGTATATCATACCGTATGTGCTTAGACATTTGCTGTTTGCATGAGTCACATAAATTTCTAGTGCTACCAGTCCATTTTCATTTCTGTATCTAATCACCTACACTTTCCAGTGTGGTGCTTTTCCTGTAATCTGACAATACACCCACCATTTGAGCTGCAGACGCCAAATCTTGCAATGAACTAAAATTGGGTGGATGGTGTCTAAACTAGCAGTCTCCTGTGGCTCACTTTGCATTTCAGAAGGTGGATCCCAGGGTGACTTTGTGAGACTTTTCACATCCTGCTCTTGATCAAATAACTGGAGGGCCACATTTTAGTGTCAGCATGCATACAGCTCCCTGAGAGGGAAATGGAATTGCTTGTGTACATAAAAGACTTGGAGTGGGGCTTTTCTGTAGAAAATGTAAAGAGCTATCAGGAAATGGTTACAACAAAATAACACACAGCTAGGCTTCAAGGTACAAGGGTTTGATCTTACTGAAGTCAGCAGGACCTTTTCAGACAGACATTAGAAGTGAAGTCAGGCTTATTTTGTTAAATTAACCTCCCTTGAGAGGCCTCGTCTTGGTCCTTTATTAGTGGCAAAGCAAAGTGTCTCTCTGCAGTTGGTGGGATGTGTCTTATGGAACTTCAGCAAATGCACGAAGTGATAGATACTTTGTCTTCCAAAGAATTGCTTTGTGTTACAAAATAAGACCTTTAAAACTTGATAAACTCAAAACTTTGAAGTGCGGGACAGAGAAAATTCTCTACAAATGACAAAAAGCGGATGAGTGTTGGAACTATTCAACACAACTGTTTCAGAGATGGGAGGAGCATCCTTGTGGTCAAAAATTTCCTGTGACATTTTGTGTGAAGTGCACCTCATGCACACAGCTCTTTGAAGTATCTGTTCTGCTATTTAAGGTGCTGTTACGTAGGTGGTGCATAAAAGTGCTCTTGCTAGTAGTGTTGCCCTGAAGATAGTTTTCTGTCTTCACTAACGAGAACATCTGTAATTACAGAAGAGGCACTTGGCTTCATTAGCAGCTCCAGCCTGCAAGGGATCAGCATAGCACTGACATCATTGCTGTCTCTTCTTATTGGCTTTATTTTGGGAGCCATATACTGGAAGGTAAGAAATACTCCATTTAATTGTTTCCGTAGTGATACTACATTCGATAGCTAAGGGAAGGCAGGAAGAACAGAACCATTCTGCATCTGAAGGGAAGAGACATCTTTTGATCTTCACTGAACTATATGACATGGAAATGTAAATCTGTGTTGTTAAATTCTTGAATTCCACCACCAAAGTGCAAATCCCATTTTATCAGTAAGATAGCTGTCTAATTGGAAATTAAAAACATGGGATTCCCCCACTTCCTCAGTTCTCCTGTTACATCTTGAAGATTCTTTTACTTTTTCCCCTTGTGCCCCCATCTACAATATAAAGGCTTTTATAGTAAAATTATACCAGTAGCAGATGCATGTTAGAGGACAAGGTTTGGCCTGCATTTTGCAAGATGACTTTGACATTGAAAATCTGAAGCAAACTGAAACATAAAACATTTGTTAAGGGAGTTGGGAAAGAAAGCTTTACAATATTTATATGTAATGCATTTTCTTCCTAGAAAACACATCCCAAATCCAGGCCAGAAAGTGATGAAACTACACAGTGTCATGACTGTCAAGAGGAAAATGAGATAAGGTATATTGTTTCACATTATATATGTATATACAAATGTAAATTTATCTTTGAGAGCTACTTCCTGGAGGTTTCTTTCCTGCTCTAAGACAAACACAGAAAAGCCCAAACACTAGGTCTTGCTGCAGAGGCAAAATATGTGCTTAGGGTGTGTCCTTTCAAGGAGCTTCTAGTTTAAATATAAAAATTGATATGGAGGAGATTTCTGTATACAAAATTTTATTAAGGGGACATTACCTTTACTTTGTCTGTCCTTAATTTCACTGTGAGAAAGGATTGCTGAGACCTATATGGTAGGCAACAAAAAAGTGCATTTTGGTTTTGCTGTGTGGTGTAAAGCTAGGTTGATATTATGTAAATAAATAGAAAATAACGTTTTCCTGGCTGTGCTCCTAAATCCTTCTAAATATCTTTTTCATTAACATTTCATTAACATGTTCTTTCACTTTTTTTACTTTCCCCACGGTACATGTATAAGCATCTATGTTTCCCGGGGTGTTTTTAATGTTCATAGAAGTTAACAAGAACATACTCAAACCCGAATAACTTCCTAAGATCATCCTGAAATGATTCATGACTATATTCTTACTTAAACACTACTTTATCTGATTTTTAAGCAGAAAAAATTCTGTGTGACTCAGTCAATCAGATATACTTTAGAAATAACAGTTGAAGACACTCAGAGTAGTTTGGACATGGCTTGGGCAAAGAAGTCTGTGAAATCCAGAAAAGGACTTAGGGATATTTTAAGTTAAAATAGTTCATGCTAAACCATATTACTTAAGTAGAGAGAGTAATATGTAACCTCATATTACAGAGTGTTCGGTCAAATTTTAACTATGAGGGTTTAAGGGAAAGATCTGAGGCAGATGGAATAAGGATACATCTTATCCTGTAGGCTTCTCACACCGTGCGAAATGCCTGGTGCTGCCCACTGTGGAAGGCAGAAACAGGCAAGGTTCTGATATAGCTATTAGGTCACAGGAGCTGAAATTTTCAGTGTTTAAACTTTCTGGAGTAATACATTCTTAAAACAAATTGTCTTCATGCACAGCACATAGAATGGAAGACTCTGTATTCATCAAGTATATTTGTCGCTACAAATAACTCAGGTGACATTCTCCATCAGATGCCTTCTTAAATATATGGTGTAGGTTTCTTTCTCGTTCCTCCCTAAGAAATTTGGAATATTCATCTATAACTAGGAAGACCTAATAGCAAACATAAATTCTAATACTTTAGGTTTCCTTTTATTGTAACTAACTGATAAACCCTTCCATTCTATTTCCAGGAAACACTAATATTGTAGTAATAAAGTACCTTTTCTTTTCCAGTATGTTGCAGCAAAAAGAAAAGGAACATCTACAAGTGTAGCTGTTGCTTTTTCTCCCTCAACACTGTTACTGTTTCATGTACTGGTAAGTTGTTACAGATGAGAGTCTTACCACAGTCTTAAAAACTTTTGGCTGATGAAATATAAAGTGATTCAGAGTCCATTTTGGCTAATAAATAAAACGTTGTTAGTAGGCTTTGTTTGTACCTAGCAGCTAATGTAGTTAATCCTGTATCATTAATTTAGGCATTTGACATTTAACCTGAATGTTACAAAATGAAGTATGGCAGTATTCAAAAACAGACAGCTAGTGCTTCTCCTTTCTGGCATAAGAGCCGATATGGAGAAGTCTTCAACTGTTGTCCTACAGCTGTTTCAAAGCAGCATGACCTAAAAACACAATCCTTAAACTAGCAGTTGAGTTTAGGAGGCCAAGTAGGCCTGAGCGTCTCTTAACTGTTGCTTACTCAGCACAGTTGGCAGCCTCTGTAGCCTTGTCAGGTATGACAAGGCTTTAGTATGCAAGACTGAGCAGCAACGGTGAGTGGATGTTCTCAGTCCCTGCTGTCCTCTCCAGAGCAGAGCACATCTCTGGCAAGGGGCTTCTTACTGCAGGAGTTGTGCTGTGCCTAACCCACGGCATCTCTGGCAAGGGTCTGGAAGATTCAGGCATCACTGAACACTTCATTTTATATCCTGAGTGGAAAGAGCAGCATAAGAGTGTAACAGGGAATCCAGGTTTTGCAGTTCATCCTTTAGCGGTCACTCTCAAATGTATTCCAGAGTGTTTGTTGTGATCAAGTTAGCTACAGCTCGAGAGCTTGACAGTCTCTTTAACTGCTTTATTCTAACAACTGCTCACTGAGAAGGTAAATCTTCCCTTCTCTGACTTCTGCATTGGACAAGTAATTTGATTTTTCCAAACATGTAAACTCAGTTTGGTATTGGCTTCTCCAGATGACTTCAAAGGGAAATTTGCTGCCAGAGGTTGCCAGATACTAAAATGCATAAACATTTGTTCTGTAAAACCTTGAGAATTGTCTCATCACCATACATGCCACCAGTGAGCCTTTGCAGGCAAGTGTGTTCTTGGTCCAGGAAAGTACATCTTTTAACAAAAATTGTTCTTTCAGAGCAAAGGAATGTCTATGCAAGTGTCGTTGAATTTATTTCCAAAATTATAAGAAGAAATGTCTATGTTATATGTCTATGAAAACCTCTACTGTTTAGTAATACAGAAAGGAAAACTAATCAGCAAAATTATAATTTCTGTTTCTCTCTTCAGGCAGGTAACAGTTCCATGTTCGCTTCATAAATGAAGCAGCTTTAAGCACATTCGTATTCCTTCTGGAGTGACAGACTGAGTCTGCATCTGTTGTTGCTGCCCATGACTCCATCGACATGATATAGGAATGAGGACATTTTGTGTTTGTTACTGTGAAACCAACACTGAATTGAACAACGACAAGAGAGTGTGCACTTCGCAGGACTGTATCTATGTGAATATCTACCTTGTGTGGCATTTGGGGATTTTTAATTGCATTAATACTTGCAAACAAACTACATGTCCTGAACAAAAGCATCTTTCAAATGCCTCCATGTGTAATCACTGAAAATCATAAATACCTTTGCATCCCTAATTTAAGTTCTGTGTCCTCTACCTTACCTTGGTGTCTTCAGATGGAGTTCTCTGAACTGACAGAAAATGCAGAAATGGATACAGATAACATACTCTTCAATATTGTATATAAAACTTGAAATCAAAGTCATGCCCTGGACCCATGTTCTAGCCTTTTACTTATAAGGAGCTGTGTTTATGCCTGGCAAAGGTCGTGTGTACAGCAACGTGTGGTCATTGTCGGGTGCCAGGTGGCTGGTTGCCCACCCCAGAAAGCCTCAAGAATTGATCAGCATTGGTTATCGCTGTTCAGGAGAAGCAAATACTGGATGAAGACAAAGTAAACAGGAGGTGAATGTACCTCATGGAGCTTCAAAGCATTAAGAGTAACTGCTGGGTATGTGAACACTGGTGAAATTTCCAGCCATGCCAAGGGAAAGGAAAGAGTCTGAATTGCGTTCAAACATCAGAATAAAGAAACCCATGAGATGCATTTTAAATGCTGAAGATGCATGCCATTGATACCTTGTCTTTAAATGTATAGCATAGAAAATCTGAAAGATCCTGAGGGTGTATTTAGCTTTTACTTACATCAGCTGTAATTAATGTTTGCATTGTGTTTTAAGTGATTAGTTAGCTTTAATATCCTGGCATTCTCCATTCTTAAAGTTAATTCTCTTGAAAGAAAAGAGAAAGACTTTGTTTCCCGCTTTTCTTCTGCATCTATTGCTGTTATAACATCCATGGAATCTGTACAGGACTGATGTACAGACATGCATTTTCAAGTAAATCCTAAAAATACCATGGTAAAAGTTACAAGTGTAGTTGTGCATCTTTTCTTCTTGGCTTTTTCCAGCAAATGGGTATGAATTATTTATCTGTATTAGGGGTTTAGACTTCAGAAGGTAAAGGTGGCTCACTTGAGATGACAAACTGTCATCTGTCATCAAACTGACCAAGTCAGCAAGAGTTTAAGTACCTTGAAAAAAAAACCCCACCACCTTTTTAATATTTTACATAAAGTTGGAGTTCTCTTTAAAGTATATAGTTACTTAATTTTTAAAGAATTTGTGTGGAAATTTTAATCATCTGCTGAATTTTATGAGAACCGTGCATAAAAAGAATATGACATACATATAATATATACGTGTGTGTGTATGTGTGTGTATAGTATTGGTAAAACTGATTCATTTTTCATCCTTATGAAAAAAAAACTCAGAAACTTACTATGTTTGATGACAGATGTGTGCATGTAGCCACACTACGTGGAATTTTGACCCACTGAGATCAATATCAAAGCTTCTCTGAATTCACTGATACAAGGATTTGATTATGTGGAACTCTATTTTTGTTTATACCGAGGCCTTTTTGCACTTCCTGGGTGTCAGAAAAGGGCTCTCAAGTCCTGCTCAGCTGGTATAAATTAGCATATTTCATTAATGTTAACAGAGCTTTGGGGTTTGTATCACCTGAGGATCTTCTCTTACACTAGATCAAAAGAAGCTTAGTGTGAGAATTAGGCCTTCATTTTTATTCAGAAGGTGCTGGAGCACTCACTGCTTAATAAGAAACAGTCAAGGTTGCTTATCACTTCTAAAAAAGCAAGTGCATTCCAAATTTTAGCTCTGCAAAGGTCCAACAACAGAATTCCCCATCTGCAGCTCAGTCTCATTTGACATTGCGTGGTTCTTTTCTCACAAGGCCCTCAGACTTTGTGTTTCAAACTTACTTGAGAGTTACCCTGAAAGCAATGTCAGCATGACCTTATTGCTGGGAAGTTTGCACCTTATTGGTAATGTAGAGAATAACTGCATATTGGTCTTGACAGAGCAGGAAAGTATCCACAGTAAATGGAAACAATTATCCTTACACATTTTACAAAAACCTTAAATACTTCATGTTGCTCTACAATATGTTCTCAAAGCAAGGTTATGCATTTGAAGTTTTACAGTATTTTTCTTAGATTCAGTTAAACAAAAATCTTGTATTTATTAATGTATTTTGTTCATAAGAATGCTAGTTGTCCTAAAAGTGGGGTTTTTTTCAGAAAATCAAATACATAGTAATGTTGCACACTGCTGTGCCCCAAAGTGTACTTTGTTAGTCAAAATACACAATGTTTTAGGCCCCTTAGTGTACTGTTCAATACTATAGAAAATACCAGTTGTAAACTGAAACATACATTACACCTAGACAGACTGCTGCAAAATGTTCACCTTCCAAAAGTAACATCTTAAAATAGTTGCTAAGTCACTTTCAAATAATGTTAGATACTTTAACCTCTTTCATAGAGCAAGGCAAATTTAAGCCTAGGAGAGCATAGAAAGAAAATTCATGTGTAAATCTTTCAGCTTCACATCACAAACTTTGTCCTTAGAATATGCACCAAAGTAGTACAACACAGAGTAGAAGAACTGGTGTTGGAGCTCACGGTTTTTCTGTTCTCTGCACCCCCTTTTGGGGGATCTGAAGGAAATATTGGGTGTTCCCAATCATTTTGAAAACACCCAAAGCAGGACACTTCAACATTTGTGGGTACAGTGGATGGCATGGCACTTGGTAATGTGATCATGAATTTATTTGAAGGATTCTGTGCCCAATTTGTCTACCTACTGAGGAGGCCCTTACTTCGGACACAGTGAAATTCTGAAAGACTACTGAATTGTGAGACACCTTTGAAATCAATGGAAGTAGAATAAGTTACTGTTCAGTGGGAGTAGGGATGGCAGAAATATTCATTTAATTGCTTCTTTATCCATTTTAAGCTATTTAACTTCTGCAGGGTGACCAGTTTTTTGGTCTTCTTTTTGGGTAGACAGAGCCCATGCATTAACACAGTTAGAAAACGAACACGCTTTCTCTTAAAATGAAATTGGGGAAAAGTGAGTGATGCATTTTTTATACAAAAGTCGACCCAATTTGTTTTTCAGCTATTTGTGTTCTTGTGACAAACATTTTTAGGTTTCCTTTGGAGTAGTTGAACTTTGCATGCAATTAATAGTGGCCTTGTGAGAATAAAAAACAGTGATATACTGAGTAACTCAATGTGCTACTTTAGATGTGTGTTTACTTGAATAAATTAATGGTACTTATTTCATCACAAGGTCATTTGACAAGTAAGCTTATAAAATGTGCTATACTATGGGGTATGTGTACAACCTGCACATTTTTTACATTCTGATCTTCACCAGCTCTGTTTTCTCTGTTGCTCTCTCTTTGTAATATGCTGAAACTGTTCAGTACACACAATACAACTATTAAAGTGAAAAGCTAACTGTATATACGAAATACAGATATTTTGAGTTAGATTTATACTTAAGAATTATCCAACGTTCTTCAATTCAGGAATCTGATTCAACCGTCTATTAAATGCGGATCTGCAGTAATGGTGGCATGTTGCTATTATGTTATCAAATTGATGGAACGCGGAAACTTCAGACTCTTTAGTGATAGAGACACAGACGTTTGCTGGTTGTATCATGGGCAAATTCATTTATTTCAATGTAAATGTCAGCACAGTCTTGCATAGTTACATTCTGACTGAAGGTAATCAAAAAAGTTTATAAAATGTGATGTGTATGTATATATGTGTCCTCTTAAAGATAGATGTTTTCCCAGATCCTTTTTTATACCAGTTCAAATTTGGAATTTACATTATATACATATACTTTATTGTTCTAAATAAAGATATTATGCACTGCCAAATAGTTAGTATATTGCGTTCTGTCAGTCCCGTTTAAGACCTTTTTTTAAGTTCTGTCATCTGGAAGAATTTTCTGCTGGAATGTGTGCTACTAAATGCAGACTCCTTCATAATTCGTTTCATTTCTTAATCATGCATTTTGAAGTCTTGTGCTGCTGAAGTGTATGTCCTCACTATCAGCCTTCAGTGCTGATCCATAGTGTATCTGTGATTATGAAAATTATTGCAACTTCAGAATTAAAAGTTTCTTGTAGCTCCTCAGTGAGCTGAAATTTGTTTGTGCCCTGCTTTAGGCAGTTTCTCACATCCCATTCATGCTATTAGCCACATACTGGGATTTTAATTTAATCTACCACTAAAAAGTCTGAATGTTGTTGCTGCACTCCTTTTGCAGTAAGTGGCACTTACCAGCTCAAAACGTTATTACAAGTAACAGGGGGTTTGAGCTGAGACTAGAGCTTACCTGGTAAGGACACCATCCTTCCTTTCAGGTTTCCACAGTTTATTGTGACTTTTCAGTAAGAAGCCCAGGACAAGGGATGAGGTTGGGAGGAAAAACTGCTCAGGGAGCTATGGCACCTCTCTGCTCCTGAGAGAGAGTGAAAGGATGCCAGCCTAAGAAGAAGAAAGACACCTGCTGAGGCTCTCGACCTACCTTGGAGAGAGGTAAGGAACCTTGGAGGAAAGAGAGGCGAAGCTGCAGTAGGCAGATATAGGGGCGTTCAGATAGGAGTGAAGTACAAACAGGGCTAATGCGAAGGAGCAGAGAGCAGGGTTAGTGGTCTGGGAGATAGTTGAACAGGATTAGAGGATGGCAGAATTTAGGGCACAGACAAGAATGAGAGCTGTGGCTCCTGGTGTGGATGCATCAAGAAATGCAGAGCTTATGGTCTTGAACAAGTCGATGGGGCAGTGGAGCTCTGTGCTGATGGCATAGCAGAAGTCATGCCCCGAGGAGAGCACTGGTGGCTCAGGTGGGTCGAAGATACAATGGGTACCGCATAGCTGCAGAGGTTGGAGATGAGCATACTCATGTGGAAAGCAGTGTTAACATAACAGGAGGTAGGCTTGAGCTGAAAGTTGAGAAAGGCAGAATTAACAGCAGGGTACCTGGAAATGAGAGGTGAGAGTTCTTAGCTAACATAACAACTCTCGAGCAAGTCAGGAGTTGTTAAGTGGTAATCTGGTTCAATGTCCAGGTGAACATCGGTGACAAATGGTGGCCCTCAGCAGTCCACACTGGGACCAGTACTGTTTAATGTCTTTACCGATGACATAGACTGCGGGACTGAGCGCACCCTGAGCAAGTTTGCAGATGACACCAAGCTGAGTGATGCAGTTGACGTGCCTGATAGGTGGGATGCCATCCAGAGGGACTGGGACAAGCTTGAGTAGTGTGAACCTTGTGAGGTTCAAAAAGGCCAAGTTCAAGGTCCTGCACTTGAGTTGGAGCAATCCCTGGTGTCAATACAGGCTGGAGGTTGAAGGGATTAAGAGCAGCCCTGCTAAGAAGGACTTGCTGGTACTAGTGGATGAAAAGCTGGACACGAGCCAGCAATCAGAAAGCCAACCACATCCACCCTGGGCTGCATCAAAAGAAGCATGGCCAGCAGGTCAAGGGACATGATTTCTGCCCTTCTACTCCACACTTGTGGAACCCTGCCTGGAGTACTGTGTCCAGCTCTGGAGCCCTCAGTAGAGGAAATACACGGATATGTCGGAGTGAGTCCAGAGGAGGCCACAAAAATGGTCAGAGGGCTGGAGCACCTCTGCTATGAAGAAAGGCTGAGAGAGTTGGGCTTGTTCAGCCTGGAGAGGGTCTCCAGGGAGACCTTATTGCAGCCTTTCAATACTTAAAGGGTGTTATAAGAAAGATGGGGACAGACTTTGTAGTAAGGCCTGTAGAAATAAGACAAGGGATAATGTTTTAAATTAAAAGGGTAAATTCAGACTAGGTATGAGGAAGAAATTTTTTACAATGTGGGTGGTGAAACTAGAACAAGTTGTTCAGAGAGGCTGTAGATCATCCATCCCTGGAAACATTAGAGGTCAGACTGGATGGGGTTCTGAGCAATCTGGTCTAGTTGAAGATGTTCCTGCACACTGCAGGGGGGTTGGACTTGACGACCTTTAAGGTTCCCTTCCAACCCAAACGGTTCTATGATTCTATGAGTTTTAACATGTATAGACAGAGTAGAGGGTAAGAATGAAATTCTGGGAAAACAGGTGGCACTCTGCAGCCAGACACTACCGTAATGTCTTTGGTAATCTGACTTAGAGGTTTTGATGCCTTATGTAATGATGACTAACTACTCACCACCACCACTTAATCTGAAACCTGGAGACTTAAATGTCCTTGAGTTTTCCAGTTTCAGGGCCTCCAAAACAATAGAAACACCTCATTCATTGGATGAAAACAAAGGCAATCTTTGTCCAAGGCATGGAGGGCATTAATAATGTATTTTCCTACATTGTTCATGTGAAAAAACAAAGTTTATTATAAGAAAATACTGTTTCTTGATAGCAATACATTTGAACAGCTTAGCACTTCTGTAAAATGACAGTATTTTAGATCAGATAGATATATGTCCACTCCATGTTACACTCCAGTGTAATTTTATTCCATGTACACAAATATGCATTAAAACACACTTTTGCCTGAAGTTTCTGAATGGTAATACATAAGATGATTTCCGTTTTAATGAGACGGGTTGTTTCAGGATTTCTTACTGCATTGGCAACTTATAGAACCACTTCCTTACTACTCTGCATGTAGCCGTCGATGCTTGTCATGGTTTAACCCCAGCTGGCAACTAAGCACCATGCAGCTGGGTGCTCACTCCTCCCCCAGCTCCAGTGGGATGGAGAGGAGAATAGGTAAAAAATGTAAAACTCATGGGTGGGTTGAGATAAAGACGGTTGAATAGGACTGCAAGGGAAGAGATAATAGTAGTAGTAATAATAATCATAATCATAATAATGATAAAAGAATATACAAAACAAGTGATGCATGATGTAGTTGCTCACCACCTGCTGACCAATGCCTAACCAGTTCCCAAGCTGTGGTTGCTGCCCCCCAGCCAACTCTCCCTAGTTTATATACTGAGCATGACATCATATGGTATGGTACCTCTTTCTCCAGTTTGGGTCAGCTGTCCCAGTTATGCTCTCTCCCTGCTTCTTGTGCACCTCCTAGCTGGCAGAGCATGGGAAGCTGAAAAGTCTTTGACCTAGTTTAAGCACCACTTAGCAACAACCAAATCATCAGTGTGTTATTCCATTATTCTCATGTTAAATCCAAACCTCAGCACTACACCAGCTACTAGGAGGAAAATTAACTCTATCCCAGCTGAAACCAGGACAATGATAAATTTTCTTCCAAAATTCAAATGTTTTTAAGATGGATTAAGTTTCCCAATAACTACACTGAAGTATATGCTAACACAGTCAAATTTCATGTTGATATATGCTTAAAAGGAATCATTATGTGCTGGTGCATAGTAGGAAATAAGGCTAAATTAAGGAAGACTGCCAAAATTATGAAGTGATAGAATGGAAGTTTAGCCCTCTTTTTCCACCACTATATCCTGAGGGAAGTTATTTCAACATGTAACAGGAAAAATCCCAAATGCAATTATAGTTCTCTTGACTTGTGACCCTTTCTGTAAGAACCCACAACAACCAGGCAGGAACTAAAAATACAGATTAGACTTTTTCCAGACAGATGCAAGCCTTGTGCTTCTGACCAGTCACAAAATACAGGGACAATTTTCATTCTTTTTTGGCAAAGAAGATATTTTCTTGAGCTCATGGAAAAATATTCAACTGAGATCACAAAAGCCTCTTTGTTTGTCACCAATTCTGCTGCGCAGGATAATAGCGTGATAGTAAAATTGGCCCAATTAGAGTAAAGAAGCTGCAGAGCAGAATGTATAGCTTTTGTCAGTTTAAGTGACTACCCCAAGTGACAAAATGTCATCTTAGAAATTTCACCTTGTCATCTCCTACATTGTGATTGATGATTATTAGGACCCCACAGGTTATTTAATCTGTCACGTTCTTAAAGTTAAATATTTTAGACCTTCCTTTTCTCAGCAATGCTGTCATCATTAACAAAACATAGAACAGCCTTCACCTTTAGAAATGACAAAACGGGGATGTGCCTCAAAACCAATTAATAGCATCAGTGAAGGCAGAGATACAGCTTCTAAATCTTTTGAATTGCATCCCCGAGAATAATGCAATGAGTTCTTCGGGGCAATTGCTCCTTTGCCAGAAGCTGAGAGGAATGTATCCCTTCGACATGGTGGTACCCCTCAGCACTTTGTGTAAAGCCTTGTTTCATACTGTTCCAGAGGAATTCAATTGCCTCAGTCAGTGAGCACTATTGATTTTGTTTTAAATATTTAACCTTTGGATCAAACAAAGAGTTGTGCAAATAAATGATTCTGTTGCATGCTATAATTGGGTACTCGCTCCGTTTCAGCTAGAATCACTGATACACAGCAGCGTTTCAAGCGGGCATACTAACGTACCTGTAATGCAATGTGTGCATGTGTGTGGGATAGGGGGTGCTGGCAGGGGGTGGAGGAGGAAGTGGTGTTTGGATTTAACAAATATTGTAGGTAACTACCATGAACTTCAATCATACACCCTGAAGGAATGGCTGCACGTTTCAGAATGTCTTCACAAATCCAACCCTTGGCGAGAGCGAGCCTCAGGATTGCCAAGTCCCATGGGCTGATCAAAAGGCTCGCTGGGCGCCCCACCCTACGCTGCATTCCCCAGCCATTGGCATCTCAGTACCATCACCCTTCCTGCCCCATGGCTGCATGTGCCAGAACCACACGCACCTACCGTGTCCCTGGGGGCACCTTTAATGAATCCATCTCTATTTCCATATAGGCCACCAAGGTTATTGCTCTGTCAAAATCTGGCTCTGGGTTGCATGACTCAAACAGGTCTGGTGCATTTCAACCTGGACCATAACTGGAAACTCCCCACAGTCCTAGATTTCCTCTGCTGCATACATACACCTTTGTGTCTTGACACTATCCAGTCCCTCCTTCAGCCCCCACCCCAACTCCCCATGCTGTCCCGTTGAGTCATACTCTGCAATTATAGCCTCATGTATCCCAGTTGCACTTAGCAGCCCTACCATTAGCAGTTTTTATGCAGGCAGTAAACAATTGAGTTGATCCAATTTAGATGGGTTGATTTAGGAAGACAACACTTCAAATTGTTTAGCAAAAGATTAGACTTCTGAAATTGTCCCAGATGGTTTCATCTCAGAAGTTTCTGTATTTGGAAATTTGGAACTTGGATGAAGGGTGAGGTCACCAGGACCACCAGATGTGGACACGGCACAGCTATCACTGGTGTACTGCTAGTCTTCCTGTCAAGTGTATTGCACAGCTGTACACGTGCAGCCTGCAAGCACAGAAACTCCCTGGGAGTTTTTCCTCAGAGGTAAAAAAAAGGTTATGCTGCATAAATAAGTTAGCCCTGTTTTCCCTTAAAAATATCTGCCAGTTAGATTTAAGATAGCAACACCTAGTGAAGCGAACCACGTGTTTGTTTGTGTGCTCAGTTCTCATAGGGCTTCTAATGGTAAAACTGCCTGAAGAGACTGACTGAAGTCTAACCTCTCCTTCTGGAGAACCTCTTGGTCTTGCTCAGACCGACGATAGCCTGAGCTCATTTTGCTAGGTTTCATCTTGCTGCATCCCCACCACGTCCTGTGACCCCTGCCCCTCCAGCCACAAGTCGACTCAAGCCCCGTGCTCTTCCCACACCTAATTCCGTGTCCATTACCAAACCTGGGCGTGTTAACCAAGGCTGAGGAGCAGCATGTGTTTCCTGACCCAAAACATGCAGTGCCCCCAGACCAGCACCGCCTGCACCTTCTTATGGCTATCCAGTAGCCACGCATGCATGCTCTGACCACTCAGACACCAAGAGGGAAGCATATGGCCTTGGGGGACAGTGTCCACTGTGTCTTCACCCTGCACCAGCAGTGCTGCCCCACAGGCTGTGGGAAGCCGTGCCTGTGTTTAGCTTCCCTCTGCCCTGGTCCCAGGAGCACTGCACTGTATTTTGCACAGCAACCCAGATTCAGAGGGAGAGAGGAGCATGGTCTTGCTCCCAGCCTGGCGAATAGGTGGTTGGGAAGCCCTGTATTTCATTTTCCCTCTTTCCCAGGCAAACTCTTTAATGATGAAGAAATTGAGCAACAGGAGGAATAACCATTGTTCTCCTTGTGTGTAGTGATGGGGAGGCGGGTGCCCGATCCCTGATATTAAAAAAAAGCAACATTTCTAAAGAAAATGTAAAAATAAGCAACAACGCAGGAAGTCAGTATGACTGAATGCAGCCTGAGATTGTTGCTAAATTTCCTGGTGGTTTTGTAAATATCATGTCTAAATACCATGACAGTGGCTTAAAAATAAACTGCAAAAGTTTTACTTTTCTACATTTTCAAGATTAGAAAAATGACATAGCTCTGATAAACTGTACAGTAGCAAAAGTTTAAATAGCCTTCACAAACATTGAAACGTTTTAAATTGTACTAAATCTGCCTAGTGACAGCAAGCAACCCAGTAAATGAAAAAAGTAACATCAAAGAACCAAGTTACATTGTAGAGCAGCTCTGCACTCAAGGGATCAGATTTTGGAGGTTTGCAGGTCACTCTTTATTTAGGAAAACTTATTTCCCGGTTCTGGAATTTTATAACTTCTTTGGAAGGCCAGAATAAGCATAAAAGAAGATGAGAATGTAGCAAACTATTAATTCATATTAACCAGTTATTTACATGAAACTCTTGCATATAAATCATAGAATTTCACAGGGAATCCTGAATTTAATCTGCCAATTTATAACGGACTTTATACATCATAAATATCCATTTAATATGAACAGAAAGAGATATGAAAGCAAATTTGCTATGCAGAAAACAATTAACTGTCACTAGGTACAAAAATATGTAATCATTTCCACTTCAAACTTTTCCGTGTGTGGTTCTATAAAGTGATAACAGTGCCCTAATAAGGGCAAAGTTCAACTACAGGAGACAGAGGCAGCCATCATGATTTTGGCAATTAAAGAAAGCATTTGAAATATCAGAACTTGCTATCTGCTTGATAAGATGTTACTCTCCCTGGAAATGTCAAGATCTGTTTGAGAAGGAATCAGCAAAACAAGAAAACACAATTTTTCTTCTTTGAAGAGTGTAGGATATTCTTTCTGTGCACAACCATTTTTATGACCTTAAACACTTCTCTGCTCTATCAGTAAGGAACTTGTTTTCAAGCCACTGAATACATTTCTGAACTGAACTTCATTTGTGACTGATTCTTTCATGAATTGTTTCATTACAAGTTTCTTTCTGTTTCAACACATGTTTTGGATCTTAGCACTTCTGGAAATCAACCAAAGCTACAGCTCTAGTAAAAACTTATCTACAGAGAAGTCTCTAGAGTTTGTGTGTGTGTGTTACAGTTTCCCACCATTTATCACAGCTCCTCTGCCTGAGGTTACTGCTTTCAGAGCAAAGCTGGAAGAACAGCTCAGGTAAGCATTTCTCACCCATTTTGGTAGAAAATCAACCAGACCAACCCAAAACACTTCAAAACCCACTGTAATTTAATAAATGAAGCTGAGGTAGGCAATACAGCACTGAAAGAGTTGAGCCTTTCTCATCATACATTCTGCCAGCTCTGGAGGGAGAAACAATGTCCAGGAAAGAACTGCTAATGGACACCTGGAAATGTGAATCACATCATAGCCAGTGGCAATCATCTGACTCCAGTCTGCTACTAAAAATAAACAAAAAAAACCCCATGCCAACAGTGAGCTGGCAAATCACCTATTCAGAGAACAAGTGTGTTGACTGAGCATAGCAACACAAAAGCCGATACTTGGTTGTACCATATAATCTTCAGAAACATCAAAGCACAAGCTCCAGTTTTGAAGTTATTCCCTAGAAACTGTTTTACGATAATCAGAAAGATTAAACCCTCCCTTCTTGCCTAATTTCCAGTTATATGAGGCACACTTTGTTCATTCCAGGCAGCATTTCTCAATGGCAGCACGACCTTAGAGCACCAGTGGGGCAAAAATAACCAAATACACTGGCTGTTGCATCTGGAAACGAATGTGGAAGAGAAAAGAGTTTTAAAGTGCTTTTTCTAAAACATTACTTCTCTGGGCTCAGAAAAAGGTTTTGAGTCACTGAGTTTGTTTGCTGCAAGTACTGATGTGCAGAATTTACTTCCTGCTGCAACCTTGCGGACAAAGATTCAAGTTTTTGCCCTAGGAAAATAACATCAGTTACATTTTATCCGTCTATTGGGAATATTTACTTTACCATGTACAAAATTGATTAGTGTCTATGAAAATTTTCCATTTAGAGTTCAGCCAAGTGTAGAATCTGCATTGTTTATTTCAAGGAGTATTGTACTTTTCCTATTCCTTTTTTCTTCACAGTCTTTTGTAATCTTTTTCTCTTAAACTTATACCACTTCTGGTTGTTTCTCTCTTCAACTTTTGTTTGACCTTTTCTGCCTACCTCTAGGAATAACAAACAAGAACAGTTTGTGAAACGGAAGCTTTAGAAAAATACTAAAGGTTTTTCCAGAAAAAAAAAAAACCACAAAATGTTAACCAATTTTTTGAAAGACCTAGTATTTAATCTTATGTGGATCTAACTCAGGTTTACCATGTTAAGGTGGATCTAGATAAACCTCATTATATTAAGTATGTAGTATAACAAAGATACAAAAGATGAATAAGCCTCATAGCAGTAACAGGCATTTCAGCTCATAAGAGAGCACTTTTCTTCCCCCTACTTGCAACTATGTGTATGTTCTCCTCTCCCATGTGTCTAGAAATGTGAACTGAAATGTTTTATCAGACGTTTTTACTATGTTATAAAACTTTATCGGTTAATAAATTAATTTAAATGAATAAAATATTGATAAATTTTAAAGCTTTACAACTTACCAGTTTCTCTACTTTGGTATTTTAGGAAAACAGGCTAGAAAAATAGCCCATCCTCCTATCCAGCACAGGGTCAGCAGTATCTTTGTCAGTCCTAAGGCAAGTCGTTTTTACCTGTCAGTAAGAGCCCCTGGTCTCCCTGAGTGTACTCAGTATCTATCTTACTCTTAAAATAATGTCCTCTAGTGTCTCACTTATCACTTCCTAGCTGCACTGTGCTACTTGCCTAAAGAATGGAGAAGAGACTATTTCCTTTCTCTCTTCAGAAGCCTTCTATAAATTTCAAGACTATTAACTTCGGTCTTTTCAGCCGTTTCCAGATCAACCCCACTTACTTCAGTCCTTCTTCACAGGCCATGTTTCCAGCAAGCTCCGCTTGCTTCTATCCTCTTGTCTCTCCAACTTATTCAAATACATCCAAAAGGTGTTGCCTATAAATTAACACTACATTCTCGAAGTGGCTGCTGTTTGAAATAGGATTAAAGTATTTACTTACTTCTCTGGGCTTGATCAGTAGATGCCGAAACACTGGAACAGAATCTGTTAGAGATTTTACTTTTCTCTGATACAACATAGCTATGAGTGAGCTCCTGTTGCTTATATATTTTCTAGGTCAGAGTATTTTCTGTGAACTTCATCACCTTTTGAGGAACACAACAGTAGGTGTGCCTGTTTATTTTTATTATTTAAAGTACTGTCATCCAAAATATTGAAATATTTTTCTCTTACAATTAACAGTGGTCCAGAACAAAAAAAAACCTAGGATCTTTGCAAAGGAGAAAATACTAAAGCTAAATCAACAGTTAACAAGCGAGTTCAGCCATACAGTAGCTTCAATCAACAAAATTATATTGTGCACTGAGAGGGTCAGTTTTTTAGTGTCTTATGATGAAATTAGACATAGGCATTTCAGGTTTGGTTTTCAGCTAGGAAGTTACTGAGAGCCTCAGCAACCATACCGCAGCTTCTCCGAACACTGAACAGTTAATGTGTTACCAAAGTTTTCTGTGAAGAACCTATCATACATATTAAATGATGTTCACAAGATGTTTTCCTTAGACTTTTTGAAAAATGGTAATAGTGTGTGACTTTAAAACATCAGCATTTTTTGAATAGTACAGCATTTCTCTAAAGAAGGAAATTCCAGCTCTGTCTCTGAAGGAAGATAGAAGTTTTTTACATGGGAGTTGTTCCAGAATAGCTACTTCTGATTAAATACATGAATGGGCCTTCTAAATCTGAGCTAATACTGTATGCTTCCAAACATGTTAACCCATTTTTAAGAGAGATTAAGTTCATTTGGTACAAAGTCTCATTTTCAGTCAGGATGTCCAACACCATGTACAAATTAAATACGTAATGGAGATAAAGAGGAAAAGTGGGGTTTTTTTGCTTTAATATAATCTTTACTTTGATAGAAATTAATTCTGCTGATAAACAAGTCAACAACCCAACTGTATTTCTGGTTCCTTGTAAATGCCAGCACTGGAAAAGTGTCAAAACCCATTAGACAATGGGGTTGTACAAAGCTGTAAAACATACTATCTGGGAACTAATTATTCACCTAATTTTTTAATATAGTTGATTATTACAGGACTTTCTCAAAATATTAGTATATATTATTCCACCACCATCAATAAATGCACAATATCTGTTCATTTAAGTAAAATGCTGTCAAATTTCAGGCTCCAGTTATTACAGCCATTCAAAGTCAAGTATTATATTTTTCGACAAAAAATCAAAAAAATAACAGGCTCATATTGGAATGAGATCAGTAGGCACTGGCATTTCAGCAGCAGACAACGGCCGTGAAACCCATGTTTTTAGACACAGGCTTTACATTCAGTTTGTCTCTTGCCTAGATGAGAAGTCATTCACTATCATGATAGCATCAATCTCTAGCACCCTTTGGAGCACTAGCTTATGCTAAGTATATTAGAACTGTCTGTAAAAACACAGCCTGTATTACCAATGGACATGTATATAAGAAGGTTTGCTTTTCACATAAAATCTCTCCAGCCAGTTCTGTGCCACAGGCCAAAGTACAAAAGAAGCTCCTTTTGAGAAGAATATAAATCACACCTAAGTATCATTACATATTTGAATTGCTTCATTTTCTCTAGGAAGCCACTTAAGTCCAAGGAGGGGATGCAATGTATTTTGTGTTTGCTTCTCTGGTACCAGGCACCTGGAGCTGACTCAAGAAATGAGTGGAAGTGGTGTGGCAAGAGAAGACTTGACAGACAGTTTGGTGACCCCTCTAGCTGTATGAATTTCTTCACTGCCAGTCACAAGGGATTATGGAAAAGTGCTGCCCAGCCCAGACACTGAGCATGTCTGCCATTTCTTCTTTCCTATGACCTCTCCTCAAGGAGAGGTCTGTATGTCCTGTTTTTTTCCCCATAGTAACACCCATGTTTGCCAGGTAAGGTAGGAAAAAAATGTAAAGGCACCAAATGATGGGAATTAGTGAAGCACAGACCACCTTATCACAGATCAGCATTTCCACTGTGAAGACCTAGCTGTGAGGGTTTCATGTAAGGGTATCTCCGGTGGTGACGTGTTTGCCTTTGCGCATGGTGGGGACATTATGGGAGGAATACTTCATCCTTCCCATCGCCGCATTAAACCCAACTTTCTCTGAATTATTCTGCAACCTGCTCTATCTGTTTCTTTTTCATCTCACCTAGCAAGGAGCTGCTATCTGTAGCAGTGACATGAGAACAATACTTTATGTAAATAACTTCCAAGTGGAGGTAGTCATTAATGCAGACAGTTCTGAAGGCAAGTGAAACAGCATTTGGCAGTAAGCACCATTAATGAGACTGTTTCTTAGGACTGTAGTCTGATTCAGAACATGCCTTTCTGACTTCCTTATTTTTCACTTTTTTTCCAGGAATGCAATCCCCCAAACTGTAAGGCAGTCTCCTGTTGCAGCAGAGACTGTTTGGGAAGTTGTTAGCTCCAGTGCAGAGCGGCGATAAAGAGCAAGCAAGTGCAAGGTTGAACGACAACACAGGAAGGAGGGACATGTTCGGTATCCATGATTAGTCTACAGTCTGTAGGTTGCCAGCCTATGCAAAGTCAAAGTTAAGCTTAAAGCTATATCCACAGCCTCATGCATGTAGTTCCCAGCATTCAAGATTCACAGAGCATTAGGTAAGTGCCAGCTTGCCCTTTGTGAGTGGTCTGTTCCTCTCCTCCTGCCCCAGCACATGCTCATCCAGACACACAAGCACAGCAGAGCACACTGGAGCATATTTCATCCGAACATACACAACCCCATAAAACATTCTTGTGCAGATGCCAACTTCCAATGGCCGGACACAACGACTGGTCTCAACTGAAGGCAAGAAAAGGCAGAGTTAAGTGTCTCATGTAAAGTGTTTTAGGGGAAGATGAAATAACAAGCTCTCCATTGTTGGCAGAGACACTGCAGAGTGCTTGGAGGATGTGGATCATTTTGGCTTTTATACTTTCCCTACAGCACTTTAGGAGAGCTGAAAGATTAGCAGGGAAGAAAGTGAACATCTGTTTTCCCAGAAAAGTGTTACCACACATAAAAAACCCCAGAGCCAGTAGTTCACCAATAAAAGGTGTAGTTCAGTCCCCAAAGTGGCAGAATTGACAGGTACATGCTCCCTTGTCCATGCTTAAACAACAGTAGCAAATCAAAACCATCAGGATAAGAATGCAGTTTGGAAGGAATGCCTGGAGATTGCCAGGTCCAATGCATGGCAACATTTAGCAGCTCTATCAGCAAAGAGATAGAAGGTATTCTAATTTTTCAAAGAAGGATAGAGTGCTTTTGGTGTGGGAAGTGGTAGGTCTAGAAGTCTAGAGCCTGAGTTTATACAGACAGGATAACTATAAGGGAAAAGCACACCTAAATGATGTGAAGAAGAACAAATGAGAAACTCAGTGGAGAAAGGAAGTTGAAAATGGAATGAGAGGTAGGGAAAAATACAGAACAATACCCACACTTTCTGAAGGGGACTATACCCACACTGTGTGTTTTCTTTAGGACCTGTTGCTCTCTGCATCATACTGTGTGGCCCTGTGCCCTTCATTAGATGTACGGTAATGAAATACGTTCATGTGCTTGTTTTGGCTGAGATAGAGTTCATTTTCTTCATAGAAGCTAGTATGAGGCTGCGTTTCGGATTTGTGCTGAGAAGAATGTCAATAACACTGATGGTTTAGCTGTTGCTAAGCAATGTTTACATTAAGACAAGGACCTGTACTCCCAGTTTCTTGTAGAGAGAACCTGAGAGGAGACACAGCCAGGACAGTTGATTCAAACAGAACAAAGGGATATTTCATGCCATAAGGCATCATGCTCAGTATATAAACTGGGGGGAGATGGCCAGGGAAGGGATCACTGCTGCGGATGGCTTCTCGATCACCAGGTCGTGAGCAATTGTTGCATTGTGCATCACTTGTTTTTGCATATTCCTTTATCAGTAATATTGCTCTTACTATTTCCTCTCCCTTTGCTGTCCTATTAGACTGCTTTTATCTCCACCCATGAGGGTTTTTTTCCAATTCTCTCTCAGGTAGCAAACAAGTGGCTGCATAGTGCTTAGTTGCCAGCTGGAGGTAAACAACGACAACTCAGTAATTACACTCTTCCAGTTTAATAGGAAATTTATTGGAATATGATGCATTAAATAAGTACTTTTGCTTCACCCATCAGAAGAATAGATGGGAGGCTCAGAGCCAATGCACAATTTGCTTTATCCTGAAGTCAATTTTCTGTGCAGTTTGGGTTTTTACTTTCACATAGGTAATGAGACATAAAATTACCTTTCTGTAATTTACTAGGGAAGCTGAGAAAATAAAGGGCTCTCAGTCTCTTAAGAAGGTGAGTTAACATGGCATCGTGGCAAAGCATTGTACTGTGTGCATGACCAGTAAGAGGACATGCAATGAAGCAGAAACCTGAGCATGGAGAGCCTGTATTTTTTTCCAGATATTACCTTAATTTTCCCAAGGAGCAAATATTCCTTTCTGGCCCATCACAGTGCAGAAAGCATAGAACAGTTTAACTTTGCATCCTTACAACAAAAATATATGTTCTGCCTTAGTACAAAACTCATATACCATGTTTACAATGTATGAGTTTAATCTCTGTGGAACTCATTTTCCATTTCTTATTAGTTACTGAACAGTGGGGGGAAAAAACCAACCAACCAAACAACGCAAAAACATGAATATTGAAAGCAAATACTACAATAGATGATGTGGAAGGAAAAAGGAGGAGCTAAGTGAAATTGTTTACTGGTTGCCAAGTAGCAAGAAAGACTGAAATTGCTGGGACCGAGTGACCCCAAAGAACTAAAAATGAGAAAATGTATAGCTTATGTGATGTGGAATTTTCCTAGAATAATCACTGGAAAAGTATCTTTCCTATACCAGCAATTCTGTATGTTCCGTATGAAAGTGAATCTCCTGTCTCCTCTGTGGGAACTGTTGGACTTTCCAATATGTGAAGAGTCTCTGTATAGAAAGTCACTTTAGGACAGCCACCATGGAAGAGCTCGTACTACAGTTCATATTCTGATCAATTTTACTACGTTACACAAGAGTCAGAGTAGTATTTCTAAGTCTATGTTTATTTACAACATCTTGTTTTGCAGAAGGTAGCAAACAGCTGCAATATGACACAAGTTTTGAACCAAAACGAACAACTCACAGAGCCAGTGAATTTCCCAGCCCCACGTCATCAGGCTCAACAAAAGACCAACTAAGCTCTTTTGAATATTAAAACAACAACTCATTTGGAAGGAAATGCCAGAGTACTGAGATGTTAGACACTAACGCTCAGATGGAGATTTTCATACGTCTCCATTTAGTTTGGTATTCCATCATGACTGCACAACAAGCCCAGAATAAAATAAGACGCAGATAAAAAGGGCTACTGTTCAAGCATCTAATCATGAGCTTTTTCCAAATCTAATCTAGGAGCCAGTGTAGGGGTGATGGTATCAACACCAGCTGTGGGTTTCTGAGAGGGCAAAGTGGCAGATGGAGTTGAAATATTGCATTAGGAAGAAGAAAAGAAGCCCAAGCTTTTTTAACAAGAAGCTTACTCAAGTGGCATACCTGAGTATTTCTGAGCAAGAAAAATGCTGGCTGATTTTTATTTCTCTGGCTAGGCAAGCAAGACAGTGTGTTCATATTGTGAATAAAGATTTTACTAAAAATATAGAGGTTTCATGTAATAAACTTTTTGTCCTATTTGAAAAAATGTAGCAGGGCCCCATTTGGGGCTTTAATAATGTAAATATATTTTAAAAATATTAGCTTGTTGTAAGTATCAAAGTTTCAGCAAAATTTTCAGGCACAATGTTATTTCACAGAAGATTTAATTCACCTGTTTTATTTTGTTCTGAAGTAAACTACAAGCACATTTATAGATAGTTTACCTGTAGATAGGTTATCTGTAGACATAGGAAATTACAATACCTGGGTTAAAAGGTGATTAAACTTGCCACATCCTAACTGCCAAACATGATCACGAGATCCATCTTTTAGATACTTAAGACCTCACCTAGTTACAGAGCATCAGACACCCACTGAAGACCACAGGTAACATTCTTCTCCATGACCTCTGACCAGGAGACCCTGACACAAAGCAGAAATTAGAGATTCTGAGCTATGTACCTTAACCCCTTCTATTCACATTTCAATGTATTTGTAAGCATGCAAGTTATCTGTCATTTTAAGTTTGAAACTTTTCAGGCAAGAAGTGGGTTTTGTTTGACATAAAGTTATTACAGATCACCCATTTCTAGAAGCCACAACAAGCACTGAAGTAGGGCAAACACTAAAATAGGAGTACTTTTATAAGTGAGATGATAGACTGTAGACCAGGGAATCTACAAATGAGCAATCTACTTAGTAACACCCAAGTATCAAGAGAAAACCAAGGCCTTTCTGTAATCCTGCCTTATATCATGCCTTTACTAAGCCTACAGGATCAAGAGTACATTTCAGGGCAGCTTAACAGTTATCAGACAGCAAACAGAAAGAGAGAAATGCCCATTCAGCTGATATTCAAGCTGTTGCTGATCTCAGTGAAAGCTGGGAGAAAATGAAACCTTTACATCACAATCAGGTCACAGGAGTGGGTAGAAGAGAGCCGGCACAGGTCTCGGCTGGTGGAGACACCAGGCAGCATCACAGCCTGCCCCAGGCTCCCAGCATTGCTCCTTGCACAAGCAGTACTGAGTCTTAGAAAGTTTCTGGCAGGTTTCAGTGACCATCCTCTGCAGGTATAAGGCCTGAGAGTAGGTTTTTACAAGACTTTCTATATACTGCAACATGTTTGTGACATCAACAGCTCAGCAGAGAAAAATTAAGGAAAAAAGAGCCATGATAGGCTGGGTGGAAGAGGAGCACCCAAGTCCATTGACTGAGACCGTGAAACATAGCCTTCTGTTCAAAATCAAACCAAACTTTTTTTGCAAAGGAATTGAAATTGGATTAAGGCATGGTGTTCATGAAAATGATGGCAATTGTTTGTAGGAGACTATTCACATATGGAATTACTCATTATTTATAAACTCTGTATGTAAATGTTCAATCTATATCCTCCCATTGGAGAAATACTACAAAATATTTTTTTTTAAATTACTAAGACAAGAAAGTCCACACAGTAGTATTTATTCTTCAAAAATCTAAGTGTCAAAGACTGGTTTCCCATTTTTTATTATTCTGACTGATGCTCTTTTCTCATATCTGAGACTGATAGTATTACTGTCATCTCTATTTCCTCCCTAGGAAACGTAGCCTTTTTCTCTTGGCAAACTTTAATTCTCTGACCTGAGGGACCAAATGCTTCTAATTATGACAGAAGATACTCCGTCTATTTTCATCTTCTTATTTTTTGGTTCCCTCCTGAAAAAATGTATCAGGTCTGCTTCCTTCCATATGGAGCATTTCTGAAATACTGAGGAACAGCCAACAGTAGCCACTTCAGATATACTTAACTTAACTCTTTTTCCTCTCCTCAACTCAAGGATTAGGTATGTCAACACAATAAAAGTATTTTTTATTTATAAAACTACAATTTTGCCAGTTTTCATAATCAGATTCTTTTAAAATGAACACAATTTTTCTATGAATCCATAATGTATTCAACTGACAACTACAGATAGTGTATAAATATCTTCCTCAGACAGAAAGGAAGCCCGCAAATGACTAAGGAATTACTACTACAGTGTTCCCACCCTACTGTTCCCATCCCCCTCAGAAAAACCTTTAAGAATTCTCTTGAGTGAATGAAGCTGTATAAACTTAGACTTGAGTGCAGGCAGACTAAAAATAACTAGATCTCAAATAGAAGTAACTTTTTTTATTCAAGCATTACTTGCTAACAAGCTAGAACAGAACATTTTCATCAGAAGGAGTGTAAGGGATGTGTTGAAGCTCTTAATTTTCCCAGGGTCTTCTCTAATTATAAAAAAAAAGACCCACATCACACTAATCAACAATGACACCCTCTTTCACTAAACGAAATTTAGCATTGAAACGTGCAGAAGTACCATTTGATAAGAACTCAGTCTATGAAGTTAGCAGCATTTCCACTCATCGCTTGAGTAATTCTGCATTTGAAATGCAAAATAATTCCTCATAATCTTAGGAAAACTCAGAATTCTCATCAGGTATTTGCATACATACTGAGTTAAATCTAAGGAATAGATATCCATAGAAGTTTTATAAGATTAAATTTCACATCAGGGGTACTAAACGTGACAGAGGGAAAGAGAGACAACAGTCTGGCCCAAATCCATTCCATCAATGCCCGAGGAAGGGAGTATTGAATGCAATTACTCACCTTAGCCTACGGGATGTCTTTCACGGAACAAAACTGTTACTCTCATGCTTTTATTTAGTTCAGTCAGAACTAATTTTTCCTCTTCTTTCTGTTTGTCTGTCTCTCCTTTGTGTGAGAGCAGGTAATTAATACAATTTTTAGAAAAAATTGGATGTTTTTTGGAGAATATTCTGCATTGTCTCAATTAATCCAGCCACACTTAATACAGTGTTTGTGCTTACTAGAGGATAGGTGGTCATAAAAATCAGGTTCAGTCTTCAAAGGTCTATGTTTGTGTTTAAGGAATGGGTGGTGTTCTCCATTGCAGCAACTGGCTTCTGTAACCTGTGGCTTTGACATTTTGAGCTGTTCTCTAACGTGCATGTAGCCCCATTCAAAAATTTGAAGCTGCCTATGAAACTTCACCCAACTTTTTAAGGAGTAGCTTTCACTGAGAGCACACATTACTACTTTGTAACTACATCCAAGTTGCCAGTGACATTGTCCCTTGGGATCATTCCCTGAAGTCCAGGCCAAGTTGCGCAGCACGGGTCACGTTCTCACTGCAGATGGTGATGCTCTTTGAAGCACAAAAGCTGTGTGCATGCTGAATAACACTTGGCCTAAAGCCCTCCTCAACGTCCCCTGAATCTCATGTGGCAGCCATCTGAACCGTGAAAGATGTATCATTTGTTGTGATTTTTCTGTTGAAAGTACCTAAAATAACACAGAGAATGCTGCAGAGCCCAAGAGGATGGCAGGGTGTTGATGGTAGGCATTGTGCATGTTCAGGTGTGGAATAAAGGTAAGAAGAGTTAGCTGAGGACTCCAAACCTGCTGGGGCAGTGTTAAAGGCAGTGCAGAGCAGGGACACTCAGATCTTGTCCAGAGAAACTTTCGGAAATCATTACTGGAGCAAAGCACTTTCTGAGCTACATCAGAGTCAGTACAGTCTAGTTTGTTCCAAACAAGATTGTAGGAGAGAACTAACATATTTACCATGTGCTAAAGAAGGTGGGACCTAAGAAGAAAACAGAGTGAAGTTACTGTCAGCTTGTCTTCCCTGATGGCTGCCTGCTTATTCTGAGCTGGAGGTAACATGTCCAAATTCCAGTGAGGATTTGTGAACCTGTCTCTCACCTTGCCAAAACCTGGCCTTGTGTAACAGTCTGCACCATCTGTGACAATTCCTGTTGATGTTTCTACTTTTAACGTCATATTTATAAATGAAAAACAAACTGCAGAAAGGTTTCTGCTGTCTACTGTTTTGCTTTGCTTGAGGGAACTTTTCATAAACACTAGTCTTCTGAGATTGCACAAGAAAAATACGAGAAACAGTGATCCTTTTAAATAGGAAAACTGTTTTTAATGAATAATTATTGGGCAGACTTGGATAATGAAAAAGGTGGATTTTTCAACTCAGTTTATCCATATTTAGCTATGGATTAGCTAAGAGGATTGGGGCAAAAAGGGAACGCAAAAAGCCACCATCATCCATACCACAGCCTGGCTCGGTACCTTCAAAAGGCTTCTGTGGGTTAGCCTAGGGCTCCCAAGGCAGACAGGTTTCAGGAGAGCATTCACATTGTTTATGGCTTGACTACTCATATTCCTTGACTAGATTTCTTATCTCAACTCTTGCATAAAGCAGGGGTGATGCTGTGCCCAGGCCCCTGAAATCATCTAAATATCCTTTGATCTCAGCTTAGTTCTCCTTGCAAATGCTTAGATTGTCAGCATTTGAGGCTGGGCAGAATCTTTCCAATCTTTCCTATTTGCACGAGCCCTATGTGGTAAAAGGCATACAACGCCAGCTCCTGCTCAGTCTCCAGAGCTCTTGGCCAGGTAAATCATGTCCCTCTGACCCAGGTCCCACCTCTGCCAAGGTCTGTTCATGTTCCACTGGAAGAAACTGGCATTTGTGCCTAGGGGATCAGCCTAGCCCTGCTTTGAGCCATGTTTTCTGTCGTAGTTTTCTCCAGCATAGACTGTGGTTTTGATGCCTTTTTAATAAGCTGACATTTCTCCTAGTGCAAGGCAATCCTTCTCAAGAAACAGCTGGAATTCCTTCTAGGTTTGATAGCTGCATGGGCTCTGGTGGTGGTGTTTTTATACATTTATTTTAAATGTGAATAAAGACAAAAGATATAAAGAATGTGGCCTGTGAAAAAAAACGCAGTGTTTTTTCTTTGTCTTTCTTCTTCTGCTTGATTTTCCAGTAAATTAGACAATCTGCATTTTGAAAGGCCTTGTGCATGTATCCTGAAATAATCTAAAACTTTTAGAAAAAAAATTTCTTTTCACCAACCCTAATAATCTCAACCAAACTGTAGGAAAACACATGAAGTCAGGATCTCTTTCCAAGTTCCTTTCTTCTTCCATCCACATTTATTTAACATACAATCTCTCAGTCTGCTTTAGCAAGTACTTGTAAGCTGATTCAGAATCCTGATATGAAAAGTCCTACTGCAGTACAAAATGTCATTAGCTTTGAATGATGTGTTATTAAGTGAGCATCTTGAAATAGAACTGCTTTATTAAAGACAACAGATGCTAAAAGAAGTACTAGAAGGCCACTCAAAAAGATTTTTAAAGGGGCAGAGGTTGCTTTCCTCTCTTCACAATGAACTGGGACAGCGTTTTATCATTTCTCTTTGGAGAAAGCTATATCTTATCTGTGACCATGCTGCAGCTGCTTGGGATAAGATTTGGATTTTTTTAATTTGTGTACATTACTCATAATACAAAAAGATTGAACAACAGAATTACAGTGATACATGTTTCTTTAAAAAGAAAGGAAGAGACCTATTTGTTTGCTTTTTTTGGTCTGCTGGACAATACAATGGTGGGAGCCAGTTTATTACAACTTTTCCCACAGGCCTGCCCTTGGGAATAGCTCTCTATAAAATCCTGTTCTTGTGGCCTTACAGAAATAGATTGTAGTGCCTTTTTTAACTTGAAAATTACTACACAAGGCACCCTAGTGCAAATGAGTTAGCACAAAACTGTGTCCTGTAGTGCGATACTAATTTCTCTGAATACGTCCATACACTTTCATAATGGAATATTTAGGGAAAGTGGCACAGCTGCAAAGTGTATAAACAAAGAATAAGGAAATGTGGCATTCTCATCATTTTTTATTGTCCAAAATGGAAGTGAATTTTAAAACACAAGCAGTCATTTTAACTTGACCTTTCTGATAAGGTCCGTCACAATCACCCTAGCTGCGACATGGAATACCTGTGTCCACCTGCAATGTTTAATATAATGCAAAAAGTAAGAAAATATTTATATAGCATCACGAAACATCCATCAACACACTGGCATGAAGTGTATACAATCCCTAGAGCAGTCTGCAAGGAACACAAAACCTAGCCAAACCCTGGAGATGCTAATGCAGATTCCTTGGGATTCTGTAGATCATCTCATGAAGCTGCAGAAATGCTGGTGGTTTTAGATAGTATAAAGAGCTTGCCAGAATTTAGCAGGGGGATGGGGAGAAAAATATCTTTTCACATCGGAAGGTTAGATGATATATTCAAAGTGACTTTTATCAGGGTAAGATTTTTACAGCCTCCTAAGACATTCTCAGTAATCCCCACAGATCACAGATTTTCTCAGCATTTAACTAAGAGAGATAATCGAATTGCAGCTCTCTCTCCTATGTCATTCTGTTTGCACTTGCATATGCAAATTGCTTTCTGCCTGAAGTTCTGCAGAATCTGCTAGGACCTTGTAAGGAAGGAAAAAGGCACAAAATAGAAGAAAAGCAGATGGAAAAGTAGATGCAAGTTTTGCATAGGTTGCCACTTCTCATTTCTATGCAACATATTTATGCATAAGCTGCTAAGCCCAGGGTTGTAGCCAAGTATTCAAGCACACTGTGATGGATGTAGAGATCAATTGTTTGTGAAGGCAGAAAGGGTTCTAACCCAAGCTGATACTTTTCAGCTAAACAAATTATGTCACCTTTTTTGCATAACCACAATGTTTACAAATATTACCTGCACATATGTTATGGTCTTTTCCTTTTCAGAGACATAGTCTAAGTTAGGCTAATGTTGTTTGGGTTTTTATTTGCTACGAAAATCCAGGGCTGTATTCCACATACTTTATTGACAGCTTTCAAAAATTCATTGACAATATTACAGAAAGTGTCTCCCATTGTCTCTCAAGGACAATTGAGCCATAACTTAAAAAAGTTCCATGCAGATAACCAGACATTAAGAGCATTGCACAAATTATTTTTCAGTACAAGCTCACTTTATTAACATAACTTGTCACTGTGAGTAGTTTATTCTGGTGTCACACTATTGCTCAAAGAAAAACATTCCAAATCCACAGCCATCCAAAGCAACCCAATTTCTGTTGAAACTGCCTTTCAATCGAAACCAGAAAAAAGATGTAGTATTTTAGTACAATGTGTATGTCAGTATGTGTACCACGTGTAGTTGTCCAGTTAGATGTTTCTAGAAAATATCAGGGTCAATGTGAAGAGATGCCATTCATTGACTCAGCCTGTTGGAAATGTTTTTGCCCTACAGTGAATGACTTAGTTACTCGCTTAGCTCACCTTGAAAATAATCCTTCATTTGCTGTATGGAAAAATAAGGTTAGCTCTGGATCATACCCAAGAGACATTAACTTTTCCAAGTTAGATAAAGCAGACACTTTTCTGGTGGCAGGAAAGTTGAAACTTTGCCCAAAATCCTGAGTCTTGCAGAGGGAACTTTCATTCTGTTAAACCTCAGCAGGAGAATTACGTTATTTGTGAAGTAGGAACAGCAAATCCTGGATCTATTTCCATGAATGCAATCAGACAAAGTCGGGTTGCTTACAAAACAGGCTTGACAGGAAGGCTGGGAAGCATCTGTCAGCTTCCTAGCCGACCTCTGCAGTGTGCCACGGACCTTGAAAGCTAAAATACTAGGTACTTATATGTTACTTCTATTTATTTCTGAATGTTTGCAAAGTTTGTCATATATTTATGTTTGGCAAATAAATACTTCTTTTGTTTGGTCTTATGTAGGCTGGTTTGAGATAAAAGCTGATTTAAGTGTGTTGCCTGACTTCACAGCATTCCATGCTTACTGACACGGAGAGCTTAAAAGCAGGTCCTGGTCCAGGCTGACAACATTCTGTTCCCCAGTGCATTTCATTAAAGGATCCAAGAGTAGTAAAAGCATGCTTCCATTTAAGCTGAACAAGCTGATTTTAAAGATGCTAATGCAGATGTCTGAGGAAAAAAAGATACTCTTATGGTGAAGTGCTAATATAATTTAATTTCTACCAAAAGATCATTTCTTTCATGAATTACACCTCAATTTTATTCTGACAAGCACGAATGTTATTGAGTGCAGTCTTAGCCTATCAATGCAAGTTAGTCTGTCAATGCAATACAATAAAAGCGCCATCAATAGTACTTTCATTGCATTTAATTTCAATTTTCCTTTATTACTGGCATACCTTAGAATCTCATATTTTTATTACTACAAATAGAATTAATTAAAAAACCTCATACATTTTACTTCCATTACACATGGCTGAAGAAAGCCCTAGTTGGTGTTACTGGTATTTTCATAACCAGAAACAACACATTACTTCTCATTTTGCAGATATGTGGTCAAGATAATATAATAAGTTTAAGGAAGTTGATTTCTGAATTTATATGTTTTATTGTGGAAACACTCTGGGAATGCTATTCAGAGACAATGGTCCCATGAAAGGGACTCTAGTTATCATCCCTGCTGCCCAATAAGCATAGTGTACTTTGATACTGAGATAAAAAACAGTGCTTTAGAAATTTGTTTAAAAAGCTTGTAAGAATAGGACACACATGACACCTGCATGTATGAGTTTGGAAAACAAAAAAAAGTTTTGTTGTGATCAAACAGGAAAGAAAAGCAAGGGCTGGCACAGAACACTTGTCCAGCAATAAAATAATCACACACCTGAACTGCTTAGTTCGATCGCTACCACGGGCTGCTGTTCCCTCCCTGCAAAATCCCTACAGCCTGGGGGAGATGGAGCAAAGCCTATGGCCTTGCTCACTCCATGCTCTCCTCCAGGCTTCTGTGAGTATGACAGCATCCAATACTCCTTCCAGACCCTCCCACATGCATGTGCATGCACCACGCACACCCTGCAATCCTCCACACTCCTCCCAAACAACTCTGCTTTCCCTTTCTGACACAGTTTTTCCTTTCCCTTTTCTGCCTCGTTTGTGTACAGAGGCTTTCCCTCTATTGCCATCACAATTTTTTAAGGCTGCTCAGCCCACGCAGGTCTTCCCTGTTCTCTTTGATCAAAAAAAAACCCCAACCCATCTCTTGCTTGTAAATGACTAAAATATAGCACCCCACCTACATTCTTCTGAATTTTTTACTATTTGGTTGCCATGGTATCGAACGCTTTTGAGGGCTGGCTAGCCTTCTGTCCCTTGGTGTTCACTGCCCAGACTCACAGAGCTCTGCACTGTCCTTGTTCCCCTAAGTGCACGACTTCAGGGTCATATGAAATGCTCCCCACCAGGAGCAGAGCTCCTCCTCACCCAGATCAAGGCACAGGTCAGTGTCTCTTGCACTCCACCAAGAGTGGGGAGGAGAGGTGGAAAGTAGGGAGCTGAAAGCTTTCTGAAATCAAGAGAACAGACATGATGTTTCAAACTGTGGAAGTATTTTCTTATTGTCAGATATGAAACTATTTTTCTTTTGGCAAGCACAAACCGTGTTGGCCCGGAAAACCAGTCCATACTTAACAGAACTTCAAGGACTGACTGCCCTCTTGGAAAACTAACAGAAAACAACAGAAAGAATATTTACATCTAGGCCAGGCCTTCTTACTAGCCAGGACACATTAGTCAAAAGTGCAATGAGAGCACATCAAGAAAAGCCACTCTTTCCTACCGAGGCCATCTGGAGTCTCTCAAAGCCTTTGAGATTTATGTGCCCACAGGCCCTCTTCAGGTTATGGTCTGGGGAGATTGCTCAGAGGAAGTCATGGCATACACACAGAGGCAATGCTCCTGCTCAGCCTTTCAAGGCAAATAAAGAATAAAATTACACCTACAACAGTAAACTGTGGCCAAAGAGCAGTTAATAAAAATCAGGGTTGTTTCTCCTCTGTCTTCATAATAATGAATTGTGAGTCTTAATAAGTGGGAAGTGGGGTGTCTATGAAAGCCATCAAGAAAAATTGTCTATTGGAGGGGACAGAAAAAACTGATGGACTTTTACTATCCTGTAGACCCATCCTGAAAGGCATCATTCCAAAACACTCCCTTATCTCTTCCTGCCTGTTACAAGAGCTATTTCTTTAGGTCGGGAAGGCTCTGCCAGCATCACTGCCATTCTGACTGCGGGCCAAAGCCAACACAGGCATGGGCATCTATGGAGTTACCCATTTAGTGCGTCTGTGAGAATGCCTCCCTCCAGAAGCAGGGAGAGAACAGTTCTGGTCTGGATGGATCACCAAATATTTGGAATCTATGGAGTCCTGAAGTCCTTAAATCCTGGCCCTAGTACCCTTTGACAATGTGAGACAAGGTTGTTATTCTTTCACCAAGTCCTGTGGCATGATTTTGTCATGCCCTGGTCATAAGAAATGCTGCTGGGACAATGCCAAGTTATATGCCTTTAGAAAGAGGTATCTTGGTTTTATCAGATGATGATCCTACTCAGGCTAGTGGATGTTTCAGTTCATTTGGGGTCACAAAAATATGAGGCCTATGCATATTGTCCTTCTCTATATCAAAGTCAGAAACGTGTTTTCCTCTTGTCTCATCCTTTCTGCTTTGTAATGGGACAGGCTTCCTTTTATCTTCCCAAACTTCTAAGGAGCAATAATGCGTTGCCACAGACCTCCCTTCTATGGACCTTTTACCCTCAGGACCCTATAGGTCCACTTGACCTTGTTCTGTTTGAGATTAAGAGTTTCTTCTTCTCTCTTCTTCCTCTTTCTCTGCTCTCTCACCTCCAAGCAGTTGTTCCTGTCTTTGATCTTGCTGCAAATGTGCTTTCACCTTCATCCACCACTGATCTTTTACCCTCATATCACTCAGCTCACTATCTGATGAGAGATGTAAATAGCTGTAAAGAGCCTTTCAGCCATTTATATCCTTCCTCTTCCATGGAAAAGCACATATGTGCCTCCTTGAAAATTCAGAACATGCAATGTATCCATTTGAGACAAGTGTTATTAGATTTAAGTAGGGTCATTCAAAACTGTGTATCCATCATGCAAACTGTTTCTAAAAATACTGTGGAGCTACCACATGATAGCTAAGTAGTCCTAATATTTTACCCTTACTGATATTTTAGCCATCAACATATTACAAAAGGCGTTCTAAGAGCTAAGATGTGGGAATGGTTAAGGAGTTTAGCCTTTAGGATAATCATGCTGCCTTTATATAAAATAGTGTATCACAAGCCGCTTCTGTCTGGCTAATTTTCTAAATTGGAGTATATAAATATGATGCTAATGTCAAGGGTTTAGAAGTCTGCAGCCCTCCCATTTGTTCTACTTCTCATTAATCTGACAACATTCATGCTGTGGCACCATTCTCAGTCTGGTAGCATGTATCTCTCGCTCACATTCACAGCTACTCTGTCACTCCCATGAGCCAGACAGTTTGATCTGCAGGACTATGATACACAGAAGAAAACAAGGCCTTGCACTTCAGCTGAGAAGCGTATCACATCATGAATTTCTGAGCTTACAACAGCCCTGCTAGAAGAGACCTGAGCAAAACTCTGTGCCAGATCCTTACTTCATAACATAAACGGATCCAGCACATCCTCCTGATCACAGAGTGGGGAAGTGGCAGTTCCCTATTTATGTTGGAACAGCAGCTGGTACTGCAATATGTATTGCAGCCAATGGCAGACTTCTTGAATAATACATTACAAAAAGCTGCATATAGATTCTGTATGCAATCCAGTGCTTTATGTCTAACTACTGAAGTCAAGGCAGGTAAATAAGATGTGTTGGTTCAATTTGAAGATTAAAGAAATTATTTATAGATAAGGTCAATCCATATACTTTTAAGAGGGTAAGACATTGTGAAAAGAAGTTGAAAGACCTACAGGTCTTTCAGTGCATCAGTATGTCTAAACAGGAGCGCTGTTTATACTGAAGTGCTATGTCTATGTTGTTATCAGATGCATGGAAGCCAGGATTTAAAAGATTGACATAGTAATAAGATTAACTCCAAATGAATATGGCTAATCTTCTAAAACACCATTAAAGTGCGTTCCTTTCCAAAATGTGTTAGAGAAAAAAAAATCATCTTCTTTGCATCTGTATAGAACAGCTGAGTCATTAAAATATCATACCGCATTTTATTCCACAATAGACTGGGCATGCAAATAATGTTATGGGTAACTGACCGCTTGAGTGTGTCAGGTCATATTCAGATCAATACACGATACACCTATCAGATGTCCTGTTGAGAAAGACTGTCTATAATGGGAAGTCATAGTTACGTAGCTAATATGTACAAATGCTATTCAAAATAATACAACACTCACAGTACATGGAAAGACGTCAACTAAGTGTATTTTGAGACTTTCCAGTACCTGAGTAACTGGGTTAGAAGACAAAAGATTTGCTTACATTTCCAGTAATGTTCAGTACCAACCAAATAGTTGTCAATGGCAATTACAGAGAATATACCAGACTACATGTGTAATTCACAGTACTTAGACTAATCAGAAGAGTCAGAAAGAATTTCCTGTGCCTTAAATTGAAACTGAAGATAAAAGTGAGGGAAATTTTGGGTCAAAGGTGTTTAATTGAGAATGATAATTCTGGTAATTCATTTTTTTAATGGGCTTCTTAGAGTAAAGAAGATAACAGTAGGACTTCTAATCTGATTAGAGTAAGTAACTTCTTAATAATCTTGTCTGATTACTCTGTAGTCAGTTAGAAATATAAGAGTTAAAACTTTGACTAGAAATGTTGATAAGATTATCTCCTTGTAGTGCATATGATTCACCTAGAAAGAAAACTCTTCGTGGAAAACCAGAAACATGCGCCTAAATTGCCCGGCAAACATGTGCTGTCTTTTTAAGCACAGACCTGTGGCTAGATCTAACAATGAATTTATGCTCAGGGAGTGGAGGAAGGTGCTTCTCGAAACTGAAAGAAGTGACCTCCCTCAAGTGGAGGAGAGAATTAAATCTTGATTTCTAACAAACTCTTCCTACCATTGTATTTCTAGAAAGAAAAAAAAAAAAAAAAATCAATGAACTCATTTCGAGAAGAATCCAAGCTTAGCAAAGCACAAAAGTCGCACATACCTACCAGGTTGGCACATCACTGCATTCCTTCTAACTCATTTTTGGAAACTCATTCCAGGAGGCATCTGTTCAGTTGCTTTGGTAAAGACAATACAGTAAGTAAACAACACAATTCTTTTCAATATGCCTAGGACTGTCAGGTCAAAATGGGAGAGAGAGCACCTATTTAGCTACTTTCATGATTGGTTTGTTGCTAAGTATTTCAGATGATAATTTGGGATTTGGGTACCTATGGCCTTTAGTTGATCTGCCTCATGATTTTGTTACTTCTTGAAACGCTATGCTCCTTATAGGGTGTGTTAATAGACCGGGTAATTTTAAAGTATAATAATAAAAGTACACATTTTACAACATGGAGCATAAACTTGATGGGAGAGGGATGAATGTCCTATCCATTTGAGAATAAACTGGAGGGAGGAACACACCTTTAGGTGTGAGAGAAAAGCCAAACAGCCTTTATATTTGGGGATTTCTTTGGCAGTCTCTTTAGTAGACCGTGAATCAGATTAATACCAAGCTAAATTGTTATTTTCTGCCAAATCCATCAAGGAATGCTCAGAATACTAAGGTGCCTTGTTTTTAACAAATAAGTTTTGTAAAAGTATTTACAAAGTGAAGGCCCTGATTCTTTCCTGCTATAACTTGACACAGTTCCACTGATTTCAAAAGCATATAGCTGATTTACACCAGATGAGAGTGTGGACCAATGAGCAATGTCACAAATATGAGACTATCTTAAACAAAACATGCTTGACTCTACAGCTAGGAATGCCATTATCCTCACTAGTTCTTTGGAATGCCTGCACTCAGAATCCCATAATATTTTGAAAGACTTCAGAGTGTCTGAAGTCTTCCTGCTATTTTGAGTTCTGAGAAGGATAGTTCCCAAGAGCTCACGAAGAAACAACTACTGAAGTCAAGGCTGTTGAAATTGGGAGGACCTGTATTTTAGACTTACCCCAGCACTGGAGCCTCCAGATGAGTGAAGAATATGTCAGTGGTCCAACTGATGTAACAGGCAGACCAAGTCCCAAGTCATAGAATCTTACTGATGGCTGAGACTACCTAGATAGTGTATTTATAGAAGGGATGTGCTGTTGGGCTTCAGCCCTAAGCAACTGGATGAGATTTTTCTACCAGGTTGTATTTTGTAGGAATATAACTTTGTCCTCTCAGACACTGCTACCCAGAGATGCCAGATTTCCAAGTGAGTATTCCTCTGAAATTAAGAAGAGGACATAATAGCAGTGTATCAATGATAACCCCACTCATCCCCATCATGTGACAAAGGATAGATGCTATGCTATGCTACTAGGGATGCTGTATTTCCATTAGCACTTCTTTGATAAATCTAGCTTTGCTTTTGCTGGCTCAGTAGGTGAAAACATTAAACCAAGGAACACGTCCTTTCACTTCAGCAGCTATGAGCAAGCCCTGGAAGGAAAAGTATTGCCAGAGGGAGACATTTACCTGCCAGATTCTCACATTAGCCCACTAGCTTCTGGTCAGTTGGCCCTACTGATCTCCAACAAAAAGGCTATAAAAGTGTGTGGCGTTCCCACATGAGATCCTATAGCAGGCTGAGACTGCACTTGCAGTTTTGGCAACCTGTGAGCAACTCTGATTACATTTTGGAAAGGCAGTATTGTTTGAAGGACAGACTGAATATTTCTGTAGAATACTTTTGTTTTCCCTGATCTTTTTGGCCTAGAAAGTGAATATAAAGTAAATCCCTTCCTCTCCCTATAAAAACTTGGATCATTTTGTATGTGTGATGGGGTCCAGAAGTCCAAGAGACTGTGTACAACTGTAAGCATTACTGAATGACTATACAGAGAGGTTACAATGTAGCAAGACTTGCCTGGAACTTTCTCTAATTAATGGAGAGATGAGCTACTCCAGGGGGCAATGCAGAACATCTTAGAGTTTCTGAATTGTCATCTGAAACAGCCTCTTCCTATTAACCTCTTTCTATTCCTTTTTCTAGGAACCTCCTATTTGCTGTAGGGAGAATCCACAAAAACATCAGTAGTCTTCAGGCCTGTTCCCTTTCTCCCTTGAAAAAAACACACACATAGTGAATGTAGATTTTTCCTTTCTCTCTTAGGAAATGAAAATTCAGCTTTACCTACCAATCCATACTTCATCTAGAACTGATGCCAGTGGTACAGATTTTTGCATCATATTTTCCTCCCGCCCTCCTTCCCTGAATGCACATCCTGTAGCTCATTATCCTACAGATAATCAGGGCCAGAATTTGAAACTCTACCAAATATACTGACTTATTTCACCCAGTCAACCAAACAAGTACCATATCTTAGCAGATTTAATCTGTCATAATTAAAATTGATACATGAATTTTCATGTGAAATAACTTTTGTTGAAAGATGCTGATTGACTGAAGCCAAAATTTTTATGAAGTTACTCAGTACCAGAATGAGATAGCTGATGACAACCACTCCAAGTACAATGGAGCAGGCCTGTAGCAACTCTATAGGGACTATAACAGCTCAGCACATAGCTATGAAACTGTATGGACTCTAGCATCTCCTACATTTAGTCATTTGCTCTGTCTAGATGCATTTTCTACAAATTAAAACTGATAATTCGATCTGCTCTACTTTCATGACTGGTTGTTTCATATACACCAAATAAGAAGTTTCATTAACCAGTGGCAAGGCCACTCCTTCAGTCTGCGGGAGACCCAGATTCAAGTTCTACCTCTGAATTAGACAGAGATGGGAATTAAACTTGGCCACAACACAGTTTATATGAATCGTTTGGCTATTCAGTGGTTTCCCTTCTTGCGGAGGTGTGAGAAATTTCAGAAACATCAGTTTCAGCTATACAGAACACAACAAAATTCCCTTAAGCCACATTTAAACATGACACAGCCTGACTTTCACCAAGTAACTTAAAATTGTAGGCTCAAAAACCTCTACTGCATTTTATTTTATGTAAAACAAGGATCAGATGTGCTTCCAGTCCTTACTGGCCCTTTTCCCAAATTAAGTGATGAGAGGCAGGCCTAGAAGGAAAGAGAGATTTGGGCAAATTATTTCACATTACTCCTATTTCTAAATTGTTAGAAATGAAAATTATTGCCAACTGGCCCTCAAGTTAATAAGAAACTTTTGCATTTCTTTTTTCCTTGTACTTTCACTTTATAACAGAAGCATTTTGGAGAAAACCAAGAAGTTTCTTTATGGAGTAATGGTGTCTGTCTTATCAAAGCTATGCAAAAAATTACGGATGTTAATGATATTCAGTATGATCAGCACATGTCAGAACATGACTGTGTCAAAGCAAGTGATGTGTCCCTTCTTGGTATAACAATGCTTTTTGAAAGATTATCAAGTTTCTAAATTTTCTACCTTATAAATATAGCAACAAAATAACTATATAACAAGCTGGATATGTTTCTTGTTTTCATTGTATTTTAGCCTTACAAATGGTTTAACTAAATGCCATTTGTCAAATACTCTCATGACCAGGGTTTTTCAATGCAGTTCACATTTGGTGCCTCTCTTGAAAATATATTACAGGCATACAGACAGAGCTGTTGGTTCTCATGAGCTGGAGCAAAGGAAAACACATTTACAGTGTAGCCCCAGGATTATATCCACAAAATAAATAAATGGGAAAATGTTGGAAGTAAACACACAGGTCAAAACCCTATAAATCACTTTTCAGTTACCGCCCAATTGTCAAGGCACAAAAACACAGAGAACACTTAGAATTTGCAAATAAGAAACCTGAAGTTTAGCATCTGGATATGGCTAGGAGTGATGTATCTCACCTTCTGCTAGACATCTGCTTCATGTCTAAGCTTAGTCAGAATTCAGAGACAGGACATTTGACTTCTCCCTCGTGCACCTATAGGCTGTCTGACTGCACCCCAATAGATCCAATGAGAGAAAGTACACCCGGTGACTTCAGTATTGCTTGGGATGCAAGACATTAAAGGTCTGCTCCTTTCTCTGTTACATGTCAGTCGCTCTGTCCCAGAGAGATTTACAAACAAGCAATTCTCAAGCCTTTTTTAGCCAAGCGTCACATGAGAAAACTGGTGTTACTCTATGCTCCATCCACTATCATCCCAGAGTGTCTCTCTCTGCTTCTTTACTTCCCTGTACCCAGCCCCAGGCTGCTTCTTATTCCCTTCTCCACAGTGCTCTGTAGATTTAACTATTAAAACTTATATTTTCATCTTCTGCACTTTCAGATCGTCCATTTCTGAGAGAATGCATGCACTTGGATTGTGTCTAGCATCTTGGGTGGAAATCATGGTTATTATAGATTCAGAAATTAGGTTTCTCACTATAACCCGTTTAAGCTGCTCCACTTTACATAGCAGAATTAAATATTCATGAGACTGTAAGAAAGAGCAAGATCCTGAGGGCATTCACCTGGGAAGAAGAACTGGACTCCAAAGTCTGCTACAATTAATATTTTAATTATTTTTTCTTAATTTTTCCCTGGCTCAATTAATATTTCCCTGCAAAGCTGAACAGCTCCCTCAGATGTGTTTGTAAAAATCACAGCCAAGAATACTTCCTAGCAAAGATGAGAAACCATTCAGCCGAGGTGTGCCATGTCGCTTCTTACATAGGAAATGGACAGTTGTTTTTGTTGTCCTACACCTCTTCCCTTCCGTGACTGCACATACCACAAGGCCCAAACCCACGAAACAGTAAGAGACTATGCATAGCTCCACCTGCCAAGGGAACAGGCGGTAGTTCAGAAGAATTTGTGTCTCACCCTTGGTTTCCAAGGTATCCTGATTGCAGGTTGTCCTGGGTTTCAACAATACTGCCAAATAAAAGTCCCAATTATTCTTATTTTCAAGAAACAGAACATAGGGATTGGTCAAATATTAGTATGAAAAACAAGACAAAGAGATAGAACAGAACAGAAAATTAAGGTATTCCCTGGGTTGACCCTGGCTGTGGGCCAGGTGCCCACCAAAGCCGCCCTGTCACTGCCCTCCTCAGCCGGGCGGGCAGTGGGAGAAAATACCGCATAAAGCTCCTGGGGGGAGAAGGACAGGGAGGCATGGTTCAGCAATTACCTTCACGGGCAAAACAGACTCGACTTGGGAAAATAGTTTATTACCAATCAAATCAGGATAATAAGAACTAAAATAGAATCTTAAAGACACCTTGCCCCAACCCTCTCTTCTTCCCAGGCTCCAGCTGGCTCCCGCTTTTACTCTGCCTCCTCCTCCTCCCCCGAGCGGCGCAGGGGGACGGGGAATGGGGGCTGCGGTCAGCCCCTCACGCGTTGTCTCTGCCGCTCGCTCCTTCCTCCTCACGCTCTGCCCCTGCTCCAGCGTGGGGTCCCTCCCACGGGAGACAGTCCCTCACGAAATGCTCCAGCGTGGGTCCTTCCCACGGGCTGCCGTCCTTCAGGAGGGGACTGCTCCAGCGTGGCAGGCACAAGCCCTGCCAGCAAACCTGCTCCAGCCTGGGCTCCTCTCCCCACGGGGCCACAGCTCCTGCCAGCAGCCTGCTCCAGCTCGGGCTGCCCACGGGGCCGCAGCCTCCTTCGGGCATCCCCCTGCTCCGGCGTGGGGCCCTCCCGGGGCTGCAGGTGGGTCTCTGCTGCCCCGTGACCCCCATGGCTGTAGGGCACAGCCGGCCTCACCACGGGCTGCACCACGGGCTGCCGGGGAGTGTCTGCTCTGGCGCCTGGAGCACCTCCTCCCCCTCCTCCACTCACCTGGGTGTCTGCAGAGCTGCTTCTCTCACTCTCTCCGTTGCAATTTCTCTTTCCCATTTTTGTTTGCATGTTTTTTTGTTTTCCCCTTCTTCTCTATGTTACCCCAGAGGCTCTATCAGACATGGGGGAAACTTCTGGCCGCTTCTCACAGAAACCAACCCTGTAGCCCACCCCCTACGGAAACCTCGCCACACAATTCCAGCCCAGGTATGAGATGTTATGAAGCTGTTTGTGTTGGTGATTTTGCCTACTGCCAGTGAAGCAGGTCAGGAAGCCTTTGCTTCCCAGTCAGTAACTGTAGTGTCGTGGCCAAGCCGCTCATACACTTCCTAACTTCTGCTGCAAACTGGATGATTCCAAAATTGTATCAGGCATGGGAACGTAACTAACACATAAGACTCATCACCACAGAGAATAATTTGCTTTCTGATGGAAACAAAAGGGTAATTGCCTCTGCTGGGAATCCAGTATGATGAATGCCTGATAATACATTATTATTATTTAACAATCCCCATGTGTGTTTTTAAGCAGAAGAATGGTACATAGATTGCTTTCCAAGCAGTGTTCTTTTATTGCTTCCCTGATATTACAAAAAACTCTTCTACAAATTGTATGCTAAATATCACTTTTTCAGTTCTTATTGCACCCTAGAGATGCTGAAGTTTAATCATTAATACTTGAGGGAATTTTTAGAATGAAACTGAATCTTGTTTTTAGGGAAAGATGAGATCGAAAGACACGTATGATATAATTAGCAATAAAACAATGATGCTTATGCCCTATTGGCTTAATTAATGATATTAACTAGTAACATTATTTACAAAAATAAATATTAATAACATTAATAGGCAGTGAAGGGCTCCAATGTGATACTAGAAAATGGAAAACTTACTGGAATCAGAGTCACTGTTCAACAGAAAACATTTTTTTATTACAAAGAGATTAATTAGAATGACCAAAACCCAAAAATGGAAGACAGGAGAACCAGTCCTGAATTTGTGACCAATAACATCTCTGATTCCCCCTGTTATGTTAAAAACCTTTTTCATGTACATTTATTATTTTCCTCCTATAAAATTATATCCTTTTCATCGCTAGATTTATTTTTTGTTGTTCAACTTTAGCTGACTTGCAGCATATGAGAATTTAAATGAAGTCAGAAATGGTTGCATTTTTCAGGTGGCCAGTTCCAACTTTCCCAGCTGTTATCTGTTTATCAAGTTCATTTAATTAACTGCACCTAGTTTATGTTAAAGGCAACTGGGATTATAACAGCCAAAATAGTTAAGTATTGCCTGCTTGTTCAGCATTACTATCTGCTAGAGTGGTTAGATGGATCCCGGTGACTTCAGAAAATCTACTTTGAGACCAACTTCCCATTTATTCCATGTTTACCTAGAAACACCATTTAAGTCATCAAATCAGAGCTCTGAGAGCAAGTACCAACTATCACAAAGTTGTAATTAGACATTACAGTCTATGATGTATATAAATCCTTTCAGATAGCAGGTGATACTCTGTATTTAGAGAATGGCTTTCCCTTTCACTCTTCAAATTAAATGTTTGCAGATTATTTCAAAGTAAGCCCTCGGAGGGCAAGGGGAAAGACCTGCAATATTATTGCACAAAATTGATTCCATTAGTGAGAAGCCATGGTATTTACATTTTTTCCAAGCCAACTTTTTATTGATGGAGTCAGTGGGAAAAAAGCAATGCAGTTCTCTGTGTAAATCTTCTTCATTTAAGTCTTCCCCAGCCCAAGATAAAATCATCTATGCCAAACACTTCTCTGACCTTTCTTTAATATCTGGTAGCCATGGAAGATGAACAACCTGTGGTGAACTTTCTTGTGCCTGACTCTTTGTTAATTGGAGAATTTTTGTTGGTATCTACTCTTACTGTAGTTTACAATTTAAAAAACAAACCCAAATTTTTTTTTTTTTTTTTTTTTTTTTTTTACTGCTGCTTCTATATATTTTTCTCTGGATTAAATATACCATTTTCTTTCAAGAAAAGATTTTTCTAAACTTCGATGATACAGCACCAGATAGCACAGACCTACCTCATGCATTTCACAGAAAATACTTTGATTTATTTATTAATGTGTGACTTCTGTCTCTTTTATAACAATATGGGTGATTTACCTCATTTTCAGCATGTGATTTACTATATCTGTATGTTCTGCTCATTTGTGCATTCTTCCTGAAGCTGTATGTGTAGAGCCAAGTATTTCTCTGTAAAGATTTCTCTTTGCATTTATCCTACTGAACTGCAGCATTTTTCAGACCAAATCTTTGATTTTTCAAGATGATCTTGAATTCTAAATTTGTCTCAAAAATGCATGCAGCCGTTCATCCAAGTCACTAGCAGAAGTATTGAACACTCATAGGTGCAGGAGACTTTCCCGTAGAAACCCACTGTATTTAGCTGACTGTCTGACAGTGGAACATGAACGACTGTTCCTTTGGATACAGTTTCCAATCAGTTGTGCAACTGCATCATCCAGTTGTCATTTCCCTAGGTTCCTCATGAAAGTGCCTTTTTTAGCAGTATTCTAAAAAATTGGTTACCTAGTCAAAGCAGAGGAATTTTTTTTTTTTTAAAGTAGCATGCTTGGAGAAGTTCATCTTGACGGTTACTTGTCTCCTTGTTGTGTTCTATCTTCTCAGAATATATTTGTGTGGGGGTTTTGTTTCAGCAGGTTTGTTTTGGAACTGAAACTGATGGACTAGCCTAGAGATCACTAGTTCCTTGCTTTTATTAGATCTGTTTGGATTACTCTGTTAGGCCTTCAAAGTATTTGCAACTCATCCAGTTTTCTATAACCCATTCTTCCCTTACTGAAGCAGTGTAAACACTTCTTTTCTCTTCTGCACCTGTACCAATTGGCTGACTACAGTTGACTTTTTAAGCGAAAAAAAAGAAAGAACATAAAGCACATGGTCAAACCAAGATAATGGCTCTCTGTCCCACCTCAGGAACAGTTCCCTGAGTCAATATTAACCCTTATGTCTCTTGTTCCTTTTGCACCTTGGACTTTTTGACTGTGTCCCTTTATGTCTGTGCAATCATTTTATATTAATCTTTAGCAATATCAGCCAGAATCTACTTTCTGTGCTCTCTCTTCTTTTCAGGGTGACTGAAACCTGATCCACCCACAGTGATCTTTCAGTCTGTGGGTGATGACTGACGCAGCCCTGTACTGCATAAAGGAAAATTGCGTGTTTTGTAACAAGGCTGTGTCTTGGCAGCAGAGAAAGAGGCTCTCTGACCTGGCTGCCATGCTTTTTGTGCCACCTCTTCCAGAACGGAAGAGGCAAGAGGAGTTTGTTCTCCTCAGAGCAGCTGAACTTATCCAAGTGCAGAGAAGCCCTTGGACAGCAGCACAGGGCGAGCAGCCAAGGACAGAGAGTAGGATGGGAGCATGAAGCAATAAGATAAATAGGAGTTTTGCTCCTGAAAGGAGCAAGAGGTCCTTCTGAAGCAAGACATAGTTCCAGAGTTAAGACTCAGAAGCATAAGAAAGCAGGAGACCCAGAAGGAACAGTGTGGAGCTTATGGAAACCCAGGAAGCTAATGGTGCTTGCTGGAAAGAACAGTAAGGCTGAAGAAAAGCACGTGTCCTTGCAAGGACACAACTGCCAGGGTACTGGGTGGTTTCAAACTTTTAGTTTCAGCACCGTTGGCCCAGGAGATTTGAGGTTTTCCTTTGTAAATAACTACCTTGTGGAGGTTTCGTATTTTGTGTCATACTAAAACCAAACTTAAGTCACTGGTTATATTTTTATCTGTCCTTGTGTAGGGAAAAGGGCTAGACAATTCTACCTCAAGGTTGTGACATATTTAGGATTTTCTCATACCGTATGTGAAAAACAAGATTTAAAAAAAAAAAAAAAAGGCATAAGGATTCATTATCTGAATTCTTGCAGACTCCTAGAGCTGCTTAAAGCCACAAGACAATAAGCTCTCCTAAACAAGTAGCAAAGAGAGAAGGAAAGAAAGGAATCATCAAAGACTCGAGACATGTTTTGGTGCTCTGTTTGCAGCAAAAGGAAACGAAAAAACCTCCAGGTACAACTTAGGAGTCAGACAGCCACAAAACAGCCGTGGAGTCAAAGTGCTGCTGAGTCAGTTGCTTAGTTCCCACAAATGAACTACAATCATGACTGTCTCTAAACCAATGAACTGCCAAGCAAATAGTCTCTGGAGCAGTGGAACAAAGAACTGTAGGGAGAATTGGCTATCAAGAAAGTTCCTCCATTTATTGTCTGTGACTCTGCATTAAGTATTGTTTCTCTGGAACAAAGAAGGGAAGGGTAGATTAGGCATCACTATGAAATACTTTGGCTTGTCTCCATTGATGACAACATACATTAGAATAAATAATTTATGAAATTATCCAAGCATAAAGGTCAACTTGAAAGAAAAAACTAACATTTTTCTGGAGTTCCCCCTACTCTCTCCACCAGACGGAACGTAAAAAAGCAGAAAGCACTGGAGATGAGTCAGCAGTTTCATGATTGGTGAGAAAGTAGTTTCCTGTTAGGCAGAACACATACCCATATTTCTATGGGATGGGTTGGAATGCTATGTAAACAGCTTTGATGCCATTTCTTGGGTTCTGAGGAGCAATGTTTGGAGATAGGTTAGTGGGCGAGTTCTTGACAGTTGATACACCTGTGCCAGGCTTAGAATTAGCAAAAGCTCCATATTACAGTAATCTTTCCTGTTGCCTGAAGAAAATTATTCAAATAACTACTAAATATTTGGTTTAAAAAAAAAAATCATCCAAGGTATCATAGTTACTTTTCCAACTGTAAGCTTAAGATTAATCAGAGCTCTTCCAAGTGACTCTCCCACCTGCTGGTCTCAATTGTACTGTTCCCTCTGGGAAATGTAACTTCCTGCAAACTTGTAAATTTAATTTTCAACATTTTTTTGTTTTCACTGGTGGTTTCGGGTCATTTGGTGGTCAAGAAAATATGTTCCTTTTGACAGTGCCCCTTCCCCAGCCAATTCCATCCAGATAGCAAAGCTTCAGAGTTCTGCAGCATTCCCCATGAGCTTTGGCCCTGTAAGGACTTTGCTGCTACGCCTCCTCTTTCAGTCCCAACAGTTTTCCTTTGTGGTGCTTAGTTTTTTTCTCCAAATATCATTTTTCATACTGTACGGAATTTAGGATGCTTACGCTGGACTTCTGCATTAATTATGATTGAATTTCAGAAAGCAGGTGGAGCCCATGTAACAGAAATTATTATTCTGCCAAGTCTTTCTGTGTGACAGACGGGCTTTGACTGAATCTTGCTGCTCAGCTCTGAGAGATACCATCACATCCTTCACACTGTTGTGAACTCCTTGTGAGGATTAAAGACTAATTCTTGAGCTGGGGCTTGTGCTGTAAGAAAAAAGTCATCATGAATTGGTTGCCTTTGATACAGTAAAACAGAAGAATCTCAACAAGTAATGCATACATTTAGTTCTTCAAAAAGGATAATTTCCCAAAGGTAAGAGAATTTGGAGATTAAATTGTCTTCAAGGAAAATTAAACAACAAGTTTAGAGTCTTTAGAGGTAGTGTGGTAGTAGACAAACCCAGGTCTCAGTGATGAAACGGGATAGACGAGAGCAGATTTGGGATTACAATAATTATATTTGTCCAATTCCTGAAAGTCTGTCAGTACACTTTCATGGAAAATATATCTTTATCATGCACTCTACCATAGCATAAATAAAGTGTATTTTACATCTGTATATAGCCTTACTGAGATGCTGAGATACTCTTTCTAGCTTTAGCTTGTACTTTTTGGGGAGTTGTTAAAGCATCTCTTTTAGGGAAGATGCAGGAATAAAATCAATGCAAGTACTGAAAACATGCATAATGGTAAGGGTAATAAAAAGCTCAGTCTGTCCAGTTTTCAAAAGAAGATTAAGAGATTGCTGTGTGCAAATATATTTAGAGAGGAAAACAACTACTAAAGCATTCTTCATTTTAATGAAGAAGACATAACAAAAGCCAATTTGAAAGCTCAAGTCAGAAATCCAAATGAGAAACAAGACACATTTTCAGCAGTTTCAGTAAAACTTCCAAGAAGTGTCTTCAAATCAACATTGCATGTCTTTCTGAAAAATCTGTTTTACTGTACACTGGCATGGCATGGTGAAATAAAAATTACCGCATCAAAAGTAGGATAACAAAATAAAATGTAACTACATATGACTTTCAAGTTAGATTATGGATAGTTTTCTTATAGCCTTTAATTCAGTAAACTAGAAAGGAGTTATTTGCTGAAAGCTATATAGTTGAATATCTTTTCTATAATTAGCTTGTTCTTACAGAAATGTATGAAAACAGAAGATAATAGAAATCAGACGCATTGGAGAATGTCTACCCAAAGGTTAATCAACTTTGGAAGCAGCTGGGACTTCAGCTACTGTTTACCCATCAAGGTATGTGTCTTATAAACCAGTGAGTCATATTGTCACATTTTAGCTACATAAATAAACTTAATTAAGTCATCAAAAAATGTCTCGCACTTCTGAATGGTTTTGCATCTTTTCTGTGCTAACAGTCCAGACTCTCCTGTTCTACAGTATTCTACCAAGGGAGAAACTTAGAATGGTATTAGTCGACTAAAGTTTTGGTAGAGTACATACGCTGTTGCTCCTTTGAAGAAGTTGCCATTTTAATGTATATTCGGAATAAGAGTTTTTTGCTCTCCAGCAGAAACATATTTTGATTATTTGGCAGTGATATCACTTTAGGTTTGTTGTCAAGATTACAAGATCAATTAATAATCTTTTTTTTTGTGTGTGCACAAAACAGCAAACCACTTTTTGTGCTCTTTGTTTTTATAGTTATTTTATATGATTACAGCAGTAATGAGTTATCAGCTTGTTATGATGCAGGTATTTGTAGATTGCTCAAACTGTAAACTAACCTTTCAAGTACTGCTACCATCATACTTTCCCCTGTGTCTTATTTTTCTTTTTAACAACTGAAGAGAGTAATATTTTAACTTTCCTACTTCTTTTAAATGAAAAGATGAACCTCTCCTTGTCACTGGCCTAGATGCAACTTCCTGTTGTGCAGCAAAACGTAACCTTAAACATTTATAAATATTTATAGGCATTAAAATAGGCATTTCTTATTTTTTGTTATGATGCATACACATGCACACAGATATATATATATATACACACAAATATGAATAGACTTCATTTTTCAACTCTCTATACTTGAACCCACCATACCTGCAAAGCACAAGCTGTTACGTGGTTTGAATCAATGTTGTGCATACCCAGAATATTTTTAGCACAGATTGAACAAATCCTTCTTGCAAAACAAGAAAACATAAGCAACTTTAGATAGATATGTCTGTATCTTTAGCATTTAAAACCTATTCATGTAGTCCCAATAAATGTATTTTAATCACTTTACCCAGTATTTCTATAGGCATACCAGGGTCAAGGAAATCTTAGTAAACTCTTGCCGACGAAATACACTGAACTGCAATTCATTTGTCTCCCAAGCTAGAAATTATAGAGAAAAGGAGAAAATAAACAAAAAACTAGCTAGTATAAACAAGCAAATGAAGGCTGCTGCCAGAACATTTTTCCTGTTTTAAACTTCCTCCCACACCAGTCATAACACCATAGGACATTTTTCCAAGAATTTTAAACACTCTTGAAAATACCTCAAAGATTAAGATGGTTTTGACATACAGAATTGGAGAATCACAGAATAGGTGAGGTTGGAAAGGACCTCTGGAGATCATCAAGTCTGCCCCCCCATTATGTAAGCACAGTCAGCTAGAATAGGTGGCCCAGGACCATGTGCAGTCCAGTTTTGAGTATCTCCAGGGATAGAGACTCCGTAACCTGCCTGGGCAACCTGGCCCAGCATTTGACCACACACACTTTAAAAGTTTGTTTTCCTGTCTTCAGATGGAATTTCATGTATTTTAATCTGTCTCTTCCCCTGTCAGTGGGCACCACTGAGAGGAGTCAGTGGCCCCCTCTTCTTCATTCCCCTCTAACATTTGCACAGATAGATAAAATCCTCCTGAGCATTCTCTTCCCCAGGCTGACCACTCCCAGCAATCTCAAGCCTTTCCTCATATGTCAGATGCCCTAAGCCCTTAGTCATCCTCATGGTCCTGCACCAGATTCATTCTAGTAGGTACATATCTTTCTTGTACTGTGGAACCCAGCACTGGACCAGCTCTCCAGATGTGGCCTTACCAGTGCTGAGCAGAGGGGAAGGATGACTGCTCTTGACCTGCCAGCAACACTCATCCTAAGGCAGCCCAGGATGCTTTTGGTGTTCTTTCCTGCAAGGACATGTAGCTGGCTCATGGTTTGCTTGTTTTCTACAAGGACACTAAATTCCTTCTGTGTAGATCTGCCTTCTAGCGCATCAACCCCAGTTTGTATAGGTGTTTGGGGTTATTCTTGCTAAGGTGCTCTTGTTGAACTGCATGGAGTTCCTGTTAACCCATTTCTCCAGCCTCTCCAAGTCCCACTGGATTGCAGCACAACCCACTAGTGTATTAGCCACTGTTCCCAGTTTTGTGCAATCTGCAAGTCTGCTGCTATTCCATCATCCAGGTCATGAAAGAAGTTGTTAAATACAATTTATCCCGGTATTGGTGGCTGTCTTCCAACTGGACTTTGTCTTGCTGATAACAACCCTGTGATCCCAGCAGTTCAGTCAGTTTTCAGCCCACCTCACTGACCATTTGCCTAGCCTGTATTTTATCAGTTTTGTCTGCAAGGATGCTAATGGACATAGTGTCAAAAGCTTTGCTAAAGTTGAGATAAACAACAGCCACTGCCCTTCCCTCATCCACCAAGCCAGTCATCTCATCACAGAAGTCTCTCAAATTGCTCAGGCACGGTTTCCCCATCATAATTGCATGATGGCTAGTCCTCATTTCCTTTCTGTCCTTCATGTTTGGAAATGGTTTCCAGGAAGATTTATCTCCATTACCTTCCCAGGTAAGTTTTGAGGGGAGGCTGACCAGCCTATGCTTGCCTGAATCCTCCTTCTTGTGCTTTCTGGACAGAAAGTCATCCAATATGATCAAGAACAGCATCGCAGTGACATTGGCCAATTCTGTCAGCACTTATGGGCACATCCCATCTGGTGCCACACACTTGTGTATTGTTACATGTTCCCTATCAGAACCCCCTCTATGAAGGGTAGGTCTTCCTTGCTCCAGATTTTCCTGAGTCCCAGGGATGTGGGATTGCTGAAGACAATTCTAACCAGTGAAGACTGAGACAAAGAAGACATTGTGTACACCAGCTTTTTCCATGTGTTTTGCCACCAGGTTCTCTGGCCCCATGTATTAGCGGGTGAGCATTCTCCCTACTTAAAACTCTTTCCTTTTTTCTATATAACTTAAATACATATAACTCCTAGCCTCTTCTTATTGCAAACACTAAAACCATTACTCGTTTGGAAAAACTTAGAACAATGAAACTTGACTCATTATACCAAGATCTAGTATCCAACCAATCTCAAGTCCTTAGAATTTGGTTAAATTGGACAATTTTTACCCTGAATTTATCACAATTTCATTCTGTTCAATTTAGCCAAAAGTTGAAATTATAGAGCCTATATGAAACAAGAAAACCTTTGACTAGCTGCTGATTATATGGTTTTTAAAGCAATCTAGCTATTACTTTCAGCTGAAAAGCAACATTAGGGAAAATACAAATATCAGGGAAAAAGTACTTAAATTTGGCCACTCTGGCAGCTAACGGTGCTAGATGAAGCTCAGAGTTAAACTACTCTCTTCCAGGAGTTTCCCTTTTTTGCTTTAAGAGTGTGTGGAAAAATGTGCAAGGTTTTCAATTTCATTACATTATATAAGAAAAGATGTGATAACTGGAATTTGCACATGGATTTCAAGCAAATATTTATCCTTACCAAAATAAAATATTTACCAATAATTCTTTTTTATATTTGGTCTTCATAGCACTTTGTAGGGTTGTATTTCTGTCAGCATTCAAGCTCTGATGAAATGAGGATTATATAACAAAGAAATATATTTTTTTAATTAATCTGTCAAATGAGTCTCATTAACGCAGAGTCTCATCATAATAATTGCTTAAGAAACAGGCATTAGAACATCTACCATCTTTAAGAGTTCACTGCATTCAAGCTGATGTTGCATAAGTGTCTCTGAATATCATTTTTATCTTGATATTCATTTCTGACAAGTTAGAAACAGTGGAAGTAGCACACAGTATAGAATAAAAGATCAACAAGGAAATAGGGGAAACAAAAAATTAACAAATGTGATTTCTAGCATTCAGTATCCTTCTCTGCAGCATGATCTAATACCAGATGTAAATCACTTGATCGTTAGATTTCGTCCTTTTGAGATGCCTTAAAGAATTATGTGTACCAGAGTGATGGAAATCTCTTGCAATACCCCTGTGGTGACATGTGATAAGAGAATGCCTTTGATCATGTACTCGTCACACGCATACACTTGTTGCAGCAGGTTCACATAAATTGTGTCAGAAACACTTGCTTTTTAAAAAATGAAAGAGGCAAATAGATAATGAATGGAAAAAATATTAAAACTATTTTACAATCTGCGACTCCGGTAATACGAGGAAAGGCTACAAGTGTCTAGAAGGATGTAAACCAAGTCTGGGGAAATCCAGACACCTGTTGATCAAAGAGTGGACTCGCATGCAGATGTAATGAAAATTCTCTTTTGAACGAAACTAGTTAGTTTCAATATAGAATACAAAACTGATTTGGCTAAATGTGAGATTTATTACTTAAAGCAATCATCAGTACTGGTTCCTCTCATCAAGAGGCTGTATATGTCAATATAAACTGTTCTTCAGATGAGCTGATGTATATGAAAAGGGGTTTTTAGTAGCAATGCCCATCATGACTGCGTTTATGCCATTAGACACTCCTACCCAGAAGTAAAAATTATGGGGTGGTGCCGAGTTTTTTCTTAGTCCTTTTCCAAAGTAGAGCTGGAAGTTACAGGATGCACCCCAATCCATTGAGCTAGTATGCAAAAGTAACTTCTTTCAAGGCAAGGTATTGCTTCAGCCTGTAAGCTCCAGCTTCTAGCTGGGAAATTAACCAGTGGGATACAAGCTATTGTGAATTTTGATACTTCTAGTGGGTGCATGATTTGATTTTTACTATATGTATGTGAGAGATGCAATACTCTTAAAAATTCATACTGAAAAAATACAGTTCAGAAAATGGTTTGCAGAAGGTGCCCCATGTGACATTTTCTTAGAAAGTATTCCCTATAGGCTCCAAAAACATTGATTTCTTCCAACGACAACATGAAGCCTTGTTAGGAAGGCAGGAAGGGTGACTGACTGAGTTATGGAAAAAGTGCAATTAGAGACAAAACTGAGGAGATGCCTCTGTAATGTGTGATGACAAAATATTTGATATACAAAAGAAAAAGTAAAAGTGCTTCTTATCTTTCCTATGTTTTTATATCTACCCAGACACAAAGGTGGAGGGGGCGGGGGGAGAAAGAAAAATTTTGGTATATGCTGCCTAGAATAAGAGGTTATACTTAGAATAATTTAAAACTCTATCAATTTCCTTTTATATTCACATGCCTTTGTGGGGTTAATCCTGTGACCGGATTGTTTACTTAAGAGGAGGTCTAGAAGAAGTATCATTAAGCTAACACTGTCCTTGAGAGACCTTGTTTCTGAGAAGGAGAATCAGGCAGAGTATTTCTAGACATGTTAGTAGGAACTTAGCAAATGACCCCAAGGAATTCAGGGACATACATCCAGAGGACACTCTTGGGTGAAGAATGCTATTTTTAGTCATCTCAATGGCCTGTTCTTTGGACATAACAGTCTTGTTAGCTCAAAAGGAAGGAAGCAAAGTGCTAATTCAAATTTCCTTAGTCTGTTTCTCTGCTCTTTTCACGTCTCTGTATCCTTCTACCTGCTCCCTCTCCTTTTTCTTATTAAATGTAGCTATTTATATAACAATATAAAAGCTTACGTCAGGACCATGGTTGCCTACACCCTTCCTCCTATCTTGTCTCCTTTAATTTTAGAAGATCAATTTTTATCTTCATTCAGCACAGTGAGTCCAGCTTGGGACCTCTGTAAATATGCACAAAGCTACTTTCTTGTTCCTCTTTAAATTCCTGTTTAAAACTCTCCTTTCATGGATGCCTACATCGCCACTCATTTGTCCATGCCGATCTCACATCTCTACTCCTGTGTTTATAGGCACGGCCTTCAGAAGTTGCCAATATTTTTTTCTGTATTTATACGCTATTTAAACAGTCAGTACTGATCCGTCACTAGTATTCCTCGGCTGTATGCTATGAAAGTAATCAGGAGTAACTTTGTTATTCTAGTTCCAGAAGTTTGGAGAAGGGTCAGCATTTGACAGGATTTGAGGATTTGAGCAGGCTGGTGGTGCGCGGCTGAGACAAGGCCACCTGAGCTTGGTGTGTTACACTGTCCAGCAAAGGGAACAGCAAACGTGGCTGAAGAGGTTGGTGACAATCAGAAACTGCTACAAGGGAGTTATTTCCTTCTTGCCTGTTATTTATGAGTGTTATTATCTAAGACAGTAAGGGGCAGAGCCTGCCAAGATTTATATTTCAAAGTAACACTGCATACATGCAATCCCATCAACACTAAATATTTTAGTTACTTACACTTAAAATATACCAAAAAAGAAAAAAAAATGTTGTTCATGAAATCAAACTGTCCCTTTCATATGCATTTAATTTTTTTTTTTTTAAATTTCTCAATTATTAGGAAACAAAAGGATATAGAAAGAAATGACAGCAACATATTTACAGGTTAATTTATGATCCAGTGGTTGCTGGGAACGTCCTCATGTGATGGTCCAGATGGGTTTTGTCTTAAGTGAGGGCTCAGAAGCTAAACATAGAAAAGTACACTTAACACAAAGAATATTTATCTGTGGCTGTGTATCTGACCCGCAGCATTTGCCATTCCAGGCACTGAAATTGTATGGATCGTATTCTCATAAAGCTCTTTTCCATACCTTGTTCACTTGTGATGACAACTCTTTCAATGACAAAGTCTTGATATACTAATTAACAACATGTGACTTTAATAAAGTACTGCATTTTTCTCATCACAGCTAATTAGGTTGGGCAGAACCTCACACTGGTGTGTCCAAGAAGTGTTGGACTGCATCCCACCACCATGGGAGATCTGTTTGCACTTGACAGTGTCAGATGGCCAGAAGTGTGGCTAGCTAACTGTGGAACCAGGAACCAGTGTCGGACCCTTTAAGGTGATGTAAGCAGCAGATTTTTTTATATTGCTAAGAAATATAGAGTACATATGCTAGAAATAACTAGAGATTACATCTTTTGAGAGGGTTCATATTTATTTGAAAAACTGAAAACACACTCAGATTAGTAGCGTCTTCACTTGGCTTCTACTATGGCTCAGCATCATGCAATTTTACACCTTTTTCAAGTGTTACTTGTCTGTGATCAAGTTAAACCAGCGCTTAAATGTCAGGTAGTGACAGGTAAAATGAAAGGTAATTATCCACCGTTTTCACCAAGATACATTGTTGTCCATTTGTGTCCCTGGCAGAACATCATCATATACTGACAGATAAACTCTTTTAGGCAGGGAAAAATAAAAAGAAGTTCTTTCTAGGAATTGGAGATATCTAATTAGCATATTGACTATTTACCAGTTAACTTTTTACCATTAGTTATGAAAATGACAATAGAATGATTCCTTTTTATTAATCAAGTAATTTAGTTACCATTAAGTTCAACAATTCAAATTAATCTATCTATGCTTTTGTACACACATTTTCTACATGACCAGCAGGTAAAGTGGGCATGTTCAAAACTCAGAACAATTGTTTAAACTGAGTCTACCACTACAAAAATTATTTTGGATGTATTATAAAGAATTTCTGGCCATAATATCCTAGATCACAACTAACAGTAACTAGTCAATTATGGACATCTGCTAAAGAAGATAAAATAGTCCAGTTTTGTTGGTATTGTTATAATTTAAAGAATAAGAATTCATTTACCACAATAAATGGAGGAAAGATAATCAGAAGATTTCTTAAATACCGCGAGACATTCCGAATTCATTGATTGGAACTTGTTAGATATTCTTTTAAAAGGACACAGGAGTGGGTCTTTAAGTAACATGCATCTTGGTGCTGCAGGCACAAGATGTTCAAGGCACAAGAAAAAAGAACCCTTCATGGGAAGTACATGAACAAATGATATTGTGACCTGCGTGGGCTATGCCACCATTTCTTGCAGTGATATCTGAGAGATCTCTGTGGTGATTCAGTAGCATAAGGGTGTGAAATCTATGGCACTGGAAACATTGTTGAACTTGATTCAACACAGAAGTTACAAGAGTTACTTTTACAGGGAAGTTTCATCTTTTTAAATGTTGCCTTTGCAAATAAATACAGGTCTACTTTACTAAATAGGTGCATTTAGTAGAACCCTGCATTGACATGTTTTTTCTTTTTACAATAGAATATTTCAGATTACCTTTTTGTTCCTACAAATTTTGAGTTCTCTGTGCAAAGGAAAATGTGAACTTCTAGAGGTACAATCTACTGAATAGCTCACTAGGGTAATTTGCAGTTGATAGATATCTGATATTTTACAAAAAAAAAAAAAAAAAAAGGCGGGGGGGGAAGGCAATATTATTCCTTACCTTCTGAGAAATACAGCCCTGCTTTGGGCAGACCACTATTTTGATATCATAAAGATCTAAGCCTTTACTGGGAGCATGGTATTTGTTATCCAGAGTTTTCTGTGACCACTCTGGTTAATCTCATTCTCTAAACATAACAGCTTCCCTATATAAACACTAAAATGTGCATTTAATTTATGACTACTTGCAGACTTTAAATTTATTGTTTTTACTGAAGAGAAGAAGAAAGGCTGTTGTCATCTGTGTGGATCAAAGCATTTCTTTGTTGGTAAGATGGGTGCAACGAGCACTGCTAGTGACAAAATTGTATCTTCAGAGTAAGCTCTGTAAAGATTTAAAACTGGAGCGGTATTCAGAGGTGAGGAAAAAGGGCATGGCAGAAAATTAGGTGGTTTAACTTTTTAAGTATAGACTACAATGAAGTAGAAGAGATTCTGTTTTCTCTTGTAGCATTTTTAGACTGACAGCTGTACTTGTTTTCTTGTTTCCTGAATATACAGACCATGTTGCCAAGAGCTCCATGATATCCAAAATAATAAATTAAAGGTGAGAAATTTCTGTAATAGGTTTGCTCAAGACACAGAAACAAGTACAGTAAAATAATACATACAGCAGGTATTGAGGTTTCATTTATTTCAATGGGATTCATAGCTGGACCTCACTGAAATTTGTTCTTTAATATCTGTTTCTAACTTGTTTTCTTTTTTTCTTTTGTATGCAGTGCTATTCACTGTGAAATAGCTAGTGGAATCTAAAGTACCACCAGTATGCAGCTGTTGTGCAACATGTAAACACAGGGTCTAAAAGTGACACTGTCACTCTTGCCTAGAGGTCTTATTTTGGTGGGAATTTCTTTAAAATCTCTTCCTATATTTTCAAAGTGCAAGGAAAAGTTCTACCTTTCAAAACTACTATTAGCACTAAGAGCATTAAAGATACTGTTTTCAAAGGAATAACTGAAAATCACAAGAATATCAAGAAACATTTGCAAGTTTTTTCTCCCCATGAAAACCTTACTACAGCATGTTCCCTGTCTACTTATGCAAACCCCACAGATGTCTACATTTTATAATACAGAGATATTTTTATCCAATCCATCATCCATGCCTTACTGCACAAAGTAGCTCAACACAGGCTACCACTTGCATGAAACCTTTAAGAAATCTAACACCTGAATCATCACAACTGTTAATATTTACATTCACAATTTCATTTGCCTTCAGGGCTTTGCAGATGCTACTGCTAAAATGTAGGATATCCAAAGATGACACATGTTAGCACCTGAAAAATAGTTACACAAAGCAAGGATATTATTTGTGAAGTTGTTTATTAGATGATATGTTTAAGTACCGCAAGACAGAACTCTATGAAGATAGCTAAGCTAACTCTAAAACCACTTTGTCACTAAAAGGAAATGGAATAGTCATTCTGATGGGATATTCTGCCTTGGCCGTGGCATGGCATTTCTCAGCCAAACAGATTTCCTTGGATGCAGTTCCATAGAGGTGTGCACAGCTCTATAGCACTGACAGAATGAGACTGTTCTGCACTAACCTGGATATCCCTGTGATGTTCTGCTTCGCTGTGTAGACTGACATACAAGACACAGTCTGGAGGTTTTGTCCACTGTTTGACATTTCACAGGACATGACAATTCACAGCTATTAATTACGTGAACTAGCAAGGACTTTAATTATGCAGCTCTGAAAACGAAGAATTTGACAGCCTGAAGGTCACAATGAAGATGAGAATGCCAGAGGGTTTTTGTGATCCTTTTTAGGATCCTTTCTCAACAACCCTGAGTATATGATGAATACTAGATGTATATGTTTATGAGAAACTAAATAGAACTATGCAGATGAATTTGAGAGCCTCTATCATGGGATTAAAGGATGATCAATACGGCAAGCTGAAAAGCTGAGTGAAAGATTTATTTCCTTGAATTGGTCAAGCTGCATTTGAACAGAGGAAAAATTAAGTGCTTACACAATTCAAAGGCGGATGACAGATGCTAATCCTTACCAAAGAGTTTACCTATCATAGATTTTACATAAGGGCTCTCCTCCCTCTAAAGGATGCTTACTGAACTACTCAGATATCCAGAGAGGGTGAAAATTATCCTAGAATAACTACAAGGGTTAATTTTAACATCAGGCTTGTGGTATGTTTTAAGAATCACTTCAGTTTTCTTTCTTAACTGAAAGTATATGAATGCAAAACCAGATAAGACAAATAATTTACAACAACTTTAAAGCCCAGATTTATGTAGAGATATGGTTTAGACCATTCCTCTTAGCAGTGATTTAAGTGACTTAAACATGCACAAGATGTGTAGAAGCCCTGAAGAACTGTAAAGATTGAGGTGTGGATAAAGAGAATCCCGCAAGAGACCCTAGGACTAGGGAAAAACTCATCCTATATAACAAAGCTGCTGAAAGAGAAAATGTATTTTGGCCTGGGATTCTGCCTTGGAGGCGGGGAGGAGAAGCAGCTACATTTTAGGAAATAGTTAAGTCTAGTAGGTAACTTGAAAAATATAAGGTTCTGCTTTCTGTGATTCCCAAAAGGAAATAAAGAGTTTGGGGGGAGTCAAGAAAGGAAAAGAGTGTCCTCTTTTCAGTTTCCTTTCTCTAATATCCTGATTGTGATGAGATATGACGTTGAGGACATAACTTCCTTTCTTTTCAGCCTGCACCTACTAGATCCTCCTTTAAGCCTTGTGGTGGGTTGACCTTGGCTGGCCACCAGCTGCCCACCAAACCACTCTATCACACACCCTCCTCAGTGGAAAGAAGTGGGGGGGGTATCAGAGACCATAAGATGAAAAAGAACTTGTGGGTTGAGATAAAGGCCATTTACAGAAGCAAAGGAAAACAAAAAGATTTTATTGTCTACTTCCCATCAGCAGCCGGTCCAGCCACCTCCTGGGAAGTAGGGCTTCAGTACACATAAAGGTTGCTCTGGAAGACAAATGCAGTTTTATTGCTGACCATGAAGTCATACGGTATGGAATATCCCTTTGGCCAGTTTGGATCAGCTGCTCTGGCTATCTCCCCTCCCTACATTTTTCCCGCCCCCACCTTTGGAGTGGCCAGGGCTTGGAGAGACAGCCTTGATGCTGTGCAAGCAGTGCGTAGCAGAGGCCAAAAAACTTGTGTGTTAGCAACACCTTTCTAGCTACAAAGCACTGCACTAGGAAGGCTGTTACGGGGAATGTTAACTCCATCCCAGCCAGAACCAGCACACCCCTGCATAATTTGAAGGGCCTTCAAAATTTACTTGCAGAAGACTATCTTAGCCATGAATCCTTAAAACTGAAGGAAGCAACATGCCGCTGCCTTCTTTGGGGGGGGGGGGGGGGGGGGGGGGGGGGAGAAGGGGGTCCTAGCTCTAAGAAATATTTATTTGTGTGTTTCTTGTCCAGATGTAAAATCAAAATTGACCTGGTTAAAATTTATTGTGTTTTACAACAGGTCTCTGATTTTTTTAAAAGCTACATTCCATATATGAGAACCAACACATATAACTGCAACCATGTTCAAGTGCACAGACTGAAAAATGCAGCAGAATATCACCTCAAGCAAAATGCCAGTTCCTTCTTCCCAATATTAGGCAATATTTTTAATTTCAGCTCCCATTTCAGCTATTCACTTTTTATTTCTTTACTTTTTTAAGCCTAAGAAACATCAACATTTTCTCAGATGCAAATAGATTCAATAAATCTGCTGATGAATCTGTGGCAACTGCTATTCCTAATTCAATATCCAGGCCTCAAAAGGGCCCTATAATCCCCAGAAAAATTGCATTTCCCCTTGTCCTGACAGTTGAAACCAGGGTCTGATATCATCATCCTACTGGAGGACTAGAGGAGACAGTGGATTAATCTCTTCCATAATTCTTAAAAGTGCCGGGGATAAAGTACATGTATGCTTTCTTGTTGGCAATCCCAGTAAAATAAATTCTCAAGTTTTTCAAATTGTGAATGCTTATGGGGAGCCTATTAGTATATGAAGCCTCTGTGATTTAATGCATGCCACATCTATGGTGTTTAACTGCATATTATCCATGTAAACAAGCTATTAAACTCCACAAAAGCTTGTCATCCCAAAGTTAGAACAGTTACACAGGCAACCGGATAACTAATATTACTTTTTCTAATATGGTTTTAGGAAATATCCATCTGTCTGAACAAACACAAAAGGCAGGTTTGTGATGAAATCCTTAAAAGGTAGGTCAGACTTCAGGCTTCTGGAAGTCACATATCCTGCCCTAGAAAACAAATGAAAATGTTGATGAACACACACAGTTTCTCATGACAAAGTAATGTACATATATATATAGATACACATAACCCTTTATATTACTTAAACTGCTAAACATTTGCACTGGATTGCAAAAGTACTCTGGAATTACATGACAATGGGTGGTGAATACAACTCAAGGAAACAGCACGCTGCAAACCTTCCTGCATTTTTTACACTTGTTGTACAGCCTGGTAAAGCTCATGTTACCACATACATCAGCCATTATCAAACCACAGCCACCACATGTTCCCTCACCTCTGGCAGTGGGCATCGTTCCCTGCGCATATTTTCTTCAATCATCTGTCCCATCTGACCCACAAGTTCCACAAACTCAAGTTTTCTTTGTCTGCTCTGATTTTATCAGGCTTAACTCCTGTTATGACAAATGTGGGCAATTTTATTCTCATTAGTCATATCTAAGACACAATATTTCAGTGTGAAAACAATAGCTTCTTAATATCTTTTGGTTTTCAGTATGCAAGTTTCACATGCAAATGGTAAAACATTTCACATGAAACTAAAACAGATTCTTTTTTTTACACTATTCAGAAGTCTTTTACACTACTCAGAAGTCTAACTGCCTATTAATTTGCTAAATTGAATGTAAATTAAATTATTCCGTGCAATATTGTACTCATTGATTTGTATTCTCAGTTGTCTTTCTGGGCTAGGACAGAAACGGTAAGAAAATGTTCCAGTATTTTAGATGTCAGAAACAACTGTTGACATTGTGTGGCTTCAGAATGAACTTGTTTGTTTTTCCTGCGGATCTTCCTCAAGTTCTCCACATCTTGTTGCAATAACCCAAAACATTCAATGCTTAAAAGTATACATCTCACTAATTTTTTTGGCTCTCCCTATACGAGTTCCATCCCATGGGTTTCTATTAGTGTCGGTTCTTGTGAGATCTTCCATGCTACAAATAAAAAGGATTTGGTCATACTACAAGACCATAATACCTATCTTCAGGTCAAACCAATTAATCTTATTTTAGCCTTATATAATTTTGACTAATTCTTACATAAAACATGGATAGTAAATACATGGGTTTATAACATTCTCTGGATGTAGATAGCACTGCTTCATCAGCCAGAGGTTTTCTGAATTGGATGCAATCCTCAAAAAGGCACTCCATAAAAATATTTTGCAAGGGTGCCGATAATGTGTTTACCCAGTAATTTTTAGAGGGAACAAAGCAACCATCAGAGACCATGGACATGTATCCTGTCTTTGGACATTTTCCAGACTTCCTAGGCACATCAGAAACTTACGCAATATCTGGATTACTGCCCTTTCGTTCTATTTTATTTGCATGTTATTAATTTAGACTTACTATTTAACTATGTCCTCACTTCATCTTCAGCTAGGACTCATGCTTTATTTATTTCCCACAAAAAAATATTTGCAATTACTACAGCACACCCACCTTTCTTTATGGACAGTTAAAGGATGCCCTAATGTAACTTCTGTACCATATCCTTTTATCCTTACTTTGATAGAATAAAAAGGACCATCTTCTCACAGGTGTTCCCTCAGTTTCTCTCAGGCTAAATGAATTGACAAAAATAAGTAGGGATTAGAGATGCTGGTCTTTGTTGCAAATAACATTTGTACTCAGATCAAATACAACAGCTTGTCCTTTAGTTGTACGTATCCCAAAATACCACACTTTAGAATATGGGGAAAATTCTAAGTCTTCAAGTTTCAATTTTTTTTGTTTCAGCCTGGCTGTATAATGATTCAGAGAAGTCATGTTCAATAGTTCTGCAAAATACTCTGTATTTGACAGTATCTCTTCATATGGTTAAGAGGGAAAGAAATGTTAGATTGAATAGCATAACAAGTCTGTATCTTAGATGAAAATTCATCATTTTTATATGATAGCTCTCAAAAAAACAGAGACTTCCTTCAGCTCAAACATTTTTCACTGGGCTGCTCTGTTAGTACATCACTAAGCCATAACATAGACTTCTCATCAGACAGAGCCTTATTAAAGGTCTGCTGCATGTCTACTGACAGGAGAAGATCCCAGCAGGGAGGACTCCACAGTCAAATGCTTAATTTGGTTATAAATAAAGAATTCAAAAAGCAGTTCTCCATTCTTGACAGATCCATTGATTTCCTGAATTTTTGGCAGGTTTGTTATGGCAGATGTGCTCAGTAGAACTGTAGGGTATGCTTATAGCTACTTACAGATTTTTGGAAGCTGCTGTTTCTGCTAAGTTATTCAGTTTAGAACTGGAAACCCACATTTTATAATAAAACTTGATGACATCTGTCACAGCTTGATTACATATGTTGAGGTAGTACCTTAAGTCCCTTAGTATGAATAAATAACAGCGTGATAGTTTATGTGTAATGCTGCCATCGATCCAAAGGCTAAAATCAGTTTTCTGTCAGATCTCAGAAAAAAAAAAAGGCTCCAAATGGATATAAGGACAAAGCTTTTCACCATGAGGACAGTCAAGCCTTGGAACAGGTTTCCCAGGGAAGATTGTACAGTCTTGATATAGGAGATTTTCAACCTAGACTGGATAAAGCCCTGAACAATGTGATCTGACCCTGCTTTGAGAAGGACCTCTTCAGGTCCCTTCCAACCTGAATTTTCCAGTGATTCTGTAAGAACTATTTTGTTCCTGATTTAGAAAAATTGGTGTATTATTTTTGCTCCATAGAAGTTCTAAGTGAATTGCACATCATCTTAATTAGGTATTAGTTAATATGGCACATCCAATGAGAGTCTATATAATCTTAACTGTCAAATTCCTTTTCTTTCAATTTAATATCAGAAGAAATTTAAGAATTCCAGGTAAAAAGGTGGGATAACTTTCTCCCCTAATCTGTAATTCTTAAATTTTGGCAATAGATACAGCAGTAAAACTTAAATTGCTTGAGGTATGATGAGGAAATACACTGAAATACCATAGTTTTATTGATAATCTAGTTTCAGTCTACGACTTTATGGACTTTCCAGTGCTAATCCAAAGGAACAATTATTTACTATTGTTTTTATTGTAGTCAGTAATTCAATGTGCTAAGAAGATGTATTAGTCATAGAAAGCCAAGATTAAAGTGTAATAGCAACCATGACTACAAAACAACATCCACATGACTTGAGATGTCTCGAGACCAATACACAGACCCAGTGGAATAACAGAGAAAGGAGAGGAAATTTTGTTTTTCTTGAATAACATTTTTAGTAGCAACAGTGGTAGAAAGGAACTACTGAAATTCCAAAACATATTGCATTACTGTGTAATCTGAAGGGAAGGAGATAAAAATACATTTGTAGTGGTTCTTCAGAGAGAGAAACTGCAGAGCACTACATACACCATGATTTGTAAGTTCTGCTTCCATCTATCAGCTCTACCTGCAAATTGCCCAAAGCTGTCATCTACCTGAGAATAAAATAGAACATTTATATAACTGGCACTGAAGATCTAGGATTTAGGGTAGATTGTAGGAGTTCAAATGACTTTATAGTGTCAGGGAATCAAAGACTAGTTTTGTATTCATCATGTGACCAAAAGTTCTCTCTAGAGACTGAATTTCTCAATTAACGATGGAGTCCATTAAAATTTACTGGAATACGAAAAGACTAGACTAGGGCTTTAGGAGGAAATTACTTCAGTTCATGTGAAAAATAAATGGGGCTTATCCAAGATTTTTGTTTCTAATTAAGAAAGAACAAAAGGGAAATATATACCAAGCATTCACGATGTTAATCTGTTTCATTTTTCATAGTTTAACTATGAAATAAAGAGGAATAAGGCAGTGATCATTATCTTTGGCTAGCCTGAGGCAAATTCTCTTTGTAATCTTAAAATTGAGTAACTTCTGAGTACTTCACGTAGAACTAAAATTGTTTTGCTGAGTTTAAAAAAATATTTTTAATGCCAGTAGTAATTTAGGATATATTTTATGGAAGTACTGTCAGGTAGCCAGTGCAGATAGCTATCTAGTATAGTTTATAGGAGTCCTTAGGCACCTCAGTTCATTGCAAACTCTATCTTTGGGTACCTGTTTGTTGTACTTAGTTGCCAGCAGATGCATCTAAAGTTAGCATTTAACAGTAACTTTCAGAAGTACCTCCACAAACAAAAGAAAAAAAAAGAGAGAGAGAAAGAGAGAAAGAGAGAGAGAAAGAGTGAGAAGAAAGAAAGAAAGAAAGAAAGAGAGAAAGAGAGAAAGAGAGAAAGAGAGAAAGAGAAAGAGAGAAGAGAGATAGAGAGAAAGAGAGAAAGAGAGAGGAAGAGAAGAGAGGGAAGAGAGAAGAGAGAGAAGAGAGAAAGAGAGAAGAGAAGAGAGAAAGAGAGAGAAAGAGAGAGAGAAGAGAGAAGAGAGAGAAAGAAGGAGAGAAAGAGTGAGAGAAAGAGAGAGAGAGAGAAAGAGAGAGAAGAGAGAAGAGAGAGAGAGAGAGAGATGAGAGAGAGAGAAGAATGAGAGAAGAGAGAAGAGAGAAAGAGAGGAAAGAGAGAAAGAGAGAAAGAGGAGGAGGAAAGAAGGAGAAAGAGAGAAGAGAGAAAGAGAGAAAGAGAGAAAGAGAGAAAGAGAGAAATGAGGGAGAAAGAGAGAAAGAGAGAAAGAGAGAAGAAGAAAGAAGAAAGAAAGAAAGAAAGAAAGAAAGAAAGAAAGAAAGAAAGAAAGAAAGAAAGAAAGAAAGAAAGAAAGAAAGAAAGAAAGAAAGAAAGAAAGAAAGAAAGAAAGAAAGAAAGAAAGAAAGAAAGAAAGAAAGAAAGAAAGAAAGAAGAAAGAAAGAAAGAAAGAAAGAAAGAAAGAATGAAGAAAGAAAGAAAGAAAGAAAGAAAGAAAGAAAGAAAGAAAGAAAGAAAGAAAGAAAGAAAGAAAGAAAGAAAGAAAGAAAGAAAGAAGAAAGAAAGAAAGAAAGAAAGAAAGAAAGAAAGAAAGAAAGAAAGAAAGAAAGAAAGAAAGAAAGAAAGAAGAAAGAAAGAAAGAAAGAAAGAAAGAAAGAAAGAAAGAAAGAAAGAAATAGAGAAGAAGATGTCCAGTTTATATCAAATTAATCCCATTACTCTGAATTTATCAAATGTAACCATTTTTCTGGGCGGTGCCCACTGGTAAGCTACACCCAGGTATACCAGGCTTCAAGGTTTAAGTATAACACCACTAAATAAATGACCAATTCTTCTCCTGAAAGGCAATAAGCTGAGATGGAGCTGGGAACGAGGGCTAAAGTTTTCAGCAGCTGAAATCCCTACAAACTGCTTCATGCAACAGATGTATTCTAAAAGTGTAGGTGTGAAAAGCGTATTTCTGGTATCCTTCAAAAGAAAGCAGACAGCTTAACACAAACGATTCAAACCAGAAGCCTTGCTTTGAAAGCCCATATTGGTCTTTGGGGGGCAGCAGCTGGTAAGGTCATGGATACTATGAACATAATTTTCTACAATCACTCTGAGACAATTTATAAGATGGGGCAAAGAAACTGACTGCCGTGTCCAGGCAAATTGATCCACTTGCACCTGATCACCCCAGCTTTACGTTCATGAAGGACAGATGATATTTTAAACTATTCTGTTGTCTTGGGGAGTGCTAAACACCAACAAGGCAATGACTGTTCTACGGAAGGAGGTTATTTCCAAAGAGTACGAAGGGTGTTCTCAGTCTGTGGGTTTGTGAAGACTGCCTGCACTGTGGGCTGCTGTGCCTCATGCAGCTGTGCTGATGTGAGGGGCTCCTCCTGGAGTACACCGTGACCCCTAGCCTGCCAGACACAGGGGGACTGGAACATGTCAGTCTGCAGCAAGAATGACAGAATGAAACAACCTGTGAGGGCATGGGTGGTTAGAAAACAAACTAGCTTCTCGGTAGGGTGGGCCTGAATTCATGAGGTTTCAGGGAAAGTCGTGCTTGTCTCCTGGCTCTTTCCTCTTTTCCCAGCAAGATGGCTTTCTCTTTCTGATGCAGGGCTGACCTCCATTCGGCTCAGACAAACCAGAATGCTGAGGCTACCCTAAAAACATGTCAGTACTCCAACAAGAGAAGGCTATGAGTGGACCCTTCTCCCTAAGTCACTGGATGAGCTGTATATGACCTGGGCTAGGCTGGGCTTCCCTACTGCTGCCTTTGGAGCTACTGGATCTGCGCCAGGTGTACTGCTCCCCCACAGGGACAGGTCAGGTGGGGTAAAAGCTGCAGTGCAGAACCTAGCCCGCAGGCAGCAGTGTATCCTCTGGATCCAAGGATCGTGCTTGACACTCTCATCTGCTGGAAGTAGGTGTGCAGGGTAGGATTCAGTGCAGAGTTTGAGGCATCTACGTTTATGTGTATATGTATGTGACTTTTAAGATGCTACTGATCTGAGCTCTTCTTGCCAGTAGAGAGCTACACAGAGCAACTATCAGCTGTTTCACTGTATAAGCTTTATTGGCTGTATGCCAACATCTCCAGTCACTGTAATTGGAGTTTAGAAGAGTAGTGCACACCTAGAGGTGTGAATGTAGGTGTCAAATTTGGGCAGAATCCCATCCTCAATTGCTGCAGATGATCTTTTCTTCCAAAGCTGTTAGAAGTATAAAGGACATTTTCTAACGAAATCACACAAGACCAACAAACTATTGAAGTATGCTGCACAGCATCCTACAACATGGCCTGGTAGGTTTCTGTGTTCATTAAATGGCAATGATGAAATAGATTCACCTAGTATGAAGATTTTTACACAGAACAAAAATCAGAAGTGTTGCACTTCTGTTGGCATTTTTCACTACATATTTTCTGTACAGAATAATTGCTGTTACAGTCCATCCTTGTTGAAGCTGCTGTTGCTCTGAACATACCACAGCATCATCGAGATAGGTAGATTAGAATATTTCTAGGGGAAAAGGATCAAAAACCTAGCAGAATGGTGGTCAAAAAAAAAAAAAGCCATTTCTTTGTTGGTAAGTAAATAATAATTCATTTCCTATTCACTGTGTCTCCTATTGTTAAAGTATGTTTGGGTTTTTTTATAGTAAAGGTCAGAGAACTATGGTCAGGTTCAATACTGTGTGAGTTTTGGCTGGGAGAGAGTTTTCTTCACAGATCTAGTATGAGTATCTAGCTTTGGCTTTGTGCTGGAAACAGTGTTGATAACACAGGGATGTTTCCGTTACTGCTGAGCAGTGCTCACACAGAGACAAGGCCTTTTCTGCTTCTCACAGTGCCCTGCCAGAGAGTAGGCTGGGGGTGCACATAAAGCTGGGAGGGGACACAGCCAGGACAGTTGACCCCAAATGACCAAAGGGATATTCTATACCATATGGCATCGTTGCTCAGCATATAAAGCTGGGGGAAGAAGGAAGGGGGGGGAGATTTGGAATGATGGGGGTTGGTCTTCCCAAGTAACTGGTATATGTGATGTAGCCCTGCTTTCCTGGAGACAGCTGAACACCGGCCTGCTGATGGGAGGTGGTGAAAGAATTCCTGGTTTGCCTTGCTTCTGTGCATGGCTTTTGCTTTACATATTACATTGTCTTTATCTCGGCCCAAGAGTTATGTAACTTTTACCATTCTGATTCTCTCCTCCATCCCACCATGGGAAGGAGTGAGCAAGTGGCTGTGTGGTGCTTAGTTGCCACCTGGGGTTAAACCACAACAAACACACAAGGGCTTTCATAATTCTTCTCCAGCTCTAATATGAGGCAGAGAGGAACCAATCCTCTATGAGACAGAGAACAAGATCTCACAATCTCACCATGACTTGAAACTTTAGAGATCTCTGTATCATTGTTGGAGATGATCCCACTATGAAAATAACTACACCAATGCAGAAATCTTCCTTGAGGAAGATCATAACGGTGTTATCTACTTTCTCTGGCACACCCTATGTCAGCATCACCCATGATACTATCAGAAATAGCAGGTTTGAGACTATGCTATCAGGACAAACAATTCTAGTATACTTATAATTAAAAGAGCTGTCATCAGGGGAGAAAAACTTGAAACTAACTTACTGTTACTATTCCAAGATGCTTCAGTTCAAAGTTGCTTCAAAGAGCCAAGAATCTGTATGCCAGCTCTAAAAGAGTAGTCAACTCCTGGCTCCCAGCAGAGGCTCTTAGGCTACATCTGTATCACAACATTCAACAGCATCAAGTCATGGGCTCTAGCCCAGGTGGAAATCATCCATGCAGCACATCTCCTGGCATACTTTGCCCCATGCTAACTAGCATTCCGTGGTTCAGCTACTGTTCTTAGTTGGCAGCATGGATGAGGGCAAACTATTTTTTGGGAGAAGGCAGCTATGAATCCTTTCATAATACTTATTCTTCAGGAAAAGTCAAACACCCTGTCAGGGCCTTGAGGGCATTAATGGCCCTGATCAGCCTCAGTGGGGGCCTCCACCCACAGCTGTGGGCTCAGTTCTGTTTAAGCTCAGACATGGCCCTGAGTCAGAGGAATACAGGTCTCTCTTCTACCCTCAGTTATGGCTGGTGGTGGACCTTGTTGATCCAGACACCAACCTGCAGGCTGACTATCGTGGTTTTACGTAGCCCCTGCCTCATCACCATGGGTCTGCCAAGTGATTGCTGGACCTGATCCTGACCTGCAGGTTGGCTTCCAGGCTTCACTTTGGAACTACCTCATCACTGTGCTATAGATCTGGATTGATGGTTGGACCTGGCTGTCACCTTTGAGTCTGACCTGCTCCCTGGCTACCCCACAGGAGCGCCTGCTGCTCCCAGTCCTCATCTCGGAGCAGCTGGCCTGTGCTGCTCCCTGACAGCCCAGGCATATTTTTATTTACCTGGGTGAGTTTAGGTCTGCAGCGCCTGTGCTACCAGGGTGTCAGATGCCCAGCTCTAGTGCTGGTGTTCAGAGCAGTCCCTCAGGGGAGCATTCACCAAGGAAGGATCTCTGGGCAGTTTCTCTGCTGTGCATTTAAACCAGATGGAGACATCAGCAATTTCAGATTCTGGGCCAGCAATGATTTGGGAAAAGTGTTTTCAAAAACAGTTTCATCAATTATTTCTTTTGACACTGAGCATTTGTGAGGACTTTTGTCAATCTGTTCTGGATCAAAACCAAGCATAAAAAAAGAGCTCATGATATATCTGACAGATCTGGCCAATGTCAAGGCTCGATATGCAGTCTTCCCTTGAGAATACTGATTTTGACTTTCAGTCAAGGGTTTAGTACACCTGCTAGTATTCCTGTAGTCACATTTAAGAAAATAGCTCTGTGGCATAAGCAGAAATGTGGGGGAAAAAAGATAACGCTATAGTATAGAGGCATCAGGTGGAGCTTGCGGTGCATATGAACATGTGCTCTCAGCCACCGCCACTAAGTTTGACTAAAACTAGCAGGTGATTTTCTATTACATTTCTGTAAGACAGCGCAAGTTTGTCTGCCTGACAGTTGTATTAAAAAATAAGCTTACAAATGCAAGTGTTGGCATGAATATGCAGTGCTAATTTATCTCCATTATGTAACCCTACCATATATCACTTGCAGATCTGCCCAGACAAAACTTTTCTTTGTGTAATAGGAATTTCCTTCAAGAGTGGTCCATGACAAGCCCTCTGGGATTACTTGTTAATTACACTAAAGGCTTCGGCATTAAACACATCCTAAAATACCAAGTAAGATATCATATGGTTTAAGGTACACTCGTCTAGTAACTACTTTTGCAATTCATAAGCAAACAACTTCTTTGATAATTCATCTGTAAACCTTTCATGTAATTGGCTATTTGCAAAGTGATAGATTTCACTGGGGATTGTAATCTGTGAATTTAAGCAACTTGACTTTGTATGGTGGATTACGAAGATTGTGAATTTAGTTTCTGATGCCAGTAGGATAAAGAATTGTCTCTCCAGGAAACCAGTGGATTGCAAACATCATGATGTGGGGAAGCCAGTACGGCCTAATCTATTTCTGTCCTGTCATCCTTTTCCCCTTAAACAAAGTGCTCTCTTTTAAGCTGGTTTGTACTCCTGAGCGGGACATATTAATTCGTTGGGTGTAAGGCCACCTCCTCTCTTTTTCCCTGATGACTAGATAGGACTTGAGATTTTTTTATTAGTGACCCTAAAATTTGAAGCCAGCTCTTGTTCCTATGAAAAAAAGCCTAGCAGAAGGCCTTCCATGATGAAATGAAAGCCAAGGAAGTATTAATATGACTAGAAAGCCCAATACTATCTTCAAAACACCCACATGCTAAAAAAAAGGTGATCTTTTGTCACCAAGGGCTTTTATTTGGTAGGCCTGGACACCTCTGCCCTTTGGGAACTTAATTACCTGAATGTTACTCTCTTAATTAAGAACGCAGAAAGAGGGTGGCATTCCTTACGAGGCTTGCTCTCTAATGTGAAAGTGGAGGGTTTTTCCACGGTGCTCACACTTTTGATGTCAAGGAGTGAGTTTAAAGTTTTTTAAAGATATTTATAAATGAAATCACAGTTGCGATGGTATTGTCTTAACAGAGGTGAGTTTAGAGAAATATCTTCTAAATTAACTTTTGTTCTCACTTTAAGATTCTTAGTGAAACCAACTGTAAATAGGCATAATATAAGTGGATTAGAGGTATTTTAGGAGGTCGACTGTGTACTAGGCAAGGAAGATGTTAAAATAAATTAATAAGATTCAAGCAGTAAGCCTTCATCTTTTGCTGCAGATGGTAAATGATATCACCTGGAGCTTTTTGTCCTTTTTTTTTTACCTCTCATTTCTCCTCCACACTAGGTTTTTTAAGACCCTTTTTTGCCTACTTTTAGTACCTAACACTAACATACACATCATGTTCTTTTCTAGTCAATGAGTAGTTCCATTTGAATCACTGAACAGCCATATAAATGTCAGGTTTGATCTTTGGTCTATATAAAAATACAAGAAATTACCATCCTTAACAGTTTCTCTTGCAAACAAATAAAAAGATACTGTAGGCATAGCCTTAGGTTGCAAATTCTTCAAAGCAAGGATTACAAGTTACTTTGTTTGCGTAATTCTTACAGCCCGATAATCTATCTAAACACTGAAATGTTTTGAAGAAGTTGGAAGCTAGTGCTAAGAGACAGCTGCAGAAAGCCATAGTAAACAAAAGAGGGCTATTGTTTTATAACTAAGTAAGGACAAACTGATTTATCTTAATCTTTTAAGTAGACAGTGGTAGTTTAATTTTTAGTTAATGTTACAAAAGATTCTGACAAGCATATTTTCATTTTCTTTTTAATACTTCTCTTGTGGAGGCAAAAAATAAGGTGTTCAGGTTCTGGAAAATAAAGAAATGCTTCTTCATGATGTGATGACTTGTAATTACGCAAAATAGAGAGAGGGATGCCTTAGGTAAATTCCAATATTGTAAATACTGAGAAACAAGAAAAAAAATACTGCTTATTACAATGGAAATACTAGTTTATTCGTTTGTGAGCATCCAATCCTTTCTTTTTTATCCCATTAGTCCCAGCATATTGAGCCACTATTGTACATGGGGTCATAAAACACTGTTGCAAAACCCTATTAGAATATGTTAATGAAACATACACACTAAGACTGGTCCAGTTCTGGCTCCCCAGTACGAGAAAGATATGGACTTACTGGAGTGAGTCCAGAGCAGGTCCATGAAGATTAAGGGACTGGAGCATCTGACATGAGGAAAGGCTTGAGATTGCTGGGAGTGGTCAGCCGGGGGAAGAGAATGCTCAGGAGGATTTTAACCATCTGTGCAAATGTTAGAGGGGAATGAAGAAGAGGGGGCCACTGACTCCTCTCAGTGGTGCCCACTGACAGGGGAAGAGACAGATTAAAATACATGAAATTCCATCTGAAGACAGGAAAACAAACTTTTAAAGTGTGTGTGGTCAAATGCTGGGCCAGGTTGCCCAGGCAGGTTACGGAGTCTCTATCCTTGGAGATACTCAAAACTGGACTGCACATGGCCATCTGCTCTAGCTGACCCTGACTGAGTAGAGGAGTTAGACTTGATGATCTCCAGAGGTCCTTTCCAAGCTCACCCATTCTGTGATTTCCAAAGCTAAACAATGTATGAGGATCAGCAAAGGTGAGCACTTAAGTAATGTCCTACCAGTCTTTTGTAGGACCAGTTCCCACCAGGGCCTGCTTTAAGCCACCAAAGTCCACACCATACCCTAGCAGATTTCTGTAACTGCAGCATGGTGCTTAAACGTGGAACTACCCTTGTACTGAAGGTTCAGTTTCTGGTACGACAACAATAACACTGAAGAAAATTTAAATTTAAGTCTCATCCTTGTGCCTCTTCCTCATCTTGTTACACCTTTCTCAAGTTCACACACACACGTCTTTGTGTCCTGTTTCTTCTCTGTTCCAGAGCCCTGGTTATTGCCCTCCCCTATCCAGCTGCTGCGTTATTCCCACATGCAGCACATGGAGGAAGGTGGTAGCAACCACGTCTCCCCTAGAGAGTCCACAGGAGACAGCTAGCAGCTCCCCAGAGAGCTCCCAGTGCCTGAGAGCAAGAGACCACATTTTTCATGACCATGGTGTGCTCTGTGATACATAAATCAGCTGCAGAATCCAAAGAAATTAAAGAACATGGCAGTCACCTGAACACAGCATTGTTTTGGGTAAATTACAGTATCAGAGTAATCAGAGAAACTCTGATACTCCCCTATGGCAAATACTGTCGGAAAACTGAGAGAGTGACGAGAGTCCTTGAAAGCATTTAACAGCTGCAGACAGGCTCAGAGCATAATAGCTCTTTGATCTTGTGTATGATGGGAAGAACACCACTGGGAGCCTAATGCCATCATTTTATGCAAATGTCATGGAAGGAGACTCCACGTAGTTAAACTGTTCCATCTCAAATACAACATTTATGAAAGTCATCACTTCTTCATTATCATCCAGGTGGATACAATAGATCATTATATAATGGAAATTAAATCTAAATGTTACCTTTGAGTTTGGAGAACTAGAAGATGCTTTGCTGAGCAAGAACTGCCTATGATAGCTATAAGCCTGCTTGCACACAGCTACAGTTCAGAAACACTGACTGTAACTAATAATGCAAACCCTACCGTATCATAAGCAAAACCCCATGTAAACTGGCAGCTGAAAACATACAAAGACAAATACTAGTCATTTTAACAAAAAGAAAAATCTGGGATACTATTTCCGTTTTCCTTGTGCAATCCTATTATGACCGAAATCAGCAGAGATTTTTTTTCAAAAAGGGCTCTTCAAATAAAAGATCTTTGAAAAAATTTTTAGTAATGTTTTCAGACAATGCCTTTAAATTAAAGACTAGGATTTCTCTTACCTTATCCTAGGAAAGGAAAGAAGTACTGGTTTCGGACCCTGCTGTAAGTTCAGTCTTCATTTTCAGGAGCTTCAAGGATGTTTTTATCTTACTTATCTAAATAAAAAAGTGTTTGTTTGATTTTAACTTTCTGGTCTTTCATGGGGTGAGTTGATTTTAAAACCCCATGAAAACAAGCATGATCATCTGAGAAAACTCTGTAACTTGCAGCAAGTGTTTTTAAATACAGCTGAATTATTTTTTTACTGCTCAGGAAAGAAAGTATAGGAACAATATGCAGAACCTTTAACGAAAAGAATGCATCCAAAAATCACAGAACTGAGTGATACATCTCTATACAAACTATTCAGAAGTATTTCATGTCAGAAGGAAAAATGGAAGTTAACTAGAGAGAAAGACAGATATGCTATGAAATTAATCATGAGAAATTCTAGGAGAAAACATTTACAGGAAATTTACTCTAAATTGTTTGCTAAGAAAAATAAAGTAAATCAACTTCTGCACAAGACCCCTTGGTTAAAAACAACTGAGATCATAACATTTTTGGTGCAGCGCTATGCAGCCAGATAACAGTTAAAATATAAAGGTTAAGGGTCAATCCCTATTCTAGACTCAAGGTCACTAGATTTTCTTTCTCTTGCTCTGTGTACTATAAGTTACTGGCTTTGACTTCAATTTAAAAAGTAAAGTGGATATCATTGAAATGTTAAGATTTACCCTTTAAACATAAAGATTTGCCAGTTATGAACAGTAACAGTTACTTCCAAAATGGATTGATCCTGCAGCTTTAATGACAGGCAGCATAGAGAACACAGGCAATTCAAAGAGCAGAATCCACCTGTAACAGCAGGGCTTCAGATCATATTGCAGTTAACTAGTATTACCACTTCAGAAATAAAACATCATCAGATTTGTCATACCACTTGCTGTGAGGAGTCTACAGTTTTTATTTATTTACTCACTTATTTTTGCAGTACCAGTAGAAGCATCAGCACTAGTAGTAAATTCTCCCTTTTGCAGTTATTTTACATTAACAAATACAGAAATGAGGTAGATTTAGATTGGACATCAGGAAGAAATTCTTCCCAGAGAGGGTGGTGAGGCACTGGCACAGGTTGCCCAGAGAAGCTGTGGATGCCCCATTCCTAGGAGTGTTCAATGCCAGGCTGGATGAGGCTCTGAGCAACCTGGTCTAGTGGAGGGTGTCCCTGCCCATGGCAGGGGGGTTGGAACTAGATGATCTTTAAGGTCCCTTCCAACCCAAACCATTCTGTGATTCTGTGAAGGAAGAAACAAGAATTTGTAAAATGAACTCTGCCCCAGGGGGTCTATTAATGACGTACAAAGCCTTATGATATATGATGTATAAAGCAGTGTTCTCCCCACCACAAGTAACCTGCTCTGCACATAAGCCATTCTTCAGGACACCCAGCTCTGTCACCATGTTTCCCTTTTACGCTTTGAATTACCGCATGCTATCGCTGGTGACACCCACGCAGTTAGGCTGGTTGCTGTATGAATGTTGGTGTGCTGCAGTGATCTCTTTTGTCTCATCTGCCAGAACGCATCAGAGCACACTAAATCCCTTCCTTGGCTCTCCTTCAGAAACCTTTCCTGAAAAGGAAATAAAAATAAATCTCTCATCTACCCAACTTTGCATTTTTACAAAGCTTACAGGATGCTGGTAAGTTATGATACCTCTGCTGCTTTGACAAATTTGGTTGAAATCAGACAGCAAGTTCAAGCACTACTGGGAAAATATTAGTAAGATATATAACAGGCCATCCCCATCATATAATTGAAATTATATCTTCCAAATTGAATTTATTAGGGAAAAAATAGGATGTATAGGGCAAAAAGAAAATAAACATTAAATCATTGTTCAGTTTTTAAAACCTTGTACCAGGAAATACAATTGATTAATCAATATTAGCAAGATTAACAAAGAGAGATCAAAGACCAAGTAGTCTTCTCACAGGGTGAGTAACAGGCAACACACCTTTTTACTACTTGCTATTAGAATATTTACTTAGGACAATGTATTTTCAAAATTTTCCCAAAACAAATGATTCATCTATTACAGAAAGACCTGACGTGATTCCCTGTTTACATAATGCTGATGAGCACAGTGTATTTGCTAAGGTAGTGCCTAATAAAAATTCTGTTTGAGACCCAATCTCTCGCAATGCTGGCACACTGCTACAGCAGATGTTTCTTACTTAAAGATAGCTGAAATGGCTCTTAACTATATCCTAGAACTGGAGAGCACATGGGACAGAAATTGGCAAGAACAAGGTATTATGATTCCTAAAAATTGGGCTTTATAGATAGACTCTTGAGAAAACAGAATTGTTTCCTTAGCTCAGGGAAGTCTATTATCACGGACTGACTTTGTTGACTTGCTCTCATAGGAAAAAAGCATTTTAGTGGTATTTACAATAGTTTTTTCCTGCATTTTCTTTTAAATATTTAATCTCAATGTTATGTCATAAACCAAGACTCTCTACTTCATGATTTTCTGTGAAAACCATACAACTTGGTATAATTTTTGACCCTGAACCCTGCTCCAAAAATGGGTAGAAACATGTACTGAGACATAGACCAAGATTCAGGGTTTTTCCACAGGTAATCCTGCTATGCATAGATGCAGCTCTACCACTCTGGGGGCTTGAGCCAGTAGTTCTGCCTAGTGCTTCCCTTTATCAGGAGGACATACCCTACAGCTTCAAACATCTCTAAAGTCAGATCTGATGCTTTGTTGAGCCCTGTACAGTTTTAGCTGTCCCCTCTGAATTCCCATCTTTAAGGAATTCCTAGCATCCCTGTCAAGGCAGATGATGTCAATTATTCCATTTCTCTATTGCTCAGTGCAATGGAGCTCTGGTTTTGGATGTTCTCAGGACGTCACCCTAATACAAGCAAAAGTATCCTTTTCTGCTCTCTGACTATCTGAATTTCTCTTAGAAATCCAGCAGAGCTGGATCCTGATGGCATTACAGGCAGAAAAGTCAAAACTTGCTTTGAATTTTACTTCTTGGTATCCTTCTCAAAATTAAATGACTACCTTAAATGTCACAGGCCATGTCTACAGGTCACACGTCATGCTGATTTTCACAGGCTCTTTTTGCAGATCCACCAAGAGAGAAAGTACAGAGAAGATTCATTACAGCTTGCAGCTTGTTCCTCTTTCAGTAAAGGAGGAGCAGTCGTATGAGTAACTGCTGGCAAATGTTAGCTTACCTTTCTCACATTAAAATACCTTTCACCTACAACCTGAACAAGGTATGTCAAATTACTGCATAGTAAATAGTCACTTTCCATTCATCTCTAAAAGTGATGTTTCATCCATTAGTCATTTATTTTCCTCATAAAATGAATAATTAACTGCCCAAGATGAAATACAGAGGCTGTTGCAAGTTTTGAGCTTTACGTGAACTCAGTGTGTCCTCAAAGCTCAGCAGGATTTCCTCTGTTTTTCTTCTTAATTTTCCTAAACTGAAATGCAAACAGTTAGAAGACTGCATAGTCAATGAAAACAGGCTTACTTTTTGATTTGCAGAAGTCATATGTTAATCCCTTAAAATCCCTAGATTTTTTATATGGATTGCTGTCCCTAACAGAGCTAACTACAGCTGTGGGCCCCAAACATCATTTTAAAACACATTTTAAAAGATAATTCTTTCTATGTTGGGTAAATACCACAGGAAAACCAGAAGTGTTACGAGTACAACATAGATGGTTATTCCTAACTTGAGCAGAAGTCCCTGCCACATGTTCTTCCAAAAAAAAAAAAAGGAACTGTAGAATCAAAGGAAGGTAACTGCTGTAGACATAAGGTATGGCTGGGTATGACTCTGCCGACGTGCTGTATCTACAAAGAAGAGGGAAAGAAGAAGGAACTGCCACTAGGCCAAGAGGCCTGAGATGCTTAGCCTTTTACAAAATGAGTAGCTCAGGAAAGAAAAAGCATGAATTAGAAAGTAATTCTTGTTCTCTATACCCACAGCAGAATTGATAGCTTCATTTATCCCCATGAACCAAAAACTTCACGCAGGTCCACCATCTGCTTAACAGGATTGATAACAGCCACTGCTGTGGGAGAACATGGCCATCTCTAGTTGCAAAAGCACCTGACAGGTAGAATTGCGCTGGCAGAGATAAAGATCAGTGGGTTTCAGACAGAAGGTCAGGTGTGGGTATGACACTTGCTCATGGTCTCTTCAGCCCAGCCACATTCGTCAGAGTCCTGACACAGCTTCTGGCAGCGTGCTCTGGATGCTGTAACGGACCAGTTCTATAGGTGTTTCAGGAGATATGTCCCTGGGTGGTAGCCGATCTTCCAGTCCCTATGAGGTTGTGAACAAAATGTTCTCAGGGATGAGGGTCTGAAGGCATGCACTGCTTGCTCTGCAGAGCCCAGAATGATCAGGACCTTCCTGGACAGGACTGCGGGGAGAAGCTGTGAGCAAGGTAGAGCTGTTATAGTCCAGTAAACATGGTACTTCACCATGACGACTGAAAGTCCACAGGCTTGGTGTTAACCTGGCAATGTGAGGGTCCAGACTTGTCTGGGCCAGCCTGCAGCCTAAGCTGATTTTAGCTTGTTAGCTACAATAGATGTTACCTAGCAGTCAGGTTTGGTTTAAATTAGCTTTAGTTTACCGTGAGAAAAAGTAATTATTCTTTGCAGATTGAGCTATCTATGATCATAAAATAAAATAAAATAAGGCTTTCAAGAGTGTAAACACGGAGTGGTACCAGAGAGCCTGAACAAAACAAAAATCACAATGGTCAGCTAGCAGTCACTACAGGAACAAAATCTTGTTAAACCAGTTTGGACATGCAAAGAGAACAGAAAACTGACCATCTGAAATCATATGAAAATAACTGAGAACAAATTAAGAGAATGCTTATGTACACATTAAGAAAATGGATAAACATAAACATGAGTGGATCTCAAGATAAGGAGGAAGGAACCCTTTTCCCCAGAAACATCAAACTCCTGCTGGTATAGAAGTGGGGACACAGTCAACTCACTGGCACCATTTCCTCTCTCCTCTGCTTGAGAAAGACTGGCCCACAATCTTAAGAACCTGGAGAAACACTGGAAAGTGAGCATACCACCAGAGAAAATAAGTAGAGACCAAGATTTTTTTCTATTTAATTAGCTGTATTACTGAGATTTTCCTATATTAATTTGGACTGTGAATGGTAGCACTATTATTAAATGGCAATATTGTGTTAGTATTATTGCAATTTCTTTATTTTGATTAGATTATCAGATATGACTTACCAATAAAAAAAAAATCATAGCTTCACATTTTTAGAATGAGTTTCCTTCTGGCAAGAATAAGATTTGGAGTGTTACACAGTTTCCAAGTTCATGCATCAATTATAGTTATCTGTTTTCTATTTACTCAGAGTTCAGAAAACCTGCACACCAGCAGAGGCCCATCACCAACCACCAGGAAAGGAGAACACCACGTGGCTGCATAGCAGCTTGAGCCAACACAAGGGGAGAAGAGAGAGTATACAGCTGAAGGCAGAGAGAGGGAAATTGTTGTCATTTCCCAGCGTTTTATCATATTATACCCTCACTGAAGTTTTCCTTTCCTAAAGTACTGTACAAGCACATGCATTTGAATCGTCTGCAATTGTGAACAGCATTTACATTTGCCACATACAAAAGTTTTAATTCCTTAACAAATACTGTAGGCCTATGATCTTTATATTTAGAATTCATATCTCCTGTCAGTTTACCTGATTCATCAGATAGACAACCCAGAGAAACATAAAAAAAATCAATGTAAGAAAGATTGACTTCACATAAAATCAAACAAACCAGAAAACAATGAAGTATGTAGTGCTGGAATAAGACCTTTTAGTGTTCACTTGAATCATGGTAGCTTGATGTGTCCAAGTCTTGAAAGTGAATGCAATGTGTCTCATAATCATAGAGTTTCTCAAAATACAAAGAAAGTATAATATTTACTGAAAAAAAAGATGCACTGCAAGCTCTGCCTCTCAATTCCTCTTCAGACCCACCTCTCCCTGACCCACTGTAAAGCTTTCTAGTACACCAGCCTTTCCACATCATATGCTGTACCTCAGCTTTCTTCCTTGGTGATCAAACTGCCAGCACAGCATCAACGGCATTTGGTGGGGTCACAGATGTTGTATCTGCCTAATGAGAATTCTGGATTTAGGTTAATCTTTCTACATCTGCTGTGCTGGCACACTTTAGGGCTTTGATGAAACAAAATAATGAATATCTGTAACCACTAATGGCATGCACACATAAAAAGAAATAGTCCTTTGAAGCAGTTCCTCACCTTTGTTTATTGTTTTGAAATCTCCAAGGAGTCTGACTTTTGTCTTTCAGGCTCTATCACCATTTCACATATCTAAAACACTATTTAGAGCTTACATTAAGCCTGTTAAGGAAGCAGTAAGGTTAGTATGACATCTGTGTAGTATCTCAGTACCTTTGTTGAGCATGAAGCCTGCTCTTGTCTCACAACAACACAGTTTTCTTAGTTATTTATCTCTTGACATTAGAATGTAATTTTGGCTTTCTTGGTTTGGGTTGGTTTTTTTCCTTGGTGCCAATTTATCTCATCCTAATGGAGATAGATCAGACAAGAAATGTTTGCTTCCCTCTGAGGGCTGTAAGAGGGGACTGGGATAAGCCGCACAGATGCAGAAGTCTACAATGGAGTCATGAAGTGAGGTGACCCTGGATATGTTACAAGAAGTTTGTCATTTAAGCATTTGCATCTAAAACAGTACTGATTTTTCCATTTTTTACACCGTTGATAAAGGTTTAGAGAAGAGTAAATAACATAAAAAGGTAAAACAAATAAGACCTTTATTTTCTTTTTAGAAAAACAGATTGTAAGATGAAAATAAAAAGATACATTCAAGTGTAGGTCTCTTATCAAAGGTGATCAATATGTAAATAGAAAAAACTACATGAGAATGAAACAAAAATATTCTTCAGAGTTTTTCTTCTATACTGAGTGTATCCTCTGATGTCTACTCTTTGTGGTTTGTAGATGGAACAAATTAAATAATATCTGTATACACAGAACATGAAATTGAGGTTTTTTCCTTTAGACTAGAAAAGATACTTAGGAAAAACAAAAAAGAAGCTTCCATAAATACCTTTTTAGAAAGCATTTTCTCTGTGACACCATCTTTACAGAAGTAGAGAAAATCATCCTACTTTAAGGAAAGCAGAAAAATTAAAAGCAACTTTGAAAAAGTGTAAACTGTCCATAGCGAAGATGTTTTAAGATAAAAATGGAATTTTTAATGTTGAGCAATCCAAATGTTGAACCAACACTAGATTACTCTCAACTCTTAAATTACCATCTCACTCACAATGGAAAAAATATATTCAGGAATTTTATTACTTGAAGAAATGTGTCAAATACAGGAAAGAATCATTGGTTGGGAAGGTTTGCCTTGATATTCAATGAAGATGCAGCCAGGATGTGTGAGTATGTTTTGAGGTATCATACAAATGGGCCTTACCAGTTCTTCGGAAACTGTAGACTAAACCAGATATAAAATGACATTTGAACGGTACACAGTGCAAACACATTTAGGATCTGATGAAAAGTTGGGGGTTTATCACTGGGGATGGCAGATGAGGACAGAAAACTGGATGTACGGACAGCAAACACAGATGATCCTAAGCCAAAGAACGACAAAACTGAGAAATGCAAGTTGAGATTATGCATAGATGGGTGCGAGATGCTCTTTTCCTTGGAACTGGGAATCTCAAAATACAGCCTGCCCCCTTGGGTTCAGAAGTAAAGGTGCAACAAATCTGAGGGAAATGAAAACATTTTTAATGGCTTCTATCCTTTCCTTTCTCTGTCCCTGCTCTTTTTCTATGCAAAATGTTGACTGTATTTGTCCTAGCTTAAAGTAACCATGGCACATAAGCACTACATTCTTTTGATTCTTGGTCCCAGAGCAGAACAGAACCCCTATAATCATTTGTTATGAACTAAAGCAGCTTTCAGCACACGTCGCTGTTGTTGCAAATGTAGTCTGTGACTTCCATATTTTAGGCAAGGTTTAAATGCCCCATGTAGTTAAATGCCCACAGCTGACTTACTGTGTTTGTAAACCCTGGCAGTCAAAACAGTTTGTCAGTCTGTTTTCTCTACTCTTCAGCCAGGTCTATCAGCTAATCTGGTATGCCCCTGAATATGTTCACTTGCCTTTCTATTATGTGCTCTCTCTAGACTACTGAAGCATTCCGTATGTTGGCCACAGTCAGACATGCCAGTTACCCCTTTCTAAAGATAACAACACAGACTACAGACAGGAGATAAAATATTTACAGAAAAAAACAAGCAGAGTATGCTGCCAGGTCAAGTGCTGACACAGTATAGAAGCAAACACACTTCCACAGGCTGCATACGGCACCCAGCTCCCAGCATTTATACTCTGAGAGATATGTTGAAATGCAAAGTATTGAACTGCAGACTGCAAGAGGTATTACCGTGAATATCAGTGGACTTTTCCAGAAGTCTGAAGTACAAGCATTAGTCTTTATTCTTGCTTATATGATCAGGAATTGATGGTGATATAAAGCCCTGGGATCTCTGGAGACAGAAGATTTTCCCTAACACATATGAGTAGCACATTGATATTCATGATTTACCTAATTTCTTGGACAATGGCTCTTCCTTGGTTAAGTACAAAGCACATTAGAGGTTGAGGAGGTGGAAGAAGAATTCAACTGTGCTTCAGGAGCAGAAATAAATGGTCTAAGATAGAGGAGGAAGGAACTCCGTAACCTGGCATTGCTAGTGGAACTGCTGTGCTGGGGAAGCACCCCAGTGCTTTCATTTCCCTTACCTTCCACACCTCCTAAGTGAACTACCACTTACTGAGTTTCTGTGGCTCTGCACACATCCAATTGTTTTCAGATAACATCTTCCTTTTTAGCCAAAGCTGAAATGATTTTGGATTTATTTATTTTCAAAAGATTCCATTTCATATATATTTATTTATATATATTCATATTTCTATAGTCAATATACAGTCAATGCATGATGGGCGTTGCCTGTATATTTTTGTGGGTATGTAGGAATACAATAAATAGAGACATATCCATAATATATAAAGCAAATAAAATAATCCTCCCTTTCTGTCACATGGTTTCCCTGACCTACTGAAAAGTACCAGAATTTCTAGCTAAAGGACTACACAGTCTGCACACTTTCAAGCTCAGTAAAAATATAGTAGAACTTACTCAGCACTTACTTAGCACTGACTTGCTTTCGTGCCAGAAATAAATGGTTATTACTTTCAGATTTATTAGTTTAATTCCAAAACAACTCAGGGCGGACGGGGGGCAGTGAACTCCTTCTGTAAGCTAGAATTAGTATGGAAAAGCTCATTACTGCTAATGTTTTCTAAACCTCACACTATTAAAGTCTTTTCAAACCACTGTGAGATGCCAAGTTTGACAAGAGGTTGCCTAGGTACATCTAGACAATCTAGACTGATTGAAAGCTGTGCTGTCAATATAACAGTTACACTTATAAACCCTGCCAAACAAGAGTGTTTATTCAACATTTACAAATATTTCAAAGAAATGCAAACAAATTCAAAGTGAATACCAAAAGTATAAAATTAAGACATAAGCAATGAAATCATATTCCACTATCAGAATTAATATAGTCTTTATCTTTGGAATAGTTTTTCTATTTACGACTTAAAAATGTTTGTCACAGGTTTTGCTAACTGAGTTTTATCATCCATTATTTCAAAGTAGCTACTCAGCCATTTTGACATTTCAGGTTCACAGTCCCGTGAATGGAATTTATCCATATGATCTCTAACACAGCAGGAGAAGAGTTCATATGGACAGAAAATATTATTATGGGAAATGAAAACAGTTAATTCTGCCTAAAAAGTAAGCTGGAGTGCGTAGGCATTATGACAGAGAATTCCTGAGGGCCTACACCGAAAGAAAAATATTATGTATTTAGAAATACTTTTAGGAGTGTCAAATACATGCATATCTTACTGTTATGGCTGACTTTTCTGACCTAAAATAAACCTGTTGATGAACACTTACCTTCCTGATGTGAATACACCAGGAGTCTTTTTCCTCTTCTGTGTAAGTGAAGAGGTGAGAGAAGCGGCACCACGGCAGTTTGCAATGAACATTTATAAAAGAATTCCTCTTTGCTCTCCTTCGCAGAATCACGTAATTACAGTCTTTTTCCTATAACATTTCTTTTCTACAGACTAATGACAGACAAATTTAGGTTATTGTGGAAGCAGGGTTTTTTTGGGAGGTGGGGGCATGACACTTCTAATGTTTGAGCCCTAGTGATGTGCCTGAGATGTCCAAGGTGTTTACGTGTTTCTGGTTTATGCATGATGTACAAACATAATCTAAACCAAAAGAGAAACGAATACCACAAAGATCTAGCAGTATAAAAATTGGCCTCTTCCATCCAAGTAATCATGTAAATACAATTTATTTGAATTTTGTAAGTAATAGACAATATATGACCATAAAGCAACATATGACCAAAAGAACAGTGTTAGCTCAGATTGTGCAGTCACTATATTCTGATGACATTGTCTTTACACTATGGATCACCTACTTAAAAGAAACAATTGTCTGGCAAATCTTTTTCTGAATGAATAATACAACATACGCCATTAAATTTTCATAGCGGAAATTCAATTTTAACACAGGCAATATGGAAGCACGTATTTATCCACAAAAACGCCTTGCTGAGAAGGTCTCACAGGGCTTGTACCAGCGATTATTTGCATGGCAGGCCTCACCCTATGTAAAACACCTGCAACCAAACTCAAAGATCTATCACATGGGAAGGAGGAGCTGTTGGACCTCATTACATTTGTCAAAGTTCTACTTCATTTACCTCCTCTCTGACAGCTGCAACTTTTTGACAAAACACCAATCTCTTAAGCCTTGTCCCAGCCATCCTGTCTCCAAAGCTAAACTGCTTTAAAGAGAGTTTCCAATAGTGTATCTCCGCTTGCCAGCCTAGCATAGGCTCACCAGCAACAGTGAGCACTTGGGTACTACAGAGCTTTAAATACTTTTAAAATTGTTCAGTTAGCCTCTGAGATACCTTATTCTCCCCTCTGGACTTGAAAACTCCTTTGGTTATCAGTATTGCCAAGAGATGGCAAGGTCACTTGTTCGGTACCATGTCCTGGGGATTACATGTTTTAAATTGATGGTTCTTCCCAGGGAAAAGTGCAGAATAAATATGCCTTATCCTCAGCAACTGAACACATAAAACACGCCAACAACTCCTTTCCATTATGTGTCTAACTAGGGTGGACGTATAGTAATTCCCTTAACATCTTGTAGTCATTGACTCCATTGATAGGTATCACCTGCACCATTCTTCTGAAATACAATACTTATATAGGGTTTTTCAAAGTCTTGTCTGTCCATTTCTGCGTTTTCAAATTCCCAGTTCTTCCTGAATAACATGTCAGTGGTTGATAGCATGTTAATCTGTGCTATTCCATAGCAACCATGCTAAATATGGATCAGTGTCTGACTGCATTCTTTTTCAGTGTGCATTTTATTAGGTTGATGTTTTTTCCCACCAGCCTGTGTCACTGGGTTATAAGGATTAACGGTTACATATCTAAATCCCCATTTCACTGTAAACTGCCTCAATGATGCCCACATCTCTCCACAAATAGACCCTTGTGAATATGTCATGGCTGAAAAAGACCCAGAACTGATACACATTATCTGCTGTTTATCCAATGGAAGGAAAATAATCAAATGTAAATTAGTAACTTGTCTGGTGAATGAAAACCTGTTTATATGTATTTGTTTTATTTACTCACAGTTTGGTGTATATATAAAGTACAAAGTTTTCTCAACATTGCTGGGTTTTGGGTTGAATGTAGTACCAGAGGGGAGGGAGAGGGATAGAAATAGGAACATGGTATGCAGGGAGACCGTACAAGCTTGCAACCTCTCTCTACCAAACACCAAAGAATACTTAAAGCTGTATGGTATTTACTGGGGTGCAGGGAAGGCCAGTTTTTCTCAGATAATTTAAGAATTTCTATCTAGAGGCTGTCAAGCAAACCACTTCAGACAACTTTTGAATTTTTCTGACCTGCACAAGGATCTGCTTGGAAGACTCCTATGGGATATGGTCCTGCAGAGAAGAGGGTTTAGGAAAAGCTAGGTGATTTTCAGGAATCACCTCCTGCAAGCTCAAGAATGGTACATCCTGATGAGTAAGAAATCAAGCAAGGGTGGCAGGAGGAAAGGAGCTCCCCAAAAAATCCAAACTTAAAAAGGAAGCATACAGGCAGTAGAAGCAGGGTCAGATCACACAATAGGAACATAAAGACACTGTCCAGTTGTGCAGGGATGGTGTTAGGAAATGCCCAGCAGGAGCTGAATCTGATAAGGGACATGAAGGGCAACAAGAAAGTCTTCTACAGACAGATAAGCAGCAAAAGTAAGACAAGGGAAAACACAGGCCCACAGCTGAAACGGGTGGGACAGCCAGTGACAAAGAACATAAAAAAGGCTGAGGTATGCAATGTCTTCTTCAGCTTGGTCTTTACTAGTCAGACCAACTTTCGGTAATATCAGCACCCTGGGACAAGTGAGAAAATCAGGAGAAAAGATTACTTACACTTGGTGTGGGAACAGCAGTTTAGGGACCACTGAAACAGACTACACATACTTACGTCCATGGGGCCTGATGAGATGTACCCATGAGTCCTGTGGGAGCTGGCAGATGTCACTATAAGGCCACTCTCGATTACTTTTGAAATGTCATGGGAACTGGGAGAGGTTTCTGAAGACTGGAAGAAAGCAAATGTTACTTCGGGAAGGGCAAGAAGTGGAACTCGGAGAACTGTAGGCTGATCAGCCTCACCCCAATCTCTGCCTAGGAACATGACAGAGGTGAATCTTCCCGGACACCATCTCCAAGCACATGAAGAGCAACGTCATGATGTCATGTGGTATGGAATATTCCTTTGATCAGCTGAAGGCAGCTGTCCCAGCTGTGTCCCCTTCCCAATTTCTTGTGCACTCCCAGCCTACTCTCTGGCAGGGCACTGTGAGAAGCAGAAAAGGCCTTGTCTCTGTGTGAGCACCGCTCAGCAGTAATGAAATCATCCCTGTGTTATCATCAACACTGTTTCCAGCACAAAGCCAAAGCAGAGACTCATACTAGATACTATGAAGAAAATTAACTGTATTCCAGTCCAAACCAGCACCCACACAAAGTGAGATACAGGAATTTCCGTTTCAACATAAAGAGAAATTTTTCCACCGTGAGGGTGGCCAAACACTGAACCAGGTTTCACAGGCAGGTTATGGAGTCTCCATCCCTGGAGATTCTCAAAACCAGACTGGTCACAGTCCTGGGCAACCTGCTTTAGCTGACCCTTTTTGAGGAGGGGGGACGGACAAGATGGTCCTCAGAGGTTCCTTCCAACCTTAACTGTTCTGTTATGCTGTGATTATTTGGTGTTAGGAGCTGGAATAATGCCATCCTATTCAACCTGTTCTGATAGTTTCAATCATCCTCCAGAGTACCTCAAATTGAACAGGTCATGTCCTATTTCATCTGATACTGGCTATATTATTTGTTTGATTTCGGTTAAAACATGCTGCTGTAAAAACTATCTTTGTTTAATTGGTCTTTTTGCAAATGTTATAAAGATTGTTGTCTGCAACCTACATTCATTTTCAACCCCATTTTATACAACAGCAGCACCTGGTTTATAGGCAGTTTCATCCAGTCTCAGTTAGACACTTTCTTACATGCATCAGGTTATCTGTTCAAACTGATTATATGTATTTGGAGGTGCTGAAAGAGAGTAGCGGTGATACGATCTCATCCTAATAAGCAAAAAGTAAGGCAGATAAATCAGGCCTGTTCTTTTACATTTTCTCAAAAGTCAGGTTGTCTAACATAGATACAGACACTTTCAGTGCAGGTTTGAAAGTATGATAGTAAATACCTTGTGATGAATTATATTTTTCAGTTTCCATTAATGCTCAAAATACCTAAATCTCTAAATTTGGTCTTACTTCTTTAGAATAGAACTGTAATGCTGCCTAGAAGGACCTGTGGAGAACAAAATTTTGTATTTCAGTCCGACCAAGACACTGAACATTTGTAAGTTTTCATTTTCTCAGTCTTTATCGGCAATGCCTGCCTTTAGGGAAACAGTGCTCAACAGCATTCGCAAGGCGCTGGGTTAAGCAACAAAACTGAATACAAATTTCCAGCTATCATCTGTCATTCCCATGCACCAGTCAGGACAGACACCTCGGTGGTGATCTCAGCTGTGCTGTGATCTACGTATACGTGTCCTGTGTTAATTTCTTCCAGCTCCCTTTTGTTCTATATTAAGGGTTTCTCTGTTCTCTGGGAGACATTTTTAAACTACTTAATTGTTCTGGATCTCTGAACCCTCCATGAGGATATCCTCCTGACAATAGCACAAACCTTGGTGCATGGCCAGTGCAGTAACAGCAGCTCTTTTCCTTTGCATTACAATATATCACTTCAAATTTGTTATTCACCAGTGTACATTTCACATGCTTCTTTAGGAGGAATGTGCATCCTCCAGCTTCTATTGTTTTGATTTTTGAATATATAAATAGATCAAGCTGCTGTCTCTCTTGTATTCATTCATTATGACTTCCACAGTTTGAAATATTCTAATTTTTAAAATTTATTTATTTTATGGATTAATTCCTAATCTTCCAGTAATCCACCCCTCTCTGAACTTATCTACTGTGCCAGGAGAAAGGTAGCCTCTCTAAGAGACTTCTGAGAGGTGTGGTGGGTTGATATCTGCTCCACTGTGGACCTGCATGGTTCTGCAGTGGAACCCACTCTGCTGCCTGGAGCACCTCCTCCCCCTCCTTCTCCACTGACCCGGCTGTCTGCAGAGCTGCTTCTCTCACATCTGACTCCTCTCTCCGGCTGCCCTTGTACAGCATTTTTTACCCTTTAAGTATGTTATCACAGAGGCGCTGCCACCTTTGCTGATGGGCTCAGCTTTCACCAGCAGCAGGTCCATCTTGGAGCCAGCTGGGGCTGGGTCTGTCCAGTATGGGAGCAGCTTCTGGCATCTTCTCACAGATGCCACCACTACAGCATCCCCCACCGCAGTTCACAAACACACACACATATACACACCCATAAATACGCAAACATATGTATTTATACACAACTGGATTACTCCTCACTAGGAGAAAAGCTTTTACTCAAGAGTATTATATATATGTTAATGTTTTCTGTCTAGAATTAGTTCTTGTTTACCCTCAAGCTCTTTAGAAATGGAGTAATGTTCTAGAGGATACGTACAGTATATGGTTAAAGTATGAAGTAAGTCATAGAATCACAGAACAGTTTGGGTTGGAAGGCATGTGTGAGTTAACTCAAATATACCAAAATTCTAACTCAGTCAATTACATCTTCTATTACACCTTCTGTTTCAGCTCCATCTTTTTGTGAATGATTATGCAAAATGTAAATATACTTGTAGAGTTGATTTTAAGCACATCTTTGGATTAAAGGTTAAAAAAACCCAAACGAATGAAAAACTGGAAAGTGCACAAGTGGGCACAATATTGTAGAGGCAAGTTTATTTCTGAAATTTCCTAAATTTTAAGACCTTCTTTTTGCAACTTAACAATGATATATGAACAGAGGTGCGTATAGGTGGATAAAATATAAGATAAAGTTGATGGCCTACAGTAGAGTCAGACATGAAAGTCCTACTTGTCCCAGAATCCAAAATGTTTTAATTCTCAGACCAGCTAAAATGGAAATTGGAAGTGACAACAGGGACATGCTTTGTGTTTAAACAACAAAGGCAGTGTTAACTTTTAGAACAGAGAACCAGGTACTGACTAAACTAACTGCGTCTTTAAAGATGCCAGACACAATTCTAGGAAGTTTATCATTTTTAAAACAATTAGGTATAGAACATCAAAGAAAAAAAATCTTGCCAAGATTTTAATTAACTTCTGCAAATAATTATACCTGTATCTCATTTAGGCATTTTTAATTTGCCTGTTGCCATGCTGTTTCACCTAACAAACATATTTACATACATACACTTGTCTATATAACCTGCTTGTGCATAAGCAAAGTAGCTGTACCATGTCTGTATGTATTTTCAAAATATAAGTCATATCATCTAAATAATTTAGATTAATTTCCACATGAAAGCTACACTTTCATTTCAGTTGTCCCATATGAAAAAAATTGTTCTTTAAGGGGGAAACCATTAGACATTCTTCAATTTCTGCAATGACTCCATTCTCTAAAAATATCTGTTCTCTCACTTTGACAGTAATGGGACCATGCTAACACAGCTTCTAGACAACTTCCTAAAAGAAAATTACTATTACATTTGAAATAATAGTATTACTACTTGCTACTAATATAGTTATACTAAAAAATGGCTGTTCTGTTAGTTTTTTTATTTTTTTTCTGAGAGAAACAGAGCCTTGGTTTCACTTACAGCCAGACCCAACAACCAAATTATAAACCAGAATAACAATTAACTAGAGGTTAATAAAAATATTTAATTGTTCAGTATTTCATTAAATATTAATTCAATGTAATTAATGTTTTGTAAGAAGAGGCTTAAATTTTAATGCTTAGGTAATAGTTTTTAAAAAATTAAATATTTTTGAAGGAGAAAAGATAAAGCATTCATTAGCACAGAAACAGGATTTGCAATCTACCTTTGACTCAGCCTTGGCTAGATGACTTCATCCTTCTATTCCTCTGTATAATCTGTCACAGTAACACCTACATGAAAAAAACAAAGAAAAATCTTTAAGCTTACGCATTCATTGTTTCCTATAATCATATTGCCTTTGGTCTCCAAAAATCTTTAAGTGCTTTTAAAACAAAAAATCTTAATTTAATTTTCTTCTGGAAAACAAACAAACAAAAAAGGAAGTATAACGTATGTTCATTCTGAAACATTTATTATTGTAAAAGCAAAGTCACGATTTGCAAAAAAACTTAATAAAGACCAGTAAGTGCAAGCATTAAGAATTTAGCAATGTTAAGAATAATAATGTCTTTCCTTACAAAATGAACCAATAGTAAGTAAAGTGGTTTGGTTTTTTAATGAATTTTATGTGATTTGATTTTGGTAATAATTACTCAAAATACTGAAATGAATTTTCATCATATCTTTTCCTTCATATTTAAATCCCAACTTCTTTTATTCTGTTCTCAGTGTTCAATAAGCCAACATATGAATGTGAAGATGATTTAGAGTCTTTCTCTCTCTCTCATGTGTGCTGGTATCTATGATTTCTTTTTGTATCATTTTGCTAATTAAAATCGATTATGTTAGAGAGTAGCTCTTCTGATAAACATCATACAACTTTTATGTGTCCAAAAGAATGGAGTCCATGCAATAAGCAAGTCTAGCATTTTAAATTATATTAAATTACTGTTCAGAAAAACATATCTTCTTAGCTTTCAAACAGTATTATTAATTTACAGCAGACGATTTTTATTTAACAAGATTTTCAGATATAGTTCTGATGAAATCCCTCCTACTCCACATTTCTTTTCCCAACACATCCAGGTGATCAACATTTACGAAGAGGAGCATCAGGTAAGGTGAGATGCATAGAAAATAAAAGGAAAAATAAAATCCCAGCACCCCAAAATAAGAAGATGTATTTTGTAGGTGTATTTCGTAAAGTACAGTGTTTAAGAACAGAACTTTGAAACCCATTTTTATTTCAAAACTTGGAAAAGCAAAATTTATCTTTCATTCACTAAAAATAAAAAGAAACCACACTATTTTGAGACAATCAAAAAGCTTTTGTCAAACAAAAAAAAATGTAATTCAAATTGTCAAACTGAAGTGATTGTCAGCTGAAACGTCCTCCTACAGTTCCAGTAAAGGTTTTAGAATTTCATAGTTTTACTTTAAAATTTTAATAATAACATAGAAAGCAAATTGGAATTTTAAAAACGAGACCTCAAAGTTGTAATTTTCAGCCTGCCTGTGATGTTGTATCATATTTCTTGATGTCCCAAGCTCGCTATGTTCCCTGTATTGAGCATATCTGTAAACTTCCTGAAGTTAATATAACTGTTTACGTGCTTAGTTAATGAGAGCTCCTACATACCTTCTTAAATTGTGGCCTACAAGAAGTAGTTCTCATTAGAACTATTTGCAGATTACCATTTTTGTGTTTATTACAGACCTTATCCATTATTCACTAAAATACACACGCCCCAGTAACCCTTCTAAGAATGAGACAAATTTCTGAGTCCTTTAGAATATAAAGTTTAGAGAAACCAGGTAGTATTTGTATTTTTTTTTCCCCTTGAAATTTCTTAGAAACTAACGGTGTTAAGACAATTTGGTATTAATGTGCTACATTAAAGGATACCTCATTGAGAGGTATGAGTCAAATGTGATTTCTAACCTGTGCTCCAATGATTGCTAAAAATGAAATACCGAAGCATTCCTTGGAAGCAAACATTGTTCTACTTTGTGGCAAATGACCGTCTCACCATGATTCAGCTAATACTTTCTTGCAGGACAAGTAGAACAATTCTGACAAGAAAGGTAGACATTTTTTTCCTATCCCTTCTGTTCCCCTTGTTTGCAGGTCCTAATGTTTCAAATCTTGAAGGGCTGAAATTTAAGTCTGTCAGTGAATGGGAAAAGGGCCAAGACAGGTTAGGGAATAGCTTGAGTGAGGATGTCCCTACATTGACCATAGCACCAAAGCAGGGCAAGTCACCAAAAGAGCCTGGCTGTACACACAGCTGAGACTGGGGGAAGTTAGAAATTTGCTCCTCTTTATACCTTGTAGACAGAGACAATGCTTGGAACGTGACATCAAAGTTAGTGTCTCAAACTAGTATCTGAGTAATATTCAACACTGTTTGGTACTTGCCTGAGGTATGCTGTGTTGGTATACAAGTATACCGCTTGTGTTGGTATGCTTCACACCAGCTGTGAATGTGGAACACTGAATTCACCAACCCATTTCAATTTTTTTGTTTCAAACGTTATCTTCTGATATCAGAAAATTATGTCTGCTGGCCTCTCATTGTTGATGAAGATTTTACAAAGAATGTATTCTTTTCCCTATGAAAAATAATTAGCTTTTATGACTACTTATGGTTAAAAGCACCACAGAACCATGCAAGGAAAAATCAGGCAATTTAGATTTCTAGCAAGACTCCGTATACAATGGATGGCATCAAGAAAGTTGTCTAAACTCTATCTATACTTTTTAGATCAGTAAGACAGATGTGACATATGTACATACCACAAAAACTAAGGAGATGAAATGCATAGTTACTGCTCCTGGTATTAATTAATCAGGGTTGACTTTCAGTTAAAACTTCTGATCAATATTTCAGTCAGTGCACAGATTCTGTTAGCAGAACATTAGGAAATTTTTTATAATCAATGTAAATACTATGTTCTGATTCCATTTAACATCAAGCATATTGTTTGATTTAATGGCCTGTGCAGAAAATTCACCCTATCTCAAAAGTCTACAAACTTCACTGTTTACTTTAAGTGGAAATTATTAGCTTGAGTCAACAATAATCAATAGGTTTTAGACATGACCCAAAAGTTTGAAGTCTATACAGAATACAGACAAAAGAGTAAAATCCAGCTGGATGACTTTTGATGTTTGATATACTTAATTTCTTTTGTGCCCAACAAACAAATACATTACAATAAATAAAAGTCCAAGAATTCTGAAAAGTACTTCTGGAAGAAAAATCAGACCAGAACATTTAAGACAGAGGCAGAAATAAATGAACGATACCATGCACAGAATCTGTAGAAAAAGCAAGATCTGAAAACAAAGTGGTATGTTTAGTCAAGTAAGATTTGGATCCACTTACAAAAAATGTAATGAAAGGATAGTTAGTTAAAAGAAAAGGTTGCTGTCTCCAAAGCTGAAATAGAACAAGAACAGCCAAAGAAATGGATATTTTCAAATTAATATAGCAAAACCTTTTGAAGAATGAAACTAATGTTCTATCATTTCTGAGTTTCTATTCAAAAGGGTAGATATACACGGTCCATAGTGACTCAGAAGATAAATATTTATCAAAAAAGAAAAGCACCTCATCTGCAAAACTTGGAATTTCACATCTGTTGGAAGCTGAATCAAAACAAATCCTGTCATGCAATGAGTGTTTCCAGTAAAAGTGCAGTATGAGCCAGGTTCTCTCTTGCAAATGTCAGCTATATGCACTACGTATGACTATACCCTGCTCTCAGGGTCTGCTACCAGTTACCAGAAGTGCCATAGAAAGAGGCATTTTGATGGTAAGTACAAAGTAACTTTGCCCCCAGATCAGTGAAAATACACATAGCATAAAGAAAAAAAGATAAAAAATGCAGGCCATAGGAAAAAAAAAAAAAACAACCAACTACCAAAAAAACCCCAAACAAACAACACAAACAACAGTGCCAGCTGGGCTGCTAAAAATATTTCCTGAAAATAGTTTGGGAGTTGGGACTACTGGGAGCAGGGCAGGGAGAGTTCACTCCTCACCTACACAGCTTAAAGGATGCAGCACAAAGATAAGTAAGCTAAACACATCTCTTAAGAACAGCGACTTTATTTCTTATAAAAAGGAAAAATCTAAATACATTTGAACATACACACAAACCCCCAAAAATCTTTGTTATTATTTCTATGGCGTTATAAATGTCCAATTCACAGAGATCTTCCAGCAGAGATTGCAGTGTCAGGACATCAGAACAAGAATTAATCTGATCTCCTGCAAATAAGAGAAGACCAAAGTTTATTTCTCCATATCCATAGCAGGTCTTGCCTAAGTGCAGTAATTAAAAACCTTGTAGCATTAAAAGTTACATTCAGTCTTGTTTAAAAATTATCAATAGAAAAATTAAAGTTGCACACCCAAAAGAGCTCTTAGCTGACCTCCGTTTCACCAGTAAGGCACAGTAAAGTTAGCATGTCCTAGATGCTCCATTAAACTACAGGTTGATTTTTGATACTGCATCATAGCTTCTTTCTCCCTTTCAGTTGTTTTGCTGCTGCTTACAGCTTGCTAATGGAAACAGATCTGAACATGGAAAGTGCACGAGCTGATTGTGCAGTACAGTAAATCAGAGATCAGAAAGCAAAACCAGAGATTCATTATTCTTCTTTTTCCATAGTCTCATCAAAGACAGAAGGTCTTGTTGGGACTTAGTTAAACACAGATAACAGCCTCCAATATTTTTCAGTTTTTAAGACTGTAGTGGGAATAAGCTTTACTGTATTCTTCATTTTTTAAATACAAAATCTGCTACCACAGGAGATACTGTTTTGGTTTTTTGCAGTGGGAATGAATATATTATCCTTAATGTTAATGATTTATCTATTTTTTATTTCATTCAGCAATTTTTCTGGGGTATTCTTTTCATTCTGTTTCTGTGTAATAATAATTTAAACTTTGTTTGGACCAAATAAAAAATATATTTTTAATGTAAAAAATTAGAAAGTTCTTCTTTGATTTTTCTTTTAGTGTTAATAAATTACAGTACCTTAGTAACTTGCTGTATTTGCACTTAAAACCTCTTCTATGTGAAAATTAGTATATCACACTTGTATTACACGAAGGCTAACATTTAAATACATGTAAATAAACATAACAACAATGTTGACTTTCAGGAAAGATGGAGAGGAATAATTAAATACTGGTAAATGCCACTATCTTTCTCTCTGACTCACAACTTGGTATTGCAGGATATCATGGGTTTACCTCAGAAGAAACTGAGCCATGAGTTCATGTAACTTCTAAAATCAAAACAGCATAAGCAGAGAACAGAACAAAAAGAGAGAAGTGATGCATCAGTTTCTTACCTATATTCACAGAGAGGAATGTGTTTATCCCCATAACCCTGTTGCTGAATGGAAATTTTTTCCCAAATATTTCTTAAATCTTACCAGTTACACAATTGACTCTCTCTTTTTTTTTTTTCAGATTTGCATCATAATGCATCACTGTATTTTAAAACATATATATTTTCATAGCATACTTACAACTCATTATTAAGCAAATCCTACCAATGGCCCAAATCAATGTGTCACAGTTTCAGCTGGGATAGAGTTAACTTTCCTCCTAGTAGTTGGTGTAGTGCTGTGTTTTGGATTTAGCATGAGAATAATGTGATACCACACTGTTGTTTGGGTTGTTGCTAAGCAATGCTTAAACAGAGTCAAGGTCTTTTCTGCTTCTCACTCCATCCCACCAGGGAGATGGCTGGGGGCGCACAAAAGCTTGGGAAGGGATGCAATTGGGACATCTGACCCCAACTGACCAAAGGGATATTCCATACCAATTGATGTTATGCTCGGCACATAAAGCTGGGGGAAGAAGAAGGAAGGTTCACAGTGATAGCATTTTCTTCCCAAGTAACCATTATGCATGATGGAGTTCTGCTTTCTTGGAGATGGCTGAACACCTGCCTGCCAATGCTTTGTCTTGCCTGCATGAAGGCAGCTTTTGCTTCACCTATTAAACTGTCTTTATCTCAATCCACGAGTTTTCTCACTTTTACTCCTCTGATTCTCTCCCCCATCCCACTGGGGGAGTTATCAAGCAGCTGTGTGGTGCTTAGTGGCTGGTTGGGGTCAAACACAGTGTAGCTTTGAAACTCCAAATTTCTACTTTTGGGTTTCATCAGGACAAACAGGCTTTAGAAGAAGGATATAATGCAAACTAGTAAACCTGTTACAAAGACAAGTATTTTCATTTGCAAGCAGAAAACAGGCTTGATATTACCAAAATATCATGCGATACTGCAATCATAAGTGTCTTACTGAATAGCACTGAGAACCTAGCATTTGTGCTTTCAAACTAAGCTTCAGTTAAGGGAACTTTAAGATTCAGATTTATGGCTAAATGTTACCTTTCAGTGAAAGTAAAAAATCCTCACACATGGTATTGCTAATACAGATAAAAAACCTTCTTGAAAACCAGGATTCTGCTTTGACAGAATTTGTTTACTTCTTGAAAGCACTTTCCAGTAAATTAGAAGATTTTGGCCCTCACTCTCCTAATTGTATGTTCTTGGCTACTTTGCTGCTAAGAGAATTAGCAAATCTCCTAGGACCACATTTACAAGGTCATTTACAAGGTTATACACAAGGTCAATTACCAGGTCATTACAAGATTGGTGGCCACACTGCTTCCAGCAATGCAGCTTTTCTGAAACTGCTGTGCATCCAATGAAATCCTGGCAGACTTGGCCTATCCCAGCGAGACTCCTGTGTTGACAACCCCCAAAATTAATTGAACCATCAAAAGTTCATTTGAACAAAACACAATAAATCTCTATAAATTCACTTTTTCAACAATGCTTTACTTAAGAATATTTATTACCCATTCTACTGTCAAATCACTCCAAGTGTGACTCTTAGAAATACCATAAATAATTTTCCTATGTCCCTTGATAGAATTCTCATTTAAACATAAATTTTCTCAAGCATGGGAGTCATTTTTAAACAATCTGTATACAACTTTGTTTGGTACAATGGGAATATTTGTTAGAATTGAGGTTACTTAATTTTATTCATTTTTCCAAGTCTATCATCTACCACTTGTACAACAGCAGTCATCCAGTAAGAATGTCAGTGCCTGGAGTTCCAGAGTATTTCACCATCTGCCCTTAGAGTACATGCATAGCTCCTGTTTTCTGGAGATATACACCTACTTCACTACCACCAAGGAAGAAAATGTGCTGACCTGAAACAGCCAGTGAAGAAATGAAAAATGTTGGTCTAAAACTGGACTCAGCAGTATAGAAGCAACACAGTCAGGGAAGGAAATCATTTTGAAATGTTCCTGTTGCCATTTTAATATGCTTTGGTTAACACTACAATCCCATTCTCACAAATCAAACAGGTCCATAAAGACAGCCAAATGCTTATGCAAGCTCAGACTTGAGCATGCCCTTGGATGCATGAGGGGGATCATGGGCCAGAACATGTCCAATTGTTCGATACTGCACGGCATGACTGGACAGGTTACAAGCATGGCAGCTGTGCAGGCAGGTGTATGTCCTCTCCTTGTATGGACAGTTGAGGGAACAGACCTTTCTTAAAGAAAAGTTTAGACAACTGTTGGCACTAAATCTCAGCATCACTGGCGATAATGTTTAGCCACCAAATTTCACCTCATTCAGGCAGATCATGCAGTCTTTAATCGCTTCTCAAATAACACCTCTCTGATACAGTTAGACTAGAAAATTTCATTGCTTAGAGACATCTCACCAGCACATTGCTTCACAGGTCCAACACAGCTCAGATCTGCCATCTATCTCCCATACCAGCTTCATGTTAAAAAAACCCCTATCAGCAACATGCAGGGGTTTATCATTCTTGTTCTATAAACCTACAGGTGAAGAACACCTGAAACCACCTAACATCCAGGACAAGTAACTCTGCTCCTGTGGCACAAGGGAATTGTCATGGGCTAAGATAGGTTCTCAATCTACTCGATTAAGGGAATATATGTCAGCTGACCTGAAATCCTGGGGTAAATTCCTCTAGGAGGTGGGACCTGATCTGAAGACAAGACTCACTTATACAGTCCCTTTTTTTTTTTTTTAAACATACCATCTCGTTTGACATTAAAAATGAAGAGCAGTACTTCCATAGCAAGCTTCTTGACTGCATTGCTCGTCCTGAAAAGGAAAGGATAAATGACATAACTATTTGTCAGGTTGTTTAAAGCAATACTGGCAGGCAGTAAAATACTATGAGTATATCAGGACTCTTGTCTACAAGTAGACAGGAACATATACCATTTTCTAAACTTAACGTAAAAGAACTATGGAACATGGGGAAATGAAAGAAAAAAAACTAAAATGTGGATGTAGCCAAAATATTTGAAGGCTTAGAAGTTTCACAAGCTAATATTTGACCAATGGTTACTGACACCAAGAGAGACAAAGAAGAGATTTCTTTGGAATTTCATCAACTGTTCCTTAAGTCCATCATGAATATGAAAATTCTCTCTCCTAATATTCATTGAAGGTAAAAGTCATAACAACTTCATTTTTTCTGTAAGTATTAAAGTCTTCAATGCAAGTTACATATACAATATGCACACGGAAGTCAGTTTTGCTCAGCATAAAAAGATAATTTGGGATTTATTTAGTTCATTAGCCAGCATATCAAGGATAAGCCTAGTGGGAAAAATTCCATCAAGAAATTTCATGCAGTGCAGTATTTCATATTTTTATCATGTTTGACCTTAAAATCTAAGAATTTTTATTTTGATCAAGTAGAAGTGCAATAAGGGGGAAAACAAAAGAAAACACATCTTTAGTGTTTGGTTCTGATCATCCAAAAGGACTGTGGTGAGGTGCCTGCCAAAGCCGCTCTGGCACTGCTCTCCTCAGCTGGGAGGGGAGAGAAGGTGCCATGGAAGGCTTGGGCTGGAGGGAAGGACCGGGAGAGATCCCTGATCCATCACCGCCATGGGCAGGGCAGACTGGGCAGGGCAGACTCAGCCAGTCAAATGGGTTTGTGGCCAGTTGGATCCAAGGAGGTGGTGTGCTTCAACCTCGGCCACCAGTGAAGGACCTACAGCCACTCACGCACCTCCTCCCCACTTCTCCAGTGGGCGAGGAGAATCAAAGGAAAAGACAAGGAAGTTCATTAACTGAGATAAGAACAATTTAATAACTGAAGATCAATTAATATTAGTAATAGTAATAATATTAATACAACTAATAACTGATTAAAATAATAGAAGATAAAACAAATGCTGCAGTTGCTCACCATCTGCCAACTGGTGCACAGCCAGGTCCTGAGTGGCAGAGTCAGAGCCAGAGAGCACGAGAGTGACTGTAGCAGAGTCCGAGAGAGTCCCATGAGCAACAACACAGCCAGGAAAGCAACCAACCCACCAACTCCCTAATGAACAAACAAGCAAGAGAACTAACGAGTGAGCTAACAAAGGAGCTATAGCCCCCCCAGCCCATTCTCCGCTTATGCACTGAGCAATATGTGCTGTGGAATGAAATACCCCTGCAGTCAGCTTGAGTCAGCTGTCTGAACTTTGTGTCCCCACACACTGCTTGTAATGAGAAAGTTGGGAACACAGGCAAAGTATCAGGAGCTGAAAAAGACCTTGAATCTAGTGCAAGCATTCCCCAGAACCCACTAAAAAGCCATCAGTCCTTTTCTTGGGGTAAATCCAGAAACCCAGGTTCATACCAGCCACTGTGAAGAAAGTGAACTCTTTCCTGACTAAAACCAGCACAGCCACCTTCAGCACAGTGATAGATTCTGTGGAATGAAAACATAGGCACAAACAATTATTGGGGTACAGCTAGTACATTGAAAAAAAAATCCATTCATTTACTCACACTTAATTTGCTACTTTAGTCATACACCAATCTTAGCCATGTGGCCAATAGAAATCTTTCTGAAAACTTCAAAAATCTCCTCCTACAGGATCTGGTTCAGTGTGCTTTTTGCCTTAAAAGAAAAGAATACAGAAAAAGGAGGAAAAGACAATTTAACAGTGCTATAAAAAAATAACACACAAAGGCACAGATTCTCCTAAGAAACTCATTAAAATATATGAATAACAATGTGGTAAAATAGCCAGAAAACTTTTATATACATATGCATTATATTAAGCATATATAATAATCTACTAAGCAATATTGTATATTATATATTAATATACAATAATATATGTGTGTACATATAAATATTTCATATACTATATATTATATATGACCCCCCATGGGATTTTCATCATGTTAATTTTGAATTTCACTCCAATGATATTTTGGGAATGAAAATGACAAATAGATTTATGAGAGTTGCTTTAGCCTGTTTCTTATTTGCCCTTTCATCATTGTCATTGTACGCTGTACTACCTTTAAGTTATATTGCTGCTAAGACTTTAAGAAAATATTTTCCATGACTATGGTTCCCTGTATCCAAACTATTTCATACTTGGTTTCTATAGTTATAAAAGAATGTGTGAACTTTTTCATAAATCTGATAAATCTTTTCCTGCATTAATTGTTTCAGTCTGTGTGTCTTCTACATTAAGAGATAATTTCCTTGAACAGACATTTTTTCCCTAAAAGAAAATTAAACCAAAACTGCTTTCTTCACTAGGTTCATGTTACAAAACAAAGAAACAAAAACCCTTCTCTGGAACAGTAGTGACAAGAGGAGGAGGAAAACGTTTTCCCACATCTAGCCTCAACTATCCCACACTTGGAATAAATCTAATAATGATTCTTTCCTCATATGATATGTATCTGGGGTCTGAGTTCCAAACAGAATAATTAAGCACTTAGCTGTTGTAGGTCAGAACCCTGAGATGTTTGAAAAGCAAAAACCTTATAGTCATCTTTTAGATTGTTTAAAATGATTTTTTTTCTCTACAAATATATCGGTCCAGACAGAAAAAAAAGTTCCACACGAACAAGCTCTTCTCTGTGAATACAAGAGAGAATTAAATTAAAATTAAAAAACTGTCATTCTTAATAAAGATGAGATAAAGCAGCATGAAAGACAATGCAAGTTCTCAGATGTGATGTGAATGGGTCCAGTGTCAGAGGAATTCCCCTGACTCCTAAAAGCTTGGGTCCTAACGAAGATCTAAACTACATCCTTATTGCTCTCCACAGAATTTTCTCAAGAGACGAGTATGAGAAGCACGCCTTAAAACGTAGCCCCCGTGCAGTCTGGGGGCAGTCTCAAATCAAGAGGCTGGCTTTAAACCCAAACCTTCTGCGTACAAAGCAAACCTGTAATAACAGATTATTAGACACACACAAATCTTTTTCTTGATTTATGTTTTGTGCCAGGCTGGATCCTACAAATGCATGTTAAGGATGGGAAAGAGACTAAATCTTCATAGGAACACAAGCTCCAGTGCGCCCACCTCCTGAAGGCTGAGAAGTAAGCACTTCGGAGCTTTGATGACTTGGGACAGCACATGCGTGTAGTGATGGAAAACTCAGCCCTGCGTTGTCTCGACAAGGAGAAGCTTGGAATTGAGTCCTGTGTATGCAAGGAAAGCCTCAGCAGGAGATGACAGCTGAGCAGCGCTCACGTCTACTTTTAAAAGTGTATTGGGTAGGGATGGATGACAAACTGCTTGTATCCTTTCTTTTGCCAGCAGAAGCCGAGGGTTGGGCTACCGCCACAGCAGTTAGGGGCACAGGGTGTCTACTGTGGCCAGTGGGAAGTAAGCTCTGGAAAAGAGGTGTTTCAGCACTGACATGGCCCTGAGGGATGAGGATTAGGACAAGCTCCTAGGTTTTGGCGCTCAGAAAGGGTGTTTTAAATTAGGCAGAACCCTGCAGTGATTTCTTCTGTTTCAGGATCATGGTTCTCGATTCAGCCATCTCAAAGCAGCAGTAGAGGTGGTCAGGGCTGCCTGCACCCACCTTTTGTGTATGTGCCAAGGCAGGTTTGTGAGCAGTCTTTAGCATCGCAGTAAAGATGATATATATTTATAAATATTAAAATGTGTTTATTCCTCCTGGGTGTTGAAAATATCAAGATAGACCCTCACCTGGCCTTTAGAATATATGACTTCTCCTGGGAGAACCTGATGGGAAATAAAATTATACATTATGATAAATAGGTTTACATTTGGTTATGTTATGAATTATTATTCATTTTAACAGAGTGCAAGTACATTCCTTAGATCCTTGCACTCTCAGAAACAAAAGGGAGACACACAAGAAGTTTGAATGAGGATCAGGCCACATTTTCCAAAAATTAGTTCAGCAATTTTGAAACATACCTGGGAACTCCAGGAACTCACTCTATTTTTAAGCACACATCCTCTATGTTCTTTGGTATTGTCATTGTTTTATTGTGACCTTGGAAGTGCTTTCACTGCTCTTTTTTTTTAAACATGTAAAAAAAGAAATCTGAAATACTTTTTTCCCCTTAAATTTAACAAATTATTTGAGCAACCACTTTTCCCATATTTCCTGAATAACAGAATAAAGCAGGTTCTACTTTTGTTCTGTTTTTCTTTTTTACCTTAACTGGCTACAATGTATCTAGGAGACAATTCTATGCCTCTGATTTACTTTTATTATACATTACTTTAAATATAAAGTCAGAACTATAAATAGTATTTAAAAAAATCATATAATCCAGTACAAAATGATGCATTTTCCATTTCTTTTTGATTTATAACTAGTTTTCCATTTTGACTATTATTATAATGTATAATAAATACATTGTATTATAGATATGGTGGCAGCAAACTGTCATCTTGGCCTACCATCTAGAGGTCATAGAAACAAGAAAAGGAGAGATAGGCATATTCTTCTCTAACTTTGTATTGCCAACAATATGGATTCACTCCAATATTTTGTAAGGCTTTCACTACCTTCTCAAATACATATAGAAAGGCAAGATTTGCATCTTCACAAAAATTGAATTCTACTGCAAACTTGTGGTTACTTCATGTATTCCCCCATGAACTGCACTAGCAACGGCACATGTGGTACTTTGTACATCAAGGGTGTTGTCTAAACATCATTGAGTTGACTCTTTAAAGTTCCTTTATTTAACCTACAGTGGGAGTTTCTTAATTCAATGGAGTAAGGTGGCAAAATAATTTAGGAAGTAAATACATGTGTATGTTTAGAGAACTTATTTTCACTGTTGCATTATAATTTCAGTGAGATTATAACCACTGAAAACAGGCAATTTTAATATGATCTCATTTTCTATTGTTCTGTGCATAAAGATTTCCCATGCAAAATACATCAGCTTGCAATAAGCATTGTTACTTTCACAAGAGTATCTCCAATTTAAACACAGACTGTAAAATAAACAGTACATGGGATGGAAATTCCTATCATTTTTTTGCACAGAGTACTTTAAGGAAGCACTAAATTAGAATGAACCTCCTAGATCACAAAGTTTCGCTCTTTGTTATTACAGGTAGCATTTTATACATTCACTTTCGAAAATGTTAACGGCCCTAGCTTAAAATAACTTTTTTTTCCCCTCCCCCACCATTCTCCTTGGAAGATAGTCCCAAAATATATTGTTCTCGTAGTCTGGGCCTTGTGCCTCATTTCCAGCCCAAGTTTATTTAGAATTGTTTTCTCCCTTTTTGTTCTTGTATAAATATTGGCTTTTGGCCTAAATAGTAATTTTTCTTCTGTTTTTTATCCTCCTAATGAATATCTTGATAACCACATGGCCTTTTGACTTGTTTAGCCTTGGATAACAAGTTCCAGCTTTTTACAAAGATAATCCCCCCTTCTTTCCTTATTTACCCAGCAGATATTTTGTGTATTTGTTTTAGTCTGAATTTATATACTCCTCTTGAACACAGGTAATTAAAACTGAGTATTCCAGGTGAGTATCAGTGTCTTGTATTAGAAAAATCTCTGTTTCTGCTTGAGTTATCTTTTCAACGGTCACCTCATTTTCTGGCAAAATTACTTCAGTAATTTATAGTCCTGCTGTAACATAGGACTGCCAAGTACATTTCCCCCTTAGTTCTTTGCAAACTCCTAGCTTTCAACAGAAGTTTGTTACCAGTACCACAGTGCATCACCTTATATGACCCATTATTGAATTTCATCCCATTTCTACTAATCCAGTCCTAACAAGTGCTTTTTGTACAGTATCCTAACCTGTATTGACAATACTTACAGATACATACTGTCAACAGATACAATCAGCATTATTTATTGTATTTCTACCAGGGTCATTAATGACAATATTAAGGAAGTTCAGTGCCAAGCTCTTTTAGGAACATCTCTAGTAACTACTGAGCTACCAGGTATTGCAGTGCTGCATGTTGCTGTCTCCCTTTTGTATAGTTTTTATCCACCCTCCAATAACCCCATTAATTCTTGTCATTTGTAGTTTATTAGTTTCTCCAGAGCTGAATTTCAGAAATATGGTATCAAGTGTTTTCTTCATCTGTTAAATCAACTATAAAATAGCCTCTCAATCTACAGAGAGAACTCTATGGTATTTTCCTTTGACCTTTCTATGTATTTAATTTGTCCTTTTAATTGTCTTAGTACATCTGTGTATAAAAATTTCCCCTTCGCAAAACCAGACTTGAATAACAGGCCTACCTATTTTTTCCATTTAATTTAAAATAAATAATTTTGTACCCTTTTATCCACAAAGCTGTTTTTATACAGCCAGATCCCCTCAAATACTGCACTACTTATTTTTAATTTTAATTAATGCCATCTTTTGCAGGTTCAAGCCTACCTAATTAACAATTTGCTGGCCAGCATGCACACAAATAGCCAGGACTTACCATATTCTTAAGCCTTTGTTCTCTGGCCTGTATCTGCAAAGTTGGAGATCTGAAATTAGTTATGTGTCCACGAACATTAGAGACAAGACCATTATCTATATGTTTATATATCAAAAATTGGAGTTACAATAGATAATTATTTATTCTATGTTACTCCAATAAAAACGTTTTAAATTTTTTCTGTAATGATTCTGAAGTTAAGAATGATATTTCTTATGGCATGGGTCAGACCAAAAGTCCACTTAGCTTGCTACACAGCCTCTGCCTGTGTCTGCTGCCAAATGCTTAGAGGAAGAGTTTAGGGACAAGTTTAGGAATGGGGCAAGTACATGGTGGTTTTTTTCTCTTGGTATATCCTACCAAGTTTGGCAAGTTAGCACATGAAGATCTTCCTAAACCAGAAGTTGCATCCATTTCCTTGCATATAAGGGCATTTCATAAATCTTCACTTTCATCAATGTATTTGTTTTGTTCTTGAGATGTTTTAGACCTCAGCAACCACAATATCTTGCAGTGAACCATAAAACTTTATGTATTCTGTGAAGACATTCATTTACCAACCAAGCCTTCATTCATTTAAGTCCACCAGCCTGGTATTAAGAAAGAAAAAAGAAAAGTAATTTCCTGCTCACCTTTACTGTAAATTGCATGGTTCTTCCCTGGATCTCTTCTACTCTGGAAAACCCTTGCATAAGTAATACATGACCTCTGTGAGGTCTTTATATCAGTTTCGTTGTTGTTATCCTTCTTTGTACCTTTTTGAATTCTATTGTGCTCGTCTGGATTTAGCCCAGGACGGTACCTGGCAGGGTGAAGTGACTCACTCCAGCTCCACTGAAGTGCTTCGCCAGTACGGTCCTGTTCGCAGAGGGACCTGACTGCTGAAGAGCCTGAAGTGGGCACTATGCCAAGGGGTGACACGCCTCTGAAGAGCATGATCAACTGCAAATGGGAATGCTGAGAAGAATTATTTTCTTGTGTTTAATTAGAATTTCCCCTGCTGCAATTTTTCTCCATTGCTTTTCACTGTGCGTCGCCGAGGAGAATCTGGCTCCAGCTTCTGTGCAAATAGTGAGAAAAAGATTGCAGTAAGAAGCCCCTATAGCCTTGTCTAGTTTAGGCAAAACAAAATCAGCTTCTTCAGCCTCTCTTCACACATCATATGCTGCAGCCCCCGACCACCTTGGGTACACAGCAGAATTCCTCCTAAGGGCGGCCACACCAAATTAGACCACAGTATATGTAACCCACTTTCAGTCTCTGAAAGTAAATGCTTAGGAAAAAAAAAAAAAGAAGTGAAAAACAAGTTGGAAGTGATATTTCTCTAGTGTGTACTCCAGCACCCGGTAATCTGTGGAGTAAGCACATCTTGACTCACTGATTTCATCCAAAACCTTGGATTACTTTTTTTTCCCTCTTAACCTTTTCCAGTCATGCTGCACCTGCAATACTCCAACCGTGGCCTTCGCAGCACTTTCACTGTTCAGTGAACTCTACACACAGGCTCTTCAGGATGTATGCATAAACAACCTGAATTAAAACTAAAATTTTGCCAGTATGGGATTTCACAGTAACATTTAAAAGCAAATCACTGTTCTTCCTCTAATTATGCAGATGCAAAAAAGCAATAAACTCTTAAGAAGAAAACTACAGGCCTGGAGGGATGTTAACAAGCAATATCATGAAGATCATCATATTTCAGTAGAATTAAGCTTTGTAAGACCTTATATGCTTTATTGCTTGTCCCCAATATATAATGAAAATGCCATTTTTATTTATTTCCTGGTTTAGATCATCACATACTTCCATGATGATAAGCTTCTCAGGTCAGAGGCCATATCTTCCAGTGGTGTTACTCATAGCATAGCAATTTTTCCTGTCACATGAAGAACATGGGTTGAATCGCTGCTTAAGATTTATATTGTTACCAGCCTAAACTGTACCAGTTGCTACTAGGACTACAGGGAAGACTACCTGCAAATACCTAAATGCAGGACAAATATAGAACAACGGTAGCTAATTTCATCCTTACCTGTGTATCAGCTGGTTTTGGTATAACCATGGTCTGCTTGAAATCTTGTTCTAGTTTAGCTTGTTGACTCTACCCCTCTGCTCCTCCTTCTAACAAGGTACTTACCAAGAGGTCAAGTACAAAGATTATCAGCCTTCACTTCTGAAGCGGTAACGGGCAACAGATGAACAACAGTCTGAACAGTTGCAACCCCTGGAAGCAGAAACTACTACCTCATCACAACCCTGCCAGATCCCGAGCAGTAAATAAACCCAACCCCAAGATATAACAGCAAAATTCAGTTACGTAGTGTTATGCTTTACATATTATACAACTCTATAGATTTATTTATGTAAGTCTCTGCACTTAGCTGATCATTTGTGTGATTTATGCAACTGCTCCATACTAGGTAATAACCTAGTATGGAAACAATAACTTGGCTATCATCGCCTGTAGGGATTTTTCTGCGTTGCTGTTCCAAATAAAAATAATAATAGTTTTGAATAATAAAGTGAAATGAGAACTCTTCCTAGCAGTTGAAATAATTGTGTTCCAGTTTTTAAGCAAAAACTTATTTATGTGGTTTATATGCATCTATGTTATATATTCAAATCAGAAGCAAAAAGCAGAACACTGAAGATGCTTATTAGTAATACATATATAAAGCCTTAAAACCCTTCAGTTAACTCCCCTGCTTTTTCTTTTCCTTCTTTACAGCCTTCTGTCCTGGAACACTGGCAGCGTGAGAAAGCACCACTGCTACAGAAACAAAAGAACACAAGAGAACAAAGGAAATAATAGAACCCAAAAGCATTCCAGAAATACAGTCCATGTTAGTGAAATTCAATTTCACCTTCAATCCCTTCAGGCCACTTCATCTGGAGCCGAAGAAGGAACAGTATATTAGTGAAAAAAACCTTATGAAATCGTTTTTAAACTCTGAAGTTGAGATGATCAACAATTGATGAGTTAAAGTTTGCTGTATTTCCTCATCAGCCAGAAGGCTTTCAGGACACTAGAGAGCCTAAGGTAACAGTGTGTGTTATTTTGTTATTAATAATTAGATATCTTCTTGCATTTCAGTTGCTTTCTAGTTTATGGGTTCTTTTCTTTTTTTTCTACAGTCACAATATGTTTTGTGTTTATAAGCTGAAGGAACATCTGCCAATTTTATACTCATAATTAAAAAAAAGAAAAGCTGTTCTTTAGGGGAAAAAGTGTTACAGCGAGCAAGCTAATCAAAAGGTGAAGTAAGTCAATGGAAAGAGGGCTCCTTTTCTTATTTTTATCACAAGATAAACCAGTGCAGATAATTGGAAAATCCTTGGAAACACCTTATGCATTGTTTTAACTTCTTAATCTTTGGAATTTCAGTATTGTTTTGACCCTTGTGCAATGCATATAAATTTTGTTCAAATCTATACCTTCTCATGTATATTGATCAGAAGCACATTACTCCCAAAACTTAATTATGTCTATTTTTGCTTTTCATGAATATTCCAGCAAATTCATTCTGCAATATCTGTGAAAAAGCTGAAGGAATATCCCTAGAAAGGTACATTTAAATGTAAATATTTTCACTAAAACCTTGACTATATTAACTCAAGTAGGGGGCCAAAATGTAGTATGACTTATTCAAATAATATTCATCAATACGACTCATACTTCTCGCAAACCCACTCATATAAACACATCTGAAGAAATACTGTCCATTCAGTTTCTTTTATGTTGCTGCACAGTACTTGAATTTCAGGAGTTTTAAGCTTTCACATATCTTTCATTGTCTCTATTTTATTTGTTTGTAGTTATTTATACTGTAAAAGTGATTAAAGTCTATGTACAGAGCTGAAGAAAACCCAGCATTGCAGATCTGTTTAAAACTTGTTCAAGGGGGTTGAAAGGGTGTTCAGAAGCTCCTTTTAAGCTTCTTTTATCAACTGTTGTCTTCAGGTTTTTTACTAAGATTTATCATATTTTTGCATAACTTCAGAGCTCAGCAGTTATTACATACCTTTCATCTTGCTGGATTTCAGTAACACTTAACATTTCATACGATTTGGCTTCCCTCACTTGTGCTCTCTACAGCTTTCAGGTGTGCCCAATACCATCGTGCTATCTTTGCTAATGAGAAGGCACACTTTTACAGAGAAATTACTGTATCATGGAAACTGAGATAGTCATCTGTAATGACACATACTCCTGTAGATGAAACGAGCAGCGTGCCCAAACAAACAAGCAAGCCTCAATAATTCAGCATAAGGCTGAGGAGAGGTAACAACTCATGCCCCATTCTGTAAGCACCAGTTGTTACCATCTCCTTTGAGCTCTCAGAACTAGGGAGTTTGCAGTGGCAAATGAAATAAAGGTGATTGCATGTTCAAGATGGTATTTTAAAAGTCAAGATTTATGACTACTACTTTTGGTAAAGACATCTTGTTATTGTTGTACTTTCCTCCTCCACCTACTCTCATTGTGCGTGGATGAATACACATATAATTAAAAATACCTTGCAATGCGCATTTAAAAAGACAATACCCTGACGATTACACATAAGGAACAAATATATATGCTGAATAGGTGTAGGAAATCTGTACAACGTGCTTTGTTTCACTCCTCACTTCTGTTCTACCTGGAATCCTTCCAGGCTTTGCATTTGTAACAGCTACAGCATAGAAAAGACACAGAGAATTCATTACCTCATATAAAGCTTGTATCACCCTCCAAAACTATATCAAATACACCAATTTGTCTGTTATTCTGACCTATCAGTAACTAAAATTTGGGCAAGTATATATACATTTTTTCACAATGCCAAGGTGCAGTCTGGCATGCAAAGCCACACAGACACAAGCATTTCATTTCTTTCTCTGTTTCTGTCCACACCTGAAAAAGGCTGAGCTCACCCAAACAGGCATGTAACCTCTAAATTCACTGTAAAGAAAGTCAATGCCTCTGTAGGACATGTACAGCTCTGTCAGCACCGGTGAAGGCAGCAGCTGAACAGGGACTTTTTACTCAATGATTTCTTACACTGGTAAAGATGCAGCAGCTAACACTTGTTTGCACTATGCTGGAGTATTAGTATAATATTAATAATAAATACTGTTATAACATGATATTAATATTTTATATTGAACAGAATTCCTTAGTTCAGAGTATATGGTCTCTAGCACATCCAAATTGTATTTCTAGCAAACTTTGAAAGTATGACAGTGTGCCAGGAAAGGTTAAACGTGTTTTTCTGGAATTGTTTCCTAGCCCAACAAAGTTATACAGCTTAGTAAGTTGTTCATTTCCCAGGATAATTATGTAGACTTTGGTGGTTTTTCTTGTTTTGGTTTTTTGGTCTTGTTTCATTTTTGCCATCACTGCTTTTTGTTGGTTAATGCGTGTATACAATTTCTTCTGGCTGTTTGCAAAAAGACACCTCTCCCGTTCAGGACCACCGCTTTGTAGAGAGGCACTAAATATTAGACTGCAGAAAGCAGGCTTTGGGTTTTCAAAGAATACTAGCTGCACTACCACTCACTGAATGCTATAAAAATAACATGATAGCTAACTAAAAAAAGTAGCATAATGCTGTATGTAGCACAGCAAGTTATGTTATTCTGATCCCAGGCAGGAATGTCTTACCTTTCCACGAGCTATGTTGGAGTTCCGGGGGAAGATTCTTCTTGATCAGCTGAAACACTGAACAAAGAGTGCTTGTTTTGCATGGAGGGGAAGTGAGGTGAAGGACGGGTGTAAGGAAAGGTGTCTTCCAGCCTTTCCATTCTCCAGCTTTGTCTAAGCAAAGCCGGATTGCTAGGCTGAAAGTCAAAGCATCGTTTTCGTGACATGGCAGCAGCTGAAGCTGCTCTCTACAGGAGTGGCAGGTTCTGCTGCAGTTCCAGACATTTCCCCAGGCAGAGGTGGATTATATAGAGCCTCTGCAAGGAGAAGCCCAGCCATGTGCGCTCACACAAACCGGGACTCTTCCTGGCTTTTTTGTGGGATGCAAAGTTTGCAAAAGAGCCTGGTGCAGGCTGCTAACTTCCCAGAATTGTTTCGATCTTCATTGAGTCTTTCCAGAGAAAACTTCAGGAAGGAACAAATGCCTGAACATTCAGCCCCAAACTCCCTACCCTGGAAGAAAGCACGTGAGCACCTTTGCAGCCACAAGGCACAGCTGGAGCCTGCAAAGCCCTCATCTGACACCAGTGACAGACAGCTGAAGTACTGCGCCTGAAGAGCTGCTCTGGGCACCCCTCGGCCTCGGGGCGCCCAACAGCTGCGAGGGGAAAGCTGCCGAGATGGCGCGCTGGACAACCGACGTGCCCAGTGCCAACGTTTCAGCAGCTTTTCCTTTGGGAGAGCGCTTACCCCTCCAAAACTGACACTTCTCGCAGGTCAGTGCTTTGCTTTCAAGGCCCGTTAACCACGAGGGAGGCTGCCGGTCCCACAGGCCTGTTCTTCAGCCAGCTGTGGACAGTGAAGGCCGAGTAATAAAACACACTGTTGTTGGCAACTTACACCCCTTTAGGGGGAACTCAGTCCCCACACTGTCACACCACCCAGAAGACAACGAACACATGCATCCTTCACATCCCATGGGCGCAGAACAAACCTGCGTCGCTGCCAGAGCAGGGGAATCTTGTGAGGCAGTCTGCTTCACACTAGAGAGCCCGTGGGGAATGAGGAGCTGGATGAGGAGTCCCTGCAGGTTTTACAGCTACGCAGGTATAATTTCACAGGTTGAAGCCAAAACCCTCTTACCTGAGACTTCAGCACGTAATTTTGCTTTTAATTACACAGAAGTTGCTGTTATGTTCCAAAACACAGTGCAATTCAAGTCCCCACAACCGAGCAGAAATCTAAAGCCTCCCATTTCCTTCTGTTAAAGGCTCCAGCAGCATGGGTTGCATGTCTTCTTGCTTTTCTTTACACAGAACCATCCATTCTTCCCGTACTTTTACTCCTAGCTTGATTTTATCTCTTCTGGCATTGCCTAATCCAGGTGCAAACTGCACCACACACTGATAAGAATTTCTGTCCCACCTCATCCTTTGTGACTCCCATCGCCAACACTTTGTACATGCCCGTTTGTAGGAAAGCGTTTCCTGTTCTTCACAACACCTCACTATTTACCTGACCAAGCTGACAGAAGCCTACAGACTAAAAAAAACCCATCAGATCCAAAGGATCATGTTTGTAGTTGTAATGAAAAGAATAATACTTCAAAAATTAAAAATACTTGCAGTACTTTGAAAATGGAGAGAAGAAAATACTGAATTTAAACGGGAAGAACACCGGTCAATTCCATTTATCTGCAAGCAAAGTCGAAATTATTCTCTTGAATAGTTTTCCTATGAGCAAATGCTACTTTGATTATTTTTCAGAAGTTATGCCACTTCATCTTACTGAATCATTCTTGAGTTTAATTTTAAAATGGTTGACACATCCTAACAGGCTAAATACAACTCAACACACTGACATTAGTCAAAATAGTTTTCACCGAAATTTCTTCAAGAGACAAAATGGGCATAGTACTTGATGACAGACTGAAGGATCTCCCTCCATCATTCTTCAGTTCACATTAGTCTGATGATTTTAGTTAGTTATGCCTGAAGGCACCTCTTAGCATCAATAAATCTAACAATTCTTGCGAGTCCCTACAGAGCAGCTCCCTGATGTCAAGATGAGAGCAGCCTAACAGAGGCTTGCTGAAGAAACTCGACAATGTGCCTTTCCTCTTCTCCTCAATTTACAGACCAAATGAAGGCTGTGTGGCAACAGGATTCCAGGAGCTCTTGATATGAAAGAGAGGAGAATCTTGGCCTGCTCCATCAGAGAGAAAGTACCTTTTCTCACTATGTAGTTCCTTCCATTTTCAAATGGAGATTCTTTTGTATCACCCAGAACAATGACGAATTCTTTCATAAAACAAAGGTTTGGAGGGAAGACTTAATATGCAAGTTAAAGAAAGATTCTACAAGGTCAACATAGCAGCTACTTTAGCTACAAGTATCTGAGTTATTCTCAGACAAGATAAAACAGCGATTCCCAAGGCATGGTCAATAATTTCCTTGGAGCACTTAAAATTTTGTATCAAGAACAGCTGCACACCACGTACCTGTTCTTGTCTGCAGCTTTTAAATCGTGTCTTTGAAAACCCTTTTTCCCCCCTCCCTCCTCCTAGTTATTACCATGCAAGCAATTGTTGTGGTAACATTACAAACTATACATAATAAAGAAAAGGTCTGGGCAAGGTCTTCAGCCATTTAGATCCCTCCCACAGAGATAAATATTACATCTTAGAGCTGGATTACTGCCCGAGGCAGAAAGTTGAACGGTTACGGAAAGGATTAAGTTTAAACAGTAGAGTTGCTAAGGAATATTTCTACATCATGGAATAAGACAAAACATGAAGAGTAAGAGTTAGATTTAATGATTAATTAAACTATGACTGAACCCAGCTCTTAAAACTTCCTTTCCTTCTCATAATTAAAGAAAAACATAGGGTTTAGGTAATCGGTAGTGTATTTAAACAAAAATATATGCATTGCACAAGGATAAAGCAACACTGAAATTGTAAAGATTTTAATTTTATGTAAGAAATTAAAATGATGCATTAGTGGAAAAGTGTAAATGGGAGTATTTTAGTAGTCAAAATAAATATTTAATAAAAACCACACACCCATAACAAAATATTAAAACGACAGAACTTAGTGTTTGGAAGGATACTATCTAGCGTTAAACATTGCTAAATTCAGTGGCCTAATTATTACCACACTGCCTTCAGCAATCTCTGCTTATATTAGTGTTGTAAAAAGTCATAAGAATAGAAATACTGTTCCAGTGACAGGAATAGTAAAGCCAGTTTGCTATAAACAAGGAAGAATTTACTACACTGATGAGTCAACCCACAGCCATTGATACAAAGTCAACAAGGACTATGCATAGCGTACTGGTTACTGAACCAAAAGTGCATTTATCAGCATTCAGTGAACTGAGGAAAAAGTGGGAGAACCACCCTTCTTTACATAATTTTAAAAAACAACCAGATAATTGACAGCTGAAGAAAAAACACACATTCCCTTTAAAAGTAAAAGCATAATCTAAAGATCTTAAAAGCACCATAAGATTTCTATCAGGTAAAACAGTACAAAACATTAGCAGTGTAAGTAAAGAACAATTAAAAGGTTATTACATCATTCCATATTTAGAACAACTGAAAATCTTACTGTGTTGTTGCATCCTCCTATACTACAACCAGTGGCATTTGGATGACTTTTAAGTTCTGGCAACAAATAATGCAAAGAAACACTCTTTTTCATCTATAGCAGAGGTCTAGAAGGAGTTACACTAATGATGTGTAAACTGAAATGTAGATAATGTTAATATAAACAGATTTATATGGGCGAAAGCAGTAGTGTCTGGCTCATCCCATTACTTCTCCATTCAGTTCCTACACTGATTCTTTGAAAATAGCATTACTGAATATCCCTGATCACCAATGATTTTTAGGAGTGCTATTTTCTCACTACTGGGATTATGCATTTAAGATTATTCTCAACCCTTTATCCTCCGGCTAGCACTCATCCCCCCAATATCACATTTAAAAGTTGCAGTTTGCTCACATAAAGCATTGCAATGCCTTCTGGTGCTTGCTGAGTGATATGCAGCCAACATTATTTCTATTTTCAAAGTACTGAGATATTTTTCAGTTGGATCATGTATTAAACAATAATTAAAAATAGTATTCTCCCCTTATTCTGACATGATAAACACTATTCACCATTTAATATACGTTCAATCTCTTCTAGTCTTTTCAAAGCAGCAACTCTCTTCTTCTCAATGTCTTTGATTTCTTTTGTAGATTTTTTGGGAGTCTCTTTGCCCATATTGTCTTTCTCTGTTTGTTTCTTATTTTTTGAGTGCCCTTTATTGTTATCAACTGATGTTTGCGTGCTTTTCTGCTCGTTTTTTACTTCTTTCAAATTTTGAAAGGAATTTTTTTTTTCTTCTGCAGCTGCAGTTGCAGTCCCATCTGCTGGAAGTGATGACTGTCCTGTAGCACTGAGTGATGCAATTTTACTTCTAACTATGTTGAGATGACGCTGAATATACTCCTCATGAGGTGCCAGCGCTAGCGTTTCAACCAGACATTTTTCTGCTTTTATTAAGTCTCGTTCTTCGAAATAAACCACACAAAGATTATGTTTTCCTTGTACGTTGTTGGGATCCAATTCTAAAATTTTTTCAAAGCATTTTTTTGCTCCAACAATATCCTTCTTTTGGTTCATAAGGATATCTCCTTTCAAAATCAGACCTTTGGTATGATCAGGGTAGTATCTCAGTAGGTCTTCCAGGACAGGCAAAGCCATCAATTCTTTTGCTGTCTGAGAATAAAGCAGTGCCAAATTGAACAAAGCACTTCGGAAGTTTGGCTGTAACCTTATGGCTTTCTTCATCCATGCCTCTGCTTCCGTATCTTTTTTGTCATCCATTGCCAGCATACCCAAGTTAAAGTACCCGTTGGCATCCTGTGGTTCTTCTTTCACGTAATGTAACAGTCTTTGTTTAGCTTCAGGTCTAAGCCGAGCATCCCCTGCAAGTCAGAAAACACATTTCTTTCTAGATTTACTCTGAAGGACTTTTAGACTAGGGCTGTAAAATGGTAATTGTTATGCTAATTAAAACGTAACATCTTTAAAAGAACAGTAAAAAGGAAAAGGCTTAAAATGCTACTTTTTGTTATTGCTGTGCAACAGCAAAAGTAAATGACATCTACCTTCCTTACAGAATGAAACTACTTACAGTTGACTTGCAGCCAAAGTCAGCATCATTATTCTGTTATCTGCTGAATAATATTTATGTTTGGTATAACAAAAACAAAAAGTTGTCTCTACAAGTTTGAGAGAAGTTATTTTCGCGTATGGTTGAGCAAATGGAATGCAGAGAAGACATCAGTTCTGACAAACCAAATCTTACAGAGGCAAACTTGAGTGTAAGATCTCATTTTGTTCAAGACAGACTGAAAGAGTTTAAAGACAGAGATCACACAGGGCGACCAGATGCAGCCATGCTAAAATATCTTCTAACACGAAAACCATAAAAATCTTTAACTCTCACATCTTAATTTGCATCAAAGTTTGAAAAAGATACAGCAAAATAATCTTATCTGCTAATACCAGATTAGACTAGCTTGTAGTCTGCACTGTTTTTCTGAATGCTCCAGTAAACGTATTTTAGTAAGGAATTCCAGGTGCAGACTTATTGAAGAATGGGGGAGCAGGGAGCTGATTTTAATGACTTCTTTCACCTCCTGAAACAGTGCTGCATCTTCCAGTATGAATAATTAAATACTAGCTAGCCAATGCTTCTGTTTGTTTGAAGCCCCTTGTGCTTCTACAGACAAGAAAGAAAACATTTCTTGTACCACCTAACTTACAATGTGAGAACACACGGAGGATATTCCATTTGCATCAGCACCAATCAACTCTGTATTATCTCTTTCTTATGGGTAGTTTACCATCCCAACAAAAGAGAAACAAACCTTACCAGTCACTTGCTAAATAGACAAGTGGATAGGACAAGACAAAATGGCCTCAAGTTGTGACGGGGGAAGTATAGACTGGATATTAGGAAAAATCTTCTCACTGAAAGGGTGGTCAGGCATTGGAATGGGCTGCCCAGGAAGGTGGTTGAATCACCATCCCTGGAGGTATTTAAGAGACATGGATGAAGTACTGAAGGACATGGCTTAGTGGTGGTATTAGCAATGTTAGGTTAATGGTTGGACTTTATGCTGGACTCGATCTTAAGGGTCTTTTCCAACCTAAAAGATTCTATGATTCTGTGACACTCTTGGCAACTGCCTGAATTGACAAAAGGCTCACAGCCATACAGCTAGAAGCTATACGTAAGAACTCATGAAAATCCAACTTGCACCATCCAAATGAGCAGTATTACAGAGCAACGTATGAAAACATTCACATTTCCTAGGGCTAGATTTAAAGCCCACAGAAGTCAGCTATATTTTTAGTCAATGAAGAATTATATCAATCAGTATAAATGCAGAACATAAGTATTACACATATTGTACTAAATATTTTTTTAATATTATATAGGCGCAATTTTGAAATGTTTGTGTAACGCTATTCTTTATATGTATCATTATTGAACTTGTATGAAAGATGCTGATCAGCTAAGGTATACGTACACTTTGTACAAATTCCATACACTACCAATTAATTACAAAGCTATTACAATACGGAGTTTCTTCTTTGACGATGCTACAAACTTCTGCTTTCCAAAAATAAAACAATTCATTTTTAAAAAATTAAAAAGTATGGATCCTATAAATGCAAATACACAGTATTTATATAAGGGACAACTAACATACCAGATTCCTGCATCAGCAGTGCTGAGTTGAATAATGCCAGTTTATGGGTTGGGTTGAGTTCTAGTGCTTGGTTGAAGTTCTTCAGGGCTTCTGTTGCATCTTTCAGTTCAATGTAAACAATTGCCAAGTTGTACCACAGGTCTGCATTGGTTCTGTCGAGTTCTAGAGCTCTAAGATAAGCTTCCTTGGCTTGCAGAGGTTTGTTCATTTTTAAAAGTAATTCTCCCCTGTTGAAGAATAAGATTTGACCTTAAACTTTTATTCATATTAGTATAAAAATAATCATAAGGTTTTTTAAAAGTTTGCTTTCCTAGATGTGAGATCACAGGGGTTTGGTTTTCTGTTTGTGTTTTTGGGGTTTTTTTATTTGTTTTAAACACAAAAAAATACAGGTCCCTCTTTACATAGCATTCCCAAAGCTTTCACCTCTCAAAATCCATATATAACAAATACATATGCAGGGGAAAAAAAACCCAAAAAACCAAAAACCAAACAAACCAAAAAAGTAAGTGATCAAGGGTTCCTGGTACTAGGCATTGCAGTTACACTGCAACAGCTGTAATTTAGGCATCTCTGCACCTCCCTAAGACCCAAAGGGAATCACAACTAGCAAGATAGTGAACACAAGACTCAATACCCACAACCACATTACTCCTCTACTTAACTAAAAAGCATGCAAATGTCAGCTAAGTCTAGCATCTTCCGGACCATCTTTACCGAAGAAGGATAAAGAAAGCTCCGTGATTCAGACTAACCAAAAGCTTTTTAGTTCAAAACTTAACTAGGAGATTAGAAATTTGAGAGTTCATAAAGGAATCTAATGAAAGCATCTTGCTACACCATGTTTGAGTACACAGCCTATGTGGAAACACACTATTTGAAGCAGGAATTTAAAAAGAACAAGGCTTGTAATGAATAATTGATTATTGCCCCAAATCTTCATCTCATTTGGAAATGAACCAATTCTACCAGCTAACTCAACTGTATAAGCTAAATACCATTCATAGCACTGCAAATACATAAATGTTTATTCTAGAATATGTATCCCTATAATTAGGTAAGATACCTGCTGATGTAAGCCTGCTTGAAATCTGGCCTCATACTAATTGCTTGTCGATATAATTGATCCGCTTCCTCAAGGCGAGATTCATTTGCTCGAATTAAGTTTGCAAGGTTGATATAAACATTCAGATGGTTAGGAGCAACTCTTGCTGCATACTTTTTACCTGGAATAATCTGTCAAAAAGAATATATGTACCAAACACAGATTAGTAAAAATATGAAAAACAAACAGTATAGATCTCCTCTTCACTCGAGACTTTTATTTTAGGGCATCACTGGACATTAGTGTGTAGGCTCTTACTGATCACAAACAGAAATTCTTCTTTCCCATAAAATCATACCAAAACAGAAACAGACTATTTTTTATTCTTTACTTGTACAAATACATAGATGGCTTATTTTTAAGATATCAGTTAATTAACCTCTGCTACTACCTAATTGGGCTCATACGGATAGCCAACAGAAACCAGCCAAACCTTGCAAAACTTTCCCTGTTCAAACAGTATTTCCTAAAGCCTAAACTGACATTCTATCAGACATTCACGTTCCCTTTTATAACCCTCCAGTCTAAGATAAGTGTAAATAATATTTTAACAGCCACTGATGCAACAGATGAAAAGTAGTCATGAAAGAGGAAAACGCTGTGACATGACAACTGTTGTACTGTTTATCCATCTAGAATCTTCTTACTGTTTTACAACACAAATCTTTTAATGCCATACTTCTACTCAGGGGACTGCTGATTTTTGTTGTCAGCCTCATTTTATGCACAGCTTTTGTTACCTTCATACGTTCTCCAAAACATTCTTCTTTCTCCTAAAGAGCTAGAATAAGCATTATTTGCCAGCTATAAATATAATTTAACAAATGGTAAAGGTAACAAAGTACATATTTTAAAAGTATGTTCAGGGAAAGACTTTTTTGTTGCTGCTGCCGCTACCTTCTCCCACCTCCAACGCTGCATTTAAGCCATCTCTTGAGGACTCAAAGTCAGTCATCATCAATGTTATTAGCTGTAAGTGAAAATAAACCTACTGTGACTAGAAACTGTAGGCGTACATTTTTAACTGCTGCTTTTATACCCTCAATTTCAGGAAATAAAAAACTCACAGCAATATAAAGTAACTTAAATAGCTTTAACAAAGAAGTTCCAAGTTAGCATTTTTTTTAACAGCCATGACTGTATACACCCTACTCTTTTAATAGATCGGTTTTAAGAAAACCCTAACAACTTTAAAGTATACAGCAACACAGAGCTTCAGGAAAAATACAAAAACCATATTATGAATATAGGTCTGAAAGAGTTCTCTCCTGTGGTGGTAGATAAAGTTGCTAATTACCTGTGGCATCAATGATTTAGCAATCATGTATGATTCTTCAGCTTCTTTAGTCTTGTTTAAGTTTTTGTAAGTTCTTCCTACATTCATGTGGGCACCAATATCATCTTAATAAAAAAAGAATAACATTTCAAGTACTCCCATGCATTGAGAAATGAAAATAAATACCTATGTCTTCAGAGTATCCTAAAGTACAGATACTGCATAAAAATCAACAAAAAAAAGCAATTATATATTATTTTTCCATCTTAATCATTAAGTTAATAATTTAACCCTGTACAAAAGATGGATTATAAAGTTAATTGGAAAATGGTTTAAAAAAAAAAGATGTAATACTTCCATGTATCTATCTTTATTCTCTTGCTACAGGAGAGGCACATAAATTCAGTTATTAGGCTTCTAAAAGGAAAAAGGAAAGGTTGTCCAGTAATACCTAGAACTTCTTTTGCAACAGATGTAAACTAGAGTAAATGTGTACTTTGACACTACCTAGATTTTAAATTTTTTTTAAACACCTTCTTAGTTTTAAATAAGAAAATAAAATTATGTTTCGTAAGAAATTACAGTTTAAGTTAATTCAGAAAGAATGTCATCCAAAGAATAGTTTTAAGTGGAAAGTCTGCATCTTTTTCAGATAGAAACTATTCTGAGGAACTTCTTTTATTTCCAAAAACTATGGATCAATTATCCTAGTGTATAACCTTGTTAGATCTGTTGAAGAAAAACAGATCATTGAGAAGATTTTGTTAAGTAAGCTAAGCATACTGAAATACTAGGAGTGCGGAGATGCCCTTCAATGGCAGCTAGTCCAAGCTTTTACCTGGTTGCACTTGCGTGGCTTGTATGAAGAATTGCAGAGCTCTTTCAAAATTTTTTTCATTTTCTAACGCATGCCCCACATTGTTCCATAGTTTTGCATTGTTCTTATTTACCTAAAACCAGAAAAAAAAGATACCAATGCCTAAGGTATTAAGCTGAAATTACATAACAACCGATTTTCTTTTAAGTATGCCTCAAAGATGTAAAAATGCACAGCAAATGACAGATTTCATCAAGCTGCTCTATGTACAGAATAACAAAACGCTGCATATAGAATGATTACACTGAACTTGTTGCTCAACATCCTTTTATTTTACTTATTTGCCCCTATAAATAATAAACATTTTAAAATTCATTCTAATTATTATGGGATGTTGTACAAACTATCCTACCAGGCCATATGCACACTGAAGAAATTATTCTGTGTGCCACTTTTTGTAGATTTTCACACTGAAACACATCGTGCTTTCACCCGGGTAAGACAATACATTCGATTGCTTTAACACATGAAAAAAACTATCATCTATTTCTTGCACGTAAATTCCCACGTGTGCATCACACTGCTTTGAAAGCATTCCCAAAAACAACTAATGAGATGTTAATACTGTCAATGTAGATATGGAAGCAGCAAAACAAGCATAATTTCTCTCCATTTTTATTGTGCCCTACTACTTTTTTTTTTTTTTGAGAAGAACACCCCAAACTTTCCATTATCCTTTTCAAACAGAATACAGTACCTTTAAAGCTGACATAAACAATGTGTACTCTGACTCCCAATCCCAGTTTCTGTGCAGTGTTTTTAAGGCATGAGTGAACAGTACCGCAGCCAAACAAACCCCAGATATTTTTCTTAGCACACTATTAAATGAAACAAACAAAGATTTGTTGTAAGCACAAAAACAATTCTCATTTATTCTAGAATAAATATCTCATATGCTAGGAAGCAAATAAACTGAGGACCATATTTGTGAACGGTATATTCCAATTTATTTGCCTCATCACCAAATGGCACACTCCAAAATGTGAAAGGAAATAATGTCCAATTTCAAGTTAATTTTGTTATTTACCTGAATTTGTTATCACAATATAATTCACTTAATAATAACAAATGCAATACACATAATGTAAACAAAAACATACAAAAATTCTACTTCTGTTAGTGCTTATCTGTAATTTAAGGCAATGAACATGATCATGATGTCAAACAGTGAGATTCTTCAAAACACTGTACAAAATGTTAAAGAGAAAAATACAATGAAAATAATCATCCCATCCTTTTGTTTCATATCACACAATTCCACACTGATGTTTTATTGCACACATCACTAATCTTTCCCACACTGGAGAACATATCCTAGAGAGGTCTGCTGTGGAGACTACCCGATCTTCCATAAGCAAATACAATCCTAGTGCTGCTGTAACATCTAAATAGGAGAAAGCTTTAGTGTCTTTGTAGCAATTTTATTTTTAAAGCTGCAAATTGGGACAAAAGTCACACTCTGCAACTAGCTTGTCAGGAACATTCATCTTCTAGATTTTATGCAGGTTATTTTTCTGGAGTTTAAACACAACTGAATTTAACCACAACAGGTCTCTGAATTCTAATTTAATTATGAAGAAAAATGTTAAACACACAGTTACCTGTCCATAATTACGACTATCATTTTGTTTTTAAAAATCTCATTCTTGAGCAGACATACAGCTGTTCACTGATGACATCTATTTCTTACACCTGAACAGCAACAGCTGTTCGCACCACTACGTACTTCACACGGGTTTGCTATAAACAGAAAGGGGATTTTTTTCCCCTCCATTTTTTAAGATACACAAAATGCTCTGCAGACTTAGGACTACCTTGCTGGGTTTTACAACATACTAAAAAATAAAAAGTAGAACAAGGGAATTAAGAGAGAAATTCTAAAGCATTAGCGAAACGACCAGTGAGAACTGGCACATGCAGTAATCTACGTCCCCACCAGCCTTGTCAGAAAGTTTTTCCTTTCCACATATTTGTAAAGCAAGGAGCCGTCTCTCATGAAACTTTTTAGAGTACTGATTCCCAACATTTCTGTAGTAAAGCACACTGCTGCCTAATTTTTCTCCCCAGTCTTCTCCTGGTTCCTTGCTTTCTTTCATATCACTTCTATTTTTACTGCCTCACAGTGGGATTTGTGATAATACTTTCTCCTCACTCCCACAAGGTATCACTAATTTCTCATTATCCCATGCTGTCAGCTTTGGCAGCACCAGTCAGCGTAAGTTATACTGCCAGGCCTCACCCCTAATGACAGCAGACAACAGACTGGGATTTGCTGCTTTGAACTAGCATTAGGATGCCACTGGGGCAACAAGGGTCAACCATCCAGCTCTGAGGGAGGTAGGTATGTGCAGATCAACGTAGTAGATAGCAGAAAAAAAAAAAAGGTGCATTCAAAAAGTGCTTTTAGAGCAGAATTTCCTAAGGAGAAACTGTTATCAAAAAAATTCATTTAGTTTAACAAATACTGAATGGCTCCGATGTCCATTTCTAACATGACGTATCTGAAAATGTAATCAATAAAAAGACATTTTAATATGCTGCCGACTGCTAAACATGCATTATATGAACTTCAGTCAGTAATCACATTTGGATAAAGTATAAAGCACATATGGCCATAACATTTTTTTTTCTAATCCTTAAAAATGTCTTGGATTTAAACTAAAAATATTTCTGGTTCTTTACAGAGAAGAGACGGGTTGTACTATCATAGGTAAAGTCCTTTTTGCAGCAATGTGTAATAAAGTTACATCATATTCTAAAAATGTTTGTTGCAGTCTGAGGTGTTTTTACATATGTATGTATGTACATACACAGTTAAAAATGTATAAAATATACGTATGTGTATTCACATATGTGTCTCTGTGTGTGTGTATATACACACACTTCAAGTAAACGTTATAATACCTCGGAAAAACTCATTGGTCTCCAAAGAACTTCCTTGCCATTTGTTCACATGACCGCCGAATGGTTTCTTGGTCATTACTCTACATTCATTAAGAGCTTGAAATAGAGTAAGAGCTATGAAGCTCTACTGGAAAAGCCTGCAGTTACAAATACGGTTATCTTTTATGAAATTAAGAGAGATGAGTTAAACCAGTCACAGAAAACACTACCTTACCTTTTATTTGATAATTTTTTCCATCCATGTGCTACTAAAATGCAGAATCCCATGCTAGGAACATACAACACTCGTTCTGCTACAACGAATCCAACAGGAAAAAAGAGGTTTGATGCTGGAATGAATGGTAGCACTATTAAGCAGAGTGCCTAGAAAAGAAATGCAAATGAATTAGTAATCAAGATTAGGCAGTGACAAAATGTACCCAAGAAACAAATTACAAAGCAATTAGAAAAAAAAACCCCAAGATCTACTATGTCTGTCTGTTTTCCTGGGCTTTTTTTTGTTTCTTTTACATATTAAGATCTGTTTTACACTGAGACCACTCGACCATGGAAAGTTTTAACCTGCAGATGACACTATGCCTGCCTTAGCGGCCTACAAGTGTATTTGCTTTTCTGTACCTCAGAAAAGAGCAGCTGTATGACAGAACACTAGATCAAAGGATCAAATTAGAAACCATGTTTTAATAAGAGTTCCACTTACAGAAACATGACAGTCTGAGAACCTTGGACATTACCTTTTATAACAATTAAAAATTTATACCAGCTTATACGACGCATAAAGCAGTTATTGTTACAATACAATAAAGTCCATTTTAATTTCTGTAAAAAATGTGAAGAAATAACTTAAAAATCAGAATCAGACAGTGAATACACATCAGTGTTTAAACAGTGCAGTAAGGGCACCCTGAAATATCTAAAATGACAATGAACTTAAGAACTGTGTAATTGCAGCTCTGAGGTTGGTGACAGACATTTTAACAAAAGATGTGTTTATCACAGACAGACAGATCCATCTGCTGCAAAGGAAGGGGATGTGACCATTTGCTTTAAGGTTTCTCTAACTGCTAAACAGTAGCTTTACAATCTCTGGTACCAGAAAATACTTAAACTATTATTGCAAAATATCTATCCCCCAAGTAACCAAAACAAAAAACAAACCCCCCAAAAACACAAACCAAACCCTAAAAAATAGAGAAATTGAATGTTTCTTTGAAGACAGTATTTTCCAGAAATTTTCAATACAATTAGCTGTCATCTTCTATCCAGATTCAAGCATAACTTCAACTGCCTTTTCCATACTAAAACCCAGTCAATCTAGGATTTCATATATAAAAATACAACAGTAATTTAAAACTTCCAGTAAGGTTTCAAGGCATATTTCAAGGGACCAAGAACATGCACATGGATCATTAACACAGCTCAGCTGAACCACAGCAATTCATTAAGCTACACAAAAATAAATACATAATTAAGCCTTGAAGAAATCACAAGCACAAGCTAGAGAATATGTTAATTACTTGGGGACAAAATTTAATTTAATGCCATTTGACATTTCTCTCTCTTCCTCCTTTACATTTTTACAGTACATGCTCCTTATAGAGTGCCTACCCATCTGCAAAAGTACAAGCCTCAATACATCAGTCTGTCATAGATTCTGGTAAGCCACTTTCAAATGCAAGATTCATCATGCTATCCCCAAGTCAGTCTTCTGTATCAGTTTTTAATTTAGTTACAGCAAATGCCTTCACACTTTTTGGGGTGGATTATGGGAGATGACGGTATCATTCTGAATTTCATTCCGTTTTGAGCAGCCAAACGCATTTGTGAGCACAAAAGCAGATGTATAGAAGCACATCAGAAGTGTGCTTTAGCAAACAATGTGCTACTTTGCAATAAACTGTATTTAGTATTATAATGCATGCAATGCTTGTACACAGGCTTAGAGGAGTTATTTTATGAAATCTTCTGATTGACTTGAAGTCACCTCTTAAGATTTTGAAAAAAAATACTGGTTTATGTTATTGTTAAAAAATGCAGTTTGTTTTGATTTTAATATATTAAGGACATTGGTCCCACAGCCCCACGAGATCAACGTATGTGTAGTGAAAGAACTCTTTCCAATGGGTTTGAGTGGAAAGGATTCTGAAGCTGATAAAGGTCTCCACTGAGTGCTTGTGATCTAGGCCTCTAATAACAAGGTTTCTGTGTGTTCTCTTCTGTGCAATTCCTCTGATGACAAACTTTACACAACATTTTGCCAAACTTCTCTTAACATCCTTTTGCCTCTTAGTACACTGTTCTTCAAATACAATTTCTTGGGCAACAGACTCAGTGCCCTAGTGCAGATTAAAATGCATTCTCTTCTTTCTTTTTATCAGTCTTTCAGCAGATGCAGCAGCTCCATTCAGAAAATATCCTGGTCAAGGCAACTGGGGGAAACAAAAAAAAGACAAAACCCATTAAAGTACGCAGGAAGAAAAAAGCACATCAGTATTATCAGTATTCCTCTTGGCACAGATCCAAAACACAGCCTCATTCTAGCTACTGTGAAGAAAATTAACTTGACCCCAACTAAAACCAGCACAATGACAAAACTCTGCAATACGACCATAAGCTATGAAAACTGTCTGAACTGCTTAGGAACCAGCCAAAAGTTCACAAGGAAACATTTCAAAGCCTAAGTGAGGTGTAAACACAGGGAGTAGAGAAATAAATATCGTTAAATTTTGAAGTAGTGATGCCTTGGCACGCTACTTAGAAGTGTTAAAAACCTACTCCGAGCAGCCTAAGGATACCTGTCTATTCCTGACTTCTGCACAGTAACAAGGCATCAAAGTTTGCAACTGAGTAGCATGGAATGCTGTCTTATCAGAGGGGAGGTAAAGCACCCTTGTTTGGGACACAGCAAATAACAAAACATAGTTAAAAGCTTTTATTAAACTTCACCAGCCAGTAAAAGGATGTCTATGCCCAAGAAATTCCATGAACAAGTAAGGGCCATGATCACAGCTTGATTCTGAAACCTACTGAAAAGCCACCAGAGCAATTCTAGATCAGCGCTATTCTTAGCATTCAACATTTTCAATATGTACAGTGTAACCTATTTATAAAGGTCACTTAGTCTGACAGTTGAGTTATCTGACTGTTCACAGGGATAAAGTAAACAGTAAATAGAATTTAACAGCTCATACAGTTTCCAGAGCATGTCCTTTACTAATGTAAGAATAATTGATTACTTCAAGCAGCATAACATCAACCTCCCAAAGCATGTGTTCTGATTTGTAATATACAATCCCATTTTTTAGTTTAATACTGTCAGGTGTTTAAGAAAAAAAAACAAACCAAAAAAAAAAAAAAACCCAAAAAAAACCACCCACCACTCACAAAAACAAAAGGAGATTTATCTGTTTTGTCCTCTTCCAGTTCCGCTATTTTGAAAAGACAATTTTAGAACCTATGGTAAAAATTAAAATAAGACAAAATTAAACACAATGTACCCACTTACCGGAGTTATTTTTCCTGAAGATGACTGGTATCAAACAGATGAAAGCTGACTGAAAATGATTCCTTCAACTTTTGCATCTCTCAGTAATGCATTCATCCTGTGAAACTGATCTTGAGGAGAACTGTGAAATACCCACTGGCATTTGAGGAAGTAGGAGAAGGAATCCCTTCTCCTGTCCTGTCCCTCAAGCAGCACAGAACTAAATCCATATCCACATCAGCAAATACAGAAAGACATGCTCAGATGATTGTGACTTCCCTTCTCTTTTGCATTTTGGATCCCTTTCTTTTGCTTTTTTTTTTTTTTCCCCAAACTCCAAATAAACATCTCTAATTCTGCAACAGGTTTAAAGTTGTACCTTCTCTGATCTCAAACAAAAGTAACTTGAGACTTTTCTCTTAGATCAGGCTTCACACCTCAGGGTCTCGTTGAGCTAGTGGAAGAGCTGAAACATGCCAGAGATTTGTAATGGCAGGAGCTCTTTACAAAGCCCTTTATTATTCCTTTAGAGTGACACCCAGTTGAGCGTGTAACATGAGGCACCTGAATCGATCATGGAACCAACTGTGATGAAGGCACCATTATACTAATACCATGAGGGATCCATATGGACAGCACAGAATTCATACCTGCCAGGGTGGTAGTTTATTTTGATCATCACAAATTCAGACTTTTATTGGCAGAACTGAGAACCAAGTGTGGGCACTAGTTTCGAAAACCAGCAATTCAGCATAGTTACCTGGAACATTGACATAACCTCTATAAACTGGTACCACTACATAAAGATTTACTTTTTTTGCTTTAAAGATGGTACTGTGATTTCTCTAGAAAGTCTGACTGAGAAGCCATCAGAAAGAAATTGTCCTCTCTCCCTTGGCAGACTACCCATCCTGCATCAGGATATTATTGCCTGACTGGAAGGCAGAAATAGACTCCGGCCTACACTGTTGTTTTATGTTACAGTACACAACAATTATTTGCTAATATAAAACACCGCATTCTCATTTCCTAAGAAATTAGCTCCCAGGCACTTACATATTAAGTCCAAAAAACCCCAGTATCGTACTGAAGGTTATATACACACCACAGGTATATATTAAAGGAAAACAACTTTCATTAAACGAGGATTATATTGTGTTAAGTGACACTGAGGCTTCACATGCTGCAGTGAATGATCTCAGAAGATCCTTCCTATAAAAAATGCTTGGAATAATGAAAACAAATAAAAAACCCACCCTCAAACAAAAACTGACTTACAACAATGTACGCTGACAATTCCATCAACGCTTTCCTCTTCTGAGCTTTACTGGACAGACAGTAAATAAAAATGTAGGGAAAGTACGAGCTTTAAAGTTCAAGAGCTCTCAAGTGAACCACTCCCCACATGCATTCCTACCGCTATCAGTGCGCCAGATAAAAATTGTTTCACCTTATGTAAGAAGGAAGATTAAACTACTCCTTTACCTTTTTTAAGTGCTGTAAAACTATAACATTTTTCACTGGTATGTCACCTTGCACATTTATCAGTAAGCTATTTAAGTTTCTTTTCTTCATATGTGGTTTTCAAATTCAGGACAAGAGGCTTCATCAGCAATACTACAGATCATTTCCACAGATTTTCTAGTGAAACAAACTGCCTTGCGCCAGTGACAAGAAAAACCATACGAGTCAGAGCTGTAATGTTAGATCTTTCTGAACTGAATCAAAGTTTGTCAGCTGATTAGCAAAGAGTCTTCAGTTGTGCACACATATTCCCACCCATCTGAAACTTTTGTTGGCTGAGTCACATATTAAAAAAGAACATTATTTCTGAAGCAGACCAAGATCTATGCATGCAGGTTTGTTGAACACATGACTGCACCACTGATTTGATAAAAAACATGGTATCAGGTAATCATTAATCTTGTGAAAATATGCAATGGAAGCAATCAAAAAGATGACTGGGTTTGGGTGAAAAAATACTAGCTCATTTGCTTCTTTCCATTTCCTCCAGAATATTCTTTCCTGCTAATCCATTTGAGTTTTCAGGTCACGTAACACTGAAAAACCGGAACTGTTCTTACATTTTGACAAAGTTTTTCCATTTTCTAAGGAAAACCTAGACTACAGAAGAGTGCCTTTGTTAAAAGAACAACAAAGAGGAAAATTTGTATTCCTAAATGCCAAAATATGTCCCTTTCTTTTAAACCTGTGAGAAAGAAAACCAAGTCACTTGCTAAGTACACAGCATGACTACTGACATTTAAATAAGGTAGACAGTTTGCCGGACGGAAATGCGTTCCAATCCTTAAAACATTTAAGTTCTACTGAAAACTCCCATTTGTTAGTTGAGTTCTGAATACCTGAGAAAGGCTGCAATACAGTTTGCAAATATGTAACAAGGGGCATATTTATTCTCATCTCTTGTCTATTCCCTTCTATCTCACCCCTGACAGTGTCACATACTTAATGGCAATTTAACAGCTTTGTTGCTACTATTTTCCTTTTTTTTCAGGTGTTCATTCAGCCCAAAAGGAGATGCATGCAGTACCTCTGGGTCACAGCAGATCAGACATGTGACCAAACAACCTGAGCCACTTACACTCTAAAAAAGGACAAAACCAATGTTATCATTCTTACCATCAATACAGTCTTGGAGGAATCCCCAGGGTATCGGAGACTGAAGATAATCAAAGATCCCAGAAAGCAGAAGAAAGTAAGGGTGGCAACATTTCTAACATCAAACAGAGACTCCACAAGAGGAATTGTTCCCATTGTCCAGTCACAGCATAATTCTGAGGGGTTGAGAAGAAGCCAAGCATTTACAGGCAGGAGGTAGTTGAAAGTCAGCTGTCTTGCTGGTGACGGACTAACAGCAGCTGGGTTATCAAACCTAGAGCAAAAGAAAGGAGAAAAAGAAGCTTTGTTCATTAAAAGATACGGTCTTGATCCACTTTGTGCTCAGAAACCAGCAAATTTCATAGCTAGAACTATCAGTTACAGACTGTACAATACCCTAATCCTCCTGCACTGGTCAGGTGTGTAACTTGGGAACCATGTACAATGATTCATCTTAGCATGGGAGGGAGCCTCTCCAAGTTTAAGAAACTGGTTTGGGATATAACCAACATACGTTTGAAGAAACAGAATGATTTACACCTACAGTTGGGTTCAGTGGTCCTTGTTCATGTTTTTAAGCTTGTCTTATTTTTCAAGGAAAATATTAATATATTTCTACATTGCTCAAACTTTTACGATAAATTACAGTTTTCCAGTTCTAACATTATTCATATACTCATCTTCAAGCACAGTATCAAAGCAAACCATGATTTCTGCATAGTTAATACTTAAAACAAAAAAAATATTTTGTATGTAAAAGAGGAAAAACTTAAAGAGGCTTGGAGTATCCAGCCAAGGTTCAAACGCATAGCTGATAAAAAATACTTCAGTAATGACAGTTTATATTAGTAACTCAGAAACAAACTATCAATGGTAAGTTTTTAAAAATTAATGTCTGCTCAGACACTTCAGTATTTTGGCCATTCTTGTCAACAGGTACTGAAATATACCACTTATCAATTTCACAAAAAATGTAACATTGCAGTCATTGCTTACCAATATTAAATTAATAAACACTAATGTATTTTTTGCCGTTTCATTCAGACCTCATTAACCCACGTCCTATTTACCAATGTCTGTAATAAGAGATACTTTACTATTACCTAGTAAACACTGGTAGTTGAGACTGGATAACTTGGACTCTGACAACTACAAGCAGCAGTGTGCTGAACATTAGGACTATGAGCTTCAACAGTGTTTGGAGCATAGAGAACGGAATACTGCCCTTCCCTCGAAGAATCTGCACGCCTGTGTCTAACAACACTGGCAATGTGTACTGCAAAGGAAATCAAAGATTAAAAAAGATTAAAAAACGTGTACCATCTTCAAAGACTTCAATAAATCAAGTATGACCATGAAATACAATCTGAAGAACAGAAATCACTATCTTTAGAATTATAAGTCCCTCTGAAAACTTGTCCTATAACCAAATTCATTAGAACTGTAGAAGTACGATTCACTTCCCGATTATCCCTGGATTTCTATTTTATGTTTCTCCCTGCCTTATGAACATTATGATCCTGCACAGCTCCCCATTATACACCTTAATTTCCTCCCTGTGTACCTCTTTCCCTATGTCTTCATGTCTTGTGCTGGGGATGACTTACTGCTTCACATATACTGTTTGGCTAAACTACAGATACTGGTATGGTTTTAAGAACTGGATAAACTCTTAGTTCATGCTACACCTACGCCCTCTGAAGCCTCAGTCTGGATTTTATCTTTTCTACTCAGCTGACTTACACAAACTTGTTAAAGGAAAAGAAAGGAAGTGTGGAGTGAAAAGTAGAGTCACATACAGTTGATTACCTCAAAAAAACCCAGTGTAAGTATGATATACTTATTCACCAGCCTTGCAAAGGCAGGAGTTACAAACGCACCTATTTCTGTAAGCACAAAAAAATGTGACTTTTGTATTTTAGCCTTGAATATGCAACCCCAAGACAGACAATCATTCAACTTTTACTGGTTTTGTTTTTGCAAAATATTCTTTCAAGTAATTAAAGAACAGTAAACTAGAAAATCTTCTTAGAATATGCAATCATATATTTTTAAATTGCATATGGCTTGACTATTAAAAAGCCAACAATTATTTCATTGCCTGACCATCTTGTTTCTCAAAATAAAATAATATTTACTGCTAAAGACCTATCAATGCTTAAGATTAAATCTATCAGAATAGAAATTACACTTAAAGGCATTCTTAGAACAACAAATTCCATAAAAGTATTACTGATTCAAGTAACAGTACTCCAAAACGTCTGGTTATTCATCAGAATGTGATGAAATGCATCTGTATGTAATATGTTCTCTATTTTTGCTACAGGAAGTAAAAACAAATAATCTCCTGTCTTTATGCACCTCTAATCAAGACTTGTACATGCCAGTCTTTGCAAACATCAGCCATCTAAAACCTTAGGTTTCCAGTAAGACACGTGAAATCTTTAAGGAGTACATATGGTAACGTCTGTGTATGGCATGTAAAGGGCAACTTAGCAGTCACTGGATTTGCTCACCACGAACCATGTATGTTAAACATTAGCTGAGTCAAAAAAAAATCTGAAAAATGTAACAGGACTGAACTAACAAAAATCAGTGCTGAAATATGACACTTCAAAGCACTTAACGTCTATTACAGAATTCCTGAGAAGAAATCCAATTTGTTTTTCAACAGCTTACCCCTTGAGCAATAAATACTTCATATACGCAGCATATCCCCACCACCGTTATTCCTTGTTCTTTACACAGGGTTGCAACAGCTACTAGAAACACAGTCACTGCGATTGGAGTCCACACTGCAACAAAGAGACATTATTGAAAATGTTTCATCTTACAACAGAAACAAACATTTAACAAAGTAAATTAACCTAAAAAGTGAAGAATTTGGCTCTTTATGTTTGAACATGCTATATTCTAAAAACTTACTCGCTATGCCACTTGTTATTAAAGAGAAAATTATGTTTACAGAAAATATGTATGTATCAGTTTTAAAACTGCCTCCCTTGAGTTGAAAGAACTAAATAAAAAGCCAGACTAAAAAGCAAAACAAAAAACCCCAATCTTTCCTAATTGACCAGAACACTTTTTCAGATGGAATGTTTTATAGGGAGTCATGAATTTTCACAAGGTCAATTTGACTTTGGGAGAGAAGCATGCCTCCTACATCTCCACTTAATTGCGTTAATAGAAGCCAGCGCAAGAGTCCCCTACTCTAGGTGTTACAAAACAACTGAAAAAGTGCTTAAGTCTTGAAGGAAAAAAAAACCAAAACAAAAAAACCCACAAGAGGCAATTTATAACGGAAAGTACTATTATGTGGGTATCTTAGGAGTGTTTTTTTTATCTGAAGGGTTTTTTTGTACACACTTGCTGAATAACCAATACACCCATATTCCCATTTTAAGAGCTCTATTATCAGTGATATAGAAATTAAATTATGCATATATTTATCAATCATTACCTATGGTATTATCTGGCCCTTTAGATTTTGTATATGACAAAAAAGCAGCTAGAAAAAAGATAGATGACAGAAGTTCTGCTCTGCCCACAACTCCAGTTACCTGAAAAGAAAAAGTAAAAAACAGATTATTCTTCTGGTGACTATTCTAGCAGTAGAATAGTGCATAACTGACATACTATCAGGATATGTGTAAACAAGAACTGTACACCAAGCAAAAGAGGCTAAGAGTGAGGCTGCTTTCAGTTCCATCAGTACTGAATGCAAGAACAGGATGATACAGGTGGCTGGTGGCCACGTGTGGCTGAAGTGCCCCTCACTATCACCATTAACGAGACAACCGAGAAATGCTGTACTCTCTTTTATCTCCACAAATAGCATTTGAGGCAGAATTTGGGCACAGTAACAACTGCTTTCTTCATAATACCTTGAAGAAACTAGCTCTCATCAATAGGAGCTTTAAGGGAAGCTTGACAAGGACTGTTGTACATACACACCCTGAAGACAGCAGCATACAGAAACTATGATTGTTATTTTTGTTCACACCTTTTCTGACTGACTGAACAGATCTGAATCTGAAAGAAGTATTCCCTTGACTGGTGCTGTGGTAGCTCTTAGGTTAGCAGTCAAGAGTTTCAAATAAATTGATGGCGAGCTCTGTGCAACGGAGTTAAAGAATGACTCAGGATTTACTACAGCTCTGGCAATTTTCTGAATGATAATTTGGTTGGCAATATTAAAACTGCCCCCTCTGGTAATGAGACAGAAAGAAAAGGATTTTATGAAAATTTGGAGAAGTACTAAAATCCATAGGGCAGAAAGTTGTTTCAGAATCCCCAAGAAAATACAGATTGATTGCCATTTCAGGAGCTGTTTTCAAAAAACACTTAAGGTACTACCAAAAACCAGAGATGGAAAACAGGTCACTGTAGTAGCTACTGTGCTGACCACAGTACCATTTAGGACTGCCTTTCCTCAACAATTGTTCTCTACTGTAATGCCTCTGATTGCATCCAAATTTTTGCAAGTAAGCTGGCTGAAAAATGGCACGTTAACCCAAGGCAGACAGTCATATTTAGCTAAGGAAACCTCATAGCTCACCATTTAATTACGATGATGCTGAAAACTGACTTTCAGCCATCCGGACCCAGCTAGAAGCTTTTAGTGCTAGGTACATTCTTGGTCAAGCATGATTGATCCAGCACAGCATAAAAAGAGTAAGTAACTCAATATCCAAGGTCACAGTGTAAAGAAAAAAATATTCAAATCTCAATTTGAAATCATGCTCTGGTGCTTCCATTGGGAGTAGCATAAGTTTAGCAAAGGACTCACTGTATCATGCACAGACAAAACATGTTTCACAACTAGCAGGGCATCAAGTGTTTGTGTTAGCATTTTGGATAGTGTCCTAAGATATTTCAAGGATTCCTGCTCTGGATCTCAAAACTGTCCAGCATTAAGACAAAAATTAAAGAGAACTTTGTCTGTAGATCGGTTGAAAGAGATCATCAGTAAAGCAAGTGTGCTGGTGTGCCTCCACAGTCTGTGCCAACAAAAGAGATTCTATTTCTGGATACAAAGGTGACTTATGAGAGAAAAATCCAGCATACACAAGGTTAGTTGACATGCTGTAGCTGTAAAGGTGGTCAACATGTCTCTAGCCAGAACAGCAGCAAAGCAGCTAGAAAGACTGAACTGGCATCCAAGACAAGGACAAATGAAACTGTGATGTTATTCAACCCATTTCCTCAGAAGTTCTTCCTCAGAAAATGATATATTACCACTGCAAGAACACAGTTTCTCTCTTAAGTCAAGCAGAAAATTATTTTCTATTTACCTTGCTCTGCTAACTTTTCCAGGAAAAATCCATTTATCATAAGACAGACAACAGTTTGAAATGTTTATATATTGCATCTGCTTTTTCACACTTGTGCAGGGGAGTAATAAGTAGGAGACTAATCTGAAGGAATTCAAATCAGATACATTTTAATTATAAAAAAGTACCATCAAAAGATATAAAAACTGGTAATAAGACCGGTTTTGGAGTTTTCACTGAAGCCTGAATAAGTTAGCACTCAAGTCCGCAGTTCATTATTACCTTCTCTTTCCCAGGTACAGAAACTTCCAGTTGTTTTGCCTTTCATGCATATGCACGAGTCTCAACTGCCAACTCTTAAGCATTCTTTCTTGGCTGCACTTTAGGCAAAATTCTCAACGCAAACACTTGAAAGGATAAAACACACTACTTCTCAAAAGCAGAAAGCTTAAATTGAAAAAAGTGGGGGGAGGAAGAAAACCCCTTATCTGATTCTTCACTGAGTACTTAAGTGCAGCAGCAGGGGAATTCAACTACAGTTCCACTTGAACCTCCGAGCCGCCGAGTGTTTAAAGTACAGCACCAAGTTTCACCAACCGCGCAGTGCTACAGTGCCCTCACGTGGCTAATATGGGGAACTACACACAACTGTACTCTAACGCCTTGCCTTACGCAGTAAGCTTTCATTACCCAATGTTGTGTAGGATTTGTACGATACTTTTACGTAACTGTTGGATAGCACCAAAAGAAAGCAACCGTGTTACTGTCATACGGAATCTGACAGTTCTGGCATGATAAAGAATCACCATGTTTGGAATGAAAGTGATACATTTACATAGGATGATGTAAGCCACTAATAGAAGTCACTTAGCAACTTGCTAATGCTTCTGTAAAGATACTATCACATTTACTACACAGACTTTTCTAAGAAACGAAACCCAAATGAAATTAACAAATTAATTTGTAATCCATATTTTACCCAAGATTTTATGGAGGTTTGTGCTTTCAAGAACAAACAAAAGCAAGTAAAAATTTATAGGTGTTTAGCTTTTTTAAACATGCCACTAACAACTTTGAGCAAGGTCGTATTAGTAGCTCAAATAGCAGCCAACTAATGAAACCCAACAAACCTAATTCCTCTAAAGGTTTTCTCAAAGTATATAGATGCAGGCTATGGAATTGCGACCGACAGGGATTGGTGTTTTAGAGAACAAGAGAGAGATGCGAACCCTTTACTCAAAGAAATCAGGACAAAAAAAGAAACACAACATAAGGGAAGACCAAACCCTTCTCATTTTCTTAACATCAAAAGATATCCCCCCCCAGCACATTTTATAAAATTAATAAATAAAGAGAGATAACCTCTCCAAAGCAGCAAAAGGTTTAAACATTTTCAGTTTTATGAAAATCAGCTAATACTGTAAGAAAAAAAGAGACTAAATATGGGCTTTGCAACACATGTGAACTGGAATCCAGGAAAGCCAGTCGAAGTGGTGGAGAATTCCACAGGTCTGCTTTATCAGTGTTTCTGACGGAAACAAATCTACTGAATGGTGATCACAAGACTCCATTTACTCCCCAACACTGCAAGCCTGGTTGACTATTAAAAAGTGTATGATCAGACAGCTTGTGCAGGTAACGCTTTCCACAGCAATGAGAAACTCCTTCAGAATGAAAGCAAAGGTAAATAGGAGAGGTGAAAACTTTATTTCCTCTTTCTTATATTGGATATGTTAAAAAATAGAAGATTCAAACAGAATGGCCCTAAGCTGGATGTAGCATAGCAACAACCATCCTAGAAAAAGCCCTGCTGAGATAGATATATTGACACAAAAGAAAGGAGAGAACAGACTTGGTGATTAGCCAGACGGGAATGCTTAGCGATTCTGGAAATGAATTAAGAGGTAATAGTATTTGCAAAATTTGATACTGGATGAATCATCACAGAACAGATCTATGTAAGCTAAAGTAGCCACCATCATAAAAGCCAATGCTCACAACGAGACCTCAGTCATTTAATAACTAAATTAATGTTTCTTTAATTTTTTTCCCATAGCTGCATTGAATACCAAACAACTGTGAGCATTAAAATCTGTCACCTCCAACAGTCATTGCAAAGGGCAGAGTAAGTACAAGTAAAATCACACACTCTGTGGAGTTACAACATACAAACAGATACAAATCCCATGAAATTTAAAGTTAATTAATACAGCTTGAACAAATTAAGCATCTGACAGCTGTACCTACCGCTTCAGTATGTACTGGGTGCACTGCAAAGAGCAAGGATGCAACTACGCTGCTCCTGTTGTCCAGAAAAAGCTTACAGACCTTGAGGAAGACTACACAAACCACCACGTGAAAGACCAGATTTAGGAAGTGGTAAGAAACTGCATTTAGCTCGCTGAACAAGTAGTTTAAGCGAAACGTAAGAACTGTAAGTGGACGGTAAGATTTATGGCTCCTCTCCTAAAAGAAAATAAATACAGCAGTCAGTCACCACCAACTTAAAAACGGACTTTTACTCCAAAATGTGTTTCTAAAAATCTAGGCATACATGATTCCCCCCCGGCCACTATTCTCAGGCATCTACCTTCAAAATAAAGACTTGAAAATCAGTAATACTAAAAAAACAATAAAAAAATCTAGTGAATGACAACTTGATTTAAAAATCAAAATGTTAAACAGAGAAGTTAATTCTGACCATTTTTCCTACTTCCACATAGTTTTAATGTATTATTCAAGTATTTATTCTACCATTTCATGTTTTAGATCAGTATTTTATAAAATAAAAATCTGCTGTACTCAGCTAAGTGTATTAACTACACATTTTCAATGTCTACCAGTCAATGTGCCCATGATGCCAGTTACTCCATCCATGAATGCTTTCAGAAACTACACCAAACACCATCTCCTTGTTTCAAGATGCATTTGTCAACCCACAGCCTGTTACCATTTTGCCGAATATGTCCATAAAACAAAGGAAGAAAATCTAAGAAAAAACTGGGAGGAGGGGGTAGGGTGGGACAGGAAACCAAATCGCACATACAGACCAGCAAGTTAGGAAAAAAATATTTTAAAAGCCATGAATGCTCAAATTAATCAGACTTAACTTAGTTAAAATTAACCTGACTTTCTGTTGGTTTTAAGTGCAAAATCAACAATGAATGAGATGGCTTTCGCCTCCTCCATCTGGTTAGGGATTTTTTGGAGTAAAAACTTGTTGATAAATACTACTAGAAATTTTCCTCGAAGGAGTTTAGGAAGACACTTCCTCTCAATGACTACCGGACTAGGTGGCACCTGAAAAAAAGAGCCTGGAAGCTTTCACTACAGGGTTATACGAAAATCACGTATCAAGTCTATTTGTAGAGCTAGCAACGAACATCTCACAAGGAACTGAAATCCTGTATGTTATGGACATAAGAAAAGATTACAAGGCAGAACGACATGACCAGCAAAAGCCTATGACTGTCACAGAATTTTGATTCATTTGTACCACGTGTAACTTTCTCAACTCCATGTAAATCCTTTCTTTATCCATTGCCATCTAACAATACTTATCAGCAACTTTAATGCCAATGTAGCTTTTCAGATAAAAACACAGACACTCTACATGGGCTGTTAAGTAAAACCTCTGAATTCACATAAACATACATACTCAAATAAATTTTGTTCTCTAACTTCCAGCTTTGTTGTTCAAGAGTGTTATCTTTCCTTCCAGACTACAATTAGAAATAAATATACCCTTGTACATCAATGTCCAGCTTTTGCAGGAGGAGAAGGGAAAACAGTCAGTTGTTCAATTTCGACATTGAAATTAGATAACACACAGTATCTTGAAATCTGATATGCGACTTCATTTTCGTACAAGTTGTTTTACGGAACAAAGGGAAAGAATATAAGCAACATCTGTTCCTGACCTTATAGTACAAAACACTAACACCCACCAAATTCCATCAGCAACAAACTGTTCTGCTAAAGCCATATTAGGGAAAACAAGTGTAAAAACTCTGCTAGGTTTTTTTCCATTTCTTAAGTGCCTCAAAGTGTTTCACAAACATTTTACCTCAGACATTGGAGTGCCCCAGAAATCATTCTGAAACAGGTTTTTTAAGGGAGTAGAAGGATGTAAATCTTTGTTGTCCAAAATCGCTGAAACATCATCAAAAACAAAGCCACAGAAGAGACTGTTCCAGTAGCAGGCTGCCACTACACCAACTATTAGTGCTGCTTCCTTCAAGCTCACATCAGCCATCTTCTCTAAGAGTTTTCATGGACAAAAGCTGAAATACATGGACAGAAACTTGAGAAGTTTTGCTGATTAAAAATTAAACTTGATAAATAAAGTCAAATCAAGACATCCAATACTGCGGATGTTAATGATACTACATATCTACAAATCAGTAAGATAGAAAGGTTTCCTCAAGTCTCATCCATCCTACACAATTCACTGTCTAAAAGAAATAATCTCATTAAAAAGCCCTCACACAAGCTGGATAAACTCCTACATTTCATGGTTTACTAAAAAAAGAAGACTGATGATAAATAGTGATTCGTTTTTAGCAGATAGCTATGCAGTTCAAGTGAATGCTGCAGACCGGAGAATTATGAAAATAAAGTTCTCTGGGACTTTGAGTATTCTGTGCCAGCATGTTAAATTACTAAGTTATCAAAAAGGTAGACAGTGTGTTAATGATTTCAGGTTTAAAGGTGTTTCTCACAATATTTCAAAAGCTATTAAGAAATTTCAAACATTCTGAAGAACAAACAGGAAACTTGAAGAACTTCATAAATACAGGTGTTCAAGAAGAGGTAAAGAACAATGTTAGTAATCAAAAGCTAAACTTACCATGGAAGCTCACACTTTGTTCATCTGCATTCTTCACGGAAGTTCATGAAAGGTCATTTTTTTGTCAACTCTGCCAGCTCCTCCAGTGTCACTGAATGTTCATGAGAGCCTTGTCTAAAGGAAAACAGCATGTGAGAAAGACACTACAAATTAACTTTACCTTACATTATTTTCTTTCATCTTGCAAAAGCTTCCTAAGACCTAGAAATTATTAAAACAGCAGTTTTATGATTATTTAAAAAATACTATACGGGTGACCTGATCAAAAGGTGAAATGGCTATGTATTGGGTTTTTTGAAAACCATGATCTGCCTTGGAAGAATAAGAAAGTAACTACAAGTCAAAGACATTCTTTCTGACCACTGGTTGATACAGCATGGATTACTGCCAATTGTTGGGACCAAAGAGATTGAAAAACTGCAAACAATTCAACACTGACTTAGTTTTGAGAAAAAGAAGAGATCACTGAACAAAACTATATAGCGTTTTCCCCAAAATTAGAGAGGAGTTACATCTGTAAGGACACAGAACAGCTAATATTTGCTGGATAACATTGATCCATAAATATGTAAAAACACCAGCCTTATCTCTATCAGGGTTCACACATGAGAGCTGATGAGCTATTTGGAAGCTACAGTCTGTTTTATTGTCCTACACCCTGAAATGCTGGAGATTTTTTTTTTTTTTTTGCGTTTTGGTTTGCTGGGTGTTGTTTTTAATTGTATTCAGGTTTAAGTAAACTGTTCTCTAAATCATGGCACAGAGACATCTCATCCAGAGAGGTCATCTCAGTTGTGGTTGGCAGCCTGGGCCTGAGAGCATGACAATCACCCATCACAACGAGTTGTAAAAGGAGCAGTGGTCCAGGAAAGAATACATGTGCAACAAGATGCAGGTACAGTTAAACAAAAAAACAGGACAAAGACCATCACAAAGGAATCAAACCAATCCCTTCAGTGTTACTCACATAATGGCAGTGAAGGTGTTTTTTCCCTTTTGTAGTACTTGGAGCACTGGCTGTTGGTGTTACTTCAAGCAAGAGCCTTTTTTCAAAGCTGCCACCAACTTTCTGGAAAAAAAAAAAAAGGAAAAAAACCCCTCCAATGTTAAAGGATGCTGCTACATCTTTTTGCCAGGCTGGATCAGAGTACTTTAAAACACTAGGCCAAGATTAGGTCTGAATATATTTATGGTCTTCTTGGCAGCCACAGAAATCTTATAAAAAAAGAAAACAGCATACTGCAGGAATATGTAAGACAGTCCCCTTTTGAACCTGAACTCACCAAAGCTTTTTAGTTCCCTCCCAAAGAATGTGGAGAAGAAACTGCTGTTTCTCAGTCTGCTAGAAACAGACACTGAAATTCCTTGTTTGCAACAGCTTCTGAATAGCGCACTTCTTGAAGTTTACTGAAAAGCAGTGACATCTGAAAAGCACCTACAATGAACATGGAATGATTTTCCAACATACAAGCCTACATTTGTGTTCCAAAGATGAATGGGACAAGATAATACTGCCAACTGTAAAGTTTATTTAAATTCACCCTTTAACAAAAAAGCATCACAAGGTGGGTAGGTTTTTGGTGACTTGAGACTTCTTTATTAACAACGTAAGTTTACTATGTTGGTTGAAGCAGCAATTCCTTACACATACTGCTTTGAGTATCAAAGAATAACCGAGGTAATTCTTTCAGAATCCTATTTCAGAAACACCTACTGCTACACAAATATGAAAAGAAAAAAAAAAAAAGATACATTTCTAAGTATAGCCTTCTATACAAAGGAAAAAGTCAACTTTTCCAAACTTAACTGCTAGCTCCTCAACTACTTGTTGTAGGTTGATAAACTTTGATAAACAGCGCTTTGTGTGTGCAGTGCGAAGCATAATCATTATGTAAATCACAAAGAACTTAATTTTGTGTTGTATTAATTAGGCTGCTGGAAACAAAAAACAAGCAATTTGTGTATGGATTGGGCAGTTTCTTGAAAAGCTTTAAAACAAACTAATGAAAATTTATGCACGTACCTAAATCATAAAGTGTGGACTACCCACTCTCCTCTTTGGAGTTCTAAAGCCAGTGAAGAGAGAGACACACACAAAGGAGTTGCCAAAAAATAGTCGTGCACCTCATTTATTCTGGGGACATGTACTTTGATAACCACTGACGGTCCTGAACAGTTTAAAACATTCACAGTTCACACAGAAAACCATCAAATTATCAAAGGTGGAAGAAAGCAACTCTTAAAACCACCCCCAGATTTTTATTTTTAAACAGATAAGCAATAAGTTAATCTAAGAGGTGGTGGCGGAATTGATGAATATCAGCAGACATACAATGGGTTACCAAACCCAGTAGTATAGTCACTTAAAAACAGCATTTTAATTCAGCTTCTGAGACCCTGCTAATGTCCTAATTTGTCTTGCCTGCTTGCTATCCTTTCTGTATTTCTGGCTAACCTGAATATTTTTCTGCTGACATGATATGAGTGTTTAATGACAGAAAGAGATCACAATCCTGTTTCTTTTGTCCTTTTCCATCTCAGCCTTCAAGTTTATTTTCTCTTAAAAAATGTCACTCTGAGGTACAACTCCAATATGAAATAACTTCGATGCACATCTGAGATTGAAATTACTGGGCTTGAATCCCATAGAGAAGGCAAGCAGTATTTGGGAAGGCAGGAGGAAGAATGCAAAAGATGCCTGGATTCCCCTTTCATGTTGCTAAGATCCTAGAGCAGGACAAATATAATAAGAGAAGTTTTATTGTGCAACCTTCCTCTGCAAATAATATAGGATCAAGAGGAGTGGGACTAATCTGAAGGACTCTTCATTCTCCGGCAAGGCAATGGCCCCCAACTTTCTCTTCACACAGTTCTGATGATCAACTAGATGAGGTATGATAGCTCAGCCATGGAGTCAGAACACACGTTGCAGGCCAGAGGAAAGATTTTGCAGAGGGAAGACTATGAGGAGCTTGCCGGCAACCAAGCAGCTGAACTAACACTTGGGACATTTTATGGTACCCTGATACAAACAAGGATCAACACATAATTTAAAAAGGGGTGAGATGAAGATACCTGTTTTAACTGGTGGTTTAGCTTCAATTTGTTCAACACAACTAGTGCAAGAGCCAGTTGAAATACAAACCACACAGGTACGGCCTGCATTTTGAGGTATTTTATACCGTAACATGATTAACAGGATCTCTCAAATCAAAGTCAAAAGTTTAAGTTTTTGGGGGTTTTTTGCTACATTCAAACAGTAACAAAACAATAACTTCTATATTTAGAATAACTAAAAACATGATTTGTTTCCTCACAGGACACTGATGTAAAAATAGTGCTTCTAAAATAATGCTGATCAACATGCTCAAGTGTTTCAGAAATACAACAGCAGAAAGTGCACATCTGTTAGCTCCAAAGAAGAAATGAGCAACAGCTACATGGGTGACAAACTGTAAAGACAGCCTTTACACCCTTCTATGCACACCCTTATTTAGTATTCAGTCTGTATATGACTTCTGGAGGTATTTTTAATAACATTCCATTAGATACTTCATATTGCAGTTTTTGTATTAGGGACACCCCCGTATCAAAACTGTCGTTTAACGTGTATGCCCCACTTCTATCAGGGTAGGTCAAGATATGCACTATGGAGCTAAAATGTCCTTTGGTTCCAGAACTACAAGCGTGTATTCCCACCTAAGGAAGAGCCACTTATACAAAGTTCATCACACAATTAGATGTGATACAGAAGAAAAATTAATTCACTCACTGCAAGCCATTTTCTATTTTAAACCTTTTCTCATTTTGTGTGGGATGAACAGTTCCATTTTTCTCACTCTTTTTTCCCTTTTGGGAGTTTTCATGCCCACCTCAAAACACCCTTTATTTCTGTATCAATCTTCTTTATCAGCTGTGCTACATGATTATAACCTAGATGTGGTTTCACTACCAGTAACAGTGCATTTTCTGTTGATTCTTTAACAGAACACCACTCAAAAAATGCAGCACATTAAATAGCTAAACTAGCTTAAAACCAGCTTGTTAACCTGATGAAGAGGATTAAATAAAGAGTTCCTAATCAGAAGCATTCTAACATCAGTGGATTATTTTATTTTCTATAGCACAGAGGGATCCATTCCCTGAAAGCTCATCTTGTAGCAAGACAGCAGTATTCTCTGTGGATCACAAACTTCACCTGAAGAAATCCCTCCTGCTAAGAAGTCATTCTTTTACACTTAATCTTAATGAATTTTATTTTTAGTAACATTTCCCATTCATGAAGTATAATCCACTCTTTTCCCCTTCCCTAACTACAAAGTTGACTTTTCTTACCCGATACAAAACTGTAATTAACAAATACCTGGCTGAGATATGTTTACTTTCAATCAAGAATTAAGAGTTATGCCATGACTTGAACAAGTTACATAAGTTGTGCCAAGCACCTTGCATCTTGTCAGCCTTCATTAAGTATCAACACTAATCAAGAGACAGCAAAGAAAAAGGAAACAGCCAATAATCCAGAAAAAGACAAAAGTCCAACGATGACATCATGACCACCTTTCTCTTTCCATTAAGAAAAAACAGGCAAATTTCAGCTCTCCACAGCTACCGAAGGAACACAAACATACACACATGCCTCAAATGGTTACTGATTTTCTGTTTTTATTCAAGAAAGATGCGTTCACATCCATTTCGGTAAAACCCAGGATCCCACACCTTTTAGGCCACTACCAACACTCAGACTTCCTAGCTGGCCACCGGCACTCAACGGATCTGAGTAGTTCACAGAAGCGATCTTTTGCTGCACTGCTCTGCAAGCCATCATCCGGGCCCCCACCGTGGCACACTTACAGGCAGAGCACACGCCTGTCTGGGCGAAGCTGCAGCCCCCCGGTCAGCCCGGCGTGCGGGACAGGAAACGCAAGGCCGGGGTGGGGGGCGGCGAGGACCGGGCAAGCGGCCGCCACCCGGGAGCCTGAGGACAGAAGCGGTCCGACCGCCCGTGCCCCGCTCAAGCGGCGCGGGAGCGCGGCCCAAGGCTACGGCCGCATCGCAGCCCAGCGCTCAGCAGGCGCGGCGGACTCGGCGACGAGGCCCGGCACACAAGGCCACGGGAGATCCTCGCCGCCGCCGCCGCCGAAAACTACCGCAGGCGACGGCAGCAGCCACACCGGAGCCAACCCTTCCATCCCGCAAAACCCCACCGGCGGGGGAAGCCCTCACCCCGCCACCGCCCACCCTACCTGCGGCCGCGGAGGAAGCGGCTACCGGAGCCACCACCCACAGCTCGGGCCACCGCCGCGCACGCGCACAGCACCAACCCGCCCCCTCGCCCGCAAAGGCTGTCGGGAAACCGCCCCGGCGGGGCGTCCCGAGGCGTACCGGGAGCTGTGGTCGCGGAGGGGCCGCGCGGCGCGCCGGGATACGCCCCGGGATACGCCCCGGGATACGCCCCCGGATACGCCCCCGGATACGCCCCAGCAACACCCCAGCAACCAGAATTTGGGAGCTGGCGGCGCTGCCCGCCAACGGCGTGCCGGACCGGTGTGCCCCTCAGCTTCGCCCCTCTCCTCGCGTCGCCGTGAAGTACCTGAGGACTGGCAGTGCCCGGCTGGCACCGCAGGGCCTGCCGCGCTGCCGGGGTGTTGACGTTCCCGCGCCTACGAGTATCCGGGACCCCGGGAGCGGAGCCGGCGGGAGAGTTTGATGGCGTCGCCTAGCAGCGGCCGCCGCCGCCGCCGTCCTCGGGGAGCGGTGAGGTCGAGGGGCGGGGGGTGCCCGGCGGCCGCGAGGGGGCAAGCGGTGCTCTGAGGGAGGTGGCCGGGATCGCCGCGCTGTGCGCTGCCGCCAGCCGGGCCGGCCCGCCCTCCCCGGGCAGCCGGGCCGGGCCGGGGCCGCGGGTGCCGGGCAGGAGCGTTCGGGCGCAGGCATCTGGGCAACGCGGTGTCCGGAGGAGGTTGCAGCCCCGCTGTGTCTGCTCTCGGCCGGTGCTTCAGCCGTGCCCCGCGGCGATGGTAGGCGCAGAGTAAGGCGGTTTGTTCGTTCCGCAGGGTCGGACGGAACCGAGGCGGTGTGGGCCCTCAGCAGCGTGCTGGCGGGATCGCGGTCTGGCACTGTGGCGTTCTTGGGGCTGGGACGTACACATCGGATGAAAATAGGAACCCTGTGCGAGGATCCCACTTTGTCTGGGGGGTTGTAGTTAAGACCTAGTGCTTTCTGGAGCTAGTAAACGAGAGCTGGTGTGGGTAATGTAATTTGAAAATCAGAAGTAGTTTAGGATGGGCTAGTCCTGGTACACTAATAGTTAGCAGAGCACATCTCCCGGGGAATCACTGTGCTCAAGACTACATGACTCTGTTCTACACGCTTTACACACCGTAACGGAAAAAGAACAACTGTTCCTACCGGTGCTTAATTTCACTGGGATAAGTTGTCATCATGGTAGCTTAGCCGCCTCTTTAAGTGGTCACCTGTAGACAGCACAGGACATTACCGTTGTTCTGATAGTACTTGAGCGTGCCCACCAGACCTCCCTTTCTGTCTGCCCTTGCTGAGCTTTGTAACATCTGGCCATTTTATGTGTGTTTGATTCTTTGAGTAAGTCAAGAGAATCTTGGGATAACTAATGTCAGACGCACAGCTGTGTCACACTTTTTGCAGAGCTGTGATCAGTGTCTCACCACACAGATCGTCTATGAAATAAAGCCACGGGGTCCAGTTGAGGGGAAGGAATTGGCTAAATTTTATCTTGGAAAAGTATTCAATCAGATCTCTTACTGTCCTTAAATATGTACGTTCTGTGGAACACACTGTATGCTTAGGTTGTGCTGCCCACACCTTACCATAGCTGGTCTCCCAACAAGCTGGATTATTTTGTTTATGTACAGATAACTTTCCTTTGGGACACAATTTTAGGACTGATACTTTTTTGAGATATTATTTTGTAAGTTCAGAGAAAAAGATTTGAAAGATGGGAGGTAGGAAAAGATTGACAGTAGTAAGGTTGTGCATTTGCTTTCAAAATAGTTTTGATTGTTGGGTGTTTCATAGCCATAATTCCTACATCTCATTGTTAAAGAAAAAAATAATATGGTTTTAAAAAACCCGACCCTTAAACGAGCATGTTAATGAAATCAGGTAGTATTCAATTAACTGAAGAAATGAGTATGCACCTGCATCTGATTTTCTTGCATTTTCCTTTGCTGTTTATGACAAAGCGTACAAGCAAAGATGTATATATGGTGTCAGCCTTACACAGTCATGCATTATATGGAATGCATGTTTTCTAAAACATTTAGCGAACACTGAAGAAATGGTAAATACAGGGGAGCTCTCAAGTAGTTCACATATTCAAAAAAGAGGAGGAAAAGATGGGTTTTGTCCTCCCTTAAGGATACAGCTGTATTTCAAAGGCTTACAGTTCTTCTTTTAGACTGCTTAGGTGTATTTTTTGGGAAAGTAATGCTAGTTCAGCCTTTTATTAAGGAAGAAAGTTTCAATTGTTGAGTCTTTAAACTGCTGAATGGTGAACAGGGTGCATAGTGGAACAGACCTCCAAATCTCATGCTCAGCATAGAGCATTGTTACAGTTATTGATTGAGTGTGGGGGTTTTTTTTCTGTAGAATGGATGTCCCTGCTGTGTCATTCGTTTTTGGGTGGCTTTTTAAAATAATAATGAATTTAATGTTCTAGTTAGTTTGTTTTGTTTCTAAAATTTCTTAACCATTTATGCCATATTCATAATTTAGGGCAATAAGTGGATGAAAAAGGGTCTGGTTTAAACTTGGAGGAATCTCATTTTTGAAATATTGGCAATAAAGGCTAGAGACAGCTCCAGAGAATAGAATAATCCAAGACTTCCAATCTTTTCTGCCTTTTTCAGATAATGCACAGACTTTCAGGAATGTGAGAAATCACTGTGACCCACAGCAACCAGTTAGGTAAGCTTTGCACCAATTTCAGTAAGATTTTTGTCAGTTTCCAGGCTGCTTACTGTCCTTTACCAATTCAAGTATTCTCATTAAAAGGAAAGGATATTTAATACAAGAGTTTAATATCTCAGAAATTAATCTCAAGAACGTATCAAGCTAAAGGAGGTGTTGGTTGTGTTTTACATATTAGAAATAATGATTCTGTGACTTTAAGGAGATGTCTATCCTACAAGGGCACCCAGTTGTGTTTGTTCATTAACTTGGAATACTGCATTGAGAGGTGGGGAGCAGAAGAAAGGTATTAAAGGGAAAATAGAGGTTTCACATGTGTCCTGATCTTCACTGTTAGTGTCACCAATTCCTCGAGTATGCATTATCTAATTTTTAACTTAAAGAAAACATGTTTTTGCTATAGTCTTCTTGTTTGCAGACTGTGCAATGTGAATACAATCTTAATTATCGTTACAAAATCAGTACAGTTATGAGTATCATCTTGTGTGGTTCAGTGTTCGGCCTCCTTTAAATCATTTGACATAAAATTGAATTGCACTGATAATATCTGATAACTTTTATTTTAAATTTTACTCCAGGAAAAACTATAAATTCAGGATGGCGCCCATTTTAGATTGGAAGAATCTCATGAAAATTGATCCAAATGCTCTGCCTCATCAAGGGGAACTAGCAGACAAATTGCTGGAGACCATGTCCAAGGTACTCAAGAGGAAAACAGGACATAAAGAGTTTTGTTACACATTCTTCCCCAAACTGTCTCTGGTCCTTCACCTACATAAATGATTTATTTTATGGATTTCATTGATATTTGTATAAAAACACTATTGTCTCTTTCCTTAGGTTGAAGAGAAAGACTTAAAATCTAAAAATCCAGAACAACTGATACACCTTTTTAAAATTACTCAGTCACTAATGAAGGTTTGTATTACTCCTCACTTTCTACAATTCTGCAAATGCATTTGTTTATTTTTTTGTTTAAATGGAAGCATCATTACTCTCTTTATTCTGCACTGAACACACTGGTTACTCTAAGAGCATTTATATGCTGAATGTGTGCTTGCACCAGAGTATCTGCGTATAGCTCTTGGGATTATGTTATGTAACAGTGGGAAATAAAGTGAATCGGACTAAAGTAGTTACGTAGTTAAGGAACCTTAGTTTTACAGTTGGAAAACGCAAACGAGTATCTAAAAAATAGGTTAGCTGCGGTAACTTATTGGTATCGATTTTGACTTTATTAGAAGCATTTCTGGTACGTAGGTGGTTTAGAGTAAACAAAAACATCACCATGAGTGACGCTATCCTAAAACTGATCCTATAAATCTGTCATACTTGTATTTACTCATAAGTGTACTGAAAGCAAGAAATAACAGCGGCATAGGTTAGCACATTGAGTTTAGAGAAACTTTTTTATTGTTTGTAGTTCTCAGCAGTATGCTTTTGAATGTTTAGACAGCCCTATAGAATAAATTACCAAAGAAAATATTTCAACAATCTGAATTTCTTAATTGTCAGCATGGGGGAAAAATGGGAGTGGTTTCATTTGTTTGAAGAGATAAAATATCCTTTTGTAAATGTTTTCATAATTTTAAACCTGAGGTCTATGGAGCAATGTTTTAATTTACTTAGCAGCAAATATTTCTTCTTTGCTTACTGTGCTTTTTTTCCTAGATGAAAGTTCAGGAGGCAGAGCTGGCACTAGAAGAAGTTGAAAAAGCTGGGGAAGAGCAAGCCAAATGTGGTAAGCAATATTGTTCCTAAATGTTTAGTTTAGTTTTTTATTAAGTTTAGAGAATTGAATAAAATACCAACTGCTCTGAAGTCAATTGCCTCAGTGAAGCAAAATATTTAAAGACTTAGGTTGTTGTTTTCTCTAATTTTTACCTTGTTGGGTAATTCACTGTATCTGTTCTACTTTAACAGAAAATCGTTTAAAAGCAAAGGTAATGAAACTTCAGAATGAATTGGAGGTATGTTTTAAAATTTTGTGACTTTATAGTGTGCTGGTTGGTGGGGTTTTTTAATGATTTTTTTTTTTTTTTACTAGTATTTTACTCTAGTAAAGAGAAGTAATAGCCCTGCATTTTAGCTAATGTTTTTATTGGCTTTTCAATACTTATCAGCCTCAGGTTTGCAAAGAGCTGTATGTACAATGGATTATTTTATACTTGAATAAACCCCATATATTTTTAGAGATTTGTGGGGTTGAGAGAAGCTCGTGAGCCCTTCCTGTTGCTTTTCCTGAACAAGAAGAATGTTAGTTGAAGAATGTTAGTCTTAGCATCAGCTTTATTTTTAAAGTTCTTTCTCTTGTGATGAACTGTACTGTATTTATAATGTCATTTTAATGCTGTTAAGAGGGCACAAATACCTGCTGGTGGTCGTGATACTTGGTTTTTGCGTGATGAGATCCGCCAGTTGGAAAAAGGATTAGAACAAAAGGAGTCACAGTTAGAAGATATGGAAAAAGAATTGGAGAAAGAGAAGAAAGTGAATGAAGAGGTAAGGACTGCAGCTTGACATCTCTAAAACCTGTTCTGGCACACCTTTTGTAAAGTTGATGTTCTGAAAAGAGCATCTGAAATTAAAAAAACAAAAAAAGGAAACACCAAAACCTGATGAAATAACACCACTTTGCATTTGTTTTCTGTTCTGTTTCTGGAGTTCTTTGTTTTCAGAATTTGTGGTGTTAGTGATAAATATATAGTTTTTCCATCTCGTTCTAGCTTGCTCGTCGAAATGAAGATGCCAAAAAGGCAAATATCAAACTAAGGAGAGAGGTTAGTAAATAAATATTGCTGATTTACTGTATTTTTAACTTTATAAATAGATTATTAGCTTTCTGTATTTATCATCTTAGGTGTGACTTGATGTTTAATTCTGGTTTACCTGGTTACTGATACAAAGGGGATATGGTATTTTAATCACATTTAGCAAATACATATTATGCCTATTCCAATGAAATTTAGTTAATTGAGGTCAGGAGTTGTATACATTTGAATTTACACAGTCCTACTGTGCATAATTTTGTGTGGACTTGGTGTTTTGAATTTTTATTAAGTTTCTTAAATACTGTTGGCAAATATACTTGATCGATATTAGACAGGATTTGGTTCATGCTTGCTGCTTTTGCTAAGATTGTATCATTGGTCAAAATAAAATTATAAAAAGTCAAAAGTTGATGTAACGAATAATGCAAAGATAGAGTTAACATTCTTTATTACCAGAATTTTGTTTAAATCATTATCTTGGAACATATTTTTCTAGCAGTTTTTAGGGAAAAATGCATGTTTTATACCATTTAATACCTGTAATCTTGGCCTCTGAGAGAATAAATTAATGCCCGGGGTGGGGAAACTTTGAGAATCATTCCTGAAAATGCCCTTTGAAATATTTGTTTGTATGTACATACATGCATGCACAGGTATAATATCAAATAGAGTTTTTTATGTCGTTATGTTGTTTCCTATTTAGTCTTCTTAAAGCAAAGATAATTTCTAATACTTTTCATGCTTTGTTCTCTTGGTCCTGCTCTCTCCTTTTTAATCCAAAGAAAAAGCTCATAAAGAAAAAGGTGAGACTTCTTTGTTTTTAAAAACAGACTGTAGGAGTTTGGATAGGTTTTGACTGTCTTAGCTTTTGACTGTGTTCGCTTGCTAGAAAAGCAACAACTTTGCCTTCAACTCTTCAGCAGAGATTTATGTTTGGCTTGCTTTCTGTGCAGAATGAACAACTGCATCAGGATCTCAATGACTGTCAGAGGCAAATAGATTCTCAAAAAGAGGCAGCTCTATTACAGAGAGTAGAGTATTCTGATTACAGATCACAGTTGTCCAAAAAGAACCATGAGCTTTTCCAGTACTTGGATGAAATTCAGGTAAAATCTATGCATGCTATTGAGTATTTATTAGACTGTTACTGACAAGTGTTTTTCACAAAGCCATGTCAATTTACAGGCTAAGTCATGTGGAGTAATGCAGTTGGGTTTTCTGATGCATATAGTCTGCATCTATGAATCTGACAGAGCTAATGAAGTTACTAGCAATGCAAAATGTGTTTTCTATTTACTGTTAGGTTTGTTGAAATTGAATATCTAGAGGTGAAATACTCTCTTCTGTCCTAAATTATCTATGTCTTACCTTAAAGGTAGCTATCAGATACTGGTTTTTCAGGTATTAAGATAGACACTTTGTAAAAGGAGCTTTTTCTTTAATTTTGCAGAATTTGACTGAAACTAATGAGAAGTTGGACATTCAAAACCAAGAAATGAGAAAGCATCTTGAGGAATCAGTGCAAGAAATGGAGAGGATGACTGATGAATATAACAAAATGAAACTAATTGTGCAACAATCTAATATTGCTGTGGATCAGTTAAGAAAAGAGAAAGAACAGTACAAACTTCAGGTAAGAACTGTTGTTTGTATTACTGAATGTAATTTTTTTTTTTAGGTTTATACTGTATTGTCACGTTCAGCTTAAAATAAAAAGCATTAAACATGCAGTTAAAAATGCACACTACTGAAATACCACTAGTGTGATCTTTACATCTGATGCAGGTTTTAAAACTCGACTGCAGATCACACATTTTTTGTTGCACGAGATATTAGTCATACTCTGTTCTTAAGAATTATGACCTTCCCTTGCTCCTGTAATGCTAATCTGTTAAATTGTATGTATTTTTACATATGCACTGATTAAGCAAAACATTTTTGTGATATGATGTGCATGCAAACGGCATTTCTAGGTTCACGATCTTTCAGACCAGCTGAAAGCAAGGAATGAGGAAGACGATCCACTCATGGTAGCTGTAAATACAAAAGTTGAAGAATGGAAGGTACTTTTAATTTAATTTTTTTTTTTTTTTTTTTTTAGGAATTATTTCAAGTGTTCTGATGGTGTCCTATCTTCTTTTCAGCAAATCTTAGTTTCAAAAGATGGTGAAATCCTGGAGTATCAGAAAAGGTTGTTTAACTTAAAAGAGAAATTGAAAATGGCCCAACTCGATGTAGACAGAAACAGTATACTGACCCTTCAGCAGGTACAGTCTATGTAAGAAATGATACATGTAGAATTTACCATTCACTAAGTATGGTAGTGATCAAATAATTGTTTAGACTTTTATACTTTGCAAATACCAGAATATGTGTTACTTATGTTTCCGAATTATGAGACAGGTTAATTCATTCAACTGCAAAGTTAGCTTAATGGACAAATGGACAAAGGAAACTTCTCTTGCTGTGTGTATTAACTGAGCTCTTGGTAACTGCTTCTGTTACTTTCCTATTTATCTTTTCTAGCTATTAGTAGATTGATTGCTCTAACATTTAGACATCTATAATTTAACGTTTTTAAATTATAGCTTAGTTTCTGTCCTCTAAATTTGTTAGTTATGGAAGAGTCTTACCTAGTGGTTAGTCTTCTGTATTCTTTGTCTCATCTGATGCCATACTATTAAGTCTGTGTTTCAGCCCATGACAGAGCTGAATTTGAGTCTCTATCATAATCTTGCAAAATTACATAGTTCTGTATGGTTTTGAATTTCCCCACTTCCTTGAAAAACATGTGAACAATAAATAAACAACGCGGCCCATTAGCAATCCTGAAATACACGTTATGGAAAGCATACTGTATGATACCAGGATGATTTCCTGCCTTGCTTCAAGTTTTCTGAATAAATGTGTCAAGACATTTGTGTTACACACTGGGCACTTGTAGACTGAGCAGTATGGTGAGGTACGCTTATGCAGTCTTCCAAAACTAGGAATGGATAGCTTCTCAGGAGAAAAAAACCATTAAGTACAAGTCAGCCTCTGATTATCAGAGAGGAGGGCAGCTTGCAAGTCACTTTGATAAGGAGTTGTAGAGTCTGGTTTTAGCTGACTAGATGGCTGTGGAGGCTGCTTTTTTGGATGATGGCCATTAGCATGACACTGAAGAGTTTTATGGAGATAAGCATATTTTTAAAGCAGACACTTGAAAATGAAATCAAGTTACTGCACTGTGCTTTAAACTCACAATGGACTGAGCTTGTTATGGTTCACTGCATCTTTACCTTTACAAACAGGGTGATGTTTAGCTCCTTACAACTTTGCTAAGCAATTTACACGTAGATTTGAAATGTGGTTGTATTTGTCCACTAAGAAAGCCTGAGCTTCTGTTTCCATAACCTTGGTATAAAGTACGGTTGGAAACTCTTGAGATTTTTATGATATAGTTCTGTAACTGTTTTCCAAGTCTCTTTTTTTATCTTTTTCTTCTTTTTTTGTTGGTCATAGGAAAAAATAGCATTAAGCTCTCTGTGATATTTCTAAAGTTCATGTATAAGCACAGAAATAGTATAATATAAACAGAAGCCATTTTCGCTGTCTCTGTGTACCTATGGATGTATGTGCCTGCAAAACAAGGTGCGATGTGAATTTTTTGAAGTTAGATGACTTGCTGAAAGGCAGTCTGCAACACAGGTGTCATGTATGATGGATTATTAGTCCTCCCAGCCTAGAACTTGTATCTCTTGATTTCCACTGGCAATTGTTTATGAGGAAGCTGTAAGGAAACTATATCCTCTGAAACTTTTCATCGTACACTTGACCCTTTAGAGAACTGTTCCATTTAAAACTGATATACTAAAATAATGGGGTTTTTGTTTGTTTGTTGGAATGCTTTATTTTTACTCTTTCTTTTATTTTTCCTGCTCTACCTTTAAATACTCAACTTCTAGATAATATCTGATCTCTGTGTTGTAAGTACAGTATATTTGCTTGTTCTAGAAATTGTTTTGTATTAGCTACTCTTAATTTTTTCAGTGTGGTGTTCTGTATTGGTAGTTGGCCCGTCAGAAAAAGAAACTCCATTGAGGACTTCTTTATTGTTGTGTGTAGGCAGTGCAAGACCGAGATGCTCAGATAAGATTGCTTACTGAGCAAGTTGAACAGTACACCAAAGAAGTGGAACAAAATGCATTTGTCATTGAGGTATTAAAAAAAGAACTCCAGAAAGAGAAAGGTAATGTGACTGTTTTATTTTAAGGTCTATGAAAAGGAAAATAAGAAACCACAAATTTACTGGGCATTCTATAGTCTCTAGAAATACAGAAAAAATATTTACAGTATTTGAGTAATATTAGTCTCTAATTTTTGCTCATTTCCATTTATTAATGATTTGAGAATTTAAATTTATTCAGATTACTTCAGTGGGTTTTATGGGTAATACAATGCCTAATGAAACTGTACGGCTTCTGTGAAGGTTAGAACATAACATATAAAGTCTCAGCTCTGTCAAGAATTGCAAATGAGTAGTAGCGTGTAGTTCAGAAGAAATTCTGATGTCTCTTACATCCACTTCTTAGAAATATTGTTTGAAAGAACAATTGAGGAAAAAGAATAAGCTCTCATATATACTCTTTTGTAATTCCTTTCATTAAAAAGAGCAGAAAATCAAGATCTTCACATCTGAAGTGTTTTTTTCTTGCTTACTAGCTGATAGCAAGAATTCCTAGTTGAATTGTAATCAGATCAAGGTTTTTCTTTCCAGGTCACTCATCTCTTCGTCAGCAGAATCAGATTGCAGATATGCAAGAAAAGTTAAAAATGCTAGAAGAGAGAACTAAGGAGGCTGAGAAATCAGCAGAATTAGCAGAAGCAGATGCTAGAGAAAAGGACAAAGAGCTTATTGAAACTCTGAAACGAATGAGAGACTATGAACTGGTAAACAATTTGTCAGAGTGGACAGTGTATTTAGTCATATTTTTAGGCTGTCTTTTGTCTTTCCATTTTTTTTATTGACTGTGTTCTAATTAGAAATTAAATTAATTACTTCTGATGCTGGAGGTTTTTTTTTTCCCCCTTTTCTTTCATAGTAACATTTTGTGGTCACTGACTGCATGCAATTTGTTATCCATGCATAATTTTTACCATTTGTCAGTTTTAACGTATTCATATGGGCTTCTGAAGTCAGTTGAACAGAGATTGAACAGTCAAGATTCTTTGAAGCAGTAAGAGGACTCAGGTTTGAAACATGCAGAGACTCTGTAGTCAAGAGACAAATTTGTAGGATCTACTTTTATTCAGTAACTTTTTTCACTAAACACAGTGCAGACGAGTGAGACAGGGTGGAAAACATTTTTTATTCTTACCTGTGTAATGGCGAAAGACAGATTTATAATTTATTTTCTTACGTCTTCTGTTGGTTGTTTCATTTTTGCTTCTCTTTGTGTTTTTACAGGGAAAATATGGTTTGAAAAATGCTCTTGCTGAAATAAAAGATTTAAAAAATCAAATAAAAATACGAGATCAGAAGATTGAATCATTAATTAAGGAAGTCAGTAATCTTGAATGTAAAATAAATGATTTTCTTGATGAAAATGAAGAACTTAGAGAGCGCTTGGGTATGTTCTATCCATTACGTTTTCGATTATATTTTTGGTGTAAGAATTGAAATAACATTATGTCGTGGAAATCTTTTGCTGTACCAAGTAACTACTTGGAAATAATTTTTTGGAGTTCTGCTAATATTTGCAAGTAGTTCTAGTTAGTTAGGACAAACTGCATGAATGTACATGACCGAACTCAGCTAACAGGTTGCTTGGAATGAAGAAAGTAGGAGAATAGGTTTTGTAATGCTTTTTTGGTTTTGGTTTGTCTTTGTACAACGCTTAATTAATTTCATAATATGGTACTTGTAAACCATAAAATACTGAAGTTGTAATGCTAGATTAAAGAACACAGGGAAAACTTTGGACAGGCTTGTTTTTGTGTAGAAGAATCTAAACATAAGTGTAGTTAATTTTAGGTGGCATTTTATTGCATTTTGGTTATTGAATAACTGAAGTAAAATTATACTTTCTTCTGGTGTTATTATGTGGGGCATAAGATGTGGGTACACATATAGAAATACATATATTCAACTATCAACTTTTTTTTTAACTCAACTAGTTATATTCTTATTTAAATCAACTGCATTCTAATGATTACTAACATTAGTGTTCCTCCTTAATGAATAATTACACAACATATACTGTGTTTTAGGTCTTGAGTCAAAAACAATGCTTCATTTAAATGAATTCAGAAACAGCAAAATACTGAGGCAGCAGCAATATAGAGTTGAAAACCAGATTCTTTTGCAAGAAGTAAGTGATCAATCCTATTTTTCTGTAAGAGCTACGTAGTCAGGATGTATTTGAATGAAACAAAATATTGATCTGTGAATAATAATATGCAGATTGAAAGACTAGAAGAGGAAAGACTTGAACTGAAAAAACAGGTCCGTAAGTTGGCTCAGGAGAAAGGAAGAATTGCAACAATAGGTAGGATTTTTTTCTTATTATAAAGTGTCCTTTCAAAAACATGCTGTCTGTACTTATTAATATAGCTATGTTATATTTATTCATTTGTTAAAAATACAAGGCTTTTCACTCACCTTTTCCTACAGATTCAATTTCCATAGTCTTACTATCCAGTAGCTTTTTGACTTGTGATGGCTAGTAGTCCGTCACTGAGCGCTGTGTCATTGGCTTGCAGTTCTTAGATGCTGGATGATCTCCCAGTAAAACTATATAATGTACGTGTCTCAAAAATCTTAAAATGTCAATTCTGTGCCACCAGATAAGTGTAACATGCTCAAATGGAAAGGTTTACAGCATCTTACATGGCAGGTAGAAAACCAGAATTCAGATATACTAAATGCAATATATTCCCTTGCTTAGAGACCAATTAAAAATTTCTAATCATTTGTTATTTGTACATTTACTTGCATGTAGGATTGGATGCTGGTGATGTGCAGATAACTGATAGCTTTACTGAAGAGAAGGCAATGAATAAGAGGAAGTTGGATTTCTTCAACAGACATGATATTGCTGAAGTGAAAGAAAGGGTAGGTTCATAAAGCAAGTTCATGAACATTTATTGTATTTAGCTTTCAAAGTAAAAATAATGTTATGTAAATATCTGTTGAAATATTTCTCTAGGTGCTTTTATCAACTGCTTTTAAAAAGCAAAAAATAATTTCTAAATTTTTTAGAAGACTAATGAATATCGCATATTTTTTGTGAATGTAGGCTAGCAGCCTGTGCAACGTTGAAGGGAGAAGCGCAGATAGAGAAGCAGCAGTTAGACTTCTGAAGTCAGAGTATGATATAGCTGACAACAGTAAGACTGTGGAAAATCTATGCAGAACTGCTGGCATGCTTGAGAATTTAAATCACTTGGAAAAAAATAGAGATTCTACTTTGATTCATTTAGGTGCAAAAGATGTGACAGAGTGGCAACTAGTTAATGACAATGGTACTTCTGAAACTCTTAGTATAGAAGAGCTTTTTGTATCACCAGAGCTACAGTTTATATAGACATCAGGGATAAGAGAGCGTGCAGACAGTAGAGACATCAACAAACTTAAAATGAAACTTCTCTGCGTGCCAGCAAGTGTGTCAGACCTCAGAGGTAAATCACAGAAATGACAAAAAGAAACCATCTTTGCATAACCAAGTGTCCATAACTTCTAATTCAGACTAAACAAGTCAGGAAAATTTTTGCCCAGGACTGTCTCTCAGCAAAAACTCTCTGATTTCTTGTGCATCTGCTCTTAGAAGGCCAGTAATGCACAAAACACTAGTAACAGAACTGCAGGATAAGCAAGACGATTCGCAAGTAAAGTTTCCTGATGTAATGACCTTTCAAGAAGACAGAGAAGGAAAGAAATGCCTAACAGAATTGCTGCAAGTAAAAACTTTGCAGGTTCGACTTGAAAATAAACAGTCAGAACACTCAGGTCAGGTAGATCCTGTTGAAAATCTCATAGAGCAATTGAAGGGAGAATTAGCCCTTCTTAGATCACAGGTGAGACACCTTCCTGGTACGTTTATATCTGTTGCAGTTATTTAGAAGATAAGTTCGAATAATAAAGATGTGTTAGTTTACTTTCATCTTTATTAAGTAAAGCTATAGGATAGTTCTTACAGAATTTGGCATTTTTTCTTCTAATAAAAAAGTGCCGAGTCATGATTCCACAGTTTATTTGTTGACATAGAGTTGAAATATATATGCCTACATTTTCACTGTCAGTGGAGGAAGTTTGCACAATGCCTGTGCACGCACACGTGGATGGGTACGAAGGGAGAACAGTTTCTATTCTATGCCCTTACACACCTCTGTGTAAGCAAAGGGCTCATCACTTTTCTTACTAGTTCATACAGCTTTGCATCTCATACAAAGCAGTTGTTGCAACTGTATGTTAAACAACATAGGCTGAGGAATATTTTTAAAAGTTGTTTCAAATAAATACAGAGAAATACAAATGGTAATTTAGAAACATTAGTTGAATGAAGTAGGGACTGAATCAGTCCTTTGGTATGAAAGACAGATGAGATTTCTGTGAAGGTGCAGATGTTACTTGAGTAGAGGATGTCTCCTACCTCCAGAGAGAACACGTAGTGTGATGTTAAACTTTTGTAATGGGAAAGACCTTTGCTTCTGGGAAGCATCTAAGAAGTTCCTGAGTTGGTTCTTCTCTCCTTTCATCAGTTTCCCTGCCAGCTGACAAAGACAATGTATATCTGTTTTCAGAAAAAGTTTCCAATGAAAAATTCCATTATTTGTTAAAATGTTCTCTAATGATAAAATCTTTTAGGTTCTCAAAAAGGCTTTTGAAAACGTTTTATAATCAGTGAAAGAACAGATTGATTTCAGGATGCTTCCTGTGGTTTCTTTTGTTGATGTGACAAGTCATATAAAAATTGTTCACTCCCTAAATCGGTACCTCGAAATGCTGTGTTAATTTTCTGCATAGTGGAGAATGTTGCTTTGGCTGCCAGAGATACATCTGGGGCATGGAACAAGCCGATCACTCAGAGTCTCACAGGCTTCTGGTCTGTACCAGGCTGTTGTTCCAGCGGCTGCATGATGCAAGAACGTGTGTTTCCCTAGGTGGTGTTATATGGGGACACACCTTGTGTAATTCTTCCCGTGAATCCATCTCTGTTGTTGCATTTCAGGCAGTTTCATATGTGGACTGGGACATGTTCAGGAAGGCATACTCCAGAACTGAAAAGTAGTTGGGACTAGAGCATTAGGTTACTAAAATTAGAATCTGTGTATTTTTTGTCTAGTAGAAACCATCTAAGAATGTGATCAGGAAACATCACGGTTACAATGGATTAGATAAGCAAATAGGTCTTTCCTGTCTTTAACTGAAATGTGTTGGTGCTGATGGCATTTCTGTTGAGCCCATTGAGCTATGTAGTTGACCAATGGAAAGTACAAGTCTGTATACATCAGGCTTTTTTCAATAATACAGCAGGTTTTCCATGCTACGGGAGTATGCTTGGCTGTTGTCCTTTCTCTTAAAATACCGTGCTAGCCAAGCGGAGGAAGGAATAATGCCTACCAATTGTATTTTCAGTAGAGAAGATGAAATGTGGTGGGGTTTTTTTCTTATATTTTGGAAGGTAAGTCTTGGAAATAATATTTTTTTTTATATATATAAATGGACATAGAATCCTAGACTAATAACTTACTCTTGGGTTTTTTGTTGGTGTTTTTTTTTTTAATGAGCAGATATCCAGAGATCTGTTGATCAAGAGTATGCTAAATAGTTATACAGAATTGAATCTTGAAAGATGCAGAAGCCAGGCAATGCAGATAGTACAAGGTTTAAAAAAAAAAACCAAACAAAAAACACAAAACCCACACCAGAATATTTATATAAAGTTTATTCATGGTTTAAATTTTTTTTTCCTGATAATTTTGTTGTTGTGAAGATGAAGCTATGTCTTTGATTGTTGCCTTGTATATAACACCTCATTTTAGTTTACTTACTATGTAATTTCACTATTAAGTATGTATGGACTAACAGTATTTTCAAGCATTTATTCTCATTTAACCACAGAGTCTTAATAAAAATTCTAATACCGAAACTCCTAAATTACAATTTTTGAGTGTTCTTTGTTCTTTTCTTTAGAATGAGTGTCTTGCAAATGAATTAAGTGTGAGAGAGAGAGACTTGGAGAAGAACAGGACTCTAATAGCCACATTTCAAACTAAATGTGAGTTGCAACCTGTTTTAAAACTAGGGAATATTTATCAGGTACCTGCAAATAGGTTGCTTATTTAGTTCTATTTTCGTGATTGTGACCACAAATGTCTGTCTTTACAGTTTCTGTTTTAAACGCAGTTTTCTGTGGTATCTTTTGCAGTGATTGAATTTGCTGTGTACACAGAAGGTTGTTAGAGAATTCTAATATACTGCTGAACTGTGGAAATTGTGGTTGTGAATTGGTCCAGACGTGAACACAATGATTACAAAACAATGAATGTAAATGGCATTTATCTAATTGGAATTCCTTTGAATTCTCATTAATGATTTTAATTGTGTGTTTATATTAGTGCATATCTTTATGTATGTATTTATACACATGTACACAGTGTTGCTAATTTTAAACTTTAGTACATGAAAAATAGTTTATTAGCACTAAATACATTAAACTAGAGTCTCTCATGTTTTTCATTCCTGAATCAGACCTAACAAAGGCTTTAAGTCTGTGAGTGATCCCAGTTATAATAATTATACAATTTCCTTGTGTAATTGTAGTGCTTTTCTGTCTCTTCTGCTCTTTCTCCAGCAAAATACCCCCTCTGGATGTTTCTAGAAGCTCTGCTTTTAACTTCCTAATTGGTTATGTCTATATATCATATGAATATTATGTATCAATTTAACAAGTATTATTGTCCTAGGAAACCTTAACTAATTTTTTCAGTGCTTTTAGACACATTTACAATTTTTATTACAGTAAAAGAATTATCAGAAGAGAATAAACAACTTGAACAAGGAATGAAAGAAATATTGCAAGCTGTCAAGGAAATGCAGAATGATCCTAGTGTGAAGGGAGGAGAAACAGCCTTAATAATCCCGAGTCTGGATCGTTTAGTTAACGTAAGCTTGCTTTCTAAAGTATTATGTAGTTTCATAGAATTTATGGGCTTTTTTTTCTCCTCAATTTTTGGGTTATTTTATCACTAAATAGTGGCTTCCTTATGCATATGCTACTTTAGTTTAGAGTTAGGCATACATGGTGTGACACCTCTTTAAAAATGCAAATTAAAAATACACAGGAGCAGCAGAGATTTTCAATTTTTGTTGTTGTTGTTGTTATAATCTTCACCTGGATGGTATAAAACTGTCTTTGGCAAGTTTATTGTCCCAGTCGTAATACTTGGGTAAAAGGTCATTTGCATGTGTCTTCTCTCTGTGGAACTTGCAGGAGATGTTGAAGAAAAATTCTTTATTCAAACATTGTGCTAAAAAAATCAATATTTTTGCAGGAAAATGTAACCATTTAAATCATAGTCTATGGTAAATACACCATCAGGAAAAACTGATAAGTAGATTTTAAAACATTACAATTTCATGCTTTTTGCTAATTTCATGTAGCTTAAACTTCAGGGCTCCAGTTTTTTGTGAAAAAAACCCCAACAAACTTTAATGCATGTTTTCTCTGTTTTGTTAATTCAACGTTTGCTTCGTTAGGCAATGGAGTCAAAGAATTCAGAGGGAATCTTTGATGCTAGTGTGCACTTAAAAGCTCAGCTTGACCAGCTTACAGGACGAAATGAAGAATTAAGACAGGAACTGAAGCAGGCTCAGAAGGAGGCAACAAATTTCTCTAATCAGCTAGCAAATGCAAATGAAAAGGTATACAATTTATTTTATACAATTTATGCGTATCTGAAAAGTGGCTGCTCTGATAATTTAGAACAAAACCACATGTACAAGATACTGAATTTAGTTTATGTGAACAGTGTAGTTATACAATTCTTAATTCAATTTATGCATTGATTCTACCTATTTGTCCATTTTAAGTTCAGATCTTATTCTTAATGCTACTCTGTCCTTGGAATATCCTGTCTTCTTGAACACCGACCATGCCTGCCTTCTGCACAGAGCTGTCCCCAAAAACGCTCACAGATTCTTTCTTCAAAAAGGCAGTACTCTTGCATTTGTTATTTACAAATAAGTAACAGAGATTCAGTGTTGTGAGATGATGAATTGTTCTGTAGATTCCTGTGTCTTGTTTTAAGCTGTACAATTGATTCTGTGGGAGGTTTCTTCCAGGGCAGGAATGAGGAATGGATTATTATCTTACAAGAAGCCAAATTTAAATTTGCCTTTTAGAACAGCTTTGGTGATGCAGAAAGTTATTGCCAATAACTAATATTCTAAAATAGTGGGTTATGTACTGTTAGAGACCCAGAGAGCTTTTGAAAAGTTAAATGAGAAGACAAATATTCTTTAGAATAAACCATCAAAAAACCACTGCAATGTTTTTTTCCAAATCTTCATCTTTTTAAAAAGAATAGAAATGCACTGTTTTAAACAACGTTGGAATGAAACTGGGGTGAATCCTCACGTATGTGAAGCTGCCCTGGAGTAATTTGATAAATTTCACTTACGATATTATGCATGTAATGATTTATGGAATCAGCATTTTTTAAAGATTACTTTAAAGAGTATTTGAATGCTTTAGAATGAAAGTGGAATTGAAGTAGGTTGTTAGTAACAATGGATGTAGCACAGGAAAAAAACAGATTTTTCCATCAGTGATTTTTTTTTTTTTAATTGAATAGCAAGAGCTACTTCTTTATGGTTTTGTTTCTTTTCTTTAGATTGCACAACTGCAAAAAGAAATTTGCATATTACGTCAGTCAGAAGATGCCAATATTGTCTTCCAAACAGTGAATCTTCCAGAAGGAATGGTTCCTTCAAGTGCTAGTGTGATTAATTCTCTGAATGAATATTTAATACATCTTATACAGGTAACTCATTTGCTCCTTGATATCAAGTGTAACATACAGCTAATTCCTCCAAAATCTACTACCATGCCATGTATGGACATGGAAGAACTCTGCAAAATTATTTTGAAGTTCTGACATCCATTAACTCTTCGGGCAATTCTGTTTTTTTTAAAGCTGGAAGTATTTTGCTGTGTTGTAAACCTGGGTGCTAATACTTAATTACATTTCTGACAACAATTTCAATTATTTTGTTTTGAATCTGAATTTTTATCTAAATATTTGCCCGTTTTCCCTTCTACTTCTGCAGTTGCCCTCTTTCTATGAGAAATTCTCTTACTGCTGTCTGGGTTCCACACCTGTGTCTGCACGTGTAAATCCTACTCTGAATAGTTTTTCTCTAAACAGCAAAGGTCGCTATTTATTTACCATATGCATTTTCACTCCGTTATTTGTCAAAATTTATAAAAAGAGGCATAAATACATTGAAACTGAACCGGTGATTCCCATGGGAAGCATGGCAGACAAGCATGTATGAAAGAAGAATTGATTCTGTGAGAATTGGAGTAAAAAACAACTTACCTTTTTATTGAGTTATTCTGTTGTGTCACTTTACTTTTGTTGATTGGAGAATGTTTTTCAACTGTATATGGTTATAAAGTAGAAGAGTATTGGAGGAACATGAGAAGAAAACATGGCTTTCCAGTTAGACGTTCAGTTAGTATTCTTTGTGGGCAGCAGCATGTCCTGGTGTTTTGAACTGAGAGGGCTGTAACCCACAGTGCAGTTATGCACTGCTTCACACCGATGAATGTGAATGACGTCTGTTGCACTTCTTTTCATCTGTTCTTTCTAAAGAAAAGATATATTTCATATATGCAGTTAACACGGCTCATGAGAGAAGCATCTGTCATGAAAAACTCAGGGGAGAACTGGCATTTTGATTAAGGCATTCATGTTTAAAAACTATATTAATCACTAATGTTTTTACTTGGAAAATAATTCTTAGGAACTGGAAAATAAAGAACAGTTACTTAAAAAATTAGAAGATGCAGTAGAGGACTACAAGCGAAAATTTGCTGTAATTCGTCATCAACAAGGATTGCTGTATAAAGAGTATCAAAGGTATTGTTCTCTTTTCTGAATTACAGAAGTACAACTGTTTATTTTGAATACAAGATCTTCTGCTGTGTTGGCATAGGTCTAGAGTGGGAAATTGTGTCGTTTATGCATCTGAAATAAAATGAATGTAACAGAAGGAAAGATTTGAAAAACCATTGTAAAAATTGAGTTAATATTACGGCCAGTGCCTGCCCTTTTGTTTAGAAATCTGACCTGTAATGCAGATTTCGGATATGGGAAACCACTTCCTGAGGGAAGTTTGAACTGACATCTTTTAATGAAAAAGCCAACTGCTATACTCTGGGCAATTCTCAGAGGATAAGCGAGTAATCTTTTCCTCACAATACTGTACCATTCTGTATGATTAATTAAAAATACTTCCAAATCAACTAAGGTATTCTGTCTGCCAGGAGCTGCAGAAGCCTTGTTCCCCTTGCAAGTTATTCCTCTTTCAGATAGTGAATGTGCAAATACTTTGTGCAAAGGAAACTGTTGTGGAAGGAGTCATTGATTATTTCCCAAACCATCTTATCCAGCTGTAAATCTCATCAGCCAAAATATTAGGTGCAAGTATTGGGCAATACCTGCTGAAATCTGCTGGGCCTAGTCTGCTTCAGAAAGAAAAGGACTATTTCCAGGCTCACATCATGGTAATTGCCGGTAGTATGTGTTTTGTCTCCCTTCCTATAAATCGGAGACCTGGAGTTTCCAGAGAGGTACTTGTGGTGGAAATGTTTTTATTTGCAAACTTTTTTAAACTTTTCCTATTTTTATGAAGACGTGTGCAAGAAAGTAATTAATCTGAAATACAAGTGTGTCATTTAAAGCAGATTAAATCCCATGTGTTTATATTTTTGGGGAGTAAGTCACCTGTGTCTCTGCACTACAGTATGCATGTGAAGAAGTGATAAGACACCTTAAGAACTATTTTCATTATTAAACCAGCTGCAGACCGAACAGAGGGCATAGTTTTGCATTCAACCAACTATGATTTATAATGTTTCTTTCAAATTAGGTTACTGCTAAATATTAGTATCTTGGTTTGCAATATTTCAGGGTTACTGTTTTAGTTACGGTTTTAAAAATCTTTAAAAGTCTTTCATCATTCTAAATGAAAATATTTTATTATCGTTTTAGTCAAAAGGAAAGCTGGCAGAAAGAATCAGAAGATATGAAAGAGGAAAAGAAAAAGCTAGAAGAGCAAAAAGAAAAGGATGCTACAAAAATAAAGGCATATTCTGTAAGTAATTTTGATGCTTTCATTTTTCAAGGTTTTAATACATAGAAGAGAAGTTTTAATACAATCCTGTCATTCCTTACATGGGGAAAACGTTGCAGGGGAAAAACTGCTCAAATCAGAGGAGAAGTTGTTTATCGATTTATTAGTGGAATGTAAATAACTGGCAATCAGTGAACTATACATTCAGAATCAGTATCAGCAATACAAAAGGTAAATCACAATATTTACGTACAAAATGTTACTGTAGACTCAAAGATCTCTAAGCACCATTCAGGAACTAAGCCCAAATATTTCTCATCCCACACATACACATTTACACAGTTATAGCTGTTCCCTGGTCCCTTCCTGTCACCAGCATGCACAGCCTTTCCTGAGAGTGCAATTTCACTGTGTACACACACCTCGGGTGCTCTGGGGTGCTGTGTACATGTGGAGGTGCCCTGGTGTTACATGTACCTCTGCACCTTCCTGCAGTCTGCTAATCCGTGCCCTGGTGAGAAATCACCCAGCAAGTCCTACACACATACACACACACCCGCAGTGCGGGTCCCTGCTTGTTGCAGTTGTACCGCCAGTCCATCCGCTGGAGTGCTCAGGCTGACGGTGTCCAGCAGGGAGGAAGCAGTCACAACTGCAGGGACAGTGGGGAAACAGCCCCTGCTGTCAGAAGTTTTCACAGTTCTTTTATACCAACTTTCAAGCTAACTACTTTCAAGGCTGTAATTTTATGGTTACTGTTCGGTCTGGTTGATGGCAATCTTCCTCTTCAACATTATCAGTTTTGAGCAAACGCCCTCTCAGACAGTCTCAGGTATGCTGTGCACACACACTAGTGACACACACACTGCTCTCTCAACAGCAGTTGTTATCCGGGCTGTTTGGGAGGAGGAGCAGTGCAGGCACACCCATGCAAAACATCAGTTTATACTAAGAATTAAGGTTATTGCTTTCGACCTGGTCTAGTGGAGGCTGTCCCTGCCCATGGTAGAGGGGCTGGAGCTATATGATCTATAAGGTCCTTTCCAACCCAAACCATTCTATGAGTTACATCTTATTTATATGTATCTGATAATGTATATGTATCAGTATTTCACAAAAACAGGGAATAGAATTCATCTTTCTGTTTTGATTTACTTCTGCCGAGGCTGAATTCAATATTCTATTAAGAAAAGGGAAACATAGCTGTTTAAGAAGGTGGTATTTAGAAGTTCCTGGGATTGATGCAGGTGCCTAATCACTGACAGGCGCAGTTTTCAATGGATCTGGGTGTTTTGGGGCAGATGCCAAAAGCTGCCTAATACAACAGAAGGCAGGTGGGACATACATGTCCTTTCAGAGAAGCAGACCCCTTCTGCTGAGGGGTAACTGTAGTGGTACATGGTCCTGCTTATAAGCACATGCCTCACTGCAATCGATTTGCAAAATAATTGCATCATGAGGCAATTAAGTCTAAATATGTTTCCAGAAAAGTGAAATTGAAAATGTTTTGCAGAGGTTTTCACTCTGAGAGAGGGAAACAGACAGACCGACACACATACATACGTTTTACTTAATTCATTCAGTACCTTATTCTGCGTTTCCAGAGTCACAGGTGTAGATTGTAGCAGGATTAAAATATTTCTGGGATTAGTTTTCTACATGTGTCTAAAATAGAATGGAGTTTTATGACGTTAACAGCGCTGTCAAAATGTTGCTGAGATCTTTTAGGAAATTACCGTTCTCCCAATAGCTTTTGTTTCCAAAAACACATCCTATCCAAAGACAAGAAGTATGTACTGTTATTTAGTATTGTTTTTCATTAGGATGTATTTTTTATTAAATTAGGTGAACATTTTCAGATTAAACATTTTTCTGAAATTAATTCATCGTGAATGGTCAATGACACTATGTTGCTTGCTCTTAAGATGTTAAGAAAAATGGGCTTCTTGATGAGAAAAGCCAAATCTTTGCCAGTTGTCAGAGAACTAGATGTTCTTCGTTGCTTCAGGCTTCCAGGACTCTGAGTTTTTTTTCTAGCTACCTGCTCACCCTTCTTCATCAGGCTCACAGGAATCTGAGATTTTACATCTCCAATTTCTCCTCCGTCTCCTTGGCAAGCTGACGTGTGCGAGAGCAAAGCTAAAGCTCGCATTCCTTCTGCGACCCGAGTTGCTGGAATTCCCTCACTGCCCCCACCCCGGGGTATACAGGCACGCAGTCGCGTGTGTGTGCACACGTACACGCACGCACACGTTTCATAGGAGGGGTCCTGTGGTTCCTTTACAGATACTGGTTTGGTCCTTAAAGTAGGACGTTGTTCGTGTTTGTTAGGAACCACAGCAATTCTATTTGGCTTAGAAAATTGTTCTAATACATTTGTTTTGATCCTAGTAAAGGGGGTAAAAAATGATAACAGTGTATGGAGAAAATTATTTTTGTTCTAGATTTTGAAAATGTCAGCACGGACTAAAAATTCCTGTTAGATGTGTTTCAATATTCCTCAGAAACCAATGATTTTTGAAAAGTTACAATTTTTTCTTATAACAGACTGTTGTATGCTTAGGCCTGTGTTGAGTGTGTGTATGTGTTTTATTAGCAAAAAGATTATTTCAGACAGATTAATGGAATTTTTACACCTAGATTAAAAATTTACAAGAATGGGTGTCTACTGGCTACAGAGTTGAGTTTTAACAAGAACCTTGTAAATAAAAATGGTAAAAAAATTGTTTTACAGGATTTACTCAGTGCACTTCAGCTGGATCCTGATGAAACAAAAAAACTACTTGCAGAAAATAATAGAAAAATAACTGTTTTAAGAGTTAATGAAAGATCACTAATAAGAAAATATACCACTTCACTTGATATGGAACGACATCTTAGAAAAGCAAATGAGAAACTAAAGGGTGAAATAACACATATGGAGAGTGCAGTTCTAGAGAAGATTGGAAACTTGCAACGATTCAAGGTATAGTTTATAGCCGCAATAGTACACATTTTTATTTCTATCATTCGGCAATAAATACGCCTTTTTTTTTTTTTTTGTAAACAGAGGCAGTACTAGTTTCTTGAATGCACAATCCAAATGATTGTTTAGTCCTGTTATTTATTTTGTCAAAACATTCTTTGTATTTATGTAAGCATCACAATGTAAAACCTTCAGTTTTCCCCTTCTGCAGTTGCTTCAACAACCTTTTTATTGAAAATGTCATATGAAACCAAATCTTACTTTTTAGCCTTCCAGGTTGCTAGGGCCTATATTAACTCATCTTTACGAAATATGTTTCTGACAGTGCCTTATGACTGACAGGCAACTATAGATAGATACCCAAGGAGTTGGAATACCAGAGACATCTTTTCAGTGCTTATTGCAAGCAGTTTATAAAGATGGCCAGTAGTTCAGTGCAGTAAAACAGTATCATGTTCTAAAGCATGATATTAAGTGCTATTCTTTTTCAATGGAGTAATTTTATTTTTTCTTTCTTTTTAAAGACCTAGCAGAATTTGGTAACCCATTGTGTTGATTATTTTCATAGGAAATGGCTAGATTCAAGATTGCAGCTCTGCAAAAAGCGTTGGATAGTAGCGTGCCATTGTCTGAGCTAGAACAGGCTAATAAGCAGTACAATGCATTGACTGCTAAATACAGAGAGATGTTACAGAAAGATAACTTGCTCATCCAACGGACAACTGAAATGGAAGAAACAGAGGTAATGTTTGCATTATGTTTGAACCCTACGGGAAAAAAAGCCTCATTCTACATTCAGTCTGCATTGGTTTTTGGTCTGATTTAATAGAAACATAAACCAGAAGTCCCAGTGCTAGAACTGCTGGTTATAACAGTTCCATAGCGGGTATGCGGTGGAGCCAGTCATAGTGTTGCTATCGAATTCTCATTTGCTGACCTAGTATTTTATAGTAGATTAAGAAACATACCTAAATTCCTATGTTTTATTTTAATGGGCATACATAAAAGCATTTTGTTTAATTGTCATGGTGGTTTTGGTTGATCGTGTTTAATGTGGAAACGTTTGTTTCTGTTTGGAGTGAAGGAACATTTACAAAACTAATGTTTGGCATCACATTAGATGCCTAGAAGGGCTAAAAGAAGCATATGATCTGTCTCAAACATGTATTTATGTGCAAGATGAACTATTCCGTGTAGGATGAAATATCCTCCAGAAGTACTTGTTTCTTTCCTGCTCTCAGTGAGGGGGTTAGTATGACAAACATCAATTTATCTAATTCTAGACACTCTAGGAATCGCAGTCACTGATGATAAATATTCACAGTAATACTAGTTGACAGTAAGACACAACACTGAGAAGAAAAACTAGTATTTTTATGCTTAGGAGGTAACTTAAGCTCTTCCGTTGCCGTGTGTGTCGATTATGGGTTGTACATAGATAAAATCTGTTAATTTAAAAGATTTTATAGATACTAACAGTTAAATAGTTTGCTATTATGCTGCAACTTGTTTGTCATACAGCATGAGAATGAGTCCTTGAAAGCACAGATAAATTCATTGAGCAAGGAGCTGGAGATCACGAAGGAGAAACTTCATACTGTAGAACAGGCTTGGGAGCAGACGACTAAACCGGGCAAGTATAAAAGTTACATCGCAACATTAAAAATAAAAGTATATTTAAATGATAAGTTTGCTGTATCTATAAACAACAACAAAAAAGTCGAAATTATTTTTGAATCTTTCATTAAGTTTGGGGTTTTTTTGTCAATTTGTTTGTTTGTTTGATATTATTAGCTGTTGGACCAAAATTAAGTTTTCTTTTTTCTTCTGGAAACTGTTCCACATTGACTTTTCTTGGGTTATTGGGTCAAGAGTTTAAAACCTGGAACTTGTAAAGCACCATCACCTGATTTTATTGTTTTCTTTAATAATGGGCACTATGTTCTAACTTGAATTTCAGTCAAAGTATTTGACAGGTTATCAGGAAAATGATTTCTTTTCCCTGGTTTCATGATCTGCAACAAATTCTTTTTTATGATAGCTGGGCCTTCTTTGTGTACAGTTTGTATTCCCATTATTCAAGAACTCACCCACATCGATTTCTTTTACAGATTTTATATTAAATTTCCTGACAATTTACCAGCTGAATTAAGGACAAAGTGAAAGGCTAAACTGAAAATAGTTATTAGTCCCAGTGACCGTGGTTGCAGAGCTACCCATTTATCATTGATGATAATATTTTATTCAAATTAGATACTTTTCAACTATGTAATAAGGCAAGATAACTATGCCTCCAGTTAAAAAAAAACAAACCAAAACCAGGTGTTTTGATAAAGTTTATCTGAGAGAGATAAAGCAAAACACATGTTTTGTTTCATGGTGCCAATAATTTTCATAGTAGAATCAACTTGTGCATTCCATAATTTAAATATTTTTTAATATTTAATGTTTAATATTTTAATAAGGTGGTGACAATGCCATGGACAAGGCCACAAAAGCAACCACCAACAGTGAGATCTTGTCCATTTCTAAGAAAATCACAATGTTGGAAATGAAGGAACTAAATGAAAGACAGAGAGCAGAACATTCACAACGAATGTATGAACATCTAAGGAATACTCTGAAGCAAACAGAAGAACGTAATTTTGAACTGGAAACAAAATTTGCTGAGGTAAATCTGTTGAGATTTAACAACGCAATCTGATACATCTCTAAAGCATGTTTTTGAGCTTCTCAGAAAGTATTAATCTGTTTTGTATGACGACTGGCTTTATTGTAATTCCCAGTCTAAATTTATTTATAGGCACTTGTATGCATTTGCTCTTTGTGCCAGTACTGGCCTATGATTTAAACCCAAGGGAAGAAAACAGAAGTTACGTTGACGGGGATGTCGATCGACTGTATTCATTCCCCCTCCTCGTGCTTCGCTAGTCTTTAGCCTAGCCATTTTAAATTGCTGTTATCTGCACTCCCCATTTTTCTGTTGTTTTAGTAGTGTTTGTTACACTGCCTTGATTTTAGTTAATTTGGGACTTGGAGTAACTGAAAGTGTATAAAGCTTGTAAGCAGCAGTATTGTTAAAGCCTTTTTTGATGGCATGAATTCTTTCATTTCAGTAAGAAATACCTCAGGTGATGCACACTAGGATCACGTTTCCCTTTTTCTCTTTTGCATGTATTATTATCTGTCTTGAGATGCACTGAGGTCTGCTGCTCTTCCTTCATTTTGAATTGATGAACTCCTCATGCCACAATTTTTTCTTACTAGTTCCTCTGTGTATTCCTTTATTCCTCGTTTCTGTAGCTCCAGGGCAGATATTTTCTGTTGCATATACTTTTGTTTTCAGAGCCTCCAAATGTGGCATCTTGGCTTTTTTTTTTGAGAGACATATGAGACAAGACCGTGCTACAGTAATTAATGGAAGCTGTGAGATCAGTTTAAGAACTGATAACTAAAAGAATTCTAATAGACATCTCTTCCTAAACTCAGAAATCTGCTTTGACTGTTAATTTTCCAGAAAGTACTGCCTCAAACATGAGAAGTGCAGATAATAAGATACACCACACTTCTTTTGTTTGAAGAAATCAGTTATTTTATTAAGAAGTGGTATCAGATTAATCTGCCACGACTGTATTTACTAAATTACCTCCTGAGCCTTCTCTGTGTTGACTAATGCTTTTCAGGTATCTGTCTTTTCCTAATGCTCTTTGGTCTGAATTGGAACATTGGTTACTCAGTATTTAATGATCAACCTGACAAATCAGGCTGCTTGAGAGAGTATCACTTAATCATGACAGTTCTTTTTAGAAGGAACAAAAGAACTACGCTGTCGTGAGTCTTGGCACTTAGAGCCTGCATATGAGTTACCACTCCCAATATGCGAGGCACTATATAAATGTACAAGTAAGACTGTTTCATAAAGAGTTTATAGTCTCTTTTTTTTGCTGTTCTCTCTTACTTTAGTTTCAGAGCAAAGTATTGCAGTAATGGCTTCAAGGGAATTCACTAATTAAAATTATGTTGAATTTAGTATCCTGTTGTGTGCCGACCTGTGTATCTGTTCCTGCGCGTGTGCAACGCTGCAGACATCGAGACGTTTAAGCAGGGAGGAAAGGAAACTTTTTGAGCACAGCTGAACACTTTTGTAATAACGAAAAAAGAAAAAATACTTTTGGCACTGCTTTTTCTTTGCAGGGTTGGGAGCAGTTGTGTGCTTAGGGTACCATTTTGTTTGTTTCTCCTGTTTCTTTTTAAGATCACCAAATTCAACCTCGAGGCACAGAAAGTGGAACAGGAATTAAGAGATGAGCTATCAAAGAGTGTAAGTAAGGAAGTAAGTGATGCAGACAGGCGGCACATCGTGGACCTAGAGAAGCGTGAGATGGAGCTCAAGACTGAAGTATCAAAGTAAGTGTGGAAGTAGAAAGTTTCAAATGCAGTACGTCGGAAAGCATGCAAAAATTTAGGCTATATAGGCTTATGTAATACACTACTTACGTATTACTAACAGATAATTTTCCATGCTTAAATTTTTGGCACTGATATACGCCAAATTTTGAATTGAAAGTGAAGCATTTAATTCATTACTGTAAAGGAAATAATTTGCTTTGTTTTGATTTGAATAAGGAGTTTAGTGCTGACCTGGGTAGACGTGGGTAAGTGTGCACTTAGATACTTAGTACTAGTATTTTTAAACTAATTAGATAAGGTTTATTTTGTTTCTGTGCCACAACCTTCATTAACTGTATGAAAATCTCACGAAAGAAGTTGGAAAGCAATTGTTAGTTTTGAAGAGTCTTATATATCTCAGAGATTAAACTGCAGAGGGACAGGGGGTGCCATTTACTAAAAACAGGTTAACTTTGTTTGCATAAATTGAAGAACTGACCTTTTTAGATATGTTGATATGGCCACTTGTCTTTGAGTAAATAAAGTAATCCTGTTATATTCATAGAATCACAGAATGGGTTGGGTTGGAAGGGACCTTAAAGACCAGATAGTTCCAACCCCCCTGCCGTGGGCAGGGACACCCTCCTAAACCAGCAGAGTCTGTGGGGATATTTGCAGTGTTTTTTTGATACAGAAAATGAGTGATTAGACCTGGGGAAGCAAAGAATGAAACTTGTTTAGCATTTATATCCTGAAGTGGGAGAGACGTAGAGGACAGAGATGCTTAGTTCGGGTAAAACCACGGCACTGTTCTCCTGGAGTAGGCTACTGCTAGCAACCTTCTGTATAACTTACAGGAAAATGTCCTGTGAAAAAGCTGAGAGGTAATACAGAAGAATTTTTAGAACAAGGACTCAGAGTAGTAGGGTATGCTGGAAAGAACAAAGTCTTCAAATGTTTTGGTATGAGGAAACATACGAAGCATCTTTTCTTAGCATCTTCTATGTAGAAAAACTTCACAGGTTAGTGGTTTCAAGTGACACAATGCACTTCTTTCCCTGCAAGGTTAAAGGAACTGTCTGATGTAGCAAAAATGCAAGTCGAAGCTCTGGAGGCACGCCAGCAGTACAGAGATAAAGAAGTGGAATCTCTTAGAATGCAAATTTTAGACTATCAGGTAACATTCAACCTTTATTAACACTGCAGTTGGGATTATTTTCCCTGGAGTGAAAAGAAATGAAGTAATTTTACAGTGAATTAGGGAACTGCAAAATCATTTCAGAAGGATGTTAGCAAGCTGGTCCTTGTAGTGGCCATACCCTTTCAAGAGTTATATATTACATTATTATTTCCTTGTTTTTTTCCATTTCTGTCTGTACAGCTATTACAGATCCTGAGTTCTTTTCCATGTTATCTAGATAATATTTATTGCTGTATGATTAATAGCTCACGGTCAATATTTAAATAGAATATCAGCAAAGTCTGATTTTTTTACAAGATAAGCAATGACTTGCAAAGATTTGCAGTAGACTTATTATATTGCTTTGTTATTAGCTGAAACAATTTCTTGGGATTTATTTCTTGTCTTGTCCTTCGATTCTCCTTCTCCACTGAAGGAGTGGGGAAGGTGTACGAGCGGCTGTGTGGTGCTTGATTGCTGGCTGGGATTGAACCACAACAGTGTTTTAGGATGGTTTGTCCCTACACAAAACACTTGTGTCAGCTTTTATGTTACCATATTTTCTAAGTTTAGGTACACATTTCTTCCTCATTTCCTGGTATTTTGGAAAGACAGTTTTTAAGATCCATGTCTGAAAACATATACTTCTAAAATATGGCTGTAGAAACAATAGTGGAAAAATAGAAAACTGGTTTAGAGGCTAATTCTTGCTCTTATCTATGGAATAAAATACATGGAGTATATAAAATACAGAAAAATAATAACTTGTTTATATTTACATATACACTTGTTCTACATATACATTTGTTCTACAAATTTTGTTCTTAGGCACAGTCAGATGAGAAAGCAGTTATTGCAAAACTGCATCAACATATCATAGCCCTTCAAGGCAGTGAATCTGTTGCTGTAGGCAAATTGGAGATGCTGGAATTGAAACTACAGAAGATGGAGATCCATAATCTACGTTTAGAGCAGAAGCTTGATGAGAAAGAGCAGACCTTATATTTTTGCCGACTGGAAGGAAGAAATAGAGCCAAATATCTACAACAGACAGTTCAGTCTTTGCGGCGGCAGTTTAGTGGTGCTCTGCCTTTAGCACAGCAAGAGAAATTCTCTAAAACAATGGTTCAGCTACAGAATGACAAACTGAAGATCCTGGAAGAAGTTCAGCGTGCCCAGGAAGAGCGTCGAAATGCAGAAAACAGAGCATTAGAAATGGAGTTGAAACTGAAAAGTTTAGAAGAATTAATAAGTGCATTGAAGGATACAAGAGGAGCTCAAAAGGTTTGCTATTTTACCGCTTTGAGTAGCTTTCTTCATCTGATCTGCATTTAAATTGCCTTTCAGTTCAGCTTGTTTCCTAAACATCTGTCTTCATGTAGAACGTAATGATTTCAACATATGCTTTGCTAAAATATGACAGCTATCATTTTTTGTTTTATCATTTTAAAAAAGGAATACATCGCCCTGTGAAAGTCAGCGCAGTCAAATGCACTAATTTTCTTTTGAGCCCTGTAAAGTGGAATAGAAGTAGGAGCTTACTATCAATTCAGTTATATTAAATTGCATTAAATTATGAATTGAATTAAACTATGCATTGAACTAAGTTAAACACAGGGAAGCATTCCCAAGTTCTGTTCCATGAGCTTGCACTGAAATATTCCCTACAAACCCGTGTCTTTAAATAAATCCAGGGCGGTAATTTAGGCAGCATGGTCAGAAATGTTATGATATTCATGTAATTCTACTTAATCATGTTTTGCTATCGTAAACAATGTCGCCCTGAAATGTAAATAAGGCTTTCTCACTTCTCTTCCAGATGACTGTGCATTCTATGCTATGGTTATGTCAGCCATGGCTAAAGTTGTCTGTATGTACGCAATAGTTGTAGCACTCTTGGCGTGTTTTAGTTTTAAGCCAGTTTTCAAATATTTTTCTAGAGTGTTTTGACATAAACGTGTCTGTTTTTCTTAATACACGTACCTTTTTGAATACCTACGGTTTCTAATGGTTTGAAAATCCTTTGGTGTTTCAGAAAAATCAACCAAACTTCTTGCCTACTTTCTTTGTTCAGTCTGGACAGGTGCCTAGGGTACAGCTTAGCCAGGTCATTTGAAAATGATTTGCAATGCACTTGTGTCAGTGCAGGGGAAACCTGTTGCCTCTCCAACCGTCTGCTGCACTTCAGTCCCTCACTCCTCTTGCAGTTTCATACTCTTGCCATGCCTCCTCACGCAGGAGAAGTGAAGAAGCTTAAAAAGGCAGACCCTCTCTTCCTGTTGGTTGACGAAGTGCCATACTGCCTCTGAGTCAGCGCGTAGCTGCATCTAGCTGGGCTGCGTGCTTGGTAGACCTAACAGTGTATCGTTCGTTATTAGGTGATTGAATGGCACATGAAGTTGGAGGAACTCCATCTGCAGGAGCTTAAACTCAATCGCGAGTTAGTCAAGCAAAAGGAAGAGATGAAGTATTTGCATAATATAATTTCTGAATATGAACGCACAATCAATAATCTGGAAGAAGAAATTGTAGAGCAGAACAAGGTATGTATTTCTCCGTGCTATTAGAAAACAGCCTATTCCTTATTTTACTAAGTGATTTGAAAAAGGAAGGTTCTTCCTAGTAAATCTTCACCATAGATGTTTGTATCTTGGTTCCATAATTCTTTTTAATAGCACATTTGAGTATTTTACACTTTGCGATCTCATTTTTTTCTGTTTAAGTTAGTTATAAAATTCCCATTGATTCAATAAATAAAATACATTTGTTGAACATCTGCTACAGGTTCATCAAGAAAGGCAAATGGCTTGGGACCAGCGGGAAGTAGAACTGCAGCGCCAGTTAGACCTGTATGATCGTCAACAAAATGAAATACTTAGTACAGCTGTAAAGGTACATGCACTGAATTAACTAAAACGAGACTCATAAGCACGGTTTTCGGAGCTGTCAGATTACATGAATATGAATCTTTCTGTGCAGTTGGAAGATGCTACAGGATCAGTCCCAGACCCTACTTTGCCACTCCCACGACAACTTGAGGTGGCTTTGAGAAAGATCCAGGAGCATATTCAAACAGTCATGGAAACTAGGGCAACCTGCAGATCGCTGGAGGAGGTAATTAAATGGATAAATTATGATATGAAGGGACAAAATATAGAATACACAGATTTTTTGATATATATATATGTGTCCTTTTATAAAGGCCACTCAAATGTGTCCGATCCCTCAGAAGTATTTAACACAGGGAAAATGTAAATAATCACACCAGGACTAAAATGAAATATGTTTTCTATTGGAACAAATAGTTGACTATCTTAGAACATTCATTTAGTAGGGTAAGATGGTCTTGCTATACAAAATGCAGTTGACCCTAGCTAATTAAATTTAACAAGTAGCATAGCAGGATCCTTTTATCTTGTGTAGCTGAATTGCAATTCTGTTACAGGAGCTACTTTGTGGTTTTAAAGCAATCTGAAAAAACACCATCTTCTTAATTTGATAGCACAAAAGGAGTTGCATAAATGTCGTGTGCCAAGCAAATAATACATAAATACACAGTAATGGTATTGTGGGACTTATCTCTTAGAAACCCCATACAGCCAGAACTGAGTGCAAAATGTTTTGTGTGTCTAAGTCCGCTTGGCCAAATCTTTTTGGTACATTTTTTTAAAAAGTAAGATCTCTTTGCAGTGTTTCAGTTCTGGAAATGCAACAGTTGCCTTTCATTGCAGAAACTGAAAGAAAAGGAAACTGCTCTGTGGAAAGCTGAACAAAATGTTTTATCAAGAGACAAAGTTATAAATGAACTACGACTTCAATTACCTGCAACATCAGAAAGAGAGAAAACAATGGCTGAATTGGGCAAACCAGAAGATGATCCAAAGTACCATCATGCTGTAAAAATTGCTCATCAAACCATGGCAAATATGCAAGCAAGATTAAATCAAAAGGAGGAAATGTTACAAAAATACCAGCATTTGCTTGCTAAAGCAAGAGAGGTAGTTAAACTTTCTGCACGAAATTTCTTCCATTTCTAAGTTGGTTTAGTCGATTGTTTGTTTATTGCATTGCTAATGACATCTTTAAAAGTTTCTGACCTCAGAGGTAAACTGAACAGAGGCAATTAGTAATTTTTTATGTAGAAAGTTCATGTGGAATTCTTTAACTTCTTGAAAGAGGAGGCTTGCTCAGTCAAGAGGTTTTGTCTCTCTAGGAATTAAATTAGTGTCAGGAAGAAAATGTAAATTCTGCGGTGAGAAGTAGTGGCAGTATACTGCACATGTATACGGGATTTCCCAATATGCTCTCTGGAGTGCCTCTTGCAGTGAATTTGGAAGGTACAGGAAAGGCATGCATTTATGGAAAATAGGCTTCTTTTAAAGCATAAACGGTGTATCTAAGCATCCTTTCTATTTGTTGTTCTTTATACCTATAACCCTAACCCTAAAGCATATTTTAAAGCATAAACCTTTTGTCTAAGAGGTACTTCCAGGCTAAACATGCATCAGGTTTTTAGCGTGTTTGAATCAGGAGCACATTGCCAAAGCAGACTTCTTATTATCTTCACTTTGTGTGCTTTGGTTCATGTGCAGCTATTTATTTGGGGACAAATCAAGTTTTTTCATGTGGGACTGAACGAGAAGAAGCAGTCTGAAAATGAGCCGCCTGTGCTCTGTCTGCTAGCAGACATTCAGTGCGCAGGATCACACTGTGCTCCAAAGTAAACAGACCTGAGAAGTATATGGTATGGATGTCACCACCCATACTGATAGCCATAGTTGGCGAGGACCAACACCAGCCGTTGTGCTCTCCAGCTCCTGTCTGTTGCACCATACTGCTGTTACATAGCCTGAAACTGCAACGGTAGATTTTTTCCAATAGTGTTAAAAAGGAAAAAGAAACAACAAAAAAACATGGGTTATAGCAAGAAGAAAAGAATTTTTAAAACTGCCAGAATTAAAGGCAAATTGGGGGAGCAATACTGAGCAATGAGTAAGCAATCTACGTGAAGGTACTTCCGTGAAGGTAGTTTTGTGACTGTCTGGAATAGTGTGCATCAGTAGGGTGATATTTTCATTTTGAACTAACAGGAACAAGAGGAAATAGCAAAGAGGCACGAGGAAGACCTTAGAGTTCTACACCAGAAGTTCAATTTGCATACTGAAAACGCCCTTAAATTGAAACAGACTGCTTTGGTGAGTTGTGTGTATCTGTGGGATTAGTGAAGTTATTCCCCAATTTTTTCAGTTGTTGCTCAAAAGAATAGATTTGCAGTCAAAAGTAAGTAAATATGATGATGACAGGAAAAATAAATGGGTAGTCGATACGGAATTACTGTATTATTCTTGCCAGAGTTCACAAAATGTGGATTAGAAGTCAAGTGTAAAAAACCAAAGTTACCACCTCAGCGTGTATGAACATTTTTCATATCATCCTAATTTATGGAGACTTTTAGGAGAGAGAAGTCGATTGCTTTCTCTTCATTCAATCTGTGGTTGTGTTAAACCAACCCACTTCGATGGAAATTTGCTCTTGATACTTTGGTAAGGGGAAACCTGTACTTCACTGGTTATTCTGTGGGTTACGAGGTGCACAGAGCTCTCTTCAAACCGGTGTGACTGGTTTCCCTGTGCACTGAGAATCGCATCGCGGTAGATAAGTGTGTTAGATATTAACGCTTAGTTATATTCAGGATTGAGGTTAAAATACATCACTAATGCTTACCTTTCATTTAAAGCTTAAAACGTGTATCACATGCATTTGTTCTGTTTTACAGGACGTAGTGACAAAGACTTCATTACTTTCCAGCAACAAACATTTTCTCCACTTAGCTGAAATGGAGCAAGAACAGGATAATTCTCTTTCTTCACTTGTTATGAAATTAAAGAAAACATCATCTGATTTGGAGAAACAAAAACAAATTACTTCAATGAAAATCAAAGAGTTTGAAACTGCCAGAGTCCAGTAAGTTTTTAGACTGTTAACGTAAGTCACAGTTGGATTGGATCAAGTCATTTATGTATTGCTGCTACAGGACTGGTCTATCAATTTAAACATCGTTTTCCTGCATTTAACACTTGGCTGAAAAAACTAACTCAAAAGAGTTCCTATAGTTGGTAATTGTAAACTATTTATAATCTGTAGCCCTTCATCGGGGCTAATTTTAACAAACTGGCTTGGAAAAATGCCTTTCGGTTGTTAACTTGTGTGTCATTCAGTGAGAAAGAAAGTATTCAAGGAGTCCTGGGATGGGAGCTGTATAAGCTAGTGTGGTACTCGCTGGTTTGCGTCTTGGGTTTTCTTTTTTTTCCCCTCAACGCATCTGTTTGGAGTTGCTGCCTAACGAGTTTAAACTCATGAAAATCTAACTCCTGCTTAAAAGGAGAAAAATATGATGCTTTCATTACCTGTTAGGGATAGAAATTAAAATGAGCAATGCTCTGATCTAATTTCTGCTGATCTTTAGTAATTTTCTTATTAAAAGAAGATTCCCTGCTTTGTTGGGTCAGTCTTTTTTGCTGTTTCCAAATGTATGTGTCATCTGCTTTAGCACTAATAAGAAATATAATGTCGTGCCCTTTGCTATTTATTTCAAGTTTGCGAACTTATTGCCGTGTACCCTGTTAATGCTTATTTATTATTAGGCTTCAGGAAAAGCACACAGATGATTTGGAACAACTAAAAGATGAAGCACATGAATTGAGGAACATGTTATCTCAGAGGGAGGAGGAATTAGCAAATATAACAGCTGAATTGGAGGTCCAGAAAGAAGCAAATAATAGAGCACCCACAGCAACACTGAAAAACCTGGTGGAACAGCTGAAGAGCCAGCTAGCCATAAAAGAGAAGCAGCAGAAAGTTAGTAAAAAAAACCCCCTAATCCTTGTGTGACATAAAAGTTTAATGTTGCTTAATCCGTCAGAATTCTATGTGTAGTACAGCAGGAGATAGAATATAATTGCATAATATAGTAAAAGATAATCGCCTTCTCTTGTTTTGTAGTGCTTATATTAGCAGCTCCTTCGCTTAAAAAACCTTGAATTTACTATTTTCAGGCTTTGAGTAAAGCACTTCTGGAACTCCGAGCAGAAATGACTGCTAATGCTGAAAAGCAGATTATTTCTGCTGCCTCACAAAAGGAGGCCTGCATGAATGTCCAGGAGCTTGTTGACAGGCAGACAAAGAGGCTGACGGTGAGTACTAGGTAGTATCGTTGTCCTGCCCTGTCGTATTGTAGGGAATCCTTATCCGAGGGGTTTGCTGGTTTGTTTCTTTGTTTTCTTCTAGACACACATACAGGAATTAAATGATCAGATTACAAAACTTACAGAGAAACTTAGAATAAGTAAAACCAGGGAAAGTTCTTTGTCTGATGAAAGGGATGAGTTGAACCAAGAACTTCAGAGGAAACAAAAAGCATTTGCTAACATGTTGAGAGAAAAAAATGAAATGCAAGAAGAAAATGAAGAACTGAAGAAACAGATCCGGAGGCTGATCAGCAGCATTCAGGTAGAAGTGAATTTTAAAAATATGTTCTTGGTCAACTTTCTGCATGGATGTGCTGGTTTGGGGGGTAAAGATAGCGTGTTTTTGGCAGGCATTGAGACTTATACTTGATTTAAAAACGTATGTTTGCTCATCAGCTGGGTTACATGTGAGCTGTCAGCTTTTGGTGTTGGAGGCATGCGAGAGACTGAAAAATACTTGCTCCTTAAAATATGTTTGAAAGATTCTGAGCAGCTGAATTACCACTTTCAGAACTACTTTGAGCAATGGAATTTTGTGATCTTCCTGGGTGTTCCTTATTTCCCCTTTCAGTAGAAACTTAGAGGATTTAAAGTAGAATTCTTTAAAATTCAGCTTCTTGCTGCTGATTTTTCAGCTGAGAATGCAGTTACATTCCAGTACCTTAAGAATTTAAAGATAATTTAAAAAAATAACATTTAGGTTGTAAACTAATTTTACCAATTAGAATTAAAGCCCTTATTTTGTGAGCGGAGGAAAAATACTTAGGTAGCGGTCATTAAACTTTGTCATTTTTCAGAGCAAAGCTGATGAACAATATCTGATAGATGCACTTCAGAAAAAAATTAGACAGCTGGAAAGTGAACTTGAGAGGAAGTGTGAAGAAACAGGAAAAATAAGTGTAAGAGAAGACAAGGTATGTGACACTCGGATCGTGGCTTTGAAAGACACCATCAGCCGAGGTCTGGGCAGTTCAGCTCCCCCTACTGGCTCTTAACAAAACCAAGCAACCAAACCTGATCAGAAGAAAAGCAGTTTCATGGCTGTAACTTCATGTTTCCCGTGCTCTTTGTTACTCCTCTTGTTGCTTAGTGCTGGCATATTAATGTTTTTCTGTCCTCTTTGTAGAATTGAAGTTCCATTACAGATCTTAGAAAACTAAGATTTTATAGGTATCGGTGTCATTGATTAAGGAAGTGCAGTCAAATGTGCATTTGTGAAACTGACGGTAAAAACAGGAAGTACTTCGGAGCAAAAGTGTGAATCCGAAAAGGGATGATGTCTGTAGAAGTGATTATTCTTCACAATAGTGATCTCTGCATGCAAGAGGTTCTGAGCAACTGGAAACGTGTTCTTTGACCAGTACTTTGGTTTTCCGCTTGTTATTTTACTGCTTCAGTAACTGTTTATAGTGGCTTGTCACAGTAATCACAGAGCGCACCGGAATGTCGTAGCATACGTGTCACATTCAGACTGTCCGTGGTACCAGGTACTATTCTAGAACTGCACTTCGGCTTCCAGTTAATTCGAGAATTTTTAAATACTTGTTGCTTAATGTCTAGAGACATTTTTCTCAAGCTTGGCATGCTTCTTCCTTTTTCCAGGATTTTCCTTTCTATCTGTCCCTTAGTAGCGGTAAGTGTTTAGAATGAAGGCAGGGAGGAAAGTACAGGGGCTCCCTGGAGAAGGGGAAAAATCCAATTAACAAAACCAAAAATTGCTTACAGGAATATTGACTGTGATTTTTTTCAGTAGCCGCTGTGACGACACAGGTACAAGTTTTAACTGATGTATAATCTATAGTTACTGAATTGTAACTTTACGTAGGCTTTTCTGATAGGAAAAACTAAAATGACCAGTTGTACAGCTGCGCAGCAGGGTCATGCAAACTCCCGGGGGGCTGCACAAGACCGATCGGCTGTAAAATGACATAGAAAACCACTTGGTTTTGTTTAATCTGTCTTCTTTGCTAATGTGTAATTCAAAGTTAAAGGATACACTGCACTAGCACCTCTGATCTCGTAAAACGTGTCACTCCTTTGTTGTAAAATGAAAATTAAAAGCTAAGGAAGAACCTGGTGACAGCATTGGACGGCATCAGCTTTATACACCGGTCTCTACAGCATACCTGAGGTATCCAGCTGGGGCTGCTGTTTACCTTATGGCAGAGAAGGTAAATGACATGCCCCTGCTATACCGTCCTGCTTTACGTTGATAAATGAAGAGTATATCGTTCTTGGGTCTCTAATGTAGTGTTTGCTTATTTTGCTTTACGAAAAAAAATTCAAAATTAAATACATCATGTGTTTATGTGCTTCACAGACCTCCCAGAAGGAAATAATTAGATGGGAAGAAGGTAAAAAATGGCAAATCAGAGTGGAAGGATTGCAGAAGAAACTAAGGGAAAAGGAAAAAGAAGCAGACGCTTTAGCCAGAAAGTTGACTACCTTGAAGGAATGTTATGCCAAGTGAGTTGGTTTTAATAGATTCAGCTACAAAATGATGACATAAGGGAAATCCAAATATGTGTGCCACGTAATAATTATACGAGTTTGTTATGTTTGTAAGATTGATATCTAGAATTTGGTATTGCTGTTGAGATTAAAAAGCTTAGCTAATTTTCAAGCAACAGGCTGCTCCTCTAGTATCCTTTCCCTTGCAGAAGCCAACAACCTTTATTAGGAGAAACTGTCAACGAATAAAACTAACTGAAGTCCTTTAATTATGTTTCTTTTATCTAGCATTCTGTTACTGCCATGAAACTCATTAACAGCTTGATGAAGGCAGGCTGTTTCTCACTGCTGCGTTATTGAATGGTTCAGTATGACTGGACGCTGCGCTACCGTTAGGTGTAGTGTTTCACACACGGCAGGGCCTGCTGCTAGAAGATGCAGAAGGAAACTGTGATGGTGACTGCAGCTGTTGCTAGCCTGGGGTTTGAAACTGCTTCCACACAGCATTTATTCTCAGCAAGTCTTGCATGAATTTCACAGAAAACACAGGCAAGACTGGCAAGGGGTTTGTGACATGCGTGATACTGACTTCATGTTCATCGTTCTTTCCAGGTTTTGGTTTTGGGGGGTTTCTTTGGTAAAGCTGCACTGTCTGTAAGTTTCTAAACAGAAAAGGGGGTATGGTTCAGTGAGCAAATACATTGCAAACGTGGATTCTTTAAGACAGGAAATATTTTTCTCCTGAAGAAAGCAAGTTGGCAAATAAGGTTTTAAATTCACTGGATGTTGCAGGACTGAAAAAGAGAAAATCACTCTACAGAAGAAACTGAAAACTACTGGAGTCACTGCTGACCATGTTGTTAGAGTAAGAGCCTCGGAGACTGAAAAAGAACTGGAAGAACTAAGAAAACAGAATCTACATTTAGAAAATGAAGTTGCTCACATGAGGTGAGAGGCATTTTAAAAGAAAATTGGTTCATTGTTCTAAAAAGCTAAAGAATATGAAAAAAATCTGGTTCCTCATGTGTACAGTTATACTAACAATTCAGAGCTGGTGAAAGTTACTGCAACTGTTGAGCTGCAGTTCGGAGTGCATTCCTCGTGAGCGTATCCACTCCACGGTGGGTCGTGTACCTGAGTAAGGGAAGCTGTACACGTCTGAAAAGTGCAGATTCCTTTGGACAAAGTAAGGCCTTGCGATTCATGGCGATTAGCTGAAACAGTGCATGTGGCTAACATTGATTTAGAGTAACTAGCCCCGTAATACTAGAAGATCCAGTCTAGCAATCCAGAAGTTCAGGGGGGTTTTTTACCGTAAGTGCTGTTTTTCTGCATTAACAGCCATTTGTTTGTTTTGGCTTGATTCATTTTTTGCTGTAGAGCACAACATGCGATCCCACGAGATTCTGTTGTAGAAGAACTACATTTCAAAAATCAATACCTCCAGGAAAAGCTTCGTGCACTGCAGAGACAATGTTCCAGAGAGACACGTTCTAGACCCTCAGTAAGTCAATGATGTACCTACAGGAGTCGTACCTAGCTAACAAAAATATTTGTGACCCGTTTTGTGTTCTGTGTCATTTAGCTGGTTGTATTTCAAACGGCAGTATTCTGGAACAGTCTATGAAATACTCAGCTTTTAGTGTTTTCTACAAAAAAACCCCAAATAACCAAAACCACAAGACAGCGCCCCAAAAACCAAACCCTTCTGTGTTCTACAGGTAGAAGCTGAAATATTCAGCATCCTAGCGTGTGTGGAGAAATAAGATACGTGTATTTTCACATATCTGAGTCTACAACTGAGAAACTACTTTTTTATTCCATCTTGATTGAAAATTTGGAGTACACCGAGCTTGGGGAAATACTGAGCTGCATTTCAGTTACATTAGGTCGTTTTGTTTTGATTTTCACAAGGTTCATTGTAATGCAAATACTGCACTATTAGGTTATCTCAGTCTTTGAAGAAGTAGATCTATCTACATTCCAGGTTTCTTTATATCCTGTTCTGTCTTACTGTCTTCTGCTTTTCTCCCATGCTTCCTTCTGTCTTCAACCTGAATCAGAGTACATGGGACCCAAGTGAACTGACCGGGTCTGTTCCTATTGCTGTCAGTAACCGAAAGTCTGTGGCTCCCCTTCAGAAGAGATGTGTTTCAAGTAGGGCTGAACTGGGCCATCAGACCCCTCACAGCAGGGCTGATGGCAGCGATGCAGGTGAGGAAGCAGGCAGGCAAACATGCATCGTGCGCCACGGAGGCCGCCGGGCCACTGCGGATGCCAGCACAGAGGTGTCTCCTGAAGAGCATCCTGAAGACAGCGAGACACGCGAGGACACGGATGTTTCTAAGGACGGGTTGAAAACCACAGATAGTGCCGAAGCTGAGGAAGAGAACCGCAGCGAAAAAGAAAATACAACCCAGGCTGAAAATGGCAAACTTAATGAGGCATTTGAAGAAGAGGAGAGGAAGCAAGAAACACTCAGGCCATCAAATGTTGATGAGCAAGGCAGAGTAGAAGAGCCTGACACTGCCAGGATGAGCTGCGATGAGTTGGACTCAGGGGAACCTTCTAACCAAGCTAATGACTATGCAGCAGGAAATATAAACGCGAATAATGAAATGAACCCACACGCTGCAGAGGATGAACGTGAAACTTTCCGAAGTGGTACAGAGGGGGTTGAAACGACCCCAGAAGTTTGTGAAATGCCCGAGGTTTGATACTGTATCAGTCCTCTAGCATTTCTCCTGTATAAATTACGTAGAGATAGAATAGTTTTATGCTGAGAATGCAGAGGTTTCCTTGCATGGGCTGCAGGGATACTGAAGTAGCCGGCAAATGGTCCCCATAAAGCAAACTCTTCTGTTTTTCATGATGGGCACGCCAGCTCACAAGTCAGCTCTAAAATTTTGATCCAGAAAGCTTAGAGCTTACCCCAGTGATACATGCAGCTGGGTGATGACCTTCACTCTTTAAGAGACTTAAGATGTGCTGTTACTTACACCAAGAAAAAAACTGCCTTATTGAAGCAAATCCTTTCTTCCTGTCATTATTAGTGATGAACTAATACAGTGAATTCCATAATTACATAAGTGAAAGCTGCTGATTATTATATCATCGAAAGGCTTTACTCTTTACTAGTCAGGCATAACGATTTACCACATCCTTATGATTTGAACTGGCAGTGTAAGGCATGCGAAGCGCTCTTTATCTAACAGAAATTACTAGCCTCCGTGGATAAAGACTTTTAAGACTGTAGGAACGAACAGACTAAGAAGTAGAGTTCTGTACTACTGTTCCCGCCTTGCTCTGTGATGTGTGTGCCTTCAGTGAAACTCTTATGCCATATTTACTACTTCATACACGTATCAGGGTATGTCCTTAAAATCAGATGCTGTTCCCAGGTACAATGTCAGAGCTTGCTACACTCAGTAGCTTTTTTGTCTGTCAGGCTTCAAGATTTATTTCTACCCAATAGTTTGACAGGTAATTGTGGTTTGTCAAGTTTTGTACCGGTTTATACTGATGTGTAAACTTCCCTTAAAGGTTAAGCAAGTTTAGAAAACATAAGAGAAGGAGTTTAAGTCAGAGCAGACTAGATGAAAACCTGTCATCCATTTTATTTCTGTGAAAAATACGGATTCTGTTGCTTTTTATCAGCTACAACTGATACAATGATTAGTGCATTACCACTAAATAATTTTTTTTCTCCTCCATTTTCTCAAGACATCAGGAATACAGTCAAACGATCAAGAGCAAAGAGAACAAGAGCTTTTAAAGGAAAAATTAAGACTGTCATCTGAAAATGTTGAGCTAAGACTTCAGCTGGAGCAGGCCAATAGAGATTTGCCAAGACTAAAGGTAACATCTTGTAGTCCCCTTTACCCCGACACAGGGTAGGGGATTGCTTAAAAAGAAACTACTATCTCTTTCTGTACATACTCTAAATTCTTCATGGTTTGATGGAAGATGAGAAGGTTGAGTGGCTCATAGAAATGATGAAAAATGTCCTTGTGATAGGAAACTGCTTTCTGTTTATGTTTTTCCAAGTGAACCAACGGTAATTTTGTTACTGTTCTCCTCAATCTGAAATCTAAATAGTCGATTATTGCTTTGGTTTTGTAGGACCAAGTAAGTGACTTACAGGAAACGTGTGAACTTCTCAAAAAAGAGAAAGCCGAAGTTGAACAAAAGCTGGTGAGCATTAGAGGGGTGAGTATTGTAACAGCATTTTTCATCACAATTCCGTGAAATCGAAATTTTTAAAAAAGGCAGTGTTTTATGAAAGCTAAATTATTTGAAATCAACCAAAAGCAAACAGGAATTGTTCTTACTACTTTATTTTATTACCAAAGTGCTATAATAAATTAATTAAATTCAGTTAATAGGACCATTAGGACTAGAGCTACACTATTAAATATTTGCGCTGTCATGGGCTTATTTTGTCGTTTGGGTTAATGTTATCTTCAGAACCATCGTTGAACAAAAAATAAGATTCACAGCCCCCATCATGAAAATTATATTCATGTATTTATGTAAATGCATGTGCAGTTAGAGCTTTGTGATTTAAAAGACAGGATCTTGATTTGATGCAGGTATTAGGGTAAGTTGCTGTTTGAAGTCGTTTGTTGTACTGTGCAAGACGGCACTGTTCATTTTCACCCTAGCTACTGTCAGCTACTTAAATAGAGCAGTATTTCAGAATTTACAGGGAGAAAAGGGCTTCAGCAGAGACCAGTATCTCTCGTCACTAACTTGTCAAACTATTGGTGTGACCTTTTAAATGAAGCCGACCTAATGAAAGCTCTGAAGTGCCTTCACAGCTCTTCCAGTACACAAGGAGAGTGAAAGACTGTATTTCCCATTCTTTCACTTGCACCTTGTGTGGGCTGCTTGTGTGTCTGCCTGTCATCTCTTATGCAGTGGTAGTGTTGGGATGAGGAAAGTCATGTTATAGAACTGTTTCATGCAAAGGTTCTGAGGAGGCAGGGGATTCTGAATTTTTCTCCCTTTTCAGGCACCAAGATCCGACAGAGGCTTTTCTTTAACTCTGCTCTGCACCCACATGAACCGCCTAATCCCTCCAGTTATTCCTTCTTCTCCAAAATAAATTTTCACTTCTGAAACTTGGTCGCTATCTAGGTCTGTGTAGGCCTCCAGGGAAGTAAAATCTTCCCTATTTTCCACTGTACTGTGGTCCTTACCTCTGTAGCGAGAAAAGGAGGTACTTGGTGGGCCCAGAACCAGAAGCAGCATCTTTAAATTGTTATCGCTGAGGAAAACCATCGCTACAAAGACAAGAAAATAAATGCATTTGAACATCCTTTAACAGCTTTTCTACCTCATAAATGAATGTAGTGAAAGAAGAAAAATGCTTTTCCCCTCCCCATATTTATTGGTTGATCACTCTGCAAGGAGAATATATGCCTTGGGAAAGGGAGGAAATGTACTCATGCCTTCAGGTGTAGTTTCCTGTCACCTCAGTCCAGCAGAAGTATGGTTGCTCAAACAGGGGCCTCTTTTCCTCCCGCAAGCTCCCAGCCATTCTGGTTTTTTAATTCCTTCCCCTCGGGCAGCATTAGCATCCAAGCAGTTGCACGGGCTGTTGGATCAAGGAATTGCTCTCCAAGAAAAGCTAAAAAATAAAATGGTACTTTGATTTAGTTTCCTGATGTTTCAGCTTAGTTCATAAAGTGCAGCAGATTGAGACTAACTGCGGCTTTTCTTGGCTAACCCAGGAAATGAAGGAGCTGATACCTTGACTTCAGGGGTGAATTTTGGGGAGCTGAGTGTGCAAGAAACTTTAGGTTCAAGTCACACCAAAATATAACATCTTTTTATAAATTACAATGGGAAAATAAGCAATAAAGTATCTCAGAATGTTAACGTGAACGGTTTACTTCCTTTTACTTTTCTTTTTACTTCCCTCTCTTACAGGTTGGTAAAAGTGGAAAGACGGTGCCAGAATTGGAAAAAACAATTGCTTTGATGAAAAAGATTGTGGAGAGAGTCCAAAGAGCCAATGAAGATCTGAAAAGAACTCCAGCCGTGGTTTCTAATGCGAAATTGCTTGGTCTGGAACAGGAAAACGAGAGGCTAAAGGTACCGGTTTATCTCCAGTAACTGTATTTAGGAAGGAGCTTGTAAGCGAGTTAGTAGGAAAGTGGAGCAGCAAGGCTGTGGTTGACACTGACGGGCACAGAAGGGGGTTAAAAATACCAAACATGAGCTGGGTAGAACAGAGAAACGAAACTTCGTTCTGGTGTACCACACTGCACCGTTCGTGTGAAGGCACGCTGTACCCCAAGGACGCGTTGAACAGGTGACGCAGTTACGCTCACCGTGCCAGGTGGCTGTAACTGGGCCGTGCTTTAAGAGCGGCACTCTGACACTTCCTGCTGCGCAGCGTGTAGGTGTATTAACGAACCGTTTGTCATTTAGTCTGAGGTGGAAAAAATGAAACTTCGGCTGGAGAGCCAGCTGAGCGTGTATCACGAATCCAAAACCAAAGGAATGGAAAAAGTCATCGCTGAGAACGAGAGGCTGCGGAAAGAACTGAAAAAGGTACGATGGTGGATGTTTTGGTTTTAAGTGGCCGACATGGAACGGGCACTTTTCTAACCACTGACAGTGCTGCGGCAGAACTCTTAATTACGTGGGGAGAGGAGACATCCAAGGAGCAGCCCAAGACAGAATTAGGAAGTTGTGGTGCTAGGGATCTTGGATGCAGTCTCCCTCTAATCAGCACTGACCCCATCTCGCCGTCGTCGTAGATAATCCTGTGCTTCAGGCGAGGTCAAGTATTCCACAAACCTTTGTTTTTATTGAACAACAGGAAGCGGACAGTGGAGAGAAGCTACGGATAGCGAAGAATAACTTGGAGATATTAAACGAGAAGTTGACTGTAAAGCTGGAGCAAACCATGAAGAGGCTGCATTTGGCTGAGTGCCAGCATTACAGCAGAAGCTGAACGTCTGTTCTAACGAGGTAGGAATTGAGAAGGAAGGAAAGAAGGTAAACACAAGTATTTATAAATACAAGTATTACTTTTTAAATATTAGCAAACAAATTGGTCTTTCATTGTCATAATTTTTCCTTCCTCTTTTGAAGGCAGTCTTACATTATCCCTATTTTATTTTCTGATCCTCTCTGAGAATGTGGAATCAGTCCACAGGTCTGTGATACGAATCCAGCAGAGATGTGGAGTCCTTACACACTGGCCTTGTGCGCCGCTTCTGTACGGCAGCCAGTTACTCGCCTCCCTTCCTCACGTCAGCTCTAGACTTCCGGGCAGGGCTAGTAAAGGAAGAACCTGGTGTTCATTGCTGCCCGAACGTGTTGTGCTTTGTGGAGTAACGTCAGGGGTTGTGCTGCACGCCAAGTATTTTGTCATCCCTGTGGTAAGGTACCAATCTGAGACAAAAACCGGCAGCCAGCAACCTGCGTTTTCCAGCTGGGCTGCGTTTGAATCCACCTGTAACCAGGCGAACGTGCAGAGGTTGTGTTGGAAAAGCCCCTGGGACCCGCAGGCGTAGCTGAAGGTCCTTCAAGTGTGTTCGGAAGGCCCCGAAAGCTCACTGCAGCCAGCTGGGTGGTTCTGTTACTGGTGGAAGGGAGAAAATCCAGTGCCAGCCTCTGAGTTTATCTTTCCCAATAGATAAAATGAAGTGTGGGAATCAGCATTTCTAGATTTTCAGATAAAACTCAGCACCCAAAATCATGTTTTGTTTGGTAATAGAAAAAGCCTGCAACTCTACCAATAAATTATCTGCAGTTGTTTTAAAACGCAGGTAGCGCTCACATCACTCAATACAGAACAAATTAAACAGTTTTACGGCACTGACGTTGTGCTTTGCAACTTAGGCGTACGTTTTTAATTCACCTGGACTTCTGCAGTTGGTTCAGATGCGTTTTCTGTGACAGCCTGCTTGTGCAGCTGGAGATCCTGACTCTACAGCCCCACCCACTTCAGCTGCATTCAGTTCTTCGCTGGAAGCAGGCTCCTTGGTTCTGTGTTCTACGCACAGAGATGATTTTGGCAAACGGCCCCCCCCAAAAGCATGACTGTTACAGCCGTTTCAACTACCGAGCTACGCAGAGGTGCCAGTGAGATGTCACTCGAGCGTGTTTCCTAGGGAAAGATTGATAGAGGATGTGGAGTTTGGTCCAGGTTCACGTGAAACCTGCCGGTGATTCAGAGTGGGTGAGGAAGAATTTTGCTGCTCTTGAGGCAAGAGTTTTTAATTGGGTATCATCTCTTGTACCGCCTTATCTCAGAAAAGGGCAAGAAAATGAAACAATGCTTTTGCTGTTAGACAAATAAACACCCTGTGTAAGGATGGGAGAGCAAGTTTTTGGGAAGAAGTGCTTGCTGCTGGACTCCTGGATGACCTCAGGATGAAGTAAGATCCTGTTGCAAAAGTACTCTGTAACGGCTGTAAACGGAGGTGGGAAGGACCCACAGAACCAGCAGCTCTGGCAGCAACCCTCTGAGGGCAGAAAGTCAGCTGGACAGGAGAGAGACTTGTGTGCTTTCACCTTAGGTCAGATCACTGCTGAACAGTCTGCCTGCCAGTGTCCACGATGTTACCCACCTCCTGGTCTTGCACGCCCACGGGATCCCTTGGGGGAATCCTGGTGCTTCCCTGACACGCTGCTGAGCCCTTTCCCTTCACTGAGACTCCAGAAAGCCGTTCTTCGGTTTCAACCTTCCCCCTAACTGTGTAGTGAGGTAGAGCCCATCTGTGCCAGCTCAGACGGCACACTTAGCGTAAGATACTCTCCTCATTCAGCCTCTTAACGCAATGAAAAGCTGGTGTTGACGTGTATCTCCTCAGTTCTGGATAAAGGTGGAACTCCTTCACTCTTTCACAGGAGGAAACAACAAAGCTGAGAACTAGAAAACTTCGACCTTTCCTTTTTTTGAAGAAATTGAGGATCTGAAATATAACTACAATCAATTTATCTTAGAAGAGAGATGAAAGCAGCTGTCTGAAGAGTTTGGCCTTCAAGGGGGTAGTCTAGGCAACATTTGAGTAGGCTAATTTAACCTGTTTGATTAGGCTAGTGTTTAGTATCCTTAGTATTGATACAGAAAGTAAGGTCCATGCCAGTTACATTATAATTATTTATTTGTCTGTTTTTAGCTTGGAATGATATGAGTTATTAAAGTGACAGTAGTTAGCAATGTGGCACTTACTTACCATACTGAGGACATTCTAAGATGATGCGATTTGGTTTTGCTGTCTCACGCTATCATACTTCTTACCTGTGGACTCAGGGCCAATGTGCTGGGTCTGTCCCCAGTTATTTTTACCTCACTTTTAGGGAATGCAAGTACCAAGAATAAAGTTACAGTGTTTCAGCCAAACGGATGTTATTTTTGTAGAGAATGTTTTGTATATTGATCTAGCTGGGTGTATACTTTTGTAGCAGAGGGAAAATAAAGCGAACTCAAACAGCCGTGCAGTCTCATCTTTATTATCTATATGCCCTTGGTGAAGTTTCCTAATTGAGATGCAGGATGAACATGGGTGTTATGAAGCCAAGTCCTGTCTCTCTGTAATGAGTGCAGGTCTCCAGAACAGAAATAGTGTATTTTCTTTTATTTACTCTTTTTGTCCCAAAACAGTGGAATTACCTGTTGGATACAGCTTAGTTAAGTTTTCAAGTTGGTTTGCAGCTTACAAAATTAAATAAGACAGTGAAAAGTTTTCCCCAAAAAGAAATTGTTACAACTTAAAAAAAAAAAATCAAGTTTCCGGACTAATTCTGGTCCCCCCTGAAATGCATGCTTTACTGTTAAGAAACAACTCAATCCTACCTATAACAGTGTCATAACAATTATATTTATAGAAGCGCAACCTATGGCACTGTCAGTTGATTGCATTCCTCAGCTAAGCTATTAGAAGGAGCCAGTGTCAGACAACATGCTATTTATTTACACTTCACTGTAACAGTTTCCAGAAACAGGTTCAAAAGTTAAGGATTTTTCAGAGCTGAAAATAAACACGCGGACAGCTAGATCTCTGCTCCGGCTGTCAGATCTCTCCTTACATCAAGTTAGTCATTTAGGGGAAATCTAACATCGTACGGTATCCAGGCTGCTGCCTGACAGAGAAGAGTGTCAGGGGTTCTGGGGCAGACACAAGTAAGAGGAATGCAGCACATACAACAATTAACAAGAGAAAGATCATTTCAAGCATCGAACTTGATATCTTTGAGACTCTCAAATCTTTGACCATCCAAGTTTGAAAAATGGTGAAACAAACTCTTTGGTTCAAAGTCACAGTCATACTTAGTTCTGTTAAAAGAAATCACAACAGGCTGAGAAGTCAGGTACGTCTCTGCAAGCGGCCAGCGCAAACCAAGGTGATGGCGGTGGAGCTAGAACAGAAAGAAGATGCTCAGTTAGAGACTGTGATACAGCAGCCCATCAGTTCCCAGCCTGGGGGTGGGGGTGGGCGCGCCTCAGTTCTCGCCTCGGCAGCATTAGGGCGCTTACAGCCCTTAATCTGAGTAACATTAGCAACAACAAAGCACAAAAGGAAGACCAGTACCAAGGGGTCCTTCAGAAGTAATCTGAACTTGCTAATGGATCAAAAATGAGATTCTTGGTAACTATACTTGTTCTGTAAGTCAACATTGCAAGAAATGCGTTTTTAAATAAAAGAATTACAGTTTAACACGTTGAGTGATTTCTATACAGATAGGCAAGAAAAATATTATTTTATGTTCTCAACTACTTTATTAGCACTTAATAAATGACAGTTTAACGTGTTGTCATTGTAGTGATTCACTGGCTTGGCCAATTCTACTATCACCTGAGTTGCCAGGAGAACAATGACTCCTAAAGAATTTGGAAAACAAGACGGTGAATACCGCACACTACTTCACACGCTATGCATTACTGTAGTGCTTTCCACATGTCCATCTATACATTTACCTTGATTAAACAGCCATCGTGGCAGTGCCACACGATTCCTTCTACTTTACCCTCATTGCAGCCTTCAAACCACGACAGTATGTCCTTTTGTTTCAAAGGAGGCGGATTCTTTATTTCAAATGCTCCATGTGGTACAAGAAGATGTACAGGCTGCTTCTTGCTGCCTAATCCTGTGTGGGAAAAGAAAAACCAACAACAAACCAAAAAACCACCAACAAAAAAATCTTCCTGCTAGTCACCTGTGGTAACATTATTTTCCTTGCTTTTGTTATTACAGCCATCATAAAAGCACTCTGCAAAGGCACATTTCTGTGAGATACTACAATGCTGTCCTGCCTTTAAGAGAACAGTTAAATATACTTGTAAGTATCCAATGTTGCTGTCTCCTCCTGACGCATCTTTCCAGTTACACAAAATAAACTGACAGAGATTTATGCGGCTGCCTGCTTTGTCCTTTTGGTCACCTCCTCGGTAGCCACAGAGCTTCCAGCTAAATTCTTCATGCTTCCGATCATGATCAATAGCACAAACATCTTGGTTCCTCAAAGTCTGGCGCACTTTCTTACGAAGACGGATGAATCCTTACACCAGGCTGTCAACAAGTGCATTGCCTCCTCACTGACTGTTCAGGGTAAATCTCCATCTGAGAATACAGCTATGAGAATTTTTTGCTGCAGTTCCTTTACATTCTCAGCAAATGCTTAGGCCAGGTACTGCTGTTCTTCCCCTCCACCCTTGCAAGTCACCCTGACAGCTAAGCTCAGAACTCCCTTGTGCTCAGACCCAACTGGTTTTTTGTTACAAGGCGCTTAGAGGGAGAAGCCACAACCAAAATGTAGCTTACATCACATCTCCCTAAAAACATACAGTATTTTGTAATTTAAAAATTGCAACTTACAACTAACTCTGGGGACTCAAAGTGGCTGAATGACATTTGCTACTTTAATGGACTAAACAGCATCAGGAGAGCAAGCAAAAATAGAAGTCAAGGAAAGGCACCAATAATCTTACAAAAAAGTTTTAATAGTAACATTGAAGACAACTTCTCCAGTCTGAATGTTTTTTGAAAGACTAAAGCAAAGCATTTTTATAGCATCTCCTAAAGGAGGTGCAGGTGGAAAGAGGTTTAATAGACATCAACAGTCTCACGACAACTCAGCTTTCTGAGGCGAGTATTCTCTGAGCTCGCCCTTTCTCCCCCTTCGCAAAAGGTTACATCGCTAGCTTCGACCTTTTAAAAAAAAAAAAAACTTAAAGAAAGTATGTAGTTTTCACTCAAAAATGTCGCTCAATAAAAGAAGTATTTAAGAACAGACCACACAGACTTACCATACGGATTTGCATTAATGTTAGTCCCGATAAGCTCCAATGTTTGTTCTAAAATTTCTGATAATGGCACTGGACCGATTTCCAGCAGCCCCGGGTCAGCATGGTGTTTCAATACCAGCGCTATTTCAGCCTCATAATTTACAACAGCTGAGTGCCAGCAGTACTGCTTACTGGTTTTCTCCACAGGCACCCAACCTATGAGAAAACACTGCATTTTACCCAAGTCAGTATCTGAAGTTATCACAGGCATACTACAACTGCACATGCATTTAAAAACCAACAAAGCACACCACAGCTAACTACAGACACCACAGCTAACTACAGACAGAAAGAGCAACAAGAAAAACGACATCATATCTCGGAGAAATGTCAGAGCAATGCTAACGTGACAGCCATGCCTTCAGCTGAAGCACTGTAAGTCTATACAGCAAACTGCAATTATTTTCAATGTCTCAGAAGAACAAAGGCTTCAAGGATAGTGAATGACTGACACTCCAATTGTTTTCTGAATATTTTAACTACTACTTTTAACTCTGAAACTAATTCTAATCACTTCAGAAATGGATTTCCTCCCCACCGCCACTTTACCTGTGCTGCACCATAGGTACCTGGCATATGTCCATTTTCGTCAGGCAGAGGATTGCCATTAGAGAACTCTAAGTCCTTTGCTGGAATCCAGGTATCTGGAACGGGCTTGAAATCCTCTTCAACATTCCAAACAAATTCTAGACGTATAAATGTGACAGTTTGTAGCAAGCTGTTAGTCAATCTGACATTTTGATCAACGCAAGTATTCAAACGCCATTGATCTAATCCTCGTTTTACAGACAGCAGTCCCAGTTCCTTTGCACAAGCACCAACATCTGGCACGCTCGAGCAGCCCACAATTAGGACAGTTTAAAGAAGCACAGTAGCCTTTAGGCAATTTTAAAAGCTCAAAACTAACTAACATTAAAAAACAGGTACTTAAATAGCCAACATTATATTCAAACTAGAGCAAGAGAAGTAGAATAGCAGATAATATCACAGAACAGGCTATTTTAGTTGGAAGGGACCTACAACGATCACCTAGTCCAACTGCCTGACTGGTTCAGGGCTGACCAAAAGTTAAAGCATGTTATTAAGAGCATTATCCAAATACCTCTTAAACACTGACAGCCGTGGGGCATCAACCACCTCCCCTGGAAGCCTGTTCCACTGTCTGACCACCCTCTCGGTAAAGAAATGCTTCCTGTTGACAAATCCGAACCTCCTCTGGCATGGCTTTGAACCATTCCCATGTGTCCTGTCACTGGATCCCAGGGAGAAGAGACCAGCACCTCCCGCTCCACTTCCCCTCCTCAGGAAGCTGTACAGAGCAGTGAGGTCACCTCCCAGGCTCCTCTTCTCCAAACCAGACAGGGCCAAAGCCCTCAGCTGCTCCTCAGAGGACATTCCTTCCAGCCCTGTCACCAGCTTTGCTGGCCTCCTTTGGATGCTTTCAAGGACCTTCACATCCTGGTTGAACTGTGGGGCCCAGAACTGCACACAGTGCTCAAGGTGGGGCTGCACCAACGCTGAATACAGCGGATAACCACCTCTGTTGACCAGCTGGTGATGCTGTGTTTGATGCACCCCAGGACGGGGTTTGCCCTCCTGGCTTCCAGGGCACACGGCTGGCTAATGGAGCCTGCTGTCAACCAGCTCCCCCAGACCCTTTTCTGCAGGGCTGCTCTCCAGCCACTCCTCTCCCAGTTTACACTTCTGTCCAGTGTTACTCCATACCAGGTGCAGAATCCAGCATTTGGACTTGTTAAATTTCACACCATTAATCATAGCCCAATGCTCCAATCTATCTAGATCTTTCTGCAAGGGATCTTGTCTCTCAAGAGTCAACAGCACCTCCCAGTTTGGTATCATCAGCAAACTTGCTAATGGTGCATTCCACTCCTGCATCCAGACCGGTAATAAATATATTGAACAGAACTGGCCCTAGACTCGAACCATGAGGAACTCTGCTCTGCCCTTCAATCAGTGCTTCACCCAGCACACCATGAACCAACCCACTCATCCCACAGCTGGACAATTTATCCAGAAGGATGCTGTGAGGGACAGTATCAAAAGGCTTACTAAAATCCAGAAAACCTACGTGCACCACTTTCCCTTCACCCATTAGGCGGGTGACTTTCTTGTAGAGCGATATCAAATTAGTTAAATAAGTCTTTCCCCTTGTCAACCCACGCTGACTGTGCCTGATGACTGTATTATTCTTTAAATGTCTTTCAACACAAGCCACTACCACGCTCTCCATCACTTTTCCAGGAACCAAGGTTAAACTGAGCGGTCCGTGACTGCCTGGGTCCTCCCTCGCACCCTTTTTGCAGGGCAGAATAACGCTGGCCAGCTTCCAGCCAGCGGGAGCCTCCTCAGACTCCCAAGACGGTGGGGAGGCGAGCGAGGGGGGCCCCGCCGTAACATCCACTAGCTCCTTCAGTACTCTGGACAATCAAAGCTCTCCCCTATGTACAGTGCGACGCCTCCACCTCGCCTGCCCTGCCTAGCCCTCCTCAACAGCCTGCAGCCCTCCATCCCAGCATTCCAACCGTAGGGCTCATCCCACCAAGTCTCACCAATACCAAGGCTGCTGTAGCTCCGGGAGCCGACCAACGCTCGCAGCTCACCCTTTCTTTCCCACGCTGCCGCACCAGCGTTCCACGCGCGCTCCTCAGCCCTTCCCGCTCCCACCAGCGCTGCCACCCTCCAGTGACGCCCCGCCGACCCTTGGCTTACCTACTGCAAGCCTGCTGGCATCCCCTTCCCCCACCAAATCTACTTTAAAGCTCTTGAAGTAAACTTGAGAGTGACATGAAAAAAGAACGGAGCAGGATCACTGACATTTCCCCACTTGAACTAGAGGGGGTTTTCCAGCTGGACAACTGACATTGCCAGGAGGAAGGGAAGAAGTCTTCACTAACCTCTGCAATCCTCCAACGAATACAAGAATCGCTTAAACCTTCGTTCAGCTTGTTTGGTGGGTTTTCGATCCAGCCTGGCCCACAGATAGGGCTGTCCTAGAGTTTCCAGGGGGATAAAACCAGCAGTTTACCGAGGGAACCCGACTCTGCACACGACTGAGGTCAGCCACACACAAGGCAAGGGATGAATTCTCATTTCTCTCTGGAGACATTTTATACCCAAAGACACTATTTCAATTCACAAATTAACTACCGAATTTGAATCTCAAATTCTATTTGTAGAACCTTGCCTCGGGCGATACAAAGTTTCTTTGCAATTTCGGGCGCAGGCAAGAACCCCAGTGATGCCAACGAACCACACGCTTCTCACTTCCTCCCAACCTCTGCACTTTTTCTAATCCTCCCCAAGGAAAACAGACACCCTTGATTCGATGAGTTCTACTGGGCGAGGAACATTTACGAGCAAGGCAGTTTAAAACTGGGGCACTTCCTCGCCTGGCCTGTTCCCTTAAACCACACTTGGTGCATTTCAAAGGGTCAAATCTCCAACAACTTTATAAACACCTCCCCTGTTGACCGCAACCAGAACGTCCTGGACAAACTCTTTAGCGAGAGTTGAATTCACAACAGCTGCAGCCCAAGAGACGATACACGAAAAGGGAAAACAAAGTCAAGCAAGGCTTCTAGCCCGCAAGAGAAACCTGCACGTCCGTCTTACCTTTATAGGCAGTTACATAACAGCAGGTTCCGTCCACCTTTTCAGTAGGAGCGGCATTGTATACATCTGCCTCCAACGCCTTCCCAGCTATGGTTTCAGTTGCCAAAACTTTAAACGGCTGAAAAGAAGACAGGTGTGTCAAACCCTCTCCATGGCTACGCTACTGCCTTGTGCTCATGGCTTCTCGCTCCTTGCAGACAGCCTCAACAGCAGCCCCTCACACATGATATTGCTCACTCCTAAGAAAGCGGAAATACACCCTTGTTGGTTCGTGCAATGAGAGTCTGGAAAATGCTCTAAGAAAACCCAACAGACGGCCACATATTTGCAAACTCTCTCCCTCTTTTCCATTCCTCATTCTCCAATTAGCACAGAGGGGGCTTGGCCTTCCACTTTAGAGGGTGCATCGAAATTAGAAGGGTTCCAGGCCAATGCCACAAATGTTTGAAATAGGCCCCTACATTACCCATCCCTGCACGCTGAAAAACAAGCAACAAAAGGCGTGCGCCACTTCCAGACCTAAGCCCATCGGCTTTTTCTACAGGAAGGGACGACAGGGGAGGGAGGGGTACCCTTACATGACCATCATCAGCACGGTGCTGGTACGGAGGCTGCAACAGTTCAGTTACTGCCGCTCTGCCACTCGTTCCAGCTCTTCCATCCACAAGTCAACCACCAACAGCAGAAAGTCACCCAGGTGGACTCAAGGTCACTCTGCCCCCCACAGACACCTGCAGGTGCTGCGACTACAGTCCAGAAGCACTCGGCAGAGGCCTACACCTAGGCAGAGGAACGCCACCCCAACCTGTCCCACCACCGCCTTTGGCATCTCGGGAAGAAGTAAATCTGACCGGGCTCCCTGACTGTCACCTCGGGAAGCACCCCACATCCTACAGCCTCAAGAGAGTCCTGCTCTCACGTGCCCCATGCTCCTGGGATCCAGAAAAAACACCGAAGGGAACAGCAAGGAGAGACAAGCTGCTTGTTTCACGCACGAGGCCCACGGGCAGGGACGGCACGAGGGTCTGACACAAGCTCCCAGCGCCGCCGGGTGGGAGAGGCCTCGTGCCCTCCCGCGCCTGTTGCCCACACTTCGAAAAAGCAAGCACGATATCAGGGTGAACGCCGGCATGCACTCGGCAGGACAAGAGGGGGCACAGCCGGAACGGCCCCCACGCCACCTCTGCTTCCCTCGCTCACGGCGCGGGGGAGCCCGATGGACTCCTCAGCCCTGCATTTCGCCCGACACCTGCGGCCAAACCTCGCCCCGCCCGGCCGGACCCCTCCCCGCGGCTGCGCCGGGCCTCACACGACCGGCCCTGCCGCCGGCCACCCCCGCTCCGCTCCGCACCGCCCTGAGGCGCTGCCACCCGTGGCCACCGACTACCCCCACGCCTGGGCCCGGGCCCGGGCCCGGGCCCGGCCCCGCCGCAGGCACTGCGCCCCCACCTGCCTCCCGCCCGGCCCCGACCCCAGCCACGGCCCCGGCCCGACCACCTGCCGCTCCCGCTTGGCCGACGGCTCCTCCTTCACCTCCGTCACGAACAGACACGGCACTTTCCGCTGAACGGCGCCCCGCCGCCTCATCGCCCCGGCCGCCCGCCCGCCCAGCGCCTACCCGCGCATGCGCCGCGCCGCTCCCGCCACCGGAAGCCGAGGCCGGCTCCGCCGCTTTCTGCCGCCCGGCCCGGCCGCGGGCCTGGGGCAGCGCCGCTTTCCGCGCCGGCGGTGGCTCCGCCCCAGCCGTGCTGGGCCGAGCCTGGCTGGAGCCCAGGTGCCCGCCAGAGCCGCGCTGGCACTGCCCTCCTCAGCCGGGCGCGGGGAGAAGGGGCCGCCGAAGGCCCGGGCTGAAGGGAAGGACCGGCACAGCCCTGACCCGCCGCCGCCACGCGCAGGGCAGGCTCGGCTGCTCACGCGCGTCTGTGGCCACTCAGATCCGAGGAGGTGTCGTGCTTCAGCCTCGGCCAGCGATGAAGCCCCCACAGCCGCTCGCACACCTGCCCCGCTTCTGCACCGGGGGCAGTCGGGGCACAGGACAGGGAAGCTCGTGAATAGAGACAAGAACAGGTTAACAGCTGAATGGGAATTAAGATGACAGGGACGTTATTACTCATACTGCTACTGCTGACAGAATCGAATAATAGAAGATACAACAGGGATCCAATAGCACAAGCCCTGCCAGCAAACCTGCTCCAGCCTGGGCTCCTCTCCCCACGGGGCCACAGCTCCTGCCAGCAGCCTGCTCCAGCTCGGGCTGCCCACGGGGCCGCAGCCTCCTTCGGGCATCCCCCTGCTCCGGCGTGGGGCCCTCCCGGGGCTGCAGGTGGGTCTCTGCTGCCCCGTGACCCCCATGGCTACAGGGCACAGCCGGCCTCACCACGGGCTGCACCACGGGCTGCACCACGGGCTGCACCACGGGCTGCACCACGGGCTGCACCACGGGCTGCACCACGGGCTGCACCACGGGCTGCCGGGGAGTGTCTGCTCTGGTGCCTGGAGCACCTCCTCCCGCTCGGCATTTAACGCTGGCCAGCAAAATACCACGAAGCAGCTCGCGCATCACACCCCACCTCCCTCCAGTGCAGCCGGACAATCAGAGGAAAAAGACAAGGAAGCTCGTAAAATCCAGACAGGAAATACTTATTTACTGCTCAGATCTAAGTAATAGATATAAATGAACACGTACAAATGCTACTAAGAAGGAATCACAGTAACAAAAGATAAAACACACGAGACAACTGCTCACCACCCGCTGACCGGTGCACAGCCAGGTCCTGAGCACGGACAGCCAGAGAGCCGGAGCCCGAGAGCAACCGCACAAGAGTCCAAGGCAGCCCCAGGAGCGACAGCACGGCCAGCAGAGCGACTGACCCACCAACTCACCAACAAATGAGCCAGCAAAGGCGTTAACAAGAGACTTAGCAAAGGAGTGATGGAGCTAACAGAGGAGTTAAGAAAAGAGTCCAAAAGTGTAACGGGCCCCGAGCATGACGGGCTGTGCAATGAAATACCCCTTCGGTCACTTTGGGTCAGCTGAGTGAAGCGCGGGACACCCACCCTGCTTGCGGTGAGAGAGTCGGGAGCGCAGCTGCACTGTCAGAGGCCGAGAGAGACCTCGAATTTGGTGCAAGCGTTCCCCAGCACCAGCTAAAAAGACATCGGTACTTTCCTCAGGGCAAACCCAGAAACCCAGCTTCGTACCAGCCACTGTGAAGAAAGCGAACCCTTTCCTGACTAAAACCAGCACGCTCGCCCTCCTTCTCCGCTCACTGTGCCTTTGCAGAGCTCTGTCTCTCACATAACCTCTCTCCTGAGTCATTCCCCCTTCTTCAAGGTTACCCCAGAGGCGCTCCCACCGTCGCTGACGGGCTTGGCCTTGGCCAGTGGCAGGTCTGTCTTGAGGCCGCTGGCGCTGGCTCTGTGGGACACCGCGGCAGCTTCCAGCAGCCTCTCACAGCAGCCACCCCCCCTGCAGCCTCGCTCCCTGCTACCCAAACCTCGCCACACAAACCCAGCAGAGGGAATCCTTCCCCACTGTACCACCTGCTGTGCCTCAGCCAGGCATGGCTCTCCAGCTCCAAAGAGCCCCTCTCGGGAGAGCTCTTGGCACTGTTAACACTTTGGCTGCTCCTGCTCACTGACAGCTCACTATCCAGGGCCCTCACCTGCTTTCCTCACTTCTCCTTCCCCTGCGCGCCCCTGTCAGCTCTAGGCCTTACGGAACTGTGCGAGCCGCTTCACATCCTTTCTCTGCTCACAGCTCTCGCCCGTACTCCCCACCCTGATCCCAGCGGGCAGTTTCACTGGGAAGCCCAGGGAAGCCATGCCTGCAGAAATCACTTCATTCCCGTGACAAAGTCCCCAACCACGTGGCATTTTCCTTTGCAGTCAGCCCTGGGGACACACGCCGACACTGCATTGCAAGCAACTCGACAGGCTCCTGAGAGACTCCAAGACTTCCAGTCCTTTCAGCGTCCTGCTGCTTCTGCCCCGGCCTGGCTGTAACCACCGCTGAGCCAGCCTGTGCCGCTTGTGCCCACGGGGTCACTGGCACCCGCTTTCCACGGACACACCTGTCACCCATCCCACTGGCAGAGCAATGGCGCACAGGGCAGGGATGCTCTGCTCATCGGCCAGTCCAGCCCCGTGGGGGAGGCTTTAGGGTTTGGGGGGGTTTTTTCCACAGGGAACCACCAGTGCCTGTCACCACGGACAGGCCACGCAGCACCACCACGCTGATGTCACAGCTGGGAGCCGTGGAAACCTAACATTCTATCCCGCCTGGGAACCCACTTGCTCGGCTCAGCACGCTCGGAGAAGGTCCTCCCGCCTGAGCTCCAGGGCGCTTGGCTGTAAGTTTGGGGTTGATTTCACCTCCAGGCGCAGTGTTGGAAAGAAAACTACTGTTCTCAGGGCACGACTACGATTTGCCTGAACGGTGACTGCTTTAACGTTTTCACCTATGTTCTGCCGTTGTTCAGAGCGACGCAAGGAGAGACCCCAGGGCTGGAAATGGCTGCGGATGGGAGTGACAGGTGTCTGAGCGTTTGTTCCACCTACGCACAGGTAAACGCTCTAGATTTTAGAGTGCTTTGTGTCCCTGACCCTCGATACACGCATTCTGAAAGGGAGGTTTATCACGTTAACGCAGAAGCGGCTATGTCACGCCCTCTGGGCCACCACAGCATCTGTAGGTGAAATATCTGCTTCTTGGAAGTATTGGCAAGAGCCAAGAACGATCGGCTCAACTGTGGACAGTATCTCCTGGGACCTGGGCTCTGATACTCCAGGGGAACACGAGCTACAGATCGCCCCCAAAGATCACTCAGCACTTTCTTATCCGAGCAACATTATATCGATTCTGCTTCCATTTCTACTTCTGGCCAAGAGCTGAATGTCGGCAAAATCCCTCGGTTAAAACAAAGTCTGCCACAACGGGACAGCCCTTCAAAGAACTACTTGTACCCCACCTGGTGAAATTCCAGGGGTGGCTGTAGGGCTCTTCACTGCTGCATCCCTTCGGGCAGCAGGGATTTAAGCACGAATGCCTGCGAGATGGGCTTTGGCTCCCGACCCCAGCCTGTGTCAGGAGACGATGGCCCAGCCTACGGACCGCGGGCCAACAGTGGCGTGCTTTGGAGATGCTGCTCCTACACCCGGCTCTTCCTCCTCTGCTTAGCTAGCACCGGTCTTACATCGCAAAAGCTCCGCTGACCTGACTCAAGCCAACTTTACGGTTCAAGGGAACTTTACGCCTTCCAAAGTAGCAGAAGGCGGTCCCGGACACGTTCAGACGTACCCTCACAGCAGCGCTCCGTGTATTCATCCATTTAGCCCACGGTTGTGTTTACAGTATCTGAAAACTCTTTCCTCCTGCAGCCAAGGTACATCAACATCCCCTGCTACTGGGAAAAACAACCCTCGGGCTGTGCGAGGACCACCTGTCGCTTCCACCACAGCAAAGCCCGCCACATAAACGGCCTGTTTTTGCCGCCCAGTGAGTAACAATTTCTTTCTCCCCAGTTTGTTCCTTAGAGTGAGTAAATAGACAAAACTCTCCTCCCCGTGCTTACTTCCAGCGCTTCTGTAACCTACGTTACGGTCAAGAAACGGACCACGGCAGATCAGTCGGGTATGATTTGCTCTCCCAGCAAGTTCAAGGGAAAGACGGGAATTGTCTTGGCATTCCAACAGGGCTGCCACGGGAATTGTTTTAGCTGTCACGTTACACATCTCCCTGCCTCTCAGTGCCGGGCAGGAGGAAGTCACAACTGGCAATTTAGCTCGCTAAGATCCAGGGAGTAAAAACGCTGACTTCTTTAAAATAGCACAGGGTGACCAAGACGTTCCCCTCTCCAAAGGGCGTTGTTGAGCAGTGCCTCATCTCTCCTCTCTGGCAGGGGAGCCAGGATCCACGCGTTTTCACCCCTTCTGTAGCTGAGAGAGGCTCTTGTGCCAACCTCCGCAGAAGAGTTTTCCTACAAGGCACAACCTGCAAACAAAAGGAAAACAAACAAATCCTAACAAAAATAAACATTATCTCATTTCCTGCAGGTCCCCCATTGCAACAGCAAGTCCAGCACACGATTCTGCATCCAGCCCATCAAGAAAAACCACGCAGACATCGAGAGAATATTGTATGGCCTAGGCAACCTCCACTCGTTATAAGAGTCAACGATGAAGACGACAGCGATGAGGAAGAGGAAGAGGAACAGAAATGTAAAGAGGTTTTTTTCTTCCTTTCACAACGAAGTAAAATGGGGTTTTTCAGCTCTTGCAATAGTTTCCAGCTAAGCTTCCAAACACTGGAACGGGGAGTCACCAGGTGCGAGTCAGCTCACACTTTCTACCTCCTGTGAAACGCCCTGCCCTCTTTCAATGGCGCTACCATCCAATTCACATTCCTCTTGTCCATGACATGGAATGGAAAATGGGAGCCACAGCTCAGATGGCCATCAAACACGCCTCAGATTTTCTCAAACTACAGGGGGGAAATTACAAGTACAGCAGGTTCTTCTCTTCTGGAAAGAAGTTCTCAAGCAGGGGCTGCAAACACTCATCTCTGAGGGGGAAGTGAGAGGTCGGTTTGAAGGCACGCCACTACCTTTTGCAGCTTGAGGAACTTGTTCAACTCCGCTCCTAATCTCTGCAGGCAGTCTTGTTTCACAGGCGGCCTTCTCCACTCCAGACAGTTACTCTTAAATCTACCAAAGACAATCCATCCAAAGCACTTCAGCCATACGGAAGGTAGGGCCTTGCTACTCTCAGTAGCCGTAACGCAGACCGACGAGGAGCACTCGCTTCACCCGCCCTTACGGCAGACGGTACAGCACAGGAACCGTGGGCAGAGGTTTTGTGGAGAGCGCTCCCTGGGGACACGTTTCATCACATCTCCTTTTAGGTGCAAACAAAGGATTAGCTGGAAAATGACTACCCAAGATGGTTTGGAAGCATTTTAAGCCAGCAAACGTTAGCTTCTTCATGTATGTTACAACAGTAAGCCATCACCTTTCTGTCCAGAAACGGAGGTTGCGGTCGGTAAAAAAAACAACCCGAAACCACCAAAAGGACAATTTCTGATGGCATTTGGTTTTAAACAATTGTTGAAGGTCTCTGCACAGCTGTCTACTACAATTTTCAAAATATTTCCCACAGCTGCGTCGAACCGGGTGCTTAAGACAGCTGAAGATGTTGAAGAAGAACTAGCAATTAAGGAAATATGCTATCAGGCTGGTAAATATGAAATCCGTCACTCCTTCCCTAATGACAGCAATGAGGCCCTTGTAGTAAACTTTGGGTTTCTTCCCCACACACACCCCTTGTGCTCTGTTTAGGACAGTATTACGGGATCCACCACGCTCACCAACACCGAGCAAGAAACCCTGGGTTCGCTCCTCGGGAAAAGGAGACGCTGCCCGGGGAAGCTACGGCGCGGCGGGACCTGCAGAAAGGCAAGTACTGCCCATCTGCTTGGGCCATCTTTACCACTTTTAAAGTTACTCTTACAGGGAGCAGCAATGACATCGTTTGCCCCTCCTCTCCTCTGTGTCAACTGAGCGACAGTAACAGACAGCACCTTGCAGAGGCATAACAATACTTTCTTCATTCTTCCCTCTCTCTAGTGTCACAAACGTGGAGACCCTCCGGACTGACCGTGTACGGAAAAGGTAGAAAAGGTAGGAATGAGACACTCTTAATCCATAAGGAGAAGCGCTCTGAGCCAGCACGGCTCTAAGCAACCGGACCAGTTCACAGCAGGGTTAGCCTTGGCGTTTACAGCCAACCGGTGAGGTTGCTTTGAAGATTTCCTCTTCTCGAGGAAATACAGCCACTATTGCTTTCCTTCGGAGGAATCATACTCTTGGAATAATTCACATGAAAACCATGTTCCACACACGAAGATCTGTGTGTCACGGACAAGGGTATTCTGAGAAAACGGTTTGCGTCACCATTTTTGTTTATGAAACTCTTCCCTGGCTAAGCACCACCTCGTCCATTTCTCTTCTCAGTGTCAAACAGGGGCCATCCCTATGTGGGTGGGACTGACCACAAAGAACCTTTCCTGGACTTCCCTTTCAGCCTCCGCCCAAAGGTCACATTTGGAGGAACAGCACAACAGCAGAGTTTCTGTTTGGTTTTTTTCACTTTTAGGAACTGACACTGCAGACCCACAATCCAAACCAAGACACCAACAAAGGGGTGAAAGGGAGGATGGCGAAGCTGCTGCTTTTATTCGTTACGTAAGAGACACCGGAAGAAAGACCGATTTGGACCCTGCAAGACCTCGACGATCGGCATACGTAGTCTATCGTACCGTCCCCCAAGAACCAAAGTTCAATGGATCCACAGGTGGGTGGGTGACAGCTGAAAACGGAGGACACGTACAATGCCTCAAACGTGCCTGGCTGTACATTCACACCTCCTCGTACCTCACTGGGGTTCCATCTGCCTGTCTACTTGCCCTCTCCGTGGTAAATCTGGAGAACTGAATTACATTTCATCTTAAATTTCGTGCTTATTGGGATTAAATGTGGACAGCTAGGTATCAAGACGACCGAGAGAACAGTCTTACTGGGCTCAATACACCTTACCAAAGGCCCACGTAGGAAGGGGATAGAGCGTTCCAACCAAGTAAGGCCATCAGCACCTTTGTCAGAAGCATAACCATTCGCACTACCTTTCTCTTCAGTAGTGCCTGAGCCACGGGGTCAGAAGTACTCCAAACCAAAGAATCAGCTTGACACAGCACGCAAAGCCACGGTAACACTTACACGTGGGGTGTCAAGGGAAAAACCTCGGGTTCTTCTGGAACCCGTAGGCTGAAACCATGCAATCAAACTGCAACGAACAGAGAACAAGAGCATTAATGACAGCAACGCCAAACCCGATTTCACAGAAAACGCTTCATCATTAGGAACATTGACTCGGTTCAGGTCAAAGATGTCCGTGGCAGAGCTGCCTCGCTGGCAAGATCCTGCCAGCCCGATGGAAATGCTGCAAGATCACAAATGGTCTTCAAAGTCCTAGAGACAGGGGAGACTGCCTTTCACACTAGTGGGTACTGCAGAGGTGACGTATGGTTCACCCCACGCAGTCCCCGGCGCTTCAGCTGATGTCATTTTTAAGTCACGGATCTGACTCCAAGAGTCTTTCTTGACACTGGAGCTCAAATTAAGACACAACGCCTGTGTTTTTTCTACAGACAAGAGCGCGTCGAGATTCCACAACGCAACGTGGAAGAAGAAAACTCCACGCCCAGAAACTACCGTTCAGGTAACCGTTTGGCTGAAACGTTTACAAGTCAGTCCTTCTAGTCAAAGCCACTTGTCTCTCCCCACCCAAGAAAGGTGCCAGTGCCCTTAGAACCTCCCCGACCCAAACCCACCCAGGAATGCTAAGCCATGCTGAGGAGTCTGAAAGAGCAGCTGCAGTTGCAGCTGCAGACATGGAATTTTGCCTCCATCCCCCAGCCACGGTTTCCACTTTTTACAGTAGCACGCACAGGAGAGCCAAAGATGGACCTGCCTTTAAAGGCAGCAGCTACAGGAAGCGGGTTCTGGCTTGCAGCACTGGACACAGCACAGCAGAGCCTGCAGGAGTGGCATCTAGCTGCCTCTCTGCTTGACTGCTCCTGAAGCACCTGCAGGAGGGGAACGATGATGAGGCGAGGCCCAGCTTCATGAAGGCACTCGGGCTACACAACACTCGGAAGACACCCTAAGGACCATGAAGACGTTTGACAGCTGCCCAGAAAGCAGGGATTAGAACCCCTCTCTCACGTCCATCACAGGAACAGCCAAAGCTTTAGTCTGCACTCTGCTTCAGGGTGCCATTTCCTTCCCACCTTCCATATCCCTGTCTCCCCCATGGACGTGACAGGGACTTTGCAATCGCAGGGTTTGACGGGTAGACTAGTAGAGCATCCTCTGAGCTCTTGCAAGCTTTGCCTTCTGGCTTCCTATGAAAGGGCTTCCCTGAAAGCTCAAGAGGTAAAGCTTGAACTCTGCTGAGCACTGCCCTTTTCTTTTGGGGGCAAATCCTCTCACTGCTACTTTACTTTAGAGAAGCTGGCCAGTAACGCTTTTTCTGCGCCCTCTCGTTGCTTTTTGGACATTACGAGTTTGCTCCGTGAGCTTAGTCCAAGGTGGGTGGCTGAAGATTCTGCACCTCAAAGCCCCCTGGATGGCCCAGTTGTCAGTACTCCTAGGAGTGGAGCCAGGGCAGTTCCCTACTCAGCGCTAAGCCATTTTAGTTCCTGTCTGAGGTGCAAATTCTGCTGAGGCACCCCATAAACGCAAAGTACCTAAAACCAGCTTTGTAAACCCCCCCCCCCCCCGCCCAGGCCTTGCTACCGTATTGCTTTCCTTTGTGCAAGTACCACGTGGTTCTCAAACATCTGCTTGGGAAGCTCTTAGAGGAAAAAGGCTTCAACAGAACGTTTGGAACAAGGGTGCATTATATTAGGTTGAAATATTTTGACTTCTGTTACTCCTGCAAGTGTTGAAACTTTACTTCTTTTTGCTCAAATAGATTACGCACCAATTTCTCTGCATATCTGTTTTGACAACAGGGCCAAGACGACGTGCAAGTGGACAGGAAAGGAGGACGATATGGAGACAGGAGGAGGAGGTGAAGCAAGCCTATCAATTCCCAAGAAAAATCTACATCGAAATAAAATTAGACAGTTCCAATGATTTTAACATACTGTGTTGCAAGGCTGTCGCAAATGAGCGCCTTAGGCCGCTGGGAAAAAACCACCATCAAAGATATTAGAGAAAAAAGCTCATTTTAATAGGAATTTCTGAAAAACGTCACTTATCCTTTTAAATGTCTTTCAACACAAGCCACTACCACGCTCTCCATCACTTTTCCAGGAACCAACGTTAAACTGAGCGGTCCGTGACTGCCTGGGTCCTCCCTCGCACCCTTTTTGCAGGGCAGAATAACGCTGGCCAGCTTCCAGCCAGCGGGAGCCTCCTCAGACTCCCAAGACGGTGGGGAGGCGAGCGAGGGGGGCCCCGCCGTAACATCCACTAGCTCCTTCAGTACTCTGGACAATCAAAGCTCTCCCCTATGTACAGTGCGACGCCTCCACCTCGCCTGCCCTGCCTAGCCCTCCTCAACAGCCTGCAGCCCTCCATCCCAGCATTCCAACCGTAGGGCTCATCCCACCAAGTCTCACCAATACCAAGGCTGCTGTAGCTCCGGGAGCCGACCAACGCTCGCAGCTCACCCTTTCTTTCCCACGCTGCGCGCGCTGCCGCACCAGCGTTCCACGCGCGCTCCTCAGCCCTTCGCGCTCCCACTCGCTGACAGGGAATCTCTGTTCCGGCGCCCGGAGCACCTCCTCCCGCTCGGCATTTAACGCTGGCCAGCAAAATACCACGAAGCAGCTCGCGCATCACACCCCACCTCCCTCCAGTGCAGCCGGACAATCAGAGGAAAAAGACAAGGAAGCTCGTAAAATCCAGACAGGAAATACTTATTTACTGCTCAGATCTAAGTAATAGATATAAATGAACACGTACAAATGCTACTAAGAAGGAATCACAGTAACAAAAGATAAAACACACGAGACAACTGCTCACCACCCGCTGACCGGTGCACAGCCAGGTCCTGAGCACGGACAGCCAGAGAGCCGGAGCCCGAGAGCAACCGCACAAGAGTCCAAGGCAGCCCCAGGAGCGACAGCACGGCCAGCAGAGCGACTGACCCACCAACTCACCAACAAATGAGCCAGCAAAGGCGTTAACAAGAGACTTAGCAAAGGAGTGATGGAGCTAACAGAGGAGTTAAGAAAAGAGTCCAAAAGTGTAACGGGCCCCGAGCATGACGGGCTGTGCAATGAAATACCCCTTCGGTCACTTTGGGTCAGCTGAGTGAAGCGCGGGACACCCACCCTGCTTGCAGTGAGAGAGTCGGGAGTGCAGCTGCACTGTCAGAGGCCGAGAGAGACCTCGAATTTGGTGCAAGCGTTCCCCAGCACCAGCTAAAAAGACATCAGTACTTTCCTCAGGGCAAACCCAGAAACCCAGCTTCGTACCAGCCACTGTGAAGAAAGCGAACCCTTTCCTGACTAAAACCAGCACGCTCGCCCTCCTTCTCCGCTCACTGTGCCTTTGCAGAGCTGTCTCTCACATAACCTCTCTCCTGAGTCATTCCCCCTTCTTCAAGGTTACCCCAGAGGCGCTCCCACCGTCGCTGACGGGCTTGGCCTTGGCCAGTGGCAGGTCTGTCTTGAGGCCGCTGGCGCTGGCTCTGTGGGACACCGCGGCAGCTTCCAGCAGCCTCTCACAGCAGCCACCCCCCCTGCAGCCTCGCTCCCTGCTACCCAAACCTCGCCACACAAACCCAGCAGAGGGAATCCTTCCCCACTGTACCACCTGCTGTGCCTCAGCCAGGCATGGCTCTCCAGCTCCAAAGAGCCCCTCTCGGGAGAGCTCTTGGCACTGTTAACACTTTGGCTGCTCCTGCTCACTGACAGCTCACTATCCAGGGCCCTCACCTGCTTTCCTCACTTCTCCTTCCCCTGCGCACCCCTGTCAGCTCTAGGCCTTACGGAACTGTGCGAGCCGCTTCACATCCTTTCTCTGCTCACAGCTCTCGCCCGTACTCCCCACCCTGATCCCAGCGGGCAGTTTCACTGGGAAGCCCAGGGAAGCCATGCCTGCAGAAATCACTTCATTCCCGTGACAAAGTCCCCAACCACGTGGCATTTTCCTTTGCAGTCAGCCCTGGGGACACACGCCGACACTGCATTGCAAGCAACTCGACAGGCTCCTGAGAGACTCCAAGACTTCCAGTCCTTTCAGCGTCCTGCTGCTTCTGCCCCGGCCCGGCTGTAACCACCGCTGAGCCAGCCTGTGCCGCTTGTGCCCACGGGGTCACTGGCACCCGCTTTCCACGGACACACCTGTCACCCATCCCACTGGCAGAGCAATGGCGCACAGGGCAGGGATGCTCTGCTCATCGGCCAGTCCAGCCCCGTGGGGGAGGCTTTAGGGTTTGGGGGGGTTTTTTCCACAGGGAACCACCAGTGCCTGTCACCACGGACAGGCCACGCAGCACCACCACGCTGATGTCACAGCTGGGAGCCGTGGAAACCTAACATTCTATCCCGCCTGGGAACCCACTTGCTCGGCTCAGCACGCTCGGAGAAGGTCCTCCCGCCTGAGCTCCAGGGCGCTTGGCTGTAAGTTTGGGGTTGATTTCACCTCCAGGCGCAGTGTTGGAAAGAAAACTACTGTTCTCAGGGCACGACTACGATTTGCCTGAACGGTGACTGCTTTAACGTTTTCACCTATGTTCTGCCGTTGTTCAGAGCGACGCAAGGAGAGACCCCAGGGCTGGAAATGGCTGCGGATGGGAGTGACAGGTGTCTGAGCGTTTGTTCCACCTACGCACAGGTAAACGCTCTAGATTTTAGAGTGCTTTGTGTCCCTGACCCTCGATACACGCGTTCTGAAAGGGAGGTTTATCACGTTAAGGCAGAAGCGGCTATGTCACGCCCTCTGGGCCACCACAGCATCTGTAGGTGAAATATCTGCTTCTTGGAAGTATTGGCAAGAGCTAAGAACGATCGGCTCAACTGTGGACAGTATCTCCTGGGACCTGGGCTCTGATACTCCAGGGGAACACGAGCTACAGATCGCCCCCAAAGATCACTCAGCACTTTCTTATCCGAGCAACATTATATCGATTCTGCTTCCATTTCTACTTCTGGCCAAGAGCTGAATGTCGGCAAAATCCCTCGGTTAAAACAAAGTCTGCCACAACGGGACAGCCCTTCAAAGAACTACTTGTACCCCACCTGGTGAAATTCCAGGGGTGGCTGTAGGGCTCTTCACTGCTGCATCCCTTCGGGCAGCAGGGATTTAAGCACGAATGCCTGCGAGATGGGCTTTGGCTCCCGACCCCAGCGTGTGTCAGGAGACGATGGCCCAGCGTACGGACCGCGGGCCAACAGTGGCGTGCTTTGGAGATGCTGCTCCAACACCCGGCTCTTCCTCCTCTGCTTAGCTAGCACCGGTCTTACATCGCAAAAGCTCCGCTGACCTGACTCAAGCCAACTTTACGGTTCAAGGGAACTTTACGCCTTCCAAAGTAGCAGAAGGCGGTCCCGGACACGTTCAGACGTACCCTCACAGCAGCGCTCCGTGTATTCATCCATTTAGCCCACGGTTGTGTTTACAGTATCTGAAAACTCTTTCCTCCTGCAGCCAAGGTACATCAACATCCCCTGCTACTGGGAAAAACAACCCTCGGGCTGTGCGAGGACCACCTGTCGCTTCCACCACAGCAAAGCCCGCCACATAAACGGCCTGTTTTTGCCGCCCAGTGAGTAACAATTTCTTTCTCCCCAGTTTGTTCCTTAGAGTGAGTAAATAGACAAAACTCTCCTCCCCGTGCTTACTTCCAGCGCTTCTGTAACCTACGTTACGGTCAAGAAACGGACCACGGCAGATCAGTCGGGTATGATTTGCTCTCCCAGCAAGTTCAAGGGAAAGACGGGAATTGTCTTGGCATTCCAACAGGGCTGCCACGGGAATTGTTTTAGCTGTCACGTTACACATCTCCCTGCCTCTCAGTGCCGGGCAGGAGGAAGTCACAACTGGCAATTTAGCTCGCTAAGATCCAGGGAGTAAAAACGCTGACTTCTTTAAAATAGCACAGGGTGACCAAGACGTTCCCCTCTCCAAAGGGCGTTGTTGAGCAGTGCCTCATCTCTCCTCTCTGGCAGGGGAGCCAGGATCCACGCGTTTTCACCCCTTCTGTAGCTGAGAGAGGCTCTTGTGCCAACCTCCGCAGAAGAGTTTTCCTACAAGGCACAACCTGCAAACAAAAGGAAAACAAACAAATCCTAACAAAAATAAACATTATCTCATTTCCTGCAGGTCCCCCATTGCAACAGCAAGTCCAGCACACGATTCTGCATCCAGCCCATCAAGAAAAACCACGCAGACATCGAGAGAATATTGTATGGCCTAGTCAACCTCCACTCGTTATAAGAGTCAACGATGAAGACGACAGCGATGAGGATGAGGAAGAGGAAGAGAAATGTAAAGAGGTTTTTTTCTTCCTTTCACAACGAAGTAAAATGGGGTTTTTCAGCTCTTGCAATAGTTTCCAGCTAAGCTTCCAAACACTGGAACGGGGAGTCACCAGGTGCGAGTCAGCTCACACTTTCTACCTCCTGTGAAACGCCCTGCCCTCTTTCAATGGCGCTACCATCCAATTCACATTCCTCTTGTCCGTGACATGGAATGGAAAATGGGAGCCACAGCTCAGATGGCCACCAAACACGCCTCAGATTTTCTCAAACTACAGGGGGGAAATTACAAGTACAGCAGGTTCTTCTCTTCGGGAAAGAAGTTTTCAAGCAGGGGCTGCAAACACTCATCTCTGAGGGGGAAGTGAGAGGTCGGTTTGAAGGCACGCCACTACCTTTTGCAGCTTGAGGAACTTGTTCAACTCCGCTCCTAATCTCTGCAGGCAGTCTTGTTTCACAGGCGGCCTTCTCCACTCCAGACAGTTACTCTTAGATCTACCAAAGACAATCCATCCAAAGCACTTCAGCCATACGGAAGGTAGGGCCTTGCTACTCTCAGTAGCCATAACGCAGACCGACGAGGAGCACTCGCTTCACCCGCCCTTACGGCAGACGGTACAGCACAGGAACCGTGGGCAGAGGTTTTGTGGAGAGCGCTCCCTGGGGACACGTTTCATCACATCTCCTTTTAGGTGCAAACAAAGGATTAGCTGGAAAATGACTACCCAAGATGGTTTGGAAGCATTTTAAGCCAGCAAACGTTAGCTTCTTCATGTATGTTGCAACAGTAAGCCATCACCTTTCTGTCCAGAAACGGAGGTTGCGGTCGGTAAAAAAAACAACCCGAAACGACCAAAAGGACAATTTCTGACGGCATTTGGTTTTAAACAATTGTTGAAGGTCTCTGCACAGCTGTCTACTACAATTTTCAAAATATTTCCCACAGCTGCGTCGAACCGGGTGCTTAAGACAGCTGAAGATGTTGAAGAAGAACTAGCAATTAAGGAAATATGCTATCAGGCTGGTAAATATGAAATCCGACACTCCTTCCCTAATGACAGCAATGAGGCCCTTGTAGTAAACTTTGGGTTTCTTCCCCCCACACACCCCTTGTGCTCTGTTTAGGACAGTATTACGGGATCCACCACGCTCACCAACACCGAGCAAGAAACCCTGGGTTCGCTCCTCGGGAAAAGGAGACGCTGCCCGGGGAAGCTACGGCGCGGCGGGACCTGCAGAAAGGCAAGTACTGCCCATCTGCTTGGGCCATCTTTACCACTTTTAAAGTTACTCTTACAGGGAGAAGCAATGACATCGTTTGCCCCTCCTCTCCTCTGTGTCAACTGAGCGACAGTAACAGACAGCACCTTGCAGAGGCATAACAATACTTTCTTCATTCTTCCTTCTCTCTAGTGTCACAAACGTGGAGACCCTCCGGACTGACCGTGTACGGAAAAGGTAGAAAAGGTAGGAATGAGACACTCTTAATCCATAAGGAGAAGCGCTCTGAGCCAGCACGGCTCTAAGCAACCGGACCAGTTCACAGCAGGGTTAGCCTTGGCGTTTACAGCCAACCGGTGAGGTTGCTTTGAAGATTTCCTCTTCTCGAGGAAATACAGCCACTATTGCTTTCCTTCGGAGGAATCATACTCTTGGAATAATTCACATGAAAACCATGTTCCACACACGAAGATCTGTGTGTCACGGACAAGGGTATTCTGAGAAAACGGTTTGCGTCACCATTTTTGTTTATGAAACTCTTCCCTGGCTAAGCACCACCTCGTCCATTTCTCTTCTCAGTGTCAAACAGGGGCCATCCCTATGTGCGTGGGACTGACCACAAAGAACCTTTCCTGGACTTCCCTTTCAGCCTCCGCCCAAAGGTCACATTTGGAGGAACAGCACAACAGCAGAGTTTCTGTTTGGTTTTTTTCACTTTTAGGAACTGACACTGCAGACCCACAATCCAAACCAAGACGCCAACAAAGGGGTGAAAGGGAGGATGGCGAAGCTGCTGCTTTTATTCGTTACGTAAGAGACACCGGAAGAAAGACCGATTTGGACCCTGCAAGACCTCGACGATCGGCATACGTAGTCTATCGTACCGTCCCCCAAGAACCAAAGTTCAATGGATCCACAGGTGGGTGGGTGACAGCTGAAAACGGAGGACACGTACAATGCCTCAAACGTGCCTGGCTGTACATTCACACCTCCTCGTACCTCACTGGGGTTCCATCTGCCTGTCTACTTGCCCTCTCCGTGGTAAATCTGGAGAACTGAATTACATTTCATCTTAAATTTCGTGCTTATTGGGATTAAATGTGGACAGCTAGGTATCAAGACGACCGAGAGAACAGTCTTACTGGGCTCAATACACCTTACCAAAGGCCCACGTAGGAAGGGGATAGAGCGTTCCAACCAAGTAAGGCCATCAGCACCTTTGTCAGAAGCATAACCATTCGCACTACCTTTCTCTTCAGTAGTGCCTGAGCCACGGGGTCAGAAGTACTCCAAACCAAAGAATCAGCTTGACACAGCACGCAAAGCCACGGTAACACTTACACGTAGGGTGTCAAGGGAAAAACCTCGGGTTCTTCTGGAACCCGTAGGCTGAAACCATGCAATCAAACTGCAACGAACAGAGAACAAGAGCATTAATGACAGCAACGCCAAACCCGATTTCACAGAAAACGCTTCATCATTAGGAACATTGACTCGGTTCAGATCAAAGATGTCCATGGCAGAGCTGCCTCGCTGGCAAGATCCTGCCAGCCCGATGGAAATGCTGCAAGATCACAAATGGTCTTCAAAGTCCTAGAGACAGGGGAGACTGCCTTTCACACTAGCGGGTACTGCAGAGGTGACGTATGGTTCACCCCACGCACTCCCCGGCGCTTCAGCTGATGTCATTTTTAAGTCACGGATCTGACTCCAAGAGTCTTTCTTGACACTGGAGCTCAAATTAAGACACAACGCCTGTGTTTTTTCTACAGACAAGAGCGCGTCGAGATTCCACAACGCAACGTGGAAGAAGAAAACTCCACGCCCAGAAACTACCGTTCAGGTAACCGTTTGGCTGAAACGTTTACAAGTCAGTCCTTCTAGTCAAAGCCACTTGTCTCTCCCCACCCAAGAAAGGTGCCAGTGCCCTTAGAACCTCCCCGACCCAAACCCACCCAGGAATGCTAAGCCATGCTGAGGAGTCTGAAAGAGCAGCTGCAGTTGCAGCTGCAGACATGGAATTTTGCCTCCATCCCCCAGCCACGGTTTCCACTTTTTACAGTAGCACGCACAGGAGAGCCAAAGATGGACCTGCCTTTAAAGGCAGCAGCTACAGGAAGCGGGTTCTGGCTTGCAGCACTGGACACAGCACAGCAGAGCCTGCAGGAGTGGCATCTAGCTGCCTCTCTGCTTGACTGCTCCTGAAGCACCTGCAGGAGGGGAACGATGATGAGGCGAGGCCCAGCTTCATGAAGGCACTCGGGCTACACAACACTCGGAAGACACCCTAAGGACCATGAAGACGTTTGACAGCTGCCCAGAAAGCAGGGATTAGAACCCCTCTCTCACGTCCATCACATGAACAGCCAAAGCTTTAGTCTGCACTCTGCTTCAGGGTGCCATTTCCTTCCCACCTTCCATATCCCTGTCTCCCCCATGGACGTGACAGGGACTTTGCAATCGCAGGGTTTGACGGGTAGACTAGTAGAGCATCCTCTGAGCTCTTGCAAGCTTTGCCTTCTGGCTTCCTATGAAAGGGCTTCCCTGAAAGCTCAAGAGGTAAAGCTTGAACTCTGCTGAGCACTGCCCTTTTCTTTTGGGGGCAAATCCTCTCACTGCTACTTTACTTTAGAGAAGCTGGCCAGTAACGCTTTTTCTGCGCCCTCTCGTTGCTTTTTGGACATTACGAGTTTGCTCCGTGAGCTTAGTCCAAGGTGGGTGGCTGAAGATTCTGCACCTCAAAGCCCCCTGGATGGCCCAGTTGTCAGTACTCCTAGGAGTGGAGCCAGGGCAGTTCCCTACTCAGCGCTAAGCCATTTTAGTTCCTGTCTGAGGTGCAAATTCTGCTGAGGCACCCCATAAACGCAAAGTACCTAAAACCAGCTTTGTAAACCCCCCCCCCCCCGCCCAGGCCTTGCTACCGTATTGCTTTCCTTTGTGCAAGTACCACGTGGTTCTCAAACATCTGCTTGGGAAGCTCTTAGAGGAAAAAGGCTTCAACAGAACGTTTGGAACAAGGGTGCATTATATTAGGTTGAAATATTTTGACTTCTGTTACTCCTGCAAGTGTTGAAACTTTACTTCTTAAAAGGTTTTCGAAAACCTTTTTGCTCAAATAGATTACGCACCAATTTCTCTGCATATCTGTTTTGACAACAGGGCCAAGAAGACGTGCAAGTGGACAGGAAAGGAGGACGATATGGAGACAGGAGGAGGAGGTGAAGCAAGCCTATCAATTCCCAAGAAAAATCTACATCGAAATAAAATTAGACAGTTCCAATGATTTTAACATACTGTGTTGCAAGGCTGTCGCAAATGAGCGCCTTAGGCCGCTGGGAAAAAACCACCATCAAAGATATTAGAGAAAAAAGCTCATTTTAATAGGAATTTCTGAAAAACGTCACTTATCCTTTTAAATGTCTTTCAACACAAGCCACTACCACACTCTCCATCACTTTTCCAGGAACCAACGTTAAACTGAGCGGTCCGTGACTGCCTGGGTCCTCCCTCGCACCCTTTTTGCAGGGCAGAATAACGCTGGCCAGCTTCCAGCCAGCGGGAGCCTCCTCAGACTCCCAAGACGGTGGGGAGGCGAGCGAGGGGGGCCCCGCCGTAACATCCACTAGCTCCTTCAGTACTCTGGACAATCAAAGCTCTCCCCTATGTACAGTGCGACGCCTCCACCTCGCCTGCCCTGCCTAGCCCTCCTCAACAGCCTGCAGCCCTCCATCCCAGCATTCCAACCGTAGGGCTCATCCCACCAAGTCTCACCAATACCAAGGCTGCTGTAGCTCCGGGAGCCGACCAACGCTCGCAGCTCACCCTTTCTTTCCCACGCTGCGCGCGCTGCCGCACCAGCGTTCCACGCGCGCTCCTCAGCCCTTCGCGCTCCCACTCGCTGACAGGGAATCTCTGTTCCGGCGCCCGGAGCACCTCCTCCCGCTCGGCATTTAACGCTGGCCAGCAAAATACCACGAAGCAGCTCGCGCATCACACCCCACCTCCCTCCAGTGCAGCCGGACAATCAGAGGAAAAAGACAAGGAAGCTCGTAAAATCCAGACAGGAAATACTTATTTACTGCTCAGATCTAAGCAATAGATATAAATGAACACGTACAAATGCTACTAAGAAGGAATCACAGTAACAAAAGATAAAACACACGAGACAACTGCTCACCACCCGCTGACCAGTGCACAGCCAGGTCCTGAGCACGGACAGCCAGAGAGCCGGAGCCCGAGAGCAACCGCACAAGAGTCCAAGGCAGCCCCAGGAGCGACAGCACGGCCAGCAGAGCGACTGACCCACCAACTCACCAACAAACGAGCCAGCAAAGGCGTTAACAAGAGACTTAGCAAAGGAGTGATGGAGCTAACAGAGGAGTTAAGAAAAGAGTCCAAAAGTGTAACGGGCCCCGAGCATGACGGGCTGTGCAATGAAATACCCCTTCGGTCACTTTGGGTCAGCTGAGTGAAGCGCGGGACACCCACCCTGCTTGCGGTGAGAGAGTCGGGAGCGCAGCTGCACTGTCAGAGGCCGAGAGAGACCTCGAATTTGGTGCAAGCGTTCCCCAGCACCAGCTAAAAAGACATCGGTACTTTCCTCAGGGCAAACCCCGAAACCCAGCTTCGTACCAGCCACCGTGAAGAAAGCGAACCCTTTCCTGACTAAAACCAGCACGCTCGCCCTCCTTCTCCGCTCACTGTGCCTTTGCAGAGCTGTCTCTCACATAACCTCTCTCCCGAGTCATTCCCCCTTCTTCAAGGTTACCCCAGAGGCGCTCCCACCGTCGCTGACGGGCTTGGCCTTGGCCAGTGGCAGGTCTGTCTTGAGGCCGCTGGCGCTGGCTCTGTGGGACACCGCGGCAGCTTCCAGCAGCCTCTCACAGCAGCCACCCCCCCTGCAGCCTCACTCCCTGCTACCCAAACCTCGCCACACAAACCCAGCAGAGGGAATCCTTCCCCACTGTACCACCTGCTGTGCCTCAGCCAGGCATGGCTCTCCAGCTCCAAAGAGCCCCTCTCGGGAGAGCTCTTGGCACTGTTAACACTTTGGCTGCTCCTGCTCACTGACAGCTCACTATCCAGGGCCCTCACCTGCTTTCCTCACTTCTCCTTCCCCTGCGCGCCCCTGTCAGCTCTAGGCCTTACGGAACTGTGCGAGCCGCTTCACATCCTTTCTCTGCTCACAGCTCTCGCCCGTACTCCCCACCCTGATCCCAGCGGGCAGTTTCACTGGGAAGCCCAGGGAAGCCATGCCTGCAGAAATCACTTCATTCCCGTGACAAAGTCCCCAACCACGTGGCATTTTCCTTTGCAGTCAGCCCTGGGGACACACGCCGACACTGCATTGCAAGCAACTCGACAGGCTCCTGAGAGACTCCAAGACTTCCAGTCCTTTCAGCGTCCTGCTGCTTCTGCCCCGGCCCGGCTGTAACCACCGCTGAGCCAGCCTGTGCCGCTTGTGCCCACGGGGTCACTGGCACCCGCTTTCCACGGACACACCTGTCACCCATCCCACTGGCAGAGCAATGGCGCACAGGGCAGGGATGCTCTGCTCATCGGCCAGTCCAGCCCCGTGGGGGAGGCTCTAGGGTCTGGGGGGGTTTTTTCCACAGGGAACCACCAGTGCCTGTCACCACGGACAGGCCTCGCAGCACCACCACGCTGATGTCACAGCTGGGAGCCGTGGAAACCTAACATTCTATCCCGCCTGGGAACCCACTTGCTCGGCTCAGCACGCTCGGAGAAGGTCCTCCCGCCTGAGCTCCAGGGCGCTTGGCTGTAAGTTTGGGGTTGATTTCACCTCCAGGCGCAGTGTTGGAAAGAAAACTACTGTTCTCAGGGCACGACTACGATTTGCCTGAACGGTGACTGCTTTAACGTTTTCACCTATGTTCTGCCGTTGTTCAGAGCGACGCAAGGAGAGACCCCAGGGCTGGAAATGGCTGCGGATGGGAGTGACAGGTGTCTGAGCGTTTGTTCCACCTACGCACAGGTAAACGCTCTAGATTTTAGAGTGCTTTGTGTCCCTGACCCTCGATACACGCGTTCTGAAAGGGGGGTTTATCACGTTAAGGCAGAAGCGGCTATGTCACGCCCTCTGGGCCACCACAGCATCTGTAGGTGAAATATCTGCTTCTTGGAAGTATTGGCAAGAGCCAAGAACGATCGGCTCAACTGTGGACAGTATCTCCTGGGACCTGGGCTCTGATACTCCAGGGGAACACGAGCTACAGATCGCCCCCAAAGATCACTCAGCACTTTCTTATCCGAGCAACATTATATCGATTCTGCTTCCATTTCTACTTCTGGCCAAGAGCTGAATGTCGGCAAAATCCCCCAGTTAAAACAAAGTCTGCCACAACGGGACAGCCCTTCAAAGAACTACTTGTACCCCACCTGGTGAAATTCCAGGGGTGGCTGTAGGGCTCTTCACTGCTGCATCCCTTCGGGCAGCAGGGATTTAAGCACGAATGCCTGCGAGATGGGCTTTGGCTCCCGACCCCAGCGTGTGTCAGGAGACGATGGCCCAGCGTACGGACCGCGGGCCAACAGTGGCGTGCTTTGGAGATGCTGCTCCAACACCCGGCTCTTCCTCCTCTGCTTAGCTAGCACCGGTCTTACATCGCAAAAGCTCCGCTGACCTGACTCAAGCCAACTTTACGGTTCAAGGGAACTTTACGCCTTCCAAAGTAGCAGAAGGCGGTCCCGGACACGTTCAGCCGTACCCTCACAGCAGCGCTCCGTGTATTCATCCATTTAGCCCACGGTTGTGTTTACAGTATCTGAAAACTCTTTCCTCCTGCAGCCAAGGTACATCAACATCCCCTGCTACTGGGAAAAACAACCCTCGGGCTGTGCGAGGACCACCTGTCGCTTCCACCACAGCAAAGCCCGCCACATAAACGGCCTGTTTTTGCCGCCCAGTGAGTAACAATTTCTTTCTCCCCAGTTTGTTCCTTAGAGTGAGTAAATAGACAAAACTCTCCTCCCCGTGCTTACTTCCAGCGCTTCTGTAACCTACGTTACGGTCAAGAAACGGACCACGGCAGATCAGTCGGGTATGATTTGCTCTCCCAGCAAGTTCAAGGGAAAGACGGGAATTGTCTTGGCATTCCAACAGGGCTGCCACGGGAATTGTTTTAGCTGTCACGTTACACATCTCCCTGCCTCTCAGTGCCGGGCAGGAGGAAGTCACAACTGGCAATTTAGCTCGCTAAGATCCAGGGAGTAAAAACGCTGACTTCTTTAAAATAGCACAGGGTGACCAAGACGTTCCCCTCTCCAAAGGGCGTTGTTGAGCAGTGCCTCATCTCTCCTCTCTGGCAGGGGAGCCAGGATCCACGCGTTTTCACCCCTTCTGTAGCTGAGAGAGGCTCTTGTGCCAACCTCCGCAGAAGAGTTTTCCTACAAGGCACAACCTGCAAACAAAAGGAAAACAAACAAATCCTAACACAAATAAACATTATCTCATTTCCTGCAGGTCCCCCATTGCAACAGCAAGTCCAGCACACGATTCTGCATCCAGCCCATCAAGAAAAACCACGCAGACATCGAGAGAATATTGTATGGCCTAGTCAACCTCCACTCGTTATAAGAGTCAATGATGAAGACGACAGCGATGAGGATGAGGAAGAGGAACAGAAATGTAAAGAGGTTTTTTTCTTCCTTTCACAACGAAGTAAAATGGGGTTTTTCAGCTCTTGCAATAGTTTCCAGCTAAGCTTCCAAACACTGGAACGGGGAGTCACCAGGTGCGAGTCAGCTCACACTTTCTACCTCCTGTGAAACGCCCTGCCCTATTTCAATGGCGCTACCATCCAATTCACATTCCTCTTGTCCATGACATGGAATGGAAAATGGGAGCCACAGCTCAGATGGCCATCAAACACGCCTCAGATTTTCTCAAACTACAGGGGGGAAATTACAAGTACAGCAGGTTCTTCTCTTCGGGAAAGAAGTTTTCAAGCAGGGGCTGCAAACACTCATCTCTGAGGGGGAAGTGAGAGGTCGGTTTGAAGGCACGCCACTACCTTTTGCAGCTTGAGGAACTTGTTCAACTCCGCTCCTAATCTCTGCAGGCAGTCTTGTTTCACAGGCGGCCTTCTCCACTCCAGACAGTTACTCTTAAATCTACCAAAGACAATCCATCCAAAGCACTTCAGCCATACGGAAGGTAGGGCCTTGCTACTCTCAGTAGCCATAACGCAGACCGACGAGGAGCACTCGCTTCACCCGCCCTTACGGCAGACGGTACAGCACAGGAACCGTGGGCAGAGGTTTTGTGGAGAGCGCTCCCTGGGGACACGTTTCATCACATCTCCTTTTAGGTGCAAACAAAGGATTAGCTGGAAAATGACTACCCAAGATGGTTTGGAAGCATTTTAAGCCAGCAAACGTTAGCTTCTTCATGTATGTTGCAACAGTAAGCCATCACCTTTCTGTCCAGAAACGGAGGTTGCGGTCGGTAAAAAAAACAACCCGAAACGACCAAAAGGACAATTTCTGATGGCATTTGGTTTTAAACAATTGTTGAAGGTCTCTGCACAGCTGTCTACTACAATTTTCAAAATATTTCCCACAGCTGCGTCGAACCGGGTGCTTAAGACAGCTGAAGATGTTGAAGAAGAACTAGCAATTAAGGAAATATGCTATCAGGCTGGTAAATATGAAATCCGTCACTCCTTCCCTAACGACAGCAATGAGGCCCTTGTAGTAAACTTTGGGTTTCTTCCCCCCACACACCCCTTGTGCTCTGTTTAGGACAGTATTACGGGATCCACCACGCTCACCAACACCGAGCAAGAAACCCTGGGTTCGCTCCTCGGGAAAAGGAGACGCTGCCCGGGGAAGCTACGGCGCGGCGGGACCTGCAGAAAGGCAAGTACTGCCCATCTGCTTGGGCCATCTTTACCACTTTTAAAGTTACTCTTACAGGGAGCAGCAATGACATCGTTTGCCCCTCCTCTCCTCTGTGTCAACTGAGCGACAGTAACAGACAGCACCTTGCAGAGGCATAACAATACTTTCTTCATTCTTCCCTCTCTCTAGTGTCACAAACGTGGAGACCCTCCGGACTGACCGTGTACGGAAAAGGTAGAAAAGGTAGGAATGAGACACTCTTAATCCATAAGGAGAAGCGCTCTGAGCCAGCACGGCTCTAAGCAACCGGACCAGTTCACAGCAGGGTTAGCCTTGGCGTTTACAGCCAACCGGTGAGGTTGCTTTGAAGATTTCCTCTTCTCGAGGAAATACAGCCACTATTGCTTTCCTTCGGAGGAATCATACTCTTGGAATAATTCACATGAAAACCATGTTCCACACACGAAGATCTGTGTGTCACGGACAAGGGTATTCTGAGAAAACGGTTTGCGTCACCATTTTTGTTTATGAAACTCTTCCCTGGCTAAGCACCACCTCGTCCATTTCTCTTCTCAGTGTCAAACAGGGGCCATCCCTATGTGCGTGGGACTGACCACAAAGAACCTTTCCTGGACTTCCCTTTCAGCCTCCGCCCAAAGGTCACATTTGGAGGAACAGCACAACAGCAGAGTTTCTGTTTGGTTTTTTTCACTTTTAGGAACTGACACTGCAGACCCACAATCCAAACCAAGACGCCAACAAAGGGGTGAAAGGGAGGATGGCGAAGCTGCTGCTTTTATTCGTTACGTAAGAGACACCGGAAGAAAGACCGATTTGGACCCTGCAAGACCTCGACGATCGGCATACGTAGTCTATCGTACCGTCCCCCAAGAACCAAAGTTCAATGGATCCACAGGTGGGTGGGTGACAGCTGAAAACGGAGGACACGTACAATGCCTCAAACGTGCCTGGCTGTAGATTCACACCTCCTCGTACCTCACTGGGGTTCCATCTGCCTGTCTACTTGCCCTCTCCGTGGTAAATCTGGAGAACTGAATTACATTTCATCTTAAATTTCGTGCTTATTGGGATTAAATGTGGACAGCTAGGTATCAAGACGACCGAGAGAACAGTCTTACTGGGCTCAATACACCTTACCAAAGGCCCACGTAGGAAGGGGATAGAGCGTTCCAACCAAGTAAGGCCATCAGCACCTTTGTCAGAAGCATAACCATTCGCACTACCTTTCTCTTCAGTAGTGCCTGAGCCACGGGGTCAGAAGTACTCCAAACCAAAGAATCAGCTTGACACAGCACGCAAAGCCACGGTAACACTTACACGTAGGGTGTCAAGGGAAAAACCTCGGGTTCTTCTGGAACCCGTAGGCTGAAACCATGCAATCAAACTGCAACGAACAGAGAACAAGAGCATTAATGACAGCAACGCCAAACCCGATTTCACAGAAAACGCTTCATCATTAGGAACGTTGACTCGGTTCAGGTCAAAGATGTCCGTGGCAGAGCTGCCTCGCTGGCAAGATCCTGCCAGCCCGATGGAAATGCTGCAAGATCACAAATGGTCTTCAAAGTCCTAGAGACAGGGGAGACTGCCTTTCACACTAGCGGGTACTGCAGAGGTGACGTATGGTTCACCCCACGCAGTCCCCGGCGCTTCAGCTGATGTCATTTTTAAGTCACGGATCTGACTCCAAGAGTCTTTCTTGACACTGGAGCTCAAATTAAGACACAACGCCTGTGTTTTTTCTACAGACAAGAGCGCGTCGAGATTCCACAACGCAACGTGGAAGAAGAAAACTCCACGCCCAGAAACTACCGTTCAGGTAACCGTTTGGCTGAAACGTTTACAAGTCAGTCCTTCTAGTCAAAGCCACTTGTCTCTCCCCACCTAAGAAAGGTGCCAGTGCCCTTAGAACCTCCCCGACCCAAACCCACCCAGGAATGCTAAGCCATGCTGAGGAGTCTGAAAGAGCAGCTGCAGTTGCAGCTGCAGACATGGAATTTTGCCTCCATCCCCCAGCCACGGTTTCCACTTTTTACAGTAGCACGCACAGGAGAGCCAAAGATGGACCTGCCTTTAAAGGCAGCAGCTACAGGAAGCGGGTTCTGGCTTGCAGCACTGGACACAGCACAGCAGAGCCTGCAGGAGTGGCATCTAGCTGCCTCTCTGCTTGACTGCTCCTGAAGCACCTGCAGGAGGGGAACGATGATGAGGCGAGGCCCAGCTTCATGAAGGCACTCGGGCTACACAACACTCGGAAGACACCCTAAGGACCATGAAGACGTTTGACAGCTGCCCAGAAAGCAGGGATTAGAACCCCTCTCTCACGTCCATCACAGGAACAGCCAAAGCTTTAGTCTGCACTCTGCTTCAGGGTGCCATTTCCTTCCCACCTTCCATATCCCTGTCTCCCCCATGGACGTGACAGGGACTTTGCAATCGCAGGGTTTGACGGGTAGACTAGTAGAGCATCCTCTGAGCTCTTGCAAGCTTTGCCTTCTGGCTTCCTATGAAAGGGCTTCCCTGAAAGCTCAAGAGGTAAAGCTTGAACTCTGCTGAGCACTGCCCTTTTCTTTTGGGGGCAAATCCTCTCACTGCTACTTTACTTTAGAGAAGCTGGCCAGTAACGCTTTTTCTGCGCCCTCTCGTTGCTTTTTGGACATTACGAGTTTGCTCCGTGAGCTTAGTCCAAGGTGGGTGGCTGAAGATTCTGCACCTCAAAGCCCCCTGGATGGCCCAGTTGTCAGTACTCCTAGGAGTGGAGCCAGGGCAGTTCCCTACTCAGCGCTAAGCCATTTTAGTTCCTGTCTGAGGTGCAAATTCTGCTGAGGCACCCCATAAACGCAAAGTACCTAAAACCAGCTTTGTAAACCCCCCCCCCCCCGCCCAGGCCTTGCTACCGTATTGCTTTCCTTTGTGCAAGTACCACGTGGTTCTCAAACATCTGCTTGGGAAGCTCTTAGAGGAAAAAGGCTTCAACAGAACGTTTGGAACAAGGGTGCATTATATTAGGTTGAAATATTTTGACTTCTGTTACTCCTGCAAGTGTTGAAACTTTACTTCTTAAAAGGTTTTCGAAAACCTTTTTGCTCAAATAGATTACGCACCAATTTCTCTGCATATCTGTTTTGACAACAGGGCCAAGAAGACGTGCAAGTGGACAGGAAAGGAGGACGATATGGAGACAGGAGGAGGAGGTGAAGCAAGCCTATCAATTCCCAAGAAAAATCTACATCGAAATAAAATTAGACAGTTCCAATGATTTTAACATACTGTGTTGCAAGGCTGTCGCAAATGAGCGCCTTAGGCCGCTGGGAAAAAACCACCATCAAAGATATTAGAGAAAAAAGCTCATTTTAATAGGAATTTCTGAAAAACGTCACTTATCCTTTTAAATGTCTTTCAACACAAGCCACTACCACGCTCTCCATCACTTTTCCAGGAACCAACGTTAAACTGAGCGGTCCGTGACTGCCTGGGTCCTCCCTCGCACCCTTTTTGCAGGGCAGAATAACGCTGGCCAGCTTCCAGCCAGCGGGAGCCTCCTCAGACTCCCAAGACGGTGGGGAGGCGAGCGAGGGGGGCCCCGCCGTAACATCCACTAGCTCCTTCAGTACTCTGGACAATCAAAGCTCTCCCCTATGTACAGTGCGACGCCTCCACCTCGCCTGCCCTGCCTAGCCCTCCTCAACAGCCTGCAGCCCTCCATCCCAGCATTCCAACCGTAGGGCTCATCCCACCAAGTCTCACCAATACCAAGGCTGCTGTAGCTCCGGGAGCCGACCAACGCTCGCAGCTCACCCTTTCTTTCCCACGCTGCGCGCGCTGCCGCACCAGCGTTCCACGCGCGCTCCTCAGCCCTTCGCGCTCCCACTCGCTGACAGGGAATCTCTGTTCCGGCGCCCGGAGCACCTCCTCCCGCTCGGCATTTAACGCTGGCCAGCAAAATACCACGAAGCAGCTCGCGCATCACACCCCACCTCCCTCCAGTGCAGCCGGACAATCAGAGGAAAAAGACAAGGAAGCTCGTAAAATCCAGACAGGAAATACTTATTTACTGCTCAGATCTAAGCAATAGATATAAATGAACACGTACAAATGCTGCTAAGAAGGAATCACAGTAACAAAAGATAAAACACACGAGACAACTGCTCACCACCCGCTGACCGGTGCACAGCCAGGTCCTGAGCACGGACAGCCAGAGAGCCGGAGCCCGAGAGCAACCGCACAAGAGTCCAAGGCAGCCCCAGGAGCGACAGCACGGCCAGCAGAGCGACTGACCCACCAACTCACCAACAAATGAGCCAGCAAAGGCGTTAACAAGAGACTTAGCAAAGGAGTGATGGAGCTAACAGAGGAGTTAAGAAAAGAGTCCAAAAGTGTAACGGGCCCCGAGCATGACGGGCTGTGCAATGAAATACCCCTTCGGTCACTTTGGGTCAGCTGAGTGAAGCGCGGGACACCCACCCTGCTTGCAGTGAGAGAGTCGGGAGCGCAGCTGCACTGTCAGAGGCCGAGACCTCGAATTTGGTGCAAGCGTTCCCCAGCACCAGCTAAAAAGACATCGGTACTTTCCTCAGGGCAAACCCAGAAACCCAGCTTCGTACCAGCCACTGTGAAGAAAGCGAACCCTTTCCTGACTAAAACCAGCACGCTCGCCCTCCTTCTCCGCTCACTGTGCCTTTGCAGAGCTGTCTCTCACATAACCTCTCTCCTGAGTCATTCCCCCTTCTTCAAGGTTACCCCAGAGGCGCTCCCACCGTCGCTGACGGGCTTGGCCTTGGCCAGTGGCAGGTCTGTCTTGAGGCCGCTGGCGCTGGCTCTGTGGGACACCGCGGCAGCTTCCAGCAGCCTCTCACAGCAGCCACCCCCCCTGCAGCCTCGCTCCCTGCTACCCAAACCTCGCCACACAAACCCAGCAGAGGGAATCCTTCCCCACTGTACCACCTGCTGTGCCTCAGCCAGGCATGGCTCTCCAGCTCCAAAGAGCCCCTCTCGGGAGAGCTCTTGGCACTGTTAACACTTTGGCTGCTCCTGCTCACTGACAGCTCACTATCCAGGGCCCTCACCTGCTTTCCTCACTTCTCCTTCCCCTGCGCGCCCCTGTCAGCTCTAGGCCTTACGGAACTGTGCGAGCCGCTTCACATCCTTTCTCTGCTCACAGCTCTCGCCCGTACTCCCCACCCTGATCCCAGCGGGCAGTTTCACTGGGAAGCCCAGGGAAGCCATGCCTGCAGAAATCACTTCATTCCCGTGACAAAGTCCCCAACCACGTGGCATTTTCCTTTGCAGTCAGCCCTGGGGACACACGCCGACACTGCATTGCAAGCAACTCGACAGGCTCCTGAGAGACTCCAAGACTTCCAGTCCTTTCAGCGTCCTGCTGCTTCTGCCCCGGCCCGGCTGTAACCACCGCTGAGCCAGCCTGTGCCGCTTGTGCCCACGGGGTCACTGGCACCCGCTTTCCACGGACACACCTGTCACCCATCCCACTGGCAGAGCAATGGCGCACAGGGCAGGGATGCTCTGCTCATCGGCCAGTCCAGCCCCGTGGGGGAGGCTCTAGGGTCTGGGGGGGTTTTTTCCACAGGGAACCACCAGTGCCTGTCACCACGGACAGGCCTCGCAGCACCACCACGCTGATGTCACAGCTGGGAGCCGTGGAAACCTAACATTCTATCCCACCTGGGAACCCACTTGCTCGGCTCAGCACGCTCGGAGAAGGTCCTCCCGCCTGAGCTCCAGGGCGCTTGGCTGTAAGTTTGGGGTTGATTTCACCTCCAGGCGCAGTGTTGGAAAGAAAACTACTGTTCTCAGGGCACGACTACGATTTGCCTGAACGGTGACTGCTTTAACGTTTTCACCTATGTTCTGCCGTTGTTCAGAGCGACGCAAGGAGAGACCCCAGGGCTGGAAATGGCTGCGGATGGGAGTGACAGGTGTCTGAGCGTTTGTTCCACCTACGCACAGGTAAACGCTCTAGATTTTAGAGTGCTTTGTGTCCCTGACCCTCGATACACGCGTTCTGAAAGGGGGGTTTATCACGTTAAGGCAGAAGCGGCTATGTCACGCCCTCTGGGCCACCACAGCATCTGTAGGTGAAATATCTGCTTCTTGGAAGTATTGGCAAGAGCTAAGAACGATCGGCTCAACTGTGGACAGTATCTCCTGGGACCTGGGCTCTGATACTCCAGGGGAACACGAGCTACAGATCGCCCCCAAAGATCACTCAGCACTTTCTTATCCGAGCAACATTATATCGATTCTGCTTCCATTTCTACTTCTGGCCAAGAGCTGAATGTCGGCAAAATCCCTCGGTTAAAACAAAGTCTGCCACAACGGGACAGCCCTTCAAAGAACTACTTGTACCCCACCTGGTGAAATTCCAGGGGTGGCTGTAGGGCTCTTCACTGCTGCATCCCTTCGGGCAGCAGGGATTTAAGCACGAATGCCTGTGAGATGGGCTTTGGCTCCCGACCCCAGCGTGTGTCAGGAGACGATGGCCCAGCGTACGGACCGCGGGCCAACAGTGGCGTGCTTTGGAGATGCTGCTCCTACACCCGGCTCTTCCTCCTCTGCTTAGCTAGCACCGGTCTTACATCGCAAAAGCTCCGCTGACCTGACTCAAGCCAACTTTACGGTTCAAGGGAACTTTACGCCTTCCAAAGTAGCAGAAGGCGGTCCCGGACACGTTCAGCCGTACCCTCACAGCAGCGCTCCGTGTATTCATCCATTTAGCCCACGGTTGTGTTTACAGTATCTGAAAACTCTTTCCTCCTGCAGCCAAGGTACATCAACATCCCCTGCTACTGGGAAAAACAACCCTCGGGCTGTGCGAGGACCACCTGTCGCTTCCACCACAGCAAAGCCCGCCACATAAACGGCCTGTTTTTGCCGCCCAGTGAGTAACAATTTCTTTCTCCCCAGTTTGTTCCTTAGAGTGAGTAAATAGACAAAACTCTCCTCCCCGTGCTTACTTCCAGCGCTTCTGTAACCTACGTTACGGTCAAGAAACGGACCACGGCAGATCAGTCGGGTATGATTTGCTCTCCCAGCAAGTTCAAGGGAAAGACGGGAATTGTCTTGGCATTCCAACAGGGCTGCCACGGGAATTGTTTTAGCTGTCACGTTACACATCTCCCTGCCTCTCAGTGCCGGGCAGGAGGGAGTCACAACTGGCAATTTAGCTCGCTAAGATCCAGGGAGTAAAAACGCTGACTTCTTTAAAATAGCACAGGGTGACCAAGACGTTCCCCTCTCCAAAGGGCGTTGTTGAGCAGTGCCTCATCTCTCCTCTCTGGCAGGGGAGCCAGGATCCACGCGTTTTCACCCCTTCTGTAGCTGAGAGAGGCTCTTGTGCCAACCTCCGCAGAAGAGTTTTCCTACAAGGCACAACCTGCAAACAAAAGGAAAACAAACAAATCCTAACAAAAATAAACATTATCTCATTTCCTGCAGGTCCCCCATTGCAACAGCAAGTCCAGCACACGATTCTGCATCCAGCCCATCAAGAAAAACCACGCAGACATCGAGAGAATATTGTATGGCCTAGGCAACCTCCACTCGTTATAAGAGTCAACGATGAAGACGACAGCGATGAGGAAGAGGAAGAGGAACAGAAATGTAAAGAGGTTTTTTTCTTCCTTTCACAACGAAGTAAAATGGGGTTTTTCAGCTCTTGCAATAGTTTCCAGCTAAGCTTCCAAACACTGGAACGGGGAGTCACCAGGTGCGAGTCAGCTCACACTTTCTACCTCCTGTGAAACGCCCTGCCCTCTTTCAATGGCGCTACCATCCAATTCACATTCCTCTTGTCCATGACATGGAATGGAAAATGGGAGCCACAGCTCAGATGGCCATCAAACACGCCTCAGATTTTCTCAAACTACAGGGGGGAAATTACAAGTACAGCAGGTTCTTCTCTTCGGGAAAGAAGTTTTCAAGCAGGGGCTGCAAACACTCATCTCTGAGGGGGAAGTGAGAGGTCGGTTTGAAGGCACGCCACTACCTTTTGCAGCTTGAGGAACTTGTTCAACTCCGCTCCTAATCTCTGCAGGCAGTCTTGTTTCACAGGCGGCCTTCTCCACTCCAGACAGTTACTCTTAAATCTACCAAAGACAATCCATCCAAAGCACTTCAGCCATACGGAAGGTAGGGCCTTGCTACTCTCAGTAGCCATAACGCAGACCGACGAGGAGCACTCGCTTCACCCGCCCTTACGGCAGACGGTACAGCACAGGAACCGTGGGCAGAGGTTTTGTGGAGAGCGCTCCCTGGGGACACGTTTCATCACATCTCCTTTTAGGTGCAAACAAAGGATTAGCTGGAAAATGACTACCCAAGATGGTTTGGAAGCATTTTAAGCCAGCAAACGTTAGCTTCTTCATGTATGTTGCAACAGTAAGCCATCACCTTTCTGTCCAGAAACGGAGGTTGCGGTCGGTAAAAAAAACAACCCGAAACGACCAAAAGGACAATTTCTGATGGCATTTGGTTTTAAACAATTGTTGAAGGTCTCTGCACAGCTGTCTACTACAATTTTCAAAATATTTCCCACAGCTGCGTCGAACCGGGTGCTTAAGACAGCTGAAGATGTTGAAGAAGAACTAGCAATTAAGGAAATATGCTATCAGGCTGGTAAATATGAAATCCGTCACTCCTTCCCTAATGACAGCAATGAGGCCCTTGTAGTAAACTTTGGGTTTCTTCCACCACACACACCCCTTGTGCTACGTTTAGGACAGTATTACGGGATCCACCACGCTCACCAACACCGAGCAAGAAACCCTGGGTTCGCTCCTCGGGAAAAGGAGACGCTGCCCGGGGAAGCTACGGCGCGGCGGGACCTGCAGAAAGGCAAGTACTGCCCATCTGCTTGGGCCATCTTTACCACTTTTAAAGTTACTCTTACAGGGAGCAGCAATGACATCGTTTGCCCCTCCTCTCCTCTGTGTCAACTGAGCGACAGTAACAGACAGCACCTTGCAGAGGCATAACAATACTTTCTTCATTCTTCCCTCTCTCTAGTGTCACAAACGTGGAGACCCTCCGGACTGACCGTGTACGGAAAAGGTAGAAAAGGTAGGAATGAGACACTCTTAATCCATAAGGAGAAGCGCTCTGAGCCAGCACTGCTCTAAGCAACCGGACCAGTTCACAGCAGGGTTAGCCTTGGCGTTTACAGCCAACCGGTGAGGTTGCTTTGAAGATTTCCTCTTCTCAAGGAAATACAGCCACTATTGCTTTCCTTCGGAGGAATCATACTCTTGGAATAATTCACATGAAAACCATGTTCCACACACGAAGATCTGTGTGTCACGGACAAGGGTATTCTGAGAAAACGGTTTGCGTCACCATTTTTGTTTATGAAACTCTTCCCTGGCTAAGCACCACCTCGTCCATTTCTCTTCTCAGTGTCAAACAGGGGCCATCCCTATGTGGGTGGGACTGACCACAAAGAACCTTTCCTGGACTTCCCTTTCAGCCTCCGCCCAAAGGTCACATTTGGAGGAACAGCACAACAGCAGAGTTTCTGTTTGGTTTTTTTCACTTTTAGGAACTGACACTGCAGACCCACAATCCAAACCAAGACGCCAACAAAGGGGTGAAAGGGAGGATGGCGAAGCTGCTGCTTTTATTCGTTACGTAAGAGACACCGGAAGAAAGACCGATTTGGACCCTGCAAGACCTCGACGATCGGCATACGTAGTCTATCGTACCGTCCCCCAAGAACCAAAGTTCAATGGATCCACAGGTGGGTGGGTGACAGCTGAAAACGGAGGACACGTACAATGCCTCAAACGTGCCTGGCTGTACATTCACACCTCCTCGTACCTCACTGGGGTTCCATCTGCCTGTCTACTTGCCCTCTCCGTGGTAAATCTGGAGAACTGAATTACATTTCATCTTAAATTTCGTGCTTATTGGGATTAAATGTGGACAGCTAGGTATCAAGACGACCGAGAGAAGAGTCTTACTGGGCTCAATACACCTTACCAAAGGCCCACGTAGGAAGGGGATAGAGCGTTCCAACCAAGTAAGGCCATCAGCACCTTTGTCAGAAGCATAACCATTCGCACTACCTTTCTCTTCAGTAGTGCCTGAGCCACGGGGTCAGAAGTACTCCAAACCAAAGAATCAGCTTGACACAGCACGCAAAGCCACGGTAACACTTACACGTAGGGTGTCAAGGGAAAAACCTCGGGTTCTTCTGGAACCCGTAGGCTGAAACCATGCAATCAAACTGCAACGAACAGAGAACAAGAGCATTAATGACAGCAACGCCAAACCCGATTTCACAGAAAACGCTTCATCATTAGGAACGTTGACTCGGTTCAGGTCAAAGATGTCCGTGGCAGAGCTGCCTCGCTGGCAAGATCCTGCCAGCCCGATGGAAATGCTGCAAGATCACAAATGGTCTTCAAAGTCCTAGAGACAGGGGAGACTGCCTTTCACACTAGCGGGTACTGCAGAGGTGACGTATGGTTCACCCCACGCACTCCCCGGCGCTTCAGCTGATGTCATTTTTAAGTCACGGATCTGACTCCAAGAGTCTTTCTTGACACTGGAGCTCAAATTAAGACACAACGCCTGTGTTTTTTCTACAGACAAGAGCGCGTCGAGATTCCACAACGCAACGTGGAAGAAGAAAACTCCACGCCCAGAAACTACCGTTCAGGTAACCGTTTGGCTGAAACGTTTACAAGTCAGTCCTTCTAGTCAAAGCCACTTGTCTCTCCCCACCTAAGAAAGGTGCCAGTGCCCTTAGAACCTCCCCGACCCAAACCCACCCAGGAATGCTAAGCCATGCTGAGGAGTCTGAAAGAGCAGCTGCAGTTGCAGCTGCAGACATGGAATTTTGCCTCCATCCCCCAGCCACGGTTTCCACTTTTTACAGTAGCACGCACAGGAGAGCCAAAGATGGACCTGCCTTTAAAGGCAGCAGCTACAGGAAGCGGGTTCTGGCTTGCAGCACTGGACACAGCACAGCAGAGCCTGCAGGAGTGGCATCTAGCTGCCTCTCTGCTTGACTGCTCCTGAAGCACCTGCAGGAGGGGAACGATGATGAGGCGAGGCCCAGCTTCATGAAGGCACTCGGGCTACACAACACTCGGAAGACACCCTAAGGACCATGAAGACGTTTGACAGCTGCCCAGAAAGCAGGGATTAGAACCCCTCTCTCACGTCCATCACAGGAACAGCCAAAGCTTTAGTCTGCACTCTGCTTCAGGGTGCCATTTCCTTCCCACCTTCCATATCCCTGTCTCCCCCATGGACGTGACAGGGACTTTGCAATCGCAGGGTTTGACGGGTAGACTAGTAGAGCATCCTCTGAGCTCTTGCAAGCTTTGCCTTCTGGCTTCCTATGAAAGGGCTTCCCTGAAAGCTCAAGAGGTAAAGCTTGAACTCTGCTGAGCACTGCCCTTTTCTTTTGGGGGCAAATCCTCTCACTGCTACTTTACTTTAGAGAAGCTGGCCAGTAACGCTTTTTCTGCGCCCTCTCGTTGCTTTTTGGACATTACGAGTTTGCTCCGTGAGCTTAGTCCAAGGTGGGTGGCTGAAGATTCTGCACCTCAAAGCCCCCTGGATGGCCCAGTTGTCAGTATTCCTAGGAGTGGAGCCAGGGCAGTTCCCTACTCAGCGCTAAGCCATTTTAGTTCCTGTCTGAGGTGCAAATTCTGCTGAGGCACCCCATAAACGCAAAGTACCTAAAACCAGCTCTGTAAACCCCCCCCGCCCAGGCCTTGCTACCGTATTGCTTTCCTTTGTGCAAGTACCACGTGGTTCTCAAACATCTGCTTGGGAAGCTCTTAGAGGAAAAAGGCTTCAACAGAACGTTTGGAACAAGGGTGCATTATATTAGGTTGAAATATTTTGACTTCTGTTACTCCTGCAAGTGTTGAAACTTTACTTCTTAAAAGGTTTTCGAAAACCTTTTTGCTCAAATAGATTACGCACCAATTTCTCTGCATATCTGTTTTGACAACAGGGCCAAGAAGACGTGCAAGTGGACAGGAAAGGAGGACGATATAGAGACAGGAGGAGGAGGTGAAGCAAGCCTATCAATTCCCAAGAAAAATCTACATCGAAATAAAATTAGACAGTTCCAATGATTTTAACATACTGTGTTGCAAGGCTGTCGCAAATGAGCGCCTTAGGCCGCTGGGAAAAAACCACCATCAAAGATATTAGAGAAAAAAGCTCATTTTAATAGGAATTTCTGAAAAACGTCACTTATCCTTTTAAATGTCTTTCAACACAAGCCACTACCACGCTCTCCATCACTTTTCCAGGAACCAACGTTAAACTGAGCGGTCCGTGACTGCCTGGGTCCTCCCTCGCACCCTTTTTGCAGGGCAGAATAACGCTGGCCAGCTTCCAGCCAGCGGGAGCCTCCTCAGACTCCCAAGACGGTGGGGAGGCGAGCGAGGGGGGCCCCGCCGTAACATCCACTAGCTCCTTCAGTACTCTGGACAATCAAAGCTCTCCCCTATGTACAGTGCGACGCCTCCACCTCGCCTGCCCTGCCTAGCCCTCCTCAACAGCCTGCAGCCCTCCATCCCAGCATTCCAACCGTAGGGCTCATCCCACCAAGTCTCACCAATACCAAGGCTGCTGTAGCTCCGGGAGCCGACCAACGCTCGCAGCTCACCCTTTCTTTCCCACGCTGCCACACCAGCGTTTCACGCGCGCTCCTCAGTCCTTCCCGCTCCCACCAGCGCTGCCACCCTCCAGTGACGCCCCGCCGACCCTTGGCTTACCTACTGCAAGCCTGCTGGCATCCCCTTCCCCCACCAAATCTACTTTAAAGCTCTTGAAGTAAACTTGAGAGTGACATGAAAAAAGAACGGAGCAGGATCACTGACATTTCCCCACTTGAACTAGAGGGGGTTTTCCAGCTGGACAACTGACATTGCCAGGAGGAAGGGAAGAAGTCTTCACTAACCTCTGCAATCCTCCAACGAATACAAGAATCGCTTAAACCTTCGTTCAGCTTGTTTGGTGGGTTTTCGATCCAGCCTGGCCCACAGATAGGGCTGTCCTAGAGTTTCCAGGGGGATAAAACCAGCAGTTTACCGAGGGAACCCGACTCTGCACACGACTGAGGTCAGCCACACACAAGGCAAGGGATGAATTCTCATTTCTCTCTGGAGACATTTTATACCCAAAGACACTATTTCAATTCACAAATTAACTACCGAATTTGAATCTCAAATTCTATTTGTAGAACCTTGCCTCAGGCGATACAAAGTTTCTTTGCAATTTCGGGCGCAGGCAAGAACCCCAGTGATGCCAACGAACCACACGCTTCTCACTTCCTCCCAACCTCCGCACTTTTTCTAATCCTCCCCAAGGAAAACAGACACCCTTGATTCGATGAGTTCTACTGGGCGAGGAACATTTACGAGCAAGGCAGTTTAAAACTGGGGCACTTCCTCGCCTGGCCTGTTCCCTTAAACCACACTTGGTGCATTTCAAAGGGTCAAATCTCCAACAACTTTATAAACACCTCCCCTGTTGACCGCAACCAGAACGTCCTGGACAAACTCTTTAGCGAGAGTTGAATTCACAACAGCTGCAGCCCAAGAGACGATACACGAAAAGGGAAAACAAAGTCAAGCAAGGCTTCTAGCCCGCAAGAGAAACCTGCACGTCCGTCTTACCTTTATAGGCAGTTACATAACAGCAGGTTCCGTCCACCTTTTCAGTAGGAGCGGCATTGTATACATCTGCCTCCAACGCCTTCCCAGCTATGGTTTCAGTTGCCAAAACTTTAAACGGCTGAAAAGAAGACAGGTGTGTCAAACCCTCTCCATGGCTACGCTACTGCCTTGTGCTCATGGCTTCTCGCTCCTTGCAGACAGCCTTGACAGCAGCCCCTTACACATGATATTGCTCACTCCTAAGAAAGCAGAAATACACCCTTGTTGGTTCGTGCAATGAGAGTTTGGAAAATGCTCTAAGAAAACCCAACAGACGGCAAACTCTCTCCCTCTTTTCCATTCCTCATTCTCCAATTAGCACAGAGGGGGCTTGGCCTTCCACTTTAGAGGGTGCATCGAAATTAGAAGGGTTCCAGGCCAATGCCACAAATGTTTGAAATAGGCCCCTACATTACCCATCCCTGCACGCTGAAAAACAAGCAACAAAAGGCGTGCGCCACTTCCAGACCTAAGCCCATCGGCTTTTTCTACAGGAAGGGACGACAGGGGAGGGAGGGGTACCCTTACATGACCATCATCAGCACGGTGCTGGTACGGAGGCTGCAACGGTTCAGTTACTGCCGCTCTGCCACTCGTTCCAGCTCTTCCATCCACAAGTCAACCACCAACAGCAGAAAGTCACCCAGGTGGACTCAAGGTCGCTCTGCCCCCCACAGACACCTGCAGGTGCTGCAACTACAGTCCAGAAGCACTCGGCAGAGGCCTACACCTAGGCAGAGGAACGCCACCCCAACCTGTCCCACCACCGCCTTTGGCATCTCGGGAAGAAGTAAATCTGACCGGGCTCCCTGACTGTCACCTCGGGAAGCACCCCACATCCTACAGCCTCAAGAGAGTCCTGCTCTCACGTGCCCCATGCTCCTGGGATCCAGAAAAAACACCGAAGGGAACAGCAAGGAGAGACAAGCTGCTTGTTTCACGCACGAGGCTCACGGGCAGGGACAGCACGAGGGTCTGACACAAGCTCCCAGCGCCGCCGGGTGGGAGAGGCCTCGTGCCCTCCCGCGCCTGTTGCCCACACTTCGAAAAAGCAAGCACGACATCAGCGTGAACGCCGGCATGCACTCGGCAGGACAAGAGGGGGCACAGCCGGAACGGCTCCCACGCCACCTCTGCTTCCCTCGCTCACGGCGCGGGGGAGCCCGATGGACTCCTCAGCCCTGCATTTCGCCCGACACCTGCGGCCAAACCTCGCCCCGCCCGGCCGGACCCCTCCCCGCGGCTGCGCCGGGCCTCACACGACCGGCCCTGCCGCCGGCCACCCCCGCTCCGCTCCGCACCGCCCTGAGGCGCTGCCACCCGTGGCCACCGACTACCCCCACGCCTGGGCCCGGGCCCGGGCCCGGGCCCGGCCCCGCCGCAGGCACTGCGCCCCCACCTGCCTCCCGCCCGGCCCCGGCCCCGGCCCGACCACCTGCCGCTCCCGCTTGGCCGACGGCTCCTCCTTCACCTCCGTCACGAACAGACACGGCACTTTCCGCTGAACGGCGCCCCGCCGCCTCATCGCCCCGGCCGCCCGCCCGCCCAGCGCCTACCCGCGCATGCGCCGCGCCGCTCCCGCCACCGGAAGCCGAGGCCGGCTCCGCCGCTTTCTGCCGCCCGGCCCGGCCGCGGGCCTGGGGCAGCGCCGCTTTCCGCGCCGGCAGTGGCTCCGCCCCAGCGGTGCTGGGCCGAGCCTGGCTGGAGCCCAGGTGCCCGCCAGAGCCGCGCTGGCACTGCCCTCCTCAGCCGGGCGCGGGGAGAAGGGGCCGCCGAAGGCCCGGGCTGAAGGGAAGGACCGGCACAGCCCTGACCCGCCGCCGCCACGCGCAGGGCAGGCTCGGCTGCTCACGCGCGTCTGTGGCCACTCAGATCCGAGGAGGTGTCGTGCTTCAGCCTCGGCCAGCGATGAAGCCCCCACAGCCGCTCGCACACCTGCCCCGCTTCTGCACCGGGGGCAGTCGGGGCACAGGACAGGGAAGCTCGTGAATAGAGACAAGAACAGGTTAACAGCTGAATGGGAATTAAGATGACAGGGACGTTATTACTCATACTGCTACTGCTGACAGAATCGAATAATAGAAGATACAACAGGGATCCAATAGCACAAGCCCTGCCAGCAAACCTGCTCCAGCCTGGGCTCCTCTCCCCACGGGGCCACAGCTCCTGCCAGCAGCCTGCTCCAGCTCGGGCTGCCCACGGGGCCGCAGCCTCCTTCGGGCATCCCCCTGCTCCGGCGTGGGGCCCTCCCGGGGCTGCAGGTGGGTCTCTGCTGCCCCGTGACCCCCATGGCTGTAGGGCACAGCCGGCCTCACCACGGGCTGCACCACGGGCTGCACCACGGGCTGCCGGGGAGTGTCTGCTCTGGTGCCTGGAGCACCTCCTCCCACTCGGGATTTAACGCTGGCCAGCAAAATACCACGAAGCAGCTCGCGCATCACACCCCACCTCCCTCCAGTGCAGCCGGACAATCAGAGGAAAAAGACAAGGAAGCTCGTAAAATCCAGACAGGAAATACTTATTTACTGCTCAGATCTAAGTAATAGATATAAATGAACACGTACAAATGCTACTAAGAAGGAATCACAGTAACAAAAGATAAAACACACGAGACAACTGCTCACCACCCGCTGACCGGTGCACAGCCAGGTCCTGAGCACGGACAGCCAGAGAGCCGGAGCCCGAGAGCAACCGCACAAGAGTCCAAGGCAGCCCCAGGAGCGACAGCACGGCCAGCAGAGCGACTGACCCACCAACTCACCAACAAATGAGCCAGCAAAGGCGTTAACAAGAGACTTAGCAAAGGAGTGATGGAGCTAACAGAGGAGTTAAGAAAAGAGTCCAAAAGTGTAACGGGCCCCGAGCATGACGGGCTGTGCAATGAAATACCCCTTCGGTCACTTTGGGTCAGCTGAGTGAAGCGCGGGACACCCACCCTGCTTGCAGTGAGAGAGTCGGGAGTGCAGCTGCACTGTCAGAGGCCGAGAGAGACCTCGAATTTGGTGCAAGCGTTCCCCAGCACCAGCTAAAAAGACATCAGTACTTTCCTCAGGGCAAACCCAGAAACCCAGCTTCGTACCAGCCACTGTGAAGAAAGCGAACCCTTTCCTGACTAAAACCAGCACGCTCGCCCTCCTTCTCCGCTCACTGTGCCTTTGCAGAGCTGTCTCTCACATAACCTCTCTCCTGAGTCATTCCCCCTTCTTCAAGGTTACCCCAGAGGCGCTCCCACCGTCGCTGACGGGCTTGGCCTTGGCCAGTGGCAGGTCTGTCTTGAGGCCGCTGGCGCTGGCTCTGTGGGACACCGCGGCAGCTTCCAGCAGCCTCTCACAGCAGCCACCCCCCCTGCAGCCTCGCTCCCTGCTACCCAAACCTCGCCACACAAACCCAGCAGAGGGAATCCTTCCCCACTGTACCACCTGCTGTGCCTCAGCCAGGCATGGCTCTCCAGCTCCAAAGAGCCCCTCTCGGGAGAGCTCTTGGCACTGTTAACACTTTGGCTGCTCCTGCTCACTGACAGCTCACTATCCAGGGCCCTCACCTGCTTTCCTCACTTCTCCTTCCCCTGCGCACCCCTGTCAGCTCTAGGCCTTACGGAACTGTGCGAGCCGCTTCACATCCTTTCTCTGCTCACAGCTCTCGCCCGTACTCCCCACCCTGATCCCAGCGGGCAGTTTCACTGGGAAGCCCAGGGAAGCCATGCCTGCAGAAATCACTTCATTCCCGTGACAAAGTCCCCAACCACGTGGCATTTTCCTTTGCAGTCAGCCCTGGGGACACACGCCGACACTGCATTGCAAGCAACTCGACAGGCTCCTGAGAGACTCCAAGACTTCCAGTCCTTTCAGCGTCCTGCTGCTTCTGCCCCGGCCCGGCTGTAACCACCGCTGAGCCAGCCTGTGCCGCTTGTGCCCACGGGGTCACTGGCACCCGCTTTCCACGGACACACCTGTCACCCATCCCACTGGCAGAGCAATGGCGCACAGGGCAGGGATGCTCTGCTCATCGGCCAGTCCAGCCCCGTGGGGGAGGCTTTAGGGTCTGGGGGGGTTTTTTCCACAGGGAACCACCAGTGCCTGTCACCACGGACAGGCCACGCAGCACCACCACGCTGATGTCACAGCTGGGAGCCGTGGAAACCTAACATTCTATCCCGCCTGGGAACCCACTTGCTCGGCTCAGCACGCTCGGAGAAGGTCCTCCCGCCTGAGCTCCAGGGCGCTTGGCTGTAAGTTTGGGGTTGATTTCACCTCCAGGCGCAGTGTTGGAAAGAAAACTACTGTTCTCAGGGCACGATTACGATTTGCCTGAACGGTGACTGCTTTAACGTTTTCACCTATGTTCTGCCGTTGTTCAGAGCGACGCAAGGAGAGACCCCAGGGCTGGAAATGGCTGCGGATGGGAGTGACAGGTGTCTGAGCGTTTGTTCCACCTACGCACAGGTAAACGCTCTAGATTTTAGAGTGCTTTGTGTCCCTGACCCTCGATACACGCGTTCTGAAAGGGGGGTTTATCACGTTAAGGCAGAAGCGGCTATGTCACGCCCTCTGGGCCACCACAGCATCTGTAGGTGAAATATCTGCTTCTTGGAAGTATTGGCAAGAGCCAAGAACGATCGGCTCAACTGTGGACAGTATCTCCTGGGACCTGGGCTCTGATACTCCAGGGGAACACGAGCTACAGATCGCCCCCAAAGATCACTCAGCACTTTCTTATCCGAGCAACATTATATCGATTCTGCTTCCATTTCTACTTCTGGCCAAGAGCTGAATGTCGGCAAAATCCCTCGGTTAAAACAAAGTCTGCCACAACGGGACAGCCCTTCAAAGAACTACTTGTACCCCACCTGGTGAAATTCCAGGGGTGGCTGTAGGGCTCTTCACTGCTGCATCCCTTCGGGCAGCAGGGATTTAAGCACGAATGCCTGCGAGATGGGCTTTGGCTCCCGACCCCAGCGTGTGTCAGGAGACGATGGCCCAGCGTACGGACCGCAGGCCAACAGTGGCGTGCTTTGGAGATGCTGCTCCTACACCCGGCTCTTCCTCCTCTGCTTAGCTAGCACCGGTCTTACATCGCAAAAGCTCCGCTGACCTAACTCAAGCCAACTTTACGGTTCAAGGGAACTTTACGCCTTCCAAAGTAGCAGAAGGCGGTCCCGGAAACTTTCAGCCGTACCCTCACAGCAGCGCTCCGTGTATTCATCCATTTAGCCCACGGTTGTGTTTACAGTATCTGAAAACTCTTTCCTCCTGCAGCCAAGGTACGTCAACATCCCCTGCTACTGGGAAAAACAACCCTCGGGCTGTGCGAGGACCACCTGTCGCTTCCACCACAGCAAAGCCCGCCACATAAACGGCCTGTTTTTGCCGCCCAGTGAGTAACAATTTCTTTCTCCCCAGTTTGTTCCTTAGAGTGAGTAAATAGACAAAACTCTCCTCCCCGTGCTTACTTCCAGCGCTTCTGTAACCTACGTTACGGTCAAGAAACGGACCACGGCAGATCAGTCGGGTATGATTTGCTCTCCCAGCAAGTTCAAGGGAAAGACGGGAATTGTCTTGGCATTCCAACAGGGCTGCCACGGGAATTGTTTTAGCTGTCACGTTACACATCTCCCTGCCTCTCAGTGCCGGGCAGGAGGAAGTCACAACTGGCAATTTAGCTCGCTAAGATCCAGGGAGTAAAAACGCTGACTTCTTTAAAATAGCACAGGGTGACCAAGACGTTCCCCTCTCCAAAGGGCGTTGTTGAGCAGTGCCTCATCTCTCCTCTCTGGCAGGGGAGCCAGGATCCACGCGTTTTCACCCCTTCTGTAGCTGAGAGAGGCTCTTGTGCCAACCTCCGCAGAAGAGTTTTCCTACAAGGCACAACCTGCAAACAAAAGGAAAAAAACCAAATCCTAACAAAAATAAACATTATCTCATTTCCTGCAGGTCCCCCATTGCAACAGCAAGTCCAGCACACGATTCTGCATCCAGCCCATCAAGAAAAACCACGCAGACATCGAGAGAATATTGTATGGCCTAGTCAACCTCCACTCGTTATAAGAGTCAACGATGAAGACGACAGCGATGAGGAAGAGGAAGAGGAAGAGAAATGTAAAGAGGTTTTTTTCTTCCTTTCACAACGAAGTAAAATGGGGTTTTTCAGCTCTTGCAATAGTTTCCAGCTAAGCTTCCAAACACTGGAACGGGGAGTCACCAGGTGCGAGTCAGCTCACACTTTCTACCTCCTGTGAAACGCCCTGCCCTCTTTCAATGGCGCTACCATCCAATTCACATTCCTCTTGTCCGTGACATGGAATGGAAAATGGGAGCCACAGCTCAGATGGCCACCAAACACGCCTCAGATTTTCTCAAACTACAGGGGGGAAATTACAAGTACAGCAGGTTCTTCTCTTCGGGAAAGAAGTTTTCAAGCAGGGGCTGCAAACACTCATCTCTGAGGGGGAAGTGAGAGGTCGGTTTGAAGGCACGCCACTACCTTTTGCAGCTTGAGGAACTTGTTCAACTCCGCTCCTAATCTCTGCAGGCAGTCTTGTTTCACAGGCGGCCTTCTCCACTCCAGACAGTTACTCTTAAATCTACCAAAGACAATCCATCCAAAGCACTTCAGCCATACGGAAGGTAGGGCCTTGCTACTCTCAGTAGCCATAACGCAGACCGACGAGGAGCACTCGCTTCACCCGCCCTTACGGCAGACGGTACAGCACAGGAACCGTGGGCAGAGGTTTTGTGGAGAGCGCTCCCTGGGGACACGTTTCATCACATCTCCTTTTAGGTGCAAACAAAGGATTAGCTGGAAAATGACTACCCAAGATGGTTTGGAAGCATTTTAAGCCAGCAAACGTTAGCTTCTTCATGTATGTTGCAACAGTAAGCCATCACCTTTCTGTCCAGAAACGGAGGTTGCGGTCGGTAAAAAAAACAACCCGAAACCACCAAAAGGACAATTTCTGATGGCATTTGGTTTTAAACAATTGTTGAAGGTCTCTGCACAGCTGTCTACTACAATTTTCAAAATATTTCCCACAGCTGCGTCGAACCGGGTGCTTAAGACAGCTGAAGATGTTGAAGAAGAACTAGCAATTAAGGAAATATGCTATCAGGCTGGTAAATATGAAATCCGTCACTCCTTCCCTAACGACAGCAATGAGGCCCTTGTAGTAAACTTTGGGTTTCTTCCCCACACACACCCCTTGTGCTCTGTTTAGGACAGTATTACGGGATCCACCACGCTCACCAACACCGAGCAAGAAACCCTGGGTTCGCTCCTCGGGAAAAGGAGATGCTGCCCGGGGAAGCTACGGCGCGGCGGGACCTGCAGAAAGGCAAGTACTGCCCATCTGCTTGGGCCATCTTTACCACTTTTAAAGTTACTCTTACAGGGAGCAGCAATGACATCGTTTGCCCCTCCTCTCCTCTGTGTCAACTGAGCGACAGTAACAGACAGCACCTTGCAGAGGCATAACAATACTTTCTTCATTCTTCCCTCTCTCTAGTGTCACAAACGTGGAGACCCTCCGGACTGACTGTGTACGGAAAAGGTAGAAAAGGTAGGAATGAGACACTCTTAATCCATAAGGAGAAGCGCTCTGAGCCAGCACTGCTCTAAGCAACCGGACCAGTTCACAGCAGGGTTAGCCTTGGCGTTTACAGCCAACCGGTGAGGTTGCTTTGAAGATTTCCTCTTCTCGAGGAAATACAGCCACTATTGCTTTCCTTCGGAGGAATCATACTCTTGGAATAATTCACATGAAAACCATGTTCCACACACGAAGATCTGTGTGTCACGGACAAGGGTATTCTGAGAAAACGGTTTGCGTTACCATTTTTATTTATGAAACTCTTCCCTGGCTAAGCACCACCTCGTCCATTTCTCTTCTCAGTGTCAAACAGGGGCCATCCCTATGTGCGTGGGACTGACCACAAAGAACCTTTCCTGGACTTCCCTTTCAGCCTCCGCCCAAAGGTCACATTTGGAGGAACAGCACAACAGCAGAGTTTCTGTTTGGTTTTTTTCACTTTTAGGAACTGACAATGCAGACCCAAAATCCAAACCAAGACGCCAACAAAGGGGTGAAAGGGAGGACGGCGAAGCTGCTGCTTTTATTCGTTACGTAAGAGACACCGGAAGAAAGACCGATTTGGACCCTGCACGACCTCGACGATCGGCATACGTAGTCTATCGTACCGTCCCCCAAGAACCAAAGTTAAATGGATCCACGGGTGGGTGACAGCTGAAAACGGAGGACACGTACAATGCCTCAAACGTGCCTGGCTGTAGATTCACACCTCCTCGTACCTCACTGGGGTTCCATCTGCCTGTCTCCTTGCCCTCTCCGTGGTAAATCTGGAGAACTGAATTACATTTCATCTTAAATTTCGTGCTTATTGGGATTAAATGTGGACAGCTAGGTATCAAGACGACCGAGAGAACAGTCTTACTGGGCTCAATACACCTTACCAAAGGCCCACGTAGGAAGGGGATAGAGCGTTCCAACCAAGTAAGGCCATCAGCACCTTTGTCAGAAGCATAACCATTCGCACTACCTTTCTCTTCAGTAGTGCCTGAGCCACGGGGTCAGAAGTACTCCAAACCAAAGAATCAGCTTGACACAGCACGCAAAGCCACGGTAACACTTACACGTGGGGTGTCAAGGGAAAAACCTCGGGTTCTTCTGGAACCCGTAGGCTGAAACCATGCAATCAAACTGCAACGAACAGAGAACAAGAGCATTAATGACAGCAACGCCAAACCCGATTTCACAGAAAACGCTTCATCATTAGGAACATTGACTCGGTTCAGGTCAAAGATGTCCGTGGCAGAGCTGCCTCGCTGGCAAGATCCTGCCAGCCCGATGGAAATGCTGCAAGATCACAAATGGTCTTCAAAGTCCTAGAGACAGGGGAGACTGCCTTTCACACTAGCGGGTACTGCAGAGGTGACGTATGGTTCACCCCACGCACTCCCCGGCGCTTCAGCTGATGTCATTTTTAAGTCACGGATCTGACTCCAAGAGTCTTTCTTGACACTGGAGCTCAAATTAAGACACAACGCCTGTGTTTTTTCTACAGACAAGAGCGCGTCGAGATTCCACAGCGCAACAACGTGGAAGAAGAAAACTCCACGCCCAGAAACTACCGTTCAGGTAACCGTTTGGCTGAAACGTTTACAAGTCAGTCCTTCTAGTCAAAGCCACTTGTCTCTCCCCACCTAAGAAAGGTGCCAGTGCCCTTAGAACCTCCCCGACCCAAACCCACCCAGGAATGCTAAGCCATGCTGAGGAGTCTGAAAGAGCAGCTGCAGTTGCAGCTGCAGACATGGAATTTTGCCTCCATCCCCCAGCCACGGTTTCCACTTTTTACAGTAGCACGCACAGGAGAGCCAAAGATGGACCTGCCTTTAAAGGCAGCAGCTACAGGAAGCGGGTTCTGGCTTGCAGCACTGGACACAGCACAGCAGAGCCTGCAGGAGTGGCATCTAGCTGCCTCTCTGCTTGACTGCTCCTGAAGCACCTGCAGGAGGGGAACGATGATGAGGCGAGGCCCAGCTTCATGAAGGCACTCGGGCTACACAACACTCGGAAGACACCCTAAGGACCATGAAGACGTTTGACAGCTGCCCAGAAAGCAGGGATTAGAACCCCTCTCTCACGTCCATCACAGGAACAGCCAAAGCTTTAGTCTGCACTCTGCTTCAGGGTGCCATTTCCTTCCCACCTTCCATATCCCTGTCTCCCCCATGGACGTGACAGGGACTTTGCAATCGCAGGGTTTGACGGGTAGACTAGTAGAGCATCCTCTGAGCTCTTGCAAGCTTTGCCTTCTGGCTTCCTATGAAAGGGCTTCCCTGAAAGCTCAAGAGGTAAAGCTTGAACTCTGCTGAGCACTGCCCTTTTCTTTTGGGGGCAAATCCTCTCACTGCTACTTTACTTTAGAGAAGCTGGCCAGTAACGCTTTTTCTGCGCCCTCTCGTTGCTTTTTGGACATTACGAGTTTGCTCCGTGAGCTTAGTCCAAGGTGGGTGGCTGAAGATTCTGCACCTCAAAGCCCCCTGGATGGCCCAGTTGTCAGTATTCCTAGGAGTGGAGCCAGGGCAGTTCCCTACTCAGCGCTAAGCCATTTTAATTCCTGTCTGAGGTGCAAATTCTGCTGAGGCACCCCATAAACGCAAAGTACCTAAAACCAGCTTTGTAAACCCCCCCCCCCCCGCCCAGGCCTTGCTACCGTATTGCTTTCCTTTGTGCAAGTACCACGTGGTTCTCAAACATCTGCTTGGGAAGCTCTTAGAGGAAAAAGGCTTCAACAGAACGTTTGGAACAAGGGTGCATTATATTAGGTTGAAATATTTTGACTTCTGTTACTCCTGCAAGTGTTGAAACTTTACTTCTTTTTGCTCAAATAGATTACGCACCAATTTCTCTGCATATCTGTTTTGACAACAGGGCCAAGACGACGTGCAAGTGGACAGGAAAGGAGGACGATATGGAGACAGGAGGAGGAGGTGAAGCAAGCCTATCAATTCCCAAGAAAAATCTACATCGAAATAAAATTAGACAGTTCCAATGATTTTAACATACTGTGTTGCAAGGCTGTCGCAAATGAGCGCCTTAGGCCGCTGGGAAAAAACCACCATCAAAGATATTAGAGAAAAAAGCTCGTTTTAATAGGAATTTCTGAAAAACGTCACTTATCCTTTTAAATGTCTTTCAACACAAGCCACTACCACGCTCTCCATCAGTTTTCCAGGAACCAAGGTTAAACTGAGCGGTCCGTGACTGCCTGGGTCCTCCCTCGCACCCTTTTTGCAGGGCAGAATAACGCTGGCCAGCTTCCAGCCAGCGGGAGCCTCCTCAGACTCCCAAGACGGTGGGGAGGCGAGCGAGGGGGGCCCCGCCGTAACATCCACTAGCTCCTTCAGTACTCTGGACAATCAAAGCTCTCCCCTATGTACAGTGCGACGCCTCCACCTCGCCTGCCCTGCCTAGCCCTCCTCAACAGCCTGCAGCCCTCCATCCCAGCATTCCAACCGTAGGGCTCATCCCACCAAGTCTCACCAATACCAAGGCTGCTGTAGCTCCGGGAGCCGACCAACGCTCGCAGCTCACCCTTTCTTTCCCACGCTGCGCGCGCTGCCGCACCAGCGTTCCACGCGCGCTCCTCAGCCCTTCGCGCTCCCACTCGCTGACAGGGAATCTCTGTTCCGGCGCCCGGAGCACCTCCTCCCGCTCGGCATTTAACGCTGGCCAGCAAAATACCACGAAGCAGCTCGCGCATCACACCCCACCTCCCTCCAGTGCAGCCGGACAATCAGAGGAAAAAGACAAGGAAGCTCGTAAAATCCAGATAGGAAATACTTATTTACTGCTCAGATCTAAGTAATAGATATAAATGAACACGTACAAATGCTACTAAGAAGGAATCACAGTAACAAAAGATAAAACACACAACTGCTCACCACCCGCTGACCGGTGCACAGCCAGGTCCTGAGCACGGACAGCCAGAGAGCCGGAGCCCGAGAGCAACCGCACAAGAGTCCAAGGCAGCCCCAGGAGCGACAGCACGGCCAGCAGAGCGACTGACCCACCAACTCACCAACAAACGAGCCAGCAAAGGCATTAACAAGAGACTTAGCAAAGGAGTGATGGAGCTAACAGAGGAGTTAAGAAAAGAGTCCGAAAGTGTAACGGGCCCCGAGCATGACGGGCTGTGCAATGAAATACCCCTTCGGTCACTTTGGGTCAGCTGAGTGAAGCGCGGGACACCCACCCTGCTTGCGGTGAGAGAGTCGGGAGCGCAGCTGCACTGTCAGAGGCCGAGAGAGACCTCGAATTTGGTGCAAGCGTTCCCCAGCACCAGCTAAAAAGACATCGGTACTTTCCTCAGGGCAAACCCAGAAACCCAGCTTCGTACCAGCCACTGTGAAGAAAGCGAACCCTTTCCTGACTAAAACCAGCACGCTCGCCCTCCTTCTCCGCTCACTGTGCCTTTGCAGAGCTCTGTCTCTCACATAACCTCTCTCCCGAGTCATTCCCCCTTCTTCAAGGTTACCCCAGAGGCGCTCCCACCGTCGCTGACGGGCTTGGCCTTGGCCAGTGGCAGGTCTGTCTTGAGGCCGCTGGCGCTGGCTCTGTGGGACACCGCGGCAGCTTCCAGCAGCCTCTCACAGCAGCCACCCCCCCTGCAGCCTCGCTCCCTGCTACCCAAACCTCGCCACACAAACCCAGCAGAGGGAATCCTTCCCCACTGTACCACCTGCTGTGCCTCAGCCAGGCATGGCTCTCCAGCTCCAAAGAGCCCCTCTCGGGAGAGCTCTTGGCACTGTTAACACTTTGGCTGCTCCTGCTCACTGACAGCTCACTATCCAGGGCCCTCACCTGCTTTCCTCACTTCTCCTTCCCCTGCGCGCCCCTGTCAGCTCTAGGCCTTACGGAACTGTGCGAGCCGCTTCACATCCTTTCTCTGCTCACAGCTCTCGCCCGTACTCCCCACCCTGATCCCAGCGGGCAGTTTCACTGGGAAGCCCAGGGAAGCCATGCCTGCAGAAATCACTTCATTCCCGTGACAAAGTCCCCAACCACGTGGCATTTTCCTTTGCAGTCAGCCCTGGGGACACACGCCGACACTGCATTGCAAGCAACTCGACAGGCTCCTGAGAGACTCCAAGACTTCCAGTCCTTTCAGCGTCCTGCTGCTTCTGCCCCGGCCCGGCTGTAACCACCGCTGAGCCAGCCTGTGCCGCTTGTGCCCATGGGGTCACTGGCACCCGCTTTCCACGGACACACCTGTCACCCATCCCACTGGCAGAGCAATGGCGCACAGGGCAGGGATGCTCTGCTCATCGGCCAGTCCAGCCCCGTGGGGGAGGCTCTAGGGTTTGGGGGGGTTTTTTCCACAGGGAACCACCAGTGCCTGTCACCACGGACAGGCCACGCAGCACCACCACGCTGATGTCACAGCTGGGAGCCGTGGAAACCTAACATTCTATCCCGCCTGGGAACCCACTTGCTCGGCTCAGCACGCTCGGAGAAGGTCCTCCCGCCTGAGCTCCAGGGCGCTTGGCTGTAAGTTTGGGGTTGATTTCACCTCCAGGCGCAGTGTTGGAAAGAAAACTACTGTTCTCAGGGCACGACTACGATTTGCCTGAACGGTGACTGCTTTAACGTTTTCACCTATGTTCTGCCGTTGTTCAGAGCGACGCAAGGAGAGACCCCAGGGCTGGAAATGGCTGCGGATGGGAGTGACAGGTGTCTGAGCGTTTGTTCCACCTACGCACAGGTAAACGCTCTAGATTTTAGAGTGCTTTGTGTCCCTGACCCTCGATACACGCGTTCTGAAAGGGAGGTTTATCACGTTAAGGCAGAAGCGGCTATGTCACGCCCTCTGGGCCACCACAGCATCTGTAGGTGAAATATCTGCTTCTTGGAAGTATTGGCAAGAGCTAAGAACGATCGGCTCAACTGTGGACAGTATCTCCTGGGACCTGGGCTCTGATACTCCAGGGGAACACGAGCTACAGATCGCCCCCAAAGATCACTCAGCACTTTCTTATCCGAGCAACATTATATCGATTCTGCTTCCATTTCTACTTCTGGCCAAGAGCTGAATGTCGGCAAAATCCCTCGGTTAAAACAAAGTCTGCCACAACGGGACAGCCCTTCAAAGAACTACTTGTACCCCACCTGGTGAAATTCCAGGGGTGGCTGTAGGGCTCTTCACTGCTGCATCCCTTCGGGCAGCAGGGATTTAAGCACGAATGCCTGCGAGATGGGCTTTGGCTCCCGACCCCAGCGTGTGTCAGGAGACGATGGCCCAGCGTACGGACCGCGGGCCAACAGTGGCGTGCTTTGGAGATGCTGCTCCTACACCCGGCTCTTCCTCCTCTGCTTAGCTAGCACCGGTCTTACATCGCAAAAGCTCCGCTGACCTGACTCAAGCCAACTTTACGGTTCAAGGGAACTTTACGCCTTCCAAAGTAGCAGAAGGCGGTCCCGGACACGTTCAGCTGTACCCTCACAGCAGCGCTCCGTGTATTCATCCATTTAGCCCACGGTTGTGTTTACAGTATCTGAAAACTCTTTCCTCCTGCAGCCAAGGCACATCAACATCCCCTGCTACTGGGAAAAACAACCCTCGGGCTGTGCGAGGACCACCTGTCGCTTCCACCACAGCAAAGCCCGCCACATAAACGGCCTGTTTTTGCCGCCCAGTGAGTAACAATTTCTTTCTCCCCAGTTTGTTCCTTAGAGTGAGTAAATAGACAAAACTCTCCTCCCCGTGCTTACTTCCAGCGCTTCTGTAACCTACGTTACGGTCAAGAAACGGACCACGGCAGATCAGTCGGGTATGATTTGCTCTCCCAGCAAGTTCAAGGGAAAGACGGGAATTGTCTTGGCATTCCAACAGGGCTGCCACGGGAATTGTTTTAGCTGTCACGTTACACATCTCCCTGCCTCTCAGTGCCGGGCAGGAGGAAGTCACAACTGGCAATTTAGCTCGCTAAGATCCAGGGAGTAAAAACGCTGACTTCTTTAAAATAGCACAGGGTGACCAAGACGTTCCCCTCTCCAAAGGGCGTTGTTGAGCAGTGCCTCATCTCTCCTCTCTGGCAGGGGAGCCAGGATCCACGCGTTTTCACCCCTTCTGTAGCTGAGAGAGGCTCTTGTGCCAACCTCCGCAGAAGAGTTTTCCTACAAGGCACAACCTGCAAACAAAAGGAAAAAAAACAGATCCTAACAAAAATAAACATTATCTCATTTCCTGCAGGTCCCCCATTGCAACAGCAAGTCCAGCACACGATTCTGCATCCAGCCCATCAAGAAAAACCACGCAGACATCGAGAGAATATTGTATGGCCTAGTCAACCTCCACTCGTTATAAGAGTCAACGACGACGACGACGACAGCGATGAGGAAGAGGAAGAGGAAGAGAAATGTAAAGAGTTTTTTTTCTTCCTTTCACAATGAAGTAAAATGGGGTTTTTCAGCTCTTGCAATAGTTTCCAGCTAAGCTTCCAAACACTGGAACGGGGAGTCACCAGGTGCGAGTCAGCTCACACTTTCTACCTCCTGTGAAACGCCCTGCCCTCTTTCAATGGCGCTACCATCCAATTCACATTCCTCTTGTCCATGACATGGAATGGAAAATGGGAGCCACAGTTCAGATGGCCATCAAACACGCCTCAGATTTTCTCAAACTACAGGGGGGAAATTACAAGTACAGCAGGTTCTTCTCTTCCGGAAAGAAGTTTTCAAGCAGGGGCTGCAAACACTCATCTCTGAGGGGGAAGTGAGAGGTCGGTTTGAAGGCACGCCACTACCTTTTGCAGCTTAAGGAACTTGTTCAACTCCGCTCCTAATCTCTGCAGGCAGTCTTGTTTCACAGGCGGCCTTCTCCACTCCAGACAGTTACTCTTAGATCTACCAAAGACAATCCATACAAAGCACTTCAGCCATACGGAAGGTAGGGCCTTGCTACTCTCAGTAGCCATAACGCAGACCGACGAGGAGCACTCGCTTCACCCGCCCTTACGGCAGACGGTACAGCACAGGAACCGTGGGCAGAGGTTTTGTGGAGAGCGCTCCCTGGGGACACGTTTCATCACATCTCCTTTTAGGTGCAAACAAAGGATTAGCTGGAAAATGACTACCCAAGATGGTTTGGAAGCATTTTAAGCCAGCAAACGTTAGCTTCTTCATGTATGTTGCAACAGTAAGCCATCACCTTTCTGTCCAGAAACGGAGGTTGCGGTCGGTAAAAAAAACAACCTGAAACGACCAAAAGGACAATTTCTGATGGCATTTGGTTTTAAACAATTGTTGAAGGTCTCTGCACAGCTGTCTACTACAATTTTCAAAATATTTCCCACAGCTGCGTCGAACCGGGTGCTTAAGACAGCTGAAGATGTTGAAGAAGAACTAGCAATTAAGGAAATATGCTATCAGGCTGGTAAATATGAAATCCGTCACTCCTTCCCTAACGACAGCAATGAGGCCCTTGTAGTAAACTTTGGGTTTCTTCCCCCCCACACACCCCTTGTGCTCTGTTTAGGACAGTATTACGGGATCCACCACGCTCACCAACACCGAGCAAGAAACCCTGGGTTCGCTCCTCGGGAAAAGGAGACGCTGCCCGGGGAAGCTACGGCGCGGCGGCACCTGCAGAAAGGCAAGTACTGCCCATCTGCTTGGGCCATCTTTACCACTTTTAAAGTTACTCTTACAGGGAGCAGCAATGACATCGTTTGCCCCTCCTCTCCTCTGTGTCAACTGAGCGACAGTAACAGACAGCACCTTGCAGAGGCATAACAATACTTTCTTCATTCTTCCCTCTCTCTAGTGTCACAAACGTGGAGACCCTCCGGACTGACCGTGTACGGAAAAGGTAGAAAAGGTAGGAATGAGACACTCTTAATCCATAAGGAGAAGCGCTCTGAGCCAGCACTGCTCTAAGCAACCGGACCAGTTCACAGCAGGGTTAGCCTTGGCGTTTACAGCCAACCGGTGAGGTTGCTTTGAAGATTTCCTCTTCTCGAGGAAATACAGCCACTATTGCTTTCCTTCGGAGGAATCATACTCTTGGAACAATTCACATGAAAACCATGTTCCACACACGAAGATCTGTGTGTCACGGACAAGGGTATTCTGAGAAAACGGTTTGCGTTACCATTTTTATTTATGAAACTCTTCCCTGGCTAAGCACCACCTCGTCCATTTCTCTTCTCAGTGTCAAACAGGGGCCATCCCTATGTGGGTGGGACTGACCACAAAGAACCTTTCCTGGACTTCCCTTTCAGCCTCCGCCCAAAGGTCACATTTGGAGGAACAGCACAACAGCAGAGTTTCTGTTTGGTTTTTTTCACTTTTAGGAACTGACAATGCAGACCCACAATCCAAACCAAGACACCAACAAAGGGGTGAAAGGGAGGACGGCGAAGCTGCTGCTTTTATTCGTTACGTAAGAGACACCGGAAGAAAGACCGATTTGGACCCTGCACGACCTCGACGATCGGCATACGTAGTCTATCGTACCGTCCCCCAAGAACCAAAGTTAAATGGATCCACAGGTGGGTGGGTGACAGCTGAAAACGGAGGACACGTACAATGCCTCAAACGTGCCTGGCTGTACATTCACACCTCCTCGTACCTCACTGGGGTTCCATCTGCCTGTCTCCTTGCCCTCTCCGTGGTAAATCTGGAGAACTGAATTACATTTCATCTTAAATTTCGTGCTTATTGGGATTAAATGTGGACAGCTAGGTATCAAGACGACCGAGAGAACAGTCTTACTGGGCTCAATACACCTTACCAAAGGCCCACGTAGGAAGGGGATAGAGCGTTCCAACCAAGTAAGGCCATCAGCACCTTTGTCAGAAGCATAACCATTCGCACTACCTTTCTCTTCAGTAGTGCCTGAGCCACGGGGTCAGAAGTACTCCAAACCAAAGAATCAGCTTGACACAGCACGCAAAGCTACGGTAACACTTACACGTGGGGTGTCAAGGGAAAAACCTCGGGTTCTTCTGGAACCCGTAGGCTGAAACCATGCAATCAAACTGCAACGAACAGAGAACAAGAGCATTAATGACAGCAACGCCAAACCCGATTTCACAGAAAACGCTTCATCATTAGGAACATTGACTCGGTTCAGGTCAAAGATGTCCGTGGCAGAGCTGCCTCGCTGGCAAGATCCTGCCAGCCCGATGGAAATGCTGCAAGATCACAAATGGTCTTCAAAGTCCTAGAGACAGGGGAGACTGCCTTTCACACTAGCGGGTACTGCAGAGGTGACGTATGGTTCACCCCACGCAGTCCCCGGCGCTTCAGCTGATGTCATTTTTAAGTCACGGATCTGACTCCAAGAGTCTTTCTTGACACTGGAGCTCAAATTAAGACACAACGCCTGTGTTTTTTCTACAGACAAGAGCGCGTCGAGATTCCACAGCGCAACAACGTGGAAGAAGAAAACTCCACGCCCAGAAACTACCGTTCAGGTAACCGTTTGGCTGAAACGTTTACAAGTCAGTTCTTCTAGTCAAAGCCACTTGTCTCTCCCCACCTAAGAAAGGTGCCAGTGCCCTTAGAACCTCCCCGACCCAAACCCACCCAGGAATGCTAAGCCATGCTGAGGAGTCTGAAAGAGCAGCTGCAGTTGCAGCTGCAGACATGGAATTTTGCCTCCATCCCCCAGCCACGGTTTCCACTTTTTACAGTAGCACGCACAGGAGAGCCAAAGATGGACCTGCCTTTAAAGGCAGCAGCTGCAGGAAGCGGGTTCTGGCTTGCAGCACTGGACACAGCACAGCAGAGCCTGCAGGAGTGGCATCTAGCTGTCTCTCTGCTTGACTGCTCCTGAAGCACCTGCAGGAGGGGAACGATGATGAGGCGAGGCCCAGCTTCATGAAGGCACTCGGGCTACACAACACTCGGAAGACACCCTAAGGACCATGAAGACGTTTGACAGCTGCCCAGAAAGCAGGGATTAGAACCCCTCTCTCACGTCCATCACAGGAACAGCCAAAGCTTTAGTCTGCACTCTGCTTCAGGGTGCCATTTCCTTCCCACCTTCCATATCCCTGTCTCCCCCATGGACGTGACAGGGACTTTGCAATCGCAGGGTTTGACGGGTAGACTAGTAGAGCATCCTCTGAGCTCTTGCAAGCTTTGCCTTCTGGCTTCCTATGAAAGGGCTTCCCTGAAAGCTCAAGAGGTAAAGCTTGAACTCTGCTGAGCACTGCCCTTTTCTTTTGGGGGCAAATCCTCTCACTGCTACTTTACTTTAGAGAAGCTGGCCAGTAACGCTTTTTCTGCGCCCTCTCGTTGCTTTTTGGACATTACGAGTTTGCTCCGTGAGCTTAGTCCAAGGTGGGTGGCTGAAGATTCTGCACCTCAAAGCCCCCTGGATGGCCCAGTTGTCAGTACTCCTAGGAGTGGAGCCAGGGCAGTTCCCTACCCAGCGCTAAGCCATTTTAATTCCTGTCTGAGGTGCAAATTCTGCTGAGGCACCCCATAAACGCAAAGTACCTAAAACCAGCTCTGTAAACCCCCCCCCGCCCAGGCCTTGCTACCGTATTGCTTTCCTTTGTGCAAGTACCACGTGGTTCTCAAACATCTGCTTGGGAAGCTCTTAGAGGAAAAAGGCTTCAACAGAACGTTTGGAACAAGGGTGCATTATATTAGGTTGAAATATTTTGACTTCTGTTACTCCTGCAAGTGTTGAAACTTTACTTCTTTTTGCTCAAATAGATTACGCACCAATTTCTCTGCATATCTGTTTTGACAACAGGGCCAAGACGACGTGCAAGTGGACAGGAAAGGAGGACGATATGGAGACAGGAGGAGGAGGTGAAGCAAGCCTATCAATTCCCAAGAAAAATCTACATCGAAATAAAATTAGACAGTTCCAATGATTTTAACATACTGTGTTGCAAGGCTGTCGCAAATGAGCGCCTTAGGCCGCTGGGAAAAAACCACCATCAAAGATATTAGAGAAAAAAGCTCGTTTTAATAGGAATTTCTGAAAAACGTCACTTATCCTTTTAAATGTCTTTCAACACAAGCCACTACCACGCTCTCCATCACTTTTCCAGGAACCAAGGTTAAACTGAGCGGTCCGTGACTGCCTGGGTCCTCCCTCGCACCCTTTTTGCAGGGCAGAATAACGCTGGCCAGCTTCCAGCCAGCGGGAGCCTCCTCAGACTCCCAAGACGGTGGGGAGGCGAGCGAGGGGGGCCCCGCCGTAACATCCACTAGCTCCTTCAGTACTCTGGACAATCAAAGCTCTCCCCTATGTACAGTGCGACGCCTCCACCTCGCCTGCCCTGCCTAGCCCTCCTCAACAGCCTGCAGCCCTCCATCCCAGCATTCCAACCGTAGGGCTCATCCCACCAAGTCTCACCAATACCAAGGCTGCTGTAGCTCCGGGAGCCGACCAACGCTCGCAGCTCACCCTTTCTTTCCCACGCTGCGCGCGCTGCCGCACCAGCGTTCCACGCGCGCTCCTCAGCCCTTCGCGCTCCCACTCGCTGACAGGGAATCTCTGTTCCGGCGCCCGGAGCACCTCCTC